>JALGPY010000001.1:125247367-135247367 GCA_023055425.1 Linanthus parryae
TGTAAATATAACAGAGAGCTTATTTATAAAAAAAAAATTGCGCTAATAAAATATCAAACAAACAATAATAAAAATCAAACAAACACCTCATAGCAGTAACTTTTCATCCTGAGGAGGTGGGACCCTATCACCATAATTAATTATTTGATTATACAATCAAACTTTCTAATACATGCCTGATCAAGGCTGAGAAGGGCGTCTCAATTTATTCATGATCTCAAAATCTGGTATCTTTGAAACTCACAACGGTAGTCTAGTCTGTCTAGAAGAATAAAACAGAAACAAATACCTTATAGTAGACAACCTGGAAATTTCTTTTAATTTCTTAATGAACAAATATTTAAATAAAATCAGTATGAACATATCATGTGCAGACAACAATTAATAGCATATACAAAGTATACTAAGGTCTACAGAAAAGTGCGTCAATTACAATAAAGATCTTTTGGGTACGGACTCATGGTCGTCACGAGGAGGCAAACATACATATTTGCAAACACCAATATATTATCTACAAACCAAACATGACCTCTTTAAAGAGTTCCACACATGGATGATAACAAAGGAGAACCTACCTCAGATTTTAGACGCAATACATAGTTTGTTATGTTACAAACAGTAGGGTTTTGGAGGTTTCAAGAATAGTTTGACTACCACATGGTAGCAACTTCTCTAGAGTCTCTCTTTCACATACCAAAAAGTAGAAAAACAATTTCTTAGATCCGTACCTTTTTATGTTCTCGATCAATGCCGATGAATTTTCAAAGCAACGTGCTGATAACGTGTTGTGAAACGATAATAGAGAGAGACAAGAAATAGAGAGAGAAGTATGAGATACAAAGATGTAGGGAGAAGAGTGTTGAAATGTGTATTATTCTCCAACCCTAAGCCTCCTTATATAGGCATTAGGTGGGCTTCTGGACCAAAATATAATTATACAAAATACACCCAACTATGTGGTGGATATTCACATTAGTCCAAAACATATTTCATAACATGACTATATTTTTAGAGTGAATTAAAAATATTATCAACTCAAAGTGCATACTATTTTTTTTGTGAAAAAATTATATTAGTAAAGAACATTAATATAATTAAAACATCACTAATAATTAATAGAAAAATAATAGATTCTTAAAAAATATGCCATATAATACTCTCCAAATATGATATGTATTAGTAATGAGTATACAAATCGGACAATTCGGGCTAGCCCGTCATTTAATACCCGTACCCAAGGCAAGTTACTTAAACATGTGCCCGAGCTAGACTTTAGTCCAGGCTGCATTCGGGTTGGTTGGGTTCAGCCCGTCCAAGTTGCACCCCTACTTTTTTATAGCCATGAATTCAAAATTTTCTTAACAATTAAAAGGGCAATCACCATGTCAGGCCGTGCTCCTTTGCTCGATGCATAAACCTCTCCTCGTTATTTCATTCGGGTGTCACTAACAGTTGCCGCTCGATATTATGTCAAAGATTTCAGAGCCAGTTGCCTTAACAATGTAAACAAACATTTTCACTTCTATTGCCATGTTCTTGATTTATTCTTTTTTTTATACAGTACATTTATACAGCATATAGCTGAAAGAAGATCTATGTTAAGGAGATTATAGATGACTATTAAGATCAGAGATCATTGATTCGCCAATTCTTCAATCACCTGATGTTCCTATAAAACTGTAAAACCACCAATCCATTGATAAACTGAAAAAGTACACTTCCAATTCATATGAAATTACCAAATGCAAAATTATCCTTTTCTACAAATCTATCAACTAAAACGATCGACTGCTGCAGCGAACTCCTCCACCGTCACAGGTCAGCAGCCATTCACGACACAGACTGACTTTGAAATTGCTCTCTCCGAGCACCTTTATGCATCTCTGATCTGATGATAGTCCTGGAGGGAACATAAGCTACAGAAAGAACAGCCTCTGATGCACGACAATTTGTAACTTTGAGCTTTCTTCTTATCCGCAACATTGCTGCTTCTATATATGATGTTCAGGGCCTTCTTTCTTGAGGAGGGTCTCTTTCGGGAGAATCCTGGGATCTGCTAAGCATGTCGACCTCAACACTTCTGTACACGCCGTTTCCAGCTTCACTGAAATCCTCAGCAGCTACCACCTTTGTTCCTACATGAGCACGTCGAGCAGGTCTCGATGATGAATCATTTGCTAGAGCTTCTAAAGCTCTAGCTGTTGGAGGTCGGTTCCTTGTGCGGTTGTGCCCTGTTTTTGCGAGATTGTGTTTTCTTGCTGCTCAGAAGAAACCATTTCTGAAGAGGGGTTTGCTGCAACTGGAACGTCTCTGCCTTCACTTGGAGATGGAGATGGTTGAGGCAAGTTCAGGTCTAGGACGTTCCGGCAATGACCTTCTGCACCATAGTTTGTATCATAAGAAATGCTTTCAATTTCTTTGTCCTTCTGCATCTTCCTAGTACTGGTTGTTAAATACCCATTTGCAATAGCTTCCAAAGCTCTGCTGTTGGAAGTCGGTTTCTTGTGAACTGCCTTCGCGAGGTTGTCGTTAATAATTCAGGGCAATCATCATTAATTTCTTGAGAGCAGCTTCCAGACAAGGTGATGAATTCTCTCAATTTGAAGAGTTCCCCATCAGCCAAGTGATCTTGATGCGATCTGCATCCTGAATTGGAGCTGTGGCTTGAGATCATGATTCCAGACAGTGATTTTATGAGGCTCGCAGAATCACAAACCTTCCATCCCCCGTCAGCAAAAACATTCTTGAAAGGTTGCCGGTGGGGATTCTGCACCATTTCTTGCCAGTGAGTACACAATTCAGCTGACATAAGATGCCAGTCTCCGTCATAGCACAACTTCTGGGAAGGCTTCTGATCTATCTCGCCCATTCTTCTGATCTTAAGAGTTGTCCGATCATTCAGCATATCTTGCACACCCTGCATGAGATATCAGGGAATGATTTTTGTTCACTAAATAATTCCCTGATATCTCATGCAGGGTTTGCAAGATATGCTGAATGATCGGACAACTCTTAAGATCAGAAGAATTGGCGAGATAGATCAGAGGCCTTTCCAAAAGCTGTGCTCTGACGGAGACTGGCATCCTATGTCAGCTGAGTTGTGTACTCACTGGCAAGAAATGGTGCAGAATCCCCACTGGAAACCTTTCAAGAATGTTTTTCCTGGGATGGAAGGTTTGTGATTCTGCGAGCCTTATAAAATCATGTGTAAATCATGCTTCCAGACAGTGATCTTGATGCGATCTGCATCCTGAATTGGCGTATGTGGCTTGAGATCACAGTGACTCTGCGGATCTAACAAATCTGAGCTTAGCTGAATATTCTGATTGAACTTCGACGTCTGAATCATATTGCCCGTTAGGTCTTGCTTCCCTCTACCAATTGCCACTGCTTCCACGAGGATGTTTATCCAACTATAGATTTTAGAGTAAAGACGTATTTTCCTCTAGCAGTATCTTCCCATCCATAAAACTTTCCGATACCTGGTAATTGATATTGCATAGTTAGCATAACAGGATTTATAAAATGCCATAAAATGCTATACCAGAATAATGAGTTGCAGAACTAGAAAATTACAACAGTACTGGGCTATATTCTCTACACATAAATAAATAACAATTTTCGGAAGAAATGTCACATAAATAAATAACAGTACTGGGCTATATTCTCTATCACATCGTATTTGAAATCAAGCCACCTTTTTTCGTCGATCAGTTGGATGAACCGTCCTCGCCGTAAAGGCTTCCTGACATCAAGTCGGAGTCGTACCCTCATGTAGTCGCCGTCCTCCCCCGACATCACCCTACTGTCCGAGTCGATAATAGTACCCAAAGAACTTGCAAAATCCTTTGCATTATCTTATGTGAATAGATAAGCCGGCATGTTCCGGATTTGAACCCATAAACCAATGTAATTAAAGGTGGACCCTTTGATGTTTGAGTGAACATACCATGGTGCCAGTAGTAGCACATTCCCGTCGAAGATCCACAACCCTCCTCCCAGTACCCTAGAATTTCCGACTCTTTTGAATTTGAAGTGTTCGGATGAATTTAGATGAGGGCTGTGGTAGCTTAATCTTGCAAAATCTCCAAATGATTATCTTCAAAGTTTGTGAGACGAAGAGGTCAGTGGCGGATTAGATGGGACTCTTGAGACTTTCTTTCTGAGATTTGTCACATTGTTTATGTTCTTGTTGAATCTCTAAGATATTCAAGAGAAATTAGGATTTGCGAATTTGGTGAGAGAGTTTAAAGAGTTCTTCATGTTAAGTGCTTGTTGACTCCTTGAGAAACTCATGGAAATTTTTGATTCAAGACTTTAACAGTTTAAAGAAAGATTTTGTGAGCGGGACTCTATATATAGACCTCTATTGGAGATAAATTTGGTAACTTCATAATTGAGGAATACAGTAATTCATAATTATTCCGTTTGACCCCATTTAGGATTATTTGATTTTGTAATTTTGTAACCTCTAATTTTTGGAGATATTCATGGGCTAGCTGGACCTGGCTTCTAATCCGCTAGAAAAATCCAGACACGTAATTGGACTAGATTTAATTTTCATTTGGTCTGGACCATATTAGCCTTCTGTAATTTATTTCACTTTCTGGCTTGACATTTTGATCCAATTGGTTTTGTTAATAAGGAAAATAAGTTTAATTATTTTCTCTTATCAACTTGGCGTAGACATAATTTTTTTCGATGCTCTTCTCATTTTTTTTTTTTTTTTATGTTTCCAAATTGCTCCCACTCCAAAGTCCAGTCGACAAGCTTCCTTGCTTTTTTTCCCCTTACTTGAGAGACTAGATTTGAAGTATTATACCCGTCACCATACAACTCAGCTTTCATTGAGCATGACACGTGCTATTAAGGGACTACAAGGTGGATAACTCGGGTTTTTTTTCGAAGTTTTCCCCATAGCCACCAGCTTGATTTCAATGAAGTGTTTTATGGTTAAACACAATTTCTTACCCACGTGGTGCCGTCGAGCGGTACAACCGCTTTTCTTTACCGTCGACATACAGTCGACTTTAATTAAAAGACTACGGGGACTTCCTAGTGAACAAAATGTAGCCGAACTCATGTACTCATGTCGGGTTTCTCCGAACATTTCTTCGCACAATCCCTATTATTTCTTTAAAATCTGCCGTATTTCGAGATGTCAAAGTGTGGCATATCGCTGTAGAATGTGACTACTTTTTTTTTTAGAAAAGTGACTACTTATTTTTCTGTAGCATGAATTAGACATTGTGGTAAAAACAGGGTCGTCTCTACCATTAGGCCAACTTATGCCTTGCCTAGGCCCCGACAACGGGAGGGGCCCAATTTTTGATAATAATGAGGGTTATAAGTAAATTATGTACATATAATACTTCTTCCGTCCCGCAAAGATAGTCTATTTTTGAAACTACAACTTTTATAGGAGACATACAATTAATACATCCGACTACACGTTTTTTGACATGCTATTTCCACTATTGTCATTGATTTTGTTTTCTCCATGAATATGTGCATTGAATATGAATGGGTAGTATTGTAACTTCATTGTATTATTTACCTTGAAAATGTAAATGGACTACCATTCTGGGACAGACCAAAATAGAAAGATGGACTATCTTTACGGGACGGAGGGAGTATGATTTACACGTTTCTCTTACAATAGTTAGTCTTCCGTTTCTAAATATGTTTTTCGGATATATTTTCGTACATAGTTATAATGTTGATGTTTGTTTGGATATTTTAGAATATGTTGATGTTTGTTTGTCTAAAAACAAAATATACTCTTTAGTAACAAAACTGAGTTAAATATGTAATTTTGTTATACAAATGTTTCTTTTACAAAAGGGGCCCGATGCGTTGGAATCGCCTTGGGCCTCCAGAAAACTATAGACGGCGCTGGGTCAAAACTAACTACAACCAAATGTTTTATTTTAAGCAAATACCCAATTATGCTCTTGATTGTGCAATTTAGCTACTGATTCTTCCTGTTTGTTTCTAAACCCAGAATTTGTAAGGGTATTAGAACAAGATGTTTGTAAGTCTGGTTGATGCTTTTTAAATATATGGTGTTGACAAAAAAAAAAAGAAAAAGAAAAAGATAGTGCAATTTGGAGTATACCTAAATCATCTCCATGGAGGTAATAAAGGATATACCACCCCCAGGTGTACAACTCTAATGGAAATGTGTACTCAATCCTTATCTATCCAAGCTCAACATTGTACCTTGGCAAGTGTTTTAGTTTCTCCACAACTACAAATACTTCATGTCTCGCATGGTTCCCAAACATAGCGTTAAAGACTCGGTGCCGAGTAGCTAGGTGAGTGTAGCTGAATTTGGGATCTCCTTTGCTCGATGCAAAAACCTCACCTCGTGATTCATCCGGGTGTCACTAACAATTGCCGCTCGATATTATGTCAAAGGTTTCATATCTTTTGTCCCGCTTAGTTTATTAAGCCGCCAGTTGCCTTAACAATGTAAACAAACATTTTCACTTCTACTGCTATGTTCTTGATTTATTCTTTTTTTTTTTTCTTTTTTTTATACAGTACATTTATACAGCATATAGCTGAAAGAAGATCTATATTAAGGAGATTATAGATGACTATTAAGATCAGAGATCATTAATTTCGCCATTTGTTCAATCACCTGATGTTCCTATAAAACTGCAAAACCACCTATCCATCAATAAACTGAAAAAGTACACATCCAATTCATATGAAATTACCAAATGCAAAATGATCTTTTTCTACAAATCCATCAACTAAACGATCGACTGCTGGAGCGAACTCCTCCACTGTCGCAGGTCTTAGCCATTCACGACACGGACTGACTTTGAAATTGCTCTCTCCGAGCACCTTTATGCATCTCTGATATGATAGTCCTGGTCTCCTGGAGAGAACAGAAGCTACAGCAAGAACAGCTTCTGATACACGACAATTTGTAACTTCGAGCTTTCTTCTTATCCACAACATTGCTGCTTCCATATATGATGAAAAATTATATATAGGGGCTTCTTTCTTGAGGAGGGTCTCTTTCGGGAGAATCCTGAGATCTGCCAAGCATGTCAACCTCAACACTTCTGTACACGCCGTTTCCAGCTTCACTGAAATCCTCAGCAGTTACCACATCTGTTCCTACACGAGCACGTCGAGCATGTCTCGATGATGAATCATCTTCTTTGTTCTTCTTCTTCTTCCTGGTGCTGATGGATAAATACCCATTTGCTAGAGCTTCTAAAGCTCTAGCTGTTGGAGGTTGGTTCCTTGTGCGGTTGTGCCCTGCCTTTGCGAGATTGTGTTTTCTTGCTGCTCAGAAGAACCATTTCTGAAGAGGGTTTTGCTGCAACTGGAACGTCTCTGCCTTCACTTGGAGATGGTTGAGGCAAGTTTAGGTCTAGGAAGTTCCAGAGATGACCTTCTGCACCATAGTTTGTATCATAAGAAATGCTTTCATTTTCTTTGTCCTGCTTCTTCCTAGTACTGGTGGTTAAATACCCATTTGCAATCAGCCAAGTGATCTTGATGCGATCTGCATCCTGAATTGGAGTCTGTGGCTTGAGATCATGCTTCCAGACAGTGATTTTATGAGGCTCGCAGAATCACAAACCTTCCATCCCCCGTCAGCAAAAACATTCTTGAAAGGTTGCCAGTGGGGATTCTGCACCATTTCTTGCCAGTGAGTACACAACTCAGCTGACATAAGATGCCAGTCTCCGTCAGAGCACAACTTCTGGGAAGGCTTCTGATCTATCTCGCCCATTCTTCTGATCTTAAGAGCTGTCCGATCATTCAGCATATCTTGCACACCCTGCATGAGATATCAG
This sequence comes from Linanthus parryae, assembly GCA_023055425.1. Lineage (NCBI taxonomy): Eukaryota > Viridiplantae > Streptophyta > Magnoliopsida > Ericales > Polemoniaceae > Linanthus > Linanthus parryae. Next base: position 125,255,191 of record JALGPY010000001.1, read on the forward strand.
GGAATGATTTATGTTCACTAAATAACTCCCTGATATCTCATGCAGGGTTTGCAAGATATGCTGAATGATCGGACAACTCTTAAAATCAGAAGAATTGGCGAGATAGATCAGAAGCCTTTTCCAGAAGCTGTGCTCTGACGGAGACTGGCATCTTATGTCAGCTGAGTTGTGTACTCACTGACAAGAAATGGTGCAGAATCCCCACTGGCAACCTTTGAAGAATGCTTTTCCTGACGGGGGATGAAAGGTTTGTGATTCTGCGAGCCTTACAAAATCATGTGTAAATCATGCTTCCAGACAGTGATCTTGATGCGATCTGCATCCTGAATTGGAGTCTGTGGCTTGAGATCACAGTGACTCTGCGGATCTAACATATCTGAGCTTAGCTGAATATTCTGATTAAACTTCGACGTCTGAATCGCATTGCCCGTTAGGTCTTGCTTCCCTCTACCAATTGCCACTGCTTCCACGAGGATGATTATCCCGACAACAGATTTTAGAGTAAAGACTTATTCCTCTAGCAGTATCTTCCCATCCATAAAACTTTCCGATACCTGGTAATTAATATTGCTAGTTAGCATAACAGGATTTATAAAATGCCATAAAATGCTATACTAGAATAATGAGTTGCAGAACTAGAAAATTACACTCTACTGGGCTATATTCTCTACGCCCATAAATAAATAACAATTTTTAGAAGAAATGTCACATGCTACAGTTCAGTATATGAGGAGATATTCGAGTCATTCATCAGACAATTCCAGGGATATCTTTTAGACTTCTGTTTCAGAAAAAATGAATGTAAAAGGAATCTATAATAAAACAAAATAAACCCTGAAAATGGAGTTCTACTCTGTTCAGGAGTTAGATAGTAAAATCAATTTCTTCTTTGCAAAAACACCAAGATGGGCTGCATCAACTAGTAGGTCCTAGTTATGTCCGTCTCTGAGCCTTACCGTCTATGAGAGGGAAGGAAGAACCGAAGGTCAGTGAACAGAAGATGTTTTCAAGTACATACATCCACATTTGATACAATGGTAGATACCATAAAACAGAAATATAAATTCTGCTAAAGATCAAAAGTATTACTATGGGAAAACTTGGAACAACAGAGATAGATGATGAGGTTCATAGAGTTTTGTTTCAGATAGTAAACAACTATTCTGTTAAAGTAACAACGATAATATACGTAGGCATCTGGCACAGACGAATTGATTTTCTCAACAAAACATACTAATGCTCTGTTTGGGTTACTGTCCCTTACTGCATTTCACCTTTTTGTAACGAAAAAATCTTTTCATGTTGTTGACAAATAGAATATGTGTTTGGAATTTGGATACATGAAGAGTCTTCAGTTTTAACTTTACCAGTTACTCAATTTTCCAACCAGGAAAGCTTTCACTTAGCTTCTGCTTTTGGATCTGTGCATATCCCTTGAACATTCATCAGAGCATAACAGCAAAAAAGTTAAATTCTCATGAATCTATGTCAGTCATAAGCTATGTAGCACCGAAACGGGGACGGGACGAAACGGGGACGGGAACGCCGGAACGGCGATTTTCAAAAAATTAGGAGACGAAACGCCGGGGGAACGGCAATTTGTAAATATAATATATATATATATAAATATATGTATTTATAAATTAACATTTTATAAAATTTATATATAACACATAAATATGTCTTATTAAATAAGTCCAGTTCTTTGGGCTTTACTTATGTAACCAAGAAGCCCAATAAAAGAAGTTGACGGAAACCCATTAGGGCTTTTATGAGGAATGTCATTTTTTTTAAAAATCTGGGTAATATAGTAAAATAGACAAGTGAAGTGGGTTTTGTTTTCTTCTCCAACATCGTTTAGAAGCTGTTGTTACAGCCATGGCCGCCGCAGTTCTTCAAACTTCAACGTTTTGTCTTCTCCTTTCTTGCTGTGAGATAGGGACGCCGATCTCTTGAAAGTCGGCTACGGAGGTTCCCCATGCGTTCCGGAAAGCTGAAACGCGTCCCGACGCCGTTCCCTTCAATATCCCACCTTCTGTTTTTCCGGGGACGCCACCTGTCACTCCGGGAACGTTCTGAGGCGTTCCGGCGTTCCGGACGGGTACGAAACAGGGACGACAGCCTATATGGCGTTCCGGTGCTTCATAGGTCATAAGGTTATATTTCTACCACCAAGTATAAGATAGAAGATTCACTGTGATAAAAGAAAAGAAGACATATCTGAGGAAAAAAACTACATTCTTTCTTTATCGCCAATACAAAAGGATGCATCTATGTCGATCAAAGATGCAAATTCTAGTAAGCCAGATATATAGTGTTCTTCCAGATATGTTGAATATCTTATCCAGAACAGCATTGAATTTCAAAAAAATGATGACACATGCAAGCAGTTGGTTTGAAAAATAAAAATAAGGCTTCATGGAATACCTCCAAGAACCATAAGGCTTTTACTCCACGAGTCACCACAGAAACCAGAAAGTTTCCTTTGTCTCCATACTTGCAATTTCTGAGATACTTCACTTCTTGTTTTGAGCCTTGAATTGATGACTCACCCGACCCCAACCAGTTTCCCGCTAAACTTTTATATCTTCATTTCCTGAAGAAGTATGGATTGTGGCACTGTTTCTATGTTTTCGAGCCCCATTTTTGTGGGAAATTCCATTAGAACCACTGCAAATTCCGAGCCCATCATCTTTGAAGCATTCAGATTCTTTGATGATCTTCGTAAGTAGAATGGGTGATCCAATTAGAAAATCACAGGAAGCACTAGGCACAAACCACAACTCAAAGGGGTTATTTGAGTAAACAAAATACTCATACCGTGAGAGTAATGAAGGAACCTCGATTTGATACTCTTCACCAACTCGAGGCAGCACCTTTGGTTCACCAAAGACATTGTAGGCATCAGAGGGAGTCTGGAGAGAGTGACTGATCCATAGATGTGTCAGCAGCATATCCCCACAATGGTTCTCTCGTAGAGAACCCCTCTGCCAGAAAGATCCACAGAAATAAGACGCATGAGTCAAAGGCACAATCTACACACTAGAGCAGGTCAAAGCATTGAATAAACAGCAACATGAAATAAAATAGTAGTAAATAGCAAAATGCTACTAAATAACATTTCATTTAGTAGCTATTGTGCTATTTACTACTCCTATTTAATTTCGCACTGCTGTTTATTCAATGCTTGGACCTGCTCTAGTGTGTAGATTGTGCCTTTGACTCATGCGTTTTGTTTCTGTGGATCTGTTTGGCAGAGGAATTCTCTACGAGAGAACCATTGTGGGGATTATGCTGCTGACACATCTATGGATCAGTCACTCTCTCCAGACTCCTCTGATGCATACAATGTCTTTGGCGAACCAAAGGTGCTGCCTCGAGTTGGTGAAGAATATCAAATTGAGGTTCCATCATTATTCTCACGGTACGAGTATTTTGTTTAATCAAAGAACCCCTTTGAGTTGGGGTTTGTGCTCAGTGCTTCCAGTGGTTTTCTAATTGGATCACCCATTCTACTTCCGAAGATCATCAAAGAAACTGAATGCATTAAAGATGATGGGCTCAGAATTTTCAGAGTTCTAATGGAATTTCCCGCAAAAATGGGACTCTAAAACATAGAAACAGTGCAAAAATCCATGCTTCTTCAGGATATGAAGATATAAAAGTTGAGTGGGAATGTGGTCGGGGTTCGGGTGAGTCATCAATTCAAGGCTGAAAACAAGAAGTGAAGCATCTCAGAAATTACAAGTATGGAGACAAAGGAACTAATAGGTCACACTACCGTAATCCTATACAACACAATACAAAATAATGGTTTTGTCGGTCTAAAAGAGAAAACAAAATACCATATTCCTAACCGTTTATTATTGGGGGCATGGCAAGCCAATTTCTATAGGACATGCAATTCGACATTCGTAGCATAAGTGAAAGAAAATTACGTAACCACATGTGTGCTTTCCCGAACCGGAAAAGTTGTAGTTTGAGGGAACATTTGGAAATATTTAGTGAAATAAATTATTATGTCTGATAGTGCTTGAGGTGTTGGTAATTTTGACGGTTATGGAGAGTTAATACAGTTGCCACAGCCTAAGATAGCATGCTCAAGTCTAAATTAGGAACATTTTAAAGACCAAATTCGAGCTGATCAAGTGGTCCGAGCTGACCGGATGAACTTCTTAATTTAAATGGGTCGGAACATTTAACCAGACCCGTCTAATCTACGCATAGCATATTAACATTAACAAGTGAAACGTATCATTCTCTTTTTGGGAGAGTGATTATGTTATGTAGAAGACCCATTTTGATTCTGTTATATTTGCAGCTGTCACCTCTAACGGAAACCCTAGAGACATCGCATTGCATCTGCACGAGTTTAAAAGGCTGTCGGATTCTCCAGGTGATTTCATTCGTGTTTCGTAGAATCAAATTCATTCCGTGCACTGCTTTTTGACACCAAATCAATTTGAAAGTAAGGCAAAACCCTCAATCATTTGCTTGCGGAAGGGTATTAGGGCATGGTAGGATTGGTTTGTGCGTAATGTGCAATTCAAGATCGGGTCCTGGGCTACAACCTCCCACACAACGCCTACCACCCTCCGTCATTACCCTTTTCCTTTCACACACTGGCCCCTAGAACTAATGGGTCCTGGACTAGACCATAAAGAGACGGGAACCTGAAGCCACAAGGACACTACTCCCACCCACAGATCATCCTAAAAGTGGACATGGTCCTCTGAACCGATCTTATATTGCACATTACGCACAAATAGATCCTACCATGCCCTAATACCCTTCCATAAGCAAAAGGAGTGTGGGTTTCGCTTTACCTTCCAAATTGATTTGCTGTAAAAAAGCAGCACACGAAATGTATAAAAGCAAATGAATTTGATTCTAAGAAATAAGGATGAATATATCTGGAGATTCCGACAGCCTTTAAACTCCGGAAGACGCAATGCGACGACTCTAGGGTTTCCGTTAGAGACGACAACTACTACAAATGCAGCAGAATCAAAATGGGTCTTCAACATAAAATAAAATAATCACTCTGCCAAAAAGAGAAATATATGTTATATATATTCTTGTTAATGTTAATGTGTTACGCGTAGATTAGACGGGTCTGGTTCAATGTTCCGACCCATTTAAATTAAGAAGTTCATCGAGTCAGCTCGGACTGCTTCATCAGGTAGAATTTGGGCTTGAAATGTACCTAATTTAGGCTTGAGCATGCTATCTTAGGCTAGGTCAACTGTATTAACTCTCCATACCCGTAAAAATTGCCAGTTTATCAACACCTCAAGAACCATCAGATATAATCACTTACGTCACTAATACTTCCAAATATTCCCTCAAACTTTCAACTTTTCCATTTTTGGGAAATCACATTATGCACACATGTGGTTAGGAAATATTTCTTTAACACATGCTACGAATGTCGAACTGCACATCCTATAGAAAATGGCTCGTCATGCCTCCAATAATAAACGGTTAGGAATATTTCATTTGAACCTTTTGGCGACGATTTTGGTGACAACATGGTCTTCGGTTTTCTCTTTTAGATCAACAACATAATAATTTCATCTTGCATTGTATAGGACTACGGGTTATGATAGTGTGACCTATCAGTTCCGTAGTACCCTTTCTTTTTCTCTTCTAATTTTTTCAGTACCTATAAAAAGAATTCTTCTCGTTTTCACTTTCTTATCTACTAAACCATATTCGCCCTTAATCAGATAATATAACTCAAAGAAGTAGCAGTGATCACATACTAATTCAACTGGTAAAAACTTCAATGTTGTTTACTTTATATTACAGTCATGTTAAACATCACAAGTGTTTGTTCCAATAAAATATATATTTACTGTTTGATGCAAGTTGTTGACTGCCCTGATAAAGAACTACTCATTTTCATATTCGTCGACTTCTGAGTTTAAATCAAGACTTTAATTTGTATTATTCATCTTCATGTCATTAAAACTGCACATTACTATACATCAGGAAACATTTGACAGAATAAATGTACATTAAAATAATAAATGCCATAAATGAGGAAGAAAATATACCTGAATCTACATAAAACCACACAAAAAAGGAAATGTCATGAACAACGATCCTGTCTCTATGAGTCTGCAAGCATTTAAACCTTCCCGTAAAGAGCTGTAAAGCACAAGAAGATACAATATTTGATGAAAACATTTATTGAACAACATTGTTCATATAAGAAATAGAACGGCAAGTTCCACCAAACTTATCATTAAAAAAAATAATTAAAAGAAAACAGTGAAGAGCTAAAGAGAGTGAACAGTGCCATATATGATATGTGAAATATTCTTTACACTGCATTTTCAGATTATAAAGATCTTTGCATACAACTTTAATCCACCTTGACCTTGGGAAAAAGCATGAGGTTTCATCTATAAGTTCAGGTAATACAAAATGAACAAACTATGGATTTATTTGAATGTGTTTTCATACAAGAGTAAACTCCTTGCCCATACAATAATGTTGATGTTGGGGAATCCGGGCTCAAAACACGACTAAATCAACAAAGCCGTAGCGGAAGCAAGTAACCCAAAGAATCAAACTTTCCCCAAATTCGTGCAACTAAACGGAGAGCACCACAATTGCAAGTAGACAATAAGCTAAAAATGAGACGAGACAATTTTTAACGTGGAAAACCCGAAAACGGGAAAAACCACGGAGCCACTCTCGACTCAAAGCTTCCACTATAATCAACAATAGTAGGATCACAACTCATACATCTCTAGCAAGCTAGAGGATCAACCAAGCAACAAGAAAAAACCTTTCTTTGCTTACAAATACATCTAGACTATAATCTAGGGTGAACCGAGAAAGTAAACTTAGAGAGCTCTAAAACGAAATCCAACCGGTAGATATTTTACGTACCTACCCAGGAGCAAGCTCCTAAAATTTCAGCTCAATCCGAGCAAATTTCACCGTTGGATTTCTCCGGCAATCCCGCTGGTCGGAGCTTCAAAAAACCCAGCAATACTCTGCCTTTTCTTTCTCCCGAAGCTAACCACTCTCTACCTCACAGTGAGTCACTCTCACTCTCTTATGTGATAGCACCAGCTGGAGAACACTCACAGCCACACAAAAAGGCCCATCCAATTGGTCCATATTGACCAATCAAATAACAACACACACAAGTGTGTCACGCCATCTGGTACACATGGCTGGAGACAACAGCCAACAATTTGAACCTTTTTTTTTTTCTTTTTCTCTTATTACTCACAAGAGTAATTATTCCATGTGGCACACACACCATATGTGGTGGACCACAACCAACATTCTCCCCCTCCACCTCATATGGTGGACTCCATACCCGCGATGCTTCTACACACTTCAAGCTTCGCAACCGGTACGGACTTCGTCATCATATCAGCACCATTGTCGTCGGTATGAATCTTGACAAGTTCAACCGACTTTCCATCCAACACATCCCGTATCCAATGATACCTCACATCGATGTGCTTGGATCTCGAGTGAAAACTCGAGTTCTTGCTGAGATGGATTGCACTCTGACTATCACAGTACAGAGTATACTTCTCTTGCTTCAAACCCAGCTGTTGTAACAGCTTCTTCATCCAAAGCAACTCCTTGCATCCCTCAGTAGCTGCAATAAACTCAGCCTCGGTAGTAGACAATGCAACGCATTTCTGCAACCTAGACTGCCAAGACACTGCTCCCCCTGCAAAAGTGTTCAGATACCCAGACGTAGACTTCCTCGAATCAATATCTCCAGCCATGTCAGCATCCGTGAAACTAACAAGAGTAGAATCACCATTACCAAAGCAAATACACAACTGAGAAGTACCCCTGAGATACCTGAATATCCACTTAACCGCAGACCAATGCTCTCTACCAGGATTGGAGAGAAACCGGCTGACAACGCCAACCGCGTGAGCTATGTCCGGCCTCGTACACACCATGGCGTACATCAAACTACCCACTGCAGACGCATATGGAACCGACATCATGTCTTCCTTCTCTGCTTCTGTCTTGGGACTCTGCTTTGAGCTCAACTTGAAATGACCAGCAAGAGGTGTACTAACTGGCTTCGCCTGGTTCATATTGAACCTCTTCAGGACCTTCTCAATGTAGGACTCCTGAGATAACCAAAGCCTCTTGGCTTTCCGGTCTCGCGAAATTCTCATACCCAGAATTTTCTCCGCGGACCCCAAATCCTTCATCGCAAAGGATTTGCCCAACTCCTTCTTCAACCTGGCAATCTTGCTGGCATCACGACCAACGATCAACATGTCATCGACATACAGAAGAAGAATGATCGAATCACCGTCAGAGAAATTCTTCACAAACACACAATGATCTGAAGTTGTCTTCTTGTATCCATGCTCCCCCATGAACGAGTCAAACTTCCTATACCATTGCCGCGGTGCCTGCTTCAAGCCATACAGACTCTTCTTCAGCTTGCACACCAGATTATCCTTTCCCTGAACTCTGAAACCCTCCGGCTGTTCCATGTAGATCTCCTCCTCCAAATCACCATGAAGGAACGCAGTCTTGACATCAAGCTGCTCAATCTCCCAGTCTCTGCTGGCAGCTATACCCAGAACAACCCGGATAGACGACATCTTCACCACCGGTGAGAATATCTCCTTGTAGTCTACTCCTTTCTTCTGCCTGAACCCTTTCACAACCAATCTTGCTTTATACCTTGGTTCTGAGTTCTCAGACTTCAACCTGTAGACCCATCTGTTCTTGAGTGCTCTCTTACCCTTAGGCAACTCCACCAACTCATAGGTGTTGTTCTCATGTAAGGACCGCATCTCAGATTCCATGGCTTTCAGCCATTTCTCTTTCTTGTCAACTGTCATGGCCTCATCATAGCTCTCTGGCTCCCCCTCATCCGTGAGTGTCACATACTCATACGGAGAATACTTCCGATAGGGTTGCCGATCTCTGCTAGATCTCCTCAACTCTGTAACAGCTGGAGCTGGTGGCTCTGGAGGTACCTCCTCATCCTGTGCATCTACCTGATTATCAACTGGAGGTGGATCAACATCACCTGCATCACCCTGATCATCCTGCACTATCTCATCACCATGCTCTGCTGGAGTAGGAACTGGACTCATGTCCACCAAATCATCACCATCAGCCTGAGGCTTATCACATCTATCAATGTCCTCAATAGTCTGATCTTCGAGAAATACCACATCTCGGCTCCTGACAATCTTCTTGGTAACTGGATCCCATAGCCGGTATCCAAACTCTTCATGGCCATAACCCAGAAAGATACACTGCTTGGATTTGTCATCAAGCTTCGATCTCTCATCTTTCGGGACATGTACAAATGCCCGACACCCGAACACTCTCAAGTGATCGTAAGACACATCTCTACCTGTCCAAACCCTGTCAGGTATATCTGTCTCCAAAGGAACTGAAGGAGAGAGATTGATCAAATCCACAGTTGTTCTCATCGCCTCACCCCAAAAGGTTCTTGGCAGCTTTGCCTGTGACAACATACATTTGATCTTCTCAATCATGGTCCTGTTCATCCTTTCTGCTACACCATTATGCTGTGGGGTCTTGGGAGGTGTCCTCTGATGCTTAATCCCATGGTTCCTGCAATACCAGTGAAAGGAACCCTTGTACTCACCGCCATTGTCAGTCCTGATGCACTTCAATGGCTTTCGAGTTTCCCTCTCAACACTAGCATGAAACTCCTTAAACACATCAGCCACTTGGTCCTTACTCCGAAGAGTGTATGCCCACACTTTCCTTGAATGATCATCAATGAAAGTGACAAAGTATCTCGCACCACCAAGTGTTCTTGTCTTCATGGGTCCACAAACATCAGAATGTACCAGTTCTAGAATAGCAGACTTTCTAGAACCATAAGAATGCTGAAAACTCAATCTGTGTTGCTTTCCAGCCAAACAATGAGTACAATGCTTCAAAGGATTACCTTTAATGCCTGGGAGCTGCTCTCGCTTGGTTAGGACATCCAGTCCTTTCTGAATCATGTGACCCAGCCTCTTGTGCCACAACTCTGTAGAGGAATCATCAACTGCATTTACCACTGGACTGGTAAGCTTCGCATGCATCACATACAGTGAGCACTCCTTCATCCCTCTAGCAACAACCAATGAGCCCCGGGTAAGTCTCCATTTCCCATCACCGAAATGATTGCAATACCCATCTTCATCAAGCTTCCCTGCAGAAATCAAATTCAGCCGAATATCTGGAACATGTCTGACATCCCTGAGAACAAGCTTGCTTCCGGTGTTAGCCTCCAAGAAAACATCACCCATGCCAATAATCTTTGACACACCGTCATTCCCCATCTTGACCACACCATAGTCACCTGGCCGGTAAGATGAGAAGAACTCCCTCCTGGAGGTAACATGAATGGAAGCCCCGCTGTCAATAACCCAGCTGCTGCTCTGACAAGCTATACTCACAACATTCTCCTCACAGACAATGAGAGTATCATCCTTAGTCGTTGTAGCAACTGTCTTCTCATTCTTGTTGTCTGACCCATTCTGTCCCTTGTTCTTCAGCTTCCTGCACTCTTTCTTCATATGTCCCATACCCCCACAATGGTAGCATTTCACAGTCTTCTTCCAATCACTCGACTGGCCTCTCGAGTTGTTCCTGTTTTTCTTAGGACCCCTGCTGTGACTTCTTCCTCTATCCTGTTTCTTTTCAGAAACCAGTGCCTCAGCCTCCGAGTTCATGCCTGACTCGGACCGTCTAGCTTCTTCATTCAACAAGCTATCCTTGACCATGTCATTAGTCAACTTTCCATCCGGAGCTGAATTGCTGAGAGCCACTGTCAAAGTTTCCCAACTGTCCGGCAAGCTACTGAGAAGAAACAATGCCTGAATCTCATCATCAAATACAATCCGCATCGCCGTCAGCTGATTCATGAGCTCCTGAAACCTGCTCATATGCTCAGACACACTTTGGCCATCCCTGTACCTCAAATTCACAAGCCGCTTCATGAGGTGCATCTTGTTCTGAGCTGTCTGTCTCTCATACAAAGACTCAAGCTTTTTCCACAAAACATCCGCTCTTGTCTCTTTGGCGACGTTGTGAAAAACGCTTTGGTCAATCCACTGTCTGATAGTGGCCACAGTCTTCCTATGCAATGTGTCCCAAGCTTTGTCAGTCATAGTGGCCGGCTTCGAAGAATCACCTTCGACAGGATCATACAAATCCTTGCAAAACAACAAGTCCTCCATCCTCGGTTTCCAAATAGAATAATTTGCCGAAGTCAACTTAATCATCGTGCCACCAAGACTATGCTCATCCATTTTAGTCAACACTACAACCGAGCCAACAACAATGAACCAGGCTCTGATGCCACTTGTTGGGGAATCCGGGCTCAAAACACGACTAAATCAACAAAGCCGTAGCGGAAGCAAGTAACCCAAAGAATCAAACTTTCCCCAAATTCGTGCAACTAAACGGAGAGCACCACAATTGCAAGTAGACAATAAGCTAAAAATGAGACGAGACAATTTTTAACGTGAAAAACCCGAAAACGGGAAAAACCACGGAGCCACTCTCGACTCAAAGCTTCCACTATAATCAACAATAGTAGGATCACAACTCATACATCTCTAGCAAGCTAGAGGATCAACCAAGCAACAAGAAAAAACCTTTCTTTGCTTACAAATACATCTAGACTATAATCTAGGGTGAACCGAGAAAGTAAACTTAGAGAGCTCTAAAACGAAATCCAACCGGTAGATATTTTACTTACCTACCCAGGAGCAAGCTCCTAAAATTTCAGCTCAATCCGAGCAAATTTCACCGTTGGATTTCTCCGGCAATCCCGCTGGTCGGAGCTTCAAAAAACCCAGCAATACTCTGCCTTTTCTTTCTCCGGAAGCTAACCACTCTCTACCTCACAGTGAGTCACTCTCACTCTCTTATGTGATAGCACCAGCTGGAGAACACTCACAGCCACACAAAAAGGCCCATCCAATTGGTCCATATTGACCAATCAAATAACAACACACACAAGTGTGTCACGCCATCTGGTACACATGGCTGGAGACAACAGCCAACAATTTGAACCTTTTTTTTTTTCTTTTTCTCTTATTACTCACAAGAGTAATTATTCCATGTGGCACACACACCATATGTGGTGGACCACAACCAACAGTTGACAATAAGAATGAATAAATTAACATACACATTTAACAAGATACTCAAAGTTTCATAGAGGCTGTCTAGCTAATACTCTCTCAGTTTCGAAAGAAATATCTCAACTTGAACTTTCACGAGGTTTTTAGGATGTGCTTTTGGTCTTTATGTTATTTGACATTTTTGTTGGGGTCTGAATAGCTAGGGATTTGAAAAAGGGCATAGAGGGCAGCAAAGTGAAAAGGTAGGTAACTTTTTGAAAGTGAGACGCTTATTTGTTTTGGGACAGACTAAAAATGAAGGCGACACTTATTTTGGGAGAGAGGGAATATATTATACAGCTTACGGTGGAAAGCATGACACTTAATGACAATAACAGAGCATTGATACTACAAGATCGCTAACAAATAATATAATGTGAGAAACAGCCTCAACGGTTAGAATAGTTCGTTGCGACATGCACTGCACAAGCACAATTAGAGGAGGATACGCTCATAGGCATACGACAGACAACAACTAACCCTGATTTGAGAAAACGTAACTAGATGTGTATACTTGACTATGAATGATGATATTCTGATTATAGCCAAATGGGAATACTAGATCTTAAGTCAAACAATTTGTTCACTTTGTGACACTGGCGATAAAAATGAATCGGAATTGTCTATTCTGACTTGGAGCTTCTCCATCTCTTTAATTTTGTCAAATATGCATCTAGCTTCATCAGTACAGTTCTAATTGTTGAATATGTCACAATTATAGACAATACTGTAATTTAGGATAAGTCGACAGTCCCTGTCTTAGATTATATAGTGACATTGTGTTAGTGTTTTGTTATGCTCAGAATAATAATACTTTGAATATTTCTATCTGGTATCAGAGCGGGTTCTTACCTTGCGAAAACCCTAGCCGTCGTCCAGCACTTCGGAACCCTAGTCGTCATTCACCAACGTCGGCCCCTTCTTCCAAGCTCATCACACATACGTTAAGCTCCTCCTCCAACCCCAAAGACAGCAAGCCGGAAACTCTAGCTGTGCCTTCGCCACTCTTTTACCCACAGTCAGCCATCTCCAACCAGAGTGCCTCGACCCCAGTCGGTCTCTCCCGCTCCCTCCACTCCTGCGAACAGCACAACTGCGCACAGCAGTAGCAGAAGTACTCATTGCCATGTCCCTTGTCGGTTCCTCATGCTCGTGCGATTTACTGCAGCAGATTGTCAGGGTACCTAACCCAACTCCTCTACTGCTGATTTGTTCCTTGCTGATCCAAGGCACTTAGCAACACCCTCCCGATCCAAACAATCCGGATCGCCCACTCATTATCATCACTATGCCACCAATGCTTCTCAAATTTGATAGCAAAAACTACATCACCTGGCAAATTCAGGTTCATGCGCTTCTACTGTTCCGGTCATGGTCTGGTTTGTTATGTCGATGGCTCACGCCGCGCCAGTCCTCTCCACCTCTTATTTCCGCTACTTTGGTCGCCCCAACAACGACCGCACCGTCACCCACTACAAACGAATTCCATAACCAGCCAGCCACGACGGTAAGTCTTCAGTTAACTCGGTACAATCCACTGAACCTTCTTGGTTCCCAATCCGGCATTCACCTCATGGTACCAGCAAGCAATTTAATAAGAGAGCTCGGATCGAAATCGGTATTGATATACCGATTTCGATCCGAGCTCTTGGAATCGGCTGGTTTTCGCTTTCCTTTCCAGCACCTTAGCAGTGTCTGCTCTTTCTCACGTAGCTATGGCTCACACCATCATTGAAATCTGGTATACACTTCATAATATTTGTGCTAGCCCATCGCGAGGCCACACGAACCAGATCAATGAGCACCTTAAAATTCCCAGCAGGGACCAAATCAGTTTATGACTCACGCACTTTGTGAAGTACAAAGCGGATGAACTTGCCCTCGTAGGAAAACCTATGGATGAATCCGGTGTCGTGGATTGTATCCTCGACGATATGAATGAGGTCTGTCTTCCCATTTTATTGTGGTTTTTGCAAGCCAGGGACACTGACATTGGCTTTGAAGTGGCAATCTGCTCGAATGCAGTTGTGGGTTCTAAGTCTTGCAAAACAAGAGTCCACCCTGCCAAGGATAGAAACAAGCAATCTCAGTAATAAACAAAAAGAAGCAGTGCAGTGAATGTATAAAGCAAATGAATATAGCTTTGATTTTGACACGGCATCGAATGAATAGAGAAAATAAAGTTGAGGGGTTTTACCTGGTTACTGCATATCAAAATGAATTCTAGGGCTTTGCTTATGCTCCGGAAAAATTGAATTCAATAAGATCAATTACAAGAAGAGGGTTGAGGGTTGCCTTCCAAATTCACTTTGTACTACAAAGCAAATGAATTCGACTCGAGGAATGAACTCGCCCTTAAAACTCCGACAGCCGACGGGGAGATACTCCAACTCCGGCGAATACAACGGGTCGACGGCAACGGCAGGAGAATCCAAAAATAGGGGACTGCTAATCAATATGTGTAAAAAATGGGTAAAAGACACTTTCACCCCCTGAAGTTTGATGCAAAGACACTTTCACTCCTTCCAGTTTGGGAAATGACACCTTTTACCCTTCCGTCTGCCAAATTCCAGAATAATTACACTCCCTGTCACGCCCCGGTTTTCATAACCCGAGCACGTGAGTAAAGTTATAAACAACACACTGAAACTGGACTGAATTGGAAGTCTAGATTCAAAAATAGATATCTCTCAAACCGTTCATTAAAACATTGTGAAATTTGGTAGGGAGGATCCTATAAGGTTTTGTTACAACCCACTAAAACAGTTTTACAAAGGTGTGTAGGAGATATAGGCCAAACCGTGCATCTGGTCGCTAAGAAATTCAGAACTGAGACTACAGCTTCAAAATTCAATATCTCTTAGACCGTACGGTGAAAAATTGTGAAATTTGAACTCAAGGTTGGTATATAAGTGTAGAATACCCATATAAAAATAGTTTTACAAAATAATAATCCAAGCTACACTTACTGAGGAAAACGTGCACTGTTGTCTGTAAAATTCAGGATGAGCAAAGTGACAAATAGATGTTTCCAAATCCTATTCGGGTTCAATCATCAAATACAATCTATCT
This sequence comes from Linanthus parryae, assembly GCA_023055425.1. NCBI lineage: Eukaryota > Viridiplantae > Streptophyta > Magnoliopsida > Ericales > Polemoniaceae > Linanthus > Linanthus parryae. The sequence goes on from JALGPY010000001.1 coordinate 125,270,439, forward strand.
ATAACATGAAATGGCCTCTGGTCTCAAATACAATCTCAAATCCAAAGCAACATATCAACAAGTTCAAGCGTGCATCATTAAGACGAATTTATTAACTAAATGCAGCTAAAATCTTCTCATTGCATCTTGGCTCCAATCTAGCACCTGAAAAATGAAGGAGTGAGCAAACCAATGCCCAGTAGAAATAATAATTTGATATAATTAATTTGACTTGCCATGAAATGCAATTCACCGAAAGTATTCCACGAAATCAAATAGTCACACATATTACTTTACACTACAAGCGTAGACACAATTCACATATATGACACCTTACCTTTTCTTATTAACTCATAACCATGTAACACTCAAACCGCCACCGGTGGTGTACGTACTAGTCAACACATGACTCTGCCGGCGACCCCACACAGCGCGTCTCGTTCAACTTAGCTAACACATGGCTCTGCCGTGACCATATCACGTAATAGCCCCATAGGCTCTGCCCTCTTTACGGGTAATACCCGATGGAATGAGTTACCTCATGCCCAGGTTTCCGGTTTTTCACCGTGGAGCTGTTATAGCCCAACTTAATTATTAGTGGTACCCAACTGGTATCACCAACAGCAAACTCTCACTCACTAATTCTATGATTTATAACCCATTACAATAATTCGATTCACCCATGACCACAAGTACTACCGCATTCATATGTAATTCACATCTTGAAGTCCAAATCCATATGCAACCAATATAGTGAAAAAGAATTCAAATTTATAAATTCATATGATAAGAGCACATGAAACTCAATTAACACGTTCATTGATCACATAGAACACACGTAGTGCATCATACTTCATAACAGGTAGATCAATAACCAAAACTAAAACTCCTGCCTCACGAAAAGGATTTCGATCAAGAACCTCCAGGATTAGAATCCGTAAGTAGTGGCTGCCTCTTCGAGTAGAGATCCAATTCTTCCCCTTCAACGCGCCTAAAATCCTCTTCTTGACTTCCGATAAAGAGCTTGAATGCTAGGGTTTAGTATTCTCCTTCAAAGCATCGTGTGTGTGAGAAAGGGAATGGGAGAATGAAGAAAAAACATGAAAAACAAAGCTAATCCCGCTTTTCTGATGTACGAGGTATAATTGTTTGTGTTAAAGTCACTTTCAGCCCCCTAACTATGTATAAAATACACATATGACCCCCCTTACATGTAAACTTATGTAATATCTTGCAGTTTTGACCCCAAAACCTTCATATCTTACTCTAAAACCCTTTCTACTTTATATCTTTTAATCAACTCATCTTACATTATTCATATACAAATAAAATATTCATTCAAATAATCATATAACACTTAGGCATCAAACACACCTATTTAATAATGATAATAACTATGAATAAAAATAAATTATTAAAGGAAAAAAAAATTCCGGTCGCTACACTCCCCAATTGTGACATGGTTAGTCCGCGGGTGGTTTTCCGTCACTATAGTAGTTTCGAGAATAAATCTGCTCTCTTAGAGTATGATATGATACAGTCAAGGGTGTAAGTGTTCTGAAGCTTGGAACACAAAAGAGATGTAAGTGTCCTTTTCCAAAACAGAAAGCAATAAAACCTATAAGTGTTATATCGGAGAGCGACATGAGAGGGCTTGTATAAATCGTGCATTTTATATAATTTTAAATATAAACATTTCATAAATAGAACTTTTGTGTTTTATATAGATATATTAGAAATAACTATAAAGCATATATATGAGTGAGACGATAGATGGAATGAAAGTCTAACTTGGTTGAGTGTTTGCAATAAGAACTTGATATAGAGTGAGGTAGCGGCTACCTCGGTAAGGAGTTGGTTAGGTCGTTTTAGTTGAAATTTTTGTTTGACTTAGTTTGAAACAAGCCTGATAACTTAGTAATGAAATCAATTGCTGAAAAAATACAGAGTGCTGATAAAAACGCGTTCTATAATTTTTGAAACGAAGATTACAAGAGAATCCGGGCCAGAGTGAGGATTGGAAGGGGGAGTGAATCCCCTCCTTGGAGTTTTAGGTGATCTAGGGTTAACCCCGTGTGGTCTGGGGACAGTACAAAAAGATGCCATTGTGCTATTAAATGTAGCAAACCACCGCTGTGGTACCGAAAATGTGGGGATGGTAATTTTCTATTAAACCTACTAATGTAGTATGAAAGACAAAATACCTATCTAGCTAGGACTGGCAATTTCGGACCAGACACGAATCCGACATAAAGTTAGTGAGTTTGGGTCGACACGAGCCCGCAACGGGTCAAAAATAATTTGACCTGAAAGTGACATGGGAATGTGGGGGTCCAGTTAGTGTTGACCCGCACAACACGAAATGACTCGTTTCAACCCGCCTAACACAATAATGACTACCTTTTTCACTGTTAGCCATTCTCTCAGAAAAACATAGGCATAAAGCTATGAAATATGTCTTGTAAAATCTTTTAAATAATGTTTGTGGGCTAAGCATAACTTTTATCTAAAAACTAAGAGCGAGATTAGGAGAAAAAAAAAGAATAAAAAACACAAAATGGTTGCTCAAAAAAAGAAAGAATAAAAAACACAAAATGGTTGCTCAATTGGCCTGGCACGACATGTTTGGAGTGAATGCTTGATGATATCACTGGTACACAAAGTAGAACAATTATGGCTAGAAGACTGAATCTGCAGCTCTTTTGACCGAATATTTCCAGATATTTGCCATGCCAAACAGATGCATCAGAAAAGAATGAGAGAGAAATGCATGGAATGAGTCTTTGTGAGAAAGGGAGAGGCATGATGAATAAGATATTCAGAAGTGAATTTGTGAACATAGAGTTGATTGGTAGAATGTGAACACATGAGAAAGAGACTAGAATCATGAATGACATGTGAGCCGGTCTAAATGGTCTAGGACGCCAATGAGAACCAGAGAAACCACCATGTTAACAACCATCATAGCCATTCTCTGAATGAGAGAATCCATGTTAGGCGTGATCCTCCCCAGATTTGACATACAACACAATTCACACGAAGCAGCAGCACGAAATGGAAAAGAAGAACGAGCTAGCAGGCCCTTGCAAGAACCACTAAGGTCATGAAAACCAGAAATATCAAGAGAAGCATCAATAAAATTTGGTACATTGCAGATTGATTGAAGCGAGGATATTTTTGCTATAGCTAAACCAGATTCAGAATGACAACTTCATGAATGTGCCTTCACATGAAAGTCGTTTATTGAAAGAGAATGTGAATGCAAGACAAGAGATTATTGAAAGAGAGCACATTCAGTTCAGATGAATTTATCAAATGCCGAATAACTTTCTTTATCAATCTATCAACTAATACGATCCACTATGATACGCTGCGGTCATACACCATACAGAATATCCCTATAAGGGGCCGTTCATGACATGAACAACCTCTAATGGAGTTTGAAATTGAGTTTAAAACTGACGCACATTTATGCACCTTTGATATGGTAGTATTGAGAAAACGAAGCTGTAGAAGAAGAGAAAGGAAAAACATGAAATTGAATTGAAGAAGTTACCAAAATTACAGAGGAGGTGTTCGTATACAGCTCTTGCAAATGCAAAACAAATGAAGTTCAAATGCAACAGATGAAATTAAATGGTTATGAAACAACCAATCAGTACGTGTCACGTATACCAAGAGGGCTGACTCACTCCCGCTTAATGAAACGACGTCGTGACTCCAATTGAGCTTACTAAGTCTAAATGGACCGAATAAGACGACATTAAAGCTTTAAACATCTAATTTGGCAACTGTCCTCAAGATAAACGGCTGCTACTTCTCATTAGAGTTTGATCCTGCGGCTGCTGCTGCTCCAAGCTTGTAAAATAAGGTACTAATGAACAGTAACATATGATCATGTAATGCAATATCAAAACTTGGATAAGAGGAAACCAAAAACTGCTCGATGGAGACGCTTTGTAAGGATGTCTGCAAGCTGGTAGGCTGAATGTGCTGCAAAGTGAAAACTCCTAATGGGAACAGAAGCTATAACAAGATCTTTCATACATTCTATTCACAACATTGCATCCATATATGAAAAGTTTATATATATATAGGGTCTTCTGACTCGATGAGGGTCTCTTTGAGCGAAATTCCCCAAATTTGCTTAAGCAGGTCAACCTAAACACTGCTGTACACGCCATTTTGTTTGGGAAGCTCCACTGAATTCCACCGTAACCTCTCTTCCACACAAGCACGTGGTCTCACTGATTCATTTTAATTATCGTCCTTCCTAGTATTGGGGCTGTTGGTGTCCGGTTTCTTGTGCTATGGCTTCGTGTGGCGCTTTTGCTACTGATCTGGAAAAGCCAAACAGAATATCCCCATCTCCGTCTGGAGATAGTTGAGGACAGTTCAGGTCTGTGAAGTTCTGGCGATAACACTCTCTACCACAATTGCTATCATAAGAGAGGTCTTCATTTTCTTTTTCCTTCTTCTTCCTAGTGTTGGTGGTTAAATACCAATATTCCATCACCACTCTCCATGTGGTTGCCTCTTGCATTTCTGGTTGGAGAAACCCTTTTGTGAAATGCACCAATCAAGGGAAGATTAGTTGCACTTGGTCCGACACTGTTCAAATAGAAAAGATGTTAATCTTGTTCAAAACTAGAACATCCCAAGATCCTTGTGATGTTCAGCCATATATGAGCCCGAGAGAAAGCGCTTAATCTCAGACGTCTCTTTGTAACTGCAGATAAATGGTCCAAATCTTTTTATTTCATGCCCCTAGATTTCTTTGGCTGCTTGAACTTTTCTAGGTCTTGAAGCGATTCGAAATACCCAGTTTCCGCATTTGGGACTCTAAATTATTGGTTTATTGTCCCCATCTCGATAACTTTCTCATGAAAATTTGCATTCTAAATTGGAGTAAATCATTTCCACTTGATTGCAAAGCACAATGTCAAAACAAAAAGAATCTGATTATATTTCAGAGCTAATATCTTTACTTCAGAGGCGTTCTCTCAATTTGCAGAGTTTCCCATCATCCATGCTTGTATGTAATACGGTGAACGTCATGCGGATTTAATAAGTCTTCTTGCCCTTGTCGCCTCCTTATTTCCATTCACTTCATCATCTTCAGTTTCGAGGTTAAGAGGGCCGGGTTGAGAAACAACTTTATTAAGAACATCAGCGACATACTCAAAATAATTCTCTCCTTTCGCTAGTTTCTTTCTGGAGAACTTTTCCACACCTATTATGAGAAAGTCTATTGAATGCTTGGCACCAACGATGTAAATTTTACGCTTGGGCTGATCAGAGTTCAAACCTCTTTGCTAGCAAGCGAGGCCACACAACTTCCTAGAATAAGTTGTTGGACCGAGCCTTGCTCAGCCTGAAATCACCGACTCGGAACTTGATGATACACTTAATAGAGAGATGATAATGCTTTTCCTATCCGAATTTCTGTGCACAGTCGAACATTTTGATAGGACATTGATGGCTCAATTGCATTGGCAGTAAGGTCTAGCTTCCCTCTTCCAATTTCCACTGCTTCACAAGGCTGTTAGTCCCAACTATAGCTTTTAGAGTAAACACATATTCTCCAGAAGAATCTTCCCATTCATGAAACTTTTTGAAATCTGATAATTAATATTGCATAATTAACAAAATAGGGTTAATATGTCTGCTTCTAGTATAGCATTTCATGACACGTTATAAACGCTACTTTTGCTAACTTTGCAATATCAATTTGCAGGCATCAAAAATTTCGTGGATGGGAAGATGTTGCTAGAGGAATACGTCTTTACTCTAAAAGATATAGTCGGAATAAACGGCCTCGTGGAAGCAGTGGCAATTGGTAGAGGGAAGCAAGACCAGACGGGCAATGTGATTGAGAAATCGCAATTTAATCAAAATGTTCAGATAAGCTCAGAAATTCTGGTAGGAAAAGCCTCTCTTATCTCACACTTGAGCAGAACATCAAGTTCCTAACCGGTGGTTTTAGGTTGAGCAAGATTCGTTCCAGCGATTTATTCTGGGAAGCTGAGTGGCCACGCTTGCTAGCAAGAGATTGGCACTCTGAGCAGCCCGAGGGACAAACTTAAACTGTTGGCGCCAAGCAATCACCAGTCATCTTCATACTCGGCGTGATTTTTTTTTTACAGAAGGTAACTAGCGAAAGGAAAGAACTATTTTGATTTTGTTACTGATGTTATGAACAAAGATGCTTCAAATCCCGGTCTTCTTAACCTGGAAACTGAAGCTGATGAAGTGACTCGTAAAATGGAAATGACGAATACGGGTTAAGAAGATTTGTTAGATTGGCATCATCACTGTTATATCAAGCAACTTACTCCTATTCGGAATACCTATCACATGAAGGTCACTATTGTCGACACAAGCTTGGTTGACGGGGAAATCTTCAAAGAGAGAAAATCCCGCATAACGGCTAGAGAAGCCCCGAAAAGGACCTTGTCAAGCGGTAGCTGAGAAGAATGTAACGATGATACCTCCGAGTTATTATCTAATTCATTTTGTGATGATAATTTTCCGTGTGATCAAGATGAAACGAGGCATTCCAATTTCAGACATTCAATTTCTCGAGAAAAATAAATCGTGATTTTCACAATTAACCAAGAATTTGGAGTCCAAGATGCTGGAAATGAATTTGTTGAAACCTCCAAGGACCTCAAAATTTTAGAGAAAATATATGGGCTCAATCACAAGATGTCTGAGATTAAGTCCTTGCTTGGGCTGATATGCTTAAGACCATCACAAGTACCTCGGTGAGTTATACTTTGAAACAAGATAAATATTTCTACTATTGGAACAGTGAAAAATCAAGTGCAATCATTCTTCCCTGCATGGGCGCATTTGCGTTTCACCAACCATTGAAGGAATTTCTTATTATACAAACTATATACAAGGAAATAGATGGAGCTTCGGTGATGGGGTTAACTGCAGGCGAGGCATTTTAATTGCAACAAAACTATCTTCAGAAATGGTGGGTAAGGTCATAGAGGTCATTCATGTCAAGAAATAGGTTACACTCTCTACAAATGGCAGGGCGCATGGTCAGTAGTGGCTTCAATCACTTTTCGTGATTGCGTATTATTACATTTCGAAACAAGTCCCAAACCTAGACAGCGTACTTTTGGATGTCCACCACGGCCAATATCTTGCCCACCATCTACATACCATGTCACGTAGAAAATAGACTTCAACTCCCACAACCAAGCCTTGATTGTTATTTCCCTGTTCGCATATTGCGGTAATACAATGGGCAAGTGTTCAAGCTCCGAGGGTTGAAGCTCAACTTTGTTTGCTGCATCAAAGTCATGGGATTTGATGCAGCAAAAAAAGATTATCTTCACAGCTTGGTGCTTCAACCCTTGCCCGTTGAATTTTTGGAATATGCTTACGGGAAACTGTAAGTCAAGGCATGGTCATGGGAGGGGAAGTCTATTTTCTATGTCTCAGGGTATGTAGATGGTAGGAACTACATATGGGTCATGGTTGACATCCATAAATATGCTGTCTATGTTCGGGACTCATTTCCAAATATAATAAAAGGTAAATTACAAAAAGGGCTTCAAGCCACTGTGATAGTGTCCCTGCCATTTGTAGCGAATGTGGCCTCTTTCTGGACATGAATGACCGTAATGATCTTACCGACCTTGATTTATTGTTTGAACCTAAGCTGCATGACCAGCCACCGAATAAACTATTGTAAGTTACAAAAATCAACAGTTGCATGCTCTTTTGATCAATTTCTCTTGCTTTGCTAACAAAGATTTATATCATTGTGAATTAAGGTGATCATGGAGTTTACGCCCTAAGATGATTGAATACTACTTGCAGGATGGAAACTGAATACATTATTTTCTATTTTCTATTTAACCGATGACGCTGTGGAATTCATAAGGAAAGCATACACTGTTGCCTATTTTGGTGGGGTCTTCGCTTACTAGTTATATTTTGTTAGTTTCTTTTGGGATGTGATGACATTGTAGATTGCCGTATTACTATCTCTTTTTTGAATCCTTGTTTGTAGAAGTATGATATTTATCGATCGCAAATTGAACTTCAATGTCCTTTTTAATGGCATGTTTCCTCTGACTGAACCCGACAATATTTAACTCGGTTCAAAGGTTAGGGAGTATGACTCTTTAACTAATTTGGACATCTATAAGTGAGGCTTTGAGTCCGTTATTTCTACACTGTATCTTGTTCACATATTATTTCAAATTCACTATTTTCTTCAAGTAATTGCTTGAAGGAGTGATTTGTAATGGTCTCTTCATACTGTTTTATTTATCACCTTTTCCCAATGTTCTTGCGATGGAGGCAAGACCATATAGTACTTTCACCCTTGTATCGTTTATAACCGTGTGGTTGTAAGATATTTCTATTTTACCCTATATATCTTCTTTTGTTAAGGTGGCGTTTAGTGTCTTTTCTTCGAGGTGGTGTTTTGGACGCAAAGTCAAGAATTTTACCCTATAAACCCTTTGTTTAGGGAAGGATCCCTTTGTTTATGGAAGGGTATAAGGGAAGGATGGGATCGGTTTGTGCATATGATCAACTTTTATTCTGTACTTTTAGGAAGATTGGTGGGCCGGAGAAGAGTTCTTGCATCTGTTTCCTGTCTCTTTATTATCTAGCCCACGATCCATCAGTTCTAGCTAGTGGGACAATCTTGAAGGGGAATAGGGTACTACCTGAGGTGGAGTGGTGTGGGATGTTTCCGTTTAGGAAAGAATTAAATGAGTCGGACATGCATGCTAGTTGTTTACGCTCGATTTTGGTAATGTTTCACATATGCTATAAATGCTTGTTTGTACGTGATATAGAAAATGGATCGTCATGGCCAGCAATCAAAATTTAGAAACGACGTTTGCACCATGCAAGCGTCAAATTTGGGGGCAACATGGCCGTTATGTCTTTTAGATCCACAACACCATAGTTTCCTATTTCGTTCAATATGTTGCGACACTGTGACCTATCCTTTCCTTCGTGAATCCAAAAGAAATTATTTCTTCTCTTTTTCACATTTGTAATATACTCAGCCGTAATTAACTAATTATCCTCTTTCGGAAAACATTACTCAAAAAGGTTCCAACGTTCATATGCAAATTAAACTGGTAAAACTTCAAGTGTTCTTTACATTTTGTTACATTCATCTATCTATACTAATATATGAACACACCGCCAATTTGGTGAAATATTTGGACTACCTAAAATATCCTATTTACTGAAAACTTAAAAACGTCAACATAATAATTAAATTATGGAAGTGACAACCCAGGTACTACCTCCGTTTCTTCTCTATCACACCGGTTTGACTTTTGTCACTATTCACTGGGTCATTTTGACCCGGTGATTTGCGTAGCAAAACGATGCAATTTTTTGATAATTTTTTTATGGTGTTGTTGAGTAAAAGTTGCCCTATAACACGGTGAAAAAATTATCAAAAAATCACATTGTTTTATTATTCAAATCACTCGATCAAAGTGACACAGATACAAGTCAAAAAGTCAAACCGGTGTGATATAGAAGAAACGGAGGTAGTATAATTCACCCATGTACTTTTTTAAATTTTATATTTTTTTAAAATCCACACACATTATCTAGTATCCAATTTTGTCGTTCAACTTATACAATTTTACACACATTGTGTAGGCACATACACTAGTATTTAATTATATGTGTTTGGTTCAACAAAACCTTTTTATAAAGTTTACAGCAAGTTGTGTAAACTGCCGTGATTAAAGAACTACTCCTTTTCCTTTGGGATTACATCTGGACGTTTACTCGTATTATTTCTCTTCATGTCAGTTCCCAGTACTTAACAGTTTCAGATTTTACATTACTTCTCATAGGGAAACATTTGACAGAGTAAATATGCATCAATAGAAGAAATACTATAAATCAATAACAGAATATACCTAGATTTTTTTAAACCACGCGGAAAGAGAAATGTCATGAGCAAAATGTTGTCTCCTTATCTGAGAGTCTGCAAGCATTTAAACCTCCCTGTAAATAGCTTCAAAGCAAAAAACAAAAAAGAAAAAAAAAATGATCAAAATGTGTGAAGAAAACTATAATTGAACAACATTGTTCATACAAGAAATTGAATGGCGAAGAGCTAAAAAGAATCAATCAATACCATAGATTATATACGTTCTTTACACAACATTTATTAGATTACAAGTTTTGCACAAGTGCATTGCATGTGGGAGTTTTTTAATATTTGATATTCAACAATGAATACGGGAGAAAAGCTTAATAACATACTAGGTTAAGAAGGTCGGGTTGCGAAACAACTTTATTAAGAACATCCGCGACACAAATCAAAATAATGCTATCCTTTTGCTAGTTTATTTCAGGAGAACTTTATCACACCATGTATGAGGAAGATTAGTGAATGCTTGGCACCAGCGATGTTGGTTTGACCCTTAGGCTGATCACAATGCAAACTTCTGTGCTAGCAAGCGAGGCCACACACTTTCCCTAAACAAGTTGTTTGACCGGGCCTTGCTCAGCCTGAAATCACCGGCTCTGAACTTGATGATATGGTTAATAGAGAGGATAATGCTTTTCCTATCCGTATTTTTGTGCACAGTTGAGCATTTTTATAGCACATTGATGGCTCAATTGCATTGGCAGTGAGGTCTAGCTCCCCTCTTCCAATTCCCACTGCTTCACAAGGCTATTAGTCCCAACTATAGCGTTTAGAGTAAACACATATTCCTCCAGAAGAATCTTCCCATCCATGAAAATTTTTGAAATATGATAATTAATATTGCGTAATTAACAAAATAGGGTTAATATGTCTGCTTTTAGTATAGCATTTCATGACACGTTATAAACGCTACTTTTGCTTACTTTGCAATATCAATTTGCAGGCATCAAAAGTTTCGGGGATGGAAAGATGTTGCTAGAGGAATACGTCTTTACTCTAAAGGATATAGTCGGAATAAACGGCTTCGTGGAAGCAGTGGCAATGGGTAGAGGGAAGCAAGACCAGACGGGCAATGCGATTGAGAAATCGCAATTTAATCAAAATGTTCAGATAAGCTCAGAAGTTCTGGTAGGAAAAGCCTCTCTTATCTCACACTTGAGCAGAACATCAAGTTCCTAACCGGTGGTTTTAGGTTGAGCAAGATTCGTTCCAGCGATTTATTCTGGGAAGCTGAGTGGCCACGTTTGCTAGCAAGAGATTGGCACTCTGAGCAGCCAAGGGTCAAACTTAAACTGTTGGCGCCAAGCATTCACCGGTCATCTTAATACTCGGCGTGAAAAAGTTTTACAGAAGGTAACTAGCGAAAGGAAAAAACTATTTTGATTTTGTTACTGATGTTATGAACAAAGTTGCTTCAAATCCCGGTCTTCTTAACCTGGAAACTGAAGTTGATGAAGTGACTCGTAAAATGGAAATGACGAATACGGGTTAAGAAGATTTTTTAGATTGGCATCATCACTGTTATCTCAAGCCACTTACTCCTAATCGGAATACCTATCACATGAAGGTCACTATTGTCGACACAAGATTGGTTGACGGAGAAATCTTCAAAGAGAGAGAATCCCGCATAACGGCTAGAGAAGCCCCGAAAAGGACCTTGTCAGGCGGTAGCTCAGAAAAATGTAAGGATGATACCTCCGAGATATTATCTTATTCATTTTGTGATGATAATTTTCCATGTGATCAAGATGAAACGAGGCATTCCAATTTCAGAAATGAATTTTCCCGCGAAAATTGAATGGAGATTTGCACAGTTAACCAAGAATTTGGAGTCCAAGATGCTGGAAATGAATTTGTTGAAACCTCCAAGGACCTCAAAATTTTAGAGAAAATATACGGGCTCAATCACAAGATGTCTGAGATGAACTCCTTGCTTGGGCTGATATGCTTAACAACATCACAAGTATCTCCGTGAGTTATAGTATGGAACAAGATAAATATATCTACTATTCGAACAGTGAAAAATCAAGTTCAATCATTCTTCCCTTCGTGGGCGCATTTGCGTTTCACCAACCAATGAAGGAATTTCTTTTTATACAAACTATATAGACAAGGAAATAGATAGAGCTTGGGTGATGGGGTTAACTGCAGGCGAGGCATTTTAATTGCAACAAAACTGTCTTCAGAAATGGTGGGTAAGGTCATAGAGGTCATTCATGTCAAGAAATAGGTCACACTCTCTACAAATGGCAGGGCGCATGGTCTGTAGTGGCTTCAAGCACTTTTCGTGATTGCCTATTATTACATTTCGAAACGGGTCCCAAACCTAGACAGCGTACTTTTGGATGTCCACCACAGCCAATATCTTGCCCACCTTCTACATACCATGTCATGTAGAAAATAGACTTCAACTCCCACAACCAAGCCTTGATTGTTATTTCCCTGTTCCAATATTGCGGCAATACAATGGGCTTCAAGCAACTGTGATAGTATGTGCTTCAACCCTTGCCCGTTGAATTTTTAGAATGTGCTTACGGGAAAACGTAAGTCAAGGGATGGTCATGGGAGGGGAAGTCTATTTTCTATGTCTAGGGTATGTAGATGGTAGGAACTACATATGGGTCGTGGTTGACATCCATAAATATGCTGTCTATGTTCGGGACTCATTTCCAAATATAATAAAAGGTAAATTACAAAAAGGGCTTCAAGCAACTGTGATAGTGTTCCCTGCCATTTGTAGCGAATGTGGCCTCTTTCTGGACATGAATGACCGTAATGATCTTACCGACCTTCATTTATTGTTTGAACCAAGGCTGCATGACCAGCCACCGAATAAAATATTGTAAGTTACAAAAATCAACAGTTGCATGCTCTTTGGATCAATTTCTCTTGCTTTGCTAACATAGATTTATATAATTGTGAATTAAGGTGATCATGGAATTTACGCCCTAAGATGATTGAATACTACTTGCAGGATGGAAACTGAATACATTATTTTCTATTTTCTATTTAACCGATGACGCTGTGGAATTCATTAGGAAAGCATACACTGTTGCCTATTTTTGTGGGGTCTTCGCTTACTAGTTATATTTTGTTAGTTTATTTTGGGAAGTGATGACATTGTAGATTGCCGTATTAAATGTGACTATCTCTGTTTTGAATCCTTGTTTGTAGAAGTATGATATTTATCGATCGCAAATTGAACTTCATTGTCCTTTTTAATGGTATGTTTCATCTGACTGAACCCGACAATATTTAACTCGGTTCAAAGGTTAGGGGGTATGACTCTTTAACTAATTTGGACATCTATAAGTGAGGCTTAGAGTCCGTTATTTCTACACTGTGAATCTTGTTCACATATCATTTCAAATTATAAGTGCTTAGTTCAGTAAAACCTTTTTATAAAGCTTGCTGCAAGTTGTTTAGACTGCCGTGATTAAAGAACTACTCGTTTTCCTTTAGGTTTACATCTGGACGTTTACTTGTATTATTCCTTTCATGTCAGTTTGTATTACTTAGCTGTTTCAGATTTTACATTACTTCTCATAGGAAAACATTTAACAAAGTAAATATGCATCAATATAAGAAATACTATAAATCAAGAACAGAATATACCTATATTTTTGTAAACCACGCGCAAAGAGAAATGTCATGAGCAAAATGTTGTCTCCTTATCTGAGAGTCTGCAAGCATTTAAACCTCCCTGTAAATAGCTTCAAAGAAAAAAAAAAGATTAAAATGTGTGAAGAAAACTATAACTGAACAACAATGTTCAAACAAGTAATTGAACGGTGAAGAGCTAAAATAAATAAAAAAAAAAAAAAAAAAAAAAAAAAAAAAAAACAGTACCATAGATTATAAACGTTCTTTACACAAAGTTTTTCAGATTACAAATTTTGCATAGGCGCGTTGCACGTGGGAGTTTTTAATATTTGAGATTTAACAATGAATACAGGGAAAGGCTTAATAACAGACATACGGTGTGTTTCTTGATTCAATGAAATTATTTCTAGTATTTCTTTTCAAAATGAAGGAACGGATGTTTTCAATATGATACTAGAAAATAGTGTAAGAAAGTAATACAGATAATTCCAGGTAAATAAATAAACCACAACATATAAAATTAAATTTAACCAAATAAGCAATAGTTGAAGTACCCTAGAGAGAGACAGAGACAGAGACCATAATCATGAATTTCAAGCACTACAAAATCAATCTCAACCTTAACTGTACATTACAACTAAGTTAGACAAACATTTAAGTACTTTAACTACAGAAATCAACATTACTCAGACTATAATTTTCCAGAGCTTATCTTAAAAGCAAATTAAAAATAAACATATTTTCAAGTAAAGTTAATTTAATTACAGAAATTAGCTTAACTTGAAAATCATGCATCCCAGAGCCTTACATAGTAGTCGGTCTTTTAACTAATTTTAAAAGTTTTGAATTTCTAAATAGATTTTGGTTTGCAGGGATATATATGAGACATTTATGTATATTTTGGGTCCTTTATGTTAAGCTTATGTAAAAGCTTCAGCCCACCCTAAGTTCTTCATAGCATCAACACGTCCCAGTCTTCAATGCTCCTATGCTATCTGCATTGCTTACCTACGAATTAGACTCAATACTAATCTTTGACCTTGTACAATGACATACGTGAAAGGCCAACAACGCGGGAGTAAATTTTATGCATTTATCACTTTCCAATTACGATTTCCAAAGGTTCAAGGAAATAAGAAAAGGACTGATTTCTTTCAGCTTCATAATTCAGCAAGATGTCAAAAGATTGGCAGAAAAAACAATATAAATAGCCACCCCAATAATTAATATGTGATGAATGAAACATGAATCGTAATTCCCCCAATCCATGAGAGAATACTTAAGTTATCCAGGGAATCCTGACTATGTCATTTGTCTAAGAGCTTGACTAAGAGAGAGAGCATAGCAGAAAAAACTAAGTGAGAGCTAGCATATTTTGGTTCTACCCAGACTCTAGATCTATCTCAATATTTTGAATGGCGAACGTGGAGTACGAACATATGCATTCTTCGGTCTACATAAGCAACTCATCTGAACACCCTCGCGTGACTTAAAAAATGTGCGAGGGGGTAACTCTCTGCTAAATCTAGTGTGGACAGACAAGAATCTCCCAGCTCGTCGCAAATGAAGAAACTAAGAAGATGCATATGTTATTCTATTTCACTTCCAGCTATCTTTAGCTTCACATTGGGAAGAATCACCTTATGCTTTGCAATTGACTGTCTGAAAACAGCGGATCAATTTGATTTAGTTGATAATAATTACTAAGATTGGCTAAAACTAGGCATGGTAATCGGATCATTATTTTTCCAAAGAATTGCTTTACCTGGGACTGGGATTTTCAGATGCCATATCGCTACCCATCAACTGTTGCTTTGAATTTTTATGATCCAGCCCTCGAATTCGTCGTCCTCGGCTCCATGCAATACAGATTCATCATCATCTCTAGAATTAATCCTTAAATTCATCATCTCTCGAATTGATACCAAAAGTGATCTTTATCAGTTTTGCTTGACCTTCCAGGTTTACTATGTAAAAAGCAATGAAACTAAGACAGATCTCTCCAAATGAAACTCACTCTTAAACGCCGACAACCAGCGGGGGAGATACTTCAACTTCGGGCGATGTGATGTAACGGGTGCCTAGGGTTTCCGATAGAGACGGCGGCTCCATTTAATAAACATAGAACCCTAGTTGGGTCGGCCAAACAAATGAAATAGCCCAAGCCCTCTTTGATCTCATATTTTTGTAAACGGTGGTCGAATCAAGTTTTGATAAGTGTGAGAGGTCGTTTGTGTCTCTTAGTTTATGGACGGCCTGTTGTGCATCCCCCATTAGATTTATAATTTTTTTTCCGTAGGCCCAGTCACTAGAAGTTAAATAATTCCCCTCTTCTCTGCGTAAGTTTGCCGGTTCTAATGACATTGCACCATTCGACATTTACGATGAATGACATTGACTACATTTTTATGATAAGAAGTCTACAAAAGCGACTTTTATAGGAAGAGTAATGAAACAAAAAACACAATACTTACAGAGGTGTGAGAAGCGCTGCAAGAAGTTGGAGAAATCAAAGACAATCTCAAACATAGGCTCGATTTCCTTAAGGCGAAATTCGCTCCCTTTAGCTGTCGTTTGATCCGGAGCGAAGGCCTACCAGGATAATTGTCCCTCACTGTGTAATCGGGTAGCACCGTTGGATTACACCCTACGAACCCTCAAATGGAATGATAGCACTCTGGAAGTTTGGAAAAGCTTCTGGAATTGGGAATTTCGGAAGGAATGAAACTGGAAAGGGTGCTCTTCTTTTCACAACGCACCGCGTCATGGCCCAGCCTGTGCCCGTGCCCGAGACCGAGCCCAGCCGGCCGGCCGGACGGACGGCGCAGGCTGCGCGCGCGTGCGGTGGTTCGGACCATAGCTAGGTCCTCCCTCCTACACAAAATGTGTATCACCCAAAGGACGTGACCTATAGTGCAATCTTGAACTACATAAGGTGAACAAAACTTTTCCACCCTCCAATGTGGGATGAACTAAATTCCCTCTTGGAGTAGTACCTAAGAAGCCATCTTTATCCACGAATTTTTCATTCACCCGATCACGATTTTGGATGAAGTAAAGTTGTAGGATGTTTACCTAGCACTAAGGAATTCATAATAACTTTCGGTTTCGTGAATCGATTAGCCGATTCTTCAAAATCCTCTTCCAAAGTCGTGCGAAAAATCGGATTTTTCCCACATTAACTTTTATTGATGACAATTGTGGTGGAGCTTTGCCGTTCAATTTCTTGTATGAACATGATGTAAAAGTATGTAATATTGATAAAAATATATTACTACAAAATTATGTAATATATTTTACCAACATGGTAATGAGATAATTAAGGGATTTATAATTACAGAGTAATGACTATAATTAGGGGAGTTTACAAAATTTTTTTTCTAAAAGAAAAGATGGCCTCTTGCATTAGGTGCTGAAAGCAAGAATAGAATTAGAAATTTTAGAGGGGCTCTAACGGAATTAAAAGTAAAGTAATATTCAGAGGAACTAAAATAAAATAATCGGACAAACTGACCCCGCTAGTTTAGAAAATTAAAATATTCATCAATATATATATAATTAATATATTTGCCAGCTATACAAGGTTATCAGACTAACCTCCTCAGCGATGCGAAATTACTTAAATACCCCCTTTAAATGATACAGAGTATTTCAGGCGGTGTAGCGGCCATGGCGTCCGGTTGCTGCTGGTTGTTTGCTGGCTGCGTCGTGTCTTGGACTTGCTGCTCCGGCTGAATGGCTGCGAGGGTTTGAGTGTGGCTATATCGATAACTTGATTCAAAGGGCGGACATGGGGCGGTGGTGCCAGGTTCTGGTTCGGCGACAGTGTTGGAGGAGGAGGATGAAGATTGGCCTCCAGAGCTTTGTGGCGTAAATCCACGACAGAAATTGCAGATTGAGCGTCTACTTGTCCAGTCTCTAAGGTGAGCAGCCTTGAATCGACGGCGACGAATCTTGTATCCATGTTCTAAATCGAAGTTTGCAAACCCTGGACCACGGTTTCAGGTGTGCGATTGCGGCGATGATGAGTGCGAGGTCGCCGGACATTGCGTTTCACCAGTTGACGATGGTGAAACTCAATGAAAGCAACAATTGATACCGTAAAAGCATAGGGTTGGCGATTTTGGGAAAACCGTCAAAAACTAATCATATAACTTGTAGCCTACGACGCTATTGTAACAACTAAAGAGTGACCGAATAAAAATTTTGTTTGATTATTCATTCGATAAAATAAACTGAGATTACAACTTGTTTAATTAGAGAAAACAAAACCTAACCCTAGAATCTTACGAGCCTGGTGACAAAAAGGCCTGATCGCTATTTAACTACGTAATGTAATTAAACTAATGAAATAAATAAACTAGCTAATAAATTATACTAACTAACAATTAAGTAAATAATTAAATAACACGGTTAATTAACATATGACATGTATTAAGCATTTATAGAGGATTGGTAGTTGCATAGCATTGAGGTTGAAAGTGACTGTATGGAGCTGGCAACATCTTTAACAATCTCTTAATCGGACCAGCGGCTACGAATGGATAAATTAAATATGGTAAACATCTGCGAGCTAGACTTTGTCGAGGCATTAAGCATGTGGTCAGGGCAAGGTTTAAAAAACGGAGGCGGCTGATGTATCGGTCACGATCGCTTTTAACAGGATCGGACTATATCAGAGGGATTGTAATAGAGAACGGGAATCCAATGTGTGAATTTTCGAAAATATTCACGGACGTTTTCTGTGCTTTCCCGTTTTTCCCCAATTTCTCCGACACGAAGCCGGTTTTCGACGCGAAACGGCCTTTTTCACACGACGCGTGACGGAAAAAACGGTCGCGCTCTCTGCCGCTTCCGTTACAACACGGCCGCTCCGCGCCGCTTTTATCGTTTTTTGAAACCTTGGGTCAGGGATGCAAATGAGATTATTAATGCCTTTGGCTAATTTGGGAGCTGAACAAGCAGATCATTTTCAATTTCTTTTTAGTGGCTCTTTATACTTATACTATTAAAGCGATTGTAATTGTTCATAACATGGGGATATGAATGTTTGTGTAGGCTTTGTGATACTGTAAAAGTATCAGGGTTGACGATTTTGATAAACGTCAAAAACTGACAATGTAGCTTGTAGCCTACAGCGCTATTGTAACAACTAATGAGTGACCGAATAAACATTTATTTCAATAATCAATTCATTCGATAAAAATAAACTGAGACTACAACTTGTTTAAATAGATAAAACGAAACATAACCCTAGACTCTTACGGGCCAGTTGACAAAAAGGCCCAATCGCTACTTAACTAATTAACATAATTAAACTAATAAAATAAATTAACTGGAGAATAAATAATACTAACTAACAATTAAGAATAATAACACTGTTGATGAACATGTGGCTGACCCGTATCTGTAACACCTCCAACTTAGAGTGTTGGAGAACTACACTTAGGTCCCCCAAACTCTCCGGAGATGTCCTCCGCTAAGCCCGTAAATGCTCAGCAAGGAGTCTAATCCTAACGGTTCTGTTACAAAGATAAAAATTAAGAAACTATAATTTAAATGAAACTTACTATTATAGCTTATAAACATCAGTGTGATAATCCTCTAAGTGATGACCTATCTCCTGAACACCCGCGTACTCTCCTGCCAAGTATAGAAGGCAGTGATGTCAATACATTGGTTTATATCACAAAGATATACTTAAAACGAAAAGATATAATAGATTTTGACACATATAACATGTACTTGTAGTGCTTATGCCCAGGAACCTGACCCACGTCAGATAGTAAGGAAACGTTAAACCAGTAGTTCAAACTATCAAATAACACAATTACCACAAATCCATTTTATTTTCCCATTCCTGCACCACCCATTAATCCCCTTAAGTGTGCACACCCCCTTCTGGATCGTCAGTCCAGATGGTAGTACTAGTTGCCTACCAGTCGGGAGCTAGAAATGTACCGACTGAGCCCGTAGGCTGTGAATGTAAAACCCGAAGTACGGGTCCCATAATTGTATCAAGCCCGCAGACGGGGTCCCATAGATATTTGACCACTACATAGGTCAAGGGTACAGGAATTACTTATTAGATAAGTATACAAGATCTTCACGAACAATATCCGTACTTACCTGCTTGTGTGCATATATAGATTCTCAAGCTCAGCACATTGTTATTTCATGATTTATGTATCTCTTATCATAGAGGCATGCATACATCCAATCTAGTATTCTTCAATAGTAAATAAGCATTCATATGCTTACCTGTAGCCTGCCTAGTACTCCTTGATCAGCGCTGCTGATTCTCTATCCTGACCACCTCTACACATATAGATGTACATATGCTTATTAGTACATACCCTCACCAGTGAAGTAAAATGCACACGCAAATGTCATGCTAGCTATCTAGCCCATAACTACTGTTTTGCCCCTGAAGTCTTAGTCTTATTAGTATAGTCTCTGACTGTTCCTGAACCCCTCAATTATGTCTGGTTGGCCATTCTCATGAGTTACTAAGTCTCCAAGTTACCTATTAATATTAAATCAAGATCATCCGACGGAAAATCAGAACGGGAATAAAACTCAGGACCATTATGAAGGGCTATACTATATATGGCATTCAAGTATGTAAAGTGACTGAAGCACATTCTTGTATTTAGCAGGGAATCCAAATCCCAGGACCCATCAACGTGTTCACAGAATATTCCTACTTTCTTTCAACCTTAATGTGCGCGACACTACAAAGACAACCCTCATATTTAATCTAATGTATGGCAAACACATTTATTGGAATCCCCTTGGTCTTCTGTTTTAATGGTAATTGCATTATGTCGTGCTGTTTGAATTTCATACCTGATTAGCGTAACAACGTGATGTTCAACTAGTATCAAATAATTGTTGATAAACTAGATATATTAATCTTTTACCCAAAAAAACATAACCTTACCACGTGTGTATTTCCTATTCTCAAAACATGTATCACTGTTATGTATTTTGTGGGTCAAAAATTCATACACCAGTTTATCCAAAAAAACATTTTGTCCACCTTGTTACCTTCTCCGAGTTCCGTGGAGGATTCTTCCTGCTGGAAAGGTTCCAAATCTAGATCCTTCACTGTCTCTGCTGCTTATGATGCCATGACTGTTAATAATAATCAAAGCTCTAGCATAAACAGTGGTGACTGGATAAAGCTTTGGAAACTTAGAGTTCCAAACAAGCTTATCCATTTTGTTTGGACTTTACTTCGTAAGAAACTTCTTACTAATGCTTGTAGAAAGCATAGCTATGTCTGATACCCGCACTTGTTGAATTGTGGGATTGCTAGTGAAAATCAAGAACATCTCTTCAGATCATGTTCCAAAGTAACTAACATTTGGAATAAGATTCGGAGTCCTGGATGGATCAGTGATGGGCATAACAGCAATTTGACCGAATGGTTTTTGGTAAATATCAAGAAAAAGAGTTTAGTCGACAACATTGATCATTGTACTGTGTTTGTTATTACTCTATGGAACATTTGGCTCAATGGAACAACTTTATTTTTAGTGGTACCGTTGAGACTGACATGGTTTAATTATGTGCAGATTATCAGAAAGCAGAATCAACCCACCGAGGAAACCTTCCTTTCAAAACCCAATCTCTTTCATTTTAATTTAATGGGGTCTAGTTCTCATTGAAGTTTACCTGTTGCAAGTCAATTCAAGCTGAATATTGACAGGATGTGTGAGAATGGACAATGACAAGGCTGGCATTGGAGGAGTCTTCAGAAACAACAATGGGGACGGAAAACTTGACTTCATTGGCAGAAGCAGAGGTTGCACCAGCTTGGAGAGTGAGATTTCGTGCATTTACAGAGGTCTGACGATGGCGTAGAACAACAATTGGATCAACATGAAGATTAGGAGAGGGTAAAAGATAGATAGAAAAAACTCCATTGATGAAATTTCCTTTCAATCTTCTGAACAACCACGAGGATAGGTTCAGTAACGCCATAAAAAAAACACAATAGTTTCTTCTTAACCAAATAAACCACATGGTGATGACAAACATATTGGCTTTATTGTTTCCTTATGAAACTTGTGGATATAAGACACAATCGGCTCTTTAAGGTTCAAGTGAATATTGATCAAGTACCAATCATTACCCTGAAACTTAGTCTAGATCTGGATCACTCTAGGACATGATCTAATAAAATGTTCATGATCCTCTCCCATTGATACGAAAATGCGGGTGTCAACAGAGGTGAAACCTTGAACCTGGGAAATTTGCAGTTTGAGGGAAGCATAGTGGAAAAGATACATACTTTCTAATTCGTCTGGTGTCATGTCATATTGCGGCAGTAGATAAGCGCGTGGTAGTGACTGTACTGGTAATATTGTTTGTGTGTTGGTGCCATCTTCACATGCATCTTTTTAACCTTCTTCATTTTTAACGAGCGGGGAGATTTTTGTCTTTTCAAACAAGAATTGCCAGAATGTAACCTCCTCCGAACATTTTTGGAACCACATGAGAGTTTTTTGCAAATTTGAGATCAAATGGGGGTCTTGGGCTATTACTCCCTAATTGAAGGGGGACTATACGCAAATAACACTTTTATATTTCTTTTTCGGGAGGGGTACAGTATTTAATTATTTCGGAGTCTTGTATTATTTGGACTTTGGAGCCGTCCTCTCTTCTGACGGAAACCCTAGGAGGTGGCCATTGCATTGAGTCTGCTGGAGTTTTCTCGCCGGAGTCGGTGCATCTTTCCGTCGGCTGCGTGAGGTTAAGGGTGAGTTCATTCCTTTTCTTCAATCTTAAAGATCGAATAAGAAGAGCAAAGCCCAATTAATATTAATTAATTCATTTGATGATATGCAGTTGGTTTTGATTCAGGTTTTCCTCCCAAAAATATATTTGGAAGACCTCCAGGAAGACCTTTAGACAGACACATTTTTAACATTGATTCGATGACCTTGTTATTCAGGTTATGGTACTCGATGCAACGCCCTAAGGTTGATTGGATCTATACATTCGATGCCCTCATTTTTTTTAAATATCAAATCAGAAACCAAGGAAAAGCCCTCACGGAGTTTATATTATTTTAATTATTATTTTTTGTATAGAAGACGTTTATTTCATTAAGTACAAACATATTTAGATTTAAACTCGTTATGCCTTTTCCCCAGATCAAGTTGGATTCAAGCTTAAAAGACCGATCACTCCTAATTGTTTAACATGAGCCTCTAAATACTAATTCTAGCTACACACTTTATTTATCTTTATTTTTTTATTTTTATTTTTGCTGAATGAAATCCTTAAAACCGGGATATGAAGTCTCAATTTTTTCCTTTGAAGCCGAGTTTCCATGTTGTGGCTTCTCCACTTATTCAGTCCTTTCCGCTCCAATGATGTGGGTTGGGTTGCAATATAAAATTATTCACAACCAGGGGTTGGATTTGTCCAAAATCAACTCGAAGACCTTATAGTGTATCCAATCATTATTTGATTCTATATATTTGCATATCCAAATCCACCCCAAGTATAGGTGCTATCCAAAGAGACCCTTAGAGATTGGAGGAATTTCGAATCTTAATCTGTTTCATAAATCATAAATGGATTGTCGGGGTGGCAAACTCGCCTTTTCTGCTTTCTATATCTTGTAGAATTGTGAAGCCAAAAAAGAATCAATCCTTTCTTATTTCCTCGAACATTTGAAAATCATGTTCTGAAAGTTAATGCATACACATGCGTTGTTCACCATTCGCCGCCGTCATTGTATCAAGTCAAAGACAGTATTGAATGTAATTGATTAGTAAGCAATGGAGAAAACATTGGAGCATTGAAGATGAACACGTGTTGACACTATGACTTGCAATTTTCATGTCACTGCATTTATATAACCTAAATTTACGTAGGCAAGAGCGGAGCTAGGAAGAAACTAGGGTGGGCTGAAGAGCACCCTCAATTCTTGTTACCCACTACTATTGTTTAAAGTTCTTTGAAGTTTTCATATAAGCTCGACATAAAGCACATATGGAAATGTCTCGTGTATAAACCAATAGAACCAAAAACTTTTAAAACAAGAAAAAAAACATCTAAAATTAGTTAGTTGAACCCCAACTATATAAGCTTTGGGATAAATTATTCTCAAGTAACTTTATTTTCTGTTATGACAGTACTTCAAAAGTTTAACTATATCATTTCTTATAGCTAAATGTGGTAAGTGAGCCCTTATTATATACTCATGGGATATTTATTGTCAAATAATGTTAATTTTTGTAATGAAAGTACTTCAACAGTTTCTATCTTAATTTTTTTATGTAGTAAGGTTGAGATTTGTTTTCCAGTTGTAAAAAGGCCAACTATGAGGAATACTGAAGGAGTCTATTTCCTTTATATGGCTTTCTTCTCTTTATTTCTTCTGTATTATGAAATTCGTAGCACTCACAGCTTTGAAACTCATGATTATGGTCTCACTTACAGATTTCAAAACTATTGTTGATTTGGTTTAATTTAGTTGTACATGTTGTGGTTCAGCTAGAATATTTTGTGTTACTGTCTGACACTATTTCCTGCTTGCATATCGGCACAATTCGTTCTTTCATTTTGACCAAGTAAAGCGATAAATGGCTACACTGATTCAGAAACACACCACATGTCTCTGTCTGACACTATTTCCTGGTTGCATATCGGCACAATTCGTTCTTTCATTTTGACCAAGTAAAGCGATAAATGGCTACACTGATTCAGAAACACACCACATGTCTCTGTTATTAACCCCCCCCCCCCCCCCCCCCCCATGTATTCATTGTTATATGTCAAATATTAAAGTGTCCCATGTGCAATGCACGTGTGCAGAACTAGTAATGTAGTCTTCTGAAAATGTTATGTAAGGAATCTTTCATATATTACAGATTGAATAGCTTGATTCTCTTTAGCACTTCACTGTGTTCTTTTAATTAATTTCTTTTTATGACAATTGACAAGTGCGGTGGAACTTCGCCATTTTGTTATTGAACTTAAAATCTTCCTTAAGTATTCTCATTTTTTTTTTGCTTTGCAGATCTTTACGGGGAGTTCAAAATGCTTACAGACTCTCAGGTAAGTTTGTTTTTCTTGAAATTCCCTTCTTTGCTTGGTTTTACAAAGACATGGGTATATTTTCTTCTTGATTTATGGCATTTGTTTCATTTATGTATATTTTGCTCTGTCAAATGTTTCATTGTGCAGAGTAATGTAAAATCTAAATAGTTAAGTAGAAATAGACATGAAGAGGAATAAAACACGTTAAAGTCTTGATTTATACTTAATGGAAGAAAGATGAAAAGGAAAACGAATAGTTCTTTAATTAGGGAAGTCCGCACAAGCATTAAAAATATATAAAAAAATTAATGGAACATATACTTGATATTTAATACTAGTATTGGTGGTAAGCGATGTGTGTAAAGTATTATCAATTAAGCGAGAAAAATTGGATACTTGATAACGTCGGTTGGTTTGACAGAGAAGAAACAGATTATAAAAGAACGAGGGAGTTGTTGGAGGCAATGAAAGCTTTGGGAGGCATGTTATCACGTGGGACAGCCGTGTAATTGAGAATGGACAGTGTCTTGTAGGCAGTTATTTATTATATTGCTATTACAAATCAGTATGTGGATGATGATTTGGATTGGATATTTTCGGGTGTTTATGACCTTTTGGAGAGGAAGAGAAACAAAGAATGTGGGAAGAGCTAGGTACAGTGAAAGGATAATGGAATTTGCCTAATTGAATTCAATTTCCACTTGGAAGAGGTAGGCACTAGATATTTTACGGGGTTGACATCCGGAAGTTTATTTACTTTTTTTCCAGACTTTTTCCAAATTTGATCAAAGGTATATACAAAAAGTGATTGAAGCAAGAACTGACAATGTTTTCTTCAACTTGTAGCGAATGTTGCCTCTTTCCAGACATGAACCACCGCAATGAACTTACCCACCTAAGTGTATTTTTCGAACACACGGTGCTTAGGCATCCAGTGAATAATCTATCATTAGTTACACAAATCAATAAATCAATAGGTTCTCGCTCGTTATGATGAATCTCCCCCTTGCTTTGCTAACATAGAGTTGTATCATTGAGAATATGGGTGATTGTGGTGGTTGCGCCCTTAAGTCGATTGGAATATTGCTTTCTAGATTAGAAGCATAAAGACATGGTCGCCAATTTTACGACGACACCATGGAATCCATAAGGAATGCATACACAGTCACATCCTTCTAAGGGGTATTTGCTTACTAGTAATATTTAGTTAGTTTCTTTTTGGAAGTGATAACATTGAAGATCTCCATATTACACTTTGCCATACTTATTTTGGAACTTCGGTTTTGGAGTACATTATTTACCGATGAAGAATTTATTAGTCGGTCCTGTATCAACCTTTAATGACCTTGTCAATGTTGCCTCAGACTAAACTTGCAATGGTTAGATCGAATTAAAGTTTTAGGGAGTGTGAATCTTCAACTACATTGAACAGATATAATTGACGGATATTTATTGTTATTTCTAACTCAGTCGATCATGCTTTTTTATCATTTAATGATCACTATTTTCCTTAAGTGATTGCTTCAAGTAGTGACTTCTGATTGTTTGTTAATACTGCTTAAGTAATTTGGATTGATTGATATCCGCTACATACCAGTTGTTGTCCAAGATTTCCATTTGGCCACTGCCATCGCCATTATAGCCTTGTCCACAATTGGTAACAACCTGAAGAAGTGTAAGGAGGAAGCCGGTTCTGTTGCACGTTTGCAGAGAAAACAAAACCCTCTAATGCTCTCACCATATCATTGAGGTGGACCTGATTGTTCGCTAGCGACCT
Organism: Linanthus parryae; assembly: GCA_023055425.1. Classification (NCBI taxonomy): domain Eukaryota; kingdom Viridiplantae; phylum Streptophyta; class Magnoliopsida; order Ericales; family Polemoniaceae; genus Linanthus; species Linanthus parryae. The sequence goes on from JALGPY010000001.1 coordinate 125,296,805, forward strand.
GTTTTGTCCAATGTGACAAACTGTTAGGGACTCAAAATTCAAAACTGGAAATCAGTAAACCCGTAAGATGTATAACATCTTGTTCCCTACTTTGGATCATGTGGAGCTTAATAAGTTGTTCACGATGATTTAAAATCCCTTGATCTTCTGAGTAACTTCTTGGTTGGACGGTGGTGATGGACATGAGACACTTAAAAGGGTCGTTGAGGACTTCATCAGTATGAATATGGTTGTAAGAAAGATAAAGTCAAATAGTACTTTCTTGTGTCTGTCACAATGACTTATAGAGTAAGAGAACATAATACATGGTACATTTGTGTTGGTTTCTTCAAGGAAAACGTTTAGGGTTTTAACATCTGACAATTTATATTTAGTAAAAAAGACTTTGCAATTGAATTATATGTATTATGGAGTTTAATACACCACAAAACTTCTTAATATGTACTTTCAATAGGGATTTTTTTTCAAATAAATTAAACTGGTATGAAATTAATTCCCTTAAACTTTTCCTAGAAGAAACCACCAGGAATGTACATATATACTGTGTTATCTTACTCTATAAATAATTGTGCACCTTCTAGACACTAGCAAGTACTATTTATGTTGTCAAAGTCCTCAACCACTCTTTCTGACAAGCTACTTTACATCGTTCCCTTCCTCTCCATCATCTCCGTCCACACTAAGAAGTTACTCTGCCTTACACGTTTAATGGTTTTTAAATCATTGCGAAGTCTTTATTCTGCTCCAAAACTGATCCAACGCAAGTAACATGATGTTCTGCAATTGATTTCCAATTCTGGGTTTTAGGTCCTAACAATTTGTCATATTCAAGAAAAAAAATTCTCATGAACATTAAAGTTGCCATGGACAATGTGGTGGAAGCACTACAAGGTTTTTCTTTCCCAGCAAATGTGAAGAAGAACCGGCGTCTACCTTATACTTCTTCAGGTTGTCACCGGTGGCGGTCAAGGCTATAAAGGTGACTGCAGTGACCAATGGACACCTAAGACACCTTGTAGCGGCTATGAATCAAGCCAATTACTAGAGCAATATCAGATGTTCGGTAAAAGTATGTACGAAAAATTGCATAAAATGCAAGCCATCAAAGTTGGATCTTATAATTGTAACAACCCGAGCGGATAAGACACCTTGTAGCGGCTATGAATCAAGCCAATTACTAGAGCAATATCAGATGTTCGGTAAAAGTATGTACGAAAAATTGCATAAAATGCAAGCCATCAAAGTTGGATCTTATAATTGTAACAACCCGAGCGGATCACTGTCCCATCACATTCTTTACCCGTACCACCGGATTAAAATGCTTAAGCCTTGAAGGTGCTAGTAGTAATCCACAAGGAGTACGATATACCACACATCTCATCCAAAATATTACAATAATAGTCATATGCCAATACACGAACACTTTGTTCATAGCTCTGGCCCCTATAATTTGCAATAATTCCCTCGGAAACTCCTTTCATTCTCTAGTGGGAGAAGACCGGGGCGAAAAGACCTGCACATATCCTTTTCGTTTGATGCTTGGGGAAGGCCCCAATACATTGACTAGCGGCATATCCTATCTTGGAGGCGGCAAGGTACTCTGATCCTCACAACATGCAAACTTCTAGATTTTGCATTTACAATGGGCTCGGTTGAGGGTTGAGTTGGCGCCTCTGTATCCTGGAGATTTCCCATGGTTTTGTTGAGAAGGAGTACTTGTTCAACCATATCTCCGTACAATTTATGAGTTAACCAACCTTTGGTTGGCATCAATGAGAAAATTCTCCTTTGAGGGACCTAAACTCTGCGAGTGCCTAGACGCTACCCATCATACAAACTTTGCACGAGCTTCCTTTTTTATGACAACTAATATGAATGACCTGAATTTCTACAACATTGTCCAGCTATGGGACTCATCTATCCTAACATTTGTCTCGCAGCAAAGAGAGATATGAATCTCTGTGAAAGATGCTTTTGCTCTAAAGGGGTGTTTTGGACAACCAGAGCACTGCACCTGAGGATGAACTCATGAACCACTTTAGTCCCTCTCCACCAAATATTTATATACACATCCGCTATACTCCCTCTCCTACAACTAACCAACACCAACAACACTCTCCCTCTGAAACCAACACTTTCAGTTCCGCCTTGGTGGTGTCATGCGCCTCTTGGACTGTATCCAACTAATTCCGCTCAACAGAGCACTTGCTACAATGCGCCGTCTCATTAATATACGGTTGGCATCCCCTTCTTGAGCCTTGGGTCCTGGCCACAGTATGGGTGTTGCTAGTCTCACCATCCTTGCTGAAGAGCTCGCCTCCGCAACAGCGTTGCCAAATGATGAGGTTAGTAAAGCTCTACCTAGAGATTGTGGGGGAATGAAAAGGGGAACCAATAGAACAAGCAAGAGTTTATGATGGTGTACAGGGTAGAATGAAGTTTGTATGGAACATCAGGAAGGAAAAAATGGTACTCTCTTTGTGGCCACGAGGGTAAGCATCTCTCAGTCTCTATATCCCGTGGAATCTTTTTGGAAATGAGTTATGAATGATTGCCCTTATTTATGTCAGTGGGTATACATTCGACCTCGCCTTTATCCTCAATTCCTCTTTTCCAATGTTTCCTACACGCGTGAGATGTGAATGGGTATAGGCGTATAGCCCGAAATTTGTCTTAAGTTTTCCACGGTTAGATGGCATTCCGTCCGTAGTCTTGAGGGAGTAGCGTGACCCAGCAATCTTTCCTGAAACTTCAAACCACATGTTCACCCGAAACATGGCTCCCCCTTTTCCGAGAAAATAAGGAATGAGCTCCCCGGAGATTTCTCTTCACGGAACATTTTGCTCTTGGGTCTCTAGTTTGGTGAGGGTTGCAAAAGGGTAATCCTCCTCTACACCCATCCCACTTACAAGGATCATCAAATACTCTCGATGCATAAAAGATGAACCGCATGGATATTTTCAGTGATTGCAATTGCAATTCTTGCAAAGGTGTGGTTCTAAAACATTAAAACATTGCGAAAACCCATGTCACTTCACGAAATGAAGAAGTAAAGTTGAGATGGAAAATGATTCCGGGTTCGGATGAGTCATCAAACCAAGGGTCAGAACATGAAGGGATTAAGAATTACAATTGTGGAAACAAAGGAAGCCTTCTTGTTCCTAGTTTATCTGCGGACACAAGGACTAGCATCCATGATGCAAATTTCCTCCTTGGTTTGTACATTTTTGGAAAGAACCTTGTCCAGGTGAAGAAATTTGTTGAAAATAAGAAAATTGGAGGTGTGCAATCATTTTATTATGGAAGTTTTATAATATTAATGAGATCGAACATGTCAGATTATGGAAGACGAAAAGAAAAAGATGTGTGTGTGTGTGTGTGTGTGTGTTCAAATGAGCTTTACATGATTGAGGCATCAAGAGTTTCCACCTTGTTTGTATCGCCGGGTGTTGGAAGAACAGCAAAATGCATTACTGGAGGTATTCCATGAAACTTGTGCTTGTCTTTAATTTTCAAACCAACATCAAATGCTTGCTTGCGCAGTCAACTTTTGTTTTAAATTCGGTGCTGCCTGGGAAAATATTTGGAGGCTTTCTGATTCAAGGATGCAAATGTTGACCACAAATCAGTAAGCCAGACATGTAGTTGTTCTCCCATATAAGTAGAAAAACTTTTTTCCAATGCAGCAACAAGTTTCAAACAAAATTGATTATACATCCAAGCATTTGATATTGGTTTGAGCAATAAATATGACCATCAGGCTTTACTAAGGTGAATACCTCCAACAAAGTATTCTGGCATACTTCCAACAAGTGACGATGCAAACGATATCTTATGCCTGATGCCTCAATCATGTAATGATCCTTCAAATACCTGCGCATCTTTTGCTTTTCATCTCTGACATAACTTTGGTGCTCATTAATCTTACAAAACTTACCATAATAAAATGATTGTATATCTCCCATTTTTTATTCCCCACAAATTTCATCACCTGAACCAGGTTCTTTCCAAAAATATATAAACCAAGGAGGAAGCTCGCCTCATTGATACTACTCCATGAGTCAGCACGAAACTACTAGGAACCACAAAGTTTGCTTTGTCTCCATACTTGTGATTCTTAAGATGTTTTGCTCCATGTTCTAAAACTTCACTTGATGACTCACCTGAGCCCAAACCATTTTTATGCTCAACTTTTACATCTTCATCTCGTGAAGAAATGTGGGTTTGTTCAACTGTCTTTATGTTTTAGAATCCCATTTTCGCAATAAATTCCATTACAATCACTGAGATATCCAAACCCCTTCATCTTGCATGCACTCAGATTCTTTGATGATTCTCGTAAGTGAGATGTGTGTACAGTTGGATGACAATTTCGCAAGCCTCGCCAAACTAGAGACCCCATAGCAAATGGCCTTGGTAGAGACATTTGCAGGGGGGTCATTGTTAGTTTTCCTTGGACGATTCATAAGAGAGGTGGGACCCAAGGGAGATGACATGGGAAGGCCCCAAACAATGAATCCAGATGTTCTCCGAGGTAGTTGAATGTCTGGTTTGGAGGTCTAGACAAGATTGTTGGGGTATATTACTCCCTCCCAGGTACGTGCGCATGGTGATGCCCCCAGACCGTAGAACACTTGGGAGACATTCTCAAGTTGTAAACTTTCCCCTACACATATAAGAATTTGAGGAAAAGAGAGCTGTCTTCTCCCGCCTAACAAAGGCAATTTGGGTAGATGCAGAGCACGATAGCGTCAACCTATTCCTAGAATTACCTGTGGCTATGAGGAAGGGCAATCATTCCACACTCATTTTAAAGATGTTTCTAAGGGAAACAGAGAGAAACTTGGCCACCAAGTTATTCCTAATGTATAATTCGGACTTGCTATTCTACCGCATAAACCATCTCCCTTTGCCTACATATATCACCAAGCTCTGGATTGAGCTATTTACTCCACTTCACTTTTTCCATCTAACAGTAAGGAACTGAATGTCAGGAGAGAAACTAAGAACCAAAAAGTTTCTTTTGTCTTCATACTTGTGATTCTTGAGATGTTTTGCTTCATGTTCTGAAACATTGTTTGATGACTCACCGAGCCCAAAACATTTTCCTGCTCAACTTTACATCTTCATTTAGTTAAGAAATATGGGTTTGTGAGAAATGTCATTACAATCACTGAAATATCCAAGGCCCATAGTTGTTAATACCGTTTCGTTCCGGACTGCAACGGCTGGAACGGTGCGTTTCGCAGGCAAAACGAAACGGATAGGTGGTGGATTCGTACCAGTCCAATTACCGGTCTGTTCCGCCCTCCGGCGAGATTCGGAAATTTCGGCCCGATCCGGATGGTACCAGGATGTTCCGTTCCGGTACACTATCAATTTTCAAAATTAAAATGCCAGCGAGAGGAGCCGAACTCTAGACCTCCACCACAATTTGGCTATATGTTATCGCAGGGCGAAGCGTTCGTATTGATATATCAATACCATATTAACGTATAATAATATATTACTGTATTTATTTTTGTAACTTTTTTTATTTTTATTTAACACAACCATTTGTAATGACCTAATCAATTCTTGATTAAAATTTATAGTGTTTAGTGAATTCACTACTTAAATTTCATATTAACTTATTAAGTACAAATCATTTATTCTCTTTTCAATTAATCATATAGTTCTATTTTCTTGACCATAATTCAATAACTATAACATATATGATGTTATTAACGAGTTATTTCCACAACACATTATTCATATTTATATGTTCTATTTTTGATTAAATTTATAAGACATTGTTATTAAAATACATATTATGTATACATTGTAAATATATAATTATAGTAAAAGTGCGGTAAATTCGGAACGGATCGCCGTTCTGTCCGGATCCGGGATCGTTCCGTTCCCCAGAGTAAAACGGAACGACGGCCGGAACAGAATTCGCAACTATGCCAACGCCCTCATGTTTCATGCACTCAAATTCTTTGATTCATGCACTCAAATTCTTTGATGATCTTTTTTTTTTATCGATAAACGTAATTATGTCTAGAACACAGAAATGTACAAAAATTCACTGGGCATACCGAGGAAGAGCAAGAGCTGCCTCTAAGGTAACACTCTAGACAAACAAGCAGAGAGAAAGGCTAAGGAGTAGCGAAGCTATACAAAAAGAGGGCCACTACTCTCTCGAACAAAAGTATCACGAATTTGAGGAAAATTAGCATGATAAAATCTTAGAATGTTGGTTTTTATTTTCCCGACAATAGCAAGCAACTGAGGAGTCTTCATGTCGGAAACCAAACGATTACGCGCTGTCCATTGCAAACGCAATTTTCCACGCTTTAGCCGACATCGGAGTTCCTTTTGCGTCCTTTTTCAACCACTTAAGCGCGCTATCCAAAGTGCTCATTTCCCTACGGATGCCTATCCAGTTGCGAACTATTTTCCAAATATCCTTTCTCAAAGGACACTAAAAAAACAGATGTTGTTGCGTCTCAGGAGGAGCATGACAGAAAGCACATGACAAGTCCTCGAGCCAGGGAGCTGCTCTCTTGTCCGAAGACGCTTCATCTTCGCAAGCCAAAGGATGAAGGACTGTTTAGGCATAATACACAAGCTCCAAACAATATTGGTCCATGGTTTACAAGTGCATTTCAGTCTAAAGAACTCATAAGGTGAGTGCTTTCGGTCCCTGATGGTTTTGTCATGCCAATTTTCCAACGTCTCCTTCGCAGTTAAAGGATTGCTGTGACCCTGTAGAATCTTGTCTCTTATGGTTTGTGATCTGTTTAAACAAACATGAATCTCTCTTGTGACTATGCCACTCCCAAATGGACGCCCCTCTGAGATAAATTTGATTAACCCATCTTATCCAAAGAGTATCCTTTTTTGCATGGACATTCGAGAGGATTTTTGAGAGAAGCGCAAAATTCCAAGCTTCAATATCACGTATGACCAGACCTCCCTCTCGCTTGGGGAGGCAGATTTGTTTCCACAAGATCGGCGCGTTGCTTGACCCCCAAAGAAAGATGCGACAAAAGCTTCACAACACTGTTGCGCACAGCCGCAGGGAGAGGGAAAATTCCGAGCCAAAAACATTCCACCCCTTGGAGGACTGAGCGAATAAGCTCTGTTTTACCTGCATAGGACAAAGTCGCTCCCCTCCAGCCATGAATATAACTCGATAACCGATCAAGAAGAGCATCAAAATGCAGCACCTTTAAATTTGAGGCAGCCAACGGAATACCCAACGATTTACAAGGAAGATTACCTCTGGAAAGATGCGAGAAATCGTGAAAATTTTGAACCTCAGAGTCTGACATACCCGCTGTGTAGATATTAGACTTTGACACATTAAGCTTCTGACCAGATTTAGCTCCGAAATCCTTGAGGCAGTCCAACAAAATCGTGCACATTTTGAACCAAATGAGTGATCTTAAGCTGGCCGCTTTTTGGATGGAGATTGAAGTCAGGGCGTCTCTCTCTTGAGGAGCCGAGAGAGATACTCAAGGCACATGACAAAAAGATATGGAGACATCGGATCTCCTTTTCGAAGGCCTCGTTTCCCTTTGAAGAAACCCTCCAAATTTCTGTTGATAGAAAGCGAGTACGACGGAGTTGAAACGCATTCCATTATCATATTCGCGAAGCTTGGAGGGAACCCGAGACCAAGAATGACTCTATGCAAGAAATCCCGGCCTTTCTCAAATCGATTTTTATGATGCATCGTGGTGATGTCCTCTTCAGGTTGTAGCCTCTAGGAAACTCTTTGCATTAGGAAAATATTGTCTGACATAACACGCCCATGAACAAATGTTGCCTGAGCTTTTTCCACAATAGAATCCAGAATAGGCGAGATGCGAGCCACAAGAATTTTTGTGATGGCTTTGCAGAAAACGTTGCAACACGCTATGGGGCGATAATCCCCAACCGAATTGGCGCGGTTGGACTTAGGAATGAAGACAATAGTTGTATGGTTGAACTCCTTGAGCAACCTTCCAGAGGCGAAGAATTCTGAGATTGCTCCCTGAACCGAGGACCCCACAGTCGTCCAAGCTTTCTTAAAAAACTGGGCTGAGAAGCCATCGGGGCCAGGGGACTTAGTATCTCCTATATAAAAAATGGCATCCTTTATCTCATTAGCCGTGACCGGCAAGAGGAGATGATGCCTCTGACTTTCGTTCAACTTTGGGCCCAACTCTAGAACCTGCTCATCAAGATCCTCAACAGTCTCTCGGGTACCGAACAGAGACACGTAGAAATCAACAAAAGTAGCAGCCACATGCTGTGGGGAAGTCGCAACTGACCCATTCGGAAAAGTCAGAGTAGTGATAAAGTTGCGCTTCATATTTCTCTTCACCACAGCATGGAAGAATCTCGTGCATTTGTCGCTATTCAAGAGATACTTAGTCTTTGCTTTTTGTTGGTAGAAGCTCAATTCAGCATGATTAAGATCCAAAGCTCTGCTGTGCAAACCCGCTAAAGACTGCAGTAGATCAGAGTTCGTCGGGTCTACTTGAAGCCGAGTTTGCACCTGAACAAGCTGTGAGTTAGCTTCTGCAGCTCTTGAGGAAATGTCCCCAAAATGCTTCGTATTCATACCTTTCAAAAGGGGTTTGAGCCGCTTTAAAAAGTGGAAAAGTTGGAACTGAAGTGTCCCAGTAATAGGGACATTCCACACACTCATTACTGTGTCATTAAAGTCATCATGCTTGGTCCACATATTGAAAAATCTGAAAGGTGCCTTGCCGTGGTGTTGAGGGGAAAGGAATGAACAGATGCAAGGAGAGTGATCTCAATCGCAGCCCATGGGCTGAAAATTAGCAAGCAAATAAAGTTGCGCCAATTCCCACTGATCATTCACCATAACTCTGTCGATTTTTTCCAAAACTCTATTGTTACTATTGAAATTGATTCAACACATCAATTCAAACAAAGATGAACACAAAATCAAAGTGATAGAAGAGGAAAAGCTTCAAATCAATTCAAATTCATCTTCTCTCTCTCAAGTTCTGCAACCTAACGGTTTGAGGCAAATATACCCCAAACCAGCCAGGTGCACGAACCAATCAGAGAATGCCACGTCCTCTAATTAGTTACAAAATAAGAGGAAATAAAATCTAACTAATACAGTATTAAAGAAAGTCTCTTAAACTACAAAACCACCCCCTTACTTATGACTATTTGCAAGACTGCAAAATACTATATCTCTAATACACCCCCTCAAGTTGAGTGTAATTGCAAATTACACCCAACTTGCCTATCAAATAAGCAAACTGGCTAACAGCAAGAGGCTTTGTCAGCAAGTCTGCAACCTGTTCTTCACTTGCCAAATGCAGCAACTTGACTGAGCCTGATTGTACCAAATCTCTGACCACATGACAGTCAAGCTCAATATGTTTTGTCCCCTCATGAAAAATGGGATTAGAAGCAATGTGAATAGCAGCAGAACTATCACAATGTATAACTGGAACAGAAAAGAGAAAAACACTTAGCTCACTCAAAAGTGACTGCAGCCACTGCAACTCACAGCAAATAGAAGCCAAGCTCCTGTACTCTGCTTCAGCAGAACTCCTTGCCACCACTCCTTGTTTCTTTGACTTCCATGAAACCAAAGACTTACCAAGAAACACAAAATACCCAGATGTGGACCTCCTAGAATCAGGGCATCCACCCCATTCTGCATCTGCAAAACCAGTCAAGACCATATCACCCAATGCTGAGAAAAACAGTCATTGAGACAAAGTGTTCTTGAGATATCTCAAGACATGATGTGCAACAGCTAAATGAACATTGCATGGCCGAGACACAAACTGACTAAGTTTGTGCACTGAATAACACAAATCAGGCCTTGTGTGACAAAGATAAAGCAATCTCCCAACCAACTTCCTATAATGTTTAGCCTCCAAATCAGAGAGAGGCACACCTGATTGAACACTTAGCTTTCCAGAAACAATCATAGGAGTGCTAGCAGCTTTACACTCCATATAACCAACAGACTGCAAAATATATGTACCAAACTTTTGTTGACCCACAAAGATGCCTTCTTCTGTCCTTGATACTTCAAATCCAATAAAATATGACAGCAACCCCAGATCCTTCAACTTAAATTCAGTACTCAAAATTGACTTGAACTCACTCAAAATATCACCATCACTTCCTGTGAGCAAGATATCATCAACATACACCAACAATATAACAACTTGACCTTGGTGATCTCTAATAAACAGAGTATAGTCAGACTTACATTGATAGAACCCCAGCTTGATTAAAGTGGAAGAAAACTTGACAAACCATTGTCTTGAAGCCTGCTTCAAACCATATAATGCCTTGTGCAACTTAAACACCATTCTTGAAGTGTTCCCTTGCTTACCAGTCATCAAATATCCCTGTGCCAAGCTCATATAGACCTCCTCCTCTAAATCCCCATTCAAAAAAGCATTATTTATATCCATCTGCAACAAATCCGAACCCTGAGTGGCTGCCAAACTAAGAAGAACCCTGAATGTGACCAACTTGGCAACTGGAGAAAAAGTCTCAGAATAATCCACACCTTCTGTTTGAGTGTATCCCTTTGCTACTAATCTTGCTTTGTATTTGTCAAGAGTTCCATCTGCATTACACTTGACCTTATAAACCCATTTACACCCCACCACTTTGTGTCCTGGTGGCAATTCAGTCATAGACCATGTTCCATTAGATTCCAAAGCTACAATCTCCTCATTCATAGCTGCCACCCATTCTGGCACCTCACTAGCCTGGGTATAAGATTTTGGCTCTTCTAGAAGACTAGAAAAGGCCAGAGAAACTCTTTTCTTCTGTGTCAAAGAATAGTCCTGGAAATGTGAAGGCAACTTGCTTACCCTGGTACTCCTCCTTACTGGATTCTGAGATTCTTGTAACAGCACATCTCTATAAGACACAACACTATCAAGATTGGGATCTGATTGAGGCAACAGCTGCAGCCCACCTACATCAAACTCAGAAACTGGAACAGGTGGAACTGAACTTGCAGACATATCTACACCATTATCATCAATAGGAAAAGGAATACACACTTCATTCCTCTTGACTTCACTCTTCTCAAGAATGGAGGACTGAAACGGAAACACATCCTCATAGAAAACTACATTTCTGGAGACCAGAAACACCTTAGATGCCATATCATAGAGTTTATATCCCTTAGTACCAAACACATACCCCACAAAAATGCATTTTGTGGCTCTAGCATCAAACTTGGTTCTAGCATGAACCAAAGTACTAGCAAAACACAAACACCCAAACACCCTAAGTAGTGAATAATCAGGTGGATGGTTGTAAAGAACATGATAGGGGGATTTGCCTCCTAATCTAGGACTAGGTGTCCTGTTAATAACATAAGTAGCAGTGAGTACACACTCTCCCCAGAAAGTTGAAGGAACATTACTCTGAAATTTGAGTGCTCTAGCCACATTTAAAAGATGTTGATGCTTCCTTTCTGCTACTGAATTCTGTTCTGGTGTTTCTACACTGCTGTGCTCATGTATCACCCCCTTTGACTTGAAGAAATCACACAGTTCTAGTTCTGGAGCATTATCACTTCTAATTCTTTTAATTTTAACACTGAAATGAGTCAAAACCATGGCATAAAACACTGGTATCAACTGCATTACTTCTGACTTGGATTTCATCAAATAAAACCATGTAGTTCTACTCTTATCCTCAACAAGAGTAAAGAAAAACCTGTAACCTTGATGTGTATTAACCTTGTATGGACCCCATGTATCACAATGTACCAACTCAAACAGTTCTGTAGATATGTGCCCAAAACTGTTATATTTCAGCTTCTTCTGTTTTGCTAAAGGACAAACCTCACAAGGACTATTCAAGTGTACCTTAATAGGCTCTGGCAACAAATCAGAAATGAGTGACAATTTCTTTTCAGAGGGATGACCAAACCTGTTATGCCAAAGTTCTGCTTTGCTCATGGGATGATGTACAGTACCTTGAGCTGCAAATCTAACATTTCTGACCTCTTGAGAATATACAATCCATGAACTCTTTCTCCTTCACAAATTATAATTCCATTGCAGTCCTTAATGACACATTTATTGACATCACATTGAAACACACCATTCACCTGCTGTGTCAACTGAGAAGTAGAAATCAAATTGAAGTGGAATGTAGGTACATATAACACATTTTGCAAGAGCAAATTGTCAGCAACTCTCACTGTTCCTGACTTAGTCACTTCCACCTTCTTCCCATCTGGTAAATGGACATAAGTGTCATTGACCTCTTTACTTGACTGATACAAAGACATCTGTGAGCACATATGATCAGTTGCTCCTGTGTCTAAAATCCAAGCCCCAGTAACCAAATTATTCCCAGACATGCTAGACTGTAAAGAGATTGTACTAATTACTCCTGCCATGAATGGATTCTTCATACCACTTGAGGGGGAAGAAACAGTAGACTTCAAAGGAGTATCCATATAAGAAGGTGCACTAAGTGAAGAAGAAGGATCTCCAGAAGTCTTGAGTGAAGCATTAGACATTTGAGAACTTAACACATTCATCAGCTGTTGAGCTTGTACAGGACTGAGAGAGATATTTGTATTTCCAACTTGATGCTCATGAAGTGAAGTAACATCAGAAACCCCAGAACTACCAATCACATTATGAACTCTAGGTTTATTGAATTTGAAATTTGGGGGAAAGCCATGAAGCCTATAACATTTTGCTTTAATGTGACCTTCATTTCCACAATGATGACATATAATCTTCCCATTTGGTCCTCTTCCATTCACTTGAAAATGATTAGATGTACTCCCACCACCATTCTTGCCATAATTCTGAGAAGAATTAGGTTTACTGTATTGTGTTGCAGCAACCATTGGAGTAGAAGATACTTCAAGTCCATTTACATACATGGCCATATTATGTGAATTAGCAGTACTACTATGAAGCTCCATTTGCCTTTCTTGTTGCACAATTTTTTGCAAAAACTTGATTAATAGGAGGTAGAGGCTCAGTGAGCAGCAGCTGATCTCTCACTGTAACATGATGTGAACTAAGCCCCATTAAGAACTACATAATCCTTTCTTGCTCTTGAGATTGTTTAAGCTTCATTAAAATGCCACACTGACATTGAACTAAAATTCCACAAGAGCAGCTAGGAAGGGGTTTATAATTGGCTAACTCATCCCATAAACCCTTCAATTTAGTGAAATACACTGTAAGAGACAAATTATCCTGCCTTAGCATAGAAATCATTTGAGTTAGCTGGAAAACTCTAGGCAAATTACCCTGTAAAAACCTCTCAATTAGGTCTAGCCACACTTCTCTATCTGCGGATCTACACACAACACTGCTCACAATGTCCTTTGAAATAGAATTCAACAACCAGGAGATGACCATACTGTCACACCTCCTCCACAAACCATACATTTCTGAACTTAACGGAGGCTCCTCTATCGTGCCATCCACAAACTCGAGCTTGTTGTTAGCTCTTAATGCAAACACAATCGATTTATGCCAGGTATAAAAATTTCCTCCATCTAATTTCTCAGAAACCAAAACTACGCCTGGACTATCAGAATTGTGCAGAAAATACGGAGAAACAACATTAATACCTGAACCAGAGGTCGTTCGTTCTTCAGAAGAAACCGCATCGTCCACCGCCATCGAGAACTCGCCGGAAATTGGAAACCCCAAACTCGTAACCTAATTTATGAGAACGACGACTGCGAAGATCACAACGAAACCCTCAGCAGCCTGAACCAGGCTCTGATACCATATTGAAATTGATTCAACACATCAATTCAAACAAAGATGAACCCAAAATCAAAGTGATAGAAGAGGAAAAGCTTCAAATCAATTCAAATTCATCTTCTCTCTCTCAAGTTCTGCAACCTAACGGTTTGAGGCAAATATACCCCAAACCAGCCAGGTGCACGAACCAATCAGAGAATGCCACATCCTCTAATTAGGTACAAAATAAGAGGAAATAAAATCCAACTAATACAGCATTAAAGAAAGTCTCTTAAACTACAAAACCACCCCCTTACTTATGACTATTTGCAAGACTGCAAAATACTATATCTCTAATAGTTACTCCAAGTGAAGAAGCTGCGAATAGAAAGCGTATCGATTAGCCCCAACTCGAGAAAAACATATTTAAAGTCTCTAATATCATATGGCGTAACATCTGCACCATTATATTTCTCCTCTGCTCTTAAAACATAATTAAAGTCACCAAACAACATCCAAGGCTAAGAAAAACTGGAACACCCCCAAATGCCAAAGCCGGAGGCCCGGTGATGTCACTCCGTACTCGAGATTAAACCTGGTTACAAGGATATTTTATAACATGGTTCTCAAGCAAAAACATCCACAATAATCAATTTAAAACTATCCATTATTACAATCCAAATTATTCTACCCTCAAACCGGGCATAACCAAACTAAAGTGTTTAAAATACTATAGAGTTCAGATTTAAAAATGAAAATACTAAAGATCCAAATGATGATACGCGTTCCCCTTCTACGCCAGATAACGTTCCTCTAAACCTGTGGTGCGGAACCAAAAAGAAACACCACAGTACAAAATCAGCATGAAATACTGGTAAATAAACACCCAAACATGTGAAGTGATGATGGAATAGTTATAAAACAATGACTCATTTGTAAGTAGGAGTTTTTCTCAAAACGCACTGAAATAAAGTTGACCCTTGTAGGGAAACATGAGATTTCCCAATTCCATAATATTTCCAACCAATTCCATAATCATTAGGAAATCAAAAATCACACATTAACTCCTTTTCCATTAAAAAACCAAAAATCCATCATTATTAAGTCGTTGTGACGGGGGAAACCAAACCATCTCGCAAGCATCCAAGACCTTAAGTGTCGACACCCCCCCCCCCAGACACTCTAGCGGCCATAGGAGTGAGTACAGGGAGCTATCCGGGGACTTGCAACCGGATTAAATAAAAATAAATTGAAACGGAAGACCGAGATCAAACCGTCCAATGCCAATATTAACCAATAATAAATTTCCCCGCACAACTATTCCATTTTACGTTGTAGTTCATTATAATTATCATGGTGATATTTTAAAGAAAGACATTTATCAAGTAGAAATCACATATTGCATGTCACATCACATAAACACATTTTGAGACGTAAAGAAATACAAGAATTCATTTGACACGAAAGAGATAAGCACACTGGGCTTGGCATATTTACTTACCTCAAAGCAAAAATCCAACTATCGTAATCAATCAAAGCACTCTACGTACTCGTCGTCGACGAACTCGTCACCTACACGTAACAATATTCTAATTAAACAAAATATTCTAGCAATACTCTTGCTATACTAGTTACATGCATATGATAGTCAATGGTTTAGGGTTCCAACACCAACCCAACATCTCAATAAATTCATACTTCAAAAACCAAACCCAAAAACTTGCCCCAAAGTCCTCTAACCTAAATCATACATAACCTATCATAACTCCACCAACTTATTACTCCAGTTTCCCAAACAGATCATGGCTAAAATACAGTTCCATTGGACTTAAAACATTCAAAATACTAAGTTTAGCATCAAACGGATCTTAATTTCAATGTCTGGATCAAAAGATATGGTCGTTTCAAGTTTCCAATTCCACTCAAAATATCCATACGTGAATTACCAATTTCCATGAAACTTTTCTCCCAGACATCTAGTTCATCTTATATTCATACTAAACCTAATATAACATGATTAACCATATCAAATCAGATTGTTACCCACATACTATGATCATTCAAACACCCAAACGCTTAATCAAACTTCTCCTTCAAATTAGGGTTTTTCCTATCACCCAAGAACATGATAAACCCTAAAACTTGATTATCAATCCCATGAATCCATGAACAATGATCCTAACAATATCAAACTGAAAATTAAAGATTACATGCAACATACATGAATCATGAACAAGTGATCAAGAGAACAAGAGATAAACAAGAGAAAAGAAAAGAAGAAACAAAACTAGCTCAAACCCGCCGCCCATGGAGGCCGGACGGGAAGAGAGAGACGGACGAAGAGAGAGAGAGAGAGAGAGAGAAAGAAAGAAAAAAAAGAAAAGAGAAAGAGATTACCTGATCGGAAGAAGAGTGAGAGAGACGGCGGCGGTGGCGGTGGTTGTTGCCGTCGGGTAGGGAGAGAGAGAGCCGAGAGAGTGACATAGAGAGAGAGGGTTCGGGTGAGAGAGGGAGAGACGTGAGAGAGATAGAGAAAAATAGGGAGAGTGAGGGTTTTATGAGAGTTGGAAAAAAAATCAACTTCATAAGAAAGGAAACCCTCCTGAATTAGGAAACTTTACGTAGGAAGAAAAGTTGGGTCAAAAGACACTTTTCCCCCCTTAGTTTTGCCAAAAGACAACTACCTCCCCCAAACTCAAGTAAAAGACACCAAAACTTTTAGACTAAAGTCACAAAGATCCCCCAAACTCTCGTGACCATTATAATTAACTCTCGACAATTAAATTAACTTCCCAACACTTATAATAATATCACAAAATACCCATAGTCACAAAAGGGGGTATTTCAAAAACGATGGTTGTAGTCCTTCAAGTTACTCCACAACTCACGTCTCTTAACAATAGAGGTGAAAGCATAAATAAAACTTGCTCGCACAGTTACTGACCTTGTTTTGCAAGTGACAAGGTAGTGCATTGCTTGAGGATGGGTTTCCTCAACAGTAAGGTTAACTTTATCGGGGTTCCAGAGAACAAAGATGCGACCCCAATTCGCCAAGACAAAATTGTTTGCTTCCATCCAATTGGGAAGCTTATTCTTAATAAACTTGCTCACAACCTCCGCATTTGTTTTTGTTTCCAAAATGCCAATCACATCTATGAATTCTTGGCGAATACGATGTCCAACCGCATTCTGCTTGAGGGGAGAATTGAAGCCCCTTATATTCCAGCTTGCAATAATCATGAAGAAGGGTTAGGGGTGTCCCGATACCCTTGCCCAACTGATCACAGCCCCAAGGTATGGACTTACTCTTGTCTCTGTGTTTTCCTTTTTTCACCGACACTTTTTTACCTTTATTTAACTCTCCTGTGCAGCCCGGATCAAGAACAAGTTTAGGTGGGCCTGATTTACGGCTTTTAGATCTGCCTCGCGCATGTTTTGGGGTTGTATGTGGAGGCGCTTCAAGCTCATCAAGACCCTTCTCTTGACAGTGAGTCGTGGCAAGGGTGCTTAGAGACCTTTGTTTCCGGCTATTGGACATCCCTCGTGGCTCATTATTTTGAATGGTTGCTGACTCTTCATTGGTTATAAGAACACCAGTGGGCTCCTATTCCTCACCCAAGCAGCCAAACACTCGGCCAATGTGATTAGAAGAGGGACTAATCGTCCGACTTGGGCAGGAACTAATGTTCTTTGCACGAGCAGGCTTTTTTGGAGAAATAAAAGGCGGCTCCGAAATCTGAATAGTGGAAGGAACGGAAACAGCAGGCTCAGTAACAGTAGCTTCAGCAGCATCAGATTTTGCATCCTTCGGCTGCTTATTATTGCGCCTCCTGTTTCCTCTTGCCGGTGCTTTACCGGCGACATGATTCCAACTCTGTTGGTTGGAGGGGCAGAAGCTAGAGACGTGTCCAATGCCTCTGCACAAAGAGCAGAATCGTGGGACGAATTCATATGTAACAGGTTGTTCCATTGTCTTATGAGGCAAGTGAATAGGCACTGTGCTTGGTAACTCTTTAGAGACGTCCATATCCACTAAAATCCGAGCATAAGAGACTCGCTCCTTCTCATTTGTCATAAAATCCGATTGAATTTGGAAGCCAGGCCCTGAGCCTATTATGTTGAGAGAATCAAATGTCACATAGCAAGAGGTAGACCAGGGAGCTGCACCCAAACCGACACCTTGAAAAGCTCGTCTAAGTTGAAGTCGAAGAATTCGGTCATTTTCTTTACAACAAAAGACCTTCCAAGCACATCATACGGGCCTTCTTCCATCACTATGTTGCTATCTTCCTTGTTGTCGAATCTAATCACAGTCTACCAACTTTCATGAAAGTGAAGTTTATGTTTAACCTTCTACTTTTTGCACGCATCCGCTATAGCTCTTTTTCCAGTGTTTCGGCCAGCCACATAGCTGATTAACGGAAAATCCCGCGTCTCTTAGACGTCCTCCATGTCTTTGCTAGGATATATCTCAATTCAACCTTCATTTAGCTCAAAAAATTTGAGCTTATTTGAGCTGGATAACTTCTTGTTTTGCACAATAATATGCTGCCACGAAGGCACAACAACAACTTGTGGGCTTGGTATTTCATCGAACACCTTATCTGCATTGCAATTCAAGTGAGCATTCAGTGTACCATCAAAACTTTCATCTGCATCATGCTGGGTCGTTAGTATCTTGGACCCGATACTCCTCCGGGGAAGCTCCAACACGGCTGAAATATCCACGCACAAAGATGTCCCTGTCGTAGCATACTGACTGTCTATGCCTATCGCATCCATGGAGGACTCATGAAGGCTTCAGTTCTTCTTGTTGTTAGCCATGACACTTCACTTGGAAACAAACCAAGTGTTAAGCTAGGAGTACATGAATAGAGGTCGCAAGAAACAATGGCTGGCCCGGAAATAAACCAGACCAACCAATGCTCTGGCACACACAGAACACAAACAAGCACCCTGAGAAAGTAAGAAGCCACAACCACACAAACTGCATAAGTTGCCTCAGAATTGAACCCACAAAGTACCGGTCAAACATAGGTCAAAATTCAGAGCTGTAGTGAGAATGTAAAATGCAATGGTAGATTCCAACAAATCTGAGTAGGACGCTGAAGAACAGAGAGGCAATCGACCAAAAAATCACCAAGAGAAGCCCCTACCTTAAAGGAAGAAGCCAAACGAAATGATTACCAAAGAGCATACCAATAGAGTATCTCTCTCCTTCAATGATTGCTCTGTTGGAAAAAGTAAGTTTTTGACGATATTAATTTGAGTCTGGTTTGACCCGAATCGCTTAAGAGTTGATGATACCATTAGTGGTCGTTTCGGTAACTCACTCGTCAAAAACTATGAAGTAATGAATGTTCAAATTAAGCGCTCAAAATGAGTCGTTGATCATTGGGTTGAGAGAGAGTATATCACATCGTTGATGAGGAAGACAAAGGTCGAACCACCACAGTCAGTTTGGATACATGTTGTGACGTGGTGTAGTGTTGGGTTGGTCTAGTTAGTGGGCCTTAACTTTTTTGGGCCAAAATACTAACTAAATATTAATATGTTGTGTATTTAAACGGATTGTTAAAAGTTGCAACTGATCAATTCAAATTGAACAGACACAACCGTTCCCAACAGTCACTTCTTCTCCTATAAAAAGGACTATCATCCTCCTCATTTAGACACATCTCAGAAACACACAAATATCTCTCTCACTACCTTACATCAGAAATTCTCCTTTTCGTATTCTTAGTTCGTCGTGTGCGAGTGTCGTACCGTGCTTTCAACACTGCACAAGGAAGCTTTTATCCTGGGAAGTAGACGTCCAATTTCTCCACGGCAAGCACAAAGTGTGGGGGACGAATCTGCTTTAAGGAGCCTCGTATTCTATACGAAACTGTCTTCCAAAAATTGTACAAGCGTTCGGGAATCTCACTATCAGTAAGTTCGTTCCGTGTTTTATTATTTTTGGGTACTGTTTAGATTATACACAATTTGTTCGGGTCAATAAACTTGCTAACAATCTTAAAGCAGAGTTCGTTTTTGTGTTATAATCTTTCTGTACTCCTTTTGTTTCTGTGTCTGTACACCAGTTTCGTTCATTTCTGTCATCTAGTACATCAGACTTCTCTTGCATGCTTGTTATTCAGTTTTTTTGCCAAAAATTGGTCTGTTCGTTCTTTATCAAACAAACTGTCACCAATTATTTGCACTTTCTTGGTTGAATTAAATATTCTGTTATTGGTTTTTCATTACAAACTTCAGTTTGTGATCTCAATTCAGATTATTCTTGTAAATAGTTTATTGGTTTACATTCCGTATTTATTTCCTCCATCATTAATTGTTCCAGTGGTTTTGAATTCTCTCTTCGTTAATTGTTTTCTTTCACTACATATGGTCCAGTGGTTTCAATTACTTGTTTCCATGTTAGTACATATGTTACTAATTGACAAATTTCAGAGCCATTATATTCTTTCCTTCATTACAGTTTGTTTATGACAGTTTGTAATATTCATTTCCAGTTTCATATTGGTCGTGACATTCTGTTCAGTTTTTCTATTATTTTAGTTACTAACATTTAAATTCTTTAGCCTTGAACTTGCTTCAATAAATACCAGCAAGTTTCCTATTACGATTTTTTCAAGTATTTGCTTCAATATTTTTCAGCAAGTAAAAATTTCAGTTTAATTTATCTGTTTATTGTTAATTCTGTCAATAGTAACATAAATATTTCTATTTGTAAAAATGGGAGACAATTCCGGTAAAGAGGCGGCTGAGACGTCAAGTTTGACATCCGCTACCGCCAACCCCATTGTACCGGTGGGTTCTCATCTTCTTGAAAAGACGGAGAAATTTATGGGCAAGGACTTCAAACTTTGGCAGCAAAAGATGTTGTTTTACCTAACGAATTTGAGTCTTGCGAAATTTCTCAACGAAGATGCTCCTCAATATCCAGAAAATGCCGATAGATAAACCGTTGCAGCTGTGGAGGCTTGGAATCACTCCGATTTCCTTGCACGCAACTATATCTTAAATAGTTTAGATAATCAGTTGTACAATGTCTTTTGCGCTGTAAAAACGGCTAAGGAACTTTGGCACTCTCTCGAAAATAAATATAAAGTAGAGGATGCCGGTGCTAAAATGTTCGTAGTCGAGAATTTCATGGAATATAGGATGGTAGATTCCAAGGGGATCATGCAGCAAGTTCAGGAATTTCAATGTTTAATACATGATGTAATAGCGGAGAAAATGAGTCTCCCTGAGGAATTCCTTGTAGCCGTTATGATTCACAAGTTGCCTCCCGCTTGGAAGACCTACAAAAGCTACTTGAAGCATAAACGCAAAGAAATGACGATGGAGGAGCTCATCGTTCGACTTCGGATTGAAGAAGGCAATCGACAAGCCGAAGACAAGCCGTCAACAAGCTATCAGTCTAAGGCAAACGTCGTAGAGGAAAATCCGAAGAAAAAATTGAAGAGGAAGGCTACGAGTGAGAATAAAAAGTTTACGGGCAAATGTCACAATTGTGGCAAGACCGGGCACACGATAAAAGATTGTCGGAAAAAGAAGAATACCTCCAAAGGGAAGAAACCCGAAGCAACCATGGTCGAGGATGGAGAAGACAGAAATGACTTTGCAGCCGTAGTCTCGGAAGTGAACCTCGCCGTACGCAATCCCAAGGAGTGGTGGATCGACACCGGTGCCACAAGGCACATATGTTCCGACAAGGCTATGTTCTCATCGTTCGAGCCGACTGAAAATGAAGAACCGTTGTACATGGCAAATTCAGCAACTTCCGCCATAAAAGGGAAAGGGAGAATAATGCTGAAAATGACTTCAGGGAAAACCCTTACCCTCAATGATGTTCTTTATGTTCCCGATATTAGTAAGAACCTAGCTTCAGGATCAGTGCTTAGCAAGAACGGGTTTAAGCTTGTATTTGAGTCGGACAAATTTGTTCTGACTAAAGATGGAGAATTTCTAGGTAGGGGGTATCTCAAAGATGGGCTATTTAAGCTCAATGTAATGACTGTGTTTCCGACTATGAATAAGAAATTCAAGTTAACTATTTGTCGGATTCTTCTACTTCTTGTTTATGGCATGCACGATTAGGTCATGTTAATTACGAGTCGATTCGTATATTAATGAAAATGGACCATCTTCCCAAAAGCGCGATTAATTCCGATCACAAGTGTGAAATATGCATAGAGGCAAAATTGACAAGTAAGCCATTTCAACCTATCGGTTCGAAATCAATGAGCCCTCTCGAATTAATTCACACCGACATATGTGATCTGAAATTTGTGCAGACAAGAAGTTGAAAGAAATATTTTATAACGTTTATCGACGACTGCACTAAATACTGCTATGTTTATTTATTGCATATCGAGATAAAGCGTTAGACGCATTCAAGAAATATAAGGCCGAGGTGGAAAATCAATTGAATAAAAGGATTAACATTCTTCGTAGCGATCGAGGAGGAGAATATGATTCTCCATTTGCGGAAATATGTTTGCAAAGTGGAATCATCCATCAGACATCGGCACCCTACACACCCCCAACAAAATGGGGGTTGCTGAAAGGAAAAATAGAACATTAAAGAAATGCTCAACACATTAATTTTAAGTTCAGGGCTACCACAAGACATGTGGGGGGAAGCTTTACTAAGCGCAAACTATATTCTAAATAGAATACCTAAAAAGAAATTAGACAAAACCCCATATGAAATGTGGAAAGGCCGAAAACCCTCATACAAACATTTGAGCGTATGGGGGTGTCTTGCTAAAGTAGCTACCCCACTACCGAAAAAGGTCAAGTTAGGACCTAAACCAGTAGATTGCATCTTCATTGGATATGCGGCTAATAGTAGTGCTCACAAATTTCTGGTTCACAAATCAGAAATACCGGATATTCACGAGAACACTATTATTGAAACAGCCAATGCCTCCTTCTTCGAAGGATATATTTCCTTGCAAGATAAAGGAAGTAGAAGCATCCGGAAAACGGTCGCATGATATCGCCATTGGCGAGGACCAGGAGGAAGAGGTAAGGCGGAGTAAACGAGCCAAAACGGCAAAAACTTTTGGACCTGATTTCCTAACATACTTAACGGAAAATGATCCAACTAGTTATAAAGAGGCCATGTCCAGTGTTGATGCTCCATATTGGAAAGAATCTATAAATAGCGAGATTGAATCCATCTTACAAAATAATACTTGGGAATTAGTAGATATTCCACAAGGCTCCAAGCCCCTAGGTTGTAAGTGGATTTTCAAGAAGAAGCTTAAGCCCGATGGTACAATCGACAAGTACAAGGCAAGACTCGTCGCGAAAGGGTATAGGCAAAAAGAAGGACTAGATTTCTTTGACACATATTCTCCGGTGACCAGAATAACGTCTATTCGAATGCTTATCGCAATTGCTGCAGTATTCAATTTTGAAATACACCAAATGGACGTTAAAACGGCTTTCTTGAACGGAGAATTAGAGGAAGAAATCTATATGGAACAAACGGAAGGGTTTAAAGTTCCTTGAAGCGACAACAAATATTGTCGGCTAAAGAAGTCCCTTTATGGACTAAAACAGGCCCCCAAGCAATGGCACGAGAAGTTCGACAAAGTCATGAGCAGTCATGGATTTCGAACTAATGAATGTGATAAGTGCGTATACTATAAGAAAATAGGAAAGGAATGTGTCATAATATGTTTGTATGTCGACGACATGCTAATTATGGGGTGCAGCAAGACAATAATTCTTGACACCAAGAAATTATTGTCTACGAAGTTTGACATGCAAGACCTAGGAGTGGCGGATGTGATTTTAGGGATTAAAATTACAAAGACTCCAGATGGTTACGCACTTTCTCAAACTCACTACATAGAAAAGGTGATCGAAAAGTTTGACAAAGGGAACAATAAAACGATTACCACACCAGTAGACGTGAGTTTACATCTCGCCAAGAATCGTGGTGAATGTGTTAGGCAATTGGAATATGCCCAGATAATTGGAAGCCTCATGTACATCATGAATTGTACAAGGCCGGACATCGCACAAGCTGCCGGGAAATTGAGTCGCTTTACCAGTAACCCTGGAAAGGACCATTGGACAGCCTTGATTCGAGTGTTGAGGTATCTTCGTTATACCAAAGACATGGGTCTACAATACTCAAACTATCCAGCTGTCCTAGAAGGATATTGCGATGCCAACTGGATATCTGACTCAAGAGACTCCAAGTCCACAAGAGGATATGTATTCACTCTCGGTGGAGCGGCAATATGTTGGAAATATTCAAAGCAGACGTGCATTGCAAGGTCAACTATGGAAGCAGAATTCATAGCGTTAGACAAGGCAGGGGAAGAAGCAGAATGGCTTCGTCATTTCCTCGAAGATATTCCAACATGGCCAAAACCAGTGCCTCCTATATGCATTCATTGCGACAGCCAATCGACAATAGGTAGAGCACAAAGTAGCATGTATAATGGTAAGTCTAGACATATACGCCGGAGACATAATACCATTAGGCAACTTCTCTCAAGAAGAATAATATCGATCGATTATGTAAAGTCAAAAGAAAATATAGCGGATCCGTTGACTAAAGGTTTATCGAGAGAACTAGTTGCAAGTTCGTCAAGGGGAATGGGATTAAAGCCAATCTCGTAAGAGTTGCACGTAGCGGCAAACCAACCTAGGTGACTGGAGATCCCAAGAACTAGGTTCAAAAGGGACAACCCAACTACTAGTGCAAATAAATAAATAAATCACTCACCTGGAAATTAAGTTTCCAAACTCATTCCTAGGACGAACACCGAGTGATGGGACAGGGTAAGCTAAAGTCTTTTAATGAGACCACATCTTAAGGTTATTTGAGAAGAGTACATAGGATACTCGTTGTGTGTCTCACCTATGTGAGTAGGAACGGGCCGGTTCTAGGAGGATGACGTGGCTATACTCCTCTAAGTCTACTCATGAAACCAGGAAAGTGTTTCAAGGCCGAAATGAACACAACTATGAGAACAGACTACGTTCAGGTTGTTAATTGTGTGATTACTACCGACTAGGTATACAACGCGGCAAGCAGTTCAAGGCGTTTCGTTCACTGTCAAGCCAGTATATCCTGTAGTATTCCACTAAGGGGAAGGTTCAAAGCCCATGGCCACCTTCCTTTATGCAATTAACAACCGCCTAGGAGATTTCATCCACATTTGGAAAACTTTTACGATTAAAAGCTAATTTGTCATTCATGTGGGGGATTGTTGGAAAAGTAAATTTTTTACGATATTAATTTGAGTCTGGTTTGACCCGAATCGCTTAAGAGTTGATGATACCATTAGTGGTCGTTTCGGTAACTCACTCGTCAAAAACTATGAAGTAATGAATGATCAAATTAAGCGCTCAAAATGAGTCGTTGATCATTGGGTTGAGAGAGAGTATATCACATCGTTGATGAGGAAGACAAAGGTCGAACCACCAGAGTTAGCTTGGATACATGTTGTGACGTGGTGTAGTGTTGGGTTGGGCTAGTTAGTGGGCCTTAACTTTTTTTGGCCAAAATACTAACTAAATATTAATATGTTGTGTATTTAAACGGATTGTTAAAAGTTGCAACTGATCAATTCAAATTGAACAGACACAACCGTTCCCAACAGTCACTTCTTCTCCTATAAAAAGGACTATCATCCTCCTCATTTAGACACATCTCAGAAACACACAAATATCTCTCTCACTACCTTACATCAGAAATTCTCCTTTTCGTATTCTTAGTTCGTCGTGTGCGAGTGTCGTACCGTGCTTTCAACACTGCACAGGGAAGCTTTTATCCTGGGAAGTAGACGTCCAATTTCTCCACGGCAAGCACAAAGTGTGGGGGACGAATCTGCTTTAAGGAGCCTCGTATTCTATAAGAAACTGTCTTCCAAAAATTGTACAAGCGTTCGGGAATCTCACTATCAGTAAGTTCGTTCCGTGTTTTATTATTTTTGGGTACTGTTTAGATTATACGCAATTTGTTCGGGTCAATAAACTTGCTAACAATCTTAAAGCAGAGTTCGTTTTTGTGTTATAATCTTTCTGTACTCCTTTTGTTCTGTTTCTGTACACCAGTTTCGTTCATTTCTGTCATCTAGTACATCAGACTTCTCTTGCATGCTTGTTATTCAGTTTTTTTGCCAAAAATTGGTCTGTTCGTTCTTTATCAAACAAACTGTCACCAATTATTTGCATTTTCTTGGTTGAATTAAATATTCTGTTATTGGTTTTTCATTACAAAATTCAGTTTGTGATCTCAATTCAGATTATTCATGTAAATAGTTTATTGGTTTACATTCCGTATTTATTTCCTCCATCATTAATTGTTCCAGTGGTTTTGAATTCTCTCTTAGTTAATTGTTTTCTTTCACTACATATGGTCCAGTGGTTTCAATTACTTGATTCACTTGGCCTTGTTTCCATGTTAGTACATATGTTACTAATTGACAAATTTCAGAGCCATTATATTCTTTCCTTCATTACCGTTTGTTTATGACAGTTTGTAATATTCATTTCCAGTTTCATATGTCGAGACATTCTGTTCAGTTTTTCTATTATTTTAGTTACTAACATTTAAATTCTTTAGCCTTGAACTTGCTTCAATAAATACCAGCAAGTTTCCTATTACGATTTTGTCAAGTATTTGCTTCAATATTTTTCAGCAAGTTCAAATTTCAGTTTAATTTATCTGTTTATTGTTAATTCTGTCAATAGTAACAGAAATATTTCTATTTGTAAAAATGGGAGACAATTCCGGTAAAGAGACGGCTGAGACGTCAAGTTTGACATCCGCTACGGCCAACCCCATTGTACCGGTGGGTTCTCATCTTCTTGAAAAGACGGAGAAATTTACGGGCAAGGACTTCAAACTTTGGCAGCAAAAGATGTTGTTTTACCTAACGACTTTGAGTCTTGCGAAATTTCTCAACGAAGATGCTCCTCCATATCCAGAAAATGCTGATAGACAAACCGTTGCAGCTGTGGAGGCTTGGAATCACTCCGATTTCCTTGCACGCAACTATATCTTAAATAGTTTAGATAATCAGTTGTACAATGTCTATTGCGCTGTAAAAACGGCTAAGGAACTTTGGCACTCTCTCGAAAATAAATATAAAGTAGAGGATGCCGGTGCTAAAAAGTTCGTAGTCGAAAATTTCATGGAATATAGGATGGTAGATTCCAAGGGGATCATGCAGCAAGTTCAGGAATTTCAATGTTTAATACATGATGTAATAGCGGAGAAAATGAGTCTCCCTGAGGAATTCCTTGTAGCCGTTATGATTCACAAGTTGCCTCCCGCTTGGAAGACCTACAAAAGCTAATTGAAGCATAAACGCAAAGAAATGACGATGGAGGAGCTCATCGTTCGACTTCGGATTGAAGAAGGAAATCGACAAGCCGAAGACAAGCCGTCAACAAGCTATCAGTCTAAGGCAAACGTCGTAGAGGAAAAGCCGAAGAAAAATCTGAAGAGGAAGGCTACGAGTGAGAATAAAAAGTTTGCGGGCAAATGTCACAATTGTGGCAAGACCGGGCACACGATAAAAGATTGTCGGAAAAAGATGAATACCTCCAAAGGGAAGAAACCCGAAGCCAACATGGTCGAGGATGGAGAAGACGGAAACGACTTTGCAGCCGTAGTCTCGGAAGTGAACCTCGCCGTAGGCAATCCCAAGGAGTGGTGGATCGACACCGGTGCCACAAGGCACATATGTTCCGACAAGGCTATGTTCTCATCGTTCGAGCCGACTGAAAATGAAGAACCGTTGTACATGGGAAATTCAGCAACTTCCGCCATAAAAGGGAAAGGGAGAATAATGCTGAAAATGACTTCAGGGAAAACCCTTACCCTCAATGATGTTCTCTATGTTCCCGATATTAGGAAGAACCTAGCTTCAGGATCAGTGCTTAGCAAGAACGGGTTTAAGCTTGTATTTGAGTCGGACAAATTTGTTCTGACTAAAGATGGAGAATTTCTAGGTAGGGGGTATCTCAAAGATGGGCTATTTAAGCTCAATGTAATGACTGTGTTTCCGACTATGAATAAGAAAATTCAAGTTAACTATTTGTCGGATTCTTCTACTTCTTGTTTATGGCATGCACGATTATGTCATGTTAATTACGAGTCGATTCGTATATTAATGAAAATAGACCATCTTCCCAAAAGCGCGATTAATTCCGATCACAAGTGTGAAATATGCGTAGAGGCAAAATTGACAAGTAAGCCATTTCAACCTATCGGTTCGAAATCAATGAGCCCACTCGAATTAATTCACACCGACATATGTGATCTGAAATTTGTGCAGACAAGAAGTGGAAAGAAATATTTTATAACGTTTATCGACGACTGCACTAAATACTGCTATGTTTATTTATTGCATATCGAGATAAAGCGTTAGACGCATTCAAGAAATATAAGGCCGAGGTGGAAAATCAATTGAATAAAAGGATTAACATTCTTCGTAGCGATCGAGGAGGATAATATGATTCTCCATTTGCGGAAATATGTTTGCAAAGTGGAATCATCCATCAGACCTCGGCACCCTACACACCCCAACAAAATGGGGGTTGCTGAAAGGAAAAATAGAACATTAAAGAAATGCTCAACACATTACTTTTAAGTTCAGAGCTACCACAAGACATGTGGGGGGAAGCTTTACTAAGCGCAAACTATATTCTAAATAGAATACCTAAAAAGAAATTAGACAAAATCCCATATGAAATGTGGAAAGGCCGAAAACCCTCATACAAACATTTGAGGGTATGGGGGTGTCTTGCTAAATTAGCTACCCCACTACCGAAAAAGGTCAAGTTAGGACCTAAATTGGTAGATTGCATCTTCATTGGATATGCGGCTAATAGTAGTGCTCACAAATTTCTGGTTCACAAATCAGAAATACTGGATATTCACGAGAACACTATTATTGAAACAACCAATGCCTCCTTCTTCGAAGGATATATTTCCTTGCAAGATAAAGGAAGTAGAAGCATCCGGAAAACGGTCGCATGAAATCGCCATTGGCGAGGACCAGGAGGAAGAGGTAAGGCGGAGTAAACGAGCCAAAACGGCAAAAACTTTTGGACCTGATTTCCTAACATACTTAACTGAAAATGATCCAACTAGATATAAAGAGGCCATGTCCAGTGTTGATGCTCCATATTGGAAAGAATCTATAAATAGCGATATTGAATCCATCTTACAAAATTATACTTGGGAATTAGTAGATATTCCACAAGGCTCCAAGCCCGTAGGTTGTAAGGGGATTTTCAAGAAGAAGCTTAAGCCCGATGGTACAATCGACAAGTACAAGGCAAGACTCGTCGCGAAAGGGTATAGGCAAAAAGAAGGACTAGATTTCTTTGACACATATTCTCCGGTGACCAGAATAACGTCTATTCGAATGCTTATCGCAATTGCTGCAGTATTCAATTTTGAAATACACCAAATGGATGTTAAAACGGCTTTCTTGAACGGAGAATTAGAGGAAGAAATCTATATGGAACAAACGGAAGGGTTTAAAGTTCCTGGAAGCGACAACAAATATTGTCGGCTAAAGAAGTCCCTTTATGGACTAAAACAGACCCCCAAGCAATGGCACGAGAAGTTCGACAAAGTCATGAGCAGTCATGGATTCAAACTAATGAATGTGATAAGTGCGTATACTATAAGAAAATAGGAAAGTAATGTGTCATAATATGTTTGTATGTCGACGACATGCTAATTATGGGGTGAAGCAAGACAATAATTCTTGACACCAAGAAATTATTGTCTACGAAGTTTGACATGCAAGACCTAGGAGTGGCGGATGTGATTTTAGGGATTAAAATTACAAAGACTCCAGATGGTTACGCACTTTCTCAAACTCACTACATAGAAAAGGTGATCGAAAAGTTTGACAAAGGGAACAATAAAACGATTACCACACCAGTAGACGTGAGTTTACATCTCGCCAAGAATCGTGGTGAATGTGTTAGGCAATTGGAATTTGCCCAGATAATTGGAAGCCTCATGTACATCATGAATTGTACAAGGTCGGACATCGCACAAGATGTCGGGAAATTGAGTCGCTTTACCAGTAACCCTGGAAAGGACCAATGGACAGCCTTGATTCGAGTGTTGAGGTATCTTCGTTATACCAAAGACATGGGTCTACAATACTCAAACTATCCAGCTGTCCTAGAAGGATATTGCGATGCCAACTGGATATCTGACTCAAGAGACTCCAAGTCCACAAGAGGATATGTATTCACTCTCGGTGGAGCGGCAATATGTTCGAAATATTCAAAGCAGACGTGCATTGCAAGGTCAACTATGGAAGCAGAATTCATAGCGTTAGACAAGGCAGGGGAAGAAGCAGAATGGCTTCGTCATTTCCTCGAGATATTCCAACATGGCCAAAACCAGTGCCTCCTATATGCATTCATTGCGACAGCCAATCGACAATAGGTAGAGCACAAAGTAGCATGTATAATGGTAAGTCTAGACATATACGCCGGAGACATAATACCATTAGGCAACTTCTCTCAAGAAGAATAATATCGATCGATTATGTAAAGTCAAAAGAAAATATAGCGGATCCGTTGACTAAAGGTTTATCGAGAGAACTAGTTTCAAGTTCGTCAAGGGGAACGGGATTAAAGCCAATCTCGTAAGAGTTGCACGTAGCGGCAAACCAACCTAGGTGACTGGAGATCCCAAGAACTAGGTTCAAAAGGGACAACCCAACTACTAGTGCAAATAAATAAATAAATCACTCACCCGGAAATTAAGTTTCCAAACTCATTCCTAGGACGAACACCGAGTGATGGGACAGGGTAAGCTAAAGTCTTTTAATGAGACCACATCTTAAGGTTATTTGAGAAGAGTACATAGGATACTCGTTGTGTGTCTCACCTATGTGAGTAGGAACGGGCCGGTTCTAGGAGGATGACGTGGCTATACTCCTCTAAGTCTACTCATGAAACCAGGAAAGTGTTTCAAGGCCGAAATGAACACAACTATGATAACGGACTACGTTCAGGTTGTTAATTGTGTGATTACTACCGACTAGGTATACAACGCGGCAAGCAGTTCAAGGCGTTTCGTTCCCTGTCAAGCCAGTATATCCTGTAGTATTCCACTAAGGGGAAGGTTCAAAGCCCATGGCCACCTTCCTTTATGCAATTAACAACCGCCTAGGAGATTTCATCAACATTTGGACAACTTTTACGATTAAAAGCTAATTTGTCATTCATTTGGGGGATTGTTGGAAAAAGTAAGTTTTTGACGATATTAATTTGAGTCTGGTTTGACCCGAATCGCTTAAGAGTTGATGATACCATTAGTGGTCGTTTCGGTAACTCACTCGTCAAAAACTATGAAGTAATGAATGATCAAATTAAGCGCTCAAAATGAGTCGTTGATCATTGGGTTGAGAGAGAGTATATCACATCGTTGATGAGGAAGACAAAGGTCGAACCACCACAGTCAGCTTGGATACATGTTGTGACGTGGTGTAGTGTTGGGTTGGGCTAGTTAGTGGGCCTTAACTTTTTTGGGCCAAAATACTAACTAAATATTAATATGTTGTGTATTTAAACGGATTGTTAAAAGTTACAACTGATAAATTCAAATTGAACAGACACAACCGTTCCCAACAGTCACTTCTTCTCCTATAAAAAGGACTATCATCCTCCTCATTTAGACACATCTAAGAAACACACAAATATCTCTCTCACTACCTTACATCAGAAATTATCCTTTTCGTATTCTTAGTTCGTCGTGAGCGAGTGTCGTACCGTGCTTTCAACACTGCACAGGGAAGCTTTTATCCTGGGAAGTAGACGTCCAATTTCTCCACGGCAAGCACGAAGTGTGGGGGACGAATCTGCTTTAAGGAGCCTCGTATTCTATACGAAACTGTCTTCCAAAAATTGTACAAGCGTTTGGGAATCTCACTATCAGTAAGTTCGTTCCGTGTTTTATTATTTTCGGGTACTGTTTAGATTATACACAATTTGTTCGGGTCAATAAACTTGCTAACAATCTTAAAGCAGAGTTTGTTTTTGTGTTATAATCTTTCTGTAATCCTTTTGTTTCTGTGTCTGTACACCAGTTTCGTTCATTTCTGTCATCTAGTACATCAGACTTCTCTTGCATGCTTGTTATTCAGTTTTTGTGCCAAAAATTGGTCTGTTCGTTCTTTATCAAACAAACTGTCACCAATTATTTGCACTTTCATGGTTGAATTAAATATTCTGTTATTGGTGTTTCATTACAAACTTCAGTTTGTGATCTCAGTTCAGATTATTCATGTAAATAGTTTATTGGTTTAGATTCCGTATTTAATTCCTCCATCATTAATTGTTCCAGTGGTTTTGAATTCTCTCTTCGTTAATTGTTTTCTTTCACTGCATATGGTCCAGTGGTTTCAATTACTTGATTCACTTGGCCTTGTTTCCATGTTAGTACATATGTTACTAATTGACAAATTTCAGAGCCATTATATTCTTTCCTTCATTACAGTTTGTTTATGACAGTTTGTAATATTCATTTCTAGTTTCATATTGGTCGTGACATTCTGTTCAGTTTTTCTATTATTTCAGTTACTAACATTTAAATTCTTTAGCCTTGAACTTGCTTCAATAAATACCAGCAAGTTTCCTATTACGATTTTGTCAAGTATTTGCTTCAATATTTTTCAGCAAGTAAAAATTTCAGTTTAATTTATCTGTTTATTGTTAATTCTGTCAATAGTAACAGAAATATTTCTATTTGTAAAAATGGGAGACAATTCCGGTAAAGAGGTGGCTGAGACGTCAAGTTTGACATCCGCTACCGCCAACCCCATTTTACCGGTGGGTTCTCATCTTCTTGAAAAGACGGAGAAATTTACGGGCAAGGACTTCAAACTTTGGCAGCAAAAGATGTTGTTTTACCTAACGACTTTGAGTCTTGCGAAATTTCTCAACGAAGATGCTCCTCCATATCCAGAAAATGCCGATAGACAAACCGTTGCAGCTGTGGAGGCTTGGAATCACTCCGATTTCCTTGCACGCAACTATATCTTAAATAGTTTAGATAATCAGTTGTACAATGTCTATTGCGCTGTAAAAACGACTAAGGAACTTTGGCACTCTCTCGAAAATAAATATAAAGTAGAGGATTCAAGTGCTAAAAAGTTCGTAGTCGAGAATTTCATGGAATATAGGATGGTAGATTCCAAGGGGATCATGCAGCAAGTTCAGGAATTTCAATGTTTAATACATGATGTAATAGCGGAGAAAATGAGTCTCCCTGAGGAATTCCTTGTAGCCGTTATGATTCACAAGTTGCCTTCCGCTTGGAAGACCTACAAAAGCTAATTGAAGCATAAACGCAAAGAAATGACGATGGAGGAGCTCATCGTTCGACTTCGGATTGAAGAAGGCAATCGACAAGCCGAAGACAAGCCGTCAACAAGCTATCAGTCTAAGGCAAACGTCGTAGAGGAAAAGCCGAAGAAAAATCTGAAGAGGAAGGCTACGAGTGAGAATAAAAAGTTTACGGGCAAATGTCACAATTGTGGCAAGACCGGGCACACGATAAAAGATTGTCGGAAAAAGAAGAATACCTCCAAAGGGAAGAAACCCGAAGCCAACATGGTCGAGGATGGAGAAGACGGAAACGACTTTGCAGCCGTAGTCTCGGAAGTGAACCTCGCCGTAGGCAATCCCAAGGAGTGGTGGATCGACACCGGTGCCACAAGGCACATATGTTCCGACAAGGCTATGTTCTCATCGTTCGAGCCGACTGAAAATGAAGGATGGGGGTAGGGTTAGATGACAATTTCGCAAGCCTTACCAAACTAGGGACGCAATATCACAATGGCCCTGAAGAGACATCTCCAGGTGGGTCATTCTCTGTTTCCTTGGACAAGTCCTAAGAGAGGTGCGGCCGGGGGACCAGAGGGGAGAAAGAACCCGGGAAGGCCCAAACATGCCGCCTTCTCTCCTGAGGGCATTTTTTGGAGAAGGCACAACCTAGTATTCATGGTTTAAGCTCCCCTTCCACTCACTTGTTGACTGGAAAACAAAAAAAGTCTTCAGAAACAAAAAAGTAATATAAATGTATGAGTGAAAACTTAGGTTAAGACAAACAAGGAGTAAAGAGTTTTTTTTAGAAGTAAAGAAATATTAGAAATGGGTAGTCACTCCCAATAGATAATCATTTTGTACATCGAACCCAAATTGGCGTTTGTGAGAAATAAGTAATGTCACCTTTCTGTAAAGCTTTGGAAGCAACCAAATGAACAAATGAATTTCCTTCTCGTCGGACATGGAGCACTTCGTGTTGCTTGGAAATTTTCCATCTGCACTCGACAATCGGATAATAGCTCTTTAAGATCTGAAATGACTTCAGGCTCCTTCAACTTACCAGCTATCTCACTGCGAATCAGGAACACTGCAGTAATGTTGTCTGACTCGAACTGAACTCGGTTGAGACCCATTTCTTTTGAAAATAACACTCCTGATTGCCGCTAGCTTCTCCATTAACGGCGACCTCAGCCGTGGAACTCTAGTTTTTCTCGCAACGATAAATGCCCCATTTTCGTCTCGAATCACACTGCCTAAGCCTGTAGCCGAACTATATTCCCTCCAAGACGCGTCACTGTTGATTCTCACAAACCCAGTAGCCGGGCATCTCCACCATGTACTGTTGCTGACTATGGTGGCCGGCTGATCTTCAAGGAGACCACTTGCCTGAACTTCCTTGTACCAGTGAATGTAATCCCTGTTGTTCTTCCCGATAATCTCTGGATGCTATTCGTCATTGTTGAAAGTTACCTCATTGCGATTCTTCCATATGGCCCAAATGGTCACAACAAAACTTTCGCAAATCTGTTTCTTCTCTTTGAGCATTAATTCCACTATTGAAGAATTCTTTTCCCAACATGATCAAGCAAAGCTGCTTCGAATGTAAGCATTCGCAAAAAAGGTGATCCAACATCTATCTCTTGATTTCAAAGTTTACATTCTAGAGGTATAGAAATTCCTCTATAACGTAATTTGCAAGCAACTAGTAGAAAGAAGAGTGCCAAATCCTCCAAGCAGTCAAAAGAAATTTCTTCGGCAGCTTTTAACTCCAAAACTTATCTAGCCATCGCCCTTGAGAGAAACCACCCAAAGAAGAATTTGTTGGTACCGAAATCTTCCTTTGAGTTTGATGACCTGTTTTGACTGAATAGCGACCGTCTTCTGCATGAACCCGAAAACTTGAATCCGAGTTCAAGTTCGGCCCAATAGGAATAGCCCGCACCGCTTCCCAATCAATCGGCCATAGAACTTGATGGATCTTGTCCTCATTCCACGTCCTTGTAATAACCGAATCTTATGAAGGTTATTAGAGAATTTCATGTTTAAGCGTCTAATACTTTGAAGTATCTATAACTTCAAAACTATAATAGTTAAGCTCGTCCAGAAATACACCAGAAGTCTTAATATCTTATTTAATCGCTAAATTAAGGATAATAATATTTAGGGAATAATTAGTACTAATCATTTGTTTAAGTGTTGGTTAGCCTAATTAATCATGATTAGTACATAATGACAGGTATTATAGAGTGTGTTAGCTTGTATACACGTTAATTGCAGAAAAGACACGTAGGGGGACACATGCCATGCTATTGGGCCTTGTCCATACATGACTGACACGCAGGTGGACACGTGTTGTAGTCTGGTGCACTGTTCTGCATGCGTGACACACAGGAGGGACGCGTGTAGCAACTAGATGACATGCTCTGCATGCTTGACACGCAGGGGACACGTGTCAGCGGGTGGCGGCTCTTGCGTTGTATGAGTGCCACGTGTCGTGATGACTCATCGCAGTCTGATTGGTCGATCACTTCTATAAATAGAGCCTAGTGCTATAGTTATTTTCTCATTCTAGATTCGATTCAAGTATTGAGAGAGGGAGAGAGGGTCACTCGGGATATTCTGAGATATTATATTTGGAGCTACTCTCATCATTTCAAAGCTATTGTGCGGATGCTAATATTAAGGTAGGGGAATAATCGCTTTTCACGTATATTTGAAGTTAAGATTATACGTGATATTTTATGGGTTTGAATGTTATTTTGTTGTTACATGGTTTTGGTGGTATATGATTGTATATGCGGTTCATTATCTTGGAGCTATTTGAATTATGGTATCATGTCTATATCTGCTGCATTGTAATTGGGTACTTTGCGGCTATGCGATCCCTACTGGGCTTTTGGCTCACCCTTTTGTTTTGCAGGTTTCAGACCGGATAATTTCGAGACGGTAGAGAAGCTAGATTTATAGCAATTTGGAGATGTTTGACAATATGTCTGTATTCATTATTTGTATCAGAATATTGGTCTTGATATAAAGTATTGATTTTCAAACTGAGAGTCACGTACCGCTCTATCAGCTTTTATGAAGTAAATGAATAAGTGTTTATTGAAATACGATGTTTGGTACCTGAGCTTGTGGCTCAGAAGGTTCCTGTTTGGCAGACGAGTGTTTGTTTCGGTACCCGCGGTGGTGATCCGCAGGTGGTGCCGGTTGGATCGTCGTGCCGGTTTATATTTGTCACTAAATTTATCCTAAAATTGACCCCTGGGTTCCGGGGCGTCACAGTCCTTGTGTCTTCATCAATTAAGTCTTTTACTTACATATCTTCAGCACCCGGTGGGCAAGTTGTAATGACGATGTAGGTGTCGGGTCTATTGAGCCACTTGTCCGCAAAGATCTTGAAATCTTTACCATATTTGATCTTCCACACTAGACCATTCTTAATCAAATCTCTACATGCAATAATACTTCTAAAACCATACAAAACCTGGGACGTAGGTTTCAATTTATAGTGCAGAATAGAGGAGTTTCGAAAATACTTGGCTTGAAATATACGACATACCAGCGAATCAGGCTTTCGCAAGAATCTCCAAGTATGTTTTGCTAGCATGGCCTTATTAAAATCTTGAAAGTCACAAAACCCAGGCCACCATGCTCTCGATATTCCTTCAGCTTGTCCCACGCAATCCAATGAATCTTCCTCTTATGCTCGTCGCCACCCTACCAAAACTGTCTAACCACTCTTTCAAGATCCTGACATGTTTTTTTTGGAAGCAAGAAACAACTCATAGTATAACTGGGTACTGCTTGGATGATTGCTTTGATCAATCTTGGACAATGACTTTCCTTTCCATCCTTTCATCTTGTGATAGACTTTCTTAACTAGCGGGCTGAAAGTTGTCGTCTTGCTCCTACCCACCTATGTTGGAAGTCCCTGGTACGTATCATGTTGTGTCTCGAGCTGCACACCACAAAGAGCACTCAAACTGACCCGTTCTTCCACAACAATGTTCTCAGAGATATCACGGAGGACTTCTGCAAATTCAGCATTTGACCCAATGCTAACTCGTAGTCTGACAGTATTCCACGTAAAACTGTGATCTTCTCTCCTGAAGCTTTTGCAAATAAAAGACTATCATCTGCAAAGAAAAGATGAGAAATTTTTGGAACTCCACGTGAGGCTGCAAGACCTGTAAATCTCCCTTCCTGCATAGCAGCTTTTTGATTTCTGGATAAAATTTCACTAACAAGAAGAAAGAGATAGGGGAGAGCGGGCATCCCTATCGAAGCCCACTTTGGGGCTCAATGCGACCCTGGAGCGCACTGTTTACAGTGAGGCTGTATGATACTGTGGAGATGCACCTCATGATAAGTTTTATCCAACGAAACCCAAAACCCATTATTTCCATTACTGCACGCAGAAAATCCCACTCCACTTTATCATAAGCCTTACTCATATTGGCTTTTAGTGCCAAAAAGCCACTCTTCCCCTTCTTTCTACTTTTCATATTGTGTAATAATTCGAAAGGAATCAAAATATTATCAGAAATCAGTCAGCCCGGAACAAATCGGACTGATTTACTAAGATAAGAGTGTCGAGAACAGGCTTCAACCGATTTGCTAGAGTTTTTGCAACAATTGAGACCTATAGGTCTAAGATATAGACTTCCTGACCTGTTTAACCTTAGGAATTAAGGCTATGAGCGTATGATTGTATTCTAAAATATCCCCATCACCATTGAAAAAGGAGAGACATAGATCAATTTATTTTCCGACCAGATTCCAATATTTCATAAAGAAGATGGCCGAAAAGCCGTCGGGGCCCGGCTCTTTGGCCGGCGCTAACTGACTAATCGAATCTCGTATTTCTTTGATGTCAAAAACCTGATAAAGAGCTGCTCTTTGGTCCGGGAGGATCAGCTCTTCTACATTCTGTAACATTCCTTCTATCTGAGCTCGCATTGGATCAGTAGAAGTAAAAATACTAGTGAAATAGTCTTCAAGAATAGTAATAACCTCTCATTTTTCCGACTTCCATGCTCCATGTATGTCCTCTAATCCTTCGATTCGGTTTCTATTGCGAGGAATAGAAGACTTACGATGAAAAAAGTTGGTGTTCAGATCCCCTTTCCACATCCAAATTTCCCTATGACGTTGCCGCCACATCTCTTCCTCACGTAGCAAGAGTTGAAGGATAGAAGGACGGATGACTGTTGCTTCTGCTACTGCTGCTGGCGTTTGAATACCCTGGACTAAGAGAGTCAGTCGAGCCCTGCTTTTCTTCAACTGATTCCTGAAATTACCGTAAACTTCTCTTTTCCACCCATTCAAAGCTGAAGCCAATTTCCTCATTTTCCCAACCACTGGGCCGGTTGATCCTTGCCAATTAAACTCAACAAATTGATTGCAACGACTGTCATGAAGCCACATAGTCTCAAATTCAAACCGTCTTCTTACTCTAATGTTTCTAAGAATTCTCGCAGGCCAAACTACCTATAGAGGGACATGGTCTGAAACTTCCGTAATAAGATGATCAACCTTTCCCCATCAAAAAAATATCCGTCCAACCATTCGTTACTAGACATCTATCCAGCCTTTCCCTGATTGACATATCGTCACCTTGGTTGTTTGACCAATTGTAGTGATTCCCTGAAAATACAATATCCATTTTTGCAATCAGTGAATAACACTACTAAAACCCTCTATCTGACCGAAAGAGACCAGTCTTCCTCCTTCTTTTTTAGAAGTAGACGTAGAGGAGTTAAAATCACCAATAACACGCCATGGTTGATTTTGCGGACACAGTCTCTCAAGTGAAGTACAAGAATTATGTCGTTGATCCCTAACAAGTTCTCCATAAAAATCTGTCAAATACCCATTTTTTGCTTCGCTAATAATGGTAAAGAAACCATGAATGTAGTATTTTGACTTTGTAGCAAGCCAAAAAGTTACCTCATCGTCCCACTTCAAGGAAAGACCTCATCTTCTATCCTCACAATCGCGGAAGATACCATTGCGAAAGCCCATCCTGTATCTGATACGAACCATCTCTGTTGCATACAACTTTGTCTCCATTAAGAAGAAAATATTAGGCTTCTGTCTCCTTACAAGATCGTAAAGAGAAATAACGCTACGAGGGTTCCCAAGCCCCCGCATGTTCCATCCTAGAAGACTCATTACGAATGGCTAGGATGCATCGCAGCCTCAGTCAATAAATTAATTGGGCTATTTAATGCGACCCCCTCCTGTGTCGGAATCCGCATTGCAGAAACCTGTTTGTTGGGACTTTGTGGAACTAACTTCCTCCTTCTTATCAACGGTTGGGTTCTTGTGGGCTGCGTGATTGCTTTCACAGTGGACTTGTCTCCCTGGCTGTTACTATGCCCAAACGCCGAGTTGGCATTTTTTCTTCCTCCCCTAGAACCTTCACGTCATGTGCCACGGCCACCTTGAGCTCCATTTGTGTTTCCACGACCAGAACCCGTGTTACCCGAGCCCCGTCCTGCAACATGTGGTCGATTTTTGGTTTTCTCGGTGGGGTTAGGACTCAGATTGGCCTCGGCCACCTTCCTCTTTGCTCCCGTCGTACTCTGACCAAGTGCAACCGCAATACCTTTTGCTTTTTCTTCCGTCGAGAATCGTACTACTTTATCCGTGGTGGCCAACAGGTTGTCAAACAAATGCATATCGGTGTCCTTGGACTGATTTTACGTTGTGTCGTCTCCCCCTTTTTCTGAAACTTCATCCTCGCCGATGCTGTAGACATTATCAGAGCAAGGGTCCATCTTCATGTCATCATCTGCATGGTCTGACAATTGGCCGGAGGTGATACCGTCATCCAACCCAGATGGGTTTCCTCGATCCTCATTAAAGGAATCAGTTAGCCGCTTCTTCGGTGGGAGTCTGAACAATAACCAGTCCCCATAACCAGGTTGGTTTTGGGTTTTCTCCACATAAGTTCTCATGATACAATCATCACCATAGTAGTTTATCATTCCACACCATTGACAAAGACAAGGAATTCTCTCATACTTATAGTCGAGCCACCTTTTCTTCCCCCAATACTTTGTTGTTACACCCTCTACGCAAAGATTTGTTGATATCAGCCCTAATCCTAGCTCTCATGTAATCCCGTCCTGGACCAGAGGAGATTTTAGGGTCAGTAGTCATAATATTTCCCATGTTCTTGAGAACTTTACACAAATCTTCATCAGTTTGATGATGAATTTGGATGTTCCTAACCTGCACCCGAACGTCGATGGTTTCAAAATATACTTTTTCAGTTTTCGTAGCTATATCTCATGGATTTAAGACCATTAGGTTTTCATCAAAAATCCAAGGCCCTCCCACAAAGACATCATCCAAAGATTACTTGTTTGGGAATTGAAAAACGAAGGTATTCGAGCCAGGTTCGTGAATACTGATTTCCTCTCCACCCGGCCAAATCTTCTTGAAAAGTAGCTTCATCACCCAAATATTGAATCTTATAGGAAGGAAGAATTTACCTATCAGACATGGACCCCTTCCTTTGATTGCGGCCAAACTATACTCCCTTGTCGAAAATTTTGACCTCTTCCCCTTCGATAGTGAGCTTCTAGAAATCCAGAGCAGATCCAAGCCCTGCCATTGTGTTTGCAGTGCTTCGAAATCAAGGCTCTAGTGACGTCGTCGATCAGATTCTCCTCACAATTACCGTCAAAACTTGTCTCTGCCCTAGCCGCCTTCGGACACTTCGGAGGAGGATTACCTCGCAAAACAGTAGACTAACGAGTTTAAGAAGTTATTTGGAAAATTTTAAGAAGTCATTCTGAATATGAAATGCTTAAATAGTCATCCTGAGTTTGAAAATCTTATGTAGTTTCATATATACGTACTAACAGAGCCAAAAACTAGTTCGACGTCGACTATTTATCCTGAAGACAATGGGTAGGTTTGGTATGACTTATTTCCAGCTGTTAATCCACTTTGGACTTTTAATCTGTTTTGAACTTTTTTGAAAGGTTTGGTATGATCTTTTTTGTGTCAGCTTTTGGATTTTGGCTTTGTAGTGTAAAATTGAATTCTCAAAAAAGTTGGGTTTCATGAACTTTTTTTGAACTTTTTTCTTCTTAAACGACAAAAATGACGAAATTACCAATATGTTTTTTTGTATTAACATACTACGACAACTAATATGAAATATCATGATTTTATTAGTAAATATAAAAAAAATTGTAATTTTCACTAACAAAAAAAAGTGTTTCATCACTAACTAACTTTTTTCACCAAACACATACATCAGTTTTCATCAACTTTTTTGTCACAAACTTTTTTCACAAAAACTAAAAGTCGACTTAAAAGTCCAAAAAGTCATACCAACCCACACAATATTAAGTTAAGATACATTTTGGCTATGTTTAGTTCACAGTAAAATATTTTACAAGTAAATTTTTTGTGTGAAAAAGTTTTCCCTGCAATTATTTTCTCGTGTTTGGTTGGCTCTTGCCGAAACAGTGGGCCGTGAAGAAAATGGCAGTGATAGGTGGGTGGCGGTGATAGGTCATGGTGGAGGTAGGTGGTAGTGGTGGTGGAGGTGGTACTATGAGTTGTTGTGCTCCTTCACTCTCCGGAAAATGACTTACGGATTTGAAATGTGTAAATCATTTTACATCATTTGAGGAAAAACATTTTAAGGAAAACATTTTATTTCCAACCAAACAGCACCAAAACAAAGGAAAACATCTTACAGGAAAATGTCTTACCATCAACCAAACAGAGCCTTTATCTTACTTCCTACTACTGGAGATTCCAAAAAAATATGTCTTATACATCATGAAAGGGGAGTATGCGGATGGATATGCAACACAGATACTTCAGAAGGGGGGAGGGGGTTGAATAGAGTATGCTAACTTTTTTCAAAACTTATGGAGAAAAAGAGTTTTAGTTCAAGAGGTTTGGCGTTCAAGGACTTGAACACAAATTCAAGCCATTGAAATAAGATACAGTTTGAAATGAAACAGACAATTCTTTTTCAAGGCCTTGAAAAGAGTTTCAAACCCTTGAAAACTGACAAGTTTGAAAGCTGCAAAAACTAAGTATGTAAAAGAACTGTAAATGCCAGAGACACAGGATTTATAAATCCACTTGGACCTACGTCTCTACGTCAGGGATCTTCTCCCTGCAGGATTTTCAACTCATTCTTATTAATCAAAAGCTAAGCCCTAGATCTCAAGCATAGAGAGTTGCATTACTCTGTTACAGCTTGTGGTTCTCCCTAACCTATCTAGTACCTGCTCTAGCTAACTGATTAAATAAGAATTCTCTATTGTTCACCTTGAACAATCCTTGAGAATGATATATGAAAGTATTACAGAAATGATCTACCAATAAAGCACAATACAGAATAACACTAGAGTGTAGAACAGCAGTGAAGAATGCAGTGAACTTCTCTGAGTTGGATTGTGAGAGTGATGAATTTCTTTGATGCTTGTCAATCCAGAATTGTGTCTCTCTTTTTGCCCGTTGAGTGTTGTATTTTGTTGCTTCAAAATGAGCTCCATTTATACTGTTTGAAGCTCTGCAAATCTTCCCAGAGCCAATAAAGATTTCTTTTTCGACTCATCCCTGGGTCACCCCTAAATAGATAGGTTTGTA
This sequence comes from Linanthus parryae, assembly GCA_023055425.1. Lineage (NCBI taxonomy): Eukaryota > Viridiplantae > Streptophyta > Magnoliopsida > Ericales > Polemoniaceae > Linanthus > Linanthus parryae. The sequence continues at coordinate 125,339,515 of JALGPY010000001.1, forward strand.
AGGGTTCTTACAAGAAGGGATGATTGCTTTTAAGCAACAATTTCCTATTTTGTAGGCAACAAACTTTGACTCTCTTAACATCCTTCTCCAACGGATAGTTGATCACAATCTTCAGAGATATTGTTGTGATCTTGTCATTAAACAATATAAGAAGCTGTCATGAGTCACTGATTGATCACAAAATCATCTTCTCTTAGTATTTCCCTTCCTGAAAAGTCAGATTAGGAAACAAATCCTGCAAATTAAGGAAATAAAATTTCCCTGCAAAACTGAGTCAAACTGATGGATTAAATCATGTTAGATATATATTAAAAACACTTTTTCTTTCATCATCAAACAACACATCAAGTACAGGGGTAAGAGGGATAGAAGTTAAGCAAAAGAGTTTAGAGAAACTCCCCCTCAGAACATGCATGCAGGTCAGACAGTTTCAAGGCTTTGAATCATGGTTCAAGGCCTTGAAATAGCTCTCTGCTATTTCAAGCCTGTGAAACCTGATTCAAGGCTTTGAAAACTAGTTCAAGGCCTTGAAATACCTAAGTATTTCAATTCCATGAAACCTGTGACCTTACAATCTCCACCTTGATGAAAGACAAAACCTCAATATGTTTGATTCTTAGTTTTTGCAAAAAATACTGATTAGCACACAATTCACACAAATAATAACAACACGGTAATTCAAAAAGATTCAACTTATATTAGAACAAAAACAAAAACTGTAAGTAAGTTGTAGATAATCCTACTGACCAAAAGATAGGTCATCTAAACAGAAATAAAAAATCAAAACAACCTAAGATTTTTCTCCCCCTTTTTGACTTTCATCAAAAAGAATGAGAAGATATTGGATCAGTGTCTGGAAAATTTTGAAAATAAAACTTGAAAGAAGAATGGGAAAGAAAGAGTAGGCAAGATTAAGGGGTTGGGTCTCCATCTCCATCCTGATCTCCCTCTTCTTCCTCACTGTCTTCATTAGTATTATCCTGTTCTTCTTGTTCCTCTTCATTCTTACCAGCCGAAGACACTTCTTCAGTCTTGTCCTTAGAGGCAGTCTTTGGAGATTTCTTCTTCTTCAGGGTAATTAGTAAATCATCTGATTCAGGGCTCTCTACTTCATCTCCTTCCTGAGCAGCTTGTTCAAATACCACCTACTTTCCTTTATCTTTGACTAGAGCAGCCTCTTCCTGGTTGGAATGTTCACTTGGCAAGTTCTTGTCAGAGCCATCTTTCTTGGCACCTTCTTCATCCTCAGGGACATCAAACACAGTCATGCTTTTAAAGATGGTTTCCACCATGTATTTGACCTGTGAGAGATCAGACTCAAAACCATGCTGATTCTCTTTGATCTCACTATTTTCCATCTCTAGAACATCAAGTCTCTGAAGGATTGAAGACAAATCAGTAGGCAGAGATGTTTGGATTGAAGTAGGAGTCAAGCCCTTGGGTTTAACAAGTTTCTTAGCATTCAACTCTTCTTCAGTCAAATCTGAATACAACTTCCAAACCTTCTCTTTGGTTTTAACTACCTCAATATTATCAAAAGCTTTGTCATTAAGCACACAAATCCCAGAAGTGATAGACTCTTCACCAGCAGTAGGAATCTCAAGGTGTTGGAAGAACAGAGTGAGCAAGTTTACATAAGGAAAAGGATGCTTTCTTTGATCTGTTTGACTGAATAGCATGTGTTCCATTACATGTTTCTGCAGATCAATGTCATAGCCATGCATGATCAAATACATAATTCATAACACCCTCTCAATAACTAATTCCTTGGAGTGTTCCCTTGGAAAGATGCATCTCATCAAGATAGTGAATAAAACTTTAGCCTCAACAATTAACACAGAGTGTGTTAACTGTTTGGATGATGCATGAACATTGGGTAGAAAGAATTCTTCTCTGGCCAACTTCAAAGCTTCATTATTGGGAGGGTAGTTATGTGTGTCATACCTCTTAGGAAACCCTAGGACAGATGCAAACTCAGCATGATCTAGTTCCATTGTAACTCCAACAACTAAAGACTCGATAAGTTGCTTCATGTTGAGATAGAATAATCTGGTAAGTCTTAGATAGGCTAGCTCAGGGGGGTTTAGCATGAACCACAAAGAGCTTTTCTTCAACATAGTGATACAGTTCAGATTCATTCCAAGCAACATATGCATAGTGATCAAGCTATAGAAAGAAATCTTCCTAGATGCAAAACCATCCAAAGTGTTTGAGATGAACCAAGATTCATCAAGAGCAGTGTTCTTAGAGTAGATCTGCAAGGCTTTTTCCACATTGTCGCCTGGTTGTTCCTCTGTTACCTTTCCTTTCCCCTTTTCAGCTTGAGTTGCCTTCTTATTTTACTTCAACTTCTTGGGGCTAGAGATCTCTGTTTCTGGTTTCTTTTCTACAGCAACCTTCTCTTTCTTCTTATTCTTCTTGTCTGAGGAGGGAGTTGCATCCTTCTTGACTTTATTCTTGGGTGGAGGAAGCTCTGCAACTGCCTCTGCACTAGGAGTTCTAGAACTATAGTCTCCACTAATCTCTTGAACTTCATCCACTGCTGCCTTTCTCTTCTTCTCAGTACTCTGTTTTGAACCTCAGACCATCTTGATTCTGTCTGAGGTTCTTCTAGTTCTCATTAGGGTTTGGGAGAAGAATAGAGAGAGGTAGATTTGATACGGAGTGAAGGAGAAGAGAAGGATATAAATACTAAAAGAGTTTGTATTTGAAAAGGAAACTACAATTCTGATCTTAAAAGATCTGTAATGATCAGCAAATATTCAAACCTTTGAAGCCGTTGGAAATAAATAATTTTATACTATATTTGGCTGAAAAGAATTTTGAAAAAGGTAGGGGCAATACTGAGCAAATATCTACAAAGATAGCACCCAATACTGAATGATCCAAGATTTATTCACTACAGTTATCAGACTTATATTCAAGGCTTTGAAAATAGTTTCGAAGTCTTGAAATGCCGTTGAGCTGAAACACATAATATCAAAGCTTTGAATAGATTTTCAAGGCTTTGAGAATCAGTTCAAACCTTTGAAACACATAATAGCTTACCTTACTTACCTGATGCTCCCACTAAACCAATGCATCTTTATTTAGCATGCCTAATTCCAGTCTTACAGCTGAAAATCTTTCATCTTTCTCAGCATGATCTCTGATGAAATGGTGTCTGACATCAATATGCTTGGTTCTTGAATGCTGTACTGAATTCTTTGTAATAGATATTGCACTGGTGTTGTCACATTTGATGGGAATACTTCTGAAATAAAATCCAAGATCCCTCAATTGTTGAGCAATCCATAATACTTGTGAACAACATGCTCCAGCAGATATATATTCAGCTTCAGCTTTTGATAAAGCCACTGAGTTTTGTTTCTTGGAGTGCCAAATGATTAGAGATGATCCAATAAATTGGCAAGTTCCAGAAGTGCTTTTCCTATCAACTGTGTAACCTGCAAAGTTAGCATCTGAAAATCCATGCAAAGAGAAGTTAGAATGTCTTGGATACCAAAGCCCTAAGTCTTTGGTACCATTAATTTATCTGAATATTCTCTTCACAGAACTTAAGTGTGATTCGTTTGGATCATCTTGAAAATCTTGCACACATACATACACTGAACATGATATCTGGTCTACTAGCAGTAAGGTATAGCAATGATCCAATCATACCTCTATACTCTTTTACATTGACACTCTTACCAGATTCATCTTTATCTAAAGATAGTGTAGAAATCATTGGAGTCTTGATCTCTTTGGAGGGAGACATGTTGTACTTGTTCAGAAAGTCCCTAGTGTACTTGTTTTTATGCAGAAAGATGCCCTTCTTCAATTGATGTATCTGGAGTCCAAGGAAGAAGTTCAAATCTCCCATCATGCTCATTTCAAATTCCCAGCTCATAAGACTTGAGAATTCTTTGCGTAGAAGATCATTAGTAGCTCTAAACAGAATATCATCAACATAAATCTGAACTACAATTAAATCTTGCTTATGAGTCTTTATGAAAAGAGTCTTGTCTACCAATTCTCTTTTGAAATCATTTTCAAGCAAAAACTTTGAGAGCCTGTCGTACCAAGCTCTTGGAGCTTGTTTCAAACCATAAAGAGCTATGTCAAGTTTATAAACATGTTCTGGAAACTTATCACTTTCAAAACCAGGAGGTTGTGCAACATAAACTTCTTCTTGTAAGTAGTCATTCAGAAATGCACATTTCACATCCATTTGAAATAGTTTCATGTTTTTGAAAGATACAAATGCAAGAAGAATTCTAATTGCTTCTAGCCTGGCAACTAGAGCAAAAGTTTCCTCATAATCAATACATTCTTCTTGATTATAACCTTGAGAAGCTAACCTTGCTTTGTTTCTGATCACCTTGTCATTCTTATCCAATTTGTTTCTGAACACCCATCTGGTACCAATGACAGACTGGTTTGTAGGTGGAGGAACTAGGTTCCACACCATGTTTCTTTCAAACTCATTGAGTTCACTTTGCATAGCTATAATCCAGTCTGATTATTGTAATGTTTCCTTCATAGTTTTGGGTTCTATAAGAGAAATGACAGCACTGAAGGCACATACATTCTTCAACTATGATCTTGTTTGTGTACCAATGGTTGGGTAAGAGATGATGTTGTCAGCTGGATGAGATGAAAGATATTTGAATCACTTTCTTGGAGACCATGGTTCATGCTCTCCATATTGCTTCTCTGGTCTTGAAGTAGTAGCCTGATCATTCATCTCCTTCTGATCATCTTTGTCAAGGCTTTGATATCTATTTTCAAGCCTTGAGACCTGTTTTCAAGGTCTTGAAAATGGCTTCTGTTTTCTTCTGAACTTTTCTTGAAACCAAGAGAGTTCTCAGCTTCTTCTTTCTATTCATGCTTGTTCAGATTCAAGTCTGCAAAACTTTCACTAAAAGAACCATCATAGCTTTCATCAAAAATAACATGAATACTTTGTTCAACCAGCTTGGTTCTTTTATTATAAATTCTATAAGCTTTGATAGTAAGAGAGTAACCAATAAATATACCTTCATCACTTCTTGCATCAAACTTACCCAAGTTGTCCTTACCATTGTTGTGGACATAAAATGTGCAACCAAAGGGTCTGAAGTATGAGATGTTTGGTTTTCTTCCTTTGAAGAGTTCATAGGGGGTTTTCTTCAAGATAGGTCTGATCAAGCACATGTTCAGAATGTAATTTGCTGTATTCACAGCTTCTGCCCAGTAATGTTTTGGCAGCTTATTTTCTAGAAGCATTGCTCTTGACATATCTTCAAGATTCCTGTTCTTTCTTTCAACAACTCCATTCTGTTGAGGAGTTCTAGGAGAAGAGAAATTGTGAGAGATACCATGCTTAGCACAGAACAAATCAAAATCTAACTGATCAAACTCTCTACCATGATCACTTCTAATTGAAGCATGGGTAGGTTTTTCAAGTTTTGAAGTTCTCTGCAAAGCTTTGAAAATTCAGAGAGGGCTTCATATTTTTCTTCCAGAAACATAACCCAAGTATATCTAGAATAATCATCTAAAATAACTAGCATATACCTCTTACCTTTTGGATTTGGTGTCATCATAGGACCACACAAATCCATGTGAAGTATTTCAATAGGTCTAGAAGTACTTACAAACTTCTTTGGATTGAATGAGTTTCTGGTCTGCTTACCCTGAGCACAAGTTTTGCATATTTCATCTTCTTTGAACTTGACAGATGGTAATCCTCTTACAAGGTCTTTGGAGATCAATTTTTTCAAGGTATGCAAGCTAATGTGACCAATCTTTCTGTGCCAAGCCCTTGAATCCTCTTTCAAGGCCTTGAGGCACTTTAAGCTTTTACCTGCAACTTTGTTAGTCTGAAAAGTATAAACATTGTTTGATCTAGAGGCTGTGATATTGCAATTGCCTGATTTCTGATTTCGAACCAAACACTTCTCTTTATCAAAGATAACCTTATTGCCATTATCACAAAGCTGAGATACACTAAGCAAGTTAAATTTCAAACCATCAACTAGATATACATCAGAAATAGAATTTTCATAATCTGTACCAACTTTACCAATACCAAGAATGTTGCATTTGCCTTTGTCACCAAGAGTAATTGAACCTTCAGATTGCTATTTCAATTCTGAGAACAGAGATCTCTTTCCACTCATGTGTCTTGAGCAACCACTGTCCATGAACCACTTCTGTTCTTTGACATTGGTGACAACCTGCAAACACCAATCACTGCCTTACCCGCTGTTAGACCAAGTGTGGAATTCGGACACATACTCAAAATTAACCATGTTAGGTAGTCTGACCCCTTTAGGAACCCAAATCTGCCAAACATGTCCTTTAAGTTGAAATGAGAATGTGTTCCTCATTATATGAGGGTCTCTTCTTCTGAAAGGACAAGTCATCTTCATATGACCAATCTTGTTACAAAAATGACACTTAGAAGAAGTTTTGCTTCCAGCTTTCACAAATTTGGTATTGTTATTTCGTGGAAAACTTAGATTGTATCAAATACTAGTTTTGTGAACAGGCTTAGAACTTCCTCCAAGAATCATGTTTAACTGTGTTCTGAGCCTGCAAGCTTGACTTTGACTAATTCAGATTCTTGAAGTTTCTCAACAAGAGTAGTCTTTTGTTTACCTAATTCCTCAAAAAAAATTCATCAACCTGATGTCTCAGATTAACAAGGTTGTTACTCAGTAAAGAGTTCTCAGTGACAACTTCCTTGACTTGTGTTTTCAAGGCTTTGAAACTGGTTTTCAAGGCCTTGAAATCACTCTCAGTTTCTTCTGAGATATTTCAAGATTCTGATTCAGACAAACAAGTTGTAAATTCTCTTCTGCTTGCTCATGAAATTTTTCTTTCAAAATTCTAATCTCTTTCAGATAATCTACTTCATTTAAAATCAAAGATAATCTGAAAAAGTATCTTTTGGTTTTGAAATTAGACAGTTTACCATTACCTCAATGTTCTTCTCAGAACTTTCATCATTCTTGGCCATGAAGCATAGGTTGGCATGTTCTTCTTAAGATTTAGATTCACTTGAGCCATCTGAATCACTCCATGAAGCTATCGTGGCTTTCTTTCTTCTGTCATGGTATTTCTTCTGAAAGTTCTTGCTTTTCTTGTGTGGACAATCTCTTATCAAATGTCCTGCATCAGCACACCCAAAGCAGTTCATGAATTTGGATGTATTCTTTGAAGAAGACTTACCTTTGTAGTCCTTGCTACAGGATGATCTATTTCTTTCTCTGTTGAAGTCTTTGTTCCCAAAGTTTTTCTTCATCTTGAGAATTCTAGTCAAGGCTTTGGAAATCAATGCAAATGGATCTTCATCATCATCATCTTCAGTTTCAAGGCTTTTAATTTTCTTATTCTCTTTGGCCTTGAGTGCTAAGTTCTTGACACCTTCAGGTAGCTCTCCATCAGCTTCATTCATGGATGTTTCATGTGTCAGGAGCTTCCCTTGTAGGTCATCAATTTGTAGTGATGAGAGATCTTGAGTTTCTTCAATGGATGTTGTATTTGGTTCCCATTTGGCCTTTGGAAGACTTCTCAGTATCTTCCTCACATTTTCTTCATTAGAAATATGTTTTCCGAAAGAATCAAGGTTGTTGACAATGTCTGTGAACCTCTTGAACATCTCTCTGATTGACTCATCTGCATTCATCTTGAACAACTCATTTCCTGAGATAGATGTTGATTTTGGTTTGCTTGACTTGACAGGTTCCTTCAAAGGTCACTACAAGCTTATCCCAGATTTCTTTGGCAGTCTTGCATCCTGAAATCCTATTAAATTCATATATACTCAAAGCACAATACAAGATGTTAATAGCTTTGTAATTTTTAGAGACTTGTTCCAATTCAGAAGATGAGAGTGAGTCTTCAGATTTGGGATGTTTGATCCCATCTCTTTCTGTAAAGAAAGTGTGAGGTCTATTCTGAAGAATGGTCCAAAGCTCTATGTCCTGATCAATGATGAACATCTTCATCAGGGCTTTCCAATGAGCAAAGTTGTCTCCACAAAATAGAGGAGGTCTGTTGGAAGCTCTTCCCTGTGAGAAACCACCATCACCTGCAATACTCATGATCACCAGATGGTTCAATCTTATACAGTGATACAAGCTCTAATACCAATTGAAAGGGAGGTATGCAGATGAATATGCAACACAAATACTCTAAAGGGGGGGGGGGGGTTAATAGAGTATGCCAACTTTTTGCAAAACTTATGGAGAAAAAGAGTTTTAGTTCAAGAGAAATGGAGTTCAAGGCCTTGAACACAAATTCAAGCCTTTGAAATAAGAAACAGTTTGAAATGAAACAGACAAGTCTTTTTCAAGGCCTTGAAAAGAGTTTCAAACCCTTGAAAACAGACAAGTTTGAATGCTGCAAAAACTAAGTATGTAAAGTAAATGGAAATGCAAGAGACACAGGGTTTATATAGTTCAGTCCACTTGGACCTACGTCTCTACCTCAAGGATCTTCTCCCTGAAGGATTTTCAACTCAATTCTTATTAATCAAAAGCTAAGCCCTAGATCTCAAGCACAGAGTGTTGCCTTACCCTTTTAGAGCTTGTGGTTCTCCCTAACCTATCTAGTACTTACCTTATCTAACTAATTAACTAAGAATTCTCTATTGTTCACCTTGTAAAATCCTTGGGAATGAAATATATAAGTATTACAAAAATGATCTACCAATAAAGTACAATACAGAAGAACACTGGAGTGTAGAGCTGTAGTGAAGAATGTTGTGAACTTCTGTGAGTTGGATTGTGAGAGTGATGAACTTCTTTGATGCTTGTCAATCCAAAATTGTGTCTCTCTTTTTTCCCGTTGAGTGTTGTATCTTGTTGCTTCAAAATGAGCTCCATTTATACTATTTGAAGCTCTGCAAATTTTCCCAGATTTTCAGCAACAACTTCCTATTTTGTAGGCAACAAACTTTGACTCTCTTAACAGCCTTCTCCAAAGGATTGTTGATCACAATATTCAGAGATATTGTTGTGATATTGTCATTAAACAATCTGAGAAGCTGTCATAGGTCACCGATTCACAGAATCATATTCTCTAAGTATTTCCCTTCCTGCAAAAGTCAGATAAGGAAACAAATCCTGCATATCTAGGAAATAAAATTTTCCTGCAAAACTGAGTCAAACTAATGGATTAAATCATGTTAGATATATCAAAACAATTTGTATTTCATCATCAAATAATAACACATCAAGTATAGGGGTGAGAGGGATAGAAAAAGAGTTTAACGAAACTCCCCCCCAGAACATGCATGCAGGTCAGACAATTTCAAGGCTTTGAATCCTGGTTCAAGGCCTTGAAATAGCTCTGCTATTTCAATCCTAGTTCTGCTATTTCAAGCCTGTGAAACCTAATTCAAGGCTTTGAAAGCTGGTTCAAGGCCTTGAAATACCTAGTCCATGAAACCTGTGACCTTACATCATATTTCAAATCTCACTACACGTAGAGTGGTAAAGACCATATTCACATCCGACAAGGATGACCAAACCAACCAATCACTTGACAAATAGACCTTAAGTGTTGACACCCCCTATTGAATCACCAGTCCAGTAGAGAAGCAACAGTGGCTAAGGTTGATTACAACGCATGTGCGCAACTAGCTTTGATCTCTGAGTGTAGAGACTGTGAGTGTCTCCTCAACTACTATGCTGCATTTCGCGATCATGATCCTTCAAAAAAAAATTAGTGTTGAAATTGAACTTGAATCATCCTTTTACAAATCCTCATAACTTATTGGTTACTTGATGGAATTATGATCTGCCTACTTTCATGAAGAGATGGTTGTGAATACTTCAAATCATCTTCTTTTGGTCATGTTTCAATTCTTAACAGATTTCTCATAAATCAAGTTTGAAGTTGCTGCCTTGAACTTGTGAATATATTCCTAGAATTATCTGTGGTTTTTTTTTTCACCGGCAACGAAAGAAGTTCATTCATCAAAGAAACGAATAAAAGTGGAAGAGGGGCATACCCCTACGAATGTGACAACAAAAACTAAGCAGCATAAGCAAATGTGAACGAACCGTTTCCTAATACATCAGTGAACCCTAATGGGATAAAGGCTAAAAGGCCCCCAATACAACCCCAAAAGCATAGAAACTGACCCAGTGAGATCCAAGAGCCTCCAACCTCCTCAACGAGTCCCATGAGAACGGTCCAGCAGCCCACCAACACAAATGAAACAACCCAACAGCTATGATATGGTAAGAGGCCCATCAAAACCCTAGACGGAGATGGAGGCACGGCGGCTAGACAGTGGTCTCCAACCTAGACACGGGAACAACCGTCAACAACAAGAGGTCCGGCAAAGCGGAATCAACCCTCAGAACCAAGTGGAGGGATCATTTCGTCGCCTTAAAGCCGGGAAATAGGGGTGCCTCCCGGTAGGGTCGGTGTGCGGTGAGGGGACTGCTCCAGAAAACTCTTCTAGGCCGGGGTCAAGCCTAGTTGAAGGGGAAGGGGGAGGAGCATCCTCACAACCGGGAGAGGGGGGACAGCTACCAAGGAGCATCTTCTATTAACCGGGGGTGGGGGAAGGGGCGAGTACTGAGAATAATCCACAAGGAGGTGCAAAAACCATGAGGAACCAGAGGGAGTGGTTGCAGCAGCAACGGCGTTAGAGGAGAAGAATGGCAGCAGCGAAATGAAGATGGAGATAGAGCAACTCAGATACCATGGCTAGCGGCAAGGCGACGGCAAGGCGGCGGAGAGTGGAGTGGAGAGGAGAACAGGGTAGTTGAAAAACTTGTCAGAGTCCCGAAGAGGGGCGACCCGACTTCAGTACCGGTGCCACGCAACATGTTATTGTCTTGCTCTCAAACCACCGCACTCACTAGAAAAAAAAAAAAAAAAACTTTTTTTTCCTCCAAAAAAAAACTTGGTTTTTTTTTTCTTTTCGATAAACAAAAAAGAGTTATAAACTACAAAGACAACAATTAATTTGTTCAATGGAACAAATGAACATTAGCGAAAAAAATCAAACTACTAGTTCGGCAAACATTTTAATTTAATATTCATGGTTTCTAACGACTTTTAGGTTTAGGGTATAAATAAAAGTATTCTATGGTGGTTTACAGAATTTATCAAAAATGAAATAATATACGACTCTGATTCTTCTCTTGCCCATCATCCTGACTTTTTGACTCGTATCTGCGTCAATTTGATCGGGTGATTTGGATCGCAAAACGATAGGATTTTTGATAATTTTTTCACCGTGTTTTAGAACAACTTTTATTCTACAACACTATAAAAAATATCAACTTGCATCATTTAACTGTTCAAATCACCGGGTCAAAGGGACTAGTGATTAAAGTCAGGATGATGGGAAAGAGAAGAATAAAGTGGCACTTTAAGTAAAAGTCCAGTTTCACTTGTATAAAGGAATAATCGGGTTGGGTATATAAACTAGAAATTGATCGAATCCAACCCATCCCATCTTCTATAGAATTTTTGACAATTAAATCCTTACCCTAGACATATATCACATACTCAATAGTTTTTGGGCTAAGTCCGATTTGGATGAATGATCTATCACCTCGTAGAATCCAGTAATAACAGTTGGGTCCAATAAGACAATGGTCCAGTTCAGCCAATATTTTTTTTTTGTCAAACACAGATTTCATTAAACCACCAAACCAGCACAATCATGAGCTAAAGCTCTAACAAAACTATCATCAACTAACACTTCACTACCAGAACCAAAACAACTATGAAGTTTCTTAGCTAGAAGATCAGCCACAACATTGGCTTTCCTACTAATCCAACACACCTGGAGCTTATTATCTGCATCCAAGGTGAAGATGTCATTAATAACATCAAAAATCTCCCAACTAATTCCAGTCTTTCTAGAGATCATATTCACCAACTCTTTACAGTCACTTTCAAAGTAGATTTTGTGGAGATTTTGTTGATTTTGAAAAACTGCATCGCTCATAGCCATTGCTTCAGCTTCAAGAGCAGAATTTGAAGAACATTTCAGCCACCCACTATCAACCATAGTGCCATTCTCATTTCTAACAATCCAAGCATCATTCATAAGCTTAGAAGAGCTCTCCCAAGAGGCATCCACATTGCACATCCACCACTTCATCCACCACTTCAGGGACTTGAGAATCTTTAACTGAATTGTCTTTGAACAAGGTAGAAAGATAAAGACCATGAAAGTACCCGATTTCTTTCACAACTTGAGTTGTGTTAGGCTTCTGATTATTGAATATGAAAGCATTTCTGCCTTTCCATATCAAACAGATGTCATCACTCTCTCCAAGAAACCCTCAGAAGAAGAAACAGATTTGTCCACTTCCCACATAGAGAGTTGTCATTCCTGGAAAACACCTTCAAACTGATTTACAGCGGCTATATTTAAACCAATAGAGAACCAAACTGGCAAAACCCAAGAACAGTTCAAGAAAATGTGAAACTCATCTTCAAAATGGCCTTCACATAAAGGGCATAAATCTGAGAAATCACAACCCCTTCTTTTCAAAAAAATTCTAGCAGCAATAGCGTTGTGACTCAACTTCCACCAAAACAATTTCAGTTTAGGGGGAAGATTAAGGGACCATCACCTGATCCAATATTCCCTTGGGAAGCTGAAAGAAGAAGAAGCTCTCTCATCACAATACTCTTTGAAACCAGGAACACATTGGCTAGCTGCACACTGAAACAATCTTTTAGTGACAGCAACCCCAGTTTTAACAGTGTACAAATCCATTCTATTGGCATTCCACGCAAACCTATCCTTTCTTGGGAACCAAGGAATAGGAATAACCAAAATCTCTTGAATAACTGCCGGAGTGAAAAGATTAGAAATCAATTGACCCCTTCCAACATCTAGCGTCTCTCTTGAGAAGATGAATAACTTTAAAATTTTCAGCAATTGACCCTTCCAACATCTAGCATCTCAATTGAGAAGATGACTGACTTCAAAATTTTCAGCACTCAACCCATTATTTTGCAACTGGACACCTATTTTCCAAGGAACCCAAATATCTTTGAAAACCAGAACTCCTTCACCATCACCAATGCTCCAGCTACCACCCCTCTTAAACACTTCCAGACCTACCATTAGACTTCTCCAAGTCCAGCCTAGATCACATATATATTTGACCAACAGAATAATAGATAATTAAATAAACAAGTCTTTTAACCAATAATAAATACTACATATGTTTCTTATGCTTTAACCTATTTCACTTTTTGTCACTATTCATTGGGTCACTTTGACCCAATAATTTAAGGACAAAAAACATTTTCCACCCTTCAACTATGGACAAAAGACATTTTGCCCCCTGATTTATGGAAAAAGACATTTTGCACCCTTGTCAGAGTTAAAAACTAACATTACACTAACGGAGGGACAAAAATACATAATTACCCTCAAGATTCAAGAAAATCACACCACTATAAAAATCAATTTTCTCCAATCTCCTCTCATTCCAAACCCTAGCAGCTCCCGCAGATCCCTCTCTCTCTCTCTCTCTGTGTTCTATTTCTCTCCCGACACAAATTCCTCCACCACCACCACAATCTCCATCTCTCTCACTAACACACCTACTTCTTCTCCCCCGCCCTCTTCTTCGTCTCCCTCCTCCTCTGTCCCGCCGACAGTGATGGTGAACGAGAGGTGCAGAAAAGAGGAAGATGTAGAAGAAAGACGAGGACGCTGTCGCCGTCTTCTTTGTCCCCCAGGCGAACGGACCGCCAGTGTCGTCGCCACCAGTGCTCCTATCACCCTCTATCGCTCTCTCTCTTTCACCGTCTCACACAATCGACCCCAGATCTATCTATATTGCGGGAAAAGATGACGCAAAGTTCGAGGTCGCTGCTATGCTGTTTGTTTCTTCTATGTCTAAACCTGAAATTGAACAACCCAGATCTTGCAGCTACCCGAAATCGATATCTGTTTTGCTCTATTGGATCTACTCTCAGATTATGCGGACAAGGATTGAAGGTCGGTTTTTGGGTTCGCTAGAAACAATGGTGGAGGACGATGGAGTTTTAGGATGAAATTGAGGTGAGTTCATCAAAATTAATGGGGGTTAACAATTTGTAGTGGTGTCAGTTTGAAGGTGATTTTGGTAAATGAAAGTAGCAGTGGTTGTAGGTGGAGATAATGTGAAGGAGATGACTTTAGGAGGTGGAGAATGAATTGGGGTAATTGGCAGGTTATATTTTTGCAGGTGTAATGGTGATGAAATTGGAGGAATTCTGGTAATTGATGGTGGTGGCTTGTTTGTTAAGAGGGGAATGGTGGTGTTGGTAATAGTCAGGCAGTTTGGAGGGTGTTTGTGGCTTGGGGATGAAATTTGTCTTGGAGGAGGTCTGTGGTGTAGGGTGAAGTCAAGTTTGTTAGGTGTTTAATTAGCCATGGTGGAGATTCTGAATTGGTGTAATGGTGTTGGTTGTAGCTGTGTAGGTATACAGGTGGTTTCATGGTGTTAAGATAATGGTGATAGGAAGAGAGGGTGGTTATAGTGTAATGAGTTTCATTTGTAAGGAGCTGGGGAGATTGGTAGCAGTGGTGTTTTGAATGGAGAGGGTGATTGGAGGTGGTTGTAGCCTCAGGTTATTTGGAGGTTAATTGGTGAATACTAGTTACAGGTTGTAGTGGTCATGGAGAATGGAGAAGGGCATTGTATTGTAGTGGTAGTTGATTGTGTTCTTGGTTGAGTTTGATGGTTTGTGGTGATTTGGTGGTGGTGATTTGGTGGTGGTGCTGGGGATTTGGTGGTAGTGGAGGTGGTTCTCAAGAACACCAAGAACATCAAGAAATCAATAATAAACAAAAAAAAATTATTTGTCCACAATTTGTAAGGGTAAAATGGTCAAAAAAATTAGTTTGCACCCCTCCACTAACAGATTGTAACAGAAGGGTGGTATATGTCCATCCTCCATCCGTTAACAAGGGTGAAAAATGTCTTTTTCCATAAATCAGGGGGCAAAATGTCTTTTGTCCATAATAGGAGGGTGTTGGATCTACTTCTTTGTAAATTAGCTACTGATTCTAAACCTTATGTGGGCAAATCGCGTTGTTTATTTTTCTAGTTATACTAAAATAAAAATACAAAGATCTCAATTAATCAGGTGTAAGGCTTCACGATTAACGAAGAATGATTTTTAAGAGTTACTTAACAAGTGGACAAGTTCAGGATATCTCTACGGGTTCACTAGGGAATTCAAACCACTTAGGATTTACGTTCATGCAACACGTATTTATTCTACTTAGCCAAACGAGCAATTTCACTTTGAAGATTCCTCACTCAAAGTCTACATTTAAACTCTTGTATCTGATTCCTCTAGCCTACTTAAGTTTAAATACGCATTATGATCTTGATATGAACTCTTAGTTCTAGTTAACTAGCAAGATTTCTCAACCCTAGATACGACTAGTGCAAGATTCAAGTTCAAGAAATAACTATTGATTCCTCTAATAATTATCACCTAGTTCAATCTTATTGTGACGTCAAGTAATACGAAAGATAGAATGACGCGTATGAATCAAGCATAACTAAGCATAAACATCCAATTAAGCTAATAAGCATGAAGCATAATCCATAAATCACCAAAATACGGTGTTCAAACCCTAGCTACCTACGAGATATCCTGAATAGAGAGTTTAGCTACTAAAACACATGATCAAAATGCAAAGTTTCAATGATCATAAACAAAAACTAGAGAGGGGAATAAGATAGAGAATCAAACGATGGTCTCCAAACTCCCAAGAATGCTCCTTTGCTCTCCAATGTCGTCCAAAAAGAATGAATCATTTCCCTAGGTCGTTCTCCTCTCAAAACCCCGTTCTTTTTATTTCAAGTACGCGAAAATAACACTTTTACCCCCTTCTACTCACGTTAGATCTACTTTGTGATCTTGTGATCACAATTTGTGATCATAGGATCACCTTTTGTAGTTGTAGAGTCACGCCGCTCTTCTATGTGGTCTTGCACTTGATCTTGTGATCATAGGATCACCTTTTTTTATTGTAGGATCAAGTTGATCTTCTATGTGGTCTTGAACTTGATCTTGTGATCACAATTTGTGATCCTCTACTTCCAGTGAGTTGCTTCTTTTCACTCCTCTTGGAATTTTGGCTAAGTATTTTTCTCCTCTTAGCGTACCCTCTTCTTCTTCTATTCTCTCATGCATTCCTTGAGTTTATTTCTTCCGAAGCTCGCTTCCGCTCTAAAATCCGCACTCCAAGCTTCCGGTCCCTGAAATCCACAACACGAACAAATACCGAAAGATCAAATGCGACAAATAAAGCCTAAAACATGCATAAAACATCTGGATTACACAATGAAGTCCAATTACTCAAGTATGCTCAAAAGTATCAAAACTCGGCCTAAAACACATATAAATGCATCAGAAAGTACGTGAAACGGCAAGTAATCACAATAGAATATAACTCCAATTATGGAGTTATCAAATATCCCCACACTTACCATTTGCGCGTCCCGAGCAATCTATCAATATCGGCCATCACTTCCAAACTTTCTCCCCAACAAATCATGGTACGATTCTAACTAATTGCATACTTTCCGAAACACCACTTGCATACAAACCAAGACAAGCCGACTCGACATAAACACGACTCAATACATGACTCAACGATGCAACAATATACAATACACGTAATGAAATAACATTTTTTTCTCTTTTACGAGATTGGGCAATCTCAATTACTCAAATCGGTTCTCATTGAGTGATGATCAATCTAGGGACAAGGTGTGAATTGCAACTAAACTCGACAACGAGAATTTCCCCTAGTTAGTGTAGAGAGGCTAGCGTTACTGTGTACAAGAATACCTACCTCTTTGCATGTGTCAACAAAAATAAGAGGCAACGCTAGGCTAAGCCACGTTCAAGGTCCGAGCTCCTATTCCGCTAACGGGTTAAAATGTAGAGGCTTAGGGACAAAAGGATAATCAAGTGGTAACAAGTCCTAAGCATCACATTCTCACATTATCCCACATCTCACACACCCTCACCACGATGATAGAATCCGCGACCCAAAACTCACCGTCTCTGGCCCTCGATCCCCTCAAACCCCGGTATAATAACGTTCTCCGTGGCCACCATGGCAATACGTGCTCGAAATGCAAAACGTCGTCAACGAAATAGCAACTTTCCACCACTCAATTTCCAAAAAGCTCAAATTTATTCCTTTATTCAATCTCTCATTATTTTCTCTCTTTTTTTTCTTTTTTTCTTTTTTTTTTCTTTTTTTCTATATTTTGTTTTTCATCTCTCAGTATCAACAATAAAAATATCCGAGTGGTCCTCCAAGAATTAAGCAACGCAAATATGTTAAGGGGAGGAAATAGATGATCCAATGAATGTATATCACAAGTAAAATTCATCTCCCCTAACTCAATGAAGTACACGGTGTCACCAAACAAAGCCGCAAAATAATCAAATAACGTGTGTAGGGATGGATTCCTCAGAAGCTCAATCTCGATGTCCGTAATCAAAATTCGACATCTCCACACTAGAATGTAAACATGCCCCTCTCAAGTAATTAAACATATGTAAGTCTCGTGCCTAATCCAACCGATCCTCCTACACTGTGATGATGAAAAGAAACGATACCTATCACGATCCACAGATTAAGATCAACCACCCCATTGTTGTGCGGATTAGACGTCACGCACTCACGAGTCTCCACAACTGTGTCCATGGTGTAGTGACATGGAACACCACCACACCGAAGTGCTCAAGCCTACTCACTTACCCTCGCATCCCCTCGAAGATATGTAATAATGTGCAAGCGATCATATAGAACTCATAAGTATATGCAATACAGCTTTCCCTCATCGAACCCCTTCAACTGCGACTCCCTCGTGACGCACTAATGTGGTGGTTCCAAACGATTTATTATGAAGGCCAAGAATCGTCCCCCTAGGTCAAGAGGTTAGGAATAAAACCAATGTTCAAATTGGGCTTTCTAGTGGTCCTACAAGGTGAGATATATCAAGCAGTGACTGATCTAATACGTATCCTCGCACAGCTGTTCTGTGTGCCACTATGAGGCGGATTGGCGTCTACCTAAGACGTACACATGAACGTTCGGCTCGTTTAGCTCACACCTAGCTCAACTCTTGTAAAAAACGACACGCACTTTAGATTTGCAAATCAAGTAAGCGTAGTAAAATAGGTACACATTCCTGTAAAGAAAGTCTCTCTATACGTACTAGGGGGAACTCAATTTGTCCTTCTCGGTCATAAATCACGCCCTATGACTAAGATTCACACACTCCTCGATTCTACCAAATTTTAAGATTCTTTTGATTGCCCGTTTTCAAGTTTCATTTTTTTTTCTTTTCAAATTTCTATTTTTTTATTTTTACTTTATTTATTCTAACTCTAGATGCAAGGCCATACATGAAAGAAGACTCGAAATTGACTCAATTTGGGTAGGTGGACTCAATTAAGTAAACGTGCAAGGATCAAACAACTAACATTTATGTACACCACTAATACACACTGTACGAAACTAAAACTAAACACGATATGAAACACGAATACGACACAATACGCCTAACAGTCTATATGTGACAGGTTAATGCAAACACAGACTGTCTAGTCAAGACTAAAAATCCCCCCACACTAGAATGCTTCGTTGTACCTCAACGAATTTAGAGATCAATCAAGAGGACTCGGGAATTCTAATGCGAGGCGGGGTGTATCTACTCAGGACCACCGTCATTCTATGCCTCAACTACTTTATGTCTTCCTACAGTCAAACTCATGCGCCTTACTCCTCTTACTTCTAAACGGTCTCATTGCACAAGAAAGTAGCAGTTCAAATTTAGAGATTATCTTCGCTACGTGCACGTGAAAAGGATGTGTGTACTGAAAAGAAGCAAGTACGCAATTAACAGATAAGTCTTAGGACACTGGTCAATCGCCCCCAAACGTCGCAATAAGCGACAACAATAAAAATTTGGGATTTTACTCAATGTGCCTAGATTCGACAAAATTAAATTGCGAAAGAGAGATAGAATTATACCTGATGCCCGGAGTTCCGTTCTGACAGGGCTTGATCGAAAAAATCAGTCAAGAAGGACCGTATGGTCGACTGATTTTTCGATAACTTTCGCGATGTGAGATTTTTATCGCAATAGCTTCTCCTCGATGTCCTCGTCACAACCCCGCAAACGATTTGCGCTAATTCCAATCAATTGAGACCGAATTGACAAATCTTTCTTGACCCAAAACCCTAGATTTCACAGTGCTTCCCCCACACCAACCTCGCTGATTCTTCAAAAACGCAACACCTGATGTCTCAGGCTCTGTTCGGACGAGCAGAACCCACCAAAAATCGTCGGATTCCGGCGATTTTTTGGATCAGTCGAAGTTTAGGATCATTGTCGTGTTCGAGTGCTCTGCGTCGTGCGTCTTATCCAAGAAAAAAACAAACTCAATTTCTTCGGCGCTGATTAGGCGATCACAACCACCTAATCCTGGCGAGTTCCGGCGATTTTTCTGAGCTGTAGAGATCTTGAAGGTCGCCTGTGTTCGTGAGAGCTCTGTGAGTTTGCAGTTTTGATTTTTGTGTCCATGTTCTCAAGTTGCGTCTTTGTCCTCTTCTTCTCATTTTTTTTTATTCTTCTCACTTAAAATCAGAAAATACCCAATTGCCCCCTATTAGTGAGGCGTGAGGTGGAGGGAAGGAAGCTGATCATGTGATCAGCAAAAGATACCACACGATCATCTATTTTGATCGTGCAAAAGCATTGGCTTGCACAAAATTTCTTCTCCATTTTTTTTCTAAGTACCAGGCGTTCCTTTTTTTTCTTTCTTTCTTTGCTCTTTTTCTTTTTCTTCTAGTTTGCGCACCCCGGCTCCGATGCATGCATATTATATACCATTGTAAAGCTCGTTTCGCGCACGTTCTGATTTTGCACAAGTGACTCCAAATTGCCGGAGGAAGACTTCAGAACCTATAACCTCCAATTTTGTGATCACTACTTGGCTTTCTCGGTTTTTGTTCGTTTCTTTCACATGCATCAAGAAGGGAGCCTGGATAGAGTCTCCAACCTGTATTCCTGCAGAGACTCAATTCAAATGTAAGATCCTCACTCTCTCACCCCACAGATAAGAAAATAGTATTAAAACCACACATGAAAGTATTTAAAACACACTCTCTACACTAAAGCATAAAGTGTGTTGGGTTGCCTCCCAACAAGCGCTTGTAATTTAAGGTCGACAGCCCGACCTAGTTACCTCAAAAGATGTTAAGGAGGTTTAGCACGACGTGCCTCCTCATTTAATTTCTCGCTCTTGATTTTTTGCACCACATCATGTGAACTTACCACATTTGGCTGCTTCTGCGATTCGAGTAGATCGGGATGCAAATTTGTAGGCAACCCAAGATAAGGATCCACACGATCTTCTCCAAACTTGTTCATGGCCAATTTATTCTTCCCCTTGCTCGGAACAAATGCCCTGAACACGAGTGATGAGTCTAGAGCCTTGATAGTCAACTCCTCAGTCTCTAAATCCACATTTGCGCGCATTGTCTTCAAAAGAGATCTTCCAAAGATGAGTGGAACATCGCGATTCTCCTTGATGTCCACAATCACAAAGTCGGCTGGAAAGACAAATGCACCCACTTTCACAAGCAAGTTTTCAATCACCCCATTTGCTGTAGCAATAGAATTGTCTGCCAGTTGCAGACCCATCTTCACTGGGTTTGACGCACCAATGCCCAATCTCTGAAATAGAAACAATGGCATGAGATTGATACTCGCGCCTAAATCACAAAGACCATGTGTATGATATCCACAACCAAGATTGCAGCCTAGAATGACACTACGTGTATCTCTCATCTTGGGAATGTCTCGCTGTATTACGGTGCTGCATGTCCCTATCAGCTTCACCGTGGAATGAGGATCTATGCTCTTCTTGCCCCACAGAATTTCCTTCAAGAATTTCTTACACTTGGGCATTTGAGCAAGTGCTACTACAAGAGGAATGTTGATATGCAATTGTTTGAATATTTCCATAAATCTCCCAAAGTGTTCCTCATCATTCCTCTTTATTGCCGCCGGATATGGTATCCATGGCTCATATGTAGCCGGATCTGGAGTGTTCTTGGACTCTTCTTTCTTCTCAACCGTGTCCTTTGGTTGGGGACTCACGGCCTTGGGCACCTCTTCACGCAATTCCTTCTATGTAGCTTTTGTAGCTTCTGCTCTCGCATGGTTAGGATATGGACGATCATGAGTAGTGACACCACTGCGAGTAGTAATAGCTTTGAGATGCTCAGTAGGAAGAATGGTATTAGAAAGAAGCATACCTGGCGAAAATTTAGAATTCTGATTGGAAATTTTCCCAATCTGCGTGTCATGACTCTTCATTGTAGCTTCCATGGAGACAATTCTTCTCTCCATTCTGTCTTGGTCAGCAAGCAGTATTCTCAATAAATCATTTGACTCTTGTTCCTCTTCCCGCGGAGCTTGTTGCTATTGTTCTTTTTTCTCTGATCCTGGTATGGAGGATTTGGTTGCTGACCCGGTGCATATAACCCACTTTTAGGGTTGGCATAGCTAAAGTTGGGGTGATTACAGTTGTTGGGATAATAAGTATTCGTCCATTGCTGCTGTCGTGGTGGCCCCATGTAATTCACGTCTTCAATTCCATATCCTTGATTCTCATCCGCGACCATCTCTCCCACAGACTTTACTCGTGCTGATGGATTCATGTTCTTAAAAGCCTAAGTCATAACTGCCATCTGTTGTTTAAATTCTGCTCCACCATTGTCTCAATCTTGCTTACCAGTGCCCCATCATATTTTGAATTTCTACGAGTCGCAGACCTCGTAGACTCACGCTTTGCCACACTGCTCAGCAAGTCTTGGCATCTCTGCACCCCTAGGTCCATAAAATTGCCATGAGCCATCATATCTAGTTCATTTGCAGTCTCCCTGTCTAGAGCATTATAAAAGTAGTGCAAGAGTTTTTACCATGGCTCTTCGTGAGTAGGACATCTGCGAAGGAGCTGGTTGAATTTCATCCATGTGTCTCCCAAGGAATCATCCTCCTTCTGAGTGAACTTTGTGATGTCCGCCATTCGTTGTGCAACCTTGTACGGTGGAAGATAGTTCCTAAGGAACTCCTGGCAACACTCTGCCCATGTAGAGATACACCCTGCTGGAAGCTCCATAAGCCATGTCTTTACTTTCCCCGATAAGGAAAAGGGAAAGAGCATCAGTTTTACCGTATCATATGGCACCCTATGATCATGAATTGTAGCGGTAATCTAGATGAAGTTGAGTAGATGGGCGTTTGGATCAAAATGAGTTGCGTTGATTTTTGGCCTGACGATCGTGGGTAAGTATCCATCCACTGTGGTCCTGACGTAGTACACCAAAGGACGCTCATCAACTTCAGCATTGTTGACTTGTTCTGCAGCATTCTGACCATTATCATCCCGGTTATTTCCCCTATTATTTCTATTTGTTTCCTCCATTCACTCCTCCATTGTTTCTATCAACTACCCCCACACCAGGAAGTGGTTGTGGATTTGTTGGGTTCAAGCGTGCCATTGCAGCTTGCACCTCGGTCAACTGAGCTCTGAGCTCCTCAGTCTCCCTTGCTCGATTAGCTGCATCTTCCACATCTACAATTCTAGCTGCTTCCGCATCCTGCATATTTTTGCGGATCCTTTCAAACTCAGCTAAAGTTTGGTCATTCATAGTAACTGAGCTTGATTTCCTCTTGTCTCTATGTTGTGCGCGTAACAGGGATTCCGGGTCTTCAAGTGTTAGGTATAGAGGCTCGTCTTCAGAACGGGACATAAACCGTAAAATCCAACCTGAAAACACAAATCACACACAAAAAGTAGGTAAGTAGCAGATATAAACAAGAAAATTAAAATCCATAAGGCTAGGAATTATAACTAATTTAGCCGAAGTCCCCGGAAACGACGCCAAGAACTTGACACGCTCCAACTGCAAGTGCACAGTCGTCTGTGTAGTAATAATCTGGAAATCCGGGTTGTTGAACCCAGAGGACTTCTTTGTAAATTAGCTACTGATTCTAAACCTTATGTGGGCAAATCGCGTTGTTTGTTTATCAAATTATACTAAAATAAAAGACAAAGATCTCAATTAATCAGGTCAAAGGCTTCACGATTAACGAAGAATGATTTTTAAGAGTTACTTAACAAGTGGACAAGTTCAGGATATATCTACGGGTTCACTTGGGAATTCACACCACTTAGGATTTACGTTCATGCAACACGGATTTATTCTACTTAGCCAAACGAGCAATTTCACTTTGAAGATTCATCAACCAAAGTCTACATTTAAACTCTTGTACCTGGTTCCTCTAGCCTACTTAAGTTTAAATACACATTATGATCTTGATATGAACTCTTAGTTCTAGTTAACTAGCAAGATTTCTCAACCCTAGATACGACTAGTGCAAGATTCAAGTTCAAGCAATAACTATTGATTCCTCTAATAATTATCACCTAGTTCAATCTTATTGTGACGTCAAACAATACGAAAGATAGAATTACGCGTATGAATCAATCATAACTAAGCATAAACATCCAATTAAGTTAATAAGCATGAAGCATAATCCATAAATCACCAAAATACGGTGTTCAAACCCTAGCTACGTACGAGATATCCTGATTAGAGAGTTTAGCTACTAAAACACATGATCAAAGTGCAAAGTTTCAATGATCATAACCAAAAACTAGAGAGGGGAAGAAGATAGAGAATCAAATGATGGTCTCCAAACTCCCAAGAATGCTCCTTTGCTCTCCAATGTCGTCCAAAAAGAATGAATCATTGCCCTAGGTCGGATCCTCTAAAATCCCCGTTCTTTTTATTTCAAGTACGCGAAAATAACACTTTTAACCCCCCCCTTCTACTCACGTTAGATCCACTTTGTGATCTTGTGATCACAATTTGTGATCATAGGATCACCTTTTGTAGTTGTAGAGTCACGCTGCTCTTCTATGTGGTCTTGCACTTGATCTTGTGATCATAGGATCACCTTTTTTAATTGTAGGATCACGTTGATCTTCTATGTGGTCTTGCACTTGATCTTGTGATCACAATTGTGATCCTCTACTTCCAGTGAGTTGCTTCTTTTCACTCCTCTTGGAATTTTGGCTAAGTCTTTTTCTCCTTTTAGCTTCTCCTCTTCTTCTTCTATTCTCTCATAAATTCCTTGAGTTTCTTTCTTTCCGAAGTTCGCTTCAGCTCTAAAATCCCACTCCAAGCTTCCGGTCCCTGAAATCCACAACACGAACAAATACCGGAAGATCAAATGCGACAAATAAAGCCTAAAACATTCATTAAACGCCCGGATAACACAATGAAGTCCAATTACTCTAGTATGCTCAAAAATATCAAAACTCGGCCTAAAACACACATAAATGCATCTGAAAGTACGCAAAACGGCAAGTAATCACAATAGAATATAACTCCAATTATGGAGTTATCAACTTGGTTGGTAAAATGATGCAAAAAATTGATATTTTTTTCATGCTATCGTACAGTAAATTTTGCTCTACAACACGATGAAAAGATCATCAAATTCTTTCATCGTTTTGCTAACCAAATTTCCAGGTCCTTGGACCAGTAAATAGTGAATGTGAAGAGAGAGGTGTAACGGAGGTAGTATATATTCACTACTACATCAAATACACTACATGGTTATCAGTAATGCTATATGCCCTAAGTATTAACAGTCTGTTTCTTCTCTTTAGCCCCCTTTGGGTGGGCACGGTAATTAAGGAAACTGTGTCATTTACTATTTTTCCCCTATCTTTTTTCTATATTTCTCTCATATCCTCTTCTCTCTACCTACACTCTGAATTTGTAAAGAACAACAAACCAATACCAAACAAACCACCGCCAGTACCCGTCAACAACCACAACCAACAACACATCTAAGAGATTCAACAATATATTCATACTATCAAGTGTATAGTTACTAATCAAACAAAAATTACAAATTGAAGAAAAAAATCAGAGAAAGAAGAAGAAGAAGAAGAAGAAGAAGAAGAAGAAGAAGAAGAAGAAGAAGAAGAAGAAGAAGAAGAAGAAGAAGAAGAAGAAGAAGAAGAAGAAGAAGAAGAAGAAGAAGAAGAAGAAGAAGAAGAAGAAGAAGAAGAAGAAGAAGAAGAAGGAAGAAGAAAACTGATGGAATCGATAGTTCTTGCCGACACCACCGCCTCGCCGCCACCACCACCACCTCGCCACCACCACCGCCGCCTCTGAGAAAATAACAGGTCTTTAATCAGAAGTGACGGATCTAAAGAGATGCCAGGAAAAGAAGAAGAATGGGAGAGAAAAGAACAGATCCATATCTTGGTCGCCAGATCCGGTGCCTCCTCTCCCTCGCCGCCATACTTTGAGGGTCTGTCGACAGTGAAGGGGACGAAGATGGCATCGGTGAAGAGACGACAGTGAAAGGGACGAAGTGGCACCGGTGGATGAGGAGGAAGACGTCGTTGAAGTCTCGATCCTCTTATCCGTCTCTTTCCCCTTCTTCTCTTCCCGTGCTTCTCTCTCTCTCTCTCTCTCTCTCTCTCTCTCTTTGATGAACCGTATGCCTCCTCCTCTCTCTCTCTATCCTCTCAGAATGGGTGGTGGTGATGAAAGGTGAGATAGGGTAGGGTTTTGTCAGAGAAATAATGAGTGGGGTGAGGCAGGTTGAAATGATAGGTTGGGGTATTAATTGTAAGGATAAATTGGTCATTATCCATTATTAAATATGCCAAAAAGGGAAAGAGGGAGCAAGATAGAAAACGTCCCAAAATAGAAAGGGGGCTAAAGAGAATAAACGGAGTGGTATGTCCCAAAACATTCCAAATATGCTAGTCAACTTAAGGACCCACCATTATCTAATCATACAATCAACATTAACTAAACTATTTTCAGTTATTGTACACCCATTACTCCAGGGCAATACATTCAATGGTTAAAGACATTTTGCACTCTCTTGTTTTGGAATATATACAAAAATAACCCTATTCTTCGGGGATATACAAAAACACCCCTGCTAACTAACGGAGCTAACGAACGGGTCGGAAAGACAAAATTACCCTTGAGATTCAAATAAATTACACCACTATAAAACCCACTTCTTCTCCTTTTCCTCCCTTTTGTAACCCTAGCTTTTCTTCTCTTCTCCCTCCTCCTCCTCTCAACTGCCTCCTCCTTCACTAGGAATCGAATCGGACCATTCTTCCTCCACCTTCACCCATGGCAACACCTCCTTCTACCTCACTCGCTTCTCCACCGTCAACACAACGCCACAAAAATCTACTACTGAAAACAACCCCCAAGCCCTGCAACACCCAACTCCCATCGACCGATTGGGGCAGT
Organism: Linanthus parryae; assembly: GCA_023055425.1. Lineage (NCBI taxonomy): Eukaryota > Viridiplantae > Streptophyta > Magnoliopsida > Ericales > Polemoniaceae > Linanthus > Linanthus parryae. Next base: position 125,365,886 of record JALGPY010000001.1, read on the forward strand.
CGAAGTGAACCCAGACTGAAATCACACCCAGACACACCACCGCCAACTCATCGCCGCTGCAATCGGCCAACTCGTTGGATCAGGGCGAGATTTGGAGGGTCGAGGATGGATATGATGCTCGTGGCTGGGTTTCGAGGACGACCGGTTTTGTGGTTTCAGGCGCCGAAAGGAGGTTTGAGTGGTGGTCGATTAGTTGATTGAACGCAGGAGGGTCTGGGTTTGATTCAAGATCGGTGGTAGCGAGCTTTGCAAACTCTGGTCTGGTTAACCAGAACAAAGGTCTCCATATGATTGAAACCGCCACAGTTGGCTTAGTATCTTGGTTTTTCTTAAGTCATAGAGTGGTTTTAATTTGTGAAACTAGGATATGGATCATGATTTGTGGTTACATGTATGGAAGCGCAATGAACATGGATGTCAAATTCACAACTGGAACAACTATAGGAAAAGCCAGTACCAAAGAGATTGTAGAAATTGCAGAAGGAGTTGGAGGGGTATGTGGGGTAAGGAAAGAGGATGAGTGGATGATATGAGTGAGAAATGTGGTTCATGAGAAAGAAATTACACTGCTAGTAGGAGTAAACAGAGCCAGATGTTGCTGGGTTGCATCCGGAGCAAATGACTTCCCTTGCTTTTGGTGTTTGATGGAAGCTCAAACCATGGTGGTGGCTCAAATGCTTGAACGAGTCCTGATTGTATATATCTACATGACTACAACAAGTTGGTGCTAGAAGGCTAGCAAGTTGAAGCTATTAATATAATTTTGGTCAGACATGCAACTATTAAGGTTCACCTTCTTGTGGTTGTGGTTGTGGTGGTGGAGGTTGTGGTGGTGGTGGCCAAGAACACCAAGAACACTTAGAACACCAAAAACAAAAACAAAATAACCACAAAAATACAATTAAGGGTAAAATGGTCGTTAAAAGGTCATATTGCACCCCCCCTCCCCTTACTGACTAACACTAACAGAAGGGTGGTATTTGTCCAACGTTCATCCATGACAGGGGTGGTTTTTGTATATCCCTGAAAATTAGGGTTGTTTTTGTATATATTCCAAAACTCGAGGGTGAAAAATGTCTTTTAACCCTACATTCAATCCCCATTGTGTTTTTTTTTTTTTTTTGATCAATCGGAAGATTAACAACAAAGACAGAGTATAAAAAAGAGAAAGAAAACTAAAACATAAAACTCCAAAACATGGATCTACTTAAGGTCCTCCATCACTTCCTCATCCCATGCTGCTTTGCACAATATCATTGATAATCATATTCGCAATAGAGGCAGGTGGGTCTTCAATGATCACCAAGGTGTCTGGTTGGTTCTTTCCCATCTTTTCCAGAGCATCCGCCACACCGTTGGAGGTTCTATGGATGAGGGTAATCTGGGATTTGCAAAGTTGGATAAGTCTCTTGATTTCCCTCACAATCTGGCAGAAGTGAAAATTTGATGGGAAATTGCTAGCATTGATGTCAGAAACTGCATCGGCAGAGTCACACTCCAGGATGGCTTCTTTGATGTTGTCTTCATAGATTATAACCTGACCACGATGAATCCCCCACAACTCAGCCTCAAGGATAGAACTATGTCCCAGTTGACCCATGAATCCTTTTATCCATGAGCACTCCTCATCCCTTAGCACCCCTCCGTACCAAGCAATACCATGTTCCCCGTCCTTGCTACCGTCCGAATTAAGCTTGATACGCCCTGCAAAACCCATATTCGATTTAGACAAAATGCCATAGGGGTTGCAAGAAATATTCCCAGAGGTTGATATGTTAGCAATCTCATGGATATATTTCTGCACAAACAGACTACTAGTGGTAGGATTAATTTTCTCCTTTTTGAAAATACAATTATTTCGATTCCTCCAAATCTGCCAACAAGTAACCACAAAAAGAATAGCAGAGTTACTGATATCCCTTTATTCGTCGAGATAAGAACACAAAACCATATGTTGAAATTGTTTTCAACTTTATGATCAATAACCCACTGTTGGCCAAAGATTTTAAGCCAAATGGATTTAGCAGCCTCACAATCCCGAAAGAGATGGAGAAGATTTTCCTCAGCATTTAAGCACATGGGACAAGTGGTATATTTGTAAGATTCCTATAGAATCTTTGAAGATTCGTAAGGATTTTTTTAGACCTCACCTTCCAGATGAACAAGGTGAGTTTTGGTGGGATTTTCATCTTCCAAATCCACTCCCAGTTAGTAAACCGAGGAGAGGGAAGGTTAGAATTATCTCTCAAAGCCCAACAAGCTGAGCCAATCGTGAAATTTCCCCCTGGAGAGTGTTTCCAATGGATTTCATCCTTGGTATTGGGATCCAGAGGCAGAAACTTTGCCTTAATAGAGTCGACATGATCCACAGAGATGATATTTTCAATCAATTGCAAGTTCCAACATCTATTGTCATCAATGAGTTCCTCCACTCGAATATTACCATAAAAAAAGTAAGGGGGTACAGTTTTTTTAAAGGCTCGTTTCCAAACCAACAATCATTCCATATAGAAATATTTTTTCCATTTCCAACAGTCCATCTGGACCCCTTGCTAATTTCTTTCCTAACTTTTATTAACCCTTTCCAGGTATGAGTAGCATTGAGCTTAGAGGGCCAGGTATCAAAATTATGTTTTTTCAGATATTTACATCTCATGAGCTTTGGCCAAAGGAGATCCGTATTAGACTAAACCTGCCAAGCAAGTTTCATAAGAAGAGCCTGGTTCTGCAAATGGGTTTCACGGATACCAAGACCCCCATTTTTTTTTATTGCAAACCGTAGACCAATCAATCAGATGTATCTTTTTAGCTTCCATTGTGTCCCCCCAAAGAAAATTTCTATTCACTTGGTCTAAATTGTTACAAACGCTAATAGGAAAAACTTGAGTTTGCATATTGTAAATAGGGAGGGAGGAAGAAACAGATTTAATAAGGGTAAGTCTGCCTCCGGTAGAAAGACTAGAGGCAGCCCAACCCGCAAACTTTTTTTGGGCTCTTTCAATAATAAGATTGAAATTTGCTTTATTTGCTCTTCCCTCATAAAAATTTACCCCAAGATATTTTCCCAGATTTTGACCCACGGTAAAATCAAAAATCCTGCTGATATCTCTGGCATTGTGAACATCCACATTAGGGGAAAAGAGAACTTTTGACTTGTCCCTGTTTATGGTCAGACCCGAGAGAAGAGAAAAATCCTCAAGGATTTCCTTAACGGTGTGACAAGTAGTATGGTCAGTGTTTGCAAAGAATAACATGTCATCCGCGAAGAACATGTGCGAGATGGCAGGGCTAGATTTCGAAATCTTAAGGCATTTCTAGGTACCATTCCTAGTAGACGAGTTAATCATAGAAGAGAGCCTCTCGAGACAAAGAACAAAGATATAAGGCGAGATGGGGTCTCCTTGTCGAAGACCCATTCCGGCCTTAAACATAGGGAGAGCTTCCCCATTCCAAAGAATTAAATAATTAACAGTGCTTATGCAGTGCATGATAATATCAATCAACTCTTTGTTGAAATTAGAAGCAATAATGGTAGTTTCAATGAAAGACCAAGAAAGCTTATCGTAGGCCTTCTCTAAATCAATACTCATCACCATACCCCCTTTTCTACCTTTTTTTTGAGCGTATGAAGGACTTCTTGCACCAGGATGATATTATCACTAGTACCCCTTCCCGGGATAAAACTACTTTGGTGTGGTGAAATAAGTTTTGACATAAATTCTCTTAAGCGATTAACTATAATCTTAGAAATGGCTTTATATCCTACGTTACACAAGCCAATGGGACGAAATTGAGAAATGGTTTCAGGGGTGTCAATTTTCGGAATCAAGGCTAAGAAAGTATCATTAAGCTTAGGAGGGAGGATTTTTTCACAAAAAACTTTCTTGATCATAGAAATAACATCATTACCAATCGTATCCCAACAATTGTGGTAAAAAGCGGCATTGATACCACCAACACCCGGCGCTTTATTTCTATTAATACTCTTAACAGCTTTAAAAATAACCTCATCAGAAATAGGGCAGGTCAAGACATCATTATCCTCCGAAGAGAGAATATGGATAGGATCAGGGCAGAAGGGGGGGGGATAACACACTATCAGGACTCTCATAGAGCTTTTTGAAATAATTTACCACGTGATCTTTAAGAAGATCATTATCATAGATCCAAGAACCTGAGGGTTCTTTAAGCGCCTGAATCACATTTTTCCTTCTTCTAATAACTGTAAGAAAATATTTTAAACTAGTTATTTGGGCTACCAATAATTGTCTTTCAGTTTTATAAAACGGGTTGAAAGTGGTTCAAGTAATTCACCGGTACGAGCCCAATACTTTAGTGATCTTGTGTTTGGGCCAGGGTGCATCTTAGTGTTATTATTAGTGTGGTATGAAGGTGTGGGCTGTTTGGTCATTGGGCTCCTTGATAGGAGGGCCCAATGACTGTTTATGATTATTAGGCCCGGTCCCCTCTCCACTCCCAAAAACCCTAGCCAGCTCTTATAAATAAGAGTAGCTTGGGGATTGTTAGCCTTATCGAAAAACAACAACAGTGGAAGTAGGAGGGGAAGATCCGGTGCTCTAGCTCTTCCAATATTGTGAAGAATCAACTACTACGAAGATGGCTGGATCAAACGGTACGTCTTATTGTTATTGTAATATCATACCTGGTGTTTTGATTTCGTGTATGAGATCCAGAGTTAATCTTACAATTGGTATCAGAGCCTCATACTAAAGGAATCTAAACCCTAAATACATATTACAGTTTAATTTAGTATTGTTTGGTCTGAACCTGTTTGCATAATCGTTTTAACCCTCAGTTTCAATGACCCGTCGGCCTACTGTGTCGGCTGTCGAATCAACGTTCGCCAGCAGCTCTCACACGAGTGAATACTGAACCTGTTTCTCATTCGGTTTTTGAATGTCCCAATCGTTGACATCAATAAATCCCCACTTCTCTAAAAAGTCAACAATCTTTCCATGTGAGACCTGCTACTAGAATGGACCCTACTTGTCCTTAAATACATTAATGCAATGACCATGTTGTGGTTCTGCAATGACACACAATTGATTATTTTAAAGATTTACATTCTAGGTGTAATTTTATGCTAATGACATGGACTTTTGATGTGGAAGGAACATGTTTGATATAAACTGTATCTTCTGTTGGTGGGTCTTTCCATTGGGACTTCACTGTTGCACGGTTATGGATTGTTTGTTTTTTTTTTTTTTTTTCTATTAGCAGTGTTTAATGCAAAATGGTCCATGTCCTTTTATTTTGATATGGATTGTCAATACCTTTTTTTTGACATTCCTTTTATATGTTAATTGATATAACTTTGAATGGGTGCTAGAATAAAGAAAGTGACATGGAAAGAAAATCAATTAATAACAGAACCCGGACTGAAAACATTTGCAGGTTTTTCGTTTTTTTTATTTTTTGCAGACATTGTCTTAGTTTGTCACATATTCTTTTGCACCTTACAAACACTAGAAGTTAAAAATAATATTAAATAGTAAGGTGCAACACATGCTTTGGGTATTTGTTACTATTTTGTCCCAGTTGAAAATTTTTGATTTGTGCATATGGTACTACCAAAGTGGTCCATGTGTATAAATTTAGAACAATTCAATAAGGATCATGGGAAGCTCCTCTGAAATTTATATATTTAATTACCTACCCAAAGGGGGTCAATTAAGTGTATCAATTGCAGAGGTAGTGTGAGTCATTAGTGGAGTGTAACTTTGATTCTAAAGAAAAACTATTTGCCCAAAGGAATTTAGTTTTTTGGAGGAATTGTGCTTACTAATTGACTTGGTTGTGGTCTTAGATGTGTCAAATATATTCTGCCCAAAGGTGTTTATATAATGACACATCTCATGATCATGTGAGAATATTGCTTGTTTTCTATTTAGCATATTCTTGTGAATACCCATGAATTGTTGTTATTGTCAAAACTGAATTGAATCGTTATTGCAGCTGTTAGCAATGTTGCTGTGAATAATCAGGTTTGCGCTATTGAGACTCTCTCTGCTAATAACTTTAAGAGGTGGAAACGTGATGTTGAGTTAGCCTTGGGACTTGCTGATTTAGACATTGCCCTGATTGACGATGAGCCCGCTATGCTAACTGACACTAGTACTGCTGAACAGAAGGCATATTTTCAGAAGTGGGAGAGAGCTAATAGGCTTAGTATTATGATTATGAAGAAGTCCATATCGGAGAGCTTTCAGAGTGTGGTTCCGAATGAGACAAATGCTAAGAAGTTTCTAGATGCAATTGGAAACAAATTTCAGGAATCTGAGAAAGCTGAAACTAGTGAGTTGTTGGAGACTTTTTCTACCATGAGATACGATGGAGTGAGTGGTGTTAGGACCTATCTTATGAGGATGCAGGAAATAGCAAACAAGTTAACCAATCTCAAAGTCCCCATAGCTGATGCCTTTCTGGTCCACCAAGCCCTTAATTCTCTTCCACCACTGTTTGATAACCTCAAAACTACTTACAATGTTCACAAAGAGTCTTGGTCTGTGAATGAGTTGATTTCCCTTTGTGTTCAAGTGGAAGAGAGGAACAAGAGAGGCAAGTCTGAGAGTGTGAATATGGTGTATCAGCCATGCCATTTTGGGGGCATAGCAATAGCAGTTCTCAACCTAAGAACCATAAGCACCATAAGGGCCAACACCATAAGAGTAAGCACGGTCAGCCTAAACAGCCACATGGCCCGAAGACTACCATTGAAAAGGTGATCTCTTGGTGGTTTTGCAAGTTGAGTGGTCATAAGAAGTCAGAGTGTCCAAAGCTCCAATCTTTGTCTCATAAGAAGAAGAATAAGGCACAAGGTGAGGTTTTCGTCTATTTTGAGTCTTCCTTGGTCGATGTCCCACCTAATTCTTGGTGGCTTGATAGTGGAACCTCTATTCATGTTTCTAATTCCTTGCAGGGGTTCCTAAGCAAACGCAAGCCTAGGGAAGGAGAAGATCGCATCTTTGTAGGAATCGGAGTCAGCGTTCCCATAGTATTCATTGGTAGCGTTAGGTTATTCTTTGAGTCAAAATCTAGCATTGTGCTAGAAAATGTTGCTTATGTACCGTCTATAAGACGGAATTTGATTTCTGTGTCAAAACTCGATGTTTTTGGTTACACGTTCAGTTTTGGTAATAATAAGTTTGATTTATTCTTGAAGTCATCTCTTGTTGGCAATGGATTCTTGTGTGATGGATTGTATCGTTTGAATCTATCACCTACTCCTTTCTCCTTGAACGTCGAGTGTAGTGGAGCCAAAAGACCTTTAAGTAAAGACAAATCTCATGCTCTTTGGCATAGGAGACTTTCTCACATTTCCAATGAGAGAGTTCAGAGATTGGTTAAAGAAAATATTCTTCCTGAACTTGAACAAAATGGAGGTGAACCTTGTGTCGATTGCATAAGAGGCAAGATGACAAAAACAAGGAAGTTTGGATCCACCCGTAGTTCGAGCCTTTTAGAGATCATCCACACTGATATTTCTGGGCCATTCTCTTCAACCCTATGTGGGAAAAAGTATTTCATCACCTTCATTGATGATTACTCTCGTTATGGGTTTGTTTACCTGATTCAACAAAAGTCAGAGTCCTTGGAGAAATTCAAAATTTTCAAGACCTATGTTGAAAAACAAACTGGAAAGGCGATTAAAATTTTTAGATCTGACCGTGGGGGTGAGTATTATGGAAAGCACGGTGATGTTGGCCAACACAAGGGACCTTTTGCTGAATTCTTAGAGAACTGTGGAATTGGTGCCCAATACACTATGCTTGGTACCCCTGAACAAAATGGTGTGGCTGAGCGTCGTAATCGCACTCTAGATGAGATGATGAGGTGTATGTTGAGCTTATCCAAATTACCTGAATCTCTTTGGGGTGAAGCCATTCTCACGGCCATGTATATCCTAAACCGAGTACCCTCAAAATCTGTTCCTAAAACACCCTTTGAGTTGTGGACTGGAAGAAAACCTAGCTTAAACCATTTTCATGTATGGGGATGCCCTGCTGAAGTTAAACTCTATAATCCTGCTAAATCCAAGTTGGGTCCTAGAACCACGCGCTGCTATTTCGTAGGTTATCCAGAGGGGTCAAAGGGATATCGCTTCTATCGTCCTGGTCATGGGACAAGAATTGTTGAATCTGGCAATGCAAAATTATTTGAAGACAATGTGGGTGATTATGCTTCCCCTATTATTCAGTCTTAAGTGTCCAATGATGAACCAGCTTTTGTGCCGTTGCCTATTGTGATAGAAAAAACCAGTGCTCCAATTTTAGAGACAATGGAAGGAGTGACTGATACCCCAGTTGTCCCTGTTGAATTTCCACCGCAAGGTGAGAAAGTTCAACAAGATCCACCCCCCGTGCGTAGATCTGAAAGGGTAAGGAGACCTACAACTTCTGAGGATTTTGTTTATCTTGGAGAGCATGATATAGTTGATCCCATAAGTTACAACGATGCCATTATCAGTGTACAAGCTGATAAGTGGATTGAAGCGATGAAGGAGGAAATGAACTCAATGTCTAATAATGAGGTATGGGAGTTAGTTGAGCTTCCTCAGGGTTCTAAAGCCATTGGGTGTAAATGGATTTTCAAGACAAATAAAGATTCCAAGGGGAGTGTTGAGAGGTTTAAAGCTAGACTTGTGGCGAAGGGTTTTACTCAAAGAGAGGGTGTGGATTACATTGAAACATTTTCTCCTGTTTCCTCAAAGGATGCTTTTCGCATTATTATGGCATTAACTGCACATTTTGACTTAGAACTTCACCAAATGGATGTGAAAACAGCCTTCTTGAATGGTGATCGGTATGAGGAGGTGTATATGAAGCAACCGGAGGGGTTTGTGTCAACTGGAACTGAAAATTTAGTCTGTAGGTTAAAGAAGTCTATTTATGGCCTTAAGCAAGCCTCAAGGCAATGGTACTTAAAGTTTCACCAGGTAATGGTATCTCTTGGTTTCATTGAGAATACTGTTGATTCTTGCATATATCTCAAGATCAGTGGGAGCAAGTTTATTTTCTTGATTTTATATGTGGATGACATATTGCTTGCTAGTAGCGATTTGGGATTATTGTATGAAGTCAAGAAAATGTTGTCTGATAGCTTTGACATGAAAGACCTTGGTGAGGCATCTTTTGTGTTGGGAATTGAAATTAAGAGAGATCGACGTAGGAAACTTTTGGGGTTATCTCAGAGAGCTTACATTGATCGCGTCCTCAGGAGATTTGGCATGCAGAATTGTAAACCTGGTATTGCACCTATTTGCAAAGGGGATAAACTCAATAACACTCAATGTCCACTAGATTATATTCAGAGAAAGTCTATGGAAACTGTCACTTATGCAAGTGCTGTTGGTAGTCTTATGTATGCAGCTGTTTGCACTAGACCTGATATAGCTTATGCTACTAGTGTGTTGGGCAGATATTCTTCTAATCCAGGTCATGATCATTGGGTTGGAGCCAAGAAAGTTCTGAGGTATTTTCAGAAGACCAAGGGTTACATGCTTGTTTATAAGAATGTTGATCCTCTTGAGATTGTTGGTTACACCGATGCGGATTTTGCTGGTTGTTCTGATGATAGAAAATCCACCACAGGGTACATATTCATGCTGGCAGGTGGAGCGGTATCGTGGAAAAGCTCTAAGCAGTCTCTCATAGCATCTTCCACTATGGAGGCAGAGATTGTGGCGTGTTTTGATGGTGGGGCACATGCTATATGGCTAATGAATTTTATCGCAGGGTTAAATATTTTCAACTCCATCTCTAAGCCTATGAAAATGCACTATGATAATATGGCTGCAGTGTTCTTCTCCAAGAACAACAAAAATTCAGGCGGGTCTAGGTTTATAGACATAAAGTATTTCAAGGTTAGAGAATGGGTTGAAAAGGGGGAAGTAGTTATGAGCACATTGGTACTGCAGACATGTTAGCTGATCCACTTACAAAAGGGCTCAGGCCTGTAGAGTTTGCTAAGCATGTTGAGCATATGAACTTAGTTGATTCATTAGATGTGTTTGGTTAGTGGGAGTTTATGTAACTCTTTATTAAAAACCCTGAGATGATATTATTTGATGGTTTTATCAAATTCTTGGACTTGCTTAATGTGAATTTTTTATCATTATTGCAAGTTGTGCTCTTTTTGCATTGAGTTTATGCAGGTTAAGCTGAAAAGATTGCTTGGATTTTGAAGCGTTGATGGATCCATGGTAACTAGTGTCTTGGTTTAAGACACGAGTGCTTTGGTATAAAAGCATGGTATCTCGTTTAGAGATGTGTTAGCTTCCTTTTTTGGAAGTGATGGGATATATTCCTGTGAGTGACCTTCAATGGTCATGTAGGACCTGATGTAGAATTTGCATGGTATATTATTGGATCACATGTGCATATATTCTACACTGCACTTTACCACACTTTGGGGTCTATGTTGGCAACATGTTGAAATTTGTAATTATGGAAGGTCTTATGTTGATAAATAACATAATTGCCGCCATAGTTCGATTTTAATTGACTGTTGAACGAGATCCTGTGCTAAGATGAAGTTTGCTTGAACCATGTTTATGGCCATTCAGTTGTTCAACCCGAGAGTCGTTTTATAAAAACAAATGCTTTTTCAAATCAACAATTATTGTTGCCCAAGTGGGAGAATGTAAGAAAATATTTTAAACTAGTTATTTGGGCTACCAATAATTGTCTTTCAGTTTTATAAAACGGGTTGAAAGTGGTTCAAGTAATTCACCGGTACGAGCCCAATACTTTAGTGATCTTGTGTTTGGGCCAGGGTGCATCTTAGTGTTATTATTAGTGTGGTATGAAAGTGTGGGCTGTTTGGTCATTGGGCTCCTTGATAGGAGGGTCCAATGACTGTTTATGATTATTAGGCCCGGTCCCCTCTCCACTCCCAAAAACCCTAGCCAGCTCTTATAAATAAGAGTAGCTTGGGGATTGTTAGCCCTATCGAAAAACAACAAGAGTGGAAGTAGGAGGGGAAGATCCGGTGCTCTAGCTCTTCCAATATTGTGAAGAATCAACTACTACGAAGATGGCTGGATCAAACGGTACGTCTTATTGTTATTGTAATATCATACCTGGTGTTTTGATTTCGTGTATGAGATCCAGAGTTAATCTTACAATAACAGCAGAAAGGTGAAAAGATTTCGTGTTATGACTTGCAATCAGATTTCTCACGAAATTGATTACAAACCCCATTGTAATCAGATTAAACATTCCTCTTGCAAGAAATACGTTGCTACTTTATGGCATGAACCTATATATTCTTCTCTGATGCCATGCAAACTCTCAGATGCAAAATGGTTACCACCAACATATCTACAATAATTGTTATGACTTCTTCAACCACTTGAAGAATAACAGCTCCAACCAGCTGAGAACTCTTCTGGATCTTACTCAGGCTCAAGGTCAGCAAGCCCCAAATATGAACAAGAACAACTGGAGAAAGCATGTTCAAAATGCAGCGCACAAGGGGGTAACTCTGTGCACAGGGCCGGATGTAAATGGAGACAAGTGAGGGGCTATAACCCCGTTTTGAAATTTATGATTTTTATCCTATATTTTGTTAATTTAATTATATTATTCCCCACTTAAGTTTTGATATTTACCCTACATTCCGTTAGTTTAATTACATTAACCCCCACTCATGTTACATATATGCCTAAGCAATCATTTTTTGTTATCAAATTAAAAAAGTCATATATGCCTCAGCAATCAATTAAAGTCATTATTTTAATCTTTAAATACTCTAAAATTTACCGAAAAATTCGTCATTAAAACTTTAAATTTTTTCTAGCCCCGATTGTGTCAAATTTCAGAATGGGCCCCTGACTATGCAAAGTTTAGTATGGTTTTAGTTTTGTGGCAGGCCTTCTCCTGTCTCCCCTCCTTGCTTAGCGGACTTCTTCTTGATTTTTTGTCAATCCCTCTGTAGTTATTGTATACTCAATACTTTTCCAGTGCGATAATATATATATATATATATAATCTGTTCACATAAAATCCCTTTGCAGTATGCCTGACACTACGCCACCAACAATAAGAGAATTGAACATCTCCAATAGATCGTGCAAAAAGCATTATTAGTGAACTATGAAGAAGTTAGTGAAATATTGAGGTCCAACAGATTTTGCAAATCAGCATGCATTTTACAAATATGCATCTTCCTTGTTATATTTAGAGAACTAGACTGTAGGAATGCAAAAATGTGTCTATCTCTCTCCTTCCATGCATCTCAAAATTGCAAAATAAATGATATTGTTAAAATGGACCCTTAAAGTGTATGTCATGTAAATTTTAGAACATCCAAATTTTACATTTCTATCCCTCTGCAGTATGCATTACTGACATCGTGCCCTGGTAAGTGGACGTCCATTAGCATATATGCGTTTCCGTCAATGATGTGGCCAGAGGTGGGGTATAAAGGTTTTTTATGCCACGACAGTATGAAAATGGATAGATAACCCTCCCTTGTAGTATGGACTTTACTGACATCGCGCTCCAACGACTACACGTCTGTTACAATAATGTTGTTATGTTAGACTCATTTAAACAATGGGAGAAACTCTTTACACACTTTTGACTAATAAATGAAGGATAATAATTACGCTTAAAACTCAAAATGAAGAAAATTGACATGTAACGAATATATATATATATATATATATATATATATATATATAACAAATACATTGAGCTTCTTATTGTGTATTTTTTTTTATTCTTTTGTGTTGAGTAAAACAATATGTAAGTTTTACACAAAATATAAAAAATCTATATTCTATAAACATAAGAAAAAAATTAAAAGATTTATATTGTGCTATTTTCTCATTGTATTTGTTGAGGAGATCAATGCTATATCTTTCATGTAAACAAAAGCCCTAATACAGTGTTCAAAATATAAATTCTTAGTTTTAAATATTTTATTAGGAATTATTATTATTTTTATCTTTTTGAATAAAAATTAACACTGATCTATCTAAAAAGCATGGTCGGCCCTTCCACTAGTCAATTTAGGCGGTTGCCTAGGGCCCCCTTCTTCTGGTATGTAGGTATGTAACAAGTGTATATATATACACACACACACAACATATCTATTAATACACGTTTTAGATAGTGTATAGCGGATGAACTCAAGGGTTATTAATTGCTCTCTCTAACGAGCCTCTTCTGCTCCCCCATGAGCATCATCAGCTCCTTGAGCCCATCAAAAATCATACCCATAACATAGTCCATTTTCAACGCCTATTTTCCTCCCCAATCACCCACCATCTCTCTCCTTCTAATTTAGGTTTCATCATTTGCATGCATTGTTTCATCTGCCTTGCAGCTTGGATTTCGCTAGCATTTAGAGACTCCTCTTCTTCCATTTCTTTTCAGTTCTTCACATCTGCATTTTCCTTTGTTTCAACTCTGTTCTCTGTGACTCTCCCTGTCAAATTCATATTTCACTGTTTTTAATAGTTTTTTTGCTAATGATTCTAGAGAGGAGAGGCTAGATGAAAGGGGATCAGTTCTTGCTCTAGATCCTGTCAAAGCATATGCTTTCAGAGAGATCACAAAGAACACTCTGATAGCCAAGTTCATTGGGTCTAAGACCCTTTTTCCTACTTTCATGCAAAGCGAAATCACAAAGAATTGGAAAACTTTTGGAAATGTTTTGATTGAGAGGAAAGAGCTTTCAAAAAAAGATGTTAGATATCTGTTTCATTTTCAAAAACAGGAAGACAAAGACTTTTTTCTCAATGAATCAGTGGTCACTTTCCATGGCTTAAGCCTAGTTTTCAAAGAAAGAAAGCCTAATCAAGATCTTATGGAGGTTGATTTCTCACATGCAGATTTTTGGTTTCAAGTTCCTAACTGTCCCCTTGAAGGTTTTCATTTTGATCATGGAAATGACTTGGGTGTTCTTGTTGGAAATTTACTGGTGATTGATTGGTCGTATGAAAGAGTTAGAAACTGGTATGGATTAAGAATCAAAGTGAGGATCAACTTAGATAATGCTTTGGTTCCTGGGACTTATGTGAAACTGGCAAATGAACCCCTTAAGTGGGTTTATTTCAGCTATGAAAGGGTGTTCAAAGTTTGTTATAGATGTGGATTGGTTGGACACACAAATAAAGAATGTAAATCAAACCTTATTGAAGTCTTGGAAAGACTGGAGATGAGATATATTTAATCCCACTTCCTCTCAAGCCTACCCTTCTATGTGAATCCCAACCGACCACTCTTCACTAACCTCCTCAAAGCTCACTCAAAGAATGGCCCTTTACCGTACTATGAAGTTTAATACTAGTGTTATTCCTATCTATGATTTCTCCATTCCTCCTACCACCCAAGAACCAACCCAAGAACTACCACACAATCTCATCTTTTCAGTGGATAGCATGTCATCATCCCCTGAAGAACCCTTCTACACTCCATGCTCACAGACTCAATGTGAAGAACTCAACCAAACTCCTCCTATTCCACCAGATCCGGAATTTATAGGCAACACCTCCACCAAACCTACATGCATCGCATTTAATATGCCTCGTCACTTCCAATGGCCGGATCACATTCCTTCTGCAGTCAATCCATCTCCTTTTTCAAACCATCTGAATCTGTTTAATGTGAGCACTACAACCGAAGCGGTTTCTGCCCCCTGAATTCAAATCCCCTTTCAATGCATGAAGAAGTTTTGGGTTCCCAACACTCCTCTGTAACTGCAAAGCCACCCTTTGACGATTCCCTTCCCCAATAATTGGTTCAACTGCCTCCGATCATTACTACTGAAGGGAAAGAAGTTGCTGCGGCAGAAGTTTTGCCCACCACTTTACCACCTTCATTTGCTTCAACCATTAACCATCAGTGTTAATTCAATTCCAACACCATGCGCACTCTCCCAACCACCTATAAGATGTTAAGAAACTCTGGCTTTGTGATTAAAGCCCCTGATTTTACCCCATCAGTTACAACGGAGCACGAGTTTGACCCTTCCCAGAGAAAGAAAGAAATTGCAGAGTTAGACGAGGCCATTGCTGAGAAAGACAAGATGGTGCCCAGAAAACAAAGAGCAAAGGCCAAAAAATCAAAAGATGTGGTGGGTGTCAAGATCAAGAAAGGTGAAGGTTTCTATGTTTAAATGAAGAAGAAAGTTGCTCTCTCAAAAAAGGGCAAGGAAGGCAAAGTGCAGAAGCCAATCAGGAAGAGAGATGCTGGTTCCTCCCAGATGGGTTCTCCTTTCAGTATGATCAAGGGTAAGAAGCCAAGAACAAAAACTAACAAAGCCATGCAGAAAGGTACTCAATTGTTTTTTGCTTCTAACCCTTTTTCACCATTTTTTCTAAATTTTAAGTTTAAGAAACGACCAAGAGATGAAATCTTGTTTCCAGATTGTAGTACTCAAAACAAATTTATTAAAAACTTGTTGGGTTTTAGGATGGTTGTCCCACAACAACCATCCAAATCACCATGAAACTTCTAAGTTGGAACTGTAGAGGAATTGGCCAGGCCTCTGCAGTTTCGGAAGTGTTCTCTCTGGCCAAGAACTATAAGCCCTTTCTAATATTCTTGTCTGAAACCAAAAAAGAAGTTTCATTTCTTAATAATAAATTTCGAAAGTTAGGCTTTGATTCCACCTTTGGGGTTGATCCTGATGATACTAGAGGGGGTCTTTGGTGTGCTTGGAACAATCTTTCTTTGGATTGTTCGGTTAGTTATTCTTCTCTTAATTGTTACTCTTCAAAGTCATTGATAACATTAGGGGTCTTTGGTACCTTGGATTAGTGTATTTTCCCCTTACTTTGAACAACGAAATGATGTTTGGAATGAGTTTCATAATGTTCTCCCTCTTAATGAACATCTTGTTCTTATTGGGGACTTTAATCAGGTTGTTTTTCATCATGATAAAGATGGCCCTGGAGCCTCTACTCTCAGAGGAGCCAAATCCTTTCTTCATTTCATTAATTTATGGAATATGATTGAGGTTCGCAATAGTGGACCTTGGTTTACTTGGTCCAATAACAGAACCTCCTCCACCCCAACCTTGGAAAGATTAGATAGAGCCTGGTGTAATCTAGCTCTTCTAAATCTTTTCCCTGACCTCTTTGTCTCCACCTTGGGTATGTCTGGTTCTGATCATTCTCCAATTTTGCTCAATCTTGTTCCACCACCACTGCATGTAGGGTACAGATATCCCAAATTTGAGGCATGGAGGCTGAAATTTGATGATACTTTTGAACTGATTAGTTATGTTTGGAACCTGCATATCCCTCGTTCACCTAGCTATAGAGTTGCTAAAAAGCTTTTTATTACTCTTCATACCCTTAGAACTTGGGCTAATAATAAACCTAACCTTAGAAATAGGATTAAACAAGTCAAGAGTGATCTTTGTCGTCTTCAAAATGACCTACCCCTCTCTACCAATGTTTTCTTCCAAACAAAAAGTTGAATTACTTACTTTATTAAAATGTGAAGAAACCTATTGGGCTCAACGAGCTAGATGTTCCTGGCTTAGAGATGGGAATAAAAATAGAAAAATTTTCCATGCCTATACTAAAATTAGAAGACAAACTAATACTGTTCGATCTATACAAAACCATCAGGGTATTGTCTTATCTTATCTTTTTCAAATCTCTATGGTTTTTGTTAATGATTTTAAAGACATTTACTCTGAGCCCTCATCCACATATCATGAATTACTTTTAGAAAATAACAATTTGTTTGCTTTTTATCTCCTTTTTAATATTAAGAAAACGTTAACTACTAAACAACAAGCTTTCCTAACCTCTCCTTTCACTGCTAATGAAGTCAAAACTGCTGTTTTTTTCTCTATCCTCTCTTAAGGCTCCAAGCCCTGATGGGATGAAGGCTATTTTCTTTCAGAAAGCATGGCCTTTCATTTCTGATCAGGTTACTTCAGCCATTCTTTCTTTTCTCAATTCTGGTCATTGCTGAAAGAATTCAACAAAACAGTTATTGTGCTTCTTCCTAAGACAAATAATCATGTTTCTGCTAATGATTATAGACCTATTATCTTATGTAATGTAATCTATAGGATTATTGCTAAAGTACTTGTTAATAAACTTAAAATTGTTCTTCCTTCTCTCATTTCCTGCAATCAAAATGGTTTTGTTCCAGGAAGACTTATCCAAGATAATTTACTTATTGCTCAAGATCTAGTTCACACCATCCATAAAGTCAATTCTCCCAATCATAAAAAGTTAGGAGCTCTAAAGTTGGATGTTTCCAAAGCCTTTGATAGGGTTAGATGGGACTTCTTAGAAGCCCTTCTTCATCAAATGCATTTTTCTTCTCATTTCATTCATCTTATCCTCAATGTGTCTCTACAGTTTCTTACCAGGTTCTTATAAATGGAGAAGCTTCTGTCTCTTTTAAGCCTCATAGAGGATTAAGACAAGGGGATACACTGTCTCCCTTTCTTTTTTCTCTTTGTGCTAAGGTCTTTTCTGCCTCACTACAGCATGCTAATGATATAGGCCCTATTTCAGGAATTCCTTTCTCACGTAGAGATGAGCTTACTCATTTGCAATTTGCAGATGATACTCTTCTCTTTTTCCAAATTACCCCAAGTGTAGGACTGCATATTCAATATTTGCTCACCACATATGCTACACAATCAGGTTTAAATATTAACATTAATAAATCCTCAATTGTGTTTAGTCCTAATTGCTCTCACAATGACAAACAAACTTTAAATTAAGATTTACATGTCACTGAGAAGCCTCACTTAGGAAAATATCTTGGTGTCTTCCTAAATCAAAAAGGAAACATTAAATAACTCATTGCAGATACAGTTATTAAAGTTTACAAGAAATTCTCTGGTTGGAAGGGGCTTCCGTTAAACTTTGTAGGAAGATGTGTACTCATTAAGGCTGTTCTGAATAGTCTTTTAGTATACCCCATGTCCATTAGTGTATTCCCTAATAAAACTTGTAAGCTCATCACTTCTTTATTAGAAAAATCCTTATGGTTTGAAAATACTTCTACTAAAGGTATACATTGGCTTCCATGGAACTTTCTTTGCAACAAGACTAATAGAGGGGGCTTAGGTTTTAAGCAAATTTCGGCTTTTAATAATGCTTTGGTAGCTAAAAAGTTGGAGAATGCTCACTTCTAAAACTACTCTTTTCTCTAAATACTTCTCTGCTAAGTACTGTAAAAGAACTCATTTTAGTACTATTAAACCTGGTTCCTCTTCTTCTACTGCTTGGTGAACCATCTGTAAAGGAAAAGACAGTCTTTCAAAAGGATTGGCTTGGAAAATAGGTAATGGAAAGGATATCATGATTAGATCCTCTGGATGGATCCCTGATGTTCCTGCTGATTCTTTACAGGAAGTTTTGAATTCCACTAATTCAAGGCATGCTTTTATATCTGTTGATCAATTACTTGACTCATCTATTGATGGAAGTGGCAGATGGTGTAGACATACTGTTACTCAACTCTTTCCTCAATGGTTGGCTTATAAGATTATGGAATAAGATTGTGGCTCCTTTGACCAGCAGGATGTCCCCTTTTGGAAAGCCTCATCTTCTGGCATTTTCTCAGTTTCTTCAGTTTATAATCTTCTTAATTGCAATAATTCTTCTCCTAATTTATCTTCGTCTCCTTTACATTTTAAATCTATTAGTCACAACTTCAATTGGTCTCTCCTTTGGAAATCTGGTTTACCAAATCAAATTATAGGTCTTATCTGGAGAATTCTCACTAGCTCCCTTCCTACTTTACATAATTTGCATGCTAGAGTTGCTTCTATTAGCCATATATGCCCTTTTTGTAATGCTAGCAATGAAACTACTACTCATCTTTTCCTCCTTTGTCCCAGGGCTCAACGGGTCTGGCATAAGGCTCATATCATGAGCCCATTTTCCCCCACTCTTGACATTATATCATGGATCATGAGTTGGCTCAAAAAAAAGAAGGAATGGAAATATAATCCCCATTGGTGTTGGCTTCCTGCCATCATTTGGACTCTCTGGAAATCTAGAAACCAGATGATCTTTCAAAAACTTAGCATCAATGGGGATCAGATGCTTCACCTTGCTCAGGATTTGGTGGAGCTTATTATTTTATCTGCTAGTACTAATTAAATCTTCCTCTATCACTCAGATTCTACATCTTTGGTCAAGATTGCTTCAGTTGATGGTGCCCCCTCTTGGGTAAAGGCTAGTGATCAGTTTGCAGCATGTTCAAGTGTTCAGCAGGTGCTTGATGTGGTTCCTTTAGCCTGAGCCTCCTCTTTGTGCTCCAGATCAAGTTCCAGCAGTTGGTGTCTCTGAGTTTGGTGCTCTCCAAGTTGAAGGTGGTGTTCCTCCTCAATCTACAGAAGGTGCTGCAGTCCTTCCTCCTTTGCCTCCATCTTCGGTGCCCTCTGATGCTATCATCCCCTATATTATGGAGTGATCTTTATTGCTCTGGTTATTAGCTCTGGTTAGGAGATTTCAGTTTAGTTTTGGTAATGTTTGGTTATGTTCTTTGATCTTTGTAATGTTTCATGACGTTGGTAGCTTCTCCTTGAATTTGTAGTTCTTGATCTACTTTTGATGAACTTGTTTGTAAGTTTTATGCTTAATCTATGGTAATTATCATGTTCTTCAAAAAAATAAAATAAGATAGTGTATAGCAAAAAAAAGTATTGAGAAGTTTGGATAGTTGTGTAAAATGTGTTTACAAATTTTGTTTTTATTACCATATCACTTGGATCATACTTTCATGTATTTATTTACCTTAGTATTTGTCCTCTATATTACACATTAGTACAATAGAGCCTAGTTCAAAATCTTGCCTAGGATCCCAAAAAGTGTAGGGTCGGCCTTGCTAAAAAGTTAGATGGGAGAGGACACACATATATATAGAAAATATAGACATTTTGTTTTAATAATGTTTATTTAGAACATAGATCTTTTAACCCTAAAAAAGAGGAAATTTTCTAAAAAATAAGAAAAAATTGATCTCTTATATTTTGCACTAAAACATTACAAATATTTACTAAAATAAGAGAATAAAGAACAATGCATAATAAGAAACTAATTATTTATTATCTTTAGTGCGTGATGTCTATTCAACCCAGAGTGCGAGGATGTTATGTGTCTATTCTCGTACTGCAGTGGTGTAAAAAGACATTTATATTATCATATTTGGCCAAATCACTGATAGAAATCAATATTAATAACCGATGTACACTTATTAATGCTCGTTGTCAGGGAATTACATACTGCAAGAAAGTTATGTGTCAACTCTCATACTGTTAGTAAGTAGTACTCCCGACGAAGACATACTGCGAGGCAGTTTTAGGGCAGACTGATTGATATATATATTTTTTTGAGAATCAAACACTGATAGATATTGAGGAGGCACATGAGCATCATATGCTTGAAACACGTGTCAAATAGAACCGCGTAAATCGAACATAATTCATCTATAAAGAGTGCATTATTGGTGTCAACAAAATTATAAAAAATGTATTTTCAAAGAAAACAAAAATTATAAAAATACATATTTCTTTGAAAGGATTTTACATGCGAATGGCAAACTAGCCTAGTGGTAGGCAGAGGACATGCCATGCACTCGGAGTGGGTTCAATGCCCACCAGCTTTCAGTAATAAAATTAGGATTGCGCAAACTCCATACCACTCTGTCTCACCTTATTCGCACCATTTGACTCGTAATTTGGTCACTTTGACCCGGTAATTTGGATCGCAAAATGATACAATTTTTCGATAATTTTTTCATAATCTTGTAGAATAACAGTTATTCTACAACACTACGAAAAAAAATTCTAAAAATTACAAGTTTTGCTATCCAAATAACCGCGTCAAAGTGATCCGGTGAATAGTGTTAAAAGTCAAAATGGTGCAAAAGAGATGGGACGGAGTGGTACATGAAATGTAAAAGGGTAAAATGCACTTTGCACCCTTATGTTTAGTCAAAAAGACACCCGACACCCCGGAGATGGCGGCTGTGATCGTTAGAGTTGCACAGGTAGGGGTGCAACTTGGGCGGGTTGAACCCGACCAACCCGAGCCCAGCCCGACTTAAAATAGGGCCCGAACACACAACTTTAGTAATTTGGACGGGTTTGGACAGAAATTATCAACCTGAATTGTAATTAGGTTTGGCCTTGGGCACAAATATTAAATGATGGGCTAATCCGAATTGCCCGATTTGTATGATCACTACCTCTATATATTGTATGTTGATAAAATTATGTAGCATATCTACATGAATGTGTTACTTTTGATTGATTATTACGGTTGTTTTTAATCATTATTTTGTTCTTGAACTAGTTTATTTGGTTTTTTCATAAAAAAAAATAATTTTCTTGTGTTTTAAAAAATGCATTAAGTTTAAAGTTCTAGCCCGAATTCAGCCCGAACCCGAATTGATTTAAACAAATTTGGGCTCGGACTGGCTGGAAATTCTCTTAACTCGGGCTGGGCTGGGCTTTGACAGCCTCGACAGAACTCGGGCTCGGGCTTGGACAAGGGTGCCAACTCGTCCAACCCGCCCGAGTTGCAGTCCTATGCACAAGTTGGGCTGTTTTGGGTCTTATGCTATTTGGGCTTTATGTCGGCCTTTCTTTGGATGTGGGGCTGCTGTTTTTCATGGCACAAATAGATCACGTTTTTTCTCTCGCTTGGGTTTGTTTTACA
This sequence comes from Linanthus parryae, assembly GCA_023055425.1. Classification (NCBI taxonomy): domain Eukaryota; kingdom Viridiplantae; phylum Streptophyta; class Magnoliopsida; order Ericales; family Polemoniaceae; genus Linanthus; species Linanthus parryae. The sequence goes on from JALGPY010000001.1 coordinate 125,387,565, forward strand.
GTATGAGGCTCTTGTTGCTTAATTGGCCCGTTTCTTTTATTTTAAGATTTGTTTATGGGATACCTTATAGCTTGATTCCTTTTTGGCTTTTGTTAGGAGGATTTTACTGTAGATGGTAGATTTTTTCTGTGGTCTTTCCATTTTATTGGGGTTATGCCCGGTTTTCTCATGTACGTCAATCTATTCTATAAAACAGTACTGTATGGTTTAAATAATTTGTGGCTTTTCAACTTTTAAATTAGATAAATTAACCACAACCCTTAGATCTCACCTATCACTCACTTAACTACCACTACATCACTACTTGAAAATTTAGCCTTTCTCTCTCTCTCGAAATAATGTTTGACATATACCCCGCACTAAAGCGCGGGTTGGCAAAGATAAATTGTTATTCAAATATAATTACACTCTCAATATTTATGTATAAGAAAGTATATTCATTTTACCTCATGGAATGTATATACTAAATACCATTGGTCCTAACACACTATAGTTTTATTCAGCCACATAGCCCAAAACTTTACGATATTGGGGGTATGTTTTGTAAGCATTTTAAAGGTGGACTTTCAGGTCATTTAAAAAATTCAGTACTATTTTTTTAATTAATGTGTAAAAATATAAGTTGTTTCGGTGAAATGGAAATAAATGGTGACTGATTTAAATACACTTTCTTTTATATTTTGAACTAAAATGAGTGATATTTTCTTTACATAGTTTTATTACGTTTGAGGATGAATGCATGAAGGTTGTGTGGTTTGTCAAAAAGATAAAATGTATACACTTCATACTCGGCAACATGCATCTTTTGCTTTTAAACCATCTATGGTTTGTATCATGTTATTGGGGTATCTATTTTAGCTTCAAGACCTATGTGGTCGTACTTCTCCGTTAGTCGTAGAGTGAATATTGATTGGCTCACATATAAGTCATGCAGCTTGATGAACACTATTTAGCTTCTCACCAATCACAATTGTTGTTCTATATTTTTCACATCATGTTAGTGTGTAGAGAATTTTCTGAGGACATAGTCGTGTGTTGCAAAAAAAATTCCAAATATTTTTATTCATAATTATTAAAGTGTCTCTGTTTATGAACGAAAATATCTGACATCACCTAAATACAAATAGAAATTAAAATCCTAAAACATGTAAGATGTGAAATTTAGTATAGAAATTAAAGTACTCGACATCAACCAAACATGGCAACAAATCGTTCAATTAATTCTATCTGTTATAATGTATATATAAGGCAGGATGAGAAATATGTTATGACTAAATCACCTAACTATGTGTTGATGTTAGTCGGTGCTACAATTTTTCACATGTGGATGCTTTAACTTTGACGGAGTGAGGAAGAAAAATTTCATGGGTGGAATCTAGTTACTATTTGTCTCTCTATGGGATACCTAAATGGAGATAAACCAAAACGTCGCATTTTTTATTGAACTATCGCAATGTGAAAATTGACATTTGTGAAAGAGATAATATATCGTTAGTAAGTAAGAGATAATACGAATACCACGAATTCATAAATGTAAACCCTAAAAACTAAGCATGAATGCCTAATTGAACAATGAATTTGTGCATGATTGCAATTTTTGTTTTAATACCATAAACTGGGTCAATTTCTCCACATTAACTTTCAAACTCAATTCCGTATAAAAATATAGAGTTGAAAATACTGAAGCAACAACTACGACCATCTAATGCGTCACTCTCTACTCTAAAACATAATCTACGAAGTAAAAAAAAACATAAGTTAAACCACCAAAATTAGCAATTACTGCAATACATTAATCACAACATTTGAAGATAAAATATATAAGCCTCTTAAAGTATATATATGATAATCAATGAGTAGGTCTAAATTGACAATAAAAAGACCCCAATTGAGAGACATATCCGTTTCTTTCCGGTGAGACTCATTCATACTACTTTTATTTAATCTAGTTTCAAGACAATGACATTTTTTCTTTTTTCGATATGCTAAACCTTCACCTATGGGTATTTATGAGCAGAATGTATCAAAATAGATAATCTGGTAAGAATAAATCAATTGAAAAACTATACTCATTTTTTTTATGAAACTCCAAATTTTCTGATAGAAGGTTAAGAGTTACTGGCCCCAACATGATTCATTAATAAAAAACCTCAATAGCAATTGGCAAGAAACTATTGTAAAATGAAAGGGGAGGTATAGGATACATTAAAAAAATGGTCAATTAGATATTGTGAAACCTTAAAAACATAATCCCCTTGAGCAAAAAAATCTCTTTCGATATGATTGATAAAATAATTCCGCATTAGGCCCCTCCAGTGTGCTATTATTGTCCACAACTCTTTATGTATATTTACGGAGTTGAAGAGTATTATGAACGCTTTGCGTTTGTTCGTTTAATTTTTTTGATTTTGATTATCTTTTTTCAACAATTTTCTTCTGCGTTTATAAAATAAATCATATTTAATAGACTTTTTTTAGGATAAAATTAAATACTGTCTCTTTTTAGAGGAGACCAATTTAAGTAGACAATTTTATTTTTTCTCTTTTAATTATTTCACTAAAGATGTTTTTAAAGTGAAATAATCATATTTTTTTAGGGAAATACAATAATCATATTTAGAAGGTCTCTTTAGATATGATTCGATTCAAAATTCACTAACTGCAGAAATTGTGTAGTATGTATATTTTTTATCAACATATTTTTGTTTTTATATATTTAGAAAAAAAAAATTAGGAAACATGTTTTGCGAAGAATTCCTCTGGCAATACTGATAGTATACCGTTGCTTTGTAGAAGAGGACCAACTTAAATCGGACTCCATTTTTTCCCATGATGATTATACCATTGCTTTAAGCAATTTGTTTTATTTTAATGAAATAAAAATATTTAGTAGTTTTATAGGAAATATTTTAGTTTGAGAGCAAAATAGTGTAACTCCATCACATAATCAATTATTAACCAATTAATGGCAGCATGATATGGCACTGATGTTAAAAATGTGTGATGAAATGTGTAAATAATTGTACACATTGACAGTTTTTTATTGGATAATTGTGAGTCATTGTCCACTTAAAGACAACAAATGGTAAAAATTTATCCAAATCAATTGACACATGGCTTGCTCATATTCATTCTCGGGACTTTCAAAGAGGATTATGAGCGATTTGCGTTTGTTCGTTTAAATTTTTAGATTTTGACTATCTTTTTCATCAATTTTCTTATGCTTTTATAAAATGACCATATTTAATAGACTTTTTTAGGATAAAAATTAAATAATGTCTCTTTTTAGAGGAGACCGATTTAATTAGACAGTTTTATTTTTTTTTCTCTTTTAATTATTTCACTAAAGATGTTTTTAAAGTAAAATAATCATATTTAGAAGGTCTCTTTAGATAAGATATGACTCGAATTTCATTAATTGCGTAAATTGTGTAGTGTATATATTTTTTATCAATTTATTTTTTGTTTTTATATATTTAGAAAAAAAAAAGGAAACATGTTTTGGGAAGAATTCCACTGACAATACTGATAGTATACCGTTGGTGGTAGAGTGTCAGAACCTCCTATATGAGGTCCGAGGTTTGAATCGGCTACATGATGTAAGTCTTACAATAAATCCCAACATATGAATTCAGTTACTCGTATAACATATTTAAACGGATCATGAAACAATTTAAGTTAGTGGGCAAAGTTTTGTAATAAAATATCGATAATCACTATTTTATATTGGAATTTTTTTTATTCTATCTTATTTCCCTTTCTCGAGGAAAATATTTCCCCTTTTGATAGACATTGAAACTCTCTCACACTTTTTTTATTTATTGTTTGACAAAGATACACGTTCAGTGCTAATAACATATCCGATAGATAAATAATCTCATTCATCTAATAAATAACACAATATACTCTCAAAAACAAAATAAAACAATGACGCACTAAAAAGTGAGTGCCCCTCTTTACCCGTACATTTTGTTTGTCCTTTGCTCAATGTTAAAAAAAAAGTAAACAAAAATAAAATTTGATTTATTTAGAATAGCAAATGTACTTATTCATGTGGTGTAGAAGAACATGCAAATTGAAGTTTATGTTCTGTTAACGAAAGAAAGTCACTTTATAATTTTGTTTCAAACTATTTGTACATGTTTACACATACGTAATCTCACACAAATTCTTACCACTTCAATAACGGACCTATCTGTCATTAGATTACAAATAGCAAGAACGTAAAAGAAAAAGAAGGCATGATTTATATTAACACGGAGAAAACAAAAAAGATTTATTTAAAGTTTTAAGAGGAAAAGTAACAACACCAAATGTTACCGTAAGGTCAAAAGAAACTGAAAAAAGAAAATCTATGATAGATACCGTAGTCCATTACTTTTGTTCATGATTAAACAGAGAATTTCTCCTCTCTCATTCACCATCATCATCATCGCTTTCCTTTCCTCAATTAGCGGTACCATCTCCCACCACATCCAGTTTCAATCGAAAAAAACATGGATATAATCACAACGAAAATAAAACCCAGAAAAGAAATGACCACATCACTCCTACGGTATATGACTATCTCCAGAGTGCAAGAGAGAGAGTTTCTGGAGAACTTACCTGAGCTAATTCTACTTGAGTGGAACTCGATGACAGCCGGAGGAACAGAGAGAAGACAGACCCCAAGCATACATCTACAACTTCTCCCATACGTTTTTTTGTTGTTGTCTGTAGTGTTTGGTGAGATGCAAAAATTGTACCGATGAGAGAAAGTTTTATGTCATTTAATTAATCACCATTAGAATTTCCACTAATTTTTTGTAACTCCTGTCCCATTAATGCAAAATGAATATCCTAAAATTAAGTTACATAATGACTAATGAGTCATGCATGACATGCAGTTTTTTTATTGGCTTGTTAATGAAATTGATGACATGGCGGAACAAATGGCAACACCTCAATAATTCGGAATTGACAAATGGCGGTTCCTGGTTTAATCTGAGCACTTTCCTGCTTTTATATATATAGAATAGATATAGATTATTAAAAGTGTGTAAGAACATGACTTGATGGATATCATATAAAATTACCGGGGACGCCGTTTTCATCTTCTCCTCCAACAAAATCTATTATGAAACGTGGTTTTTGGGTAGTGCCTTCGGGCACGGGAAATCCCCTAGTATGTAATATGTTTGCAATGAAATCTTTCGTTTGGGGGGGTTGGGGGGGGGGGGGTTACACATTTGCATGAAAAGAATATGCAGAAAAACAATTTGTGTGCCGTGGTAATTTCAAAACAAGTACACAAACAGGGGCGGAGGCGGGTTTTTTTAGGGAGGGCACGTTAAACACTAAAAAGTCATCGTAAATTCTTACGAGAAGAGTTCAGGTAGTACCACATTTAATTACTTTTATTATAAAATATGTCTTGTGTAACTGTACTTTACTTCAAAATTTATACTGACAGGGGTATCTCGACTAATTTTCGACCTTTTAATACTTCTAGTTCAATTACAATTTAGTTCCATAAGGACATAAATAAGACATTTCACTATATCTAGGGTTTTTTATGTACTTTTAGGGGGGGGGGGGGGGTCCTATATCTAAATTTCCCAAAATATTAGAAAAAAATAGTAGGACATAAAATATTGAGGGTGGTTCTGTGCCCACCTTGGGTCACACATGGATCCGCCTGTGTACACAAAGTAGTATAATATGACCATATGATAGGAAATTCAAGTCGTTTGAACTTGAATGTCCTAGTCTTCTATGCGAAATAGACATAATGGAGAAAGAGAGGCCATTCTCACAGAGACATAATGGAGAAAGAGAGGCCATTCTCGACATAATAGAGTAAGAGAGTAGAGGCCATTCTCACAGGAGCTAAGTGGAGAATAGCCCGGGTTGAAGCATCATAAATAAGGTCGTGAATGTGAGCATACAGATGATTGTTAGGTTTATCAGGCACACAAATGATATCAGGAAGATGATATTTAAAGTATGAGTGAGAATTCCATCACCCATAGCACAGAGACATTCAAAGAGTGGCAATTGGCAGTAGTGATACCATCTGATCCTGCACACAGTTTAGATTTAACAACACTAGAATCGCAAGTGACATGTTTTAGCTCCAGGCCAAAGAGCATCAGAAGCAGCACAGTGAGAAAATGAACCATTTGAGCCTGCCTAAATGGTCAAGGACGCCGATGAGAACTAAAAAAAAAAAAACATATTAACCATCATTGTAGCCATCCTTATAACCACTGCAGGACTTGGTGTCCCGTTGATACCAGCAATCTTATTAACCACCATTGTAGCCATCCTTATAACCACTGCAGGACTTGGTGTCCAGTTGATACCAGCAATCAAGAACAATGTTGGCGGTATCTTCCCTAAATGTGACGTGCAACATCCTCACCATAATCACTAGAACCAGCAGTACAAATGGAAATGCAGGATGAGGAAGCAGACCCGTCTTCCCAGAACAACTATGGTCTCGAAACCCAGAAAAATCAAAAGAATCAATACACTTCAAAACAAAGTGCGGAATGTTGCTGCATGACCCAGAGCCGTGGCTACTAAACAGATATAGAGCATTTGCAGCAAAAACATGAAAAACAAAACGAGACACCTATATTTCAGAGATTAAAGATGACTTTTACGATCAAAGATCAGCCATTTTGCCAAATCTCCAATCACTTAAAGGTCCTAAACTGTAAAACCACCAAAATGTCGAAAGCTAATAGCATTACAGACCTGTTGTCTATAGACTCTCTATACCGAAGAAGATCCAGAATGACATAATTTCATCAATGTATCTTTCCTTGGCCACCGGTTGATGGCGACAGCTTTCATCGAATGTGAATGCCAAACCAGCAATTATTCAAAGGCAACACATCCAATTCAATTCACATGAAATTATCAAATGCAGAATAAGTTTCTTTGGAAATCTATCAACTATTAAAAGGATCCACTACGATATATAGGCTGCTGCAGCCAACTCCTCCACCTTCAGCAGTCAACCACCAGACAGAATCTCCCTATTAGCTGCCATTCACGACACGAATCGAGTATGAAATTGCTCTATGAAAGAAATCAAAGCACCTTTCTGCAACTCTGATCTGGTAGTCCTGGTGGGAGCAGCAGCAGCAGCTAATGCAAGAACATTGCTTCCATATATGTAACTTTGGCCTTTTCTTTCTATTCACAACATTGCTGCTTCCATATATGATGATGAAAAATCATATATAGGGTCTTCTGACTTGAGGAGGGTCTCTTTCGGGAGAATCACGAAATCTGCCAAGCATGTCGACCTCAACACTACTACTGTACACGCTGTTTCCAGCTTCTCCAGTCTGGTAAGCTGCTGCACTGAAATCCTCAGCTACCACCTCTGTTCCCACACGAGCACGTCGAGAAGGCCTCGATGATGATGGATCATCTTCTTTGTTCTTCTTCTTCCTAGTGTTGGTGGTTAAATACCCATTTGCTAGAGCTTCTAAAGCTCTGGCTGTTGGAGGTCTGTTCCTTGTGCTCTGCCTACGCGAGGTTGTGTCTTGTTGCGGCTCCGAAGAAACCATTTCTGAAGAGGGTTTCGCTGCAACAGGAACGTCTCCGTCTGTTTCCATATCTGGAGATAGTTGAGGCAAGTTCAGATCTATGAAGTTGCGGTGGTGACCTTCTGTGCCATAGTTCGTATCATAAGAAACGCCTTCACCGCTCTCCATTGGAGAACCGGTGGGTGAAACCCTTTTCTGAAATGCACCCATCAAGGAAAGATTGTTGGCACTTGATTCAGCAGTGTCCGAGCAGCAAATATGTTTCTCTTGTTCCAAACTGGAGCTCACTGAGAAACCTGTGATGTTCTGCCGCATATCAGCCCGAGTGCAAGCACTTAATCTCCGACGTCTCTTTGTGGCTGGAGCTGATGAATGCTTTGAATCCTCTTGTTTCATACCCCTGGATTTCTTTGGCTGCTTGAAATTGTTAAGGTTCTTGGAAGTTTCGACAAATTCATTTCCGGTATCTGGGACAATATATTCTTGTTTTTTTACTGTGCCAATCTCAATACCTTTCCCGCGAAGAACTGCGTTTCTTGAATTGGAATGAATGGTTTCCTCTTGATCACAAGGTTCAGTATCAATACCGATTGAATCTTCAGACAGTTCAGAGCTATCATCGTTACTTTCTTCTGAGCTGCTGCTGCCAGACAATGACATTTTTGGTACTTCTTCACTGGGTAAGCTACTGAATTCTCTCACTTTGAAGAGTTTCCCATTACCCATGCTTGTATCTACAACAGTGAACTTCATGAGATCTGCATTCTGAATCGGAGTCCGTGGCTGGAGATAACAGTGACGCTGGCGATCCGATAAATCTTCTTGCCCAGTTTTCGTCTCTTCCTTGTTTCCATTGGCTTCTTCATCAGCTTCAGTTTCCAGGTTTAGAAGGCCAGGTTCAGAAGCAACTCTATTCAGTACATCAGTGACAGCATCAAAATAGTGTTCACCTTTCACTAGTTTTCTTCTGGAGAATTTTTTCACTCCTGGGATGAGGAAGACTAGTGAATGCTTCGCACCAGCAGTGTAGATTTGACCCTTGGGCTGCTCAGAGTGCCAACCTCTTGCTAGCAAGCGCGGCCACACGGCTTCCCAGAATAAGTCGTTCGACCGCGCCTTGCTCAACCTAAAATCACCAGTTAGGAACTTGATGATCTGCTCAGGCGTGAGAGAGGAACATGCTTTTCCGACCGGGATTTCTGAGCGTAGCTGAACATTTTGATTGGACTTTGATGGCTCAATCCCATTGCCAGTCAAGTCTTGCTTCCCTCTACCGATTGCCACTGCTTCCACCAGGCTGTTTGTCCCAACTATGGCTTTTAGAGTAAAGACGAATTCCTCTAGCAGCATCTTCCCATCCACAAAACTCTTTGATACCTGGTAATTGATATTGCATAGTTAACATAATAGGACATATACAATGTCACAAAATGCTATGCCAGTATATAAGGAGTTGCAGAACTAGAAAATTACTAGCTATTCTGTACACCCATAAATTTTCTTCTGTAACAAAAGAATTGAAAACTTTTTCAGAATATGTTGGCTAAAGATTTCTAGAAGAAATGGCACATGCTACATGGTTCAGTATATGGGGGAGATATTCAAGTCATTATCTGACAATTCCTCGGCTATCTATATAAGAATTTTATTCCTAAAACTTATATGTAAGAGGAAACTCTAAATGAGCAATATGAACCCTGAGAATGAAGTTCTACCAAGTCCAGGAGTTGGATAGATGCAATTTCTATGGCTCCATCACCTAGTAGGGCCAAATTAAGTCCGCCTCTGAGCCTTATCGTTCATGAGAGGGAAGGGGGGACTGAAAGAATTGACAGGATAACAAGAATGGTTAAGAGATCATAGATCACCTCACGAATCATGACAGACCTTTTAAGTAGATGCATCCTCATTGGACACTATGGTAGATACCATTAAACTTTAAATATAAAATCTGCCAGAGATTAATTGCACAAACAGCAGCATATGATGATGACGATGATAAAGTTTGTTTCAGATAGAATACATCCTTTTCAACTTCAGTTGTTACTCAACTTCCCCACAAGTAAAGCTTTCCTTACACTTTTCATTGAGTTTCTGCTTTAGATCTATGCATATCCCTTCATCATTATCATCATAACAGCATAAGAGTTAATTGAACAAATAAGTTTGAAATTAGGGCCAACCTAGCAGTACAAAGACTATTGAACTTGTACAACAGGAAAATTGCAGTGTGCGAATGAAATTCGGCCAGTCGACGTGGATGCGTTGGAAAGGGAGATGCCACTTATTCGAGCAATGTAAAAACCTTACCATCCTTCAGGGAGGGATACCCATTAAATTGTTTGCTTCGCAACAAAAAGAAATAAACTGTTTGAATAATGTGAGATTAAAGTTTTTAATGAAAGTTTGAACATAATTTTGTTTAATTATATACTGTCTAATAATACAAAAGGATAACGATATATTCAGTTTGAAACAAACTAAGAAAATAAAATATCATCAAATTTCACACCATAGGATTTACTAGCAGTTATTTCCGTATTTTTGTTAAGTCTTCTTAGAATTTCCTATACTTAAATGAAAGAAAATGTCGCCGAAATGATCTCTCTCCACCCCCCCCCCCCCCCCCCCCCCCTCTTTCCCCTCTATCAATGGTTAGGGATGGCCTAAGAGAGATTTTCGGACTACCAACTATGTATGTGCTAGAATATTACTTTGATAAGAGAACAGTGAACACAAACTAGATTCATTCTTTATCTTCAATACGAAAGGATGCAGCTATGTCATTCAAAGATGCAATTTTAACTTCAACATCAAATATGAAACAAATTTCTTTACACATGCAACAATATGTAGGTTTGATAAGTGAAAATAAGCATCGGGTTTTGCGGAATACCTCCAACAGAGTATTTTGGCATTCTTCCGACACCTGACGATACAAACGAGACAAGAGTTCCTGTAGCCTCAATCCTGTAAAGATTTTCTGACCATATACACATCTTTTGGTTCTCATCTTCCGGCAATCTGACCATCTTTGGTACTCTTTACTCCTATAAAACTTCCCATAGTAAAATAATTGGATGTCTCCCATTTTCTTAGTTTCAACAAATCTCTTCACCTGAACAAGGTTCTTTCCGAAAATGTATAAACCAAGGAGAAAGCTCGCTTCATCGATGTTACTCCACGAGTCACCACAGGAACCAGGAACCAGAAAGTTTCCTTTGTCTCCATAATTGTGATTCCTGAGATTCTCCGATCCTTGTTCTGAACCTTGGTTTGATGACTCACCTGACCGCAGACCATTTCCGCGCTCGACTTTTACATCTCTATTTCTTGAAGAAGTATGGGTTTTTGCACTGCTTTTATGCTTCAGAACCCCGTTTCTGCGGGAAGTGCCGTTAGAATCACTGAAAGTTCCGATCCCTTCATCTTTTATGCACTCAGATTCGTTAACGATCCTCACAAGTGGGATGGGTAATCCAATTAGAAAATCACAGCAAGCACTGGGCACAAACTCCAACTCAAAGGGGTTCTTTGAGTAAACAATATACTCGTACCGTGAGAGCAATGACGGAACCTCAATTTGATACTCTTCACCAACTCGAGGCAGTAACTCTGGTTCACCAAAGACGTTGTATGTATCAGAGGAGTCTAGAGAAGGCGACTGCTCCATAGATATGTCTTCAGTACAATCCCCACCATGGTTCTCTTGCAGAGAACCCATCTGAAAAGAAGGTCAAACAGAAACCAGACACATGAATCAAGTACAACTTAGACACTGGAGCAGGTCAAAGCATAGAATAAACAGCAACATGAAACAAAATAGTAAATAGGATGATAACATCTAAATAACTCCATGTAAATGGTTTTTATTCGTTCTTATAGAAGTAAACACATCTAGTAATGTTAATCAATTATGTCTGAAGATTTTGAGGCCGAATCAGTGATTGATGATTTAGCAGGCTCTAATTCACAACTTTACGTTTAAAAGGTTTCTTAAAATGACATGGTGTTCTAAAACATTCTCAAACAATTTCTTCTGACCTACCCAATCAAAAGAGGGAGAATGAGAAAACCAGTTATAAATAAGAAACACTACAAGCATCGCACTTAATTACCTTTATCTTCATATCACAAGCTCATCATTCTAGAATTAACTCTCCACGCCGTGACAACTTTGTGGTTTCTAAGAGGATCTATATGCAATCCTTGGGAACAATGAGTGCATTGATTCTCATTTGAGGGAGGCTAGGCTGAGTGTCCTGTCTAAGTTGAACACTGAAAGGGCTATAATCATGATAATTTGAGATGATTTCCTGATCTTTCTGTGTGAAGGGTTTCAGGTGAAGGTGGTGTAAGTGTTTTGGGGTGTGTATTCCTAGTACTATTAAGCTTTCATGATCCTCGATGGGTCTCCTTGAGATAACTTCAGTATTTTAGAGGGATGGATCAGAATGATATGTTATCTCCTGCATTGCATATTGTTCAAGGAGACTTTTTCCACGGTTTATCTGTTCAAATCCATGGTGCCCTGAAGTTACATTATACATATGATTATGTGTCTTTGAAGGAATCTGTGTCCTTCCATTATTTCTTTCTACCACAGTTGCATGCTTATCATTCCATCTAACAAACAAAGGAATACTCTCAATCGGCCAATAACATCGGGATGAAATCAAGGAGAAACAGTTAAGCCTAAGCACAACCTCTTCTGGATAACATCGCAAAAATGAAGCATCAAACTCCTAACCCAAATTCTTGTTATAAAACTAGCATACGGTAGCACAACCATGTCCTTAAAGCTCTAGTATGTGCAGCCTCACAATGAGAATTTTGGCTCTAGCGCTCTAACACAGCTATTGAAGACACCCCCCCCCCCCCCCCCCCCCCCCGTCCTTTTCTAATTCCTAGTATGTTTCGCTTTTAATACACCATAAGTACACTATCTGATTACCCGATTGGCTTTATACATAGCTGAATTCATCCTAATTTACAATAAAAACAGGCTTTTCCCTGACAGCTCTCTATCATTTCCTTAAGATAGAATTTCAGAAATAATCCAGAAGTTCTACATTTTTCAGCTTAATTTCATTTTCATTTTTCACAGCCAAGAAATCGCCGGAATTGCATTTTTCACAACCAAGAAATCACCTGAATTGGAGAAATCGCATCGCAAAAATGAAGCATCGAACTCCTAACCCAAATCCTTGTTATAAAAGTAGCATCTAGTAGCACAACGATGTCCTCCCAGCTCTAGTATGTGCAGCCCCACAATGAGCTGAAATGTGGCTCTAACATACCCCCCTCTCTTAATTCCTAGCATGTTTCGCTTTTAATACACCATAAGAACACAATGTGATTACCTGGTTGGCTTTATACATAGCTGAATTCATCCAAATTTACAATAATAACAGGCTGTTCCCCTGATTTCTCCATCATTTACTCAAGATAGATTTTAGTTATAATCAAAAAATTCTACATTTTTCAGCTTAATTTTCACAATCAAGAAATCACCTGAACTGCATATTTTATTTAACCTCTCAGATTACATTCAGATCTTTAAGAAAATTTAAATCCTCCCTAACTTCACTATCACTTCCTCACAAATGAACCCAAAAACCTAGGTTTGGCAAGAAATCACCTGGAGTGCAGCAACTCTTTCTTTTAGGGTTTCTTCTCCCTGATTCAACAGCGTAACGTCAGTTCAACTTTAGAGAAAACAAATTTTGCATAGAGGAAAGTTCGCTGCAGTAAGCAGTTAGGCATTAAGAACATGGAGGGACAATTAAGGGTTTTATGTTAAAAGGATGTACACTGGGTTATGGGTGTGGTTCGTGAAAAGAATAAGAAATGGAGTGTCTCTTAAGGTAACTGACAAAGATTTGAGCTCTTCTTAGGGAAGGGGATGGTGGCGTGAGAAAAATCAGTTTGGTGTGTATCCCTGCAAATGAATACCGCTTTGACCAGACTAGGCGGATTTCTACATCTTCTCGATGATGCAGGGATTAATGCCATTGCCAATGATATGCTTGGTTATGTCAGTGCATGCAGGGATGGTTCTTGCTTTGTTGATTCAGAAAGTTCCAGCTCCTATAAAGGTCTTCCCAATACGGTGTGCAGTTCTTTAGCAAGATTCTAACAACTGAATGATTTGTTCCCCTGATGAAATCCTAACATTTCCAGTTCAGAACTCTGTCATTCAATTGTTGTATCACTGCAGAGACTTCAGTCTTTTGTCTCTCCGCATGTGCCTTGTGGCCTGGTTTTGTCAAATTCTGGGGTGATTTGGATGGCAAACACTTCTAATATGAAAGTGATGTTGGAAGGCTTGACAGCTTGCTACGTTGATTACAATGTGGGTGATTTGGCAAGAAATGGGTAAGGAAATGAAGCTCATTTCTTGGATAAGAGTTGTCCTTCACTCATATCCAGAGCGAGCTTGTCACTGAAGCTTATGTCTTGATATTCCATATTTAGATCAGTCCTCTCATCTTATGCCTGCAACTACATTTTAGTTAAGTTTTTGTTCTTTGCTTTCAGTGTTCCAAAGTCTTTTAATACCAATCAAGAGATGTTCTTCCCCAATTAGCCTAAACCCATTAAAACTAATAAGCTTGAGAATAGATAGTAGTAGTAACAGGGAATTCATCAAAAGGGACAGGTTAAGAAGCCTCAATCCCAAATCCTAACCTCCGTATATTTCAAGAAATTTGCAAATTTTACTTCTAATCCACTCTTGAATAGTTAAAGAAATTAGTGAAATTTACTCCACATCCTTCCTATATATTCCACGAAAAAAGATAAAAATCACCCAATAACAGGAAAAATAAATAGAGAAAAAATTATAATTCCCCAAACCCTCCATAGAAGGACACTTAATTTTAGAATTTACCAGCTAAAAATCTACTCCAGGGAAGAATAAAATCCTATGATAAATGTCATTAAGCATCATAGAAGCCGAAATGGAAACATGGCATAACACCCCAATAATCATACTCCTAAAAGGAAAGAATAAGGAAAAACTGTCCCTGGAAATACAATAAAGTAGAGGATACATACACCACAAAGCAATCAAACCCCAGATCCATTTTCGAACTCAACCCCAAAGCAGACTCAACCCATGTCCCAGCAACAAAAATTGCATAAAACCATACAATCACATTAACGTAAAAAACCCAAACCCCAGCACAATCTGAAGCAAACACACCACATTCCAACAAATTAATCACAACCCACAAGAGAGTAAGAACCCCAATGTGATCCCAACCAATTCGACGCATACCAACACTCCACAACCATTAAAACCAGAGAAAGCAACCCCCAAATTGACATACGAAGCAAAACCCAACTCCACAACAGAAATTAACCCATGGGAACACATGTAAACGAAGGTGAAAATCAACTAACCTCCATGGGAAGCTGCAGAAGAAGTCTCCAAGTCTCCAACCCACGACGTGAATAAGCGAGAGCCTGAAGAAATGGGTGTTGGTAGTTATGGGCCGATTAAACGAGTTACAGATGCGAAAAAACAAAAAACAAAACAAAAGAGCGTGAAGAAGACAACTTTTGAGTACTGCAGACGCATATATATACATATAGATACAACATATAGAGACAAGTGAAATAGTGGTGAATCGGCGTGAGCTTGGTGGCTTACCGGAGGCTGTGAATTGGTGGGGAGGAGGAGCTGAGGGTCGAACCAGAGAGGGTGAAAGCTCGAACTCTCCTCAAACGGAGGTCGCTGCTCGTAGAGAGAGAGAGAGAGATGTAGTGAGAGAAAGAAAAGTGGTTTTAATGATAAATAATGGTATTTATTTAGTTAGAAAGAAAAAGAAGACTGTTGTTAAAGACACTTTCACCCCCTAAAGATTCATGCAAAGACATTTTCATCCCTTTTGGTTTTGGATATGACACTTTTGCCCTTTCGGTTTGTCGAATTCTACTCCTTAATTGTGAGGATGCCCTAGTCTAGTGCGGGCTCAGTCACTGTTAGTAGTTTATTAGACAAGTTTTATGTCTTATAGCATCTTCTTATAGGGCATGAATCACCCCTTTTTTGTTTGGGATATGACACATTTGCCCTTTTAGTGCATCGAATTCTAATCTTTAATTGTGATGACGATAGTCTGCGGGTGGATCCGTCACTGTCAGCAGTTTATTAGATGAGTTTTCTCTCTTACAGCATCTTCTAATAGGGCATAAAAATACCATGTTATCGAAAATATGCAGAATTTTGTGAAATAATAAGTTCAAGTAAGTCATTCAATTGATCTTTTATTTCACAAAATATCTGTTGTCATATATGTATTCAGTTAACTACAAACTAGGGAGCAAAAATTATTTGTATAACTCTCTCCTTCATACATCCCACACTTGTACCAATGTATTTTAGCTTTCTATGACAATAAATATACAAAACTATTGTTAGAATAAACACTCCAAATACATATCATGCAAAGTTAAGAACATGTAATGTTTAGTTTTTTTCACTTCCGAATCCTAGAGAAAACTTAGAATGTAGAATTGCACAATGAATGGGGGCAAGTTTCATGAACTGTGGCACACTTAAGAAGTGAAAATGTTATTTTCCAAACTAAAAGGGGTAAAGTGTCAATGTATCAAACCTGAGGGGATGAAAGTGTCTTTTACCAAAAAATTCAATATATGTAATCTGTTGTACAGAGAGAGAGAAAGAGGAGGTTCTGATCCGGTGAAAGGACGAAAATGATAGATGTACGCGCGGTGAGGCGAGCGTACCGATGCATTTGATTCAGATGTTGCCACATGGAACTCAACATCGCATACTAGGGGATAACCAAGTAGGGCCCATCCAGTGCTACCGCAACTCCACGTTAAACGTGTGACCATAGTTCTAAAACTCGGACCAGTCACCAGACGTTAAACTGGCTAGTTATCTGACCGAACGTTAATTCAATAACTTTTAAATAAAAGTTTATAAAAAAACATCATTAACAGATCACCCAAATAATTTGTACATGATCAAAATATTATTATTTTAGGAGAACATATATATTTTATCATAAGAACAAACATATTAATTCGATACGTTTGCAAAAGAAACATATTAATTCGATACACAACAATCACAAATATTTCATATACTCAAAAATAGAATTTTAATTTGAATTTTGAAGAACTATGTTGTCGGTGTGTGACCTGCCAACTATGAGTCCATATGATCAAGAGTTTCTATCAACGAGGTTGAGGGATTATGTTGCCGTTGCTCAGTGGGTGTGTGACATGTTAACTATTAGTCCATATGATGGTAGGTTGCTATGAACTGATATGTTCAAATTAATTCACTGGTTCAAGTAAGAAATCTTTGTTTTAACTAGTTTATACATAATCGGTCCAACTACCGATCAGAAATTGGTTCACCAGTTTAGTTTAGTAAGTCCTATATGATTTATAAGGACTATGCATAGGCCGTGCTAACTAAGGTTAGCTTTATAAAAATATACACAATATCATTTGAATATGATACTTCATCTTAGACAAAAGTGATGATGTTATATGTGACTAAGACTTGAAGAACAACCTCAATCACAAGGTAACACGATACTATACATGAAATGTTGTTATAGTATCGAGCTAAAATGACTTCGCACTATTATTATACACGATACATGGTTTTAATAAAAGACTTATTCTAGGTGGAGAAATGGGACAGTCACAGGTTGTGTTGAGAAGGGAAAGGATTTATTGTCTGGTGAGTTCCTAAATGTAGTCCCCGTTTGGTTTTGTCTTAATATTAGGGAATGACCCGTGCCCTAAGGGCACTACCAAGATTCAACCGGACATGAAAACCTGACATTAGCCGACATGAATAGCCTATTTTTTGAATCAGAGAATACGTGTCCAACGCTCTAATAACAATTGAAATTTGAAAGTTGTTTTAACTACAAACAGATACATGAGATCAAACGAACAACCAACAAAAAGTGTGCAGTGCATTTCTGGCGTCGTGTCTAATCTTCTAGTGCCATATCTCATCTTCATAACATCGATAAAGCTCTTTGCATCTCAAATTAAATGAAGAATCCCAAACATGTCAAACACAAAGCCATTGTTAGATGACAGTGTCATGGGCTCCATCCAAATTTAAACATCTCTTATTTCATTGAAATGTAACATACACTTAAACTATCAAGCATTAAAGTCAGTCTGAGAAATGCCTTTGTTACACTTTAACTATCTCATGCACTCTAGTTACATTGACATCAGATCGAACCACAAAAGAAGGGGTACGTAGGACAACTACAGATTGTATTTTACCTCTGAATACTTGTAGTTTTATTTCCCCTGCTACCCGTAATCACAAAAGTAGGTGTATGTAGAAAAACTTATCCAAACTTATATAAAGGAGAAAGTCGTTATAACCTTATATAAAGGAGAAAGTCGTTATAACGATCACCACATCGGTCAACCGTCCAGACTAATTCCCAATCCCTAAGCACCCAGTAATTGCCTTAAATGCATAATTGGAAAGTCCAATAACTTCTCAAATAAATCAAATATCTGAAGCTTTGTTTAACATTAAGGCAAATTTCAAAACCATGGCTGAGAGCCAACCCATCTCTCAAATACGTGAAAAATAAATATGTAAACCCTCCAACCCCATAGCAAAGTAGTTTCAATCTAAACCCAGTCAAACCAACAACATCCAGAATTCGTGCTACTAAACCTCAAAAACCCATCAACTATGAGAGGATAGTTATACAAAAATTACCCAAATCCTATAACTCATACATCGTACTTGATATTTACAGTTCCATGCTTGCTAAATTTAGAAGAAAAACACGAAATTTCAATGCTAAAAGAGTGGGTAATAAACATAAATAAATTAAAAAATAGAAATCAATTTTCTTTGTGGCAAACGACTTGCGTAATTAGTAAGTCCTTTTGCGCAGATGTGTATGATATGATCGTTTGAGTAATTAGTGTGTTCTTTTGCGGGTATGGGTCACTGGTGAGCAAGATAAGCGATTACAGGGGAAGGAAGCCCATATTCTAAATGGCTCAAACGTAGTACTGAATAACTAAATGGCTAAGCATCAAAATCATAATTTGCTACCTCACTAATGACACGCATGGAGAAGGAAGCCCATTTTCAAACTCTCAACCAAAAAACTTTGGGTAAAAGCTAAATGAGAGTGAGTTTCAGTGCCTACAATACGCAACATCAAGAACTTGAGGCCTGATATATTTACTGACCGAGAAACTCACCAAGTCAAAGGGAGTTTCAGTGCCTACAATAGTGAAATTTTGAGAACAGAGAAACTGAGCAAGTCAGTGCCTACAATAATAATAATAAAATACTACCTCCGTTTCGTCTGTTTCGTTTGCGTTTGACTTTTTAACCCGTAACTGAGTCACTTTGACTTGGTGATTTGGGTACCAAAACGATGTAATTATTTAACAATTTTTTCATGGTATTTTAGAATAAACTTTCCTCTATAACACCATGTAAAGATTACCAAATTCTTCTATCGTTTTGCTAATCAAATCACCGGATGAAAGTAACCCAGTGAATAGTGACAAAAAGTGAAGTAGGCTGAAACAGGCGAAACAGAGGTAGTACTTCATACCACTCCGCCCTACCTCTTTGTACCTAATGTGACTTTTTAATTCGTATTTGAATCACTTTGACCAGTTGATTTGGACAGCAAAATGATGCGATTTTTAATAATTTTTTCCCCGTGTTATAGAATAATTTTTACTGTACAACACCATAAAAAAATTGTCAAATACATCATTTAAATATCTAAATCACTGGGTCAAAGTGACCCAGTGAATAGCGACAAAAGTCAAATTGGGTACAACTAGGTTGGAGAGAGTGGTACTTAGTTTGTGGTAGTTAGGGCATCTCCAACCTTATGGGAGAGGGGGAGGGGGAAAACCGTATAAAAA
This sequence comes from Linanthus parryae, assembly GCA_023055425.1. NCBI lineage: Eukaryota > Viridiplantae > Streptophyta > Magnoliopsida > Ericales > Polemoniaceae > Linanthus > Linanthus parryae. The sequence goes on from JALGPY010000001.1 coordinate 125,407,040, forward strand.
TACAGTCAATGTCCAACCATATGGGGGTAGGGGAGGGGGAGGGGGTGCTATGGGAAGAAATTTTGTCTTGGGTGTGGCATGGTTTAGCAGAATTTCCCCCTTGACATCCCCTCCCCCTCCCCCTACATGGAGTGATAAATTAATTTAATATTTGACAATATTAATTACACTTAGTAAATTTAATGATTATATCATATATATTTGTCATGATTAATAAATTTTATTTTTATTATTGATAAAAAAATAATAATTTACTCACGATGGTTGAAAAGTATATTTACGAAAAGTCATCGTTATCTTATATTGTTCAAAATTTAATAAATCTTATCTTTTATGCAGTTAACAATTATAATTATTAAATTTAGAAACATGATTACAAAAGCGTCAAATTTATTGAATCACAACGATACGAAAATAGTATTCAGATGCAAAGCAATTATCACCACTTATTGTGCATAATTACTTTTCTCAGTATTAATAATATATTTTAAATTATTAAATACATATTAAAAATTATTATTGTTGGGTGGGGGGAAGGAAAGGGTTAGAGATGAGTAATTGTTTGGGGGAGAGGGAGGGGGAAGGTGAGGGGGGAAAATGGTGGGCCCGTGGGGGAGGTGAGAGGAGGGGGAAAAGACATGGGTTGGAGATGCCCTTAGTTGTAAGGTAGCAAAGCGGAGGAAGAGACGTTTATGAGAGTATTAATGGAAGAACACCAAATTGTCAATATTATTAGAAAAAGAACATAAAGTTTGATTAAAAGACAATTAAAGGAAGGGTAAAAGAGAAAAATCACACCTCAAACTTAGGGGAAATACACTTTGGTCCCCTGACCTTTGGGAAAAGATAGTTTGATGCCTTCATAACTAATACACCTCGCAGATTTGGTTGAAAGACAATTTTGTCCCTAACGATGAAGCAAAATTACGAAGGTATTTAAGACTTTCTTTTCTCTTCTTTCTCATTTCTTCCAACCCTAGCCACCCCCTTATCTTCTTCATATTCAACACCCAACCTGTTATAACACGAGGGTATTCGAGCAAGAACGAGACATATATTTAACATGGTTCACTAACGAATTTCCAACGAACCCGCTAGCTACTTTACGGCCAGAACCATATATTTTATTGAGAAGAGAACCCGATTACAATACACGCCGTGGCTACAACGGCCACCGCGGCGACCCGAAACACATAACCGAACACACACACAAGAATATCTCTCAAGCACTGCCAATTTGAAACCCACGAAACTCACTTTGTGTGTATTATGTGTACTACAAACCAAGACCATGTGCTTTATATAGTCAAACTTAGGGGAAAATACACTTTGGTCCCCTGACATGGGAAAAAAGACAGTATGGTGCCTACATAACCAATAGACCTCGCTCCTTCAAAAAAAACTAATAGAACTCGCGGATTTGATTGAAAGACAATTTTTTCCCTAACGATGAAACAAAATTACAAATGTATTTAAGCCTTCATTTTCTCTTCTTTCTGATTTCTTCCAACCCTAGCCACCCCCTTCTCTTCTTCCTATTCAACACCCAACCCAAGAGAACATCTACACCCCTTCTCTTCTTCCTTCTTGTTTCCCTCGATAACCCACAAAAAAAAAACAACAATCGCCGGCCATCATCACCTTCGACACCATCTTTATCACTTCCAAGCTACCTCCAAGCTCCATCACATTCCCATGTCTCCCTTTCGGGTTCTCACTTTCGGAAGAGTGTGAGGTCCTCCGAACTCACAGCTATCTCCGGCGATTCGGAACACAGAAACCGATCGGAGAAAGAAGAGATAGAAGAGATATGAGATCTAGAGAGGGAGAGAGAGAATTTGCAGAGAGAAAGAGGGAAGCAATTGTAATATTAATCATAAGCATTTCAGTACAATACCCTCTTTTATATAAAGAGGGGGAGGTAAATGTAATTTCCCAAACTAAGCAACGACCCGCTGACATGGCAATCCGTTGGACTATCCCACCAATCAAAACACGACAGCTGGCTGACGTGGCCGAGCTGCGTGGCAGAAGGATGATACGGCGCCGTCCCAATAACTGTTTGAACCTAAAGGCTAAGGGAATGGACGGACCAGATCTGCTAATGATCTGATCCAACGGTTACTGAAAGCTAAAATTACACGACCACAGTTTGTAAAAAATTACAATTTAGTCCTAGTTACACAACCACAGTTTGTGGGAGAATTCACTTTAGTCCTTGCCACCACAACCCTGACAAGTCCCTCCTGCTTCAGAACAAGCTTGACCTCAAGCTTTAAACTGAGGAAACTGAGCCTTCAGCTTATAGTAGTCTTCCCAAGTGGCCTCTGCATGAGACAAATTATACCATTGAACTAAAACCTGAACAGTAGAGGAAATTCCCTGTTTGGCTAATCTTCTGTCCAGAATAGCCACTGGTTCCACCAAGAATTGACCCTCAGGACCTACATTGGGCAGGGTAGGTGTAGCAGAGTACTTTCCAGTAGCTTTCTTGAGTTGGGATACATGAAACACAGGGTGAACCTTGGAGGAGTCAGGCAGTTTGAGCTTGTAAGCAACTTTACCCACCTAAAGCAAGATCTGAAAAGACCCATAGAACCTAGCAGACATCTTGTAATTGCTCCTAAGCTGAACTGAGCTTTGCCTATAAGGCTGCAATTTGAGAAAGACCCAGTCTCCTTCTTGGAACACCCTTTCAGTCCTGTTTTGTTGGCATAGTGAACCATCATCTCATGAGCTTTAGCCAAGTTATCCTTGAGTAACTGCAAAAATGTAGCTCTGTCCCTAACAAATGCATCCACTTCTGGCAGTCCACACTTGTTAAGTTGATGGAAATTGTAATGCCTAGGTGGAAAACCATACAAAGCTTCAAAATGAGTGAGCTGCAATGATGTATGGTAATTGGTGTTATACCACCATTCAGCTAGACTCAATCACTTAGCCCATCTTTTAGGCCTATCACCACTCAAGCACCTCAGGTACACTTCTAAACACTGATTAAGTCTTTCACTTTGCCCATCAGTTTGAGGGTGGTAAGCTGTAGTATACTTCAGTTGAGTACCCATGAGTTTAAACAAGGAATTCCAGAAATGGCTGAGGAACACAGTGTCTCTGTCACTAACAATGGAGCTTGGTAGACCATGGAGTTTGCACACATGTTGGAAGAAAACACCAGCCACACTCTCAGCTGTATAAGGATGTGATAAAGGAATAAAGTGGCCATACTTAGAGAGTCTGTCAATAAAAACTAGTATGGTGGTTTTACCATATGAGATAGGCAAGCCCTCAACAAAGTCCATTGCAATATGTTCCCAAGGTTTTTTTGGGATAGGAAGGGTTTGTAACAACCCTGGATAAGGCAAATGCTCAACCTTCATTCTCTGACATGTATCACACTCCTTGACCCATTCCTTCACTTGCTTCTTAAGACCTGGCCAAGTGAACATCAACTTCACCCTTTTATAAGTCCCTAGGATGCCAGAATGCCCTCCCACCCCAGTATCATGCAGCTCCTTAATGATTTAAACTCCGAGGTTGTTAGTTTTTCCAACACAAAGGAGGTTGTCTTGCTTAAGCACCCCATCCTGTAGTTTGAATCCAGGAAGTGAATTTGGATCAAGTGTCAGATCTGTCATTTTATCTAGAACCCATTCATCCTCTTTGTAACTCTCTTTGACATCTTGTAGCCATTTTGGAGTGACAGTGGTAATGAGAGCACAATCTCCTTCAGATTCAGTTTCTAGGTTTTCTCTTCTGGATAACGCATCTGCAGCTAAGTTCTCTTGTCCCTTCTTGTATTGAATGTCATAATGCAACCCCAATAGCTTAGATATCCATTTCTGTTTAAGGACAGTGGTCAACTTTTGTTCTAGCAGGAACTTCAAACTATGGTGGTCAGTTTTAATAATGAATTTGGCACCTTCCAAATAAGACCTCCACTTGGCAATGGCATGTACCAAGGCTAGTAGTTCTTTCTCATAAGTAGACATTCTCAGGTGTTTGGCAGACAATGCCTTGCTAAAATAAGCCAAGGGCTTGTGTTGCTGCATGAGTAAAACCCCAATACCATCATAACAAGCATCAGTTTCTACTACAAATACCTCATTGAAGTTAGGTAATGCCAGAACATGTGCAGTAATCATAGCCTTCTTAAGAGCTGCAAATGATTCTTGAGCTTCAACACTCCACACAAAACTTACCTTCTTGAGTAACTGAGTGAGGGGTCTAGCTATACCTCCATAACCCCTCACAAATCTTCTATAATAACCAGTAAGACCCAGAAATCCCCTCAATTCCTTGACATTCTTAGGTGATGGCCAATCAGTCATTGCCTTCAGCTTCCTAGGATCAGTTTGTACTCCCTCCTTACTGATGATATGACCCAGGTACTCAACAGACTTCATGCCAAAAGAACAATTACTCATTTTAGCAAAGAGCTGATGCTTCCTCATGGTGGTGAATACTAACTCTAAGTGATGTTTGTGGTCATCCAAATTAGAGTTGTAGATGAGTATGTCATCAAAAAATACTAGGACCATCTTTCTAAGGAAGTCTTTGAACACTTCATTCATCAAACATTGAAATGTAGCAGGTGCATTAGTGAGACCAAAAGGCATGACATTAAACTCATACGATCCCTAGTGAGTTCTAAATGCAGTCTTATAAATGTCTTGCTCAGCCATTCTCAGCTGGTGATAACCAGCTCTTAGATCTAATTTGGTGAAGATGGTAGCATTTCTCATTTCATCCATGAGCTCATCTATTATTGGTATAGGGAATTTGTTCGTGATGGTGATCTCATTGAGACCCCTATAATCCACACAAAATCTCCAGGAACCATCCTTCTTCTTAACCAATAACACTGGAGCTGCAAAAGGGCTGGTACTAGGTTGTATTTTCCCATTCTGCAACATCTCTTTAACCATTTTCTCCATTTCATTCTTCTGCAAGTAGGGGTACCTGTAAGATCTCAAGCAAACTGGGTTTGCTCCCTCCTTAAGTGGTATTTGTGATCCTGTGCTCTTTTGGGAGGCAATTGTGTTGGCTCTTCAAAAATGTCATGGTATTGTTGTATCAATGCTTGTAAGGGTGCAGGTATGTCTGTCTTCTCTTCAGCTGGGTTGATGGTATACAATTGAGCAGTTAGTACTGGTAACTGCTGATTGCAGTACTTCTGCATAGCATTCAGCTGAACTTCAGAAATTTCTTTTTCCCTGTTGCTAGCCTCTATGACCACTTCTTGACCTTGATAATGGAAACCAAAAGCTCTAGTGTTGAAGTCTAGAGAAATGGTGCTTACTTCTTTCAGCCATTGAGCTCCCAACACCAGGCCACACCCTCCTATAGGCAACACTCTGAGGTCTGTCTGTATAGTACATTTTTTCAACTTGATCTTTACTTGTTGGCAAACCCCAGGACTATGTATGATGCTACCATCTGCCACAGACATCTGCATAGTCTTACTCTCTGCAGCCTTACAACCCACTCTTCTAGCTGTCATTTGGTCAATGAAATTATGTGTACTCCCTGTATCAATTAGAATATGCACCTCTCTGCCATTAATATGTCCAGATATTCTAATTGTGTCAGCTGCTCTGAATCCAGACATGGCATGTACAAATATGCTTGGGAGCATCTCACATTCATTGGTGAGTTCTTCATTAGTCACTTCTTCTCTGGTGTCCTCAAGGTGGTCTGGTTCTTCTAGCTCACCTTCCTCCTCATTGCCAATGAGAAGGAACACTGATTTTTTTGTGCATTTGTGTCCAGGGGTGTATGCTTCATCACAATAAAAACACAACTTCTTGTCCCTCTTCTCCTTCATTTCTGCATCTGTAAGCCTTTTGAATGTAGGAGTTGACTTGTGATTGATATTCATTTCCTTATGAACTCTTGCATTGTCTTCTTTACCTTGCCACCCAGAATTATTCTTGTTTTTGTAGCTAACTGTGCTAGTTTGCCTGATCCACCCCTTCATATTGTTCTGTATGGTTTGCTCCAAGGAATTGACATGCACCTCTTGGAGTCTAGCCATATCCTCTTATCTTTTATGCAGCTAACAATTATAATTATTAAATTTAGAAACACGATTATAAAAGCGTCAAATTTCTTGAATCACAACGATACGAAAATAGTATTCAGATGCAAAGCAATTATCACCACTTATTGTGCATAATTACTTTTCTCAGCATTAATCATACATTTTAAATTATTAAATACATATTAAAAATTATTTTTGTTGGGTGGGGGGAAAGGAAAGGGTTGGAGATGAGTAATTGTTTGGGGGAGGGGGAGGGGGAGGGTGAGGGGGGGAAATGGTGGGCCCGTGAGGGGAGGGGGAGTTGAGAGGAGGGGGAAATACATGGGTTGGAGATGCCCTTAGTTGTAAGGTAGCAAAGCGGAGGAAGAAACGTTTATGAGAGTATTAATGGAGGAACACCAAATTGTCAATAGTATTAGAAGAAGAACATAAATTTTGATAAAAGGACAATTAAAGGAAGGGTAAAAGAGAAAAATCACCCCTCAAACTTAGGGCAAATACACTTTGGTCCCCTGACCTTTGGGAAAAGATAGTTTGATGCCTTCATAACTAATACACCTCGCGGATTTGGTTGAAAGACAATTTTGTCCCTAACGATGAAGCAAAATTACAAAGGTATTTAAGACTTTCTTTTCTCTTCTTTCTCATTTCTTCCAACCCTAGCCACCCCCTTCTCTTCTTCATATTCAACACCCAACCTGTTATAACATGGGGGTATTCGAGCAAGAACGACGAAAGTGAAACAAGAACGAGACATATATTTAACATGGTTCATTAACGAATTCTCAACGAACCCGCTAGCTACTTTACGGCCAGAACCATATATTTTATTGAGAAGAGAATCTGATTACAATGCACGTCGTAGCCACAACGGCCACGATGGCGACCTGAAACACATACCTGAACATACACACAAGAATATCTCTCAAGCACTACCAATTTGAAACCCACAAAACTCACTTTGTGTGTATGATGTGTACTACAAACCAAGTCCATGTGCTTTATATAATCAAACTTAGGGGAAAATACACTTTGGTCCCCTGATATTGGGAAAAAAGACAGTATGGTGCCTTCATAACTAATAGATCTCGCTCCTTCAAAAAAAAAAAAAAACTAATAGAAGTCGCGAATTTGATTGAAAGACAATTTTGTCCCTAACGATGAAACAAAATTACAAATGTATTTAAGCCTTTATTTTCTCTTCCTTCTCATTTCTTCCAACCCTAGCCACCCCCTTCTCTTCTTCCTATTCAACACCCAACCCAAGAGAACATCTACACCCCTTCTCTTCTTCCTTCTTGTTTCCCTCGATAACCCACAAAAAAAAAACAACAATCGCCGGCCATCATCACCTACGGCACCATCTTTATCGCTTCCAAGCTACCTCCAAGCTCCATCACATTCCCATGTCTCCCTTTCGGGTTCTCACTGTCAAAAGAGTTTGAGGTCCTCCGAACTCACAACTATCTCCGGAGATTCGGAACACAGAAATCGATCGGAGAAAGAAGAGATAGAAGAGATATGAGATCTAGAGAGGGAGAGAAAGACTTTGCAGAGAGAAAGAGGGAAGAAATTGTAATATTAATCATAAGCATTTCAGTACAATACCCCTCTTTTATATAAAGAGGGGGAGGTAAATGTAATTTCCCAAACTAAGCAACGACCCGCTGACATGACAATCCGTTGGACTATCCCACCAATCAGAACACGACAGCTGGCTGACGTGGCCAAGCTGCATGGCAGAAGGATGATACGGCGCCGTCCCAATAACTGTTTGAACCTAACGGCTAAGGGAATGGACGGATCAGATCTGCTAATGATCTGATCCAACGGCTACTGAAAGCTAAAATTACACGACCACAGTTTGTAAAACATTACAATTCAGTCCTAGTTACACAACCACAGTTTGTGGGAGAATTCACTTTAGTCCTTGCCACCACAACCCTGACAAAGAGTAGCAGCAGGAACGTCTTTCTCTACCTATCGGGTTCTTTTCTTCTTTCTCTTATTCTTCACCTCCACCTGATCTTCTTCATCCTTTCTTTTTCTTCTCTCTTATCTCTCCCACTTTCTTCTCAATCCAAGGTCTTCAACCAATTCCAGATCCACAACGTTGATACACCTGATATGGTAGTTTTTCGACGACCGCGACAGAGGTGAGTATCAGAAATAGTTGATTCGGGCTTGTCGCGAGAATTGTTCCGATTTCATGCTCATGGTCAATTTTTGGGTCTGGATTCGATTTAGGGTATGCCGATCTCGTTCGATTTGTGGGTTTCGATGTTAGCAATCTAGGAGGTTGTAATGGTGGTGATGGTGGTGGCAATGGCGGCTTAGTAGGTGGTGGATTATGTGTCAGATTGATTTATGGCATGTTTGATACCAGCTGCAAATCTCAATTCTGAAAAGAAAATCCAACTTAACTGAGAATCACAATCTGTTTGGTTTGAGCTAAAGTTATAGATTACTAACTCGACCCATTTAATGAAATTGAAAGAGCTCCAAATTCAAGTAATTGAATACACCTATTTAAAAATGAACTGTGATCATGCTAATGTAAACAAAATATCGAGATTAGTTTTTTTAGAGATTTTCAGCTGCATAATCTCCAATTTTTTAGATTCTACACCTGCACACCGATTATTTTAATCTGCAAATTATCAGATTAAAATGTGCACGCATAAAAAACAGAATTGTTGAAATATGTCGATTTTAATCGAACTGGATTTAAACCTTCAATACCAAACATGCACTTAATGGTGGCGGTGGCTGCGGCGGCGAATGGGTAGCCTCACAACAAATTTACGGTTGCGCCAACCACTATCCAATGGAGTCTTCTCTCTACCCATCCCTGTTAAAATCTTAATAAACTTGGTGGTGATGGTTTGTTATTGTGAATTTGTTGTGGTGGATTTGTTTTTTGTTGTTGCGGATTTGTTGTGAGGCTGATTTGTATGTGGTGATTTGTTACCACTGGTATGGAAGATGGTTGGTGGTGGGTTATCAACAGAAGACACAAAGACAGAGATGGGATGGTAGTGTAGTGGTGGTTATTCATAGTGTTCAGACAACTCAAGAACAAGAACACAAAATATTTCAAGAACCTGAACACCAAGAACATCAAGAACAAGGGGGCAAAATATTCAAAAAAAAAAATACTTAAAAAGTACAGAAGAGTGCTATTTGTCCTCCGATTTTCCGTTAAGAATGGACCAAAGTGTCTGTTTCCAAAGGTCAAAGGACAAAAGTGTCTTTGCCTCTAAGTTCGAGGGTGGTTTTTGTCTTTTACCCTGAAAGAAAATAAACACCAAGGAAAATATATTTTTACATATAACCACTTATATATTTTACACTATAATGCAATTACGTTAGTCTAAGTATCATAACTTTTCATTTTCCTCAAAAATAAAAGTATCACAACTCATATTTTTTAAAATTGTATTCGAGATTTTCAAATTTTCCGGTCAGCATAAACCAGTAGAGGATGGGTATGCTCGACTCGTGACCATGACTCGAGACTCTCCCGGGTCACGTTTTACCTCAAAGTTTTTTATTTTTTTACGTACACGTGACTTTTCTCTAATGAAAAGTTTCTTTTTCTAATCTTTGATGCTACAGTTATCTTTATGTATATAAAATTGTTTCAATACAAACTTTAAAATTATTTTTTTATAATTAATCAGAAGTTACTATTTATTTTATTATTTAATAATTCATTTATATTTATTCCTTGCATCGAATCACTTATTTGAAGTAAGGGTGTAACGAAAATTTTGCTAAGCTAAATTATTATATGATCTCTTAGATAAGTTCCTTAAAAAATCAAAATGAAACTTGCATATAATCTTAATCAGTGTGGTCCGTTTGATATTTACACAGTCATCATTGTGTTTGATTTTTCTTTGAGTTTAATCGGTGTGTTTGATTGAATATTTGTTGTTATAGTTTTTCTCTTAATCTGTTGATAATTCTGATGGTTCATCAGTGTTAGAAGGGGGGTGAATATATAGCCCATTTTTCGTACACCAAAAGATAAAAAAACCTAATAAAGCTACACTATTTTCACAACGAGTTGACTCGGTAAACTCGCGGGTCTACGATTTTGACGAGTTTACACGGATTTGCTGCGGGTTTATCAGCCGCCGGATTTTTGAGCAGGTCAACCTGATTGCCCATGTAAACTCAATAACTCTTAAACCCGTTGGTCAACCCGTGAGATTGACACACATGTAACAGTAGGTTAGCAACTGAATTGCAGTTAAGATACACTTACAAGTGTTTGTAACGTCTCACCAATTCGGCTGGATCACTTCACCATTTTGGGAGTAAAATGCTTCATCTCATTCTATGATCCATACTCAATTCCACATTAAAACTATAGATATATTGTTCAACAGATGGTGTATGCCAAGTACCAAAAAGATTTTATACCACTTTCTCTCACCAAACGAAATAACATATTCCTTCCCTCCTTCCGTTACTTTCATATGCTATGTACTTTGTCCTGGAAATTGCTCATCATTTTCTTTCAATCACGGTAGGAAGACTGTGTTATCTTTCATGGAAGCTACCAATTGGACTCCACAAAGTTGGCTGAGGTGTTGCTTCTCCAACGTGCTCCTGAGAACCACCACTGATTTTTCAAAATTAAGTTTGTGCCGACTTGTATTTCTGTAGTTTTGTAATAGTTTTTCGGCGCTGTAATTCCCTGGGTCGTGATCTTTGTAAAAATAAAACTATCGTTTGCAAAAAAAGGTGGGAGAAAGTGGGATCCCTCTAGATGAGGCGATGCCTGATAGTGAACCTGAAAGGACACAAGCTAAGAGAGCGCGTGAGAGCATCTCTCCACAAAGGAGAGATATGTTAGGTGAGAGCGGACATCCTTGACAAAGCATGTGCTCATGCCTGATAATCCAACAGCTTTGCCCTTGAATTTAAAATGAAAAAGTTGGAGTAGAAATGCAATCCATAACTAGATTAAAATCCACATAGGGTCAAACCCTAGTTTTAGGAATACCCAAAACTAGTCTTTATTGAATTTAAATGAAAAATTTGGTTGTAGGTCTTTCTCATGTTATCTTTGCGTGCTAGATAGTTTTCCTTTCCCTTCTTTCTAGTTTTTAATGAACCTAGAATTTCGAAAGCTATTAAGATGTTGTTCGTGATTGGACGATCAGACACAAAAGCACTTTTACTTTCTGAGATTATCGTAAGGAGTCCTTGCTTATATATATTCGCCATCGTCTTTGTCAACAGCTTATAGATAAGTGTACATAGACTATTTGTCCTTATGTATGTTGTTGTCCTCACCTGCTCCACATTCATGATGACGGATAAAAGGGTATGATCGAGATTCTCAACACTAGCTTCTCCTTTAAGAATTTTAAGTACAAGATCAATTACCGAGTTACCCACTATATGCCAGTATTAATGGAAAACGAATAGTTGGGAAGCCATCCACCCATAGTGAATTGGTTGAACTCATCTACTGTCGACTGTAGACCTTAAATACTTCGGCTTTGTTGTAAGGTCCTTCCATCAGCTCCATGTGGTTAATATTTATCTTGGTTGAAACGTAGTTGTTAGCATTTGGTGCGCCCATGTGGGGTGCACAATGCAATTATCCTAAACTTATGGGTTAAGGTGAGACAAGCTAAAACCTTATGGGTTAGTAGCAAGGACATAAACCCTAGGGGGTGATGTTGCAATTGGGTATAAGTATGTCTATATAAGGAGACAACCTCATACACATTATTATGAGAGACATAATAATAACACACTACTGTAGAGATCATGTGCTGATCATAATACAATAAACCCTAGACTCTCTCTCTAACTAGCCTCCATTGGTGGAACTTGGTGTGGATCAGAGCTTTCGTCCTAGTGATTCGAGCCAGACTGTGGGAGCAAGGAGGGCACGTGAAAGCAAGCATCCTACGATCATCCGCTGTGCATAGGAGCTAAGGAAGACAAGGTAAACACATGAATCTTCCGCTATAATTCATGTTGTAGATCTGTATGTGATAGATCATGTTCGTCCTTCATTGGTATCAGAGCCTTAGGCTTGTTTTTCGTGCCTCGTTATGCGTACCCGCATCAGTTTAGAAAATCGTGTTTATGAAAATTCATAATATTTTAGTGAAACATATATGGTTAGATAGGATTTTTCACGAGGATTTCATAAATATAAATTTTGTAATTTATGGACGAACAGAGAATTAGTTATGAATATTTTAAGATTTGGAACAGTATAAATCTGGACTGTAAGATCTGAGCTGTAATAAGATTTTTTTCAAAAGGTGTTAAAATTGAGTTTTGAACACATAATTGGAATCAGGGTGAAAAGACGAGTCCAGCGATATAAGGATCGCCGGAAACGGAGCCCAGGAAGGCGGTGCGTGGGCTTCACGCGCCACCGATGCCGCCCCCACGCGCGGCCACGCGCCACCACGCGCCAATAGGGCTGCGGCGGCTGCTGACGTGGCATGATGACGTGGCGTACTGTTGGGTTTTGACGTAGGTAACGCAGCGGAATAACAAAATTAATCCTACTCAAAGCCCACCAAGGATCACAGGAAGAGACATCATAACATGATTAAGGACATAGAAGATGTGTACCTTTTTGATTTGAGAGATCACACGAAGAATGATGTCCTCGTCTCTACCGGTTGATCCACGTCTAGAGGTGAGATATAGATTCTTCCTTCAATCAAGTGCTAGCTTGAACCTTGGAGGAAGAGGGATGAAGATCAAAGCAACAAATCACCAAAGCACAAGGGAGGGGGCGGCCCTCTCTTGCCGTCGGGTAGGGGGCGGACGGGTGGCTAGGGTTTCGGCCCTAGCACCTTGTCTTGCTCTCTCTTTTGCTCTCTCCCACTCTTTGTGTGTTATGACTAATAACTCATATGTGGGAAGGAAGCTAGAGCCTCCTTTATATACTCCAACAACTCCTTGTTGTTTCCATAAAAGAGTTTTCTTGTTCTAGTAGGACTAGAACTATTCCCTTCCTTGCAAATTAGTCCTACTAAGTTTGCAAGGTGTTGCACAATGATCCTTCTATTAATTAATCCATATTAATTAATCCCAAATCTAGCTCTACTCTTTTTGACGTGTGACCCCATAGGTTTCTATATAGTTGGTAGTAACTATTACTAACATGGAGCGGTGTCTAGCAACACATCCATGCCACCCAACCAATAGAAATAGTCAGTGATCCCGACAAACCTTTGTGCCCAATATGTCATATTGCATTATCCCTTTGTCTCCATATCCGGATTGGACACGAGACATAAATAGTCACACTCGTATATCCAATCCGTAGTTCCTCGATCCTGGGAATATGCTCATGCTCACAGATAACATTAATATCTCCATACTAATTTATCTGAGTCTGGCCAGACATTCAATAAGCCTCATCCCTCGAGTGGCCGTGGATATTTACCCCCATTATGTGGGAGGGACAAATCCTATCTACATCACTACGATCTCTAAGCTTGCTTCCAATCACGCCCGATAGCCACCTTTATGATTACCCAGTTACGGTGTAACGTTTGATAACATCAAAGCGCAATATTTCACAACTAGAGTATCTAGTGACTTCAAGTCCAAGGATTGCAATAATATTAGCACTACGAAAAGCGATTGTGACTTCACATAATATAATGTATCCTTTTCGTCGTGGGTCAATCCAGTATGCCATTACTCCTAATGCATACCCATATGTTAGACTTGATATCTCCATATCAATCTACCCATATACTAGTCTATATTTGATTGTCCTATTAATCAATATAATGGACTAGGGATATTTAAGATAAATAACACAATTTATCTAAGGACTTCATTATATTAAATATCGCCATAAATAATAAATGAATATTCTAGCCAAAACAATTGTCCATACTAAATTTATGATTGCCTCTAGGGCATCTATTCCAACAGTCTCCCACTTGCACTAGAGCCAATCTGGCGCATATCGTATGCCTATAGATCTGGCGTGCCCTTCATGCTTTCGCTGCGCAAGAGGTTTCGTGAGCGGATCTGACACGTTGTCATCCGTCGGAATCTTGCATATCTTCACATCCCCTCGATCGATCATATCACGAATAAGATGTAATCTCCTAAGTACATGCTTTGACTTTTGGTGCGATCTTGGTTCCTTCGCTTGTGCGATTGCCCCAGAGTTGTCACAATACAACTCCACGGGATCCACTATGCTAGGGACCACACCGAGCTCAGTGATAAACTTCTTTATCCATACTGCCTCTTTTGCTGCTTCCGCAGCAGCAATGTACTCAGCTTCTGTTGTAGAATCAGCAACTGTTCCTTGCTTGGAACTCTTCCAGCTCACAGCTCCTCCATTCAGGCAAAACACGTATCCAGACTGCGATCTGTAATCATCCTTGTCGGTTTGGAAGCTTGCGTCAGTGTAACCCTTTACACTTAGCTCTTCCATTCCTCCAAATATCAAGAACACATCCTTAGTTCTTCTTAAGTACTTTAGGATGTTCTTGACAGCAATCCAGTGACTCTCACCCGGATTGGACTGATATCTGCTCACCATACTTAACGCGTATGATACGTCTGGTCTAGTACATAGCATGGCGTACATGGTGGATCCTATGGCCGAAGCATAGGGTATCCTGCTCATGCGGTCCTTCTCCATCCCGTTGGAGGGACAGTCATTCTTAGAAAGAGTGACTCCATGTGACATGGGCAAGAATCCCTTCTTGGAATCTTGCATGTTGAACCTCTTCAACACCTTGTCAATATATGTACTCTGACTTAGGCCAAGCAACCTTTTAGATCTATCTCTATAAATCTTTATACCAAGTATATAGGCTGCATATCCTAAGTCTTTCATCGCAAAGCACTTTCCTAGCCAATCTTTAACAGATTGCAGAGTAGGAATATCATTGCCAATGATTAGTATGTCATCCACATACAAGACCAGAAATACTATAGAGCTCCCACTAACCTTATTGTAAACACAAGGCTCATCTTCGTTCTTGATGAAGCCAAACTCTTTGACCGCGTCATCAAAACGTCGAATCCAGCTCCTAGAAGCTTGCTTTAATCCATAAATGGACCTTTGCAGTTTACAGACTTTATTGGCATTCTCTGGATCCTCAAAACCCTCTGGTTGTGTCATGTACACATCCTCAAGGAGGTTCCCATAAAGGAACGCTGTTTTGACATCCATTTGCCAAATCTCATAGTCGTAGTATGCTGCAATAGCAAGCAAGATTCGAATGGATTTAGTCATGGCGACTGGTGAAAAGGTCTCATCATAGTCAATACCATGAATCTGTCTATAACCTTTGGCCACCAATCGGCCCTTATAGGCAACTACCTTGCCATCCATGTCGGTCTTCTTCTTGAAGACCCACTTGCACCCTATGGGTCGAGCCCCTTCGGGTGGTTCCACCAAAGTCCATACTTTGTTGGTATACATGGAATCCATTTCGGATCTCATGGCTTCTAGCCACTTCTTAGAGTCTGGGCCACTCATGGCTTCTCCATAGTTTGCAGGCTCATCATCCATGAGTGGTACGTCATCGGGCTCAGTCACGAGAAGTCCATACCTCTGTGGCTCATGACGCACTCTTCCTGATCTACGGAGTTCCTGTGTTACTTGAACAGGTTCTTCCACAACTTCTTGTGGTTCCTGTTCATGTTCCATTATCGGTTCAGTGGTTTGTGGTTCATGAATTTCTTCAAGTTCTACAACCCTCCCACTTGCTTCTTTACAGACTAGTTCTCTTTCTAGAAACACGCCGGTCCGAGCAACAAACACTTTGTTTTCAGTAGGGTTATAGAAGTAATATCCTTTAGTTTCCTTAGGATATCCCACAAACTTACACTTATCCGCTTTAGGCCCGAGCTTGTCTGTTTGTAAACGTTTTACATAAACGTCGCAGCCCCAAATCTTCATAAACGACACAATGGGACGCTTCCCAGTCCATATCTCATATGGCGTCTTCATGACTGATTTGGATGGAACACGGTTAATGGTAAAAGCTGCCGTCATTAGAGCATGTCCCCAAAAGGATATCGGAAGATCTGTTTGAGACATCATAGATCGCACCATATCTAATAGAGTGCGATTCCTCCTCTCAGATACATCATTCCATTGTGGTGTCCCAGGTGGAGTGAGCTGGGATACTATCCCACACTCTCTAAGATACTCCTCAAACTCTTGGCTTAAGTATTCTCCTCCACGATCCGATCGTAGAGCTTTAATACTCTTCCCAAGTTGCTTCTCTACTTCACTCTTGAATTCTTTGAACAATTCAAAGGATTCGGATTTGGCCTTCATAAGGTATACAAATCCATATCTACTGAAATCATCAGTAAATGTGATGAAGTAGGTATAACCACCTCTGGCAGGCGTGGGGAATGGCCCGCATACATCAGTATGTATGAGTGCCAATAACTCACTAGTCCGCTCGCCTTTCTTATTGAAAGGGGACTTTGTCATTTTTCCTAATAAACAAGATTCACATGTCTCATATGATTCCAAATCAAATGAGTCTAGAAGTCCATCCTTATGGAGTCTAGATATGCGTTTCTCATTTATATGGCCTAAACGACAGTGCCATAGATATGTAGGATTTAAATCATTAGTTTTAATCCTTTTAGTATTTATGTTATAGATTGGATTATTTAGATCAAGGATATACAATCCATTAGACAAATGCGCACTACAATAGTGCATACTATCAAAATAAATGGAGCAACACTTGTCCTTTATTGAAATAGAAAAACCTTTCTCGTCCAAACAAGAAGCGGAAATAATGTTTCTGCTCATAGCAGGCACATAAAAGCAATTGTCTAATTCTAAAATAAGTCCAGAAGGCAAAGATAGCTCATAAACGCCTACAGCCAATGCAGCAACCTTTGCTCCATTCCCGACGCGCAAGTCTATCTCCCCCTTTCGCAATCTTCTACTTCTTTTCAAATCCTGCACATTACGACAAATGTGAGAACCACATCCGGTATCTAATACCCAGGATGATGAAATAGAAAGATTAACGTCTATAACATAAATACCTGGTGGTGGTGGAATCACTATTCCAAGCTTCTTATCCTCCAGATATTTAGGGCAATTCCTCCTCCAGTGACCCGGCTGGCTGCAGTAGTGACACTCACCTTTAGCCACGCCTCCACTAGGCTTTAGGGCTTCCTTGGATTTCGCAACTTTCTTGCTTTTTCCTTTTGAAGTAGATGCAACTGACTTGCCCTTCTTCCTGTGTACCATCATTATGGCCTTGCCCTTGCCTTTATTGATGCTTTGCTCAGCTGTCTTTAGCATGTTCAATAGGTCTGGCAAAGACTTGTTGATCTCATTCATATTATAGTTCATAATGAACTGATTATAACTGTCAGGCAACGATTGCAAGACGAGATCAGTCGCCAAGTCCTGGCCGAGTGGGAACCCCAGTCTCTCAAGGTTCTCTATGTACCCGATCATTCGGAGTACATGAGGGCCTACTGGATTCCCCTCTGTAAGACTACTTTTGAATAATGCTTTAGACACTTCATAGCGCTCATGCCTTGCCTGTTCCTGAAACAATTATTTCAAGTGTCTGATCATATCATAGGCTTCCATGTTCTCGTGTTGCTTCTGAAGCTCACCAGTCATGGTACAAAGCATGAGGCAAGTCACGTCATTAGAATCATCAATATGTTTCTGACGTGCCCTTACTTCCGCTAATAGAGACTCATCTTGTGGTGGGTCTGGAATTGGAGTGTCCAAGACGTACAGCTTCTTTTCTTTCTTGAGGACAATCCTCAAGTTTCTGTACCAGTCAAGGAAATTTATTCCAGACAATTTATCCTTCTCAAGGACAGATCGTAGGGATGAACTCGATGCGTTGTTGTTTGCCATTTGGAATTCTTCAAAACGAGAAATATGCAATTTAGTATTTTGAACAATTTAACTATATTTAACAATGGCTAGATCATTAAATATAGCTCCCACTATTTTTCTCGGATTAATAGCCCTCACTATTAAAGCGGAAAATATCTTTATATTTTCTAGTGGGTCCAAGATCCTTATTTCACTTCTCCTTGAGCTTGCTTTGGCAAGTCACCCAAGAATTGGTTATTTAGGTAGGAACCATTCCAATTGCATCCCATGCAACTCTTGGTCCAATTAGGTGAATAAATTCCTCTTATTCTTTATCCAATTGGATAACTCCTAATTGTCATGCCTCTAAGCTCATCAATCCAATTGACTCTTTCCTAGTTGCGTCCAACCTCTTGCTTTCAACATACACGCATTACTAGCTTGCGTCGTCCGCGACACATCATGAAAATTAAAATCGCCTTGCTTTGGCAAGCCCGAATTTTAATAGGCCATGATCATGAAGGGTGTTTTGGCAAGAGAAGGCAAAACGCAATATTTAATTGAGGGATTTCTTTTAATATGTTTGGTTGATCTTATCAACATGGTCTACTTATTTGGATTGGGCCATCCACAATAAAAGACCAACTTTGTTTATTATTATCTTGTTATTGTTTTGCTTGTAGCGCCATACACACAAAATAAATAGCAAGGCATGAATAATAAACATCCACAAAATAAAAAAACGTGGCATGGATATGGCCTCAAGACTAATGATATTATCAAGCCAATGATAATATCTAATTGCCCTAAAGTGCCGAGCTCATCTCCATGTGCTCCACCATAGCTGCGCGCCTAGGGATGTCTTTTGGCTCCTTTGGTTCTCCAGTCTTCTTCTCCATGTTCTTGGCTATCATCTAAATATTTCTAATTCTAGCCTAACATCTAGAATAAATAAATAACAAAAGCCTCACATGTCGAGGAGAAAAAGAACGACTCGCAGGCCGTAAAACTTAATTAATTATTACATTAATTTGATCAGCTCGCAGGCCGTAAACCAAACCACAAAACTATAAACATCCACAATCCTAGGCCATATCCATCCACCATGCAATAAAGCACATAATACAGTTAAAACCAATTTTTAACGCGCTTGTTTAAGTTTAATGAAATTGGGTAACTAGGGTTTCACAACGGTCCAAAGGGTCCAAGCCAACAAGTGGCCCGAACCCTAGGACCGCCGCACGCCTTAGGGGCCGCGGCCTTGCTTGGCGCGCAAGGGAGGGGCGGGCGGCTAGGGTTTCGGCCCTAGTCCCCTTCCTCCTTCCTTGTTGCCCAAGCAAGGTTGTTTCCATATGGATTTAAGTCCATAATTTTATTTCCATAATTGAAAACCCCTTTTCAATCATGTGCCCATGAACCCTAATTTTTTAAGAACCCAATTATTCACATCCTATGAGATTAAACTCATCAATTCTAACATCCAATGTTAAATTGGGTCTTGTTTGATTGAATCAAATTCAATATTGCATCTACTATGCCAATTTTTCAGTTTTCGCGTAATAAACAATAATACGGTGTATGAACTGAAATCGTAAACACATAATATCATGTTATGCTCTACGACCTGTGGCTCTGATACCACTGTTGGGTTTTGACGTAGGTAACGCAGCGGAATAACAAAATTAATCCTACTCAAAGCCCACCAAGGATCACAGGAAGAGACATCATAACATGATTAAGGACATAGAAGATGTGTACCTTTTTGATTTGTGAGATCACACGAAGAATGATGTCCTCGTCTCTACGGTTGATCCACGTCTAGAGGTGAGATCTAGATTCTTACTTCAATCAAGTGCTAGCTTGAACCTTGGAGGAAGAGGGATGAAGATCAAAGCAACAAATCACCAAAGCACAAGGGAGGGGGCGGCCCTCTCTTGCCGTCGGGTAGGGGGCGGACGGGTGGCTAGGGTTTCGGCCCTAGCACCTTGTCTTGCTCTCTCTTTTGCTCTCTCCCACTCTTTGTGTGTTATGACTAATAACTCATATGTGGGAAGGAAGCTAGAGCCTCCTTTATATACTCCAACAACTCCTTGTTGTTTCCATAAAAGAGTTTTCTTGTTCTAGTAGGACTAGAACTATTCCCTTCCTTGCAAATTAGTCCTACTAAGTTTGCAAGGTGTTGCACAATGATCCTTCTATTAATTAATCCATATTAATTAATCCCAAATCTAGCTCTACTCTTTTTGACGTGTGACCCCATAGGTTTCTATATAGTTGGTAGTAACTATTACTAACATGGAGCGGTGTCTAGCAACACATCCATGCCACCCAACCAATAGAAATAGTCAGTGATCCCGACAAACCTTTGTGCCCAATATGTCATATTGCATTATCCCTTTGTCTCCATATCCGGATTGGACACGAGACATAAATAGTCACACTCGTATATCCAATCCGTAGTTCCTCGATCCTGGGAATATGCTCATGCTCACAGATAACATTAATATCTCCATACTAATTTATCTGAGTCTGGCCAGACATTCAATAAGCCTCATCCCTCGAGTGGCCGTGGATATTTACCCCCATTATGTGGGAGGGACAAATCCTATCTACATCACTACGATCTCTAAGCTTGCTTCCTATCACGCCCGATAGCCACCTTTATGATTACCCAGTTACGGTGTAACGTTTGATAACATCAAAGCGCAATATTTCACAACTAGAGTATCTAGTGACTTCAAGTCCAAGGATTGCAATAATATTAGCACTACGAAAAGCGATTGTGACTTCACATAATATAATGTATCCTTTTCGTCGTGGGTCAATCCAGTATGCCATTACTCCTAATGCATACCCATATGTTAGACTTGATATCTCCATATCAATCTACCCATATACTAGTCTATATTTGATTGTCCTATTAATCAATATAATGGACTAGGGATATTTAAGATAAATAACACAATTTATCTAAGGACTTCATTATATTAAATATCGCCATAAATAATAAATGAATATTCTAGCCAAAACAATTGTCCATACTAAATTTATGATTGCCTCTAGGGCATCTATTCCAACACGTACCACGTCAGTACTAGAGCTGGCGTGGCAATGACGTGGTAGCCACGTGGAAGCTGACGTGGCGTCTGACGTGGAGGCTGCCGTGGCAGCTGACGTCAGCATAGGCTGATGTGGCATGCCACGTGGCACTCGGGGGCCGACGTCGGCGCGTGACGGAGGCGGACGCGCCACGCGCAGCGGCGCGTGCGGCATCCTCCGGCCACCATTTTTTGCTAATTTTTTTCTACATGCTCAGAATTAAATTTCCTATTTTCTAGGGTTTTTTCATAATTTTTGGAAAAACAGAAAATTTTATTTTTTTCCCGATTAATTAATGAAGTGTTTAGCACACTTCCCGAGGCAGTTAGACGTCCTTAAGCACACTGTTTTGAGCCCAAATTTTTTCTGGAGACTTAGGACATTTTTACCTACCTTATAAGATAGGAGGTGAGATCCTAGGTAGTTGGGAGCATTTTTCGATCTTATTAGTTGATTGACTTATTGCTTAATAATTTCCAGTAATTATTCTCTAATTCTGAAAATTTCCAGAAAATTTTAGTATGTTTATTTTATTATTGTACAAGATGTTGTGGGTTGAATGGATGTGTTTGATGCATGGATGTGGCTTAGATGTTTTTATATTTGGTTTTGAATATGTAATCAATTAAAATACGGCATGCATGTCGTGCCTCGCTACATACTCTAGTGTCTTTTCTTCTCATCTAAATCGCCTATTAGAGGTTACTTCTTATTAGAAATAAGATAGTTAGTGAAGATTGAAGACTAGAAGCTTCAAGAGAGGTGGCCAAACCAAAAGCTATGGCGCGAGGTGCATGGAGCAAAAGAGACGAACAAAGAAGCTTCAAGGAGCACTCGAGATAGGCAAGATCCATGAGGCGTGAAGTTCAAGACTTTCTCAAGACGTACTCTCAATAGTGGGAGTGCACCTTAGGGGCCACATCCATTGCATATTTATTTTATGCTTATGCTCGTTTTATGTTATAACTGCGTATAACCTCGCATGCTAAAGAACTAAAACGAAAGAGCTCACATTAAGTGGGGATTAAAATTAATGGGGAATCATGAGTGACGATATTTGATTCCTAGAATTGCTACTAGGTTTTAGTGGAGTCCTTATGAGGAACTATTAAATATTAATCTTATCTAAATGTTTGTAGGAGCTAAAACAATGCTTTACAGTAATGTCGAAATCATCTAGTCTCATCGCTGATTCTGCTAAAGCTGTAAAGCTTAATGGGGACAATTACGACATGTGGAGCCGTCGTGCTATGTACTACATGTTAGACATAGATTTGTCTGACCATCTCCAGACAGAAAAGGTCGAACCCGTGATGGCTGAAAACCAACCGCTTATGGAACATGAGCGGAACCTAGCTGCTTTTCATAAGTGGGAAGTAGCGGATAGGAAGGCCTGTTACAATCTTCTATGAATGATGGAAGATGACCTCATCAGGGAGTTCAAAAATTCTATCATTGCAAAGGAGATGTGGGAATCGATCAAGAGCAAGTATGGATCCACTTCTGTCACCAGGCTGGGAGTATTGAGGATGAAGTTTGATTCTTATCATAAGAATCCAGAACACTCAATGACTCAGCACATGAGGGCTATGGCCTTCATGATCAGAGAGCCCATAGCAGCTGGGCGGAACTTACCCGATGAAAAGCAAGTACAAGCGGTACTTACCCAATGAAACAGAACATGACCCACAACGCGGATGTCAAAACGTTTGAGGATGTCAAACGTCACATATTGTTGGAAAGTGAGCGAATTGAGGTCGCGAAGTCCAGTGCTGAGGTGTTATTGGCAGAGCACCCTCTTCCCAAGTCGCAAAAGGCGCGCGGGAACTGGAGGAAGGCGGATAAGGGCGTCAAAGGAAAGGGGAAGCCCGTAGGAGGCCCCAATCCCAAGATCAAGAAAGGAGCTGGTGGAAAGAAGAGCCGGAGAGCTAGAAACTTGGCAAGGATCTTGTGGTTCAACTGCCAGAAGAAGGGTCACTTTGCTCGTGATTGTACCGAGCCAAAGGTATGCCATAATCCAAACAATGACTGTTATGTTATAAGTCAAGTTTTCCATTCCGCTAATGAGTGGGTATTGGATCTAGGTGCAAAAGGACACCTAAGCATGTGATTGAGGCGCGTACACGGATTATTGGCAATGACAAACGGGCAGTAGAAGGATGCACGTGAAGATGAAGTTTGGAGCTCATCCTAATGATGTCTTATACGCTCATAGTGCACGCAAGAACTTGATTTCCGTTTCTCGACTTTTGGATTTGTTTTTAGACTTGTTTTTTAGGGTAGAGTTGCCAAACTATTTTATGGCGATTCATGTTTTGGTACTGGTTTGATTTCTCGTGGTTTATTTTATCTAGACATTATTGGTTCTAGCTTTGGTGATGTTTATGATTCTTGTTCATTCATTACGTCTTCTAGTGATGTTGATTCCACTAGATGGCATTCTAGATGGGGACATATAGGACAGGACAGGATGAACAGGCAGGCCAAGGCAGGCCTACTTGCAAATATGTCCAAGATATCTTTACCTGTATGTGAGTGTTGCCTTACAGGGAAAGCCAAACGCAAACCGTTTGGTAAAGCAGTAAGGGCTACTGAGCCTTTACAACTTATTCATTCTGATGTTTGCGGTCCATTAAATGTTAGAGCTAGACATGGTGCTCGCTATTTCATCACATTTATAGATGACCACACTCGGTTCGGTTATGTGGACTTGATGACACATAAGTCTGAGGCGCTAGGGTGCTTCAGAAAGTTCCTATAAGAGGTAGAGAACCAACTGGACAAAAGAGTTCAGGATCTTAGGACAGACCGAGGTCGTGAATATCTATCTGAGCAATTTAAGGAGCTCTGTGAGGACAAAGGAATAGTGAGGCAGTTGACTATACCCTTCACACCGCAGCAAAATGGTGTAGCGGAAAGAAGGAATAGAACAATGTTAGAGATGGTTCGTAGTATGATGGAAAATGCGAATCTGTCAATCTCCTATTGGGGAGATGCATTGATGACTGCCACATACATACTGAACCGTGTGCCCACCAAGTCTGTAGCCACAAACCCTTACGAGATGTGGACCAAATGTCAACCCGAATTGGGTCCCCTTAGGACATGGGGTCGGCTGCCTATGTACGTAACGTCTCCCATGTCCATGGGAAATTGGGTGCTAGAGGAAAGAAGTGCATCTTCATACGATACTCTGAGCACTCTAAGGGTTACGTATTCATAGCGGAACAGCCGGATGGCAGTCTAACAGAGATGGAGTCGCGAGATGTTGAATTTCTGGAGGGAGATTTTTCCTAGTCAGGGAGAAGCTCGTGGAGATGGCATTCTCTACGAGGAAGAGGAACCACTAGATGACACTCAATTCACCACTACTCAAGATGAATTTGTTCCTATGGATTTTGAGAACAGTGGGAGCGTCTTGCCTACTGAGCAGCCCATCACATGTGGTGATGATGCTGATGGAGATGCGTAGGAGCGCTCGTGGGAGCGTACCCCGTCAACAATTTTACATCGAAGGGGAGGCCATGGTGGTCACCACGCAAGAAGATGATGAACCTAGGACATTGTCCGAGGCTCTATCATCACCTGACAAGAAAGAATGGGAAATTGCTTTACAAGAAGAACTAGAGTCAATGAAAACCAACCATGTTTGGGACCTAGTTGACTTGCCTCCTGGATGTAGGGCCATTGGAAACAAATGGGTTTTCAAGGTCAAAAGGAAGGCAGACGGAAGCGTGGAAAGGCATAAGGCCCGACTAGTGGCGAAAGGCTACACCCAACAGCAGGGTGTAGATTATGAGGAGACATTCTCGCCGGTGGTGAGAATAGCCTCTATTCGCCTTATACTAGAAATAGTAGCAAGCATGGACTTAGAGCTACATCAGATGGATGTTAAGACTGCGTTTCTCAATGGAGAATTAAA
Organism: Linanthus parryae; assembly: GCA_023055425.1. NCBI lineage: Eukaryota > Viridiplantae > Streptophyta > Magnoliopsida > Ericales > Polemoniaceae > Linanthus > Linanthus parryae. The sequence goes on from JALGPY010000001.1 coordinate 125,431,952, forward strand.
CGAGGAGATCTATATGGCTCAGCCGCAAGGCGTCGAGAAGAAAGGTCATGAGGACAAAGTGTGCAAACTGCTTAAGTCCATATATGGGCTTAAACAGTCCTCAAGACAGTGGTATATGAAGTTCCATCAGGACATTGTAGCATATGGCTTTTCAATGGTAGATGAAGACCACTGTGTGTATGTCAAAAGCTCAGGAAATAAGTTCATGATTTTGTCTCTATATGTGGATGACATACTATTGGCAAGCAATGATATAGGAATGCTCAAGACCACTAAAGGGTGGTTGTCCTCTCGTTTTTCGATGAAGGATATAGGGGAGGCGAGCTATATCCTTGGGATTAAGATCCTGAGAGATCGTTCCAAACGACTTCTAGGATTGTCGCAAGAGGCGTACATCCAGAAGATACTCGAACGATTCAGAATGAGCGGTGCCAAGCCACTTGACACTCCCATTGCGCATGGCGAGAAACTCAGTCTAGAGATGTGTCCCAAGAACCAACACGAGAAAGACCAGATGGCCAAAGTACCCTATGCAAATGCGGTCGATTTAGTTAGAAGATATCAGTCTGACCCAGGTATTGGGCATTGGATTGTGAAGAGAATACTCCAATATCTCAAAGGATTACGTGCTATGACTATCGGAGATGATGCTTCGACTAGCCAGCTATACATGCTAACTAGGGTGGGAACCTAGATGCACATGTATCCGCCTCAGGCTATAGTCCATGCTAGATGACATACACATCGCATGGAATAGCATCATAAGTGTTGCACAATCGTACTAGACCGCTCCATTGATCATAGAAGCGAAGCACGATTGCCTGTTCTGTCACCGGACAGAAATGTGCTTGGAAAAGAAGGTTTCCGGGAAACTTGTGAGCTGTCCATAAACCTATGAGCTGCCCTAGCACATGGGTATGCACCACAGTAAAGCCAAACACATAGACATAAAGTATCACTTCATTAGGGAGGGGGTAGCTAAAGGAGATGTTTATTTGGAGCACATCCCTACGAATCAGATGTTAGCTGATCCCATGACCAAACCTTTGTTAAGGCATGTCTTTACTGGTCATGTTAGGAATATGGGCTTAAGTAGGTGGTGAGATATCACTAGAGATTTCAGACTGATGATATGATTTAGACATTGATTGTTGGATTTTAATTGGATTTGTTTCTGTTATGCTACATGTTGTTTTGATACGTGTACGATACGCTTACACATCCTGTACTAGCATATAACATGTCGCGCGGACACTAGGTTGACTCTCTCACACGAGCAACCGCCTTTACAACATCCTGGATAGTCTAGGTGAGTAGAAGATGAGACAGAATCCCGATAAGTGCTAGAAGCCTATGATATGATAAGTGACTCCTGTCATATGAGGCGCATGGCCTATGAAAAGAGTTAGACATCTATCAATAGTGCAAGACCCTGTCAGACGGATTCATTTGTCGCATTGGAATAGGTTCCAAGGTGAGATTGGTTTATGGCCATTCGAACATGGTTATTAACCCGAACCATGTATAGTCTGCGTAGAGAAAGCCAGATGAGAGAACTGATTTCGACTTGCATATGTGCAATATTCAGTACTCGGGTTAATAGTCATATGGGCTGTTGGACTTACATCTGTGTAGTGGTCCCTATGGTATAGGACATGTTCTCTGATTAGATTCCAAACACTATGGCGCACATCTTATGAGATAACGCGTGCTGATGAGTGACACGAGGTGGCGAGTAGAACTAGTCCCTGAGATTCCTCGCCGTGTGAGCCTCGTCGATCATATAAGAATGATTGACACTGTATACCCTTAGTAATTTTATCCATGTCGGGGAGAGACGGTTAGGTGATGCTACTTTAGCGTGAAACCTCATGGCTATGAATGATTCGGCCTTACAGGACATTGCTAGGAAAGTAGCTGACTCCGAATCAAATCGACAATGGATGGAAAGGAAGATTCTCATTGCATCGCTCTTTATCATTTTCATTGGGCCCACTTGAAAGATCTTATGGGATCATGCAGGATATGAATATAATAAAGGAGATGTAGACTCATTGATGCACGACCTTCGGGACAAGGTAGGTGCTCATGGTCTACGAGATGACAATTGACAGAATCTGGGGGATAGGATATATATATATATGTATTGCATTATTTCTTGAGGTTGAGTGAGCTTGCTGCTAGCTCGTCTCGTCTGAGTTTAGAGTATGGAACTCCCGAAATGCAGGTTCTCTTACAGTCACACACCAAGGCCACAAAACACTTTGGCATATGATAATAGTTGGAGAATGAGGGAGACTAGACCTACTGTATTTGTGCAACCCCACTGTGCGAGTGGGAGATGTTAGCATTTGGTGCGCCCATGTGGGGTGCACAATGCAATTATCCTAAACTTATGGGTTTAGGTGAGACAAGCTCAAACCTTATGGGGTTAGTAGCAAGGACATAAACCCTAGGGGGTGATGTTGCAATTGGGTATAAGTCTGTCTATATAAGGAGACAGCCTCCTACACATTATTATGAGAGACATAATAATAACACACTACTGTAGAGATCATGTGCTGATCATAATACAGTAAACCCTAGACTCTCTCTCTAACTAGCCTCTATTGGTGGAACTTGGTGTGGATCAGAGCTTTTGTCCTAGTGATTTGAGCCAGGCTGTGGGAGCAAGGAGGGCACGTGAAAGATCATCCGCTGTGCATAGGAGCTAAGAAATACAAGGTAAACACATGAATCTTCTGCTATAATTCATGTTGTAGATATGTATGTGATAGATCATGTTCGTCCTTCAGTAGTTGAGAAACTAGTATGCATCATCCTGAATATGTCTAGAGGAGGTAAACATGGCTTTAAAAATTTTCTCTTGAACCTGAGTAATCTCTTCATCTGCCATCTTCCAATTCCCGTTTGTTTCATAAATCCCTCGGGTTGTATTACGTGCCTTTCGCACAGATGCCTGCAGGTGGAAACTTTTAGTTTTGGTAATCACACATCCTTAACCACTCTTGTGACCTTTGCTGCAACAATCACTTTCTTAATAAAGAAGTCTAGCCATCCTTTGCTTTGTGTCCCTCAACTTCGTAACTACTTGATGTATTTTCTTTCAATTTCGTAAGTTTTTGTTTTTCCGCCTTGGGTTCCTCAACTGATGTTCAACATTTCAAAAAATTATTTTATTTCAAGTCTTCAACTTGCTATATACTCTGTCCATTTTATTCTTGACTGGACTGAGGCTGTAATCTTCCTCCCGAGAACTTTTAATTGCTTGCTCACAACCACTGTGATTCATCCAAATAGTTGCGAAGTGGAAGCATCATTTTCCACCATTCTCTACATACATGTTGTGTTCCTGGATCACCATCTTGATTGGGACATGGTGCAATGTGGGAGCAACAAGACTGGAGTTTTCTTGCTGAAACTCAGAATGGACAAATCCGCAAATTAAAACTAGCGTCAAAATATGTTCAAATAGTACATAAAAAGACAATACCGATCACCCGTTTAATTTATGTATGTAACCGATGATAACTTATTCATTGTATCTTAACCGGCAATGGTAAGTTAAATATTTCTCAATTATTAACATGCTCAAACGCGTAGTAGCCTTTAAAACTAAATATTGCGTATTGAATTTGGACTAATTTTCTGGTTAATTAGTATCAATTCGAACAAGCAAGTTATAGTTTTATAGAGTTACATGGGCCAATAAATGGTAGGTACCTTAAAAGGCAATAAGACATCTCATAACTGAGTTTGTGAGACCTTAAATTCTCTAAGAGATGGAGTAAAATCTTTGTCCTCGAGCAAATTTGCTCACCCGCTTAGTTGCTGAGCTCCAACAATGTGTAGTAAACTTATTTTATTTTTTTGGGTGAACCTACTGTTGGTGTAGATGCCCAAGAGGCAATATATTTTAGTGTGAACGTTGTTTTGGATATAATATTTATTTTATTATATATGGATATATTAATATAATAAAGTTCTTAGATTGCAATTGTTGCTATCTTAAATTCTCCCTAGTCAAGTATAATGGTTAGTCCGATCACTATGAATGGAGACTAGTGTGTGGGTAGATCAATATGGAGATATCAAGTCTAACAAATGGGTATGCATTAGGAGTAATGGCATAATGGATTGACCCACCACGAAAAGGCTACATGGAAGTTATGTGAATGTCACAAGTGCTTCTCGTAGTGAAAAATAGTGTTGTAGTCCTTTGACTTGAAGTCACTAGATACTCTAGTTGTGAATTATCATGTTTTGATATAATCAAACGTTACACCGTAGAGAGGATTTGTCCATTAGTTGGGTAGTATTTGTCATCGGATTTGTCCATTCACTGGGTAACTATGAAGACAATAATCGAACATGATATGAAGCAAGCTCAGAGATGATAGTGATGTAGGGGATTTGTCCCTCCCACATAACGTGAGTATGTATCCATTGTCACTTGATGAGTAGTACTTATAAATATTTGGCCAGACTCAGGTAAATCAATATGTGATATTGTTGTTATCTGTTCAAATAAGTCTATTCTCAAGATCGAGAAACTATGGATTGGATATACGAGTGTGACATCTTTGTCTCCTGTTCAATCCGAATATTGTTACAAAGGCACATATCACGGTAACATTGGTCACAGAGGTTTATCAGATCACAGACTATTCCTATTAGTTGGGTAGCATTGATGTGTTGCTAGACGCCGCTCAATATTTGTAATTGTTACTGCCAACGTAATGAAAACATGCAGTGTCACACACCAAATGATTAGACTGGATTTATAAGTTAATTAGTAGGACTAAGTAAAATGATCAAGGATCAAAGTGCAACAACGTGCAAATTTAGTTGGACTAAATAGTAAAGTTGACTAAACTACTAATTAAATCCAAGTATGGATCGGATTAGTAGTGGGCAGTTTTGTAATTAATAAAGAGTTAATAATTTTAAAGGGATAGTCTAGCCCTAATATTTCATTAGATGAAATAATTAGAGCAAGAAAGAAACAAGAGAGAGAGAGAGAGAGAGAGAGAGAGAGAGAGAGAGAGGTGTCCGCCCCCCAGCCGACGGTAAGAGAGGCGCATGACCACCTCCCTCCTCCATTGTTATTGCTTCAAGCTTGATTGGATCAAGCTCCTTGGTGATTCCTCCTTCTTCTACACTGCTAGGAAAAACAGTAGAGGGATTTCTAGTTGAAGATCTTACGGTGTGGATATCTGCATAGGCGTGGACATCAATTCGATGATGTGATCAGTCAGATTCACAAGGTAACCTTATCTCCTTTATCACGTTATGAATGTTCACCTGCGATTCATGGAGGGTTTTGAGGATATTTTTTTATATTTCCTCTGCGTAACTTGCATCAAAACCCTACATATACCAGGTGGTAGGGCGTCATAAACCCCTCGTTTTATTAGAGAAAGAAAAATGGGCTCCCAACCTGTAAAGACAATGTGGGGGACGTCATCTCTGACCCATTGTCAAAGAAAGAAAAAATACAACCCTCAAGGGGGTTGATAGTATCTTGCCTACATAAACTACGAATAGCCAAGGGGAGTTCCTTGTGATACTAGAAACTCTGAAAAGATAGACAATTATGTCCAAAATCCGCAAACGCATATGCAACCATATTACCCTCCCGGTGTGAGTGATGGATAGAGGCCCCAATATCAAGGCACGATAAGCTCTGACAGTGGAAAGTATATGCCATGGAATCATTATGGTTCCTAAGACCTCCTAGACAACAACCATATAATCCCTAAAGACATGATCTAAAGAGACACCATGGCTATAAAGCAAAGGTTAGACTAGCTATGAGGCACTAGTCTCCGCCTCAGTCGAAGACATATGGCCAAAGCTACAAGATTATGAAGCAATACAACGACCTTGACGGTCGCAAAAAGTTCCTTCCCCAGCTCGTATCCCTAGTCGAACTGAACCATCAATGTGAAAGGATGTAGGACCAGGACCAGGTCGAGCCCACTGGACCCAAGAGCCTCTCCTGATCGGTGCAGAAATACAAGGAAGTCGTAATTGCGCCACGGTAAGCTGATCCAATATACACAGGTCTCTCGAAAGAGTGAATGTCGGGAGATGCTCTCTAACCCAACGAGTAACCCTAGCATTATAAAAAGATGTGACATCAGTTGATTCTTAAAGATAGCCCGGTTGCGTGTATTCCAGATCTCCCGATATATGATATACGAGATAAGTGTCCAAAATAAATGGATATGGGAGGAAGAACCCGTGCGATCCCACCAAATGGTAAGCAACTCCTGCAAAGTGTTGGGAATGGGGCCAGGGATTAACGTTTGGAAAAAGCTCCAAACACCCATTGCAAAACCTCCTAGAGAAAACAAATGGTCAATAGTATATGTTGAAGGAAATGTTCAACACGAGCATCTCGATACTATATGTATCCCCAAAGAAGTAATTTGGTCGTCAGTTGGGATAGCGCGGTGAAGTAGCCTGTACATGAAAATTCCCACTTTTGTGAGAAACTAAGGAATCCAAATCTGTGAATGCCATGGAAAACTCTGAGATGGAGGACGGAGGATGGGGGAGGGAAATAGTGGACTCGGAAAATTCCAGTGGTAGTCTGGGTCCAGATTAATTGGGTAGACTCCTCAAGCCGCTGTTCCTAAGAGCTACTCCTCTATTAATGGGAATAGCTGAGAGATCATCCTCCAATACAACTCTCACGATTTGTAGGAAGATAATTAGTCAGAAGGCCATATTGACGCTGCATAAACTGTGCAAAGAGAGAGTCCCTCTGAAAGTACGACCATGCAAGCTTCATCCTCAAAGCAATGCCAATATGACAAAGAGATGGGAGGCCTAACCCGCCCTCCTCAAAGGGAATGATAGCCGGTCACAACCAATCCAATGTCGTCGAGAACCATTTCCATAAGACCGGAAGAAATTAGAAAAGAGAGAGTGCAACTTCCGCATGACAGTTTTCTGAACTGGGACCACATACATCAAATGAATATGAAGAGATGCTAAAATTATTCCATTATTGTTAATTTATTCTTTTTTTACTATTAGATAATTATATATTATTTTTTGAGAAATATTAAGTAATTATATATGTAGTTATAAAAAATTAATAAATAATTTGACTTTTAAAAAAAGTGATTTAAGAAATAGTAATATAATATTTTAAAAAATTACATTAAAAGATCTTTATCTTTTTTGAAATTGCTATTTTCATTGGCTATTTTGAACGATCAAAATTTCGATCGATCCTGTAACTCCATGATCCTCAACACCAATCCCTCTCTTGTTCTCAATTTCTCCATATCCTTTTTTGAACCAAAAGCCACCTTATATTACATTAGCAAACTTTGTACATACCCAAACACAGCAACCCAACTTTGCACAGACACCAACAACCCAAGCAAAACAACTACCACCAAGAAAACCAAAAGCAAAACAAAGTAGATACAGATGGACCCAAAAACTACATGAAACTCCAACTACGTTCATGAACGACGCTTGAGGATCCGAGTAGAAGGTACCTAACTTTGATCAGCAAAGAGCAAAGGCAAGATAGAAGTTGGGGGATCATGTAGAGTGAAAAAAGAACTAGCCTGCTGTTGTCCAAGAGCAGCCAACTGATCCACGACGCGAATGGATTCATGGTGCACCGGATGGATCTGCCATCGAGAATGGATCTGGAGAAGGCATCTGCAATCCAAAACAACAGTAGAGTAATCAGGAGTTGTGGTACCTTTTGTAAGCATAGAAACAACCACTTGAGAATCAGTTTCCAAAATTAGTTGTTCTATGTGACGAGTATGAGCAAGAAACATGTCATAACGTAGAGCTGTTAATTCAGAGAGAAGGATTGAACTATAATTAAGATATCCAGAAAACCCGAACACCCAATTGCCTTCTGAATTACGTAAAATGCCTCCAAGGCCACCTTCGTTGGTGGTTTGATTGAAAAAACCATCAGTGTTTAGCTTAAGTGTCAAAGCAGGAGGTTTTAGACCAATTAACTGCTATTGTTTTGAGAGTGATAGAAGGGGAATGTTTGTTAGTAAAATGTGTCCAAGCTGTGATTTTAAGAAATATGTTGTTAATTATATTGCGCGTCTGAAAACTTTGGTTTTAAAAAATGAGGGATTTCTACAGAGCCAAAGTTCCCATAGCATGAAGCAGAAAAGTTGTTTCCAAGTGATAAGAGGACGAGTTAGGTGATGATTAAGGTGCACTGTTCTTGAAACCAATCATTGCCATAGGTAGAGGTCCAAAAATTACTAGCAGCGAAGGGAAGGATATTACTCCACACGGGAGAAACCTGCACACAGTCCCTAAAAAGATGAAGTAAACTCTCCGGTTGGACCGAACAGAAGGGACAAGTAGGATCATGATCAGGTCCAAGGTTGGTGGCCAAACGAAGACGGACACAAACAAGTCTCCAAATAAAAGCTTGAAGCCTAGGTGGAATTGGTAATTTCCAAATCCAATGATAATCAATATTGGTGTGAGGTAGTAGTACAAACACCGTCGTAGGAGTCCCACACCAAAGTGTCATACCGTAATATGTAAGGTATAGGGTAGGAGAGAATTTTATTTTTAATAGTAGTAGGAAGGCCTATCGAAAGGGCATCCGAATTCCAAACCCCACCCGATATTAAAGTGGATAAAGTCATATGATCATCTGCAAGCGTGAGCGGTCCTGAAATAGTAGCTCGAAGGGGCGTACTAAAAAGCCACTTAGTGTGCCAGAACCTTAGTCACCTAAAACCTCTCGAAGGGGCATCGCTCCCGCTCCCAAACCTCTCTCTAAAGGCGCTCCAGAAAATAGAGAGCTCGTTTTGTAGGCGAATTATTTTTTAAAGTCAATTTACCATTATTTTGGACTATCCTTGATGATTAATCTCGACTTAGTATGTGTCAGCTTGATAATTCAACTGTTTAAACATTATTCTTCCTTATTGAAGCAACATATTTGACAAATGAATACTGACAACCCCTTTAATAAAAAATATTTTCATGTGTAAAATCACATTTTCTTATGTAAATATTAGTTTTCTTCATAAAATTATAGTAAATAAATATTATATATAGACGTTCTCGTGACGCTCTCAAATGCAATCCTTCTGAAATTAGACGTTTTCTCGCTCCCGCTCCAGTTCGCGCTCCCGCTTCGCTCTCGCTCTAGGTGACTAGGGCCAGAACTAATGTCTCGACCATTTCCTATTATATGACGGAGTTGTGGGATGAAATAGAAATTTTTTATAAGAATTAGCTGCTTCCAAAAGGGACTGGCAGACGATGTGGATGAGGCATCTAAAAAATAAAAATGGCGGGAAAGGGGGGGGGGGAGATAACGAATTTTGATAAACTGAATCTACCAAGCTTTTTCATGTTTAAAAATTCTCCAACAAAAATGAAGTAAATGAGCTCTTTTATTGAGCATTGATTGCCGCAGACCCAAACCACCCCAAGTCTTAGGAGTAGTAACTTTCTCCACGATGTTGCATGAAAGTAAAGGTCAAAATTGATGAGTGTTGGAGTTAATTTCTTCTGTATCATTAAATTCAAGATAACTGATGTATAATTTCTTATATTTGTTGGGGTATAAATAATTTTTTTTCCTCTTTTTTACCTTTTGAATAGTGAATTTGGAATAGGTGTATAAGAACTTATTCTTTTTAATAATATATGATCAGATGTTGGAATAGATCGATTGGAATTGTTTGAAGGAGTCAATTGTTGAATAAAACTGAGTTTCATTTTTTCTTTGCTCCCATGAACAATTAGTCCAAGTTTTCTCCGCTAAATATTATCATAACTTTTGCTTCAGATGAGAGAAACGGCATGAGAAATATAAAGGATTAATTTCTCTCTCTAAGTTTTTCTCTCTGACATGGGGGTTGTGCCGAACGGATCTCTTCTTGAGGGGTTCTCCCTCCTCCCATCTCTTCTTCGGCGTCTTCCATCACCGTTTGTCCACGGCGGTGGTTTGGACATGGAGGTACAGCCTCTTAATCTCACTCTGGAAGAAATAGATATTCTAAAAAGGAGCACGGAAATAGGAGATGGGATTTCATCACCATCCTCCACTGCTTCTCAAATTGGCCAAATCAAATATATTAACTCTGTTTCATAGGTCGGCGCTCCTGGTATTTTGTCTAAGATCATAGATGGAAAAATCACTGAGGAGAAGTCATCAACATCGTATATAAGAGCACTCGTGGGTATCACAGCGAAGGATAAGTATTTCGATAGGGATGTAGAGACATTCTCCTCGGATGATGAGGATTCTGATGATGAAATGGTTGAATAAGAAAGCCAATAGGTCGTCACCTTCTCGGCAAAATTTCTGGAATAAATTTGTGCTCCATGGAAGAGTAGCCTCATTGTGAGGCCGCTGGGAACAATGTTTGGGTATAAAACTACGATAAGAAGGGCTGAAGACTATGGAACCCGCAAGGAGCCATGACTCCCATAGATATGGGGAGAGGTTTCTATAAATTCACCTTTGAATGTAGAAGCGATTATCACCGGATTCTAATAGGAGGTCCAAGGGTTATGCTGGATCACTATATGCTTATTCAAAAATGGGAACCGGATTTTAAACCTTCGGCAGTGAAGGAGGCAAAGACGGATGCCTAGGTAAGAATCGTCGAATTGCCAATTGAATACTATGATGAAAGAGGGCTCCTTAAAATTGCAAATAAAATTGGCCTTCCACTAAGTTGGATCTGACTACAAGCAACGTGACAAGGGGAAGTTCGCTAGAGTCTGCGTGGAAGTCGATCTCAACAAACCGTTGAAAGTCGACGTCAAAGTCGGTAAGAAATTATATTCAGTTGAATACGAACATTTTCATACTCCATGTTTCCATTGTCGCAGTTTGGGACATACGAAGGCTCGGTGTCAACAGTTAGAGAAACGCTCGCCGTAATCGCTCACAACGTTGAAGTCCGCCGGAGGAAATGACGATGATGAGAAAAATCTTATGGTCCAGACTTTCATACAATGCCAAGAGGATGGGCCAAAAGGACATGGGCCATGGACCACAGTAAAAAGAAGGAAAGAAGTCAAGCCCAATCAAAGAGGCAATGGAGGTGACAAAAACAATAGGTTTGGCCCATTAACTATTTCGGAGGCCAAAGATTATATCGGGGATGGTAATGCAAATAATACAAAGTTTAAGGCTAATGAGAAATTTAGAAACCCTATGGATAAGGGTAAAGGAAAATTCCAACCACTGTTTAATGAACAGAGATCTCTAAGCATCCCCCTTTTGCTCTATCTCTACAGAAAGACCAGTCGTCACATTCATTGAAGGGTAATGAGAACAGAGAAATCACTGAGAAGTCGCAATCAGTGAATCTCGAGGAAGGTGCAAAGAATCACGAAGAAGAGGGAACGATGATGCAAAGAGATAATAAAGGCATGGGAAAGGAAACGGTTGAGCTTGACTCGATGGGGAAAGATGTCGGCGAAGGAATGGGTTCTGACTTGATGGAGACCACTCACCCCACTCCTTCAGAAGCCATGTGCGAGAGTACAAGAAACCTACAACTTATCCCTAACACTAGTAACAAACCACCAGATCCACCAGATTTAGTTGTGAGACCAGAGAAGAGAGGAGGACAAACAAAAAGTCGCATATATGACCATCCCGGATCTGCCGTATGTGCTCCTAAACAACGCCGAAGTTTCAGTCCGAACAGGGGAGGGGGAAACAGAGGCATACATAGCAAGAATCGATTGGAAACTAGAAGAAGTCGAGGTGAAGATTCAGATGATGAACACCGAAGACAACGAAGCAACTCGCCGAGAGGTGTCCCTTGCACCAACAATGACAAAGGAGGAAGTGATGAAGAGAATCAAGGAACTGACCTCTAAGTCAGGTTTTGAAAAGCCCCAAATTCCCCCAATGAAGGATTCTATGCAAATGTTAATTTGGAATTGCAGAGGTGCAGGTAATAAGATGTTTAAAACTTGCGTTTAAGGAGATCAAGAACGATTTTGAGTTTGAAGTGGTCATTCTTCTGGAAACTAAGTGTTAGTTTGGGGAGCCTTGGAAATTTCTTCAATATGCAGGAGTTCACTGCCTCGTCCCACGTTGATCCCGTGGGGAGAGTGGGACGAATCTGGATTCACTGGAATCCTAAGTTGGTGAACATCATCCCCCTGGAGCTAAACCAACAGGTGATTCATGCGATGGTGAAGAGGATGGGGCACGAGGACTGGATCCTCTCGCTATTTACGCTAGCCCCTGGAAGCCATGAGGAAATCCCTTTGGGAGAACCTAAAAGGGAAAATTTAGGCATATGATAAACCATGGATTTTCGCGGGAGATTTCAATGATTTCAATGGGCAAATTGAAAGGAGATCTAACATCCCTTGCTCAAGTCAGAGGAAGAACCAAGCCTTCCTTGACAGAATCACTAGCTGCAAGTTCATGGACCTGGGAAGCTCTGGGCCGATAATGACTTGGTCCAACAACAGGCTGGGTCTCAATAATACTCAAGAGAGGCTGGATAGGGCGCTAGGAAACGAGGTGGATGAAAGCCTTCCCCAACACCTCAGTGAGAAATCTGCCACGAACTCATTCTGACCACCGCCATATGATCATATCCCCCCGAGGTTAGCTAATCCTTCCACTGTTAACAGAGTTTTCAGATTTCAAAATGCTTGGCTTTCACACCCCGGCTTCCATGGTTTTGTTAAGAATATGTGGGATAATACTCAGGATGACTTAACTGGTAAGCTTGATGTTACTCAAAACCAATTGAAAATTTGGAACATACAATGTTTTGGTAATGTTTTTAGAAGAAAAAGACTTTTGCTCAAAAGGATTGAAGGAATTCTGATCTCCCAAAGTAATTCTTTTTCTCACAATCTCCAACGTTTAGAAAAATATCTCATTTGGGAATATAATGAAATCTTAAGACAAGAGAAAACCTTATGGCATCAAAAGTCTAGAGTTAACTGGATTCTGAAAGGGGAAAGAAATATGATTTTTTTTTTCATATTTCTACTCTTAGTTGCAGAAGACATAATAAAATTACTACTTTAGTTGATGATGATGAGATTTGGATTTCTTGCCCTGAACAACTTGAAGCTCACGTCTCTCAGTTTTTTGAGGTCCTTTTTACAAAAGACTCTAACTGCCAGATTGATGTTATGAACAACTATCTTAACCAAAATGTCAGATGCTTAAGTGAGGATGATAATCTGGTTCTTAATGCGACTGTGGGAGATTCTAAAATAAAAAAAGCAGTGTTTAGCATCAAAGGGAACAAAAACCCTGGTATTGATGGGTTTAATTCTCTCTTTTACCATAAATGTTGGAACACTGTGGGGAAAGACCTGGTAGAGTTTATTAAAGATGTCTTTAGGTTGAAAGAGATCCCTGCTGAGATAAATAAAACATTGATTTCTCTAATCCCCAAAATGGAGAACCCAGAGAATATTAAACACTTTATACCGATTAGTCTTTGTAATGTGAATTATAAGGCTATCACTAAGGTTATTGTGGCGAGACTTAGACTATTTCTGGAGAAGTTTGTTGCCCCTAATCAGTCTATTTTTCTCCGGCGGGCTTCAATGTTGTGAGCGATTCGGCGAGCGTTTCTCTAACTGTTTACATTGAGCCTTCGTATGTCCCAACCTGCCACAATGGAAACATAGAGTATGAAAATGTTCATATTCAATCGAATAGAATTTCTTACCGACTTTGACGTCAACTTTCAACGGTTTGTCGAGATCGACTTCCCCGAAGACTCTAGCGAACTTCCCCCTTGTCATGTTGCTTGTAGTTAGATCCAACTTCAGTGGAAGGCCAATTTTCTTTTCAATTTTGTGGAGCCCTCTTTCATCATAGTATTCAATTGGAAGTTCGACGATTCTTTCCCAGGAAGCCGTCTTCGCCTCCTTTACTACCAAAGGTTTAAAATCCGGCTCATATTTTTGAATAAGCACATAGTGACCAGCATAAACCATGGACCTCCTGTTAGAATCCGGTGATAATCGCTTCTACATTCAAAGGTGAAGTTATAGAAACCTCTCCCCATATTTATGGCAGTCATGGCCCCTTGCGGGTTCCATAGTCTTTCAGCCCTCCTTATCACAGTTTTGTACCCAAAGATTGTTCCCAGCGGCCTCACAATGAGGCTACTCTTCCATGGAGCACGAATTTCTTCCAGAAATTTTGCCGAGAAGGTAACGACCTCTCGGCTTTCTTTGTTTTCCGATACAACCATTTCATCATCAGAATTCTCATCATTCGAGGAGAATGTCTCAACATCGCTATCGAAATACTTATCCTTCGCTGTGATACCCACAAGTGCTCTTATATACGATGTTGATGACTTCTCCTCAGCGATTTTTCCATATGTGATCTTAGACGAAATACCAGGAGCGCCGACCGATGAAACATAGTTAATATTTTTGATTTGGCCAATTTGAGAAGCAGTGGAGGATGGAGACGAAATCCCATCTCCTATTCCCGTGCTCCTTTTCAGAAGATCTATTTCTTCCGGAGTGAGATTAGGAGGCTGTACCTCCATGCCCAAACCACCGCCATGGACAAACGGCGATGGAAGACGCCGAAGAAGAGATGGAATGAGGGAGAACCCCTCAAGAAGAGAGCCGTTCGGCACAACCCCAAAGTCAGAGAGAAAAACTCAGAGAGAGAAATTAATCTTTTATATTTCTCATGTCGTTTCTCTCATAGCTGGGTGTGAAAATGTGCCATGAAAGAGTGTCCAAAATTCACTTTGCTGATGTGCTTGAAAAACTTAAAAAGAAATCATCTGGGTAGAATGCGGTTAATCTGTCGGTTGCCGGAAGACTCACAGTGATTAACTCTTTGGCTACCGCAATCCCTAGCTATGCTATGCAAACTAGTACTTTCTCCTCCCACATATGTGACATGTTGGATAGATTTAAATATATTTCTTGTGGGGGGAGACGGACACTAGGAAAATACACCCGGTTAGGTGGAAGGAGGTTTGTAAAAGGAAAAAACCTGGCCTTGCTCTCCGAACTTGAATGGAATATCCTTTTAAACAATTTAAGTTTGTGGGTTAAAATCTTGAAAGACAAATACTTGAGGAAGCACATTTTCTTTGAGTGGCCTGTTAAAAGCAGAGCTTCTCACTGTTGGAGAAGTATTATTCAAAGTAGAGACTATATTAAGAACAATGGTAAATGAATTGTGGGAGATGGCTCTAAAATCTCTATTTGGAATGATTGGTGGGTTGGAGATGAATCTTTGGCTTTGAAGTACCCACTTATATCTTTTGATCCCAGTTTAAAAGTTGAGAGTCTTATTACTTTGAACAGTTCCTGGAATATTGGGAGTATCAGTCATCTCATAAGTCATGAAGACCAACAAAGCATCTTGAGAACCCATCTTCCACTGTTTGGGACTACTCAAGATGTGTTTGTTTGGACTGGTATGAGAATGGGACTTTTACAGTTAGTGCTGCTTATAACTCATTTGCTTACCCGTATTTGGCACATGATGGCAGTAATTGGGCCTGGTTGTGGAAGCTGAAACTTCCGGCAAAAATTAACATTTTCAGCTGGAAAATTCTTAAGAAAAAATTGCTCACCAATTGCAGTAGAAAATACAGAGGCCTCACTGATGATGATAGTTGCAAAAATTGTGCAGGAATCAGTGAGGACTTGGATCACATTTTTAGAAAATGTGGAAGAGCACATGAGTGCTGTAATTTTTTTTTATGGGAAGTCACTCGACCCTAAAGGAGAGAAAAAAAAATCGCTTTGGTGAAAGTAATGTGAATAGAAGTCAGAAAGTGGAAAACAAGAGAAATTCCACTACTTTGTTTATTACTATCTGTTGGCAAATTTTGAATGATAGAAATGCTCTTATTTTCCAAAATTCTAGCCCACCTTTCTCAAAAGCTGTAAAAATATTCAAATGTTTTCTCAAGAGATTTTCAAATGTTTCTCTCCTCAAAGGCCAGATGACTCCATTAACCGTCCACTGACTTGGAGTTTACCTGGTGTAGGCATTATCAAACCGAACACGGATGCAAGTAGGCTGGGGTACGCTTACCGGGCCGGGTACGGGGGATTCTTTAGGGACGCGGAAGGCAACTGGGTCAAGAGCTACTACGGTCACATTGGCAGGGCAGAGGTGTTGGAAGCGGAGCTCTGGGCTATCTTCAGGGGATTGGTCATCATACATGACTCCAACTGGGATGCGGTGTGTATCGAGACTGATGCTCGGGATGCACATATGATGGTGGAAGGGAGCCTGAAGATCAATGAGAACTACAGAAACCTCATTGAAGATATTAAGAAGCCGATTGAGATTTGCAATTGTGACCTGTACCGGATTCCAAGAGAGGCCAACAAGGCTGTTGACATTTTGGCAAAGAAAGGAACAGACTGCAATGGAGATTTTATGATCTGCAATGAACCACCCAGTGAAGTTAGAAGTACTTTAATTTATGATGTTTGTGGGAGCAATGCTCCTTCTAGTCTTGGTTAGGACCTTTTGGGGTCCTTTTGTGTAATGAACAATGAATGTTTTTCATTTTCTGATGAATAAAAAAAAAATGCTCCATATGTCGGAACTCATTTTTGACAGATTTGAAGCAAAAGTTGTTCCAAACTATGTTTTGCTCTATTTCTTAGAGATGCTCTTACGACGATTTTAGGTTCAAAATCACAAACTATTTGTTAACGAACTTAAATCTGCTTAATGTAAGAGATTTTTTTGAGGGAAAATGTAAGAGAATTTATAAATTAAAAATTCTGCATATGTTTTTTTTTCATTAATTTCAAAATAAACGTTGATCGGACAAAAAATTGGGCAGATTAAATTTCATCTCAGCTGAAAATGGTCCCCGGACATGCATTTAGTATTTGGGCATGCAAAAATTGCACCAAAAACTTGTCATGGATTCAATACATGTGGCACCATATGATAGGCGGCTGCGGAGGTTAAGTTTGTAGTGTGACGGCAGGAGATTCCGAAATCTTATCATTAGCTTGGTACTTCACGCGCCCCACAAGCCCGTCCCGTACACATCTGCCCTTTCGTTATCTCCATTCTCCTATGCATACTACTGTATAGTGCATGTTTGGCATCTTGAACAATTTTTGCTGACACTTTTTTTTAAGATTATAATTTAAAGATTAAAATAATTTAAGAAATTGCAATTTTTTTGAGAAATAATTTTAACATCCTTTTTAGGAGAAAATTGTAAAATCTTCACGGTTGAGGATTTGACATCTTAAAATTTTTAAAAATATAATTTTGATTTGTATTTAACATTAGTTTGATCACAATTTAATTGTGAGTATGTATTTAAGTAATTTTTTATGAAGTTTTTTAAAATTATCTATAAATGCGTCAAATTAATGATCAATAATTTCATCACATATCATATAAATAGTGATTTTGCTTTTTCACATTGAATATTTTCAGCTGATACCAAACAGGGCCATAGTACTATTACATCCGATAGCAAATATCTTTTTCAGTTGATTTTCAGGGTCACTTTGTTTGTTTAGGAATCCGTTTGATAATGTTTTTGCTTTTTGCAACAACTTTCTAATGGCACTTCTGTACCACTGTTTTCTAAAACACCGCAACAATACCAATTTGACCCTAAATAACGAACTATGGGTGAGTTTGGTGTAGTCTTTTGTGTGGATTTTAATCTAAAATCATTTTTTTTTAACTTTTTGCAAAGGTTTAGTATGAATTTTTTTGAGTGAATTTTGGATTTTGAATTTCCAAATTATAGTGTAAAATTAGGAGAAGAAAACAGTTGGGTTTGAGTGGATTTTTTGTGGTCTAATTCTCCTCAATCATGAAATGACAAAAATGTCCTCAATAAACAATAAAATTGTGAATTCACCGACTTTCACTATACAACAAAACTGTCACATCTCTAACTTTTAACAACACCAACTTTTTTTATACATCTTTTCTCTTGAACTTTTATGTCACGAAATTTTTTCACACCATCTTAAAAGGCGGCTTAAATCCAAAAAGTCCACACCAAACTCACCCGATATGTTAAAATAATTGTATGAAAATTATTGTATGATTTTATCTATCATATATTTAGCTAAATTCGTCGACCGAAATGACATCTGAAGTCAACTACTGTCAACTGAAAGATTATAACTATACAGAGATGGTACTATTTATTTTAGGTTTAATTACTTAATGCATACCCCCAGTTTATCGAAATTATCATATTGCAACCTCCAGTTCTAGAACTAGCTGATTGCATCCCCATTTGTAAAAAATACGTCAATTTCAAACTGCAAACGAAATTCAACCTAAGATATTTTATTCTTTATTAATTTTTTTTGAGGAAAGGAGTTTTCAATAAACGTCAAAAGACTTAAAATCTGAAGCTAAGTACATCAATAGCCCAGAGAGACTAGTATAAAGACTATAAACAGTGTTTGCAGAGACCGCTGAGCAAACAAATGGGCAGTCCCGTTATCCGATCGAGCCACCTGACCAATCTGTATATGTTCAAACTGCTCTAGGAGGTGACTAATCTCCCTGGGGACTGCAAGCACTTTAACCCCATATTCTGCTGAACTACCCCCTGCTTTAATGCTCGGAATAAGTCTGCCGCCGAGGAGGAATCCGATTCCACAAACAATTTTCTGCACCGAGCAAAGTTCGCCATCTCCAAGCCCCTTACTATAGCTTTGAGTACGAGGGCATGGATGGAGTTGTTGTACACCGTGCGTTCGTGTCTTTCTGTCATCTTTTGTATTTTTAAATTACTCAGACGACTCGAATTTAAATTTCTTTTTATAAAGTACTAGGGGATTGCCCGTGCCCGGGGACACTATCCCAATCAAAAAAACTAACAAAGTAATAAGACGTAGGATGAAAATATACATCCATACATATACCTGCTGAAATATCAACTCTTTCAAGAGAGAAAAATGACAAATGTTGGTTTATTCTACCATTACAAAAATTGGAGAAGTTAAAGATTTGTGGAGAAAATGGGGAGAAGTTACAAAAGTGGTGGGTGGTGAGATCTAAGGGCTAGTGTTGGTTTAATCTAAAGACTGAAAAAGTCAACTGTTCTATTTTATAGAATAGACTAGTACCAACAAGGGTGGACGTTGTAGTCATAATTAATTTGTTGAAGACATAAGAATTCGAATATGTTGACTGAAGAGCATATATGTCTGGATGTGCATGATGCCAAATACTGCTAAAGGAGTAGAAAAGGAGTGGATTAAATAATACACCAGTCAAGGGAGGAGCTACGAAGATACAAGTGGGAGGGAGCCATACACTACTAGAAACGGACAATAAAACGGCGTGAATATATCGCCGTTTAAGAGGTTTTTATCGCCGTTTATACCATAAACGACGAAATTTGCCTAAGGTATTTTGAGGTTAATACTATACGACGATAAAAACGGATGGCGTATATGAACTCTCGCCGTATTTGAGCATGACATACGGTAAGACAATCGCGGCTTGTTACAGTACATATACGGCAAAATTATATAGTATCGCCATTTATTATCTTACATAAACGGCAATACATTTGCTGTTAAAGTAATTATGTTTTGCTGTTCTTGATTGATATTAAATATGGCAATAAACTCGCTGTGTTTGATCACATTAAATACGCAAATATAAAGCCATATTAGGATGTTTATTGCCGTATTTGAGTGTCATTGTTTACGGGAAAAATTATTTTGTTGCCGTTTTTTCTTGTCCATTAAAACAGCCAGAATAGATTCTCGCTGTATTTGAGCTGGACCCTGCAACCATTACAGTTCATAGCTGGAGAATTGTAACATGTTGATTATTTTTAGGCACAAAACCAACACATTCACACCTGCAGCCTTATGTTTTCAGGCACAACCAACACAAAACACATAACAAATGTATTGATCTTGATAAAATACACAATACATATCAAACATATATCTTCATATGTTCAAAAATTTACATTTCCAAAGTTTTACCCCAAATGTACAAGTCCAGTACATCAAAACCTATACTCAAGTCTAGTACATCAAAACCTATACTCAAAACCTATACCAAAATCTATATTATGCGGGTGTTGAGCTAGCTATCTTCAAGATACAATATAAGAGATCTCATCTTTCTGTACTTAGCTTTACCTCTGGTTGTATCCCCAAGTGCGACAAGTTGGCTTCGAACACGCCGGCTCCAGGTTCACATTCGCGCGCTGCGACAAAACGGTGACCATAACGTGCACGTGCCAAAACCTGGATAAACCTAAACAAGATAACAATACATATCAATATTAAAACATATAGCATTTGAAGTTTACGGACAATAAAAGGATGACTGCAAGGAGAAGCCAATTTTAATCCGATTTTTGTTTCATCGTAGTGATTGAATTGGCCATTGTCAATGCCACTACCTAACACTTCTTGTCTGATAGGTAATCAAAGCTTATAAAACTAAAAAGCCTCGCAGACGAGGTATAAACATAAGAAATAGAAACATAACTGACACCAGGCCAACTAAGGGCCTGTTTCAGATTGTTGGGGCGGTACAGGAACAAGTAGGAATCACTGTGGGAAATCTACTTGTGAATTTTGGATAAAATGTTATTTGGTTAGGTAATACGTAAAAGCTACAGCCAAAGATTAACAGTGTGATTGTGGATAAAATGACCACGATATATACCAGACAGATAGCACAGCCACATGTACACATCTAGAAGATCAAGAAGTATTATACTAAGTTGAAAATCCTTGCAAGTATTTGATTAATTAAAGGTAGTTCTACCTTAAAGAAAAAAAACAAACAAAAAGCAGCTATTTTACAACAACAATTCACAAGACAAATCAAAGAAACCAAGTTGATTTTGAAGACGACAAACAAACTAGAATTTAATAGGAATAAACGAATCTATGCAAAAGCTCGATCTCCACTAGCCGACAAGACACAAACGACTCAAATTCGACTAACGACACAACAATGCAGCAATATGATGCAAATGCAATTCTAGACTCGATCTTACAATTATTTAAAACATCAAATTTCTCTCTTTTTGGCAAGAATATGCAATCTCCCTCTCATCAACTGAAAAATATCAAGCTTTCACTAGTCCTTTTTGAAATTCCTTTACATGCAGCAAGAATTTGAAATAAAAACGATTCTATGCAAAAGCTCACTAAGGTGTCCCCTTTCCTCCACCAATTCAAACCAAGACACAAGTACGTCCTAAGCTTCATTGGGTCTAACTCAGATCAAATCTCAATGTAGCCTTTCTTTGCCGAATCATCGGAGGTTTTCAGACCCTCTTAGCCTTTATTGCGTTAGAATGCAAATTATCCCGATGAAGGGATTCACAACTCCTGTGAAATAAGACTTGACTCTAAGTTTCTTCTCCAAGCTCAGCTCATTTGGTTTTTCTCCTTATTTGAGCAATTTCTTTTATTTTTTTATTTAAGCACATATCTCCTCTGTTTTTTCAACCATGAGCTAGAGAGTGTTGCATTTTTCGGTTAACTCTTGTGACCACCATAAGGGATGGTGGTGTACGCCCCTCAACTTCACTTAGGCTGAGGCAACCGTACCACATGAAACCAACTCAACACGAAGGTCCACCCCAAATCAACAAGAGACCACAAGTTCCACTTAAAAACAGAATATTCAGCTACAATAAAACTCAATCTAATTAACACACTATAGAAAACTTATGTATACTTACATGTAATTCTTTCACAACTTCCAAAAATTTCCAGGACATCCTTAGTGAAACCTCTACACAAAATCTAAAGAATAAAAGTTTTCCTACTACGACACTTCCTACTCAAAAGGATTCATTCACTAAGCTCTCTTCAGTTTGAAGATCCTCAATTGCCTCTTCTCAAAAAATTTATTTTTCTACTTTTTATGGATTTTCTATTTTCTCAATTTTTTTTGTATTTTCTTTCATTGTCATACTATCCTAACTCTATATGCAAGGCTTTGATTCGGAAAAAAAAATGACACAACCACTACAACAAATACTGTCTCCGTTGACAGCAAAATTTGTCGGTAGATAGCCTAAATTTGTCGGCAGATATTCTACCGACAGAAATTGGTTTGTCGATCCGTAGTCACAATAGCTCCGTCGTTAGAGTGATAGCCGACAAACATTCTGTTTGTCGGCAGAAAGAGAAAGCAGCGACATAAATTTCTGTCGGTAGTTTCGTTCTTCTGACTATGTCCTTTTGTCGCCTTTAAAACTGACGACAAACATATATTGATGTGTAGTTAGATAGATGACATCCAGAACAGTCACTAGAAGAGAAGCTTGTCGGTACTTCATCTTTCTTGTGACGTTCGTGCTTGTCACCTTTATCACAACTTAATAAAAAAAAAGCACTTTTGAAGACCATCTAAACATGCTGCCAAACATAAACAAGATGCCATAAATTGGCATTTTACATGAGAAATAAGTTGGCTACAGACACTACTTGCATTCAACAACATGTCATAGATTGCCAAAACTACATATAACTTAGCATCACAACCCAGTTCAAAAAATTCAATGTCGCAGCAGATTCGAGCTTAGTTCAAACACTACACAAGTCATTCCAGATTCTAGTCTAGTTAACAGAAATAATAGACGTAGTAGACATAGTGGATCCAAAACTCCGTGGCAAGAACTATATATAGCACTCCATTCTCGAACACCTGGTCCAAAAAGCTAACGTACTCCATTCACGAACCCCTGCAAATATTCATACATAAAGTCACTGCCTACTTGATTCCTAAAGACACTATAATTGATGACATAATTTAATATCAGAAACTTATTTAAGCATTTAGACAAAGTATGCAAATATTCACACATAAAGCATATGATTTTCATGGTTTCAGAGAGCATGAAATGCTAAGAAACCCCTATAAGAAGACCCCTTGAACAATATGACAGATAGGTCAAGATGGATATGCTAGATTCAAACCAAGACTAACCTAAAATTACATTTGCCATCACTCTTCTGGTAGGCTGCAAAAACTGAGCAAGTCAGGAACAAAGTCTTAGGTTGGTGCTTGAAGTTGGGCAGCAATAAGCAAGATCATCAAAGAATTAACCACACAAAGATGAAAAGGGGACTATATCAAAGTACAGGGACCGAGTTCCACTACCTCCTATAGGGAACAATGACATGCATCTAGTGTGGCTAATCTCAGCTGCAGCAAAAGCAATGAAACAGATAAACAAGATGGAGAATGAAGCAGCAACATGATTAGTTTTCCTTTTTGGCTCCTAGAACAGCGGGAACAAAGTAAATGCAAGGTGATGGATGTTTTTCAAAGCATCTTCTTCTATGGGAAACCTCACAATTCAAGTCCAAACTTAGTTCTAAGTCTAGACTACTAGAAAGAGGACTTCTGCTCTAAGAAGTTTATGCTGTTACAACTCAACAATATCCAGTTTGAACGAATAATTAAATCCACTGAAACGAGGTTAAATTTATTACACTCAAACTTCTACCAAATATAACTTGCACAGTTCAACATGAGACAGCCATAAAAAATTTAAACAAATAAAGAAATAAATAATCGGTATTTACCGCCGACCGAGTAGCTTCTCTGATTGCCCGAATATCTTCCTTTTCTGTCCAAAATTTTCGCACGAAGACTGTTAAAAATCTGAAATGCATCCACAGTAGTAAGAAACAAGAGCAGGACACCTCCAAGTATTTTACTTCAGAAAATAATGAATGGTTTTTTAAACAACTACCTTTCTTACATGCAAATATGTACTTTCCAGACTTCCTCTTTAGGCTTTTCTCCACCACACTTCTAGAATAGTTTCGGAATTTTTGAACCACGATGTTAAGTCTTGAGAGGTCTAACTCAAAACCAGAGATGGCAGATGAAAAACGGGACACTGCTGCATCAGTTCCACGTTTGAGAAGCGTTCTTATAGAAGCCCAGGTATGTTCACCAATAGTCTGGAATTATAATAAGAATCAAACTCGCAATCAGTAAACAGGAGCCAGTTTTTGTTGCATTCTTTAACTTCAAACATTTACTAACTTTAACTTTTAAGATTTTCTTCTCTGTGATAGAGAATTCCACAAGATATGAGAAGACCAATTTCATCTAGCAGCCATGACAATAATAATAGAGAAAGAGACAAGAATAAACGGTTTGTTTAAACCCAGAACAGAATGTTCATGAATGAGTTACATTCCTAGCCTCAGGATGCTGAAAACAAGTTGTTCTCTGCCTTGTACTTGTCGACAAACATGTATACGTCTCTGCTTGCATCACCCTTTTGTTGCACATGTATATATATGCTCACTCATATCCACTTAATCCTCACAGCCACTTTCACTAACACTATTGCATAAAAAACATTGTCTAGATCTATTTGAATGGTTCCTACACTTCTTAACCCATGTAGTATTTTTGCAGCTAGAAACACAAAATGATAATGATTTACTAACGCGCTCTACCCATGTAAACCGGGGTGAAGCCAACAGATGTGACCCTTATGAAAGATGACCCAGTTGAAATAGGGAGGTCCAAGAATAAAGAAAATGGAATAGAAACATTGGTAATCAATTTGCAATAAAGAAATTTCCTAAACCGAAAGATCCATACCTATATCTAGGAGAGGTGACCCAAAAAATCGCCAATTTCGTTTCTCCATTCGTAAGATTGAACGAAAGATAATAAGAAGGAAACTTTGTAGGATCTCCTATTGCGTAATAGAACAGCCCTGCAGGAAAATCCATAAATTCAAACAAAAAGACTGCAGATATAAAATTCACCGAAAAAATAATATGTGATGTCCTCATAACACACAACCCAACCAATAATCTAACTTGCCTAACTAAATTTTCAACTAGCCTGATCAAAGTTCCAATCCCAATTGCTCATGTTGTTCTTTTTCCCTGAAGATCTGAAAAAAAGGAACCTAATCATGAATGAAGTACAGAGAAAACAGCAATCAAATAACCTCTTAGCTTACCGAGAAGTAAGTCCAATCTTGGTTAATCGTGGAAAAATTTGACTAGCCCTAATTTCACCACGATCAAGCCCCGATTTCGTATCCAGTGGAAAAATTCAATTACCCCTAATTTCACAACCCCGAAATCCGCAAACATCAAGATAATCAAGATCAGCCCTACTTTCAAAAGTTATGGACCGGTTACAGATAGGAGAGCGATTACCTGTAAACTGGTTGGAGTGCAGCAGAATTAGCAGCGGCGGCGAGAGAGATTCAAAGGAAAGCGCACAGAGGAGTTCTCGAACCCCTACAAATCCATCAAGACCGATTTGTTTGAGGAGAGGACCGCACGATTGATGAGAGGATCACCGATTGAGAGGGGAGGATTTGAGAGAGGATCGCGCGATAGACGACAAGATCGCGACATTGAGAGACATAGAGAGGGGTGAAGCTTCTGAGATATAAGGTTTTGAGAGGGATAGTTTTAGTGTCTCTGTGATGATGTCCGTGTGAGTGGGGAGGTTTTCTCATTATTGGAGATGTGAAGATTTTATTGAATATTTTATTCCCTCTCTCCAACATTTGGGTAGTGCGGGATAATTTTGTAAATTTTTAAATTGATGCATTTTTAAAATTGACAAGTTTGTTTCCCTAAAAAATGTTTGACAAGTTTGTGTGTCACTAAAATATAGTGATTGTCACCGTATTTTAAAATTTCGGGCGGGAAATTTGAACACATATGATGCTCGACTACTTTTTTATCTAAAATACATAAATAGTCATATTGTCGACAATCGATAGCACATATGTTGACAAACACAAATATGGTAGACAAATCCTGTAACTAGCTACACAAAATTGCTTGTCGACAAAAAAATTGTCAAGAAATGTCATAATTGTTGTAGTGAACACAATTCAACTTTTGGTGGGTACACTCAATTATGTAAAGTGCAAATTAAATATAAATCTATCCTACGCAACACAAAAATATAAATAAAAACTCAACATAAACCACAATACTGACTCACAATACAAACTAAACACATCCCACGTGTAACTGGCTCTGCAATACACAATTGGCTAGCAAACAGATAAATCACCCCCGCACTGAATGCTTTGTTGTCCTCAACGTATTGAGAGATTAAACATAGTGAAACTCTATGTTTAATTTAGAGATTAAACATAGTGAAACTCTATACGTAAACCCAGTCTTGGAATTTGGCACACTTAAAAAGGTGAAAGTGTCTTGTTTTCCAAATTGAAAACAGTGAAACTCTATACATTCAAAATTGTACGAGCTCCAAAAAGTGTTGTAGAAGCCCAAAATTGCACACCTTTTTTTTTTGAGAAATTATTTTTGTCGTCGACTGGGTTTGCACCTGAGACCTCATGCAGGGGTTTCAAATGCTCTACACTAGAACTACCACCATAACTCTACCACTTGAACCTGGAACCTGGGACCTCGCACATACACTTCTTATTAGGGTGAAAGTTTCATTTGCCCGTGATAGACTATGTCATGGAAGAGTGGAAAGAAACATTCCATCAAAGTCTTTAATTTCGTCTTCAAACTAGGTGCATTGATTGATGTTGATTGTATAATGGCCAAATCTACTGCTTCTTTCGTTCCTTCTTTTCTCTTCGGTTTGGTTATTTAGATAGTAAAATGATATATTTTTTGAGTAATTTTTAATGGTGTTCTAAAAATTAGCTTGAAAAGATTATCACTTATTTTTGCATCGTTTTACTAATAAATCTCCATATCAAATTGATCATATGAATAAAGTCAAATCGCGGAGAAAGAAACAGAACAGATGTAGCCTGTTTGGATGAGCTAAACTGAGTGAGCGATTTAATTATTTATTTTCTCTAAATTTTGAGAGTTTCATACAGTAGATTATTGTAAATTATTGGTAATGTATTTTAAAATACACCACTTTATTTATAATTCAGAATTTGCACCAGAACAATCTCGAATCCATCCCAAAAAAAAAATCCGGAATTCTCATAAAAAGTCAAAAGTTCTGGAAAAAAAGTTCCGAAATACTCGAGAAAATCAGTAATCCTCCAGAAAAAATCAATATCATCTTTTTCTTTAGAATTTCAGATTTGGGATGTTTGACTGACTTGAGTCAGATTATTAACAAACCTCTACCAATATAAAATATTGTTTTAGGTTTATGAGACCGGAAGAAAAAAATCCGTTGTAGCATTCTAGAATTTGATGTTAAAAAACCATAACTAAACGACAAAATAATTTGTGAGGACTTTGTGAGACTGTAAATTTTCTCTAATGTTGGCAAATATATTTCTCAATCTTTAACATGTTCAGAGTTTTAATTTGTTTTCATTGACTTTCATTTTCCCTTTCTCATTCCACTTTCTTTACCCCACAAATTTCAAGCATAAAGAAAGTGTTCGGTTTCTGGAAAACCGGTACAAATATTGTAATTTCGTTTAATTATGTATCTGACAGTTAGTTCCTCTTTCTACAAGCGTATTTTTTATTTTATTTTTTTTGAGAAAATAAACTCTTATTTTTTATTAGTTAAAAAACTTATTCATTATTTGTGGGTCATATACAGACACATATGAGCTTGGCTGGTCTGGACCTTTGTCTTGTTGGACCCAACTGTTATTACTGGATTCAAAAAGGCAATGGATCAGTCATCAAATTGTAAAAGCCCAAAAAGTCTTTAATATGGTCCCAAGTTTATTAATTTGGTCATAACGCTAACAGTGTGATAACAGTGTTTCAACTTAATTTATTTCGTGTCTTGTGGTGAAACTCATCAGTAGAAAAAAATTCTCTCTCTAGAATTTGCTCAGCAAATCCATGGAGATGAGATTTCTCCATCTTTAATGGTGGTTTTTTAGAGTCTCTGTACTCTGTCTTCCTCCCTTTTCATTTCTCTGTTTTACTCCTTTCTTTTTCTCTCTCGTTCCTACTCTTTGAGTTTCCCCTAATCTGCTGGATTTCAAACGGCGTGAAAATCTTCCCCTGGTGGAGATGTCAAACCCATATATTGAAGAAGACACCGAGCTTTGCTTAGAACTTGAAGATGACGGAATCACAGTGGACAAGCTCAGGGGAATAACAACGGCTGCGAAACTCTTTTCAGGCAAACCGTATAAGCCGAACCTGATTCACAACATAGTGCTGGGACTGTGGAACTTAAAACCGGAGGAAATTAAGGTAAGCTCCTACGGAGTTAACACTTTTGTATTCTATTTCAAATACATAACAGATTGTAGTCGGATTCTCAATCAATCACCATGGACGATTCACAACCAGCTTCTGGTTTGCAAAGAATGGAAAATAGGGAAGAGAATCGAGGATATAGCCTCTCAATCTTGCCCTTTCTGGGTACAGATTCATGGGCTTCCTTTGGGGAAAATGTCAATTGACAACGCGAAGAAAGCTGGTCGACTGATTGGTGATGTTCTGAAAGTAGAAAAGGAGGAGGCGGAGGATCTGGTTTTTCGACTGTATATGCGAATTAGAGTCGTTGTGAATTTGGAGAAGCCCTTGATTAGAGGCTTCAACCTAAATGATAAGGAGACAGATCCTATATGGATCCATTTTAGCTATGAGAAACTCAGAGATTTCTGCTACAACTGTGGAAGAGTCGGCCACGATCGTAGACACTGTCGATTTGAGAAGACAGTGAAGAATAGCAGAATGGATTACGGCCCAGATCTACGTGCTACATCAAAAGAAGAACATAGAGAGAGGAAGCAGATGGAGGATGATTTGTCGACTAAAACGCCCGGTGAGAGAGCTACTTTCCAGCATGAGGTGGCGCGTTGGTTCAGACAAGGTTGGAACCGGGTGGAGCACGTGGAAAATACGAACCATGATGTGGTCTGTACGGAGGTGGTGCCTGAGGAGAATCTGACAAGAGGACAACAAGATTTGGTACAGGACACCCAGCTGGGTATTCCGGAGGACAAAATCATTGGACAGGTGGCACATCTAGAATTGCTAAACCAGAACGAAGGAGCAGAGAAGCTTCCATTACCCAAGGAAAATAGCGACCCGATCACAAAATCCCAAGAAGGGATGGAGATGGTGGAGCCAGCTATCTACTGGGTTGAGGATAAGGACGAAGTGTCGGACGAAGAATTCGTTCCAGAAACACAACTGGAGCCAATGGTGTGTTTGGAAAATTTGCAAGCTGCTAAAGGTCAAAATAGTAATTCCCGGGCTCTAATTTCCCCTATCTGTATGGGCCAACAGCTGGGTACGGCCCAAACTCCACAAAGGCCGACAAAAGCCCAACCGTATAGGAAACGTTGGATCAGAAGGAAGGAAACCCGAATCCATAATAAAGAAGTCCTGGATCCGGGTCACCCAGTTCCGACGGGTAACCCGATAACAGACATAAAACTATCAAAAGTCTTCACCAATCTGGTTTCTCTTTAACGGAAAGCTACATAAGAAGAGGGATCTTCGAAGCGTCTCTGCGGCGAGAATCATCAACTGAAATCCTTCAATGGTGTGGAACAATCAAAGCTAAGCGAGGATGAACATAGGTATGCTACCATGGTTTGTGAAGCGCAACAGACTCAGCTAATTCGGTGCACAAGTAGCAAGTCGGTTCAGATAACAGTCATGGAGGAGAATGAACAACATGTTAGAATTAAATCTTTCTCCAATAGTGATGATGATTGTATCTACGCAAGATATATGGATGAATTTGAAAGTTTGATGAACCGATCAAACAATCCTGCTCACAACAAGGTGGTGGTGGCTGACCTTCAACAGCCACACGCCAAATGTTAGTCTTGGCTTGGAACTGTCAGGGGATAGGTCGACCTCTGACAGTCCAGCGATTGCGAGGGTTGTGTGATACCCATAGGCCTAGTGTGGTATTTTTAAGTGAAACAAAAAACCAAAAAAGAAAGGTGGAGTCAATAAGAAGGAGACTGAGGTTTCCTAACTCAGTGTTAGTAAAACCTATAGGTTTATCTGGTGGTCTAGCTTTATGGTGGGTTGATAATGTGGCTTTGGACATCTTATTCAGTTCGACAAATGTGATTGCTACAGTAATCACAAATGGAGATGGAAGCTCTGAAAACTGGATTTTTATTTATGGATGCCCTAAGCAAGCTGATAGGAGGAAACTGTGGCAAGATTTGAATCAGGTGGTGAGTCAATGGAGGATGCCTTGGGTTTTGTGTGGAGATTTCAATGAATTATTCAGAGAGGAAGATAAACAAGGTGGTTCCCAACCAAATCTATGGAGAATAGCCAGATTTGCTA
Organism: Linanthus parryae; assembly: GCA_023055425.1. Taxonomy (NCBI): domain Eukaryota; kingdom Viridiplantae; phylum Streptophyta; class Magnoliopsida; order Ericales; family Polemoniaceae; genus Linanthus; species Linanthus parryae. The sequence goes on from JALGPY010000001.1 coordinate 125,462,162, forward strand.
AATTTATTTCAGATTGGGGGTTATTAGAAATAGAATCAAAAGGCTCGAAGTACTCCTGGTCCAACAACAGAGAATCTGGAAATGTTAGAGAAAAGATTGACAGAGTTTTTGCTAGTGCTGAATGGAGATTTCTTCATCCAAGAGCTAAAGTAAATTCTGAGATTAATATAGGGTCTGATCATTGCCCCCTAGTCATTGATTCTGCTCCAAGTTATGGTAAAGTCCCCTATAAATTCAGAATTGAGGATAGATGGTTCTCTCACCCCCATTTTGAGACAATTATTTTTCATGGTTGGAAAGCAACTTCTCCTGGTTCTGCTCAGTTTAGACTTCAACACAAACTAAATGAGTGCAGGGATTGGCTTAAGTACTGGAGCTGGAAGGAGTTTGGCAACTCTCAGAAGAAGTTGGCTCATCTCAGGGCTGCCTTGCTGCATATTCAGAATAGGGATTCAACTCCAGAATTAGAAAGGGAACAGGTTGTGTTAAAGAGTAAGATCAAATAAGAGGAGGCCAAAGAAGAGAGTTACTGGCTACAGAAGTCCAGGCTTCAATATTTCAAACTTGGAGATCACAACACCAAGTTTTTCCATTTATCTACAATCCAGAGAAGGGGCTGGAATGCAATTACCAAAATCAAAACTCAGAGGGGGTGCTGGGTGGAGCAAGAAGAGGAGATTCAAGGGGTGTTTCTGAAGTACTTCACTGACCTTTTCTCTGAAGAAGAGAGACAAGATCCATCTACTGCTCTTCACATCTTAAACCCTGTCATCTCAAGCTCCATGATGAGATGTTAACAGCAACCCCTTCCTTAGATGAAGTTAAAATGGTTGTTTTTCAGCTAGGAGCTACAAAAGCTCCTGGCATTGATGGCTTTAATGGCCAATTTTTCCAGAAAAACTGGGAAGTGGTGGGTGATGATCTATGCAAGGCAGTACAAAACTTTGTGACAAGTGGCTATCTCCTCAAGAGTTGGAACAAAACTATCCTAGCCTTGATCCCTAAGAACTCACATCCTCAATCCCCAGCAGACTTTAGACCCATAAGTTTGTGCAACTTCAGTTATAAAGTGGCCTCTAAAGTCCTAGCAAATAGATTGAAAGATGTTCTTCATGAGATCTCTAGTGAGTATCAAGGAGCTTTCATTCCTGAGAGATTGATCCAAGACAATGTCATCATGGCTCAAGAGATGTTCCATTTCATCAATAGGAAGCGCAATGGTAAGGAAAATTTTACGGCTATCAAGTTAGACCTTTCAAAAGCCTGTGATAGAGTATGCTGGGGTTTCTTAACTGCTGTGATGAAACAGCTGGGATTTTGTGAGAAATGGATTGCTCTTATTCTACAATGCATATCCACAATGTCTTTTACTATCTCAATTAATGGCAAACATACAAAGTTTTTCACACCAGAAAGGGGATTAAGACAGGGGGACCCACTCTCCCTCTATCTATTTGTTCTTGTGGCATATGTCTTCTCAAAACTGCTAAGTAGGGCACAATCTGATGGACACATGAAAGGCATCAAAGTCATCAGGAAAGCTTTGCCTATTTCACACTTGTTGTTTGCTGATGATGCAGTGGTGTTTCTTAGAGCCAATAAAGATGATATTGGGGACTTTGTTAAACTCCTAAACCTCTATGAAGCCACCTCTGGGATGAAGATCAATATGCACAAGACCTCAGTGCTATTCTCCCAAATACGCCCCAAGTTTTAAGGAAGATCTGTCTAGTAGGTATGGTTTTATTGAGATGGCTGCAAATGCCAGATACCTAGGCATACCAGCTTTGTGGGGGAAGACCAAGAATGAAGCTACTAATCTGCTGTTGAATAGGATCAAATGCAAAATGAAAGGGTGGAAGTGCCTCCTCTTATCTCCAGGAGGTAAGGAAGTGCTCATCAAATCTATTGTCCAAGCTCTACCCAGTTACCTTATGCAATGTGTCTTGCTTCCCAAGAGTTTTTGTGACAAAGTACACCAATTAATCAGAAATTTTTGGTGGTCTGGAAATGTGGAGAAATCCTCTATAGCTTGGGTTGCATGGAATAGGGTCACTCTCCCAAAAATGCAAGGTGGAATTGGATTCAAAAACTTCAGGGACTTCAAACTAGCTCTTTTAGCCAAAGTTGGATGGAGACTTATAAAGCAGCCCAACTCTCTAATTGTAAGATTTCTAAAGAGTGTACATTACCCTGAGTCTGAGTTTTTGGATGCAAAGAAAGGTCAGAATGGCTGTTGGACCTGGACTAGCATTTTTGCTGGAAGAAAAGTATTAAAAGATCAAGGAAGATGGGTAGTTAGCTCTGGTCATAAAGTTATGATCCAAGATAATTGGAATGTTGGCTCTGTTGAAGGAGAGATCACAGCATTGTCAATCCCCTCTCACATGAAAGACAAAAAGGTAGCTTCTTTAATCAATCATCATAATATGTCTTGGAAGATTGGGATGATCAGAAACACCTTTCCTCCTCACACAGCCAATACCATTCTCAAAACCCCCTACCCCACTTCCCAAGAGAAGATCAATTTTATTGGCCTTGGAACTCAAATAGATCCTACTCTGTGAGATCTGGTTATGCTATCTTATGTAAAGCCAGAAATTCCCAAATTAGAAGAACAGAAGGGAGCTCAAGTGAGCTCACTTCTGCACACTGGAAACTGTGTTGGCAACATGACATTCCTCCAAGAGTGAGACACTTTTTATGGAAATGTTGTAATAATGCTCTAGCAACAAAAGAGAGGCTCTTCAAAAAACATTGTGCATACTCAAATATATGTCCTATCTGCAACAAGGAGGTGGAGACTATCACACATTTGTTGTTTCAATGTGGCTGGACAAAGGCCTTTTGGTTTGGTTATATTAGAATCAGAAACTCCATTTGGGGCCAAGTCAGTATTTTCAGAGAATGGTGGGGTCAGATTTATGAGAAGCTTGAGGACAAAATCATAACTATTTCCCAGATTCAGGAATTTTTTTGGGGCTGCTGGTATATTTGGAAGGGGAGAAATGAGTATGTCTTTCAATCTGAGAGGATTAACCCAAAGAATTGTATCAGTCTATGTGTCAACATTCAAAAGGCCTATTGGCAGACCCCCCCTCTCCCCAGAAAGTGGATAATGTACACACTGCCACAAAGAAGATTGTGAAAGACTCATTCTGGTTAAGACCTCCTAATGGGAGTTTTAAGGCCAACTGTGATGCTAGTTGGTGTGAAAAAACTAAAGTAGCAATTATTGGGTGGATTATCAGAGATGATCAAGGTGCTGTAATGGAAGGTAAGTGGTTTAAAACCTCCACTCCCAATGCTATTACTGCTGAAGCCATGGCTGTGAGAGCTGCCTGTGTTGGCTCCCTAAACTTCCCTAATACTGTTAGAATTGAAACTGATTGTCTTCTGGTTGCAAACATGATTGCTGGGAAGATTTCAACCCCTTGGGAGTTAGTTGATATTATTGAAGATGTTAAGAACTACAAGTTATTAGGTAGTTTTGATGTTAGCTGGATTGAGAGGAGTTGTAATGTAGTTGGTGACTGGATTGTGAAAAATGCTCTGAAAAATGGCTTACCTTGGAACTGGGTGGTTTGTCACCCAGCTGATCTCCAAAGGTTGCTAGAGTTAGATTGTATCAGGTCTTCCCCTTAGTTGTTTATGGAAATTTTGACAGTTAAATAAAAAACAGTGTTTCAACTTCGGAACCGACGGATTAATAAGAAGGGTACGTGATATTTCCAATTGGGTATGGAGTACAGGTACGAGATGCAATTGTCAAAACTCAAAACTCTAACAATGGGGTGGGGCATGATTCGACCGATTTCCCCTTTACTTGTCCAACCATGATTTAATTCTTATACTTCCTCCGTTCTTGTTTTTCTCTACGTTCTGATTTTATTCACTATTCACGTGGTAATTTTAACCGGTGATTTGGATAGCAAAACGATATAATATTTTGACAATTTTTTTATGATGTTGTAGAGTAAAAGTTGTTCTATAACATGGTGAAAAAATTATCAAAAAATTGTATCATTTTGCGATCCAAATCACCCGGTCAAAGAGACCCGAATACGAGCCAAAAAGTCAAAGCTTAGAAAAAGAGAAGAAACGGAGGAAATACAAGTGTACCTATCGGGGGTGTACTTATCCAACCATGATTGAATAGGCATTAGTTGGGGCCGTATCTAGCAAAATCATTAGCAATCTTGTTGTTGGAGCGCCCAGTATACTGAAAGGTGACGACTGAAAACCTTTGAAAGTAGTCCTTACAATCAAGAATAATCCGATCAAAGTCTGAGTATGGTGTGGCGCAAAAGCTCCCTGCCTGAGTTGAGCTTGCAATAACAGTCAGAGCGTCAAATTCAATTATCACTTGCTTGTAGCCTTGTCAACGCACCATTTTCAGAGCTTCAAAGATGCAAATGGCTTCAGCTTCACTAGCGGAGGACGCAATATGTGAAGTAGCTGTAAAACCCGACAAAGAACTGCCCGTAAAATGGACATAAACTGCTCCCGCTGCACCCTGTCGACTACCTGCAGCCCTTGCTCTATCCGTGTCACATATGATCCAATCGGGTGCAGGAGGAATCCATTCTGAAACCATAGATGAGCTCGGATTGCCGGCGTTGCTGACGCATGCACGCCGTTCAGTTCTCGAATGTAGCTGCTGACATTAGGGGTGGAGCCATGTGGGGGTGGGGGGGGGGCAACTTTCTCAGGAACACTAGGGTATCCTATTTTATTAGCTCTTTTTTAGTTGTGCTGTTCATGATCTATAGGTGTGCCCCCCATATAAACCAAAATTGTATTCTTGCTTAGTGGTTAGGAATTTGAATTGTGAACTTACGTTCAAATCCTGGTAATGGCAAAGCATTTTTTTTTTTTACAAAAATGTTCGAATCCTGGCAATGGCAACACATGTTTTTGGGACAAAAAAACAAGCCTCGCCTATTTAATATAAACAATCGTCCCTATAATTTTTCATAAATACATAAAAAGACCATGGTATTTATTACACCAGTCTATTTTTTATTCATTGAAAATCTATACCCTCTCCTCAGAAAAAAATATTGTGCCCCCTTCACCCAAATCCTGGCTCCGCCACTGGCTGACATGCTCGGAAACCTCCAAGGCGGTCTTTTTTTTGCATTGTGGAACACTGCCTGATTAGCCCAGATAAGCCATATCGTCGAACAAAAGCGCCATCTGTCTTGTGGGTTTAGATCCAGGATTATTTGGGGGACCCAAGAACTGATGTTTACGACCCTTAGTTGAAGGAAATTGTCTCCGAGAACTAGCTTTCAAAGTTGCTTAGTGTGTGAGCAGTCCATGAATAGATGGGTAGCGGATTCCTTCGATGCAAAACATAAGGGGCAGGAGCTGTTGGCGTTCCTCGTAAATCTACTAGCTTTATCATTGGTCGCTAAAGAGTCATGCCATGACGCCATGTGGTATAAAGGCAATTTTTTGGGATTTTGATTCGCCAAAGTTGCTTTAGACTCACTCTTGAGGAGTTGGAGCTCGTTCCTTGTTGCGGTGTAGCATCTTTTCTTGCCAAAGAAGATCATAGCCAACTTTGAGGTGTACACACCTTCGTCCGTGTAATGCCATATAAGCCGATTGTGAAAAGATGGATAGTGACTCGTTGAACTTCTTTTTCATATTTGGCATATTTTTCTCTACCATAGTGAAGTCCCAATACATGTCCCGCGTAATCAGATCAGAAACAAAGATATTATTAAAAGAAGGATTAATAATGAAGGACTTAAAACGAGTTGGCCTTCTCAGCCAAGGGTCATGAAAAACCCGAACTGAAGCTCCATCCCATATCTTCCATCTGACCCCGCTATGAGTAAGATCCTTCTTGCTGAGTATACTTCTTCAAGCAAAGGAGACATTGTCTCGTAATTCGACATCAAGGATATATGTGTTCGGATAGTACTTGCTACAAAATACTTAACTCACAAGCGAGTTGGAGTTCGTTAATCTCCAGAACTATTTGTCAAGGAGCACCGTTGATACCGAAGTATCGGGTTAGAGCTATTCGAGACGCTCTGGATCTCCAACACAGACGAACACGAACACAAAACACTCTTAGATATGATATTTATCATTCATAATCAAAATATGGATATCACAATTACTTAAATAGACAGACTAAACCTAAACCTAGACTCTTACGGGGCAGTTGACTAAAAAGCCTGGTCACTATTTAACTAAATATGTAATTAACTAATTAATTAATATAAACTAATTAAATAAACATATAATAAAACAACTAATTAACTGGATAGCCGCTAAATAACGGATCGGGTGACTCGTATCAGCCGACTGAAATATGTCAAGTCTTTGAAGCCAATCCCACCTTAATCTCTGCTTTCTTTTGATTTCGACCTTGCTAGCCAATGCCCTCCTTTTTAACATTTATTTTTGCCCCACCAGAATTGTTGCAGAGAGATTCTAATTTGTTGCACGCGCTGTCTGGGAGCTTGAAGCAACTCATTTTATAAACTGTGATGGATTGGATAACGACTTTAATAAGAAATTATCTTCCTGCAACTGAAAAAGAATTGTTTTTGATCTAGTCAGAGCGTTTGTCTTCCCGCTCCGACTCAGGGGGCGTGTAGGGATTGAACTGAAATCAAACATGGCAAGCTTTTTGGGTCAAAGTCAAAGTAGCCAATTAGGCAATTACTTTGCCTTGAAGGCAAAGGCAATTGTTTACTAATTGATTTATGGACACACCGCCCAAACACACACAAAAGTGTATTTAAAGGGCCTGGTTTAGATTTGTAACACTAACACACATACAGTTCACTCACGGAGAGAGGTTAGTAGTGCTCTTTGAGATTTTTTTTGGTGTGTGTGTGCGTGGGTGTAATCGGAGTTGCCGCCGTGGCCAAACGGCCACGGCGTGCATTGTAATCGGGTTCTCTTCTCAATAAAATATCTAGTTCTTGCCGTGGATTAGCTAGCGGGTTCGTTACGAATTCGTTAGTGAACCACGTTAAATATCTGTCTCGTTCTTGTTTGCTTTCGTCGTTCTTGCTCGGATACCCACAGGTTATAACAAACTGGTAACAGAGCTCTGAAACAGAGTTCTGTTACAACAAACTGGTATTAGAGCCAGGGTTCTAAGATCTAGGTGGAGCAAATAGCTTGGGTTTCACGTTTTGATGGAACTCAAAGCTAGGGTTTCGCGATTCAGGTGGAGCAGGCTATCGGGAGTTGGATTTCGATATTCCGCCAAGAAAAATGTCTGGTTTGGCGATCAAGATCGATCTGTTCGTGAGAGAGAAGCAGGTACACCCACCATCTGAAGCCCCGTGGAGGGGGATATCCGGGCTCCGTTCGGAGCAATCTAGCGTGCATCTGATTAGGCGTGCAAGGGATCTGGAAAATCCAGCACGCATTCGGTATTGGCGCGATTCCGGCGGTTCACGCGCATCTGGCGTTCTGGCGATTGACGTTCAGGCGCATCCCCGCTCCCGGCGTGGAGCATCTGGCGTGTGAATTGAATCTGGTTCTGGCTCATGCGTTGCAGGAACTCGTTGGAGTTGGAGCAACGACATGGAGCATCTGGCGCGTGAGATTTCTGGCACGCACATCTGACTCTGGTTCTGGCGCGCATTATGCACGAGATTTGTTCTGTCGTGCTTCTGTTCTATTTTTGGAGCGTGTACCATGACACGCTTTGAGCTTGCATCTAGTGCGATCTGTTTCTGGCGAGCATCTGGCGCATCTGAGGCATACGGGGCGCATCTGGCATGACAATTTGGGCACTCGTCATTGGTGCATCTGGTCTGAATGACATCTGGGCACTTGTCATGGTGCATCTGTCTGGCGCAATTGGGCGCATCTGGAATGTATTCGGTCCTGTCTCAGTGAATACATTCGAGTCTGGTTCTGGGTGGAGCACTTGTTTCTGTTTCCGGAAGTGCGACCACATCTGGCGCAGTCGTTGCAGAAACGCATGGTAGTTGGAGCAACGATTTGGCGATTCAGGTTTCGCATACAGCTGCGAAAAATCTGTTTGGGGAGGTGTGCTCGTTTCTGGTTCTGGGAGACGCATCCGGTTCAGGTTTGAGAAGAGAAGCATCAGGTTCCGGTTTTGGGTTGCTAAGTTGATTCAAGTCAAGGTGGAGATTTGTTGGGATTGACTTGAAATAAAACATGGAAAGCTTTTTGGATCAAAGTCAAAGTAGCCAATTAGGCAATTACTTTGCCTTGAAGGCAAAAACAACTGTTTCTTAATTGATTTATGGTCACACCGCCCAAACACACACACAAGTGTATTAAAAGGGGCTGGTTTAGATTTGTAACACTAACACACATACAGTTCACTCACCGAGAGAGGTTAGTAGTGCTCTTTGAGACTTGTTTTTGGTGTGTGTGTGCGGGGGTGTAATCGGGGTGGCCGCCGTGGCCAAACGGCCACGGCGTGCATTGTAATCGGGTTCTCTTCTCAATAAAATATCTTGGGACATGCAGGATTTTACTAGAGGTTCATCAAAGACTTTTCCAAGATTACAAAGCCACTTTGTTCTTTGCTCGGAAAAGACGTGCCCTTTGACTTTTATGCAGCGTTTCAGCAGGCCTTTGACCTTTTGAAGGAGAAGCTGACCACAGCCCCGGTAATCACTACGCCGGACTGGTCACTTCCGTTTGAGCTGATGTGTGACGCCAGCGACTACGCAGTCGGTGCAGTATTGGGACAGCGGAAGGACAAGGTCTGTCATGTGATATATTATGCAAGTCGGGTGCTCAACGATGCCCAGGTCAACTATGGCACTACAGAGAAGGAATTGCTTACTGTGGTGTATGCCGTGGACAAATTCAGGCCATATCTAGTCGGGTAAAAAGTGGATTAGCTAGCGGGTTCGTTACGAATTCGTTAGTGAACCACGTTAAATATCTGTCTCGTTCTTGCTCGGATACCCACAGGTTATAACAAACTGGTAACAGAGCTCTGAAACAGAGTTCTGTTACAACAGGGCGTAATAGCAATTTATCAATATAGAAATGTATAAGGAGTTCCATGTAAGTATCAATCTTGTGTAACTTTATATTCGGAAATAATAGATCGATCTGATAGAGGACTTTCTCAAACTTACACTCTGTTGGGGTCTGGCTCCTGCCTCCTCTGTTCTTATGGCTGAGTGTCTGTTTACCCGAGCTAAAGATAACTTGATGCATAATTTTGTTGTGGAAGTGATTTCTTAGAAATTATTAACATAATGAAGAATGCTAGCATCTCTCATGTCCTTGACTCCTTGTTCTAGATTGTAGGTCTCTCTTGAGAATCTTGAAGTCTCTTTCCTCTTGCTCCGTCCCAGTTCTGGAAACCATGTCCATCGTTCATCTATCTGCTAAGGAGTGTTTGTCAACCTTAATTGTAGTTTGAGATTTTTTTTTGACCCAAATGTTTTTGTGAACAATAAATTAGGGAGGAAATAACAATTTTGGGAAAAAAAAATATATCTGTTAGCAATAAATGTTAACATCTCTAATGCAGCACTACCTTTTGCGACATAACTTTGGTTTTGTTAAGGAAAGTAATGTTCTTTGGGAGAATATGGAATTTTCGTCCCTAAAGACTTCTGTGGCCGTGTTGTAGCAACGAAATGATATACTTTTAGGGGATGGAAATGTTATTTAACTGAACAAATCAGTTTGCCACTGAAAGGCACATTTGTTGTAGTTGTTCGGACAAGGACGGCAAGGGTGATGTTTCTTTGAGGCCGGGTTTGGCCTAGTAGTTTTATATAATCTCTCTTGATAAGAAAAGTTCTATCCATTAGGTCAAAACAATTGATCTCTACTCTGAATTCTCAAATGTCTCTTTAGAAAACGGCATTTAACCTCATCAAAAGCAATTGAAGCTAAATGATAAAAGTTCTAGTTGCAAGGAGTTAGAAAACCCATTATTCCATCAATTGACGATAAAAGGAAAGAAAAACCCCAAATGAAACAAATAAAAACCATTGGAACATGATAACACACACTAGTTGAATGGTCTAGATGCGGTTGCAGTTGTTTCATCCTTCTGTTCATTAACCTTGTCTTGCTGGTAAGCCCCATCTCCTTGTACCTCTCTGTATCTACGCAAATAGGTTTTCAAAGGCCCGTAATAATCGTCGAAACCGAGGGATTCGAGAGCCCAACAGATGTCGTCTCCATTCACTGCCTTCCGGCGCTCGTTCTTGCATTTCTGCGTCGCTTCACTTGTGACAAAGCTAATGAACTCAGACACACACTCTTGCATGGTTTCTTTGGCTTCTTTCGTTACCTTTGCGTTGGCCGGCAATATTTGCTTCATGATTCGGCCAACATTGGCGATTGGAAGTAACTGGTCTTGTTCCTTAAGGCGATCTTCGTCAATAGGGTTGGAGCTTGAGCCACCACCACCTATGTTCTGCGCCATTTTTGTGAAAGGAAAAGGGGAAGAAGAAGCTATAAAGCTGGATTCTTTCACTCTTTGGTCAAACACCTATATATAGCACACCCAAAAAATACAACTACGTAGTTGGACAAATCGTTTAGTTTGATGCATGTACACAACAGGTGATGATTCACACTATTTTTAATAGCTGACAGAGAACAATAAAAGGTTAACCCAGACTCATGTGGAAAAATGGAAATTTCCATTCTTTTAATTTTCTCATATCTCATAAATGTTGTCTAATTCGAAAACTATAAAATTTGGATGAGATACGGTTGATCATGCACTTGAATTTACTAGTAAGAAACATGTGCGTTGCACGTGAGTAATTTTAAAATTACAATATGTTCTGATTAGGAAATCAAAATATACTTAGCTTATGTGATTATTTATTATTACTAGGTGTGGTGCACGTGCGTTGCACGTGTCATTGTACTTGAAAACTTGTCTATATCACGAGTCTATTCTAAGAAGAAAGTAATAACTTCACAATAGTTTGTAAGTTTTCTACAAACAAAGTTATATGCTCGTACTCCTTATTAACTTGTAACTATCCTGAAAGAAAGGCCCTTCAATGTTTGGATACGTGGAATTTTAGATATTTTTATTGTAAAGATAAGAATTTGGACATCCACATCTTATCTTATCTTATATAATATATAACAACAGAAAAGTTGACACAGTTAGCCACAACTTGCCATTTGTCACTTTACATTTGATGTAGTTAAGACACATGTGATCATAATAAGATTACATTGCATGCCTAGCGAATACCGAACGGCAAATCATTCATGACATGCTACTAGGATGATCAGTTACAATATATATATATATATGTTTTACATTACACATTTTTGAAAATTTATAAGTTAGAACATTTGATGATTCAAACTTATATATATATATATATATATATTACATTACACATTTTTGAAAATTTATAAGTTAGAACATGTGATGATTCAACGGAAGAGCATGTAACGTTATGGGAATTATAATTGATGGTTAATAAATGGGATACGATAAAACGGTATTTAAAACGAGCTCCTTAATTTTCTAAGAAAACACTTAAACTCGAAAAAATAAAAGCATGGTTTTAATATACTGACATGGGAGTTCTAGTTGATGGTCAATATTTGGTATACGATAAAATGGTATTTATTTAAAACAATCTCCTTAATTTTCTAAGAGAACACTTTAACTCGAAAAAATAAAAGCATATTTTTGATATACCTCATTGAAAAAACTATGCACTGCTGAATCAATTCGTTTGTATTTTCTTATGTTTTATCATTTGGAGGAATAATATGGATTACAAATAACACAGTAGAGCATACACAACAGACACGGCGCTGAATACATGCCAATATTGTGACCATTGCAACGTTATTGCTGAATATGAACGCTGAAATATATTTATTTGTCTTCCTTTTCTCTTTGGAAAACTCAGCTATCCATCCCATGACAATTATACATGTTAGCCTACTATTCTGCATTGCGTTCACTACCTTCCTAAAATGTTGTTTGTTTATTTATTTATTTATTTTTGTCATTTAAAGATAATACATAATATTTTTTTTTTCTAATTTTACTTACAACGTCTATGACTTTGCATGACAATGACATTTCTCATTTTAACTCGGACTTTTGCCTGATTTTACATTAAAAATATGTTTCCATAACTTAGTAGGAATGTTCCACTATCTGAGCATATATACATTAAAAAGATTTTCCAGACCCCCTCGATTTGTTGTAAGGTGTTACAATACTACATCATAGATCACTACTTTTATTCGCCACTTCGCGTTAAATTGTCAAACAATAAATTGTGACAAAGTCCTTTGCAATATCAAACATTTTGCACATATATTTTATTACATAATATAATATACATGACAATGCACATAATGTACATGCGACGGAGGGCGTATGTTGTTTCATTGATTCTTCTTTTACGTAGTCAATATCTTTCATAACTCTTTGTTCCATAGATTTGAAATTTCTTACTTTGTGTGTTTTACTTTTTTCTACTGTTGGTATAATTAAAGAACAATGTAATACATCATAATTATAATTATACCGAGTTACATGCTGAGGAAGACGTGAATCAAAATAAGAGAAATAGTATGGAGACATAGTTTAGTTAGAGTCGAAGTTTTCTTTCAAGTTTTATTGGTGAGAGATCTTGTGGCTAATATATATGTCATGCGATTGAGTGAATTGTGGAGTAATTTTGTCTATTATATTTTACGCAATAAAATGAATATTTGTTACTAATACTAGTGCTTAATTACTTATTTTCTAGTAACCTTTGTATTATTTATTGCGGTATCTCGAATAGCAGCACGGAAAATGAATTGTTAGATAGTGATGTAATCTGATGAAATTTAAGTCTTGCAGTTTTTATTATTTTTTTAAAAACTGAAGTCTTGTATTTGATCTGTTACTATAGTATGAGCAATAATTATAAATAAAATATACTCTTATATTTTTGTTGCAATTTACAAGGGAAGAAGAGAAAACACAACCACATGGGTAAAATATCAATGAAAACAAGGATCATATAAAGATTAGCTTTCCATGTTATTAGGATATAGTAGTTTTTTCTCTAAAAAAGGATATAGTAGATTTGATATAAAGTATATGTCCAAAAATCATTCTGACTTTTTTCTTGAATAGAATCAGTTAACGTTGAAGCTTACAATTAAATTGAGTAGTCATTTGCATACCTACATCACGAGATTGATTAATTAGAATTCATGAAGCCTCTGATTCAGAGGCTACATGAAGGAATGAGAGGTTGGCGAGAATAAATCAGTTAAGAAAAAATATTAAAGTTGTAGATGAACAAAATTTCGATAAGTTTTTTATGAAAATATGGGTTCTCAGAATACGTTATTGTGGGTGAAAAACATAAATTGTGCCCAACCAAAACAATCTAATAATTTTACAACTTAGTTAAGATCAAAACGTAAATGTACTTTGAGAAAAAAAATAGCATTGGAGAATAACAAAAGTACTAATTCTGACATAGAAACACTAATGAATAAGAACTAGAACGATTATTCAACATAATCAATTTTTTTTAACTATTCTGGTGGATGAAAAATTCCATAACGGCATTATAGTTATTCACCAATGAGAAATTGAATCAAATCATAGCAGAGCAGAGAAAAAAATATTAATTTATGAAAGGCAATCATGTTCATGCCCTCTTAACGTACTTGGAGAGTTGTTTAGCAAAAGTTAGAAAGAAGAAAGGATAGGAGTTGACCAAGCCTTTTGCTAGACCAAGCCAATAAAATTATGCTAATCTGTTCAGTTCATAAACCCAATCTCGTTGAAGGCCAACAAGGATCTTTTGGCAATCTTATACTCGTAGGGCTATTTCGGGATGAATAGAGGAAGACGATGGTCATGTTTTCCTATCTGGTACATGTTCGCCCACGGTCATAACTCGATCTCGCCTACAAGGCCTAATGGAAGCTTTACCTTATGTTGGAATTGTTAGAAATAGCAGTTAAAGCAATCGGCGACTATTGATATCTTGTCGGCTTGCTTCGGTCAGTGCATCAAATCGCATTCAAGTCACCGGTAGATGTTCTCAATCGAAACATCACAGATCGAGCTTTAGATATTCTGTCCCCTCGACGGATCGGAGGAAGATCTTGTGCCACTCCTGTTGGAAATATGCCTCAGAGGCAATCTATTTATTGTGACATTAATATGGACTTACTATTCATTAGGTTATCAATATGGAGATATGTTGATTCAAGACTTCTAAGTGTGTTTTGAGAAGTCATCTTTTAGAGTGACGAAAGAAAAAGATTCTCTAAGTCTTCAAGGCTCCAAGGCCTTGAGATATTGATCAAAGCCTCAAAGCCTCGACAGTTACTTTCTTATGAAATGTGTTCTGATAATCTTGTGTTGCAGGTGGTCAATCTGATGTTCTATCAGATATTTGTTGCAAATATTCTTGTTATCTGTTTCTTATATATCTAACATATTGCAGATATCATAATTGGAGTGAATCAAGAACTCTGGTGTTACAGTTTGAAAAACTGTGAAGAATGCTCAGAGCTCCAAGGCCTTGAGATATGCCTTGAGCTGCTGACAGTTTTCACAGACATAACTTGATTCTCTCTTGCAGGATTTGATCTTTGCTATTATAATTGTTTAAAGACTTTTGCAAGTTTTAAATTGGTTTGTGTTGGTTTATATGATTGTTTGGTAATCAGGTTTATGACTTATTTATTTGATTCAGTTTCATTCAGAAACTGAATATCCAAACAGACTTAATGCTGTTATGTATTTGGATTTTGTTTGTTTCTATGCTTAATGTTATTGCAGGATTTTCAAATGTGCAATCTTATCACAACAAACTCCAACGGATATCTACTCAGAGCTGTTTTGAATTTCAGTTAGAAAGGGTGAGGATTTGCAGGAACAGAGATCCTAAAATCTCTCATTCAGTTGGTGGAAGTAGATAAAAGCTGGGTTGAATTTGAAAGACATAGAGAAGCTTACAGAAAACAGAATTCAAAAGAAAAGAATGAGAGATACATTCGTCAAAGATCAGATCATCAATCCTCACAACTCCAAGCTTTAATCATGTGCTTTCAGAAGATCAATCATTCCAGTATTCCTGAAGAACACATCCAGGCTTTAACACCTGATTCTTCTATTGTGTTCTTATCCTCTTATACTTAAATATCCTTATCTTCTATATATCTTATACCTCACAAAACCTAGTGGTTGGTTGTTCAAGTGAACAACAAGAGGTTCTTGTTAGCTCAACAGTTAGTAGCTGATACTAGATAGGTTTGGAACCACAAGCTGTATAAGTGTAAGGGAGTTCACTTAGGCTTGAAGATATAGGGCTGTTTCTGTGTTAGTAATAATAAGTGTTTGCCCAATTCTGGTGGGACTTGATCCCTCAAGAAGAGATTAGGTCTTTTGGGACTGAACTCTATAAATTTATCAGTGTTCTTTACTTTACAGTTTAGCTATTTATTCTTCCAAGTAATCTAGTTCAAATTAGGGTTTACATACTGTTTAAAACTGGTACTAGTTCAAGGCCTTGAAACTTTCTTTTACACTTAAGAAGTTTTTTATCAGTCTTACAAAATCTCAAGGCCTTGAGATTTCTGTCTTGTACTTGCATCACTTAGTTAGTTTTTGTGTTTTAGCAAAAAATTCCCATACTCTATTCAACCGTCCCCTTCTAGAGTATTTTGGTCCTTTATTTAGACTACATTACAAACTTTCAATTGGTATCAGAGCTTGGGTCACTACTATAGATCTAACAATCTTGTGACTATGAGTAATGTAGGAGATGTTGGCTTCTCTCAAGGAAGGGCAGCAAACAGACCTCCATTGTTCTGTGGTGATAACTTCATGCACTGGAAGGAATTTATGAAGATGTTCATCATAGATCAAGACATGGAATTGTTGTCAATAATTTAGAATGATCCTCATGAGTATTTCACTACCATTAATGGAGTTAGATGCATCAAGTCTGAGGAAAATTTCTCACTTACTGAACTGGAAAATGTATCCAAAAATTATAAGGCTATGAATCTGTTATACCGTGCTCTTAATGCAGACGAGTTCAACATAGTGACAAATTGAAAAAGTGCCAAAGATGTATGGGACAAACTTTTGTAACATATGAATGAACAAGTCAAGTCAAACAGACCAAGATTAACATACTTCTAAGGCAATATGAGATGTTTAAGATGAACTCAGATGAAACTATCAAGGAGATGTTCAAAATATTCACTGATGTGGTGAACAACCTGGAGTCATTGGGAAAAAGCTTCCCAGATGAGGAAAAAGTCAGGAAGATTATGAGAATTTTGCCAAAAGCTAAGTGGGAACCAAAGACAACAGCTATTGAAGAAGCTCGAGATTTAAGTCTTCTTCAGCTAGATGATCTACAAGGAAAGCTGCTCACTCATGAGATGTCTATGAAAGATGTAGAAGGTGATCTAAGTGAAAACATCAAGAATCTAGCACTCAAGTCTAAAGAAAATGAAAAATCTCAAAGCCTTGAGACTGAAGATGAGCATGATGATGAAGAGGCTTTAGCATTGATCTCCAAGGCCTTGGCCAGAATTTTCAAGAAGAAGAAAAACTTTGGAAAAAAAGACTACAACAGAGAGAGATCAAGACCTTCAAGCAACAAGGATTACAAAGGTAAGTCTTCATCACAGTCACATAAGTAAATCAGTTGATATGGGTCAACAAAATAGTTAAAATTAAAAAGAAAATCCCTCAAACTTAAATATTACGTTTTCCCTTCTCGTTACTTAAAAACTCATCATGATCATGATTACCAAGCTCGTGCGTGCCAAAGCAAGGCCACTTGGTTTGTCGTGATGTGATGCAATGGCACAAGCAAGTTATTGATAACTCCTCACTAGGAGTTATCGGTTAGCCTAATTTGAAGGGTATTTGTGTCATAATTGAGGGTTTTAGCCAGGTTTCATCCCTCTTTAGCCTCGAAATTCACGACTAAGTGTGTTGAGCTTCTTTATGCATTACTTCTTTATTTCACGCATTTCGAGATATGATCACGGGTTTTGTACGTATTATCTACGCAGGACAGGACCAGGACCCGTGAATGAAGTAGGATTGCAGGGGCGAGAGCTGAGAAAGCCATAAACGCAAGAACCGAGGATGACCGTGATGCAATCGATTGATAATATGTTCAACTGTACTTGAAGTTTTGATGTGAAACCAGCGATAGAAGAAAGAAGATGCCAAGGGCTTTCCGAAAACAGGTCATAATGCTAAAACAAAGTCAGACCGAAAAATGACCTATCGCCAAGTGTGGGTCCCAGACAGGCCATTCCCAAGTAGGAGTCTCGGGTCCCGTGTCTGGAGTCGTGATCATCTATGTAAGGTCACAGGTTTCATGGACTTGAAATACTTAGTTATTTCAAGGCCTTGAACCAGTTTTCAAACCCTTGAATCAGGTTTCACAGGCATGAAATAGCAGAGCTATTTCAAGGCCTTGAACCAGGATTCAAAGCCTTGAAGCTGTCTGACCTGTATGCATGTTCTAAGGGGGAGTTTTTCTCAACTCTTCTGATCTGATTTTATCTCTATCACCCCTGTGCTTGATATATTATTAATTGATGATGAAAGACAAACTGTTTTGATATATCTAACATGTGTTAATTCATCAGTTTGACTTAGTTTTGCAGGGAAATTGTATTTCCTAAATATGTAGGATTGGTTTCCTAATCTGGCTTTTACAGGGAAGGAAATAATAAGAGATGATGATTCTATGATCAATCAAAGACTTATGAGAGTTTCTCAGATTGTTTAATGACAAGATCACAGCAATATCTCTCAAGATTGTGATCAACTATCCGTTGGAGAAGGCTGTTAAAGAGTCAAAGTTTGTTGCCTACATAATATGAAGTTGTTGCTGAAAATATGGGAAGATTTGCAAAGCTTCAAACAGTATAAATGGAGTAGACAACACTCAACGGGCAAAAAGAGAGACAAGTTTCTAGATTGACAAGCATCAAAGAAGTCCAACATTCTCACAATCAAACTCACAGAAGATCACTGCATACTTCACTGCAGTTCTACTCTTTAGTGTTCTTCCGTATTGAGCTTTATTTGTAGATCATTCTTGTAATAATTCTCCATTTCATTCTCAAGGATTGTCAAGGTGAACAACAGAGAATTATTAGTTAATCAGTTAGCTAGAGCAGGTACTAGATAGGTTAGAGAGAACCACAAGCTGTAACAGAGTAAGGCAACTCTCTGTGCTTGAGATCTAGGGCTTAGGTTTTTATTAATAAGAATTGAGTTGAAAATCCTGCAGGGAGAAATCCCTGAGGTAGAGACGTAGGTCCAAGTGGACTGAACTCAATAAATCACTTGTATCTTGCATTTATAGTTCATTCACATACTTAGTTTTACAGCATTAAAACTAGTCTATTTTCAAGTGTTTGAAACTCTTTTCATGGCCTTGAAAAATACTTGTCTGTTTTATTTCAAACTGTATTTCACTTCAAAGGCTTGAAACTGTTTTCAAGGCCTTGAACTTCACTGCTCTTCAAAGAATTTACTCTCCTCCACCAAGTTTTGCAAAAAGTTGGCATACTCTATTCAACCCCCCCTTCTAGAGTATATGTGCTGCATATCTATCTGCATACTCCCCTTTCAATCTATTTCATGTTCATGACGATTTCCGGGACAATTTTTACTCAGCTGTATTTTGGTAATTTTGACACCAGGCCCGGGTTTTCGGAGTCGAGTTTGGATTTTTGCACCCAAATTCTGTCAGCAGTGTTCCTATGGCCAGATTCAGGATTGGGCAGAAATTTGAGTGGTTTTGACCCAGGGATATTTTGGTAATTTTGACAAGTTTTGGGTCAAAGCGCAGCCCGAGGAAAGAAGGGGAGATATGACTAGCCTAAAAAAATTTGACTTACTTTTAGCGGTTTTGACCAAGGCCCTTAGGAAAGGTTAGAAACCCTAGCAGACCTAGAAAAGATCTGCTTAACAGGATCCGAAAATCAATAGAATTGTGATAACGTGCAGGAAAAGAAAAGATACCGCACAACTAGTATGGGGCACGGTTAAGGGGCTGTTGTGTGTTTTTATATCGGTAAAGAACGAAAAACTGAAAATACTCTAGGGGATCCCGGGACCTAGTACCTTAAACCCTATATTTAATACACTCAAGATTATACCAAAAATTCTAAAAAAAAATATTTACTTTTCATTTGCTTTTAGTATTTAGTTCGCAGTTACAAACACTCAAATTAGTACTTGTTTTTACAATTTGTCAGTTGAAACTGATTACTTGAAAAACCGACAATAGTCTTCGTGGGAACGAAAATCCGAGTTGAAATACACTCGGTACTACTCGATTCGTATACTTGCGGCTAGAACGATAATTTGAGCATCAAGTTTTGGCGCCATTGCCGGGGATATTTTTACGGTTCATTTAGTAGTCAAAATTAATTCTCAGAGTTTCTATTTTATTTTTACTTTTATTTTAATTACTGTTTTTCGGGACTGTTTAGTTGATGCCCAGATTGCCCCACGATTTGGTGCAACTTCTCGACAATCCAGAAAAACTTTACACAGAGCAAAACCGCGACACAGAGAAAGCAGAATGGCCAAAACCGCAAGAGACCAACAGCAGTCGTCCCGGAACGCAATCCGGCTCAGATGGCTCGGTACATCGAGGATCTGATCTTAGCAGGTTTTGATGCCCGGAACAACTAGAGGACATACAACAGGTCTGGAAAGGCGTTGGTAGAAAAACTTGAGGTCCCTACGAGATGACATGAGCCAACCATATTGGTGAGCTCGATCACTGATGAACACTTTGATCTAAAATCCTCCGCCATCCACACTGCTAAGACTCACTAGACGTTCCACGGGGAAGCCGATGAGGACCCAAACAACTTTATAGGGAAATTTGACGACTACTACAACGAAATCAAGGACATGGTAGTCGATTTAGATACACTCAAGCTAATCCTGTCCCCGTACTGCCTGTACGGAACGACCAAAGATTGGCTCGAATCAAGACAACCCAAATCCATCACTACTAGTAAGAAACATGTGCGTTGCACGTGAGTAATTTAAAATTACAATATGTTATGATTAGGAAATCAAAATATACTTAGCTTATGTGATTATTTAATATTACTAGGTGCGTTGCACGTGTCATTGTACTTGAAAACTTGTTTATATCATGAGTCCTATTCTAAGAAGAAAGTAATAACTTCACAATAGTTTGTAAGTTTTCTACAAACAAAGTTATATGCTCGTACTCCTTATTAACTTGTAACTATCCTGAAAGAAAGGCCCTTCAATGTTTGGGTATGTGGCATTTTAGATATTTTTATTGTAAAGATAAGAATTTGGACATCCACATCTTATCTTATCTTATATAATATATAACAACAGAAAAGATGACACAGTTAGCCACAACTTGCCATTTGTCACTTTACATTTGACGTAGTTAAGACACATGTGATCATAATAAGATTACATTGTATGCCCAGCGAATACCGAACGGAAAATCATTCATGACATGCTACTAGGATGATCAGTTACAATATATATATATATATATATTTTACATTACACATTTTTGAAAATTTATAAGTTAGAACATTTGATGATTCAAACTTATATATATATATATATATATTACATTACACATTTTTGAAAATTTATAAGTTAGAACATGTGATGATTCAACGGAAGAGCATGTAACGTTATGGGAATTATAATTGATGGTTAATAAATGGGATACGATCAAACGGTATTTAAAACGAGCTCGTTAATTTTCT
This sequence comes from Linanthus parryae, assembly GCA_023055425.1. Taxonomy (NCBI): domain Eukaryota; kingdom Viridiplantae; phylum Streptophyta; class Magnoliopsida; order Ericales; family Polemoniaceae; genus Linanthus; species Linanthus parryae. The sequence continues at coordinate 125,482,934 of JALGPY010000001.1, forward strand.
AAGAAAACACTTAAACTCAAAAAAATAAAAGCATGGTTTTAATATACTGATATGGGAGTTCTAGTTGATGGTCAATATTTGGTATACGATAAAATGGTATTTATTTAAAACAATCTCCTTAATTTTCTAAGAGAACACTTTAACTCGAAAAAATAAAAGCATAATTTTGATATACCTCATTGAAAAAACTATGCACTGCTGAATCAATTCGTTTGTATTTTCTTATGTTTTATCATTTGGAGGAATAATATGGATTACAAATAACACAGTAGAGCATACACAACAGACACGACGCTGAATACATGCCAATATTGTGACCATTGCAACGTTATTGCTGAATATGAACGCTGAAATATATTTATTTGTCTTCCTTTTCTCTTTGGAAAACTCAGCTATCCATCCCATGACAATTATACATGTTAGCCTACTATTCTGCATTGCTTTCACTACCTTCCTAAAATGTTGTTTATTTATTTATTTATTTATTTTTGTCATTTAAAGATAATACATAATATTTTTTTTTTCTAATTTTACTTACAACGTCTATGACTTTGCATGACAATGACATTTCTCATTTTAACTCGGACTTTTGCCTGATTTTACATTAAAAATATGTTTCCATAACTTAGTAGGAATGTTCCACTATCTGAGCATATATACATTAAAAAGATTTTCCAGACCCCCTCGATTTGTTGTAAGGTTCTACAATACTACATCATAGATCACTACTTTTATTCGCCACTTCGCGTTGAATTGTCAAACAATAAATTGTGACAAAGTCCTTTGCAATATCAAACATTTTGCACATATATTTTATTACATAATATAATATACATGACAATGTACATAATGTACATGCGACGGAGGGCGTATGTTGTTTCATTGATTCTTCTTTTACGTAGTCAATATCTTTCATAACTCTTTGTTCCATAGATTTAAAATTTCTTATTTTGAGTGTTTTACTTTTTTCTACTGTTGGTATAATTAAAGAACAATGTAAGACATCATAGTTATAGTTATACCGAGTTACATGCTGAAGAAGACGTGAATCAAAATAAGAGAAATAATATGGAGACATAGTTTAGTTAGAGTCGAAGTTTTCTTTCAAGTTTTATTGGTGAGAGATCTTGTGGCTAATATATATGTCATGCGATTGAGTGTATTGTGGAGTAATTTTGTCTATTATATTTTACGCAATAAAATGAATATTTGTTACCAATACTAGTGCTTAATTACTTATTTTCTAGTAACCTTTGTCTTATTTATTGCGGTATCTCGAATAGCCGCACGGAAAATGAATTGTTAGATAGTGATGTAATCTGATGAAATTTAAGTCTTGCAATTTTTATTATTTTTTTAAAAACTGAAGTCTTGTATTTGATCTGTTACTATAGTATGAACAATAATTATAAATAAAATATACTCTTATATTTTTGTTGCAATTTACAAGGGAAGAAGAGAAAACACAACCACATGGGTAAAATATCAATGCAAACAAGGATCATATAAAGATTAGCCTTCCATGTTATCAGGATATAGTAATTTTTTCTCTAAAAAAGGATATAGTAGATTTGATATAAAATATATGTCCAAAAATCATTCTGACTTTTTTCTGGAATAGAATCATTTAACGTTGAAGCATACAATTAAATTGAGTAGTCTTTGCATACCTACATCACGAGATTGATTAATTAGAATTCATGAAGCCTCTGATTCAGAGGCTACATGAAGGAATGAGAGGTTGGCGAGAATAAATCAGTTAAGAAAAAATATTAAAGTTGTAGATGAACAAAATTTCGACAAATTTTTTACGAAAATATGGGTTCTCAGAATACGTTATTGTGGGTGAAAAACATAAATTGTGCCCAACCAAAACAATCTAATAATTTCACAACTTAGTTAAGATCAAAACGTAAATGTACTTTGAGAAAAAAAATAGCATTGGAGAATAACAAAAGTACTAATTCTGACTTAGAAACACTAATGAATAAGAACAAGAACGATTATTCAACATAATCAATTTTTTTTTAACTATTCTGGTGGATGAAAAATTCCATAACGTCATTATAGTTATTCACCAATGAGAAATTGAATCAAATCATAGCAGAGCAGAGAAAAAAATATTAATTTATGAAAGGCAATCATGTTCATGCCCTCTTAACGTACTTGGAGAGTTGTTTAGCAAAAGTTAGAAAGAAGAAAGGATAGGATTTGACCAAGCCTTTTGCTAGACCAAGCCGATAAAATTATGCTAATCTGTTCAGTTCATAAACCCAATCTCGTTGAAGGCCAACAAGGATCTTTTGGCCATCTTATACTCGTAGGGCTATTTCGGGATAAATAGAGGAAGACGATGGTCATGTTTTCCTATCTGGTACATGTTCGCCCACGGGCATAACCCGATCTCACCTACCAGGCCTAATGGAAGCTTTACCTTATGTTGGAATTGCTAGAAATAGCAGTTAAAGCAACCGGCGACTATCGATCTCTTGTCGGCTTGCTTCGGTCGGTGCATAAAATCGCATTCAAATCACCGGTAGATGTTCTCAATCGAAACATCACGGATCGAGCTTAGATATTCTTTCCCCTCGACGGATCAGAGGAAGATCTTGTGCCACTCCTGTTGGAAATATGCCTCAGAGGCAATCTATTTATTGTGACATTAATATGGACTTACTATTCATTAGGTTATCAATATGGAGATATGTTGATTCAAGACTTCTAAGTGTGTTTTGGGAAGTCATCTTTTAGAGTGACGAAAGACTAAGATTCAAGGCTCCAAGGCCTTGAGATATTGATCAAAGCCTCAAAGCCTTGACAGTTACTTTCTTATGAAATGTGTTCTGATAATCTTGTGTTGCAAGTGGTCAATCTGATGATCTATCAGATATTTGTTGCAAATATTCTTGTTATCTGTTTCTTATATATCTAACATATTGCAGATATCATAATTGGAGTGAATCAAGAACTCTGGTGTTACAGTTTGAAAAACTGTGAAGAATGCTCAGAGCTCCAAGGCCTTGAGATATGCCTTGAGCTGCTGACAGTTTTCACAGACATAACTTGATTCTCTCTTGCAGGATTTGATCTTTGCTATTATAATTGTTTAAAGACTTTTGCAAGTTTTAAATTGATTTGTGTGGGTTTATATGATTGTTTGGTAATCAGGTTTATGACTTATTTATTTGATTCAGTTTTATTCAGAAACTGAATATCCAAACAGACTTAATGCTGTTATGTATTTGGATTTTGTTTGTTTCTATGCTTAATGTTATTGCAGGGTTTTCAAATGTGCAATCTTATCACAACAAACTCCAACGGATATCTACTCAGAGCTGTTTTGAATTTTAGTTAGAAAGGGTGAAAAATTTGCAGGAACATAGATCCTAAAATCTCTCATTCAGTTGGTGGAAGTAGATAAAAGCTGGTTTGAATTTGAAAGACATAGAGAAGCTTACAGAAAACAGAATTCAAACGAAAAGAATGAAAGATACATTCGTGAAAGATCAGATCATCAATCCTCACAACTCCAAGCTTCAATCAAGTGCTTTCAGAAGATCAATCATTCCAGTATTCCTGAAGAACACATCCAGGCTTTAACACCTGATTCTTCTATTGTGTTCTTATCCTTTTGTACTTAAATCTCCTTATGTTCTGTATATCTTATACCTCACAAAACCTAGTGGTTGGTTGTTCAAGTGAACAACAAAAGGTTCTTGTTAGCTCAACAATTAGTAGCTGATACTAGATAGGTTTGGAACCACAAGCTGTATAGGTGTAAGGGAGTTCACTTAGGCTTGAAGATATAAGGCTGTTTCTGTGTCAGTAATAATAAGTGTTTGCCCAATCCTGGTGGGATTTGATCCCTCAGGAAGAGATTAGGTCTATTGGGACTGAACTCTGTAAATTTCTCAGTGTTCTTTACTTTACAGTTTAGCTATTTATTCTTCCAAGTAATCTAGTTCAAATTAGGGTTTACATACTGTTTAAAACTGGTACTAGTTCAAGGCCTTGAAACTTTCTTTTACACTTAAGAAGTTTCTGATCAGTCTTACAAAATCTCAAGGCCTTGAGATTTCTGTCTTGTACTTGCATCACTTAGTTAGTTTTTGTGTTTTAGCAAAAAACACACATACTCTATTCAACCCCCCCCCCCCTTCTAGAGTATTTTGGTCCTGTATTTAGACTACATTACAAACTTTCAATTGGTATCAGAGCTTGGGTCACTACTATAGATCTAACAATCTTGTGACTATGAGTAATGTAGGAGATGTTGGCTTCTCTCAAGGAAGGGCAGCAAACAGACCTCCATTGTTCTGTGGGGATAACTTCATGCACTGGAAGGAATTTATGAAGATGTTCATCATAGATCAAGACATGGAATTGTGGTCAATAATTCGGAATGGTCTTCATGAGTATTTCTCTACCATTAATGGAGTTAGATGCATCAAGTCTGAGGAAAATTTCTCAGTTACTGAACTGGAAAAGGTATCCAAAAATTATAAGGCTATGAATCTGTTATACCGTGCTCTTAATGCAGACGAGTTCAACATAGTGACAAATTGAAAAAGTGCCAAAGAAGTATGGGACAAAATTTTGTAACATATGAATGAACAAGTCAAGTCAAACAGACCAAGATTAACATAATTCTAAGGCAATATGAGATGTTTAAGATGAACTCAGATGAAACTATCAAGGAGATGTTCAAAATATTCACTGATGTGGTGAACAACCTGGAGTCATTGGGAAAAAGCTTCCCAGATGAGGAAAAAGTCAGGAAGATTATGAGAATTTTGCCAAAAGCTAAGTGGGAACCAAAGACAACAGCCATTGAGGAAGCTCGAGATTTGAGTCTTCTTCAGCTAGATGATCTACAAGGAAAGCTGCTCACTCATGAGATGTCAATGAAAGATGTAGAAGGTGATCTGAGTGAAAACATCAAGAATCTAGCACTCAAGTCTAAAGAAAATGAAAAATCTCAAAGACTTGAGACTGAAGATGAGCATGATGATGAAGAGGCTTTAGCATTGATCTCCAAGGCCTTGTCCATAATTTTCAAGAAGAAGAAAAACTTTGGAAAAAAAGACTACACCAGAGAGAGATCAAGACCTTCAAGCAACAAGGATTACAAAGGTAAGTCTTCATCACAGGCCATGCCCAAGTAGGAGTCTCGGGTCCCATGTCCGGAGTCGTGATCATCTATGTAAGGTCACAGGTTTCATGGACTTGAAATACTTAGTTATTTTAAGGCCTTGAACCAGTTTTCAAACCCTTGAATCAGGTTTCACTGGCTTGAAATAGCAGAGGCCTTGAACCAGGATTCAAAGCCTTGAAGCTGTCTGACCTGTATGCATGTTCTAAGGGGTAGTTTTTCTCAACTCTTCTGACCTGATTTTATCTCTATCACCCCTGTGCTTGATATATTATTAATTGATGATGAAAGACAAACTGTTTTGATATATCTAACATGTGTTAATTCATCAGTTTGACTTAGTTTTGTAGGGAAATTGTATTTCCTAAATATGTAGGATTGGTTTCATAATCTGGATTTTACAGGGAAGGAAATAATAAGAGATGATGATTCTATGATCAATCAAAGACTTATGAGAGTTTCTCAGATTGTTTAATGACAAGATCACAGCAATATCTCTGAAGATTGTGATCAACTATCCGTTGGAGAAGGCTGTTAAAGAGTCAAAGTTTGTTGCCTACAAAATATGAAGTTGTTGCTGAAAATCTGGGAAGATTTGCAAAGCTTCAAACAGTATAAATGGAGGAGACAACACTCAACGGGCAAAAAGAGAGACAAGTTTCTAGATTGACAAGCATCAAAGAAGTCCATCATTCTCACAATCCAACTCACAGAAGATCACTGCATACTTCACTGCAGTTATACTCTTTAGTGTTCTTCCGTAATGAGCTTTATTTGTAGATCATTCTTGTAATAATTCTCCATTTCATTCTCAAGGATTGTTCAAGGTGAACAATAGATAATTATTAGTTAATCAGTTAGCTAGAGCAGGTACTAGATAGGTTAGAGAGAACCACAAGCTGTAACAGAGTAAGGCAACTCTCTGTGCTTGAGATCTAAGGCTTAGGTTTTTATTAATAAGAATTGAGTTGAAAATCCTGCAGGGAGAAGATCCCTGAGGTAGAGACGTAGGTCCAAGTGGACTGAACTCAATAAATCACTTGTCTCTTGCATTTATAGTTCATTCACATACTTAGTTCTACAGCATTAAAACTAGTCTATTTTCAAGTGTTTGAAACTCTTTTCAAGGCCTTGAAAAATACTTGTCTGTTTTATTTCAAACTGTATTTCACTTCAAAGGCTTGAAACTGTTTTCAAGGCCTTGAACTTCACTGCACTTCAAAGAATTTACTCTCCTCCACCAAGTTTTGCAAAAAGTTGGCATACTCTATTCAACCCCCCCTTCTAGAGTATCTGTGCTGCATATCTATCTGCATACTCCCCTTTCAATCTATTTCATGTTCAGGACGATTTCCGGGACAGTTTTTACCCAGATGTATTTTTGTAATTTTGACACCGGGCCCGGGTTTTCGGAGTCGAGTTTGGATTTTTGCGCCCAAATTCTGTCAGCAGTGTTCCTATGGCCAGATTCAGGATTGGGCAGAAATTTGAGTGGTATTTACCCAGGGATATTTTGGTAATTTTTACAAGTTTTGGGTCAAAGCGCAGCCCGAGCAAAGAAGGGGAGATATGACTAGCCTAAAAACGTTTGACAAACTTTTAGCGGTTTTGACCAAGGCCCTTAGGAAAGGTTAGAAACCCTAGCAGACCTAGAAAAGATCTGCTTAACAGGATCCGAAAATCTGCAGAATTGTGATAACGTGCAGGAAAAGAAAAGATACTGCACAACTGGTATGGGGCACGGATAAGTGGCTGTTGTGTATTTTTATATCGAAAAAGAACGAAAAACTGAAAATACTCTAGGGGATCCCGGGACCTAGTACCTTAAACCCTATATTTACAACACTCAAGATTATACCAAAAATTCTAAAAACAAAATATTTACTTTTCATTGATTTTAGTATTTAGTTCGCAGTTACAAACACTCAAATTACTACTTGTTTTTACATTTTGTCAGTTGAAACTGATTACTTGAAAAACCGGCAATAGTCTTCGTGGGAACGAAAATCCGAGTTGAAATACACTCGGTACAACTCGATTCGTATACTTGCGGCTAGAACGATAATTTGCGCATCAAGTTTTGGCGCCATTGCCGGGGATATTTTTACGGTTCATTTATTAGTCAAAATTAATTCTCAGAGTTTCTATTTTATCTTTACTTTTATTTTAATTACTGTTTTTCGGGACTGTTTAGTTGATGCCCAGGTTGCCCACGATTTGGTGCAACTTCTCGACAATCCAGAAAAACTTTACACAGAGCAAAACCGCGACACAGAGAAAGCAGAATGGCCAAAACCGCAGGAGACCAACCGGCAGTCGTCCCGGAACGCAATCCGGCTCAGATGGCTCGGTACATCGAGGATCTGATCTTAGCAGGTTTTGATGCCCGGAACAACTAGAGGACATACAACAGGTCTGGAAAGGCGTTGGTAGAAAAATTTGAGGTCCCTACGAGATGACATGAGCCAACCATATTGGTGACCTCGATCACTGATGAGCACTTTGATCTAAAATCCTCCGCCATCCACACTGCTAAGACTCACTAGACGTTCCACGGGGAAGCCGATGAGGACCCAAACAACTTTATAGGGAAATTTGACGACTACTACAATGAAATCAAGGACATGGTAGTCGATTTAGATACTCTCAAGCTAATCCTGTTCCTGTACTGCCTGTACAGAACGACCAAAGATTGGCTCGAATCAAGACAACCCAAATCCATCACTACTAGTGAAGGATGTGTTGCAGATTTTTTCTGGCAAAATTCTACCCTGCCTCTCGGGTGATCCAATTTCAGAGCGAGATCATGTCATTCAAGTAGAAGATGGGAGAGACGGTGGTAGATGCATGGGGCAGGCTAATGATATTAGTGAAGAAGTGCCCTAATCACGGTTTTGGGGACCCGAAGATTCTGCAGGTATTCTATCATGCCCTAGACACGGAGAATATTAACAAAATTGATAGAGAAGCCATCGGCGATTTTCTGTACCATGTGGACAAGGACGGTGCCTATGAGCTGATGAAGCAGTTAGCAAAGCCGGACACACGCCTGTTTGACGGTCGCAGGATCACGACCCAAGCCGAGCCAGTAGAAGATGACAGAATAGATAATCTGACTTGGGTCGTTCAAGACCTGGTCAAGAAGGTCTATTCTGAGAAGAAGGCTGTTGCAGCGGTAGGAGAACTAGATTTGGACGCAGCCATCGAGGAGCTCAGAAACGAGGATGCCAATTATGTGCAGCAACAGTGGGATCTGAGCCGTTACAGACCAGGCACGAGAGATCATCCGGGTTCTAGTACGGAAAGTCAAATTCTGTAGTTCATGCAACAGGATTCCAGTACAATCCACAGGCACAGCAGGCGTCACCTCCACCACAGCCCATCAACGAGATGGCAGAAGTCAAAGCAATGCTAAAAGGCATGACCACCAGTTTTAACGCCTGATTCACACAGATCCACAAAGCTGTCAACACCTTGACAGCCGACCTCCACTCAACTAAATCTGCACTGCGGACACTCGAAGTCCAGGTAGGGCAGTTGGCAGAGTAGCAGACCAAGAGAGCACCAGGGAACTTACCCTCGACCACTGTTAACAGTCCGCGTGCTTAGATCAATGCCATCACCACTCGTAGTGGATTAGCACTACATGATCCGCCGTACCCAAGCCATGCACGTGCAGAAAAGTTGAAAAATATCAAACACGAAGTTTTTGGCCGGGATGACAATTCAGCCGTCAGCCCCCAGCCAAAGCGCTCGGTTGAACATGATGTAATGCAGAATGATAAGGAAGATGAAACGGTACCTATCTGCAAGGAGGTGTCGTATCCTTTTAAGACATGTAAGAGGGATGATATCAAGGACTACTCCAGATTTTTGGAGATGTTCAAATAGCTGCATATCAACATACCGTTTGCTGAGGCATTGGCGAAGATGCCCACTTACGCCAAATCCTCAAGGACATTCTGTATGGGAGGAGGCGGATGAGCGATTTCAAGAGTATAAATCTGACGACAGAAGTGATCAACTGTGTGAAGAATGGGCTACCAAGGAAGAGGAAGGACCCTAGCAGTTTTTTCATCCCGGTGTCCCTAGGTAATGCTTAAATAGGAAAGGCTCTGTGTGACCTAGGGGCTAGTATTAATCTGACGCCATAGACGATTTTCAAAAGTCTGAAGGTCGGTGAACCGAGGCCCACAAGATAATGCTGCAAATGGCGGAAATATATGTGAAGTAGGCTTACGGAGTTATAGAAGACATTATAGTCAAATTCGGAGAGTTTATTTTTCCTGCAGATTGTGATTCTGGACGTGGAGGCAGGGGAAGTATCACTCATTATGGGCAGGCCATTTCTGGCCACCGGAGAGGCCATGATAAACTGCAAAAGCGGAGAACTGACCATGCAGATTAATGAAGACAATGTGGCAGTTAACATTTTCAAAAATTTGCAATTGCCAAATTACTATGAGCACGAAGATGTCTATACTATAGAGGTAGTCGAAGAAGGCTAGGAAAACGAGGAGATGGATAAACTATGGGAAGAAATCGACAATGTGTACGCCGAACATGAGGATAGATCCCGGTGTGAGCAGGCCATGAGAACGGAACATTGGACCACTTTGCACTTAGACAAAGATGGTGGGCAGAGATTGTCTCTAGTCCTGTCACTCAAGGAGCCGCCTGCATTGGAGCTGCAACCGCTCCCGAGTAACCTCAGGTACACATATATTGGTGATAATGATACTCTGCCCATAATTGTTTTGTCTCGTTTATCTCAGGAACAGGAGCATAAACTGCTGGAGGTGTTGCGAGAGCATAAAGAGGCAATCGCCTGGACGATTGCGAAAATCAAGGGAATCAGCCCCTCCTAATGTATGCACAAGATAAGAATCGATGACGGAAAAAAGCAAGTGATTCAGCCTCAGCGGAGAATGAATCCGAACATGAAGGATGTAGTGCGGAAGGAAGTTATGAAGTGGCTGGAAGCAAGAATTATTTACCACATCTCGGACAGCACATGGATCAGTCCAGTCCAGTGTGTGCCTAAGAAGGGAGGTATCACGGTGGTGCATAATGAGGATCAGGAGAAGATCGCACAGCGCACCGTCATGGGCTGGCGAATCAATATGGATTATTCGAGGCTGAACGACGCAATATTGAAGGATCACTTTTCTTTACCGTTCATGGACCACATGTTGGACAGGTTGGCACATCACGCTCACTACTGTTTTCTTGACGGGTAGTCCGGCTATAATGAGATCTACATAGCCCCGGAGGATCTAAAAAAGATGAATTTTACATGCCCGTACGGTACGTTTGCATTCTGGCGCACGTCGTTCGGGTTGTGTAACGCTCCAGCAACGTTTCAGAGATGCATGATGGCCATATTCTCGGACATGATCGAGAAAAATCTGGAGGTCTTTGTGGACGATTTTTCACTATTCGGGGACCGTTTCGAAGACTGCCTGTACCACTTGGCTCAGGTACTGATCCAATGTAAGAAGTCCAATCTCGTGCTTAATTGGGAAAAGTGCCAATTTATTGTCCGATGGAATCGTGCTGGGTCACAAGATTTCCAGCAAGGGACTGGAAGTGGACAGGGACAAGATTGAGGTAATCAAGAAACTGCCGTACCAGACAACAGCCAAGGCGAGCAAGAGTTTTTTGGACATGCAGGATTTTATCGAAGGTTCATCAAAGAATTTTCCAAAATCACGAAGCCACTGTGCTTTGCTCGAAAAAGACGTGTCCTTCGAATTTAATGAAACATGCCAGCAGGCCTTTGACCACCTCAAGGGAAGTTGAAAACAGCCCCGGTGATCACGACGCCTGACTGGTCACTCCCATTCGAGCTTATGTGTGATGCAAGAGATTATGCAGTTGGTGCAGTTTTGGGGCAGTGGAAGGACAGTCTGTCACGTGATCTATTACGCAAGCAGAGTGCTGCATGATGCACATATCAATTACGACACTACAGAAAAGGAACTTCTTGCTGTGGTGTATGCTCTGGACAACTTCCGGCCATACTTGGCCGGGTCAAAAGTGATCGTTTTACTGACCACAGCGCCCTGAAATACCTGCTGGACAAGAAGGACGCAAAATCAGGCTGCTGAGGTGGGTGTTACTCATGAAGGAATTTGATGTGGAGATTCGGGACAAGAAAGGAGTCGAAAACGTAGTTGCTGAACACCTTTCCAGGCTCGAGAATTCTGCAGTAGACCCGATGCCGATTCAAGGAAATTTTCCGGATGAGCACATGACTGTGGTCAAGATTGGAAGATCGTGGTACTACGCCATAGCTAATTAGTTGGTGAATGGAGCACTTCCTTCAAACCTTAACCCATCACAGCGGAAACGGTTTATTTCTGAGTGCCATCAGTATTTCTAGGATGACCCGTACCGGTTCAAATAAGGGGCCGATAACATTATGAGAAGGTGTATTCCGACCCACGAAGCCTGGAAAGTGATTAAACACTGCCACTCAGCAAAGTGTGGGGTTATTTTGGCGGAACCCACACAGCACAGAAGGTACTTCAGTCCTGTTTCTTTAGGGCGACAATTTTTAAAGACTGTCACGACTATGTGCAGGGATGCGATAGATGCTAGAGGACGGGGAACACGTCTCAGAGGGATGAGATGCCTCTGACTATATGGCAGGAAGTTGAACCTTTCGATGTTTGGAGGATCGATTTCATGGGTCCATTCCCGTATTTTATGGAAAATATGTACATTCTGCTGGCAGTGGACTATGTAAGCAAGTGGATCGAAGTAGTGGCGTGTCAAAAAAACGATGCAGCCACCGTTGAGCGTTTTCTGAAACGCAACATATTTACTCGGTAGGAACCCCTCAAGCGATGATCGACGACGACGAATCTCACTTCATTAACTGAGTCTTTGCCAGAGTTCTTAAACAATGTGGGGTGTCTATCCATAAGGTGTCACTAACTTATCACCCCCAAAAAAACGGGCAAGCTGAGGTTTCGAACAGGGAGATAAAGAGCATACTGGGAAAGACTGTGAATCTGAGCCGAAATGACTGGTCAATGAGACTGGATGATGCTCTCTGGGCATATAGGACCGCTTACAAAACACCAGTGGGCATGTCACCGTACCAGTTGGTTTTTGGGAAAGCGCGCCATTTATCGATTGAGTTAGAGCACAAGGCTTATTGGGCTATAAAATAGTTTAACTTGGATCACAGTCTAGCAGGTGATAAGATAAAAATGGCGCTGCTTGAATTGGAAGAATTCCTCAGGACGACATTTGAGAGCGCGAAAATTTACAAGGAGAAGACAATGAAGTGGCACGATCAGCGAATCACGCCAAAGCAGTTCAAGGAAGGTGATAAGGTGCTTCTATACAACACTTGGAAGAGATTTTTTCCAGGAAAGGTATGGTCCCGGTGGTAAGGGCCATTCATCGTAAGAAAGATATTCACTTGGGGAGCATTTCAGTTAGAGAATCCAAAAGATAATTCATGCTTCCAGGAACGGGAATCGGATGAAGCCATATCTGGAGTCAAAATCATTCGCCAAGGTATAACCGGTCTAATATGACGACCCGTGACCAAACCGGAGGTAACTGGGTCGGGCGGTCCACCTGAAATTACAAGAGCTGGTTGGGAGACAACTCAACTTAGGAGTAGTTTAATTTAGTTTATTTAATTATGCTGCAATTTAGAGGGGTGAGATGATCGTGATCTAATGTCTAAACGAGTATGTGCAGAAGAAGCAGAAAATTGGAGTAGAGAAACGCGCTGCACGCACGCCGAGAGGGCCGACAACACAGCCAGGAGCCCAGCAATGGAGCCAGCAGGGCCAGCCACGCAACCAGCAGGCCAGCAACACAGCCAGCAGGGCTGGCCACGCAGGCTGACACCTCAGCCAGGCAGACAGAGGTTAGCCACGCAGGCTGAAACCTCTTCCACGCAGCAAGAGAAACCCAGCCATGCAGGTCGTGGGTTAAAAACGCAAGGAAAAAAAATTTGTATCTTTTTGGAGTGTTTGGGGGGTCGAAGTGTATTTTTGGAGACTTCTGGGTGTGAAAACGGGGTTAGGGAGACTTTGGGGGGCATTGTGCAAATATGAAAAAAATATATTCAAAAAAAATTCAGAAAGTTCAAACGTTCTGCACAAAGGCAGATGGTCGGCCATAAGCAAAAGCAAGCCACCATTTTTGTCTTTGAAGCTTTCTCTCTCCCCATTTTCTCTCCACCTCCAAAAATTCAAACTCCACCAAAACAAAAATGAGCACGTTTTCGGAATCCTCACGACTTGAACATTCATCCAGTATTTTCAGAATTGCAAAACACGATACGAGCAAGTGTGGGGGTGAAGGTAAAAGTAGGAATGTAAACGAACCAAGCCGTTCGTGAACAACTCGCGTTCAATTCGTTAAAAGCTCGTTCCTGTTTGATTCAACTTATTAGTCAAACAAACTCAAACATGAAAATGTGTTCGTTTACTAAACGAACCGGGCACGAGCCGAACAAGGAGCTCGTTCGTTACTGTTCGCGAACAATTAGTAGTATATATGTAGTAGTATATATGTATATATAGTTTGTAATAATTATATTATTTTGTCTTCTTTATGAGTAATTTCTTAAAAGCATGCATAATTAGTGTAGAATCTTTAATTATTAGGAGTTTGACCTCTTAATTAGGGTTTCAAAAGGTAATTCTACAATTTATAGTACCATAAATACTTACTATATAAGAATAGAATTGGATTCTTTGAATATCACTAGCACAAATAAATCATATTTCTATACTAATACATTTTATGCTAGTTGTTTCCTTTAAGCATTTTATCTTAATTAATAACACATGATATTTTAATTCGATAATTATATATTATCATATCCATCCAAGAGGAATAGAAGTTCATCGAACCGAATTCAAGCCCGTAAACGAGCTAATTAAATGAGCCACGAGCTGAACAGCGAACAACTCGAGCCCCAAACGAGCTGAACTCAAACAAGGTTTTTTTGTTCGGCTCGAGTTTGTGTTCGATTCGTTTAGTAGCCAAATTAAATGAGCCAAACTCAAACAAGCGATATTCGGTTCGGTTCGGCTCGTTTACAGCCCTAGGTAAAAGTGTGAAATTTCATAAAGAAAATCTCAGATTCGTCGAGTTCGGGCAGGATTCGGAAAAAATACAAAAAAGGAACGTCGACGAGGGAGTCAAGGACTACAAGGTGACAAGATCGGAGATTTTTTCCGACGAAGAAATTTTCCGGCGACATTTTCCAGCAATCCAAAAAGCCTGTTTTAGCACTTGTAGACTTGCTCCGAGTGCACACGTCCAAAATCACTTCCTTCGGTTTTTTTTTGCATTTTAGGCACGAACTCGTACCGGGGTCGAGATTTTTTCTACGTTTTTCTCGGTTTGCGTGCCGACTGTGGTAGAACCTCTGGTAGCTTTTAGGTGGTTATTTGCTAAAACGCACTAATCACTGGCACATAATTAGATTATTTTTTGTAATTTTTTCTGCTTAATTTTCCTGCCATATTTTATCTGCAAAGGCTGCGCCGACACTGAGACCTGTTTTTTGTGAGAATCGCAGGCATGACCCAGAGGAGCTAGGGTTGCATGAAATTACCCATAATTATTATGACAGTTATAGGTTTTTCTGTGCGGTAGCCCATAGATACTACCTCTCAGGCAGGAAGGGGCTTCAGGAGATACCTAATGATGACAGGTTTGAGGCAGATGAGCACAACATGACTCTGGCCACATTGAACTATGCCAGTAGTGCTGATTTGTTTGGGGTGTCCTTATCACAATTTCCCGGGCCATCTAGTTCCGCTCTGACCCGCCAGTTTTTCTGTAACTTGATATACCAGGACCAGGGTGAGGCATATGATCCCAACTGAGTTTATTGACGTCGGACCTTCATTCTGCTGTCCCCTACTGCCATCCACATGACCTATGATATACCTCCCTTCGTGTACCATTGTGCATACCAGCAGGCGCTGGGTTTATTTACTGCCGTGTTTGTTACTGTAAAGCGGAAGAGATATTGCCGTTTTTGACGTCAACATTTACGGCAAGCTTTATTATCTTCGTTTTTGCCCTCATTTAGGTGACAAGAACTCCTGCCGTGTTTGACTATAATCTTGCTGTATTTGATCATATTATATGTGGCAGTAATTGCCCTCAGTTTTTAGCCCCCCTTAAACACCATTAGAATTGCCATTTTTTATTATTTTACTGCCACATTTGGTTCCACCATATGTGGCAGTAACTTTACTCCCTCAGTTTTTTGGTGTAACAAAAATGGCAATAACTATGTACCGCTGTTTAAAGAAGAAAAACTGCAAAAAAATAAATACAATAATTCTGGTCATTCCTACCTGTAACCTGCATATTTCAACCCAACAAACACAAAATTGTTTTCAACACAGCAAGCACACACTTCCAGTTGTTCACAAATCTTACAGAATAACTTTTACACTACAAAGATTACAAAATAACACTTGCGACTGATATTTCCAAGTTCGAGCTATCTGTGTTGCTTCAAAAAAAGATGCATACAATTTCACTCACCATAACTTAAGCTCCAACCAAAAATGCAAACTAGCTAGTTGGTACAATGTCACGCTCTTTGCTATAGCTTGAACCAACGTATGTAACTTAGACTCTGACGAAAACTGCAAGTTATATTGCTTCATCAACTTCGCTCTCTTTCCTAGTTTGAACCTGCACAAGGTCATTATAAGAGCTTTACATAAGTAATGAAAATATATATGCCTACAATTGAGTACATACACTGACAGACTTAGGCAAGTGCTTCGCATAAGTATAGATAGCCATTTTTTTAGATCAATACAGAATCAGAAGAATTGCTATGTTTTTAGATCAATATAACTTGAACAATTTCTCGGGAATACGGTTGATGTACGGCCGATTATATGTAGCAAACAACATAACGCTTTCGGTACCATGTTTGCTCCATTTGCTTTTTTTAATTTCCTCCTCATCTGCTTGGAGTAAATTATGTTTGGTGTAAAAGAAGTTAATTGCCAAAGCAGTGGTGAAAGAAAAATCCAAACAAGTCGTACAATTTTGTTATAAAATCAAATTGCAAAATCAGTTTAACGGTTCAGAATTTTGCTTCTTGGAATGCCAACTGATTAGTGAAGATCCAAGAAACTGGCAACATCCAAAAGTACTCTTCCTATCCACTTTATATCCTGCAAAATCTCCATCTGAATAGCCACTCAACATAAAATTAGATCTCCTTGGATACCAAAGCCCCAAGTCTTTGGTTCCATTCAAATATCTAAAAATTTCTTGACAGCAGTTAAATGACTTTCCTTAGGATATGCCTGAAATCTTGCACACATGCAAACACTAAACATAATATCAGGTCTACTAGTAGTTAAATACAAAAGTGATTCAATCATACCTCTATACTCCTTTTGATTTACACTCTTACCATTTGAATCCTTGTCTAATGAGAGTGATGAACTCATAGGAGTTTTAAGTACCTTGGACTGTGTCATATTGTACTTGTTCAAAAAGTCCTTGGTATACTTTCTTTGATGTACAAATACTCCTTTCTTCATTTGTAAAATATGAAGTCCAAGAAAGAAAGTCAGTTCTCCCATTAAGCTCATCTCAAACTCCCTGCGCATAAGACTAGAGAACTCTTTTGAAAGAGCATCATTAGTAGCACCAAAAAAAATATCATCCACATAGATCTGAACTACTAACAAATCAGTTTCATGACGTTTAATAAAAAGAGTTTTATCTACTAGACCTCTCTTGAAATTATTGTCAAGTAAAAACTTTGAGAATCTATCATACCAAGCCCTTGGAGCTTGTTTTAAACCATAAAGAGCTTTGTCTAATTTGTAAACATGATCAGGGAAGTTTTCATCTTCAAAACCAGGGGGTTGAGCTAAAAAAACATCTTCTTGTAAATAACCATTCAGAAAAGCACATTTTACATCCATTTGATAAAGCTTTATGTTATTGTGAGATTCAAATGCAAGAAGTATTCTAATAGCTTCTAACATGGCAACAGGAGCAAATGTCTCCTCATAGTCTATACCTTCTTCCTGATTGTATCCTTGTGCCACCAGTGTGGCTTTGTTCCTGACCACTTTGTCATTCTCATCAAGCTTATTTTTGAACACCCATCTGGTTCCTATAACTGATTTCTCTTTTGGTTTGGGAACCAGATTCCATACCTTGTTTCTTTCAAATTCATTCAGCTCACTTTGCATTGCAATGATCCAGCCTGCATTTTCCAGTGCTTCCTTTGTATTCGTAGGCTCAATCAATGATACAAAAGCACTAAAAGCACACAAGTTCTTCAACTGTCCTCTTGTCTGAGTTCCAGTTGTTGGATCAGATATGATATTGTCAGCTGGATGATCTGCAAGATACTTAAACTTCGTCCTCGGTGTCCAGGAATATGTTCCTTCAAGGCTTTGAGTTCTTGAAACAATAGAGGGCGCATCATAGAAAGTTTCAGTTTCAGTCTCAAGGCTTTGAGATTTTGGCTCTGCAGGAGGTTCAAGGCCTTGAGATTCTGCTGATTGATTCTGCAATTTAGTTTTTCCTTTGTCCTCTTTCAAAGCATCATCATCAGACTCATGCTTGTTCAAATTTAGATCTGCAAAACTTTCACTCAGAGAATCCTTAGTACTTTCATCAAAAATCACATGAATACTCTCTTCCACAATCTTGGTTTTTCTATTATAAATTCTATAAGCTTTGCTAGTTTGAGAATATCCACGAAATACACCTTCATCACTTCTAGCATCAAACTTACCAAGATTGTCTCTGCCATTATTACGCACAAAATAAGTACAACCAAAAGGTTTGAAATAAGAGACACTAGGCTTCCTACCTTTAAACAGTTCATAAGGAGTCTTTTTCAAAATAGACCTAATCAAACATCTATTCAACACATAATTGGCAGTATTAACAACTTATGCCCACAAGAATTTTGGCAAATTACTTTCAAGTAGCATGGTTCTAGACATATCCTCAAGTGTCCTATTTTTCCTCTCAACTACTCCATTTTGCTGTGGAGTTCTAGGTGCAGAAAAGTTGTGTGATATGCCATGCTTTGCACAAAATAAATCAAAGTCAAGTTGATCAAACTCCCTACCATCATCACTTATAATAGATGCACCATGCAAATTTTTCAAAGTTTGAAGCTCTTTGCACAGTCTAGAAACTTCAGATAATACTTCAGTTTTGTCTATAATAAACATCACCCATGTAGACCTAAAATAATCATCTACTATCAAAAGCATATACCTCTTACCTTTTGGAGTCTGAACTCTCACAGGACCACATAAGTCCATATGCAACAATTCTAAGGGTTTAGAAGTACTTACAAAGTTCTTTGGCTTGAATGAGCTTCTTATTTGTTTACCTTGTACACATGCCTTGCAGACCTCATCATCTGAATTTTTTTGTGATGGTAATCCTCTTACCAAATCCTTTGAGATGAGTTTTTTCAAGGTGTGTATGCTAATTTGCACAAGCTTTCTATGCCAAATCTTTGAGTCTTCCTTCAAGGCCTTGAGGAATTTCAACTTGTCACATGCAACACAATACTACCTATACCAATATTATTGCATTTTGCTTTGTCACCAAGTGTAATTGTTCCCCAGATTTTTCTGTGAGCTCAGTAAAAAGAGACTTATTTCCACTCATATGTCTGGAACAGCCACTGTCTAATATCCATTTCTGATCTTTCAAGGCCTTGGTGACATCCTGCAAAATTAAATCATTGCCTTAACAGGATGTTAGAGTAAGTGCAGAACTTTGAGTCATACTCAGAATAAGCCATGTTTGGTGGTCTAATTCCATTGGGAACCCAAATCTGCCTAACCTGCCCCTTAAGCTTATAAGGATAAGTGTTCCTCATAATATGAAGTTCAGACCTTCTGAAGGGACAAGTTAATCTAATTTGACCAATTTTTCCACAGTAATGACATTTTGGAGAATGTCTGCTACCAGATTTAACAAAAGTAGTTTGGCTTTTCTTTGGAAAGTTTGGATTGTATCCAATCCCACTTTTATGCATTGATTTCAGACTTCCTCCAAGAATGAGACTCAGATTATATTCTGAGCCTGTAAAACTGGCTAGGACCTTTTTAGACTCTTGAAGTTTCTCAGTCAAAGAACAGATTTGTTGTTCTAGATCCTCTGAATGAGTCTTTAGATCAAAATACCTTTCAGTTAAGAGAGTGCTTTGATCAATATTCTCTTTTATCTGTGCCTTCAAGGCTTTGAATCTGTTGTCCAAGGCCTTGAAGTCCTTTTCAATTTTTGTCTTAGAAACTTCAACAGTTTTGTTGGCAAAAACTAGGTCCATGTTTTCTTTTACCTGCTCATGAATCTTAATCTTTAAAGAAGAAATCTCATTTCTATAACTTTCCTCATTTAAAAACATTCTCTTGAGAATTTCAGGAAGTACATCAGAAGGACTAGCAAGAAGATTTTTTACCATTTCCTCAATATGTCTATCTAAAGACTTTTCTTCAGCATGTTTAGCCATGAAGCATAAATTTGCTTGATCTTCTTCTGTGTCTGAATCACTTGATGAATTAGAATCACTCCAAGAGGCCATCATGGCTTTCTTCCTTATGTTGTCACTGTCTTTCTTTTGAAAGTTCATGTTCTTCTTCTTTTCTGGACAGTCCCTTACTAAATGATATGCATCACCACATTCAAAACAATTCATTACTTCAGTTTTATGTGACTGTGATGAAGACTTACCTTTGTACTCCTTGCTGCTTGAAGGTCTTGATCTCTCTCTGTTGTAGTATCTGTTACCAAAGTTTCTCTTCTTCTTGAGAATCCTGGCCAAGGCCTTGGAGATCAATGCTAAAGCCTCTTCATCATCATGCTCATCTTCAGTCTCAAGGCTTTGAGATTTTTCATTGTCTTTAGCCTTGAGTGCTAAGTTCTTGATGTTTTCACTCAGATCACCTTCTACATCCTTCATAGACATTTCATGAGTGAGAAGCATTCCTTGTAGATCATCTAGCTGAAGAAGACTTAAATCCCGAGCTTCCTCAATAGTTGTTGTCTTTGGCTCCCATTTGGCTTTTGGCAAGCTCCTCAAAATTTTCCTGATCTTTTCTTAATTTGAGAACTTTTTCCCAATGACTCCAGATGATTCACCACATCAGGGGATCTTTTGAACATCTCCTTGATAGTTGTGCACAAGAGATTCCGGCGGGGAGACCTCCGTGTACACCGTGTGTAGTGGATCAAGGATCGCACAGGAAGAGTGGGGTTGTGTGTAGGGAGAGATTAAGTCAGTAGCAATGTCTGAGAGAGAGACAGAGGTTTGGAAGAGCTTCCGCGTATGGCAGTGTGTTCTCCTTTGTATGGAAAGGTTGACGATCTATATATACTGGAGAACGTGACCGTTGTAGTGTGGTTAATGCGCCCATTGATGGCGGCTTAATTAGCTTAACCATAACGGCACGTTCTTCCGAGTATATAGGGACCGTTACAGCACGTGGTGCGCGTATACCGGAACCGTTACGAGGTTGACCGGGTTTATGGAGCTCGTGCCATAAATCTCTCAAAACAGTTACTAAAGGTCGCGCGCGGGCTTGGCTCGCACGCGACAGGGCTTACTCTAGCCTCCAAACCACAAGATCCCTACAAGTCCCGTGCAGTGGTATGCGAGGGCTCTGTCTCGCAGCCCCCACATGGATCAGCTCGGCTGGTGATCCTGTGTGTGTGGAGCACAATATGGTGTGCTGGATGGCTGCCATGTGGCCAAGATCTGTCATGTCAGAAAGCAGTATCTACATTAGCCCCCTTTCTGCGCGTGAAGACTTATAGCCGTATAGACTTCCATGCGCGGAAACCAACATACGCGTCGCCGCCACGCACCAATTCAAATACGGGTAAGTTCAGCCCCCGTGCGTGTCATTATGACCTAAAACCCCTAGAGTCGTGCCGTCTGACCTTTAGGGTTTTAGGCGTGACGTCAGCTTGTCCTGTGATTGCGCGATTCGACGGTGACGGTTGCGATTCGACTATCGAAAGGACGCAACCCTTCATTGTTTTGGATAAATACCTTGTATTCCCCATTATTGCAAAGCATCACTTCTTTCTCTTAAAGTGAATGGTACCCGGAGATCTTCGAGAGCAGATCCAGATAATCAATCACCAGTTCAGAACTGCAAATCGTATTCTTCAATTGTGCATATCCAAGCAGGCTTCAAGAAAACAAGGTTGGCCTCGTTTACCTTTGATTTAAGATACCAGTGTTTGCCTTGAACTGCGTTGAATCTGTAAACCCATGAAATTTGTGAAGAGGCTTTGATCTTTGGACCCGCTTTGTTTTAATCCTTCAACAATACGAGATCTTGCAACTCCCCAATTTCTGAAATCGATACCGGAACTGTTCGTCTTCCTTTGCATAGATCTTTGAATTTCAAAATTCAAACTGAAGTGTGGTATTTCTCCCCCCTTTTTCTTGCTCTTTCGCAGGAATGGCCAAGACAAGAGTAACCAGACCCGTCAAGGAAGATGAAGAGATGCCCGACCTTCCGCAGGCCTTGTGGCGAAAAGCCCCCTTTTTAGGCGGCAAAGATTTCTACGATGCGAGGGTAAAGGCGAAGAGGATGCTTGATCCTGTTCCAGTTGAGCGATTGCTGACGCTGACTCGCCCAGTTAACTCAGCCTTGCTCGAGTTGGTTGGTTCCGAGGATGTAGTTCGATTGGGGATCGAGAACGGGCACTTCCCATATACTGCGATTTCTACTCAGGCGTTCGTCCAGAAATTGGACTACATGGATGAGTGGATTGACCACGTGCTGGATCATCACGCCGAGACTCTTAATGAAGCCGGCGTATACTTTGCTATCCGTGCTATGAAGGGTGCTGCCGTGAAGTTGGATCAGTCCATGCTTCTAGACCTTCTGTCCCGTTACTCGCCTGCGACTCATACGTTCCATTTTGCTGAGTTCGAGGCTGCCCCCACACTCGAGGACGTTCAAATGCTGTACGAGCTTTCCCCCATGGGCGAGGTGGACCCTCTGAGTCCCTTGAGGACATCTGCGGAGATTGCCTTGTACACGCAGATGGAGGAATGCCTAGCAGAGGTGAAGAAAATCTCCACTCGGTGGACGACTACAAAGCCTCTTCCGAACTGGCAGTTGGTCGATACGTCTGCGAAGAATACCTGGAACAAATGGTTGCAGTACTTCTTCCGAGACTATGCGAACAGCAGCATCACTAAGAAACTTCTGAGTGAGGACACGGAGGCCGAGAATTACGTAGAGGGCAAGGGTTATCATCTGACCCTTTGTGCTTTTCTCTGTGCCTGGCTGTCGAGGTACTTGATTGATGGTCACCCTCATGACGGAGTCTTCTACCATGTGTTGCCACTTGCTGTGAGGCTCTCTCTTGGCCAGAGAGTCGCACTCGGACCCTTGGTCTTGGGCACGCTGTACTATAGGCTTGACCAGCTGGTTCTGGCTATGAGGGAGTCGCGTGGCCGCCTCGATGTACTGACTTTTGTCAATATTTCCTTTTTGACGATGTGGGTTTTCGAGCGCTGGCCGTCTTATGCTCCAACTGCTCTCCAACTTGACAAGTGGTGTCCCCCGGGTGAGACAGAGGCGCGCAACAGCGGAAGAGCTGCGAGATGGTTCGGAACAGGCAACACCAAGTGCGTTTGGAGTTTGATATGCGACAAACGGAAGGAGTTTACTGCCAGGCCCTATGCCACACGCGTTGAGAATGTGCGATGGTTCCCAAAGCTGTACCCCTCTAAAGGCATGGTCTTTTCAGAAGAGCTTCTCTTTGAAGGGAAACTTCATTTTCATGAGCGCTACCGCGAGTTCTTTTGCTGGTGTCTGCGAGGTTCCCTTCCTTCCCTTGCAGAGCATATTCGTGAGCTCGCGCCGAGGTATGAAAAGCTTACCGTGGACGTTGACCCCACTCGAGTTTCTCCTCAGTTTGGTTTTGATGCGGTGGCCCCATCAATCTGGCCCCAGTCCATTGTCAGAGAATGCTACAAGCGCTTGCTAACAAAGGAGTGCAAGACGGTTTTCATGAACAATCTTCCTTTTGAGCAGCCTGCGGGAACCCGCGAGGGTGGTTGTTCCCAGAACTGGCTCGCATACTGGGTTGCCCAGCAAACGAGGATTGAGACGGAGTCGGCTGCGCAGCCAGGTAGATCTCCCTTGATCAAAAGGAACTCTTTTCCGTTTTGCCCTACTTGCAGTCTGAGCGAGTCTGAGTATGGTTGTTACTCACTGTGGGATCGTGAGAACCATTTGTGTCCTGATTTCGTTCTGAAGGAGCAAGTCGCCGCAGTCAAGAAGCGCGACACGCATGTTGTCAGATATAGCAAGGCGTTTGCTGAGGTAAGCAATTTCTTCGCGTGCGTTAAGCTTCTTGATTTCCTTACGCTGATACTTTCATTCTGCACTGTTTTAGTGTCATGTGAGGAGGTTCGCAGCTGGTGATCGCTCCAAGTCATTGGTTGACGCCATTGTTGCCACCAGAAGACAAAGGCAGTCGTTCCAGCTAGCGTGGAGGATGGAACCTGAGCTCGAAACGAAGATTCGCGCAGTCATGAATGCTTTTGCTGACTCGCTGATAGACAATCCTCCGGCTCCGTCTCCTTCTGGAGATGACCCGTCTCCTCCAGCGACTGTGGCGCCAAGAGTGAAGAGACCCAGGCAAAAGGGAATTACAATTTCTTCCCCCAGGAATGCCCCAGCTTCTCCTCCAGTGAGGTCCCTTTCTATCAAGGACAAAGGCAAAGGTCGCATGCCCAGCAAAGTGCGGAAAGATCTCGCAGTTGAGACTTTTGTTCCATTCAATCAAGAGGAAGAGGAAGAGAGGCAGGAGCCCCAAGCAAGTGATGAAGAAGAAGTAACAGTTGTGATGCATGAGGAAGAATCAGGAGGTACCTCCGTCGCATTTCCTTTCCCGTTATCGTAACTTCTTTGCACTTCTTTTCTTTAAACCATTCGTGTATTCGCAGATGATGATGATGAAACCATTGGTGGCCTTGCGGCCAAGAGACAAAGGAGAGATGCCCATTCTGGCATTCCAGGTGAGCCCATAAGCGAGGACGTTCTTGCTGAGTCCCGAAAGACAGCCGCGGAGGCTGCTGAAAGAAGAAGGCGGCGAGAGGAAGAGGAGCTCGAGCGCGTGAAACAGCGGAGCCTCGAAGAGCAGCATGTTGACGACTTAGTGCGTCCAGTTGGCGAGGAAGACGAGCTTCCCGAAGAAGTGGCTCCTCATGCGGAGGAGGAAGATGAGGTTCCCGGAGAGGATGCAGCGGCCTTGGAGCAAGTCCAGGCAGACTTCGAAGAGATCGCAGGTGGCGATAAAGGTGAGATCTTCAATCTCGCAGTAACTTATAGAGATGTTATTGTGGGTGCGTTAAAGCATGGCGTGTCAAAGGCTGACATTCGCCGTTGGTTAGTAGGAAAATGCGGAGAACCCTCAGGTAACTATTTGAGTGATACGCACGTACTAGGCTTTAGCAACTTAAGGCAGAATCATGACTGGTTTATTCGCATCCCAGGTCACGCTTCTCTTAAAGACTTGCTTAGTGAGGACACACTGATAGGGCATGGTTCCACGTCCTTAGTGTATGATGAGGATACCTCAATCCCACCTTCGCGTGGAGGTGCTTTCTCTTAGCTTTAGCAAAGATAGAAAAATAACTTATAACGCAAGTTACCTCATGTCATCGCATCTAATGTCGCAGGTTATGCTGAAGAACCTGAGCTGGAGCAGAGAAGTCAGCCTTCTGCGTCCTATGTTCCAATTCCGAGCTCCCATACCGAGAAGCCCGTCGCAGCTGCTGACCACGCGGGTGAGCCTCTTGAGGACATCATCGAGCTTTCCGACGATGCTGGAGCTGACATTGTGTTGATGGATGAAGATGTCCATGCTAGTGCTGAGGAAGGAAGGACAAGTGCTGCTAATGTTCTCGCATCTGAGAGCATCCTTCGCCAAGCGACTTCGGCTGTCCCTTCGCCCCCGGCGATGACTGAGCCAGAGGCACCTATTCCTGCGTGGAGCATTTGGGGCTCGCAGGTTGGGAATGCAGTCGCAGCTGGTGCGGCCTACACTCTTCCTCCCGACTACGAGAGATTGGAGCTCGCAGCTGATAGGAGAGCTATGGACCGAGGGCAATCTCCGAACAACCCGGCAGTCCGCATTCCTTCTCTTCATGAGATTCTGGAAGGAACTGGTAAGTAGAGCTTTACTGTTCGCACGTCGCATTATTCGCTTGCGAGTTTTGACATCATAACTTATTTTTGACGTCTCCTCAGGTTTGAAGCAAACCGATGTAGACTGGGTGGTTCGAATGCGTCTGACCTACCCCCGATCGTTTGTGAGATCTCTGGAGATCGGGCCTTTTGACAGGAGGCTGTTCCTAACTGAAGCCATTTGGATATTGGAGCAGTTGTCTGCGGCTACACCTGCGACCATTTCTGTCCAGAGTGCTGAATTGCTGTGCGGCATGTGCCAAAATCTCCTGATCAAAGTCTAGGGCAGGCTGGGTTTCAAATTTCTCAAGGACAGAGTCACGCTGATTTGCGCAGCCGTAACTTTGAAGCTCGGCCACCAGAATCTCGCAGCTGAGAAGCAGAAGGTGGAGCAGCAGAAGCAAAAGGTTGATGAAGCTCTGAAGCTGTATCATGAGATGAATGCTAGGTGCGAGCTACTGAAGCAAGAAGTGGAACAAGTGGAGAAGCTGAGCGAGCAGTTCGAGCCCCAAGACTCCTTAATCAAGAATTTGCTTTGACTTTTCGAATTTTGCAAAGATAGCAAGGAAAATAGCTGAAACATTAATGTAATGTTTTGAAACATTAATGTAATGTTGCTAGAGTTTCTCCTCCTTTTTTTTAACAATCAACAATGAATTTTCCCGTTTTGCCCTTTTCCGGGATTTGATTGGATATTTCTGTGCATATCCAATTATGACATCAGCAATTGATATTTTGCTTGATTTTCGCGCTAATTTCGCGACAGATAAGCACGCTTTTGTTGGGAAGTCCATCCGAATCATGACCATCCGTCATTTATTAGGATACGCAACTGAATCGTCGTAGCCTTTAGTAGGGTAATTTATTGTTACCGCTTTTCAAGGCGTAAGTGATTGAACTTACCCTTTTTTTGAATTTTGCTGACTCATCTTAGGCAACCGAAGAGTCTGTACAGGGTCCATATAAACCCTGTCTTTGCTATTTGGGTTCTTCATCCCAAACATGTGCTTTGCCGTGAGTCCTTACGACTGCTGGCTTCAACGCTTGTTTTTTGTTGATTCATGGCAACTTCAAGTTTTGAATCCTGAGTTTGCGCTTTGTGCTATAGAAATAGTTTCCAAGATCCACTTTATGAGGCTTATTGCCCTTTATAACCATCATAAAGAAGATGGAGATAAAATCTCATGTGTGTTCGAAGAAATTTCTTCGTGTATTATGTGTGCAGGTCATGTTTCCGGCCGCCTCGTGGTGAGGTGCAGCGCCGAAGTGACCGTGCTACCGTCTCGTAATGA
Organism: Linanthus parryae; assembly: GCA_023055425.1. Classification (NCBI taxonomy): domain Eukaryota; kingdom Viridiplantae; phylum Streptophyta; class Magnoliopsida; order Ericales; family Polemoniaceae; genus Linanthus; species Linanthus parryae. The sequence continues at coordinate 125,509,612 of JALGPY010000001.1, forward strand.
ACGGTGGAATTCTTCTTCAGCATCCCTGGAGAAGAATCCGTCACCTTCACGTTTGTGAGCTCGGGGTGACGAACCGTCGCGTTCATCTCCGTCTACAAGGAGCCCTTGCCCTTTGGAGCTTCTGCTTGCCTGTGGATCGCCGGAACCGGTGGTTCCTTGGGCAAATGTTATGGGGTGCAGATCTGACAACGGTCTTGTCGAATACCGGGATCTTGAGCGTATGGCTTCATGTGGCTCTTTTAGAGCAAGATTCCCCTTGCTACAGATGTTCACCCGCAGATCTGCGTGTTGCGTAGGCGGTGTCGAAACCGGTGGGTTCATCCTTTTCTAGTCGGAATTCCCGTAGTGTGTTTCTGGCTTGTCAGCCGCTTTTCGAATGTATTGTAAGCCATGTTGGCTGCGTAGTCAGATTCGAGCTCTTCGCTTGTAAGCTGCTATCTAGACAGATAAATTGTAAGTCATTTGACTTGTAATGATAAATAGCTTTTTGTATTATCTGCTGTCTCTTTACAACAAAATACAATTTCGCATGCGTTTCGGCATATTTCGCTTTGCATAATGCTATGTAATGGTTTCGCATTTGCGATACATTAATTCGCTGATGCTTCGCTAGATCGTTCGAGATCATATCTTCGCAGCTGTGCCATCCCGGCAGATGGGCTTGTGGTTGGCCATTGTGGATCATTTAAGATCATGTTCACAACGTTGCTATCGTAGTAGATAGTCTTTAGCAGATCAATTAAGATCGTTAAGTGGTGCGAATTGCTATCATGGCAGATAGGCTTTATTAGAGAATCGATTGAGATCATTTCTCACATAAACTGCTATCGCAACAGATAGATTTTTAGAAGATCTAATAAGATCATTTTTGCGCATGCGTTGCCATTGTAACAAATAGGCTTGGGCGATCAACTAAGATCGCTTTGCATATAAGTTGCTATCGTAACAGATAGGCTTAGATGATTAACTAAAATCATTTTGCATATAAGTTGCTTATCGTAGCAGATAGGCTTGGGTGATCAATTAAGATCGCACTTGTATAGGCTGCTATCTTAACAGATAGGCTTTTATGATCAATTAAGATCGCACTTGTATAGGCTGCTATCGTAACAGATAGGCTTCTATGATCGATTAAGATCGCATTTGCATTGGCTGCTATCGCGAGAGATAGGCTTTTATGATCAATTGAGATCGCATTTGCATTGGCTGCTATCGCGAGAGATAGGCTTAGATGATCACTTAAGATCGCATTGCATTGGCTGCTATCGCGAGAGATAGGCTTAGATGATCACTTAAGATCGCATTGCATTGGCTGCTATCGTGAGACATAGGCTTAGATGATCACTTAAGATCGCATTTGCATTGGCTGCTATCGTGAGAGATAGGCTTAGATGATCACTTAAGATCGCATTTGCATTGGCTGCTATCGTGAGAGATAGGCTTAGATGATCACTTAAGATCGCATTTGCGTTGATTGCTATCGTGAGAGATAGGCTTAGATGATCACTTAAGATCGCATTGCATTGGCTGCTATCGTGAGAGATAGGCTCAGATGATCACTTAAGATCGCATTTGCGTTGATTGCTTATTGCGGCGAATAAACCATTGTGAACAGTAGTAACAAACTGAATAGAGCAACATAAACAGCTAGAAATGTGAACTTCTCATTTGGGAGAATTCTTTTATTACCACGCTCTCATATGGGAGAGATGAGATTACAATCCTCTCATATGGGAGAGGAGATTGCGTAAATCATAGCCACATGAGACAATAAACAACGTTATCATAGAACGTATGAAATGAGAGAAGTCAGGGATAGTACTTCTTGATCCAGCGCATGTTGACTGAACTCGGAGTTGAGGTTGTGCCGTGCAACCTTCGTATGCTGCAGTAGCCACTATCGAAGACTTCTGTGACTTCGAAGGGTCCTTCCCAATTAGCTGCGAACTTTGGGTGAGTTGCTTCTCGCATACAGTGGTCAGATGCGCGCAAGAACAAGTCTCCGACTGCGAAATCTCTTCGCTGGACTGTCTTGTTGTAGGCGCGGGCGATTCTTTCCTGGTACCGCTTGTTGGTCCTTTTGGCTTGTTCTCGCTTTTCTTCCAGCAAGACTAAGTCATGATCGCGTTGATTTTCATAGAGTGCATGGAAGGCCAGCCTTGCCGAATTGACTCTAACCTCCGCAGGTACTACAGCTTCGGCCCCATAACATAGTAGAAATGGCGAGGCCCCTGTGGGTGTCCTTGGAGAAGTTCTGTAGGCCCATAGAGCTATGCTTAGAGAGTCGGCCCACTTCTTGTGGTCATCTGCGACCATCTTGCTCAATATTCTCAACAGCGTCTTGTTAGTCGCTTCGGCTTGTCCGTTTCCCTTTGGATAATAAGGGGTAGAACATATCTGCCTGATATTGTACTCCGCTAATTTCGCGGCTACCTGACGATTAACAAAAGGAGTACCGTTATCTGAAAGAATGGTGTTTGGGATTCCGAACCTGCATACGATGCTTTCCTGGATAAAGTTGACCACAGCCAGCGCATTTGCCGTCTTTAGTGGTATTGCTTCCACCCACTTGGTGAACAGCTCAGTTGCGGTGAGAATGAAATGGTTCCCGTGCGACGTCGGTCGGATGGGACCGATGAAGTCCAGAGCCCATGTGTGAAATGGCCATGGCGTCCCTAGTGCATGTAGATCCACGGCGGGAGCGTGCACTAGGTTCCCTTTGAATTGGCATTCCTGGCAGCGTCGCACCTTGGTGCGGCAATCGACCTCCATCGTGGGCCAGAAATATCCGATTGAGAGGAGCTGTCTGCATAATTTCGCACCTCCTTGGTGTTCCACCTGATGAGAAAGGTCCATGACTTCTTGTGCTTCTCTGTTGTCTAGACATCGCAGCAAGTTGCCCTCGTGACCTCTTTGCCAAAGTAGGTTTTCCTGTACCACGTATCGAGACGCTTTCCTTTTCAATTTTTCGGCTTCCTTTCTCGATTCGGGCACGGTGCCCTGGGTGAGGAAATCGAACAGTGGCTTCCTCCAGTCCGTGTCGTCATCGGTTAGGGCGACGAGTAGAGAATCTTTGATTAGTGCGCAACTTTCGCACTTCCCTTGTATCAGGGCTGCAGCTGTTGACATGTCTGGCCAATGAATGCCATATCTCTGAGCCTTTCTGTAGATTGACACCTCGCTTTCTCCGCAAGCGTGTTGGTGAGTCTTTTCTAACAGCTGTTGTCCCTCTTGCTCGGAGACACATCGCATAAGTATTCCTCCAGGGCCCTTGTAGTAAAGGGTGTTGTCGTGGATGCAGTATCCTTTTGTGAGTGCCCAGCTTTCGCTGCTGGTGCCTTTCGCAATAGCTTGCAGGATTGCTTTCCGCCAGTCTGCGTCATCCATGTGCTCGTCGTCGCATGCATCTTCTGTCAATGCCGACGATGTTCGCACTTCAATGGAAATCCTTGCGGGGCATTTGTCTATGCTGACCTTAGATCCCAAGGTTGCTAAGGCGTCTGCGTGTCTATTGTCCGCTCGGGGCTTGTGCTCGTATTTCACATCGCAGAATTGCTGCATCAGCTTTTGTACTAGGGTGCGGTAGGACAGGAGGTTGATCTCCTTCAGACCATATTCACCCGAGGCTTGCTTAACAATCAGTTTGGAATCTCCCATGACCGTTAAGTTGCTCACCTCCAAAGCTTTCGCCGCACGGAGCCCCGCGATGAGAGCCTCGTATTCCGCTTCGTTGTTTGTGACTGCGAAGTTGAGCTTCGCGGACATCTGTATGACTTCCCCGTCTGGCTTTGTCAAGACTATCCCAATGCCTCCGCCTTTCCTAGTTGAGGAACCGTCGAAGTGGAGGGTCCAATAGGGCACGTCGATTGCGTAGATTTCAGGGCCTTCGAGCTCTTCTTCAATCACGGGTTCGTGGCTGTTGTCGGGAAACTGTGCCAACAGATCCGCTACCGCCTGCGACTTGATCGCTCTTGGTCTCACGCATGTGATATCGTATTGAGAGATGGTCGTGTACCATTTCGCCAATCTCCCGCCCGGAGTAGTGTGAGTTAGCAAGTATCTTATGGGGTCGCTCTTGGTGACCACTACTACTTTGTGTGATGCAAAATAGTGTTTCAACTTCTCTATCACAAAGAATAAAGCAAGGCAATGACGTTCGATGTCCGTGTACCTTGATTCAGCAGGCTGTACAATGCGAGAGATATAGTAGATGGGCCTCTCCTGGCCTTCATACTCCTGAGCCAAGAGCGCTCCTATAGATCTTCTTGTTGATGTTAGGTATAGCAGAAGCGGTGATCCCAGTTGAGGCGCGATCATTATCTTTGAGGACGTGAGTAAATCCTTCAGCTTTTCGAATGCGGCTTCGTGGTCCGGAGCCCAGTTGTACGCGGCGACCTTCTTGAGAAGAGTGCTGAAACAGCATGTGATTTCGGCAATTGCTGGAATGAATCTCCGCAGGTATGACAGTTTTCCCAAGAATGTTTTCAAGGTACTTTGGTTATGGGGTGGCGTCATGCTAGTGATGGCTGACACTTTCGCAGGATCAGGCTCGATCCCTTGGCGATGGACTACGCATCCCAAGAACTTCCCCCAGGTTACCCCAAATGCGCATTTCATGGGGTTCATTTTCAATTGAAAGCTCCTGCATCTATTGAACACCTTTCGCAGGTCTGCGAGGTGGTCTGCTTCGTGCTTGGATTTAACCACCAGGTCATCCACGTAGAATTCCACCTCTTTGTGCATCATGTCGTGGAATAGAGCCATCATGGCTCGCTGATAGGTCGCGCCCGCGTTCTTAAGGCCGAACGGCATCACCGTGTAGTTGAATACCCCTACAGGAGTGATGAATGCAGTTTTCCGCGCATCTTCGGGGTCCATCTTGATTTGATTGTACCCGCTGAAACCGTCCATGAAACTGAACATGCGATGGCCTGCAATTGAATCGATGAGCAAATCGATGTCGGGCAGTGGGAAATCGTCCTTAGGGCAGAAGCGGTTGAGATCTCGGAAGTCCACGCAGATGCGGAGCTGTCCGTTCTTCTTCACCACCGGTACGATGTTGGCCAGCCATGTGGGATGATGATTCGACTCTATGAACTTGGCATCTAGGAGTTTGACAATCTCCTGCTTGATCTTCACGTTAAGCTCCGGCCTGAAGCTTCTCGTGCTCTGCTTGACCGGTTTAGACCCTGGGATGATGTCTAAACGGTGCATGGTGATGCTTGTATCCAGACCTGGCATCTCATCATACTCCCATGCGAACACATCCTTGTATTCAGTTAGGAGCTGTAGCAGTCCTTGTTCTTCTTCGCTTGTGAGGTCTGCGCGCAGGAAGACTGGCCTTTTCTTTTCCTCGTTCGGGCTGAGGAACACTTCCTTTAGTTATTGCTTTTGTGGTCTTGGCATGTCTTCCATGCATTCAGGCGCTTCTTTGAGTTTCTCGTCTGGAGTGCCCTGTGTTGGCTCTTCCGTCAGCGCAATTTGCTCGATTTGATTGATTTGCCCAGGGATATCCCCATGCCCGTGTGAGGACATCCCCGCGCACCTTCATATGCGGTAGCATTTCTTCCCATTGGCGTAGAAGCTCTCTATCTCCTTGCCCTCGGGGTCGTGCTTTGCGATCCTCTTCAGGGTATACACGCTCTTCCGATGATATGCGATACGGGGCGCCTCTTCACGTGTAGGCGGCTTCTCCTTGGCATCTTCCCTTGTCACCATTACTCCTGCGGGCGACTGGTCCTTGATGTCCTCCCAGAGAGGCAAAGGAGTAGGGTTGAATGGCCCGGGTGTTTGTTCATCTTCCATCTCAGTGAACCACACCGCCTCGCTGAGATGTGCTTCGTCCAAGTCGAACGGGTTTGTCGAAGCCGGTATCTCGACTATTCCGTCGTTCCAGATAGCTTTCATAACTTGGTGAGCCGTCGAAGGAACTGCGTCGAAGCGATGAATCCAGGCTCGACCTATAATCATGTGGTATGTGGTGTTCGCGTCTATGACATAGAACTTTGCTGAGCACTTGATTTTGCCAATCTGAACGCCCAGGCGGATCCATCCGATTGTCATTCTAGAGTCGCTTCCGAATCCCACCAGCGGAGATGGACGCCTGACTACCTTATGTTCGGGGATCCCCGCTAGCCTCAGTGCGTGGAGCGGAACGACGTTGACCGCTGCTCCTCCATCGACGAACGCTCGTTTGAACTCGACACCATTGATGATGGCGGTCACGTACAGAGGTCTCTGGTGCCTCGCATCCGTCTTCTTGTCGCTGGCAGAAAAGGTCATAATCTTTTCCGTAGAGCGGGATGCCCTGATGACTTTCCCGTTGGAGACTACAAGGTCCTCCTCGTAGTCCTCTGCTATCCTCAAAATCTCTTTCGTCATATCAGTCCGACACTTCTCGGAGAAATTCATCTCGTCGAAGAATTTGTTGAAGCCATGCGACCCTTTCATGCGGTCGACACGTTCATCCTCTGTGTCCATGCTATAGTCTTCGTCTTCATGGACCTCGGCGACGATGGGCAGACCATCGTCTGCGACTTCTTCCAAGTCGACGATCGAGATCATGGCGACCTCTTTGCCCTTCGAGCCCGGTTCCGCATGCGCGGGAAGCAGGTTGTTGCGCACGTCCTTCCGGTGATCGCTGACGATGAGCTCGCCGTTCTTCATCTTCTGATCGAACGCGAACCTGAGTTTCTTGCACTCGGCGGTGGGATGCATGACCTTGCCGTGGTATTCGCACCACTTAGGGTCCCTCACCATCTCCTTGGAGGGTGTTTTCTCGAGCGGTGGCAGGACGCCGTCCTTGCGCCACTGTCTGCAGAGGTCACTCGCTTCCTCTACCGAGCATGGCAGAGGCGGTACATCGAAGTTCGCAACCTTCGCTTGTTTCTGGGGTGAAACTGTATTGACCTCAGCTTCGCGTCCCCGCTTGTAGCTAAACCTCCCGATCTTGTAAGTAGTGCCGCTCGCAGGTCGCTCTGGAGCGCTCTTCTTTTTCTGTCTCTCGACTATAGGTTCGATATTCTTCGTGCATTCGATTAGCTTTGAAAACGTAGGTGTTTGCAAATTGATTAGCATACCTTTGTATTCATCTCGCATGCATTGCAGGCATATCTCTACGAGCCGGCTTTCGGGCATTGGATCTTTGCACTCCAAGGATTTCGCCCTGCATTTCTTGATGAAAGTGATTCCGTCCTCTTCGCGCTTCTGGTACATTCGCGAAAGATGGATCATAGTCACCTTTTCTTCCATCTGGAAGAACTTAGTATAAAACTTCTGGACCATGTCGTCCCAAGTCTTTACGGATCCGGCCTCCAATGTTCGGTACCATTTGTATGCTACGTTCCCAAGAGATTTTGGGAACTCTCGCATCAGCAGCTTGGGATCGGCTCCGTACGGACCCATGACATCAATGAAACGCATGACATGCTCGTGAGCGTTTCCATTGACGTCTTCGAACTTATCCCATTTAGGAGCCTTGTACCCCGCTGGGTTAGGCATGAGATAGATCTCTCGTGGAATGGGTGGATCGTTGTCTAACTTCGGGATAATGGTATCCGCGAATGACTGATGAGCCAGGATAGTGTCCACGCGTTTCTGCAAAGACGTCATGCTTTCTGGAATGCTCCCCTCGGTAGTTGACGGAGGGGTTGCCGTAGGCGGTGGCGACACATACGCCGCCTGAGGATTGGGAGCATATTGACTACCCGCATTTCCCCAGATCATCGTCGGGGGAGGCAAAGGGTACTGCAGAGTTGGGTTGGACGCCAAAGCCGATGGCTGAGGAGCGTGAGCAGCAGGAGGCAGCATCTGTGCCGTTGATCCCTGAACAGAAGGCAGCTGCGTAGCCGACGGTGGAGTCTGCAGATGAGGGTTGGGAGGTGTGGCTGACACTCCCAATCCTGGAGCGGTAGGGGTTCCTCCTCCCTGAGGGATAGCGGTGGCTGGTGGAGGATTCGGCGCAAGGGTGCCCAGAACGGCCAAGATTTGTTCTAATTGCGCAGATTGAGACTTGAGAGCTTTTTCCTGACTTTGGACAATAGCGTCCAAAGACTCTAACGTCGGTGCTTCGCCGGGAGTCGTCGGAGTACGGCGGGTCTCGTCTCCCGAGGGAGTTTCGTTGGAGGGCGATCGGTTGCTGACATCATCCTCCTGAGACATGGTTGCTTTTGTTGGTAAGTTCACGTCGGGTTCACCAAAATGTGCACAAGAGATTCCGGCGGGGAGACCTCCGTGTACACCGTGTGTAGTGGATCAAGGATCGCACAGGAAGAGTGGGGTTGTGTGTAGGGAGAGAGTAAGTCAGTAGCAATGTCTGAGAGAGAGACAAAGGTTTGGCAGAGCTTCCGCGTATGGCAGTGTGTTCTCCTTTGTATGGAAAGGTTGACGATCTATATATACTGGAGAACGTGACCGTTGTAGTGTGGTTAATGCGCCCATTGATGGCGGCTTAATTAGCTTAACCATAACGGCACGTTCGTCCGAGTATATAGGGACCGTTACAGCACGTGGTGCGCGTATACCGGAACCGTTACGAGGTTGACCGGGTTTGACCGGATTGACCGGGTTTATGGAGCTCGTGCCATAAATCTCTCAAAACAGTTACTAAAGGTCGCGCGCGGGCTTGGCTCGCACGCGACAGGGCTTACTCTAGCCTCCAAACCACAAGATCCCTACAAGTCCCGTGCAGTGGTATGCGAGGGCTCTGTCTCGCAGCCCCCACATGGATCAGCTCGGCTGGTGATCCTGTGTGTGTGGAGCACAATATGGTGTGCTGGATGGCTGCCACGTGGCCAAGATCTGTCATGTCAGAAAGCAGTATCTACAATAGTCTCATCTGAGTTCATCTTGGACAGCTCATATTGCCTCAGAAGTATGTTAATCTTGGTCTGTTTAACTTGACTTGTTCCTTCATATGTCACAACCAGTTTGTCGCATAATTCTTTGTAAGAGCACAATATAACAAATTCATAGCCTTGTAATTTTTTGATACCTTTTCCAGTTCAGTAACTGAGAGATTTTCCTCAGACTTGATGCATCTAACTCCATATATGGTAGTGTAATATTCATGAGGACCATTCTGAACTATTGACCACAATTCCATGTCTTGATCTATGATGAAAAGATTCATCAATGCCTTCCAGTGCATGAAATTGTCACCACAAAACAATGGAGGTCTGTTTGCTACCCTTACTTGTGAGAAGCCACCATCTCCTACATTACTCATAGTCACAAGATTGTTAGATCTATAGTAGTGACCCAAGTGTAGGGTTTTGATAATGGATACGCAGCGGCAAAATAAATTTTATCCATGCAATACCCTCCAAGGATCACAAGACAAGAGACATAACGATGGTAAGGGAAGAAATCAAGTTACACACCTTAGGGTTTCTCCTGTGATGACTTGTAACGTGAATTGTGTCACGTTATCTATAGTTAATCCACGCCTAGAGTTGAGATATAGATCTTCCTTCTCCTTTGTGCTAGCCCGGAACGGAGGCAGAGGAAGAAGAAATCACGCAACACGAGGCAACAAGGAGGGGCGGCCTCCTTGTTGGGCCGACGGGAAGGGGGCGGCGGCAAGGGGGGCGGACGACTCCTCTTGCTTCCTTCCTCTCTCTCCTTTTGTTCTCTCCCACTCAAGTTATGAACTAAGGGCTCATAAGCGTGGGAAGGAAGGAAGGAGCATCCTTTATATAGTCCAATAAATCCTTGCCAACTACCTAAAGAACCTATTCTAGTCCTACTAGAATTCTGTTTAGTCCCTTCCTTGCAAATTAGTCCTACTAAGTTTGCAAGGTGTTTCAAAGTGATCCTTCTAAATGATTAATCCTATAAATTAATTCCCAAATCTAATTCTACTCTACATAGCGTGTGACCCCATAGGTTCTATCTAGTTGGTAGCAACAATTTGCTAATATGAAGCGGTTTCTAGCAAAACATCCATTCTTGCCAACTAATAGAATAGTCATCCGACAAACCTTGTACAAGTAATTGTCTCATCCCTTTGTCTCTATATCCGGATTGGACACGATACATACAAGTCACACTCGTATATCCAATCCGTAGTTCTCGATCCATGGGAATAGCCTTATTCGTACAAATAACATCAATATTGTTGGAATAGATGCCCTAGAGGCAATCGTAGATTTAGTATGAACAATGTTTTGGCTAGAATATTCATTTATTATTTATGGCGATATTTAATATAATGAAGTCCTTAGATAAATTGTGTTATTTATCTTAAATATCCCTAGTCCATTATATTGATTAATAGGACAATCAAGTATAGACTAGTATGTGGATAGATTGATATGGAGATATCAAGTCTAACACATGGGTATGCATTAGGAGTAATGGCATACTGGATTGACCCACGTCGAAAAGGATACATTAGATTATGTGAAGTCACAATCGCTTTTCGTAGTGCTAATATTATTGCAATCCTTGGACTTGAAGTCATTAGATACTCTAGTTGTGAAATATTGCACTCTGATGTTATCAAACGTTACACCGTAACTGGGTAATCATAAAGGTGGCTATCGGGCGTGATAGGAAGCAAGCTTAGAGATCGTAGTGATGTAGATAGGATTTGTCCCTACCACATAATGGGGGTAAATATCCACGACCACTCGAGGGATGAGGCTTATTGAATGTCTGGCCAGACTCAGATAAATTAATATAGAGATATTAATGTTATCTGCAAGTATAAGCATATTCCCAGGATCGAGGAACTATGGATTGGATATACGAGTGTGACTATTTATGTCTCGTGTCCAATCCGGATATGGAGACAAAGGGATAATGCAATATGACATATTGGGCACAAAGGTTTGTCGGGATCACTGACTATTTCTATTGGTTGGGTGGCATGGATGTGTTGCTAGACACCGCTCCATGTTAGTAATAGTTACTACCAACTATATAGAAACCTATGGGGTCACACGTCAAATAGAGTAGAGCTAGATTTGGGATTAATTAATAAAGATTAATTAAGAGAAGGATCATTGTGCAACACCTTGCAAACTTAGTAGGACTAATTGGCAAGGAAGGGAATAGTTCTAGTCCTACTAGAACAAGAAAACTCTAATATGGAAACAACAAGGAGTTGTTGGAGTATATATATAAGAGGCTCTAGCTTCCTTCCCACTACATGAGTTATTATTAGACATAACACAAAGAGTGGGAGAGAGCAAAAAAGAGAGAGAGCAAGACAAAGAGGTAGGGCCGAAACCCTAGCCCCCCGTCCGCCCCTCTACCCGACGGCAAAGAGGAGGCCGCCCCTCCCTTGTGCCTTGTTGCTTTGTTGCTTTGATCTTCATCCCTCTTCCTCCGGGTTCAAGCTACTACTTGTGGAGAAGGAAGAATCTAGATCTCACCTCTAGATGTGGATCAACCGTAGAGACGAGGACATCATTCTTCGTTTGATCTCACAAATCAAAAGGTACACATCTTCTATGACCTTAATCATGTTATGATGTCTCTTCCTGTGATCCTTGGTGGGCTTTGAGTAGGATTAATTTTGTTATTCCGCTGCGTTACCTACGTCAAAACCCAACAGGGGTATGAGAGCCACAGGTCGTAGAGCATAACATGATATTATGTGTTTACGATTTCAGTTCATACACCGTATTATTGTTTATTACGCGAAACTGAAAAATTGGCATAGTAGATGCAATATTGAATTTGATTCAATAAAACAAGACCCAATTTAACATTGGATGTTAGAATTGGTGAGTTTAATCACATAGGATGTGAATAATTGGGTTCTTGAAAAATTAGGGTTCATGGGCACATGATTGAAAAAGGGGTTTTCAATTATGGAAACAAAGTTATGGAAATAATTCCATAAGGAAACAACCTTACTTGGGAAACAAGGAAGGAGGAAGGGGACTAGGGCCGAAACCCTAGCCGCCCGCCCCTCCCTTGCGCGCCAAGCAAGGCCGCGGGCCTCTAGGCGTGCGGCGGTCCTAGGGTTTGGGCCACTTGTTGGCTTGGGCCCTTTGGACCGTTGTGAAACCCTAGTTACCCAATTTCATTAAAATTAAACAAGCGCGTTAAAAATTGGTCTTAACTGTATTATGTGTTTTATTGCATGGTGGATGGATATGGCCTAGGATTGTGGATGTTTATTGTTTTGTGGTTTGGTTTACGGCCTGCGAGCTGATCAAATTAATGTAATAATTAATTAAGTTTTACGGCCTGCGAGTCGTCTTTTTCTCCTCGACGTGTGAGGCTCTTGTTATTTATTTATTCTAGAAGTTAGGCTAGAATTAGAAGTATTTAGATGATAGCCAAGAACATGGAGAAGAAGACCGGAGAACCAAAGGAGCCAAAGAAACATCCCTAGACGCGCAGCTATGGTGGAGCACATGGAGATGAGCTCGGCACTTTAGGGAAATTAGATATTATCATTGGCTTGATAATATCATTAGTCTAGGGGCCATATCCATGCCACGTTTTTTTATTTTGTGGATGTTTATTATTCATGCCTTGTTATTTATTTTGTGTGTATGGCGCTACAAGCAAAACAATAACAAGATAATAATAAACAAGGTTGGTCTTTTATTGTGGATAGCCCAATGCAAATAAGTAGACCATGTTGATAAGATCAACCAAACAACTTAAAATAAATCCCTCAATTAAATATTCCGTTTTGCCTTCTCTTGTCAAAACACCCTTCATGATCATGGCCTATTAAATTCGGGCTTGCCAAAGCAAGGCGATTTTAATTTTTCATGATGTGTTGCGGACGACGCAAGCTAGTAATGCGTGTATGTTGAAAACAAGAGGTTGGACGCAACTAGGCAAGAGTCAATTGGATTGATGAGCTTAGAGGCATGACAATTAGGGGTTATCCAATTGGATAAAGAATAAAAGGAATTTGTTCACCTAATTGGACCAAGAGTTGCATGGGATGCAATTGGAATGGTTCCTACCTAAATAACCAATTCTTGGGTGACTTGCCAAAGCAAGCTCAAGAAGAAGGGAAAAAGGGATCTTGGACCCACTAGAAAGTATAAAGATATTTTCCGCTTTAATAGTGAGGGCTATTAATCCGAGAAAAATAGTGGGAGCTATATTTAATGATCCATCCATTGTTAAATATAGTTAAATTGTTCAAAATACTAAATTGCATATTTCTCGTTTTGTAGAATTCCAAATGGCAAACAACAACGCATCGAGTTCATCCCTACGATCTGTCCTTGAGAAGGATAAATTGTCTGGAACAAATTTCCTTGACGGGTACAGAAACTTGAGGATTGTCCTCAAGCAAGAAAAGAAGTTGTACGTCTTGGACACTCCAATTCCAGACCCACCACAAGATGAGTCTCTACTAGCGGAAGTAAGGGCACGTCAGAAACATATTGATGATTCTAATGACGTGACTTGCCTCATGCTTTGCACCATGACTGGTGAGCTTCAGAAGCAACACGAGAACATGGAAGCCTATGATATGATCAGACACTTCAAACAATTGTTTCAGGAACAGGCAAGGCATGAGCGCTATGAGGTGTCTAAAGCACTGTTCAAAAGTAGTCTTGCAGAAGGGAATCCAGTAGGCCCTCATGTACTCCGAATGATCGGGTACATAGAGAACCTTGAGAGACTGGGGTTCCCACTCGGCCAGGACTTGGCGACTGATCTCGTCTTGCAATCGTTGCCTGACAGTTATAATCAGTTCATTATGAACTATAATATGAATGAGATCAACAAGTCTTTGCCAGACCTATTGAACATGCTAAAGACAGCTGAGCAAAGCATCAATAAAGGCAAGGGCAAGGCAATAATGATGGTACACAAGAAGAAGGGCAAGTCTGTTTCATCTACTTCAAAAGGAAAACGCAAGAAAGTTGCAAAATCCAAGGATGCCCTAAAGCCTAGTGGAGGCGTGGCTAAAGGTGAATGTCACTACTGTAGCCAGCCGGGTCACTGGAGGAGGAATTGCCCTAAATATCTGGAGGATAAGAAGCTTGGAATAGTGATTCCACCACCACCAGGTATTTATGTTATAGACGTCAATCTCTCTATTTCATCATCCTAGGTATTAGATACCGGATGTGGTTCTCACATTTGTCGTAATGTGCAGGATTTAAAAAGAAGTAGAAGATTGCGAAAAGGGGAGATAGACTTGCGCGTCGGGAATGGAGCAAAGGTTGCTGCATTAGCTGTAGGCGTTTATGAGCTATCTTTGCCTTCTGGACTTATTTTAGAATTAGACAATTGCTTTTATGTGCCTGCTATGAGCAGAAACATTATTTCCGTTTCTTGTTTGGACGAGAAAGGTTTTTCTATTTTAATAAAGGACAAGTGTTGCTCCATTTATTTTGATAGTATGCAATATTGTAGTGCGCATTTGTCTAATGGATTGTATATCCTTGATCTAAATAATCCAATCTATAACATAAATACTAAAAGGATTAAAACTAATGATTTAAATCCTACATATCTATGGCACTGTCGTTTAGGCCATATAAATGAGAAACGCATATCTAGACTCCATAAGGATGGACTTCTAGACTCATTTAATTTGGAATCATATGAGACATGTGAATCTTGTTTATTGGGAAAAATGACAAAGTCCCCTTTCAATAAGAAAGGCGAGCGGACTAGTGAGTTATTGGCACTCATACATACTGATGTATGCGGACCATTCCCCACGCCTGCCAGAGGTGGTTATACCTACTTCATCACATTTACTGATGATTTCAGTAGATATGGATTTGTATACCTTATGAAGGCCAAATCTGAATCCTTTGAATTGTTCAAGGAATTCAAGAATGAAGTAGAGAAGCAACTTGGCAAGAGTATTAAAGCTCTACGATCGGATCGTGGAGGAGAATACTTAAGCCAAGAGTTTGATGAGTATCTTAGAGAGTGTGGGATAGTATCCCAGCTCACTCCACCCGGAACACCACAATGGAATGGTGTATCTGAGAGGAGGAATCGCACTCTATTAGATATGGTGCGATCTATGATGTCTCAAACAGATCTTCCGATATCCTTTTGGGGACATGCTCTAATGACGGCAGCTTTTACCATTAACCGTGTTCCATCCAAATCAGTCATGAAGACGCCATATGAGATATGGACTGGGAGGCGTCCCATAGTGTCGTTTATGAAGATTTGGGGCTGCGACGTCTATGTAAAGCGTTTACAGACAGACAAGCTCGGGCCTAAAGCGGATAAGTGTAAGTTTGTGGGATATCCTAAGGAGACTAAAGGATATTACTTCTATAACCCTACCGAGAACAAAGTGTTTGTTGCTCGGACCGGCGTGTTTCTAGAAAGAGAATTAGTCTCTAAAGAAGCAAGTGGGAGGGTTGTAGAACTTGAAGAAATTCATGAACCACAAACCACTGAACCAATAATGGAACATGAACATGAACCACAAGAAGTTGTCGAAGAGCCTGTTCAGGTAACACAGGAACTCCGTAGATCAGGAAGAGTGCGTCATGAGCCAGGGAGGTATGGACTTCTCGTGATTGAGCCCGATGACGTACCACTCATGGATGATGAGCCTGCAAACTATGGGGAAGCCATGAGTGGCCCAGACTCTAAGAAGTGGCTAGAATCCATGAGATCTGAAATGGATTCCATGTACACCAACAAAGTATGGACTTTGGTGGAACCCGAAGGGGCTCGACCCATAGGGTGCAAGTGGGTCTTCAAGAAGAAGACCGACATGGATGGCAAGGTAGTTTCCTATAAGGGCCGATTGGTGGCCAAAGGTTATAGACAAATTCATGGTATTGACTATGATGAGACCTTTTCACCGGTCGCCATGACTAAATCCATTTGAATCTTACTTGCTATTGCAGCATACTACGATTATGAGATTTGGCAAATGGATGTCAAAACAGCGTTCCTTTATGGGAACCTCCTTGAGGATGTGTACATGACACAACCAGAGGGTTTTGAGGATCCAGAGAATGCCAATAAAGTCTGTAAGCTGCAAAGGTCCATTTATGGATTAAAGCAAGCTTCTAGGAGCTGGAATCGACGTTTTGATGACGCAGTCAAAGAGTTTGGCTTCATCAAGAACGAAGATGAGCCTTGTGTTTACAAGAAGGTTAGTGGGAGCTCTATAGTATTTCTAGTCTTGTATGTGGATGACATACTAATCATTGGCAATGATATTCCTACTCTGCAATCTGTTAAAGATTGGCTAGGAAAGTGCTTTGCGATGAAAGACTTAGGAGACGCAGCCTATATACTTGGTATAAAGATCTATAGAGATAGATCTAAAAGGTTGCTTGGCCTAAGTCAGAGTACATATATTGACAAGGTGTTGAAGAGGTTCAACATGCAAGATTCCAAGAAGGGATTCTTGCCCATGTCACATGGAGTCACTCTTTCCAAGAATGACTGTCCCTCCAACGAGATGGAGAAGGACCGCATGAGCAGGATACCCTATGCTTCGGCCATAGGATCCATCATGTACGCCATGCTATGTACTAGACCAGACGTATCATACGCGTTGAGTATGGTGAGCAGATATCAGTCCAATCCGGGTGAGAGTCACTGGATTACTGTCAAGAACATCCTAAAGTACTTGAGAAGAACCAAGGATGTGTTCTTGATATTTGGAGGAATGGAAGAGCTAAGTGTAAGGGGTTACACTGTGACACGCTCCAACTGCAAGTGCACAGCTGTCGTGTGTAGTAATAAACCGGAAATCCGGGTTGTCGAACCCAAGGGACTTTGTGTAAATTAATTACTATTCTAAACCTTGTGTGGGCACGTCGCAAGTTGTGTTTTTATCTAATTCTAAGAAAATAAGAGAAATATTCTCAATTAACCAAGTGAAATAGTTCACGATTAATAAAGAATGAATTTTTGGGGTTTTTGTCAAATAAGAGAAAAGTACCGGGAATTCTCTAGGTTCACTAGGTTGATCTAAATTTATATTTTGATTTGTAAGACAACCACGTGTTATTCACTATTAATCAAGCAATGTTAAACTTACCGAGTTACCAAGTAAGTTCAGTATACTTTAAACTAAAACAAACCGAGTTACCAAGTCTAATTTAGCTTTAAGCATGCATTAAAACCATATTTCTACTTTAACGATCCTAGTTAACGATGTCGAGTTACCAAACATTGATACGACTAGGTGGATTATTCAATTTACCGACTAATTCTCGCGGAGTTACCACGTGAAAACTAATTGAGTTTATCTCTACGTTAGCTACTCGCAAAGATAATATAATGATGAACGTAAATAATTCATAATAGTGAATAAACACATGAGATTAAGCTAGAGCATGCATTACAATCATCAAAACATCAACTTTAGATCAAACCCTAGCTACACCAAACAAGAATTCCCAGCAAAAAGTGTTTAGCTACTCATACTCATAATCAAAACGACAAGTCTAATGAGTTTAAACCTAAAAATCAAGAAAAGACGAGAGTTTAGAATCCAAACGAATGATCCAAAGCTCCTAAGCTCTCCCAAAGGCTTCTTGATCTCCAAAAGATGTCTCTAATGTCAAAAACTACTGAAAAAGTCGACCTAAAAGGCTTAAATACGTTTCCATAATCTTATTACAAAGTTTGGATAAACTACCAAAAAGCCCCGGAAAAATTCTGCACTTCCAGCGATCTCTTCGCACGAAGACATTTGTCTTCGCACGAAGAGTCTTCGTACGAAGACAACTGCTTCTTCGTGCGAAGATCTTCTCACATAGATACTGCAAGCATGTTTAGGAAGACAATTCTGCCGAGCCAAAATTTGGCTAAGTCTTTTGTCTTCGTACGAAGACATTTGTCTTCGCACGAAGACCCTCTGGTCCAGCCCTCTTTTCTTTGACTTTCTCTTCCTTCCTTCTTCCATTGACCTTCCTTTGAGTTCCTTTGACTTTCTCCTTCCGTTTGACTTGCCTTTGAGTTCCTTGTTTCCGAAGTTCGCTTCCATATCCCGCATGATCTTCCAAGCCCTGTTTTCCTGCGAATCACAACACGAAAACACAACCCGCGATCATATCACAATAAAAGCTCAAAAATCTAAAGAAACGCCCGGATTTAACAAGTAATGCATATGAACTCACATTATCACATTTAAGCTCAATTTACTCAAAAGACGACGAATTCTCCATGATAAGCACGCAAAACGTAGAAATAAAAGGCATAAAATAACTCCGAAAACGGAGTTATCAACTACCCCCACACTACCTTTTGCTCGTCCCGAGCAAATCTCCCAAGTCAATTTCATTTCTCTCAAGCCAAAACTTTTCTCGCTTTCCCGCAATTCATCCAACTTTGCATATCAACCTAATTACTCATTGCATAACTTCCCTACGCCATTTGCATACTTTCACCTCACATTGCATACAAAACCATTAACACTTGCATACTAATCCGAGTAGAACAATTCACCAACCATCCTTCTTACTAGTCGACACGACTCGATTATACACAATGCACCTATATGCAAATGCAATATTCACAATGCAAGTATTGAAAAAAAAATTTTCTTTTTCTTTTGTGAGATTGGGCAATCTCCATTAGCTTAAACCGATTCACACGAAGCGATGAGAAATCTAGACACAAGGAATGATTTGAAATCAAATTCGACAACACGAATCCCCCCTAGCTAGTATAGAGAACCTAACCTTACTAAGTACAAGAATACAATACCTTTTCATGTGTGCCACACAATAAGAGGCTACGCTAGGCTAAGCCACGTTCAAGGTCCGAGCTCCTAATCCGCTAACGGGTCTAGAATGATGAGGCTTTAGGGACAAATAGGATAATAATCAAACACAAGTCCTAAGGCGTCACATTCTCACAAATACCGTAGCTCACACACCCTCACAACAATGATAGAAACCAAGCCCGAAACTCACCATCTCCGGCCCTCGATCCCCTCACACCCCGGTACAATTACGATCTCCGCGGCTATTGTCATGAATGATGTATAAGCCAAAATTTCCCGTTCGTGAACTAGTTGCTTCTCCACTCGTTCTTCCACAAAGCTTTTCATTCTTCCTTTATTCATCTCTCCTTTTTTTCTCTCTTTTCTTTTTTTTTCTGATTTTTTTTTTTTTTTTTTTGACATAATCTCTCAAAATCCTGCACAATTCCTTCAATATCTGTCTCGAGTGGTCTTCCAAGTGTCAAGCTAACATATGATAGTAAGGGGAGACACTATCCAAATCAACATGTATAAATCACAAATAAATGTCTCTCCCTATCTCAATGAAATCCTCTGTGCAACTAACAAAGCCGCTAACATAATAGAACACGTGTGGGGATGGAGTCGTCGCAAGCTCAGTCTCGATGTCCGAAGTCAAATGTCGATACCCCCACACTCGAATGTAATCCTGTCCCCTCTCAAGTAGTCAATCAAATATCTGTCTCGTGCCTAATCCAACCAAACCTCCTACACCATGATGAGTAAGATCCGGTACCTAGCACGATCCACCTATTAAATTCCCCCAACCCAAGTTTTGTGTGTATTGGATGGTACACACTCACGGCTCTCCTCACTTGTGTCCATGTTGTAATGCCATGGAACACCGCCACACCGAAGTGCGCAAGCCTACTCTCACTCACCCTCGCATTCCCCTCAAAGATCACACATGAAGTGCATGCGATATGTAAGACTCACACAAGTATAGCATGAAGTACTCCCTCATCGAACCCCCTCAACTACAACCCCCTCGTGACGCACTAAAGCGGTGATTCTAACCAATCAGTGATGAAGGCCAAGAATCGTCACCCTAAGTCCAAAGGCTGTCAAAGAATCCATGGTTCAAATCAGGGTTTACTAGTGGTCCTACAAGGTAAGTTCTATAAGCAGTGAGTGCTCTAATACACACCTCGCACAGCTGTTCTGTGTGCCACTACGAGGCGGGTTGGCGACTACCTAAGACGTACACAAGAACGTTCGGCTTGTTTAGCTCACACCTAGCTCAACTCTTGTAAGAAAATTAGGCACACACTTTAGATTTGACAAAATTAAGTTCGTGTGTAAAATAGGCACGCATTCCCGTAAAGAAAATTTCTCTATACTTACTAAGGGAAACTCACATCGTCACTCTCGATCGCAATTCACGCCCTATGCCTAAAAGTCTCACACTTCTCGATTTTACCGAATTTTCAGCTCCTTTCGATTGCCCTTTCTCAAATTTTTAATTTTTTTGGTTTTTCACATTTTAAGTTTTTTTTTTTTTATATATATATATACTTACACTATATGCACGGCCAACTCGACTAATGACTCAATAACGGTAACGGTGGGATGACTCAATAATACCAAAACGTGCACGCAAAAAGATGAATAATAAAAAGAAAAATAAGGACATAACTAAAAATTTCTAACTACATGCTGACACGGGCGATGCAAAGACTCAACACTGACTAGCAAAAAGGACTCAACCACCCCCACACTAGAATGCATCGTTGTCCTCAACGATAACGCGAGGACTCAACAATTCTAGCATGAGGGTACACTCCACTACTCGTCGTCTTCTTCCTCCTCTTCATCTTCTTCCTCATCATCTTCTTCTTCCTCATCCTCACTCGGCGGAACCGGATACTCAAATTCATCCTCCTGGAACCACGGATCCGCCGTCGGGACCGGTGGAACAAACTCCCTCGCCGCCTGACCACTCGACTTTATGACCCACTGGCCCACCATCTGGATTAATCCCCCTAGCTTCGCCTGATTGTCCCGAGTGTGGGCAAACTGGCGTCTTCTCTCGATTCTATCCCGGGCCATCTCCTCTCTCAGGTGGTCATAAGCAACCTGGTTGTCAAACCTAGAGGTGTTCATCCTCCTACCCTTGTCCTTCTTCCTTGCTGTCTCATCAAACCTATGCCACTTCCTAGCAGTAAACGGTTTCAAATCCATGTCTCTCCCAATGACTACTTCAGAAGTTTTGGTTAGGTGAGTAAGCAAGCAAGTATGACCGGGACCCAACTTGTTAGTCCTCGACACCCTCTCAAGACAATTCTCCCAAATCAGTTTAGGGATATTGATTCTAACCCCGGTGTAAAGACAGAGAGCCCAGACCGATAGGCGGAAAGTGTAACTAGGGTTTCGTGTGATTCCCAAAACCCAGTTCTCTAGCAATTCACAGCACCACCTTGCCTCCGGCCTATAATGCTTCTTTTCGGCCTTCCAATGAATCACCTCCCCTTTCCTGTCCCATGGATCTACCCCTTTTGCAAAACAAAAAGCATTCAAACGAGACCAAAGATTCTCACTACGAAGAACAGTCTCGTACCCACAACCCTCTTTCAATGCGGGGAAACCCATGGCTAAAGCGATAGTCTCTGGCGTGAAGACTATCCACTCGTTCCGACAGTACACAAGACGAGGGTCTTGGCTCTCTCCATCTTTTGCATAACGCAAATTGAAACAAAACTCTCGCGCAATATGCGAACTAGACGGCCCTACTAGCTTAAACCAATTGGTAAGCTTCTCGCGCTCAAAAATTTCCTTGATTGCTTGAGGCATGTCCTCGTGCAATGGAAATGCCTTTTCGGGCTGCCCGTTCTTAGTCAAGTAGGTATCTTTGCGAGAGTCAAGATGGGCCTCGTAAGTGACGAAACGGAAGCTATCATAGTACCCGGGCCCAATACTACTTTCTTTCAAATTAGCCTTAGCCTTTCGTCGGCCTACAATGCCCGGTTTAGCCGGGAAAGGGGCATTCAAGATAGCATATTGGGGAATGGGCGGTATTTCTAATTGAGGCTCTCCCGACCCCGATGCTTCTTGCGAAGTACCCTCTCCCGTCTTCCGTTTCTTTCCACCCGCCATTAAAAATACAATTGCAAGTAAAAACAAGAAACTCAACTTTTGTGCACGTGACAAGAAGTGTGTACCAAATGAAACACGTAGGCACGTAAGCAAATAATTCCTAGGACTTTACGCAATCGCCCCCAAAGCACGCTACTAAGCGCAACAAAAAATAATTGGGCTTTTACTCAATTTGTGCCTAGGACTCGAATATTGAAATAACAAGGTTTAGAGTGTACCTACGTGTCCGGAGTAAATCTTACGGACACAAAAATTTCAGAATTTGACAAACCGGGCTGATTTTTGAGGTTGCCGGAAGAATTTGTCGAAACTTTGAATTGGTTGATGCTCCGTACTCCTTGTGTAGTCCCCGTTAGTGTTGCCTTCTCGACCGTAAGCTGAATCAAGCTCCAACTTGTCCAATTCCTCAATTTTGCTTCAAAACCCTAGTTTCTTCCTTCACTAATTTCTCTCTCGTCTCTCAAGCTCATTCAAAACCACCTCTCAATCTTTGTTCTCCTCTGAATTGCGAGCAAAACCTATGGTAGCTTGCTGAGTTTGATGAAGAATCAAGGGAGGGGGTGATTTCTTGTGAGGTCGCGGCTATGGAGGTGAAGAGCTGCTGGGTTGTGAATAATGAAGAAGAGGACGTGACCAGCTGTTGATGAAGCTCTCTCTTCATGCAAAAAGTCTAAAAAACCCCTAATAACTTGCCTCCATGCTTTGTCCGTGCGTGGGCTGAGAAGACATTTTGCCCGATGTCTTCGTACAAAGACAAATGTCTTCGTGCGAAGAGTCTTCGTACGAAGACAATTTGTCTTCGCACGAAGGTCTTCCTATATAGATACTGCAAGGTGATATAGGAAGACACTTCAGAGCTCCAAAAATTTTTCTAAGTACAAAGTCTTCGTACGAAGACAATTTGTCTTCCTACGAAGACAATGCTGGAGCTTGCCAAAAACATCCTTTTCGTCAAATTTTCGCGTATCCGATCGTGCCTTTGCTTTCCTTAGGATCTCCTTGACCTCGAGACTCCCTTTTTACCTTAAAACACTCCCAAAATCCGGGGAGTATTTCATTTGTCACTTTCACGCGTTCCAAGGCACGTTTTGCATTTCCGGATGCTTTTGGCCTCGTTTTACTCGCTAAAGCATCCTTTTGGCGTAACTTCTTCATCCGGACTCCGATTTGCGCGATCCACCTGTTTACAGAAAGCTCTCGACCACCCCCACACGTTGGCACTATTCAATCCTTATTTCAGTGTGTCCTTCAAAATTTCACCTCGTAATCCGTGTCGGCGTGCTAGCTTTCTCCGTTCACTAATTAATTTCTTGCGCAAATCAAGACGGGGAGTCCGGGAACATGATCTTCCCTAGGTGCGTGTGTTGAATAGGTGCAAGAAATGGCTTCTATCTTCAATTCCTTCACTTCGGATCCCGATACGCGTATTGGGCTGCAAATCTTGACTTTTTACTCTGTTTCGCACGCGCGCATCAAGAAGGGGGATCCGAAATAGGCCTTTCACCTCGTATTCCTGCACATACTCATTGGAAATATTAAATCCACTCTCTCGCACCTCTCAATAAAATCAAACCGAATAAAAATTACAAAACAGTATTAAAACCTATCCTAAAGCAATAAATAGGTTGGGTTGCCTCCCAACAAGCGCTTTGTAATTTAAGGTCGACGGCCCGACCCAGTTACCTCAGAGATTTCTCAAATTGCGGGAGTTGCATGAAGCCATTCAATGACTCCAATGAAATTCCCGTCCACGTACGGTTTCGCTCTCTGGCCATTCACCTTAAACCTGTTCCCATTTGCATCCTCTACCTCAAGAGATCCCCATGGATAAACTGCAGTAATCGTGTAGGGACCACTCCACCTAGATTTCAATTTCCCTGGAAACAGCTTTAGTCTGGCATTGAAGATCAATACTTTCTGTCCTACCTTGAAGTCTCTCGGGATGATGTGCCTGTCGTGCCACAGTTTTGTCCTCTCCTTATAGATTCTCGCACTTTCATACGCCATCAATCGAAATTCTTCAAGTTCAAGTAGCGCTTGCTTTCGTAGCTCACCTGAGAGCTTAGCGTCCAAATTGATCTTTTTCAAGGCCCAGAATGCCTTGTGTTCAAGTTCCACCGGAAGATGACATGACTTCCCAAATACTAACTGGTAGGGAGACATGCCTAAAGGAGTCTTGTAAGCAGTCCTATACGCCCATAAGCTATCATCTAAATGCAGAGACCAATCCTTGCGTCCCGGGTTGACTGTCTTCTCCAGAATCCCTTTTATCTCTCGGTTAGAAACTTCTGCTTACCCATTCGACTGCGGATGATACGCCAGTGATATCTTATGCGTCTTTACCCCATATTTGCTCAAGACATTGGCAAAGACTTTATTCACGAAATGCGATCCTTCATCATTGATTATGGCTCTGGGAGTTCCAAACCGTGTAAAAATGCTCTTACGCACGAATCTCTCTACAGTAGCTCCATCGTTTTTGGGGCAAGCCATTGCCTCCACCCACTTGGTCACATAATCCACAGCTAACAGTATATAAAGATTGCCAAGTGAAGACGGGAATGGTCCCATGAAATCAATGCCCCAGACATCAAAGGGTTCTACTTCCAACACGAAATTTTGAGGCATCTCGTTTCGGTTGGAGATATTGCCGGTTCTCTGACATCGATCACATTGCTGTACAAATAGATGAGCATCTTTATGTAAAGAAGGCCAGTAAAATCCACTTTGCAATACCTTTGCCACAGTACGCGTTTTGCCAAAATGTCCTCCGCAATTCAATTCGTGGCAGTGTCTAAGAATGTCCAAAGTGTCTGGCTCAGCTACGCATCTTCTCAACACATTGTCAGCTCCCAACCTAAACAAATAAGGGTCATCCCAGAAATAGTGTCGTGCATCTGCGAAAAATTTCTTTTTCTGATGAAAAGACATGTCTTTCGGGACAATCTTGAGCGCCTTGAAATTTGCCAAATCCGCAAACCAAGGCACAGCTGCTACCACTACCATAAGTTGTTCATCTGGAAAATCTTCTCTAATCGGCACATCTTCTTGTTTTTCGTTATCCAGTCGTGACAAATGGTCTGCAACAACGTTCTCTACACCCTTTTTGTCCTTTATCACTATGTCAAACTCTTGCATTAACAACACCCATCCGATCAATCTAGGCTTCGCATCCTTCTTTGCAAGAAGATATTTGAGGGCTGCATGGTCCGTGAAAATAGTCACCTGAGAACCCACAAGGTATGGACGAAACTTGTCCAATGTGAAGATAATAGCCAACATCTCTTTCTCCGTGGTGGCATAATTAACCTGTGCAGTATTAAGAGTACGACTAGCATAGTAAATTACATGAGCTACCTTGTCTTTCCGCTGTCCCAGCACTGCTCCCACCGCGTAATCGCTGGCATCACACATAAGTTCGAACGGTAAGGTCCAGTCTGGGGTGGCTATAATGGGAGAACTAATCAGCTTTTTCTTGAGAAAATCAAAAGCTGTCTTGCAGTCTTTATTGAAATCAAACACGGCATCTTTCTCAAGCAAACCAGATAAAGGCTTTGTGATTTTCGAAAAGTCCTTAATGAAGCGCCGATAGAAACCTGCATGTCCCAAGAAACTCCGTACCCCTTTGACAGACGTAGGGTAAGGAAGCTTCTCAATCACCTCAATCTTCACCCGGTCTACCTCTAAACCTTTACTGGAGATCTTGTGCCCCAATACTATTCCCTCGGTCACCATGAAATGGCACTTCTCCCAGTTGAGCACTAGGTTGGTGTCAATACATCTGTCCAGTACCCGAGCTAGCTGCTGGAGACAGTCTTCGAACCCATCACCATAAAGCGAAAAATCATCCATGAAGACTTCAAAATTTTGCTCCATCATGTCTGAGAAGATAGACATCATACACCTCTGAAACGTAGCTGGGGCATTGCATAGCCCAAAGGGCATGCGTCTGAATGCAAAAGTCCCATATGGACAAGTAAATGTCGTCTTCTCCTGGTCAGCTGGCTCAATCGCTATCTGATTATACCCAGAATATCCATCCAAAAAGCAGTAGTGTGAATGGTGAGCCAGCCTATCAAGCATCTGGTCCACAAATGGGAGGGGAAAATGATCCTTCAAAGTGGCATCATTGAGTTTGCGGTAGTCCATGCAAACTCTCCACCCAGTAACGGTACGGGTGGCAATTTGATCACCTTTTTCCCCTTCCACCACAGTTATACCTCCTTTCTTGGGGACACATTGTACCGGGCTAGTCCACGTGCTGTCGGAAATCGGATAGATGATACCTGCTTCCAACCATTTAAGTACCTCTTTCTTCACCACCTCCTGCATGTGAGGGTTGAGGCGGCGCTGAAATTGAACTACCGACTTCTTGTCTTCCATGAGCCTGATCTTATGCTGGCAAACTGTGGGGCTGATCCCCTTAATATCTGCTATGGTCCATCCCATAGCTGCTTTCCTCTTCTGTAGTACCTTGAGAAGCTGCTCCTCCTGTTCCCTGTCCAAACATGCAGATACAATCACAGGTAAAGTATCATTAGATCCCAAGTATAAATATTTCAAATGAACAGGTAAAGGCTTTAATTCTAAAACAGGAGCAGTAATAAGAGAAGGAGTAAGAATCTTCCTGCTTCCCTCGTTAAAGAGGGGTAATGGTGGGCGCCAATGAACATCTAAAGCTTGCTCTTTCTCGCTGGAATCAAATAGAGCAAGCTCCTCATATAGTTGCTCCAACAAAGTATCGTCCTCCTCGTCCAGCGTGTATGCCTCCACCCCAAAGCACTGCTCGCTCACCGCGTATGCGGGAAACTTCATAGCCTCAAATACATTGAAGGCCACCTTCTCATCGTTGATCTGCATAGTCAGCTCCCCATTGGCCACATCAATGATAGTTCTCCCAGTGGCCAGGAATGGACGGCCCAAAATAAGAGGAACATCATCGTCGGCCTCCATGTCTAAGATCACAAAATCCGCTGGGAAGATGATTCCTTCAACTCTCACTAATACATCCTCTAAAACACCCCTGGGGCGTTTTATTGTGCGATCAGCCATCTGCAAGCACATCCTGGTAGGCTTAGGATCTCCAACACCAAGTTGCTCAAAAACCGATGTGGGCATCAAATTAATACTTGCACCAAGATCACATAATGCCCTCCCATGAAATGCGTCTCCCAATGTAACAGGAATGATGAAACCGCCCAGATATTTCATCTTCTTTGGTAGCGCCTTTTGCACAACTGCGCTACACTCCTCATTCAGAGTCACGGTTTCAAAATCATCCATGCGCCTCCTATTAGAAAGGAGGTCTTTGAGAAATTTGGCATATTTAGGCATTTGTGAAATGGCCTCCGCAAAAGGTATATTAATGTGCAGTTTCCTGAAGATATCCACAAACTTCTTGAAATGCTTGGCATCTTCTTGACTCTTCAATCTCTGCGGGTATGGCACTCGCACACTGTATTCCTCCCTTGGCTTCTGTTTCTCATCCGACTTCCTCACCGTGTCCTTTGATTGGGGATTCACGGTAGGCACGGGAATCTCTTCATCCAAGCCTTTCTCAGTGGCCTTAGTCGCCTCAGCTCGCGCGTGGCTAGGATATGGGGGATCCTCAGTAGTGATGCCACTGCGAGTTGTGATGGCATTTAGCTGTTCATTAGGAGTGATGGTATTTGCTGGAAGCATACCTGGTGGAAGCTTGATATTTTGATTGGCGATCTGCCCAATCTGAGTCTCGTGGCTTTTCATTGTGGCTTGTATTGAGACAATCGTGCTCTCCATCCTGTCTTGATTAGCTAGGAGCTTTCTTAATAGAGCATTCGTCTCTTGATCTTCTTTTTGTGGAGCCTGCTGTTGTGGAACTTGCCTTTGCGCTTGATATGGAACATTGGGTCTCTGACCGGGTGCTGTTGGAATAGATGCCCTAGAGGCAATCGTAGATTTAGTATGAACAATGTTTTGGCTAGAATATTCATTTATTATTTATGGCGATATTTAATATAATGAAGTCCTTAGATAAATTGTGTTATTTATCTTAAATATCCCTAGTCAATTATATTGATTAATAGGACAATCAAATATAGACTAGTATGTGGGTAGATTGATATGGAGATATCAAGTCTAACACATGGGTATGCATTAGGAGTAATGGCATACTGGATTGACCCACAACGAAAAGGATACATTAAATTATGTGAAGTCACAATCGCTTTTCGTAGTGCTAATATTATTGCAATCCTTAGACTTGAAGTCACTAGATACTCTAGTTGTGAAATATTGCGCTTTGATGTTATCAAACGTTACACCGTAACTGGGTAATCATAAAGGTGGCTATCGGGCGTGATAGGAAGCAAGCTTAGAGATCGTAGTGATGTAGATAGGATTTGTCCCTCCCACATAATGGGAGTAAATATCCACGGCCACTCGAGGGATGAGGCTTATTGAATGTCTGGCCAGACTCAGATAAATTAATATAGAGATATTAATGTTATCTGCAAGCATAAGCGTATTCCCAGGATCGAGGAACTATGGATTGGATATACGAGTGTGACTATTTATGTCTCGTGTCCAATCCGGATATGGAGACAAAGGGATAATGCAATATGACATATTGGGCACAAAGGTTTGTCGGGATCACTGACTATTTCTATTGGTTGGGTTGCATGGATGTGTTGCTAGACACCGCTCCATGTTAGTAATAGTTACTACCAACTATATAGAAACCTATGGGGTCACACGTCAAATAGAGTAGAGCTAGATTTGGGATTAATTAATATGGATTAATTAATAGAAGGATCATTGTGCAACACCTTGCAAACTTAGTAGGACTAATTTGCAAGGAAGGGAATAGTTCTAGTCCTACTAGAATAAGAAAACTCTTTTATGGAAACAACAAGGAGTTGTTGGAGTATATAAAGGAGGCTCTAGCTTCCTTCCCACTACATGAGTTATTAATCATAACACACAAAGAGTGGGAGAGAGCAAAAGAGAGAGCAAGACAAGAGCTAGGGC
The DNA here is from genome assembly GCA_023055425.1 of Linanthus parryae. NCBI lineage: Eukaryota > Viridiplantae > Streptophyta > Magnoliopsida > Ericales > Polemoniaceae > Linanthus > Linanthus parryae. Next base: position 125,538,392 of record JALGPY010000001.1, read on the forward strand.
CGAAACCCTAGCCCCGTCCGCCCCCTTACCCGACGGCAAGAAGGGAGGCCGCCCCTCCTTCGTTGCCTTGTTGCTCGGTTGCTTTGATCTTCATCCCTCTTCCTCCAAGGTTCAAGCTAGCACTTGATTGAAGGAAGAATCTAGATCTCACCTCTAGACGTGGATCAACCGTAGAGACGAGGACATCATTCTTCGTGTGATCTCACAAATCAAAAGGTACACATCTTCTATGTCCTTAATCATGTTATGATGTCTCTTCCTGTGATCCTTGGTGGGCTTTGAGTAGGATTAATTTTATTATTCCGCTGCGTTACCTACGTCAAAACCCAACAGTGGTATCAGAGCCACAGGTCGTAGAGCATAACATGATATTATGTGTTTACGATTTCAGTTCATACACCGTATTATTGTTTATTACGCGAAAACTGAAAAAATTGGCATAGTAGATGCAATATTGAATTTGATTCAATCAAACAAGACCCAATTTAACATTGGATGTTAAAATTGGTGAGTTTAATCACATAGGATGTGAATAATTGGGTTCTTGAAAAATTAGGGTTCATGGGCACATGATTGAAAAGGGGTTTTCAATTATGGAAACAAAATTATGGAATTAAATCCATAAGGAAACAACCTTGCTTGGGCAACAAGGAAGGAGGAAGGGGACTAGGGCCGAAACCCTAGCCGCCCGCCCCTCCCTTGGGCGCCAAGCAAGGCCGCGGCCCCCCCTTGGGCGTGCGGCGGTCCTAGGGTTCGGGCCACTTGTTGGCTTGAACCCTTTGGACCGTTGTGAAACCCTAGTTACCCAATTTTATTAAAATTAAACAAGCGCGTTAAAAATTGGTTTTAACTGTATTATGTGCTTTATTGCATGGTGGATGGATATGGCCTAGGATTGTGGATGTTTATTGTTTTGTGGTTTGGTTTACGGCCTGCGAGCTGATCAAATTAATGTAATAATTAATTAAGTTTTACGGCCTGCGAGTCGTTCTTTTTCTCCTCGACATGTGAGGCTTTTATTATTTATTTATTCTAGATGTTAGGCTAGAATTAGAAATATTTAGATGATAGCCAAGAGCATGGAGAAGAAGACCGGAGAACCAAAGGAGCCAAAAGACATCCCTAGGCGCGCAGCTATGGTAGAGCACATGGAGATGAGCTCGGCACTTTAGGGCAATTAGATATTATCATTGGCTTGATAATATCATTAGTCTAGAGGCCATATCCATACCACGTTTTTTATTTTTGTGGATGTTTATTATTCATGCCTTGTTATTTATTTTGTGTGTATGGCGCTACAAGCAAAACGATAACAAGATAATAATAAACAAGGTTGGTCTTTTATTGTGGATAGCCCAATCCAAATAAGTAGACCATGTTGATAAAGATCAACCAAACAAGTTAAAAGAAATCCCTCAATTAAATATTGCGTTTTGCCTTCTCTTGCCAAAACACCCTTCATGATCGTGGACTATTAAAATTCGGGCTTGCCAAAGCAAGGCGATTTTAATTTTTCATGATGTGTTGCGGACGACGCAAGCTAGTAATGCGTGTATGTTGAAAACAAGAGGTTGGACGCAACTAGGCAAGAATCAATTGGATTGATGAGCTTAGAGGCATGACAATTAGGAGTTATCCAATTGGATAAAGAATAAAAGGAAATTATTCACCTAATTGGACCAAGAGTTGCATGGAATGCAATTGGAATGGTTCCTACCTAAATAACCAATTCTTGGGTGACTTGCCAAAGCAAGCTCAAGAAGAAGTGAAATAAGGATCTTGGACCCACTAGAAAGTATAAAAGATATTTTCCGCTTTAATGGTGAGGGCTATTAAACCGAGAAAAATAGTGGGAGCTATATTTGATGATCTAGCCATTATTAAATATAGTCAAATTGTTCAAAATACTAAAATTGCATATTTCTCGTTTTTGTAGAATTCCAAATGGCAAACAACAACGCATCGAGTTCATCCCTACGATCTGTCCTTGAGAAGGATAAATTGTCTGGAACGAATTTCCTTGACTGGTACAGAAACTTGAGGATTGTCCTCAAGCAAGAAAAGAAGCTGTACGTCTTGGACACTCCAATTCCAGACCCACCACAAGATGAGTCTCTATTAGCGGAAGTAAGGGCACGTCAGAAACATATTGATGATTCTAATGACGTGACTTGCCTCATGCTTTGTACCATGACTGGTGAGCTTCAGAAGCAACACGAGAACATGGAAGCCTATGATATGATCATACACTTGAAACAATTGTTTCAGGAACAGGCAAGGCATGAGCGCTATGAAGTGTCTAAAGCATTGTTCAAAAGTAGTCTTGCAGAAGGGAATCCAGTAGGTCCTCATGTACTCCGAATGATCGGGTACATAGAGAACCTTGAGAGACTGGGGTTCCCACTCGGCCAGGACTTGGCGACTGATCTCGTCTTGCAATCGTTGCCTGACAGTTATAATCAGTTCATCATGAACTATAATATGAATGAGATCAACAAGTCTTTGCCAGACCTATTGAACATGCTAAAGACAGCTGAGCAAAGCATCAATAAAGGCAAGGGCAAGGCCATAATGATGGTACACAAGAAGAAGAGCAAGTCAGTTGCATCTACTTCAAAGGGAAAACGCAAGAAAGTTGCGAAATCCAAGGAAGCCCTAAAGCCTAGTGGAGGCGTGGCTAAAGGTGAGTGTCACTACTGCAGCCAGCCGGGTCACTGGAGGAGGAATTGCCCTAAATATCTGGAGGATAAGAAGCTTGGAATAGTGATTCCACCACCACCAGGTATTTATGTTATAGACATCAATCTCTCTATTTCATCATCCTGGGTATTGGATACCGGATGTGGTTCTCACATTTGTCGTAATGTGCAGGATTTGAAAAGAAGTAGAAGATTGCGAAAAGGGGAGATAGACTTGCGCGTCGGGAATGGAGCAAGGGTTGCTGCATTAGCTGTAGGCGTTTATGAGCTATCTTTGCCTTCTGGACTTATTTTAGAATTAGACAATTGCTTTTATGTGCCTGCTATGAGCAGAAACATTATTTCCGTTTCTTGTTTGGACGAGAAAGGTTTTTCTATTTCAATAAAGGACAAGTGTTGCTCCATTTATTTTGATAGTATGCACTATTGTAGTGCGCATTTGTCTAATGGATTGTATATCCTTGATCTAAATAATCCAATCTATAACATAAATACTAAAAGGATTAAAACTAATGATTTAAATCCTACATATCTATGGCACTGTCGTTTAGGCCATATAAATGAGAAACGCATATCTAGACTCCATAAGGATGGACTACTAGACTCATTTGATTTGGAATCATATGAGACATGTGAGTCTTGTTTATTGGGAAAGATGACAAAGTCCCCTTTCAATAAGAGAGGTGAACGTACTAGTGAGTTATTGGCACTCATACATACTGATGTATGCGGGCCATTCCCCACGCCTGCCAGAGGTGGTTATACCTACTTCATCACTTTTACTGATGATTTCAGTAGATATGGATTTGTATACCTTATGAAGGCCAAATCCGAATCCTTTGAATTGTTCAAAGAATTCAAGAGTGAAGTAGAGAAGCAACTTGGCAAGAGTATTAAAGCCCTACGATCGGATCGTGGAGGAGAATACTTAAGCCAAGAGTTTGATGAATATCTTAGAGAGTGTGGGATAGTATCCCAGCTCACTCCACCCGGAACACCACAATGGAATGGTGTATCTGAGAGGAGGAATCGCACTCTATTAGATATGGTGCGATCTATGATGTCTCAAACAGATCTTCCGATATCCTTTTGGGGACATGCTCTAATGACGGCAGCTTTTACCATTAACCGTGTTCCATCCAAATCAGTTATGAAGACGCCATATGAGATATGGACTGGGAGGCGTCCCATAGTGTCTTTTATGAAGATTTGGGGCTGCGACGTCTATGTAAAACGTTTACAAACAGACAAGCTCGGGCCTAAAGCGGATAAGTGTAAATTTGTGGGATATCCTAAGGAAACTAAAGGATATTATTTCTATAACCCTACCGAAAACAAAGTGTTTGTTGCTCGGACCGGCGTGTTTCTAGAAAGAGAACTAGTCTCTAAAGAAGCAAGTGGGAGGGTTGTAGAACTTGAAGAAATTCATGAACCACAAACCACTGAACCGATAATGGAACATGAACAGGAACCACAAGAAGTTGTGGAAGAGCCTGTTCAGGTAACACAGGAACTCCGTAGATCAGGAAGAGTGCGTCATGAGCCAGAGAGGTATGGACTTCTCGTGACTGAGCCCGATGACGTACCACTCATGGATGATGAGCCTGCAAACTATGGAGAAGCCATGAGTGGCCCAGACTCTAAGAAGTGGCTAGAAGCCATGAGATCCGAAATGGATTCCATGTATACCAACAAAGTATGGACTTTGGTGGAACCACCCGAAGGGGCTCGACCCATAGGGTGCAAGTGGGTCTTCAAGAAGAAGACCGACATGGATGGCAAGGTAGTTGCCTATAAGGGGCGATTGGTGGCCAAAGGTTATAGACAGATTCATGGTATTGACTATGATGAGACCTTTTCACCAGTCGCCATGACCAAATCCATTCGAATCTTACTTGCTATTGCAGCATACTACGACTATGAGATTTGGCAAATGGATGTCAAAACAGCGTTCCTTTATGGGAACCTCCTTGAGGATGTGTACATGACACAACCAGAGGGTTTTGAGGATCCGGAGAATGCCAATAAAGTCTGTAAGCTGCAAAGGTCCATTTATGGATTAAAGCAAGCTTCTAGGAGCTGGAATCGACGTTTTGATGACGCGGTCAAAGAGTTTGGCTTCATCAAGAACGAAGATGAGCCTTGTGTTTACAAGAAGGTTAGTGGGAGCTCTATAGTATTTCTGGTCTTGTATGTGGATGACATACTAATCATAGGCAATGATATTCCTACTCTGCAATCTGTTAAAGATTGGCTAGGAAAGTGCTTTGCGATGAAAGACTTAGGAGATGCAGCCTATATACTTGGTATAAAGATCTATAGAGATAGATCTAAAAGGTTGCTTGGCCTAAGTCAGAGTACATATATTGACAAGGTGTTGAAGAGGTTCAACATGCAAGATTCCAAGAAGGGATTCTTGCCCATGTCACATGGAGTCACTCTGTCCAAGAATGACTGTCCCTCCAACGAGATGGAGAAGGACCGCATGAGCAGGATACCCTATGCTTCGGCCATAGGATCCATCATGTACGCCATGCTATGTACTAGACCAGACGTATCATACGCGTTGAGTATGGTGAGCAGATATCAGTCCAATCCGGGTGAGAGTCACTGGATTGCTGTCAAGAACATCCTAAAGTACTTGAGAAGAACTAAGGATGTGTTCTTGATATATGGAGGAATGGGAGAGCTAAGTGTAAAGGGTTACACTGACGCAAGCTTCCAAACCGACAAGGATGATTACAGATCGCAGTCTGGATACGTGTTTTTGCCTGAATGGAGGAGCTGTGAGCTGGAAGAGTTCCAAGCAAGGCACAGTTGCTGATTCTACAACAGAAGCTGAGTACATTGCTGCTGCGGAAGCGGCGAAGGAGGCAGTATGGATAAAGAAGTTTATCACTGAGCTCGGTGTGGTCCCTAGCATAGTGGATCCCGTAGAGTTGTACTGTGACAACTCTGGGGCAATCGCACAGGCAAAGGAACCAAGATCGCACCAAAAGTCAAAGCATGTACTTAGGAGATTCCATCTTATTCGTGATATGATCGATCGAGGAGATGTGAAGATATGCAAGATTCCGACAGATGACAACGTGTCAGATCCGCTTACGAAACCTCTTGCGCAGCGAAAGCATGAAGGGCACGCCAGATCTATAGGCATACGAGATGCGCCAGATTGGCTCTAGTGCAAGTGGGAGACTGTTGGAATAGATGCCCTAGAGGCAATCGTAGATTTAGTATGAACAATGTTTTGGCTAGAATATTCATTTATTATTTATGGCGATATTTAATATAATGAAGTCCTTAGATAAATTGTGTTATTTATCTTAAATATCCCTAGTCAATTATATTGATTAATAGGACAATCAAATATATAGACTAGTATGTGGGTAGATTGATATGGAGATATCAAGTCTAACACATGGGTATGCATTAGGAGTAATGGCATACTGGATTGACCCACAACGAAAAGGATACATTAAATTATGTGAAGTCACAATCGCTTTTCGTAGTGCTAATATTATTGCAATCCTTAGACTTGAAGTCACTAGATACTCTAGTTGTGAAATATTGCGCTTTGATGTTATCAAACGTTACACCGTAACTGGGTAATCATAAAGGTGGCTATCGGGCGTGATAGGAAGCAAGCTTAGAGATCGTAGTGATGTAGATAGGATTTGTCCCTCCCACATAATGGGAGTAAATATCCACGGCCACTCGAGGGATGAGGCTTATTGAATGTCTGGCCAGACTCAGATAAATTAATATAGAGATATTAATGTTATCTGCAAGCATAAGCGTATTCCCAGGATCGAGGAACTATGGATTGGATATACGAGTGTGACTATTTATGTCTCGTGTCCAATCCGGATATGGAGACAAAGGGATAATGCAATATGACATATTGGGCACAAAGGTTTGTCGGGATCACTGACTATTTCTATTGGTTGGGTTGCATGGATGTGTTGCTAGACACCGCTCCATGTTAGTAATAGTTACTACCAACTATATAGAAACCTATGGGGTCACACGTCAAATAGAGTAGAGCTAGATTTGGGATTAATTAATATGGATTAATTAATAGAAGGATCATTGTGCAACACCTTGCAAACTTAGTAGGACTAATTTGCAAGGAAGGGAATAGTTCTAGTCCTACTAGAATAAGAAAACTCTTTTATGGAAACAACAAGGAGTTGTTGGAGTATATAAAGGAGGCTCTAGCTTCCTTCCCACTACATGAGTTATTAATCATAACACACAAAGAGTGGGAGAGAGCAAAAGAGAGAGCAAGACAAGAGCTAGGGCCGAAACCCTAGCCCCGTCCGCCCCCTTACCCGACGGCAAGAAGGGAGGCCGCCCCTCCTTCGTTGCCTTGTTGCTCGGTTGCTTTGATCTTCATCCCTCTTCCTCCAAGGTTCAAGCTAGCACTTGATTGAAGGAAGAATCTAGATCTCACCTCTAGACGTGGATCAACCGTAGAGACGAGGACATCATTCTTCGTGTGATCTCACAAATCAAAAGGTACACATCTTCTATGTCCTTAATCATGTTATGATGTCTCTTCCTGTGATCCTTGGTGGGCTTTGAGTAGGATTAATTTTATTATTCCGCTGCGTTACCTACGTCAAAACCCAACAGGTGCATATAATCCACTGTTCGGATTGGCATAGCTGAAGTTGGGATGATTACGATTGTTGGGATGATAGGTGTTAGGCCATTGCTACTGTCGCATAAAATTCGCATCTTCCACACTATTATCATATCCCTGGCTTTCGTCTGCTAGTAATTCACCCATGGGCTTCTGTGTTGTAGGGTGCATACCGTGAAATGCTGAGGTCATGGATTCCAGCTTTTGTTCCATCGATTCAATCTTGTTGACTAAGGATGCATCCCCCGGTTTGGAGTACCTACGCGTTTCAGTTCGTGTAGACTCTCTCTTTGACGCGTTGTTCAGCAGATCTTGAGCTCGCTGTGCTCCAAGTCCCATAAAATTACCTCCAGCTAGCATATCTAACTGGTCAGCTGTCTCCTTGTCTAATGCAGTGTAGAAATAATGGAAGAGCTTGTGCCATGGCTCTCCATGATTCGGACATCGACGGAGAATTTGGCTGAACTTCCTCCACGCATCTCCCAACGAGCTGTCTTCATCCTGAGTGAATTTTGCAATCTCAGCCATCTGCTGAGCGACTCTGGATGGTGGGAAATACTTCCTCAGAAACTCATGACAACAATCCGCCCATGTCACTATGCTACCAGCTGGCAGCTCCATAAGCCACTTCTTGGCTTTTCCAGATAAGGAGAAGGGAAATAGTAATAGCTTAACTGTTTCATCTGGAACTCTTTGGTCGTGCAGGGTTGATGTGATTTGCTCAAATACCAGCAGATGGTGATTGGGGTCATCTCCTGGAGCTCCGTTGAATGCGCACTCATCACGAACCATATTGATCATATGTTGGCGCAACTCGAAGTGTTGGGCATTGATCTGTGGCCTGACAATGGTAGGTTGATAACACGCTAGAGTAGTCCTGAAATAATCCACCATAGGGCGTTCTTCAATCTCAGCATTGTTCTGCCTGTTGTTATCCCCATTATTCCCATTATTGTTCCCACCGATGTTCGCCACTTGTGCCCCCACACCAGGACGTGGTTGTGGATTTGGGGGAACCAAACGATCCATCCTTGCCTGCATCTCAGCCATTTGAGCTCTCACCTCCTCAGCATCCGCGGCTCTGTTTGCAGCCTCCTCTACAGCTGCAGCTCTAGCTGCTTCCGCATCTTGCATACCTTTGCGGATTCTCTCAAGCTCAGCTCTCGTCTCTTCGTCCATAACTACTGAGCTTGAATTCCTCTTGTCTCTACGCTGTGCTTTTAATAAGGATTCCGGGTCTTCAAACGTTGGATACAAAGGCTCGTCTCGAGAACGGGTCATGCACCGTGTAAATCAACCTGAAATCACGAAATACGCAAAACGTAGGTGAGTAACGGATATAAACAATAAATTAAAATCCCTAAGGCTAGGAATTATAACTAATTTAGCCGAAGTCCCCGGCAACGGCGCCAAAAACTTGACACGCTCCAACTGCAAGTGCACAGCTGTCGTGTGTAGTAATAAACCGGAAATCCGGGTTGTCGAACCCAAGGGACTTTGTGTAAATTAATTACTATTCTAAACCTTGTGTGGGCACGTCGCAAGTTGTGTTTTTATCTAATTCTAAGAAAATAAGAGCAATATTCTCAATTAACCAAGTGAAATAGTTCACGATTAATAAAGAATGAATTTTTGGGGTTTTTGTCAAATAAGAGAAAAGTACCGGGAATTCTCTAGGTTCACTAGGTTGATCTAAATTTATATTTTGATTTGTAAGACAACCACGTGTTATTCACTATTAATCAAGCAATGTTAAACTTACCGAGTTACCAAGTAAGTTCAGTATACTTTAAACTAAAACAAACCGAGTTACCAAGTCTAATTTAGCTTTAAGAATGCATTAAAACCATATTTCTACTTTAACGATCCTAGTTAACGATGTCGAGTTACCAAACATTGATACGACTAGGTGGATTATTCAATTTACCGACTAATTCTCGCGGAGTTACCACGTGAAAACTAATTGAGTTTATCTCTACGTTAGCTACTCGCAAAGATAATATAATGATGAACGTAAATAATTCATAATAGTGAATAAACACATGAGATTAAGCTAGAGCATGCATTACAATCATCAAAACATCAACTTTAGATCAAACCCTAGCTACACCAAACAAGAATTCCCAGCAAAAAGTGTTTAGCTACTCATACTCATAATCAAAACGACAAGTCTAATGAGTTTAAACCTAAAAATCAAGAAAAGACGAGAGTTTAGAATCCAAACGAATGATCCAAAGCTCCTAAGCTCTCCCAAAGGCTTCTTGATCTCCAAAAGATGTCTCTAATGTCAAAAACTACTGAAAAAGTCGACCTAAAAGGCTTAAATACGTTTCCATAATCTTATTACAAAGTTTGGATAAACTACCAAAAAGCCCCGGAAAAATTCTGCACTTCCAGCGATCTCTTCGCACGAAGACATTTGTCTTCGCACGAAGAGTCTTCGTACGAAGACAACTGCTTCTTCGTGCGAAGATCTTCTCACATAGATACTGCAAGCATGTTTAGGAAGACAATTCTGCCGAGCCAAAATTTGGCTAAGTCTTTTGTCTTCGTACGAAGACATTTGTCTTCGCACGAAGACCCTCTGGTCCAGCCCTCTTTTCTTTGACTTTCTCTTCCTTCCTTCTTCCATTGACCTTCCTTTGAGTTCCTTTGACTTTCTCCTTCCGTTTGACTTGCCTTTGAGTTCCTTGTTTCCGAAGTTCGCTTCCATATCCCGCATGATCTTCCAAGCCCTGTTTTCCTGCGAATCACAACACGAAAACACAACCCGCGATCATATCACAATAAAAGCTCAAAAATCTAAAGAAACGCCCGGATTTAACAAGTAATGCATATGAACTCACATTATCACATTTAAGCTCAATTTACTCAAAAGACGACGAATTCTCCATGATAAGCACGCAAAACGTAGAAATAAAAGGCATAAAATAACTCCGAAAACGGAGTTATCACACTGACGCAAGCTTCCAAACCGACAAGGATGATTACAGATCGCAGTCTGGATACGTGTTTTGCCTGAATGGAGGAGCTGTCAGGTGGAAGAGTTCCAAGCAAGGCACAGTTGCTGATTCTACAACGGAAGCTGAGTACATTGCTGCTGCGGAAGCGACAAAAGAGGCAGTATGGATAAAGAAGTTTATCGCTGAGCTCGGTGTGGTCCCTAGCATAGTGGATCCCATAGAGTTGTACAATGACAACTCTGGGGCAATCGCACAGGCGAAGGAACCAAGATCGCACCAAAAGTCAAAGCATGTACTTAGGAGATTCCAACTTTTTCGTGATATGATCGATCGAGGAGATGTGAAGATGTGCAAGATTCCGGCGGATGACAACGTGTCAGATCCGCTCACGAAACCTCTTGCGCAGCGAAAGCATGAAGGGCACGCCAGATCTATAGGCATACGAGATGCGCCAAATTGGCTTAGTGCAAGTGGGAGACTGTTGGAATAGATGCCCTAGAGGCAATCGTAGATTTAGTATGAACAATGTTTTGGCTAGAATATTCATTTATTATTTATGGCGATATTTAATATAATGAAGTCCTTAGATAAATTGTGTTATTTATCTTAAATATCCCTAGTCCATTATATTGATTAATAGGACAATCAAGTATAGACTAGTATGTGGATAGATTGATATGGAGATATCAAGTCTAACACATGGGTATGCATTAGGAGTAATGGCATACTGGATTGACCCACGACGAAAAGGATACATTAGATTATGTGAAGTCACAATCGCTTTTCGTAGTGCTAATATTATTGCAATCCTTGGACTTGAAGTCACTAGATACTCTAGTTGTGAAATATTGCGCTCTGATGTTATCAAACGTTACACCGTAACTGGGTAATCATAAAGGTGGCTATCGGGCGTGACAGGAAGCAAGCTTAGAGATCGTAGTGATGTAGATAGGATTTTTCCCTCCCACATAATGGGGGTAAATATCCACGCCCACTCGAGGGATGAGGGTTATTGAATGTCTGGCCAGACTCAGATAAATTAATATAGAGATATTAATGTTATCTGCAAGTATAAGCATATTCCCAGGATCGAGGAACTATGGATTGGATATACGAGTGTGACTATTTATGTCTCGTGTCCAATCCGGATATGGAGACAAAGGGATAATGCAATATGACATATTGGGCACAAAGGTTTGTCGGGATCACTGACTATTTCTATTGGTTGGCTTGCATGGATGTGTTGCTAGACACCGCTCCATGTTAGTAATAGTTACTACCAACTATATAGAAACCTATGGGGTCACACGTCAAATAGAGTAGAGCTAGATTTGGGATTAATTAATAAAGATTAATTAAGATAAGGATCATTGTGCAACACCTTGCAAACTTAGTAGGACTAATTGGCAAGGAAGGGAATAGTTCTAGTCCTACTAGAACAAGAAAACTCTAATATGGAAACAACAAGGAGTTGTTGGAGTATATATATAAGAGGCTCTAGCTTCCTTCCCACTACATGAGTTATTATTAGACATAACACAAAGAGTGGGAGAGAGCAAAAAAGAGAGAGCAAGACAAAGAGCTAGGGCCGAAACCCTAGCCCCCCGTCCGCCCCTCTACCCGACGGCAAAGAGGAGGCCGCCCCTCCCTTGTGCCTTGTTGCTTTGATCTTCATCCCTCTTCCTCCGGGTTCAAGCTAGCACTTGTGGAGAAGGAAGAATCTAGATCTCACCTCTAGACGTGGATCAACCGTAGAGATGAGGACAACATTCTTCGTGTGATCTCACAAATCAAAAGGTACACATCTTCTATGACCTTAATCATGTTATGATGTCTCTTCCTGTGATCCTTGGTGGGCTTTGAGTAGGATTAATTTTGTTATTCCGCTGCGTTACCTACGTCAAAACCCAACAAATATCCTATATCGATTTATTTGAGTCTGGCCAGACATTCTATAAGCACTATCCTCGAGTGGCCTAGGATATTTTCTCCCGTTATGTGGGAGGGAAAAATTATATCTACGTCCACTACGATCTCTAAGCTTGCTTCTTATTGTATCTGGTACATGCCTTTATAACTACCCAGTTACGGTGTAGCGTTTGACGCTACCAAAATCACAATAATCCACAACTAGAATATCTAGCGACTTCAAGTCTAACGATGACAATACCATTGGACCACGAGAAGCACTTGTGACTTAAAATAACGTGTATGTAGCCTTCTCGGAGATGGGTCAATCCGGTCCGCCATTACCCTTAATGCACACCCATGTGTTGGATCATGATATCTCCATATCAATCCAACCCCATACTAGTCTATAGATGATTGTCCTATTAATCGTTATACTGGACTAGGGATATTTAAGATAAACAACACATTTGTAAATCTAAGGAATTCATTATATTAAATATCCAATAAATAATACAATGAATGTTCTAGCCAAAATAAATTCATACTAAACTAGATTGCCTCTAGGGCATCTATTCCAACAGTCTCCCACTTGCACTAGAGCCAATCTGACGCATCTCGTATGCCCATGCTCCTAGTGTGCCCTTCATGCTTCCACTGCACAAGCGGCTTTGTAAGTGGATCTGACAGATTCTCATCTGTAGGAATCTTTGGCACGATCTAACAACAAGTGTATGGTTGTCGTGTGTAGTAATATCCGGAAATCCGGGTTATCGAACCCAAGGGACTTTGTTAAACTAGTTATTATCTTAAACCTTATGTGGGCAAGTCGCAAAGTTGTGTTTTGTTCTAATTCTACTAAAATAAAAATGCAAGATTCTCAATTAATCAAGTGAAGTAGGTCACGATTAACAAAGAGTAATTTATGACTTTTCTAATAAGATGGGAAATACCGGGAATTCTCTTTAGGATCACTAGGGATGATATGAGTTATGCTTTTGATTCATGAAACACTACCATGTCTTCTATTATTAATCAAGCACTACACAACTCACCGAGTTACCAAACAAGTTGTCTATGTCTAAAATCAATTTAAACCGAGTTACCAAGACTAAATCAATTTTAAGCATGCATTACGTGTATTAATCTACTTACGATCCTAATCAACACTACCGAGTTACCAAGTAGTGATACAACTAGGTGAAAAGTTCAATTTACCGACTAAGACTCACGGAGTTACCGCGTGAATATTAATTAAGATCAATCCTACGTTAGCTACGCGTAAGAAAGATAGAGATTTAACATAAACTTTTCATAATAATAGAAGAACATGCTTAATTAAGTTTAAAACGTGAATCACAATCCCAAAACATCAAGTTCATTTCAAACCCTAACTACCAAACGAGAACTCCCAGCAAAAGAGGGTTTAGCTACGACAATACATGATCAAGATACAAAGTTTCATGATAATAAACCAAAAACTAGAGAGTGGGAAGAGAAAAGATCAAACAAAGCGTCTCGCAAGCTCCCCGCAGCTCCAAGCACTTGTCTCCAACTCAAAGATACTGAAAAACTATGCCTTACCCGTTCTAATATTTTTCCATAGTGTTTAGAACAAGTTACAAGTAATTACACAGAAGCCCCAACGAATCTGCTCTTTCTGGCGATCTCTTCGTACGAAGACAATTCTCTTCGTACGAAGACCTTTGTAGGAAGAGTCTTCGTACGAAGACTTTTTCTCTTCGTAGGAAGACCTTTGTAGGAAGACTTTTTTCTCTTCGTAGGAAGACCTTCCCAGATAGATACTACAAGCTGTTTTAGGAAGACATTTTCAGCAACTCAAATTTTGGCTAAGTATAATCTCTTCGTACGAAGACAAATCTCTTAGTACGAAGAGAAGTCTAGGTCACCCAAAAACATCCTTTTTCGACTAATTTCCGATTTCTTGCCCGCGCCTTTGCTTCCTTAAGTATCTCCTCGACCTCGAGACTCCTTTAATGCAATAAAACATTCCAAAATTTCGGGGAACCCTTCATTCATCAATTTAGCTCCTCGAAAGGCGTGTTTGGCATTTGCGGATGCTGTTGGCCGCGTATTATCTCTTTGAGCATCCTTTTTGACATAACTTTTCGTCCGGACTCCGATAAATGTGATTTTTGCACCTTTGGATTCCTTTTGCGATGCAGACTTCATCCATGTAGAGAAAATCCCGTTTCCGGATCATTTTCTCGTTTTTCTCAATTATTGCACAATATTTGGCGAAAACATCCAAAATGCACCAAGTTCGTCTTTTCTTTTATTCCAAAGCTCGTTTCTTCTCTCCACTTGATTCCCGCAAGCGTAATTCCTGTCAAACAACAACACGAACACTACCGCGAAGATCAAATGTGATAAATTATTCAAATCATACTCAAAACCATTAAGAAACGCCCGGATTGTGCATTAAAGCTCAAAAACATCAAAAAGTGCATTTTCTTCTCAAATTAGCCCAAAATCCATCACTTTGCACTGAAACTCACACAAATAACCATGTGAAACATACGTAGGATAACTCTTATTAAGGAGTTATCAAATACCCCCAGACTTGCCATTTGCGCGTCCCGAGCAAAGTCTCATCTACTGCTTCTAACTATATATTAGCCGACAAGACATAAACGACTCTAACATGACTCAAGACACTACTAATGTAGCAAGATGATGAAAATGCAATTCTAGACTCTATCTTAAACACATAAAAACTTTTAAATTCTTTCTTTTTGTGAGATCAGGCAATTTCAATACACATAGACCGGTGCTCATGGAGTGATGAAAATATTAGGCAAGAGGTGTGAGCTACAACTAAACTCAACAACAAGTAATTCCCCATAGTTAGTATAGAAAGCTTAACTTTACTATAAAGAACAACCTACCCCTTCATGAGTGCTGATAAAATTAAGAGGATAAACAAGGCTAAGCCACATTCATAGTCCAAGCTCCTATTCCCCTAACGGTTTAGAATGTTGAGGCTTAGGGACAAAAGGATAATCATGAAGTAATAAGTCCTAAAGTGTCACATTCTCACATTAAAACCCGCATCTCACACACCCTCACCCAGATGATAGGAATCCACAACCCGAATCTCACCGATTCCGGCCCTCAATCCCCTCAAACCCCGGTATCATGTCATTCCCGTGGCCATCAAAGCAAAGCGTACGCAAACTCAAGTCTTTATCTTTAATCCGGAACTAAGAACTTTCACCACTCGATTTTCAATAAGAACACTTTATTTATTTATTCCTCTCCTTTTTTCTCTCTTTTTCTTCTTCTTTTTCTTTCTACATTTTTTTCTTTTTGTTATTTCTCTCAGTAAAACAACAATATTACAATAAATATGTACTAGTGGTCCTCCTCCAAGAATCAAGCAGCAATAATAATATCAGGAGAAGGAAAGAAACAAAACAATGAATAAGTATCACAAGAATAATTCATCTTCCCCTGACTCCATGAAGCGCAAGATGCCACAAACCGTCCAAGTCAAAGCGTGTCTGGGGTGGAGTCGTCAATGCACAATATCTATGTCCGTAGTCAAAAGTCGAAACCCCCACACTAGAATGCAGTCACATCCCCCTCTCAAGTAGTCAAATAAGATATGTCACGTGCCTAATCCAACCGAACCTCGTACACCAAGATGATAGAAATCCGATACCTAGCACGATCCACCAATTCAGTACAACCAACCCAATTTTCGTGCGGATTAGATGTCACGCACTTAGGCTCTCCACCACTGTGTCCATGATGTAATGACACGGAGCACCCCCACACCTTAGTGTGCAAGCCAACTCACTCACCCTCGCATCCCCTCGTAGATATCCAATGAAGCATATGCGATCTGCAGAACTCACAAAAAATATGTAATGAAGCACTCCCCTAACTAACCCCCTCAACTACTACTCCCTCGTGACGCTCTAGGAATGTAATTTTAAACGATATATGATGAAGGCCAAGAATCGTCTCCCTAGATCATAGAGGCTAACTATGAATCCAAGGATAAATTAGGATTTACTAGTGGTCCTACAAGGTAAGATCTAAAAGCAGTGAGTGCTCTAATACACATCCTCGCACAGCTGTTCTGTCTGCCGCTACGAGGCGGGCTGGCGACTACCTAAGACGGACAACATGAATGTTAGGCTTGTTTTGCAAACACCAAGCTCAACTCTTTTAGGAGAAAAACAGCACACACTTTAGCTTTTCAAATTTAATTTTAGTTTAAAACTAGGTAGGCATTCCCGTAATGAGATTCTCTCTATACTTACTAGGGGGAACTAAAAATGTACATTCTCAGTCAAAATTCACACCTTATGCCTAAAGTTTTCGTATCTCACTAAATCAACCAAATCCAAGCTTCTCTCAATTGCCTTTTCTCAAAATTTTGAATTTTATCATTTTTTTTTTAATTTTTTAAAAAGATCCTAACTCTATATGCAAGGCTTAGACTCGAATTTTTTTGACAATACACAACTAACTTTTTTGGTGGATATACTCAATTATGTATAAGTGCAAACCAACTATAAATCTATCCTACACAATACGACAATATAAGTAAAAACGTAACAAAAATCACAATACTCACAATACAACCTAAACATCCTACATGTAACTGGCTATGCAAGACACATTGGCTAGCAAACAGATAAACCACCCCCACACTGAAGGCTTCGTTGTCCTCAACGAATTTAGAATATGCAAGAAGACTCAGCAATCAATGTGAAAGGCCAGTAGATGAGATGGAGCTATGACATACAAAATTAACACAAATTCAGCTAGAGGGAAGAAATACTCACAACCACCTCAAGGGTGGGGAAGAAATCGTGTACAGTAGTCCCCAAGCACAGTGTGGCACCACTTGTGCTCCCAATAGGTCAGTGTGTACTCGCACAACAGGGTCGACTGCTCTCCTCTTCATGAATCTGCGCATTGAGAATCCCCAACTCGTATGCACGAGTCCCTCTAAAGGTCATATGTGCCATGGCACACCGGGGTCGACTCTTCCTTATCCTGCTCAAATATGTCACTTGGAAACAAATGTCAGTCCCTCTCTATCTCATCTCTCCAAAATAAATAACGAAAACACACGCAACATTATGAGAATCTAACTCCCTATATTAACGCAATAAATAGGTTGAGTTGCCTCTCAACAAGCTCCTTGTAATTTAAGGTTCGACGACCCGACCCAATTACCTCGAAAAATGTCAAGGAGGTCTAGCACGACGTGCCTCCTCCTTCAGTTTCTTGCTCTTGTTCATTGCACCACATCATGCGCACCGCTAATTGGCTTCTTTTCTGTATCAGGCGGATCGGGTTGCAAAACTGTAGACAACCCAGGTGTAGGATCCACATCTTTCTCTCTAAATTTGATCATCGCCAATTTATTCTTCTCTTTGCCCGGTACAAATGCCTTAAACACAAG
This sequence comes from Linanthus parryae, assembly GCA_023055425.1. NCBI lineage: Eukaryota > Viridiplantae > Streptophyta > Magnoliopsida > Ericales > Polemoniaceae > Linanthus > Linanthus parryae. The sequence goes on from JALGPY010000001.1 coordinate 125,556,053, forward strand.
TGATGAATCTAGAGCTTTGATAGTGAGCTCCTCAGTCTCTAAATCCACATTTGCGCGTATTGTCTTTAAAAGCAGTCTTCCAAAGATAAGTGGCACATCGCGATCCTCCTTGATATCCACTATCACAAAGTCAGCTGGAAAGACAAATGCACCCACTTATACAAGCAAGTTTTTAATAACCCCCCTTTGCTGTAACAATAGAATTGTCTGCCAGTTGCAGACCCATCTTCACAGGGGTTGGCGCACCAATGCCCAATCTCTGAAATAGGGACAATGGCATGAGATTAATACTCACACCTAAATCACAGAGCCCATGCGTGTGATATCCAACCTAAGAGTATAGCCTAAGATGACACTGCCTGGATCTCTCATCTTGGGAATATCTCGCTGTATCACCGTACTACATGTCTCTGTCAGCTTCACCGTGGCATAAGGGTCTATGCTCTTCTTACCCCATAAAATTTCCTTTAAGAACTTCTTATACTTGGGCATCTGAGAAAGTGCTTCCACAAGAGGGATGTTGATGTGCAGTTGTCTGAATATCTCCAAAAATCTCCCATAATGATCTTCATCATTCCTCTTTATTGCTGCCGGGTATGGAACATCTGGAACATACTTAGCCGGACTTAGAGTATTTTTAGGCTCTTATTTCTTTTCTACCGTGTCCTTTTATTGGGGACTCACGGATTTGGGGACCTCTTCTCCTAATTCTTTCTCTGTGGCTTTAGTAGCTTCAGTTCTCGCATGGCTAGGATATGGAGGATCCTGAGTAGTCACGCCACTCCGAGTAGTAATAGCTTTAAGCTGCTCAGTAGGAACAACATAATTAGCAAGAAGCATGCCAGGTGAAGATTTAGTAAGCTGATTGGCATTTTGTTCAATCTGTGTCTCATGGCTCTTAATAGTGGCTTCCATGGCTACAAACTTGTGCTCCATCCTATCCATCTTCTCATTTGTCTGTTGTTGCTGAGTAACCAATTGTCTCAACAAGGGTTTCATTTCCGGGTCCTGTTGTTGTTGTGCCTATGGCTGCGTGGCTTGTCTCTGAGCCTGATATAGAGGATAAGGCTGCTGACCAGGTGCATATAACCCACTGTTTGGGTTGATGTAGGTGAAGTTTGGATGATTGCGGTTGTTGGGATGATAAGTGTTCGGCCACTGATGTTGTCTTGGTGGACCCATGTAATTTACGTCTTCAATCCCACATCCCTGATTCTCATCCGCGATCTTCTCTCCCACAGAATTCACCTGTGCTAATGGATTCATGCTGTTAAAGGCCGTAGTCATGATTGCCATTTGCTTTTCAAATTTCTGCTCCACCATTGACTCAATCCTGTTGACTAGAGCTGCATCGGCTTCCGAGTATCTACGAGTCTCACACCTGGTAGACTCACGCTTCGCCACAGTGTTTAGCAGATCTTGGCACCGCTGCACTCTCAAGCCCGTAAAATTGCCTCCGGATAACATATCTAGTTCATGTGATGTTTCCTTGTCTAGAGCATTTTAGAAATAATGGAGGAGTGTATACCATGGCTCTCCATGAGTAGGGCATCTGTGAAGAAGTTGGTTGAATTTCCTCCATGTATCTCCTAGAGAGTCATCCTCTTGCTGAGTAAAATTCCTAATATCAGCCATGAGCTGAGCAACTTTGGATGGCGGTAGATACTTTCTCAGAAACTCGTGGCAACACTCTGCCCATGTAGTAATACATCCTGCTGGAAGCTCCATGAGCCATGTCTTGGCTTTCCCAGATAAAAAGAAAGGAAATAGCATCAACTTCACTGTTTCATCTGGAACTTGCTCATTATGCAATGTTGAAGTAATTTTCCCAAAGTTAAGCAAGTGGGCATTCGGATCATCTCCTGGGGCTCCCGTAAATAGGCACTCAGCACTCACCACATCAATCTTCTGCTGATGCAACTCAAAGTGAGCAGCATTAATCTGTGGCCTCACAATGGTAGGTTGATATCCAGCTGGCAAGGTTCTGAAATAGTCCACCAAAGGACGATCTTCAATCTCGGCGTTCTTAATCGGTGCCTTTCTCCCATTATTCCCATTATTGTTCCCACCGATGTTCGCCACTTGTGCCCCCACACCACGACGTGGTTGTGGATTTGGAGGGGCCAAGCGATCAATCATTTCCTGCATCTCAGCCATTTGAGCCCTAAGCTGCTCAGTTTCTCGTGCTCTATTTGCTGCATCCTCTACAGCAGCTTCTCTAGCTTCTTTCACATCTTGCACATTTTTGCGGATCCTTTCAAACTCAGCTCTAGTTTCATCATCCATGGTGACTGAGCTTGAATTCCTCTTGTCTCTACGCTGTGCTCTCAATAAGGATTCCGGGTTTTCAAATGTTGGATACAAAGGCTCGTCTCTAGAACGGGTCATGCACCGTGCTAATCAACCTGAAATCACAAAATACACAAAACGTAGGTGAGTAACAGATATAAACAAAAAATTAAAATCCCTAAGGCTAGGAATTATAACTAATTTAGCCAAAGTCCCCGGCAACGGCGCCAAAAACTTGGCACGATCTAACCACAAGTGTATGGTTGTCGTATGTGGTAATATCCGGAAATCCGGGTTATCGAACCCAAGGGACTTTGTTAAACTAGTTATTATCTTAAACCTTATGTGGGCAAGTCGCAAAGTTGTGTTTTGTTCTAATTCTACTAAAATAAAAATGCAAGATTCTCAATTAATCAAGTGAACTATGACACGATTAACAAAGAGTAATTTATGACTTTTATAATAAGATGTGAAATATCGGGAATTCTCTTTAGGATCACTAGGGATGATATGAGTTATGCTTTTGATTCATGAAACACTACCATGTCTTCTATTATTAATCAAGCACTACACAACTCACCGAGTTACCAAACAAGTTGTCTATGTCTAAACTCAATTTAAACCGAGTTACCAAGCCTAAATCAATTATAAGCAATCATTACGTGTATTAATCTACTTACGATCCTAATCAACACTACCGAGTTACCAAGTAGTGATACAACTAGGTGAAAAATTCAATTTACCGACTAAGACTCACATAGTTACCGCATGAATCTTAATTAAGATCAATACTACGTTAGTTGCGCGCAAGAAAGATAGAGATTTAACATAAACTTTTCATCATAATAGAAGAACATGCTTAATTAAGTTCAAAACGTGAATCACAATCCCAAAACATCAAGTTCATATCAAACCCTAACTACCAAACGAGAACTCCCAGCAAAAGAGGGTTTAGCTACGACAATACATGATCAAGATACAAAGTTTCATGATCATAAACCAAAAACTAGAGAGTGGGAAGAGAAAAGATCAAACAAAGCGTCTCCCAAGCTACCCGTAGCTCCAAGCACTTGTCTCCAACTCAAAGATACTGAAAAACTATGCCTTACCCGTTCTAATATGTTTCCATAGTGTTTAGAACAAGTTACAAGTAATTACATAGAAGCCCCAACGAATCTGCTGTTTCTGGCAATCTCTTCGTACGGAGACAATTCTCTTCGTACGAAGACCTGCGTAGGAAGAGTCTTTGTACGAAGAGTCTTCGTACGAAGACTTTTTCTCTTCGTAGGAAGACCTTCCTAGATAGATACTGCAAGCTGTTTTAGGAAGGCATTTTCAGCAACTCAAAATTTGGCTAAGTATAATCTCTTCGTACGAAGAGAAGTCTGGGTCACCCAAAAACATCCATTTTTGACTAAGTTCCGATTCCTTGTCCACGCCTTTGCATCCTTAAGTATCTCCTCGACCTCGAGACTCCTTTTATGCAATACAACATTCCCAAATTCCGGGGAACCCTTCATTCATCAATTTAGCTCCTCGAAAGGCGTGTTTCGCATTTCCGGATGCTTTTGGCCGCGTATTATCTCTTTGAGCATCCTTTTTGATATAACTTTTTCGTCCGGACTCCGATAAATGTGATTTTTGCACCTTTTGATTCCTTTTGACATGTAGACTTCATCCATGTAGAGAAAATCCCGTTTCCGGATCATCTTCTCGTTTTTCTCAATTATTGCCCAATATTTGGCAAAAACATCCAAAACGCACCAAATTCGTCTTTTCTTCTATTCCGAAGCTCGTTTCTTCTCTCCACTTGATTCCCGCATGCGTAACTCCTGTTTAACAACAAAACGAACACTACCGCGAAGATCAAATGTGATAAATTATCAAAATCATACTCAAAACCATTACGAAACGCCCGGATTGTGCATTAAAGCTCAAAAACATCCAAAAGTGCATTTTCTTCTCAAATTAGCCCAAATCCATCACTTTGCACCGAAACTCACACAAATAAAAATGTGAAACATACATAGGATAAATCTTATTAAGGAGTTATCAAATACGCCCACACTTGCCATTTGCGCGTCCCGAGCAAAGTCTCATCTACTGCATTTAACTGTATATTAGCCGACTAGACACAAACGAATCTAACATGACTCAAGACACTACTAATGCAGCAAGATGATGCAAATGCAATTCTAGACTCTATATTAAACACATAAAAACTTTTAAATTCTTTCTTTTTGTGAGATCAGGCCGTTTCAATACACATAGACCGGTGGTCATGGAGTAATGAAAAAGTTAGGCAAGAGGTGTGAGCTACAACTAAACTCGACAACAAGTAATTCCCCATAGTTAGTATAGAAAGCTTAACTTTACCATAAAGAACAACCTACCTCTTCATGTGTGCTGATAAAATTAAGAGGCTAACCAAGGCTAAGCCACATTCATAGTCCGAGCTCCTATTCCACTATCAGTTTAGAATGTTGAGGCTTAGGGACAAAAGGATAATCATAAAGTAATAATTCCTAAAGCGTCACATTCTCACATTAAAACCCGCATCTCACACACCCTCACCCTGATGATAGGAATCCATAACCCGAATCTCACCGACTCCGGCCCTGAATCCCCTCAAACCCCGGTATCATGTCATTCCCGTGGCCATCAAAGCGAAGCGTACGCAAACTCAAGTCTTTATCTTCAATCTGGAACTAAGAACTTTCACCACTCGATTTTCAATAAGAACACTTTATTTATTTATTCCTCTCCTTTTTTTCTCTCTTTTTTTTTCTTCGTTTCTTTCTACTTTTTTTTTTTTTTTTTATTTCTCTCAATAAACAACAATAATACAATAAATATGTACGAGTGGTCCTCCTCCAAGAATCAAGCAGCAGTAATAATGTCAGGGAAAGGAAAGAAAAAAAAAACAATGAATAAGTATCACAAGAATAATTCATCTTCCCCTGACTCCATGAAGCGCAAGATACCACAAACCGTCCAAGTCAAAGCGTGTCTGGGTGAGGAGTCGTCAATGCACAATATCTATGTTCGTAGTCAAAAGTTGACACCCCCACACTAGAATGCAGTCACATCCCCCTCTCAAGTAGTCAAATAAGATATGTCACGTGCCTAATCCAACCGAACCTCCTACACCAAGATGATAGAAATCCGATACCTAGCACGATCCACCAATTCAGTACAACCAACACCATTTTCGTGTGGATTAGATGTCAGGCACTTAGGCTCTCCACCACTGTGTCCATGATGTAATGACATGGAACCCCCCCCCCCCCACACCTTAGTGTGCAAGCCAACTCACTCACCCTCGCATCCCCTCGTGGATATCCAATGAAGCATATGCGATCTGCAGAACTCACAAAAAATATGTAATGAAGCACTCCCCCAACTAACCCCCTCAACTACTACTCCCTCGTGACCCTCTAGGAAGGTAATTCTAAACGATATATGATGAAGGCCAAGAATTGTCTCCCTTGGTCATAGAGGCTAACAATGAATCCAAGGATCAATTAGGATTTACTAGTGGTCCTACAAGGTAAGATCTAAAAGTAGTGAGTGCTCTAATACACATCCTCGCACAGCTGTTCTGTGTGCCACTACGAGGCGGGCTGGCGACTACCTAAGACGGACAACATGAACGTTCGGCTTGTTTAGCAAACACCAAGCTCAACTCTATTAGGAGAAAAACAGCACAAACTTTAGCTTTTCAAATATTATTTTAGTTTAAAACTAGGTAGGTATTCCCGTAATGAGATTATCTCTATACTTACTAGGGGGAACTAAAAATGTACATTCTCAGTAAAAATTCACACCCTATGCCTAAAGTTTTCACATCTCACTAAACCATCCAAATCCAAGCTTCTCTCAATTGCCTTTTCTCAAAATTTTGAATTTTATCATTTTTTTTAAAGATCCTAACTCTATATGCAAGGCTTAGACTCGAAAAAATTTGACAATACACAACTAACTTTTTTGGTGGACATACTCAATTATGTATAAGTGCAAACTAACTATAAATCTATCCTACACAATACGACAATATAAGTAAAAACGTAACAAAAATCACAATACTCACAATACAACCTAAACATCCTACATGTAACTGGCTATGCAAGACACATTGGCTAGCAAACAGATAAACCACCACCACACTGAATGCTTCGTTGTCCTCAACGAATTTAGAGTATGCAAGAAGACTCATCAATCAATGTGAAATGGCAGTAGATGAGATAGAGCTATGACATATAAAATTAACACAAATTCAGCTAGAGGGAAGAAATACTCACAACCACCTCAAGGGCGGGGAAGAAATCGTGTACAGCAATTCCCAAGCACAGTGTGGCACCACTTGTGCTCCCAATAGGTCAGTGTGTACTCGCACAACGGGGTCGACTGCTCTCCGCTTCATGAATCTGCGCATTGAGAATCCCCAACTCGTATGCACGAGTCCCTCTAAAGGTCATATGTGCCATGGCACACCGGGGTCGACTCTCCCTTATCCTTCTCAAATATGTCACTTGGAAACAAATTTCAGTCCCTCTCTATCTCATCTCTCCAAAATAAATAACGAAAACACACGCAACTTTATGAGAATCTAACTCCCTATATTAACGCAATAAATAGGTTGGGTTGCCTCTCAACAAGCGCCTTGTAATTTAAGGTTCGACGACCCGACCCAATTACCTCAAAAAATGTCAAGGAGGTCTAGCACGACGTGCCTCCTCCTTCAGTTTCTTGCTCTTGATCATTGCACCACATCATGCAACTGAAAAAGAATTGTTTTTGATGTAGTCAGAGCGTTAGTCTTCCCGCTCCGACTCAGGGGGCGTGTAGGGATTGAACTGAAATCAAACATGGCAAGATTTTTGGGTCAAAGTCAAAGTAGCCAATTAGGCAATTACTTTGCCTTGAAGGTAAAGGCAATTGTTTACTAATTCATTTATGGACACACCGCCCAAACACACACACAAGTGTATTTAAAGAGCCTGGTTTAGATTTGTAACACTAACACACATACAGTTCACTCACGGAGAGAGGTTAGTAGTGCTCTTTGAGATTTTTTTTGGTGTGTGTGTGCGTGGGTGTAATTGGGGTTGCCGCCGTGGCCAAACGGCCACGGCGTGCATTGATATCGGGTTCTCTTCTCAATAAAATATATATTTCTTGTCGTGGATTAGCTAGCGGGTTCGTTACGAATTCGTTAGTGAACCACGTTAAATATCTGTCTCGTTCTTGTTTGCTTTCGTCGTTCTTGCTCGGATACCCACAGGTTATAACAAACTGGTAACAGAGCTCTGAAACAGAGTTCTGTTACAACAAACTGGTATTAGAGCCAGGGTTCCAAGATCTAGGTGGAGCAAATAGCTTGGGTTTCACGTTTTGATGGAACTCAAAGCTAGGGTTTCGCGATTTAGGTGGAGCAGGCTATCGGGAGTTGGATTTCGATATTCCGCCAAGAAAAATGTCTGGTTTGGCGATCAAGATCGATCTGTTCGTGAGAGAGAAGCAAGTACACCCACCATCTGAAGCCCCGTGGAGGGGGATATCCGGGCTCCGTTCGGAGCAATCTAGCGTGCATCTGATTAGGCGTGCAAGGGATCTGGAAAATCCAGCACGCATTCGGTATTGGCGCGATTCCGGCGGTTCACGCGCATCTGGCGTTCTGGCGATTGACGTTCAGGAGCATCCCCGCTCCCGGCGTGGAGCATCTGGCGTGTGAATTGAATCTGGTACTGGCTCATGCGTTGCAGGAACTCGTTGGAGTTGGAGCAACGACATGGAGCATCTGGCGCGTGAGATTTCTGGCACGCACATCTGACTCTGGTTCTGGCGCGCATTATGCACGAGATTTGTTCTGTCGTGCTTCTGTTCTATTTTTGGAGCGTGTACCATGACACGCTTTGAGCTTGCATCTAGTGCGATCTGTTTCTGGCGAGCATCTGGCGCATCTGAGGCATACGGGGCGCATCTGGCATGACAATTTGGGCACTCGTCATTGGTGCATCTGGTCTGAATGAAATCTGGGCACTTGTCATGGTGCATCTGTCTGGCGCAATTGGGCGCATCTGGAATGTATTCGGTCCTGTCTCAGTGAATACATTCGAGTCTGGTTCTGGGTGGAGCACTTGTTTCTGTTTCCGGAAGTGCAACCACATCTGGCGCAGTCGTTGCAGGAACGCATGGTAGTTGGAGCAACGATTTGGCGATTCAGGTTTCGCATACAGCTGCGAAAAATCTGTTTGGGGAGGTGTGCTCGTTTCTGGTTCTGGGAGACGCATCCGGTTCAGGTTTGAGAAGAGAAGCATCAGGTTCCGGTTTCGGGTTGCTAAGTTTATTCAAGTCAAGGTGGAGATTTGTTGGGATTGACTTGAAATAAAACATGGCAAGCTTTTTGGATCAAAGTCAAAGTAGCCAATTAGGCAATTACTTTGCCTTGAATGCAAAAACAACTGTTTCTTAATTGATTTATGGTCACACCGCCCAAACACACACACAAGTGTATTAAAATGGGCTGGTTTAGATTTGTAACACTAACACACATACAGTTCACTCACCGAGAGAGGTTAGTAGTGCTCTTTGAGACTTGTTTTTGGTGTGTGTGTGCGGGGGTGTAATCGGGGTGGCCGCCGTGGCCAAACGGCCACGGCTTGCATTGTAATCGGGTTCTCTTCTCAATAAAATATCTTGGGACATGCAGGATTTTACTAGAGGTTCATCAAAGACTTTTCCAAGATTACAAAGCCACTTTGTTCTTTGCTCGGAAAAGACGTGCCCTTTGACTTTTATGCAGCGTTTCAGCAGGCCTTTGACCTTTTGAAGGAGAAGCTGACCACAGCCCCGGTAATCACTACGCCGGACTGGTCACTTCCGTTTGAGCTGATGTGTGACGCCAGCGACTACGCAGTCGGTGCAGTATTGGGACAGCGGAAGGACAAGGTCTGTCATGTGATATATTATGCAAGTCGGGTGCTCAACGATGCCCAGGTCAACTATGGCACTACAGAGAAGGAATTGCTTACTGTGGTGTATGCCGTGGACAAATTCAGGCCATATCTAGTCGGGTAAAAAGTGGATTAGCTAGCGGGTTCGTTACGAATTCGTTAGTGAACCACGTTAAATATCTGTCTCGTTCTTGCTCGGATACCCACAGGTTATAACAAACTGGTAACAGAGCTCTGAAACAGAGTTCTGTTACAACAGGGCGTAATAGCAATTTATCAATATAGAAATGTATAATGAGTTCCATGTAAGTATCAATCTTGTGTAACTTTATATTCGGAAATAATAGATCGATCTGATAGAGGACTTTCTCAAACTTACACTCTGTTGGGGTCTGGCTCCTGCCTCCTCTGTTCTTATGGCTGAGTGTCTGTTTACCCGAGCTAAAGATAACTTGATGCATAATTTTGTTGTGGAAAGTGATTTCTTAGAAATTATTAACATAATGAAGAATGCTAGCATCTCTCATGTCCTTGAATCCTTGTTCTAGATTGTAGGTCTCTCTTGAGAATCTTGAAGTCTCTTTCCTCTTGCTCCGTCCCAGTTCTGGAAACCATGTCCATCGTTCATCTATCTGCTAAGGAGTGTTTGTCAACCTTAATTGTAGTTTGAGATTTTTTTTTGACCCAAATGTTTTTGTGAACAATAAATTAGGGAGGAAATAACAATTTTGGGAAAAAAAATATATATATCTGTTAGCAATAAATGTTAACATCTCTAATGCAGCACTACCTTTTGCGACATAACTTTGGTTTTGTTAAGGAAAGTAATGTTCTTTGGGAGAATATGGAATTTTCGTCCCTAAAGACTTCTGTGGCCGTGTTGTAGCGACGAAATGATATACTTTTAGGGGATGGAAATGTTATTTAACTGAACAAATCAGTTTGCCACTGAAAGGCACATTTGTTGTAGTTGTTCGGACAAGGACGGCAAGGGTGATGTTTCTTTGAGGCCGGGTTTGGCCTAGTAGTTTTATATAATCTCTCTTGATAAGAAAAGTTCGGAAAAAACTTTGGTGCGTCCCAAAGGTAACCGGCTAAGCCGGTACTAGCCGGTTATTACGAAAATGCCAGCTACCGGACGAAAAAAGTGGTCCCAGAGGCCTGCTACAGGACAAAAAAAGTGGTCCCAGGAAGATTCCTTTTTAACCTAGATAGCATTGTTAACACTATAGAATGAACTAAGCTGAATAAGATTGCACTGGGATATCATTGATTAATCTTTAGTTAGTTAGTTTAACAGTTAAGATATTAACACTTTCATTTAAGATAAAAACTGAGATATCATTGTTAACAAAACTTTAATCCTTAACTAATCACAGCAGAATTAGAATTAAATACAGGATAAACTATCATACATTGAAATTAAAATGTTGAAAATGACAAAAATCACAACATACAACAGTTTCACACGAAAATAGTGGGCTTTTGAAGCATTCTCGGCCCCTTCGAGTCTCACACTTAACTGAACACAACAGAATAGAGAAGCAAACTATCTTACTTTGAAATTAAAACGATGAGAATGACAAAAATCACAACATACAGCAGTTTCACATGAAAAGAGTGGGCTTTGGAAGCATTCTCGGCCCCTACGACTCTCCTACTCAGCGTTGTTACCTCCTCCTGAAGTTGTTGGAGATCTGGAGCACAGCAAGGACTGGGAAATTCATCTTCCCAGTAGAAATAGTTGCATTGTTGACCTCTAGGCTTGGCACAATTCCAAAACACGCGTCCGTCATTTCCGGGCGTATGTGCGGTACGACTTACCGGGTAACGGCCACAGAAACACTGCCCAGGCCTACACCCTGACCTCCGGGATGAATCTCCTCTTGAATATGAAGGTGGATTGCTTGGTGAGGGTGAAGAGCTTACACTATGTTGAGACATTTCTTAGAGAGAAAGAAGAGAAGGGTGAAAGAGAAGGAGAACAGATGAGATCTGAGAGTGAAGAGAAAAATAAAGAGTTAGTTGAGTGTGGTTGGAGATTGTATTAAAAGCGGGCAGTGGGTAGGTTGGCTGATATAAATGCAGGTATCTAACTTTAAGATAGAGTACTTAACAATTTAGAATTGGTACCTAATAACGTAGTAGTGCATTTATTAATTCAGTTTTGGTAGGTGAGGGTAGTTGGCCAACACCAAATGCAACTTAAATGTACAGTTTGTGTTCACAAAAAATCACAAGCAATTTTTCAGAAAACAACACAAGTCATCAAATCATAAGCAAACAAACATTGCCTAATCATCATTGGGAAACATTGTTCATAACATACAATCTCAAACATACAACCCACAAAATTTAATGACATAAACATTGTTCATATTACAAATTCCAAAACAACATAACAGACAAACTCATTTTTTTCCATTCTTCCCCGACGACTTTCGCGCCGACCTCCTCGTCTTCGCTCCGGATTCCAATGGAACAGTAGGAAAAGAAGTGAAATTGTACATCCTTTCAAACTCATGAACATTCTCATCAATAGACTTGAAGCTCAGTAACTCTTCAAACATCTTGGCCTTGTGGATGTTGTAGTCTGATCTAGCCATTTCATTGGCTATCCAGATTCTCAGATGCTTCACTTGAATAGAGAAGTTCTTCTTTGGATTAGGAATCAGGTCCCTCAAGTGGGTCATGAAGAAGCATACAAAAGGGCCACAATCACACCTGAGAGATTAAAATAGAATGCAGTTGTGATGTATAAGATAGTGAGTTTAAGAAAATGATGAGTGAAGTTAATGAATAAGATTTTTACCCGTTTGGTTGTTGGGGAACGTCGTCATTCATGTACCACACATCCCACTTTGTGATGTCATCATGGTACTCTGGATAGGAGGATAGCACCTGGTGAATTTGATTAACTTTTCTAGCCACATCCCTCTCAACATACCCATGTCCAGAAAGCGAGTCCAAGACGTATATTTCCTTGTCGACAAAGGAAATGACCATCATGAACCAGTGGGTTCGATGTACATTCATGGGCAGGGCAATCTATTTCATTAACAATTCAACATAAAATAAGTTCAACAAAATATGAATGTATAAAGCATATTGCATTGATAGAAATCGTAAATCTTACGTAGCCCATCTCGTTCCACGTTCCTCCGTATTTATCGGACACTTGGAAATATCGATTACCCTTCGTTGGCTGAACAAGAATTAAAATTAATGATGCTATTTTGTGGAAGAATTTTAAATTGAGTTTTTATCCAATGAAAAGGGAATGAACTTACGGCATAATGTGTTCCGAGGTACCAAATGCGAGGGATTCCACCAAATGGTCGGCTTCTTTCTTTCAGATGAAGCAATTGCAAATATGCATCGATGACCTAATTGTTTAAAAAGTGAATAGAAAAGTGTTATGATGATGATGGGAGAATGTGTTAAGAAACTACGTTAAATCAACAAAAAGAAATACTTACTTCGTTGTCAAACCATTTACCATCCATGAAGCGCCACGCGGCATACCTCGTCACCTTCTCATAATCAGCAATGTTAATAACCAACTCACTGCAGATATAATAACAAATCAAACCATAAGTAAAAACAAAATTTGTGTCTTGTACAGCTTATTTAGGAAATTTGAATGTAAATAACACTTACTCTCGCAAGCTTAGTGGAATTTTGGGATCCCAAGGTTTTTTATCGAACTTAGGCTCATATTTGTGAGACAAAAAGAAGTTGATCCAGCAATCTTCCAGGCTAGGCATCTCTGGCATACATGTCATTTCCTCAGGATTGCTTTGTTGCTTCTTAAGCGACACCCGATTCGACCCCCTTATGATCCACCGCGCCTTTCCCCGGACAGACCCATCAATGTTTTTCCTTGGGTCCACCCAAGAAGCCAAGGATGCCTCCTCCTAATAAATCAACAAAATGTTAGAATTGGAAACAGAGACATCAAGTCTAAAGTTAAAACAGTTAATACACTTACCTCATCGTCATCGTCAGATCTGACTTCTTCGACCACCTCCATCGAAGAGCTAACCTCATCCTGATTCTTCTTCTGCTTCTTCTTGGGAGGTTCTTCTTGTTTATCCTCTTCACCTCCCTTCTTCTTTTCCCCTCCTTCCTCTTCCTCCAACTCAGACTTTCTCTTGTTAGCAGTCGCGAACATGGCCAATAATGTTTGCGGGTCAGCATTCTGCGCCAGCTGTCCCAAAATATCCGTCAAATAATCCCCTGGTGGGAGAACTAATTGAATTGCTGGTGCAACAGCCTTCTCAGTAATTGGCTCTTCATCCATTTTCTTCAACTTCAACTACAAAAGAACAACAGAGTATAAAGGTTAACATTTAAGATAAGGTTGTTAATTGATAAAAACATATTTGTAAGTTTTATGTAAAAGGTTACTCACATTTTCATTCATACACACATACTTCCATCTCTTAGAAACATCAGATGTCTTCCAGAATTTCAACCTGGGACTTGCATTCTTGTCTTTGCAGCCCTTGGGATTTTCTTGAAATTTGGGGCAAAACTTTTCCAAGTACAGAAGCTATAAAATATACTCACAACATTAGAACTTAAGAAGGAGCTATTAACATATTAAACAGAAATCATAAAACAAATGACAAAATGCTAGATTATTACCACAAGAATCAGCACGCAACCATTTCCTCGCAAGGTTTCCCCAGTCTGGGCCTTCACATTTTGTTTCACCAGATGATCAAGCCACAATTCCGCCCAGTTCACCTTTTTCAGGTGCTCCAAATCTACAACAAGTTTGGCCAGCCCAGACCGGACTCCTTGTCGCCCGATCGGCATCCCTAGGGCCCCCAAGATTAAACAAACAGCCCTCTGCTTCCACTCATCATTGAACAGCTTCCTATTTTTCAAGAACCACGGAACATACTTACCGACCTTTGTGTTGTCCTGGACGAGGCCAATTCTGTGTGCCACTTCTTGTACAACCTTTGGATCGACCTCCGGAAACTCAGTTGTTCCGGTGCATTTTACTCCAAGGAGCCAGCCGACAACTTCCGGGGTTACATCCACAGTCCGGCCGTGAGCCGTCAAGGACCCCTCGGTGTCAAATGAGTTGTAGAGGAATTTGTTGAAAGCCTCGGGGGTTTCTGAAATCTGTAGGTGCTTTAGTCCTCCAAGCCCCACTTCAGTCAACAATGACTGCTGTTCATCTGTCATATCTTCGAAGAGAGCCTTAACAGAGGGCAGGCTCATAAAGCTTTGGAACCGCCTCGGGTTCTTCAGCTTCTTCTTTGATTTGCCCTTCAACTTGGCTGCAGCCGATTTCTTCTTCTGCTTGGCCTTCTCACCGGTTGGTCTTCTCTTCAATGTGCCAGCTGATTTCCTCTTCTCTCTTTCTTCGGTGGCAGCTGTGATATAGGGTTCTTGTTGGGACTTTGTCAGGCTTTTCCATTCATCGTTTATCCTCTGTTTGACATCGTCGGTTATCTTCAAACGAGGATCTTGTTTCTTGAGCTTGTGCGTCTGAACATTTCTACAACAATCATGAGACAATAAAGAAAATTAAATTACAATTCCAAGTACTAGATCCATAACATATAAGACACACCCTCAAACATTTAAAATCAAATAAAGTCATTAGACTTTAAAGTAATAACATGCATTATGATGTTTGAACAGTTAATTGTTTAGAAAAGGACTTTAATAGTTTAGAACGAGGGTGCAGAATAGTAGACATTGGCTTCACAATTGAAACAAAATTTTACGAGATGATTGATTAGGGAAGAAACTTACTTGAATCTTATGTACGCATTCATCGCATTGCCATGATGGGCTTCATCGTCACTATCATCTTCCCTCCTCTGTTCCACAGGTTGGTTACTTACCTCATCTTCCTTCTGTTCCTCCCTATCCTCCTCCAAATCCTCCTCATCTTCTTCATCATCATCGCTCTTATCCTCCACGGGTTTGTATTCTTCGTCATCGTCATTCTGTTCCTCCTCTTGGACCTCATCCTCCTCCTCCTCCTCCTCCTCATCCTCCTCATCCTCCTCATCCTCCGGTTGCTCTTCAGCCTCAGGTTGGATATTATCATTTGTTCTTTTCTGAACAGTGTATTGGCTTACATCAATCTCCTCATCACTCGAGACTTCCGTCGCTTTCTGATCGTACCTTTTTCGTTCATCCTCAGGTAAGTTGAGAAATACTCTATACTGCTGTGCTATCAGTTTGGGAGGCATATCCTTCCCTCGATATCCCATTGTAGATTTTTGATGGTTACTGTCATAAGTAAACAGTTGAAAAACTTAAGTAAAACCTTCAAATAACACAGAAGCAAATGCAAATTTCAGAGATTACAGATTTAACAATTAAGTTACATGGGATAACAGTGCATTGTGAAACATGACAATTAACAAAGATTAATTTAGGACAAAGTGAGAAGGTAGAAAAAATTTGTGATGTAATTTGATTTTAAGAAGGAGTTATTAATTCATTAAACAGCATGATAAAAAAGAAGGACATTTAAAAAAAAAGTGATTACTTACAGGAATAGGTCAAATCCAGGAGTATGCTTCACCTCTACATCTTCATTCTTGCGCTTAGAAGCCTTCTGATTTGTTCGTTTCTTCACTGCCTTCGGTGGTGCTGGATGTTTCCGGGTCGATCTCCTAGGGACTTCCTCAACGTGCTCTTCCTTCTTTGCTTTCTCTTTCTTCTTTAGTTTCTTCTTCTCTGTACTGGCTTCTTCCTCTGTACTCGTACTCTTCTCAATTAAGGCAGCAGCCTCAGCCAATTTCTTCAATTTGTCTGCTTCAACATCCGCCATTTCAAAATCAACCCTTGATAATGGAATTGCATCGAGACCATCTCCAAAATTCTTCAGACCAATTTCATCCGTGGACTCCGTTGTCTTTCCCTCCTGTGAACTCCGTTGTCTTTCCGTGTTGCTAGTGTTGCTATCGATCTTGTTATCGGCAAGATCTTGTTGTTTGGATCGTCTTTCTCGAATAATCTTCTTCTTCGCCATGGATTTTGTATGTTGATTGAAGGAGAAGAGATGAAGATGGATAAGATGAAGATGGGGAAGATGAAGAGGAAAGTTGCGAACTGGAGAGAGAGACAGAGAGAGAGAGAGAGAGAGAGAGATTCCTCAGTTTCAGAAAATTGATTGAAACTGCAACCACAGAGTCAATTACTAGAAGAACTCTGCAAATGGAACTGTTCCGAAATTAAAGGCAAGGTGGGCTGTGAGTGGCAGTTGAGGCGGTTGATTTGATTGGACCACTCTCTCACTTTTTTAAAATTTTCAAATTATTATTTTCGTTCATGAAATTCAAAAATTTCAAAATGTGCCCCAAAATTCTGGCACTTAGTATGAAATATTTAAAAGGAAAGCAAAAAAAAAAAAAAAATATATAATGTATCTTTGAGTATTGATTTGATGGAGTATTAGCAACTCATTCTAAAAAAATGCATGAACCTTCTTAAATGCTAAACCCTAGAGAGGGGTCTATCTTAAACTTTATAATGTATTTCCCTTTAAAATGCCACTTATTTTGGTTTCTTCGTCGATGGAATGACTCGGGGTGTCACCATGTGTCCTGGAAAACATGCCAAGGACAGTGATGGAAGTTATTTTGAAATGGCTTCAAGTTTTGCTCCTCTAAGTGACATAAAGGGGCAAAAATCGAATGAAAACTCGATAATTGTACGAGTTTAGCCATGAAATGTGCCCCCAGCATGCCAACTCTGATTTAATGTTGTATTTGGGTCATTTTAACAAGACTGGGAGTTTTGAGGTCACACCCAACCATGGGACTTGAACACCGAGGGATACGGGTGTAACCGACTATCGACATTGTGAGACTTGACGTCGTGAGAAGTGACCGTGTGTTGTAGGTATCAGAATTGGTCTTAAAATGTCACATAGTGCTAGTATGTGTTGAGTGGTGGCACAAATGAGATGCATAGACGTCAATCAAACTCAGTTTGGGTAACGCGTACCCGTTGGAAACATTGTTCTTTCCCATTAACTACATCACCAACACAATTCTGTACCCAATTTGAGGACTTTGTGCCTGCCTTGTGTTTGTACCATGCATGGCAGTGTGCACAACCTCCAAAAACCCACAAATAGGCATCTTTGAGTATTGAGTTGATGGAGTATTAACAACTCATTCTAAAAAAATGCATGCACCTTCTTAACTGCTAAACCCTAGAGAGGTGTCTATCTTAAACTTTATAATGTATATCCCTTTAAAATGCCACTTATTTTGGTTTCTTTGTCGATTGAATGACTCGGGGTGTCACCATGTGTCCTGGAAAACATGCCAAGGACAGTGCTGGGAGTTATTTTGAAATGGCTTCAATTTTTGCTCCTCTAAGTGACATAAAGGGGCAAAAATCGAATGAAAACTCGATAATTGTACGAGTTTAGCCATGAAATGTGCCCCCAGCATGCCAACTCTGATTTAATGTTGTATTTGGGTCATTTTAACAAGACTGGGAGTTTTGAGGTCACACCCAACCGTGGGACTTGAACACCGAGGGATAAGGGTGTAACCGACTATCGACATTGTGAGACTTGACGTCGTGAGAAGTTACCGTGTGTTGTAGGTATCAGAATTGGTCTTAAAATTTCACATAGTGCTAGTATGTGTTGAGTGGTGGCACAAATGAGATGCATAGACGTCAATCAAACTCAGTTTGGGTAACGCGTACCCGTTGGAAACATTGTTCTTTCCCATTAACTACATCACCAACACAATTCTGTACCCAATTTGAGGACTTTGTGCCTGCCTTGTGTTTGTACCATGCATGGCAGTGTGCACAACCTCCAAAAACCCACAAATAGGCATCTTTGAGTATTGAGTTGATGGAGTATTAACAACTCATTCTAAAAAAATGCATGCACCTTCTTAACTGCTAAACCCTAGAGAGGTGTCTATCTTAAACTTTATAATGTATATCCCTTTAAAATGCCGCTTATTTTGGTTTCTTCGTCGATTGAATGACTCGGGGTGTCACCATGTGTCCTGGAAAACATGCCAAGGACAGTGCTGGGAGTTATTTTGAAATGGCTTCAAGTTTTGCTCCTCTAAGTGACATAAAGGGGCAAAAATCGAATGAAAACTAGATAATTGTACGAGTTTAGCCATGAAATGTGCCCCCAGCATGCCAACTCTGATTTAATGTTGTATTTGGGTCATTTTAACAAGACTGGGAGTTTTGAGGTCACACCCAACCATGGGACTTGAACACCGAGGGATAAGGGTGTAACCGACTATCGACATTGTGAGACTTGACGTCGTGAGAAGTGACCGTGTGTTGTAGGTATCAGAATTGGTCTTAAAATGTCACATAGTGCTAGTATGTGTTGAGTGGTGGCACAAATGAGATGCATAGACGTCAATCAAACTCAGTTTGGGTAACGCGTACCCATTGGAAACATTGTTCTTTCCCATTAACTACATCACCAACACAATTCTGTACCCAATTTGAGGACTTTGTGCCTGCCTTGTGTTTGTACCATGCATGGCAGTGTGCACAACCTCCAAAAACCCACAAATAGGCATCTTTGAGTATTGAGTTGATGGAGTATTAACAACTCATTCTAAAAAAATGCATGCACCTTCTTAACTGCGAAACCCTAGAGAGGTGTCTATCTTAAACTTTATAATGTATATCCCTTTAAAATGCCACTTATTTTGGTTTCTTCGTTGATTGAATGACTCGGGGTGTCACCATGTGTCCTGGAAAACATGCCAAGGACAGTGCTGGGAGTTATTTTGAAATGGCTTCAAGTTTTGCTCCTCTAAGTGACATAAAGGGGCAAAAATCGAATGAAAACTCGATAATTGTACGAGTTTAGCCATGAAATGTGCCCCCAGCATGCCAACTCTGATTTAATGTTGTATTTGGGTCATTTTAACAAGACTGGGAGTTTTGAGGTCACACCCAACCATGGGACTTGAACACCGAGGGATAAGGGTGTAACCGACTATCGACATTGTGAGACTTGACGTCGTGAGAAGTGACCGTGTGTTGTAGGTATCAGAATTGGTCTTAAAATGTCACATAGTGCTAGTATGTGTTGAGTGGTGGCACAAATGAGATGCATAGACGTCAATCAAACTCAGTTTGGGTAACGCGTACCCGTTGGAAACATTGTTCTTTCCCATTAACTACATCACCAACACAATTCTGTACCCAATTTGAGGACTTTGTGCCTGCCTTGTGTTTGTACCATGCATGGCAGTGTGCACAACCTCCAAAAACCCACAAATAGGCATCTTTGAGTATTGAGTTGATGGAGTATTAACAACTCATTCTAAAAAAATGCATGCACCTTCTTAACTGCTAAACCCTAGAGAGGTGTCTATCTTAAACTTTATAATGTATATCCCTTTAAAATGCCACTTATTTTGGTTTCTTCGTCGATTGAATGACTCGGGGTGTCACCATGTGTCCTGGAAAACATGCCAAGGACAGTGCTGGGAGTTATTTTGAAATGGCTTCAAGTTTTGCTCCTCTAAGTGACATAAAGGGGCAAAAATCGAATGAAAACTCGATAATTGTACGAGTTTAGCCATGAAATGTGCCCCCAGCATGCCAACTCTGATTTAATGTTGTATTTGGGTCATTTTAACAAGACTGGGAGTTTTGAGGTCACACCCAACCATGGGACTTGAACACCGAGGGATAAGGGTGTAACCGACTATCGACATTGTGAGACTTGACGTCGTGAGAAGTAACCGTGTGTTGTAGGTATCAGAATTGGTCTTAAAATGTCACATAGTGCTAGTATGTGTTGAGTGGTGGCACAAATGAGATGCATAGACGTCAATCAAACTCAGTTTGGGTAACGCGTACCCGTTGGAAACATTGTTCTTTCCCATTAACTACATCACCAACACAATTCTGTACCCAATTTGAGGACTTTGTGCCTGCCTTGTGTTTGTACCATGCATGGCAGTGTGCACAACCTCCAAAAACCCACAAATAGGCATCTTTGAGTATTGAGTTGATGGAGTATTAACAACTCATTCTAAAAAAATGCATGCACCTTCTTAAATGCTAAACCCTAGAGAGGGGTCTATCTTAAACTTTATAATGTATTTCCCTTTAAAATGCCACTTATTTTGGTTTCTTCGTCGATGGAATGACTCGGGGTGTCACCATGTGTCCTGGAAAACATGCCAAGGACAGTGCTGGGAGTTATTTTGAAATGGCTTCAAGTTTTGCTCCTCTAAGTGACATAAAGGGGCAAAAATTGAATGAAAACTCGATAGTTGTACGAGTTTAGCCATGAAATGTGCCCCCAACATGCCAACTCTGATTTAATGTTGTATTTGGGTCATTTTAACAAGACTGGGAGTTTTGAGGTCACACCCAACCATGGGACTTGAACACCGAGGGATAAGGGTGTAACCGACTATCGACATTGTGAGACTTGACGTCGTGAGAAGTGACCGTGTGTTGTAGGTATCAGAATTGGTCTTAAAATGTCACATAGTGCTAGTATGTGTTGAGTGGTGGCACAAATGAGATGCATAGACGTCAATCAAACTCAGTTTGGGTAACGCGTACCCGTTAGAAACATTGTTCTTTCCCATTAACTACATCACCAACACAATTCTGTACCCAATTTGAGGACTTTGTGCCTGCCTTGTGTTTGTACCATGCATGGCAGTGTGCACAACCTCCAAAAACCCACAAATAGGCATCTTTGAGTTAACCAATTGATGAACAAACAAAAAGTTAATAAAATTTTACAGTGATGAGTGTATTAAAAAATAAGATAGAGTTCTCTCTAGAGTTCAGAATTATGGAAATTATATTAATATATTTAGAAGGAGATGTTAAGAGACAGTAAAATGCAAACGCAAAGATGGCGATACTTGTGTTTTCTACATTTGTACACACTGTCATGGCAATACTAATATAATAATATACCAATAATACAAAATAAAATTAATTATGACACTCCACAACTAAAGAAATTAAAAAAACAATATGTTTGTTACGTTAAGATGGAGTCTTTAAAATATTTGTGTTTTTGTCTAAAAATGTAGATAGCTTTTTATGAAAAATTTGAAATTTGAAAATTTTAATGTCAGTTGTCCCATCCTCTTCATTACTAGCAACCACACAACCAAATATCTCTCTCTCTCTGCGAGGTTTCTTCATTACTAGCAACCACAAACCAGACGAACCCAGACCAGCCCTATCACAGATCTCTCTCTCTCTCTCTCTCTCTCATCAGTTTCCCGAATTCAACTTCCCCTTCCATCTCTATCACAAATCCATGGCGGACCAGGAAGATACAGGCGTAGGGGAGCGGATTTCACCTTCCAAAGACATCGATAAGGTGATTTCAGATCTAAACCAGGAGGTAAGCCCGGTTAATTTGGAAGTCCTTTTAACTGCAAATCCCCTCACTCCTGTCTTGAACCCAACCAAAGATCGAGGATCTAGCCCTCAAGAACCAGTAGGAGATGGGGGCTCCAAAACAGAAGAGGGAAACTCCATCAAAACCAAAATTGGAGGTGGGGATTCAGATGAAGATGCAAAAGAGGCACACCCTAACTCCACCGACGCAATTGGTAGACAAATCTGGGAAGATTCAACAAAAGTCCTTCCTTTATCAATGGTCGAAGGACCACAGTTCGAGGATGCTAGTGGCATAATCCAATTGGCCGATGCTGCTGCCTCAGTTGAGAAGAGAAAGAATCCAGAGACTATTGAAGAAGACATTGAGAGGAAGAAGAAAGCCAAGAAGCAGCTTCACTTCACTTCGGAGGAGGACAAAATTGTGAACATCCCAAGGAGGTCACCAAGGAAAAAGCCAGCCCCACCAAGACCATTGAAGAAAAGGGGAAAGAAAAAGGTTTCTAAGAAAAGGGGAAAGAGCTTAGAAGATGAAGTAAAGAACATCCAGCACACACCTGGATTTGACATGTCCATGTATGTAATCTTCTGTTAAAAACATGAACTTTATTAAATATGCTATCTAAAGAATTGACCTTTCAAACTTTAGTAATGTGTTCTGCTGACTTTAGCTGTTAATTGCTTTTTCTTAATTTTTGATAAATCTTACTATTGTTATAAAACTGATAGCCTGTTTTTTGCAACTGTTTACATATGACTGTTAATTTGGGGGTTCCGTTAAATTGCAACTGTTTACATATGACAGTGAGGAGAGGAAATATGCTTTCAAATTGAGAGACAAGGATATGCCTCCCCAACTTTTGTTACATATGTATGCCCTATTTTGCAATTTACCACGGGAGCAACGAGACAATTACGAGAAAAGGGCCTTGGAATCCTCTAGTGATGAGGATCATGATGTAAGCAAGTACAGCTTTGAGATGAGGAAGAATGAGAAGGACAAACAAATTGAACAGCAAGAAAATGATGAGGAGGAGTCAAATGAGGAGGAGTCAGATGAGGAAGAGAAGGAAGAGAATGGAGATGTGGAGGAATACAAAGGAGATGAGGATGAGAGTGATGATGAAGCTCACCATGGCAATTCCATGAGTGCCTACATCAGATACAAGTATGATTTTACTCTCGCAAAAAGTTTGTTTAAATTATGTGTCTCCTGATCTGCAGTTAATTTCTTATCTATTAGAACCTCAATCTAATATATTTGCTGCCCTTTCTGTTAAATTTTGCATGTTATTACTTCATCTCTAATGGCTTTCGCTTTAATTTTAATTGTTTGTTGCTGTTTTAGTTTATTGTATGCCTCTGTAAATTTAAATTATGGGTTGATTTTCATAATTTCAGAAATGTGAGGATGCACAGTCTTCGGAAAATAGATCCTAAAATGAGGATGACCAAAGCGGTCCTACAAAGCATCAACTTGGAGTGGAAATGCATGACCAATATCCAGAAGGAACCTTATCTCACAGCGGCGCATCAAAAAAAAGACAAGCGGAAAAGAGAAGGTTCTTTGAAAAGGAAGTCGATGGGGAAGAAGGAAAAGTTGAAGAAGAAGGCGGCTGAAGCCAAGCTGAAGGGTAAGTCAGTTAAAAAGTTGAAGAATCCAAGGCGATTTCAGAGTTACATGAGCCTGCCCTCTGTTCAGAATCTTTTTAAAGAAATGACGGTTGAACAGAAAGCATGGATGCACGAAGTGGGCCTTGGAGGACTACAGCACCTAAAGATCACGGAAACCCCAGAGAAATTCAACCAATTCATTTACAAGTGCTACGATACCGACGGGTACTTGACAGCGCACGGCCGCACCGTGGAGATAACACCGGAAGTTGTCGGGTGGCTATTTGGAATCCGATGCTACGGAGAAACAGAGTTCCAGGAGGTCGATCCGATGCTACTCCGCATAGTTGAAGAAAGTATCGGCCTCGTTAAGGACAACACAACTTTCGGTGAGTACGTTCCGTGGTTTAAGGCGGATGAGAACAGGCTGCTGTTGAATGATGAGTGGAAACGAAGGGCTGTTTGCTTGATCTTGGGTGCACTGGGAATGCCGATAGGACGAGCAGGAGTCCGGAGAGGTCTTGCTAATCTTGTTGTTAATTTGGAGCACCTGAAAGAGGTATACTGGGCAGCCTTATGACTTGATCACTTCAAGACACAGCAAGTTAAGGCTCAGACTGGAACAACCCTTCGCGGAACTGGTTGCGTGCTGATTCCTTTGGTAAATCTCTAACTCTTTTTCAGTTATTTTGACCATGAAGTTTAAAATATTAAGAGCACATTCTTAAATGCTGCCATCTCAATTTTACTTTTCTAGCTTTTGTACATGGAAAAGTTCTGCCCAAAGTATCTGGAAAACCCAAAAGGATGTCAGGATAAGGAAGCAATTCCAAGGTTGAAATTCTGGGAAACCTCTGATGTTTCCAAGAGATGGAAGTATGTCCAACAAAACAACAATGTGAGTGAACTTTAACATTGACATTAAAGTGTCCTGTTTATATATTAAGATTACTATCTTAAGTTTATGTCTCTCAACTCTGTTTTTGTATGTAGTTGAAGTTGAAAAAAGCTGATGATGAGCCCAAAACTGAAAAAGTTGTTGCACCAGTAGTCCAACTACTGCCTCCACCTCTACCAAAGGATTTTTGGAAGTGCATTGTGGGACAGGTGGTTGAAAAGCTTGACAAAGAGTATCTTATGTCCCTGTGGAAGGAAAAGGAGAAGGAAGAACAGAAGAAGAAGGAGGATGAGGAAGAAGAGAAGAAGAAGGAAGAAGAGAAGAAGAATGAAGAGAATGAGAAGAAGGAGGAAGAGGAAGGGGGTAAGAAAAAGGGGGAAGAGGAAGGAGCTCAGAAGAAGAAAGAGAAGGAAAAGTGTGAATAAGAACTAAGAGCTAAGAAGAAGCAGAAGATAGAGGAGGCTGAGGTTAACTCTCCCATGAAGGTGGTCTACACAATCAGCTCCAGCACTGAGGTAAATGTCTTATAGTTGATATCTTAATATTTGAGATTTATTTTTAAAGTTTTAACACCCCTAATGATTTTGTTGATTTATTAGGTGGCCTCCAATGTACCTCCCCAGCCATTCCTTGTTCATTGTTCTCCGAAGAACCCAAGGGGAAACTTGGTTGGGACTGTCCGGGGAAAGGCAGATCGGATCATTAGAGCGTCTTCGAGGATATCATTGTATAAGCAACACATGAATCCTAAAGAATTGACTCTTATCCCACCCATGCCTGAAGCAGAACAGTGCTGGCTCCATTACTACATGTCGCACAAGTATGCGAGCACGTACGAACACACCAGCAAGAATTTTTATGTTCCCCCAGAATTGGCAACGTAAGTTTTATTTACATTCAAACTTCCTAAATAATTCTTATGTGTGGCATGCATTATGTTTATACTTCTGGTTGTGTATCATATATAATATGCAGTGAGATAGTTGCTGATATGGGTGGCATTGCCAAACTGACGAGGTCGTCCGCTTGGCGCCTCCGGGATGAAAAATGGTTTGACGATGAGGTGATGGATGCTTACATGCAATTCCTTCATCTTCATGAACGTAGCCGGGAATTCCAAGGAATCAAGCGGATTTGGTTCCTCGGCACGTGTTATTCTGTAAGTTCACTGCCTTGTCATTTTTATGATATGACTCAATTCAAAATTCATCTAGGAAAATACCTGATTAGTTATAATTTTTGTTCAGCCCACAAAAGTCCTCGAATACGTCAAGGCACACGAACAGTCGGGAGGAGAGTGGAGCGAGATGGGATACGTAAGTATTCCGAATACTATCAATACAAGCTACTTTGTTCTTTTGTATGACTTACTTTATCTTGAATTTTTAATGATTAGATCGCCGTTCCGTTGAATGTCGATCACCTGCACTGGTTCATGATGGTTATTTCTTTTGTTGACCAAGAAATATTCGTCTTGGACTCGCATACCGGCATGGGGTATTCTGAGTTCGAAGTTGCTGCCAAAATTGGGCAAATGCACACAATGCTCACCAACTACTCAGAATACAATGATGACATACGACGCTGGCAGGTGTGGTACATGAACGACGATGTTCCCCAGCAATCAAATGGGTAATAAGCTAACTACTTAACATAGCTAACTAATCCATTTACATGTCTGTGATATATATTAAGGCTGTATTCTATTTTCATCTGTCAGGAATGACTGTGGTCCTCATGTCTGCTTCTTCATGAGTCATTTGAGGGACCTGATTCCAGTTCCAAAGAAGAAGTTCTCTGTCCAGGCTCCCAACCTCAGAATATGGATTGCGAATGAAATGGGGAGATCGAGCTATAACTGCGTATTTAACAAGAGTTATCTTGGGTTAAAGGAACTGATGGAGGATGAGGACCACCGGTATGCATTTTACAGTTTGTACCGCAAGTTTTCGACTGTTTCCTTTGTTGCATTGAGGTCTGCGGAGAAGAAGAAGAAGAAGAAGACGGCGGGGAAGAAGCAGCAGAAAAAGTAAATATGTGTAATGTTGTTGTGACTTTGTTTTACGAACAATGTTTCTGTCCTTTTGGATGTTCTGGGTTGTTTTGGATGTCGCATCTTTTGTACTCCTCATATGGCTTGGTAGTTAGCAGAGTTAAATCAACATTGATGAACCTTCAGCTTTTCCTGCCAAAGTGGCTATAATTGTATTATATTGTTTGTATGCTTCATTTATAATAGGCATTGAATGGTTCTGCTGCCCACAAAATAAGCTTAGTGAACAGTTTCTCTTTAAACTATTAATGATGATATCTTAAATCTTTAAGAGCAGTTAAACATTTTAAAGATGCTCTCTAAAAAGTAAAATCAAGATTGTTAGATTCTCAACTCACTGACACCACGGTCTTGGTAGCTGAGGAATTTATTATATTACATCCATATATTAATGAGGAGATAAACTTTTCAGAGATTTCGTATTCATTAAGGTAATAACTTAAAGCATTCTATGTGTCTTTAAAATTTTGTATCCAAAATAGTGCAATACTACCTTTTGGTTGTTGGGGTCTTCTTCTTTGAAAATCTGCTATTTTAAGGTATCTCACAATCTTAGATAGGTTGGAACAGTTTCATATGAACACCTCATATGGCTTGGTAGTTAGCAGAATTAAAGTATCCTTGATGAAACTTCAGCTTTTCCTGCCAAAGTGGCTAGAATTTAAGGATATGGTTGGTCTGGCTCATTTATGTTAGGCATTGAATGGTTCTGCTTTCCACAAAATAAGCTTAGTGAACTGTTTCTCTTTAAACTATTGAGGTTGCTATCTTAAATCTTGTAACTGGGTTCGAGAATATTAAAGTTTCATCTCACTGACACCACAGTCTTGGTAGCTGAGGAATTTATTATACTACATCCATATATTAATGAGGAGATAAACTTTTCAGAGATTTCGTATTCATTAAGGTAAAAAATTAAAGAGTTCTTCATGTCTTTAAAAATTTTGTATCCAAAATAGTGCAATACTACCTTTTGGTTGTTGGGGTCTTCTTCTTTGAATATAAGGTTGAGAAGGAGGTCAATCTGAGAACCAGAAAGTGAAACAAACCAATTTCAGATGAGAGGGAGGGAAATTTGTGAGAGTGGAGTTCGTGGCAAGGGTTTGGTATCTTTGCCTCATGATTATGAGGAAGAAGAATACGATTTTGAGGTCTTAGATGAAGATGAATGTTTGGACATCACTCTTACAGAGAGCTATGGAGAAGATGCAACCAGAAACTCTATTATGGAAGTTCCAAATGGAGAGATCATACCAGGTATGCGTTCTTACAGTTTAAGTTAATGACTGTAGTTATACAGATAGTAATTTTAAGTTTTATGCAGGAATAATGGTTACCAAGGAAGATGTTATGGAAATGACTTTTGAAAATGAGGTTCAAGCTTATGACTGGTACAACCTCTACGCACTGATTCTTGGCTTTGGGATTAGAAGGTGCAACCGCCGGTACTTCGACCCGGAAACGAAAGAATGCATAAAGTCAAGGATATACGTGTGTGCCCGACAAGGCTTGCGCTCCGAGAAGGTCCTGTACAAAGAAAATAGGAAACGGGAGCATACCAGAAACACTAGGTGTGTATGCAAAGCTCGTGTAAAAATATCAAGAACTTCACCTACCGAGCCTTTTAAGGTGGTTCAATTCGAACCCGGTCATTCACACGAACATTCGGAACCACAATGCGCGAGCAACCACCGGTCACACCGAAAGGTCTCTGAGGCTGATGTTGAACTGGTCAGATCTTTGAAGGAGGTGGGGATCAAGTATTGCCAAAGCTTTCTTTTGATGGTTAAACAAGCCGGCGGTTATAACAAGTTGGGTTACACACAGAAAGATCTTTACAATAAAATGGCCTCTATGGACAAGATATATTCAAATGAAGGAGATGGGCAGCAGACCTTGATGTACATTGACAGTTTGAAGCACAGTCACTATGGCGTGTTCAGGGAGTAAGTTTACTTCTTAACAATTAAGCGTGCTATCTTATCCGTTAAGGTCTATTTACTGTTCAGTTAGGCTCATACTTATTTGTTAAACTTACTTTCTGACCTGTTAGAGTTAACATCATTTATGTAACTAATCTTTCTGTTTCCCTAAGTGTTATTTATTGTTTTTGTAGGTTCAGAACAGGTAAAAATCATGAGCTTGAAAGTGTTTTCTGGTGTGATAGGAGATCAGTGGTAGATTACCACAGATTTGGCGATGTACTCATTTTTGATGCAACGTACAAGACCAATATCTATCAAAAACCATTTGTAATTCTATCTGGCGTGAACAATCACTACCAGACGACTATTTTTGCCTGTGCTTTTCTCAACGATGAGACGGCAGAAACATATGATTGGGTTTTGAAGTGCCTGATGAAGGTAATGAATGATAAGAAGCCTTTGTCCGTCATCACGGATGGCGATTTGGCAATGAGAAAAGCTATTATGGATAATTTCCCAGAGGCAAGACATCGTCTGTGTTCTTGGCATCTTTGTCGGAACGCCCAGGCTAATCTGAAGTTGGGAGATGGCTTCATGGTTGATTTTAAAAAGTGCTTGCATAGTAGGAAACCTGAAAAATTTTGGCATGATGATTGGCATGCAATGCTTACCAGATGGAACATTGCTGATAGGAATTGGGTCCAGGTCACATATATGAACCGCCACTTGTGGGCGGAGACATACTTGAAGGATCATTTTTTTGCGTTGCAAACGACGACCTCGAGATGCGAGAGCATCAACAGTTTTGTCAAGGATTATATGTCCTACTCGGACAAATTGACCAATGCTTGCAAGGGATTCACGACAGGGGTTGACAAGCTACGCAACAACGAGCGTAAGGCACACCATCGCTCCGACCAATCAGACCCGGTGATAACAACAGGGTTCACGGAACTCGAACGCCATGCAGCAGAGGTCTTCACCGAAAATGTCTTCAACATGTTTAGGAAACAAGCTGCAAAGGGTGATGATTATAGAGTGTTTGAAGTCAAAACTGTTCCAGAAGAGAGCTTGGACTTGTTCTACGTGATGAGAGGTCAAATGAAGAGATCTGTGGTATGTACATCTGCTTCAATTTACATATTTATATACTATGTACTCGTGTACTGCATTTTTATTTCTAAATAATCTTGTCATGTTTCCTCAATGTTATCAATGCTATCTTAAGTCTTAAAGTGTAACAAATAAGTATTGATGTCACAGTGTTTGAACTATTGTCCTCTTCTATCTAGTACCAGGTTACAATCTGTCTATCCTTGTGTTCATTTGTATTTTCATTTCCTTCTTAATTTCTAACCACCCTATCTTTTCTTGCTTCAGCAAGTTGTTCAATGTCGTCATGATAATAGGCTTCTCCGTTGCACGTGTTTTCGTTGGGAAACTTCGTATATGATTTGCAAACACATGTTGTTTGTTCTGAAACAAAAGGGAGTACAGAGGATCCCAAACTCTTTAATTGCCAAAAGGTGGACCAAAACTGACAAAGAATTCTACCGAACCGAGCCATCAATGAAGGAGCCTGTTAGGAAGAAAAGTGATGACCCAGATTTGCAAGCCTTGCGCCGGGCTTCCTCGAGGAACGAAGTTCAACTGTATTACAGTTTGGGTTGTACTACCGGCGAGACAATGAGGTTCTTCAGAGAGCATATGGCCGACGGGATTCGGAAAATGCATAGAATGGTTTTTTAAAACTTTTCAGGGTACACAAGGAGCCGGGACACAAGGAGAGATTAAGAAGGAAGAAAATCCCTACGCCCATGTGAAGAATCCGAACCCCCCGGACACTAAATGCCCAAAGGGACCAAAGAAAGACAAGAGAAGGAGGTGTGGCAATTGCAAGGAGCTGGGACACAACAGGACAACATGCCCCAATCCTCCGGTGGACTCCGTCGAACAAGTGGACGATCCGGAAGACGATTTTGCAGAACTGCCACTTGAGTTTGATGTTAAAGAGGAATACTTCTGGTCTCAATCGAGTAGTCAGTCCAAGAAAAACAAGCATGAATGATATAGGTCTGTTTAGAGTGATTTTATTCGTGATTTCTTGACAAGAAAGACGACCCGGGAGATGATATTGAACAAGTACCACCTTATTTTAATGTTATTGTTGAATTGTTCTGGTATTAATCTTTAAACATGCCTTTAAAGTACTTCTGAGTTGATATTCGTCTGCTTGTAGTTAATTTCATCGTTATTTATTAACAATAAAACTCAAGTTGTTAATACTGCTTTCTTAAATGAGACAACTCCTTCTACCTGTTGAACTTTACTAACTATAGGGTAGTCTTTTCTATCTTTTAGCCGCGTAGATATTAAGAACTTTATCTAAAGCGAGAAAAACTGTTAACAGCTATATCTCTAGCCGAGGTTACCTGCTATAGCGGGTAAAAGTTTTTGTCCTGTAGTAGCGGGGACCACAAAAAAAAAATAAAAAGTTGTACGGAACCCTATTAAGGGACGCACCATAGACAACCCCGAAAAATTCTATCCATTAGGTCAAAACAATTGATCTCTACTCTAAATTCTCAAATGTCTCTTTAGAAAACGGCATTTAACCTCATCAAAAGCAATTGAAGCTAAATGATAAAAGTTCTAGTTGCAAGGAGTTAGAAAACCCATTATTCCATCAATTGACGATAAAAGGAAAGAAAAACCCCAAATGAAACAAATAAAAACCATTGGAACATGATAACACACACTAGTTGAATGGTCTAGATGCGGTTGCAGTTGTTTCATCCTTCTGTTCATTAACCTTGTCTTGCTGGTAAGCCCCATCTCCTTGTACCTCTCTGTATCTACGCAAATAGGTTTTCAAAGGCCCGTAATAATCGTCGAAACCGAGGGATTCGAGAGCCCAACAGATGTCGTCTCCATTCACTGCCTTCCGGCGCTCGTTCTTGCATTTCTGCGTCGCTTCACTTGTGACAAAGCTAATGAACTCAGACACACACTCTTGCATGGTTTCTTTGGCTTCTTTCGTTACCTTTGCGTTGGCCGGCAATATTTGCTTCATGATTCGGCCAACATTGGCGATTGGAAGTAACTGGTCTTGTTCCTTAAGGCGATCTTCGTCAATAGGGTTGGAGCTTGAGCCACCACCACCTATGTTCTGCGCCATTTTTGTGAAAGGAAAAGGGGAAGAAGAAGCTATAAAGCTGGATTCTTTCACTCTTTGGTCAAACACCTATATATAGCACACCCAAAAAATACAACTACGTAGTTGGACAAATCGTTTAGTTTGATGCATGTACACAACAGGTGATGATTCACACTATTTTTAATAGCTGACAGAGAACAATAAAAGGTTAACCCAGACTCATGTGGAAAAATGGAAATTTCCCTTCTTTTAATTTTCTCATATCTCATAAATGTTGTCTAATTCGAAAACTATAAAATTTGGATGAGATACGGTTGATCATGCACTTGAATTTACTAGTAAGAAACATGTGCGTTGCACGTGAGTAATTTTAAAATTACAATATGTTCTGATTAGGAAATCAAAATATACTTAGCTTATGTGATTATTTATTATTACTAGGTGTGGTGCACGTGCGTTGCACGTGTCATTGTACTTGAAAACTTGTCTATATCACGAGTCCTATTCTAAGAAGAAAGTAATAACTTCACAATAGTTTGTAAGTTTTCTACAAACAAAGTTATATGCTCGTACTCCTTATTAACTTGTAACTATCCTGAAAGAAAGGCCCGTCAATGTTTGGATATGTGGCATTTTAGATATTTTTATTGTAAAGATAAGAATTTGGACATCCACATCTTATCTTATGTTATATAATATATAACAACAGAAAAGTTTGACACAGTTAGCCACAACTTTCCATTTGTCACTTTACATTTGACGTAGTTAAGACACATGTGATCATAATAAGATTACATTGTATGCCTACCGAATACCGAACGGCAAATCATTCATGACATGCTACTAGGATGATCAGTTACAATATATATATATATATATATATATATATATATATATATATATATATATATATATTTTACATTACACATTTTTGAAAATTTATAAGTTAGAACATTTGATGATTCAAACTTATATATATATATATATATATATATATTACATTACACATTTTTGAAAATTTATAAGTTAGAACATGTGATGATTCAACGGAAGAGGATGTAACGTTATGGAATTATAATTGATGGTTAATAAATGGGATACGATAAAACGGTATTTAAAAAACGAGCTCCTTAATTTTCTAAGAAAACACTTAAACTCGAAAAAATAAAAGCATGGTTTTAATATACTGATATGGGAGTTCTAGTTGATGGTCAATATTTGGTATACGATAAAATGGTATTTATTTAAAACAATCTCCTTAATTTTCTAAGAGAACACTTTAACTCGAAAAAATAAAAGCATATTTTTAATATACCTCATTGAAAAAACTATGCACTGCTGAATCAATTCGTTTGTATTTTCTTATGTTTTATCATTTGGAGGAATAATATGGATTACAAATAACACAGTAGAGCATACACAACAGACACGGCGCTGAATACATGCCAATATTGTGACCATTGCAACGTTATTGCTGAATATGAACGCTGAAATATATTTATTTGTCTTCCTTTTCTCTTTGGAAAACTCAGCTATCCATCCCATGACAATTACACATGTTAGCCTACTATTCTGCATTGCTTTCACTACCTTCCTAAAATGTTGTTTGTTTATTTATTTATTTATTTTTGTCATTTAAAGATAATACATAATATTTTTTTTTCTAATTTTACTTACAACGTCTATGACTTTGCATGACAATGACATTTCTCATTTTAACTCGGACTTTTGCCTGATTTTACATTAAAAATATGTTTTCATAACTTAGTAGGAATGTTCCACTATCTGAGCATATATACATTATAAAGATTTTGCAGACCCCCTGGATTTGTTGTAAGGTTCTACAATACTACATCATAGATCACTAATTTTATTCGCCACTTCGCGTTGAATTGTCAAACAATAAATTGTGACAAAGTCCTTTGCAATATCAAACATTTTGCACATATATTTTATGACATAATATAATATACATGACAATGTACATAATGCGACGGAGGGCGTATGTTGTTTCATTGATTCTTCTTTTACGTGGTCAATATCTTTCACAACTCTTTGTTCCATAGATTTGAAATTTCTTACTTTGTGTGTTTTACTTTTTTACAATTATACCGAGTTACATGCTGAAGAAGACGTGAATCAAAATAAAAGAAATAATATGGAGACATAGTTTAGTTATAGTCGAAGTTTTCTTTCAAGTTTTATTGGTGAGAGATCTTGTGGCTAATATATATTTCATGCGATTGAGTGAATTGTGGAGTAATTTTGTCTATTATATTTTACGCAATAAAATGAATATTTGTTACCAATACTAGTGCTTAATTACTTATTTTCTAGTAACATTTGTCTTATTTATTGCGGTATCTCGAATAGCCGCACGGAAAATGAATTGTTAGATAGTGATGTAATCTGATGAAATTTAAGTCCTGCAATTTTTATTATTTTTTTTAAAAACTGAAGTCTTGTATTTGATCTGTTACTATAGTATGAGCAATAATTATAAATAAAATATACTCTTATATTTTTGTTGCAATTTACAAGGGAAGAAGAGAAAACACAACCACATGGGTAAAATATCAATGAAAACAAGGATCATATAAAGATTAGCCTTCCATGTTATTAGGATATAGTAGTTTTTTCTCTAAAAAAGGATATAGTAGATTTGATATAAAGTATATGTCAAAAAATCATTCTGACTTTTTTCTTGAATAGAATCATTTAACGTTGAAGCTTACAATTAAATTGAGTAGTCATTAGCATACCTACATCACGAGATTGATTAATTAGAATTCATGAAGCCTCTGATTCAGAGGCTACATGAAGGAATGAGAGGTTGGCGAGAATAAATCAGTTAAGAAAAAATATTAAAGTTTTAGATGAACAAAATTTCGACAAGTTTTCTAAGAAAATATGGGTTCTCAGAATACGTTATTGTAGGTGAAAAACATAAATTGTGCCCAACCAAAACAATCTAATAATTTCACAACTTAGTTAAGATCAAAACGTAAATGTACTTTGAGAAAAAAAATAGCATTGGAGAATAACAAAAGTACTAATTCTGACATAGAGACACTAATGAATAAGAACTAGAACGATTATTCAACATAATCAATTTTTTTTAACTATTCTGGTGGATGAAAAATTCCATAACGCCATTATAGTTATTCACCAATGAGAAATTGAATCAAATCATAGCAGAGCAGAGAAAAAAATATTAATTTATGAAAAGCAATCATGTTCATGCCCTCTTAACGTACTTGGAGAGTTGTTTAGCAAAAGTTAGAAAGAAGAAAGGATAGGAGTTGACCAAGCCTTTTTCTAGACCAAGCCAATAAAATTATGCTAATCTGTTCAGTTCATAAACCCAATCTCGTTGAAGGCCAACAAGGATCTTTTGGCAATCTTATACTCGTAGGGCTATTTCGGGATGAATAGAGGAAGACGATGGTCATGTTTTCCTATCTGGTACATGTTCGCCCACGGTCATAACTCGATCTCGCCTACAAGGCCTAATGGAAGCTTTACCTTATGTTGGAATTGCTAGAAATAGCAGTTAAAGCAACCGGCGACTATCGATATCTTGTCGGCTTGCTTCGGTCGGTGCATCAAATCGCATTCAAGTCACCGGTAGATGTTCTCAATCGAAACATCACAGATCGAGCTTTAGATATTCTGTCCCCTCGACGGATCGGAGGAAGATCTTGTGCCACTCCTGTTGTAAATATGCCTCAGAGGCAATCTATTTATTGTGACATTAATATGTACTTACTATTCATTAGGTTATCAATATGGAGATATGTTGATTCAAGACTTCTAAGTGTGTTTTGAGAAGTCATCTTTTAGAGTGACGAAAGACAAAGATTCTCTAAGTCTTCAAGGCTCCAAGGCCTTGAGATATTGATCAAAGCCTCAAAGCCTTAACAGTTACTTTCTTATGAAATGTGTTCTTATAATCTTGTGTTGCAGGTGGTCAATCTGATGTTCAATCAGATATTTGTTGCAAATATTCTTGTTATCTGTTTCTTATATATCTAACATATTGCAGATATCATAATTGGAGTGAATCAAGAAATCTGGTGTTACAGTTTGAAAAACTATGAAGAATGCTCAGAGCTCCAAGGCCTTGAGATATGCCTTGAGCTGCTGACAGTTTTCACAGACATAACTTGATTCTCTCTTGCAGGATTTGATCTTTGCTATTATAATTGTTTAAAGAATTTTGCAAGTTTTAAATTGGTTTGTGTTGGTTTATATGATTGTTTGGTAATCAGGTTTATGACTTATTTATTTGATTCAGTTTTATTCAGAAACTGAATATCCAAGCAGACTTAATGCTGTTATGTATTTGGATTTTGTTTGTTTCTATGCTTAATGTTATTGCAGGGTTTTCAAATGTGCAATCTTATCACAACAAACTCCAACGGATATCTACTCAGAGCTGTTTTGAATTTCAGTTAGAAAGGGTGAGGATTTGCAGGAACAGAGATCCTAAAATCTTTCATTCAGTTGGTGGAAGTAGATAAAAGCTGGGTTGAATTTGAAAGACATAGAGAAGCTTACAGAAAATAGAATTCAAAAGAAAAGAATGAGAGATACATTCGTCAAAGATCAGATCATCAATCCTCACAACTCCAAGCTTCAATCATGTGCTTTCAGAAGATCAATCATTCCAGTATTCCTGAAGAACACATCCAGGCTTTAACACCTGATTCTTCTATTGTGTTCTTATCCTTTTGTACTTAAATATCCTTATCTTCTGTATATCTTATACCTCACAAAACCTAGTGGTTGGTTGTTCAAGTGAACAACAAGAGGTTCTTGTTAGCTCAACAGTTAGTAGCTGATACTAGATAGGTTTGGAACCACAAGCTGTATAAGTGTAAGGGAGTTCACTTAGGCTTGAAGATATAGGGCTGTTTCCGTGTTAGTAATAATAAGTGTTTGCCCAATTCTGGTGGGATTTGATCCCTCAAGAAGAGATTAGGTCTATTGGGACTGAACTCTGGAAATTTATCAGTGTTCTTTACTTTACAGTTTAGCTATTTATTCTTCCAAGTAATCTAGTTCAAATTAGGGTTTACATACTGTTTAAAACTGGTACTAGTTCAAGGCCTTGAAACTTTCTTTTACACTTAAGAAGTTTTTTATCAGTCTTACAAAATCTCAAGGCCTTGAGATTTCTGTCTTGTACTTGCATCACTTAGTTAGTTTTTGTGTTTTAGCAAAAAACTCCCATACTCTATTCAACCGCCCCCTTCTAGAGTATTTTGGTCCTGTATTTAGACTACATTACAAACTTTCAATTGGTATCAGAGCTTGGGTCACTACTATAGATCTAACAATCTTGTGACTATGAGTAATGTAGGAGATGTTGGCTTCTCTCAAGGAAGGGCAGCAAACAGACCTCCATTGCTGTGGTGATAACTTCATGCACTGGAAGGAATTTATGAAGATGTTCATCATAGATCAAGACATGGAATTGTGGTCAATAATTTAGAATGGTCCTCATGAGTATTTCACTACCATTAATGGAGTTAGATGCATCAAGTCTGAGGAAAATTTCTCAGTTACTGAACTGGAAAAGGTATCCAAAAATTATAAGGCTATGAATCTGTTATACCGTGTTCTTAATGCAGACGAGTTCAACATAGTGACAAATTGAAAAAGTGCCAAAGATGTATGGGACAAACTTTTGTAACATATGAATGAACAAGTCAAGTCAAAAAGACCAAGATTAACATACTTCTAAGGCAATATGAGATGTTTAAGATGAACTATGATGAAACTATCAAGGAGATGTTCAAAATATTCACTGATGTGGTGAACAACCTGGAGTCATTGGGAAAAAGCTTCCCAGATGAGGAAAAAGTCAGGAAGATTATGAGAATTTTGCCAAAAGCTAAGTGGGAACCAAAGACAACAGCTATTGAGGAAGCTCGAGATTTAATTCTTCTTCAGCTTGATGATCTACAAGGAAAGCTGCTCACGCATGAGATGTCTATGAAAGATGTAGAAGGTGATCTGAGTGAAAACATCAAGAATATAGCACTCAAGTCTAAAGAAAATGAAAAATCTCAAAGCCTTGAGATTGAAGATGAGCATGATGATGAAGAGGCTTTAGCATTGATCTCCAAGGCCTTGGCCAGAATTTTCAAGAAGAAGAAAAACTTTGGAAAAAAAGACTACAACAGAGAGAGATCAAGACCTTCAAGCAACAAGGATTACAAAGGTAAGTCTTCATCACAGTCACATAAGTAAATCAGTTTATATGGGTCAACAAAATAGTTAAAATTAAAAAGAAAATCCCTCAAACTTAAATATTACGTTTTCCCTTCTCGTTACTTAAACACTCATCATGATCATGATTACCAAGCTCGTGCGTGCCAAAGCAAGGCCACTTGGTTTGTCGTGATGTGATGCAATGGCACAAGCAAGTTATTGATAACTCCTCACTAGGAGTTATCGGTTAGCCTAATTTGAAGGGTATTTGTGTCATAATTGAGGGTTTTAGCCAGGTTTCATCCCTCTTTCGCTCGAAATTCACGACTAAGTGTGTTGAGCTTCTTTATGCATTACTTCTTTATTTCACGCATTTCGAGATATGATCACGGGTTTTGTTCGTATTATCTACGCAGGACAGGACCAGGAGCCGTGAATGAAGTAGGATTGCAGGGGCGAGAGCTTTGAAAGCCAAAAACGCAAGAACCGAGGATGACCGTGATACAATCGATTGATAATATGTTCAACTGTACTTGAAGTTTTGATGTGAAACCAGCGATAGAAGAAAGAAGATGCCAAGGGCTTTCCGAAAACAGGTCATAATGCTAAAACAAAGTCCGACCGAAAAATGACCTATCGCCAAGTGTGGGTCCCAGACAGGCCATTCCCAAGTAGGAGTCTCGGGTCACGTGTCCGGAGTCGTGATCATCTATGTAAGGTCACAGGTTTCATGGAATTGAAATACTTAGTTATTTCAAGGCCTTGAATCAGTTTTCAAACCCTTGAATCAGGTTTCACAGGCATGAAATAGCAGAGCTATTTCAAGGCCTTGAACAGGGATTCAAAGCCTTGAAGCTGTCTGACCTGTATGCATGTTCTAAGGGGGAGTTTTTCTCAACTCTTCTGATCTGATTTTATCTCTATCACCCCTGTGCTTGATATATTATTAATTGATGATGAAAGACAAACTGTTTTGATATATCTAACATGTGTTAATTCATCAGTTTGACTTAGTTTTGCAGGGAAATTGTATTTCCTAAATATGTATGATTGGTTTCCTAATCTGGCTTTTACAGGGAAGGAAATAATAAGAGATGATGATTCTATGATCAATCAAAGACTTATGAGAGTTTCTCAGATTGTTTAATGACAAGATCACAGCAATATCTCTCAAGATTGTGATCAACTATCCGTTGGAGAAGGCTGTTAAAGAGTCAAAGTTTGTTGCCTACAAAATATGAAGTTGTTGCTGAAAATCTGGGAAGATTTGCAATGCTTCAAACAGTATAAATGGAGTAGACAACACTCAACGGGCAAAAAGAGAGACAAGTTTATAGATTAACAAGCATCAAAGAAGTCCATCATTCTCACAATCCAACTCACAGAAGATCACTGCATACTTCACTGCAGTTCTACTCTTTAGTGTTCTTCCGTATTGAGCTTTATTTGTAGATCATTCTTGTAATAATTCTCCATTTCATTCTCAAGGATTGTTCAAGGTTAACAATAGAGAATTATTAGTTAATCAGTTAGCTAGAGCAGGTACTAGATAGGTTAGAGAGAACCACAAGCTGTAACAGAGTAAGGCAACTCTCTGTGCTTGAGATCTAGGGCTTAGGTTTTTATTAATAAGAATTGAGTTGAAAATCCTGCAGGGAGAAGATCCCTGAGGTAGAGACGTAGGTCCAAGTGGACTGAACTCAATAAATCACTTGTATCTTGCATTTATAGTTCATTCACATACTTAGTTTTACAGCATTAAAACTAGTCTATTTTCAAGTGTTTGAAACTCTTTTCATGGCCTTCAAAAATACTTGTCTGTTTCATTTCAAACTGTATTTCACTTCAAAGACTTGAAACTGTTTTCAAGGCCTTGAACTTCACTGCTCTTCAAAGAATTTACTCTCCTCCACCAAGTTTTTCAAAAAGTTGGCATACTCTATTCAACCCCCCCTTCTAGAGTATATGTGCTGCATATCTATCTGCATACTCCCCTTTCAATCTATTTCATGTTCATGAAGATTTCCGGGACAGTTTTTACCCAGATGTATTTTGGTAATTTTGACACCGGGCCCGGGTTTTCGGAGTCGAGTTTGGATTTTTGCGCCCAAATTCTGTCAGCAGTGTTCCTATGGCCAGATTCAGGATTGGGCAGAAATTTGAGTGGTTTTGACCCAGGGATATTTTGGTAATTTTGACAAGTTTTGGGTCAAAGCGCAGCCCGAGCAAAGAAGGGGAGATATGACTAGCCTAAAAACGTTTGAAAAACTTTTAGCGGTTTTGACCAAGGCCCTTAGGAAAGGTTAGAATCCCTAGAAGACCTAGAAAAGATCTGCTTAACAGGATCCGAAAATCTGCAGAATTGTGATAACGTGCAGGAAAAGAAAAGATACTGCACAACTGGTATTGGGCACGGTTAAGTGGCTGTTGTGTGTTTTTATATCAGTAAAGAACGAAAAACTGAAAATACTCTAGGGGATCCCGGGATCTAGTACCTTAAACCCTATATTTAATACACTCAAGATTATACCAAAAATTCTAAAAAAAAATATTTACTTTTCATTTGCTTTTAGTATTTAGTTCGCAGTTACAAACACTCAAATTACTACTTGTTTTTACAATTTGTCAGTTGAAACTGATTACTTGAAAAACCGGCAATAGTCTTCGTGGGAACGAAAATTCGAGTTGAAATACACTCGGTACTACTCGATTCGTATACTTGCGGCTAGAACGATAATTTGAGCATCAAGTTTTGGCGCCATTGCCGGGGATATTTTTACGGTTCATTTAGTA
This sequence comes from Linanthus parryae, assembly GCA_023055425.1. NCBI lineage: Eukaryota > Viridiplantae > Streptophyta > Magnoliopsida > Ericales > Polemoniaceae > Linanthus > Linanthus parryae. The sequence goes on from JALGPY010000001.1 coordinate 125,596,332, forward strand.
GTCAAAATTAATTCTCAGAGTTTCTATTTTATTTTTACTTTTATTGTAATTACTGTTTTTCGGGACTGTTTAGTTGATGCCCAGATTGCCCCACGATTTGGTGCAACTTCTTGACAATCCAGAAAAACTTTACACAGAGCAAAACCGCGACACAGAGAAAGCAGAATGGCCAAAACCGCAGGAGACCAACCGGCAGTCGTCCCGGAACGCAATCCGGCTCAGATGGCTCGGTACATCGAGGATCTGATCTTAGCAGGTTTTGATGCCCGGAACAACTAGAGGACATACAACAGGTCTGGAAAGGCGTTGGTAGAAAAACTTGAGGTCCCTACGAGATGACATGAGCCAACCATATTGGTGAGCTCGATCACTGATGAGCACTTTGATCTAAAATCCTCCGCCATCCACACTGCTAAGACTCACTAGACGTTCCACGATGAAGCCGATGAGGACCCAAACAACTTTATAGGGAAATTTGACGACTACTACAACGAAATCAAGGACATGGTAGTCGATTTAGATACACTCAAGCTAATCCTGTTCCCGTACTGCCTGTACGGAACGACCAAAGATTGGCTCGAATCAAGACAACCCAAATCCATCACTACTAGTAAGAAACATGTGCGTTGCACGTGAGTACTTTTAAAATTACAATATGTTATGATTAGGAAATCAAAATATACTTAGCTTATGTGATTATTTATTATTACTAGGTGTGGTGCACGTGCGTTGCACGTGTCATTGTACTTGAAAACTTGTTTATATCATGAGTCCTATTCTAAGAAGAAAGTAATAACTTCACAATAAGTTGTAAGTTTTCTACAAACAAAGTTATATGCTCGTACTCCTTATTAACTTGTAACTATCCTGAAAGAAAGGCCCTTCAATGTTTGGGTATGTGGCATTTTAGATATTTTTATTGTAAATATAAGAATTTGGACATCCACATCTTATCTTATCTTACATACTATATAACAACAGAAAAGTTGACACAGTTAGCCACAACTTGCCATTTGTCACTTTACATTTGACGTAGTTAAGACACATGTGATCATAATAAGATTACATTGTATGCCCAGCGAATACCGAACGGCAAATCATTCATGACATGCTACTAGGATGATCAGTTACAATGTGTGTGTATATATACATATATATATATATATATATATTACATTACACATTTTTGAAAATTTATAAGTTAGAACATTTGATGATTCAAACTTATATATATATATATATTACATATATATATATATATTACATTACACATTTTTGAAAATTTATAAGTTAGAACATGTGATGATTCAACGGAAGAGCATGTAACGTTATGGGAATTGTAATTGATGGTTAATAAATGGGATACGATCAAACGGTATTTAAAACGAGCTCCTTAATTTTCTAAGAAAACACTTAAACTCGAAAAAATAAAAGCATGGTTTTAATATACTGATATGGGAGTTCTAGTTGATCGATAATATTTGGTATACGATAAAATGGTATTTATTTAAAACAATCTCCTTAATTTTCTAAGAGAACACTTTAACTCGAAAAAATAAAAGCATATTTTTGATATACCTCATTGAAAAAACTATGCACTGCTGAATCAATTCGTTTGTATTTTCTTATGTTTTATCATTTGGAGGAATAATATGATTTACAAATAACACAGTAGAGCATACACAACAGAACCGGCGCTGAATACATGCCAATATTGTGACCATTGCAACGTTATTGCTGAATATGAACGCTGATATATATTTATTTGTCTTCCTTTTCTCTTTGGAAAACTCAGCTATCCATCCCATGACAATTATACATGTTAGCCTACTATTCTGCATTGCTTTCATTACCTTCCTAAAATGTTGTTTGCTTATTTATTTATTTATTTATTTTTGTCATTTAAAGATAATACTTAATATTTTTTTTTTTCTAATTTTACTTGCAACATCTATGACTTTGCATGACAATGACATTTCTCATTTTAACTCGGACTTTTGCCTGATTATACATTAAAAATATGTTTCCATAACTTAGTAGGAATGTTCCACTATCTGAGCATATATACATTAAAAAGATTTTCCAGACCCCCTCGATTTGTTGTAAGGTTCTACAATACTACATCATAGATCACTACTTTTATTCGCCACTTCGCGTTGAATTGTCAAACAATAAATTGTGACAAAGTCCTTTGCAATATCAAACATTTTGCACATATATTTTATTACATAATATAATATACATGACAATGTAAATAATGTACATGCGACGGAGGGCGTATGTTGTTTCATTGATTCTTCTTTTACGTAGTCAATATCTTTCATAACTCTTTGTTCCACATATTTGAAATTTCTTATTTTGTGTGTTTTACTTTTTTCTACTGTTGGTATAATTGAAGAACTATGTAAGACATCATAATTATAATTATACCGAGTTACATGCTGAAGAAGACGTGAATCAAAATAAGAGAAATAATATGGAGACATAGTTTAGTTATAGTCGAAGTTTTCTTTCAAGTTTTATTGGTGAGAGATCTTGTGGCTAATATATATTTAATGCGATTGAGTGAATTGTGGAGTAATTTTGTCTATTATATTTTACGCAATAAAATGAATATTTGTTACCAATACTAGTGCTTAATTACTTATTTTCTAGTAACCTTTGTCTTATTTATTGCGGTATCTCGAATAGCCGCACGGAAAATGAATTGTTAGATAGTTGTAATCTGATGAAATTTAAGTCTTGCATTTTTTATTATTTTTTTAAAAACTGAAGTCTTGTATTTGATCTGTTACTATAGTATGAGCAATAATTATAAATAAAATATACTCTTATATTTTTGTTGCAATTTACAAGGGAAGAAGAGAAAACACAACCACATGGGTAAAATATCAATGCAAACAAGGATCATATAAAGATTAGCCTTCCATGTTATTAGGATATAGTAATTTTTTCTCTAAAAAAGGATATAGTAGATTTGATATAAAATATATGTCCAAAAATCATTCTGACTTTTTTCTTGAATAGAATCATTTAACGTTGAAACTTACAATTAAATTGAGTAGTCATTTGCATACCTACATCACGAGATTGATTAATTAGAATTCATGAAGCCTCTGATTCAGAGGCTACATGAAGGAATGAGAGGTTGGCGAGAATAAATCAGTTAAGAAAAAATATTAAAGTTGTAGATGAACAAAATTTCGACAAATTTTCTACGAAAATATGGGTTCTCAGAATACGTTATTGTGGGTGAAAAACATAAATTGTGCCCAACCAAAACAATCTAATAATTTCACAACTTAGTTAAGATCAAAACGTAAATGTACTTTGAGAAAAAAAATAGCATTGGAGAATAACAAAAGTACTAATTCTGACTTAGAAACACTAATGAATAAGAACAAGAACGATTATTCAACATAATCAATTTTTTTTAACTATTCTGGTGGATGAAAAATTCCATAACGGCATTATAGTTATTCACCAATGAGAAATTGAATCAAATCATAGCACAGCAGAGAAAAAAATATTAATTTATGAAAGGCAATTATGTTCATGCCCTCTTAACGTACTTGGAGAGTTGTTTAGCAAAAGTTAGAAAGAAGAAAGGATAGGAGTTGACCAAGCCTTTTGCTAGACCAAGCCAATAAAATTATGCTAATCTGTTCAGTTCATGAACCCAATCTCGTTGAAGGCCAACAAGGATCTTTTGGCCATCTTATACTCGTAGGGCTATTTCGGGATAAATAGAGGAAGACGATGGTCATGTTTTCCTATCTGGTACATGTTCGCCCACGGGCATAACTCGATCTCGCCTACCAGGCCTAATGGAAGCTTTACCTTATGTTGAAATTGCTAGAAATAGCAGTTAAAGCAACCGGCGACTATCGATCTCTTGTCGGCTTGCTTCGGTCGGTGCATCAAATCGCATTCAAATCACCGGTAGATGTTCTCAATCGAAACATCACGGATCGAGCTTAGATATTCTGTCCCCTCGACGGATCGGAGGAAGATCTTGTGCCACTACTGTTGGAAATATGCTTCAGAGGCAATCTATTTATTGTGACATTAATATGGACTTACTATTCATTAGGTTATCAATATGGAGATATGTTGATTCAAGACTTCTAAGTGTGTTTTGGGAAGTCATCTTTTAGAGTGACGAAAGACAAAGATTCAAGGCTCCAAGGCCTTGAGATATTGATCAAAGCCTCAAAGCCTTGACAGTTACTTTCTTATGAAATGTGTTCTGATAATCTTGTGTTGCAAGTGGTCAATCTGATGTTCTATCAGATATTTGTTGCAAATATTCTTGTTATTTGTTTCTTATATATCTAACATATTGCAGATATCATAATTGGAGTGAATCAAGAACTCTGGTGTTACAGTTTGAAAAACTGTGAAGAATGCTCAGAGCTCCAAGGCCTTGAGATATGCCTTGAGCTGCTGACAGTTTTCACAGACATAACTTGATTCTCTCTTGCATGATTTGATCTTTGCTATTATAATTGTTTAAATACTTTTGCAAGTTTTAAATTGGTTTGTGTTGGTTTATATGATTGTTTGGTAATCAGGTTTATGACTTATTTATTTGATACAGTTTTATTCAGAAACTGAATATCCAAACAGACTTAATGCTGTTATGTATTTGGATTTTGTTTGTTTCTATGCTTAAGGTTATTGCAGGGTTTTCAAATGTGCAATCTTATCACAACAAACTCCAACGGATATCTACTCAGAGCTGTTTTGAATTTTAGTTAGAAAGGGTGAAAAATTTGCAGGAATAGAGATCCTAAAATCTCTCATTCAGTTGGTGGAAGTAGATAAAAGGTGGTTTGAATTTGAAAGACATAGAGAAGCTTACAGAAAACAAAATTCAAACGAAAAGAATGAGAGATACATTCGTGAAAGATCAGATCATCAATCCTCACAACTCCAAGCTTCAATCAAGTGCTTTTTGAAGATCAATCATTCCGGTATTCCTAAAGAACACATCCAGGCTTTAACACCTGATTCTTCTATTATGTTCTTATCCTTTTGTACTTAAATCTCCTTATCTTCTGTATATCTTATACCTCACAAAACCTAGTGGTTAGTTGTTCAAGTGAACAACAAAAGGTTCTTGTTAGCTCAACAGTTAGTAGCTGATACTAGATAGGTTTGGAACCACAAGCTGTATAGGTGTAAGGGAGTTCACTTAGGCTTGAAGATATAGGGCTGTTTCTGTGTGAGTAATAATAAGTGTTTGCCCAATCCTGGTGGGATTTGATCCCTCAAGAAGAGATTAGGTCTATTGGGACTGAACTCTGTAAATTTCTCAGTGTTCTTTACTTTAGAGTTTAGCTATTTATTCTTCCAAGTAATCTAGTTCAAATTAGGGTTTACATACTGTTTAAAACTGGTACTAGTTCAAGGCCTTGAAACTTTCTTTTACACTTAAGAAGTTTCTGATCAGTCTTACAAAATCTCAAGGCCTTGATATTTCTGTCTTGTACTTGCATCACTTAGTTAGTTTTTGTGTTTTAGCAAAAAATTCCCATACTCTATTCAACCGCCCCCTTCTAGAGTATTTTGGTCCTGTATTTAGACAACATTACAAACTTTCAATTGGTATCAGAGCTTGGGTCACTACTATAGATCTAACAATCTTGTGACTATGAGTAATGTAGGAGATGTTGGCTTCTCTCAAGGAAGGGCAGCAAACAGACCTCCATTGTTCTGTGGTGATAACTTCATGCACTGGAAGGAATTTATGAAGATGTTCATCATAGATCAAGACATGGAATTGTGGTCAATAATTCAGAATGGTCTTCATGAGTATTTCACTACCATTAATGGAGTTAGATGCATCAAGTCTGAGGAAAATTTCTCAGTCACTGAACTGGAAAAGGTATCCAAAAATTATAAGGCTATGAATCTGTTATACCGTGCTCTTAATGCAGACGAGTTCAACATAGTGACAAATTGAAAAAGTTCCAAAGAAGTATGGGACAAACTTTTGTAACATATGAATGAACAAGTCAAGTCAAACAGACCAAGATTAACATACTTCTAAGGCAATATGAGATGTTTAAGATGAACTCAGATGAAACTATCAAGGAGATGTTCAAAATATTCACTGATGTGGTGAACAACCTGGAGTCATTGGGAAAAAGCTTCCCTGATGAGGAAAAAGTCAGGAAGATTATGAGAATTTTGCCAAAAGCTAAGTGGGAACCAAAGACAACAGCTATTGAGGAAGCTCGAGATTTGAGTCTTCTTCAGCTAGATGATCTAAAAGGAAAGCTGCTCACTCATGAGATGTCTATGAAAGATGTAGAAGGTGATCTGAGTGAAAACATCAAGAATCTAGCACTCAAGTCTAAAGAAAATAAAAAATCTCAAAGCCTTGAGACTGAAGATGAGCATGATGATGAAGAGGCTTTAGCATTGATCTCAAAGGCCTTGGCCAGAATTTTCAAGAAGAAGAAAAACTTTGGAAAAAAATACTACACCAGAGAGAGATCAAGACCTTCAAGCAACAAGGATTCCAAAGGTAAGTCTTCATCACAGTCACATAAGTAAATCAGTTGATATGGGTCAACAAAATTGTTAAAATTAAAAAGAAAATCCCTCAAACTTAAATATTACGTTTTCCCTTCTCGTTACTTAAACACTCATCATGATCATGATTACCAAGCTCGTGCGTGCCAAAGCAAGGCCACTTGGTTTGTCGTGATGTGATGCAATGGCACAAGCAAGTTATTGATAACTCCTCACTAGGAGTTATCGGTTAGCCTAATTTGAGGGGTATTTGTGTCATAATTGAGGGTTTTAGCCAGGTTTCATCCCTCTTTAGCCTCGAAATTCACGACTAAGTGTGTTGAGCTTCTTTATGCATTACTTCTTTATTTCACGCATTTCGAGATATGATCACGGGTTTTGTTCGTATTATCTACGCAGGACAGGACCAGGAGCCGTGAATGAAGTAGGATTGCAGGGGCGAGAGCCGAGAAAGCCAAAAACGCAAGAACCGAGGATGACCGTGATACAATCGATTGATAATATGTTCAACTGTACTTGAAGTTTTGATGTGAAACCAGCGATAGAAGAAAGAAGATGCCAAGGGCTTTCTAAAAACAGGTCATAATGCTAAAACAAAGTCCGACCGAAAAATGACCTCTCGCCAAGTGTGGGTCCCAGACAGGCCATGCCCAAGTAGGAGTCTCGGGTCCCATGTCCGGAGTCGTGATCATATATGTAAGGTCACAGGTTTCATGGACATGAAATACTTAGTTATTTTAAGGCCTTGAACCAGTTTTCAAACCCTTGAATCAGGTTTCACAGGCCTGAAATAGCAGAGCTATTTCAAGGCCTTGAACCAGGATTCAAAGCCTTGAAGCTGTCTGACCTGTATGCATGTTCTAAGGGGGAGTTTTTCTCAACTCTTCTGACCTGATTTTATCTCTATCACCCCTGTGCTTGATATATTATTAATTGATGATGAAAGACAAACTGTTTTGATATATCTAACATGTGTTAATTCATCAGTTTGACTTAGTTTTGCAGGGAAATTGTATTTCCTAAATATGTATGATTGGTTTCCTAATCTGGCTTTTACAGGGAAGGAAATAATAAGAGATGATGATTCTATGATCAATCAAAGACTTATGAGAGTTTCTCAGATTGTTTAATGACAAGATCACAGCAATATCTCTCAAGATTGTGATCAACTATCCGTTGGAGAAGGCTGTTAAAGAGTCAAAGTTTGTTGCCTACAAAATATGAAGTTGTTGCTGAAAATCTGGGAAGATTTGCAATGCTTCAAACAGTATAAATGGAGTAGACAAAACTCAACGGGCAAAAAGAGAGACAAGTTTATAGATTAACAAGCATCAAAGAAGTCCATCATTCTCACAATCCAACTCACAGAAGATCACTGCATACTTCACTGCAGTTCTACTCTTTAGTGTTCTTCCGTATTGAGCTTTATTTGTAGATCATTCTTGTAATAATTCTCCATTTCATTCTCAAGGATTGTTCAAGGTTAACAATAGAGAATTATTAGTTAATCAGTTAGCTAGAGCAGGTACTAGATAGGTTAGAGAGAACCACAAGCTGTAACAGAGTAAGGCAACTCTCTGTGCTTGAGATCTAGGGCTTAGGTTTTTATTAATAAGAATTGAGTTGAAAATCCTGCAGGGAGAAGATCCCTGAGGTAGAGACGTAGGTCCAAGTGGACTGAACTCAATAAATCACTTGTATCTTGCATTTATAGTTCATTCACATACTTAGTTTTACAGCATTAAAACTAGTCTATTTTCAAGTGTTTGAAACTCTTTTCATGGCCTTCAAAAATACTTGTCTGTTTCATTTCAAACTGTATTTCACTTCAAAGACTTGAAACTGTTTTCAAGGCCTTGAACTTCACTGCTCTTCAAAGAATTTACTCTCCTCCACCAAGTTTTTCAAAAAGTTGGCATACTCTATTCAACCCCCCCTTCTAGAGTATATGTGCTGCATATCTATCTGCATACTCCCCTTTCAATCTATTTCATGTTCATGAAGATTTCCGTGACAGTTTTTACCCAGATGTATTTTGGTAATTTTGACACCGGGCCCGGGTTTTCGGAGTCGAGTTTGGATTTTTGCGCCCAAATTCTGTCAGCAGTGTTCCTATGGCCAGATTCAGGATTGGGCAGAAATTTGAGTGGTTTTGACCCAGGGATATTTTGGTAATTTTGACAAGTTTTGGGTCAAAGCGCAGCCCGAGCAAAGAAGGGGAGATATGACTAGCCTAAAAACGTTTGAAAAACTTTTAGCGGTTTTGACCAAGGCCCTTAGGAAAGGTTAGAATCCCTAGAAGACCTAGAAAAGATCTGCTTAACAGGATCCGAAAATCTGCAGAATTGTGATAACGTGCAGGAAAAGAAAAGATACTGCACAACTGGTATTGGGCACGGTTAAGTGGCTGTTGTGTGTTTTTATATCAGTAAAGAACGAAAAACTGAAAATACTCTAGGGGATCCCGGGATCTAGTACCTTAAACCCTATATTTAATACACTCAAGATTATACCAAAAATTCTAAAAAAAAATATTTACTTTTCATTTGCTTTTAGTATTTAGTTCGCAGTTACAAACACTCAAATTACTACTTGTTTTTACAATTTGTCAGTTGAAACTGATTACTTGAAAAACCGGCAATAGTCTTCGTGGGAACGAAAATTCGAGTTGAAATACACTCGGTACTACTCGATTCGTATACTTGCGACTAGAACGATAATTTGAGCATCAAGTTTTGGCGCCATTGCCGGGGATATTTTTACGGTTCATTTAGTAGTCAAAATTAATTCTCAGAGTTTCTATTTTATTTTTACTTTTATTGTAATTACTGTTTTTCGGGACTGTTTAGTTGATGCCCAGATTGCCCCACGATTTGGTGCAACTTCTTGACAATCCAGAAAAACTTTACACAGAGCAAAACCGCGACACAGAGAAAGCAGAATGGCCAAAACCGCAGGAGACCAACCGGCAGTCGTCCCGGAACGCAATCCGGCTCAGATGGCTCGGTACATCGAGGATCTGATCTTAGCAGGTTTTGATGCCCGGAACAACTAGAGGACATACAACAGGTCTGGAAAGGCGTTGGTAGAAAAACTTGAGGTCCCTACGAGATGACATGAGCCAACCATATTGGTGAGCTCGATCACTGATGAGCACTTTGATCTAAAATCCTCCGCCATCCACACTGCTAAGACTCACTAGACGTTCCACGATGAAGCCGATGAGGACCCAAACAACTTTATAGGGAAATTTGACGACTACTACAACGAAATCAAGGACATGGTAGTCGATTTAGATACACTCAAGCTAATCCTGTTCCCGTACTGCCTGTACGGAACGACCAAAGATTGGCTCGAATCAAGACAACCCAAATCCATCACTACTAGTAAGAAACATGTGCGTTGCACGTGAGTACTTTTAAAATTACAATATGTTATGATTAGGAAATCAAAATATACTTAGCTTATGTGATTATTTATTATTACTAGGTGTGGTGCACGTGCGTTGCACGTGTCATTGTACTTGAAAACTTGTTTATATCATGAGTCCTATTCTAAGAAGAAAGTAATAACTTCACAATAAGTTGTAAGTTTTCTACAAACAAAGTTATATGCTCGTACTCCTTATTAACTTGTAACTATCCTGAAAGAAAGGCCCTTCAATGTTTGGGTATGTGGCATTTTAGATATTTTTATTGTAAATATAAGAATTTGGACATCCACATCTTATCTTATCTTACATACTATATAACAACAGAAAAGTTGACACAGTTAGCCACAACTTGCCATTTGTCACTTTACATTTGACGTAGTTAAGACACATGTGATCATAATAAGATTACATTGTATGCCCAGCGAATACCGAACGGCAAATCATTCATGACATGCTACTAGGATGATCAGTTACAATGTGTGTGTATATATACATATATATATATATATATTACATTACACATTTTTGAAAATTTATAAGTTAGAACATTTGATGATTCAAACTTATATATATATATATATTACATATATATATATATTACATTACACATTTTTGAAAATTTATAAGTTAGAACATGTGATGATTCAACGGAAGAGCATGTAACGTTATGGGAATTGTAATTGATGGTTAATAAATGGGATACGATCAAACGGTATTTAAAACGAGCTCCTTAATTTTCTAAGAAAACACTTAAACTCGAAAAAATAAAAGCATGGTTTTAATATACTGATATGGGAGTTCTAGTTGATCGATAATATTTGGTATACGATAAAATGGTATTTATTTAAAACAATCTCCTTAATTTTCTAAGAGAACACTTTAACTCGAAAAAATAAAAGCATATTTTTGATATACCTCATTGAAAAAACTATGCACTGCTGAATCAATTCGTTTGTATTTTCTTATGTTTTATCATTTGGAGGAATAATATGATTTACAAATAACACAGTAGAGCATACACAACAGAACCGGCGCTGAATACATGCCAATATTGTGACCATTGCAACGTTATTGCTGAATATGAACGCTGATATATATTTATTTGTCTTCCTTTTCTCTTTGGAAAACTCAGCTATCCATCCCATGACAATTATACATGTTAGCCTACTATTCTGCATTGCTTTCATTACCTTCCTAAAATGTTGTTTGCTTATTTATTTATTTATTTATTTTTGTCATTTAAAGATAATACTTAATATTTTTTTTTCTAATTTTACTTGCAACATCTATGACTTTGCATGACAATGACATTTCTCATTTTAACTCGGACTTTTGCCTGATTATACATTAAAAATATGTTTCCATAACTTAGTAGGAATGTTCCACTATCTGAGCATATATACATTAAAAAGATTTTCCAGACCCCCTCGATTTGTTGTAAGGTTCTACAATACTACATCATAGATCACTACTTTTATTCGCCACTTCGCGTTGAATTGTCAAACAATAAATTGTGACAAAGTCCTTTGCAATATCAAACATTTTGCACATATATTTTATTACATAATATAATATACATGACAATGTAAATAATGTACATGCGACGGAGGGCGTATGTTGTTTCATTGATTCTTCTTTTACGTAGTCAATATCTTTCATAACTCTTTGTTCCACATATTTGAAATTTCTTATTTTGTGTGTTTTACTTTTTTCTACTGTTGGTATAATTGAAGAACTATGTAAGACATCATAATTATAATTATACCGAGTTACATGCTGAAGAAGACGTGAATCAAAATAAGAGAAATAATATGGAGACATAGTTTAGTTATAGTCGAAGTTTTCTTTCAAGTTTTATTGGTGAGAGATCTTGTGGCTAATATATATTTAATGCGATTGAGTGAATTGTGGAGTAATTTTGTCTATTATATTTTACGCAATAAAATGAATATTTGTTACCAATACTAGTGCTTAATTACTTATTTTCTAGTAACCTTTGTCTTATTTATTGCGGTATCTCGAATAGCCGCACGGAAAATGAATTGTTAGATAGTTGTAATCTGATGAAATTTAAGTCTTGCAATTTTTATTATTTTTTTAAAAACTGAAGTCTTGTATTTGATCTGTTACTATAGTATGAGCAATAATTATAAATAAAATATACTCTTATATTTTTGTTGCAATTTACAAGGGAAGAAGAGAAAACACAACCACATGGGTAAAATATCAATGCAAACAAGGATCATATAAAGATTAGCCTTCCATGTTATTAGGATATAGTAATTTTTTCTCTAAAAAAGGATATAGTAGATTTGATATAAAATATATGTCCAAAAATCATTCTGACTTTTTTCTTGAATAGAATCATTTAACGTTGAAACTTACAATTAAATTGAGTAGTCATTTGCATACCTACATCACGAGATTGATTAATTAGAATTCATGAAGCCTCTGATTCAGAGGCTACATGAAGGAATGAGAGGTTGGCGAGAATAAATCAGTTAAGAAAAAATATTAAAGTTGTAGATGAACAAAATTTCGACAAATTTTCTACGAAAATATGGGTTCTCAGAATACGTTATTGTGGGTGAAAAACATAAATTGTGCCCAACCAAAACAATCTAATAATTTCACAACTTAGTTAAGATCAAAACGTAAATGTACTTTGAGAAAAAAAATAGCATTGGAGAATAACAAAAGTACTAATTCTGACTTAGAAACACTAATGAATAAGAACAAGAACGATTATTCAACATAATCAATTTTTTTTAACTATTCTGGTGGATGAAAAATTCCATAACGGCATTATAGTTATTCACCAATGAGAAATTGAATCAAATCATAGCACAGCAGAGAAAAAAATATTAATTTATGAAAGGCAATTATGTTCATGCCCTCTTAACGTACTTGGAGAGTTGTTTAGCAAAAGTTAGAAAGAAGAAAGGATAGGAGTTGACCAAGCCTTTTGCTAGACCAAGCCAATAAAATTATGCTAATCTGTTCAGTTCATGAACCCAATCTCGTTGAAGGCCAACAAGGATCTTTTGGCCATCTTATACTCGTAGGGCTATTTCGGGATAAATAGAGGAAGACGATGGTCATGTTTTCCTATCTGGTACATGTTCGCCCATGGGCATAACTCGATCTCGCCTACCAGGCCTAATGGAAGCTTTACCTTATGTTGAAATTGCTAGAAATAGCAGTTAAAGCAACCGGCGACTATCGATCTCTTGTCGGCTTGCTTCGGTCGGTGCATCAAATCGCATTCAAATCACCGGTAGATGTTCTCAATCGAAACATCACGGATCGAGCTTAGATATTCTGTCCCCTCGACGGATCGGAGGAAGATCTTGTGCCACTCCTGTTGGAAATATGCTTCAGAGGCAATCTATTTATTGTGACATTAATATGGACTCACTATTCATTAGGTTATCAATATGGAGATATGTTGATTCAAGACTTCTAAGTGTGTTTTTGGAAGTCATCTTTTAGAGTGACGAAAGACAAAGATTCAAGGCTCCAAGGCCTTGAGATATTGATCAAAGCCTCAAAGCCTTGACAGTTACTTTCTTATGAAATGTGTTCTGATAATCTTGTGTTGCAAGTGGTCAATCTGATGTTCTATCAGATATTTGTTGCAAATATTCTTGTTATTTGTTTCTTATATATCTAACATATTGCAGATATCATAATTGGAGTGAATCAAGAACTCTGGTGTTACAGTTTGAAAAACTGTGAAGAATGCTCAGAGCTCCAAGGCCTTGAGATATGCCTTGAGCTGCTGACAGTTTTCACAGACATAACTTGATTCTCTCTTGCATGATTTGATCTTTGCTATTATAATTGTTTAAAGACTTTTGCAAGTTTTAAATTGGTTTGTGTTGGTTTATATGATTGTTTGGTAATCAGGTTTATGACTTATTTATTTGATACAGTTTTATTCAGAAACTGAATATCCAAACAGACTTAATGCTGTTATGTATTTGGATTTTGTTTGTTTCTATGCTTAAGGTTATTGCAGGGTTTTCAAATGTGCAATCTTATCACAACAAACTCCAACGGATATCTACTCAGAGCTGTTTTGAATTTTAGTTAGAAAGGGTGAAAAATTTGCAGGAATAGAGATCCTAAAATCTCTCATTCAGTTGGTGGAAGTAGATAAAAGGTGGTTTGAATTTGAAAGACATAGAGAAGCTTACAGAAAACAAAATTCAAACGAAAAGAATGAGAGATACATTCGTGAAAGATCAGATCATCAATCCTCACAACTCCAAGCTTCAATCAAGTGCTTTTTGAAGATCAATCATTCCGGTATTCCTAAAGAACACATCCAGGCTTTAACACCTGATTCTTCTATTATGTTCTTATCCTTTTGTACTTAAATCTCCTTATCTTCTGTATATCTTATACCTCACAAAACCTAGTGGTTAGTTGTTCAAGTGAACAACAAAAGGTTCTTGTTAGCTCAACAGTTAGTAGCTGATACTAGATAGGTTTGGAACCACAAGCTGTATAGGTGTAAGGGAGTTCACTTAGGCTTGAAGATATAGGGCTGTTTCTGTGTGAGTAATAATAAGTGTTTGCCCAATCCTGGTGGGATTTGATCCCTCAAGAAGAGATTAGGTCTATTGGGACTGAACTCTGTAAATTTCTCTGTGTTCTTTACTTTAGAGTTTAGCTATTTATTCTTCCAAGTAATCTAGTTCAAATTAGGGTTTACATACTGTTTAAAACTGGTACTAGTTCAAGGCCTTGAAACTTTCTTTTACACTTAAGAAGTTTTTTATCAGTCTTACAAAATCTCAAGGCCTTGATATTTCTGTCTTGTACTTGCATCACTTAGTTAGTTTTTGTGTTTTAGCAAAAAATTCCCATACTCTATTCAACCGCCCCCTTCTAGAGTATTTTGGTCCTGTATTTAGACTACATTACAAACTTTCAATTGGTATCAGAGCTTGGGTCACTACTATAGATCTAACAATCTTGTGACTATGAGTAATGTAGGAGATGTTGGCTTCTCTCAAGGAAGGGCAGCAAACAGACCTCCATTGTTCTGTGGTGATAACTTCATGCACTGGAAGGAATTTATGAAGATGTTCATCATAGATCAAGACATGGAATTGTGGTCAATAATTCAGAATGGTCTGCATGAGTATTTCACTACCATTAATGGAGTTAGATGCATCAAGTCTGAGGAAAATTTCTCAGTCACTGAACTGGAAAAGGTATCCAAAAATTATAAGGCTATGAATCTGTTATACCGTGCTCTTAATGCAGACGAGTTCAACATAGTGACAAATTGAAAAAGTTCCAAAGAAGTATGGGACAAACTTTTGTAACATATGAATGAACAAGTCAAGTCAAACAGACCAAGATTAACATACTTCTAAGGCAATATGAGATGTTTAAGATGAGCTCAGATGAAACTATCAAGGAGATGTTCAAAATATTCACTGATGTGGTGAACAACCTGGAGTCATTGGGAAAAAGCTTCCCTGATGAGGAAAAAGTCAGGAAGATTATGAGAATTTTGCCAAAAGCTAAGTGGGAACCAAAGACAACAGCTATTGAGGAAGCTCGAGATTTGAGTCTTCTTCAGCTAGATGATCTAAAAGGAAAGCTGCTCACTCATGAGATGTCTATGAAAGATGTAGAAGGTGATCTGAGTGAAAACATCAAGAATCTAGCACTCAAGTCTAAAGAAAATAAAAAATCTCAAAGCCTTGAGACTGAAGATGAGCATGATGATGAAGAGGCTTTAGCATTGATCTCAAAGGCCTTGGCCAGAATTTTCAAGAAGAAGAAAAACTTTGGAAAAAAATACTACACCAGAGAGAGATCAAGACCTTCAAGCAACAAGGATTCCAAAGGTAAGTCTTCATCACAGTCACATAAGTAAATCAGTTGATATGGGTCAACAAAATTGTTAAAATTAAAAAGAAAATCCCTCAAACTTAAATATTACGTTTTCCCTTCTCGTTACTTAAACACTCATCATGATCATGATTACCAAGCTCGTGCGTGCCAAAGCAAGGCCACTTGGTTTGTCGTGATGTGATGCAATGGCACAAGCAAGTTATTGATAACTCCTCACTAGGAGTTATCGGTTAGCCTAATTTGAGGGGTATTTGTGTCATAATTGAGGGTTTTAGCCAGGTTTCATCCCTCTTTAGCCTCGAAATTCACGACTAAGTGTGTTGAGCTTCTTTATGCATTACTTCTTTATTTCACGCATTTCGAGATATGATCACGGGTTTTGTTCGTATTATCTACGCAGGACAGGACCAGGAGCCGTGAATGAAGTAGGATTGCAGGGGCGAGAGCCGAGAAAGCCAAAAACGCAAGAACCGAGGATGACCGTGATACAATCGATTGATAATATGTTCAACTGTACTTGAAGTTTTGATGTGAAACCAGCGATAGAAGAAAGAAGATGCCAAGGGCTTTCTAAAAACAGGTCATAATGCTAAAACAAAGTCCGACCGAAAAATGACCTCTCGCCAAGTGTGGGTCCCAGACAGGCCATGCCCAAGTAGGAGTCTCGGGTCCCATGTCCGGAGTCGTGATCAGATATGTAAGGTCACAGGTTTCATGGACATGAAATACTTAGTTATTTTAAGGCCTTGAACCAGTTTTCAAACCCTTGAATCAGGTTTCACAGGCCTGAAATAGCAGAGCTATTTCAAGGCCTTGAACCAGGATTCAAAGCCTTGAAGCTGTCTGACCTGTATGCATGTTCTAAGGGGGAGTTTTTCTCAACTCTTCTGACCTGATTTTATCTCTATCACCCCTGTGCTTGATATATTATTAATTGATGATGAAAGACAAACTGTTTTGATATATCTAACATGTGTTAATTCATCAGTTTGACTTAGTTTTGTAGGGAAATTGTATTTCCTAAATATGTAGGATTGGTTTCCTAATCTGGCTTTTACAGGGAAGGAAATAATAAGAGATGATGATTCTATGATCAATCAAAGACTTATGAGAGTTTCTCAGATTGTTTAATGAGAAGATCACAGCAATATCTCTGAAGATTGTGATAAACTATCCGTTGGAGAAGGCTGTTAAAGAGTCAAAGTTTGTTGCCTACAAAATATGAAGTTGTTGCTGAAAATCTGGGAAGATTTGCAATGCTTCAAACAGTATAAATGGAGTAGACAACACTCAACGGGCAAAAAGAGAGACAAGTTTCTAGATTGACAAGCATCAAAGAAGTCCATCATTCTCACAATCCAACTCACAGAAGATCACTGCATACTTCACTGCAGTTCTACTCTTTAGTGTTCTTCCGTATTGAGCTTTATTTGTAGATCATTCTTGTAATAATTCTCCATTTCATTCTCAAGGATTGTTCAAGGTGAACAATAGATAATTATTAGTTAATCAGTTAGCTAGAGCAGGTACTAGATAGGTTGGAGAGAACCACAAGCTGTAACAGAGTAAGGCAACTCTCTGTGCTTGAGATCTAGGGCTTAGGTTTTTATTAATAAGAATTGAGTTGAAAATCCTGCAGGGAGAAGATCCCTGAGGTAGAGACGTAGGTCCAAGTGGACTGAACTCAATAAATCACTTGTCTCTTGCATTTATAGTTCATTCACATACTTAGTTTTACAGCATTAAAACTAGTCTATTTTCAAGTGTTTCAAACTCTTTTCAAGGCCTTGAAAAATACTTGTCTGTTTCATTTCAAACTGTATTTCACTTCAAAGGCTTGAAACTGTTTTCAAGGCCTTGAACTTCACTGCTCTTCAAAGAATTTACTCTCCTCCACCAAGTTTTTCAAAAAGTTGGCATACTCTATTCAACCCCCCCCCTTCTAGAGTATCTGTGCTGCATATCCATCTGCATACTCCCCTTTCAATCTATTTCATGTTCAGGACGATTTCCGGGACAGTTTTTACCCAGATGTATTTTGGTAATTTTGACACCGGGCCCGGGTTTTCGGAGTCGAGTTTGGATTTTTGCGCCCAAATTCTGTCAGCAGTGTTCCTATGGTCAGATTCAGGATTGGGCAGAAATTTGAGTGGTTTTGACCCAGGGATATTTTGGTAATTTTGACAAGTTTTGGGTCAAAGCGCAGCCCGAGCAAAGAAGGGGAGATATGACTAGCCTAAAAACGTTTGAAAAACTTTTAGCGGTTTTGACCAAGGCCCTTAGGAAAGGTTAGAAACCCTAGCAGACCTAGAAAAGATCTGCTTAACAGGATCCAAAAATCTGCAGAATTGTGATAACGTGCAGGAAAAGAAAAGATACTGCACAACTGGTATGGGGCACGGATAAGTGGCTGCTGTGTATTTTTATATCGAAAAAGAAAGAAAAATTGAAAATACTCTAGGGGTTCCCGGGACCTAGTACCTTAATCCCTATATTTACAACACTCAAGATTATACAAAAAATTCAAAAAAAAAAAATATTTACTTTTCATTTGCTTTTAGTATTTAGTTCGCAGTTACAAACACTCAATTACTACTTGTTTTTACATTTTTTCAGTTGAAACTGATTACTTGAAAAACCGGCAATAGTCTTCGTGGGAATGAAAATCCGAGTTGAAATACACTCGGCACTACTCGATTCGTATACTTGCGGCTAGAACGATAATTCGCGCATCAAGTTTTGGCGCCATTGCCGGGGATATTTTTACGGTTCATTTATTAGTCAAAATTAATTCTCAGAGTTTCTATTTTATTTTTACTTTTATTTTAATTACTGTTTTTCGGGACTGTTTAGTTGATGCCCAGATTGCCCACGATTTGGTGCAACTTCTCGACAATCCAGAAAAACTTTACACATAGCAAAACCGCGACACAGAGAAAGCAGAATGGCCAAAACTGCAGGAGACCAACCGGCAGTCGTCCCGGAACGCAATCCGGCTCAGATGGCTCGGTACATCGAGGATCTGATCTTAGCAGGTTTTGATGCCCGGAACAACTAGAGGACATACAATAGGTCTGGAAAGGCGTTGGTAGAAAAATTTGAGGTCCCTACGAGATGACATGAGCCAACCATATTGGTGACCTCGATCACTGATGAGCACTTTGATCTAAAATCCTCCGCCATCCACACTGCTAAGACTCACTAGACGTTCCACGGGGAAGCCGATGAGGACCCAAACAACTTTATAGGGAAATTTGACGACTACTACAATGAAATCAAGGACATGGTAGTCGATTTAGATACACTCAAGCTAATCCTGTTCCTGTACTGCCTGTACAGAACGACCAAAGATTGGCTCGAATCAAGACAACCCAAATCCATTACTACTAGTGAAGGATGTGTTGCAGATTTTTTCTGGCAAAATTCTACCCTGCCTCTCGGGAATTCCAATTGCAGAGCGAGATCATGTCATTCAAGTAGAAGATGGGAGAGACGGTGGTAGATGCATGGGGCAGGCTAATGATATTAGTGAAGAAGTGCCCTAATCACGGTTTTGGGGACCCGAATATTCTGCGGGTATTATATCATGCCCTAGACACGGAGAATATTAACAAAATTGATAGAGAAGCCATCGGCGATTTTTTGTACCATGTGGACAAGGACGGTGCCTATAAGCTGATGAAGCAGTTAGCAAAGCAGGACACACGCCTGTTTGACGGTCGCAGGATCACGACCCATGCCGAGCCAGTAGAAGATGACAGAATAGATAATCTGACTTGGGTCGTTCAAGACCTGGTCAAGAAGGTCTATTCGGAGAAGAAGGCTGTTGCAGCGGTAGGAGAACTAGATTTGGACGCAGCCATCGAGGAGCTCAGAAACGAGGATGCCAATTATGTGCAGCAACAGTGGGATCTGAGCCGTTACAGACCAGGCACGAGAGATCATCCGGATTCTAGTACGGAAACTCAAATTCTGTAGTTCATGCAACAGGATTCCAGTACAATCCACATGCACAGCAGGCGTCACCTCCACCACAGCCCATCAATGAGATGGCAGAAGTCTAAGCAATGCTAAAAGGCATGACCACCAGTTTTAATGCAAGATTCACACAAATACACAAAGCTGTCAACACCTTGCCAACCGACCTCCACTCAACTAAATCAGCACTGCGACACTCGAAGTCCAGGTAGGGCAGTTGGCAGAGTAGCAGACCAAGAGAGCACCAGGGAACTTACCCTCGACCACTGTTAACAATCCGCGTGCTTAGATCAATGCCATCACCACTCGTAGTGGATTAGCACTACATGATCCGCCGTACCCAAGCCATGCACGTGCAGAAAAGTGGAAAAATATCAAACACGAAGTTTTTGGCCGGGATGACAATTCAGCCGTCAGCCCCCAGCCAAAGCGCTCGGTTGAACATGATGTAATGCAGAATGATAAGGAAGATGAAACGGTACCTATCTGCAAGGAGGTGTCGTATCCTTTTAAGACATGTAAGAGGGATGATATCAAGGACTACTCCAGATTTCTGGAGATGTTCAAATAGCTGCATATCAACATACCGTTTGCTGAGGCATTGGCGAAGATTCCCACTTACGCCAAATCCTCAAGGACATTCTGTACGGGAGGAGGCGGATGAGCGATTTCAAGAGTATAAATCTTACGACAGAAGTGGTCAACTGTGTGAAGAATGGGCTACCAAGGAAGAGGAAGGACCCTAGAA
The DNA here is from genome assembly GCA_023055425.1 of Linanthus parryae. Lineage (NCBI taxonomy): Eukaryota > Viridiplantae > Streptophyta > Magnoliopsida > Ericales > Polemoniaceae > Linanthus > Linanthus parryae. The sequence goes on from JALGPY010000001.1 coordinate 125,616,911, forward strand.
GTTTTTTCATCCCAGTGTCCCTAGGTAATGCTTAAATAGGAAAGGCTCTGTGTGACCTAGGGGCTAGTATTAATCTGACGCCATAGACGATTTTCAAAAGTCTGAAGGTCGGTGAACCGAGGCCCACAAGAATAATGCTGCAAATGGCGGAAAGATATGTGAAGTAGGCTTACGGAGTTATAGAAGACATTCTAGTCAAATTCGGAGAGTTTATTTTTCCTGCAGATTTTGTGATTCTGGACATGGAGGCAGGGGAAGTATCACTCATTATGGGCAGGCCATTTCTGGCCACCGGAGAGGCCATGATAAACTGCAAAAGCGGAGAACTGACCATGCAGATTAATGAAGACAATGTGGCAGTTAACGTTTTCAAAAATTTGCAATTGCCAAATTACTATGAGCACGAAGATGTCTAGACTATAGAGGTAGTCGAAGAAGGCTAGGAAAACGAGGAAATGGATAAACTATGGGAAGAAATCGACAATGTGTACACCGAACATGAGGATAGATCCCGGTGTGAGCAGGCCATGAGAACGGAACATTGGACCACTTTGCACTTAGACAAAGATGGTGGGCAGAGATTGTCTCTAGTCCTGTCACTCAAGGAGCCGCCTGCATTGGAGCTGCAACCGCTCCCGAGTCACTCAGGTACGCATATATTGGTGATAATGATACTCTGCCCATAATTGTTTTGTCTCGTTTATCTCAGGAACAGGAGCAGAAACTGCTGGAGGTGTTGTGAGAGCATAAAGAGGCAATCGCCTGGACGATTGCGAAAATCAAGGGAATCAGCCCCTCCTAATGTATGCACAAGATAAGAGTCGATGACGGAAAAAAGCAAGTGATTCAGCCTCAGCGGAGAATGAATCCGAACATGAAGGATGTAGTGCGGAAGGAAGTTATGAAGTGGCTGGAAGCAAGAATTATTTACCACATCTCGGACAGCACATGGATCAGTCCAGTCCAGTGTGTGCTTAAGAAGATAGGTATCACGGTGGTGCATAATGAGGCTCAGGAGAAGATCGCACAGCGCACCGTCATGGGCTGGCGAATCAATATGGATTATTCGAGGCTGAACGACGCAATATTGAAGGATCACTTTTCTTTACCGTTCATGGACCACATGTTGGACAGGTTGGCACATCACGCTTACTACTGTTTTCTTGACGGGTAGTCCGGCTATAATGAGATCTACATAGCCCCGGAGGATCTAAAGAAGATGAATTTTACATGCCCGTACGGTACGTTTGCATTCCGGCGCACGTCGTTCGGGTTGTGTAACGCTCCAGCAACGTTTCAGAGATGCATGATGGCCATATACTCGGACATGATCGAGAAAAATCTGGAGGTCTTTGTGGACGATTTTTCACTATTCGGGGACCGTTTCGAAGACTGCCTGTACCACCTGGCTCAGGTACTGATCCAATGTAAGAAGTCCAATCTCGTGCTTAATTGGGAAAAGTGCCAATTTATTGTCCGATGGAATCGTGCTGGGTCACAAGATTTCCATCAAGGGACTGGAAGTGGATAGGGACAAGATTGAGGTAATCAAGAAACTGCCGTACCCGACAACAGCCAAGGCGAGCAAGAGTTTTTTTGGACATGCAGGATTTTATCGAAGGTTCATCAAAGAATTTTCCAAAATCACGAAGCCACTGTGCTTTGCTCGAAAAAGATGTGCCCTTCGAATTTAATGAAACATGCCAGCAGGCCTTTGACCACCTCAAGGGAAAGTTGAAAACAGCCCTGGTGATCACGACGCCTGACTGGTCACTCCCATTCGAGCTTATGTGTGATGCAAGCGATTATGCAGTTGGTGCAGTTTTGGGGCAGTGGAAGGACAGTCTGTCACGTGATCTATTACGCAAGCAGAGTGCTGCATGATGCACATATCAATTACGACACTACAGAAAAGGAACTTCCCTCTGCGGTGTATGCTCTGGACAACTCCGGCCATACTTGGCCGGGTCAAAAGTGATCGTTTTACTGACCACAGCGCCCTGAAATACCTGCTGGACAAGAAGGACGCAAAATCAGGCTGCTGAGGTGGGTGTTACTCATGAAGGAATTTGATTTGGAGATTCGGGACAAGAAAGGAGTCGAAAACGTAGTTGCTGAACACCTTTCCAGGCTCGAGAATTCTGCAGTAGACCCGATGCCGATTCAAGAAAATTTTCCGGATGAGCACATCACTGTGGTCAAGATTGGAAGATCGTGGTACTACGCCATAGCTAATTAATTGGTGAATGGAGCACTTCCTACAAACCTTACCCCATCACAGCGGAAACGGTTTATTTCTGAGTGCCATCAGTATTTCTAGGATGACCCGTACCGGTTCAAATAAGGGGCCGATAACATTATGAGAAGGTGTATTCCGACCCACGAAGCCTGGAACGTGATTAAACACTGCCACTCAGCAAAGTGTGGGGTTATTTTGGCGGAACCAGCACAACACAGAAGGTACTTCAGTCCTGTTTCTTTAGGGCGACAATTTTTAAAGACTGTCACGACTATGTGCAGGGATGCGATAGATGCTAGAGGACGGGGAACACGTCTCAGAGGGATGAGATGCCTCTGACTATATGGCAGGAAGTTGAACCTTTCGATGTTTGGAAGATCGATTTCATGGGTCCATTCCTGTATTTTATGGAAAATATGTACATTCTGCTGGCAGTTGACTATGTAAGCAAGTGGATCGAAGTAGTGGCGTGTCAAAAAAATGATGCAGCCACCATTGAGCGTTTTCTGAAACGCAACATATTTACTCGGTAGGAACCCCTCAAGCGATGATCAACGACGACAATTCTCACTTCATTAACTGAGTCTTTGCCAGAGTTCTTAAACAATGTGGGGTGTCTATCCATAAGGTGTCACTAACTTATCACCCCCAAAAAAACGGGCAGGCTGAGGTTTCGAACAGGGAGATCAAGAGCATACTGGGAAAGACTGTGAATCTGAGCCGAAATGACTGGTCAATGAGACTGGATGACGCTCTCTGGGCATATAGGACCGCTTACAAAACACCAGTGGGCATGTCACCGGACCAGTTGGTTTTTGGGAAAGCGCGCCATTTATCGATTGAGTTAGAGCACAAGGCTTATTGGACTATAAAATAGTTTAACTTGGATCACAATCTAGCAGGTGATAAGAGAAAAATGGCGCTGCTTGAATTGGCACGATCAACGAATCACGCCAAAGCAGTTCAAGGAAGGTGATAAGGTGCTTCTATACAACACTTGGAAGAGATTTTTTCCAGGAAAGGTATGGTCCCGGTGGTAAGGGCCATTCATCGTAAGAAAGATATTCACTTGGGGAGCGTTTCAGTTAGAGAATCCAAAAGATAATTCATGCTTCCAGGAACGGGAATCGGATGAAGCCATATCTGGAGTCAGAATCATTCGCCAAGGTATAACCGGTCTAATATGACGACCCGTGACCAAACCGGAGGTAACTGGGTCGGGCCGTCGACCTGAAATTACAAGAGCTGGTTGGGAGACAACTCAACTTAGGAGTAGTTTAATTTAGTTTATTTAATTATGCTGAAATTTAGAGGGGTGAGATGATCGTGATCTAATGTCTAAATGAGTATGTGCAGAAGAAGCAGAAAATTGGAGTAGAGAAACGCGCTGCACGCACGCCGAGAGGGCCGACAACACAGCTAGGAGCCCAGCAATGGAGCCAGCAGGGCCAGCCACGCAACCAGCAGGCCAGCCACACAGCCAGCAGGGCTGGCCACGCAGGCTGACACCTCAGCCAGGCAGACAGAGGTTAGCCACGCAGGCTGAAACCTCTTCCACGCAGCAAGAGAAACCCAGCCATGCAGGTCGTGGGTTAAAAACGCAAGGAAAAAAAATTTGTATCTTTTTGGAGTGTTTGGGGGGTCGAAGTGTATTTTTGGAGACTTCTGGGTGTGAAAACGGGGTTAGGGAGACTTTGGGGGGCATTGTGCAAATATGAAAAAAATATATTCAAAAAAAATTCAGAAAGTTCAAACGTTCTGCACAAAGGCAGATGGTCGGCCATAAGCAAAAGCAAGCCACCATTTTTGTCTTTGAAGCTTTCTCTCTCCCCATTTTCTCTCCACCTCCAAAAATTCAAACTCCACCAAAACAAAAATGAGCACGTTTTCGGAATCCTCACGACTTGAACATTCATCCAGTATTTTCAGAATTGCAAAACACGATACGAGCAAGTGTGGGGGTGAAGGTAAAAGTAGGAATGTAAACGAACCAAGCCGTTCGTGAACAACTCGCGTTCAATTCGTTAAAAGCTCGTTCATGTTTGATTCAACTTATTAGTCAAACAAACTCAAACATGAAAATGTGTTCGTTTACTAAACGAGCCGGGAACGAGCCGAACAAGGAGCTCGTTCGTTACTGTTCGCGAACAATTAGTAGTATATATGTAGTAGTATATATGTATATATAGTTTGTAATAATTATATTATTTTGTCTTCTTTATGAGTAATTTCTTAAAAGCATGCATAATTAGTGTAGAATCTTTAATTATTAGGAGTTTGACCTCTTAATTAGGGTTTCAAAAGGTAATTCTATAATTTAAAGTACCATAAATACTTACTATATAAGAATAGAATTGGATGCTTTGAATATCACTAGCACAAATAAATCATATTTCTATACTAATACATTTTAAGCTAGTTGTTTCCTTTAAGCATTTTATCTTAATTAATAACACATGATATTTTAATTCGATAATTATATATTATCATATCCATCCAAGAGAAATAGAAGTTCATCGAACCGAATTCAAGCCCGTAAACAAGCTAATTAAATGAGCCACGAGCCGAACAGCGAACAACTCGAGCCCCAAACGAGTCGAACTCAAACAAGGTTTTTTTGTTCGGCTCGAGTTTGTGTTCGATTCGTTTAGTATCCAAATTAAACGAGCCAAACTCAAACAAGCGATATTCGGTTCGATTCGGCTCGTTTACAGCCCTAGGTAAAAGTGTGAAATTTCATAAAGAAAATCTCAGATTCGTCGAGTTCGGGCAGGATTCGGAAAAAATACAAAAAAGGAACGTCGACGAGGGAGTCAAGGACTACAAGGTGACAAGATCGGAGATTTTTTCCGACGAAGAAATTTTCCGGCGACATTTTCCAGCAACCCAAAAAGCCTGTTTTAGCACTTGTAAACTTGCTCCGAGTGCACACGTCCGAAATCACTTCCTTCGTTTTTTTTTTTGCGTTTTAGGCACGAACCCGTACCGGGGTCGAGATTTTTTCTACGTTTTTCTCGGTTTGCGTGCCGACTGTGGTAGAACCTCTGGTAGCTTTTAGGTGGTTATTTGCTAAAACGCACTAATCACTGGCACATAATTAGATTATTTTTTGTAATTTTTTGTGCTTAATTTTCCTGCCATATTTTATCTGCAAAGGCTGCGCCGACACTGAGACTTGTTTTTTGTGAGAATCGCAGGCATGACCCAGAGGAGTTATGGTTGCATGAAATTACCCATAATTATTATGACAGTTATAGGTTTTTCTGTGCGGTAGCCCATAGATACTACCTCTCAGGCAGGAAGGGGCTTCAGGAGATACCTAATGATGACAGGTTTGAGGCAGATGAGCACAACATGACTCTGGCCACATTGAACTATCTCAGTAGTGCTGATTTGTTTGGGGTGTCCTTATCACAATTTCCCGGGCCATCTAGTTCCGCTCTGACCCGCCAGTTTTTCTGTAACTTGATATACCAGGACCAGGGTGAGGCATATGATCCCAACTGGGTTTATTGACGTCGGACCTTCATTCTCCTGACCCCTACTGCCATCCACATGACCTATGATATACCTCCCTTCGTGTACCATTGCGCATACCAGCAGGCGCTGGGTTTATTTACTGCCGTGTTTGTTACTGTAAAGCGAAAGAGATATTGCCGTTTTTGACGTCAACATTTACGGCAAGCTTTATTATCTTCGTTTTTGCCCTCATTTAGGTGACAAGAACTCCTGCCGTGTTTGACTATAATCTTGCTGTATTTTATCATATTATATGTGGCAGTAATTGCCCTCAGTTTTTAGCCCCCCTTAAACACCATTAGAATTTCCATTTTTGATTATTTTACTGCCACATTTGGTTCCACCATATGTGGCAGTAACTTTACTCCCTCAGTTTTTTGGTGTAACAAAAATGGCAATAACTATGTAACGCTGTTTAAAGAAGAAAAACTGCAAAAAAATAAATACAATAATTCTGGTCATTCCTACCTGTAACCTGCATATTTCAACCCAACAAACACAAAATTGTTTTCAACACAACAAGCACACACTTCCAGTTGTTCACAAATCTTACAAAATAACTTTTACATTACAAAGATTACAAAATAACACTTGCGACTGATATTTCCAAGTTCGAGCTATCTGTGTTGCTTCAAAAAAAGATGCATATAATTTCACTCACCATAACTTAAGCTCCAACCAAAAATGCAAACTAGCTAGTTGGTACAATGTCACTCTCTTTGCTATAGCTTGAACTTACGTATGTAACTTAGACTGTGACGAAAACTGCAAGTTATATTGCTTCATCAACTTCGCTCTCTTTCCTAGTTTGAACCTGCACAAGGTCATTATAAGAGCTTTACATAAGTAATGAAAATATATATGCCTACAATTGAGTACATACACTGACAGACTTAGGCAAGTGCTTCGCATAAGTATAGATAGCCATTTTTTTAGATCAATACAGAATCAGAAGAATTGCTATGTTTTTAGATCAATATAACTTGAACAATTTCCCGGGAATACGGTTGATGTACGGCCGATTATATGTAGCAAACAACATAACGCTTTCGGTACCATGTTTGCTCCATTTGCTTTTTTTAATTTCCTCCTCATCTGCTTGGAGTGAATTATGTTTGGTGTAAAAGAAGTTAATTGCCAAAGCAGTGGTGAAAGAAAAATCCTAACAAGTCGTACAATTTTGTTATAAAATCAAATTGCAAAATCAGTTTAATGGTTCAGAATTTTGCTTCTTGGAATGCCAACTGATTAGTGAAGATCCAAGAAACTGGCAACATCCAGAAGTACTCTTCCTATCCACTTTATATCCTGCAAAATCTGCATCTGAATAGCCACTCAACATAAAATTAGATCTCCTTGGATACCAAAGCCCCAAGTCTTTGGTTCCATTCAAATATATAAAAATTTCTTGACAGCAGTTAAATGACTTTCCTTAGGATATGCCTGAAATCTTGCACACATGCAAACACTAAACATAATATCAGGTCTACTAGTAGTTAAATACAAAAGTGATTCAATCATACCTCTATACTCCTTTTGATTTACACTCTTACCATTTGAATCCTTGTCTAATGAGAGTGATGAACTCATAGGAGTTTTAAGTACCTTGGACTGTGTCATATTGTACTTGTTCAACAAGTCCTTGGTATACTTTCTTTGATGTACAAATATCCCTTTCTTCATTTGTAAAATATGAAGTCCAAGAAAGAAAGTCAGTTCTCCCATTAAGCTCATCTCAAACTCCCTGCGCATAAGACTAGAGAACTCTTTTGAAAGAGCATCATTAGTAGCACCAAAAAAAATATCATCCACATAGATCTAAACTACTAACAAATCAATTTCATGACGTTTAATAAAAAGAGTTTTATCTACTAGACATCTCTTGAAATTATTGTCAAGTAAAAACTTTGAGAATCTATTATACCAAGCCCTTGGAGCTTGTTTTAAACCATAAAGAGCTTTGTCTAATTTGTAAACATGATCAGGGAAGTTTTTATCTTCAAAACCAGGGGGTTGAGCTAAAAAAACATCTTCTTGTAAATAACAATTCAGAAAAGCACATTTGACATCCATTTGATAAAGCTTTATGTTATTGTGAGATGCAAATGCAAGAAGTATTCTAATAGCTTCTAACATGGCAACAGGAGCAAATGTCTCCTCATAGTCTATACCTTCTTCCTGATTGTATCCTTGTGCCACCAGTGTGGCTTTGTTCCTGACCACTTTGTCATTCTCATCAAGCTTATTTTTTAACACCCATCTGGTTCCTATAACTGATTTCTCTTTTGGTTTGGTAACCAGATTCCATACCTTGTTTCTTTCAAATTCATTCAGCTCACGTTGCAGTGCAATGATCCAGTCTGCATTTTCCAGTGCTTCCTTTGTATTCGTAGGCTCAATCAATGATACAAAAGCACTAAAAGAACACAAGTTCTTCAACTGTCCTCTTGTCTGAGTTCCAGTTGTTGGATCAGATATGATATTGTCAGCTGGATGATCTGCAAGATACTTAAACTTCGTCCTCGGTGTCCAGGAATATGTTCCTTCAAGGCTTTGAGTTCTTGAAACAATAGAGGGCGCATCATAGAAAGTTTCAGTTTCAGTCTCAAGGCTTTGAGATTTTGGCTCTGCAGGAGGTTCAAGGCCTTGAGATTCTGCTGATTGATTATGCAATTTAGTTTTTCCTTTGTCCTCTTTCACAGCATCATCATCAGACTCATGCTTGTTCAAATTTAGATCTGCAAAACTTTCACTCAGAGAATCATTAGTACTTTCATCAAAAATCACATGAATACTCTCTTCCACAATCTTGGTTTTTCTATTGTAAATTCTATAAGCTTTGCTAGTTTGAGAATATCCACGAAATACACCTTCATCACTTCTAGCATCAAACTTACCAAGATTGTCTCTGCCATTATTACGCACAAAATAAGTACAACCAAAAGGTTTGAGATAAGAGACACTAGGCTTCCTACCTTTAAACAGTTCATAAGGAGTCTTTTTAAAAATAGACCTAATCAAACATCTATTCAACACATAATTGGCAGTATTAACAACTTATGCCCACAAGAGTTTTGGCAAATTACTTTCAAGTAGCATGGTTCTAGACATATCCTCAAGTGTCCTATTTTTCCTCTCAACTACTCCATTTTGCTGTGGAGTTCTAGGTGCAGAAAAGTTGTGTGATATGCCATGCTTTGCACAAAATAAATCAAAGTCAAGTTGATCAAACTCCCTACCATCATCACTTATAATAGATGCAACATGCAAATTTTTCAAAGTTTGAAGCTCTTTGCACAGTCTACAAACTTCAGATAATACTTCAGTTTCGTCTATAATAAACATCACCCATGTTGACCTAAAATAATCATCTACTATCAAAAGCATATACCTCTTACCTTTTGGATTCTGAACTCTCACAGGACCACATAAGTCCATATGCAACAGTTCTAAGGGTCTAGAAGTACTTACAAAGTTCTTTGGCTTGAATGAGCTTCTTATTTGTTTACCTTGTACACATGCCTTGCAGACCTCATCATCCGAATTTTTTTGTGATGGTAATCCTCTTACCAAATCCTTTGAGATGAGTTTTTTCAAGGTGTGTATGCTAATTTGCACAAGCTCTCTATGCCAAATCTTTGAGTCTTCCTTCAAGGCCTTGAGGCATTTCAACTTGTCACATGCAACACAATACTACCTATACCAATATTATTGCATTTTGCTTTGTCACCAAGTGTAATTGTTCCTCCAGATTTTTCTGTGAGCTCAGTAAAAAGAGACTTATTTCCACTCATATGTCTGGAACAGCCACTGTCTAATATCCATTTCTGATCTTTCAAGGCCTTGGTGACATCCTGCAAAATTAAATCATTGCCTTAACAGGATGTTAGAGTAAGTGCAGAACTTTGAGTCATACTCAGAATAAGCCATGTTTGGTGGTCTAATTCCATTGGGAACCCAAATCTGCCTAACCTGTCCCTTAAGCTTATAAGGATAAGTGTTCCTCATAATATGAAGTTCAGACCTTCTGAAGGGACAAGTTAATCTAATTTGACCAATTTTTCCACAGTAATGACATTTTGGAGAATGTCTGCTACCAGATTTGACAAAAATAGTTTGGCTTTTCTTTGGAAAGTTTGGATTGTATCCAATCCCACTTTTATGCATTGATTTCAGACTTCCTCCAAGAATGAGACTCAGATTATGTTCTGAGCCTGTAAAACTGGCTAGGATCTTTTTAGACTCTTGAAGTTTCTCAGTCAAAGAACAGATTCATTGTTCTAGATCCTCTGAATGAGTCTTTAGATCAAAATACCTTTCAGTTAAGAGAGTGCTTTGATAAATATTCTCTTTTATCTGTGCCTTCAAGGCTTTGAATCTGTTGTCCAAGGCCTTGAAGTCCTTTTCAATTTTTGTCTTAGAAACTTCAACAGTTTTGTTGGCAAAAACTAGGTCCAGGTTTTCTTTTACCTGCTCATGAATCTTAATCTTTAAAGAAGAAATCTCATTTCTATAACTTTCCTCATTTAAAAACATTCTCTTGAGAATTTCAGGAAGTACATCAGAAGGACTAGCAAGAAGATTTTGTACCATTTCCTCAATATGTCTATCCAAAGACTTTTCTTCAGCATGTTTAGCCATGAAGCATAAATTTGATTGATCTTCTTCTGTGTCTGAATCACTTGATGAATCAGAATCACTCCAAGAGGCCATCATGGCTTTCTTCCTTATGTTGTCACTGTCTTTCTTTTGAAAGTTCATGTTCTTCTTCTTTTCTGGACAGTCCCTTACTAAATGATATGCATCACCACATTCAATACAATTCATTACTTCAATTTTATGTGACTGTGATGAAGACTTACCTTTGTACTCCTTGCTGCTTGAAGGTCTTGATCACTCTCTGTTGTAGTATCTGTTACCAAAGTTTCTCTTCTTCTTGAGAATCCTGGCCAAGGCCTTGGAGATCAATGCTAAAGCCTCTTCATCATCATGCTCATCTTCAGTCTCAAGGCTTTGAGATTTTTCATTGTCTTTAGCCTTGAGTGCTAAGTTCTTGATGTTTTCACCAAGATCACCTTCTACATCCTTCATAGACATTTCATGAGTGAGCAGCTTTCCTTGTAGATCATCTAGCTGAAGAAGACTGAAATCCTGAGCTTCCTCAATAGTTGTTGTCTTTGGCTCCCATTTGGCTTTTGGCAAGCTCCTCATAATTTTCCTGATCTTTTCTTCATTTGAGAACTTTTTTCCCAATGACTCCAGATGATTCACCACATCAGGGGATCTTTTGAACATCTCCTTGATAGTCTCATCTGAGTTCATCTTGGACAGCTCATATTGCCTCAGAAGTATGTTAATCTTGGTCTATTTAACTTGACTTGTTCCTTGATATGTCACAACCAGTTTGTCCCATACTTCTTTGTAAGAGCACAATATAACAGATTCATAGCCTTGTAATTTTTTGATACCTTTTCCAGTTCAGTAACTGAGAGATTATCCTCAGACTTGATGCATCTAACTCCATATATGGTAGTGTAATATTCATGAGGACCATTCTGAACTATTGACCACAATTCCATGTCTTGATCTATGATGAAAATATTCATCAATGCCTTCCAGTGCATGAAATTGTCACCACAAAACAATGGAGGTCTGTTTGCTACCCTTACTTGTGAGAAGCCACCATCTCCTACATTACTCATAGTCACAAGATTGTTAGATCTATAGTAGTGACCCAAGTTTAGGGTTTTGATAATGGATACGCAGCGGAAAAATAAATTTTATCCATGCAAAACCCTCCAAGGATCACAAGACAAAGAGACATAACGATGGTAAGGGAAGAAATCAAGTTACACACCTTAGGATTTCTCCTGTGATGACTTGTAACGTGAATTGTGTCACGTTATCTATAGTTAATCCACGCCTAGAGTTGAGATCTAGATCTTCCTTCTCCTTTGTGCTAGCCCGGAACGGAGGCAGAGGAAGAAGAAATCACGCAACACGAGGCAACAAGGAGGGGCGGCCTCCTTGTTGGGCCGACGGGAAGGGGGCGGCGGCAAGGGGGGCAGACGACTCCTCTTGCTTCCTTCCTCTCTCTCCTTTTGTTCTCTCCCACTCAAGTTATGAACTAAGGGCTCATAAGTGTGGGAAGGAAGGAAGGAGCATCCTTTATATAGTCCAATAAATCCTTGCCAACTACCTAAAGGACCTATTCTAGTCCTACTAGAATTCTGTTTAGTCCCTTCCTTGCAGATTAGTCCTACTAAGTTTGCAAGGTGTTTCAAAGTGATCCTTCTAAATGATTAATCCTATAAATTAATTCCCAAATATAATTCTACTCTATATAGCGTGTGACCCCATAGGTTCTATCTAGTTGGTAGCAACAATTTGCTAATATGGAGCGGTTTCTTGCAAAACATCCATTCTTGCCAACTAATAGAATAGTCATCCGACAAACCTTGTAGAAGTAATTGTCTCATCCCTTTGTCTATATATCCGGATTGGACACGATACATACAAGTCACACTCGTATATCCAATCCATAGTTCTCGATCCATGGGTATAGCCTTATTCGTACAAATAACATCAATATCCTATATCGATTTATTTGAGTCTGGCCAGACATTCTATAAGCACTATCCCTCGACTAGCCTAGGATATTTTCTCCCGTTATGTGGGAGGGACAAATTCTATCTACGTCCACTACGATCTCTAAGCTTGCTTCTTATTGTATCCGGTACACGCCTTTATAACTACCCAGTTATGGTGTAGCGTTTGACGCTACCAAAATCACAATAATCCACAACTAGAATATCTAGCGACTTCAAGTCTAAGGATGACAATACCATTGGACCACGAGAAGCACTTGTGACTTAAAATAACGTGTATGTAGCCTTCTCGGAGATGGGTCAATCCGGTCCGCCATTACCCTTAATGCACACCCATGTGTTGGATCATGATATCTCCATATCAATCCAACCCCATACTAGTCTATAGATGATTGTCCTATTAATCATTATACTGGACTAGGGATATTTAAGATAAACAACACATTTGTAAATCTAAGGACTTCATTATATTAAATATCCAATAAATAATACAATGAATGTTCTAGCCAAAATAAATTCATATTAAACTAGATTGCCTCTAGAGCATCTATTCCAACAGTCTCCCACTTGCACTAGAGCCAATCTGACGCATCTCGTATGCCCATGCTCCTAGTGTGCCCTTCATGCTTCCACTGCACAAGCGGCTTTGTAAGTGGATCTGACAGATTCTCATCTGTAGGAATCTTTGGCACGATCTAACAACAAGTGTATGGTTGTCGTGTGTAGTAATATCCGGAAATCCGGGTTATCGAACCCAAGGGACTTTGTTAAACTAGTTATTATCTTAAACCTTATGTGGGCAAGTCGCAAAGTTGTGTTTTGTTGTAATTCTACTAAAATAAAAATGCAAGATTCTCAATTAATCAAGTGAAGTAGGTCACGATTAACAAAGAGTAATTTATGACTTTTCTAATAAGATGGGAAATACCGGGAATTCTCTTTAGGATCACTAGGGATGATATGAGTTATGCTTTTGATTCATGAAACACTACCATGTATTCTATTATTAATCAAACACTACACAACTCACCGAGTTACCAAACAAGTTGTCTTTGTCTAAAATCAATTTAAACCGAGTTACCAAGCCTAAATCAATTTTAAGCATGCATTACGTGTATTAATCTACTTACGATCCTAATCAACACTACCGAGTTACCAAGTAGTGATACAACTAGGTGAAAAGTTCAATTTACCGACTAAGACTCACGGAGTTACCGCGTGAATATTAATTAAGATCAATCCTACGTTAGCTACGCGTAAGAAAGATAGAGATTTAACATAAACTTTTCATAATAATAGAAGAACATGCTTAATTAAGTTTAAAACGTGAATCACAATCCCAAAACATCAAGTTCATTTCAAACCCTAACTACCAAACGAGAACTCCCAGCAAAAGAGGGTTTAGCTACGACAATACATGATCAAGATACAAAGTTTCATGATAATAAACTAAAAACTAGAGAGTGGGAAGAGAAACGATCAAACAAAGCGTCTCGCAAGCTCCCCGCAGCTCCAAGCACTTGTCTCCAACTCAAAGATACTGAAAAACTATGCCTTACCCGTTCTAATATTTTTCCATAGTGTTTAGAACAAGTTACAAGTAATTACACAGAAGCCCCAACGAATCTGCTCTTTCTGGCGATCTCTTCGTACGAAGAAAATTCTCTTCGTACGAAGACCTTTGTAGGAAGAGTCTTCGTACGAAGACTTTTTCTCTTCGTAGGATGACCTTTGTAGGAAGACTTTTTTCTCTTCGTAGGAAGACCTTCCCAAATAAATACTGCAAGCTGTTTTAGGAAGACATTTTCAGCAACTCAAATTTTGGCTAAGTATAATCTCTTCGTACGAAGACAAATCTCTTCATACGAAGAGAAGTCTAGGTCACCCAAAAACATCCTTTTTCGACTAATTTCCGATTTCTTGCCCGCGCCTTTGCTTCCTTAAGTATCTCCTCGACCTCGAGACTCCTTTAATGCAATAAAACATTCCCAAATTCCGGGGAACCCTTCATTCATCAATTTAGCTCCTCCAAAGGCGTGTTTGGCATTTGCGGATGCTGTTGGCCGCGTATTATCTCTTTGAGCATCCTTTTTGACATTACTTTTTCGTCCGGACTCCGATAAATGTGATTTTTGCACCTTTGGATTCCTTTTGCGATGCAGACTTCATCCATGTAGAGAAAATCCCGTTTCCGAATCGTTTACTCGTTTTTCTCAATTATTGCACAATATTTGGCGAAAACATCCAAAATGCACCAAATTCGTCTTTTCTTTTATTCCAAAGCTCGTTTCTTCTCTCCACTTGATTCCCGCAAGCGTAATTCCTGTCAAACAACAACACGAACACTACCGCGAAGATCAAATGTCATAAATTATTAAAATCATACTCAAAACCATTAAGAAACGCCCGGATTGTGCATTAAAGCTCAAAAACATCCAAATGTGCATTTTCTTCTCAAATTAGCCCAAAATCCATCACTTTGCACTGAAACTCACACAAATAACCATGTGAAACATACGTAGGATAACTCTTATTAAGGAGTTATCAAATACCCCCACACTTTCCATTTGCGCGTCCCGAGGAAAGTCTCATCTACTGCTTCTAACTATATATTAGCCGACAAGACACAAACGACTCTAACATGACTCAAGACACTACTAATGCAGCAAGATGATGCAAATGCAATTCTAGACTCTATCTTAAACACATAAAAACTTTTAAATTCTTTCTTTTTGTGAGATCAGGCAATTTCAATACACATAGACCGGTGCTCATGGAGTGATGAAAATATTAGGCAAGAGGTGTGAGCTCCAACTAAACTCAACAACAAGTAATTCCCCATAGTTAGTATAGAAAGCTTAACTTTACTATAAAGAACAACCTACCTCTTCATGAGTGCTGATAAAATTAAGAGGCTAAACAAGGCTAAGCCACATTCATAGTCCGAGCTCCTATTCCCCTAACGGTTTAGAATGTTGAGGCTTAGGGACAAAAGGATAATCATGAAGTAATAAGTCCTAAAGTGTCACATTCTCACATTAAAACCCGCATCTCACACACCCTCACCCAGATGATAGGAATCCACAACCCGAATCTCACCGATTCCGGCCCTCAATCCCCTCAAACCCCAGTATCATGTCATTCCCGTGGCCATCAAAGCGAAGTGTACGCAAACTCAAGTCTTTATCTTTAATCCGGAACTAAGAACTTTCACCACTCGATTTTCAATAAGAACACTTTAATTATTTATTCCTCTCCTTTTTTCACTCTTTTTCTTCTTCTTTTTCTTTCTACATTTTTTTCTTTTTTTTATTTCTCTCAGTAAAACAACAATAATACAATAAATATGTACTAGTGGTCGTCCTCCAAGAATCAAGCAGCAATAATAATATCAGGAGAAGGAAAGAAACAAAACAATGAATAAGTATCACAAGAATATTTCATCTTCCCCTGACTCCATGAAGCGCAAGATGCCACAAACCGTCCAAGTCAAAGCGTGTCTGGGGGTGGAGTCGTCAATGCACAATATCTATGTCCGTAGTCAAAAGTCGACACCCCCACACTAGAATGCAGTCACATCCCCCTCTCAAGTAGTCAAATAAGATATGTCATGTGCCTAATCCAACCGAACCTCGTACACCAAGATGATAAAAATCCGATACCTAGCACGATCCACCAATTCAGTACAACCAACCCCATTTTTGTGCGGATTAGATGTCACGCACTTAGGCTCTCCACCACTGTGTCCATGATGTAATGACATGGAACACCCCCATACCTTAGTGTGCAAGCCAACTCACTCAC
Source organism: Linanthus parryae (assembly GCA_023055425.1). Taxonomy (NCBI): domain Eukaryota; kingdom Viridiplantae; phylum Streptophyta; class Magnoliopsida; order Ericales; family Polemoniaceae; genus Linanthus; species Linanthus parryae. The sequence goes on from JALGPY010000001.1 coordinate 125,633,081, forward strand.
CCTCGCATCCCCTCGTAGATATCCAATGAAGCATATGCGATCTGCAGAACTCACAAAAAATAAGTAATGAAGCACTCCCCTAACTAACCCCCTCAACTACTACTCCCTCGTGACGCTCTAGGAAGGTAATTTTAAACGATATATGATGAAGGCCAAGAATCGTCTCCCTAGATCATAGAGGCTAACTATGAATCCAAGGATAAATTAGGATTTACTAGTGGTCCTACAAGGTAAGATCTAAAAGCAGTGAGTGCTCTAATACACATCCTCGCACAGCTGTTCTGTCTGCCGCTACGAGGCGGGCTGGCGACTACCTAAGACGGACAACATGAACGTTCGGCTTGTTTAGCAAACACCAAGCTCAACTCTTTTAGGAGAAAAACAGCACACACTTTAGCTTTTCAAATTTAATTTTAGTTTAAAACTAGGTAGGCATTCCCGTAATGAGATTCTCTCTATACTTACTAGGGGGAACTAAAAATGTACCTTCTCAGTCAAAATTCACACCCTATGCCTAAAGTTTTCGCATCTCACTAAATCAACCAAATCCAAGCTTCTCTCAATTGCATTTTCTCAAAATTTTCAATTTTATCATTTTTTATTTTAATTTTTTAAAAAGATCCTAACTCTATATGCAAGGCTTAGACTCGAAATTTTTTGACAATACACAACTAACTTTTTTGGTGGATATACTCAATTATGTGTAAGTGCAAACCAACTATAAATCTATCCTACACAATACGACAATATAAGTAAAAACGTAACAAAAATCACAATACTCACAATACAACCTAAACATCCTACATGTAACTGGCTATGCAAGACACATTGGCTAGCAAACAGATAAACCACCCCCACACTGAAGGCTTCGTTGTCCTCAATGAATTTAGAATATGCAAGAAGACTCAGCAATCAATGTGAAAGGCCAGTAAATGAGATGGATCTATGACATTTAAAATTAACACAAATTCAGCTAGAGGGAAGAAATACTCACAACCACCTCAAGGGCGGGGAAGAAATAGTGTACAGCAATTCCCAAGCACAGTGTGGCACCACTTGTGCTCCCAATAGGTCAGTGTGTACTCGCACAACGGGGTCGACTGCTCTCCTCTTCATGAATCTGCGCATTGAGAATCCCCAACTCGTATGCACGAGTCCCTCTAAAGGTCATATGTTCCATGGCACACCGGGGTCGACTCTCCCATATCCTGCTCAAATATGTCACTTGGAAACAAATGTCAGTCCCTCTCTCTCTCATCTCTCGAAAATAAATAACCAAAACACACGCAACTTTATGAGAATCTAACTCCTTAAATTAACGCAATAAATAGGTTGGTTTGCTTCCCAACTAGCGCCTTGTAATTTAAGGTCGACGACCTGACCCAATTACCTCAAAAAATGTCAAGGAGGTCTAGCACGACGTGCCTCCTCCTTCAGTTTCTTGCTCTTGATCATTTGCACCACATCATGCGCACCGACAATTGGCTTCTTTTCTGAATCAGGCGGATCGAGTTGCAAAATTGTAGACAACCCAGGTGTAGGATCCACATCTTTCTCTCTAAATTTGATCATCGCCAATTTATTCTTCCCTTAGCCTGGAACAAATGCCTTAAACACAAGTGATGAATCTAGAGCTTTGATAGTGAGCTCCTCAGTCTCTAAATCCACATTTGCGCGCATTGTCTTTAAAAGCGGTCTTCCAAAGATAAGTGGCACATCGCGATCCTCCTTGATATCCACTATCACAAAGTCAGCTGGAAAGACAAATGCACCCACTTTAATAAGCAAGTTCTTAATAACCCCCTTTGCTGTAACAATAGAATTGTCTGCCAGTTGCAGGCCCATCTTCACAGGGGTTGGCGCACCAATGCCCAATCTTTGAAATAGGGACAATGGCATGAGATTAATACTCGCACCTAAATCACAGAGCCCATGCGTGTGATATCCACCCCTAAGAGTAAAGCCTAAGATTACACTGCATGGATCTCTCATCTTGGGAATATCTCGATGTGTCACCGTACTACATGTCTCTGTCAGCTTCGACGTGGCATAAGGGTATATGCTCTTCTTACCCCATAAAATTTCTTTAAAGAACTTCTTATACTTGGGAATCTGAGAAAGTGCTTCCACAAGAGGGATGTTGATGTGCAGTTGTCTGAATATCTCCAAAAATCTCCCATAATGATCTTCATCATTCCTCTTTATTGCTGCCGGGTATGGAACATCTGGAACATACTTAGCCGGACTTAGAGTGTTTTTAGGTTCTTCTTTCTTTTCTACCGTGTCCTTTTATTGGGGACTCACGGATTTGGGGACCTCTTCTCCTAATTCTTTCTCTGTGGCTTTAGTAGCTTCAGTTCTCGCATGGCTAGGATATGGAGGATCCTGAGTAGTCACGCCACTCCGAGTAGTAATAGCTTTAAGCTGCTCAGTAGGAACAACATAATTAGCAAGAAGCATTCCAGGTGAAGATTTAGTAAGCTGATTGGCATTTTGTTCAATCTGTGTCTCATGGCTCTTAATAGTGGCTTCCATGTCTACAAACTTGTGCTCCATCATATCCATCTTCTCATTTGTCTGTTGTTGCTGAGTAACCAATTGTCTCAACAAGGGTTTCATTTCCGGATCCTGTTGTTGTTGTGCCTATGGCTGTGTGGCTTGTCTCTGAGCCTGATATAGAGGATAAGGCTGCTGACCAGGTGCATATAACCCACTGTTTGGGTTGATGTAGGTGAAGTTTGGATGATTGCGGTTGTTGGGATGATAAGTGTTCGACCACTGATGTTGTCTTGGTGGACCCATGTAATTTACGTCTTCAATCCCACATCCCTGATTCTCATCCGCGATCTTCTCTCCCACAGAATTCACCTGTGCTAATGGATTCATGCTGTCAAAGGCCGTAGTCATGATTGCCATTTGCTTTTCAAATTTCTGCTCCACCATTGACTCAATCCTGTTGACTAGAGCTGCATCGGCTTCCGAGTATCTACGAGTCTCACACCTGGTAGACTTACGCTTCGCCACAGTGTTAGCAGATCTTGGCACCGCTGCACTCTCAAGCCCATAAAATTGCCTCCGGATAACATATCTAGTTCATGTGATGTTTCCTTGTCTAGAGCATTTTAGAAATAATGGAGGAGTGTATACCATGGCTCTCCATGAGTAGGGCATCTGTGAAGAAGTTGGTTGAATTTCCTCCATGTATCTCCTAGAGAGTCATCCTCTTGCTGAGTAAAATTCCTAATATCAGCCATGAGCTGAGCAACTTTGGATGGCGGTAGAGACTTTCTCATAAACTCGTGGCAACACTCTGCCCATGTAGTAATACATCCTGCTGGAAGCTCCATGAGCCATGTCTTGGCTTTCCCAGATAAAGAGAACGGAAATAGCATCAACTTCACTGTTTCATCTGGAACTTGCTCATTATGCAATGTTGAAGTAATTTGCCCAAAGTTAAGCAAGTGGGCATTCAGATAATCTCCTGGGGCTCCCGCAAATAGGCACTCAGCACGCACCACATCAATCTTCTGCTGATGCAACTCAAAGTGAGCAGCATTAATCTGTGGCCTCACAATGGTAGGTTGATATCTAGCTGGCAAGGTTCTGAAATAGTCCACCAAAGGACGATCTTCAATCTCGGCGTTCTTAATCGGTGCCTTTCCCCCATTATTCCCATTATTGTTCCCACCGATGTTCGCCACTTGTGCCCCCACACCACGACGTGGTTGTGGATTTGGAGGGGCCAAGCGATCAATCATTTCCTGCATCTCAGCCATTTGAGCCCTAAGCTGCTCAGTTTCTCGTGCTCTATTTGCTGCATCCTCTACAACAGCTTCTCTAGCTTCTTTCACATCTTGCACATTTTTGCGGATCCTTTCAAACTCAGCTCTAGTTTCATCATCCATGGTGACTGAGCTTGAATTCCTCTTGTCTCTACGCTGTGCTCTCAATAAGGTTTCCAGGTTTTCAAATGTTGGATACAAAGGCTCGTCTCTAGAACGGGTCATGCACCGTGCTAATCAACCTGAAATCACAAAATACACAAAACGTAGGTGAGTAACAGATATAAACAAAAAATTAAAATCCCTAAGGCTAGGAATTATAACTAATTTAGCCGAAGTCCCCGGCAACGACGCCAAAAACTTGGCACGATCTAACCACAAGTGTATGGTTGTCGTATGTGGTAATATCCGGAAATCCGGGTTATCGAACCCAAGGGACTTTGTTAAACTAGTTATTATCTTAAACCTTATGTGGGCAAGTCGCAAAGTTGTGTTTTGTTCTAATTCTACTAAAATAAAAATGCAAGATTCTCAATTAATCAAGTGAACTATGACATGATTAACAAAGAGTAAGTTATGACTTTTATAATAAGATGGGAAATATCGGGAATTCTCTTTAGGATCACTTGGGATGATATGAGTTATGCTTTTGATTCATGAAACACTACCATGTCTTCTATTATTAATCAAGCACTAAACAACTCACCGAGTTACCAAACAAGTTGTCTATGTCTAAAATCAATTTAAACCGAGTTACCAAGCCTAAATCAATTTTAAGCAATCATTACGTGTATTAATCTACTTACAATCCTAATCAACACTACCGAGTTACCAAGTAGTGATACAACTAGGTGAAAAGTTCAATTTACCGACTAAGACTCACAGAGTTACCGCATGAATCTTAATTAAGATCAATACTACGTTAGTTGCGCGCAAGAAAGATAGAGATTTAACATAAACTTTTCATCATAATAGAAGAACATGCTTAATTAAGTTCAAAACGTGAATCACAATCCCAAAACATCAAGTTCATATCAAACCCTAACTACCAAACGAGAACTCCCAGCAAAAGAGGGTTTAGCTACGACAATACATGATCAAGATACAAAGTTTCATGATCATAAACCAAAAACTAGAGAGTAGGAAGAGAAAAGATCAAACAAAGCGTCTCCCAAGCTCCCCGTAGCTCCAAGCACTTGTCTCCAACTCAAAGATACTGAAAAACTATGCCTTACCCGTTCTAATATGTTTCCATAGTGTTTAGAACAAGTTACAAGTAATTACACAGAAGCCCCAACGAATCTGCTGTTTCTGGCAATCTCTTCGTACGAAGACAATTCTCTTCGTACGAAGACCTGCGTAGGAAGAGTCTTCGTACGAAGACTATTTCTCTTCGTAGGAAGACCTTCCTAGATAGATACTGCAAGCTGTTTTAGGAAGGCATTTTCAGCAACTCAAAATTTGGCTAAGTATAATCTCTTCGTACGAAGAGAAGTCTGGGTCACCCAAAAACATCCTTTTTCGACTAAGTTCCGATTCCTTGTCCACGCCTTTGCATCCTTAAGTATCTCCTCGACCTCGAGACTCCTTTTTTGCAATACAACATTTCCAAATTCCGGGGAACCCTTCATTCATCAATTTAGCTCCTCGAAAGGCGTGTTTCGCATTTCTGGATGCTTTTGGCCGCGTATTATCTCTTTGAGCATCCTTTTTGATATAACTTTTTCGTCCGAACTCCGATAAATGTGATTTTTGCACCTTTGGATTCCTTTTGACATGTAGACTTCATCCATGTATAGAAAATCCTGTTTCCGGATCATCTTCTCGTTTTTCTCAATTATTGCCCAATATTTGGCAAAAACATCCAAAACGCACCAAATTCGTCTTTTCTTCTATTCCGAAGCTCGTTTCTTCTATCCACTTGATTCCCGCATGCGTAACTCCTGTCTAACAACAAAACGAACACTACCGCGAAGATCAAATGTGATAAATTATCAAAATCATACTCAAAACCATTAAGAAACGCCCGGATTGTGCATTAAAGCTCAAAAACATCCAAAAGTGCATTTTCTTCTCAAATTAGCCCAAATCCATCACTTTGCACCGAAACTCACACAAATAAAAATGTGAAACATACATAGGATAAATCTTCTTAAGGAGTTATCAAATACCCCCACACTTGCCATTTGCGCGTCCCGAGCAAAGTCTCATCTACTGCATTTAACTGTATATTAGCCGACTAGACACAAACGACTCTAACATGACTCAAGACACTACTAATGCAGCAACATGATGCAAATGCAATTCTAGACTCTATATTAAACACATCAAAACTTTTAAATTTTTCTTTTTGTGAGATCAGGCAATTTCAATACACATAGACCGGTGCTCATGGAGTGATGAAAAAGTTAGGCAAGAGGTGTGATCTACAACTAAACTCGACAACAAGTAATTCCCCATAGTTAGTATAGAAAGCTTAACTTTACCATAGAGAACAACCTACCTCTTCATGTGTGCTGATAAAATTAAGAGGCTAACCAAGGCTAAGCCACATTCATAGTCCGAGCTCCTATTCCCCTAACGGTTTAGAATGTTGAGGCTTAGGGACAAAAGGATAATCATAAAGTAATAATTCCTAAAGCGTCACATTCTCACATTAAAACCCGCATCTCACACACCCTCACCCTGATGATAGGAATCCACAACCCGAATCTCACCGACTCCGGCCCTCAATCCCCTCAAACCCCGGTATCATGTCATTCCCATGGCCATCAAAGCGAAGCGTACGCAAACTCAAGTCTTTATCTTCAATCCGGAACTAAGAACTTTCACCACTCGATTTTCAATAAGAACACTTTATTTATTTATTCCTCTCCTTTTTTTCTCTCTTTTTTTTCTTCGTTTCTTTCTACTTTTTTTTTTATTTCTCTCAGTAAACAACAATAATACAATAAATATGTACGAGTGGTCCTCCTCCAAGAATCAAGCAGCAGTAATAATGTCAGGGGAAGGAAAGAAAAAAAAACAATGAATAAGTATCACAAGAATAATTCATCTTCCCCTGACTCCATGAAGCGCACGATACCACAAACCGTCCAAGTCAAAGCGTGTCTGGGTGGGGAGTCGTCAATGCACAATATCTATGTCCGTAGTCAAAAGTTGACACCCCCACACTAGAATGCAGTCACATCCCCCTCTCAAGTATTCAAATAAGATATGTCACGTGCCTAATCCAACCGAACCTCCTACACCAAGATGATTGAAATCCGATACCTAGCAAGATCCACCAATTCAGTACAACCAACACCATTTTCGTGTGGATTAGATGTCAGGCACTTAGGCTCTCCACCACTGTGTCCATGATGTAATGACATGGAACCCCCCCACACCTTAGTGTGCAAGCCAAATCACTCACCCTTGCATCCCCTCGTGGATATCCAATGAAGCATATGCGATCTGCAGAACTCACAAAAAATATGTAATGAAGCACTCCCCCAACTAACCCCCTCAACTACTACTCCCTCGTGACGCTCTAGGAAGGTAATTCTAAACGATATATGATGAAGGCCAAGAATCGTCTCCCTTGGTCATAGAGGCTAACAATGAATCCAAGGATCAATTAGGATTTACTAGTGGTCCTACAAGGTAAGATCTAAAAGTAGTGAGTGCTCTAATACACATCCTCGCACAACTGTTCTGTGTGCCACTACGAGGCGGGCTGGCGACTACCTAAGACGGACAACATGAACGTTCGGCTTGTTTAGCAAACACCAACCTGAACTCTATTAGGAGAAAAACAGCACAAACTTTAGCTTTTCAAATATTATTTTAGTTTAAAACTAGGTAGGTATTCCCGTAATGAGATTTTCTCTATACTTACTAGGGGGAACTAAAAATGTACATTCTCAATAAAAATTCACACCCTATGCCTAAAGTTTTCACATCTCACTAAACCATCCAAATCCAAGCTTCTCTCAATTGCCTTTTCTCAAAATTTTGAATTTTATCATTTTTTTTAAAGATCCTAACTCTATATGCAAGGCTTAGACTCGAAAAAATTTGACAATACACAACTAACTTTTTTGGTGGATATACTCAATTATGTATAAGTGCAAACTAACTATAAATCTATCCTACACAATACGAAAATATAAGTAAAAACGTAACAAAAATCACAATACTCACAATACAACCTAAACATCCTACATGTAACTGGCTATGCAAGACACATTGGCTAGCAAACAGATAAACCACCACCACACTGAATGCTTCGTTTTCCTCAACGAATTTAGAGTATGCAAGAAGACTCAGCAATCAATGTGAAATAGCAGTAGATGAGATAGAGCTATGACATATAAAATTAACACAAATTCAGCTAGAGGGAAGAAATACTCACAACCACCTCAAGGGCGGGGAAGAAATCGTGTACAGCAATTCCCAAGCACAGTGTGGCACCACTTGTGCTCCCAATAGGTCAGTGTGTACTCGCACAACGGGGTCGACTGCTCTCGTCTTCATGAATCTGCGCATTGAGAATCCCCAACTCGTATGCACGAGTCCCTCCAAAGGTCATATGTGCCATGGCACACCGGGGTCGACTCTCCCATATCCTGCTCAAATATGTCACTTGGAAACAATTGCAGTCCCTCTCTCTCTCATCTCTCGAAAATAAATAACCAAAACACACGCAACTTTATGAGAATCTAACTCCTTAAATTAACGCAATAAATAGGTTGGTTTGCTTCCCAACAAGCGCCTTGTAATTTAAGGTCGACGACCTGACCCAATTACCTCAAAAAATGTCAAGGAGGTCTAGCACGACGTGCCTCCTCCTTCAGTTTCTTGCTCTTGATCATTTGCACCACATCATGCGCACCGACAATTGGCTTCTTTTCTGAATCAGGCGGATCGAGTTGCAAAATTGTAGACAACCCAGGTGTAGGATCCACATCTTTCTCTCTAAATTTGATCATCGCCAATTTATTCTTCCCTTTGCCCGGAACAAATGCCTTAAACACAAGTGATGAATCTAGAGCTTTGATAGTGAGCTCCTCAGTCTCTAAATCCACATTTGCGCGCATTGTCTTTAAAAGCGGTCTTCCAAAGATAAGTGGCACATCGCGATCCTCCTTGATATCCACTATCACAAAGTCAGCTGGAAAGACAAATGCACCCACTTTAATAAGCAAGTTCTAAATAACCCCCTTTGCTGTAACAATAGAATTGTCTGCCAGTTGCAGGCCCATCTTCACAGGGGTTGGCGCACCAATGCCCAATCTTTGAAATAGGGACAATGGCATGAGATTAATACTCGCGCCTAAATCACAGAGCCCATGCGTGTGATATCCACCCCTAAGAGTAAAGCCTAAGATTACACTGCATGGATCTCTCATCTTGGGAATATCTCGATGTGTCACCGTACTACATGTCTCTGTCAGCTTCAACGTGGCATAAGGGTATATGCTCTTCTTACCCCATAAAATTTCTTTAAAGAACTTCTTATACTTGGGAATCTGAGAAAGTGCTTCCACAAGAGGGATGTTGATGTGCAGTTGTCTGAATATCTCCAAAAATCTCCCATAATGATCTTCATCATTCCTCTTTATTGCTGCCGGGTATGGAACATCTGGAACATACTTAGCCGGACTTAGAGTGTTTTTAGGTTCTTCTTTCTTTTCTACCGTGTCCTTTTATTGGGGACTCACGGATTTGGGGACCTCTTCTCCTAATTCTTTCTCTGTGGCTTTAGTAGCTTCAGTTCTCGCATGGCTAGGATATGGAGGATCCTGAGTAGTCACGCCACTCCGAGTAGTAATAGCTTTAAGCTGCTCAGTAGGAAAAACATAATTAGCAAGAAGCATTCCAGGTGAAGATTTAGTAAGCTGATTGGCATTTTGTTCAATCTGTGTCTCATGGCTCTTAATAGTGGCTTCCATGGCTACAAACTTGTGCTCCATCCTATCCATCTTCTCATTTGTCTGTTGTTGCTGAGTAACCAATTGTCTCAACAAGGGTTTCATTTCCGGATCCTGTTGTTGTGCGTGTGGCTGTGTGGCTTGTCTCTGAGCCTGATATAGAGGATTATGCTGCTGACCAGGTGCATATAACCCACTGTTTGGGTTGCTGTAGCTGAAGTTTGGATGATTGCGGTTGTTGGGATGATAAGTGTTCGGCCACTGATGTTGTCTTGGTGGACCCATGTAATTTAAGTCTTCAATCCCACATCCCCGATTCTCATTCGCGATCTTCTCTCCCACAGACTTCACCTGTGCTAATGGATTCATGCTGTTAAAGGCCGTAGTCATGATTGCCATTTGCTTTTCAAATTTCTGCTCCACCATTGACTCAATCCTTTTTTACTAGAGCTGCATCGCCTTCCGAGTATCTACGAGTCTCACACCTTTTAGACTCACGCTTCGCCACAGTGTTTAGCAGATCTTGGCAACGCTGCACTCTCAAGCCCATAAAATTGCCTCCTGCTAACATATCTAGTTCATGTGCTGTTTCCCTGCCTAGAGCATTATAGAAATAATGGAGGAGTGTATACCATGGCTCTCCATGAGTAGGGCATCTGCGAAGAAGTTGGTTGAATTTCCTCCATGTATCTCCTAGAGAGTCATCCTCTTGCTGAGTAAAATTCCTAATATCAGCCATGAGCTGAGCAACTTTGGATGGTGGTAGATACTTTCTCAGAAACTTGTGGCAACACTCTGACCATGTTGTAATACATCCTTCTAGAATCTTCATGAGCCATGCCTTGGCTTTCCCAGATAAAGAGAAAGGAAATAGCATCAACTTCACTGTTTCATCTGGAACTTGCTCATTATGCAATGTTGAAGTAATTTTCCCAAAGTTAAGCAAGTGGGCATTCGGATCATCTCCTGGGGCTCCTGTAAATAGGCACTCAGCACGCACCACATCAATCTTCTGCTGACGCAACTCAAAGTGAGCAGCATTAATCTGTGGCCTCACAATGGTAGGTTGATATCCAGCTGGCAAGGTTCTAAAATAGTCCACCAAAGGACGATCTTTAATCTCGTCGTTGTTAATCGATGCCTCAGCGTTCTTCCTGTTGTTTCCCCCATTATTCCCATTATTGTTCCCACCGATGATCGCCACTTATGCCCCCACACCAGGACGTGGTTCTGGATTTGGAGGGGCCAAGCGATCAATCATATCCTGCATCTCAGCCATTTGAGCCCTAAGATGCTCAGTTTCTCGTGCTCTATTTGCTGCATCCTCTACAGCAGCTGCTCTAGCTGCTTCCGCATCTTACACATTTTTGCGGATCCTTACAAACTAAGCTCTAGTTTCGTCATCCATGGTGACTGAGCTTGAGTTCCTCTTGTCTCTACGCTGTGCTATCAATAAGGATTCCTGGTTTTCAAATGTTGGATACAAAGGCTCATCTCTAGAACGGGTCATTCACCGTGCAAATCAACCTGAAATCACAAAATACACAAAACATAGGTGAGTAACAGATATAAACAAAAAATTAAAATCCCTGAGGCTAGGAATTATAACTAATTTAGCCGAAGTCCTCGGCAACGGCGCCAAAACTTGGCACGATCTAACCACAAGTGTATGGTTGTCGTGTGTAGTAATATCCGGAAATCCGAGTTATCGAACCCAAGGGACTTTGTTAAACTAGTTATTATCTTAAACCTTATGTGGGCAAGTCGCAAAGTTATGTTTTGTTCTAATTCTACTAAAATAAAAATGCAAGATTCTCAATTAATCAAGTGAAGTAAGCCACGATTAACAAAGAGTAATTTATGACTTTTCTAATAAGATGGGAAATACCGGGAATTCTCTATAGGATCACTAGGGATGATATGAGTTATGCTTTTTATTCATGAAACACTACCATGTCTTCTATTATTAATCAAGCACTACACAACTTGAAATCAATTTAAACCGAGTTACCAAGCCTAAATCAATTTAAGCATGCATTACGTGTATTAATCTTCTTACGATCCTAATAAACACTACCAAGTTAACAAGTAGTGATACAACGAGGTGAAAAGTTCAATTTACCGACTAAGAATCACAGAGTTACCGCGTGAATATTAATTAAGATCAATCCTACGGTAGCTACGCGCAAGAAAGATAGAGATTTAACATAAACTTTTCATAATAATAGAAGAACATGCTTAATTAAGTTCAAAACGTGAATCACAGTCCCAAAACATCAAGTTCAAATCAAACCCTAACTACCAAACGAGAACTCCCAGCAAAAGAGGGTTTAGCTACGACAATACGTGATCAAGATACAAAGTTTCATGATCATAAACCAAAAACTAGAGAGAGGGAAGAGAAAAGATCAAACAAAGCGTCTCCAAAGCTCCCCGTAGCTCCAAGCACTTGTCTCCAACTCAAATATACTGAAAAACTATGCCTTACCCATTCTAATATGTTTCCATAGTGTTTAGAACAAGTTACAAGTAATTACACAGAAGCCTCAACGAATCTGCTGTTTCTGGCGATCTCTTCGTACGAAGACCTTCGTAGGAAGAGTCTTCGTACGAAGACTTTTTCTCTTCGTAGGAAGACCTTCGTAGGAAGACCTTCCCAGATAGATACTGCAAGCTGTTTTAGGAAGACATTTTCAGCAACTCAAAATTTGGCTAAGTATAATCTCTTCGTACGAAGACAAATCTCTTCGTACGAAGAGAAGTCTGGGTCACCCAAAAACATCCTTTTTTCGACTAATTTCCGATTCCTTGCCCGCGCATTTGCTTCCTTAAATATCTCCTCGACCTCGAGACTCCTTTTATGCAATACAACAATCCTAAATTTTGGGGAACCCTTCATTCATCAATTTAGCTCCTCGAAAGGCGTGTTTGGCATTTCCAGATGCTTTTGGCCTCGTATTATCTCTTTGAGCATCCTTTTTGACATAACTTTTTCGTCCGGACTCCGATAAAAGTGATTTTTGCACCTTTGGATTCCTTTTGCGATGTAGACTTCATCCATGTAGAGAAATTCCCGATTCCGGATTATTTTCTCGTTTTTCTCAATTATTACCCAATATTTGGCGAAAACATCAAAAACACACTAAATTCGTCTTTTCTTCTATTTCGAAGCTTGTTTCTTCTCTCCACTTGATTCCCGCACGCGTAATTCCTGTCAAACAACAACACGAACACTACCGCGAAGATCAAATGTGATAAATTATCAAAATCATACTCAAAACCATTACAAAACGCCCGGATTGTGCATTAAAGCTCAAAAACATCCGAAAGTGCATTTTCTTCTCAAATTAGCCCAAAATCCATCACTTTGCACCGAAACTCACACAAATAACAATGTGAAACATACGTAGGATAACTCTTATTAAGTAATTATCAATCTTTCATATTTGGACGTCTCCTCTATCGATAATATCTCGAATCAGATGGAACTTCCTGAGCACGTGCTTGGATTTCTGGTGCGACCTGAGCTCCTTTGATTGCGCGATCGCCGGAGTGTTGTCACAGTACAACTCAATTGGATCCGCAATTCTAGGAACCACACCATGTTCATAAAAAAACTTTCTGATCCAAACAGCTTCCTTTGCTGCACCATTTGCAGCAATGTACACATCCTCTGTTGTAGAATTAGCCACCATCTCTTGCTTGGAACTCTTCCAGCTCACCGCTGCTCCATTCAGGAAAAAAACATATCCCGATTGTGATCTAAAGTCATCTATGTTGGTTTGGAAGCTTGCATCAGTATAACCCCTTACACGCAACTCTTCCTCACCGCCAAATATCAAGAAAGCATCCTTAGTTCTTCTCAAGTACTTTAGGATGTTCTTGACTGCATCCAATGACTCTCACCCGGATTGGATTGGTATCTGCTTGTCATACTCAAGGCATATGACACATTTGGTCTAGTACATAACATTGCGTACATGATAGATCCTATGGCCGAGGCATAAGGAGTTCTACTCATGCGTTCCTTCTCAATCTCATTGGAAGGACAACCACTCTTCGAATGAGTGATTCCATGTGATATGGGCAAGAATCCCTTCTTGGAATCTTGCATGTTGAACCTCTTCAACACCTCGTCAATATATATACTCTGACTTAGGCCTAGCAGTCTCTTAGATCTATCTCTATAGATCTTTATTCCGAGAATATAGGCTGCTTCCCCTAAGTCCTTCATTGAGAAACACTTCCCTAGCCAATCTTTAACAGATTGCAGCATGGGAACGTCGTTTCCAATGAGTAGTATGTCATCCACATACAAGACCAGAAAAGCTACAGAGCTCCCACTAACCTTCTTGTAGACACAAGACTCATCTTCGTTTCTGATGAAGCCAAACTCTTTGACTACTTCATCAAAACGTCTATTCCAACTCCTAGAAGCTTGCTTAAATCCATAAATGGATCATTGCAGTTTACAAACTTTGTTGGCTTGCTTTGGATCTTCAAAACCCTCTGGCTGTATTATATACACATCCTTGAGGAGATTCCCATAAAGGAATGCTGTTTTGACATCCATCTGCCAAATCTCATAGTCGTGGTATGCTGCAATTTCAAGTAGGATTCGGATGGATTTGGTCATTGCGACTGGTGAAAAGGTTTTATCATAGTCAATACCATGAATCTATCTGAATCCTTTAGCCACCAATCGACCCTTATAGGTAATCAAATTACCATCCATGTCGATCTTCTTCTTGAAGACCCATTTGCACCCTATGGGCCGTGCCCCTTCGGGTGGTTCCACCAAAGTCAATACTTTGTTGGTATACATGGATTCCATCTCGGATCTCATGGCTTTTAGCCACTTCTGAGAGTCTGGCCCTTTTACGGCCTCTTCATTGGTAGTAGGCTCATCATCTATGAGCATTGTGTTACCGGAGTCGGTTACGAGAAGTCCATACCTCTCGGGCTCCTAGCGCACTCTACTAGATCTACGAAGCTCTTGTGTTACCTGAACAGGCTGTTCCACAACTTCTTGTGGTTCCTATTCTTGTTCCATAATCGGTTCAGTGATTTGTGGTTCTTGAATCTCTTCAAGTTCTACAGTCCTCCCACTTGCTTTTTTAGAGACAAACTCTCTTTCTAGAAACACGCCGGTCCGACCAACAAACACTTTGTTCTCGGTTGGATTGTAGAAGTAGTAACCCTTAGTTTCCTTAGGGTACCCCACAAATTTACACTTATCCGACTTTGGCCCTAGCTTGTCTGATTCTAAACGTTTTACATAGACATTGTAGCCCCAAATCTTCATGAACGACAATGTGGGACGCCTCCCACTCCACATCTGATGTGGCGTCTTCATGACTAATTTATATGGAACAAGGTTAATGGTGAAAGCTGCACTTAATAGAGCATAGCCCCAAAACGATAATGGAAGATCGGTTCGACACATCATAGATCGAACCATATCTAATAGGGTTCGATTCCTCCTCTCAGACACGCCATTCCATTGTGGCTTTCTGGGTGGAGTGAGTTGGGACACGATCCCACACTCCCTAAGATAGTCATCAAACTCTTGGCTCAAGTATTCTCCTCCACGATCTGATCGTAGAGCCTTAATACTTTTTCCAAGTTGCTGCTCTACTTCACTTTTGAATTCTTTGAACATTTCAAAGGATTCGGATTTGGCCCTCATGAGGTACACAAATCCATATCTACTGTAATCATCAGTAAATGTAATGAAGTAGACGTAACCACCCCTGGAAGGCGTGGCAAATGGCCCACACACATCTGTATGTATGAGCGCCAATTGCTCACTAGTCCTCTCACCTTTCTTATTGAAAGGGGACTTTGTCATTTTTCCCAATAAACAAGCTTCAGATGTCTCATATTATTCGAAATCAAATGAGTCTAGTAATCCATCCTTATGGAGTCTAGATACACGCTTCTCGTTTATATGATCTAAACGACAGTGCCATAAGTAAGGAGGATTTAAATCATGTATTTTAATCCTCTTGGTATTAACGTTGTAGACATGATTTCTTAGATCAAAGACATACAGTCCACTAAATAATTGCGCACTACAATAGTGAATATTATTAAAATAAAGGAACAACAATTGTTCTTTATTGAAATAATAAAACCTTCCTTGTCCAAACAAGAAATAGAATTAATGTTTCTACTCATAGCAGGCACAAAATAGCAATTATTTAATTCTAAAACTAATCCTGAAGGCAGAGATAGCTCGCACACGCCCACGGCCAACGCATAAACTTTTGCTCCATTCCCAACGCGCAGATCTATCTCCCCTTTAGCCAATCTTCTACTTCTCTTTAGATCCTGCACATTTCGACAAATGTGAGATCCACTTCCAGTATCTAATACCCATGATGTAGAGACACTTAAATTGACATCTACAATAAAAATACCTGGTGGTGGTGGAATCACTATTCCAAGCCTCTTGTCCTCCTGATATTTTGGGCAGTTCCTCCTCCAGTGTCCAGGCTGACTGTAGTAGTGACACTCACCTTTAGTCACACCTTTGGCAATGCCACCAACAAGCTTAAGGGTAGGTTCCTTGGACTTGGCAACTGACTTGCCTTTGCCCTTGGAGGATGAGGCCAACCTCTTGCCATTTCCTTTCTCCACCATCATAATGGCCTTGCCCTTACCCTTGTTGATGCTTTGTTTAGCTATCCTCAACATATTGAGCAAATCTGGCAGTGGTTTAACGATCTCGTTCATGTTATAGTTCATGATGAACTGTCCATAACTCTCGGGCAACGATTGAAACACGAGATCGGTTGCCAACTCTTGGCCGACCGGGAACCCCAATCGGGCGAGATTCTCCAAGTACCCCATCATACGGAGTACATGGGGTCCCACCGGTTTCCCTTATGCTAGATGACACTTGAACAATGCCTTAGAGACCTCATACCTCTCAACCCTTGCCTGCTCTTGGAAGAGCTGCTTCAGATGCTCGATCATATCGACAACATTCATGTTTTCGTGTTTCTTCTGAAGCTCAGGAATCATGGTGCATAGAATAAGGCAGGCCGCATCATTGGTGTCATCAACACGCTTTTGATACGCCTTTATAGCTGCAGGGGTATTGTTCTCTGGACCTGCTGGAACTTGCTCCTCTATTGCGTACATTTTTTTTTTCTTGCTTGAGAAGAATTATCAAATTTCTGTACCAATCATGGAAGTTGGTTCCAGAGATCTTGTCCTTCTCAAGGACAGATCGTAGGGAATGTTGTGAACTCGATGAGTAGTTTTCCATTTGGAATTCTGCAAAAAGGAAAATACGCAAGTTTTAGTATTTGTGAATTTTTTTACTATATTCAATAATGGCTAGTTTATCAAATATAGCTCCCACTATTTTTCTACGGATTAATAACCCTCAAGATATTAATGCGGAAAATATCCTTATATTTTCTAGTGGGCCAAGATCCATGTTTCTTCTCCTTATGAGCTTGCTTTGGCAAGTCACCCATAATTTGACTATTTTAGGTAGGAACAATTCCAATTGCATCCCTTATGCAACTCTTGGTTTAATTGGGCAAATAAATCCTTATTTATCCATCCGCATGGATAATCGCAATTGATTGTCTCTAGGTTTTAATACTATTAAACACCTAGTTGCGTCCAACCTCTTACTTAAACAATCTGCACACGAGGTATGCCATTGCACCACATCATTATTAACCAAGTCGCCATGCTTTGGCACGCACGATCTTGGGAAATCATGATGATGAGTGATTAAATAACGAGAAGGAAAAAATGCAATATTTGAATTTTGAGGGATTTTTCAATTCAATTTTAATTGTTTTTGTTGATCCATTTTAACTAATCTATCTATTTGAGTTTGGGCACAACTCCAAATAATAGATCCGGGTTGTCTAATTATCTTATTATCCTAATTGCATGCATCATCCATACACCAACCACAAAATAATAAGACAATAAAATAAACGACCACAAAACAAAATAAACGTGATGTGAATATGGTCTTTTCTAGATTAAGATAATTCCAAGCCAATGTAATTATCTATGAACCCTAATAGCAAACACATCTCCATGCGTCTTTATCTTTTGGTCCATCCTTCATAGTCATGTGGAATGCTCCATCTTTTGTGGCTCCCTTTGGCTTTGGGCTTCTTTTCTTTAATCTTGGCTAACAATCTATTCTATCTAGCACTAGCTAACAACTATACTAAATAAAATATAAATCTCACAAGTTGAGAAAAAAAATTGGCTCGCAGGCCATAAAACCCTAATTAATTATTACAATTAATTGATCAGCTCGCATGCCGTAAACCAAACCACAAAAATTAAACAATCATACCAAACCACATCCTAAGGCCATATCCAATCACCATGCGATTTGCACATAAACAGTTAAAATCCAATTTTAACGCGCTTGGTCAATTTTAATTGATTTTAGAATTTTCTGGGGTTAAAACGGTCCATGGGGCCCAAAAATCAACTTTCCCGGACCCCAAAAGAGGACCGCCAAGGCCTTTTTCCGGCCGGCCCCTAGCCCACACGGCTAGGCCGTGGGCTAGGGCTGCCCTGGCCCCTTGGCCGTCCCTTGCTTGGGCGGAAAGCAAGGAGGGGCGGTTCCCTAGGGGGGCCGAACCTCCTTTGGGAGTTGTTTCCTAAACAACTTCCTCGCTTGGTGCCCAAGTTTGGTTGTTTCCTTGTATGAAAAGAACTCATTCTTTCCATAGGATGCCCAAACCCTAGATCTAAGATCCTAAAATTTCTCAAACTCACTAATTCATGCATCCAATTCAAAAACTAGGTCTTTTTATGATTGGTTATTGACAAATTGGATCATATGCTTGATTTGTGTTGTTTTACGCGATAAACAATAAACTTAAAGTGTAAAACTATCAAAACGTAACACATAAACCACGTTTATGCTCTACAACCTGTGGCTCTGATACCACTGTAGGGTTTTGATCATGGATAAGCAGCGGAAAAACAAATTTTATCCATGCAATACCCTCCAAGGATCACAGGGCAAGAGACATAACGATGGTAAGGGAAGAAATCAACACCTTAGGGTTCCTCCTGTAATGAATTGTAAAATGAATTGTGTCACGTTCTCTATAGTTTATCCACGCCTAGAGTTGAGATCTAGATCTTCCTTCTCCTTTGTGCTAGCCCGGAACGGAGGAAGAGGAAGAAGAAATCATGCAACACGAGGCAACAAGGAGGGGCGGACTCCTTGTTGGGCCGACGGGAAGGGGACCGCGGCAAGGGGGGCAGACGGCTCCTCTTGCTTGCTTTCTCTCTCTCATTTTGTTCTCTCCTACTCAAGTTATGAACTAAAGGCTCATAAGTGTGGGAAAGAAGGAAGGAGCATATTTTTTATAGTCCAACAAATCCTTGCACACTAACTAAATGACCTATTCTAGTCCTACTAGAATTCGGTTTAGTCCCTTCCTTGCAAATTAGTCCTACTAAGTTTGCAAGGTGTTGCAAAGTGATCCTTATAATTAATTATTCCTATTAATTAATTCCCAAATCTAGTTCAACTCTATATAGCGTGTGACCCCATATGTTCTATATAGTTGGTAGCAACAGTTTTCTAATATGGAGCGGTTTCTAGCAAAACATCCATTCTAGCCAACTAATAGAATAGTCATCCGACAAACCTCGTACAAGTAATTGTCTCATCCCTTTGTCTCTATATCCGGATTGGACACGAGAAATATAAGTCAAACTCGTATAGTTTCTCGATCCATGGGAATAGTCTTATTCGTGCAAATAACATCAATATCCTATATCGATTTATTTGAGTCTGGCCAGACATTCTATAAGCACTATCCCTCGAGTGGCCTAGGATATTTGCTCCCGTTATGTGGGAGGGACAGGTTCTATCTACGTCCACTACGATCTCTAAGCTTGCTTCTTATTGTATCTGGTACACGCCTTTACAACTACCCAGTTACGGTGTGGCGTTTGACGCTACCAAAATCACAATAATCCACAAATAGAATATATAGCGACTTCAAGTATAAGGATGACAATACCATTGGACCACGAGAAGCACTTGTGACTGAACATCACGTGTATGTAGCCTTCTTGGAGATGGGTCAATCCGGTGCGCCATTACCCTTACTGCACACCCATGTGTTGGATCCTGATATCTCCATATCAATTCAACCCCATACTAGCCCATAGATGATTTTCCTATATATTAATCATTATACCGGAGTAGGGATATTTAAGATAATTAACACATTTTTCTAAGTACTTCATTATATTAAATATCCAATAAATAATAAATGAATTTTCTAGTCACAAATAAATTCATACTAAACTAGATTGCCTCTAGGGCATCTATTCCAACACTTGTGACTTTACATAACTTGTATGTAGCCTTCTCGTTGTGGGTCAATCCAGTATGCCACTATGCCTAATGCATACCCATATGTTGGATTGTGATATCTCCATAGCAATCCAACCCCATACTAGTCTATATTTAATTGTTCTGTTAATCAATATAATCGACTAGGGATATTTAAGAATATAATATTTATATTCTAAGGGCTTCAATCATGTTAACATATCTCCATATCGATAACATAATGAATATTAAGTCCATATAAATGTCACAAGATGCGTTGATGCGTTGCTCAAGGAGATACGTTAATATTTATATGGACTTAATATTCATTATGTTATCGATATGGAGATATGTTACTATGAATGAAGCCCTTAGAATATAAATATTATATTCTTAAATATCCCTAGTCGATTACATTGATTATCAGGACAATCAAATATAGACTAGTATGGGATTGGATTGATATGGAGATATCACGATCCAACATATGGGTATGCATTAGGCATAGTGGCATACTGGATTGACCCACAACGAGAAGGCTACATACAAGTTATGTAAAGTCACAAGTGTTGGAATAGATGCCCTAGAGGCAATCTAGTTTAGTATGAATTTATTGTGGCTAGAAAATTCATTTATTATTTATTGGATATTTAATATAATGAAGTACTTAGATTTACAATTGTGTTGTTTATCTTAAATATCATTAGTCCAGTATAATGATTAATGGGACAATCATCTATAGACTAGTATGGGGTTGGATTGATATGGATATATCATGGACCAACACATGGGTGTGCATTAAAGGTAATGGCGCACTGGATTGACCCATCTCCGAGAAGGCTACATACACGTTATGTTAAGTCACAAGTACTTCTCGCGGTGCAATGGTATTGTCATCCTTAGACTTGAAGTCGCTAGATATTCTAGTTGTGGATTATTGTGATTTTGGTAGCGTTAAACGTTACACCGTAACTGGGTAGTTATAAAGGCGTGTACTGGATACAATAAGAAGCAGGCTTAGAGATCGTAGTGGACGTAGATATAATTTTTCCCTTCCACATAACGGGAGAAAATATCCTAGGCCACTCGAGGGATAGTGCTTATAGAATGTCTGGCCAGACTCAAATAAATCAATATGGGATATTGATGTTATTTGCACGAATAAGGCTATTCCCATGGATCGTGAAACTATGAATTGGATATAAGAGTGTGAATTGTATGTCTCGTGTCCAATCCGGATATAGAGACAATGGGATGAGAAAATAACTTGTACAAGGTTGTCAAGATGACTATTCTATTGGTTGGCTAGAATGGATGTTTTGCTAGAAACCGCTCCATATTAGCAAATAGTTGCTACAAACTAGATAGAACCTATGGGGTCACACGCTATATAGAGTTGAACTAGATTCGGGAATAAATTAATTGGATTAATTAATTAGAAGGATCACTTTGCAATACCTTGCAAACTTAGTAGGGACTAATTTGCAAGGAAGGGACTAAATTGAATTCTAATAGGACTAGAATAGGTCCTTTAGGTAGTTGGCAAGGATTTTTTGTACTAAATAAAGGACACTCCTTACTTCCTTCCCAAACTTATGTCATAATTGATCATAACTTGAGTGGGAGAGAACAAAAAGGAGAGAGCAAGCAAGCAAAAGGAGCCGCCGCCCCCCTTGCTCGCCGCCCGTCCCCGTCGGCCCACAAGGAGGCCGAAACCTCCTTGTTTCGTTCTCGTTTTGCGTGATTCTTCTTCCTCTTCCTCTTTCCGGGATAGAACCAAGGATTGGAAGATCTAGTATTCAACTCTAGGCGTGGATCAACTATAGAGAACGTGACACAAGTCGCGTTTGAAGTCATCAAAGGAGAACCCTAAGGTGTGTTATTGATTTCTTCCTACACCATCGTTATGTCTCTTGACTTGTGATCCTTGGACGGTTTTGCATGGTTATTATTGTTTCCATTGAGCATCCATGAATCAAAACCCTACAACAAGTGCTTCTCGTAGTGACAATGGTATTGTCATCCTTAGACTTGAAGTCACTAGATCATCTAGTGGTGGAATATTGTGTTTTGACATCGTCAAACGCTACACCGTAACTGGGTAGTCATAAAGGCACGTTTCAGACACAATAGGAAACAAACTTAGAGATGGTAGTGATGTAGATAGAATTTATGCCTCCCACATAACGGGAGCAAATATCCACGACCACTCTAGGGATGGTGCTTATTGTTGGAATTGTGCCCTAGAGGCAATCAATTAATTGTGACATTTATGGATTTACGATTCGTTATGTTATCGATATAGAGATATGTTAACATGAATGAAGTCCTTAGAATATAAGTGTTATATTCTTAAATATCCCTAGTCAATTATAATGATTAATAGGACAATCATCTATAGACTAGTATGGGGTTGGATTGATATGGAGATATCATGATCCAACACATGGGTATGCATTAGGAGTAAT
This sequence comes from Linanthus parryae, assembly GCA_023055425.1. NCBI lineage: Eukaryota > Viridiplantae > Streptophyta > Magnoliopsida > Ericales > Polemoniaceae > Linanthus > Linanthus parryae. The sequence goes on from JALGPY010000001.1 coordinate 125,655,600, forward strand.
GGCATACTGGATTGACCCATCTCCGAGAAGGCTACATACACGTTATGTTAAGTCACAAGCGCTTCTCGCGGTGCAATGGTATTGTCATCCTTAGACTTGAAGTCACTAGATATTCTAGTTGTGGATTATTGTGATTTTGGTAGCGTTAAACGCTACACCGTAACTGGGTAGTTATAAAGGCGTGTACTGGATACAATAAGAAGCAAGCTTAGAGATCGTAGTGGACGTAGATAGAATTTGTCCCTCCCACATAACGGGAGCAAATATCCTAGGCCACTCGAGGGATAGTGCTTATAAAATGTCTGGCCAGACTCAAATAAATCAATATGGGATATTGATGTTATTTGCACGAATAAGGCTATTCCCAGGATCGAGAAACTATGGATTGGATATACGAGTGTGACTTGTATGTCTCGTGTCCAATCCGGATATTGGGACAAAGGGATGAGACAATTACTTGCATAAGGTTTGTCATGATGACTATTTTATTTGTTGGCTAGAATGAATGTCTTGCTAGAGGCCGCTCCATATTAGTAAATAGTTACTACCAACTAAATAGAACCTATGGGGTCACACGCCATATAGGGGTGAACTAGACATGGGAATTAATTAATTAATATGATTAATTAATTAAAAGGATCAAATCGCAACAACTTGCTAACTTAGTAGGACTAATATGCAAGTTGGACTAATCCATGTATAGACATGATTATGATTTGCCAAGGTGGCCTAATTCATGTAGGGACATGATTAGGATTAATTTGAAAATGGAACTAATCCATGTATTGACATGATAAGGACTATTTTGCAAAAGGGACTAATCCGAACTTGAGTAGGATTATGAGGGGTTCTTTATGATGTAGGACAAGGAGTTGTTGGACTATATAAAGAACACTCCTAGCTTATTTTTCTCTCTACACACTACACATCTATTTGATAGAAGAAAGGAGAGAATAAAGCAAGGAGAGAGCAAGTCCCAAAAGAGGGCCGAACCCCCCCTTGGGATTGCCGCCCCTACCCGTCGGCCTAAAGGGTGCCGCCCCACCTTTGGCACTCCATTGTTGGCGATTCCTTCTTCCTCCTCCATTCTTCCTAGCTAGCACATGGATTTGGAGGATCTAGATCTCACCTCTAGGCGTGGATCAACCGTAGAGACGTGACACTATTCGCGTTTGAAGTCATCAAGGAGAACCCAAAGGTGTGTTTATGATTTCTAACCCTTACCATCGTTATGTCTCTTGACTTGTGATCCTTGGAGGGTTTTGCATGGTTTTATGTTTGATTATGCTTCCGTTGTGCAATCCATGAATCAAAACCCAACAGTGGTATCAGAGCCACAGGTCGTAGAGCATAAACGTGGTTTATGTGTTACGTTTTAGTTGTTTTACACCTTAAGTTGTTTGTTTATCGCGTAGAACAAGACAAATCAAGCATGGGATGCAATTTGTCAACAATTAATCATAACAAGATCCAATTTTTGCATTGGATGCATGAATTGGTGAGTTTGAGAAATTTTAGGATCTTAGATCTAGGGTTTGGGCATCCTTGGGGAAGAAGGAGTTCTTCCAAAACAAGGAAACAACCAAACTTGGGAACCAAGCAAGGGAGTTGTTTTGGAAACAACTCCCAAAGGAGGTTCGGCCCCCCTAGGGGACCGCCCCTCCTTGCTTGCCGCCCAAGCAAGGCCGGCCTAGGGGCCGGGGCAGCCCTAGCCTGCGGCCTAGCCGCGTGGGCTAGGGGCCGGACGGCCCTAGGCCCTTGCGGTTCACTTTTTGGGCCCGGGCAATTGAATTGTTAGGCCCAATGGACCGTTTTAACCCTAGAACATCCTAAAATCAATTAAAATTGACCAAGCGCGTTAAAATTGGATTTTAACTGTTTATGTGCAAATCGCATGGTGATTGGATATGGCCTAAGGATGTGGTTTGATGTGGATGTTTAATTTTGTGGTTTGGTTTTACGGCCTGCGAGCTGATCAATTAATTGTAATAATTAATTAGGGTTTTATGGCCAGCGTGCCATTTTTTTTTCTCAACTTGTGAGATTTATTTTATTTAGTATAGAAGTTAGCTAGTGCTAGATAAAAGTAGATTGTTAGCCAAGATTGAAGAAAAGAAGCCTAAAGCCAAAAGGAGCCACAAAAGATGGAGCATGGAGCATGGAGCATTCCACATGACTATGAAGGATGGACCAAAAGATCAAGACGCATGGAGATGTGTTTGCTTTTAGGGTTCATAGATAATTCCATTGGCTTGGAATTATCTTAGTCTAGAAAAGGCCATATCCACATCACGTTTAATTTCTGTTTTGTGGTTGTTTACTTTATTGTCTTATTATTGTGTGGTTGGTGTATGGATGATGCATGCAATTAGGATAATAAGATAATTAGACAACCCGGATCTATTATTTGGAGTTGTGCCCAAACTCAAATAGATAGATTAGTTGATATTGATCAACAAAACAATTAAAAGTTGAATTTAAAATCCCTCAAAATTCAAATATTGTGTTCTTGCCTTCTCGTTATTTAAACACTCATGATCATCATTATTTATCAAGTTCGTGCGTGCCAAAGCAGGGCGACCTGGTTCATAATGATGGAATGCGATGGCACGTAACAATGTGCAATTGTTTAAATAAGAGGTTTAACACAACTGGGCTATTAATATGATTAAGAAACCTAGAGGCAATCAATTGGGATTATCCATATGGATGGATAAATAAGGAGTTATTTTCCCAATTGAACCAAGAGTTGCATATGGGATGCAATTGGAATTGTTCCTACCTAAAGTAGTCAAATTATGGGTGACTTGCCAAAGCAAGCTCATAAGGAGATGAAACATGGATCTTGGCCCACTAGAAAATATAATGATATTTTCCGCATTAATATCTTGAGGGTTATTAATCCGTAGTAAAATAGTGGGAGCTATATTTGACAATTTAAATCCTTGTTGAATATAGTTATACGTCACAAACTTTGCATAATCCTATTGTGTTGAATACCCATGGCATTAACAAACAAAAACACGACTTTATCTATTTCCTAGACTGGTATAAAATTGAGAATTGTTCTCCAAATAAAAGGAAATTGTTGTACATCGTAGAACATAAAGTTCTCTTCCTACAAACTACCAAAATACACTAAAACCTAATGGAAGGAACACCAAAGAATGGTTCTTTGGTTATGACTTGCCTCATGCTAGCTGCCATGAACTCTGAGCTTTGGAAGCAAGAAGAGAGACATGGAGAAATATGATATGATCATACATTGAAAGAAGCTCTTTCAAAAGAGCGAGCTAGACATGAAAGGTTTGAAGTGTTGCTCCACTTTGGGTTATGCAAATATACTAATTCAATATGATTGAAAGATTAGTGAATATGCATTATCTATGAGATATATCAAGAATAAACGGTTATTCACCCAAGTGGACCAAGAATTGCATTGGATGCAATTATATTTTTTGTTTTAAAATTGATTTACTCAATATGATTGAAAAATCACTAAAACAAAACACTAATAACGGGCATGGGCAAAGTTGTTAAAGGTTAACAACATGGGTAAGGGCAAATGGTTTGCGCCGACCCCATAGGTATAAAGCAAGCCTGTTGCTAAAACCAAGTTGCCTTAGAGTCCCATAGGTGGTGTAGAGGAAGAGAGGCTACCCAAAGTACCTGGAAGTAAGTAATAAAGGAATTATGAATTCCAATATGGGTATTTTGTTATAGAAATCAATGTGTCTATCTGATCATCATAAGTATATGATACTAGATGAGGATCTCACATTTATAGAAATGTGGAGGATCTCAAGAGACAAAGACAATTGGATAAGGAAGAAATAATCCTACACGTGGGGCTATGAAGCAAAGGGTTGCTGAATAAGCCGTAGGGAATTATTTCTACCTTTAAGAAATTGTTCATGAATTAGACAAAATACGATCATGTCCTAGCTATGAGTAGGAACATTATCAAAGTTTCTTGTTTGGACAAGAAAGCTCCTTATCATAATAAAGGACAAATGTTGTTCAATTTATTATGATATGCATTATTGTAATGCAATTTTGTCTAAGTGGATTCTATATCCATGATCATGATAATTTCTTCTATAACATAAATACCTAGAGGTTTGCATATAATGATATGAACTTCACTTATCTTTAGCATTATCGTTTAGGCCTCATAAATAAGAGATACATATCTAGAACTCCATGAGGATGGATTTCTGGAACTCATTTGATTATTGAATCATATGAGACATGTAAGACTTATTAGGCAAAAGATATGATCTTTTGGGAATCATACATATTGATGTATGAAGGCCGCTAAACACAAATGGTAAAGATAGTTTTCAGTACTTCATCATATTTACTGATAGGATCAGGTAAATATGGATTTGTGTATCTTATGAAGAAACAAGTCAGAATCCTTTGAATTGTTCAAAGTATTCAGGAATGAAGTAGAGAACCAGCTTGGCAAAAGTATTAGGGCTCTACGATTGGATCGTAGAGGAAAGTACTTGAGCCAAGAGTTTGACAAGAATCTATGGGAGTATTGGATATGATCCAAAACTCGCCCACTTAGCACGCCACATGGGTATGACGTGTCTAAGGGGAGAGTTCGGACCTTGTAGGACACGGTTCGGCTCATGATGAGTCAAACAGAACTTCCAGTTTACTTTCGGGACTATGTTCTAATTACAGCAAATTTCGCCCTTAACCTTGTTCCATCAAAAACGAAATATGAATAATGCCATATGAGATATGGACTAGGAAGTGTCCTAGTATGTCATTCATAAAGATTTGGGGTTATGAAGTTTATGTAAAAGAGTTTACAAAATAAACTTGAACCCATGTCGGATAAATGTTTTGTGGAATATTCTGAAAAGGATATTATTTCTACAACCTAATCGAGAACAAAACTGTTTGTTTCTCGAACCACAGTGTTTCTAGGTAGAGATTGTCTCTAAAAGAAACAGTGGGAGGACAGTAGAACTTGAAAAGTTCAAGAACCACAATGGAACATTGATCCGTTTGATGGAACATGAGTAGGATCACAAGGTGTTGTGGAGCAACTTACTCAAATAACACAAGAACCTCATAGTTCAGGTAGGATATATCGAGGGACTAGAGAAATAAGGATTTCTCATAACCCCTGATATATTGCTCATCAAGATGAGCCTACAACCTATGATATGGCCACGTGTGGGCCATACTCTCAGAAATGGCTAGAAGCCATGGGATACAAAATGGAATCCATGTAAACCAACGAAGTATGGACTTTGTTGGAACCACCTAAAAGGTGCAAGTGGGTTATGAGGAAACCAACATGGATGGTAATATGATTACCTATAAGGGAAAATTGGCAGGAAAGGGATTTCATGTGAGTTCATAGTATAGACTATGACGAAATCTTCCCCAATTGTGATGCTTAAATCCATTCGCATCTTGCTTGTAGCAATCTATTTATAGATTGGATCAAGCTTCTAGGAGTTGGACTCTTCAAATGGATGATGTAATCAAAGGAGTTTGATTCCATCAAAATTGAAGATGAGACTTGTGTTTACAAGAAGGTTAGTGGGAGCACAGTTATTTTTCTGGTCTTGTATGTGGAGACATACTTAATCATTAGGAATGTTGCCCCTACTTTGCAGTCTTACGTAGATTGACTAGGGAGTTGACTTTCTAATGGTAGACTTAAGCGAACCAACTTGTGAAGATCTATTGAGGTAGATCAAGATGGTTGTATAGCTTAGGTCATAGTACACAAATTGACAAAGGTGTTGAAATGGTTCAACGTGAAAGAATATTGATTCTTACCCATGTCACATGGAATTAGTCTTTGGAAGGCTAATTGTCTTACCAATTAGATTGGGAATGGACCGTATGAATTAGATTCACGAGATACGCCATGAGATGTACTAGGCCAGACGTGTCATAAAGCATGACACAAAGATATCAGTCATATCTGGGTGAGAGTCACTGGATAAATTATTAAGATTATCCTTGAGTACTTGAGAGGCACTAAGGATGAATGATTGATAAATAGATAAAATGAAGAGTTTGCTGTAAGGGGTTACAGTGATGCGAACTTCAAATCTGACAAAGAAGATTTCAGATTATAAGTCAAGTTTTGAGTTTTGCCTTAGTGGGAGCGACTGTGAGCTGGAAAGGTTCCAGGCAAGATTCAGTCACTGATTCTAACATAGAGGACTGAGTAAATTAATGCATAAGATGCATTTATTCAGAATATTCAATCTCAATCAAATTGTTGATAGAGGAGATGTGAATATATGCAAAGCACCAGCGGATGTCTCGCCTATACGCAGCGTAAGCGTGGAGGGCCGCGCTAGATCAATAGGCATATGATGCAGGAGATTGACTCTAGTGCAAGTGGGAGACTGTTGGAATTGTGCCCTAGAGGCAATCAATTAATTGTGACATTTATGGATTTACGATTCATTATGTTATCGATATAGAGATATGTTAACATGAATGAAGTCCTTAGAATATAAGTGTTATATTCTTAAATATCCCTAGTCAATTATAATGATTAATAGGACAATCATCTATAGACTAGTATGGGGTTGGATTGATATGGAGATATCATGATCCAACACATGGGTATGCATTAGGAGTAATGGCATACTGGATTGACCCATCTCCGAGAAGGCTACATACACGTTATGTTAAGTCACAAGCGCTTCTCGCGGTGCAATGGTATTGTCATCCTTAGACTTGAAGTCACTAGATATTCTAGTTGTGGATTATTGTGATTTTGGTAGCGTTAAACGCTACACCGTAACTGGGTAGTTATAAAGGCGTGTACTGGATACAATAAGAAGCAAGCTTAGAGATCGTAGTGGACGTAGATAGAATTTGTCCCTCCCACATAATGGGAGAAAATATCCTAGGCCACTCGAGGGATAGTGCTTATAAAATGTCTGGCCAGACTCAAATAAATCAATATGGGATATTGATGTTATTTGCACGAATAAGGCTATTCCCAGGATCGAGAAACTATGGATTGGATATACGAGTGTGACTTGTATGTCTCGTGTCCAATCCGGATATTGGGACAAAGGGATGAGACAATTACTTGCATAAGGTTTGTCATGATGACTATTTTATTTGTTGGCTAGAATGGATGTCTTGCTAGAGGCCGCTCCATATTAGTAAATAGTTACTACCAACTAAATAGAACCTATGGGGTCACACGCCATATAGGGGTGAACTAGACATGGGAATTAATTAATTAATATGATTAATTAATTAAAAGGATCAAATCGCAACAACTTGCTAACTTAGTAGGACTAATATGCAAGTTGGACTAATCCATGTATAGACATGATTATGATTTGCCAAGGTGGCCTAATTCATGTAGGGACATGATTAGGATTAATTTGCAAATAGAACTAATCCATGTATTGACATGATAAGGACTAATTTGCAAAAGGGACTAATCCGAACTTGAGTAGGATTATGAGGGGTTCTTTATGTAGTAGGACAAGGAGTTGTTGGACTATATAAAGAACACTCCTAGCTTATTTTTCTCTCTACACACTACACATCTATTTGATAGAAGAAAGGAGAGAATAAAGCAAGGAGAGAGCAAGTCCCAAAAGAGGGCCGAACCCCCCCCCTTGGGATTGCCGCCCCTACCCGTCGGCCTAAAGGGTGCCGCCCCACCTTTGGCACTCCATTGTTGGCGATTCCTTCTTCCTCCTCCATTCTTCCTAGCTAGCACAACGATTTGGAGGATCTAGATCTCATCTCTAGGCGTGGATCAACCGTAGAGACGTGACACTATTCGCGTTTGAAATCATCAAGGAGAACCCAAAGGTGTGTTTATGATTTCTAACCCTTACCATCGTTATGTCTCTTGACTTGTGATCCTTGGAGGGTTTTGCATGGTTTTATGTTTGATTATGCTTCCGTTGTGCAATCCATGAATCAAAACCCAACACTTATAGAATGTCTGGCCAGACTCAGATAAATCAAAATGGGATAATGATGTTATCTGCATGGATAAGACTATTCCCCGGATTGAGAAACTATGGGTTGGATATATGAGTGTGACTTGTATGTCTCGAGTCCAATCCGGATATAGAGACAAATGGATGAGAAAATACTTGCACAAGGTCTGCCGGATTACTGACTATTCCTTCGCATGGATGTGTTGCTAGATACCGCTCCATGTTAGTAATTGTTACAACCAACTAAGTAGGAACCTATGGCGTCACACTCCATATGGATTAAACTAGACCTGGGAATTTATTAATATTATTAATTAAATAGAAGATCAAAATGCAACCACTTGCAAACTTAGTAGGACTAAGTTGCAAGGTGGACTAATCCATGTATAGACATGATTATGACTTATTTGCAAAGAGAAATAATCCATGTAAGGATATGATTAGGAGAGGGGCTAATATATAGTGAACAAGGAGTTGTTGGACTATCTCTCTCTCTCTCTCTCTCATATATATATATATATATATATATATGAGCACTCCTATCTTATTCTCACCAAGAGTGTCATAATTTTTATAACACTAGGAGAAAAAAATCAAGGAGAGAGAGCAAGACAAGGCCAAGGCCGAGCCTAGACCCGTCCGCCCTCCTTTACCCCGTCAGCCATAACAGGTCGGGCCCTCTTTAAGTCTTCGTTGCGTGATTCTTCTACTTCCTTCTTCCACCTGTTGCTAGCACACGACATGGAGGAATCTAGAGCTTGATCCTAGGTGTGGACTTGCCATAGAGACGTATAAATTATTCTATGTGAAGACATCACATGAGACAAACAAGGTAATTGTTACTAGAACCGACACTATCGTTATGATGTCTCTTCTTGTGATCCTTGGAGGATCTTGTGTGGATCTTTACTATTTTTTTTTCCGCTGTGTGATCAGTTAAAAAATCCAACAACTCCACCTGGTCGTATGAAATCGGCATGCATCCTTGTCCAAATACTCTTTCAAAAACATCACGGATGGGGCTTTAGATATTCTGTCCCCTCGACGGATCTAAGGAAGATCTTGTGCCACTACACCTGGTCGTATGAAACTGGCATGCATCCTGGCCCCTGAGAATATTTCAAAGAACTCTTACAATTTCTCCGACTCTTTAAAAGCCCAAATGAAGGGAGTTAATACTCCCACATCTATAACCTGAGTAGTTAAAGCAAGTAACACTAATAGTCAACTAAAAGTACTTTTTTGTAAAATCTACATGACAATAGAAATAAAATGCTAGGAGCATGTATGTAAATATACAAGTAGATTGGTAGAGTTACATAAATATCAAATTTTTCTTTGAGTTACGTTGATGCGACTTTTACTTTTGCAAAGACATTAATAAGCAAAAATATGATAAATTAAAAATAATGGAAAATGTACAACTCAAATAATCGTAATTACTATGTTTTGTGAAAACGGAGAGGTACTCTTCAGTTGCATTTGCCTTTCTTGTTGAATTAATTTGGCAAAAACAACATTTAAAGAAGGAAATGGCTCTGTATGAAAGAGTTGATCCCTAGAGGGTACAAACTACTCATTCAGTCCCATAAGGACTCGCATTACCCTTTCTGCTTCTTGTGACAGTTTCAACCTCCCAATTATATCACACTGACATTGTGCACAAGTGCATGAAGGCAAAGGTTTGTAATAACCTAGGCAAATTTCCTTTAGAAAAGCATTCTACCAAATATAACCAGACTTCTCTTGATTTGCATCTCCCAACAACACTGTAAGCAATTTCCGTAGAAATGAATTAAAGAACAATGACATTATCATCCTATCACATATTTCCAAACAGAGTATAAATCAGAACTAGCAGAAGGAGCTGGTATATTTCTATCTACGAATTCAAGCTTATTTTTTGCCCCCAAAACCACAGTCATCGATATATGCCATGAATAAAAAAAATTCACTAGTTAAGACTAGAGTTACTAAGAAATTACCAGGATTATCACCATGGTGCAAATAGAATGGAGAATTTGGATCAACGACCACCAGAGAGCTACCGGATGGAACAGAAGGCGTGGAATCACCATGAATCAACATCTTCAACAAGAAGAAACAAGATCATAATTCGCCAAACACAAACACATCGATAGAATGACACAGAATCGGCACCGCCAAATCACAAACGAGCTATACGAATATCATATTTTAGAAACATGGCTTTGATACCATGTTAACATGAAGTAGAAAGCTCGGAACCCTAATCTACAGAGCATCCATGGAGAATAAAGGAGAGAAGGAAAGATGAATGTTGTAGAAGAGAGAAGAAAGTATTTTCAACGGTTCACGGTTAATCATTAATGAAGAGGGAAAAGCCTTATATATGACTAGATTACATCAGCAAGTGAATAACCAATCAGGTGCCAACTTGCTAGCTAATATGGTAGCTAGCCATCCGATTAGTGAAACGAAAACGTAGCAATAACGACTAGGATGTAAAATAGCAATAGTAGTTGACGTCTAGGATTAAAAGACATGTCACTAGTAACCTTCATGACCATGGTGTCTTTATTAGTATAACCCAATCTCTTGGAAATAGTCTTGTCTATGTAATTGTGAGTGCTCCCTGATTCTATTAAAATGTGCACCACCCTCCCATTGATACTTCCTGCAATTCCAAGGGTGTCAGCAGCTGATTGTCCAGACATTGCATGTACTAAGATACCCATGTGATCTTCAAGTTCAACTTCAGTTTCTTCAGTATTGGTCTTGTTCATGCTATCTTATTCTGTACTATCCTCTCCATTTCCACCCTCCTCCTCTTCTCCAATGATGAGGTAGAAAGTTTTCTAAGCACACTTGTGTCCAGGGGTGTACCCTTCATCACAGTAGAAGAAGAGTTTCTTATCTCTCTTCTCCTTCATTTCTGCAGCAGTGAGTCTCTTCATGTTACTAAAATTTCCCTTGGTGTAACCTTCCAAATTGATGTCATTTCCAGTTGTTGCTTTCTTTATGTTCAAGTTTGTGCTAGTGGCATTATGATTCTTGTGACTACTCTTCATGTTTTGTTTGAAGTGCTGCTCTAAGGAGTTATGTGTGCTTCATGCAGTCTAGCTACAAATTTATCTTGTGATAGAGTTGAGGAAAACTCAGGTGTACTGCACTCTGCAAATCTTCTCTCAATCCACTAAGAAAATTGTTTATGAAGTACTTCTCATCTGCCCATGGATTCATTGCTGTAATACTATGCCTCAAGGCTTCAAACCTTGTTTGATACTCCACCACAGTAGTGGTCTGCATTAGCTTATTGAAGACTACATTCAGATTTTCATGTTTTGGTTCAGCAAACTCGGCACACAAGAATTCACTAAATTGAGTCCATGTCACAACCTCTAAGTTCTAAAACTCGGATCTAAACCTGCTGTTTGCATCTTCTACTAAGTGAAGTGAGACCATAATAAGCTTTTTTGTATCATTCACAACATATATCTGAAAGTATTTCTCATCTTCTGTAGCCATCCCAGTGGATCCTTACCACCAAATTTTGGAAATTCTAGCTTAGGCATTGGAATAGTTCCTTGAGAAAATTTTCTCACACATGAACTGCCTTCACTACTGCCATGGTCTCTTGTTTGATTCGGAAAATTTATATTCTGTCACTTCTTATCACAGTTTTGTAGGCTGAAATTCTTCATGAATTACCTCTGAATACTCAGCCATTTTCTCTTTATTATTTTGATTAGCTAGCAAATAAAAACTGTTCATCAGACGTTTCACTTGCTCATTCATTTTCTTCTCAATTTTCTCTAACCCTAAGTTCATATCTTCTCTCAGTTTTTGTACAAATTTATACGAAATTAGAGTTAATACCTTCCTCAAACAGCACGAATTGAACTCTCAATCCATCGAGAGTGTCATCTTAGTTGTTGATACACTCTTCAATCACCTGAACCTTTCCGTCTGTATCCGTCGATTGGCGACTTTGACTCGTGGTTTTGCACATATCTACGCCTGGTACGGTTCGATAACCAGGCTCTGATACCACTTGACAGGTGCGGCTGACTCCGTCGACCTGTCGTAGCACAATTCCAGTCGAATTGCAACCATAAATGGAGATCTGAGTGAAGAAATGTAAGGAAAAGAGGAAGAAGAAGAACCAGAAGAGAGAAATAGAATTTGAGCAGTTTTCATAATAATCCCCTTCTTGGTTCCCTCACAACCTATTTATAGTTGTTCACTACTGCAATAAGGAAAGTACATGGAACAATTGTAATAAAAGAAAATAGCTAACAAACTTGACACATCAGCTAATGGTGACAACGACCATCCTCCACTTGGACCAATGAGAGGAGAGATTGCGGCTGTCCTGGCTATTAAGCAAAACGGTGCCGTCCCTCCAAGTGGCTAACCATCCGTGAAACGGTGGCGTTCCACTTAAGAGCGCGCCTAATAACGTCTCTCGCCGGTATTACCAAATATTCAAATATTTGGCAATCAGCGGCAATTATTTTGTCGTCTCACCGGCCGGAATCTGGAAAACTAAAAGTGAAACAGAGGATCATGACACATATAATGTTTGGGAATCAATTGCACAATTAAGGTTTATGTACATGTGGTAGAGACGGTGAATTGGAATTGATGTTGTAGGCTAGCTTCCGATGAGTGAAGCGAGATCCAATCACATATAATTGGACGAACCCTCATAAGAAGGAAACAATTACGATGTTTCCGGTGCCAATTTAGAAGTTTCCTGTTGAGTACCTCTTCAGGATAAGGGGATTTAAAATTGGGGGTATAGGAGACATCAGATGGCCGAACTGACTGTGATATATGCTCTGCTGCAACAGCTGATTAGTATTCTTGGCGTAGGAATCTGCGAACGGAGGCTTAGTATTCTATGTTGTACAGCCGACGGAGGAAGAATGAGAAGTGACGCAGGTCGAGTAAGAGAAGGTTATGAACAAAAAAATAATTATTAAAAAATCAACTCTAACATAACTTTTTTTTCCAAAACTGTAACATGGCGTTTGAAGAGATGTGGTAAAATCACTTTCAAACAAAAAAGAGACGTTGTAAAATGATTTTCATTGAAAAAGAAAGGTGTTAGATTGAATTGACAAATTGGTATGTAGGGTGTGTTCTATAATACTAATTTTTTGTTAAGGGGTTGTGTGTGTTTTTTTAGAAAACTGTAGCATAAAATTTGAGGCTTAATTACTTAATGGTACCCCCAGTATAGTAAAACTATCACAATGCACTACTTACTATCAAAACTTGCTGATAATATTCCCCATTTGCAATAAATCAGTCACTTTGAAACTGGGAAAAATTTCCATCCAAACATCATTATCACAGTTAGGGCAAAATTGTCAATGTTGAAATAATAAGTTTAACATGAAAAAAATTAGAAAAAGAAAAGTAAAAAAAAGAAACACAGTTGAAGATAAGAATTGGAAGTGAAAAACGAAGAAGAAGAAGAAGAAGAAGAAGAAGAAGAAGAAGAAGAAGAAGAAGAAGAAGAAGAAGAAGAAGAAGAAGAAGAAGAAGAAGAAGAAGAAGAAGAAGAAGAAGAAGAAGAAGAAGAAGAAGATAAGGATGGGTCTTATCTCGCGTCTCTCTCTCTGTTCCTCTCCAGATTTCTTCCCTCCCTCCATCCTCTGTCTCAGCCTCTTCCTCCATCTTTCGCTCATCGATCTCCTCTATTACTCTCTTCTCTCTCTCTCTCTCTCTCTCTCTCTCTCTTAATCTCTCGATCCCTCTATCTCCCTTTCGATTTGTTCTTTTTTTCTGCCTCTCTTGATTTCGATTTTTTCCAGATCTGGGGTTGGGTGTTTGTTCGATGGTGCCTGTAACATACAGTACCTTCAACCAAAAACCGAAACTCCCCAAGAACAAGCTGTAATCACTCAATTCTCTGGGTGCAGATTATTGGGGATGACCCAATTCACTTCTTTTGTTGCAGGTTAATTGGGGATAACTCTGATATTCTGTGTCAAATTTTATGGGTTTGAATTACGGCAGCAATTGGTTTGTCGGAGAAGGGAGATATCAAATGTTCTGTGCTTGCCACGGTTTTGTGGCCGAGATATTTGGGGGTCAGGTTGTGGCGTTGGAGGGTGGGTCATGGTCGGTGGTAGTTTTTTCAGACGGAGGAGAACGAGAGTGTGGAGGACACTTCTGGTTGCTTCAATTTATTGGTCGGAGTTCTGGCTGGGTGGCAGAATCTGGGTTTACTTGACCAGATTTTGGGTTTATTGTCGGTGATGGTGGCGATTGTTAAGTTGTTCTTGGTCTTCATCGATATAAGGGAATAGACAATTTTACCCTTGAACAAAAGGGCATGAAAGACAACTAACGGCTTATTCCGTTAAGTGTTGGACGGAAAAAAATTCCAGTTTCAAAGTGACTGATTTATTGCAAATGGAGAACATTATCAGCAAGTTTCGTAGTGGGTAGTGTAAAGTGATAGTTTCGCTACTCTGGGGGTACCATTAAGTAATTAAGCAAAAATTTGAAGAGAAGTGGTAAATCGATTTTCTTTAGTGATAGGGAAAAAAGTGTTAGATTTGATTGATATATTGACACGTAATACTAATTTTATTTAAGGGGTTTGTGTAATGTATGACTAACTAAGTAAATTGTCTTTTTTCCTCCTAAACAAATTAATTAGCCTTTGGTTCATATAATAGTTTTTTTTTGTAAGATGGTGTGTCTTTTGTAAGTAAATAATTTTTTTAATTCCGTGAACAGTCGTTCGTTCTTTAAATCGTTGAAGATTTTTTTAACTCCGTGAAAAATCATTCTTTAAACCGGTGAAGAAAGAAGAGAATTTTGTAGATTAGCATTGAGTAAAGTGTGGCTATTAATATGCGCGATGTGCTTTTGTAATCGTCATAATTCTAAGTTCATATAGGGCCTATGTAAATGTATATTTGTGTCGGAATTACGATTACTGTTTTTTGAAGTTAAATTCATTGAACATCAAAATTTGACTTCATTGAGTGGGAATCTAAATTTTGGATTTAGAGAAGTATTATTATCAAGATCGTAGTAAATTTTTTCAAAATGCTGTGGCCACCTAGCAAGATACATGGCATCAAAATATGACATGGCAAGAAATGATTGGCACACGTAGGATTTGTGTTTGCCACACTTAAAAATAAATTGACAAATGTAATTTAAAGATGACTTTTTGCTAAAACACACAAGTTGAATGGCCCAGATGTGGTTGCAGCTGTTCCATCCTTCACATCATCAGCCTTGTCTTGCTGGTTAGCCCTGCCTCCTTCTTCCTCTCTGTATGTATGTAAATACCTCTTCAGCAGCCCAGAATACTCGTTGAAACCGGGCGATTCAAGAGCCCTACATATGTCTTCTCCGTTCACCATCTTCCGCTGCTCCTTCTTACATTTCTCGAATGCTTCACTTGTCACAGAGCTAATGAACTTAGACACACATTCTTGCGCTATTTCTTTGGCTTCTTTTGATATCTTTGCGTTGGCCGGCAATATTTCCTTCATTATCAAGCCAATGTTGGCTATTTCAAGAAACTGGTTATGTCCCTCGAGGTAAACTTCATCGAATGGGTTAGAGCTTGAGCCGCCGCCACCTGTGTTATGCGCCATTTTTGTGAAAGAAAAAGTGGGAGAAGAAGCTGAAGCTGGTTCTTTCACTCTATGGTCAAACACCTATATATAGTACAAGCCCCAAACATACAACCAAGTTGGTGGACAATCGTTTAGTTTGATGCATGTACACAACATGTGATGATTCACACCATATAAGTATTTGAGAGAGAAAATAGAGGGTTAACATAGATCATGTTAAAAAATGGAAATATCTCTACTTTTTATTTTCTCTTATATCTCATAAATGTTGTCTAATTTGAAGACGATAAAAACTTTGAGGAGACATACAGTTCATGCCTTTGAATTAATTTTGTTCGCATGTTATTTCAACATTGTCCAAACTTTCTTCATTTGAGAAATGAAATGTGTCGACAATTTTTTTTCATTGTTTCACTTTATTGCTGGTGTGTCCAATTGTACTTCTCATATAATTTCCTAATTAATAGGTACTTTATTACAAAGGATAACATTACTGGATTAAGACACATAACGGAACATGGAAAAAATCGGTAATATATGGCATAACTCTTTTCATTTTTTTCATTTTTCAATGTTACCTTCAATACATTAGTGAAGTAGCACGTGCGATGCACGTGGACTTTTTATAAGTGGAAGCTTGAAAATTGCATAACATATAAGAAAATAAATTAACAAATTAAACTTATTCTTCAATAAGAAATAAGGCGGAAAAAAAATTAACTGTTAGAGCTTACTTAATTTACCGTCAAAGTAACACTCTAAGCATCCTATGACTTCAGTCAGTGAAAACGTTTAGCAATCATTGTGAAAACACATAATCAACATTTTCATACTTCACTACAATACCAACTTTTTTCCTACGTATGTTAGTATGAGTTCTCCCATCAAACTTAGATTATGACAATATTCATTGATATATTTGGTAAACAATATGTCAGCTTAGGAGGATGATTGAGATGGCACCTGGTGAGATTGAATGCCTCGAGAAGCGCCTTTGAAAAGCGCTCTCACAAGTTAGTTTGTAACAAATCCAGGTAGCACTGGTAAGAGCTTGACAAATTCAGGAACGAAACGGATCCTCTCCTTCAATATTTTCCTCCTTCAATCTCCTCCTTTTCCACCTACAAGTTGCCACATCATTTAAAAAAGATCTGATGGTTGAAAGATATTGTTGCAATTGATTAATACAATTACCCGTACCAATCTCTCCACGGGAAAAAAATAGTAACAAAGAAGCATATAAAGAGAAACTTCCTAAAAGATCAAAGATCTCAATCGCCGCTTCCGTTCTCTCTCCAGACTCCAGTTCATTATGCGCGGGAAGAGAAAGAGCAGCGAAGAAGTACATAGAGAAAGTTCCTAGAAGATCAAAGATCGCAATCGTGGCTCCCGTTTCGTCTCCAGTTCAGCGTTAGACATTGTTGCAATTGATTCAACAACCTCCACTTCAGTAACTTGCTTCATTCTGATTTGATTAGTTTCTATTATCTTTTATCTCGTAAGTTTTGCAACACTTGTGAATTTTTTTTATTATAGTTCTTTGCGTGCTACTTTCGTTGGTTACAATGTTTTTTTGGTAACGATTTGCTACTGATTTGGTATTTGAGTGATTATCTTATTTTTTATTTTTCACGATTCTATCTTGACAATAACGTTCCCTCATTTTTTCTACTCTTCTTGTTATTTACTACTCAGTTTGGTATTGGACATTTTCTGAGATGGAAGAGCCACATCAAAAACCGGTATATGGGATGGAATTAGACTCACTCGATGTTGCTTATGACTTCTTAACTCTTATGGGGCAAGAACTAGGTTTGGTATACGAAAAGAAGGAAGTCACAAGGCGAAGGATGGTAAAATTACATCCAGCTTGTTCGTATGTTCTAAAGAGGGATTTAAAACAGGTGATAAGCGAGATAAGCAAGTGAGAAAACCAAGGGCTGAAAGTAGACCGGCTGTCATGCTGGAATGAATATCAAGTTGAATAGACAAACCTCTAAGTATTAGGTGAATGACTTTGTTGAGGAACACAACCACAAATTCGTGATTAGGGGATATGTTCATATGATTCCCTCTCACGAAGGTATTTCAAATTCTCAAATTTCCAAAATTGATGTGGCTTACGACTCATGATTGTCTCTTAAATCCGCATTTGAGTTGATAGGTAGAGAGGTAGGGGGAAGAGAAAATCTTAGATTCTTGAAAAGAGATCAAAATAACTACTTGCAAACTAAAAGACAAAAAATATTAGCTTTTGGTGAATGATAGATTTGAATCTCTTAGATATTGATATTTGAATAATTATAAAGAAGGAGCTTAGATCCCTTGATGATGAAAGCCAGAAACACATGCTATTTCTAAGTGCCAAACCTTCAAAGTTTTGAGGCACTGTAGCTATGCTTATATAGATATACATGTGACTAAGTATTTTGTGCAGGACTTTGATTTTGGTATGTACTGAGTTATAAATGTTTACATACAACACTATGCAAGCTTTCAAAATCTTTGTTTTCGATGGATTAACATTTAATGCAGGTTTGAGCTGGATTTAAAATCAAGGTTCATTCGGAAGACTAGCAGACAAAGCTTCAACGCTTTGAGATTTACTGAATACTCTTCACTGCTAAGTTCATATGATTAAATCTGTGTATGCAGGTTATTTCTGTGGGATTCATAACTTGTTATGAGTCTATTATTGTCTATTAATACTGATTCCAAAATGATTTGATGATATATTCATCAGATTGGTTGTATTAGATGTGTTTATTTTGAGACAAAACCTAGCTTAGTTTTTCTCATGAACTGTTGGCATTTTGCTGATCAAATCTTGACCCTGGTTTGTCTGGATATTCTTTGATCTTGTTTGCTGAGTGTATGCAGGTTTGTTGGGCTTTCTAATGTCCACAAAACATTCAAATAGCTATCCAAGCGTAGCTGTTGAAAGAAGCATATTAGGGAGGAGGATTTTTAGGTTTTCAGTTCTTAAAATCTCTCAGTTTGTTGCAGACTATTATTTAATGAGATCATTGTTTTGAATTTACAACATACACAGATTTTAAGAGTGATCTTCGTGAGATTTGAAGAGTGCTACAAACAGGAGGGTTCATATCATTCAAATCTTGAGATTCATCAGGCCATTGACATTCCTGCAGCAAGATCACTCATCACAGATTGAAGAACACTTCCAAGCTTTACTGCTTATCTTTATTCTGTGTTCTTCACACTTGTAATAAACTTGTATTATCATTCTTTGTTCTTAAATCTCACAAAATTAGAAGTTTAGTTGTCCAAGTGAACAACAAAGAGGTTCTTATTGTTTCAACATGTTGTAGCTGGAACTAGATAGGTTGGGAACCACAAGCTGTATAGGTGAAATGTAGTTCACTTAGGCTTGAGATCTAGGGCTAAATCTGGGTGATTAATTAGAAGTTGTGTTTGAATCCTGGAGGAATAAGATCCCTCAGGCAGAGACTAGGTCCAATTGTGATTGAAATATGTAAAATCCTTGTGTTCTTGTTGCTTACATTTTATTCTTTCATTTCAGTCTAAACAGGAAGTTTCAAAGCTTTGGAGCTTTCCAAATCTCAAAGCTTTGAAGCCTCTGTATTATGCAGTTTTTTTAAGCTTCTCTAAACTGTTTCAAAGCTTTGAGATGTCAACTGCATACTGTACTCATGTTTTAAAAGACTGTGTTTTATAAATAGTTAGCATACTCTACTCAACCCCCCCCCCCTTCTTGAGTTTTTAGATCATGCTTTATACTTACATTACAAACTTGTAATTGGTATCAGAGCTTGGCTAACTTTCTAAAGATCTAACAATCTTGTGACAATGAGTAATGTAGGTGATGGAGGATTCTCACAGGGAAGAGCAGCAAATAGACCTCCACTGTTCTGTGGTGATAATTTTGTGCATTGGAAGGCATTGATGAATATGTTCATCATAGACCAAGACATGGAGCTATGGTCTATTGTTTTGAATGGCCCAAATTTATTCTATACTAGTACCAATGGAGTCAGGACTGTCAAACATGATGAAGATCTCTCAGTCACTGAGCTGGAAAAGGTATCAAAGAATTACAAAGCTTTGAACTTACTATATCGTGCTCTTAGTGCAGATGAGTTTAACAGGATATCCAACTGGAAAAGTGCAAAAGAGGTATGGGACAAGCTGACTGTTACTTATGCAGGAAATAGCCAAGTCAAGCAAGAAAAGATTAATATCCTTTTGAGACAGTATGAACTGTTCAAGATGAATTATGATGAATCCATCAAGGATATGTTCAAAAGGTTTACAGATATTGTGAACAACTTGTAATCTTTGGGAAAAAGCTTTCTCAAATGAGGAAAAGGTCAGGAAGATACTCAGAAGTTTGCCAAAGGCAAAACGGGAGCCTAAGAAAACTGCAATTGAGGAGGCTCAGGACCTACGAATTCTGTAACTTGATGATCTACAATGAAAGTTGCTCACTCATGTGATCTCCATGAAGGAGGTAGTTGGTGACTTGAGTGACAACATCAAGATTCTGGAACTCAAGACAAAGGACAATGAAAAATCTCAAATCCTTGAACATGAGGATGATGATGGTGATGATAAAGAAGCCGTAGCCTTGATTTCCAAAGCATTGGCCAGAATTCTGAGAAAGAAGAGAAACTTCGAAAACAAGGACTACAGCAAAGAAAAATTCAGGCCCTCTACCAGCAAGGGTCAAAAAGGTATATCTACTTCACATTCATATAAGCCTAAAGTTATGAATTGCTATGATTGTGTAGATGAAGATCATCTGGTAAGAGATTGCCCTCAAAAGTAGAAAAGCAGGCAATTTCCTAAGAAGAAAAATGACAACAGAAGAAATAAGGCAATGGTAGCCTCATGGAGTGATTCAGACTCTTCAGACTCAGATTCTAATGAAGATCAAGTCAATCTTTGTTTAATGTCTGGACATCAAGAAGAACACTCTTCAGAGAAGCCAATTGAAGATATGGTAAAAAAATCTTTTATCTAGCCCTTATGATGTATTGTCTGAAATCCTCAAAAGCATGTTTTTTAATGAGGAAATTTATAATTGATTCCTTGAAAGTTAAAGTTCATGAGCAAAAAGAGGAAAACTTAGATTTGGTTTTTCAAAAAAAATGTCTTGAAGCTACCAAGTTAAAAATTGATGGTGACCTCAAAGCCTTGGACAGTAGATTTAAAGCTTTGAAATCACAGGTCAAAGTAGTTGTTGATCAAACCTCTCTTTTAACTGAAAAGTTTGTTGATCTAAAGAGTCATTCAGAAGATTTAGAACAACAGAACACTTCTTTGACTAGTGAGCTTCAAGAATCCAAAAAAAATCTTTCAACTTTTGCTGGCTCAGAACATAAGCTAAATCTTATGCTTGGAGGAAGTATGCATTCTGTATACAAATGTGGAATTGGTTATAATCCAAATTTTCCAAAAAGAAACCAAACCACATTTGTAAAATCAGGAAGCAAACATTCTCCAAAATTTCACTATTCTGGTAAAATTGGAAATGTGAAATTAAGTTTCCCCTTTAGAAGGACAAAACCTCATATAATGAGGAACTGCTTATCAGCTTAAGGGACAAGCGAAACAGATTTGGGTTCCAAAGGAGTTAGACCACCTAACATGGTTGATTCTGAGTATGAATGCAAATTCTACACTTGTTCTAATAGCCAGTTAAGGCATTGATTGAATTTTGCAGGATGTCACCAAAGCTCTGAAAGATGAGAAATGGATTTTGGACAGTGGATGTTCCAGGCACATGAGTGGAAATAAATCTTTATTCATTGAGATTGAAGAGCAATCAGAGAGAACAATCACACTTGGTGACTACGCAAGGTGCAACATAATTGGTATAGGAAGTATTGGTAATAATTCTGCATTATCTATTCCAGATGTTTATCTAGTTGATGGTCTTAAGTATAATTTATTTAGTATTTCTCAGCTATGTGATAAAGGAAATAAGGTATTTTTGACAAGGAGAAATGTGTGGTGCAAGATGAAAAATCAGGCAATTGCATACTCATTGCTCCCATGTCACATAATGTTTATGCACTATGTACTGACAAAGTTGCAGGTGATAGTCTGAAATGTCTCAAAGCTTTGAAGGATGACTCAAAGCTTTGGCATAGAAAGCTTGGTCATATAAGCATGCACACTATGAACAAACTCATCTCAAAAGATCTGGTAAGGGGATTACCAATCATGAAATTCAAAGATGATGATATTTCCAAGGCATGAACTCAAGGTAAACAGAGCGAGAGTTCATTCAAATCAAAGAGCTTTGTAAGTGCTTCTAGACCTTTATAATTGATGCACTTGGACTTGTGTGGTCCTATGAGGGTTCAAACTCCCAAATGTAAGAGATATATTCTTGTTGTGGTTGATGATTATTCCCGATTTACTTGGGTTATGTTTATTAGAGATAAGTTTGAAGCATATCTGAATTTTCAAACCTTTGTAAAGAGCTTCAAACTTTGAAAAATTTACATGTTGCATATATTAGGAGTGATCATGGTAGGGAATTTGATCAACTTGAATTTGATTTATTTTGTGCAAAGCATGGCATCTCACACAATTTTTCTGCACCTAGAACTCCTCAGCAGAATGGTGTTGTTGAGAGGAAAATAGGACTCTTGAAGACGTGTCTAGAACCATGCTACTTAAAAGTAATGTGCCAAAGTATCTGTGGGCAAAAGCTGTTAATACTCCCAATTATGTGCTCCATAGATGTTTAGTCAGGCCTATTTTGAAGAAAACTCCTTATGAATTATTCAAAGCCAGAAAGCCTAGTGTTGCTTATTTTAAGCCTTTTGGCTGTACTTGACTTGTGCATAACAATGGTAAAGGCAATCTTGGTAAGTTTGATGCTAGAAGTGATGAAGGTGTTTTTCTTGTTTATTCTCAAACTAGCAAAGCTTACAAGGTTTACAATAAGAGAACCAAGATTGTAGAAGAGATTATTCATATGATTTTTGATTAAAGTGCTGATAATTCTCTGAGTGAAAAGTTTGCAGATCTCAATTTGAACAAGTATGAGGCTAATGATGACAAATTCAATAGAAGCAAAAGCAGCAGAAACATTCAGAAGAATCTCAAGGCCTTGAACCCCCTGCTGAGCCAAAATCTCAAAGCCTTGAGATTGAAATTGATAGGAAATATGATGCTCCTTCTACTGTGTCAAGAACTCAAAGCCTTTAAGTAACATACACTTAGACACCCAGAAAGAAGTTTAAATACTTAGGAGATCATCCTGCAGAGAACATTATATCAGACCCAACCTCTGCAACTCAGACAAGAGGCCAACTAAGGAATCTGTGTGCATTCAGTGCTTTTGTATCACTTATTGAGCCTAAGAATGCAAAAGAAGCACTAGAAGATGCAGAATGGATCATTGCAATGCAAAATGAGCTGAATGAGTTTGAAAGGAAAGTCAGGAATTTGGTTCCTAAACCAAAGAATCAATCAGTGATTGGAACAAGATGGGTGTTCAGAAACAAACTTGATGAAAAAGGTAAGGTTGTGAGAAATAAAGCAAGACTGGTTGCACAGGGATATATTCAAGAAGAAGCCATTTACTATGAGGAAACATTTTCCCCTATTGCAAGGTTAGAAGCTATCAGAATACTTCTTGCATTTGCATCACATGACCATATAAAACTTTTTCAAATGGATGTCAAATGTGTTTTTCTGAATGGATATTTACCAGAATAAGTATATGTTTCTCAACCTTTAGGTTTTGAAAATGACACATTTTCAGATCATGTTTACAAATTAGACAAAGTCTTGTATGGACTTAAGCAAGCTCCAAAGGCTTGGTATGACAGACTCTCTAAGTTTTTACTCGAAAATGGTTTCAAGAGAGGACTTGTTGACAAAACTCTTTTTATTAAGAATCATGAAAAGGATTTGTTAGTAGTACAGATATATGTTGATGATATTCTATTTAGTGCTACTAATGATGCTTTGTGAAAAGAGTTTTCAAGCCTAATGTGCAGGGAATTTGAGATGAGTTTGATGGGAGAACTGAATTTCTTTCTTGGACTTCATGTGCATCAAATGAAGGAAGGTATTTTTGTGCATCAAGGAAAATACACCCATGACTTGTTAAATAAATATAACATGTCACATTCCAAGGTAGTTAAGACTCCTATGATTTCATCATTGTCTTTAGACAAAGATACAAGTGGTAAGAGTGTGAATCAAAAGGATTATAGAGGTATGATTCGTTCACTTCTATATCTAACTGCTAGTAGACCAAATATTATGTTCAGTGTTTGTATGTGTGCTAGATTTCAAGCTGATCCTAAAGAAAGTAATTTGATTGCTGTGAAAAGGATTTTCATATATTTGAATGGAACCAAAGACTTGGGGCTTTGATATCCAAGAAGATCTAATTTTTTGTTGAGTGGTTATTCAGATGCAGACTTTGCAGGATACAAAGTAGACAGAAAGAGCACTTTAGGATGTTGCCAGTTTCTTGGTTCATCATTGATTAGTTGGCATTGAAAGAAACAAAATCCAGTGGCTCTGTCAACTCCAGAAGCTTAATACATTGCAGCTGGAGCTTGTTGCTCTCAGGTTTTATGGATTGCTCAACAGCTAAGGGATCTTGGATATGAATTGAGAAATGTGCCTATCAACCGTGAAAATACAAGTGTCATTTCTATATTAAAGAATCTAGTTCAGCATTCAAGGACAAAGCAAATAGATGTGAGACATCATTTTCTTACAGATCATGCTGAGAAAGGTGATATTGTTCTATATTTTATTTCTACTTCTAAGGAAATAGCTGATATTTTCACTAAACCATTGCCATATGAGAAGTTTGCATCCCTAATACTTGAATTGGGTATGTTAAACAAGGATGCATTGGTTTAAGGGGAGTATTAGTTTCTATGTGTATTATATGTGTGAATCCAAAGCCTTGAGATCATACTTTCTAAAGCCTTGAAAGTATGGCTCAAAGCTTTAAGGTTTCTGTGTTGGTCTGAAACTTCTCAAAGCTTTGAAGCACTTTTACACTACTTTGATTAAGTGGATATGCTTTCTGTTAAAAATTTGGATCATGGATTATTTTGTAATATCTTTTTAGATAATTACGGAATATCTCAAAAGTTCAAAGATTTTGACAAAATATTCAAAAATATCTTAGAAAATCTTCTGCAATATTTTTTGCATGTAAATCCCTTTTTCAAATCAAACTCTTTTACCTACTTAAGCTAACTTCTGGGCTTATTTCTCTCATTCTCTACTTCTATATCTTCGTCTCTCTTTCTCTCTCTCTCTCTCTCTCTCTCAAACCCTCTAAAACCCAAATCAAAATGGAGCGCAAGAATTTTGGTAACCTTCTCCTCAATCTGGAAGAATTTTGTGTAGAACCTCTGAACCATGTCGTCCCAAGTTTTGACAGATTCAGCCTCTAGTGTTCTATACCATTTGTAGGCCACATTCCCCAAAGACTTTGGGAACTCACGCATCAGCAAATTCGGGTCAGCCCCATATGGTCCCATTACATCGATAAAGCGCATGACGTGCTCATGAGCATTCCCATTAACATCTTCAAACTTGTCCCACTTAGGGGCCTTATACCTTGCAGGATTAGGCATCAGATAAATCTCGTGTGGAATAGGTGGAGCATTGTCGACCTTCGGAATGATAGTGTCTGCAACGGGTTGATTGGCCAGGAAGGTCTCTATGCGCCGCTGCAACGACGTCATACATTCTGGTGTACCCCCTCCCGCAGAAGGAGAAAGGGTTGCAGCCGGCGGAGACAAGTATGTTGCAGTTGGACTAGGGGTGTAAACCACGCTGGCTATGGGTGCAGGCGGAGGAGGCATGGGATACTGTGAAGAGATATTGGAGACAACAGTTGGCGGTTGAGGAATATGTGAAGTAAGGGACGTTTTTGGAGCATTTTTTCCCAAACAGAGGGTGGTTGCACCATTGCTGGTGGGGTCTTCGAATTAGGATTGGGTAGTTGTGTAGGCACTACCTCTATCCCCGGGGTGGTGGAGGTTCCTCCTCCCTGAGAGACAGCAGCGCCCAATGCCGGATTCGGAGCAAGGGTTCCCAAAATGGCCATTATCCAATCCATCTGTGCGGATTGAGCCTGTAGAGCCTTCGCCTGATTCTGGATGGTAGCATTCAAAGTCTCCAAAGTCGGAGTTTCACCGGTTGCCGCGGAATTGTGACGGATTTCCTCTCCCGAGGTTGTCTCAGTGGAGGGAGATCTGTTGCTGACATCCTCGTCGCGATACATGGCTGCTTGCAATGGTAAGTTTCACGTCGGGTTCACCAAATGTGTACGGGAGAATCCTTTAGGGAGAATTCAATATACACCAAGAGCAGGGAATAAGAACACAAGAAGAGTAGAGTTGTGTGTAGGGAGAGAGTAAGACAATAGCAACTGTGAGAGAGACAGAGACAGAATTTTGGCAGAGCTTCCGCGTGGTTCAGGTGATTCGTGTTATGTTATGAAGGGTTAACGATCCTACATATAGTGGAGAATATGACCATTGTAGTGGGTTAATGCGTCCATTAATGACGGATTAATTACCTTAACCACAACGGTACGTTCGTCCGCATATATAGGGATCGTTACGCACTTCGTCCGTGTATACCGGAACCGTTATGAGGTTGACCGGGTTTATGGAGCTCGTGCCATAAATCTCTCAAAGCAGTTACTTAAGGTCGCGCGCGGGCTTGGTTGTCATTCGCGCGCGACAGAACTTACTCTAGCCTCCAAACCACTAAGTCCCTACAAGTCCCGTGTGGTGGTATGCGAGGGCCCTGTCTCGCAGCCCCCACGTGGATCAGCACGGGTGGTGATCCAGTGTGTGTGGAGCACAACTAGGTGTGATGGATGATCGCCACGTGGCTATGATCTGTCTGTCTGGAAAGCACTATCTACGGGTACCATATCTAGCCAAAATTCACACTAGGAAAACTTAGCATGCAATTGTTCTTGCCTTAGGGTTTGTAAAACTGCTCTAAGGTGTTCTTCGTTCTCCTCCTTACCCTTAGAGTACACCAAAATATCATTGATGAACACTACCACAAAGGGGTCCAAGTAAGGTTTCATTACCCGATTCATCACGTCCATGAATACTGCAGGTGCATTGGTTAAACTGAAAGGCATAACAGTGAACTCATAATGCCCATATCTGGTTGTAAAGGCAGTCTTAGGAATGTCCTTCTCGGCTACCCTTAATTGGTGATAACCTCACCTTAGTCAATTTGGAAAAGGTATCGGGTCCTTGTAGCTGGTCAAAGAGGTCGTCTATCCTTAGGAGTGGGTATCGGTTTTTGACAGTCACATTATTAAGCTCCCCGTAATCGATGCACAGCCTCAAGATACCATCCTTCTTTTTAAAAAACAATACAGGTGCTCCCCATGGTGAAACACTCGATTTGATGTACCCCTTATCAAACAATTCCCTTAGTTGTTCCTTCAACTCTTCTAGCTCTACGGGTGCCATTTTGTAAGGTGCTTTGCAGATCAGTCATGTCCCTGGTACAAGGTCAATGGTAAACTCTACGGCTCTTTTAGGTGGCATTCCTGGGATTTTGTCGAGAAATACACCGGGAAACTCGTTAACGATTGGGATGTCCTCAAGTTTCAGCATCCCCATACTATCATCTCGGACAGAACAGAGATAGGCTTGGTTTCCCTTACTCATGGCTTTGACTACAGAAAGTGCAGACAAAATTTTGACATTGGGTTTCTCGGTGATTACTATGTGAGAGATCCTCTTACCCTTTGGTCCTCTTAGGCTTACCTTTTGGTTACAACAGAGCATGGTGCTTTCCTAGCCAGTTTATTCCTAGGATAACATATAGGTTTTCTAGTTCGAACAGGATTAATTCAGTGGGTATCTCACATTCTTGGTTGATTATAACTACTCCCTTTAAGATGGAATCACAGTTTACTACATGTTTTGCAGGTGTAGCTATACACACAGGGTTTATATGAGAGGGTTGGAGTCCTAGTTTTCTAGCAAAATATAACGATATGAAAGAATAGGATGCCCCACTATGAAAAAGTACGTAAGCAGGAGTGTTGTGGACTCAAAATGTACCAGTAAACACGTTTGTCGCAGTGTTTGCTTCCGCCTGGTTCATGGCATAGATTTGTCCGGCGCTCCTCTGGTTTCCATTTCCTTGGTTGTTAGTTCCATTCACAGTAGGTTGGGCATTTCGGTTGTTGCTTCCTGCAGGTGCATTGTAGTTGTTTCCTTGGGGTCATCCTGTCTGATTGTTGTAGTTCCCATGATTGTTTCCGCCAAATTGGTTATTTTTATTCCCACGGTTGCTTCCTCCGTATTGGTTGTGGTTGGCTTGGAATTGATTCCAATTTTGGTAGTTTAGGCGAGGGTTTCCCGGGTTCTATCATTGGTATTCGTTCCCTCCGGTCCTGACATTCTGGATATCAGCCGTTTTCGCGTTACACTCGAACTCTCGGTGACCACGCTTCCTACAGTAGAAACATTCCCCTGTCTTTCCTTCACAGTCAACTCCGGGGTGGTCCCTACCACTTTGTTTGCAATTGTAGTGACGAGCTCGCCCGTTGGCGTCAGCTTTGTGGTTTCTGAATTTATTGCGATTCATTCCACGGTAACCCTCGGTTACGTTGGGCTTGAACCTCTTGTTAGCATGGTTGGGTTCCTTAGAGTTGTTCCATTCTTCCTCCTTCCTCTTGTTTGCTCGATTCCCTTTCATATCCTCGATTTCTTCAATGGCAGCTTTTACCTCGTTTGCTTCTCTTAAGGTCGCACTCCTAGCAGCAACTACATCCCTCTGGATGCTATAGCGAAGCCGTTTTGTGAAGTGTCTGATCCTCAAGTCCTCGGTGTTTACCAGTGGCCCAGCAAAGCGTGACAGTTCTGTGAACTTTTTGTAGTATTCCGACACTGTCATGTTGCCTTGTTTCAGGTCTAGAAACTCCTCATGCTTCTTGTTCTTAACATGGTAGGGATAGAAGCGTTCCCTTAGTGCATCTTGAAATGCTTACCAGTTAAGGTTCCCATGGGCCTAATATGCGTCCTTGTTGACGGTCCACCGGTTATCGGCCTTCTCATTGAGGTAGAATGCTATCCCATTCATCTTTTGGTCGGGTGGGAAA
Source organism: Linanthus parryae (assembly GCA_023055425.1). NCBI lineage: Eukaryota > Viridiplantae > Streptophyta > Magnoliopsida > Ericales > Polemoniaceae > Linanthus > Linanthus parryae. The sequence continues at coordinate 125,684,291 of JALGPY010000001.1, forward strand.
ACGACAGAGATCATAATCTTTTCCATTTTACGAGTCCAATTCTCAAGGATTACTGGGTCCTCTTGCCCAAGGTAGAAGTCAGGGTGTCTCTCGTCGACTCTCTTAGCCCAGTTTGTCTCGACATGTTACATTTGTTCCCTTTGTTCCCTTCGCGTAACGAGTTCGGTAACGTGATGAGTAGTTCCTCCATTTGGGCGCTCCTCCTTGCTGCCGATATTCTTGCGTTCCTACTACAAAAGCGCTATAAGATTAGTCCACTCAAGGAAGGCTAATGGTGATATACGTCTAAAAGTGATAATAAAGGGTTACATTCGCCACGTCGTCGAAGAAGTTCCGTATGTGTTTCCTGGGGTGCAGTCAAACTAGGTCAGTGGTCAGACATTCTTTGTCGAGAAGTTTCAGTGGTGTTGAATTAAGGAGACAAGCTTTCAACGCACTCTTCTTAGTTTGCGGGTATTGTCCCCTCAACAATTCTGCTCATCGCCTATATTAGACTTTTGTCCCGGGTATCACACTCTTCCTTGAACTCATTTTCTAAGTCACTACAATCCATTAGTAGTTTCCATGTCCGAGTCTCCCACAAGAACTCCTCCTCCTTCTCTGTCCTCATGGTCCTTGGCTCCCCCAAACCTCTCGGTGTCTGTACCCGAGCCTGAACCCGAGCTCATAATTTCGGAGCCAGAAGTTACTCCCGGTGTTCCCTCTTTACATCAAGATTCATCAGTTCCTTATCCTTGGTTCTGCGGTGTCCTAGTGCTGTCGTCAACCCCTCTTTTCGTCATTAGGGCATCTTCAACTCCAGCATCTCGACCAGTGGATCAGTCACGCCCTCTTGCTTGCGCATGATCGATCCTTATCTCAGAGGATATTCACCGTTACTTAGGGAAATTGGGGCGACTTCTTTGGTTTCACAATGATACTAAAGTTATTGAGTAGCTTTTTCGGAAAGCTCGTCCAGCTATTCTACAGTTAGGTCCTCGTACAAGAGAGACTTCTAACGAAGCGTCACAAAATACTCGTTCCTTGCAAGTCAATGTAATGTTCATATTCTGGGTTATACTATTTCACTTTGTGTGTCCCAACTATAATGGTCTTGAGCGTGTATTTTCCCCATTCTTGAGGAAGTAATACTAGTCCTATGAAAGGTTATCTGAACAACATTTCCAGATGACCTAATTACCCCTCTCAACGGTTATAATTGTGAAAAGAAAAAAAACACATGTTTTTTTTTTACCTCAATCTCCAACGGTCAGCAGACCCTCCAACGGCTATAAATGGCCAAAAGTAACTTTTATACTTTGTCCTATCCGTATAACGGCTATTAGGGAGGTTAGGAACGTAAATTCGATGCTCTCGGGATTTCAATAAATAGAAGCTCCATAACATACTACTTTCAGACCTCAAACATATTTAGAAAACTCTTCGGAGAGTGTTATGGCTGTTATAGTACTGATCATAGCCGTGTACGTGATAATCCTCTTGCGCGACTGAGCCTATCCTTCATCAATCAGCCTTTGCTTCGTTTTCTTTTGGTTTGGTTGTTTGGGTTCATCCTTATGTTGGTAGTGCACCAAAGGGAAAAGCAGGAAACAACTATGAAAGGATGAAGTACCAGTGATGTAACTATTTCCTACATTTTCTTCCTTATGAATAAAAGTCGATTTTTTTTTATCTTGTCTTACAGTGATCCAACAAAATTTAGATAATGAAGTCTTATATAACAAGATAATATAATACATTATCAGTTCATATGGTATGAACACATACCGAGATCATATATAGCACAACATATACTTGAAGATATGCCTCTACTCGCTAGTAGAAGTCAGACTATCAGTGTTCCCTTTAACCCCGACTTTACCTGTTTTAATTCAAGATTTATCTTGCCCTAGTCCATTTTTCAGAAAAATCTTGAGTTTCATTTTCGGAAATCGATTTCCACTTGAATTAGGGTGAACTAAACTTTGAATCCGAATGTGCTCAAATACCAACTGTAACACCCCCAAATTTTCATTAGTGAAATTTCGGGTGTGCCCTTCTCATGGAGAATCAACAACCATGAGGAGAAACGATCTTTACTTCGGATTCACAAAACACACTTTATTACATAAAATAATTCACAAGCGTTGTTCAAAGTTATTATAAACTATTGTATTACAAACAGCGGAATAGTAAAATTACTACTTTATTCATGCGAGGTGATGCTTCCACCAGTATGCGACGTTCCCACCCCCAACGTAGGCCTCTCCTATGGTGGTTTTACAAAACAAGGACACCACAGTAAAGTCGGTAAAAACTGAATTAGTACGCATCACAACGCGTAAATCAGAGTGAGGCACATGTAAGTATAAAACAAGTTAAGACATGTTCATTTATTCCAAAATTTGTTTTGTTCTTTAATCGGGGAGATCCAGTACCAATAATCATATCCAGTGTGAACGGCGAAATAATCCGCTCGTCCGAACCAATCTCACCTCAACATCTAGACTTTAAGTGTCGACACCCCCTACGAGGGAAACTGTTGTCCCAATAGAGTAGTACTAGAGCCTTACCCTATGCTAATGCACCCCAGGGGAAACCATAGAGCCACCTTCGACTCAAGTCCCAAGCTTTGCTTGGTCAAACCATATCAAGTCCCAATCATTTCTTGGTCAATCTATATCAAGTCCCAAGCTTTGCTTGATCAATCCATATCAAGTCCCCGAGAGTTCATGTTTCCACTTTACTTGATTAGTAGCTTAAGCATTCTGAAAAGTCCCATTACTCTCATTTCTAAAATCCCATCAAGTAGTGTAAATAATTTATTCTCAAGTAACAAGTTCCCAAAAAATTGAATTCCAGAATGTGAGAGTACGGAGTTCAATTAACGCAATGACATGTTTAGTAAACACAAGTATTGAGTAATCATAATAAATGTGTTCAAAAGATTTAAAACTCAAGTCAAGACAAGTAGAGATATTATAGTGAAACATGCGTTTTGAAGAGTAAGGGTTGAGCCTACGAACTCACCTACAAGTTCCGGTGATAGTTTAGATGTAGCCGACGTAGCCCTCGTCTATGAACTCGGAGTCTACAAATAATGATAGATCATAATAAATAATTAATCGCTTAATATATATGCAAGTTTCCTACCAATATCAAGCGGGTTAATTCTAGTCAATTACTCGGTGGTGACCTAGTCGAATTTTAAGGATGTCCCTTAATGAAGTACTAAGACATTGTTTATTTGTCAAAACGACTAATAATTTATTTATAAGACACTATATCAATTATCAAATTTAATATTTAATATTAATATTAATTTACTAATCTTCATCCTACTAAAACCAATATTTATTTACTAACTACTAATCATTATTCACTATACTAACATTTAATTAGTACTTAGGTATTTATAATGTTGGATAGCTACAAATGTATTTGTACACTTACCTCCCCTAGACTTGTCCAATTCTCAAAAAATGAGTTGTTGCTAGTTCTAAAAAATACATTTACAACCCCCATTTCAAGAATAATTGTCATATGCATTTCTAACGTTCCTTTTTCAACTAATTCAACATGAATGAATTCCGGGAGGTGTTAGAGTACGAATATGCAAGAACATGTAAAATGCGACGCAGGAAAAGAAAGTTATACCGAGTTTCGATGAAATGAACGGCGATCTAACGCGGGCTGCTTGAACCTCTTCGGCTTGAAATAATGGTGTTAAGGGAGTCTTTGGAGTGTCCCGGAGTGGATGGTAGCAGCCGTGTATTAAGTGATGGTCGTTGGCCGAGTTTGTGACGAAGGTAGCTACTTGACGTTGCTAGTGTAGTTTTATTTGGGCAAGGATTCGGGATCCGTTTTGGCTGCTTTTGAACATGGTTAAAGAATGAAAGTTATATATAACAAGTATAGGGATATGTAAGAGAAATCGGAGGTCCGTTTGGAGCTAAAAAGAAAGAGAATAAGGAAGAAAAACACCGCTGTACAGTGGTGCTGTTCGGCTAGAGCATTTTCAGAGCGGGATGAATTCGGGATCTGTTTTTACTCTTTTAGTCGGGGCCAAAGAACAAAAGTTGTATAGGACAAGTATAGGAAGATGTGGTTAAAATTTGGGCCAATTCCAAGTTGTAACGAAGGAGATATAGCAAGAACAAGTCCGCTGTCCAGTAGCCGCTGCTACTGTTGCAGCTATTACATGTTGTGGCTGTCGGGGCTGCTTCGGGTGGACGTTTTATCCGGTTCTGTGTTGCTAAAATATGACATGAATATCAGGGAGTGATTGTGTGACTTGAGGGGTGGTTGTTGTGGTTCTTGTGTTGGTTTGAGATGAGAGAGAGAGCTTGAGTTGGTGGTTATGGAGTTTTCCGGCGATGAGCTATTGTGTTGTTGGGTGTGATGATGGAGATGGAAAGGATGATGAAGATGATTCTGAATCTGATGGAAGTTGTACCTTTGTTGTTTTGGTGAATTGGAGCTACGGGAGGGTGGCATCTATAAAGAAAAAGAGAAGAAGTATGAAGAAGATGAAGAAGATGAAGACGTAGAAAAATAGTGAAGAAGATAAGATAATAGTGTTTCATTTGTTTCTACCAAAGGCATGATCCAATTTTTACGAAGATGATTGTCGTCTCCATATTTGGTTGTGACTGAAAATTGTGTGATGAAGATAACTTGTGGATTTCATAGAAAATAATCGGGTGTGATATTATCGGTATGTCGTGATAAAAGTCACCACGTAGTATATGTGACACTATAGTGATATAGACACTATTAAATATAAGTGTGATATATACGTATATATACATGTCTATATGGTACATACTCTCTTCTAATTTTATTAGGACATAGTCATCTAGCAATAGTACCACAAAATATTAAATATAGATGTCAATTTATACTCAATATCACTATAAACATACATATTTGTTCCTAAAATATATATTTAAATTTCGGGTTGTTTCACTATAGATCGTGCTCTACTGGTGCGGGTATTCGTGGGTTTTGCTCAGTAAAAATGGGGTTTTCCGGGTCGTGGATGTAGCTAGCTCATCGCTAGTGAACGGGGGTATGACCTCAATAAAAATGGGGTTTTTCCAGTCGTAAAGGTAGGTAGCTACCTTAATAAAAATGGGGTTTATGGATCTGGAAAAGGAGCTGCAGAGAAGATGAGCGGGGGGATGACCAAGATTGATAAGTTCACGAGGAGAAAAAACTTCATCCTTTGAAAATCAAGGCACGTGCTTTATTGAAGCAGCAAGGCGCGTGGTTGCCATTGGCGGAAGACAAGGAAGGGGTTTCTACAACCATCAAGGAGTAAAATATGATGGAGGAAAGAGAACATTCAATGATCATGTTGTGCTTGGCGGACGACGTGATCACAGAGGTTGCAGATCAAGAGACGGGTGAAGGACTATGGAACAAGTTGGAGAGCCTCTACAAAATGAAGTCGCTCACCAAAAAGTTGATGTTGAAGCAACAACTATTTGGTATACGCATGGGGGAAGGTACAGATCTAAGAGATCACTTGGATCGTCTTAATACTATTTTGCATGAGTTACAAAACAGTAATGAGAAGATTATTGATGAAGATGCCGCACTGATTTTGTTGGAGTCTCTACCGTCGTATTATGATGGGTTTTTGCAGAGTTCTTGTGTTGGGAAAGAGACTCTTACGTTGAAGGAGTTAAAATCAGCTCTTCACACAAGGGAGATGCGGGAGAGGGCTGCATATAGGGGTACGCACAGGTTCTGGTCGGGTCCACAAGTGGCATTCAATGGGGGTTATGGCAAAAGGAGGAACAAGGGTTCTAAGTTTCTAAACGACATATATGCATTTTGTAAAGAGAAGGTTCATTTGAAGAGGGTGTGTCTATAGGTAAGGCGTTTGCAAATTTGGCTGCAAACACAAAGGACGACTTCGTGCTTGAGGCCCCGATGGGGGGCAAGGGGAATCCGTTCTCTTGACTAAGAGGCGGAGGATGGAATAGGGGAGTCTCTAATGAGAGACATGGAACGTGAAGGGACACGTGCTAGGGCTTTTTTTGTAGGGACTCGGTGGGAGTCAGAACAACAAACAAACTTGTTGTAGGAACTCGGTTGGAGTTGGAACAATAAGATGAGGATTCGATTGCAGGAACTCGGCCGTAGTTGGAGCATCGATATGGGTTCCATTGCAGTAACTAGACGGGCGTTGGAGTATTGATGGGGCACATGTTGTAGGATCTCGGCGAAGATCGAACAACGCGTGAATTTGGGGCTATTGGAGAGAACCGGCCAATTCAAGCGCAAGCGAAAGAGAAAATTCAAGTCAAGGTGGAAATTTGTTGGGAATATGCGTTGAATAGGCTCAAGAAAGCTTGGCGAGGAGTTGGCGACGAAGGGGGCATGAATGTTAGCGAATATTTCGCTAGCGAACCACGTAAAATCCTGTCTTCTTACTTATTCGTTCATTGTTCGTGAAGTACGTGCTTCATCCTTTGGAAAATCAAGGTATGTGCTTTATTGAAGCAGCAAGGCCTGTGGTTTCCATTCTAGGAGGACAAGGAAAGGGTTTCTACAACGACCAAGGATTACAAGACGATAAAGGAAAGAGCACATTCAATGATCATGTCGTGCTTGGCGGACGACGTGATCAGAGAGGTTGCAGATCAAGAGACGGGTGAAGGACTATGGAAAAGTTGGAGAGCCTCTACAAAATGAAGTCGCTCACCAACAAGTTGATGTAAAAAGGAAAAATTATTTGGTCTACGCATGGGGGAAGGTACGATCTAAGAGATCACTTGGATCGTCTTAATACTATTTTGCTTGAGTTACGAAACAGTAATGAGAAGATAATTGATGAAGATGCCCGTACTGATTTTGTTGGTGTCTCTATCTTCGTCTTATGAGGGGTTCGTGCAGTGTTCTTGTGTTGGGAAAGAGACTCTCACGTTGAAGGAGGTAAGATCAACTCTTAACACAAGGGAGATGCGGCAGAGGGCTGCATATAGGGGTACACACGAGTTCGAGTCGGGTCCATTAGTGGCATCCAATGGGGGTTATGGAAAAAGGGGGAACAAGGGTTCTAAGTTTCTAAACGATGTATATGCATTGTGTTAATCTAAGGGTCACTGGAAGAGGGTGTGTCCAAAGGGAAGGCATTTGCAAATTTGGCTGTAGACACAAAGGCGGCTTCGTGCTCTAGGCCCCGTTGGGGGGGGCAAGGGGAATTCGTGATGTTTACGAAGAGGCGGAGGATGGAATAGGGAAGTCTCTAACTAGATACATGGAACGTGAAGGGACACGTGCTGGGGGGTTTTTTGTAGGGACTCGGTTGGAGTCGGAACAACAAACAAACTTGTTGTAGAAAATCTGTGGGAGTTGGAAAGAGGAGGATTCGATTGCAGGAACTCGGCCGTAGTTGGAGCTAGGGATGAAAGTTCAAACCGGAAAAACCACAATCCGAGCCGAACCGGGCTGTTTGGTTCGGTTCGGTTCTGTTTGGAAGCTATGATGTCACGTCCCCCTCCCGCCGACCCCGATTAGCGATTAACTATAGAGTTCTCATTAACGGGAGGAGGGCGCGACATGCCGGTGCGGCCTTGACTCGTCGAGAGGCTAAATAAGTAATTTATAAAAGTCGTGATAAAAGTTTCTAAAAAAAATAACTTTGCGGAAGCGTAAATAACAAATAACTTGGGGTCGTCTTGATTAACAATTTGAATTGTAAGAAAGAAAGTTGGAACATAAAAATTCAATGTCATTTAGCCATCTCAACTCGTATCGTAACAAAGAATAACTCGGGAAAGGTTCTAGGTATCATACAAGGCTCATACAAAGTCTTATATACATAATTATATAACTAATACATTCTTAAACCAAAAAAACAACAACATGTATTTTATAGTAACTCCAAGTCGGCTAGCATATACTCGGCATCTAAGCACATAAGCGTCATCAAGCACGTAATCGCATATGAACTTAACTCCATGCTACTTCTTGCTTCTTACATGTTATTAAAACCTTAAAAAAAAGGTAAATTGATAGAGTGAGCTCAACTAGCTCACTGAGTTACATCTACGCCTCTCCGTAGGTTTGAAAAACTACAAGAGGCTAACTTTCCCATGGAGCGAATTGAACATAAGGAATAGTCATACATACATATACTTGTGAAGCTTGAAAGAGCATCACATTCATAAAGCATAATGTGTATCATAAAGAAAGCGTAATGTAAATCATAACTTGAGTCATGAGAAATCGTATTGTTCCAAGTAGGAACCTTGCTTTGTCTCACGTGGAGACCTTAACATACTTGAACATGCTTGCTTATTTTCTTATCTTATGGCCCGTGTAACCTTCGTGACTTAACATAACGTAGGGACATGTGTTGGAATAGATGCCCTAGAGGCAATCTAGTTTAGTATGAATTTATTTGTGGCTAGAAATTCATTTATTATTTATTAGATATTTAATATAATGAAGTCCTTAGACTTACAATTGTGTTGTTTATCTTAAATATCCCTAGTCCAGTATAATGATTAATGGGACAATCATCTATAGACTAGTATGGGTTTGGATTGATATGGGGATATCATGATCCAACACATAGGTGTGCAAAAAGGGTAATGTTGCACTGGATTGACCCATCTCCGAGAAGGCTACATACATGTTATGTTGAGTCACAAGCGCTTCTCGCGGTGCAATGGTATTGTCATCCTTAGACTTGAAGTCACTAGATATTCTAGTTGTGGATTATTGTGATTTTGGTAGCGTTAAACGCTACACCGTAACTGGGTAGTTATAAAGGCGTGTACTGGATACAATAAGAAGCAAGCTTAGAGATCGTAGTGGACGTAGATAGAATTTGTCCCTCCCACATAACGGGAGCAAATATCCTAGAAGGGATTCTTGCCCATATAGAGATAGATCTAAGAGGTTGCTAGGCCTAAGTCAAAGTACATATATTGACAAGGTGTTGAAACGATTCAACATGCAAGATTCCAAGAAGGTATTCTTGCCCATGTCACATGGAATCACTCTTTCGAAGAGTGGTTGTCCTTCCAATGAGATTGAGAAGGAACGCATGAGTAGAATACCCTATGCCTCGGCCATAGGATCTATCATGTACGCCATGTTATGTACTAGACCAGATGTGTCATATGCCTTGAGTATGACAAGCAGATACCAATCCAATCCGGGTGAGAGTCACTGGATGGCAGTCAAGAACATCCTTAAGTACTTGAGAAGAACTAAGGATGCTTTCTTGATATTTGGCAGTGAGGAAGAGTTGCGTGTAAGGGGTTACGCATATGCAAGCTTCCAAACCGACAGAGATGACTTTAGATCACAGTCGGGATATGTGTTTTGCCTGAATGGAGCAGCGGTGAGCTGGAAGAGTTCCAAGCAAGAGACGATAGTTGATTCTACAACAGAGGCTGAGTACATTGCTGCAAATGGCGCAGCAAAGGAAGCTGTTTGGATCAGAAAGTTTGTTTCTGAACTTGGTGTGGTTCCTAGCTTTGCGGATCCAGTCGAGTTGTACTGTGACAACACTGGGGCGATTGCGCAATCGAAGGAACCCAGGTCGCAGCAGAAGTACAAGCACGTGATCAGGAATTTTCATCTTATTCGAGATATTATCGATAGTGGAGACGTTCGAATATGCAAGATTCCTACAGATGAGAATCTGTCAGACCCGCTTACAAAGCCGCTCACGCAGTGGAAGCATGAAGGGCACACTAGGAGTATGGGAATACGAGATGCGCCAGATTGGCTCTAGTGCAAGTGGGAGACTAATGGAATAGATGCCCTAGAGGCAATCAAGTTTAGTATGAATTCATTTGTGGCTAGAAATTCATTTATTATTTATTGGATATTTAATATAATGAAGTCCTTAGATTTACAATTGTGTTGTTTATCTTAAATATCCCTAGTCCAGTATAATGATTAATGGGACAATCATCTATAGACTAGTATGGGGTTGGATTGATATGGGGATATCATGATCCAACACATAGGTGTGCATTAAGGGTAATGTTGCACTGGATTGACCCATCTCCGAGAAGGCTACATACATTTTATGTTGAGTCACAAGCGCTTCTCGCGCGTGCAATGGTATTGTCATCCTTAGACTTGAAGTAACTAGATATTCTAGGTGTGGATTATTGTGATTTTGGTAGCGTTAAACGCTACACCGTAACTGGGTAGTTATAAAGGCGTGTATTGGATACAATAAGAAGCAAGCTTAGAGATCGTAGTGGACGTAGATAGAATTTGTCCCTCCCACATAACGGGAGCAAATATCCTAGGCCACTCGAGGGATAGTGCTTATAGAATGTCTAGCCAGACTCAAATATATCAATATGGTATATTGATGTTATTTGCACGAACAAGGATATTCCCATGAATTGAGAAACTATGGATTGGATATACGAGTGTTACTTGTATGTCTCGTGTCCAATCCGAATATAGAGACAAAGGGATAAGACAATTACTTCTACAAGGTTGTCAAGATGACTATTCTATTAGTTGGATAGAATGGGTGTTTTGCTAGAAACCGCTTCATATTAGCAAATAGTTGCTACCAACTAGATAGAACATATGGGGTCACACGCTATATAGAGTTGAACTAGATTTGGGAATTAATTAATTGGATTAATTAATTAGAAGGATCACTTTGCAAAACCTTGCAAACTTAGTAGGGACTAATTTGCAAGGAAGGGACTAAATTGAATTCTAGTAGGACTAGAATAAGTCCTTTAGGTAGTTGGCAAGGAGATGTTGGACTATATAAAGGACCTTCCTTCTTTCCCACAACTTATTTCCTAGGCCACTCGAGGGATAGTGCTTATAGAATGTCTAGCCAGACTCAAATATATCAATATGGGATATTGATGTTATTTGCACGAATAAGGCTATTCCAATGAATCGAGAAACTATGGATTGGATATACGAGTGTGACTTGTATGTCTCGTTTCCAATCCGGATATAGAGACAAAGGGATGAGACAATTACTTCTACAAGGTTGTCAAGATGACTATTCTATTAGTTGGCTAGAATGGATGTTTTCCTAGAAACCGCTCCATATTAGAAAATAGTTGCTACCAACTAGATATAACATATGGGGTCACACGCTATATAGAGTTGATCTAGATTTGGGAATTAATTAATTGGATTAATTAATTAGAAGGATCACTTTGCAAAACCTTGCAAACTTAGTAGGGACTAATTTGCTAGGAAGGGACTAAATTGAATTCTAGTAGGACTAGATAAGTCCTTTAGGTAGTTGGCAAGGAGTTGTTGGACTATATAAAGGACCTTCCTTCCTTCTCACAACTTATTCTCATTATTGAACATAACAAGAGTGGGAGAGAACAAAAGGAGAGAGAGCAGGCAACAAGAGGAGCCCGACCGCCCCTCTTGCCGCCGCCCATCCCGTCGGCAACAAAAGAGGGCGAGAGCCCCCTTTTGGTCTCGTTTTGCGTGATTCTTCTTCCTCTTCCTCTTTCCGGTCTAGCACCAAGGACTTGGGAGATCTAGGATCAACTCTAGGCGTGGATCAACCATAGAGAACGTGACACAATTCGCGTTTGAAGTCATCAAAGGAGAACCCTAAGGTGTGTTATTGATTTCTTCCTTTACCATCGTTATGTCTCTTGACTTGTGATCCTTGGAGGGTTTTGCATGGTTAAATTTTGTTTCCGTTGCGCATCCATGATTCAAAACCCTACAGTGGTATCAGAGCCACAGGTCGTAGAGCATAAACGTGGTTTATGTGTTAGGTTTTAGTTGTTTTACACCTTAATTTGATTGTTTATCGCGTAAAACAAGACAAATCAAGCATGGGATGCAATTTGTCAATAATCTATCATAACAAGATCTAATTTTTGTATTATATGCATGAACTGGTGAGTTTGAGAAATTTTAGGATCTTAGATCTAGGTTTTGGGCATCCTTGGGGAAGAAGGAGTTCTCCCAAAACAAGGAAACAACCAAACTTGGGAACCAAGCAAGGGAGTTGTTTTGGAAACAACTCCCTCAAGGAGGTTCGGCCCCCTAGGGGACCACCCCTCTTTCTTGCCGCCCAAGATTGGCCGCCCTAGGGGCCGGGCGGCCCTAACCCGCGGCCTAGGCGTGTGGGTTTTGGGCCGGCCCGGCCCGGCCTTGTGGTTCACCTTATTGGGCCGGGGCAATTTGATTGTTGGGCCCATGGACCGTTTTAACCCTAGAAATCCTAAAATCAATTAAATTGATCAAGCGCGTTAAAATTGGATTTTAACTGTTTATGTGAAATTCTCATGGTGATTAAATATGGCCTTAGGATGTGGTTTGATGTGGATGTTTAATTTTGTTTTTTGGTTTTACGGCCTGCGAGCTGATCAATTAGTTTTAATAATTAATTAGGGTTTTATGGCCTGCGTGCCATTTCTTTTCTCAACTTGTGAGATTTATTTTATTTAGTATAGATATTAGCTAGTGCTATATAAAGTAGATTGTTAGCCAAGATTGAAGAAAAGAAGCCCAAAGCCAAAAGGAGCCACAAAAGATGGAGCATGGAGCATGGAGCATTCCACATGACTATGAAGGATGGACCAAAAGATCAAGACGCATGGAGATGTGTTTGTTTTAGGGTTCATAGATAATTCCATTGGCTTGGAATTATCTTAGTCTAGAAAAGTCCATATCCACATCACGTTTAATTTCTGTTTTGTGGTTTTTTATTTTTTGTCTTATTATTGTGTGGTTGGTGTATGGATGTGCATGCAATTAGGATAATAAGATAATTAGACAACCCGGATCTATTATTTGGAGTTGTGCCCAAACTCAAATAGATAGATTAGTTGATATTGATCAACAAAACAATGAAAATTGAATTTAAAATTCCTCAAAATTCAAATATTGTGTTCTTGCCTTCTCGTTATTTAAACACTCATTATCATCATTATTTATCAAGTTCGTGCGTGCCAAAGCATGGCGACTTGGTTCATAATGATGGAATGCGATGGCACGTAACAATGTGCAATTGTTTGAATAAGAGGTTCAACACAACTGGGCTATTAATATGATTAAGAAACGTTGAGGCAATCAACTGGGATTATCCATAAGGATGGATAAATAAGGAGTTATTTGCCCAATTGAACCAAGAGTTGCATATGGGATGCAAATGGAATTGTTCCTACCTAAAGTAGTCAAATTATGGGTGACTTGCCAAAGCAAGCTCATAAGGAGATGAAACATAGATCTTGGCCCACTAGAAAATATAAGGATATTTTCCGCATTAATATCTTGAGGGTTATTAATCCGTACAAAAATAGTGGCAGCTATATTTGATAAACTAGCCATTATTGAATATAGTCAAAAATTCACACTAAAACTTGCGTATTTTCCTTTTGTAGAATTCCAAATGGCAAACAACTCATCGAGTTCACAACATTGCCTACGATCTGTCCTTGAGAAGGACAAGCTCTCTGGAACCAACTTTCTTGATTGGTACAGAAACTTGAGAATTGTTCTCAAGCAAGAGAAGAAACTGTATGCAATAGAGGAGCAAGTTCCAGAAGGTCCAGAGAACCAAACACATGCTTCCCTAAAGGCGTATCAAAAGCCTGTTGATGACGCTAATGATGCGGCCTGCCTTATGCTATGCACTATGACTTCTGAGCTTCAGAAGCAACACGAAAACATGAATGCTGTCGATATGATTGAGCATCTGAAGCAGCTCTTCCAAGAGCAGGCAAGGGTAGAGAGGTATGAGGTCTCTAAGGCACTGTTCAAGTGTCATCTGGTAGAAGGGAACCCGGTGGGACCCCATGTACTCCGTATGATCGGGTACTTGGAGAATCTCGCCCGACTAGGGTTCCCGGTCGGCCAAGAGTTGGCAACCGATCTCGTGTTGCAATCGTTGCCCGAGAGTTATGGACAGTTCATCATGAACTATAACATGAACGAGATCGTGAAACCAATGGCAGATTTACTCAATATGTTGAGGACAGCTGAACAGAGCATCAAAAAGGGTAAGGGCAAGGCCATTATGATGGTACAGAAAGGAAAGGGCAAAGGGTTTGCCTCATCCTCCAAGGGCAAAGGCAAGTCAGTTGCCAAGTCCAAGGAACCTGCCCTTAAGCCTGTTGGTGGCATTGCCAAAGGTGTGACTAAAGGTGAGTGTCACTACTGCAGTCAGCCAGGACAATGGAGGAGGAACTGCCCAAAATATCTGGAGGACAAGAGACTTGGAATAGTGATTCCACCACCACCAGGTATTTTTGTTGTAGATGTCAATTTAGCTGTCTCTACATCATGGGTATTAGATACTGGATGTGGATCTCATATTTGTCGAAATATGCAGGATCTAAAGAGAAGTAGAAGATTGGCTAAAGGAGAGGTAGATCTACGTGTTGGGAATGGAGCAAAGGTTGCTGCGTTGGCCATAGGCGTGTGCGAGCTATCTCTGCCTTCAGGATTAGTTTTAGAATTAAATAATTGCTATTTTGTGCCTGCTATGAGCAGAAACATTATTTCTATTTCTTGTCTGGACAAGGATGGTTTTATTATTTCAATAAAGAACAATTGTTGTTCCTTTTATTTAAATAATATTCACTATTTTAGTGCACAATTATTTAATGGACTTTATGTCCTTTATCTAAGCAATCCTGTCTACAACATTAATACCAAGCGGATTAAAATTAATGATTTAAATCCTGCTTATTTATGGCACTGTCGTTTAGGCCATATAAATGAGAAACGTGTATCTAGACTCCATAAGGATGGATTACTAGACTCATTTGATTTTGAATCATATGAGACATGTGAGGCTTGTTTATTGGGAAAAATGACAAATTCCCCCTTTCAATAAGAAAGGTGAGAGGACTAGTGAGCAATTGGCGCTCATACATACCGATGTGTGTGGGCCATTTGCCACGCCTGTCAGGGGTGGTTATGTCTACTTCATCAAATTTACTGATGATTACAGTAGATATGGATTTGTGTACATCATGAGGGCAAAATCCGAATCCTTTGAAGTGTTCAAAGAATTCAAGAATGAAGTAGAAAAGCAACTTGGCAAAGTATCAAGGCTCTACGATCGGATCGTGGAGGAGAATACTTAAGCCAAGAGTTTGACGACTATCTTAGAGAGTGTGGGATCGTGTCCCAACTCACTCCACCCGGAACGCCACAATGGAATGGCGTGTCCGAGAGGAGGAATCGAAACCTATTGGATATGGTTCGATCTATGATGTATCAAACCGATCTTCCATTATCATTTTGGGGCTTCGTTCTATTAAGTGCAGCTTTCACCATTAACCGTGTTCCATCTAAATCAGTCATGAAGACACCATATGAGATGTGGAGTGGGAGGCGTCCCACACTGTCGTACATGAGTATTGGGGGCTGCGATGTCTATGTAAAACGTTTACAATCAGACAAGCTAGGGCCGAAATCGGATAAGTGTAAATTTGTGGGGTACCCGAGAGGTGTGGATTTCTCGTGACCGATTCCGGTGACACGATTATCATAGATGATGAGCCTACTACCTATGAGGAGGCCATGAATGGCCCAGACTCTCAGAAGTGGCTAGAAGCCATGAGATCCGAGATGGAATCCATGTATACCAACAAAGTATGGACTTTGGTGGAACCACCCGATGGGGCGCGGCCCATAGGGTGCAAGTGGGTCTTCAAGAAGAAGATCGACATGTATGGTAATGTGATTACCTATAAAGGCCGATTGGTGGCTAAAGGATTCAGACAGATTCATGGTATTGACTATGATGAAACCTTTTCACCAGTCGCTATGACCAAATCCATCCGAATCCTACTTGCGATTGCAGCATACCAGGACTATGAGATTTGGTAGATGGACGTCAAAACAACATTCCTTTATGAGAATCTCCTCGAGGACGTATATATGATACAGCCGGAGGGTTTTGAGGATCCAAAGCAAGCCAACAAAGTCTGTAAGATGCAACGATCCATTTATGGATTGAAGCAAGCTTCTAGGAGTTGGAATCAATGTTTTGATGAAGTAGTCAAAGAGTTTGGCTTCATCAGAAAACGAAGATGAGTCTTGTGTCTACAAGAAGGTTAGTGGGAGCTCTGTAGCTTTTCTGGTCTTGTATGTGGATGACATACTGCTCATTGGAAACGACGTTCCCATGCTGCAATCTGTCAAAGATTGGCTAGGGAAGTGTTTCTCAGTGAAGCACTTAGGGGAAGCAGCCTATATACTCGGTATAAAGATCTATAGAGATAGATCTAAGAGGTTGCTAGGCCTAAGTCAAAGTACATATATTGACAAGGTGTTGAAACGGTTCAACATGCAAGATTCCAAGAAGGGATTCTTGCCCATGTCACATGGAATCACTCTTTCGAAGAGTGGTTTTCCTTCCAATGAGATTGAGAAGGAACGCATGAGTAGAATACCCTATTCCTCGGCCATAGGATCTATCATGTACGCCATGTTATGTACTAGACCAGATGTGTCATATGCCTTGAGTATGACAAGTAGATACCAATCCAATCCGGGTGAGAGTCACTGGATTGCAGTCAAGAACATCCTAAAGTACTTGAGAAGAACTAAGGATGCTTTCTTGATATTTGGCGGTGAGGAAGAGTTGCTTGTAAGGGGTTACACTTATGCAAGCTTCCAAATCGAAAGAGATGACTTTAGATCACAGTCGGGATATGTGTTTTGCCCAAATGGAGAGGCGGTGAGCTGGAAGAGTTCCAAGCAAGAGACGGTAGCTGATTCTACAACAGAGGCTGAGTACATTGCTGCAAATGGCGCAGCAAAGGAAGCTGTTTGGATCAGAAAGTTTGTTTCTGAACTTGGTGTGGTTCCTAGCATTTCGGATCCAGTCGAGTTGTACTGTGACAACACTAGGGCGATCGCGCAATCGAAGGAACCCAGGTCGCACCAGAACTCCAAGCACGTGCTCAGGAAGTTTCGTCTGATTCGAGATATTATCGATAGAGGAGACGTTCGGATATGCAAGATTCCTACAGATGAGAATCTGTCAGACCCACTTACAAAGCCGCTCACGCAGTGGAAGCATGAATGGCACACTAGGAGTATGGGCATACGAGATGCGCCAGATTGGCTCTAGTGCAAGTGGGAGACTGTTGGAATAGATGCCCTAGAGGCAATCTAGTTTATTATGAATTTATTTGTGGCTAGAAATTCATTGATTATTTATTGGATATTTAATATAATGAAGTCCTTAGATTTATAATTATGTTATTTATCTTAAATATCCCTAGTCTAGTATAATGATTAATGGGACAATCTTTAGGGTTTTGATTCATGGATCGCACAACGGAAGCATAATCAAACATAAACCATGCAAAACCCTCCAAGGATCACAAGTATAGATGCATAACGATGGTAAAGGTAAGAAATCATAAACACACCTTTGGGTTCTCCTTGATGACTTCAAACGCGAATAATGTAACGTTCTCTATAGTTGATCCACGCCTAGAGTTGATCCTAGATCTCCCAAACTCATTGGTGCTAGCCCGGATTAGGAAGAGGAAGAACGAATCACGCAAAACGAGACAAAAAGGGGGTTTCGGCCCCTTTTTGGCCGACGGGGTGAGGGCGGCGGCAAGGGGGTCGGTTCGGCCTCCTTGTTGCTTGCTCTCTCTCCTTTTATTCTCTCCCACTCTTGTTATGTTCACTAATGAGCATAAGTTATAAGGAAGGAAGGAAGGAGGGTCCTTTATATAGTCCAAAAACTCCTTGTTAACTACCTAAAGGACTTATTCTAGTCCAACTAGAATTCAATTTAGTCCCTTCCTTGCAAATTAGTCCCTACTATGTTTGCAAGGGTTTGCAAAGTGATCCTTCTAATTAATTAATCCAATTAATTAATTCCCAAATCTAGTTCAACTCTATATAGCGTGTGACCCCATAGGTTCTATCTAGTTGGTAGCAACTATTTGCTAATATGGAGCGGTTTCTAGCAAAACATCCATTCTAGCCAACTAATAGAATAGTCATCTTGACAACCTTTGTACACGTAATTGTCTCATCCCTTTGCCTCCATATTCGGACTGGACACGAGACATACAAGTCACACTCGTATATCCAATCCACAGTTTCTCGATCCATGGGAATAGCCTTATTCGTGCAAATAACATCAATATCCCATATTGATTTATTTGAGTCTGGCCAGACATTCTATAAGCACTATCCCTCGAGTGGCCTAGGATATTTGCTCCCGTTATGTGGGAGGGGAAAATCCTCTCTACGTCCACTACGATCTCTAAGCTTGCTTCTCATTGTATCCAGTACACGCCTTTATAACTACCCAATCACGGTGTAGCGTTTAACGCTACCAAGATCACAATGATCCACAACTAGAATATCTAGTGACTTCAAGTCTAAGGATGACAATACCATTGCACCGCGAGAAGCGCTTGTGACTCAATATAACATGTATGTAGCCTTCTCGGAGATGGGTCAATCCAGTGCAACATTCCGTAATGCACACCTATGTGTTGGATCGTGATATCTCCATATCAATCCAACCCCATACTAGTTTATAGATGATTGTCCCATTTAATCATTATACTTGACTAGGGATATTTAAGATAAACAACACGATTGTAAATCTAAGGACTTCATTATATTAAATATCCAATAAATAATAAATGAATTTTCTAGCCATATACAAATTCATACTAAACTAGATTGCCTCTAGGGCATCTATTCCAACAGTCTCCCACTTGCACTAGAGCCAATCTGGCGCATCTCGTATGCCCATACTCCTAGTGTGCCCTTCATGCTTCCACTGCGTGAGAGGCTTCGTAAGCGGGTCTGACAGATTATCATCTGTAGGAATCTTGCATATCCGAACGTCTCCTCTATCGATAATATCTCGAATCAGATGAAACTTCCTGAGCACGTGCTTGGACTTCTGGTGCGATCTGGGTTCCTTTGATTGCGCGATCGCCCCAGTGTTGTCACAGAACAACTCCACTGGATCCGCAATGCTAGGGACCACACCAAGTTCAGAAACAAACTTTCTGATCCAAACAGCCTCCTTTGCTGCGCCATTTGCAGCAATGTACTCAGTCTCTGTTGTAGAATCAGCTACCGTCTCTTGCTTGGAACTTTTCCAGCTCACCGCTGCTCCATTCAGGCAAAACACATATCTCGACTGTGATCTAAAGTTATCTCTGTCGGTTTGGAAGCTTGCATCAGTGTAACCCCTTACACGCAACTCTTCCTCACCGCCAAATATCAAGAAAGCATCCTTAGTTCTTCTCAAGTACTTTAGGATGTTCTTGACAGCAATCCAGTGACTCTCACCCGGATTGGATTGGTATCTGCTTGTCATACTCAAGGCATATGACACATCTGGTCTAGTACATAACATGGCGTACATGATATACCCTATGGCCGAGGCATAGGGAATCCTACTCATGCGTTCCTTCTCAATCTCATTGGAAGGACAACCACCCTTCTTGGAAACTTGCATGTTGAACCGTTTCAACACCTTGTAAATATATGTACTTTGACTTAGGCCTAGCAACCTCTTAGATCTATCTCTATAGATCTTTATACCGAGTATATAGGCTGCTTCCCCTAAGTCCTTCATTGAGAAACACTTTCCTAGCCAATCTTTAACAGATTGCAGTATGGGAATGTCGTTTCCAATGAGTAGTATGTCATCCACATACAAGACCAGAAAAGCTACAGAGCTCCCACTAACCTTCTTGTAAAAACAAGACTCATCTTCGTTTCTGATGAATCCAAACTCTTTGACCACCTCATCAAAACGTCGATTCCAACTCCTAGAAGCTTGCTTCAATCCATAAATGGATCGTTGCAGCTTACAGACTTTGTTGGCTTGCTTTGGATCCTCAAAACCCTCCGGCTGTATCATATACACGTCCTCGAGGAGGTTCCCATAAAGGAATGCTGTTTTGACATCCATCTGCCAAATCTCATAGTCTTGGTATGCTGCAATTGCAAGTAGGATTCGGATGGATTTGGTCATTGCGACTGGTGAAAAGGTATCATCATAGTCAATACCATGAATCTGTCTGAATCCTTTAGCCACCAATCGGCCCTTATAGGTAATCACATTACCATCCATGTC
The DNA here is from genome assembly GCA_023055425.1 of Linanthus parryae. NCBI lineage: Eukaryota > Viridiplantae > Streptophyta > Magnoliopsida > Ericales > Polemoniaceae > Linanthus > Linanthus parryae. The sequence continues at coordinate 125,704,356 of JALGPY010000001.1, forward strand.
GATCTTCTTCTTGAAGACCCACTTGCACCCTATGGGCCGCGCCCCATCGGGTGGTTCCACCAAAGTCCATACTTTGTTGGTATACATGGATTCCATCTCGGATCTCATGGATTCCAGCCACTTTTGAGAGTCTGGGCCACTCATAGCCTCCTCATAGGTAGTAGGCTCATCATCTATGAGCATCGTGTCACCGGAATCGGTTACGAGAAGTCCATACCTCTCGGGTTCCTGGCGCACTCTACTAGATCTATGAAGCTCTTGTGTTACCTGAACAGGTGGCTCCACAACTGCTTGTGATTCCTGTTCATGTTCCATAATCGGTTCAGTGACTTGTGGTTTTTGAACTTCTTCAAGTTCTACATTCCTCCCATTTGCTTCTTTAGAGACAAACTCTCTTTCTAGAAACACGCCGGTCCGAGCAACAAACACTTTGTTCTCGGTTGGATTGTAGAAGTAGTATCCCTTAGTTTCCTTAGGGTACCCCACAAATTTGCACTTATCCGATTTAGGCCCTAACTTGTCTGATTGTAAACGTTTTACATAGACATCGAAGCCCCAAATCCTCATGAACGACAATGTGGGACGCCTCCCACTCCACATCTCATATGGTGTCTTCATGACTGATTTAGATGGAACACGGTTAATGGTGAAAGCTGCACTTAATAGAGCGTAGCCCCAAAATGATAATGGAAGATCGGTTTGACACATCATAGACCGAACCATATCCAATAGGGTTCGATTCCTCCTCTCGGACACGCCATTCCATTGTGGCGTTCCGGGTGGAGTGAGTTTGGACACGATCCCACACTCTCTAAGATAGTCGTCAAACTCTTGGCTCAAGTATTCTCCTCCACGATCCGATCGTAGAGCCTTGATACTTTTGCCAAGTTGCTTTTCTACTTCATTCTTGAATTCTTTGAACACTTCAAAGGATTCGGATTTTGCCCTCATAAGGTACACAAATCCATATCTACTGTAATCATCAGTAAATGTAATGAAGTAGACATAACCACCCCTGGCAGGCGTGGCAAATGGCCCACACACATCGGTATGTATGAGCGCCAATTGCTCATTAGTCCTCTCACCTTTCTTATTGAAAGGAGACTTTGTCATTTTTCCCAATAAACAAGCCTCACATGTCTCATATGATTCAAAATCAAATGATTCTAGTAATCCATCCTTATGGAGTCTAGATACACGTTTCTCATTTATGTGGCCTAAACGACAGTGCCATAAATAAGCAGGATTTAAATCATTTATTTTAATCCGCTTGGTATTAATGTTGTAGACAGGATTGCTCAGATCAAGGACATAAAGTCCATTAAATAATTGCGCACTAAAATAGTGAATATTATTCAAATAAAAGGAACAACAATTGTTCTTTATTGAAATAATAAAACCATCCTTGTCCAAACAAGAAATAGAAATAATGTTTCTGCTCATAGCAGGCACAAAATAGCAATTATTTAATTCTAAAACTAATCCTGAAGGCAGAGATAGCTCGCACACGCCTATGGCCAACGCAGCAACCTTTGCTCCATTCCCAACGCGCAGATCTACCTCCCCTTTAGCCAATCTTTTACTTCTCTTTAGATCCTGCATATTTCGACAAATATGAGATCCACATCCAGTATCTAATACCCATGATGTAGAGACAGTTAAATTGATATCTACAACAAAAATACCTGGTGGTGGTGGAATCACTATTCCAAGCCTCTTGTCCTCCAGATATTTTGGGCAGTTCCTCCTCCAGTGTCCAGGCTGACTGCAGTAGTGACATTCACCCTTAGTCACGGCCTTGGCAATGCCACCAACAGGCTTAAGGGCTGGTTCCTTGGACTTGGCAACTGACTTGCCTTTGCCCTTGGAGGAAGAGGCAAACCTTTTGCCCTTTCCTTTCTGTACCATCATAATGGCCTTGCCCTTACCCTTGTTGATGCTCTGTTCAGCCGTCCTCAACATGTTGAGCAAATCTGGCAATGGTTTAACGATCTCGTTCATGTTATAGTTCATAATGAATTGTCCATAACTCTCGGGCAACGATTGCAACACGAGATCGGTTGCCAACTCTTGGCCGACCGGGAACCCAAGCCGGGCGAGATTCTCCAAGTACCCGATCATTCGGAAGACATGGGGTCCCACCGGGTTCCCTTCTGCCAGATGACATTTGAACAGTGCCTTTGAGACCTCATACCTCTCTACCCTCGCCTGCTCTTGGAAGAGCTGCTTTAGATGTTCGATCATATCGACTGCATTCATGTTTTCGTGTTGCTTCTGAGCTCAGAAGTCATGGTGCAAACCATAAGGCAGGCCGCATCATTAGCGTCATCAACACGCTTTTGATACGCCTTTAAGGCAGCAGGTGTCTGGTTCTCTGGACTTTCTGGAACATGCTCCTCTATTGCGTATAGTTTCTTCTCTTGCTTGAGAACAATTCTCAAGTTTCTGTACCAATCAAGAAAGTTGGTTCCAGAGAGCTTGTCCTTCTCAAGGACAGATCGTAGGGAATGTTGTGAACTCGATGAGTTGTTTGCCATTTGGAATTCTACAAAAGGAAAATACGCAAGTTTTAGTATTTGTGAATTTTTGACTATATTTAATAATGGCTAGTTTATTAAATATAGCTCCCACTATTTTTCTACGGATTAATAACCCTCAAGATATTAATGCGGAAAATATCCTTATATTTTCTAGTGGGCCAAGATCCATCTTTCATCTCCTTATGAGCTTGCTTTGGCAAGTCACCCATAATTTGACTACTTTAGGTAGGAACAATTCCAATTGCATCCCATATGCAACTCTTGGTTCAATCGGGCAAATAACTCCTTATATATCCATCCATATGGATAATCCCAATTGATTTCCTCTAGGTTTCTTAATCAAATTAATAGCCTAGTTGTGTTCAACCTCTTATCTAAACAATTGCACATTGTTACGTGCCATCGCATTCCATCATTATGAACCAAGTCGCCATGCTTTGGCACGCACGAGCTTGATAAATAATGATGATAATGAGTGTTTAAATAACGAGAAGGCAAGAACACAATATTTAAATTTTGAAGGATTTTAAATTCAATTCTTTTAATTGTTTTGTTGATCAATATCAACTAATCTATCTATTTGAGTTTGGGCACAACTCCAAATAATAGATCCGGGTTGTCTAATTATCTTATTATCCTAATTGCATGCATCATCCATACACCAACCACACAAATAATAAGACAATAAATAAACAACCACAAAACAGAAATTAAACGTGATGTGAATATGGCCTTTTCTAGACTAAGATAATTCCAAGCCAATGGAATTATCTATGAACCCTAAAGCAAACACATCTCCATGCGTCTTGATCTTTTGGTCCATCCTTCATAGTCTTGTGGATTGCTCCATGCTCCATGCTCCATCTTTTGTGGCTTCCTTGGCTTTGGGCTTCTTTTTCTCCAATCTTGGCTAACAATCTAATTTATCTAGCACTAGCTAATATCTATACTAAATAAAATAAATCTCACAAGTTGAGAAAAAAAAATAGCACGCAGGCCATAAAACCCTAATTAATTATTACAATTAATTGATCAGCTCGCAGGCCGTAAAACCAAACCACAAAATTAAACATCCACATCAAACCACATCCTAAGGCCATATCCAATCACCATGCGATTTGCACATAAACAGTTAAAATCCAACTTTAACGCGCTTGGTCAATTTTAATTGATTTTAGGATTTCTAGGGTTAAAACGGTCCATGGGCCCAACAATCCAATTGCCCGGGCCCATTAGAGTGAACCACAAGGCCCTAGGACCGGCCCGGCCCAAAACCCGCAAGCTAGGCCCGGCCCAATACCCTTAGGGCTCCCAAGCTTGGGCGGCAAGCAAGGGGGCGGTCCCTAGGGGGGCCGAACCCTTCTATGGGAGTTGTTTCAAAAACAACTCCCTTGCTTGGTGCCCAAGTTTGGTTGTTTCTTTGTTTTGGGAGAACTCCTTCTTCCCCAAGGATGCCCAAACCCTAGATCTATGATCCTAAAATTTCTCAAACTCACCAATTCATGCATCCAATGCAAAAATTGGGTCTTGTTATGATTAATTGTTGACAAATTGCATCCCATGCTTGATTTTTCTTGTTTTACGCGATAAACAATCAAATTAAGGTGTAAAACAACAAGAATGTAACACATAAACCACGTTTATGCTCTATGACCTGTGGCTCTGATACCACTGTAGGGTTTTGATTCATGGATCGCACAACGGAAGCATAATCAAACATAAACCATGCAAAACCCTCCAAGGATCACAAGTATAGATGCATAACGATGGTAAAGGTAAGAAATCATAAACACACCTTTGGGTTCTCCTTGATGACTTCAAACGCGAATAATGTCACGTTCTCTATAGTTGATCCACGCCTAGAGTTGATCCTAGATCTCCCAAACTCCTTGGTGCTAGCCCGGATTAGGAAGAGGAAGAACGAATCACGCAAAACGAGACAAAAAGGGGGTTTCAGCCCCTTTTTGGCCGACGGGGTGAGGGCGGCGGCAAGGGGGTCGGTTCGGCCTCCTTGTTGCTTGCTCTCTCTCCTTTTGTTCTCTCCCACTCTTGTTATGTTCACTAATGAGCATAAGTTATAAGGAAGGAAGGAAGGAGGGTCCTTTATATAGTCCAACAACTCCTTGTTAACTACCTAAAGGACTTATTCTATTCCAACTAGAATTCAATTTAGTCCCTTCCTTGCAAATTAGTCCCTACTAAGTTTGCAAGGGTTTGCAAAGTGATCCTTCTAATTAATTAATCCAATTAATTCATTACCAAATCTAGTTCAACTCTATATAGCGTGTGACCCCATAGGTTCTATCTAGTTGGTAGCAACTATTTGCTAATATGGAGCGGTTTCTAGCAAAACATACATTCTAGCCAACTAATAGAATAGTCATCTTGACAACCTTTGTACAAGTAATTGTCTCATCCCTTTGCCTCCATATCCGGATTGGACACGAGACATACAAGTCACACTCGTATATCCAATCCACAGTTTCTCGATCCATGGGAATAGCCTTATTCGTGCAAATAACATCAATATCCCACATTGATTTATTTGAGTCTGGCCAGACATTCTATAAGCACTATCCCTCGAGTGGCCTAGGATATTTGCTCCCGTTGTGTGGGAGGGGCAAATCCTCTCTACGTCCACTACGATCTCTAAGCTTGCTTCTCATTGTATCCAGTACACGCCTTTATAACTACCCAGTCACGGTGTAGCGTTTAACGCTACGAAGATCACAATGATCCACAATAGAATATCTAGTGACTTCAAGTCTAAGGATGACAATACCATTGCACCGCGAGAAGCGCTTGTGACTCAACATAACATGTATGTAGCCTTCTCGGAGATGGGTCAATCCAGTGCAACATTCCGTAATGCACACCTATGTGTTGGATCGTGATACCTCCATATCAATCCAACCCCATACTAGTCTATAGATGATTGTCCCATTTAATCATTATACTTGACTAGGAGTATTTAAGATAAACAACACGATTGTAAATCTAAGGACTTCATTATATTAAATATCCAATAAATAATAAATGAATTTTCTAGCCATATACAAATTCATACTAAACTAGATTGCCTCTAGGGCATCTATTCCAACACAATCATCTATAGACTAGTATGGAGTTGGATTGATATGGGGATATCATGATCCAACACATAGGTGTGCATTAAGGGTAATGGTGCACTGGATTGACCCATCTCCGAGAAGGCTACATACATGTTATGTTGAGTCACAAGCGCTTCTCGCGGTGCAATGGTATTGTCATCCTTAGACTTGAAGTCACTAGATATTCTAGTTGTGGATTATTGTGATTTTGGTAGCGTTAAACGCTACACCGTAACTGGGTAGTTATAAAGGCGTGTACTAGATACAATAAGAAGCAAGCTTAGAGATCGTAGTGGACGTAGATAGAATTTGTCCCTCCCACATACCGGGAGCAAATATCCTGGGCCAGTCGAGGGATAGTGCTTATAGAATGTCTAGCCAGACTCAAATAAATCAATATGGGATATTGATGTTATTTGCACGAATAAGGCTATTCCCATGAATCGAGAAACTATGGATTGGATATACGAGTGTGACTTGTATGTCTCGTGTCCAATCCGGATATAGAGACAAAGGGATGAGACAATTACTTCTACAAGGTTGTCAAGATGACTATTCTATTAGTTGGCTAGAATGGATGTTTTGCTAGAAACCGCTCCATATTAGCAAATAGTTGCTACCAACTAGATAGAACCTATGGGGTCACACGCTATATAGAGTTGAACTAGATTTGTGAATTAATTAATTAGAAGGATCACTTTGCAAAACCTTGCAAACTTAGTAGGGACTAATTTGCAAGGAAGGGACTAATTTGAATTCTAGTAGGACTAGAATAAGTCCTTTAGGTAGTTGGCAAGGATTTGTTGGACTATATAAAGGACCTTCCTTCCTTCCTTCCCACAACTTATGCTCATTATTGAACATAACAAGAGTGGGAGAGAACAAAAGGAGAGAGAGCAAGCAACAAGAGGAGCCCGACCGCCCCTCTTGCCGCCGCCCATCCCGTCGGCCACAAAGGAGGCCGAGAGCCCCCTTTTGGTCTCGTTTTGCGTGATTCTTCTTCCTTTTCCTCTTTCCAGGCTAGCACCAAGGACTTGGGAGATCTAGGATCAACTCTAGGCGTGGATCAACCATAGAGAACGTGACACAATTCGCGTTTGAAGTCATCAAAGGACAACCCTAAGGTGTGTTATTGATTTCTTCCTTTACCATCGTTATGTCTCTTGACTTGTGATCATTGGAGGATTTTGCATGGTTAATTTTGTTTCCGTTGCGCATCCATGATTCAAAACCCTACAACATGTCCATCGCGCTGGCTCGTGAGGCGACGCGTTGCGTGCTTATATTGCCCCGGCAAAATGGCCGTAGCCTGCCTATACCCAACAGGGGGTTTCACTACGGTAACTCTGGCCTTTCTGAAAGCGTGTTTTATCTTATGAAACGTGCATTTTTCTTTGTTAGCATCCATGGGGCATAAATATTTAACTTGATTAAAAAAACATACATACATACATACTAGGGACGACATGAACGTATATAACCTTGTAAGAAACTTGAGGGTAGGTACAAACTTCGGGAGGTAGGGTAACTCACCTTGCGAGCTTAATCCATTTATTTAACATTCCTTATTCCAAATTCATTCAGCTTTAAGCAAACGATCATCAACTCCGTTGTCACGTAAATAGCAAAAACGCTACAAAGCATACATATAATCACTTAGCACAAAATCATTCCAAACATAGCACATAAGCACTTAGCATATGTTCATTCCAAACATAGAACATAATGATTTAGCATGAAGACATTCCAAACATAGACATGCCTAAATCACTTAGCAAAATGATACTAGTCTTATCAATGCAAGATAAACAAACTTCTCACACATCCATATACTTGTATTGTATTAAACATATTATTAGATGCATATGCAACGTAAAATGCAGCACATAAGAGAAATATAACATATAATGAACTAAAAGGTAACTTGCATAAACTAGCTTTAATAACTTGATAAACTTCTAAATCATGCTTATAAGATAAGAGTAACGATCGCTAGTACAAAATTCATAGCTGACTCAAAATAATTATTTGGAACCTTAAATTTTGACACAACATAGATAAAGAGTTTAAACTTAACATATAAAAATATCAAAAATTATGAAAACTTCTAAGTAGTTTTAAACATTAACTTTCAGAGTTGTTTAGGTATAAAACAGAGGTTGAAAAGCGGTCTTGATAAAAAATTCATAAAATATTCATAGTAATTCCAAAACTTATGAAATTTTAACTGGAAGTAAAGAACACCAATGTGAACAACATATCCAATTTTGTAACTATTTAATTAGAATAAGTACATGAAATCAATGAAGAACTTCTCTGGTCTGGGTTGGACAGATTGTAAAAACAGCCCAAGTATTTGGCCGATTAAAAATTAAATACAAGTCCAATGACTCTGAAATTGTTACTGTACAAATATCACATACAAATACACAAACTGTAAATTTTTCATATTTTTCTGAAAAATTTAGGTATTTTTCCCAATTTTGTGAAAATATACTCAAACATGAACTTTATGGTTTTCTGTACTTCAAAAACTTGTTGCATGCAAGGACCATTCCATCAAAATCTGAAATATTACGAAAACAAGGTCTAAATAATACACATATCACTACCCACATCATCTTCTTACATGATTCTAACAACAAACTTGATTTTGATGACATGCATGTATGTTCAAATGTGGGTTTTATGAAATATACAACATTCAAGTACCAATTTGATGATCTAGCCATGAAAATGATGAAGCATGCTTGGAGATGAGGAAGATCAAGTTTAAAAGTTACAAATCAAAGATCAAATAACACATGCAACTCAAGATCAAGCAATTTCATGTCAAGAACATGCATTATCTACAAATTTAACACATAAAGAAGAGAATAGTGCTTACTTATATGTCTTGAGAGAAATTAGAGATTAATCTTGAGTTCTTGGAGGTTGGAGGAGCTTGGATTCTTGAGGAAAATGAAGAAAAAGACTCCCCCAATGCGTAGTATAACATTGACCTTGAGTTTTTCATGAATTGAGAGCTAGAAAATGGGGTTTTGAGGGTGTTTTGTGAGGGTCAACACCAAAAACCGGGAATGGTGTTCTTGAGGATGAGTTTTGAGTGTGGAAGAGAATGAGAGAGACTATGAGAGACATGAGAGAATGACTTGATGGAACACATAAAGAGCCATACATGAAATGAGAGAACAATATCATATTATATATAAATAGTTGAGTGGAAGAATGATTGAGATGTAAATATCATTTGGAAGACGTGCTAGTTTGGGATCAATAATGTAAAAGCGAATAATAGGTAGGTGAATACATAAATACTTCAAGTTTGGAAACATTACAAATTTACATAAAGTATTGGGGCAACTATTTAATACTAACAAACAAGTTGGTACAAACATTACATTAAAGAAAATATTTTCTTTAATGTGTAGCATACTTAATAAAATATTAATATTAACAAACAAATTTAGAAAATATAAATATCACTTAAAAACTAAATGTGCAACATAAATATGAGGGTTACTACATTCTACCCACCTTATATGGAGTTCGTCCTCGAACTCGCTAATGCATTTTCAACATGAGCACAATCATATAAGATTCTAACTAGTATGACATCAATGCACAACTTATCCTTATAGGTTACCTTACCATTGAACTCGTGTTGGCAAATATATCAAGCCTGTCACGCTTACGAGAGGGAACAATACGCAGTGTCGTCACACTTTGTACCGCTCCAGCAAGCTCGTAATTGTTTCAGAGGTCCTGTCTTTCACGCTTACGAGAGGGAACAATACATCGTGTCGTCACACTTTGTACCGCTCCAGCAAGCTCTTAATTGTGTTAGAAGTCCCCGTTCGACCGTATAGCATAGCGGGAACAAATTATACCATCGTAATGATATAGCTGCTCGTCCAATCTTGCACATGTAGCGGACGAAACACTTGACATTCGCGCATCGGTTTAAACTTTCGACATGCTCAGATTTATAATTTATTTACTTACTAACATGCATATATACATGGAAATAACTTATCAGGCGCAAAACATACACGGCATGCATAATTTACACGTAATACATCACATAATTTATATGCTCACTTAGTAAATATAAAAATAAAAACATACTTCAAGCACATAACATGGACATAACATAACGTGTAATGACATAACATAACAAATATTTTTTTTTAAACTTTATTTTGGACATGAAAATAACACTTGTCGCATATATACACATCAATTAGAACATCCAATGACATAGTTCAAAGCATGCTATATATATATATATATATATATATATATATATTTTATAAACATCATACGTAATCATGAAAGATAGCATACATAGTTTCCATGATCTTCACATAACATGTACATGCATTTACACATATAACATCCTACATATATGAAAAAGACGTCATGATAGCATATGAATCACATAAACACACTTATCATACCATAATATTTCAAATATCCAACTTATCACTTTACTTGGGCAAACATTAAAGAAATGATAACCATGTAACTATACTTATCAACGAACCCTTAGCAAAAATATATTCCTTATCTTGTTAATATGAGACATGCTCCTAGCTTAACCATTCTCTTGAAACTTATTTTCATTTTTCATATCTTAGCCATGACTAAAAAAAGTAAAACAATCATCAAGCATAAGACATATTCATGTATCTAGACGAAATCAAATTAACTTCGAACATGATCTTACATGACTACTTAAACATAATTCACTAAAGCATATAAATCGATACTTAGCCACATACGTCACATAGAATCATATAAACATGGGATCTAACTAATGATCTTGGGCCTTTTAAATATTAGTGTCATACTAACATAGTATAGAATCATGCACATAACATACGTACACATATATTTTCACATTAGCAAGCACATAATGGGTTTCTAAGGTTTACTAATCTTATGTATCTACAACCTAATGCTCTGATACCACAAATGTCACATCCCCTCCCGCCGACCCCGATTAGCGATTAACTATAAAGTTCACATTAACGGGAGGAGGGCGCGACATGCCGGTGCGGCCTTGACTCGTCGAGAGGCTAAATAAGTAATTTATAAAAGTCGTGATAAAAGTTTCTAAAAAAAGTAATTGTGCGGAAGCTTAAATAACAAATAACTTGGGGTCGTCTTGATAAACAATTTGAATTGTAAGAAAAAAAAGTTGGAACATAAAAATTCAATGTCATTTAGCCATCTCGACTTATTTATTATATACAGCGACCAAACTTGGGAACTTTTACACGTTTATTATATACAGTATGTACCTGAAAACCGAACTGAACCCATTAAATAGTTATAGAAATGATGTAATATTTTCTACTTTAATTTTTAATTACTTGACATGGAATTTTAGCAATCATTTGATTGTTGAATGAACTATTAAGAAATTTTAAATGAAATAATATATTTCCAGAAACATTTAAAACCGAACCAAACCGGTCATTCACGGTTCGGTTCAGTTTTGAGCCATGAACTGTCCGGATTTGGTTTGGATTTTGCCCAAACCGTTACTTGTGGTTCGGTTTGTATGGGTGCCAAAACCGGACCGAACCGAACCGTTTTCATCCCTAGTTGGAGCATCGATATGGGTTCGATTGTAGGAACTAGACAGGGGTTGGACTATCTATGGGGCACATGTTGTAGGATCTCGGCGAAGATGGAACAACACGTGAATTTGGGGCTATTAGAGAGAACCGGCCAATTCAAGCGCAAGCGAACGAGAAAATTCAAGGAAAGGTTGAGATTTGTTGGGAATATGCCTTGAATAGGCTCAAGAAAGCTTGGCGAGGAGTTGGCCACGAAGGGGGCATGAGTGTTTGCGAATATTTCGCTAGCGAATCACGTAAAATCCCATCTTCTTCTTTATTCATTCATTGTTCGCACTACAAAAAAATCGGTTTATTACGATGATTAAACTCGTCGTTAAAACTCCAAATATCGTCGTTAGAATGAAAAGACGAAGAGGAAAGTTCGTCCAAAAAGCGTCGGAATAGCTCCGTCGTTAGTTCGACGGGGCAAAAACTATTCCCTGTGGTCGGTAAAAGTTTTTAACCGACCACATCTGCCGACTGGATCTTTTTGTCGTTGATATTTTGCCGACGACTTACCGACCATAATTTTATGTGGTCAAAACTTTTGCCGACGAATATTTAGGCCAAACTTTTGTGGTCGTTGAATTTATGCCGACAAGTATTCTAGTCGTATTTGGTATCTGCTCGATTGCTATTTTCGTCATTATTTATTATCTAATTTCGTAAATTTTGTGTTGTTTGCCCATTTTTTTCGTGAAAAGACGACCATAGTAATTGTCTTTATTTCTTAAAATGACAATTTTACTCGTCGTATATAGCGATTTTGCTCACTAATTGTTCGTCGAGAAGTGGTCGTCTATTAAATAATATTTTTTATAAATAAATACTAAATTCTTGAAAAGAAATGAAATTTATATTAATATCAACCGAACCCAGTCTACCAAATTTTGTACATTTACATCAACTACAAGATAAATCCTAACAACCTATATATCATCCTAACCACAACTACAAACATAGCATAATCTACACTTGCTAGGTACGTAGTTGTGAGTAGGGAAGCTTCGATGTGAACGTGTATCGTGCATTGGAGGTGGAGGCGACGTTGAGTTCTTGCAAGCTACAAGGTCATGCAATCGTCGTGTTTGGAGTATGATTCACAAAAGGTGAAGACATTCACAAACACCATATAAATTTTCGGACAAGTATGAACAAGAATTATGTTATGCAGTACAAGGTGTATGCTAAACTAAACTCAGCTAGCTAGCTGTTCACCCGATATACAAAATTCACATTCTTAAATCTGATTCACACAGATAACAATGGACAACTGCCGGAACAAGGCGCAACAATGACATTGTCAAATGTAATTTTCAGCTATCAGGGAGCCCTCATCTCAATTCAACTATACCGATAAACTTCCATAACTTCTTAGCGCATACAGTGTACATATAATACTGTGCGTGCAGTGTGTGAATTGTATGCATGGTCTCACCAGGAAGGAGTCTCCACCCACACCACGCAGGGGTCTCGAGCGAGCAATATGCAGCATACAGCAGTGGAAGTGTCAAACATACATAGTGAGTGTTTCAGTGCATGTTCCATGCATAGCTTCCACCTAGCAGGAGCCTCCACCCACACCACGCAGGGGTCTCGTTTACGATTTTCAAATGCGAGGAACGTTCACATGATGTAAAGTATTGCAGGGTAATTTACCTCTGTTGGCGATGCAACTCGTCCTTCAACAAACTACTCTACAAATATTTTGGAGATTTCTGGCCTTTTATTTTTTGGACATCACATAAGGCGCTAATATACTAATAATATCAATGTTCTATAATATTCAAATTGTACACGCAACAAGTGAGTGGAAAAAGTTAGTATTCGTAATATTGCAACCCCTATTTATAACCAATGAGGTTGTTTATGAGCCTACACCTACTGCACTAATCTCTAAACCAGCAATGATGTATCGGCATCCACATCTTCAAACCCAGCAATGATTACTCAGAAACCAAATTTTTAAACCCGCATTTATTAATCAATTAACCCCCCACCTCTCCATCTTCTCCTAACCCCCAGGTTCCCCACTGTGTATAAGACCATAGCATACAGCCTTACATCCATGCAGATAATTGAAGTTTAGATTATGGGCAAGCATGTGGATGTCAAGAGTCACTTATGTTCTCGCCCCCTTGCGGAAGCGCTGTGATGCATGGAATGGTCACGCAGAAGCTTCTGGAGGGGGCTAGAACACAACGGATTCTAATGTCCATTTCACAACACCTATCATCCACCTATATAGAGTTTTTATTTTGGGAAAGCACTTCAATGTCAACAATCTCAACGAGGTTAATTTCGTTATATTCTGGTTGTCTTGATGCAGCATTGTGATGCATGGAATGATCACAAAGATGTTGCTTCAGGTAGTCAGAATATAACGATGCCAACCTCTGTTTATCATAGCACCACTGCTCATCGATCTTAGATGAGTGCTAAATCGATGGCAACCTCTTTTTCTCATAGCACAACAACTCGTTTGAGAACTTCTCATCTGATCAGATGAGTGGTTGTGCTATGGGAAACAGGGGGTTGTCTAGCTACCACTGTGCAGCCGGATAATCATCACAAATAAAGCTGCTGGATTTTAGTCCTATTACTTCACATGTTTTTATTTCTACTCACTCTAAATTTACTCACAGGCTGCAACTAATGCATCCACACAGTAGTTACTCGAAAGCTATGTTAAAGAGAAACAATGTTAAAACTATTTTCAGATAATTGCCACCCCTAATCAATGAGGTTCATCATTAACCTATACCTACGGACCTGCACTACTCTATAAACCAGCAGTAATTTTGATATGAAACCACATCTTCAAACTAGCATTTAGTAAACTCAGTTAATCCCCCCAACCTCTCACCTGTCAATATTTAAAATCTAAATCTTCTCCTAACCCCCCAACTTCCCAACTGTGTATAAAACCAGAGCCTACAGCCTTGTAGATTTCACTACACCTTTCATCTTCCTATATAGAGTTTTCTTGTCTGAAAGCATGACAATGTCAACGATCTCCACAAGGTTGATTTCGTTATGTTCTGGTTGTCTTGATGCAGCATTGTGATGCATGGAATTATCATAAAGATTTAGCATCAAGTAGTCAGAACATAACGATTCCAACCCCTATTTATCATAGCCCAACTCCTGATCGACGGCAATTCTGTTTGGCAGCATTGTGATGCAAGAACAATCATAAAGAACCAGCCGAAGGTGGCAGCTAACTTTTTATGATTGTTTCTAGCATCACAATGAGATATTTAGAATCTCGTCTACTACCACCCCGGGCACGGAGAATCATCACAGATAAAGATGGCATGGCAGTCTAAAATCTATTGGGTTGGTGCGTGTATGGTTCATCTACCATATTATGCCCCAACCCAATATGTTGCTGTATTCGATGGTTGGTGAACCATACTATGCAGTAACCCCATAGGTTTTGGACTTCCAACCCAGCTTTCTTGTGATGTATTGAATAACCACGAAGAAGCTGCTAGATTTTAGTGCTATTACTTCACATGTTTTTCTTTTTACTCGCTATTAATTTTGTCACATGTCACAACTAATGCATCCAGACAGTAGTTACTCTGAAAGCTATGTTAGGCGATCATAAAACAAGGTTTCCCTCCAAAAGGGAATTTCAACATCAACAATAGACTGGAGAATCATCAACATCAAGAATCGGTTTTAAGACAAGGTTGCGCGATCATAAGACAAGGTAGTTACTCTAAAAGCTATGTTACTCTAAAAGCTATGTTGCCGATCATAGGACAAGGTTTCCCTCAAAACGGGAATATCAACATCAAGAAGAGAGTGGACTTAAAGGAAATGAAAGGGGGAACCAAAATATGTTTACCTCTGGCGAAAGTCCAAACAGTGCCCACTCATCCATAATATTGATTAATGTTCTGTAACCTGGAAATGTTACCTGCAACAGGTGATAGGAAATACAGTTTAGTTTTGTTTATTCATCTTACGTTGATGTGAAAATTATGGATCAACAAGATAATAGAAACAAAGTTTACCTATGCTGAACTTCCACGCAGTGCACAACCATTATAAAAAATGAACGTGAGAGTGAAAATGAAGTAATTTGGACAAGGGCATTGGTAAGGCACGTGAAATCAATGGTAAATTCATGGATCGTTGCTAGTAGTGACAAATTGAGGATCACTAGAGCGCAAACAGTTAGCATTTAGTAGATTATAATAATCATGAAGAGGCCCGGTTCAGTACTACATGGAAACAAACAGTGAGCATGAAAGACATCATAATAAACTAATAAGCCATTAATCATCATGACCATTCACAAAAATATGTGCAGTAACTGTTCGAATTCCCTAAACTGCCTCATTGAACAACATTAATGTACAATGCAATCAATTAGACAATTACTTGCATGTTTAATGAGGAGGAAAAAAAAGAGAAACTGACAGTTGATTAACTCTATTTAATCTCATACATCCATTCCAAAAGAGTCACTGCAAATTCACTTCTCCAAGGACTCCATAAAAGTTTAGTCCCAAAAATCCCATTACCATGAAACCAATTCGCAAACGCCTGCGTGAAGAGGAGGAGGTCACCAGTCGTTTCACAAAGCTGCCACGTGATAACTCCATAATTGGAGTTATATTCTATTTTGATAACTTGTCGTTTCGCGTACTTTCCGGTGCATTTATGTGTGTTTTAGGCCGAGTTTTGATAGTTTTGAGCATACTTGAGTATTTGGACTTCATGGTGTAATCCGGGCGTTTTATGCATGTTTTATGCTTTATTTGTCGCATTTGATCTTCCGGTATTTGTTCGTGGTGTGGATTTCAGGAACCGGAAGCGTGGAGTGCGGATTTTGGAGCGGAAGCGAACTTCGGAAAGAAAGAAACTCAAGGAATGCATGAGAGAATAGAAGAAGAGGAGAAACTAAGAGGAGAAAAAGACTTAGCCAAATTTTCAAGAGGTGAAAAGAAGCAACACACATGGAAGATCAAGGTGATCCTACAAGAAAAAAGGTGATCCTATGATCACAAGATCAAGTACAAGACCACCAACGTGATCCTACAATCAAGTAAGGTGATCCTAGGATCACAAATTGTGATCCCAAGATCACATTAGTAGATCTGACGTGATTAGAAAAGGGGTAAAAAGTGTAATTTTTAGAGACTGGCAAGAAGTGACGTGATTTGAGAAGGAGGAACGACCTAGGGCTTGGATTATTCATCATTCTACGCCATTGGAGAGCAAGGAGCATTCTTGGAGCTTGGAGACCATTGTTTGATTCTCTATCTTCTTCCCCTCTTTAGTTTTTGTTTATGATCATTGAAACTTTGTACTTTGATCATGTGTTTTAGTAGCTAAACCCTCTATTCGGGATATCTCATAGGGAACTAGGGTTTTGAACACCATATTTTGGTGATTTATGGATTATGCTTCATGTTTATGGACTTAATTGGATGTTTATGCTTAGTTATGCTTGATTCATACGCGTAATTCTATCTTTCATATTTTTGACGTCACAATAAGATTGATCTAGGTGATAATTATTAGAGGAATCAATAGTTATTGCTTGAACTTGAATCTTGCACTAGTCGAATCTAGGGTTGAGGAATCTTGCTAGTTAACTAGAACAAAGAGTTGATATCAAGATCATAATGCATATTTAAACTTAAGTAGGCTAGAGGAATCAGGTACAAGAGTTTAAATATAGACTTTGGTTGAGGAATCTTCAAAGTGAAATTGCTCGTTTGGCTAAGTAGAAAATATCCGTGTCGTATGAACATAAATCCTAAGTGGTGTGAATTCCCTAGTGAACCCGTAGAGATATCCTGAACTTGTCCACTTGTTAAGTAACTTAAAAATCATTCTTCGTCAATCGTGAATCTTTTCACCTGATTAATTGAGATCTTTGTCTTTTAATTTCAGTAGAGTTAGTAGAACAAACCACTGCGCTTTGCCCACACAAGGTTAAGAACTAATAGCTAATTTACAAAGAAGTCTCTTGGGATTCGACAATCCGGAATTTTGCGATTATTACTGCACCGACAGCCATACACTTGTGGTTTGGACGTGTCAAGTTTTTGGCGCCGTTGCCGGGGACTTCGGCTAAATTAGTTATAATTCCTAGCCTTAGGGATTTATTTTATTGTTTATATCTATTACTCACCTACTTTCTGTGTGTAATCTGTGTTTTCAGGTTGAACTTCACGGTGCATGTCCCGTTCTCAAGACGAGCCTTTGCACCCAACACTTGAGGACCCGGAAACTTTGTTACGCGCACAACGTAGAGACAAGAGGAAGACAAGCTCAGTTTCTATGGATGAAGAAACTAGAGCTGAGTTTGAGAGGATCCGCAAAGGTATGCAGGATGCGGAGGCAGCTAGAGCAGCAGCTGTAGAGGATGCAGCCAATAAAGCACGAGAAACTGAGGAGCTGAGGGCTCAAATGGCTGAGATGCAGGCAATGATGGATCGCTTGGCTCCCCCAAATCCACAACCACGTCCTGGTGTGGGGGGAAAAGTGGCGAACATCGGTGGGAACAATAATGGGAATAATGGGGGAAACAACTGGCAGAACAATGCCGAGATTGAAGAACGCCCTATGGTGGATTATTTCAGGACTACTCCAGCGTGTTATCAGCCTACCATTGTCAGGCCACAGATCAATGCCCAACACTTCGAGTTGCGCCAACATATGATCAATATAGTTCGTGATGAGTGCGCATTCAACAGAGCTCCAGGAGATGATCCCAATCACCATCTGCTGGTATTTGAGCAAATCACATCAACCCTGCACGACCAACAAGTTCCAGATGAAACAGTTAAGCTATTACTATTTCCCTTCTCCTTATCTGGAAAAGCCAAGAAGTGGCTTATGGAGCTGCCAGCTGGTAGCATAGTGACATGGGCGGATTGTTGTCATGAGTTCCTGAGGAAGTATTTGCCACTATCCAGAGTCGCTCAGCAGATGGCTGAGATTGAAAAATTCACTCAGGAAGAAGACAGCTCATTGGGAGATGCTTGGAGGAAGTTCAGCCAAATTCTCCGTAGATGTCCGAATCATGGGGAGCCATGGCACAAGCTCTTCCATTATTTCTACACTGCATTAGACAAGGAGACAACTGACCAGTTAGATATGCTAGCTGGAGGTAATTTTATGGGGCTTGGAGCACAGCGAGCTCAAGATCTGCTGAACAACGTGTCAAAGAGAGAGTCTACACGAAATGAAACTCGTAGGTACTCCAAACCGGGGGATGCAGCCTTAGTCAACAAGATTGAATCTATGGGACAAAAGCTGGAATCCATGACCTCAGCATTTCACGACATGCACCCACCATCACAGAAGCCCATGGGTGAATTACTAGCAGATGAAAGCCAGGGATATGATAATAGTGTTGAAGACGTGAATTTTATGCGACAGCAGCAATGGCCTAACACCTATCATCCCAACAATCGCAATCACCCCAACTTCAGCTATGCCAATCCGAACAGTGGATTATATGCACCCGGTCAGAGACCAAATGTTCCATACCAAGCGCAAAGGCAAGTTCCACAACAGCAGGCTCCACAAAAAGAAGAGCAAGAGACGAATGCTTTATTGAGAAAGCTCCTAGCTAATCAAGACAGGATGGAGAGCACGATTGTCTCAGTACAAGCCACAATGAAGAGCCACGAGACTCAGATTGGGCAGATTGCCAATCAAAATATCAAGCTTCCACCAGGTATGCTTCCAGCAAATACCATCACTCCTAATGAGCAGCTGAATGCCATCACAACTCGCAGTGGCATCACTACTGAGGATCCCCCATATCCAATCCACGCGCGAGCAGAAGCAACTAAGGCAACCAAAAAGGCGTTGGATGGAGCAATTCCCGTGCCTACCGTGATTCCCCAATCAAAGGACACGAGTAGGAAGTCGGAATAGAACCAAAAGCCTAAGGAGTATGGCATGCGTGTTCCATACCCGCAGAGGTTGAAGAGCCAAGAGGATGCAAAGCACTTCAAGAAGTTTGTGGATATCTTCAAGAAGCTGCATATCAATATTCCCTTTGCAGAGGCCATATCACAAATGCCAAAGTATGCTAAATTTCTCAAGGACCTCCTTTCCAATAGGAGGCGTATGGATGATTTTGAGACAGTGACTCTGAATGAAGAGTGTAGCGCCGTTGTTCAAAAAGCGCTACCAAAGAAGATGAAAGATCCAGGTGGTTTCTTCATTCCTGTGACTTTGGGAGATGCCTTTCATGGTAGGGCATTGTGTGATCTTGGCGATAGCATCAACTTAATGCCTACATAAGTTTTTGAGCAGCTTGGTGTGGGAGATCCAAAACCCACTCGGATGTGGTTGCAGATGGCTGACCGTACCATCAAACGCCCAAGGGGTGTGTTGGAGGACGTGCTTGTGAGAGTCAATGGACTTATCTTCCCCGCTGATTTTGTGATCCTAGACATGGAGGCCGACGATGATGTCCCCCTTATCTTGGGCCGCCCGTTCTTGGCTACAGGGAGGACAATCATTGATGTGGCTAACGGAGAGCTAACTATGAGGATCAATGATGAGAAGGTGGCTTTCAACGTCTTTGAAGCTATGAAGTTTCCCGCGTATGCGGTGAGTGAGCAATGTTTTGGGGTGGAGGCATACACACCAGATGAGGAGGAAGACATTTTATTGGAGCGACTATATGAGGAGCTTTCTCTACTTGACTCTAGCGAAAAAGAGCAGGCTATGGAGACCCATTGGCGCCAGCCCTTACCCCTCTTTAATGAGGGAAGCAGGAAGACTATTATTCCTTCTCTTGATATTGCTCCTATTTTAGAGTTAAAACCTTTACCTGCACATTTAAAATATTTATATCTTGGATCTAATGATACTTTACCTGTGATTGTGTCTTCTTGTTTGGACAGGGAACAGGAGGATCAATTATTGAAAGTGTTGCAGGAAAGGAAAGCAGCTATGGGATGGACCATAGGGGATATCAAGGGGATCAGCCCCACAGTTTGCCAGCACAAGATCCGGCTCATGGAGGACAAGAATCCGATAGTTCAATTTCAGCGTCGCCTCAACCCTCATATGCAGGAGGTGGTGAAGAAAGAGGTGCTTAAATGGTTGGAGGCGGGCATCATCTACCCGATTTCCGACAGCACATGGACTAGCCCGGTGCAGTGTGTCCCTAAGAAGGATGGTATTACTGTGGTGGAAGGGGAGAAAGGTGATCAAATTGCTACCCGTACCGTTACTGGGTGGAGAGTTTGCATGGATTACCACAAACTCAATGATGCCACATTGAAGGATCACTTCCCCCTCCCATTTGTTGATCAGATGCTTGATAGGCTGGCGCATCATTCTCATTATTGCTTTCTGGATGGGTACTCCGGGTACAACCAGATCGCCATTGAGCCAGCGGATCAGGAGAAGACGACATTCACATGTCCCTATGGGACTTTTGCTTTTCGACGCATGCCCTTCGGGTTATGCAATGCGCCTGCTACTTTTCAGAGGTGCATGATGTCGATCTTCTCAGACATGATGGAGCAGAACTTTGAGGTATTCATGGATGACTTTTCGGTTTATGGTGATGGGTTTGATGACTGTTTGCAGCAGCTGGCCCGGGTTCTTGATAGATGTATTGACACTAACCTAGTACTCAACTGGGAGAAGTGTCACTTCATGGTGACTGAGGGCATAGTTTTGGGGCACAAGATATCCAGCAAAGGTCTAGAGGTGGATAGAGCCAAGATTGAGGGGATTGAGAAGCTTCCAGACCCTACTTCTGTCATAGGGGTAAGGAGTTTCTTGGGACATGCAGGGTTATATCGGCGCTTCATTAAAGACTTCTCGAAAATCACGAAGCCTTTGTCTGGATTACTTGAGAAGGATGCGGTATTTGATTTCAATGCAGAGTGCAAGTCAGCTTTTAATTTGCTCAAGGAGAAGTTGATTAGCGCGCCCATAATCACTACCCCAGACTGGACTTTACCATTTGAGCTCATGTGTGATGCTAGTGATTATGCGGTAGGAGCAGTTCTGGGACAGCGAAAAGACAAGGTAGCTAATGTCATCTATTATGCTAGCCGGACCTTGAACAATGCACATGTAAACTATGCTACTACTGAGAAAGAAATGTTAGCTATTATTTTTGCATTGGACAAGTTTCGGCCGTATCTTGTAGGTTCTCAGGTGACTATTTTTACCGACCATGCCGCTCTCAAGTATCTTCTCACAAAGAAGGATGCAAAGCCACGATTGATCCGATGGGTACTGTTGATGCAAGAATTTGATATAGAGATTAAGGACAAGAAAAGGGTCGAGAATGTTGTGGCGGATCACTTATCCAGGTTAGAGATTGAGAAGCATGAGGAGGTGCCTATCAGAGAGGAATTTCCCGATGAACAGCTTATGGTAGTGGTCGCAGCTGTGCCTTGGTTTGCTGATTTGGCAAACTTCAAGGCGCTCAACATTGTTCCCAAAGACATGTCCTCGCATCAGAGAAAGAAGTTCTTCGCAGATGCACGGCAATATTTCTGGGATGATCCCTATCTATTCAAGCTGGGAGTAGATAATGTATTGCGGAGATGTGTAGCGCCACCAGACACGTTGGAGATTCTCAGACACTGCCATGAGTTGAACTGTGGGGGTCATTTTGGCAAGTCGCGCACAGTGGCCAAGGTACTTCAGAGTGGATTCTATTGGCCCACATTGCATAAAGATGCTCATTTGTTTGTGCAGCAGTGTGACCGGTGTCAGAGAACCGGCAACATTTCCAATCGGAATGAGATGCCTCAGAATTTCGTGTTGGAGGTGGAGCCGTTTGACGTATGGGGTATAGACTTCATGGGGCCATTCCCCTCTTCACTTGGTAATCTTTATATATTGCTTGCTGTTGATTATGTGACCAAGTGGGTAGAGGCAATGGCTTGTCCCAAGAATGATGGTGTTACTGTTGAGAGGTTCGTGCGCAAGAACATATTTACGCGGTTTGGGACACCCAGGGCAATTATTAGTGATGAAGGTACTCATTTTGTGAACAAAGTCTTTGTTAATGTTTTGAGCAAGTACGGGGTAAAGACACATAAGATATCACTAGCCTACCATCCGCAGTCAAATGGGCAAGCTGAAGTGTCTAACAGAGAGATTAAGGGGATTTTAGAGAAGACGGTCAATCCGAGACGCAAAGACTGGTCCCTACATCTAGATGACAGTCTATGGGCTTATCGGACTGCATACAAGACCCCTTTGGGCATGTCTCCCTATCAACTTGTGTTTGGGAAGTCATGCAACCTCCCGGTTGAGCTTGAGCATAAGGCGTTTTGGGCGCTGAAAAAGATCGACTTAGATGCAAAGCTCTCAGGTGAGCAAAGGAAGCAGGCATTACTTGAACTTGAATAATTTCGATTGATGGCTTATGAGAGTGCAAGAATCTACAAAGAGAGGACCAAGCAATGGCACGATAAGCACATTATACCGCGAGACTTCAAGGTTGGACAAAAGGTGCTGATCTTTAACGCACGTCTGAAACTGTTTCCGGGCAAGTTGAAATCGAGGTGGAGCGGTCCTTTCACGATTACAGAGGTATATCCATGGGGGTCACTTGAAGTGGAAGCTGAGAACGGTAATCGGTTCAAGGTGAACGGACAGAGAGCCAAGCCGTACGTGACGGGAATTTCAGTGGGGCAATTGAGCGCCTCAACGCTATTCCTGTGATCTGATCTCTAGTGAGGTAACTGGGTCGGGTCGTCGACCTTAAATTACACGGCGCTTGTTTGGGAGGCAATCCAACGTATTTTTATGCTTTAGTGTAGAGTGTGTGTTTAAATATTGTTGTGTGCGTTTTTCAATACACTTTTCTTATCTGAGGGGTGAGAGAGTGAGAATCTGACAGTTGAAATGAGTCTCTACAGGAATACAGGTTGAAATGCACCCGGGACTTCCCTCTCTTGATGCGTGCAAAGAGGATTGCATCGAATTGCGAAAGCATAACACAAGCAAAGAGATTGAAAGTACGGAATTTGTGATTTTTTCCTCCGTAAATTTTGGAGTCACTTTGTCGAAATAAAAACGTACGCGAAACAAGCTTTCCAGTGGTATATTACACGCATGCATCGGAGTCCGGATGTGTAAAGTAGAAGAGAACGAAAAAAAAAAGGGCGCCTGACACTTAGAAAAAAAATGGAGAAGAGATTTTGGGCAAGGGACTGTTAACACACGATCAAATGAGCTGATCGTGTGCCAAGTTTTTTGATCGCAGGATCAAAAGTCACTAATTAGGGGTAAAACTGTCCTTTTGCGTTTTAAGTGAAAAAAAAAGAAAGACACGCGGAATAAAAAAAAAAGAGAAGAAGAAGAAGAGAACGACGAAAACAGAAGGGAAGAACACGCAGAGCTCTCTCGCGGACTCAGAGCTCTCTCACGAACGCAGAGCTCGCCGGAATTCGCCGGAGTTTTGATCGGGTCCGCAGCGCCGACGACGCACAATCAGCAGCGTTCAGAGTTTTATTCGCAGACCCACGACGCAGCTTCACAAACAGAGGCGACCTTCCAAAGCTCTGCCGATCGGAAACTCGCCGGATTTTCGCCGGCGTTTGGTGGGTTCTGCTGGTCCCAGCAGCACCTACGACGTGCCGTGGTCAATTTTGAAGATTCAGTGAAGAATCGTGTGGGGGAGGCAGCCTAAAAGCTAGGGTTTTCTCAGGACGAATCTGCAAATTCGTCATCAACCGGTTGGAATTTGATTAAACCGTTTGCGGGGTTTTGACGGGGACAGCGAGGACAAGCTATTGAGATAAAAATCTCATATCGCGAAAAGTATCGAAAACTTGACTGATTTTGTCGATTCAGCCCCGTTTGAACGGAACTCCAGGGCTTCAGGTATCGCTAATCTCTCTCTTGCAATTTAATTTTATCGAGTCTAGGCACATTGAGTAAAAGCCCAAATTTGTTATTGTTGTCGCTTAGTTACGGCGTTTGGGGGCGATTGACTAGTGTCCTAGGACTTATTTGCTAAATTGCTTTCGTGTTTTGATTCAGTACACACTCCTTGTCACGTGCACGTAGCGAATATAATCTCTAAATTTGAATTGCTACTTTCTTGTGCAATGAATTCATCTAGGGGTAAGAGGAGTAAGGCACCTGAATCTCGTAGTAAAAAGAAACAAAAAGTAGTTGGGGAAGCAAAAACTGATGTCGTGACTGAGTTTGAGTGTACTAGATCTCCACCTTATCAGTGGTTGAATAATCCATTGCCGGTTATCCCTGACGCTAAGGTAAGTAGAGGACATAAAATTAAGGATATTACAGACCCTGCGTAAGTGACTCCTACTAATTTTTGCAGCCTCAGGTTTGTGTGTTATCATACCCATATTCACTTTCTTACAAATGAGGTCCTTAAGTATAAGCCAAACCCTGAAAGAGTTTTTCAAGCTGAAAAAGTTGCTCCACCACTTTGCGGTTTTGTGCCCCAAGAGTTGAAAGATGTAGCCGTGAGAGAGAACTTTGAGGGCATGGAAAAATTAATTAATGGTGATTCGTGCTCGCCCCTTGCTCATGAGATGACCGTTAATGCCCGTTTTACAAATTGTAGTTGTCGATATAGCGAGATAAGAGATGAGAGGGTGATTTTTGCTAGGAAAGTGTTTGTAGTCTTCACACCGGAGACTATTGCCGAGTTGAGTGGCCGCCCATCGAATCTTGTAAGTTTCGAGAGACTTTGGAGAGAGAGAAAATAGAGGGTGAATTAGAAGAGTTTTGCTTCAAGGGAGTGCCGGGAGCCGCGTGGGTTAAAAAGGAAAACAAAAGGCATTGGCAAATCGATAACAAGTTTCTCCTACGGCCCGCGCGATGGTTGATTGAGTGGGTAGAGACATGGGTATTGGGAATTACCTCGACCCGTTTCGTCGACTTAGAAACATGTGTCATGGCCTATTGTCTATACAAGGGTTTGAGATTCGATATTCCCGCTCGGATTAACAGAAATTTCCGAGCAAGGTTGATGGAAAAGGGGAACCGAAGAGCGTCGGGGTATAGTCATTTGCTCATGCATCTGGCTCTCAAAGCAGGGTTGAATTTGCCAACTTGTGACCGCGATCGGCGGATGCCTGATAGGCGGTTATATGCAAGCATCCCGGATCCTTTTGCAGTCAAGATGACTGGGGGCATGCCATCAAAAGGAGGTAAGAAGAAGGGTAGCAAGAGTAGAATTAGTAAGCGAGCAGTTGAGAGAGACCCCTTAGGAGAGGAGAGTGGACTGAGTCAGCCGGAGCCCGTTTCTGATACTGAGCATGCCATTAGATTGATGAGAGCAGATACTTTAAATGCTATTGGGCAGGTGTTGGATAAGGAAGATAGGCATTTTCTGCATGTGCGTAGAAGTTTAAGGAAGATAGGGGCAGAGCAGACTAGGCAGAACCAGTGGTTTGCCCAGATGAACGCTAAATACAATCTTGAGCTTCACCCTCAGCCTGGATTGTATGAGTATGCTTCAGATGCCTATAGTAGTGATGAGGAAGAGGGTGATGATGGCCCTGAGTAGATACACCGCGCCTCGCATTAGAATTGCCGAGTCCTCTTGATTGATATCTAAATTCGTTGAGGACAACGAAGCATTCTAGTGTGGGGGGATTTTTAATCTTAACTAGCCAGTCCGTGTATGCATTAACCTGTCACATATAGATTGTTAGGGCGTATTGTGTCGTCTTCGTGGTCCGTGTCGTGTTTTGTTTTATTGTCGTAATGTTTATATTAGTTATATATATATGTGTTAGTGTTTGTTTCTTGCACGTGTATTTAATTGAGTCCACTTACCCAAACTGAGTCAGTTTCGAGTCTTCTTTCGCGTCTTGCCTTGCATGTAGAGTTAGAATAAATAAAGTAAAAATACAAAAGAAATTAAAAATTTGAAAAAAAATATTAATAAGAAAATTTGAGAAAAGGCAATCAAAAGAAGCTTAAAATTTGGTAGAGTCGAGGAGTGTGAGAATTTTAGGCGTAGGGCGTGACTTGTGACCGAGAAGGACAAATTGAGTTCCCCCTAGTACGTATAGAGAGACTTCCATTACGGGAATGTCTACCTATTTTATTAAACTTACTTGATTTGCAAATTTAAAGTGTGTGTCGTTTTTTTTTACAAGAGTTGAGCTAGGTGTGAGCTAAACAAGCCGAACGTTCATGTGTACGTCTTAGGTAGTCGCCAGCTCGCCTCGTAGTGGCACACATAACAGCTGTGCGAGGATGCGTATTAGAGCACTCACTGCTTTATAGATCTCACATTGTAGGACCATTAGAAAGCCCAATTTGAACCTTGGTTTTATTCATAACCTCTTGACCTAGGGTGACAATTCTTGGCCTTTATCATAAATCGTTTAGAATCACCACTTTAGTGCGTCACGAGGGAGTCATAGTTGAGGGGGTTCGATGAGGGAGAGTTGTACTGCATATACTTGTGAGTTCTACATGATCGCTTGCGTATTATTACATATCTTCGAGGGGATGCGAGGGTGAGTGAGTAGGCTTGCGCACTTCGGTGTGGCGGTGTTCCATGTCACTACACCATGGACACAGTTGTGGAGAGCCGTGAGTGCGTGACGTCTAATCCGCACAACAATGGGGTGGTTGATCTTAATTGGTGGGTCGTGCTAGGTATCGTTTCTTTTCATCATCACGGTGTAGGATGATCGGTTGGATTAGGCACGAGACTTACATACATTTGATTACTTGAGAGAGGGCATGTTTACATTCTAGTGTGGGGATGTCGAATTTTGACTACGGACATCGAGATTGAGCTTCTGACGACTACATCCCTACACACGCGCTTTGACTATTTGGCGGCTTTGTTTGGTGACACCGTGTACTTCATTGAGTTAGGGGGAGATGAATTTTACTTGTGATATGCATTCATTGGATCGTCTATTTCCTCCCCTTAACATGCTTGCTTTGCTGGATTCTTGGAAGACCACTCGGATACTTTTACGGCATTTTGTTATATTGAGAGATGAAAAAAAAAAAGAATGAGAAAAAAAGAAACAAAAAGAAAAAGAGAGAAAAAAAGGAGAGATGGAATAAAGGAATAAATTTGAGCTTCTTGGAAATTGAGTGGTGGAAAGTTGCTAGTTCGTTGACGACGGTTTGCATTTCGTGCACGTATCGCCATGGTGGCCACGGAGATCGTTATTGTACCGGCGTTTGAGGGGATCGAGGGCCGGAGACGGTGAGTTTCGGGTTGCGGTTTCTATCATCGTGGTGAGGGTGTGTGAGATGTGGGGTTTAATGTGAGAATGTGACGCTTAGGACTTGTTACTACATAATTATCCTTTTGTCCCTAAGCCTCAACATTCTAAACCGTTAGCGGAGTAGGAGCTCGGACCGTGAACGTGGCTTAGCCTAGCGTAGCCTCTTATTTTGATCGACACATGCGAAGAGGTAGGTATTCCTTTACATAGTAACGCTAGGCTCTCTATACTAACTAGGGGAAATTCTCGTTGTCGAGTTTAGTTGCAATTCACACCTTGTTCCTAGATTGATCATCACTCCATGAGAACCGGTTTGAGCTAATTGAGATTGCCCAATCTCGCAAAAGAAAAAAAAATGTTATTTTGTTATGTGCATTGTATATATTGCATTTTCATATTGTTGCATCGTTGAGTCATGTATTGAGTCGTGTTTATGTCGAGTCGGCTAGTCTTGGTTCTATGCAAGTGGTGTTTCGAAAAGTATGCAATTAGTTAGACTCGAACCATGATTTGTTGGGGAGAAAGTTTGGAGATGATGGCCGGTTTTGATAGATTGCTCGGGACGCGCAAATGGTAAGTGTGGGGATATTTGATAACTCCATAATTGGAGTTATATTCTATTGTGATTACTTGTCGTTTCGCGTACTTTCCGGTGCATTTATGTGTGTTTTAGGCCGAGTTTTGATAGTTTTGAGCATACTTGAGTATTTGGACTTCATGGTGTAATCCGGGCGTTTTATGCATGTTTTATGCTTTATTTGTCGCATTTGATCTTCCGGTATTTGTTCGTTGTGTGGATTTCAGGAACCGAAAGCGTGTATTGCGGATTTTGGAGCGGAAGCGAACTTCGGAAAGAAAGAAACTCAAGGAATGCATGAGAGAATAGAAGAAGAGGAGAAGCTAAGAGGAGAAAAAGACAGCCAAATTTTCAAGAGGTGAAAAGAAGCAACACACATGGAAGATCAAGGTGATCCTACAAGACAAAAGGTGATCCTATGATCACAAGATCAAGTACAAGACCACCAACCTGATCCTACAATCAATTAAGGTGATCCTAGGATCACAAATTGTGATCCCAAGATCACATTAGTAGATCTGACGTGATTAGAAAAGGGGTAAAAAGTGTAATTTTTAAAGAATGGCAAGAAGTGACGTGATTTGACAAGGAGGAACGACCTAGGGCTTGGATTATTCATCATTCTACGCCATTGGAGAGCAAGGAGCATTCTTGGAGCTTGGAGACCATTGTTTGATTCTCTATCTTCTTCCCCTCTTTAGTTTTTGTTTATGATCATTGAAACTTTGTACTTTGATCATGTGTTTTAGTAGCTAAACCCTCTATTCGGGATATCTCATAGGGAACTAGGGTTTTGAACACCATATTTTGGTGATATATGGATTATGCTTCATGTTTATTGACTTAATTGGATGTTTATGCTTAGTTATGCTTGATTCATACGCGTAATTCTATCTTTCATATTGTTTGACGTCACAATAAGATTGATCTAGGTGATAATTATTAGAGGAATCAATAGTTATTGCTTGAACTTGAATCTTGCACTAGTCGAATCTGGGGTTGAGGAATCTTGCTAGTTAACTAGAACAAAGATTTGATATCAAGATCATAATGCTTATTTAAACTTAAGTAGGCTAGAGGAATCAGGTACAATAGTTTAAATATAGACTTTGGTTGAGGAATCTTCAAAGTGAAATTGCTCGTTTGGCTAAGTAGAAAATATCCGTGTCGTATGAACATAAATCCTAAGTGGTGTGAATTCCCTAGTGAACCCGTAGAGATATCCTGAACTTGTCCACTTGTTAAGTAACTTAAAAATCATTCTTCGTCAATCGTGAATCTTTTCACCTGATTAATTGAGATCTTTGTCTTTTAATTTCAGTAGAGTTAGTAGAACAAACCACTGCGCTTTGCCCACACAAGGTAAAGAACTAATAGCTAATTTACAAAGAAGTCTCTTGGGATTCGACAATCCGGACTTTTCCGATTAATACTGCACCGACAGCCATACACTTGTGGTTTGGACGTGTCACCAGGGTCCAATAAGAATTCTCCAATTTTCATCTCTGATTCATCGGATGAAGATTCAAGGAGCGAGGACTCCCCTTCGGTGAGGTTGTATAAGAAGAGGCAAACTGCAATGGAGGAAAGCAGGTGAAAAATACAAGAGACTGAATGGAGAATCCAGTTAATTGAGCAGATGAAGATTGAAAATTATAGGTTGGTTGTGCCTCTCGAATTCCATGAAGAAACCGGTGAATCCGTTTTCCCAATCAAAAAGAGATACAGGGGGGCTACCCGGACAAAGCTTTCACACAAGCAGGAACCAGGCAAGGCCCCGACAGATGAACAACTCAAAGAGGACAATGCGGACTAGACTTTTATTTTCTTTAATTTTCCTTCTTATCTTTCTCTTATTCATGGTAATATATTGTTTTCTATATATGTATGGCCGCTTGTATTTAATGGATAGTTTTCTTTAATTTGCAATTACTTGACTTATTAGTGAAATAAATTCCTTTGGTAATTCATCTGTTCCTTCTCTACCTTTTGAGGGTAGTTGCTAAGGACACTTTGACCCGGTTTGAATGCACCAAAGTGTTGTTAATATTTTGAAAATATTATCGGCGGGTCAAAATGACATTCTCAACTCCACCCAGAATAGAGAGGTTGA
Organism: Linanthus parryae; assembly: GCA_023055425.1. Lineage (NCBI taxonomy): Eukaryota > Viridiplantae > Streptophyta > Magnoliopsida > Ericales > Polemoniaceae > Linanthus > Linanthus parryae. The sequence goes on from JALGPY010000001.1 coordinate 125,734,537, forward strand.
ACGGATAAAATAACAACTATCACACTCAATTTTTTAGGAAAACTAATATATGCGACATTACAAAGGTGTGTTTTGCCAATCAAGAACAGAGGGATATACGGAGAGAGGCTCAGATCTGTACTCATGAAAACCAGATAAGATATCTATGGTCATTGGCTGCAAAAATGAATTTGGCTAGCCATGCATACCATGACACTCTATCGGCTACAGAGAGTGAATTCGGTAGATCAAAATCATCACGACCTCTTCAGTGACCGTGAAGAGGCTCCGATATGTACTCATTAAAACCAAATAAGAGATGATCATAGCAGACTGCAAGCAATAGTTTGACTCGCCATGCATAATACTCTCTAACAGCTTCACGAGTGAATTCGATAGATACATATCATCACGGCCTCACAGTGAGTGCTAACAGTGAGCAAGAAATGCTCAAATCAGTACTCAGTAAAGCAAATAGGTGATGATCGCAGCACGCTGCAAATAATGCAACCCTTATCTGGCAGGTTACAAAACGGGTGTCAAAATAATTACCATATGCATCATTCGTAACTTTCGAAGCAGTTGATTTATTAAGCCATATATATCATACTTCAACTGTACTAAAATAAAATCCATTTGAAATTCCTCCGTTCATCCTCTATCATGTACAGGGTCTCGTGAAGGCCACTTCGACCCGTTTTGCAGACATACAGCTCTGCAACGTATTAGCGAGCATTATGAGCGGGTCGAAGAGCCTTCACATGCCCGTATTAGCCAGCATTATGGGGAAAATAACTAATCGAAGTAAATCCCGTAAAGTGAACAAGGCACACCTCAAATTAAACATGTTGCACAGATATCATTGGCACCCCTAGTCAATGAGGTGGTTCATGAAATATGCTTTATGCAGGGTCTCACAAAAGGACCAAAAAGTTAAACCTTGAGAACATCAGTCTTTGGCAGATGACTACACAGCTCATGTACACAATGTGCAAAAGTTCTGTTTTTTTTTTGGCAAACACACACACACACACACACACACACACACACACACACACACACACACACACACACACACACACACACACACAAAACATGCATAAGTTCTGTTAAGGGTACCTCCAGTTTTTTTCTGTTGGCAAAAAAAGGCAAATTAGCCATCGAAATGTAATTAGGTATTAGTTTAATTAAAAAAATTACTTAATTAAAAAATTCAATATAATTAAATAAAAAATGTGATCAGGAGACAGTAATTTATGACAAATAAGCAATAATATGCAGTTATTATTGCGTCCAAAAAAAACCATAACAGTTAATTTTGAAGCAGTAGTGATTTCAGGATTAAACATTGAAAACATGCAGTAATTAACCTCCACTAACTACCCCACCTCTCCATCTTCTAACTCTCCATCTTCTTGTAACCCCCAACCTCCTCCATTATCTTCCTGCAGTCTAAACCTGTATAAAACAAAATCCTACAGACTTTTACCATTAACAGAACCTTTCATCGCAGATAAAGTTTATATTCTGCCAAGCTTGTCAATGTCAGGGGACAACACATTACCTCTAGTCAGTCTGGAGGATGCTCCAGGTAAAAGGGGACCATGTTGGTCCTTTAAAAAGAGAAGAGAGCAATTTGTGATCACCAATACCTGGTGCATTCTTCTCCCACTTATACCATCTCCCACAACAAACATGGCCACCATCTTGACTCACCTCAAGGCCCAAACAGCATGGATCGTGGACCAAGGGAGCCTCAACAACCTCCTTGAACAGTTCAGTTGTACATCTGTTCTATTCAATCATATCATCGCTGAGGAGGACGCAAGGGTAGCAGACGACGTTGTTCCAGCCAACCAGGTTGTGACCGCAGATGACAGCCTGAGCTCGAACCTCTAGTACATCGTCTAGTTTCCATCCGACATTAGAGAAGCAAAGCATGTAATGATGGAGGACTACAAGGCAACCTGGATAATTGAGTATTCAGGAAACATTCGGATAAACGCAGGGGAATACCTTCATACGATCCTACCGAAGGGGGGCTTCTTGGCGGAAGGCGGGAATTTGATGGATTTGGTAGAGGAGGAGGAGATCAGAGCAAAGGTGGAAGACCAAAGAAGAAGTGCACCAGGGGGGCTGCTGGACGGAGTAAGGGTGTCCAACTTTCCCATGAGGTTTCTTCTCTGGAATTGAAAGGATGCGGGAATTGGTGCTTTTAGAAGCAACTTCATGGCTCTGGTTAGCAGGCACATGCCAAACATTGTCTGTGTAACTGAAACCAGAATGTCTGGGTATAGGGCCAGATGCATTTGCGCCTCTCTTGGCTTTGAGAGATGCTTTGTGGCTGATCCATATGGATTTGGTGGCGGCTTTTGGATTCTGTGGGACCCAAATGAGGTGCAGGTGGATGTCATTGTTGTGTCTCAGCAAGAGATCCATGCATCCGTCCAGGTTTGATATGAACACCAAATCTAGTAGTTCTATAATTTTTTCAATCACATGCCTTAGCACATATATATGTACATTAATCTTTATTTTTTCGACATTTGAAACTCCTAATCACTAGTTATGAATGCATGTGTGCTTCCAAGATTGCAGGCTGCTAGGAACTAATGGAGCCACATGTGAAGCTGGAGAATGGGCACAGCTCTGCCGACAAAGCTCCTCTGCCATCGCTCGTCTGCCGTTGCTTCCATTTCCTGTGTTAAATCCCTTTAATAATCATGTTTTTTATTTAATGTTGAACAATGGTTTTTGAACCTCCCTCCCATGGTGTGAGAAGGGGGTTGTGCTTTGAGGTTGTAAGGGGTGGTTTTTCCCCCTGTATAAATCTGTGGTTTTATTTGACGTTTTTTATTTATGCTAGCTGTTATTTATTTCTAAAATTACTTAGTCATCTACATATATGATGTTATTTCTTCCCCATGTATTAACTATTTTTCCCAGAAATGGACTTGATCAATGTTCAGAAGTCATAACTAATTGTATAACTAATAATCTGCGTTACCAATTTAAAGTTTTTATATATAAAAGTAAGTTTATTATTCTAGTTTCCTATACTTGAATCATTATTCTAGTGATTATTCTAATTATTCTAGTAATTATTCTAATTATTCTAGCAATTTAAAGTTCTTATATATAATAATAAGTATTTTTTCACCTATTATTCTAGTAATTATTCTAATTATTCTAGTTTCTAATTGTATAACTAATACTCTGCATTAGCAACATCACCATGAAGAACAAACACTCAGCCCAACACAGAATGATAAATTGAACAGCTTTTTCTGGACCAACCCTAGCTGAAGAGTAAGTACCCAACTATAGAAATAACGATATCCCTAATCCAAAGAGCATACCAAACCCTCAAATACAACAGTACTAGTCCGAACAGATGCATTCACATACGGAATTGCAGATTTATAGCCCGAATCGAACTGATAAACCGCGAATTAAAAAAAGAACACAACAACAACTACTAATGTACGAGAGTTTGAGAGAAGTTAATCCAAACCGACCGTCCTGGAGGCTAAGCCAATATCGAATCCGTGTTTTCTTGAATCAACACTCCGATGACCTTCAGGCGCAACAGCTGTCGCCGTTCCAAAGACATTCAGTGGTTCCATCGGCCGGGAGGCTGAGTGAGTGGTCGCGGGAAGAGCTTCAGAGAGCTCTTGGCTTGTGGATAAGGGTTGAGGAATGAGTGGGGAGCAACAAGTCCATATGGCATTTTTTTTAACTGAATCCCTTACAAATTATTTTGATTCAATGTATTTTCCTCCCCTATATTTGGATGTAGTTGTATTACCCTCCCCTACAAATATTTTCGTTAATTATACTTTCCTCCCAAAGTTTCATTGTAATGCAAGTTCCCTCCCCTGTAAATGTATTTTCTTCATAACAAATATTTCCCGGAGTTTCAAACTAATTTCACATTGCTTTAGAAACTGACACGAACATTTTTTATTTGGTGAACAACCGACACGAACATTTTTCGTGAAATATACAGGTTATAAGACAATCGAAATGACGGTTCTAAATTAAGGTAAGAATCGATAATATGCTCTCATGGACCATGCATTGACTGTGGAGTTGACTACAGCTCATCTTTAACTATAAAGTTGACATTTTCTTTTAGGTTGACTTTCTTTGTGCGAACCTACTAATCTGACAATGTGTGTAGACCAAAAGGTTTAATGTTCACAACATATTTGACTTAGTATAACCTTGCAAACCAAGTACATAGGGTTTAGGGTTTAGGGTAGACCATCATGCATTGACTGCGGAGTTAACTAATGACCTCAATCACCTTTGACTGTACAGTAGACCATTTTCTTTACAGTGACTTTCTTCGTGCGAACTTATCCATCTGAAAAAGTGGAGACCAAAAAGTTGTCTGTTCACTACATAGTTGACTTAGTATAACCTCGAAAGTAAATTTAAGGGTTTAGGGTTTAGGGTTTAGGGTACACTGACTGTGTAGTTGACTTATGAGCTCGATCATCTAATTTGACTGTACAGTTGACCTTTTTCCTTTACGTAGACTTTCTTCGTGCGAACTTACTAATCTTGCAAAGTGGAGACCAAAATGTTATTTGTTCACTACATAGTTGACGTAGTATAACCTCAAAAAGTCAAGTATATAGGATCATTCATTGACAATGTAGTTGACTTATGAGCTCGATCACCTAATTTGACTGTACAGTTGAATTTTTCCCTTACGTTGACTATCTTCGTGCGAACTTACTCATCTGACAAATTGGAGACCAAAAAGTTATCTGTTCACTACATAGTTGATGTAGTATAACCTCAAAAAGTCAAGTATAGGATCATTCATTGACAATGGAGTTGACTTACGAGCTCACATTTTACTGTAGTTGACATCTTCAATAACTGTTGACTTTATTCATCCAAAACTATATATATATATATATGTATATATATATATATAGTTCACTAAGTGGAAATCGAAATTAAAGTTGACCAATCACTTGGTTCGTAGTTGACCAAACCTTCTAGACCAACTTTCACATTAGAAGTGACTTTTCAGTTTATGTTTAACCATAATTTATTTAAGCGATAATTCACAAAAGAGGCCGGCTCTATAGTAAGCATCCGATCGGCCAGGGCCCGATTTTTATTAGGAATTTTTCTTTTTAAAGAGAACTCTATAGTTATCTCAACTAATTGCATATTTTGATTCAATTTCATCAATAATTGTATATTGGTGTGTGGAGTTTATATTTTTTACACAAATTTGACCAAGTTAGAATCTTGTTGATGACATATGTGAACATTTAAATTTTTACCTAATTATTTAAAAGGTGTACGGTCCTTGAACATTGTTGACTCAAAGAATTCTAAGTGTGTTTTGAGAAGTAACTGTTTAGAGTGATGAAAGACAAAGACTAAGTATTTCTAAGGCTTCAAGGCCTTGAGATACTGATCAGAGCTTCAAAGCTTTGAGAGTAGTTTTATTATACTGTGTGATCTAATAATCTTGTGGTGTAGGTGTTCTATCTGATGTGTTAAGATCATAGAGTTGCTGCAAATATCCTTGTTATACATTCTTTATATATCTAACAGAATTGCAGATATCCTAATCAGAGTGAATCAAAGGTTTCTGGTCTTAATATTGAAAGACTGTGAAGCATGTTCAGAGCTTCAAGGCCTTGAGGTGTGCCTTAAGCTGCTGACATTTTACAGAATTAACTTGATTCTCTCTTGCAGGATTTGATCTTTGTTATTATGATTGTTTAATGAATTTTACAAGTCTTAAACTGATTATTATGAGTAATATGTTTCAGAAGTTAATCATGTTATTGTTTTATTCATATGATCCAGTTTTTATTCAGAAACTGGAAATCCAAACAGACTTAGTGTTGTTATTTTTCTGGATTTTGTTTGTTGTTGTGTTTAATGTTGTTGCAGGTTTTTCAAACGTGAAAATTGTAGGGTTTTGATTCATGGATGCGCAACGGAAACAAAATAAACCATTCAAAATCCTCCAAGGATCACAAGTCAAGAGACATAACGATGGTAAAGGAAGAAATCAATAACACACGTTAGGGTTCTCCTTTGATGACTTCAAACGCGAATTGTGTCACGTTCTCTATAGTTCATCCACGGCCAGAGTTGATTTCTAGATCTTCCAATCCTTGGTTCTAGCACGGAAAGATGAAGAGGAAGAAGAATCATGCAAAACGAGACCGAAACAAGGAGGTTTCGGCCTCCTTGTTGGCCGACGGGGACGGGCGGCGAGCAAGGGGGGCGGCGGCTCCTTTTGCTTGCTTGCTCTCTCCAATTTGTTCTCTCCCACTCAAGTTATGATCAATTATGACATAAGTGTGGGAAGGAAGGAAGGAGTGTCCTTTATATAGTCCAACAAATCCTTTCCAACTACCTAAAGGACCTATTCTAGTCCTACTAGAATTCAATTTAGTCCCTTCCTTGCAAATTAGTCCCTACTAAGTTTGCAAGGTATTGAAAAGTGATCCTTCTAATTAATTAATCCAATTAATTAATTCCGAAATCTAGTTCAACTCTATATAGCGTGTGACCCCATAGGTTCTATCTAGTTGGTAGCAACTATTTGCTAATATGGAGCGGTTTCTAGCAAAACATCCATTCTAGCCAACTAATAGAATAGTCATCTTGACAACCTTGTACAAGTAATTGTCTCATCCCTTTGTCTCTATATCCGGATTGGACACGAGACATACAAGTCACACTCGTATATCCAATCCATAGTTTCTCAATCCATGGGAATAGCCTTATTCGTGCAAATAATATCAATATCCCATATTGATTTATTTGAGTCTTGCCAAACATTCTATAAGCAATATCCCTCGAGTGGCCCAAGATATTTGCTCCCGTTATGTGGGAGGGACAAATTCTATCTACGTCCACTACGATCTCTAAGCTTGCTTCTTATTGTATCCAGTACATGCCTTTATAACTACCCAGTTACGGTGTAGCGTTTAACGCTACAAAAATCACAATAATTCACAACTAGAATATCTAGCGACTTCAAGTCTAAGGATGACAATACCATTGTACCGCGAGAAGCACTTGTGACTTAACATAATGTGTATGTAGCCTTCTCGGAGATGGGTCAATCCAGTGCGCCATTACCTTTAATGCACACCTATGTGTTGGACCATGATATCTCCATGTCAATCCAACCCCATACTAGTCAATAGATGATTGTCCCATTAATCATTATACTGGACTAGGGATATTTAAGATAAACAAAACAATTGTAAATCTAAGGACTTCATTATATTAAATATCAAATAAATAATAAATGAATTTTTTAGCCACAAATAAATTCATACTAAACTAGATTGCCTCTAGGGCATCTATTCCAACAGTCTCCCACTTGCACTAGAGCCAATCTGGCGCATCTCGTATGCACATACTTCTAGTGTTCCCTTCATGCTTCCACTGCGTAAGCGTCTTTGTAAGCGGGTCTGTTAGATTCTCATCTGTAGGAATCTTGCATATCCGAACGTCTCCTCTATCGATAATATATCGAATCAGATGGAACTTCCTGAGCACGTGCTTGGATTTCTGGTGTGACCTGGGTTCCTTTGATTGCGCGATCGCCCCAGTGTTATCACAGTACAACTCAAATGGATCTGCAATGCTAGGAACCACACCAAGTTCAGAAACAAACTTTCTGATCCAAACAGCTTCCTTTGCTGCGCCATTTACAGCAATGTACTCAGCCTCTGTCGTAGAATCAGCCACCGTCTCTTGCTTGGAACTTTTCCAGCTCACCCCTGCTCCATTCAGGCAAAACACATATCCCGACTGTGATCTAAAGTCATCTCTGTCGGTTTGGAAGCTTGCATCAGTGTAACCCCTTACACGCAACTCTTCCTCACCGCCAAATATCAAAAAAGCATCCTTAGTTCTTCTCAAGTACTTTAGGATGTTCTTGACTGCAATCCAGTGACTCTCACCCGGATTGGATTGGTATCTGCTTGTCATACTCAAGGCATATGACACATCTGGTCTTGTACATAACATGGAGTACATGATAGATCCTTTGGCCGAGGCATAGGGAATTCTACTCATGCGTTCCTTCTCAATCTCATTGGAAGGACAACCACTCTTCGAAAGAGTGATTCCATGTGACATGGGCAAGAATCCCTTCTTGGAATCTTGCATGTTAATGGTTTCAACACCTTGTCAATATATGTACTCTGACTTAAGCCTAGCAGTCTCTTAGATCTATCTCTATAAATCTTTATACCGAGTATATAGGCTGCTTCCCCTAAGTCCTTCATTGAGAAGCACTTCCCTAGCCAATCTTTAACAGATTGCAGCATGGGAACGTCGTTTCCAATGAGCAGTATGTCATCCACATACAAGACCAGAAAAGCTACAAAGCTCCCACTAACCTTCTTCTAGACACAAGACTCATCTTCGTTCCTGATGAAGCCTAACTCTTTGACTACTTCATCAAAACGTCGATTCCAATTCCTAGAAGCTTGCTTCAATCCATAAATGGATCGTTGCAGCTTACAGACTTTCTTGGCTTTCTTTGGATCTTCAAAACCCTCCGGCTGTATCATATACACGTGCTCGAGGAGATTCCCATAAAGGAATGCTGTTTTGACATCCATCTGCCAAATCTCATGTCATGGTATGCTGCAATCGTAAGTAGGATTCTGATGGATTTGGTCATAGCGACTGGTGAAAAGGTTTCATCATAGTCAATACCATGAATCTGTCTGAATCCTTTAGCCACGAATCGGCCCTTATAGGTAATCACATTACCATCCATGTCGATCTTCTTCTTGAAGACCCACTTGCACCCTATGGGTCGCGCTCCTTCGGGTGGTTCCACCAAAGTCCATACTTTGTTGGTGTACAAGGATTCCATCTCGGATCTCATGGCCTCCAGCCACTTCTGAGAGTCTGGGCCTTTCATGGCCTCTTCATAGGTAGTAGGCTCATCATTTATGAGCATCGTGTCACCGGAATCGGTCACGAGAAGTCCATACCTCTCGGGTTCCTAGCGCACTCTACTAGATCTACGAAGCTCTTGTGTTACTTGAACAGGCTACTCCACAACTGTTTGTGGTTCCTGTTCATGTTCCATAATCGGTTCAGTGATTTGTGGTTCTTGAATTTCTTCAAGTTCTACAGTCCTCCCACTTGATTCTTTAGAGACAAATTCTCTTTCTAGAAACACGCCGGTCCGAGCAACAAACACTTTGTTCTCGGTTGGATTGTAGAAGTAGTAACCCTTAGTTTCCTTAGGGTACCCCACAAATTTACACTTATCCGATTTTGGCCCAAGCTTGTCTGATTGTAAACGTTTTACACAGACATCGCAGCCCCAAATCCTCATGAACGACAGTGTGGGCCGCCTCCCACTCCACATCTCATATGGTGTCTTCATGACTGATTTAGATGGAACACGGTTAATGGTGAAAGCTGCACTTAAACGAGCGTGGCCCCAAAACGATAATGGAAGATCGGTTTGACACATCCTAGGTCGAACCATATCCAATAGGGTTCGATTCCTTCTCTCAGACACGCCATTCCACTGTGGCGTTCCGGGTGGAGTGAGTTGGGACACGATCCCACACTCTCTAAGATACTCGTCAAACTCTTGGCTCAAGTATTCTCCTCCACGATCCGATCATAGAGCCTTGATACTTTTTCCAAGTTGCTTCTCTACTTCATTCTTGAATTCTTTGAACACTTCAAAGGATTCGGATTTGGCCCTCATAAGGTATACAAATCCATATCTACTTTAATCATCAGTAAATGTAATGAAGTAGACGTAACCACTCCTGGAAGGCATGGAAAACGGTCCACACACATCAGTATGTATGAGCGCCAATTGCTCACTAGTCCTCTCACCTTTCTTATTGAAAGGGGACTTTGTCATTTTTCCCAATAAACAAGCCTCACATGTCTCATATGATTCAAAATCAAATGAGTCTAGTAGTCCATCCTTATGGAGTCTAGATACACGTTTCTCGTTTATGTGGCCTAAACGACAGTGCCATAAATAAGCAGGATTTAAATCATTTATTTTAATCCGCTTGGTATTAATGTTGTAGATAGGATTGCTTAGATCAAGGACATACAGTCCATTAAATAATTGCACACTAAAATAGTGAATATTATTCAAATAAAAGGAACAACAATTGTTCTTTATTGAAATAATAAAACCATCCTTGTCCAAACCAGAAATAGAAATAATCTTTCTGCTCATAGCAGGCACAAAATAGCAATTATTTAATTCTAAAATTAATCCTGAAGGCAGAGATAGCTCGCACATGCCTACGGCCAACGCAGCAACTTTTGCTCCATTCCCAACGCGCAGATCTATCTCCCCTTTAGCCAATCTTCTACTTCTCTTTAGATCCTGCACATTTCGAAAAATGTGAGATCCACATCCAGTATCTAATACCCATGATGTAGAGACAGTTAAATTGACATCTACAACAAAAATACCTGGTGGTGGTGGAATCACTATTCCAAGTCTCTTGTCCTCCAGATATTTTGGGCAGTTCCTCCTCTAGTGTCCAGGCTGACTCTAGTAGTGACACTCACCTTTAGTCACACCTTTGGAAATGCCACCAACAGGCTTAAGGGCAGGTTCCTTGGACTTGGCAACAGACTTGCCTTTTCCCTTGGAGGATGAGGCAAACCTTTTGCCCTTTCCTTTCTGCACCATCATAATGGCCTTGCCCTTACCCTTGTTGATGCTCTGTTTAGCTGTCCTCAACATATTTAGCAAATCTGCCAGTGGTTTCACGATCTCGTTCATGTTATAGTTCATGATGAACTGTCCATAACTCTCAGGCAACGATTGCAACACGAGATCGGTTGCCAACTCTTGGCCGACCGGGAACCCCAGTCGGGAGAGATTCTCCAAGTACTCGATCATACGGAGTACATGGGGTCCCACCGGGTTCCCTTCTGCCAGATGAAACTTGAAAAGTGCCTTAGAGACCTCATACCTCTCAACCCTTGCCTGCTCTTGGAAGAGCTGCTTCAGATGCTCGATCATATCGAAAACATTCATTTTTTCGTGTTGCTTATGAAGCTCAGAAGTCATGGTGCATTGCATAAGGCAGGCCGCATCATTAGCTTCATCAACACGCTTTTGATACGCCTTTAGGGCTACAGGTGTTTGGTTCTCTGGACCTGCTGGAACATGCTCCTCTATTGCGTACAGTTTCTTCTCTTGCTTGAGAACGATTTTCAAGTTTCTGTACCAATCAAGGAAGTTGGTTCCAGAGAGCTTGTCCTTCTCAAGGACAGATCGTAGGGAATGTTGTGAACTCAATGAGTTGTTTGCCATTTGGAATTCTACAAAAGGAAAATACGCAAGTTTTAGTATTTGTGAATTTTTGACTATATTCAATAATGGCTAGTTTACCAAATATAGCTCCCACTATTTTTCTATGGATTAATAACCCTCAAGATATTAATACGGAAAATATCCTTATATTTTCTAGTGGGCCAAGATCCATGTTTCATCTCCTTATGAGCTTGCATTGGCAAGTCACCCATAATTTGACTACTTTAGGTAGGAACAATTCCAATTGCATCCCTTATGCAACTCTTGGTTCAATTGGGCAAATAACTCCTTATTTATCCATCCATATGGATAATCCCAATTGATTGCCTCTCGGTTTCTTAATCATATTAATTGCCTAGTTATGTTCAACCTCTTATTTAAACAATTGCACATTACTAGCTTGTGCCATCGCATTCCATCATTATGAACCAAGTCGCCATGCTTTGGCACGCACGAACTTGATAAATCATGATGATAATGAGTTTTTAAATAACGAGAAGGCAAGAACACAATATTTGAATTTTGAGGTATTTTAAATTCAATTTTAATTGTTTTGTTGATCAATATCAACTAATCTATCTGTTTGAGTTTGGGCACAACTCCAAATAATAGATCCGGGTTGCCTAATTATCTTATTATCCTAATTGCATGCATCATCCATACACCAACCACAAAATAATAAGACAATAAAATAAACAACCACAAAACATAAATAAACATGATGTGGATATGGCCTTTTCTAGACTAAGATAATTCCAAGCCAATGGAATTATCTATGAACCCTAAAAGCAAACACATCTCCATGCGTCTTGATCTTTTGTTCCATCCTTCATAGTCATGTGGAATGCTCCATGCTCCATCTTTTGTGGCTCCTTTTGGCTTTGGGCTTCTTTTCTTCAATCTTGGCTAATAATCTACTTTATCTAGCACTAGCTAACAACTATACTAAATAAAATAAATCTCACAAGTTGAGAAAAAAATGGCTCGCGGGCCATAAAACCCTAATTAATTATTACAATTAATTGATCAGCTCGCAGGCCGTAAACCAAACCACAAAATTAAACATCCACAACAAACCACATCCTAAGGCCATATCCAATCACCATGCGATTTGCACATAAACAGTTAAAATCCAATTTTAACGCGCTTGGTCAATTTTAATTGATGTTAGGATATTCTAGGGTTAAAACGGTCCATGTGGCCCAACAATCCAATTGCCCGGGCCCAAAAAGTGAACCGCAAAGGCCTAGGGCCGGCCGGCCCCTAGCCCACGCGGCTAGGCCGCGGGCTAGGGCTGCCCCGGCCCCTAGGCCGAGCCTTGCTTGGGCGGAAAGCAAGGTGGGGCGGTCCCTAGGGGGGGCTGAACCTCCTTTGGGAGTTGTTTCCAAAACAACTCCCTTGCTTGGTGCCCAAGTTTGGTGTTTCCTTGTATGGAAAGAACTCCTTCTTCCCCAAGGATGCCCAAACCCTAGATCTAAGATCCTAAAATTTCTCAAACTCACTAATTCATGCATCCAATGCAAAAACTAGTTCTTGTTATGATAGATTATTGACAAATTGCATCACATGCTTGATTTGTCTCGTTTTACGCGATAAACAACAATTTTAAGGTGTAAAACTATCAAACCGTAACACATAAACCACGTTTATGATCACAAGTCAAGAGACATAACGATGGTAAAGGAAGAAATCAATAACACACCTTAGGGTTCTCCTTTGATGACTTCAAACGCGAATTGTGTCACGTTCTCTATAGTTGATCCACGCCTAGAGTTGATTTCTAGATCTTCCAATCCTTGGTGCTAGCCCGAAAAGAGGAAGAGGAAGAAGAATCACTCAAAACGAGACCGAAACAAGGAGGTTTCGGCCTCCTTGTGGGCCGACGGGGGGGGGGGGGGGGGCGGCGAGCAGGGGGGGGGGGGGCGGCTCCTTTTGCTTGCTTGCTCTCTCCTTTTTGTTCTCTCCCTCTCAAGTTATGATCAATTATGACATAAGTGTGGGAAGGAAGGATGGAGTGTCCTTTATATAATCCAACAAATCCTTTCCAACTACCTAAAGGACCTATTCTAGTCCTACTAGAATTCAATTTAGTCCCTTCCTTGCAAATTAGTCCCTACTAAGTTTGCAAGGTATTGCAAAGTGATCCTTCTAATTAATTAATCCAATTAATTAATTCCAAAATCTATCTCAACTCTATATAGCGTGTGACCCCATAGGTTCTATCTAGTTGGTAGCAACTATTTGCTAATAAGGAGTGGTTTCTAGCAGAACATCCATTCTAGCCAACTAATAGAATAGTCATCTTGACAACCTTGTACAAGTAATTGTCTCATCCCTTTGTCTCTATATCCGGATTGGACACGAGACATACAAGTCACACTCGTATATCCAATCCATAGTTTCTCGATCCATGGGAATAGCCTTATTCGTGCTAATAACATCAATATCCCATATTGATTTATTTGAGTCTGGCCAGACATTCTATAAGCACTATCCCTCGAGTGGCCTAGGATATTTGCTCCCGTTATGTGGGAGAGACAAATTCTATCTACGTCCACTACGATCTCTAATCTTGCTTCTTATTGTATCCAGTACACGCCTTTATAACTACCTAGTTACGGTGTAGCGTTTAACGCTACCAAAATCACAATAATCCACAACTAGAATATCTAGCGACTTCAAGTCTAAGGATGACAATACCATTGTACCGCGAGAAGCACTTGTGACTTAACATAACATGTATGTAGCCTTCTCGGAGATGGGTCAATCCTGTGTGCCATTACCTTTAATGCACACCTATGTGTTGGACGATGATATCTCCATATCAATCCAACCCCATACTAGTCTATATATGATTGTCCCATTAATCATTATACTCGACTAGGGATATTTAAGATAAACAACACAATTGTAAATCTTAGGACTGCATTATATTAAATATCCAATAAATAATAAATGAATTTTCTAGCCACAAATAAATTCATACTAAACTAGATTGCCTGTAGGGCATCTATTCCAACACAAATGCAATCTCAACAAACTCCAACGGATATCTACTCAAAGCTGTTCTGATTTGTAGTTAGCATGGATGAGGATTTGCTGGAACTGAGATCCTAAAATCTCTTATTCAGTTGAAGAGAGTGGATAAAAGACTGGTTTGAAATTTGAAAGACAGAGAAGCTTACAGAAAACTGAGAGAGGTGTGATACATTCGTGGAAGACTAGACATTCAATCCCTCAAAAATTCAGGCTTCAATTACAGCTTTCAGAAGATCAATCATTCCAATTTTGCTGAAGAACACATTTAGGCCTTCACAAGCTTATTCTTCTACTGTGTTCCTCTACTGTATTTTAATCTGATTATCTTCTCTATATCTTAAACCTCACAAAACCTAGTGGTTGGTTGTTCAATTGAACAACAAGAGGTTTGTGTTAGCTCAACAGTTAGTAGCTGATACTAGATAGGTTTGGAACCACAAGCTGTATAGGTGTAAGGGAGTTCACTTCGACTTGGAGATCTAGGGTTGTTTCCTTGTGAGTAATAAGAAGTGTTTGCCCAATCCTGGTGGGATTACATCCCTCAGGCAGAGATTAGGTCCATTGGGACTGAACTCTATAAATTGCCCTGTGTTCTTTAGTTTACAGTTTTGCTATTTACTTCTGCCAGCAACTCAAATCAAACTAGGGTTTATAAAATGTTTAGAACTGGTGATAGTTCAAGGCCTTGAAGCTTTCTGTTTGCCTTAGAAAGTTTCTGACTAGTTTTGCAAAATCTCAAGGCCTTGAGATTTGAGTCTTTCACTTGTTCACTTAGTTAAAATTTGTGTATCAGCAAAAAGTTTCCATACTCTATTCAACCACCCCTTCTAGGGTATTTTGGTCATGTATTTAGTCTACATTACAAACTTTCAATTGGTATCAGAGCTTGGGTCACTACTATAGATCTAACAATCTTGTGACTATGGGTAATGTAAGAGATTGTGGCTTCTCACAAGGAAGCGCAACAAACAGACCTCCATTGTTTTGTGGTGAAAATTTCATGCACTGGAAGGAATTGATGAAGATGTTCATAATAGATCAAGACATGGAATTGTGGTAAATAATTCAGAATGGTCCTCATGAATATTACACTACCATATATGGAGTTAGATGCATCAAGTCTGAGGAAAATCTCTCAGTTACTGAACTGGAAAAGGTATCAAAAAATTACAAGGCTATGAATATGTTATATTGTGCTCTTAATGCAGATGAGTTCAACAGAGTGTCGAATTCCAAAAATGCCGAAGAAGTATGGGACAAACTGGTTGTGACAAATGAAGGAACAAGTCAAGTTAAACATACCAAAATTAACATACTTCTGAGGCAATATGACCTGTTCAAGATGAACTCAGATGAGACTATGAAGGAGATGTTCAACAGATTCACTGATGTGGTGAATAATCTGGAGTCATTGGGAAAAAGGTTCTCAAATGAGAAAAATGTTAGGAAAATTCTGAGGAGCTTGCCAAAAGCCAAATGGGAGCCAAAGACAACAGCTATTGAGGAAGCTCAAGATTTAAGTCTTCATCAGATAGATGATCTACAAGAAAAGCTGCTCAGTCATGAAATGTCTATGAAGGATGTAGAAGGTGATCTGAGTGAAAACATCAAGAACTTAGCACTCAAGGCTAAAGACAATGAAAAATCTCAAAGCCTTGAGACTGAAGATCAGCATGATGATGAAGAGGCTTTAGCATTGATCTCCAAGGACTTGGCCAGGATTCTCAAGAAGAAGAGAAACTTTGGTAAAAGAGACTACAACAGAGAGAGATCAAGACCTTCAAGAAGCAAGGACTACAAAGGTAAGTCTTCATCAAAGTCACAAAAAACTAAATTAATGAATTGTTTTGAATGTGGTGATGCAGATAATTTATTAAGGGATTGTCCACAAAAGAAGAAGAAGAACATGAACTTTCAAAAGAAAGACAGTGACAACAGAAGGAAGAAAGCCATGATGGCCTCTTGGAGTGATTCTGATTCATCAAGTGATTCAGACACAGAAGAAGATCAAGCAAATTTATGCTTCATGGCTAAACATGATGAAGAAAAGTCTTTTGATTAACATATTGAGGAAATGGTAAAAAATCTTCTTGCTAGTCCTTCTGATGTACTTCCTGAAATTCTCAAGAGCATGTTTTTAAATGAGGAAAGTTATAGAGATGAGATTTCTTCTTTAAAGATTAAGATTCATGAGCAGGTAAAAGAAAACCTGGACCTAGTTTTTGCCAACAAAACTGTTGAAGTTTCTAAGACAAAAATTGAAAAGGACTTCAATGCCTTGGACAGCAGATTCAAAGCCTTGAAAGAGAAAATAAAAGAGATTGTTGATCTAAAGACTCATTCAGAGGATTTAGAACAACAAATCTGTTCTTTGACTAAGAAACTTCAAGAGTCTAAAAAGGTCCTAGCCACTTTTACATGCTCAGAACATAATCTGAATCTCATTCTTAGAGGAAGTCTGAAATCAATGCATAAAAATGGGATTGGCTACAATCCAAACTTTCCAAAGAAAAGGCAAACTACTTTTGTCAAATCTGATAGCAGACATTCTCCAAAATGTCATTAATGTGGAAAAATTGGTTATATTAGATTAACTTATCCCTTCAGAAGATCAGAACCTCATATTATGAGGAACACTTATCCTTATCAGCTTAAGGGACAGGTTAGGCAGATTTGGGTTCCAAAAGGAATCATACCACCAAACATGGCTGATTCTGAGTATGACTCAAAGTTCTGCACTTGGTCTAACAGCCTGTTAAGGCAATGATTTACTTTTGCAGGATGTCACCAAGGCCTTTAAAGATCATAAATGGATATTAGACAGTGGCTGTTCCAGACATATGAGCGGAAAGAAGTCACTTTTTACTGAGCTCACAGAAAAATATGGAGGAACAATTACACTTGGTGACAAAGCAAAATGCAACATTATTGGCATAGGTAGTATTGGTAATGGTTCTACCAACTCTATCTCTGATGTTTATCTTGTGGATGGACTTAAATATAATCTGCTTAGTATTTCTCAGTTATGTGATAAAGGTTATAAAGCTATATTGGACAAGGAGAAATGTGTGGTGCAAGATGAGAAATCTGGAGATTGCATACTCACTGCTCCTAGATCATATAACTTATATGCTATGAGTACTAATAGTGTTCCAGGTGACAAGTTGAAATGCCTCAAGGCCTTGAAGAAAGACTCCAAGCTTTGGCATAGAAAGCTTGGGCATATTAGCATACACACCTTGAATAAAATCATCTCAAAGGATTTGGTAGAGGATTACCATCACAAAAAAATTCAGATGACGAGGTCTGCAAGGCATGTGTACAAGGTAAACAAACAAGAAGCTCATTCAAGCCAAAGAACTTTGTAAGTACTTCTAGACCCTTAGAACTGTTACATATGGACTTATGTGTTCCTATGAGAGTTAAGACTCCAAAAGGTAAGAGTTATATGCTTGTGATAGTAGATTATTATTCTAGGTTTACATGGGTGATGTTTATTAGAGACAAAACTGAAGCATTATCTGAATTTTCTAGACTGTGCAAAGAGCTTCAAACTTTGAAAAATTTTCCTGTTGCATCTATTAGAAGTGATCATGGTAGGGAGTTTGATCAACTTGACTTTGATTTATTTTGTGCAAATCATGGCATATCACACAACTTTTTTGCACCTTGAACTCCACAGCAAAATGGAGTAGTTGAGAGGAAAAATAGGACACTTGAGGATATGTCTAGAACCATGCTACTTGAAAGTAATTTTCCGAAATTCTTATGGGCAGAAGCTGTTAATACTGTCAATTATGTGTTGAATAGATGTTTGATTAGGCCTATTTTGAAAAAGACTCCTTATGAACTGTTTAAAGGTAGGAAGCCTAGTGTCTCTTGTTTTAAATATTTTGGTTGTATTTGTTTTGTGCATAATAATGGTAGAGACAATCTTGGTAAGTTTTATGCTAGAAGTGATGAAGGTGTATTTCTTGGATATTCTCAAACTAGCAAAGCTTATAGAATTTACAATAGAAAAACCTAGATTGTGGAAGAGAGTATTCATTTGTTTTTTGACGAAAGTACTAAGGATTCTCAG
The DNA here is from genome assembly GCA_023055425.1 of Linanthus parryae. Lineage (NCBI taxonomy): Eukaryota > Viridiplantae > Streptophyta > Magnoliopsida > Ericales > Polemoniaceae > Linanthus > Linanthus parryae. The sequence continues at coordinate 125,752,971 of JALGPY010000001.1, forward strand.
AGTGAAAGTTTTGCATATCTAAATTTGAACAAGCATGAGTCTGATGATGATGCTGTGAAAGAGGACAAAAGCAAAACTGAAGTGTAGAATGAATCAGCAGAATCTCAAGGCCTTGAACCTCCTGAAGAGCCAAAATCTCAAAGCCTTGAGATTGAAACAGAAACTTTTTATGATGCTCCCTTTACTATTTCAAGAACTCAAAGCCTTGAAGGAACATATTTCTGGACACCAAGGAAGAAGTTTAAGTATCTTGCAAATCATCCAGCTGACAATATCATATCTGATCCAACAATTAGAACTCAGACAAGAGGACAGTTGAAGAACTTGTGTGTTTTTAGTGCTTTTGTATCATTGATTGAGCCTAAGAATACAAAGGAAGCACTGGAAGATGCAGACTGGATCATTGCAATGCAAAGTGAGCTGAATGAATTTGAAAGAAACAAGTTATGGAATCTGGTTCCCAGACCAAAAGAGAAATCACCTATAGGAACCAGATGGGTGTTCAGAAATAAGCTTGATGAGAATGGCAAAGTGGTAAGGAACAAAGCCAGACTCGTGGCACAAGGATACAATCAGGAAGAAGGTATAGACTATGAGGAGACATTTGCTCCTGTTTCCAAGTTAGAAGCTATTAGAATACTTCTTGCATTTTCATCTCACAATCACATAAAGCTTTATCAAATGGATGTCAAATGTGCTTTTCTGAATGGTTATTTACAAGAAGATGTTTTTGTAGCTCAACCCCCTGGTTTTGAAGATGAAAACTTCCCTGATCATGATTACAAATTAGACAAAACTCTTTATGGTTTAAAACAAGCTCAAAGGGCTTGGTATGATAGACTCTCAAAGTTTTTACTTGACAATAATTTCAGGAGAGGTCTAGTAGATAAAACTGTTTTTATTAAACATCATGAAACTAATTTGTTAGTAGTTCTGATCTATGTGGCCAATATTTTGTTTGGTGCTACTAATGATGCTCTTTCAAAAGAGTTCTCTAGTCTGATGTGCAGGGAGTTTGAGATGAGCTTAATGGGAGAACTGAATTTCTTTCTTGGACTTCATATTTTACAAATGAAGAAAGGGATATTTGTACATCAAGAAAAGCATACCAAGGACTTGTTGAAAAAGTACAATATGAAACAGTCCAAGGTACTTAAAACTCCTATGAGTTCATCACTCTCATTAGACAAGGATTTAAATGGTAAGAGTGTAAATCAAAAGGAGTATAGAGGTATGATTGGATCACTTTTGTACTTAACTGCTAGTGGACCTGATATTATTTTTAGTGTTTGCATGTGTGCAAGATTTTAGGCAGATCCTAAGAAAAGTCATTTAACCGCTGTCAAGAGAAATTTTAGATATTTGAATGGAACCAAAGACTTGGGTCTTTGGTATCCAAGGAGATCTAATTTTATGTTGAGTGGCTATTCATATGCAGATTTTGCAGGATATAAAGTGGATAGGAAGAGTACTTCTAGATGTTGCCAGTTTCTTGGATCTTCACTAATCAGTTGGCATTCCAAGAAGCAAAATTATGTAGCATTATCAACTGAAGAAGTTGAATACATTGCAGCTGGAGCTTGCTGTTCACAAGTGTTGTGGATTGCTCAACAACTTAGAGATCTTGGCTATAATTTCAGAAATGTGCCTATTCATTCTGACAACATAAGTGCTATTTCAATCTCTAAGAATCCAGTAAAGCACTCAAGAACCAAGCATATAGATGTAAGGCATCACTTTCTTAGAGATCATGCAGAAAAAGGTGATGTTGTTCTATCTTTTATTTCTACTTCTATGCAGATTGCTGATATTTTCACTAAACCTCAGCCAGATGATAGTTTTTATCCCTAAGGCTTGAACTGGGTATGTTAAACAAGGATGCATTGGTTTAGGGGGAGTATTAGTACTTACTTGTGTTCATGTATTGAAATATCAAAGCCTTGAGATTATACTTTCCAAAGCCTTGAAAGTATAGTTCAAAGATTTGAAATTTCTAAAACTGCATAAAATCTCAAGGCCTTGAGATTGTTCTCACAGGTCTTGAAACATCTGTATTTTTTAAAAAAAAACTGAATCACCAAATATTATATGTTATCTTTATTAGATAATTGTATAATATTTGAATTACTCAGATAATTTTCTAAAATATCCAAAACTATCTTGTAGATTCGTTTGCATGTTGATTTTAGTAGAGTCCTTTTTAAAATCAATTTTTTTTCAACCTACTTAAGTTGAAAGTCAGAGCTTTTCTTCTTCATTCTCTCTCAATTCTCTACGTCTCTCTGCTCTCTATTTATCTCTCTCAATCTCATTCTCCTCTCAAAACCCTAATCCCACAATGGAGCGCAAATCAGCCAGGATTTAACCACAAGGGAAGCCTTCTGGTAGATCCAAGAAGAGGGCAAACAAGAAGGAGAAGATTGTGATCTCTTATTCAGATTCAGAAAACACACAGAGTTTGCATGAGGACACACCTCCTGCAAAGAAGATCAGAACAGAGAAAGGGATGAAGGTTCAAGTGTTGATCCACAGAAGGAGACAGAGGTTCAGGGTGATGATCAACCTAGGTCAGACAAGAAGAAAGGGGGAGAGAATAAAAAGTTTGTTGAAGAAGAAAAAGGGAAATCTTCTAAGGAAAGCAAGAAGAAGTCTGCTGAATGAGAACCAAAGAAGGAGAAACCTGCTGAGAAGAAATCAAGGGTTAAGCAAGTTGTTGCTGCAACCAAAAAGAGTTATCAAGGTAAAAATGTACTTCCTTGTGATTGGTTTGTGAGTTCAGAAGTTAGGACAGTTTGGATGCAAGGGTATGCATAATCTAAGGTTGCTTTATGTAGTTTAATTTCTGAAGAGTTATTAGATAAACTGGATATTGATTGTATGAGGAAGTTAAGGGGTTCTGCAGTTTGGAAGGTTTTAAATCCTTGCTCTAAAGCATGTCCTAGGTTAACTAAGTTGTTTTATCTGAATTTTGTTCAAGAAGGGGAAGATAAAATGGTGTTAACCTCTAAGGTGGATGGGATAAATTTAAATCTAGACCATAGGGCTTTTGCCAAGGTCTTGGGCATTCCTAAGAAGTATAATGTTGCTGATCATCGTGATAGGAAGGAGTGTCTAGAAAAATCCATAACTATGTTTTTCATTGATGGTGTTCCGACTAGTCCTAAGCAGTTGACACACTCTGTGCTCAATTGTGAAGCTAAAGTTATGTTTACAATTCTGATGAGAAGTGTTGTTCCTAGGGAAAACTCAAGAGAGTTTGTTACTGATAAGGTTCTTATCCTGATGTACTTGATATGTCAAGGGTTTGAGATTGACTTGCCAACAGTGATCATGGAGCATATGATCTACTGTGCTACCAGAACTAGAAACCATCCTCTTCCCTATGCCAACTTGTTACCTCTTTTCTTTGAGCATTTTGAGGTACCTGTGAAAGGAGATGAGAAGATAACTGGTGGTTTTGGGTTAATTGATGAGACTGCTTTACAGAGAATTTGAGTGGTTCAGACAGGAAAGGGAAACTGGAAGTTCTATTCAGAGTTGTCCAAAGCTGAGCTTGAGGAGAAAGAGTTTATCAAACCTAAGGGGGCTATAACATCAAGGGGAGAAGCAAATGAGGATTACTCTCAGTTGGTTGAGAAGTTTGAAGAACAGCAAGTTGAAATTGAAGATCTTAGACAGAGGCTGTTTTATCTATCTTCTGAGTTTAATCAATTCAAAGGCTTGATGAATGTGATGAATGGCAAACAGGATGTTGTCATCAAAGGTTTGAATTTGGAGAAGATCCCTTATGCTACTATTCATGACACTAGTGTTGACTCAGATGAAAGGCTAGGTGAATTCTTGAAGAAGAAGAAGAAGAAGCCTAATCCAGTTGTGCTCACTTCAAAGGATCTATATGAGCAAACTGATGAAGAAGAAGCTGGAGAAGACATAGGTGTTGATGCAGCTACAGAGGGTGATTCATTACAGGTCAAGGACAAGAAGGTGGGTGAAATTATAGAGGAAGTTGTTGCTGAGGTGGATGCTGAACAAGAAGAGAATCAGTCTTCAGAAGAAGCTGAAAGTGATGAAGAGGTTGGAGAAGGCTCAGAGAAAGGCCAAGCATCAAAGAAGAAGTGATGATTTGAGAAAGCCAAAGCCTTGATTCTTTCTTTCTTTCTTTCTTTCTTTCGTTCTTTCTTTTTCTTTTCTTCTTTGTGATCTCAAGGCCTTGACATTCAGTAGGAACTTATTTTGTTTAAACTAAGTTTTTTTTTATTTAGACTCTGAGTAATGATCCAACACTTCTTCACCTTTATTTGATGAAAGTCAAAAAGGGGGATAAGTTATCTGTGCTATTTGTGACTACTCTTCAGTGTTTAGATAATAAGATTGTGAGTTTTGGTGTTAATCAGTTGTGTTTAGTGATTACTGGTTATCTGTGTTAATTGATTATTATTTCTGCAAATGATGATATCTAATTCTTACAAAAAGTTGCAGGGATATTTACACAAGATTATGGGTTTTGTCTTTCATCAAGGGGGAGATTGTTGACTCAAAGACTTCTAAGTGTGTTTTGAGAAGTAACTGTTTATAGTGATGAAAGACAAAGACTAAGTATTTCTATGGCTTCAAGGCCTTGAGATACTGATCAGAGCTTTAAAGCTTTGAGAGTAGTTTTATTATACTGTGTGATCTAATAATCTTGTGGTGCATGTGTTCTATCTGATGTGTTAAGATCAGAGAGTTGCTGCAAATATCCTTGTTATACATTCTTTATATATCTATTACAATCGCAGATATCCTAATCAGAGTGAATCAAAGGTTCCTGGTCTTAATATTGAAAATACTGAGAAGCATGTTCAGAGCTTCAAGGCCTTGAGATGTTCCTTAAGCTGCTGACAGTTTTACAGAATTAACTTGATTCTCTCTTGCATGATTTGATCTTTGTTATTTTGATTTTTAATGACTTTTACAAGTCTTAAACTGATTTATTATGCGTAATATGTTTCAGAAGTTAATCAGGTTATTGTTTTAATCATATGATCCAGTTTTTGTTCAGAAACTGGAAATCCAAAAAGACTTAGTGTTGTTATTTTTCTGGATTTTGTTTGTTGCTGTGTTTAATGTTGTTGCAGGTTTTTCAAACGTGCAAATGCAATCTCAACAAACTCCAATGGATATCTACTCGAAGCTGTTCTGATTTGCAGTTAGAAAGGATGAGGATTTGCAGGAACTGAGATCCTAAAATCTCTCATTCAGTTGCAGAGAGTGGATAAAAGACTGGTTTGAAAATTGAAAGACAGAGAAGCTTACAGAAAACTGAGAGAGGTGTGATTTATTCGTGGAAGACCAGACATTCAATCCCTCAAAAATTCAGGCTTCAATTACAGCTTTCAGAAGATCAATCATTCCAGTTTTCCTGAAGAACACATCCAGGCCTTCACAAGCTTATTATTCTACTGTGTTCTTCTACTATATTGTAATATGCTTATCTTCTGTATATCTTAAACCTCACAAAACCTAGTGGTTGGTTGTTCAAGTGAACAACAAGAGGTTCTTGTTAGCTCAACAATTAGTAGCTGATACTAGATAGGTTTGGAACCACAAGCTGTATAGGTGTAAGGGAGTTCACTTAGGCTTGGAGATATAGGGTTGTTTCTTTGTGAGTAATAAGAAGTGTATGCCCAATCCTGGTGGGATTAGATACTTCAGGCAGAGATTAGGTCCATTGAGACTGAACTCTGTAAATTTCCTTGTGTTCTTTACTTTATAGTTTTGCTATTTACTTCTGCAAGCAACTCAAATCAAACTAGGGTTTATAAAAATTTTAGAACTGGTGATAGTTCAAGGCCTTGAAGCTTTCTTTTTGCCTTAGAAAGTTTCTTACTTGTTTTGCAAAATCTCAAGGCCTTGATATTTGAATCTTTCAATTGTTCACTTAGTTGAAAATTGTGTTTTAGCAAAAAGTTTCCATACTCTATTCAACCCCCCCCCCCCTTCTAGTGTATTTTGATCCTGTATTTAGTCTAAATTACAAACTTTCAAACATGATTATATGTTAATATATAAAACACAATTAAGTAGTAGTTACACATAGCTAGCATTGTTCAAATATATGTCACAAAAAATATTTCGGGAATACTTAAAGGCAAAGATTCAATATTACATATATAACAGTAAAAAAGCAAAAGCTACAACAAAGATAGCAGCATCTAGTTCTTCTGGTTCCTTTGCCTTTGCCCCCCACATCTGCTATTCTCTTATCGATAGATTCACCCATTTCTTCGAAGATTTCTACAGGCACTTCAACAATTCTGTTACCTTCAAGTAGATTGACTTTCCTTTCGCGTTCAGCTGCAGGCTTCATGCATTTCTGGGATGCAGTCAGTTTCGGTGGGTCATCCTTTTCATCCTCTGAATCAGAGACGACCACTGGAGCATTCAAATACAGTGTTGGCCGTCGTGTGAGAGCAGTGGTCACCTCCTCCTCTTTAAAGGGTGGGGATTTTGCTGTCGTTACTGACGCACATGCAATAATAGAGTGAATTACATATATGCATATCCATATCATCAGGGTTTCTTACAGTGACCAAGCACTAGCCACTAAGCGCGCATAATGAACATCATAAAAATCAATAATAGGCTCATATCAGTACTGCACAAGAATAACTTGACCACTCCAGGTAAATCACAAAAAGGGGCTCAGAACAGTACTCATTAAAACCAGCAGATAAGAGATCGATGATCACAGGCAGCAAAAGGATTTTGCCTTAAGCCATGCATATCATACTCTATGGGCTACAACGAGTGAATTCAATATATCCATATCGTCATCGACTCTTTAGTGAGAATGAAGAGGCTCAGATCTGTACTCATGAAAACTAGATAAGAGATCGATGATCACAGGCTGTAAAAGGATTTTGCCTTGCCATGCATATCACACTCTATCGGCTACAAAGAGTGAATTCGAACGATCCATATCATCACGGCCTCTTACAGTCAGCAAGCACTGAGCATAAAGAACATCAAAATATCATGAAGAGGCCCAAATCAGTACTCATGACAACCAATATCTTCAATTAACATCCACTAATATCTTGAAAGCAACAGTTATTTCTGAGACAATGCACCTCATTCAAATTAGAATCATGAAAGATACAGCACCTACAAATACAGCTCAACATTGATCCGTTTATAAGATATCTTTTATATTTCATATATTCATTCATGATATCATTCATAACTTCCCAAGCGGTTGAAGCATTAACCCATAACATAGACTTGAAGTGAGCCAAACACCATTCGTTGCTAATTCTAACCTTTCTTCCTCTATAGTCTACGAGTACTTGTGAAGGACATTTCAACCCGATTTGGAGGCACACAAATTAATGATTGCATCATTTTGCCAACGTTAATTATCAGCTGGTCAAAATACCCTTCACAAGTACACCTAGCAACAAGGTCAAGACTTTTATGTACTGTGATATATCTCATATATTTCTCTTATTTTTATTAATTGATAATTTCCTTTTGCAATAAACTGACTTATTAATGAACTAGCATTCATTAATTGGTAATTCATCCGTTCATCTTCTACCGAATGCCGGCACTTGCGAAGGCCACTTTGACCCGGGTTTCATGCACAAATGTTTGCTTTAAATTGCCAACATTATCAGCGGGTCAAAATGACCTTCGCAAGCCCCAGCAAAATAGAGAGATTGAACGGAGGAAATTCATGCACAGATGTTTGCATTAAATTGCCAACATTATCAGCGGGTCAAAATGACCTTCGCAAGACCCGGCAGAATAGAGAGGTTGAACGAATGAAATAGATAATAAAAAATAACAAACATGGAATGAACGGAGGGAAATACGGAAATGGCTCAGATCTGTACTCGTGAAAACCAGATAACACATCCATGATCACAGGCTGCAAAAGGATTTTTCCTCGCCACGCATATCATGACACTGTATCGGCTACATAGTGAATTCGAACGATCCATATCATAACGGCCTCTTCAGTGAGCATGAAGAGGATTGGATCAGTACTAATTAACAAATAAGAGATGACAACAGCAGGCTGCAAAAATAAGTTTTCCTTGCCTGGCATATTACACTCTAACAGCTTCAATGAGTGAATTCGGTAGATCCATTATCATGGCCTCTTACACAACTAAATGATTGGACACATTAAATTATGAACTTGCAGCAATGACAAAGGGTACTTAAAAACTTCATACCGTACACATAAATTGGGAGACATGCACATTTTCAGCTACCTCAATTTCATCCACATCACATTCAACTAGCCAAATTATATATACATTAAAACACACATTCCTATCCATATGTTGCCGCATAGATATAGCATTCAGCCCATGAATACACACTTTCCAATCAGTTAACAGCAACCACTTGGTTATGTGAGAAACAGTATATATATATATATACCACATTCTACACTCAGCTAGCAGATCCGAACACTGGATTTACCCATGGTTAAAATATTTGCAGATATCACAGTAAATTAAAGCACACACAATTTATAAGCATGAAAGATGGAGCACGGCCTACAAATACAGATATCACAGTAAAATTGCTCCTTTTAAGTCATAGAAATGAAAACAACTTGTAAGATCTGAGCTCAAGCCACCATACAGACCCAAATTGAAACGCGCATGTATAATTTGTAGAAACTGAGAAGCCAAATTGAGGCAGAGATACAGAGAGCGACAGACCAGTGCTGAGGACAGATGTTTGTGAAGGGTGAGGCATGGAATTTCTCTTCCTGCGCTAAAAATCCATTCTCATATTTGAACCAGCTGGTGCCCGATTGAGTCAAGATGAAGAAAGATCGATTCGGGAAAGGAGAAAGACGGTGGTTGCGAGAGGACCGCGGTTGTGAGGAGATAGAGAGAGAGCTAGAGAGAGAGATAGTCGGCGGTGGTGCCGAGTGGCATATGATGAGTTAGCTAGGGTTCTTGATATGTTAATTCGATGTGGAGGCCTAAAGGTGGAGTAATGGAGGGGATTTGTTAGTTGGCTAGCAGATAGAGGGTGAAATATTTTTTTGGTATGACTTGATTTTTCCACCAACACTTGGGGAGATTTCATTTCCCTCCCCAAAATTTAGAGAAAATTTCATTTCCCGCCGAAAAGTTTGGTCAAATTTCTGTTTAGATCCATTCCCGACAAAACTGCAAGTCGTTAATTATTTTTTATTTTGGATGACTAGTCGTTTCCCCACGACAAAAACACAGCTGGTCTTTAAAAAATAAAAAATAAAATAAAAAATAAATAAAATAAAAACGACAAGGCAGATGACTAACTGATAAAAAAGACTGTTTGTACTGCTTTTAAAGACCATAATCCCGGTAGTCGGAAGGAAACTGGTCGCCGATAGCAGAATTTGTTGTAGTGTCGTGAGGTACGTGCTTCATCCTTTGGCAAATCAAGGTACGTGCATTATTGAAGCAGCAAGGCATGTGGTTGACGGGTGAAGGACTATGGAACAAGTTGGAGAGCCTCTACAAAATGAAGTCGCTCACCAACAATGTTGAAGCAACAATTATTTGGTCTACGCATGGGGGAAGGTACGGATCTAAGAGATCACTTGGATCGTCTTAATACTATTTTGCTTGAGTTACGAAACAGTATGACAAGATAATTGATGAAGATGCCGCACTGATTTTGTAGGTGTCTCTACCGCCTTCTTATGAGGGGTTCGTGCATATTTCTTGTGTTGGGAAAGAGACTCTCACGTTGATGGAGGTAAGATCAGCTCTTCACACAAGGGAGATGCGGCAGAGGGCTGCATATAGGGGTACACACGGGTTCGGGTCGGGTCCATTCGTGGCATCCAATAGGGGTTATGGCAAATCTATGTTTCTAAACGACGTATATGCATTGTGTAAAGAGAAGGGTCATTGGAAGAGGGTGTGTCCAAAGGGAAGGCGTTTGCAAATTTGGCTGCAGACAAAAAGGAAGGGGAATCCGTGCTCTTGACGAAGAGGCGGAGGATGGAATACGGTAGTCTCTAACTAGAGACATGGAACGTGAAGGGACACGTGCTAGGGGGGGGGGGTTGTAGGGACTCGGTGGGAGTCAGAACAACAAACAAACTTGTTGTAGGAAACTAGGAAGGAGTTGGAACAACAAGAGGAGGATTCGATTGCAGGAACTCGACCATGCTTTACGAAAAACAAGCTGGTGGAGCAAGTTCTTCGTGCGAAGACGTTTTGCCTTCCTGCGAAGGTCTTCGAGAGAATCGCCACAGGTGGCAGAAAGTTGTTTCCTTGTTCATTTAGCTCGATTTTGGTTTTTCTTAGGCACCAAGCTGTATAGTAGGCATATATGAAGGCTAAAGGTCATGCTCCACTAGTATGGGTTGTATTCGTCGATTTCTCTCAATAAAAACAGAATTTTTTGGGTCGTGGAGGTAGCTAGCTCATCTCTAGAGAACCACGTTATATCGATGCGTTCTTATTTTTTATCGATTTCATCGTTCTCAAGCTCTGGTCGGATCATAACATATGGAGTAGTAATTAAAGGGTGTAAATTGATCTTGACTTGGGAATTCGGGAAGAGGAAAAGGTGGGCCATATAAGAGTAAAAGTGTCGATGTCTAAGATGCTGTGCTGCAATTATTAAATACTGCGTTGTAAGTATCTCACCCAAACATTAAGATATACTACCTCTGTTTCGCCTGTTTCAGCCTACTTCACTTTTTATCACTATTCACTGGGTTACTTTCATCCGGTGATTTGATTAGCAAAACGATACAAGAATTTGGTAATCTTTGCATGGTATTATAGAGGAAAGTTTATTCTAAAATACCATGAAAAAATTATTAAAAAATTACATCATTTTGGTACCAAAATCACCAAGTCAAAGTGACCAAGTTACGGGCTAAAAAGTCAAACGCAGACGAAACAGACGAAACGGAGGTAGTATTTAGTATTGATGACAATTATAGAAGTTGGAATAGTTGTTGGCGTCCGGCAGAGAGTAGGGAGAGCGTTTTTCTACATGATTGGGTTCTATACATTTCAACCATCATCATGAAGTAAAATGAATTTAATATGGTAAGCAATTAACCAAAAAAGAAAGGTTCAACATCAAATTAAGACACAAAATTTCACTCAGGCTCCGTTTGTTGGTGTGAAAATATTTTCATGTACAATGTTTTTCCTGGTTTTGGTGTTTGTTTCTTCATTTGTCCCGTAAAATGTGTTTTTTTTGTTATAAAATATTTTCACTCAAATGTTGTAAAATGATTTAAACGTTTAAAACTCATAAACCTTTTTCTGAAGAGCGAAGGAACATGACAATAAATCATACAAACACCCCCACCACAAAGAATCACAATTGCCGCCACCCACCTCCACCGCCAACTGGCACCACAAACTATTAACTGATTTTTGTAGCTTCTTTTAATAATATTTAATGCACAAGCAAAATTTTTACAAGTGTCAAGCAAACAAGTGAAAATGAATGCAGAGAAATTTGTTCACGAAAAATATTTTACGTGCTAAAAAAATATTTTACGTGTAGAATATTTTCTCAAAAAAAATATACTACTGCTAACTAAACGGAACTTCAATTGCAAATGAAAAATAACTCCCAGAAAGCAACCATACCATTAGGACAACCTAATCAAAACAAAAAATCCTCAATAGAAAACACAGGCACTCAATTCTCAAATATCTTCCTAAAGACGGGCATTCAAACTCATCAATAGCAAGTGAAACTAAAATAGAAGTTCTAGGTTGCAACAAGTTGGAAAACCTATTTATTCCATGAATTGACAATAAGAAGGAAAGAAAAAACAGTTTCTTCAAATGAAACCCATTCAAAACCGAAGGAACTTGCTAAAACACACTAGTTGGATGGCCCAGATGTGGTTGCAGCTGTTCCATCCTTTACATCATCAACCTTGTCTTGCTGGTTAGCCCTGCCTCCTTCTTCCTCTCTGTATGTATTCAATAGCCAAGAATAGTCGTTGAAACCAAGCGATTCAAGAGCCCAACTTATGTCGTCTTCGTTCACCATCTTCCGCTGCTCCTTCTTGCATTTCTCGAATGCTTCACTTGTCACAGAGCTAATGAACATAGACGCACATTCTTGTGCTATTTCTTTGGCTTCTTTTGATATCTTTGCGTTAGCCGGCAACATTTCCTTCATTATCAAGCCAATGTTGGCTATTTCAAGAAACTGGTTATGTCCCTCGAGGTAAACTTCATCGATAGGGTTAGAGCTTGAGCCGCCACCCCCTGTGTTATGCGCCATTTTTTAGAAAGAAAAAGGGGAAAAAGAAGCTGAAGCTGGTTTCTTAACTCTTTGGTCAAACACCTATATATAGTACAAGCCCCAAACATACAAACATGTTGGTGGACAATCCTTTAGTTTGATGCATGTACACAAGAAGTGATGATTCACATCATATTAGTAATCAAGAGAGAAAATAGAGGGTTAACCTAGATCATGTTAAAAATGGAAATATCCCTACTTTTCTTTTCTCTTATATCTCATAAATGTTGTCTAATTTGAAAACAACAGAACTTGGAGGAGACATACAGTTCATGCACTTGAATTAATTTTGTTGGCATGTTATTTCAACATTGTCCTAACTTTCTTCATTTGAGAAATGAAATGTGTCGCCATTTTTTTTTTCATTGTTTCACTTTATTGCTTCTGTGTCAAATTGTACTTGTCATATAATTTCCCCTAATTAATAGGTACTTTATTCCAAAGGATAACGATACTGTAACAAGGCACATAACGGAACATGGAAAAAATGGCAACACATGGCGTAACTCTTCTAAGTTTTTAATTTTCCGAGCTTTACTTCAATACATAAGTAAAGTAGCACGTGCGTTGCACGTGAACTTTTTATAAGTGGAAGCTTGAAAATCGCATAACATGTAAGAAAATAAATTAACAAACTAAACTTATTCTTCAATAAGAAATAATGCGAAAAGAAAATTATTTCTTAGAGCTTACTTAATTTAGCGCCAAAGTAACACTCTAATCATCCTGTGGCTCCAGTGACTAAAAATGTTTATCAATCATTGTGAAAACACATAATCAACACCAGTTGGTATCCCGCTCTATGCGCGGGTGTTTATTTAAATGAAGATTTGTAAGATTCTAAGTTCGCTGATTTATGTGTTTTTTTAGCATTAAGGAAATACACCACTGTGTTGTGCAATATAAATAACATTTAGAAAGTATTGTATTCTACCTGTACATATAGATGCATTCCCAAAATTCGGTCGAAATGAGATGGCAATGATTTTATAAATTATTTTTTGTCGAAAAAAATATGAGATGGAGCAAAAATGTTCCCCGTAAGATATGTGCATGTGGCTTCCTTCTCCTAGTCGGTTTTTATCGCCTTTCTCTTTCTTTTATGATTTAGCATGATCCGAATAGTGACGTTCTTCCTAATATTATAGTCTCGATCTTATCTTCGAATCACATAGCTTCTTATAATATCTCTTTCTTAAGACATAAGGTTTGCTAGATTTCTGCATGGGATTCATCTTTCTAAAAACGAAGATTACTCGAGACGAATCTATACATTTTGGTGCATAGTTCACACAATTTGTTTCAATGAACCACTCACTTTTTAAGAGTTCATTATTATTAGAACAAAAATTAACGAATTTATATTTTGAAGTATGTTTTCCGGTTTTATTTTTTTTCATCACAAATCACAGTCGAATCTTAACTCTTAATAATTGTTGTAGCAAGTAATCGTCGCTTCACCAAATTATCTGTCATGCCTAGCATTTGTTGTGTTTTTCTATTTTGGCTTAATTACTTAATGCATACCCCCAGTATAATGAAACTATCACTTTGCATTACCCACTTTCAAAACTTGCTATAAATGTACCCCATTTGTAATAAATAAGTCAATTTGAAACTGAGTAAAATTTTCCATCCACAACTTACCACATTGAACCGTTAGTTGACAAATAAATCCTTTTGTTCCAGGATAAAATGGTAAAAGAAAGTCTAACACCTATATAAACCTGGACATTACACCAAAATCATCACTATAGCAACATTCTCAAGAACATTCGAAATCACTATAGCAACATACCCATGTGTATGCCGCCCGTGCCGTGTTCTCTTCTCAGCAACTCTCTGTACGCAATAACATATATATCCCATCAATAAAACAAAATTGCTCAAACACTGTACTAAAATACAATAAATGAAGACAGAGCTAAAAAATGAAGACAGAAATCAAGAATACTGAAAATAAACTCATATGCTAGCCCTAACTGTGCTACTCATAGGTTTTTAAATTTTCTTTTACATAGTTTTACACTTGAAAAGCTCACAGGTCCAACAATTCACACTCACTTATTTCCACCTATACGAAAAATCGACAATTTCTTGCTACAAGTTCAAATTTCTGATACCTGACTTGGATAGACTTTCCATGTAAATTTTATGTTTCGAGAACAATGGTGTTTAAAGCAAGCTGGTGCAACCATTCTCCATCAATTTCAATGATGGCGCTCTCTTCCACAAATAAGGTTTTCAGATTTCTGAGAAGGCAGAAAATGACAACTTGTTAAAAAAGAAAAAAACAAACGTGAGGAAAGAGAACTTACAAATAGTAATGGCAATCTCCACATCAATCATAGTAGCACCATTTAAGACTTTAGAAATTAAGAAACCTCGGCCTAACTCAAATTCAGTTAGTAGAGCTACTCCAAATCAAAACTTTATCCTCACTTCTCTAAACCTTTTTATTGTCGAAATAAAATCATTGTCTGATTTTAATATGTGTGATAACCATGAAATTTAACCTGCATAAATAGCAATCGCTAGTTACCAATTGAATAATTCTTACTACGGCGTAATTTACCCGCATGATCTTTTTTCTTACAAACCTAATCTTGAAGGGTGTGAATTGTGATGTTTTGAAAGTAGGCATGAGATTAAATTTTCTACAAACCTCTACAGCATGTTGAACGAAATTATGTAACAATTAGATTGAAATTGTGGTGGAATAGTAAGAATTTGACGACCTGTGAGTGACAAGTTTAGGAGAACCACCTATTAAAGGCAGTGGTCACATCTGTCTATCCAGAAAAAGAGTATCTAAATAATTGCTATGTCGCTTCATGTACTCAAAGAAAATCAAATCAATCTTTAATTCAAATAGTTCTATCTGAAAAGAAATAGAAAAGAATAGATATTGTAGACGAAATTACAACACACCTCGCCAATGTCTTCTAAGTTCAACCGATGAACAACCCAACCACTACCAAATTAATCTGTGATTCGAAAGAATAACATAGAGAGAACAAAAAGGGGAGGCTAAATTGATACACATCTCGTCAATCTCGATCTTAATCTCTAACCATCAGAGTTGGTTCTTCGCAATTCGATCTACAAAAACCATGTTGATACAAGATTTAAAATCTAAGGATTGGAAGATGAAGATAGAGGAGATTAAAGAAGGGTAAATAAACAGAAACGTACTTGTGGATCTCTGACCACCAACAATAGTGCTTCTCTGATCGAACGAAGAAGCAGCCGCGACCAAATTCACATCTCAGGGTTACAATATTCGATTTGGGACGAAGACAGAGAGTATTGAATAGCGAGAGAGAGGGAAGTAGGGCTGGATAGAGAGGGAAGCTTACATCAGGCAGAAGAATACCCACAACGCTTAAAAGAACTTTTTATTTAGTCAAAATTTATACATGTGCGGCTATTATTTTTGCCCGCCTAAAAAAATAGCCACAACTACCCCATATATATTCTAGTAGTGTCACTAGATACTCAGTTGTGAAATATCATGTTTTGATATTATCAAATGTTATATCGTAACTGGGTAACTATAAAGATGATAATCGGGCATGATAGGAAGCAAGCTGAGAGATGGTAGTGATGTAGAGATAATTTGTCCCTCCCACATAATGAGAGCAAATATCCACAGGCCACTCGTGGGGTAGTGCTTATGTAATGTCTGGCCAGACTCAGATAAAACAATTGTGATATTTTTTTATCTGTATAGATAAGCCTATTCTCAGGATCAAGAAACTATGGATTGGATATACGAGTGTGACATTTATGTCTCGTGTCCAATCCGGATATAGAGAAAAAAGGACACACACAACACGGTAACATTGGGCACGAGGTTTGTCAGATCACCGACTATTTCTATTAGTCGGGTGGCATAAATGTGTTGGCGGACAGCACTCAATGTTTGTATTTGTTACTACCATCATAATAGAAACCTACAGGGTCACACACCAAGAAGGTTAAATTGGATATGAATGTTAATTATTAAGACTAATTAACAATTATATGGATGAAGGATCAAAGCGCAACCACATGCAAAGTTAGTTGGACTAAGTTGCAAATTGGACTAATACGTGTATGGACATAATTAGTATTTGAAGAAAGTTTGTAGTCAAGAAGGAGTTATTGACTATAAAAGGGTAGACCTAGCTCTATTATTTCAAATCCTTGAGTGAAGTAACATAGCAAGGAGAGAGCACCAAAGAGGCGCCGGCCACCTACCCGTCGGCTTCAACCCGTTGGTATCAAGGAGGATTCGGCCACTTGTCTCGTTTTGCTTGATCGCTTGATTTCTTCTTTAATGTTTGTAGCACATGGTGTTAAGGAGATTCTAGTTGGCAATCCAAATGTGTGAATACCGGTAGAGACGAGGACATTATTCTTCGTTGTGATCACACAAACCCACAAGGTACATATTGTATCTTTTATCACGTTATGATGGCTTAACCAGCGATTCATGGAGGAATTTGATCAGGGAATTTTAATTATTTTCCGCTGTCCATCTTGCATCAAAACTCTACACGCTGGAATGTGGAGATCCCGAAGGATTCAGAGACGGACCTTTTTGCGAACAAAATGTATGTGACGACCATGTCACAGTTTTTTAATAATAAAATCGATTATTTGATAAAAATCACCGTTTACTGTCAACCCGTCTCACACTTTCAGACGTTCAAACCTCACCTAGGAGGACACACAATCCACCAGCCAACATTTTTAATCAATTTTATGAATATCTGGTATATAAATGAAATTATTAAAAAGTTACACAACTCGTCAAAACTGACAATTTTTATAAATTGCTGATAACTATTTCACTTGTCCTGCCATGAATCAGAACATCGAATCACAACCCCCGACTCCGTCGAGTCCTTCTACCTCTCTTTCTCTCAGTTAGAGTTCGTTTTGTTCCCTCTATACAAATATCTATCATCTTTTACCAACTTACGGTGAAGCTCATTACTTGATTTCATAACCTCTAGATAGAATTGAAATAAATTTCATGGAAAGAATCATCTTCTTTTAATAGCAATAGTACTATAGACCACCAAACCCACCTTATTATGGCAAGGATTCTCATTAGATTTCATATTTTGAAAAATCCTATTGTTTCATGAACAAGACTACCCATCTCTTCTCTCTGTTTGCAAGAGAGAGGAAAATATATTCTCTTCTTTTTTTCACTATCAAATCAGAGTATTCCTTTAAGAAAAAGAATCATTATTCACACAATTTCTTTTCCGCACTAAAGCTAAGCCAACATGTGGTAAGTGAAAAGTAAACAGCCACTACCCAAATTGAGACCTAAGATGGTGTCTCATACTCCAGTGGAACAAACTGAGAAGTAACAATGGATGGAACCTCATAAACTTGAGATGATGTCCAACCAATTCTAATTAATCGAACTAATATTTCTTTTTCAACAAAATAAGTACTGATTTCCTTCTTAAGCTTAGCTTTTCTGAAAAAGAAGAATCAACAACGACAAAAAGTACAACCAACAATCTTAATAATATCTTCTTCATAGGATACACAAAATGATGTTGTATTCAAATCTCACCTTTCCAATTTTACTAAAGGATGGGAGACACCATCTTCCCTCACATAAATCTCGCTTTCTCCTGCCTTCACGCCTAAGGAACCTCTCTGTGCCTCCCCTTCAATTTTTTTAGACAAAAATTAATAATAAAAAAATGCGTGTCTTTTGCACAGTCGCATGGGTTGTGACTAAGCCCATGAACATATTCGTGTCAAGTCGTGACCCGAGCCACAAATCACTAATGTAAAATAGTTATTAGTGAAACCCTCAAGATAGTAAGTAATTACAAGATAACTACTATCACTTCATGTCATCTTTTACTCATATGGCAGTTCAACATGTACATAAAATATCCACATATTGTATCTCAAAACAAATATCCACATATTTTCGCATGCACATCGTTGTTCAAGTGAGATCCTAAAATCTCTCATTCAGGTGCAGTGAGTAGATAAAAGACTGGTTTGAATTTTGAAAGCTATAGAGGCTTGCAGAGAACTGAGAAAAGTGTGATATATTCGTGGGAGATCAAACATTCAAACAAAAAGACATTCAATCTTCAATTCCAGCTTTCAGAAGATCAATCATTCCAGTTTTCCTGAAGAACACATCCAGGCCTTCACAAGCTTATTCTTCTACTGTGTTCTTCTACTATATTGTAATATGCTTATCTTCTGTATATCTTAAACCTCACAAATCCTAGTGGTTGGTTGTTCAAGTGAACAACAAGAGGTTCTTGTTAGCTCAACAATTAGTAGCTGATACTAGATAGGTTTGGAACCACAAGCTGTATAGGTGTAAGGGAGTTCACTTAGGCTTGGAGATCTAGGGTTGTTTCTTTGTGAGTAATAAGAAGTGTTTGCCCAATCCTGGTGGGATTAGATACCTCAGGCAGAGATTAGGTCCATTGAGACTGAACTCTGTAAATTTCCTTGTGTTCTTTACTTTACAGTTTTGCTATTTACTTCTGCAAGCAACTCAAGTCAAACTAGGGTTTATAAAAATTTTAGAACTGGTGATAGTTCAAGGCCTTGAAGCTTTCTGTTTGCCTTAGAAAGTTTCTGACTTGTTTTGCAAAATCTCAAGGCCTTGATATTTGAATCTTTCAATTGTTCACTTAGTTGAAAATTGTGTTTTAGCAAAAAGTTTCATACTCTATTTAACCCCCCCCCCCCTTCTAGAGTATTTTGGTTCTGTATTTAGTCTACATTACAAACTTTCAAACATGATTATAAGTTAATATATAAAACACAATTAAGTAGTAGTTACACATAGCTAGCATTGTTCAAATATATGTCACAAAAAATATTTCGGGAATACTTAAAGGCAAAGATTCAATATTACATATATAACAGTAAAAAAGCAAAAGCTACAACAAAGATAGCAGCATCTAGTTCTTCTGGTTCCTTTGCCTTTGCCCCCCACATCTGCTATTCTCTTATCGATAGATTCACCCATTCCTTCGAAGATTTCTACAGGCACTTCAACAATTCTGTTACCTTCAAGTAGATTGACTTTCCTTTCGCGTTCAGCTGCAGGCTTCATGCATTCCTGGGATGCAGTCAGTTTCGGTGGGTCATCCTTTTCATCCTCTGAATCAGAGACGACCACTGGAGCATTCAAATACAGTGTTGGCCGTCGTGTGAAAGCAGTGGTCACCTCCTCCTCTTTAAAGGGTGGGGATTTTGTTGTCGTTACTGACGCACATTCATTAATAGATTGAATTACATATATGCATATCCATATCATCAGGGTTTCTTACAGTGACCAAGCACTAGCCACTAAGCGCGCATAATGAACATCATAAAAATCAATAATAGGCTCATATCAGTACTGCACAAGAATAACTTGACCACTCCAGGTAAATCACAAAAAGGGTCTCAGAACAGTACTCATTAAAACCAGCAGATAAGAGATCGATGATCACAGGCTGCAAAAGGATTTTGCCTTAAGCCATGCATATCATACTCTATGGGCTACAACGAGTGAATTCAATATATCCATATCATCATCGACTCTTTAGTGAGAATGAAGAGGCTCAGATCTGTACTCATGAAAACTAGATAAGAGATCGATGATCACAGGCTGCAAAAGGATTTTGCCTTGCCATGCATATCACACTCTATCGGCTACAAAGAGTGAATTCGAACGATCCATATCATCACGGCCTCTTACAGTCAGCAAGCACTGAGCATAAAGAACATCAAAATATCATGAAGAGGCCCAAATCAGTACTCATGACAACCAATATCTTCAATTAACATCCACTAATATCTTGAAAGCAACAGTTATTTCTGAGACAATGCACCTCATTCAAATTAGAATCATGAAAGATAGAGCACCTACAAATACAGCTCAACATTGATCCGTTTATAAGATATATTTAGTATTGATGACAATTATAGAAGTTGGAATAGTTGTTGGCGTCCGGCAGAGAGTAGGGAGAGCGTTTTTCTACATGATTGGGTTCTATACATTTCAACCATCATCATGAAGTAAAATGAATTTAATATGGTAAGCAATTAACCAAAAAAGAAAGTTTCAACATCAAATTAAGACACAAAATTTCACTCAGGCTCCGTTTGTTGGTGTGAAAATATTTTCATGTACAATGTTTTTCCTGGTTTTGGTGTTTGTTTCTTCATTTGTCCCGTAAAATGTGTTTTTTTTGTTATAAAATATTTTCACTCAAATGTTGTAAAATGATTTAAACGTTTAAAACTCATAAACCTTTTTCTGAAGAGCGAAGGAACATGACAATAAATCATACAAACACCCCCACCACAAAGAATCACAATTGCCGCCACCCACCTCCACCGCCAACTGGCACCACAAACTATGAACTGATTTTTGTAGCTTCTTTTAATAATATTTAATGCACAAGCAAAATTTTTACAAGTGTCAAGCAAACAAGTGAAAATGAATGTAGAGAAATTTGTTCACGAAAAATATTTTACGTGCTAAAAAAATATTTTACGTGTAGAATATTTTCTCAAAAAAAATATACTACTGCTAACTAAACGGAACTTCAATTGCAAATGAAAAATAACTCCCAGAAAGCAACCATACCATTAGGACAACCTAATCAAAACAAAAAATCCTCAATAGAAAACACAGGCACTCAATTCTCAAATATCTTCCTAAAGACGGGCATTCAAACTCATCAATAGCAAGTGAAACTAAAATAGAAGTTCTAGGTTGCAACAAGTTGGAAAACCTATTTATTCCATGAATTGACAATAAGAAGGAAAGAAAAAACAGTTTCTTCAAATGAAACCCATTCAAAACCGAAGGAACTTGCTAAAACACACTAGTTGGATGGCCCAGATGTGGTTGCAGCTGTTCCATCCTTTACATCATCAACCTTGTCTTGCTGGTTAGCCCTGCCTCCTTCTTCCTCTCTGTATGTATTCAATAGCCAAGAATAGTCGTTGAAACCAAGCGATTCAAGAGCCCAACTTATGTCGTCTTCGTTCACCATCTTCCGCTGCTCCTTCTTGCATTTCTCGAATGCTTCACTTGTCACAGAGCTAATGAACATAGACGCACATTCTTGTGCTATTTCTTTGGCTTCTTTTGATATCTTTGCGTTAGCCGGCAACATTTCCTTCATTATCAAGCCAATGTTGGCTATTTCAAGAAACTGGTTATGTCCCTCGAGGTAAACTTCATCGATAGGGTTAGAGCTTGAGCCGCCACCCCCTGTGTTATGCGCCATTTTTGAGAAAGAAAAAGGGGAAAAAGAAGCTGAAGCTGGTTTCTTAACTCTTTGGTCAAACACCTATATATAGTACAAGCCCCAAACATACAAACATGTTGGTGGACAATCCTTTAGTTTGATGCATGTACACAAGAAGTGATGATTCACATTATATTAGTAATCAAGAGAGAAAATAGAGGGTTAACCTAGATCATGTTAAAAATGGAAATATCCCTACTTTTATTTTCTCTTATATCTCATAAATGTTGTCTAATTTGAAAACAACAGAACTTGGAGGAGACATACAGTTCATGCACTTGAATTAATTTTGTTGGCATGTTATTTCAACATTGTCCTAACTTTCTTCATTTGAGAAATGAAATGTGTCGCCATTTTTTTTTTCATTGTTTCACTTTATTGCTTCTGTGTCAAATTGTACTTGTCATATAATTTCCCCTAATTAATAGGTACTTTATTCCAAAGGATAACGACACTGTAACAAGACACATAACGGAACATGGAAAAAATGGCAACACATGGCGTAACTCTTCTAAGTTTTTAATTTTTCGAGCTTTACTTCAATACATAAGTAAAGTAGCACGTGCGTTGCACGTGGACTTTTTATAAGTGGAAGCTTGAAAATCGCATAACATGTAAGAAAATAAATTAACAAACTAAACTTATTCTTCAATAAGAAATAATGCGAAAAGAAAATTATTTCTTAGAGCTTACTTAATTTAGCGCCAAAGTAACACTCTAATCATCCTGTGGCTTCAGTGACTAAAAATGTTTATCAACCATTGTGAAAACACATAATCAACACCAGTCGGTATCCTGCTCTATGCGCGGGTGTTTATTTAAATGAAGATTTGTAAGATTCTAAGTTCGCTGATTTATGTGTTTTTTTAGCATTAAAGAAATACACCACTATGTTGTGCAATATAAATAACCCTTAGAAAGTATTGTATTCTACCTGTACATATAGATGCATTCCCAAAATTCGGTCGAAATGAGATGGCAATGATTTTATATATTATTTTTTGTCGAAAAAAATATGAGATGGAGCAAAAATGTCCCCCGTAAGATATGTGCATGTGGCTTCCTTCTCCCAGTCGGTTTTTATCGCCTTTCTCTTTCTTTTATGATTTAGCATGATCCGAGTAGTGACGTTCTTCCTAATATTATAGTCTTGATCTTATCTTCGAATCACATAGCTTCTTATAATATCTCTTTCTTAAGACATAAGGTTTGCTAGATTTCTGCATGGGATTCATCTTTCTAAAAACGAAGATTACTCGAGACGAATCTATACATTTTGGTGCATAGTTCACACAATTTGTTTCTATGAACCACTCACTTTTTAAGAGTTCATTATTATTAGAACAAAAATTAACGAATTTATATTTTGAAGTATGTTTTCCGGTTTTATTTTTCTTCATCACAAATCACAGTCGAATCTTAACTCTTACTAATTGTTGTAGCAAGTAATCGTCGCTTCACCAAATTATCTGTCATGCCTAGCATTTGTTGTGTTTTTCTATTTTGGCTTAATTACTTAATGCATACCCCCAGTATAATGAAACTATCACTTTGCATTACCCACTTTCAAAACTTGCTATAAATGTACCCCATTTGTAATAAATAAGTCAATTTGAAACTGAGTAAAATTTTCCATCCACAACTTACCACATTGAACCGTTAGTTGACAAATAAATCCTTTTGTTCCAGGATAAAATGGTAAAAGAAAGTCTAACACCTATATAAACCTGGACATTACACCAAAATCATCACTATAGCAACATTCTCAAGAACATTCGAAATCACTATAGCAACATACCCATGTGTATGCCGCCCGTGCCGTGTTCTCTTCTCAGCAACTCTCTGTACGCAATAACATATATATCCCATCAATAAAACAAAATTGCTCAAACACTGTACTAAAATACAATAAATGAAGACAGAGCTAAAAAATGAAGACAGAAATCAAGAATACTGAAAATAAACTCATATGCTAGCCCTAACTGTGCTACTCATAGGTTTTTAAATTTTCTTTTACATAGTTTTACACTTGAAAAGCTCACAGGTCCAACAATTCACACTCACTTATTTCCACCTATACGAAAAATCGACAATTTCTTGCTACAAGTTCAAATTTCTGATACCTGACTTGGATAGACTTTCCATGTAAATTTTATGTTTCGAGAACAATGGTGTTTAAAGAAAGTTGGTGCAACCATTCTCCATCAATTTCAATGATGGCGCTCTCTTCCACAAATAAGGTTTTCAGATTTCTGAGAAGGCAGAAAATGACAACTTGTTAAAAAAGAAAAAAACAAACGTGAGGAAAGAGAACTTACAAATAGTAATGGCAATCTCCACATCAATCATAGTAGCACCATTTAAGACTTTAGAAATTAAGAAACCTCGGCCTAACTCAAATTCAGTTAGTAGAGCTACTCCAAATCAAAACTTTATCCTCACTTCTCTAAACCTTTTTATTGTCGAAATAAAATCATTGTCTGATTTTAATATGTGTGATAACCATGAAATTTAACCTGCATAAATAGCAATCGCTAGTTACCAATTGAATAATTCTTACTACGGCGTAATTTACCCGCATGATCTTTTTTCTTACAAACCTAATCTTGAAGGGTGTGAATTGTGATGTTTTGAAAGTAGGCATGAGATTAAATTTTCTACAAACCTCTACAGCATGTTGAACGAAATTCTGTAACAATTAGATTGAAATTGTGGTGGAATAGTAAGAACTTGACGACCTGTGAGTGACAAGTTTAGGAGAACCACCTATTAAAGGCAGTGGTCACATCTGTCTATCCAGAAAAAGAGTATCTAAATAATTGCTATGTCGCTTCATGTACTCAAAGAAAATCAAATCAATCTTTAATTCAAATAGTTCTATCTGAAAAGAAATAGAAAAGAATAGATATTGTAGACGAAATTACAACACACCTCGCCAATGTCTTCTAAGTTCAACCGATGAACAACCCAACCACTACCAAATTAATCTGTGATTCGAAAGAATAACATAGAGAGAACAAAAAGGGGAGGCTAAATTGATACACATCTCGTCAATCTCGATCTTAATCTCTAACCATCAGAGTTGGTTCTTCGCAATTCGATCTACAAAAACCATGTTGATACAAGATTTAAAATCTAAGGATTGGAAGATGAAGATAGAGGAGATTAAAGAAGGGTAAATAAACAGAAACGTACTTGTGGATCTCTGACCACCGACAATAGTGCTTCTCTGATCGAACGAAGAAGCAGCCGCGACCAAATTCACATCTCAGGGTTACAATATTCGATTTGGGACGAAGACAGAGAGTATTGAATAGCGAGAGAGAGGGAAGTAGGGCTAGATAGAGAGGGAAGCTTACATCAGGCAGAAGAATACCCACAACGCTTAAAAGAACTTTTTATTTAGTCAAAATTTATACATCTGCGACTATTATTTTGGCCCGCCTCAAAAAATAGCCACAACTACCCCATATATATTCTAGTAGTGTCACTAGATACTCAGTTGTGAAATATCATGTTTTGATATTATCAAATGTTATATCGTAACTGGGTAACTATAAAGATGATAATCGGGCATGATAGGAAGCAAGCTGAGAGATGGTAGTGATGTAGAGATGATTTGTTTCTCCCACATAATGAGAGCAAATATCCACAGGCCACTCGTGGGGTAGTGCTTATGTAATGTCTGGCCAGACTCAGATAAAACAATTGTGATATTTTTTTATCTGTATAGATAAGCCTATTCTCAGGATCAAGAAACTATGGATTGGATATACGAGTGTGACATTTATGTCTCGTGTCCAATCCACATATAGAGAAAAAAGGACACACACAACACGGCAACATTGGGCACGAGGTTTGTCAGATCACTGACTATTTCTATTAGTCGGGGTGGCATAAATGTGTTGGCGGACAGCACTCAATGTTTGTATTTGTTACTACCATCATAATAGAAACCTACAGGGTCACACACCAAGAAGGTTAAATTGGTTATGAATGTTAATTATTAAGACTAATTAACAATTATATGGATCAAGGATCAAAGCGCAACCACATGCAAAGTTAGCTGGACTAAGTTGCAAAGTTGACTAATACGTGTATGGACATAATTAGTATTGGAGAAAGTTTGTAGTCAAGAAGGAGTTATTGACTATAAAAGGGTAGACCTAGCTCTATTATTTCAAATCCTTGAGTGAAGTAACATAGCAAGGAGAGAGCACCAAAGAGGCGCCGCCCCCCTACCCGTCGGCTTCAACCCGTTGGTATCAAGGAGGATTCGGCCACTTGTCTAGTTTTGCCTGATCGTTTGATATATTCTTTAATGTTTGTAGCACATGGTGTTAAGGAGATTCTAGTTGGCAATCCAAATGTGTGAATACCGGTAGAGACGAGGACATTATTCTTCGTTGTGATCACACAAACCCACAAGGTACATATTGTATCTTTTATCACGTTATGATGGCTTAACCAGCGATTCATGGAGGAATTTGATCAGGGAATTTTAATTATTTTTCCGCTGTCCATCTTGCATCAAAACTCTACACGCTGGAGTGTGGAGATCCCGAAGGAGTCAGAGACGGACCTTTTTGCGAACAAAATGTATGTGACGACCATGTCACAGTTTTTAATAATAAAATCGATTATTTGATAAAAATCACCGTTTACTGTCAACCCGTCTCACACTTTCAGACGTTCAAACCTCACCTAGGAGGACACACAATCCACCAGCCAACATTTTTAATCAATATTATGAATATCTGGTATATAAATGAAATTATTAAAAAGTTACACAACTCGTCAAAACTGACAATTTTTATAAATTGCTGATAACTATTTCACTTGTCCTGCCATGAATCAGAACAGCGAATCACAACCCCCGACTCCGTCGAGTCCTGCTACCTCTCTTTCTCTCAGTTAGAGTTCGTTTTGTTCCCTCTATACAAATTTCAATCATCTTTTACCAACTTACGGTGAAGCTCATTACTTGATTTCATAACCTCTAGATAGAATTGAAATAAATTTCATGGAAAGAATCATCTTCTTTTAATAGCAATAGTACTATAGACCACCAAACCCACCTTATTATGGCAAGGATTCTCATTAGATTTCATATTTTGAAAAATCATATTGTTTCATGAACAAGACTACCCATCTCTTCTCTCTGTTTGCAAGAGAGAGGAAAATATATTCTCTTCTTTTTTTCACTATCAAATCAGAGTATTCCTTGAAGAAAAAGAATCATTATTCACACAATTTCTTTTCCGCATTAAAGCTAAGCCAACATGTGGTAAGTGAAAAGTAAACAGCCACTACCCAAATTGAGACCTAAGATGGTGTCTCATACTCCAGTGGAACAAACTGAGAAGTAACAATGGATGGAACCTCATAAACTTGAGATGATGTCCAACCAATTCTAATTAATCGATCTAATATTTCTTTTTCAACAAAATAAGTACTTATTTCCTTCTTAAGCTTAGCTTTTCTGAAAAAGAAGAATCAACAACGACAAAAAGTACAACCAACAATCTTAATAATATCTACTTCATAGGACCGATACACAAAATGATGATGTATTCAAATCTCACCTTTCCAAGTTTACTAAAGGATGGGAGACACCATCTTCCCTCACAAAAATCTCGCTTTCTCCTGCCTTCACGCCTAAGGAACCTCTATGTGCCTCCCCTTCAATTTTTTTTAGACAACAATTAATAATAAAAAAATGCATGTCTTTTGCACAGTCGCATGGGTTGTGACTAAGCCCATGAACATATTGGTGTCAAGTCGTGACCCGAGCCACAAATCACTAATGTAAAATAGTTATTAGTGAAACCCTCAAGATAGTAAGTAATTACAAGACAACTACTATCACTTCATGTCATCTTTTACTCATATGGCAGTTCAACATGTACATAAAATATCCACATATTGTATCTCAAAACAAATATCCACATATAATCGCATGCACATCGTTGTTCAAATTTGAAAGAAATCACCGTTGTTGGTTAATGATCGTTTTACTAAAATATTGCTACTTTCATGAATACTGCTACGGTATAAATCACCAAAATTTAGAATCTAACTAATTATCATGTAATCATACTTATTTAAATATCTTTATCTCGGGATATTACAATGTAAGTCAATTTCGACATGTTATTTCTGCTGGTGTTCGACAGGATTTCAAGGAAAATAAGACGAGCTCGCATCATCCTAGTAACAAATGGACGCGCAAAGAAAAGCGGACTAACCCAAAGATCAATGAGGAGTTTGCGTAGCCAACAAATTTCAGTAACAGAATTTGGCACGCCACGATTTCGATTTCGGCACTGGATCTTGAAATCGTGACCTGCTGCTTGGATGACCAACTGAGCAAATTGTCACAGTAGAAAAAACGATAAGAAGACATGGACCAACGAGTGTCTAGACTTCTTAACCAGTCAGTATCTATCTATGGGGATAGTCCTGTAGGGCTATTGGCGCAGATATGGAACACCAAGTGCCACCAAAATCATGAAGAATTGGCTGTCGTGGATCATGCATGCAGAGTCAAGAGGCATACCTGCCGAACGACATAGGACAAATCGGGTCGAGTAAAGATGAGATACTGGAGAACACCAGCTAATCTCCGATCAAGAGAGACATCAGCCACAAGAGGTCCAGAGACCACAACAAGATCATGTTCAGACTCGACGGCGGTGCCAACGGGCTTACAGCCTGTCATCAAGGCATGCCGAAGAATGTCAACTACATATAGTCGGTGAGACCTAAAGGGGAGTCTCGCGTGACCTCGGTACCCAAGAAACGATGAAGCTAGTTGAGATAAGACGTAGTGAACTCACCAAATAACTGAGATACAATCTGCCGCTAAAGAGGAACCAGTGGTAGTAATACAGTCCATATGTAGGAGAAAACAAACAACATCAGAGCCACGACGACAAACAAAGAGCGTCCCGTCACAATAACAGCCTGAAAATCTGACAACACCAGTAAGGAAAGTGGCAAAATATGGAAACCATGCACGAGGTGCCTGCTTGATTCCATATAGGGATTTCCGGAGACAGCGTAAATAGTGAGGATGACGGAAATCATAGTGACTAGGTGGCTGATGCATATACACAGTCTCCTACAAATCGCCGTGCATAAAAGTATTTATAACATCCAGCTAGCGGATGGGCTAAGAACTCAAAACAACAATGGTAAGAATTGTAGAAATAGTAGCCTGTTCAACAACTGAGCTAAATGTCTCTTCACAGTCAATACCAACCATTTGAGACTTACATTAGCAACCAGGCGTGCCGTGTTCCTCTGAATAGAACCGTCACCACAAAACTTATGACAGCATAACCGTGTAGCACGAAGAATATTGGCACCAAATCCCAAGTATCACTCTTCACCATAGCATTAAACTTGTCATCCATATATGCCTTCCAGTGTGGGTCGGATAAGGCATATACATGGATTTGGATAAAGGCAAGATATCAGGAGGATTTGTGTGTCAAGAGTGAGTGGTTGAACAGGCTTGGTGTCACCATGCCGAGAGCGGATCATCATATGAGGAGAGATAGGTGGAGTTGGCAAAGAGGCACCAGACGACGGTTCGGACAGGGAGCGGGATAGGGAAATCGTGTAGGGGAGAGGCTTTTAGTCGCACTACAGGGAGTCCGACTACAGAGAGAGGCGCCAATGGGTTGTGACTACTAGTAGTCATGTCATGTCAAGAGAAGGAGATGGATTGTGACTACTAGTAGTCATGTCAAGAGAAGGAAGGCTTTTAATAGTATGAGACACCCTTTTATATCGTGGTAGAGAAATAGACCCAAAAGTAAAGAACGAGAATATTATGTATGTATGTATGTATGTATGTATGTATGTATGTATGTTCTTCTGGAACACATCAGAATAATTATGGCTACCTCGTTAAACCCTTACTAGGAAAAAAATATGTGGGAAAAAAAACTAAAAACGAAGTGTACGTAGCATTACTTAACCATTAGTAACAACTTTGATCTCTTAGAGAACTACTAACATAGGCGCATCGCCTTCCAACATTAATGGGTCATGAACTCAAAATTTTTAGGTGGATTCATGTTTCTATAGTGTGTACGTATTCTTAATGACGGCGACGACTTGCACCATACTTATCGACAAGAGGGCTGCTATTCTTCACCTTTTTTTTCAATCTTTAAGTCCACCTCCTACGTGTCAAGATATGATTGTTGTAACTATTTATTTTAAGATATTTCTATAATCACATCACCAATAAAAACACCCACATAAGAGGTGAACTTAAAAGGTGAAGAAAAAATGGTGACATTTAATCGACAAAGTTTAACCACACTTCCTGCGCAAAAATGTTTTATGGCCGGAACTCCGCTGGTGATTGAGGATTCCGATTGCTAAATCAAGAAGTTGTTCATGTCCCACTTCTACTACAAATAGCTAATCTCTAATATCCAAGATTAATATATGTTACTAAATTAACACACGAACGTGGTGTAAACCAAACAAGGCACTATCCCTACTTGTCTTTTTCCCGCCAAAACAATAAGACGCGATAGCTTCCCTTATCTATAGGGAGCAAGACGCCGATCTTTTTGCTGGAAATCGTCGTCGTCGCTTTCAGATTCCGATCGAAGCATTCAAATGAGGGCAGGGAAATCAAGTAAGTTCGATTTTTATCTCGTTGTAACTGATCTCTTGTGTCGACGATTTCGACCAAGTTAGGGTTTTTTTTTCCACGATTAATAAAGGATTGATCCTTAGAAGAGTATTACGAGTTTGATTGGTTTCGATTTCGGGCTCTGTTCTTCTAGATCTGTAGTAAAGGGGCCCTCCTTTGATTCTAGTACTCTAGGGATCTTAATGGGTTCGAGAAGAGATTTAATTAGGGTTTCTGATTTTTTTTTTCCCAAATGTATTGGTTATGAAGGAAAATTGCTAGTATATGTTCGGATTGTGAAACACAACCCATTACTAGTATATGTCGTCGGAAGTGAAATTGGGATTGGGGAACAGAAAACAATTAGTACTGTATACAAGAAGCTTCCAATATCTATGTACTTTAAGAATATACTAAGAAAGCTAGGGATTTTACTATTCCCTTAAGTGGTGTTGGCTAAACATTAGCTCTTTAGATTAGAGATAGATCCAGCAGCTGATACTTGAGGAGAAGGACTACGTGTAATAGTTCCAACAGCTGATTCCTTGATGGGTTGAACCACACACTCAACTGAACTCGTTACTTCAAATGCTTTTTCCAAGTTTCAAATCAACCTTTTGGCCTAGTCAGAACTCGTACGTTTTTATGATCATGTATTATATTGAAAGAAATATAAACCACAGTTGAGTAGTTGGATTATATGCACACATAGTAATCTTATGGTAGGCATAGTCACTTTCTATCGTGAACGAGGCGTCAATGAGTGCTAACTACGCTCAATCAATTAATGGTCTCCCTATGTTGTTGAGTCCATTCGATTTTCCCCTTTCCGATCGTTGTTAGCAGTAGCTTCGAACGTTTTATTCGGTAGATGGATTTTCAATGTCGATGATTTTGATGAATTTGGGGTTGTTTCCATAGGAAGTAGTACCACATTGTTTGGTTTCCTTTTCTTGTGTTTTTTCTTCTAGATCTGTATTAAATGGACCTCTTTTGACTGTGGTAATCTACCTCCGTATAATCCGGTGATCCGAATCTTTTCTGCTATGGTGCACTGTTTCCTCAGTATCAAACACCCGGAAACAGGAATTGGTAACCTGAATTCATTACTTTAAATGCGTTTTCTAAGTTTGAAATCAACCTTTTGGTCTATCAAGAACTCTTGTGCTTTTCTGATCTCATTTGTGTTGAAAGAAATATAAACGACAACTGAGTAGTTGGAATGTGTTAGAAAATACTGGACTATATGCACACATAGTAGGCATGTTGGAGTGCGAAAATGTAAGCTCTTCCTCAAAATGGCAAGACGATATAGCGTTCGCTATTTATACGGACAGATACAACCAGGAGTGGAGCTATTCAAGGGCAGCAGTTGGAAACTGCCCCCCTGAATTTTTCAAAACTGCACTAACATTGTTAATATAATGATTTTTAGCAATAGTACCCTTGTTTAAATACATAAGTGCCCTTGTTGAGCTCATATTTTTGACTAGTAGCTGTTAAAAAAATATTTAAAATGCATGCCTTGTCTGTTTCAATTTCCTAACTCCGCCACCTATCTTTAGAGCTTGTCACTGTGATCCTGAACGAAGCCTCAATGAGGGCATGAACAAGTAGGCCCAATCAATTAATCGTTTCTTTTTGTTGTTGAATACATTCGGTTTTCACCTCTCTGATCATTTTCAGCAGTCGCTTCGAACTTTTTATTTGCTGAATGGATCTTCAACGTCGATGGTTTTGGATGAGTTTAGGGTCCTTTTTCATGGGAAGTAGTAGTACAACACTGTTTGGTTTCCGTTTCTTGTGTTTTTTCTTCTAGATCTGTAATAATTGGAGCTCTCTTGATTCTGGTAATCTACCATCATGTAATTGGATGATCCGAATCACCGAATCGTTCAATTGTTTGGTTACCTAGGAAAAAGCAGGACTTGAAATGAATTGGGGAACATATTTCAGAATAGTGTATTTTATTTATTCTTTTTGACGATTCTTTAAATATATTTGGTTTCCGCTTCTTGCGTTTTTCTTCTAGATCTGTAGTAAATGGAACTCGTTTGATTCTGGTAACCTCCATCACATTATCCGGTGATATGAATCGTTCAATTGTTTGGTTACCCAGGAAAAGCCAGACTTGAAATAAATTGGGAAACAGATTTCAGAATAGGGTATTTAATATATTCTTTTTAGATGATTCTTTGAATATATCATTGGCTGTGAAAGGAAAAAAATGGACTTAAAAGGTTTTTGGGAAACTGATCTCAAACAGTTTTTTTTGTATCATTTAATTCGGAGCTTATGTAGTTTGTTTGATATCATAGTTAAGTTGTTAATCATCCTTCTATTTCAGGTGCAGCAAAGAAGCGAAAGCCCAACAGCGGTATGGCTGTTGGGACAAGCTCTCCTCATCATGGCTGGGATGACAATGACAACAACCAAGTGTTCAACCAAGAAAATGCCTACCGAGCAGTTGCTAAATTGGTCTGTGCTGCTGATGTGCCGCCAAAGGCATTCTCATCCGAGGACAAGTATTTCCGAGCATTCACTGAAGCTATCAATCCACGTTGTCATATCCCCTTTCATCAAATCGAAAGCCATTGTCTCAAGATCTACGAGGAGGAGAAACTGAAGATCAAGCACTTCTTGGGAACTTTTGATGGTCAGATCAGCCTCTCCTTTGAGCTTTTGATGTATCATGGAAGACGTTTCGACCATTTTATGTGCCTCAAAGCTCATTTCATCGACAAGGAATGGAAACTGAAAACTTGGGTTCTTGACTTTTTCCGTGTTAGTTATGACAAAGAACCCCCTGAGTCAACCCTGATCAGGTCTCTGCCAGAATTCGATATCCTGGGAAAAGTATCCTCCCTCACTTTGGCAGACCACGAGGATCACGAGGATATCGTTGGAATCATAAGAAACCTAGTTCAAGAGAAGAAGACCTGGCACCTGAAGCATCAGTTCTACCGTGTTCATTGTTGTGCTGATACATTTCGCGAAATGGTAAATGAAGCGTTTGGAGAGATGGAATCGCTCATTTGGAGGGTCACCCACTTGGTCCCATGTGGTAAATGTCCTTATCCTGTTTGGAGCGCGACATTACACACTCTGAGGGATGCGATAGCCCTAGAGGCTAAGGGTGAATATACTGAAGCGAACGGATACTTTTATTTGGACTTGCCATCTGCTGAAGATTGGGAGAAAGTTAGGGCCGCCTGCAAACTTGTGGGACCTGTGTACGCCGCCGCCGAAGTTTTATTCGAGTCGAAACATCCGACTGCTTTTCTCTATCTTCATAATATCCAAGAGCTTCAGGTGAAATTAACTAGAGAATGTGCGAGTACCGATGACTTTGTGAAAGCCACAGCTCAGAAGATGTTGGATAAACTTAATGATTACTGGAAAGAGATGTTCATGGTTCTAGCCATCGCGACAGTGTTGGATCCTCGGTGTAAGATGAAGTACATCGAGTTTTCATCCATCAAATACGAAGGAAGTTCAGGGAAAGCACGAATCTCTTCTGTTTTGGATGCGGTGAAGAAGCTTTATGAAGATTACGCAGCTCTTAGTTTAGCGAAGGACACTCCTGAAAGTGATTCGGCTTCTGATAAGAGCGACTCTGAGTCTGAAGATGAT
Source organism: Linanthus parryae (assembly GCA_023055425.1). Taxonomy (NCBI): domain Eukaryota; kingdom Viridiplantae; phylum Streptophyta; class Magnoliopsida; order Ericales; family Polemoniaceae; genus Linanthus; species Linanthus parryae. The sequence continues at coordinate 125,786,853 of JALGPY010000001.1, forward strand.
CTTCCAAAAGACGTAGAAGAACGGCGCAAAAACCCTAAATTTGGATTTAATTGCTTGGACGAGTACAACGAGTACATTCAATTGGAGAGTTTGCGACGTCAATCCGATTTGGAATTGTACTTGGAGGAAGGAGTAGTGCCATGGAGCAAGGAATTCAAAGTGCTGAAGTGGTGGAAAAAAGCAAGTCCCAAATACCCGATTCTATCGAAGATTGCTCGAGACATTTTGGCGATTCGGTTCACATTAGCTAATTCTGACGATGCTTATTACACTGAACTGCGGAAGCCTGACTCGAGGCTGATTTGTTTGAAGCCGGGACTAATGAAAGCGCTGATGTGCACTAGAAGCTGGATGGAGGAGCCTAAAGAAGAGCAGCAGGTCATGTAACTGGTAATCATTTGTTTCCTGTCTTTGGTACTTGCTATAACTGTGAGAGCTTTTCCTGAATCAATTTCTTAAAATAAGAAAAAACCAACAATTGTTTGGATCAAAAACTATGGGGGTAAATGTTTCACTGGATGTCGGAAAGCAAGAAACATAAATATTTGATGTTCTTTTTGTTGAGAAGTCCTACATCGGACATTTAAGAAGAACAAACATAATTAATAAGTGTTCCTGGGCTACTCCCCTCATTGCCAATTGGTTTTGAGGTGGAACCCCATGGATTCTTACATGGTATCAGAGCAAGGTTCACACACACGTGAATGGTCTAACAACTCACGTGCTCACCACCACTCGCAGACAAAAGATTCACGTGTAGGCCAAAGAATGCCACACGTGAGGGGGCGTGTTGAGAAGTCCCACATCGGACATTTAAGAAGAACAAACATAATTAATAAGTGTTCCTGGGCTACTCCCCTCATTGCCAATTGGTTTTGAGGTGGAACCCATGGATTCTTACACTTTTGCCTGAAATATTGTGGACTTATTTTTGTAACATTTGCTCTATGTAGGACTAGTTCTCAGACAGTTCCTGCTGCCGGTTCTTGAATCCGATTCAGAGTAGCTGATTTGAAGTAACTTTGCTGGAGCAAGCAATGGAAATTGAAGTGATCCTAGGGTTACTGGTATACATCCTGGTTTGGGAATCGTTAAAAACTGTTCTTTTGGATAAATATTTTGTCGAAATGGTAGATTAAGCATCCGGTATTTTGGCTCTAACTTAGTTATGTCTCTAAATGACTAGATTATGATTTGGATTAGCTTTCGTGGTGCTTGAAATTACTTAAATGAAGCGTTCTCCCGCAGACGATCATTTGCTATTTAAGGACTTGAAATTTCCAAATATTTCTTGAGTTATCCATGAGTAAATCTCGCTCTAATTCTACTTCTCTGTGTCTGATCTTACGCTGCCCTTCTTTTCAACTTTTTAAAGCATAGGTTATGTTGAAACATATGTCCTGGATATAAATTGATTTATCGGAGTTCCCTTACGTACCACATTACCATTGATTGTCAAAACTTAGCAAAATTTGTTTTTTTTTTGGGCGCAAAACAAACACGGCAAGTATATGTTTTTACATGACCTGAGTATGAAGAAGAGATTTGTTTCTGAAGCAGTTGGCCTATATGTTTTTACATGACCTGAGTGTGAAGAAGAGACTTGTTTCTGAAGCAGTTGGCCTATATGTTTTTACATGACCTGAGTGTGAAGAAGAGACTTGTTTCTGAAGCAGTTGGCCTTGAGGCCAGATGCAGAAACAATATTTGCATCAGATTGTGAATTATCTGGCATGATTTTGTGGCTCATGTATCATTCTACAGTTAGGGATAATAACTTTCAAGTTTCAACTGAATAATTTGTTTTACCCTTTCCTTACTTACTCGAAACGTCCAGAATGTGTTGTTATTTACGAGGTTTGTCTGAAACACAAAAAATGCATCTCCTGATTCTACTTCTTCAACAAACTCCCAAACTTGTTCTATCTCATGTCCAGCGGCATTAATGTCCTCCCCAGATTCATCACTGCATGCATATTTTTCTTGCTTGTGCTTGCTTCCTTAGTCAATATCAAAGCTTTGCTTCATTTCGTCTGCCAGCACTGCCTGTCTTGCATTTTACTCCAAGTAATGACCCCAGGGCTCCATTTTTTATCATTCCTCCTCAGCATTAGAAGCTTAAGAGCCAACTACAGGAATAGTCGACCTCCCCAGGGCTCTGAAGGGACGTATGTTTCTTCCTCTGTTCGCCAGGAAGTTCCCAGTTGATTGAATGAAGGTCGCTTTGACCAACTAATTTAGTTAACGATATGATATGAAAATTTCCTTATTTTTTCATAATATTGTATTGTTAAGAAAGATCTACAGTAATATGACAAGATTAAAACACTTTCCTTATCATATCGTTAGATAAATTAGTCGGTCAGTGCCATGATGAATAGTGCACTGGGAAGATCCTGACGAAATGGAGGTAGAATGTTTTAACACGGACCCACCAACCAACCAATGTACTGCAACTAACACTTAAATTAAATTAGATTATTCATGCGACATCGCCCATATTGCTCTACCGGGTGCTCATTTCTGGCACGTAGTGCTAGCATTTTGATAGATTTCACAATAAAAAAGCATTCCTGCTTGGAAATCTTAAAATCACTTGTCGGGTCCAAATAGTCTAAAAGAATCCTGAAGGAATATTTTGTCTAGCACAAGTTGAGCAGCTGCCTCAAGGCTCTACAAGAGAGGATATGATGTGTCAACAAAATTGGGAAAGATTGTGCAACCTGCACGAGTAAAACCGCTGAATCAGATCAGAGCCTGCATGGGGCACGTACTCCTAGTGTATTCAGACTTTCTTTTGCTTCTCACAACGTCCAACAAGGCCTTTGCGAATTGGAATTACGGAATATACCGAGAGTTGAGGAAACGATATACAAGAATGCTACAACACTGCTTGGCCACAAGTACTAGTGACGTGACATATATTGGACACCAAAAAACATACGTCCCTGTGCAGAAAGTAACCCAAATCATCCGACATCATCCACTGAAATGTGTATGTTGTCATGCTTGACACTTTACAACAAAGAAACTGTAACCATCAATCAAGCAGTCAATAGACTCAGAAAATTGAAAAACATACACTATAGTAGAGAAGGTAAACGCAGTTTTTAGAGCATCTCCAATGGTTATGTAAAATAATTAGTTTAGTTATAATTTACATAACTAGAAGAAATAATAAGCTCCAATAGACTAGTTAAACGACTCAATATTTTACCTATTATGTATCTCACTCAATAAAAGTAGCTAGCTAGAATGTAGGTAGTTAAATTTTTTGTGTCTATATCTCTCCTACTTTAATTTAATAAATATTTTATTTATAATTCAATACGCACAAATTTATGTAAAATACATAACACCATTGGAGCAAACAATAAGAAGTCATGTTAACTTGAGTTCTTACTAGTTAAAATTTAGCTAATTTGTAATTTTATTGTTGGAAATGCTCTTAGACTTGCAGTTATGTTTTATGTTCCTTATCCTGCAAGGTTATGAGTTACAGAATTAGCGAGATATATGTCATCAAACTGCTTCTAAGTACGCATTGATTCCAAGCATTACCGCGCAATCTTCAAAAGTAGTTGTTCATTAACGCAAAGTAATGGGGTTGTCTATGGTGCGTCCCTTATTAGGGTTCCTGACAATTTTTTTTTTTTTTTTTTTTTTTTTTTTTTTTTTTTTGTGGTCTCCGCTACTACAGGACAAAAAAGGTTATCCGCTATAGCAGGAAACCTCGGCTGGGGATAGAGTTGTTAACAGTTTTTCTCGCTTTAGATAAAGTTTTTAATATCTACGCAGCTAGGAGATAGAAAAGACTACCGTATAGTTAGTAGACTTCAACAGGTAGAAGGAATTCCCTCATTTAAGAAACCAGTCTTAAGAACTTGAGTTTTCTTGTTAATAAATAACGATGAAATCAACTACAAGCAGACCAATATCAACTAAAATGTCCTTTAAAGGCATTTTTAAAGATTAATACCAGAATAATTCCACAATAACATTAAAATAAGATGGTACTTGTTCAGAATCGTCTCCCGGATCGTCTTTCTTGTCAAGAAATCACGAATAAAATCACTCTAAGCAGACTTATATCATTCATGCTTGTTTTTCTTGGACTGACTACTTGATTGAGACCAGAAGTATTCCTCTTTAACATCAAACTCAAGTGGTATTTGTGTAGACTCGTCTTCCGGATCGTCTACTTGTTCGACGGGATCCACCGGAGGATTGGGGCATGTTGTCCTGTTGTGTCCAAGCTCCTTGCAGTTGCCACACCTCCTTCTCTTGTCTTTCTTGGGGTTCTTTTTGGCATTTAGTGTCCGGGGGGTTCGGATTCTTCACATGGGCATAGGGATTTTCTTCCTTCTTAATCTCTCCTTGTGTACCCTGACAAGATTTGGAAATCATTCTCTGCATTTTCAGAATCCCGTCGGACATATGCTCTTTGAAGAACTTAATTGTCTCGCCAGTAGTACAACCCAAATGGTGATACAGTTGAAATTCGCTCCTCGTGGAAGCCTGGCGCAAGGCTTGCAAATCCGGGTCATCACTTTTCTTCCCAATAAGCTATTTCATTGATGGCTCAGTTCGGTAGAATTGTTTGCCAGTTTTTGTCCACCTTTTGGCAATTAAAGAGTTTGGGATCCTCTGTACACCCTTTTGTTTCAGAACAAACAACAAGTGTTTGCAAATCATATGCGATGTTTCCCAACGAAAACACGTGCACCGGAGAAGCATATTATCCTGACGACATTTAACAACTTGCTGAAGCAAGAAAAGATAGGGTGGTTAGAAATTAAGAAGGAAATGAGAATACAAATGAACACAAGGATAGACAGATTGTAACCTGGTATTAGATAAAAGATGACAATAGTTCAAAGACTGTGAAATTAATAATTAATTGCAATCTTTTAACACTTAAGATATCAGTACTAACAGTAAGGAAACATGATAAGATTATTTAGCAATAAAAACGCAGTACATGAGTACATAGTATATAAATATGTAAATGGAAGCAGATGTACATACCAGGGATTTCTTGATTTGATCTTTCATCACGTCGAACAAGTCCAAGCTATCTTCTGGAATAGTTTTGACTTACAACACTCTAGAATCACCCTTTAGAGCTTGTATCCTAAACATGTTGAAGACATTTTCGGTGAAGACCTCGGCTTCATGGCGTTCGAGTTTGGTGAACCCTGTTGTTATCACGGGGTCTGATTCGTCGGAGCGATGGTGTGCCTTACGCTCGTTGTTGCGTAGCTTGTCAACCCCGGTCGTGAATCCCTTGAAATAATTGGTCAATTTGTCCGAGTAGGACATATAATCCTTGACGAAACTGTTGATGCTCTCGCATCTTGAGTTCGTCGTTTGCAAGGCGAAAAAATGATCCTTCAAGTATGTCTCCGCCCACAAGTGCCGGTTCATATATGTGACTTGGACCCAATTCCTATCAGAAATGTCCCATCTGTTAACCATTGCATGCCAATCATCATGCCAAAATTTTCAGGTTACCTACTATGCAAGCATTTTTTAAAATCAACCATGAAGGCTTCTCGCAACTTCAGATTAGCCTGGGCGTTCCGACAAAGATGCCAAGAACACAGACGATGTCTTGCCTCTGGCAAATTTTGCAGAATAGCTTTTCTCATTTCCAAATCGCCATCCGTGATGACGGACAAAGGCTTCGTATTATTCATTACCTTCACCAGACACTTCAAAACCCAATCATACGTTTCTGTTGTCTCGTCGTTGAGAAAAGCACATGCAAAAATAGTCGTCTGGTAGTGATTGTTCATGCCAGATAGAATTACAAATGGTTTTTGATACATGTTGGTCTTGTATGTTGCATAAAAAATGAGTACATCGCCAAATCTCTTGTAATCTACCACTGATCTCCTATCACACCAGAATACACTTTGAAGCTCATGATTTTTACCTGTTCTGAACCTACAAACACAATAAATAATACTCAAGGAAACAGAAAGATTAGTTAAATAAATGATGTTAACTCTAACGTTTATGAGTTTCTGGTCCTTTTAGGTAACTTAGAGGAACAAAACTTGAAGTTATTTCAAAATAACTCCCAGCATTGTCATTGGTATGTTATTCAGGACACATGGTGACACCCTGAGTCATTCAATCGACGAAAACCAAAATAAGTGGCATTTTAAAGGGATATATATTATAAATTTCAAGATAGAGCCCTCTCTAGGGTTTAACATTTAAGATGATACATTTATATGTTTAGAATGATATCTTAATACTCCATCAAATCAATACTCAAAGATGCCTATTTTTGGGTTTTTGGAGGTCGTGCACACTGCCATGCATGGTACAAACACAAGGGAGGCACAAAGTCCTCAAATTGGGTACAGAATTATGTTGGTGATGTGGTTAATGGGAAAGAACAATGTTTTCAATGGGTACCCGTTACCCAAATTGAGTTTGATTGACGTCTATGCATCTCATGTGTGCAACCATTAAACACATACTAACAGTATGTGGCCTTTTAAGACCAATTTGATATTTATAACACATGGTGACTTTTCACAACGTCAAGTCTCACAATGTCGATAGTCGGTTACACCCTTATCCCTCGGTGTTCAAGTCCCACAGTTGGGTGTCACCTAAAAACTCCCTGGCTCATTAAAATGACACAATTAGGACATTAAATCAAATTTGGCATGCTGGGGGAACATTTCATGGTTGAACTCGTACAATTATCGAGTTTTCATTCGTTTTTGGTATTTTAGGTAACTTAGAGGAACAAAACTTGAAGTTATTTCAAAATAACTCCCAACATTGTCATTGGTATGTTATTCAGGACACATGGGGATTCTCTCTCTCTTCATCTGAATTAGAACAATTCTCTAAGAATTACATGTTGGAATAGATGCCCTAGAGGCAATCTAGTTTAGTATGAATTTGTAATTGGCTAGAAATTCATTTATTATTTATTGGATATTTAATATAATGAAGTCCTTAGATTTACAATTGTGTTGTTTATCTTAAATATCCCTAGTCAAGTATAATGATTAAATGGGACAATCATCTATAGACTAGTATGGGGTTGGATTGATATGGAGATATCACGATCCAACACATAGGTGTGCATTACGGAATGTTGCACTGGATTGACCCATTACCGAGAAGGCTACATACACGTTATGATTGAGTCACAAGTGCTTCTCGGGTACAATGGTATTGTCATCCTTAGACTTGAAGTCACTAGATATTCTAGTTGTGGATCATTGTGATCTTGGTAGCGTTAAACGCTACACCGTAACTGGGTAGTTATAAAGGCGTGTACTGGATACAATGAGAAGCAAGCTTAGAGATCGTAGTGGACGTAGAGAGGATTTGCCCCTCCCACATAACGGGAGCAAATATCCAAGGCCACTCGAGGATAGTGCTTATAGAATGTCTGGCCAGACTCAAATAAATCAATATATGGGATATTGATGTTATTTGCACGAATAAGGCTATTCCATGGATCGAGAAACTAGGGATTGGATATACGAGTGTGACTTGTATGTCTCGTGTCCAATCCGGATATGGGGGCAAAGGGATGAGACAATTACTTGTACAAGGTTGTCTAGATGACTATTCTATTAGTTGGCTAGAATGGATGTTTTGCTAGAAACCGCTCCATATTAGCAAAGAGTTGCTACCAACTAGATAGAACCTATGGGGTCACACGCTATATAGAGTTGTACTAGATTGTGGAATTAATTAATTGGATTAATTAATTAGAAGGATCACTTTGCAAACCCTTGCAAACTTAGTAGGGACTAATTTGCAAGGAAGGGACTAAATTGAATTCTAGTAGGACTAGAATAAGTCATTTAGGTAGTTAACAAGGAGTTGTTGGACTATATAAAGGACCCTCCTCCTTCCTTCCCTACACACTTATGCTCTAGAGAGAACATAACAAGAGTAGGAGAGAACAAAGGAGAGAGAGAGCAAGCCACAAAGAGGGACGCCGCCCCCTTTGCCGCCGCCCCCTTGTCCCCGACGCCACAAAGGGCCGAGCCCCTTTTGGTGCCTCGTTTTGCGTGATTCCTTCACCCTCCTTTCAATCCGGGCTAGCACCAAGGTGATTGGAGATCTAGGAACAACTCTAGGCGTGGATCAACTATAGAGAACGTGACACTATTCGCGTTTGAAGTCATCAAGGAGAACCCAAAGGTGTGTTTATGATTTCTTACCTTCACTATCGTTATGCATCTAGACTTGTGATCCTTGGAGGGTTTTGCATGGTTGTTTGTTTGATTATGCTTCCGTTTGCGCGATCCATGAATCAAAACCCTACAGTGGTATCAGAGCCACAGGTCATAGAGCATAAACGTAGTTTATGTGTTACATTCTTGTTGTTTTACACCTTAATTTGTTGTTTATCGCGTAAAACAAGACAAATCAAGCATTGGATGCAATTTGTCAAAGAATTAATCATAACAAGACCCAATTATTGCATTGGATGCATGAATTGGTGAGTTTGAGAAATTTTAGGATCTTAGATCTAGGGTTTGGGCATCCTTGGGGAAGAAGGAGTTCTCCCACAACAAGGAAACAACCAAACTTGGGCTCCAAGCAAGGAGGTTGTTTTGGAAACAACCTCCACAAGGAAGGTTCGGCCCCTAGGGAGCCGCCCCCCTTGCTTGCCGCCCAAGCTTGGCGCCCTAAGGGGGCGGGCGGCCCTAACCCGCGGGCCTAGCTTGCGGGTTTTGGGCCGGGCCGCCCCTAGGGCTTTATGGTTCACTTATTTGGGCTCGGGCAATTGGATTGTTGGGCCCATGGACCGTTTTAACCCTAGAAATCCTAAAATCAATTAAAATTGACCAAGCGCGTTAAAATTGGATTTTAACTGTTTATGTGCAAATCGCATGGTGATTGGATATGGCCTTAGGATGTGGTTTGATGTGGATGTTTAATTTTGTGGTTTGGTTTTACGGCCTGCGAGCTGATCAATTAATTGTAATAATTAATTAGGGTTTTATGGCCTGCGTGCCATTTTTTTTTTCTCAACTTGTGAGATTTATTTTATTTAGTATAGATATTAGATAATGCTAGATAAAGTAGATTGTTAGCCAAGATTGAAGAAAAAGAAGCCCAAAGCCAAAGGAGCCACAAAAGATGGAGCATGGAGCATGGAGCACACCACATGACTATGAAGGATGGACCAAAAGATCAAGACGCATGGAGATGTGTTTGTTTAGGGTTCATAGATAATTCCATTGGCTTGGAATTATCTTAGTCTAGAAAAGGCCATATCCACATCACGTTTAATTTCTGTTTTGTGGTTGTTTATTTATTGTCTTATTATTTGTGTGGTTGGTGTATGGATGATGCATGCAATTAGGATAATAAGATAATTAGACAACCCGGATCTATTATTTGGAGTTATGCCCAAACTCAAATAGATAGATTAGTTGATATTGATCAACAAAATAATTAAAATTGAATTGAAAATCCCTCAAATTTTAAAATATTGTGTTCTTGCCTTCTCGTTATTTAAACACTCATTATCATCATTATTTATCAAGTTCGTGCGTGCCAAAGCATGGCGACTTGGTTCATAATGATGGAATGCGATGGCACGTAACAATGTGCAATTGTTTAGATAAGAGGTTGAACACAACTAGGCTATTAATTTGATTAAGAAACCTAGAGGCAATCAATTGGGATTATCCATATGGATGGATAAATAAGGAGTTATTTGCCCGATTGAACCAAGAGTTGCATATGGGATGCAATTGGAATTGTTCCTACCTAAGAAGTAATCGAATTATGGGTGACTTGCCAAAGCAAGCTCATAAGGAGATGAAAAAGATGGATCTTGGCCCACTATAAAATATAAGGATATTTTCCGCATTAATATCTTGAGGGTTATTAATCCGTAGTAAAATAGTGGGAGCTATATTTAATAAACTAGCCATTATTAAATATAGTCAAAAATTCACAAATACTAAAACTTGCGTATTTTCCTTTTTGTAGAATTCCAAATGGCAAACAACTCATCGAGTTCACAACATTCCCTACGATCTGTCCTTGAGAAGGACAAGCTCTCAGGAACCAACTTTCTCGATTGGTACAGAAACTTGAGAATTGTTCTCAAGCAAGAGAAGAAGCTGTACGCAATAGAGGAGCAAGTTCCAGAAGGTCCAGAGAATCAGACACCTGCTGCCTTAAAGGCGTATCAAAAGCGTGTTGATGACGCTAATGATGCGGCCTGCCTAATGCTTTGCACCATGACCTCTGAGCTTCAGAAGCAACATGAGAACATGAATGCTGTCGATATGATCGAACATCTAAAGCAGCTCTTCCAAGAGCAGGCGAGGGTAGAGAGGTATGAGGTCTCAAAGGCACTGTTCAAATGTCATCTGGCAGAAGGGAACCCGGTGGGACCCCATGTACTCCGAATGATCGGGTACTTGGAGAATCTCGCCCGGCTTGGGTTCCCGGTCGGCCAAGAGTTGGCAACCGATCTCGTGTTGCAATCGTTGCCCGAGAGTTATGGACAGTTCATTATGAACTATAACATGAACGAGATCGTTAAACCACTGCCAGATTTACTCAACATGTTGAGGACGGCTGAACAGAGCATCAACAAGGGTAAGGGCAAGGCCATTATGATGGTGCATAAAGGAAAGGGTAAAAAGTTTGCCTCTTCCTCCAAGGGCAAAGGCAAGTCAGTTGCTAAGTCCAAGGAACAAGCCCTTAAGCCTGTTGGTGGGATTGCCAAGGTCGTGACTAAGGGTGAATGTCACTACTGTAGTCAACCTGGACACTGGAAGAGGAACTGCCCAAAATATCTGGAGGACAAGCGGCTTGGAATAGTGATTCCACCACCACCAGGTATTTTTGTTGTAGATGTCAATTTAACTGTCTCTACATCATGGGTATTAGATACTGGATGTGGATCTCATATTTGTCGAAATATGCAGGATCTAAAGAGAAGTAAAAGATTGGCTAAAGGGGAGGTAGATCTGCGCGTTGGGAATGGAGCAAAGGTTGCTGCGTTGGCCATAGGCGTTTGCGAGCTATCTCTGCCTTCAGGATTAGTTTTAGAATTAAATAATTGCTATTTTGTGCCTGCTATGAGCAGAAACATTATTTCTATTTCTTGTTTGGACAAGGAAGGTTTTATTATTTCAATAAAGAACAATTGTTGTTCCTTTTATTTGAATAATATTCACTATTTTAGTGCGCAATTATTTAATGGACTTTATGTCCTTGATCTAAGTAATCCTGTCTACAACATTAATACCAAGCGGATTAAAATAAATGATTTAAATCCTGCTTATTTATGGCATTGTCGTTTAGGCCACATAAATGAGAAACGTGTATCTAGACTCCATAAGGATGGATTGCTAGACTCATTTGATTTTGAATCATATGAGACATGTGAAGCTTGTTTATTGGGAAAAATGACAAAGTCCCCTTTCAATAAGAAAGGTGAAAGGACTAGTGAGCAATTGGCGCTCATACATACCGATGTGTGTGGGCCATTTGCCACGCCTGCCAGGGGTGGTTATGTCTACTTCATTACGTTTACTGATGATTACAGTAGATATGGATTTGTGTACCTTATGAGGGCAAAATCCGAATCCTTTGAAGTGTTCAAGGAATTCAAGAATGAAGTAGAGAAGCAACTTGGCAAAAGTATCAAGGCTCTACGATCGGATCGTGGAGGAGAATACTTAAGCCAAGAGTTTGACGACTATCTTAGAGAGTGTGGGATCGTGTCCCAACTCACTCCACCCGGAACACCACAATGGAATGGCGTGTCCGAGAGGAGGAATCGAACCCTATTGGATATGGTTCGGTCTATGATGTGTCAAACCGATCTTCCATTATCATTTTGGGGCTACGCTCTATTAAGTGCAGCTTTTACCATTAACCGTGTTCCATCTAAATCAGTCATGAAGACACCATATGAGATGTGGAGTGGGAGGCGTCCCACACTGTCGTTCATGAGGATTTGGGGCTGCAATGTCTATGTAAAACGTTTACAATCAGACAAGCTAGGGCCTAAATCGGATAAGTGTAAATTTGTGGGGTACCCTAAGGAAACTAAGGGATACTATTTCTACAATCCAACCGAGAACAAAGTGTTTGTTGCTCGGACCGGCGTGTTTCTAGAAAGAGAGTTTGTCTCTAAAGAAGCAAGTGGGAGGAATGTATAACTTGAAGAAGTTCAAGAACCACAAATCACAGAACCGATTATGGAACATGAACAGGAATCACAAGCAGTTGTGGACCCACCTGTTCAGGTAACACAAGAGCTTCGTAGATCTAGTAGAGTGCGCCAGGAACCCGAGAGGTACGGACTTCTCGTAACTGATTCCGGTGACACGATGCTCATAGATGATGAGCCTACTACCTATGAGGAGGCCATGAATGGCCCAGACTCGCAGCAGTGGCTTGAAGCCATGAGATCCGAGATGGAATCCATGTATGCCAACAAAGTATGGACTTTGGTGGAACCACCTGATGGGGCGCGGCCCATAGGGTGCAAGTGGGTCTTCAAGAAGAAGATCGACATGGATGGTAATGTGATTACCTATAAGGGCCGATTGGTGGCTAAAGGATTCAGACAGATTCATGGTATTGACTATGATGAAACCTTTTCACCAGTCGCTATGACCAAATCCATCCGAATCCTACTTGCAATTGCAGCATACTACGACTATGAGATTTGGCAGATGGATGTCAAAACAGCATTCCTTTATGGGAATCTCCTCGAGGACGTGTATATGATACAGCCGGAGGGTTTTGAAGATCCAAATCAAGCCAACAAAGTGTGTAAGCTGCAACGATCCATTTATGGATTGAAGCAAGCTTCTAGGAGTTGGAATCGACGTTTTGATGAAGTGGTCAAAGAGTTTGGCTTCATCAGAAACGAAGATGAGTCTTGTGTCTACAAGAAGGTTAGTGGGAGCTCTGTAGCTTTTCTGGTCTTGTATGTGGATGACATACTACTCATTGGAAACGACATTCCCATGCTGCAATCTGTGAAAGATTGGCTAGGAAAGTGTTTCTCAATGAAAGACTTAGGGGAAGCAGCCTATATACTCGGTATAAAGATCTATAGAGATAGATCTAAGAGGTTGCTAGGCCTAAGTCAAAGTACATATATTGACAAGGTGTTCAAACGGTTCAACATGCAAGATTCCAGGAAGGGATTCTTGCCCATGTCACATGGAATCACTCTTTCGAAGAGTGATTGTCCTTCCAATGAGATTGAGAAGGAACGCATGAGTAGGATTCCCTATGCCTCGGCCATAGGATCCATCATGTACGCCATGTTATGTACTAGACCAGATGTGTCATATGCCTTGAGTATGACAAGCAGATACCAATCCAATCCGGGTGAGAGTCACTGGATTGCTGTCATGAACATCCTAAAGTACTTGAGAAGAACTAAGGATGCTTTCTTGATGTTTGGCGGTGAGGAAGAGTTGCGTGTAAGGGGTTACACTGATGCAAGCTTCCAAACCGATAGAGATGACTTTAGATCACAGTCGGGATATGTGTTTTGCCTGAATGGAGCAGCGGTGAGCTGGAAGAGTTCCAAGCAAGAGACGGTAGCTGATTCTACAACAGAGGCTGAGTACATTGCTGCAAATGGCGCAGCAAAGGAGGCTGTTTGGATCAGAAAGTTTGTTTCTGAACTTGGTGTGGTCCCTGGCATTGCGGATCCAGTGGAGTTGTTCTGTGACAACACTGGGGCGATCGCGCAATCAAAGGAACCCAGGTCGCACCAAAAGTCCAAGCACGTGCTCAGGAACTTCCATCTGATTCGAGATATTATCGATAGAGGAGACGTTCGGATATGCAAGATTCCTACAGATGATAATCTGTCAGACCCGCTTACGAAGCCTCTCACGCAGTGGAAGCATGAAGGGCACACTAGGAGTATGGGCATAAGAGATGCGCCAGATTGGCTCTAGTGCAAGTGGGAGACTGTTGGAATAGATGCCCTAGAGGCAATCTAGTTTAGTATGAATTTGTAATTGGCTAGAAATTCATTTATTATTTATTGGATATTTAATATAATGAAGTCCTTAGATTTACAATTGTGTTGTTTATCTTAAATATCCCTAGTCAAGTATAATGATTAAATGGGACAATCATCTATAGACTAGTATGGGGTTGGATTGATATGGAGATATCACGATCCAACACATAGGTGTGCATTACGGAATGTTGCACTGGATTGACCCATTACCGAGAAGGCTACATACACGTTATGATTGAGTCACAAGTGCTTCTCGGGTACAATGGTATTGTCATCCTTAGACTTGAAGTCACTAGATATTCTAGTTGTGGATCATTGTGATCTTGGTAGCGTTAAACGCTACACCGTAACTGGGTAGTTATAAAGGCGTGTACTGGATACAATGAGAAGCAAGCTTAGAGATCGTAGTGGACGTAGAGAGGATTTGCCCCTCCCACATAACGGGAGCAAATATCCAAGGCCACTCGAGGATAGTGCTTATAGAATGTCTGGCCAGACTCAAATAAATCAATATATGGGATATTGATGTTATTTGCACGAATAAGGCTATTCCATGGATTGAGAAACTAGGGATTGGATATACGAGTGTGACTTGTATGTCTCGTGTCCAATCCGGATATGGGGGCAAAGGGATGAGACAATTACTTGTACAAGGTTGTCTAGATGACTATTCTATTAGTTGGCTAGAATGGATGTTTTGCTAGAAACCGCTCCATATTAGCAAAGAGTTGCTACCAACTAGATAGAACCTATGGGGTCACACGCTATATAGAGTTGTACTAGATTGTGGAATTAATTAATTGGATTAATTAATTAGAAGGATCACTTTGCAAACCCTTGCAAACTTAGTAGGGACTAATTTGCAAGGAAGGGACTAAATTGAATTCTAGTAGGACTAGAATAAGTCCTTTAGGTAGTTAACAAGGAGTTGTTGGACTATATAAAGGACCCTCCTCCTTCCTTCCCTACACACTTATGCTCTAGAGAGAACATAACAAGAGTAGGAGAGAACAAAGGAGAGAGAGAGCAAGCCACAAAGAGGGACGCCGCCCCCTTTGCCGCCGCCCCCTTGTCCCCGACGCCACAAAGGGCCGAGCCCCTTTTGGTGCCTCGTTTTGCGTGATTCCTTCACCCTCCTTTCAATCCGGGCTAGCACCAAGGTGATTGGAGATCTAGGAACAACTCTAGGCGTGGATCCACTATAGAGAACGTGACACTATTCGCGTTTGAAGTCATCAAGGAGAACCCAAAGGTGTGTTTATGATTTCTTACCTTCACTATCGTTATGCATCTAGACTTGTGATCCTTGGAGGGTTTTGCATGGTTGTTTGTTTGATTATGATTCCGTTTGCGCGATCCATGAATCAAAACCCTACATTACAAAGCTATTAACATCTTGTATTGTGCTTTGAGAACATATGAATTCAACAGGATTTCAGGCTGTAGGACTGCCAAGGAGATCTGGGATAAGCTTGTGATTTGAAGGAACCAGTCAAGTCAAGCAAACTAAGATCAACATCTATCTCATACAATATGAGTTATTCAGATGAATGCAGATGAGTCAATCAGAGAAATGTTCAAAAGGTTCACAGACATAGTCAATAACCTTGATTCACTTGGAAAGCATATTTCCAATGAAGTAAAGGAAGATTCTGCAAAGTCTTCCAAAGGCAAAATGGGAACCAAAGACTACTGCAATTTAGGAAGCTCAAGATCTCTCATCACTTCAACTTGATGACCTACAAGGGAAGATTCTAACACACGAAATATCCATGAATGAATCTGATGGAGAGTTACCAGAAGTTGTCAAGAACTTAGCATTCAAGGCCAAAGAGAATGAGAAAATTCAAAGCCTTGAAACTGAGGATGATGATGAAGATCCATTTACTTTGATTTCTAAAGCCTTAACCAAAATTCTCAAGATGAAGAAAAACTTTTGAAACAAAGACTTCAACAGAGAAAGAAACAAATCATCCAGTAGCAAGGACTACAAAGGTAAGTCTTCTTCACAAAGTAATAAATAAAAAGTCATGACTGCTTTGAGTGTGGTGATGCAGGACACATGATTAGAGACTGTCCACACAAGAAAATCAAGAACTTCCAAAAGAAAGATCATGACAAAAGAAAGAAAGCTATGATAGCTTCATGGAGTGATTCAGATACTTCAAGTGACTCTGAATCTGAAGATGAACATGCCGACCTATGGTTCATGGCCAAGCATGATGAAAGTTCTGAAAAGAACATTGAGGTAATGGTAAACTGTTTGATTTCAAAAACCAAAAGAAGCCCTCTCAGATTATCTCAGAACAATGTTTTTAAATGAAGAGGACAATCTGAAGGAGATTAGAGTTTTGAAAGAAAAAGTTCATGAGCAAGAAAAAGAAAATTAACAACTTGTTTGTCTGAATCAGAATCTTGAAATCTCTCAGAAGAAAACTGACAGTGATTTCAAGGTCTTGAAAACCAGTTTCAAAGCCTTGAAAACACAAGTCAAGGAAGTAGTCACTGAGAACTCTCTACTGAGTGATAGCCTTGTTAATCTGAGACATCAAGTTCATGAATTAGATAAACAAAAGACTACTCTTACTGAGAAACTTCAAGAATCTAAATTATTCAAAGCCAAGCTTGCAGGCTCAGAACACAATTTGAACTTGATTCTTGGAGAATGTTCAAAGTCTGTTCACAAAAGTGGTATTGGATACAATTCAAATTTTCCAAGAAAGAACAATACCAGATTTTTGAAAGCTATAAAAAAATTTCTCCTAAATGTCATTTCTGCAATCAAATTGGTCATGTTAAGATGATTTTTCCTTTCAAAATAAGAGACCCTCACATAATGAGGAACACTTTTCCATTTCAACTCAAAGGACAAGTCAGACAGATTTGGGTTCCTAAAGGGGTCAGACCACCCAACATGGTTGATCCTGAGTATGAGTCCAAATTCCACACTTGGTCTAACAGCTGGGTAAGGCAGTGATTGGTGTTTGCAGGTTGTCACCAATTTCAAAGAACATAAGTGGTTTATGGATAGTGGTTGCGTAAGACACATGAGTGGAAAGAGATCTCTGTTCTCAGAATTGAAAGAGCAATGAGAAGGTTCAATTACACTTGGTGAAAAAGGCAAATGCAACATTCTTGGTATTGGTAAAGCTGGTACGGATTTTGAAAATTCAATTTCTGATGTATATCTAGTTGATGGCTTGAAATTTAACTTGCTTAGTGTATCTCAGCTTTGTGACAATGGCAATAAGGTTATATTTTAAAAAGAGAAGCGTGTGGTGCAAAATTAGAATTCAGAAAATTGCATTCTCACAGCCTCTAGATCAAACAATGTTTATACTTTTCAGACTAACAAAGTTGCAGGAGAAAGCTTGAAGTGTCTCAAGGCCTTGAAAGAGGATTCAAAGCTTTGGCACATGAAGCTTTGGCACATTAGCCTTCATAACTTGAACAAGTCGATCTCCAAAGATCTGGTAAGAGGATTACCATCTATTAAGTTCAAAGATGATGCAGTATGCAGAGCTTGTGCTCAGGGTAAGCAGACCAGAAGCTTATTCAAGACAAAGAAATTTGTAAGTACTACTAGACCTATTGAATTACTTCAAATGGATCTCTGTGTTCCTATGAGGAATCAAACTCAAAAAGTTAAGAGGTATATGCTAGTTATTGTATATGACTATTCTAGATTTACGTGGGTTATGTTTCTTAAAGAAAAATCTGAAGCCCTCTCTGAATTTTCAAAGCTTTGCAGAGAACTTCAAACCTTGAAAAACCTACCTATTGCTTCAATCAGAAGTGATCATGATAGAGAGTTTGATCAGATAGAATTTTATTTTTTATGTGTTAAGCATGGTATCTCTCACAATTTCTCTGCTCCTAGAACTCCTCAACAGAATGGAGTTGTTTAAAGAAAGAACATAACTCTTGAAGATATGTCAAGAACAATGCTTTTAGAAAACAAGCTGCCAGACACTATTGGACAGAAGCTGTGAATACAGCAAATTAAATTTTGAACATGTGCTTGATCAGACCTATCTTGAAGAAGACCCCCTATGAACTTTTTAAAGGGAGAAAGCCAAACATCTCATACTTCAAACCCTTTGGTTGCACATGTTTTTTCCACAACAATAGAAAGGACAACTTGGGTAAGTTTATGCAAGAAGTGATGAAGGTATCTTTCTTGATTACTCTCTGACTAGCAAAGCATATAGAGATTATAATAAAAGAACCAAGCTGGTTGAAGAAAGTATTCATGTTACTTTCGATGAAAGCTATGATGGTTCTTTGAGTGAAAGTTTTGCAGACTTGAATCTGAACAAACTTGAATAAGAAGAAGAAGCTGAAAACTCACTTGGTTTAAAGAAAGGTTCAGAAGAAAACAGAAGCCATTTTCAAGACCTTGAAAATAGGTATCAAGGTCTTGAATATAGAGATCAAAGCCTTGACAAGGATGATTAGAAAGACATGAGTGATCAGGCTACTACTTCAAGACCAGAGAAGCAATATGGAGAACCTGAACCCTGGTCTCCAAGAAAGAGATTCAAATATCTTTCATCTCACCCAGCTGACAACATCATCTCTGATCCAATCACTGGTACACAAACAAGATCACAGTTGAAGAATCTTTGTGCTTTTAATGCTTTTATTTCTCTTGAAGAGCCTAAAACTGTGAAGGAAACATTACAAGAAGCAGACTGGATTATAGCTATGCAATTGAACTCAATGAGTTTGAAAGAAATAAGGTGTGGAACCTAGTTCCTCCACCAACAAACCAGCCTGTCATTGGTACCAGATGGGTGTTCAGAAACAAATTGGATGAAAATGGCAAAGTGATCAGGAACAAAGCAATGTTAGTTGCTCAAGGTTACAACCAAGAAGAAGGTATTGATTATGAGGAAACTTTTTCTCTTGTGGCCAGGTTAGAAGCAATTTGAATTTTACTTGCCTTTGCATCCTACAAGAACATGAAACTTTTTCAGATGTGAAATGTGCATTTTTGAATGGTTACTTGCAAGAAGAAGTTTATCTTGCAAAACCCCTTGGTTTTGAAAATTACGAGTTTCCAGATCATGTTTACCAACTTGAAAAAGCTCTTTATGGTTTGAAACAAGCTCCAAGAGCTTGGTATGAAAGATTGTCAAAGTTTTTGCTTGAAAACGATTTCAAAAGAGGATTGGTTGACAAACTCTCTTCTTAAAGACTCATGAGAAAGATTTACTTGTAGTTCAGATTTATGTTGATGACATTTTATTTGGAGCTACTAATGATCTATTATGCAAAGAATTCTCAAGTCTTATGAGCAGGGAATTTGAAATGAGCATGATGGGAGAGTTGAACTTCTTCCTTGGTCTTCAAATACATTATTTGAAGAAGGACATACTTCTACATCAAAGCAAGTACACTAGGGACTTGTTGAACAAGTACAATGTGTCTCAATCCAAAGAAATCAAGAACCCTATGAGTTCTACACTGTCCTTATATAAGGATGAATCTGGTAAGAGTGTCAATGTGAAAGAGTATAGAGGTATGATTGGATCATTACTATACCTTACTGCTAGTAGACCAGTAATCATGTTCAATGTATGTATGTGTGCAAGATTTCAGGCTGATCCAAAGGAATCACACTTAAGTGCTGTGAAAAGAATCTTCAGATATCTCAATGGTACCAACGACTTAGGGCTGTGGTATCCAAGACATTCTAATTTTTCTTTGCATGGATTTTCAGATGCTGACTTTGCAGGTTACAAAGTTGATAGGAAAATCATATCAAGAGCTTTCCAATTCATTGGATCCTATTTGATCAGCTGGCACTCCAAGAAACAAAACTCTGTTGCTTTATCAACAGATGAAGCTGAATATATAGCTGCTGGAGCCTGTTGTTCACAAGTCTTATGGATTGCTCAGCAGTTGAGAGTTCTTGGATTTGACTTCAGAAGTATACTTATCAAATGTGACAACACTTGTGCAATATCAATTAAAAAGAATCATGTTCAGCATTCAAGAACCAAGCATATTGATGTCTGACACCATTTCATCAAAGATCATGCTGAGAAAGGTGATATTGTTCTTGAATTTGTTTCTACTAACATGCAACTTGCATATTTTCAGCTCCAAGGCTGAAATTAGGCATGCTAAATAAAGATGCATTGGTTTAGGGGGAGCATCAGGTAGGGAAGGTAAGGTTTTATGAGTTTCAAAGGTTTGAACTAATTTTCAAAGCCTTGAAAATGTTTTCAAAGTTTTGATTTTATTTACTTCAGTATAGCAGCATAAGACCTTGAAATTATTTTCAAAGCCTTGAGAATATGTCTGATAACTAGTTAGTCAATAATTCTTGGATCATTCAGTATTGGGTGCTTTCTTTGTAGATATTTGCTCAATATTGCCCCTACCCTTTTCATTTTTTTTCCAGCCTATTATAGTATCAAAATATTTTTTTTTCCAACGGCTTCAAAGATTTTAATCTTCTCTGATCATTACAAATCTTTTGAGATCAGAGAGATATTGCAGTTTCCTTTTTAAGCTCAAACTCTTTCAGTATTTATTCTATCTTCTTCTCTCCGTATCATTCCTGCCTCTCTCTATTCTTCTCCCAAACCGTAATGAGCATTAGAAGAGCCTCTGACAGAATCAAGATGGCCGGTGGTTCAAAGCCGAGTATAGAGAAGAAAAGAAATGCCCCTGTAGAAGAGAGATATCAATGAAGACTCAGAGCCAAATGGCTCTACTGATGAAGAATTGGAGTCTTTACCTCCCAAGAAGATGGTGAAGATGGACCAGTTTCCAGTGACAGGCAAGAAGAAAAAGATAACGGGGACTACACAAGAGAAGCAGGAGGGAAGCCATATTGGAAGCCCTAAGAAGGACAAGAAAAAGGCAGACACGGGGATAAAGGGAAAAGGAAAAGAAATCTTCATTCAAGATTCGAATTCAGATACTACTTCAGGTTCCTATGGAGTGTATTCTGTATCCAAAAAGGGAAGACATGAGAAAGATCTCCCAGAAGCTGAGTCTATATCAAAAACTGGAAGGAAATATAATCACAAAATTTCCTCTGCACAACAGAAGAAGGTGTATGTGAAGAAGAAACTAAAGCATGGAAGAAAAGCTTTAAAAGGACTCACCTTCTTGTTCAACAGTGTTACCGAAAAAATTAGTTCTATCATTGAGGAAATTGATGTGGTTGAATAAGAAGAACATGCTAATGATGAAAACAGTAAGGAAGAAGAAGGAGATTAGGATGGAGATGAAGACCCAACCCCATAAACTCTTGCCTACACTTTCTTTCCCACATCTCTTAAAGTTTATTTTCAAAAATTTTCAAAGACTCTGATCCAAAATTTTCTCATTCTTTTTTATGAAAGTCAAAAAGGGGGAGAAATCTTAAGTATTTTTTTTTTCTGTTTTTAGTGACCTGTCTTTTGGTCATTAGGATTATATGAAACTTATGTGTTTTCTGCTTAAGTTTGTTATTGAATAAGTTGGATCTTTTTGAAACTTATATGTTACTACTATTTGTGCTGTGTGCCAATCAGTATTTTTTGCAGAAACTAAGGATCAAAAAGATTGAGGTTTTGTCTTTCATAAATGGGGAGATTGTAAGTTCACAGGTTTCACAGGAGAGCTATTTCAAGGCCTCGAAACAGTTTTCAAATCCTTGAATCACAGGTTTCACAGGCCAGAGCTATTTCAAGGCCTTGAAACAGCATTCAAAGCCCTGAAACTGTCTGACCTGTATGCATATTCTAAGGGGGAGTTTTTCTGAGTTCTTCTGATCCTATTCTAACTCTCTCACCCCTATATTTGATCTGTTATCACTTGATGATGAAAAACAAAAGCTTATGTTTCACATAGACCTCATTTGTTTAACCTGTTTCACTTAGTTTTTCAGGGAAATTTTATTTCCTAGTTTGCAGGATTGGTTTCCTAATATGGATTTTGCAGGAAAAGAAACATTGAGAGAACGTGATTCTGTGCTCTATCTGACACTATTGACAGCTTCTTAATTATTTTAAAGACAAGATCAGAATAATACCTCTAAAGATTATGATCAACTATCCGTTGGAGAAGGCTGTTAAAAGAATCAAAGTTGTTGCCTACAAAACAGGAAGGTTGTTGCTGAAAATCAGGGAAGATTTGCAGAGCATTTAAGCTGTATAAATAGAGCTCATTTTGAAGAAACATGATACAACACTCAACGCGAAAAAAGAGAGACACATTTTAGGATTGACAAGCATCAAAGAAGCACATCAGTCTCACAATCCATCTCACGGAAGATCACTACATTTTTCAGTGCAGTTTTTCACTTCCAGTGTTCTTCTACTCTGAGCTTAATTTGTATATCATTCTTATACTACTTCTATCTCTCATTCTCAAGGATTGTTCAAAGTGAACAATAGAGAATTCTTAGTTAATCAGTTAGCTAGAGCATGTACTAGATAGGTTACAGACAACCACAAGCTGTAACAGAGTAAGGTATATCTATGTGCTTGAGATCTAGGTCTTAGCTTTGATTAATAAGAATTGTGTTGAAAATCATGCAGGGAGAAGATCCCTGAGGTAGAGACGTAGGTCCAAGTGTACCGAACTCTATAAATCCTGTGTCTCTTGCATTTACATTTTCATTCTCATACTTAGTTTTTACAGCATTCAAACTAGTCTGTTTTCAAGGGTTTGAAACTCTTTTCAAGGACTTGAAAAAGACTGGTTTGTTTTCATTCAAAATGTATTTCATTCCAAAGGCTTGAAACTGTTTCAAGGCCTCGAAATTCATTGCTCTTCATAGAAACTCTTATATTTTCATGTTTTACAAAAAGTTGGCATACTCTATTCAACTCCCCCCCCCCCCCTTCTAGAGTATATGTGCTGCATTTCTACCTGCTTACTCCCCTTTCAAACACAACCACTGTTTCCTCCATCACTTTGATGAAGGCCACCATCATCACCACAAGCCCCTCCTCCCTCTCAATCTCACCTCCCACTGCCTCTCTCTCTCTCTCTCTCTCTTTCTCTCTCTCTCTCTCTCTGCCTCCCTGAGACACCAGCAGCAGCGGCAACAACAATAGCCGCTGCCAACATCACCAAAACCATCCCCGCCACTTCTACCCTCGTCACCCCCATCATCTACACCTCTAGACGCACCTTTCTACCTCTCTCTCTCTCTCTCTATCTCTCTCTCCCTCTCTGGTCGCACGGAACAGGGAAAGCAGCAGCAGCAGCGGTGGCCGGAGCCAACACCACCCAGCGACGGCAGCCCTGACGGGGGACCCGATACCACTCCTCCGGCCTTCTTCCTCCTCTCCGGCAATTCACCCACGTCCCCACGGGTCCGACGGAACCCAGAAAGGTCCAATTCCGGCAACCCATCAGCCGGAGCTCCATAGTTTCCGGCGAGAAACTCAACCCAAAAACCCGGATCCGATTCTCTATCAACCGGTAACCAATTTCAGTAACTTTTGGCCTAAATCATGGCTTTTCAACATGAATTTGAGTTATATTGCATTAAATTCGAATGGGTATGAAAAGAATAATCAAATTCAAGATTTGGGTTGTTGATTATTAAAGAAGATGATAAAAGATTTGGGTTGTTGATTTTTGAAGACGATAATATTTATATAATTTTATTTTCATTAAATTATTGATATTATTTTTAAATTTAACTTATTAACTATCTTAAATAAATAGAGAAAACTAAATAGATTTGTAATGAAAGTAAAAAGGTTAAATTTCTATAAATTTAAAATAAGTAATAACTAAATAATACAATGAGTTAACAAAGATTTATTTTTGTGTGTATATAATTGGATAACTGATAAACTTGTAGGCGACGGGTTCATAAACGAGGACTACGAGAACTATTTCGAGTTATTTAACGTTTCAACTTGAGGTAAGTTAATATGCCTAGCGTTGTGTGCCTTTCATTATTTCGTGTATCGCGTGCGTTAATTGTGAAATACTACCATACATGCTATATTTGAATTATTTACTTGCTTTTGAAATACTCTACCTTGAAGTATCGTATGAAATGATAATCCAAAAATAAGAATCCGGAAGAAGAATATCCAAATTCAATTGAGAAATGAGAAAGTACCATTCCAATCACGACTACCAAATTAGGCTGTGATTACCTAGTTCACGGGCCCCAATTATCCAAAAAGTGGCATACCGCTCACTTATTGGTCAAATACGCATATCTCTCACATTCATACATCGATTATTATGAAAATTGCCACACCGGCTTTAGTTGGAGCTCTTACTCGATTTTATATCTTGAAAGAAAATTCGTAATGACGTAAAGTGGAAGCTGTTGTGCGTGGGTTTAAGCCATATCCCTGATACGATACATTTCTGAAATATTGTGATTAGATACTGTTATGTGATTATGAGGCGCGGTGATGCGAACCTAATTTTGATTATGTTATGGATATGAGGCGGAGTGATGCGAACCTCCTATGATTGAGCTATGGTTATGGTAGTGCTTTTGCACATTATGAGAAAGCGGTTGTGGATTGGATATGTTCACGCCCCGTATCAACTAGTTGGTAAAATGAACTCCTGAACTCGATTATGTTATCATTGAGAAAAGTGAAAGTTATCATCTTGAGATTCAAAGTTATATTGCGAAATACCTTTAACAGTTATGTCCCAAGATGGTCCACGTCATTGGGTTGGAATACGAAATTCGAAACCGTTACGAAGTTTGACACATCGAATCAACGAGAACGCTATTCCCACAAATATCTTATTCTTATTAGCAAACTTGTTATTCCTGTCATATGCCTCATAATCTGTTTACGTGCTATAGGTGTTAGCTTACTTAGCCGTTTGGTGATCATTCTCTGTAAAACTGCGTCGGCTTTTGCTATTTTAAAACCGCATGTTTCAAGTAAGGTGGGAGCCGTTCACGACGTCGCTGGTATTGAGCTGCCTAGTACTTCACATAGCATTTTTCATTTTGTTGTTAATTATTGTATATATACCATTCAGACAATGTGATTGATTTTTATGAATGTATAATAAATTATATTTGGATATTCGATGGTTGTACTAACTGTGAACCGACGATCCTTATCTGTTCCTAATGAGGTTCATCACCTCACGCGGAGGCATCTCTACCAATTCATGTGGCCCGACCGGCCGTGTGGTTTGGTGGGGTGTCACACCGAGTTCTGTCGTAGTTGCCCAAACTCATCCCAACCGTCCAACCCTCTATTAGTTAAGAACATAAACATACTTACAAGTATCACTAACATTCCATATAAAAGCAACAAATTCTTGATAAAAATGCTATATTATTAATGCTCTCCAAGTATAACATATATGGGTACTGATTATACAAATTGGGCAATTCAGTCTAGCTCGTCGTCATATTTTTACCCAAGCCCGACACTAATTGCAATTCGAGTTGAGAATTTTTGCCCAAGCCCCTCCTATTTACTCATAATATGTGCCCAAGACCAAAGTTAGCATGGGCTGGGTTCGGGTTTTGTCTGGTTCAGCCCGTCCAAATTGTACCCCTAGCTAAAATACATCATAATTATTCTTACAAAACAATTATAATTATTTTTAAGTGGAGGCTAGGTTCTTTAGGCCCGAATGTGAAAAGCATTTGACGTACATCTGAACAGTCCCGTTTTACGGGCCACGTGTTTATTGAACATCTCTGCAACCAACTTTGAGGGCGTATATGTATGTCGATATTTCGTTTTAGGGATTCTCGATTTTCCATAACTACGTAATTAAACATTCTTCTTGAATCTAGAAAAAAGTGAAATTATTTGCCTAGAATAATTTCCCGGAAATCTCAAGATTCATGTCAGTGTCTCCCCAAAAGTTCCACCCTTATCCAAGATGTGTTTTTCAGATAAACCCCCTAGTGTATAGGGTATTGTTCTACTAATAGTATAATGTTGAAGGAGAAGAAAAAAACAAGAAAGTTCTAGACATAGTGGAGAATTGTTGGTGTGTTTTCATGACAAGTTATAGACTTTAATATAATTTACATTGTAGTGGATGTATTTTAACCATATCAACTACTTAGACGGTGACTTCATAGTGGAATCTTCGCAAACAAGAGGGATAAGTTTTAACAAAAAAAAAAAAAAAAAAAAAAAAAAAAAAAAAAAAATCAATCACGCTTTATCATATGACATCACTTACTATTTTAGATAATTTACCCATGAGATATTTTTCACTGCTATTGTCGTGGTGCTACACAAAATATCACTAGGAATGGAAGCTTTTTAACAAAAGAGCGGGGAGGACTCTATCATAACAACATTAAACATCCAATTTCAAAGTTATTTTCACACCTATTCTTAATTTTCCTAGAAAATGATAAGATTAAACAAAATCACAGCTTCAGTTATATCATGGCTGAATTTTATTTGCATATGAAAACAATAAGATTCAATGAATGGTGAGGTGAATATGAAAACTATAATGATTGCACACGTGAGGGGAAGAGAAAGAGTAGGGAGGACGGTTTTTGTTTCTCTATGTTTCTGTGCATTTCAACCATGGTGAAGCTGTGAAAAGCCTATTAACTGCAGACATGTTTGGAGTAGGCATGTTGTTAGTTTGTTTTGGGTCTTGTTGTTTCTTTGTAATTAGCAGTCAATAAACAAAAAGAATTCGTCAAAATCAAATTAGAACCCGAAATTCCACTATATTGCAAATGAAAATGAACTTCCAGAAAGCAAGAATATCCATTAGTACACCCAATCAAAACCCTAGATCTCTACTCTCAATTCCCAAGTGTCTCCCTGAAAATAGGCATTTCAACACGAATAGAAGCTCTAGTTGCAACAAGTTCGAAAACCCAATATTCCATCAATTGACAATGAGAAGGAAGGAAAATCCGAACTAACAACTACTTTCTTCAAATGAATACAAACCTTAGAAACTGGCAAACACACAGGCTAGTTGTATGGCCTAGATGTTGTTGCTGCTGTTTCATCCCTCTCTTCATTAACTTTGTCTTGCTGATTAGCCCTATCTCCTTCTACATCTCTATATCTCTGCAAATACCTCTTCAATGGTTCGGAATACTCGTCGAAACCAAGCGATCCGAGCGCCCAACAGACATCCTCTCCGTTCACCGTCTTTCGCCTCTCTTTCTTGCACTTCTCCGATGCTTCACTTGTCACAAAGCTAATGAACTCAGACACACACTCTTGCATTGTTTCTTTCGCTTCTTTAGATACCTTTGCGTTGTTCGGTAGTATTTGCTTCATGATCCTGCCAACGTTGGCTATTGGAAGCAACCGGTCTTGTCCCTTGAGGTAGACTTCATCCATAGGATTAGAACTTGAGCCACCCCCACCTATGTTATTATCCATTTTTGTGAAAGAAGAAAGGGGAAGAAAAAAAACTAAAGCTGGTTTCTTTCACCCTTTGGTCAAACTCATATATAGAACACGCCCGAAAAAAACAGCCATGTGGGTGAACAATCTTTTGGTGATGCATGAACACACACGTGCAGGGCTGGCCCATCCACTAGCCAGATTAGGTGTTCGCCTAGGGCCCTCAATTTCAAGGGGCCCCGTATTATTTTTTCAGGAGTAGTGGGTAAGGTTTTATGTCCCCCAATATTATTTTTTTACGGGTTAAAAACCCGAACTATTAGTAAAATGCGGGGTATATGCCGCCCTACAACCGAGTATTTTTTTTTGTTTTTCTTTGTTTTTTTTTAATTCACAGTTATACTTATGTAAAAGGAGCCTCACTTTCAAGTATCGCCTAGGGCCCATGAAAGTCTAGGGCCGGCCCTGCACACGTGGTGATTCACATTATTTATTTTATTTATTTTTTCTTGAGATTTATATATTTATCGTCTATTGGGTTCGAACGTAGTCAGTAACTAACTGGGTTCGAGCCCAAGACCTCTTTTTTTTTTGTCAAACTGAATATTATTAAAACAGAGAAAACCTTACAAAACCACACTGCTAGCATCACTAGCCAGCAAATTACAAAAGTCAGGGCTAACAAGTAACTCACTACCAGAATTACAACTCTTATGCTCCCTAATCCAACTTTGTTGGAATTTCTGGGGATCCATAACACCTTCCTTTGCATAGTTAAGATCATTTCTCTGATATCTTGCATTATATCTGCTAAAGCCCATCCAACTCTGCCTTCAGCCATTGCCAGATCACACATTATTTTGCAGTCACCTTCAAAAACCATAGGATCTACATAATTGCTGCATTGATACAAAACCTCCCTTAAACACATTGCTTCAGCTGCAACAGCAGAAGAAGCTAATCTTGTAAACCATCCAGAAATCAATCATATAGCCTTGATGATCCCTTACCAACCAACCACCCCACATAATAGAATTACTACTATCCCAAGTTGAATCAAAATTGCATTTTAGATGCCCAAAATTTGGAGGAATCCAACAGTCATTTTTAACCCCAACATTGTTTGAATTTTTGGGATTTCTAACATCTATTTCTTTCCCAAA
Organism: Linanthus parryae; assembly: GCA_023055425.1. Classification (NCBI taxonomy): domain Eukaryota; kingdom Viridiplantae; phylum Streptophyta; class Magnoliopsida; order Ericales; family Polemoniaceae; genus Linanthus; species Linanthus parryae. The sequence goes on from JALGPY010000001.1 coordinate 125,815,343, forward strand.
AATCTTCCCAAATTCACACCACAATCTATTTGCAGAAGATATTACCTGAGTAGGGTTGATCTGCTCTTGTTGAAACACAAAATTATTTCTTCTTTTCCATATCATCCAAGCAGTCACTACTATTTTTTCCATAAAATTTTCCAGTATTTTCATCTGGGCATATTGTTCAAAAACCAGTAACAGCCATTTAGAGAAATCCATCAATTCACCTGCCATAATCTCCCATTTGATTCCCATAGCTAACCAGATCAATTTAGTCCATTTACAGCTGAGCAATCCACCTGGTTTCCACCTCTAAGCCACAAATCTTACAGAGTCCAGATGTGTTGCAATCTCTTTTTTGTAAATTTGATTCAGTAGCTAGAGCATTATTTGACAACCTCCACCAAAAAAGTTTAATTTTAGGAGCAACTGCTAATTGCCATAACCTCTTCCAAAATTCCTTTGGGAATCTAAAAGAAGTAGAACAGGAGTTGTCCTTATAATCATTAAGACCTCTTTTTCCATGAAAAGCAGCTTCTTCCAACATCTTCTTGGCAATTTTAGTACCAGACTTGACTGAATAAATGCCAGAAGTATTTGCAGCCCAGTAAAGCTTATCATTTCCACATTTCCAAGAGAGGGGAATTTTTAAAATAGCTTGTGCAATAGCAGGAGCAAAGCTATTAGTAACTGTTTCAACCTTCCAATTTCTAAATGTACCATCTATGAGATTATCAACAGTTGAAAAATCAGCAGACATATCACATCTAGTCAATTTGTGAGGATGAATGCTTGGAATCCAGCAGCTATTCAAAATCTGAATATTTTTACCATCACCAATCTTCCAGCAGACCCCTTTTTTAATCACCTCCAACCCTTCTATGAGACTTCTCCATGTCCATGAAGGATTTGAACCCAACTTGGCATTAATAAAGTCATCATTTAGATAGTGATCAGCTTTGAGAATTTTAGCACATAGGGAGTTTGGATTTTGCAAAATTCTCCAACAATTTTTACCCAGCATAGCAAGATTGAAGGATCTTAGATCCCTAAAAGCCAATCCCCCTTCTGTCTTTGGTCTGGACATTTCCTTCCAACTTTTCCAACAAATCCTCTTTTCATTTAGCTTCCCACCCCACCAAAAGGTTCTCATTAGCTTGATAATTTTTTTGTAGAATTTTGTAGGCAATTGAAGGCAGCTCATCACATAACTGGGCATGGCCATAATCACAGCTTTTATATAAATTTCCCTCCCTGCCAAAGATAAGTTGTGAATTTTCCAACCTTGCACTTTGCTTTCCACTCTGTCACTAATAAAATTTAGACCCTCATTTCTGGATCTACTCCAAAAGGATGGAACTCCCAAATACTTTGAATTCTGCTCCACTGGAGGAAAATTTGCAATATTTAATATAGCATTCTTTGTCTCTTTAGATGTATTTGGAGAGAAATAAGAAGCAGACTTGTGAATATTGATCACCATCCCAGAAGCCTCACAAAAGGAATTTATAATTCCCATAACATTCTGAAATTCTCCCTCATTTGCTTGCATAAAGATAACTGCATCATCCGCAAAAATGGATGAGAAATAGCTTCAGCCTTCTTCACAATACTGATTCCTTTCACATTTCCACTAAGAATAGCATTCTTCAAGTTTCTGGAGAGAACTTCCATCACAAACAAAGAGGTAAGGGGAGATTGGATCTCCTTGCCTTAGACCTCTTTTAGGAATAAAATCACTTCCAATCACTCCATTGACCATAACAGCCAAGCTAACAGTTGTAATACACTGTTTAATAAGTTGAATGAAATCATAGCAGAAACCAAACTTTTCTAAGACCATCATTAAGAAATGCCAATCCACCTTATCATATGCTTTTTGGAGATCAAGTTTCAGAGCTAGAAGACCTTTTTTGTCTTGCTTCCTATTCTTAATCATATGAAAGAATTCCTGGGCTATTAGAACATTGTCTTGTATAGCTCTCCCAGGGACAAAGGCTGATTGTTCTTGACTAATAAGTCTTGGGAGAATAGCCTTCAATCTGTTTGCTAAAATTTTGGCTATAACTTTGTATATAAAGGTGCACAAAGCAATAGGTCTAAAATCTTGTCATAATTTGAGGACTCTTTACCTTAGGAATGAGGGCTATAACTGATTTGTTGAAGCTAGGCAGCATCACTTTACTGCTGAAGAAAAACTGAATAACTGTGATCACTTCCTCCTTAATAATAGCCCATTGAGATTTTTAAAGAGCCCAGTAAAACCATCATATCCAGGAGCTTTATTGGGGTTGAAAGAAAACACAATGTGTTCAATTTCTGCAGCTGTAGGAATTCCACATAACATGTTGTTCTCTTCTTGAGTAATTTCAGGGACAATACACTCACCAACTTCAGAATTATTAGCACTATTGTGCTCACTGAAAATCTGCACAAAATAATCTCTAGCCAAAGCTTGAATTCTTTCATCCTCTTTTATCCACTGGCCATCATCTCCTCTTATCATATCTATTTTGTTACCATTCCTTCTTCTAATTGTAGACAAGAAAAAAAATTTTGAATTTTTATCCCCTTGTTGTAAAAATTGTACTCTATTTTTCCTTCCAAAAAATTTCTTCCCTTCTCCACAACTCAGCTAGCTCATTCTTAATAGAAACTTGCAGTTCCTCATTATAGACCAAGGTCTGGCTTGAATATCCAACAATCTTTGTTCCAGCTTTTTGATCTCCACTTTAGAGTTTCTGGAGATATCTTTATTCCACATGTTTAAACTTTGTCTGCAATTGCTCAATCTGGAAGTCTGATTTGAATAACTATTTGTAGAACTTTTTTCACACTAACTTTGAGCAATAGTCTTTTTACAGCTATCTTCTTGGAGCCATCTCTCACTAAAAATAAAGTTGAATTTTCTCTTACCTCTGGAGCCCTCTGAATCCATTATAAGAGGAGTATGATCTGATCCTAGCAAGAAATTCCTTTTCAAATTCACATTTGGATGATTGATAAACCAATCAGGGCTAACAAGCAATCTATCAATTAATTCTCTGATGTTTCCCACCATCCTCTTGTTTGTCCAACTATAATTGAGGCCCTTTCCTTCAATTTTCATAAGACTACACTTGGACACAAAATTTCTGAAATGGCTAAATCTCCAAGCTTGTCCAGACACTCCACAATTTTTCTCCTCTTCACTCATCATGTCATTACAATCTCCCATTAGCATCCAGGGCATATTAATATTCTTCACAACACTTGCAATATCATTCCAAAATTTCCTTCTAGCAGCATACATTGGTGGTGCATACACAAAAAACCAAATCTCAGCAGCTTTGTTTCCTTCTTGAACCAAGAGTTGGAACATATTAGCAGATTTCCATTGTATTTGAATATCCACATTATCATTCCACCATAAAGCTAACCCCCCAGAAAGACCTTGAGGACACACATAATCTGCATTGTCAAATTGAAGACTTCTCCTTAAACCATCTATTTTTTTGGCTTTTATTTTTTGTTTCAGAAATAAACACCACACTAGGACGATGATCTCTAATGAGATCTCGGAGTCTCTGGACTGTCAGGTTACGAATCCAGGACCTCTTGAGCTAGCACTCATTTACCAATTCACATTATTTTTAATAAACAATATAAATAAATTAATGTTAACTAATACTGACGTAGATGCTAGAAATTTTTTCTAGGTTAACTAATACTCATGTAAAGATTATAAATTTCCTGATTAATATTTTTCTCCGTGTCTCATAAATGTTGTCTATTTTGAAAACCATGAAATTTTAAGGAGACGACAGTTCATGCACTTGAATTAAAATTTTGAAGCGGTGATTTTTTCATTGTATCTGTTTCTTTTCAAGAAATAAATTGTGTCACCAAAATCTTTTACTGTTTCACTTCCAGTTTATGTAGAAATTTCACCGTTGAATTTGACACATCAACAGCAAATTCAAACCGTGAAAAAGGACCAGTAACCTTCTTAAATGGTTTCTTATTTTCTACGTGCAGATAGTTTTAGAGACTTGGTTTAGCATCTTACAAAAACATAAGCCAACTTTGGGAGTTTGAAATCTCTCTGAATTCACCATAATCTAGCTATTGGATATTTGAAAATCACCAAAATGAACTTTGTCCAACTATTTCAAAATTTACATGACAAGACGTGAACAAGGATGCAATTTGCTTGATAGGAAATGAAGAACATCACACTATTGCCTGTGTTTCCTCTTTTGTTTTATCAAATTTTGGTGTGTAATTGTGATTGCTTCGAATATTTTTTCATTAAAAGTGCAACACATGAACTCGTCCCTAGGACACAATTCCGTCAACATACATTGCGGGCCAGCTGCAGATCATTTAGTTTTCACAATATAAAATAAATATAAAACAAAATAAGCATTTAAAATAATTCTGAAAAGCAGTTGTTAAAAGAGATCTCCTCAGTTCTCCATGTGACATGTGGAGCATTTCCAAGTGGAACAACATTTCGTTTCTCAAATTTTATTGATTCTCGATCTATGTTGCAATGGTGGGGAGTCTTATCTATCACATAGGTTAGTTTAAATGTTTTTTAATCAGCAAATCAGATAAAAAATGATCAATCTAACTATATTTTTTGTTTATTGATTGGTGAAAGTGTACTTCAAAGTAATTTTTATAATCTCTTTTTGTCTCATCCTATAAACCTCCCTTCATAGAGCCATCTTGGTTTTGACTGTAATGGAGAGATTCCATTGCAAGTAGATTTAACAAAAGGATGAAGCAAGTGGACATACGCATAGATCTCTCTCTCTCTCATCACAAACAAAGAGGAATTTTGTAAGGCTAAAGACACATGTACAGACATAGAACTGAATAAGTAAATGAACATAGGGTTTTGAGAAATTATAATCTTGTGGAATATTCTGTTGTCTCCTCGCTGGTACTTCTATCTTTTCAAAGATTCCGATGCTCTCCTTTTCTGTTATCCCTTCCCTCTATCTTTTTACACGTGATTCCATTCTTCCCATTTTTCCATCTCAAATGATCAGATCTAGATCCTAAATCTTGGACTCTGTCGAAGGAGAGGTTTCATATATGCTAGCTAAATTAAACAAATTGAATCACACAATTTTACACCAGAAGATGACAAAGCTGCTTGGTGTTAAAGATATAGAGTATTTGGGGTCTTTGTGTAACTGATAGCTTTATAGTCTCAGGGCTATAAATATCATTGTAAGTACAGTAAGGGGTTAGAGTCTAATATATAGTATCATTACAGTATAAATACTTTAAGAGTTTGTTATAATAGTTAATCAGAAATGACTTTCCCAATTCCTCTCTGATTTCTCTGTTAGGGTTTCCATTTCTCCTCTTCTTCACATGGTATCAAAGCCTCCGATCGGTGCTATTTCTCCATCTTCTCGGGCGAGATCTCGTCTTCTTCGGCGACGCTAGCTCCTAACCTTCAGTTCGTCATCCCGAAATTGCATCATCTTGTGCCAATAAAGCTTGATTCGTATAACTACAGTGTCCGGCGATTGCAATGCGAAAGTGCGTGCTTACGGCGAGTCTTCTTCTTGATCGGCTTCTGGTAAACTCAACACTTCCTGGCGAGGTCATTGATTCTTCATGTTAGAATCGAGAGAGCGGAAACGATTGAGGGTGAATAATCGTATATTCAATCTAAAATAAAGCAATGTACAAAGACGCCTATTTATAGACTATACAAAAGAGTAAAACTAACAAACTCAGGCAATGTGGGACGAATACTCATTATACATATATCATAACATCCCCCCTCAAACTGAAGCTGTCGTGATAAGCAGAAGTTTGGAGAGCAAGCTACGAAGCGTCCAGGTGGATGAGACTTCGTATGAATATAGGCAGTTTGATCTGATGAAGACACAGACTTCAGATGAACCGTGCCGGCACAAAGATGATGACGGGTAAAGTGACAATCGATCTTAATGTGTTTCGTCCGCTCATGAAAAACGTCATTGTGGGCAATCTGAATGACACTGCGATTGTCACAACATATAGTAGTAGCAGAGGACCGAGGCATCCCCATATCAGCTAATAGCCAGCGAAGCCATATGAGCTCCTGTATGGCGTCACCTAGAGCATGATATTCTAGCTCAGTGCTAGATCGAAAAAATGACAGATTGCTTCTTGCTGCACCAGGATATAAGTGAGTCACCCAAAAAGAAACTGTACCCTTTAGTGGATCGTCTATCAGTAGGATCGCCAGCCCAACTAGCGTCTGAAAATCCATGTAAGATTGGTGTTGAACGAGCAGAGAAATGAAGAACGTGAAACAAAGTACCTTTGACGTAGCGAAGAATCGGAATAACAGCATCATAATGTGTTGATCGTGGAGCAGTAAGAAACTGACTGACCTGATGAACAGCATATTGTAAGTCAGGACGAGTAACTGTGAGATAAACCAGACTCTTGACAATCTGTCTATATCGAGTAGGATCAGAAAGAGGTTCACCCTCTAAGGGAGTGAGCTTCAGGTTCGGCTCCAATGGCGTGGAGGTACCCTTTGAATCAGTCAGCCCCGCACGAGCAAGAATATTAGAAGCATACTTGGTCTGAGATAAAGAGTAACCGTCACCATCAGAAGTAACCTCAAGACCCAAGAAATAACTGAGAGGCCCCAAGTCTTTCATCTCAAAATGACTATTTAAGGACTTCTTTAGCTCACAAATACCGAAGAGATCATCCCAGGTAATGATCATATCATCAACATAGATCAATAAAAGAATCATTCCACGATCTGTATGACGAATGACAAGAGTTGAGTCATAAGAACTAGAATAAAACCCAAGCTGAAGCATTATAGAACTGAACTTATCGAACCAAGCTCGAGTAGCTTGCTTTAGACCATATAATGCACGACGTAGGAGACATACCTGTAGTGGTGAACATCAAGACAAGGGGAGGCTTCATGTATACCTCCTCTGTAAGATCACCGTTAAGAAATGCATTCTTAACATCCATCTGGAACAAAGTCCAACGTCGAATAGCAGCTACTGCAATCAGAGTGCGAACCGAGGTAAGTCGAGAAACTGGAGCAAATGTCTCCTCATAGTCAATACCATACTCCTGTGTAAAACCTCTAGCCACCAGGCGAGCCTTATATCTCTCAATGGAACCATCAGACCCAGTCTTGATCTTATACATCCATATGCAGCCTACTGCAACCTTACCATGAGGTAATGAAACCAAGTCTCAAGTATGAGTACGTGCAAGAGAATCCAACTCATCTTGCAATGATTTTCGCCACAGAGGGTCAGAGCTAGCTTCCCGATAAGATTGTGGTTCATGATGCTGAACAATAGCAGAATTGACATCATCTCGAAGTCGAACAGGTTGTGTGCGTTCTTTGGTGGATCGACGAATTGTAGTAGAAGAAGACTCATCTATATCACTCTTTGGATCTGAGGAGGCATCATCTGCGGAATCAGAAACCAAAATTGGAGCTTGTGGAGCCAGATCGGGAGCATGACCAATAACCGGAGCATGGGAAACAGGAACTGGATCATGTGTAACTGGAGCAGGAGCAGTAACTTCATCAATCGACTAAACTGGAGGAGGACTCTGTGATGGAAAAGAACTATCGATTACAGGATCCTCGAAAAATGGATCAAAGGACGGATCTGTAAGACGGGGATGGTCAACAGTGGTGGAAGCATCGAAGGACGAAACTACAGAGAACATCTTATGTTCCATAAAGACCACGTGGCGAGAGAGTCAACGCCGCTTCGAAATTGGATCCCAACATCGTTATCCTTTATGTCCAATACCATATCCCAGAAAACAACGCATTCTTATTATGCTCGTGAGGATGGATAAGAACAAAACATACACTTCCAAAGACTCGAAGAGAAGAGTAATCAGGGGACGTACCATATAATTTCTCATAAGGAGTCATGTTCTTAAGAACATGTGTAGGAACCCGATTGATGGTATATAAAGCAGTCAAATCAGCTTCCCCCCAAAAGCGTTCTGGACATGAAGAAGAAAATAGGAGTGCACGAGTTGTATCAAGAATATGGCGATGCTTCCGTTCTGCACGTCCATTCTGCTGAGATGTGCTGGGACAAGATCTGTGGAGAAGAGTCCCATGATTGCGGATAGTATTAAAGAAGACTTGTACTCCATCGCATTATCAAATTGAAAAACATTAATTGAACATGAGAACTGTGTCTGAACCATAGCTGCGAAATCAAAATAAATCAAAGGCAACTCCGAGCGATTCTTCATTAGAAATATCCAAGTATATCGAGTAAAATCATCCACAAAGATCACAAAATATCTCGATCCACCCATTATGGCATGAGGGGAAGGCCCCCAAACATCCGAATGAACCTGATCAAAAGGTGCTGAGGAAGATGTCATACTATGTGAAAAGGAAAAGCATGTTGCTTAGCTAACTGACAAGGAACACAGTCAATATGCTCATCCTCGACTGTGCCTAATTTTCCACTAGATACCAGAGAACGAACACAACCAATAGAGGCATGACCTAACCGCGAATACCACAAGTTCATAGAAGATGATACTGAATATGTGGAAGCATCAACTGAAGAATTCAACGGGAGAGTAAGGCTTGTGAGTGGGAATAGTCGTCCAACTTTACGACCAATACCAAGTGTCTTCCCTGTTTGAGGATCCTGCACACGACAACCACTTGAGGAGAATATCACTTCCTAACCCAATTCACATATCTGTCCAACGGATAGCAAATTGAGATGGATTAGGAACCAAGAATGTATCTGAAATAGATAGAATATCTTGTGAAATTTGACCAGTATGGGTAACACCCAAAGTTGTACCGTCATCTGTAAAAATACTCGGAGCAGAAGATGTCTCATGAAGCCCTTTAAAGAGTGTAGAATCAAAAGGGACATGATTACAGCACCCTGAATTAAAGTACCAAGCACCGTGACTTGAGATAGCAGAGAGGGAGGAAGAAGTAGTCAAATCACGAACAATGTCAACTATACGCTTAAGAAATTTAACAATTTGATCATATTATAACATGAACCGAGATGCTAAATCACTCGTCAAAGAGTATATAGAATCATATTCTAACCGAAGGTCAGGGTGCTCAGGGCAGTCGCGTAAGTAATGGCCCGACTCTTTTTGTCCACAATATTTGCACACGCGAACAGGGCAATCAAGCAGTCTATGTCCATGAGCATGACAATATGAGCACATGGTAGTATCACAAACGATACTACGAGAACGATCCATGAACGGAGAACAAGATCTGAAGCCGCAACAGAATCTCAATAACACATGAAATCCAAAAAAATAGATTTGAGAAAATAACCAAAAATAACCAAGAAGACGTACCAAGCTGAGAGAATTTGGAAAAACAGACCCCAAAATTGGAATCAGAGGGTCGAAAAACCTTGGGAACCAATAGGGCAGGTTCAAATCCGGAGCAAAAAACGTGCTGAAACAGCGAGTCAAAGTTTGCTGACTGGAACGGAGCAACGAATCTGGAACAGAAAGCCGGTCGAGCCGCGAGGAAGCTTCCGGATAAGTGGAGCCGCACGGAAGCCACCAGCTGAAAAACAAGCCGCACGGAAGCCGGCTGAGGGACGGCTAAAAAATTTCAAGTCGAACAAAAGCTGACGAGCCGACGAGCCGTATACGTGCGCGCGCTGAAGCCGACGGTGGAGACGCGTGGTTCTGGCGGGCGGCGGAGCGGTGCCTTTCGGAGGCGCGCGAGAGCGCGTCTGACCTCGAATGGATGAGATCTTTCTGCGACCGTGCTCGTAATTCAATTCTGATTCTTTTGATGTGGTAGGTGGGGAATATCGACGACTGTTAGACTGTCGAATCGCAAACAATCCGTGAGTTTTCACATGAAAAATAAAGCACGAGCAAAGCCAAGAACTAGAACACTAGGATCGTTTCAGCTCTGATACCATGTTAGAATCGAGAGATTGGAAGAGAGTGAGGGTGAATAATCGTATATTCAATCTAAAATAAAGCAATGTACAGAGCCGGTTCTGGCGGGCGACGGAGCGGTGCCTTTCGGAGGCGCGTGAGAGCGTGTCTGACCTCGAATGGATGAGATCTTTCTGCGATCGTGCTCGGAATTCAACTCTGAGTCTTTTGATGTGGTAGGTGAGGAATATCGACGACCGTTAGACTGTCGAATCGCGAACAATCCGTGAGTTTTCACATGAAAAATAAAGGACGAGCAAAGCCAAGAACTAAAACAAAAGGATCGTTTCACTCTGATACCATGTTAGAATCGAGAGAGCGGAAGAGAGTGAGGGTGAATAATCGTATATTCAATCTAAAATAAAGCAATGTACAGAGACGCCTATTTATAGACTATACAAAAGAGTAAAACTAACAAACTCAGGCAATGTGGGACAAATACTCATTACACATATATCCTAACACTTCAGGTAATCGCTCTCCAATTCCTCTGTTTCAGGCGTGGTTGGTTGAAGATTCGTATATTCTCTGTTTCTTGCTAGCTACCTTGATTTATTTTTTTTGAATCAAGTCAAGCATATGTCATCTGCGTGTTCTCTTTGGAAATTCCTTGAGTATAAGTTTACAAGGTTTTCAACTGATGTGTATAATCTTCACTGTAAGCTTCATAGCTTGAAGAAGTCTATTACTTAGTCTGCTAAAGAGTTCTTAGCTGAGATCCATACTATTGCTGAGCAATTAGCCATTGTTGGATCTCCAATTAATCATGCTGGTTTGGTTTTCTACTCTCTTCAAGTTTACATGCTGATTTTTAATCTATTTGCATGTTATTCGTAACTTTCCTCTTACCTTGGATATTGAGGAAGTGCATTCTAGAATTGTATCTGAAGTTGTACGTGTTGACATTGAGCATTAAGCTCTCTTATCTTCTGTTGTCTATCGACTTGCTTGGTTGTTCAACTCCTCTGAAAATTCTCATTTTCTCAAGTCACATTATAAGCAATATAAAAGTGCAGCTGCTTCTAATCCTTCATAGTAATCGTGTATGCATGGTTTCTATGAATCAAGGGGTGGTAGTACATGTTCTGGTTTCGCCAAGACAGTTGTTCAGTGTCAACTTTGTGACAAGACTATTCATACAGCTGCAACATGCAGGCATAGATTTAAGCAGAAATTTCACCCCAAGGCATACATGGAACAACATCCAAAGTGTCATTGGGTCGTTGATTCAGGAGCAGCAAGTCATCTTGCTAATGACGCCTCTTACATACAGCACATTACTCCTACACAAGCCATGACTAATATCACTTTGGTTGATGGATATTTTGCTTAATCCACATTAAGTTGAGATGGTCTTCTACCTACTCCACATGGTACTCTCTCACTCAATAACCTTCTCCATGTTCCAACACTTGCACATAAACATGTCAGTTCATAAAATTGCACAAGACAATAATTTTGTAGTAATATTTCATGCATGTTCTGTGGTGGTTAGAACTGTTGGGTCCAAGCCCAATATAGCAGCCCGCATATGGTATAACCGAGCCATATGAGCATTCCTCATGCATTGCCATGACATGGCTTACCAAGTAATTGTCGAAGGTTCTTGGGATGGTTCAGTTTTGTAGTCCAAGGCGGTTAAGACCGAAAAGTCAAGTCTGTGAGCTCGTGCTTCCTTTGACAGCAAGGAAGCCTAATGTTTCCTAAGTACTACAACACTAAGATTGCTACACCGCCACAATATCTATATATAAAGGCTTGTAGCCTTTGTTCTCTGGGTGTGTAAAAGAGACACCAAAAATACATATGTTGATTACCTCTTGGTGAAAGAGAGAAAGATTCCCTAGAGTTTTGTTATGAGTTCTAGAGTTGATGCATATGTGTATACCTCTCAACAGTGAGAGATGGAGGACGTGGTCATGCTAGATCACGTGTAGCTACCTTGTGGCCGTGAGGGTCTTCGGCACAAGACGACAAAGGAGGTTGCCTTGCGTTTGTTAAACGCGAGACGGAGACTTTGAGTACCGCGACGTGATTGTTCGCGACGACGAAGACGACGGTTTTTTAGGAGCTAATTCCGGGTAACTTTTTAGCAATTAGTTTGCTCGGGTTCCGCTTAGCGGCGAGATTTTGTTTTACCGGTTTATTAGTTTCTAGTTTGTTTACCCACATTTTAGTGGAGGATTTGTCTACCCATTGTAGTCGTTATAGTGCTAGTTCTGTGGGTCCTTTTGTCCCTCTCGATTAGAGGGTTTTTCCCACGTTAAATTCTTTTGTCCTACATCTTTTACTTTTTCGCACTTGTTCGTTTTGGTGCAGTTTGCGCGTTCTAGTCCGTCGATTCAACCCCGTGACCCAACAAGAACAAGGCTTCCAACAAGGTTTTATACCAAGGTAAATCTACTAACAGTCTCTATACCACTATGCATACCATGTCTCTCTTCTTTTCACTGCTGATGTTGTTTTCTCTTCTACTAGTGCTATGTCTTCTTCTTCTTCTATACTGACTTGGCATGCTAGGATATGTCATTATGTACATGACATCTCTGCTTCTTTCCTTAAGAAAAAGAAGCTTCCTTTTATGCTTAAGCATCATTGTTTAGCTTGTGCTTTGGCAAAGTCTAAGAAGTTTCCATTCGCCTCTAATGTGCCAAGACAGAAATCTGATTTGTTTCTATTACACATGGATGTTTGGGATCCAACTCCAGTTGTCTCTTGTACTGGTTAAAAACATTATCTACTAGTAGTGGATGATTTTAGAAGGTACTCTTGAATTCTTCCTTTAGCTGCTAAGTCATAGATCTATCTTCCAAGATCATGGTATTCAACATCAATTATCCACAAGAGTAAAAGCCATTAAAATAGATATTGGTGGTGGATAATTTGGAACAGGGCAGTGCCTTCTTTCTTCCAAGATCATGGTATTCAACATCTGGTTACATGTCCTCACACTCAACACAATAGAGTTGTGGAAAAAAAACACAGACATGCTACGGAGATTTTGAGAGATTTTACTTACTCATGCTTTCTTGCATACTAAAAACTGGGTTGAAGGAGTGCTGACAATTGTGTATCTCGTCAACAGAATATTGTTGGTGTATGCCCTACAGGAAATCTTATTGTGACATTTATTTATAAAGGCTTTTTTTCATTTTGTTATCTATATGGAGATATGTTGACATAGTAAAATTGTTATAATAGATGGTGTATTCTCAAATATCCCTAGTCTAGTTTTATTATTAATCAGGAAATGAAATGTAAGGGGTGTCTTCGAGGATGCCTTTGGAGAATTGAAGAGAGTGCTAACAGGGAGCCACTTTGGAGCTGCTCAACTTAAGAGTATTGTTCGAGATGCCCATTGATACATCGCACTTTGTTATTGGTGGGGTGTTGATGCAGGACAGACACTCAATATCAATCGCCGCAAGCTCAATTACATGAAGAGGCGGTACACAGTGCATGAGAAATAAGAAAATCGTGGTCCACTGCTTGCAGCTTGCAGACATGGAGACACTATTTGCTTGTCTCTAGGTTCTCAGTGAAGATGAATAATGTTTCCACCAACTATTTCCATATGCAGACAATGCTAAGTCAAAAGCAAGCATTATGGCATGTTTTTCCAGCAAAATTCGAATACAGCCTAAGGTTCAAGTAGAGAAAGAGCATGTTTGCCGACACTGGTGGTTTTCAATCCAAGAAGAACTACTGCGGCCACGAGTTTGAACATCATTAAGAAAAACTTCAATGAGATTTGGTATTCCACAATCTCTAGTAGCTCTTCTTATGTCCTCAATTCCTATACGTCTAATTGGTTTCCTTCTACTGCAGACCGAATTAAACTTAACACTGATGGTAATAAAGATGGAGAAGATGAAATTTCAAGATACGAATGGGTTCTTAGAGACGAGGAGTGCACTTCGATTAAAGGTTATATGGGAAATATTGGTCACAGTGCAGTGATTGAAGTTGAGTTCTAGGGAATCTATCGCGGACTCGTCATCATCTATGAGGAGAACAAGAGAGATGTGATCATCTAATGCGATTCTTCTGAAGCCATCAACTTCATTAATTCTGCCTAGCTTCCTCCTCAATTCCAGTACGGGCAAATTGTTGGGGAAATAAGAAGAGTAATCCAATTGTGCAATTGTGAGATCCATCATATCCCGAGAATGGCAAACCAGGTGGCGAATGCAATTGCTACGATGGGAAGGGTTTATTTGTCCGCGTGACTTGTAAAATTAGGACATGTCTATTTTAATTGGTACTATTTGAAATTAATTAATTAATATTAATTCAAGTAGACAGGTTGTTAATTACATTTTAAATTTATATTAATTAATTAATTAAGTATCAATTTAAGTAGGCAACTTCTAGTTTTGCATGCCACATGGACCTAAAAAATTGATACTAATTTAAATTGTTACTGGTTGATACTAGTCCCCATGTCCCGCAAAAATAGTCAATTTTAGAACTACAACTAGTTTTAGAGATATGAATTTAATGCACCCCACTATAAGTTTTCAAATGTAATATCCACTATTATCATTGATTTGATTTTTCTCCAAGGTTATGTGAATTGGATATGAATGGATAATATTGAAAATTTATTATATTTTTTACATTGAAAATGTAAGTGGATAATCATTTCGAAGCATATCAAAATAGAAATATTAACTGTCTTTGCAGGACCCGATATAAGAATTCCAAATGCCTTGTTACGGAGTAATTATTGCTTGCTCCAAGAGCAAATTTGACATTTTGCTCTAATCAATACATCACATGACACGTCAAGACATGTAATAAATCCACTTTCTTTTGTCTGTCATTTATTCTTTTTCTTCAATTTGTGTTTTGTGCTGTATGGTTAGAGCGGGGTCATGTCATTTACTCTAGAGCAAACAAAAATTCTTAATTACAACTTGTTAATTGATATGCGTGACGTGTAAACTAGAACTTGTATATTTGAATTGAAATTAATTTATTAATATCAATTCAAATTGACAAGTTCTTAAGTACATTTTAGATTACTAACTCCGTCCCGCAAAGAAAATCTATATTTCCATTCTGATCTGTAACAATCTATTTTGATATGTCTCAAAATGGTTGTCCACTTACATTTTCAAAGTAAAATTAGGCAAAATTGCACCGGTGGTACCCGTATTAAACGTTTTGTTACACTTTCATACCCACAATTTCAATTTTGGCATTCTCATTACTTACATTTTGAAATTGTTGCACCGGTGGTACATTTCATTAGCAGTGTTTAGTTTTTCCAACGGTTAGTATGGATATTTCGGTCTTTTGCAAAGAAAAAATCGCACAAGAAGTAATCATTATTACGACTTTATTAATTGTTACCAATCTTTTTTTACCAATCTTTTAAAATTAAACTATAATGATGCACATAATTTGGCATTTTTTGAACAACGAAATGATGTTTGGAATGAGTTTCATAATGTTCTCCCTCTTAATGAACCTCTTGTTCTTATTGGGGACTTTAATCAGGTTGTTTTTCATCATGATAAAGATGGCCCTGGAGCCTCTACTCTCAGAGGAGCCAAATCTTTTCTTCATTTCATTAATTTATGGAATATGATAGAGGTTCGTAATAGTGGTCTTTGGTTTACTTGGTCCAATAACAGAACCTCCTCCACCCCAACTTTTGAAAGATTAGATAGAGCCTGGTGTAATCTAGATCTTCCAAATCTTTTTCCTGACCTCTTTGTCTCCACCCTGGGTATGTCTGTTTCTGATCATTCTCCAATTTTGCTCAATCTTGTTCCACCACCGCTGCATGTTGGGTACAGATATCCCAAATTTGAGGCATTGTGGCTGAAATTTGATGATGCTTTTGAACTGATTAATTATGTTTGGAACCTGCATATCCCTGGTTCATCTAGCTATAGAGTTGCTAAAAAGTTTTTTGTTACTCTTCAGACCCTTAGAACTTGGGCTAATAATAAATCTAACCTTAGGAATAGAATTAAACAAGTCAAGAGTGATCTTTGTCGTCTCCAAAATGATCTACCACTCACTACCAATGTTTTCTTCCAGAAAAAAGCGGAATTACTTACTTTATTAAAATGTGAAGAAACCTAATGGGCTCAAAGAGCTAGATGTTCCTGGCTTAGAGATGGGAATAAGAATACAAAATTTTTCCATGCCTATACTAAAATTAGAAGAGAAACTAATAATATTCGATCTATACAAAACCATCAGGGTATTGTCTTAACTGATCCTCTTCATATCTCCATGGTATTTGTTAATCATTTTACAAACATTTACTCTGAGGCCTCGCCCACATATCATGATTTACTTTTAGAAAATAGCAATTTGTTCGCTTTTGATCTCCTTTTTAATATTAAGAAAACTTTAACTACTAATCAACAAGCTTTCCTAACTTTTCCTTTCACTGCTAATGAAGTCAAGACTGTTGTTTTTTCTCTATCCCCTCTTAAGGCTCCAGGCCTTGATGGGATGCAGGCTATATTCTTTCAGTAAGCATGGCCTTTCATCTCTGGTCAGGTTACTTCAGCCATTCTCTCTTTTCTCAATACTGGTCATCTGCTGAAAGAATTCAACAAAACAGTTATTTGCTTCTTCCTAAGACAAATAATCCTGTTTCTGCTAATGATTATAGACCTATTAGCTTATGTAATGCAATCTATAGGATTATTGCTAAAGTTCTTGTTAATAGACTCAAAATTATTCTTCCTTCTCTCATCTCCTGCAATCAAAATGGTTTTGTTCCAGGAAGACTTATCCAAGATAATTTACTTATAGCCCAAGATCTAGTTCACACCATCCATAAAGCCAATTCTCCCAATCATAAAAAGTTAGGAGCTCTAAAGTTGGACGTCTCCAAAGCCTTTGATAGGGTTAGATGGGACTTCTTAGAAGCCCTTCTTCATCAAATGCATTTTCCTTCTCATTTCATTCATCTTATCCTACAATGTGTCTCTATAGTTTATTACCAGGTTCTTATAAATGGAAAATCTTCTGTCTCTTTTAAGCCTGTTAGAGGATTAAGACAAGGGGACCCACTGTCTCCCTTTCTTTTTTCTCTTTGTGCTGAGGTCTTTTCTGCCTCATTACAGCATGCTAATGATATAAGCCTTATTTCAGGTATTCCTTTCTCACGCAGAGATGAGCTTACTCATTTGCAATTTGCAGATGATACTCTTCTCTTTTTCCAAATTACCCAAGTGTAGGATTGCATATTCAATCTTTGAACACCACATATGCTACACATCAGGTTTAAATATTAACATTAATAAATCTTCAATTGTGTTTAGTCCTAATTGTTCTCAAAATGACAAACATAATTTAAATCAAGCTTTACATGTCACTGAGAAGCCTCACTTAGGAAAATATCTTGGTGTCTTCCTAAATCACAAGAGAAACAATAAAGAACTCATAGCAGATACAGTTAGTAAAGTTGACCAGAAATGCTCTGGTTAGAAGGGGCTTCTGTTAAACTTTGTAGGAAGATGTGTACTCATTAAGCCTGTTCTAAATAGTCTTCTAGTATACCCCATGTCCATAAGCGTATTCCCAAATAAAACTTGTAAGCTCATCACATCTTTACTAGCAAAATTCTTTTGGTTTGGAAATACTTCTACTAAAGTTATCCACTGGATTTCATGGAACTTTCTTTGCAACAAGACTAATAGAGGGGATTAGGTTTTAAGCAAATTTCTACTTTTAATAATGCTTTAGTAGCTAAAAATAGTTGGAGAATGCTTACTTCTAAAACTTCTATTTTCTCTAAATACTTCTCTGCTAAGTACAGTAAAAGAACTCATTTTAGTACTATTAAACCTGGTTCCTGTTCTTCTACTGCTTGGAGAACCATCTGTAAAGGAACATATAGTCTTTCAAAAGGATTGGCTTGGAAAATAGGTAATGGGAAGGATATCATGATTAGATCCACTGGATGGATCCCTGATATTCCTGCTGATTCTTTACAGGAAGTTTTGAAATCCACTGATTCAAGGCATACTTTTATATCTGTTGATCAATTACTTGACTCATCTATTGATGGAAGTGGCAGATGGTGTAGACATACTGTTACCCAACACTTTCCTCAATGGTTGGCTTATAAGATTATGGCACAAGATTGTGGCTCCTTTGACCAGCAGGATGTCCCCTTTTGGAAAGCCTCCTCTTCTGGCATTTTCTCAGTATCTTCAGTTTATAATCTCCTTAATTACAATAATTCTTCACCTAATTTATATTCTTCTCCTTTGCATTTTAAATCTATTAGTCACAACTTCAATTGGTCCTCTCTTTTGGAAATCTGGTTTACCTAATCAAATTATAGGTCTTATCTGGAGAATTCTCACTAGTTCCCTTCCTACTTTACATAATTTGCATGCTAGAGTTGCTTCTATTAGTCCTATCTGCCCTTTTTGTAATGTTAGCAATGAAACTACTACTCATCTTTTCCTCCTTTGTCCAAGGGCTCAAGGGGTCTGGTATAAGGCTCATATCATAATCCCCTTTTCCCCCACTCTTGACATTATATCCTGGAATAAGAGTTGGCTCAAAAAAATGAAGGATTGGAAATGTAATCCCCATTGGTGTTGGCTTCCTGCCATCATTTGGACTCTCTGGAAATCTAGAAATCAGATGATCTTTCACAAAATTAGCATCAATGGGGATCAACTGCTTCACCTTGCTTAGGATTTGGTGGAGCTTATTATTTTATCTACTAGTACTAATTAATATTCCTCTATCACTCAAATTCTACAGCTTTGGTCAAGATTGCTTCAGTTGATGGTGCCCCCTCTTGGGTAAAGGCTAGTGATCAATTTGCACCATGTTCCAGTGTTCAGCAGGTCTTGATGTGGTTCATTTGGCATCTGAGTCTCCTCTTTGTGCTCCAGATCAGGTTCCAGCAGTTGGTGTCTCTGAGTTTGGTTCTCTCCAAGTTGAAGGTGGTGTTCCTCCACAATCTATAGAAGGTGCTGCAGTCCTTCCTCCTGTGCCTCCATCTTTGGTGCCCTCTGCTGCTATCATCCCCTATATTATGGAGTGATCTTTATGGCTCTGGTTATTAGCTCTGGTTAGGCGATTTCAGTTTAGCTTTGATCATTTTTGGTTCTGTTTCTTTGATCTATGTAATGTTTATAACGTTGGTAGCTTCTCCTTGGATTTGCAGTTTGTGATCTACTTTTGATGAACTTGTTTGTAAATTTTATGCTTAATCTAGGGTAATTATCATGTTCTTCAAAAAAAAAACTAATTAAAAAAATAAATGAAAACAAACTACACAGATATTGAGGAAAAAGAAGATGAAGATGAAGAACAGGGCATCAAAATCCATATCCATCCATCTTTGCTCCTTCCTCACCAGTTCTCGTTAACTTCTTAAACCGATTCATTTTCTTCATTGCCAAAACCAAACATCGGTGATTGAAATCCAACCAAGAACATCCAATCGATAAAAGGGGGCAGCCGGTTGGGCAACAGAGAGGTATTGTGGTGGGGTTGAGGAGGTCGTGATAGAGTTCATGGAAGAGTCTCTGGTTTTCTCGGTTGGAGATAGAGAGATTGAGCAGCGGGGATGATACGGGTCACGTATCAATATTTATTTATTAGTTTATTAGTTACTTAATTATTATTATTATTTAGTTTTTTTTAGTTATCCGTAGAGTAGGCCCTGTTAGGTTATGGTTATGTTTACTTATTTTATCTATTTAAGAGACTTAATCTCTCCGTTTATGCAATTAATAAACAAAATAGTTCTATGAACCCTAATCTCTCACTACTCTCTCCCCATTTATTCTCAGTACTTCTTACTTCATCAATACATATATCTTATCAACTGCTGCTTTCATTGAGAGAATGACGGACATGAGTAATCTTTCATGCGCCGTTCTCGTCCTCGAAGATTCCGAAGACATCGACGAGCTCTGCCATCAAGTGAATGAAACCATTAATTATCTAACCATGGGAGACCTGAAAAACCTCCAAGCAAGAGGGTATCTCACCATGGCAGATATGAAAGACCTCAAATCAAGTGGGAAACAATTCCGAGTTGTTAATTTGAAGAATTGTGTCGCACACAGGACATCGTTAGAGGCCAAGAGCAGCCGAAGGTGCAAACCCCGCCACCGGACCGGACAAATCCGAAGAAAACAGATCCGCCGCAACAGCAGCGGCAAGAGATCGCCTTTAGTGAAGAAGAGGAGGGCGAACATGAGGTTGCTCCAACAGTCAGGTCCGAACAAATTTCCTTGATTGAGCACTCACAGGTTGAAAATGAAGATATAAAGAAATTTTCATTCCTGAAAAAAAGTTCAACTTTGTCCCAATTAATCAGTTGGAGCGACAAATACACTTTACAACTCTTGTAGATGTGGGTCAAAGTGTATCTGAAACAATGTGTGTTAAGCGCAAAAAGGAGTTCATCCTCGCATATGGAGAAGAAAACAATGATGCAATCCTCACTCCGAAATTAATTGACAAAGAGATTAGCGACGATGAAGAAGATGATTGCAAGAAGAAGCGGATTCGTACTTGAGTTCTTGATGCGATCTGCGATCTGACCGAAACCCTTCATGCCAACGAAGTCACGCGCAGAACTTCGACCCGGTGGTGTTATTGTTCTTCAGCTTTAGAGTTTTCTATTTGTGTCCATGGTGTTAAAGAGCCCAACTATCGCAAAAGAGCTCGCTTCTAAGAAAGGTCCTGCTAATACATCCCTTGAAGCAAAGTACCATACTTATGAATCATTATACACAGAGGTTTGAAGTTGTAAATGGCGTAGTCGAAGTGGGAGGGGTTGCTCACATCAGCACAAGTAGGGGTGTTAGGAAAACCGAATAAACCGGTCAAACCGACCGAACAAAACCGAAATGCTTGATTTTGGATGATTTTTTTGGGTGCTCGGTTTATCAACGGTTCAATTTTTCACAAACCGGTCTATTCGGTTTGGTTTTTGGTTTATAAGAATATAACACCGCACCAAACCGAACCGCACCGATATGTGCTTAACTTACTTTTACTACAATTTATATTACGCAAAGTATATTAAATAATTTAGAAAAGATAAACATGATTAGATATATTTAATTAAAATGATTACATTAATCTTAATCTTCTCCATATCTCTCACGTTTCATCATATTTTTTTTTTTCTAAAACGATAGTTGTGCATATTTTTTAAGTCTATTTAATTTATTTTTCACTTAAAACTTAAAATTTGTTGACAAGTAATATTATAATATCCATTCGATAACTTTTACGCAAACCGACCGCAACGAACCGAACCGAGGCGATGTCTTTCGGTTTGGTTTGGTTCGGTTCGTACTTTCAAACCTTTTGGTTTGGTTACAAAATTAGTAAACCGATATATTCAGTTCGGTTTATGGTTTTAGCAAAAATCGCATCAAACCGAACCGCTTACACCCCTAAGCACAAGGACGCCACATCTTCCTTCAATAGTTAGCGTTCAAATGTTGACCTCCCAGTGTGGGCTGCAACCTCCTTCAACTCTGCAATTAGGTTTCATTTTTTCTTTATAGGCCTAATTACTTTTGGCCGAAACAATTTGGGCCTAGAGTTGATTTAGGACTACAACGTATGTTCTAAACATGGTCATCCATCCATTTGATCCGGGCAAGCGTATTCCAGTGTTACAAGATGTCTCGACGATTTTTCAATATATACCTTGAGGACAAGGTGGCTTTCAAGCGTGGGGGAGTTGATACGGGTCACATATCGATATTTATTTATTAGTTTATTGGTTACTTTATTATTATTATTATTATTATTATTATTATTATTATTATTATTATTATTATTATTATTATTATTATTATTATTATTATTATTATTATTATTATTTAGTTAGCCCGTAAGGTAGGCCCGTTAGGTTAGGGTTATGTTTAATAGTTTTATCTATCTAAGAGATGTAATCTTCCCGTTTATGCAATCAAAGAAAATACTTCTCTGATCCCTAATTTCTCCCTACTCTCTCCCTTTATTCTCAGTACTTCGTAATTTATCGATACGTATATCGTATCAGGGGATGGGGTGGGGTTGGATGTCTCATGCCCTGTTCTTCATCTTTTTTGTTTCATCTTCTTTTTTCTCAAGATCCGTGGAGGTTTTTTTCTTTTTTCTTTCTCTTTTTTTTTTTTGAAAAATTCATTGCTCCATATTCCAAAATTCTTGTTTTTTTCTTATTTCCTACAATAACCGCAAAATTGGAGCATAGGTTACCAGATTATGAGAAATAATTCAGATAGAATTGTGATTAGCATTCCATTTCGACAACAGAGGGTCTTTTTTACTTCTGAATTCCTGAAAGTCTGAAAAATAAGGTCAAACACCAAACTCAAAATCAAGAAATCCATGCAGGGAAGAAAACCAGAAACAAAGCCAGTCTATAAATGTATACCAAACATTAAGTGACTCAACTAAGTCTCCTTGGAGCATCTTTCACAGTTGATATCAAACTTTACACCAAATCCTGTATTTGGTGGAGAAAATGATTTGGCCTCTCACAATTAACCCTCAAAAATACAATTTCACCACCAAATCCTATAAGATGAAAGTACACATAAACAGAAGACATTATATGATTCCACTCATGTATGTAACTGACCGATAATTCCTATGAGCATTCAAACATCATCACACATAGAGATATCAAGTACCGATGTATAGCACATGCCATCCATGAATATCCGGCATTCTAGAACATCTCATATGCAAATGCATATCCATGTAGTGACAAATCACATGCTAGCATTCTTAGCCATGGACATCCGAACAAACTGAGATTTCCGTTACTTTATAACGTATGCAAATACAGACAATGTGCGATTACCGTTACTTTAATTAGATAATGTAAAACCCAAACAAAATGAGTTTTCCTTCCTTATGTGTGTGTTTTAGACATGCACATTCAAATAAATGAGTTTAATGAATAAAAGGACCAAAGCAATTAATTCAACGAAACAGAGTTATTTTACATAATTAAACGCATCATACAATTATATAACTACACTTGCAACCATGTTATAAGAAACACAGTTGGAAGTGTGTTAGTTCTTGATTTCATTCACTTATTAGACACAACAATATTTACTTGGCCACCCAAATAACACAATTATCTCTACTACTATAAAAAGCTGAAGAGCTCCAAAGTGTTTAGCACTTTGGAGTGTTTTCTCCGTTTCTTACATTTTTTCTTTTCCTAAAATGCCCCATTAAAGTTTTTAAGGATTGTTTTAGTGTTAATTCTTTATGGAACATAGTAAACTTAATATTTTAATATCATCATAGCACTATAATTACATACATTTTTTTCTTGCTCATAAGTTACATTGCAGACCTCCTCTTAAAATATTAGTTACATTCCTTTGACAAATTATTTTATAACTGATTTACATTCATCTGAACTAATAACACCATTCAACTATTGAGTGGATAAACGTTTTGTGTTTCTTCATTATCTTCTTGCTTAGTTCCATCAGATTTAAGAATCGTTGCAGCGGTTGTTGTTCCAACCTCAGAAATTTTATTTTTTGCTTCATCCAGGGTATAAGTCTAAGGAGGATCCATTCAATTTCCCATCAAGCTTTGTGCATTGCCAAAGTAAGCAATTTGAAATATATTTCCCAAATATATATATGATGATGGAATGTAACACTTAACAGCTATGCATGCCATGAAGTTCCGGCGAAATCTTGTTTTGTCACTTTCTCTAGGGCATAAACCTAACAAGGATGCATGCCGATCGCACATGAAGCTTCCTATGTCGGCAAGGTAAATAATTTCATGTGATTTTTTAATGAAATAGTTAACAATTTCCTGTGAAATCTCGTTTTGTCACTTTTCCACTATATGGTGAAGGGGTGTACTTATATTTATCAACTACCCACGCACAAATTTTTATGAATTGCAATTTTTTGACTAGATTACGTGAAAAGGAAATGAACAACCAAGAGGGGAAACATTAGGGGTGCAAGTCTGCAACAATCGTTTGAAACCATGTTTGGAGCTTTAAAAGGTTTGGCCCGAGTCAGAATATAATTGGTATTGTGGTATTATTGAACTTTTTCCCTTGCTCTCCACTTTATTATTTCCCGGCCTGACTAATTAACAAATTCATCTACCTTCTTATCAAGGTATAGATCACAGTAATTTTTAACTTCGACTTTCTTGTGAACCTTAATCTTTGTTTTGAACAATTTTTGATATTTTCTATAACAAAATACTTGGCAAAAGCTAATTTCTCATGGGAATCCTATGAAGGGGCGAAGCTATTCGCATTTCCTTATATTAGATTAAAGAATCTTGTTTTATTGGGTTATTGAATTTGGTATAATTTAGGTCATCAACAGAATCGTATTCATCGATATTCTTATC
The DNA here is from genome assembly GCA_023055425.1 of Linanthus parryae. Taxonomy (NCBI): domain Eukaryota; kingdom Viridiplantae; phylum Streptophyta; class Magnoliopsida; order Ericales; family Polemoniaceae; genus Linanthus; species Linanthus parryae. The sequence goes on from JALGPY010000001.1 coordinate 125,839,667, forward strand.
AAAGAATGACGGAGGATTATTTTATTTTGTTTCGGACAACATTCATATAAGATGTACCTAAGTATATTAAAGGGGTGTTTGTTTTGCATTTTAAACGGTTCTTGTTTAATATAATACTGTCATAAAGTTCTTACATTTCATAACAAAGTTCTTACTATGTTATGTCAAAATACATATCAACATTCCCATTCATCAAAGTTTAAGGTTGTTTTATGAGTTGGCGAGTTTTTCACACCAACTGAATTTTCTTTACACAATATGTTTGGACTACCGTGGCTTAATTCTTAGGATATTCATTGTACAACCGGTGCTTCTATATGGCTAAGTTATTGATTTCCTTTCCACTAACTTCATCATATCATTGCGCCTTTGTGCGTGGTGAAGATTATGTGCTACTAGAGAGCAGAGCTGATAGAACCAGTCCATCGAAGAATGTTATGGACGAACATAGCATCTTCTATTTCCTTTTTGAAAATCAATGTTAATACCAAATAGCTGGTTATGTTGCAGGGAATTCCTTACAAATTTGTACAATTCTCTATTTGCTCTTAGCAATAGAGCTCGAGAAAAAGTATGTAAAAACAGACGAGATACGTAATTTATTTTATATCCTTGCTCCATTATTTTGTATATGTGTTTGTATATTCTCATAAATAAAAAATCAACGTGCATCGCACGTGCATAAAACTAGTCTTGAGAAAAATGGCATATACGAACAGATCCAGGCTTAACATTGAGCAGCTGAAATACCGGATGCTCTGGGCTCCATGTCGATGTATCAATATGACAAACTGCAATTGCTTTCACTTTCGTGCCATCGGCCCCAACCATGGTCATCTGAGAAGCCTGTGTTGGTGTTTGGTGACATAAAAACTCTGGGATATACCACACTAACAATGTACAATTCGACACATTTTTAGCATCTTCTATAGTGTACCGTTGTAGTCCAGTATCCTTCTCTACCTCAGTTGAGAGCGCGCCAATGTTTTTCTCGAGCTTGGAAGTGGCAAAATCCACCATCTGACTCCAAAGAAGTTGCACAATGTTTTTCCTCTCCTACAATTGCGGGATCTTCACAATATTTAATTGTTTTATTCATTATCTCGGCTGCAAATGAATTGGATCCGACCGCGAAATGTTTCAGAATTTCTGGGAACTTGGCCGATGTAAAGGGTATTTTTTTAGCATCTTCGTGAGGTAAGAATGGAACTGGAATGATGGTGCTAGGAAACTGTAAGGTTATATTTTTTCCTCTTTTTAGGTCATTTTCCAGGAAGAAGATCGGAGAACTCGTATGAACTTGAGCTCCCTTTCCCCACAAAGCAAAAGGGACATAGAACAACGATTCTGTGATGGCACCTTTCTTGATTGCAGAAGCACCATAGGTGAACTTTTTCCCTTCTGTAAATTAAGTTATAAAAATTATTAAATTAAATTTACATACATTTCACATCTTGTTAGATTTATTTGCAAACCTTGAGGAAGAAGGCCCGTCACAGCTTTAGGCATGGGCGTATTCGGCAGCGTAGACTTCCAATAAGCTTCTGGGGACAAAGAGGCATAGGGATGGCAATGGATCGGATTCGGATAGGATCCACCTATATTCATATCCGAATCCGATCAAAATAAGAGGATCCATATTCGATACAAATCCGCCCGGATCCTAAACGGATTCGGATCGAATCGGGACCAGATTTAATTTGTAATATCCGTATTTGATCCGACAATCCAAATCCATAGAAACGGATCTGATTCGAATCCAGATCGGATCCTGAGATTTTTTTTTTTTTTTTTTTTACTTATCATAAATAATACACATGAGAAAAATATGTAAAAAGAGTCACCACACCCAAAAAAAATATGCCTAAAATGTACAAATATATTAAAAGAAAATTAGGAATATGACAAACGTAAATCTACCAAGAAATATAAGCAAGCCATTCAAAGGTTAAAGGCACCAATAATGTCTAAAATTGTCTACAAATTCAATCAAAACAACACTAAACTTGTTTATGACCATAGTGAAATATTTTATTCAGGCCTTAAAACATTTTGTGCAGTGATTTGTGTAATTTATTATATATATATGTAGGTAAAAACATATTTTTTTATAACTCTAATGGTATTTCGTAAACCTATGTGTGTTCGGATCCTTTCGGGTCGGATATCCATCGGAAATCCTAATATATTCGAATTGAATCCAGATACGGATCGAATTTTGATTTTTAATATCCATATCCGATCCATTTTAAAATGGATCGAATTCGGACTTGATCCATTCGGATCGAATCACTCGGATTTCTGATAGAATCGAACTACATTGCCATCCCTAAAGAGGCATGGCTTGCCACCAATGCAAGCTGAAGATAAAATCGTGAAATTTCAGTACAACAATAAATAATTGAAGGAGAAAATAATAAAAATATGGTGGCAAAATCGACTCACAGAAAAATATGTGAAGATGGTTAAGAGATAGAACTCCATTATCATCACAAACGAGAGAACTCAAATCGAAAATTGCACTGAAAGGATGGGTTTGGAGTGGTATGTATAGCACAAAGCAAGTGAAAAAGCATAGATGAGTAGTGTTTTTTTTAGAATTACATCATATAGTCGGGTTCGAACCCAAGACTTCATGAAGAGGCATTACATGCTCTACCACTGAGCTAGCGCCCATTTGCATAGATGAGTAGGTTGAAAGAACCCGTTAGGGTTGGTAGAGAGAAGACGATGAAGATGATGAAAATGAATGAATCTCACATTAACCATTTACAGAGACAAAGAGACATTATATAGTCTCAATCTAACGGTAGGAAGTGAACGGATACAATCCAACGATAGGAAATCATAAGGGTTACTGAACCTATGGAAAGGACAAATATACCCTTATAATGAATGGGTATTTACAAGTAAAGAGTGGGCTTCATTTGTATAATGTGGACTAGCCTTCTGGGCTTCAGTTTGGGCTTGTAGAGAGGCCCAATGCATCAGTGAATAGATCCAATTATTACGGTCCCTTAAACGGATGGGGAGGCGGACGAACCATCAGTTTATCTCGTAATGCTTCAAACGGAGCAGCAACAAGTGATTTGGTGAAAAGTTCCGCAACTTGATCTGCACTTGGAATAAAACAAATAGTTAAGTGTTTTAGAAGAGCTTGTTCTCGGACATAGTGATAGTCAATTTCGATGTGTTTAGTTCGTCCATGAAAAATAGTGTTATTAGTAAGTGAAATAGCATAAATGTTATCGGTGTGTAATAATGGTGGTTGTGGTAAGCAAAAATGTAAATCATGAAATAGTTGGCGAAACCAAGAGATATCAGCTGCTCCTGTGGATAAGGCATGGTACTCTGTCTCGGTAGAGGATCGTGAGACGGTTGGCTGCTTTTAGCATACCAGTGGACCGGGTTTGGGCCCAAAAAGACAACCAGCCAAGTGGTGCTGCGGCGATCCAACAATCCGTGAAAATTTGTAAAGCAAGATGGCCTTTTGTGTAAAAAAGCTCATGGGCCTTGGTGCCTTATAAATAACGTAAAACTCTTTTTGCTCCACTAAGATGTACGTTAGTAGTTGAATGCATGAATTGACAAAGGTGGTTTACAGCAAAAGTGATATCACGACGTGTAAAAGTTAAATATTGAAAGCCGCCAAGAAGTTGTCTATAAATAGAGGGATCAGATAGAGTTAAGCCTTGATTAAGATGAAATTTGATGCCACCTGCTAAAGGAGTGGAATTAGCTTGCAATTTGACATGTTAAATTTTTAAGCAAATCAGTTGTGTATTTGTCTTGTGTAATAGAGATGCCAGTGTGTGTGCGAGTGATTTGGAGACCTAAAAAATATGTTAAGTGACCAAGATTGGTCATTTGAAATTCATTACTAAGCTGCTGTAAGAGAGAGTTAATATAAACAGTGTCATTGCCGCTGACAGTTATGTCATCAACATACAATAGCAATAAAGTAATTTTGTTGTTGGAGTGACGTATAAAAAGAGAACAATTAGCAAATGAAGCCACAAAACCCAGAGATTTTAACAAAGAGGTGAAGCGCTTATATGGACTTATGTAATAAGCAAACATGTTTTGGTTTTGTTTGATCAATGAAATCAGTGGGTTGTTTCATGTAAACAGTTTCTCGTAGAAAGCCATGTAAAAAAGCATTTTTGACGACTAATTGTTGGAGAGGCCAAGAAAAAGTGGCTGCAAGAGCCAGAATTGTGCGAACAGTAGCATGCTTCACAACATGGCTAAACGTTTCATCATAATCTAGACCTTGAGTTTGATGAAAGCATTTGGCTACCAAACGTGCTTTATAACGAGAAATAGTTCCATATTGATTATACTTAGTACGAAAAACCAACTTATTTCCTATAATTTTTGCTTGTGGAGGTGGAGGCACCAAAGTCCATGTTTTTTGTTCCAAAAGACTGTTAACCTCAGTTGACATAGCTTGGCGCTAATGAGGAGATTTAACAGCTTCTGTGAATGTGGTGGGATCCAACAGTGTGTGAGGTGTGTGATTAAGAGCAGAAAAACCAACACGAGTAGAAGGAGTCACATAATAAACCAGTTTCTTTTTGCTGATACCTGATTTACTACGAGTCTGCATTGGATGAGTAGAAAGGGAATAAGGGAGAGGAGGGGGGAGTTCATCATAGGGTCACCTTGTTCTGCCAAGCCACAACTGGAGGTTCAGTGATGCTGTGATTCAACTGAAGAGGCAGAGAGAGTTGTATCTATTCTAGGAGTAGTATATGTTCTAAGTGTAGTAGGTGTTCTGCAACTGCCACGTGGAGTTGAATCAGCAGACATATCCACCTCAGATGGTTGCAGAGGATCATATCCCTCAGCAAGAGTGGTATCTAGTATAGAACCAGTATTGTGCCCAGGTGAATTATGGGAAAAAGATGGAGGGACAGTGCTTTTGGAGTGACATGAAACGGAAACATCACTATGTGAGTAAGGAGAATAGATAGGAGAGGAAGTAGTAGCAAAGGGAAATGTAAATTCATCAAAAATTACATCTCTACTTATGTAAAACTTTTTAGTGTGATGATTATAGAAAAGATATCTTTTGTAACCAGATGCATATCCCAGAAAAGTACATTTCTTTGTTTTAGGATCCAATTTAGAAGAGTTTTAGTCAATTAATCTAAGATAGCAACTGCAGGCAAAAACCTTCAAATTTTTGTAATCTTATTTTGTTTTGAACAATATCTCATATGGTGATTTGTTAAATGTATTTTTACAAGGCATTCTATTAATTAAATAAACTGCAGTGGCTACAGCATGATACCAAAATAATTTGGAAAGAGAGGCATTATGCAACAATGTAACAGCAGTCTCTATTATGTGTCTATGTTTCCTTTCAGCAAAACCATTTTGTTGTGGTGTGTAAAGACATGGTTTTTGATGTGAAATACCATGCTCTTGAAGAAATTTCTGAAAAGTGTAAGCAACATATTCACCACTACCATCTGTTCTATGAATTTTGATAGAATAACCTAACAATTTTTCAATAAATGACTTGAAAATAGCATAGACAGCTGATACTTTAGATTTCAATTTTAGAGGGAATAACCATGTAAACCTAGAACAGTCATCAATAAACAGCACATAATATTTAAAACCATTAAAAGAGAGAGTAGATGCAGGCCCCCAAACATCACTGTGGAGCAAGTTTAAAGGTGTTGTAGAAGCAGTTTCAGACAGACTATAAGGTAATCTATACATTTTTCGAGCAAGACAGGATTCACACATAGTATCAATATTTGAGGATAACTTAACAGAAGGAGATACACAGTTAACACATTTTGATAAGACTGAAGAAGAGGGGTGGCCAAGTCTTGAATGCCACAAATGAGATTTTACTCTTTGACCCGAAAATGCTTGGGGTTTTGATGGTGCAGATAGAGAAGACAGAGGGTAAAGCCCGTTTTTATTAGGTCCTTGAAAAAGGATTTGACTCGTAGATATGTCCTGGAAATAAAACGAATTTTTATCAAAAACAAAGTGTGTGTTGTTGTAGATAGTACTTTCTAGACCGACACATCTTAGCCACGTGGCAGTCATCCAGCACACCCAGCTGTGCTCCACACACACTGGATCACCACCCGCGCTGATCCACGTGGGGGCTGCGAGACAGGTCCCTCGCATACCACTACACTGGACTTGTAGGGACTTAGTGGTTTGGAGGCTCGAGTAAGTCCTGTTGCACGCGAGCGAGAACCAAGCCCACGCGCGACCTTTAGTAACTGCTTAAAGAGATTTATGGAACGAGCTCATAAACCCGGTCAACCTCATAACGGTTCCGGTATACGCGGACGAAGTGCGTAACGGTTTCTATATACGCGGACGAACGTGCCGTTGTGGTTAAGTTAATTAAGCCGCCATTATTGGGCGCATTAACCCACTACAACGGTCACATTCTCCGTTATATATATGCTCGTTAATCCTTCCATACAAGGACGAATCACCTGAGATACGCGGAAGCTCAGCAAAAATTATGTGTCTCTCTCTCACAGTTGCCATTGTCTTACTCTCTCCCTACACATACCATACTCTTTCCGTGTTCTTTCTATCCCCTGATCTTGGTGTATATTGAATCCTCCTCAAAGGATTCTCTCGTACACATTTGGTGAACCCGACGTGAAACTTACCACTGCAAGCAACCATGTCTCACAAAGACGACGTCAGCAACAGATCGCCCTCCACGGAAACAACTTCGGGAGAGTAGACCCGTCACACCTCTGCGGCTTCCAGTGGGACTCTGACGTTGGAGGCTCTAAACGCCACTATCCAGAATCAGGGAAAGGCCCTCAAGGCTCAATCCGCACAGATGGATTGGATAATGGCAATCCTGTGAACCCTTGCTCCGAATCCTACATCAGGCACTGCTGTCTCTCAGGGAGGGGGAACCTCTACCACCCAGGGGACTGGAGTGGTACCTACACCACCTAACCCTAATTCGCAAACCCCACCAGCAATGGTGCAATTACCCTCTGTTCAGGGGAAAACGGCCCAAATACCGCCCCTTACCACACATATTCCTCAACCACCAACCGTGGCACCCAACATCTCTTCACAATACCCCTTGCCTCCTCCGCCGCCACAGCTTGGCAACGTGACTTACACCCCTAATCCGGCCCAGCATATGTGTCCCCGCCTGCTACAACCCTTCCTCCTGCTGTTGGGGGGAGCGCACCGGAATGTATGACATCGCTGCAGCGGTGCATGGAGACCTTCTTGGCCAATCAATCGTTTGCAGACACCATTATTCCGAAGGTCCACAACGATCCGCCTATCCCACGTGAGATCTATCTCATGCCTAACCCCGCAGGGTATAAGGCACCTAAGTGGGACAAGTTTGGAGATGTCAATGGGAATGCCCACGAGCATGTCATGCGTTTCATCGATGTAATGGGACCATATGGGGCTGATCCCAAGTTGCTGATGCGCGAGTTCCCAAAATATTTGGGAAATGTGGCCTAAAACTGGTATAGAACGCTGGAGGTCGGATCTGTCAAAACTTGGGACGACATGGTTCAGAAGTTCTAAACGAAATTCTTCCAGGTGGAAGAGAAGGTTACGATGATTCATCTCTCCCGTATGTATCAGAAACGCGAGGAAGATGGAGTCACCTTCATCAAGAAGTTCAGGGCCAAATCCTTGGAATGCAGTGATGAAGTGCTTGAGGGCAGGCTCGTGGAGATATGTCTGCAAGGCATGCGAGATGAGTACAAAGGTGTGTTGATCAACCTGCAAACTCCTACTTTTTCAAAGTTGATTGAATGCACGAAAAACATAGAGCCTATAGTGGAAAGGCAAAAGAAGAAGCACGCCCCTGAACGACCCTCCCGGAGGAACCACTTTGAAGATTGGAAGGTTTAGTTATAAGAGTGGGCGCGAAGCTGAGGTTTATACAGTTTCGCCGCACAAGCAGCCTAGGGTTACAAACTCAGATGTGCCGCCTCTGCCATGCTCCATAGAGGAAGTGATTGACTTATGCAAACAGTGGCGTAAAGATGGAGTCCTGCCTCCGCTCGAAAGGATACCCTCTAAAGAGATGATGAGGGACCCAAAGTGGTGCGAATGCCACGGAAAAATTATGCACCCCACAGCTGACTGCAAGAAACTCAGGCACATGGTTAGACGAAAAAATAAGGAGGGCGAGTTGATTGTCAGCGATCAGAGGCAAGACGTGCGAAACAATCCGCTGCCAGCTCATGCAGAGCAACTGACGAAAGGCAAAGAGGTAGCCATGATTGCGATTATGGATCTTGAAGAGATTGCGGAAGACGACTTGCCTATCATTGCTGAAATTCACAACGATGAGGACTACAGCATAGACACGGAGGATGAGCGTGCCGATCGAATGAAGGGGTCGCACGGGATCATTAAGTTCTTCCACGAAATGAACTTTTCGGAGAAATGCCGGAAAGAAATGACAAAGGCGATTCTAAGGGTAGCAGAAGAATTCGAGGAAGACATCGTGATATCCAACGGAAAAGTTGTAAGGGCGTCTCGCTCTACGGAAAAGGTTATGACTTTCTCCGCAAGTGACAAGAGAACGGACTCGAGTCACCAGAAACCCATATACGTAACAGCGGTGGTTAATGATGTCGAGTTCAAGAGGGAATTTGTTGATGGAGGACCAGCCGTTAACGTGGTGTCGCTCAACACTCTAAAGGTGGCAGGAATCCCGGAGAAGAAAATTGTCAGACGCCCGTCCCCACTGATGGGATTCGGGAGTGATTCCAGGATGACGATATGATGGATTCGTCTAGGCATCCAGATTGGGAAAATCAAGTGTTCAGCCAAATTCTACGTCATTGATGCGAATACTACGTATCACATGATCATAGGGCGAGCTTGGATTCATCGTTTCGACGCGGTCCCTTCAAGAGCTCACCAGGTGATGAAAGCCATATGGAACGACAGAGTAGTGGAGATACCGGCTTCGGTAAACCCCTTCAATCTAAATGAGGCGCACCTCACTGAAACGGTGTGGTTTACTGAAATGGCAGACGAGCAAGCGCCAGGACCGTTTAACCCGACCCCTTTGCCTCGATGGGAAGACATCAAGGATCAGTTGCCAGCAGGAGTAATGGTGACGAGGGAAGATGCTAAGGAAAAGTTGTCCGCGCGCGAAGAGGCACCGCGGGTCGCCTACCAAAGGAATAACGTGTACACTCTGAAAAGGGTGGTAAAACATGATCTCGTGGGAAAAAAGATAGAAAGCTTCTACTCCAACAGAAAGAAATGCTACCGCATATGAAGGTGCGCGGGGGTACCCCCATCCGAGCGTGGGGATATCCCTGGGAAAATCAATCAAATCGAGCGCGTCACGGAGGTAGTCAAGCCAGCATCAGAGGCTTTAGGGGATAAGCTGAAAGAAGCACCTAAATGCATGGAGGATAAGACGAAACCCCAGAAGCAGGAACTGAAAGAAGTGTTCCTGAGCCCGAGCGAATAAAAGAAGAGGCCCGTCTTTGTGAGCGCAGACCTCACAAGCGATGAGGAAGCAAGATTGCTACAACTGCTGACTGAGTACAAGTATGTGTTTGCTTGGGAATATGATGAGATGCCCGGTTTGGATACGAGCATCACTATGCACATGTTAGATGTTATCCCGGGATCTAAACCGGTAAAGAAAAGTACGAGAAGCTTCAGGCCGGAGATAAATGTGAAAATTAAGCAAGAAATCATCAAGCTGTTAACTGCCAGGTTCATCGAGCCGAATCATCATCCCACCTGGTTGGCTAACATTGTGCCTGTGGTAAAGAAGAATGGGAAGCCTCGCATTTGTGTTGATTTCAGAGACCTCAACCGCTTCTTTCCCACGGATGACTTCCCGCTGCCGAACATCGATCTGCTTATCGATTCTACTGCGGGGCACTGGATGTTCAGCTTCATGGATGGCTTCATTGGATACAACCAGATCAAAATGGACCCTGAAGATGCAAGAAAAACCGCGTTCATCACGCCAGTAGGAGTCTTTAATTACACAATCATGCCTTTTGGGCTCAAGAATGCGGGCGCGACTTATCAACGAGCAATGATGGCTCTATTCCACGATATGATGCACCAGGAAGTGGAGTTCTATGTTGACGATCTGGTTGTCAAGTCCAAAGAGGAAGCGGACCATTTGGGGGACTTGCGGAAGGTATTTGAAAGATGCAGGAGTTTCCAGCTGAAGATGAATCCCATGAAGTGTGCATTCGGAGTGACTTCGGGGAAGTTCTTGGGATGCGTAATACATCGCCAAGGCATCGAGCCTGATCCCGCAAAGGTATCGGCTATCACAAGCATGACGTCGCCACACAATCAAAGCACTCTGAAGACGTTCTTGAGGAAATTATCTTACCTGCGGAGATTCATTCCAGCAATCGCAAAAATAACCTTCTGCTTCAACGATCTCCTCAAGAAGAATGATGTGTATAATTGGACAGAGGAACATGAGGCCGCATTCGGGAGGTTAAAGGACCTGCTGACATCGCCAAGGGTAATGATCGCACCGCAGCTTGGATCGCCGCTTTTGTTGTATCTACGTCGACAAAGAAATCTATAGGGGCGCTTTAAGCTCAAGAATATGAAGGGCAAGAAAGGCCGATTTATTACATTTCTCGCATAGTACAACCAGCTGAATCAAGGTACACGAATATCGAACGTCATTGTCTTGCCTTATTATTTTTAATAGAAAAGTTAAAACACTACTTCGCCTCGCACAAAGTTGTGGTGATTACAAAGAGCGACCCCATACCGTATCTCTTGACTCACACCTCTCCTTGAGGAAGGTTGGAAAAGTGGTATATGACTATTTCACAGTATGATATCACGTGTGTTCGACCACGAGCGATCAAATCGCTAGAAGTGGCAGATCTTCTGGCAAAGTTTCCAGATAACAGCTATGAGCCCATGATCGAGGTGAGCTGGAAGGACCTGAGATTTATGCAGTCGAGTTACCATATTGGATGCTTCATTTTGATGGATCGTCAACAAGGTAAGGCGGAGGAATTGGAATTGTTTTGACTAAACCAGATGGGGAAGTTATCGAAATGTCCACGAAACTTGATTTCCCGGTAACCAACAACGAAGCGGAGTACGAGGCTCTCATCGCAGGACTTCCTGCAGCCAGGGCACTGGAAGTAAGCAATCTGACGGTTATGGGGGATTCTAATTTAATCGTCAAACAAGCCTCGCGCGAGTACGAATTGAAAGAAGTAAATCTGTTACCCTATCAGACTTTGGTGCAAAAGCTGGTACAACTATTCTGCGATGTCAGGTATGAGCACACGCCTAGAGCTGATAATCGGCACGCTGATGCTTTAGCCACTCTGGGATCTAAAGTTAGTGCAGACAAATGCCCTGCGAGGATCTCAATCGAAGTCCGAATGTCACCGACTTTGATAGAGGATGCATGCGAGGATGAGTTCATGGGTAATGAAGACTGGAGAAAACCGATATTGCGTGCAATCGCCGAGGGAACGAACAAAGAAAACTGGGCATCCACTAAGGGGCACTGCATACATGCCAACGCTCTCTACTACAAAGGTCCAGGAGGAATACTCATGCGATGCGTCTCGCAGCAGGAGGGACAAGCATTATTAGAAAAGATTCACCAACACACTTGTGGGGAAGGTGAGGTTTTGATTTATCGAAAGGCCCAAAGGTACGGGATTCATTTTCCGGACATGTCAACGGCTGCTGCAATAATTCAAGGAAATTGTGAAAGTTGTACCTTGATCAAGGACTCTTTGACAATCACTTTGGTTGATAATGATGCGGACTGGAGAAAGCCAATCTTCGATTTTCTCACGGAGGGAATCGAACCCGAGCAAAGGAAGGAAGCCGAGAAACTTAAAAGAAGGGCGGCTCGATATGTGGTGCAGGAAAACATACTCTGGCGGAGGGGTCATGAGGGTAATCTACTCCGATGCCTAGATAGCCAAGAAGCGCAAGAGGTAATGAATTTATCTCACCAAGTAGAACATCAGGGGGGTGCGAAGCTATGTAGACAGCTCCTCACAGTTGGTTATTTTTGGCCCACAATGGAGGCAGATTGCCGCACCAAAGTAAAGAGATGTCAGGAATGTCAATTTAAAGATAACCTCATGCATGCCCCTGCCATAGATCTACACGCGTTGAGAACGCCATGGCCGTTCCACACTTGGGCTCTAGATTTCGTTGGCCCCATTCGACCGACCTCACATGGGAACCAGTTTATCCTGACCGCGACTGAGTTGTTTACTTAGTGGGTGGAGGCAATACCGCTCAAGACAGCTAATGCGCTCGCGGTGGTCAATTTCGTTCAAGAAAACAACATATACAGGTTTGGAATCCCCAACACAATCCTTTCCGATAATGGCACCCCCGTGAATCGTCAAGTGGCCGCAAAAATAGCGGATTACAACATAAGGCAGGTCGGTTCCACTACTTATTATCCATAGGGGAATGATCAAGCAGAAGCAACCAACAAAACGCTGTTAAGAATTCTGAGCAAGATGGTCGCATATGATCACAAAAAGTGGGCCAATTCTTTGAACATAGCATTATGGGCATATCGAACATCGCCAAGGACTCCCACGGGAGTCTCCCCGTTTCTTCTATGTTATGGAGCTGAAGCTATTGTGCCGGCGGAAGTAAAAGTCAACTCTGCGAGATTGGCCTTTCATGCATTATATGACAATCAACGTGATCATGATTTGATTCTATTGGAGTAAACGCGAGAGCAAGCTAAGCGGGCTAACAAGAGGTATAAGGAGAGGATCGCTCGCGCATACAACAAAACAGTCCAACATCGAGATTTTGCGGTCGGGGACTTGGTCTTGCGCGCTTCAGATCATTGCATGCGGGAAGCAGCCCATCCAAAGTTCGCAGCTAACTGGGAAGGACCGTTCGAAGTTAAAGAGGTCACTGACAGTGGGTGCTGCATAATACAGAGGCTTCATGGGACTGCCACAACCCCAAGTCAAATCAATATGCGCTGGATAAAAAAGTATTATCCTTAACCTCTCTCTATTTACATACATTAGAGTCAAATGTCTATTGAATTGTATGTCTAATACTCTGATGAATTCATGCTTTGTTTCCTCCCATATGAGGAACTTGTAATCTTGCCTCTCCCATATGAGGGTGCTTTTAATAAAAGAATTCTCCCATATGAGAAGAATTTTATTACCTTAGTCGTCTCTTATCATTTTATTTACTTCTTTGCTTATTTACAACAAGAGCCTATCTGCCAAGATAGCAGCCATCGTGTACGATCCCATGTGATCCAAAGCCTATCTGCCGAGATAGAAGCAATGTTCAAATACGATCTTAAGTGATCTAAAAGCCTATATGCCTAGATAGCAGCCATAATATACGATCCCATGTGATCCAAAGCCCATCTGCCGAGATGGCAGAAATGATCTTAACTGATCTAAAAGCCTATCTGCCTAGATAGCAGCCATAATATACGATCCCATGCGATCCAAAGCTCATCTGCCGAGATGGCAGAAATGATCTTAACTAATCTATAAGCCTATCTGCTTAGATAGCAAGCTACATCAACAACGCCCCATGCGACGCAAAACTTATCAGTTTGAGAAAAAGAATTATTCAGGCGAATATCCAAATGCAAAACGCGAATGAAACATAACTTGTTTTATAGCAAGCACGCATGCGATATTACAATTTGTTGTATCAAACAAGAACAGCAAATGCTAAAGTACATTTCATTAACAAACGAAATGACTTACAATTCATCTGTCTAGATAGCAACTTACAAGAAAAAGTTCATACTAAGAAACATCTTACTATAAAATGAACGGCCTACAAATACTAACAAAAGCTACGCGACGCTATAATCGAAGTCCTAGATCTGAACAAGGCTCTTGATTGGTCTTCTGCCCAAGAGATGTGCCATATGAACCTCATGTCCTGGCGGATGCGGACGTGAAGAACAAGTGGAGAACAACTCCTGGGGCAGGAATCTTATTGTGCAAAGAGACGAGCGCCATGGCTCGTCACACCTTTTTTCAAGAACATGGAGGCAAATAGTTCTCCTCCATGAAAGCTAGAGGAGAAACACTCCATTCATTGCGATTTGGTAAAAAGGTCAGTATGGAACTGCGCCTCGCCGGAAGGCAGCCGGAGAAACGACCTGTAAACATAATAGACGAAGAAGAATCTTCGCAAAAGCATGAGGTATTATGTATATCTTCTTCAAAGTGGTCATAAAGATGAGTAAGCTTTATAAAGAAGATCTTGGGAGCTACTTCTATGGTACAAGGCACAAACTCAAGTTTCACAACCTTTAATTGCCATGAATCAACAAAAGACAAGCATTGATGCCAGAAGTCGTAAGGACTAATGGCGAGCCACATTTTGGGATGAAGAACCCAAGCATCAAGAGGCAGGGTTTATATAGACCCTATGGGGACTCTTTAGTTCCCTAGCTGAGTCAGCAAAGCTTGGAAAACGGGTAAGAATCAATTACTTACGTCTCAAAAGAGGTAAAATTCAATTACCCTACTAAAGGCTATGACGATTCGGTGGCACGCCCTAATTAATGACGGAGGGTCATAATAAGGATGGGCTTCCCAAGGAAATCGTTCTTATCTAATAAATCATTAGCGCGAAAATCAAGGCAGATACGTCACCATGTGACGTCATAATTGATACGCATCAAGATATTAGTGCAAATCCTCAAAAGGGCAAAATGGAACATAGAGTTTCAAATAAAAAAAGGGGGAGAAGCACTAGAGATCAAAGGATCTTTTGGGGAGAACGAGAGCGATGCCTCTCTTGCTTGGTTCACTTCTCGCTTTAGTTGTTCGTACTTGGCATTCATCGCATGAAAGAGGTTGACAGCTTCTTCTGCCTTCTGCCTTTGTTCCTCCACCTTCCGTCTTTCAGATGCGAAGTTGTGGTAGCCGCGTTTCAAACTCACAGCTGCGATAATTTGGGTGATCCTGTTTAGAAGATACCTGAAGCCTAGCTTTCCTTGAACTTTAGCCTGAAGCCCCTTAAATGTGCTATAAAGTAGCAGTGCACTATTAGGAGAAATGGTCGCTGGAGTGGCCACAAACAGTTTCTCCAGAATCCAGATGGCTTCGGTCAAGAAAAGCCTCCTGTCATACGGCTCTATCTCCAGAGATTTCACGAATGACCAGGGGTATGAGAGGCGCATCTGAATCAGCCAGTCCACATCAGCTTGCTTCATTCCTGACAAAGTTGATTCAAGTTTAGAGCATGAAAGCTTTTAAACAAGGGTGTAGAATACGAAAATTGGTAACATACCTGTCCCTTCAAGGATCTCAAGCAAAGAGGGAATGCGCATTGCTGGAAAAGCCGAAGCATGCCCTCGCTGCATTGTTCGTCTGTCAGCCGCGAGCTCGAGCTCATCATAGTTGGCAGGGAGAGTATAGGCCGCAACATGTGCGACGGCAGCTCCAACTTGTGAACTCCAAAAACCCCATGCTGGGGGAACCTCTAAAAACTCTACCTCTGTTGAAGGAATAGCAACAGTAGTAGCTGCTGCTCGACCAGGAACTTCTTTGGCTGCGAGGGGCTCTTGTGGCTCGGGGGCATTCATTTGTATATCAAAATTTTCATGCGATGCTATGTCTTCCATGACCTGTTCATTTTCATGAACTTCAGCTCCAGCACCATCTGTTTCCATTTCCTCAACTACAGCATCATCATCTTCTTCTCTTAGCACGGTGTCAGCTTCGATATCATAGGACACCTCGATGATATCCTCCAAAGGCTCTCCTGCATACTCAGTAGCTGCGACAGGCTTCTCAACGTGAGAGCTTCGCTCTGGAGCATAAGATGTAGGGAGTTGACCCCTTTAATCCGGCACATCCTCATCAGCATCACCTGCGATATAAGGCAGGTAAATATTAAGGTAACTTGCATTATACAGTGTTTTGTTATTTTGATAGATTAAAAGCGACCACCTCCACACTTAGGTGGGATCGCAGCACCTTCATCATATGTTAAAGATGAGACACCGTATCCTACTAGATTATCCTCATTAAGCACATCTTTAAGGTGAGCGTGACCAGGGGTACGAAGAAACTCGTTACAATAAGGAGTGGGTCACCAAGCTGGGTTCACAAACATTGTTTCGATAGTTACCTGAGGGTTCGCCACACTTGCTAACTAACCAGCGGCGAATGTCACTTTTTGATAGACCATGCTTTAACGGACCAATAATTACTTCTTGGTAAGTCACATCAAGGTTAAAGATCTCACCTTCTTTTCCACCAGCGATCTCCTCAAATTCCTCTTGAGCTTGCTCCAAAGCAGTTGCATCCACATTATCAGCATGCTGCTCTTCCAAACTTCTCCTCTTTACGAGCGCGATCTCATTTTCCTCAAGCTTCCTCCTTCTCTCTGCGGCTTCAGCACCCTTTCTCTCAGACTCAGCAAGGATATCTTCATCTATGGCTTCGCTGGAGACGCCATAGCGAGAACCATTGGTTTTCTTCTTTTCCTTGGCCAGGAGGCCGCTGATGGTTTCTGTATCATCACCTGCGAAAGAACAAACTGTTCAACAACTATTGCAAAGAGCTAAAGTATGAAGAAGAAAAGTTTGTTGAGATACCTTCCGAGTCTTCTTCTTGTATCTCACCTCTTTCTTCTTCTCTTTCGCTTTCATCTCTTTCTTCTTCATCAGCTCTTTCTCTTACTTCCCTTTCCTCAACTTCCTCTTCCTCCTCTTCCTGACCAAAAGGAATGAAAGACTCGACTGCGAGCTCTTTCCGCACTTTTCTTGGCATGCGACCTTTGCCTTTGTCTTAGAGGCAAGAGACTTCGCAGGAGGTGGAGTTGGAGCACTCCTAGGAGGAGGGGATATTGTAATGCCCTTCTACTTTTGTCTCTTGGCCCTTGGGGCAACATCTGCTGGAGGAGACGGAGCATTCATAGGAGGAGACAGAGCTGGAGTATTGTCTATCAGCGAGCTAGAAAACGCATCCATTACCTCGCGAATCAAAGTCTCTACTTGGGGAGCCATTCCCATTGTTAAAAGAATTTTCTCGCCCTTCCTTTTCGCGATAACAATGGAGTTGATCAGCGATTTGGAGCGCTCTCCAGATGCGAACCTCCTGAGATAGAACTAAAACATAAAATGGGGTATAAGTTTCAATACATCAAGGGAAAGGAGTTTAACACGCATAAAGGGAATTGTTTACCTTGGCAAAATCTTCGCAGTACTTGATGACATGCGAAGCTCCATCCCTAACAGCGGTCATCTTCTCCTCAAGAATGGTGGATGGGCACAAGTGATTCTCAAGATCCAGCAAGGAGTAGAAACCATACTGGGAATCATCCAAGCAGCAATTGGGACGGAATGGGAAGGCATTCCTTTTGATTGCAGGAGTTTTGCTGGGCTGAGGAGTCGAGTGCAATTCGAATCTGGCTTGCTGAGTAGCCCAGTAAGAAATCCAATACCTTGAGAGGCGACCTTCACGGCCACCTAAAGGTTGAACAAAGGGCAAGTTGCTCCGAAAGATCGTTTGGCACTCGCCAGACAGCAGTCGCTTGTAACAGCCTCTTACGATCGACTTAGGCCAAATGGAAGGCGCCACTGCATCAAAACCAAGCTGAGGAGAAACGCGAGTTGGATCAACGTCGACTGTGATCCTTTCATACCTGGGAGTAAGTTCAGGCACATACTCAGCAAGAGCAGGAAGGGAACCCCTTAGGCACCAGCAAAAGAATTCGCGATAGCGCTCGTGACCTTCGAGGAGGAGTTCTTCAGAATAAGCAAGAGATTTGGTGGGATATAGCTTCGGGAACCATCGCACATTTTCAATACGCGTGGCATAGGGCCTAGCTGTAAATTTGCTCCGGTCATCGCATATCAGACTCAAGGTGCACTTGGGAAGATTGGTTCTAAACCATCGAGCAGCCCTCCCACTGGAGAGTTCAGTCTCCGCGCCTGAAACACACCACTTGCTGGGCTTAGAAGGAACAGGAGCATAACAAGGCCATCGCTCAAAAACCCACATGGTAAGGAATGCGATGTTGGCATAAGTCAACACATCAAGACGACCGCGAGAGTCCTGGATCGCCACTACCAGCTGGTCCAATCTATGATATAAGGTGCCAAAGACCAGAGGCCCAAGTGCGAATCTTTTGGCCGAGGGCCAACTTAACAGCAAGAGGGAGGACATGATAAAAAAAAACCTCATCATGAGGGTGACCATCAATTAGGTACCTTGACAACCAGGCACAGAGGAAGCCACACAAGGTTAGATGGTATCCCTTCCCATCTACATAATTCTTCGCGTTTGGATTCTTGTCCAGAAGTTCCTTGGTAATACTACCATTCGCATAGTCGCGAAAGAAGTATTGCACCCATTTGCCCCAAGTGTTCTTCCCAGAAGCCTCGACAAACTGCCATTCGGGAAGAACTTTCACAGATGTCCAACGAGTGGAGATTTTCTTCACCTCATTTAGGCAATCTTCCATCTGCGCATATAGAGCAAGCTCTGAAGAAGTCCTCAAAGGGCTCAGGGGATCCACTTCGCCAATAGGGGAAATGTCATACAATATGTGCACATCTTCCAATGTAGGGGCAGCCTCGAACTCAGCAAAATGGAAGGTGTGAGTCGCAGGTGAACAGTGAGAAAGAAGGTTTAGAAGCATGGACGGATCCAACTTCACGGCATCACCCTTCATAGCACGATCTGCGAAATAAATTCCAGCATTGTCTAATGTGATGGCATGGTGGGTCAATACATGGTCAATCCACTCATCCATCAGGTCCAACTTTTGGACAAAGGCTTGGGCGAAAATTGCAGTATGAGGGAAAAACCCATTTTCAACTCCTAGCCTGACCACATCCTTGGAGTCGATTAACTCTAGCATGGCAAGATTGGTAGGCGGGGTCAATGTCCGTAATTCTCCGGAGGGGGCAGGAGCCGGTAGATTCTTCACCTTAACCCTAGCATGATAGAAATCCTTTCCACCCAAATAGGGGGCTTTTCTCCACAAAGTCTTTGGAAGATCAATTATTTCTTCAGGCTCTTTAACGGGTTTAGATCCTTTTGTCTTGGCTATTCCTGAAGAAAAATGGGGGAGAAATATACCCACTCAGTTTAAATTTCAGTTCAGATTCAGGAAACAATCATGGTTTGTCAAGAGAAGATGAACAGTTCTGGGTTTAGAAACTCAGAATTTCAGAAGTTCTGCATTCGAAATCATCTCAATCTCGTGATTCAATCAGTTCTGGGTTTAAGAAGGAGCCTCTTTTGCAGTTCTCAATAAATGGTATATTCCAAATAGCTCCGTTTTTTACAGATCCAAGACAGATCAAAGGATATTTAAATACATTAATGGAATTGAGCAAAGCCAACCATGTTTTGGGGAAGCAAGTTGAAGGAGACGATTGACAAGGAAGAACTGGTGGTTGATTACTTGAATCTGGTCTTGAAGGCTTCCGGGTATCATTCACTTTAGAGAGAGAAGTGATGTTTTGCAACAATGGAGGGCATAGAGTATCTATTCAAGAACAATGAGGAGTCGCGTCCTTTCAGTAGTCGAATCGCAACCGTCACCGTCGAATCGCGCAATCACAGGACGAGCTGACGTCACGCCTAAAACCCTAAAAGAACAGACGACACGACTCTAGGGATTCTAGGTCATAATGGCACGGACGGGGGCTGATTTTGCGTGTATTTGAATTGGTGAGTGGCAGCAACGCGTGCATTGGTTCCTGCGCATTGAAGCCTATCCAGCTATATGTCTTCACGTGCAGAAAGGGGGCTAATGTAGATAGTGGTTTCTAGAGAGACAGATCTTAGCCACGTGGCAGACATCCAGCACACCCAGCTGTGCTCCACACACTGGATCACCATCCGTGCTGATCCACGTGGGGGCTGCGAGACAGGACCCTCGCATACCACTACACGGGATTTGTAGGGACTTAGTGGTTTGGAGGCTAGAGTAAGCCCTGTCGCGCGCGAGCGACAACCAAGCCCGTGCGCGACCTTTATTAACTGCTTTGAGAGATTTATGGCACGAGCTCCATAAACCTGGTCAACCTCATAACGGTTCCGGTATACGCGGACGAAGTGCGTAACGGTTCCTATATACGCGGACGAACATGCCGTTGTGGTTAAGCTAATTAAGCCGCCATTAATGGGCGCATTAACCCACTACAACGGTCACATTCTCCTTTATATATAGGCTCGTTAATCCTTCCATACAAGGACGAATCACCTGAGATACGCGGAAGCTCTGCCAAAATTATGTCTCTCTCTCTCACAGTTGCCATTGTCTTACTCTCTCCCTACACACACCCTACTCTTTCCGTGTTCTTTCTATCCCCTGCTCTTGGTGTATATTGAATCCTCCTCAAATGAATCTCTCGTACACAGTTGTGATCACAAAGAAATTTGTGAACAAATAGTAAGTTAACAGATAGACCAGGAACATGTAAATATTAGAAAGCACATAGATTTGTTTGATGTAGAGAGATAGGCAGTACCGGAGTTCTGGATAGGGAGAGAAGAGCCGTTACCGACGGTGACTGAATCATTTCAAGAGTATGGTTCAGCAAGAGACAGATTGCGAAAATCAGCAGTCAAGTGGTTCGATGCACCAGTATCTTTTAGCCATAGATAAGAAGTTGGAGGTTGATCATGTTGAGATGAAGTTGATGCAGCCATTGCAGAGAGCTGCTCTAGAGGATGCTTGTCGTGGTAAGCATAATCCATTATGTGATAGCAATCGATTGCAGAATGGTAATCGTAGCCACAGATCTGACAGTTAATAGGGTTTGAACCACGACCTGAACCGCCTCTGCCTCGGTAACCAGAGCGACCCGAACCGCGACCCGAACGGGTATTTGAACCGTTACCATACTCGGATCCATATCCGCCTCCATATCTGGATCCATGGTTCGGGTTTAACCCAGATCCAGAATAAGAACGACCTCCTCTGGAGTCGGATCGGCCACCGCCACCACCCCGATGACCGAAACAACCTCCGCCACCTCCGCCCCTCTGGCTGTTAGGGTTCCGACCGCTACCACCGCCTCCACCGTGTTTGTGGTAGAAAACGGTCGGATTAGATAGATCGGCCACCGACTGCTGAGATTTATGCATATGTTCTTCCGCCTTCAGAAGAACATGAAGTTCCTCAAAGGTGATCGGTTGTGAATGGATACGCAAAGAGGAGCGGAAGGAGTTGTACTCCAGCTGGAGTCCGTTGAGGACGTCGAGGAGAAGATCTTCGTCGGCGGTAAGGACGCCGGTCACCGCGAGCCTATCTCGGATGGATTTGAGGCGCTGCATGTATAAATGTATTGAATCAGAACCTTTTCGGAGGTTGTGAAACTCTGATTTGAGTGATAAGATGTTAGATCTGGTGAGTGATGCATAGCGTCGCTCAAGAACAAGCCAGGCATCACGATATGTGAGAGATCCAATAACAAGAGTTAAGAATTCTTGAGAGAGAGTGGCATTTAAATGGTAAAAAACTGCCTGATCTTAAAGTTGTCAGGCTGTTTATGCCGGATTTGTAACCGGAGCACCATCGGTGTTAATAATCGATGGAAGACAGGGTATGGAACCGTCAAGGTATCCGTATAGTGTATGTGTGCGAAATATGGAAGAGATTTGATGTTTCCATAAGACGAAGTTTATGGAATCAAGCTTGAAGGGAAGGAAATTATGTATATTGGAGAGAAGATACAAGGGCTGTGAAGCCGGTGTATGGGTGGGGAGAGCCATGGAGAGGCTCTGATACCATGAAAGAACCCGTTAGGGTTTTGTAGAGAGAAGACGAAGAAGATGATGAAAATGAATGAATCTCATATTAACCATTTACAGAGACAAATAGACATTATATAGTCTCAATCTAACGGTAGGAAGTGTACGGATACAATCCAACGGTACGAAATCATTAGGGTTACTGAAGCTATTGAAAGGACAAATATACCCTTATAATGAATGGGTATTTACAAGTAAAGAGTGGGCTTCATTTGTATAATGTGGACTAGTCTTCTGGGCTTCAGCTTGGGATTGTAGAGAGGCCCAATGCATCAGTGAATAGATATATAGGTTTAACTTTGGTTGACTCAACGGAATATAAAATTAGCTAAATATAATTTGATTAAAAGAATCAGACAAATGAGAATCTATGAACAATTTGGTAATAACTAAAAATTTGCACAATATAATATAAAATATTCTACAAATTTATATTATATTACCCGTCCTATTACATAATAAATCGACGAGATTAACATGACTATATATATCTGCCGACAATTAAGCATTCTCGTGCTTTCCAAGTTCAGGTTTTCTATAAGAAATTTGATAAGGCCTACATGATTTTGTACAGCTACATGCATAAACTAGAGCAATTAAAACTATCGAATTTTATTTATTTACTGGTAAGAATTCTTTAGTCTAACATACTGCTATTGATCAAACAACAAATATGATGTAGGGCTGTTAGAACTCTTACTACGTGAGTAAGCACCCATTTACTAGCCCATTTTAGTTCCTGCATTACTCAGGCTGAAATGCTTCGGTTGAACCTAATTTAACTATTTATAATGTTGTAGATTTAAGATTATTCTACAACATTATGAAAAGACTAAAAAATTATAGTATTGTTTTGCTAGTCCATTCATCTCCTGAAATGCATAAAAAGTAGAATGACGCTCATTTTAGGACGAAGGGAGGATAAACAAAATGAGATTTATGTTATTTATTAAAACACACACATATAGACAAAAAAAGTATTCCATTATAAACCTGTAACTTATAATTTCAAAAAAAAACGTATACTAGGCTTCCATATCCCAATAAAATAATATGATGTAGTATTATAACACGTACTAGCCATGCATATCAAAAACAAAGTTAACATGATGCAATATTGCTACTTATAACGTATAATATCCATCCTTGGTATTGTAACACGTTTTGGCCATGCCTATCTAAACAAAATTATTTTGGTGTAGTAGTATAACACGTACTCTTCATGCATGTAATAATGAAAAAATATGTGCCTTTCAAATGCCTCTTTGAGATGGAAGTCTCAGGGCCTGTCCAACAAGTACTACTGGCTGTATGGTGTTGTGTTCGTGACATTTACTTTGTTTTTCATGAATTTTCCCAGTTTATTCTCTAATACATTTAAAAGATTACCAAATTCTTGCATCATTTTGGTAACTAAGTCACCGGATAAGCTACCCGATGAATAATACACTGGGAAGATTTAGAAGAAACAGAGGTAGTAAATAATTCAACACATGGCACGAAACCATGAATTGATTTTACATATTTTTTCTATGTTTCCCCTTGAATTACTAATATGCAAGACACATTCAAGCTCTAAATGGTGATTACAAATAACAAGGAATCGTGCGAAACATATTTCTTTTGAAAATTAAACGTGTACGCCAGTTTGTCTCACATGTGATGTGACAATTAGCAAGGCTAATGCATGTTATGTAACATATAAGACTGAAAGATTAA
Organism: Linanthus parryae; assembly: GCA_023055425.1. Lineage (NCBI taxonomy): Eukaryota > Viridiplantae > Streptophyta > Magnoliopsida > Ericales > Polemoniaceae > Linanthus > Linanthus parryae. Next base: position 125,863,159 of record JALGPY010000001.1, read on the forward strand.
ATGTGTTCAGGTGCAAACAATTAAATTTTCTCACTTTTTATGAATTATGATATATTCACCATGTGAACTTATCAAATATTAAGTGGATGCCCTTTCATACCCCGAAATAAGGAATTTATTCTTGTTAGAAATATAAGGGGTTAGCACCTAGAGAAGGTTAGGCTGCAGATAGCAGGATACTTACTCTATCTATAGAGCTATTTCTTACAAATGTTTGACACACTTGAGATATAGAGAAACACAATTTCTCTCCCAAGCATCCAAGGAGCGGCTCATGTTGTGGAAATCAACGTAGAGGTGCGCGTTTTTTCTAGGAATTGAGCACGTGACTATAAACGCCAAGATCCGAGACGTCATTCGAGGAAAGATCACGCTACAAGAGGTACATATAATCTTTTATGCTAGGATTTACCGCAATAAATCTCACATTAGTATGAGGCTCATCGTTTTCGTGCCTCGTTTAGCGTGAAACCGGTACTGTACTTTCTTCCTCGTTTTCCGTGCCCATTTTTTCAATATATGAATTATACATGTCCGTATATATTTTTGTTGCAATTCTGAAAATACAAATTTATATTTCTTTTAGACAAACAAGTAAAAAGTTATGAGAAAAAACAAATATGTTTAGACTACGCAGTGTAGATCTGATTTGTAAAATAGTACGCGTTTTTCGGTAGTTACTGTTTCAAAGATTTGAATACACAGTTGAGATCATAATGAGAACCTAAATTACCTGTTTAAACCTCATCGAAAAAGGACCACCCGAAGGTGGCACGTGGGTACACGTGTGGGCCGACAACGCCAGCACACGCGCTGCATACGCTAAAATTGGTTGCGACGACTGACGTGGAAGATGATGTCAGCTAAGGCTAGTGAGGCGGCGTGGTGGGTGATGTGGCAGTACATGTGGTGCTATCATGTTGGCTTGCAAGTAAGGTGATGTGGCATTGACTTGGAGTTCATGTAGCCATCAGTGCCAACTAGGGCTGACGTGGAGGGGTTCGAGTGGGGCGCGTGGCCGAGGCGAGACCGCCGACGCTCGGCGGTGCGTTCTGCGGCATCCGGTCACATTTTTCGGAAAATTATTTTAGAGTAAACTCTTAATTTTATTCCTTCTTTTATAGAATGTCTGCCCAGACTCAAATAAATTAATATGGGATATTGATGTTATTTGCACGAATAAGGCTATTCCCATGGATCGAGAAACTATGGATTGGATACACGAGTGTGACTTGTACGTCTCGTGTCCAATCCGGATATGGAGGCAAAGGGATGAGACAATTACTTGTACAAAGGTTTCAAGATGACTATTCTATTAGTTGGCTAGAATGGATGTTTTGCTAGAAACCGCTCCATATTAGCAAATAGTTGCTACCAACTAGATAGAACCTATGGGGTCACACGCTATATAGAGTTGAACTAGATTTGGGAATTAATTAATTGGATTAATTAATTAGAAGGATCACTTTGCAAACCCTTGCAAACTTAGTAGGGACTAATTTGCAAGGAAGGGACTAAATTGAATTCTAGTTGGACTAGAATAAGTCCTTTAGGTAGTTAACAAGGAGTTGTTGGACTATATAAAGGACCCTCCTTCCTTCCTTCCCCATAACTTATGCTCATTAGTGAACATAACAAGAGTGGGAGAGAACAAAAGGAGAGAGAGCAAGCAACAAGGAGGCCGACCCGCCCCCTTGCCGCCGCCCTCACCCCGTCGGCCAAAAAGAGGGCCGAAGCCCCTCTTTTGTCTCGTTTTGCGTGATTCCTTCATCCTCTTCCTATTCCGGGCTAGCACCAAGGAGTTTGGGAGATCTAGGATCAACTCTAGGCGTGGATCAACTATAGAGAACGTGACACTATTCGCGTTTGAAGTCATCAAGGAGAACCCAAAGGTGTGTTTATGATTTCTTACCTTCACTATCGTTATGCATCTAGACTTGTGATCCTTGGAGGGTTTTGCATGGTTTATTTGTTTGATTATGCTTCCGTTGCGCGATCCATGAATCAAAACCCTACAGTGGTATCAGAGCCACAGGTCATAGAGCATAAACGTAGTTTATGTGTTACATTCTTGTTGTTTTACACCTTAATTTGATTGTTTATCGCGTAAAACAAGACAAATCAAGCATGGGATGCAATTTGTCAATAATTACTCATAACAAGATCCAATTTTTGCATTGGATGCATGAATTGGTGAGTTTGAGAAATTTTAGGATCTTAGATCTAGGGTTTGGGCATCCTTGGGGAAGAAGGAGTTCTCCCAAAACAAGGAAACAACCAAACTTGGGCTCCAAGCAAGGGAGTTGTTTTGGAAACAACTCCCAAGAGGAGGTTCGGCCCCCTAGGGACCGCCCCCCCTTGCTTGCCGCCCAAGCTTGGCCGCCCTAAGGGGCCGGGCGGCCCTAACCCGCGGGCCTAGCTTGCGGGTTTTGGGCCGGGCCGGCCCTAGGGCCTTGTGGTTCACTTTAATGGGCCCGGGCAATTGGATTGTTGGGCCCATGGACCGTTTTAACCCTAGAAATCCTAAAATCAATTAAAATTGACCAAGCGCGTTAAAATTGGATTTTAACTGATTATGTGAAAAACGCATGGTGATTGGATATGGCCTTAGGATGTGGTTTGATGTGGATGTTTAATTTTGTGGTTTGGTTTTACGGCCTGCGAGCTGATCAATTAATTGTAATAATTAATTAGGGTTTTATGGCCTGCGTGCCATTGTTTTTCTCAACTTGTGAGATTTATTTTATTTAGTATAGATATTAGCTAGTGCTAGATAAAGTAGATTGTTAGCCAAGATTGGAGAAAAGAAGCCCAAAGCCAAAGAAGCCACAAAAGATGGAGCATGGAGCATGGAGCATTCCACATGACTATGAAGGATGGACCAAGAGATCAAGACGCATGGAGATGTGTTTGCTTAGGGTTCATAGATAATTCCATTGGCTTGGAATTATCTTAGTCTAGAAAAAGGCCATATCCACATCACGTTTAATTTCTGTTATGTGGTTTTTTATTTATTGTCTTATTATTTGTGTGGTTGGTGTATGGATGATGCATGCAATTAGGATAATAAGATAATTAGACAACCCGGATCTATTATTTGGAGTTGTGCCCAAACTCAAATAGATAGATCAGTTGATATTGATCAACAAAAACAATTGAAAAAATTGAATTTAAAATCCCTCAAATTTTAAATATCGTGTTCTTGCCTTCTCGTTATTTAAACACTCATTATCATCATTATTTATCAAGTTTGTGCGTGCCAAAGCATGGCGACTTGGTTCATAATGATGGAATGCGATGGCACGTAACAATGTGCAAATTGTTTAGATAAGAGGTTGAACACAACTAGACTATTAATTTGATTAAGAAACCTAGAGGCAATCAATTGGGATTATCCATATGGATGGATAAATAAGGAGTTATTTGCCCAATTGAACCAAGAGTTGCATATGGGATGCAATTGGAATTGTTCCTACCTAAAGTAGTCAAATTATGGGTGACTTGCCAAAGCAAGCTCATAAGGAGATGAAAGATGGATCTTGGCCCACTAGAAAATATAAGGATATTTTCCGCATTAATATCTTGAGGGTTATTAATCCGTAGAAAAATAGTGGGAGCTATATTTAATAAACTAGCCATTATTAAATATAGTCAAAAATTCACAAATACTAAAACTTGCGTATTTTCCTTTTTGTAGAATACCAAATGGCAAACAACTCATCGAGTTCACAACATTCCCTACGATCTGTCCTTGAGAAGGACAAGCTCTCTGGAACCAACTTTCTTGATTGGTACAGAAACTTGAGAATTGTTCTCAAGCAAGAGAAGAAACTGTACGCAATAGAGGAGCATGTTCCAGAAGGTCCAGAGAACCAGACACCTGCTGCCTTAAAGGCGTATCAAAAGCGTGTTGATGACGCTAATGATGCGGCCTGCCTAATGCTTTGCACCATGACTTCTGAGCTTCAGAAGCAACACGAAAACATGAATGCTGTCGATATGATCGAACATCTAAAGCAGCTCTTCCAAGAGCAGGCGAGGGTAGAGAGGTATGAGGTCTCAAAGGCACTGTTCAAATGTCATCTGGCAGAAGGGAACCCGGTGGGACCCCATGTACTCCGAATGATCGGGTACTTGGAGAATCTCGCCCGGCTTGGGTTCCCGGTCGGCCAAGAGTTGGCAACCGATCTCGTATTGCAATCGTTGCCCGAGAGTTATGGACAGTTCATTATGAACTATAACATGAACGAGATCGTTAAACCACTGTCAGATTTGCTCAACATGTTGAGGACGGCTGAACAGAGCATCAACAAGGGTAAGGGCAAGGCCATAATGATGGTGCAGAAAGGAAAGGGCAAAAGGTTTTGTCTTCCTCCAAGGGCAAAGGCAAGTCAGTTGCCAAGTCCAAGGAACAAGCCCTTAAGCCTGTTGGTGGCATTGCCAAGGTCGTGACTAAGGGTGAGTGTCACTACTGCAGTCAGCCTGGACACTGGAGGAGGAACTGCCCAAAATATCTGGAGGACAAGAGGCTTGGAATAGTGATTCCACCACCACCAGGTATTTTTGTTGTAGATGTCAATTTAACTGTCTCTACATCATGGGTATTAGATACTGGATGTGGATCTCATATTTGTCGAAATATGCAGGATCTAAAGAGAAGTAAAAGATTGGCTAAAGGGGAGGTAGATCTGCACGTTGGGAATGGAGCAAAGGTTGCTGCGTTGGCCATAGGCGTTTGCGAGCTATCTCTGCCTTCAGGATTAGTTTTAGAATTAAATAATTGCTATTTTGTGCCTGCTATGAGCAGAAACATTATTTCTATTTCTTGTTTGGACAAGGAAGGTTTTATTATTTCAATAAAGAACAATTGTTGTTCCTTTTATTTGAATAATATTCACTATTTTAGTGCGCAATTATTTAATGGACTTTATGTCCTTGATCTAAGTAATCCTGTCTACAACATTAATACCAAGCGGATTAAAATAAATGATTTAAATCCTGCTTATTTATGGCATTGTCGTTTAGGCCACATAAATGAGAAACGTGTATCTAGACTCCATAAGGATGGATTACTAGACTCATTTGATTTTGAATCATATGAGACATGTGAGGCTTGTTTATTGGGAAAAATGACAAAGTCCCCTTTCAATAAGAAAGGTGAGAGGACTAGTGAGCAATTGGCACTCATACATACCGATGTGTGTGGGCCATTTGCCACGCCTGCCATGGGTGGTTATGTCTACTTCATTACATTTACTGATGATTACAGTAGATATGGATTTGTGTACCTTATGAGGGCAAAATCTGAATCCTTTGAAGTGTTCAAAGAATTCAAGAATGAAGTAGAGAAGCAACTTGGCAAAAGTATCAAGGCTCTACGATCGGATCGTGGAGGAGAATACTTGAGCCAAGAGTTTGACGACAATCTTAGAGAGTGTGGGATCGTGTCCCAACTCACTCCACCCGGAACGCCACAATGGAATGGCGTGTCCGAGAGGAGGAATCGAACCCTATTGGATATGGTTCGGTCTATGATGTGTCAAACCGATCTGCCATTGTCATTTTGGGGCTACGCTCTATTAAGTGCAGCTTTCACCATTAACCGTGTTCCATCTAAATCAGTCATGAAGACACCATATGAGATGTGGAGTGGGAGGCGTCCCACACTGTCGTTCATGAGGATTTGGGGCTGCGATGTCTATGTAAAACGTTTACAATCAGACAAGCTAGGGACTAAATCGGATAAGTGTAAATTTTTGGGGTACCCTAAGGAAACTAAGGGATACTATTTCTACAATCCAACCGAGAACAAAGTGTTTGTTGCTCAGACCGGCGTGTTTCTAGAAAGAGAGTTTGTCTCTAAAGAAGCAAGTGGGAGGAATGTAGAACTTGAAGAAGTTCAAGAACCACAAATCACTGAACCGATTATGGAACAAGAACAAGAATCACAAGCGGTTGTGAAGCCACCTGTTCAGGTAACACAAGAGCTTCGTAGATCTAGTAGAGTGCGCCAGGAACCAGAGAGGTATGGACTTCTCGTAACAGATTCCGGTGACACGATGCTCATAGATGATGAGCCTACTACCTATGAGGAGGCCATGAGTGGCCCAGACTCTCAGAAGTGGCTGGAAGCCATGAGATCCGAGATGGAATCCATGTATACCAACAAAGTATGGACTTTGGTGGAACCACCCGATGGGGCGCGGCCCATAGGGTGCAAGTGGGTCTTCAAGAAGAAGATCGACATGGATGGTAATGTGATTACCTATAAGGGCCGATTGGTGGCTAAAGGATTCAGACAGATTCATGGTATTGACTATGATGAAACCTTTTCACCAGTCGCTATGACCAAATCCATCCGAATCCTACTTGCGATTGCAGCATACTACGACTATGAGATTTGGCAGATGGATGTCAAAACAACATTCCTTTATGGGAATCTCCTCGAGGACGTGTATATGATACAGCCGGAGGGTTTTGAGGATCCAAAGCAAGCCAACAAAGTCTGTAAGCTGCAACGATCCATTTATGGATTGAAGCAAGCTTCTAGGAGTTGGAATCGACGTTTTGATGAAGTGGTCAAAGAGTTTGGCTTCATCAGAAACGAAGATGAGTCTTGTGTCTACAAGAAGGTTAGTGGGAGCTCTGTAGCTTTTCTGGTCTTGTATGTGGATGACATACTTCTCATTGGAAACGACATTCCTATGCTGCAATCTGTGAAAGATTGGCTAGGAAAGTGTTTCTCAGTGAAGGACTTAGGGGAAGCAGCCTAATACTCGGTATAAAGATCTATAGAGATAGATCTAAGAGGTTGCTAGGCCTAAGTCAAAGTACATATATTGACAAGGTGTTGAAACGGTTCAACATGCAAGATTCCAAGAAGGGATTCTTGCCCATGTCACATGGAATCACTCTTTCGAAGAGTGGTTGTCCTTCCAATGGGATTGAGAAGGAACGCATGAGTAGGATTCCCTATGCCTCGGCCATAGGATCTATCATGTACGCCATGTTATGTACTAGACCAGATGTGTCATATGCCTTGAGTATGAAAAGCAGATACCAATCCAATCCGGGTGAGAGTCATTGGATTGCTGTAAAGAACATCCTAAAGTACTTAAGAAGAACTAAGGATGCTTTCTTGATATTTGGGGGTGAGGAAGAGTTGCGTGTAAGGGGTTACACTGATGCAAGCTTCCAAACCGACATAGATGACTTTAGATCACAGTCGGGATATGTGTTTTGCCTGAATGGAGCAGCGGTGAGCTGGAAGAGTTCCAAGCAAGAGACGGTAGCTGATTCTACAACAGAGGCTGAGTACATTGCTGCAAATGGCGCAGCAAAGGAGGCTGTTTGGATCAGAAAGTTTGTTTCTGAACTTGGTGTGGTCCCTAGCATTGCGGATCCAGTGGAGTTGTTCTGTGACAACACTGGGGCGATCGCGCAATCAAAGGAACCAAGATCGCACCAGAAGTCCAAGCACGTGCTCAGGAAGTTTCATCTGATTCGATATATTATCGATAGAGGAGACGTTCGGATATGCAAGATTCCTACAGATGATAATCTGTCAGACCCGCTTACGAAGCCTCTCACGCAGTGGAAGCATGAAGGGCACACTAGGATTATGGGCATACGAGATGCGCCAGATTGGCTCTAGTGCAAGTGGGAGACTGTTGGAATAGATGCCCTAGAGGCAATCTAGTTTAGTTTGAATTTGTATATGGCTAGAAAATTCATTTATTATTTATTGGATATTTAATATAATGAAGTCCTTAGATTTACAATTGTGTTGTTTATCTTAAATATCCCTAGTCAAGTATACTGATTAATGGGACAATCATCTATAGACTAGTATGGGGCTGGATTGATATGGAGATATCACGATCCAACACATAGGTGTGCATTGCGGAATGTTGCACTGGATTGACCCATCTCCGAGGAGGTTACATACATGTTATGTTGAGTCACAAGTGCTTCTCGCGGTGCAATGGTATAGTCATCCTTAGACTTGAAGTCACTAGATATTCTAGTTGTGGATCATTGAATCTTGGTAGCGTTAAACGCTACACCGTAACTGGGTAGTTATAAAGGCGTGTACTGGATACAATGAGAAGCAAGCTTAGAGATCGTAGTGGACGTAGAGAGGATTTGCCCCTCCCACATAACGGGAGCAAATATCCTAGGCCACTCGAGGGATAGTGCTTATAGAATGTCTGGCCAGACTCAAATAAATCAATATAGGATATTGATGTTATTTGCACGAATAAGGCTATTCCCATGGATCGAGAAACTATGGATTGGATATACGAGTGTGACTTGTATGTCTCGTGTCCAATCCGGATATGGAGGCAAAGGGATGAGACAATTACTTGTACAAAGGTTGTCAAGATGACTATTCTATTAGTTGGCTAGAATGGATGTTTTGCTAGAAACCGCTCCATATTAGCAAATAGTTGCTACCAACTAGATAGAACCTATGGGGTCACACGCTATATAGAGTTGAACTAGATTTGGGAATTAATTAATTGGATTAATTAATTAGAAGGATCACTTTGCAAACCCTTGCAAACTTAGTAGGGGCTAATTTGCAAGGAAGGGACTAAATTGAATTCTAGTTGGACTAGAATAAGTCCTTTAGGTAGTTAACAAGGAGTTGTTGGACTATATAAAGGACCCTCCTTCCTTCCTTCCCCATAACTTATGCTCATTAGTGAACATAACAAGAGTGGGAGAGAACAAAAGGAGAGAGAGCAAGCAACAAGGAGGCCGACCCGCTCCCTTGCCGCCGCCCTCACCCCGTCGGCCAAAAAGAGGGCCGAAGCCCCTCTTTTGTCTCGTTTTGCGTGATTCCTTCATCCTCTTCCTATTCCGGGCTAGCACCAAGGAGTTTGGGAGATCTAGGATCAACTCTAGGCGTGGATCAACTACAGAGAACGTGACACTATGCGCGTTTGAAGTCATCAAGGAGAACCCAAAGGTGTGTTTATGATTTCTTACCTTCACTATCGTTATGCATCTAGACTTGTGATCCTTGGAGGGTTTTGCATGGTTTATTTGTTTGATTATGCTTCCGTTGCGCGATCCATGAATGAAAACCCTACAGTAGGGACTTAGTGGTTTGGAGGCTAGAGTAAGTCCTGTCGCGCGCGAAGCGACAACCAAGCCCGCGCGCGACCCCTAGTAACTGCTTTTAGAGATTTATGGAACAAGCTCCATAAACCCGGTCAACCCGGTCAAACCCGGTCAACCTCGTAACGTTTCCGGTATACGCGGATAACGTGCTGTAACGGTCCCTATATACGCAGACGAACGTGCCGTTGTGGTTAAGCTAATTAAGCCGCCATTGATGGGTGCATTAACCACACTACAACGGTCACATTCTCCATTATATATAGGATCGTTAACCCTTCCATATGAGGGAGAATCACCTGAGATACGCGAAAGTTCTGCCAAAATCCTGTCTCTCTCTCTCATACAGTACTATTGTCTTACTCTCTCCCTACACACACCTATTCTTCCTGTGTTCTTTCCATCCTCTACTCTTGGTGTATATTGAATTCTCTCTGCAGGATTCTCTCGTACACATTTGGTGAACCCGACGTGAACTTACCACTGCAAGAAACCATATCTCATGAAGATGATGTGAGCAACAGATCGCCCTCCACGGAGACCACCTCAGGAGAGGAGACCCGCCGCACTCCTACGGCCGCCGGTGAGGCTCCGACGCTAGAGGCCTTGGACGCTACTATCCAGAATCAGGCGAAGGCTTTCAAAGCTCAGTCTTCTCAGCTGGAGCGGATAATGACCATCCTTGGGACTCTTGCCCCAAATCCCGCATCAGCCACTGCCGTGTCTCAGGGAGGAGGAGTTTCCACCACTCAAGGGTTGGGAGTATCAATCACACCACCTAACCCTAACCTTCAAACTCCACTGGCAACGGCGCAGTTACCCTCAGTTCAGGGGCAAACAGCTCAAATATTGCCTCTTACCGCTCATATTCCTCAACCGCCAACCCGGGCATCTAATCCGTCTTCTCAATACCCAATGACAACCTAGTACATGCTCCTGCCGTAGATATACATGCGCTGGGCACACCATGGCCGTTCCACACTTGGGCTCTGGATTTTGTTGGCCTTATCCGACAAATTTCGCACGAGAACCAGTTTATTCTTACCGCGACTGAGTTGTTCACTAAGTGGGTAGAAGCAATACCACTGAAAACGGCAAATGCGCTCGCTGTAGTCCAATTCATCCAAGAGAACATCATATACCGGTTTGGAATTCCTAACACAATTCTCTCGGATAATGGTACCCCCTTCGTCAATCGCCAGGTAGCTGCGAAGCTAGCGGAATACAACATAAGGCAGATATGTTCTACCCCCTATTATCCGAAAGGGAATGGTCAAGCGAAGGCAACCAACAAGACGTTGTTGAGAATCTTGAGCAAGATGGTCGCGGACGACCACAAGAAATGGGCTGATTCAATGAACATAGCCTTGTGGGCTTATCGAACTTCTCTGAGGACTCCCACAGGAGTCTCCCCATTTCTTTTAGGCTAAGGAGCTGAAGATGTAGTACCTGCGGAGGTGAAAATCAACTCTGCCAGGTTGGCCTTCCATGCACTATACGAGAATCAGCGCGATCATGACTTGGTCCTATTGGAAGAAAAGCGAGAACAAGCTAAGCGGATTAATAAACGATACCAGGAGAGGATCGCTCGTGCGTAAAACAAAACAGTCCAACGTCGAGATTTCGCGGTTGGGGACCAGGTCTTGCGCGCATCAGATCACTGCATGCGGGAGGCGGCTCACCCAAAATTCCCAGCCAACTCGGAAGGACCCTTCAAAGTCAAAGAAGTCTTCGACAGTGGCTACTGCAATATACAAAGGCTACCAGCCTCAACCCCAAGCTTAGTCAACATGCGCTGGATTAAGAAGTATTATCCTTAACTCCTCTCATTACATGCGTTAGATTACAATGCCTATTTTATGCTTTGTATTGTTGAAGATTCATGCATCTTCTCTCCCATATGAGGGAATTGTAATCTCACCTCTCCCATATGAGAGTGTTCTATAGTAAAATACTTCTCCCAAATGGGAAGAACTTTATGATTTCAGCTGTCTTTATCGCTTTATTCATTTCTTCATTTCTCAATAGCGAAAGTTTATCTGCTAGGATAGCAGCACTGATCAACTACGATCTTAAGTGATCCTAAGCCTATCTGCTGAGATAGCAAGCACTAAGCAAATATAATCTTAATTGATCTTCAAGCCTATGTGCCGTGATAGCAGCACTATGCGAATACGATCTCAAGTGATCTTCAAGCGTATCTGTCTAGATAGCAGCACTATGCGAATATGATCTTAATTGATCCCAAGCCTATCTGCCGAGATAGCAACCATACTTGGAGCACGATCTTAATTGATTTTAAGCCTATCTGCTGAGAGAGCAGCATTAAGCAAACACGATCTTAATGGATCCCAAGCCTATCTGCTGAGATAGCAGCGCTATGCAAACACGATCTTAATTGATCCAAAGCCTATCTGCCTAGATAGCACCAATACTAAACACTGATCTTGAGTGATCTTCAAGCTTATCTGCCAAGATAACAAAACTATGAAACTGCGATCTCAAGCGATCTAAAGGCTTATCTGCTAAAATAGCAGCTCTCATGAATGATTTTTATAATATGTGAATCTATCTATTGGATAGAAAATCATAGCGACAACGCAAAGTGCGAATACGACACTATAAAAGGCGAAGTTTGCAAACACGCATGCGAAAACTGCAATTTGTTGTAACAACAACAGCAAATAATTAATACAAAGCGCTTTATTATGAGCCAAAATGACTTACAATTTATCTGTCTAGATAGCAGCTTACAAGCGAAAGCTCAGACTGAGCTAATTACATAGTCAAAATGACCTACAATTCATCTAGATAGCAGCCTACAGGCGGAAGTTACATAGAAAGGAAATCCTTACTGTAAAATGATCGGCCTACAGGATCTAACAAAAGGCTATGCGATACGATAGTCTGCGACCAAAGATCTGTAGCAAGTAGGGTATTTCTATAAAACGAACGACCTACAAACGCTACAAGAGCTATGTGACGCATTTTCAAGATCCCAGGATCTGACAAGACCTCTGTCTAGTCTTCTGCCCAAGATATGTGCCCGATGAACCACCTGTTCAGGCGTATGCGGCGATGAAGAATAGGCAAGCAGCAACTCCTGGGGCAAGAGGCTCCTTGTCCACGGAGACGAGCACAATGGCTCGCCACCCCGAGTTCAAGAACGTGGAGGCAAGAAGTTCTCCTCCGGGAAAGCTAGAGGAGAAATCCGCCGTTCATTAAGAGTTGGTAAGAAGGTTAGTACAGTACTGCACCTCGCCGGAAGGCAGCCAAAAGTACGACCCGCAAGCATAATAGACGAAGAAAATTCTTCGAGCAAGCATGAGGTATTATGTGCATCTTCTTTACGATGGTTATGAAGATCAATAAGCTTCGTAAAGAAGATATTGGAAGCTATTTCTCTGGCACAACGCACAAACTCAGGTTTCACAACTTGAGATTGCCATGAGTCAGCAAAGAGTAAGAATTGAAGCCAGCAGTCATAAGGACTCATGGCAAGCCACATTTTGGGATGAAGAAACCAAGCGGTAGAAGGCAGGGTATATATAGACCCTACCGAGACCTTTCAGTTCTCCAGCTGAGTCAGCAAAGCTTGGAAAAGGGGCAAGAATATATCACTTACGCCTTGATAAAGGCAACATTCAATTACCCTACTAAAGGCTACGACGATTCGGTGGCGTACCCTAATTAATGACGGAAGGTCATGATACAGATGGACTTCCCAAGGAGAGCGTGCTTATCTGATAAGAAATTAGCGCGAAAATCAAGGCGGATATATCACTAGCTGACGTCATAATGGATACGCACAAAGATAATCGAGCAAATCTCGGAAAGGGCAAAACGGGCATTCAAGCCTTGAATAAAAAAAAGGGGGGGAGAAACCCTAGCAACATTACAATAATGTTTTAACATTTTGTTCAAAACAAATACTTGCTATTGTTCAAAATAAATCTTTGATCAGGGAGTCATCAGGAGAAAACTGAAGTGACAAATTTGTCACTTGGTCCACTTCTCGCTTCAACTGCTCGTAGTTGGTGCTCATCTCATGGAAGAGCTTCACAGCCTCTTCAGCTTTCAGCCTTTTCTTCTCTACTTTATGCCCCTCAGTTGCGAGGTTATGGAAGTCGCGCTTCAAATTCACAGCCACGCGAATCTGGGTGACTCTATTGACAAGATACCCGAATCCCACCTTGCCCTGAACTTTTGCTTGAAGGCCTTAACACATGCTGAAAATCAACTGCGCACTCTGAGGAGAGATGGTCGCAGGTGTAGCCGCAGACAGTTGCTCCAAAATCCAGATGGCCTCGGTCAAGAACAGCCTCCTGTTGAAAGGCTCTATCTCCAGGGACCTCGCAAATGATCGAGGATAGGAGAGACGCATCTGAACCAGCCAGTCCACATCAGCTTGCTTCAAACCTAACAATGTTGGTCCAGGTTTAGAGCATGTATCTTGTAAATGAAGAGTGCAAAGGAAAACAACAATAATGATAACATACCAGTTCCCTCAAGGATCTCGTGGCGCGATTTCTTAACGCGTAAGCGCAAGTGCACGGTCAAGTAATATAGGGGTGGTATTTCAACCCCGAGTTATCGATCCCACGAGGACAGGCTTGAGATTATTTAATTAGTTATTTAATTTAGAGTACGGGGCAGGAGGAAAGATTTGATTGATTTCTAGAATTGAAATAACCACTAAGCTAATATTTTTGGATTTTTATATTTAATAAATAAGTTTGGAGAAACTAGGCAATCTCTAGATCACCTAGGGTTGTAGACGATTTCCGGATTATCTGAGCAACACGTTAACTATATTCTAACTAAGCCGGGTAACATCACTGACTATCTTCTATCGGTCTCAAGTCATTCTCTTGCCGGTACACTACAATCTCCTATCGGTCTCTTGTGTCTACCGGTCCGTTCTAGTAGGCTAACGACATGCACGACAACGGGTCCTGTCGGTCCACCGTTGCACGAAACCGTCGAATCTCACCTACCGAATCTACCCACATTTGGCCAATCCTAACAAGTCTCTTCTCAGTCTCAGTGATACGGGATTGATGATCAAGTTCTCTACACAATTAGGTTGAGTCACTGTCGTGCACTCATCTAATTAGCTAGCACGTCCGGGTAGCTACTCCATTCATGCTGAAGATTAAGCATAGAACAAGAACAATTGAATCAAAATAAGCTAACTTTAAGCATGAATCAACTATTGAGTGAAACCCTAGTTTTTGAACCCTAGTTTTATCTCCTAATCATGTCACTCAATTAGGATTACTAACATAAACAAGAAACTAGAATTGATTCAAAAGAAGAAATCAAGAAATCATGAAGCAAAGATCAAATCCGGAAAAATATCATCGTTTACATAAACCCTAGGCTCTCAAAGAGATGCCTAGCAAAACGTCTAGCTAATACTAATAAACCAAACAAGACTTACTAGTTTCTCCATAGAAGATTGAGAGAGAAGAAGAAGAAATCAACTTTAGAGCTTCAATGGAGGAGGAGTCCTCCTCTTGTGCGTGCCTCCTCTCTTCTCCTTGCGTTGATGGCCTTCTTCTCACGTGTCTCCCTTTCTTTTGTTTTATGTCTCTTTTTATCTTCACTTAGGGTTTATTAATTAATAATCAAAAAATATATTAATTAATAACCCTAAATCTTGGCCTTTCCCCGTGCGTTGCTGGGTCTGCTAGCAGATCGTACGATCTGCTTTTGCTGATCGTGCGATCTGCTACTTGGTCGTACGATCTGCTACTTGATCCTATAAGTCAGTGAGTTCTCCCCTAGCAGATCGTGCGATCACTAAAGTTGATCGTGCGATCTGCTTTGATCCTAGGATCAACTTTTGTTCCTACACTTCAAACTTTCTAAAATGACACTTTGACCCCCTTTTTCCATCTTTGTCCTCTTTTCTTCCAATTTCTTTCTCTCCCAAGCTTCCGCATATGTTCCGAAGTTCGTTTTCCTCCTCCTCTTGATCCATGAGCTCCGTTTCCTGTCCAACACAACACGAAAACACCCCGTGCGATCAAAAGTGACAAAATAAATGTAAATAATGTGAAAAACGCCCGGATTAATAATTTATCACTCAAAGCTAAACTTATCCAATTTCCTCAAGTTCATAGTGTATTTCTAATATATTCAACCCGGAAACTACACAAAACGGTACAAAAACGTAGAAGAAATATAACTCTAATATAGAGTTATCAAATCCCCCCACACTACCTTTTTGCGTCCCGAGAAAATCAAAAACACTTCTCACACTATGATTTTCAATCCACCGACTTGCATTTAACTTCACTAGCCATGTGACACAAACAACACACACACCCATGCAACCTACATGACTATACAATGCAACTCGATTATTTCACAATGCAAGAATTGAAACAACACCAATTTTTTTTTTTTATTTTTTTTAGTTAGAGATTGGGCAATCTCAAAAAGTAAACCGGCAAGTCACAAGGCTCTCATATTCCCTCGGAAGTTCTATAACTTTGGTGATCGGTAGAACTTGCGGCCAGTTTCGTTAGACAGAACGGGCACGAACACAAAATATGTTGCTTCCGCACACTCATCAAACGTATCCCTAGCACTTACCTTCCGAGCTATTTATCCACGGGTTAAATTGCTGACGGTTTAGGACGGGTAGGATAGGATATTTACAAGCGTAGTCCTAGACGTCATGATCTAACTCACAAAACCCGATTCTCACACTCCCTTACCAAAATCCAAGGAACCACACCGAATCTCACTACTCCGGCCCTCATTCCCTCAATCTTGGTGCAACGCCGTTCTGGCGGCCACAAATGTGAAGAAGTGATCTCGAACAATAGCTAATCTCCCCGATCTTCAATTTCGACCTTGCTCCTTTATTCCCTTTCAATTTCACTTTCTATTTCTATTTTACTCTTTTTTCTTTTCTTTTCCACACAATAACATTAAGCACATGGAGCCGACAATACGATAGTAATATCCGAGGAGATAAAATATCAAAATTAGATAACATGGGGGTGGAATGTGTCAAATTAGTGATGTAACATAGATGTCGACACCCCCACACTTGATGCAAAGCAAATCACGAACCCAGTAGTCAATGTGTAAACGTGCTTTTCCAACCGATCCTCCTCATCACCTAAGATATAGAGAATATAAATAAAGCATAAGCACGACCTCCTATAAGATCAACCAACCCCCACCCCATGACGTGCGGAAGAAATATCACGCACTACGGTACTCCACCTGTGATCGTGGTGTAAGGACACGACTCACCGCCACACCGAAGTGTGCTACCGTCTCTAACTCACCCTCACATCCCCTCAAAAGACGACATGTAAGAGAATCCACATAAGATGTATCAAATAATCTCACCCTCATCAAACCTCCATAACTCAACTCCCTCTATCGTGACGCATAGGAAAGGACCATTCTAACAAGTGATGAAAGTCACAATGAAAGGCTTCCTAGGCTAGAGGCTGTGAATAAAAGGGGTAAACGGATCAATAGGGGTAACTAGTGGACCTAGGAGATGGAGACGGGACGTGAGGCCCCCATAAACATTCACACGCACAGCTGTTCCGTTGCCACTACGAGGAGGGTTGACGACTACCTAAGTGACGGTGTTGTAGCGCTAGTAGGATAACTAGTCTGAGAGGCAGCTACTCGCATTTCTAATGTGCATTAGCCCTATAAGTCTTCCTACTCCAGATTCTCGCGTCTACCTCACCTCATATTTTCATACTCCTAAGGAATCTATCATTAAGCCCTCTCCACATTCACTCTCTTCGATTGTCGTTTCTCAAAAGTTATCAATTTTATGATTTTTTTTTTATTTTTTTCACTTTTTCCATATTTTCCTAGACTCTATATGCGATGGCCAACTCGACTAATCACACGACTTGGTAGGGTAACTCAATAATGTAAAAGTGCAACAATGCAGAAAATTTTAAAACTATCACAATACGACATTGTATTAAAAACATTCTAGACTAACCACACGTACTACACAATACGACACAACTACATGTAACTGGCGATGCATAACTGACATGGCTAGCAAAATTGTACACAAACCCCCCCACACTTAAGCGTTTCGTTGTCCTCAACGAATATAGATAAATAATAAGAGGACTCATCGCTTAAATGTGCAGGCGGTGGATCTACACAATTATCGCTCAAAACGTAGAACATAGAGAGTTAGAGGTACCTGGGGTGCCCGGACCTACATGGGCACCGTTGCCGCGAAACTGCAACAAGAAGGGGTCTTGTGGACCGTTGACAGTTTCCGGAAAAGTCTCACCTCGCGTCCGGATTCCGATGCGCCTACTCACATTCTATCACACGCATCAAGAAGGGGAACCCGGAGCGTCTTATGTACCTGTGTCCCTGCACACTGATTGAAAGTATTAAAGCAACTCTCTCTCTCACCCCTCAAAATAAAATATGGAGAACTAAAAGCAAAAACAGAAACAAATTGCATCCTAATCTACATTGGGTTGCCTCCCAAGCAGCGCTTGTAATTTAAGGTCGACAGCCCGACCCGGTTACCTCAACCAAAAAGGATTGTGGAGACTGCTTTATCCCTCCACTTCTTCTTCTTCCACCATCTCTTCTCGATAACTTCACGTGCACCCCTGTGCTCTGAAGAAGGTGGACACTTGTGGAAGCTGACTCCTTTCATTTTGCAATTGATCTTCTTGAGAAACTTCCACCAAGTACCACTAATCTCTGGCCATAAAATCATCCCAGTAGTACTTCCTTGATGCTATATGATCTTCAAATGATCCATGAAAATTATCCACACCCCCACACTTGCTGACTTCCAACTCCTTAACTATGGAATATGGATGATCAATAGAATCGCCCATAGAACAAGAGATTGGAAGTTGCTCATCAAATTCTTCCCCATAAGAATCCCCATACAATAATTGTTCCAGCTCGTCGCAGACTTGCGTGACATAGGATATGGAGAATTCATCATTAATCAGAGTTGGGGCTTTTACCTCAATAGCACTGAGCACAAGTGTTTCACCAGCTTCATCGTCGGCACACCACAGACTTCCAATTTCGGTGTCTTCCCATTCATACCAAGGATGTGAGGGAACCTGCGGTCTTGGCTCGCAATACGGCAGATCTTCCCATCTTCGGCACACAGGTCCACCCCAGTCTGAATCAGAGTCTGAGTCCTCATATATGGCAGAGTCCACCAATGGTTCCTGGACACTGCAGTCTTCGTTCAGCTCAGGTATCTCTTCTTCCACTTGTGGTGGGGATGATGAAGGTTCAACATTTGGCTCACTGTCATATGGCACGGTTTCTTCTTGTGGCTCTTGAATGCTTGATTCCCCTGCTGTTGACAGTTTTTCTATTCGCTTCTTTATCCTCTCCAACATCTCCCTCACGTATTCCCTACCTGTGGCTGAATCCTCTTTTGGTAATTGTGCATCTATGGACAAAAATTTGGCGCAAACTTCCATGTCATTCATAATACTACGCCGTTCTGCCATATCCGCTGATGAGTCTTCCTGGTGCTGATGAAGCTGGGGGGCATGTACTCGACATGAGTCTCTACGTTCGTGCCAAATGCCGCATACGTAGCACCAAGTTATGCATGCTTCCTCGTCTTTATGGTTACCCCTGCAGTGGAAACAGTAGGGGGGACCCGAATAACAGTCTTCGCTCCACATGCTTAAATTGTCTCTTGCTCCCTGCGTTCCTGAGAAAAACTCACAAGACACCCGTGAAGCACAGAGATATAGAATAAAAATATTAAAACTAAACTAAAATAAAAGTACTCTAAACTAACTCCTAACAAAATAATCTACCGCTGTCCCCGGCAACGGCGCCAAAAACTTGGCACGGATTCTTAACGCGTAAGCGCAAGTGCACGGTCAAGTAATATAGGGGTGGTATTTCAACCCCGAGTTATCGATCCCACGAGGACAGGCTTGAGATTATTTAATTAGATATTTAATTTAGAGTACGCGGCAGGAGGAAAGATTTGATTGATTTCTAGAATTGAAATAACCACTAAGCTAATATTTTTGGATTTTTATATTTAATAAATAAGTTTGGAGAAACTAGGCAATCTCTAGATCACCTAGGGTTGTAGACGATTTCCGGATTATCTGAGCAACACGTTAACTATATTCTAACTAAGTCGGGTAACATCACTGACTATCTCCTATCGGTCTCAAGTCATTCTACTTCACGGTACACTACAATCTCCTATCGGTCTCTTGTGTCTACCGGTCCGTTCTAGTAGGCTAACGACATGCACGACAACGGGTCCTGTCGGTCCACCGTTGCACGAAACCGTCGAATCTCACCTACCGAATCTACCCACATTTGGCCAATCCTAACACGTCTCTTCTCAGTCTCAGTGATACGGGATTGATGATCAAGTTCTCTACACAATTAGGTTGAGTCACTGTCGTGCACTCATCTAATTAGCTAGCACGTCCGGGTAGCTACTCCATTCATACTGAAGATTAAGCATAGAACAAGAACAATTGAATCAAAATAAGCTAACATTAAGCATGAATCAACTATTGAGTGAAACCCTAGTTCTTGAACCCTAGTTTTATCTCCTAATCATGTCACTCAATTAGGATTACTAACATAAACAAGAAACTAGAATTGATTCAAAAGAAGAAATCAAGAAATCATGAAGCAAAGATCAAATCCGGAAAAATATCATCGTTTACATAAACCCTAGGCTCTCAAAGAGATGCCTAGCAAAACGTCTAGCTAATACTAATAAACCAAACAAGACTTACTAGTTTCTCCATTAGAAGATTGAGAGAGAAGAAGAAGAAATCAACTTTAGAGCTTCAATGGAGGAGGAGTCCTCCTCTTGTGCGTGCCTCCTCTCTTCTCCTTGCGTTGATGGCCTTCTTCTCACGTGTCTCCCTTTCTTTTGTTTTATGTCTCTTTTTATCTTCACTTAGGGTGTATTAATTAATAATCAAAAAATATATTAATTAATAACCCTAAATCTTGGCCTTTCCCCGTGCGTTGCTGGGTCTGCTAGCAGATCGTACGATCTGCTTTTGCTGATCGTGCGATCTGCTACTTGGTCGTACGATCTGCTACTTGATCCTATAAGTCAGTGAGTTCTCCCCTAGCAGATCGTGCGATCACTAAAGTTGATCGTGCGATCTGCTTTGATCCTAGGATCAACTTTTGTTCCTACACTTCAAACTTTCTAAAATGACACTTTGACCCCCTTTTTCCATCTTTGTCCTCTTTTCTTCCAATTTCTTTCTCTCCCAAGCTTCCGCATATGTTCCGAAGTTCGTTTTCCTCCTCCTCTTCATCCATGAGCTCCGTTTCCTGTCCAACACAACACGAAAACACCCCGTGCGATCAAAAGTGACAAAATAAATGTAAATAATGTGAAAAACGCCCGGATTAATAATTTATCACTCAAAGCTAAACTTATCCAATTTCCTCAAGTTCATAGTGTATTTCTAATATATTCAACCCGGAAACTACACAAAACGGTACAAAAACGTAGAAGAAATATAACTCTAATATAGAGTTATCATCTCGCGCAAAGAAGGGATGCGCATTGCTGGGGAAGCTGAAGACTGTTTTCGCTCCATTGCTCTTCTATCAGACGCGAGCTCTAGCTCCTCATAGTTGGCAGGAAGGGTATAGGCCGCACCAGGTGCGATTGTAGCTCCTACCTGTGAACTCCAAAAGCTCCATGCTTGAGGAATCTCTGGAAGCTCAATACCTGATGAAGGAATGGCAACAGTTGAAGCTGCTGATCGATTAGGGATGCCTTCAGGTGTGAAAGGCTCGTGAGACTCAGGAGCACTCATTTGAACATTCACATTCGCATGTGATTGACAGCGTAAATCTATCTGCTTTTTCGCAAGTGTACGATCACGCAATATAGAGTATGTAATTGTGACTCTGATTTTCGAACCCTCGAGAACAGTTTAAGTTTTGCTTATTAGAATTAGAATTAGACACAAAGTCTGTAAAAAGGAGGAAGGTTGGGATTTGATTCTACTCACTAAATTGCAGTAAATAAAACGATATTTAGAAAAGCTTATTTTATTTTTCTTTTAAATACTTTGCAGAAATTGTTGTAGTTGTAAAAATCAATAATTCTAAGAATCTAGGTCCCAGGATCCCCTAGGGTTAATCTCCAGCTTTCATGGTATATTCGATTTCAGAAACACACGGTGGTTTTGTTTATGCCAGCATACCAACAGTACAATCTCCTCTCGGTCTCATGCACCTATCACTCTCCTGCAGATTTTCGGGTCCTCTCGGTCCACCTAAATCTGCAGGTTCGTTCTAAGTCTGCTAGGGTTACAGGTTCTCCTCTCGGTCTCCCCCTAAACGTCTAACAGTTGGTCTAATGCTTCTGGGCTAGTCCCCTGATTCTTTTCACCTCTCGGTCCATCAAGGCAGAGTACTAAATCCTGTCTTTTCTTCCTAACTCTCACTGGTCACTCTCGCGCACCAGATCTTGTCTTTAACACTCCTGGGTGATCAAACCATTCATGTATGTAAATAAAATCAAAGACAGAATAATAAACAATCCATCCTGTATTAAGGCTTCAACTAGCCATGCATCTGAAAATCAAACAACCAAGTCTGCTGAATTCATAAACCCTAGGTTCACCGAGAACCTAGGAAAAAGGTCTAGCTAGCTTGCATTATTGAAAAACAACGTTTCATAAAAGAGAGAAAAGATCAAACTAGTTATTGGCTGAATACTGAAAAACTGCTCCAATCCTGACTTGCTCCAATCCTGACGGCTCCGAAACTGGCTGCTGTGATGATGATGATAGATGTATGAGTGTGTATGTGTAACCCTAATTCATTGCTGGGACACCTCCTTTTATACTGCCACAGTCTCCAAAACTGATGCACGAAATTCCTGTTTTACCCTCAAAAAGACCCGTCCTGGAAGCTTCTGGAAACCCTCCGTGCGTTCAAACGCAACTCACCTGCGTTCAAACGCAGTGCGTCTGAACGCACTCATCCTGCGTTTGAACGCAGGCCTTAACCGCTTTTCCTTCCTCAGGCTTCTGACTTCTCGGACACGTGCGTTTGAACGCAGCTCCCCTGCGTTTGAACGCACAACTTGATCTTTTCTTCTTCTGATGTCGAGTCCTGCGTTTGAACGCAGGCCGTGCGTCTGAACGCACCCCTTAGCTTTTCTGCATTTCTGAATTTGAACGCTGCGTCTGAACGCAGGCCGTGCGTCTGAACGCAGGCCTTAGCCTCTTTTTCCGCCATTTTCCCGCTGCTGCCATCTGGTGCGTTTGAACGCAGGTGCCCTGCGTTTGAACGCATAACTTAGACTTTTCTGCTCTTTTTTCTGCTCAGCTCTCCTGATACTCTGCCTCCCATCCAAGTCAATCCCATGCATTTCTCGGCACCTGTTACCTGCACATTATAACATGTACCCGCGATCATATCCAACAAACAAAAGTATGCATGAAATTACTCAAATCTTGCAATCATGTCCTATAAATCTCTGCCTCGTATCAAGTCGAAAATAAGCTGAAAATGGGCAAACTCAACTCTCACAGGGTTCAAACCAATGGTAAAAATATGTCCCAGACTAGTCCATTTTCAAGCTGTCAAAATACCCCCACACTAAACTCTGCTCGTCCCGAGCAGACCCTTGCATACTGCCTTGCAGACCCATATTTTGCATACTTTAATTGCATACTCCCCTTTTTCACAGATTCATGTCACAGACCAAAAGACTCAATAGATGACTGACTCAGATACAGAATATACACAAACTGACTCAAGACACAGCAAAATTTTTTTTTTCTTTTTTCCTCTGAGATTGGGCAACCTCTCTATCATAAACTCAAATCATCAAATCCTCACAAGCTCATTTTGAAATTCCACAACGCGCAGAAAGAAATGGTATAAACTGATCCTGTGCACAAACTCACTAAGGTGTCCCCCAAACATCCACCAAACCAACCAAGATAAAGCACGTCTTTTGACTTAGAGGGTCCAGGCTTCTTTAAGTCAACAGATAATTTTTCTTCGCCAAGTCATTTGAGGTTTTCAGACCCTCTTAGCCGTTATTGCAATTGATTTGCAAATTGTCCCATTGCTGGGAGACACAACTCCTGTGTAATACGGCTTGACTTTAATTTCCCTCTTAAGCTCTAAATTGGATTGAATCCAAATTTTCCATGTGAATGGAAGCACATTTTGTTGTTTCTCCTTTAAGCACAAATAATTATTTATTTATTATTTTTTTTCAGATTGTTTTTTTTTTTTTTTTTTTATAAACCTTCTCTGTTTTTACAACTGTGCAGTAGAGCTTTAAGAGTGCGGGCTTTTTAGGATTTTCTCTTGGAACCACCTTAAGGGATGGTGGTGTACATTCCCCAACTTCGCTTAGGCCAAATACTTGTACCACATAAAACCGACTCTACACGAAGGTCCACCCCAGATTCCAAGAGTCCACCAGTTTCCACGGGAAACAGAATATTCAATTATCTAAGGACCAAATCCACCTAGCACACTAGAGAAGTCAAAAGTATGCCTATTATCTACTTTCCACATTCCTGAATACCCAGGACATCCTGTCGTGAGACTTGTGCACAAAATACTAAAATTTGAAGTATCCCTACTACGGTGCTTCCTACTCTCGTAAGTTCTTTCATTGGATTCTCTTCAGTTTCTAGGTCCTAAGTTGCCCTTTCTCAAAAAAAAAATTAATTTATTTATATTTTATATATATATATATATATATATTATATATTTTTAGATTTTTTATAACATGCAAGGTCAGAAGAGTTGGTGGGTAGACTCAACATAAAAAAAAACGTGCTGACTCAAAAATGAAAATAAAGTGAAAAATGAAATTGACAAAAATATGCTGACATGGCTATGCAGGAGGACACGATTCCCCACCCCCACACTAGAGGTGGCGCGTCCTCGCGACTCTACTGATCTGGCCTGTAACTAGAATTTGTGTTCTCCGGAGTAGACTGGTCAGTCGGCTCTGGAGATGGTGAAGGGGTTCGCCCTCTGGCGCGTTTCCTCGCAGCATGTTGTGCTGCGGCAGCGGTACCAGCATGGCTGGCACCGGGATGGGCATTGCTGGCCCCTGGGTCTGCATGCTGCCTAGGTGGATAGTGGGTACCAGGTCTGCCAGGGTCACCAACGCTGTCAGCGTGTTCCGTACTCGGTGTGGGGTCATGGCCAGAGAAGCTGTCATATGGCCGACTATCCTCCATTGTCCAGCTGGGACAATTATCACTCGAATAGCGGTCCGGGAAATTAAATCTCTTACCACGCATGTTGCTCTGAATTTCAGCGAGTGCCGCCTCATGAGCTCTCAATGCGGCTGTGTTAGCGTGGTAAATATGCTTCAAGGTCTTGAACAACTTTCCAAGACCCCTGGCCATTTTCTTGACCGTCCTTACCAGGTAGTTATGTACTTTTTCTTGGGCCTTAATTTTCTTTCTGACCCATTCCCCATGCTCAGTCCTCTCCAGGCGCCCAAAAGAACTGCGCCTGGCCCCTCTGCTGTACTGCCCTAAGTCGGGGTCGGCCTGCCTGTGTTCATTGGAACTGGCAGATCGTGGCAGTCGGAGGGGACCTGGTAAGGCTGGAAAACCCCCATCACCAGGAGGAGGTGGTGGTGGCATGCCAACACCCCCACCCTGAGGTGGAGCATCATCATCATCATCGTCCACTTGGACAAATTCTGGAGGCCCGTGCACGGCCTCATGCAATGCACATCTCATGTTTCGGTACTTGCGTACCTGCACTGGTCGGATATCTCTCAGCTCGCCAGGGATAACCACCCGATAATCCTGCGCCATTTTTGTTAACATCCCCAGGAGACCCAAACCCTTCTTGCTGTGGGTCTCTCTTCGTTCCCGGAAAAACTCACAAATAATCTCCGGGAGGCTCACAGGCTCTCGGGCCATCAGGCAGTACACCAAAAGGGCAATGTTATAATCAATGCGGGTAAAGTGTTTAATACCCACAATTCTGTTGTTTACCCACTCAGTCCACCATCTCGCCTCTCGAATTAGGTAGGTCGCAGGGAGTTTCCGGTAGGAAGGACTTCGTTCAGGATAGTACCAAGCAGCGCCTGGTACACCAGCACACAGGGTGGTCAAGATCTGCTCGCTAAGCTGTTCAGATGGATGACGCCTTAGTTCCTGAAACTGACAGTCATCCAACACTAATTCCGGGCCCAGACTCTCTCGGATACTCTCTGGGGTGATTCGAATCCATCTTTTTCTGCAGTAAATCCAGTCAATTGACTGGGCTTCACTGTTCATGCACTGCTGGAGATTGCTGAAAATCTCCTTAGCCAGCACAGAACTGACTTGCAGATTGGTGAAACCAGTAAACAAATCCCCAAAATGATCCTGCCCAGTATAGTTGAACAGTTCATCCCCCATTGCTACTCTATCACGGGGAAAGGTCCTCTCAGCAGGTATGTCATACCGAATCTTTTTGTCTTGCAGAAAGAAACGGTGAGCCTCCATGTTAACAAACCTATGGTCGCAGAAATGGTCAACCCTAAGCAATCTGCAGTCTATGATGTTCAAAGGTGCAATCGCCCTATCAGGCCTCATGTAAGGTCTATCCTCATCCATTTCAAGATTCAAACAGATAAATGAAAATATTCAAAGAGAAGGAAAAGATAGAACCTGGCTACCCGGAGTGAATCTTACGGGTACAGCTCTGGAAATTGCTCTCTGAAGTGGATCTGTCGGTGTTTGGATCGGATGAGTTTGACCACCCCCACACTGTTCCTGACCTTCTGGTGGTCCTCCGGTGGTCGTTGGAGATTGCTGGCGGCTGACTGCTTCTGGCGGCTGCTAGGGCAGAGAGAATTTCTAGAGAGAGAGTTGAAAACTGGATGACTTGGGTGAAAATGAGTCACTGTCATCCGTACAGTATATATAGGCAAATTTTCAGAAATTGCAGAATGGCCCCTGAATTTCAAAATTTTTTCAAATTTTTCCGAAATTTCTGATCCCGCTCGAATGTGCATTTGAACGCAGCTTCTGCGTTTGAACGAACGTCTTCAACTTTTCTGGAAATTTGAAATTCTCTTCATCTGCGTTTGAACGCATGGTGTGCGTTTGGACGCAGTGCTTGAAGTTCTATGATTTTTCTGGCCTTGTTGATTTGCGTTTGAACGCACATGATCCGCGTTCGAACGCACCCTTTGCGTTTAGACGCACGTCCTTAGGCTTTTTCCAACCCATCTTTTTCTTCTTGCGTTTGAACGCATCTTGTGCGTTTGAACGCACCACTTGTTGGCTGGAAATCTTCATTGTGTGATCTGCGTTTGAACGCAGGCGGTATGCGTTTGAACGCATAAGTGTTAGCCATTTCCAGTGTTTCCTCTGTCTGTTGGTGGGTCTGCGTTTGAACGCAGGGTGTCTGCGTTTGAACGCACATCTGCGTGTGAACGCATGTCTCCTGCGTTTGAATGCACGCCTCTGATTCCTGAAACACTGAGTTCAACATTAAACCCCTCTTTCTCACTTTTCTCTCAAATTTTGAACATTGTAAAAATTATATAAAAACAACTAATCTATGTTGGGTTGCCTCCCAACCAGCGCTTGTGATTTACAGTGGACAGCCCGACTTTGTTACCTCTGTTGTAATCACGGAAGGTCGAGGTAGAGTGCCTCTACCTCCATGATCTCCTGAGGATCTCTGTATGGCTTGACTCTGTTCCCATTCACCTTGAAAACTGTATTATCCCTCGGGTTCTCCAGCTCCACCACTCCCCATGATGTAATGTCCTTCACAATAAATGGTCCAGACCATCTTGAGCGCAGCTTCCCTGGATAGAATTTCATCCTTGAGTTCTAGAGGAGAACCTTCTGCCCGATTTCTATCTTCTTTGGTAGAATGCGGTTGTCATGCCACTTCTTTGTTTTTTCTTTATAAATTTTGGTACTCTCATAAGCAGTTCTACGGAATTCTTCTAGTTCGAGGAGTGCCATCTTCCATTTGTTTCCCGACAAACTGTGATCCATATTTAGCTGCTTGATTGCCCAGTATGCTTTGTGTTCCAATTCTACTGGTAAGTGACATGCTTTTCCAAACACCAACTGGTAAGGGGACATTCCCAGTGGGGTTTTATAAGCAGTTATGTATGCCCAGAGCGCATCATCCAGCTTCAGCGACCAGTCCTTACGTCCAGGATTCACAGTTTTTTCCATTATGCTCTTTATCTCCCTGTTGGACACCTCTGCTTGCCCGTTTGCCTGAGGGTGATAAGGCAGCGATACCTTATGGATAGACACCCCGTACTGCTTTAAAACTTTGGCAAAGACCTTATTGATAAAATGAGAACCTTCATCGCTGACCATGGCCCTCGGTGTTCCGAATCTGGTAAAGATATTACGTTTGAGGAATCTTTCCACGACTGCCGCATCGTTCTTCTGACAGGCTATTGCTTCCACCCATTTTGACACGTAGTCTACTGCCAGTAAGATGTAGAGATTTCCCAGAGACGAAGGGAATGGACCCATAAAATCGATACCCCAAACATCAAAAGGCTCGACTTCCTGCCAAAGTGTCATGGGCATTTCATTCCTCTGGGAAATATTTCCTGTCCGTTGGCAGCGATCGCAACTCTGCGCATAATCATGGCAATCCTTGAAGACTGTTGGCCAGAAAAATCCTGACTGCAGCACTTTGTGGGCTGTTCTCGGTCCGCTGAAGTGTCGCCCACATTGTGCTGAGTGGCATTGCTGAATTACCTCCAAAATCTCGTGACATGGAATGCAGCGACGGAGAATATTGCCTGCCCCTTGCTTGAACAGATAAGGATCGTCCCAGAAATATTGCTTGCAGTCTGAAATAAACTTCTTTTTCTGCCAAGGGGTGATGTCTTCAGGGAGTGCTCTATTGACCAAATAATTGGCTATGCCGTAATACCAGGGCCGTCTGTTGGTCTTGATCTTCATAATATGTTCATCCGGAAAATTTTCTTGAATGGGCACCAGTTCTTCTGTAGGGTTTTCCAGACGAGATAGATGATCAGCTACCACATTTTCAACTCCCTTTTTATCCCTGATCTCGACATCAAATTCCTGCATCAGCAGAATCCAACGCAGCAGCCTTGGCTTTGCATCCTTCTTCTCCAGTAAGTATTTCAGTGCACTGTGATCTGTGAATATGATGACTTTTGAACCTACCAGGTAGGATCTGAACTTATCCAGGGCAAACACGACTGCCAGCAGCTCCTTCTCTGTAGTCCCATAATTAATCTGTACCTCATTCAGGACCCTGCTGGCATAGTAGATGACACTGCACACTTTGTCCTTTCGCTGTCCCAGTACCGCGCCCACTGCGTAATCACTGGCGTCGCACATCAGCTCGAACGGGAGGGTCCAGTCTGGCGTTGTGATAATGGGTGCAGTTGTCAGCCTCTCTTTAAGCACGTCAAAGGCTTCTTTGCAGGCTTCATCAAATACGAAGGGCACATCTTTTCCCAACAAATTACATAGTGGCTTTGTAATTTTTGAGAAATCTTTAATAAACCTTCTGTAAAATCCTGCGTGGCCCAAAAAACTCTTAATTGCCTTCACTGTGGTTGGATACGGCAGCTGCTTGATCACCTCTATTTTTGCCCTGTCTACTTCCAGTCCTTTGCTGGAAATCCTGTGTCCCAGCACTATTCCTTCAGTAACCATGAAGTGGCATTTTTCCCAGTTGAGTACCAGGTTTGTTTTTCTGCAGCGAATCAGAACTCTGGCTAGATGGTACAAGCAGTCTTCGAAGCTGTCTCCAAACAACGAAAAATCGTCCATGAAAACTTCCAAATTTTTCTCTATCATATCAGAGAAAATAGCCATCATGCATCTTTGGAATGTTGCTGGAGCATTGCACAATCCAAATGGCATTCGTCTAAAGGCGAACGTTCCATATGGGCAGGTGAACGTCGTCTTTTCTTGATCCTCTGGATTTATATAGATCTGGTTGTAGCCAGAATACCCGTCATGAAAGCAGTAATAAGCATGGTGAGCTAGTCTGTCCAACATCTGATCCATGAATGGCAGCGGGAAGTGGTCTTTCAGTGTGGCCTCGTTCAGCTTCCGATAGTCCATACAGATTCGCCAGCCAGTGACAGTGCGCTGGGCGATCTGCTCCAGATCAGCATTCTGTACTACTGTAATACCCCCTTTCTTTGGTACACACTGGACAGGACTGACCCAGGTGCTGTCTGATATGGGGTATATAATTGCTGCTTCTAGCCACTTCATGACCTCCTTACGTACCACATCTTTCATAATTGGGTTTAGTCTCCGTTGAGGCTGGATGACAGGCTTCTTTCCTTCTTCGATTCTTATTTTGTGCATGCAGTAATCAGGACTGATTCCCTTTAGGTCTGCAATTGTCCATCCGATGGCTTCTTTATGCTCTCGAAGTACCTTCAGCAGCTTTTGTTCCTGTTCCTGAGATAAAAGAGACGAAACAATTACCGGCAGAGTATTATTTTCACCAATAAAAGCGTACGTGAGGTGGTCTGGCAACTGTTTTAATTCCAGGACTGGTGGTTCCTGGAGTGATGGGACCAGTGTCATTTTCTGCTCGCCTCCTTCATCCCTATATAGCGTGACCCAGCTCTCTGTTCCCATGATCTGCTCATCCTGCTGCTCCTCTGTTTCCTCTGGATACATGTCCTCAAATTCTTCCCATAAATTTTCCATTTCCTCATTCTCCAGATCATCAATTACCTCTATTGCAAAATAGTTTTCATGCCCATAATGGTCAGGAAGCTGGAGAGATTTGAAAACATTAAATTTCACTTTTTCCTCGTTGATTTGCATGGACAACTCTCCACTATTGCAGTTAATAATGGCTTCACCGGTTGCTAGGAAAGGCCTGCCCAGGATTAGCGGGACCTCTCCAGCCTCCATATCCAGGATCACAAAGTCTGCTGGAAAAATAAGCTCTCCAACTTTTACCAGGATATCTTCAATTACTCCATAGGCGGGTTTCACAGATCTGTCAGCCATTTGAAGCATAATTCTTGTTGGACGTGGTTCTCCGACTCCCAGGCTTTTGAAGATTGTCAGTGGCATCAGGTTGATGCTGGCGCCCAAGTCGCATAAGGCTTTTCCTGTGTATGCACTGCCCAGGGTTACTGGGATAACAAAGCTGCCAGGGTCTTTCTTTTTCAGTGGTAGACCATTTTTCACACAACTGCTCGCTTCTACCGTCAGATTCACTGTTTCGAAGTCACTCATTCGC
This sequence comes from Linanthus parryae, assembly GCA_023055425.1. Lineage (NCBI taxonomy): Eukaryota > Viridiplantae > Streptophyta > Magnoliopsida > Ericales > Polemoniaceae > Linanthus > Linanthus parryae. The sequence goes on from JALGPY010000001.1 coordinate 125,893,534, forward strand.
CTTTTCCCATACAATATGTCTTTGAGAAATTTTGCATAAGTAGGCATTTTGGCAAGTGCTTCGGCAAAAGGTATGCTTATCTGTAATTTCTTGAGTACCTCCAGAAATCTGGCGTAGTCTTTGTTGTCATCTCTCCTGCGTGTCTTCAGAGGGTAGGGTACCTCCTTAGAGATAGGCACTATTTCTGGACTACCCTCATTAGTCTGCTCTGCTTCCTGCTCGACCGAACCCCTTTTCTGAGAGTTTACGGTTGAACTGTCTTCCCTGTCAATCACTTCCTGTTCAATAATTTTTGACTTTTCTTCACGTGCATGACTGGGATACGGTGGATCCTGCAGTGCAATTCCACTCCGAGTTGTGATAGCATTGATTTGAACGCGTGAATTGTTCACTGTATTTGATGGTAAATTCCCTGGGGCTCGTTCTGCCTGGTTCTATGCAAGCTGACCATTCTGCAGCTCCAAGTTGCGGATAGCAATCTTCATTTGGCTTACATCGGCAGTTAATGACTCCATCTGCGCGAATCTAGTTTCCCACTGCTTATTGAATTTCTCCATATAGGACTCAAAATTTTGCTGTGACAAATTTAGCCGTGGTGGTGCTGCTGGTGCGTGTTGTGCTGGGGCCGTCTGTTGTGCCTGTGGCCTGTGCTGGAATCCTGGTGCATAGACTGCTGCATTGGGATTTCCGTAGCGAAACCCTGGATGGTCACGTGTGCCTGGTCTATAGCGACTAGGATCCCACTGCTGCTGAACATAGTTGGCATCTTCGGTCTGAAGCTCCAGAATTGCTGCGTCAAGGTCAGGTTCTTCCACTGATGCCACTGGCTTCTTCTCTGTATACACCTTTTTAACTAAGTCCTGTACCACTTTCGTGAGGTTGTCAATCCTGTCGTCAGACACTGGTTCTACTACCGCTGTGAGCCTGCGGTCATCAAACAGGCGAGTATCCTGTTTGGCTAATTGTTTCATCAGTTCATATGCTCCATCCTTATCCACATGGTATAAAAAGTTACCCCCAGCTTCCCGATCAATCCTGTCAGCATTCTCCCTGTCGAGAGCATGGTAGAATACCTGCAGAATTTTTGCGTCCCCGAAGCCATGATTGGGGCATTTTCTTACAAGTCTCATCAGCCTGTCCCATGCGTCTACCACCGTTTCCCCCATATTCTGTTTGAACGATAAGATCTCACTCTGCAGCTTGATAACACTGGATGCGGGGTAGAACTTTGCTAAAAAATCAGTAACACACCCATCCCAGGTAGTGATGGACCTCGGTGGTCTTGCCTCCAGCCAGTCTTTTGCTATTCCGAACAAGCAGTATGGGAATAAAATCAGCTTTAGCGTATCCGCTTCGACTCCTTTATATTTAATCTTGTTGCAGTAATCTTTAAACTTTCCAAGGAATTCGTTTGGATCTTCATCTGCTTTCCCATTGAAATGACAATGGGTCTGGGCGGTCTGAATGGTGGATGATTTCAGATCGAAGTGCTCTGCTGTAATGGGTGGCACCACGATAGCTGGTTGATGTCCTCCGGTTGGGACTTCAAAATTTTCGACTATTGCCCTCCCAGACCTGTTGTAAGTCCTCTGATTGTTCCTGGAAGCAAAGCCTGCTGCTCTCAGCTCTTCAATGTAAAGAGCCATCTGTGCTGGAGTACGTTGCTGCTGTCCTGTGGGTGTTCCTGTTTCGGTTGTTGTGTCTTCTCCGTGCTCAGAAATTGCGGCTCGGTGTCTGCGACTTTGCTTTCTGAAAAGTTTTTCGGGATCTTCAAGTGGTGATACCAGTTTGCTAGGCAATCTGGACATAAACTAGAATACCCTGAAAATCAGAATTCAAGAGCAATAAGTCAAAAGAAAATAAACATAAAAAAAAAGAAAAACTTTGAGACTTATTCTAATGTCTTTTTAACAAAACTGTAACCGTTCCCCGGCAACGGTGCCAAAAACTTGACAGCGTAAATCTATCTGCTTTTTCGCAAGTGTACGATCAAGTAATATAGAGTATGTAATTGTGACTCTGATTGTCGAACCCTCGAGAACAGTTTAAGTTTTGCTTATTAGAATTACAATTAGACACAAAGTCTGTAAAAAGGACGAAGGTTGGGGTTTGATTCTACTCACTAAATTGCAGTAAATAAAACGATATTTAGAAAAGCTTATTTTATTTTTCTTTTAAATACTTTGCAGAAATTGTTGTAGTTGTAAAAATCAATAATTCTAAGAATCTAGGTCCCAGGATCCCCTAGGGTTAATCTCCAGCTTTCATGGTATATTCGATTTCAGAAACACACGGTGGTTTTGTTTATGCCAGCATACCAACAGTACAATCTCCTCTCGGTCTCATGCACCTATCACTCTCCTGCAGATTTTCGGGTCCTCTCGGTCCACCTAAATCTGCAGGTTCGTTCTAAGTCTGCTAGGGTTACAGGTTCTCCTCTCGGTCTCCCCCTAAACGTCTAACAGTTGGTCTAATGCTTCTGGGCTAGTCCCCTGATTCTTTTCACCTCTCGGTCCATCAAGGCAGAGTACTAAATCCTGTCTTTTCTTCCTAACTCTCACTGGTCACTCTCGCGCACCAGATCCTATCTTTAACACTCCTGGGTGATCAATCCATTCATGTATGTAAATAAAATCAAAGACAGAATAATAAACAATCCATCCTGTATTAAGGCTTCAACTAGCCATGCATCTGAAAATCAAACAACCAAGTCTGCTGAATTCATAAACCCTAGGTTCACCGAGAACCAAGGAAAAAGGTCTAGCTAGCTTGCATTATTGAAAAACAACGTTTCATAAAAGAGAGAAAAGATCAAACTAGTTATTGGCTGAATACTGAAAAACTGCTCCAATCCTGACTTGCTCCAATCCTGACGGCTCCGAAACTAGCTGCTGTGATGATGATGATAGATGTATGAGTGTGTATGTGTAACCCTAATTCATTGCTGGGACACCTCCTTTTATACTGCCACAGTCTCCAAAACTGATGCACGAAATTCCTGTTTTACCCTCAAAAAGACCCGTCCTGGAAGCTTCTGGAAACCCTCCGTGCGTTCAAACGCAACTCACCTGCGTTCAAACGCAGTGCGTCTGAACGCACTCATCCTGCTTTTGAACGCAGGCCTTAACCGCTTTTCCTTCCTCTGGCTTCTGACTTCTCGGACACGTGCGTTTGAACGCAGCTCCCCTGCGTTTGAACGCACAACTTGATCTTTTCTTCTTCTGATGTCGAGTCCTGCGTTTGAACGCAGGCCGTGCGTCTGAACGCACCCCTTAGCTTTTCCGCATTTTTGAATTTGAACCGTGCGTTTGAACGCAGGCCGTGCGTCTGAACGCAGGCCTTAGCCTCTTTTTCCGCCATTTTCCCGCTGCTGCCATCTGGTGCGTTTGAACGCAGGTGCCCTGCGTTTGAACGCACAACTTAGACTTTTCTGCTCTTTTTTCTGCTCAGCTCTCCTGATACTCTGCCTCCCATCCAAGTCAATCCCATGCATTTCTCGGCACCTGTTACCTGCACATTATAACATGTATCCGCGATCATATCCAACAAACAAAAGTATGCATGAAATTACTCAAATCTTGCAATCATGTCCTATAAATCTCTGCCTCGTATCAAGTGGAAAATAAGCTGAAAATGGGCAAACTCAACTCTCACAGGGTTAAAACCAATGGTAAAAAGATGTCCCAGACTAGTCCATTTTCAAGCTGTCAGTGATCCAACATCTTCCACGATTTGCTCACGAATCTCAGTCTCGGCAGCATTTGCATCCATTTCCTCAGCCGCAGCATTAGTATCTTCTTCCATCAGCACGGTGTCAGCTTCGGCATCATCAGAAACTTCGATGACATCCTCCAAGGGCTCTCCTGCATATTCAGCAGCTGCGACGGGCTTCTCGACGTGAGAACTCAGCTCTGGGACATAAGATGCAGAAGGTTGACTCCTCTGTTCCAACATGGCCTCACCAGCATTACCTGCGATACAAGACAGGACGATGTGAGGTAACTTGTGTCAAACAATATTTTATTATTTTGGTAAACCAAGAGCGAGCACCTCCACGCGTAGGTGGGATTTTAGCATCTTCGTCATATGCTAAGGACGCGATACCATGCCCTATTAATGTGTCTTCGCTAAGCATATCCTTAAGGTGAGCGTGACCTGGGGTGCGAAGAAACCAGTCATGATGAAGATCGGTTTACTAAGCCTAGTTCACAAGCGCTGTTCAAATGATTACCTGAAGGTTCACCGCACGTTCTTACTAGCCAGCGGCGAATGTCGGATTTCAATAAGCCATGCTTTAATGCACCGACAATCACGTCTCGGTAAGATACCGCAAGATTAAAAATGTCACCTTCATTGCCATCCGCGATTTCTTCAAAATTCGCTTGAGCCTGCTCCAGAGCAGCCGCATCTTCCTCTTGAGCCGCATCTTCCTCTTGAGCCGCATCTGTTTCATAGGCTTGCCGCGCCAAGTCGTCAACATGTTGCTCTACCAAGCTTCTTTGCTTTATGCGTTCAATCTCATCTTCTTCTCGCTTCCTTCTTTTTTCAGAAGCCTCCGCAGTTGTTCTCCTAGACTCAGCAAGGATGTCCCCGTCTATAGTTTTGCTGGAAACACCAGAGTGAGAACCCCTCTTCTGCCTCTTAGCTAGAAGGCCGCTGATGGTCTCTACATCATCATCTGCAAAGGAACAAGCTGTTCAGCAAAGGATTGCGAGAGTTAGGTTAATGAGAAGATAAGTACGTTTGAGATACCTTCCGACTCTTCCTCTTGTATCTCATGTCTCTCTTCTTCTCTGACATCTTCGAATCTCTCTTCTTCTTCATCATCATCTCTTTCTCTCACTTCCCTTCTCTCATCCTCCTCTTCCTCCTGAACAAATGGGACAAAAGTCTCGATTACGAGCTCTTTCCGCGCCTTGCTTGGCATGCGACCTTTTCGTTTGTCCCTGGAAGTAAGGGACTTCGCAGGGGAGGAAGCTGGAGCACTCCTAGGGGAAGAGATTGTGATTCCCTTCTGTCTTGGTCTCTTTGCTAGTGGAGCAGCAGTTGCTGGAGGAGACAGATCGTTCCTGGGAGGAGACAAGGCTGGAGTGTTATCTATCAGCGAGTCAGCAAATACGTCCATGACCTCGCGAATTCGGGCCTCAATTGCGGGAGCCATTCCCATTGCTAGCCGAATCGGCTCACCCTGCCTTCTCTTAGCAACAATGGTGGTGATCAGCGACTTAGAACGCTCACCAGATGCAAACCTCCTCACATAGCACTACAACAGATAAGGGAGTATAAGTTTCGATATATCAAGCTAAAGAGATTCGACATGCGCAAAGGAGATTGTTTACCTTGGCAAAATCTTCGCTGTATTTGATGACGTGCGAAGCACCTTCCCTAAATGCAGCCATCTTCTCGTCAAGGATGGTGGAGGGGCACAGGTGATTCTCGTGGTCTAAAGATGAGTAGCAGCCATATTGAGAGTCGTCCAAGCTACAGTTAGGACGGAAAGGGAAGGAATTTCTCTTGATCACAGGAGCTCTGCTCGGCCGAGGAGTCGACTGTGTCTCAAACCTTTCCTGATGGGTATTCCAATAGGCAACCCAATTCTTGGAGTAGCCACCTGCGCGGTTACCTAGGGGTTGTTCGAAGGGAAGGTTGCTCCTTAAGATCGTTTTGCACTCGCCAGACAGTAGTCGTTTGTAAAAGCCTCTTATGATGGACTGCGGCCAGATTGATGGTGCCACCGCATCAAAGTCAAACTGGGGAGAAACGCGAGTGGGATCGACATCCACCGTGATCCTCTCGTACCTAGGAGTAAGCTCGCGAACATACTCTGCAAGAGCAGGAAGAGAACCTCTTAGACACCAGCAGAAGAATTCGCGATAACGCTCGTGGAAACGCTTATGACCCTCGAAAAGAAGATCTTCCGAGAAAGCAACAGCCTTGGAAGGATACAATTTTGGGAACCACCGCACATTCTCAATGCGCGTGGCATAAGGCCTAGCCGTAAACTTTCTGCGATCGTCGCATATCAGGCTCCAGGTACACTTAGGAAAGTGAGTTCCAAACCATCTCGCAGCCCTGCCACTGTTAAGCTCTTCCTCCGCACCTGGGACACACCATTTGTTGGGCCTAGAAGGAGCAGGAGCATAGGAGGGCCATTGCTCAAAAACCCACATGGTCAAGAATGCGATGTTAACATAGGTTAACACGTCCAAGCGGTCGCGGGAGTCCTTAGTTGCCACAACCAGTTGATCCAATCTGTGGTACAGGGTGCCCAAGACTAGTGGCCCAAGTGCGACTCTTTGACCAAGGGTCAGTTTCACAGCAAGAGGGAGGACATGGTAGAAAACCCCATAATGAGGGTGGCCATCAATCAAATACCTCGATAACCAGGCGCAGAGGAAAGCACACAGGGTCAGATGATAACCTTTCCCGTTCACATAATTTTTAGCCTTCGGGTTCTAGCTCAGGAGTTTCTTGGTGATACTACTACTCGCATAATCACGGAAGAAGTACTGCACCCACTTGCCCCAAGTATTCTTCGCAGATGTATCAACTAGCTTCCAGTCGGGAAGAGGATTCGCAGATGTCCACCGGGTGGAAATTTTCTTAACCTCTGACAAGCACTCTTCCATATGCTTGTAGAGAGCAAGTTCTGGATCGGTCCTCAAAGGGCTTAGAGGATCCACCTCGCCAACAGGAGAAAGATCATACAGCATGTGTACATCTTCCAGAGTGGGAGCAGCCTCGAACTTAGCAAAGTGGAATGTGTGAGTCGCAGGCGAGTAACGCGAGAGAAGGTTTAGAAGCATGGACTGGTTCAGCTTCACGGCAGCACCCTTCATAGCACGAACGGCGAAATAAATGCCAGCATTGTTCAAAGTGATGGCGTGGTTGGTCAACACATGGTCGATCCACTCATCCATGAAATCCAATTTCTGAACAAACGCCTGGGTACAAATTGCATTGTGGGGGAAAAATCCATTTTCAACCCCAAATCGAACCACATCTTTGGAATCGATCAATTCCAGCATGGCTGCGTTAACAAGTGGGGTCAGTGTCTGCAACTCATCAGATGGAACAAGAGTCGGCAGGTTCTTCACCTTAACCCTAGCATGATAAATAGGGGGCTTTCCGCCATAGGGTTTGGGGAAGATCAGGTATCTCCTCGACTTATTTAACGGATTTGGTTCCTTTTGTCTTCGCCATTCCTGCAGAAGAGCAAGAAAAAAGGGGGGAGAAATACACACACTTTCAGTTCGAATTTCAGGAATCAGTTTGAGTTTTTCATTGAAGCAACGATTTTTTGTCAAAGAGAAGATGAACAATTCAGTGTCGATTTTGGGTTTGAAAGTTCAGAATCGTTTACATTACTTGGAATTGCAGAAACCCTACATTCAAAACCCTTACAATGTGGGGATTAAATTAGTTCTGAGTTCAATGAACAAGGCCTCTCTTGAGGTTTCCAACGAAGTGGCATGTTTCAGATAGTTATGGGTTTGCAGATCCAATACAGTTCAAAGCATATATCAGTACATTAAATGGAATTGAGCAAGGCCAACCATGTTTTGGTAAAGCTTGCTTGGATGCGGACAGCTGAAGAAGACGATTGACAAGAAAGAATTGATGATTGATTATGTGAATCTGCTTTTGAAGGCTTCCGGGTATCATTCACTTTAAGAGAAAGAAGTGATGCTTTGCAACAATGGAGAGCACAGAGTATTTATCCAAAAACAATGAAGGGTTGCGTCCTTTCAGTAGTCGAATCGCAACCGTCACCGTCGAATCGCGCAATCACAGGACAAGCTGACGTCATGCCTAAAATCCTAAAAGACCAGATGGCACGACTCTAGGGATTTTAGGTCATAATGACACGCACGGGGGCTGAATTTGCGTATATTTGAATTGGTGCGTGGCGGCGACGCGTACGTTGGTTCCTGCGCATGGAAGCCTATCCGGCTATGCGTCTTCACACGCAGAAAGGGGGCTAATGTAGATAGTGCTTTCTAGACAGGCAGATCTTAGCCACGTGGCGATCATCAAGCACACCTAGCTGTGCTCCACACACACTGGATCACCAGCCGCGCTGATCCACGAAGGGGCTGCGAGGCAGGGCCCTCGCATACAACCACACGGGACTTGTAGGGACTTAGTGGTTTGGAGGCTAGAGTAAGTCCTGTCGCGCGCGAAGCGACAACCAAGCCCGCGCGCGAAGCGACAACCAAGCCCGCGCGCGACCCCTAGTAACTGCTTTGAGAGATTTATGGCACGAGCTCCATAAACCCGGTCAACCCGGTTGTAGATAGTGCTTTCTGAGCTAGCATATCTTGGCCACGTGGCAACCATCCAGCACACCATATTGTGCTCCACACACACTGGATCACCAGCCGAGCTGATCCATGTGGGGGCTGCGAGACAGAGCCCTCGCATACCACTGCACGGGACTTGTAGGGACTTAGTGGTTTGGAGGCTAGAGTAAGTCCTGTCGCGTGCGAGCCAAGCCCGCGCGCGACCCTTAGTAACTGCTTTTGAGAGATTTATGGCACGAGCTCCATAAACCCGGTCAATCTGGTCAAACCCGGTCAACCTCGTAACGGTTCCGGTATTCGCGCATACGTGCTGTAACGGTCCCTATATAGGCGGACGAACGTGCCGTTGCGGTTAAGCTAATTAAGACGCCATTAATGGGCGCATTAACCACACTGCAACGGTCACGTTCTCTGTTATATATAGGACGTTAACATTTCCATACAAGAGAGAACACACTAGCCATACGCGGAAGCTCTGCCAAACCTCTGTCTCTCTCTCAGACATTACTACTGTCTTACTCTCTCCCTACACACAACCCAACTCTTCCTGTGCTATCTCTGATCCTCTACATACAGTTTACACGGTGGTCTCCCCGCCGGAATCTCTTGTGCACATTTTGGTGAACCCGACGTGAACTTACCAACAAAAACAACCATGTCTCAGGAGGATGATGTCAGCAACAGATCGCCTTCCATCGAAGCCGCCTCGGGAGAGGAGACCCGCCGTACTCCTACGACCCCCGGTGAGGCACCGACGCTAGAATCTTTGGACGCCACCATCCAAGGTCAGGCGAAAGCCCTCAAAGCTCAATCTGCGCAGCTAGAACGGATCATGGCCGTTCTGGGCACTCTTGCGCCAAACCCTTCACCAGCCACCGCCGTCTCTCAAGGAGGAGGAGCCCCTGCCGCTCCAGGACTGGGAGTGTCAACCACACCTCCCAACCCTAATCTGCAGACTCCACCGGCGACTACGCAGCTACCTTCAATTCAAGGGTCAACAGCTCAGATGTTGCCTCTCACTGCTCATACTCCTCAGCCTCCGGCTTTGGTATCTAACCCGGCTTCGCAGTATCCCTTGCCTCCTCCAACGAACATCTGGGGCAATGCGAACGGCCAATATGTCCCCAATCCTCCGGCAGCATACGTGTCGCCTCCGCCTGCGGCAACCCCTCCTCCTGTTACCGAGGGAAGCATCCCAGAATGTATGACGTCTCTTCAGAAGCGCATGGACACTATTCTGGCTCACCAATCATTCGCGGATACCATCATCCCGAAGCTAGATAACGATCCGCCCATCCCGCGGGAGATCTATCTCATGCCTAACCCGGTGGGGTATAAGGCTCCTAAATGGGACAAGTTTGAGGATGTCAATGGAAACGCTCATGAGCATGTCATGCGTTTCATCGATGTCATGGGGCCATACGGAGCTGATCCCAAGCTGCTGATGCGAGAATTCCCAAAATCCTTGGGGAACGTAGCGTACAAGTGGTACAGAATGCTGGAGGCCGGGTCCGTGAAGACTTGGGATGACATGGTCCAGAAGTTCTATACCAAGTTCTTCCAGATGGAAGAATAGGTGACAATGATCCACCTCTCGCGGATGTATCAGAAGCGCGAGGAAGACGGGATAACCTTCATCAAGAAGTTCAGGGCGAAGTCCTTGGAATGCAAAGATCCGATGCTCGAAAGTCGGCTTGTAGAGATATGCTTGCAGTGCATGCGAGACGAATACAAAGGTATGCTCATCAACCTGCAAACACCCACGTTTTCAAAGCTAATCGAATGCACGAAGAACATCGAGCCTATAGTTGAGAGGCACAAGAAGAAAAACGCTCCGGAACGGTCCTCGAGCGGTACTACCTACAAAATTGGGAGATTCAGTTACAAGAGGGGGCGCGAAGCTGAGGTCAATACTGTTTCACCCCAGAAGCAGGCGAAGATCGTAAACTTCGACGTACCACCTCTGCCATGTTCGGTGGAAGAGGCAAGCGACCTCTGCAGGCAGTGGCGCAAGGACGGTGTCCTACCGCCGCTCGAGAAAACACCCTCCAAGGAGATGGTGAGGGACCCGAAGTGGTGCGAGTACCACGGCAAGGTCATGCATCCCACAGCGGACTGTAAGAAGCTCAAGATTGTATTCAACCAGAAGATAAAGAACGGTGAGCTGATCGTCAGCGATCACAGGAAGGATGTGCGCAACAATCCACTTCCTGCCCATGCGGAGCAAGACTCGAAAGGTAAAGAGGTCGCCATGATCTCAATTGTGGACCTGGAAGAAGTCGCAGAGGATGGTCTACCCATCATTGCCGAAGTCCATGATGACGAGGACTACAGTATAGACACGGAGGACGAACGTGCCGACCGGATGAAGGGGTTGCACGGCTTTAGCAGATTCTTCGACGAGATGAACTTCTCCGAGAAGTGCCGGACAGAAATGACGAAAGCAATCTTGAGGATAGGAGAGGACTACGAGGAGGATCTTGTAGTCTCCAACGGGAAAGTCATCAGGGCGTCTCGCTCTACAGAAAAGATTATGACCTTTTCTGCCAGCGACAAAAAGACAGATGCGAGCCACCAGAGGCCTCTGTATGTGACAGCCATCATCAATGGCGTCGAGTTCAAGAGAGCATTCGTCGATGGAGGAGCAGCGGTCAACGTCGTTTCGCTCCACACACTGAAGCTAGCAGGGATCCCCGAGCACAAGATTGTCAGGCGTCCATCCCCGCTGATGGGATTTGGAAGCGACTCTAGAATGACGATTGGATGGATCCGCCTGGGCGTTCAGATCGGCAAAATCAAGTTCTCAGCGAAGTTCTATGTCATAGATGCGAACACTACGTATCACATGATCATAGGACGAGCCTGGATTCATCGCTTTGACGCAGTCCCTTCAACAGCCCACCAAGTCATGAAAGCCATCTGGAACGACAGAATAGTCGAGATACCGGCTTCAACGAATCCATTCAACATGGATGAAGCACATCTCAGCGAGGCGGTGTGGTTCACCGAGATGGCGGACGAGCAAACACCGGGGCCGTTCAACCCTACTCCTTTACCCCTATGGGAAGATATCAAGGATCAGTCACCTGCGGGAGTGATGGTGACAAGGGAGGATGCCAAGGAAAAGCCACCCACACGCGAAGAGGCGCCGCGAATCACTTACCAACGAAAGAGCGTATATACTCTGAAGAGAATAGCAAAGCATGACCCTGAAGGAAAAGAAATAGAGAGTTTCTACGCCAACGGGAAGAAGTGCTATCTCATATGAAGGTGCGCGGGGATGTCCTCACGCGGGCATGGGGATATCCCAGGGCAAATCAACCAAATCGAGCAGATTGCAGTAACAGAAAAGCCAATGCAGAGCACTCCAGATGAGAAGCTCAAAGAAGCACCCGAATGCATGGAAGACAGACCCAGACCACAGAAGCAAAAGCTAAAGGAAGTGTTCCTCAGCCCGAACGAGGAAAAGAAGAGGCCAGTCTTTCTAAGTGCGGACCCTACAAGCGAGGAGGAGCAAGGATTGCTGCAGCTCCTGACTGAGTACAAAGACGTGTTTGAATGGGAGTATGATGAGATGCCCGGACTGGACACAAGCATCACTATGAATCGTTTAGACATCATCCTGGGTTCTAAGCCGATAAAGCAGAGCACAAGAAGCTTCAGGCCGGAGCTTAATGTGAAGATCAAACAGGAGATTGTCAAACTCCTGGACGCCAGGTTCATAGAACCGAATCACCATCCCACATGGCTGGCCAATATTGTCCCAGTGGTAAAGAAGACCGGACAGCTTCGCATCTGCATGGACTTCCAAGATCTCAATCGCTTCTGCCCCAAGGACGATTTTCCGCTCCCCAACATGGATTTGCTTATCGATTCGACAGCGGGTCATCGCATGTTCAGTTTCATGGACGGCTTCAGCGGGTACAACCAGATCAAGATGGACCCTGAAGATGCACAGAAAACTGCATTCATCACCCCAGTGGGAGTGTTCAACTACACGGTGATGCCCTTCGGTCTCAAAAATGCAGGTGCAACCTACCAGCGGGCCATGATGGCCCTATTCCACGACATGATGCACAAAGAAGTGGAGTTTTATGTAAATGACCGCGTGGTTAAATCCAAGCAAGAAGCAGATCACCTGGCAGATTTGCGGAAGGTGTTCAACAGATGCAGACGCTTTCAGCTGAAAATGAACCCTATGAAATGCGCATTCGGGGTAACATCAGGGAAATTCTTGGGATGCGTGGTACATCGCCAAGGAATCGAGCCTGACCCTTGATAGCTGGAAAATGGGATTAGTCTGGGACATCTTTTTACCATTGGTTTTAACCCTGTGAGAGTTGAGTTTGCCCATTTTCAGCTTATTTTCCACCTGATACGAGGCAGAGATTTATAAGACATGACTGCAAAATTTGAGTAATTTCATGCATATTTTTGTTTGTTGGAAATGATCGCGGGTACATGTTATTATGTGCAGGTAACAGGTGCCGAGAAGTGCATGAGATTGACTTGGATGGGGAGGCAGCGTATCAGGAAAGCTGAGCAGAAAAAGAGCAGAAAAAGTCTAAGTTGTGCGTTCAAACGCAGGGTACCTGCGTTCAAACGCACCACATGGCAGCAGCGGGAAAATGGTGGAAAAGAGGCTAAGTTGTGCGTTCAGACGCACAACCTGCGTTCAAACGCAGGGCTCAAATTCAGAAGTGCAGAAAAGCTAAGGTGTGCGTTCAGACGCACAACCTGCATTCAAACGCATGACTCGACATCTGGAGCAGAAAGACCAAGTTGTGCGTTCAAACGCACAAGTCCGAGAAGCCAGAAGCCAGAGGAAGAAAAAGTGGTTAAGGCCTGCGTTCAAACGCAGGGTGAGTGCGTTCAGACGCACTGCGTTTGAACGCAGGTGAGTTGCGTTTGAACGCACGGAGGGTTTCCAGAAGCTCCCAGGACGGGTTTTTGCAAGGGTAAAATAGGAATTTCGTGCATCAGTTTTGGAGACTGTGGCAGTATAAAAGGAGGTGTCCCAGCACAGAATTAGGGTTACACATACACACTCATACATCTACCATCATCATCACAGCAGCCAGTTTCAGAGCCGTCAGGATTGGAGCAGAGCAGGATTGGAGCAGTTTTTCCGTATTCAGCCAATAACTTGTTTGATCTTTTCTCTCTTTTATGAAACATTGTTTTTCAATAATGCAAGCTAGCTAGACCTTTTTCCTAGGTTCTCGGTGAACCTAGGGTTTATGAATTCAGCAGACTTGGTTGTTTGATTTTCAGATGCATGGCTAGTTGAAGTCTTAATACAGGATGGATAGTTTATTATCTTGTCTTTGATTTTATTTACATACATGAATGGCTTTATCACCCAGGAGTGTTATAGACAGGATCTGGTGCGCGAGAGTGGCCACTGAGAGTTAGGAAGAAAAGACAGGATTTAGTACTCTGCCTTGATGGACCGAGAGGTGAAAAGAATCAGGGGACTAGCCTAGAAGCATTAGACCAACTGCTAGACGTTTAGGGGGAGACCGAGAGGATAACCTGTAACCCTAGCAGACTTAGAACGAACCTGCAGATTTAGGTGGACCGAGAGGACCCGAAAATCTGCAGGAGAGTGACAGGTGCATGAGACCGAGAGGAGATTGTACTGTTGGTATGCTGGCATAAACAAAACCAATGTGTGCTTCTGTAATCAAATATATCAGGCAAGCTGGAGATTAACCCTAGGGGATCCTGGGACCTAGATTCTTAGAATTATCGATTTTTGCAATTATCATAATTCCTGAAAATTATTTAAAAGAAAAATAAAATAAGCTTTTCTAAATATTGTTTTATTTACTGCAATTTAGTGAGTAGAATCACATCCCAACCTTCCTCTTTTTTACAGACTTTGTGTCTAATTCTATTTCTAATAAGCAAAACTTAAACTGTTTTCGAGGGTTCGACAACCAGAGTCACAATTACATACTCTATATTACTTGATTGTACACTTGCGAAAAAACAGATAGATTTACGCTGTCAAGTTTTTGGCGCCGTTGCCGGGGAACGGTTACAGTTTTTGTTAAAAAAACATTAGAATAAGTCTCAAAGTCTTTTCTTTTCTTTTTACGTTTATTTTCTTTTGACTCATTGCTCTTGAATTCTGATTTTCAGGTTATTCTAGTTTATGTCCAGATTGCTTAGCAAACTGGTATCACCACTTGAAGATCCCGAAAAACTTTTCAGAGAGCAAAGTCGCAGACACCGAGCCGCGATGTCTGAGCACGGAGAAGACACACCAACCGAAACAGGAACACCCACATGACAGCAACAACGCACTCCAGCACAGATGGCTCTTTATATTGAGGAGTTGATAGCAGCAGGCTTTGCTGCCAGGAACAATCAGAGGACTTACAACAGGTCTGGGAGGGCGATAGTCGAAAATTTTGAAGTCCCAACCGGAGGACATCAACCAGCTATCGTAGTGCCACCCATTACAGCAGAGCACTTCGATCTGAAATCATCCACCATTCAGACCGCCCAGACTCATTGTCCTTTCAATGGGAAAGCAGATGAAGATCCAAACGACTTCCTCGGAAAGTTCGAAGACTACTGCAACAAGATTAAATATAAAGGAGTCGAAGCGGATACGCTAAAGCTAATTTTATTCCCATACTGCTTGTTCGGAACAGCAAAAGACTGGCTGGAGGCAAGACCACCGAGGTCCATCACTACCTGGGAGGGGTGTGTTACTGATTTTTTGGCAAAATTCTACCCCGCATCCCGTGTTATCAAGCTGCAGAGTGAGATCTTATCGTTCAAACAGAATATGGGGGAAACGGTGGTAGACGCATGGGATAGGCTGATGAGACTCGTTAAAAAATGCCCCAATCATGGCTTCGGGGACGCAAAAATTCTGCAGGTATTCTACCATGCTCTTGACAGGGAGAATGCTGACAGGATTGATAGGGAAGCTGGGGGTAACTTTTTATACCATGTGGATAAGGATGGAGCCTACGAACTGATGAAACAGTTAGCCAAACAGGATACTCGCCTGTTTGATGACCGCAGGCTCACAGCGGTAGCAGAACTAGTGGCTGATGACAGGATTGACAATCTCACGAAAGTGGTACAGGACTTAGTTAAAAAGGTGTACACAGAGAAGAAGCCAGTGGCATAAGTGGATGAACCTGACCTTGACGCAGCAATCCTGGAGCTTCAGACCGAAGATGCCAACTATGTTCAGCAGCAGTGGGATCCTAGTCGCTACAGACCAGGCACACGTGACCATCCAGGGTTTCGCTACGGAAATCCCAATGCAGCAGTATATGCACCAGGATTCCAGCACATGCCACAGGCACAACAGACAGCCCCAGCACAGCACGCACCAGCAGCACCACCACAGCTAAATTTGTCACAACAACATTTTGAGTCCTATATGGAGAAATTCAATAAGCAGTGGGAAACTAGATTTGCGCAGATGGAGTCATTAACTGCCGATGTAAGCCAAATGAAAATTGCTATCCGCAACTTGGAAGTACATAATGGTCAGCTTGCACAGAACCAGGCAGAACGAGCCCCAGGGAATTTACCATCAAATACAGTGAACAATCCACGCGCTCAAATCAATGCTATCACAACTCGGAGTGGAATTGCACTGCAGGATCCACTGTATCCCAGTCATGCACACGCAGAAAAGTCAAAGATTATTGAACAGGAAGTGATTGACAAGGAAAACAGTTCAACCGCTAACCCTCAGAAAAGGGGTTCGGTCGAGCAGGAAGCAGAGCAGACTAATGAGGGTAGTCCAGAAAGAGTGCCGATCTCTAAGGAGGTACCCTACCCTCTAAAGACACGCAAGAGAGATGACAGCAAAGACTACGCCAGATTTCTGGAGGTATTCAAGCAATTACAGATAAACATACCTTTTGCCGAAGCACTTGCCAAAATGCCTACTTACGCGAAATTTCTCAAAGACATATTGTATAGGAGAAGGCGAATGAGTGACTTCGAAATTGTGTAAGAAATGGTCTACCACTGAAAAAGAAAGACCCTGGCAGCTTTGTTATTCCAGTAACTCTGGGCAGTGCATACACAGGAAAAGCCTTATGCGACTTGGGTGCCAGCATCAACCTGATGCCACTGACCATCTTCAAAAGTCTGGGAGTCGGAGAACCACGTCCAACAAGAATTATGCTTCAAATGGCTGACAGGTCTGTAAAACCTGCCTATGGAGTAATTGAAGATATCCTGGTAAAAGTTGGGGAGCTCATCTTTCCAGCAGATTTTGTGATACTGGATATGGAGGCCGGAGAGGTCCCGCTAATCTTGGGCAGACCCTTCCTAGCAACTGGTGAAGCCATTATTAATTGCAAAAGTGGAGAGCTGTCCATGCAAATCAATGAAGAAAAAGTGAAATTCAACGTCTTCAAATCTCTCCAGCTTCCTGACCATTATGGACATGAAAACTGTTTTGCAGTAGAGGTAATTGATGATCTGGAGAATGAGGAGATGGAAAATTTATGGGAAGAATTTGAGGACATGTATCCAGAGGAAACAGAGGAGCAACAGGCTGAGCAGATCATGGGAACAGAGAGCTGGGTCACGCTATATAGGGATGAAGGAGGCGAGCAGAAAACGACACTGGTCCCATCACTCCAGGAACCACCAGTCCTGGAATTAAAACAGTTGCCAGACCATCTCAGGTACGCTTTTATTGGTGAAAATGATACTCTGCCGGTGATTGTTTCGTCTCTTTTATCTCAGGAACAGGAACAAAAGCTGCTGGAGGTACTTCGAGAGCATAAAGAAGCCATCGGATGGACAATTGCGGACCTAAAGGGAATCAGTCCTGATTACTGCATGCACAAAATAAGAATTGAAGAGGGAAAGAAGCCAGTCATCCAGCCTCAACGGAGACTAAACCCAATTATGAAAGATGTGGTTCGTAAAGAGGTCATGAAGTGGCTAGAAGCAGGAATTATATACCCTATATCAGACAGCACCTGGGTCAGTCCTGTCCAGTGTGTACCAAAGAAAGGGGGTATTACAGTAGTACAGAATGCTGATCAGGAGCAGATCGCCCAGCGCAATGTCACTGGCTGGCGAATCTGTATGGACTACCGGAAGTTGAATGATGCAACACTGAAAGACCACTTTCCGCTGCCATTCATGGACCAGATGTTGGACAGACTGGCTCACCATGCTTACTACTGCTTTCTAGACGGGTATTCTGGCTACAACCAGATCTATATAAATCCAGAGGACCAAGAAAAGACAACGTTCACTTGTCCCTACGGAACGTTTTCTTTTAGACGAATGCCATTTGGATTATGCAATGCTCCAGCAACATTCCAAAGATGTATGATGGCCATTTTCTCTGACATGATAGAGAAAAATCTGGAAGTTTTCATGGACGATTTTTCGTTATTTGGGGATAGCTTCGAAGACTGCTTATACCATCTGGCCAGAGTTCTGATTCGCTGCAGAAAGACTAACCTGGTACTCAACTGGGAAAAATGCCACTTCATGGTTACTGAAGGAATAGTGCTGGGACACAGGATTTCCAGCAAAGGACTGGAAGTAGATAGGGCAAAGATAGAGGTGATCAGGCAGCTGCCATATCCAACCACAGTGAAGGCAATTAAGAGTTTTTTGGGCCATGCAGGATTTTACAGAAGATTTATTAAAGATTTCTCGAAAATTACAAAGCCACTATGTAATTTGTTGGGAAAAGATGTGCCCTTCATATTTGACGAAGCCTGCAAATAAGCCTTTGACGTGCTTAAAGATAAGCTGACAACTGCACCCATTATTACAACGCCATATTGGACCCTCCCATTCGAGCTGATGTGCGACGCCAGTGATTACGCAGTGGGCGCAGTACTGGGCCTGCGAAAAGATAAAGTGTGCAGTGTCATCTACTATGCCAGCAGGGTCCTGAATGAGGCACAGATTAATTATGGGACTACAGAGAAGGAGCTGCTGGCAGTCGTTTTTGCTCTGGATAAGTTCAGATCCTACCTGGTAGGCTCAAAAGTCATTATATTCACAGATCACAGTGCACTGAAATATTTACTGGAAAAGAAAGATGCAAAGCCAAGGTTGCTGCGTTGGATTCTGCTGATGCAGGAATTTGATGTCGAAATCAGGGATAAAAAGGGAGTTGAAATGTGGTAGCTGATCATCTATCTCATTTGGAAAACCCTACAGAAGAACTGGTGCCAATTCAAGAAAATTTTCCGAATGAACATATTATGAAGATCAAGACCAACAGGCGGCCCTGGTATTACGCCATAGCCAATTATTTGGTCAATGGAGCACTCCCTGAAGACATCACCCCTTGGCAGAAAAATAAGTTTATTTCAGACTGCAAGCAATATTTCTGGGACGATCCTTATCTATTCAAGCAAGGGGCAGACAATATTCTCCGTCGCTGCATTCCATGTCACAAGATTTTGGAGGTAATTCAGCACTGCCACTCAGCACAATGTGGGGGACACTTCAACGGACCGAGAACAGCCCACAAAGTGCTGCAGTCAGGATTTTTCTGGCCAACAGTCTTCAAGGATTGCCATGATTATGCGCAGAGTTGTGACCGCTGCCAACGGACAGGAAATATTTCCCAGCGAAATGAAATGCCCATGACACTTTGGCAGGAAGTCGAGCCTTTTGACGTTTGGGGTATTGATTTTATGGGTCCATTCCCTTCGTCTCTGGGAAATCTCTACATCTTACTGGCAGTAGACTACGTGTCAAAATGGGTGGAAGCAATAGCCTGTCAGAAGAATGATGCGGCAGTCGTGGAAGGATTCCTCAAACGTAACATCTTTACCAGATTCGGAACGCCGAGGGCCATGGTCAGTGATGAAGGTTCTCATTTTATAAATAAAGTCTTTGCCAAGGTTCTAAAGCAGTACGGGGTGTCTATCCATAAGGTATCACTGCCTTATCACCCTCAGGCAAACGGGCAAGCAGAGGTGTCCAACAGGGAAATAAAAAGCATACTCGAAAAAACTGTGAATCCTGGACGAAAGGACTGGTCATTAAAGCTGGATGATGCGCTCTGGGCATACAGAACTGCTTACAAAACCCCGCTGGGAATGTCCCCATACCAGCTGGTGTTTGGAAAAGCATGTCACTTACCAGTAGAATTGGAGCACAAAGCATACTGGGCAATCAAGCAGCTGAATATGGATCACAGTTTAGCAGGAAATAAACGGAAGATGGCACTCCTCGAACTAGAAGAATTCCGTAAAACTGCTTATGAGAGTGCCAAAATTTATAAAGAAAAAACGAAGAAGTGGCATGACAATCGCATTCTACCAAAGAAAATAGAAATCGGGCAGAAGGTTCTCCTTTACAACTCAAGGATGAAATTCTATCCAGGGAAGCTGCGCTCAAGATGGTCTGGACCATTTATTGTGAAAGACATTACATCATGGGGAGTGGTGGAGCTGGAGAACCCGAGGGACAATACAGTTTTCAAGGTGAATGGGAACAGAGTCAAGCCATACAGAGATCCTCACGAGATCATGGAGATAGAGGTAATCTACCTCGACCTTCCGTAATTAATTCAGAGGTAACAAAGTCAGGCCGTTGACTGTAAATCACAAGCGCTGGTTGGGAGGCAACCCAACACAGATTAGTTGTTTTTTAAATAATTTTTACAATGTTCATAATTTGAGAGAAAAGTGAGAAAGAGGGGTTTAAATTTAAATTCAGTGTTTCAGGACTCAGAGACAGGTGCGTTCAAACGCAGGAGACATGCGTTCGAACGCACAGGTGCGTTCAAACGCAGATACCCTGCGTTCAAACGCAGATACCCTGCGTTCAAACGCAGACCCACCAACAGACCGAAGAAACACTGAGAATGGCTAACACTTCTGCGTTCAAACGCAGCCCACCTGCGTTCAAACGCATATCACAATGAATATTTCCAGCCAACAAGTGGTGCGTTCAAACGCACAAGGTGCGTTCAAACGCAAGAAGAAAAAGATGGGTTGGAAAAGCCTAAGTACGTGCGTTTAAACGCAGAGGGTGCGTTCGAACGCAAGAACCAATCAGCAGAGAATTTCTAGAGACAAGACATGCGTTTAAACTCAGCTCACCTGCGTTCAAACGCAACTCATCAAAGCATTGCAGAAGACAAGCAGTGCGTTTAAACGCAACTCATGTGCGTTCAAACGCAATTCAACAAACCCAGAAACTTCATAGCACTTCAAGCACTGTGTTCAAATGCACAGGGTGCGTTCAAACGCAGCTCGTGACAATTTCAAAATTCCCGAAATATTGAAGCAGTGCGTTCAAACGCAGAAGCTGCGTTCAAACGCATATTCAAGCGGGATCAGAAAATTTTGAAAAAATTTGAAAAAATTTGAATTTCAGGGGCTATTCTGCAATTTCTGAAAGTTTGCCTATATATACTGTACGGATGACAGTGACTCATTTTCACCCAAGTCATCCAGTTTTCAACTCTCTCTCTAGAAATTCTCTCTGCCCTAGCAGCCGCCAGAAGCAGTCAGCCACCAGCAACCTCCGATGACCACCGTAGGAACACCAGAAAGTCAGGAACAGTGTGGGGGTGGTCAAACTCATCCGATCCAAACACCTACACATCAACTTCAGAGAGCAATTTCCATATCTGTACCCGTAAGATTCACTCCGGGTAGCCAGGTTCTATCTTTTCCTTCTCTTTGAAGATTTTCATTTTTTCTGTTTGAATCTTGAAATGGATGAGGATAGCCCATACATGAGGCCTGATAGGGCGATTGCACCTTTGAACATCATAGATTGCAGACTACTTAGGGTTGACCATTTCTGCGACCATAGGTTTGTTAACATGGAGGCTCACCGTTTCTTTCTGCAAGACAAAAAGATTCGGTATGACATACCTGCTGAGAGAACTTTTCCCCGTGATAGAGTAGCGATGGGAGATGAACTGTTCAACTATACTGGGCAGGATCATTTTGGGGATATGTTTACTGGTTTTACCAATCTGCAAGTCAGTTCTGTGCTGGCTAAGGAGATTTTCAGTAATCTCCAGCAGTGCATGAACAGTGAAGCCCAGTCAATTGACTGGATTTACTGCAGAAAGAGATGGATTCGAATCACCCCAGAGAGTATTCGAGAGAGTCTGGGTCTGGAATTAGTGTTGGATGACTGTCAGTTTCAGGAACTGAGGCGTCATCCATCTGAAGAGCTTAGCGAACAGATCTTGACCACCTTGTGTGCGGGTGTACCAGGCGCTGCTTGGTATTATCCTGAACGGAGTCCTTCCTACCGGAAACTCCCTGCGACCTACCTGATTCGAGAGGCGAGATGGTGGACTGAGTGGGTAAACAACAGGATTGTGGGTATTAAACACTTTACCCGCATAGTTTATAACATTGCCCTTTTGGTGTACTGTCTGATGGCCCGAGAGCCTGTGAGCCTCCCGGAGATTATTTGTGAGTTTTTCCGAGAACGAAGAGAGTCCCACAGCAAGAAGGGTTTGGGTCTCCTGGGGATGTTAACAAAAATGGCGCAGGATTATCGGGTGGTTATTCCTGGCGAGCTGAGAGATATCCGACCAGTGCAGGTACGCAAGTACCGAAACATGAGATGTGCGTTGCACGAGGCCGTGCACGGGCCTCCAGAATTTGTCCAAGTGGACGATGATGATGATGATGCTCTGCCTCAGGGTGGGGGTGTTGGCATGCCACCACCACCTCCTCCCGGTGATGGGGGTTTTCCAGCCTTACCAGGTCCCCTTCGACTGCCACGATCTGCCAGTTCCAGTGAACACCGGCAGGCCGAGCCCGACTTAGGGCAGTCCAGCAGAGGGGCCAGGCGTAGTTCTTTTGGGCGCCTGGAGAGGACTGAGCATGAGGAATGGGTCAGAAAGAAAATTAAAGCCCAAGAAAAAGTGCAAAACTACCTGGTAAGGACGGTCAAGAAAATGGCCAGGGGTCTTAGAAAGTTGTTCAAGACCCAGAAGCATATTTACCACGCTAACACAGCCGCATTGCGAGCTCATGAGGCGGCACTCGCTGAAATTCAGAGCATCATGCGTGGTAAGAGGTTTAACTTCCCGGACCGCTATTCGAGTGATAATTGTCCCAGTTGGACAATGGAGGATAGTCGGCCATATGACAGCTTCTCCGGCCAGGACCCCACACCGAGTCCGGAACACGCAGACAGCGTTGGTGACCCCGGCAGACCCGGTACCCAGTACCCACCTAGGCAGCATGTAGACCCAGGGGCCAGCAGTGCCCATCCCGGTGCCAGCCACGCTGGTACCGCTGCCGCAGCACGCCATGCTGCGAGGAAACGCCCCAGAGGGCGAACCCCTTCACCATCTCCAGAGCCGACTGACCAGTCTACTCCGGAGAACACAGATTCTAGTTACAGGCCAGATCAGTAGAGTCGCGAGGACGCGCCACCTCTAGTGTGGGGGTGGGGAATCGTGTCCTCCTGCATAGCCATGTCAGCATATTTTTGTCCATTTTATTTTTAATTTTATTTTCATTTTTGAGTCAGCACCTTTTTTTTTATGTTGAGTCTACCCACCAACTTTTCTGACCTTGCATGGAAAAAAAATAATGAAAATAAATAATAATAAATAAAAAAGTTAAAAAAAATAAAATAAATAATTTAAAAACTTTTGAGAAAGGGCAACCAAGGACCTGGAAACTGAAAAGAATTTAATGAAAGAGCTCATGAGAGTAGGAAGCACCGTAGTAGGGATACTTCAAATTTTAGTGTTTTGTGCGCAAGTCTCACGACAGGATGTCCCGGGTATTCAGGAATGGTGAAAGTAGATAACAGGAATACTTTTAACTTCTCTAGTGTGCTAGGTGGATTTGGTCTTAGATAGTTGACTATTCTGTTTCCCGTGGAAACTTGTGGACTCTTGGAATCTGGGGTGGACCTTCGTGTAGAGTCGGTTTTATGTGGTACAAGTCTTCGGCCTAAGCGAAGTTGGGGAATGTACACCACCATCCCTTAAGGTGGTTCCAAGAGAAAATCCTAAAAAGCCCGCACTCTTAAAGCTCTACTGCACAGTTGTAAAAACAGAGGAGGTTTTTGAAAAAAAAACAATCTGAAAAAAAAAATATAAGAAAATAATTGTTTATGCTTAAAGGAGAAACAACATAATGTGCTTCCGTTCACATGGAAAATTTGGATTCAATCCAATTTAGAGCTTAAGAGGGAAATTAAAGTCAAGCCGTATTACACAGGAGCTGTGTCTCCCAGCAATGGGACAATTTGCAAATCAAACGCAATAACGGCTAAGAGGGTCTGAAAACCTCAAATGACTTGGCGAAGAAAAATTATCTAGTGACTTAAAATGCCTGGACCCTCTAAGTCAAAAGACGTGCTTTATCTTGGTTAGATTGGTGGATATTTGGGGACACTTTAGTGAGTTTGTGCACAGGATCAGTTTATACCATTTCTTGCTGCGTGTTGTGGGATTTCAAAATGAGCTTGTGAGGATTTGATGATTTCAGTTTATGATAGAGAGGTTGCCCAATCTCAGGAAAAAAAAATTTGTTGTGTCTTGAGTCAGTTTGTGTATATTCTGTATCTGAGTCAGTAATCTGTGGAGTCTTTTGGTCTGTAGCATGAATCTGTGAAAAAGGGGAAGTATGCAATTAAAGTATGCAAAAGAGGGGTCTGCAAGGCAGTATGCAAGGGTCTGCTCGGGATGAGCAGAGTTTAGTGTGGGGGTATTTTGATAGCTGGAAAATGGGATTAGTCTGGGACATCTTTTTACCATTGGTTTTAACCCTGTGAGAGTTGAGTTTGCCCATTTTCAGCTTATTTTCCACCTGATACGAGGCAGAGATTTATAGGACATGACTGCAAAATTTGAGTAATTTCATGCATATTTTTGTTTGTTGGATATGATCGCGGGTACATGTTATTATGTGCAGGTAACAGGTGCCGAGAAGTGCATGAGATTGACTTGGATGGGGAGGCAGCGTATCACGAAAGCTGAGCAGAAAAAGAGCAGAAAAAGTCTAAGTTGTGCGTTCAAACGCAGGGTACCTGCGTTCAAACGCACCACATGGCAGCAGCGGGAAAATGGTGGAAAAGAGGCTAAGTTGTGCGTTCAGACGCACAACCTGCGTTGAAACGCAAGGCTCAAATTCAGAAGTGCAGAAAAGCTAAGGTGTGCGTTCAGACGCACAACCTGCGTTCAAACGCAGGACTCGACATCAGGAGCAGAAAGACCAAGTTGTGCGTTCAAACGCAGGTGAGCTGCGTTCAAACGCACAAGTCCGAGAAGCCAGAAGCCAGAGGAAGAAAAAGTGGTTAAGGCCTGCGTTCAAACGCAGGGTGAGTGCGTTCAGACGCACAGCGTTTGAACGCAGGTGAGTTGCGTTTGAACGCACGGAGGGTTTCCAGAAGCTCCCAGGACGGGTTTT
Organism: Linanthus parryae; assembly: GCA_023055425.1. Classification (NCBI taxonomy): domain Eukaryota; kingdom Viridiplantae; phylum Streptophyta; class Magnoliopsida; order Ericales; family Polemoniaceae; genus Linanthus; species Linanthus parryae. The sequence goes on from JALGPY010000001.1 coordinate 125,918,222, forward strand.
TGCGAGGGTAAAACAGGAATTTCGTGCATCAGTTTTGGAGACTGTGGCAGTATAAAAGGAGGTGTCCCAATACAGAATTAGGGTTACACATACACACTCATACATCTACCATCATCATCACAGCTGCCAGTTTCAGAGCCGTCAGGATTGGAGCAGAGCAGGATTGGAGCAGTTTTTCAGTATTCAGCCAATATCTTGTTTGATCTTTTCTCTCTTTTATGAAACATTGTTTTTCAATAATGCAAGCTAGCTAGACCTTTTTCCTAGGTTCTCGGTGAACCTAGGGTTTATGAATTCAGCAGACTTGGTTGTTTGATTTTCAGATGCATGGCTAGTTGAAGTCTTAATACAGGATGGATTGTTTATTATCTTGTCTTTGATTTTATTTACATACATGAATGGCTTGATCACCCAGGAGTGTTATAGACAGGATCTGGTGCGCGAGAGTGGCCAGTGAGAGTTAGGAAGAAAAGACAGGATTTAATACTCTGCCTTGATGGACCGAGAGGTGAAAAGAATCAGGGGACTAGCCTAGAAGCATTAGACCAACTGCTAGACGTTTAGGGGGAGACCGAGAGGAGAACCTGTAACCCTAGCAGACTTAGAACGAACCTGCAGATTTAGGTGGACCGAGAGGACCCGAAAATCTGCAGGAGAGTGACAGGTGCATGAGACCGAGAGGAGATTGTACTGTTGGTATGCTGGCATAAACAAATCTAATGTGTGCTTCTGAAATCAAATATATCAGGCAAGCTGGAGATTAACCCTAGGGGATCCTGGGACCTAGATTCTTAGAATTATCGATTTTTGCAATTATCACAATTCCTAAAAATTATTTAAAAGAAAAATAAAATAAGCTTTTCTAAATATTGTTTTATTTACTGCAATTTAGTGAGTAGAATCACATCCCAACCTTCCTCCTTTTTACAGACTTTGTGTCTAATTCTATTTCTAATAAGCAAAACTTAAACTGTTCTCGAGGGTTCGACAACCAGAGTCACAATTACATACTCTATATTACTTGATCGTACACTTGCGAAAAAGCAGATAGATTTACGATGTCAACCCTGCGAAGGTTTCAGCCATCATCAGCATGACTCCGCCGCACGACCAGAGTGCCTTGAAGACATTCTTGGGGAAACTATCATATCTGCGAAGATTCATCCCAGCGATTGCTGAGATTACTTTCTGCTTCAGTAATCTTCTCAAAAAAGATGCCGCATACAACTGGACCGCGGAGCACGAAGCTGCGTTCGGGAAGCTGAAAGAACTGCTGACGTCTTCAAAAATAATGATCGCACCTCAATTGGGATCACCGCTTCTGCTATATCTGACGTCAACAAGGAAGTCCATTGGAGCACTCTTGGCTCAGGAGTACGAGGGTCAAGAGAGGCCCATCTACTGTATCTCTCGCATTGTGCAGCCTGCCGAATCAAGGTACACAGACATCGAACGTCATTGCCTTGCCCTGTTCTTCGTGATAGAGAAGTTGAAGCACTACTTTGCGTCGCACAAAGTGGTAGTGGTCACCAAGAGTGATCCCATACGATATCTTCTGACTCACACCACTCCTGGGGGAAGATTGGCGAAATGGTACATGACCATCTCTCAATACGATATCACATGCGTGCGACCGCGAGCGATCAAGTCGCAGGCGGTAGCGGATTTGTTGGCACAGTTCCCCGACAATAGCCATGAGCCCGTGATCGAAGAAGAATTCGAGGGACCTGAGATATATGCAGTCGACGTACCCTATTGGACACTCCACTTCGATGGCTCGTCGACAAGGAAATGCGGAGGCATTGGGATAGTCTTGACCAAGCCAGATGGGGAGGTCATACAGATGTCCGCAAAGCTCGACTTCGCAGTCACCAACAACGAGGCAGAATATGAAGCCCTCATAGCAGGGCTGCGTGCAGCGAAGGCTTTGGAAGTAAGCGACCTGACGGTCATGGGGGACTCCAAACTAATTGTCAAGCAGGCCTCGGGCGAGTACGGCTTGAAGGAGATAAATCTTCTGTCCTACCGGACTTTGGTACAAAAGCTGGTGCAGCAATTCTGCGATGTGAGGTACGAGCACAAGCCCCGAGCAGACAACAGGCATGCAGATGCTTTGGCCACCTTGGGATCCAAGGTTAGTACAGACAAATGTCCCGCAAGGATCTCCATCGAAGTGCGAACATCGTCGGCGTTGACAGAAGACGCCGACGACAGTGAACACATGGATGATACGGACTGGAGAAAAGCAATTTTACGAGCTATTGCATAAGGCACAAGCAGCGAAAGCTGGGCACTCACAAAGGGGTATTGCATACATGACAACACCCTTTACTACAAGGGCCCTAGCGGAATACTCATGCGATGTGTTTCCAAGCAAGAGGGACAATTGCTGCTAGAGAAGATTCATCAGCATGCATGCGGGGAAAGTGAAGTTTCAATCTATCGAAAGGCTCAGAGATATGGTATTCACTGGCCAGACATGTCAACAGTCGCAGCCCTAAGACAGGGAAAGTGCGAGAGTTGCGCACTGATCAAAGATTCCTTACTCATCGCTCTAACCGACGATGATTCGGATTGGAGGAAGCCACTCTTCGATTTCCTCACCCAGGGCACCGTACCCGAATCGAGAAAAGAAGCTGAGAAGTTGAAGAGGAAAGCATCCCGATACGTGGTACAAGAGAACTTACTTTGGCGAAAAGGCCATGAGGGCAACTTGCTGCGATGTCTAGACGGCAGGGAAGCACAAGAAGTCATGGACCTTTCTCATCAGGTGGAACACCAAGGAGGTGCGAAACTATGCAGGCAGCTCCTCTCAATTGGATGTTTCTGGCCCACGATGGAGGCTGATTGCCGCACCACAGTACGGCGCTGCCAGGAGTGTCAATTCAAAGGAAACCTAGTGCACGCTCCTGCTGTGGATCTACATGCATTGGGAACGCCATGGCCATTTCACACATGGGCGTTGGATTTCATTGGTCTCATCCGACCAACTTCGCATGGGAATCATTTTATTCTCACCGCAACTGAGTTTTTCACCAAATGGGTGGAGGCGATACCACTGAAGACGGCAAATGCGCTAGCAGTGGTCCATTTCATCCAAGAAAACATCATATGCAGGTTCGGAATTCCCAACACTATCCTTTCAGATAATGGTACTCCTTTTGTTAATCGCCAGGTGGCTGCGAAACTAGCAGAGTACAATATCAGACAGATATGTTCCACCCCTTACTACCCAAAAGGGAACGGGCAAGCCGAAGCGACCAACAAAACGCTGTTGAGGATCTTGAGCAAGATGGTCGCAGATGACCACAAGAAGTGGGCTGATTCTCTGAGCATAGCCCTGTGGGCTTACCGGACTTCTCCGAGGACGCCCACGGGGGCCTCACCATTCCTCCTATGTTATGGGGCCGAGGCCGTGGTACCTGCGGAGGTGAGAGTTAATTCGGCAAGATTGGCCTTCCACGCATTGTACGACAGTCAACGCGATCATGACTTAGTCTTGCTGGAGGAAAAGCGAGAACAAGCTAAAAGGACCAACAAGAGGTATCAAGAAAGGATCGCTCGTGCTTACAATAAGACGGTCCAGCGAAGAGATTTCACAGTTGGAGATTTGGTCCTACGCGCATCTGACCATTGCATGCGAGAGGCGGCTCATCCAAAATTCGCAGCCAATTGGGAAGGACCCTTCGAAGTCACAGAAGTCTTTGACAGTGGCTACTGCAGCATACGGAGGTTGCACGGAACGACCTCAACCCCGAGTTCAGTCAACATGCGCTGGATTAATAAGTACTATCCCTGACTTCTCTCATTTTATGCGTTTTATTATAACGTTGCCTCATGTCTTGTATGGCTATGACTCACACAATCTTCTCTCCCATATGAGAGAATTGTATGCTCATCTCTCCCATATGAGAGCACTATAATAAAAGGATTCTCCCAAATGAGAACTTCATATTTCTAGCTGTTAATGTTGCTCCATTTAGTTTGTTATTACTGTTAACAATGGGCTATCCGCCACAATAGCAATCTGTGCGAACTACGATCTTAACTGATCTTCTAAGCCTATCTGTTACGATAGCAACCTATGCGAAACGCGATCTTAATTGATCCTATAAGCCTATCTGCTACGATAGCAACCTATGCAAATGCGATCTTGATTGATCCTATAAGCCTATCTAATACGATAGCAGCCTATGCAAATGCGATCTTAATTGATCTTCTAAGCCTATCTGTCACGATAGCAGCTCATGCAAAAATGATCTTAATTGATCTTCTAAACCTATCTGCCCCGATAGCAGCTCATGCGAAAATGGTCTTAATTGATCTTCTAAGCCTATCTGCCACGATAGCAGCTCATGCGAAGAATGCGATCTTAATTGATCTTCTAAGCCTATCTGCCACGATAGCGGCTCATGCGAAAAAAAATGATCTTAATAGATCTTCTAAGCCTATCTGCCACGATAGCAGCTCATGCGGAAAATGATCTTAAAATTGATCTTCTAAGCCTATCTGCCATGATAGCAATACATGCGAACGCGATCTTAAAGGATCTCTCAAGCCTATCTGCCATGATAGCAATACATGCGAACGCGATCTTAAAGGATCTCTCAAGCCTATCTGCCGCGATGGCAACGCTATACAAATGCGATTTGAAAATCGTTCTTAAGTCTATCTGTTGTGACAACAACATTATGCAAAGTGATATTAAGTGATCTACAAAGGTCTATCTGATGTGATAGCACTCGCATTTTAATCTGGGGCAAAATCACAAGCCTATCTTCCAAGATAGCAAGGCTGTGCGAACATGATCTCGAATGATCTAAGAACATATCTGCGAATCTATGCAACAGATAGCAGATACGCAGTGTGCATATAGCACTACAAAAGGAGAAATATGCTGATACGCATGCGAAATTGTATTTTGTTGTAATGAGGCAGCAGATAATACAAAATCCATTTATCATTATGAGTCAAAAGGACTTACAATTTATCTGTCTAGATAGCAGCTTACAAGCGAAAAAGCTCAAATCTAACTACGCATCCAACATGGCTTACAATGCATTCGAAAAGTAACTTACAAGCACGAAGTTACACATCGCGGGAACCCTCACTGAAAAGGGATAAATCTAACGTTCTTAACACCAGCTATGCGATGCACAGATCTGCGGCCAGAGATCTGTCGCAAGTAGGGTCTTGCTATAAAATGAACGTCCTGCGAGAGCCACAAGAAGCCATACGATCAAGATCCCAGGATCTGACAAGACCCTTTTCTGATCAACACCCCATGAGATGTGCCTGAGGAACCACCGGTTCTGGCGTTCAACAGACAAGAAGAAGCTCCAAAGGGCAAGGGCTCCTTGTAGACGGGGATGAACGCAACAGTTCGCCACCCTGAGCTCACGAACGTGGGGGCAGAAAGTTCTCCTCCAGGGATGCTGGAGGAGAATTCCGCCGTTCATTACGAGTCGGTAGCAAGGTCACTGCGGCGCTGCACCTCACCGAGAGGCGGCCGGAAACATGACCTGCAAACATAATAGACGAAGAAAATTCTTCGAACACACATGAAATATCATCTCCATCTTATTTATAAAGGTTACAAAGAACAGTAAGCCTCATAAAGTGGATCTTGGAAGCCATTTCTATAGCACAAAGCGCAAACTCAGAATTAACAACTTGGAGTTGCCATGAATCAACGAAAAACAAGCGTTGAAGCCAGCAGTCGTAAGGACTCACGGCAAAGCACATTTTTGGGACGAAGAACCCAAATGACAAAGACACGGTTTATATAGACCTTGTGGAGACTCTTCAGTTGCCAAGATGAGTCAGCAGAATTTGAAAAGAGGGTAAGGTCAATCACTTACGCCTTGAAAAGCGGTAACGATCTATTACCCTACTAAAGGCTACGACGATTCAGTTGCGTATCCTAATAAATGACGGATGGTCATGATTCGGATGGACTTCCCAAGGAAAGCGTGCTTATCTTATGAGAAATTAGCGCGAAAATCAAGCAGAATATCAATTGCTGATGTCATAATTAGATATGCACAGAGATATTCCATCAAATCCCGGAAAGGGCAAAACGGGCATGTCGATTCTTTTGTTAAAAAAAAGAAGGGGGAGAAACCCTAGCAACATTACATTAATGTTTCTAGCAACATTACATTAATGTTTCTGCTATTTGTTTGCTACTTTTCAAATTCAAAAATCAAAGTAAACCCTTGATCAAGGAGTCATGAAGGGTGAACTGACGGCTCAGATTCTCTACCTGCTCCACTTCCTGCTTCAATTGCTCGCACTTGGCATTCATCTCATGATAGAGCTTTAAAGCCTCTTCAACCTTTTGCTTTTGCTGCTCCACCTTCTGCTTCTCAGCTGCGAGGTTTTGGTGGCCGAGTTTCAAAGTTACGGCTGCGCGAACCAAAGTAACTCTTTTCATAAGAAACTTGAAACCCAGCCTGCCTTGAACTTTAGTCAGAAGATTTTGGCACATGCCAAAAAGCAATTCGGCACTCTGAGCAGAAATGGTCGCAGGCGTGGCCGCAGACAGCTGCTCCAAAATCCAAATGGCCTCGGTAAGAAACAGCCTTCTGTCAAACGGCCCTATCTCCAGAGATCTCGCAAATGATTGGGGGTAGGTGAGGCGCATCCGAACTAGCCAGTCCACATCGGCTTGCTTTAAACCTAAAGCAATATCAAAGCTAAGTTTTGCTATCAAACTCGCAAATGAATGACGCGGGATGCAAAAAGCAAAACACGACTTACCAGTCCCTTCAAGGATCTCACGAAGAGAAGGAATGCGTGTGGCAGGAGTGGTTGAGGACTGTCCTCGTTCCATAGCCCTCCTGTCAGCTGCGAGCTCTAACTCCTCATAGTTAGGAGGAAGAGTATAAGCCGCACCGGTTGCAATCGCAGCCCCGACCTGCGAGCCCCAAAAGCTCCACGCAGGAAGTGGCGTCGCCGACTCAGTCATTGCTGGAGGCATAGTGGCAGCCGAAGTTGCTTGGCGAGGGACACTTTCAGATGCGGTACCATCAACAGTACTTGTTCTTACTTCCTCAGCGCCAGCATGGGCATCTTCCTCCATTAGCACAGCGTCAGCTTCGGCATCATCAAAAAGTTTGATGATGTCTTCAAAAGGCTCTCCTGCATATTCAGCGGCTGCGACGGGCTTCTCGGTATGAGAACTCGGAACCGGGACATAGGACGCAGAAGGTTGACTCCTTTGCTCCAGCACAGGTTCATCAGCATTGCCTGCGATACAAGATGCGGAAGCATGAGGTAACTTGTATTGTACGATATCTTACTACCTTTGCTAAAGCTAAGAGCAAGCACCTCCACGCGAAGGTGGGATTGCAGTATCTTCGTCATACACTAAAGACGTGGAACCATGCCCTATTAGTGTGTCCTCATTAAGCATGTCTTTAAAATGAGCGTGACCTGGGGCGCGAAGAAACTAGTCATGATTATGCTTTGAGTGGCTAATCTTAGTTCACGCATATCGATCAAGTGATTACCTGAGGTTCACCGCACTTGCCTACTAGCCAACGGCGAATGTCAGCTTTTGACACACCATGCTTTAATGCACCTACTACAACATCTCGATAAGGTACTGCGAGATTAAAAATCTCACCTTTATTGCAGCCTGCGATTTCTTCAAAATCCGCTTGGGCTTGCTCCAAAGCTGATGCATCCTCTTCTGGAGCCACATCCTCCTCTTCTGCTTGAGGAGCCACCTCTTCGGGAAGCGCATCTTCCTCGTCAGCTGGACGCACTAAGTCGTCAACATGTTGCTCTTCGAGGCTCCGCTGCCTCACACGCTCGAGCTCCTCCTCTTCTCGCTGCCTTCTCCTTTCAGAAGCTTCCGCGGCTGTCTTCCTGGACTCGGCAAGAACGTCCTCGCTTATGGGTTCGTCTGGAATGCCTGAATGAGCATCCCTCTTTTGTCTCTTGGCCAAAAGGCCACCGATGGTCTCATCATCATCATCATCTACGAAGAAACGATTGGTTCAAGATCGATTTGCAAAAGAATTACGATAATGAGAAGGGAAACGTGATGGAGGTACCTCCTGATTCTTCCTCATGTATCACATTTGCTCTTTCTTCTTCTTCTTCATCACCTTCTCTGGGCTCCCGCCTCTCCTCTTCTTCCTCCTGGCCGAATGGAACGAAGGTCTCTACTGCGAGCTCCTTCTGCGCTCTACTAGGCATGCGACCTTTGCCTTTATCCTTGGCAGAAAGGGACCTCGCTGGAGGGGAAGTTGGAGCACTTCTAGGGGAAGAAATTGTAATTCCCTTTTGCCTGGGTCTCTTCGCTCTCGGCGCGGCAGTCGCTGGAGGAGACGGATTATCTCTGGGTGGAGACGAGGCCGGAGCATTATCTATCAGCGAGTCAGCAAAAGCGTTCATGACTGCGCGAATCCTGGTTTCGACCTCAGGATCCATCCTTGATGCTAGCTGGAACGACTGTCCTTGTCTTCTTGTGGTAACAATAGTGTTAACCAGCGACTTGGAACGATCGCCAGATGCGAACCTCCGCACATGGAACTACAGCAAGCAGTGTAGAATAAAGATGTCAATATGAGAAAATCGAGGAGTTAAATGCATGCAAAAAAAGTTGCTTACCTTAGCAAAAGTCTCGCTATATCTGATGACATGCGAGTCGCCTTTCTTAACTGCGGCGATCTTTTCATCCAGAAATGATGCCAGGGCACAAATGGTTCTCATGATCCAACAATGAGTAGCAACCATATTCAGACTCGTCCAGACTGCAGTTGGGACGAAACAGAAAAGAGTTTCTTTTGATCAAAGGAGCTCTGCTTGGCTGAGGAGCCGACTGCGTCTCAAACCTGACGTGCTGGACAATCCAGTATGCGAGCCAGTTTTTGGAACAACCACCCTCGCGGTTACCTGCAGGCTGCTCAAAAGGAAGATTGTTCATAAAGACTGTTTTGCACTCCTTTGTCAGCAAGCGCTTATAGCAACCTCTGATAATGGACTTTGGCCAGATTGAGGGTGCCACTGCATCAAAGCCGAACTGGGGAGAAACTCGAGTGAGGTCAACATCCACGGTAATCCTCTCATACCTTGGCACGAGCTCACGAATATGCTCTGCGAGAGAAGGAAGGGAACCTCGCAGGCACCAGCAAAAGAATTCGCGATAGCGCTCATGGAAATGCGATCCCTCTTCAAAGAGGAGCTCTTATGAGAAAACAATACCCTTAGAAGGGTACAGCTTTGGAAACCATCGCACGTTCTCAATACGCACGGCATAGGGCCTGGCAACGAACTCTCGCCGGTTTTCGCATATCAGGCTCCAAACGCACTTGATATTGTTCGCTCCGAACCACCTCGCAGCTCTGCCGCTGTTACGCTCCTCCATCTCGCCTGGGGGACACCACTTGTTGGGCTTAGAAGCAGTTGGGGCATAAGAAGGCCATCGCTCAAAGACCCACATCGTCAAGAAGGCAATGTTGACGAAAGTCAGTATGTCGAGGCGGCCACGCGACTCTTTCATGACCACAACCAGCTGATCCAGTCTATAGTACAGCGTGCCCAAGACCAAGGGTCCAAGTGCGACTTTCTGGCCAAGGGCCAGTTTCACAGCAAGCGGCAGAACATGATAGAAGACCCCATCATGCGGGTGACCATCGATTAAGTACCTCGACAGCTAGGCACAGAGGAAAGCACAAAGGGTCAAGTGATAGCTTTTACCTTCCACGTAATTCTTGGCCTCTGGGTCTTGACTCAGAAGCTTCTTGGTAATGCTGCTGTTCGCGTAGTCACGGAAGAAGTACTGCACCCATTTGTTCCAAGTATTCTTCGCAGACGTATCAACCAACTGCCAGTTAGGAAGGGCTTTGGTAGTGGTCCACCGAGTGGAGATTTTCTTTACCTCTGATAGGCACTCCTCCATCTGCGTGTACAAAGCGATCTCCGCATCCGTCCCCAAGGGACTCAAAGGGTCCACCTCACCCATGGGAGATAGATCATACAGCATATGCACATCCTCGAGTGTGGGGGCAGCCTCGAACTCAGCAAAGTGAAAGGTGTGAGTCGCAGGCGAGTAGCGGGAAAGAAGGTTTAGAAGCATGGACTGGTCCAGCTTCACGGCAGCACCCTTCATAGCACGAACGGCGAAGTATACGCCGGCCTCATTAAGAGTCGCAGCATGATCGGTCAACACATGGTCAATCCACTCATCCATGTAGTCCAATTTCTGGACAAAAGCTTGGGTGGAAATCGCAGCATACGGGAAGTACCCATTTTCGATTCCCAATCGAACCACGTCCTCGCAGCCAATCAACTCGAGCAAGGCTGAGTTAACTGGAGGAGTCAATGTTAGCAATCCCTCATTGGGGACAGAAGCAAGCAGTTTCTTTGCCTTAACCCTCGCGTGGTAGAAGTCTTTGCCACCCAAATAGGGGGCTTTTCGCCAAAGAGCTTGTGGAAGATCAGGTATTTCTTCGTCCTCCTTGGTGGGTCTAGTTCCTCTTGTCTTTGCCATTCCTGTGGAAAAGAAAGAAAAAAGGGGGGAGAAATATGCCACACTTCAGTTCGAATTCTGAGATTCAAGATCTATGGGAAGAAAGATGAACAGTTTGGTATCAATTTCAGAAATTAGAGGTTGGAAATTGTTTGCATTATCAAGAATTTCAAAACCCTACATCTAAGGTCCTTATCATTGGAGGATTAAGCCGAAATTGAGTTCAAAGATTGGAGCTTTTTCACAAAGTTTCGACAGATAATATGTCATGGGTCTGCAGATCCAACACAGTTCAAAGCGTACATCGGTATGTTAATCGAAATTGAACAAGGCCAACCTTGTTTCCGCGAAGCCTGCTTGGATAGACACAGTTGAAGAAGACGATTTGCAGTTCTGAACTGGTGATTGATTATCTGAATCTGCTCTCGAAGACTTCCGGGTATCATTCACTTTGAGAGAAAGAAGTGATGCTTTGCAACAATGGAGGGTACAAAGTATTTATCCAAAAACAATGAAGGGTTGCGTCCTTTCAGTAGTCGAATCGCAACCGTCACCGTCGAATCGCGCAATCACAGGACAAGCTGACGTCACGCCTAAAACCCTAAAGGCCAGACGGCACGACTCTAGGGGTTTTAGGTCATAATGGCACGCACGGGGGCTGAATTTACTCGTGTTTGAATTGGTGCGTGGCGGCGACGCGTATGTTGGTTTCCGCGCATGGAAGCCTATACAGCTATGAGTCTTCACGCGCAGAAAGGGGGCTAATGTAGATAGTGCTTTCTGAGCTAGCAGATCTTGGCCACGTGGCAACCATCCAGCACACCATATTGTGCTCCACACACACTGGATCACCAGCCGAGCTGATCCATGTGGGGGCTGCGAGACAGAGCCCTCGCATACCACTGCACGGGACTTGTAGGGACTTAGTGGTTTGGAGGCTAGAGTAAGTCCTGTCGCGTGCGAGCCAAGCCCGCGCGCGACCTTTAGTAACTGATTTTGAGAGATTTATGGCACGAGCTCCATAAACCCGGTCAATCCGGTCAAACCCGGTCAACCTCGTAACGGTTCCGGTATTCGCGCATAACGTGCTGTAACGGTCCCTATATAGGCGGACGAACGTGCCGTTGCGGTTAAGCTAATTAAGCCGCCATTAATGGGCGCATTAACCACAGTTCAACGGTCATGTTCTCTGTTATATATAGGACGTTAACCTTTCCATACAAGAGAGAACACACTAGCCATACGCGGAAGCTCTGCCAAACCTCTGTCTCTCTCTCAGACATTACTACTGTCTTACTCTCTCCCTACACACAACCCAACTCTTCCTGTGCTATCTCTGATCCTCTACATACGGTGTACACGGAGGTCTCCCCGCCGGAATCTCTTGTGCACACCGGTCAAACCCGGCCAACCTCGTAACAGTTCCGGTATACGCGGATAACGTGCTGTAACGGTCCCTATATACGCGGACGAACGTGCCGTTGTGGTTAAGCTAATTAAGCCGCCATTGATGGGTGCATTAACCACACTACAACGGTCACATTCTCCATTATATAGGATCGTTAACCCTTCCATATTATGGAGAATCACCTAAGATACGCGAAAGCTCTGCCAAAATCCTGTCTCTCTCTCATACAGTACTATTGTCTTACTCTCTCCCTACACACACCTATTCTTCCTGTGTTCTTTCCATCATCTACTCTTGGTGTATATTGAATTCTCTCTGCAGGATTCTCTCGTACACACTTGAAAAAGAGGTTCGACTAACCTTGAACCCGTCAGCCACTCTCCTCAAGCCTCCATCTCTTATTTTCTTCTCTTATTTGGTTCTTTGTAGCTTTAATGGCTCCTTCTGAACCATTGCATGATTTTTTCTCCGCCAAATCAAAACGGTATCTTCATGTTTTATGCAGGATTAGTATTGGGGAAATTATGTAGTTATAAAGATATTTTAACTTGTTATTTTCTCAAAAAAATGAGTCATTATTGAGAGAACATAACAAAGCAAGGAGAGAGACAAGTAGGAGGGCGAACCCCCTACCCGTTTGCCCCATTGGTGCCGTCGGCCTCCCTAGGCGCGACTCTTGCTCCGTTTTGTGTGATCTCTTGCCTCCTTATTTCGTTGATAGCACAACACGTGGAGAAGGTATCCAGCTACTAATCCAAGGTGTGGATACTCGTAGAGTCGAAGACACAATTCTTTGTAGTGATCACACAAACTAAGGTACACAATTCTCTTCTCTTATCATGTAATGAAAAGCTTGCCTTCGATCCGTGGAGGGTATTGAGCAGGATTAATTTATTGTTATTCCGCTGCTTTACCTGCATCAAAACCCTACCCCCACCCCCTTCTAAAGTATATTTGATCCAGTTTGACTACCTACTTACACGCTTCAGATGTTGACATAGGGATCGCAAAGTAATTATAAAGGGTGCTTTCTAGGGTCTATCAAACCCTATTTCTCCTGAGCGTTAAGGGAGACCATACGTCAATCCCCGTTAAAAACTTTAGCTAAAGGGCCCTAAGTGTCCACACACCTATATCGTAGTGACCCTTACACTTATAAGTATAGCTCTAAAAATCCTTTGACCACAATACATTGGTACATTTTGGCTCGTCAGGGGCGGTTTGTCTACATTCAAGTTTATCCAATAATAAGAAGCATTGCCTCAATGGTTGTAGCCATAAGTAACAGGAGGATCGCTTGGCGCCTCCGGACGGAGCCTTAAATAAACCCAACTCTTTACATCGTCCTAAATCTATTAGAAGTGTTTTAATTCTTTTCTTTCCCATAACTAAAATTAGAATATCAACTTATCACAAGTAAACTTTCAAGAGTTATAAGGAGAAATCAGTATATATCCAAAAAAAAAAATCCAACAATAAATCATGCGTTTCATACTTTTTCAATCAAAAAATATTCATTCTAGACATCACAGAAACACTCACATATTGATTAGTATGGGTCGCACATATGTACTTACCACTGAGATGAAGCACAACCTAAAGCAAGAAAGTATGTATCGCACTCCAACAACACTCACTCTCTCCTACGCGGGCGATGTCTACAATCACTTGTATAACGTACTCATTACATCTAATTTACACAACAATAAACCAAATGAAACCCTACATGCCACATAGCCCTATATGCCACAAACACATATAAGTATGTTCACTTATAAAAAATAGATCCAACATAATACTTAGAAATTAAAATACTCAAGTTTTCTAAAAAAATTGAACTACAGAATTGTAGCTTTGACTTTAGAACCCTATTTACCATATCAAAACATTTCGTAAAACTATGAAATAAATATATGATGAACCTACACGTATCTACTTTCATAAACATGAATTAATCATGCATAGCTATTATAAAACTCAAGTTACAAAATAAACAAACATTGTTTTGCATAGACCCATTCGGCAGAAAGTTTCAACTTTGATGGACAATTACTACAACTTGGAGAAGAGGAGAAATGTCCATCTTTTCCAGAATTGATCCCTTATGTGTCTTGTTTCCAGACACAAAATATGAGATGAAATTTATTTCTTAAATGAAGGTTTTCATTCAAAATACAAAAGGTGGTCGAAAATGTTTATTTCAGAATACATGCAACTAAGAATGAGCTTATCTCGTAACCAAAAGGCTTTGCATTTGAATTTTTTTCTCAAAATGACCCTCTTTAAGTCTAGAAATATGTTGGGGTTGAGAATTTAAAATAGACCAAAATTTGAAGATAATCCATGTTCTTCACAAACTGTTCAGATTGTATCAACGTGCAACTTTTCAAAAAAAAATCAAGAGTGGTTCTAGTGGTACATGCAATTTAAGTAGACTTGTTTTTCATCCAAATAACACTATTTTTAGCATGAAATAAGACTTTTACATGCTCCTGACACAAATTATCAAAACTCAATTGAGATACAAATGTAAATAAGAAGACATTCACAATATGCATGTGGGTTCTAGTGTGAGTTATATGAAATAATTCAAAATTTGAAGTAAAACACTTGATCTAACCATGTAAATGAAGAATCAAGCAAGAGAATGATGAAAGCTAGGATCAAATCTCATTAATCATAGGTTAATTTAGACATGCAAGCATGAAGGTAAGTCTAGAGAAAATGTTACCCCAAGGTTCAAGAAGATGGTAAGCAAACTGGTGAAATTGGACTTCGATCCTTTAGTGGAATGGGGAAAGAACTCCCCACCATGATCATAAAAAGTTTTGACTCATATTTCATGCTTGGGAGACTTGAAAATGAAGTTTTGATGAAGACTTGTGTAGGTGAAGCTTCACAAACGGGAATGGATTTTTGAGAGAGAGAGAAGTGATGTCATTTGAGTGTTCTTGAGGAGTATATGTTGTAAAGAAATGAAAATGGAATATATAGAGTGAGGGTGAGTGTGATGAGTGATGAAAAATAGTTTAAGTGATGGGGGTATGTATTTATTGAGTGTAATGGTGATCAGAAAACCATGTTAAAATGGGAGTGGACCAAATTAGTGCATGAGGGATTAGGGAGAAATTACAACTCTCCCGACAAGTTATTTGGGGGTAGAAACTACAATAACAAGAAAATAAGAGTTGACATGCAAATGCTAAAAATTGAGGGTAACAACAAAATATATGAACAATAGTGGTTACTTTTAGAACTAAATGCTTACTAACAAAATTGACTGCAAATACTATTTTCACTTTTGAAAAACAAATTAATAAATACACAACTATCTTATAACTTTTCAAAACTATAAAATGACCCCAAAACGGGAGACTAGACAACCATAAACATCTAGTGACACTCTTATACTTTAAAATTATGAACTGGTCAAGAATAAGTTTGAAATAAGAATTTCTTGAGATTATCAAACATTTTTTTCAAAAATTAACAAGTAACCCCCAACTAAAATGCAGGGTATTACATCAGCCACCTCTTTATTTTGTCTCTCTTTATTCTGACTGGGAATCACCTTGACATTTCCATTAGGTCTATTCAAGGGATACATGCCATCTCAGATATGATTCTCCATTGTTAGCAAGCCCATCCCGTTCACCATTAAGTCTTGACTGCATCCCAACTATCACATTCAATCTCCGATTTCTGCCAATTTCTGTTGGAGCCTAAGCTTATGCCTATGTAAATCCTCCACAACTCATCTCCAATTTTGATGTTCTTAGCGAACGAATCATGAAAAATTAAGTACTGAGATTCAACTCTCTAGTTTATGTTCCATAGTGTCCCACATAATGGAGACTTTAGGACTACGCCACAAAGACTACAATTACCATCACAGGCCATGCCTCTAATGTATCTCATCTCATTAGTCATGATTCTTTTGGGGTTGACTAACAAAAGAAAATGTTCTAAGTTTATAAGGGAATTTCATCATCCAAATATTATTCCACAATTGATTACTTATCCTAATCCATGAACTCTTTCCAATAGACTCATTATTGTTTTTCTAGGCAACCTTAACAGTGAAAGAACGCTTATCAGAACCTTTCCAATAAGGTTTGTCTTCACAACCGAAAATAGGAATGGGTATAGCATTAATTATGTTAGTGATGTCGGGAGGAAGGATAATTGGACAATTAATTAGGTTCGAAGAACTCTTATTACTTATGTCACAAACTTTGAGCGCTTTATTATGAAAATTCAACCGATTAGCAATGGTGTTCCGACCACACCACCAGTCATTCAATAATGATACCTTAGTACCCTTGCCAATTTTCCAAGCAAGATTTTCATTCACAAAATTCTTAATCTTAAAAATACCTCTACAAATAATAGAAGCACCGGTGTTTATAGTTTGGCATTAAGATTGTTATTTTAAGGTATCTTTTCCTCGGAATCTCACACCATAAAGCTTTCTTATCAAAATTTTCACTTCAACCTAATTTAGCTTGTTAAGTCAAATTCATAGTGTGAGCTTTCCTCATACCAAGACTCCCTTCCTCTTTAGGAGGAAAAGAGTGTCCCGTTTAAAAAGACGAGCTTTTTTAGTTAAAGTCACTCTACCAACAAAGGAAATATTGTTACTGGTCCTACGAGGTTTTTTTTTTTTTTTTAGTGATAATATCAAGAACACCATTTTTGTCATATATGTCATGAAGAAGATCTATACATTGATACCTGCCAAGAGAATTTAAGGCTTTAATGCCCAAAATATTAATAATGTTATTCTTTCTAATTCTATTAGTATTTTTAGAGAAAGAACACCTTATATTTAGAGTTATTAAATTTTGGACCAGAGACCACTTCAAAGTCATCAAGAACCTCTTTCATGGTTTGGCAAGTAATATCACCACATCTACTAAAAAGCATCAAGTCATCTGCACTAAAAATATGAGAGATACAAGGACCATTACCAGGTGCTTTAATACATTTCCATTTCTTCGCCTTAACATGTTTCTCAATCATTTTAGAAAGCCTTTTCATACACAACAAGAAAAGGTAGGGGGATAAAGGATCCCCCTTCCTTAAACCTCTAGAAGTTTTGAATTGATTAAGGGTTGGCCATTCCATAAGATAGCACTATTAACATAATACATACACCACATAATAAAAACAATTAAACTACTATGTAAGCCAAAACAAACAAGAGTATCTCTAATACAATCTCAAGAGATTCTATCATATTATTTTCATTAAGTGAATTTTGACCACCATGCCAAACTTATCTTTCCTCTTCTTTGAGAGTATGAATAGGTTCTTGAGTAATAATTATATTATCTTTTGTAGCTCTACCAGGCAAGAAACTACTATGAAAAGAGCCCACAATGTCACATAAAATAGGTATAATCCTAGGAACAATAATTTTTAAGATACCTTTATAGATTGTATTACAAAGACTAATTGGTCTAACCTCATTAATTCTCTCAGGGTTATCATTCTTTGGGATAATAAATTGATTGTGTTAAAATAATTAACCATGAAATCAAACATATCCCTACCAACCACATTCCAATTTTTTTTGTTGAACACAGCTTGAAGGCCATCTTTACCATGTGCCTTAAAAGAGTTCATACTCCAAAACACATCTTTAACATCTTTCAAAGTAAGAGGAGCAGTTAAAAGGATCCTCTCATTGTCATCACAAGTAACATAAGTATCACGATTCCAATTAAAATTAAGATGATTAGTAGGAGTACTCTCATCAAAAACAACTTTTGGAAGTACATATTAATATTTGGACAAAAAATAGTACATATTAATATGTTACGGCAGTTTATACGGCGCAAATTACGGCGATTTTTAGGCAACTGCTGTGAATAGGTTCTTAGGAAGCTTTAAAACGGATGGGAAAGGCTTTGTGTAGTAGTGATCACAACACGGACACACACCGACAATCATATACTCCATATGAAAATATAAGATGAAAGTACAAATATACAGAAGAAGTCATATGATTCCACTCATGTATGCAACTAACCGATAATTCCTATGAAAATGGGTCAAATGAGTGTTCAAACATCATCACACATAGAGCTATTGTTTGTTTGAAATCCCATGTATAGGATATTGTCTCAAGTAATAATATCGGGTAAGTTCGGAGTCGAATCTACAAGGAGAGGAGGGTGAAGAATTCGACTCACTAAACTAGAATAGAGAGTAGAAAACGACTAACGAAAGCAAGTGACACAAACTCACTACTAGAAAAATTAGCAGAAGCGTCATTAGATTAATGCGGTTTTTGCTAAATTTAATGTTGTATTTAGCAAAAAACAGCATTAATTGCAGCATTAGTGCTAATGCTGCATTCGCCAGTGCTGTTTTTTGCATTGCAGCATTAAGCTAATGTTGCAAAGAAAAGCAGCATTACCTTGCAGCATTAAATAATGCTGCACATCTATAATCACACCTTGCAACATTTACACTTAATGCTGCATTTTGAGTCATGTTGCAGCATTATTAGAGTTTAATGCTGCAATTTTACATATTATTTTGCAGCATTTTGAGTGATTAACGCTGCAATTTTACATATTATTTTGCAGTATTTTGAATCTTAATGCTGCAATGTTATACTCCTTCAGTTTGTTTCTTCACCCTTTTGAAAATTTGCTTTATTAAAAACAGAGGGAAAAGACTACTTCGCCCCTAACCCATCTCATAAATTCAACATTTTCAGCTCTCTTACTCTATCTATTTTAACATATTCAAACACACATCAAAATTTAGCAAACACAAAGAAAAAGAATGTACCAATTCCACATCAAAAAACAGAGCAAATGTATAGATCCTAGATAAAAAAAACAGTGCAAATGTACATATTTCTGTTAATTTTTCATTCCATTACATATCATTTACATACCACCATGAATCACATATTCTAGAACACAAAAACAGAGAAAAAAATCAAAAAATACATATTATCGATCTAAAAGAAGAGGTAGATCACAAAAACAGAGAAAAAAATCAAAAAAATACATATTATCGATCAAAAAGAAGAGGAAGAAGAATAAGAAGAAGATTTAGTGGGAGACAGTGAAGCCGAAGGACGAAGGTGATGCCCAAGGACGAGTCGAAATAGATCTGTAGATGAACGGGAAATTTCTCTGCCAACGGGAAATTTTCTCCAAACATTCGAAATCGGCCTCTGCATGTTCTATCTCCGGTAATGAAATAGATCTGTAGATGAACACCAAGAAGACGAAGATGAGAAACGAACTGAGAGAGAGAGGGAAAGAGAGAGAGAGAGAGAGAGAGAGGGGGAGAGAGAGAGAGAAACGAAATCACCAGAATCAAATAGTAATCCGCCTCTGCAACCTTCGGTCGCAGTCGAAATCGGTCGCAGTCGGCGTCGTCTTCTTCTTCTCCGCCATCGACAGTAGCCGCCTCACCACCAGGTGGCCGTCTTCTCCCTTTCTCTCTCTCCCTCTCCCGATATGGAATTGAGAGAGGCTGAGTCGCCTCACGACCAGGTGGGCGTCGTCGAGGTGGTTTGGTGTGAGAAAGGCTGAGTGGGTGGTTTGGGTGGTGGAGGTTGACCGGTGATGAGGATGGGGGTGGTGGTGATGGTAACGGTGGTAGTGGTTTTGGGTGAAGAAGAGAGGTCAGATGTGAAGTGAGAGAAAGAGATGGTAGGGTTGGGGTGAAGATAAGGTGTGTTGATTGTGGGTAGGGTTTTGTTTTGGTGGCTCAATTTTTTGTTAATTTTCAATTTCCCCCCAAATTTTTTGTGAAAATTTGAAATCCCGCCCAAAATGATTTGTGATAGCAGCATTACACTTTGTAATGCTGCAATACTAAGCATTTTTTGTAAAAACAGGAGTAATGTGATTAATGCTGCAAATATTTTTTTTTTAACTTTTTTTCATTGCAGCGTTAGTTTGTTAATGCTGCAAAGTAAAACATTAGATTTGTGAAAAAGCATCATTAATGTGATTAATGCTGCAATTTGTATGAACATTACAGCATTATTGGATTAATGCTGCAATTTATATGCTATTTAGCCAAATATTGCAGCATTATTGGATTAATGCTGCAAACTTACAGCATTTTGTTTGTAACATTAATAATAATGCTGCTTTAGGGTATCAATTACCGCATTTGTTCAAATGCTACAAATAAAATGTGGTATTTGCTAATATTTCTAGTAGTGATTCTCAATGACTTTAGAGCTTGTCAAGCTATCAAATCTACCAAAATTAATTGATGGAGCAAGTTGAGGTTTTAGTTTAAGAACAAAGTAAACGACTACTAGAGCTACGATTCAAGAAAACAAGTGAAATGACAAGTAGAGAGCGGCTAGGGATCATCGGTTTCTCTTGTGACCAATATCCTCCTATTAGATTCAAGCTCAATACTCAAATCACATGTGTCAATCCACAAGACAAGTATTTCAAGAAGTGATTGCTCATTGCAATCCAACTTGCGACAAGAGAAGTGTGTAAATACAACACGTTAATCAAGCACTAAAGAGATCATTCAAATGAGATTTCCAAATTCCAAGTGTTTCAAGCATCAAACATATGTAAACACACATAGGTGTTTCCACATGAAGGATCAAGCAACAAGTGAGATTTATAAATCCTCACTCAAATCACCTAACTAGCACTCAATTTCACAAAGTTAGGATAGATAGTTCCTCTCACTTAAATGCAACTTCAAATCAAACCTGTCAAAATATTTGCACATCTACCTATTCAATGCATCAAATACTTCAACTTGAGAAATCTAAATATTGCACTAAGCATTCAAGTGAACCCAGTTCAACCCGATCAGCCATGAAGTTTAACTTGAATCAATAGGAAGATTGGGGCACTAGATAGTCCCAAATCACCCTAGCAAGTAAATAAGCAAGACATGATAGATTAATTTAAGAGAGATAGAGAAATAATCTTTCAATACTCAAAACTTTAATACAATCACTTGACATCACCCATTCAACCTCGAAACTTGATTCATATACACTAAACAAAGATGCAAAATGACCTAAACTTTGATTGAAACTAATGAAACTAACAAATATAACCTAAGAGCAGCTCCAAATTGCTGCTGCTACAGTATCATATACCCAGAAACAGAGAATCGGCAGCAGCAGTACAACCAGACACTTCCAATATCAGAATTGACCTCCTCTCTCCCTCTCTTGC
This sequence comes from Linanthus parryae, assembly GCA_023055425.1. Classification (NCBI taxonomy): domain Eukaryota; kingdom Viridiplantae; phylum Streptophyta; class Magnoliopsida; order Ericales; family Polemoniaceae; genus Linanthus; species Linanthus parryae. The sequence goes on from JALGPY010000001.1 coordinate 125,939,310, forward strand.
TCTTTATTCTATTCAAGGCCTTGAGAAAGCTCAAGAACAACCCAAAAAATGGGTGAAATCAGAGAGAGAGAGAGAGAGAGAGAGAGAGAGAGAAAGAGAGAGAGAGAGAGAGAGTAGAAACCCGTCTGAAAATGGAGAGGAGAATGTAGGAGCCGAATGTGTCTAGAGAGGCTTAAAATTTCTTCATTCTCAGTTTATATTGATGCTAGGGACTGGTTTCGTAGCCTCCAAGGAGTAATATCATTCCTCCAATTGATCAAATTCATCCTCAATCGCCGATTTCCCAAACTGACCTCAACAACCCTAGAATTTGGGGGGTTTTCGATTTCTTTGGATTTGGGCCAAAAGGATGGTTCAAATAGGTAGAGAAAATTTTAGGGAGTATTTTGGGCTTGGTTTGAGTCGATTTGCTACAATATTCATGGAGTTTTGAAGGTTTTAACCATGGCTAGAAAATGGGTTTATGGGTGTTCGGTGTTGGATAATTTCGGGGATGTTTAGGGTGTTTAGAGAGGTCTAGGTGAGGTGGGTGTTTTAGAGATTTGGATGTCAATTTGAGACTGGTTGGAGCCGGTTTGGAGCTCGAACGAAGCTTCATCGTAGCTTCAATGTGGGACGGCACAGTTCACGTCGTGAAAAGGAGGAAGACGGCTGTTGAAACTTTGTATATAGTGTTGGAGTGTCTCAAAACTTCCAATAAATGCCTTTTCTGCCCCTTATGTAGCAGATCCTCTTCTTTATGGCCCTTTTTAACTTTCTGAAACTCCATTTGACTCCCCCATTCCGTTAGATTCTTCAATCTTTGCCTCCTTTTCACTCGATTTCTTCAAATTAAGCTCTTCTAATTTCTTCTTCACGTCTATTGGCCATCAAAATCTCTTTAGTTCATCTTTAGGCTCTCCCAATCTAGCCTCTAGCGTTCCAAAGTCTGTCTTCAACTACAAAATGAGAGAAAAACAATCAAAACTACAAAGACAAATCTAAGTCTAGAAACAGTGATATAATGAATAAATTACACTTAAAAGCAAGTTAGGAATAGTTCTATAACCTACTAAAAGGTGCAATTTACAATCCTTAACCGTTATCAAGTTACCGATGTATAGCACATGCCATCCATGCATATCCGGCATTCTAGAACATCTCATGTGCATATCCATGTAGTGACAAAGAGGTCACATGTTAGGCATTTTTAGCCGTGGACATCCGAACAAACTGAGATTTCCGTTACTTTATAACGTATGCAAATACAGACAATGTGAGATTACCGTTACTTTATAAAACGTAAAACCCAAACAAAAAGAGTTTTACTTCCATATGTGTGCGTGTGTGTTTTAGACATGCACATTCAAATAATTGATTTAATGAATAAAAGGACCCGAGCAATTAATTCAACGAAACAGATTTATTTTACATAAATAAACGCATCATACAATTATATAACTACACTTGCAACCATGTTATAAGAAACACAGTTGGAAGTGTGTTAGTTCTTGATTTCATTCACTTATTAAACACAACAATATTTACTTGGCCACCCAAATAACACAATTATCTTGAGCAAAATGGCATATGCGAACAGATCCAGGCTTAACATTGAGCAGCTGAAATACCGGATGCTCGGGGCTCCATGTCGATGTATCAATATGACAAACTGCAATTGCTTTCACTTTCGTGCCATCGGCCCCAACCATTGTCATCTGAGAGGCCTGTGTTGGTGTTTGGTGACATAAAAACACGGGATATACATAGAGCAAGTAGTGGCACACTACCAATGTACTATTCGACACATTTTTAGCATCTTCTATAGTGTACCGTTGTAGTCCAGTTTCCTTCTCTACCTCAGTTGAGAGCGCACCAATGTTTTTCCCGAGCTTGGAAGTGGCAAAATCCACCATCGACTCCAAAGAAGTTGCACAATGTTTTTCCTCTCCTACAATTGCGGGATCTTCACAATATTTAATTGTTTTATTCATTATCTCGGCTGCAAATGAATTGGATCCGATCGCGAAATGTTTCAGAATTTCTGGGAACTTGGCCGATGTAAAGGGTATTTTTTTAGCATCTTCGTGAGGTAAGAATGGAACTGGAATGATGGTGCTAGGAAACTGTAAGGTTATATTTTTTCCTCTTTTTAGGTCATTTTCGAGGAAGAAGATCCGAGAGCTCGTATGAACTTGAGCTCCCTTTCCCCACAAAGCAAAAGGGACATAGAACAACGATTCTGTGATGGCACCTTTCTTGATTGCGGAAGCACCATAGGTGAACTTTTTCCCTTCTGCAAATTAAGTTATAAAAATTATTAAATTAAATTTACATACATTTCACATACATGTTAGATTTATTTGCAAACCTCGAGGAAGAAGGCCGGTGACAGCTTTAGGCATGGGCGTATTTGGCAGCGTAGATTTCCAATAAGCTTCTGGGGACAAAGAGGCATGGCTTGCCACCAATGCAAGCTGAAGATAAAATTGCGAAATTTCAGTACAGAAATAAATAATTGAAGGAGAAATTAATGAAAAGATGGTGGTAAAATCGACTCACAGAAAAACATGTGAAGATGGTTAAGAGAGAGAACTCCATTATCATCGCAGACGAGAGAACGCAAATCGAATATTGCACTGAAAGAATGGGTGTGCAGTGGTATTTATAGCACAAAGCAAGTGAAAGAGTACAGATGAGTAGGTTTTTTTTTTATTTTTTTATTTTAAAATTACATCATATAGTCGGGTTCGAACCCAAGACCTCATGAAGAGGCTTTAAATGCTCTAGCAATGAGCTAGCGCCCATTTGCATAGATGGGTAGGTTTCACTTTGGTTGATTCAACTGGAAATATAAAATTAGCTCAATATAATTTTAAGTGAATCAGACTAATGAGAATCTATGAACTATTTGGTAATAACTAAAAATCTGCATAATATATAATATAAAATATTATTCAAATTTATATTATATTACCCGTCCTGTTACATAATAAATCGACGAAATAATATAACTATATATATCTACAAACAATAAAGCATTCTCGCGCTTTCCAAGTTCAGGTTTTCTATAAGAAATTTGATATGGCTTACATGATTTTGTGCAGCTACATGCATAAACTATAGCAATTAAGCTATCGAACTTTATAATTAAAAAAAAAAAAAAAAAGAAAACTATCGAACTTTATTTATTTGCTGGTAAAAATTCTTTAGTCTAACATACTGCTATTGATCAAACAACAAATATGATGTAGGGCTGTAAGCACTCTTACCACGTGAGTAAGCACCCATTTACTAGCCCATTTTAATTAGTTCCTGCATTACTCAAGCTGAAATCATTCGGTTGGACCCAAGTTTAACTATTTATAATGTTGTAGATTTAATATTATTCTACAACATTATGAAAAGACTAACAAATTATAGTATAGTTTTGTTAGTCAATTCATCTCCTCAAATGCATATAAAAAATAGAATGACTCTCATTCTAGGACGAATGGAGGATAAACAAAATGAGATTTCTGTTATTTAATAACACACACACATGTAGACAAAACAAGTATTCCATTATAAACCAGTAACTTACAATTTCAAAAGAAAAACGTATACTAGGCTTCCATATCCTAATAAAATTATATGATGTAGTATTATAACACGTACTAGCCATGCATATCAAAAACAAAGTTAACATGATGCAATATTGTTACTTATAACGTATAATATCCATCCTTGGTATTATAACACGTATTGGCCATGCCTATCTAAACAAAACTATTCTGGTGTAGTAGTATAACACGTACTCTTCATGCATGTAATAATGAAAAAATGCGTGTCTTTCAAATGCCTCTTTGAGATGGAAGTCTCAGGGCCTGTCCAGCAAGTACTACTGGCTGTATGGTGTTGTTTTCGTGACATCACTTTGTGTTTCATGAATTTTCCCAGTTTACTCTATAACACATTTAAAAGATTATTAAATTCTTGCATCATTTTGGTAACTAAGTCACCGGATAAGCTACCCGATGAATAGTACACTGGGAAGATCTAGAAAAAACGGAGGTAGTAAATAATTCAACACATTGCACGAAACCATGAGTTGATTTTTACATTTTTTTTTAATTTGCCCGTTGAATTACTAAGAAACAAGACGCATTCAAGCTATAAATGGTGATCACTAATAACGAGGAATCACGTGCGAAACATATTTCTTTTGAAAATTAAACGAGTACGCCAGTTTGTCTCACATGTGACGTGACAATTAACAAGGCTAATGCATGTTATGTAATGTATAAGACTGAAAGATTAAATGTGTTCAGCTGCAAACGTCTCACTATTTATGACTTATGATATTTTTACCATGTGAACTTCTCAATTCCAAGTGGATGCCCTTTCATACCCCAAAATAAGGCATTTCTTCTTGTTAGAAATATTACCTGATGTGCACAAGGGGGTTTATTAATAAATTCTATAAATATAAGGGGTTAGCATCCCAAACCTAGAGAGGGTTAGGCTGCAAATAGCAGGATACTTACTCTATCTATAAATTTATTTCCTACAAATGTTTGACACACTTGAGATACACAGAAACACAGTTTATCTATACATATTTCTCTCTCACGCATCCAAGGAGCGGCTCATGTTGTGGAAATCGACGTTCACCCAAGAGGTGCGCGTTTCTTCTCGGATCCGAAACGTTATTCGAGGAAAGATCACGCTAAAAGAGGTACATATAATTTTTTTATGCTTGGATTTACCGCAATAAATCTCACATTAGTATGAGAGCTTATCGTTTCTATTTCTTGCCTCGTTTAGCGTGAAACCGGTAATGTAATTTCTTCCTCATTTTCTGTGCCCATTTTTCCAACATACGAATTATACATGTCCGTAGATCTTTTTGTTGCAATTCTGAAAATATAAATTTATATTTCTTTTAGACAAACAAGTAAAATGCTATGAGAAAAAATGACTATGTTTAGACTACGCAGTGTAGATCTGATCTGTAAAATAATTCACGTTTTTTGGTAGTTATTGTTTCAAAGATTTGAATACATAGTTGAGATCAGGATGAGAAACTAAATTACATGTGTAAACCTCATCGGAAGGGGTAGATTGGTCGGCCGACAACGCCGCATACGCCAAAATTGGTTGCGACGACTGACGTGGAAGATGACGTCAACTAGGGCTAGCGCGGGGGCGTGGTGGGTGATGTGGAAGTAGACGTGGTGCTATCATGTTGGCTTGCAAGTAAGGTGATGTGGCACCGACTTGGCGTTCACGTAGCCATCCGTGTCAACTATGGCTGACGTGGAGGGGTTCTAGTGGGGCGTGTGGCCGAGGCGAGACCGCCGATGCTCGGCGGTGCCTGCGGCAGCCTCCTGTCACATTTTTTGGAAAATTCTTTTTGAGTAAACTCGTAATTGTATTCCTTTTTTGGAATACTAGTTGTTTGCACGTGTGTTGCACGTGAATGTTTGTATATTAGTTTTTCTTTTAATTTTTATCAACTGAAGTAATTTCATTAACTGCTAAAAGGCTATCGCAGCCAAAAATACGAAATTCGAAAGGACAGGGAGAAAACTCAAAAAACAGAATGAGCATGGTCATGAGCTACAAGTTTCTAAGCTCTAGGAACCAAAAAAAAATACAACCAACAAAACCATAATTTTTGAATCAGAGAAATTGCAATAGAGGGTCGAGCAGATGAGGACAGAGTATCAACCATAATTTTTGAATCAGAGAGGATGCAGACTCTTGAATATCCCTGATTTTTAAGCCAAATAAGAGCATCCCTAATATCCAAGCCTTCAAGAACAAGTGGGTTATGTTGTTGAGTATGACCAGATTTTATCTTTATCAAAGAAAACAGTAAGTAAATTATAGAACGAACTTACGAATTGATAATTTGTAGAATGCAGTCAAAATTTGTTGAAGAACAGCCTCGTACATAAACGATCTACGTAAGACAATATTCACCACCCACAGTATGTGCCTCCGGGTTCCTGCAGTGGCGAACTGTCACCTAGGATAAAAGTTCTTCCTGTGACGCATATTAGCACGGGACTGCAACACACGGCGAACGAGACTGGCTGGCGAGAAAAGGATAATTTGTGGAGGGAGAGAGTTTGAATGCTCAGAATTCGGAATGACTAAACTGGAAGGAGATACTGCCTTTTATAGGCCCTGAAGAGGGACAAGAAACGGTCATAACCATTCCCAGCAGTCACAACTGTTGACACTACAACAAATGTGACCTTTATTGAAAGTGTTTTTGTTGACAGTCAGTTTTGTGTAGCTAGTTACATGATTTATTTACAATATTTTTGTTTGTCGATGCGTATGATATTTTTTATCGACATTTAAATTTTTCTTTTCTTCTACTCAATAATTTAGTCGAGGATTGTGACTATTTATTTAAGTTTCACAATTAATTATTCCGTTGACATACCCAATTGTCAACGCTTGCAAAAGGTGGAGAAAAAAATGGAGTGAGGGAAAATGAAAAATTAAAAACAAAATCATTCTCTCATCAAATTGAACTACGTGACACACTCTAAACTAGCACACCAATCGGACACGTCTCTCGACTCTCTCTCTCTCTCCCAGAAACCTCTCTCTCACAAACCTAGCTATCTCCCTCTCGATCGCTCATTATTAAATCGCGCGATCCTCTCATCCAATCGATCGATAAAACATTCTCCTCGATCTCACCGGAGGGCGGGTGCCACCAATCGATGGATACCGGTTGCCCTGTAGCACTAGATCAGCATCTCATCCTACCTCTTTTCATTTTTCTGGGCTTAAGCTCGATTGAGCACAAATAGGAGCCCTTGAAGCCGGTTGTTAAAGTGAAGCCCTAGTCTTCACACACTGACTACCAGGAATGAATATCGATAGCATAGAATTGAAATTGGTTGGTGAAATCGACATGCTGCACTACAATAAATACTGTCTCCGTTGACAGCAAAATTTGTCGGTAGATAGCCTAAATTTGTCGGCAAATATTCTACCGACATAAATTGGTTTGTCGATTCGTAGTCACAACAACTCTGTCGTTAGAGTGATACCGACAAGCGTTCTGTCTGTCGGCAGAAAGAGTAAGCAGCGACATAAATTTCTGTCAAGAGTTTCTATCGAGTGACTATTTCCTATTGTCGCATTTAAAACTGGCGACAAACATATATTCATGTGTAGTTAGATAGATGACACCCAAAATATTCACTAGAAAAGAAGTTTGTTGGTACTTCATCTTTCTTGTGACATTCGCGCTTGTCACCTCTATCACAACTTAATAAAAAAAAAAGCGCTTTTAATGACCATCCAAACAGGCTGAAAGCCATACATAAACAAGATGCCATAAATTGACATTTTACATAAGAAACAAGTTGACTACACACTGTTTGCATTCAGCAACATGTCATAACTTGGTATTTTCATATCAGAAATGCCAAAACTAGATAAAACTAGCATCATATGTAACAACTTCAAAAACTACAAAGTCGCAGGCGATTCGAGCTAGTCTAATTTAACCATCCTAGTTCAAAAACTCCAAAGTCACACCAGATTCTAGTCTAGTTAACAAAAATAATAGAGGTAGTAGACCAAGTGGATCCTTAATTTCGTGGCATGAACCATCGTACTCCATTCACGAACACCGGGTCCAAAAAGCTAACGTACTCCACTCACGAACCCCTGCAAATATTCATACATAAAGTCACTGCCTACTTGATTCCTAAAGACACTACTAAATTGATTGCAGAATAATCAAATTAGAAACTTACTTTTCAACCAAATTATGCCATGAACATTAGTTGAAGATGGCTCCATGACCTGCATAATCTTCCATATACTGAGAAAATATGGTTTCTAAACATGTAAAACATATAGAACCCTACAAACAATTCCTGGACAGGGTTCTGAGTCAACCAAATAATGCCTGAAACAAAATAAATGAACTTTAAACGAACGAAACAATATTAAACTGAAGAGACTAGGCTGGAGCGCCTAGAGAGGAATACAGGATGGAGGGTATACTAATCCATTAGGAAAATCTCGCTGAAGAAAATTGCAGAAACTTGAAATTAGCAAAAACTAATGTTATGATAAAAAGGTCCAGCCAAAACTGTATCGAGTACGTCGGCATAGCTATCTTAAAGTGGTGAATGTTGGGCTATGTCAAACCAATTTAACTTTTAATATAATTTACACTTTAACAAACAATAATTGAATTAGTGACTAAAAATATAATGAAACTCCTACTTAAAACCTACAATTTAGTCTCAATGAAAAAATCAAACCCCCATCCCCGTGAGACATAGCTAGAGATGTCAGACCCCCCATAAAAAATGGTACTGCTTAAGAATCTACAAAGCAGGGGGAAATGCGAAGCAATAGAGGCATATCATAGCATACAATTGCGCAAGTTAAAGAAGAAAAAATATTTTAAATTGAAATTCATGGACGAACAGGGATATAGAATTTTGAAAAGGTTTAGCTCAATCAGTCTATGGACAATTTTCAGTTCAAGGCAACTTTAAGAGTGTGCATTCTTCTCATCGTCTTCTTCATTGTAATCTGGAAGAGTACTTTAGTTTCACTATCATATACTAATAGATAAGCAAAATTTCCAACAATTTGTGCACCATAGCAAAATGTAGCAGTTCTTGTTAATATTCCTATCTTTTGGGAAATGATTAGGGTTCTACAATACATGAATCCATGAATCGTCCAAATAGATGGCAGAATCATATCTGCTCAGGTAAATCTAGAATAATCTACCGAAAATGGAAGTGAGGGATGGCATGCAGAAACATAAGGAAGGGAAAATCACCTCCAACGTAAGATTATCTGGTTCTTCATTTGCATTGTATGGAAACTCTCCTGTGCCACACTCAAAGAGCGCTAGCCCAAGACTCCAAATGTGAGCTCGGTAATTCTCACTGCGGATTCTTTCAGATGACATGTATGTCACAGTCCCAACAAAAGTAGAAGACTAAAAGATGAAAACATGTCAGCCACAAAACTTAAACTAATATAAATTCATGAATTTACCAGAAAAAAGGAAGACATAGACGGAGAAAAACAACATCAATAAGACAAGTATCTACCACTAACCATTTCCATTGAGTTCTCTAATACAGCACTTATACCAAAGTCTGTTCAATAATCTGTTCATGGATGTCGAAGGAAAAGACTAATTTCTTGACAGAGAAGAGGGAGGGTGAAGGGGAGGGGGAAGGATATGAACAATGCAAAGTATCAGGCAAATCAATTCAAGTGAAAATAAAACTCGTATCTTGGTGCTAATGAACACGAAAATAAGGCAAGATCCAAGTTAAATTACCTTCGGTTTGACAAAACTACTATTGCAGAACTCTGGAGAAATCACACCTACACCTGAAAATCGTTAGGACAAAGAACTAATGAAATGTGCAACTTTAACCAGAACCACTGATTGGAAAAGCATGTCAGTTATGATCTTTAAAAAAACAAATGAATGATAGCGATTCCAAGAGCTATAAAAAGTGGTAACGAGAATGCTCAACCGTATTGGTGTTCTTAACATATATGGTTAAAGGACTTTTAGATATTTAGGGATAATGAGCGCAGTACAACAAAACATAAATAGCTAAAGGATTTTTAGATAAATAGGGACAGTGAATTTTAGGTACTAAACCACAACTTTATTGGTGGTCTGAACATAGATGAAAGGGAGTCCTATGGACCTCTGATGCACTAAACCTATCTACAACAAACCCAGTTACTAGCACCACCAACCACTACACACCGCTGGCATATATAGCCATAATGATAGTTCTTTGGTACAAACCTAAAAACATTGAGGAAGTGGCACTGTGCTAATAAAACGCCAAATGTAGGAGTGAAGCATTCTGAAAAGGAGCTAACAGATGGATGTCGATGATTTACCAACTCCCATCAAGTGAGTTTCTGAAAGTAAATAAATATGTTGATCAATTCTAAGGTTGCTGGCCTAATCTTTATCTTACTGGAGTGTCTATAACCTGGACTATGAAGAAGATTTTCTGAAAGTATGCTCTTTGAAAAATAAAAAAGGGATAGTTAACATACCTCTCATGGCTCCTCTATGTGCAAATGCCCGATATTAGTGTCTTTCGGACTCACTTAAGTAAGGCAAAAAACTTGTAAAATACTTTCGGACTCAAAAGTTCAAGCAGCAGGGACGTGACATGAATTTAAAAACCAAAATTTTCAATTGTAAACTTGAAAACAGATGACAGATCAGTTCAATAATGCAGCATACAAAGAGGTCAATTTTTTTCCTAAATTTGTGATGTCATTGTACTTATTCTCATATCATGAACTTAAGATATTATGTGAACTTAAGAGAAAGCCTGGGTTAGTCATGTTGATGCAACAAATTAAATTATACTTTGTCAGTGGTAGATGCAAAAATTACGATTCATAGGAGCAAATCGAACCATGGCTGGTAATTTGAAAAGAAATATCTATAGAAACAATTGATGAGCCGACATAAGAAAACATCTGAAATAGGATTGGATGAGTGAACTTTACCTTAGCCAATTAATTTGTTATCCTCCCGAGAATAGGGAAGTCGATAGAAGCTAAGAACCCCTGACTTTCATAATCTCCCTAATATGAAAGAAATATACTAAGAGCCTGTAAAAAAAATCAAATTAAAAAGTGGTAGCAACAGCAAGAATCAAAAGTCATAACGGCTTGATATTATGGTAGTGGATGAATGTATTTAGCTATTTAGGTCTTTTAAACTAGGAGAAGTGAATGGAGAAGTTATTTACGATCTAAACATTAATGCCACTTTCAGGTTTCTATGGAAGATATTATCAGTTTTCAATTGTTAAACTTCAAGGTTATAAAGTATGGAAATGTTAACTGTAGTTGAAATTAGATTTTTCTCTCAATATCAAGCAGGTACTACTTAAACTTAAACATCATCACTGTTTCTGTGTATCACAACATTCGAATTACCCACTAAATCCAAGTTCCTAATCGCCCATCACACCATAGAAGGCTTAAATTCCAAACACTATAAATTCTTACTTAATTTCAATTCCAAACAGTTGATCAAACTGAATTTAGGAAGCAAAAAACCTCCAATTGTCAATCACCTGTTAAAATCCACATTTCGTGAACTCAAACCCTACATACCTAATCCAACACAACCCATACATATAAGAAAAACCCTACATACCAAATCCAAAACAACCCAGACAAACAAGAACAAGATGAAGGAGGAGGAGGAGGGTCGCAGACATGCCTGTAGGTTCAATCAACTAGCGACCTCAGACCAGGTATTGATTGATCTTTAGAGATCACGCCATCAAAGTGGAAGAAAAGCAACATCAGACCAAATTTCGAAATTTGACTCTGTACAAGAAGAAACAAAAGGAATTGATACATATTGGGAACGAAACAATTACCTAAAATCACAGAGTGCTCGAGATTGATGACCTGAGACGCTACATATGGAGAACGAATCTGGTGAGTACCAAGACCGCCTCTGCGGAAACGGCATAATCGAGCACTACCACTCCAAAGAGATTTTTTTAATTGGATACCCTAGAGTGTGCTGTGTGAGATCGAATCAGGGAGAGGATGAGAGTTGTATCAGTAACGACTGAGGAGAGAGTGAGGGAAAATTTTGGTTGATCCATAGAAAATAGATTATCGATAGATTTGAGAAGAGGAATCGCGCGATTGTGGAGAGGATCGCGCGCGATTCAGGAAGGTGGAGAGACGTGTAGAAAGATGAGAGGGACCTCGTAAATGGATAGGGAGATTTTTCCTCTATTAGAATAGTAATATTTTATTTTCCTTCCTCAATATTTTAATTTTCCCTCCCTAATTTTTGGTAGTGCGGGAACAATAATTTGTAATGCCCCCCAAATGCACTTTAAAATATTGACAGTGTTGTAAGTCACTAAAATATGGTGATTGTCGTCTTATTTTGGGTCCGAGACGGGAAATTCTTGGCGTTTTATTGCTTGACTATTTTTTTATCTGAAATACATAAATGGTCACAATGTTTACAATTTTCATCACACATATCGACAAACGCAAATATGGTAGATAAATCATATAACTAGCTACACAAAACTACTTGTCGACATAGAAATTGTCAATAAAGGTCATAATTGTTGTAGTGCCGGTCATCGTTCCCTTATTTGGGCAATATCACGTCTGGTATTTTTTTTCATGTCGCCGTTATGTATTCTTTTTCTTATTCTTCTCCAGCAGATTTGTGGTTTCTCTTATTTCTTTTCAGACTAGGGTTTTGCAGGCATGAATTCGATGGCGCTTTTCTGGGTAGGTTTCTTCTCTACCTGTTAATACCCATATATATCATCAGAAAAAACTATCTGTGCCCCATTGTGATTGGATTTTCCACAGGGTTATTTGTGATTTTTGTAGATTCAACTTGAGGTCTTGGTTTCTAAAGGGTTGATGCAATTGATTAGGTTCATGTCTGATTTTTGTAGGTTTGGACCTAGAGTACTATTTTTATATCCATTAGCTACTTAGATTTTTAGTATCTAATCTATGTTATAAGTACTGCATAGTCTTAATTTAGTTTAATCGTACTGATGTGTAACCCTACAGTTAAATCCCCTTCAACCTTAAAGTTTGTGAATTGCTACTTGGTTGCTATTGAGTTTGGTTAATAGGTTAATTTGTGTAGTAAGGGTGTCTTGCTTTTCGTCTGTTCCATTACCAACCCCATGTAAAGATTCCGTGTGTCTAGATCGTCGAATTACTTTTGAAGCAGCAGAGAGTCTAAAGGCAGTTCAGGCAGTATGGGTTTCTGATAAGACATGCACCTATACTTGTAAAGTGTAACATTTTCATTTTTAAAATAATAAAATGCATTAAAATCAAATTTTATGCCAGATGAAGTTGCTCATGGAGTTTAGAAGTCTATTTTCTCTCCATTAATTCATTTCCCCATATTTTGTTTGGGATCAACTTATTTGAGGGTTCTTCACCTTTCATCAATTTGTCAGCTGTTTTGGGATTCCCCTCCTTCATATACTATTTTCTCAGCTGAAAAAGACAACATTAATGAATTTACTTCTGTTCTTGTGAGAGAAAACATGAATGACAGAGTAATTTACCTTTGTTCTTGCCTATGATTCATCGGTTGTGCTCGCTTATCTGTTCTAAGCATGCCTACATGTGCATATGGTTGAGTATTGAGTTTGTTTCCTCATGTGTTGATGTCGAACGAAGAAATAGCTGTTCAGAGAGGGAGCGAAGTACTATTTAGAATAGCAGATCCAGGTATAATGTCAATTCTATCTTCATCTCCTTCTCCCATTCTCATTTAGTCATTACTGCTATCGCTTACTGGCGTGTATGAACAAAAAGATTTAACAGGAATACATAACGAGTTAGGCAGTGGAGATTTGATCTTGATAACCCCCAAATCATCAATGTCCACAGCAATAGGTTTGTCTCCGTGTATTTCCTTTCTTATAATATGATTAATAATGTATTAATACTATGATAGAAAATGTGTTTTTTTTTTTATTTTGGAGAAGCATATTTGCAGCATCTTATTTCTTTCACTACATTTTTATGTTGCAGTAGATTCTAATTTGAAGCACTCTATGCACCGGATTGTTATCCGCGACCGACACCATTATTTAAATCCTTGATCATGCAACTGTAACTAGCAAGCATCGCAGTTAGTTTTACTAACTCTGATTAGGAACTAACTAATTTTGTCACTATAGTTCTGGATATTACAACTTTAACACAGAGAAAGAAGTTAGGATAACTACAACCCATAACTACATTAGCTCTTACACTGTCGTTTTTTATGTAGTTGGACCGTGCGTTTCAAAATGGTGTTTCCTCCAGCCCCTAGCAGGTCTTAAGGTGTTTGCAAATTTGAGGCCAGTTGTTCCTCCACAGGTAGTGTAGAGCTTGTTACTCTTATTGTAGGAAATCTTCTGATGCCCTGCGTTTTGAGTGTTTGTAGGAATGATAAAATCTGAAGCCACAATGCTATACATGGCCTCTCTTCTTTGTGCGTACTTCAAATATTAGGTGTATTGTACGTGTATTCTACTATGATATGGTGTAGCCTGATCACATTTACTGATATGAGCCTCTACAAATAACAACACATACATATTAAATTAGGGGATTGCTTAATATGCTTCTGGGTAGGTTTAATTGATTGTCATAGAGCTGGTACCAGCTGCTTCAAACCATACCTCAAAAGCTGAGGTTGGGGAAATTATCACCAGCGCTCCGTTTCAATCTCTCAACGATGATGTCAGTTTATTTGGTGAAGGTGCTATCTCTAGTGAAAGAAATTCTAAAAAATAGAGATTTATTTGATACTACATACATTTGTTTTGACGAGTTGTGTTGTCGCTGAGTTTCATTTTTACATGGGATTGCCTACGGACCCTAGGGACCTACATGTATTTTTCTATCATCGTTTAACAATACAACAACAATTAATCTGAAAACCCCAACAATAGTAATATAGTAATTAAGTTTCATTTATTTATGTGAAAGTTCCTCTTCAAACTTGAGTTTTAGGCTGTCTAATTCCAGAGTCTTGAGCTGCTGGATAAGATGCTGGCTAAGGAGAGTTATCGTCTTTTCAATTTAAAAGTCCAAAGCTCTTTCTGACACTCTGTTACTATGATCTCTTTCAATCTCTGCCACTATTGGTACTCTTAAGAGACTAAGAGTAGAAATTAGATTCTAATGTCTTCTTCTTTGTTAAATTTTTCAGTTATTTTGCTTAATCCATTTGATTGCTATTGTGTTTGTGGTTCTTTTGCAGGAATAAGTTTGAGTTACAGTCAAGTAAAGTCTCTTGCCTTGTTTATGAAATTCGTCAGACTGGATTGCACATATATGGATGCTAGTTAGGGTCAGTGGGTATCTCATTCGAAGAAAATGCGTCTATGTGCAGGTTTCATATGCTCTTCTTATGGTTTCCTTTGATTCAATTATTATTTTCTTTGAATGAACTTAAGTTAAGCGACACGTTACTCTCATGAAGTAATTTGATGTCCACCGACGACGAAGAGATACATGAACCCCTGAGAGATACATAGACCCTTGAGACTGGATATATTTTTCTAATTTTACGTGTTCTTTCTATTTTTTAATCCGTGATAACATTGTAAATAATTTTTCAATCATCAGTTGTACATTGAATGTTTTAATATTCGATACTCTTTCTCGCCTAACCTGATGACTAAATTATGCTTTCCAGGAATTCGTGAATGGAGTAAGCTAACTTTTTAGGCCTGTTGCTGATATGCTAGTATAACTGTGTAAAGTATTGGCGGTGATAAGATGAAGTCTACTTACTTTTTTTGGGCACTAGAAACTTTTAGCTAGTATAACTCTTTAGAGTGAGTTGAGTTTTTCAGTTGATAACAATGTTTTGTTCAATAGATTCTGCTTGTACGACTGTTTAATTAGAGTGAACTAGGCACAACATGATGTAGTTTATTTTGTTTTTGATGTAAAATGTCAAGTTATGGCTTGTTGATTATGTATAATTTTGAGCACAATTTCTGTGCATATTTAGAATTATAAGATGTGTTTGGATGGTTGGTAATTTTGTTTGATAAGCAGGTATTTTTTTTTTATTAATTTGTGATAAAGCCGAAAACAAGTATGTCACAATGTAGAGGAAAATGTCGACAAACTTCTCTTCTAGTGACAATTTTGGTCGTCACTCATAAATAGGAATATGAAAATGCGACAAGCAATGTTTGATGTTAGATTTAAACTATCGACGGATGTCGTCGTTTTTTTTTCTGCCGACATACATGGCGCTTGTCGGCTTTAATACTAACAACCGATATGTAGTGACAACAGAGCGTCAAAAAATAATTTGTCGATAGAATTTCTACCAACATATTTGGCTATTCTAGTGACAGTTTTTGATGTCAACGGAGGCAGTATTTGTTGTAGTGTGATAAACAGCACTGTTAATTAACAGAATTAATAAACTGTTTGAGTTTATTTATTCTGTTAATTTTATGGGTTAAAAATTTGGTTTCTGGCCCAAAAATAAATAGTCCAAAGTAAGGCCCAACAAACCCACACCCACGACACGTGCCCGAACCCGAACCCGAGACCTAGCCGAGCCGGTCGGCGGTGGAGGCGCGCGCTCGCGTGGTGGTTCAGACCATGGCTAGGTCCTCCCTCCGGCACAAAATGTTCTTCGCCATAAGGGCGTGCCCTTATAGTCTAAGGTTGAAGTATATAAACACTTCAATCCCTCTCTTCCTCATGATGTGGGATGATTTGTTTTGGGAACATAAACCCAAACACAAACCCCCAACTTCGAAGGCTTATTGAGCATTCATCTCTGAATGGTTTTCGACGAATGAGTTATCAAAACAATCACCAAATAACCTACTATACGATTGTGAAATTGGTGTTGTTAACTCTCAACGAGCTAGGTTAAAACCGAGCTTAAAGTCAGGTACAAACCGACATGTCGAAGACCATTTTTCCAACAATTTAGTGAAATGATTATGCAGAACCAATCTGCTATTTTCCTTACCATTATTATCATAAAAAGCTGCTGCTGAGCTTCCTGCCTTGCAAATAAGGCTAAATGCTGCATCTGTGTAAAACTTGAGCCCATCAAAGTTTGGAGGAGACCACAATGCGTCTTCATTCACTTTCTGCACACTGATAAGAGAATTCTCCTTGAATTCATAGACCTTTGATGTGGCTTTGGAGATAGTTAATGTAACAGCCCCAAGTTAGCCTAGCCGGAAGCCCAAGGGTGTCACTCCGTACCCGAGATTAAATCCGGATACAAGGAGATTTAAGAACAAAGAATCCAAACAAAATCCATAAAATATTAAATTAATACTTCAAATTGTTTCACCAAAAATATGGGCATTATCCAAACTAGAATTCAAACTACTAGATGAAGTTCTAAACAAATTAAATGTGAATATTCAAGCTATTACGATGAGTCGCGTTTCCCCCTTACTCCAAGCTTCCATCTAACCTATGGTGCAGAAAACAAATTAAAGAGAACACCACAGTTCCAAAAGTCAGCGAAAATACTGAGTAAGCAACACCCAAGCCTGTAAACAGATTATGAAGTAATTTATCAATCAGAGTAGTTCACAGTAGATTAACCAAGACCAAGTGGTAACAAGAAATTTGACACTCATAAGAAAACGGGGAAGATTTCAATTTCATTATTTGAATTAGGAAGTTCCAAAATCTCATTGTCAACCATCATTTCCATTAATTCTAAAACTGCATTGTTAATTTGTTGTGACTGGGGAAAAAAATCAACCATCTCGCAAGCATCCAAGACCTTAAGTGTCGACACCCCCTTAAGACTCTTGCATCCACAAGAGTGAGTACAAGGAGCTATCCGGGGCATTGCAACCGGATTAAATTAAATAAATTGGACGAGAGACCGAAGTCAACACGCCCAATGCCAATAGTAACCAAGTAACAATCCCGCACAACTCTTCCACTTTACGTTATCGTCGATTAATAGATTACAGTAATATTTTCAGAGAAATATCTCAACAAGTTGGAACAAGAATTCAGGTAACACATATTTCACATAAAATCATTTTGAGACAATTAGGAAGGAAAATCATTCGACACGAAAGACGGATTGGGCGCTAGGCCTGGCATGTTTTCTTACCTCAATCAAAGCAGTTACAGCAAACTAGTCTTAGTACTCAATGTATCCTTCGTTGGAGAATTCGTTGCCTACATATTTATGATCTCATAATTAATACAGTGCTAACACACAAACACATACAAAGTCCTACTTGTACATGCAAGTGCAACCACCTATTATTTATCCCAGAGCTTTTACTAAGACAACGCTAGGACTTTCATTAGCAAAAACATGACTTATAATGTTATCTAAATTTTCACTAATATAAAACATGACAAAAATAATATTATAAAAATTATGAGGTAGTAAAGTTTCATATTCTTAGAACAAGGAATTTAATTAACCATACCCTCAAAAGTACTATTATGCAATAGATTAGCTTTGAGCAAAGAAAATAAACTTCCCAAAGAAATAACCTCAAAGAGTTAAAGAAATGGCTTTCATCCCCCTATTCTACACTTCTATTTTTGGTTAATGATGAGTAAAAAAAAAATTATTGCCTGTTGTAGAACTCAAACCCAAGTTCAAGTCCCATACAAGCATGAACTTTAACCACTGGGCCAACTGCATCTTTGTTCCCTCCTTCTTCCCAACTATTAATATTAACTAACCAACATTATAAAGAAAAGACCAAACAAAATAAAGAAATAAAAGAGAAAGCAGTGGGTTGTTTACCCGAAGAAGGAAAAGAGACGAGGATGGTGGTGGCGAGGCCGACGGTGGCGGACGGAGGGACGGCGGCGTCAGGGTGGCGGAGCTGGGCTCGGTTGGGCTCTGCTCGGTCGGGCTCGGTCGGTTTCCGGCGACTCGAGCGGAAAACGATAGACAGAGAGAGATCTGTGATGTGGGTGTGAGAATTGCTCTGAGATTGCAGATGCTTTTATAGGGGCTGGGTGAAAAAATCTGGCGAAGGAAGGAGACCAACTTGTTGTTCTTCGATTCCGGATCGGGACCAAAAATTTGCGAAATTAGTTTGTTTCGCGCTAAAGTATTAAGCTTTGATGAGTTTGCATCGGATTGGGAGTGAATTGGGACGAAAAAATCTGTGATTTTGATGGGTGTTTGAGGCGGTGGTGGTTGGGCGGCGTACTTGTCGGAGAAAAAGCTCTCCTGTGTTGAGCAGGGGATGAGGAAGGTGATGATGTTTCGGAAAATACAATTTAACCCCCTAGGTTTAGGTAAAAATCTAGTAACACCCCCATGTTAAATTAGAAGACACTTATGAAAGTAGGAAAAATACATAATAACCCCCAAATAGTTTATAACATTAAATTTAACTTTTAAATAATAACAACTAATACCCAAACTTAAACAAATATCATATTAACACTTAATATTATTATAAAATACGTGTTTCTAAATAACGGGGTATTTCAGTTAAATGTGGGCTACATTTAATTTTATTGAAAAGCCAATCAATTCCTGGCCCTCCAAATTTCCCTGCAAGTGAGCACAAAAATCCCCAAAGCTTGTGATTTTTCACTGACCTCTTCAACCTTGATAATAATATCAGACCACCAAGATTGAACAGAAGTGTCATCACTAACATGAGCTACAAATCCTAGGGGAGATAATAGCCAATATGTTTTGCCAAACAACAATTTCTGAAAAGGTGAACATCGGTTTCCACACTTTCTCCACATTGACAACAAATATCATCCACATTGCAGTTCTTGAGCCTTAGAGGAACTGAGCAAGGAAGGCAACCCTTCAGCCTTAGTTTTTATTTAAATTGATGTGTTTTGTTTCACTCATGTTTGTTTCGATTATATTTTTGTTGTTGAAGATAGTGTTAATACCCCAAATGTGTAAATGATTAATTCAATTGGCAGTAGACAGTGGTTTGAACCATTAAGAACCTAAGTTTTGTATGCTTATTCTGGAACTCTTCGTTTTTAGTTTGGTGGATATAACTTTACGAACATTATCAATTTAATTTAGCTGAAATAAGTATATATGTTCATTTTAGTGAATTTGATGACTTCCCCAAATGCTGACTCATTCTGCCCTCTCTTGAATCAATTTATACATAATGCAGGCTGCCACCAAGTGACCATGCTCCTAATTAAGATTTTAGTGGGCATGGGTAGCTCGAGATAACTGGGGATTCGGCTGGGACAAGGGTGTCAACCCACCTACGCCGCCTGATCGAGTTGTACCCCTAACATGTGGAAGCTTTTCTTATAAAGGATTAGGGGATAAAGTTGAACCCATCCGAAAATTTTGCAACTATTTATAAATTTTAAATGGTATATATCAAAACAAAATCAGATATGTATCATATAATCGTGTGTCGCTTCGGTTTTTGTGGTATGGTTCAAGTCTTTCAAGCATATGGACACAACTATAAGCAAGGCTTGAGGCTGTCATTGCCTTTGAAAAGGCTGTCTTCTTGTTGACAAATAGTTGAAGTTAACAAATCAAACTCTGAAGGGTTGATTGAGATCTTCTACAGAAATTAAAATTATCTCTTCATATAATTATCCTTACCATAGAAGTAGCTGAAAAACTATTTGATGGGGTAAACAAAATTGCAGTATATATTGGAAAAATAAGTTTGGCAAGGTATATATGTCAAATTGGCTGAACAAGTTATATTATGTTTAACGCTCCTTACTTCATAACACATTGGGGTTCATTTCAAAAATGGCTTCATTTAGCCCGATAAAACTGATCATGTTGTCAATTTCATAAATTTCTTATGGCACTACTGTGCATCACTACAACAAATTCTGCCTCCGTTGATAGCAAAAATTGTCGCTAGAAAGGCCAAATATGTCGGTAGAAATTCTATCGACAAATAAATTTTTGACGGAAAATGGTCACTACAACTCGGTCGTTAGTATTAAAGCCAACAAACCTCAATTACGTCGGCAGAAAAAAAAATAAGGCGACATCAGTTTTTGTCGACAGTTTAAATCTAACAACAAACCTTTTCTGTCGCTAGTAAAATTACCGACAAGAAAATTTGGTAGTTTATGTAGATAAGTGAAAAATTATGTTTGTCACCAGTAGACATGTTTCTCACTTTTACATCTTCCTGGCGACACACATGTTTGTCGCCTGTATCACGACGAAATAAAAAAAAATGGAGATTTTTACATATATGCAGATCTGAAAGTCAAGATCAACCATATATGCACCCAAAATATAAACATACTCAAACATATATATGCACAACTGTGCTGAAATCCAAGAACAACCCTTCAACAGCGGGATTTTTAACAAGTTTGCATCCTTAGTGACCGTCCAGCACGATCACTCTAATTCAACAGTCGTACAAACCAAAACAGTACTATTAAGTTAATTTACAAAACAATTAGCTAGCTTGTGTTTCAAAGTTCAAAAAGTTCACAAAGTATCATGTGCCCAGAATTAAAACATCTACGACGTGTTATATGAACTGCATGTCCAGAATCACCGGTCAGTGGGTCCTTCGATGCCCTGAACCTGTGCAATGCAAGCGACGCTAAAACCTGAAAACAATGAAATAAATAATCATAAGATTGTGGCTGTTTATCGCCTACAATATACATCAATAGCCTAGCTAACTATTCATGCTGTCGTTTAATATATAGTTTTACACATTGGAGTTACAATTACTCTATACCGCATATAGGCCAGCCAATTTACAATTACAGTTTTCTGTGAGAAGAGAGCACAATATACAGATATCATACTTTTCAAAATCTCACATTATTACGGATACTGCGCGCATAGTTGAACACATTTCAGCACAAAATGATGGCTAGCACGACTAACTCTCTATACACATTCTCGAAAGGGAACTCTTTTCAAATTTCCTAGCAACCCAAGTTCAGGTCAAATGAAGCCCTAAAATGCAGTTTCAGTTATATACTATTTTCTGCGAATAGAGCACAATAGACATATGCATGATGACAGATATCATACTTGTAAAAATCTAACATTATTAAGGATACTGGAAGAAGAAACAACTTTTGGCCCTTGCATTCTCTATACTGGTGGCTTGGCATCGGGATGAAAAATTATTCGTATTTAAACAATGAATCATCAATAACAAATCAATTTACGGTACTGCTGGCGCAATCAACTTCCTGAAAAGAAAATACCCGTAGTATAAACTTGAAGAGATTGAACATACAGTAGGAATGATAGGTGGCTGAATAATTTGCTTGAGCTTCAACTTTTCATACAAAAGATCAAAGGAATCTTCAATCTGCATTAAGAAGAAGGATATTTGAGAAAAACAATCCAAAGTAAATCATAAACCATAAGCATTAGAGCAATAGCAACTACTGGACTGGATGTTTCAACTACCCTACTGGACTAGTGTCATATTTTGAGTCAACTAAGAAAGCAGAGCATCAAATGTTGTTACTTGTTAGGCAGAAACAATTTTCTGGAAAGTATCAAATATGTTTTTGCTATGCAAATTCATAAAGGCCTCATGGCCACTTTCCTATCGAGAGAAACGACTTTCAGGATTGATGGAGCAGCTTAGAAGTTAGAACCTCTAATCTAGCAAACACTTAATCAAACAGAGAAATATAAAAGTAAGTTGTAACTTGTTAGGATGATAATCTGTGAAAATCGGTACCAGTGTATTCAATCATGGAAATCAGAACATTGTTTTGACTATGTTTAACCCACACAACAATCAAACATCTAGATTTGCCATCATCACTTGGAGTGAGCAGGTGTACCCTGCTAAGTATAGAATAAGTGTTAAACAGAAAACCTCGAGAGAAGTCGGGAGGCAGGAGAGATGACGTACTCACATGGCATGACTTAATTTGGTCTCTGGTGAGAAGCTCCCTTTGACTATTGAGGCACTACGAAATGAAAGTAAGAACAATTTTGTGGAAAAAAAAAAAAAAAACTGAAGTCGCAATTGGAAACTAAAGAGTGCCACAGGTTGAGCATTCTAGTGAAGGGATACCTGACGTAGGTAGTTGCAGCATTTGGCATCTAGTACCCTTAAGTGGAGTCTTAATAATGTGAAGCACATATGCATCCTTAGTGAAGTGAGAAATCAGTCGATCAAATTCAAATAGGACTCAAGGAACCCGTTCAAAGAACCAAGAAAGTCAGAACCTATTACCTCAAATAAAAGATGAATAAAAAACTTGTAGCCCCGGGACTAAGACAACTCTCGGGCTAAATGAAACATAGATCCGATCAAAAAAGAGAACAGAGTATAGAAGAAAACTGTTTACTCCATGTCTGTTGGATAGTCATTGCCAAGGGAAAAATAAAGAATCGAAGGTTTTAATAGTCTTCCACTCTGTTCACATTTTCAAGGATATATTTTATGTTTGTCAGGCCGCTGGGTTCAATTCTATATTCTAGAACAATAAAACCCCTTAATGAGAAGCACGAGATTTTAAAGAATGCAAAAGAACAACCTAGAAACAACCTTTCACAAAATAACCCAGAGAAGACTGACCGTATTGGTGAGAGTTCAATTCAGGTTCAAGTTACAAATGGGAAGAGCTAAAAAAATTAGTAGACAACCCGATTATTAAAGACATTAGCTATTGAAACCCTGTAAACTCTTACCTGTTGTAGGTGAAACCGTAGAAACTCTTACCATTGTAGGCGAAGCCATAAAACTCTAGAGCAAACTCACGAAGAAGGTCGATATAACTACACATACGTAGACGAAGTTCTGTAGCAAGGTCAGTTACCTATGAACAAAAACATAGACCAAGCAAAACTCCGCAATCTGTGATGCCCAAAAGTTAGAAATCCACCTAATAAGGTCACATTTGAATATTCTAATGATGGAATTTGTCTAACTCAGAAGTATGAAAACATAGTAGATCAAAATTGATACTTTCCTAGCATTTCAGCTCAACATTGTTTCTTAAAGTAGCTAATTTAACCCTGAAACAACCCAAATCAATTGATTTTTAGATATAACCAAAATTTCTTGACTAAACGACCTACTCAAGAAAAATCATTTCAAAATCCAAGAAGAACAGAGGAACTCACCAATTCAGTCCATCCACTGCTATTCACGGCAACACTGCTGCTCAAACTGACGTAACCTAGGTAAGAGAGAATAATAACATTAATAAGCAGGAGATAAAATAACATCATGCAAAAGGAGCAACGAAGTGAAATTTCAGTTTCCTAGACATATCTTGGTTCATCAAGTGTGTGCTTGGGTAAAAACTCGATGAGAATGAGTTATACTTAGAGAAGTTATGTTTGAATTTTAGGCATATCTTGACTGATCTAACACTCTTCGAAAAGCACATAAGATAATATCAGACCTAACACCATAATACATTCACGCCAACACCACTGCTCAAACTGTAACGTAGATTAAAGCAACACAAACTGAAGCTGTGTCAGTTTAAATTATTGAATCGAGAAGACAAAGCACGGCTGTACTTCGGCGTGCAAATTGACACATATGAAATGCAAGATAGTAGCATTAAGAAGGTTGAGAGCCGTGAAGCATCCAAGAGACCGAAACATACCGAATTGGGGTCAAAGGAAATGTACTAAAACAATCAAAAGGTTAAAGAATATCAAGAAGTTATCAAGTTCTACAATAAAAAAACTTAGGGCACTGTTTCAAATCAGTTAACTTTGTACTACTTGAAAGCATGAGCTTGTCAAACTCGAGGCAATATTCAACACTCCATATCAAATAAACCGGTAAGCAAAAATACTTGGGGCTCTTAACAAACTGCCTACATGAGATATCTTGACAGATATCAACTAAAAAAGCTAATTGCCTAATTGTAATGCACTCACTAGAAGACCTTCAGACTGAGGTAGATTTTCAGAACCAATCTAACCTAGATTAATTTTTTTAAACATTTCTAGCTTCAACTGAGCTTCAACAACATTTTTAACTCTGAAGTGCCAGTGGGCAACTCGTAGGACAGTACAAAACAAAAGTCAACTGGAACGTAATGCACATCCAGAGGAAGCGCTATAAAGAAAATGGCAGCGATGATTATGATGCAACATATATAGGACTCACTGAAGGGCTTCAGATCAATGAATTCCGTTTTGTTACTTACAGAATGTATTTTATCGTAATTCAATATAATTTTGTCAAAGAAACGTGTGAATCATACTTTTATCTATGTGAATTTAATTATATAACCTTAATATTTATTGAAAATTGGGGCCCTTCCATTATTGGGGCCCTAGGCAAACCGTAAGTTGGCCTAATGGTAGAGACGGCCCTGCATGCATCTATACGTGTGCACACTCCATATTTCTTGTGAACGTGAACACTCCTAAGAAAGTTCATGTTATTAAAGTCATACAAGAAACTAATATATTTCGTTGTTTTCGTTATTTACCTAAATAGTTTCCTAGTTTATGGTTTAGAGAAACAATTATGTGTTATGATTCTTCTACCCCTTCAATCTGCAAAAAAGCAAACAGAAAATTGCCATATTAGTTAGGAAATAGAAGGACAACATATATATTTCTTTTATGCGATTACTCCAACATAAATCAAAATATTACCAGGCTTGGTGTCGGTTCCAGTTTTCGGGTCGGAGCACAAACCGGGTAGCCCATCTACACGCCAGGTACGGGCTGAACATCATGGCAAGAGAAGTTTGGTTAGAGCACGAGCCCCATTGGGCATCCAAAGCATTGGAATCTGATGTAACGGACCTCTCAAGCCCATTTGCAGTTACATAATAAAAGTTAAGTTTTTCCTAAAAAAAAAGAAAAAAAAAATATACCCAGGCTAGCTATAAGATGGGAATCACTAAGAAAGATGAAGAAATAGAAAATCCAAAAAGAATATGAGAGTAGGCAGACGTAGGAGCTTAAAAAAAAAGAAACTTACAATTAAGATTTGCAATTCTCAAGATTTCTAATCTTAAAGTCTAATGGTAAATGTGAGGGAGATGAATTGGCAATTAAAAAATACATCTAAGGAAGATAAAGAGTTACCCATTGGACTTTGGTAGTAACGCAGTTACAATAGATTTTTTTACTCAATTTAGTAACTGATTCATTACAATTATCAAGTACGGAAAGAACCATCAATCATCGAATCCGCGAGGAGATAGAATACTATACTTGATTACAAAGATAGCTCCTACTTCATTTATGGGATATTTTATTTTAAGAGGGGCCTAAGAAGTGATCGACTCTGCTCTTTCGCGCTATTGATTCTCAATTGAAACATATGAAGGAATCAATGTTGGACTTATTAAACTAAAATGGCCATATCGCCCAACCCACCCAAGCAAGTAATAAAGGCCAGTAACCTAGGAAATGTGTCTGAGTTTATTACTCCATAGCAACAAATGCCATGGAGTTACAATATGATTCATTACTCCATTTAGCAACATATGCAAATTGGAGTAATGGGTAGGGGTGCTAATGGAAGAACACAAAGTGTAGGAAACAGAGAAAACATCTCAAAGTGCTGATCATTTTGAAACTCTTCAGCTTTTTATAGTAGTAGACATTTTCAAGTTTTTGGAAAAATAGAAAAAATATTTAATTTCAAAGTTGAATAATTAATGATTATGCACACTTATCAAGGCAAGTGGAAGGTCTAAAACACTTTTTTTTACCCATTCTTCATGGAAATTATTGTGTTGAATATCCTCTTTTTGGCATAGGTTGCTTGCCATTTGGATATTTGTATATATATATATATATTCTAAGCTTAATGAAATAATGCTTGTTTAATTTTTTGGGAGATTTAAAAAAATTCAGAATATTTGTGATGATGTTTTATACATATTTGATGAATGATGGATGGTTCATGGATGTGCCCTACATGTGGATGTTTATTTTATCACTTTGTTGTTAATTTTTGTTTTGATGATTTTTTGCCAAAATTATGTAATCAAAATACGCAAGGAGTGTTGTGCCTCTCTATACAATCCGATGTCTTCCTTTTTCATACAGTCCCCTCCACTACAACAAATTCGGCCTCCGTTGACAGAAAAAATTGTCGCTAGAAAGGCCAAATATGTCGGTAGAAATTCTACCGACAAATAATTTTTTGACGGAAAATGGTCACTACAAGTCGGTCGTTAGTATTAAGGCCGACAAATCTCAATTACGTCGGCAGAAAAAAAAAGCGACAAAAATTTTTGTCGACAGTTTAAATCTAACAACAAATTGTTTCTGTCTCTAGTTTAACTACCGACAAGTAATTTTGGTAGTTTATGTTCATAGGTGACAAATTTTGTTTGTCACCAGTAGACATGTTTTCTCACTTTTACATCTTCCTAGCGACATACATGTTTGTCGCCTGAATCACGACGAAATAAAAAAAAAAAAAAATTATGGAGATTTTTACATATATGCAGATCTGAAAGTCAAGATCAACCATATATGCACCCAAAATATAAACATACTCAAACATTTATATGAACCACTGTGCTGAAATCTAAGAACAACCCTTCAACAGCGGGTTTTTTTTAACAAGTCTGCATCCTTAGTGACCGTCCAGTACGGTCACTCTAATTCAACAGTCGTACAAAGGAAAACAGTACTACTAAGTTAATTTACAAAATACTTAGTTTGCTGATTGTTTCAAAGTTCAAAAAGTTCACAAAGCTCAAATTTTGCTGATTGTTTCTACGACGTGTTATACGATCGAACTGCATGTCCAGAATCACCGGCAAGTGGGTCCTTCGATGCCCTGAACCTGTGCAATGCAAGCGACGCTAAAACCTGCAAACAATGAAATAAATAATCATAAACTTGTGGCTGTATGGTTTAACACCAGTGAATATCGGCTACGATATACATCAACAGCCTGCCTAGTTAGGTATGTACTCATGCTGTCGTTGAATATATGTTTTCACACATTGGACTTACAATTACTGCATACGGCATATAGGGCAGCCAATGTACAAGTATAGTTTCATGTTAGAATACCTCCTTAAATATGCAGATATCATACAGTACGT
The DNA here is from genome assembly GCA_023055425.1 of Linanthus parryae. NCBI lineage: Eukaryota > Viridiplantae > Streptophyta > Magnoliopsida > Ericales > Polemoniaceae > Linanthus > Linanthus parryae. The sequence goes on from JALGPY010000001.1 coordinate 125,966,850, forward strand.
TGAACTACTTTCGGCACAAAATGTGTTGAATACAAAGCACAAAATGGTGGCTAGCACGACTAACATTCTGGAAAGAGAACTCTTTCAAAATTTGCCTAGCAACCTAAGTTCATGTCAAATAAAGACCTGAAATACAGTTTCAGGTTGCTACCGTTTTCTGCGAATAGAGCACAATATGCATATGCATGATGTGACATATCATACTTGTCAAAAAACAACATTATTAAGTATTCTGGAATTGAAGCAGACTAGAACACATTTCAGAAAAGAAGCTGTCTTCAATACGTAGTCGAAGAGACTTTAATTCCGACGTATCAAAAAAAAAAAATATTCATAGAGACTTCAGCCATTGCAAAATTAACAAAGCTGGAAATGGTGTGCTAGCATGGCTGACTCGTCGTACACATTCTCGAAGAGGAAGGCTTTTCAAATTGCCTAGAAACCTATTATTAGGTCCTACAGTGGACGCATTCAATTGCAAGCCACAATCTACAGCACTGTCTAGCCCATTCGCATCCAGCAGCCATCTTAATTACCGTATTCAGTAGTGAATTTGGTAAAAGTACAGGCAATACAGGATACTGTAATCGAATTTATTAAAAGTAGGAAATCTCTTACGTATTAAGTACATGCATTACACGAAACTGGAATCGAATTTCTTAATAGCAAATGTGTTGTCTAAACTCAATTTCTTACGTACTAAAGGTACACTGTTGTCTAAACTCGAATCGAATTTCTTACAAGTAGTCAATTAACAGCAAATCTTTTGTCTAATAATTTATACATTACAAGTCCAGTCGTTACAGCATGCTTGTTTCGTAACTGGTGAGGTTATGCATATACATATATTATGTACATAAGCATATTGAAGTAATAACATGAAAGCATTCACGTAATGTAATGTATAAACATGTCATGTGTATATATATGGAAAAGAAGTACAAGCATTCATTATTTATCTTACCTCATTGACTTTCTGAACCGAAAGATTCGGACCCCTCCTTGGATTCCCTCTCAGATTCCTCCTCTGCATCTGATTCATAATCCTCTTGAAGTTGCACGCCCTTCAAAATCAGTTTCTCGACATTGGATATCCTCTTCTCGAGGGCCTCATCACGCCTTTCTGCAGCCACTGCCCTTCGTCGTTCAGCTTCAGCTCTTCGTCTATATGCACTTTCCTTCTTTTCTGCTGCTTCAGCCCTTGCTAGCGATTCAGACACGCCGTCATCGTAAGTCCATGCAGTCTTTGGGACCTCACCTCCACCATAGCCAGCAACAACACCCGGCCTTCTTCCAAGTACCGCCTCCACAATCTCTTCTTCCGTTAGGTCATGATCCACGCCATTGTCTCTCATTTCTTTCATTTGATTCTGTCATTTTACAACATTTCATTAAGGTTCAGATATAGGTTTGGAAAATAACATGTTTTCGTAAGAAATCAATACCAAACTTACATATTTTTGCAAGGCTTCATGCGACAGCCAGACAGATGTGCCACTTTTGCAATGCGTGATCTTGTAGTTTTCAATGAGTGAGGGTTCTTCCTACAAATTTATTTTCACTGACTGTCACACGTATACGTGAATGCGTATTATAAACAGATGAGATCAAGTTAAACACATTACCATCTCGTGCAGGCGCTGGACAAATGTCTTCGAACCGGAACTGTGCAGATTCTTAACATGCTCTCGGTTGGTAGTACCTCTTCTACTCTTAACCTGTGAATATATCGTAACAAAATTGTGAAAGGAACTCCATAACATAGTACATACATAAATTCAAGACCATCTCTTATATCGGTTTTACCTTGCAGGGCTCGGACTGAAAGTACGAACACAAAATCTCCCAATCACTTTGGGTTACAAGCGGGGATGGATGACGCCTTGCTTCAGTATGGCTTTGGAAACTCTTGTAATGTCTATGCAGCTTGTATCTGTAGTCGCTGTATGCTCTGCTGCACATGAAATTAATGGCACGAACAATATGCTTCTTCGAAAAATCCAGATTAAACATCCCCTAAACGATAAAATACAGAGAGTCAATTAAAACATGCGCATTTCAATTACTAATTCACTTTTCAAGTTAAATCCAACAACTGAGAGAGAACTAACAAATAAAGACATGGCAAATCCTTATAAACTTAAATAAACATGAACCATGCAATAGCTGCACTCACAAGTAGGTGATCGAAGATGGGTTTCCTGTGATGATCCTCCATTTTCTTCCATGACGGACTTCTAGCCTGTGCATGCATGCGTACATCAACACCAACCTCAGCCGTGAGCTCCAAACGGCCATCACCCACTGGTCTCCGCTTCCCCAGGGGAATGTACACATCGATCTTACCTCCAATTTTTTTGGTCTTACTTCTGATACTTAGCCCACGCGTCACTCCTCTTCCAGTTCTAGTTATTTGGGGAGCTACGTACGAGAGAAGAATTAATACATTACGAAAAGCATCAAATTTCAAGTAAATGAAAATATTAATAACTCGTATGCAACCGTATTTAAGAATCAACATAACTTCTACGATACATACATTCGGCAGTCACGTTCTCAGCATGTCCCGCATCAGTTGGTGGTGTTCGTTCCACTGTTCTGGATTTCAGACAACGCGACCTTCTCAACGAACCACAAGGCACCACATTCTACAATAAAACGTTAAATAAGACACAACCAAACAGTAGCTCACTGTTGAAAAGAAATACGTTAAACTACTACTTACATCACCAGCAATCTCATCGTCTGACGGATCTAACCCTTCCATTTTAGCATCTCTGGCGGATTTGTTCCGAGAAGTTGTCCTGGGGTTTGATGCTGCATGTTTACTCTTCAGCAACCTCCTAGGCGTCGATCGGTTCGATCTTCTTACAACATCCTGTCTCGTAACATGCACGACATTCTACCATAAATTACACACATTACCCGTTTCTATGTTAAGTTGAAAATTAAAAAAATAGTACTGCTACTTACAGCAGGATCCATGTCATCGTCAGAACGAATCGAGTCCACTTCAGCATTTGTACCATTGTTGTTCCTTGCAGTCGTCCTGGAATTTGACGATGTTTTTTTCCTGGTCAGCCTAGTAGGTGTTAACCGATGGGATCTTCTTTCAGGAACAACCCGTGATGTAACCTGCGTCACAGTTTTAAACAAAATTGAACAATAAAAAGTTAAGGAATGGACAAACAGTTTCTAAATGATTTTTAAGAAAAAAAATGTTATATTTATACTTACATCAGGATCTACGTCATCCAAAGACAGATCCCACACTTCCCTTTCCACATCTATTGTGGAGTTGTTACGAGTATTCGTCCTGGGATTCGACGCCGCTGCTTTTTTGTACATGTTCCTGTTTGGTCTTAATCGATGCGATCTTCTGATGCCAACATCCCTTCTCGTACCCTGCATCGCATATTCATACAGAAGCTAGCAACTACAAATTTTGCCAAGTATGTTGAACAATAAATATTTCAGAAGCCGTATCAAAAGTACCACATCGCTGACATGGACATTTTCCTCTTCCATTTGAAGACTTGTAACGGTGTTCTTCCGAGCCTTCTTCCTGGTTTGTGATGTTATGTCTGGTTCCTGGGAGTTTCTTCTACGAACTCTGCCCTCGGCATGTTGAGCTGCAGCTAGTCTCGCAACCAACAGTTCAGGTGGTAGCCGAAAGAATTCCTTCATGGCAAATACAGGAAATTTGTAAGACAAGGTAAGGAATGAAATAGGATGAAATGCAGTAACAACATATGCATACGACAATAAAATCTTGAACATTACCTCGTCGCTGTCATCATCGACGTTTTCCTCTTCCATTTGAACAGTGCTTGTAATGGTTTTCTTCCGAGATTTGTCGATGGAGTGTGTTCCCGCATTTTCTTTCTCCAGGGAGTTTCTGCTGTGAACTATGCTGTCACCACCCAACTCCGCAGGTACTGTAGGTGTCAGTCTCTGAGGTGTTGGTCGTATGGACTCGTCTACAGCAACATCCTGTGGCATAACCTACGTCACATTTGGAACAAAGTGTTACACGTTTTAGCGTACAAATCATCCAAAGTTTGAAAGCACTTGCAACTACCTGGCTACTTTCGGGTTCATTTTCCTCTAACCCTCCAATTTCAGTAGTCGCATCTTCCCTTGTGTCAGTAGTGCTAGCCCTGTCGGTTCTCAATCTAGGGGATCTTCTTATGCGCCTTTGGGAGTCAGTTACCTGTATATGCGATATACACATATAGGATGTGATGTTATGAAAACTGTATGGGACGGTCGTTTACATTTAACTTCAAACATCTACGTACCTCAGTGTCAACCAGTACTTCGTCTGTCCTTCCAACATTATTGGAGGTCTTTGTCCTCGTCGGAGTCGACATTGTAGCTTGTGACTGCTGGTCATCCAAGCAGACATCATTACCAGCTGCATCTCCAGAAGGATGGTCACTTGGAACAGTTCCAACCACATTTTCCTTCTTTTTGCCCTTCTTTGCAGTGGACATTCCTGCGTGCACGCGGTCAATATAAATTACGAAACCATTATACGTTCTGAAAAGATCGAATTTGATTACGAAGTAGACCCATATTACCTTTATTGGCAGCCAACCATCCGGGGGGCAGTGACACTGCAGATTTGTTATTTGTTGTTGAAACAGCTCTCGGATTCTGGGAATTGCCAAGCTTTTTCTGCATTACAGATCGCGGTGATACTACAACGCAATAAATAAGGCAATCACAAGCAGTTAGACCGCAGTGTAAGAACAATTATATAAAAAATACCAATAAAATACGAAATTTTGAAAAGTCGGACTGATTTCATTGCGCTTGTTGCTGGTGTCTGCCTCCAAAACACTGGCACTTGGGACATATTGCGCCTCCTGGATATTACGTGCTGCTCCACTAGGCGTGCGTCGAGGGGACTTTCTTGCGCTAGTACGAGGGCCTGCATTCTGAGAACATGAACATACAAAATCAAGTCACCGCAGTTCAACATACGTAAATGCTTAATTACATTGTTTTGCTTAAATGCAGAACCCTTACCTCCACCGTAATATCCTTTTTCAGGATCTTGGAGTCCACGTACGCTGCTCGTAGACTTCGAAGGAGTTAACCGGAGCGAGCGTCTGACCTTTGCATATGTTTCCATGGCCTGCAGTAATCTACAAATTCAAGTGTAACAAAATGCTATGCGAAATTAATTTCGGGTAAGAATGCATACAGACAATAACGTTTCATTCATCTAAAAATTGAAAAAACTAATTAATACCCCAAATAACTGGAATCCAAGTAGCTAAAAAAAATAATACCCAAAAAAACAGAAATCCAAATAACCAAATACTAGTTTACAATAATTATAGAAATGCAGTTGTTAACTCCCCCAAATCTGTATCGTAATCGTCGTCGTCATCGCCATCATCATCATCACCTATGTGAGTACCGTCGCTGCTGTAGTCCTCACCATCGCCCTCATCACTGTCGTCGTCGTCATCGGCGGCGTCATCGTCATCGTCGTCATTCATATCTTCTTCTCCCTCACTTAGTAAAAAATTATCTTCAGGATCAAATTCAGTGACAGGACTCTTACCAGTCGAAAACGATTGTTGATATGCATCGGTCTCTATGTCACGATAACTTGTTTCTTCTTCGGTTTCAAAAATGTTGTACCAATTTCTAGGTTGAATCTTCTGAACTATTCTGTAGTTCTTACCTAGAATAACATCTGGGACATAGAACACTTTTTGAGCCTGCGACGCAATTATATAAGGTTCCCCTTTATACCAAGTACGACTAACGTTCCCGCTAGCGAAGTACTTATCTTTCCTAACTCCTGTCTTCGTATCTCCTGTATTAAACCAATTGCACTTAAAAATAAAAATGCGATACCCTCCTACATATGTCAGCTCAATGATATCAGTTAAAACACCATATAAATCAATTTCGGTTCCTTCATGGTCTGCTCGCACCAAAACACCAGAGTTCTGAGTCACTCGTCGTTCGTCACGTTTGTGTGAAATCTCATGCCATTAATAACACATCCCGTATACCGTTTAATATGTCTATCAGGCCCACAAGCAAGCGAGTAAAGGTCATCAGTTGCCTCTACAGACATGTCAATTCGCTTTTTAACCATCTGATCAAACATATATATAAACGTTTCAGAACGTATTCAATATAAATTATATATTACAAAATGACAAGCTATGTAACAAGATCTCTTACAAGATTCTTAAACCAATCAGCAAACTCAAGCTGATGTGTTTTCTCGACATTTTAAGACTCCCGCAACTCAATTTCCTCAAGATTCTTACTGCGCCCATATGCATGTCAACAGTATTTAAACATTTGACTAAATTATTGACCAAGGTACATCAAGTTTTCCTAACAAAAATACTTACTTCATATATATATCGATCTCTTCGCAGTTGTGTAAAACAAACCATCGAACAATCTCATATTCTGAAGGTGTCAGCCTTTCAACCTGTGAGGCACTCAAAGGCCGAACATGACGAGAAAATATAGACAAGCTACTATTTTGGCTGATATTAACTCCTTCATGGTTTCTGTCCGCACGATTATATCTTGTTTCAATGCCGTCAAGATACATCGAACAGAAATTTAAACATTCATTGTCGATGTATGCTTCGGCAATTGAACCTTCAGGTCGAGCCTTATTTCTCACATATTGCTTTAGCATATATAGAAATCTGTTTACACAACATATATATGAATGATAAATTTGTTGAGGGATGACATAATGCAAAACCTCATAAATTACGAAAGGCCTAATCTTTCAATGGGATACATCCAGCGATATTGAACTGGTCCTCCATACATTACCTCTCGAGGAAGGTGGACTGGTAGGTGCATCATAACATCAAAGAACGATGGAGGAAAAATCAACTCCAATTTACAGAGTATCAAAACGATATCCCTTTCTAATCCCTCCAAGCACTAAACCGTCAAAGTTCGCGAAGACAGTTCTTTCAAGAACATACTAAGGTCAGTTAATGCATCACAAATTTGTTTGCTCAAGTTCCCACGTATAGCAAGTGGCAGCAGCCGTTGTAACAGTACATGATAATCATGGCTTTTCATGCCAATTATCTTGTTATCATTGCTGCTAACACAACGAGATATATTTGACGCGTAACCGTCAGGGAATTTAATATTTTTTAACCATTCACAAATATTTTTCCTTCCACCGACATCTAGAAAGTAGGGTGCATGGGGAATGACATCCCTATCACCCTCTTTGCGTACATGCAGCTCTTTCATAATACCAAGTTCCGCCAAATCTGTACGTGATTTTTCAGTATCTTTTGTTTTCCCATCAATACTCATCAAAGTCCCAAGCACACTCTCACAAACATTTTTCTCTACATGCATGACATCCAAGTTATGTCTGATCTTAAGTGTTTTCCAATAGCTCAATTCGAAAAAAATACTTTTTTTCCTCCAGTTTAATTCTTTTTCGGGCCGTTTTCTCTTCTTGTTAGTTAAAGTCTTTCCAAACTTCAAATCTGAAGGAAGTGACTTTAACTGATCAAGAACATCATCTCCAGATAACTCCTTCGGCTTAGGTTTAGGCTCAAATTTACCATTAAATTTTTTATTCCGTCGCCATGGATGATTGAGTGGTAAGAACCGACGATGACCCATGTAAACCTGTTTCTTACTATGCTTCAATCTTATATGGTGAGTTTCCTTGTTGCACGGTGGACACGCTAATTTCCCTTTGGTACTCCATCCGGACAACATACCATATGCAGGGAAATCATTTATTGTCCACAAGAGTGCAGCATGCAACATAAATCTTTCACCAGAATAAGCATCGTACGTTTCTATACCTTCTTCCCACAAGTCTTTAAAGTCATCAATTAATGGACGGAAGAAAACATCAATATCATTTCCCGGTGAATGCGGTCCTGGTATTAATAGGGGCATAATAATAACGGGTCTTTCATAACCTGTGTAGCCCCGACATTGTATATAACAAGCATTACATGCCACATACTATACGTGCTACTCATATTACTGAAAGGATTAAAACCATCACTGGCTAATCCCAACCTAATATTACGAGGATCTTGAGCAAACCATTCATGTTCTTTGTCAAAATCTTGCCATTGCTTAGCATCAGCCGGGTGCGCAATGACATTGTTGTCATGCACACGCCGATCCTTGTTCCAACGCATATCCTTGGCAATGTTTTTAGACATGAACAATTTTTGAAGCCTGGGTTTCACAGGGAAGTATCTAAGAACCTTCCGAGGAATTTTCTTCCCATTGCGACATTCCTTCCACCTAGATTCCCTACAGTCAAAATTGGGACAGCGATCCAAATTCTCATTTTCCTTCCAATACAAAACACAATTGTTTGGACATGCATGGATATTGACATAACCAAGCCCAAGTTCAGGTAAAATGTTTTTAGCTTCATAAAACGACTTTGGTACAGTGTGACCTGGCGGCAGTAACTCTCTAAGAAGATCTAACACCATGTTCACCGATTTATTACTCCATTTACAAAGCGTCTTAATATGCAGCAACCTTATTATTAGTGACAGCTTAGAGAACTTCCGACACCCTGGGTATGCCTCACATTGTGCATCGCTTAACAGCTTAGCAAATGTATCACCCTCCCCGTTTTTTAAATGTGTTTCATCGGATGATATATCATCCCCAACATTACCAGCAAACGTACCCTCTTGTAAGTCCCCTATCAAGCCCTCGACGTCAACGCGTGTCTCAGGTATGTCATCTACACAGTCACCGGACACATTCACGGCAACCTCACCTAATCCCTAACCCTCCCCATGAAATACCCAATTCACATAGCCTTCAAGCATCCCATTCTGATGCAGATGTTCTCTTACATCAGTAAGAGATCTGAAGGTTACGTTAACACACCTACAACATGGACAACGTATCCTATTCCTTCCATCAGCATGACGACTCGCAAACTTAATGAATTTTGAAACACCATTAACATATTCGTCACACCATTTATCACTCAACCCAATCCAACTTCGATCCATCACTACCTACACGTCATATATATATAACTATCAATACTTTTATTAAAAACAAAAAAAAAACAAAAATAATAGAAACAGTTATGTCACCTTTAACAAAGTTGACAGTTGAACAAACGCATGATTTTCAAACAAGACAAGAACGAGTTACGAGACCATGCAGTACATTATCCGTAACTGCTTCATAACAAAGTCATGATTTTCAATTAAGAACATTCTGTAAACACTGACACGTAAATAAAACACTAGACTAAAGAAGCAACAAACAAGCACGTATCGGTTCGTACTCATACAACTACAGTACATGAAACAAGACAACCGCGTATCGGATGCTTAATTACGTAAAGTTATCGATAGCAGCAATGTAGATACGAAACAATATTAACAGTAAATACTTAGAAGATGAAATACCATGTCAATTTCTACAGGACACAGACAGATGAAACGAAAACAAGTCACATGCAAAAATAAGAAATGCAGAGAGAATAATAATAAATGTTAAGTAACATACTAACAGAGTGGAGGGCCAAAATTTAGAACGAGAAGAGGCAGCCAAGTACGTAACAGTCCGACAAACTTCAATCGCCACAAGCTTTACAGTCACCACCTGCAAAAATTACTTCAACTGCTCAGAGCTGACAATAAAGAGATACTGTAATATTAACCGCAATAAGAATCTGTAAAAAAAAACACGTAATGATATGCACAACAGGTAATCCTATATGCAGTGCACCGAACATAAATACTTGTAGGTATGCGTCTATTAGCTTGTGCTATATGCAGAAGAGGTAATCCTATATGAACAATTGAAATGTTTAATTATATGTGTATATTCTGAGTTTGATCATAATAGTTTCGTACTTAATTTAATCATTCCAATTCACTGTAGTATCAACTTCAAGTTTACATAAGTACTTCTACGTATGCGTCAATCACCTTGTCCTTTTTCTTTTTCTGCTTTGAGATCTCGTTAGTTTGGACTAGTTTTAGGCACCAATGATTTTGTATGTCCTGCATTTCATTCATGAATCTATCAATTGCTACATGACTTTAGATTGATTGATAGTGAGTACTAGAGTGCTTTTCTGATTTCTGTTTACATGGAACAATTGAACTGTTTAAAGAGATGTGTATATCACTATGCCGAGGAAGTCGATAACTCACTGTTTCAGGTTGATAAGTAAATCAGGACATGTTTACACAAATACAATACACATTCCGGAAACAATAACCATAAACAAGGGACAATATAGCATAACCTTTCACACCAATCAAAGCTGGAATTTAACCACACATTCAATCAGCAAGAAATAATACATACATGACAGCAAACCCTAGAACATGAACACATACACGACAGAAGAAATTTAAAGAGGCCAAACCCTAGAACACAAATTACCCATGTGCAGAAACCCTTGAACATGAACACATACATGTCTGAAGAAATTGTAAGAGGACTAACCCTAGAACATGAACCAATCCGCAGAAAACCCTAGAAATTTCAATGGAAGACCAAATCATACACACATACGTCTCATAAATCAATAGAAGATGGAAGAAGACAACATAATCACACACATCAACCGGAACATCACAGAATCGAACATGCAAATCAGCACACAGATGGAACAAGACAAGAAATTGAAAGATGCCATCAGAGAGATGGAACAAGAACATCAAACGGAAGAAGAATAAGAAGATGAAATAGTCGATTACAGAGAGATCAGAGAAGAAGAAGATGAAAGAGTCCCATACCTGAAATCGATTGAAGAGGCGTTCACAGCATCTCCGGCGAAGATTAAAGAGGCCTTCACAGATCTACGACGAAGATTGTTGAAGGATTCGATCGATTGAGAGACTGGAAGGATCGATTCGATCGATTGAGGGTGAGAGAGACTTCTGAGAGAGAGGGAATTGGGAGAGTCGTGAGAATGTGAGAGAGGGTGAGAGACTTCTGAATAACCTCGTAAAACGTGTTGGGGGGGAATTAATTTTTTATTCCCTCCTTACAATTTGGGAGTGCGGGAAACATCAATAATTTACCCTCCAAATTTTTAATGAAGGAGTTGACAAAAAAAATGTCACTATGTAAGTAGATGTCAAAATCAGATAAATACTCACAATATATTGACCACATTATTGGGAATGATAAAATAATAACTAAAAGGTCGACAAAAAATATCATGTACATCGACAAATTCTGATATTGTCGATTAATCGCGTAACCATCGACATAAAACTGTGTGTCGACAAAAAAACTGTCAACAAATGTCATATTTGTTGTAGTGCTCACGGGGAGCTCTTTCTTATTGTAAGGTCACAGGTTGCACAAGCTTGAAATAACAAAACTATTTCAAGGCCTTGAATCAGCTTTCAAAGCCTTGAATCTGTTCTCATAGGCTTAAAGCTATTTTCAAGGTCTTGAAACTGGATTCAAAGCCTTGAAATTGAATAACCTGTATGCTTAGTCTCAGGGGGAGTTTTCTGTGAACTCTTCTTATCTGATTTATTATCTCTCACCCCTATGCTTGATTTATTATTATTTGGTGATGAAAGAAAAATTAACTCGACGTGTTTGAACATAAGAAGTCATCTGTTTTACTATGCTTTTGCAGGAAATTCTACTTCCTTGTTTGCAGGGATAGTTTCCTAATCTGACTTGTGCAGGAAAGGAAACAGTTGGAGAAGATGATTCTGTGATCAATAAAACCTGCATGACAGCTTCTCAACTTGTTTAAGTGCAAGATCACAGCAATATCTCAAGATCGTGATCATCTAACCATTGGAGAAGATGTCAAAGTTTGTTTCCTACAAAATAGGAGATTTGTTGCTAAAAATTGGGAAGATTTGCTGAGATTTTTGAAGTATAAATAGAGCTCATTTTTTAAGCAAAATGAGAACACTCAACGGGCAAAAAGAGAGACACAATTCAGGATTAACAAGCATCAAAGAAGCACATTACTGTCACAATCCAACACACAGAAGTTCACTGCATTCTTTTTGCAGTTTTTCTATTCTAGTGTTCTTCTGCACTGTACTTTATTGGTAGATAATTTCTGTATTACTTCTACATCATTCTCAAGGATTGTTCAAAGTGAACAATAGAGAATTATTAGTTAATCAGTTAGCTAGAGCAGGTACTAGATAGGAGAGAACCACAAGCTGTACAGCGTAAGGCAATTCTCTGTGCTTGATATCTAGGGATTAGCTTTTGATTAATAAGAATTGAGTTGAAAATCCTGCAGTGAGAAGATCCCTGAGGTAGAGACGTAGGTCCAAGTGGACTGAACTCTATAATTCATTTTTCTCTTACATTTACAGTTTAGTCACATTTATAGTTTTTACAGCATTCATACTTGTATAATTTTCAAGGGTTTAAAATTTCTTTTCAAGGCCTTGAAAAAGACTTGTCTGTTTTAGTGCAAGCTGTATTTCATTTCAAAGGCTTGAATTTGTGTTCAAGTCCTTGAATTCCTTTGCACTAAAACTAAAACTTTCTTCCTCCTCTAGCTGTGCAAAAAGTTGGCATACTCTATTCAACCCCCCCCCCCTTCTATAGTATTTGTGCTGCATATTCATCTGCATACTCCCCCTTTCAATTGGTATCAGAGCTTGTATCACTGTATAAGATTTAACCATCTGGTGATCATGAGTATTGCAGGTGATGGTGGTTATCCACATGGGAGAGCTTCCAACAGATCTCCTCTTTTTTGTGGAGACAACTTTGCTCACTGGAAAGCCATGACATAGAGCTTTGGATCATTATTCAGAATGGACCTCACAACTTATTCACAGAGAAATATGGAATCCGATCTCTTAAATCTGAAGACTCACTCTCCTCTTCTGAGTTAGAAAAATATTCTAAGAATTACAAAGCTATTAACATCTTATATTGTGCTTTGAGTACAGATGAATTCAACAGGATTTCAGGCTGCAAGACTGCCAAAGAAATCTGCGACAAGCTTGTGGTGACATTTGAAGGAACCAGTCAAGCTACAAACCAAGATCAACATTTATCTCAGGCAATATGAGCTGTTCAAGATAAATACAGATGAGTCAATTAGAGAGATGTTCAAGAGGTTCACAGACATTGTCAACAACCTTGACTCTTTGGGAAAACATATTTCCAATGAAGAAAGGTGAGGACGATACCGAGAATTTTTCCAAAAGCCAAATGGGAACCAATGAAAACAACCATTGAAGAAGCTCAAGATCTCTCATCACTACAACTTTATGACATACAAGGGAAGCTCATGACACATGAAATATCCATGAATGAAGCTGATGGGGAGCTACCTGAAGGTGTCAAGAACTTAGCACACAAGGCCAAAGAGAACGAGAAAATTCAAAGCCTTGAAACTGAAGATGATGATGATGAAGATCCTTTGCATTGATCTCCAAAGCTTTGACCAAAATTCTCAAGATGAAGAAAAACTTTGGAAACAAAGACTTCAACAGAGAAAGAAACTAATCATCTAGTAGCAAGGACTACAAAGGTAAGTCTTCTTCACAAAATAAATCCAAAGTCATGAACTACTTTGAGTGTGGTGATGCAGAAAATTTGATAAGAGACTGTCCACACAAAAAAAGCAAGAACTTCCAAAAGAAAGACCATGAAAGGAGAAAGAAAGCTATATTATCTTCATAAAGTGATTCAGATAGCTCAAGTGAATCTGAATCAGAAGAATAATATGACAACCTATGCTTCATGGCCAAGCATGATGAATGTTCTGAGAAGAACATTGAGGTAATGGTAAACTGTCTAATTTCAAAACCAAAAGATGCTCTTTCAGATTATCTCAGAATAATGCTTTTAAATGAAGAAGATTATCTGAAAGAGATCAGATTTTTGAAAGAAAAAGTTCATGAGCAAGCAAAAGATAATTTAGAACTTGTTTGTCTAAATCAGAATCTTAAAATCTCTCAGAAGAAAACTACAGTGATTTCAAGGCCTTGAAAACACAAGTCAAGGAAGTAGTCACTGAGAACTCTTTGATGAGTAACAGCCTTGCTGATCTGAAACATCAAGCAGATGAATTGGATAAACAAAAGACTACTCTTGTTGAGAAACTTCAAGAATCTGAATTAGTTAAAGTTAAGCTTGCAGGCTCAGAACATAAGTTAAACTTGATTCTTCGAGGAAGTTCAAAGTCTGTTCATAAAACTGGTATTGGATACGATTCAAATTTTCCAAGAAACAACAATACCAGATTTGTGAAAGATGGAAGCAAAACTTCTCCTAAGTGTCATTTTTGCAACAAGATTGGTCATATGAAGATGAATTGTCCTTTCAGAAGAAGAGACCCTCATATAATGAGGAACACATTTCCTTTTCAACTTAAAGGACAAGTCAGACAGATTTTGGTTCCTAAAGGGGTCAAACCACCTAACATGGTTGATCCTGAGTATGAGTTCAAATTCAACACTTGGTCTAACAGCTTCGTAAGGTAGTGATTGGTGTTTGCATGTTGTCACTAATATCAAATAACATAAATGGTTTATGGACAGTGGTTGCTCAAGACACATGAGTTGAGAGAGATCTCAATTCTCAAAATTAAAAGAGCAATCTGAAGGATCAATTACTCTTGGTGACAAAGTCAATTGTAACATTATTGGTATTGGTAAAGTTGGTACAAATTCTAAAAATTCTATTTCTGATGTACATCTAGTTGATGGTTGAAAGTTAACTTGCTTAGTGTATCTCAGCTTTGTGATAATGGCAACAAGGTTATCTTTGATAAAGAGTAATGTGTGGTGAAAAATGAGAAATCAAGAGATTGCATCCTCACAGCCTCTAGATCAAATAATGCTTATACTTTTCAGACTAACAAAGTTGCACGTAAAAGCTTAAAGTGCCTCAAGGCCTTGAAAGTGGATTCAAGGCTTTGGCACAGAAAGCTTGGTCACATTAGCTTGCATACCTTGAACAAATTAATCTCCAAGCATTTGGTAAGTGGATTGCCATCTATCAAGTTCAAAGAAGATGATGTATGCAAGGCTTGTGCTCAGGGTAAGCAGGCCAGAAGCTCATTCAAACCAAAGAAGTTTGTAAGTACCTCTAGACCTATTGAACTACATCACATGGATTTGTGTGGTCCTATGTGGACACCAACTCCAAAAGATAAGAAGTATATGCTAGTCATTGTAGATGATTATTCTAGATATAATTGGGTTATGTTTTTGAAAGAAAAATCTGAAGCCCTCTCTGAATTTTCAAAGCTTTGCAGAGAACTTCAAAACTTGAAAAACCTACCCATTGCTTCAATTAGAAGTGATAATGGTATAGAATTTGATAAATTATAATTTTATTTGTTCTTTGCTAAGCATGGTATCTCTCACAATTTCTCTGCTCCTAGAACTCCTCAACAGAATGGAGTTGTTGAAAGAAAGAACAGGACTCTTGAAGACATGTCAAGGAAAATGCAGTAAATAAGTTGTCAAAACATTATTGGGCAGAAGCTGTGAATACAGTAAATTATATTTTGAACAGGTGCTTGATCAGGCCTATCTTGAATAAAACCCCAGATGAACTTTTCAAAGGGAGAAAGCCAAACATCTCATACTTCAAGCCCTTTGGTTGCACATGCTATGTCCACAACAATGGTAAGGACAACTTGGGTAAGTTAGATGAAAGAAGTGATGAAGGTATATTTCTTGGTTACTCTCTTCCTAGCAAAGCTTATAGAGTTTATAATAAAAGAACCAAGCTGGTTGAAGAAAGTATTCATGTTATCTTTGATGAAAGCTATGATGGTTCTTTGAGTGAAAGTGTTGCAGATCTAAATCTGAACGAGCATGAATCAGAAGAAGAGAATGAGAACTCACTTGGATTCAAGAAAGGCTCAGAAGAAAACAGAAGACATTTTCAAGACCTTGAAAATGGTGTTCAATTCCTTGAAAATAAACCTCAAAGCCTTGAAAAAGATGATCAGAAGGATACAAGTGACAAAGCCACTACTTCAAGACCAGAAAAGATCTATGGAGAACCTGAACCTTGGTCTCCAAGAAAGAGATTCAAATATCTCTCATCTCATCCAGTTGATAACATCATTCCAGATCCAACCACTGGTACACAAACTAGATCACAATTGAAGAACTTATGTGCTTTTAATGCTTTTATCTCTTTTGTAGAACCTAAAACTGTGAAGGAAGCACTACAAGAAGCAGACTGGATCATTGCTATGCAAAGTGAACTCAAGGAGTTTAAAGGAATAAGGTTTGGAATCTGGTTTCTCCACCTATAAATCAGCCTGTCATGGTACTAGATGGGTGTTCAGAAATAAGTTGGATGAGAATGGCAAAGTGATCAGAAACAAAGCAAGGTTAGTTTCTCAAGGTTACAATCAAGAAGAAGGTGTTGATTAAGAGGAAACTTTTTCTCCAACTACCATGTTAGAATCAATTAGAATTCTGCTTGCATTTGCATCTTTCAAAAACATGAAACTATTTCAAATGGATGTGAAATGTGCATTTCTGAATGGATACTTGCAAGAAGAAGTTTATGTTTCACAACCTTCTGGTTTTGAAAGTGATAAGTTTCTAGATCATGTTTATAAACTTGACAAAGCTCTTTATGGTTTGAAACATGCTCCAAGAGCTTGGTATGAAAGATTGTCAAAATTTCTGCTTGAAAATGACTTCAAAAGAGGATTGGTAGACAAGACCTTTTTCATAAAGACTCATGAGAAAGATCTACTTGTAATTCAGATTTATGTTGATGATATTCTGTTTGGAGCTACTAATGATCTTCTATGCAAAGAATTCTCAAGTCTTATGAGCAGGGAATTTGAAATGAGGATGATGGGAGAGTTGAACTTCTTCCTTGGACTTCGAATACATCAATTGAAGAAGGGCATCTTTCTGCATCAAAGCAAGTATACTAGAGACTTGGTGAACAAGTAAAACATGTCTCAATCCAAAGAGATCAAGACTCCAATGAGTTCTACATTGTCTTTCGATAAAGATGAATCTGGTAAGAGTGTAAATGTGAAAGAGTATAGAGGTATGATTGGATCATTACTATACCTTACTGCTAGTAGACCGGATATTATGTTCAGTGTATGTATGTGTGCAAAATTTCAAGCTGATCCAAAGGAATCACACTTAACTGCTGTGAAGATAATATTCAGATATCTCAATGGTACCAAAGACTTAGGGCTTTGGTATCCAAGACATTCTAACTTCTCTTTGCATGGATTTTCAGATGCAGACTTTGTAGGTTACAAAGTTGATAGAAAGAGCACTTCTGGAACTTGCCAATTTATTGGATCATCTTTGATCAGTTGGCACTCCAAGAAACATAACTAAGTTTCTCTATCAACAACTGAAGTTGAGTATATATCTGCTGGTGCATGCTGTTCACAAGTTTTGTGGATTGCTCAACACTTGAGGGATCTTGGATTTGATTTCAGAAGTATTCCCATCAATTGTGACAACACTAGTGCAATATCTATCACAAAGAACCCTGTACAACATTCAAGAACCAAGCATATTGATGTTAGACATCATTTCATCAGAGATCATGCTGAGAAAGGTGATATTGTTCTTGAATTTTCCCAGAGAGCACTCTAAAGAGTTGGTGACTGAGAGAATCCTGCAAATCATGTATCTGATCATGCATGGTTATGAGATTGATCTTACAAAGTTAGTGATTGAACATATGCTCTTTAGCCATACCAATCAAAGGAAACATCCTCTGCCCTATGCAAATCTGCTCACCTTGTTCTTTGAACACTTTGAGATTCCAGCTGGTGGAGAGGAATCAGTCACTTTTGGCATTGGAATGCTTAATGAGAAAGCCTTTGAGAAAATTGGAGTGGTAAATAATAAAGAAAAGACTTGGAAGTTGTACTCATATTTGACTGAAGAAGAACTGGGTGCAAAGAAGTTTCTTAAGACCAAGACCTTGACTCTCACTTCAAGTCAGACTTCTCAGCCTACAGACAATCAGAGAATTGATGGTTTGAACTTGGATTTGGAAGAGATCAAAGAAACTGTTTATGGACTTGAGACTGATATGGGGAAAGTTAAATATATGGTGGAAAACATCTTCAGGAGCATGAAGAAGGTACAAAGGAATGTGGTTCTGACAAGAATTTGCCAAGTGAACATTCCAACCAGGAAGAGGCTGCCCTAGTCAAAGATAAGGGAAAATAAGTGGTGGAACAAGATGCTCAGGAAGGAGATGGAGTTAATAGTCAAGACTCAGATGATCTGCCGATTACTTTGAAGAAAAAGAAGAAATCTCCAAAAGCTGCTACCAAGGACAAGACTGAAAAAGTGACTACTGCTGGTAAGAATAAAGAGGAAAAGGAAGAACAGGATAAGACTGATGTTGACAATGAGGAAGAAGCGGGAGATCAAGATGGAGATGAAGATCCAACCCCTTAATCCTGCCTACTCTTTCTTCCCCATTATGTCTTTTTTAAGTTTTATTTTCAAAATTTTCCAGAAACTTGATCCAACATTTTCTCTAACTTTTTGATGAAAGTCAAAAAGGGGGATAAATTCTAGGGTTTTTAGGTTTTTATTCTTAGGAATTATCTGCTGAACTTTTTATTCTCTGTTGCTGAATTGAATAAGTTGGATCTTTTGGAACTATTATGTTATTTGAACTGTATACTAATCTGTATTTTTTGCAGAGACTAAGAATTAAACAGATCTTGGTTATGTCTTTCATCAAGGGGGAGATTGTAAGGTCACAGGTTGCACAAGGCTTGAAATAACAAAACTAATTCAAGGCCTTGAATCAGCTTTCAATTCCTTGAATCTGTTCTCATAAGGTTAAAAACAGTATAGCTATTTTCAAGGCCTTGAAACTGGATTCAAAGCCTTGAAACTGAATTACATGTATGCTCATTCTCAGGGGCAGTTTTCTGTGAACTCTTTTTATCTGTATGCTTAATCTTATGTCTAGAAAATGCTTATTCTCATGTCTATATAAAAAAGAGAATAAGCATACAGGGATTTTTCTGTGAACAACTTTGAAGAAAAATGATAACACTCAATGGGAAAAAAAAGAGAAACAATTCTGGATTGACAAGCATCAAAGAAGCACATCACTCTCACAATCCAACACACAGAAGTTCACTGCATTCTTTACTGCAGTTTTGCTATTCTAGTGTTCTTCTGCACTGTAATTTATTGGTAGATCATTTCTTTAATACTTCTACATCATTTTTTAAACTATTGTCCACAGTGAACATTAGAGAATTCTCAGTTAATCAGTTAGCTAGAGCATGTACGAGATAGGTTTGAGAGAACCACAAGCTGTAACAGAGTAAGGCAATTCTATGTGCTTGAGATCTAGGGCTTAGCTTTTGATTAATAAGAATTGAGTTAAAAATTCTGTAGGGAGAAGATCCTTGAGGTAGAGACGTAGGTCCAAGTGGACTGAACTCTCTAAATCCTTTGTCTCTTACATTTACAGTTTAGTCACATTCATAGTTTTTACAGCATTCAAACTTGTATATTTTTCAAGGGTTTGAAACTCTTTTCAAGGCCTTGAAAAAGACTTGTCTGTTTTACTGCAAGCTGTATTTCATTTCAAAGGCTTGAATTTGTGTTCAAGGCCTTGAATTCCTTTGCACTAAAACTAAAACGTTCTTCCTCCTCTAGCTTTGCAAAAAGTTGGCATACTCTATTCAACCCCCCCCTCTAGAGTATTTGTGCTGCATATTCATCTGCATACTCCCCCTTTCACTTATTATGGTATAATTTAGTTAGTGATTTAAGAGAAGGGAGATCCAAGAGAATGACCAAACGAAGTACATGGCGCAAGATGCATGGACAAGAAGACCAATGCAAGGGGTCGCGAGAGTGTTCTCAATAGATGAGAATGCAAATACATGAATTCAAGGGATTCACAAAAGTGTTCTCAATTGATGAAAATGCAACCTTAAGGTCCACATCCATCATGTTTACTTATATGCTCGTTTATGGTTTGTCCATGATTGTGTTCTTGTTTATATTTTGATATACTCTGCATTCTTTAGAAATTAAACAACCTTAGCTCACGTTGGAGACATAAGTAAACATTGATAGAGAAACATAGTGGATGAGATTTGAATCCTAAGACTCTATGTTTTGGTTTAGTATTATCTGAATCTATTAAGTTTGTATTTAGTTGCTCATATTTGGAGATGTGTAACGCTCGTGTTAAATTGCTATGCAGTGTATCATATTATCAATAGTTCCGAAGTTGAGAATTGTGGTTGACTCTACGAAGAACGTGAAAGCTAAATGGTGGCAGTTACGACACAAAGAGTTTTCGTGCAATGTGCACCAAGGACATAGAATTTTCATACCACCTACAAACTGTAATAACCGAACATGTGATGCATGGATTAGGCGTCACAGCACCATATAGAACCTATCTTGAGGCTTACCAATAGTGGGAGGCCACAAATAAAAAGGTGTGATATGATTTTCTATGCCTGATGGACGATGATATCATCGGCAAGTTCGAGACCACCATGAATGCCAAGGAAATGTAATAACCGAGAAAAGCAATGTATGGAATCAGCTCTGCCATGATGTGTGCGCCTTAACTATGAGTTTTGACTCATATCATAAGAAATGAGAACTTGATGACATATCATTTGAGAGCCATGCCATGTTATGATCACGGAGTTATAGGCTTCTACACACATGCTATCGAATTAAAAACAAGTAAAGGTTGTGTTCCAAACTCTGTCATGCACAGGGGACTCCATGAAGCTATTTATGACACACAACGTGGGTGTCAGGATTTTTGATGTTATCAAACTTCACTTCTCTTCTTGAGTCAGGGCGATTAGAAATCGCTAAGACTGCTAGTCAAGCATTCCAGGCACCCACTAACTTGGGGCTTAGGCCGTAAGGAAATGGCGGAGCACATATAAGGGTGCCACGGGAAAATCGCAAATGTGTTAAAGAGGGTTTTGAAGGCTAGAAGCTTGGCCTAGGTTGTGTGTTGCAATTTCCTGAGAACTGAACACCTTGCTCGTGATTGCATGGAGCAAAACTTATTCCTTAATTCAATGATTGATTATATTTGTTTCAATGTCAAAAGTATAGGATATTCATACCCAAACACCTACGAGATCTAGAGTTCCCCATCTTCCTTTTAGAAAATCATAGGAGTTGCTTGAAAAGGAGGTTCGGCTGACCCTGAACCCGTCAGCCTCTCTCCTCAAGCCTCCATCTCTTATTTTCTTCTCTTCTTTGGTTATTTGTAGCATTAATGGCTCATTCTGAACCATTTCATGTTTTTTTCCCCGCCAAATCAAAATAATATCTTCATGTTCTAGGCAAGATTAGTATTGGGGCAATTATGTAGTTAATAAGGAGTTATTAACTATATAAAGACATCATATCTTGTTATTTTCTCAAAAAAAGAGAGTCATTATTGAGAGAACATAACAAAGCAAGGAGAGAGACAAGTACGAGGCCGAACCCCCTACCGGTCCGCCCCATTGGTGCCGTCGGCCTCCCAAGGTGCGGCTCTTGTTCCGTTTTCCGTGATCTCTTGTCTCTTTATGTCGTTGCTAGAACTACACGTGAAGTAGGTATCCAGGTACTAATTCAAGGTGTGGATACTCGTATAGTCGACGACACCATTCTTCGTAGTGATCACAGTACACAATTATCTTCTCTTATCATGTTATGAAAAGCTTGCCTGCGATCCGTGGAGGGTATTGAGTATGATTAATTTATTGTTATTCCGCTGCTTTACCTGCATCAAAACCCTACACCCCCCTGTTCTAAAGTATATTTGATCCAGTTTTACTACCTACTTTCACACTTCAGATGTAGACATAGGGATCACAAAGTAATCATAAAGGATTCTCTCTAGGGTCTATCAAACCCTATTTATCCCGAGCATTAAGGGAGCCCATACATCAATCCCCATTCAAAAAATTTAGTTAAAGGGCCCTGAGTGTCGACACACCTAAATCGTAGTGAACCTTACACTTATAAGTAGTACTCTATAGCTCTAAAAATCTTTGAACACAATACCTTGGTAAATTTTCACTCGTCAGGGGTGGATTTGTCTACATTCAATTTCTATCCAATAATACGAAGCATTACTTCAATGTATGTAGGCATAAGTAACAAAAGCATTGCTTGGCGCCTCCGGACGTGGCCTTGAATAAACACAACTCTTTGCATCGTCCTATATCTATTAGAAGTGTTTTAATTCTTCTCTTTCCCATAACCAAAATCAGAATATCAACTTATCACGAGTAAATTTCCAAGATTTATAAGGAGAAATCAATATATATCCAAACAAATTCCGACTATAAATCATGTGTTTCGTACTTTTTCAATCAACAAAATATTCATTCTAGACATCATACAAACACTCACATTTTAATAACTATGGGTCGCTCATATGTACTTACCAATGAGATGAAGCACAAACTAAAGCAAGAAAGTATGTACAACACTCCAACAACACTCACTCTCTCCTACGAGGGCGATGTCTACAATCACACGTATAACATACTCATTACATCTAATTTACACACCGATAAACCAAACACAACCCTACGTTCCACATAGCCCTATATGCCACAAACGCACATATAATTATGTTCACTTATCAAAATAGATCCAACATAATACATAGACATTCAAAAACTCAAGTTTTCTAAAAAAAAATTAAACTACAATTGTGGACAGAATTGTAGCTTTGACTATAGAACCCTATTTACCATATCAAAATATTTCCTAAAAACACGAAATAAATTTATGATGAACCTACATGTTTCTACATTCATAAAAATGAAGTAAATCATGCCCAACAATTATAAAACTAAATTTACAAAATAAACAAACATTATTGTGCGGAGACACGTTTGGCATAAAGTTTCAACTTTGATCGACAATTACTACAACTTGGAGAAGAGGAGAAGTCCCATCTTCTCCACAACTGATCCCCTATGTGTCTCGTTTCAAGACACGAAATATGAGATGAACTTGATTTCTGAAATGTTGGTTTTCACTCAAAATACAAAAGGTGGTCCAAAACGTTTATTTCAGAAAACATGCAACTAAGAATGAGCTTATTTCCCTAACCAAAAAGGCTTTGGAGTTGACTTTTTTCTCAAAACGACCCTCTCTAAGTCTAGTTTCAAAATATGCAGGAGTTGACAATTTCACATAGGCCAAAAATTTGAAGATAATCTATGTTTTTCACAAACTTTTCAGATTGTATCGACATGCAAATTCTCAAAAAAAAAATAAAAAAAATAAATAATCAAGAGTTGTTCTAGTGGTGCATGCAATTTAAGTAGACTTGTGTTTAATCCAAATAACACTATTTTGAGAATATTTTGAGCATGAGTAATAGGAGGGCGCTTGGCGCCTCCGGCCGGAGCCATAAATAAACACAAATTTGTACATCATCCTAAGTCTATTATAAGTGTATTAATTCTTCTCTTTCCCATAACCCAAATCATAAATATCAACTTATCACAAGAAAACTTCCAAGAGTTATAAATAGAAATCAATATATATCCAAACAAATTCCGAGCATAATCATGTTTTTCATACTTTTTTCAGTCAGCAAAATATTCATTCGAGACATCACACAAATACTCACATTTTGATAAGTAAGATTCGCACATTGAACTTACCACTTAGATGAAGCACAACCAAAAGAAAGAAAGTAAGCATAGAACTCCAACGGTAATCACACTCTCCTCCGAGGCCAATGTCTAGAATCACATGTATCACGACTCATTACAACCAATTTATACATCAATAATCCAATTGCAACCCCACATGCCACATAGACCTATATGTCACAAATGCACAGATGTACACTTATAGAAATAAATTCAACATAACACTTAGAAATTCCAAAACTCGAGTTTTTTTTTTAAAAAATGTTAAACTACTGACTTCAGAGCCCTATTTACCATATCACAACATCTCATAAAATCATTAAATGAATTTATGATGAACCTACATGTGTCTATTTCACAAAAAGAAAGAAAATAATTCATAGCTATTATAAAACTCAAGTTACATAATAAACAAACATTGATGCAAAGACAAGTTTGGCATAAATTTTCAAAATTTGAAGGACAATTACTATAAATTGGCAAAGAGAAAAAATGCCCATCTTCTACATAATTAATCCCCCCTGTGTCTAGTTTCATGGAGAGAAAGATGAGATGAATTTCATTTCTGAAAAGTGTGGTTTCATTCAAAATACAAAAACTGATCCAAAAAGTTGATTTCAGAAAAACATGCAACTTAGAATGAGTTTATCTCCCTAACAAAAAAGCATTTTGGATTTGATATTTTTTTTTTATCAAAATGACTCTCTTCAAGTCTAGTTTTAAAATATGCAAGAAAGGAAATTTCACAGAGACATAATGTAAAGATAATTCATGTTTTTCACAAACTGTCCAAATTGTATCAACACACAAATTTTCAAAAAAAAAAATTAAGTGTGGTTAAACTGGTACATGCAATTTAAGTAGACCTTTTTTCATCGAAATAACAATATTTTAAGAATGAAATAAGACTTTTACATGCTCTTGACACACATTCTCAAAACTCTTTTGAGCTACAAAAGCAAATAAGAAGACATTTACAATGCATGTGGGTTCTAGTGTGATTTTCATGAAATAGTCCAAAATTTTGAAGTCAAACACTTGAACTTGATCACTATCAAAGTCTTGACCTTGAATCAATAACCATATCTTAAGATTTCTCAGTTGTTGGAGAGAGAAAGGATGTTTGATTTTTTGGCAGGATTAAATTGAGAGTACGACCAAGTATGATCTCTCATTCTTGGGAAGAGTCCTCTTCCCTCGTTGAACAAAGTTTTCTCATACATTTGAAGTAAGGAAAGTAGAAGAAATGTTATGGTGAGGGAGGAACCCCATGTTTCAGCCTTGGTAACCAACCGAGAAAGGGTTGCGGGTGTTGAGACTAAAAAATGGAAAGATGGTATGTGGTGTGATTATTGTCGCAAGACCAGACATGATAGGGCTTCATGTTGGAGACTACATGGGAAGCCAAATCAGAATGGTTTCAAAGGGGCGCCAGGAAGTGCAAGAACAAATCCAGCAACTGTTGACTGCAGAAATAAATGCTCCACGCAACACGAAATCAGCTTTTAGCCAAGAGCAAATAGAAGAGCTTAGGCGCATTCTATTGATGGAGAAGGGAGAATCACTTGCTAATATAGATCACGGAAATTTAGCTCAAGTTGTTAAATTTCTTTATGCCCTTAATGTACTCACTAAGTTACATCAATCTCCACGGATTCTTGATTCAGGGGCTACAGATCACATGACGAGTGACTCCTCTCGATTCTCGACTTATTTCCCATGCTCGGGAAAGAAAAAAGTCTGAATAACATATGGCACAATATCAGAAGTTGAAAAAGGAACAGTTCGTGTTCCAAGCAACTTATTACTGAAATTTATTTTTACATGTGCCAAATTTATCAGTCAACCTGATTTCGGTTGGTAAACTTATTGAGGATCTAAATTGTTTAGTATGTTTTTCTTCCTCGGAATGTTTTCTTCAGGACCTAACTCAATGAAGAAGATTGGGCTTGCTGAGAGGAAAGGTGGGTTATTTTACGTGAAGCATGGAGAGGGCCAAAATAAAATTGTTGGATTTCAGGGGAGCCGATTGGATGACACTGAAGAGTTCTGGTTGTGGCATCGACGTCTTGGTCACCCACATTTCCAGTTCTTATAAAGTTATTTCCCAAATTTAGCCATATTGATGTTACCAATCTTAGTTGCGATGTTTGTGAAATTGTGAAACATCATCAAGACCCTTACCCTATAAGTAATAATAAAACCTCTATTTCTTTTTCAGTCATCCACTCAGATGTTTGGTGGCCGTCTAGAGTTACAAGTATTTTTTGACATAAATGGTACGTAACTATTATAGACGATCACACAAGGCTCACTTGGGTGTACCTAATGAAGGAGAAGTCAGAGGTTAAACACTTTTTTATAAATTTTAGTAATATGGTCAATACTCAATTTGATGCTAAAGTCAAAATCATACAAAGTGATCATGGGGGGAATACATAGATGGCAGTTTGAGGAAGTTTTTTCATGAGACCGGATTAATTCATAAGATTTCTTGTGTTAACACTTCAGCTCAAAAGGGACTGGCATAGAGAAAAGAATTGATACCTCTTGAATGTTGCACGGAGCCTTCTTTTCACAAAAAATGATCCAAAAAGTTTCTGTGGGGATGTTGTTTTAACTGTAGGGTTTTGATTCATGGATCGCACAACGGAAGCATAATCAAACATAAGCCATGCAAAACCCTCCAAGGATCACAAGTCTAGATGCATAACGATAGTAAAGGTAAGAAATCATAAACACACCTTTGGGTTCTCCTTGATGACTTCAAACGCGAATAATGTCACGTTCTCTATAGTTGATCCACGCCTAGAGTTGATCCTAGATCTCCCAAACTCCTTGGTGCTAGCCCGAATTAGGAAGAGGAAGAACGAATCATGCAAAACGAGACAAAAAGAGGCTTTCGGCCTCTTTTTGGCCGACGGGGTGAGGGCGGCGGCAAGGGGCGGCGTCGGCCCTCCTTGTTGCTTGCTCTCTCTCCTTTTGTTCTCTCCCACTCTTGTTATGTTCACTAATGAGCATAAGTTATGAGGAAGGAAGGAAGGAGGGTCCTTTATATAGTCCAACAACTCCTTGTTAACTACCTAAAGAACTTATTCTAGTCCAACTAGAATTCAATTTAGTCCCTTCCTTGCAAGTTAGTCCCTACTAAGTTTGCAAGGGTTTGCAAAGTGATCCTTCTAATTAATTAATCCAATTAATTAATTCCCAAATCTAGTTCAACTCTATATAGCGTGTGACCCCATAGGATCTATCTAGTTGGTAGCAACTATTTGCTAATATGGAGCGGTTTCTAGCAAAACATCCATTCTAGCCAACTAATAGAATAGTCATCTTGACAACCTTTGTACAAGTAATTGTCTCATCCCTTTGCCTCCATATCCGGATTGGACACGAGACATACAAGTCACACTCGTATATCCAATCCATAGTTTCTCGATCCATGGGAATAGCCTTATTCGTGCAAATAACATCAATATCCTATATTGATTTATTTGAGTCTGGCCAGACATTCTATAAGCACTATCCCTCGAGTGGCATAGGATATTTGCTCCCGTTATGTGGGAGGGGCAAATCCTTTCTACGTCCACCACGATCTCTAAGCTTGCTTCTCATTGTATCCAGTACACGCCTTTATAACTACCCAGTTACGGTGTAGCGTTTAACGCTACCAAGATCACAATGATCAACAACTAGAATATCTAGTGACTTCAAGTCTAAGGATGACAATACCATTGCACCGCGAGAAGCACTTGTGACTCAACATAACATGTATGTAGCCTTCTCGGAGATGGGTCAATCCAGTGCAACATTCCCTAATGCACACCTATGTGTTGGATCGTGATATCTCCATATCAATCCAACCCCATACTAGTCTATAGATGATTGTCCCATTTAATCATTATACTTGACTAGGGATATTTAAGATAAACAACACAATTGTAAATCTAAGGACTTCATTATATTAAATATCCAATAAATAATAAATGAATTTTCTAGCCATGTACAAATTCATACTAAACTAGATTGCCTCTAGGGCATCTATTCCAACAGTCTCCCACTTGCACTAGAGCCAATCTGGCGCATCTCGTATGCCCGTACTCCTAGTGTGCCCTTCATGCTTCCACTGCGTGAGAGGCTTCGTAAGCGGGTCTGACAGATTATCATCTGTAGGAATCTTGCATATCCGAACGTCTCCTCTATCGATAATATCTCGAATCAGATGAAACTTCCTGAGCACGTGCTTGGACTTCTGGTGTGATCTGGGTTCCTTTGATTGCTCGATCGCCCCAGTGTTGTCACAGAACAACTCCACTGGATCCGCAATGCTAGGGACCACACCAAGTTCAGAAACAAACTTTCTGATCCAAACAGCCTCCTTTGCTGCGCCATTTGCAGCAATGTACTCAGCCTCTGTTGTAGAATCAGCTACCGTCTCTTGCTTGGAACTCTTCCAGCTCACCGCTGCTCCATTCAGGCAAAACACATATCCCGACTGTGATCTAAAGTCATCTCTGTCGGTTTGGAAGCTTGCATCAGTGTAACCCCTTACACGCAACTCTTCCTCACCGCCAAATATCAAGAAAGCATCCTTAGTTCATCTCAAGTACTTTAGGATGTTCTTGACAGCAATCCAGTGACTCTCACCCGGATTGGATTGGTATCTGCTTGTCATACTCAAGGCATATGACACATCTGGTCTAGTACATAACATGGCGTACATGATAGATCCTATGGCCGAAGTATAGGGAATTCTACTCATGCGTTCTTTCGCAATCTCATTGGAAGGACAACCACTCTTCGAAAGAGTGATTCCATGTGACATGGGCAAGAATCCCTTCTTGAAATCTTGCATGTTGAACCGTTTCAACACCTTGTCAATATATGTACTTTGACTTAGGCCTAGCAACATTTTAGATCTATCTCTATAGATCTTTATACCAAGTATATAGGCTGCTTCCCCTAAGTCCTTCATTGAGAAACACTTTCCTAGCCAATCTTTTACAGATTGCAGCATGGGAATGTCGTTTCCAATGAGTAGTATGTCATCCACATACAAGACCAGAAAAGCTACAGAGCTCCCACTAACCTTCTTGTAGACACAAGACTCATCTTCGTTTCTGATGAAGCCAAACTCTTTGACCACTTCATCAAAACGTCGATTCCAACTCCTAGAAGCTTGCTTCAATCCATAAATGGATCGTTGCAGCTTACAGACTTTGTTGGCTTGCTTTGGATCCTCAAAACCCTCCGGCTGTATACACATCCTCGAGGAGATTCCCATAAAGGAATGCTGTTTTGACATCCATCTGCCAAATCTCATAGTCGTAGTATGCTGCAATTGCAAGTAGGATTCGGATGGATTTGGTCATAGCGACTGGTGAAAAGGTTTCATCATAGTCAATACCATGAATCTGTCTGAATCCTTTAGCCACCAATCGGCCCTTATAGGTAATCACATTACCATCCATGTCGATCTTCTTCTTGAAGACCCACTTGCACCCTATGGGCCGAGCCCCATGGGGTGGTTCCACCAAAGTCCATACTTTGTTGGTATACATGGATTCCATCTCGGATCTCTTGGCTTCCAGCCACTTCTGAGAGTTTGGGCCACTCATGGCCTCCTCATAGGTAGTAGGCTCATCATCTATGAACATTGTGTCACCGGAATCGGTTACGAGAAGTCCATACCTCTCGGGTTCCTGGCGCACTCTACTAGATCTACAAAGCTCTTGTGTTACCTGAACAGGTGGCTCCACAACTGTTTGTGATTCCTGTTCATGTTCCATAATCGGTTCAGTGATTTGTGGTTCTTGAACTTCTTCAAGTTCTACATTCCTCCCACTTGCTTCTTTAGAGACAAATTCTCATTCTAGAAACACGCCTGTCCGAGCAACAAACACTTTGTTCTCGGTTGGATTGTAGAAGTAGTATCCCTTAGTTTCCTTAGGGTACCCCACAAATTGACACTTATCCGATTTAGTCCCTAACTTGTCTGACTGTAAACGTTTTACATAGACATCGCAGCCCCAAATCCTCATGAACGACAGTGTGGGACGCCTCCCACTCCACATCTCATATGGTGTCTTTGACACGATCTAACCACAAGTGTATGGTCGTCGTGTGTAGTAATATCCGGTAATCCGGGTTTATCGAACCCAAGGGACTTGTCGCGAATCAATTAGTATTCTTAACTTTATGTGGGCAAGCAATAGATATTGTTTTTCTAAACTAAATAATTGAAATAACAAAATAATTATTAAAAGTGAGATTAATACGAGGGGCTGGTATCAGGATTTTTCTAGGATCACTAGGTGAACACCGTTAACAAATTACATTCTGAAACACAAATGATGATTTAATTTGCCAAACGAGCAATAATTCTAACCGAGTTACCAAGCTAGCTTTCTATCCCCAGGTCAAATTACAACCGAGTTACCAAGTTCTAATTATCCCTAAAACATATAATGATGATCATCTAATTCTACTCAACGTTCACAGTCGGTGGTTGATTTCTCTAACCTGTGGCTACGTGCTTAATTCAATTATCCGGGTAATTCGTTGCTTTCACTAACGTATTACCTATAATCTTCCTACTGCAATGTCTCACAATAGCAAGATAGATTAAGAGTATGAATTAAACATAGCAAACAAGAACATCATCAATTAAGTTTAAGCAAAACGTGAATCAAATCCATAATTCGCCAAAACGGCATCAAACCCTAGATACCATAGATAAATCCCAATAATAAACTTAGCTACTGCGATACATGATCAACACGATGAAGTTTATATTGATCATGATCAAAAACAATGAAAAAGATAGAGAAGAGAGATCAAACGATGGAATCCTCGCTCTCACGACGAACTCCAAGCTCCAAGCCTTCCTCCAACTTGTTCTTCCTTGTCTCCAGAAGCCCTCTCTGCCTTTAGGTCCTAAAAATCGTCATGTATAGGGCTGGGCACGATTTTTAATGTATTTTGGCCGAATTTGCAATTCAGCCCCTCCAAAATTGTATATGTAACTCCAGATAAAGCCCGAATACTAAAGACTGGTCTAGTGAACTTTTCCAGCTCTTCTTCGTTTTTGCGTCATCTTCGGCGGACCATATCTTTCTCGTCCGGCCTTTGATTGAGCTCCGTGACCTACCGTTGGAAAGATAATTGAGTCTAGTTTCATTTGGAACCAGTCTCACTATATCAGGTCTTGTAGAACTCAAGATATCATCAAAATAGTGAAGGTTGGTCACTTTTGCTCCTCTAACTTTGCCTCTCCTCATTCTTCTTGGCCATTCTTGAGCTTTTCTCATCTTCCGAAGTTCGTTTCATGCCTCATAGCAATCGTCTAACATCATTTCCTATCATGACAACATGAGCAAGCATACCAAGCGATTATATTTTACAAATAACATCTAAAAACGCATAGAAACGCCCGAACTAGCAATAAATCACAACAAACTCATTCTTCACAAGAATTGGCCTAAATTCCATCACTTTTCACCGAAACGCACATAAATAGCAATGTATTACATACGAAAGATGACTCCATCTAAGGAGTTATCAAATACCCCCACACTTACCATTTGCGCGTCCCGAGCAAAGTCTCATCTACTGCATTTATTTGTCTACTAGCCAACAAGACTCAAACGACTCTAACATGACTCACGACTCTATAAGTGCAGCAAGATGATGCAAATGCATTTCTAGACTCAATCTTAAAACAATTATTTAAAACATTCAATTTCTATTTTTTTTGGCAAGAATAGGCAATCTCCCTCTCATCAGCTGAAAATCATCAAGCTCTCACTAATCCTCTTTGAAATTCCCATACACGTAGCAAGAATTTGAAATAAAAAATGATTCTATGCAAAAGATCACTAAGGTGTCCCCTTTCTTCAACCAATTCAAACCAAGACACAAGCACGTCCTAAGCTTCATTGGGTCTAATTCATATCAAATTTAACTGTAGCCTTTCTTCGCCGAACCATCTGAGGTTTTCAGACCCTCTTAGCCTTTATTGCGTTTGAATGCAAATTGCCCCAGTGAAGGGAGTCACAACTCCTGTGAAATAAGGCTTGACTCTAGTTTTCCTCTCCAAGCTCTACTTGGATGGAATCCAAATTTTCCGTGTGACCGGAAGCACATTAGGTTGTTTCTCCTTGAAGCACATTTTTTTTTCTCGTTTTTTTTTTTTTTTTTTTTTTTTTTTTTTTTTTTCCAGATTTTCTCATTTTCTTTTCTTTCCTCCTCTGTTTTTTTACAACCGGGCAGTAGAGCATAAAGAGCGCGAGCTTTTTCGGTTAACTCTTGTGACCACCGTAAGAGATGGTGGTGTACGCCCCTCAACTTCACTTAGGCTGAGGCAACCGTACCACATGAAACCAACTCTACACGAAGGTCCACCCCAGATCAACAAGAGACCACAAGTTTCCACTTGAAAACAGAATATTCAGCTACAAGCAAAACTCAATCTAACTAGCACACTATAGGAAACTTAGGTATACTTTACATGTCATTCTTTCACATTTCCAAAAATTCCCGGGACATCCTTAGTGAAACCTCTACACAAAATATTAAAGAATAAAAATTTCCCTACTACGGCACTTCCTACTCAAAAGGATTCATTCACTAAGCTCTCTTCAGTTTCAAGATCCTCAATTGCCTTTTTCTCAAATTTTTAAAATTTTCAATTTTTATGAATTTTCTCTTTTCTCATTTTTTTTCATTTTTTATTTTTCACAATATCCTAACTCTATATGCAAGACTTTGACACGAATTTTTTTTTGACACAACACAACTCAACTTTTTGGTGGATATACTCAATTATGTAAATGTGCAAATCTAATATAAATCTATCCTACACAACACGACAATATAAATAAAAACTCAACATAAAACACAATACTGACTCACAATACGAACTAAACACATCCTACATGTAACTGGCTATGCAAGACACTATGGCTAGCAAACAGATAAATCACCCCCACACTGAATGCTTCGTTGTCCTCAACGAATTTAGAGATTAAACATAGGACTCAGCAATCAATGCAAAGGGCCAGTAGATGAGATGGAGCTATGACATACTTATATAAAAGAAACACAAAATTTAGCAAGAGAAAAAAAAAATACTCACAACCACCTCAAGGGTGGGGACGAAATCACGCCAAGCAGTCCCCAAGCACAGTAGTGGTGCCACCATGCTCCTATACTGTCAATGTGTACTCGCACACCGGGGTCGACTGCCCTCCTCTACTAAAATCCATGTCTGAAGAATCCCCAACTCGCATACACGAGTCCCCATAAAGGTCGTGTGTGACGTGGCACACCGGGGTAGACTCTCCCATATCCTGCTCAAATATGTCACTTAGGAAAAATCATTAGTCCCTCTCTCTCTCATCTCTCCAACTAACATAATAAAATAACTGAATTTAAAACAAACTCCCTAATCTAATGCAAATAAGTAGGTTAGGTTGCCTCCCAACAAGCGCCTTGTAATTTAAGGTCGACGACCCGACCCAGTTACCTCAAAAGATGTTTAAGGAGATTTTTCTCTCCACTTTTTCTTCTTCCACCATCGCTTCTCCCTTTGTCTCTTCTCAAGTAAGCGTGCATGAGATGCGTATGGCGCAACAAAATTGTAGAAGACGGGCTGAAAAAATCTCTTCTTTCTGTGGTTCCACTCCTTGATCACCGGTCTTCTCGAGAATTCATTCTCCCCATCATGATCCCTTGTACCTCTCCTCTTCTTCTTCTTCTTCTTCCAATTTTTCAAAAGCATTATCATCGAGGACCGATCATGTGGAAATAGAATCCCAAGTGGAACAATAATGGCAAGGAGTGCCGTCTTGACTGCTTCCTTCCCCAGCTCTTGTCTTGGAATCACAGGTGGCAAATCATGTATTGCATAAAACTGGGGTCTTTGGTCTTCCTCATGTGATTCACCCCATTTTATTATCTCCAAAAGATAAGGATTAGACGGAGGAACTTCTTGATACATGTCCTTGCAACCATCTCCATGCAGTAATTCCTTAGCTTCATGACTTTCTTCCTCAAAGAAAATATCTTCAGTGGGCCATAAGCTTGCGATGTCCACACTCTCCCATTCATGCCATGGATCCGGAATTATGCGAGGCACAAGTTGTATAGGCTTCACAATGTCATCCCAATCTGAGTCCGAATCTGAGTCTGAAGCGACAAGAGGATCTATTACTTCATGATGGACAGTATTATAAACATAGATCTCTGAGTGTTCTTCTTCTTCCTCTATGCACTCCTCAACTAAGTCAGGAATGATACTACTTGGCCCATCGTCATTATCTGCATATGCCAATGCACTCGAAAGTTCTGCCAACCGTTGTCCATGACGCATGACTGTTTCCTCCATCCTATCCAGCCCTTCCTCCATTCTGTCCCTTTGTACTAGCATGAGCTTCAATATTTCTTTCATATGCTCATCTTCTTGATTGCAAGGAGGAGGAGTGTAAAAATCTCCATATGAGTAGTACGGCGAATAGCCTGAATATTGCCCATGATAATTTTGCCCCCACATGATCACCGAGTTATCTGTAAAATAATTTTCTAGGGAGCCGGTGAGATTAACAAATAAATAAATAAAGACAGAAAGATAAAATCCCTAAAGTTAATAATCCTAATTAATTCAACCGATGTCCCCGGCAACGGCGCCAAAAACTTGACACGATCTAACCACAAGTGTATGGTCGTCGTGTGTAGTAATATCCGGTAATCCGGGTTTATCGAACCCAAGGGACTTGTCGCGAATCAATTAGTATTCTTAACTTTATGTGGGCAAGCAATAGATATTGTTTTTCTAAACTAAATAATTGAAATAACAAACTAATTATTAAAAGTGAGATTAATACGAGGGACTGGTATCAGGATTTTTCTAGGATCACTAGGTGAACACCGTTAACAAATTACATTCTGAAACACAAATGATGATTTAATTTGCCAAACGAGCAATAATTCTAACCGAGTTACCAAGCTAGCTTTCTATGCCCAGGTCAAATTACAACCGAGTTACCAAGTTCTAATTATCCCTAAAACATATAATGATGATCATCTAATTCTACTCAACGTTCACAGTCGGTGGTTGATTTCTCTAACCTGTGGCTACGTGCTTAATTCAATTATCCGGGTAATTCGTTGCTTTCACTAACGTATTACCTATAATCTTCCTACTGCAATGTCTCACAATAGCAAGATAGATTAAGAGTATGAATTAAACATAGCAAACAAGAACATCATCAATTAAGTTTAAGAAAAACGTGAATTAAATCCATAATTCGCCAAAACGGCATCAAACCCTAGATACCATAGATAAATCCCAATAATAAACTTAGCTACTGCGATACATGATCAACACGATGAAGTTTATATTGATCATGATCAAAAACAATGAAAAAGATAGAGAAGAGAGATCAAACGATGGAATCCTCGCTCTCACGACGAACTCCAAGCTCCAAGCCTTGATCCAACTTGTTCTTCCTTGTCTCCAGCAGCCCTCTCTGCCTTTAGGTCCTAAAAATCGTCATGTATAGGGCTGGGCACGATTTTTAATGTATTTTGGCCGAATTTGCAATTCAGCCCCTCTAGTTTGCAATTCTCGGACAGATTTCATAAGCTGATCTTGCGTGGGCCTTTTCTCCCTCATCCGGACTCTGTTTTGGGCCTATCTTATATCGCTGGAAAGCCCTGGATGTCTACTTTCTAATGGTGTAGGCCTTGCTCCAAAATTGTATATGTAACTCCAGATACAGCCCGAATACTAAAGACTGGTCTAGTGAACTTTTCCAGCTCTTCTTCGTTTTTGCGTCATCTTCGGCGGACCATATCTTTCTCGTCCGGCCTTTGATTGAGCTCCGTGACCTACCGTTGGAAAGATAATTGAGTCTAGTTTCATTTGGAACCAGTCTCACTATATCAGGTCTTGTAGAACTCAAGATATCATCAAAATAGTGAAGGTTGGTCACTTTTGCTCCTCTAACTTTGCCTCTCCTCATTCTTCTTGGCCATTCTTGAGCTTTTCTCATCTTCCGAAGTTCGTTTCATGCCTCATAGCAATCGTCTAACATCATTTCCTATCATGAAAACATGAGCAAGCATACCAAGCGATTATATTTGACAAATAACATCTAAAAACGCATAGAAACGCCCGAACTAGCAATAAATCACAACAAACTCATTCTTCACAAGAATTGGCCTAAATTCCATCACTTTTCACCGAAACGCACATAAATAGCAATGTATTACATACGAAAGATGACTCCATCTAAGGAGTTATCAGTCTTCATGACTGATTTAGATGGAACACGGTTAATGGTGAAAGCTGCACTTAATAGAGCGTAGCCCCAAAATGATAATGGAAGATCGGTTTGACACATCATAGATCGAACCATATCCAATAGGGTTCGATTCCTCCTCTCGGACACGCCATTCCATTGTGGCGTTCCGGGTGGAGTGAGTTGGGACACGATCCCACACTCTCTAAGATAGTCGTCAAACTCTTGGCTCAAGTATTCTCCTCCGCGATCCGATCGTAGAGCCTTGATACTTTTGCCAAGTTGCTTCTCTACTTCATTCTTGAATTCTTTGAACACTTCAAAGGATTCGGATTTTGCCCTCATAAGGTACACAAATCCATATCTACTGTAATCATCAGTAAATGTAATGAAGTAGACATAACCACCCCTGGCTGGCGTGGCAAATGGCCCACACACATCGGTATGTATGAGCGCCAATTGCTCACTAGTCCTCTCACCTTTCTTATTGAAAGGGGACTTTGTCATTTTTCCCAATAAGCAAGCCTCACATGTCTCATATGATTCAAAATCAAATGAGTCTAGTAATCCATCCTTATGAAGTCTAGATACACGTTTCTCATTTATGTGGCCTAAACGACAATGCCATAAATAAGCAGGATTTAAATCATTTATTTTAATCTGCTTGGTATTAATGTTGTAGACAGGATTGCTTAGATCAAGGACATAAAGTCCATTAAATAATTGCGCACTAAAATAGTGAATATTATTCAAATAAAAGGAACAACAGTTGTTCTTTATTGAAATAATAAAACCATCCTTGTCCAAACAAGAAATAGAAATAATGTTTCTGCTCATAGCAGGCACAAAATAGCAATTATTTAATTCTAAAACTAATCCTGAAGGCAGAGATAGCTCGCACACGCCTATGGCCAACGCAGCAACCTTTGCTCCATTCCTAACGCGCAGATCTACCTCCCCTTTAGCCAATCTTTTACTTCTCTTTAGATCCTGCATATTTCGACAAATATGAGATCCACATCCAGTATCTAATACCCATGATGTAGAGACAGTTAAATTGACATCCACAACAAAAATACCTGGTGGTGGTGGAATCACTATTCCAAGCCTCTTGTCCTCCAGATATTTTGGGCAGTTCCTCCTCCAGTGTCCAGGCTGACTGCAGTAGTGACATTCACCCTTAGTCACGACCTTGGCAATGCCACCAACGGGTTTAAGGGCTGGTTCCTTGGACCTGGCAACTGACTTGCCTTTGCCCTTGGAGGAAGAGGCAAACCTTTTGCCCTTTCCTTTCTGCACCATCATGATGGCCTTGCCCTTACCCTTGTTGATGCTCTGTTCAGCCGTCCTCAACATGTTGAGTAAATCTGGCAGTGGTTTAACGATCTCGTTCATGTTATAGTTCATAATGAACTGTCCATAACTCTCGGGCAACGATTGCAACACGAGATCGGTTGCCAACTCTTGGCCGACCGGGAACCCAAGCCGGGCGAGATTCTCCAAGTACCCGATCATTCGGAGTACATGGGGTCCCACCGGGTTCCCTTCTGCCAGATGACATTTGAACAGTGCCTTTGAGACCTCATACCTCTCTACCCTCGTGAACAACATCCTCCAGCAGATATACTACTGAAATCTCATGCCTTTGATGGGTATATTACTGAAATCAAATCCAAGATCTCTCAACTGTTGAGCAATCCACAACACTTGTGAACAACATGCTCCAGCAGATATATATTCCGCTTCAACTATTGATAAATCAACTGAGTTTTGTTTCTTGAGTGCCAACTGATCAAGGAGGATCCAATGAATTGGCAAGTTCCTGAAGTGCTTTTCCTATTAACTTTGTAACCTGCAAAGTCAGCATCTGAAAAGCCATGCAAAGAGAAGTTAGAGTGTCTTGGATACCAAAGCCCTAAGTCTTTGGTACAATTGAGATATATGAATGTTCTCTTCACAGCAGTTAAGTGTGATTCGTTTGGATCAGCTTGAAATTTTGCACACATACATACACTGAACATGATATATGGTCTACTAGCAGTAAGGTATAGTAATGATCCAATCATAACTCTATAATCTTTCACATTGACACTCTTACAAGATTCTTCCTTATCTAATGACAGTGTAGAACTCATAGGAGTCTTGATTTCTTTGGATTGAGACATTCTATACTTGTTTAATAAGTCCCTAGTGTACTTTCTTTGATGCAGAAAGATGCCCTTCTTCAACTGATGTATTTGAAGTCCAAGGAAGAAGTTCAATTCTCCCATCATGCTCGTTTCAAATTCCCTGCTCATAAGACTTGAGAATTCTTTGCATAATAGATCATTAGTAGCTCCAAATCAAATATCATCAACATAAATCTGAACTACAAGTATATCTTTCTCATGAGTCTTAATGAAAATGGTCTTGTCTACCAATCCTCTTCTGAAATCATTTTAAAGCAAAAACTTTGACAATCTTTCATACCAAGCTCTTGGAGCTTGTTTCAAACCATAAAGAGTTTTGTCAAGTTTGTAAACATGATCTGGAAACTTATCACTTTCAAAACCAGGAGGTTGTGCAACATAAACTTTCTCTTGAAAGTAGCCATTTAAAAATGCACATTTCACATCCATTTGAAATAGTTTCATGTTTTTTTAGGATAAAAAAGTAAGTAAAATTCTAATTGCTTCTAACCTGGCAACTGGAGTAAAAGTTTCCTCATAATCAATGCCTTGTTCTTGGTTGTAACCTTGAGCAACTAAACTTGCTTTTTTTTCTGATCACTTTGCCATTCTCATCTAGTTTGTTTATGAACACCCATCTAGTACCACTGACAGGCTGGTTTGTTGTTGGGGGAAATAGGTTCCACACCTTATTTCCTTCGAACTCATTGAGTTCACTTTGCATAGCTATAATCCAGTCTGCTTCTTGTAAAGCTTCATTCACAGTTTTGGGTTCTAAAAGATAAATGAAAGCATTGAAAGCACACAGATTCTTCAATTGTGATCTTGTTTGTGTATTAGTGGTTGGATCAGAGATAATGTTGTCATCTGGATGAGATGAAAGATATTTGAATCTCTTTCTCGGAGACCAGGGTTTAGGCTCTCCATATTGCTTCTCTGGTCTTGAATTGTGGCCTAATCACTTATATCTTTCGGATCATTCTTGTCAAGGCTTTGATCTCTCTTTTCAAGGCCTTGAGA
Organism: Linanthus parryae; assembly: GCA_023055425.1. Lineage (NCBI taxonomy): Eukaryota > Viridiplantae > Streptophyta > Magnoliopsida > Ericales > Polemoniaceae > Linanthus > Linanthus parryae. The sequence continues at coordinate 126,005,981 of JALGPY010000001.1, forward strand.
CCTATTTTCAAGGTCTTTAAAATGGCTTTTGTTTCCGTCTGAACCTTTCTTGAAGCCAAGTGAGTTCTCAGCTTCTTCTTCTAATTCATGCTTGTTCAGATTCAATTTTGCAAAACTTTCACTCAAAGAACCATCATAGCTTTCATCAAAAATAACATGAATACTTTCTTCAACCAGCTTTGTTCTTGACCTATCTTCAATAGTCCTGTTCTTTCTTTCAACAGCACCATTCTGTTGAGGAGTTTTAGTAGCAGAGAAGTTGTGAGAGATACAATGCTTAACAAAAAACAAATAAAATTCTAATTGATCAAACTCTCTACCATGATCACTTCTGATTGAAGCAATAGGTTGGTTTTTCACGGTTTGAAGTTCTCTGCAAAGCTTTGAAAATTCATAGAGGGCTTCAGCTTTTGTTTTAGAAACATCACCCAAGTATATATGTAATAATCATCTAAAATAACTAGCATATACCTCTTACCTTTTGGAATTGGAGTCCTCATAGGACCACAGAGATCCATGTGAAGTAATTCAATAGGTCTAGAAGTACTTACAAATTTCTTTGGTTTGAATGAGCTTCTGGTCTGCTTACCCTGAGCACAGGCTTTGCATACTTCATCATCTTTGAACTTGATAGATGGTAATCCTCTTACCAGATCTTTGGAGATCAGTTTGTTCAAGGTATGCAAGCTAATGTGACCAAGCTTTCTGTGCCAAAGCTTTGAATCCTCTTTCAAGTCCTTGAGACACTTCAAGCTTTTACCTGTAATTTTGTTAGTCTAAAAAGTGTAAACATTGTTTGATCTAGAGGCTGTGACAATGTAATTGTCTGATTTCTCATTTTGCACCACGCACTTGTCTTTATCAAATATGACCTTATTGCCATTGTCACAAAGCTGAGATACACTAAGCAAGTTAAATTTTAAGCCATCAACTACATATACATCAGAAATTAATTTTTCATAATCTGTACCAACTTTACCAATACCAAGAATGTTGCATTTTCCTTTTTCACCAAGTGTAATTGAACATTCAGATTGCTCTTTCAATTCTGAGAATAGAGATCTCTTTCAACTCATGTTTCTTGAGCAACCACTTTCTATAAACCACTTCTGTTCTTAGACATTGGTGACAACCAGCAAACACCAATCACTGCCTTACCCAGCTGTTAGACCAAGTGTGGAATTTGGAGTCATAATCAGGATCAACCATATTAGGTGGTCTGGACCCTTTAGTGACCCAAATCTGTCTGACTTTTCCTTTGAGTTGAAATGGGAATGTGTTCCTCATTATGTGAGGGTCTCTTCTTCTGAAAGGACAAGTCATCTTAACATGACCAATTTTGTTGCAAAAATGACACTGAGGAGAAGTTTTGTTTCCAGCTTTCACAAATCTTCTATTGTTCTTTCTTGTAAAGATTGGATTGTATCCAATACCAGTTTTGTGAACAGACTTTGAACTTCCTCCAAGAATCAAGTTTAACTTGTGTTCTGAACCTGCAAGCTTGAGTTTGACTAATTCAGATTCTTGAAGTTTCTCAGTAAGAGTAGTCTTTTATTTATCCAATTCATGAACTTGATGTCTCATATTAACAAGGCTATCACTCAGTAAAGATTTCTCAGTGACTAGTTCCTTGACTTGTGTTTTCAAGGCTTTCAAACTTGTTTTCAAGGCCTTGAAATCACTGTCAGTTTTCTTCTGACAGATTTCAAGATTTTTATTCAGAAAAACTAGTTGCAAATTCTCTTTTGCTTGATCATGAACTTTGAGGTAATCTGTGAGAGCTACTTTTGGTTTTGAAATCAAACAGTTTACCATTACCTCAATGTTCTTTTCAGAACTCTCATCATGCTTGTCCATGAAGCATAGGTTTGCATGTTCTTCTTCAGATTCAGAGTCACTTGAAGTATCTGAATCACTCCATGAAGCTATCATAGCTTTCTTTGTTCTGTCATGATCTTTTTGTGGAAGTTCTTGTTTTTATTGTGTGGGCAATCTCTTATCATGTGTCCAGCATCACCACACTCAAAGCAGTTCATGACTTTTGATTTACTTTGTGAAGAAGACTTACCTTTGTAGTCCTTGCTACTGGATGATCTGTGTCTTTCTCTAGTGAAGTCTTTGTTTCCAAAGTTTTTCTTCATCTTGACGATTTTGGTCAGGGCTTTGGAAATCAATGAAAATGGATCTTAATCATCTTCTTCAGTTTCAAGGCTTTGAATTTTCTCATTCTCTTTGGCCTTGAGTGCTAAGTTCTTGACATATTCTGGTAGCTCTCCATCAGCCTCATTCATGGACATTTCATATGTTAGGAGCTTCCCTCGTAGGTCATCAAGTTTTAGTGATGAGTGATCTTGAGCTTCTTCAATAGCTGTAGTCTTTGGTTCCCATTTTTCCTTTGGTAGACTTCTCAGAATCTTCCTCACCTTTTCTTCATTGGAAATATGTTTTCCAACTGAATGAAGGTTATTGACTATGTCTGTGAACCTTTTGAACATTTCTCTGATTGGCTCATCTGCATTAATCTTGAATAGCACATATTGTCTGAGATAGATGTTGATCTTGGCTGTCTTGACTTGACTTGTTCATTCAAATGTCACCACAAGCTTATCCCAGATTTCTTTTGCAGTCTTGCAGCCTGAAATCATGTTGAATTCATCTGTACTCAAAGCACAATACAAGATATTATTAGCTTTGTAATTCTTAGAGAATTGTTCTAATTCCGATAAAGAAAGAGAGTCTTCAGATTTGGGAGTTTTGATCCCATCTTTCTCTGTGTAGAAAGTGTGAGGTCTATTCTGAATAATGGTCCATAGCTCTATGTCTTGATCAATGATGAACATTTTCATCAGAGCTTTCCAGTGAGCAAAATTATCTCTACAAAATAGACGAGGTCTGTTAGCAGCTCTTCCTTGTGAGAAACCACAATCACGTGCAGTACTCATGATAACAAGATGGTTAAATCTATACAGTGATACAAGATCTGATACTAATTGAAAGGGGGAATATGCATGTATAGATGCAGCACAAATGCTCTAGAAGGGGGGGGGGGGTTGAATAGAGTATGTCAACTTTTTGCAAAACTTGAAGAGTAGAAGAGTTTCTATGAAGAATAATTAATTTCAAGGCCTTGCCTTTGGAATGAAATACAGTTTGAAATAAAACAGACAAGTCTTTTTCAAGGCCTTGAAAAGAGTTTCAAACCCTTGAAAATAGACAAGTTTTTGTGCTGTGAAAAAAACTAAGTAGAAAATGAAACTGTAAATGCAAGAGACAATGGATTTATAGAGTTCAGTCCACTTGGACCTACGTTTCTACCTTAGGGATCTTCTCCCAGTAGGATTTTCAACACAATTCTTATTAATCAAAAGCTAAGCCCTAGATCTCAAGCACAGAGATATGCCTTACTTCTTTACAGCTTGTGGTTCTCTCAAACCTATCTAGTACCTGCTCTAGCAAACTGATTAACTAAGAATTCTCTATTGTTCACTTCAAACAATCCTTGAGAACGAGAGAAAGAAGTATTATAAAAATGATATATAAATGAAGTGCAATTCAGAAGAACACTGAAGTGTGAAACTGCAGTGAAGAATGTAGTGATCTTCTGTAAGATGGATTGTGAGAATGGTGTGCTTCTTTGATGCTTGTCAATCCTGGAATATGTCTCTATTTTTACCGCTGAATATTGTCTCTTGTTGCTTCGAATGTGCTCTATTCATACAGCTTGGAGCTCTGTAAATCTTCCCAGATTTTCAGCAACAAACTCCCTATTTTGTAGGCAACAACTTTGACTCTCTTAACAGCCTTCTCCAACGGATAGTTGATCATGATATTCAGAGATATTTTTGTGATCTTGCCTTTAAAAAAATTGAGAAGCTGTCATGAGTGTCTGATTGATCACATAATTATCTTCTCTTGGTGTTTCCTTTCCTGCAAAAGCTAGATTAAGAAACCAATCCTGCAAACTTAGGAAATTAAATTTCCATGCAAAACTGAGTCAAACAAGTGGATTAAACGATGTTAATATATCAAAATAGTTTGTCTTTCATCATAAAATAACAACATATCAAGCATAGGGGTGAGAGAGATAGAATGAGATTAGAAGAGTTCAGAAAAACTCCCCCTAAGTATGTGCATACATGTCAGACAGTTTCAAGGCTTTGAATCCTGTTTCAAGGCCTTGAAGTCTGTGAAACCTGATTCAAGGCTTTGAAACTGGTTCAAAGCCTTGAAATATCTCTGCTATTTCAAGCCTTGTGAAGCCTGTGAACTTACAGATTGGAAATTACTTCAATATGATGTAAAAAAATGCCTTTTTGCACGGAAACCTGGATGAAGAAGAGTACATGGATATTCCTCACAGCTTGGGAAGGCAATATGGAAGAAATAAGGTGTCCTCCTAAAAGACCTTTATGGACTAAAACAATCTCCTCGTGCTTGGTTTGGTCGGTGTTGGAATAGATGCCCTAGAGGCAATCTAGTTTAGTATGAATTTGTACATGGCTAGAAAATTCATTTATTATTTATTGGATATTTAATATATTGAAGTCCTTAGATTTACAATTGTGTTGTTTATCTTAAATATCCCTAGTCAAGTATAATGATTAAATGGGACAATCATCTATAGACTAGTATGGGGTTTGGATTGATATGGAGATATCACGATCCAACACATAGGTGTGCATTACAGAATGTTGCACTGGATTGACCCATCTTCGAGAAGGCTACATACATGTTATGTTGAGTCACAAGTGCTTCTCGCGGTGCAATGGTATTGTCATCCTTAGACTTGAAGTCACTAGATATTCTAGTTGTGGATCATTGTGATCTTGGTAGCGTTAAACGCTACACCGTAACTGGGTAGTTATAAAGGCGTGTACTGGATACAATGAGAAGCAAGCTTAGAGATCGTAGTGGACGTAGAGAGGATTTGCCCCTCCCACATAACGGGAGCAAATATCCTAGGCCACTCGAGGGATAGTGCTTATAGAATGTCTGGCCAGACTCAAATAAATCAATATAGGATATTGATGTTATTTGCACGAATAAGGCTATTCCCATGGATCGAGAAACTATGGATTGGATATACGAGTGTGACTGGTATGTCTCGTGTCCAATCCGGATATGGAGGCAAAGGGGTGAGACAATTACTTGTACAAAGGTTGTCAAGATGACTATTCTATTAGTTGGCTAGAATGGATGTTTTGCTAGAAACCGCTCCATATTAGCAAATAGTTGCTACCAACTAGATAGAACCTATGGGGTCACACGCTATATAGAGTTGAACTAGATTTGGGAATTAATTAATTGGATTAATTAATTAGAAGGATCACTTTGCAAACCCTTGCAAACTTAGTAGGGACTAATTTGCAAGGAAGGGACTAAATTGAATTCTAGTTGGACTAGAATAAGTCCTTTAGGTAGTTAACAAGGAGTTGTTGGACTATATAAAGGACCCTCCTTCCTTCCTTCCTCATAACTTATGCTCATTAGTGAACATAACAAGAGTGGGAGAGAACAAAAGGAGAGAGAGCAAGCCACAAGGAGGGTCGACGCCGCCCCTTGCCGCCGCCCTCGTCCATGTCGGCCAAAAGAGGCTGAAAGCCTCTTTTTGTCTCGTTTTGCGTGATTCCTTCATCCTCTTCCTAATCCGGGCTAGCACCAAGGAGTTTGGGAGATCTAGGATCAACTCTAGGCGTGGATCAACTATAGAGAACGTGACATTATTCGCGTTTGAAGTCATCAAGGAGAACCTAAAGGTGTGTTTATGATTTCTTACCTTTACTATCGTTATGTCTCTAGACTTGTGATCCTTGGAGGGTTTTGCATGGTTTATGTTTGATTATGCTTCCGTTGCGCGATCCATGAATCAAAACCCTACAGTGGTATCAGAGCCACAGGTCATAGAGCATAAACGTGGTTTATGTGTTACGTTTTGTTGTTTTACACCTTAATTTGATTGTTTATCGCGTAAAACAAGACAAATCAAGCATGGGATGCAATTTGTCAATAATCACTCATAACAAGATCCAATTTTTGCATTGGATGCATGAATTGGTGAGTTTGAGAAATTTTAGGATCTTAGATCTAGGGTTTGGGCATCCTTGGGGAAGAAGGAGTTCTCCCAAAACAAGGAAACAACCAAACTTGGGCACCAAGCAAGGGAGTTGTTTTGGAAACAACTCCCATAGAAGGGTTCGGCCCCCCTAGGGACCGCCCCCCTTGCTTGCCGCCCAAGCTTGGGAGCCCTAAGGGGCCGGGCGGCCCTAACCCGCGGGCCTACCTTGCGGGTTTTGGGCCGGGCCGGTCCTAGGGTCTTGTGGGTCACTTTAATGGGCCTGGGCAATTGGATTGTTGGGCCCATGGACCGTTTTAACCCTAGAAATCCTAAAATCAATTAAAATTGACCAAGCGCGTTAAAATTGGATTTTAACTGTTTATGTGCAAATCGCATGGTGATTGGATATGGCCTTAGGATGTGGTTTGATGTGGATGTTTAATTTTGTGGTTTGGTTTTACGGCCTGCGAGCTGATCAATTAATTGTAATAATTAATTAGGGTTTTATGGCCTGCGTGCCAATTTTTTTTCACAACTTGTGAGATTTATTTTATTTAGTATAGATATTAGCTAGTGCTAGATAAAGTAGATTGTTAGTCAAGATTGGAAAAAAGAAGCCCAAAGCCAAAGAAGCCACAAAAGATGGAGCATGGAGCATTCCACATGACTATGAAGGATGGACCAAGAGATCAAGACGCATGGAGATGTGTTTGCTTAGGGTTCATAGATAATTCCATTGGCTTGGAATTATCTTAGTCTAGAAAAGGCCATATCCACATCACGTTTAATTTCTGTTTTGTGGTTGTTTATTTATTTTCTTATTATTTGTGTGGTTGGTGTATGGATGATGCATGCAATTAGGATAATAAGATAATTAGACAACCCGGATCTATTATTTGGAGTTGTGCCCAAACTCAAATAGATAGATTAGTTGATATTGATCAACAAAACAATTAAAAATTGAATTTAAAATCCCTCAAAATTCAAATATTGTGTTCTTGCCTTCTCGTTATTTAAACACTCATTATCATCATTATTTATCAAGCTCGGGCATGCCAAAGCATGGCGACTTTGTTCATAATGATGGAATGCGATGGCACGTAACAATGTGCAATTGTTTAGATAAGAGGTTGAACACAACTAGGCTATTGATTTGATTAAGAAACCTAGAGGCAATCAATTGGGATTATCCATAAGGATGGATAAATAAGGAGTTATTTGCCCGATTGAACCAAGAGTTGCATATGGGATGCAATTGGAATTGTTCCTACCTAAAGTAGTCAAATTATGGCTGACTTGCCAAAGCAAGCTCATAAGGAGATGAAAGATGGATCTTGGCCCACTAGAAAATATAAGGATATTTTCCGCATTAATATCTTGAGGGTTATTAATCCGTAGAAAAATAGTGGGAGCTATATTTAATAAACTAGCCATTATTAAATATAGTCAAAAAAAATTCACAAATACTAAAACTTGCGTATTTTCCTTTTGTAGAATTCCAAATGGCAAACAACTCATCGAGTTCACAACATTCCCTACGATCTGTCCTTGAGAAGGACAAGCTCTTGGAACCAACTTTCTTGATTGGTACAGAAACTTGAGAATTGTTCTCAAGCAAGAGAAGAAACTGTACGCAATAGAGGAGCATGTTCCGGAAGGTCCAGAGAACAAGACACCTGCTGCCTTAAAGGCGTATCAAAAGCGTGTTGATGACGCTAATGATGAGGCCTGCCTTATGCTTTGCACCATGACTTCAGAGCTTCAGAAGCAACACGAAAACATGAATGCAGTCGATATGATCGAACATCTAAAGCAGCTCTTCCAAGAGCAGGCGAGGGTAGAGAGGTATGAGGTCTCAAAGGCACTGTTCAAATGTCATCTGGAAGAAGGGAACCCGGTGGGACCCCATGTACTCCGAATGATCGGGTACTTGGAGAATCTCGCCCGGCTTGGGTTCCCGGTCGGCCAAGAGTTGGCAACCGATCTCGTGTTGCAATCGTTGCCCGAGAGTTATGGACAGTTCATTATGAACTATAACATGAACGAGATCGTTAAACCACTGCCAGATTTGCTCAACATGTTGAGGACGGCTGAACAGAGCATCAACAAGGGTAAGGGCAATGCCATAATGATGGTACAGAAAGGAAAGGGCAAAAGGTTTGCCTCTTCCTCCAAGGGCAAAGGCAAGTCAGTTGCCAAGTCCAAGGAACCAGCCCTTAAGCCTGTTGGTGGCATTGCCAAGGTCGTGACTAAGGGTGAGTGTCACTACTGCAGTCAGCCTGGACACTGGAGGAGGAACTGCCCAAAATATCTGGAGGACAAGAGGCTTGGAATAGTGATTCCACCACCACCAGGTATTTTGTTGTAGATGTCAATTTAACTGTCTCTACATCATGGGTATTAGATACTGGATGTGGATCTCATATTTGTCGAAATATGCAGGATCTAAAGAGAAGTAAAAGATTGGCTAAAGGGGAGGCAGATCTGCGCGTTGGGAATGGAGCAAAGGTTGCTGCGTTGGCCATAGGCGTGTGCGAGCTATCTCTGCCTTCAGGATTAGTTTTAGAATTAAATAATTGCTATTTTGTGTCTGCTATGAGCAGAAACATTATTTCTATTTCTTGTTTGGACAAGGAAGGTTTTTATTTCAATAAAGAACAATTGTTGTTCCTTTTATTTGAATAATATTCACTATTTTAGTGCGCAATTATTTAATGGACTTTATGTGCTTGATCTAAGCAATCCTGTCTACAACATTAATACCGAGCGGATTAAAATAAATGATTTAAATCCTGCTTATTTATGGCACTGTCGTTTAGGCCACATAAATGAGAAACGTGTATCTAGACTCCATAAGGATGGATTACTAGACTCATTTGATTTTGAATCATATGAGACATGTGAGGCTTGTTTATTGGGAAAAATGACAAAGTCCCCTTTCAATAAGAAAGGTGAGAGGACTAGTGAGCAATTGGCGCTAATACATACCGATGTGTGTGGGCCATTTGCCACGCCAGCCAGGGGTGGTTATGTCTACTTCATTACATTTACTGATGATTACAGTAGATATGGATTTGTGTACCTTATGAGGGCAAAATCCGAATCCTTTGAAGTGTTCAAAGAATTCAAGAATGAAGTAGAGAAGCAACTTGGCAAAAGTATCAAGGCTCTACAATCGGATCGTGGAGGAGAATACTTGAGCCAAGAGTTTGACGACTATCTTAGTGAGTGTGGGATCGTGTCCCAACTCACTCCACCCGGAACGCCACAATGGAATGGCGTGTCCGAGAGGAGGAATCGAACCCTATTGGATATGGTTCGGTCTATGATGTGTCAAACCGATCTTCCATTATCATTTTGGGGCTACGCTCTATTAAGTGCAGCTTTCACCATTAACCGTGTTCCATCTAAATCAGTCATGAAGACACCATATGAGATGTGGAGTGGGAGGCGTCCCACACTGTCGTTCATGAGGATTTGGGGCTGCGATGTCTATGTAAAACGTTTACAATCAGACAAGCTAGGGCCTAAATCGGATAAGTGCAAATTTGTGGGGTACCCTAAGGAAACTAAGGGATACTACTTCTACAATCCAACCGAGAACAAAGTGTTTGTTGCTCGGACCGGCGTGTTTCTAGAAAGAGAATTTGTCTCTAAAGAAGCAAGTGGGAGGAATGTAGAACTTAAAGAAGTTCAAGAACCACAAATTACTGAACCGATTATGGAACATGAACAGGAAAAACAAGCAGTTGTGGAGCCACCTGTTCAGGTAACACAAGAGCTTCGTAGATCTAGTAGAGTGCGCCAGGAACCCGAGAGGTATGGACTTCTCGTAATCGATTCCGGTGACACGATGCTCATAGATGATGAGCCTACTACCTATGAGGAGGCCATGAGTGGCCCAGACTCTCAGAAGTGGCTGGAAGCCATGAGATCCGAGATGGAATCCATGTATACCAACAAAGTATGGACTTTGGTGGAACCACCCGATGGGGCGCAGCCCATAGGGTGCAAGTGGGTCTTCAAGAAGAAGATCGACATGGATGGTAATGTGATTACCTATAAGGGCCGATTGGTGGCTAAAGGATTCAGACAGATTCATGGTATTGACTATGAAGAAACCTTTTCACCAGTCGCAATGACCAAATCCATCCGAATCCTACTTGCGATTGCAGCATACTACGACTATGAGATTTGGCAGATGGATGTCAAAACAGCATTCCTTTATGGGAATCTCCTCGAGGACGTGTATGTGATACAGCCGGAGGGTTTTGAGGATCCAAAGCAAGCTAACAAAGTCTGTAAGCTGCAACGATCCATTTATGGATTGAAGCAAGCTTCTAGGAGTTGGAATCGACGTTTTGATGAAGTGGTCAAAGAGTTTGGCTTCATCAGAAACGAAGATGAGTCTTGTGTCTACAAGAAGGTTAGTGGGAGCTCTGTAGCTTTTCTGGTCTTGTATGTGGATGACATACTACTCATTGGAAACGACATTCCCATGCTGCAATCTGTGAAAGATTGGCTAGGAAAGTGTTTCTCAATGAAGGACTTAGGGGAAGCAGCCTATATACTTGGTATAAAGATCTATAGAGATAGATCTAAAAGGTTGCTAGGCCTAAGTCAAAGTACATATATTGACAAGGTGTTGAAACGATTCAACATGCAAGATTCCAAGAATGGATTTTTGCCCATGTCACATGGAATCACTCTTTCGAAGAGTGGTTGTCCTTCCAATGAGATTGAGAAGGAACGCATGAGTAGGATTCCCTATGCCTCGGCCATAGGATCTATCATGTACGCCATGTTATGTACTAGACCAGATGTGTCATATGCCTTGAGTATGACAAGCAGATACCAATCTAATCCGGGTGAGAGTCACTGGATTGCAGTCAAGAACATCCTAAAGTACTTGAGAAGAACTAAGGATGCTTTCTTGATATTTGGCGGTAAGAAAAAGTTGCGTGTAAGGGGTTACACTGATGCAAGCTTCCAAACTGACAGAGATGAATTTAGATCACAGTCGGGATATGTGTTTTGCCTGAATGCAGCGGTGAGCTGGATGAGTTCCAAGCAAGAGACGGTAGCTGATTCTACAATAGAGGCTGAGTACATTGCTGCAAATGGCGCAGCAAAAGAGGGTGTCTGGATCAGAAAGTTTGTTTCTGAACTTGGTGTGGTCCCTAGCATTGCCGATCCAGTGGAGTTGTTCTGTGACAACACTGGGGCGATCGCGCAATCAAAGGAACCCATATCGCACCAGAAGTCCAAACACGTGCTCAGGAAGTTTCATCTGATTCGAGATATTATCGATAGAGGAGACGTTCGGATATGCAAGATTCCTACAGATGATAATCTGTCAGACCCGCTTACAAAGCCTCTCACGCAGTGGAAGCATGAAGGGCACACTAGGAGTATGGGCATACGAGATGCGCCAGATTGGCTCTAGTGCAAGTGGGAGACTGTTGGAATAGATGCCCTAGAGGCAATCTAGTTTAGTATGAATTTGTATATGGCTAGAAAATTCATTTATTATTTATTGGATATTTAATATAATGAAGTCCTTAGATTTACAATTGTGTTGTTTATCTTAAATATCCCTAGTCAAGTATAATGATTAAATGGGACAATCATCTATATACTAGTATGGGGTTTGGATTGATATGGAGATATCACGATCCAACACATAGGTGTGCATTTCGGAATGTTGCACTGGATTGACCCATCTCCGAGAAGGCTACATACATGTTATGTTGAGTCACAAGTGCTTCTTGCGGTGCAATGGTATTGTCATCCTTAGACTTGAAGTCACTAGATATTCTAGTTGTGGATCATTGTGATCTTGGTAGCGTTAAACGCTACACCGTAACTGGGTAGTTATAAAGGCGTGTACTGGATACAATGAGAAGCAAGCTTAGAGATCGTAGTGGACGTAGAGAGGATTTGCCCCTCCCACATAACGGGAGAAAATATCCTAGGCCACTCGAGGGATAGTGCTTATAGAATGTCTGGCCAGACTCAAATAAATCAATATAGGATATTGATGTTATTTGCACGAATAAGGCTATTCCCATGGATCGAGAAACTATGGATTGGTTATACGAGTGTGACTTGTATGTCTCGTGTCCAATCCGGATATGGAGGCAAAGGGATGAGACAATTACTTGTACAAAGGTTGTCAAGATGACTATTCTATTAGTTGGCTAGAATGGATGTTTTGCTAGAAACCGCTCCATATTAGCAAATAGTTGCTACCAACTAGATAGAACCTATGGGGTCACACGCTATATAGAGTTGAACTAGATTTGGGAATTAATTAATTGGATTAATTAATTAGAAGGATCACTTTGCAAACCCTTGCAAACTTAGTAGGGACTAATTTGCAAGGAAGGGACTAAATTGAAGTCTAGTTGGACTAGAATAAGTCCTTTAGGTAGTTAACAAGGAGTTGTTGGACTATATAAAGGACCCTCCTTCCTTCCTTCCTCATAACTTATGCTCATTAGTGAACATAACAAGAGTGGGAGAGAACAAAAGGAGAGAGAGCAAGCCACAAGGAGGGCCGACGCCGCCCCTTGCCGCCGCCCTCGTCCCCGTCGGCCAAAAGAGGCCGGAAGCCTCTTTTTGTCTCGTTTTGCGTGATTCCTTCATCCTCTTCCTAATCCGGGCTAGCACCAAGGAGTTTGGGAGATCTAGGATCAACTCTAGGCGTGGATAAACTATAGAGAACGTGACATTATTCGCGTTTGAAGTCATCAAGGAGAACCCAAAGGTGTGTTTATGATTTATTACCTTTACTATCGTTATGTCTCTAGACTTGTGATCCTTGGAGGGTTTTGCATGGTTTATGTTTGATTATGCTTCCGTTGCGCGATCCATGAATCAAAACCCTACGGTCGGTTCATAAAGTTTATGACTAAGAATGGCTATCATGAAATTCAAAGTGATCACACGCTCTTCATCAAACACTCAAAGGATGGTAAGCTTACAGGCTTGATAGTTTATGTTGACGACATTATTGTCACATGAGATAACCAAGATGAAATGGATGATCTCAAGGGGAAGATGGCGCGAGAATTTGAAATTAAGGATTTAGGAGTCCTAAAGTATTTTTTAGGCATTGAGGTTGCGAGATCCAAACATGGAATTTTTATATCGCAACGTAAATATGTGCTTGATCTGCTTAATGAAACGGGTCTCCTAAGTTGCAAACCTATGAAACCTCCCGTGGACGTCAACACAAAGCTTAAACCATGTGAGGAAAGATGTAGTGCAGTAGATAGAAGGAGATATCAACGACTAGTAGGGAGGTTGATTTATTTGTCCCACACGCGGCATGACATCACTTTCTCTGTGAGTTTGGTTAGCCAATTAATGCATAATCCAGGAAAGGACCACATGGATGCAGTTTTCAGAATCCTTAAGTATCTGAAATCTAATGCTGTGAAGGGAATTCTCTACTCAAAAAGAGGAAAGATGGAGGTAGAAGCCTACACTGACTCAGACTGGGCAGGATCTATTATGGACAGACGATCCACCTCAGGCTACTGCACTTTTGTTTGAGGGAATCTCGTAACTTGGCGTAGAAAAAAACAAGATGTTGTTGCACGTTCAAGTGCCGAGGCAGAATATAGAGCATTGGCTTTTGGCATATGCGAGTTACTTTGGCTAAAGATTATCTTGAAAGAATTTAAGCTAAAAGTAGATGGACCGATGAAGTTATATTTTGATAACAAAGCAGCAATATCTATAGCCCATAACCCTCTACAACATGATCGCACTAAGCATGTGGAAGTCGACCGACACTTTGTGAAATAAAAATTGACTCGGGTGAAATTTTCACTCCATATGTACCAACGAAAATGCAAGCATATACTAACAAATTTATTGGATTATATCTCTTATTCTTGTATAGTTGGCAAGTTGAGACTGGAGGATATTTACTCACCAACTTGAGGGGGAGTGTTGAAGTTCAATGTATGAAGATCTGATTGATTGTCTGAATTCATGGAGAATATTTAGAGAGTGATTTATGGGATCATCAGTCAATTAGCATACCTAAACTAGAGTGATTGTAATATCTGTATTTATTCCTTAATTAGGTAGTAAATTCTCTAATTATATATTCCTAGGATCACTCCCTTTCCTTGAGCTACAAAACCTACTTATATATAAATTGTATACACTTTGAGGAAAACTTATCAAAGTTCAATTTCTCAACTCATGTAGGTCGCATTATTGACCCCACGTGTCGCACAACGAGCGAGCTTCGCTCCCATTCCAGGCTATGAGACAGGCTCCGGGGCGAACTTACTCGTGTTGCCACAAGTCCACGGCCAAGTTGGGTTGTGTTGTATTTCTACAACCTACTAAACAAAAAGCAATGAAATAACGAGACAGTGTGTTTTTGTAATTTTCTTGTTTGTATTGATCATTTGAGAAAGGGACTATGTCGCCTACGGATCCGCTAGATTACTTTGAGTCTTGTTCGTGGTCACATGTCAATACACATTCTCCTTTCAGTCTCGTGTGAAACTACATTAGTCTAGGTAAATTGTCACATCCCGATCCATAAACTCAACTAACCTAACGTGCATAATCGTCAATGTGAATGCAATAACCAAACCTTAACGATTCTCCACTCGTGCATCTCGATACGGAGTTCATTATCATTCTTCGTTCCTAGGTAATTACCGATCTCTCAAGCATTGATTTTCAGCCGCTATCAACCATAGGTCATGAATCTAAGTTCACATGAAATAAAGATCGTGACTAATAGAATGAATCAAACATCGAAACTTGCACATGTTTCACCATGAATCTATGTAAAGAAATCTGGAATAGTTTCAATAACCTAGGTTCTACCGCAATAAGCTACACAGAACAAACTGAACTAACCATCGTGTTTTTCATACGAATAAAGAAGAAAATGAGAAGATGATCAAACGATGAAAATCCTCGCGTTTCAATCTTTCGGGTTGATGCTCCTTGCTTCCAACCTCCAAGAATATTCCTAATGCAAATGAATGAATGCTCAGCATGCTAGGTCATTCTTTTGTTTTCCAAGTTGTTTCCTTGTGCTCAAGTTATGAAAATAGCACAATCGGCCAAAATTTCTCGTCGGGCTGCACCAGGAGCTCGCATGAGCAGACGTGGCAGCTCTCCTGAGTTGGGTCAGCTCGTGGAGAACCCATTACGGTCTTTTCAACTTGCACGAGCTGGATTTCGAAAATTCTCTAAGTGTTCAGCTCGCACAAGCTAATTGTTGAATACCACATGTATTTGTAACTGAAGTTCTTCCCAACATAGCTACAATGGAAAAAAGTTCACCACAGTAGTTAAGAGCGGTTGACTTTTTTCTCACGGCTGACCTCCCCGCGTTTCCTTGCCGTGGGTATTTTCTCCGCATTTTTTAACCGCAGACTAATGCGATGTTTCTTTTTTTTTAAGGTAATGCCATGTTTCTAGTAGTGCCCAAAAAGTTATTTAGACAATTACACCAACATTATCTGTTATTACATTTGAAATTTTCCTGCAGAAAATAGTGGCATTATATATCTCACTTTCACCCTTGTAGTTTGACCAAAAGACACTTTTCACCGCTTTTAGTTTGGAAAAGGACACTTTCGCCCCTCTACTGTGCTAAACTTCAAGTAACTTATTTGTAAAGAAGTTAGTCTAGGGTAGAGTACGTCACTAACAATAGCTTTCTGAGGCAAGTTTGCCCACATACCATGCAAAAAGTCTATTAATATGGGGCAAAGTGAAAGTGTCATTTTTTTCCAAACAGAAAGGTGAGAAAGTCGGTGAGGAATGGGTTTTAGCAAAAATGGAGAAAGGTGAAATCTCTAACATGAGAAAAAAAGGAAATGAGGAGTCAGCTTCAGAGTCAGACTCAAAGTTGAAGGGGCAAAACAATCAGGTCTCATTTGATGTGGCGACTCCTACAGAGAAGGAAGAGGATCTTGTTGGGGGTTCTGATATGGAGATGGCCCATACGCAGACAATAAGAGATCAGCAGGAAGGGGAAGTTAGTTTGGCTATCATCCCTGTAGTGGATGTTGACCCCCTTATGGTGATTCCGGCTTTTAAGATGGAAATCCCAAGTTTTGAGGACTTCTTCAAGGATGATGATGATACTGAATGGGAATTGAGTTTTGAGGACTTCTTCAAAGATTTCATATTGTAAAGTCGAGTTTTTAGTTTTGCCCTAGTGGGAGCGATTGTGAGCTGGAAAGGTTCCAGGAAAGATTCAGTCACTGATTCAAACATAGAGGACTGAATAAACTAATGCATAAGATGCATTTACTCAGAATATTCAATCTCAATCAAATTGTTGATGGAGGATATGTGAATATTTGCAAGGTACCAGCAGATGTCTCGCCCCTACGCAGTGTAAGCGTGGAGGGCCGCGCTAGATCAATAGGCATATGATGCAGGAGATTGAATCTAGTGCAAGTTGGAGACTGTTGGAATTGTGCCCTAGAGGCAATCAATTTATTGTGACAAATATATGGATTTACGATTCATTATGTTATCGATATGGAGATATGATAACATGAATTAAGTCCTTAGAATATAAGTGTTATATTCTTAAATATCCCTAGTCGATTATAATGATTAATAGGACAATCATCTATAGACTAGTATGGGGTTGGATTGATATGGAGATATCATGATCCAACACATGGGTGTGCATTAAGGGTAATGGCGCACTGGATTGACCCATCTCCGAGAAGGCTACATACATGTTATGTTGAGTCACAAGCGCTTCTCGTGGTGCAATGGTATTGTCATCCTTAGACTTGAAGTCACTATATTGTCTAGTTGTGGATTATTGTGATTTTGGTAGCGTCAAACGCTACACCGTAACTGGGTAGTTATAAAGGCGTGTACTGGATACAATAAGAAGCAAGCTTAGAGATCGTAATGGACGTAGATAGAATTTATCCCTCCCACATCACGAGAGCAAATATCCTAGGCCACCCGAGGGATAGTTCTTATAAAATGTCTGGCCAGACTCAAATAAATCAATATAGGATATTGATGTTATTTGCACGAATAAGGCTATTCCCAAGATCGAGAAACTATGGATTTGATATACGAGTGTGACTTGTATGTCTCGTGTTCAATCCGGATATGGGGACAAAGGGATGAGACAATTACTTGCACAAGGTTTGTCATGATGACTATTCTATTTGTTGGCTAGAATGGATGTCTTGCTAGAGGCCGCTCCATATTAATAATTAGTTACTACCAACTAAATAGAACCTATGGTGTCACACGCCATATAGGGGTGATCTAGAGTTGGGAATTAATTAATTAATATGATTAATTAATTAGAAGGATCAAATCACAACAACTTGCTAACTTAGTAGGACTAATATGCAAGTTGGACTAATTCATGTAGAGACATGATTAGGATTTGTCAAGGTGGAATAATTTATGTAGATACATGATTAGGATTAAATTTCAAAAGAACTAATCCATGTATGGACATGATTAGGACTAGTTTGGAAAAAGGGCCTAATCCTTATTTGAGTAGGATTAGGAGAGGGGTTCTTTATGTAGTGGACAAGGATTTGTTGGACTATATAAAGAACACTCCTAGATTATTTTTCTCTCTACACATACACATCTATATGATAGAAGTAAGAAGAGAATAAAGCAAGGAGAGAGAGCAAGTCCCAAAGGAAGGGCCGAACCCCCTTGGGACCGCCCCCCTACCCGTCGGCCATGAAAGGGAGCCTCCACCTTGGTGCTCCATTGTTGATTGATTCCTTCTTCCTCTTCCATTCTTCCTAGCTAGCACAAGGAGTTGGAGGATCTAGATCTCACCTCTAGGCGTGGATCAACCGTAGATACGTGACACAATTCACGTGACAAGTCATCACAGGAGAAACCCTAAAGTGTGTAATTTGATTTCTTCCCTTACCATCGTTATGTTTCTTGTCCACCCTTGGAGGGTATTGAATGGATAAATTATATTTTTACGCTGCGTATCCATGATCAAAACCCTACAAGAAAGGGATAACACAATACATGAACACTGGGCACAAGGTTTGTCGGATGACTATTTCTATTAGTTGGGTAGCGTGGATGTCTTGCTAGAGGTCGCTCCATATTAGTATTTATTACTACCAACTGAATAGAAACCTATGGGATCACACTCCCTATGGATTAGACCGGACTTGGGAATTAATTAATATGATTAATTAATTAGAAGGATCAATACGCAGCTACTTGCAAACTTAGTAGGACTAATTTGCAAGTTGGACTAATTCGTGTATGGACATGATTAGGATGGGGGCTTTTATGCGGTCAACAAGGAGTTGTTGGACTATATAAAAGACACTCCTAGCTTCCCTTCCCAGACTAATGCTCATAACACATTGAGTGGGAGATAAAAGCATGGAGAGAGAGCAACTCCCAAGGAGGCCGAACCCCTTGGGACCGTCCCTACCCCGTCGGCCACGAAAGAGGGTCTAGCCCCTTTTTGGATGTTTGTTGCATGATCTTCTTCCTCTTCCTCCTTCAATCCTAGCTAGCACAAATGCTTTAAGGATCCGGTTTCAATCCTAGGATTGGACTAACCATATAGACGTGAATACAATTTCACGTGTGAAGTCATCACAGGAGAACCCAAAGGTATGTAGATACTAAATTTTTTTACTATCGTTATGTAGTCTCTTCCTGTGATCCTTGGTGGGATTTGAGTAGGATTAATTTTATTATTCCGCTACGTAACCTGCATCAAAACCCAACACATACAACTGAGGATGAGGATACAGGAGTGGTGGACAAAGTAAAAAAGGTAGTTCAAGAACAGAGAGATGAAGAACAGGAACAAGAGGATGCTGACAGAGGAAGACATATTTGAAAAGGTTGTGGATACAGTTGCTAGTAATAAGGTTCCTCAGGAAGAAGAACAAGATGCTCAGGATGATGAATAAGAGAGTGGAGAAGAAGATGATGAGCCAAAGGGAGATGGAGACCTAACCCCTTAATTCTTACCTCTTCTTTCTATCTTTTTCAATCCCTTGAATTTCCTCTCAAAGTCTTGAAAATATTCTGGTGTTTCAAATCTTTTTCATTCTGCTTTCCAAACATTGATCCAACATTTTCTCATTCTTTTTTGTATGAAATTCAAAAAGGGGGAGAAATTTAGGTTTAGGTTTTTTATTTGTTTTTAGGTTTTTATTTGTTTAATTTTTATACTTTTTATCTGGCCTAGAGATCTGGTTTAGATCAATAGGTGTTTGCTGGAACAAAATCATGAGTAGCTTTAACTTAATTTTCATACTGCTGATATTTAGAAGAAATGGTGGTTGTACATAATTCAACTCATGGCACAAAATCATGAGTAGCTTTAACTTAATTTTTGAATTGCCAAGAATCAATACACGTTCAAGCTCAAAACGGTGATCGAAAATAATGATGAATCACGTGGAAAACATATTTCTTTGAAAATAAACAAGTACATCAGTTTGTCTCACATGTGACGTGACAATTAAGAAGGTTGATGCATGTAATGTAAAGTATAGGACTGAAAGGTTAAACGTGTTTAGATGCAAAATTAAATTTTCTCACTATTTAAGAATTATGATATATTCACCATGTGAACTTCTCAAATCCCAAGCGGAGGCCCTTTCATACCTCGGGCATTACTTCCCACTAGAAATATTATGCAATGTGCTCAAGAGGATTTCTTTGTAAATTCTAAAAATCTAAGTGGTTAATATCACAAACATAGATGGGTTAGGCTGCAAATAGCGAGATACTATCTTAGGTTTCAAGATGAAGAAACGTAATGGGGATTATGCTTTATCTCAATCTTATTACATAGAGAAGTTTCTTCTTAAATTCAAACATTTAGGATTTAAAGAAGCTAACTCACCTTAATTCTTCGGTAAAATTGACTGAAAACAATGGCAGAGCGGTTGCTCAATTAGAGTATGCCAGTGTCATTGGGAGTTGGATGTATGCAATGCATTGTGCTCTAAGCGATATTTCTTTCGTAGTTTGTAAACTCACAAGATACACAATTAATCCAAGTTCTATGCATTGGAAAGTTGTTGGAAGAATTCTTGATTATCTCAAGAGGACTTCTAACTTGGGATTATTTTATAATAAGTTCCCGAATGTATTAGAGGGTTACACAAATGCTAGTTGGATAACTGGCGCATGTGACAATAAGGAAACTTCTGGCTAGATCTTTATGATTGGAAGAGGAGCAGTCTCTTGGGGTTCCAAGAAACAGACATGTAACTTGCATTCGACAATGGAATCCGAATTTATCTCCTTGACTGCTGCGCAAAGAAGCAAAATGGCTGAGAAATCTGCCATTGAATATAAAGTTGTGGCCACAACAGATGTCGTCTATTTCTTTATATTGCGATAGTCGAGCTACAATTTCTAGAGCATATAGAAAATTTAAAATGGAAAATCTATACATATTAGCTTCGGACATGAATATGTAATATAGTTAACCTGTGGTGATATTATTAATATAGTTTATGTTCGGCCAAGTGAAAACTTGGCTCATCCGTTTACTAAGGGTCGTTGCAGAGACTTGGTAAAGAAAACATCTAGTGGAATGGGATTAAACATTTTGATTATATGTAGTGGGAACCCAACCTTAGGCTTAATTGTTAAACAAGTTTAATGGGTAAAAACAAGTTTAAAATGATCGGGAAAACATTGATAGTTTACGTACCCATTCTAGGATCATCAGTGCAATATTTACGAGGGTGAGTTAAGACTCTTAATGAAGTTCATCTATTCGAGGTAACATAGATACCAAGAAGATGAAAGTTCACTATATAAACATGAGAAGTTTAGCCGCTTCTAACAAAAGTTTAAAGGTTTACTTTTGTAAATGTTTATGAATCCAGGATCTAGGACATGGCTTAAGGTGCTAAATAATGTGAATTACTCAGCGGAACTGAATATTTTTGTGTGTGTGATACTTCCACTTATGATTCTAGAGTTTTAGTTTAATCTGCGAACACCAAAAAATTATTTAGAAGTTTGAAGTACTTACACTAATTGAGATTTATGTCGAGACACACCCTCATGTATGCATAAATCTATCACAATTGGACAGGAATTTACAAGCTAAGTGGGGCATTGTTGGAAATCAATATCAATATCTATATAAAAGCAAGGCAAATGGTAAGTTCATCCTCCTTATGCCACATAGGATTTAAGAAGAATTTTAAATATGACATGTCATGTAATATTTTTAAGTGGCACATACATGACATTTGTGTACCAATTACATTATGCCAACTCAAATATGAATGAAAAGTAAACCTGCCAACTAAAGTCTTCAGTGACATCAGGTGTTGATAATTTAACTCTTGATTTCAACTTTTGGGTTTTCAATGTTCACAATTAATCATGAGAATATGTCTTCTAATTTTTCCATACAACAGGGATTCAATGAACACATTTCTTCTTCCAGGAAAAGAAGAAGAGAATGAAAGAAATAATAAAAAATATAGGATGTCATATAGACAAACATTAAGGATTTTGTATGATTCCAGAATATCAATTTTTTGAAAATCAAACATAACCATTGAATACGATGAATGTCAAGCATTGGATCAGTTGCATTTGTGAATGTCAGCGTATGTTTTGTATATGGATTTCCCTTTCTCCTCCCTTTGACAACGTTGCTTCACTTTTTATAATCATTTCTTAAATTTTTTCTCCTAGAACTATTTTGTTCTGTTTAACGAATTCTTGGATTAAGTCAGGAGAAAAGAGGAAAAATGTGATGGATAAAAGAACAAGGTGAGGTTTCGATATTTTCAATTTATTTTTTACTCATGTCTGTGTAAAATATCAATCTGGTATTAATGAATGAACTCATAACATTTTTTTTATTTCATATATATGTATTTAGTATTCGCAGTAGTGCATCGCTAGAAATGTTCTCTGGATCTTCCATCACGAGCTTATGGTGTTGACCTTTCCGAATTTACATTTGGCTTAGAACATTAAGTTCAAGCAATGTAATAGTCCTCGAAATATGATATAGAACACTTCATATGTAAGATGCAGTCTATACAAAAAAATTATATTCTTTGTTTGTAATTTCATGGATCTGAATAGAGGAAGAAAATCATCATTACAGTCGTTTTTCCTACATTTCATCCAGTCTTACTAAAATTTTCTTGCTATATTGGAAGTGAAGATGAAGTTTTCAGAGCATCATGATTATTATTTCCCTGTAACGTAGAATAAAGAAAGCTGCTCATGACAACGTAAAAGACTTACAGGTAAGTTATGGTATTGTTAAGTTTTCCATTTAGTCCTTAATTTATTATATCTTGCTTTTTTTTGAATTTAATTCTCATAATTTTTTTTGTTGGTAGTTAGTAGACTACGTTGTAAGTTCTTATTGATTGTTGAAAAGTAGTCTTTCTGCAGTCGATTCGCTTCTGCTACTTAGAAACCACTTCGGACGCTACGTTCGACACTTCCGTTTTATAGTCATCTTTCCTACCGTTAGCTAATGTTATAAGAAAGATATGTATTCGAACATGAACCATGAGTTTTGTTAAAAGTTTTTATGACGTGCAATATAAGTAGAAGCTACTGAACTGCTTACTTCAAATTCTTTAATTTTAGATTATTTGACACAAATGAAATAAAATACTAATGTCATTGTTAAATTAAAATCATTAATTCTCCATTCTATCATTTGGCATGGATGGAAATTTTATTGCATTATTTTGATTTTCTTTGGCAACATTGTGATGATGATGTGGCACCTATTGACGAATGAGCCAGTAGGGTTTTAGTTTTTCTGGTAAAGTTTTCCTTCTTTGGAGAATGTTCATTTTTAGCAAGTATTGATGAAGGTGTTAGTCCACTAGAGATCAGGTAGAGTATTTGATTCTATGCATTTAAAGCTATGTAGAAGGCTTATTTGTAAAACGTGGAAGAACTTAATACAATCATTTCGTTGTGTAGAACTCACAAACATTTTTTCTCAGCGATCATGATCCCTAAGTTCAGTGTTTCATTTAGGTTTTGACTCTCAACTTTCTAGATCTTGATAAATCATTTACATACCAAGTATTAGCATATTATATAATGAAAACATTGCAAAATGGTTTAACGTACTGTTAAGGATCTTTAGATCTGGTAGATTATTAGGTTTTTTTTATAAACAAACTAATTACGGGTGCATTACCGAGAAAACACCCCAGAGAACTGGAGTGCCGGTGCCATTGTCGAAAACCGGAGTGCGCCACCTAAATTTGAGTGTATGACTAGCAAAATGTTGGATAGGAACTCAAAAGAAAACAAATTACTCATTAAGTTGCTAATAGAGCTTCATATTAATTTATTGATATACATCTAATGATTTATATGATTGCTTAATACATTCTGTTATGGTGGGAGTAATTTTTAGGCATACGTTCACTTCATATAAGTGGTATAGGTAAAATGTTTCCTTTTAGAAGACAGCAAGAATAACGATCGATCTCCTTAGCTTTAATGTAAAACATGTATTACTCAATCACCCTTTAGTATAGAACAATTATTTCCCAAGATATTATTGAACTCTAGATGTCATTCCTTATTGATCTGATCGGGAGGGTGAGAAATCACTCAATTATCTATTGGACATACACACGTTAAAGTTCTCTCATATTATTTGTGCTTATGGAAACTAACATATGACTGCAATGCCCTACTATATATGATTTTTTTTTTTGTAAATTCTTCATTAGTGTTTTCTTCACTACAATTTATCAGAACTATTATTTGTGACAACCAATGATTCATTTCGATGGTTCAAGTTGACTAAAGAAAGGATAACTAAAAGTGTACCTAAAGCTATTGTTGTGTGTACTGGTCCATGTTCTATTCATAGTCTACTGTTCAAAATTCAAAATCCACATTCGTGTGCTTTTGCTAACTTATGGCGCGGGTTTAAGACTAGTAGCTTGTAAAAGCTAAGAACAATTTGTCCCACATCTTGGAAACTATAGTTATTGTTCACTTTATATATGGAAAGTCATTAATGATATTAAATTGAATTAATATATAGAGTGGTTGTCCTACAACTCGCACACGCCCCCCCCCCACCCCCCGTGCGCTAGGTGCAATGTGGCGCTTTTGTAGGCCCATTTAGGCACTTGTTTAACTAATAACTAATAATTATTTTCCGTTTTTATTTTGTTGACAGTTGTGGCGGTTATTTTTGGTTGGTGAAGGGATGTGTTGTTAAACAATCACAACTATAGTTTTTTGAGAAAATAAGCACATGAAATGATATTTTTTCAAATTACTATAGAAAATATTTCATTTGAGAAAAATCTGGTCCATATCCTTTATCACTTAAAATTAAATCAAATGTTGAAATTGTAATGACAGTCATATCTTTGAGATTTTTTAAGACTTTCTGAATTGAAATTAGAAAAAAATCTAATTGATAATGATAAAGATGAGATCTCTTTAAGATCTTTCAGCAAGAAAATAAAAAATTAGGCTCGATAGAATGAAAAGTAAAATAATAGTTTTCCAAAAAAAAGTAAAATAATTGTTAGAGTACTACTAATTTTTTTTGCAAACAGAGTACTACTAACATTAATAGTAACTTATATTATATCTTTATTACTCACATAAATGAAAATAATATTTATATATTATTATAAAAATATGTGCGGTTCAAACGGTCCCACCGTGAACCACTGTCTCACCGGTTCGGTGGCTGGTCCGATTCTGAAAACTTTGGTCGCAACTATTATGAAGAAACACACCCTTTCATTCATGCTCTTTTGTGAACCAAAAATAAGTCAAACACCCAACATATTCCAAATCAGTTTCAATCACAGTTTCACAGAGTATTCTAAAGAAATTCTGCAGATTGCTGGCTGCAGAACGAATACGACTTGTTGACACTGGAGGAAAATCGCCATAACCCAGCAGCATGGTTAGGGCGTGACGCGGATCACTAACTCGTATTACGCAAGCGTACGGTGAAGTAGTGAAGAGTGAGTATTTTTCGTACTCGGGTTGTCGATCCCACAGAGACAAGCACGCAACAAGTTTATAATTAACAATTTAATATAGTTCACTAGGTAACTGGAGAAAAGTTGTGTGATTTGTGGTGTTGCCACCCCCAAACAAGTGGCTGAGATTAATAGCATAAATAATAGTAAACTTAAATTAAGAAGAATTCTTAATCAATAAATAGAGAGAACTAGACAATCTCGTTGATCACCTGGGCTTGTAAGCGATGTATGGATTATCTGAGCAACACGTTAACTATATTTAAGTAATCCGGGTAACAACGCGGACTATCGCCTGTCGGTCTCAAGTCATTCTACTTCATGGTAGACTACAATCTCCTGTCGGTATCCTGTGTCTACCGGTTCGTTCTAGTAAGCTAACGACATGCACGACAACGGGTCATGTCGGTCCACTGTTGCACAACACAGTCGGATCTCGCCTACCGAATCTACCCACACTAGCCAATCCTAACACGTCTCTTCTGAGTCTCAGTGATATGTAATTGATGTTCAAGTCTCATCCTAGTTAGTTAGAATCACCGTTGTTCAATCGCTAACTAAGCAGTGTTTCGGGTTAATTACTCCATTAACACTGAGAATTACGCCAGTACATGAACAATTGAATTAAAATAAAGCTAACTTTAAGAATGAACCAATTATTGAATAAACCCTAGTTCTTGAATCCTATTTTATCTCCTAATCGTGTCACTAGAGTAGGATTACTAACATAAACAAAAATCTAGAATTGATTCAAAATATGAAATCAATAAATCATAAAGAAAATATCAAATCCGGAAACGTAACATCATTTACAAGAATGTGAGAGCCTAGCAAAAGTCACTTAGCTTCATAACTAAATATGAAATATACAATAGTTTCTCCATTAAAATTGAATAAGAAGAGTAGAAGATTTCAAACGCAAAGAAGCTTCAATGATGAAACCCTCGTCTTCCTCGTCGTCCGTCCCATTCTTCTTCTCACGGTAGTGAATGATACGTTCCAATCCGTTAATTGTAGTTTTAAGGTATTAATTATTCCCAAAATTAGGTTTAGGAAATAATTAAGATAAAACTACATAGTTTTGAACCAAGGCACATGTGCCTCTTCTTCTTTTTTCTCTCTTCCGTCTAATTTTCGAGCTTCATGAGATTGTGCGACCTTCTCCTTGGTCGTGCGATCTGGAGATGGTGATGCTCTGATCGTGCGATCAAGAGCTCTGATCGCCAATTATAGTGGGTTCCTATTTTCTTCCTCAAGATTTCGTCTAAGGCATGGCTTATGATCGCACGATCAAAGGGACTAGTCGTGCGATCTCCTGGGAAACGTCTTGTGCTTCTTTCTTGATTCAGTTTGCTATCGGGTTTGTTATCCTCTCTTTCTCTATTTCTTGTGATGGCAAGTGGTTTTGGGGAGATAAATTAGTGTTGATGTGCTGTTGGTCGTGGAGGTTGAGTCTAGGTATATGGTGTAATTGGAGGTCTGATGGTGAAAGATGGAGTTGGGTTTAGTTGTTGGTGTAGGAAATAGTAGGCAGTTTATGAAGGTGAAGGATTGGAAGTTAATTAGGTGTATTGGTGTTGAATTGGTTCAGGTGTGTAGGGTACTGGAGGGTAATTGGCTCTAAATTAGTTAAGCTAGAAGATTGGGGTTTCATAGAGGAGAAATGGGTCTGGTTGTGGCTACGGTAATGGTGCACTTTGGGTTGAAGAAGAAGAAGCTAAAAAGAAGGGTTAAAGTGTCTTTACGAAAACTTATTTAAGTGACACTTTAACCTCCTCTCCATGTCTTTCACGATTTCTTCATCGTTTTAACTTCTGATTAATCTCCCAAACTCATTCCTCCTCCCCGCTTCATCTCCCAAGCTATGTTTCCTGTCAAAACGACACGAAACACAACCCGTGCGATCAAACGTGACAAAAATATAAAAAATAATGCGAGAAATGCTAGCACTAAAGAACTAACGCTCACAGCTAAACATCTACGTTTCTCTCTAATCATAGCATGAAACTAAGATAATCAACCCGGAAAGCACGCGGAACTATGTAAAACGTGCAAGAAATATAACTCCGATAGAGAGTTATCAGGGAAATTTAAACCTTAAAGAAAATGCTCATTGTGCCTCAAGTTACGTTTCTTTTTCCATTATTCATTTATCTTTGGCGTAACAATAACCACCATCGTGAAACCTCCAAACAACCCAGCAGCGCAAATGTCCGAAGCAACGGAGATTAAAGGAGAAACCTGCAAGTTCAACAAAAAGAAGAAATAAAAAGATTGAGGGGAAAATTCCCAGGTGATCGCGCGACCTCATCACATGATCGCGCCATCAGAAGAAAGACTAAGTCGAATTGTGGAGCGAAAAAAGTGAGCAACAATCTATACTTCACAATCTGACCTTCTGATCGTACGATCAGAGCCTCAAGAAGAGACCAGATCACACGACCAGGGAGGAGTAGGTCTCAAGATCAATTCGTGAAGAAAAATGCACGGGTCTGGTGAACTTATTAAGTTTTTAAATTAAACATAATCCCTACTTCAGTTATTAATTAGTACAATAGAGGCAAAAGTGAAAATAAAGTTAATTCTACTTTAAGTTTTGTACGGGGCTGATTATACAACATGTGGAATTCATCCTTCATTATTCACTATTTACGGTAGAGACGACGCAAGGACGACGAAGAACAAAATGTGATCAAGACTTCAAGATCGAGATTCATAGTTGCATTTCTTCTCTTCTACTCTCCTAATCTTTAATGGAGAAACTCTTGTGCTTTTTTGGTTTCAAGAATAACTAAACTCCATATCTAGGCATCTCAATTGAGAGCCTAGGGTTCATGTACACAATGTATTTCCTGATTCAATTTTGTGTTTCATGCTACTGATTTCTTCTACTACTAAACGATTGTTAGTTTCGTGATATTGTTAACGATTCTAGTCTATTGACACGATTAGGATAGAAATTAATAATCAAGAAGCTCGGGTTTGTTCTTATATTAATTCATGCTTAAAGTTGATACATTTCTAGATTAATTATTCACATGCTATTCTTATTCTTGGTGTTGAAGGAGTCATGACCCGGAAATACTAGTTTGCTATAATATTGCGTGACAACAACTTTAATAGGCTTTGTGGAGATGTAAGTGACAATCCCGAATCACCGAGACCGAAATGAGAAGTGAGTAGGATTGGCCATTATGAGTAGAGTCGGTGGATATTCAGTTGTTCTGCGAATCAATGGACCGAAAGGACCCTCAATCGTATCAGTAGTTGACCTGCTAGATAGGACCGGTGACCGTATGTAAGACCCCAAAATTGTAAAAAATGTTTACTAAATGCATTTTTTTTTTATCTAAGTCAGACTAGCTTAACAGTTCTTTGATAAATTGATTTTATATTTAAAATATGTGATGGTTTCTCTCTTGAAATGAAATTTTGATGGATACAATTATGTGAGAAAGACTTTAACTTAGATTTTGGGAGGCACATGTGTCACAGGCCATTGGGCCATTACGTGGAGTCCGATTCTCAATCCCATCAGTAGTTGATGTTACTTGGTTGATAAGCTTGCATGAAATTGTTAATATGTTACAATTTTACCATGTGTATTAAGTTGGGTTTACAAGTAGAGGGTTTTGGTCACCATTGTGTAATTTTTTATTTATTCTAGTCATGCCACCTCATCAGAATTATTCATCTTAGTTGCTAATGAGATACAAGCATGTTATTATATAACTCCTAAGTCCTACCCATAAACTTAACTCCTTAAGGTTGCTATTTCGTGTTCACCAAACAGAAACATACAAAAAGTGGAGTTTACTTTATATTCATGTGAAACTCAGTCAATTAGGGATTCGTTATTAGTTGTTGTGCATATCTTCTTTGTAAGAGACTAATGGAGAATATTAGAGTGAGAGACAAAGTTGTTGAGTTTGTTGAGTAGGTTAAGTTGGAGGCAGAGGAGTTCTTAGTGTCTTACAGTAGAAGTTTGATTCGCAAGAATCTAGTTGGTTTACTGACTCTCCTTGAGTTCAGACGGTACAAAGGGACTACAAAGTGACTTGTTTCGTTCAGCTTTCAGCTTTCTGTTTTGGTATGAATTTTCAGAGGTAGGGGAACTCTAACTTCTAAGTTCCTTGCAATTACAGTGTATTTATGTGTATAATGCTAATGTGATTTTACAGCTTTGTGGCTATTTGATTATTATTTGGTCATTGATAAATCACGATATTAGTCTATTTGGTGCCGCATACTGATGTGTAATAACTGGCTGTTGTGTTAAGTAGATTTTAGATTCCTACGTCAGTGGTTAGGCGGTACTTACTGGGCTATTTGGATCACCCCTCTATTTTACAGGTTGAGCTGGAGCGGGAATGGATTGCGGGGTAGTTGCTTAATAGCATGTTTTTAGCTAAATAATTGTTTTTAGCTTTTTTTAGTGAACTTGTAACTTTTTAATCGAATACCGATATTTTATAAAAATAGTCATTTTTTACTAGTTGGTGTAACCTTTTAAATAATTCAGTCACGTACCAGATTTTCAGAAATATTGTTGAAAATGTCGTTTCAGAAGATTGTGTGTCCTGCTGGTGGAGTTTTGGACGTCTCAAAGTGTCAGACGAGTTGGCACTAAAACTCTGATTTTATCGTAATCGATATTTTATTATTAAAAGTGTTACGTTGGTCGTCACAACGTAAGTGAACTGAAAGGACCCTAGGTGAATTGTGACGTAAAACGACCTCAGACCGACAGGTGGTAGTCGATGCTATTACACGGTTGATTAGAATAGAGTTAACGTGTTACTCATATTATCCGGAAATCGTTTACATCCCTAGGTGATTAATAAGATGGCCTAGTTTCTCCATAACTGATAAGAACTTCTTCTTAATTTCAATTTACTCTTATTTCTACACTTTCAACTGCCACTTGTTTGGGGGTGGCAACCTCATTATTCTAAAATATTTCCTCTCAATAAACTAAATTAATTTGTTAATTAATAACTTGTTACGAGTTTGTCTCCGTGGGATCGAAAACCTGAGTACAAAAATACTCACTCTTTATTACGCGACCGTGCACTTGCATTAAACCAATAGTACACATCGGTCATCACCCAATCAAGAGTTATGAAGCCAATCAGTTGTTTCACCTATGGAAAGATATGACACGTGGCTAGAGAGTGCATGAGCTGGACTGGGGCGAAAGTGGCAACACTTGAAGATAAGGACGCACTTGGTGAGGACTGGCAGGATGAGCCAGAAGCTAAGGAAGAACCTGCTCAAAATCCGGTTAAATGTGTTTTTATCTCTAAGTTACGTAATTCCATTGACACCTCACTGGGTATACCTGAACATTATTTCACTATAAAGTCGTTTGTTTGCAAAAAAAATGACTTTAAATGATGAGTATGTAGATTCTAGTGTCACTTATGAGTCTCCTAGATACAATGAAAAGTATCATGATGTTCTTAAACAAGATAGATGATATATATGAAATTCTTAATGAGGATATGCTCTCCAATATCTAAGTCAAGTTTTGAGAAACTCACCAAGAAATTGGATGGTATGAGCACAATTCGCTCTATGATTGCTATGAGCACAATCCAAGTTGGATCCTTGATTGAGTGATTTTTTTCTGAGAGAGTTGAGAACTTAAAAATACTTGTCTTGTCAATATTTTTAGGTTGATGATATTTGAGTTGACATAGTTTGTTTATGATGTGATTTTGGGGTCTTGTCTCGTATGATTGCTCGATGTTGGTTTGGCTTTCTTGTTATGTGCCTTTAGAGTTTAGAAGTTTGCAACTTCTGTTTGATTTGAGGCTCGGATGGTGACTGAAATAGATTGTTCTTAGGTACCCACGTGTTTGCATGTCCTTTGAGAGTTATGGAGCACATAACTGCTTGACGTTTAATTCAGTTAATTGAGACTGATTGCTAATAGGTGCTCGAACTAGCTGGTGGTATAGGCCACATATCACTCGGAATCAATTATGAAAAAATATAATGTGAATCGAATTAATTTCTTATAGGATCTTTCACGACCCACATGCTTTATGGACCACATAGTGCTTGGACTCTAATTTACTTAACCTTTAACTCTGAGACCATCCATGTACACAAGAAGCCCTAGGTGTCTTTACCTTAAAACCTTCACAGAAATGTGTCTTCTCACGAAAAGTTGCAAAGGTCTGATTCCAGCAACAAGTAAATTTATCTTTTATTGTCGTAAAGGTAAATTTATCAAAGTTGTGTAAAGAGCAATAATAATTTATCAGAGACCTTTATAGATAGTATTATAAAGACTAATTGATCTAATCTCATGGGTTATCATTCTTTGAGATGAGAGACACAAGAGTATCATTTATGCAAGAAGGAAAGTTATTTGTGTTAAAACAATTAACCATGAATTCAAACAAATCCCCCTACCAACCACATTCCACAAATATTGTAGAACACAGCGTGAAGGCCATATTTACCAGGTGCATTAAGAGAGTTCATACTCCAAAACACATCTTTAACTTCTTTCAAAGTAAGAGTAGCAGTTAGAAGGGTCCTAGAATTGTCATCACAAGTAACATAAGTATCATGATTCAAATTAAGATAATTACTAGGAGTACGTCAGGGCATAAATTGCAACGATTTTAGGCAACTTTCGTGAATAAGTTCTTAGGAAGAAAATTAAAACGGACCGGGAAAGGCTTGTTTTAGTAATGACCACAACACGGACACACACTGATATCATATACTCCGTATGACAATATAAGATGAAAGTACACAAACAAAAGAAATAGTAAAATTCTGATCATGTATTCAACTAACTGATAAGTCCTATAAAATGGGTAAAATGAGCGCTCAAACATCATCACCCATAGATTTATCAAGTAACTATGTATAGCACATGCCAGCCATCCATACATATCCAGCATTTTAGAACGTGTGAGATGCATATCCATGTAGTGACAAAAAGGTCACATGATAGGCATTCTTAGTCATGGACATCCAAACAAATTGGGATTTCCGTTACTTTATAACGTGCAAATACAAACAATATGGGATTGCCGTTACTTTATAACGTGCAAATACAAACAATGTGAGATTGCCGTTACTTTATATAACGTATTTAAATTCAAACAAATGAATGAAAGCCTCGAAGTCTCTCCGGAATAAACGGAGATGAAACGAAACCCAAGTCCCATGGAAGAAACTGCGGCGTCAATGGACGAGGCAACGACGATGGATTTCGACACGCTAAGACTGACGGAGAAGGAGTCGGACGAAATCGTTTTTGAAGAAGAGTTTTGTACTGAAGCTGAGAAGGGATTCGAGTGGTGCTTAATAGCCAGACTTCTGTCCGGAGAAGACATAAACCCTAGATCGGCTAGGGCCTTCTTCCGTCGGATCTGGAATAAGGGAGACCAGGTAGAATTCTTGTACGTTAGTCGCAATACCTTCCTTCTTAAATTCCCGAATAAGAACCTAATGGACCGCATATCCTCCGGTGGACCATGGGTCTTTGAAGGAGCGATGATGGTGCTTAAACCCTGGAGGCTGGGTGCCGAAACTGAAAAGCCGTTCTTCGAGACTATGGACGTATGGGTTCAATTTCATCGTCTACCGGTGCATCTAACGACCGAGGCAACCGGAAGAAAAGCAGTGAAAAACATTGGAGTGATCCTTGAGTCAGACCCAAGAGTTTCCAGTGATGGCTTGGAGAACTATGTTCGGGTACGAGAAAGGATGCCAATTTTTTGAGGCGCTCCGCAGAGGAGTTTACGTCAATATTAAGAAGGCTAGGGTTTGGTTGGATTTTAAGTACGAACGGATTCCATCTATTTTCAAGTGGTGTGGGTACCTTGATCACCAAAGTAGCTGCTGCAACCATCTACCGAGGGTTGAGGATTTAGAGGAAGAGTCGGGTTATGGGGATTGGATGTTATTCCGACCACCAAAGAAGGGACGTCAAGCAGTGGGGAAGAAGACGGAAACCAAGGAAAAGCCAACGAATCAGACAAGAGAAAAGCCACCCGAGGAGGATGTGGGGATCTCTGACCTAAACAAAGATCTGGAAGAGCCAATAGCCGACCCAACCAACCTAGCAAAGGAGGGTGAAACTTTGCAGGAAACCCAAACGGCGGAGACAGCTCAGCAGGAGAAGAGCAACCCTGAACCGATTGAGAACATGGTGAAGAATGCTCCAACAGGCCAACCCAACCAGACGACGACAAACCCAAAAGAAGGGAAGAACGCAGTGGCAAAAGACTGTAGTAAGAAGCCGGCTGGGAAGGATAGCAGTAAGGACGCGGTGGGGGAAAGTAGGCCAGCATCGCCAAAGAGGAAAATTGCACCAGACCTAAGCCCGGGATCGGTGCAAATGATGGATAACTCCAAGAGAAACAAACAACTTGAGCTAGAGCGGAGGTATCTTGGAGTAATAAGGGGCGGGACAGAGAAAGGTGACGAGAGTGTTGGAGCAGGAAACAAGGTTTTGAGTTCCTCAAAAACTCTAAATGCGCGATTGCCGGCGGCTGCTAAGCAGTCCCGCCAAGCACAATGAGTCTCCTAAGCTGGAACGTGTGCGGGTTAGGGAAGCCGTGCGCGGTTCGAGCCCTAAAGGAGCAGTTGAGGCTCCTTTCCCCAAACATTGTCTTTCTTATGTAGACAAAAATCAACAAGTTCGAGATGGAGAAAGTACGTGAAAAGGTTAAGTATGCAAGTGGTATTTTTGCTGAAGCTCACGATCAGAAGGGTGGATTAGCACTACTTTGGGATTCCAAGGTAAAAGTCAAGCTAATCAAAGTATCCAGCCATCATATTGACGCTTCGGTAGAAGAACAAGATGGATTTGTTTGGCGAGTTACTGGGGTCTATGGAGACCCGGAGAGGGAACAAAGATTCAACACATGGGAACTTTTGTGAAGGATAGCACCTATGAGTGATAGGCCATGGTGCTTGTGTGGCGATTTTAACGAAATCCGTTCCAACATGGAGAAGGAAGGGGTAAGGAGAGAAGGTATAGTCAAATGCAAGCATTCAATTCAGTTTTGCAAGATTTATGTCTAGTTGATCTTGGATTTGTAGGACCAGAGTTCACGTGGTCAAACAACCAAGAAGAAGAAACAAACATCAAGGTACGGCTCGATAGAGTAGTAGCTACAATTGATTGGATGACTAAATTCGGAGGATCAAAGGTCACACAGACCACGGGCCTTAGATCGGATCATAGACCCCTTCTACTTGAATGGGACAAGAAGGAACAAGTGGCGAACAAAAGACGGAGGTTTCACTTCGAACGAATGTGGAACATGCATAGCATCTTCCCCGAAGTTGTAACAAGCTGCTGGAGCCAAGACAGGCAGCTCCCGCTGCAAACAAAACTGGCACGTATGGCCGCACGTTTTCAAATATGGAACAAAGAGACATTTGGGAACGTTAAGCAACGAATTAAAGCACCGAGGTCACGGAAAGAGGTAATGGAAAGTAGAGCACAAACCAAGGAGGTCATAGAGGAGAAAAGATAGTTGTCGTTACAATACGATGAACTACTAAGAAGAGAAGAAGTTATGTGGGCACAAAGAGCACGTACAGATTGCTTAAAGTTTGGTGACCGAAACACAAGGTTCTTTCATCGTAAAGCATCGATTAGAAGAGCAAGGAACAGTTTCAATGGAATAGAAGACGAGAATGGAAGGTGGGTGCAGTCGGCAGAGGAGGTAACAGAATATCTCGAAAGACACTTTGGGGTTATTTTCAGTTCAAGCAACCCTAACCCAGATGAAATAAGTGCAGTAACAGACGGGTTGGCTAACCGCGCCATTCCATAGAAGAAAATAGCAGCCCTAGACGAGGAATTTACAGCCCAGGAAGTTGCTTATGCTCTTTTTCAAATGAACCCGGACAAGGCGCCAGGGAAGGACGGGTTCTCAGCTGGTTTTTATCAGAAATACTGAGGAATTGTGGGTAAAGATACCACCAAGACTTGCCTTGAAAATCCTGAATGCAGGTGCGGACATGGGATGCTTTAATCACACGGTAATTGTTTTGATCCCTAAAACTAAACAACCACGGAAACCGTCTGACTATAGGCCGATAATTTTGTGCTCTACTATCTATAAGATTGTAGCAAAGGTGGTGGAAAATAGGATTAAGAATGTTCTTGACGGCATTATCTGAGAAAACCAGTCAGCTTTTGTGCCGTGAAGGTTAATCACAGATAATATTTTGATGGCCTTTGAAGTTATTCATACCCTCAAGACGAGAAAGAAAGGAAAAAAAGGTTCACTAGCCCTAAAGGTTGACATGTAAAAAGCATATGATCATGTTGAATGGAGTTTTCTAGAGAACGTCCTACAAAAGTTTGGATTCGGACCGAAGTTGATATCAGTTATTATGCGGTGCGTAACAACGGCCCAGTATGAGTGTACTCGTGATGGGGATCTAACTAGGAAAGTCATTCCCGAGAGAGGCCTCAGGCAGGGCTGCCCCCTATCACCATATCTCTTCGTGCTTTGCTCGGAGGCTTTATCGAGTGCTATCACTTCTGCAATTAGTAGTAGAAGAGTTGCAGGAGTGACAGCATCTCGGGGAGGACCAGTGGTCTCCCACCTATTTTTTGCTGACGATTCTATTTTCTTTTTACAGGCTACAAACCAAGAAATTACAAATTTACAAGAAATAATGGACAGTTATTGTAGAGCCTCCGGTCAACTCATCAACTTCGACAAATCGACGATTGTTTTCTCCCCAAATGTAGCTGAGACGACAAAGGATGAAATTAAGCAGCTTTGCGGAATTCCTGAAACAGAAAAGCACGATAAGTATCTTGGTCTACCTACTACGATTGGGAAACAAAAGTATACTACTTTCTCCTATATACTTGATAAAATTGATAGTAAACTCAAAGTTTGGAAGGAGAAGTCTCTATCAGTGGGGGGCAAAGAGGTTCTTATCAAAGCAGTTGCAAACACAATTCCGAGTTATGCAATGTCATATTTTAAACTTCCAGACGGGGTGTGTAACAAAATAGAATCCAAGATTAGACAGTTTTGGCGGAGTAATTCAAAAAAGGAGAGAGGTATAAACTGGCTAGCGTGGAATAAACTTCAAGGAACGAGAGAAGAGGGCGGCCTAGCTTTCAGATATTTCAAAGTGTTCAACCAAGCTATGCTTGCTAAACAGGCTTGGAGGATTCTACATAACCCCCACTCTATAATGAGTAAAGTTATTAAGGCTAAGTATTTTGCAGGAAAGAACTTTTGGAAAGCTCAAGAAGGAAATTCACCTAGCTACGCTTGGAGAAGTATCTTGGTTTTGGGAAGAAACTGCTTGCGAGAGGCTCCAGGTGGCAGATTGGAGACGGCAAATCAGTGGATATGAACTCACCATGGATCCCCCGTGAGCCAACCTTCAAATTCATCACCAAAAACAGTATGGTCAACAACCTTAAAGTGGATGATTTCATCGATAAAGAAACAAGAAGATGGAATATGCAGATACTAAGAGATTACCTCTTTGATGTAGACTGTCAAGAGGTAGCACAGATCGGTTTACCACAACAACAAACTGCAGACATGATTCGCTGGCATTACAACGACTCTGGCACATATACGGTAAAATCAGGGTACTTATTGGGCATGAAGGAGAGAAAACAACAGGAGAACTCAGGAGAAACTTCGATCCAGACCAGAAGTTGTTTTTCAAAATTATGGAAAATAAAAGTAGAAAAGAAAATTGGCCACCTAGTTTGGAGGGCAGCTAAGAACATCATTCCCACGGCGGAGAATTTGAGGAAACGGGGTGTTAAATTTGAGAGCCAGTGCTTGTTTTGTAGTGAAGGGACTGAAATAGCAGAGCATGTCTTTTTTTTAATGTCAGCTAGCAAAATCAGTGTGGGAATCGACGGAACGCAAAGATCTCCTATTAAAAACAAGTACGAGTGCTTCAGAAAATCAAATCAGACATTTTGCGACTCAAGGAAACAAAGCTAACAAGGTACAGTGTCATTCTCTGGGCAATCTGGCATGAACAAAACTCACAGAGATTCAAAGGAGTACTGGCGAATCAAGAATCAGTGATAAATCTCACGCACCGAAAACTGCAAGATCAAAAATTTCGAAGGTGAGATATACTTAGCTTGGAGATCCAGAAGCCCCAAAGCATGAGGATGGTAGTAGATGAAGGTCATCTGATTCTTCAATTCGACGGAAACTGGGACCCTGACTCAGGCAAAGCCTCTACCGGTTTCCTGCTCCGAACGGCTACGGGAGAGTGTTTAATTGCGGGTGCTAAAATCTCTCCACGGTGTGAGAGTGCAAGACAATCGGAGAAGTATGCATGTCTGCAAGCTCTCAGATCGTGTCTCCATTGGAAAGAAAAGAACATCTGGCTAATCGGAGAATCCAGCAGTGTAATCGAAGAACTGGAAGAATCTAGATGTGGAATCCGAAGAGAAGATAACAGAGAGATGAATGAGCTAATGGAAGAGTCTTTAGAGTTGATCAATCAATACACCAGCCTCAAGATTCGTTTCTGGGGAAGGGGTTACAATCACGTGGCCGACCAACTAGCCAGACACGCGACTCAAGGAAATGATGGCGAGTGGCACGAGGACATCCCTGGATGGATTAAACATTACGTAGAAAAGGATGTGTACCCGTCCCATTTAATTTTCGGTGATTAATGAAAAGTTGATCTGTTTCTAAAAAAAAAACCAAACAAATGATTTTTACTTCCATATATGGGTGTGTGTGTGTGTGTGTGTTAGACATGCACATACAAATATATGAGTTTAAGGACTAAAAGGACCCAAGCAATTCATTCAACAAAACAGAGTTATTTTACACAATTAAACGCAGCATACAACACTTGCAACCATGTTACAAGAAACACAATTGAAAGTGTGTTAGTTCTTGATTTCATTCACTTATTCAACACATCAATGTTTACTTGGCCACCCAAATAACAGAACTATCTGGAGACAAATGGCATATGGGAACAGATCCAGGCTTAACCTTGAGCAGCTGAAATACCGGATGCTTTGGGTTCCATGTCGATGTCTCGGCATGA
Source organism: Linanthus parryae (assembly GCA_023055425.1). Taxonomy (NCBI): domain Eukaryota; kingdom Viridiplantae; phylum Streptophyta; class Magnoliopsida; order Ericales; family Polemoniaceae; genus Linanthus; species Linanthus parryae. The sequence goes on from JALGPY010000001.1 coordinate 126,044,126, forward strand.
CAAACCGCCATCGCTTTCACTTTTGTGCCATCGGCCCCAACCATGGTCATCTCGGAAGCCTGTGTTGGTGTTTTGTGACAATAAAACACGGCATATGGATAGATCAAGTAATGGCACACTAATGTACTATTAGACACTTTTTTAGCATCTTTAATAGTGTACCCTTGTAGTCCAGTTTCCTTCTCTACCTCAGTGTGCGCCAATGTTTATCCCGAGCTTAGAAGTGGCAAAATCCACCATCGACTCCAAAGAAGTTGCACAATATTTCTCCTCTCCTACAATTTTGGGATCTTCACAAGTTTTTATTGTTTTCTTCATTGTTTCGAATTCAAATGAATTGGATCCCACTGCAAAATGTTTCAGAATTTCTGAGAATTTGGCTGATGTAAAGGGTATTTTTTCAGCATCTCCACGAGGTAAGAATGGAACTGAACTAATAGTGCTACGAAAGTGTAAGGTTATATTTTTTCCTCTTTTTAGGTCATCTTCGAGGAAGAAGATATGTGAAAATGGTTAAGAGAGAAGACTCCATTGCCATCACAGACTAGAGATCTCAAAGCGAAAGTTGCACTGAAAGAATAGGTGTGGACTGGTATTTATAGCACAAAGCAAGTGAGAGAGTACATAGAGTTGGGTTGTTTTAGAATTACATCACATAGCCGGTTTCGAACCCGAGACCTCGTGCAGAGGCTACCACTGAGTTAGCACCCACTGAGTTATTAAAATTTGACAAATGAGAATCTATGAACTAATTTGGTAAGTGATGAAAATCTGCACAATAAAATAGAGGATATTTTGTAAATTTAGATATTTGATATGGCTTTACATGATTTTGTACGGCTACATGCATATACCCGAGCAATGAAACTAGAGAATTTTATTTATTATTTGCTGGTAAAAATTATTTAGTCTAACATACTGCTATTGACCAATTCACAAGTATGATTTAGGGCTATTAGCACTCTTACCACGTGAGTTAGCACCCTAGTTCTACTAGCCCATTTTATTTCCTGACATTTCTCTTGCTTAAATGCTTCAGTTGAACCTTACTTTTAGTTATGTTACTGTTATACATCCCTAACTAATTTCAATCCTTACTTCCATCTTCAATCAAACCCTTAACACAAACTTCCATCCACAATTGTTTATTGAACTCAGAATATAAATATTGTTTTGATGAGTTAGTCATTGTTAACCATGCACATCCAAAAGTAAATATTTTTATTTTTATTTTATAGGCTTAATTACTTATTGCATACCCTCAGTATGCCTAAACTAACACTTTACAACTCCCAATTCTAAATTAGGCTTATTGCACCCCCCACCCTCCATTTGTAAAAAATCATACTTAATAAAACTGGAAGAAATTTCCGTTAGTAACTTAACAGCCAACAGATTCCATCCAATTAGGGTTTTTGGTATGCTTCCCTAAAGAGCTCTTCATGTCCCTTTCTCACTTCAGGGTGAAATTTCACATGTGACTGCATATATAAGACAACTCTTTTGTCCACAACACTATTGCAAAGGTCCTCAAAAGATTCAGGATCAACTTTTTTCCAACACATTTGCACACTCTTGTACCACAGGCTAAACCACCTATGCCCGAGCAGGTTACGAAAAATGTACATATCATGCCATGAATAAGTAATGTTCACATTGTGCAAGAAATTTCCCTTTCCACCAACATAATTAGGTTCTTCAAGCATGCCACCATGATGCAATTCAACGGTAAAGTTGATATCGTCATCTGTACATCAAAAGACAAAGCAAGATCATACACAACCAAGTGTAATACAAAAAAAAGGTGCATAGAGTATAAATAAATAAAAACAACAAATTCAAGAAGATGTTGCAAATTCGCAGGAAACACTTACCGAGACCGTCGAAGCTGCTACCAACCACTTATTCTGCTTGTATCAGCATAATACCCTACTCCGATTGTTCTTTGGTGGATCTCCGGTGTCATTACCTCTGCGTTGTCTCCAAACATTCATCTCCCGTCTTTGACTATTGCTATTACGAGTCATCCTCATCTTGAACCCAGAAATCGGACCCTCTACTTCGACTGAACAGAGAAACCGCCCCTAGCTTCTACTACAATTGATCGCAGCGAATGGAGAAATTGCCTTTGCTACGAACGGAGAAAACCCTAAGACATTTTTGGTAACGGATTGATTCGTATTCCCCTTTACCGGGTGAGTGGCGATAGAGAAATAAAGTGGAAAGACAAAAATAACCTTACGAAAAGGGACACATTCATGAAATAATAGTAGTCATCGTTAAGTTGCTAACGGTAAATTCTTACCAGTTTCGTTAAATATGATTTTTTACAAATGATGGGGTGCAATAAGCCTAATTTGGAGTTGGGGGTTGCAAAGTATTAGTTTAGGCATACTGAGAGTATGCAATAAGTAATTAAAACCTATTTTATAACATATGTACATCCGAATAAAATGAGTTTTATATTACTTATTTACCTATACTTCCTCCGTCCCAATGTTAGTAGCCTAATTTTTTCCAACCACTTTCAAGAGATGATTTAAGTAACAGAATGATACTGAAACTTTTAATTTTAATTATTTACATTGTTGTAGAGTGAAGATTTTTCTACAACATTATGAAAAGACTAACAAATTATATTATAGCTTTGCTAGTCAACATCTCCTCAAATGCCTATAGAAAATAGCATGACGCTCATTTGGGTGTATAAAAAAATGATTTTTCTCCTATTTAATCACACACACATGTGTGTGTGTGAAAATTCAAACATGATACATAATACATATTTAGACAAAACAAGTATTCCATTATAAACCCGTAACCTATAATTTCAAAAAAAAAAAAAAAAAAAAAAAAACATATACTTGGCATGCATATCGAAATAAATTATATGACGTACTAGTCATGCATATCAAAACAAAGTTATCATGATGCAATATTGTTACTTTATAATGTATAATATTCATCATTGGTATTGTAAGACAGTACTTTTCATGCATATCTAAACAAAATTATTCTTGTGTAGTAGTGTAACACTTACTCTTCATGCATGTAATAATGAAAAAATACGTGTCATTCAAATGCCTATTTGGGCAGGAAGTCTCAGGGCCTGCCCAACAAGCACTAATAGCCGTTTGGCTTGGTGTTGTTTTCTTGACATTACTTAGTCTTTTTTTCATGAATCTTCCCAATTTACTCTATAACACATTAAAAGAATACTAAATTCTTGAATCATTTTGCTAACCAAGTCACCAGATAAGATACCCTGCTAAAATAATACACTGAGAATATTCAGAAGAAATGGTGGTTGTACATAATTCAACTCATGGCACAAAATCATGAGTAGCTTTAACTTAATTTTCAAACTGCCAAGAATCAGTACACATTCAAGCTCAAAACGGTGATCGAAAATAATGATGAATCACGTGGGAAACATATTCTTTGAAAATAAAAAAGTACATCAACTTGTCTCGCATGTGACGTGACAATTAACAAGGCTGGTGCATGTTATGTAAAGTATAGGACTGGAAGGTTAAATTTGTTTAGATGCAAAAATAAATTTTCTCACTATTTATGAATTATGATATATTCACCATGTGAACTTCTCAAATCCCAAGCGGACGCCCTCTCATACCACGGGCATTACTTCCCATTAGAAATATTATGCAATGTGCTCAAGAGGGCTGCTTTGTAACTTTTAGAAATCTAAGTGGTTAATATCACAAACATAGATGGGTTAGGTTGCAAATAGCGAGATACTATCTTAGGTTTCAAGATGAAGAAATGTAATGGGGGTTACGCTTTATCTCAATTTCATTACATATAGAAGTTTCTTCTTAAATTCAAACATTTAGAATTTAAAGAAGCTAACTCACTTTATCTTCGGTAAAATTGAATGAAAACAATGGCAGAGCGGTTTCTCAATTAGAGTATGCCAGTGTCATTGGAGTTTGATGTATGCAATGCATTGTACTCTAACAAATATTTCTTTCGTAGTTTGTAAATTCACACGATACACAATTAATCCACATTCTATGCGTTGGAAAGTTGTTGAAAGAATTCTTGATTATCTCAAGAGGACTTCTAACTTGGGATTATTTTATAATAAGTTCCCGAATGTATTAGAGGGTTACACAAACGCTAGTTGGATAACGGGCGCATGTGACAATAAGGAAACTTCTGGCTAGATCTTTATAATTGGAAGAGGAGCAGTCTCTTGGGGTTCCTAGAAACAGACATGCATCTCGCATTCAACAATGGAGTCAGAATTTATCGCCTTGACGACTGCGCAAAGAAGCAAAATGGCCGAGAAATATGCTATTGAATATAAAGTTGTGGCCACAACAGATGTTGCCAATTTCTTTATATTGCGATAGTCAAGCTACAATGTCTAGAGCATACAGTGAAGTTTAAAATAGAAAATCTATACATATTAGCTTCGGACATGAATATGTAAGACAGTTAACCTGTGATGATATTATTAATGTAGTTTATGTTCAACCAAGTGAAAACTTGGCTCATCCGTTTACTAAGGGTCGTTGCAGAGACTTGGTAAGGAAAACATCTAGTGGAATGTGATTAAACATTTTGATTATATGTAGTGGGAACCCAAACTTAGGCTTAATTGTTAAACAAGTTTTAATGGGTAAAATTAAGTTTCATATGATCCGGAAAACATTGATAGTTTATGTATCCATTCTAGGATCAGCAGTGCAATATTTACGAGGGTGACTTAAGACTCTTAATGAAGTTCATCTATTCGAGGTAACATAGATACCAAGAAGATGAAAGTTCACTATATAAACATGAGAAGTTTAGCCGCTTCTAACCAAAGTTTAAAGGTTTACTTTTGTAAATGTTTATGAATCCAGGATCTAGGACATGGCTTGAGATGCTAAAATAATGTGAATTACTCCCCGGAACTGAATATTTTTATGTGTGTGATACTTCCACTTCTGATTCTAGATTTTTGGTTTAATATGCCAACACCAAAAACTTTATTAGAATTTTGAAGTATTTACACTAATTTGGATTTAAGTCGAGAGACACCCTCTTGTATGCATAAATCTATCACAATTGGACAGGAATTTACAAGCTAGGTGGGACATTGTTGGAAATGCATATCTATATAAAATCAAGACAAATGGGAGGTTCATCCTCCTTATGTCACATAGGATTTAAGAATAATTTTACATATGACACATGTCATGTAATATTTTTAATTGGCACATACATGGCATTTGTGTACCAATTACATTATGCCAACTCAAATATGAATGACAAGCAAACTTGCCAACAAAAGTCTTCAGTGACATCAGGTGTTGATAATTTAACTTTGATTTCAACTTTTGGGTTTTCAATGTTCACAATTAATCATGGGAATATGACTTTTAATTTTTCTATACAACTGGGATTCAATGAACACATTTCTTCTTCCAGGAAAAGAAGAAGAGAATTAAAAAATAATAAAAAATAGAGGAAGTCATATAGACAAACATTAAGGTTTTTTGATGATTCCATAATATAAATTTTTCAGAATCAAACATAACCATTGAATACGATGAATGTCAAGCATTGGATCAGTTGCATTTGTGAATGTCAGTGCATGGTTTGTATATGGATTTCCCTTTCTCCTCCCTTTGACAACGTTGCTTCACTTTTCTTAATCATTTCTTAAATTTTTTCTCCCGGAACTATTTTGTTTTGTTTAACGATTTCTCGGATTAAGTCAAGATAAAAGAGGAAAAATACGATGGATAAAAGAACGAGGTGAGGTTTCAATATTTTCAAGTTATTTTTTACTCATGTCTATTTAAAATATCAATCTGGTATTAATGAATGAACTCATAACATTTTTTCATTTCATATACATGTATTTAGGATTCGCAGTAGTGCATAGCTAGAAATGTTCTCTGGATCTTCCATCACGAGTTATGGTGTTGACCTTTCCGAATTTACATTTGGCTTAGAGCATTAAGTTCAGTCAATGTAATAGTCCTCCAAATATGATATAGAACACTTCATATGTAAGATGCAGTCTATACAAAATTTTTTATTCTTTGTGAAAGATCAGGTTGTGCAAGACTTGGAATAGCTCAGCTATTTCAAGGCCGTGAACCAGCTTTCAAAGCCTTGAATCAGTCTCAGAGGCTTGAAAATAGTTTAGCTATTTTCAAGACCTTGAAACTTCTTAACCTGTATGCACACTCTCAGGGGGAGCTTTCTGCAAACTCTCTGAGTTGATTTACTCTCTCTCTTTCATATTCTTGATTTATTGTTATTAAATGATGAAAGACAAATTCTTATAACACGCTTTGATCATAAAATATCATCAGTTTGACTATGATAATGCAGGACATTTTGTTTCCAATATTTGCAGGATTGTTTCCTAAACTGAAGTTGTGCAGTTTTAGAAATAGATGACTATTTTGATTATGTGATCAATCACAGACTTATGACAGCTTCTCAGATTGCTTATGAACGAGATCAAAACAAAATCTCTGGATATTGTGATCAACTATCCGTTGGAGAAAGCTGTTAAAGATAGTAAAAGTTGTTGCCACAAAATAGGAAACTGTTGCTGACAATCTGGGAAAATTTGCAGAGCTTAAAACAGTTTAAATAGAGCTTACTTTGAATCAAAAAAAGAATAGACTCATCGGGCAAAACAAGAGAGAAGTTTCTGGATTGACAAAGCACAAAAGAAGAACATCAAACTCTCAATCCATTCCACAGAAGTTCACTGCATTTTCACTGCAATTTTCTACTCTTAGTGTTCTTGTGTATTGAGCTGTATTGGTAGATTATTTCTGTATTCTATATCTATTCTCAAGGATTGTTAAAAGTGAACAATAGAGAGTTCTTAGTTAATCAGTTAGCTAGATCAGGTACTAGATAGGTTAGGGAAAGCCACAAGCTGTAACAAAGTAAGGGAACTCTCGGGGCTTGAGTTATAGGGCTTAGCTTTTGATTAATAAGAATGGATTTGAAAATCCTGCAGGGAACTAATTCCTGAGGTAGAGACGTAGGTCCAAGTGGACTGAACTCTATAAATCACTTGTCTTCTGCATTTTCAGTTCATTCATTTTCATAGATTTTGCAGCACACAAAAACTATTTATTTTTCAAGGGTTTGAACTTGTTTTCAAGGCCTTGAAAAAGGAATACTTGCTCTAAACTTTCTGCATCTTCTTCAAAGGCTTGAACTAGCTTTCAAGGTCTTGAACTTCATTGGTTGCATAGGTTTTCATCTTCCTAGCAAGTTTTGCAAAAAGTTGGCATACTCTATTCAAACCCCCCTCCCTTCTAGAGTATCTTATTTTCTTATACATCTGCATACTCACACTTTCAATTGGTATTAGAGCTTGCATCACTGTATAAGATTTAACCATCTGGTGATCATGAGTACTGCAGGTGATGGTGGTTTCTCACACGGAAGAGCTGCTAACAGACCTCCTCTATTCTGTGGAGAAAATGTTGCTCACTGGAAAGCTCTTATGAAAATGTTCATTATTGATCAAGATCTAGAGATTTGGACCATTATCCAAAATGGACCTATTACTTTCTACACTGAGAAAGATGGGATCAAAACTCCCAAAACAGAAGACTCACTCTCCTCTTCTGAATTAGATCAATTTTCTAAGAACTACAAGGCTTTTAACATTTTGTATTGTGCTTTGAGTACAAGTGAATTCAACAGGATCTCTGGATGCACAACTGCTAAAGAAATCAGGGAGAAACTTGTGGTTACCTTTGAAGGAACCAGTCAAGTTAAGCAAACCAAGATCAACATTTATCTCAGACAATTGAGTTGTTCAAGATGAATGCAGATGAGTCCATCAGAGACATGTTCAAGAGGTTCACTGATATTGTCAACAACCTTGACTCACTGGGAAAACACTTTTCCAATGAAGAAAAAGTGAGAAAGATTCTCAAAAGTCTTCCAAAGGCAAAAATGGGAACCAATGACCACAGCCATTAAAGAAGCTCAGAATCTCTCAGCTTTACAACTTGATGACCTACAAGGGAAGCTCCTAACACATGAGATATATATGAATGAAGTTGATGGAGAACTCCCAGATGGTATCAAGAACTTATCTCTCAAAGCCAAAGAAAATGAGAGAACACAAAGCCTTGAAACTGAGGATGGTGATGATGAAGATCCAATTGCCTTAATTTCCAAAGCCTTGACAAGGATTCTCAAAATGATGACAAACTTAGGAAAAAAAAGATTTCAATAGAGAAAGGCATAGATCATCCAGCAACAAGGAATACAAAGGTAAGTCCTCTTCACAAAACAAATTAAAAGGTTATGAACTGCTTTGAATGTGGTGATGCAGGACACTTGATAAGAGATTGTCCATACAAGAAAAGCAAGAGCTTTCAAAATAAATATCATGGAAGAAGAAAGAAAGCCATGATAACTTCATGGAGTGATTAAGATAGCTCTAGTGAATCTGAGTCTGAGGAAGAACATGCCAACCTATGCTTCATGTCCAAGCATGATGAAAGTTCTGAAAAGAACGTTGAGGTAATGGTAAATTGTCTGATTTCAAAACCAAAAGAAGCTCTTTCACAATATCTCAGTACAATGCTTTTAAATGAGGAAGATTATCTGAAAGAGATCAGACTTTTGAAAGAAAAAGTTCATGAGCAAGCAAAAGAAAACTTAAAACTTGTTTGCCTAAATCAGAATCTTGAAATCTCTCAGAAGAAAATTGATAGTGATTTCAAGGCCTTGAAAACCAGTTTCAAAGCCTTGAAAACACAAGTCAAGTAAGTAGTCACTGAAAACTCCTCTGTAAGTGACAGCCTTGTTAATCTAAGACATCAGGTTGATGAATTAGAGAAACAAAAGAATAATCTTACTGAGAAACTTCAAGAATTTGAATTGGTCAAAGTCAAGCTTGCCGGATCAGAACACAAGTTGAACTTGATTCTTGAGGAAGCTCCCAGTCTGTTCACAAAGCTGGTATTGGATTCAATGCAAACTTTCCAAGAAGAAACAATACCAGATTAGTGAAAGCTGGAAACAAAACTTCTCCTACATGTCATTACTGCTGCAAAACTGGTCATGTTAAGACGACTTGTCCTTTTAGAAGAAGAGACCCTCACATAATGAGGAACATTTTTCCTTTTCAACTCAAAGGACAAGTTAAGAAGATATGGGTTCCTAAAGGGGTTAGGCCACCTAACAAGGTTGATCCTGAATATGAATCCAAATTCCACACTTGGTCTAACAGCTGGATAAGGCAGTGATTGGTGTTTGTAGGTTGTCACCAATGTCAAAGAACAAAAGTGGTTCATGGACAGTGGTTGCTCAAGAAATATGAGTGGAAAGAGCCACACTCTCACTTAGTCCAAATTCATATCTTTCGGTAAGATCGAGAGATAGAGAGAAGTCCGTGAACTTGTGTATCTCTATTCTCAGAATTGAAGGAGCAATCAGAAGGTTCAATAACACTTGGTGACAAAGGCAAATGCAATATCCTAGGTATTGGAAAAGTTGGTACAAATTCTGAAAACTCTATTTCTGATGTGTATCCAGTTGAAGGTCTGATATTTAACTTGCTTAGTATATCTCAGCTTTGTGATAATGGAAACAAAGTTATCTTTGATAAAGAGAAGTGTGTGGTGCAAAATGAGAAATCAGGAGATTGCATTCTCACAGCCTCTAGATCAAACAATGATTATACTTTTCAGACTAACAAAGTTGCAGGTTAAAGTTTGAAGTGTCTCAAGGCCTTGAAAGAGGATTCAAAGCTTTGGCACAGGAAACTTGGTCTTATCAGTTTGCATACTTTGAACAAGTTTGAAAGTGTGTAATGTAGACTAAATACATGACCTAAATACTCTAGAAGGGGGGGGGGGGGGTGAATAGAGTATGGAAACTTTTTGAAAAACACAAAAAGCAATTTAAAGAGTTCAGTCCCAATGGACCTAATCTCTGCCTGAGGGATCTAATCCCACCAGGATTGGGCAAACACTTCTTATTACTCACACAGAAACAGCCCTAGATCTTCAAGCCTAAGTGATTTCCCTTACACCTATACAGCTGTGGTTCCAAACCTATCTAGTTCCAGCTACTAACTGTTGAGCTAACAAGAACCTCTTGTTGTTCACTTGAACAAACATCCACTAGGTTAAGTGAGGTTTAAGATAATTAAAAGATACACAGATTAAAGTACAAGTGAAGAACATAGTAGAAGAGATAAGTTGTTGAAGCCTGGAAGTGTTCTTCTAAAAAACTGGATTGATTTGATCTTCTGGAATATGAATTGAAGCTTGAATCCTTGTGTGTTTGAATGAATGATCTCCCACGAATTTTTCACACCTTTCTGAGTATTCTGCAAGCCTCTCTCTTACTTCAAAATTCAAACCAGTCCCTTTTATCCACAGCTGCAACTGACTGAGAGATTTTAGGATCTCAGTTCCTACAAATCCTCCTTCTGTTTTCAACTGAAATTCAAACAGCTCTAAGTGGATATCCGTTGGAGTTTGTTGAGATAGCTCTTGCACATTTAACAAACCTGCAACAATATTAAAACACAGCAACAACAAAATCCAGAAAGATAACAGTGCTATGACTGTTTGGTTTTCCAGTTTCTGATAAAACTGGTTAAAAGATTAGAATAGTAATATGTTTAACTTCTAATACCTATAAATCATGAAAAACAAGTTTTAAGAGTCTTAGAAGTTAATGAATAATCACAATCATAAGAATCACAACCTGCAAGAAAGAATCAACTTAGTTCTGTAAAAACTGTCAGCAGCTCAAGGCACACCTCAAGGCCTTGGAGCTCTGAACCTGTTTCACAGATATACAAAATTAAACCCAGAAAACTTTGATTCTTCCTGTTCTGATCATCTGCACTTGTGTTAGATATGTAAATAGTGTAAACTATAAGTATATGCAGTAAATCCTTGATCTGTATAATCAGATATCCAATCTGCAACACAAAACTGTTAGAACATATAGCAGAATAAAACAACTCTCAAGGCTTTGAAGTTTTGTCAGTATCTCAAGGCCTTGGAGTAACTGAAATACTTTGCTGCTTATGTCTTTGTCTTTGTATTTCATCACTCAAAACAATTTCCATCCAAAACACATTCAAGGGTCTTTGAATGAACAATCTCCCCGTTGATGAAAGACGAACCCTACAGTCTTGTATAGATTTCCTGCCACTCAGTACGAAAATTAGATAACCACAAAATGCATATACAATAGACAATAATACCAGATAGATAACCAGTATACCACAGCTAATCAGCAACAATTTTCATATAACCACAGTAACATAATAACACAACAGATTAACCAAAACAAAAACTAAGCATTATTATTCAAGTACTGCAAACACAAAAACACATAATTTCTCCCCCTTTTTGACTTTCATCAAATAAGGATGAAGAAATGTTGGATCATTACTCAGAGTCATTAAAAAAACTATAAATAAAATTATTGCTGAAAAGTCAAGGCCTTGAGAACAGAAAAGAAAACGAGAAAGAAAAAGAAGGTCAAGGCTTTGGCATTCTCTGATCTTCACTTCTTCTTTGATGTTTGGCCTTTCTCTGAGCCTTCTCCAACTTCTTCTTCACTTGCAACATCTTCAGCAGACTGATTACCTTCTTGTTCAGCTTCCACTTCTGCAACAACTTCTTGAATTATTTCATCCACTTTCTTCTTAACCTGTACTGAATCCCCCTCTGTAGCTGCATCAACACCTGTGTCTTCACCAGCATCTTCTTCATCAGCTTTTTCATACAAATCCTTTGAAGTAAGCACCACTGGAAATTGGCTTCTTTTTCTTCTTCAGAAAATCTCCCAGCCTTTCATATGAATCCACACTGGTGTCATGACTAGTAGCAGAAGGTATCTTTTCCAAGTTCAATGAAAAACATCTCTTTTGCCTTATTCAGACACTCCTTCCTATCAGGGTAATCTCCAACATTATATTTCCTATGAATGCCCAAGACTTTGGCAAAAGTCCTATGATCTAACCTCAAATCCACCCCAGCCACTTTTGAAGTCAACACCATTTTATCATCACCTTCAGAAACCAAATTCAGATAAAATAACCTAGTTAACCTAGGATAGGCTTTTGAACTAGGATTTAACACATTCCAAACATCAGTTTCTCTTAACTTTCTCATGCAGTCTATATCCAATTTATCCAACAATCCTTCAGAAACCATACTACAGAAAGGTACCTTAGATGAAGCATAACCTTGCATCCATACAGTTCTAACCTCAGAACTAACAAACCATTCTGTAGGAAGTACATTCTTACCTTGATAACCTTTCTTGGTTGTAGCAGCAACCTGCTTAACCCTAATTTTCTTCTTTAAGGGTTTGGTCTTTTCTTTTTATCCTTCAGATGGTTTCTTCTTGCTTCCTTGAGCAGATTTCCCCTTTTCCTCTTCACCTGTCTTTTTATTTTCTCCCCCTTTCTTCTTCTCTAACCTAGGTTGATCACCACCCTGAGTCTGTGTCTCCTGCTGTGGATCAATGCTTGATCCTTCATCTCCCTTATCTGTTCTGGACTTCTTTGCAGGAGGAGTGTCCTCATGAAAACTCTGAGTGTTTTCTGAATCTGAATCAGAAATCACAATCTTCTCCTTCTTATTTGCCCTCTTCTTGGATCTGCCAGAAGGCTTTCCGTGTTGCTGAATTCTGGCTGATTTGTGCTCCATTTTGGGGATTAGGGTTTTGAGAAGAGAATGTGATTGAGAGAAACTGAGAGAGAGAGGATTCTTAGAAAATTGAGAGAGAATGAGAGGAAAAAGCCCTGACTTTCAGCTTAAGTAGGTTGGAAAGGATGAGTCATAAAAGGACTCTGCTAAATCAACATGCAAAATAGAATCTTGAAAAAATATTTTTGGATATTTTAGAAAATTCTATGAGTAATTCAAATATTATACTTTTGTCAAAAAAGATAAGATATAATATTTGATGATCCATTTTTTTTTTAAAATTACAGATATTTTCAAGACCTGGAGAACAATCTCAAGGCCTTAAGATTTTCTGCAGTTTGAGAAACTTCAAAACTTTGAGCTATACTTTCAAGGCTTTGGAAAGTATAATCTCAAGGCTTTCAGATTCAGCACATAATCACATATAAGTACTAATACTCTCCCTAAACCAATGCATCCTTTTTTAACATCCCCAATTCAAGCCTTAGAGATGAAAACATATCATCTGGAAAAGGTTTAGTGAAAATACCAGCAACCTGCATTGAAGTAGAAATAAAATTTAAAACAAAATCACCTTGTTCTGCATGATCTCTAAGGAAATGATGTCTCACATCTATGTGCTTGGTTCTTGAGTGCTGGACAGGATTCTTAGAGATTGAGATAGCTCTTGTGTTGTCACAATGAATAGGCACATTTCTGAAATTGTAGCCAAGATCTCTAAGTTGCCGAGCAATCCATAATACTTGTGAACAGCAAGCACCAGCTGCAATGTATTCAGCTTCTGCAGTTGATAATGCTACAGAATTTTGCTTTTTGGAGTGCCAACTGATCAATGAAGATCCAAGAAATTGACAGCATCCAGAAGTACTTTTCCTGTCTACTTTATATCCTGCAAAATATGCATCTGAATAGCCACTCAACATAAAATTAGATCTTCTTGGATACCAAAGCCCCAAGTCTCTGGTTCCATTCAAATATCTAAAAATTCTTTTGACTGTAGTTAAATGACTTTCCTTAGGATCTGCTTGGAATCTAGCACACATACATACACTGAACATAATATCAGGTCTACTAGCAGTTAAATATAACAGTCATCCAATCATACCTCTGTATTCCTTTTGATTCACACTCTTACCATTTGAATCTTTGTCTAAAGAGAGTGATGAACTCATAGGGGTCTTAAGCACCTTGTACTCTGACATATTTTACTTGTTCAATAAGTCCTTGGTATACTTTCCTTGATGTACAAAAATTCCTATCTTCATTTGTAAGATATGAAGTCCAAGAAAGAAATTCAGTTCACCCATTAAGCTCATCTCAAATTCCCTGCACATCAGACTAGAAAACTCTTTTGAAAGAGCATCATTAGAAGCACCAAATAGAATATCATCTACATAAATCTGAACTACTAACAAATCATTTTGATGATGTTTAATGAAAAGAGTTTTGTCAAGTAGGCCTCTTTTGAAATTATTTTCAAGTAGAAATTTCGAAAGCCTGTCATACCAAGCCCTTGGAGCTTGTTTTAACCCATAAAGAGCTTTGTCCAGTTTAAAAACATGATCAGGAAAGTTTTCATCTTCAAAATCAGGTGGTTGTGCTACAAAAACATCTTCTTGTAAATATCCATTCAGAAAAGCACATTTAACATCCATTTGATAAAGCTTTATATGATTGTGAGATGCAAATGCAAGAAGTATTCTAGTAACTTCTAACCTGGAAACAGGAGCAAAAGTCTACTCATAATCTATACCTTCTTCCTTATTATATCCTAAAGCTACCAGTCTGGCTTTATTTCTTACCACTTTGCCATTCTCATCAAGTTTGTTTCTGAATACCCATCTGGTTCCAATAACTGATTTCTATTTAGGTATGGGAACCAGATTCCACACCTTGTTCCTTTCAAACTCATTCAGCTCACTCTGCATTGCAATGATCCAGTCTGCATCTTCTAGTGCTTCCTTGGTATTTTTAGGCTTTATCAAAGATACAAATGCACTAAAAGCACACAAGCTCTTCAACTGTCCTCTTGTCTGAGTTCCAGTTGATGGATCTGATATAATGTTATCAGCTGGATGATCTGCAAGGTACTTAAACTTCTTTCTTGGTACCCAGTAATATTCTCCTTCAAGCCTTTGAGTCCTTGAAACAGTAGAGGGAGCATCATAGAAAGTTTCAGCTTCTGTCTCAAGGCTTTGAGATTTTGGATCTGCGGGAGGTTCAAGGCCTTGAGATTCTGCTGGTTGATTCTGCACATTAGTTTTGCCCCTGTCTTCTTTCACAGCATCATCATCTGATTCATGCTTGTTCAAATCTAGATCAGCAAAAATTTCACTCAGAGAATCCTAAGTACTTTCATCAAAGATTACATGAATACTCTCTTCCATAATCTTGGTTTTTCTATTATAAACTCTATAAGCTTTGCTAGTTTGAGAATATCCAAGAAATACACCTTCATCACTTCTAGCATCAAACTTACCAAGATGGTCTCTACCATTATTATGCACAAAACAGATACAACCAAAAGGTTTAAAATAAGAAACAGTATGATTTCTACCTTTAAACAGTTCATAGGGGGTCTTTTTCAAAATAGGTCTAATCAAGCATCTATTCAGCACGTAATTGGCAGTGTTAACAGCTTCTGCCCATAAGAACTTTGGCAAATTACTTTCAAGAAGCATGGTTCTAGACATATCCTCAAGTGTCCTATTTTTCCTTTCAACTACTTCATTTTGCTGTGGAGTTCTAGGTGCAGAAAAGTTGTGTGAAATGCCATGCTTTGCACAAAACAAATCAAAGTCAAGTTCATCAAATTCCCTACCATGATCATTTCTAATAGATGCAACAGGTAAATTTTTCAAATTTTGAAGCTCTTTGCACAATCTAGAAAATTCAAATAAAGCTTCAGTTTTGTCTCTGATAAACATCACCCAAGTAAATCTATAATAATCATCTATTATAACAAGCATATACTTCTTACCTTTTGGAGTCTGAACTCTCATAGGACCACACAAGTCCATATGCAGCAGTTCTAATGGTCTAGAAGTACTTACAAAGTTCTTTGGCTTAAATGAGCTTCTGGTTTGCTTACCTTGTACACATGCCTTGCAAACCTCATCATCTGAAAAATTTTATGATGGTAAACCTCTTACCAAGTCCTTTGAGATGATTTTATTCAAGGTATGTATGCTAATATGCCCAAGCTTTCTGTGCCAAAGCTTTGAATCTTCTTTCAAGGCCTTGAGGCATCTTAGCTTGTCACTTGCAACACAGTTAGTACTCATAGCATATAG
Organism: Linanthus parryae; assembly: GCA_023055425.1. NCBI lineage: Eukaryota > Viridiplantae > Streptophyta > Magnoliopsida > Ericales > Polemoniaceae > Linanthus > Linanthus parryae. The sequence continues at coordinate 126,060,111 of JALGPY010000001.1, forward strand.
ATTATATGATCTAGGAGCAGTGAGTATGCAATCACCAGATTTCTCATCATGCACCACACATTTCTCCTTGTCAAATATAGCTTTATAACCTTTATCACATAACAGAGAGATATTAAGCAGATTATACTTAAGTCCATCTACCAGATAAACATCAGATATCGAATTAGAAGAACCATTACCAGTACTAACTATACCAATGATATTGCATTTTGCTTTGTCACCAAGTGTGATTGTTCCTCCAGATTTTTCTGTAAGTTTAGAAAAGAGAGGCTTCTTTCCACTCATATGTCTGGAACATCCACTGTATATTATCCATTTCTGATCTTTCAAGGCCTTGGTGACATCCTGCAAAAAACAAATCATTGCCTCAACAGGCTGTTTGACCAAGTGCAGAACTTTGAGTCATACTCAGAATCAGCCATGTTTGGTGGCCTAATTCCTTTTGGAACCCAAATCTGCCTAACCTGTCGCTTAAGTTGATAAGGATAAGTATTACTCATAATGTGAGGTTCTGATCTTCTGAAGGGACAAGTTAATCTGACATGACCAATTTTTCCACAGTAATGACATTTTGGAGAATGTCTGCTACCAGATTTGACAAAAGTAGTTTGGCCTTTCTTTGGAAAATTTGGATTATAGCCAATCCCACTTTTATGCATTGATTTCAGACTTCCTCCAAGAATGAGATTCAGATTATGTTCTGAGCCTGTAAACCTAGCTAGGACCTTCTTGGACTCTTGAAGTTTCTCAGTCAAAGAACAGACTTGTTGTTCTAAATTCTCAGAATGAGTCTTTAGATCAACATATCTTTCAGTCAAAAGAGTGTTTTGATCAACAACCTCTTTTATCTGTGCCTTCAAGGCTTTGAACCTGCTGTCCAAGGCCTTGAAGTCCTTTTCAAGCTTTGTCTTAGAAACTTCAACAGTTTTGTTTGAAAAAACTAGGTCCATGTTTTCTTTTACCTGCTCATGAATCTTAATCTTTAAAGCAGAAATCTCATTTCTATAACTTTCCTCATTTAAAAACATACTTTTGAGAATTTCAGGAAGTACATCAGAAGGACTAGCAAGTAGATATTTTACCATATCTTCAATATGTCTGTCGGATGATTTTTCCTCATCATGCTTTGCCATGAAGCATAAGTTTGCTTGATCTTCTTCTGTGTCTGAGTCACTTCATGAATCAGAATCCCTCCAGGAAGCCATCATGGCTTTCTTCCTTCTGTTGTCACTGTCTTTCTTCTGAAAGTTCCCGTTCTTTTTCTTTTGTGGACAGTCCCTTACTAAATGATTTGCATCACCACACTCAAAACAATTCATTACTTTAGTTTTATGTGACTGTGATGAAGGTTTACCTTTGTAGTCCTTTCTGCCTGAAGGTCTTGATCTCTCTCTGTTGTAATCCCTGTTACCAGAGTTTCTTTTCTTCTTGAGAATCCTGGCCAAGGCCTTGGAGATCAATGCTAAAGCCTCTTCATCATCAGGTTCATCTTCAGTCTCAAGACTTTGAGATTTTTCACTGTCTTTTGCCTTAAGTGCCAAGTTCCTGATGTTTTCACTCAGATCACCTTCCACATCCTTCATAGACATTTCATGAGTGAGCAGCTTTCCTTGTAGATCATCTAGCTGAAGAAGACTCAAACCCTGAGCTTCCTCAATGGTTGTTGTTTTTGGCTCCCAATTGGCTTTTGGCAAGCTTCTCAGAATTTTTTTGACCTTCTCCTCATTTGAAAATTTCTTTCTCAAAGACTCCAGATTGTTCACTAAATCAGTGAATCTTTTGATCATCTCCTTGATGGTCTCATATGAATTCATCTTGAACAACTCATATTGCCTCAGAAGTATGTTGATTTTGGTCTGCTTAACCTGGCTAGTTCCTTCATATGTCACCACCAGTTTATCCCATACTTCTTTGGCACTCTTGCAACTTGATACTCTGTTGAACTCATCTTCATTAAGAGCACAGTATAACAGATTCATAGCCTTGTAATTTTTTTATACCTTTTCCAGTTTAGTGACTGAAAGATTTTCCTCATACTTGATACATCTGACTCCATCAATTGTAGTATAGTACTCATGAGGACCATTCTGAACTATTGACCACAGTTCCATGTCTTGATCTATGATGAACATATTCATCAATGCCTTCCAGTGCATGAAGTTATCACCACAGAACAATGGATGTCTATTGGCTTCCCTTCCTTGTGAGAATCCACCATCTCCTTCATTACATAGTCACCAGATTGTTAGATCATAAACAATGACACAAGCTCTGATACCAATTGAAAGTGTGTAATGTAGACTAAATACATGACCTAAATATTCTAGAAGGGGGGTTGAATAGAGTATGGAAACTTTTTGCAAAACTCAAAACTTAACAGATTAGCTTTGTGTGAAATTAAAATCTCAAGGCCTTAAGATTTTAGAAAACTGTCTGAAAATTTCAAAGGCAAAATAGAAAGCTTCAAAGCCTTGAACAATTACCAGTTCTAAATAACTTATGAACCTTAGATGGTTTTGAGTTGTATGCAGCAGATAATAATCAAATTGTAAAGTAAAGAACACAAAGCAATTTACAGAGTTCAGTCCCAATGGACCTAATCTCTGCCTGAGGGATCTAATTCCATCAGGATTGGGCAAACACTTCTTATTACTCACACAGAAACAGCCCTAGATCTTCAAGCCTATGTGATTTCCCTTACACCTATACAGCTTGTGGTTCCAAACCTATCTAGTTCCAGCTACTAACTGTTGAGCTAACAAGAACCTCGTGTTGTTCACTTGAACAACCAACCACTAGGTTAACTGAGGTTTAAGATAATTAAAAGATACACAGATTACAGTACAAGTGAAGAACACAGTAGAAGAGATAAGTTGTTGAAGCCTGGATGTGTTCTTCTAAAAAACTGGATTGATTTGATCTTCTGGAATCTGAATTGAAGCTTGAATCCTTGTGTGTTTGAATGAATGATCTCCCACGAATTTGTCACACCTTTCTGAGTATTCTGCAAGCCTCTCTCTTACTTCAAAATTCAAACCAGTCTCTTTTATCCACAGCTGCAACTGACTGAGAGATTTTAGGATCTCAGTTCCTACAAATCATCCTCCTTATTATTTCAACAGAAATTCAAAAAGCTCTAAGTGGATATCCGTTGGAGTTTGTTGAGATAGCTCTTGCACGTTTAACAAACCTGCAACAATATTAAAACACAGCAACAACAAAATCCAGAAAGATAACAGTGCTAACACTGTTTGGTTTTCCAGTTTCTGATAAAACTGGTTAAAAGATTAGAATAGTAATCTGTTTAACTTCTAATACCTATAAATCATGAAAAGCAAGTTTAAGACTCTTAGAAGTCAATGAATAATCACAATCATAAGAATCACAACCTGCAAGAAAGAATCAACTTAGTTCTATAAAAACTGTCAGCAGCTCAAGGCACACCTCAAGGCCTTGGAGCTCTCAACCTGTTTCATAGATATACAAAATTAAACCCAGAAAACTTTGATTCTTCCTGTTCTGATCATCTGCACTTGTGTTAGATATGTAAATAGTGTAAACTATAAGTATATGCAGTAAATCCTTGATCTGTATAATCAGATATCCAATCTGCAACACAGAACTGTAAGAACATATAGCAGAATAAAACAACTCTCAAGGCTTTGAAGTTTTGTCAGTATCTCAAAGCCTTGGAGTAACTGAAATACTTTGCTTCTTATGTCTTTGTCTTTCATCACTCAAAACAATTACCATCCAAAACACATTCAAGGGTCTTTGAATCAACAAAGTTGATTTCTAAAGACTTGGTAAGAGGATTGCCATCCATCAAGTTCAAAGAAGATGAAATGTGCAAAGCCTGTGCCCAAGGCTAGCATACCAGAAGTTCCTTCAAGCCAAAGAAGTTTGTAAGTACAACTAGACATATTGAATTACTTCATATGGATCTTTGTAATCCTATGAGGACTCCTACTCCAAAAGGTAAAAGGTACATGCTGGTTGTAGTAGATGACTTTTCTACATATACTTGGGTTATGTTTCTCAAAGAAAAATCTGAAGAACTCTCTGAATTTTCAAAGCTTTGCAGAGAACTTCAAAACTTGAAAAACTTACATGTAGCTTCAATCAGAAGTGATCATGGTAGAGAATTTGATCAGTTAGAATTTGATTTATTCTGTGATAAGCATGGTATTACTCACAACTTTTCTGCTCCAAGAACTCCTCAACAGAATTGTGTTGTTGAAAGAAAGAACAAGACTCTTGAAGATATGTCAAGAACAATGCTTCTTGAGAACAAGCTGCAAAACATTATTGGGCACGAGTTGTGATTACAGCAAACTATATTTTGAACAGGTGCTTGATCAGACCCATTCTGAAGAAGACCCCCTATGAACTATTCAAAGGGAGGAAGCCAAACATTTCATATTTCTGACCCTTTGGATGTACTTGTTTTATTCACAACAATGGAAAAGACAACCTTGGTAAGTTTGATGCAAGAAGTGATGAAGGTATATTTCTTGGTTACTGATGCAGGAAGAATTTTGCTAGTTTCAGAAAATCTGTTTCGGTCCATACGCAGAATCAGAGGCAGAATTGAAGGATTGATGAACGGGGTCGAACCATATATGAATCTGACCAGAAACGACGTTCTAAAGATAACTCGTGACTTTAGTCACGAGCACCATGCTGATTTGGCGAAATTCGGCTGTTTAGGGCACGAAATCGTCAAATTTGCTATTTTTAGTAATAATCTTTTTGTTCATTAGGAGGTCAATTTAAACCCGATTTGGGTCAATCTTTTTCCAGTATACTTTTCTTTAGTAGGACTTTAATTCAGAATAATTATTGAGATTTTGCTATTTTAGGTAAATTTTAGGTTTTTGGCTATTTAAGTCCGGCTTGTGGATTTATTTCATCAGATTATTTAATATTGAGTTTATTTCAGAAAACGTTGTGTTTTCTATGAACCCTATGGAGGTTCTTTCATGATTTTCCTTTCTTTTCGTTGCTTCTTAAAACGCCTCGATTCAATTCGGCGTCAGTTACTCTCTGAATAGCAAAGCTTATAGAGTTTACAATAAAAGAATCAAACTGGTTGAAGATAGCATTCATGTTATTATTGATGAAAGCTATGATTTTTCTTTGAGTGAAAGTTTTGCATACTTGAATTTGAACAAGCATGAATCAGATGAAAAGATTGAGAATCCATTAGGATTCAAGAAAGGTTCAGAAAAAAATAGAAGACATTTTCAAGACCTTGAAAATGGTGTTCAAGGGCTTGAAAGTAAACCTCAAAGCCTTGAAAAAGATGATCAGAAAGATTCAAGTGACAAAGCCACTACTTCAAGACCAGAGAAGATCTATGGAGAACCTGAACCATGGTCTCCAAGAAAGAGATTCAAATATCTCTCATCCCATCCAGATATAATATCATATCAGATCCAACTACTGGTACACAAACTAGATCACAGTTGAGGAACTTATGTGCTTTTAATGCTTTTATTTCTCTAATAGAACCAAAAACTGTGAAAGAAGCTTTACAAGAAGCAGACTGGATCATTGCTATGCAAAGTGAACTCAATGAGTTTGAAATAAAATAAGGTTTGGAACCTGGTTCCTGCACCTTCAAACCAGTCTGTCATTGGTACCAGATGGGTATTCAGAAATAAGTTGGATGAAAGTGGCAATGTGATCATAAACAAAGCAAGGTTAGTTGCTCAAGGTTACAATCAAGAAGAAGGTATTGATGATGAGGAAACTTTTGCTCCAGTTGCTAGGTTAGAAGCAATAAGAATTTTGCTTGCATTTGCATCTTACAAGAACATGAAACTGTTTCAAATGGATGTAAAGTGTGCTTTCTTGAATGGCTATTTGCAAGAAGAAGTTTATGTTGCACAACCACCTGGTTTTGAAAATGACAAGTTTCCAGATCATGTTTACAAACTTGACAAAGCTCTTTATGGTTTGAAACAAGCTCCAAGAGCTTGGTATAAGATTGTCAAAGTTTTTACTTGGAAATGATTTCAAAAGAGGTTTAGTAGACAAGACTCTTTTCATTAAGACTCATACGAAATATTTACTTGTAGTTCAGATATATGTTGATGATATATTGTTTGGAGCTACTAATGATCAATTGTGCAGAGAATTCTCAAGTCTTATGAGCAGGGAATTTGAGAAGAGCATGATGGGAGAGTTGAAATTCTTCCTAGGATTTCAAATACATCAATTGAATAAGGGCATCTTTCTGCATCAAAGCAAGTACACAAGAGACTTACTACACAAATATAGCATGGCTCAATGCAAGGAAGCCAGGACTCCGATGAGCTCTATTCTATCCTTTGACAAGGATGAATCTGGTAAGAGTATCAATGTAAAAGTGTATAGAGGCATGATTGGATCATTACTCTATCTGACAGCAAGCAGATCAGATATTATATTTAGTGTGTGTATGTGTGCAAGATTTCAAGTTGATCCAAAAGAATCACACTTGACTGCTGTGAAGAGAATATTCAGATATCTCAATGGTACCAAAGACTTAGGGCTTTGATATCCAAGACATTGTAACTTCTCTCTACATGGTTTTTCAGATGCTGACTTTGCAGGCTACAAGGTTGATAGGAAAATTACTTCAGGAACATGCCAATTCATTGGATCATCATTAATCAGTTGGCATTCCAAGAAACGGAATCCAATTGCTCTCTCAACAGCTGAAGCTGAATATATAGTTGCAGGAGCATGTTGCTCACAAGTGTTATGGATTTCTCAACAGCTAAGAGACCTTGGATTTAACTTAATGGGAATACATATTAAGTGTGACAACACTAGTGCAATTTCAATTACAAAGAATCCAGTGCACCACTCAAGAACCAAGCACACTGATGTCAGACACCACTTCATCAGAGATCATACAACGAAAGGTGATATTTTCCTTGAATTTGTTGCTACTAACATCCAAATTGTATATATCTTCACTAAATCATTAGCAGATGAAAGGTTCTCAGCTCTAAGATTGGAATTGGGAATGCTAAATAAAGATGCATTGGTTTAGGGGGAGCATCGGGTAATAAAGGTAAGCTTTATGTGTTTCCAAAGGTTTCAACTGAGTTTCAAAGCCTTGACAATCAGTTCAAAGCCTTGACTTTTACTTCTTGCAGTGTTACAGTTTTTCAAGACCTTGAAAACCTTCTCAAAGCCTTGAAAATAAGTCTGCTACACTGATAGTCAATAATCTTGGATCATTCTGTGTTGGGTGATATCTTTGTATATATTTGCCTAATACAGCCCCTACCCTTTTCAAAAAAATTATTTAGCCAAAAATATTATTAGTATACTCTATTTTCCAATGGCATAAAAGTTTTGAAATTTCTCTGATCATTGCAAATCTTTTGAGATCAGAGAGATACTAGTTTCCTTTTGAAACTCAAACTCTTCCAGTATTTATCTTCTTCTATTCTCGTTCTTTTCGTATCACTCCACCTCTCTCTATTCTTCTCCAAAACCCGAATGAGCACGAGGAGCCTCAGACCGAATCAAGATGGCTGGAGGTTCGAAACCTGTCTCAGAGAAGAAAAGAAAAGCAGTTGTGGATGAGGTTCAAGTAGTCAATGGGGACTCTAGCTCCAGAACTCCTAGTGCAGAGGCATTTCAGGATCTTCCTCCACCAAAGAAGAAGTTCAAGAAGGTTACAGCCTCCTCTTCAGAAAAGCAAAAGAAGCAGAAAGCTGTTACAGAAAAGCAACCACAGACAGAGCCTACCAGTTCAAAGAAGGTGAAAATTGGAGAAGGCACTGCAGATCTGTTCACAAGCCTCAACAAAGAACACAGCACATGATGAGACTTGGTTTGTCTAAAACATCTCTCAAGGTCAGTTTTTAGATGGTTTTGCTTCAAGATCTATTGGTTTCTGCAGTTTGGTTAATAAGCATGTGTTGGAACACATGAAACTTAAGTGCATATCTATGTTGAAGAAGAGTTCTTTGTGGTGTATGTTGAATCCTATAGAATTAGCCTACCCTAGACTCACCAGACTCTTTTTCCTGAACTTGACCCAAGTTAAGAGAACTGCACACTTAATGATCAAATCTAAAGTTGCTGTGATAGTAATTGAATTGGATCACTCTGAGTTCGCCAATGTGTTAGGGTGTCCAAAGAGGTATGATACTAGAAACCATCAACCAAAGTCATAAACCCTGAAGCTAGCCAAATAAGAGTTCTTTCTTCCAAACATCTCAACCTCAGCCAAACAGTTAACACATTCTGTGTTGAATGTTGAAGACAAAGTCCTTCATACCATACTAGTTAGGTGTATCTTTCTCATAGAGCACTCTAGAGAATTGGTGACTGAGAGAATGCTGCACATCATGTATCTGGTCATGCATGGCTATGAGATTGATCTTCCAAAACTAGTGATTGAACACATGCTCTTTAGCCTTACCAGTAAAAGGATTCACCCTCTGCCCTATGCAAACTTGCTCACTTTGTTCTTTGAACACTTTGAGATTCCAACTACTGGAGAGGAATCAATCACATATGGATTTGGGGTTCTTAATGAGAAAGCTTATGAGAACATTGGAGTTGTGAGACCAAAGAGAAAGTTTGGAAACTTTACTCAGACCTGACTGAAGCAGAACTAGGTGCAAAGAAGTTTTCTAAGCCCATGACCTTGACTCCCACTTCAAGTCAAACTTCTCCGCCAACAGACAATCAGAGACTTGATGGTTTGGATTTGGACATGGAAGATGTTAAACCAACTGTTTTTGGACTGGAAAGTGATTTGGGGCAAGTCAAGTACATGGTGGAAAGCATCTTCAGAAGCATGAGTTTGCTTGATGTTCCTGAGGATGCTGAAGGTACAAAGAAAGGAGACTCTGACAAGGATTACCTAGTGAGCACTCAGACAAGAAAGAAGTTACTCCAGTTTCAGATAATGGAAAGCAGGTAGTAGAACAGGCATCACAGGGAGAAGATGAAGCCAATAGTCCTGACTCAGGTGAACTGCGGATTACCTGGAGAAGAAAAATAAATCTTCAAAGGCTGCTGCAAAGGACAATACTGAAGAAACAACTGTTGCTGGTGGAAATGCAGAGGAACAGGAAGAGCAGGATAAGACTGATGAAGAAGACATGAGAAAGAGGAAGGAGATCAGGAAGAAGATGAAGCTCCAACCCCTTAATCTTGCCTACTCTTTCTTCCCCATTCTCATTCTTCAAAGTTTTTATTAAGTTTTCAAAATTTTCCAGACACTTGATCCGACACCTTCTATCTTTTTGATGAAAGTCAAAAATGGGGAGAAATTCTAGGTTTTTAGGTCTTATGATTATTTGGTTTATTTGCTGAACTATTTAAGTTTTTGTTGGTATTATGAATAAGTTGGATCTTCTTGGAGATACTGTGTTATAAATTGTGAACTAATCAGTTTATTTTGCAGTGACTAAGGATCAAACAAAATTTGGTTTTGTCTTTCATCAAGGGGGAGATTGAAAGATCAGGTTGTGCAACACTTGGAATAGCTCAGCTATTTCAAGGCCTTGAATTAGCTTTCAAATCCTTGAATCAGTCTCAGAGGCTTGAAAATAGTTTAGCTATTTTCAAGGCCTTGAAACTGTATTCAAAGCCTTGAAACTGCTTAACCTGTATGCACACTCTCAGGGGGAGTTTTCTGCAAACTCTCTGAGTTGATTTACTCTCTCTCTTTCATATGCTTGATTCATTGTTATTAAATGATGAAAGACAAATTGTTCTAACACGATTTGATCATAAGATATCATCTGTTTGACTATGATAATGCAGGACATTTTGTTTCAAATATTTGCAGGATTAATTCCTAAACAGAAGTTGTGCAGTTTTGGAAATAGATGACTGTTTTGATTCTGTGGTCAATCACAGACTTATGACAGCTTCTCAGATTGCTTATGGACGAGATCACAACAATATCTCTGGAGATTGTGATCAACTATCCGTTGGAGAAACCTGTTAAAGATAGTCAAAGTTGTTGCCTACAAAATAAGAAGTTGTTGCTGAAAATCTTGGAAGATTTGCAGAGCTTAAAACAGTTTAGAGCTCACTTTGAAGCAACAAAAGATACAAGTTTCTGGATTGACAAAGCACCAAACAAGAACATCAAACTCTCTATCCATTCCACAGAAGTTCACTGCATTTTCACTGCAATTTTCTACTCTTAGTGTTCTTCTGTATTGAGCTGTATTGGTAGATCATTTCTGTATTCTATATCTATTATCAAGGATTGTTCAAAGTGAACAATAGAGAATTCTTAGTTAATCAGTTAGCTAGAGCAGGTACTAGACATGTTAGGGAAAACCACAAGCTGTAACAGAGTAAGGGAACTCTCTGGGCTTGAGTTCTAGGGCTTAGCTTTTGATTAATAAGAATTGAGTTGAAAAAACTGCAGGGATCTAATCCCTGAGGTAGAGACGTAGGTCCACGTGGAGTGAACTCTATAAATCACTTGTCTTCTGCATTTTCAGTTCATTCATTTTCATAGCTTTTGCAGCACACAAAAACTGTTTATTTTTCAAGGGTTTGAACTTGTTTTCAAGGCCTTGAAAAAGGCATACTTGCTCGAAACTTTCCGCCTCTTCTTCAAAGGCTTGGACTAGCTTTAAAGGGCTTGAACTTCATTGTTTGCATAGGTTTTCATCTTCCTAGCGAGTTTTACAAAAAGTTGGCATACTCTATTCAATCTCCCCCGCCCCCCTTCTAGAGTATCTTAGCTGCTTATACATCTGCATACTCACACTTTCACTTTGTTTGTAATTTCACATGGATCTAAGTAGAGGAAGAAAATCATCATTACAGTCGTTTTTCCTACATTTCACACAGTCTTACTTATTAAAATTTTCTTGCTATATTCGAAGTGAAGATGAAGTTTCCAGAGCATCAGGACTATTATTTCCCTGTAACGTAGAATAAAGAAAGCTGCTCATGACAACGTAAAAAACTTACAGGTAAGTTATGGTATTGTTAATTTTTCCATTTAGTCCTTAATTTATTGTATCTTGCTTTTTCTTGAATTCAATTCTCATAATTTGTTTTGTTGGTAGTTAGTAGACTACGTAGTAAGTTCTTATTGATTGTTGAAATGTAGTCTTTCTGCAGTCGATTCACTTTTACTACTTAGAAACCACTTCGGACGCTATGTTCGACACTTTCCTTTTATAGTCATATTTCCTACCGTTAGCTAATGTTATAAGAAAGATATGTATTCGAACATGAACCATGAGTTTTGTTAAAAAAAAAATTTGTGACATGCAATATAAGTAGAAGCTACAGAACTGCTTACTTCAAATTCTTTAATTTTAGATTATTTGACACAAATGAAATACAATACTAATGTCATTGTTAAAGTAAAATCATTAATTCTCCATTCTATCATTTGGCATGGATGCATATGTTATTGCATTATTTTATACTGCCACGATTTTCTTTGGCAACATTGTGATGATGATGTGGCACCTATTGACGAATGCGCCAGTAGGGTTTAGTTTTTCTGGTAAAGTTTTTCTTCTTTGGAGAATGTTCATTTTTAGCAAGTATTGATGAGGGTGTTAGTCCACTAGAGATCAGGTAGAAGTATTTGATTCTATGCATTTAAAGTTATAAAGAAGGCGGTTAACTAACAATAGTACATGGACCCGTAAAAAGTTTTTTAGCTCCGAATTTCTAGCGTTCCTCCCGTAGGAAACCCTAGTCGACGGCAGCAGCAATGGCGGCGGCGACCTCCGAGAAGAATGCGTCCGAGTTCACGGAGAAGGAGAAACAGATCCTTGTCCTCGATGAGGATTACTGGAGAGAAGGCGAGAAGGATTTCCAGTTCTGTATGATTGGGTCTTTCATGACAACGGAAACGGTGAACAGTAGAAGCATGCGTAATATGCTTCGTCGAATCTGGAATCGAGGGAATGAAGTGAACATTATTGAGATCACGTTCAACACGTATCTCTTTGCCTTTCCTGATCAACCTTGTCTAGATAGGGTTGCGTCTGGAGGGACATGGGTTTTCAATGGGAAGATCCTGCTCTTGAAACCCTGGGCTCTAGGCGACCCACTCAATGATGTAGAATTTGATTCTGTGGATCTTTGGGTCCAGATCAGCAATATCCCCATCCAGATCATGAAGGCAAAAACGGGTATGAAGATCATAAACCTAGTAGGAGAAGCCATAACATCCTCGAGTGAGATTGAAAGCGAGGATGGGATCAATTACATCCGTATCCGAGGCCGTTTCCCAATAATGGAACCCCTCCCACGGGGAGTCCACATCCAGGGCAAAGATAAACCAATATGGCTTGACTTCAAGTATGAGAGGCTCCCAACTATCTGCAGTTGGTGTGGATGCATAGATCATGAAAGGTTGGATTGTGAAGCAGTCCCCCGTGATATCCAAGAGATCTCTGAGCCAGAATATGGTTCCTGGCTATTGTGCCATCCAAAGAAAGCGAAGGTGAAGCCAAGCAGCCCACCACCGCCGCAAGACAGGACGACGGAAGGTACTATGGGAGAAGAGATTAACGAAGAACCGACCCTGGGAATCACAGTGATTGACAATGCAGCCTTTGAAGATCAAAGCCCGCCAGATCCATCGGATGTAGTCCCTGAGATAGTGCACGTGCCAAATCCAGAAACCCTAACCCAGCCTTCTGGTAGGGATAACGAGCTTGAAGCCGCGGTTAACTCGGATCTTTTCGGGCTTGACAAAGCCATTATGGAATACAGTGAGGGATCAGGACCGATGAACAACCAGAGGGAAGGCAACTCAGTCCTAGACAGAGTAAGGGCAATCAATAAGGAGATGATTCGTCCTAAATCGAGTAATTTGAAAGATAAAGCACGCAACAAAGGAAGAATTATGAGTGCAGAAGACATGGGAACAGGAAAGAGGAAGAATTCTGATACTGTTTTCAGTCCTATAGCCACAAAATCAATCGAGGTGTTGACTGGAAAGAAGGGGAGGCAGCTCGATATGAACAAAGTTCCCCAACCCATCATAACAGACCTGGTGATGCATGAACAGGCAGAGGAAGCCTCAATTTCCTCACCAAACTCAACGGCGGTGGCTGCGATGCAGCACCGCCAGTCCCAATGATTCTCCTCAGTTGGAACGTGCGTGGGCTCGGGAACACCAGCACGTTCCTATCTCTTCGCGATGAAGTGAGGAGAATGGTTCCCGATCTAGTTTTCCTCATGGAGACTAGATTAGATGATAGAAGAATGGAAGGGATCCAACGCAGATTAGGGTTCCCGAATGGTCTACACTATGGGAGTATTGGCCGAAGTGGAGGTATCTCATTACTTTGGTCAAATAATGTTAACTTTGAATTAGTACGTTATAACCGCTTCTTTATCAAAGGGTGGGTATGCAAAGCTGATGGAACTCATGATTGGATGTTCACTGGTTTCTATGGGGACCCTTGTGAAAGCCAACGCCACAATTCATGGGAACTGTTAGCCAGGATCAAGCCTGCTCCAAACACGCCGTGGTGCGTAATTGGAGACTTTAATTCTATTGCCTCAAGCTTGGAGAAAGAAGGGGGCCGTGCAGTTAGATTCAGTCAAATCGAACCTTTCATTCAGGTAATCAACAAGTGTGATTTACGTGACATTGGTTTTATTGGCTGTCCTTTTACATGGTCGAACAACCAAAGTGATGAAGGCCATATTAAAGAGAGACTTGACCGTATGCTAGTAACGGATGAGTGGCGTGATAAGTTCCCTGGAGCGACTGTGACGCACCAGTTTATAGCAAATTCAGACCATCTTGCTCTTGTGACGAAGTTCAACGTCACAAGACAGGTGAAGTTTGGAAAAAGATTTATGTTTGAATCAGTCTGGGTAAAACACCCTAACTGTCGATTCCAAATTGAAGCTTCATGGACAACCAGTCAAAACAGTATTGAGGCAAAGTTTCGCACGCTAGCGCACAAGCTCAAATCTTGGGATAAAAAAGAATTTGGCAATTAGCGGGTTCGTATTCGCAAACTCAAAGACAAACTGTCTAGAGTTTGGGTACACCACCCCACAGCAGCTGATAGAAGGGCTTTTCGCCAAGTTCAAGAGGAACTAAACCAAGCTCTTAGCCTTGAAGAGGAGCTTTGGAGACAAAGAAGCAGGGTCCTTTGGCTCAAAGAAGGTGATAGAAATACCTCCTTCTTTCACCGCAAAGCTTCAAACAGGAAACTACGTAACACAATAACAAAGCTCAAAAATAGCAACGGAGAGTGGTTTGAAGACGCAGAAAGTATTAGCAATATACTACAAAACCACTTCTCCTCTATATTTGCCTCTAGTTGCCCCAGCAATGCAGACATAGCAGAAGCACTACGGGACGTGCCGAAACTAGTTTCACCAGAGTTCTCCTCGGCGCTGGAGGAAGATTTTACAGCACAAGAGATTTTAGATGCACTAAAGTCTATGCACCCGATTAAGTCACCAGGTATTGACGGCTTCCCCCCTCTCTTTTATCAAAATTACTGGAGTATTGTTGGCAACGATGTCACAAGACTTTGTTTGAATGTGTTAAATGGAGATGGCCATTTAGGGGAGCTTAATAAGACCCTTATAGCCCTTATACCGAAGGTAAAACAGCCTCAAGATGCCGGGGAGTTTAGACCAATTAGCTTGTGCACGGTAATTTACAAAATCATAGCAAAGGCTATCGCTAATAGATTGAAGTTGGGACTGTCGAATATAATCGGAGATACTCAAAGTGCTTTTGTTCCAGGTCGACAGATTACTGACAACATACTTGCAGCATTCGAAGTTATTCATTCGTTAAAGACTAGAGTCAAAGGTAAAAGTGGACAAGTTGCCCTTAAAGTGGACATGTCCAAAGCATATGATCGGGTTGAATGGAGCTTTTTAGAAGCTTCAATGGTCAGAATGGGTTTCGGCAGCAAGATAATCTCCAGAATAATGAAGTGTCTAAGGTCTGTGAATTACTCAATCATCTTAAATGGGGAGATAAGAGGAAACATCATACCTCAGCGGGGGCTTTGCCAAGGCTGCCCCCTATCGCCATACTTGTTCCTACTTTGCAGTGAGAGCCTCTCCAGAGCCATAGAGGCGGCTGTCTCCAACAAATCACTCAGAGGGGTCAAGGCATCCAGAAGTGGACCTGTTGTCTCTCACTTGTTCTTCGCCGATGATAGTATCTTCTTCACGCGTGCTACTACTACTGATATTACAAAACTTTTACAAATTATTACATGTTATGAGAGAGCCTCGGGACAAAAGATTAATTTTAACAAATCTGCTGCTCTATTCTCTTCTAACATGTCTATTGCAGAAAAGCAAGCTATCAGTACTATGTGTGGCGTTCCTGAAGTCAATGAGCACGAGCAATATCTTGGCTTACCTGCGACTGTGGGAAGAAGTAAGAAGGTGACTTTTAGCTATCTAATCGACAGAATTGTTAGCAAAGTGAAGGGGTGGAAGGAGAAGCACTTAACTTCTGCAGGCAAGGAAATCCTTCTCAAAGCAATTGTCCAAGCCATTCCAAGCTTTGCCATGGGATGTTTCCAGCTACCGGTACATATCTGTCACAGAATAGAGCAAATCATGAGACAATTTTTTTGGAGCAACAAAGCAAATACAGGAATTAACTGGATGGCGTGGGACAGAATGAAGCTTACCAGGGAGCAAGGAGGGATCGGATTTCGTGACATACAGGACTTCAACCAAGCCCTCTTAGCAAAACAGTGCTGGAGACTCATCCAGTCTCCTAACAGTCTCACGGCAAGGATCATCAAAGCTAAGTATTTCCACAATGGTTCTTTTTTTGAAGCAAAACTGGGTAATCAACCCTCCTTTGCTTGGCGTAGTCTAATTTTTGGCCGTAAGTTACTGGAGAAAGGAGTGTTCAGAAAACTGGGGAATGGGAAAACTACGAATCTCTTCAAAGATCCTTGGTTACCAAGAGAAGGATGCCTTAAAGTTATCACAACAACCCCAGAAAATTCATCTTTCACAGTCAATGAGTTCATAAACAGTAACCTGCGTTGCTGGGATGTTAACAAGCTGAAATCCCTGTTATGGGATGTGGATGTCCAAGAGATCCTCAGAATTCCCATCCCAACTCAGTACACAGAAGACTCTTGGCTTTGGCAACACGAAGAATCAGGTATTTTCTCAGTAAGATCTAGCTACCAACTTGCAAGAACAATTTCATCAACGACCCAAAACACCACCTCAGGGTCATCTGTTTCGTCCCAACAGTGGTTAAAGAAATTGTGGAAACTGAAAGTACCAAGAAAACTTCTTTTCTTAATATGGCGAGTTCATAACAACATTCTCCCAACCGCCACAAATCTGCGCAGAAGGGGAATGATGGAGGCAAGCCTCCAATGCCCGATTTGTGGACGGCTAGGAGAAACAAACGAGCACATCTTAACAACATGCCCTACAACAGTCAAGTTCTGGGACAATTTCAATTTTCCGGGTATGAAGGGACACAAAATTGAACAAAAGATTGAGCTCCTCTTTCAATCTGGTTCTTGTATAGAACAAATTAAACTCGCCTACGGACTGTGGACCTTGTGGACACATCGAAACAAAGCCAGATTCGAAGGTCTTACCTCACCACCGGAGCTCCTCTCCGACCAGGCCCTCTCCTTGATAGCGGAGATAGAGAACACCGCCATGCCGAACGGGAACCTCTCAGATCCATCGGAGGGATGGAAACCCCCTCCTCCAGGGTGGTTCACCCTCAATTTTGACGGAGCTTGGTCCTATCGAGAGAGGAAAGCAGGCGCCGGAGTAATAATTAGGGATCATCATGGAGATTCGTTGGCTGCATGTGCTATTCCGATCAAGTGGGGCACCGGAGCGAAGGAGATTGAAGCTCAGGCGATGGTACATGGTCTCGACATAGCAGCAGATCTAAAGATCCGGAAGCTTCGAGTTGAAGGCGACGCCCAAACCCTAATCTCCCAAGCAGAAGAGGGAGATCTGGGAACAAATGAGAGAACATCTATTGCAGAAGCCCTCCAGAAGATTCAACAGAGAAGAGAGAGCTTTGAGGAAGTCAAATGGTGCTTTGTTCCAAGAAATGTCAATAGATGTGCAGACCAAATATCGAAACACGCTATTAATGTGGACCGGATAGAGAGGTGGGATAGTGAAAAGCCACAGTGGCTAACAGCTGTACTACAGCTTGATTCATTGAACTGTAATTTGCCAAATTTACCAGTTTAATGAAAGTTTATTCCAATTCTCAAAAAAAAAAAAAAAAAAAAGTTATAAAGAAGGCTTATTTGTAGAACGTGGAAGAACTTAATAAAATCATTTCGTTGTGTAGAACTCACAAACATTTTTTCTCAGCGATCATGATTCCTGGGTTCAATGTTTAATTTCGGCTTTGACTCACAAACTAATTATGGGTGCATAATCGAGAAAAGACCTTAAAGAACTGGAGTGCCGGTGCCATTGTCGAAAACCGGAGTGCGCCACCTAAATTTGAGTATATGACTAGAAAAATGTTGGATAGGAACTCAAAAGAAAACAAATTACTCATTTAGTTGTTAATAGAGCTTCCTAGTAATTTATTGATATAATGATTTAAATGATTGCTTAATAGATTATGTTATGGTGGGAGTAATTTTTAGGCATACGTTCACTTCATATAAGTGGTATAGGTAAAATGTTTCCTTTTAGATGACAGCAAGAATAATAATAGATCTCCTTAGCTTTAATGTAAAACACGTGTTACTCAATCACCCTTTAGTATAGAACAATTATGTCCGAAGATATTATTGAACTCTAGACGTCATTCCTTATTGAACTGAGATCGGGAGGGTGAGAAATCACTCAATTATCTATTGGACATACACACGTTAAAGTTCTCTCATATTATTTGTGCTTATGGCAACTAACATATGACTGCAATGCCCTACTATATATGATTTTTTTTTGTAAATTCTTCATTAGTGTTTTCTTCACTACAATTTATCTGAATTATTATTCGTGACAACCAATGATTCATTTCGATGGTCCAAGTTGACTAAAGAAGGATATCTAAAAGTGTACCTAAAAGTATTGTTGTGTGTACTGGTCCATGCTCTATTCACAGTCTACTGCTCAAAATCCAAAATCCACATTCGTGTGCTTTTGAACTTTTGCACCACTGTAAGTGTTTGCTAATTATGTTTTCCGTAAAGTGATGTATATTTTTAAAACCTCAAATAAAATTTATTATATTTTAAATATTTAACTCGCGTTTATATTCCCAGCCCGCGCCATGGCGCGGGTTTAAGACTAGTAGCTTGTAAAAGCTAAGAACAATTTGTCCCACATCTTGAAAACTATAGTTATTGTTCATTTTATATATGGAAACTCGTTAATGATACTAAATTGAATTAATATATAGAGTGGTTATCCTACAACTCGCACACACACGCCCCCGTGCGCAAGGTGCAATGTGGCGCTTTAGTGGCGCTTTTGTAGGCCCACTTAGGCACTTTTTTAACTAATAACTAATAACTATTTTCCGTTTTTATTTTGTTGGCAGTTGTGGCGGTTACTTTTGGTTGGTGAAGGGATGTGTTGTTATAAACAGTCACAACTATAGTTTTCAAAACCGAATCAGACCCGCCGTTCGGACCGGTTCGGTCCGATCATCAGACCGTAAATGCAGGAGCCGGTCAAAACTGTCAAAAAACTGGCCGATTTTTAGAAATTTCGAGTAAGTCATGCTCGGCATGGATTCCAACCTGGGTTACCTTGCGATCCCTCTTTCCGGCGATCTGGAAACATAATGAGAGGGAGAGAGAAAAGAAGTACGTAACTACATGAATCGCAAACAAATTATGAACTTCCAGTTACAGGGAAGAGAAAATAAGTCATCGTTCCTTGAAGGCGACATGAACTGGTCTTGGAATTCGACGAGAACTAAAGGATGAAGAAGCGCAGCAGAGTTAGAAGAAGACCTGTCGAGGAAGAAGAGAGAAGCGCAACAGACTCATCGTTGACTAGCGCTTCAAACTTTTCATTTTCTTTCACGGTTTATTTTAGATGAACTTGGGTTGTTAAACATTTAGTGGAGCAATTTTAGGATTTTTTATTTATTTTTTTATTTATTTTTTGAAAGAGGAGCAATTTTAAGATTTTTCTTACATATGATTTTCGAAAACTCATCTATAGTAGCATCCAGCATTTCTCAGCAATTTTAGGATTAGTGGGACTCTAACTTGATTTATTCATTGAAAATTGGTTATTCTTTTATCTTTATGGCGAATTAAATTAGATAGTCTATATTTCTTTATCGAAAAGAAGATCAGAAAATTCTTTTATGGTTGAGAAAATATGCAAATGAAATGATATTTTTTTCAAAAAAAAAGTAGAAAATATTTCATTTGAGAAAAATCCGGTGCATATCCTTTATCAATTAAAATTAAATCAAATATTGAAATTGTAATGACAGTCATATCTTTGAGATTTTTTTTAAGACTTTCTGAATTGAAATTAATAAAAAAAATCGAATTGATAATGGTAAAGATGAGATCTCTTTGAGATCTTTCAGCAAGACAATAAAAAATTAGGCTCGATAGAATGAAAAGTAAAATAATAAATTTTCAAAAAAAAAAGTAAAATAATGGTTAGAGTACTACTAATTTTTTTGCAAACAGAGTACTACTAAGATTAATACTACTAAGATTAATAGTAACTTATATTAGATTTTTATTACACATATAAATGAAAATAATATTTATACATTATTATAAAAAAAAATGTGCGGTTCAACCGGTCCGACCGTGAACCACTGTCTCACCGGTTCGGTGGCCAGTCCGATTCTGAAAACTTTGGTCACAACTGTTATGAACAAACACACCCTTTCATTCATGCTCTTTCGTGAACCCAAAAATAAGTCGAACAACCAACATATTCCAAATGAGTTTCAATCACAATTTCACGGAGTGTTCTAAAGAAATTCTGCAGATTTCTGGCTGCAGAACGAACGCGACTTGTTGACACTGGAGGGAAAATCGCCATAACCCAGCAGCATGGTGGGGGTGTGACGCGGATTACTAACGTGTATTCCGCAAGCGTACGGTGAAGTAGTGAAGAGTGAGTATTTTTCGTACTCGGGTTGTCGATCCCACGGAGACAAGCACGCAACAAGTTTATAATTAACAATTTAATGTAGTTCACTAGGTAACTGGAGGAAAGTTGTTTGATTTGTGGTGTTGCCACCCCCAAACAAGTGGCTGAGATCAATAGCATAAATAATAATAAACTTAAATCAAGAAGAATTCTTAATCAATAATAGAGAGAACTAGACAATCTCGTTGATCACCTAGGGTTGTAAGCGATGTATGGATTATCTGAGCAACACGTTAACTATATTCTAACTAATCCGGGTAACAACGCGGACTATCTCATGTCGGTCTCAAGTCATTCTACTTCATGGTAGACTACAATCTCTTGTCGGTCTCCTGTGTCTACCAGTCCGTTCTAGTAGGCTAACGACATGCACGACAACGGGTCCTGTCGGTCCACCGTTGCACAACACAGTCGGATCTCGCCTACCGAATCTACCCACACTAGCCAATCCTAACACGTCTCTTCTGAGTCTCAGTGATACGGAATTGATGTTCAATTCTCATCCTATTTAGTTAGAATCATTGTTGTGCAATTGCTAAGTAAGCAGTGTTTCGGGTTAATTACTCCATTAACACTGAGAATTACGCCAGTACATGAACAGTTGAATTAAAATAAAGCTAACTTTAAGCATGGACCAATTATTGAATAAACCCTAGTTCTTGAATCCTATTTTATCTCTTAATCATGTCACTAGAGTAGGATTACTAACATAAACAAAAAACTAGAATTGATTCAAAAGATGAAATCAATAAATCATAAAGAAAAGATCAAATGCGGAAACGTAACATCGTTTACATGAATGTGAGAGCCTAGCAAAATCTCTTAGCTTCATAACAAAATATAAAATATACAAGAGTTTCTCCATTAAAATTGAATAAGAAGAGTAGAAGATTTCAAACGCAAAGAAGCTTCAATGGTGAAACCCTCGTCTTCCTCGTCGTCCGTCCCCTTCTTTTTCTCACGGTAGTGAATGATACGTTCCTATCAGTTAATTGTAGTTGTAAGGTATTAATTATTCCCAAAATTATGTTTAGGAAATAATTAAGATAAAACTATGTAGTTTTGAACCAAGGCACATGTGCCTCTTCTTCTTTCTTCTCTCTTCCGTCTAATTTTATAGCTTCATGAGATCGCGCGACCTTCTCCTTGGTCGTGCGATCTGGAGATGGTGATGCTCTGATCGCGCGATCAATAGCTCTGATCGCCAATTATTGTGGGTTCCCATTTTCTTCCTCCAGATTTCGTCTAAGGCATGGCTTGTGATCGCACGATCAAAGGGACTGGTCGTGCGATCTCCTAGGAAAACGTCTTGTGCTTCTTTCTTGATTCAGTTTGCTACCGGGTTTCTTATCCTCTCTTTCTCTATTTCTTGTGATGGCAAGTGGTTTTGGGGAGATACATTATTGTGGATGTGATGTTGGTCGTGGAGGTTGAGTGCATGTATATGGTGTAATTGGAGGTCTGATGGTGAAAGATGGAGTTGGGTTTAGTTGTTGGTGTAGGCAATTGTAGGCAGTTTATGAAGGTGAAGGATTGGAAGTTAATTGGGTGTATTTGTGTTGAATTTGTTCAGGTGTGTAGGGTACTGGAGGGTAATTGGCTCTGAATTGGTTAAACTAGAAGATTGGGGTTTCATAAAGGAGAATTGGGTCTGGTTGTGGCTGCGGTAATGGTGCATTTTGGTTTGAAGATGGAGAAGCTAAAAAGAGGGGTTAAAGTGTCTGACGAAAACTTCTTTAAGTGACACTTTAACCTCCTCTCCATGTCTTTCTCGATTTCTTCATCATTTTAGCTCCTTATTAATCTCCCAAACTCGTTTCTCCTCTCCGCTTCATCTCCCAAGCTCTGTTTCCTGTCAAAACGACACGAAACACAACCCGTGCGATCAAACGTGAAAAAATATATAAAATAATGCGAGAAACGCTAGCACTAAATAACAGACACTCACAGCTAAACGTCTACGTTTCTCTCTAATCATAGCATGAAACTAAGATAATTAAGCACGCGAAACGATGTAAAACGTGCAAGAAATATAACTCTAATAGAGAGTTATCAGGGTTATTTAACCCTTAAACAAAATGTTCATTGTGTGCCTCAAGTTACGTTTCTTTTTCCATCATCCATTATCTTTGGCGTAACAATAACCACCATCGTGAAACCTCCAAACAACCCAGTAGAGCAAATGTCTGAAGCAACAGAGAGTAAAGGAGAAACCTGCAATTTCAACAAAAAGAAGAAATAAAAAGATTGAGGGAAAAATTCCCAGGTGGTTGCGCGACCTCATCACATGATCGTGCCATCAGAAGCAAGACTAAGCCGAATTGTGGAGCGAAAAAATTGAGCAACAATATGTACTTCACGATCTGACCTTCTGATCGTACGATCAGAGCCTCAAGAAGAGACCAGATCGCACGACCAGGGAGGACGAGGTCTCAAGATCAATTGGAGAAGAAAAATGCACGGGTCTGGTGAACTTATTATGGTTTTAAATTAAACCTAATCCCTAGTTCAGTTATTAATTAGTACAGTAGAGGCAAAAGTGAAAATAAAGTAAATTCTACTTTAAATTTTGTACGGGGCTGATTATACAACATGTGGAATTCATCATTCATTATTCACTATGTACGGTAGAGAGGACGCAAGGACGACGAAGAACACAATGTGATCAAGAGTTCAAGATCGAGATTCATAGTTCGATTTCTTCTCTTCTACTCTCCTAATCTTTAATGAATAAACTCTTGTTCTTTGTTTGGTTTCATGAATAACTAAACTCCATATCTAGGCATCTCACTTGAGAGCCTAGGGTTCATGTAGACAATGTATTTCCTGATTCAATTTTGTGTTTCATGCTACCGATTTCTTCTACTACTGAATGATTGTTAGTTTCATGATACTGTTAACGATTCTAGTATATTGACACGATTAGGATAGAAATTAATAATCAAGCAGCTCGGGTTTGTTCTTATATTAATTCATGCTTAAAGTTGATACCTTTCTAGATTAATTATTCACATGATATGCTTATTCTTAGTGTTGAAGGAGTCATGACCAGAAAATACTAGCTTGCTAAATTAAGGGGTGACAACGAGTTTAATAGGCTTTGTGGAGATGTAAATTACAATCCCGAATCACCGAGACCGAAAGGAAAAGTGAGTAGGATTGCCTATTTTGAGTAGATTCGGTAGGATATTCAGATGTTCTGTGAAGAAATGGACCGAAAGGACCCGTAATTGTATCAGTAGTTGACCTGCTAGATAGGACCGGTGAACATATGTAAGACCCCAAAATTTTAAAAAAAGGTTTACTAAATGCATTTGTTTATCTAAGTCAGACTAGCCTAACAATTATTTGATAAATTGAGTTTATATTTGAAATATGTGGTGGTTTCTCTCTTGAACAGAAATTTTGATGGATACAATTATGTGAGAAAGACTTTAACTTAGATTTTGGGAGGCACATGTGTCATAGCCATTGGGCCATTACGTGGAGTCCGATTCTCAATCCCATCAGTAGTTGATGTTACTTGGTTGATAAGCTTGCATGAAATTGTTAATATGTTACAATTTTACCATGTGTATTTTGTCGGGTTTACAAGTAGAGGGTTTTGGTCACCATTGTGTAATTTTTGATTTATTCTAGTCATGCCACCTCATCAGAATTATTCCTCTTAGTTGCTAATGTGATACAAGCATGTTATTATATAACTCCTAAGTCCTACCCATAGACTTAACTCCTTAAGGTTGCTATTTCGTGTTCACCAAACAGAAACATACCAATGAGGAGTTTACTTTATATTCATGTGAAACTCAGTCAATTAGGGATTTGTTATTAGTTGTTGTGCATATCTTCTTTGTAAGAGACTAATGGAGAATATCAGAGTGAGAGACAAAGTTGTTGAGTTTTTCGAGTAGGTTAAGTTGGAGGCAGAGGAGTTCTTAGTGTCTTACAGTAGAAGTTTGATTCGCAAGAAATCTAGTTGGTTTACTGACTCTCCTTGAGTTCAGACGGTACAAGGGACTACAAAGTGACTTGTTTCGTTCAGCTTTCAGCTTTCTGGTTTGGTATGAATTTTCAGAGGTAGGGGAACTCTAACTTCTAATTTTCGTGCAGTTACAGTGTATTTATGTGTATACTGCTAATGTGATTTTACAGCTTTATAGCTATCTTATTATTATTTGGTGATTGATAAATCACGATATTTGTCTATTTGGTGCTGCATGCTGATGTGTAATAAATGGTTGTTGTGTTAAGCAGATTTTAGATTCCTACGCCAGTGGTTAGGCGGTACTTACTGGGCAGTTTGGATCACCCCTCTATTTTACAGGTTGAGCTGGAGCGCGAATGGATTGCGGAGTAGTTGCTTAATAGCATGTTTTAGCTAAATAATTGTTTTTGGCTTTTTTTAGTGAATGTTGTAACTTTTTAGTCGAAGACCGATATTTTATAAAAATAGTCATTTTTGACTAGTTCGTGTAACCTTTTAAATAATTCAGTCACGTACCAGATTTTCAGAAATATTGTTGAAAATGTCGTTTCAGAAGATTGTGTGTCCTGCTGGTGGAGTTTTGGACGTCTCAAAGTGTCAGACAAGTTGGCAGTAAAACTGTGATTTTATTGTAAATCGATATTTTATTATTAAAAGTGTTACGCTGGTCGTCACAACGTAAGTGAACTGAAAGGACCCTAGGTGAATCGTGACGTAAAACGACCTCAGACCGACAGGAGATGGTCGATGCTATTACCCGGCTTGATTAGAATACAGTTAACGTGTTACTCATATTTTATGGAAATCGTTTACATCCCTAAGTGATCAATAAGATCGCCTAGTTTCTCCATAACTGATAAGAACTTCTTCTTAATTTCAATTTACTCTTATTTCTACAGTTTCAACTACCACTTGTTTGGGGGTGGCAACCTCATTATTCTAAACTATTTCCTCTCTGTTATTCAATAAACTACATTAATTTGTTAATTAATAACTTGTTATGAGTTTGTCTCTGTGGGATCCACAACCTGAGTACAAAAATATTCACTCTTTATTACGCGACCGTGCACTTGCATTAAACCAATAGTACACATCGGTCATCTCGCAATCAAGAGTTATGAAGCCTATCAGTTGATTCACCTACGGAAAGATATGACACGTGGCTAGAGAGTGTCTGAGCTGGACTGGGGCGAAAGTGGCAACACTTGAAGATAAGGACGCACTTAATGAGGACTGGCAGGATGAGCCAGAAGCTAAGGAAGAACCTGATCAAAAGCCGGTTAAATGTGTCTTTATCTCTAAGTTACATAATTCCATTGACACCTCACTAGGTATATGTGAACATTATTTCGCTATAAAGTCGTTTGTTTGCAAAATGGCTTTAAACGATGAGTTTGTAGATTCTAGTGTCACTTATGAGTCTCCTAGATACCATGGAAATTATCATGATGTTCTTAAACAAGATAGATAACATATATGAAATTCTTAATGAGGATATGCTCTCCAATCTCTAAGTCAAGTTTTGAGAAACTCGCCAAGAAAACGGATGGTATGAGCACAATTCGCTCTATGATTGCTATGAGCACAATCCATGTTGGATCTTGGATTGAGTGATTCTTTTCTGAGAGAGTTGAGACCTTAAAAATACTTGTCTTGTCAATGTTTTTAGTTTGATGATATTTGAGTTAACATAGTTTGTTTATGATGTGATTTTGGGGTCTTGTCTCGTGTGATCGCTCGATGTTGGTTTGGCTTTCTTGTTATGTGGCTTTAGAGTTTAGAAGTTGGCTACTTCTGTTTGATTTGAGGCTCGGATTGTGACTGAAATAGATTGTTCTTAGGTACCCATGTGTTTGCATGTCCTTTGAGGGTTATGGAGCACATAACTGCTTGACGTTTAATTCAGTTAATTGAGACTGATTGCTAATAGGTGATCGAACGAGCTGGTGGTATAGACCACAGATCACTCGGAATCGATTATGAAAAAATATAATGTGAATCGAATTAATTTATTATAGGATCTTTCACGACCCACATGCTTTATGGACCACATAGTGCTTGGACTCTAATTCAATTAACCTTTAACTCTCAGACCATCCATGTACACAAGAAGCCTTAGGTGTCTTTACCTTAGAACCTTCACAGAAATGTGTCTTCTCCCGAAAACTTTCGAAGGTCTAATTCCAGCAACAGGTAAATTTATGTTCTTCTTTTTTTGTCGTAAAGGTAAATTTATCAAAGCTGTGTAAAGAGCAATAATAATTTATCAGAGACCTTTATAGGTAGTATTATAAAGACTAATTGATCTAATCTCATGGGTTATTATTCTTTGAGATGAGAGACACAAGAGTATCATTTATGCAAGAAGAAAAGTTATTTGTGTTAAAACAATTAACCGTGAATTCAAACAAATCCCCCTACCAACCACATTCCAAAAATATTGTAGAACACAGCGTGAAGGCCATATGTACCGGGTGCCTTAAGAGAGTTCATATTCCAAAACACATCTTTAACTTCTTTCAAAGTAAGAGGAGCAGTTAGAAGGGTCCTAGAATTGTCATCACAAGTAACATAAGTATCATGATTCAAATTAAGATAATTACTGGGACTACGTCAGGGCATAAATTGCAACGATTTTAGGCAACTTTCGTGAATAAGTTCTTAGGAAGAAAATTAAAACGGACAGGGAAAGGCTTTTTTTAGTAATGACCACAACACGGACACACACTGATATCATATACTCCGTATGACAATATAAGATGAAAGTACACATAAACAAAAGAAATCGTCAAATTCTGATCATGTATTCAACTAACTGATAAGTCCTATAAAATGGGTCAAATGAGCGCTCAAACATCATCACCCATAGATTTATCAAGTGTACCTATGTATAGCACATGCCATCCATACATATCCAGCATTTTAGAACGTGTGAGATGCATATCCATGTGACAAAAAGGTCACATGATAGGCATTCTTAGTCATGGACATCCAAACAAATTGGGATTTCCGTTACTTTATAACTTATGCAGATAGAAACAATATGAGATTGCCGTTACTTTATAACGTGCAAATACAAACAATGTGAGATTTCCGTTACTTTATATAACGTATTTAAATTCAAACAAATGAGTTTTACTTCCATATATGGGTGTGTGTGTGTGTGTGTGTTTGTGTTAGACATGCACATACAAATAAATGAGTTTAAGGACTAAAAGGACCCAAGCTATTAATTCAACAAAACAGAGTTATTTTACACAATTAAACGCAGCATACAATTATATAACTACACTTGCAACCATGTTATAAGAAACACAATTGAAAGTGTGTTAGTTCTTGATTTCATTCACTTATTCAACACAGCAATGTTTACTTGGCCACCCAAATAACGGAACTATCTGGAGACAAATGGCATATGGGAACAGATCCAGGCTTAACCTTGAGCAGCTGAAATACCGGATGCTTTGGGTTCCATGTGGATGTTTCGGCATGACAAACCGCCATCGCTTTCACTTTTGTGCCATCGGCCCCAACCATGGTCATCTCGGAGGCCTGTGTTGGTGTTTTGTGACAATAAAACACGGCATATGGATAGATCAAGTAATGGCACGCTAATGTACTATTCGACACTTTTTTAGCATCTTTAATAGTGTACCCTTGTAGTCCAGTTTCCTTCTCTACCTCAGTTGATAGTGCGCCAATGTTTTTCCCGAGCTTAGAAGTGGCAAAATCCACCATCGACTCCAAAGAAGTTGCACAATATTTCTCCTCTCCTACAATTTTGGGATCTTCACAAGTTTTTATTGTTTTCTTCAATGTTTCGGATTCAAATGAATTGGATCCCACTGCAAAATGTTTCAGAATTTCTGGGAACTTGGCTGATGTAAAGGGTATTTTTTCAGCATCTCCGCGAGGTAAGAATGGAACTGAACTAATAGTGCTACGAAA
Organism: Linanthus parryae; assembly: GCA_023055425.1. Lineage (NCBI taxonomy): Eukaryota > Viridiplantae > Streptophyta > Magnoliopsida > Ericales > Polemoniaceae > Linanthus > Linanthus parryae. Next base: position 126,088,153 of record JALGPY010000001.1, read on the forward strand.
GTGTAAGGTTATATTTTTTCCTCTTTTTAAGTCATCTTCGAGGAAGAAGATAGGATCACCCGATTTGCTCATCTGAACTTGGCTTCCCCACAAAACAAAAGGGATATAGCAATCCGATTGTTTGAAGGCACCTTTCTTGATTGCGGAAGCACCATAGTTGAATTTTTTCCCTTCTGCAAATTAAGTAATAAAAAATGTTAAATTAAACTTATATACATTTCACATACTTGTTAGGATTATTTGACAACCTTGAGGAAGAAGGCCGGTGACAGCTTTAGGCATGGGCGTATTTGGCAGCGTAGACTTCCAATAAGCTTCCGGAGACAAAGCGGCATGGCTTGCCACCAAAGTCAGCTGAAGATAAAATGGTGAATGTCAGTACCACACTAAAGAATTCAAGGAGAAAATAATGAAAATGTGGTGCTAAGATCTGACTCACAGAAACACATGTGAAGATGGTTAAGAGAGAAAACTCCATTGTCATCACAGACTAGAGATCTCAAAGCAAAAGTTGCACTGAAAGAATAGGTGTGGAGTGGTATTTATAGCACAAAGCAAGTGAAAGAGTACATAGGAGTAGGTTTTTTTTTAACTTACATCACATAGCCGGTTTCGAACCCGATCCAAACAAATTGGGATTTCCGTTACTTTATAACTTATGCAAATACAAACAATATGGGATTGCCGTTACTTTATAACATCCAAATACAAACAATGTGAGATTGCCGTTACTTATACTAGACTGAATCCCACGCCATGGCGCGGATGGGCAATGAAGAGGTAATTTAGTTTTATTGTTATGGTACATCCTTGTAGGACACAAAATTATAATGTGACTATTCATGAATTACATAATTGAATTTATATGAATTTCATAACTCGTAAGTATAAAGACTTCTGTGAGGATATTAGTCCGACAATAGCGTGCTTCGTAAAGGTGTGATTGGTGGGTTGTAAAATTTGTTTAGTAGAACTGGTTTTGTACGCAAACACATAGTTTTAGTATTATTTGTTAGTTACATGTATTAAGTATATTCCAGAGAACCATTTGCCAATATCGGAATTAGAGGCATTGCAGTTGTTGCACTAAAACGGTTAGTGCTTGCACTGAGATGGAATTAGAGTCATTACAATAATATGAGAAGCAAAACAAAATATCATATTAAACATTCTAGTTTTAGTAGAGCAATATATTACATCAAATTAATAATAGTAGAAGAATGAAAATTTGGTAAAATATCAGTTCTTGCATTCATATTCTTTTTGGTGGTCTAGAGGCTTCCTTTTGGTTTTGTAGAAAGAAAATAATGTTGCGTGACTATTTTTAGTCGACTTTAGAAAATAATGTTTCCCAAAAGAAATGTGTAAGCACTAAAACGTTAGAAGGCGTGGCTTTTACTCAATTTTTTATGTTCTTTTGCCCATATTCGGCACATTCTTTGTAAAAAAAAAAAAAAAAAAAAGACTATGTGACACATTAAAATATTTAAGACTATTATTTTAATTTTTTGTATTTAGATTTAGTTACGATTAGCCCTCTCTAAATATGAATAATAGTAAAAAAGACAATTCGATGCAAAAGAATATTGCATCTGCATTAACAAAATTAAAAATAATGATACTCCCTCCTTATTTTATATTTGATAGACATTGCACATATCTAAGCATTTTGAAAAAAAAAATATATTATTCTCACAAAATAAAATATTCTGTTACAGTTAAAAAAAATCATTAAGATTCATTGAACTTGTCAGGAGAAAATAAATAGTTGTTGTGCACCTTTGAATTGCCAATGCATATAGAAATTAGAAGTATACATTTAGTAGGCAATGGATTGAGATGTAAAAAGTAAAGAGAAAATATTGTTTTTAATGTATATATCATTGAAATTTTATTGTTGGGTCCTACATTTTTTACATGTCAATGAAAATTGAGTTCTCATAACGCAATTTGCCGATTATGCCACATAAGATGACAAATGCTATAATTAGAATTCTTTTAAATCCTATGTGAAATAAAGACGATGGACATCTCTCATAGTTGCATATATGATACATGTATGTACATGTATATACATATCTATATATATGTACGTGTGTGTTTGTGTGTTTGTGTGTGTCTACATGTGTGTGTACACATACATACATACATACATACACCGTGGCGGACTTATGTAGAGGCCCGTGGGGGCTATAGCCCCCACTTAAATTTTGGAATCTACAATTTTTACCCTATATTATGTTTATTTAATTATATAACCCCCACTCAAGTTTTGATATTTACAATATTTATCATATATTCCGTTAATATAATTATATTATCCCCCACTTGTGTTACCTATTTACCCCATCAATCTATTATAATCATAATCTTAACCCTTAAATACTTCAAAATTTACTGAAACATCCGTCATTAAACTTGAATATTTCTTGCCCCCACTGAGCTAAGTTTCTGGATCCGCCCCTGTATATACATATATATATATATATATTAACATCATTACGCATGAATAAGTTAAATAATTTCTTTCTTTTGAATTACGACTTTTTCTCATATTAATAACAGTTTCAATTACAACAAAAACATTGTTGTGCCAAAAAAGAGTTACTGGTTAGGCTTTGCTGCCAGTTTGTATAATTGCTGGTCATGTTGAGATACCTCTAGCCGCCATCATACTTTTTTTTAAATGTATGGTTTTCACTGTTTTTCTTTTTCAAACTTGTTTTTCCATATTTAACAGATTATTTTCCAATTTTCTTATAACACGTAGTTACGAATCCCAAAATGTAACGGTTTAATTTCAGTCATGCTTCAATTTCTCAGAAAAAACAAATCAGTCACGTTTCAATATGCTTCGCCCCTTCTAAATGGAAACAGAAAAAATATGTATCTAAATAACAAACATGCCAGATTTTCACTGCTAGTTTGTTTGTATACTTGTGACGCAGAATTGAATCGAGGCGTTTTATGGGAGCAGCAAGAAGCAACGAAGATGGAAGGGAAATCATGAAGGAACCTCCATAGGGTTCATAGAAAACACAACGTTTTCTGAAATAAACTCAATATTCAATAATCTGCTGAAATAAGTCCACAAGCCGGACTTAAATAGCCAAAAACCTAAAATTTACCTAAAATATTAAAATCTCAATAATAATTCTGAATTAAAGTCCTACTAAAGAAAAGCATGCTGGAAAAAGATTGACCCAAATTGGGTTTAAATTGAACTCCTAATTAACAAAAAGATTATTACTAAAAATAGCAAATTTGACGATTTCGTGCCCTAGCCGAATTTTGCCAAATAAGCATGGTGCTCGTGACTAAAGTCACGAGTTATCTTTAGAATGTCGTTTCTCGTCAGATTCATGTATGGTTCGACCCCGTTCATCAATCCTTCAATTCTGCCCCTGATTCCGCGTATGGACCAAAACAGCTTTTCTGAAACTGGCAAAATTCTTCCTGCGTGAGTCACCCCCTCTTCAAAAGAACTCGTCCTCGAGTTCGATTTAGGAACTTGAATGATCCGCTCCACCAGGAAAGGATCACAATAGAAGGATGGAATCTTGAACGGAAAAACTACTGACTCGTTTAATTCAAATTGCGTCTCTTTGTCGTCATATGCAACTTCATCGCCATCTCCATAGTCATCATAAACCGGAGGGATTTTTCAATCCACCTCAGATTCACATGATTTGAAAATACGCCTGTAAAAGATTGCATTGCGAAAAATATGTTCGATTTGTAACATACCCGAAGAATCTAGCTCGTCGATCATAAAACATGGTCCTCAATAACGCTCGCGATTGAAAGGAATCTCGAACGCGGGCTCCAAGTCAAGATCCAAGGCTTGACCTTCTACCACCACCATCATAAGCCCTTGGAGGTTGATTTCCCGTTAGGGGGCTTCCTCAGCCGGAACCTGCCCGCAGCCGCCAGGTCGTCCACGCACCATGGTTATGACGATCTTCTTCCCACATCGAACCGAGCTCTGATACCAACTGACGTCGAATTGAATCGAGGCGTTTTATGGGAGCAGCAAGAAGGTACGAAGATGGAAGGGAAATCATGAAGGAACCTCCATAGGGTTCATAGAAAACACAACGTTTTCTGAAATAAACTCAATATTCAATAATATGCTGAAATAAGTCCACGAGCCGGACTTAAATAGCCAAAAACCTAAAATTTACCTAAAATAGTAAAATCCCAATAATTATTCTGAATTAAAGTCCTACTAAAGAAAAGCATGCTGAAAAAATATTGACCCAAATCGGGTTTAAATTGACCTCCTAATTAACAAAAAGATTATTACTAAAAATAGCAAATTTGACGATTTCATGCCCTAAGCAGCCGAATTTTGCCAAATAAGCATGGTGCTCGTGACTAAATTCACGAGTTATCTTTAGAACGTCGTTTCTGGTCAGATTCATGTATCGCTCGACCCCGTTCATCAATCCTTCAATTCTACCTTTGATTCTGCGTTTGGACCGAAACAACTATTCTGAAACTGACAAAATTCTTCCTGCATCAACTTGTCTGTCAACGTTGATGATCTTTTTTTTTGACAGTTGATAATCACTTTATTTAAAGTATTTTTGAGGTATCACTTTATTTTAAGTAAATAAAAAGGAATTATAAATGTACATAAAATATTGAAAGTTTAGTTATATGTTTCTTTACTACATGTTTGCTTGCCCTTTTTTGCATTTCCTAAAAAGAAATTCAGTTCTCATTTTTATTTCTCAAATGCTTCTATTTGAATATTTCATTTTCTGCAAACTTGTCTACTCATGGTTAGCACTTTTCTCAAATTAAAAAGTAAAAACACTGTATTTGAAGTTAAAAAGATAAGTGTATGATTTTCACTCACTCTATAATTTTGGTGGCCTATATTTAGCATTTCAAAAAAATCTACTTTCAGATGAAACAAAAATTATTTTCAAATAAGATTCATTGAACTTGTCAGTAAGAAATAAAGAGTTGTTGTGCATTTTTTAATGCATGGAGTAAAAATGCACATTTCAATTACCAATGCATAGATATGTGAAAATAGTAAGGAAAAGAGCGATTTTAAAGTATTACACGTCATTAAAATTAAGTGTCAATATGTAATTGGCTCTTTCATATCTTACATGTCATTGAAAATTGAGTTGGCAAAATATCATTGATCAATCATACCACATAAGATGACACATGCCATGTTTAGAATTCATTTCAAATCCTATGTGGCATAAGGAGGATGAACCTCCCATTTGTCTTGCTTTTATATAGGGCTTAATTACTTAATGATACCCCCCAGTATAACGAAACTATCACTTTTCACTACCCACTACGAAAACTTACTGATAATGTTTCCCATTTGCAATAAATCAGTCACTTTGAAACTGGGAAAATTTTCCGTCCAAACACCATCATCACAATAAGGGCAAAATTGTCAATGCCAAATAATAAATTTAACATGAAAAAAATTAGAAAAAGAAAAGTAGAAAACAGAAACACAATTGAAGATAAAGATTGGAAGTAAAAAACGAAGAAGAGAGGAAGAAATTGAAACCTATCAATTGCCTTTGATGCCATCACTGGTATGTAAAGAGAGAAAGGAATTGAAACCTACCAATCGCCGAATCATCGTCATTTCAAGCTCTCCTTCTCCGTCACTGTCAGTCCTCTTATCCGATCTTCTCGGCGATATTTGATCGGCGAAACAGTTAGATTGGTGGTTTTGGGCTTGGAGATGGGTTTCCTCGAATCGAGTATGGGTGAACACGATCAGACTGTTGGTCTGGTTTGACGGCGTCGGGTTCGTTCGATTGAGTCCAGAGAGGGTTTTGTTGGTTCAGGGGTTGGGTTACAAGAACTGGTTTCTCGATCTCTGGTTCGATTGAGGTTTGAGGCGAAAGCGGTTACAAGAAATGGGTTTCTTGATCTCTGGTTGAGCGATGAAACAGAGGGCTTCAGTGGTTCAGGGGTTGGGTTACAAGAAATGGGTTTCTCGATTCCTGAAGTTTTCCGTTGAAACAGAGGGCTTTGGTGTCCCGTCTTGAATTGAAGTTTGAGATGATGACGTAGAAGGAAGTTGAAGTGGGTTGGTTTTGATCTGGGTTTTTCTGGTTTCCATGGAGTGTTCAGACAAAGACGAAGGTGATGGTGAAGGGTCTGGGTCCATGCGGCGGTGTTGGTGGTAGGGTGGCTGGGTTCTGGGTCTGTCTGGTGGTGATGGTTGTGGGTTAGCCGGTATCTGGGTCCATCTGGCGGTGATGGCGGTGGTTGTGGTGGTGATTGTTTTGACAATCTTAGAGTTCATCAATAAAATGTAATTGACAATTTTAGCCTTGAACAAAAGGACATAAATGTCAAGTAACGGCTCTTTCTGTTAAGTGATGGACGGAAATTTTTTACCAGTTTTAAATTGTCTTATTAATTGCAAATGGGGTACATTTTCGCTAGTTTCAGAATGGGTATTGCAATGTGATAGTTTCACTTTACTGGGGGTACCATTAAGTAATTAAGCCTTTATATAGATATATAAATAACGTATTTAAATTCAAACAAATGATTTTTACTTCCATATATGGGCGTGTGTGTGTGTGTTAGACATGCACATACAAATAAATGAGTTTAAGGACTAAAAGGACCCAAGCAATTAATTCAACAAAACAGAGTTATTTACACAATTAAACGCAGCATACAATTATATAACTACACTTGCAACCATGTTATAAGAAACACAATTGAAAGTGTGTTAGTTCTTGATTTCGTTCACTTATTCAACACAGCAATGTTTACTTGGCCACCCAAATAACAGAACTATCTGGTGACAAATGGCATATGGGAACAGATCCAGGCTTAACCTTGAGCAGCTGAAATACCGGATGCTTTGGGTTCCATGTGGATGTTTCGGCATGACAAACCGCCATCGCTTTCACTTTTGTGCCATCGGCCCCAACCATGGTCATCTCGGAGGCATGTGTTGGTGTTTTGTGACAATAAAACACGGCATATGGATAGATCAAGTAATGGCACGCTAATGTACTATTCGACACTTTTTTAGCATCTTTAATAGTGTACCCTTGTAGTCCAGTTTCCTTCTCTACCTCAGTTGAGAGTGCGCCAATGTTTTTCCCGAGCTTAGAAGTGGCAAAATCCACCATCGACTCCAAAGAAGTTGCACAATATTTCTCCTCTCCTACAATTTTGGGATCTTCACAAGTTTTTATTGTTTTCTTCATTGTTTCGGATTCAAATGAATTGGATCCCACTGCAAAATGTTTCAGAATTTCTGGGAACTTGGCTGATGTAAAGGGTATTTTTTCAGCATCTCCGCGAGGTAAGAATGGAACTGAACTAATAGTGCTACGAAAGTGTAAGGTTATATTTTTTCCTCTTTTTAGGTCATCTTCGAGGAAGAAGATAGGATCACCTGATTTGCTCATCTGAACTTGGCTTCCCCACAAAACAAAAGGGATATAGCAATCCGATTGTTTGAAGGCACCTTTCTTGATTGCGGAAGCACCATAGTTAAATTTTTTCCCTTCTGCAAATTAAGTAGTAAAAATTCTCAAATTAAACTTATATACATTTCACATACTTGTTAGGTTTATTTGAAAACCTTGGGGAAGAAGGCCGGTGACAGCTTTAGGCATGGGCGTATTTGGCAGCGTAGACTTCCAATAAGCTTCCGGAGACAAAGCGGCATGGCTTGCCACCAAAGTCAGCTGAAGATAAAATGGTGAATGTCAGTACCACACTAAAGAATTCAAGGAGAAAATAATGAAAATGTGGTGCTAAGATCTGACTCACAAAAACACATGTGAAGATGGTTAAGAGAGAAAACTCCATTGTCATCACAGACTAGAGATCTCAAAGCAAAAGTTGCACTGAAAGAATAGGTGTGGAGTGGTATTTATAGCACAAAGCAAGTGAAATAGTACATAGGAGTAGTTTTTTTTAAAAATTACATCACATAGCCGGTTTCGAACCCGAGAGCTCAAATCACTCGTGATAATGTGGTAGAATGGAGGTACTAGATAGCTCCTAAAAGGTGCTATCACTTAGTCATGGACATCCAAACAAATTGGGATTTCTGTTACTTTATAACTTATGAAAATACAAACAATATGGGATTGCCGTTACTTTATAACGTGCAAATACAAACAATGTGAGATTGCCGTTACTTATACTAGTCTGAATCCCATGCCATGGCGCGGATGGGCAATGAAGAGGTAATTTAAGTTTATTGTTATGGTACATCTTTGTAGGACACAAAATTATAATGTGACTATTCATGAATTACATAATTTAATTTATATGAATTTCATAACTCGTAAGTATAAAGACTTCTGTGAGGATATTAGTCCGACAATAGCGTGCTTCGTAAAGGTGTGATTGGTGGGTTGTAAAATTTGTTTAGTAGAACTGGTTTTGTACGCAAACACATAGTTTTAGTATTATTTGTTAGTTACAGGTATTAAGTATATTCCAGAGAACCATTTGCCAATATCGGAATTAGAGTCATTGGAGTTGTTGCACTAAAACGGTTAGTGCTTGCACTGAGATGGAATTAGAGTCACTACAATAATATGAGAAGCAAAACAAAATATCATTAAACATTCTAGTTTTAGTAGAGCAATATATTACATCAAATTAATAATAGTAGAAGAATGGAAATTTGGTAAAATATCAGTTCTTGCATTCATATTCTTTTTGGTGGTCTAGAGGCTTCCTTTTGGTTTTGTAGAAAGCAAAAAACGTTGCGTGGCTATTTTTAGTCGACTTTAGAAAATAATTTTCCCAAAAGAAATGTGTAAGCACCAAAACGTTAGAAGGTGTGGTTTTTACTCAATTTTTATGTTCTTTTGCCCATATTCGGCACATTCTTTGTAAAAAAAAAAAAAAAAAAAAAAAAAAAAGACCATGTGACACATTAAAATATTTAAGACTATTATTTTAATTTTTTGTATTTAGATTTGGTTACGATTAGCCCTCTCTAAATATGAATAATAGTAAAAAAGACAATTCGATGCAAAAGAATATTGCATCTGCACTAACAAAATTAAAAATAATGATATTCCCTCCTTATTTTATATTTGATAGACATTGCACATATCTAAGCATTTTGAAAAAAAAAATTATCCTCACAAAATAAAATATTATGTTACATGTAAAAAATCATTAAGATTCATTGAACTTGTCAGGAGAAAATAAATAGTTGTTGTGCACCTTTGAATTGTCAATGCATATAGAAATTAGAAGTATACATTCAGTAGGCAATGCATTGAGATGTAAAAAGTAAAGAGAAAACATTGTTTTTAATGTATATATCATTGAAATTTTATTGTTGGGTCCTACATTTTTTACATGTCAATGAAAATTGAGTGTTCATAACGCAATTTGCCGATTATGCCACATAAGATGACAAATGCTATAATTAGAATTCTTTTAAAATCCTATGTGAAATAAAGACGATGGACATCTCTCATAGTTGCATATATGATACATGTATATACATATCTATATATATGTACGTGTGTGTGTGTGTGTGTTTGTGTGTGTCTACATGTGTGTGTACACATACATACACACATACGCAGTGGCGGACCTATGTAGAGGCCCGTGAGGGCTATAGCCCCCACTTAAATTTTGGAATCTACAATTTTTACCCTATATTATGCTTATTTAGTTATATAACCCCCACTCAAGTTTTGATATTTACAATAATTATCATATATTTCGTTAATATAATTATATTACCCCCCACTTGTGTTACCTATTTACCCCATCAATCTATCAAAATCATAATTTTAACCCTTAAATACTTCAAAATTTACTGAAACATTCGTCATTAAACTTGAATATTTCTTGCCGCCACTGAGCTAAATTTCTGGATCCGCCCCTGTACATACATACATACATACATACATACATACATACATACATACATACATATATATATATATATGCACATGTGTGTGTGTCTGTGTGTATATATATATATATATATATATATATATATATATATATATATATTAACATCATTACGCATGAATACGTTAAATAATTTCTTTCTTTTTAATTACGATTTTTTATCATATTAATAACAGTTTCAATTACAGTAAAAACATTTTTGTGCCAAAACAGAGTTACTGGTTAGGCTTTGCTGCCAGTTTGTATACTTGCTGGTCATGTTGAGATAGCTCTAGCTGCCATCATACTTTTTTTAAAATGTATGGTTTTCACTGTTTTTCTTTTTCAAACTTGTTTTTCCATATTTAGCAGATTATTTTTCAATTTTCTTGTAACACGTAGTTACGAACCCCAAAGTGTAACGGTTTAATTTCAGTCATGCTTCAATTTCTCAGAAAAAACAAATCAGTCACGCTTCAATATGCTTCGCCCCTTCTAAATGGAAAAACAGAAAAAATATGTATCTAAATAACAAACATGCCAGATTTTCACTGCTAGTTTGTTTGTATACTTGTCTCTCGACGTTGATGATCTTTTTTTTTGGGACAGTTGATGATCACTTTATTTAAAGTATTTTTGAGGTATCACTTTATTTTATGTAAATAAAAAAGAATTATAAATGTACAAAAAATATTGAAAGTTTAGTTATCTGTTTCTTTACTACATGTTTTCTTGCCCTTTTTTGCATTTCCTTAAAAGAAACTCAGTTCTCATTTTTATTTCTCAAATGCTTCTATTTGAATATTTCATTTTCTGCAAACTTGTCTACTCATGGTTAGCATTTTTCTAAAATTAAAAAGTAAAAACACTGTATTTGAAGTTAAAAAGATAAGCGTATGATTTTCACTCACTCTATAATTTTGGTTGCCAATATTTAGCATTTCAAAAAAATCTACTTTCAGATGAAACAAAAATTATTTTCAAATAAGATTCAATGAACTTGTCAGTAAGAAATAAAGAATTGTTGTGCATTTTTTAATTTTCAATGCATGGAGAAATTAAAAAGGCACATTTCAATTACCAATGCATAGATATGTGAAAATAGTAAGGAAAAGAGCGATTTTTAAAGTATTACATGTCATTAAAATTAAGTGTCAATATGTAATTGGCTCTTTCATATCTTACATTGAAAATTGAGTTGGCAAAATATCATTGATCAATCATACCACATAAGATGACACATGCCATGTTTAGAATTCATTTCAAATCCTATGTGGCATAAGGAGGATGAACCTCCCATTTGTCTTGCTTTTATATAGGGCTTAATTACTTAATGATACCCCCCAGTATAACGAAACTATCACTTTGCACTACCCACTACGAAAATTTGCTGATAATGTTCCCCATTTGCAATAAATCAGTCACTTTGAAACTGGGAAAATTTTCCATCCAAACACCTGTAGGGTTTTGATTCATGGATGCGCAACGGAAACACAAACAATCATAAAACCATGCAAAACCCTCCAAGGATCACAAGTCAAGAGAATTAACGATGGTAAATGAAGAAATCAATAACACACCTTAGGGTTCTCCTTTGATGACTTCAAACGCGAATTGTGTCACGTTCTCTATGGTTGATCCACGCCTAGAGTTGATCCTAGAATCTCCCAAGTCCTTGGTGCTAGCCCGGAAGAGGAAGAGGAAGAAGAATCACGCAAAACGAGAACCAAAGGAGGGTCTCGGCCTCCTTGTGGCCGACGGGATGGGGCGGCGAGCTCCTAGCTTGCTTGCTCCTTTTCTCTCCTTTTGTTCTCTCCCACTCTTGTTATGTTCAATAATGAGCATAAGTTATGTGTAGGAAGGAAGGAAGGTCCTTTATATAGTCCAACAACTCCTTGCCAACTACCTAAAGGACTTATTCTAGTCCTACTAGAATTCAATTTAGTCCCTTCCTTGCAAATTAGTTCCTACTAAGCTTGCAAGGTTTTGCAAAGTGATCCTTCTAATTAATTAATCCAATTAATTAATTCCCAAATCTAGTTCAAATCTATATAGCGTGTGACCCCATAGGTTCTATCTAGTTGGTAGCAACTATTTGCTAATATGGAGCGGTTTCTAGCAAAACATCCATTCTAGCCAACTAATAATAGTCATCTTGACAACCTTTGTACAAGTAATTGTCTCATCCCTTTGTCTCTATATCCGGATTGGACACGAGACATACAAGTCACACTCGTATATCCAATCCATAGTTTCTCGATCCATGGGAATAGCCTTATTCGTGCAAATAACATCAATATCCCATATTGATTTATTTGAGTCTGGCCAGACATTCTATAAGAACTATCCCTCGAGTGGCCTAGGATATTTGCTCCCGTTATATGGGAGGGACAAATTCTATCTACGTCCACTACGATCTCTAAGCTTGCTTCTTATTGTATCCAGTACACGCCTTTATAACTACCCAGTTATGGTGTAGTTATATCTGGCGCCTCTATTCCAACAGTCTCCCACTTGCACTAGAGCCAATCTGGCGCATCTCGTATGCCCATACTCCTAGTGTGACCTTCATGCTTCCACTGCGTGAGCGGCTTTGTAAGCGGGTCTGACAGATTATTTTCTGTAGGAATCTTGCATATCCGAACGTCTCCTCTATCGATAATATCTCGAATCAGATGAAACTTCCTGAGCACGTGCTTGGACTTCTGGTGCGACCTTGGTTCCTTCGATTGCGCGATCGCCCCAGTGTTGTCACAGAACAACTCGACTGGATCCGCAAAGCTAGGGACCACACCAAGTTCAGAAACAAACTTTCTGATCCAAACAGCTTCCTTTGTTGCGCCATTTGCAGCAATGTACTCAGCCTCTGTTGTAGAATCAGCTACCGTATCTTGCTTGGAACTCTTCCAGCTCACCGCTGCTCCATTCAGGCAAAACACATGTCCCGACTATGATCTAAAGTCATCTCTGTCGGTTTGGAAGCTTGCATCAGTGTAACCCCTTACACGCAACTCTTCCTCACCGCCAAATATCAAGAAAGCATCCTTAGTTCTTCTTAAGTACTTTAGGATGTTCTTGACTACAATCCAGTGACTCTCACCTGGATTGGATTGGTATCTCCTTGTCATACTCAAGGCATATGACACATCTGGTCTAGTACATAACATGGCGTACATGATAGATCCTATGGCCGAGGCATAGGGAATCCTACTCATGCGTTCCTTCTCAATCTCATTGGAAGGACAATCACTCTTCGAAAGAGTGATTCCATGTGACATAATAATCCCTTCTTGGAATCTTGCATGTTGAACCATTTCAACACCTTGTCAATATATGTACTTTGACTTAGGCCTAGCAACCTCTTAGATCTATCTCTATAGATTTTTATACCGAGTATATAGGCTGCTTCCCCTAAGTCCTTCATTGAGAAACACTTTCCGAGCCAATCTTTAACAGATTGAAGCATGGGAACGTCGTTTCCAATGAGTAGTATGTCATCCACATACAAGACCAGAAAAGCTACAAAGCTCCCACTAACCTTCTTGTAGACACAAGACTCATCTTCGTTTATGATGAAGCCAAACTCTTTGACCACTTCATCAAAACGTCGATTCCAACTCCTAGAAGCTTGCTTTAATCCATAAATGGATCGTTGCAGTTTACAAACTTTGTTGGCTTGCTTTGGATCCTCAAAACCCTCCGGCTGTATCATATACACGTCCTCGAGGAGATTCCCATAAAGGAATGCTGTTTTGACATCCATCTGCCAAATTTCATAGTCATGGTATGCTGCAATTGCAAGTAGGAGTCGGATGGATTTGGTCATAGCGACTGGTGAAAAGGTTTCATCATAGTCGATACCATGAATATGTCTGAATCATTTAGCCACCAATCGGCCCTTATAGGTAACCACATTACCATCCATGTCGATCTTCTTCTTGAAGACCCACTTGCACCCTATGGGTCGCATGGTTCCACCAAAGTCCATACTTTGTTGGTATACATGGATTCCATCTCGGATCTCATGGCTTCAGCCACTTCTGAGAGTCTGGGCCATTCATGGCCTCCTCATAGGTAGTAGGCTCATCATCTATGAGCATCGTGTCACCGGAATCAGTCACGAGAAGTCCATACCTCTCGGGTTCCTGGCGCACTCTACTAGATCTACGAAGCTCTTGTGTTACCTGAACAGGTTGCTCCACAACTGCTTGTGGTTCATGTTCATGTTCCATTATCGATTCAGTGATTTGTGGTTCTTGAATCTCTTCAAGTTCTACATTCCTCCCACTTGCGTCTTTAGAGACAAACTCTCTTTCTAGAAACACGCCGGTCCGAGCAACAAACACTTTCTTCTCGGTTGGATTGTAGAAGTAGTATCCCTTAGTTTCCTTAGGGTACCCCAAAAATTTACACTTATCCGATTTTGCCCCTAGCTTGTCTGATTGTAAACGTTTTACATAGACATAGCAGCCCCAAACCTCATGAACGACAGTGTGGGACGCCTCCCACTCCACATCTCATATGGTGTCTTCATGACTGATTTAGATGGAACACGGTTAATGGTGAAAGCTGCACTTAATAGAGCGTAGCCCCAAAATGATAATGGAAGATCGGTTTGACACATCATAGATCGAACCATATCCAATAGGGTTCGATTCCTCCTCTCGGACACGCCATTCCATTGTGGCGTTCCAGGTGGAGTGAGTTGGGACACAATCCCACACTCTCTAAGATAGTCGTCAAACTCTTGGCTTAAGTATTCTCCTCCACGATCCGATCGTAGAGCTTTGATACTTTTGCCAAGTTGCTTTTCTACTTCATTCTTGAATTCTTTGAACACTTCAAAGGATTCGGATGGTGCCCTCATAATGTACACAAATCCATATCTACTGTAATCATCAGTAAATGTAATGAAGTAGACATAACCACCCCTGGCAGGCGTGGCAAATGGCCCACACACATCGGTATGTATGAGCGCCAATTGCTCACTAGTCCTCTCACCTTTCTTATTGAAAGGGGACTTTGTCATTTTTTCCAATAAACAAGCCTCACATGTCTCATATGATTCAAAATCAAATGAGTCTAGTAATCCATCCTTATGGAGTCTAGATACACGTTTCTCATTTATGTGGCCTAAACGACAGTGCCATAAATAAGCAGGATTTAAATCATTTATTTTAATCCACTTGGTATTAATGTTGTAGACAGGATTGCTTAGGTCAAGGACATAAAGTCCATTAAATAATTGCGCACTAAAATAGTGAATATTATTCAAATAAAAGGAACAACAATTGTTCTTTACTGAAATAATAAAACCATCCTTGTCCAAACAAGAAATAGAAATAATGTTTCTGCTCATAGCAGGCACAAAATAGCAATTATTTAATTCTAAAACTAATCCTGAAGGCAGAGATAGCTTGCACACGCAATTGGCCAACGCAGCAACCTTTGCTCCATTCCCAACGCGCAGATCTACGTCTCCTTTAGCCAATCTTCTACTTCTCTTTAGATCCTGCATATTTCGACAAATATGAGATCCACATCCAGTATCTAATACCCATGATGTAGAGATAGTTAAATTGACATCTACAACAAAAATACCTGGTGGTGGTGGAATCACTATTCCAAGCCTCTTGTCCTCCAGATATTTTGGGCAGTTCCTCCTCCAGTGTCCAGGCTGACTGCAGTAGTGACACTCACCTTTAGTCACACCTTTGGCAATGCCACCAACAGGTTTAAGGGCAGGTTCCTTGGACTTGGCAACTGACTTGCCTTTTCCCTTGGAGGATGAGGCAAACCTTTTGCCCTTTCCTTTCTGCACCATCATAATGGCATTGCCCTTACCCTTGTTGATGCTCTGTTCAGCCATCCTCAACATATTGAGTAAATCAGGCAGTGGTTTCACGATCTCGTTCATGTTATAGTTCATGATGAACTGTCCATAACTCTCGGGCAACGATTGCAATACGAGATCGGTTGCCAACTCTTGGCCGACCGGGAACCCTAGTCGGGCGAGATTCTCCAAGTACCCGATCATACGGAGTACATGGGGTCCCACCGGGTTTCCTTCTACCAGATGACACTTGAACAGTGCCTTAGAGACCTCATACCTCTCTACCCTCGCATGCTCTTGGAAGAGCTGCTTCAGATGCTCGATCATATCGACAGCATTCATGTTTCGTGTTGCTTCTGAAGCTCAGAAGTCATGGTGCATAGCATAAGGCAGGCCGCATCATTAGCGTCATCAACACGCTTTTGATACGCCTTTAGGGCAGCAGGTGTTTGGTTCTCTGGACCTTCTGGAACATGCTCCTCTATTGCGTACAGTTTCTTCTCTTGCTTGAGAACAATTCTCAAGTTTCTGTACCAATCAAGAAAGTTGGTTCCAGAGAGCTTGTCCTTCTCAAGGACAGATCGTAGGGAATGTTGTGAACTCGATGAGTTGTTTGCCATTTCGAATTCTACAAAAAGGAAAATACGCAAGTTTTAGTATTTGTGAATTTTTGACTATATTCAATAATGGCAAGTTTATCAAATATAGCTCCCACTATTTTTCTACGGATTAATAACCCTCAAGATATTAATGCGGAAAATATCCTTATATTTTCTAGTGGGCCAAGATCCATCTTTCATCTCCTTATGAGCTTGCTTTGGCAAGTCACCATAATTTGACTACTTTAGGTAGGAACAATTCCAATTGCATCCCATATGCAACTCTTGGTTCAATTGGGCAAATAACTCCTTATTTATCCATCCATATGGATAATCCCAATTGATTGCCTCTAGGTTTCTTAATCAAATTAATAGCCTAGTTGTGTTCAACCTCTTATCTAAACAATTGCACATTGTTACGTGCCATCGCATGCCATCATTATGAACCAAGTCGCCATGCTTTGGCACGCACGAACTTGATAAATAATGATGATAATGAGTGTTTAAATAACGAGAAGGCAAGAACACAATATTTGAATTTTGAGGGATTTTAAATTCAATTTTAATTGTTTTGTTGATCATTATCAACTAATCTATCTATTTGAGTTTGGGCACAACTCCAAATAATTGATCCGGGTTGTATAATTATCTTATTATTCTAATTGCATGCATCATCCATACACCAACCACACAATAATAAGACAATAAAATAAACAACCACAAAACAGAAATTAAACGTGATGTGGATATGGCCTTTTCTAGACTAAGATAATTCCAAGCCAATGGAATTATCTATGAACCCTAAAACAAACACATCTCCATGCGTCTTGATCTTTTGGTCCATCCTTCATAGTCATGTGGAATGCTCCATGCTCCATCTTTTGTGGCTTCTTTGGCTTTGGGCTTCTTTTCTTCAATCTTGGCTAACAATCTACTTTATCTAGCACTAGCTAACTTCTATACTAAATAAAATAAATCTCACAAGTTGAGAAAAAAAATGGCACGCAGGCCATAAAACCCTAATTAATTATTACAATTAATTGATCAGCTCGCAGGCCGTAAAACCAAACCACAAAATTAAACATCCACATCAAACCACATCCTAAGGCCATATCCAATCACCATGCGACTTGCACATAAACAGTTAAAATCCAATTTTAACGCGCTTGGTCAATTTTAATTGATTTTAGGATTTCTAGGGTTAAAACGGTCCATGGGCCCAACAATCAAATTGTCCGGGCCCAATAAGTTGAACCACAAGTCCCTAGGGCCGGCCCGGCCCAAAACCCACAAGCCTAGGCCGCGGGTTAGGGCCGCCCGGCCCCTAGGGCGGCCAAGCTTGGGTGGCAAGCAAGAGGGGCGGTCCCCTAGGGGGACGAACCTCCTTGAGGGAGTTGTTTCCAAAAACAACTCCCTTGCTTGGTGCCCAAGTTTGGTTGTTCCCTTGTTTTGGAAGAACTCCTTCTTCCCCAAGGATGCCCAAACCCTAGATCTAAGATCCTAAAATTTCTCAAACTCACCAATTCATGCATCTAATGCAAAAATTATATCTTGTTATGATGAATTATTGACAAATTGCATCACATGCTTGATTTGTCTTGTTTTACGCGATAAACAATCAAATTAAGGTGTAAAACAACTAAAACGTAACACATAAACCACGTTTATGCTCTACGACCTGTGGCTCTGATACCACTGTAGGGTTTTGATTCATGGATGCGCAACGGAAACACAAACAATCATAAAACCATGCAAAACCCTCCAAGGATCACAAGTCAAGAGACATAACGATGGTAAAGGAAGAAATCAATAACACACCTTAGGGTTCTCCTTTGATGACTTCAAACGCGAATTGTGTCACGTTCTCTATGGTTGATCCACGCCTAGAGTTGATCCTAGAATCTCCCAAGTCCTTGGTGCTAGCCCGGAAGAGGAAGAGGAAGAAGAATCACGCAAAACGAGACCCAAAGGATGGTCTCGGCCTCCTTGTGGCCGACGGGATGGGGCGGCGGGCTAGGGGCGGCGAGCTCCTAGCTTGCTTGCTCCTTTTCTCTCCTTTTGTTCTCTCCCACTCTTGTTATGTTCAATAATGAGCATAAGTTATGTGTAGGAAGGACGGAAGGTCCTTTATATAGTCCAACAACTCCTTGCCAACTACCTAAAGGACTTATTCTAGTCCTACTAGAATTCAATTTAGTCCCTTCCTTGCAAATTAGTCCCTACTAAGTTTGCAAGGTTTTGCAAAGTGATCCTTCTAATTAATTAATCCAATTAATTAATTCCCAAATCTAGTTCAACTCTATATAGCGTGTGACCCCATAGGTTCTATCTAGTTGGTAGCAACTATTTGCTAATATGGAGCGGTTTCTAGCAAAACATCCATTCTAGCCAACTAATAATAGTCATCTTGACAACCTTTGTACAAGTAATTGTCTCATCCCTTTGTCTCTATATCCGGATTGGACACGAGACATACAAGTTACACTCGTATATCCAATCCATAGTTTCTCGATCCATGGGAATAGCCTTATTCGTGCAAATAACATCAATATCCCATATTGATTTATTTAAGTCGGGCCAGACATTCTATAAGCACTATCCCTCGAGTGGCCTAGGATATTTGCTCCCGTTATGTGGGAGGGACAAATTCTATCTACGTCCACTACGATCTCTAAGCTTGCTTCTTATTGTATCCAGTACACGCCTTTATAACTACCCAGTTACGGTGTAGCGTTTAACGCTACCAAGATCACAATAATCCACAACTAGAATATCTAGTGACTTCAAGTCTAAGGATGACAACACCATTGCACCGCGAGAAGCGCTTGTGACTCAACATAACGTGTATGTAGCCTTCTCGGAGATGGGTCAATCCAGTGCAACATTCCCTAATGCACACCTATGTGTTGGATCGTGATATCTCCATATCAATCCAACCCCATACTAGTCTATAGATGATTGTCCTATTAATCATTATACTGGACTAGGGATATTTAAGATAAAGAACACAATTGTAAATCTAAGGACTTCATTATATTAAATATCCAATAAATAATAAATGAATTTCTAGCCACAAATAAATTCATACTAAACTAGATTGCCTCTAGGGCATCTATTCCAACAGTCTCCCACTTGCACTAGAGCCAATCTGGCGCATCTCGTATGCCCATACTCCTAGTGTGACCTTCATGCTTCCACTGCGTGAGCGGCTTTGTAAGCGGGTCTGACAGATTATCATCTGTAGGAATCTTGCATATCCGAACGTCTCCTCTATCGATAATATCTCGAATCAGATGAAACTTCCTGAGCACGTGCTTGGACTTCTGGTGCGACCTTGGTTCCTTTGATTGCGCGATCGCCCCAGTGTTGTCACAGAACAACTCGACTGGATCCGCAATGCTAGGGACCACACCAAGTTCAGAAACAAAGTTTCTGATCCAAACAGCTTCCTTTGCTGCGCCATTTGCAGCAATGTACTCAGCCTCTGTTGTATAATCAGCTACCGTCTCTTGCTTGGAACTCTTCCAGCTCACCGCTGCTCCATTCAGGCAAAACACATATCCCGACTGTGATCTAAAGTCATATGTGTCGGTTTGGAAGCTTGCATCAGTGTAACCCCGTACACGCAACTCTTCCTCACCGCCAAATATCAAGAAAGAATCCTTAGTTCTTCTTAAGTACTTTATGATGTTCTTGACTGCAATCTAGTGACTCTCACCTGGATTGGATTGGTATCTGCTTGTCATACTCAAGGCATATGAAACATCTGGTCTAGTACATAACATGGCGTACATGATAGATCCTATGGCCGAGGCATAGGGAATCCTACTCATGCGTTCCTTCTCAATCTCATTGGAAGGACAATCACTCTTCGAAAGAGTGATTCCATGTGACATGGGCAATAATCCCTTCTTGGAATCTTGCATGTTGAACCGTTTCAACACCTTGTCAATATATGTACTTTGACTTAGGCCTAGCAACCTCTTAGATCTATCTCTATAGATTTTTATACCGAGTATATAGGCTGCTTCCCCTAAGTCCTTCATTGAGAAACACTTTCCGAGCCAATCTTTAACAGATTGAAGCATGGGAACGTCGTTTCCAATGAGTAGTATGTCATCCACATACAAGACCAGAAAAGCTACAGAGCTCCCACTAACCTTCTTGTAGACACAAGACTCATCTTCGTTTATGATGAAGCCAAACTCTTTGACCACTTCATCAAAACGTCGATTCCAACTCCTAGAAGCTTGCTTTAATCCATAAATGGATCCTTGCAGTTTACAGACTTTGTTGGCTTGCTTTGGATCCTCAAAACCCTCCGGCTGTATCATATACACGTCCTCGAGGAGATTCCCATAAAGGAATGCTGTTTTGACATCCATCTGCCAAATGTCATAGTCATGGTATGCTGCAATTGCAAGTAGGAGTCGGATGGATTTGTTCATAGCGACTGGTGAAAAGGTTTCATCATAGTCGATACCATGAATCTGTCTGAATCATTTAGCCACCAATCGGCCCTTATAGGTAACGACATTACCGTCCATGTCGATCTTCTTCTTGAAGACCCACTTGCACCCTATGGGTCGCATCCCATCGGGTGGTTCCACCAAAGTCCATACTTTGTTGGTATACATGGATTCCATCTCGGATCTCATGGCTTCCAGCCACTTCTGAGAGTTTGGGCCATTCATGGCCTCCTCATAGGTAGTAGGCTCATCATCTATGAGCATCGTGTAACCGGAATCAGTCACGAGAAGTCCATACCTCTCGGGTTCCTGGCGCACTCTACTAGATCTACGAAGCTCTTGTGTTACCTGAACAGGTTGCTCCACAACTGCTTGTGGTTCCTGTTCATGTTCCATTATCGGTTCAGTGATTTGTGGTTCTTGAACCTCTTCAAGTTCTACATTCCTCCCACTTGCTTCTTTAGAGAAAAACTCTCTTTCTAGAAACACGCCGGTCCGAGCAACAAACACTTTCTACTCGGTTGGATTGTAGAAGTAGTATCCCTTAGTTTCCTTAGGGTACCCCACAAATTTACACTTATCCGATTTTGCCCCTAGCTTGTCTGATTGTAAACGTTTTACATAGACATCGCAGCCCCAAATCCTCATGAACGACAGTGTGGGACGCCTCCCACTCCACATCTCATATGGTGTCTTCATGACTGATTTAGATGGAACACGGTTAATGGTGAAAGCTGCACTTAATAGAGCGTAGCCCCAAAATGATAATGGAAGATCGGTTTGACACATCATAGATCGAACCATATCCAATAGGGTTTGATTACTCCTCTCGGACACGCCATTCCATTGTGGCGTTCCAGGTGGAGTGAGTTGGGACACAATCCCACACTCTCTAAGATAGTCGTCAAACTCTTGGCTTAAGTATTCTCCTCCACGATCCGATCGTAGAGCTTTGATACTTTTGCCAAGTTTCTTTTCTACTTCATTCTTGAAGTCTTTGAACACTTCAAAGGATTCGGATTTTGCCCTCATAAGGTACACAAATTCATATCTACTGTAATCATCAGTAAATGTAATGAAGTAGACATAATCACCCCTGGCAGGCGTGGCAAATGGCCCACACACATCGGTATGTATGAGCGCCAATTGCTCACTAGTCCTCTCACCTTTCTTATTGAAAGGGGACTTTGTCATTTTTTCCAATAAACAAGCCTCACATGTCTCATATGATTCAAAATCAAATGAGTCTAGTAATCCATCCTTATGGAGCCTAGATACACGTTTCTCATTTATGTGGCCTAAACGACAGTGCCATAAATAAGTAGGATTTAAATCATTTATTTTAATCCGCTTGGTATTAATGTTGTAGACAGGATTGCTTAGGTCAAGGACATAAAGTCCATTAAATAATTGCGCACTAAAATAGTGAATATTATTCAAATAAAAGGAACAACAATTGTTCTTTACTGAAATAATAAAACCATCCTTGTCCAAACAAGAAATAGAAATAATGTTTCTGCTCATAGCAGGCACAAAATAGCAATTATTTAATTCTAAAACTAATCCTGAAGGCAGATATAGCTCGCACACGCCTATGGCCAACGCAGCAACCTTTGCTCCATTCCCAACGCGCAGATCTACCTCTCCTTTAGCCAATCTTCTGCTTCTCTTTAGATCCTGCATATTTCGACAAATATGAGATCCAAATCCAGTATCTAATACCCATGATGTAGAGATAGTTAAATTGAAATCTACAACAAAAATACCTGGTGGTGGTGGAATCACTATTCCAAGCCTCTTGTCCTCCAGATATTTTGGGCAGTTCCTCCTCCAGTGTCCAGGCTGACTGCAGTAGTGACACTCACCTTTAGTCACACCTTTGGCAATGCCACCAACAGGTTTAAGGGCAGGTTCCTTGGACTTGGCAACTGACTTGCCTTTTCCCTTGGAGGATGAGGCAAACCTTTTGCCCTTTCCTTTCTGCACCATCATAATGGCCTTGCCCTTACCCTTGTTGATGCTCTGTTCAGCCATCCTCAACATATTGAGTAAATCTGGCAGTGGTTTCACGATCTCGTTCATGTTATAGTTCATGATGAACTGTCCATAACTCTCGGGCAACAATTGCAATACGAGATCGGTTGCCAACTCTTGGCCGACCGGGAACCCTAGTCGGGCGAGATTCTCCAAGTACCCGATCATACGGAGTACATGGGGTCCCACCGGGTTTCCTTCTGCCAGATGACACTTGAACAGTGCCTTAGAGACCTCATACCTCTCTACCCTCGCCTGCTCTTGGAAGAGCTGCTTCAGATGCTCGATCATATCGACAGCATTCATGTTTTCGTGTTGCTTCTGAAGCTCAGAAGTCATGGTGCATAGCATAAGGCAGGCCGCATCATTAGCGTCATCAACACGCTTTTGATACGCCTTTAGGGCAGCAGGTGTTTGGTTCTCTGGACCTTCTGGAACATGCTCCTCTATTGCGTACAGTTTCTTCTCTTGCTTGAGAACAATTCTCAAGTTTCTGTACCAATCAAGAAAGTTGGTTCCAGAGAGCTTGTCCTTCTCAAGGACAGATCGTAGGGAATGTTGTGAACTCGATGAGTTGTTTGCCATTTCGAATTCTACAAAAAGGAAAATACGCAAGTTTTAGTATTTGTGAATTTTTGACTATATTCAATAATGGCTAGTTTATCAAATATAGCTCCCACTATTTTTCTACGGATTAATAACCCTCAAGATATTAATGCGGAAAATATCCTTATATTTTCTAGTGGGCCAAGATCCATCTTTCATCTCCTTATGAGCTTGCTTTGGCAAGTCACCCATAATTTGACTACTTTAGGTAGGAACAATTCCAATTGCATCCCATATGCAACTCTTGGTTCAATTGGGCAAATAACTCCTTATTTATCCATCCATATGGATAATCCCAATTGATTGCCTCTAGGTTTCTTAATCAAATTAATAGCCTAGTTGTGTTCAACCTCTTATCTAAACAATTGCACATTGTTACGTGCCATCGCATGCCATCATTATGAACCAAGTCGCCATGCTTTGGCACGCACGAACTTGATAAATAATGATGATAATGAGTGTTTAAATAACGAGAAGGCAAGAACACAATATTTGAATTTTGAGGGATTTTAAATTCAATTTTAATTGTTTTGTTGATCATTATCAACTAATCTATCTATTTGAGTTTGGGCACAACTCCAAATAATAGATCCGGGTTGTATAATTATCTTATTATTCTAATTTCATGCATCATCCATACACCAACCACACAATAATAAGACAATAAAATAAACAAACACAAAACAGAAATTAAACGTGATGTGGATATGGCCTTTTCTAGACTAAGATAATTCCAAGCCAATGGAATTATCTATGAACCCTAAAACAAACACATCTCCATGCGTCTTGATCTTTTGGTCCATCCTTCATAGTCATGTGGAATGCTCCATGCTCCATGCTCCATCTTTTGTGGCTTCTTTGGCTTTGGGCTTCTTTTCTTCAATCTTGGCTAATAATCTACTTTATCTAGCACTAGCTAACTTCTATACTAAATAAAATAAATCTCACAAGTTGAGAAAAAAATGGCACGCAGGCCATAAAACCCTAATTAATTATTACAATTAATTGATCAGCTCGCAGGCCGTAAAACCAAACCACAAAATTAAACATCCACATCAAACCACATCCTAAGGCCATATCCAATCACCATGCGACTTGCACATAAACAGTTAAAATCCAATTTTAACGCGCTTGGTCAATTTTAATTGATTTTAGGATTTCTAGGGTTAAAACGGTCCATGGGCCCAACAATCAAATTGTCCGGGCCCAATAAGTTGAACCACAAGTCCCTAGGGCCGGCCCGGCCCAAAACCCACAAGCCTAGGCCGCGGGTTAGGGCCGCCCGGCCCCTAGGGCGGCCAAGCTTGGGCGGCAAGCAAGAGGGGCGGTCCCCTAGGGGGCCGAACCTCCTTGAGGGAGTTGTTTCCAAAACAACTCCCTTGCTTGGTGCCCAAGTTTGGTTGTTCCCTTGTTTTGGAAGAACTCCTTCTTCCCCAAGGATGCCCAAACCCTAGATCTAAGATCCTAAAATTTCTCAAACTCACCAATTCATGCATCTAATGCAAAAATTAGATCTTGTTATGATGAATTATTGACAAATTGCATCACATGCTTGATTTGTCTTGTTTTACGCGATAAACAATCAAATTAAGGTGTAAAACAACTAAAACGTAACACATAAACCACGTTTATGCTCTACGACCTGTGGCTCTGATACCACTGTAGGGTTTTGATTCATGGATGCGCAACGGAAACACAAACAATCATAAAACCATGCAAAACCCTCCAAGGATCACAAGTCAAGAGACATAACGATGGTAAAGGAAGAAATCAATAACACACCTTAGGGTTCTCCTTTGATGACTTCAAACGCGAATTGTGTCACGTTCTCTATGGTTGATCCCCGCCTAGAGTTGATCCTAGAATCCCAAGTCCTTGGTGCTAGCCCGGAAGAGGAAGAGGAAGAAGAATCACGCAAAACGAGACCCAAAGGAGGGTCTCGGCCTCCTAGTGGCCGACGGGATGGGGCGGCGGGCTAGGGGCGGCGAGCTCCTAGCTTACTTGCTCCTTTTCTCTCCTTTTGTTCTCTCCCACTCTTGTTATGTTCAATAGTGAGCATAAGTTATGTGTAGGAAGGAAGGAAGGTCCTTTATATAGTCCAACAACTCCTTGCCAACTACCTAAAGCACTTATTCTAGTCCTACTAGAATTCAATTTAGTCCCTTCCTTGCAAATTAGTCCCTACTAAGTTTGCAAGGTTTTGCAAAGTGATCCTTCTAATTAATTAATCCAATTAATTAATTCCCAAATCTAGTTCAACTCTATATAGCGTGTGACCCCATAGGTTCTATCTAGTTGGTAGCAACTATTTGCTAATATGGAGCGGTTTCTAGCAAAACATCCATTCTAGCCAACTAATAGAATAGTCATCTTGACAACATTTGTACAAGTAATTGTCTCATCCCTTTGTCTCTATATCCGGATTGGACACGAGACATACAAGTCACACTCGTATATCCAATCCATAGTTTCTCGATCCATGGGAATAGCCTTATTCGTGCAAATAACATCAATATCCCATATTGATTTATTTGAGTCTGGCCAGACATTCTATAAGCACTATCCCTCGAGTGGCCTAGGATATTTACTCCCGTTATGTGGGAGGAACAAATTCTATCTACGTCCACTACGATCTCTAAGCTTGCTTCTTATTGTATCTTGTACACGCCTTTATAACTACCCAGTTACGGTGTAGCGTTTAACGCTACCAAGATCACAATAATCCACAACTAGAATATCTAGTGACTTCAAGTCTAAGGATGACAACACCATTGCACCGCGAGAAGCGCTTGTGACTCAACATAACGTGTATGTAGCCTTCTCGAAGATGGGTCAATCCAGTGCAACATTCCCTAATGCACACCTATGTGTTGGATCGTGATATCTCCATATCAATCCAACCCCATACTAGTCTATAGATGATTGTCCATTTAATCATTATACTGGACTAGGGATATTTAAGATAAACAACACAATTATAAATCTAAGGACTTCATTATATTAAATATCCAATAAATAATAAATGAATTTCTAGCCACAAATAAATTCATACTAAACTAGATTGCCTCTAGGGCATCTATTCCAACAACACCATCATCACAATAAGGGCAAAATTTTCAATGCCAAATAATAAATTTAACATGAAAAAAATTAGAAAAAGAAAAGTAGAAAACAGAAACACAATTGAAGATAAAGATTGGAAGTAAAAAAACGAAGAAGAGAGGAAGAAATTGAAACCTATCAATTGCCTTTGATGCCATCACTGGTGTGTAAAGAGAGAAAGGAATTGAAACCTATCAATCGCCGAATCATCATCATTTCAAGCTCTCCTTCTCCGTCACCGTCAGTCCTCTGATCCAATCTTCTCGGCGAGATTTGATCGGCGAAACAGTTAGATTGGTGGTTTTTGGCTTGGAGATGGGTTTCCTCGAATCGAGTATGGGTGAACACGATCAGACTGTTGGTCTGGTTTGACGGCGTCGGGTTCGTTCGATTGAGTCCAAAGAGGGTTTTGTTGGTTCAGGTGTTGGGTTACAAGAACTGGTTTCTCGATCTCTGGTTCGATTGAGGTTTGAGGCGAAAACGGTTACAAGATATGGATTTCTTGATCTCTGGTTGAGCGATGAAACAGAGGGCTTCAGTGGTTCAGGGATTGGGTTACAAGAAAAGGGTTTCTCGATTCCTGAAGTTTTCCGTTGAAACAGAGGGATTTGGTGTCCCATCTTGAATTGAAGTTTGAGATGATGAAGTAGAAGGAAGTTGAAGTGGGTTGGTTTTGATCTGGGTTTTTCCGATTTCCATGGAGTGTTCAGACAAAGACGAAGGTGATGGTGAAGGGTCTGGGTCCATGCGGCAGTGTTGGTGGTAGGGTGGCTGGGTTCTCCGTCTATCTGGTGGTGATGGTTGTGGGTTGGCCGGTATGTGGGTCCATCTGGCAGTGATGGTGGTGGTTGTGGTGGTGATTGTTTTGACAATCTTAGAGTTCATCAATAAAAAGTAATTGACAATTTTAGCCTTGAACAAAAGGACATAAATGTCAAGTAACGGCTCTTTCTGTTAAGTGATGGACGGAAACTTTTTACCAGTTTCAAATTGTCTTATTAATTGCAAATGGGGTACATTTTCAGCTAGTTTCAGAATGGGTATTGCAATGTGATAGTTTCACTATACTGGGGGTACCATTAAGTAATTAAGCCTTTATATATATATATATATATATATATATATATATATATATATATATATATATATATATATAACGCATTTAAATTCAAACAAATGATTTTTACTTCCATATATGGGTGTGTGTGTGTGTGTGTGTGTGTTAGACATGCACATACAAATAAATGAGTTTAAGGACTAAAAGGACCCAAGCAATTAATTCAACAAAACAGAGTTATTTTACACAATTAAACGCAGCATACAATTATATAACTACACTTGCAACCATGTTATAAGAAACACAATTGAAAGTGTGTTAGTTCTTGATTTCATTCACTTATTCAACACAGCAATGTTTACTTGGCCACCCAAATAACAGAACTATCTGGAGACAAATGGCATATGGGAACAGATCCAGGCTTAACCTTGAGCAGCTGAAATACCGGATGCTTTGGGTTCCATGTGGATGTTTCGGCATGACAAACCGCCATCGCTTTCACTTTTGTGCCATCGGCCCCAACCATGGTCATCTCGGAGGCCTGTGTTGGTGTTTTGTGACAATAAAACACGGCATATGGATAGATCAAGTAATGGCACGCTAATGTACTATTCGACACTTTTTTAGCATCTTTAATAGTGTACCCTTGTAGTCCAGTTTCCTTCTCTACCTCAGTTGAGAGTGCGCCAATGTTTTTCCCGAGCTTAGAAGTGGCAAAATCCACCATCGACTCCAAAGAAGTTGCACAATATTTCTCCTCTCCTACAATTTTGGGATCTTCACAAGTTTTTATTGTTTTCTTCATTGTTTCGGATTCAAATGAATTGGATCCCACTGCAAAATGTTTCAGAATTTCTGGGAACTTGGCTGATGTAAAGGGTATTTTTTCAGCATCTCCGCGAGGTAAGAATGGAACTGAACTAATAGTGCTACGAAAGTGTAAGGTTATATTTTTTCCTCTTTTTAGGTCATCTTCGAGGAAGAAGATAGGATCACCCGATTTGTTCATCTGAACTTGGCTTCCCCACAAAACAAAAGGGATATAGCAATCCGATTGTTTGAAGGCACCTTTCTTGATTGCGGAAGCACCATAGTTGAATTTTTTCCCTTCTGCAAATTAAGTAATAAAAATTCTTAAATTAAACTTATATACATTTCACATACTTGTTAGGTTTATTTGACAACCTTGGGGAAGAAGGCCGGTGACAGCTTTAGGCATGGGCGTATTTGGCAGCGTAGACTTCCAATAAGCTTCCGGAGACAAAGCGGCATGGCTTGCCACCAAAGTCAGCTGAAGATAAAATGGTGAATGTCAGTACCACACTAAAGAATTCAAGGAGAAAATAATGAAAATGTGGTGCTAAGATCTGACTCACAGAAACACATGTGAAGATGGTTAAGAGAGAAAACTCCATTGTCATCACAGACTAGAGATCTCAAAGCAAAAGTTGCACTGAAAGAATAGGTGTGGAGTGGTATTTATAGCACAAAGCAAGTGAAAGAGTACATAGGAGTAGATTTTTTAAAAATTACATCACATAGCCGGTTTCGAACCCGAGAGCTCAAATCACTCGTGATAATGTGGTAGAATGGAGGTAATAGATAGCTCCTAAAAGGTGCTATCACTTAGTCATGGACATCCAAACAAATTGGGATTTATGTTACTTTATAACTTATGCAAATACAAACAATATGGGATTGTCGTTACCTTATAACGTGCAAATACAAACAATGTGAGATTGTCGTTACTTATACTAGTCCGAATCCCACGCCATGGCGCGGATGGGCAATGAAGAGGTAATTTATGTTTATTGTTATGGTACATCTTTGTAGGACATAAAATTATAATGTGACTATTCATGAATTACATAATTGAATTTACATGAATTTCATAACTCGTAAGTATAAAGACTTCTGTGAGGATATTAGTCCGACAATAGCGTGCTTCGTAAAGGTGTGATTGGTGGGTTGTAAAATTTGTTTAGTAGAACTGGTTTTGTACGCAAACACATAGTTTTAGTATTATTTGTTAGGTACAGGTATTAAGTATATTCCAGAGAACCATTTGCCAATATCGGAATTAGAGTCATTGCAGTTGTTGCACTAAAACGGTTAGTGCTTGCATTGAGATGGAATTAGAGTCATTACAATAATATGAGAAGCAAAACAAAATATCATAATAAACATTCTAGTTTTAGTAGAGCAATATATTACATCAAATTAATAATAGTAGAAGAATGAAAATTTGGTAAAATATCAGTTCTTGCATTCATATTCTTTTTGGTGGTCCAGAGGCTTCCTTTTTGTTTTTTAGAAAGAAAATAATGTTGCGTGACTATTTTTAGTCGACTTTAGAAAATAATGTTTCCCAAAAGAAATGTGTAAGCACCAAAACGTTAGAAGGTGTGGTTTTTACTCAATTTTTATGTTCTTTTGCCCATATTCGGCACATTCTTTGTAAAAAGAACTTAAAAAAAAAAGACAATGTGACACATTAAAATATTTAAGACTATTATTTTATTTTATTTGTATTTAGATTTGGTTACGATTAGCCCTCTCTAAAATTGAATAATAGTAAAAAAGACAATTTGATGCAAAAGAATATTGCATCTGCATTAACAAAATTAAAATAATGATATTCCCTCCTTATTTTATATTTGATAGACATTGCACATATCTAAGCATTTTGAAAAAAAAATATTATCCTCACAAAATAAAATATTCTGTTACATGTAAAAAATCATTAAGATTCATTGAACTTGTCAGGAGAAAATAAATAGTTGTTGTGCACCTTTGAATTGTCAATGCATATAGAAATTAGAAGTATTTTCAGTAGGCAATGCATTGAGATGAAAAAAGTAAAGAGAAAACATTGTTTTTAATGTATATATCATTGAAATTTTATTGTTGGGTCCTACATTTTTTACATGTCAATGAAAATTGAGTTCTCATAACGCGATTTGCCGATTATGCCACATAAGATGACAAATGCTATAATTAGAATTCTTTTAAAATCCTATGTGAAATAAAGACGATGGACATCTCTCATAGTTGCATATATGATACATGTATGTACATGTATATACATATCTATATATATGTACGTGTGTGTGTTTGTGTGTGTCTACATGTGTGTGTACACATACATACATACATACATACACACACATATACACAGCGGCGGACCTATGTAGAGGCCCGTGGGGGCTATAGCCCCCACTCAAATTTTGGAATCTACAATTTTTACCCTATATTATGTTTATTTAATTATATAACCACCACTCAAGTTTTGATATTTACAATATTTATCATATATTTCGTTAATATAATTATATTAGCCCCCACTTGTGTTACCTATTTACCCCATCAATCTATTAAAATCATAATTTTAACCCTTAAATACTTCAAAATTTACTGAAACATCCGTCATTAAACTTGAATATTTCTTGCCCCACTGAGCTAAATTTCTGGATCCGCCCCTGTACATACATACATACATATATATATATATATATATATATATATATATATATATATATATATATGCACATGGGGTATGCAATGTGTTAGTTTCGATATACTGGGGCGCATTAAATAATTAAGCCTCAAAAAATTAACGGGTTTAATATAACTGTATATATCTGCAGACATAAAGTATTCTCGCGCTTTCCCAAGTTAAGGTTTTCCATACCAGGGCAATGAAACTAGAGAATTTTATTTATTATTTACTGGTAAAAATTCTTTTGTCTAACATACTGTTACTGATCAATTCACAAGTATGATTTGGGGCTATTAGCACTCTTACCGCGTGAGTTAGCACTCTTCTACTAGCCCATTTTATTTCCTGACATTTCTCCGACTTAAATGCTTCAGTTGAACCTTACTTTTAGTTATGTTACTGTTATACACAACTAACTAATTTCAATCCTTTATTAAGTTATGATTTTTGCTTCAATTAATCAAACCCCTAACACAAACTTCCATCCACAATTGTTTATTGAACTTGAATAAAAATATTTTTTTGATAAGTTAGTCCTTGTTAACCATGCACGTCCAAAACTGAATAATTTTTTATTATTTTATTGGCTTAATTAATTATTACATACTCCCAGTATGTCTAAACTAACACTTTGCAACCCCAAATTGTAAATTAGGCTTATCGCAACCCCATTTTCAAAAAAAGCATACAATGAAACTGGTAAGAATTTTTCAATAGTAACTTAACAGCCAACAAATTTCATCCAAGGGGTTTTTGGTATGCTTCCCTAAAGAGCTCGTCATGTCCCTTTCTCACTTCAGGGTCATATTCCACATGTGACTGCATATATCAGACAACTCTTTTGTCCACAACACTATTGCAAAGGTCCACCACATTTGCACACTCTTGTACCACAGGCTAAACCACCTATGCCGCAGCAGGTTACCAAACTGTACATATCATGCCATGAATAAGTACTGTTCACAGTGTGCAACAAATCTACCTTTCCACCAACCTAATTAGGTTCTTCAAGCATGCCACAATGATGCAATTCAACAGTGAAGTTGATATCGGCATCTGTACATCAAAAGACAAAGTAAGATTATACACAACCAAGTGTAATACAAAAAAACAGAGTATAACAAAATACAAACAACAAATTGAATCAGATGTTGAAAAATCGCAGGAAACACTAACCGAGACTGCCGAAGCTGCTCACCAACCACTTCTTCTGCTTGTATCGGCATAATACCCAACTCTGATTGCTCTCTAATGAATCTCCGGTGTCATTACTTCTGCGTTGTCTCTGAACATTCATCTTCCGTCTTTGACCATTGCTATTGTGAGCCATCCTCATTTTGAACCCAGTAATCGGACCCTCTACTTCGACTGAACAGAGAAATCGCCCCTAGCTTCTACTACAATCGATGGCAGCGATGGAGAAATTGCCTCTGTTACGTACGGACCCAAGACATTTTTGGTAACGGATTGATTCGTGAACCCCTATACCTGGTGAGTGGCGATAGAGAAATAAAGGGGAAAGACAAAAATAACCTTACAAAAAGGGACACATGTGTCAACTAAAGTAGTCACCGTTAAGTTGCTAACGGTAAATTCTTACCAGTTTCATCAAGTATGATTTTTTTTCCAATGGGGGTGCAATAAGCCTAATTTGGAATTGGGGGTTGCAAAGTGCTAGTTTAGGCATACCGGGAGTATGCAATTAACATATGTACATCAGAACAAAATGAATACTATATTACTTATTTACCTATACTCCCTCCGTCCCAGTGTTACTGACCTAATTTTTTTCTAACCACGTTCAAGAGATGATTTAAGTAACAGAATGATACTGAAACTTTTAAATTTAATTATTTACAATATTGTAGAGTGAAGACTATTTTTACAACATTATGAAAATAGTAACATATTATATTATAGCTTTGCTAGTCAACATCTCCTCAAAAAATGAGTTTTCTATTATTTAATTACACACACATGTGTATGTGAAAATTCAAACAAGATACATAATACATATTTTGACAAAAAAAAAAGTATTCCATTATAAACCCGTAACCTAAAAAAAAGTATACTAAGAATGCATATCCAAATAAATTATATGACGTACTAGTCATGAATATCAAAACAAAGTTATCATGATGCAATATTATTACTTTATCCATCTACCTAAGTACTCCCTCCGTCCCACCCGTTTCTTCAAACTTTTCTTATTGGGACGTCCCACCCGTTTCTTCAAACTTTCCTTATATGGACATTTTTTACGTAAAAAATACCATCTTACCCTTTTTATAAATCAAACACCATCACTTTTAATTGGGTCTAATTAAATTAAATTAGCAAACTAACCCAAAATTAATGACCCAAACCTAATTATGGGTTACAACAAAATAAATTCATCAGATTTGGACATCCTCTCTCATTTCATGCTTTCATTTCTTATCCTCTTCATCTCAGCCGAGAGAGAGAGAGAGGGGGATGCTGAAGAACACAGAAATGGAGAAGGTGAAGGGAGGGAGAGAAGAGGGAGAGAGAGAAGGAGAATTGCTCTGGACTTCTAGCAGATCGACGTAAGGAGAAGGGAGGGAGAGAAGAGGGAGAGAGAGAGAGGCGGACGGTGAAACACCGCCGCCGCCTCCATCTCTGTCTCTGTTTCTCTTCATTCTCTTCGTCTTCCGCAGATCGAAGGCGAACGGAGGCTATGGCGAGCGGCGGCGCGGCACGGCAAGCGGCGGATCTGGTAAGTACTCCAAGCCTCTGTC
Organism: Linanthus parryae; assembly: GCA_023055425.1. NCBI lineage: Eukaryota > Viridiplantae > Streptophyta > Magnoliopsida > Ericales > Polemoniaceae > Linanthus > Linanthus parryae. The sequence goes on from JALGPY010000001.1 coordinate 126,122,008, forward strand.
TCTCTTCATCTCTCTCCTTCCGTTGTGAAATTTTATGAAACACGGTGAATATCCCTTCTCTCTCTCTTCGTCTTTCTCAGATTCGTTGTTGGTTTGGCTTTTGCTGGTCGATTCCGGAGATTTCGAGCATCCGACGGTGTTTTTGTTCGAGGGCGCTATCTTTCGCCCAGATCTGGAGCATCTTCCGGCGATTTGGAGCATCTTCTCATCCTAGTCCTCCCATTCTTCATTTAGTTCTGATGTCATTAACCCGTGGCCGGATTTGATTTGAGAACGATTAATCTCTTTTGGGGGTTTGATTTCTCAGATTTGTCACTATTTCGGTTTCATTGTTTGTATTACATGCACTTTTAAGAACAAAAGTTTGATTTCATTGTTTGATTTCTCAGATTTGGAGATTCATTCTGTGTTTCTTGGGTTCAATAATATTTCCTTTTTTTTTTTGAGAGAAGGTTCAAGAACAATTGGGAAAACAGCTTATGCTAATCCAGGGGAATTTTAGAAAGTGGGTAAAATTAGAAGGGCAAAATGGACTTTTCACGCCTTTTTTAATAAAGCAACTCCAGAAGTTTTTGAACTAACGTGCGGGACAGAGGGAGTATAAAAGAGAGACATGCCGCGCGTGAGGTCCAACCGCCGCGTGTAACATTGTTATTGGTCGAAAAATAGGAGGAACCTGGATTCTCTCTTCTGACCCTGTGTCTCATCAGCTGAGCTCTCCACTTCTGCGTAGGTTTTTTCGTAAAAAACTGCAAACACTTGCCCTTCTTTTCTCTTGGGTTTGCAGTTCTCCCCACACACTTCTTCTTCTGCACGATTGTTTCTCTTCGGACACAAAGAAGAGAGAGAGAGAAGGAGGTGGCGATGGCGATGGTGAGGGGTCCGTGATTCTCAGGAAATTCAAGTTCAGATCAAGTTATTCTATTCTCTGAGATTCAAAGAGAAGCTTTCTTCTTCTCTCTCCTTCTCTAATCTCTCGTTGCCTCTCTCTGTGTTGAGGAACTGCGATCTTCGTTCTCCTTCTCTGTTTATTCCTCTAATTCGACCCTCTCTTTTCTTCGGCCAAAGACTTATGAAATTCTCTGCGTGGAATTCGTCTAGGGCTTCTTCACTTGCTCCTCTTTAATGGCACTTCGCGGCGTCGATTTCAATTGGTGGGTTTCCCTGTCTTTGTGTTTGCATGTTTCAAAAATGGGCAGATCTTATGGCACTACAGGAAATCATCTATTTAGCCAGAAAATATTCCCTCGGTAAAAGCTTGACTTTCCTCGCAAAAGCTTTTTAACGAGGAAAATTTTCGGTCGCACGCTCCTCGCGATACTGTCGTCTCCAATTCTTTTAGCGAGGGCATTGCAATTTGCCGGAAAAAAATGTAAATTTCGCGAGAAATAAATTCCCTCGCCAAAACTTTGTCCATTGGCGAGGAACATTGTTCCTTGTCAATTGGCCATATATTTCCTTGCAAAGAGGCTACAAATTTCCTAGCATATACTACAATTTCCTCGCAAATAAAGCCATAAAGTGCCCAAAAACAAGCCCTGCTTTTTGGCTGTACCCTGCCTAAAAATTATTCGTCATTTTTACTAGAGTGTCATCTACTACCTAGGTATCTCCTCAGAGACCCCCTACTTTAAAATATCAGCAGGATTGCAAACAATAATATTTGTGGGAAAAAAAATTGTGAAGTCTCAAATTGCAAAACATTTCTTAATCATAACTAGCATTCACATGTCAAATGTTTGGAGTTGAAACTCACTGAAAGCATCATCAAATCTATCTTTCTTACATTTACGAAACATAGCAAAAGAGTAGTCTTAATAATATAACTTTCATCGCTGTTCTATTCTATTCGCTTTCTCGGTCCCTAACCAAAATCTTTTTTCATCTAACCACAGGATCACGAAATTGGTCTTCCACCTGTACATACATTAGAATAAAATTTCATTAGAAAAAGACCAAATAATGCCTTAGTTACAGAAAAATAAATCGGTATCCATAGTATGTGTATCAGTGGTTTTAGGAACCTCATATGACCCACTGGTAGCGGGAAACAAGCTTAATCAGTGCAGGAAATTCAAGTTGTATATTGAAGGATAATATAAGAAAGCATAAACGGTTATGTTTATTACTTGCAACATATCTTTTCTTTTGCTTCATTATATACTACTACTATACAACTGATTGCGAAAGCAAACTGTCTCATCATAAGGGAGATCTAATTAAGTACCATTATTGTTCTACAAGGATTGGACTAGGACCATTCTTCAAATAACCATTCCTCCCCAAAATCAAATTTTGTAGGTTGATCTTTTGCATAAAACTCCAACCTAAATAAAGCTAAGATGCCATACTGCAGAACTTTGATCAAAAGTAGAATGCAACTATACCTATCAAAAGCCCCCAATTTAAATCAAACATGCACAAGAAAAGCAAGTGGTTAATACAAATCCCCAATTCCCCCACCCCCCCCCCCCCACCCCCAAGTGTCATATCAAAAACATCAAGTTCCCTACAACACCCACATCAACAGTTTGCCACTGCGACAAAAATCAAACTCCCAAATGCAATATTCAAAAGTATAATTGTGGAGATTAGAGGGAACAATTAATATGCGTAATAATACTCACTAGAGTTGATAGAAGATCTGCTCAAATCAAATTGCTCTTTCAAGAGTGTGAGTTACGATTGAAAACTGGCATAGACTCTGCCTGCTGTGACTCTAGCAATTGTACCCTTCCCTGTAGTTCATAAAAGGAAATATATCTGATCGAACTATCGAAGCAACCGAATCATCGTAGAGAACAGCCCTAGCTGAATCTGATCCTTCTCCAATTCTGTGTTTTAGACGTTTATTAAGATTTTTTGCTTTTATATGATATTCCCCACAAAAAATTAAATTACAAAGCGACTCCAAATATATTTCGCCGGAATTCGCTATAGAAATCCCCGGAACACCCCAAAACAGAACGAAACAACCCGAAACACCCCGAAACACAACAAATTTCAAGCGAGTGCGTACCTGTACCGGATTCATACCGTTTTAGGACCGGAACGGGACGTTTCGGACTGTTTCGGCTAAAACGGAATAGAATTTCATACTATGGTTTGTAGAGCTATAGAGTGCTACTTATACTTGTAAGGGTCACTATGGTATAGGGGTGTCGACACTTAAGGTATTTTAGCTATTGTTGTGAGCGGGGATTGACGTATGGGCTCCCTTAACGCTCGGGTGAAATAGGGTTTCATATACCCTAGAAGGAACCCTTTATGATTACTTTGTGATCCCTCTGTCTGCATCGATCCTGCTGGTGGCTCTGGACATGCCTCAGCTAAACTTAACAGTTAATTGGACTTGAAAGAAAGCTAACTACTCTATTGATGTTGCTTGTAGCTCTGGATATGACCTAATCAAATGAAATGAGTTTCTACTCGTGATTTAGTATTTTTATCAGTTCAACTCATAATTGTTCAGAAACTGAGCTGCTTCGGAGGTTCTTGCTACACGATTACTCATAATTGTTCAGAAATTTCCAACTCTTTTATTATTAATTTTTCAAATCTCGTGATTTTTTTCAACTCGTGCTTGTGTGCGACTCAATGCTTTACATGTCGTAGTATGTATTTACTCAGTTTTTACTGATCATTTTTTCAAAACTGCGTCGGCTTTTGCCATTTTAAAACCGCAGGTCATCAATCAAATTAGGAGAATGGGAACGCGTATCTAGACGAGAGTGTTATCTTAAGTTGGATCACATAGCTCATTTTTGTAAACTTATACTCTCAATGATGGTTGAATTCATTAGCTAAATTATAATCTTTGTAAATATATTTCTACTTTTGGCTATCGATTGTCTCTTTAACCCTGAACCGAGATCCTGGGTTTGTTTCAGTTAGAAGAGTCAAGATTTGAAGCTGGTTTTTAGGAAAGTTTGTTGAGAAGATTCTGAAGATCTTCAATTCAAACTGGGTGTTTAAAAGGAGAATTGCTGAAGCGATTCGAAGACACAACACAGAGCAATTCACAGAGACACTCCAACACATTCAAGGATTGACAAGCAACAAAGAAGCAGATCCATTTCTCTCAATCCAAGCATATGAAGAACACTTCATCCTTACTGCATACTTAGTTTTAGTGTTCTTCTATTCTGAGATTTATTTGTATATCATTCTGATAATACTTCTAGTTCTTATTCTCGAGGATTGTTCAAGGTGAACAATAGAGAATTCTTATTTAATCATATAGCTAGAGAAGGTAATAGATAGGTTAGTGAGAACCACAAACTGTAACAGAGTAAGGCATCTCTCTGTGCTTGAGATCCAGGGCTTAGCTTTTGATTAATAAGAATTGAGTTGAAAATCCTGCAGGGAGAAGATCCCTGAGGTAGATATGTAGGTCCAAGTGGACTGAACTCTATATACCTTGTGTCTCTTGCATTTACTTTTCAGTTCTATACTTATTTGCAGCAAACAAAACAGTTTCATTTCAAGGATTTGAAACTCATTTCAAGGCCTTGAATAGACTTATCTTTTCTACTTCATCTTTTTTCATTCGAAGGGCTTGAAACTCATTTCAAGGCCTTGAAATACTCTTTACTCGTTACAAATCTTTTTGAAACCACTCTTCTTGTAAGTTTAGCAAACGTTGGCATACTCTATTCAACCCCCCCCCCCTTCTAGAGTATTGATCATGTATTTCTGCATACTGTACGCCCCTTCACATAGTTATAACATAAAACAAGAATAAGCATAAATAAATATGCATGGATGTGGCCTCAGAGGTGCATCTCGTCAAAGAGAATATTTTGTGAGCAAGACTTGAATCTCGCTTCATGCTATCTCGCCTATCTCGAGACTGTCATACTTGTATCTCCTTTACTCGTCTATTGCTCCATGCACCTTGCTGATTTTTTTTTGTTTGGCCATCTCTATTGCTGACATGGCCTAGGTTTGACGTGGCACGATGGCATGGACGCGACACGCCAGCAAGAGGCTGATGTGGCGTTGACATGGCATCCACGTGAGAGTTGACGTGGTAGCTTGGTCAGCCTATGTGCTTACATGGCATGCCATGTGTCGCTGATTGGACAACAAAAAAAAGATTTGTAAAGGAATTCAAATCAGCCTCCGTAACCCTTTCGGCGCGTGCAGCATGCGTGTGAAGCTGCCCAGATCCTTTCTTACAGACACAATCGAGTGTTTTTTCTTTGTCAGCAAGGTTACCGGGTCCAGGGGAGATGTCATCGGTGGTGAGTGTGGCCCACGCGCCGCCTTCCCGTGCTCTGTTTTCGATGATTTTTATATTACTGGAATTTTTTTTCCACCCTGATACCGATTATGTGTTCAAAGTCCAATTTTAACCAACTTTGTAAAATCACGTTCTTTTAGTAAGATCAACTATCCGGATTAATATCGTTCTGAATATTTAAACATGCATAACTTTCTCTACATTTGTCCAAAATATACAAATCTTGTATTTCTGGAATCCTCGTGAAAAGATCTACGCATCCATATAAGATACACCTACTTGTTATGAAAATTGAAAAACTCAATTTTCTACACCATTTCATATTCTGGCACAAGCTATAAGGCACGAAGAACAAGGATAGGGCTCTGATACCAATGTAAGGAGAACTGATCTAATTACATATAGATCATAACCCGCAATTAAAGCGGAAGATTAATTCGTTTACCTCTTCTCCTAAGCTCCTACGCAATGAATGATGAAGGATCTTTGTTTGCTTGCTCTCACGCACCTTCTTCTTGCTCCCAACAGTCTGGCTTGAATCACTAGGACAAAAGCTCTTGTTTACACCATGTTCCACCAATGGATGCTAGTTGTAGAGAGAGGCTAGGGTTCCTGGAACTGTTTTTGATCAACACATGATCTCTAAAATTCACTAGTGATTTAGTATAAGACATAACTTCCATCAGTTTGCAACATAACCCCTGGAGTTTGTGTCTAATTACAAGATCACCCCACATGGCCACTACATGTATTTTTTCTAACACACTTAATACTCATTTATTAATCCATCTATTCGCAACAAATACTCTGAGAGAGATATTAACCAACCTTACAAAATGTCTTTTTTAAGTAATGCTTCTACCTGTAGTGCATTAAGATTGAGAGAGTAAGTTTCACGAATCGCGAAAGATAAAAGTGGAGGAGAATTGTACCTTTCTGGGATTTCCATACATTGATCATTGCTGTGAAAGGGAAGCACTTGTCAATTTGCTTTTCGAATCGCTTCAGTACCTCGAACACATTGACATGACATATACAAAATGAAAACCAAGACATGTGAGTTTCTATTCCCAAACACAACACTCCAGAACCATAATCCATGGTAAAGCAATTAGTAATCATGGGACTCACCAAACCAACAAAATTGTGAAAATCAAGTACACGTAAACAACAAACATAATTGAAGAAGATCACTCGTGTAAAATTCCCATGAAACACAAATTCCCGTGAAATAGCACTGTTAGCATTTAATGCGCCCGTGTGGGGTGCACAATGAAATTATCCTAATCTTATGGGATTAGGTGAGACAAGCTCAAACCTTATGGGGTTGGTAGCAAGGACATAAACCCTAGGGGGTAACGTTGCAATTGGGTATAAGTCTGTCTATATAAGGAGACAGCCTCCTCATTATTTTATACACTACTGTAGAGATCATGCGCTGATCATAATACAGTAAACCCTAGACTCTCTCTCTAACTAGCCTCCATTGGTGGAACTTGGTGTGGATCAGAGCTTTCATCCTAATGATTCAAGCCAGACTGTCAGAGCAAGGTGGGCACGTGAAAGCAAGCATCCTACAATCATCTGTTGTGCTTAGGAGCTAAGGAAGACAAGGTAAACACATGAATCTTCTGCTATAATTCATGGTGTAGATATGTATGTGATAGATCAGTTTCGTCCTTCATTGGTATCAGAGCCTTAGGCTTGTTTTTCGTGCCTCTTTATGCGTACCCGAATCTTTTTAGAAAATCGAGTTTCTAAAATTTCATAATCTGTAGGTGAAACCTATATGGTTAGATAGGATTTCTCGCGAGGATTCCAGAAATATAAATTTTGTAATTTTTGGACGAACAGAGAATTAGTTATGAATATTTTAAGATTCGGAACTGTGTAAATCTGGACTTTTTAATCTTTAATTCGATTTTTTCAAAAGCTGTTAAAATTAATTTTTGAACACATAATCGAAATCTGGGTGAAGAGACGAGTCCAGCGGTATAAGGATCGCCGGAAACGGAGGCCGGGAAGGCGGCGTGTGGGCTTCACGCGCCACCGACGCCGCCTCCACGCGCGGCCACGCGCCGCACGCGCCAAAGGGGCGACGGCAGACTGCTGACGTGTCTAGGGATGACGTGGCATGTGACGTGGCGGTGACACGTCAGCACTAGGGCTGACGTGGCATCCCACATGGCTGCTGACGTGGCGATGCTGTGGAGGGGCTACATGGCAAGTTGACGTGGCACTCGGGCCGACGGCAGCGCGTGAGCGAGGCGGACGCGGCACGCGCAGGGGCGTGTGTTGGCGCGTGCCACCTCCTCCGGCCACCATTTTTTTCCAAACTTTTTTCTACAGACTCAGAATTGAATTTCCTATTTTATGGGATTTTTTCATAATTTTTGGAAAAACTGAAAATTTTATTAATTTTTAGATTAATTAATTAGTGTTTAGCACACTTCCCGAGGCAACTAGACGTCCTTAAACACACTGTTTTGAGCCCAAATTTTTTATGGAGACTTAGGTCCCTACTGTCTACCATAGGTGGTGAGACCTTAGGAGTTTTAGAGCAATTTTCGATGTTTTTAGTTGATTAGAATATTGCTTATTAATTTTCAGTAATTATTCTTTAATTCTGGAAATTTCCAGAAAATTTCAGTATGTTTATTTATTATTATACATGTTGTTGTAGGTTGAATGGATGTGTTTGATGCATGGATGTGGCTTAGATGTTCTTACATTTGGTTTTGGTTTTGAATATGTAATCAATCAAAATACGGCCCATGTGTCGTGCCTCTCTACATACTCTAGTGTCTTCTCTTCTCATCTAAATCGCCTAGTAGAGGTTACGTCTTATTAGAAATAAGATAGTTAGTGAAGATTGAAGACTAGAAGCTTCAAGAGAGGTGGTCAAACTAAAAGCTATGGCGCAAGGTGCATGGAGCAAAAGAGACGAACAAGGAAGCTTCAAGAAGTACACTCGAGATAGGCGAGATGGCTGAAGCATGAAGTTCAAGACTTGCTCAAGACGTACTCTCAATAGTGGGAGTGCACCTTAGGGGCCACATCCATTGCATATTTATTGTATGCTTATGCTCGTTTTATGTTATAACTGCATGTGATTGGATATAACTGTACAACCTCGCATGCTAAAGAACTAAAACGAAAGAGCTCACATTAAGAAAGGAATAAGATTAATGTGGAATCGTGAGTGACGATATTTGATTCCTAGAATTGCTACTAGGTTTTGGTAGAGTCCTTATGAAGAACTATTAAATTTTAATCTTATCTAAATGTTTGTAGGAGCTAAAAGAATGCTAGTAATTAACTTCCACTTTGTCTCATATTTTTCAGTTACGATGACTCAACTACTTAAAACTGCTGTAATACTGAACGAGAATAATTTCCATACATGGTATAGAAGCGTGATTGGCCGCTTCCTAGAGCTGGACTTGTCTGAGCACTTGCATGTGTCAAAGATCGAGCCTTGGGAGCCAGAGGGCGGCCCAACTGAGGCATATAGGCGTGATGTTGAGGCTTACCAGAAATGGAAATTCGATGACAACATTGCATGCCTAGAATTGATGGATCTAGTGTGATATGAACTCCTACAGTCAATCGAGATTGACTACGCAAGTAAGTTTTGGGAAGACATTCTGGCGTTGTATGGGATTACCGACAGTTTCCGTGAGCAGTACCTGATGCTTACCATTGTGGTGAAGAAAGATTGTGACTCTATGGAAAAGCACCTAAGGGCCTTATCTTTTTATATTACTGAGCTTAAGAATTATGGGTATGAACTGTCCGATGAAAGGCAACTTAGAGCCGTGAGGATATCTCTACCAAAGTCATGGGAACACGTGAGAAAAGTGTTGGTTGAATCAGAAGAAATTAGAACGTTTGGAGATGCCAAACGATATCTGTTGTTTGAAGATCATAGACTGGAATTTTCCAGAACTAGCAACTCAACACTGGAGGTAGAGAGCTCATTCTTGGCCACTGGGCCGAGTGGGAGCGATACGGGATACGACCCTAGAGGCCAGTTGGGCCCACGCCCCAAGATTAGTAAAAGCGGAGTGGGACGGAGGTCCAGAAACTTGAAACGAATTAAGTGCTTCAACTGTCAGGCATATGGCCACTTTGCTCGTGACTGCACCGAGCCAGAGGTACACTATAATCCAAACTCTGACTGTTTTGTTATAAGTCAGGTTTATATTGCTGATTCCCCTAATGAGTGGGTTTTGGATTCAGGTGCAAGCGACCACCTAGCATGAGATCGAGACGCGTGCACGGATTATAGGCGAGTACCAGTGGGCAGTAGAAGAGTGTACATGGGGAACAACTCATTCATTGATGTAGTGGGCATTGGCACATATCAGCTGAAGATGAGGTCTGGAGAGACGCTTGTCCTTCATGATGTCTTTACGCTCCTGATGCACGCAAGAATTTAGTTTCAGTTTCTAGACTTATGGATATGGATTACAGACTTTTTTTTAGGGTAGAGTTGCCAAACTGTTTTGTGGCAATTCATGTTTTGGTATTGGATTGATTTCTCGTGGTTTATTTTATCTAGACATTATTGGTTCTAGCTTTGGTGATGTTTATGATTCTTGTTCATTCAGTACGTCTTCTAGTGATGTTAATTCCACTAGATGGCATGCTAGATTGGGACATATAGGACAGGACAGGATGAACAGGCTGGCCAAGGCAGGACTACTTGGAAATATGTCCAAGATATCTTTACCTGTTTGTGAGTGTTGCCTTGCAAGGAAAGTCAAACGCAAACCGTTCGGTAAAGAAGTAAGGGCTACTAAGCCTTTACAACTTATTCATTCTGATGTTTGCGGTCCATTAAATGTTAGAGCTAGACATAGTGCTCGCTAGTTCATCACATTTATAGATGACCACACTCGGTTCGGTTATGTGTACTTGATGACACATAAGTCTGAGGCGCTAGGGTGCTTCAGAAAGTTCCTACAAGAGGTAGAGAACCAAATGGACAAAAGAGTTAAGGCTATTAGGAAAGACCGAGAGCGTGAGTATCTATCTGAGCAATTTAAGGAGCTTTGTGAGGACAAAGGAATAGTGAGGCAGTTGACTATTCCCTTCACACCGCGGCAGAATGGTGTAGCGGAAAGAAGGAATAGAACACTGTTAGAGATGGTTCGTAGTATGATGGCAAATGCAAATCTTCCTGTCTCCTATTAGGGAGACGCATTGATGACAGCCACATACATACTTAACCGTGTGCCCACCAAGTCTGTAGCGACAACCCCTTACGAGATGTGGACCGAAAGGCAACCCGAATTGGGTCACCTTAGGCCATGGGGGTCGGCCGCCTATGTACGTAACATCTCCCATGTCCATGGGAAATTGGGTGCTAGAGGAAAGAAGTGCATCTTCATACGATACTCTGAGCACTCTAAGGGTTACGTGTTCATAGCGCAACAGCCGGATGGCAGTCTAACAGAAATGGAGTCGCGAGATGTTGAATTTCTCGAGGGAGATTTTCCTAGTCAGGGAGAAGCTCGTGGAGATGGCATTCTCTACGAGGAAGAGGAACCACTAGATGACACTCAATTCACCACTACTCAAGAGGAATTTGTTCCTATGGATCTTGAGAACAGTGGGAGCGTCTTGCTTTAGGGTTTTGATCATGGATACGCAGCGGAAAACAAATATTATCCATGCAATAACCTCCAAGGATCACAGGACAAGAGACATAACGATGGTAAGGAAAGAAATCAAGTTACACACCTTAGGGTTTCTCCTGTGATGACTTGTAACGTGAATTGTGTCACGTTCTCTATAGTTGATCCACGCCTAGAGTTGAGATCTAGATCTTCCTTCTCCTTTGTGCTAGCCCGGAATAGAGGAATAGGAAGAAGAAATCACACAACACGAGGAAACAAGGAGGGGCGGCCTTATTGTTTGGGCCGACGGGATGGGGCCGCGGCAAGGGGGGCGGACGGGTCCCTCTTGCTTGCTTGGTCTCTCTTTTTTGTTCTCTCCCACTCAAGTTATGAAAACAGTTTAAATAGAGATCACTTTAAAGCAACAAAAGAAGAGACTCAACGGGCAAAACAAGAGACAAGTTTCTGGATTGACAAAGCACCAAATAAGAACATCAAACTCTCAATCCATTCCACAAAAGTTCACTGCATTTTCACTGTAATTTTCTACTCTTAGTGTTCTTCTGTATTGAGCTGTATTGGTAGATCATTTCTGTATTCTATACCTATTCTCAAGGATTGTTCAAAGTGAACAATAGAGAATTCTTAGTTAATCAGTTAGCTAGAGCAGGTACTAGACATGTTAGGGAAAACCACAAGCTGTAACAGAGTAAGGGAACTCTCTGGGCTTGAGTTCTAGGGCTTAGCTTTTGATTAATAAGAATTGAGTTGAAAAACCTGCAGGGATCTAATCCCTGAGGTAGAGACGTAGGTCCATGTGGACTGAACTCTATAAATCACTTGTCTTCTGCATTTTCAGTTCATTCATTTTCATAGCTTTTGCAGCACACAAAAACTGTTTATTTTTCAAGGGTTTGAACTTGTTTTCAAGGCCCTGAAAAAGGCATACTTGCTCTAAACTTTCCGCATCTTCTTCAAAGGCTTGAACTAGCTTTCAAGGGCTTGAACTTCATTGTTTGCATAGGTTTTCATCTTCCTAGAGAGTTTTGAAAAAAGTTGGCATACTCTATTCAACCCCCCCCCCCTTCTAGAGTATCTTAGCTGCTTATACATCTGCATACTCACACTTTTACTTTGTTTGTAATTTCACATGTATTTGAGTAGAGGAAGAAAATCATAATTACAGTCGTTTTTCCTATATTTCACCCAGTCTTACTTATTAAAATTTTCTTGCTATATTGGAAGTGAAGATGAAGTTTCCAGAGCATCAGGACTATTATTTCCCTATAACGTAGAATAAAGAAAGCTGCTCATGACAACGTAAAAAACTTACAGGTAAGTTATGGTATTGTTAATTTTTCGATTTAGTCCTTAATTTATTGTATCTTTCTTTTTCTTGAAGTCAATTCTCATAATTTGTTTTGTTGGTAGTTAGTAGACTACGTAGTAAGTTCTTATTGATTGTTGAAATGTAGTCTTTCTGCAGTGGATTCACTTTTACTACTTAGAAACCACTTCGGACGCTATGTTCGACACTTTCCTTTTATAGTCATCTTTCCTACCGTTAGCTAATGTTATAAGAAATGTTGTATAAAAGTTCAAAAATATTATTTTTTATGTTTTAATTTAAATTTGTGTCTTTTCTAAAAAGTTGTCTTGTTTCAAAGAGTTATACATTTTAACAAAAGTTGTGTCCTTTGCTAGTGTCTTTTCCGGAGAGGTGCTTCATGCACCCTTTGATTCCTATAAATACTAGTGTGTCTTTTATGTCAGATGATGTTTTCAGATTTGTGTCTCTCTTCTTCAATCGCTTGTCCCGTGTTTGGGTTGGGTTCTAATTTAGGAGAAGACAAGAAGTGCAATCTTGCTTCTTCTCCACCGTGGTAGGCATTGTATCGGTGGGTAGAATTTCCGTATATCCCATTTTGCACCATATAGTGGGGGAAATTACTATCCTAAAGATAGGTCCTAGACCGCCTTAGCCTACACCATTAATCTCCTTGTCTCCTACGATTTTGATAAGTTTTTCTGTCTCCTTCTTCATGTTCTTCTTTATCTACTTTCTGAATTTATCTATTCAAAGTTTTGTTATTAACACATATTCTGAAATTGTTTCCCTTTAGTGGATTATCCACAACAATTTTAGGATAGTAAGTATCTCTCTTTAGTTTGGGAGATTGTGGCCGCAATCGCTAGAGATTCTCTGCCGACATTTTCCAGAATATAGTGGGAGATGGAAGAAATGGACGTGATTCTCATTTCAACGATGGATGTCATAATTTACTTCAAGCATAAGAGTATGCAAACAAGAGTGTCGGGGCTTTTAGATGGTGATGCAATTCAAGGATGAAAACAGACCACTTCCACATAGAGGCGCCTATCCTTAAAGCTTTTTTTTTTTATGACCCATGGAGTGACTGCACTAACAGTTTGTTCTCAATAATTTGTATTCACCTGGTGTCTCTTTAGAAAAGTTGCAAATTCACCTATCATTATTGTTTTCTTTGAGTAAAAAGAAAAGGTGCCTCTTTCATAACGGTTAGAGTACAACAAAAGTAAAGATATGTCAACAGTCAGGAATCAATCATCATGGGGATGCAAGGCAAAAGTGAAAACTAGTGGAAGCAAATTTTCTTGGTAGCCTCGGAGATCAGTAAGGTGGTAATCATGTCAAAGCAAGGGTACATGAAACGACCCGGGATCTCGGTTCAGGGTTAAAAAGACAATCGACAACCAAAAGTAGAAATATACTATTAAGATTACATTTCGCTTAATGTACATAACAAAATTTCGATAATTAGTACAATCTAAAACAAATCGTGTGTGATCTACTAAGTGAGTAAATACATACTACGACATGTAAAGAAACGAGTGGCACGGAAGCATGAGTTGAAACAAATCAGAAGATTTAAACAGTAAAACTATCATGTTGGAGAATTTGGAACAACTAGAAGTAACCGAGTAACAAAAACCTCTCAATTTAATAACGTTAGAAACCATAAGTATTCTGTGAGATCTACAGAGTAAACCAGTCCATTTGAGTTGATAACGATATTAATTCACGAGTAGCCAAGATTTACAATTCATTTCAATCGATTAGGGCGTATCAAGAGCCACAAACAACATCAATAGAGTAGTCAAGTTTTAAAATTCGACTTCAATCAACAGTTTAATTTAGCTGAGGCGTGTCAAGAGCCACCAGCAGGATCGATGTAGACAGAGGGATCACGAAATAACCACTAAGGGTTCCTTCTAGGGTCTATCAAACCCTATTTCACCCGAGCGTTAAGGGAGCCCATTCGTCAACCCCGCTCATAACATTAGCTAAAAGGCCTTAAGTGTCGACACCCCTATACCGTAGTGACCCTTACAAGTATAAGTAGCACTCTATAGCTCTATAAAACCCTTGGCCTCAATATCTTGATACATTTTGGCTCATCGGGGGTGGATTTGTGAACATTAACGTTCTATCCAATAATAAGAAGCATTGCTTCAATGGTCTTAGCCATACGAAAATGGAGGATCGCTTGATGCCTCCCATTAATAACAGTACTCTGTACATCGTCCTAAGTCTATTAGAGGTATTTTATTTCTTCTCTTTCACATAACCAGAATCATAATATCAACACTTCGCAAGTAATTTCCGAGAGTTCTCAAAGGAGATAAATAAAATAGTTTAACAACTTTCGAGTCGAAAACATGCATTCTCATACTATTTCATATAACCAACATTCATTTGAACATTAAACGCAAACACACATTTTGATATGAAAAGGCCGGACATATGTACTTACCTCTGAGCCATGAAAGGCGCAACGCAAAGCTAGCACTCCTACAACTCTCGTCCCATATTGGTTCCGGGTCTTACGGTAAATGCAGCAACACAATACATACGTCTACTTCGAACGATCCTTAACGTCGGGTGGATATACACAAGTCAAGTACATAATCTATTAGCATTTACCCTCTATATGAGGTTGTATGCAAGAATGCCATGGAATGCGGGTCGTGCAAGCTAACTTGACCAAAATGCCCCTGATACTCCAAAACCGTTTAGTTGCTCGGTCTCCAAATTATACTCATATTGTCCCAAAAACATGTAAGAATGATTCTAAACTCTCCCATATGTACTTAGCATCGGAATCTACAACTTTCAATAATTTGCACTTAGTCCCCTAAAGTTTGGTAAAATTGCAAAAAGACCCCAACATTTGACTTGGTCAACACTAGCCCAAAATCATATACGAGTACTCCAGATACGCATACAAGACATGCTGACAAACTCCAAGTTACTAAACGAATCTCAATTCAAAGCTAAGTGAAATTACTATTTTGCCCCTCCTATACAGTTCAGTCAAACTAGGGTTTTCGAAAAGTCAAACTTGGTCAAACCTGATATTTAGACACAGAATATGAATACGAACAAGTTTCGTGAAGAACGCTAAGGCCAGAAATGTCATTTAGAGTGAGAAAATTGAAAGTCAAAGATAGAGTGAAATCATCTCAACTAGTCAACTTTGGAGCTGATTTCTGGTAAAATGAGGGAGATTTTAGGAAATATGAAGGTGGGGTATTGAAGAGGGTATTCCAAGCTTTCCAGAACATATTTGAACTCCTTAGAACTCCAAGTATTCAAAGAGATATCGCTAGTCAAAGTTGGACAAAAACTCCGAATCAACACTTAGTAAAATTCGAGAAAGTTTATCGAGTTCAAACTAGCAACTTTAGGCTCGTTTTGTGAGAAATCCGTTATAAATTTGAACATGACCCAGAGACGATGATTTGAATTATTATGTATCAGCTTCACAAAGGAGAAAACAGATCCAAATTTCATTAAGTTTTGAAGAAGATACAAGGGTTACAAAATGGATGTTTCACCATGACTTCTCATACTTAGAATTTTTTTAGGCACTTGGTAGCCAAGAACACAGCAACCACTTTGCTAACTAGCCATGTTCAAGCCCAATTTCAGGGGGTTTAGAGATCAAATTGGACCAGGAAATTCAAACGAAACTTGTAGCTAGCATACCCAAGATTACAGAGGAAGAAACTGTGCATGATTTGGACAAGAATTGAGGGAGTTACACGCATTTGAACAGCAGCAGTTTAAGAACCGAAAACACATGAACTCCAAGAATCAAACATCTACAATTTGTTGTTACAGTCAAGATTGGATGGTCTAAACGTGTTCTAGACATGATTAGGAGCATGCTCATGCTTTAAAACGATCAAAACAAGCAAGAATCGAGGTTGTACCAAGCTTTGAGCTTTCCGGCGGCCATGGAGGATTCCGGCGACTCGACGCTCGGTTTCCGGCGATTCAGCGCGTACCCAGGAGCTTCTGGGTTCGCCTGGGTTGTCCACGACCTTCTGCGACTTCGGAGCAAACGTCGGGAGGGAACGAATGGCCAAAAACGAAGAGAACCGCCAACGTCGTCGCTTGCCGGTCGTCCCCGTCGGGTTTCAAGCCCAGAATCCGGCGGCGATGAAATATGGTGAGTTACGGCTCAATATTGGGCATCCTAGCTTCGGTTTCACCTCGCGAACCCAACGGAACAAGAATTATCAACTGAGAATCGTCGGATAGAGAGAATTGAAGGGTTGAAGAGTTAGGGTTCTTCGTGTTCAAAACGGGTTTTCGACGTCATTAATTGATCATTCGACGAATTGGTTGGGGGCTTTTACTCCCCTGGTCGTGGGTAATCTCCCACCATAGCAGGTCGGGGAGAGAGAGAAGAGCGGAGGAGATGCAGTGGTGGTGGGGGTTCCATGGTGGTTCCTTTGTGGTGGGAGGAGGAAGAAGATGAAAGTCATGGTGTTGGTGATGAAACTGATTCTAATTCAGTGAGTAGGGAGGAAAGAGGAGAGAATTTCACATCAAGGGGCATGTGGCACATATGCACAAGAAGAATGACATGTGGTGGTCATGCACTAGGGGATAGAATTTGAAATTTTCAAAAGATTAGGGTGTGTATGTGATTGTGAAGAGATAGAGTACACATTAGAACTAGAGGTTCCACTTACTTTCGGCGAATTGCACAACCACCCCAAATATCTCTAGTGCCTCAAAATCATTCGAACAACTTCCAAATATTGCTAACGCTCCAAAATTCCAACTTTAAGCCGTGACAGACTATTTACAAAATGGCCCCCAGAGTCCGGATATTTCTCTAAGAACTCTCTCGAGAATTAGGGGTGTTACAGTCTACGCACCTTAAAAGAATCTTCGTCCCCGAAGATCTCATACTATACTTACCCACATACATGAATTGAAACAAAGTGACTCAGTCTATTTGACCTAGTCAGACAAGTACATAAACCGCTCTCGTCAGATGTTATGCTCCTAAAAGATGGCTTCCTTAGTTGGTCAGCTAGAAACACCTTAACCGGTAGAAATTTCTCATTCTTACTCTCCGCACGACGGGGTCTATTATGAGTTTATATTACTATCCAGCCTAGACTCGCATCACAATAGGGTTTCGTATATGATTAGTACAAGTAAGAGTTCGAAACAAGATTTTGAAAGTTTGATAACAACATACAAGTTCTCAATTTTAGAAGCAACTCAAAAATTTGCTAGAATTTATACAAATCTCGGAACTTTTAGACAAATACTTTTATCAAGGCTAATATTTAGTTTTGCTTGAATCATCCGGGTTAAAAATGTTGTCTTACCTCTATAGGGTTAGATAAACCAATCACCTAAAGTGTTCCACGCATACGAGGGAGAAAGAACACTATGTGTCGTCACACAACGTGCCTTTCCAACACAACTCGCATGTGCTTCAAATGTTCCAACTTAGTCTACACAGCGGGTACAACTTATAGTACCGTCGTACTAAGAGTCGCGCCAGCGGACTGATAAACAAAGTGGTCAATATCATTTGGCATTTGGTAGCTCGAAACGTCAATAATTTTTCAGAACCCATTTTTTTTTGTAATAAATACTTTATTTTCAAAACTTTCTAATTTTGGAAAGAACCATGTCAAATTAACTCAAAATAAACAAAAGTTAAACTAATGTTTTAAGGTTTGTCACTCGTAGGTGCGAAAGAGTTGTCTCGGGGTCTTCTAAGTCACAACGCCGTTACTCTCTCGCCGAGAAATTACTTACAAAAATAAAGAGTCAAAGATACGCATCACACAACTACGACAAACAATTCGATATAAATAGGCATGTCACATAAATATTGCGCATGTAAATAGGCAAGTAAAATTTGCATGAACATATCAAATAGTCGTTAATATTCAATCAACATATACGGTACAAGTCAAGTTTCATAATACGTAAGTACCCAAACTCCCCGACGGCTTGTTTACTTCTTATTGCCAAATTGGGTTATCCTAATCAATTTTAAATTTTGAAAACATTTTATCTTTCTTATTCTCTACTAATGGAAATCGAAAAGTCACTTTAACCGGAGAACAAGTCTAAGTAATCTCTAAATTATTATTTTGTGTTTCAATGAAATGTTACTGACTTAAATTTGTTCTCTTCTATATTCTGCAATTTGTTTGTTTGTGAACAAAACTGTTTACTTCCATGTTTTCACAATATGCTTTTGCATGTCATGACTTATTATCATAGTAGTCATTAACTTTATTAAAATTGAATTATGAGTTTGTTGCGGAGTACTAAACAGTAATATGTTCTGATTGCTGTGGTTTTTTGAAACCGTGTTCTGATAAAAGTTTTGTGCTTCAGTGGTTGCATATTATAAGAAATGCTTTCTGCCCATGAGATGGAAAGACGAAAATCTCGAGTATTCCTTGAGCAACAGGAAGAAAGAAAAGAGTTTTGTTTGGTGAAACGGCGATTACTTAGCAGTTACTTTTTGTGCAAAGTTGCGATATTTGCAGATAATTTATTTGAAATTGTATGAAGTTACCAAATTTCTATTCTATTATTTATAGAAAAATTTGAAAATGCGCCGGCGATAACACAACGGAGTAACTAGAACAATGCTCGCGAGAAAGAGGGATTGCATGCTATTGGTATATGATTATTATTGTGTTTTTCTAATATGATACTAACTTGTGTTTCTGGAGTTGACAGATATACATGTTATTATTTGAGAAAATGTCAAAAGAGATATTGAGCTTGGCGTTGAATATATATACAAAAATTCATGAGAAAACCCAATAACTTAGGATGTGTCGTTTGCGACAAATTGTCATGACAAGTTAGATAAAAGTGAATTACCAACCTAATATTACTAGGTTGATGAATTTAAAGTCACGGGAGGTATGGGACTATTACCGACTAATAGAGGTGTCTAAATTGAAACCTACCTCATCTTGATGATGTCGGTCATTACCGAAAATCACATGCATGGAGGTTCAAGGGCAATTCAATTAAAAGACTACCCGTGGAATGTTAGTGGGAGACTACATTCCCAGTGCATTGCATTATTTAAGGAATAGTGGGGGTACAAGCTCCTTATTAAGAAATGAATGCTATTCCTTCAAAGTCCCGTATCTGACTAATGCACTGCTTATCCACAACAATACAAGTAGGTTGGACCTAATGTCCTTAACAGAACTCATAGCCTTTTATGGTGGAGCGATTTAGCGGTTGTGGACGCTCTCGATGAGTCTGCCTTTGCAAGTAAGGAAGTGAGAGGCCGCTTTCTAGGGGTTACTCGGTAAGACCCTGAGAGTACTTGCTAAGACCGATTCAGCACAAGGCCTATTATCAAAGCGCTGCCTTTTGAAGAATTAGAATTCGGCACCTACGTGAATAGTTTCTTATTATCCTCACGGATATAAGTCTCTATTCAAACCACGGTTCAAGGCCCAGTCCACCGTTGGCGATATGTGGTACTATACCCAACTTTATTTTCCTTCGCGTCGCTTTACTTTCGAGTCTAATATTTTGAGAACTTTTAGTGGAGGATTGTTGTATAAAAGTTCAAAAATATTATTTTTTATGTTTAAATTTAAATTTGTGTATTTTCTAAAAAGTTGTCTTGTTTCAAAGAGTTATACATTTTAACAAAAGTTGTGTCCTTTGCTAGTGTCTCTTCCGGAGAGGTGCTTCATGCACCCTTTGATTCCTATAAATACTAGTGTGTCTTTTATGTCAGATGATGTTTTCATATTTGTGTCTCTCTTCTTCAATCACTTGTCCCGTGTTTGGGTTGTGTTCTAATTTAGGAGAAGACAAGAAGTGCAATCTTGCTTCTTCTCCACCGCGGTAGGCATTGTATCGGTGGGTAGAATTTCCGTATATCCCATTTTGCACCGTATAGTGGGGGAAATTACTATCCTAAAGATAGGCCCTACACCGCCTTAGCCTACACCATTAATCTCCTTGTCTCCTACGATTTTGATAAGTTTTTCTATCTCCTTCTTCATGTTCTTCTTTATCTACTTTCTGAATTTATCTATTCAAAGTTTTGTTATTAACACATATTCTGAAATTGTTTCCCTTTAGTGGATTTTCCACAACAAGAAAGATATGTATTCGAACATGAACCATGAGTTTTGTTAAAAAACATTGTGACATGCAATATAAGTAGAAGCTACACAACTGCTTACTTCAAATTCTTTAATTTTAGATTATTTGACACAAATGAAATAAAATACTAATGTCATTGTTAAAGTAAAATCATTAATTCCCCATTCTATCATTTGGCATGGATGCAAATTTTATTGCACTATTTTATACTGCCACGATTTTCTTTGGCAACATTGTGATGATGATGTGGCACCTATTGACGAATGCGCCAGTAGGGTTTAGCTTTTCTGGTAAAGTTTTCCTTCTTTGGAGAATGTTCATTTTTAGCAAGTATTGATGAGGGTGTTAGTCCACTAGAGATCAGGTAGAAGTATTTGATTCTATGCATTTAAAGTTGTGTAGAAGGCTTATTTGTAGAACGTGGAAGAACTTAATACAATCATTTCGTTGTGTAGAACTCACAAACATTTTTTTCTCAGCGATCATGATGCCTGGGTTCAGTGTTTAATTTCGGCTTTGACTCTCAATTTTCTAGATCTTGATAAATCATTTACATACTAACTATTAGCAGATTTTATAATCAAAACATTGCAAAATGGTTTAACGTACTTTTAAGGCTCTTTAGATCTGGTAGATTATTATTTTTTTTATAAACAAACTAATTACGGGTGCATAATCGAGAAAAGACCTTAAAGAACTGGAGTGCCGGTGCCATTGTCGAAAACCGGAGTGCGCCACCTAAATTTGAGTATATGACTAGCAAAATGTTGGATAGGAACTCAAAAGAAAACAAATTACTCATTTAGTTGCTAATAGAGCTTCCTAGTAATTTATTGATATACATCTAATGATTTAAATGATAGCTTAATAGATTATGTTATGGTGGGAGTAATTTTTAGGCATACGTTCACTTCATATAAGTGGTATAGGTAAAATGTTTCCTTTTAGATGACAGCAAGAATAACAATAGATCTCCTTAGCTTTAATGTAAAACACGTATTACTCAATCACCCTTTAGTATAGAACAATTATGTCCGAAGATATTATTGAACTCTAGACGTCATTCCTTATTGAACTGTCGGGAGGGTGAGAAATCACTCAATTATCTATTGGACATACACACGTTAAAGTTCTCTCGTATTATTTGTGCTTATGCTTATGGCAACTAACATATGACTGCAATGCCCACTATATATGATTTTTTTTTTTTTTTTGTAAATTCTTCATTAGTGTTTTCTTCACTACAATTTATCTGAATTATTATTCATGACAACCAATGATTCATTTCGATGGTCCAAGTTGACTAAAGAAGGATACCTAAAAGTGTACCTAAAAGTGTACTTGTGTGTACACCACCATGCTCTATTCACAGTCTACTGCTCAAAATCCAAAATCCACATTCGTGTGCTTTTGAACTTTTGCACCACTGTAAGTGTTTGTTAAATATGTTTTCCATAAAGTGATGTATATTTTTAAAACCTCAAATAAAATTTATTATAGTTTAAATATTTAACTCGCGTTTATATTCACAGCCCGCGCCATGGCGCGGGTTTAAGACTAGTAGCTTGTAAAAGCTAAGAACAATTTGTCCCACATCTTGAAAACTATAGTTATTGTTCATTTTATATATGGAAACTCAGTAATGATATTAAATTTTATTAATATGTAGAGTGGTTATCCTACAACTCGCACACACACCCGTGCGCAAGGTGCAATGTGGCGCTTTAGTGGCGCTTTTGTAGGCCCACTTAGGCACTTTTTAACTAATAACTATTTTCAGTTTTTATTTTGTTGGCAGTTGTGGCGGCTATTTTTGATTGGTGAAGGGATGTGTTGTTATAAAAAGTCACAACTATAGTTTTCAAAATCGAATGGGACCCGCCGTTCGGACCAGTGAACCGGCCGGTCCGATCATCAGACCGTAAATGTAGGAGCCGGTTAAAACAGTCAAAAAACTGGCCGGTTTTTTGAATTTCCGAGTAAGTCATGCTCGGCATGGATTCCAACCCGGGTTACCTTGCGATCCCTCTTTCCGGCGATCTGGAAACATAAAGAGAGGGAGAGAGAAAAGAAGTACGTAACTACATGAATCGCAAACAAATTATGCACTTCCAGCGACGGGGAAGAGAAAATAAGTCATCGTTCTTTGAAGGCGACATGAACTGGTCTTGGAATTCGACGAGAACTAGTGGATGAAGAAGCGCATCTGAGTTAGAAGAAGAACTGTCGAGGAAGAAGAGAGAAGCGCAACAGACTCATCGTTGACTAGGTTGACTAGCGCTTCAAACTTTTCATTTTCTTTCACGATTTTTTTTAGAGGAACTTGGGTTGTTACACATTTAGTGGAGCAATTTTAGGATTTTTTTTTTCTTTGAAAGAGGAGCAATTTTAAGATTTTTGTTACATATGATTTTCGAAAACTCATCTATAGTAGCAACCAACATTTCTCAGCAATTTTAGGATTCGTGGGACTCTAACTTGATTTATTCATTGAAAATTGGTTATTCTTTTATCTTTATGGCGAATTAAATTAGATAGTCTATATTTCTTTATCGAAAAGAAGATCAGAAAATTCTTTTATGGTTGAGAAAATATGCAAATGAAATGATATTTTTTCAGAAAAAAAGTAGAAAATATTTCATTTGAGGAAAATCCGGTGCATATCCTTTATCAATTAAAATTAAATCAAATATTGAAATCGTAATGACAGTCATCTCTTTGAGATTTTTTTAAGACTTTCTGAATTAAAATTAAAGAAAAATGAATTGATAATGGTAAAGATGAGATCTCTTTGAGATCTTTCAGCAAGACAATAAAAAATTAGGCTCGATAGAATGAAAAGTAAAATAATAAATTTTCAAAAAAAAGTAACATAATGGTTAGGGTACTACTAAATTTTTTTGCAAACAGAGTACTACTAAGATTAATACTACCAAGATTAATAGTAACTTATATTATATCTTTATTACACATATAAATTAAAATAATATTTATACATTATTATAAAAAAGCGTGCGGTTGGACCGGTCCGACCGTGAACCACTGTCTCACCGGTTCGGTGGCCGGTCCGATTATGAAAACTTTGGTCACAACTGTTATGAAGAAATACACCCTTTCATTCATGCTCTTTCGTGAACCAAAAATAATTCAAACACCCAACATATTCCAAATGAGTTTCAATCACAATTTCACAGAGTGTTCTAAAGAAATTCTGCAGATTGCTGGCTGCAGAACGAACGCGACTTGTTGACACTGGAGGGAAAATCGCCATAACCCAGCAGCATGGTGGGGGTGTGACGCGGATTACTAACGTGTATTACGCAAGCGTGCGGTGAAGTAGTGAAGAGTGAGTATTTTTCGTACTCGGGTTGTCGATCCCACGGAGACAAGCACGCAACAAGTTTATAATTAGCAATTTAATGTAGTTCACTAGGTAACTGGAGGAAAGTTGTTTGATTTGTGGTGTTGCCACCTCCAAACAAGTGGCTGAGATCAATAGCATAAATAATAATAAACTTAAATTAAGAAGAATTCTTAATCAATAAATAGAGAGAACTAGACAATCTCGTTGATCACCTAGGGTTGTAAGCGATGTATGGATTATCTGAGCAACACGTTAACTATATTCTAACTGATCCGGGTAACAACGTGGACTATCTCATGTCGGTCTCAAGTCATTCTACTTCATGGTAGACTACAATCTCTTGTCGGTCTCCTGTGTCTACCGGTCCGTTCTAGTAGGCTAACGACATGCACGAAAACGGGTCTTGTCGGTCCACCGTTGCACAACACAGTCGGATCTCGCCTACCGAATCTACCCACACTAGCCAATCCTAACACGTCTCTTCTGAGTCTCAGTGATACGGAATTGATGTTCAATTCTCATCCTAGTTAGTTAGAATCACTGTTGTGCAATTGCTAAGTAAGAAGTGTTTCGGGTTAATTACTCCATTAACACTGAGAATTACGCCAGTACATGAAAAGTTGAATTAAAATAAAGCTAACTTTAAGCATGGACCAATTATTGCATAAACCCTAGTTCTTGAATCCTATTTTATCTCTTAATCGTGTCACTGGAGTAGGATTACTAACATAAACAAAAAACTAGAATTGATTCAAAAGATGAAATCAATAAATCATAAAGAAAAGATCAAATCCGGAAACGTAACATCGTTTACATGAATGTGAGAGCCTAGCAAAATTCTCTTAGCTTCATAACTAAATATGAAATATACAAGAGTTTCTCCATTAAAATTGAATAAGAAGAGTAAAAGATTTCAAACGCAAAGAAGCTTCAATGGTGAAACCCTCGTCTTCCTAGTGGTCCGTCCCCTTCTTCTTCTCACGGTAGTGAATGATACGTTCCTATCAGTTAATTGCAGTTGTAAGGTATTAATTATTCCCAAAATTATGTTTAGGAAATAATTAAGATAAAACTGTGTAGTTTTGAACCAAGGCACATGTGCCTCTTCTTCTTTCTTCTCTCTTCCGTCTAATTTTATAGCTTCATGAGATCGCGCGACCTTCTCCTTGGTCGTAGATCTGGAGATG
Source organism: Linanthus parryae (assembly GCA_023055425.1). NCBI lineage: Eukaryota > Viridiplantae > Streptophyta > Magnoliopsida > Ericales > Polemoniaceae > Linanthus > Linanthus parryae. The sequence goes on from JALGPY010000001.1 coordinate 126,146,888, forward strand.
GTGATGCTCTGATTGTTCGATCAAGAGCTCTGATCGCCAATTATTGTGGGTTCCCATTTTCTTCCTCCACATTTCGTCTAAGGCATGGCTTGTGATCGCACGATCAAAGGGACAACGTCTTGTGCTTCTTTCTTGATTCAGTTTGCTACCGGGTTTCTTATCCTCTCTTTCTCTATTTCTTGTGATGGCAAGTGGTTTTGGGGAGATAAATTATTGTGGATGTGATGTTGGTCGTGGAGGTTGAGTGCAGGTATATGGTGTAATTGGAGGTCTGATGGTGAAAGATGGAGTTGGGTTTAGTTGTTGGTGTAGGCAATTGTAGGCAGTTTATGAAGGTGATGAAGGGAGGCGAATCCCTGGACCAGTTCGATTGCATGTCTGCTATACCGATTAAAAAAAGTTGTTTCAACATGAACGCTATAAACCCTACTAGGCGGAATTAGGGTTCATACCTGCGTCCAAGCTATCTGATGTAGGTCTGAACACTCCGGATCTTCTCCCGTATTCCTGAAGTTCCTCCTGGATGCAAGTGTGGGCTTGCTGCTTCCAGAATCCTTCTTGGCCTCCAGACGAATTGCTCTCACTCTCGAAACCCTAGATTTCGGTGTGTATCTTAAGCATACGAATTCTGAAGACTAAGGAAACTTATATAGGCTACGGGAGGGACCTGGAGGAGAAAATATGAATCAGGCTCCTAACTTTATTAGGACTTCTGGTTCCACCCGAACCTAGTCCGAATACAGTTAATAACAGTTAGTACCACTAAATAACTGTTATTGCACTCCTGTCCATATTCTCAAAAACTAATATTTCGAGCTCCTGTTATTAAATACTTACTATCTCCCCATGTTAAGATTACAGATATCCGTCGATTAAATTAATTACTGACTAATTCATTTAATCGACCTCTTCCCAATTCCTTGATCCTTACCACTTAACTTATTTGATATGTCCAGATTACCAAGTAATCTACCTGCAGGGTTTGACATAATCAAAACTTATAAGCTTCATCAAGGGGATATCATCAATCCCATAACCGGGACATGGATTCCTTCGATATATCAATCTACACCATGGACTCAATAGTATTACCCAACTCATCGAGGTTATTGACTCCATAGGAATCTCACTCACTTGACTTGTCAAAGCAATAACTACTAAATACATGTGCACATTGACTATCTAAGGATTAAGAGCACAAGTAATCATAATAACCATGAGACATAGAGCTTGTCTTATTATGTCAGTGCAAAGACATTGATCTCAACTTGGTCCTATTCAATATACACAAAGTATACTAGCACATTGAGTTGAAACTATAGTATGAACTATACTGTTCCCTGTAGCCAAGACAGACCTACTAAAAAAATGTGCTACAATCGTTCCGATGGTTTGTCTAATTCCATCTAGATTGTGAACTCACAACTTTCATTCCACAAGAACCGAAGATAAGATCTTCTGTGTGTAAGCTAGACTCTACACACCAGATATTCTACTATGTAGAACAATAGACAACTATGCACAATAATAATATAATGCAAAAGCATTGCCCAAAACCATTCTCATAAATATCAAATTCATATAATCCAATACAAAAAGCATGGCTTTTAGTATTCAATCCAACAATCTCCCACTAAGACTCAAAGCCATGCAGCAACACACCTCAAACCCATTCCCTCTACGTGACCATCAAAAGCCTTAGCTGTCAAACACTTTGTAAATGGGTCTGCCAGGTTATCCGCTGATGCAATCTTCATCACTGCCACGTCACCTCTGTGCACGATTTCTCTAATCAAATGATACTTACGCTCTATGTGTTTTCCTTTCTCGTGAGCTCTTGGTTCCCTTGAGTTTGCAACCGCGCCGCTATTATTGCAATAAAGCGTCATAGCCGGTTGTGCACTCGGTACCACTCCAAGATCCATTAGAAAGTTTCTAAGCCAAACAGCTTCCTTAGCAGCTTCCGAAGCAGCCACATATTCAGCTTCCATGGTGGAATCAGCAATGCAAGACTGCTTGATGCTCCTCCAACTAATGGCTCCACCTCCTAAAGTGAAAACATATCCAGAGGTAGACTTCCTGGAATCCCTATCTGACTGAAAATCTGAGTCTGTGTACCCGATGGGTACAAGACTATTTTCATGGTAAACCAACATATAGTCTCGAGTCCTTTTCAGGTACTTCAATATATGTTTTACTGCAGTCCAATGTTCTCTGCCAGGGTTAGACTGATATCTACTAACCATGCCAACAGCAAAGCAAATATCCGGTCTAGTACATAACATCGCATACATGAGGCTTCCTACTGCAGAAGCATAAGGAACTGCTTTCATGCTTTCTACCTCATCAGGTGTCTTAGGACACTGATCCTTAGATAGACTAATTCCATGTCTGAAAGGGATTAACCCTTTCTTGGAATCCTGCATGCTAAACCTTGCAAGAACAGTATCAATATAATTGGCTTGTGACAAGCCCAACATCCTATTTTTCCGATCTCGCATAAGCTTGATCCCCAGAACGTATGCTGCTTCTCCCAAGTCTTTCATATCAAATTGACTTGATAACCATACCCGCACACTAGATAATACAGCCACATTGTTTCCAATGAGCAATATATCATCAATGTAAAGTATCAAGAATACCACCAAGTTTTCCTTACACTTCTTGTACACACACGGCTCATCCGGACATTGATCAAAACCAAAAGATTTGATTGCCTGATCAAAACGGATGTTCCATGATCTAGATGCCTGCTTAAGTCCATAAATTGACCTCTTAAGCTTGCACAACTTGTGCTCTTGGCCCTTAGCTACGAATCCTTCTGATTGCATCATATAAATGCACTCATCAAGACTTCCATTAAGGAAAGCTGTCTTGACATCCATTTGCCAAATTTCGTAATCGAAATGAGCCGCAATGGACAAGAGAATCCTGATAGACTTAATCATGGCTACTGGCGAAAAAGTTTCCTCATAGTCGATCCCTTCTTTCTGAGTAAAACCTTTCGCAACAATCCTTGCTTTGAAGGTTTCAACCTTCCCGTCTACCCCTCTCTTTTTCTTGTAAATCCACTTACATCCGATGGGTTTTACCCCCATCTGTTGGATCTACAAGATCCCAGACCTGATTGGAGTACATAGACTCCATCTCAGAAATCATAGCCTTTTTCCACTTTTCTGCATCCGTACTTCCAACAGCTTCATTATAGTTATTGGGATCAGTATCATGTTCATCAGGTACCTTGTCGAAACACTCTCCCAAGTACATGTATCTGTCTGGTTTACTAGAAACCCTCCCACTACGACGAGGCTGTACTTGTGGTTCACTAGCAGTAACATTTTCTCCACTGCTCGGTTGCGGCGGAATGTCACTACTATCTTGTGGATCACTAGTATTGTCATTTCCCCCACTGCCCTCTTGCGGTGGAATGTCAACACTATTTTTTTTTTGTATCACGAGTATCTACATTTCTCCAACCACCCAAAGGTAGTTGAATGTCGATATCATTTTCTTGTGGTATTTCTTCTTGTACAGTTGGTATATCATGACCTTGGACTACTTGATTTCCTCGCATTTCTTCCAGAACAATTTTACTTTTAGGCTTGTGATCCATAATATAGTCTTCCTCTAAGAATCTCGCATTGGTGCTAACAATGACTTTCTGATCCTTCGGACTATAAAATAAACCACCCTTTGTTCCTTTCGGGTATCCTACAAAGACACATACTTCTGTCCTTGATTCCAACTTACTTGCGTTCCCCTTCAGCACATGTGCTGGACTACCCCAAATCCGAACATGCCGTAGACTAGGCTTGCGCCCAGTCCAAAGTTCTGTGGGTGTAGTTGGTACTGACTTAGACGGAACCAAGTTCAGAATATATGCAGCTGTCTCTAAAGCATGCCCCCAAAAAGAAATTGGTAAATCTGAATAACTCATCATGGATCTCACCATTTCTAAAAGAGTCCTATTCCTTCGCTCTGCCACACCATTCTGTTGTGGCGTACCTGGAGCAGACAACTGGGATTGAATCCCTTGTTCCTCAAAGTAATCCCTGAATTGTCCCAAGAGGTACTCGCCACCTCGATCAGATCGAAATGACTTGATATATTTTCCTAGACGCTTCTCTGATTCTGCCTTAAAGATTTTAAATTTCTCAAAGGCCTCAGACTTATGCCGCATCAAATAAATATATCCATATCTTGAGTAATCATCAATAAAAGTAATGAAATACTCAAAACCTCCCCTCGCTTGGACATTCATTGGTCCACAAACATCTGAATGGATAAGCTCCAACAGTTCTTTGGCCCTATTACCCTTCGCCAAAAATGGCCTCTTGGTCATCTTACCTTCTAAACATGACTCACATGCTGGTAGTGCCTCCACTTTTAATGAACCTAATGGTCCATTCTGAACCAGCCTTTGTATTCTGTTTATATTGATATGACCAAGTCGTAAATGCCAAAGATATGTTTGGTTTATCTCGCAAGGTTCCTTTCTCTTTTTAGGTAAGCTATCCGAGTTATTCAGTTCATATAGCTGCGCTATGGGAGTCTCAGGATTTATAATGTAAAGACCATCCACCAATGTACCAGAACAAATAAAACATTTATTTTTCTTAATAACCACAGAGTCATTAAAATAAACTGAATATTCATTCTTAACCAACTTAGAAACTGAAATCAAATTCCTTCTAATGGAAGGTACATAAAGACAATCTTTCAAAACTAAAATCCTATCATTCCCAAAATGTAAGAAACAAATTCCTATTGCAACTGCAGCTACTTTATTCGGGTTGCCCAAGTGTAGATAAATCTCGCCATCACTAAGCTGTCTGGTTTCCTGGAACCCCTGCAATGAATTGCAGACATGGTCAGTGGCTCCCGAATCTACACACCAGGTTCTAGTAGATCGAACCGCTAAACATGATTCAACTATTAGTGAAAGAGATATACCTGAGTTGTTCTGGATTGGACGAGTCAGGAACTTTGGACATTGCTTCTTCCAATGCCCTCTCTGGTTACAGAGGAAACACTTGCCTTTCGGCTTTCCCAATGTCCCCTGAGGAGCAAGTGCTTGCTGTGGCCCACGAGCTATTCCTTGAGATGCCGGAGCAACCTTCGGAACTACTGCTTGTGCAACTTTCTTCTTCTTCTTAGCCCTAGGGTTAGAAGCAGAAGCATTTTCAGCCACCATTACATTAATCGGTTTCTGTAGGAGTCCCTCAGCTGCTTGAAGCTCCTTTAACAATTCGGCTAAAGAATAAGTCTTTTTGTTCATATTATAATTTAGCCGAAAACTGTTAAATGAATCAGACAGCGTCATGAGCACGATATCGACCTGAGTTTCCTCATCGATTACAGCTCCAAGGATCTCTAGTTCACCTAGAAGACTTATCATCTTCAGAACATGATCCCTTACAGAGGATCCTTCAACCATTTTTGTGTTCATGAGGTTTTTCATAGCAACCTGCCTGGCAGCACGATCCTGATCCCCAAACATCTCTTTGAGGTTCTCCATGATCTCAAGGGCAGAGCCCATGTTCTCATGCTGATGCTGCAACACATTAGACATGGAGCCTAATATGTAGCATTTAGCCATCTGATCGGCTTTCTGCCACCTCTTATAAGGCTTGGCTTCTTCCTCAGAATCCCCTTCTAGAGGTTCTGCATGACAATCCTCAAGAAGCACAAATTTGTAATCCTCAGCAGTTAGCACAATATTCAAATTCCTCTTCCAATCAATATAGTTTGATCCAGTGAGTTTGTTTTGAATCAAGAGAATAGATAGTGGGTTGAATGAGTTCGACATTTTGAACCTGAGAATCATGTAAATAAAACATATAAGGGCAATGTAAACCACCAGTAGTCTAACACACATAAAAATAGTATGCCACGATGGGTGGACGTCTACCATTCATTCTATAGTTAGACATGGTACCTTTGGTCCTGCAAGCCATAGCAGTGACTCCGATTGGGAGGATACTATAACTTACATCTAAGTGTATACCATCATTTTACTTCTAACCCATTACCCCATTACATGCCTCGCCGAAAAACTTTTTCCAAAAAATGCCATGCCGTCACTGTGGAAAACTTGACGATCTGCAATCTTTCGTCCTTCTGTCTCCACTAATATTACAGTAACCCTAGTCTCCATGGATTCCGCAAATCAATCTGTAACAGAGTACCAGAGACTGCTACAGATTTTCAATGCCACCAAAGAGCTCACACGTTCATCTAATACTGGAATAAGAGAACCTAGGGTTTACTATTACATAAGTTTACAAATCTTTTTCATCCACGAAAAACAGCGTGGGAACCAAAACCAAATCAAACCACATACATCAAACAGTATGAACATAATAGCAGGACACGATTCGATCTGCAAAACAAAGTTAGACATCGCAATCTTCCTACTCTAACATGCATACCCGGTTCGATTATTGGACAACATGGATGTATAGCAGATATGCAGAGTCGAACGGGGCTCTGATACCAATTGAAGGGAGGCGTATCCCTGGACCAGTTCGATTTCATGTCTGCTATACCGATTAAAAAAAATTGTTTCAACATGAACGCTATAAACCCTACTAGGCGGAATTAGGGTTCATACCTGCGTCCAAGCTATCTGATGTAGGTCTGAACACTCCGGATCTTCTCCCGTATTCCTGAAGTTCCTCCTGGATGCAAGTGTGGGCTTGCTGCTTCCAGAATCCTTCTTGGCCTCCAGACGAATTGCTCTCACTCTCGAAACCCTATATTTCGGTGTGTATCTTAAGCATACGAATTCTGAAGACTAAGGAAACTTATATAGGCTACGGGAGGGACCTGGAGGAGAAAATATGAATCAGACTCCTAACTTTATTAGGACTTCTGGTTCCACCCGAACCTAGTCCGAATACAGTTAATAACAGTTAGTACCACTAAATAACTGTTATTGCACTCCTGTCCATATTCTCAAAAACTAATATTTCGAGCTCCTGTTATTAAATACTTATTATCTCCCCATGTTAAGATTACAGATATCCGTCGATTAAATTAATTACTGACTAATTCATTTAATCGACCTCTTCCCAATTCCTTGATCCTTACCACTTAACTTATTTGATATGTCCAGATTACCAAGTAATCTACCTGCAGGGTTTGACATAATCAAAACTTATAAGCTTCATCAAGGGGATATCATCAATCCCATAACCGGGACATGGATTCCTTCGATATATCAATCTACACCATGGACTCAATAGTATTACCCAACTCATCGAGGTTATTGACTCCATAGGAATCTCACTCACTTGACTTGTCAAAGCAATAACTACTAAATACATGTGCACATTGACTATCTAAGGATTAAGAGCACAAGTAATCATAATAACCATGAGACATAGAGCTTGTCTTATTATGTCAGTGCAAAGACATTGATCTCAACTTGGTCCTATTCAATATACACAAAGTATACTAGCACATTGAGTTGAAACTATAGTATGAACTATACTGTTCCCTGTAGCCAAGACAGACCTACTAAAACAATGTGCTACAATCGTTCCGATGGTTTGTCTAATTCCATCTAGATTGTGAACTCACAACTTTCATTCCACAAGAACCGAAGATAAGATCTTCTGTGTGTAAGCTAGACTCTACACACCTGATCTTCTACTATGTAGAACTATAGAAAACTATGCACAATAATAATATAATGCAAAAGCATTGCCCAAAACCATTCTCATAAATATCAAATTCATATAATCCAATACAAAAAGCATGGCTTTTAGTATTCAATCCAACAGGTGAATGATTGGAAGTTAATTGGGTGTACTGGTGTTGAATTGGTTCAGGTGTGTAGGGTACTGGAGGGTAATTGGCTCTGAATTGGTTAAGCTAGAAGATTAGGGTTTCATAGAGGAGAATTGGGTCTGGTTGTGGCTGTGGTAATGGTGCATTTTGGGTTGAAGATGGAGAAGCTAAAAAGAGGGGTTAAAGTGTCTTACGAAAACTTCTTTAAGTGACACTATAACCTCCTCTCCATGTCTTTCTCGATTTCTTCATCATTTTAGCTCCTGATTAATCTCCCAAACTCGTTTCTCCTATCCGCTTCATCTCCCAAGCTCTGTTTCCTGTCAAAACGACACGAAACACAACTCGTGCGATCAAACGTGACAAAATATATAAAATAATGCGAGAAACGCTAGCACTAAATAACTGACACTCACAGCTAAACATCTACGTTTCTCTCTAATCATAGCATGAAACTAAGATAATTAACCCAGAAAGCACGCGAAACGATGTAAAACGTGCAAGAAATATAACTCTACTAGAGAGTTATCAGGGTGATTTAACCCTTAAACAAAATGTTCATTGTGTGACTCAAGTTACGTTTCTTTTTCCATCATCCATTATCTTTGGCGTAACAATAACCACCATCGTGAAACCTCCAAACAACCCAGCAGCGCAAATGTCTGAAGCAACAGAGAGTAAAGGAGAAACCTGCAAGTTCAACAAAAATAAGAAATAAAAAGATTGAGGGAAAAATTCCCAGGTGGTCGCGTGACCTCATCACATGATTGTGCCATCAGAAGCAAGACTAAGCCGAATTGTGGAGAAAAAAAAGTGAGCAACAATATGTACTTCACGATCTGAGCTTCTGATCGTACGATCAGAGCCTCAAGAAGAGACCAGATCGCACGACCAGGGAGGACAGGGTCTCAAGATCAATTGGAGAAGAAATATGCACGGGTCTGGTGAACTTATTATGTTTTTAAATTAAACCTAATCCCTAGTTCAGTTATTAATTAGTACAGTAGAGGCAAAAGTGAAAATAAAGTAAATTCTACTTTAAGTTTTGTACGGGGCTGATTATACAACATGTGGAATTCATCATTCATTATTCACTATGTACGGTAGAGAGACGCAAGGACGACGAAGAACACAATGTGATCAAGAGTTCAAGATCGAGATTCATAGTTCGATTTCTTCTCTTCTACTCTCCTAATCTTTAATGAATAAACTCTTGTGCTTTGTTTGGTTTCATGAATAACTAAACTCCATATCTAGGCATCTCACTTGAGAGCCTAGGGTTCATGTAGACAATGTATTTCCTGATTCAATTTCGTGTTTCATGCTACCGATTTCTTCTACTACTGAACGATTGTTAGTTTCGTGATAATGTTAACGATTCTAGTATATTGACACGATTAGGATAGAAATTAATATTCAAGCAGCTCGGGTTTGGTCTTATATTAATTCATACTTAAAGTTGATACCTTTCTATATTAATTTTCACATGATATGCTTATTCTTAGTGTTGAAGGAGTCATGACCCGAAAATACTAGTTTGCTATAATAATGTGCGACAACAAGTTTAATAGGCTTTGTGGAGATGTAAATTACAATCCCGAATCACCGAGGTCGAAAGGAGAAGTGAGTAGGATTGCCTATTGTGAGTAGAGTCGGTAGGATATCCAGTTGTTCTGTGAAGAAATGGACCAGAAGGACCCGTAATTGTATCAGTAGTTGACCTGCTAGATAGGAACGGTGAACATATGTACGACCCCAAAATTTTAAAAAAAAATGTTTACTAAATGCATTTGTTATCTAAGTCAGACTAGCCTAACAATTATTTGATAAATTGAGTTTATATTTGAAATATGTGGTGGTTTCTCTCTTTAAAAGAAATTTTGATGGATACAATTATGTGAGAAAGACTTTAACTTAGATTTTGGGAGGCACATGTGTCATAGGCCATTGGGCCATTACATGAAGTCCGATTCTCAATCCCATCAGTAGTTGATATTACTTGGTTGATAAGCTTGCATGAAATTGTTAATCTGTTACAATTTTACCATGTGTATTTTTTCGGGTTTACAAGTAGAGGGTTTTGGTCACCATTGTGTAATTTTTGATTTATTCTAGTCATGCCACCTCATCAGAATTATTCCTCTTAGTTGCTAATGTGATACAAGCATGTTATTATATAACTCCTAAGTCCTACCCATAGACTTAACTCCTTAAGGTTGCTATTTCGTGTTCACCAAACAGAAACATACCAAAAAGGAGTTTACTTTATATTCATGTGAAACTCAGTCAATTAGGGATTTGTTATAAGTTGTTGTGCATATCTTCTTTGTAAGAGACTAATGGAGAATATCAGAGTGAGAGACAAAGTTGTTGAGTTTGTCGAGTAGGTTAAGTTGGAGGCAGAGGAGTTCTTAGTGTCTTACAGTAGAAGTTTGATTCGCAAGAAATCTAGTTGGTTTACTGACTCTCCTTGAGTTCAGACGGTACAAGGGACTACAAAGTGACTTGTTTCGTTCAGCTTTCAGCTTTCTGGTTTGGTATGAATTTTCAGAGGTAGGGGAACTCTAACTTCTAAGTTTCCTGCAGTTACAGTGTATTTATGTGTATACTGCTAATGTGATTTTACAGCTTTATAGCTATTTGATTATTATTTGGTGATTGATAAATCACGATATTTGTCTATTTGGTGTCGCATGCTGATGTGTAATAACTGGATGTTGTGTCAAGTAGATTTTAGATTCCTATGCCAGTGGTTAGGCGGTACTTACTGGGCAGTTTGGATCACCCCTCTATTTTACAGGTTGAGCTGGAGCGCGAATGGATTGCGGAGTAGTTGCTTAATAGCATGTTTTAGATAAATAATTGTTTTTAGCTTTTTTTAGTGAACGTTGTAACTTTTTAGTCGAAGACCGAAATTTTATAAAAATAGTCATTTCTGACTAGTTGGTGTAACCTTTTAAATAATTCAGTCACGTACCAGATTTTTAGAAATATTGTTGAAAATGTCGTTTCAGAAGATTGTGTGTCCTGCTGGTGGAGTTTTGGACGTCTCAAAGTGTCAGACGGGTTGGCAGTAAAACTATGATTTTATTGTAAATCAATATTATATTATTAAAAGTGTTACGCTGGTCGTCACAACGTAAGTGAACCGAAAGGACCCTAGGTGAACCTTGTCGTAAAACGACCTCAGACCGACGGGAGATGGTCGATGCTATTACCCGGCTTGATTAGAATAGAGTTAACGTGTTACTCATATTTTATGGAAATCGTTTACAGCCCTAAGTGATCAATAAGATCGCCTAGTTTCTCCATAACTGATAAGAACTTCTTCTTAATTTCAATTTACTCTTATTTCTACACTTTCAACTACCACTTGTTTGGGGGTGGCAACCTCATTATTCTAAACTATTTCCTCTCTGTTATTCAATAAACTACATTAATTTGTTAATTAATAACTTGTTACGAGTTTGTCTATGTGGGATCGACAACCTGAGTACAAAAATATTCACTCTTTATTACGCGACCGTGCACTTGCATTAAACCAATAGTACACATCGGTCATCTCGCAATCAAGAGTTATGATGCCTATTAGTTGATTCACCTATGGAAATATATGAAACGTGGCTAGAGAGTGTCTGAGCTGGACTGGGGCGAAAGTGGCAACACTTGAAGATAAGGACGCTGATGCGCAAAATACAGGCTATTCGCAAGTATACGAAATCAAGTAATACCGGGTGTATTTCAACTCGGGTTGTCGATCCCACAGGGACTGTTTTGGGTTTTCTCACGTAATCAGTTTTAGTTAACCGAGTGTAGTAACGAGGATGAGTTGGTTGTGATTGAAATTTACTAACCTAAAAACAGAAATTAAAAACGCAAACGTAAATATATTTTGTGACGGTTTTCTGAAATAAGCCAAATCGATTGTTACTATAATAGATGGGAACTAGGCTCCAGGATACCCTAGGGTTTCTACAGATTTCAGTTTTACGTTTGATTATGAAAACACTCAGCAGTTTCGTGATCTGTGCAACGTACCGATTGTGCAGTGACCTTTCAGCTTCCACACGTAATCCCAATCCTGCATACTTTCGGATTCCTGTTAAGCTGCCTAAGTCGGCAGACTCGATCTAATCTTGGTAGGGTTTCTAACCTGTCCGGATGGCCCGGGTCAAATTCTCTAATAGTCGGTCTCACGTTTTTCGGTGCTAGCCCTATCTCCCTTTCTCTGGTCGATCTATCAGGGTAAGGTACTAAATCCTGACTTTTCTTCCTAATCCTTAACCTGACGTTTTCACCTACAGGCTCGGGTCTATAGCAATCCTGGGTGATCAATCCTATCATGCATATACGAGAGTAATCAAAGCCAGAATAACATATACAACTTGCTGAATTAAGATAACAATCATGAATCCATAATCAAAGTAGTCATAAAATCAGGATACGAAACCCTAGGTTCACCGAGAACCTAGGTAAGAAGTTTAGCTACGAATAGGCATAATACTAAACACGGTTTCTGAATATAAAGAGAGAGAATGAAATCAAACTAAGTCTTCGAATCTCGAATCGCTCTTCCGTGCTCTTCGGGGATGCTCTGACTTGTCCTTCGGTTGTGCTGAGTATTGTGTCCCAAAACGAGTATGGACGAGTCTTTAAATAGTGTTGTTTTTCCCCGAAACGCTTGCGCCAGAAATTACGAAAACTGCCATCGGTCCACCGACTTCGGAAAAAAGTCAAACTGGTTGCGTATATACGCAAGGGTTGCGTATATACGCAACCAGGGGCCCACAAACTAACCACCACCACCTCCCTGCCTGCGTATATACGCAAGGCTTGCGTATATACGCAGGCAGGGGCTGTGGCCTGGCCCTGCTTGGTCCTCTGGTGGGCCCGGTTGTGTCTCCTGGGTCCCACTCTTCTGCCTGAAGTCCCCGGTTTGCCTCCCTCGGTGTTCTCCTGCTTTTCCGTGTTCTCGTCTTGGCCCGATCTTGTTCACGTTTCCCGAGACGGTCCGGTTTGATCCCGGCACGCTTCCCGATGCACCTCCCGAACCTGTTCCTGAAAAGGCAACATGAACAGAACCCGCGATCATATCCAATAAAAGCAATAAATAAGCAGGAATTCAGAAAGTACAAATAAACGTCTCGTTCTAAATTCACGAGGCATTCTAAGGCAAATTCCGGCAAAAGACGCTTTTTTCCGACACAAACGCTCGCGAAATCAGGCTAAAAGATAACCCCTAATTGGGCGTTACCAGACGCACTTAATGAGGACTGGCAGGATGAGCCAGAAGCTAAGGAAGAACCTGCTCAAAAGCCGGTTAAATGTGTCTTTATCTCTAAGTTACATAGTTACATAATTCCATTGACACCTCACTAGGTATATGTGAACATTATTTCGCTATAAAGTCGTTTGTTTGCAAAATGGCTTTAAACGATGAGTTTGTAGATTCTAGTGTCACTTATGAGTCTCCTAGATACAATGAAAAGTATCATGATGTTCTTAAACAAGATAGATGACTTATATGAAATTCTTAATGAGGATCTCCAATCTCTAAGTTAAGTTTTGAGAAACTCGCCAAGAAAACGGATGGTATGAGAACAATTCGCTCTATGATTGCTATGAGCACAATCCATGTTGGATCTTGGATTGAGTGATTCTTTTCTGAGAGAGTTGAGAACTTAAAAATACTTGTCTTGTCAATGTTTTTAGGTTGATGATATTTGAGTTAACATAGTTTGTTTATGATGTGATTTTGGGGTCTTGTCTCGTGTGATCGCTCGATGTTGGTTTGGCTTTCTTGTTATGAGCCTTTAGAGTTTAGAAGTTGGCTACTTCTGTTTGATTTGAGGCGAGGATGGTGACTGAAATAGATTGTTCTTAGGTACCCATGTGTTTGCATGTCCTTTGAGGGTTATGGAGCACATAATTGCTTGACGTTTAATTCAGTTAATTCAGACCGATTGCTAATAGGTGGTCGAACCAGCTGGTGGTATAGACCACAGATCACTCGGAATCAATTATGAAAAAATATAATGTGAATTGAATTAATTTCTTATAAGATCTTTCACGACCCACGTGCTTTATGGATCACATAGTGCTTGGACTCTAATTCACTTAACCTTTAACTCTGAGACCATCCATGTACACAAGAAGCCCTAGGTGTCTTTACCTTAGAACCTTCACAGAAATGTGTCTTCTCCCGAAAAGTTTCAAAGGTCTAATTCCAGCAACAGGTAAATTTATGTTCTTCTTTTTTTGTCATAAAGGTAAATTTATCAAAGCTGTGTAAAGAGCAATAATAATTTATCAGAGACCTTTATAGATAGTATTATAAAGACTAATTGATCTAATCTCATGGGCTATCATTCTTTGAGATGAGAGACACAAGAGTATCATTTATGCAAGAAGAAAAGTTATTTGTGTTAAAACAATTAACCATGAATTCAAACAAAACCCCCCCAACCAACCACATTCCAAAAATATTGTAGAACACAGCGTGAAGGCCATATGTACCGGGTGCCTTAAGAGAGTTCATACTCCAAAACACATCTTTAACTTCTTTCAAAGTAAGAGGAGCAGTTAGAAGGGTCCTAGAATTGTCATCACAAGTAACATAAGTATCATGATTCAAATTAAGATAATTACTAGGAGTACGTCAGGGCATAAATTGCAACGATTTTAGGCAACTTTGTGAATAAGTTCTTAGGAAGCAAATTAAAACAGACAGGGAAAGGCTTTTTTTAGTAATGACCACAACACGGACACACACTGATATCATATACTCCGTATGACAATATAAGATGAAAGTACACATAAACAAAAGAAATCGTAAAATTCTGATCATGTATTCAACTAGCTGATAAGTCGTATAAAATGGGTCAAATGAGCGCTCAAACATCATCACCCATAGATTTATCAAGTGTGCCTATGTATAGCACATGCCATCCATACATATCCAGCATTTTAGAACATGTGAGATGCATATCCATGTGACAAAATGGTCACATGATAGGCATTCTTAGTCATGGACATCCAAACAAATTGGGATTTCCGATACTTTATAACTTATGCAAATACAAACAATATGAGATTGTCGTTACTTTATAACGTGCAAATACAAACAATGTGAGATTGCCGTTACTTTATATAACGTATTTAAATTCAAACAAATGATTTTTACTTCCATATATGGGTGTGGGTGTGTGTTAGACATGCACATACAAATAAATGAGTTTAAGGACTAAAAGGACCCGAGCAATTAATTTAACAAAACAGAGTCATTTTAAACGCAACATACAATTATATAACTACACTTGCAACCATGTTATAAGAAACACAATTGAAAGTGTGTTAGTTCTTGATTTCATTCACTTATTCAACACAGCAATGTTTACTTGGCCACCCAAATAACGGAACTATCTGGAGACAAATGGCATATGGGAACAGATCCAGGCTTAACCTTGAGCAGCTGAAATACCGGATGCTTTGGGTTCCATGTGGATGTTTCGGCATGACAAACCGCCATCGCTTTCACTTTTGTGCCATCAACCCCAACCATGGTCATCTCGGAGGCCTGTGTTGGTGTTTTGTGACAATAAAACACGGCATATGGATAGATCAAGTAATGGCACGCTAATGTACTATTCGACACTTTTTTAGCATGTTTAATAGTGTACCCTTGTAGTCCAGTTTCCTTCTCTACCTCAGTTGAGAGTGCGCCAATGTTTTTCCCGAGCTTAGAAGTGGCAAAATTAACCATCGACTCCAAAGAAGTTGCACAATATTTCTCCTCTCCTACAATTTTGGGATCTTCACAAGTTTTTATTGTTTTCTTCATTGTTTCGGATTCAAATGAATTGGATCCCACTGCAAAATGTTTCAGAATTTCTGGGAACTTGGCTGATGTAAAGGGTATTTTTTCAGCATCTCCGCGAGGTAAGAATGGAACTGAACTAATAGTGCTACGAAAGTGTAAGGTTATATTTTTTCCTCTTTTTAGGTCATCTTCGAGGAAGAAGATAGGATCACCCGATTTGCTCATCTGAACTTGGCTTCCCCACAAAACAAAAGGGATATAGCAATCCGATTGTTTGAAGGCACCTTTCTTGATTGCGGAAGCACCATAGTTGAATTTTTTCCCTTCTGCAAATTAAGTAATAAAAATTCTTAAATTCAACTTATATACATTTCACATACTTGTTAGGTTTATTTGACAACCTTGGGGAAGAAGGCCGGTGACAGCTTTAGGCATGGGCGTATTTGGCAGCGTAGACTTCCAATAAGCTTCCGGAGACAAAGCGGCATGGCTTGCCACCAAAGTTAGCTGAAGATAAAATGGTGAATGTCAGTACCACACTAAAGAATTCAAGGAGAAAATAATGAAAATGTGGTGCTAAGATCTGACTCACAGAAATACATGTGAAGATGGTTAAGAGATAAAACTCCATTGTCATCACAGACTAGAGATCTCAAAGCAAAAGTTGCACTGAAAGAACAGGTGTGGAGTGGTATTTATAGCACAAAGCAAGTGAAAGAGTACATATGAGTAGGTTTTTTTAAAATTACATCACATAGCCGGTTTCGAACCCGAGAGCTCAAATCACTCGTGATAATGTGGTAGAATGGAGGTAATAGATAGATCCTAAAAGGTGCTATCACTTAGTCATGGACATCCAAACAAATTGGGATTTCCGTTACTTTATAACTTATGCAAATACAAACAATATGGGATTGCCGTTACTTTATAACGTGCAAATACAAACAATGTGAGATTGCCGTTACTTATACTAGTCTGAATCCCACGCCATGGCGCGGATGGGCAATGAAGAGGTAATTTAATTTTATTGTTATGGTACATCCTTGTAGGACACAAAATTATAATGTGACTATTCATGAATTACATAATTGAATTTATATGAATTTCATAACTCGTAAGTATAAAGACTTCTGTGAGGATATTAGTCCGACAATAGCGTGCTTCGTAAAGGTGTGATTGGTGGGTTGTGAAATTTGTTTAGTAGAACTGGTTTTGTACGCAAACACATAGTTTTAGTATTATTTGTTAGTTACATGTATTAAGTATATTCCAGAGAACCATTTGCCAATATCGGAATTAGAGTCATTGGAGTTGTTGCACTAAAACGGTTAGTGCTTGCATTGAGATGGAATTAGAGTCATTACAATAATATGAGAAGCAAAACAAAATATCATATTAAACATTCTAGTTTTAGTAGAGAAATATATTACATCAAATTAATAATAGTAGAAGAATGAAAATTTGGAAAAATATCAGTTCTTCCATTCATATTCTTTTTGGTGGTCTAGAGGCTTCCTTTTGGTTTTGTAAAAAGAAAATAATGTTGCGTGACTATTTTTAGTCGACTTTAGAAAATAATGTTTCCAAAAGAAATGTGTAAGCACTAAAACGTTAGAAGGCGTGGTTTTTACTCAATTTTTATGTTCTTTTGCCCATATTCGGCACATTCTTTGTAAAAAAATCTTTAAAAAAAAAGACAATGTCACACATTAAAATATTTAAGACTATTATTTTAATTTTTTTGTATTTAGATTTGGTTACGATTAGCCCTCTCTAAAATTGAATAATAGTAAAAAAGAAAATTTGATGCAAAAGAATATTGCATCTGCATTAACAAAATTAAAAATAATGATACTCCCTCCTTATTTTATATTTGATAGACATTGCACATATCTAAGCATTTTGAAAAAATATATATTATCCTCACAAAATAAAATATTCTATTACACGTAAAAAAATCATTAAGATTCATTGAACTTGTCAGGAGAAAATAAATAGTTGTTGTGCACCTTTGAATTGCCAATGCATATAGAAATTAGAAGTATACATTCAGTAGGCAATGCATTGGGATGTAAAAAGTAAAAAAGAAAACATTTTTTTTAATGTATATATCATTGAAATTTTATTGTTGGGTCCTACATTTTTTACATGTCAATGAAAATTGAGTTCTCATAACGCAATTTGCCGATTATGCCACATAAGATGACAAATGCTATAATTAGAATTCTTTTAAAATCCTATGTGAAATAAAGACGGTGGACATCTCTCATAGTTGCATATATGATACATGTATGTACATGTATATACATATATATATATATATATATATATATATATGTACGTGTGTGTGTGTTTGTGTGTGTCTACATGTGTGTGTACACATACATACATACATACATACATACACAGTGGCGGACCTATGTAGAGGCCAGTGGGGGCTATAGCCCCCACTCAAATTTTGGAATCTACATTTTTTACCCTATATTATGTTTATTTAATTATATAACCCCCACTCAAGTTTTGATATTTACAATATTTATCCTATATTCCGTTAATATAATTATATTATACCCCACTTGTGTTACATATTTACCCCATCAATCTATTAAAATCATAATTTTAACACTTAAATACTTCAAAATTTACTGAAACATCCGTCATTAAACTTGAATATTTCTTGCCCCCACTGAGCTGAATTTCTGGATCCGCCCCTGTACATACATACATACATATATATATGCACATGTGTGTGTGTGTATATAAATATATATATATATATATATATATATATATATCAACATCATTACGCATGAATACGTTAAATAATTTCTTTCTTTTGAATTACGATTTTTTCTCATATTAATAACAGTTTCAATTACAGCAAAAACATTGTTGTGCCAAAAAAGAGTTACTGGTTAGGCTTTGCTGCCAGTTTGTATACTTGTTGGTCATGTTGAGATACCTCTAGCCGCCATCATACTTTTTTTAAATGTATGGTTTTCACTGTTTTTCTTTTTCAAACTTGTTTTTCCATATTTAGCAGATTATTTTCCAATTTTCTTATAACACGTAATTACGAACCCCAAAGTGTAATGGTTAATTTCAGTCATGCTTCAATTTCTCAGAAAAAACAAATCAGTCACGCTTCAATATGCTTCGCCCCTTCTAAATGGAATAACAGAAAAAATACGTATCTAAATAACAAACATGGCAGATTTTCACTGCTAGTTTGTTTGTATACTTGTCTCTCTCTCTCTCATTACTTCTTTCTGACAGTGAGTAAAACATGAGCCCACTGTTACAATGGACTCGATTCCCTCGGAGTTTCTCTGGTAGGTACTCAGAATGTCTTATTTCAACTTGTAGCATCGAGTCTTCTTTGTGAAGAAGACGACTACTTCATTATATTCGACGAGGTCGACTGTGGAGATTCTTTGGCTGATTGGGCGGACGATTGGGCCGACAAATCGTTGACTGGGTTGCTACACAGTCGATGAGTTCTTTAATTTGATGGTGAAAATGGGGTTAGATTTGGATGCAAGAAAGGAGGCTCTCCAATGGATTCAAAAAGTCGCTGGGTTTTGGTTGAATCATCTATTGTTCTTCAGTGCTTTATTGTGGAATTGCGTATTGAATTTCGTTTCCCTTTCTTGTGTGTGTGTCTCTCCCTCCTTCCTCTCTCCCGTCGTCGACTTCAATGGAGATAGGAGGGCGGCGGTGCCGAGATATGTATTTTGATGGCGGCGACATCGGTGGCGTTCTGGTGGGAGGTAGTGGATGTAATGTTAGCTGCCGAAATCTGGGATTTTGGTCGCCGAGATCTGGGCTGCTTTGTCGGAATCTGGATTGTGTGGTGGCGATTGTGGTAGTGGTTGTGATAATATTCATACACAAAATGGATAGACAAATTTACCCTTAAAAAAAAGGACGTGATCGTAAACTAACGGATTATTCCGTTAAATATATGACGGAACAATTTTACCAATTTTAACAAGTAGGATTTATTGCAAATGGGAGATGCAATAAGCCTATTTTAGAACTGGGGTATGCAATGTGTTAGTTTCGATATACTGGGACTATGCATTAAGTAATTAAGCCTAAAAAAATTAGCGAGTTTAATATAACTGTATATATCTGCAGACATAAAGTATTCTCGCGTTTTCCCAAGTTAAGGTTTTCTATACCAGGAAGTTGAAACTAGAGGATTTTATTTATTATTAACTGGTAAAGTTTCTTTAGTCTAACATACTGCTATGATCAATTCACAAGTACAATTTGGGGCTATTAACACTCTTACCACGTGAGTTAGCACTCTTCTACTAGCCCATTTTATTTCCTGACATTTCTCCGACTTAAATGCTTAGGTTGAACCTTACTTTTAGTTATGTTACTGTTATACACAACTAACTAATTTCAATCCTTTATTAAGTTATGATTTTTGCTTCAAATAATCAAACCCCTAACACAAACTTCCATCCACAATGGTTTATTGAACTTGAATAAAAATATTGTTTTGATGAGTTAGTCATTGTTAACCATGCACGTCCAAAACTAAATAATTTTTTATTATTTTATTGGCTTAATTACTTATTGCATACTCCCAGTATGTCTAAACTAACACTTTGCAACCCCAAATTATAAATTAGGTTTATTGCAACCCGATTTGTAAAAAATCATACAATGAAACTGGTAAGAATTTTTCAATAGTAACTTAACAGTCAACAAATTTCATCCAAGGGGTTTTTGGTATGCTTCCCTAAAGAGCTCGTCTTGTCCCTTTCTCAATTCAGGGTCATATTCCACATGTGACTGCATATATCAGACAACTCTTTTGTCCATAACACTATTGCAAAGGTCCACCACGTTTGCACACTCTTGTACCACAGGCTAAACCACATATGCCGCAGTAGGTTACCGAAACTGTACATATCATGCCATGAATAAGTACTGTTCACAGTGTGCAACAAATCTACCTTTCCACCAACATAATTAGGTTCTTCAAACATGCCACAATGATGCAATTCAACAGTGAAGTTGATATCGGCATCTGTACATCAAAAGAAAAAGTAAGATCATACACAACCAAGTGTAATACAAAAAAACAGAGTATAACAAAATAAAAACAACAAATTGAATCAGATGTTGCAAAATCGCAGGAACACTAACCGAGACCGCCGAAGCTGCTCACCAACCACTTCTTCTGCTTGTATCGGCATAATAACCAACTCCGATTGCTCTCTAGTGGATCTCCGGTGTCATTACTTCTGCATTGTCTCTGAACAATCATCTTCCGTCTTTGACTATTGCTATTGTGAGCCATCCTCGTCTTGAACCCAGTAATCGGACCCTCTACTTCGACTGATCAGAGAAATCGCCCCTAGCTTCTACTACAATCGATGGCAGCGATGGAGAAATCGCCTCTGTTACGTGCGGACCCTAAGACATTTTTGGTAACGGATTGATTTGTATTCCCCTTTACCTGGTGAGTGGTGATAGAGAAATAAAGGGGAAAGACAAAAATAACCTTACAAAAAGGGACACGTGCGTCAACTAAAGTAGTCACCGTTAAGTTGCTAACGGTAAATTCTTACCAGTTTCATTAAGTGTGATTTTTTTTCAAATGGGGGTGCAATAAACCTAATTTGGAATTGGGAGTTGCAAGGTGTTAGTTTAGGCATACTGGAAGTATGCAATTTACATATGTACATCCGAACAAAATGAATTTTATATTACTTATTTACCTATACTCCCTCCGTCCCAGTGTTACTGACATAATTTTTTTCTAACCACTTTCAAGAGATGATTTAAGTAACAGAATTATACTGAAACTTTTAAATTTAGTTATTTACAAGATTGTAGAGTGAAGACTATTTTTACAACATTATGAAAAGACTAACATATTATATTATAGCTTTGCTAGTCAAAAATGAGTTTTCTGTTATTTAATTACACACACATGTGTATGTGAAAATTCAAAAAAGATACATAATACATATTTAGTCAAAAAAAGTATTCCATTATAAACCCGTAACCTAAAAAAAAAGAGTATACTAGGCATGCATATCCAAATAAATTATATGACGTACTAGTCATGAATATCAAAACAAAGTTATCATGATGCAATATTGTTACTTTATCCATCAACCTAAGTATAAAAGAGAGACATGCCGCGCGTGAGGTCCAACCGCCACGTGTAACATTGTTATTGGTCAAATGATAGGAGGAACCTTGTAATACCCCACTTTTATATAGGAAGGTTATTTAATGATTTTGACAAATTTTGGGGTTTAATTATAATTTACAGAAGTTACAATTAAATTAAAATAGAAAATGGGGAGGTAATTATAGTTTCAGAAAAAGATAATCTAGTTAACTAGATATTAGTTGGGGGATAATTGTAGTATAGAAAAGAAGATTAATTAAAAGTATGGGGAGGTAACCGTACATTGGAGAAGTTATTGGGAGGTAGTTGTAACTTAGATAAATAGTAGTATATACGTATTACATACTTGTCTACAACCCGTATTTTACGTAACCCGAACCGTATAATTGTATAACCCCTTAAAATATACTGTATAATTATACGTACCCGTATTTCTAGTTACAACCCGACCCAAAACCCTAAATTTATTTATTTATTATTTTAATTGTTTTGTCATTTTATTTCTTTACTATTTATCTCCTTTTCCTCCCTCCCTTCTTTTGCTCTTTACACTCTCTCTCCCTCTCTTTTCCTTCACCCGGACAACTCCCCCTCCTCCCTCACATACCTCATTCTCTTCCATGACTCTCCATCACCCTACCTCCCTACTTCTCCACAACCCCCCCCCCCTACCTCCCTACTCCTCCTTCACCCCAAAACCACCATGGTTTTCTCCTCAATTTCTTCTATAAATACCCCCTCATTGTCTTCAATCAAACCACACCACCAACGCCCCTCTTCTCCACCTCCAACTCTTTACCACCATCTCTCTCTCACCCTCCACCCCTCTGTCTCCCTCTCGGTACGGGCACCACCACCACCACTATCGGCACCATCACCCACAACACCACCACCTCTCTCACTCTCCACCCCTCTCTTTCCCTCTCGGTACAGCACTCACAACCCCCTTGCCGCCATCACCAACAACCACCACCCATCACCACCGCAATACCACCTCCATATCCACCCCCGAAACCATCACCACCATCTCCTCCCACCTCTCAGTCTCCCCCTCAACCTCTCTCCCTCTCCTCTGCAAAACCCAGCAGAAAACCCAACACCAACACCACAATCGTCACCACCATCAATACCGCCATCACCACTGCCGCACGTCACCACCGGCGAACCCAAATACTCCACCCCCAGTTCCATCCTCTCTCTCCCTCCCTTGGATCTCGCCTTACCCTCCTGACCCTATCTCGCACCTGAACAAGCGGCAAGAACAGCAACAACGGCAGCCAAAGGCCACCGTCGAGCAGACCCGAGAGCCCGACCCGACGGGTGACCCCCAACAACCTCCTCCCTCTATGTTTTTCTCGACCTACTACACTAGGACACCTTCGTCCACCTCCCTGAGGTTCGACCAAGCCTATAGGCCGGCCACAACAGCTCCAACCCGCCGGAAAGCCATTATTTCCGGCAAGTTTTCCAACCCGACTTCGGCAAGCAATTTCTCTATCATTCGGTAACCATTTTTAACGATTCTTTACATCAACCTTCTTGTTTCGACTTGAATTATAGTTTTATACAATCAAAACTTGATGGGTAGCTATGTATTGAGAGAACCATGTTTGGGATTGAAAGATAAGATGAGGTGGTTTTGTCTTTTAAAAGTTGTTAGGGGTGCTAGGTGTCAATTTAGAAACTAATTAAGTTGGTAGGGGTGACTAAAATGTTATTTTCAGAAACTCTTGGGAGTCTTGTTGGAATTTGCACAATCTGATTTTTATGAATAAACTTAATATTTGTTAAATCAATTAAAATAGTATTTTGTCATTCTTATAAGGTTTATATTTATATATATATATATATATATACGTATATAAATAAACATATATAGATACATATTATCTTATAATAATTTAGCAACATAATATTTGTGTAAATTGGGCTATGTTATCAATATATAAGTATAATCTTTTATAAGTTTATGATCTAAATATTTGTAATTATTTTGTGAAAGAGGTTTCTAGCTATTAAGTAATATATATATATATATATGTATATATATATATATAGTTGGTTTGAATAAAAACATGACTACTCTAATTATTAGTTGAAATCTGATTTTTATTTTAACTTAAAAATTGACAACAGTTAAATAGCTATAAAAATACTTGACAACAGTTAAATAGCTATAAAATTACTTGTTACAACACTTAAGGTCTAGAATGTCTGATTGTGGTCACTGGTCTACCCGGGTATTGTGCCTTAATTGATAATTCGATTACTCTGTTTGGGAATAGTTATAAGTAAGTCGTGTGTTTAATTGACATATCATTTATGAAGAGATTTTATTGGATATGTATGACGTGTCGTGGTAAACAAAATTGTTACACGGGAAATTGACATGATTTTATGGCACTGTTACTTGTTCTTGAGACGATGTTATACTCGTTCGCTGTTACTCCTGAAATGTTTTTAAACGCGTAACCCCAATGCCTTTCTTAGCTTTCCTGCTTTACATGCTAAGGTGTAACTCACTCAGCATTTGTTGCTGACTTTGGAAAACTGCGGTCTTTGTTTCATTCCCCCGCAGGTCTAGGAGTTGGGTGCTTGGAATAAGGGAATCGCGAACTTTTTAAGTAGTGGTAGTACTTTTATTTAGTCGAACTCTTAGTATAATAACATCATGTGTAATAGTATATCATGTTGAAACAATTATGAGATGTAATATATATAATTATGGAATGTTTTGTTTACGATTTCTACCGATTCATATAAAGTAGCACCCTCCTGGGCTCTCCGGTCCGGAACGGAAAGCTCGGGAATCAGGGGGTGTTACAAACCTGGATTCTCTCTTCTGCCCCTGTTTCTCATCAGCTGAGCTCACCACTTCTTTGTAGGTTTTTTCGTAAATAACCGCAAACACTTTCCCTTCTTTGCTCTTGGTTTTGCATTTCTCCACACACGCTTCTTCTTCTGCACGATTGCTTCTCTTCGAACACAAAGAAGAGAGAGAGAAAAGGCGGTGGCGATGGCGGTGGTGAGGGGTCCGTGATTCTCAGGAAATCCAAGGTCAGATCTGGTTCTTCTGTTCTCTGAGCTTCAAAGAGAAGTTTTCTTCTTCTCTTTCATTCTCTAATCTCTCGTTGCCTCTCTCTGTGTTGAGGAACTGCAATCTTCGTTCTCCTTCTCTGTTTATTCCTCTAATTCGACCCTCTCTTTTCTTCGGCCAATGACTTCTGAAATTCGCTGCGTGGAATTCGTCTAGGGCTTCTTCGCTTGCTCCTCTTCAATGGCACTTCGCGGCGTCGATTTCAAGTGGTGGGTTTCCCTGTCTTTGTGTTTGCATGTTTCGAAAATGGGCAGATCTTGTGGCACTACAGGAAATCATCTATTTAGCGAGAAAATATTCCCTTGGTAAAAGCTTGACTTTCCTCACAAAAGCTTTTTAACGAGGAAAATTTTCGGTCGCCCGCTCCTCGCCATACTGTTGTCTCCCATTCTTTTTAGCGAGGGAATTGCAATTTGCCGGAAAAGAATGTAAATTTCGCGAGAAATAAATTCCCTCGCCAAAACTTTGTCCATTGGCGAGGAACATTGTTCCTTGTCAATTGGCCATATATTTCCTTGCAAATAGGCTACAAATTTCCTTGCATATACTACAATTTCCTCGCAAATAAGGCCATAAAGTGCCCAAAAACAAGCCCTGCTTTCTGGCTGTACCCTACCTAAAAATTATTCGTCATTTTTACTATAATGTCATCTACTACCTAGGTATCTCCTCAGAGACCCCCTACTTTAAAACATCAGCAGGATTGCAAACAATAATATTTGTCGGAAAAAAATTGTGTGAAGTCTCAAATTGCAAAACATTTCTTAATCATAACTAGCATTCACATGTCAACTGTTTGGAGTTGCAACTCACTGAAAGCATCATCAAATCTATCTTTTTTACATTTACGAAACATAGCAAAAGAGTAGTCTTAATAATCTAACTTTAACCGCTGTTCTATTCTAGTCACTTTCTCGGTCCTTAACCAAAAGCTTTGTTCATCTAACCACATGATCACGAACTTGGTCTTCCACCTGTACATACATTAGAATAAAATTTCATTAGAAACAGACCAAATAATGCTTAGTTACAGAAAAAGAAATCGGTATCCATAGTATGTGTATCAGTGGTTTTAGGAACCTCATATGACCCATTGGTAGCGGCAAACAAGCTTAATCAGTGCAGGAAGTTCAAGTTGTATACTGAGGGATAATATAAGAAAGCATATACGGTTATGTTTATTACTTGCAACATATCTTTGCTTTTGCTTGATTATATACTACTACTATACAACTGATTGCGAAAGCAAACTGTCTCATCATAAGGGAGATCTAATTAAGTACCATTATTGTTCTACAAGGATTGGACTAAGACCAGTCTTCAAATAACCATTCCTCCCCAATCAAATTTTGTAGGTTGATCTTTTGCATAAAACTCCAACCTAAAGAAAGCTATGATGCCATATTGCAGAACTTTGATCAAAAGCATAATGCAACGATACCTATCAAAAGCCCCCCAATTTAAATCAAACATGCACAAGAAAAGCAAGTGGTTAATACATAATCCCCAACCCCCCCCCCCCCCCCGAGTATCATATAAGAAACATCAAGTTCCCTACAACACCCACATCAACATTTTGCCACTGCGACAAAAATCAAACTCCCAGATGCAATATTCAAAAGTATAATTGTGGAGATTAGAGGGAACAATCAATATTCGTAATAATACTCAGTAGAGTTGATAGAAGATCTGCTCAAATCAAATTGTAATTTCAAGAGTGTGAGTTGCGATTGAAAACTGGTCATAGACTCTGCCTGCTGTGACTCTAGCAATTGTACCCTTCCCTGTAGTTAATAAAAGGAAATATATATATGATCGAACAATCGAAGCCAACCGAATCATCGCAGAGAACAGCCCTAGTTGAATCTGATCCTTCTCCAATGATGTGTTTTAGACATTTATTAAGTTTTTTTGCTTTTATATGATATGCCCCAAAACTTTTTAAATTACAAAGCGACCCCAAATATATTCCGGCCGGAATTCGCAATACCGCCCGAAACCCCCGGAACACCCCGAAACACAACGAAACACCCCGAAACAGCCTGAAACACAACGAATTTCAGGCCAGTGCGTACCTGTACCGGATTCATACCGTTTTAGGACCGAAACGGGACGTTTCGGAACAATTTGGCCGAAACGGAACGAAATTTCATACTGTGGTTTATAGAGCTATAGAGTGATACTTATACTTGTAAGGGTCACTATGGTATAGGGGTATCGACACTTAAGGAATTTTAACAATTGTTGTGAGCGGGGATTAACGTATGGGCTCCCTTAACGGTCGGGTGAAATAGGGTTTGATATACCCTAGAAGGAACCCTTTATGATTACTTTGTGATCCCTCTGTCCACATCGATCCTGCTGGTGGCTCTGGACATGCCTCAGCTAAACTTAACAGTTAATTGGACTTGAAAGAAAGCTGACTATTCTATTGATGTTGCTTGTGGCTCTGGATATGACCTAATCAAATGAAATGAGTTGCTACTCGTGATTTAGTATCGTTATCAGTTCAACTCCTAATTGTTCAGAAACTGAGTTGCTTCGGAGGTTCTTGCTACGCGATTACTCATAATTGTTCATAAATTTACAACTCTTTTACTTGTTAATTTTTCAAATCTCGTGATTTATTTCAAATCGTGCTTGTATGCGACTCAATGCTTTACATGTCGTAGTATGTATTTACTCAGTTTTTAGTGATCATTTTTCAAAACTGTGTCGGCTTTTTCCATTTTAAAACCGCAGGTCATCAATCAAATTGGGGGAATGGGAACGCGTATCAAGACGAGAGCGTTATCTTAAGTTGGATCATATAGCTCATTTCAAATATATTGATCTTGTAAACTTATACTCTCGATGATTGTTTAATTCATTAGATAAATTATAATCTTTGTAAATATTTTTCTACTTTTGGCTATCGATTGTCTCTTTAACCCTGAATCGAGATCCTGGGTTTGTTTCAGTTAGAAGAGTCAAGATTTGAAGCTGGTTTTTAGGAAAGTTTGTTGAGAAGATTCTGAAGATCTTCCATTCAAACTGGGTGTTTAAAAGGAGAATTGCTGAAGCGATTCGAAGACACAATAGAAAGCAATTCACAGAGACACTCAAACACATTCAGGGATTGACAAAGCAGATCCATTTCTCTCAACCCAAGCATATGAAGAACACTGCATCCTTACTGCATACTTAGTTCTAGTGTTCTTCTATTCTGAGCTTTATTTGTATATCATTCTGATAATACTTCTAGTTATTATTCTCAAGGATTGTTTAAGGTGAACAATAGAGAATTCTTATTTAATCAGATAGCTAGAGAAGGTACTAAATAGGTTAGTGAGAACCACAAGCTGTAACAGAGTATGGCATCTCTCTGTGCTTGAGATCCAGGGCTTAGTTTTTTATTAATAAGAATTGAGTTGAAAATCCTGCAGGGAGAAGATCCCTGAGGTAGAGATGTAGGTCCAAGTGGACTGAACTCTATATATCTTGTGTCTCTTGCATTTACTTTTCAGTTCTATACTTAGCTTATTTGCAGCAAACAAAACAGTTTCATTTCAAGGATTTCAAACTCATTTCAAGGCCTTGAATAGACTTATCTTTTCTACTTCAACTTTTTTCATTTCAAGGGCTTGAAACTCATTCAAGGCCTTGAAATACTCTTTACTCATTACAAATCTTTTTGAAACCACTCTTCTTGCAAGTTTAGCAAAAGTTGGCATACTCTATTCAACCCCCCCCCCCTTTTCTAGAGTATTGATCCTATATTTATGCCTACTGTATGCCCCTTCACATATTTATAACATAAAACAAGAATAAGCATAAATAAATATGCATGGATGTGGCCTCTGAGGTGCATCTCGTCAAAGAGAATATTTCGTGAGCACGAATTGAATCTCGCTTCATGCTAATAACCTCTCAAGAGGCGATTGGATGAGAATATAAAACAATAGAGTATATAGAGAGGCACAATACGCATGTCGTATTTTAGTTACATATTCAAACCAAAACCAAATAAAAAAAATATATGTCACATCCATGCACCAAACACATCCATCAAACCCATAATAATATGTAAAACAGAATAACAAACATTCTGAAATTTTCTGGAAATTTCCAAAATTAAACTCTAATTACTGTAAATTGATAAGCAATAATCTAATTACTCTAAATGATCAAATTATGCTCTAAACCTCCTAAGGTCTCACCACATATGGTAGACAGTAGGAAAAAATGACCTTAGTCTCCAGAAAAAATTAGGCTCTAAACTGTGTGTTTAAAGTCGCTTAATTGCCTTGGGAAGTGTGCTAAACACTAATTGATTAATTTGGAAATTAATAAAAAATCCGTACTTCCAAAAATTATGAAAAATATCCTAGACAATAGGAAATTTAGTTTGGATCACCCTGGAAAAGAAACTGAAGAAAATTGGTGGCCAGAGGAGGCAGCAAGCGCCGTCACGCGCCGCCAACGCTTAGGCGCGACCGCCTCCGTCACGCGCATCCATCGGCCGGTTGCCACGTCAGCACGTGCTGACTCGGACGCCATGTGGCTGTCCAATCAGCGACAAATGGCATGCCATGTCAGCACATAGGCTGACCGAGCTGCCACGTCAACTGTCACGTGGATGCCACGTCAACGCCACGTCAGCCTCTTGCTGACGTGCCACGGCCATGTCATCGTGCCACATCAACCCTCGGCCATGTCAGCAGCCTCCGTAGCCCTTTTGGCACGTGCAGCATGCATGCGAAGCCGCCCAGATCCTTTCTCACAGACACAATCGAGTGTTTTTTCTTTGTCAACAAGGTTACCGGGTCCGGGGGAGACGTCGTTGGTGGTGCGTGTGGCCCACGCGCCGCCTTCCCGTGGTCCGTTTTCGATGATTTTTATATCACTGGAATTGTTTTTCCGCCTTGATACCGATTATGTGTTCAAAGTTCAATTTTAACCAACTTTGTAAAGTCACGTTCTTTTAATAAGATCAAAACTATCCAGATTAATATCGTTCTGAATATTTAAACATGCATAACTTTCTCTACGTTTGTCCAAAATATAGAAATCTTGTATTTCTGGAATCCTCATGAAAAGATCTACGCATCCATATAAGATACACATACTGGTTATGAAAATTGAAAAACTCAATTTTGTACAACAATTCATATTCAGGCACAAGCTATAAGGCACGATGAACAAGCATAAGGCTCTGATACCAATGTAAGGAGAACTAATCTAATCACATATAGATCATAACGCGCAATTAAAGCGGAAGATTAACGCGTTTACCTCTTCTCCTAAGCTCCTACGCAACGAATGATAAAGGATCTTTTTTTTTCTTGCTCTCACGCACCTTCATCTTTCTCCCAACAGTCTGGCTTGAATCACTAGGACAAAAGCTCTTGTTTACACCACGTTCCACCAATCGATGCTAGTTGTAGAGAGAGGCTAGGATTTCTGGAACTGTTTTTGATCAACACATGATCTCTACAATTCACTACTAATTTAGTAGAAGACATAACTTCCATCAATTTGCAACATATCCCCTGGAGTTTGTGTCTAATTACAAGATTACCCCACACGGGCACTACATGTATTTTCTAACACACTTCTTTGATAATACTCATTTACTAAGCCCTCAATTCGCAACAAATACTCAGATAAAGATATTAACCAACCTTACAAAATGTCTTTTTTAAGTAATGCTTCTACCTGTAGTGCATTAAGATTGAGAGAGTAAGTTTCACGAATCGCGAAAGATAAAAGTGGAGGAGAATCGTACCTTTCTGGGATTTCCATACATTGATCATTGCTGTGAAAGGGAAGCACTTGTCAATTAGTTTTTCGAATCGCTTCAGTACCTCGAACACATTGACATGACATATACAAAATGAAAACCAAGACATGTGAGTTTCAATTCCCAAACACAACACTCCAGAACCATAATCCATGGTAAAGCAATTAGTAATCATGGGACTCACCAAACCAACAAAATTGTGAAAAGCAAGTACACGTAAACAACAAACATATTTGAAGAAGATCACTCGTGTAAAATTCCCATGAAACACAAATTCCCATGAAATAGCACAATCGACCAAAATTTCTCATCGGGCTGCACCAGGAGCTCGCATGAGCGGACGTGGCAGCTCGCACGAGTTGGGTCAGCTCGTGGAGAAAACATTCTGGTCTTTTCAGCTTACACGCGCTGGATTTAAAAATTCTCTAAGTGTTCAGCTCGCACAAGCCAACTGTTGAAAACCACATGTATTTGTAACTGAAGTTCTTCCCAACTTAGCTACAGTGGAAAAAAGTTCCCCACAGTAGTTAAGCGCGGTTGACTTTTTTCTCACGTCTGACCTCCCCACGTTTCCTTGCGGTGGGTATTTTCTCCGCGTTTTTTAACCGCGGACTAATACCATGTTTCTTTTTTTTTTAATTATTGTAATGCCGTGTTTCTAATAGTGCCCAAAAAATTATTTAGACAATTACACCAACATTATCTTTTACAACATTTGAAATTAACCTGCAGAAAATAGTGGCATTATATACCTCACTTTCACCCTTGTAGTTTGATTGAAAGACACTTTCACCCCTTTTAGTTTGGAAAAGGACACTTTTGCCGCTCTATTGTGCTACACTTCAAGTAACTTATACCCGATGATTGTGAAGCAGTTAGTCTAGGGTTAGAGTACGTCAGGCAATTTTGCCCCATACCATGCAAAAAGTCTATCATACCCTAGGGTAACCCCTACATTTTGCATAATGTGGGGCAAAGTGAAAGTGCCCTTTTTTCCAAACAGAAAGGGGTGAAAGTGTACAAGTAGAGGGGGGTCAAAGTAATAAAACAAAAGGGATATAGCAATCCGATTGTTTGAAGGCACCTTTCTTGATTGCGGAAGCACCATAGTTGAATTTTTTCCCTTCTGCAAATTAAGTAATAAAAATTCTTAAATTCAACTTATATACATTTCACATACTTGTTAGGTTTATTTGACAACCTTGGGGAAGAAGGCCGGTGACAGCTTTAGGCATGGGCGTATTTGGCAGCGTAGACTTCCAATAAGCTTCCGGAGACAAAGCGGCATGGCTTGCCACCAAAGTCAGCTGAAGATAAAATGGTGAATGTCAGTACCACACTAAAGAATTCAAGGAGAAAATAATGAAAATGTGGTGCTAAGATCTGACTCACAGAAATACATGTGAAGATGGTTAAGAGATAAAACTCCATTTTCATCACAGACTAGAGATCTCAAAGCAAAAGTTGCACTGAAAGAACAGGTGTGGAGTGGTATTTATAGCACAAAGCAAGTGAAAGAGTACATATGAGTAGGTTTTTTTTAAAATTACATCACATAGCCGGTTTCGAACCCGAGAGCTCAAATCACTCGTGATAATGTGGTAGAATGGAGGTAATAGATAGATCCTAAAAGGTGCTATCACTTAGTCATGGACATCCAAACAAATTGGGATTTCCGTTACTTTATAACTTATGCAAATACAAACAATATGGGATTGCCGTTACTTTATAACGTGCAAATACAAACAATGTGAGATTGCCGTTACTTATACTAGTCTGAATCCCACGCCATGGCGCGGATGGGCAATGAAGAGGTAATTTAATTTTATTGTTATGGTACATCCTTGTAGGACACAAAATTATAATGTGACTATTCATGAATTACATAATTGAATTTATATGAATTTCATAACTCGTAAGTATAAAGACTTCTGTGAGGATATTAGTCCGACAATAGCGTGCTTCGTAAAGGTGTGATTGGTGGGTTGTGAAATTTGTTTAGTAGAACTGGTTTTGTACGCAAACACATAGTTTTAGTATTATTTGTTAGTTACATGTATTAAGTATATTCCAGAGAACCATTTGCCAATATCGGAATTAGAGTCATTGGAGTTGTTGCACTAAAACGGTTAGTGCTTGCATTGAGATGGAATTAGAGTCATTACAATAATATGAGAAGCAAAACAAAATATCATATTAAACATTCTAGTTTTAGTAGAGAAATATATTACATCAAATTAATAATAGTAGAAGAATGAAAATTTGGAAAAATATCAGTTCTTCCATTCATATTCTTTTTGGTGGTCTAGAGGCTTCCTTTTGGTTTTGTAAAAAGAAAATAATGTTGCGTGACTATTTTTAGTCGACTTTAGAAAATAATGTTTCCAAAAGAAATGTGTAAGCACTAAAACGTTAGAAGGCGTGGTTTTTACTCAATTTTTATGTTCTTTTTCCCATATTCGGCACATTCTTTGTAAAAAAATCTTTAAAAAAAAAGACAATGTCACACATTAAAATATTTAAGACTATTATTTTAATTTTTTTGTATTTAGATTTGGTTACGATTAGCCCTCTCTAAAATTGAATAATAGTAAAAAAGAAAATTTGATGCAAAAGAATATTGCATCTGCATTAACAAAATTAAAAATAATGATACTCCCTCCTTATTTTATATTTGATAGACATTGCACATATCTAAGCATTTTGAAAAAATATATATTATCCTCACAAAATAAAATATTCTATTACACGTAAAAAAATCATTAAGATTCATTGAACTTGTCAGGAGAAAATAAATAGTTGTTGTGCACCTTTGAATTGCCAATGCATATAGAAATTAGAAGTATACATTCAGTAGGCAATGCATTGGGATGTAAAAAGTAAAAAAGAAAACATTTTTTTAATGTATATATCATTGAAATTTTATTGTTGGGTCCTACATTTTTTACATGTCAATGAAAATTGAGTTCTCATAACGCAATTTGCCGATTATGCCACATAAGATGACAAATGCTATAATTAGAATTCTTTTAAAATCCTATGTGAAATAAAGACGGTGGACATCTCTCATAGTTGCATATATGATACATGTATGTACATGTATATACATATCTATATATATATATATATATAAGTACGTGTGTGTGTGTTTGTGTGTGTCTACATGTGTGTGTACACATACATACATACATACATACATACATACACAGTGGCGGACCTATGTAGAGGCCAGTGGGGGCTATAGCCCCCACTCAAATTTTGGAATCTACATTTTTTACCCTATATTATGTTTATTTAATTATATAACCCCCACTCAAGTTTTGATATTTACAATATTTATCCTATATTCCGTTAATATAATTATATTATACCCCACTTGTGTTACATATTTACCCCATCAATCTATTAAAATCATAATTTTAACACTTAAATACTTCAAAATTTACTGAAACATCCGTCATTAAACTTGAATATTTCTTGCCCCCACTGAGCTGAATTTCAGGATCCGCCCCTGTACATACATACATACATATATATATGCACATGTGTGTGTGTATATAAATATATATATATATATATATATATATATATATATATATCAACATCATTACGCATGAATACGTTAAATAATTTCTTTCTTTTGAATTACGATTTTTTCTCATATTAATAACAGTTTCAATTACAGCAAAAACATTGTTGTGCCAAAAAAGAGTTACTGGTTAGGCTTTGCTGCCAGTTTGTATACTTGTTGGTCATGTTGAGATACCTCTAGCCGCCATCATACTTTTTTTAAATGTATGGTTTTCACTGTTTTTCTTTTTCAAACTTGTTTTTCCATATTTAGCAGATTATTTTCCAATTTTCTTATAACACGTAGTTACGAACCCCAAAGTGTAATGGTTAATTTCAGTCATGCTTCAATTTCTCAGAAAAAACAAATCAGTCACGCTTCAATATGCTTCGCCCCTTCTAAATGGAATAACAGAAAAAATACGTATCTAAATAACAAACATGGCAGATTTTCACTGCTAGTTTGTTTGTATACTTGTCTCTCTCTCTCTCATTACTTCTTTCTGACAGTGAGTAAAACATGAGCCCACTGTTACAATGGACTCGATTCCCTCGGAGTTTCTCTGGTAGGTACTCAGAATGTCTTATTTCAACTTGTAGCATCGAGTCTTCTTTGTGAAGAAGACGACTACTTCATTATATTCGACGAGGTCGACTGTGGAGATTCTTTGGCTGATTGGGCGGACGATTGGGCCGACAAATCGTTGACTGGGTTGCTACACAGTCGATGAGTTCTTTAATTTGATGGTGAAAATGGGGTTAGATTTGGATGCAAGAAAGGAGGCTCTCCAATGGATTCAAAAAGTCGCTGGGTTTTGGTTGAATCATCTATTGTTCTTCAGTGCTTTATTGTGGAATTGCGTATTGAATTTCGTTTCCCTTTCTTGTGTGTGTGTCTCTCCCTCCTTCCTCTCTCCCGTCGTCGACTTCAATGGAGATAGGAGGGCGGCGGTGCCGAGATATGTATTTTGATGGCGGCGACATCGGTGGCGTTCTGGTGGAAGGTAGTGGATGTAATGTTAGCTGCCGAAATCTGGGATTTTGGTCGCCGAGATCTGGGCTGCTTTGTCGGAATCTGGATTGTGTGGTGGCGATTGTGGTAGTGATTGTGATAATATTCATACACAAAATGGATAGACAAATTTACCCTTAAAAAAAAGGACGTGATCGTAAACTAACGGATTATTCCGTTAAATATATGACGGAACAATTTTACCAATTTTAACAAGTAGGATTTATTGCAAATGGGAGATGCAATAAGCCTATTTTAGAACTGGGGTATGCAATGTGTTAGTTTCGATATACTGGGACTATGCATTAAGTAATTAAGCCTAAAAAAATTAGCGAGTTTAATATAACTGTATATATCTGCAGACATAAAGTATTCTCGCGTTTTCCCAAGTTAAGGTTTTCTATACCAGGAAGTTGAAACTAGAGGATTTTATTTATTATTAACTGGTAAAGTTTCTTTAGTCTAACATACTGCTATGATCAATTCACAAGTACAATTTGGGGCTATTAACACTCTTACCACGTGAGTTAGCACTCTTCTACTAGCCCATTTTATTTCCTGACATTTCTCCGACTTAAATGCTTAGGTTGAACCTTACTTTTAGTTATGTTACTGTTATACACAACTAACTAATTTCAATCCTTTATTAAGTTATGATTTTTGCTTCAAATAATCAAACCCCTAACACAAACTTCCATCCACAATGGTTTATTGAACTTGAATAAAAATATTGTTTTGATGAGTTAGTCATTGTTAACCATGCACGTCCAAAACTAAATAATTTTTTATTATTTTATTGGCTTAATTACTTATTGCATACTCCCAGTATGTCTAAACTAACACTTTGCAACCCCAAATTATAAATTAGGTTTATTGCAACCCGATTTGTAAAAAATCATACAATGAAACTGGTAAGAATTTTTCAATAGTAACTTAACAGTCAACAAATTTCATCCAAGGGGTTTTTGGTATGCTTCCCTAAAGAGCTCGTCTTGTCCCTTTCTCAATTCAGGGTCATATTCCACATGTGACTGCATATATCAGACAACTCTTTTGTCCATAACACTATTGCAAAGGTCCACCACGTTTGCACACTCTTGTACCACAGGCTAAACCACATATGCCGCAGTAGGTTACCGAAACTGTACATATCATGCCATGAATAAGTACTGTTCACAGTGTGCAACAAATCTACCTTTCCACCAACATAATTAGGTTCTTCAAACATGCCACAATGATGCAATTCAACAGTGAAGTTGATATCGGCATCTGTACATCAAAAGAAAAAGTAAGATCATACACAACCAAGTGTAATACAAAAAAACAGAGTATAACAAAATAAAAACAACAAATTGAATCAGATGTTGCAAAATCGCAGGAACACTAACCGAGACCGCCGAAGCTGCTCACCAACCACTTCTTCTGCTTGTATCGGCATAATAACCAACTCCGATTGCTCTCTAGTGGATCTCCGGTGTCATTACTTCTGCATTGTCTCTGAACAATCATCTTCCGTCTTTGACTATTGCTATTGTGAGCCATCCTCGTCTTGAACCCAGTAATCGGACCCTCTACTTCGACTGATCAGAGAAATCGCCCCTAGCTTCTACTACAATCGATGGCAGCGATGGAGAAATCGCCTCTGTTACGTGCGGACCCTAAGACATTTTTGGTAACGGATTGATTTGTATTCCCCTTTACCTGGTGAGTGGTGATAGAGAAATAAAGGGGAAAGACAAAAATAACCTTACAAAAAGGGACACGTGCGTCAACTAAAGTAGTCACCGTTAAGTTGCTAACGGTAAATTCTTACCAGTTTCATTAAGTGTGATTTTTTTTCAAATGGGGGTGCAATAAACCTAATTTGGAATTGGGAGTTGCAAGGTGTTAGTTTAGGCATACTGGGAGTATGCAATTTACATATGTACATCCGAACAAAATGAATTTTATATTACTTATTTACCTATACTCCCTCCGTCCCAGTGTTACTCACATAATTTTTTTCTAACCACTTTCAAGAGATGATTTAAGTAACAGAATTATACTGAAACTTTTAAATTTAGTTATTTACAATATTGTAGAGTGAAGACTATTTTTACAACATTATGAAAAGACTAACATATTATATTATAGCTTTGCTAGTCAAAAATGAGTTTTCTGTTATTTAATTACACACACATGTGTATGTGAAAATTCAAAAAAGATACATAATACATATTTAGTCAAAAAAAGTATTCCATTATAAACCCGTAACCTAAAAAAAAAGAGTATACTAGGCATGCATATCCAAATAAATTATATGACGTACTAGTCATGAATATCAAAACAAAGTTATCATGATGCAATATTGTTACTTTATCCATCAACCTAAGTATAAAAGAGAGACATGCCGCGCGTGAGGTCCAACCGCCACGTGTAACATTGTTATTGGTCAAATGATAGGAGGAACCTTGTAATACCCCACTTTTATATAGGAAGGTTATTTAATGATTTTGACAAATTTTGGGGTTTAATTATAATTTACAGAAGTTACAATTAAATTAAAATAGAAAATGGGGAGGTAATTATAGTTTCAGAAAAAGATAATCTAGTTAACTAGATATTAGTTGGGGGATAATTGTAGTATAGAAAAGAAGATTAATTAAAAGTATGGGGAGGTAACCGTACATTGGAGAAGTTATTGGGAGGTAGTTGTAACTTAGATAAATAGTAGTATATACGTATTACATACTTGTCTACAACCCGTATTTTACGTAACCCGAACCGTATAATTGTATAACCCCTTAAAATATACTGTATAATTATACGTACCCGTATTTCTAGTTACAACCCGACCCAAAACCCTAAATTTATTTATTTATTATTTTAATTGTTTTGTCATTTTATTTCTTTACTATTTATCTCCTTTTCCTCCCTCCCTTCTTTTGCTCTTTACACTCTCTCTCCCTCTCTTTTCCTTCACCCGGACAACTCCCCCTCCTCCCTCACATACCTCATTCTCTTCCACGACTCTCCATCACCCTACCTCCCTACTTCTCCACAACCCCCCCCCCCCTACCTCCCTACTCCTCCTTCACCCCAAAACCACCATGGTTTTCTCCTCAATTTCTTCTATAAATACCCCCTCATTGTCTTCAATCAAACCACACCACCAACGCCCCTCTTCTCCACCTCCAACTCTTTACCACCATCTCTCTCTCACCCTCCACCCCTCTGTCTCCCTCTCGGTACGGGCACCACCACCACCACTATCGGCACCATCACCCACAACACCACCACCTCTCTCACTCTCCACCCCTCTCTTTCCCTCTCGGTACAGCACTCACAACCCCCTTGCCGCCATCACCAACAACCACCACCCATCACCACCGCAATACCACCTCCATATCCACCCCCGAAACCATCACCACCATCTCCTCCCACCTCTCAGTCTCCCCCTCAACCTCTCTCCCTCTCCTCTGCAAAACCCAGCAGAAAACCCAACACCAACACCACAATCGTCACCACCATCAATACCGCCATCACCACTGCCGCACGTCACCACCGGCGAACCCAAATACTCCACCCCCAGTTCCATCCTCTCTCTCCCTCCCTTGGATCTCGCCTTACCCTCCTGACCCTATCTCGCACCTGAACCAGCGGCAAGAACAGCAACAACGGCAGCCAAAGGCCACCGTCGAGCAGACCCGAGAGCCCGACCCGACGGGTGACCCCCAACAACCTCCTCCCTCTATGTTTTTCTCGACCTACTACACTAGGACACCTTCGTCCACCTCCCTGAGGTTCGACCAAGCCTATAGGCCGGCCACAACAGCTCCAACCCGCCGGAAAGCCATTATTTCCGGCAAGTTTTCCAACCCGACTTCGGCAAGCAATTTCTCTATCATTCGGTAACCATTTTTAACGATTCTTTACATCAAACTTCTTGTTTCGACTTGAATTATAGTTTTATACAATCAAAACTTGATGGGTAGCTATGTATTGAGAGAACCATGTTTGGGATTGAAAGATAAGATGAGGTGGTTTTGTCTTTTAAAAGTTGTTAGGGGTGCTAGGTGTCAATTTAGAAACTAATTAAGTTGGTAGGGGTGACTAAAATGTTATTTTCAGAAACTCTTGGGAGTCTTGTTGGAATTTGCACAATCTGATTTTTATGAATAAACTTAATATTTGTTAAATCAATTAAAATAGTATTTTGTCATTCTTATAAGGTTTATATTTATATATATATATATACGTATATAAATAAACATATATAGATACATATTATCTTATAATAATTTAGCAACATAATATTTGTGTAAATTGGGCTATGTTATCAATATATAAGTATAATCTTTTATAAGTTTATGATCTAAATATTTATAATTATTTTGTGAAAGAGGTTTCTAGCTATTAAGTAATATATATATATATATATATATATATGTATATATATATATATAGTTGGTTTGAATAAAAACATGACTACTCTAATTATTAGTTGAAATCTGATTTTTATTTTAACTTAAAAATTGACAACAGTTAAATAGCTATAAAAATACTTGACAACAGTTAAATAGCTATAAAATTACTTGTTACAACACTTAAGGTCTAGAATGTCTGATTGTGGTCACTGGTCTACCCGGGTATTGTGCCTTAATTGATAATTCGATTACTCTGTTTGGGAATAGTTATAAGTAAGTCGTGTGTTTAATTGACATATCATTTATGAAGAGATTTTATTGGATATGTATGACGTGTCGTGGTAAACAAAATTGTTACACGGGAAATTGACATGATTTTATGGCACTGTTACTTGTTCTTGAGACGATGTTATACTCGTTCGCTGTTACTCCTGAAATGTTTTTAAACGCGTAACCCCAATGCCTTTCTTAGCTT
Organism: Linanthus parryae; assembly: GCA_023055425.1. Lineage (NCBI taxonomy): Eukaryota > Viridiplantae > Streptophyta > Magnoliopsida > Ericales > Polemoniaceae > Linanthus > Linanthus parryae. The sequence continues at coordinate 126,187,006 of JALGPY010000001.1, forward strand.
TCCTGCTTTACATGCTAAGGTGTAACTCACTCAGCATTTGTTGCTGACTTTGGAAAACTGCGGTCTTTGTTTCATTCCCCCGCAGGTCTAGGAGTTGGGTGCTTGGAATAAGGGAATCGCGAACTTTTTAAGTAGTGGTAGTACTTTTATTTAGTCGAACTCTTAGTATAATAACATCATGTGTAATAGTATATCATGTTGAAACAATTATGAGATGTAATATATATAATTATGGAATGTTTTGTTTACGATTTCTACCGATTCATATAAAGTAGCACCCTCCTGGGCTCTCCGGTCCGGAACGGAAAGCTCGGGAATCAGGGGGTGTTACAAACCTGGATTCTCTCTTCTGCCCCTGTTTCTCATCAGCTGAGCTCACCACTTCTTTGTAGGTTTTTTCGTAAATAACCGAAAACACTTTCCCTTCTTTGCTCTTGGTTTTGCATTTCTCCACACACGCTTCTTCTTCTGCACGATTGCTTCTCTTCGAACACAAAGAAGAGAGAGAGAAAAGGCGGTGGCGATGGCGATGGTGAGGGGTCCGTGATTCTCAGGAAATCCAAGGTCAGATCTGGTTCTTCTGTTCTCTGAGCTTCAAAGAGAAGTTTTCTTCTTCTCTTTCATTCTCTAATCTCTCGTTGCCTCTCTCTGTGTTGAGGAACTGCAATCTTCGTTCTCCTTCTCTGTTTATTCCTCTAATTCGACCCTCTCTTTTCTTCGGCCAATGACTTCTGAAATTCGCTGCGTGGAATTCGTCTAGGGCTTCTTCGCTTGCTCCTCTTCAATGGCACTTCGCGGCGTCGATTTCAAGTGGTGGGTTTCCCTGTCTTTGTGTTTGCATGTTTCGAAAATGGGCAGATCTTGTGGCACTACAGGAAATCATCTATTTAGCGAGAAAATATTCCCTTGGTAAAAGCTTGACTTTCCTCACAAAAGCTTTTTAACGAGGAAAATTTTCGGTCGCCCGCTCCTCGCCATACTGTTGTCTCCCATTCTTTTTAGCGAGGGAATTGCAATTTGCCGGAAAAGAATGTAAATTTCGCGAGAAATAAATTCCCTCGCCAAAACTTTGTCCATTGGCGAGGAACATTGTTCCTTGTCAATTGGCCATATATTTCCTTGCAAATAGGCTACAAATTTCCTTGCATATACTACAATTTCCTCGCAAATAAGGCCATAAAGTGCCCAAAAACAAGCCCTGCTTTCTGGCTGTACCCTACCTAAAAATTATTCGTCATTTTTACTATAATGTCATCTACTACCTAGGTATCTCCTCAGAGACCCCCTACTTTAAAACATCAGCAGGATTGCAAACAATAATATTTGTCGGAAAAAAATTGTGTGAAGTCTCAAATTGCAAAACATTTCTTAATCATAACTAGCATTCACATGTCAACTGTTTGGAGTTGCAACTCACTGAAAGCATCATCAAATCTATCTTTTTTACATTTACGAAACATAGCAAAAGAGTAGTCTTAATAATCTAACTTTAACCGCTGTTCTATTCTAGTCACTTTCTCGGTCCTTAACCAAAAGCTTTGTTCATCTAACCACATGATCACGAACTTGGTCTTCCACCTGTACATACATTAGAATAAAATTTCATTAGAAACAGACCAAATAATGCTTAGTTACAGAAAAAGAAATCGGTATCCATAGTATGTGTATCAGTGGTTTTAGGAACCTCATATGACCCATTGGTAGCGGCAAACAAGCTTAATCAGTGCAGGAAGTTCAAGTTGTATACTGAGGGATAATATAAGAAAGCATATACGGTTATGTTTATTACTTGCAACATATCTTTGCTTTTGCTTGATTATATACTACTACTATACAACTGATTGCGAAAGCAAACTGTCTCATCATAAGGGAGATCTAATTAAGTACCATTATTGTTCTACAAGGATTGGACTAAGACCAGTCTTCAAATAACCATTCCTCCCCAATCAAATTTTGTAGGTTGATCTTTTGCATAAAACTCCAACCTAAAGAAAGCTATGATGCCATATTGCAGAACTTTGATCAAAAGCATAATGCAACGATACCTATCAAAAGCCCCCCAATTTAAATCAAACATGCACAAGAAAAGCAAGTGGTTAATACATAATCCCCAACCCCCCCCCCCCCCCCGAGTATCATATAAGAAACATCAAGTTCCCTACAACACCCACATCAACATTTTGCCACTGCGACAAAAATCAAACTCCCAGATGCAATATTCAAAAGTATAATTGTGGAGATTAGAGGGAACAATCAATATTCGTAATAATACTCAGTAGAGTTGATAGAAGATCTGCTCAAATCAAATTGTAATTTCAAGAGTGTGAGTTGCGATTGAAAACTGGTCATAGACTCTGCCTGCTGTGACTCTAGCAATTGTACCCTTCCCTGTAGTTAATAAAAGGAAATATATATATGATCGAACAATCGAAGCCAACCGAATCATCGCAGAGAACAGCCCTAGTTGAATCTGATCCTTCTCCAATGATGTGTTTTAGACATTTATTAAGTTTTTTTGCTTTTATATGATATGCCCCAAAACTTTTTAAATTACAAAGCGACCCCAAATATATTCCGGCCGGAATTCGCAATACCGCCCGAAACCCCCGGAACACCCCGAAACACAACGAAACACCCCGAAACAGCCTGAAACACAACGAATTTCAGGCCAGTGCGTACCTGTACCGGATTCATACCGTTTTAGGACCGAAACGGGACGTTTCGGAACAATTTGGCCGAAACGGAACGAAATTTCATACTGTGGTTTATAGAGCTATAGAGTGCTACTTATACTTGTAAGGGTCACTATGGTATAGGGGTATCGACACTTAAGGAATTTTAACAATTGTTGTGAGCGGGGATTAACGTATGGGCTCCCTTAACGGTCGGGTGAAATAGGGTTTGATATACCCTAGAAGGAACCCTTTATGATTACTTTGTGATCCCTCTGTCCACATCGATCCTGCTGGTGGCTCTGGACATGCCTCAGCTAAACTTAACAGTTAATTGGACTTGAAAGAAAGCTGACTATTCTATTGATGTTGCTTGTGGCTCTGGATATGACCTAATCAAATGAAATGAGTTGCTACTCGTGATTTAGTATCGTTATCAGTTCAACTCCTAATTGTTCAGAAACTGAGTTGCTTCGGAGGTTCTTGCTACGCGATTACTCATAATTGTTCATAAATTTACAACTCTTTTACTTGTTAATTTTTCAAATCTCGTGATTTATTTCAAATCGTGCTTGTATGCGACTCAATGCTTTACATGTCGTAGTATGTATTTACTCAGTTTTTAGTGATCATTTTTCAAAACTGTGTCGGCTTTTTCCATTTTAAAACCGCAGGTCATCAATCAAATTGGGGGAATGGGAACGCGTATCAAGACGAGAGCGTTATCTTAAGTTGGATCATATAGCTCATTTCAAATATATTGATCTTGTAAACTTATACTCTCGATGATTGTTTAATTCATTAGATAAATTATAATCTTTGTAAATATTTTTCTACTTTTGGCTATCGATTGTCTCTTTAACCCTGAATCGAGATCCTGGGTTTGTTTCAGTTAGAAGAGTCAAGATTTGAAGCTGGTTTTTAGGAAAGTTTGTTGAGAAGATTCTGAAGATCTTCCATTCAAACTGGGTGTTTAAAAGGAGAATTGCTGAAGCGATTCGAAGACACAATAGAAAGCAATTCACAGAGACACTCAAACACATTCAGGGATTGACAAAGCAGATCCATTTCTCTCAACCCAAGCATATGAAGAACACTGCATCCTTACTGCATACTTAGTTCTAGTGTTCTTCTATTCTGAGCTTTATTTGTATATCATTCTGATAATACTTCTAGTTATTATTCTCAAGGATTGTTTAAGGTGAACAATAGAGAATTCTTATTTAATCAGATAGCTAGAGAAGGTACTAAATAGGTTAGTGAGAACCACAAGCTGTAACAGAGTATGGCATCTCTCTGTGCTTGAGATCCAGGGCTTAGTTTTTTATTAATAAGAATTGAGTTGAAAATCCTGCAGGGAGAAGATCCCTGAGGTAGAGATGTAGGTCCAAGTGGACTGAACTCTATATATCTTGTGTCTCTTGCATTTACTTTTCAGTTCTATACTTAGCTTATTTGCAGCAAACAAAACAGTTTCATTTCAAGGATTTCAAACTCATTTCAAGGCCTTGAATAGACTTATCTTTTCTACTTCAACTTTTTTCATTTCAAGGGCTTGAAACTCATTCAAGGCCTTGAAATACTCTTTACTCATTACAAATCTTTTTGAAACCACTCTTCTTGCAAGTTTAGCAAAAGTTGGCATACTCTATTCAACCCCCCCCCCCCTTTTCTAGAGTATTGATCCTATATTTATGCCTACTGTATGCCCCTTCACATATTTATAACATAAAACAAGAATAAGCATAAATAAATATGCATGGATGTGGCCTCTGAGGTGCATCTCGTCAAAGAGAATATTTCGTGAGCACGAATTGAATCTCGCTTCATGCTAATAACCTCTCAAGAGGCGATTGGATGAGAATATAAAACAATAGAGTATATAGAGAGGCACAATACGCATGTCGTATTTTAATTACATATTCAAACCAAAACCAAATAAAAAAAATATATGTCACATCCATGCACCAAACACATCCATCAAACCCATAATAATATGTAAAACAGAATAACAAACATTCTGAAATTTTCTGGAAATTTCCAAAATTAAACTCTAATTACTGTAAATTGATAAGCAATAATCTAATTACTCTAAATGATCAAATTATGCTCTAAACCTCCTAAGGTCTCACCACATATGGTAGACAGTAGGAAAAAATGACCTTAGTCTCCAGAAAAAATTAGGCTCTAAACTGTGTGTTTAAAGTCGCTTAATTGCCTTGGGAAGTGTGCTAAACACTAATTGATTAATTTGGAAATTAATAAAAAATCCGTACTTCCAAAAATTATGAAAAATATCCTAGACAATAGGAAATTTAGTTTGGATCACCCTGGAAAAGAAACTGAAGAAAATTGGTGGCCAGAGGAGGCAGCAAGCGCCGTCACGCGCCGCCAACGCTTAGGCGCGACCGCCTCCGTCACGCGCATCCATCGGCCGGTTGCCACGTCAGCACGTGCTGACTCGGACGCCATGTGGCTGTCCAATCAGCGACAAATGGCATGCCATGTCAGCACATAGGCTGACCGAGCTGCCACGTCAACTGTCACGTGGATGCCACGTCAACGCCACGTCAGCCTCTTGCTGACGTGCCACGGCCATGTCATCGTGCCACATCAACCCTCGGCCATGTCAGCAGCCTCCGTAGCCCTTTTGGCACGTGCAGCATGCATGCGAAGCCGCCCAGATCCTTTCTCACAGACACAATCGAGTGTTTTTTCTTTGTCAACAAGGTTACCGGGTCCGGGGGAGACGTCGTCGGTGGTGCGTGTGGCCCACGCGCCGCCTTCCCGTGGTCCGTTTTCGATGATTTTTATATCACTGGAATTGTTTTTCCGCCTTGATACCGATTATGTGTTCAAAGTTCAATTTTAACCAACTTTGTAAAGTCACGTTCTTTTAATAAGATCAAAACTATCCAGATTAATATCGTTCTGAATATTTAAACATGCATAACTTTCTCTACGTTTGTCCAAAATATAGAAATCTTGTATTTCTGGAATCCTCATGAAAAGATCTACGCATCCATATAAGATACACATACTGGTTATGAAAATTGAAAAACTCAATTTTGTACAACAATTCATATTCAGGCACAAGCTATAAGGCACGATGAACAAGCATAAGGCTCTGATACCAATGTAAGGAGAACTAATCTAATCACATATAGATCATAACGCGCAATTAAAGCGGAAGATTAACGCGTTTACCTCTTCTCCTAAGCTCCTACGCAACGAATGATAAAGGATCTTTTTTTTTCTTTCTCTCACGCACCTTCATCTTTCTCCCAACAGTCTGGCTTGAATCACTAGGACAAAAGCTCTTGTTTACACCACGTTCCACCAATCGATGCTAGTTGTAGAGAGAGGCTAGGATTTCTGGAACTGTTTTTGATCAACACATGATCTCTACAATTCACTACTAATTTAGTAGAAGACATAACTTCCATCAATTTGCAACATATCCCCTGGAGTTTGTGTCTAATTACAAGATTACCCCACACGGGCACTACATGTATTTTCTAACACACTTCTTTGATAATACTCATTTACTAAGCCCTCAATTCGCAACAAATACTCAGATAAAGATATTAACCAACCTTACAAAATGTCTTTTTTAAGTAATGCTTCTACCTGTAGTGCATTAAGATTGAGAGAGTAAGTTTCACGAATCGCGAAAGATAAAAGTGGAGGAGAATCGTACCTTTCTGGGATTTCCATACATTGATCATTGCTGTGAAAGGGAAGCACTTGTCAATTAGTTTTTCGAATCGCTTCAGTACCTCGAACACATTGACATGACATATACAAAATGAAAACCAAGACATGTGAGTTTCAATTCCCAAACACAACACTCCAGAACCATAATCCATGGTAAAGCAATTAGTAATCATGGGACTCACCAAACCAACAAAATTGTGAAAAGCAAGTACACGTAAACAACAAACATATTTGAAGAAGATCACTCGTGTAAAATTCCCATGAAACACAAATTCCCATGAAATAGCACAATCGACCAAAATTTCTCATCGGGCTGCACCAGGAGCTCGCATGAGCGGACGTGGCAGCTCGCACGAGTTGGGTCAGCTCGTGGAGAAAACATTCTGGTCTTTTCAGCTTACACGCGCTGGATTTAAAAATTCTCTAAGTGTTCAGCTCGCACAAGCCAACTGTTGAAAACCACATGTATTTGTAACTGAAGTTCTTCCCAACTTAGCTACAGTGGAAAAAAGTTCCCCACAGTAGTTAAGCGCGGTTGACTTTTTTCTCACGTCTGACCTCCCCACGTTTCCTTGCGGTGGGTATTTTCTCCGCGTTTTTTAACCGCGGACTAATACCATGTTTCTTTTTTTTTTAATTATTGTAATGCCGTGTTTCTAATAGTGCCCAAAAAATTATTTAGACAATTACACCAACATTATCTTTTACAACATTTGAAATTAACCTGCAGAAAATAGTGGCATTATATACCTCACTTTCACCCTTGTAGTTTGATTGAAAGACACTTTCACCCCTTTTAGTTTGGAAAAGGACACTTTTGCCGCTCTATTGTGCTACACTTCAAGTAACTTATACCCGATGATTGTGAAGCAGTTAGTCTAGGGTTAGAGTACGTCAGGCAATTTTGCCCCATACCATGCAAAAAGTCTATCATACCCTAGGGTAACCCCTACATTTTGCATAATGTGGGGCAAAGTGAAAGTGCCCTTTTTTCCAAACAGAAAGGGGTGAAAGTGTACAAGTAGAGGGGGGTCAAAGTAATAAAACAAAAGGGATATAGCAATCCGATTGTTTGAAGGCACCTTTCTTGATTGCGGAAGCACCATAGTTGAATTTTTTCCCTTCTGCAAATTAAGTAATAAAAATTCTTAAATTCAACTTATATACATTTCACATACTTGTTAGGTTTATTTGACAACCTTGGGGAAGAAGGCCGGTGACAGCTTTAGGCATGGGCGTATTTGGCAGCGTAGACTTCCAATAAGCTTCCGGAGACAAAGCGGCATGGCTTGCCACCAAAGTCAGCTGAAGATAAAATGGTGAATGTCAGTACCACACTAAAGAATTCAAGGAGAAAATAATGAAATTGTGGTGCTAAGATCTGACTCACAGAAATACATGTGAAGATGGTTAAGAGATAAAACTCCATTGTCATCACAGACTAGAGATCTCAAAGCAAAAGTTGCACTGAAAGAACAGGTGTGGAGTGGTATTTATAGCACAAAGCAAGTGAAAGAGTACATATGAGTAGGTTTTTTTTAAAATTACATCACATAGCCGGTTTCGAACCCGAGAGCTCAAATCACTCGTGATAATGTGGTAGAATGGAGGTAATAGATAGATCCTAAAAGGTGCTATCACTTAGTCATGGACATCCAAACAAATTGGGATTTCCGTTACTTTATAACTTATGCAAATACAAACAATATGGGATTGCCGTTACTTTATAACGTGCAAATACAAACAATGTGAGATTGCCGTTACTTATACTAGTCTGAATCCCACGCCATGGCGCGGATGGGCAATGAAGAGGTAATTTAATTTTATTGTTATGGTACATCCTTGTAGGACACAAAATTATAATGTGACTATTCATGAATTACATAATTGAATTTATATGAATTTCATAACTCGTAAGTATAAAGACTTCTGTGAGGATATTAGTCCGACAATAGCGTGCTTCGTAAAGGTGTGATTGGTGGGTTGTGAAATTTGTTTAGTAGAACTGGTTTTGTACGCAAACACATAGTTTTAGTATTATTTGTTAGTTACATGTATTAAGTATATTCCAGAGAACCATTTGCCAATATCGGAATTAGAGTCATTGGAGTTGTTGCACTAAAACGGTTAGTGCTTGCATTGAGATGGAATTAGAGTCATTACAATAATATGAGAAGCAAAACAAAATATCATATTAAACATTCTAGTTTTAGTAGAGAAATATATTACATCAAATTAATAATAGTAGAAGAATGAAAATTTGGAAAAATATCAGTTCTTCCATTCATATTCTTTTTGGTGGTCTAGAGGCTTCCTTTTGGTTTTGTAAAAAGAAAATAATGTTGCGTGACTATTTTTAGTCGACTTTAGAAAATAATGTTTCCAAAAGAAATGTGTAAGCACTAAAACGTTAGAAGGCGTGGTTTTTACTCAATTTTTATGTTCTTTTGCCCATATTCGGCACATTCTTTGTAAAAAAATCTTTAAAAAAAAAGACAATGTCACACATTAAAATATTTAAGACTATTATTTTAATATTTTTGTATTTAGATTTGGTTACGATTAGCCCTCTCTAAAATTGAATAATAGTAAAAAAGAAAATTTGATGCAAAAGAATATTGCATCTGCATTAACAAAATTAAAAATAATGATACTCCCTCCTTATTTTATATTTGATAGACATTGCACATATCTAAGCATTTTGAAAAAATATATATTATCCTCACAAAATAAAATATTCTATTACACGTAAAAAAATCATTAAGATTCATTGAACTTGTCAGGAGAAAATAAATAGTTGTTGTGCACCTTTGAATTGCCAATGCATATAGAAATTAGAAGTATACATTCAGTAGGCAATGCATTGGGATGTAAAAAGTAAAAAAGAAAACATTTTTTTTAATGTATATATCATTGAAATTTTATTGTTGGGTCCTACATTTTTTACATGTCAATGAAAATTGAGTTCTCATAACGCAATTTGCCGATTATGCCACATAAGATGACAAATGCTATAATTAGAATTCTTTTAAAATCCTATGTGAAATAAAGACGGTGGACATCTCTCATAGTTGCATATATGATACATGTATGTACATGTATATACATATCTATATATATATATATATGTACGTGTGTGTGTGTTTGTGTGTGTCTACATGTGTGTGTACACATACATACATACATACATACATACACAGTGGCGGACCTATGTAGAGGCCAGTGGGGGCTATAGCCCCCACTCAAATTTTGGAATCTACATTTTTTACCCTATATTATGTTTATTTAATTATATAACCCCCACTCAAGTTTTGATATTTACAATATTTATCCTATATTCCGTTAATATAATTATATTATACCCCACTTGTGTTACATATTTACCCCATCAATCTATTAAAATCATAATTTTAACACTTAAATACTTCAAAATTTACTGAAACATCCGTCATTAAACTTGAATATTTCTTGCCCCCACTGAGCTGAATTTCTGGATCCGCCCCTGTACATACATACATACATATATATATGCACATGTGTGTGTGTGTATATAAATATATATATATATATATATATATATATATATATATATATATATATATATATATATATATATATATATCAACATCATTACGCATGAATACGTTAAATAATTTCTTTCTTTTGAATTACGATTTTTTCTCATATTAATAACAGTTTCAATTACAGCAAAAACATTGTTGTGCCAAAAAAGAGTTACTGGTTAGGCTTTGCTGCCAGTTTGTATACTTGTTGGTCATGTTGAGATACCTCTAGCCGCCATCATACTTTTTTTAAATGTATGGTTTTCACTGTTTTTCTTTTTCAAACTTGTTTTTCCATATTTAGCAGATTATTTTCCAATTTTCTTATAACACGTAGTTACGAACCCCAAAGTGTAATGGTTAATTTCAGTCATGCTTCAATTTCTCAGAAAAAACAAATCAGTCACGCTTCAATATGCTTCGCCCCTTCTAAATGGAATAACAGAAAAAATACGTATCTAAATAACAAACATGGCAGATTTTCACTGCTAGTTTGTTTGTATACTTGTCTCTCTCTCTCTCATTACTTCTTTCTGACAGTGAGTAAAACATGAGCCCACTGTTACAATGGACTCGATTCCCTCGGAGTTTCTCTGGTAGGTACTCAGAATGTCTTATTTCAACTTGTAGCATCGAGTCTTCTTTGTGAAGAAGACGACTACTTCATTATATTCGACGAGGTCGACTGTGGAGATTCTTTGGCTGATTGGGCGGACGATTGGGCCGACAAATCGTTGACTGGGTTGCTACACAGTCGATGAGTTCTTTAATTTGATGGTGAAAATGGGGTTAGATTTGGATGCAAGAAAGGAGGCTCTCCAATGGATTCAAAAAGTCGCTGGGTTTTGGTTGAATCATCTATTGTTCTTCAGTGCTTTATTGTGGAATTGCGTATTGAATTTCGTTTCCCTTTCTTGTGTGTGTGTCTCTCCCTCCTTCCTCTCTCCCGTCGTCGACTTCAATGGAGATAGGAGGGCGGCGGTGCCGAGATATGTATTTTGATGGCGGCGACATCGGTGGCGTTCTGGTGGAAGGTAGTGGATGTAATGTTAGCTGCCGAAATCTGGGATTTTGGTCGCCGAGATCTGGGCTGCTTTGTCGGAATCTGGATTGTGTGGTGGCGATTGTGGTAGTGATTGTGATAATATTCATACACAAAATGGATAGACAAATTTACCCTTAAAAAAAAGGACGTGATCGTAAACTAACGGATTATTCCGTTAAATATATGACGGAACAATTTTACCAATTTTAACAAGTAGGATTTATTGCAAATGGGAGATGCAATAAGCCTATTTTAGAACTGGGGTATGCAATGTGTTAGTTTCGATATACTGGGACTATGCATTAAGTAATTAAGCCTAAAAAAATTAGCGAGTTTAATATAACTGTATATATCTGCAGACATAAAGTATTCTCGCGTTTTCCCAAGTTAAGGTTTTCTATACCAGGAAGTTGAAACTAGAGGATTTTATTTATTATTAACTGGTAAAGTTTCTTTAGTCTAACATACTGCTATGATCAATTCACAAGTACAATTTGGGGCTATTAACACTCTTACCACGTGAGTTAGCACTCTTCTACTAGCCCATTTTATTTCCTGACATTTCTCCGACTTAAATGCTTAGGTTGAACCTTACTTTTAGTTATGTTACTGTTATACACAACTAACTAATTTCAATCCTTTATTAAGTTATGATTTTTGCTTCAAATAATCAAACCCCTAACACAAACTTCCATCCACAATGGTTTATTGAACTTGAATAAAAATATTGTTTTGATGAGTTAGTCATTGTTAACCATGCACGTCCAAAACTAAATAATTTTTTATTATTTTATTGGCTTAATTACTTATTGCATACTCCCAGTATGTCTAAACTAACACTTTGCAACCCCAAATTATAAATTAGGTTTATTGCAACCCGATTTGTAAAAAATCATACAATGAAACTGGTAAGAATTTTTCAATAGTAACATAACAGTCAACAAATTTCATCCAAGGGGTTTTTGGTATGCTTCCCTAAAGAGCTCGTCTTGTCCCTTTCTCAATTCAGGGTCATATTCCACATGTGACTGCATATATCAGACAACTCTTTTGTCCATAACACTATTGCAAAGGTCCACCACGTTTGCACACTCTTGTACCACAGGCTAAACCACATATGCCGCAGTAGGTTACCGAAACTGTACATATCATGCCATGAATAAGTACTGTTCACAGTGTGCAACAAATCTACCTTTCCACCAACATAATTAGGTTCTTCAAACATGCCACAATGATGCAATTCAACAGTGAAGTTGATATCGGCATCTGTACATCAAAAGAAAAAGTAAGATCATACACAACCAAGTGTAATACAAAAAAACAGAGTATAACAAAATAAAAACAACAAATTGAATCAGATGTTGCAAAATCGCAGGAACACTAACCGAGACCGCCGAAGCTGCTCACCAACCACTTCTTCTGCTTGTATCGGCATAATAACCAACTCCGATTGCTCTCTAGTGGATCTCCGGTGTCATTACTTCTGCATTGTCTCTGAACAATCATCTTCCGTCTTTGACTATTGCTATTGTGAGCCATCCTCGTCTTGAACCCAGTAATCGGACCCTCTACTTCGACTGATCAGAGAAATCGCCCCTAGCTTCTACTACAATCGATGGCAGCGATGGAGAAATCGCCTCTGTTACGTGCGGACCCTAAGACATTTTTGGTAACGGATTGATTTGTATTCCCCTTTACCTGGTGAGTGGTGATAGAGAAATAAAGGGGAAAGACAAAAATAACCTTACAAAAAGGGACACGTGCGTCAACTAAAGTAGTCACCGTTAAGTTGCTAACGGTAAATTCTTACCAGTTTCATTAAGTGTGATTTTTTTTCAAATGGGGGTGCAATAAACCTAATTTGGAATTGGGAGTTGCAAGGTGTTAGTTTAGGCATACTGGGAGTATGCAATTTACATATGTACATCCGAACAAAATGAATTTTATATTACTTATTTACCTATACTCCCTCCGTCCCAGTGTTACTCACATAATTTTTTTCTAACCACTTTCAAGAGATGATTTAAGTAACAGAATTATACTGAAACTTTTAAATTTAGTTATTTACAATATTGTAGAGTGAAGACTATTTTTACAACATTATGAAAAGACTAACATATTATATTATAGCTTTGCTAGTCAAAAATGAGTTTTCTGTTATTTAATTACACACACATGTGTATGTGAAAATTCAAAAAAGATACATAATACATATTTAGTCAAAAAAAGTATTCCATTATAAACCCGTAACCTAAAAAAAAAGAGTATACTAGGCATGCATATCCAAATAAATTATATGACGTACTAGTCATGAATATCAAAACAAAGTTATCATGATGCAATATTGTTACTTTATCCATCAACCTAAGTATAAAAGAGAGACATGCCGCGCGTGAGGTCCAACCGCCACGTGTAACATTGTTATTGGTCAAATGATAGGAGGAACCTTGTAATACCCCACTTTTATATAGGAAGGTTATTTAATGATTTTGACAAATTTTGGGGTTTAATTATAATTTACAGAAGTTACAATTAAATTAAAATAGAAAATGGGGAGGTAATTATAGTTTCAGAAAAAGATAATCTAGTTAACTAGATATTAGTTGGGGGATAATTGTAGTATAGAAAAGAAGATTAATTAAAAGTATGGGGAGGTAACCGTACATTGGAGAAGTTATTGGGAGGTAGTTGTAACTTAGATAAATAGTAGTATATACGTATTACATACTTGTCTACAACCCGTATTTTACGTAACCCGAACCGTATAATTGTATAACCCCTTAAAATATACTGTATAATTATACGTACCCGTATTTCTAGTTACAACCCGACCCAAAACCCTAAATTTATTTATTTATTATTTTAATTGTTTTGTCATTTTATTTCTTTACTATTTATCTCCTTTTCTTCCCTCCCTTCTTTTGCTCTTTACACTCTCTCTCCCTCTCTTTTCCTTCACCCGGACAACTCCCCCTCCTCCCTCACATACCTCATTCTCTTCCACGACTCTCCATCACCCTACCTCCCTACTTCTCCACAACCCCCCCCCTACCTCCCTACTCCTCCTTCACCCCAAAACCACCATGGTTTTCTCCTCAATTTCTTCTATAAATACCCCCTCATTGTCTTCAATCAAACCACACCACCAACGCCCCTCTTCTCCACCTCCAACTCTTTACCACCATCTCTCTCTCACCCTCCACCCCTCTGTCTCCCTCTCGGTACGGGCACCACCACCACCACTATCGGCACCATCACCCACAACACCACCACCTCTCTCACTCTCCACCCCTCTCTTTCCCTCTCGGTACAGCACTCACAACCCCCTTGCCGCCATCACCAACAACCACCACCCATCACCACCGCAATACCACCTCCATATCCACCCCCGAAACCATCACCACCATCTCCTCCCACCTCTAAGTCTCCCCCTCAACCTCTCTCCCTCTCCTCTGCAAAACCCAGCAGAAAACCCAACACCAACACCACAATCGTCACCACCATCAATACCGCCATCACCACTGCCGCACGTCACCACCGGCGAACCCAAATACTCCACCCCCAGTTCCATCCTCTCTCTCCCTCCCTTGGATCTCGCCTTACCCTCCTGACCCTATCTCGCACCTGAACCAGCGGCAAGAACAGCAACAACGGCAGCCAAAGGCCACCGTCGAGCAGACCCGAGAGCCCGACCCGACGGGTGACCCCCAACAACCTCCTCCCTCTATGTTTTTCTCGACCTACTACACTAGGACACCTTCGTCCACCTCCCTGAGGTTCGACCAAGCCTATAGGCCGGCCACAACAGCTCCAACCCGCCGGAAAGCCATTATTTCCGGCAAGTTTTCCAACCCGACTTCGGCAAGCAATTTCTCTATCATTCGGTAACCATTTTTAACGATTCTTTACATCAACCTTCTTGTTTCGACTTGAATTATAGTTTTATACAATCAAAACTTGATGGGTAGCTATGTATTGAGAGAACCATGTTTGGGATTGAAAGATAAGATGAGGTGGTTTTGTCTTTTAAAAGTTGTTAGGGGTGCTAGGTGTCAATTTAGAAACTAATTAAGTTGGTAGGGGTGACTAAAATGTTATTTTCAGAAACTCTTGGGAGTCTTGTTGGAATTTGCACAATCTGATTTTTATGAATAAACTTAATATTTGTTAAATCAATTAAAATAGTATTTTGTCATTCTTATAAGGTTTATATTTATATATATATATATACGTATATAAATAAACATATATAGATACATATTATCTTATAATAATTTAGCAACATAATATTTGTGTAAATTGGGCTATGTTATCAATATATAAGTATAATCTTTTATAAGTTTATGATCTAAATATTTATAATTATTTTGTGAAAGAGGTTTCTAGCTATTAAGTAATATATATATATATATATATGTATATATATATATAGTTGGTTTGAATAAAAACATGACTACTCTAATTATTAGTTGAAATCTGATTTTTATTTTAACTTAAAAATTGACAACAGTTAAATAGCTATAAAAATACTTGACAACAGTTAAATAGCTATAAAATTACTTGTTACAACACTTAAGGTCTAGAATGTCTGATTGTGGTCACTGGTCTACCCGGGTATTGTGCCTTAATTGATAATTCGATTACTCTGTTTGGGAATAGTTATAAGTAAGTCGTGTGTTTAATTGACATATCATTTATGAAGAGATTTTATTGGATATGTATGACGTGTCGTGGTAAACAAAATTGTTACACGGGAAATTGACATGATTTTATGGCACTGTTACTTGTTCTTGAGACGATGTTATACTCGTTCGCTGTTACTCCTGAAATGTTTTTAAACGCGTAACCCCAATGCCTTTCTTAGCTTTCCTGCTTTACATGCTAAGGTGTAACTCACTCAGCATTTGTTGCTGACTTTGGAAAACTGCGGTCTTTGTTTCATTCCCCCGCAGGTCTAGGAGTTGGGTGCTTGGAATAAGGGAATCGCGAACTTTTTAAGTAGTGGTAGTACTTTTATTTAGTCGAACTCTTAGTATAATAACATCATGTGTAATAGTATATCATGTTGAAACAATTATGAGATGTAATATATATAATTATGGAATGTTTTGTTTACGATTTCTACCGATTCATATAAAGTAGCACCCTCCTGGGCTCTCCGGTCCGGAACGGAAAGCTCGGGAATCAGGGGGTGTTACAAACCTGGATTCTCTCTTCTGCCCCTGTTTCTCATCAGCTGAGCTCACCACTTCTTTGTAGGTTTTTTCGTAAATAACCGCAAACACTTTCCCTTCTTTGCTCTTGGTTTTGCATTTCTCCACACACGCTTCTTCTTCTGCACGATTGCTTCTCTTCGAACACAAAGAAGAGAGAGAGAAAAGGCGGTGGCGATGGCGATGGTGAGGGGTCCGTGATTCTCAGGAAATCCAAGGTCAGATCTGGTTCTTCTGTTCTCTGAGCTTCAAAGAGAAGTTTTCTTCTTCTCTTTCATTCTCTAATCTCTCGTTGCCTCTCTCTGTGTTGAGGAACTGCAATCTTCGTTCTCCTTCTCTGTTTATTCCTCTAATTCGACCCTCTCTTTTCTTCGGCCAATGACTTCTGAAATTCGCTGCGTGGAATTCGTCTAGGGCTTCTTCGCTTGCTCCTCTTCAATGGCACTTCGCGGCGTCGATTTCAAGTGGTGGGTTTCCCTGTCTTTGTGTTTGCATGTTTCGAAAATGGGCAGATCTTGTGGCACTACAGGAAATCATCTATTTAGCGAGAAAATATTCCCTTGGTAAAAGCTTGACTTTCCTCACAAAAGCTTTTTAACGAGGAAAATTTTCGGTCGCCCGCTCCTCGCCATACTGTTGTCTCCCATTCTTTTTAGCGAGGGAATTGCAATTTGCCGGAAAAGAATGTAAATTTCGCGAGAAATAAATTCCCTCGCCAAAACTTTGTCCATTGGCGAGGAACATTGTTCCTTGTCAATTGGCCATATATTTCCTTGCAAATAGGCTACAAATTTCCTTGCATATACTACAATTTCCTCGCAAATAAGGCCATAAAGTGCCCAAAAACAAGCCTTGCTTTCTGGCTGTACCCTACCTAAAAATTATTCGTCATTTTTACTATAATGTCATCTACTACCTAGGTATCTCCTCAGAGACCCCCTACTTTAAAACATCAGCAGGATTGCAAACAATAATATTTGTCGGAAAAAAATTGTGTGAAGTCTCAAATTGCAAAACATTTCTTAATCATAACTAGCATTCACATGTCAACTGTTTGGAGTTGCAACTCACTGAAAGCATCATCAAATCTATCTTTTTTACATTTACGAAACATAGCAAAAGAGTAGTCTTAATAATCTAACTTTAACCGCTGTTCTATTCTAGTCACTTTCTCGGTCCTTAACCAAAAGCTTTGTTCATCTAACCACATGATCACGAACTTGGTCTTCCACCTGTACATACATTAGAATAAAATTTCATTAGAAACAGACCAAATAATGCTTAGTTACAGAAAAAGAAATCGGTATCCATAGTATGTGTATCAGTGGTTTTAGGAACCTCATATGACCCATTGGTAGCGGCAAACAAGCTTAATCAGTGCAGGAAGTTCAAGTTGTATACTGAGGGATAATATAAGAAAGCATATACGGTTATGTTTATTACTTGCAACATATCTTTGCTTTTGCTTGATTATATACTACTACTATACAACTGATTGCGAAAGCAAACTGTCTCATCATAAGGGAGATCTAATTAAGTACCATTATTGTTCTACAAGGATTGGACTAAGACCAGTCTTCAAATAACCATTCCTCCCCAATCAAATTTTGTAGGTTGATCTTTTGCATAAAACTCCAACCTAAAGAAAGCTATGATGCCATATTGCAGAACTTTGATCAAAAGCATAATGCAACGATACCTATCAAAAGCCCCCCAATTTAAATCAAACATGCACAAGAAAAGCAAGTGGTTAATACATAATCCCCAACCCCCCCCCCCCGAGTATCATATAAGAAACATCAAGTTCCCTACAACACCCACATCAACATTTTGCCACTGCGACAAAAATCAAACTCCCAGATGCAATATTCAAAAGTATAATTGTGGAGATTAGAGGGAACAATCAATATTCGTAATAATACTCAGTAGAGTTGATAGAAGATCTGCTCAAATCAAATTGTAATTTCAAGAGTGTGAGTTGCGATTGAAAACTGGTCATAGACTCTGCCTGCTGTGACTCTAGCAATTGTACCCTTCCCTGTAGTTAATAAAAGGAAATATATATATGATCGAACAATCGAAGCCAACCGAATCATCGCAGAGAACAGCCCTAGTTGAATCTGATCCTTCTCCAATGATGTGTTTTAGACATTTATTAAGTTTTTTTGCTTTTATATGATATGCCCCAAAACTTTTTAAATTACAAAGCGACCCCAAATATATTCCGGCCGGAATTCGCAATACCGCCCGAAACCCCCGGAACACCCCGAAACACAACGAAACACCCCGAAACAGCCTGAAACACAACGAATTTCAGGCCAGTGCGTACCTGTACCGGATTCATACCGTTTTAGGACCGAAACGGGACGTTTCGGAACAATTTGGCCGAAACGGAACGAAATTTCATACTGTGGTTTATAGAGCTATAGAGTGCTACTTATACTTGTAAGGGTCACTATGGTATAGGGGTATCGACACTTAAGGAATTTTAACAATTGTTGTGAGCGGGGATTAACGTATGGGCTCCCTTAACGGTCGGGTGAAATAGGGTTTGATATACCCTAGAAGGAACCCTTTATGATTACTTTGTGATCCCTCTGTCCACATCGATCCTGCTGGTGGCTCTGGACATGCCTCAGCTAAACTTAACAGTTAATTGGACTTGAAAGAAAGCTGACTATTCTATTGATGTTGCTTGTGGCTCTGGATATGACCTAATCAAATGAAATGAGTTGCTACTCGTGATTTAGTATCGTTATCAGTTCAACTCCTAATTGTTCAGAAACTGAGTTGCTTCGGAGGTTCTTGCTACGCGATTACTCATAATTGTTCATAAATTTACAACTCTTTTACTTGTTAATTTTTCAAATCTCGTGATTTATTTCAAATCGTGCTTGTATGCGACTCAATGCTTTACATGTCGTAGTATGTATTTACTCAGTTTTTAGTGATCATTTTTCAAAACTGTGTCGGCTTTTTCCATTTTAAAACCGCAGGTCATCAATC
This sequence comes from Linanthus parryae, assembly GCA_023055425.1. Taxonomy (NCBI): domain Eukaryota; kingdom Viridiplantae; phylum Streptophyta; class Magnoliopsida; order Ericales; family Polemoniaceae; genus Linanthus; species Linanthus parryae. Next base: position 126,206,222 of record JALGPY010000001.1, read on the forward strand.
AAATTGGGGGAATGGGAACGCGTATCAAGACGAGAGCGTTATCTTAAGTTGGATCATATAGCTCATTTCAAATATATTGATCTTGTAAACTTATACTCTCGATGATTGTTTAATTCATTAGATAAATTATAATCTTTGTAAATATTTTTCTACTTTTGGCTATCGATTGTCTCTTTAACCCTGAACCGAGATCCTGGGTTTGTTTCAGTTAGAAGAGTCAAGATTTGAAGCTGGTTTTTAGGAAAGTTTGTTGAGAAGATTCTGAAGATCTTCCATTCAAACTGGGTGTTTAAAAGGAGAATTGCTGAAGCGATTCGAAGACACAATAGAAAGCAATTCACAGAGACACTCAAACACATTCAGGGATTGACAAAGCAGATCCATTTCTCTCAACCCAAGCATATGAAGAACACTGCATCCTTACTGCATACTTAGTTCTAGTGTTCTTCTATTCTGAGCTTTATTTGTATATCATTCTGATAATACTTCTAGTTATTATTCTCAAGGATTGTTTAAGGTGAACAATAGAGAATTCTTATTTAATCAGATAGCTAGAGAAGGTACTAAATAGGTTAGTGAGAACCACAAGCTGTAACAGAGTATGGCATCTCTCTGTGCTTGAGATCCAGGGCTTAGTTTTTTATTAATAAGAATTGAGTTGAAAATCCTGCAGGGAGAAGATCCCTGAGGTAGAGATGTAGGTCCAAGTGGACTGAACTCTATATATCTTGTGTCTCTTGCATTTACTTTTCAGTTCTATACTTAGCTTATTTGCAGCAAACAAAACAGTTTCATTTCAAGGATTTCAAACTCATTTCAAGGCCTTGAATAGACTTATCTTTTCTACTTCAACTTTTTTCATTTCAAGGGCTTGAAACTCATTCAAGGCCTTGAAATACTCTTTACTCATTACAAATCTTTTTGAAACCACTCTTCTTGCAAGTTTAGCAAAAGTTGGCATACTCTATTCAACCCCCCCCCCTTTTCTAGAGTATTGATCCTATATTTATGCCTACTGTATGCCCCTTCACATATTTATAACATAAAACAAGAATAAGCATAAATAAATATGCATGGATGTGGCCTCTGAGGTGCATCTCGTCAAAGAGAATATTTCTTGAGCACGAATTGAATCTCGCTTCATGCTAATAACCTCTCAAGAGGCGATTGGATGAGAATATAAAACAATAGAGTATATAGAGAGGCACAATACGCATGTCGTATTTTAATTACATATTCAAACCAAAACCAAATAAAAAAAATATATGTCACATCCATGCACCAAACACATCCATCAAACCCATAATAATATGTAAAACAGAATAACAAACATTCTGAAATTTTCTGGAAATTTCCAAAATTAAACTCTAATTACTGTAAATTGATAAGCAATAATCTAATTACTCTAAATGATCAAATTATGCTCTAAACCTCCTAAGGTCTCACCACATATGGTAGACAGTAGGAAAAAATGACCTTAGTCTCCAGAAAAAATTAGGCTCTAAACTGTGTGTTTAAAGTCGCTTAATTGCCTTGGGAAGTGTGCTAAACACTAATTGATTAATTTGGAAATTAATAAAAAATCCGTACTTCCAAAAATTATGAAAAATATCCTAGACAATAGGAAATTTAGTTTGGATCACCCTGGAAAAGAAACTGAAGAAAATTGGTGGCCAGAGGAGGCAGCAAGCGCCGTCACGCGCCGCCAACGCTTAGGCGCGACCGCCTCCGTCACGCGCATCCATCGGCCGGTTGCCACGTCAGCACGTGCTGACTCGGACGCCATGTGGCTGTCCAATCAGCGACAAATGGCATGCCATGTCAGCACATAGGCTGACCGAGCTGCCACGTCAACTGTCACGTGGATGCCACGTCAACGCCACGTCAGCCTCTTGCTGACGTGCCACGGCCATGTCATCGTGCCACATCAACCCTCGGCCATGTCAGCAGCCTCCGTAGCCCTTTTGGCACGTGCAGCATGCATGCGAAGCCGCCCAGATCCTTTCTCACAGACACAATCGAGTGTTTTTTCTTTGTCAACAAGGTTACCGGGTCCGGGGGAGACGTCGTCGGTGGTGCGTGTGGCCCACGCGCCGCCTTCCCGTGGTCCGTTTTCGATGATTTTTATATCACTGGAATTGTTTTTCCGCCTTGATACCGATTATGTGTTCAAAGTTCAATTTTAACCAACTTTGTAAAGTCACGTTCTTTTAATAAGATCAAAACTATCCAGATTAATATCGTTCTGAATATTTAAACATGCATAACTTTCTCTACGTTTGTCCAAAATATAGAAATCTTGTATTTCTGGAATCCTCATGAAAAGATCTACGCATCCATATAAGATACACATACTGGTTATGAAAATTGAAAAACTCAATTTTGTACAACAATTCATATTCAGGCACAAGCTATAAGGCACGATGAACAAGCATAAGGCTCTGATACCAATGTAAGGAGAACTAATCTAATCACATATAGATCATAACGCGCAATTAAAGCGGAAGATTAACGCGTTTACCTCTTCTCCTAAGCTCCTACGCAACGAATGATAAAGGATCTTTTTTTTTCTTGCTCTCACGCACCTTCATCTTTCTCCCAACAGTCTGGCTTGAATCACTAGGACAAAAGCTCTTGTTTACACCACGTTCCACCAATCGATGCTAGTTGTAGAGAGAGGCTAGGATTTCTGGAACTGTTTTTGATCAACACATGATCTCTACAATTCACTACTAATTTAGTAGAAGACATAACTTCCATCAATTTGCAACATATCCCCTGGAGTTTGTGTCTAATTACAAGATTACCCCACACGGGCACTACATGTATTTTCTAACACACTTCTTTGATAATACTCATTTACTAAGCCCTCAATTCGCAACAAATACTCAGATAAAGATATTAACCAACCTTACAAAATGTCTTTTTTAAGTAATGCTTCTACCTGTAGTGCATTAAGATTGAGAGAGTAAGTTTCACGAATCGCGAAAGATAAAAGTGGAGGAGAATCGTACCTTTCTGGGATTTCCATACATTGATCATTGCTGTGAAAGGGAAGCACTTGTCAATTAGTTTTTCGAATCGCTTCAGTACCTCGAACACATTGACATGACATATACAAAATGAAAACCAAGACATGTGAGTTTCAATTCCCAAACACAACACTCCAGAACCATAATCCATGGTAAAGCAATTAGTAATCATGGGACTCACCAAACCAACAAAATTGTGAAAAGCAAGTACACGTAAACAACAAACATATTTGAAGAAGATCACTCGTGTAAAATTCCCATGAAACACAAATTCCCATGAAATAGCACAATCGACCAAAATTTCTCATCGGGCTGCACCAGGAGCTCGCATGAGCGGACGTGGCAGCTCGCACGAGTTGGGTCAGCTCGTGGAGAAAACATTCTGGTCTTTTCAGCTTACACGCGCTGGATTTAAAAATTCTCTAAGTGTTCAGCTCGCACAAGCCAACTGTTGAAAACCACATGTATTTGTAACTGAAGTTCTTCCCAACTTAGCTACAGTGGAAAAAAGTTCCCCACAGTAGTTAAGCGCGGTTGACTTTTTTCTCACGTCTGACCTCCCCACGTTTCCTTGCGGTGGGTATTTTCTCCGCGTTTTTTAACCGCGGACTAATACCATGTTTCTTTTTTTTTTTAATTATTGTAATGCCGTGTTTCTAATAGTGCCCAAAAAATTATTTAGACAATTACACCAACATTATCTTTTACAACATTTGAAATTAACCTGCAGAAAATAGTGGCATTATATACCTCACTTTCACCCTTGTAGTTTGATTGAAAGACACTTTCACCCCTTTTAGTTTGGAAAAGGACACTTTTGCCGCTCTATTGTGCTACACTTCAAGTAACTTATACCCGATGATTGTGAAGCAGTTAGTCTAGGGTTAGAGTACGTCAGGCAATTTTGCCCCATACCATGCAAAAAGTCTATCATACCCTAGGGTAACCCCTACATTTTGCATAATGTGGGGCAAAGTGAAAGTGCCCTTTTTTCCAAACAGAAAGGGGTGAAAGTGTACAAGTAGAGGGGGGTCAAAGTGTCTTTAACACTGAAGAACCAGTCTCTGAGAGGGGAAGTCAAACAAAGGAAATGAGGAAAGAAAAGTCAAGCAAGATGAGTCGTTGTAGAAGTGTCAGACAAACGGCCGCTTGCTTGGGCGGGTCTCTTGATCTATCATCTAAAACAGATTGACTTTTCCCGGCAGAGAAAAATTGGCTTTTCTGTCTGCAACTCCGATCATCTGAAGAAGAAGGATGGCTGTGAGAACCAAATTCCTGACCTTCGAAGAAGGGTGGCCTTTTCTGAAAGAGAACGGGATTGATAGAGTTATCGACGGCATTGAAGGTGTTCGAGACCTTCGATTCACTTCAGAAGAGTACATGGCGCTTTACACGTATCCTCTCTCTCTCGCTTTGTTAGAATTACTACTCAATGAAGTCAAAGACTTTTACCTTCACTTTTTGCATGTAAATTTACTCTGACAAAGTTGGTTATTGTTTTACTTGGTTTCACGTTTCGCTATTAGTCCGGTTTCTAGTGTTATGCCTCTGAACATCTTAACCCAATGATAAAACAGAACTGCTTACAATGTTTGTGTCCGGATGAATCACGATAGTCAAAAAATGTACGATGAGTACAAGAAGACTTTTGAAGATTATCTCTCATCCAAGGTCAGTGACTTGAGATCTAAATATATTGTCGCGATACAAGGCAATTTAATGTTAATTGTAAATTGTAACACCAGGTATTGCCATCCCTGCGGGAGAAAGAAGACGAGAGTTTTCTACGAGAATTAGTAAAAAGATGGAACAACCATCGAGTTATGAACTCGTGGATCACAAAGTTTCTTAAACTTTTGGACCGATTCTTTTTACCCAGACGTAAACTTCCAACGCTGCTCACGACTAGCAACTTGATCTTCTATGAACTGGTTAGTGATGGGGAAATCCAACCCTATGATTACTAAAACGGTTTCATATTATTGCTCTAGTACTAGTATTCAATAGTTTCCCTAAGATCTCTCTAATAACTACTGTGATTTGTTTCATGACCAGGTGTATGGTGAACTGAATGATAAAGTGAAGGATTCTGCAATGAGCATGGTATGCTAAAATAATTGATGTCTGAAAATTTATCCGATATTGAGCTACTTGTCTCGAAGTAACAGAGTTCTTTAACATCCTTAGTCTCTTCTTATAAACTTTATTTCATCCGCACGAGCTCCATTAGTAATTACTGTTTAAAGCTCAACAACATTTTATCTCTCAAGTTTGTTGCTCCATTGATAACTTTTAACCAATGATAAGGGGTGGAGAATGGAACTCGGAAGAAATATGCATTATTTCGTGTGAGAATGGGAACATAGAAGGTATATGAATTCATTTGCTAGTTGGGTAACTAATGATTTTGGGTGGTTTAGATTGCTCAAGAACGAGAAGGAGAGAAGATTGATCAAACCCTACTAAAGAGTGTTCTTGAGACCTATATGGAAATGGGAGAAGGATCGATGAAATACTATGAGAAGGACTTTGAGGTGGCCATGCTCAAAACAGCTACTGATTTTTATTCTCAGAAGGCTTCTGTCTGGATTACAAACGAGACTTACAAAGACTACATGCTCAAGGTCATTCTTCATACAGATTGGTTTCGCCAGTTCTTTGGATTTATATCAGTTCTTTGACAGAATTTGAATTACTTTTCAGTTTTTTAGTATGGATCCATACTATTGCAATAGCTCACTTCAAGAGTCTCAACAATTTAAAATTTTTAGGAAGTGAAAGATTGAAGTAGAAAATCTACTGAAAAGTGCTTTGACATGATACCTTCGTGATGGTGATGTAGGCTGAAGAATGCTTGAAGCAGGAGAAAGAACGATCTTCTGAGTACTTGCAAAGCATAAGCCAACAGAAACTCTTGAAGGTAATTGTAGCTTCAAAAACCCTTCTTGTTAGTTTATTGCACTGAAATAAATTTGCACGTTCTAGTTCACCTGAGATAATCTTTTGGGTCCAGAAAACGACATTGTTCTCTAACTGTTTTTTTCATTGCCCATTGTCATGTTGCTCTTAAAAATATTCAGATAGTTAGAGGCAAACTATTGATTCTTCTTCTTAACTTGGACTTTTCACGTATTACCGAGGTGATTAGGCCCTTTTTCAAAAATTCTCGTAACTCCACGAAATCCGTCCAAAGAGGAATTTGCAAGTTATCTTTTGTTTGCCTAGTCTATACAAGTATTTTAGCCAGTATGCAAGTTCTTTGCCAGATAACAAGAACATTATTAGTAGAATCATCATGACATATTAGAATATTGAGCTAGGAAAGTGAGCATTTTCGGCCAGAGACTACACTGCATTTGTACATCAAGATGAGGGTCCGATTTGGAATTCCTCTCCACACTACGCCTTCCTGTTTATTCACCTTCTTTTTCTGATTCTTGTCAGTACAAATATTTTTATGGGTAAATTACGGATAACTGACCTGTGGTTTGTGCTCAGTTCTCTTAAGCTGACATGTGATTTCAAATGTTTCACTTAGGTGACCTGTGATTTGCTCCGTGGTTCACATGACAATTCCGTCCATATTTTCCGTTAATAAATAATTGATTAATTGCACTTTACCCCTTCAGGTAGTAAGATACAAGTATTACCTAAAACTTATGAAAGACATCAAATAAAAGAATAGAAAAATGAAAAAGAAAAGTTCATGGTCTGGATGAACGGATGACACAAACACTCGTAAATGGATGAAGAAGAAGAAGAGGGGAAGGAGGAAGGAGATGAAATGAACCAAACCAGACATGAATTGAAACCCCAAACACTCGTAAATGGAACTCATAAATCCCAACTTAAATTGAAACCCAAGCCATGAAGCACCCACGAATTAAACTCAAATTTCCTCATCAACAGTCCTCATCTCTTCCACCACAATGCATCTCTCCCTTCCTCACCTAACCCAACTCTTACCTCTCTTTCTCTCCTCATCTCCCAGAGCACTTCTTCAGATTCTCTCTTTACACCATCGAAGAAACTGTCCAGATTTTCTCCTCCCTTTTTGCTTTCACTGCAAATACGCCGACGAACAACTCCTCTATCTCTCTCTGAATTCAGCCCAGTAAACCTCCATTTTTGTTGTTCTGTGAATTTCTTCATATTTGTAAGGTCGGTACGCAACAAATTTGAATGGGGTTTGCGTTGAGTTTCGTTTTGGGGGAAATTTGAAGTTATTATGAAATTATATTGATTTTTCGAAACTATTGTGTATAATTAGAGCTATTGAAATTTCTAGGATTTTCTCATTTCTTGGGTTGAGGTTCAAAGTGAAATTTGAAATGACTTTGAATTTTCGCAGTGAGAATGGTTTCTGGGAATGTCCTATTTTATGGGTTAAATAAAAATTGAAATGATTTTGGAATTCTGAAGTGAATTTATAATGAAAATTTGAACTGATTGTCATTTCTAAGAGTGTTTTGCTGTTTGATGAATTTGAAGGTTGGGGTCATAATCCCAGCTGATGTTCATCACATGACTCAATAAAGAGCAATTCCTCCTTAGAGCTTCATATTCATCTCTTACATGGCTTGATTCACTGGAATGGCTATTGCCATCATCTCCTTTCTCCTTCCCCTTCGTTTCTTCTTCAACCGACTTTTATTGTTCCAGATTTGGGATTTTCTTTTCTTTTCTATTTTTCCTTTATTTAGTGAAATTAATAGATTTTAGGTAACTTAAAGGGGTCAAATGCAATTAGTCAATCTTTGATTAACGGAAAATATGGACGGAATTGCTATGTCAAAGACGGAGCAAATCACAGGTCATATAAGTGAAACTTTTGAAACCACGGGTCATCAAAGAGAACCGAGCCCCTGCCACAGATTAGTTAACTGTAATTTACTCTATTTTCATTTACGAATACCACGAGATTCTAGTATCCCTTCTGCAATGTACTTGGAATCTCATTTCTCAATATTGTCTTGATCACAGGTTGCAGAACATGAATTGCTCTCTGTATATTCAACCAAACTCCAAGAAATGACTACCGCCGATAGTGAAGCTGCATAAATTGTACAAGGGTTTATTCTTATGCACATGAATTGATTACATCTGGTATCACTTCTCTTTTCCAGTTTTCGTCTATCTCCAATAGCGGATGTATTTGGTACTTGCGAACCGGATGCAAAAGACTTACCTGTGTGTTCATATAATGATGTTTAAGTGTGGTAGTTATCAATAACAACTTCAAAGTACTGATTATCCATTTTTCTATGCCTGAATGAAGTGTTTGTTGTTTGCTTTTTAAATTTATTTATCTTTTTGTATCAGAATTCAGAATGTTATATTAATTTATAAGAATTAAAGAAGAAATAAAAAGACAAATTTTCATGTGCAGCATGTCCTTTCCTTGAATCCGGATTAAACATATTTGCTTTGGTCCTTGATTTCCTACAAGTTCACGGTACCTGTAACCTGTACCCTTTCCTTCGATCAGAAACCACGTTTCATTTGTACTTCAAGATGAGGGTCTGATTTCTACAAGGTCACCGTACCTATTACCTGTAATGGCCTTGCGTCAACTTATAAGTTGGTCATTGAGCTTCCTGCTAAAAACCAGAACTCAACAACCTTACTTGTCCTAAAATTCCTTTAAACGCCGCAATTTTTGTGTCCGGATTAATAATTTATCTGTTTGGCTTTAAAGAACCTGGAGAAAGAAAAGGTTATAAAAGTTTCAAATGTAATTTTTAATGAATTCTATGTTGCTTTCATTAGCAAGAACCTTCTTGTGTTCGAAACTTGCATACACCATTCATCAAAAAAAAAAACTTGCATACACCTGTCCTTTCAAACCAGAGAACCTGCTACCCACATTGCCCAACTGGAGTATCCTGAATAGCATATCTGAGCTCTATAGGCCAGCCAGTACTTTCTAGACCAAACTGAACATCTGATAAACATACCAAAAGAAAAAAGACATCTATCATGCTCAAAATGTGATTGATTCACATTTCCAAATGGCATTTGAGCCAGGGTTCAACTAATGGGAACAATAGACATTATATTATGTTGTAGACATGCATAGCATTGTTGGTGGAGACGGACTGAAAAGAAAAGTCGCTGTTAGAAAATTTGCCTATGAAGTAAATATTTTCTCTTGTAAAAGATATCAATTCAATATTTCCTCAAAGCTGAACATCTAGGCAAGTTCCATAGTGGGTTAAATACCTAAAGCACCTCATATTCCGTTCGTCAAAAGAATGTGACGCAGGAACAAAGTGCAATGAAGACCAAATTTTCTGAATTTTCTTGATTCTCAAGTTGGTCTGTTCTAGTTGGGCCCGGGCTCCTGCCTGAAGCAGGGAGCTCTGCCCATTTTCGGCGTTGCGGGGCTTAGGGTCCACTGCCACCCAACCTATGCCTATATAAGGTCATCTCCTTTTACCTCATGGGCAGACGAGATCTTGACTATCAGTAGCACAAGTGTCACACCCCAAAACGGTCTCTCTGTCTCTCTCCCTCTGTCTCTGAGCAATCAGGTTGCTTTCATCCCTTTTTCCTCTGTTCTTTCTTTGTCCTTCTTTCATTGCTTTACTCGGCCCCAAAGACACCTCAAACCCATATCTTTCAATTTTCTCCTCACACGTCTTATAAGCTCGCTTTGCTAAACGAGCAGAGCCCAAACATCTATAAGCTCGGCTAATTTACAGCCTAATCCCATCTATAAAGCATCAAACTTTGAGGGAGGGGTTTGAAACGAACGAAAGGAGGAATTGGCTCATTTACAGCTTAATCCTGTCTCACTGACCGTGAAAATATTAAACTTTGAGGGAGGAAAAGAAAAGGCAAGCGGAATAGAAAAGTCAAGCAAATGAAAGGAAAATCATCTTGTTTACAGCCTAATCCTATCTATCAATGGCTGACCTTGAAAAAATCAAACTTTAAAGGAGGAAAAGAAAAGTCAAGCAATATGACTATATGAGTCATAGGAAAGCCAAGCGAACGAAGGAAAGGAGGAATCGGCTCGTTTACAACCTAATCCATGTATCAATGGCTGACCTTGAAAAAGTCAAGCTTTGAAGGAGGGAAAGAAAAGTCAAGCAAACTGAGTCATTGTAGAAATGTCAGTCATACGGCCGCTTGCTTGGAAGCTACTCTGGGTCTTGGTCTATCTAACTGAGTGACTTTTCCCGGGAGGGAAATTCCTATAGTCTTCTACCCGTTGGCCGAAGTTTTTCTCTCTGCAAATCCGATCATCTGAAGAAAAAGAACAAGAATGGCCTTCGAAAAAGGATGGCCTTTTCTGAAAGAGAACGGGATTGACAGAGTAATCGACAGCATTGAAGGTGCTCGAGACCATCGATTCACTTCAGAAGAGTACATGGCGCTTTACACGTATCCTCTCTCGCTCGCTCTCTCTCTCTCAATTTCGCTCAACGTAAACTGTGTGGAGTTCTTCTCTTCTAACCCTAGCTCTTCCAACTCCCTTCTTCAATCTTGTGCATTTCAATGTGCTCAAGCTTATGCTTTTAGTCATCTTTTTCCGGTGTGTTTTCCTGCATAATCATTCCCAAAACATCAGCATTGTTTGATGGGGACCTAGGTGTTTCAGTGTTTGTTAGAATTACTGAAGGAGCTCAAAGACATTCATTCACATTTTGCATGTACCATTACCTCAAAAGTCTGTTTTCCTTGGTTATGAAAATTTGGTTTCACCTTTTGCTATTAATCCGTTTCTGGTGTTACGCCTGAATATCTTAACTCAGTGATAAAACAGAACTGCTTTCGATATTTATGCCCATAAGGAATGTGAAAAAATGTACGATCAGTACAAGAAGACTTTTGAAGATTATATCTCATCCAAGGTCAGTGACTCGAGATCTAAATTGTTGTGATACAAGGCAGTTTAATGTACGTATTTGAGGTGCCAAAAAAGTCTACCAGTTTTCACCTCGTGAATTGTAATACCAGGTATTGCCATCCCTGCGGGAGAAAAGAGGCGAGAGTTTGTTACGAGAACTAGTAAGGAGATGGTACAATCACAAAGTTATGGCCTCGCGGATCACAAGGTTTCTTAAAGTTTTGGACCGATACTTATTACCGAGACGTAGACTTCCGACACTGCTCACGACTAGCAACTTGGTCTTCTATGAACTGGTTAGTAATCGGGAAATCCAACCCTATGATTACTAAAATGGTTTCATAGTATTGCTCTAGTACTAGTATTCAGTAGTTTTCCTAAGATCTCTCTTACTGTGATTTGTTTTATGATCAGGTGTATGGTGAACTGAATGATAAAGTGAAGGATTCTGCAATGAGCATGGTATGCTAATATAATTGATGTCTGAAAATTTATCCAGTATTAAGCTACTTGTCTTGAAGTAACAAAGTTTTTTAACATTCTTAGTCTCTTCTTATAAACTTTATTTCATCGACACGAGTTCCATTAGTAATTACTGTTTAAAGCTCAACAACATTATCTCTTAAGTTTTAAGGCTCCATTTATAATTTTTAACCAAGGATAAGGGTTAGTGAATGGGAACTTAGAAGAAATGTGTTATTTCGTGTAAGGATGGGAAACTTAGTAGGTATATGAATTCATTTCCTAGTTTGGTAACTAATGGTTTTGGTGGTTTAGATTGCTCAAGAACGAGAAGGAGAGAAGATTGATCAAACCCTATTAAAGAGTGTTCTCGAGATCTATGTGGAAATTGGGGAAGGATCAACGACATACTATGAGGAGGACTTTGAGGAAGCCATGCTCAAAACAGCTACTGATTTCTATTCTCAAAAGGCTTCTGTCTGGATTACAAACGAGACTTACAAAGACTACATGCTCAAGGTCATTCTTCATACAGTTTGGTTTCTCCAGTTTTTTGGATTCATATCAGTTATTTGACGGAATTTGAATTACTTTTCAATTTTTTAGTATGGATCTATACTATTGCAAAAGCTCACTTCAAGAGTCTGAAAATTTAAATTTTTGGAAGTGAAAGATTGAAGAAGAAAATCTACTGAAAAGTGCTTGACATGATACTTTCTTGATGGTGGCGTAGGCTGAAGAATGCTTGAAGCAGGAGAAAGAACGATCTTCTGAGTACCTGCAATGCATAAGCCAACAGAAACTCTTGAAGGTACTTGTAGCTTCAAAACCCTTCTTGTTAGTTTATTGCACTGAAATAAAATTTGCACGTTCCAGTTAACCTGAAATAATCTGTTGGGTGCAGAACGTGACATTTTTCTCTAAACTGTTTTTTTTATCAGTGCCCACTGTCATGTTGCTTTAAAAATTTATTAAGATAGTTAGAGGCAAGCTATTGGTTCTTCTTAACTTGGACTTTTCACGTATCACCGAGCTGGATAGGCCCTTTTTCGAAAACGCTCATGAAATCCGTCCTTAAAGAGGAATTTGCAAGTTATCTTATACTTGTCTAGTCTGTTCAAGTATTTTAGCCAGTGTGCCAGTCTGCAGGTTTTTTGCCCGATGAAAAAGAAAATTATCAGTTGAATCATCATGATATATTCGAATATTGAGCTAGGAAAGTGATGTGCTTTTATTTTCCTCATTGCACATGATCAAGGACTCTCTATTATTCTTTAGCAGGATCTTGCTACTAAAACCTGCTAAATCTTATTCCCCCCGTCTCCACACGACCTTTTCCTGTTCAAATTCTTTTTTCTGATTCTTGTCAGTACAAGTATTTTTATTTACAAATACCACAAGATTTAACTATCCCTTCTGCAATGTACTAGGCATCTCATTTCTCAGTATTTCTTTGATCACAGGTTGCAGAACATGCATTGCTCTCTGTATATTCAACCAAACTCGAAGAAATGAAGACCGCCGATAGTGAAGCTACATAATTGTGCAAGGGTTTATTCTTTATGCACACGAATTGATTACATCTGGTATCACTTCTCTTTTCCAGTTTTTGTCTATATCCAATAGAGGATTTGGTACTTGCGAACCGGATGCAGAAGGCTTACCTGTGTGTTTATATAATGATGTTGAAGTGTGGTAGTTTTCTGTAACAACTTAAAAGCACTGAGTATCCATTTTTCCGTGTCTGAATGAAGTTTTTGTTGTTTGCTTTTTTAATTTATTTATATTGTATTAGAACTCAGAGTGTTATATTACATAATAAAAAAAACAAGTTATCATGCCCAGCTTGTCATTTCCTTCGAGATCAGATTTCACGTATTTGTGTTAGTCCTTGATTTTTCTACAAGGTCACGCTACCTGTTACCTGTTCCTCTTCCTTCAACCAGAAACCATACTGTGTTTGTACCTCAAGATGAAGGTCCGATTTCTGCCTCAATCACGATAAATTTGACGATACAATAGGAACCAGCCTCCATTGTCACATTTTAATAGCTTGACGATATAAGTTGAGCTTCCCGCTGAAATTCAGAACTCAACAGCCTAACTTGTCCCCCTAAAAGTCCTATGAGCGCGGCCATGTTTGTGTCCGGATGAATAATTATATGTATTAACTTTAAAAAGCCTGGAGGAAGAAAAAGTTTTAAAAGTTTTAAATGGTAATAAATTCTAGGATGCTTTCGTTAACAAGAACCTTCTTGTGTCCGAAACCCGCATATTTCTGTCCTTCCGAACCAGAGAGAACTGTTGAGAAGTCCCACAACAGACATTAAAGAAGAAGAAAAAGAATTGATAAGTGTCATGGGCTACTCCCCTCATTGCCATTTGGTTTTTAGGTTGAAGCCCATGGGTTCTTTACATGGTATCAGAGCCAGGTTCACACCTGTGATTCGTCTAACAACCCATGTGCTCACCGCCACCCGCAGACAAATCCATGTGTAGTCCAAAGGATGTCACACATGAGGGGCGTGTTGAGAAGGTCCCACGCCAGTCATTCAAGAAGAAGACAAAGAATTGATATGTGTCTTGGGGTACTCCCTTCATTGCCAATTGGTTTTGAGGTGAAACCCCATAAATTTTTTACAACAACCCATATTGCCCAATTGGAATATCCTGAATAGCATATCTAAGCTCTATAGTCCAGCCAGTACTTTCTCGGCCGAATTAAACATCTGATAATCATACTCGAAGAAAAATGACATCAATCACGCGCAAAACATCATTAATTTACATATCCTGAATAACAGTTGCGCCAGGGTTCAACTAATGGGAACAATAGACATCAGATTATGTTGTAGACATGCATAGCATTTGTTGGTGGAGACTTGTTAAAAAGGGAAGTCGCTGTTAAAATTTTACCTGTGAAGTAAATATTTTCTCATTGTAAAAGATATCAATTCAATATTTCCTCCCAGATGAACATCTAGGCAAGTCCCGTTCTGGGTTAAATTCCTAAAGCACCTCATGCTGTTAGTCAAAAAAGTGAACAACCAGCACCCAAAGGAAACTTCTGACTTCTCAAGAAACAATAAAGCCAATTTTATGAACTTTAAGAGTTTGACTTGAGGCTTAAAAATGCCAACCACTATGCTTAAGCCTTAAGCGACTGAATTGACAACAATTGAACTTTATACCAATCAAAAATTTGGAAGACAAAACAACTCACAGGGTTGCGTTCTAGGTAGGTAACCAAAACATACATGTGGGTCAAAATGAGCAGGTAATTGCTGTTCTGCTGACATCTTTTGAAGCTTAGTGGAAGTTTGGTTGTGGCATTATCGCAAACACCCATTGTTTGAAAACAGAGGCATTGCTCAAGCGTGCCGAACTACAATTGCAGCAATTAGTTAGTGAAGGAAGCAAAAAGGACGGTTCTCTTTTGCATTCCCAACCCAAAAAAACAAAACAAAACAAATAAGAGACTCAGCATTTTGTTCCCCATAATCTATTAAAGTTACCTACTTTGTCTCTCGAGTGAATCATTCAACTTTCACAACACCATGAATGTACCATCATTATTCAATTTCTCAGTGTTAGGCATTTGCAACTAACTAAAGTTGCTCAAGATCTGTTTGTTCTGGGGGACCCCAAATGCTCATTTCACAAATCAACATGCTGAAAGCCAAAAATTCCTCTAAGAAAGCTCTGGTTTTAGGTGGCCTCTTTCATAACCCATCACACACACAAGCTTACAGAAGCTCTGATAAATTATTTGGGTTACATCTGCAAGTGGGTTGTCAAAATCAAGAACCTAAGAGTCAAAGATTTCTTTGTTTTATGCTTCTTGGTGTGGGTCCATGGCCCCAAATAATGTAGGGGTTTCTTATGGAAAAGCAAATATGAGTGATCAGTTTTAGTTAGTAAAATGCTAGTGTCAATATAATGACCAACTATGAGTCTATGACCCATCACTAGGGTCACTATGAGAAAGGAAGAAAAACACATAGCATCATTGAGGGGATCTTTATTGGTCTTGGACCACCGTTGATGTACTGATAATTTCTGAATATCTGTGCGGTTATGGTGGAATTGCAACATTGTTCACAGCCAATGAATATTCATGCCGTTATTGGAATGAAATGCCAGGGAGTTGCATATGTGAACATTTTTATGTACTTCACCTTGGTTTGTAACAATTACAAAGTTGAGGAAGTTAGTGCGATCATTTCCTTTGTGATTCACATATATGATTAATATCTATCTATTGTCTTGTTGATAACGTAGAGGTACAAAGTAAAATTTTATAAAGTATTAAGATAGCATCGAACTAAAACCACCACAATCACACAAATTATTGAAGACTGATGGCATTGCATCTTGATTCTTGTAAAATTCTTTGCTTTGTGAAGTTGCAAGATTTACTTGCCTTTGATGACAAACTTCATTGATGTAAAGAAACCGTGGAATTGTGAATAACACATTGTTCCCATGTGATGGGGGAATTGTTAATTACACATTGGTAGAATTAATTATTTACCTATGTCATCCCACCTTAGTGCTCAAAAACATGAGTTCACTTGTAGGGTTTTGTAGATGTAGTTAAACTTTCAACATTTCTACCACTAACCTCATGACACCACTTTTCATATTCTCAATACCTATTGGCTTCTTTCAACCAGAAAAATAATATTTTACTTGCATAATGAAGTGCTCCCCCGCAGCCAATAAAAAATCATACCTTTTTGTTTTGCTCTCTTTGGTCCTACTACTTTACCATTCTGGTTATTTCAGCCATCAAGGAACACATGCAAGTTGCATCAGCTAATTTCTACTCCCTCCCTCCCAAAATTATACTCGGTGTGGACTTTTACAAATTTAAGACGTTTTTAACATCATAAATTTACTATATTATCTGCAGTTATGTACATAACTGCTTCTTGAAAAGTCAAAAAGTATTAAAGAGAAAAGGGTAGAGAAGTCCACCACATATTGGTCTGGAGTCTGGACCACCAAGGTAGCAGTGGTCCGTGGTCTTAGTCCACATTGCAGACTTACAATATTAGTGATAATTTTCTTCTTAAAATTATATTAAATAAATATTATATATGGCCGCTCTCATAACACTCTTGAGTGAAATTCTTCTAAAATTATATACTTTCTTGATCCTGCTTTGTTGTCACTCTAGGTGACTCAAGGTTGGAGTACATGATTTGTGGGCTCCCTTTTATAGCCTTCCATTGACAAGAAGAAAAAGTAAATCCCCTTGAACAATGGAATGCCAATGATTTTCCTAATTCTGTGATTGACTGTTTCTGATTCTAGCTGTATATTTCATCATTGTCTCTATTTTGGAAATTTGAAAGAGAATGAACAGCAAGAGTGATAGATTCTTTCCTGTTCGATCTTCTAGTAGAGAAGTTTGAGTTGTTAGAATAAATTCAAAGAAAATCCAAATGATGAGAAATGTAGATACTTAAGAGTTAAGAGCCAATAATTCGTATTTGTAAGGGAACTTACACAAACAGTGCCATACATCAGAAACCACAACTCTTATTGCTTGCTTGCATGACCTGTGCACTAATAAATTTCTTTTTCTAAATGAAAATACTATACAAAGTTACATTGGCTTCTTTACATGATTAGTTTTTGTTTCCAATCTTTGCAAAGTCCAGTGTTTTCTTTCCTTGCAGCTTATTGGTCACATAGTGCATGCTGTACTCTCCATGATTGTACCTTCTATACTTGCAAGGGCTGTCCTTATTCACCAATTCTGAAATTGGGTAAAGCTCTACTTCATAACTTGGAGCATAGAATGTGACTATTGAAAGCCTGTCCTTTTCTCTGTCTGCTACTGCTCTATGTTCCACACTTTTGTATCTCCCATTAGTTATAACCTGTTGCATTCAATATCATGATCAGCACAAAATCACTTTTTAGTCCAAGAGTCCCCAAGATCATGATGACGTGGTGGTCCAAATAATTAGTAATCACACAACAGTTGGGTATGGTCTAGGCTGGCTGTTGTGGTTTAAAATCATTTTAGACAGTCGTGTCACCATGGTCTCAGACAAGAGAAAGATTTTGTGTTTCTTACTTCTATTGTGTCGCCGATGTTGATGACAAGTGCATTTGGGACTGGCTGAACAGAGACCCATTTATCGTCTTTGAGTATCTGAAGCCCTACTGAGCTACCCTTTCTTTGCTGGAGTACTGTGAGGGCACTCCCATCTGAATGGGGGCTTAAACCCAGGACCAGGTCTGGTCTAGGGCATGGTGGATAGTAGTTCATTCTCACAGCTTGCACTGCATCCCCAAACATTTCTTGGAATGTTTCATCCTTTAACCCCAAGCTGTTAGCTATGAAACTCAGTAACTTTTGACAGAGTTTCCTTATCTCCTTTGAGTATTCCTCCACAGTTTCACTGCAAAAAAAAGATAACTACATATGAGACATGCACTGAATCGAAGGGTTCAAAATTCACGAAATACAATGATCCTTGGAGCTAGTGTGAATAGGAGTTAGCATTATGGTAATTGTATTGATACTGAATATTGAGAGAGTATGAGTTTATATAGATACTCCTTAAGGGTATTACCTTAACATTACTATTATCATAATGCTATTTATCACTTATACTGTAAAATTAACTGGCTTGTAATTCTAAAGGACTGTGCATTCAAATGCGCCCAATCTGGGGCCCACATCATGGTATGAAAAACAGAAAAAAAAAATGTGGGAATTACACAAGATTGTGTGACTAAACTACCTGAACTTGTAGGGCTTTGTGGGCCAGAGTTTTGGGTTCCTGATGAACTTTGGCTCTATTCCAAGTGCAAACATGTTGCACCAGTCCAGCTTCTGGTCCTCTGAGAACACAAATGCCTGTCCATATCCCTGTACAGTTCCTGGTAACATTGGGTACTTCATTTTCTCCTCCAAAGGAAGCTCAAAGAATCCCATGGACAGCTTCTCTATCCTCTCTAGCAAACATAGGTCAATCCCATGGTTTACCACCTACCATAAACATATAAAACATGTTAACTTCCCTGAACTAGAGAAGGGAGAAACTTATTTTGACATGATGATATATGTATTTTGTACCTGGAAGAATCCCCACTCCTCACAAGAGGCTGCAAGCTTTGAAACTTCACTTGTTATTTCCTCTTTTGTTCCATTGACAAGCTTTGATAAATCGATAACAGGTATGCTGCTAGAGGAAGGTAGACTGAGAGACGGTCTTTCGGCTGTGTCGCGGACGAATCTCTTAGGCAAGGTTGGTGTTTTGGCCTTGCCCAGTTCTTGTACATCATCAATGTGGCCAACATTGACAGGGAAGATTGGTACTGGAGCCATGAATGCTGCAGAATTTGGAGTTCACAAGGTGACTTGAAACTTGAGAATGCTTTGTTCTGTAATTGCTCTTTGGTCATGGCTTGTATTTATATGCAACATGGAGGTATCTTTTAGCCTAATTTTCCATGCTTGGTTGGGCCCATTTAGGACTTATAGGAGATTGATACCACTTTGTTCCTTCTCTTTGTCCCCAATTTGACCATTTGACTTGTAGCTGGATCGCTTTGATCGGTGATTTGGATCGCAAAACGATGCAATTTGTTGATAATTTTTTCACCGTGTTATAGAGCAACTTTTACTTTACAACACGGTGAAAAGATTATCAAATAAATGCATCATATTGCTATACAAATCACCGGGTCAAAGTGACCAGTGAATAATGGTAAAAGTCAAATTGGGGACAAAAATAGGGAACAAAGTGGTATATTCTTTATGTGTTGGGTAAAAGACACTTTCACCCCCTCAAGTTTGACACAAAGACACTCTCACGCCTCCTAGATTGGGGAAGCATACTTTCACCCACTTAGTGTGCCAAATTTTAAGACACTTGCACCCCTGGGACACCGTTAGTTGTGGAGTCCGTCACTGACCGTAGTTTTTGTGCATTGATAACGTACAAGAACTGGGCAAGGCCAAATCTGACCCTTTATAGTCTCGAATCCACATTCAAAATGTAAACGTTGTTTTTGCTTCTTGACCACGTGATAATGAAAGATACCAGCAAGAGAATGTAACTTTGCATTTCACTTTATGCTTTTTCTCTTGGTCTTTGGTAGTGATTTATTTGTAGTGTTTCGTGCACAGTAGAATCTGTGCTTGTGTCATAAAAAGTGAGCTAAAATGTAGTGGGAGCATCACTTCTCTTGTGTGGTAGATCTCATCATTAACTGGTGCTAAACTCATTAACAAAATGCTTAAACAACTTGGAAGAAATATCTGACTAAGAGCACTCTTTGGACGGCCTATAATATCACTGATCTTGTCATGAATCATATCATATGATCTTGTCCTCCCTAGTGTGAATCATTGGATAAAAGCAGCAGTTTCTTTTGTCGTCTCTGCACTTTGCATCATAAATAATCAGGAAAGTCTATGAACTTGGGTACTCCATTAAGGCTTTCTGTTGGAATATGACGATGACGCTGATTATGGACAAGATGAATTTGTTCCCAAGTTGTTTTGGTTTCTTAGCTAACTGTTTGTGAGATCAAGCTTAAGACTAAGACACAATTAAAGCTTTTTGTTTGAAGATTCATTTTACGCTCTTTTAAGTTCATTTTTGACCTCTCCCCCATGAAATGTTTTTTATGCGAAGATTTGCACTCACCTGAGGAAGGCTCTTCAAGAGTATCCTGGAAACGTATCTCTAGGATGCTTCAAACACCTCGAACTGCAATCTTTTGGAACAACATTCATCTATGTACGTCGACACTTACAGATATTTTCCTGTGCAAAGCTTGTTACCCCCCATATTCCCCATCTCGACATGTTTAACAACACATTTGACCTATTCTGTAGGGTAATAAGGAAATATTCTGTTTCAAAGATCTTAAATATGAAGAAGATATATATTATTCCATGTGTGGATAAACGATTACACCAAAAGGCCTATTTATAGGAACCCTATTTGGGCATGGGCCCTTTCAGTCAGTTGGCAACTCAGACACTCTAGTTGTTTGAGGCACATCATTCAATGTATCCCCCCCCCCCCCCTCTTCTTTGATTAAAAGGAAATTTTAAGCCTTTGGACTTATTTCTTTTGTAGAGATAACAGTAGGGGCCAGTCCATGCATTCACCCTTGCATTCAGATGTCTGCACCCTTTCACAGACCAAATGTAGTGATGCTTTCATCATCTTCCCTTTTGTTCTCTGCTTCCTCTTTAACCACTGCAACCTCCTCAAGTTGGGCCCTGAACACTCCCTGCATTGGTGGAGCAAGTGGAACTAAAATTTTCAGCTCCTTGGAAGATGGGTCCTCCCAAAGAAATGACAGGCCATATAAAAAAGGCAATCAAACAACACACATTCGCAAATGGCTGCTAGCACAATGGTTAGACACAGTGTTACATTCCTCCCTCACCAAATACTAATATGTATTTTCTTACCATCTATAAAACATTAGGAAAAAAAGGCCTGCCCTAATGAATCTATGGACCAATTTAGTTCCAGAAGAAAAGCAAACAACAATGATGCTGATGATGATATAGGGTTGTGAAGGCCCCCTCTGTTTTATCGTATAATATTTGGCCATATGAAGTAAAAAATTGTCTCACCAGCGGCCTTGTAACCTAATTGCACTCGTGAGTTGTCGAAGACCCTCCATTGTGTGAGATTTCTCGCATTCCAACTCCTCCAAAAATTAGTGGTAGTTCTGTTGTATGATGTTCCTGAAAAAAAATGAAAAAGTTGTCTCTTAAATCGTTTCTTAATGTTTATTTTATTTATGAGTAGATCGTATTTTTATACCTGTATTGCACAAATATATAAAAATAATAAACATTTAACAACTAACTTGAGGTAGTTGAATAGTTCAACGGTTAAGAGTTATATATCAATAAGTTTGTTGATGTTCGAATCTTTAAACTTATAATTTTTCTCTGAAATTATGAGGCTCGAGGTGCTGGTGTAGGTAGCAGCTGGGCAGTGATGGTGGTGGTGGAAGAGGCGGCAGTGGGTATAGCGTCACGAGGAGGTGGTGTTGAGCTGGATTTCACTTGTCACGGTGCTTAATGATCCAGAAAACATCTTACTGATTTTAAATCTGCAAATCATTTAAAACACGTGCATGAAAATACTTGGTAAAATAGTTTCGGGGACATTTTGCAATGACCAAATACGAACTAATTGAGAAAACATTTTCCTGAAAAATAACTCTCCCATGGGAGATAGAGACAGAGTCTTGCACTCTTAATTATCTGGGTTTTTCTCTCTTGTTGTGTTCTATGTGTTATGATGTGTTTTCGGTTCTTTGGAACTAGTTCATGAGCACATAGCAATCTTTGAAACACCTAATTCTTCCGGTTTTCTTCTCTTATTCTGCAACTCACGCCCTATGTTTGTGACATGGTATCATTCTTTCGAATTACGTAGGAGTAATTCATAATCTTCTTTTGTTATCCAACTTTTAATTGTGCTTCGAGGTGAATAGAGAAAAACCGAGCTCTAGATAAATTTACATCCATTTATACTATTTATATTAGATGTTTGTTATCCAGCCTTCAATTGTGTGGGGGATCGAACATTGGCGCTCACGTATGGAAATTAACTTTGTTGGACGAGGCAAGACTCGCTTCAGTGTTCTTTACACATCGGAAGGATTAGTTTCTCATTATCTTTGGACTTGTAAAATGTGCATAGAGTAATGTCGTCGCATTATACGCTGGTTCATATATGAACTATTATCGGATTATTTAATCTTGGTTCATATATTGACCTATTATCGTATCGTTTAATCATCACTACTTGGTCATCTGTTGACCTATTATCGTATCGTTTAATCATCACTACTTGGTCATCTATTGACCTATTATCATATTGTTTAATCATCATAAATTTCATTCAATCTTGCAAGTAAATAAAACTTCAATTAATGGTATCCTTTCTTTTATTTTCGAAGCAATGGTAACCTTTCTTTAATAATGTTTGGACAGCAGCCTAAAATAATTTCGTATATTTATTCCTTCAATCACAACAAGCGCCTGTAGCTCAGTGGATAGAGCGTCTGTTTCCTAAGCAGAAAGTCGAAGGTTCGACCCCTTCCTGGCGCGAATTTTATTTTATATTATTTATTTCAAACATAAATTTGTAAGTTCAAAACCTCAATCATTTACTTACTCCTTACCCCAACAATCCGCTTAATCGAAAGACTTTCTCCATTTTGTTAGTGAGACCGGACATGTCCGCATTCTGGTTTTCAAGTTCATTGCATACGCCATTTTGTTAGTGAGACCGGACATGTCCGCATTCTGGTTTTCAAGTTCATTGCATACGGGTTGACCTAATGGCGGGATCGATAAAAAGGAATACCAGTGGTTCTTGTTATGAAAGTTTTGTTGTTGGAATATATCTTGTGGTTCTTGTTATGAAAGTTTTGTTGTTGGAATATATCTTGTAAATGGTGAAAGGGAATCATTTTGCCTTTCTACTTTTGTTTTCTCTTACAATGTTGTAACTCGTAATCGTTACACTTTAAAATGCGCATAAAACAACATGCTATGTCACCATAAAAAAAATGTTAATAAAAAATCTTTAAGTTCTTCAAATTTGAGACTTTATGACTCTCAAAAACTGTACCAATGTATCTAACGAACTCGACTACAACAAAAAAAATTGTGAATTGGTGTTTCTTTAGTTTCAATGGAGGTGTTTGAGTGGGAGTGAACTTTCAATTGACTACTCAAAAAAGAGCACACCAAAAGCAGTGGAGAGGGGAGGGACAGCATCCTATGATGCCCCCATTAACCCCCTCCTGACGTCTGTCCACGGAATGTAAAAGATCATTATATTTCAATGGAATCTCTCTCTCCCTATCGTCATTTAATAAAATATATATTTTTTATTTATTTCTTTATTGCGTTTCTCCTTAAAATGATGCTAACAAGTTGTCAATAATCTCCACGCTATTTTGGAGTATAATCATATCGGGTTGACTGTCTAGAAACCAAACTGAGTGGTTTTTCACTTTTTATCAGTGTGGTAACGTAGTCATGCATTTATTTTTCAGTATTCGAACAAGATGTAGCTCGATTGGATACATGATATGAAAGTGGAGTTGGAATTTACTGTAAATTTTGCCACTACTTGCAAATTGATGATTAAGATTGTGCGAATTCGTCACTGAACTGTGATATGTTTTACAGTGTGTAATCAGAGCTATTACATTTGCACTTTCACGAATTGGCACAAGTAGTCTATTCGTTGGATTTTTTCCTTAAAGAGGCAAAAATAATGCCCGAGTGCTGAGTTACGGGTTGCCGAAACATTGTTTCTTGGACTACAATGGTCAGCATTTGAAGAAGTGTCTTTTTCACGATCGTCAACTTATGGATTTACATTGTTGAGCACTTACTATACTGTTACAGCAATGAAGAAGTTGAGAACGTGCAATGACAGTCACGATAATGCCATTAGGGAAACACGACTACAAACTAGATTTGGGTATTCTTTGGAGGCAAGCAATCGAAATATCCATTCATGAGATGCCATGAGCCTAGAGTTAAGCCTCTAAGACTGTCTCTAGTAGTTGGGCTTCTTCTGAAGCCCTAAACACCCATCTGGTCCCTCTTAAACTTCTTAGAGTATTTTTTTTTTTTTTTTTTTTTTTTTTTTTTGAGAAGTAAACTTCTTAGAGTATTATTTTGCCTGTTTCATCAGAATCTTCTTAATTAATTTTCTGAGTAGCTTTGACCAACTAATTTAGCTAACAATGTAATCTTGGGCACCTCTCTTTTCCTCTGTGACTCTGTTGATTGCTTCTCAGTGATTTTAAGAAAGCTCCGTGATGTCAGCAATTCCACATCTGAGGTGCTGGTGGTGCCCAAGATTATGTCGTTAGCTCAGCTCTGCGTTAACAATTTCAAAGCTCAAGAGAAGAGACACAAACCCGAAAGCTCAAGAGTCAAGACACAAATCCTTTGGGGTGTAATTGAGTTTGGTTGCATTCTTAAGACTTACTCTGGACATCTGTCTAAAGGTCTTCAGTTCAAACTTTGGAACAACCCAAGGTCTGCATGGCATTTTCGACTGCGAGTCCGAATTTTCTCAAGCTGGTTTACCTCTCTGGTGCAGTTGCGAGCTACTGTACTAGGGCGGGAGTTTACACTGTGTGCACTCAGAGAGTAGAGTTTTCTCAAGCTGGTTTACCTCTCCAGTGCAGTTTGCAAACTAATGCACTAGAGTGAGGGTTTACACAGTGTGCACTCGAAGAGTAGCAGCAGCGGGATCACACATCACAAAACAATGTGGGAAATAAATTTTGCGAATGCACAGTTTTGACAACACATCTTTTTCATCAGTTTCCAAAGAACCCATGGAGCAAAAACACGAACCGTTGAGCTCAGCTGCAGTCATGTAACGAAGCTCAACTTCTTCATATGTGTTAAAACTTAACCTAACTCATGCCTCGTCTGCTCCATTCTCAACTTGGCTCCGAAATGAAGCACAGCCAAGTCTCTATTCTGCAGTCGGGCTGAGATCAAGGAATGACATTCTCCTTTATGCTGCCGAAGAGGGTGCAATTGAACAAAACAACCATATATTACCTAGAAACCAACTTCAAAAACCCTCAAGCTAGTAAGTATAACTTGAGAGAACTCAGAAAATATACTATCTGGTAAAAATGTTACTCACAAATACTTCGTAGCCTATGTCTAAGTAGCTACACAAACCACAGCTGCAGTCTGTCTGCCCAATAAATTTCGCAAGCCACCATCAAGTTTGTTTCTGCAAGAATTTTACTACTGCTAGAGTGTGCTAAATTTTAATCAACTTGTGGGGGGAAACAAAATTTAATAATAGAACACTTAATGCAGCAGAAAGCAAATAAGGAAGTACAGAAAAGAGGTCCATGTATGGACATTGTGAAGCTCAAATGTAACAGCTGTGTGAAACATTTAGAAGAGTTAAAGTGGTGCGCCGGGCCTGGCGGGTCCAATACCCGGGGGTTGAGTATAAGGGGGCTGGGTCGGGGTCAGCGTGAGGGCAAAGGGGACGGCCCAGGCTTTTTTTCCAACCTAGCTCGACCGACTCGGTGTGGGTTCAAAACCCCCACGGGTTAAGGGGGTCAGGCCGGGTTGGGGGGTAACCAGCCCCCTTTGTTATTTTTGTTTTAGTTTTTCTATTGTTTAATTACTTCACTAATTATGTAATAACTTTTAGTCTTTTTTACTGGGTTTGAACAGGGGCGGGCTGGTGCGGGTTATGATGGGGGCGGGTCAAACCCGCAGTCGGGGTCTTTTGAAGGGGGGTGTGGGTGTGGGTGTGGGTGTGTGCTTTGGTGCAGGTTCACCTATGGTTCCTCTAGGAACATGAAATGTGTAAGTGAGTAACCCTGCAACTCTAATTAAGGAACAATCAACCAATAAAACTCATTCATTGTACCACGTAACTGTATCATGGTGGTACTAAATACTTACTCAAGAAGTTGATGGGCATTCCGAGCACAGAAGTATTTACCAGTTAAAAAGTAAACCATAATAATTTGAGAAGGCGTTCAAGAAGGGAAAAGCATTCTTTTAACCTCGAAAGGATTTCTTCCCTAATGAGAAACTACGGGGTATTTTCAAACATGAACAAATATCAAATGCCAATTATTTGAAAATTTAAGATAGAAATGTTTGAACTTTTCAAGGAAGGGCCTTATGCTGTGTAATTGTTAGGGTCTCTAAACCAACTCCAAACAAAGTTCAGGGAGGGATACCACAGCCCCTTTTGTATCTACGCATCCTGCATTCAAACAGCTAGGAAAAGTTTCCTTCTGCAGCTCTCCGCAGTCCACACCATAAGAGAAGTCTTGCTGAATCACAAGACAGACTCTCCCGATTTCTATACCCAAAGCCAGCAAGGATGTGAAAAAAACAAACATATTATATGCCAAAAATATCAAATAATAAACTACTATTAATTAGGACGTTGACAGCCACAGAGACCCAAAGAATTCATTTAAAAAAAATAATAATAAAAAATAAAAATAAAATAAAATAAACTACACGTACCTGATCATTTCGCTGTGACTAAGACTAAGCCAGTAAGCTGCGAAATGTGGAGCAGAGCGAGTATTTCGTCTCTTTGAGCTCAGATGGATCCTCTGTTCGGGCCATCGAATCCAAAGGTCCCCTACATGAGCTTCAACGCATGATAAGATTCATGAAACCAACCAAAAGAAAAGAAATGAAGAAAAGTTGACCTCTCTATTCCATTAATGAATCTGGTAACAAAAAACATCAAGTCCTTCATTTGAAGAGACCAGTAATACCACATCAGAACTTGAGTAATCCCAGTACGTAGGTTACAGTTTCTTGATCCTATATATTAACTCCAAACAATGGAGCATAAAAACATCAACTTTTATCTCACATAAACTCTTAAGTTTTCTTGCAGGAAAACTAGTCTGTATATATGGTCCTCCCTAACAGCCATTCAAATGCAAAGATGAGCCAGTTAATGCTCGTAACATGTCAAAAAACCTGGAAACTTCCATTAATTCCTTGCAAAAATGCAAATCAATCTCGTTTGTACACCTGTACAGAAAAGTTGCAAGCCTTTACGGCCCTGCCTCTTCAGATAGCCGCAATTTCAAGATTCGTGTCCACACTAAATTCTCTTTATCATCAGTGTTTGCTCGTTGGGGAAGCAATGCAGAGAAGCACGCTATGTGAAGTTTCACTTGAATTGAAGCAATGCAGAGAACCTTATACATTGACTTTCACCTGATCTTAAGTCTCAACTGCTGCCAAAACGTTGGCGGCTGATAGCTTCAATTGCATGCTGCACTAAGCGTACTAGTTCCTCCACGTCCTGAAAGCTGAAGTCCAGGACCCTCTTAACAGAACTAATACCCTCCTTATTCTGAGCCTCTTTCCGAATAACACTTGCAGCTGCAAAAGCATTCTGCGCTTTTCTGGAAGCCTCCATTGCAGAATTTACATCCTTTGTCTGCAAAAATATCAAATGCTAAAATGTTCAGTTTCTTGAGCAACCAATGCCGCGACGAGACTGTAAACCCATTTGTCCTAAAGAATCATTCATGTTCTGATCACTTTTCCTCACATTCAAACACAAACTACTTAAGACTCAATTTTTTTATTTTTACATTTTTACCCTTAACTTTCTTATAAATTATGACTTAGCCCCCAGAGATTAGCCCCTATTATTTCTATACCGTACATATTAGCCCCCACTAGTTCATCTATTTATATACCTAATTTTAATTTTATCCCCCACTCTAACATAATCCTGGATCCGCCCCTGCTTAAGTGTAACTTAAGTAGATTAGAAATAAGAGCAAAGATAAATACACGGTACCAATAGGGGATAACTATCTTGAACAAATTATACTCCCTCCATCCCACAAAGGCCTAGATCCAAACATTTTTAGAGACATGCAATTAATGCATCCCACTACAAGCACAAGTTCCACTATAAGACCATAAGACAGTATGTTATCTTGAGTATTGATTGCAAGAATGGAAGGGTGAATTGTAGCTGAAATATGAATATGAAGATTGATGAACAGTATACCAACAAGAGTAATACAGAAGTTCCCAAAAATGGGATTGGTACAAAAATGACTACATTTGAAAGAGCTTGGAAATTGCATGCACATTTATGTGAGTTAGAATCTTGTAGTCCATGTCTGTGGCTGTAAGAAATTATCAGAAGTCTAAGTTGATCCACGTCAAGGTGCTAAATAATTAAAGGGAATGAACATTGCCACCGAAGCTTTCAGATTAAACACGACAAAGTAGATAAAAGAGAAAAAGATTGAGAAATTTAAGTTATGTCTACCCCCAAGTAATTATATAAAAAGCTGGTGAGTTGATGTGTAGGCCTGAGATAACACCACTGACCAACTAAAGCAGTAAAAGGTACATTTACAAGGCAACTTCACGTCATGCTACGCAAAGAAATGACATTGGCAATTTCACTACATGGTAATCTTTTTTTTTTTTGTACACTTCACTATGTCATGCACTGTACCACAAATTCAGAGAATGGTGCTCCTGCGACATTTGATATGCCAAACTAAATGCGCTTTTCCAGTGGCTACGTTAGTGCAACCAATGGGGCAACGTTTTAATATGTACATTGTGGCATATCTGGAAATGCATAAACAAAAAAAAAAAGTTGCGAAAGTGTGAAACAGAGATTTTTAGGTTTGCCATTAAAGAGAACCAAGCTTTTCAACAAGCCAAGGCCAACTCAGGTGAACACTGCCTTTACTAAGTGGAACCCTTGTGTTTCAGGGAACTTGAGAGTCAACAATGATGGTAGCCACTCTCCGGAGACAGCTGCATGAGGTTTTGGAGGCCTGCTCAGAGATGAACGAGACCTCCATGTTCTGAGTTACGGTGGCAACGCAGCTGAAACATTGACTACAGAAGCTGATATTTCAGGAATTTTCAGAAGATTATAACTCATCTACTCCTACAAGTATTTTGAAGTGCAAGTGGAAATGGATTGCTATGAAGCTGAGTGTATAATTTATGATGATAGCTTCAAATGTTTCAACAATGCTCACATTCCTGATATCAAGAATCTGCTGATCTTAACCAACAGCACCATCAAGCACATCCCAAGAGAGCAGAATAAATGTGCTGATATTTTGGCCAAGATGTGGACTAACTAGTCATAAGACTTAGTGGTGTACAACTCGCCACCAGGACCTGAGGCTCCTGCTTGTGATGAGTATGATTAGGAACAATACAGTGTAATTTTATAATTCGTACTTTGGAGTTTGTGTTGTAATTTGTGGTTATTTGGTCTCATACTCTCATTGTATGTCTTCTTTCAAAAGTATCAAAAGAAAGCTAGTGCAAACCAACGAGAATCAAAAGTCATTAAGTACTTACAAAATCAAGGAGTCGAACAAAATTGGTCCGGTTGCGAGCAACAATAACATGGTTTCCAGTATGAGCAACCACGCCTTTCGAAAGAATAACCTTCTCCCCTATTGCTTGGTTCAAGTTATCAACATCTGAGGCAGAAGATGATGGAGATTCACCTAAAGCAAGCGCACCAAACGAAAAACAACAATAAGAACACTGTTCACCTAGATTTTTTACTCAAAGGCACTCAAAGTGTTGTTCAAAACTCTTGGAAAAATAGTAACCATACAGAGGGGCAACAATGCTACAAACTTCCTCTATGTTCATGGGGAAGAGTAACAAACAAACAAACAAACAAACAAGAAGCGGTGTAGCCTTTTGATAGCTCCATGTAGAGTTCAGATTAACAAAAGCAATGACATATAGCTCCTGCGTGCCTCAAATTACTGATATTCTCACCATTCAAAGTGTAACTTATTAATCGTTTCAAATGAGCTGAATGTACGATTTGAAGGCTTTTGAGCAAAGGAATAAACTGCTTGGAATTACCAGAAACAGCGAAACGGGGTGCGATCGCCATCCAAATCGCACGATCCAAATTAGGGCTCGTTCACGATCCAGATCGTTGATTCTGGTTATCCCTTATGTTTTTACACACAGAGCTAAATATTTTAGGAATAAACTGCTTGGAGGATACCTAATCGGCTAAACCAACACCTACACTGTTAGAACATGGGTTATTCATGCAATAAAGGACCGATACTTAGGTCCGGCCGTATAAGATCCAGAGAAGATTAATACAAATATGAGGTTAAAGGAAGATAAAAATGTATTCTTTTGAACGAGGTATCGCATCATTTGTACCTTGAGGAACCACTTGTAGACTTGCTTGCAAATCATGCCGATCTCTGCTGGTAGTCGAATTTTTGCAACAAACTACGTTCATGTATGCTACTTCCATGCATTTATAGGCCAATGCAGCAGCTGCCATTTCCTGGCGCTGTTCATATTCACTGGCGCAAATTCTGCATGAATAACCCGGTTCATCAGAAAAAAGTTGCTGGCAACTATAAAGCGCATAGAGCTTGAAGTATTACTAACAAAAATTGATATGAATTATTTGACTAATGCAGCACATGAATCGGGAGGTAACAGAATTATCACTTTCTTTCATATAACACTCTCTCCATTCTATCCAGAACCCAGATCTCTAAAACTTCCATTTGTTTTTTTTAAGACAAGAAGTCATAGATAGAAGAACATATATTTTACCTTATGTACAATCCCTTCGTCACTCTTGATATATGTTTTCCAGCATGTGTGCTTGATATATGTTTTTGATCGTGTAAGCCTACATAAGATTCTACCTTTAGTAACATAACTTCGGTTATATGGGATCTGCTCTTTTCCAAGTCGTACTCCTTGCGGCTCATAAATAATTGGCTCGGCTACAGGCCTTACAACAGATAAAGCTGACCTTTAATCATAATACTAGAGATGGTGGCAACCCGAACACCCTTTCTTTGGGGGTCGGATATATTGACACAATAACCAGAAATCACATTAATATGTATGATAAAATCGCCTTGGACTCCAATATGTCTTTTGAACATTAGATCTGATGATTTCTAAGCTTTACACCACCGCCATTTTTAACCATATACTCGTTCCAATTGGTCGCGGCCACTTTCCAATCACTCTCCGTCCCATTCACATCCCTACCCCCATTTTCTATTAATCTTATTTTTAACTCATAACTCCTTATATATTTTTATATTATGATATATACAATCTGTTTCCCGAAAATATATACATATTTATCGAAGTGTTTAAGTATTGCCGTCAGGCACTTCCATAATGAAAAGTCAATACTCAGTTTTTCAGAATAGCTAAGCGTATGCTCAAGCGTTTGAGAATGCATTAGATGGTGGGTGCCAGCATCCTCGTACAATAAGGCCCTGATGAGAATGAATCTCCTAAAGCGGCAGATTAGCTTTTCCTTGTTGATTTTGTTTTTCGTCTTTTCAGATTACTGAAAATTAGGGGGTTTAAGGGTAAGCTTAATGCACAACACGCCCTACTAGTTTTTGTTGTTTTCTGGATTCTTTTTGTTGCCGTTTGTTTCTTCATGACAAGACATTTATTTTGTAGTTAAGAAAATCATAGCGAGCTCAATAGAAGCCCCTAGCTTAAATGATATCTTCAAGTAACTGCCTTGTAGCTTTGTCTTAAACAAGCTCAATATACTAGTTGCAACTAAATCCTAATATGATGAACTTATTCCAGTACTATTTCATTCACTTGAGCATGAGAAATCAGAATGATATTTCCATAGTAAACTCTTCACTCACTCGCAAAGGTCAGCAGTACTGCTATAAATTTGCATTTGGGACATATCCCCATATTTATCATTGCTGCTGGTCTGTAGAAGTGAGGCACCGTGAAGAAACTTCAGGGCAGCTTGGAAGTATGCTTCATTACATTCAAAACCAAACCCAGAATCCTACAAAATCAGATAAAGCATACCAAAAATCAAAATACGAAAAAGATGATATGTGATGCATCAGTGAACTGAATTAGACCAATATCAGAATATAAATTTGCAATGAGTCAAACCACGTTGAAAGAAGAAGGTACTCAATAAAAAGAAAACAAGGAAAACCTTGAGCCTATCAGCGTAGTCTCTAAGACTTTCAGCATCTTTCAAAGCCGTTGTAGCAACAAGACTGGGCGCTCCCCTATTAGGAAGAATATCCTTCGACGCATGTCGATCAGAGGCAGGATTTTTTAGGTTGTCAACAGCAGTTGCAGACTGTTTTAGCACATTTGATAAGTCAACATTACCAGAAGAAGCCTCTGGAACTACATATACACTGCTTCTATTCCTTGAAACCACTGTGTGGGAAGCGTGAGCAGATGGTTCCAATTCAATTGCACGATCAGATCCCTGTGAGTTTACAGCCCTTGACTCCACATGGATGGGATCACTTCTCTCCGCAACTTCACCTTCAAAATTATTAATCCTCTTCTGCTGCGGGGAAGCCTTGGTTAACCTACTAACCTTGCTACATTGAACAATCGATTTCACACCTGAACTGTCATGCTCTGCAAGGCCTAACTGGTTTTCTCTTCCATGGTCACTGTCCGGCTTTGTACAACTCTCAATACCAACTCTCTTTTGACCCTTGACAGGTTTATTTCTATATCTTAAACCACCCTGGTTCTCCTGCTCTGATGAAACATGGCCTGGCCCTTCAACCCTCTGGCTCAGCTTTGGATCCAATACTTCCTTATTTTTAGGTGGAAATGATACCTTCACCTTAATTCTTTCAAGACTGTTATCAAATTTTCTGTTCTTGTCCTTAGAGAGCGGATGGGAATCCTTTCTGGATTTCTGAGAAAACAAAGCATTAGCATGGCAAGAGTTATTGTCCATCCTATCCTCATTCCTCCAGTGGTCGGAAGCAAACGGATTTCCTCGATATGGGGCTTCAAGGTCATTGGCTTCACTGTTAACCAATGTGTTCTGAACTTCTAAAGATCTGGAAGTTGATTTGGGTTTGCCAGCAGACTCTTTGGAAGCACCTTTATCCCGAAAATCTAGCTCAGGCTCCAACGGAGATGCATTAGAGACTTTTCTCCTCCTTCCAGTTTCGGCTCGACTGCTCTCAACTTTGACTAACCTGTCTGAAGACCTTATGGACCTATCTGTTCCAAGATAATCACCATTTGGATCTTTTGCTAAAGTGTCCCTCGCTCCAGGTGAAAGGTTCCCTGCTTTGGAGATCCGCATAGGAGAAGACGAAACTGATTCTACTGGTGAGTCCCTCAGTTCTACATTGTTGGTTCTACTTCTTCGAGAATCTGAAACCTTCGAAGAGCTTGAAGCAGCCGCCCTTGAAAATTGTTCCATTCCTGTGTCCCTTTTCAGAGGATCAATGCCATCAAAGGCTGACTTAGAGGCAACCTCTGGCTTGAGTTTGCCCTGCCTGTCATTCTGACTACTTCTCCATTCGCCCGTTCCATGTCCTGGGCTCTCCCTACCAGCAGATAAGAGGATCCTAGGCACCTTGCCTTTCCGGTTTAGAATATCACCACCCTTACTTGTGATACTTTCTCTACCATCAGTGCTAGATAGTCTACACTTCTTACCCTTCCTAAATTCATGATCAGTAGATTCCTCCTCAACCAGTACCCTGCTTGTGTTGAAATAATTCTCATCATTATGTGATGACTCTGCATGATTCTGACTCGCCTGCCAATCCTTCACGGTCCTCTTTTTGAGAGACATCTCTCTCGCATCATATCTTTTCATCTCCAAGGACGCCGTATGTGGTGACACTGAAGCACATTTTACATGCTTCATTGCAGAAGCTTGTACATTTTCCATCCGCATGTCCTTAAAGTGAAATTGTCCATCTTGTTTATCTGCGCACTTAACAGTTGGCTTAGTCGGCAAACTACTACCTGAACCCCGAGCTATCTTATCCATTTTCACACTACCATCTTTAGCCTGGAGGTCATTGGTTACAGATGCAACTTCAGCCTTAACTTTTTTTGTTGTAACACCATACACGTTCTGGTCAGCTCCTCTCTTTTTGGGTATCTTTCGTTCGCCTTCACCTGCAAGTACCTTCTCCGTCAGAGGAAAACTTAACAAAGTTCACTTGGCAAAGCAAGTACGAACAATTGAATATAATAAGAAATGTTAGCTTTCACATTACCACTATCTATAAGCTTCTCTTCATGTTTGGGAGCCTTGAGATCCCCACTGAAGGTTTTAGGCTTGCTCAATTTCTGAACATCAGAGTGGCTCACTAAATTGGACTTAAGACAAGGCTCACGTAAGTGTTCGGCTTTTGCAAACTCCCGTCCAGAGCTTTTTGTGGAGCTAGCACCTCCATAAGGTTTTTCATTTGACCGCTCTTTCTTCTTTCGTGGATTGCGCACACCATCGGGGATGACAGATGAGTGGTTTTTGTCAGAATGTGAGGCGCCAGTCGTCAATGCTCCTGCCGAAGTTCTACCAACATAACTTTGAAGGTTGCTTTGACTTTCAGGAAGTGGTAACTGGTATAATGCATTGAGAGCCTTCGTTGTCTCTTCCTCGCTGATATCACAGTGATTCATTCCAGGCCTACAGAGAACATTTACAAAAAATTGTATGCCCTTCGTAAATACCAAAGTGTAAGATATATGCAAAAAAAATAACACAAACCATGTTCCTTCACTGCATGCACTAAAAATAAAAATATTAACATCAGCATAATCTGCAAGACATCCCAACATATTCCCCCATACAAAACAAATTTTGTTAGAAAATTTGATGGCAAGCAAAAGAAACTTACAGCCAGTATAGCATGCTACACAACCACTTATCCGGAAGCTTTTCCGTACTGCCATATGGTAAAAGCCGCCACTTTCCGCAACTGTCACAACAGACCCAGTTCTCTTCAATTAATACAGGGGCAACTAAAGGAAGTTCAGTCTCAGAAGGAACTACCACTTTGGGAGGATACCCTTCATTTGCAGTGTCTTCTAATGGCTCCAGCGGCAACTGTGTATCAACTCTTCTGCCATTAGATGTCTGCTTAGATTTATCCAATAATGTTTGACGATCTCTCTCAACAGACATTCGATTTGAATCCATTCCTTTAACATTAGAACAATCCTTCTCTTTAAATAGATCTTCATAGTTGTGACGGACCTTAAAAGTATCTTTTCTTGACGTTGAATTGTGCAATTTACCAGATTTCTTCTTATCTTTCCCAACTATGGCCATTGAGATTTGATCTGCTTCAGAGGCAGGTCTGCCATTACTTTTGCTACCCTTTGACTTCCTTTTGCCATCAAATGTAGATTTTCCCACTCCATGAAGCATTTTTATCTCATCCCGTTCTTGGTATGCATCTGTCTGATAGACTTCGTCTCTGGGAAGATCTAATGCTCTGCCAGAAAAATTGATCTTGCACTTTGAACCATTAGTGATAGCTTTAGAAAGTCCATAGAGTTTGCTATCTTTACTTTGGTCATCCTCCTTTCGATCATTTGAAGCATTCATGTAAGAACTTCCTAATGCGCTTTCATGGTTTTGCTCCTGAGAGTGAGTCTTAACTCCTACTTTTTCAAGCCAGTCATCCTCTTGGTCAGAAGAGGACTCCCAGTACTCCTCCTTGACTGAGCCAGTCGATAACCTTGCTTCACTTCCATTTTTAACGGCCTGCCTCCTTTTTTCTGTAGTGTTCTTCTTGGTGACAACAGCTTCCACACTGTCCAAGGCATTGCGTGCTGAGTTAAATACAGGCTTGACTTTCATGTCATTAGAGGGAAACACTCTCTCTTTTACCATAGTTCTCGCTTCAGTAGTATCTTCCTGCTTATCAACTGTTCTCTTATCAGCAAAATCT
The DNA here is from genome assembly GCA_023055425.1 of Linanthus parryae. Taxonomy (NCBI): domain Eukaryota; kingdom Viridiplantae; phylum Streptophyta; class Magnoliopsida; order Ericales; family Polemoniaceae; genus Linanthus; species Linanthus parryae. The sequence continues at coordinate 126,241,874 of JALGPY010000001.1, forward strand.
ATGCCAATTCCCCGCTTTATAGCTTCCACATTGCCATTATCCTCTATCTTTAACTTCCTCTCTTTTGACACCTTTTTGTTTCCGGTCAAGGGGGCTAAATTATCAGCCGATCGAATAGAATGTTCTTGAGCACTCTTGATGGAAGAAACAAACTTATTGCTCTTTAAAAGCCTGTCCTTTTCCGCTATGCACAGAAGACTCTCGTGGAGAGGTGATAGCATTAGGTCTCCAGGGACTGGAAAAGATGTCATAACCTGTTTAATGACAGAAGACCCAGTAAATACAAACATATCCGCAAACCACTGATATAAATACACTTGAGGAACAATTTTATTTGTCAGATTGGAATCATATTACTAAGTGGGTAACCAGAATAAAATTCAGATGGGTAAATCAGTGAAATCTATATCTCTGTTCAACATCGCAATCCTACCATGTCCAACAAATCAGAGGAATGCAAAACACACCTGCAGTATGCGGTCCGGGGAGTCATCTATGGACACTTGACAATTAGATGGCACTCCACCACTCTCCCCAATGCTATTCCCAGTTGAAGAAGATGGCGAAATAAGCCCGAGACCGCTGTAAATCGCAGCATTTTTCCTTACAGTTTTATCAGAACCCACTTTGATTCGCACTTTTAGAGTTCTACGTTCACTTGAGTTAGGAGGCTTGTTTGGCACAGGCTCTTGTTTATGGGTAAGCTTTTCAGTAACAGGAGCTGAAGGCAACGATGAATCTTGTTTGGGTAAAGCATCCAAAGTTGGGGCCGTTGCAGAATGCAATGGTTGCGAGCTGCGGGAAGCAGTACCAGGCCTGAGCACTCGGCCAACATCTGAGAGAGCTGCAGAACTCTGAGGAGCACTCTGTAAGCAGAAGAACCCATTGAGCTCAGGCATGTAAAATATTTTTAAAATCAACCTATCAATTGATAAAGATATCTAAGGAACTCTTCTGTTTACCTCTGTAGGAAAAGCATTAGGGGATGAAGAGCTAGAGATCTGAACTTGCTGTGTAGCCTTTGGCTGTGTCCAAACTGAAGGAGAACGCTGATGAGTAGGTAAAAACGAGCCATATCCACCAAATTTTGCCCCTGCCAAAATATTGTATATTGAAGCCATCATTTGGGATAGAGAGAATGCATTCATAGTTTCATTGTGGCACTAAGAGCCCCAATGATGGGTAACTTACCCAAATTCTCCGCAGAAAAGCCTCCTTCAAAATCTTTTTGAAAATGACCCAACACACTCTGAAGCTTCTCATCCTTCAGTGAGCAAAAAGCACACATGAACAATGAAAATTAAACACAACTTGTTTCGTCTAAACCAGAAAAATAACCTACGGAAAAAAAAAAATAGTTCACGGAGAATGGCTCATAACATTGGCAAAAGGATAAAACAACAGCCAATTTTCCTTTCATAACCTATTTTTTGTACATACAACCATCGTGTATTTCCTCCACTAAACATGTTGTTATCGTGCAAAGGAAACCATCATTCCTTCCATTGGGAAATGATGGTGCACAGCAAAAACAGACAGTGTTACTTAACAATGGTACATTCCAAATGTCAAGGAACATTCACTCTCTCCTCTGGTTATATATGGGTGCAAACAATTTCACAGATACACCAATTATAGGTGCACTGTATGTTGTTACCACCTACTAACAGCACCCAAAATTGCCTCACAATCACTTGAATTTTGCAGGCAAATCAAAAGGCACCTTCAATTGACTGCTCTATCAAACAAAATCACAAATTGACTTATAAAATAAGACAGAATCAAACTCTTACAATGTAAGAGAGGGATATGTCAGGGTCAATGCTCATGTCGTCCTTGTAATTGGCCTCCCCTTCTTCAAGCTCAGTGTCCTCCATCTCAAACCTCTCCAACACCATCAAAACCTAACAAAAACCCTAACCCTAGCCCAGTAGACCACTTTCCCTAAAGTCCAGCATAACACTCCCTAACACAAAGAAGTGCTCGACCCACAAAAATACTCCCAAAACCCACAAAATCCCACAAACCAAATCCCACAGAACCAACTTAATCGCACAGATTCACGAACCCTCATTGAACCCACCTGATCATTTGAACAGCAGATACATACAAAAACACAAACCCGGACTGAGTTGAATCTGCCCTGAGAAGAGTAGTAATCTGACGGAAGAACCCAGATGCCGCACTTGATCTCCAGCTAAATCGGTACAAATTTTGCACGATTATGATGCTTTGCTGTGTCTGCAAACAGCAGAGGGAGGAGAGAGCTGTGTTTTTCTCTCTTTTTTCCTATTCTTCTTCTGTCTGGAATTGTTTATTTTTCCTTTTCTTGCCAGTGTTTTCCTCTTTTGCCCAAACTACAACAAATAGCAAATTGTAATTCGTTTAGTTAAAAGTTTTGTGTGGGTAATTTTATATGAATAATGATTTGATGATTTTAGGTCTTGGATTGTTTGGGCTGTGAAAGATTTGCTGCTGTCACTCTAACCATGGCACATGATTCATAAAATTTCATAAACTTTTACTGCTTATTCATTATGTTTCACCAAGTATTTTATAAATGAAACAGGATCACGTTATTTTTAAAAATTATATAAAAGTTATTCATATGCAGTAAATTGTATATCTAATGTCAATGTCAAGTGAAGTGAAAAGTTAACAACATGAGGGAATCTAACATGTAAATTGCACAACCCAAATTTGTATTTAGTAAACTTATGCATATGGCTTTTGAACAATGTGTTAGAGCATCTTTAGATGTTTGGCTCGAAGAATAGCATCTTGAGATGTGAACCAAAAAATAATGAATTGACAATTCAAACAGAATATGGTTAACAAGAATAATGACTCTACCGCATTCTTGTGAAACTGGGTTTTTGTATATATATATATATTGCACAGCAAAAGTTGTACTTTACAAACTAATATTTTTTTTTACAAATGTGAAGTTGAAAATAGTTCTTGGATATTTTGTTGAGCGTCTTCAGATTTTGAGCTCGCAAAAATTGAAATAACAAACATATTCCTTTCAAAATAGTGTATAATAAGAAAATGTAAATAGGTTCAGTAAAAAAAAGCATACTTTGGTATTCATTGTTACGTTATAATGTGAGATTTTTTTTATTTGATAATTTTATTAAGAATAAGGGACAAAATTGGGATGATCAATCACAACAAGCAGATCCAAAATTTCTAAAGTTTAATGTCTACACAAATGACCAAAAACTTTACTTTTTATAAAATTTAACAAAATTGTAAGCAAGATAATTTTCATATTTGAAAATGAAACATATCCAGCCATTGCTTGTGCTGAAAACTGTATTGCAAGCTGTTAAACCAGGGGACCGATTCCAGTTAGGAGTGTACAAAACACCGGTCAACTGGACAAACCGGGTCGAATTAGTGGGTTTGGTCGGTTTCATACCTGATGTGGTATATATACGATTTAATATTGTGAAAACCATTTAAACCGGTTGAGTTCTCGGTTTGTGAAGCTACAAACCGTGGTAAAACCGACCGACCGCACATTTTTTAATAGGTTATTTATATTATTAACTATAGTATTATATTATAAGGATGTCACTGGTTCACCGCTGATTAGGGCAGTATAGAGGTTGACTTCATCTTCGTCGCACTTCGCGGATTGAATTCCTCTCTTCGTCTCTCCAGACTCCAATTAATAAGATATCGCGGATTCAATCCTCTCTCCGCCTCCCCAATCAACCAAATACGGGTCTTCACCCGAGATTGGTGTTAATCGTCCCTTTAAAAACCCTCGACCGAGCTCAATGATTCCTACATCCAACTCAGTACATGTATCTCTCTCTCAGCCGCGCAAACGAGTACGTTCTTGGTGGTTTCATAGGTTGATTACCCAGATCAGTATTCATGGTTTGAAGTTCGATCCCTAGTTTCTTCAAGCTATTCGAGGTAAATCATGAGTTTCCTACCTAGTAAATGAATTTGTGTTTGTGTGTTTATATGCCGTTATTTAATCTGTACATCTTTGTATATGGCGCTAAAAAAATATTTTTATGAATTTTAATTTCACCAATTTTAATATGTACGAATTTTGTTGTTGGTGGTGATAAATGGTGGTTGTGTTGGTGGCTTGGTGGCTATGTTGAGTTAGGGAGCTTATTTGCACATAAACTGTCATATGTACTTGATTCTCTCCAAGTTTTTGTTGTTGTTCATTTTCTTCTCTATTCTTTTGGATTTTCTCCCAGATTTTTGATCATCTATGGGCGTTGTTGGACTTTGAAACTTGGCCACACAGAAAGAGAGGCTCTGTTACATATTATCTGACATTTCCTTCCCTTAACAAATAATCTTGATTCTCGACCACACGAAAACCCTGAACTCTTGATGTTAATGATTGATGAAGCAGTGAAATATTGTTGTTCTTCATTTTCCTTTTCTATTCTTTATGGGTTTTTTCTCTTTACGTGTATTGTAAAAAGTGAAAATGTGGCTTTAACTTTTAGACATGTTTTCTTATTCATCTGATCGTGTCTTGCCTAAATGATGCATTATTTACATGCTTTTTTCATCTTTGAACGCGAGACCTTGAAAATTTTGTGATTATATGATTTGCACGTGATATGTTCACATGTTCATAATCATATATCGTAGATCTATATAAATATGTTTGGATTTCATTATTTATATAGTTTGTAATATGTGTTTATCCCTGTTTGATTTTGGGTCGCTTTGTGCTTTCCCAGTGGGGAATGGAAAAAAAAATATATAATGAACTAAGAAACAATTGTGTAAAATACAAACTACCTGTGAAAATTAAAAACAGTGGTACCACTTGAATTTATTTGATTCATACCATGACTGAGTAAATTTCAGTCTAAGTTACTAATGCATTGTTCTATTTTATGGATTGCAAATGGGTGATACTGTTGAGAAATGAAAGGAACCGAAAGTAGAAAGTACAATTACCATTGCAACTTTTGACAAGGAAAATGGAGTAGGTCAGGAGGCCGGAAGGGAAGGAAATGTTGCAAGTCTGGACAAGGGTAAGGGTGGAAAAGTGGCTCATGCGGGTAACCGACAAAGATCTCTGGTATGGGATCATATTATTGTAACTGAAGGCTCCCATCCAGAAAATTGTAGTGCTCTATGTGTGTCTTGTGTAAAGAAAATTATGCATGTCATCCTAAAAAATGGCTCAAGTTCATTGTCTAATCATCTTAAGAATACTTGCAAAAAGAAGCCATTGAAGCAAGCAAATGGCCAAACAACACTTCTTTATGTGAAAAATAAGGAATCGGATGGGGGTGGTAACAGTCCTGTGCCAGATCGTTCAGTCTTGAAGCATGTAGAAAAACATTAGCTCATATGATTGTGATGAGCTTCCATTCAAATTTGTGGAAGCTCCAGGGTTTAAACATTTCATGAGAGTTGTTCAACAAAATTATCTATCTTTGCTTCTCGGATAGCTATAGCAGGAGATTGTTTGATGTTATATTTGGAAGAGAAAAAGAAACTAATGTCTTTCATGAAAGGTCACCGAGTTTGTATCACCACGGATCACTACAAAACACAAGTTATATGTGTGTTAGAGCCCATTTTATCGACCACAATTGGTGTCTCCACAAAAAAAAATCATTTTTTACTTGGTGGAGAACCATACTTGGTGGAGAATCACAAACGTGAAACTATGGGAACGACACTTGAAGCATGTTTGTTGGAGTGGGGGTTATATAAGATTCTAATAGTTACCATGGATAATGCTAGCTCTAATAATGTAGCTATTCAATTGTTGAAAAACAAGGGCAATAATTGAAAGATTGTTTTGAATAATGAGTTCATGCATATGAGATGTTGTGCGCACATTATAAACTTAGAAGTTAATGATTGACTGAAATGCATGACTTAATTAGGTGAGAAATGATGTGAAATGTGTGAGATCTTCCCCCTCTAGACTCCTTGAATTTTAGAAAAGAGTTTAGAAAGAGAAACTTGAAAGTAAGAAGTTATTGTGCCTTGACGTAGAGACTAGATGGAACTCAACTTATATGATGTTGGAACTCAACTTATATGATGTTGGATGCTGCATGTAAGTTCCGAAAAACATTTGAGATGATGGGAGAGGAGGATTCTAGTTATAAACACTACTTTCATATTGGGGAGGATGACGAGTTGGAGGAAGACGTCGATGTACTAAATGAAGATGTACATGAAAGTGTGCTTGCATGTGGTAATGGTGTAGCGAGAGAAATGGTAAAGTGAGAGGAAAGGCCCGCAAGAACATAAATGGGGATCCAAGTGAAAAGGATTAGGATAATGCAAAAACTTTTGTGAAATTTTTCAAAATATTTTATGATGATACATTGATGTTTTAAGGTACATTGCATGTTACTTCCAATGAGTCATTTCACGAGCTATATTTTATTAAAAACAAGTTGCGAGAGTTACCCTCAAGTAATGATTTGCTTTCAGGTTCAATGATCATTCAAATGAAAAACAAGTATGAAAAGTAGTGGGAAAATTGGATAAAGTAAATCTCTTATTGTTTGTGGCAATTCTACTTAATCCCATGTTTAAGCTGAGATATGGCTTTTGCTTCAATAATATTTTTGCTTCTGCTTTAGCTACCGATATGACCAAAAACGTCAATGACACTTTTTTAAGAATGTACGGATGGTATGCTAAGTATGAGGTTGCGACTCCAATCTAGGAAACTTGTAAAACTATTGATTACATGGAAGTAGAGGGTCTTCAAGAGATGACAAGGTTTGTACAAGTAAGCAGTTTAAAAAAAAATTGAAGGATGAAAACGACCTCCGAAATAAATTCGATTTTGAGAGGTATTTGGCTGAAAATTGCGAAGATGAAATTGCACATTTTTCTACATTCAATTGGTAGAAAGTAAATTCAGGGACATATCGTATTTTATCTCAAGTTGCATGTGATGTATTAGCAATTCTGATATCTACAGTGGCGTTAAAATCTGGCTTTAGTACTTGTGATCATATTATTATCTTTTTTCGGAGTTCACTATTGTCCGGGTTCTTTTGTGCACACAAAGTTGCCTTCAAGATCGTACAGTGATTGATCTCAATGAATCATTGAAAGATATCTAGCTTTATGGAAATACTGAATCGTGCACATTTTTTATTTTTCTGCTGTTGGATATTTTTTTATTTATCTTATCTTTACGTATTATTTTCTTGTTGTCTTATATTTTTCGCATTTTGCATAAATTTTAGCGGGACAACTCCTAATGATAGCAACAAAGCTTAGTTAATCGGCTAAACAAAAATATGTATGACTTATTGTGTTATGTAAATTTGTTATCCACTGAACTATTTGTATAGATGGTTACCATTATTTTCATAAATAAATCTGTTAAGCCAGCTACTTTATAAATTATTTTATGTTGCAGGTTCTTTCTTCTTTTCGTGTTGCTAAAGTGGTTCGTAGTTGCTGAGTTGGTGTTGTCGTTGCTGCTGCTGCATCATTGATGGTGTTGTTGCATTGTTCTTAGAGATTTCATGATGTCGTTGATGCATACATGTTGATGTTGCTGCTGTTGATGCATACTTGTGATGACCCATATTTGTTAGTCCAAATTTTCGTAGCTTAATGTGATTATTTTAGTTTCAACAAATAATTAGTTATGAGAAATTAATTTGTTAGTAAAAATATTTGTTCACATGTGTTGATCCCGAGAACTTTAACTCGCTTCCGCACTTTATTCCGTAAATTTGAGTTTCCATTATTTAGCTAAAACGGTTCAAGCCACATGAGTTTCGTTTGAGGCATTGATGGCCGGTCTCGACCCTCGGTCTCGAATTAATTAATCGGGGTTCGGAAAAGGGGGTCGTGACAACGTGGTATCAGAGCTATATGTTGGGTTTGGTTGGAGATTTTTGGAGTTAGTCATGACCATTATTTGGAGCCTAAGTTTGAGGTTAATTTCTTAGAAATTTCGGAGTTGATTGGATTACCCTAACATGGACCTTTTAGTTGGAGTTGGTGATTTCTAAATAAGAGAATATTTAAGATTAAGCATAATTCTTGAACATAAATTAGTATAAAAATATTTTTAAAAAGAAACAAAAATTAACCAGTTTTCTTTTAGGTGGTCGCATTTGAAGGAGTCGGATCGGGAGAGATGAATGATAATGCTACCCCAATAATTGAGAGCCAAACCGGTGGAAGTGGTCTTAACAAAGATGATAGACTCGAAAGGGAAATTGAAAGGTTAGCATACATGGTTGATGCGAACTGCCACTTTAGACCGGTTCCAAGGTCTTAAGCCACCATCTTTTCCTGGTATTCCTGATACAATTGTAGCGGAGTCATGGTTATTATAGATTGAGAAGATCTTTGGGGCAATGGCTTGTTCTGAGAGACAGAAGGTGGAGTTTGCAACTTATAAATTGACTGGAGAAGCTTATCAGTGGTGGTTGAGCATGTCTAGGAGATAGTCAGCCATGGTGTGGTGACGCTTTGTTGAGATATTTAACGATAAGTATATTCCCCAACGCTTAAAAGATCAGAAGGTGGCAGAGTTTTTCATGCTTACTCATGGTGAAATGACTGTTGCACAATATGAGGCTAAGTTTACGGAACTGTCACGCTATGCCTCACATGTGGTTACGGATGAGACACAAAAAGCTAGAAAGTTTGAAATGTGACTTCGGTGGAGCATTCGTACGAAGGTGGAACGCTTTAGGCTGTCTTCCTACAATGAAGTTGTTGGTCAAGCGTTGATTGCAGAGAAAGGTATAGAGGAGAACAACAAGTATCGTGACCAGAAGATGAGGAGTATTGGTTCCAAGAACAATGGAGGAAGAAACCATCAAGGCGGCCGTAACCAGACTACTACCTTCAAGAGACATGGAGTCGGAAGTCAGAATAACAGGGGTGTGGCAGCTAATGCAATTAAGGTGAAACTGTACTGTCCTAAGTGTCGTAGGGACCACGATCATGATGTGTGTTATCGCGAGACTGAGCTTGTTTCAGCTGTGGAAAACAAGGACATATGGTTAAGGATTGCCCTGTGCTGCGACCCAATTTTGCGAACCCACCACATGCACCAGCTCAAAATTCAGTGGCTGCTAGAGGGGATGAGAACAGGCGTGGGAGAGCTTTTGCCTTAGTCTCTGGGGATGTTCCCGCTACATCTGCAGTCGTCTCAGTTTCCCTACCTATTGATTCTAAATCTGCCAATGTTCTTATTGATTCTGGTTCTACACATTCATTTGTTTCGCATAGTTTTGCTAAGTTCATTTCTAGACCATCCGAACCCCTTGGTTAGGGTTTGCATGTTTCAACTCCTTTCGGTGTCATATTAGCTAGTACTTGTGTGTACAAAAATTGTGAAATATAGGTCGGCAGAGAGTCTTTATGTAACACCCCTCATTCCCGAGAGAATTCTTAGTGAAATATCAAGACTTTGGGGGCAATTTTGTAAATAGTTTGTCACGGCTTTAAAGTTGGAATTTTGGAGTGTTAGCAATATTTGGAAGTTGTTAGAATGATTTTGAGGCACTAGAGATATTTGGGGTGGTTGTGCAATTCGCCGAAAGTAAGTAGAACCTCTAGATCTAATGTGTACTCTATCTCTTCACAATCACATTCACACCCTAATATTTTGAAAATTTCCAATTCTACCCCCCTAGTGCATGACCACCACATGTCATTCTTCTTGTGCATATGTGCCACATGCCCCTTGAGGTGGAATTCTCTCCTCTTTCCTCCCTACTTACTGAATTAGAATCAGTTTCATCACCAACACCATGACCTTCATCTTCTTCCTCCTCCAACCACAAAGGAACCACCATGGAACCACCACCACCACCACTGCATCTCCTCCGTTCCTCTCTCTCTCCCCGACCTGCTATGGTGGGAGATTCCCCACGACTAGGGGAGCAAAAGCCCCCAATCAATTCGATGAATGATCAATTAACGACTTCGAAAATCCGTTTTGAACACGAAGAACCCTAGCCTCTAAATCCTTCGATTCTCTCTCCCTGCTAACTTTCAGCTGCTAATCGTTGTTTCCCCGTGTTCGTGAGTCCTAGGCGCACCTGTCGAACCTTTTTTTTAACCCAATTCGCCGGAAATTGACCTCGCCGGATTCTGGGTTGGAGAGCCCGACGAAAACCGCCGGCGAACCGCGAGCTCGTCGTTTGCTCCGTCCTTGGCCATTATTTTTCCTCCCGACGGTTGCTCAGAGGCCTGTGAGTGTCGTGGATGACTCTGGGGAACCCAAAATCTGCTGGGAACATGTTGAATCGCCTGAAACCGGTCGGCAAATCGCCGGAATCCTCCATGGCCGCCGGAAAGCTCAAAGCTTGGTAAAACCTCGATTCTTGCTTGTTTTGATCGTTTTAAAGCATGAGCATGCTCCTAATCATGTCTAGAACACGTTTAGATCACCTAAACACGACTGTAACAACTAATCATCATAGTTTGATTCGTGAAATTCATGTGTTTTCGGTTCATAAACTGCCCCTGTTCAAATGCTTGTAACTCCCTCAACTCTTGTCCAAATCATGCACGGTTTCTTCCTGTGTAATCCTGGGTATGTTGGCTACAAGTTTCGTTTTAATTTCTTGGTCCAATTCGATCTCTAAACCCCCTGAAATTGGGCTTGAACATGGCTAGTTAGCTAGGAGTTTGATGTGTTCTTGGCTGTGAGTGCTCAAAAATTTTCTAAGTATAGAACGATATGGTGAAACATCCATTTTGTAACCTTTGTTTCTTCTTCAAAACTTAATGAAATTTAGATCTGTTTTCTCCTGTGCAAAGCTGATACATAATACTTCATTTCATCGTCTCTGGGTCATCTTCAAATTTTTAACGGATTTCTCACAAAACGAGCCTAAAGTTGCTAGTTTGAACTCATAAAGCACAAGTGAATTTTTCTAAGTGTTGAATCGGAATTTTTGTCCAACTTTGAGTAGCGATATCTCTTTGCATACTTAGAGTTTCTAGGAGTTAAAATATGTTCTGGAATCTTTGATCTACCACCTTCAAAACCATATTCTTATATTTCCAAGTATCCCCCTCAATTGATCACAAATCAGCTCTAAAGTTGACTAGTTGAGTCGATTTTCCTCTATTTTTGACTTTTGAATTCGACACTCTAAATGACATTTATGGCCTTAGCGTTCTTCACGAAACTTGTTCGTATGCATATTCTGAGTCTAAATATCAAGTTTGACCAAGTTTGACTTTTTGAAAACCCTAGTTTGACTGAACTGTATAAGACGGGCAAAATAGTAATTTCACTTAAACTTTGAATTGAGATTCGTTTAGTAACTTGGAGTTTGTCAGCATGTCCTGTATGCGTATTTGGGGTACTTCTATGTAATTTTGGGCTAGTGTTGACCAAGTCAAATGTTGGGGTCTTTTTGCAGTTTTACTGATCTTCGGGGGCCTATGTGCATTTAATTAAAACTTCACACTTGAACTACTTGAGACTAGATTAATGTTTTGAGAGCAACAACCTGACTTAGAAGGATATTTGAAGTCTCAAGAAGGAAGTATTTGACTCGGGAGTTATCAAATCAATGGTGGGGGTCTTTTTGTAATTTTAGCAAACTTTGGGGGCCTAAGATACAGAAAGTTGTATGTTTCGATGCTAAGTTCATATGGGAGAGTTAAGAGTCATTCTTGGATGTTTTTGGGCCAGTATGGGTGTAATTTTGGGTCCAGGCACAGTCAGGGACTGTACTGGACAGTTTCAAAGTATCAGGGCATTTTGGTCAAGTTAGCTTGCATGCCCCGCAGTTACATTGCATTCTTGCATACAACCTCATGTAGAGGGTAAATGCTAATAGACTGTATACTTGACTTGTTTGTATCCAGTCGTTGTACTCGTACCAAGTAGGCGTATTATTTTGTGCTGCTGCATTGACCGTGAGACCCGGATTTATATGAGATGAGCGTTATAGCCGGAGTGCTAGCTTTGATTTTCTCCGTTCTTGGCTCAGAGGTAAGTACATATGTACGGCCTTTTCGTATAAAATGGCGTTTGTGTTTGATGTTTCAAATGAATGTTTGTTATATGAAATAGTATGAGAATGCATGTTTTCCACTCAAAATTTGTTAAACTATTTTATTCATCTCCTTTGAGAACTCTCGAAAAATTACTTGTGAACTGCTGATATTCTGTTTCTGTTTATGTGAAAGAGAAGAAATAAAATACCTCTAATATACTTAGGACGATGTACAGAGTACTGTTATTGATGGGAGGCGTCAAGCGATCCTCCATTTTCTTATGGCTAAGACCATTGAAGCAATGCTTCTTATTATTGGATAGAACGTCAATGTTCAAAAATCCGCCCCCGATGAGCCAAAATGTACCAAGTTATTGAGGCCAAGGGTTTTATAGAGCTATAGAGTGCTACTTATACTTGTAAGGGTCACTACGGTATAGGGGTGTCGACACTTAAGGCCTTTTAGCTAATGTTGTGAGCGGGCTAGACGAATGGGCTCCCTTAACGCTCGGGTGAAATAGGGTTTGATAGACCCTAGAAGGAACCCTTAGTGAGTATTTCGTGATCCCTCTGTTTACATCGATCCTGCTGGTGGCTCTTGACACGCCTCAGCTAAATTAAACTGTTGATTGAAGTCGAAATTAAAAATTGACTACTTATTAATGTTGTTTGTGGCTCTTGATATGCCCTAATCAATTGAAATGAATTGTAGATCTTGGCTACTCATGAACTACTATCGTTATCAGTTCAAATGAACTTGTTTACTCTGGATATTTTACCAACTACTCGTGGTTTTTTCAATGTTATTAAATTGAGAGGTTTCTGTTACTCGGTTACTTCAAGTTGATCCAAATTCTCCGATATGATAGTTTTACTGTTTAAATCTTCTGATTTGTTTCAACTCATGCTTCCGTGCCACTCGTTGCTTTACATGTCGTAGTATGTATTTACTCAGTTTTTACTGATTATTTTCTTCAAAACTGCGTTGGCATTTGCCATTTTAAAACCGCATGTCGTCAATCAAGTTTGGGAAATGGGAACGCGGATCGAGATGAAGAAGTTTAACTTAACTTAGATCACTTAGTAGATCACAAATGTTATGTTTTAGATTGTACTTATTATCGAAATTTTGTTATGTACATTAAGCGAAATGTAATCGTAATAGTATATTTCTACTTTTGGTTGTCGATTGTCGCGTTAACCCTGAACCGAGATCCCGGGCTGTTTCACTTTAGTTGTTGATTTAATCCCCCTCGGTATGTCATCCTCGGTATGGATTGGCTCTCTGCTAACCATGCCTCAATCGACTGTGTCGAAAAGAAAGTAACGTTTCGTACTCCTAGTAACCCTGAATTCCATTTTGTCAGTGTTGGAGTTTCACCCCCTCCTCGTATGGTTTCTTATCTCCGGGCTCAAAAGATGCTTCAGAAGGATTGTCAGGGGTTCCTAGCCTATATACATGATGGATCATCGAAGGAGTTGAAACTGGGAGATGTCCCTGTGGTTCGGGAGTTCTCTGATGTCTTTCCTGAGGATATTAGCATGTTGCCTCCTGATAGGGAAGTTGAGTTTACGATAGATTTTGTACCGGGTACTATCCCGATTTCTAAAGTTCCCTATCAGATGGCACCTGTAGAGCTAAAGGAATTAAAGCTACAAGTTCAGGAGTTGCTTGAAAAGGGATTTATCAAGCCGAGTACTTCACCATGGGGTGCGCCAGTCTTATTTGTTAAGAAGAAGGATGGTACAATGAGGTTATTCATAGATTATCGTGAATTGAATAAGGTCACAATTAAGAATAAGTATCCTCTCCCAAGGATTGATGACTTGTTTGATCAGTTGCAAGGATCCAAGGTATTTTCTAAGACTGACTTGAGGTCGGGGTACCAACAATTGAAGATTAAGGCCGAGGATGTACCTAAGAGTGCATTTCTCACTAGGTACGGACAATACGAGTTTCTTGTTATGCCTTTTTGGCTGACAAATGCTCCGGACGTCTTCATGGACCTGATGAATAGGGTGTTCAAGCCATTCTTGGATGTATTTCTGATTGTATTTATTGATGATATCATGGTATATTCTAAGAGTAAGGAAGAGCATGTTGATCACTTGAGGCTTGTTTTGCAAACTCTGAGGGATCAGAAGCTTTTTGCAAATTTTGAGAAGTGCGATTTCTGGCTTTCGAGGATCTCATTTTTGGGGCATGTTGTGTCGAAGGATGGTATTTCAGTAGACTCCCAGAAGGTTGAGGCTATCGTCGATTGGCCAAGACGTACGAATGTGACATAAATTCGGAGCTTTCTAGGATTGGCTGGTTACTACAGAAGATGTGTGCAGGAATTTTCCGAGTTAGCATCACCCTTAACCCGCCTAACAAGGAAGGAATCTCCATTTAAGTGGTCAGATGAATGTGATCATAGCTTTCAAGAGCTAAAAATAAGATTGGTTTCTGATCCTATATTGGCATTGCCATCTGAAGGTGGGAATTATGTAATTTATAGTGACGCATCACTAAAAGGGCTAGGGTGTGTTTTGATGCAAGATGGAAAAGTGATTGCGTATGCCTCAAGACAGCTAAAGCCTTATGAGAAAAATTATCCGACACATGACTTGGAATTGGCAGTCGTGGTCTTTGCTTTAAAATTTTGGCGTCATTATCTCTATGGGGTATCATGTAAAATCATTACAGACCACAAGAGCTTGAAGTATATCTTCACACAAAAAGAACTCAATATGACACAAAGGCGGTGGTTGGAGTTGTTGAAAGATGATGATATGAGCATTCAGTATCATCCGGGCAAGGCAAATGTGGTAGCTGATGCCCTTAGTCGAAAATCTACTGCTAATTTGACTTATGTCATCACCGGTCAAGTGGAGTTACAGAGGGAGTTTGAGAGGTTGTTGTTGGAATAGATGCCCTAGAGGCAATCTAGTTTAGTATGAATTATTTGTGGCTAGAAATTCATTTATTATTTATTGGATATTTAATATAATGAAGTCCTTAGATTTACAAATGTGTTGTTTATCTTAAATATCCCTAGTCCAGTATAATGATTAATGGGACAATCATCTATAGACTAGTATGGGGTTGGATTGATATGGAGATATCACGATCCAACACATAGGTGTGCATTAGGGAATGTTGCACTGGATTGACCCATCTCCGAGAAGGCTACATACACGTTATGTTGAATCACAAGCGCTTCTCGCGGTGCAATGGTATTGTCATCCTTAGACTTGAAGTCACTAGATATTCTAGTTGTGGATTATTGTTAGTTTGGTAGCGTTAAACGCTACACCGTAACTGGGTAGTTATAAAGGCGTGTACTGGATACAATAAGAAGCAAGCTTAGAGATCGTAGTGGACGTAGATAGAATTTTTCCCTCCCACATAACGGGAGCAAATATCCTAGGCCACACGAGGGATAGTGCTTATAGAATGTCTGACCAGACTCAAATAAATCAATATGGGATATTGATGTTATTTGCACGAATAAGGCTATTCCCATGGATCGAGAAACTATGGATTGGATATACGAGTGTGACTTGTATGTCTCGTGTCCAATCCGGATATAGAGACAAAGGGATGAGACAATTACTTGTACAAAGGTTGTCAAGATGACTATTCTATTAGTTGGCTAGAATGGATGTTTTGCTAGAGACCGCTCCATATTAGCAAATAGTTGCTACCAACTAGATAGAACCTATGGGTTCACACGCTATATAGAGTTGAACTAAATTTGGGAATTAATTAATTGGATTAATTAAATAGAAGGATCACTTTGCGAAACCTTGCAAACTTAGTAGGGACTAATTTGCAAGGAAGGGACTAAATTGAATTCTAGTAGGACTAGAATAAGTCCTTTAGGTAGTTGGCAAGGAGTTGTTGGACTATATAAAGGACCTTCCTTCCTTCCTTCCTTCCCACATAACTTATGCTCATAATTGAACATAACAAGAGTGGGAGAGAACAAAAGGAGAGAGAGCAAGCAACAAAGGGACCCGACCGCCCCTTTGCCGCCGCCCGTCCCCGTCGGCCACAAGGAGGCCGAGACCCTCCTTTTGGGCCTCGTTTTGCGTGATTCTTCTTCCTCTTCCTCTTCCGGGCTAGCACCAAGGACTTGGGAGATTCTAGGATCAACTCTAGGCGTGGATCAACCATAGAGAACGTGACACAATTCGCGTTTGAAGTCATCAAAGGAGAACCCTAAGGTGTGTTATGATTTCTTACCCTTACCATCGTTATGTCTCTTGACTTGTGATCCTTGGAGGGTTTTGCATGGTTTTATGATTTTGTGTTTCCGTTGCGCATCCATGAATCAAAACCCTACAGTGGTATCAGAGCCACAGGTCGTAGAGAATAAATGTGGTTTATGTGTTACGTTTTAGTTGTTTTACACCTTAATTTGATTGTTTATCGCGTAAAACAAAACAAATCAAGCATTGGATGCAATTTGTCAATAATTAATCATAACAAGATCCAATTTTTGCATTGGATGCATGATTGGTGAGTTTGAGAAAATTTAGGATCTTAGATCTAGGGTTTGGGCATTCTTGGGGAAGAAGAAGTTCTCCCAAAACAAGGAAACAACCAAACTTGGGCACCAAGCATGGGAGTTGTTTTGGAAACAACTCCCATAAGGAGGTTCGGCCCCCCTAGGGACCCCCCCCCCCCTTGCTTGCCGCCCAAGCTTGGCCGCCCTAGGGGCCGGGCGGCCCTAACCCGCGGGCCTACGCTTGTGGGTTTTGGGCCGGGCCAGCCCTAGGGCCTTGTGGTTCATCTTATTGGGCCCGGGCAATTTGATTGTTGGGCCCATGGACCGTTTTAACCCTAGAAATCCTAAAATCAGTTAAAATTGACCAAGCGCGTTAAAATTGGATTTTAACTGTATGTGTGCAAATCGCATGGTGATTGGATATGGCCTTAGGATGTGGTTTGATGTGGATGTTTAATTTTGTGGTTTGGTTTTACGGCCTGCGAGCTGATCAATTAATTGTAATAATTAATTAGGGTTTTATGGCCTGCGTGCCATTTTTTTTTCCTCAACTTGTGAGATTTATTTTATTTATTATAGAAATTAGCTAGTGCTAGATAAAGTAGATCGTTAGCCCAGATTGTAGAAAAGAAGCCCAAAGCCAAAGAAGCCACAAAAGATGGAGCATGGAGCATGGAGCATTCCACATGACTATGAAGGATGGACCAAAAGATCAAGACGCATGGAGATGTGTTTGTTTTAGGGTTCATAGATAATTCTATTGGCTTGGAATTATCTTAGTCTAGAAAAGGCCATATCCACATCACGTTTAATTTCTGTTTTGTGGTTGTTTACATTATTGTCTTATTATTGTGTGGTTGGTGTATGGATGATGCATGCAATTAGGATAATAAGATAATTAGACAACCCGGATCTATTATTTGGAGTTGTGCCCAAATTCAAATAGATAGATTAGTTGATATTGATCAACAAAACAATTAAAATTGAATTTAAAAATCCCTCAAAATTCAAATATTGTGTTCTTGCCTTCTCGTTATTTAAACGCTCATTATCATCATTATTTATCAAGTTTGTGCGTGCCAAAGCATGGCGACTTGGTTCATCATGATGGAATGCGATGGCACGTAACAATGTGGAATTGTTTAGATAAGAGGTTGAACACAACTAGGCTATTAATTTGATTAAGAAACCTAGAGGATCCACGCTTTGTATCAAGATTTTGGAATGGATTGCAGGCAGCGATGGGACTAGCTTGAAATTTAGTACTGCCTTCAACCCTCAGATGGACGGCCAGTCAGAAAGAGTCATTCAGATTTTGGAAGACTTGCTACGACTATGTGTTTTGGATCTCAAAGGAGGATGCGAAGAACACTTGCCTTTGGTAGAGTTCACATATAATAATAGTTTCCAGGCAAGTATCGGGATGGCTCCATTCGAGGCATTATACGGTAGGAAGTATAGATCCCCCATTAATTGGACTGAAGTTGGAGAAAGACAGATGTTTGGGCCAGAGATTGTCCAGGTCACAACCGAAAAGATCAAGATCATTCGTGAAAGGCCAAAAGAGGTTCAAAGTCGCCAGAAGAGCTACGGGGATAATAGAAGAAGGAATTTGGAATTTGAGGTTGGAAATTTCGTATACCTGAAAGTCTCACCGAAAAAAGGTGTACTACGTTTTGGGAAGAAAGGAAAGCTAAACCTGCGATATGTCGGTCCCTATGAGATTCTTGAGCGGGTTGGACCCGTGGCTTATAGACTTGCACTACCTCCAGAGCTTAGTAACGTCCACAATGTATTTCATGTTTCAATGATTAAGAAGTATATCTATGACCCTAAGCACGTGATATCATATCAACCTTTGGAGCTAAGGGAAGATTTATCTTACATCGAGACACCAGTTAAAATTTTGGATCGACGTGACCAAGTTTTGCGCAACAAAGGCATCCCCCTAGTGAAAGTTTTGTGGCAAAATTATTTGGTGGAGGAAGCCACTTGGGAACGAGAGGATGAGATGCGAGATCAATATCCACATTTATTTTGAGGTACGTTCAAGTTTGAGGACCAAACTTCTATAAGTAGGGGAGGATGTGATGACCTATATTTTTTAGTCCAAAATTTCGTAGCTTAATGTGATTATTTTAGTTTCAACAAATAATATTAGTTATGAGAAATTAATTTGTTAGTAAAAATATTTGTTCACATATGTTGACCCCGAGAACTTTAACTCGCTTCCGCACTTTATTCCATAAATTTGAGTTTCCATTATTTAGCTAAAACGGTTCAAGACACATGAGTTTCGTTCGAGGCCTTGGTGGCCAGTCTTGACCCTCGGTCTCGAATTAATTAATCGGGGTCCGGGAAAGGGGGTCGTGACATACTTGCTGCTACTTCTGCTGTATTTTTTATGGTGTTGCGGCAATGTTAAGGATGATCTGAAGCTGTTGTCTTCAACTCACAACATGTTTCTTTCTAAATCTTTTAGTTTACTTTTGGACATGATTTTTTTGCTGAATAGTGTTGCTGAGGCAAACATATTTTTGTGTAATAATGTTGCTGAAGATGAACATTTATTAATTTCAGGTTTTACTTGATGATGAATAATGTTGTAGTTTAAACATTTGAATCAACTTGAAGATTTGGATAAACTTCCGACTCTCTTTCAAGTCCATTGGTGGGTTGCTGACTTGTACAGTGAAGCATGGTAGTGAAGTGTTTGATATGCTTCCAATGGTTCACTTGTACCATCAATGTAAGTTTTCTTTTTCTAGCAGTAAGCTTAGTAAAAATGAAAAAAGTTATATCACTGTGTTTGTAAGATTATATCATGATTCACTATAGTTGCATTCTAGTAAAATTTTAGTTGTCGCAACAACAATAATCATCCAGCTTATTTTTTTATACACTAGTTGTGGAACAATTGTTCTGATCCAGTTATCTGTAATTGGAGCAAATCTCGGTGACATGATTTTCAGAAAATTAGAATTTAAAGAATCGAAGTAGCTCGGCATGCAACTGCACCTGAAGAACTCAAGACTAGAGGATTCGATATTGATGGTCTTCCAATCGAGATAGCCAATGTCTACGAAGCGACTTGTGAAAAGCAGTAGCAGGAAGAGGCAAGCCATCTGGTACAACAAGCACCAACTCTTTGGCATTGTTTCTAGCCTCATAGCTTATTGCGTCGTCAATGCAGTGGTCCGTGAACAAACTTGCCGTCTTCTAGAGAAACCCTGAATTTTGGTAGAACAACTTCTTCATCTTCGTTTTCTTTGTTGCAGCCACGTAAAGTGCTATTGATGTAGCTAAAGAATTCATGCTCAGGCAGGTGAGCAGAATCGAAGTCAAAGTCAAGAACTGGTATGGTGTTTGGAATAGACATGAAGGTTTTAGATAGAATACTGATTTTAACCACGTCTTTTGTATGAAGAAAAGAGAGGATATGATGGAGAATGTGTAGAGGGAGATCAGATAACTGATCAGGGGCAAATTATGATGCCCCATCTTCACTTTCGCTATTCATCAATGGGACAAGTGAGATCGACATATATGTTGGGCTGCTACTGAGAATAGGTTTTGGTGAGATAAGATATTGATAATTGTGTATTAACGTTGATGGTCTGGGTTGATCTTATTTATAGAGCTTCTAGCAGTCGATCTAGGGTTAGGATCTTCCTAGGATGGGCGGTGGTCTACTAACGTGGTGTAAAGTGTAAAAAGTAGTATTTGTCGAATTCTTTTTTTATTTTTGACGTTTGAAAATCGGTTGAACCTGCAGCACCCCGTGATCCCCAAGCCTTCCGTACCTGTAACGACCCGAAACCCATGGCGTGATTTTAGGAAATAATAAACAAAAGCGGCACGACGATCCAACCGACACCACCTGCGGATCACCACCGCGGGTACCGAAACAAATACTCGTCTGCCAATCAGGTACCGTCTGAGCGACCAGCTCAGGTACCAAAGACAAGATCGTATCTCAACAAACACTGGTTCATTTACTTCATAAAAGATGATACAGCGGTACGTGACACTCAGTTTAAAAAGTGATCTTTATATACAAGTGATGACAATTAAACGATTACAATATTCAGATAACAAGCTTTAATCAAATCTAATAAAGCTATCACTTCGAACTACCGTCGGATTCGTCCGTCATAACCTGCAAACACTGTTAGGGGGTGAGCTCGCGCCCAGTAGGTCGTTCACCACAACAGTAGGGTGATATGCAATAGACAATATGATTATGGCAGGTTACACGTAATATCACATATCACGAAATAATCACATAGCACATAATAACATTCGAACGGATGATAAAAACATTAAACGGATCGACATATATTTAACACGAAGCATGCTGATATACCATAAGCGATAATAATATTGTAAACCCCATAACCCCCTACCTCAATAATAGCATCTGATAACGGCTTTGAAATAATAACAGCAGCTCCAAGTATAGAATAATCCCAATATCTCTCTCTTACTTATCAATACATAACTCGAGTCTAGAATGAGAAATAACTATAACACTCGACCTTATTTATAGAAATGATCGACCAATCAGGTACCGGTGTGTCATAGGGACACGTGGCATCCATGTAGGGTTCAGAGGACATAGTCGCGACACATGTCGCATAGGTGTCACGCATGCAGAGTTGGAGGCCATGGCGGCGACACACGGGAGGGTTATGTATCAGAATCATCTGACTTGCAGTAGGACACGTGTCGCACATGTGACTAAAGCTGCCTTGCGACGACACGCAGCAGGGGCGTGTGTCAATCATCTGTGACAGTGGCTAAGGCAGTAACACGTGTCACTCTACGTGTCATTCATACAGTTAACAAATATACAAGCTGACATAGTACAAGTCATTATGTACTAATCATGATTAACTAAGCTAAGTAACACTTAAACGAATGATTAATACTAATTATTCCCTAAATATTTTTATCCTTAATCTAGCGATTAAAGAATATATCAATAATTCTGGTGTATTTCTGGACGAGCTTAACTATCATAGTTTCACAATTATGAGTTCATCTATCAGGATTCTAAATAACATAAAATTCACTTAAGTAATATAAGCTTCAGAAATACAACAACTACACTGCATACAATAGCAATTAAGCATGCTAACAGGTTATGTCAAAAACACATATCTACAGTAAATTTAAGTATTTCATGCTTTCCAAAATCAGGGATATTACAGTTCCGGACCGGAAAGCCCAGTAGGGCGATGCTAAAAGTGTCGATGAAGATCATAAGCTTAACATCCATATATTACAATACCCTTAAACATTACATAAGTCTTAAAACCTTACACACGTCATTAAGTACTACTACACTATGTTTAGACAAGCTACTCGTGATGTCATCACCCTACGTGAGTCTCGTACCCAACATCCCCATAGACTCCAGCTTCTAAACCTGCGGCGGGAAGGAAAAGAAGAATCGAAGTTTTCTAAAATTCATCAATAAAATACTGAGTGAGCAACACCCAAACATGTAAACACAAAAGAGAGATAAATCTATAATAATTTAACAAAACACAGCGGAGGTAAAGCACAGTGGAAAATATTAGACTTTCCAAACTCTTGTTGCATTTTCAAATATTTTCCAATAACCAATGTTTAGCTTATTCACAAAATCCAATTCAGGAAATTTCTAATCCATCTTAACAATTCAACTCCCGTGTTAAACGTCCAAACAAGAAGTTACCATTTTAATCATGAGTTATACGGGAAAACCCCAATAAATCACATCCAACATATCCCATCACAAGCTACCAAGATCTTAAGTGTCGACACCTCCCTAACAGGGTTCTTGCGCCCAGTAGGAGTGAGTACAAGGAGCGTACCCGGGGCGAATCTCCACCGGGCTAACCAATAAGGGTCGAGTGGACGAAGCCAACAACGACCAAACTAAATTTGTAATAATCCAAATGACGTTCCCCGCAAAACTCTTTCCATTTTACGTTATTACGTATTATCATCTTTGTGTGACAATTTTAAATACAAAATTTCAAAACGTAACCATCACAAGAAAATATGTAAATCATAAAACACATTTTGAGACAATTTGTAAAATCAAGTGTAGACACGATAGAAGCTAGGCGCGCAACGTTTGGCATGTCTACTCACCTCAATCCTCAGCAAATAACACGTAAGCTCCTAGCAGTACACGTAATCCTCCTCTACGAATTCGTTGCCTACAATGTACAAGCCTCTAGTCACAATAATGCCACGCCCGAGTTGTCAATGCATGGATGTTTGTCTAGGTCGGGTACTAAGTCCATCCCAAAATTCCAATTAACCCGCATTCAAGTGGTATCCTCGCATGTCGACTACATGATCTACATGCACATGATTCTAATTGTCACTAAGGGACATATATTTATGTTTCTTATCACACATAAGTCACACATAATCCATGGAGAGGCAAAAACTCATGCTTTCTAAAAAAAATAAGAGAATTCAATTATGGACAGATTTGAAACTCTGACTTTAGAGACATACTTATCATATCAAACCATCTGCTAAAATCAAGAAATTAATATAGGATGAAGCTACATGTGTCTAAGTTCAGAAACATCAAGAAAATTATGCATATCTATTATAAAACTCAAGCTTGAAAATAAACAAACAATGTTGTGCAGAGAAGTGTTTCGCAGAAATTCTCAACTTTGAAAAGGTGATTACGACCACTTTTAAAAGAGAAATAATGCCCATATTCTCCAGAATTAATCCCCTATTTTTCTATTTTCATAACAAGAAAGATGAGGTTCTAAATGTTTCTGAAAAGTGAGTTTTTATGAAAAATGCTAAAGCTGGTCCAGAAACAGAGTTTCAGAAAACATGCAATTTTGAATGAGCTTATCTCCCTAACCAAAAAGGTTATGGAGTTTATTTTTTTCTCAAAATGACCCTCTCTGAGTCTAGTTTTAAAATATGCATGATTTGAAATTTCACAGAGGCAAAAATTAGAGGTAATATACGTTTTTAACAAGCTGGTCAGATTGTAACAACATGCAATTTTACCTAGAACACTCAAAACATGATCAAATCAATTCCATGATACATGCAACTTGAGAAACATGTTCTTATGCTCAAACACATACATTTAAACATATACGAAGAAATCAAACAAGAAAATTGAGGAATCAAGTGGAGAATTGGAGAAAAACAAAGGTTCCAAATCACAATTTCATGCTCTAGGCACACATGCATCATCAAAACAATAAATTTCCTACAAGACATGCTTTCAACAACTATTTTCCCAATTTATGAAGGAGCAGAGATGGAAAATAATACTTACAACCAGTCCTAAGAGATATTAGGAGTGTTTAGAAGGGCTTGGAGGGCTTGGATCTTCAAGAATTGGAGAGTGCTTCCATGAATGCCATGAAGAAGTTGAATGGAGCGATGAAGAAGAAGATGATGATTGTAGTGAGCTAGTTGGAGGAAGAAAGAGGGAAGGAGGTCAATTTATACGACATCCTATTGTGGGCTGCATGTGCTCACATGGTAAAAGAAAGAGTGAGTTGATGGATTGTGACATTTTGACGGTGATGTGACAATGGTGAAAATGGCGGCTACCAAAAGTAGTGAAGTGAAAATGGCGGCTACCGAAGGTAGTGAAGTTTGTTGAGGAAGATGAGTGAAATAATCAGGTAGGTTGGGTGCACCAAAGTATAGGGTGAGTCGGTGTAGCGGATGTACGATAAATAGTGGTGGTGGCACACACGCTCTCGAGTAAATAACACACTCGCTTAATAAACTACAATATTATTTCTACTATCTTCAAGGATCTTCACACGTATTTATTTAATTACAAAACACACTAATTTACCCCAAATACTACTTCGAAATAAAATCGTATTTCTCTTCCCAAATTACCACTTTGCCCCTAGCAATTATTTGGGATACTATATCAAACCGATAAAATATGTGATGGTTTGGAACTTTTGACAGAAAACTGTTGGAATAGATGCCCTAGAGGCAATCTAGTTTAGTATGAATTTGTATTTGGCTAGAAAATTCATTTATTATTTATTGTATATTTAATATAATGAAGTCCTTAGATTTACAATCGTGTTGTTTATCTTAAATATCCCTAGTCAAGTATAATGATTAAATGGGACAATCATTTATAGACTAGTATGGGGTTGGATTGATATGGAGATATCACGATCCAACACAAAGGTGTGCATTACGGAATGTTGCACTGGATTGACCCATCACCGAGAAGGCTACATACACGTTATGTTAAGTCACAAGTGCTTCTCGGGTAACAATGGTATTGTCATCCTTAGACTTGAAGTCACTAGATATTCTAGTTGTGGATCATTGTGATCTTGGTAGCGTTAAACGCTACACCGTGACTGGGTAGTTATAAAGGCGTGTACTGGATACAATGAGAAGCAAGCTTAGAGATCGTAGTGGATGTAGAGAGGATTTGCCCCTCCCACATAACGGGAGCAAATATCCTAGGCCACTCGAAGGATAGTGCTTATAGAATGTCTGGCCAGACTCAAATAAATCAATATATGGGATATTTATGTTATTTGCACGAATAAGGCTATTCCATGGATCGAGAAACTAGGGATTGGATATACGAGTGTGACTTGTATGTCTCGTGTCCAATCCGGATATGGAGGCAAAGGGATGAGACAATTACTTGTACAAGGTTGTCTAGATGACTATTCTATTAGTTGGCTAGAATGGATGTTTTGCTAGAAACCGCTCCATATTAGCAAAGTGTTGCTACCAACTAGATAGAACCTATGGGGTCACACGCTATATAGAGTTGTACTAGATTTGGGAATTAATTAATTGGATTAATTAATTAGAAGGATCACTTTGCAAACCCTTGCAAACTTAGTAGGGACTAATTTGCAAGGAATGGACTAAATTGAATTCTAGTAGGACTAGAATAAGTCCTTTAGGTAGTTGACAAGGAGTTGTTGGACTATATAAAGGACCCTCCTTCCTTCCTTCCTCACAACTTATGCTCTAAAGGGAACATAACAAGAGTGGGAGAGAACAAAGGAGAGAGAGAGCAAGCAACAAGGAGCGACGCCGCCCCTTGCCGCCGCCCCTCACCCCGTCGGCCAAAAGGAAGGGCCGAGCCCCTTCTTTTGTCTCGTTTTGCGTGATTCCTTCACCCTCCTCTCATTCCGGGCTAGCACCAAGGAGATTGGAGATCTAGGATCAACTCTAGGCGTGGATCAACTATAGAGAACGTGACACTATTCGCGTTTGAAGTCATCAAGGAGAACCCAAAGGTGTGTTTATGATTTCTTACCTTCACTATCGTTATGCATCTAGACTTGTGATCCTTGGAGGGTTTTGCATGGTTATTTGTTTGATTATGCTTCCGTTTGCGCGATCCATGAATCAAAACCCTACAGTGGTATCAGAGCCACAGGTCATAGAGCATAAACGTAGTTTATGTGTTACATTCTTGTTGTTTTACACCTTAATTTGTTGATTATCGCGTAAAACAAGACAAATCAAGCATGGGATGCAATTTGTCAATAATTAGATCATAACAAGACCCAATTTTGCATTGGATGCATGAATTGGTGAGTTTGAGAAATTTTAGGATCTTAGATCTAGGGTTTGGGCATCCTTGGGGAAGAAGGAGTTCTCCCAAAACAAGGAAACAACCAAACTTGGGCTCCAAGCAAGGAGGTTGTTTTGGAAACAACCTCCATAAGGAGGTTCGGCCCCCTAGGGGACCGCCCCCCTTGCTTGCCGCCCAAGATTGGCGCCCTAAGGGGCCGGGCGGCCCTAACCCGCGGGCCTAGCTTGCGGGTTTTGGGCCGGGCCGGCCCTAGGGTCTTATGGTTCACTTTGTTTGGGCCCGGGCAATTGGATTGTTGGGCCCATGGACCGTTTTAACCCTAGAAATCCTAAAATCAATTAAAATTGACCAAGCGCGTTAAAATTGGATTTTAACTGTTATGTGCAAATCGCATGGTGATTGGATATGGCCTTAGGATGTGGTTTGATGTGGATGTTTAATTTTGTGGTTTGGTTTTACGGCCTGCGAGCTGATCAATTAATTGTAATAATTAATTAGGGTTTTATGGCCTGCGTGCCATTTTTTTTCTCAACTTGTGAGATTTATTTTATTTAGTATAGATATTAGCTAGTGCTAGATAAAGTAGATTGTTAGCCAAGATTGAAGAAAAGAAGCCCAAAGCCAAAGAAGCCACAAAAGATGGAGCATGGAGCATGGAGCATTCCACATGACTATGAAGGATGGACCAAAGGATCAAGACGCATGGAGATGTGTTTGCTTAGGGTTCATAGATAATTCCATTGGCTTGGAATTATCTTAGTCTAGAAAAGGCCATATCCACATCACGTTTAATTTCTGTTTTGTGGTTGTTTATTTATTGTCTTATTATTTGTGTGGTTGGTGTATGGATGATGCATGCAATTAGGATAATAAGATAATTAGACAACCCGGATCTATTATTTGGAGTTGTGCCCAAACTCAAATAGATAGATTAGTTGATATTGATCAACAAAATAATTAAAATTGAAAATCCCTCAAATTTTAAATATTGTGTTCTTGCCTTCTCGTTATTTAAACACTCATTATCATCATTATTTATCAAGTTCGTGCGTGCCAAAGCATGGCGACTTGGTTCATAATGATGGAATGCGATGGCACGTAACAATGTGCAATTGTTTAGATAAGAGGTTGAGCACAACTAGGCTATTAATTTGATTAAGAAACCTAGAGGCAATCAATTGGGATTATCCATATGGATGGATAAATAAGGAGTTATTTGCCCGATTGAACCAAGAGTTGCATATGGGATGCAATTGGAAATTGTTCCTACCTAGATGTAGTCAAATTATGGGTGACTTGCCAAAGCAAGCTCATAAGGAGATGAAAAGATGGATCTTGGCCCACTAGAAAATATAAGGATATTTTCCGCATTAATATCTTGAGGGTTATTAATCCGTAGAAAAATAGTGGGAGCTATATTTAATAAACTAGCCATTATTAAATATAGTCAAAAATTCACAAATACTAAAACTTGCGTATTTTCCTTTTGTAGAATTCCAAATGGCAAACAACTCATCGAGTTCACAACATTCCCTACTATCTGTCCTTGAGAAGTACAAGCTCTCTGGAACCAACTTTCTTGATTGGTACAGAAACTTGAGAATTGTTCTCAAGAAAGAGAAGAAACTGTACGCAATAGAGGAGCATGTTCCAGAAGGTCCAGAGAACCAGACACCTGCTGCCTTAAAGGCGTATCAAAAGCGTGTTGATGACGCTAATGATGCGGTGCAACACCCCCCCAAATTATACGGTCGGCCTAACCGTACATTTGGAAAGAGATGCCTCCGCCCGAGGTGATGAGCCTCATTGGGAACGGATAAGGATCGTCGGTTCACAGCTAGTACAACCATCGATAACATAAAACTTCAAATTATACTTTTACAATTTCCATACAAGTACAAACAGTGATAATCTTTGAAAATCAAGGAATACACTTTTAGGTGAGATAATATACTATGTGATCTTTCGACTAGCAAGCTTTCCTGTCCAAAGTGTCGTGAACGTTCCCCCACCTCGATAGCCAACCTGCGGTTTTAAAATAGCAAAAGCCGACGCAGTTTTTACAGAAAATAGTCAGCAAACGGCTGAGTAAGCTAACACCCATAGCACGTAAACAGATGATGAGACATATGACAGGAATAATCAATTCGCTAGTAATAAATAATAAATATCAAACACTCGCGGGAAAAGCGTTCACAACTGATTCGGTGTGTCAAACTCCGTAACAATCTCAAATTTCGTGTTATTAACCCGAAGATGTGGTCCATCCCGGGATCTCACTGTTAATAGCCATTCACAATAATACTTTAATCTCAAGATATCTCATAACCAAAAGAATCGAGTCCCGAAATCCATTTTTACAACTAGTTGATACGGGGCGTGACCATATCCAATCCACAACCTCTTTCTCATATGTGCAATAGCACCCACATAATCATAACTCAATCACAGGAGGTCGCATCATAGCGCCTCATAACCATAACTCAATCAAAAGGAGGTCAGAGCCTCATAATCTCATAATCTCATAATCAGTAACCAACACAATATGTCAGAAATGTATCGTATCAGGGATATGGCACAAACCCACGCACAACAGCTTTCCACTTTACATAATTACCAATTTTATTTCAAGGTGTAGAATCGTGTAAGGAGCTCCGAACAAAAAGCCGGTGTGGCAAAAATAAAATAATAATCGAGGTGCGATTGAGAGATATTCAGATTCGACCAAAAAGTGAGCGGTGTGCTACTCTTGGTAACCGAGGCAACGATTTGAAATTTCGTACTTTCAACCCAATGACGTGGTCCGTCTTGGGGTATCACTTTTACAAATTATTTCGCAATATCATTTAGATGTTTCACTTTCGGATTTTTATTTAGATTTGGATACCAATTTCAAACGAGACTACAGAGAGGAGTATTTCAAAACAAAGTAAACAACTCAAATAAATCAAGTACGGCAGTAATTTCACAAATAACTCACGCGATACGCGAAATGAAGGAAAGGCACGCGAGGCTAGGCATATTAACTTACCAAAATCCAAGCATGTCCTAATTCGTTCTCGTCTACGGAATCGTCACCTACAAATCGGAGCTTCTCACTTAATATAATCTCAACAAATATACAAACTATATATTTCTAGATTTTTCTCAAGACAATAAAATTTTAACTTATTTATTAACCCAAAATTATATTTTCTTTAATAATACTCACCCCCAAAATAATGTATAAATAATAATTTAAATAAATTTAAGGGAAACTAATTTTATAAATAAATTTGAAATTAAAAACTGCATATAATATCTAAAAGTTTCTGAAATGACAACTGCCTCCCCCAAAATTTCTCAAACGACATTATAACCCCCCTGAAAAGTTTCTGAAAAAGACACTTTAACCCCCTAAACATGAACATTCAAACTATCAATTCAAATCTTGGATTTAAGGCTTTAAAACTTAGTTTTGATTACTAAAATCAACTCAGGGGAAGATTTCGAGCATACCCATATCAAATTTCGCGAGAAACGGTCGAGAATTCGCACGGGTCAAGGTCGCCGTCGGGTCGCCGGAGGTGGAGCTTTCGCCGGGGCTTCTCCGGCTGTTCTTGGCTTCGGTTGAGGCCTTCTGGGGCTTAGTCGGACTCCTCTGAGTCGAATGGTACGGGTTTGGAGGCACGGGTCATCTCGGTTGAACTCCGGCGAAGTTCTCGCCGGAATTCATGGTGGTCTTCGACGGTGATGGTGGCGGGCTGCTTCGTTGCGGCTTCTGCTACCTTCTCTGTTGCTTCTGGTGGCTCCATCGAGCGAGTGAGAGATGAGAGAGAGATATTTTCCCAAGTAAGTTTCTAACTAAAGACAAACACATCCCCCCTAGTACTTATATACTTTATTTATAACCCCCAACTTAACTATTTGATATTATCTAAAAATACAAACACCTCCCCACTAGCTATTTATTTTAAAAAAAATAAGTGATTAACTTTACGAAAAATACATCAAAATATTCAAAAAGATACGGGGTGTTACATCCTTCCCCCCTTAAAGAGAGCTTCTTCCTCGAAGCTAGGGTCGCTAAGTCTCGGAAAGGTTCTAAAGTCAATCGTGTTTCGACAGATAAAACTAAGTAAGCATCACAGATAATCACATCAAATAGCAATTCAGCTAACAGGACTCACAACAGCACACCTAGCATAAGCCAACCCGCAAACCCGGCTTGTTCAAATTTTATTACCGGTTTTAGTTTCGCCTATATCCATTTTAATTTCGAAAAACCTTTTTAGTCGAAACCGAATAGTCGTACTAACTTAGAACCGTCGGCTCTGATACCAACTGCAACACCCCCCCAAATTATACGGTCGGCCTAACCGTACATTTGGAAAGAGATGCCTCCGCCCGAGGTGATGAGCCTCATTGGGAACGGATAAGGATCGTCGGTTCACAGCTAGTACAACCATCGATAACATAAAACTTCAAATTATACTTTTACAATTTCCATACAAGTACAAACAGTGATAATCTTTGAAAATCAAGGAATACACTTTTAGGTGAGATAATATACTATGTGATCTTTCGACTAGCAAGCTTTCCTGTCCAAAGTGTCGTGAACGTTCCCCCACCTCGATAGCCAACCTGCGGTTTTAAAATAGCAAAAGCCGACGCAGTTTTTACAGAAAATAGTCAGCAAACGGCTGAGTAAGCTAACACCCATAGCACGTAAACAGATGATGAGACATATGACAGGAATAATCAATTCGCTAGTAATAAATAATAAATATCAAACACTCGCGGGAAAAGCGTTCACAACTGATTCGGTGTGTCAAACTCCGTAACAATCTCAAATTTCGTGTTATTAACCCGAAGATGTGGTCCATCCCGGGATCTCACTGTTAATAGCCATTCACAATAATACTTTAATCTCAAGATATCTCATAACCAAAAGAATCGAGTCCCGAAATCCATTTTTACAACTAGTTGATACGGGGCGTGACCATATCCAATCCACAACCTCTTTCTCATATGTGCAATAGCACCCACATAATCATAACTCAATCACAGGAGGTCGCATCATAGCGCCTCATAACCATAACTCAATCAAAAGGAGGTCAGAGCCTCATAATCTCATAATCTCATAATCAGTAACCAACACAATATGTCAGAAATGTATCGTATCAGGGATATGGCACAAACCCACGCACAACAGCTTTCCACTTTACATAATTACCAATTTTCTTTCAAGGTGTAGAATCGTGTAAGGAGCTCCGAACAAAAAGCCGGTGTGGCAAAAATAAAATAATAATCGAGGTGCGATTGAGAGATATTCAGATTCGACCAAAAAGTGAGCGGTGTGCTACTCTTGGTAACCGAGGCAACGATTTGGAATTTCGTACTTTCAACCCAATGACGTGGTCCGTCTTGGGGTATCACTTTTACAAATTATTTCGCAATATCATTTAGATGTTTCACTTTCGGATTTTTATTTAGATTTGGATACCAATTTCAAACGAGACTACAGAGAGGAGTATTTCAAAACAAAGTAAACAACTCAAATAAATCAAGTACGGCAGTAATTTCACAAATAACTCACGCGATACGCGAAATGAAGGAAAGGCACGCGAGGCTAGGCATATTAACTTA
Source organism: Linanthus parryae (assembly GCA_023055425.1). Taxonomy (NCBI): domain Eukaryota; kingdom Viridiplantae; phylum Streptophyta; class Magnoliopsida; order Ericales; family Polemoniaceae; genus Linanthus; species Linanthus parryae. The sequence goes on from JALGPY010000001.1 coordinate 126,273,556, forward strand.
CCAAAATCCAAGCATGTCCTAATTCGTTCTCGTCTACGGAATCGTCACCTACAAATCGGAGCTTCTCACTTAATATAATCTCAACAAATATACAAACTATATATTTCTAGATTTTTCTCAAGACAATAAAATTTTAACTTATTTATTAACCCAAAATTATATTTTCTTTAATAATACTCACCCCCAAAATAATTTATAAATAATAATTTAAATAAATTTAAGGGAAACTAATTTTATAAATAAATCTGAAATTAAAAACTGCATATAATATCTAAAAGTTTCTGAAATGACAACTGCCTCCCCCAAAATTTCTCAAACGACATTATAACCCCCCTGAAAAGTTTCTGAAAAAGACACTTTAACCCCCTAAACATGAACATTCAAACTATCAATTCAAATCTTGGATTTAAGGCTTTAAAACTTAGTTTTGATTACTAAAATCAACTCAGGGGAAGATTTCGAGCATACCCATATCAAATTTCGCGAGAAACGGTCGAGAATTCGCACGGGTCAAGGTCGCCGTCGGGTCGCCGGAGGTGGAGCTTTCGCCGGGGCTTCTCCGGCTGTTCTTGGCTTCGGTTGAGGCCTTCTGGGGCTTAGTCGGACTCCTCTGAGTCGAATGGTACGGGTTTGGAGGCACGGGTTATCTCGGTTGAACTCCGGCGAAGTTCTCGCCGGAATTCATGGTGGTCTTCGACGGTGATGGTGGCGGGCTGCTTCGTTGCGGCTTCTGCTACCTTCTCTGTTGCTTCTGGTGGCTCCATCGAGCGAGTGAGAGATGAGAGAGAGATATTTTCCCAAGTAAGTTTCTAACTAAAGACAAACACATCCCCCCTAGTACTTATATACTTTATTTATAACCCCCAACTTAACTATTTGATATTATCTAAAAATACAAACACCTCCCCACTAGCTATTTATTTTAAAAAAAATAAGTGATTAACTTTACGAAAAATACATCAAAATATTCAAAAAGATACGGGGTGTTACATGCGGCCTGCCTAATGCTTTGCACCATGACCTCTGAGCTTCAGAAGCAACATGAGAACATGAATGCTGTCGATATGATCGAACATCTAAAGCAGCTCTTCCAAGAGCAGGCGAGGGTAGAGAGGTATGAGGTCTCAAAGGCACTGTTCAAATGTCATCTGGCAGAAGGGAACCCGGTGGGACCCCATGTACTCCGAATGATCGGGTACTTGGAGAATCTCGCCCGGCTTGGGTTCCCGGTCGGCCAAGAGTTGGCAACCGATCTCATGTTGCAATCGTTGCCTGAGAGTTATGGACAGTTCATTATGAACTATAACATGAACGAGATCGTTAAACCACTGCCAGATTTGCTCAAACATGTTGAGGACGGCTGAACAGAGCATCAACAAGGGTAAGGGCAAGGCCATTATGATGGTGCATAAAGGAAAGGGCAAAAAGTTTGCCTCTTCCTCCAAGGGCAAAGGCAAGTCAGTTGCCAAGTCCAAGGAACAAGCCCTTAAGCCTGTTGGTGGCATTGCCAAGGTCGTGACTAAGGGTGAGTGTCACTACTGCATTCAACCTGGACACTGGAGGAGGAACTGCCCAAAATATCTGGAGGACAAGAGGCTTGGAATAGTGATTCCACCACCACCAGGTATTTTTGTTGTAGATGTCAATTTAACTGTCTCTACATCATGGGTATTAGATACTGGATGTGGATCTCATATTTGTCGAAATATGCAAAATCTAAAGAGAAGTAAAAGATTGGCTAAAGGGGAGGTAGATATACGCGTTGGGAATGGAGCAAAGGTTGTTGCGTTGGCCATATGCGTGTGTGAGCTATCTCTGCCTTCAGGATTAGTTTTAGAATTAAATAATTGCTATTTTGTGCCTGCTATGAGCAGAAACATTATTTCTATTTCTTGTTTGGACAAGGAAGGTTTTATTATTTCAATAAAGAACAATTGTTGTTCCTTTTATTTGAATAATATTCACTATTTTAGTGCGCAATTATTTAATGGACTTTATGTCCTTGATCTAAGCAATCCTGTCTACAGCATTAATACCAAGCGGATTAAAATAAATGATTTAAATCCTACTTACTTATGGCATTGTCGTTTAGGCCACATAAATGAGAAACGTGTATCTAGACTCCATAAGGATGGATTGCTAGACTCATTTGATTTTGAATCATATGAGACATGTGAGGCTTGTTTATTTGGAAAAATGACAAAGTCCCCTTTCAATAAGAAAGGTGAGAGGACTAGTGAGCAATTGGCGCTCATACATACCGATGTGTGTGGGCCATTTGCCACGCCTGCCAGGGGTGGTTATGTCTACTTCATTACATTTACTGATGATTACAGTAGATATGGATTTGTGTACCTTATGAGGGCAAAATCCGAATCCTTTGAAGTGTTCAAAGAATTCAAGAATGAAGTAGAGAAGCAACTTGGAAAAAGTATCAAGGCTCTACGATCGGATCGTGGAGGAGAATACTTGAGCCAAGAGTTTGACGACTACCTTAGAGAGTGTGGGATCGTGTCCCAACTCACTCCACCCGGAACGCCACAATGGAATGGCGTGTCCGAGAGGAGGAATCGAACACTATTGGATATGGTTCGGTCTATGATGTGTCAAACCGATCTTCCATTATCATTTTGGGGCTACGCTCTATTAAGTGCAGCTTTCACCATTAACCGTGTTCCATCTAAATCAGTCATGAAGACACCATATGAGATGTGGAGTGGGAGGCGTCCCACACTGTCGTTCATGAGGATTTGGGGCTGCGATGTCTATGTAAAGCGTTTACAATCAGACAAGCTAGGCCCTAAATCGGATAAGTGTAAATTTGTGGGGTACCCTAAGGAAACTAAGGGATACTACTTCTACAATCCAACCGAGAACAAAGTGTTTGTTGCTCGGACCGGCGTGTTTCTAGAAAGAGAATTTGTCTCTAAAGAAGCAAGTGGGAGGAATGTAGAGCTTGAAGAAGTTCAAGAACCACAAATCACTGAACCGATTATGGAACATGAACAGGAATCACAAGCAGTTGTGGATCAACCTGTTCAGATAACACAAGAGCTTCGTAGATCTAGTAGAGTGCGCCAGGAACCCGAGAGGTACGGACTTCTCGTAACTGATTCCGGTGACACGATGCTCATAGATGATGAGCCTACTACCTATGAGGAGGCCATGAATGGCCCAGACTCGCAGAAGTGGCTTGAAGCCGTGAGATCCGAGATGGAATCCATGTATACCAACAAAGTATGGACTTTGGTGGAACCACCTGATGGGGCGCGGCCCATAGGGTGCAAGTGGGTCTTCAAGAAGAAGATCGACATGGATGGTAATGTGATTACCTATAAGGGCCGATTGGTGGCTAAAGGATTCAGACAGATTCATTGACTATGATGAAACCTTTTCACCAGTCGCTATGACCAAATCCATCCGAATCCTACTTGCAATTGCAGCATACTACGACTATGAGATTTGGCAGATGGATGTCAAAACAGCATTCCTTTATGGGAATCTCCTCGAGGACGTGTATATGATACAGCCGGAGGGTTTTGAGGATCCAAAGCAAGCCAACAAAGTCTGTAAGCTGCAACGATCCATTTATGGATTAAAGCAAGCTTCTAGGAGTTGGAATCGACGTTTTGATGAAGTGGCCAAAGAGTTTGGCGTCATCAGAAACGAAGATGAGTCTTGTGTCTACAAGAAGGTTAGTGGGATCTCTGTAGCTTTTCTGGTCTTGTATGTGGATGACATACTACTCATTGGAAACGACATTCCCATGCTGCAATCTGTGAAAGATTGGCTAGGAAAGTGTTTCTCAATGAAAGACTTAGGGGAAGCAGCCTATATACTCGGTATAAAAATCTATAGAGATAGATCTAAGAGGTTGCTAGGCCTAAGTTAAAGTACATATATTGACAAGGTGTTGAAACGGTTCAACATGCAAGATTCCAAGAAGGGATTCTTGCCCATGTCACATGGAATCACTCTTTCGAAGAGTGGTTGTCCTTCCAATGAGATTGAGAAGGAACGCATGAGTAGGATTCCCTATGCCTCGGCCATATGATCTATCATGTACGCCATGTTATGTACTAGACCAGATGTGTCATATGCCTTGAGTATGACAAGCAGATACCAATCCAATCCGGGTGAGAGTCACTGGATTGCTGTCAAGAACATCCTAAAGTACTTGAGAAGAACTAAGGATGCTTTCTTGATGTTTGGCGGTGAGGAAGAGTTGCGTGTAAGGGGTTATACTGATGCAAGCTTCCAAACCGATAGAGATGACTTTAGATCACAGTCGGGATATGTGTTTTGCCTGAATGGAGCAGCGGTGAGCTGGAAGAGTTCCAAGCAAGAGACGGTGGCTGATTCTACAACAGAGGCTGAGTACATTGCTGCAAATGGCGCAGCAAAGGAGGCTGTTTGGATCAGAAAGTTTGTTTCTAAACTTGGTGTGGTCCCTAGCATTGCGGATCCAGTGGATTTGTTTTGTGACAACACTGGGGCGATCGCGCAATCAAAGGAACCCAGATCGCACCAGAAGTCCAAGCATGTGCTCAGGAAGTTTCATCTGATTCGAGATATTATCGATAGAGGAGACGTTCGGATATGCAAGATTCCTACAGATGATAATCTGTCAGACCCGCTTACGAAGCCTCTCACGCAGTGGAAGCATGAAGGGCACACTAGGAGTATGGGCATACGAGATGCGCCAGATTGGCTCTAGTGCAAGTGGGAGACTGTTGGAATAGATTCCCTAGAGGCAATCTAGTTTAGTATGAATTTGTATTTGGCTAGAAAATTCATTTATTATTTATTGGATATTTAATATAATGAAGTCCTTAGATTTACAATCATGTTGTTTATCTTAAATATCCCTAGTCAAGTATAATGATTAAATGGGACAATCATTTATAGACTAGTATGGGGTTGGATTGATATGGAGATATCACGATCCACACATAGGTGTGCATTACGGAATGTTGCACTGGATTGACCCATCACCGAGAAGGCTACATACACGTTATGTTAAGTCACAAGTGCTTCTCGGGTAACAATGGTATTGTCATCCTTAGACTTGAAGTCACTAGATATTCTAGTTGTGGATCATTGTGATCTTGGTAGCGTTAAACGCTACACCGTGACTGGGTAGTTATAAAGGCGTGTACTGGATACAATGAGAAGCAAGCTTAGAGATCGTAGTGGATGTAGAGAGGATTTGCCCCTCCCACATAACGGGAGCAAATATCCTAGGCCACTCGAAGGATAGTGCTTATAGAATGTCTGGCCAGACTCAAATAAATCAATATATGGGATATTGATGTTATTTGCACGAATAAGGCTATTCCATGGATCGAGAAACTAGGGATTGGATATACGAGTGTGACTTGTATGTCTCGTGTCCAATCCGGATATGGAGGCAAAGGGATGAGACAATTACTTGTACAAGGTTGTCTAGATGACTATTCTATTAGTTGGCTAGAATGGATGTTTTGCTAGAAACCGCTCCATATTAGCAAAGAGTTGCTACCAACTAGATAGAACCTATGGGGTCACACGCTATATAGAGTTGTACTAGATTTGGGAATTAATTAATTGGATTAATTAATTAGAAGGATCACTTTGCAAACCCTTGCAAACTTAGTAGGGACTAATTTGCAAGGAAGGGACTAAATTGAATTCTAGTAGGACTAGAATAAGTCCTTTAGGTAGTTGACAAGGAGTTGTTGGACTATATAAAGGACCCTCCTTCCTTCCTTCCTCACAACTTATGCTCTAAAGAGAACATAACAAGAGTGGGAGAGAACAAAGGAGAGAGAGAGCAAGCAACAAGGAGCGACGCCGCCCCTTGCCGCCGCCCCTCACCCCGTCGGCCAAAAGGAAGGGCCGAGCCCCTTCTTTTGTCTCGTTTTGCGTGATTCCTTCACCCTCCTCTCATTCCGGGCTAGCACCAAGGAGATTGGAGATCTAGGATCAACTCTAGGCGTGGATCAACTATAGAGAACGTGACACTATTCGCGTTTGAAGTCATCAAGGAGAACCCAAAGGTGTGTTTATGATTTCTTACCTTCACTATCGTTATGCATCTAGACTTGTGATCCTTGGAGGGTTTTGCATGGTTATTTGTTTGATTATGCTTCCGTTTGCGCGATCCATGAATCAAAACCCTACAAAAACCACCTCGCAGTTTCACTTCGCTGGCACTTAGTTACATGCAGTATTGGTTTTACCACTTATCGTCTATGCAGTTTGTAAAATTGAGACACTTAGGTCAAAATAGACTAACACCGTTAACTTTTCGCTAGATAAGTGAGTGACATTTTAGTATTTTAATACTTCAAAAGGGACAATGTGGTCTTTTTCTCATTTGTTTTAATTTTTTATTGTTTGCTTCCTCTTCTAATTTTATTTATCTTTTTCTTTTCTTTTTTTCTTTACTTCTTCATATTTATTTAACGGAAGTTAAAGGTGTTAGTCCATTTTGGCCTATGTGTCACAATTTTACAAACTGCATATGCGATAACTGGTAAAACCAATATGGCATGTATCTAAGTATCAGCGAGGTGAAACTGCAAGGGGGTTTTCTATCAAAAGTTCGGTTTTATATATCATACAGTTTGGTCTGGTGAATCACCAAACCAGTATATTCGGGTTGGTTTATGGTATGAGCTCAAACGGACCAAACTCGACCGCGAACACCCTGCCAATTACTACTTAGAAATAACGAAAGCTTGCAATAATGTTGATAAAAAAATATCACATATGTGCAAGTTATCAATTGTCATCGCAAATTGTGGAAAAATATGTATGAAGGTCACTTGACAACCTTAACGCATACTAGGATTTGCTATGAGTATAATCATTCACTTACAATTTACAAATGTAAGAACATAGTATCAATTTAACTAAATCAATAGTTTCACAATAATCATAATAAATTTGGAGAGTAAATCAATGACTTAAATAAATAAAAATAAATGTTATAGTTAGCATATTGTTTTGATCGTATCATACTCTCTTTCTGTTGAACCAACATATATTGCTTAATGAACCAACAAATATTGTTTGATGATACGTGAAATTTGGGCCAACCACGAAGAGTTGAGAAGTCGCCCCATGCCAATCGAATATAAAGTACTCGAAATTGATCTAAGTGATGTAGAAGTCTAATTACGTTGGTGAATGTCCGCTTAACCACATAGTAAAACGTAACAAAGAACATGTCATTTGTAACTTCTATTGTGAACGAACGCAAATATGAACCAATGAAGAAAAAACACTTTATGAAATTGTCCTTTCGCAGTTGAGTAACCATGTGCCATTGATCATTATATATTGATAGAATTGTATATATTTCTCACTTAAACTAACAACGTGCTGGTCGCACAGATCTTTCGGTGCATGCAATACTGATGGCAGATACAGACACACGTAGCAGATTAACCGTGTAAGTGTGGCATATACGGCGACACGATGTTAAAAAAAATTGCATTTCACAACATATACGGTGATATGACGATAAAAGAGTACGTTTCACATTATCTCCTATCGATATTTTTTAATATCGAATCTTACTTTTAAATCTTATTTACAAAATATATAGAGGTCTGATAACTTTGTGAATAATGTCCATTCAAACACATAGTAAGAAGTAACAAATGCAGAACGTATCATTTGTAACTTCCATTGCGAACGAAAGAAAAGATAAACCGACAAACACAATAACAAGATGAAATTATTTTTCAACAGTTGAGTTAAGACGTGCCGCTAACCGTAATTTATTGATACTTCTGCTTTTAAGCTAACAACGTGCCGGTGGCACTGATCTGTCGGTGCATGCAAAACTGATGGCACATAAAGACACATGTAATCGTATAACCAGATTCAATAATTTTTAATATCAAATCTCAAAAGATATAGAATTTTGATAATGTTGTGAATGTCCATTCAACCACATGTAATGGAAAATAATCTCATGCATTTCAATTTATTAGTGTTGGCACCCTCTGCTTTTTATATTGTTTACACCACCACCCCCCCAAAAAAAAATTCTTGGGTCTGTCCTTGCGTATAACAACCACTTAAGTGTGTCATATATGTTGAAAGAATGTAAAAAAAAAATTGAATTTCATGTCGTATATGGCGATATAACGTTAAAAGACTACGTTTCACACGGTCTCATATCAAGTTTTTTTTTTTAATAGAAAATGTGTCAGTCTCAAATCTCACTTTATTCGTAAACCTTGTTTACAAAAATACAGATAAATTATCAATTTTTTTTCTTTGAAACAATTGATTGAAGGCCAAGGTAATAGGGAGTCGGGCACTATAATCTCTAACTGAGATTAAGGGTAATATGTAATTATTTTGTTTTGAGGAAATTAAAAAAATAAAAATATGAATAAAATAACACTAAAAAGGTAAAAAAAATAGAGAGAGAGAGAATGAGAGAGGGTCAAGTATTATTGTATTACCTCATTTGCTAGATATAGTTTTTGAAATTATTGCTACTACTATGAACCCCAAGTTAGGGGTCTTCTGCTAGTTCACTACACAGTGAGCTACCAATCTAATTAGGACAATAATCGGACAATTATTTTGAGTAGTGAAGTCCCTTTTCTCTTGCCGCGATGTGATGGGCTACTTGATTACATTCATGGGGTGTCCACCGGAGTTGCACATCGTCAAAATTCAACATCAGAGCTTTGATTTCTTCCAAAGTGAAAGTATCAACGTTTGCAGAGTTATCGTCTGTGCAATGTCCATGAGTTAACAGAGTCAAGTCATTGATAATAACCTTGGCATCACCCTCCAAGATGAGACTTCCGCAACCTACTTTTTGCGCGAGTAGAAAACATGCTTTGAGTTTCCACAATTAAGTTAACACGTGCCGATGACCGCAAAATAATGATACAATTATATTTTTGCACTTAAGTTAACAACGTGGCGGTCGCACTGATTGTCGGTGCATGCAATACTGGCGGCAGATACAAACACACGTAATCAGATTACAACCATGTAAGTGTGTCATATACGGCGATACGATGGAAAAAAAGATCCCGTTTCATCGCTTATACGGCAACATAAAGTCAAAAGAATACGTTTCACGCTGTCTCATATAGTCTTTTTTTAATAGAAAATGTGTAAGTCTCCAAATCTCACTTTATTCATAAATCTTATTTACACAAATATATATATATATATATATATTATCAACTTATTTTTGAAATAAGTGATTGAAGGCCAAGGTAATATGCAGTTAGGCACTATAATCTCCATCTGAGATTAAGAAGGAAATGTAATTAATTTATTTTGAGTAAAAATAAAAAAAAAAAACTCCACAAAAATAAAAATGAGAATTCCCATGCATGAGGTCCCGAGTTCAAACCCGATAGACAACAAATAGGTAAATCTGAAAAAAAATGAAAGTAAACCAAAAAAGTAAAACATGGAGAGAGAGTGAAATAGAGATAAACAAATGAACATAATCCCGTTCACGTCCCGTTCCGTCTTGTTGTATGGTTGTCGTGAGCTGCCTGTGAGTCACACTCACTATAATAATATGCGATTCTCACAAAACATGTGCCTAATACACATATTTCTTCTTCTTCCATTTCTAGGGTTACCTTCAAAGGACTAGTTCTTCTTCTTCTTCTTCTTCTTCTTCTTCTTCTTCTTCTTCTTCTTCTTCTTCTTCTTCTTCTTCACAAATTCGTCCATTTTCCCAGTCACCGGTCAAATACTCTCGTCTCTATCATCTCAACTCATCATCGACTTGGTTTTGTCGGCTTAATTGTGCGCGCTACCCAGATTGAAGGTTCTTTCCTTCCCGCAATCATTTTCTAGAGAAACCCTGAGTTTTGTAGAACATCTTCTTCATCTTCGTTTTCTTTGTTGCGACTACGTAAAGTGCTATTGATGTAGCTCAATAATTCATGCTCATGCATGAGAGCAGATTCGAAGTCAAAGTCAAAAACTTGTATGGTGTTTGCAGTAGACAAGAAGGTTTTGGATAGAATACTGGTTTTAACTGAATAAAAGAGAGGATATGTTGGAGAATGTGTTGAGGGAGATCAGATAACTAATCAGAGGCGGATGATGTTGCTCCATCTTCACTTTCGTTATTCATCAATGGGACAAGTGAGATCGACATATATGCTGGGCTGCTACTGAGAATAGGTATTGGTGAGATATGGTATTGATAATTGTGTATTAACGTTGATGGTCTGGGTTGATCTTATTTATAGAGCTTGTAGTAGTCAATCAAGGGTTATGATCTTCCTAGGATGGGCAGTGGTCTACTAACTTGGTGCAAAGTGTAAATTTTATTCTATATGTACCATGCTTCACATACCAATGGTAGGTCAATTATTATTTTAATTATTACTTCCATGAATACTCATCAATAATTAATTCAGGGGTATTTTTGGTATTTGGTAAAAATTAGGAAACACTTGAAGTGAAAAAACACTTTACTTGGTAAAACAATCATATGCTCTTCACTCTGTTTAGTAGTAAAGATAAAGATAATAACATGCATGGTTTTTTATATTTAATTGATTTATTATTAGTTTTGTCAAATTCTTTTGTTATTTGTGACGTTTGAAAATCGGTCGAACGAAACCGATAAAATATTTGATGGTCTGGTTTTTTTATATCATACAGTTTGGTCTGGTAAATCACCAAACCGGTATATTCGGGTTGGTTTATGGTATGAGCCCAAACCGGACCAAACTTGACCGCGAACACCATGCCAATTACTACTTAGAATGCAACAATCGGGATAAAAAATATCACATATGTGCATGTTATCAATTGTCATCGCAAGTTGTGGAAAAATATATATCAAGGTCATTTGACAACTTTGACGCATACTAGGATTTGCTATGAGTATAATTATTCACTTCCAATTTACAAATATAAGAACATAGTATCAATTGAATTAAATCAATTGTTTCCCAATAATCATAATAAATATTGAGAATAAATTAATGACTTAAATAAATAAAATAAATGTTATACTTATCCTATTATTTTGATTGTAACGAATATTGTTTGATGATATGTGAAATTTGCGTCAACCATGAAGAGTTGAGAAGTCGCCCATGCAAATCGAATATAAAGTACTCGGAATGGATCTAAGTGGTGTAGAAGTCTAATTACGTTGGCGAATGTCCGTTCAACCACATAGTAAAAAGTGGCAAATGCAGAAAGTGACATTTCTAACTTCTATTGTGAACGAACGCATATATGAAGATTGTTTTTTCACAGTTGGGTACACACGTGGCTTTGATTATAATTTATTGATGGAATTATAATTTCGCACTTAAGCTAACAACGTGCTGGTTGCACAGATATTTCAGTGCATGCAATAATGATGGCAGATACAGACACACGTAGCATATAACAACCTTGTAAGTGTGGCGTATACGGCTACACTGTGTAAAAAAAGTTGCATTTTACGGCATATACGGCGATATAACGTTAAAAGAGTACGTTTCAAGTTACCTCCAATCGATATTTTTTTAATATAAAATCTCACTTTATTTGTAAATATTATTTACAAAAGATATAGAAGTCTGATAACATTGTGAATGTCTATTCGATCACATAGTAAGAAGTAACAAATACAGAACATACCATTTGTAACTTCTATCGTGAACGAAAGCAAAGATAATCAGAAAAAGACAAAAACATAATAAAATTGTCTTCCAACAGTTGAGTTAAGACGTGGCGTTGACCGTAATTTATTGATAAAATTATACTTTCGCACTTAAGCTAACAACGTGCTGGTGGCACTGATCTGTCGGTGCATCCAATACTGAAGGCACATACAGACATACGTAATCATATAACCAGATTCAATAATTTTTAATAACAAATCTCAAAAGATATTGAAGTATGATAATGTATGTGAATGTCCATTCAACCACATAATGGAATATAATCTCATGCATTGCAATTATTAGCGTTGGCACCCTATACTTTTATATTGTTTACATTCCCCCTCCAAAAAAAACATTATTGGGTCCGTCCCTGCGTATAACAACCGCTTAAGTGTGTAATAGACGTCGACACAATTGGCTTGTTTGGATGAGAGTAAGTAGAGAGGAACTAAAAAGTAAAAAATTTGAGATAATCGGTCAAACCTCCCAATCAAACAAAAAAACGGATTTCCGCCAAAATATCCATAAATCCGACTGAAAATTCGGTACAGACATACGTAATCATATAACCAGATTCAATATTTTTTTAATATCAAATCTCAAAATATATAGAAGTCGATAATTTATGTGAATGTCCAGTCAACCACATGTAATAAAAAATAAATCCATGCATTGCAATTTATTAGCGTTGGCACCCTCTACTTTTCATATTGTTTACATTCCTCCTCCCAAAAAAATAACATTATTTGGTCCGTCCCTGCGTATAACAACCGCTTAAGTGTGTAATAGGCGTCGACACAATGGCATTCTTTAGATGAGAGTAAGTAGAGAGGAACTAAAAAGTCAAAAATTTGAGATAATCGGTCAAACCTCTCCAATCAAACAAAAAAACTGATTTCCGCCAAAAAATCCGGAAATCCGACTGAAAATCCAGAATTTTCAGTCGGATTTCTTGACATAAATCCGGGTTTTTTTTTGGCAAAATTCCGAACTTATTAAGGTATTTTTTGGTTCTTTTAACATAATTTTTGTGTATCACAATGGTAAAGTGTTTGAATCAATTACATGAGGTGCCATGTTCGAACCTCGTGATCTCAATTTTTTTTTACCCATAATCTATAATAATCCACCTCATCCAAACACTACAGATAAAAGAAGCTTTTAAGCTCAATCTCTTACTTATTTCAGCACATCCAAACAGCCCCGATGTAGAAAATAATTGCATTTCATGTCGTATACGGCGATATAACGTTAAAAAGACTACGTTTCACAATGTCTATTATCAAGTTTCTTTTAATAAAAATGTGTCAGTCTCAAATATCACTTAAGTTTCTTTGAAATAATTGATTGAAGGCAAAGGTAATAGGGAGTCGGGCACTATAATCTCTATATGCTATTAAGAAGAAAACGTAATTATTTTATTTTGAGGAAAAATTAAAAAAATAAAAATATGAATGAAAATAAACTAAAAGGTAAGAGAGAGAGAGAGAGAGAGAGAGAGAGAGAGAGAGAGAGGGGGGGGGTCAAGTATTACAGTATTACCTCATTTACCGATATAGTTTTTGAAAAATTATTGCTACTACTATGAACTCCAAGTTAGCAGTCTTCTGCTAGTTCACTACACAGTGAGCTACCAATCCATATACAACAATAATCAGTCAATTGTTTTGAGTAGTGAAGTCCCCTTTGCTCTTGTTGTTATGTGATCGGCTACTTGATTACATTCATGGGGTGTCCATCAAAGTTGCACCTCGTCAAAATTCAACAGCAGTGCTTTGATTTCTTTCAAAGTGAAAGTATCAGCATTTGCAAAGTTATCGTCTGTGCAAGGTCCATGAATTAACTGACTCAAGTCTTCAATAATAACCCTTGGCATCACCCTCCAAGATAACTCTTCGACAACATACTGCTTGCGCGAGTAGAACACCTGCTTTGAGTTTCCACATTTAAGTTAACACGTGCCGACGACCGCAAAATAGTGATACAATTATATTTTCACACTTAAGCTAACAACGTGGCGGTCGCACTGATCTGTCGGTGCATGCAATACTGGCGGCAGATACAGACACATGTAATCAGATAACAACCGTGTAAGTGTGTCATATACGGCGATGCAATCTAAAAAAAATCCGTTTCATGGCGTATACGACAACATAAAGTCAAAAGAATACGTTTCACACCGTCATATCGACTTTTTTTTTTTAATAGAAAGTGTGTAAGTCTCCAAATCTCACTTTATTCATAAATCTTATTTACACAAATATATATACATTATCCATTTATTTTTTAATTTATTGAAGGGCACACTATATGCATCTTTTTTGAGAAAAAGGTAATAGGCAGTTAGGCACTATAATCTCCATATCAGATCAAGAAGGAAATGCAATTATTTTATTTTGAGTAGAAATAATAAAAAAAGCTCAACGAAAATAAAAATGAGAATGCCCGTGCATGATGTCCCGACAGGGTCGTCTCTAGCATTTTGGTGGCCTGAAGCGAACAATAAATTTGAGGGCTTCATATATTTTCTGGACATGTTTTGTATTGCAAAGATATTGTGTGGGAACATGTTGCGCATTGTATGTGCAATGTACGTGCAACCTTTTATTTATATGATATTATTTGTTCCCGTTTTAATGAAATCTCAAATTTTATAAAATGCTAAAATTATTTCATAGATTTTATATAAACTGCATAAATACCCTCATTATTTTTAAAATTTGGGGTCCTAAGCGGTTGCCTTAACCGCTTAATGGTTGAGACGACCCAGTGTCTCGAGTTCAAACCAGATAGACAACAAATATGTAAATCTAAAAGAAGATAAAAATAAACCAAAAAAGTAAAATAGGGAGAGAGAGAGTGAAATAGAGATAAACAAATGAACATAATCCCTTTTCACGTCCCGTTTCCGTCTTTGTGTTGATGGTTGCCGTGAGCTGTCTGTGAGTCACACTCACTGTAATAATAATAATATGCGATTCTCACATTTCACAGATTTCTTCTTCTTCTTCCTCCATTTCTAGGGTTACCTTCAAAGCACTAGTTCTTCTTCTTCTTCTTCACCAAATTCGTCCATTTTCACAGTCACCGGGTCAATCACTCTCGTCTCTGTCATCTCAACTCATCATCGACTTCGTTTGACGGCTTTGATTGGGCGCGATACCCAGATTGAAGGTTCGTTCCTTCCAGAATCGTTGAATTTACAGTTCTCTGTTCATCAATTTTGAATTTGGCTCATAAAAAGAAGGGATTGTGCAGAGAGACGTACGAGCTGAGTTTTGATTTTGGATAATCAACCTGCGATTGCTTACTGATCAGTGTTCAATCGGAAAAGTTTAGGTCTTTGCTTGCTGGTTGAATGTGGAGATTCAGTCTGAATCGGTCTTCGTTTCAGGAAATCCAATGCGGGAACAAGTGGTTTGCTTGATGTTTGATTGATTAACCTGTTCGGAGGAGTTGAAAATTTGCTATCTTTTTTGGTCGGTGGAGAAAGAGAGACTTTTCTTGAGTTCGGCGATGGATTTCGCGAGGGGAACTAGTGGAACTGCAAGCACTGTGCTAATCCCAGTAAGGTTTGTGTGGCCTTATGGAGGAAGAAGTGTATCACTTTGTGGCTCATTTACAGGGTAAGAAAACAAAGAATTTTAACACTTGCAATTTGATGTTCTTTGTTGACTGCATTTATGATGTTTCACATCACTTTGCAATTAATACCTCAGTTATAGTTAATTACTAGTACATGCTTGGTTTTGATTCATTGAATGAACTTGTGTGTTTGACTAAGGTGGACCGGCCATTTTCCGATGACTCCGGTTGAAGGGTGCCCGACTGTTTTTCAAACCATTTGCAGTCTCCCACCCGGTTTCCATCAGGTTAGTTTGTGACGAGGTTATTACGAGATTCTGTTGGCAATTGAAGTTGGTGAATATTTAGTGACTCCTGATAAGCGTATACTATTACTCCATTTAATATGTTATAACTCCCATTCTCACGGTACGCATGTTAAAATGTCCTACTGTAATCATGATTGATGCTGCACCCCCGCTAAGGCTTGGTGAGTTAGGTTTCCAAGGAAAAGGGTGTAAGTTATGACCGAAGCAATTCCAAATAAGTTAATAATTGTTCAGTCATTTACATTGTTAGCTACCGATGGGTTATCATCACATTAATGGGATGATGAGATGACAGTAAGATTTTGATGTTAGTGTTCTAAAGGTGGTCAGTCATTTGCCATTAGATCAATCAGTTTTTGTTGAATTATGTCACATTGCCACCTTAATCAGTTCATTACTTGTATTACAAAAACCACCACTCCATTCCCAGATCATTATGCTACTACTGTTGGTCCCTGAATCTACACACTACATATAACCATTGAAGCGGCTCCCATGGCTACTTAAGAGACAGAGGTCAGCTTAATTGAAACAATTAATCTGTATAATAAATATTGAGTCAATAAATGTTTACATCAGAAGTGTCAAGATACACAAAAAGTGCCAATTTAGCGCATTAAAGCTATGCATTGCATGGGCATATTCAACGATCTATTCGGTACCGAATTCTCCTTTTAGGGCATCAATCATTTATGATTTATATACTACATTCTAGATGTATAATAGTCATGTATAGGTTAAGATATACATGGTAATTTTTAGGTTAGATGGTATGTTAAAACTTTTGTAAGGAAACAACTGAAACCTTTTGGCTGCATGTGGGCAGTAGATGTGTAGGTCTCATTGTCGAGCCTTGACATTGTTTTCCTGGTCTAGCTATATTGCGGTTGGAGTATCCAACACATCTCGTTCTTTTGAAAGGTGAATATGCTGTTAGATAACTCTAGACATTCTGTAGCATAACATCAAAAACAAATGGATCCACCATCCACATTCAATATTTTGTAGAGAAACATGTTAATTTCAAGAACTATGTTGAGTTGTTGAGCAGCGGAACATAGTGATCAACAAATAGGGCTATGGTGGGTCATCCTGACCCAATTTTTTGAACCCTTGTTTCCATCCAATATAAGAAAAATGAACACACAATTCGTGAAGGTCAACGCAATTTGGCTTATCTTAACCGTATATGGATTACCTACGTTTCAAAAGCCATTTATAATTTTTGACAGGTAATTAATCATTTTAAATTTGTAACATATAGTACATTTTTCTATGGAATGGTTTGGGACCCACAAAATATTATAATACGCATTAAATTGTTGGATTTTCCACTGTCATGTTGCATGATATTTTGTGTGCGGCATAGGTAATGCCCTTGCTAAAATGCACAGAAGATTGTCACACCAATGATATGTCCTGGTGGTATATTTTTCTGTAAGTGAAATTCATAAGCGGGCTTGGTTGGGGGTAGCAACTAGGTTTTTTGTTAAGATCCATATCACCACAATATCCTGGAGCAACCAATATTCACGTTTTCCCTCCTGTATTCTGAGGACCTGGACCTGGACCTGGACACGGACATGTTGTTACCTTCATTTCAATGTGACTATCCAGAGCGATCCTTGTTGACACTGAATTTTGCCAAGAAATAAAGGAATGAAAGTGTTCTCAATAAATAAGGGCATTTAAGGCACACGTTTTTTTGTACCAAGAAATGAAATCATTGTGGATATCACGTGATAAATGCGGGATTTATTATCAATTGTTTTAAACAAAAGTAAAACTCTATCACTAAGGTTGAGTCAAGATAAGTCTCAACTCGCCAAATGACAAAGACAAGGATAGTTGTGGAGAAGTTGAAAAAGGTTTATAGGGAGAGTCAGCACCCACTTTGGTGATATCGACACCTCGGTAGCATTAGCTTCTTGTCGTTGGCTGGGGGAGACAGCTGAGCCAAACTAAATAAATTGCAAGAATTTGGGTTCATCAAACCTGGTCACTCCCAAAATCCTCTATGAATAGGAGGTCAGAGCTGAGGTTAGGAGATGCAAACTATTTCTGGAGAAACAAAGGTTAACAAGAGGTGGAAATTCTGTGATCAGGGGGTTAGAAATTGAGGTTCAATTTCTGGTGAGAGAAGAGATCTTATTGTAGAAATTATGGAGAAAAAGAGCGTGGTAAGGCTGCCAGCAAGCAAAAAAGGCAAGAACTGGCCAGAGACAATCAATGGAAGTCATGTTCAACACTAGGGAAAGGGTTCCTGACCTTTAGGTGTATAATAGACAACTTATGTTCCAGAAACTATTGCTCTGTTTTAAGTGCACAAAACATAAGCAATAGTTCGGATTTTATTTAACTAGCAGCAACTGAGGCACACTTGATGTCTCTGCAATACTGGAACAAACAAAACAAACTGTAAAAATATAATATTATGGAGATAATGATGCTTTTAGATGAATAAATTGAAAATCTTAAAGTGAAAACAAAGCAATGAAACAATAGAAAATCAAACAAATGAACAAAAGAAAGAAATGCAAGTGAGAGAACAAGAAGCTCTACGTTGAACCCCTGACAACCTACACACAAACAGAAGGCAGAAACCAAATCAAGTCTATCAGGGTGACGAAAAGAAGCCCAGTACCGACCTGCGATCAAAGCATGCAGAGGAGATCGGTGTAGGAACCGGTCGGTTGTGGTAGATGGTCTCTCAGTCTTATTCGTAATTTAACGCGTTTAAATGGGGGTACATCTGGAATACTGAAGAAATGGCAGAAATCACTTTTTTGGTTTCACCAATATGAGAGTTGGCTTCTATAGTAGTATGATTTTCTATATTAGTACCTGCATGATGGCTTTCCATGTGTGGGGTAGCTGAATGAGTTGTTTTCCAGGTAGCATAGCAAAAGAAACGTATAAAAGGAACGTTGACGATGCCCAAGCAGTTTTTGAAAATGTTAAAAATGTTAAGGAGATTCTAGAACATTTTTGACAGAGACAAAATCAGTTATATTGCAACATGAGTTTTGAAGTTAAATTATTGTTCCTGGAAATTAGAATACAAATAGTGATAGCTAAACTATCTATGGAGTATGGACATGTGGTTGAAGTGCACCTTGCGATATCTCTTAACAAAAATAAGAAAATGATGTGAGAAGAATGGTGTACTATTTGTATTGGAGGTTATGAGGTCTTGAATCATGTGAATGATTAGTTTTCCCAGATCGCAGAGTCTTGAGATTTTTTAACTTCGAAACAACCTCCAACAGGATCCTCGTGTGCTGGATTGTACTACTAAGTAGAAAACGGGGGTGAATTCGAGAAACTTTGAAGATTGATGTTGTTGAATCAGTTTTAGTAAATCTTAAACTCATTCTCATTGGGGTGCTGCAACCAACTTGTCATTTCCTCCGAGGTTTCTTAATTACAACTTGGGAATGTCTACTTTGCTTCTAAATATATCTTCTTAAGTACTTGATCTCCATTTAAAGATCTTACATAGCTTTCATTCTTTTTCAATTTTAATTACAGTACAAGTTCATTGTTGATGGCGAGTGGCGACATGATGAGCACCAGCCATTTGTGATTGGAAACTATGGAACTGTTAACACAGTCCTTTTAGGCAGGGAAACTGATTATGTACCAGCACTCCTAAATCCTCAAATTCACTCTGGTAGCAGCATGGATGTGGACAATGAGGCATTTCAGCGTGTGGTATGAACATATAACATTAAGTACTTCTTGGAGCTAGTTCTATTCCAGTTATACTTTTTATTTTCAAATTTCTGCAACATAAATTCTATGCCAACTCCCCTTTTATCTCTGCACAATAATATAGAGCATCCTTAATAGACTCTTTAGGAAAGCAATTTAGATCAATTGAGTGGGTTCAAGAAAGATTGTCTCCTGTAGACACCCTAGTAAGTTAGGTACCAGATTCACTTCGGCAAGCAAAAATTTCTTTAGTTCAAAGCTCATTTTCAAGTGGTCCACTTCCCTATACTTTCACATATTCTTGAACACGTTATCGTTTTCGCTCTTTTAAGAACTTTGATCTATCGTCTTCATTTTAAGGAAGTTAATGTGAAGACTGCTATGTGCAGATAAATTCATTTATTTTTGCAGTTTGAAACAATTTTTGCTTGTTCAAAATTGTATCACCTAATTCGTTTATGCTAAGTTGGTAAGCCTTCATATGCATTTTCCTTGGTCTCCACAAAATTTGAAAGACGTAAAGAAGAAAAGGCCTATTATTATTGTTGCTAAATTTGTTTACTTTTACCTGACCTTCACCTAATCACAATGGAGCACAAGGTTAACAATATGACTAGCTAAGATGAGGTCTTTCTTTAGTCAAAACTTATCTAAACTATGCTCAACGCTATAGAAGAACCCTGTTATCTTGTTTCTTTGTTTTCCCCTGGATGAACCAAGTTGCCTCATTGATTAAATCAGGAATCTCGCTATGGAACTTACATGAGTTCTAGGTGACCACACAAATTAGGAATGTAACATTGTAATTGCCCTAAGTAATCAGTCTTGTTCATTTACTACTAAAACAATTATCATAATTAATCGGTCGCATGGTGTCATAACATGTTCTTGTATCCGCATCTTTTTCCAGGTCAGAGTCTGGTGCATCTAGGTATGTGCAATACATTAGAGAAGCTTTGTATTGCTATTGCTGAAATAAGTTAACGTCTCATACAGTTATGGTGAAATAAGTTAACGTAGTCTTAGAGAATCTTGTGTATATGCTATTAATTTAGCCTTATCTTTAGAGTTGTCGGCTATTACCCAAGTTCTATTCTCTTAGTTAGAATAGCTAGTCAGTTTTTGTATATCAGTTAAATGATTTGTTCTAAAATTTAGTTTTTAAAGTATTGGGAGTACTCGTGTAAAGACTTAAGAAGACATACTATTTGTTGCTACCTAACAGTTGCAACATGTCATACAGTTATGGTAAAAGAGGCGGTCTTTAGCTTTTAAGAAATCTAAGAAAAACATGAAGCTATTTTGTCAGTGCTGTCTGTCTATGTTTCTATGTTTTGGTCTTTGGGGTAAAAAGTACCCGAATTTTCTTCTTGCTAATAGGCTCTGATGATTGGTGAATGTTTCTGCCATGTGCTTGGAAATTCCTGCAAAAAGTACCTAATTTCTGCAAAAAGTATCCAGTACAGTTCTAATTTGTTGTCTCAATTTCAAAGCTTATGACTCTGAATTTGTAACTTGTATTATGCTTTTAGGGAGCAAGTATTATTTTTCACTTTTAGTTAGACGAAGTAGATGAGAAGGCAATTGTCACATTAAAACCGATGACTTCATTAAGAACCTTGTTTATATATCCATTAGCAAGGCACTATGTATTATTTATACCTTCGTTTTGCATTCATGCTTATTTCTTTTGGACGTGATATCAATCGGAAGGCTGAAAGTTTACCACTCATCTCTTTTTTATGTGTTTGTGCTCGTCATTCAGGTCAGAGTGTCAGATGGTACGTTGCATGAGGCCTTGCCAAGCTTGTCCGATGCTGATTTAGAGGTCTCCCGCAACCATATTGCTTTGTTTTTATCTACACACATGGCATATGAGTTGCTACCCGAGTCAGGAAAGGTATGAATGATATCCCCTTCACCCTTCTTTTAACACCAATTTATGTTACGTTCAGTTATATCATAAGTGTGTATTGCAGGTTATTGCCTTAGATGTCGAATTACCTGTGAAGCAAGCATTTCATATTTTGCATGAGCAGGTATCTTTCGATCTCTCTTGTGATTAGTTTGTACTCTGGGAAGTTAGACTCACTGAAATGTCTTTGTTTTCTGGAGAAGTAAACTGCTAGGATCAGTTTGCCAAGCACCTTGAAACATGTCATTTTTGAGAGTGCAGCATTCTACCATTTGATATTATTCTTATAATTATTATTATTTTTACCTCATCCGTACTTTAGTTTTCTGTTATGTATTCACTTAATATGTTAGATATCCAACCCTAAAAAAAATACATGTTAGATATCCGTTTAGAATTATTTAGAGCGTCTATTAGTCTGTATAACTAGATATAACCTATGCATATACCACACCCATGATAGTGTCGCATCATTCCGGACGCGGGTGCTTCGCCCCAGATGAAGAGTCTGGGTAACATATAGTTTGACTACTAGACGCCATATTTCAAAATCCATAATCTTGATGACCCGTTTCCTTAAAGGCAACACAGATATATGTGTGCTGAGTTCTTAGATCACATTTGACTATTCTTCCTTAACTGTGTTTTGGACATTTTGTGTTTCTTGATAATATGTTTTATGCTTCGTTGCTAATAAGACCAGTCATTTCCAGGGAATTCCCATGGCTCCTCTTTGGGACTTTTACAAGGGACAGTTCATTGGAGTTCTCAGTGCTCTGGATTTTATATTAATTATGAAAGAGGTATATATTGAGTGCAGTTTTTTTTTTTCCTGATGTGTGTGTGTGTGTGTGTAAGTGCGGATACTTTCTTTATCTACAATCACCATTTCGTCATGTTGTTCTGACGTTTGAGCGTGTACTAGTTAGTATGTATAATATTAAAACATAATTTTTTGATATGTTTTGCAGCTTGGCAATCATGGTTCGAAGTTGACAGAAGAGGAGCTTGAGACACACACCATATCTGCTTGGAAAGCATCAAAGCTCTATTTGAATGGGCAAATTGATGGTAACGGGGGAGAATTTCGTAAACTAGTCCAAGTGAGTGTGATTGTATTTAAATCCTTACCTTTGAATCATTCCCCATAGTTGTTCATAGGTTGAGCCGAACTATATAATAAATGGTCTTTATTTGAATAATCCAAGTAACCCCATTTGTTTTAGTGGTTTCAGATAGCCTACCCATTGAATGCCCATTTGGTACAAAACAACACGGAATCCTACAACTACTTGATCTTTTATGTACCACAGTATTTTACTTTATATAAATTTACTATTTTACCGTCGATGTAATATTTATATCCCAATACGAGATACATAAAAGTCGGTCAATACAAAATTTAAAGGCATCAAATCAGGTTCATCTAATATTTCTATCAACTTATTTTGGACCATTAGCTTGGAAGTTCTTCCAAATCTGGGGAAAGAGAAACGGGGGAAGGTTCGCCACCGCCGAGGGATGACATCAGGCAATGACATGACATCGATCGTCGAGGGTACGACGGGGAAGAAGTGAAATTCGCTCTCGCCCCCTCCCTTTCCGTCTCTCTCTCTGTCTTGGTTTGAGAAGCTCGTGTATTGCCCCGCGATTCGACGACGGCAGCATTGGAGATGAGAACCCCGTGGTTGGCTCGTGTCTGATCTCTCTCTCTCCCTCTCTCACTCTCTTTCGGATTTTGTGTCTCTTTTGATCATGTTCTCTCCTTCGTCGAGACTCAATATTCGGACTTCTTCGATTGGAGGTGGATGACCACGGCGATGGAGGCGGACAATGGTGGTTGACGAAGGAAGCAACGGGAGTGAATGAGGGGGAGGAGGGGAGCAGTGGCGGTTTGGTGCTGATGCGTTATCCTGCAATGATGAAGACCTCTCCGTTCCCGGTGGTGATAAGGCGGCCACAATGTAGATGGATGGTGTTTTCTGTAAATAAGACGAGGACACAACTGGCATTTTGTAGAATGTTAAGGGTTGCTATGGCCGATGTGACAAAGAATAGGTTAAAGTTTGTGATTGAGTATCTGTTGGCTACCTACTAATAACCCAATTCATGTACAGCCCACCCAGACAAGCCCATTGAATGAATGGGTTTAACTAGGCTGTGCACCCAAACCAAATATTTTCCAACCCACATCATCCAACCTGACCATTTTTCCAGGTCCAACTCAAATACACCCGGCAGGTTAGTCTCTTGGTTAAGGAAAACATTATTTGGTTAGTGGATCTTGTGGACCTTGAGCAAAAATGAGGATTCTCCGTACTGGCCTTCTTGTTCCCGAGTAGTTATTTTCAATTGAACTTGTGAAAGACTGCGGTCCTGACATGCAGAACACTCAAATTGTAATCTGGATAGCTTTGGAAAGTGCCGATTGATTAGATTGCCAGTAAATATACCTATTAGCAGATTCTAAGATCTTCCCCCAAACAGGTTTTCATTTGTTCAAGTTCTGCTGTCAATAAAAGAGGAAAGTTGTGACTAGCAGGAGAACCTGTAATTCTACAACGAAAATAAAATAGAAGAAAACTGAAGTTCCGAGCTATCTCTGGATAACTTTGGAAAGTGCCGATTGATTAGATTGCCAGTAAATATACCTATTAGCAGATTCTAAGATCTTCCTCCAAACAGATTTTCATTTGTTAAAGGTCTGCTATTAATAAAAGAGGAAAGTTGTGACTAGCAGGAGAACACGTAATCTACAACGAAAATAAAATAGAAGAAAACTGAAGTTCCGAGCTATCTCTTCTTTGTCTTTCGTGGTTTTGATAAATACAGAAGTTCTTCTCAACTGAGTTTATGTTGGTTGTGCAGGCTGGGCCGGATGAGAGTTTGAAAAATGTTGCTTTAAAAATTATGCGTCATAATGTGGCAACAGTTCCTGTGATCAATTCCTCTTCAGGCGACGCAGCATGCCCTCAGCTATTACACCTTGCATCACTTTCTGGGATACTAAGACGTAAGCTTTAAGTTTTGGTTCTCTGAATGCATTTGGTGTTTCTTACTGACCATGAGTCTGCTAATTTTCAGGTATTTGCAGGTACTTCAAGAATTCTTCTGGGTCCTTGCCTATACTGCAGTTACCAGTTGGTTCAATCCCTATAGGCACTTGGGTTCCAAGAATTGGAGAACCAAATAGGCGTCCATTGGCTATGTTGAGACCGGGTGCTTCTCTTGGTTCAGCTCTGAATATGTTAGTTCAAGGTATGCTTGGTAATCTCTTAAGAAAAGAGGTCATGAAAGTCTTGTCTTCTGGAAGAGCGAAGGGGTAATCTAGACCCATGCATTTTAATACAAAATTTAACTCTTCATATCTGGTTTGTGTATGTGTATCCTGAATATGTTGGCGACATTCCATGTGTTATGTTACATTATTGTTGTTTTCTTGTGGTATTTTCTTTTGTCTTACTGCTTAATTAGCTCAACATTTTGTGTTTATAGAGTAACTATTAGTATTATTTCGGAATATTGACTTTTCAGTGACTAGTTTCAAAATGTTAAAACTGATAGCATGTTTGCATATAATGGCATCTAGGAAATTTATAGAGTTAGTCACTTATTGCACAAGAATGGGTTGCCAAGTGTGCTAGTAATGATTTAGTTTTTAAAGATGCTAGTGCGCAGCAGTAGCCACATTTTTTGAGGTGCTTTCCTGATTCTTACTCTCGTATCTTTTGCTATGCCTTTGATGTTTGCAGCTCAAGTTAGTTCGTTACCAATTGTTGACGACAACGATTCATTATTAGATATATATTCTCGAAGGTGAGTTTTACTTCACAGGATCACTATAAATGATTTTCCATGAGGACTCCACCATGAAGAGTCTTGACATATTTTTTTGTCATTTTCAGTGATATCACAGCTTTGGCTAAAAACAAAGTCTATGCTCATGTCAATCTTGATGAAATGACTATTCATCAGGTAACTTATCCAACTTATTCTGGGTGGATTTCCTAAGTCCAGTATATTTAACATCTGAGCTTGGATACTTCCACTTATTTCTTGATATTTTTTCACTAATGCTGTGTTTGGGTGAAGAATTTCAACAATTCTTGGTATTTGGAATGATGGGGTTTTAAATGAGGGGATTTCTAATGATGGGTAAATAACCTTCATCGTTTGGTTTGAACTGGTATATATTTTGGGCCAAGTTCAAATGAATACAAAGGCCCATGAGCTATTCATTATTTGGTTTCACATTTAGTCTTAGCCCATGTACTTATAGGGCTTCATCCGCTTCGTTTCCTCCAACTGACTTGTGAGTGGAGACGATAGCAAGAGTCGGTGGCAGAGGCGGTGCTTTGTTTTGATTGACGATGATGCTGGTGGTGGAAGGTGGTGATGGAACTTTATGGGTGGCAATGACAAAGGCGATCGATGGTGGCTGTGATGGTTCAATTGAAGTCAACTGAGATTTTGGAGGCGGGCGGATAGGATCGGATCTGAGTTATCTCTCTGTGGTCGCCGGAAAATGCGAAGCTGCCAAGTTTACTCCGGCAATGGGACTTAAATGGTGGTGAACTGGTGGTGCAGGAGATTTTGGTGGCGGTCAAGTATAGGATCGAGACACTTCTATTTCATCAAGGATGGATTTTCAAAATGACACCTCTGTTGGTGGAATCTAAACTCGGGATTTTGGGGATACAAATTCCATGTTTTGATCCCACAGAATTTTGAAAATGATGTTGATGTATCATCCAAACGATGCATCTTTAGATCCTGGGAATTTAAATACCGAGAATGACAAATTCTCCCTTTTCACCCCTCATCCAAACGGACCATAAGATTACTATTATTACCCATTGATATGAATCAAGTGAACACCGGCATTAATTGCATAACTTGAAAATGAGTATGATGGTGAAAATGGGGGAGACACTTGAGAAATAGCCATATGACCACATAGAATTTGCTCAATCCATCACTGAATCAAACCCCAAAAATTTCATCTTGAATACCATCTAGTTATATTGACACCCCTAAAAGGAAAAGAAAGTTAGAAAAAGCAACACTCCAGCTCATACATCCCCATGAAATTATAGGTAGATCTGATATCCTTGAAATTGTATGAAAATTGACAACGTTAATCTATTCGTGGAACCAATCGATTCTGCCAGGAAAGCAACATGCCAGATCATACGAGCCACTATCTCCTCCCCTGATCAGATTGTTTATTTGTGTTTAGAGCATCCCTTTTTCATTTTGATGAAGGTTTAGTGAAAAATTTCATTTGTTTATTAGAAATAATTAAAATTTTAAGTAAACTAAGCCATGAAAGTGGCTAGTTAACTTGTAATTATTGCATCGTTATTTTAACAATTGAATTACTTCAGCCGCGATCAATACTATATGAACTCATGCTGAACCCTCATCCTCATAGCTGCCTCTCTCTGATGTGAAAATAGGCACTGCAGCTTGGACAAGAGCCATATTCAACATTTGGAACCAGTAGCCAAAGATGTCACATGTGTTTGCGTTCTGATCCGCTTCATAAAGTAATGGACCGACTGGCAAACCCAGGTAGTCTCCTTTTCTATATTTCTTCTTACTGAAATTGTGCTAAATCCATGCGAGTAAAATTTTAGTTTTTAGCACATAGAATCAATGGATCGTTCATGAATTCTAGGACCTTTAACCTTTGAACATAGAAGTGGTTTTTGCTATGAATCTTGTCGTTAAATCTTAACCTTTAGGTGTGACTTGAGAATTTATGTATCATGGATACTCCTCTCTCTCACCTTTCCTTGCTTTTATTCTAACCCATTGAGCATGGGGAACGATTCTCTCACAAATTGTTTTCTCACCTTGGTCATCTTATCCGAACTAGTGGTTCGTTTGGTCATTCAATGAATTAGTTTAAGTTTACCTTCTATGCCGATAAAAGGTACTCAACTCAACATGCCGTCCCTACTTAATTGGGGGGGGGGGGGGGGGGGGTGTTTGTGTGTTTCACACATGATAAATTGCCTCCACTGAACGATGAATTCTACAACATAATGAAAGTACGCCCCCAAAAAACATGAACATGAACAGGAGTGTAAACAAAATAAGTTAAGAACTGTTTCAGTCAGACTACCAACACAGGTGGGAGAAAAAAAAATGCTAACTTTCTCTCGTCTCTCTCAGCTACCAATGTGAAGTGCGCGCACACTTACTGTATGTGGGGAACTGGGGATAGAATGGGTGATGGTGAATTTACACAACTTCAGGATTTAGTCTTGGGCTATAGGCCTAGGAAAATGTATCCCCCCTCCTGGATCTTGTCGAGTTACTACTAGTTTGTCCTTGTTGTTCGCGAGTATCATTTATTAAGGTTCAAGTTGAAATGCATACCTGTTTTTCGTGTTTCAATTTGAATCCAACTGCATATCTTGGAAAGTACTGGTACAGGTGCTTCATTGTTAACCATGAAGAAAGTTTGTATCAAACTCCCAAATTAACAAAATTTGGAACAATCACAGTGAAATACGTAGGATTTCAGATGAGGGATAACGTATTAGTGGGTCCGTCCGCTGTTGCCGTCGAGATGAAAAATGCCTCTGTATTTTCAGTCTGCTGCGACTGTTTTTCCATTGTTTTGCAGTTGTTTTAGCCCATTTTGATATCTAGTTACTAGCATATACATATGATCTATTTTGTCTGCATGAATGTTTTCAGGGGTTAGACGGCTTATCGTTGTGGAGGCTGGCACAAAGCGCGTAGAAGGCATTATATCATTGAGGGATGTCTTCAGATTCTTGCTTGGT
The DNA here is from genome assembly GCA_023055425.1 of Linanthus parryae. NCBI lineage: Eukaryota > Viridiplantae > Streptophyta > Magnoliopsida > Ericales > Polemoniaceae > Linanthus > Linanthus parryae. The sequence continues at coordinate 126,301,535 of JALGPY010000001.1, forward strand.
TAGATGAGAGGACCAAAAGCAACTGAGGAGGGCGGTTAGTATCGGTGGCCTTTGTATCCATTTGTCTTCCTCAACCAATTCTTGTGAAGTATACAAATGTTTTTGGCATCCGGATGATTATGTCCCGCCCGTTTAGGATTTTATTTGGCAAAAAGAGAGTCGTGTAAATTTGAACGATTGGGTTTTCTGCCTTGTTATTCATCTCCCATTTAATCGAAAACTGCTCTCTACTAATTGACGCAGAAATTTGTGGGCTGCTAGTTCTTTTTTTTCTTTCTCTCTTTGTAAATCGTGAACTTTTGGCAGTTCGACGCTGTTGTTTTATTAGTGGAAATGTGTAGAATAAAGCACCAGAAAGGACATCACCAGATGCTTCTGCAGTGTTATCTCATCTCTTTGCAGCTGTTTGATGTTCTTGCCGTGACTTGCAGCTCGTTCGTTTGATACGAGTAATTGATTTCACAAAGGTGAAAAAGAAACCACCAAGTTTGGCTCATTTGCTTGTCTATGTTGTGGTAGCTCTTTTGAGTAACTGATAGGATGAGGAAGGAGCATAGGTTTTTTTAATCTGTACCTCTTTTTCATCTCTATCAGCTTATTGACCCGACGATTTGGATAGCAACACAAAGTAAGGTTTTGATAATTTTTTTGTGGTCTTGTAGTGTAAATTTCACTCTAAAACACCATGAAAAGATTACAAAATTCTTGGGTTGTTTTATTAACTAAATCGCCGGGTCAAAGTGACCCGATGAACAAAAATGCTATGTATCCCGACATAAACATTCCGACTATGTCCCAACTTGGCATATCAACTACATTGACCAATCATTTGAAAAACATTTAACATATTGGTGGGTTCTGTTATTGATGTGTTCAAGTTGGGACATAATTAAAATGTCCGTGTTGGTACGGGTAGCATTGCTCACCCGATGAATAGTGCACTAGGCTGGTAGAGAAAAAATAGAGGTAGTATGTATTAATCGCATGGAGCCTACTAATATTTATCAGATGGAGCCTACAATTTTTTGAATATCTGTCAGAATCTGATTGGTATGTCCTATCACGCAGACATACAACGTGGTAAGACTAATCTCAATGAATACTTTCTCTATGTTCAGCTGCCATTAGAGGAACGCGATTTTTGACATTTGAAAGATATAATTAGGAGGTGACATGATATCATACTTGTCACGAGCTGGGGTTTTCCAGTCTGTAATGTCATGTGTGGCTCGAGTGGTGAAGATGTCGCCGGCTCGCCATGTGCATGTATGATCAGTTTGAACCCAGTCGTGTGTCACCCCATACTCTTATTTGAAGTATTCTCTCTCGTCCCATTTTTATTTTAAGGTAGTTGGATTCGATGTTGGTGGAAAAAAACTACATAGGTTGTTAGTACGGACTCGATTCCAGTTGCTTGTTTCAACGTACTAGTAGTAGTTACTAATGCAATACTTAAGATAATTTTTATTTCCAAACACAAGCTTGTATTTACCTGGAGTTTAACAAACTTTGACCGAAGAAACACAAGTTCCTGGTGTTTGACTTGAGTTGTGTATGTTTGCTTGACTTCAACTTCTGAATTTCAAATAAACCAAACTCAAGTAGTCAAATTTGACTTCCGTTGGTTTGTAATCTAAGTTGTGCAGTGAGATTGAGTCTATTTGCTACCTGCTTGAAAAACGAAAAAAAAAAAAAAAGAAAAGAAAAAAAAAACCACTAAAAGTATACTAAATTATAGTGTTTCTTTTTCATAAAAAAAAAAAATAGTGTTTTTAAAAAGGCTTAATTACTTAATGCATACCTCCGGTATACCGAAACTAACACATTGCAACGCCATTTCTAGAATAGGCTTATTGCATCCCCCATTTGCAATAAATCCTACTTGTTGAAACTGGTAAAGTAATCTTTCCAAACATCATCCACTAAAGGAGGGTATAATTCTATAATTGTCAATACAAAAATGAATATATTAGAAATACAAAAAGAAAATCTGTTGAAGAAGATGAGAGAGGAAGAAGATGAAGATTACTTATCTTCCATCCACGGCCCATCCCAAAAATCTCTCAACCACCTGCAATTTCTCACAGGCGTATCCCTCTCTTCTCTCTGATGCTCTCTCTCTCTCTCTCTCTCTCTCTCTTTCTCCTTCTCGTTCTCTACTCTCTTTTTCCTTCGGTTCTGCGAAAGGAACCCATCAATAGTTGCAGCCGACGGAAAATAACCGTTGATGCTGCCGTTGGTGGTCCGTTTCTCTCTTGTCCAGGTTTATCTCTAACCGATCCATCACTGTAGCTAATCGATCTAAAGCGGAAGTGATTATAGAGACTCTACTGTTCGATCTATGAATAGGGTTCACGACATTTTCTGATTTTCAGAGAAACATCAATTCTGATTTCTTCTCATATGTGCATTTCTAGTATCAATTTGTGTCTTTTTGTTTTCTTCAAACTGGGTTGGTTTTATGTACTGTTGATATAAAAAATGTAAGACACAAGTTCTTTATTTGTTATAGAAGTTGCAAGTTCTGATTTATAATCCTAGTGTCAGTGTCTCTTTCCCTCGATCTTTTCTATCTCGCCCTTCTACTCTCTCTGTTGTTTACTATGTAGATGGGTTTGGATCTGTTCTAGGTAGGGGCTGAGTTTTATGGCCGAAATTTAAATGTTATGTTGCCGGAGACTGGGTTTGTTTGACGGTGATGGCGGCGGTCTGGTGGTTATTATGATGAAGTTCTTATTGGTGTTCATATATAACAATAGATTGACGATTTTACCCTTTAACAATAGGACATAGTAGTCAACTAACGGTTTATTCCGTTAAGTGCGTAATGGATTTTTTTTACCAGTTTCAACAAGTAGGATTTATTGCAAATGGGAGATGCAATAAGCCTATTCTAGAAATGGGGGTTGCAATGTGTTAGTTTCGGTATACCGGAGGTATGCATTAAGTAATTAAGCCTTTTAAAAATTGTCAGAAAGTAGGATGATTGCCAAAGAGGCATACTTTTGAATTGCGGGGTATCTTTTTTTTGATAATAGGTAAGAAATTTCATTAACCAAAGGGCGCACCAAGCAGGATATAAAGCAGAGACCTTAACCTGACTATTATTTCTGAGGCTCAACTACATCTATTATACAAACACAAACTACACCCTACCAGCGAATATATTACAACAAAATGCCACTGGAAGGTCTGGATACCACTATACATGCACACTATGCTTAGCTAAACGGTGACCCTCAGAAACAAAACTACGAGGGACTTTTGCTACAATACGTTCCTGAAATCTGCTGCTCTCCTGCTTGATATACTCCAAAAGTGGTGCGTCATTGTACGAGGGATGTTCACTCCCCTGTATCATGTGAAATGATGTCAGACTATCAGTATAAATAATGACCTTGTGTAGAGAATTGTGTAGTGCAAAAAGTAGTCCATGGCAGCTAGGGTGGTAGCTCAAGTGGTTGAGTGTTGGAAGCCCCTGCATGAGGTCACGGGTTCAAACCCCGTTAACGACAAAACAATTTCTCAAAAAAAAAAAAAAGTAGCCCATGATATATAGTTAGTATTCCGTTTGTGCAGAATCCGTAGTGCATTTTTTTGAGTAAGAACGCGAGATGCCATCCTGTAGTTGCAGATGTACTCCAACTGCTCCACTAAGTGACGAGCTTACCCATGTCCCGTCTACTTGGATGACCTCCAACGCGGATGTATTTTGTTTAAAGGTGGTATTGTTGCTAATAGAGTAGAAATCCACTTGAGGTCTTGTATGTGGCATTGGCTGGGCTGTTGGAACAACATAATCTAGCTTGCAACAAGTGATTTCCCGAATTCCAGCATCAAATAATTCCTTAGCCGTTTCCATAGACCAACTTTTATGTTCGAAGACCGATGCATTCTTCATCTTCCATATTGTCCATAGTAGAGGGAGGGTTGGGAGAAGATATATGTTTGGCTGCAGAATAATTTGTTGTATAAAGTCGGTTATTGAGCAATGGGGAGGGTTATGAAAAAATTGGCTGGCAAAAGGTTTGGGAATCGGGCACTCGAGGAAGACATAATTAGGTGTTTCCGGTTCATGGAGACATAATGGGCATTTATTGGGTACATTTGGAAGTTTTGATGCTAGATTGTAGTTACATGGTAAGGCATGTGGTTGTAGGCATTTTCATAGGAATAGTGTGAATTTTTCCAGAATTTTGAGCCCCCAAAGCTTACCCCATAGCATATTGTAGGAACTGGGCATATCAAAGTATCGGGCTAGGAAAAGAAGGGGATTAGATTGCGCTTCAAGAATGCGATATCCGGATTTGGTTGTGTAGTCTCCAGTTTTGGTGAAAGGCCAGATAATTCTGTCTGGCTTATCCGTGGGGGGAAGTTGAATGGTGAAAATAAGTCTGATTATGAGTGGTGTGAACAGAGAAGTTAGGATGTTAAGGTTCCATAAGGGTTTGTTATCTGATACAGTAATAAGGTTGGAGACCGAGAGATTTTTAAAAGAGGGGGTGTTTAGGAATTCTTCTATGGAGAAGAGAAGGTGGGTGATCCATCTGTCTTTACCAACATTGACCGATCGTCCATTCCCAATGCTCCAGGCATACCCTTGCTGGACGAGATTTCTCCCCGAGAAGATGCTCTTAGCACACCAAGAGGTAAATTGTGGCTATGCGATTGCTTGGTCTCCAAGAGTATCTGTTGCGAATTGCCGAGGATATTTTGCCTTGATTACCTTTGCTGCAAGGGTAGTTTCTTGCGATAACATTCTCCAATAGGAGAGTTGTAATACCCGGTTGTCATAACTGCTAAAATTTTGTTAAGTTCAGTTAAATATCTGTCAAACGGGGAGGTATTTGTAGTTTCGGTAAGATATAAACTAGCTAATATGGGGGGTTGTGGTTGGATTTTTAAGAAGTTCTAAAACCTAATAGATAAATTAGTAAAAGTTAATTAAATATTAGAAAAAGAAAAATAATAAAAAAAGGGAGGTGAGTTTCTCCCAACCTCACGGCAATACAACTGAGTTTTCTCAAAAAACAAGACCAGCTTGTCCTCTTCTTCTCCTTCTGTTCTTCTTAAACTTCTCATTCTTCTCCTTCCTCCACACTCCCCGACACCACCATCACCACAACCTCCACCATCACAGCCATCACCTCCCTCATCTCTCCCCATCCCTCTCTATCACCCTCCGTCTCTCTCCGACCACCAGAGCAACAGCAGCAGCGGCGGCGGCGCTGAAGCCGCTGCCCTCCCCGACGGACGAGACCCACGCCGTCACTACCGATTTCCTCCCCTCTCCCTCTCTCTCAGCCTTCTTCTCTATCTCTCCCCTCTGTTCCCTGCGACCAAGAAGGCAACAGGAGCACCAGCAGCGGCGACGGCAACAGTGGCCGAAGCCACGCCGAAATCACCGACCCGTGACCCGACCCGACGGGCAACGCCTCCTCCATCGCTCTCCTCCACTTGCAGAAGTTCCCCCACCACCCTAGGAGTCCGACCGAACTCCAGGAGACCTCAAACGCAGCCAAGAGTCGCCGGAGCACCGTAATTTCCGGCGTGTTTTCGACCCAACTTCGGTGAGCGATTTCTCCCTCTTTCGGTAACCGTTTTTATCAATTTTTGGATTGAATTTACTTGTTTCGACTCAAATTAGCGTTCTGGATCATTAGAATTGGATGGGTATCAATATAATGGAAGATTCACAAATCAATTTGATGGTTGCAGAAGATGTTGTGCAAGGGGGGTTATTTTGTACTTTACAGAAACTTTGGGGGTGTGTAGTTTTGAAACTGAAACTTATTATTTGAAGTGTTTGTAGTTTCTAAGAAACTTAGGGGAGCCCCTCGTCTTTACCTAAACTGTATTTATTTATATACATAAACATTTTAGTTATATAGTGTATATTGTTACTTGTTAAATAATTAAGTATCCTAAATAAATTTATGAAATATATATGTTTTTAAAGAGAAATAAAATGTTAAATTTCTTTAAATTAGAAATTTGGTATAACTAAGTATTATAGCTTCTTTATTGTAAAACAGGTAATAAGTTAACGAAAATTACACTTTTTTTTTTATATACATGTTTATAACAAAGGTAATAAGTAAATCTATATAAATTCTAAATTATTTATAATTAGAGTTATAACACTCTCTCTTGAAAAATAAGTTAACAAAAGAAGAGTTATTTTGTATATATGAGTATATAGCTAATAAAGATGATGTTTTCATTATAAATGTCACCTTAATTTTTATTTAAACAAATAGAGAGTTTCAAATAATTATAAACTCTTTTCCGATAAATGAACTTGTTAAAATTAAATATTGCTAGTTGTAAATTAGAGAATTTAAGAAATGATTTCATAAACTAAAAATAGCACTTCTAAGTTGTTTTATGGATTTCATTAGTAGTACTTGTTATTAAATAGTTGGAAAATAATATCTTATCAATATTTTAAATTATTGTTTAATTATTTAGTAACATCATTTATTTTAAATTATAAATGATTAGTAATCTTTTATTAATAAATAAGTTAAGTCAATATTTAGTTAACTAAGTATGTCATCTTCAAATGGGGATCGTGAGGGTTGGATTCGACTTTTCGTCCTAGCCGAGCACTCAAATAGGATTTGTGCATTTATTCGTTTAGAATTACCGGCCTCGTGACTAGATGATTGATAAATTGTAGGTGACGGATTTGTGGACATAGGCTTTGTCGACCATCCTACGTACTAACTGCTGAGTCAACATCAGGTGAGTTATATGCTTAGCCTATCTAGCCTAGCTTCCTTCGTGTCATAACATAATTTTATTATACGTCTCAAAATGTATTTGGAGAAACACATGTTTTACTCGTTATTGATCACGTTTCGAAATGATTGCTTTGGAACTGTCACACGATAATAATAACACGTTAATAATGTAAAGTGGAATCGCACGTACCGGACTCTGATACTATTTGGGAGGTCCTTTGTTGACCATTATTATTATTTGGGAGGCCCTTTGTTGGCCATGGCTCTTCGCCTTGTTGGCTAGAGTCCCAGCTAGTACTCACCCTTCTGGCCTTTTTCTTCTTAAGGGGGTGTTGCAACACTTAAGGTCTAGTCTGGCAGTTGGGAGGTCCTTTGTTGACCATTAAGGAGGTCCTCTGTTGACCATTACTGTTTCCGGTACTGTGTTTAATAATTGACTCCTTTGATTCTATATTTGGAAACTGATGGTTGGATTCATATTATATTTGGAAATTTGCACTCGTGAAGGATTTAATTGGAAATGCTTGAAGCTGGATATTTTGCCAATCGTAATTTGGCTAACACTGTTGTTTATGACGCTGCAAACTCTGATTTTGTGTCACTTTTACTCATAGTCTATTATTCCTCATTTTTATTAAAAGCGTAACACTGTGATGGTTGTCATCTTCCTGCTTTACATGCTAAGGTGTACCTCACTCAGTATTTCATGCTGACTTTCGAAAAACTGCGGTCTTTGTTTTCATTCCCCCGCAGGTCTAGGAGCTGGGAGATGGGCGTAAGGGGATCGTGAACTCACCTAGTATCTAGCAGTACTTATTAAAATCAACTCTTAGCATAATCTTATCTCGTTTAATAGTAGACTAATATCCTCTTGTGTAATAGTATGTTTCATGTTGAAGACAATCAGCGTTTGTAATATATATAAGTATGGAATGTTTTGTTCACGATTCCGCCGTTTCTTTATGAGTAGCACCCTCTCGGTCTCTCCCGAGCCGGAATGAGGGGGTTTTACAAGAGTGGAAGGAACGCTTGGTTTGCCCAGTCCTGATTTCAAATTCCCAAGCCTCCCCGTGATTTTGCTTTCCACAGTTGGTCATCCGAGACAAGGTGTAATGGTCTGGTGCTGTGAGGACTCCGCCAAAAGTTCAAAGCTTGCTTGTTGAGTTGTACTGTGACTGTACTAGGCAAGCGGAAGGCTGTGCCAAAATAAATTGGCAGCGATGATAAAACTGATTTGACTAGAGTGAGGCGTCCAGTTGGGGTGAGAAGACGGGATTGCCACACACCTAGCTTTGTGGTATACTTAGTGCAGATGAACTTGGCGGCTTGCATTTTGTTTCGCGAATCGGCTAAGGGTAGGCCTAGATAGGTGGTTGCCTTCCCAGGAGGAATAGGGCCAAAGAATGACAAAAACTGTTGAGAAAGGAGATAAGGGATGTTTGGACTGCAGAAAAAGTTAGATTTGGCGTAATTTATTTGTTGTCCAGAGACTGCACCAAATCTTTCTAGAGCTACAGCTAGCTCGTTGCGGGATGAGAGAGTTGGTTTGAAGAATAAGAGACAGTCATCGGCGAATAGGAGGTGTGAGATAAGAGGGATTGGCGGGATAGGTCTATTCCTGGGATTCTTCCGAAAGATGTAGAGCGTTGAGGTGGTTTGATAGAGCTTGGAGGTATACAATGAAAAGATAAGGGCCACCTTGACGGAGGCTTGCCGTTGGGTAGAATGGTTGGGTAGGGATACCATTAATTGCGGGGTATCAATATGATCCCCTCGTGCAATTCGCCCATAGCATGAGACTTAGAACGTAATTTGCACTTTACTTTAATTACGATCAAATTTGTTCGGAGTGGAATCGCAAATAAATAAACAATATTTTTTTCTAAAAAAAAGTTAAGACAATATTCTCCGTACTAATTTTCGTTGACAGCATAAAGATTCCCATAAGCAAATCCATAGCTTCTTAGAAGCACTGAAGTTAAGGGTTTCCATGTGTCTCTCATTAGCCCATGTTCACGACCGTTCTCATGACATTTTTATCATCAGTTTAATTGTTATCATCAGTTTCTCCAGACTTGAAAATCAAAACAATACATAAAAGAAAACACATTAAAATAGGAGAGATTTTGCAGACATTCATTTTTCTCCTATGAATTTATCCTATCTGTTTGGTCTTTCGAGATCACAAATAATTAAAAATACATCAGCGTTTAGTTGTCGCGGGCCTGTGAAAAGAGCTCTGCAAGATAACTTGACTAGAACTTTCAGTCGGATGATATAATTTCTCTTTTGTTGTATTTTGTTTTCTAAAGAGTTTCATATCATAAACGAAGTGACTACCACGTAACACTATGACCTCTGAGAGCCCAAAGCTTGATAACATAACAACCAGAAGGAAAAGGAAATCATCCATGATCATCAACCAACAAATATGTTCCCAGTAGAATAATAGTATACTTTAAAAGTTGATCCATCGAGCTTATTGATCTTTATCTTGAGACTTCTGCCAATATGACACATGACACTCTTCAGATAGAATAAAGTGGAGTTCACCGGTGAAGAATGAATCTCTCCGGCAATTAGGATGCAAGTTCAAACCGGAAAAATCGCAAACCGATTCGAACCGAACTAAATTGAACTGAGGACATACCGTAGTTAACACAAACCGAATCAGACCGAATCGGTTAAACCGCACTAAACCGTATTGCATAGAATTTGAGTATCCAAAACTAAATATTACCCTCGTGTAACATGTTGGAGTTTTGTTCATATTCCTTAAGTTCTTACGTGAGCTTTCTGCAAAATATTCTTAGAAAAAAAAATGGCTGTAGATCCGGTTAAGTCTACTTTATTTTTTATATTTGTTTTTTTAGAAATTTTATAACTTTTTCGATTCATATGTAATTTTAAGTTACAATGTGTATTAATATAATAATAGAACAACTGACACTTAACTACCATGTAGTTTGACATTACTGACATTTTGGTGCACGCAGGTTTAAAATTGACACTTAACTATCATGCAGTTAGACATAACCGACACTTTTGTGCACCCAGTTTCAAATTTGATACATAAATGCACGCAGTATGCAAATTATCGCCAAGCCGCTCCAATTTCGATGACAGTTTCATTATGTCATTTGATTTTCAAAGTGATAGTCGTCATCGAAATTGGAGCGGGATGTCAGTAATTTGCATACTGCAAGCACTTAAGTTTCAACTTTGAAACTCCTTGTACCAAAGTCTCAGTAATATTTAACTGCATGATAGTTAAGTGTCAATTTTGAAACTGTGTGCACCAGATTGTCAGTATTGTCAAACAGTAAGGTAGTTAAGTGGCAACTGTTCAATATGTAAATTGCCGGTTTTAACCGAGCCGAACCGCCTAAAACCAATACCGATGCCAAACCGGATCGAGGCTAAACCGAACTGTTAATATTCGGAATTTCTGCTCAAAACCGAACCGAACTGTTCGTGAACATGTGAGACTATATCAGTAGACGCACTGAAAAGCACTAAGGGCTAGTTTGAGAATGTTGTGGTGGTGTAAGAAGTTGTTGTGTGAAAAATACTGCGGGAAAGCTGCTGTGAATTCTCGATAAAATGTTGTTTGATAAATATTAGATAAAAGCTATTGTGAAATATAGATAATTGTTATGTAATATTGAGCTAGTTTATTGGTGAATATCCACCACATGTTGTAGGCCCATTGTATATGGCTATTGGCTCATTAGCCCACCCTAATGCCTATATAAGGAGGCTTAGGGTTGGAGAATAATACAGATCACTCTACACTATTCTCCCTATATTATTTGTCTCTCTTATTGTGTCTCTCATAAACATCGTCTTACAACACGTTATCAGCACGAGTCTCTAACCAGCTGAGAGATCTAGCAAATAACCGGTACGTGTTTGTTTTTAAATCGACAAAGAACAGCCAACCAAAAAGTATAATTTTTTGTCTTGGATGTTCGACACCATTGGAATTTGACAGTACAATTCGTATACTCATGTTAGTCGTATGATTATTATTATTATTTTTTGAGTGCACTGGTTCAAAAGAACAAATAAATAGATCTAGCATAGTTGTCTTTGAACCTGCAGATCAAAGTCACCGCCTTATAAGAAAAAGATACCGTCTAGTGACGGATCTGTCGGTCGGTGTTGGACTTTCATGTTGTTTTCATCTTTATTTTATAGTACTTGCTTAAGTGAAACAAAATACAATTACCCTTCTTTGCCTACACTGGACCTACATTTCATGTTCAAGTATGTTCTTGGTTGTTATTAATGGATGAACAATAATTACTATCTCTTCATTGTTTGGGTCTTTTGTCTCATTCAAGTATTAATATGTAGTCTATCTATTACATGTGCAGTTGTGAGTTTTTCATGTATATATATGTATATAATAACGATTTTGTTGGTTTGATTCACCATAAACATGTAGGTAAGTAGTTTGGTCATTGGTGTAACAATTGGTCCTACTACTTGATTGGGGAGAGAATACAGAGGAAGTAAATATTCTTGTTAAAGCATGATTTCTGAACCCATAACAGTGCATCGAGATTAAGAAAAAGAATTTTTTTGATGAATGATTTATACTGTTTTCTTCAATTTTGATAGTTATTGTGTGCATATCTTTCTTTGATGTAAATATCAAGTTTTTTTTTTTTTTTTGAAAATCTACTGAATAATAGATGGAAACTCAAGAAGAGGCACATGTTTAGAGCCATGAAGTGGTCCAAAGCTATATGTTCATACCTGAAGTTATGAACTACAGAAAGTTATTATCGTAACCTGAAATTAGGATAATTTTATTATGACCTAAAGTCATAATAGTTTATTATTACGTCTCCTGAAGAGATGTCTGGATCCTTCTTCTAAAACCTCCTGAAGAGGTTGTTACTTTATTTTATTCAATTTTTACGCATTTTTTTTACGTAATGATGTGATTGTAACCTGAAGTTACAATATAACTAAGCAAGCACATCTAGAAGATGCAGCTATTTCATGGTTTGTAACCTGAAGTTACATATTTGATCTCCAGAAGAGATGTCAAAAACGCCTAAAAACGCTTGCTATTACCACGCCTCCTGTAGAGGTAGCTTTATGTGTTCTTTAATGTATTTTATTTTTATGCACTTAAATTTTATGTACTCCATTTTAATTTATACTTATTATGGATCAAAAACGAAACTCCAGAAGAGTTCTCGCAGTGGCTATTGACATACATGTCTAGCAATGTAATTTGTTCTTGGAGTAACAAATTACATGAAACCACTCATAACCCGTAGTTACGACTTTCATAACCTGAAGTTATGAAACATTATGAATCTCCTGCAGAGATCGCTACAATTCAAATAATGATCCACCCTTTTGAAGAGGTCGTATTCCGTCATTTTTCTTTCACTTTACTTTTACATATTTTTTTTGGGTATACTCTTGATCTTTATGGATTATTGATCAAAGTAAAATCTCCAGAAGAGATTTTTAGTCCATTGTTTATATTGGACATAAGGGACATAAGTTTGTATCGTATTTGGAGTTACGAATTACATGATGTATTGATCATAACCTGCAGTTATGACACTTCTCCTGAAGAGATATGTACAAATTTAATAATTGATCAATCCCTTTAAGAGCATCCAGAAGATGTTCTTAGTCCATGATTATTTATTGGACATACGCTATTTACATGCGTATATAATCGTTTTCATACCAGAAGTTATGAAAAACATGAAGAACTTATAACATGATGTTATAAAGTTATGTCATAAGATCTCCTTGAAGAGAGAACTACACTCATCGAACCATAAGTTTTGATTGCCTATTTTTTTCCTGCTAATTTACATTTTTTTAAGTTTTATTCTTATTCTCCTAACTTTGGTTTTATTTTAAAGGAAGAAAACTAAGATCTCCTGAAGAGACTTGTAAACCATACGATGGCAAGTATAAAAAGCAATTGATATTGCTGGCGGCTGTAAAAGAAATATTCACACCAGAAGTTGTGAAATGAAGGTTACAATTGTCAATAACTTGAAGTTATGACATATTAATCAAATATTAATATTTGATTTGAACTATTGCCATTATTCATGACCGATTAATTCGACCCCATTCCCATAAGTGAATGGTAGTGCATTCCCAGAAGAAAATCACTTCGTTATATCTGGTCGAACTTCACGTGACTATAGAGGCGGTCATGGTTGTGAATAAGAAAAATCTCTTAAAGAGATTAAAATCAAGAAAAATACCTTATTTTGTAGAAAGAACCTCCGGAAGAAGTTCTTAGTCCACATTAATATTTGTTGGACATATTTTATGACCCATATCATGCAGTCATGAGGTATTTTATGACCCGAAGTCATAAAATTTTGATAGAGTTGAAAGGCTATTTTCTTAGATTCATTGAACCTGAAGTTCAATTCAGAAAATATGAACTGCTAGAAAAGGCCAGAATCTTGACCGTGTACTAGAAGTACAACTATGTTTCCATAAGTCACTCATATGAAAGGCTCGAGCATTTATGAATGGATGAATATGAGCTTATTGTTTCGATCATCGCAAAGATGAATCATCCTGTTTGAAGAGGACTTTTAATTATGGCCTCCATGATATGAGTATACTCTTAAAAGCATTTGAGATTGATATATGCGGTATTTCATGCCAGAAGTTTTGAAATACATGTTATGCCCAAGAGTTATAGCATATTATCAAAATTAAAACGCATGTAGAGTAATGCGAAAGATTTAATGATCAACATTATGATAAGTTGGTCCCATGTTGAGAAATGGATTGTAGTGCATTTTCAGAAGCAAATGCCAGCTCAACAATATTGTTTTGCACAATATAGTGACGCATTCCCTGAAGTGAACAAATCTTTGGTGTCACCATATCGGTACATACATGAACTTAGTTGCATTGATATGCACGTTCATTGTCATATATTGAAATGCATCCTTATAATTTCTCCAAAGAGGAAGACTACATGAAACATGGAGAGAAAAGGAATGCACCAGTAGTTACAAAAAGAGCATCCCCTCTGAACTTTGATGCATTTCGGAAGATTTATTTATTGGGTTATTTGAGAATCTTCTAGCTCCTTAGCAGTTTTTGAGCTATGACTCCATGAATCAAATTTTATTTATTTAGAGAAAAAGGGCATTCTCTACGAAGGGAACAAATATGGCTTGATGGGTTACATCGCCAAACCAACGCTTAGTGGATGCGTTGTGTTTTTGTATCAATTTGCAAGAAAATATTCAAAATCATAACCAAGCCTCTGTAGTGGTGTTGATACTGTTATGATGAATATTTGTTAATGACGTATAGTCTCTCAAAATGTCTAACCAAAATTGGCCCACATTCCCAGAAGTGAATGACGTTATGTGGTCCAGTTAGTCTACAAGATAGTGGACTAAATTGTGGTTATGGATAGAAATTGTCATTGAAAATCTCTAAAAGAGATTGAGCTATAACAATCAACCCCTTCAGTGGTTTCGATGTTATCATTCATACATTTAGAAATATCTAAATATTATATGAAGCCTCCCAAAGAGTATGAAACTTGCTATCCTCCCTCCGCGGAGATTCTATTTAGAACTTTAGCATGTTATTCTAAATATTCATAGAAGCATTTATGCTTGATGGAGGATATTATGATCCAATTTTGAGAGATTTCATTAATTGATACTAATCCCAACAGAATTATTTTTTGGGGATTATTTCTACCTCTTGCGTTCCCCAGAGAGAACGACCAAATTATCTCATTAAACTTCCTTTAAGGAAGTCAGAATCACAACATATTTCTCAATGAATAATAACTCGTGACATGGTAGTAGTGACTAGAGTTTATGAGAATATGAAAATTGGAGCTGTGACATATCATATCTCATAGAGAGATAAATTGCATGATATGGCTTTAATGTCTGCTTGGATTTTTTTTATGCCAGAAGCATAAATCGTGCAGTTATTACGGTCATGAGTTTCACGTCATGAGGGGAAGATAGACCATATTGCATGACGTGAACTTTATTTTTGTTTCATTTACATCCAGCTATACTGGTGTAAAGTTAGAAGATCCATTATAGACTGAAGTCTAATTGACTAATGAGTATTTGGTTTGAAAGCATGCTAGAAGAAGATTTAGAAAGCATCCAAATCTTGTGCAATTTAAAGTCCCAATTGAGAACACAAGATATGACAGATTCTCATAATTTATGAGAAAAGAAGTGATATCATCAACATTAGATCAAAGCCAACGTTGGAAAACAAATTGCCCTTGAAGAGGCATGGCGCTCTTGAAGAAGCTAAGGTACCTAATTTGAAATTAATCTCATGATCTTATTGTTGATGATACTTTAATTAGAAAAGCGCTTGAAATCATATGTGATTTTCATTTACCACCTAAGTGGATGAAGTTGACTTAAAATATTTGGCCATGACAATAGTCAACCAATAATGGACAAGGGGATACAAACTCTGCATATTAGCAATGCATGGAGTATAATTATAAGTACCAAGAGTACTTGTGATGTTTGAAGCATCAATGTCCATATCGAATTAGTGTAGTGTAAATATACACAAGCTATGTTGTTAATGCATAGAGCATATTTGGGAAGTACTTTGAAGTACTTTAGATGTCCATAGCATCCATGTTCGTATAGAACAGTATATTCAAATGTCCGCACACTAAGGGTTGAATGTGTGAGACTATTGAAAGAGAAATATGTTGTAGTTCAAGTGATGCCGAAATGACATTAGTATTTCTCATGGTTATAATTATAGTTATAACACACAAATTTTCTCTTTGGTAAGAGTGATTGTGATATTTCGTTTAGTCTAGAAGACTACGAATGTAAAAGTAACTAGTTACACCAAATGATCATACGAATCACTTTATGTGAAAATCATGGAGGTTGATACCCATGAAAGATATCTAGTTGCCTGAAGCAACCGAAAGTGTACACTCGCGAGTAGTCTAAGGCATATGCATTTTGTCATTTATTGATATCACATGACATACAATTGCATGACATGTTAACTATTGATAAATAGTTTTGTTTACTATTTATACATGATCATGTAGTATTGCATCATATATTTGGATGTGTTTTTATGTCTATTGCTAGATTTTGTCTTTGCCGTGAATTTATATTACAGGTCCTAAGCCCCAATGACTTGTGATGGTATACTTCAAAGAAAGAATTGAAGAAAGTGGAATGGAGATAAATTAATTGATGCTATGAAGAGGAGGAGTTTCAGGGTTCAATCCTAAAACTATGAGACGCTGTACTCTTTTCCTTCGCTGAGGTTTTTATCCCACAGGATTTTTCCTAGCAAGGTTTTTAATGAGACACGCAGCCAAATGTGAATTCCTGAAGAATGTCATCTTCAATGAAAGTCAACAAGAATCCAGAAGATTCATTATGACAAGGATAATGTTTATTTAGGTCTGCACTCTATTTCCTTAGCCAAGTTTTTGTTCCACTGGGTTTTACTTGGTAAGGTTTTAACGAGACAGACGATACAAGTTTTCAAGCACCGATGTACTCTTTTTCCTTCGTCAGAGATTTTGTCCCGCTGGTTTTTTCCTGACAATATTTTAACGAGGCATCCTTATGGTGAATATTCAAGGGGGAGTGTTATGTAATATTGAGCTAGTTTATTGGTGAATATCCACCACATGTTGTAGGCCCATTGTATATGACTATTGGCTCATTAGCCCACCCTAATGCCTATATAAGGAGGCTTAGGGTTGGGGAATAATACAGATCACTCTACACTATTCTCCCTACATTATTTGTCTCTCTTATTCTGTCTCTCATAAACATCGTTTTACAACAATAATAGTAATATTGTGTTTGGTAAAATCAACGATGAACTTGCTGTGATAGGGTAAAATGAAAAATATATATAATACGTGTCATTTTCGTAAAGATAACTATTGATATTTAAAAAAAATTATAAGGTTAAAATCGGTTGTAGATAAATTAATCTAATTCACTTTCTGGAAAAACATCACCCCCTTGCTTTCTGAAAACTGTTGTGAGACAGCAGAAACTGTCTGAACAAGTAGAAAATATAATTTTACCAACACATTAGAACACGTGTGCTGGCAACAGAAGCATTCCCGGATTTGGCTCTAATACGACCAGAAACTAGGATGGAAAACTAGAACAATAAGCCTCAACTTTAGGGTTACATTGCAAATAATCGATAAAAAAAACTTGCCCCATAAAAGTGAGTAATTTTATTACTGCCTCATTTGTCCGACGGGAGAGAAACAGAGCGAGCCGAGCGAGAGAGAGAGGAGATGGAGGGACTGACAGACGAGGAACGAAAGGCTCTTCGTGGCAGCAAGTTCGCTCCGCTTCCTCCTTCACTTCCCTTACCTTCCCGATCCAAACCTAGGTGAGCGAAATTATATACCCATTATTATGTATATGATGATGATTTTTATATCCGTCTGTTGTTGATCTGCTTTCTGTGTAATACTGTTTCTGGGTCTTATCTTAGGGTTTTTTTTACTCATCCTCAACCTCTTCTGATCAAACTTTTTTTTTTTTTTTTTTTGATGACTGGAGGAGTCTTATATGTTGTTTGTTTGTCTGCTGGTACTTTAACAGGCCTGATTATTAGAGAAATTTGGGCAGAGCATCCTGATTCCTTGGATATATATATATATGTAGCTGTTCTTGAACCTAGGCTTTTGATCAACAACTTCAGCTCACCCAATTCATCAGCCTTAGTTGGCTTTATAGATTAACCGTGATTCGGGAATCTTTAACTTGGTCGGTGCCTACTGGGAGTACCCTACCATATCCTGGATTTAATGACTAATTGAATCAAATTCTTTATGTTATACTTTATGGCGAAAGAATCAGGTACCCAACACAATTAATTAAATTATAATACCTTCTCATATCTTTACTTGTCAAGGTTGATAAGGAGGAGAACTCGAAGTTTAAACAATGGGAAAAGTTACTTCGTCTTAGTTAGTTGTTTTTGCTATGATTCTTCTCCTTTTAATATACCAGACGGACTCTTTAGGAGCTTGAAATCGAATGTCCCATAGGTATTTTTTATACTGTGGAGTTGCAAGAAGGGTGGCTCTTTTGTCTTTCGGTCTTATACCTATCACTCTCCAGAATAAGAATTTCTGGCTCTGTGCCTCTCGAAAGGGTGAATATATGAGTTATTTGTTCAGTGATAGGCTGCTTTTACTAGGTTAGTTATGTGGTGCTTGGGATTTGAAAACTTTTTTTCTGAGCGCTCAATAATTCTTTGCTAAAACCATTAAGGAATTTCTCATACTCGTCCACTTTTCATATTTGCTCATTTATGTGTGTAACGACTTCTTCAACTTTTCGTCTTTGAAATATCAATATAGTTTGCACAATCAATCTCTATTCATATAGAATGTGATCACTAGACGGTTCAAAAATCTGACATAATCCATTATGTTTTGCATAAAAGCTACACTAAATGTAACATCAACTGTTTGTATCAACTTTCTTCAACTCTTCCAAGTAAACGGAGGCACCCGCAAGACGCATCTTCTATCTTTTCGCCTCTACAAAAGACAATTCTTTTGTTATATCTGCAATTAAACACGAGTATGATGGGATCGGGCTCAAATTTGCACTAATTGGAATAGTCTTGTGCTCCCCTACAAGTAGGTACTAGCTAGTTAGCACTTGCCAAGACTTGGTTTCTTTAATCGGAGGATACACTTCGTACCTCATGTGGAACGTAGTAATTAGTGATTTGTTTTATTATCTATTCTGGGAATACACTTCGTACCCCATGAAAGTATGAAGTAAAAGAATGACCATGAGGGTGAAATGTAGTATCTTTATTTTTCTTGCTGAAGAAAGAATAGAAATCGCATGTAGGGGTGATAGCATCCTCCCTTTGTCAGTCCTACATTAAAGAATCTTTCTGACTTTACCCTTGACTTGTTTTTTTTTTTTTTTTTTTTTTTTTTTTTTTGGGGGGGGGGGGGGGGGGGGGGCTTAGTTATCGGCAAATGATTTGTGGTAAGTTTGCTGGATAATATATGATGGCTGCATTGGTATTGTTGGCTCGTTGCTTAAGTTATGAATGATGGTTTTGGTGCGATGATGGTAGTTGGGTTATTGCTTACATGAGTGGTGGTGGTAGCCAAAGTTGTCGCAATTTGAATCGCGTGAAATGATGAAAATCGCTCTGTGAATCTTAAATGGTTGTAAAATTAATCTGAATCCCGTTTTAAGAGACTGAATCTTATGATTCAGTTGTGATTCAGACCAACTCACACGATTCATCATCGATTCAGCTGAAGGGCCTAACTGAGTTAGAGCCAGTCTAAGATATAATCGTTTCCTCATGTAGTTTCAAAATGAGTGGTGTATTTTTCTTAAGGCCAAGGCCCAGTAGTTTCTTCTATTTTGCTTTCTGTTGGTACTTATAGTTCCTTGCTCTGCGTACATCTTTGATATTTTTACGTTTTACACGTGTACAAGTCCTTCACTCGCTATGACTACCATTTTCTAAAACTTGAGTTCGCTTATTGTTCAAATACGAATATTTTACTCATATATATTATAGTTCTATGGAAAATATTGTTCTATCTTCTTCAAAAGATTGTAAGTGGATGTTTACGATTCGTGATCCATTCACAATTCAGTGAAATTGAATTTTCGAATTTCGTTCCACTTTCTGAATCTCGTTTCGATAACTATGGAGGTGTCGAGAAATTGCTTTATCACAAGAACTTTATTACTTGATTTCTGTCAAAATTAATTGAAACGTAGTATAGAAAAACCTGGTTATAGTTCTTGGCTAATCAGAATTTATGCCACTAATAGTGATTTTCGTTAAGCTTGCATCCCTGCGGCAGGTACATAGGATAACCATCTTATCAAATCTGAATCCCATTGTGTATCCTTGTACTACTACTAAGTAGTGCAAGTAATTTTCACTGCTGTAAAATGTAGATTCTGGTTTTGGTTTAACAGTCTTCAGTCCTTCAAGCACCTAACCGTTATGATATGTAGTTTTGGCTTGTTTCTTACCATATAGATTGTTAATAGTTTGGTTTTTTACCCTTTCCATACTGAAGGCAGTGTTTGCTCTATAGGTTAGCTCACCCAGGTGGACCGCTAACGACAAACAAAGCTGCGGCTTTAGCGAAGTTTCTTGAAAGAAAACTTCAGGAGCCTAATGGATTGGCTTCTATAAAGCCAGAAGTGCTCGAGTTGGCTGTAAAAAATGCAAAAGCTACCGTAAATGCAAGTAACTACTGGTGACTTCTTTTATTTATTTTATAATGGTGTCATTTCCTTTTCATTTGTGCAATTTAAGCCAATTTAACTGCTTACAAAGTGTTGTTATATTAGCAAGTTTCTTAATCTATTGACTCTGTGACATTCTCCCTTTTTTGGCGTGCTGTAGCAATGCTCTTCCTCTGTCCTTACAATGCTTCTACCATATGAGACTGTAATGCTATACAATCCCGCTTGATCTGGATTTTTTTTGGCAATTAATATCAAGTGTTGATTTTTGTTTCATTATTTTACTGCGGTTTGACTGACTAAGTTTTCTTGTATTTTCCATCGTTTATTTGTTTTCCCACATGTTCATTGTGTGTTTGATTAAATATCGGTATTAAAAATAAGTTTTAGTCTCAGTAACTTTTCGTCGGAGATTCTTCTTGGTGTGTAGACGCGGATATGATGTAAATAATATATACTACAATGAGTATTTTTTTCTCAGTTCGGAAGCGATTTCATTCCTCGAAACTTCTAGGGAACTCATAGGGAGAAAGAGAAATCATTGGTCAGGTCAAACATCGCGTATTTTCATCTCTCTACATTATCTTTCTCTCAGCTGAAACTCCAAACTTTGAGAAAGGGAGATGGGTATGCTTGGCCAGTTGGCCTTGCTATGTATAATTACATTTGGAGTAGGGATCAAGCTGTGAAAGCTTATTGATTCTTGTGGTTAAATTGGGTTTTCATGTCATAGTATTATACTTCAGAATTCTGTGGTTCTAGAAACTGTAGTGCAGGTGAACAGGAATGGGTATGGTACAGTTCGAGTACATTCATAAAAGGAAAGAAATATATCTGTTTTGGGACGGGTCTGAGATTTGAATCTGGTAGTATCTCCAGGTCTAGTTCCTCTTGGTATTTTGTATGTTCGGATCCGATTCGGTTTTGGTTTGGTTCAAGGAGAGAAATTGACATCCCAAGTTCAGAGCAGTGGTCTTGGAACAGCAGAAAGGGTGAATAGACCCCTAGGAAGCCTAGAGAAGAGAAGCAATAAGTTTGATCAATGTTTGAAAGGAAGTCAATGATGTGTTGGGGTTTGAGGAGAAGGGAGGCGGAAAAAATGGTCTGGAGGCAGCAATGCCAGACTAAACTGAACGATGCGATGATAGTTTTGTGCAGCACGGAGTGCATGAGAGTTTGTCTTTGTTTACCAATGGACCTACGGATAAGTGAAACTGCGGTTTGTTTAAACACTGTATGTTAATCTTGGACACTTGTACTAGTTTGCTATTAGTATTGTGTCACCCAAATCTAATCACCTGTTAGTTTACTCACATTAAATCCTTCATTGCTTGCATTTAGAAAGCCATTCGACCACTCCCTGCATTTGGGCAGACTTCGTCTATGTGGAACAAATGGATACCAAATACGTTCTTGCATTTTGAGGGTGGGATGACGAAGACGAGATTCTCCCCAAATGATCGTCCTAGACCTAATATAGATCAATCTAGGAATGTGGGTTTTATTATCTTAATGCAGGTCTGCAACAATTTGAATTCTTTCTAGTGGTAACCTTTCAAAATTTGAGCTTTGTTTTGCGGTGTTTTGCTTTCTGGCTTTCGTGGTGAGGTTTTGATGTCTATATACCTGCTTGTGTCACCTTTCGTGGACGCCTAGCATGATTTTGGCGAAGCATTTACTCGTGCTAATCTATATCTGTTGATATACTTATATCCTGGTCTGTCCTGTAACAGGTGGTACTTCTCATTCTGGAAGACTCATACGGCATGTAGATTCTTTTGGTGATTCTGATGTGGTTAGTTCCGTTATTGTGGATGAGTGAACTCAGTTCTCCAAATCACATCGTGTCCTTTATTGACGTGTTCATTTTCTGATTGTCCATTGGACAGGATGTGCCGGACATTGGAGAAAAAGGCGAGTCAAAGAAAGAAAAGAAGAAAAAGAAAAAGAAGAATAAAGGAAAAAACAAGAAACAAAAGGTCAGTGAAGTCCTTGTTCAATACTGCTACAACCTGAAGTTTGGCTTCGGTTGTGAGGGCACTAGTATTTGTGATGTTTTAGTGACAAGTCTTAGGTTGAGACATATCTGGATAGCGTATTTGTATTTGTAGCCTGATGGATTCTTGTTGCTTAGCAAGGTGGGATTTGCTGAATCTTTTTATGTGATTGGCTACAGTCAGGAAACTCCATGCTGTAGTGGACGACAGCGGAATGGGAAGTCTGATTTTGGATATTCAGCAAGACTTGGTCGCAATTCAGTCGGATGACTCCCTGAAAAGTTTAGAAATTTAATAGCTGAGGAATGCAGCTGCGTGTGCTTGTTTTGATGCCGACTTGCTTATATGCTGGAGAAAATTCATTTAGCTCTTTAGACTCTTGTCAGTATTTATTTTGTGATGATTCCAGCATGTACTGCAACATAATATTTAAGCCATCGAGTGATTATTTTACTGAAATGTGTTAGAAAGATGAACCTCAGTCCTCCAAGTTCTCACTGATGTGGCTCTTTATTACTGCCCTGAAAATTTTATTTCATATAATGAATTCCGGTACCCGTACCTGACCTATTTTGACAGTGAAGAGTTTAATTGTTTTGAATTTACTCGCAATGTTTGTGTATAATTTAACTGAGAATGGAATCACACAATAGTGAAGTAGTTTACCACTTTAGGGCTAGAGTAGTTAGTTTCAAAGTTACTTTTGGTTAATCTTCGGACCTGAGCCATATCTGTTGTAAAAAGGCTGAAACAAGACAAAAAAAAAAAAAAAAAAAAAGATCTGTTGTATACATATTTGAGCATCGTACATGGCCATCTTTCAAACATTGAGAAAGTGCTCTTGCTATAACCCGAGTCTGGGACTCTTGTGAATTGTAAAGCTAAAGACCATTGCATGAAGTACAGAGGAAATGATGAGGCTGAAAAGAAGTGAAAAACATCATGAATTGATGATGTTATAACAAGTTACATTCATGTATCACCGGATTAGCTTGTCTTCCGGTTATGAGATGGCAAAACACACCCCCAATCAGAAAGTTTCTAATTCTCTTTTTATCAACTAGATATTGCTCCGGAGTCTAATATACAACTTTCAAAATGCTAAGCTCTTATGAACATTTTGAAAATGTACAGAACGAAGATTCAAAGAAGCAGCTCAAAAGTTGCTAGGTTGGTATAAGTGCTAATATTTGGTTCCTGATTATCCCCATGCACTTCTGTATTTCTGCATAGACAGGAAGATTCTGTGAGCAGCAGGGCTGCAAACCGGTAACAGCAGAGTCTAGTATCTGGGCTACATCGGCTGGTGGGAATTGTCGTTCCGTACATTTCTGCAATCATTAAAGAATAAAATTAAATCATCGAGAGTAATTTATATTAACAGAAATTGAGAATTGTGACAGTCGAATTGAAGCGGCTCAGAGACATTAGTACTAGATTACTACTAGGTCCCCGAAACAATTGTTATCATACCTACTTCAACTCTTTTGTTAAAAACTAGGTCCTTGAAACAATTGCTATCATACTTAATTCAACTCTTTTGTTAATATAGGTTCCTTTCAACCTTTGCATTTTACAGCATGGCATATACCTACTTCCTCCACAGCTCTTTCTGATTCCAAAAATGCATTATTTTACCCCGTGAATTTGATCCTCTTGGTTAAGTTAGAGGGATGAGTAGTCAAAATGGCCCGAGTGCCCCTCAGTAAACCCAACCCTTACCAAATGTGTGTGTGTGTGTGTGTGTGTGTGTGTGTGAGAGAGAGAGAGAGACAGAGATGAGGGGTGCTATATCAGTCTACATTCAGTTATCCATTTTCCTTTCTCTGAAATATCAGTTTTTTTCTTGCCACTCAATATAATTCCTTTTTGGGGAATTCTATTACGAACTCAAACCAAATGATGAACTCTATTCTCTCCTCCCTCCATGCAGCTGTGTCAAAATGGCCAACTGGTCTCTACTCTTCTTTTTCTTCTCCACCAGTACTGAGCATGATATAGTGGTTGGGAGAGATTTTACAGAAAACTAAGCGGATATTACCACCCCCCCCCCCCCCCCGGCCAAAACAGCATATCTTTTGGGTATGGAAATTATCTGGCATTTATGACGGGTATAGTGTCAGGGGAGGAGGAAGAGCGGACAACAAAACCTATAACAGAAAGGGCATACGAGACACCAGGGTGTGAAATACCATGAATAAAATTGATATCAAAGGACCCAAAGAGACTGATAGAGGGAGAAACGGAGGCGGAGAGAAAAGACTGCAGGATAAGAGACAGAAAACCGTAGATGGCGACAGACGAGGAGATGTCGGCCGTGACTGGGGCTCAGATGGATGCAAGTGTTTTATCAACTCCCCCCCCCCCCCCCCCCCCACACACACACACACACACAACACAACATCTATAATGGATATTAGACCCTAAAACTTTTGAAATACCCCGGCCACATGCACAAACTAGAAAGCACCACTGCACGGTGCCCTGCCTCTGCGAAGCTTAAAGCTGGTTCCTTGGATTTGCAGATACTGTTGGACACATTTCTTCTAACACCTTTTACTTGCAACACAACCTTACATAAACTTTGATAGTGATAGTTGCATGAATATGATAATTGATAAACACTGTTATACACATCAAGGTTACTTGACCTGAAACTCCATAATCACCTCTACGTGAATGGATTTGGTGAAATGAAATCCCACTTGCAGGAGGGCAAGATTCAGACAGGGAAATAAGCAGTCAAAGAAAGGAATTTAAAACTATTTTTTATTCACTTTTTGCATAGCCTCAACTTTTACTCTAGTAAAGGCAGCCCTAATGTATTTTCCTGGTCGTGTAATCAACATTTGAGAAACAAAAGAACTTCAAATTTACCTGGATCATGAGTAGAGTGGCCACACATTGACTAACAAGTTCAGATGGAATTTGTGCTTCATTGTTCCCCAACACGTTCTTCAACTCAGGTCCAGGTGGATGCAGCGAACTGATGGTGCTGGAAGTGAACAGGTCATGAGAAGTTGGATTGCGAAGAACTGGGTCGGTGGACAGGGACTGTCTCGCAATCCCCATGCTAGAATCATCCATCGATAGCCGATTACTGATATAGTCTATGGCCTCTTCAATACGGTCAACTGTGTTTCCTCCTCCCTTTATAGATGACATTGCCTACAACAGTTATTGAATTGGGAACTATAATCAGAATTAGAAAATCATATAAGGAATCAAAGCTGGGAAGTCAGAGGTCAACTGTTCATATACTTGACTTAATAACCCACCTACAATGCAAGAATCTGCCATTTGCAAGTTTGTAACTCATCAAAACCAACATTTTTTTCTGGGTCATGAAATATGACTTTACCTCTAGAAAATAAAAAGTGATTGTAATAGTAGAAGGGAATTCTACCAAGGACCCCTACCCAAAAAAGTATGGTTCTTGGGGATTATTTCGGTCTTGTTGATATCTGTGGAGAAGTGTTGATTTGGACAATGTTCAAAGAAAAAGGTACATATGATAATATCATAGGGGTGTCAAGACTCGAAAATATGGAAAATCTGGAAATTTGGCTCTGTATGAAAAGATGTAGGACCATTTTCAGAATTTAGCAACTAAAATCATGAGATGCATGCAGATTTTGCAGATATTAATGCACTGATTTGTTAACACAGATCTATGCATAGCATACTGTGAAATGTTCTGGAAGATGTCAAATCAATATCTTGAAAACCAGGAAAACTAGATGACAGAGGCCTTAAAAATGGCATTCGGACCTGCATTGCTGCATCTACCATTGTTCGAGCTTTTGTCCTTGAACTATCCACGATATCATGGACATTTGGCCCTGATTCCTGCAGGTGATTTGCATGTTGATCAAACAAGCTGAAGGGTGCACTAGATTCTACTACATTGGTTGTGGGCCTTGGATGTGCAACTGGGGAGCTTCCTTGATAAGTGTTCCGCTCCCTCAAACAACGAAGAGCAGAGGTAACCTGCAGACCAAATTCGATCGACTTTAATAATCTACATGAACAGAAACATGTTGGCAATTGAAATTAATTTAATAGCAATTCATGAAATCACATGCCTGGTCATTTACTTCATTCAGCTGTACAAGTACTGCAGCATATTGCTTCTTGAAAGACTCAGAGTCCTTCAAAGCATTGTTTCCATTCATTTGGTTTTCCAACACGTCATCATTCATGTGCTTCAGTTCAGACACCACTGCTTCCTACAAGTTCCAAATACCCAGTAATTAGTTAGTTTTACTTTTTTCAGAAATTGTTTTTGTCGTCAACCGGGTTTGAAACCGGGACCTCATGCATGGGGCTTCCAACGCTCTACCACTTGAGCTACCACCCTAGCTGCTAATTAGTTCTTTTACTGATTAAAGACATTACACCAACCAAAGAAAAGGTAAAAGAAAGCACAACTTCAACAGGTGAAATGGCATAGAATGATGATATGAATGATGGTTAAACATTCATGTATGTAGATAAGGCTTGTATGGGGTTTGAAATGGCATCGGAAGGAGTGCAAGTTAAGAAACATGAAGACTGTATAATAATCAAAATGTTAATTGTTGAAGATCAATATTTAGGAGAATGGAAGGGCAAAACTTCCGAATCTTTAACATGATCAACACTATGATTAAATTTCTTCTTTACCACTATAACATTCCATATTTGGGTTTTGCTGCTTTTCCAATTGAGAATGAACTGTTCTCCAGGAGCTCTCTGAACACCATGATGGTCTCACAAAGTTCCCATTTTTGGCAAAACAAACACAAAATGCAAAAGACCACACCGGACACTGGTATCCCTGCCTTCAAAACTATACGAAGATGACATTAACTTAAATCTTACAGCATGATTTAGAAGGATGGGATCTCATAGAGAACCAATGCAAACGAGCAAACTGTAATAACTCTGCCTGAAATCGGGCTGGGTTTGTGACATGTTTTTGTGCCATAGTGATTTGCTTCTGAGAGGAATCAATACAGTCAATGTGACAACCTGATAATGTACCAGAGGATGAATTGGGTTCCGACTTAGCTAGTGTATGCGCTCTACATAGCTTTTCAGCTCTAAATTTGGATATAACTCTTTTTAGATGTACTGACCAGGGAGAGTTGAAAATACTTGTTCTAGTTGGTTCTCCACCAATTTCATTTGGTTTGGCGTCTCTCATGTGGTTTTACTTCCTCACAGTTGGGTATAAGGAAAATAGAAAACCAATTTTAGATTTGGCAGAATAGATGAGGTTATTAGCAGTCGTGGTAATTATGTCTGGGGCTAGTAGCAACGAAGGTTGGATGTACTACCTGCTCTAGTTATCAAATCGAAATTCACCTTCACTGAATCGTAAATCGAATCGAATCGTGGATCGTAAAGATTCAGCTTGCAATCTTTTTGTGTAGATACAATAATATATTTCATAAAGCTATAACATAATTGAACAAAATATTCATATTTTTTTTAAAAAAAAAATCAAGTTATTGGAAACCCGCATCCGAAACTTGTGATTAGGAGTTTCACACATCTAAAAGATAAAGTATAATGTAGATATAGACAGACATGTAAAGCAAGGAACTACAAGATGCCAAGGAGATTGAAAATAATAGAAAATTATTAGTCTTGGACTTGAGAAAAATGCACTAGTAATTTGAAACAAATGCATGTTGCGAAACACGCTTAAATGTAGGATGTAATGTAGGAAGTATTATTTTTTAGACTGATGCTGCAACTCAATTAGACCTTTAGATGAATCGAAGGTGAATCATAGAATCGGTCTGAATCGCAACTGAATCGTAAGATTCGGACTCTTGAATCGGGATTCAAATATTTTTTGTCCATTAAAGATTCACCAAGGGATTCACATCGTTTCATGGGTGAATCGAATCGTAGGATACGAATGGTAAATCGTAAGATTTTGACAACTATGCTTCCTGCAGACACACACAAATGAAAGAGAGATGCTAATATTACGTTCTCGTGTTTCCTAATTTGAGTGGTTTCTATGAAGTACAGAGGCAGGTGCGGATGCGGGGCAAGAGGTAAGCGAAGACAGGACGATCTCGGAAAAATGGGAATGCTGGTGAGACATTATTTTAAATTCATCCAAGACATACATAATATTTATAATATACAAAAATCATAGTTGTCAAATTGAGAATCAGGTCATGAATCGAAATTTCACTTTACTAAATCGAATCAAACCGTGAATCGTAATGATTCAATTCAAATCTCCTCAAGTATATAGAATACATATCCCTTAAATCCGTAAACATGTATGAACAGTACATTCATATTTTGAACAAGTAAACACGAAAATTCAAAAAATTGCTGCAGAATGAGTGATTATGAGCCTTATGCATCTTACTGTCCAAACGATAATAAGGGTGGAGATATAAGAAGGTATGTATGTAGAGCTAGGATGCATAAGAATCCAAAATAAAAAAAATGAAAATAATATGGAAATTACTAGTCTTGGCTTTGATAAAGTTGTACTAGCTATTTTGATAAATAGGAAAAGTATGACTTCATGGACCGACTCCAACTTTTAATTAGGCCCGATACGCATCGATGATGAAACACATGAATCGATCTGAATCGCTACGAATCTTAAGATTCAGGCTCTTGAATCAGGATTCAGATTATAAGATTCATAGATTGATTCGCATCGTTTCATGGGTGACTCGAATTGAATCATATGAATCGAATCGTGAATCGTAAGATTTTGACAACTATGGCAAAAATGATGGATGCAGTACATCCATGGACGATTAATAAAATAAACAATCAACTTTGTGAGACTCTAATGCAACTTAAAGGACACTACAATTTATAATGCAAGAAATTATGGGGAACTATAGGGACATAGGGCAAGTATCAAAACTTCTTTAATATTTAGATGCATCAACTTGATCCTAAACGTCTACATTGGTAAGCAACGAATAGTTCTGCCCAAGTTGGAAATTGAGTGTCCCAGTCCAGTATACTGACAACCAGAAGTAAGAATCAAGTGCACAACATTTGTCCACTTTCATTTAATGAAATGAATATGTTTACTTATAAGGATCAAGAATATTAGTCGTGCAAATACCTTGTACTTACATATAATAAGATAAATATACTTCGAGGACGTGACTTAATTTTTTGCCTGTTTCAAAATCTTCTCAATTGAACAGCGTTTTCTTTTCTTTGCATCTTCACTTCTTTCTGGTTTGGCAACTTCTAAGTCAGGGATTTTCCGTCGAGTTTCGAAGACATTTAGTCTCCTACTGTTGGGGTGGAGCCCTGGTTCATGGGCGACCCGTTTTATGTATCGACCAGGTTCATGTTTTCTACGACCCGAAAAAGAGACATGATTTGTGGAGTGAAGACTTGGGCCGGTTTGGGCTTGGATCCGGACCGGTTTAATAGGTCGTCTATTTATAGAGTTCTTAGGGTTCGTAGCAAGTATGTTGAGTGTTCGGATTTCGCTTGTAATTCTCTCTGAGACGTTTCGTCTGTTTTTAGTGAAATCTCTGCAACTCCGTGGATGTAGGCTGTTTTGCTGAATCACGTAAATCTGTGTGTTTAGTTTCCTTCTTTCTGCATATCTCGTTTTTCACGGCACCTACACGCATCCACTCTATGTCTAGGATTAGATAAAGAAGGGAAACGAAGGAGACAACACATGGTGACAAAAAGAAGCATCCTAGAAGAATCAGGTCATCATCCACATTGTGTTGAGGATTAGATAAAAAACGAAAGTAAGATGAAACTTGGTGAGTTGAAGAAGCATGTTATACGAATCAGAGCATCAATCCACAGCATGTCGAGGATTAGATAAAGAAAGGAGACGAAGGAGATGACACTTGGTGAGTTGGAGAAGCATCCTACAAGAATCAGAGCATCAGAGAATCTGCTGAACTATGGCACCTCGAAGGCCAACCATGCTTCACATTACCAGTTCAACAGGAGTTAGGTGTACTTTAAAGCATTGGTGGTTCTTAATTTCGAGCGAAGGTTGTGGGTTGTAGCAGGTTCTTGTTGGTGGCAGTGATGTTGGGTAATGAGAGGAGCATAGGATAGACCTATAGCGGTGGTGATAAAGAGCAAAGATTGTGAAAAAGAGCAACGAGAAGAGGATGCTGCTACCACTGTGAGGAGAAGCGAGTCTCTGTGTAATCTGTCAACTCACGGCGTATCAAGCATGTAATCATAGTTTTAAACCCGTGTCTCGAATATGCATAACCGATGTCTCGAACTTGCGCCTTTTGGCTGAAATAGATGACGAGTGCCACTGGGCCAGTAACAATTATAATCTCGGAAGGGAAAAAAACTACAAGTAGTCAATTGTTTTCCTTAATTGATGTGAATGTACTAGACTTATATACTATACCTACTTTCTTTTCTGAAATTATACACCATTTTACTTGGTCTAGAGTCTATACTTCTCTACAACAATAATTATCTTTATTCTGACTGTAAAAATGAAACACGATTATTCTTCCATTTATAGTTATTTTAATTAAACAAGATTATATAAATTATTGTAGCCGGCCTCGGTTAAACAGGTAAAAAGGTTTGTTGTCATTGTCATTGTATTGAACCGGCAGTTGAACCATTGACCCGCTGGTTGAAATCTAAACCGGTGACCCGGTCACTAGACCGGTTCAACGACAGGTCCAAGTTTAGATGCTATGGTTGTGATGCCGAACACACGGGGTTTGAGCATAGTTTGTCCTCCTAATAAGTACGAACAATAATGCTTTCAACAATATTAGCATGGAATGTATACTCAACTCATAACAAAACAGTTCTCTCTGACCGGACTCAATAAGGCTGTGAGGTAAGAGAATGTATTTTGAGCACAGGCTTTTACTTTGCTTTCTACCCATTTCTTTGCTTTTTGTAAGGTGGGTTGGAAAGTAGCTAAGCATATCACATTGACAATTTCGTATATGTCGCATATCGAGAGTTTTATTACAAAACCTCAAATAAAGGGGCATTTTCTAACTCCATTACTTCTATATACGCAAAGCAATGCATGTAAAAGCCTGTGCGGTATGGGAATATCTCAACTTCTAAGTTCATATTGAATTAACTCACAGAAACTGAATTTGAGTCCATCTAATTTGGCATGTCTGGCTCTGAATTTTGTCGCGGCATAGTTTCTCATTTGATGAATTTGTAGTTGGTAGGAGGCTTGAGAAGGTTTGACTGATTCCCGATCACTCAAGGTCTGACTTTTCAAGAGGGAGCTTTAAAGACAATATTATAGAAACATTGAGCTCAAGAATATGCAATATGGGATTATCGAGACATCCCCGAATCTAATGTTGGTGCTTTATATATAAGTTCATTGTTGAGCGGGGCACCATTTCTTATCTCTTTGTTGGTGTTGGCTGATATACTCGTATCTTCTTTCTTGTTAAATAGTTTCTGTTGCTAAGGTTTGATGCTTCTGGGTTTGACATTCCCTTCCGTTTCTAGAGAGCAATAGGACCAGGATAACATTTTAGATGCTCTGTCAGTTGGGCTTTTGTATGGTTCTCCAAAGGAAATCGTTATTGCGGTCAATCTACGGACGTGGGGAAAATATAAATTCCAAGTCCACTGTAATTATGGTGTACCTATAAATTTATATGTGGTGTGTATCGTATGCCAATAATACCACTTTTCAGTTATGTGATAGATGTTTGGTGATAACACGTTATTGATGTTCTTCATTTTATTTTTTTATTTTTCTATCGATATTGATGGGGTTCATTTCATTTACTATTAATGTGTACAACTGCAGAAATTTAAGTGAATTTCATGCTTTCACTAGAGGATAAGAGATTAGCGAGTGAGGTTTTTTGCTCAACTTACCATTTTGCAGGTTAGACAGGAGAACAAAAATGTTGCAGATTTTTCATTTTCGGGCTTTTTTTCACTTGTTCAGGTTAAGAAATTTTGCATCATTTCAATTTTTTTTTTATTATTATTTTAAGAGTTTATAGTGGACGGAAGGATAGAACAGAATGAAATTCACTCCACAAAAGGTCAAAAAGAAAAAGAAGAAAATGGCCATCGAGTTCACATTTCAAATGTAATAAACGTCAGCCACAACTCGTCACTTTCGGTACACTTCTGTAATATATGCGACTTTCGCAATGTGTGAGCAGCTGAAATATGTGGTTAACATAACAAAATATCGACAATTCAACATATGAATCAAAGATTTTAGTAAAGTTCTGTAGGCCGCACTACTAAAACACTAGAAAGATATAGCCTATTGGTTAATATGTATATCACTTCAAAAGAGAAGAGAATGACATAAAACGATAATTTTAGAAGCACAAATAAAGTATGTGCACTACCTTCTTATCAAGAGCACGAGTTAGCTCAGCAAGGGCTATTATGTCGGCTTCCTTTGCCCGCATCTGTGCAACATTAGAAGGCTTAGAATTTGCTGCAGTTTCCTTGACTCCAATCTTAGCAGGCGAATTAGGATTTGTAAACCCCTGGAAAGATTTTTTTTGTCAGGTGACCTTTAAGGAAAATGCTCTCAAATGTTGCAATGGTATAGTCTTCAATGCAAAGAGTTACACGGGGATTTCTCAAGATAATAAAGATGGCCGTTCAAAATCTATCCATCCACAGTTCTCTTTCTTTGATATGTGGATCAGCAGAATAACAACCCAATTAAAAAATAATCAGAAAACAGTCATACAACTCATCTCTTGATACTGACAAGCAGTATCATCCACTGTTAGGGACAATATTTGTGCTCATGATTACGATCTAGTATACCAACTCTCTGGCGTGTTTTCTTTGGCGACCAATTCAAATTCTCTAAACAGTCTTTTACTGGCAGATTATATAGAATAAGAGATGTCTTGAAAAGACAAAAGCAATACTTTGTTATAAAGAAGAATAAATAAAAGAGAATAGAACATGTTTCTGCCTGGGAAGAAGTCCATGTGATTTGGTATGAACTAATTTTCAAACTTTTAAGACAGTTGAACTTTTAAGTCAACTCAGAATGAAGAAAAAAAAGTCATGCTTGTTACAGACTTTCTTCAACAATTTATAAGCCGTGTCTTTTGAGTTCACATGTAAATTTAAGCCCAAAAAGAGTTCATGTTTGTGAACTTTTTGACCTTTGTTCAACTACTGTTGTAGATAACCATATTATCTTTACACTTTATGGGGAATTACATCAATTAAGCCACAATATGCTACCTACCAAATTAAAGTACACTAAACAACACTACCACATCACCAACTTTTGAACTGTATTAACTTATTTTACCGAACACATTCAGTTTTTTTTTTTTTTTTGGCAACTTTTTCTGTCAGACATTTCTCACACTCAAAGTCCCCAAAAGTTTATAAAGTTCACATCAAACTTGCCCTAGATTAGTAGATTTAGTTGAATCATGATAACTACGATCATGCTTTTGTAACTCAAAACTCCTTTATTCTTTCTTCTGCAGATCTAAAATTCTAGTAAGTGAAGGGTTTATTTTCTAATAACAGTAACTAGACAATAGAGATTGGTAACTTCTAGTACATCAAAATTCAAGTTATCATAATAGATGGTGCCCAGTTATCTTCCCAGGCCATAAGCCCAAAAAGGAAAAAAAGGGGCAAGAAGGTACCAACCTTCGACTGTTTTAACAAATTACTCATTGGATAAGGCGGAGGAGATGCGTGAGAAGAAACTTCAATATGCTCCAGGCCTTCAGTGGCAGAAAACTTAATATATCCATCTCGTTTCTTATCTTTACCATGACCAACCAACTTCAGCTCATTGAAGTTCTCAAAAGGCATTAAGTTTCTAGACAGCGACGTAGGCATATTCTCTAGAGGGTTTAATGGCATGCAATCAATATCCTGCGAGAAAATAAAGCTTTAGACCATTACATTCGAGTAAACAGAAAGGGAAACAAAAGAACAGTCTCTACACACAGATCTGTGACAGAAATGACTTAAGGAAGAGACGATGAATGTCTATAACCATATACGGCATATGACAGTAAAATGGAAACCAAGTTAGAAACCTAGTTCTATCATATCAGCTGAAAGCGAAATCACAAGGTTGGGTTCTAGAAAATGTCAAATACTCATTCATGTGAGACAACAAAAACAACGGGAAAATATGCTAAGTTAAATGGTGTGTGTGAGAAATGTGGACACATGCCCACCAATATCTGTGTCAGAATTGGAGATTACACATAAAATGATAACCACCGACTTTTGGAAAGGGTCCACTCAACAAAGCTATTTCAATGGCATAAATTAGCGTCGGAAAAAGAACAGAAAAACTTTTAACAAGCGCCCAAAGCCAAATTTGAGCACGCCCGCTAATACGTAACACAAATACATTGAAGGCCAGAATACTGGTGAATGAGAAGAAACTGCTTCCTAACTTAATCAAGTTCATAGATGCCAAAACACCAAAAAGGAATTGCAACTAACATCAAATAGATTTCAGTTTCATAGAAGCCAACTACATTTTAGGAATGAACAAATTTAAACCATATATGAACAAATTTAAACCATGTGAAGAGCATGTACGCGTGGTATACAAAACAACCAAAACATAGCACATCATTTATATGTTTCATATGGGTTAATGCAACGTAAATATAGGTATTCCTCCTAATTATTATCGCGTATCATGTGTGAGCAGAACAAGATGTTCATGGTTAATATAGTATAATCTATACTATATACTATTTGAGAATGAGTTTTTAGAGTTTGAATGAGAGAGATGTGGCATTGCCGATTAATTAATGTAAATTCGAAGTTAGCATTGAAATTAAAATTAGATCAAAATTAGTGTAACTGAAAATTATAAGTCAAAAGAAAATCAATCGGTAAATCAATAAAAATGCTATTGATTGTTCTCCTTAAAAAAAAGGTATTGATTGGTGTTGAAAATGGAAAACTGTGTAAAAAAAATCAATGTGATTGATTAAAAAAAATCAAATCGTCTCTCAATATATGTAATGAAATGAATTGGAATTGCCTCTAAACGAAATGGAAGTGGGTAAAGGAAGAAAATCAACCAAGAGTTTGAACTGCGATCATAATAAACTGACATGTATAGATGTCATGTTTCCTGTGCATCGCACAGGTACAAAGCTGGTTTGGGTCCTAATTCATAACTTTTACATTTTGCGTAAGTGGGTGTCCCTGATCATACTATGGTATTCCTCTCTTACGGTGGTTAATCTCCCAACACCAACAAGTGGTATGGTATCAGAGCCCAAGGTTTGTGTACGGTTCCATGAATGGTTGACCTGGTGTTCCTACATTCCTGTGGATGGTCAATCTCCTGTGTTTCCCCAGCGGGTGGTCTTACAGAAGGTGCTCCAGAGCAAGGTGATTCAAAGAAATTCGGAAAATGCTTCCCAGTGTGTGGAAGCATGCCAGAGGGCTCAAACATGAACGGGGAGATTTTTAAATATCATGTGTTTGCGGTTGTCCTGCATCAGGATGGTGGACAAGATGTCCATGGTCGATAGAGTTGATTTGGGCCCTAACTCATGTTGATCGTTTGGGTAAGTGGGTTTCCCAAAACATACTATGTATTTCCTCTCTTACGGAGTTAATCTCCTAACAAGTCTGTGGTAGATATTTCGTGGTTCCTAGTCCTAAGATTCTAATATAATCTATCCGTTACAATCCAACGACATTAATGCATTCTGTCAGCAGATGAAGGGTACTTGGTACAAAATGTTGGCACGCCAAAAAAGTGTATATATATTTATATACATACATATATATATATATATTCAAGATTTGAACCTCTATGTTTCGCCATTGTTTTATGGGGTAAAAAACATGACATGTACAGAACTAAAATGCAGGTTTCAGGGGTATATCAATGATGCATAATTCGAATAAAAAATGATGACTATAAGCTGAAGATGCACTACCAGGACAAATTCAACCCCTAGCTCTGGGCGGTCAAACTGAACACGGCACCTAGTATGGTCAACTGTTAACACATTTCCGTCGTGGATCTCTCTTGTTCTAGGATGAATGGCTACAACACGTTGTCCAACAGATAAAGGTCTGGCAAGATCGGTTGGGAGTCCTTCCCGCGTGCCAGCACGAAGTTCAGTATAATGTCTTCTGACAGATTCACGGTATTGATTAAGCTTTTCC
Organism: Linanthus parryae; assembly: GCA_023055425.1. Classification (NCBI taxonomy): domain Eukaryota; kingdom Viridiplantae; phylum Streptophyta; class Magnoliopsida; order Ericales; family Polemoniaceae; genus Linanthus; species Linanthus parryae. The sequence continues at coordinate 126,337,709 of JALGPY010000001.1, forward strand.
TTCTCTTCCTTCAGGAATTGCTGTGAGAATCTCCGTGGTTTTCCAAGGGAGCTGCGTCACGAAAGATATGCAAAATCAAATTCTCTTGCACAGGACAGTTGATTACTTTCTGGGACCGTCTAAGCTAGGAATGATTGTAGAAAGCATGAAGTGCAGGAACAAGAAAATCACACTTGCTAATGTAGTTTGAAATAATGCTTTACTATTTTTCTCGCATGGTTTGAAGGCTAAAGATTCATAGAACCAGTCTAAATCACTACTGGTGATCGACTAGGAGGGAATCGACAAAATTAAAGCCCATGCTTGCCCAAACAGGGATGCCTATCTTTTTGGCACATAGAACACAAAGGTGATCTTAACATTCTGCCAACTGCAGAATATGATTACTAGGACAACATGCTATCAACTATAAAACCAATAGACTATTTGTGCAATCAGCTGATTAGACTATTGACTATTCAATAAGGCCTTACCATTTCACATCAAATCATAAAATGATAAAATGTTTCAAGAACCATTATACTCCCTCTGTCCCACAAAATTGTCCCTTTTGAAACTCCAACTCTTTAGGAAGACATGCATTAATTGCAGACATGGTTAGAATTTGTGGTGATAACGACATGATAGCCCCTCTTTCTCCTTTTACAACACAACTATAATAACTTTATATTGGACATTGTTGTCAATTACCAATTTCAAACATCAGCGAAGGAAAGTGGACAATTATTTTGGGACATCCCAAAATAGAAAAGTGGACAACTTTTGTGGGACGGAGGGAGAAAGAATTTATTGTAAATTTTAGTCACTTCTATTTGAACCTTCCTCATAGAACATTTTTCTATAAGGAATTTAGGATATAAAAATGTTGGAATTCCTTTGGACTGCCAAAGTTGCTGCTTTTAATGGAAGTGCATTGTAAATGCTCCCTCTGTCCCACAAAAATTGTCTATTTCTCTATATTGAAATGTCCCAAAATATTTGTCTACCTTTCTTTGAATGTTTGAAATTGTGTAAATGGACAACATTATCCAATAAATGTAATTAAATTTGTATTGGACACGTAAATAAGGACAATAATGTCAATACCATCACAAGACTCAAATCTGAGTGCAAATAATGCTCGTCTCTTAAGAAGTTGGAGTCTCAAAGATGAACAACTTGTGGGACGGGGGGAGTACATGTCTAAAATTGCAACCTGTGAATGTTATATCCTTATAGTGAAGATGATTATACTGCTGCGACCGTTAGCCCTATAAAAGTATTACAATTATGCATGCAGACCCAACATCATGGAAGTTTTTGTACTTGACAGCATATCTGATTTTGCCAGTACATGCCCCTGAGGAGGCATGAGTTCAAGTGAATCCTCAATTGCATACTACCTGGATTATGAGTTCGGCAAAGATTCTGCTGCTTCCGGGGTGAAACCTCAAGTGCACAAACTGTCTGCTCCATGAGGTGTCACCTTGGTAAGCAAGGTAACATTTTTAAGAGTAAGCAAGTTCAAAAATTAGAAATTGCTAAATTATAAAAACTAGGGAATCACCCTGCAGAAGTGTAATCAGAATCATTACCATGTCTTTCATGATGCTATTTACAACACTAAATTGACAAGGAGATTCTGCTCATACCTAAGTGCCAAAAGGTAAATGTAAGTTCTGTACCTTCTTATGACACCCCATTCAACACGAGTCAATCTCGGAACATGGCCCAACCCAACATGATTCAGGTATTCCACAAATTCTCTTTTAGCAAACCATGGGTAGTCAACAGCACTATAGAACCACTCAAACGCGCACCACCTCCTTAAACGATGGTTCGACAAGCAGCTGGAAAGGTTCTCCTGCATCCAGAATCACATATAAATGAACCTGCACTATAATGAAAACGAAGTGCATGGAAAGATAGACTACTGGCAACCTTAAGACTGAGAGTTCCATCATGAGCCAAAGATCCTGGTAAACCAGGTTGGTTCTCATTTAGGAATATATCACAATGTTTTACATCTTCCAGGCGTTGTGGTTTCTGCAAGTCCATCTTGCGCCTACTTCTCACTTTGGTAGGTAAATTGACCTGGTTTTCCATGTGGACTTGTATAGTAGATTGAGCTGAGTCACCCTTTTCTCTCAAATCAGTACTGGAAGAAGAAAGCTCTAGACGCCCAACTGATTTTCCTTGCTGATTCGAAGTACTATGGGAAGAACGCTTTCCCTTGCTCGTTAACTTCTTTCCATCATCCATAACCTGCCACCAAGTGCAGCACATAGAGTTATCTTCAGCACCAACGATAGAAGAAACAAAATGCTCTTTTATTATAATAAATAAAAGCAAATATGCAATGAACTGTTCAAAATTTGGGTAAAATAAGGGTCAAACGCCAAATTCCAGTTCTCGGAAGCATTAGCATTTAGTAATAAAGATGGGAAAAATCCTTGCATATCCTTATATTTTAGAGACAGTAATAAAGTTGGTCTAGTCCAGAGCCTCATTGCTATTCCATGTATTTAGAGACAGTTAAATTTGAACCAAATGGTGCTTAGCAGATATATATTTGCATTATAGGATATGGGAGAAATATACTACAAGACTGCCACAAAGTTGGGTCAGGGCACGTGAGGTTCTCAGCCTATTGCTTTGAGTCTTTGACTATGAACAACAGCACTGAGTGCAGATACTTAAAAGTCAACCTACCAGTTAGCAACACTCTTTGGTAAGCAGTGTGACCTTAGACTTCAACAAATCCATGTTGTTTTCTGATAACCTATATGACAGAAAATCTGCTCTTAAATAAAGTTCTTACGTGCATTGAGACCTTGAGCATTTTTAAGTCTATGTCAACTCAAACTGACCTGATTATCTGAGTGCTGTCAAAATGCAACATGCATTTTTCTCCTATTTGTGCTATGACTACAAAAATTTATTGCAAAGCAGTGAATTGTATATCAAATTACACCCAAACTAACTAGGGGAGGAGTCGGCTGCGAAATGATGAAACATACTGTCACAATTAGGTAAAATGTCCTTCCCCGCCCCCGAGTAACAAGGCTAAGAGACCATTGGCATGAATCTGTCGGTAAAGAGAAAGTGTACTGAAAGCTGATTGATCCATAACAATCTTTTATCCAAAGTGTTCTTTGAGATATTTTTCTCCTAGTCTCGAACTCCAAGCATGTGTGAGCATATTGTGTTGAAAACATGGAACCACCCACATATAATAAAAATATGGTTTTCAGTATAAACTGAGTACAAAGTGGCTATGTTTAATGAGTAAGTAAACAGATACCTGTAAAGTTTAATAGCAGATGAAGTACAGTATAGAAGGAATAATATGAGAGAGTGGGAGAGAGAGAGAACCTCAGCCTCCTGAGACGCACTTGGTCGAGTATCAGCATGAGCTTCAGTCTCCAAAATCTGAAGTGGAACACCATCAGCATAGTTTGAATACACCATATGAAGCAGATAAAAGTAGGCAAGCGCAACAGTAAACGATGGCCCAGCACCAACAAACATTCGAGAATCCGCCAAAACATCCACATAAAAGGGTACACTTGTGTATCTGCTTACATCTGTTACTCCGGCCACATTTAGTTGTGGTTGTGATAGGGTTGGGAGTAAAGGGTTAGTTTACTATGACTTAAGGACTTCCACAACAATTAAGTTTGAGATCAAAAGAAGTTTGGTAGAAACAGGTTAAATAAAAAGATAAAGTAGAATAGTTGAAATTAAGAGTTCAAAACATGGCAGGTGTTCCTTAGTGCATGAGTTTAGAGACCTCATAAAGTAATAAATACAATCTTATTACCGGTGTCTTTGCAGTGGTCGAACAACGCCAGAAACAAAATACCATGTTAAATTCTTTTTGTAGCATTTTTTTGGCTGAAATGTCATACCATATTCCCAGTAATAATTATTTAAAAAAGGGGAAACTTCAAAAAGCACATTTTGTTCAGCCCGAGGCCAGAAAGCATACATGTGATGTACTTCTAAACAAAAATCAACATGTAGTTCACAGGTAGGTTTACGTCAGTAAAAATCTGTTATGTTCAACATTTTATGCCATTTTTTAAATAAATGTAATGAAAATTAATATTATAAAAAAGAAGTTAACAACAATTCACCAAACAACTTTAATAATGTTTAATCAGTACATAGTTGACATAATCTAAACTACACCCCTCTTCTTCAACCAAGACCACATCCTCACCACTACAACCAACATCCACGGTCCACCACCTCCACCGATCTAACCGCCACTACTGTAGCGACCATTACTCCTTCCCCAAATACACTGACTCGCCATAGTAACTTCTGTCTTCCCATTTCCTCCTCACTTTTCAACATTAACAGATCCAAGTCTATCTAACCCAAGGCCACCACCACAATCACCATCTTCTCCAACTTTGCCGACCCTATACCATAGCTATGACCACCACTGACCCTTACTACCACCAAATACCGGTCTCTAATGTCCTCAAACCTCCATCTCCCTGTAATCATAAAGCTTTAAGTCAAAAAACCTGAAACCTCAAACTTCATTTTCCGATCGAGGCGAACAACCCCAAGCCCAATTAATATCATTATCGCGGCTGTCTATTTTCCCGGCCAGCACCAATTGTGAAATTGAATGGGGTACTGTTTGCCAAGAGGTCCTCTTCCTTTCCCCGTTCTTCATCTAAGTTCAAATCTTGACCGTTAGGGGTAGATGGGCAAATGAAATCTGGGACCAAGATTTCGGAACTTGCAGCTTTAAGAATTCAGTGAAGATTGAGGTTTGGGAACATTAGAGAGTGGTAGTAGTAAGGGTTGGTGTGGCCACAGTTACAGTTGGAGAGTCGTCGGAGTTAAAGAAGATGGCGGTGATGGTGGCCAGGGGCGGAGGTGTAGAGGGGCATGGGGTGTAACTCCGCCCCCTCAACATTTCACAGAACCACAGATATTCGTAAGACCCCTAATAGTTCAAAAATAATAAAAGACCCCACGTATAGAAACCGTACCCCCTCTTCTTAAAATCCTGGCTCCGCCAGTAATGGTGGTTGTGGTGGTGGAAGTGGGTTAGAGGTTGTGTTTGTTTATGTGGGTAAATGTGGAAGAAATGGCGAAGAGGGAAAATGGGGAGTAAGTGCTTCTCTGAGTAATGGTGGCTGAAATTAGTGGTGGTGGATGTTGGTTGTTATTGTGAGGATGGTGGTGTTGGTTTGAATTGAAGATAAAGGGTGTAGTGTAAATAATGTCAGCTATGTAGGGGTGAAAAATAATAAAAGATAACTATGGCGAATTGTATTTTTTTAATATATAATTTTTCATATAACTGCTTATAAAAAAAAGGAAGCATAAAATATGGAACTTAATGGATTTTTACAGGCGGAAACCTTCCTGTGACCCACATATATGCTTTTGATCAAAAATGAACCACAAACATGCTTTTTGGTCCGGGCAAAACCACAGGTATGCTTTTGAAGTTTACCTTTTAACAAATAAAAGGGGACATGTGTAAGACCACAGATAAGCATATTTGAGGTGCAAAGGCGCAATACATACTCTTAAACTTTACTTTGTTTCTACTATCCCACAGTTCAGTCACTGAAGCACATCAAGCAAGCTTCCTACTTAAGCGACTGCCATATCTTAGACTCCTTTCCATTCTCTTATATTCAGTATTGAACAGGGTTTTCTCTCCTTTCATACTTTGAATGAGTCAAGTAGGAGCTTCATTTTCCAATATATTGCCGTATTTATGTGTTCATGTGGTCTGTATGCTGAAAGCATCTAGATAGGCTTTACCATTAACTTATTACCAGCCTGTTTCTCATGTCTGGTAAAAACTAGCAAATTGGTCTACATTTAAGTGAGAAATATATCTTACTTTTGCTGTCGAAGCCTTCGGCTTCCTTCTTGGAAGTTTGACAGTAGACTGCTGAGGTACAGGGAGAGGACTGCCGGCGACTGCTTTTCCAAACTTTGATGTCTTCGCAGCAGCTCCTAACCCGGAACCTAATCTGTTCCCTTTTGTTTTAGCTCCCAAGGACTTGGGCTTTTCCCTTTGATGCGTTGAAGAAACAGTTTCTCCATAGGCAAACTTATCAACAAGATCATTTTCCTCATCTTTAACCAGCAGCATTAACTCTGACAGAGCAGGAAACCGATTATAAAAGAATCAACGGTGACTGAAGTTCGTGTGTGTGTGCCTAAATATATGAAATACAAAATATAAATAGTTTTCTAATGTCTCATTCATACAATATATCAAATACTAGCAACTTTATCTCTGAAAGAGCAGAAAAAGACTTAAATAAAAGCAGAGTGCCAAGTTGGGTCAAGCTTCAATTATATCCAATTAGGTGGATAAATAGCTCTTAACCCTTAATATAGAGATGAAAGTTCACTTTTGAAAGCGTCGCACAGCCGATTAATAAACTGACTTTAGTCAATTCCCGCTTCTTAACGCTGAATAAATTAAAATCGCAATGGAACTGAGCTAACCATTTTCAGCATTCGGCATCATCAATGACAAATCAGCCAATGCTTCCAAAGCGCCGAAGTCAGAAGCTTCATCTGCAGAATAGAAGTAACAAGTCAATGGAATGAATACTTGAGTTTCCATTGCAATTCAAGTATTCAAAATAACAAGATTGCAATAAGTTTAGAAAAAACACGAGAATGCACTTTTCTTAAGTGAAAAAAAAAAAAAAAAAAAAAAAAAAAAAAAACGTTCAAAGTGGCCCAATATGAATCAGAACAAAAGGTAATGGGCAACCACGAATGCTGTCCTTCTGCATCATTTGACATCTATTGGCGAAGATTTCTAACGCAGAGATTAAGATTTTCATGTAAATAACAACCCCGAGAGAGTGCCTCCAACCCAACCAGAATACCTCTGATCTATGTTGCATGGAAACAGAGACGGAGACGCCGAAACGCCAAATTTTATGAAATCAGGAGACGCGGACACGCCGCATATATACATCTATATACATGTATATACACGCCGCATACATACATATGTATGTATGTGTGTGTGTAAATCGATTAACAACTTTGTCCAACTCTCTTTCTTTACGTCTCCCCCAAATGGAACCAGGCATTTCGGGCCACATTCTTATCAGTTTTATTCCGAAACACCAGGTGGAGTTTCTGAAACATCGTTCAGGTGTGTCCAAGTTTCCGACACGTTTCTGAGTGTCCGAAACGGGAACGGCACCCCTGATGGAGTGTCCGTGCAACATAGCCTCTGATTAAATCATAACCACCACCCCCATCATACAACTGAAACAGTAAATCATGTAAAGCATCTTACATTTGGTTGAATGGAATTAGAGTCAAGATTTTGGAAGAAAGCACAATTCCATACGAATTAATTTGGAGCCCAAAAAGATAAATTTTCAAATCTTGTACCTAATGTACCTCAAGTGCACCTTCCAGCAGATGTATCGAGCCGTTGAACTTTGGACACAGGTAGCTCAGTTTTAAGAACTTTGGGATTGAATGTTAACAGAAAGTGGAAATGACACGTTTACCCTCATTACAACGGGATACTATAGGGTCACCTGAAGCTCATTACTTCTATGAGTACGATACTTCAGTGCATATCTAAAGGAGAAGTTTTGGGTCATTCCTATAGTAAGCAATGTAGAAACACTTCATTACAAATAAACAACAATATATCCAAGAGAATCAGGCACAGAAATCCTGAATAACTACTGGGAAGTATGGACCTCATCAAATTTTACAGGTTAACAAATTTAAATAATAATCATACTAACTTATCCATGCTACTTCTTATACGTATATAAACTTCAAATGAAACCTTCCTATTGGCCAGGTTTAACACGAGGAACACATATTCCAATGAGACAACCTGTTCTACATTAACAAATAATAACCATTTAACCAATCACGTAACAATCAGAAGGAATAGTTTCAATAGCAACTTGGTTCTTGGTGTCTGTGTGACCACTATAACCTCTTCTTATGGTCCATGCTTCTAGTATATATTCAGTGTCAGAATCAATAAGTAAATTTTCACAGGAACAAGAGAAGAGGAACAGACATTTGGAGGACAACAATCCTTCTGCAAAAGCTAAAGAGATCTTTAGCACGGTAACCGAAAAGATCACAGACCTCTGCTGAAAAGAACCTTTTTCGTTTTCTTCCTTGGAACTTGAGAAGAGGACCGTGCAAGTTTTCCAGCAATAACAGGATCAAGTTTTCCTCTAGTAACACCTGTGGTTTGTCCTTCTTCAGTTCCACTACAGGCTTCCTTAATGTCATCCAAACGATCAGTTTCACTATCATCAAGTTCTAAATTCTTTCCATTCAACCTTTTCTCCCTCCTGATCTCTGCAGCACTGGCACCTTTGCTTCCCATTAAAAAGTTTCTCTCCCTAGCAAAATCTCCATTATCAGCTTCCATGCTTCCAAAGCTTCCTTCAAATCCGTCTTCATCCATGTCTTCAGTGTTCTTGGCACTTCTCAACTCCAATTCAGCTTGCTAAACGCGTAGACAGTTTGAAATCAGTTACTGCATTATCTCAAAAGATACTAGAGGAAGCTGCAAAACCATATAATAAAGATCACACCATTACCATTTCGCCACTCTGAACTGGGGACGAGACGAAGCTCCTTGCACGAGAAACTTGAGGAGAACTACCTCTTTGCGAAGCCTCTGCTAGAGCTAGTGCCACCTCATGGGCAACATCCTCATCATTAACATCCACTTTTAGTTTCAATCCTTGCCTGGTCGGAGAATAAAACTTCTCGCCATTAACTTTCTCGTAAGAAAATGAAACAGGGAAGCGCGGTGTCCTTTTGCCCACAACAGGCCGACTTCCTGTAGCAAAGAGGGAGGAAAATGTCACACATAAACCTCATAGAGGGATTTTTCCAAATAGAGGAGACACCAAATGTGGTGAATGAGAGAAGATGAAAGACAATATTTGATAACAACATTTTGGAAGAGGTCTTATGCCCAGAGAACTGGTCTTTCGTGAAAGAACACACAACAGAAACTGCATTCAAGTAGATTGCAATTTAAGATTTGAATAGCAGCTTATATAAAGTTACTTTTAGTGTTCACAGAATCAAAATGGTAAGCCAGGATGCCTGGTCCATTGGTACATGGTTCAAAGCACTAATTGGAGAACTAAAAACAACAAATGCAGTCCACTGCCTCCATTTCAACACACACAGTCATGATCTGAAAGGTGGACATAAATTTGCAGGCTAATGAAGATGAGAAGAGAGTGGGGGTGAAAACTGGATCGATAGATATAACAGACTACCAACAACTTAAGCACAACATCACAGTACCGGACCGCTTCTTCTTCAACAATGAAAGACAGCCAGAACTTGATGCAACTGGCTGGGAATGTGAATGAAGGTCCCCATCAAAACTCTTCAAGCTACTAGGTTGAGACTTTCCCCGAGCTCGCTTCTGAGATTTTCTGGATGTCCCCACACCATCATTGCTTTCTTGTTCGCTGTCACTGGCTGCCTATCATGCGAAAATACAAGATCTTAGCAAACCACAACAACTATCTTTAAACGCTCAAAACGCTGCAGTCAGCACTCATACAACAAGGAGTGAAAAAAGTGCAAGTGTCTATTCATCACTGAACAACCACGCTGCAGTACTGAACCAGATTAACATAAATGCCACATCACGGATAATAAATCTGATAACAGTGTATAACAGCCCATATAATATGAGTAGGCATTCTCATAATAGTTTGTCACAGTCCACAAGTTTATGCATACCCATAAAGCCCGGAAAGAAACTCAGGTATAGTAGGAATGTTAAAAACACATTTTCACCAACATTCTACAAACAATAGTCTAAAAATACACAATGTTCAGATCATTTAATCAGAATTCTACAATGTCTTACCAGATTGCTGTAGTGATCCGTCATCATAGCAATTAATCCAACTACAGAAGCAGTCCCCTCAGGAAGCGATAAATAAGCCTGAAAGTAGTCTTTTCATGAGTCAGAGTTTAGGACACAACTAAAACAAAATCAACTACATAGCTACTTCTTAACCATTCATACATCAGATGCTCAATGCATTAATGTCTACCAACCAACCCTCGTAATCTTCTAGTCAGCAGTGCAAATGACAACTAATTCATTCATGTTGACCACCAAGTCCGTAATCTGAGTGGAGTGAAGAAAGTGTGATTAAAAGGTAAAATCTGTTAAATATCAGTATTAATCCTAAGTTATTTTCCCCATACCGGAACTTCTATAAAAGAACAATACACCGCCAGTATCCAGGAACAAACAATAACAGAAGAATCATTATGTTTTTTATGACACGGGAAACTAACTTTTACTTTAAAGTAAAAGTCGCCTATAGGAGCAAGGGAAACAGGCCTTAATTTTACCAGTTCAGATAGAAATATATTTAGGCTAGAAGATGCCAAGCAATGAAATTGTTCCTCTGCTATCACTTATCAGGCTATCGGCAAATATGATAACGATGAGGCCACCCAAACTGCACGCCAACTATTACCCATGAGATAGAAACTGACCATCCATGAAGTTGGATGCAGAAGCATGAGAAACATGTAACAGAAATCAGCAGAGTCGGATCCAGGTTTTGGGTTTAGGGAGGCAATTCCATAAAGCTGGATCTAGTATCAGCACATATGATAAAGATGACGCAACCCGAAACTCACACCAACAATTACCCATGACTGATAGAAACGGAACATCAAAAAGTTGGATGCAGAAAAATGAAATAAGTGTAACAGCAGTCAGCAGTATCAGGTCCAGGATTTGTAGTTTAAGGAGGCTATTTCATACAACCAGATATTTTACCCAACATCAGTTAGTTAATGCTTCTTTTAGGAACATAATAGGAATGTTAGCTAGATAGTAACTTACAGCAGAAACTGAGAAAAGTCTGTCGTAGAAATATTGGTGTCACAGTACTTTTTTCCTGACTTAAAAGTGCTAAACTTTCTGTTCACAGAGTACAAATTTGGTGGAAAAAAGTAGGGAAATAGTATTTTTTTTCTGAGGTTTTACAAGCATGTTGATAAAGACTGCTGTAGCCTTACCTTTTATTTAGAACTACAAAACTTTATTACTTATCTAACAAATCGTCTACTGTAGACAACATGGACGCGTTTTGCATAAAAATTACAAGTACAGGATCAAGGTAAAAAATAAACTGGTGTCTTGATTTGGTGTGGAATCGTTAATTTGATCGCTATCATCTAATGCTATTTTAAAATTTGAAGATCTGGTTTGCTTGGACTTTCATTTATTTTTAAGTTTTGCGGTACATATTACACTTTATAAGAAAGCTCAATAGAGGTTTTTGGAAACACATTATGAGAAATAGAATGCAAGTAACATTTATTTTTCTTGTTGAATGCTTATATATTAAAGACTGGTAATTTTCTGGCAACTGTTGACATTGAATTGGTCCGACACTTCGTTTATAATAAGGACAAACATATTTGAAAGTTGTATGATATGCACTTCATAGGTATAGTGGTAAATACAATAGAACATTAGTACTTTCAGCTAATCTCAAGACTTGACCTTTTAACCAAATCAGAAATTAGTTAAACTTACAACAATATAGGAAAACAAGTAGACAGATACAAGTTTTGTTTGCAATAAAATATACCAAATACAAGCGACTGAAATTGGGGCTACAGTAGGGAATTGCAAATTTATGCAATAAACAAAAGACAAAATTGCACCACAGGTACCAAAAGTTGTTTTTTCCGGCAAGTGGGTACCCAAACTTAAAAATTGTGCACCACAGGTCCCAAACTTCAAAATTCGTTCAGCGGGGTACCCTTCCGTAAACTTTCCATCCATATTAGCGGGATCATGTAAAAAGACTATTGTACCCTTCATTTTCACTCCTATATTTGTTAAAAATTACAAGTTTTACAAACAAATCAAAAAAGATAATGGTAATAGTAAAATTTTAGTTTGAAAATTCAGATATATGTAAATATAATATATTTTTTCATAAAAATAACAAGCTTACATATATTTGCATGAAAAAAAACAAATCATTACAATAAAGAACTATTCAAGAACGCAGATGTCAACTCTTGTGTCAATTGCTAAAATGTACAAAATTACTTGTACTTCATTGTTTTATTAAAAAAAATGTGAAATAATGAAATTTTGAGTAATAATATTTTATTATAAATTTGTTAAAAAAAAGGTTAAAGACTTTAAGATAGACGGATATATGTTAAATAAAAACATATTTCATATATTGAAATGATGTAAGAATATGTAATTTTGATGAAAATATATGACATTATCTTACATATATCTAATTATTAAATTAAGATTCTATTATTTTTAAATTTTTTCTAGATATGTTAGTAAAACTTGCCAATTTAGAAAAAAAAATAGAGGTGAAAATGAGGGGTACAATAGTCTTTATACATTATTACGTCCATTATGGATGGAAAGTTAACTAAAGGGTACCTAGCTAACCAATTTCGAAAGTTTGGGACCTGTGGTGCATGGTTTTAAAGTTTGGATACCCGCGTGCAAACTTAGGGTACCTGTGGTGCAATTTTGCCTAAACACGATATCTTTTTGCCATACATGTGAATGTTGAGTATCACTGGGGGTGGGAGGCCAGGGTCCCACTGGATCGCCCAATGGTAAGCAAAATAAATACGGAATATGGGCTTAGAGGAATAGCTAGTGACAACCAACTTGGGTGTAAGGGAGTAATAGCCCGTTTGGTGATGCTTTTGCTTTCTAAATCGCTGCTTTTCGAATCTAAAAGCAGTATTAATGTGTTTGATGAAAGCACTTTCCCACAGCAGCTTTTGAAAAGCGGTGTAGAACCAATTGACTGAATTGATTAATTAACAATTGTTACACTGAGAGGTATTTATACCCATCTAGGGATTAAACCATAAAATACAAAAACTTATACTAATTACTATTTAGTCCTATAAGCCCTCCATGGAAGATGGAGGATCGTGAGGAGACACCAATCTTGGACCGCAACTGAAGAAAAGGACCACGAGGAGGCTTAGTAAGACAGTCGGCCAGTTGGTGAGTAGAGGAAACATGAGAGACACGGAGGAGACCATCGCAAATCTGTTCACGAACAAAGTGAAAGTCAAGAGCAACGTGCTTCATGTGAGAATGAAAAACCGGGTTGGAGCAGACATAGTTGGCACCCATATTATCACAGTAAATAGCTGGAGCAGAAGGCAAAGGACACGAGCTCAGACAAAAGAGAAGAGATCCAGCGCAACTCAGCAGAAGCGGCGGCAACAGCACGGTACTCAGCTTCACTGGAGGAACGAGCTACAGTACGCTGCTTCTTGGAACCCCATGAGATAGGAGAGCCTCCAAAATAAACAATGTATCCAGTAGTAGGTGTGTAGCCATCATCTGAGAAGGCATAGAGACTCGTCGGACCCCTACGAAGAACCAGCCCAAAATCAGTGTCCCATGCAAGTATCGAAGCAGACGTTTGACTGCATTCCAGTGAACATTGGTAGGTCGGTGCATGAACTGAGATAACCGATTGACAGCAAATGAGATATCGGGCCGAGTGAGAGAGATACTGAAGACTACCAACTGCCATACGATCTCTTTGGATCGGAAAGCGTTGTACCACAGGTGACAGTAAGATCAGCAGAAGTATCCATGGGAGTCTGAACCGGATTGGAGGAAGACATGTCAAGACGGTGAAGGAGATCGTGAATGTACTTCTGTTGGGATAATAGAAGACCATGAGAGTGAGATAAGAGCTCAACTCCAAGAAAGAAAGACAGCTCGCCAAGGTCTTTCAAGAAAAATCTGCGAGAAAGATCAAGAATACGACACTGGACAGCATCCACATCAGAGCAAATAATAATAATATCATCCACATATACAAGGAGATAGAGAGTAACACCCAAGCGACGATAGATAAACAACGATGTATCAGCACAAGAATTACCAAATCGCTGATGAAGTAAAAAATTACGAAGCTCAGCATACCACGCCCGAGCGGCCTATTTGAGGCCATAAATTGCCTTGTTTAGGCCGCAAATGTGGTAAGGGCGATCTTGATCCACAAAGCCCGGAGACTGCTGCATGTAGATCGTCTCAGAAAATGAACCCTGAAGAAAGGCATTGTTAACACCAAGCTGGCGAAGAGGCCACTGCTGCGAGACAGCTAGTGATAGAATAAGTCGAATGGTGGACGGTTTGACCACCGGACTGAAGGTGTCATGATAATCAATGTCGGGGCGCTGATGAAAACCCTTAGCAACCAAACGAGCCTTATATCTGTCAACAGGGCCATCTCGCTTACGCTTAACACGGAACACCCACCTGCAACCAACCACATTAGTGGACCGGGACTGTAACACAAGATCCCATGTATTATTCTGAACCAAAGCATCAAGTTCAGCTGCCATAGCAGCACGCCACTGAGGATGTTTGAGAGCCTATGTGATAGTGTTGGGTTCGCTATCTGTATTACTGGGAGAAGAGGTGGTTGTGAAAGTGTATCAAGGAGTGCTACGAAGAGTCCCATCCCGAGAACGAGTAACCATAGGATGGGAGGAGGAAGAAGGCACATCCGTGTGGAGGTAGCGGTGGAGGGCGGTGGGGTCGAAGTAGTGTCAACGGTCTGAAGCGAGGATGGAGCTGAGGGACCTGTTAGACGAACAAAATGTTTGCCAGAGTATATGTGAGGTGCATCAGGAACAGGTGGTGGCGGCGGGGTGGGTAAGGTGGCTGGTGACGAGGTTGATGCGGAGGAAGGTAACGTGAGAATCGTAATGGAAGGAGTAAACCAGAGAGAAGAGAACTCATCATAGGTGGGGTTAGACGAGGGCTGAGTGGCAAAGAGAAAGAACGACTCGTCAAACTGAACATGACGAGAGACATGCAGACGATGAAAGGTGAAATCTAGACACAAATAGGCACTCTGAGTTAAGGAGTACCCAGCAAAACACATGGAGTGGACCGGTCTTCCAGTTTATGAGTCGTGTACGGGCGAAGATAGGGGTAACAGAGACAGCCAAAGACACGGAGTTTGGCATAATTTGGTTGTTGGTGAAAGATTACCTCAAAGGGAGAGCGGTAGTGAAGGGATCGAGAGGGTAGGCGTTAACGAGATAAATAGCCATGGTAAATGCATATGGCCAGTAGTGCGTGGGCATGGATGCGTGATGGAGGAGGGCAAGACCGGTCTCAACTATATGCCGATGACGTTCGGAGTACCCATTGTGTTAAGGAGTATGGGGTGGAGAGGTGAGATGCGATATGCCATGGGTCGAGAGATAGGAGCGAAGGCCAATGTACTCGCCCCCGTTGTCCGAGTAAAGGGTTTGGAGAGAGACTGCAAAGTATTTCTCGACAAGGGCACGCCAAACGAATGAAAACATCACATAATTGTGATTTGCGTTGTAGAGAATAAAGCCATATATATTTGGAGAAATGATCAACAAAAATGACATAATATTTAGATCCATCGTGAGATGTAACAGGAGAGTTGCATACATCAGAAAAGACAACCACTAACGTACGAGAGGATGTAATACTAGAATTATGAAAGGGAAGCTTGTGCCTCTCAGCGCATTGACATGCATTACAGGACGCTGAATGTTTGCAACTACTAACTGGAAGGGAAAACTTCGAGACTACGTGACGACAGACGGGCCCGGCAGGGTGCCGAGACGATAATGCCAAGACTGGAGGGACGGACGAGAATGGAGGTTAAGCGCCGGCGAGGGAGTGGAAGTTGGCCACACATATACTCCATTTTTAAGAGGACCGGTTAGGACGGGCGCCCCCGTGATTCGATCCTTCAATACAAAACCAACAGAAGAAAACTCAGTACTCAGATTATTAGAAGAACAAAGTTGAGAGAAAATAATTAGATTCTTTTGAATGGCTGGGACACAGAGAACATTATGTAAGTGAAAAGTATGAGAAGAGAGAGTGAGAGATAGCGAACCAGTGTGGGTGATAGGTAGGCTCGTACCATCACCAATCATCACATCGTCTCCAAGTGTGTATGGATGATGGAGAGATAGATTGTCCAGATCTGCAGTAATATGATGGGTGGCTTCAGTGTCAAGAAGTCATGATGGTGTAGGCAGAAGTCCAGACTGAGTTGTGGCAACATGGGCACGCGGAGTCCAGGGAGTGGATCGAGCAGAGTACCCTGAAGAGATGGAGCCGGAACGAGAGCCAGACGACTTGGATGAGCCAGAGTCGTACTGCATCCAGCCAAACTGAGAGCAATGGCGGATACGCTAACCCTGTTCACCACAACCCTGACACAATCCAAGGAACGGACGGGGCTGTCGAGGACTAGGTGGAGCTGATGGAGCATGTGTGGCCCATGGAGAATGGTACAGCTGATAGGGAGGCTGCTGCTGCTAAGGCTGATAGTGGGGCTGCTGTAGAGGTTGTGCCTGATACTGGGGCGGTTGTGTTGACCTCGACCGCGGCCACGACCTCTAGACTGAAGGCCAAACGAGACGTTGGCTGAGGCAGGGGTAGAGGACGGGGTTGGCTGAGCTCTGGCGAAATATTGCCCGTGCTAAGTTAGCTTCTCAAATAGCTCCTCAAATCCTATATATGTGTCACGTGCCTTGATTGCCGCAACAATAGGGAAGTAGGTCTCATTCAGCCCGTCAAGAATTCGATCCACAATATCAGTTTCATCCATTGGTTTCCCAAGAAGTGCCAACTCATCAGCCTTGTGTTTGACGAAGTGCATGAATGTAAAGATTGTCCGCGAGCTCAGTTGAGGTTCTTGAGATGTTCCTTAATCTGATTGATGTGACAACGAGAGGGACGCGCATAAATGTTATGGAGAGTGGCCCAGATATCAATAGCACTGCGAGCTGTAGTGGTGAGAGAGCGCTGATTGCGCTAATGTACTGGTGAGAAACGCAAACACAAGTTGGTCCTGTTGGAAGCAGGACGTTAGATTAGGTTGAAGAGCTGCAGAATCAGCAGAGCCAGAGGAACAGAAGATTCTGTCCCGGACATTGTGCCAGACTGCGGGTTACTATTCGGCTTTTGAATGAGCGGGAGAGGCAGTGTCTAGCTGCCGTCGACATGACTGAGCAGTCCATGTCCTGTAAGAAGAGCTTGAACATGGACTTTCCAGGTCAGAAAGTCATTGCCGTCTAGCTTGATCAACGTTGGGGAGCTTGAACCACAATTAGTGTCTTGGTGGGGTTGTTGGGATCAGGAACAGTAGTGGGGGGCACAGTGTAAATTAACCAAAGCTCACTGTTGAATGACCATCAGAAAAGAGAGGTCACGGTATTGTACTCGGGAAGAAGCCCAGACCCGACAGAGAGGGGTGGGAGCTGAGATCGACGAATCACAGGCCGAAGAACCAAGGGCAGGCAAAGCAGAGAGCGACGAAGCAAATGTCGGCGAAGAGATCAGAGACCAGAGACGAGTCTGACGGCGATTGGCACTGTCCTCAGAGCGGTGCAGAGAGCAGATGGTCCGGCGAATCAAGGGTCGGTGATTTCCGAACTACAAAAGATGGCGACGCACAGCGTTGCCACGTTGCAGAGAGGGTCGGCGATTGGCGAAGCAGAGTGACGATATGGGGTTGCACAAAGGCGCGATCGTGAAAGGCTGAAGAACGGTGATGACGATGATGGTGATCGGACTGTAAGGTAACAGAAGGAACGACGATGCTTTGGTCGATCCTCTAAAAAAAATTAAAGTTGAGGGGTCAGAATCTGCTCTGATACCATGTAGAACCAATTGACTGAACTGATTAATTAACAACTGTTACACTGAGAGGTACTTATACCCGGCTAGGGATTACACCATAAAATACAAAAACTTATACTAATTACTATTTAGTCCTATAAGCAAGAGAGGGGTTGCTTTTCAGGACCTGCTTTTCGATAAATGTATTATTTGACCTTATCCAATAATAAATATCAATAGTTATTTATTGTAACAACACTATTTATTATATCATGTCTGATATTGTCATTTCGATGGTAACAACAACTCTAAAAACACTACTTATCAAACATAAAATGTCAAAAGTGCTTTCCCGCAACAGCTTAAATACGGAATTTACCAAACACTTTTCACGTAGATTTGCACAGCAGCTTTCTCACAGTACTGCCTACACAGCAGCTTTCTAAAACGCCACAGCATTACCAAACTATAACCAAATTGTACCAAGATATACTCACATTACCCCTTTGGTCCCATTGTTATTATGCTATTTTCCTAAAAGGGGAGTCCCAAAATTATTGCCCTACATTTACAAAGTTACAACCTTTTCACTTTACTTCCCTTTACTTCCCTGCATACCCTTTTCCACCCCATGCTTTCACTTTCCAAGAAAAAACTATGCATGTGACAAAGGACAATTTAGTAAATTTATCAAGTCAAAAGCATCTCCTTCAACTTTGTGAAAAGTCCACCCCAATTATTTTGGGATGGAGTGAGTAACATTCATGGATTATGGATGAACATGTCAGTATTTTTTCTTTGCAATGAAACTACAGCTCTCCTAAATTATGCTATTTTGAAGAACTGGTTGCGGCAAGAAAGTATTGATACTTCTTACAAGATTTTATCACATTGGGACACATTTACCGCACCACGACTCCTTCACCAAGGATGGTGTACTTAACTAATTTTTAGTTACTGATAGTAATACTCCTACGAACATGAGGAGCACACATGCACTCTAACTTTGTGCACCAAATATCTCTGGATGTCGGCTAGGGCCTAGGGACACTACCTGGTGCGAACAAAACAAAATGCATACCAAGATGAGTTGAGGTTATCTAATATCTTGTTCCTGATGCAACTTCTTTTTTGTTTAGAATATAAGGCATGTTACACAAATAAAAGGCATAAAACTTTAATCTTTCCTATCAGGGTCGATTTATATAAGTCTCTAACATGTCACCGTATTGCATCTCAACGTCTTTACTTATTTTGGATCCCAGCACATGCAGACAACGGTTGTAGTTTATCTTTCAACTCTCGCTTTGTAGGCTATGAGAAAATGACCTATCAGTTCCTCTGTAAATGTTCTTTTTCAGCTTTATATTTTTATTATTACCTATCAAAAGATACAATTTTATGGACTCCACCATCGCGAGTGGGTCACAATCAGAGTCTCGGAGATATATCAACACATTTACCGTGTTTAACCTATATCAGAAAGAACATATTCACAACTACCAGTATTCAGTCATCACGGTGGTAACTTGATTGATCTTGTAGGTATGAGATCACATGAAAAAAGTCAGGGCATCACCATAAAGAACATTTTATGGAATCAACCATCACTAGTGGCTGTGCTTCTGACAGGTCGCGCACCCGCAACGGGTGCTTCAAGGTGCTTCGTGTGTGCTTCGTGGGTAAGGCAGGGTCCTTTTTGAACGTTTTAGATGAGAGGTCTTCCAAATACAACTACAATTTAACAAAAAAATGTGCATCTATGTGAACAATTTTCAACCTTAGATTATACATCTCTCCACAGCTAAGAACGACATGAAGAGATTACAATGTTGACATAGTAACTCTGTATCTTCAAATCTGTGTATGAATTTCTATTCGATTATAATCTGATCCCTATTATTGTCGTTTTTCTATTAGTATAATGGTATCACTAAATATCAAATAAAAATATAAAGAATGTGGCCGCACCCACACCCTTGATTTTTGGGAATTTGCAGCAACCGCACCCAGTTCACAAACCAGCACCCGCACACGTGCCACATAGACTAGTGGGTCACAAGATCAGAGATATATCAGAAAGAACATACTTACCCTATTCATGGTGTAAAGGGACTCCACCATCTCTGGAGTTCGGCTCCGCACTGCAGCAGCCACCTTCCAGTCCACAGGGAAAACAGTCAGACCGCAGAATCATAATTAGACGAGAAACGTAGACCAGCACCCCAGCAAAGTACGTTACCATCCGTATACATCAGAGAAAATGGGTGTTATTCCCAACAAATTAAAAACAATTCAATCAAGATTGCAATTATCATGAAGAACGATTCAGAATGTCTTAAATATAAAGTTACAAAGGTTCACCAATTAATCTCACGTACGACCAAAAGCATAATGGACCTTCAAGAGAGATTTAAACTAACCTTCTTCCAATCTTTCCCATACTTGCGATATGCTTCATAGAAGCGCTCCAGGTCTTCCTTGCTCCATTGAGACCCTAACATGTCAGATAACTTTCTTTTCTGCAAAATATCAAGACTTGATTCAATTTCATGGGTACATGTGAATGCTGAGTATGACTTCTCTTAATAACTTTGTTAGTTAATGCAAAATACGCGTGAGAGCATAGCATAAAAGAACAGAACATCAAATCAATACAATAACTACTATCATAATAATCTCCAGTCAAGAGAGAAATAACTCACCCGCAGCATGGTTTTCTTGGCATTCTCTCCGCCCTTACTTGGAGAGACTTCGCTAGCAGAAGACAAACGCTTATTCACGCTTCTGGATTTCCTAGTCGGAGGCATCAGTGAATGAAAGACCGGAGTCCTGGCAGACCACAGAATGTGTTACTAAATACAGCCACCAAATGCATATATAAAATATTGTGTGTACCATAATAGTGGTTCATGCAAGGTCAATTAAAACTGTAGTCTAACTAGCATAGATAAGAAAAAACAGTATTTTAAATGTATTCACCACAGTACATGAAAACTAAAAAGCAGGGTGATCTCCTAAAAAAGTTCCGCACGAGTGAATTTTCTGTAACTGAATAGATGATTGTTATTTGTTAATTGACAAGATTCTCCAGTGAGCTAAAGCATCTAATGAGTAGCCAAACACTAGTTGCATAAATTTATTATGAATCTTTGTTTTCATCTTTGGGTTACAGTTGCAATAAACTATTGTTTACATTTGTTATAGTAAGCTTAGCATACTCCAAAGAAATGTCAAGACAAGGTTGTGCATTCCTGTATGCAGTTATTTGGATGATTTTGGTTTATCTCAAGGTAACTAAAAACCTGATGTAACCTGCAGGTTCAACTGGTGGACCACTGAACCACACACCTGACTCGTCCCCTAGAGGTATTGTTTTATGTTACTGAACCAGAGGAAAAAATTTGAACTGTATGGCTTGATCAAACAAACCAGCAAACTTCAGATCACTTAACCGCGCGGGTCTCACTCCTCACATAACTATAACATTGCTCACTTCAGGAAGTTCAGCATCCGTACATCTGAAACCAATTCCTCTTTCTATGACTCACAGTTCTCGTTCTCTTTTAAGCAGGCATATATATTATACAGTGGATACAAAGCATTTATGACAACCCAAGTTCGCCTTGGTTCCTTTAGTGTTGCCTTATATACTTTGTCTTACTTGTTGCATATGAATGTTGAAGACTTCCCTCTACTAATTCATCTGTTTTTTAACACAATGTAAGAACATGAGTGTGAAATTCACTAATTGATCTTTATGCATTTATAAAGCGCTGATATGCCTCTTAATTAATCTAAACGTATTTTGAAAATTATATAACATTAGTTCTCATATATCTAAATGACCTATTGATCTGGCCAGTGACCCACTCACATCTCTTCGTCAACATCTGGTTCAGGTTTAATGAGTATGGTTGGTCTTTCTACTTACAATGTGAAGTTGGTCTGATCAACTTCTTTGGCACACTACAAACCAAGCATACTCCAGTAAGCTATTAAGTTCAGGTTCTTTTTCTTATTAGTCGTCTATTTGGTTGGTTTCAGTTTCTTCCATCCTACTTATGATCTGAAGTTTGTGACCAAATTCCTTTCAATTTGATCCAACAAATTCTAACCAAATTACTTTCACACACTCGCGAGTTACTAATGTAGCAATAGCCCATGCAACCCCTTAAGTTCTTCAAAAGAGGTTCCCATGGTGAAAGAGTAAATGACAAAACAAACAAATCATAGCAAAATAGTACAGCCACCGCACTCTCAACCAACTTTCCCAGGAACACATAAACAAACAACGAAAGAAGCAAAAGCATAACTTCACCAAAACCAGGTTATCAAAAAAATTCTTTAACAAAATAAAAGATAAACATAGCCCGTTTGGAGCGAAGCAGGCCCAAGCCGTAGCGATCACGAACATGTCTCGCGGGGGTTGGTTTCAGCCAGGTTTGACCCGTTTGATAGCAAGAATAGCTAGTTTGAGTAAACACTAAAAGTGGTGGCAGACTGAGGTGGAGAAGGTATAATGTTACCTATAAATAGCCAAAATAGGAGATAACTGGTTAGTTTCTCTCCGCAGTAAAGCTTCAACTCTTTGCCACCCCTATTTCTACTCATATTTACCGCCCATATTTTAAACATTCCACATAAGCTAACTCCAAATTCTATTGTATCAACCAGTAACGACAATATCCATCCCCTCACTAGTTTGACCAATAAAATCATATGTCTACTTACAGCATACCCCTAAGCACCCACTTGAAAACTTTTTGCAAGTTTATCACGAAGCCAAGCAAACAACACATCTCTCCAAGACATTTGAAAATTGACATTTTTGACTCAATCACTCGCGGACCAATAACCCCTCTTTCTGAGTTTTGTAATCACATATGCATCTCCAAATAAGCTCCTCTGACCATAAGCATTTATTTCTATTGGTCAACACTAAACAGTCTCTTGACGTGTATTTTAGCTGTCCCATTTTTGTCCAACTACAATTCACAGCCATAAAACTAGATTGATCTGAAGGAAAATAGCATATGATGACTTATCCATAATATGTTATTTGGCTACACTAACCACTGTTACATCTATTCCCTCGGAATCACCTTTGTGACTTCATACAGAAGAAGTTGGAGAACGATGTGCATTTTCAACAGTAAGTGGCCCTTTCCTCACACTTCACCATCCTGTTAACCATACTACTCAACCAAACAACTCCAACAGTGTCCCATCCTCTTCGCAGCACCCCTAAGGGCATCTCCAACCCTATGAGGGGAGGGGGAGGGGATGGGGAAAACCGTATAAAAATACGGTTCATGTCCAACCCTATGGGGGGAAGGGGAGGGGGTGCTATGGGGAGAAATTTTGCCTTGGGTGAGCGACATGCCCTCACCCAAGGCGAAATTTCTCCCCATAGCACCCCTCCCCATCCCCCTCCCCTCACATGGTTGTAGACGAGTAGTAGTTTGGGGGAGGGGGAGGGAGAGGGGGAAAATGGTTGGCCCGTGGGGGGAGGGCGAGGTGAGAGGAGGGGGAAAAAGGAATGGGTTGGAGATGCCCTAATATTTCAAGATGTACCACAACTAAGAAGCTGGCACCGCCATAAACAAGACTCCTTTTAAATAAGTGTAGAATGTAGAGGGAGTTGAAATGTAAGTCAAAGCTGTCCCTTTTCATCTCTTCCGCCAATCCTCAGACCTAATCCAGCATGCAAAACCCAGCATCACGCAATTTCATTCAATTAACTCAAACACCCAATTCCCAAATGAAACCAGCAGCAAATGTTTCAAATATAACTTTCAATCTAGCTGTTCAGCAATTTCGCCAGATCTTAGCCGACACATCATATAGATTAAGAATTCACACACGGACAACTACTTACATAGAGACGCAAACCAGACTTGAATTAAAGCTCGTAAATTCGAAAAAAAATGGAGAAAGGGGTAAAGGAGAAATCAACTGACGAAGTCAGATAAAATCGAATTTAGTAGATATTGAGTTCAAACCCCGCAAAAACCCAGTGCGAGAAACTCAGTATTAGCCCTAATTGAGGAATCCACAGAGAGAAAAGAGGCATAAATCAGTCAACAAACAGACGAAAGGAAGAAATCAAGTGAAGGTGGGTCTTACCGATCAGATAGAGGTTGAAGTGATGAAGACCATGAATTGAGAGAGTCGGGAAGCGAGCGAATCTAGGGCAGAAGAATCGGAGACGGCGATTGTGAGTGATGGTGGGGAAGATGCGGAGAGAGAGAGAAGGGGGCACAACCGCGAAACTTGAAAACCAGAAATGACCAAGAGACGCCCAAGTGTGTGTTTGGGTGTGTTTGATCTTCTTTTTTGAATTTGTTGATTTTTTGAAATTCAAGGGTTGGAAAGCAAAGTGACTTAATTATCATGTACGAAAGGAAAATGACCTGGTGCAACTGCAAATGGTGCTGCATCTTCCACACTGCACCACCTCTTATATTTGACGGCGAAAACAGGATTTGGTGTAATTTACACCAATTTTTTTAGGGTAAAAGTCACTGACCACCCTTGAGTTTTGAATAAATTACATCTCGCACTCCTGACTTTTGAAAAAAGACAGTTTGCACCCATTTTTAGAAGGAGGATAACGGTTAACTAACAGCACGGAAAAAGACCATTTTACCCCTGAAATGTTGTAAAATTACTCCCTATATATTATCCTAACCTCTCTCTCCTTCATTTCTAACCATAATCCTTATCTCTCCTCCCCTTCTTTCTCTCTTCCCAGTGAAACAAAGCTTCCCCTTTTCTTCCATGCGTCTACTTCAGTTCCTTTTCTCATCTCTCTCTATCGAGTTGGAGAGTTTCCTCGTGGGTAGGGGTTCGGTGGAAGCTGGTTGTTGGTTCTGGGAGGGATGGCGAAGGTGGATCTAGGTGTTGGTAGCGGAGTCGTCACTGTTGACTGCAATGGTGACGGTTTGGATTTAGGTCGGCGGTGAAATCAGGGGTGTGGGTTCAATTGGACAAATTGGCGGTCGTCTCTTGGGGGGATTGACGATTGGAGGGTCGGGTGGCTGCGACTCTGGTGGAGTTGATGATGACGGTGGTTTCTCCGTAGGTCGGAGCACAGGTGATGCATGAGACTATGATTGCAGGTCGTGGGTAGGTTGTGGTGGTGCTAACGCCAATGATTTGGACGGAGATGGAGGGTCTAGTGGTTTGGATGGATCTGGTGGTTTGGCGGGTTCGAGTGGGATTGGTTGCTTCGCCTGCGTTGGGGAGGCCATGAGGCTCTGCTCAGATCGGTGATGATGCAGCTCTGTGTTCGAGAACTATGTGTTCGAGAGCTCTGTGTTCTACAATTCCTCATGGCACATAGCTCTTACGAAGGCAAAGGCACGGATTATCAATTGCTTCGAGTGGCGAAACTTCCAGAGCTGGGTTCGATGTTTGCGGCGGAGAACCTTCACAAAAGCTGCATCAAGACCCTCTCTTCTCTCATCCAGAACAAACCCTTCAAGTAATTTCTCCCCCAATTTGAATTGGGTTTTCATTCATGCGTATTTTTGCTTGTTCGTATGTTTTCTGAACTGGGTTTGGTGTTTCTTAGTGACCCATTTCAGGGTTTTTTGCACCAAATGATGTGAAAGTGAGATTGGTGTTGACTACAAGGCTGTAATTGATGCTATCAATTCTCCTAGTTCTTCATCCAACAAGGGCATATGGGCAGTGGTAGAAGATATTAAGCAGCTTTCTTCTTCCTTTGCTTTTTGTCTATTTTCTTTTATTCCTAGAACTCATAATCAAATTGCTCTTGACTGTGCTAATGCTGTTTTTGAGCACATTTGATATTTAAGGTTTGTGAAAGTGTGAGTGTGCAGGTGGTAATGCAGCTAAGATACTCTGGAAGGGGGGTTGAATAGGGTATGCCAACTTTTTCAAAACTTGCTAGGAAGATGAGATCTTGTGAGAACTAGTGAAGTTCAAGGCCTTGAAAACAAGTTCAAGCCCTTGAAAGATATGCAGTTTGTAATAAAGCATATAAGCCTTTTTCAAGGCCTTGAAAATAAGTTCAAAACCTTGATAAAACAGTCAGTTTTGTGTGCTGCAAGAACTATGATTTATAGAGTTCAGTCCACTTGGACCTACGTCTCTGCCTCGGGGATCTTCTCCCTGCAGGATTTTCAACTCAATTCTTATTAATCGAAAGCTAAGCCCTAGATCTCAAGCACAGAGAATTGTCTTACTTTGTTACAGCTTGTGGTTCTTCCTAACCTATCTAGTACCTGCTCTAGCTAATTGATTAACTAAGAATTCTCTATTGTTCACTTTGAACAATCCTTGAGAATGAAGATATAAATAATACAGAAATGATCTACCAATAAAGCACAATACAGAAGAACACTTAGAGTGTAGAAACTGCAGTGAAGTATGCAGTGATCTTTTGTGAATGGATTGTGAGATGAATGAACTTCTTTGATGCTTTGTCAATCCAGAAATTTGTCTCTCTTTTTGCCCGTTGAGTGTTGTCTTTTTGCTTCAGAATTGAGCTCTATTTAAACTTCATACAACTCTGAATATCTTCCCAGATTTTCAGCAAAAAATCTCCTATTTTGTAGGCAACAGACTTTGACTCTTTGACAATCTTCTTCAACGCTTGAATTATCACAATCTTCAGAGATAATGTTGTGATCTTGCATTTGAATAGGTTGAGAAGCTGTCAAGTCATTCAGATCAAACACATAATCATCTTCTTGATAATTTCCTTCCCTGCAAAAGTCAGATTAGGAAACAATCTCTACAAACGTTAGAAAATAAAATCTCCTGCAAAAGCATAGTCAAACAGATGATATTCTTTGTTCAAACGAGTTAGGATACTTTGTCTTTCATAATCAAATAACAGTAAATCAATTATGTGAAGAATATAGAGGGAATCAACTTAGAAGAGTTTACAGAAAACTCCCCCTGAGAATGTTCATACGGGTTAAGCAGTTTCAAGGCTTTGAATCAAGTTTCAACCCTAAACTATTTTCAAGCCTATGAGAATTGATTCAAGGCTTTGAAAGCTTGTTCAAGGCCTTGAAATAATCAAACTATTTCAAGTGTTGCACAACCTGATCTTACAATCTCCCCTTGATGAAAGACAAAACCAAATTTTGTTTGATCCTTAGTCTCTGCAAAAAAATACTAATTAGTTCACCGTTCATAATAACATAGTAATTCCAAAAAGATCTAACTTATTCAAATTACCAACAAAAGGTAAACAGTTCAGCAAATAGCAAATAATACCTAAGAAAATAAAACCTAAAACCTATAATTTCTCCCCCTTTTTGACTTCCATCAAAAAGATAGAGAGGATGTTGGATCAAGTGTCTGGAAAATTTTGAAAACTTAAAGAAAAACTTTAAGAAGAGAGAATGGGGAAGAAAGAGTAGGCATGATAAAGGGTCTTTATCTTCATCTTGATCTCCTTCTTCTTCCTCACTGTCTTCATTGTTGGCTAGAACTTCTTGTGAGACCACATCTAGTTTCTCAATGAAGGAGCTGATCTTCCCAATAACACTATTGAATAATAATGTGAGTCCTTCCAAAGCTTTTCTTCCATGCATCAGCTTCTTCTTTACAGCCATCCTTTTCTGCTGAGCAGAGAAACTTCTATGATCCTTCTTTCCTGTTTTTGAGGCTTCTAAAGACTGAGACCGATCCTTCTCTTGTTTTCTCTTGTTGGATATGGAGTACATCCCATAGGATCCCGAAGTAGTGGCTGAGTCTGAGTCTTGAATGAGAATTTCTTTTCCTTTTCCTTTGACCTCTGTGACTGTCTTTTTCTTGTCTCTCTTAGGGCTTATACTATGGATTCCCATATGCTTTTCTTGTGTAGATGTCGTAGTCTGTTTCTTCTTTGCTGGAGCCTGGTCCTTTCTCACCATCTTCTTGGGTGGTGAGGATTCTTGTTCTTCATCAGTAAAGCTCTTTGAATCAGAGTCTTCACTAATCTCCTGATATTCATCCACTGCTGCCTTTCTTTTCTTCTCTGAAACAGGTTTTGATCCTCCAGCCATCTTGATTCTGTCTGAGGCTCTCTTTGTGCTCATTAGGGTTTGGGATAAGAATAAAGAGAGGTAGGAATGATACGGAGAGAAGAGAAGAGAAAAGAAGATAAATACTAAGAGAGGTTGAGTTTCAAAAGGAAACTAGAATATCTCTAAGATCTCAAAAGATTTGCAATAATCAGAGAGAATTCAAATATTTTAAAGGTTCTCAGCTCTAAGATTGGAATTGGGAATTTTAAACAAAGATGCATTGGTTTAGGGGGAGCATAAGGTAAAGAAAGGTAAGTTGTATGTGTTTTCAAATGTTTGGACTGATTTTCAAAGCCTTGAAAATCACTTCAAAGCTTTGATTTTTATCTGTTGCAATTTTACAGCATTTCAAGACCTTGAAAACCTTTTCAAAGCCTTGAAAATGGGTCTGTCATTCTAGTAGTCAATAAACATGGATCATTCTGTATTGGGTGATACCTATGTAGATATTTTCTCAATATAGCCCCTACCTTTTTTTCAAAAAAAATAGTATTAAAATATTTTATTTTCCAACGGCCTAAAATATTTGAAAAGAAGATATCTACAGAGGTATCACCCAATACAGAATGATCCATGTTTATTGACTACTAGAATGACAGACTCATTTTCAAGGTTTTGAAAAGGTTTTCAAGGTCTTGAAATGTTGTAAAATTGCAACAGATAAAAATCAAAGTTTTGAAGTGATTTTCAAGGCTTTTAAAATCAGTCCAAACATTTGAAAACACATACACTTTACCCTTATTTACCTTGTTCTCCCCCTAAACCAATGCATCTTTGTTTTAGCATTCCCAATTCCAATCTTAAAGCTGAGAACCTTTCATCTGCTAATGGTTTAGTGAAGATATCTGCAATCTGAATGTTAGTAGCGACAAATTCAAGAACAATATCACCTTTCCCAGCATGATATCTGATGTAATGGTGTCTGACATCAATGTGCTTGGTTCTTGAATGTTGAATTGGATTCTTTGTAATTGAAATTGCACTGGTGTTATCACACTTGATAGGTATGCTTCTGAAATCAAATCCAAGGTCTCTTAGCTGTTGACCAATCCATAGAACTTGTGAGCAACATGCTCCTGCAGCTATATATTCAGCTTCAGCTGTTGATAGAGCAACTGAATTCTGTTTCTTGGAATGCCAACTGATCAGGGATGATCCAATAAATTGGCAAGTTCCTGAAGTGCTTTTCCTATCAACTCTGTAACCTGCAAAGTCAGCATCTGAGAATCCATGCAGTGAGAAGTTAGAATGTCTTGGATACCAAAGCTCTAAGTCTTTGGTACCATTGAGATATCTGAATATTTTCTTCACAGCAGTCAAGTGCGATTCTTTTGGATCAGCTTGAAATCTAGCACACATACATACACTAAACATAATATCTGGTCTGCTTGTTGTGAGATAGAGTAATGATCCAATCATACCTCTATACTCTTTCACATTGACACTCTTACCAGATTCATCCTTGATAAAGGACAGTGTATAGCTCATAGGAGTATTTGCTTCCTTACATTGAGCCATGCTATATTTGCTTAACAAGTCTCTTGTGTACTTTCTTTGATGCAGAAAGATGCCCTTCTTCAATTGATGTATTTGAAGTCCTAGGAAGAAGTTCAGCTCTCCCATCATGCTCATTTCAAATTCCGTGCTCATAAGACTTGAGAATTCTCTGCACAATTGATCATTAGTAGCTCCAAACAAGATATCATCAACACAGATATGAACTACAAGCAAATCTTTCTCATGAGTCTTTATGAAAAGAGTCTTGTCTACTAATCTTATTTTGAAATCATTTTCAAGCAAAAACTTTGACAATCTTTCATATCATACTCTTGGAGCTTGTTTTAAACCGTAAAGAGCTTTGTCAAGTTTTAAACATGATCTGGAAACTTGTCATTTTCAAAACCAGGTGTTTGTGCAACATAAACTTCTTCTTGTAAGTAGCCATTCAAGAAAGCACACTTCACATCCATTTGAAAAAGTTTCATGTTCTTGTGAGATGCAAATGCAAGCAAAATTCTAATTGCTTCTAACCTGGCAACTAGAGCAAAAGTTTCCTCATAATCATACCTTCTTTTTGGTTGTAACCTTGAGCAACTAACCTTGCCTTGTTTCTGATCATTTTGCCACTTTCATCCAACTTATTTCTGAACATCCATCTGGTACCAATGACAGACTAGTTTGTAGGTGGAGGAACCAGATTCCAAACCTTATTCCTTTCAAACTCATTGAGTCCACTTTGCATAGCAATGATCCAGTCTGCTTCTTGTAATGCTTCCTTCACAGTTTTAGGTTCTACAAGAGAGATAAAAGCATTAAAAGCACATAAGTTCTTCAACTGTGATCTAGTTTGTGTACCAGTGGTTGGATCTGAGATAATATTGTCAACTAGATGAGATGAGAGATATTTGAATCTCTTTCTTGGAGACCATGGTTCAGGCTCTCCATAGATCTTCTCTGGTCTTGAAGTAGTGGCTTTGTCACTTGTATCCTTCTGATCTTCTCTGGTCTTGAAAATGTCTTCTGTTTTCTTCTGTGCCTTTCTTGAATCCCAGTGGATTCTCAGTCTCTTCCATTGATTCATGCTTGTTCAAATTCAAGTCTGCAAAACTTTCACTCAAAGAACCATCATAACTTTCATAAAAAATAACATGAATGCTCTCTTCAACCAGTTTGATTCTTTTATTGTAAACTTTATAAGCTTTGCTATTCAGAGATTAACCAATAAAGATACCTTCATCACTTTTTGCATCAAACTTACCAAGACTGTCTTTTCCTTTGTAATGGATAAAACATGTACATCCAAAGTGCCTGAAGTATGAAATGTTTTGCTTCCTCCTTTGAATAGTTCATAGGGGGTCTTATTCTGAATAGGTCTGACCAAGCACCTGTTCAGTATATAGTTTGTTGTATTCACAGCTTCTGCCCAATAGTGTTTTGGCAGCTTGTTCTCAAGAAGCATTGTCCTTGACATATGTTCAAGAGTCCTGTTCTTTCTTTCAACGACACCATTCTGTTGAGGAGTTCTTGGAGCAGAAAAGTTGTGAGTAATACCATGCTTATCACAGAACAAATCAAATTATAATTGATCAAATTCTCTACCATGATCACTTCTAATTGAAGCTACAGGTAGGTTTTTCATAGTTTGAAGTTCTTTGCAAAGCTTTGAAAATTCAGAGAGGGCTTCAGATTTTTCTTTGAGAAACATAACCTAAGTATATCTAGAAAAATCATCTACAACAACTAGCATATACCTTCTACCTTTTGGAGTAGGATTTCTCATAGGACCATAGAGATTCATACGAAGAATTTCAATAGGTCTAGTTGTACTTACAGACTTCTTTGGCTTGAGGAGCTTCTTGTCTGCTTGCCCTGAGCACAAGCCTTGCACAATTCATCTTCTTTGAACTTAATATATGTAAATCCTCTTACAAAGTATTTGGAAAACAACTTGTTCAAAGTATGCAAAATGATATGACCAAGCTTCCTATTCCAGGCCTTGAGACACTTTAAACTTTCACCTGCAACTTTGTTAGTCTTAAAAGTATAAACATTGTTTGATCTAGAGGCTGTGAGAATGGAATCTCATGATTTCTCATTTTGCACCACACACTTCTCTTTATCAAAGATAAATTTGTTGCCATTATCACAAAGATGATATACACTAAGCAAGTTAAATTTCAAACCATCAACTAGATATACATCAGAGATAGAGTTTCAGAATTCGTACCAACTTTCCCAATACCAAGAATATTGCATTTGCCTTTGTCACCAAGTGTAATTGAACCTGCAGATTGCTCTTTCAATTCTGAGAATAGAGATCTCTTTCTACTCATATGTCTTGAGCAACCACTGTCCATAAACCACTTATGTTCTTTGATATTGGTGACAACCTGCAAGCACCAATCACTGCCTTACCCAGCTGTTAGACCAAGTGTTGAATTTGGATTCATATTCAGTATCAACCATGTTAGGTGGTCTAACCCCTTTAAGAACCCAAATCTGTTTAACTTGTCCTTTGAGTTGAAAAGGAAAAGTGTTCCTCATTATGTGAGGGTCTCTTCTTCTGAAAGGACAAGTCATCTTAACATGACCAATTTTACAGCAGTAATGACATTTGGGAGAAGTTTTGTTTCCAGCCTTCACAAATCTGGTATTGTTCTTTCTTGGAAAGTTTGGATTGAATCCAATACCAGCTTTGTGAACAGACTGTGAACTTCCTCCAAGAATCAAGTTCAACTTGTGTTCTGATCCAGCAAGCCTAACTTTGATCAATTCAGATTCTTGAATTTTCTCAGTAAGAGTAGTCTTTTGTTTATCTAATTCATCAACTTGATGTTTCAGATCAACAAGGTTGTCACTCATTAAAGAGTTTTCAGTGACTACTTTCTTGACTTGTGTTTTCAAAGCTTTGAAACTGGTTTTCAAGGCCTTGAAATCACTGTCGGTCTTCTTCTGAGAGATTTCAAGATTCTGATTTAGACAAACAAGTTGTAAGTTCTGTTTTGCTTGCTCGTGAACTTTTTCTTTCAAAAGTCTGATCTCTTTCAAATAATCTTCCTCGTTTAAAAGCATTGTTCTGAGATATTCTGAAAGAGCTTCTTTTGGTTTTGAAATCAGACAGTTTACCACTACCTCAATGTTCGTCTATGAACTTTCATCATGCTTGGCCATGAAGCATAGGTTGACATGTTCTTCTTCTGATTCAGGTTCACTTTAACTATCTGAATCACTCCATGAAGCTATCATATGTTTCTTTCTTCTGTCATGATCTTTATTTTGAAAGCTCTTGCTTTTCATGTGTGGACAATCTCTTATCAAATGTTCTGCATCACCGCATTCAAAGCAGTTCATAACGTTTTATTTACTTTGTGAAGAAGACTTACCTTTGTAGTCCTTGCTACTGGATGGTGTATGTCTTTCTCTGTTGAAGTCTCGGTTTTCAAATTTTTTCTTCATTTTGAGAATCCTTGTCAAGGCTTTGGAAATCAAAGCATATGGATCTTCATCATCACCATCCTCAGTTTCAAGGCTTTGAATTCTCTCATTTTCTTTGGCTTTGAGGGCTAAGTTCTTGACACTTTCTGAGAGCTCTCCATTAGCTTCATTCATAGATATTTCATGTGTCAGAAGCTTCCCTTGTAGGTCATCAAGTTGTAGAGTTGATAGATTATGAGCTTCTTCTATTGTTGTGGTCTTTGGTTCCCACTTTGCTTTTGGAAGACTTCTTAGTGTCTTCCTCACATTTTCTTCATTGGAAAAGTGTTTTCCCAGTGAATCAAGGTTGTTAACAATGTCTGTGAACCTCTTGAACATGTCAATGATAGACTCATATGCATTCATATTAAACAGCTCATACTGCCTGAGATAGATGTTGATCTTGGTTTGCTTCACTTGAATGGTTCCTTCAAAAGTTACCACAAGTTTATCCCAGATTTATTTGGGAGTAGTGCAGCTTGAAATCCTGTTGAATTCATCTGTACTCAAAGCACAATATAAGATGTTAAGAGCTTTGTAAGTATTAGAGAATTGCTCTAATTCAGAAGAGGAGAGTGAGTCTTCAGATTTGGGAGTTCTAATCCCATCTTTCTCTGTGTAGAAAGTGTGAGGTCCATTCCGAATAATGCTCCAAAGCTCTATGTCTTGATCAGTGATGAACATTTTCATCAAGGCTTTCCAGTGAGCAAAATTTTCTCCACAAAATAGAGGAGGTCTGTTAGCAGCTCTTCCCTGTGAGAAACCACCATCATCTGCAGTACTCATGATCACCAGATGGTTAAATCTATACAGTGATACAAGCTCTGATACCAATTAAAAGTGTGAGTGTGCAGGTGGTAATGCAGCTACGATACTCTAGAAGGGGGGGGGGTTGAATAGAGTATGCCAACTTTTTCAAAACTTGCTAGGAAGATGAGATCTTGTGAGAACTAGTGAAGTTAAAGGCATTGAAAACAAGTTCAAGCCCTTGGAAGATATGCAGTTCGTAATAAAGCAGATAAGACTTTTTCAAGGCCTTGAAAACAAGTTCAAACCCTTGAAAAAACAGTCAGTTTCGTGTGCTGCAAGAACTATGAAAATGAGTGAATTGTAAATGCAAGAGACAAATGATTTATACAGTTCAGTCCACTTGTACCTATGTCTCTACCTCAGGTATATTCTCGCTGCAGGATTTTCAACTCAATTCTTATTAATCAAAAGCTAAGCCCTAGATCTCAAGCCCTAGATCTTGTTTTCGCCTTGTTATTGTGCCTGTTTTTTGCCTTTTCCCCCTTCCAATAATAAACTATGCAGTTTATTTGAAGTTCTTGTCTTGAAGGATCCAACATCCCAATTGTTTGTATGGATTTTTACATTTTGAGGTTGCAATTCATGGGGTTCATGTTCTCAATATTCAAGAACAACACCAAACAAGGGCTAAAGTCCAAAACAATCCAAAAAAATAATATAACAATGGGAAAAAGTTAAAAAATATGCAGGGGCAATATGCTCCGGAAAATTAATTCACCCAACTTTTTAACAGAACATAACAGAATGGTGCTAAGCGTCCACAGAATATTCCGTTAAATGGGTGCAAACTGTCTCTTTTCAAAAGTCAGGGGTGCGGGGTGGAATTTATTCAAAACTCAGGAGTGGTCAGTGTCTTTTACCCAATTTTTTATTAGCATTTAGGCCATGTTTTTGCATTACTTTGGGAGACATAATTTCATATTTTACAAATAATTAGTGCTATAAATTATTTTTTGACAACCAATATAATGAATCTTAGTGGTAGAAAATAAAATATTAACAAAAATGACGACAAGAACAATGTATTAATACTAAACTCATGAAAATAAAAATAGATCACAATATATGCGTGAAAATAAATTACATTGCCAACCTAAGAAATAAAGAAAGCATAACGAATAACCAAGTAACACAATAACGGAATGCGCCATGTATGCGTGACAATATGTACTGCATGCTGAGGTTGAAAGGGATATCACAACATTTATCCAATTTTTAGGTTCATATCGAGACTTGATAAACCAAGGAGCTCATAAAGAACTAAGAAGAAGATTTGTAACACTTTTTTTGCATAATCAAGGTCAAGTAGAGTAGACTGATCAATTAGATTTTTTAAATATTATTTAATCATTTTGTAATTTCGTGTAATATTGTTTTGGTAATAAAATATTTTTAATTTTATAGTTATGGAATTCATGATTTTGTGATTTATTTGATGATTCGTTGTGGGAGGCCAAAAGTATCAATCTTCTAAATTTGATGAATTGGTGAAATAACTATCTGGTGTAAAAATTGGTGAAAATTGTGGGAGACCAAAAGTGCTATTTTCAGGCCAAACTATTTTCTCCACCAAATATAGAAGTTGGTGTAAAATTTGATATCAACGGTGGAAGATGCTCTGAGTTGTACCAATTTTTTCCTTCTCTTTATTCCCTTTTCTATTTTGGTACACCCCTTATCTTTCTCCCAATTTCCTAGTTTGGCAAATTTAATGATGATCAATTACCTATATACCCTTACAAATAACACCTCACATTTTATTAACCCATTTTGTAATCAGATTAGGCCACTAAACAAAATCCATAATCTACTAACCTAACCCAAAAAACAACCCAATCTAACACAGAAACAACCGCCCGACACTTTCTTCTCTTCTTTTTCTTCATTTTCATCTCTATCGTCTGAAACAACGGGGACAACCCAATCTTATCTTCTTCTTATCCATCGCCAGACACCAACAATACATCACCCATCATCACCACCTCCATATACAACTGACACCACCCAACACCCACCTCCTTAGACCACCGACACCACCACCTCTATCAGAACAGAGAGAGAGGGAGGGAGAGAGAGAGAGAGAGAGAAACGTCGATGAGAGATGCCGAGAGAAGGAGATCGGGGCAGGAGAAGAGAGATCGACGGCGACGACCTATGTACGCATATCTCGTGGTGCGAGGAGGCGTGACAAGGCGGCGGTGGTGGCGACCTCGGATCTGTTCTCTCAACAGCCATTGTGCTCTTTTCATCTTCTCTTCTCCTTCCTCTGTGATTTTTTCCTGAATTAGTAATATATTTTTTATCTGTAACTACACTCTCGGATCTGTAATTTTATTGTCAGATCTCATAAATTATGTTGGTGGTAGTGGTGGTTGAATGGTGTTGGTGGTGTTTTTTGTTCTTAGTTAGATGAACTCAAAGTATGGAGAATGCGTTTGGAGAAGCTCGTGGTGCAACGGAGAAGAAGATAGAAGACTTGAAAGTGGAAGTACAAAGCAAAGGTGACAAGTCTCCACTATTTAGGTCATAACTATAACTATGCCCTGCATTTTGAAGTGATACTAGTGAAAAAATGAAAGTAGACCTGAATAACTTTTCAACGATAGGTGGCAGGGCCAAAACGAATTCCATACGAAGGAGATATGCCAGGTGAAAATAGGAGACGTTGCACGAGGAACACAAGGCTAATTTTTGTTTGTGGGAGACTTCTCCAACGAGGAACACGACTCCTCATGCTAGGACTCTGATGATAAGGATGGTAATTTGGACTCAAAGTGCATTTTTTCATACTTATAACAAGGAACGTATGCCTAATTAATTAAATACGGCATTTGAGTTGTAATAACTCGATTTTGGACAACTTGGAGCTTGGGAGAATGCACAAGAGCAAGGAGATTCAAGCCGGGGAGATGGAAGATATCAAATTGCAAGGATCGACGAGTGTTTGATAATCTCTTTTCTTTTCTTCTTATCTTTAGCATGAAATGCATGATCTTTATTTCAGTTTATACTATGTGCAGCTAAACTCATTGATATGTTCCTCGATGAACCTAGGGCACATTGAAGTTTTTGGATTTTCATGTTGTGGATTCATGATCTAAACTACGATCTTGATGCGGTCGAAATGATCTAGCTCTATTTTCCATGCTGTTGCTTTATTAACGTGATATTGGAGTGATCAACCAAAAACACGATTGACCAAAATTTGTTGCGCGAGAGCAACCAAAATCGGGCTTGGAAGAGAGGCAGAAAATTATTCATGTATCATCATGTACCAAGAGGTGAAATTTTAGGATAGCCCTAAAACATACGATCACCTGTTAGATTGGAATTGAGTGAGATCGAGAGGGTATCCCGATCCCCCCCCCCCCCCCCAACAAAGTAGAACGGGATGACGCTGGAGGGGAATCGAGAGGACTCGGGACTAGTAGGAACTTAGTAGCATGCGAGAGGAGAACATTATCACCGATGAACGCATCATAGTTAGAACATTAAATTGTATGTTTTTCATACACTTTATAGAAAAGCCTCAAGGGATCATAAGGATGCCTAGATCTTCTCCAAATATCACAACCAATCAACAAAATAAACACTGTCGTTTGATTCATTCCTTTCAGTTACTTAGTAGTTGAAAAACGAACAACAATATTCTATTTTGTTATTGAACGAGGATGATACAGATTGTGTAAATTTAGGATCTCGTACTATTTCTAGACATTCATCAACTATCGTACAAAAAGTCTCAGATCATGTAGTGCACTCTATATGATTATTTTAAATGAACTGAAATCTCTTTGTTTAGATTCTCCGCGATGCTAACCCTCTTTGCAGGAAATTAAAGTTTCTTGAATCTAGTGCAGCAAATTGAAGATTAGATATTGTTCTAAGGTTTTTTCATGTATTTTTTCCAGTGTCAAGCCTTCTTCTTAGGCCTAGGATCATTCTTGCAGCATATATCCAAGTCTAGGGACTGAACTGTCAAAGGTAAGAGAGAGACCCTAAAAGAGTTGTTCAGCCACTCTAGCAGGCCCACACGCGAAAAGAAAAACATATGGGCGTGCTCCTTGGTAGTGGGACATCTAGGATGGCTTCCTCGCCTCCTAGGACTCCCTCTTTTGCTGTTTTGGAAGTTCAGTCAGTAAATTATAAATCTTTATGTGTGAGAGAGTTTAATAAGGAATAAAATACTTATTTTTAGTATTAATATATTGTGATAATGATCATATATCTTTTTAAGGTGTATTTTCCTATTAAGCTTCAGTTACGTATCTAATTATTTTTCTAATTAAAAAAATTGAAAGTTTGAAAAATAAATTTAGTGAATTGTTTTGACTTGTTATTTTCAGTATTTACTTCATTTGATTTATATAGATTGAAAATATTTTTTATTAATTAAAGAAAATCTTTTCTATATTAATAAATAAGAGTTTTTTTGCAGCTTTATATCTTTTGTATAATTAAAATTTTTCTAGATTTGAAGGAGATTTTCTTTTTGATGGATAACTTTAATTAGATGTTGATATTAAGTACGAATCTTGTACTTTTGAAAATCACAATATTGTTATGAGTAAAAGTCAATTTAAATCGATTTGATATACTTTAATAAGAGTTTGACTTTTATTTAAA
Source organism: Linanthus parryae (assembly GCA_023055425.1). Lineage (NCBI taxonomy): Eukaryota > Viridiplantae > Streptophyta > Magnoliopsida > Ericales > Polemoniaceae > Linanthus > Linanthus parryae. The sequence goes on from JALGPY010000001.1 coordinate 126,375,860, forward strand.
TTTTAAAAAGTCTAGATTCATCTTAGATTTTCTCTATAACTCTCTTACTTGGAGAACAAGCATTCTCACTCTATAAATAGTTGTTTGAGATCATAGAATTTTTTTAAGCTATGTGAAATTAATTAGAGAGATAGAGAGAGATTCTCCCCAGCATGAGATGCCACAAGAGAGAGTGAGAGATAAAGGTACATCCTCCCTTTTATGCTCTACCATATTAGTGAGATAACTCTGTAGGCATTCATGCCTAATCTTCCAAGGTTCGTCCAAAGCAGTGTAGTTCCGTTCATGTATTATGATTTAGCATCAAACACATTCTGCTGAGTGTAAGACTTGAAGTTAGGTATTTCTGATTCATCTTATAGATCCATGTAATATGTTCTTCAGTTTTATGTCAGTTATAGATTTCCACATATTCAGATCTAGAACCAGGGCCGGCCTTCAGTTAGGCAGCTTGGACAGCCGCCTAAGGCCCCAAATCCGGGAAGGCCCCCGATTACATAGGGTTTTTAATATATATGAAATAGATAATCTTTCTAATAAACTGGACGTTTGAAAAAAAATGGATGAAAAGAAAAAAACTGAAAATAAAAAGAGACGTTTGAAAAAGAGAGATGATGCTCCAAAAAAAGAGAGACGATGAGGAATTCTACGAGGAAGTTCAGATTTGTTAAGAGATAATGATGAGAAAATTAGGGGTGGGTTATTTTGGAAGAAGATAATAATGAGATTGTGTTAAGAGAGAGAATGGTACCGATTAGGACTCCGAAGATCGTGTTTCAGATATGGATTATTTTCGGAAAACAGTTTGATCCGGATGCAAATTTTAAACTTTTATAATTTCACCAGTATTTAAGTTCACTTTTTACTTATTTGTGTGTGCGTGGACATTGGGTGAAACCCAATATTTTTATAATTTCACCATTTGTTTTACTTTTAGTTTTTGATTTAACAAATCATTTAACATTATAATTGTCTACTAAAAACTGATTGTAACTTCAGGTTTTACAATATTCATTCTTTGAAATAGATCAAATTTCACAATACAAAAATGTAGGGATTTTTATGTTTATTTTTAGCTTCGCTTTAAACACGTTGTCAACTAAGAAAGGAATGCTAACAAGTTTTTTTTTTTTTTTTTTTTTTGAGAAAAATGCTAATAAGTTTTGCTTTTTGACAAATTAAATAATATTTTGTGCCTAAGAGAAAAAGTTAAATTTTTAAATAAAGGCACTTTTCAACTAAACAGTAGGCCCCAATCATAAGTTTTGCCTAAGGCCTCAGAAATTCTTGAGACGGCCCTGTCTAGAACATATATCAGTTTGTCTACTTGTGTCTAGATCAACCATCAAATATTTATTATTCCATAAGTCAAGTATTTCTATATTATTATTAGATTTTAATTTTGTGTCAGTTATGTGTTTTATATGTTATCTTCTTTATATCCGTCTCACAAATTCTGAATTCTAGGATCTCTCACATATTCTCTATCATAAATTTTGTTTTCATGATCTTTGAAGTTGTAGTTGTGTTGAGTTGTTATTGATCTTGTTGCTTCATATTTGATCGTGAATGCCCTCGTTGGGACTTGTTTTTATAACCTCTTAGCCTTGTATAGGGTTAGTTATTTGTGCATGTAGGTATATGATTATGTTAGTCTTTTCTAGAGTCTCGTATTCATTGCATGTGGCTGTTATACAAAAATCAAAAGGTGGTAGTGTTGATCACTCACGAACTACGGTGATAGAATTGTTTACTTGAGGAACTACGGTGGATTATAAGCGCCCAACCAGATTAAGTGCAATACTTGGATTGATACTGTGTGGGGTGCTACACAGAGATATTGTTGAAGCTAAGCAAGTAAACATGTTGTGACGAGTAGCTAATAGGTGTCTTAGCTCGATTTATATCGTGTATCAGACGGTTTCGTGCAATATAGTTGTCTAGCACTAGTTTGTGCTAGCATGTATGATATTATCCTAATTTTCCTTCCATAGAGGATAACCCAGTGAAGGTTTCGTCACATTAAAAAAAACTTGTGTGTCGTGTCTATTTACTTTACATATGACTTTCGTATTGTTTACGTTTCTTTACAGTTATATGCATTGGTTGCATCTATAAGAGATCGTTGCGCTTCCATGGCTGAAAATAGTTTAAATTTTATTGTTGTGCCAATTATCTATTATGTTAAACGTGGAAAGGATCGATCCACTTGGCTTTACCTAGTAGACTCCCGCTGTCTCGTGATTTGTAGGTATATATAAGTAGACACACTTGTACTCGTGTGCTTGTTTGTCATCTACCGACTCTATATCCACTCTCAGTTACTTCACTCTTTAATTTGGTTTCTAGTCACTAAAAAACTTTTATCTGTCCTAATGGGATTCAACAACCCTAATATATAATACATATCCTCATACTACTTGATTGTGCACTTGGGGTAACGTGGAAGATCTCTTACCAACAATGGGTGCTCTAAACCGAAACGTGTGAGGGCTTGAAAACTACAGCAACGTTCTCTCCCTTCATGATACTTTGGAGGAAAGATGTCCCAAACTAGTATTTCTCGTATAGATGATCTTGAAATCACATGGGATGGACAAAGAAGAAAATCACATTTTCAAATGGGACCTACAGGGATGATTAGGGACGAAGTGGGGGCCTCGCTCTTCTATGGGATGCGACAAGTAAGGTAACGCTACATTCGTACTCAAAACACCATGCGAATTGCAAGTTAGGGCTGGGAAACAAATAAGGTGTGTGACAAATTACTACGTTCTACGAGGAACTAGAAATAAGTGATAAATATCACTCTTGGAATATACTTAAATGATAAACCATATAGAGATGTGATAACTCCATCATAATAGTTATACTTAGTACATTATACTTCGTTATTTGTTTGCATTTCGGTGCAAAGTGATGTGTGTACACCAAATTTCTTGTTCGGATTATGCAAACAAGGAAATCTGCGTCAAATTCAATTAGATGAAAAATAAAAGCAGGATTACAAACTCTGGTATGTTTTTCCTAAAACAAGAAAACAATCTCCTTTGATTCTTCTTTCCTTCTTCTTCGATCGAGGGTCTAGGCGACTTGATCTCGATTTGAACGTCTTGATTTTCTCCAATCTGGATGGAGGTGGAGACTTGGCAGCAATGAAGTCCTCCGGGCCTTGGCGGCGTATTCGGCGGAGCTTCAGCTTATGATCTTTGATTTGGCGGAGTTGGGATCTCCGGCGGCTGGATTGAAGTCCTCCGGGCCTTCGCGGCGTGTTCGTCAGAGCTTCTGTGGCCTTTGGAACTTTGTAGTGTTGGGATGTGTAGTGTAGTGTTTTGTTGTAGTGTCTTTTTCCCCTTGGAATGCACCTCTATTTATAGGCAGACCGAGTGGGGGTATTTTGGTCATTGTACTTGAGATTTGAGATCCACAAGATACTAACAACCCATTTGTTATTATCTCTTTAATTTGTTGAGAGATAATAGTACAAATTAATTACATATAAATATAGTCACATTTTAATTAGTAACTATATAATATGTAACTAATGTTTCTTTTTATCCTACCACATGTAGCGTGTGAAACGTGACATTTTTGCGCTACTAAAACAGTGGTAAAATAATTAATTTTCTTGTGTCATCAAATGCCCCCTCGAGACTTGTTCGCCGGCTCCAATAGCTTGTTGGTGGACAGGTCTCGAAACTGGAAGTCGTCTTTTGTTGACATTTTCATAGTTTGTGTCGACCTTTTTCCTTTTCGATCACTCATGATTGAAATTTTGCTTTCAGGACGCCGTGTTGAGTTGACGCGACGCTCTTTGAACCTTGGATTTTCACTTTAGCTTTGAGAGCAACTTCAGGCAACTAGTCAATCATCGAGATTCAAGTGCAAAATTCAAGTCTTCTCGACGTTTATTTGAGCTCGAGATTAAATTTCCTCCAAAGTGTTCAAAACTGACTTTATTTCATTGCACTTCATCTTGCCAACTTTGCTGACTTTTCGTTTTTATAATGCTCGCATCAAATCTACCAAAAAATGTGAGCTAGGCTTCTAGTGGACACTGCCTTTTTTTTTTGTTCCTTCGGCCCGCTCTTTCATTTGGTGCAATTAATGGACTAGATTTATATCTCACAAAATGAGTCCCAAAAGTGTCTACATTCACTGGCCACCAGATTTTTCTCCTGATGCACATTTTCTTTGGTTCTTCAATTTCTTCGAATGAGAGCAGAGAGTATCCCGGCAAGGCAGGCGGCTTGAGTTATCTTATAATTTTTTGATTTCCGTGCAAATCAACCAAATATTTTTGAAAACAAGTCAACAGATTTGGCATCATCTTCTTTATCCTTACACTCCCTTTGAAGGAGGACATTGAAAATTATCTTAAACTCATAAAAGATAATCTTGAGATTTGATCGTACCAAAACAGATCAAGAGAATCATATCCGAATTTTGATTTTTTTCTCGGTAAGCTTCATTTCTCCTCTATATAAAGGACTGATCACCGCAGCAAATAATCATCACTTTCAGTCTTCTTTCAGTCTTCATCTTACTCAACTTTTCAACAGAGCAGATTAATCATTGCGAGGGTACGCTTTTTCCTCCAGTCGAAGACAGAAGCAGCCAACATCTCATACTTCTCAGAGAAAGCTCAAAAGTGAGGGAGTCGAAAAATTTGGAGAAGACGTGACGAACTAGTTCCTGACTTCCTGATCGTCTAAAAAAAAGTCCAACAAACTTTCAGAGCTTTTTTACCATATCCAGCAAATGCGAGTTTGGTCTTTGACGTGCTCTGTTTCTTTTCACTTTTGATGTGTTGTTGTTATAAACAACATAACATAGGTATATCTGCCACACTCTTCGCACTTTGAAACCTCTGTCCATCTTCGAGAGAGCTCTGAGAGCTTAAGCTCTCTTTTTCCAAAAATCAAAGTTATGTTTATTTCTTACCAACATGTCAGCTGCCTACTTCACGTTCTTTTCCCATGGTAACTAGCCAATATTTCATGTATAACAGACCATGACTTCTTATCCTCCTCTTATTTCCTTTTGTTTGTTCCCTTTCCAGGAAGCGCAACTTGGAATCGTGGTTGGCAACAAAGTGAGTGGCGACAAGTGATGGCCATGAAACTTGCATCGACAAACATGAGAGCGAGGTGGGCGGCTGATAACTCCGTTTTCGGAGTTATTTTATGCCTTTTATTTCTACGTTTTGCGTGCTTATCATGGAGAATTCGTCGTCTTTTGAGTAAATTGAGCTTAAATGTGATAATGTGAGTTCATATGCATTACTTGTTAAATCCGGGCGTTTCTTTAGATTTTTGAGCCTTTATTGTGATATGATCGCGGGTTGTGTTTTCGTGTTGTGATTCGCAGGAAAACAGGGCTTGGAGGATCTTGCGGGATATAGAAGCGAACTTCGGAAACAAGGAACTCAAAGGAAAGTCTAGAGGAAGGAGAAAGTCAAAGGAACTCAAAGGAAAGTCTAGAGGAAGGAGAAAGTCAAAGGAAGGAAGAGAAAGTCAAAAAGTCAAAGAAAAGAGGGCTGGAACAGAAGGTCTTCGTGCGAAGACAAAATGTCTTCGTACGAAGACAAAATACTTAGCCAAATTTTGGCTCGGCAAAAAAGTCTTCCAAAACATGCTTGCAGTATCTAAGTGAGAAGGCCTTCGCACGAAGAGCAGATGTCTTCGTACGAAGACTCTTCGTGCGAAGACAAATGTCTTCGTGCGAAGAGATCGCTGAAAGTGCAGAATTTTTCCGGGGCTTTTTCGTAGTTTATCCAAACTTTGTAATAAGATTATGGAAACGTATTTAAGCATTCTAGGTCGACTTTTTCAGTAGTTTTTGACATTAGAGACATCTTTTGGAGATCAAGAAGCTTTTGGGAGAGCTTAGGAGCTTTGGATCATTCGTTTGGATTCTAAACTCTCTTCTTTTCTTGATTTTTATGTTTAAATTCATTAGACTTGACGTTTTGATTATGAATATGAGTAGCTAAGCACCTTTTGCTAGGAATTCTCGTTTGGTGTAGCTAGGGTTTGATCTAAAGTTGATGTTTTGATGATTGTAATGCATGCTCTAGCTTAATCTCACGTGTTTATTCACTATTATGGATTATTTACGTTCCTCATTGTATTATCTTTGCGAGTAGCTAACGTAGAGGTAAATTCAATTAGTTTTCACGCGGTAACTCCGTGAGAATTAGTCGGTAAATTGAATAATTCACCTAGTCGTATCAATGTTTGGTAACTCGACATCGTTAACTAGGATCGTTAAAGTAGAAATATGGTCTTAATGCATGCTTAAAGTTAAATTAGACTTGGTAACTCGGTTTGGTTTAGTTTAAAGTATAGTGAACTTGCTTGGTAACTCGGTAAGTTTAATGTTGCTTGATTAGTAGTGAATGACACGTGGTTGTTTTACAAATCAAAATATACATTTAGATCAACCTAGTGAACCTAGAGAATTCCCGGTACTTTTCTCTTATTTGACAAAAACCCTAATTATTCATTCTTTATTAATCGCGAACTATTTCACTTGGTTAATTGAGAATATTGCGTTTATTTTCTTAGAATTAGATAAAAACACAACTTGCGACGTGCCCACATAAGGTTTAGAATAGTAATTAATTTACACAAAGTCCCTTGGGTTCGACAACCCGGATTTCCGGTTTATTACTACACACGACAGCTGTACACTTGCAGTTGGAGCGTGTCAAGTTTTTGGCGCCGTTGCCGGGGACTTCGGCTAAATTAGTTATAATTCCTAGCCTTAGGGATTTTGATTTATTGTTTATATCCGTTACTCACCTACGTTTTGCGTATTTCGTGATTTCAGGTTGATTTACACGGTGCATGACCCGTTCTCGAGACGAGCCTTTGTATCCAACGTTTGAAGACCCGGAATCCTTATTAAAAGCACAGCATAGAGACAAGAGGAATTCAAGCTCAGTAGTTATGGATGAAGAGACGAGAGCTGAGTTTGAGAGAATCCGCAAAGGCATGGCAGATGCGGAAGCAGCTAGAGCTGCAGCTGTAGAGGAGGCTGCAAACAGAGCCGCGGAAGCTGAGGAGGTGAGAGATCAAATGGCTGAAATGCAGGCAAGGATGGATCGCTTGGCTCCCCCAAATCCACAACCACGTCCTGGTGTGGGGGCACAAGTGGCGAACATCGGTGGGAACAATAATGGGAATAACGGGGAAAACAACAGGCAGAACAATGCTGAGATTGAAGAGCGCCCTATGGTGGATTATTTCAGGACTACCCCAGCGTGTTATCAGCCTACTATTGTCAGGCCACAGATCAATGCCCAACACTTCGAGTTGCGCCAACATATGATCAATATGGTTCGTGATGAGTGCGCATTCAACGGAGCTCCAGGAGATGATCCCAATCACCATCTGCTGGTATTTGAGCAAATCACATCAACCCTGCACGACCAACGAGTTCCAGATGAAACAGTTAAGCTATTACTATTTCCCTTCTCCTTATCTGGAAAAGCCAAGAAGTGGCTTATGGAGCTGCCAGCTGGTAGCATAGTGACATGGGCGGATTGTTGTCATGAGTTTCTGAGGAAGTATTTGCCACCATCCAGAGTCGCTCAGCAGATGGCTGAGATTGCAAAATTCACTCAGGATGAAGACAGCTCATTGGGAGATGCTTGGAGGAAGTTCAGCCAAATTCTCCGTAGATGTCCGAATCATGGAGAGCCATGGCACAAGCTCTTCCATTATTTCTACACTGCATTAGACAAGGAGACAGCTGACCAGTTAGATATACTAGCTGGAGGTAATTTTATGGGACTTGGAGCACAGCGAGCTCAAGATCTGCTGAACAACGCGTCAAAGAGAGAGTCTACACGAACTGAAACGCGTAGGTACTCCAAACCGGGGGATGCATCCTTAGTCAACAAGATTGAATCAATGGAACAAAAGCTGGAATCCATGACCTCAGCATTTCACGGTATGCACCCTCCATCACAGAAGCCCATGGGTGAATTACTAGCAGATGAAAGCCAGGGATATGATAATAGTGTTGAAGATGTGAATTTTATGCGACAGCAGCAATGGCCTAACACCTATCATCCCAACAATCGTAATCATCCCAACTTCAGCTATGCCAATCCGAACAGCGGATTATATGCACCCGGTCAGAGACCCAATGTTCCATATCAAGCGCAAAGGCAAGTTCCACAACAGCAGGCTCCACAAAAAGAAGATCAAGAGACAAATGCTCTATTGAGAAAGCTCCTAGCTAATCAAGACAGGATGTAGAGCACGATTGTCTCAATACAAGCCACAATGAAAAGCCACGAGACTCAGATTGGGCAGATCGCCAATCAAAATATCAAGCTTCCACCAGGTATGCTTCCAGCAAATACCATCACTCCTAATGAGCAGCTAAACGCCATCACAACTCGCAGTGGCATCACTACTGAGGATCCCCCTTATCCTAGTCACGCGCGAGCTGAGGCGACTAAGGCCACTGAGAAAGCCTTGGATGAAGAGATTACCGTGCCTACCGTGAATCCCCAATCAAAGGACACCGTGAGGAAGTCGGATGAGAAACAGAAGCCAAGGGAGGAATACAGTGTGCGAGTGCCATACCCGCAAAGATTAAAGAGTCAAGAGGATGCCAAGCATTTCAAGAAATTTGTGGATATCTTCAAGAAACTGCACATTAATATACCTTTTGCGGAGGCCATTTCACAAATGCCTAAATATGCCAAATTTCTCAAGGACCACCTTTCTAATCGGAGGCGCATGGATGACTTTGAAACCGTGACTCTGAATGAGGAGTGTAGCGCAGTTGTTCAAAAGGCGCTACCAAAGAAGATGAAAGATCCGGGCGGTTTCATCATTCCTGTTACATTGGGAGACGCATTTCATGGGAGGGCATTATGTGATCTTGGTGCAAGTATTAATTTGATGCCCACGTCGGTTTTTGAGCAACTTGGTGTGGGAGATCCTAAGCCTACCAGGATGTGCTTGCAGATGGCTGATCGCACTATAAAACGCCCCAGGGGTGTTTTAGAGGATGTATTAGTGAGAGTTGAAGGACTCATCTTCCCAGCGGATTTTGTGATCTTAGACATGGAGGCTGATGATGATGTTCCTCTTATTTTGGGCCGCCCATTCCTAGCTACTGGGAGGACTATCATTGATGTGGCCAATAGGGAGCTGACTATGCAGATCAACGATGAGAAGGTGGCCTTCAATGTATTTGAGGCTATGAAGTTTCCCGCATACGCGGTGAGCGAGCAGTGCTTTGGGGTGGAGGCATACACGTTGGACGAGGAGGACGATATTTTGTTGGAGCAACTATATGAGGAGCTTGCTCTACTTGATTCCAGCGAGAAAGAGCAAGCCTTAGATGTTCATTGGCGCCCACCATTACCCCTCTTTAATGAGGGAAGCAGGAAGATTCTTACTCCTTCTCTTATTACTGCTCCTGTTTTAGAATTAAAGCCGTTACCTGTTCATTTGAAATATTTATACTTGGGATCTAATGATACTTTACCTGTGATTGTGTCTGCATGTTTGGACAGGGAACAGGAGGAGCAGCTTCTCAAGGTACTACAGGAGAGGAAAGCAGCTATGGGATGGACCATAGCAGATATTAAGGGGATCAGCCCCACAGTTTGCCAGCATAAGATCAGGCTCATGGAAGACAAGAAGCCGGTAGTTCAATTTCAGCGCCGCCTCAACCCTCACATGCAGGAGGTGGTGAAGAAAGAGGTGCTTAAATGGTTGGAAGCAGGTATCATCTATCCGATTTCCGACAGCACGTGGACTAGCCCGGTACAATGTGTCCCCAAGAAAGGAGGTATAACTGTGGTGGAAGGGGAAAGAGGTGATCAAATTGCCACCCGTACCGTTACTGGGTGGAGAGTTTGCATGGACTACCGCAAACTCAATGATGCCACTTTGAAGGATCATTTTCCCCTCCCATTTGTGGACCAGATGCTTGATAGGTTGGCTCACCATTCACACTACTGCTTTTTGGATGGATATTCTGGGTATAATCAGATAGCGATTGAGCAAGCTGACCAGGAGAAGACGACATTTACTTGTCCATATGGGACGTTTGCATTCAGACGCATGCCCTTTGGGCTATGCAATGCCCCAGCTACGTTTCAGAGGTGTATGATGTCTATCTTCTCAGACATGATGGAGCAAAATTTTGAAGTCTTCATGGATGATTTTTCGCTTTATGGTGATGGGTTCGAAGACTGTCTCCAGCAGCTAGCTCGGGTACTGGACAGATGTATTGACACCAACCTAGTGCTCAACTGGGAGAAGTGCCATTTCATGGTGACCGAGGGAATAGTATTGGGGCACAAGATCTCCAGTAAAGGTTTAGAGGTAGACCGGGCGAAGATTGAGGTGATTGAGAAGCTTCCTTACCCTACGTCTGTCAAAGGGGTACGGAGTTTCTTGGGACATGCAGGTTTCTATCGGCGCTTCATTAAGGACTTTTCAAAAATCACAAAGCCTTTATCTGGTTTGCTTGAGAAAGATGCCGTATTTGATTTCAATGAAGACTGCAAGACGGCTTTTGATTTGCTCAAGAAAAAGCTGATTAGTTCTCCCATTATAGCCACCCCAGACTGGACCTTACCGTTCGAATTTATGTGTGATGCCAGCGATTACGCGGTGGGAGCAGTGCTGGGACAGCGGAAAGACAAGGTAGCTCATGTAATTTACTATGCTAGTCGTACTCTTAATACTGCACAGGTTAATTATGCCACCACGGAGAAAGAGATGTTGGCTATTATCTTCGCATTGGACAAGTTTCGTCCATATCTTGTGGGTTCTCAGGTGACTATTTTCACGGACCATGCAGCCCTCAAATATCTTCTTGCAAAGAAGGATGCGAAGCCTAGATTGATCCGATGGGTGTTGCTAATGCAAGAGTTTGACATAGTGATAAAGGACAAAAAGGGTGTAGAGAACGTTGTTGCCGACCATTTGTCACGACTGGAGAACGAAAAACAAGAAGATGTGCCGATTAGAGAAGATTTTCCAGATGAACAACTTATGGTAGTGGTAGCAGCTGTGCCTTGGTTTGCGGATTTGGCAAATTTCAAGGCGCTCAAGATTGTCCCGAAAGACATGTCTTTCCATCAGAAAAAGAAATTTTTCGCAGATGCACGACACTATTTCTGGGATGACCCTTATTTGTTTAGGTTGGGAGCTGACAATGTGTTGAGAAGATGCGTAGCTTAGCCAGACACTTTGGACATTCTTAGACACTGCCACGAATTGAATTGCGGAGGACATTTTGGCAAAACGCGTACTGTGGCAAAGGTATTGCAAAGTGGATTTTACTGGCCTTCTTTACATAAAGATGCTCATCTATTTGTACAGCAATGTGATCGATGTCAGAGAACCGGCAATATCTCCAACCGAAACGAGATGCCTCAAAATTTCGTGTTGGAAGTCGAGCCCTTTGATGTTTGGGGCATTGATTTCATGGGACCATTCCCGTCTTCACTTGGCAATCTTTATATACTGTTAGCTGTGGATTATGTGACCAAGTGGGTGGAGGCAATGGCTTGCCCCAAAAACGATGGAGCTACTGTAGAGAGATTCGTGCGTAAGAGCATTTTTACACGGTTTGGAACTCCCAGAGCCATAATCAGTGATGAAGGATCGCATTTCGTGAATAAAGTCTTTGCCAATGTCTTGAGCAAATATGGGGTAAAGGCGCATAAGATATCACTGGCTTATCATCCGCAGTCGAATGGGCAAGCAGAAGTTTCTAACCGAGAGATAAAAGGGATTCTGGAGAAGACAGTCAACCCGGGACGCAAGGATTGGTCTCTGCATTTAGATGATAGCTTATGGGCGTATAGGACTGCTTACAAGACTCCTTTAGGCACGTCTCCCTACCAGTTAGTATTTGGGAAGTCATGTCATCTTCCGGTGGAACTTGAGCACAAGGCATTCTGGGCCTTGAAGAAGATCAATTTGGACGCTAAGCTCTCAGGTGAGCTACGAAAGCAAGCACTACTCGAACTTGAAGAATTTCGATTGATGGCGTATGAAAGTGCGAGAATCTATAAGGAGAGGACAAAACTGTGGCACGACAGGCACATCATCCCGAGAGACTTCAAGGTAGGACAGAAAGTATTGATCTTCAATGCCAGACTAAAGCTGTTTCCAGGGAAATTGAAATCTAGGTGGAGTGGTCCATACACGATTACTGCAGTTTATCCATGGGGATCTCTTGAGGTAGAGGATGCAAATGGGAACAGGTTTAAAGTGAATGGACAGAGAGCGAAACCGTACGTGGACGGGAATTTCATTGGAGTCATTGAGTGGCTTCATGCAACTCCCGCAACTTGAGAAATCTCTGAGGTAACTGGGTCGGGCCGTCGACCTTAAATTACAAAGCGCTTGTTGGGAGGCAACCCAACCTATTTATTGCGTTAGGATAGGTTTTAATACTGTTTTGTAATTTTTATTCGGTTTGATTTTATTGAGAGGTGCGAGAGAGTGGATTTAATATTTCCAATGAGTATGTGCAGGAATACGAGGTGAAAGGCCTATTTCGGATCCCCCTTCTTGATGCGCACGTGCGAAACAGAGTAAAAAGTCAAGATTTGCAGCCCAATACGCGTATCGGGATCCGAAGTGAAGGAATTGAAGATGGAAGCCATTTTTTGCACCTATTCAACACACGCACCTGGGGAAGATCATGTTCCCGGACTCCCCGTCTTGATTTGCGCAAGAATTTAATTAGTGAACGGAGAAAGCTAGCACGCCGGCACGGATTACGAGGTGAAATTTTGAAGGACAGACTGAAATAAGGATTGAATAGTGCCAACGTGTGGGGGTGGTCGAGAGCTTTCTGTAGACAGGTGGATCGCGCAAATCGGAGTCCGGATGAAGAAGTTACGCCAAAAAGGATGCTTTAGCGAGTAAAACGAGGCCAAAAGCATCCGGAAATGCAAAACGTGCCTTGGAACGCGTGAAAGTGACAAATGAAATACTCCCCGGATTTTGAGAGTGTTTTAAGGTAAAAAGGGAGTCTCGAGGTCGAGGAGATCCTTCGAAAAGCAAAGGCACGATCGGATACGCGAAAATTTGACGAAAAGGATGTTTTTGGCAAGCTCCAGCATTGTCTTCGTACGAAGACTTTGTACCTAGAAAAATTTTTGAGCTCTGAAGTTGTCTTCCTATATCACCTTGCAGTATCTATATAGGAAGACCTTCGTGCGAAGACAAAATGTCTTCGTACGAAGACTCTTCGCACGAAGACATTTGTCTTCGCACGAAGACATCGGGCGAAAAGTCTTCTCAGCCCACGCACGGACAAAGGATGGAGGCAAGTTATCAGGGGCTTTTTTAGACTTTTTGCACGAAGAGAGGAGCTTCATCAACAGCAATTCGTCCCTCTTCCTCATTATTCAAGCTTCAACAGTCTTCACTCCTCCATAGCCGCGACAGCCACAAATCGCCCCCTCCCTTGTTTCTTCACCAAATTCAACAAACAACCAAGGGTTTTGCTCGCAATTCAGAGGAGAACAAAGATTGAGAGGTGGTTTTGAGTGAGCTTGAGAGACGAGAGAGAAAGCAGAGGAAGAAGAAACTAGGGTTTCGAAGCAAGAATTGAGAAATTGGACGAATTAGAGCTTGATTCAGCTTACGGTCAAGAAGGCAACGCTAACGGGGACTACACAAGGAGTACGGAGCATCAACCAATTCAAAATTTCGACAAATTCTTCCGGCAACCTCAAAATCAGTCCGGTTTGTCAAATTCTGAAATTTTTGTGTCTGTAAGACTTGCTCCGGACACGTAGGTACACTCTAAACCTTGTTATTTCAATATTCGAGTCCTAGGCACAAATTGAGTAAAAGCCCAATTATTTTTTGTTGCGCTTAGTAGCGTGCTTTGGGGGCGATTGCGTAAAGTCCTAGGAATTATTTGCTTACGTGCCTACGTGTTTCATTCGGTACACACTTCTTGTCACGTGCACAAAAGTTGAGTTTCTTGTTTTTACTTGAAATTGTATTCTTAATGGCGGGTGGAAAGAAACGAAAGACGGGCGAGGGTACTTCGCAAGAAGCATCGGGGTCGGGCGAGCCTCAATTAGAAATACCGCCTATTCCCCAATATGCTATCTTGAATGCCCCTCCCCCGGCTAAACCGGGCATTGTAGGCCGACGAAAGGATAAGGTTAATTTGAAAGACAGTAGTGTTGGGCCTGGGTGCTATGATAGCTTCCGTTTCGTCACTTACGAGGCCCATATTGACTCTCGCAAAGATACCTACTTGACTAAGAACGGGCAGCCCGAAAAGGCATTTCCATTGCACGAGGACATGCCTCAAGCAATCAAGGAAATTTTTGAGCGCGAGAAGCTTACCAATTGGTTTAAGCTAGTAGGGCCGTCTAGTTCGCATATTGCGCGAGAGTTTTGTGTCAATTTGCGTTATGCAAAAGATGGTGAGAGCCAAGACCCTCGTCTTGTGTACTGTCGGAACCAGCGGATAGTCTTCACGCCAGAGACTATCGCTTTGGCCATGGGTTTCCCCGCATTGAGAGAGGGTTGTGGGTACGAGACTGTTCTTCGTAGTGAGAATCTTTGGTCTCGTTTGAATGCATTCTGTTTTGCGAAAGGGGTAGATCCATGGGACAGAAAAGGGGAGGTGATGCATTGGAAGGCCGAAAAGAAACATTATAGGCCGGAGGCAAGGTGGTGCTGTGAATTGCTAGAGAACTGGGTTTTGGGAATCACACGAAATCCTAGTTACACTTTCTGCCTATCGGTTTGGGCTCTCTGTCTTTACACCGGGGTTAGAATCAACATCCCTAAACTGATTTGGGAGAATTGTCTTGAGAGGGTGTCGAGGACTAACAAGTTGGGTCCCGGTCATACTTGCTTGCTTACTCACCTAGCCAAAACTTCCGAAGTAGTCATTGGGAGAGACATGGATTTGAAACCGTTTACTGCTAGGAAGTGGCATAGGTTTGATGAGACAGCAAGGAAGAAGGGCAAGGGTAGGAGGATGAACACCTCTAGGTTTGATAACCAGGTTGCCTATGACCACCTGAGAGAGGAGATGGCCCGGGATGGAATTGAGAGAAGACGCCAGTTTGCCCACACTCGGGACAATCAGGCGAAGCTGGGTGGATTAATCCAGATGGTGGGCCAGTGGGTCATACAGTCGAGTGGTCAGGCGGCGAGGGAGTTTGTTCCACCGGTCCCGACGGCGGATCCGTGGTTCCAGGAGGATGAATTTGAGTATCCGGCTTCGCCGAGTGAGGATGAGGAAGAAGAAGATGATGAGGAAGAAGATGAAGAGGAGGAAGAAGACGACGAGTAGTGGAGAGTGCCCTCGTGCTAGAATTGTTGAGTCCTCGTGTTATCGTTGAGGACAACGATGCATTCTAGTGTGGGGGTGGTTGAGTCCTTTTTACTAGTCAGTGTTGAGTGTCTTTGCATCGCCCGTGTCAGCATGTAGTTAGAAATTTTTGGTTATGTCCTTATTTTTCTTTTTATTATTCATCTTTGCGTGCACGTTTTGGTAGTATTGAGTCATCCCACCATTATTGAGTCAGTAGTCGAGTTGGCCGTGCATATAGTGTAGGTATATATATAAAAAAGAAAAAAAAAAAAAAACTAAAAATGTGAAAACACCAAAAAAATTAAAAATTTGAGAAAGGGCAATCGAAAGAAGCTGAAAATTCGGTAAAATCGAGAAGTGTGAGACTTTTAGGCATAGGGCGTGAATTGCGATCGAGAGTGACAATGTGAGTTTCCCTTAGTAAGTATAGAGAAACTCTCTTTATGGGAATGCGTGCCTATTTTACACACGAACTTAATTTGTTCAAAACTAAAGTGTGTGCCTAATTTTCTTACAAGAGTTGAGCTAGGTGTGAGCTAAACAAGCCGAACGTTCTTGTGTACGTCTTAGGTAGTCGCCAACCCGCCTCGTAGTGGCACACAGAACAGCTGTGCGAGGTGTGTATTAGAGCACTCACTGCTTATAGAACTTACCTTGTAGGACCACTAGTAAACCCTGATTTGAACCATGGATTCTTTGACAACCTTTGGACTTAGGGTGACGATTCTTGGCCTTCATCACTGATTGGTTAGAATCACCGCTTTAGTGCGTCACGAGGGTGTTGTAGTTGAGGGGGTTCGATGAGGGAGTACTTCATGCTATATTTGTGTGAGCCTTACATATCGCATGCACTTCATTTGTTATCTTCGAGGGGAAGGCGAGGGTGAGTGAGAGTAGGCTTGCGCACTTCGGTGTGGCGGTGTTCCATGGCATTACAACATGGACACAAGTGAGGAGAGCCGTGAGTGTGTACCATCTAATACACACAAAATTTGGGTTGGGGGAATTTAATAGGTGCATCGTGCTAGGTACCGGATCTTACTCATCATGGTGTAGGAGGTTTGGTTGGATTAGGCACGAGACAGATATTTGATTGACTACTTGAGAGGGGACAGGATTACATTCGAGTGTGGGGGTGTCGACATTTGACTTCGGACATCGAGATTGCGCGTGCGACGACTCCATCCCCACACGTGCTTTATTATGTTAGCGGCTTTGTTTGTTACACCGGGGATTTTATCGAGATAGGGAGAGACATTTATTTGTGATTTATACGTGTTGATTTGGATATTGTCTCTCCTTACGATCATATGTTAGCTTGGCACTTGGAAGACCACTCGAGACGTATATTGAGGAAAGAATGCAGGAATTTTGAGAGATAAAAAAAAAAAAAAAAAGAGAGAAAAAAAAAGAGAGGTGAATAAAGGAAGAATGAAAAGCTTTGTGGAAGAACGAGTGGAGAAGCGACTAGTTCACGAACGGGAAATTTTTGGCTTATACATCATTCATGACAATAGCCGCGGAGATCGTAATTGTACCGGGGTGTGAGGGGATCGAGGGCCGGAGATGGTGAGTTTCGGGCTTGGTTTCTATCATTGTTGTGAGGGTGTGTGAGCTATGGTATTTGTGAGAATGTGACGCCTTAGGACTTGTGCTTGATTATTATCCTATTTGTCCCTAAAGCCTCATCATTCTTAACCCGTTAGCGGATTAGGAGCTCGGACCTTGAACGTGGCTTAGCCTAGCGTAGCCTCTTATTTTGTGGCACACATGAGAAGGTATTGCATTCTTGTACTTAGTAAAGTTAGGTTCTCTATACTAGCTAGGGGGGATTCGTGTTGTCGAATTTGATTTCAAATCATTCCTTGTGTCTAGATTTCTCATCGCTTCGTGTGAACCGGTTTAAGCTAATGGAGATTGCCCAATCTCACAAAAGAAAAAGAAAATTTGTTATTTCAATACTTGCATTGTGAATATTGCATTTGCATATAGGTGCATTGTGTATAATCGAGTCGTGTCGACTAGTAAAAAGGATGGTTGGTGAATTGTTCTACTCGGATTAGTATGCAAGTGTTAATGGTTTTGTATGCAATGTGAGGTGAAAGTATGCAAATGGCGTAGGGAAGTTATGCAATGAGTAATTAGGTTGATATGCAAAGTTGGATGAATTGCGGGAAAGCGAGAAAAGTTTTGGCTTGAGAGAAATGAATTTGACTTGGGAGATTTGCTCGGGACGAGCAAAAGGTAGTGTGGGGGTAGTTGATAACTCTGTTTACGGAGTTATTTTATGCCTTTTATTTCTACGTTTTGCGTGCTTATCATGGAGAATTCGTCGTCTTTTGAGTAAATTGAGCTTAAATGTGATAATGTGAGTTCATATGCATTACTTGTTAAATCCGGGCGTTTCTTTAGATTTTTGAGCCTTTAATGTGATATGATCGCGGGTTGTGTTTTCGTGTTGTGATTCGCAGGAAAACAGGGCTTGGAGGATCATGCGGGATATAGAAGCGAACTTCGGAAACAAGGAACTCAAAGGAAAGTCTAGAGGAAGGAGAAAGTCAAAGGAACTCAAAGGAAAGTCTAGAGGAAGGAGAAAGTCAAAGGAAGGAAGAGAAAGTCAAAAAGTCAAAGAAAAGAGGGCTGGAACAGAAGGTCTTCGTGCGAAGACAAAATGTCTTCGTACGAAGACAAAATACTTAGCCAAATTTTGGCTCGGCAAAAAAGTCTTCCAAAAAATGCTTGCAGTATCTAAGTGAGAAGGCCTTCGCACGAAGAGCAGATGTCTTCGTACGAAGACTCTTCGTGCGAAGACAAATGTCTTCGTGCGAAGAGATCGCTGAAAGTGCAGAATTTTTCCGGGGCTTTTTCGTAGTTTATCCAAACTTTGTAATAAGATTATAAAAACGTATTTAAGCATTCTAGGTCGACTTTTTCAGTAGTTTTTGACATTAGAGACATCTTTTGGAGATCAAGAAGCTTTTGGGAGAGCTTAGGAGCTTTGGATCATTCGTTTGGATTCTAAACTCTCTTCTTTTCTTGATTTTTATGTTTAAACTCATTAGACTTGACGTTTTGATTATGAATATGAGTAGCTAAGCACCTTTTGCTGGGAATTCTCGTTTGGTGTAGCTAGGGTTTGATCTAAAGTTGATGTTTTGATGATTGTAATGCATGCTCTAGCATAATCTCACGTGTTTATTCACTATTATGGATTATTTACGTTCCTCATTATATTATCTTTGCGAGTAGCTAACGTAGAGGTAAATTCAATTAGTTTTCACGCGGTAACTCCGTGAGAATTAGTCGGTAAATTGAATAATTCACCTAGTCGTATCAATGTTTGGTAACTTATTATCGTTAACTAGGATCGTTAAAGTAGAAATATGGTCTTAATGCATGCTTAAAGTTAAATTAGACTTGGTAACTCGGTTTGGTTTAGTTTAAAGTATAGTGAACTTGCTTGGTAACTCGGTAAGTTTAATGTTGCTTGATTAGTAGTGAATGACACGTGGTTGTTTTGCAAATCAAAATATACATTTAGATCAACCTAGTAAACCTAGAGAATTCCCGGTACTTTTCTCTTATTTGACAAAAACCCCAATTATTCATTCTTTATTAATCGTGAACTATTTCACTTGGTTAATTGAGAATATTGCGTTTATTTTCATAGAATTAGATAAAAACACAACTTGCGACGTGCCCACATAAGGTTTAGAATAGTAATTAATTTACACAAAGTCCCTTGGGTTCGACAACCCGGATTTCCGGTTTATTACTACACACGACAGCTGTACACTTGCAGTTGGAGCGTTGATAACTCCATATTTGGAGTTATATTCTTATATGTTTCCTTACCGTTTTGCGTGTATTCCGATGCGTTTTGATAGATTTTGGATCATTTCTTGCTAAAGTTGAGCATGTTGAGTCTTTGCACGTTAATGATGAGTCCGGGCACTTTTTGCATTGATTTTGGCTATATTTTATCACGTTTGATCTTCCGGTATGTTTCTCGTGTTGTGGTTTTCAGGAACCGGGAGCTCGGGACGTGACATTGGAGCAAAAGTGAACTTCGGAAAGGTTGGAGGCTCAAAGGGATGCTCGGGAAGTGAAGACGAAAGGAAAAAGAGCAAGAAGTTGAAGATTGAATGGTGGAAGACCAGAAGTAATCGTACGTTTACCTCAAGGTAATCGTACGATTACCTTCATCCAGAAGTAATCGTACGATTACTTAGATGTAAACGTACGCTTACCTATGAGGCAAGTAATCGTACGATTACATCAAGGTAATCGTACGATTACCTCTGCGGCCAGAACTGAAATTTTGGGCTGTTTTCGCTATTTTGGCATAGTTTTGGGAGTTTGAAGCCACAAAAGACTTAGGAAACATTGGGGAACGACATTCAACATCAGAACACACCTTGGGAGTCGTGCTTGGAGTGCTTGGAAGCTAGGTCGAGAGCTTGGATCATCCGTTTGGCTTCTCTTCTTCTTTTCTTCTCTAGTTTTTGATACTTGATCATGAAACTTTGTATTATGAACATGATTATGAGTAGCTAAACCCTTATTTTGGGATATCTCGTAGGAAACTAGGGTTTTATCACTACAACTTGTGGTTTATGGATTTACTCTCATGCTTTTGAGCTTAATTGATGATTTCTTCTTTAGTTATGTGTATTTTATGTTTCTAATTTATCTTTTCTATTGATAGACGTGTTAATAGGATTGTGCTAGGTTATGAACGATAGAGGAATCTACGTTCGTTGCCCGGAAAATTGAAATACACACTAGCTGTATCTAGGGTTGAGGAATCTTGCTAGTTAGCTAAGAACAAGAGTAGAAATTAGTATCGTAATGCGTGTTTGAACTTGAGTAAGCTAGAGGAATCAGTTACGATAGTTTAGGCATAGTTATTGGTTGAGACATCTTCAATATACAATTGCTCGTTTAACTAGAATAAGAAATTATCGTGTTAGTAAAACATAAATCCAACGTAGTGTGACATTCCTAGTGATCCGTAGAGATTTCCTGAATTTAATCAAACTTGATACACAACAATATCAACTCGTGCTCGTTAATCTTGAAATAATTCTTTGAATTATTTGAGATAATTGTTATTTGAATTTTTAGTAGAATTAGGAACCACAAAACAACTGCGTTTTGCCCACATAAAGAACAAACTTAATAGTTAGTTACACGAAGTCCCTTGGGTTCGACAATCCGGACTTTTCCGATTATTACTGCACCGACAACTGTGCACTTGCAGTTGGAGCGTGTCAAGCGTGTCAGCGGCGTCGATGATGGTTGAATTTCGACAACATCAACTAGTATCCATGTTACGGATCTGACCGCGAAGCAACAAGCCTAGGCGAGTTTTACTTTCAACATGATGGCATAAAAGAGCTGCAGCAGCATTAGCATCCAGCAAGCAAGACACGATGACCACGGATCAACAAACAACCCTAGGCGAGTTTTACTTGCAACACAATGACCCAAAGAGCAGCAACACCCAACAACCAAGACAAGGAGACCACAAGACCACGCAAGTTGTGGTTGTTTGAAAGGGTGGGATGCACTTGAACTTGAACGCAGAGACTAAGAAGTTGAACTTTGATAATGTATTAGTTCATATCCGTGAAAATTGGATTCGGCTGTTTTTGTGATCATATAACAAGCTTGGCCATCTCCCAAGATAACCACCCACGAAGAACAGGGGACAAAGAGTTGGAATTAGCTTCACTTGTTATCATCCATGGGGAGTGATGATGGACTTTGTGCTCATAGTGCTGTGGAGTTTCTGAAATTTGTTGAAGATGAAGATGCCGCCATTTCGATTGCAGGTAAAACTCAAGTGTCAGCTGCTACCGAAAATTTGGTCCGCAACATAGGCGATGATGGCGTTCTTGGCAAAAGTCGGTCGGGCATCATCAAGGTACCTCAACAAGCCTGCACGGATGACATGGGCCAGCGGCAATGTTCTTCAAGAGAAATATAGCAGCAGCAGCTTGGAATCAGCACAAATATACTACCAAAATGACGGAGAATGTGTGCCATTTTCTGAGACACTGAACTTGATAGCGGCGCAAGTGATTGGCCTTAAACAAGGCTTGATCAATAGAAGCTATATCATCGACTTGAGAGAAAAGTGTGGTGATGAAGTTGGAGTAACTGATGATCAAAATAGCTTGTTCAGGCTGCCGACTTGATCTAGATTGTCCTTCAGACAACGGTGCCAGTGATGAACATGAGTTGATCTACCTCCCATGATGTGCATGATTATTTTGATTCCTTTCCATTAGCTTCATTTACTTGAGTTTACTTGGATCACATGATTTTAGTAAAGCAATACAGTTTTTTTTTCTTAATACTTCACCTTCAACTTCATGAGCGATCAACACGTTTTTTCTTTTTATAGAATCAAGTAATACTCACACATCGTCACTTGAAACTATAAGAATTTCTTTGTTGGAATCACGTCCATATTAAAGGATCTGTGGAAATGGGAGATGGATTTTTTTTGTATGACTGAACTCAGAAAGATGTTCCAAGCTGCCTACGTACCCTCACAGGATCAAGTCAAGCGTAGTTCAATTTAGCCTTTGCAGTTTAGACTCGTGCAAGTTAGGAGTAACACAGTTTAAGCTCTTGTGTCGTAGAGCATTGAAGTAGTTTATAAGCTCGTACTACAAGAGCGTTGAAGCAGTTTAGGCTCGTGCTACAGGAGCCTTGAAGCAGTTTAGGCTCGTGCTACAAGAGCGTTTGAAGAAGTTTAGGCTCGTGCTAAAAGAGCGTTTGAAGCAGTTTAAGCTCGTACTAAAGGAGCGTTTGAAGAAGTTTAGGCTCATGCTTAAGGAGCGTTTGAAGAAGTTTAGGCTCGTGCTAAAAGAGCGTTTGAAGCAGTTTAAGCTCGTACTAAAGGAGCGTTTGAAGCAGTTTAGGCTCGTGCTTAAGGAGCGTTTGATTTTTTTTTAAGGAAAATCAACTTTCAAGAACTTGCCATCGATGAGGCAGGTTCTTCCTCTTTCTTCATTTACCACGTTAGTAATGACGATGGTTTGTTGTCTAACTTTTAGCACGTCTTCGGTTACTACAACAACTTCTGTGTGCCTCCTCATTAGAGATGGAAACTTACTAGCGATCTCCTTGCATTCTTTTGACATTGCAGGTGGTTTTCTTCTTCGAGCCATAGCTTTCGTCGTACGCTCCATGGGTCTACCTAGCCTGTTGTGGACCGGTCTTCGAGGAGTCATGGTAGTAGCATTCTTCACTCCTAAACGATCAAACACAGACTCTCTTGCTTTGCGCTTTCCAAGGCGGTGAAATATAGAAGTCTTCTTTGTGGTGTCGATATCATTCCCTTCAATGTGTAAAAATTTACCAAAATTTTCTTTAACTTCTTCGACGCCAATGGCGTTGCACGGTACTTCATATGGAATTAAATCTTGATCTTCATCATCACAAGTGAGAGATATCATGTATGTTGCTGCAGTTTCTCGTTCGTCTTCCAAAGAAACCTTCCCTTCTCGAACAAGTTGCAGTATTTTCTCTTCAAAATAAAGCATTGATGTGTAGGATGGCTTACAAGACGATGATACTTGCAGTATCGTGGGTCATCAGTCCTTGTAGCTTCCTCTGGTCGCTTGGAATCCGGGAGCTTCAACAGCTTTAGGACCAAAAGTTGATCAAGCATATCAGGGACATTATCATCGGGAAACGGATACACTTTGGCCTGCAATTCCTTCAACGATGGCTTTGGTGTGTACCCTGCTTGATACGAGGTGAATTTATCGCCATCTTTCTTACTTGACTTGGCGCCTAGCTTCACCGGTGCAACTGTTACAGCCATTGATTCCTTAGCTTCAACTTTCAATGCTCCATTGCCCCCTTTGTGAAAAGTTGGTTTGACTGAAACATGTTTGAAGTCTTGAACCGGTGGCCAATGGCTTCCGCTAGCAGAAAAACTAACCTCCATGTCATGAGCACGGGTTGCTAACTCCTCAAAGGTTCTAGGCTTGATCCCCTAAAGGATGTAGCGGAGTCCCCAAAGCATACCTTGAATGCACATCTCAATGTCGGAGCTTTCACTTAGTTTATCTTTGCAATTGAGGCTTAGATTCCTCCATCGATTGATGTAATCGATCACAGGCTCATTCTTCCATTGGCTGGTGTTAGTGAGCTCTGTCATGCTCACCGTCCTTCGTGTTAGAACCGATTCAGGAACTCGTTCTCCATCTGCTCCCAACTGTCATTGATATGGGCTCAAGATCTCCATACCAATCAAAAGCATAACCATCAAGTGTCCGGACAAACTGCTTGACAAGTAGGTCACCATATGAACCTGCGTTGTTGCATGTCTCCACGAAATGAGCGATATGCTGCCTGGGATTGCCTTTACCACTGAATAACTTGAACTTTGGAGGATTATATCCTGTAGGCAATTGTAAGAGCTCGATCCTTTCGGAGTAAGGCTTCTTATACCCTGTTAAAGGCTTGGGCACCTCCTCCACCTTTTCTTGCTTCTCTTTCATTGTTTCAAAAATAGAACTCTTCAACTGGCTAAGAGGAATGGAACCCTCTACCGAGACATTCAGATCTGGCATCTTTTCTAAGTTTTTGCCAGCTGCATCTTCATCTCTTGGAGGGCCTTGGACAACATGGCTTGATTCTCCAATATTCTCCATCCTGTTCATGAGTGCTGCAAACTGGAGATCACGTTTCTCCATCGCAAGCTTCATTTCCTCCACACTCTTTGATAAGAGTGTAACTTGCTCTTCCAAATCCAAGGTATTGGTGGTCATGACAGGCATGAAAGAGTATTCATAAGTCTCGGGACAATCATCTTTGTGTGACTTTGATTCAACGGCTTCAAAGGAGTATTCTGAGTTGTCATCATCGTCCTCCTTATCATCGTGTTTTGGAATATCGTCTCCACGAGGATCTCCATTGGTTGATGACTGTGAGGGGGATTTCTTTATTGGTGAAATGGCTTGACTTCCTGCCCCCAATGCTTCATGAACATCTTTGCGAACTTCAACTTCGATGGGAAGATCAGGAAGATCGGAAGGGTTGGATCCAAACACCGATGTTGATTTGGGGATCAACACCATGGGAGGACGGCCTAGGGCCACAACTTTGCTTTGGTTTACCCGTCCCAAACTTTCTTCACTTGCTCTAGAGCCATCTTTGTCAGAACTTGTAGATCTGACTGTCTGGATTTTGTGCTCCGGAATTGATGGAACGCCTTTGTTTGAAGACATCCGGAAAGCTTCGTGATTCCTTAGAAAGAAGAGATGAAAGGCAGAGATTGTCCCACTGGGCGTGCCATAAATCTGTACACCAAATTTCTTGTTCGAATTATGCAAACAAGGAAATCTGCGTCAAATTCAATTAGATGAAAAATAAAAGCAGGATTACAAACTCTGGTATGTATTTCCTAAAACAAGAAAACAATCTCCTTTGATTCTTCTTTCCTTCTTCTTCGATCGAGGGTCTAGGCGACTTGATCTCGATTCGAACGTCTTGATTTTCTCCAATCTGGATGGAGGTGGAGACTTGGCAGCAATGAAGTCCTCCGGGCCTTGGCGGCGTATTCGGCGGAGCTTCGGCTTATGATCTTTGATTTGGCGGAGTTGGGATCTCCGGCGGCTGGATTGAAGTCCTCCGGGCCTTCGCGGCGTGTTCGTCAGAGCTTCTGTGGCCTTTGGAACTTTGTAGTGTTGGGATGTGTAGTGTAGTGTTTTGTTGTAGTGTCTTTTTCCCCTTGGAATGCACCTCTATTTATAGGCAGACCGAGTGGGGGTTTTTTGGTCATTGTACTTGAGATTTGAGATCCACAAGATACTAACAACCCATTTGTTATTATCTCTTTAATTTGTTGAGAGATAATAGTAAAAATTAATTACATATAAATATAGTCACATTTTAATTAGTAACTATATAATATGTAACTAATGTTTCTTTTTATTCTACCACATGTAGCGTGTGAAACGTGACATTTTTGCGCTACTAAAATAGTGGTAAAATAATTAATTTTCTTGTGTCAACAATGTGATTCGAGCTAAAAATAAAATAAAATGCGTTTTTTGATGTTTTATAGCATAAATGAACAATTTGGGCGTTTCTTGCATGATTTAATATTTGATTTAAATAATTTATCACATTTGATCTTCGCAGTAGTGTTCCTCTTGTGACATGCAGGAACAAAGTGATGAGAACTTCAAATGGATAGAATTAACAAGCTTCGGAAAAGAAGAAAAGAAAAAAAGAAGAAGGAAAAGTGCAAGAAGAGGTTGTCTTGCATGAAGACAGAGCCTCTTCGCTCGAAGAAGGATAATAAGAAAATGTTGAATTCCTATGTGTTGTTCGTGCGAAGACAAGATGACTGCCCCTTAGTAAAAATTTAAGAACCCGAGAAAGTCTTCGTGTATACCTAATTTGTCTCATTCCACGAAGAGTCTTCGCACGAAGGGGAGGAAGTCTTCGCACAAAGACCATCGCACGAAGACAATGTGCAGAGGCAGCCAAAATTAAGGAATTGTTTTGTAATTTTGCAAGTGGTTGCGTATTTATCCTTATAATTAATTAGTCGAACTAATTCGTATCCAAATCTAATTTAATCTATATGATGTGTGACCCTGTAGGTTCCTATTTAATTGGTAGTAACAATTACAAAACACATAGCGGTGTCTAGCAACACATTTATGCCATCCAATAAATTGAAATAGTCCCTGATCTAACAAACCTTGTGCCCAATATTTCCGTGATGTGTATGTCCCTTTGTCTCTATATCCGGATTGGACACGAGACATAATTTCCACACTCGTATATCCAATTCATAGTTTCTCGATCCTGAGAATAGACTAATCCAAGCAGATAACACCAATATCTCATATTGATTTATCTGAGTCTAGTCAGACACTCTATAAGCTCTGTCCCTCGAGTGGCCGTGGATATTTACTCCCATTATGTAGGAGGGACAAATCATCACTACATCACTACCATATCTCAGCTTGCCTCCTATTATGTCCGATAACCGTCTTTATTGCTATCCAGTCAGTAATGTTTGACGAGTTCAAAATATAATATTCCACAACTAGAGTATCTAGTGACTTCAAGTCCATGGACTACATCACCATTGTCACTACGAGAAGCACCTGTGACATTAACATAATTTATTTGTAGTCTTCTCGTGGTGGGTCAATCCATTATGGCATTACTCCTAATGCATACCCATGCGTTAGACTTGATATCTCATATCAATCTACCCACATACTAGTCTATAGTGATCGTCATATTAATCAATATACTGGACTAGAGATATTTAAGATAAACAACAATTTTAATCTAATGACTTCATTATATTAAATATATTCATAAATAATAAATGAATATTCTAGCCAAAATAATGTTCATACTAAATATAGATTGCCTCTATAGAATCTAATCCAACAATGAGTGCACATGATGTGGTGCAAAAGATCAAGAACAAGAAATTGTAGGAAGAGGTATGTCGTGCTAGGACTCCTTAACAAAGATGATGCAACTGGGTCGGATCGTCGACCTTAAAGTACAAAACGCTTGTTGGCAGACAACCCAGGGTATTTTATGTTTTTAATATAGCTGTGTTTTAAATATATTTCTTTGGATATATGAGATAGAGGGACTAATGGTGGTTTCCAAGTGACCTATTTGAGTAGGTTATGGAAGAGTCTACCCCGGTGCACTTTGGCCCGTGTGACCTTTATAGGGGCTCGCTGACACGCTCCAACTGCAAGTGCACAGTTGTCGGTGCAGTAATAATCGGAAAAGTCCGGTTTGTCGAACCCAAAGGACTTCGTGTAACTAACTATTAAGTTTGTTCTTTATGTGGGCAAAGCGCAGTTGTTTTGTGATTTCTAATCCTACTAAATATTAAAATAACAATTATCTCAAATAATTCAAAGAATTATTTCAAGATTAACGAGCACGAGTTGATATTGTTGTTTATCAAATGTAATTAAATTCAGGATATCTCTACGGATCACTAGGGATGTCACACTACGTTGGGTTTATGTTTTGCTAACACGATGATTTCTTTTTCTAGTTAAACGAGCAATTGTATATTGAAGATGTCTCAACCAATATCTATGCCTACACTATCGTAACTGATTCCTCTAGCTTACTCAAGTTCAAGCATGCATTACGATACTAATTTCTACTCTTGTTCTTAGCTAACTAGCAAGATTCCTCAACCCTAGATACGGCTAGTGTGTATTTCAATTTTCCGGGCAACAAACGTAGATTCCTCTATCATTCATAACCTAGCACAATCCTATTAATACGTCTATCAATAGAAAAGATGAATTAAAAACATGAAATACACATAACTAGATAAGAAAACATCAATTAAGCTCAAAAGCATGAGAGTAAATCCATAAACCACAAGTTGTAGTGATCAAACCCTAGTTTCCTACGAGATATCCCAAAATAAGGGTTTAGCTACTCATAATCATGTTCATAATACAAAGTTTCATGATCAAGTATCAAAATCTAGAGAAGAAAAGAAGAAGAGAAGCCAAACGGATGATCCAAGCTCTCGACCTAGCTCCCCAGCACTCCAAGCACGACTTCCAAGGTGGTTCTGATGTTGAATGTCGTTCCCCAATGTTTCCTTAGTCTTTTGTGGCTTCAAACTCCCAAAACTATGCCAAAATAGCGAAAACAGCCCAAAAATTCGATCCTGGCCGCCAGAGGTAATCGTACGATTACCTTGATGTAATCGTACGATTACTTTCCTCATAGGTAATCGTACGTTCACCTTCAAGGTAATCGTACGATTACTTCTGGATGAAGGTAATCGTACGATTACCTTGAGGTAAGTGTACGATTACTTTTCATCCTCTTCCATTCAATCTTCAACTTCTTGCTCTTTTTTTCCTTTCGTCTTCACTTCCCGAGCATCCCTTTGAGCCTCCAACTTTTCCGAAGTTCACTTTTGCTCCAACGCCACGTCCCGAGCTCCCGGTTCCTGAAAACCACAACACGAAAAACATACCGGAAGATCAAACGTGATAAAATATATCAAAAATCAATGCAAAAAGTGCCCGGACTCATCATTAACGTGCAAAGACTCAACATGCTCAAATTTAGCAAGAAATGATCCAAAATCTATCAAAACGCATCGGAATACACGCAAAACGGTAAGAAAACATATAAGAATATAACTCCAAATATGGAGTTATCAAATATCCCCACACTTACCCGTTGCGCGTCCCGAGCAACAATTCAAGTCTCAAACTATCTCAAATCATCCGAACCTCCCTTCTCTCATCTCACCTCTTGAGTCAACCGTTCCAACCAAGACCATTGCATACTTTTCAACTTACCAATTGCATACTAACCTCAATTAGCCGACTCAATACCCACGACGACTCAATACAAGACTCAACGATGCAACAATATGATGCAATGCAAATATATGACTCGATCCTACACAACACATATATACACAAAACTTCTTTTTAGGCGAGATCGGGCAATCTCAATTAGCTCAAATCGGTTCTCATGGAGTGATGAAGAATCTAGGAACGAGGTATGAAATGCAACTAAAATTGACAACAAGAATTTCCCTTAGTTAGTATAGAAAGCCTAGCTTTACTACGTGTAAGAATAACCTACCTCTTCGCGTGTGCCGATAAATAAGAGGCTACGCTAGGCTAAGCCACATTCAAGGTCCGAGCTCCTATTCCGCTAACGGGTTAAAATGTAGAGGCTTAGGGACAAAAAGATAATCATGTAGTAACAAGTCCTAAGCGTCACATTCTCACTTTAAAACCCACATCTCACACACCCTCACCACGATGATAGGAACCGCAACCCGAAACTCACCATCTCCGGCCCTCGATCCCCTCAAACCCCGGTACAATAACGAATTCCGTGGCCACCGTCGTGAAACATGCACAAGATGAACATCGTCGTCAATGAAATAGTTGCTTCCACCACTCGGTCTTCATTAAGCTCAAACTTTATTCCTTTATTTCATCTCTCCTTTTTTTTTCTCTCTTTTTTTTTTCATTTTCATTTTTTTTTTCTGTTTTTTTTTTTTTTTTTTTTTTTTTTTTTTTTTCAAATCTCTCAATATCAAAACACAATGTCACAACGTATATCTCGAGTGGTCTTCCAAGTGTTAAGCCATACAAAACCCGTTAAGGGGAGGAAGTAAACAATCCAATGAATATATATCACAAGTAAAATCCATCTCCCCCTAACTCAATGAAATACACGGTGCCACCAAACAAAGCCGCAAACAAATCCAAGTACAAGTATGGGGATGGAGTCGTCACAAGCTCAATCTCTATGTCCGTAGTCAAAAGTCGACATCCCCACACTAGCATATACCCATGTCCCCTCTCAAGTAATCAAAGCAATATAAGTCTCGTGCTTAATCCAACCGATCCTCCTACACCAAGATGATGAAAAGAAACGATCCCTAGCACGATCCACCAATTAAATCACCCAACCCAATTTGTGCGTATTAGATGCCACGCACTCACGGCTCTCCACAACTGTGTCCATGGTGTAATGACATGGAACACCGCCACACCGAAGTGCGCAAGCCTGCTCTCACTCACCCTCGCATTCCCCTCGATAATCAGAAATGAAGTACAAGCGATACGTAAGACTCACACAAATATATCGTGAAGCACTCCCTCATCGAACCCCCTCAACTACAAACACCCTCGTGACGCACTAAAGCGGTGATTCTAACCAATCGATGATGAAGGCCAAGAATCGTCACCCTAAGTCCAGAGGTTATCAAAGAATCCAAGGTTCGAAACAGGGTTCACTAGTGGTCCTACAAGGTAAGTTCTATAAGCAGTGAGTGCTCTAATACACACCTCGCACAGCTGTTTCGTGTGCCACTACGAGGCGGGTTGGCGACTACCTAAGACGTACACATGAATGTTCGGCTTGTTTAGCTCACACCTAGCTCAACTCTTGTACGAAAACAAGGCACACACTTTAGATTTGAAAATCATTTAAGTGTCGTAAAATAGGCAGGTATTCCCGTAAAGGAAGTCTCTCTATACGTACTAAGGGGAACTCAAATTGTCATTCTCGGTCACACGTCATACCCTATGCCTAAAGTTCTCACACTCCTCGATTTTCCAAATTCAAGCTTCTTTTGATTGCCCTTTCTCAATTTTCAATTTGTTTTCAATTTTTTTTTTTTTTTTTTTTTTTTTTTTTTTTTTTTTAATATTCCCTACTCTATATGCATGGGCCGACTCGAAAGAAGACTCGAAACTGACTCGATTTGGGTAGGTGGACTCAATTAAATAAAACGTGCACTAAACATAAACTACTCACAATACGACACAAACGACACGGACACAATATATATAAACACGACACGGACTACAAAACTGACACAAACAACCTAAACAACCTATATGTAACTGGTGAATGCAGACAGACACGGACTTGGCTAATGAAAGGCTGAGAAACCCCCCCACACTTGAACGCGTCGTTGTCCTCAACGAATGCATAGGCAAGCGAAAAGACTCAGCATTCAAATGCAGGGAGTGGTAAGTCTACTCGGACGAATCCTCGTCGTCCTGGTCCTGGTCTCCGGAGTAAGCATCCGAATGGTACTCGTAGGCACCAGGGTAGGACTCTTGGCCACTAGGCCACTGATCTCTCGGTAATCCCACATGAGTGGACAACGCCTCTAACCACTGGTCCTGACGGTGCTGATGCAAACTCACCTGTCGTAGGCCCTGACCGAGGTTACGCAAGCTACTGCGATGATGCTCAAACTGCCGAGCACTCATGTCAGCCACATAATCACGGGACCGACCATTTGAGTTAAGGGTCATAGTCCTAGTCAGTCGCAACTCGGACATCAAGTCCGCTAAGGTCACACTCGGCTGGCCAGGGTCAACGACAGGGGGTGGTACAGGCGGAGGTGGAACGGGAGTAGGAGCTGGAGGAATAGGAGCTGGAGGAGTAGGAGCTGGAGGAGTAGGAGCCGCTCGCGAGGAAGAGGCTCTTTTCTTAGCCTTTCCTGTAGGAGGTCTAGAACTAGCTCCTGCCTCCATCACCACTACATCCTTGAACGGGTCAGGGATTTTGTCAAACATTCTCGGAGCCTTGGGTGTGATGTCTAGCTCTCCATCAGGTACGACAGCCCCGCACTTCTTAGCTAAGTGCAAAAGTAAGAAACTGTGGCCCACAGATTTCCTATTTTTCTCTTCAAATCTCTCATGCAAATACAGGAAAATCCGCCTAGGGATGTCTATCCGATGCCCCCTCGATAGACACAGAGCCATGACACACACCTCAAAATCAACGTAATTGGGAGCCGAAACTCCCAACACCCATGACGCCAACAGCTCAATAAGCCACCGTGGCTTAGGTAGCAAGTATCCGACTGGGAGCTTCCAATGCCTGATATTGGTTTTAGACCTGTCCCAGTCGGCCCCTGGCACCCCCGCAAAACAAAATGCTGACACCTCATTAATGAGAGTCTGCTGGTCTTTCTGCAGATAAACCCTAAACTGACAGGGTGCCGTCAACGGGGGCCACTTAAGCGCGGCGGCGATGTTCTCAGAGGACAAAACAAGCCAGTTCCGACGACAATAAATGACACGAGGGTCATTGAGCCTAGCCGTCTCACCCTCATCAGTGTATCTCGCATTTGCATAAATTTCACGAGTCAACACAGAACTGGCTTTCTCTTTCACTAATTCCATCCACCCCGCAAAATTTTCAGCCTCCGCGACCTTTTGTAGGTCTTCGGGCAACCCCTCTAGTGGAAACAGTTTCTCAACCTGAACACCTCTATTAATCCTAGGGTTTGACGTGTAATACCCTTGGGCACTTGCCGAAATAAACCTAAAGTCGCAATAGACCCCGCCCCTATCAATTGCTAACTTGTTGTCGTCCGGCGCATGACCACGACCCTTTCGAATTGGGGGCAAAGAGGATGGAACGGGTGTAGTGAATACCCTAAGTTCAGGGGATAACGGGATGACCAATTGGGCACCCGAGTTACCCCCCTTTTGAACAGTCTCCGTGTCAGAATCGTTCCCCCCACTTCCCCCAGGTAATGTGTAGTCTGGGTCGTTGTCACGACTCGTTCTCGCACGTTTACTCATTTTAATCAAGTAGAACAAGATAACACAAGTAATGTAACAAAAACAAGAACGTGCACAGTGACAAGTTGTGTACAGTTATATGGCAATTAAACACGTAGCACACAATCCTAGGACTTTAATCAATCGCCCCCAAATACGCTTCTAAGCGCAACAAAAAATAAATCGGGCTTTTACTCAATTGTGCCTAGACTCGAATATGGAAATTGGGCGAGAGATTAGGACGTACCTACGTGCCCGGAGCAAGTCTTACGGGCACGAATTTGCAGAATTTCGACCACCCGGGCTGATTTAGGGTCGCCGAAAGTTTTGTTCCGAATTCTTCAATTGACTTGTGCCTTTTGCTCCTAGCGGTGTCCCCGTCGAAACCCTCGAATATCTCCTGCAAATTCGACCTCAATCCCCTCCAATTGCAGATTAAGTCTCAAAAACCCTAGCTTTGCCCCTTTCTTCAATTCACCACCAATTGGAGTTGTGGTAGTGGTGGTGATGTCTCTGTGATGTTGATGGTGGTGGTTGGAGATGGCGGTGGTGGTGGTGGAGAGAGAGAGTGTAGGCGGCGGCGATGGTGAGGGGGAGAGAGGACTGTCGGGTTGGAGAGAGAGTGAGAAGGCTGGTGGGTTTGGTGAGAGAGAGAGGTAGCAGCAGCGGCGTAGTGACGGCGGTGGTGGCGGTGGTGAAGTGGTGGAGGTGGTGGTTGCTTGTTGCTGTGCGGCGATGATGCTTGCAGAGGAGAGGTGACGGGTCGATGGGGAGAAGATGGAGATAACTTGAAAAACTTTTGTTTTAACCCGACTTATGCCCTTTCGAAAGTAATCGTACGATTACTTTTATGTAATCGTACGATTACATGAAAGTAATCGTGCGATTACTTTGGCTACGAATGGGCAGTGGTTTTCATGAAAATTCACTTCAAAAAATTTTTCTAAGTAAGAAGTAATCGTACGATTACTTCTTAGTGATCGTACGATTACTTTTAAAGTAACCGTACGATTACTTTTAAGTAATCGTGCGATTACTTTCTAGTAACCGTACGACTACTTTAAGGTAATCGTACGATTACTTTAAAGTAATCGTGCGATTACTCTTGGTACGAATGGGCAGTGAGTTTTCTCCAAACTTCCACCCCAAAAATTTTTCTAAGGCAAAAGTAAACGTACGATTACCCTTAGGTAGTCGTACGATTACTTTTATGCAGGAGAAAAAATTTTTAATCGCCAAAATATAACCTTTACCTCGTATTTTGATCCCGAACTCCGATGAATGTGATTTTTGCACCTTTGGATCCCTTTTCCGACGTATGTCTTGCTCATAAAAATAACGTCCCGTTTCCGGATCGTTTTCCCGTCTTTTCTCAATTATCGCTTAATTACGCGAAAAATATCCAAATTGTGCCTAATTTGCCGCTTTCTTCAAAATTTTGCCATCACCTTCATCAAGACGGGGAGTGCGGGATCTCTTCTCATGTAGAAAAATTCCCAAAGTCCGGGGAATCTTTCATTCTTCGATTTCGCGCTTCCAAAGGCTCGTTTTGCATTTCCGGATGCTTTTGGACGCCGTTTAGCATCCTTTTTCGTCGTTTTTGCTCGTTTCTTTGGTTTGTCATGGATCTCCTCGACCTCGAGACTCCATTTATGGTATAAAAGATTCCCAAAGTCCGGGGAACCTTTCATTCTTCAATTTGCTCATTCCAAAGACTCGTTTGGCAATTCCGGATGCTTTTTGGCTCCCTTTTCCTCTTCGCAACATCCTTTTTGGCATAACTTCTTCGTCCGGACTCCGATATACGCGATCCACCTATCCACAGAAAGCTCTCGAACACCCCCACACTATGGCACTGTTCAAATCAGCTCAAAATCCTGTCTTCAAAAATTTACCTCGTAATCCGTGCCATTGTGTCAGCTTTCTCATTCTCTTTATGTCTTCTTCGCGTATATCAAGAAGGGGAGTCCGGAAACTTGATCTTCCCCAGGTGCGTGTGTTGAGTACGTGTAGGAATGGCGTCAATCATCCATTTCTTCATTCCGGGTCCCGATACGCGTTTTGGCTTGCTTCTTCTCGTTTTTCGTGCAATTCTTCACTCGCGTATCAAGAAGGGGGATCCGGAATAGGCCTTCCACCTAGAATTCCTGCACATACTCATTGAAAATATTAAATCCACTCTCTCGCACCTCTCAAATAGTTAGAACAAAATCAAATAACAAAACAGTATTGAAATCTACACTATGCAGTAAATAGGTTGGGTTGCCTCCCAACAAGCGCTTTGTAATTTAAGGTCGACGGCCCGACCAAGTTACCTCAAATGAGCTCAGATATCGGGAATTGGTTTGAGGCTCTCGATAACCCCAATGAAATTCCCGTCCACGTACGGTTTTGCTCGCTGTCCATTTACCTTGAACCTGTTCCCATTCTCAGCTTCTACCTCGAGCGATCCCCATGGGTAAACCTCTGTAATTGTAAATGGACCACTCCACCTTGATTTCAGCTTGCCCGGAAACAGTTTCAGTCGGGCGTTGAATATCAATACCTTCTGGCCCACTCTGAAATCTCGTGGAATGATATGCTTGTCATGCCATTGCTTGGTCCTCTCTTTGTATATCTTGGCACTCTGATATGCCATCAACCTGTGTTCTTCTAACTCAAGCAATGCCTGCTTCCTTTGCTCACCAGAGAGCTTAGCATCCAAGTTCAATTTCTTGAGCGCCCAAAACGCTTTGTGCTCAAGTTCTACCGGCAGATGACATGATTTCCCGAAAACTAGTTGGTAGGGAGACATGCCTAGGGGAGTCTTGTATGCAGTCCGGTATGCCCATAAACTATCATCCAAGTGTAGAGCCCAGTCTTTGCGCCCTGGATTGACAGTTTTCTCTAGAATCCCCTTTATCTCACGGTTAGACACTTCAGCTTGTCCGTTGGATTGTGGATGGTAGGCCAATGAGATTTTGTGTGTTTTTACCCCATACTTGCTCAAGGTATTGGCAAAAACCTTGTTCACAAAGTGTGATCCCTCGTCACTAATAATGGCTCTGGGAGTTCCAAATCTTGTGAAGATATTTTTGCGTAAAAATCTCTCGACTGTAGCACTATCATTCTTTGGACAAGCCAGAGCCTCCACCCATTTGGTGACATAATCAACAGCCAACAAAATATACAGATTACCAAGCGACGATGGGAATGGCCCCATAAAATCAATCCCCCACACATCAAATGGTTCTACTTCTAACACGAAATTTTGAGGCATTTCATTTCGGTTAGAGATATTACCTGTTCTTTGGCATCGGTCACACTGTTGTACAAATAGATGGGCGTCTTTATGCAAGGTTGGCCAATAGAAACCACTCTGAAGTACCTTCGCAACTGTGCGTGATTTGCCGAAATGTCCCCCACAGTTCAACTCGTGGCAGTGTCTAAGGATCTCCAACGTGTCCGGTTCCGCAACACATCTCCGCAATACATTGTCCGCCCCCAACTTGAACAAATAAGGATCATCCCAGAAATACTGTCGCGCGTCTGCAAAGAACTTCTTCCTCTGGTGATAATTCAGGTCCTTGGGCACAATGTTGAGTGCCTTGAAATTTGCCAAGTCAGCAAACCAAGGCACAGCTGCAACCACAACCATGAGCTGCTCATCTGGAAAATCCTCTCGAATCGGCAAATCTTCCTGCTTATCGTTCTCCAGTCTTGACAAATGGTCTGCAACCACATTCTCTACCCCTTTTTTATCTTTGATTACCACATCGAACTCTTGCATCAATAACACCCACCGGATCAATCTTGGCTTGGCGTCCTTCTTGGTGAGAAGGTACTTGAGGGCTGAATGGTCCGTGAAGATCGTCACCTGAGAACCCACAAGATATGGACGAAACTTGTCCAACGCAAATATAATAGCCAACATCTCTTTCTCCGTGGTAGCATAATTAACCTGTGCATCATTAAGAGTACGACTGGCATAATAAATGACGTGAGCTACCTTATCTTTCCGCTGGCCTAGAACTGCTCCCACCGCATAGTCACTAGCATCACACATGAGCTCAAATGGTAGGGACCAGTCTGGTGTGGTGATGATAGGCGCGCTAATCAGCTTTTCCTTGAGCAAATCAAAAGCCAACTTGCACTCCGCATTAAAATCAAAAACTGCGTCCTTCTCAAGCAATCCACACAAAGGTTTCGTGATCTTCGAGAAGTCTTTAATGAAGCGCCGATAGAACCCTGCATGTCCCAAGAAACTCCTTACCCCTTTAACAGAGGTAGGGTAAGGAAGCTTCTCAATAACCTCAATCTTGGCTCTATCCACCTCTAATCCTTTGCTGGAGATCTTGTGGCCCAAAACAATACCCTCGGTAACCATGAAGTGACACTTCTCCCAGTTGAGCACTAGGTTGGTGTCAATGCATCTATCAAGAACCCGGGCCAACTGCTGCAGGCAGTCTTCGAATCCATCACCATAGAGCGAGAAGTCGTCCATGAACACTTCAAAGTTCTGCTCCATCATATCAGAGAAGATCGACATCATACACCTCTGAAACGTAGCAGGTGCGTTGCATAACCCGAAAGGCATGCGTCTAAAAGCGAAAGTCCCATAAGGACAAGTGAATGTCGTCTTCTCCTGGTCAGCTGGCTCAATTGCTATCTGGTTGTACCCGGAGTACCCATCCAAAAAGCAATAATGAGAGTGATGTGCCAGCCTATCAAGCATCTGATCAACGAATGGAAGGGGAAAATGATCCTTCAAAGTGGCATCATTGAGCTTGCGGTAATCCATGCAAACTCTCCACCCAGTAACAGTACGCGTAGCGATTTGATCACCTTTTTCCCCTTCCACCACAGTTATACCCCCCTTCTTAGGAACACATTGTACCGGGCTAGTCCATGTGCTGTCGGAAATCGGATAGATGATGCCCGCCTCCAACCATTTAAGCACCTCTTTCTTCACCACCTCCTGCATGTGAGGATTGAGGCGGCGCTGAAACTGAACTACCGGCTTCTTGTCTTCCATGAGCCGAATCTTGTGCTGGCAAACTGTGGGGCTGATCCCCTTGATATCTGCTATGGTCCATCCCATAGCTGCCTTTCTCTCCTGTAGCACCTTGAGAAGCTGCTCCTCCTGTTCCCTGTCCAAACATGCAGACACAATCACAGGTAAAGACTCATTAGATCCCAAGTATAGATATTTCAAATGTACAGGTAAAGGCTTTAATTCTAAAACAGGAGCAGTAATAAGAGAAGGAGTAAGAATCTTCCTGCTTCCCTCATTAAAGAGGGGTAGGGGCTGACGCCAATGAACATCAAATGCTTGCTCTTTCTCGCTGGAATCAAGTAGAACAAGCTCCTCATATAGCTGCTCCAATAAAATATCATCCTGGTCGTCCGGCGTGTAGGCCTCCACCCCGAAGCACTGCTCACTTACCGCATATGCGGGAAACTTCATAGCCTCAAATACATTGAAGGCCACCTTCTCATCGTTGATCTGCATAGTCAGCTCCCCATTGGCCACATCAATGATAGTCCTCCCAGTAGCTAGGAATGGGCGACCCAAAATAAGAGGAACATCATCGTCAGCCTCCATGTCTAAGATCACAAAATCCGCTGGGAAGATGAGTCCTTCAACTCTCACTAATACGTCCTCCAAAACTCCTCTGGGGCGTTTTATAGTGCGATCAGCCATCTGCAAACACATCCTGGTAGGCTTAGGATCTCCCACACCAAGTTGCTCAAACACCGAGGTGGGCATCAAATTAATACTTGCACCCAGATCACATAATGCTCTTCCATGAAACGCATCTCCCAAAGTGACAGGAATGATAAAACCGCCCGGATCTTTCATCTTCTTTGGTAGCGCCTTTTGCACAACCGCGCTACACTCCTCATTCAGAGTCACGGTTTCAAAGTCATCCATGCGCCTCCTATTAGAAAGGAGGTCCTTGAGAAACTTGGCGTATTTCGGCATTTGTGAAATGGCCTCCGCAAAAGGTATGTTAATGTGCAATTTCTTGAAGATATCCACAAACTTCTTGAAATGCTTGGCATCTTCTTGGCTTTTCAATCTCTGCGGGTATGGCACTCGCACACTGTATTCCTCCCTTGGCTTCTGTTTTTCATCCGACTTCCTCACCGTGTCCTTTGATTGGGGAGTCACGGTAGGCACGGGAATCTCTTCATCTAAGGCTTTCTCAGTGGCCTTAGTCGCTTCAGCCCGTGCATGGGTAGGATATGGGGGATCCTGGGTTGTGGTCCCACTGCGAGTAGTAATAGCCTTCAATTGCTCAGGTGGAGTGATAGTGTTAGACGGGAGTATACCTGGTGGCAGTCGAGGATTCTGATTAGCTATTTGGCCAATTTGTGTCTCATGATTCTTTAACGAGGCTTCCATAGCGACAATTTTGCTCTCAATCTTATCGTTGCTAGCTAACAGTTTCCTCAACATAGCATTTGTATCCTGTTCTTCTGAGAGTGGGGCCGGGGCCTGTTGTTGTGGAGCCTGTCTCTGAGCTTGGTATGGAACATTTGGCCTATGACCTGGCGCATATAACCCACTATTTGGATTGGCATAGCTGAAGTTGGGGTGATTGCGATTGTTGGGGTGATATGTGTTTGGCCATTGCTGCTGTCTTTGCTGACCCATGTAGTTCACGTCTTCAATGCCATCCCCATATCCCTGATTTGCATCTGCTACCATCTCTCCCACTGACTTCACCTGTGCCGATGGATTCAAATGACTGAAAGCCGATGTCATAACTGCCATCTGATGTTCAAATTTCTGTTCCACCATAGACTCTATCTTACTAACCAATGCCCCATCTGATTTCGTGTTTCTACGAGTCTCAGACCTCGTGGATTCACGTTTTGCTACATTATCAAGCAGATCACGACATCTCTGTAGTCCCATTCCCATAAAATTTCCTTGAGCCATCATGTCTAGCTCACTAGCAGTTTCTCTGTCCAAGGCATTATAAAAGTAATGGAGAAGTTTATACCATGGCTCCCCATGAGTAGGGCATCTGCGAAGGAGTTGGTTGAACTTTCTCCACGTGTCACCCAGAGAATCATCTTCCTGCTGTTTAAATGTAGTTATGTCTGCCATCCGTTGAGCAACCTTGGATGGTGGAAGATACTTCCTGAGAAACTCTCTGCTACAATCTGCCCATGTAACTATGCTGCCTGCTGGAAGTTCCATAAGCCATGTCTTTGCCTTTCCCGATAAAGAGAAGGGGAAAAGCATGAGCTTTATAGTCTCGATTGGCACTCTCTGGTCATACATGGTAGAAGTAATCTGCTCGAAGTTGAGCAAGTGCTGATGTGGATCATCACTCGGGGCTCCCGTGAATAAGCACTCATCCCTAACCATATTAATCAACGGTTGGCGAATCTCGAAATGCGCGGCATTAATCTGCGGCCTGACAATGGTAGGCTGATATCCATCCGGTGTAGTTCTGAAGTAGTCCACCAAAGGACGGTCATCCTCCTCAGCATTGTTGACTTGCTCTACTACGTTCCGGCCGTTATTGTTCCGATTATTACCCCCATTGTTCCCATTGCCTCCGTTGTTTCCACCATTAACTCCTCCATTGTTCCCATTAACTATTTCTACACCAGGGAGTTGCTGTGGATTCTGGGGATTCATGCGATCAATCATGGCTTGCATTGCAGCCATTTGAGCCCTAAGCTCCTCAGTTTCCCTTGCTCGATTTGCTGCATCCTCCACAGCTGCAGCTCTAGCTGCTTCCGCATCTTCGAGGCCCTTGCGGAACCTCTCTAACTCAGCTCTAGTTTGCTCGTCCATTTGAACTGAATTTGCTTTCCTCTTGTCTCTATTCTGTGCTCGCAATAAGGATTCCGGGTCTTCAAGTGTTGGATGCAAAGGCTCGTCTCTAGAACGTGACATGCACCAAATGAATCAGACCTGAAACGCGAATCACACACACAAAACAGGTGAGTAACAAATATAAACTAAAAAGTAAATCCCTAAAGAGAAAACTAATAGCTAATTTGACCGAAGTCCCCGGCAACGGCGCCAAAAACTTGACACGCTCCAACTGCAAGTGCACAGTTGTCGGTGCAGTAATAATCGGAAAAGTCCGGTTTGTCGAACCCAAAGGACTTCGTGTAACTAACTATTAAGTTTGTTCTTTATGTGGGCAAAGCGCAGTTGTTTTGTGATTTCTAATCCTACTAAATATTAAAATAACAATTATCTCAAATAATTCAAAGAATTATTTCAAGATTAACGAGCACGAGTTGATATTGTTGTTTATCAAATGTAATTAAATTCAGGATATCTCTACGGATCACTAGGGATGTCACACTACGTTGGGTTTATGTTTTGCTAACACGATGATTTCTTTTTCTAGTTAAACGAGCAATTGTATATTGAAGATGTCTCAACCAATATCTATGCCTACACTATCGTAACTGATTCCTCTAGCTTACTCAAGTTCAAGCATGCATTACGATACTAATTTCTACTCTTGTTCTTAGCTAACTAGCAAGATTCCTCAACCCTAGATACGGCTAGTGTGTATTTCAATTTTCCGGGCAACAAACGTAGATTCCTCTATCATTCATAACCTAGCACAATCCTATTAATACGTCTATCAATAGAAAAGATGAATTAAAAACATGAAATACACATAACTAGATAAGAAAACATCAATTAAGCTCAAAAGCATGAGAGTAAATCCATAAACCACAAGTTGTAGTGATCAAACCCTAGTTTCCTACGAGATATCCCAAAATAAGGGTTTAGCTACTCATAATCATGTTCATAATACAAAGTTTCATGATCAAGTATCAAAATCTAGAGAAGAAAAGAAGAAGAGAAGCCAAACGGATGATCCAAGCTCTCGACCTAGCTCCCCAGCACTCCAAGCACGACTTCCAAGGTGGTTCTGATGTTGAATGTCGTTCCCCAATGTTTCCTTAGTCTTTTGTGGCTTCAAACTCCCAAAACTATGCCAAAATAGCGAAAACAGCCCAAAAATTCGATCCTGGCCGCCAGAGGTAATCGTACGATTACCTTGATGTAATCGTACGATTACTTTCCTCATAGGTAATCGTACGTTCACCTTCAAGGTAATCGTACGATTACTTCTGGATGAAGGTAATCGTACGATTACCTTGAGGTAAGTGTACGATTACTTTTCATCCTCTTCCATTCAATCTTCAACTTCTTGCTCTTTTTTTCCTTTCGTCTTCACTTCCCGAGCATCCCTTTGAGCCTCCAACTTTTCCGAAGTTCACTTTTGCTCCAACGCCACGTCCCGAGCTCC
Organism: Linanthus parryae; assembly: GCA_023055425.1. Classification (NCBI taxonomy): domain Eukaryota; kingdom Viridiplantae; phylum Streptophyta; class Magnoliopsida; order Ericales; family Polemoniaceae; genus Linanthus; species Linanthus parryae. The sequence continues at coordinate 126,417,609 of JALGPY010000001.1, forward strand.
CGGTTCCTGAAAACCACAACACGAAAAACATACCGGAAGATCAAACGTGATAAAATATATCAAAAATCAATGCAAAAAGTGCCCGGACTCATCATTAACGTGCAAAGACTCAACATGCTCAAATTTAGCAAGAAATGATCCAAAATCTATCAAAACGCATCGGAATACACGCAAAACGGTAAGAAAACATATAAGAATATAACTCCAAATATGGAGTTATCACTCGCATTGGTGAGTTGAGGATTCGTCATACACAAATTTCAACAAAGGAAGGCAGTCGACCCCGTTATGCAAGAACACAATGATTGTGTGAGGAGCATGGTGGCGCCAGCACTAGTAATTGGGGACTGTTTGGCGTTGGTTATCTTCCTCACGCTTGAGGTGGTTGTGAGTTTTGTTCATCTTGTTGGGATTTGTGTTACTTTTTGATACAGATGTCAGCTCCATCTCATCTGTTGACCTACGCATGTAAATTGCTATGTTCTCTTGCATGATCTCTAAATTCGTTGAGGACAACAAAGCATTCAGTGTGAGAGTAGTTTATCTGTTTGCAAGCCAATTATGTTTGCATAGCCAGTTACATGTAGGATGTGTTTGGATTGAATTGTGAGTCAGTGTTGTGGGTTATGTTATGTTTTTACTTATACAGTCGTATTGTGTAGAATATAATTATATACTATTTGCACTTTTAAATAATTGATTCTACCCACCAAAAAGTTCACTCATGTATTTTGAAAAATCATTCGTGTCAAAGCCTTGCATATAGAGTTAAGATGTTATGAAAAAGGAAAAAAGTAACAAAATGAGAAATTAGAAAATTCATAAAAAGTATAAAATTTAAAAATTCGAGAAAAGGGCAATTGATGATCTTGAAGAGAGCTTAGTGAATGAGTCCTTGAGAATAGGAGTGTTGTAGTGCGGAAAAAAATTATTCTTTAGTATTGAGTGTAGAGATTTCACGAAACGATGTCATGGGATTTTATGGAAGTTGCGGAAAGAATGACACGTTAGGACATACATAAGCTTCCTATAGTGTGCTAATTAGATTGGATTGCATTGTGGTTGAATATTTTGTTTCCAAGTGGTTAACTTGTGGTCTCTAGTTACTCTGGGGTGGATCTTCGTGTTGAGTTAGTTTTATGTGGTACTGTTGCCTCAGCCTGAGTGAAGTTGGGGGGCATACACCACCATCTCTTACGACGGTCACAAGAGTTAACCGAAAAAGCCCACGCTTTCTAACTCTATGGCACGGTTAAAAAAAAAGAGAGGAGATATGTGCTTAAATAAAAAATAAAATAAAGAATAAATAAGATGAAGTGCTCAAGAATAAAAATAACAACCTAATGTGCCGAGCAAGAGAGGAAAACTAGAGTCAAGCCTTATTTCACAGGAGTTGTGACTTACTTCACCGAGACAATTTGTATTCAAACGCAAGAAAGGCTAAGAGGGTCTAAAAACCTCAGATGATTCAGCGAAGAAAGGCTACAGTGAAATTTGAGCTGAATTAGACCCAATGAAGCTTATGACATGTTTGTGTCTTGGTTTGAATTGGTGGATGAAAGGGGGTGCCTTAGTGAGCTTTTGCACTAAATCAAATTTTTATATCAAATTCTTGCTATTTGTATGTGAATTTTGAAAATGATTAGTGAGAGCTTGATGATTTTCAGTTTATGAGAGGGAGACTGCATATTCTTCCCAAAAAGAGAGAAATTGAATTTTGTGTGTATTTTAAATACTTACTTTAAGATCGAGTCTAGAACTGCATTGCATTATTGCAACATTATGGTGATGTGAGTCATGTTTGAGTCGTTTGAGTCTTGATTGGCTAGTAGACAGTTAGATGCAGTAGATGAGACAATGCCGGAACGCGCAAATGGCAAGTGTAGGGGTATTTGATAACTCCTTTACAAGAGTTATCCTTAGTACATTATACTTTGTTATTTGTGTGTGTTTTGGTACATAGTGGTGATATTCGAGCTAAAAAGAGAAGAAAATGTGTTTTTGGATGTTTTAGAGCATAAACGTACAATCCGGGCGTTTCTTGCGTGATTGAATATATGATTTGAATAATTTATCACATTTGATCTTCGGGATAGTGTTCGTGTTGTGATTTGCATGAACAAAGTGATGAGAATAGCAAGTGGAGAGATGAAACCAGCTTCGGAAAAGAAGAAAAGCAAGAAGAATAAAGAAAAATGCATGAAGAAGTCTTATCACGAAGACATAGCCTCTTCGCTCGAAGAAGGATAATAAGAAAATGCTGAATTCCTAGGTGATGTTTGTGCGAAGACAAGAAGACAGCCCCTTCGAAAAAATTTAAGAAACGACGTAAGTCTTCATGTGAACCTATTTTGTCTCATTCCACGAAGAGTCTTCGCACCAAGGGGAGGAAGTCTTCGCACGAAGACCATTGCATGAAGACAATGTGCAGAGGCGGTCAAACTAAGGAATTATTTCCTAATTGATCCGGGACTCTTATGGAGCGTATATATTTGACTTTAGGTCGTATTTTTAGAGAAGAGATGCAAATAACAAGTTTGGAGGAGCGAATTAGAGCTGGAGTTCGTCATGGAAGTAAGGATTCTACCGTTTGATCTCTCTACTCTTTATATTTTCATTGTTTTGATCACGATGAACGTAAAATTTATTGTCTCATATCATTAGCTAAAAATCTATATCAGGATTCCTCAATGGTAGCTAGTATTTGAAGCAGTTTTGGCGAATTATAAAATTGATTTACGTTTTGCTTAAACTTAATTGACGATGTTCTTGTTTGCTATGTTTAATTCATATATATTATCATGATCACTAATATAAGTATCATGGGTGGTGTGTCAGTGATAGCAATAAACTACCCGAATAATTGAATTAAGCATGTAGTCGCAGGTTAGAGGATCAACCATTGTCTATGAACTTTGAGTAGAATTATATGTATTTATACGTTTTAGGATAACTAGAACTTGGTAACTCGGTTGTATTTTTACCTAGGCATAGAAAGCTAGTTTTTTAACTCGGTTAACATTATTGCTCGTTTGGAAAAATATAACATTATATGTGTTTCATAACATAATTCGTTAACGGTATTCACCTAGTGATCCTAGAGAAATCCTGATACGTGACACTCGCGTTAATCTAAATTTTAATCATTAACTTGTTCTTTAATTCTGTAGGGTTTTGATCATGGATGCGCAGCGGAAAGATAACAAAATTCATCCAATCAAGACCCTCCAAGGATCACAGGAAGAGAAATCATGACAATGGTAAGAGAATAGTGTTATGTACCTTTGAGGTCTCCTTGATGACTTCTAACGCAGAAATTATCACGTCTCTACGGTTGATCCACGCCTACAGGTGAGATATAGATCTTCCAAATGCCTTGTGCTAGCTAGGAGGAGTGGAAGAGGATGAATAAGTCACGCAACGGAGACAAGAGGAGGTTTCGGCCTCCTCTCTTGGCCGACGGGTATGGGCGGACGAACAAGGGGTTTCGGCCCTCTTGTTTGTCTTGCTCTCTCCTTCCTTTTCTCCTACTCAAATTATGTTATTAGCATAATTTGTAGGGAAGGAAGCTAGGAGCATCCTTTATATAGACCAACAACCTTGTTAACTACATAAAGGCCCTATCCTAATCCTACTCAAGTTCGGATTAGTCCAACTTGAATATTAGTCCTGCTAAGTTAGCAAGTTGTTGCGTTTTGATCATTCTAATTAATTAATCATATTAATTAATTATTTCCCAAGTCTAGTTCACCCCTATATGGCGTGTGACCCCATAGGTTATATTTAGTTGGTAGTAACTATTTACTAATATGGAGCGGCCTCTAGCAAGACATCCATTCTAGCCAACAAATAGAATAGTCATCATGACAAACCTTGTGCAAGTATTTTCTCATCCCTTTGTCTCAAGATCCGGATTGGACACGAGACATACAAGTCACACTCGTATATCCAATTCATAGTTCCTCCATCCTAGGAATAGCCTTATTCGTGCAAATAACATTAATATCCTATATTGATTTATTTAAGTCTGGTCAGACATTCTATAAGCTCTATCTCTCGAGTGGCCTAGGATATTTGCTCCCGTTATGTGGAAGGGACAAATTCTATCTACATCTACTACGATCTCTAATCTTGCTTCCTATTGTATCCGGTACACGCCTTTATGGCTACCCAGTCACGGTGTAGCATTTGACGCAACCAAAATTACAATAATCCACAACTAGATGATCTAGTGACTTCAAGTCCAAGGATGACAATACCGTTGTCACCGCGAGAAGCACTTGTGACTTTACATAACATGTATGTAGTCTTCTCCGAGTTGGGTCAATCCAGTATGCCATTACTCTTAATGCATACCCATGTGTTGGATCATGATATCTCCATATAAATCCAACCCCATTCTAGTCTATAGATGATTGTCCCATTAATCATTATAATAGACTAGGTATATTTAAGATAAACAACACAACTGTAAATCTAATGACTTCACTATATTAAATATCCAATAAATAATACAATGAATGTTCTAGCCAATTTATTGTTCATGCTAAACTAGATTGCCTCTAGAGCACCTATTCCAACAAATTTCTGGTTTAGTAAACAATCACATTGTTTGCCCCCATAAAGTTAATCGTACTAATTAGTTCACGACAAGTCCTCTGGAATTCGACAACCCTATCTTTCACATTATTACTAGAACGATAACCGTACACTTGCGGAGATCGTGTCAAGGCGCTCCATGGCGCGTTACGTGGGATTTCAATGACTCAACCAAGCTAGTTAATTTCGAGATACCCTTAATAAAGGTGACCTCTCGAACTTAGGGTTTATAGGAAAACAGTTCACTTGGAATAATAACCATGATGATGAAGCCAACAATAGAGAATGTAACACCCCCAATTTTCATTCCTGGAAAACACAGAAGGATGCCACTCCGCACTCGAGAATTACTCCCAAGTGCAATAACATTTAAATGCGACAATCAAACCAAGCTACCATTCCATGATTATTGAAAATATTTCATTGTAAATTACTAAACCTTATTTGCCTCAAAACCTGGCACAACTACAGAAAATAAATGAAACGTCCAATTATTTACGTGATTAATACTAATCATAATGAAGTGAAATGTCTCCACGCTAGATCATGCCTCCATAACATATACCTGTTGTGTGGAAAGAAAATAAAGACGCCGCAATTTGAAAATCAGCAACTAATGCTAAGCGAGTTAATACACAAGAGTATTTGAATTTAAATGGTTCCATAAAACTTCACAAGTGGACAAACCATTCCTCTATCTTCCTTCATACTAGCCAAACAAAATTTCTTCCAAATCTCATTTTATCTGTTTCCTAGAAAAGTATCATGTCCTTCAATAAAATATTAATCTATACTTCTATTGTGCGGAGAAGAGTAACCAACATCTATACTAACTAGCAACCCAGACCTTAAGTGTCGACACCTCCCTCCAGAGACTTCTTGCGGCCATAGAGGTGGTAATAGGAGCAACTCGGGGCTCATTAACGACGGAGTATTATCATGGACTGAGCGACCGTAGTCGGCACGAAAATATGCTACTAATTGAGTGACCGTAGTCAGCACAACAATATATCATCTATTGGTCTCCGTACAACTCTTTCCACTTTACGTCATTACGTAGTAATAACATTTTCCAAATAATTTCTGTAAAATAATACTTCGGTTAAAGTCAACTATCAACTAAAGCATGTAAACATAAAACACATTTTGATACGTATGTAATAAAACTCGTGTAGACACGGAAGGAGATAAGGCTCAACGCCTGACATAAACTCAACTTTAATCAGAGGCAAAAGCAAATCAGCTCCTAGTAATACTCGACGTATCCCTTGCCAACCAAATCGTCGCCCTACAAATTAATAACTCACAAATCAAAGTATAATACTAACATAAATAGACAATACTTACTTAACAAGATAATTATCCTACAAGGTTTGATTTAAAGTTTCTAGTTATCCCTTAGTCCATACTCCAAACACACTACTCAAAACTTTGCTTTAAAATCCTATATCCTATCATGCACATAACCTATCAAAACTTCACTAATTTACTACCCAAACTTCCCAAACTTTTCTCAAGTTGATAATAGTCTCATTAGATTCAAACATTCTGAAAATATGTCTAGCAGCAAATAGAATTGAATCCGGCTTCCGGAAACACAAGTTATGCCTTCTTTAAACTTACTAGTCACAAATTCAGCAAGTAAAACACTTTTTAAATGCTGTTAATACCCAAATTCAACTTTTCTACATAATCTAACACCTTAAATATATAGTTAACGATCTCGTATTCAATCTAACCTGAAGTCCAGAGATTAACGACTATAAAACAACTTAATACCCACATACTAAGGTTACTAAATCACTCAAAACAATTTGTTAAACATCCCCTCTTTACCAAGGGTTTTATCCATAACCTATAAACATGACGAGTGTTAACAATTGGCTATTGCCATAACGAATTCACGAATGATGAAACGAATAATATAAATATGAAAATTAAGATATAAGGATGAAGATTTAAAAGGGTTTTGATTCACATACCAGAAACAAGAACATAGCGGTGATCACAATGGAGTAACTGAAAATCAAATCAACACAACAACATGCGTAAGAACCCTTATTCGTGATCACGAGAGAGTGAGAGATTGAATTAGATAATGATAACATGATAGTAAGAGAATGATTACCCAAAACACCAAAGAAAGAAGGGAGCAATCGCGGCAGTGGTGGCGTGCGGCGTCACATCCCAAAGCACGAGAGAGAGAGAGAGAGAGAGAGAGAGAAAGAGAGAGAGAGAGAGAGAGAGAGAGAGAGGGAGAGAGAGAGGGAGAGAGAGGGAGAGAGAGAGAGGGAGGAGCAAGGAGAAACGAAGAAAAAGAAAATAAAATGAGTAGGAGTAGGAGAAGGACTTTGGGGTTTTAGAAAATCCCATTGGGAACTAATTTAATTCGGTTTAGTTAAAACTAACTTTGCGCAACTTCACTAAATGCCCCAACTTATCATTAATTAATAATAACTCCCCCAAAAAAATCCAAAAGGCTATTTTACCCCCGTAATGAAAAACGGGGTATTTCATCCATAGACAGGTTCCTGGAACTGATGGCCTTCTGTGCGGAGTGGTACGCGCACCGACTGTACACCACGCGTCGTTGTAGGAGGAGGTGGCAAGATGACGTTTTGAGAAGCGTGCGAGGGAGCTCCCATAGAAAAGGAGTTACCTGGTGTTCCAGAGGTCATACGAGGTGCGTACGCCTGCGCGGATGGAAATGGGTCGATGTGTAGAGGTCGTGGTGCTGGACTAGTAGGAACTCCTTGTGCGCTTGCACCCATCTGTGTCATATGTGTTGCAGTTTGCACCTGCGTCTGGTTCTGTATCGCGACCGCCCAGTTCTCGATCATCGTGTTGAGTCTCTCGATTAGGTTGGTCGGCGCATATTAATTGGTGCCTTTTGGTTGAGGGAGCTGGCTTTGATTGGACTAGTGATCGGTGATCGATTTACTTCGTTGGTGGTAATGATTGGTTCCTTCCTTCGTGAACTCCAGCGAGAAGAGGAACCATCTTGAAAGCTTCGACAAGAGAACTTGGGTGGATCATCTGAGTTGTTCACGTCGGGTTCACCAATGTATGCAAGGGGCGATCTGGAGCAGTTCGCCTGTGTTCTTGTAAGCAAAAAAATAAAACAAACGACACTCAGTTAACCTGTTTGAGACCCGATAGCGAGAGTATGTTTAGGATAAGAGCAAGGCAACGTATGCTATTCATAGAAGAAGCAATGATTACTCGAGCTTAGGTTATTGGTTGATCAGTGTGTCTGAGCATGAATATAACAACCCGGATCCTACGGTTCCTGCTAGTACAACTTAACGACAATCCAAAGAATAATTTATTAATATAAAAGGAGAAAACCTTCCTTACATTATTTCACGGAAATGATAAAACAACATTTGAATCCAAAAGATACAATTTCTAAAGTATGTTTGCTAGCCATGAATCTAATCCTTAGCTCGTGTGCGTTTCCACCCCAGCTAGCTTGACCTGCGGGTTTTGAAATAGCGATAGCCGACCGCAGAAAAATTTTGATTAGTAAAAACTAAGTAAGATATACCACAATATGTAAAACAGAGTTTTGGCTAAAACAATAACACACGGTTTCCAAAAAATCCCATTTAAAATATGATAATGAATAATTGATAAACTCAGTGGTAGTAACCCAAAGATGGAGAGATGTCGAGCATATATAAACAGTAACCAAGATCTAGATTTTAAATGTTCAGTTTGGTTGAGGCGTAGCCCACGAGCCCCAACGAGTACGATGTGGACAGAGAGGTCACGATGGAATAATAATAAAGTAGGGTACTTCTACGGGATATCACAGTCCATCCCGATTCTCCCTAAAGAACTAGTGAGACCTTAAGTGTCGACACCCCTATACAGTTGTGACCTAAACATGTATAGGTAGTACTCATAGTTTTCACAGCAAATAAGAGGGTACAATGCCCTAGGGAAATCACACATAGGTGTTCCCGGCCATTGGCCTTCACGCGCATCCTCTGCACATCGTTCCCAATTCTATTATCGTATAATTATCATTTCACAAGATTTTCGAGTTTTTCACAAGTAACCACACATTTTCAAAGTTGCAATTGCAAAAGGGATTCAAGACTTGTCGAATTTTCTAGTATCACAATTCTAGTAGTTCATGAGCGATTTTGAAAGATAACACACGCCAAGAGACATTTTGATAATTTAAAGGTATTGTGCATATAACTTACCTGACAATAGAGAGATCTTCACACACAAGCAAGCACACAACTAGTAGTAGGGTCCTCAACGAATTCGTCTTCTACGAAATTCTGAATCTACAATAATCACATAATCCTATATTAACACACATTCACCACACGACAATTTACAACTAAGTGATCTATAAAAATGCAAGTGAAACCCCCACACTCCCACAAAAGTAATATAAATTATTAGTTATAAATAACAAGTTATAAATTTATAATTAATAAGAAAGTAGTGGTTTACAATTATAAAAGAATTGAAATAAATAAAACTTTTTCTAATATTTTAAAGCCGATTTAATTTACGAAAGTATATTTATACAAATAAAAGATAGTTATTTTAACTAAGCAAAAAGGGGCGATTAATTTTATTATAAGAGTTATATTGATGAAAATAGTGTTATTAAGTGAAAATAGTTAAATTTCCGACATATACAAAACATGACTATTATAGGAAACAAAATGTAATTCTTGTACTTGTACTAAGTAATACTAATTCCAGAAAATAAAGAATCATTGTCAGGACAACAGTTTATTAATTTCAATAAAAAAATGTAAGAATACTAGTTATTATGGACAATTATATTTCTACATATATCATCCACAAGAATATACATTAGTAAAAGGCAGAACCACCCCTTTCAGATTCGGATCATACAAAGTTACCCTCACAAGTTTCAAATCATACCAAACAACCCCCAAATGTTTACTAGCCCTTTTCATTTCACCATCTTCCTCAAAATAAAACCCACTGTCCTCCTCACAATCACTCAAACCCATCCAAAATTGAAAGTTGTGATGAAGCTGATGGCACAAATTGAACCAATGAGAGATACAAGTACTAACACAAAAAGGGTTCTTTGGATTTACCGATTGGAGGAGAATGAACAGGAGGAAGATGGCGGCGAAACAGAGGGGCGGCGACGATGGAGTCAACGGGGACAAATCCCCTGCTGCTGCTGCTGGGCTTCGCCGGAGCAGAGGGAGACGGGCGGAGAGAGGCAGTGGGGGCGACGGCGCTGGCGCAGAGGAGGACGGCGGCGTCGGGCGCCGCTGGGTTGTCTTCGCCAGACCCGGGTTTGGCTTTTGCCGGGCTTGGGTTCGGCCGACTTTCTCTCGGCGAAACAGAGAGCAGAGAGAAGGTGAGAGAGAGAGAGAGAGATAGCGGGAGAGAGATGAACAGAGCGTGAGAAAGAGACGAGAGGAAGAGAGAAGACCCGATTGTAATTTGATAACCCATCGAGAAATTTTCGGGTTCGAATTGGTAAGGTTTGATTGTGAAATTGATGAAGACGAAATTGGGTCTTGACTTGATTGGCGAAATCATGGTGGAAAAGGGCAAGAGGGGGGTCGAATTTTGACCTTGCCGTGATTCTCTGCCAGAGAAATAGCAGAGAACATCTCTGCGGGGAAGGGAGGTTGGAGATGATGGTGGGAGTTGGTTACGGTGTGACGGGTGCACAACACTACGCGGTGGTTTGCTACGCAATACTAATTAAAAGTTACACTTTGGGACACGTTAAAAAATGTTATACGACCCGCTACACTTCACTAACAATTATACCCACAACTAACTAAAAAAGTCATCTTACAAAAAAAAAATATACTTTTGATAAAAAAAATAAAATAATAATAACAATAATAATAATGATAACACTAATAATAATAATAACGATAACAATAACGATGATAATAGAAATAATAATAACTATGTAGTTGGAAGAAGGATTAGTTATTAAAAGAAACATACTTTTTGATAATAATAATAATAATAATAATAGTAATAGTAATAGTAATAATAATAATAATAATAATAATAGTGCAAATAGGAAACAATCTAATAAAAACGAAAAGAAATACTTTTGTAATATCAAGTAATGGCCCATAATATTCATTAAACTCTCAAAAATACCCCCGAAAATACCGGGGTATTACAACGAATGGGACATACCCCTCTACATATACAGGCCATAAGACGAACATGGGTGAGCATCCACGATGGTACTAGAGCCACTCCTGATCACAATGCCCACCTAATTGAATGGCTCACGACCCGTATATATCGAAGTCGTGTTCCGCATTTTCAGGAAGTGGACAGTCCATTCGCCGATCTCTAGATAACAAATGAGGGGCGCATGCGAGATTAGCACCTCGCTCGCGACAGTTCTTACTCTAACCTCCAAGCCACTCGCACCCCCAAGTCCCATTATCATACGGAGCACATGTGAAGGGCCCTTCTCACGATCCTACACATACACGCATGCAAAGAGTATGTTACGGTGCTTTATAGAGCATGGAGTATGCACATGCATCTCTTGTCTGAAGCGCCACATGACTTAATGATGGTGTCACGAATAAAGGGTATATACAACAAATACTATTTTTTTCTATTTCAACTCATAAAATCAATTTGTTGAGTAAAGAGTAGGAATAGTGAAATTATAAGAAATGATATGTACATATATATATATATATATATATATTTTGAGAAAAAAACAAATTTCCTCTGTCTTAGAAAAATATTAAAAAGTTATATAGTAACAAAATTATAAGAAAAATGGTCATTTTTTTTTCTTTTGTGACTACAATAATCACGCAAAATTAAATAAATAAATCGGAGCCAAGACTAATTGCAGGCGCTTAATATGGTGTGAACATTGCACCAAGATTGTACAAAAGTACTGAGAGTCATTGTTAATGATGCACCAAGGACATTGTAACATACTCCCTCCGTTCCCCTATAATCTTCACATAAGTTGAAATATGCTTTATTAAAGTGCAAGTAGAAAGACTCCACTGCCCTTGTGAAAAGCAGATGACTCACCGCAAACAGTAAGTGAAATTTTAGTGGCACAAAGGTAAGTAAAGGGTTACACGGTATTTTCACTACAAAAAGACGACAAATAACAAAAGTGTGAAGAATCTAGGAGAACGTTCAAATAAGGAGAGTATGAAAAATATGGAGGAACAGAGTGAAGAATGGCCGTCATGAGTTTTTTATTTTGAGAAAAAGATGATTTTCACGAGTTGTTTTTTTTTTCTAGAAATTGTCGTCAACTGGGTTTGAACCCGAGACCTCATACAGAAGCTTCTAACGCCCTACTACTGAGCTACCACCCTTATTGCTTTTCGCGAGTTGTTAAAAGACTATCCACACTGTTGTCTATAATGTTCTTAGTTTTTAACAAAGCGACTAAATAAAATTGTACCATGATGTATGACATGGCGTACATCAGGTGTAGACAATAACTGCTCCTCCGTTAAGAGTCCAGAATACGAACTTAGCGCGTACGTGGAGCCATAGAGCGTGGGGTTTGGTAACTTAAAGTGCAAATCTGCTTGAGTGTGAATGGCAGCCATGAGTTTCGAAGCACACGTGGACCTCTTTGATTGGTAAGTACGCAAATGTCACGTTTCTCTGGTGTCCCTTCCCAAGATATTTTATTTTATGCATATGGGGCTTAGTTTATTCAATTACTCTATTTATCACCCCCCTAATGGAAAGGTAGATCTAGTTAAAATTCCTAAAACAACCCTAACTACTTGTCAAACACAAGAAACACATTTTCTTGTTTTGGCCTATTAACCGTAAAAGGACGACCTATGTACACCTTCGAAATACAAACAATTTTTGCGGTATAGGCACTAAATGAGATCAAAACAACCCCCATAAATTGCAATTGAGGACCCACTAGATGTCCAATTCTATTACTAGTTGGTTGGTTTCGTGTAGGTTCAATACTACGGTATTATTGCACCGAAAGCAAATGAGGTGCTTTGGACATTTTTTTACTTGTCGTATTTATGTTTTACAGTGACCATTTACTTTAGTAACTAAACTGAATACCATCATTATATTAACTACTAACGAAATATTTTACATTGCATGTAATGTAAAAACATTCAAAATAGTTGACGTAGCAAATTAATGCTAAAACAAGTGGCAGAACATTTAAAAGTTACTTAACGAGGTCATGTGTTCAACCCAGTAAAAAATTAAAGTACGAGAATTTGGCGGGACGGAAGAAATAAAACTTATAGGTGGGTTATTATATATGAAATAATATGGGGGTATGTGTTGAGTAATTTTGTGCCCTCTAGGTCAACTATTTTTTTTAGACCCCGTTTGTCATTTACTGTCTCGCAAACATAACACACTGACCCGATAGTTTATATGATAAAAAATATATTTATGTTAATAATTTTTTTATGGAGTTGTAGAATAATATTTACTCTACAAAACTATATAAAAATCACAACATTCTTTCATCGTTTGCTAATCAAATTACTGAGTCAAAATGACACAGGTAATAATGTTAAGAAACAAAATAGAAAGAATATGATGGGCCGAGGCAGTAAGTTTGTTTCCGAGAACATCATAAGATAAGTAGCTAACTTTAGCCACCAACATCCACATTTAGGTTATCTAGAAGACAAATTCTCATTAATTATTACTTGAGCATTGAAATTGTTTTAGACTTATTTATCAAAACAAAATTAGAACAGCATACGCAAGTTGGAATATATACTACTCTTTCCAAATTAAGCAATTTTCCACATATGTTCGTATAAGAAAAAAGTTTGCAAACAATTGGTCAGAAAGTCACACTACGAGAAAGCATAAACAGTACCCAAATTATAAGGAAGATTTGATGATTCAAGTACCATGATACCAAGCCATTTCTCACAAAGAAAATGCAGCATCATCATATAAATATACAAAATGTGATTTTGTGAAGGAAGCATGACTTGTTGTCTAGAGTTATCGGTCATGACCACTACAGTCAATTTCTTAACCCGAAATTCTAAATAGAAGAAATCAATTAATTCTTCAACAAACTAACTTGGTAGTTCAAATGTCACCGCGCGTACACATTTCTCTCCAATTTAAACTAAAACTGAATTAAAATTATACTTAAAATTTCATTCACATTAACAACTTACTGGTGTATGGCATTTATAAGAAAAATACATACTTGGGAGTGGCAATACTGCTCTCAATTTCTTAAAATGACAAAAATCTCAATTTATTCTCAAACAAATAGAAACGGTAGCTTACATTCAACAGTACCAACAATCTCGTTTGGATTATAGTAAATCGTGTTAGATTCTATAATACACACAAATTTTCTTAAATTTTATGCTAAAATTGCACTAAAACCACATTATAAATTACAGTGACAACAACTGTTCAACATATGATTTGTAGTAGTATCATTTATTTTCACCTCCCACTCAAACCCCTAAAAAAAAAAACAAACAACACCAAATAAATTGGAAAACAGAACCGAGCCTTTCCTCACAAGATTACACCAAAACACAAACCTCCACCGAAAGACACCTTTGCCATTGGATCCCTCCCACCAATATCTCCCCAAATTAAATAAAGCAGAAGGGGCAGTAACGTCATTTCCCCCAGCAGCGATTATTTTAGCCTTTTAGGCAATCTAGTGATCTCTGTTTGGCGCGTAGACGAAAAGAACCATAACAGACGCCCTCCCAAAAAGCCCCAAAAAAAGATCAGAAACGGCTTTGAAAACGAGAAGCGAGAAAAAGAAAAGAAAAAAAAAAAAGAAAATAAAGAGAGAGAAACAGACGAGACAAGAGTGATACAGAGAGAGAAAAGAAACTCAAAAAGTAATCTACACCCCATTCCTCTCCTCCTCCTCCTCCTCCTCTCTCTCTGTACCATTCGATCAAACCCTTCCTCTTCTCTTCTCCATTGTGCTCATTCCACAGTTCATCTACATCTTTGTGTAAATATATATATAGATATATACAGTCTTTTGTGCAGGTTTTGTTGTATACGACAATGGAGAGGTACGGCGGAGGTTCACCGGTAACCGAAGGCACACCGTCCGATCCGGTGGTCGAATGGAGCTCCCCCGGCGGCGAGACCGGCCTAGAAGGTAAACAAAAACAAACCTCTCTCACTCCACTCGCTGCTTCCAATTTCATTCCGATCGAATTTCAGTCGAATTTGTGTGTGAAATCGGTAATGTGGAGAGGTGTTTTCGTGATTTCGCAAATGCAGAGCCTATGTGGCAGTTGGAGTTAAGCGGTGGTGGTGTTGGCGGTGGTGGTTCGGAGTCGTATCCTGAAAGGCCAGATGAGGCCGATTGTATCTACTATCTGAGGACGGGGTTTTGTGGCTACGGTGCTCGGTGTCGGTTCAATCACCCCAGGGACCGTAATTTGGTAATTCGTCTTTAAATTTTTTGTTCCTTTGCATGTGTTAGGGTTCAATCAGAGGGCTTTGATGAATCTGTTTGGGATCTTCTCGATTCGTGCCTGATCTGGCGGTTTATTCTATTTTTAGCTCCCCCTGTGTTTAGATTTGGTGCCACTTGTTCATGATCTACCCGGGTGTTACTGTAAACCAATGAATTTTTTCGATTTTTCCGCAGCGATTCGAAGTTCGTATTATTAGTATGATTAGTGCCCTGTGTGATTTGAGTTTTACCAAATCTATTTTTAGCTACTCTGATTATTGTTTTCCTTGCTATGGACACTGTCAAATGCGGTACGACAATCGGCAAATTATAGGTCATTAATTGAACTTGACGGTGGCAATACTGTTTCAGGTCATGGGAGCTTTACGAGCTGGCGGAGAAGAGTTTCCGGAACGAGTGGGGCAACCCGTATGCCAGGTACATATTATGTTGGTAGCTTGAAATAGTTCTTAATGGTATATATGAATGTACATAGTTCTGAGCCTTTTATAAGAAAGTTCAGACCCTTCTTATTCTTCTTTCAATCTGCCTTGTACTGATTATGCTGCTTTTAATCAATTGCAGTATTATCTGAGGACAGGGATGTGCAAATTTGGGGCATCGTGCAAGTACCACCATCCACGACAAGGGGGTGGATCCACTATTTCTGTGACACTGAATATCTCAGGATATCCACTACGACCGGTTAACACTTGCTCTCGGTTGTCAATTTCCTGGTTTATTTTTTTTAGCGTATGTAACTTGGTGGAAGTAATTTTTGGGTTGTCGCCAGGGGGAAAAGGAATGCTCATACTATGTGAAAACGGGGCAATGCAAGTTTGGCGTGTCTTGTAAATTCGACCATCCACAACCAGCTGGCATACAAGTTCCTGCCCCAATTGGACATCTTCCAATGCAGGCTCCAATGCCTCCTTCAGCAATGTATCCTCCTATGCAGTCGCCTTCTGCTCAGTCTTCTCAACAGTATGGTGTGGTGGCTGGTAATTGGCCAGTTGCAAGGCCTACTCTGGTTCCAGGCTCGTATCTTCAAGGGGCTTATAGTCCTGTGCTGTTTCCACCTGGGATGGTTCCTTTTCCAGGTTGGAATCCTTACCAGGTAGGCAACTTAGCTTTTTCGTGGAGAGTTCTTCTTCATACACCTAACATATTGCCTAACATGTAAAAACTCTGTAATGTTGACCTAACTGATGCAGACATCTGTAAGTTCACTAGCCCCTCCTACTAGTCAGCAGGCAGGTGGAGCGGCTTCTCTTTATGGGTTACCGCAACTATCTCCTCCAGCGCCTGCATACGCTGGAGCTTATTTACCTTTACCTGCTCCAGCTGGTCCTTCAAGCAGTAGCCAGACGGTACAATCGTTTCCTGAAAGACCTGGTCAACCTGAATGCCAGTATTACATGAGAACCGGGGACTGTAAATTTGGATCATCATGCAGGTACCATCATCCACCAGAGTGGGGTACGCCAAGAGTGAATTTCACCTTAAGTCCAATGGGTCTTCCCTTACGCCCGGTAAGCATCTTGTTGAAGTCCCACCATCATATTGTGTATATGGTTCCTATTCTATAGCCTCTTTTTTATTTGATATATTTCATAACAATGAATGGTGGAAGTAATTTTAGAGTTGTGATTTCTATTGCATTTACTGAGTCCTATACTCTTTTTGTTCCATTTTGTGTCCTTCTCTTCTTTGCAGTGAACTCCCGAAATGAATGTCTTTATTAAAAGGGTTAAAAAATATTGCTTTACACTAATTCCAGTTGCTGAGGCACACATGCTCCTTCGTAATCTCTAAAACCCCCACCTGTGCCAAATATGTTACGAGATATCCGTGTGTTGACCCAGGATATGGAACTTCTGTTTGTAATTGTCCCCTCAGATTATTCGAAGTGCAGTAAAAATCAAAACAAATTATCCGTTAAAAATGGGTCTTATAATAATTCATGCCCAAATACTTTTCAAGTTAAAAGTAATTTCTTCAAATATGAATATATTACATGTATGCGGTTTGTTATTTGATTCGACTTATTTGACAAGTTAGTAGTCATTTGACTACTGTAGTTAGCTCTTGGGCTTAGTTACAACAAACGATCGGAAATATCTTTTTTATTTGTTATTCCTTTGTAACCTTTGGTGATACACCCCACACAATGTCTAATATGTTAGGAGATATTCGTTGTTGACCCAGGATATGGAACTTATGTTTGTTATTTTCCCCTCAAATCATTGTAAGTGTGGTAACTATCAAATTAAAATTTCCGTATAATGGGTCTTAATCATTCATGCCCAAATGCTATTCAAGCCAAAAGTTATTTATTAAAATAGGAATATATTATAGGTACCCGGTTTGTTATTTGAGTTGACTTATTTGACCCGTTAGTCGTTCGACTACTTAGATGCAGTTAGCTCTGGGGCTTAGTTACAACAAACCATTTGAACGATCTATTTTATTGTTATCGTTTCGTGACCCTTGGCGATACAATAGTAAGAATTGCCATTTAGCGGACTGTAATGCTATTTCACTCTGTTCTGCATCTCTTCTCTAACTTCAGGTTTATTTGTATACACACGCTAACGACTTTATCGTGTATTGAAATGGTCCCATGCGCTCTGTTTTGGGTACTAAATTGCTACATTTGATTTTGATGATTGTTTCAGATTACTATTATAAGAATTTGATGGATTTTAGATTCCTCCAGGTGTTTGATTAGTACTAATGGAACTTTGTCTTCCTAGGATATTGAAGAGTCTATTGGAGAATTTGAGTCTGTAGCTGTTGAGTAGTGCCATTCCAGATTGGGATAGATGGAATTGAATTCCTGTTCAAAATATGAACCCAGTTTGTCTTGTGTAGAAAGTTAATGAAACAAGAGAATTGTAAGCTGTTTATTTGCTGTTGTTGTTGTAGTTGTTGTTGTTGTTGTCGCAGTGACGCAATTAGAAAGAATTTAGACGTCGTGGGAGACAAGGGATAGGGAGACCAACAAGGACATGTGCAGGACAGAAGACAGCACTTATTCGAATTCAACATAAGTGAGAACATGCCCTTGGATGGACAGTGGTTGTTCTTTTTGTTGAATTGTTTTCCCCTCGTCCTCCGTCTATACTTCCATCATCATCTGTCGCCAAGGCTATCTATGCACTGAACATAACAAGTTCTGTGAATTATTGGAGATCAATTAACTGTTTGTGTGCAAATTTACTATTTTCTTTTTTGGTTATGTAGCTGCTATGCCAATTAGGAGGCTGTAAGCAGGCGATTATTTCGCTCCTTGGTGTTGCTAGGGTAAATAGTCAGAGTTAGATGAATGAAGGGAAAATAAAAGAAAGGATACTAGTAACTTAAGATTCTTAGTTGTTATAATGCGTGGAACATGTTTGTTCTCTTATCTGGGTAGGTGTTAGTTTGCCGAGGAGAGAAATCTGTTCCATGCTTTTGGCAATTCACGAGTATCTCAAAATTCGAGGTAGATGTTGGAGGAACCTTACCTTGGGGATCTTATGATCTCTCTCCGTTCTTTTATGTAGCCTTATAACCGGATTAGTATCGCTCCTAAGTATGGTACTCTTATGTCCCCAAACTCCCACTTTTCAGTTTGTCCTCTCCCATTGGCCTTCATATTATCATGGTACATCATCTTATACCACAACCCACTAATACCAACTTTGCTATAATCATGTATAGCACAGACTCTGAAACATGGTGGAAACCAGACTCCCACTTTTCTGTTTATCCTCCGCCATTTGGTTTCATAAAGGTCATTTAAGCAAGTCAACTTTTCAAGTAACTAAGTGTCAAAAGATCTAGAGGTCGTTACTAGTAACATCTTATAAATTTTGCTTGCAACTTCTGTGCATTCCTTGGGAAGGCATACTGTTGGTGAGCTAAAAGAGTCTGAATCAAGTCAGATTTTTCTATCCAAACCTAAGCTGTTCAGTTCTCTTCAAATTTTAGCTAGCCGGCATGCCCTTGAAATAATCTGTCAGATGTGTGTTTCAAGCCGTGATGAGGATTTCACTCACCTTGATGAGGTATAGAGCCACTTCTAGATGTGTCTTAAGGATTCGCTTCTGGACCACGCTACTCCCTATTCAGTTCAGTAAGCTTGATTTCTCTCTCCTACAATCAACTGAATCGAGGCAGATCATAGTCATCATACCAGCATCCCACTACTTCTGAAAATCTTCTTCACTTCACTTCCCCAAAGCTCAATGCAAATAAGAGCAATATTTCTGATTGAATGGAACTAAAATTTTCTTGTTTACATAGATTTATGATGGAAAATACAAGGGCATATTTGGTTCTATCATCCTTGATAGGGCTTCTTTGCTCCTTTTTTCATGTATGGAACACTATCAGCCATGGACACTTTAGGTACAATATTCTCAAAGTTTCTTAGGGTAATATTTGGTTCTTTCGTATTTGATTTTCTTCGAGGCATTACCTTATTGCAACTATCGAAACATTTTCCTTGTCCTTTAAAGCATACTCTTGGTTCTGTATATCATCCGCCAACATCTCTTCCCTACCTTTTCCTCACCCGCAAAACGCACAATACATTCCCCAACACAAAGTACACATTTCAGATTGATTATGTTGATCATTGTGGTTTTGTGATGATTTTAATTGTTCCGCTGCTGTTGATTGTTTCAGTTCGTATTGAGAGTTTGATTTGGTAATTTAAATTGTGGGGCAGGGTCTCATTGTGGTTCTTGTCGCTTTGACTGTAGTTATGCTTTATAAAGTGAGATGTGCTTGAATTAGGTTCTTTGGTTGAGCTGCACAAAGATGCTGAAGATCGCAGTAAAATGTACAATATGCCTTTTAGGTATATAATTTCGGAGGGTACACTTCAGTTGTCAAATCTTCCGAACTTCATTGAGATTTAGGCATTATCTTACTTTTCGACAATTCCTTGATGTCACCCCCATCATTGCGAAAAGCCCACCATTTCATAGATCATATCCTTTTTTTTCAGGGAAGATCATATCCTTTATTGATGTACCTATCATCTAAAATTAACTATTTCATCACTTTGTGATGCACCACACTTTAATTGGTCTGAGAACTTTCAGTTTGTATCTCCCTTTTAATCCCTCTTGTTTGATTTCCATCTCCTCTAGCCATGTCCACTGCCCTCTACCGTGGTTCTCCACTGTACCTATTCTTTCCTGTGACTTTTTATATGCTTTCATGGTTCTGACATTTTCCTGCCCTATCTCTGATTCGGAAACTCCAATAACAAGATGTACATTCTGTTTTTTGCCATTTCGACCCTCTGTGTAAGCTGGCACACCTAGGTGTTTTTTCTTTTCTTTTTTTTTGACAATGTTTTAAATTATGAATAACTATTACATTAGCTTTATTTCTAAGTTTGTTCTTGAAAATTTTAGTCAGCTTTAACCAAAACATGCATAGGTACTTGATGTCCGTAGCAGAAATTACCTGTTTATTTAATCTTTATGCCCATAGAAGAGGTACGGTTATGGGATCAAAGTTGGAGAACTGTTGGAAAGGATTAATTAAGGATCACATAAAAAAAAGTACCGCTTGATGTAGAAGTTAGTTGGATCTCAGAAGGGCGAGGTACGTATCTTGGGCATTTTGTGGACTACGATCAACTTGATAATTCTTGAGGGATGCACATGGTCTTTGTCGTGATATCTACTAAATTATGGCAGGGTTTGCGATGAAAGTATCTAAAGCTGACGACCGCTTGCCTTTTATATCTTTCCCAGTGGTAGGCAGGTTCTGTGAGGGGAGAAGCTGGAAAATAGTGACTGTGTCATGCAATTGGTACATGTCACTACAATTTATTTTTACCTATCGATGTTGCAACCTGGATCACTGACTAACAAGCATGATAAGATTAACTTCTATAATGCTACGTCTGGTGGTTCTAGTTTCTCCACCTGCTATTTTATTAGAAGACTGGTTGGATGTTAACGGAATGATCTATAAAATCAGTTTTATTATGTCGTCAGACATATCTTGTATTTTCTTACCTAACTAATTTGACATTCAAGATGTTCATACATCGTGAACTTCAAATGTCCGGAAGCATATAGTAAACAATGGTTTGCATTCTGTAGTGCTGATCTATAAAAGATGGGGGGGGGATAGAAATGGTAGAGAATCTCACAAAAGGATGGGGCAAGACCAAATATGATTAAGGGAAGACAATGCCTCGTGTGCCCTGTGCTGGGAGGCGACAATATGGAGGAAAGATGAACTATTAGTACGTAATTCATATACTTCTATAGTCAGGGCAGAGACATTCAAGGGCTCAGGGGGCAAGTCCCTCCACCCCCAACTTTTGCGCAACTACAAATTTACCCCTAATTTTAAGATATGATATGGATCCGGAGATCGGATTCGCAAACTTGCTTAAAACTAGGATACGTGGACTCGGCTAAAAAGTATCCAACTTTGGGACGGGTGCGAGGATATTGTAGAAAAATAATTGTTTCTAAATATATTATTAAAATGTCATACATGAGAATGCAGAAAATCAAGAAACGCAATTTGTTTAAGCAAGTTTAAGTGTATTTAACTGTAGTATAGCTAAATTACATGTATTATAATGTGTTTATTGTATTTAAGAGCAAGGGATGCGACCAAGTCTTTGTCGGAACTACATGTTGCTTTGGTCAAAGTGTCCGGTGAGATCCAGCCACACCCGCCACACATCCCATACCCACACCAGTGTCATATCCTATCGACACGGGTACGTCGGCGATTTAGAAGAGTCCGGGTAACGTAGGATTTATGTACATTTGTGCCCCCCAGTAAAATACAAAAATGCACATTACTGTTTTTAATCATTGGAGCAAGTAAATTGTTTCCAGTATGTCATTAAAATAGTTATATCAAGATACTAAATGTTTTAAATAATGCAAAATGCTAAGATATGAAAGTAATTATTGTAATTACCCGAATACATACATAATGTATATATAATCGATTTTTACTTTATAACACTGGTTTCTGTGGTGTCAGGTATCTATATAACTTATTGCCTGATGCTTACCGGTGATAGTTATTGATTCCATCAGGGTAATATAAATATCGGGATAATATGTGCATTGATACAATCACTTCTATTGTATTTTCTGTTGCGGTGCCTTTCTTCACAAAACTGACGATCCTATAAATATGGGCTGGTACGTCAGCCATGCACCTACCCCCTGCATGTTCTTATCTGTCTTGACTTTTTATCACGTGGATGAACCACAATGACTGGGGATGTAAAGTCTGGGTTTCGTTTATTAAAATAATAGGGATTAATCCAAACCAAGCTCTTGGGACTATTTTTGCATTTTACTGTGATTTGGTATGAAAGGCTCGCGGCGATGTCTGTCTGTACTCGTAGTCTCTTACTCTATGTACGTATGCTGAGATGGGTAGTGTTTTTGTCTCTTTATGACGTGTTGTGTGATCATTATGTTACCTTGCCTGGTTAGAGATTCAGTCAAATGTGACTCCTTGGAATTGTCATCATCTCTATAGTTATTCCGGTTGACGTATTTAACTATTAATGCTTCCTCATTGACCGTCAATATTATATTCTTTTTGAACTATGAAGCTCGTATTCTTCATTGTACTCGGTTGTGGTTTTGCCTTTTTTCTGCATAACATGGTGTGCATTCAATTTAGTGATATAATTAACCCTGTCATTCATTATGATTTTTACCAGTCTTCTCCTTTCGTTTCGTGCCCAAGCAAAACATCCATATCATCATCTTCGTGTAGATTGTGTTAATTTGCTATACATAAGCTTATCTAATAACCAATGTGTTGGTTAGGTTTACCTAATAAAATGAATAATAGTAGGTTTTGTATATACATTAACTCATCTATTGTTGGTCTGCATATCCTTTGAATCTTGACTTTGTTACTATGTTAATATGGAAGTTTTTTTTGTGTATTTATCGCCTATTCATCTTGTAATTTTTGTCAAAACGGACTGATGCGCGCGCGCGCGTGTGTGTGTGTGTTTTTTGGGGGGGGGGGGGGGGGGGATATGTGAGTTGTTTCACATTAGGCATTTAGTTAATTCCTTAGTTTCTGACTTCTTAATGCACCGAACCTTCGTGTTTTTTGGAAGATATATTTAGAGTCTCACATATACCCTTACTTCACATTTTTAGAATGATGCAGAGTAATATACAAGTATCAGAAGATTGCATTTAAGTTTTCCTTGATAAGTGATGCCAAGGTACCTATGCGAGAAAATACTAGATTTAGCAAGTTGAATTCCACAAATGCATTACCTTAGATCACCCTATATGTTGATAAAGTAGCCTTAGTAGTTACCTTTCATACATGTTTTCAGGTAGTCTTACTTTCTTAAACTTTGTTTGATGTGATAAGATTTGGTAAATGGTACTGAAATTGGCAAGGAATTCATAAGAGAAATTGGTCTTCCCATGTTGATAAAGTAGCCTATATGTTGATAATGAAGCCTGAGTAGTTACCTTTCCTACTTGTTTTCAGGTAGTCTTACTTTACTTAAAATTTGTTTGAAGTGATAAGATCTGGTAAATGGAACCGAAATTGGCAAGTAATTTAAAGAGAAATTGGTCTTCCTATGTTGGCTGTTGCTCTGCTTTAGGTTTCTCTAGTCATTGGTAAAATAATATGAAATCATCAAGGTTGTCTTTCGCCGTTCTTATATTTCTGGAGATGGTCAGTCCTCCAAAGCAAGATTGTTTGTTATAATATAAGCAGATATCAGAGCAGGAATAATGTACAACATAGTTCTGATATAATGAAACTGCTAAGAAATAATATCTGGCATATTTAGACTTTGAGAACCTAGATTTACTGCCTAAACCTTTTCCCCTTTGTCCATGTATGGAAATGTTTTGTTGAGAAGTTGGAGTTAGGTATTCCATCAGTGTTTCTTTTTCTGTATCTCAAACATTAATGCTATGTGTGGACTTTGGAAGCTGGAAAAACCGGAGGAAAATGAAAAGGAATTCAGAGATTTTTTTGTTGGGGGAGGAAACTAAACGGAAAAGAAAGTTAATTAAAGATTAGTAAAACTTTTTTGAGTGGAAACGGAAAATCTTTTCCGCCTAAACCGGGCGGAAAATCGCAAAAAGTTGTTACGGGGTTATCTTCTTTTTTGATTCTGGTTCATCTTCTTCTTCGAGACTTGGTCTATTAATACCATATCTCTCTTCTGTCCGGTCCCACGCCGCAGTCGCCAGAACATAGACTGGTGGTCGTCGGAGGTCCGGCGAACTGAATCCTCCTTGTGGCTCTCTCCCATTCCGATCAATGCGACGGTGATATTTGAGGCGGTACTTTGTTTTGTAACTCGTTTGTAAGTGATGATTGCTGGGTTGGTTTGAAGAATAGGTGGATTATAGGCTTAACAACCAATGACCGTGTACTCCATTTAACAAACCAATGTGGGTGTGGCAATAAAGTCCATAAAATCCATTTGCCATCTCTAGGCAGTAGTTTGTGTTGCTTATTGAGAAGTCACGGTGGTTGAACGATGTGTTTGGGTTTTTTTGGCGGTGGTGTGGGTGGTGCTGATTTGTGGGCCTTAGAAGCAGCCATCCTTTTGAGAAAGACTTGATGCTCATAAGCCTAATTCTCCAGACCGCAGCCCTGGATGGTGTGGTGAGGTAATGGGGGGGGGGGGGGGGGGGTAGAATAAAAGTATAACGACTTTTGTGGTGATTCCACGTGATATTGGGTAAGTATTATTACAAAACTAAATATATAGTTGTAATTTTAGTATACTAAAGTATTATCAGTCTATTTTCTTGAAATTTGCTTTTAACATGCCAAACAATTGAAAATAAAATGATTTTCTTCACATTTTCCTTTTCCTCTCATTTTCCGAGTTACAAAAGGAGCCTAAAGGGTTTGGCTGTGTCGAGTGAGTTGAAATCTTGCTGATAAGAACTTCTATTGGAGTCTACTAACAAGAGAATCACACACACCATCTTCCTGTTATCACAGTGTGACTTTATCTTGTCAAGTGTTTCAGAAAAGCTACCTGAGCATCTTATCGAGTTTGTTGTTGCAGTTTCAGTGTGTCAGACTGAGAAATTCTAATGGTTATGCTATTTAACTTGGCTATGAAGATCATAGCTTTGGTCTTCCTACGTATGAATTTGCTTGATTGTCTACTCAAACCTCCACTTCAATATGCTTTGCATGTGAAACTTGCTCTAGAATTTTGTATTGGCTCATACATGTTTTCAGCATTTGAACTCACAATCCTTCTCTGGATCTAAGTCGTTTGCTCAAATTTTGTCAGGGAGTTCCGCTATGCACGCACTATGCTCAAAATGGAGTATGCAAATTCGGGCCTTCATGCAAATTCGATCACCCAATGGGATCACTGAGTTACAGCCCATCTGCATCTTCTCTCGCTGATATGCCTGTTGCTCCTTACCCAGTGGGACTGTCTATGGGTACTCTAGCACCTTCATCATCATCGTCCGATCTGAGGTCGGAAATTATAATTTCTGGGTCCAATAAAGATGCTGTTCCAATCAGGATGTCTTCATCTTCTTCCTTGAACACTTCTGGTGGTTCAGTCGGTTCAATTTATTCAAAGACTGGGTCAACGTCTCATCAATCTGCACCATCTTCAGCTCCTTCAAAGGTCATCAGCAGTAGCGCGAGTCACGGAGGTGAGTTTCACACATCAAGCTAATCAGAAGAAAACTCAATAGGAAAAAATGCCCTAGTTTTACCTCATCAGAATTCATCCATGGTGTCAGTAAAAACTTTCTGGGCACCATACTCTCCACGTGCATATTAGTTGGTCATGGCCTCCTCTTTTTTATATTTGAATAAGCCATTTACCCAACTTCATCAACAATCTAGCAAACATATACCTTCCCACCCACCCACGGTCCTCTTCTTAATAAGAACGAAGACGAGCAAAAACTCCCTCCCTTCTCATTTTTGGAAGCTCCTGTTGTGTCTATTCTATTCACAGTGTAGTATTTTTTACGTAATGAAAAACCTTGGGTCCCACGTCCTCGCCCACGTCCTCGCCCACGTCCTCGCCCACGTCCATGTCCACCCACTTTACAGTGTGGTTGTTGTCCATCCTTTTGTACCCTTTTGAATCTGGAACAGAATTCCAGGTTTAACTTATACGGGGAGGGGATGTTCTTGTTCTCCCCCCCCCACTTTCTCCCCTCTCTCAAGGGGAGTTTATTGTTATTGTTGTAAAAGAGGCACACTGGTCGCTCCGTGTAAGACACTGTAATGCTGCCTTATTTGTCATACGCTATATAATATTGTTGTGAAACGTATACAGTTCTTGATGAACTTGTCATCGCCATGACGAAAGAGGGAAACTATAACTGGGCAACTTGTAATAAATATTTCATTTCATACTTTTTTCCAATGTCTGTGATTTTTTTTACCTGTTTGAGCTTTATCATTTATTTGTATAGGAGTAGTACAGTTCCAGGGAAAATAGCTGGGTATTGTCGGTTCATAGGGTCTACTTGCTTGGAAACACCCGGCATTGCCATCTTCAATGATTTCCTCCATGAGGTAGTTGAAATGCTGAAACTTTATATGCGTGGCCACGGTTATGCTCCTGCTACTTGTGGCCCATTTGGTCAAGGGTCAGACCCGACCCTAGACCCGATGGATCAGATATTCTTTGTTCTTAATGAACCAATGATCCCCGTCAGTTTTTTCCAATTCAAAATCAGAAGTTTTCTTACTGCAAATTCAAAAGCAGATATTAGGCTCGGGTCTGGGGTGGGTTTGGGCCTGTCCCGACACATTGACATGCCTATTCATGGGTATTGGAAATCAACATATTCATTGTCAGTGGTGGAAAATTACACTCTGATCCTGATATGAGAAACCCAGGGAACTGTAGAGCGACTTGAAAGTTATGTATTGTTCGTGATCAATTTTAATGTATGAAGTCAGCTACAACTTTGATATGTAATTTCTGCTGCCAAAGTTACCATCCCACAACTGTCTTTAATCGGGTATTTCTCATAGTGGAAAGCTAAATAAAAAATGGCATTTGTGTGACATTACAACAAACAGTCCATAAATTCAGGGAGCAACCAACTCAGTCACATCTTTCCAATGGTGACACTGCCACAAGCGAGCAATTCTTAGGTGCTCATAGAGCAAATACAAATTTCTCCACAGTTTGATCACATGCAAATAACATGTGTTAAATCAATCAAATACTGCAGTGCCAGATGTTTATATTAAACCTCTGAGTCTGTTTAGTGTCCGTTTAAAAGCAGGAAGAAATAGTTCAAGAAAGAAAATACCAAAATCAGTGTTTCTAGAAACGATTTATTTTCTTTTGTGAAAACAGTTGAAAGACACTACTGTCAAAACCAGAAAAAAAATGCTTGAAAGCCGGGTTGCCAAACATGCGTGCAATATAACTTTGATTTATTATACTGAACCAGAACTATGTTCATGAATCCCCTGCTCAATTTATTCCTAATATTGTGATATTGATCAAAGCTTTCACAAAGAAGCTGATTCGATCAATGTTTGTTGAGGGAATAGAGAACTTTTGCTCGCTTTGGTATGGCAGTTGTTTAAACTCGTGCGAAAGAGAGGGTAATGATCTACCACCTTATATCTTAAAAGAAATCTACCATATGCTTTTCTTGAGGTTCAGAGTCAGATATGTATGTGCCAGTACCAACTATTTTTGACCGAATACTGAGGGTATCTCGTGCCTAAAATGTTGGGAAAAAAAGTAGAATACATTTTTAATTCTATCCTCCCCCAGCCGATTTCAGTCTCTCTCGCAAACAAAAAAAGGAAACCAGAAGAAAGACATTTGGGACCTAACATAACTCAATAGACGAGACAATGCATTTCCTGAAATTGCTGATGGATGGCCTGCCAAGAACTTGTCACAAACATTCTTTTAGCAGAAAAAGGAGATTTTAAGAGAATTCATGTCCACTAGGAATTATGTATGATATTATCATTCTTCTCATGTGATGTAGTCAAACCCAAACATATGGAGTACTATTGTTGTGTGATTTGATTAACTAATACTATCCCGTTTCTTCTCTATCACACCGGTTTGACTTTTGTCACTATTTACTGGGTCACTTTGACCCGGTAATTTGAGTAGCAAAACGATGAAGTTTTTCGATTATTTTTTCATGGCGTTGTAGAGTAAAAGTTGCTCTATAACACAGTGAAAAAATTATCGAAAACTCGCATCGTTTTGCTATCCAATTCAGGCAGTCAAAGTGACTCAGATACGAGTCAAAAAGTCAAACCGGTGTGATAGAGAAGAAACGGAGGTAGTAAAACAATAGTCACAACATATTATGCTTTCATGTAAGGGGTAAAAGACACTCTCACCCCCTCAGGTTTGACACAAAGAGACTTTCACCCCTTTATGTTGCAAAATTTTAGGAATACATTCATAATTGTTTTGCGGGTAAAAGACAAAAACCACCCTCGCTAGATGGGGTATATACAAAAACATCCCTATTGTTCGGGGATATACAAAAACCACCCCTGCTAACTAACGGAGCTAACGGAAGGGCTGGAAAGACAAAATTATCCTTGAGATGCAAATAAATTACACCACTATAAAATCCACTTCTTCTCCTTCTCCTCCCATTTGTAACCCTAACTTTTCTCTCTTCTCTCTCCTTCTCCTCCTTCACCTCTCACCGCCTCCTCCTCTCAACAGCTCCTCCTTCCCTGCGAATCGAATCTGACCACAACAAAACCAGAAGCGATTATCGCCACCGGCGCTGCCCACGCCACTGGGTCATCCGACGACCCCAACAACGCCGCCTCCAAGGCCAGATCTGAGTTTGCTAAACCAAGAACGACCCACAGAGGCCATCGAGTGCGGCTCTGCAGTAGGGTGGTTTTGTTGCCATGGGTGCAACCACTCTCTCTCTCCTCTCCTCATATCTCCAGATCTGAAAACCCGCGACCACAACCGTCGGACCACCAGGCGCAGCTGGCAGCGACCCAGGCCGAGACCGCCACCATCACGCCTCTGATCTCGTCCTTCGTCCTCCTGGCCCGATTCCCCCTCTCTGTCCTTTCTATGTTCTTCTCGACGGAAACCCAGCACCGTGGGTTTGTGGTTTCAAGACTCCGGCGCCGCTCCAACCAAATGGAGCACTGGAGAACCCGAAGAATCGACAAATACGGCGATTGAAGACGAGGTCCACGATGAAGAGAAGATCGATCAATAAATCGAGGTTCGTGAGACTTGATTGGGGTTCTGGGTCGTGGTTAAGGGCCGAGAAGGTTTCGGTGTCATAGGCTGAATTGGTGGTCATGGAGGTTGGGTTTGTCGTGGAGGCGTTCTTTTCTGTTCTTCTGGTTTCGAAGGGTACCTAGGTTTGTCGTCGATCTGTTCATCCTCTGTTCTTGTTCTTCCCCATCTTCTCTTCTCTGCTCTACTAGTTTAGAGATTAGGTTTTGTTTAGTTTTTGATTTTTGTTTGATTTAGATCTGTTGTATTCAATTTTTCAACCATCTAGTTGAAGAAATGGTTGATATGAAGATTTATGCCACCTCTTGTTCGTCTTCTGGATTTCATTTAGCTTGTTCATACTTTCTCTATTTCCTAATTTCCTATGTTTTGGAGATTTAAAGTTTCCATGGTACTTGTACCAGAAAATTCAACTTTTGCCAAAAAAAAATATATGTATTCAGTTATAGTTAGGTGAGTTGATATAGGAGAAAACCAAAAAAAGGAGATATTGGGAGAGGTGTGCTGATAGAAATGAATCCAAATGGTTCATTTGATGCATAGAATTTGTGTATGAAATTAGAAGAAGAAAAGCAAAAAATAGAGAAATGTTGGGCAAGCATTTTAGAGTTGTTCTTGCTGTAGACATGAATGTAGTATTTTTCATGTCAAATTTCTTAGGATTGATGGTGAGTGGTGTAATTTTGTTAGTTGGGTAAAGGTATAGTAGACTTTTTTCAAATTAGGGACAAAATAGTCAAAAAATTACTAAAAATTGACTTTATGGATGGAACATAGCAGAAGGATGGTATCTGTCCTCTGATTTTCCGTTAGCAGGGGACCAAAATGTATATTCCCGAACAATAGGGATGTTTTTGTATATAACCCATCTAACGAGGGTGGTTTTTGTCTTTTACCCTTGTTTTGCTAGTAGTCTAGGGTAGGGATCGGTCACTGATACTTCCTTTGTTTTCTCTCTTTTTTCTAGTCCAACTTTTACAACTATTCATTGAGTCACTTTGACGGGTAATTTGATTAGCAAAACGATGCATGAATGTGGTAATCTTTTCATGGTGTTGTAGAGTACACTTTAGTCTACAACACCATGAAAAAATTATCAAAAAATTACATGGTTTCGCTATCCAAATCACCGGGTCAAAGTGACCCGATTACGAATGTAAAAGTCAAACCAGAAAGAAAGCGAGGAAACGGAGGAAGTGCTAGTTTTGGGAACAAATTTTCCCTCTCAGAATTTGGAAAGACACAATCAAAGGATGTAAGTGGCCTGAAGTTTGGCACACTGAAAGGGTGGAAGTGTCATTTCTCAAACTGGAGGGGGTCAAAGTGTCTCTGTTTCAAACCTGAAGGGGTGAGAGTGTCTTTTACCCTTCATGTAACCCTAATCCTCTCTCATGTTAGAAGTTCCCTGTGCCATTGTATCTGTAGTATCACAAAGCATTGTGACTTACATATCCTCTACATTGTGATAAATCATGATAAATATAACATTGTAAAGGCCATAATTACTACTCATAATACATATGATGATCAGTTGCAACTCTCTGTTTCATCCAAACAGGAAACCTTTCTAGGGTAGTTACAAGCAGAACAGAAATACTACTACTAGTTGCTAATAGTGAAACCAAAAGCTGCAGATAGATTGACAGAAGAAGCTGTTGCATGTGAGTTAGTGAAACTTTTTTTGCTTACACAACTAACAATCAGCTGCTGTCAGAAGAGAGATTGTCCCAAGTCAACCCCATCACCAAATGCAGAAGAAGAAGAACTCACATCATACATGTTAGCTGAGTACAAACTCTGCATGCACCCCTCTTCCAAAATCACTGGCTCATTCATTATAGCAGAGAGTTCATCACAAGAACTCATCTCCCATGAGTACTGCTCACCACCACCACCACCCCAATGAAACCCACCAAAATCTCCATGCTCAAGAGGAAGATCTTGTGCTTGGTGGTTTGGGTTCTGGTCATTTGTGTCTGGCGAAAAGCTGAAGTTCGCGCCATTTGAATTGTTTGAGTTGTTTTGGGGGGTTTTAGGAGGGTTTAAGCAGCTGTCTGGGACAATGCAGGCCAAGTACCCGGAATTCGTATCAGAAGAGAAAAAGAAATTGCTGTCATTTGGCGACGAGCCATACGAGGAATGAGAGGACGAGTCGTTGTCGGATTGAACTGGGGTTGTGATGGTCTGATGATCATTCTGAGAACAACCCATTTGAAATGAACTGTTTAGCTCATTAATGGGGTTTCTAGTCTCTTGTTGGTGATGGTGATGATTAGTGGCACTGTTTTTGGTGGTGGTGGTGGTGGTGAGGAGGAACTGTGATGGTTGCTGCTGCTGTTGAAGGAGGGTTTGGACATCAATGGGAGAGAGAAGTGAGTGGAAGGTTGTGTTTTCAGAGTAAATGAAGTTGGTTCTTGCTTGGGTACCCTTCATGGAGAGGGCAGCCCTATCATAAGCAAGGGCAGCTTCATGGGCTGTGTCAAATGTCCCAAGCCAATGCCTTTCTTTTGTAGTTGGGTCTCTGATTTCAGCAGCATACCTTCCCCAGGGACGGCGGCGTACCCCGAGGAACCGCCCCGGCTCCGCCTGCCTCCGCCGGCCTCTCCTCTCAGTTGGTTGAGGTGGGGAGGTGTTTCTTTGGAGGAGGGAGAAGCTGGTGTGAACCAAGTTTTGATGTTCAAAGGATTGGAATGGTTTCTCTGTGGCTTTGGAGGTTGACATTGGTGGAGTTAGCTAGAGAATGAGCCTCTATAGTAGAGTGGGGTGATGGACAAAATGGAAGAAGTGAGGGTTTTGGGGTGAATGGAAGTGGGAAGATTTGTAGCTAGGGAGCCCTTTTAAAGACTGCAATCATCTCTGAGAGAGAGAGAGAGAGAGAGAGAGAGAGAGAGAGAGAGAGAGAGAGAGAGATGTCAGAGAGAGGGAGAGGGAGAGAGAGGTCAGTCACTCCAAGGACTGTGCTTCTTCCTTTTTCCACCCACTTTTGAAATCTTTCTTGAAATCTTTTAATTTCTGGCAAGAAACCAGCT
Source organism: Linanthus parryae (assembly GCA_023055425.1). NCBI lineage: Eukaryota > Viridiplantae > Streptophyta > Magnoliopsida > Ericales > Polemoniaceae > Linanthus > Linanthus parryae. Next base: position 126,449,935 of record JALGPY010000001.1, read on the forward strand.
GAGTTTTGTTAGATTCTCAAAAGGTAGTCAAAATTCAACAAACCTTAAAATGGGGGTTCTCAAGCAAACTTTACACTTTCATGTAGTAACTTTTAAAATTTGCTCATTCAGATCAGAAGAGTCTGTCTATAATAAGGTACAAGTTCTGTTCCCTTTCTGTCAAAGCAGAACCAGGTCTAGAAGTTCAAATCCAATGACATTTTCACAGCCACTTACTATAAAGATTTTAAATGTTGCAACAAATTTGTTTAAAAACATGATTGGTTAACAGGCACACAGACAAATACAACTGTGTCGATCAAGAATCAACAAATTAGGATTGCCAAACTCAGGAGCTAGTGTCGCGAAACTATCAGACTACATTAAGACGAAGTGATGGATGCAAAACATTAGAAGAATGTTTTTTCTTTAAGAGAGGGACTACTAAGTACAATTAATGATTAGAAAGCAAAATAAAACTCTATAATTGAAGTGATAGCATCAAAACCTTGGAGTTTGAATTGTACCTAATGTTGGTACTACTATATTGTTGCACATGTAAATCCGCAATTTGTGCAAAATAAATAAATCATATCTGAATTCCTTACACTAAAAGTTGTTGTTTCCTTCAAGTTTCTTCAAGGGGAGTAGTTAGCTAGGATCATCTATTAGCCAAAAAAATAAATTAAAAAAATTGGGGTGTATCTTGTCTTGTTTAATAGAAACAACAAACATAAGACTCCCAAAGACAATTAAGTCACTTCCTTAATCAAGTCAAGACTATGTTTCTTTAGACAACAGTCATTCTACTATCATTTGTAGTTCAATCGACTTATTTTATTTGCTACTAGTCTTAACCCCGCGCCATGGCGCGGGTTGTGTATGAAAATGTAATATGAGTTTTTTTTGTAATATGACTTATATATAGGATTGGAATCCAACTGTTATCAATTTTCTAGCCTACAAATAGAATCTACAAAGAATTGGAAGCAATTTGAATTGATCAAATAGTGATTTTATCCGGAAAAAATCTATCAGATACTTGTCAAGTCAAATTTGAAGGCCAATTATTTTACAAATCAGCGACAGTATTCGTAAGTAAAAATATGAATGTGAAATAAGTAACGTGAAAATAATTTTGACATCATTGCATAGTTGCGAATGTTGTACCAGTATCCATGATACTGATAGAGGATAGCAATTGAAGCTAACAACTTCGAAAAATGGTGATATAAGTAACTTAGGCACTACATGATGTCTTCAGTTGTCAGAGAGCATTCATTATCACTCATGTCACAAACCGGTAGTTTACTGTGATTTTGTAGGTACCTTCAATGTTGCTTGAGTAGCACTGTCTTGTAAGTTGTATCCATCATGAAATGCTTCATTGGCCTTCAAACCTAACAACCATTTACTTCTGGGTTACTTCTTGTTGCTTGCAGCCGAAGTGCTCCTCAACGGTTTAAATGTCAAAGTATACGATTTATTGATATTGCTTATGACTGTATAGAAAAAATTCTTTCGAAAAGAGGCCAGGGAATGTACTTAACGGAACTGTCATAAAGTAAACTTACAGTCACAGATAACTCGTTCAATGCGAATCCCTTCGCTTCTCATCTTAATATTCGTTTTCCCGTTGTGTTTTTGGTCAGTGAGCTTCACATGGTCTCCAACATAGGGGGGGGGGGGGGGGTCATTGAACTGCGTATCAGTATACGAATAAAAATATTTCCAATCAAGAAATTCATCGCAAGATACCTCATTTGTATCGGTTGTAGGCTGCATATGACGGTAGTGTTTTCTTCTTTTAGTTTTTTCTTTTTTCTCTAGAACTTTTTTGGAGATTATCGGTCAAAGCGGGTTCTTGTTAATGCGAATGAGTATACAGAAATAAGTTTCAAACAAATTTAAGATCATGTATTCACTTAACTTTTTTTAGTATATGCTCTATAAAACTAAAGAAAAATATGAGAGAGATTGATAATGTCTACAACAATATTAAGTTAGAAAACTTTTGTATGCTATAAGAACCTGGTTTTCAATCAGTTTCTTCTTTTTTTCCATCAATTTAATGCTTTGATGCACATGTTTAGCATTTCAGATGATTATTAATGCTTCATTGATCATATTTAGCATTTTCTAGTTAAAAGGGAAAAAAAACTCTGTTTATGGAAAGAACAGAAATGTTGCGTTTATCACTGTCTTTTTTTATAAATTTATGCTTGGAGACGTTTTAATATTTTTTTCGTTTTGTAATTTTCTTCTCTTTATATTGGAAAACATTGATCATGTGGAAAGAATTTAAAGACCTTGTTTACACTCCGTTTTTTAGTTATTGAAAATTTTATGCACATATTTACAATTATTTGTGCAAAATTTTGAAAATTGGATTTCTTTCCATTTCTTTTAATGCTTTTGTTTGTTCATATTTAGCAAGTTTTTTTTTACTGTAAAACTCATAAAGAAGAAATATACTTGCGCATTGAAAGAAATAAAGGGGTGCTACTTACCAGACATAATACCTTCGATTACTCCTCCCTTATGCAAAATTAGCTACATGCCCTCTTTGATTCTTTTTCCCCAACAATCTAGATGATTAATTTCCTACAACAAATTAATATTATCGAGAAAACCAAGAGAAAATTATATGAACTGAGAGTGTTATATGAGTAGTCGTTTCAATGATAATCTAAAAAAAGTTGTTTCAATAAAGAAACTTAAACACGTGTATGTAACAAAACAACCTGTAAAATGAGGTATTGTTATTACATATTCAATTTTCTAAAAGTCGTTGTAACTTTTGCTTCACTTTAAGTTCTCTGGGTTCTCTCGCCTGAATTTCTAACGACGGTGAAAAAAATAAAATAATCCATCAACGTTAAGAAAGAACAAAAATACGAAAACAAAATTTTTTTGTACGTTACGTGGGATAGCAGATGAAAATCTCCGTCATGTAAAAGTGCATAATACAAAAGGAGAAGGAACTTCATGATGAATTATAGTGCCTAATACAAAAAGAAGATAAGGAACATCAAGATGAACTACAATACATTTGTAATACTTATGCCTTAGTCGAGGAAGGAACCTACATATATTTTGTAACCATTCATATCCAAGCCAGCCATAGACTCCAGGAGATTACTTCGGAACTAAAGTGACACATATTAGGAGAAAATGACTACATAAATCTGATAATTAGTGGAAAGCTCCAAAACACAAAATAAGATGTACTTCTATGTAGTATGTACTAATTAAAACGAAGAGTCAAATTTGCATGTTCATGCACTTAGTGCAACTACATACATTCATTGATATTGCATGTACATGATTATTTATTTTTTTAGTTTTTAATTATTATCAATATGTAGAAAAACAAAAAGGTTTTAGCCCTTGCATCAATAAGAAAAAATTTAAAAGTTCAATTATTAATGTATTTTACACTTGGCATGGTTACTTGTCCAACATTCAAATATGGCACCGTTTGATTGCCATAAAATGTGATGTATAATCCGCCATTTTTTCATGTTTGAATATTCCATCGAATGTTTAGAATTTCTAATGATTTTTTTTCAAATGATTGTTTGAACATGTATAGCCGGTTTTAGAAAAAAAACACATTATTATTGAAGAAATGAAACGTTGGGTTACCACTGCCTTTTTTTCTACATTTGTTTTGAAACGTTAAACATTGTTTTGTTTTGTGCAATTTATGTAATTATTAAGAGAAGACATTACTATGAAAATTATTTAACATGACTGTATGGGCTATAGATTAAAATAATTGGATTAACTCATTTTTCATTTTTATACCAAAAATATATATTTTATGCACCAACAAAATAAATGAAATAATGAAATAGACTATTAAATGTCTACAGTAGCGTGGTTTTCATTCCGTTTCTTTTATATCTTTTAAATCAATCATGATATGTAGCATTCCAAGTAATATTTTTTTCTGCTTGTTTGATAATATTTTGCACTTTTTAATTAGAAGAAAAAAGATTGTTATGAAACAAATAAGATGTTTGGTAAACACTGCCTTTTAGTAAAATTTCTAGGAGATGTTCAACATCATTTATTAAAATGTAAAATCATTGTATTGAAGCAAACAATTACATAAAAATAAGCAGGTTTCTATCTGTAATTATTTATGAAGCTGATTGTATTGACAAAAAACTACAGGAAAGACAAATACGTTAAAATAAAATTCGAATAATTATTCTATGAAAAATTAAAAAGAAAATGAATATGAGTTTTTCTTTAATTTTTTATGAATGGGAGATGTTTAACATCAGTTTTTCAATTAAATTGAAAATCATTATATTGAAGTAAAAAATTATAAAAAAATAAACACATTTTATCTGTAATTATTTATGAAGTTGATTAAATTGAGAAAAAACTAAATGAAAGACAACTACTTTAAAAAAAATCAGTTAATTAATCAATGGAAAATTAAAAATAAAATGAATACGTGTCTATCTTTAATTATTTATGAAGCTGATTTTATTGAATAGTTACATGGAAGACAACTATTTAAAATAAAATTCATTGAATTAATCATTGGAAAATAAAAAGGCTTTGGGACTTTTCAATTGTCAATGCACTGGGAAATGAGAAAAACTTGTCCAATTGCCAATGAAAATTATGAATTCATTGTATTTGAGTTGGCAAATTATGATTGAATATTATATTTTGACATGTCATAAAAGATGAGGTGTGAAGACATAATTGGTCAATTATGACACATAACATTACACATGGCATATAAAGAATTCCTCTTGAATCCTATGTGGCATGAGGAGGTTGATCCTCTCTCATTGCTTTGCTTTTATATAGATATAGATTTTACACAACACATTTTTATTTGATTCAAATTGGTCCTCACAGAATTTATGTAGTAGCCTCCCTATTTACGTTTTATTAACTAAAGAAATTACTTGTATAACTTTGGCCCTCACTATACAAATTTTCTCGATCTGTCCTCTGTGGTCCAATTTAAAATTTTAATCTAGAAAAAAGAAATGTTCAGTTAAAACTTCAATGCTGTTAGAGTGTCTTGAATCGGTCCCCAAGACCCGATAAGAAGATGGCATGACAACGAGTCAAGGAAGAAGACAGCTCGTGGAGTGCCAAGAATGCGCACGAAGAAAAGCTGTTCGCACAAACGAGCAGGTTCGGTGTTGAGAATTTTCTGGTTGTTTCCTTATGCTCTTGAGGCTGTTTAGGGTTACTTGGCCAACAAGACTAGGTCGCCTTATGTCTATAAAAGGGACATAGAACGTGCGTAAGTGTGTGTGTGGTGTACTCGTGTTGTTTCTCTCGATAAATAAAATGCTCGTTTTCGCCGTGGTTTGAGTTCTTGATTGCATACGTTTATCTTTCTTGCTTTCATACCTTCAGTTACAACAAACTGGTATCAAGGCCTGAGTTTTCAAGATTAAGGTAAAGCTAAGAACTAGGGTTTCACAATCGGGTGAAATCCAGAGCTAACATATCACGATTCCGATAGCGCACTCAGATCATGTGCAATGATCTAGGGTTTTTTCAGCGAAGACTGGTGTCAGGTTCAGAACTCAAGATCGAGCGGTTTACTGGGAGAAATAATCTAAATATGTGGCGAATCAAGACGCGTGCTTTGATGGAGCAGCAAAATCGTTGGTTACCGTGGGCCTCTAAAAAAAGGGACGCACACACATCCATCATCTAACCTCGTAAGGGAGCTATCCAAGCTCCTAACAAAGAGCGGCTTTAGGCTCCCGACGTGGATCAAGGTGGCCTCTGACAAGGGGCATCTGGCGTGTATGAGGTGCGCATCTGGACCGCATATGGCGCGGGTATGACAAGCATATGATTTTGGCGCATCATTGCAGAAACTCGTGGAAGTTGGAGCAATCTTGGCACTTCCGGTACTGGCGCGTTATTGCAGGAACTCATTGGAAGTTGGAGCAATTTCTAGCTCAATGTTGCATGAACTCAGTGGGAATTGGAGCAACATTCGTTGTATTCATTTCAAGAACTCTATGGGAGTTAGAGCATTATGGGTGCATTCGTTGCAGGAAATCGGCGGGAGTTTGAGCAGCGTTTGGCGAATCTGATTTCGTATACAGCTGCGAAACATCTGGCCCGGTTCTGCGTACTGCTGTACAACATCTGAGAAGAACACGAGTGTGACTAACTGGTGCGGAGAAGAAGTGTTTATTTTTTGAGGTGAGAAGCATCTGATTTTGTACGGGCGCTCGAAGAGGATTCAAGACAACGTGGAAATTTGTTAGAGTGTCTTGAATCGATCACCAAGACCCGAAAAGATGTCAAGGCAACGAGTCAAGGAAGAAGAAACAAACTACAACAACTCGAGGAGTGCCAGGAATTCGTACGAAGAGAAGTTGTTCACACGAACGAACATGTTTGGGGCTGGAATTTTTCTGTTTGTTTCCTTCTTTTTTCTGGGATGATTTAGGGTTACTTGGGCAGCAAGAATTGGTCGCCTTACGATTATAAAAGGGACATAGAATGTGCCTAAGTGTGTGGTATACTGTGGATGCCTTGGAGTGTTTCTCACATAAATAAAAGTGCGTTTTCTCACCGTGGAGGTAGTTAATGAAGAGCATTGGTGAACCACATTGAAATTCTTGTCTCGTTTTTGATTTTTTGCATATTCGTTCTTGTTTTTTGACAGCCTCGTTATAACAAATGCAATGAGTGATTTGTCATTCTTATTTTACAAAATTTTCATACATGCTACTTGCCTACTCCATGGACCGTTAGTCTTATTTTCTTTTTGTGAAAATTTCAAAATGAATGCAATCTGAGCAAAATTGTACAAAATGGTATGACTCTGGCATTCAAGATGTGTTCACCCTTCTACTTCCAGTACCAGTCAAGCACGACAACAACTTTATATACCTATCAAAACTTTGTATCATTGTCAATCTTGGGCTTAATTACTTAATGATACCTCCAGTTTGTCGAAACTATCACATTGCAACCCCCAGTTCTAAAACTACCTGATTGCATCCCTCATTTGCAAAAAATACGTCAATATCAAACTGGAAACAAATTTCAATCATCAAATTCGAACCCGAAGAAGGCATTTTCATAAAGTGCACATCGTCGATGATACAACCGCATCACATTTTTTGAGATAATGCCCTTCGAGTACGTTATTTTGCAACCCAGTTTGACATTGATGCATTTTTTGCAAATGGGAGATGCAATCAGCTAATTATAAAACTGGGGGTTGCAATGTGATAGTTTCGATAAACTGGAGGTATGCATTAAGTAATTAAGCCTCAATCTTGTGCTGTCTCTAAGAGTTATAAACTTCCATTTACAATGTGTTCTAGTAGTATTGTAACTCTTTGTAGTTTGGTTCATGATGTTGTTTGGGGACCCTCATATTATGCTTCTGTCACGAACAACAATTATTATATGGTCTTTACTGAAAATTACACAAGATTTAGCTAGTTATACCCCTTCAAATCTAAATGGAATGCTTATGCTTCTTTTCAACACTTCAATGCCTTGGTTGCAAGACAGTTTAAGTCAGTTATTGTTATATTTAGGACGTTTGACAATGACACTGAACTTTTCAGTCATGATTTTGGTGGCTAGTTGAAACAAGAATGTATTATTCATCAAACAAATTGTCCATATACTTCTGGGCCAAATGAAAGAATTGAGAGGAGACATAGACACATTATTGGAACTGCCCTAGGACTACTGATTCATGCTTCTTTACCATTCCAATTTTGGCTAGAGGCACCAATCACGGCCAATTACTCGATTAACAGGCTGCCAAAATCCTCCATGCACAATGTGTCTTCCTATTTTATGTTGTTTCATCTTCATCATCATGATTATTATCTTCCCAAGATTTTTGGCTGCCTATGTTATTCCTGTATTAGACCAAACTTCAAACTATGTCTACTCTTAGTTTTGAAATTAAAATGCCAAATATAAAAGTTATACTCCAGTCTACCTATAACCACATATGTTTTGAAATTAATTATTTATCTTCTAATTATGAGTTCTTTTAATTCAAATCAAAACAGAGAAAAGTCATGGGGGTCTCTGTCTCTCTCAAAAAGTAACAACAATTGGCTCTACATAGTCAAAAGGGCAAACAAAAACTGCAGAAGCAAGCAAGAAAACATTTAAGTAAGAGTTTCAACAGGACATTTGTAATCTTTTCCTTACAATTAATTTAACACTTCAAATGCATAAAAAAGAAGTTAAGTGGCATTGGGAACGACATAAAGACTAATCATGAGCCAAAATGGGTCAACCTCTTTTCTTGTCTTTAGCATTTGCAAATGGTTGCATAATACTTAGTGAAGTACTCTTCCAAATTAGTATAAGTAGGCAATTGTCACTCTTATGGTCTACACTATTTGAATAATGTACCTATAACACGATCAGATTGATAAGTAAAGTGGGCTACAATAATAAAGAAAGAATCATTTGTGTCTGAGATAGAGAGAGGATCCCAACATTGTGCATAAACATAGATTAAAGGGGTCTTATCACTTCTTAACATATGTTTCTCTAGTATTCATATTATGACATGGACACAAAAATACACGACTCTTGACTTGGCCACTAAAAATTTCAAGATATATATATATATACATATATATATATATATATATTATATAACACTTATACGCACGCATGCACACACATTGTGTGTCGTTGCCACATTAGCTATTAGATAGTTCTTTTTTGTTGAGGTTTTAAATGCATCTTTCTTGTTAATACAAACAACAAGTATAAGGGAGTTACTTGGACATGTAGGTCATTCGGCAAAGGCGGTCGTGCTCTTGGCGGATTTTGAGCTTTTAATCCATTTTAAGTGGACCAAAATCGTTATTAGTCAAGACCAACATGTGCATTTTTGTGCATCAACACGCCTTACTAATAAAAATGGAAATTGAGTTGCTGGCATTATTACTAAAAGATGATTAATTGTAATAATTGGTAACTAGTGGTAGTACTAGTATTTTTTTTTCTTAAAGAAACGGAAAAGAAAAACATCTTAGTACTTGAAAAGGATGAAGAGGCAGTCAAGCATATGTATACGAAAAGATGTGAGCCACTTTGATTTGTCCACCATGTGATTATCTATCTCAAGTTTAATTAGTTTGGTAAAAAGTATCACCACTCCTACTACAGTTTTCCTTAATACTCTCCCGTCCCTCCAGATTCTTCATGGTTGATCGTTTTGGAGCATTTTGACCGATTAATTTAGATAACAAAATAAGGCAAGAATTTGGTAACTTTTTTTGTGGTGTTGTGGAGTAATTTGGACTCTACGATACCGTACAATTTTTTCATATTCAATTAATTAATCATTTCATTAGGGGGAAGGGATGTTCATGGGGAAATCCCTCCTAACCATCTCTCACCCAAGACAAAATTTATCTCCATAGCACCCCCTCCCTCTCCCCCTCTCCCCACGGGGTTGGACATGAACCGTATTTTTATATGATTTTCGCCTTCCCCTCCCCCTCCCCCCATGGGTTGGAGATGCCCTAATAATAGTAAATAATTTACGATTTTAAAACAAACAAGTTATCTATGCCATGCTCATTTCAAGAAAACTAAAACTTAAAATCAATGTATCAAATTTCAAAAAAAGAAAAAGAAAAAAAAAAGCCTATAAGGTAATATCAACTACTACTACTACGAAAATCTCACATGTTTCTCAAGCCATGTTGTTCGATAGAGACGTTTAAGTAATTTGGGGTAGGAATTTTGCACAATCTCCAAAGCATGCACACACTTTTGTCTACTTATATCAAGGCCGTCCGGGATTTAGGGAGGAAAAAAGAACTTGTCTTTCCTTGAGACTTTGGACTTGAAAAGAGTTTTGAGTACTACTCGGACTTTGACGATAGCTGGAGAGAATTAATCTTTTCTCTTTGACCATCCATGCACTATCCCAAGTCCCCAATATCTTAGAAGAGATCAGAAAGTTACACGCTCCATTTCCATTATTGAACTACCAGAGAACCCTAATTTGCTCTCAAAGAAGAAGACTGAAAAGATGAAATGAGAAGAAAACAATTCTCATTCATGAAAATGGAGGAAATACAAAAGGTCATATATATGACCGTAAACAAACTACTAATCAAATTTCCACCAATCAGAAAGCTCCTAGCCTAACTAACTTCATCATTAGTGAAACGACACAGTTTTGTTTAAGAAGCTATCAACGGCCAAGATTAGATGAATGCAATCACATCCAACGGTAACTGCTGCATGATATTTCATGTCATCAGTTTGGATGTGATTGCATTTTAGTCCAATCCAGAAAATGCAAAATATCAATACAGTCTAATACCCCCCCCCCCCCCCCCCCCCCCTCAAGTTGAAGGGGGTTGACACAAAACCTTCAACTTGCGCAAAAGAGAAAGAAATAGAGGAGATGCAAGATGTTTGGTCAGGAGGTCTGCAAGCTGATCCTCAATGGAGACATGGTGAAGAGAAATAGCACCTGATTGAACCATATCTCTGGTGATGTGGCAATCAACTTCAATGTGCTTTGTTCTCTCATGACACACAGGATTGTGAGCAATGTGAATAGCAGAGGTGCTGTCTGAGAGGAGGCAAGGTGGATCATCAACACCAAGATGCAACTCCTGAAGAAGAGAAACAATCCATTTGACTTCACAAACAAGGTGAGCCAGACTCCTGTATTCTGCCTCAGCTGAACTTCTAGCTACCACCTTCTGTTTCTTAGATTTCCATGACACCAAATTAGAACCCAGAAATACCAAATAGCCAGAAGTAGATCTTCTGGTGTCTAAACAACCACCCCAATCTGCATCTGCATAGCCAAGAAGAGAGAAAGATGGGGAGGAGCAAAAATGAAGACCATAGTCAACTGCTGACTTGAGATACCTCAGAATGTGGTGTGCAGCTGTTAAGTGTGTAGTAGTAGGGCAAGAGACAAACTGACTGAGTTTGTGAACTGCAAAAGTAATATCAGGTCTGCTATTGCACAAATACAGCAACTTGCCAACTAGTTTTCTGTAGTTGCTAGCAGACTCAGCTGAAAGAGCATCTCCATCCAATTTGCTAAGTTTGCAGGCAGGCACCATAGGAGTAGTAGCAATCTTGCAATCAACATAGCCAGTTTGAGCTAGAATGTCTAACAGAAACTTATGCTGAGATAAGAAATAGCCATCAGCAACTGTGTGAACTTCAAAACCTATAAAATAGGCAATAGGACCCAGATCCTTAAGCTTAAAGGTGGTGTCCAAAGAGGTCTTGAAAGCAGCCATAGTGGAAAGATCATTGCCTATCAGCAAGATGTCATCAACATAAACCAGAAGCAACATTATTGAAGAACCCCCCCTCTTGACAAACAATGTGTAATCTGACTTGCATTGAACAAAACCAAACTTCAAAATAGTATCTGAAAACTTAACAAACCACTGTCTTGAAGCCTGTTTGAGACCATATAAAGACTTCTGTAACTTGCACACCAAAGAACTGGAAGAAGCAGAAGATTGTGACACAACATAGCCATCAAGGAGTTTCATATAGACTTCCTCATGTAGATCACCATGCAGAAATGCATTATTAACATCAAGATGTAAAATAGTCCAACCTTTCTGAACAGAAAGAGACAGTAGAAATCTGAAAGTGACCAATTTAGCAACAGGAGAAAAGGTTTCAAAATAATCCAAACCTTCTGTTTGAGTGAACCCTTTAGCAACTAATCTTGCTTTATATCTGTCAATGGTCCCATCTGTCTTGTATTTGATCTTATAAACCCATTTGCAGCCTACAGCAGAATGTCCTGGGGGTAATGTGGTGATGATCCAAGTTTGATTGGCTTCAAGAGCTGCTATCTCAGATTCCATGGCTTTGATCCAATCTGGGTGTTGAGAAGCTTGTTTGTAAGTGGTAGGTTCAGTAAGAGCATGCACACCCTTGAGGGTAGCTGAATTACAAACTGAGAGAGGAACTGACTTCACAGAACTCAACACATAGTCTTGAAAGTGAACTGGCTGTCTAGTAGGCCTGGTACTATGTCTCACTGGGACTGGATGAACTAAAACCTCTCTATAAGTTCTGGGATTTCCAGAATTAGAACTTGGAGTGGCTGGTGAAGCACTAGTAGAAGAAGGCAGATCAGGTATATCATTAGATTGATGAATCAATGTGTGAGGCAAAGACCAAGAATCAAACATGTCTTGAGAAGAACCAGCACTGGTGAAGAAAGGAAAAATCTCTTAATGAAAAATCACATTTCTGGAAATAACAAAAGTATGTGTAGCAAGGTCATAAACCTTGTAACCTTTCATACCAAAAATGTAGCCAAGAAACACTCCTTTGATAGCTCTAGGATCAAATTTAGTTCTTGTGTGAACCAAAGTGGAAGCATAACAAAGACATCCAAAAACCCTGAACTGGCTATAATCTGGAAGTTTACCATATAACAACTCATAAGGTGACTTGTTTTGAAGTTTTGGTGAGGGTAATCTATTGATTAAGAAGGCTGCAGTAAGAACACAGTCACCCCAAAATCTGAGTGGAACATGTGATTGAAATCTCAATACTCTAGCCACATTTAGTAAATGATGGTGTTTCCTTTCAACCACTGAGTTCTGCTGAGGTGTCTCAACACAACTGAGCTCATGTACAATGCCATTCTTCAAATAGAAATCATGGAGATGCAATTCTGGAGCATTGTCTGTTCTAATTTTCTTGATGTTGCAAGCAAACTGAGTTTGAACCATATGATAAAAATTGGGAATGACTTCTGCAGCTTCAGATTTGTGAACCATGAGATACACCCATGTGAGTCTTGTAGCATCATCAACAATAGTCAAAAAGAATCTATGACCAGAATAAGTTGGGGTCTTGTAAGGGCCCCAAGTGTCACAGTGAATAAGACCAAAAGGTACATTAGATATGTGACCATGGCTATCATATGGAAGCTTCTTTTGTTTGGCTAAAGGACATACATCACAATGAGAAGAATTGGTAGAATCATACCCCAAAAGATAAGGTGATAAAAGTGTACCCTTTGATGAAGAGGGATGTCCTAGCCTTTGATGCCAAATATGTGTTTTTGCTTTGTGTAAAACTGCTAAACTTCTCTTGTGAACTTGATCAGGTAAATCCAAAATGTAGAGCCCTCCAACTTTAGTTTCAATACCAAGAATTGAATCTCCTTTCTTAAGTACACACCTTCCTCTTTCACAAGTACAAACACAATCACAACTTTGTGTCAGTTGTGAGATAGAAATGAGGTTAAACTGGAAACCAGGAACACATAGCACCTTCTGTAAAACAAGAGTGTCAGTCAACTTAACCATTCCAATGTGAGTCACTGCAACCTGTTTCCCATCTGGTAAATGTACATAAATGTTGCTCACTATCTCAGCATCACTTAGAAGATCCAAACTAGAACACATGTGGTCTGTAGCCCCACTATCCAGAATCCATGAATTAGGTAGCACATTTAGAAAAGAATCTGAAGTGAATGAAGTTTGCAGAGAATAAGAGCTGATCACACCTCCCATAAAGTGAGATTGATCAAAAGAACTAGACATATGAAGAGGTGACTCCACTTAATTTGCTGAATAAGAACTCACAGAGCCAGCATCACTAGAAACTTTTGAAGTTAAATGTGTGTTGAGCAAAGTAACTAACTGTTGACACTGATTGTCTGTCAATGTGATGGTCTTGTTATTTGGTTCAAAAGAAGGTGCTGGCACTTGTTTCTGTGTAGTAATTGGTGGCAGAGAGACATTGTGAGCTCTAGATTTCACATTATTTCCTTGATTAGTAAACTTAAAATCAGGAGGAAAACCATGCAACCTATAGCATTTAGCCTTGACATGGCCTTCATGTCCACAATGATGACAAATGAGTTTACCATTAGCTCCTCTTCCACCAAAGTTTTGAGAAGTACCTGAACCACTTGAATTCTTGTAAGATCCAGTAACTTGACTAGTATTTTGTGCATACATTGCCATATTATGAGAGGGAGAGGAGACATTTTTGAGCTGCCCTTGTCTCTCTTGTTGAATTATCTTGGCAAAGGCCACATTGAGTGAAGGCAATGGTCCAGTTAACAACAATTGATCTCTAACAGATACATACTGTTCATTGAGTCCCATAAGAAATTGCATTACTATTTCTTCTTCTTGCAGCTGCTTCAGCTTTGTGCGTACATGACAATGACAGCCATTACACACACAGTTTGGCAATGGCTTGTAATTACTTAATTCATTCCAGAAAGTCTTCAATTTAGTGAAGTAGGCAGTAACTGACATATCTGCTTGTTTCAAACTAGAAATAGCCATAGAAATCTGAAATAACCTTGGTAAATTTCCTTGAGAAAAACGTTCCAAAAGATCCAACCAAACTTCTCTAGAATTAGCTCTTCCTACAACACTGCAAGCTATATCCTTAGAAATTGAATTCAACAACCAAGACATAATCATCCTATCACATCTCTTCCACACAGAATACATCTCAGAATCAACATCAGGAGGAGCAATTGTTCCATCCACAAACTGCAATTTGTTCTTCGCCTCTAAGGCAACTATCATTGACATATGCCATGAATAGAAATTATCTCCAGTTAGAGGTTGAGTAACTAGAATATTACCAGGATTATCACCATGATGAAGAAAATACGGCGAATGAGGATCCATTGACGCCGTCGGAGCACTGGAGACACTAGAATGCTCGCGATGAGCCATGAATTGAAACCAGATCTGAGAACTACACCGAGATGAGAAGAACAAATCAACCTTCGCAAAACTTCTCGCACCACATCAAACACCAGAAAACTTCAATCAGCAGCCTCTGAACCAGGCTCTGATACCATATTGAACTACCAGAGAAACCCTAATTTGCTCTCAAAGAAGAAGACTGAAAAGATGAAATGAGAAGAAAACAATTCTCATTCATGAAAATGGAGGAAACACAAAAGGTCATATATATGACCGTAAACAAACTACTAATCAAATTTCCACCAATCAGAAAGCTCCTAGCCTAACTAACTTCATCATTAGTGAAACGACACAGTTTTGTTTAAGAAGCTATCAACGGCCAAGATTAGATGAATGCAATCACATCCAACGGTAACTGCTGCATGATATTTCATGTCATCAGTTTGGATGTGATTGCATTTTAGTCCAATCCAGAAAGTGCAAAATATCAATACAGTCTAATATCCATTTTCCAAAAAAGCTAGCCATAACTAATAGAGGGACAAGATTTCGTAACAGTGGGGTTAAACTATGTTTTTTATAAACAGAAGTTAATAGGTAATAGAGTCGAGGGTGTATCCATGTCTAACCCAAGGTGCGCATAAGCTCCCCTGAATTTGTATAATCTATTATAATTTTACCAATATTTTTAAGAAATTCCCGCAACCCCCTCTCCTCAACGTTATTAAAAGAAACCCATCATTTATTGAAATGTCCGTAATACCCATGTGTCCGCCCTGATAAAAAAGTCACGCGTCAGGCCCTGAATATAGCCTACATTTCTCTTAAGATTAGAATAAATTAAAAGAACAAACGATAGTGAAAAAATATGTTGAACATTTACGTGTGAGAGCAGAATCTACAAACTGTTATTATGTACTAATACAGTGTTTAAAATGAAATACACATTTGACAACATTACTAAATTTTAATGTTAATTCACTCCAATATAATTTGTACATACGATACCAACATGTATTTGTTACTTCATGGATCGAATAGGGTTAACATGTCTTTAATCGCTAATAATCTGAAAAAAAATTATCCAAAATATTAAAATTGATGTTTTTAAACAACTATTTTATGTTTGTTTTTGTTTTTAACGTGCATAAATGTAAAATGTAAAATGTTTTTCCTCAAGAAAGAATGTTTTTATATAATGTCGTTGAGAGAAGGAATACCACTACGAGCACATGTTTCTTTATATAAACATTCTTTCTTGAGAAACACGTTTTACAGTGTACTTTGGAGAAGTTGAGTAGGGAATGTAGCCTCCGTTAATCCCTACTTGCATCACCTACTGGCCATTACGAGCACATGTTTCTTTTTAGTTTTTTGTAAACGGATACCAAACAGGCTCTAAGTTTAAGAGCAGAAACTACGAATCCATCTTAATTTGGTCATGAACATCACTCATCTATGATACTACAGTGCCATAGCGGCCTAGTGGGCAAAAATCAAAGTGAAGGAGTTCTGGCTACACTGGTTGCTAAACAACATATAAGCCTTACACAATACTCATTACAACAAAAGCTTTTCATTGGACAAGAGTGCTAAAATCGACATTTCTCCGTAGATACTTGATAATACTACTTGCTACGACGTACTGCACCACCAAAACAAGGTTTCAAACCTTGAGACATTCGATTTGTAGTTATGTTTGTAGTGTATGTTAACTTATAAAGTTCTAACATAAAGACAAATCACCTACACTACTCATACTAGTTATTATTTTTGATTAACATAATCAATTTCGATTTGATTCAAATTGTTACACAATTTCGCAATTATAATTAAATCAGTTTTTGGGAGAAAATTAAGGAGACTATCACATAATCCATTTTAGAAATTTAATTAATGCACTGGCAGCTCATTTTCTTAAATTATGTTTCGCGGATTATTTAAACTTTCAGCTGATACCAGACATATACTACCTCTGTTTATTCTCTATCACACTTGTTTGATTTTTATCACTTTTGATTGGGTTACTTTGACTCGGTGATTTGGGTAGTAAAACGATGCAAATTTTTTGATAATCTTTTCATGGTGTTGCAGAGTAAAAGTTGCTCTATAACGATGAAAAAATTATCAAAAAATCGCATCGTTTTGCTATGCAAATCACCCAGTCAAAATGATTCAGATACGAGTCCAAAAGTCAAACGGTGTGATAAACGGAGATAATAGTAAATATTTGCATGCGAAATTATGAATTGTGCATTGTCAAGATTTTCTCACAAGAACTCATATAGCTTTTTTTAGAAGAACTCATAGTTTTATTGTTTCATGAATAAACAGGAGGCACGATGAAATCTCTGAAAGGGGACACCTCACCGGATTATACGACCAAACCCACACGCCCACATTCACAATTTTCCACACACAATCCCACCACCAATCACATGTCAGCAAGTCAAATTCCAATCACTGTTGCCACGTAATCCTCCTCAAACCACTTGGGACCCACCACGCAGACGTGTCGTCCCGTTATCTAAAAGTACGGTATACGTGTCGTTCAGGAACACGATACGAGGTTTTAGGGTGTGGGGACCTTCTCTTTGGTACGCTAGGGTGTGGGTGTGATTTTGGGGGCTACAGTGGGGAGCTGTACAAAAAATGTGATCATTTGAATTGAACGGTTGAGATTTGGAGTAAAAATCCA
Organism: Linanthus parryae; assembly: GCA_023055425.1. NCBI lineage: Eukaryota > Viridiplantae > Streptophyta > Magnoliopsida > Ericales > Polemoniaceae > Linanthus > Linanthus parryae. The sequence continues at coordinate 126,467,311 of JALGPY010000001.1, forward strand.
TCCTTTTCGGCTTTATAGTGTGACCGCCCACAAAGCACGAGATTTGCTTCCCCCACTCGTGTGCAAGACAAGTTTTACTTCTAGTATACCACATTCGTTCCGTCTCTTCCTACCTATTGTGACTTTTTGACTCGTATTTCGGTCACTTTGACCAGGTGATTTGGATCGCAAAACGGTATAATTTTTTGATAATTTTTTCACCGTATTATAGAACAACTTTTACTCTACAACATCATGAAAAATTTATCAAAAATTTATATCATAATGTTATACAAATCATCAGGTCAAAGTGACACGGTGAATAGTGACAAAGTCATAATGGGTAGAAAGAGAGGGAACTAACTAGTATCTAGTAATTTAGTTGGCCTTCAAGTGTTTGGGACCCAACTTGGAAGAACCACATAGGCATAGACCGGTACAGCAAAACCCCTTCCGATGTCGCTCTGGATAAACCCCGCTCTAGTGAAATTGTCTGTTATTCATGCAGTAAAAAATTCTTTCGGATGAGTTCTGGATAAACCCCTGCTCTAATAGCCTGCTAATTATGCATCAAAATTCCTTCGGATATGTTGTGGATAAATCCCCGCTCTAGTAAAATAGTCTGCTAATAATACAAGACAGGTAAATCAGCCTGAGAGAATACGGGCTGACGAACTCGCAGTTGATAATGTCAATAGACAGCTTCTAAATTACCCCAATGTTCGAACTCAAGTCAAATGCCCAAAGCCATGAAAATGTAAGCCCGATCAACTCATCTACACCCCAATAATTCCAACAATCCATATCTTGAAATGTAAAAGAATCACTCAGCCAACTCGGTCATGCTAATGCTTGGGTTCAGAAATTCTCCGATCACACCACCAAAACGCACTTCGGCGCATCGAGCATAAATCGCGCTCCTAAAAAATTGGAACGCGGATTGGGCTGCGAGTTCAGTAAATATATGAAGAGTAAGCTTAATAATTACAACTATTACAACTAAATAATTATCCCAATGTTCGAATATCTAGACAAATGCCCAAAGTCTTGAAAATTTAAGTCCTACTAACTCAACTACACCCCAAATGGTTCTAACAATCGATATCTTGAAATGTAAGAGTCACTCAGCCAACCCGGTCACACTAATGCCTGGGTTCGGAAATTCTCCGATCACGCCACCAAAACGCGCACCTCGGCACTTAAACACGGTTGGGCGCTTATGAGCATAGATCGTGCTCCCAAAAATTTGGAACACGGATTGGGCTGCGAATTCAGCAAATATTTGAAGGGTAAGCCCAATAATTATAACTAATAAGTAGGCCCACGGCAAAATCAGAGTATATTTATATAAGATTAATGTACTACACTTATCTTTCCACTTTGGTTGTGGGACGAATTTACACACATAAACAAGATCTATTCTCTGATGTGGGACTAATTTAGACACAGACAAGACTTGTTCATTTTGACAAGCTCGAAATATTGAAAATTCTTCCTCCCCACCAATGTATGACTTCAAGAATCAAACTTAGACTATCGTAGTATTTAATTTCATATTTTAGCAGATTATTCTTGACAATGAAAATTTCTTAAAAGAAAAAACATAAATTACCACCAAACAAAAATAGCACTGCCACATTGACCACCAAACAAAAAGGGTTAAAGACACTTACACCCCCTGAAGTGTGATACCGAGACACTTTTACCTCTTATAGTTTGGATGATGACCCTTTCACTCCTTTTGTATTCTAAACTTCAGAACACTTACACTCCTGATTGTTTTTACTCCAAAAAATCAAATATGTTTGCAAAACTGTTGTAGTGTTGGAACCCCCCCCCCCCCCCCCACCCCCCCCCCCCCCCCCCGAGACTAGTGAGTGTCACAATTAGTAACATAATACTTGGTAGACATAAGGGGCAAAAGTGTCATTTTGCAGATAGGAAGGGGGGGGGGGGGAAGTGTCTTTGCAATAAATTTGAGGGGGTGAAAGTGTATTTTTGTGACACCCCATACTTCATCGTGGGAGAAATACGGGAATGCCACTCCGCACCTGGGATCGCTCCCGGGTGCAAGGAACAATGGTAATCAAAACAAACATCGCCATGATTATAAATTACAAGCTTTAATGTTTACAACAGTGAAATAATACATACTATTAAACAAGATGAACATTATTTAGGTGTTCTATTTATTTAGCACTAGCTCAACTAGGTGAGTCCGCGTTTCCCCTTAAGCCGAGCTCCCTTCGCCTAGACCTGCTGGGAAAGAAACAAACACCGCAGTTTTTCCAAAGTCAGCACAAAAATTGCTGAGTAAGTAAACACCCCAACGTGTAAATCGGAAAGAGGCAAGTTTTTATTTTAAGAAAAACAGGATGATATGTAAGAAGTAACAAATATGTTCTCATGTGAGAAAAGAAATATATTTTTCCAAACTTTTAATTCTTTGTTTCCAGAAATGTATTCTCAAATCACCATAGTACCAAATAGACATTTATCCAAAGGAAACATTTCAATCCATAATATTTGTCCAAGTTATGAAATTCCCAATATCCAATATTCATCCATGATCCACATCTCAAAACTCACATTTTTATTTAGTTGTAGCGGGGAACGAACCAATAATATAGAACCAACCATATCCCATGCATCCAAGACCTTAAGTGCCGGCACCCCTCTAGGACTTCTTGCGGCCAGAGAGGTGAGTACATGGAGCAGCCCGGGGCAATTGCAACCGAGCAAAATATAATAACCACAATAAATAATAATCCGCATATGGTTCCACCGCACAACTGTTTCCACTTTACGTTGTTACGTATTATTAATTTTCATGTGATAGTTTCCAAGTGAGCCGATAAACAAGTAATTGAAATTCCATGTCAAGCACGTATTTCAAAATTCACATTTGAGACGTATAAATCACCATAAAATAGTTGGACGCATAATTGAAATATCAAGTTAAACACGTAAATCACAAATCACATTTGAGACGTAAAAGTCATAAAAATATTTGGACACGAAGGAGGACGGGCACACTAGGTTAGGCATATTTACTCACCTCAAGTAGCAAAGCAAATAGCGCGATAAGCTTCTAGGGACATTCGTAACCCTTGCTTACGATCTTGTCACCTACAGTTTATAATTCCTAAATTATTTACAAGCTCAATTGTGCAAGTATGCTATGCCAAATGCTTTAACTCCTAATGTGTCGTTTTGAAATTATCCCCTTTACCCCCATTAATTAATAGCATAAAACAATTATTTAATTAACACTTATATTTTCCTCATAAAAATATTATAACTTATACAAATACTAATTCGTCAAATTATTGAGAAATAAAACCAAATTAGGCTTATACAATTTCTTTATTTAGTAAATAATAATTTAACAAACATACTATTTATTCATACGTGACTATAAAAGTTAATTCAAACCAATTCAATTATAACTATTTATTTATTAGAAAATATATATACACTATATAATAATTAAATACCCAAATAAAATTCACATAAACGCTTATTTCAATAAAACAAGTCATACATATCTATAAACTTATGTTAAATAAATAATTTCTAATATCTAGAAAAGTAATCATGTAACATCAAACAATAGTAATAGAGATTTTATTTAAAAAGTCTACTTTATAATTATTTCACAAACCAACTTCCAACTTATTTATTTTTTAACAAAATAATCTCTTTTACTCAAAATAACAATTTACAAACAATTAAAACTTTTTAGTTAAACAACCCGAAATTATATAATTAAACCAAATCGTACATTTTTATCTTGGTTATAAAAACAACAATATTTCACATAAATCAAGTTCTACATAATTTTATCAACTTATTTACTCTTATTTAGTCAAAATAATATATATAAACATTAGCTTATAACATAAATCCAAAAATAACACTTTAAAGTTTATACAAATAAGCAGTTTGATAATATACACACATCACCCCCAACTTTTCAGAAATTAAACATGCAGTTAACACCTTGCCCCCAACATTTCAGAAATGACATAAACTACCCCCCTTTATGAACACAAGCATACAACTCAAACCCAACATACCCGATTCGCGTTAGAGCTAACAAGATGTGATTTTGATGATTGGAAATGAACTAGAGAGTGATTTAGGACTCACCTACGCGAAAAATCGCGAGAAACGGTCAAGAATCGGAACGGGTCACGTCTCCGAAGGTGGCGGTCGGCGGTGATGAACACCAACGACGAATCGGACGATGAGGGCTCTGTTTGAGGTTGCTAAAGCACTCCTCGGACCTCCAGGAGTATTTTGGTTCAAACGGGAGCAAGTGGGTCGCTCCGGTTAGCTCGGGTGAGCTTCTCGCCGGATTTAATGGTGGCGGCGGCGGGTTTGGTGGCTCCGGGTGAACTGCAGCGTTTTGCTGCTGTAGAAACTCCTCTCTGCCGTGAAACAGAGAGGTTGAGGGCTTGAGGAGGTTGAAACCGTGAGGGAGTGAGAGAGGCAGAGGTGGTGGCGGCGTTTTGCCGTCGGGTTGGTTCGCCGGAGTTGCTGGCGGCCTTCTCGGCAGCTGCTGCTGCTGCTACGACGGGTAGGGTGTAGCAGAGAGGAAGAGAGAAGGGTTTTAGGTGTTTAAAACAGTGAGGAGAAGAGGGAGAGAGATGGGTGGCTGTGGTGTTCCCGTCGGGCTTCTCGCCGGAGGTGGCTGGTGGCGTTGGCGGCAGCAGCTGCTGCTGGTGGTGGTGGTGAGTAGCAGAGAGGGAGAAGAGAGGGAGAGAAGAGAAGAGGTGGCTGCTGGTGATGGTGGTTCGGGTGGTGGTGTTGAAGGCCGCGGTGGTGGTGGTGTTGGGTGGTCTGCCGTGGGTGTGATGAGAGGTGAGGGTTGTTTTTGTTTTGTTTTGTAAGAGAGAGAGATAGAGGTCTGATGTGTGTTTTTGGTGTGAGAAAACAAATGAGAGGGAGGGAATATTATATACAAAAGGTTACTTGGAGAGGTTGATTTTATCAACCGACTTTGGATTTTAATATATATATATATATATATATATTTTTTGTCTTCTAGCTAGTTATGCTAGGATGCTTTGGGTGTATCAAATGGGTTGGTCAATCTAGTGGGTTGGGTACACACTTGGATACATTCAAATAATTCGCAGTAAAATGCTAAATAAAACACGAAATTAAATACCGTTTTCTATAAAACTATTATATGAAATTCCCAAGTATATTATCAACCCAAAAATAATCTAACTCACCACTTGTAATAAGAATTAAATTTTATATTTCCCAATTTACCCTTCACAAATGGTCGGGGTATTACATCCTTCCCCCCTTAAAGAGAGCTTCGTCCTCGAAGCTAAAATCCAACAAATATTTGTGATGCTAAAACCACGCAACCAACCACTAATTCTCGAAGTTGGAAACATGAGATCTCCCATAAGCGATAAATCTCCATTTATATGAAATGCATAAGAAATATCAAGTAATGCTATTACTCATTTAAGTTACAAAATGAAAATTCTAGACCTGACATAATAATAATACGGAGGTTCTAATCGTGTATATGGTCTCACGTAGCGGTTATAAACGAAAGGTGCTAAAGGATGTAAACGTTCTCACGTAGCAGTTCTAAACGAAAGATGCTAAACGAAGGGTCACATCCTCTCCCCCTTAGAGGAGTGACGTCCCCGGAACTCTATATAATTTTCCCACAATGGAGGGTCATACTTGGTGAATACAAGTCGAGGATATACTTATTTAGTTGCAGTATATGGACCGTGTCACTGTTGTTCCAGAGTAAATTCTTATTTGAAATTTTGTCTATCTCCAAAATGAGCTAAGACTGAAATTAAGGTAACCTGCAAGACACTACGGCTTTAAATGACAATTTGAAGTTGTTTTTCTATTTCTATTTCTTATTGAAACCTATATCGTTCCACCAGCCATGATCATCCAGTCGGAGGTCGTTTTACCACGTAAGATATTGTTTCCACTAGCCCATTTTCCTCTAGATAACTCGTTTCACAAGGTCTGTTAAAGAAAATTTATAATATTGATTCTAACATATAAGACTTAGAGTAACTCCGTACACTCGTGTAACACCCAAAAATAGTCAACAAGAGGACGAACATCTCATGGACCAAAATATCTATTTAGTGATAACTTTCTATTTGCACACTGGCACTGGTGAATCGTACTAACTATCTGAAATCCGAATCTATACCATAATTCGATGGACATCGCCTACTTACACCAAGTGATTGAAATACTTCAATAAATCTCCAAAGTCCTGATAAACCACTAAATTCACCTTTAATACGTACTTGATATTACCAATAGTCCTGAACATAAACCAACAAGGGACTTAATATGTATTCCCCTGATACATAACGCGTAACCCAACAGTAGTTCATATCTCAAAATTTATGCTTCTCTGATGACGTTCAAGTGACAAAACTCCATACAGCAACGACAAAGAAATTATCAACTTCTTAAACACGCAAGCGCTTTATTCATCCCAAACGTGACTCAAGAAAATAACAAGCAAAACTGTAGATAAACAATTCTTCTTAATCTTTGAAATCTAGCTACCAACCCAAAATTCCGCGATACCACTCATGAATTCAATAGTGCTGTTCCAAATTATTAGAAAAGACTTGTTTCGAAATACGGACTCCCAATAAACTTATTACATTTCAATCCTCGTAGTCAACCTCGATGAAGCAGACAGTTTATTCCATAACAAGACATTTTGACATTTAACTCTCCAAAATCTTGATAAAGTACTAAATTTACCTTTAATACGTACTTGATATTTTCTGTAGTCCAGAACATAAACCAAGAAAGGAATCAGAATGTATTCCCATGGTACATAACACATAATCACGCTGTTTCCGTGACTCCATCAGTAATTTATGACTCAATATCTATGCTCCTTGGTGATGGTCAAGCGACAAAACTCCATACAACAACGGCAAGGATACTATCAACGTCTTAGACCCGCAAGTGCTTTGTTCATCCTAAGCATGACTTAAGAAATTAACAGCAAGACTTTGAAATAAACAGTTCTTCTTAGTCCTAAAAATCTTGCTATCGACCCAAATTTCATGACGCCTCCAAAGACCCCAAAATACCGCGTCAATTGACTAGAGAAGGCAAACTCCCAAGCAACTTATCAATATTCAATCTCAATAACCAAACCTTGATTAACTGATGAGTGTATACCACAACAAGACATTAACAACAAGACTTCAATTAAGGTTTATGTGAAGAGTATGTACCCCAAATATAGAAAAGTAAGGCTACCGAAACATATCATTCTATTACATAACTCCAAAAGGCTCACAAACTTGCTAATCCACGCATATTATGGAGAGTTCCCGACCACATTAATATCCAGATTCCTCAGGGTAGTTGATTTAAATAATCGAACTCCAAATAGGCATCTTAAAATCGAACTTATTGTCTCCAAACCAAGTTAGCCTAGGGAATCTAAAACTTTAACGGATTGGTCTTTTGATCTTTGATCCAACTGCCCACGTTTCTTCAAATTTTCTCCAAAATTTCACTTGGCAGAGTACCCTTTTGATCGCATGTTACCAAAATATACCTCAAGTCATGTTGATTCTAATCAAGCCCCAAAGCGATTACTTTCCAAGACTTTAACTATGTTTTAAGGTCCTATCCGGAGCTGAGTTTCCTACATTAAGTTCTTCTATGTGTCTAGTACCTAAGAAAACTTAGGGTAGTACTTTGATAACTATGCGTCGTACCTAAAGGGTACTAAAGTCTTCATATCCGATTTGGTGCTAATTACCCACTTGCTTCTACTAAGTATTGTAATTGACCCCAATCAACCATTTAAATCCATAACTCTTCTTAGTCCAAATTGTTACTCCAATGAAAAATGTGGATTCATGCAAATCCAACCAAATAACCTGAAACACTGACGTCATGCCTATATTGAAACAAATCCCCAAACGTAAAACTGTAATAGGCCTTTAATTTCCCACACGAATTCCAAGCTTTTATTAACATCTTCTTCCTAGATAATTGGTAGTATCATCTCCATAAAGTTCGTATCACACACTAACCCAAATAACGCGAAGTTCGAAGAATGTACAACTTTTCTCCTAAACCCAATAAACGTTAGAACTTTAAAATGACATATGCTAAAATATACAACCCTTAGAGACAATTCATAACTAAGCATAATCCTCGACCATGAACAACTCTATTGCGACGACACTCCAAGTATGCAATAGTTACATATAAGAAACTTTTATAATTTCTCATAAATAATATCTCCCGAGCAATCGTCTTAGAATAGGAGGCTCCAAATATAAATTTACTAGGCTCTAAACATGAGTTTCAAAAGCTAAGTCAGAACTGCAATTCAACACTAAATGTGTAACTTCATAATAAACCAGCTTAGATCTGTCATAGGGTGCGTCTAAATATTATAAGCGACCATCAATGATCTATCAATACTTCTTTCACAAATTTACTTACGATTTCTGCCAAGTGAATCCTAAAATTTCAAAGTAATACGTAACCCAATAAACATCTCAATCATGAAGCAACATTAGAGTAACGGAATACAAGTAACACCTAAAATAGTTATATATCACCAGTACCCTCAAATGACAAAGCAGCCTAGCACAACTCTTAGGATAATATTATGAAGAAGTAGACTCCATTCAACCATTTATGTAGAAAAATCTCTCCAATCACCAAGACTGTAAACTGTATTTAAAACTATTCAAAACTCAACGGATTGACTTCTAGTTTCTCAGGTGCGGGTGGGTGGGACATTTCCTCGAATAATTTTTCTTTGATTACCAGAAAAGACTCCAAAAATAATTTATTCTCAACCGCTGACTCTAACTTACTATCTCAATCGGTACTTCAAATATATCATCAAAGTCTTCGCAGATTTAGTTAATGAAACTAGGGTTCACCATCCAAATATTTCAACTTCTCCGTTACGTTCATTTTAATCCCAAAGTCTCCAACGGTCAAAATCTAATACTTCTCCCCAGAGTTGTCACAAGAGTCTAGTAATCCTACTAACATTACTATCTAACGAAGGAGTACTCCACATGATTATTGCTCTGAACTAGCTATCCTTATAGGGTCCTCTTAGTATATTACAGCAGTGGTTTATAAGCCACATTCTCCTGTATTCACTTATTGTACCTTTGTTTTTTATATACCAGCCTCAGAGTTTTAAATCATCTTATAAACGTATAAATATTATGTCACATTTAGCAATTCATATGAATCTTATATACAACATATACATTTCAAACATGGCAATGCATCACTCATAATTCACAATCCAATTTCTATAATTCATAATCAATTTCCTCTTATTTTAAGAGTATTATTTATCTAGCAATTAATCAAAATGAAGAAACCACATAACCTAAGTATCAACGACCTTATAGAGGTCAAATCAAACAGGATATAGTTATTCTCGCATATAACCCATCTTTTCAAATCACTTTCTACCCAAAAATTTGGTTCCAAAAATCCATATTTCTCATTCTCCACAACCAGAGTAACACTTTACCAAATCCATCATAAATGAGGTTACCAACTCAAACAAAATAATCCAAATACCATTTAATCACATAGCAATGGCAAGAAGGAACGTGGGTGGAATCAATACCAGCACTTAGACTACCCATAACCCAATCAGCTTTTCCAGTTTTATTATTTTTCCAATGTCAATTTTAAGTTGCCCTACAGGTTTTAATCCCTTATTGGATTGCCGGCTCTGATACCACCTCTGACACCCCCATACTTCATCGTGGGAGAAATACGGGAATGCCACTCCGCACCTGGGATCGCTCCCGGGTGCGAGGAACAATGGTAATCAAAACAAACATCGCCATGATTATAAATTACAAACTTTAATGTTTACAACAGTGAAATAATACATACTATTAAACAAGATGAACATTATCTAGGTGTTCTATTTATTTAGCACTAGCTCAACTAGGTGAGTCCGCGTTTCCCCTTAAACCGAGCTCCCTTCGCCTAGACCTGCGGGGAAAGAAACAAAGACCGCAGTTTTTCCAAAGTCAGCACAAAAATTGCTGAGTAAGTAAACACCCCAACGTGTAAATCGGAAAGAGGCAAGTTTTTATTTTAAGAAAAACAGGATGATATGTAAGAAGTAACAAATATGTTCTCATGTGAGAAAAGAAATATATTTTTCCAAAATTTTAATTCTTTGTTTCCAGAAATGTATTCTCAAATCACCATAGTACCAAATAGACATTTATCCAAAGGAAACATTTCAATCCATAATATTTGTCCAAGTTATGAAATTCCCAATATCCAATATTCATCCATGATCCACATCTCAAAACTCACATTTATATTTAGTTGTAGCGGGGAACGAACCAATAATATAGAACCAACCATATCCCATGCATCCAAGACCTTAAGTGCCGGCACCCCTCTAAGACTTCTTGCGGGCAGAGAGGTGAGTACATGGAGCAGCCCGGGGCAATTGCAACCGAGCAAAATATAATAACCACAATAAATAATAATCCGCATATGGTTCCACCGCACAACTGTTTCCACTTTACGTTGTTACGTATTATTAATTTTCATGTGATAGTTTCCAAGTGAGCCGATAAACAAGTAATTGAAATTCCAAGTCAAGCACGTATTTCAAAATTCACATTTGAGACGTATAAATCACCATAAAATAGTTGGACGCATAATTGAAATATCAAGTTAAACACGTAAATCACAAATCACATTTGAGACGTAAAAGTCATAAAAATATTTGGACACGAAGGAGGACGGGCACACTAGGTTAGGCATATTTACTCACCTCAAGTAGCAAAGCAAATAGCGCGATAAGCTTCTACGGACATTCGTAACCCTTGCTTACGATCTTGTCACCTACAATTTATAATTCCTAAATTATTTACAAGCTCAATTGTGCAAGTATGCTATGCCAAATGCTTTAACTCCTAATGTGTCGTTTTGAAATTATCCCCTTTACCCCCATTAATTAATAGCATAAAACAATTATTTAATTAACACTTATATTTTCCTCATAAAAATATTATAACTTATACAAATACTAATTCGTCAAATTATTGAGAAATAAAACCAAATTAGGCTTATACAATTTCTTTATTTAGTAAATAATAATTTAACAAACATACTATTTATTCATACGTGACTATAAAAGTTAATTCAAACCAATTCAATTATAACTATTTATTTATTAGAAAATATATATACACTATATAATAATTAAATACCCAAATAAAATTCACAAAAACGCTTATTTCAATAAAACAAGTCATACATATCTATAAACTTATGTTAAATAAATAATTTCTAATATCTAGAAAAGTAATCATGTAACATCAAACAATAGTAATAGGGATTTTATTTAAAAAGTCTACTTTATAATTATTTCACAAACCAACTTCCAACTTATTTATTTTTTAACAAAATAATCTCTTTTACTCAAAATAAAAATTTACAAACAATTAAAACTTTTTAGTTAAACAACCCGAAATTATATAATTAAACCAAATCGTACATTTTTATCTTGGTTATAAAAACAACAATATTTCACATAAATCAAGTTCTACATAATTTTATCAACTTATTTACTCTTATTTAGTCAAAATAATATATATAAACATTAGCTTATAACATAAATCCAAAAATAACACTTTAAAGTTTATACAAATAAGCAGTTTGATAATATACACACATCACCCCCAACTTTTCAGAAATTAAACATGCAGTTAACACCTTGCCCCCAACATTTCAGAAATGACATAAACTACCGCCCTTTATGAACACAAGCATACAACTCAAACCCAACATACCCGATTCGCGTTAGAGCTAACAAGATGTGATTTTGATGATTGGAAATGAACCAGAGAGTGATTTAGGACTCACCTACGTGAAAAATCGCGAGAAACTGTCAAGAATCGGAACGGGTCACGTCTCCGAAGGTGGCGGTCGGCGGTGATGAACACCAACGACGAATCGGACGATGAGGGCTCTGTTTGAGGTTGCTAAAGCACTCCTCGGACCTCCAGGAGTATTTTGGTTCAAACGGGAGCAAGTGGGTCGCTCCGGTTAGCTCGGGTGAGCTTCTCGCCGGATTTAATGGTGGCGGCGGCGGCGGGTTTGGTGGCTCCGGGTGAACTGCAGCGTTTTGCTGCTGTAGAACTCCTCTCTGCCGTGAAACAGAGAGGTTGAGGGCTTGAGGAGGTTGAAACCGTGAGGGAGTGAGAGAGGCAGAGGTGGTGGCGGCGTTTTGCCGTCGGGTTGGTTCGCCGGAGTTGCTGGCGGCCTTCTCGGCGGCTGCTGCTGCTGCTACGACGGGTAGGGTGTAGCAGAGAGGAAGAGAGAAGGGTTTTAGGTGTTTAAAACAGTGAGGAGAAGAGGGAGAGAGATGGGTGGCTGTGGTGTTCCCGTCGGGCTTCTCGCCGGAGGTGGCTGGTGGCGTTGGCGGCAGCAGCTGCTGCTGGTGGTGGTGGTGAGTAGCAGAGAGGGAGAAGAGAGGGAGAGAAGAGAAGAGGTGGCTGCTGGTGATGGTGGTTCGGGTGGTGGTGTTGAAGGCCGCGGTGGTGGTGGTGTTGGGTGGTCTGCCGTGGGTGTGATGAGAGGTGAGGGTTGTTTTTGTTTTGTTTTGTAAGAGAGAGAGAGAGAGAGGTCTGATGTGTGTTTTTGGTGTGAGAAAAAAAATGAGAGAGAGGGAATATTATATACAAAAGGTTACTTGGAGAGGTTGATTTTATCAACCGACTTTGGATTTTAATATTTTTTTTTGGGTCTTCTAGCTAGTTATGCTAGGATGCTTTGGGTGTATCAAATGGGTTGGTCAATCTAGTGGGTTGGGTACACACTTGGATACATTCAAATAATTCGCAATAAAATGCTAAATAAAACACGAAATTAAATACCGTTTCCTATAAAACTATTATATGAAATTCCCGAGTATATTATCAACCCAAAAATAATCTAACTCACCACTTGTAATAAGAATTAAATTTTATATTTCCCAATTTACCCTTCACAAATGGTCGGGGTATTACAATTTTAGCCTGTCATTAAATTTATTCAAATTGGTGGAGAAGTTCTTCACAAATTCATTATGCAGCTCTCTCACTTTCTGCTTATGAATGTTGAAGATTTGAGTCAAGTAATCAAAGGAGTAACTCTTTTATGCCAAGTGTCATGCGCCGACTTATTTTTACCTGACACTTTCTTGGTTCATGTCATATATGGTCTAGCCCATGACACACTAGTCCACTTGGGTCATTTATTCTTTGGGTACAAAAATTAACCTAGCTCACTTAGCCCAATTTGTAGCCTCTTTTCTAGGAGTTTCTATAATTGTAATGTAGCCCGAAGTGTAGGAAGCTCTAAAATCTTGTATATAAAATATCTTAGACTAGAGGATGGGGGAAGGTTCTAGGCCTTCAATCCTAGTCGTTGGATCGAAGATTATCTAGATCCTTCCATGGAGTAGGGACTTGTGTATAAGGGATGAGCTCATTTGCTCCAAACCACCCAAGCATTGTAAGCATTCTCCAAGCAATACAAAGCTCTCTTTCTCCAAGCTCATGTGTTCTTTCGATTATTCCATAGACAATATTCAAGTCATTTGAAAGCTCCTTTCATAATATGAGAGCACAAAGTTTCTATTATGAAATTGTCTTTTGATAGAATATAATTTCGGATACCATGAATAATTGCATGCACAAGGCAACAACAAGTATAGGGTCAACATTACGTCTGTCGATACATAATATATTGTATTGAATGCCATCGAAATATGCAATGATTCATAAATAAAACCACCTTACCACTTTTGAGGAGGCAGAGTGAAGGTCCGGATCCTACAAATCACAAGATTTAGAAAAATAATAAATTAAGATAAGATAATATTTATTCAAGAGATGATAGAATAAATAAGAAGGAAAATATTGGAATATGCTAACTTACTCTGTCTGAATATTGTTAGGAGTGGCTTTCACTTTTTGGTTGGTGCTCAACATTTGGGTCTGAGCCCATAGCCTAAAGGAGAAAATAAAGATTTAGCTTATCAAAGACATTTGATAAGTAAAAGTAAGAATAACAACATTTTGATCAATTACCAAATTGGATTTGGAGCATAATTGGTGGGATCAGATGAATTTCTGGATGAGTTTGTCATGACTGCCTGCCGGACAAAAGACGGGAACGAAGAAAAAATCGGGCAACTTGAGGTCATTCAGTCAAATATATCATGGTCAGACATGCCCCCTGTGCGCCTGGAGAAAGGGAAAATGCTAGGATATTTTTTTTTGAAATTAAAATGCTAGGATATTAGATGGCAATAACACTGACAATAATACGTAAATTTGAAGTAGGGTACACGTTCAAGTAAAATTACAGCTGAGTAACGATTGCGGTGATGAGGGCGTACATTCCTCACGTAACGTGAAATATTGTCATGCCGTTGGTAGTCATGAAATCAGAAGTTCAGAACACCAGAAAGACCTCGTTCTCCGGCACGAATCCAATCTAGCCAATGTACCAGAAAACAACCATCGTTAGCCATTGTAATGGCGAGGTTTCCGTAAGGAATGACTTGCCTTGAAAAGGTGAGCTCGTAAAATGCTCGTAGAAGGACACTTTTTGTTGTGTCATCCAAAATGTAGGACAGTTTACAAGGGCGGGCGCAGAAATTTTACAATGTGGGGGCACAATTGCTAGTAATTCTAGTAATAAATTTATTAATTCATACATCAAAGAAACACACAGACAAACGTTAAATCAAATGTATCACTGATATTTTACTAATTAAAGGTATAATTTACGCAATTACAAACAAAATTTCACGACGAGTTCTCATTTTCTGAAAATGACTCAAAGTAACATCATTTATAGTCGTTAACACGGACTTTGTAAGAGTGTCAACACTTGGCTAAGGATAACAACGAATCTATATAATATATGATAGCAGACAAGTGCCAAGGAAGAATCTAATCGTGCCATTTTTCATTTAATTTTTAACCAATAAATGACATATGTAATGCTCAATTGGCCTCCCATCCAATGATAATTGTTCATTTGTGATTGTGCTGAACTAATATGCCAAATAAGACACGATTCATCCTTCACTAACATTAACTTTTTCATCTAGGTAATTAATAATTGCTTCTAATATAGTAATTAAAAATTCTATTTAGACTATGGTAATTTAAAATTTTCATTAGTACCTATATAAAGGCAACGGCTACAGAACCAAGTATATGGAGTCACCAATCAATCAATATTATGAGAGTGGACAATAATTACCCAAATTGAAAAACGAGTTACAAAATACCAGTTACAATGGCCCATAATTGTAAGGAGAGGAGTTATGGGCACCAACTTATTCACCTAAGAGGTACTGATGTGTGATTGGTTTCATGGATGATGGCTTCTAAGCCCTAGAATCCAACCAATAACTACCAAAGGAAAATTTTAGAGGGACATAAAGCACTTGGAACTACAGGGTCCATGCAGCCGAAACTACTAGATTAAGAGAGAATTTGGCGAGTAAGTGTACATCAAGATGCAAAGAGGATTTGATGCCAAGAAGGCAAGAACAATTTATGTGCAACAACCTTGTGTTCTTACCTAACTGCATAGACTGTAAGAAAACCAAATGATTCATTCTATTTTTTTATGACATTCTTTTAAAGAAATTGTTTATGTTTTCTTTATGTATTTGTTTTTGTAGTTGCTATCAAAGAAGAGAAATGAAGAGTTATCAGTCAAACTATCACCATGTTTTACTAAGATTAATCCGTGATATAACTTCTTTTTTCAGGCAGCTTGCACGCGCACCTTCGCTGAACCCATAACATATGCTAAGATTTCAACCATAAACGATTCATCCTTTCTGAGGTCTGAAATTCGGACCTCACGGAGAGCACAACCCCAAAATCAAGATCCTCGAGGGACCAATTTTGTAAGTCATTTTTTCCATGATGCACCCTCTTAACAGCTTTCTGTCTAATTGTTTAATTTTCTTTTCTCATATTTAGCAAGAAGAACACATAGGTGTTCGAATGAAACTTATATGGTTATTTACTTTCCTTTACTGTTAGTTTACTTATTATGCATTGAATGTAGAATCCAACTAAAATAAGATCTTAATTTTTTAATAAAATATATTATTACATATAGAAAGTAGACATAAAATGTACTCGAACGAAAAAAGTACAAAAGTAATGGGGTTAGAAAAAGAATTTCACGTATGGAAAGGAGAGGAATAATAAATCGGACATATTTATTAGTTTAGAAAACATAGTGACCTTTTTTCTCTAGATGATTTTTGAGAGATGAGAAAGAAGAGAGCATTTTTCTCCAGATGATTTGTTATTAGATTACCAATGAATTAAATGTCATAAGTGCATCCATTACTTTTGAAATTCCTAAATCATTACAAGTTGTGAATGCTGAGCATTAGTATGAAATGAAAAAAAAAATTAACATTAGAACAGTGAGACTAATCCCGGATAAAGATAAAACAATTTTGAAATAGGCTTATCACGTAACATTCGTGTCCAAACAGTTTCATCTTACATTATAGAACATCGTACATCATACACGTACATTTTATTTGTATTTGGTTGATGTCTACTTTTGCAATGAGAGTGTGTATATATCATGATCCAATGTTGTACTCTTTCATTTTCTTAAAGAATTTGTTTAGAAATTGTCCAACGTTAAGCACTTCCGTTGGTAAACTCACAAATTTTTGTTATCACATCTTACTCTAAATAATAATATGTTGCCTATGTTTTCGTTCTTCAATAATACACTATGTGCTGGGTAGCAAATATTGATACAATTCTATATTATATGAATATATGTGTTTCAATAAATTGTTTTTGGTTGATCATGATGAGAAAACTGATAACAACATCATTTGTAATATACCAAATAATGTATATATGACTCTGTTTATATGTGAACATCCTTTTCTCATATAATGTGAAGCTCCTGATATCTCTTCACTGTAACCATAAATATTTACTTTAATCATTTAATTTTAGATGTCTAGAATATTTACTTTACAGATTCTGATACTCAAAGTGATCCCCACACTCCACTAACACGATGCAAACCAATGATGGAGATGGACATTACATCAAATTCAAAAGTTGATGTCGAGAATAAAGTGGACACGACTCATCTTTCAAGAAACGTTGTATTGCCCAAGCACTCATTCCAAAAAGCGGGTAAGTGTCCAAAGAAAAATATCACTATTGAAGAATTAAATTACATTATGTAGGAAGAGTGAACTGTCAAGTTTTTTATATTCCAATATTGCCATAATAAGAGTAATATACTTCATAGACATGAGCGAAGTTTGTAAGAGATCATGATTATAGTCTGTTAGCACCAATCTCATTTGTCATACGTATCCTGTGAGGTAAAATGTATTTTCATAGTTCATTGGTATCGAATCCAAATATATTATTTGATCCCCCTGTTTACCACATTGAACAAGATTTGTAAAGAACAACAATGCACACTACTATATTCGAATAACATATTTCCTATGCCAACCCTCGCGTTAGCGCGGGATAGCGCCTAGTTTCTATTAGTTTCCTCTTACATATTTCTATGATAATTCAAAATAATGGATCTTTTTATGATAATTTATGGTCTTTTGTTGTATGTTGTTTTTCCCCAGTTGGCGTGTTGCTTCGGTTTGTAGTACATAAATTACAACAGTAATCTTTAAAGATTTACTATAACAATCATTAAATAAGTGGATAAATTAAAATTCTAGGGCATAAGTGCAATAGTTCACACATGATGGGGTCACTTACAGAACTTTGTGAGGGCTTACTTTAAGAACTTTCAATAACACAGGAAAATAGTAGTACAAACAAAAATCGGAGTGTGGCAAGTGACCCCACATGTCTCTTCTTCAGTCTGCCCCTGACGGTCCAAGAAAAACGACATGCTGACCGGACCCACAATCTTCACACACAATCACAAAAGAATGAAGTTTGTATATTAAACATTTGAAAAGAAAGTAAAAGAATTTTAGCAAAATTGAATAGTAGAGCGATCGAACATACTGACCTTTAGATCCTCTGCCCACGTCAGCAAGAAACTGGGTTAGATCTCGTGGAAGGGAGAAGTAATCAAGTTTAGGCCCATTTGGAAAGGGAAACATGATCATTGCTTCAATCAACTGTTAGAGAGTGATGAAATCATGCCCAAAATTTTGTTTGCAAATCCAAACAGTTGCATTCCAACTCTTCCTGCATCATTGAGGAAATGAGATCAAGGAAGACGGTGTCGTGATATTGAATCGGCGTCCACGAATACACAAAAATGAGTAAAGTGACGACTTGTCTGTTGTCACAATCACAGAAAATTACAGAATTTAAGAAACAAGTGATGATGGGGATATACACAGATATAAAGTTAATAGAAGACAAAGCAAAAAATGTCATACCCGACTACGTGGATTAAAAAACCTGATATGAACCGCCACCAGCTAGCCTTCCTTCTTGGTGCAGACATATTATCCGGGGTATGCGCAGTCCATGTCGCCAACTTTTGAGTCAAGAGTGAATGGACACGGTGTGGGTATGACTCAGTGACCACAATTGTACTATTCGACTCGCAAATCAGATCAGGACTCTAGCGCTTTCGGGCTCTGTAATGAGGGCGTACATTCCTCACGTAACGTGAAATATTGTCATGCTGATGGTAGTCATGTAACCCGAAGTTCGGAATACTAAAAAGACCTCGTTCTCCGGCACAAATCCAATCTAGCCAATGTACCGGAAAGCAACAATCGTTAGCAATTGTAATGGCGAGATTGCCGTAAGGAATGACTTGCATTGAAAAGGTGAGCTCGTGGAAATGCTCGTAGAAGGATATTTTGTCTTGTACCGTTGAAAATGTAGGACGGTCCAAGAAAAATGTCATGCTGACCCTGTCTCATAATATGCAACACAATCATAAAAGAATGAAGTTGGCAAATTATACATTTGAAAAGAAAGTGAAAGAAAGTTAGCAAAATTGAGTAGTAGAGCGAGCGAACATTCTGAGCTTGAGATCCTCTTCCCAAGTCAGCAACAAACTGGGTTAGATCTCGTGGAGTGGAGAAGTCATCAAGCTTGGGCTCATTTGGAAAAGGAAATTTGATCATTGCTTCCATCAAATGTTGTATATTGCCGAAAACATGGCCTAAAAATTTGTTTGCCAATCCGAACAGTTGCATTCCAACCCTTCATGCATTATTGAGGCTGATGCGATTAAGGGAAACGGTGCCGTGATATTGAATCGGAGTCCACGAATACACAAAATTGAGAAAAGTGAAGACTTGTTTGTTGTCACAATCACAAAAAAAAAAATGCAGAGATTAAGAAAAAAGTGAGTGAGGTTGGGGATACACTGAAAAAAAGTTAATAGAACACAAAAGTAAAAATGTCATACCTGACTACGTGGATGAAAAATCCTGATATGAACCGCCACCAGCTAGCCTTTCTTCTTGGTGTGGATATATTTTCCGGGGTATGTGCAGTCCATGTCGCCAACTTTTGAGTCAAGAGTGGACGGACACGGTGTGGGTATGGTTCAGTGACCACAATTGTACTATTTCACTTACAAATCAGATCCGGACTCTAGCGATTCCGGGCTCTATGATGAGGGCGTACAAGCCTCACGTAACGTGAAATATTGTCATGTAACCTGAAGTTCAGAACACCAAAAAGACTTCGTTCTCCGGCATGAATCCAATCTAGCCAATGTACTGGAAAGCAACCATCGTTACCAATTGTAATGGCGAGATTGCCGTAAGGAATGACTTGCCTTGAAAAGGTGAGCTCGTGGAAATGCACGTAGAAGACTATTTTCTCTTGTGCCGTCCAAAAGGTAGGACGGTCCAAGAAAAATTACATTTTGACTCGGTGCAAAAATCTGCAACACAATCACAAAAGAATGAAGTTTGCAAATTATACATTTGAAAAGAAAGTGAAAGAATGTTAGCAAAATTGAGTAGTAGAGCGAGGGAAAATACTGAGCTTGAGATCCTCTGCCCAAGTTAGCAAGAAACTGGGTTAGATCTAGTGGAGTGGAGAAGTCATCAAGGTTAGGCTCATTTGGAAAGAGAAACTTGATCATTGCTTCCATCACCTGTTGGAGATTGCCGAAAATGTGGCCTAAAATTTTGTTTGCCAATCCGAACAGTTGCATTCCAACTCTTCATGCATCATTGAGGCTGATGCGATCAAGGGAGACGGTGCCGTGATATTGAATCGGCGTCCACGAATACACAAAAATGAGCAAAGTGACGACTTGTCTATTGTCACAATCACAAAAAAATGGAAGAGATTAAGAAACAAGTGAGTGAGGGTGGAGATACACAGAAAAATAGTTAATAGAACACAAAATAAAAAATGTCATACCCGACTAAGTGGATGAAAAATCCTGATATGAACCACAGCCATCTAGCCTTTCTTCTTGGTGCAGACATATTTTCTGGGGTATGGGCAGTCCATGTCGCCAACTTTGAGTCAAGAGTGGACGGACACAGTGTGTGTATGGTTAAGTGACCACAAATGTACTATTTCACTGGCAAATCAGATCCGATTCCGGGCTTTATGATGAGGGCGTACAAGCGTCACGTAACGTGAAATATTTTCATGTAACTCGACGTTCAGAACACCAAATACCTCGTTCTCCGGCACGAATCCAATCTAGCCAATGTATTGGAAAGCAACAATCGTTAGCAATTGTAATGGGAGATTACCGTAAGGAATGACTTGCCTTGAAAAGATGAGCTCGTGAAAATGCTCGTAGAAGGCTATTTCCTCTTGTGCCGTCCAAAAGTTAGGACAGTCCAAAAAAATGACATGCTCACTTGGTCCCACCATATGCAACACAATCACAAAAGAATGAAGTTTTCAAATCACACATTTGAAAAGAAAGTGAAAGAATGTTAGTAAAATTGAGTAGTAGAGCGAGCGGACATACTGAGCTTGAGATCCACTGCCCAAGTCAGCAAGAAACTGGGTAAGATCTCGTGGAGGGGAGAAGTCATCAAGGTTGGGCACAATTGGAAAGGGAAACTTGATCATTGTTTCCATCAACAGTTGGAGATTGCCGAAAACATGGCCTAAAATTTCTTTTGAAAATCCAAACAGTTGCATTCCAACTCTTCATGCATCATTGATGCTGATGCGATCAAGGGAGACGGTGCCGTGATATTGAATCGGCGTCCACGAATACACAAAAAGGAGCAAAGTGACGACTTGTCTGTTGTCACAATCACAAAAAAAAAGTGAAGAGATTAAGAAACAAGTGAGTGAGGGTAGGGATAAACATAAAAACAGTTAATAGAACACAAAAGTAAAAATCTCATACCCAACTACGTGGATGAAAAATCCGGATATGAACTGCCACCAGCTTGCCTTCCTTCTTGGTGCGGACATATTTTTCGGGGTATGCGCAGTCAATGTCGCCAACTTTTGAGTCAAGAGTGGACGGACACGGTGTGGATATATCTCAGTGACCACACTTGTACTATTCGACTCGCAAATTAGATCCGGACTCTAGCGATTCTAGGCTCTGTAATGAGGGCGTACATTCTTCACGTAACGTGAAATATTGTCATGCTGATGGTAGTCATGTAACCCGAAGTTCAGAACACTAAAAATACCTCTTTCTCCGGTCCAATCTAGCCTATGTATCGGAAAACAACAATCGTTAGCAATTGTAATGGCGAGATTGCTGTAAGGAGTGACTTGCCTTGAAAAGGTGAGCTCGTGGAAATTCTCGTAGAAGGATATTTTCTTTTGTGCCGTCCAAAAGGTAGGACGGTCCAAGAAAAAGGACATGCTGACCCGGTCCCACAATCTGCAACACAATCACAAAAGAATAAAGTTTGCAAATATACATTTGAAAAGAAAGTGAAAGATTGTTAGCAAAATTGATTAGTAGAGCGAGTGAACATACTGAGCTTGAGATGCTCTGACCAAGTTAGCAAGAAACTGGGTTAGATCTCGTGGAGTGGAGAAATCATCAAGGTTGGGCTCATTTGGAAAGAAAACTTAATCATTGCTTCCATCAACTGTTGGAGATTGCTGAAAATATGGCCTAAAATTTTGTTTGCCAATCCGAACAGTTGCATTCGAACTCTTCATGCATCATTGAAGCTGATGCGATCAAGGGAGACGGTGCCGTGATATTGAATCGGCGTCCACGAATACACAAAAATGAGCAAAGTGACGACTTGTCTGATGTCACAATCACAAAAAATGCAGAGATTAAGAAAAATGTTAGTGAAGGTGGGGATACACAGAAAAACAGTTAATGGACTACAAAAGTAAAAATGTCATACCCGACTACATGGATGAAAAATCCTGATATGAACATCCACCAGCTAGCCTTTCTTCTTGGTGTGGATATATCTTCCGGGGTATGCGCAGTCCATGTCGCCAACTTTTGAGTCAAGAGTGGACGGACACGGTGTGGGTATCGTTCAGTGACCACAGTTATACTATTTCACTCACAAATCAGATCTGGACTCTAGCGATTTCGGGTTCTATGATGAGGGCGAACAAGCCTCACGTAACGTGAAATATTGTAATGTAACCCGAAGTTCAGAACACCAAAAAGACCTCGTTCTCCGGCATGAATCCAATCTAACCAATGTACCGGAAAGCAACCATTGTTAGCAATTGTAATGGAGAGATTGCCGTAAGGAATGACTTGCCTTGAAAAGGTGAGCTCGTGGAAATGCTTGTAGAAGTTTATTTTCTCTTGTGCCGTCCAAAAGGTAGGACGGTCGAAGAAAAATGACATGCTAACCCGGTGCAAAAATCTGCAACACAATCACAAAAGAATGAAGTTTGCAAATTATACATTTGAAAAGAAAGTGAAAGAATGTTAGCAAAATTGAGTAGTAGAGTGAGGAAAAATACTGAGCTTGAGATCCTCTGCCCAAGTTAGCAAGAAACTGGGTTAAATCTCGTGGAGTGGAGAAGTCATCAAGGTTGGGCTCAATTGGAAAGGGAAACTTAATCATTGCTTCCATCAACTGTTGCATTCCTCACGTAACGTGAAAAATTGTCATGCTGATGGTAGTCATGTAACCCGAATTTCAGAACAGAAAAAAGAACTCGTTCTCCGGCACAAATCCAATCAAGCCAATGTCAAGGAAAGCAACAATCGTTAGCAATTGTAATGGGAGATTGCTGTAAGGAATGACTTGCCTTGAAAAGGAGAGCTCGTGGAAATGCTCGTAGAAGGCTATTTTCTCTTGTTCCGTCCAAAAGGTAGGACGGTCCAAGAAAAATGAAATGATGATCCGGTCCCGCAATCTGCAACATAATCACAAAAGAATGAAGTTTGCAAATTTTACATCTGAAAAGAAAGTGAAAGAAAGTTAGAAAAATTGAGTAGTAGAGCGAGCGAACATACTGAGCTTGAGATCCTCTGCCCAAGTCAGCAAGAAACTGGGTTAGATCTCGTGGAGTGGAGAAGTCATCAAGGTTGAGCTCATTTGGAAAGGGAAACTTGATCATTGCTTCCATCAACTGTTGGAGATTGCCGAAAACATGGCCTAAAATTTTGTTTGCTAATCCGAATAGTTGCATTCCAACTATTCATGCATCATTGAGGCTGATGCGATCAAGGTATGAACTGCCACCAGCTACGTGGATGAAAAATCCTGATATGAACTGCCACCAGCTAGCCTTCCTTCTTGGTGTGGACATATTTTACGGGGTATGCATAGTCCATGTCGCCAACTTTTGAGTCAAAAGTTGACGAACACGATGTGGGTATGGCTCAGTGACCACAGTTGTACTATTCGACTCGCAAATCAGATCCAGACTCTAGCGATTCCAGGCTCTGTAATGCGGGCATACATGCCTTACGTAACGTGAAATATTGTTATGCTGATGGTAGTCATGTAACACGAAGTTCAGAAAAAAAAGACCTCGTTCTCCGGCACGAATCCAATCTAGCGAATGTAGCGGAAAGCAATAATCGTTAGCCATTTTGATGGCGAGGTTGCCGTAAGGAATGCCTTGTCTTGAAAATGTGAGCTTGTGAAAATGCTCTTGAAATACTATTTTCTCTTCTTTTTTTTTTTCATAAAGGTAAGACGGTCCAAGAAAAATGACATGCTGGCCATTTATTTGATAGTAGAGGACGAGTAAAAGACGATATTAGTTTTTAAGCTGAATGCCCTCTTGAGCTAATGTGGTAATGGCTTATGATCTTTGGGAGTTGACTTCTTGTTGACGTGGTCAGTAAAAATCTCTCCCTCTCTATGTAGCTATATATATGTTTGTGTGCAATTGTGAGAACTTACAAAAAAATTCTGATATCTATCTCTCTATATCTCATCTCCCTTGGAAGTGCTCCACTACTAGCTTGTTATCCCCGTGGCTGTTAATGAGAAAGTTTATGTACCAAATCAAGTCACCTCACGACTAATTGGCATTGAGGAAGAGACAATTAGCCAGATCCGCATGCTGTCCAGGGCAACGGTCCACATTCAAACAGACTCAGAAATCCAACCATGTGATCTCTTCCGAGTGATTTTCATTAAAGACACAAAATGAAGTTAATAGAGCCGAACGCTTTCTGATCAATGTCCTCTTTGCAGTAAGAATACTACGATCTTTTATGCGTACTAGATGAGAGCTACATGAACCGATTTTTGTACTGATATGTGATAGTTTTTCTTTTCCTTGTTTTCCATAAATTAATAACCATACTGCAAGTTTTTCCACTTTCGAAGACTCGCCTTTCCATTCTCAAAAAAAAAAAAAAAAAAAAATAAGACTCGCCTTTCCCCGGCCTAGTATGTTAACAATTAATTTCCAGCGCCACTGTTACCATTTGATGTCACTTCAATGAGAGAGGCAGTTGGTTTTAATATTAGGACTTGAATTTGATTTGAACATATATACTGACCGGGCTACATAAACAATGATGATACGTGCATAGTTATGTCTATGATCGTACAATGAAGATATTAGGGTGGGGGGGTTGTCTAGAAAGTCTCGCTGCAATTTAAGTAACAGTTGTGGTCATTTTTCAATGAACTAGTATCAAGTGTCATGTTTTTATTTTATGAGTTTTAGTTAATTACGTATATAACACCTGAGTTGTAAGGGAGAAGGAAGGAATGAATAAAATTTTTCACAATTCTTCTTTCCATCCATTATTCGAGTCTATCTCTTGCTCTCTTTCGTCCGAATCTCGTGTTTACAAGTAATTTCTAGTGTCAGTGTTACCATTTGATTTCACTTAAATGTAAAATATTTAAAATCGGACCGGCCATTGAACCGGTGAAGCAATGGTTTGCGGTTCAAGTATGTAGTAAATTTGACCGGCCATTGAACCGGTGAAGCAAGTATGTAGTAAATTTGAATAAATTATAACATGAATATATAAATTTGATTCAATAAAATAAAAGTATTTCAATGTGAAGATTATTTATCGTTGTAATGTTTCTATAACAATCTTGTTTAACAAAATAAACAAATAGACAAATAAAACCAAATTGTAATTGACAACAAACATATAATTTTGACATTTAGTATATATATTAAAATGTGATTTATTATCACAAACGACAGCTTGTCCCAGTGGATAAGTTCAGTAGCCCACGGGTGGTTGTACCCGAGTTCGAGTCTCACGTGACGCATATTTTTTTGAAATTAATGAGAATCGACCGGTTTTTCAACCCGTCCGGTTCACTGGGTCGACCGTGAATCGGCCTGTTCTTGACCGGTTTTGACCGTTTTCGTGCATGAATGTTCCGACCTCCGAACTGAACCAGGCCGAGACTGGTTCACCGGTCCGACCGGTCGACCGGTCCGGTTTTTAAAACTATGCGTAAATGAGAGCAGTAGTTGGTTTTAATATCAGGACTTGAATTTGATTTGAACATATATACCGACAGGCTACATAAACAATGATGATACATGAAGGGTTTGAACATATATACCGACCAGGCTACATAAACAATATTGATACATGCTGGGCTATATATTTGATCGTACAATGATGATATTAGGGGGGTGGTTTGTCATGAAAGTCTCGCTGCAATTGAAGTAACAATTGTGGTCATTGTTCAATTAACTAGTATTAAGGGTCATTTTTGTATTTTATGAGTTTTTGTTAATTACAGGTATAACTCATGAGTTGTAGCGGAGAAGGAATGAATGAATGAAAGTTTCCATAATTCTTCTTCCCTTCCGTTCTTCGTGTCTATTTCTCACCTGAATCTCGTTCTCTCTTTTTGTACTTCGCCAGAAATTTCTCCTGCTATGTTCCTAACAGTCTCCACCCTTGTCCGCCGCCGCCCTTTAGTAGATAAATTACCTTCACCCCCTCTCTTTAACGACCGCCTCTAAGATTTGTACCAGCACTGCTATAGTTACGGGAGCAACATAAATTGATCATGATTTAGATTACTTGATGGACGCACATGTGGTGTTGGTGGCTGCAGTTTGATTAGTGAAGAAGAATCGAAGCCGCATTTTTGTGTTGTCGGAACGAAGAAGGAAACGGGGAGAGAGATGTGGAGAACTCGGTGGTGGAGGCGACATTGGTCGGCTTTGGCGAGGAGGATGGATGAGGTGGGGATTGGTCGCAACGCTGATGGTATTGGGTGCTGGTTGTAATGGATATGGAGATGACAGTGGTGGTTAGGGTTTGAGAGGAAGTAGATGATTTGGGAGCAGGAGAACAACGGACAGTATTGTTGTAGCTTGTTATAAATGTGGGGGGGGGGGTATAAAGGTCATTTCTCATAGTATGTTACTGTCCGCTGGTTTGAAGGGAAATCTTATTTCCTAAATATGCATGATTGGTTTCCTAATCTGGCTTTTGCAGGAAAGGAAACAATAAGAGATGATGATTCTGTGATCAATCAGAGACTCATGAAAGCTTCTCAATTTGTTTAAAGACAAGATCACAACAATATCTCAGTAGATTATGATCAACTATCCGTTGGAGAAGGCTGTTAAGAGAGTCAAAGTTGTTGCCTACAAAACAGGAAGTTGTTGCTGAAAATCTGGGAAGATTTGCAGAGCTTCAAACAGTATAAATAGAGCTCATTTTGAAGCAACAAGACACAACACTCAACGGGCAAAAAGCGAGACACATTTCTGGATTGACAAGCATCAAAGAAGTTCATCATTCTCCCAATCCATCTCACAGAAGATCACTACACTCTTCACTGCAGTTCTACACTTTAGTGTTCTTCTATCTTGTGCTTTATTTGTAGATCATTCTTGAAATACTTTTCCATTTCATTCTCAAGGATTTTTCAAGGTGAACAATAGAGAATTCTTAGTTAATCAGTTAGCTAGAGCAGGTACTAGATAGGTTAGAGAGAACCACAAGCTGTAACAGAGGAAGGCAACTCTTTGTGCTTGAGATCTAGGGCTTAGCTTTTGATTAATAAGAATTGAGTTGAAAATACTGCAGGGAGAAGATCCCTGAGGTAGAGACGTAGGTCCAAGTGGACTGAACTCTATAAATCACTTGTCTCTTGCATTTACAGTTCTTTTACTTACTTGGTTTTTACAGCATTCAAACTAATCTGTTTTCAAGGGTTCGAAACTCTTTTCAAGGCCTTGAAAAAGACTTGTCTGTTCTATCTCAATCTACATTTCACTCCAAAGGCTTCAAACTGTTTTCAAAGCCTTGAACTCCATTGCTATTGAACTGAAAACCTTCTCTTCTACAAGTTTTGCAAAAAGTTGGCGTACTCTATTCAACCCCCACCCCCCATTCAAGAGTATCTGTGCTGCATATCTATCTGCATACTCCCCTTTCAAAAAAGAAATAAGTATCACCAAAAAAATGAAGTTCTAACAAAAGAACTCCAAACAAAATTATGTCACTTGTACACACTTGGAGATTTGACTAGTATAGATGGTTGTCCAGAGAGAGTGTGTGTCTTATTCACTCTCACCAGTGGTTATGAATAATTTATTGA
Organism: Linanthus parryae; assembly: GCA_023055425.1. Lineage (NCBI taxonomy): Eukaryota > Viridiplantae > Streptophyta > Magnoliopsida > Ericales > Polemoniaceae > Linanthus > Linanthus parryae. Next base: position 126,495,311 of record JALGPY010000001.1, read on the forward strand.
CATGACTAGTAAAAATATATCTCCCTCTCTATGCACCTATATATATGTTTGTGTGCGATTGTGAGAACTTAACAAAAAAATTATGATCTCTATCTCTCTATATCTCATCTCCCTTGGAAGTGCTCCACTACTAGCGTGTTCTCCCCGTGGCTATTAATGATCAAGTTTGGGAACCCAATCAAGTTACCGCGTGACTAATTGGCATTGAGGAAGAGACAATTATCCAGATCCGGAGGCTGTTCGGGGCATCGGTCTACATTCAAACAGACTCAGAAATACAACCTTGTGATCTCCTCCGACTGGTTTTCGTTGAAGAGACACAAAATGAAGTTAATAGAGCAAAACGCCTTCTGAACAATGTCCTCTTTGCAGTAAGAATACTACGACTTATTTATGATTACTAGTTGAGAGCTACATGGATCGATTTTTGTACTTATATGTGATAGTTTTTCTTTTCCTTGTTTCCCACATATTAAAAACAATACTGCATATTTTTCCAATTTCAAAGACTCGCCCTACGACAGAACGAATATGACGGTGGATATCTCCACATTGCCTTCCCTCGGCATAGTATGTTTACAATTAATTTCTGCGCGAGTGTTACCATTTTATTTCACTTAAGTGAGAGTAGCGAATGGTTCTAATATTATGACTTGAATTTGATTTGAACATATATACTGACCGGGCTACATAAACAATGATGATGAATGCAGGGTTATGTATTTGATCGTACAACTGAGAGTGGAATTCGATTCTCAGCCACCACCGGTCCCGCAACAACAAGGTCGACAGAGGAACCGACGACGGCATAAGAAGAATCCCTCCCATGAAGTTTTGTGAATAAAAGTTGTAAGAATTCTTCCTCCTCTATGGAGGAGAGTGTTAGTGGTGTGAATCAGAGTTCATCCATGATTCTGGAGTACGTTCTTTCTTCAGTCTGAGATTTTTGTCACTTCTAGGTATGCTATGTTAGATAATCATCATGTGTAGTTTCTGTTGTTGTAGCTTGGTCTCTTGTAGTTGTTGTTGAACTCTTTGTTTGGGAATGAATTATCCTTTCATAAAAAACCCTTAAAAAAACTGTCTGAAAGATAGCTGAAGATGTGGTTCAAACAATCAGTGAAGACTCAGAATAAAAAAGCTTTACTAATTAAGAACTGGAGTCTTCACCACCTAAGAAGATGGTGAAAAAGGACCGGATTCCAGAAACTGGCAAGAAGAAACAGACTACCGTATCGACACAAGAGAAGCAGAAAGGAATCCATATTGGAAGTCCTAGGAAAGACAAGAAAAAGACAGACACATGGATCAAAGGAAAAGGAAAAGAAATTGTCATTCCAAATTCAGACTCATATACTACTTCAGGATCCTATGGAGTGTATTCTGTGTCCAACAAGGAGAGACATGAGAATGATCCTTCAAAGTCTGTGCCTACATCAAACAGGAAGGAAGGATCACAAGATTTCATCTGCACAGCAGAAGAAGGTGTATGTTAAGAAGAAACTAAAGCATGGAAGAAAATCTTTAGAGGGACTCACCTTCTTGTTCAACAGTGTTATAGAAAATATCAGTTCTATATATCATTGAGGAAATTGATGTGGTTCAACAAGAAGAGCAGGATAAGACTGATGAAGACAGTGAGGAAGAAGAGGGAGTTCAGGATGGTGATGAAGACCCAACCCCATAATCTTGCCTATTCTTTCTTTCGCAATGAAAGGGATTGAGGAAAAAGATATGTCATTTTATTCTCAGGTTCACAAATGGGCAAAATGATGTATTTCAAGACTATATCTTGAGTTTGGCTACCCATTCTTGATATTAATTTGTTTTCCCTCCAAGAAAAAGACTAGCAGTAGTGATGGAAGGTAAGTTACTAGAAGTTCGGGAGACTAAAAGGGTAAAAGCGTCATTTTCCAAACCGGAAGGCGTTAAAGTGTACTTTACCCACACTTACACACCTTTGGGTCGCATAGGCGATTGTGAAGTCAATCACAAAAAGAAAATTCAGCTGAAGTTATATGTCAGAAGACCAATTCTCCTTCACCAATTTTTTACTTTGACACCCTAGCGAGATCGATAAACCCTTGAAACCTTCTTTTCCGACACCTGAATTGCAAAATTTCAAGACGCAATCGCTTTCATGTCGCTTCAAAACCACCTCTTCGGGTCAACCCTGATGAAGGATTGGCACTGTTAAAATTACCGTCAAAACCACCTCTTAAGACCAAGCCTGATAAAGAATTGGCACCGTCAAAACCTCCCCAGCTCGTGATGAGATGGGAAACCGAGACTCCAACGGCTGAAATTTCGGCGGCGGAAGAGACCAAATCCACACCCATCCCAAAGGTTCTGCGGCCGTCAAAACCTCCCGTGATTTAGCCCGCCGCCAAAGGATACAGATGGGTTGCCGACACTCCATCGTCATTGTACCCCCGGGATTGAGGGAGATTTTGGTCGAGGTGTTATAAATTCTCGCTTCTATTTCGTTGACGTTAACTTTTTATTGTCAACCCCTCCGCCGCGGGAGGCAGCTTTGTTTCATCATCTCCCAATCTCCTGCAAACCGCCCTACCGGAGCCACCCCATCCCCGTCTATTGGAGCCATGCATGCCTGGAGTCCAAACGTCCTTCCCCAGTTGTCCGCAACCCTATCTACTTGCGCCTTTGTTAAGCCAAACCTATACATTCTTGGTGGAAGCGATGACAAAGGAGTCGTCCATCGCTGACGTCTACAGTCTCGATGTAGTCGGTTGTAAAAGCTCTTCCATCCTTCCACCATTCCTTATAACTCCAAGATATCTAAAGATTGGAAGATATGCGCTACGATGACTAGTCCGTACCCGATCCACAAGCTGTTGTTGTGGACGAGAAAATCTATGTATTTGGCTGGGGTGCGAGGGTTGCTGACGAGAAGATGAAGAAGCATATTACTAATGTGGTACAACCTATGCCGTTTGTAGAGGTCTATAATGTTGCCGATGATGAATGGGACCCGGTCGTAGTTAGTGACCTCATGTTTCATATGGTGGAACAAATTCTGGGTGTCCTATCTGGTGGTCCAGACCATTCTTAACATATCCTTTTCCAGCCATCATCTGAAAATGAGCTCTACATCTACAGCATTGCCGACAAGGTGCTCTCCCATCACCACAGGTTCAAACCTTTCCATAATGTGCGCAACGAATCCGTCGTGATTGATGCACCATTCATTAATAGTCGTACCGTTAATTGATAGTTTCCCTGGTTTGACTTTTCAACTCGTAACGCACCATTCATTGGTGTCACTCTTGCCTCAGAAACAAATTATACGTTATAGAGACTTTGACTATGCTATTCACTTCTATTGAGAGGATGTAATTCTAGCACAAAATAAGGAAATCACAAGCTCAATTGGTCGCGAACATCACAGATTTTAGGTTCAAGCAAGAAGTGACCAATTTGAAGATAATAGCATGAACACTTTCAATTGAATCACACACACAAGAATGACCCAAATTTGATAACTCGCACCCTCTCTACAATGGTTATGTCTTTCTGTAATGAACTGCCTCATCCTTTATATGTTGCTCCTGCGACTTTGCTAACATACTGCCATGTTCCTTTTCCTTCGCTAGGCTTCTCTGGCTTCACACTTGATCACTCCTTGACCATTGACTCTGCTTCTTAGCTACACCCCTTGTAACTCCAGAGCATCCCACTTTTTGAACCTTACATGTAAGCCCCCCAAAACTTTGTTGCTAAAGCCCCTATATATATCAACATTAGGCCCTTTCATGTGTACCTATCGCATTCGCTCCTCGGCGAAAAGGGAGGCATGCAACCAGGGGCGGAGCTGGAGTGCGGTCACGTGCCGCACCCAAGTTCTGAAAAATTACACTACTACCCCTATGTATATCAGCAATTTTTAATGGTACCCTTGGTAAAATTAGTAAAATGCTCCGACCTTTATTTACAAAGCATGAGTGTGCCCACTACTTCAATATTCCTGCCTCTGCCCCTGCGTGCAACTTTTAGGCTTTCACCAACTTATATTATGAGCAGTCTCGGCACTATCTTCGGATCCTTGTCATTCTCTATGTTCTGCAACTTTTCCTTGTACTTGCAATCTCTTCTTCTTCTACCATGTCTTCTTAAGCGATCCATTCTGCTTCTCACTCCAATTGTAGTATCAGCGTGGCTTCTTCCTCAGACGTCCCACCCCTCAAATTATGTAGATGAGCCAATTGCTTTGGTCCGCACTCCCCCAGGAAGATAGGTTATGGGTTCATGCCCTTCGCCTTATGACACAAAAGTACTATATTTGTTTCTTCTCTTTCATCTTAGTTCACTTTTTGTCACTATTCACTCCATGACTTTTACCCGGTGATTTGATTATCTTTGCATGGTGTTATAGACTAGAGTTTACAACACTATGGGAAAATTGTCAAAAATCACATAGTTTTGATATCAAAATCAACAAGTCAAAGTGACTCAGTTACAGGTTGAAAAGTCAAAGGCAAACTAAAGAGAAGAAACGGAGGTAGTACGAGTTCGGGAAGATTGACTATCTGCACATGCTGGAGCCAGGAGCGGAGCCAACCCTGAGCATGGGTAGGCACGTGCCCTTTTGAAAAAAGATACAATTTTACCCTTATGTTACAAATATTCATTCAAAAGTGCCCTTACAATAATTGAGCAGTGCCCCTGTTAAAATCTGAATAGTTGCTTAGTGCCCTGGTAGTTTTCGATTCCTGGCTCCGCCCTTGTCTGGAGCCCTCTCCTTCAGCAAAGGCTGACATGCCTTCACCCCATGCATGTAATCAGGCCTCAGTGTAGAGAAAGGCCTTGAGCCCTTTTCTCACATTGCGTAGGTTGGGCCAAATGAGGGGGTCATGTGATCTTAGGACCAAATGGGATAATTTTTGCAGTAGATAGGCATCTACTCATGTGCGCATACCTCTACGCTTATGAGTTATGACTATTCCCAAAGATAAACCGATCTTCGGGTACTTGGTCACTCGCTGCGACACAAATCAAGACATTTATGGCTAGCCACTGCTAGGTTGGTATTTAGCTGGAGGATGTCCATTGCATTACCGACCTTGGTATCACTTCATCGTCTATGCATCTGATAAACATCTGGTGGACAAGTTTGAAAAAGCCTTAGTTGATTGTAGAGTTATGTCTTCTTCTTTCACCCCCCACAGGAGCGCGCACCAATCGCGAAGTCCCCTCTCTTAGTGCCAAAAGCCCCTGCCCGAGCATAGGCTATCAATCGTTCCGGTAGATCCTTCCTTTTCGCTCGATTCGGCACCCCTATCTCATCACAAGGCTCTTTTACAGGAAAAAAAAAGCCTCCATTACATGCAACCATCACCCACTGATCTAACTCCTTTGACTCATAGGAAGCTGGACCGACAAGACAAAATCGCAAGTGCACAGTCACACGCTCCAAACACAACTGCAAACAGCAAAACTAAAATCCAAGCGCTGCAAACCGCAAGTTCACGGTTGTCGCGTTTAGTTTTACCAGTAAGTCCCACGTAATATCGAACCCAAAGGTGTCTCCTTAACTATTTTCAATTCAAGAAATATTCAGTTGGTGTGATTTTGTAGAAACTAATTAAACTACAAAGCATAAAATAAAAGCTGAAAATAAATTATGGATGTGTAAAAGGGGATAAAACACTAGGACTTCTTCTTTGGGGGCGCTAAATTGACTGTTCCGGAGTTCGATTTACAATCAATGAATTACAAATTTTCACTTGGCCAAGCGAGCAATACTAGCAAGATAGATTAGCCACTATCCCACTTCTTCAACGAAGCTATCATTAGTCGAAAGAGAATGTCACACACTTTACAAGATTAAATCAAAACCTAATCAAGCATGGCGATAAATTCTACTCATAAGCTCCTCGATTCACTACCCGTGATGGTCACACCGAGTTATTTCACTAAGTGTTAACTTGATTGCTCCATAGGATCCTATGGTTGCTCGCACTTAAAACTCATGCTACAATGTAGCATGCAAGAAGTCTCCCCCGGGCTGGTTCGACCCGCTCTACAACACACTAATTTTTATTATTTTTTATTTTTTATTAATTTTTAATATTATTTGAAATGGCCTGGCCCCAGTGGTTTAAATTCTCCACACTGATCCTGCCCGCTCCACACCATCACCCGACCCATCCCCGGCCCCATCTATGTCAGCTCGTTCTAAACCTGGCCCGGCCCGCTGCATACCGGCCCGCTCTCACCTTGAATATGGCTAGGTCTTCTCTCAACAAAATTGCTATACCCGACCAAAGGGTTTGCCGTTGTTAGATATATATTATGCAACCTCTCTATTGAAGTCCAACGTGGAACTCGTCAACTTTCAACGTCTCGTTTTTCATTCATCAATCGATGGTTTTGACGGGTGAGATTGCCCAGTAATCTCTTACTTGTATAGGTTACTAGCATGAGTTCGTTAGTGATCTCTAGAGATCTCTTAAACTCCGGTCTAAATTCGTCAAAAATAATATTTTCCTACAGATTCTTGGAATCCCCAACAATGACGGAAACAATCCCAAGAGGCCGGTCGGCTTAGTAGGTGATGCTTGATACTCAAGGGTCTGCTTGTAAAAGCAAGTAGAGGAGAGGGTAAAATGTATGTTTTGTATATAGCCTTTGATGATGAATGGTACAATATATATATACAGTGAATGTTTCCTGATATATACAGAGGAGATTAAGCTTGATTATTGACCAGAATATTCATAATAAGGCAATCCTAATCATCCAGTAATTGCATAGTAAATGCGTGATTATTCTCATATGAATTCACGCTATGATCAAGGAGGAGATTGATGCTTGATGCTTGGGCTTGTAATTGTTGTTGACTAATCATGCCCCCGCAAGATTGAGTGACCGTTTAGGACACCAATCTTGGTACGATGAGTGAGGAAGTGCGAGCGATGCAGCGGCTTTGTGAGTGAGTCAGCAAGCTGATCAGAGGTATGAACATGAGCAACCCGCAAGCGGGACGTAGCAACTTGTTCCCGCACAAAATGGAAGTCAATCGCGATGTGCTTCATGCGAGAGTGGAAGACTGGGTTTGTGCATACATATGTAGCACTGACGTTGTCACAATATATTACTGGACTGGAGGGGGTAGGAATCTTCAACTCTTGAAGGAGATTTTGTATCCAGTTTACTTCAGCGGCAGCAGAGGCAATGGCTCGATATTCAGCCTCAGTGGATGAGCGAGCAACTGTTTTTTGCTTTTTAGAGCTCCAAGAGATGGGATTTCTTTCAAGAAAGACAATGTAAGCTGAGGTGGATATGCAATTATTTGGGTCACCAGCCCAATCAGCGTCTAAAAAGGCATGAAGGGATTGAGGAGATTTCTTGCGAATTAGTAAGCCATGTTCGAGGGTGCCCACCAAGTAACGAAGTACACGTTTCACAGCAGACCAATGATTCGTGGAGGGATTGTGCATGAACTGAGACAACTTGTTGATTGCAAATGATACATCAAGACGTGTCAATGAGAGATATTGAAGAGAGCCAAGAGTGCGACGGTAAAGAGTTGCATCTGCTGGTGGTGATCCGTCAAGCAACTTGAGAGATTCGCCTGTTGCAAGAGGTGTGGAAACCGGGTTTGCATCAACCATATGGGTTTGGTGAAGAAGATCCTTGATGTATTTCCTTTGGGTCAAAAATAAGCCATCATCTGTAAAGTGAGCTTCAACTCCAAGAAAGTACGAAATGTTGCCAAGATCCTTGAGGGAAAATCTCCTTTCAAGAGTAGAGATAACTGCAGCGACATGAACACTGAAAGAGCCGGTGATGATAATATCGTCAACATACACTAGTAAATAAAGAGTTGATGTTGATGAGTGTAGCATAAATAGGGAGGGATCAGAGTGAGAATTGCTAAATCCTTCTGAGACAAGAAAATTGCGAAGTTCATGATACCGGGCACGTGGTGCTTGACGCAACCCATATATAGCTTTTTGTAATTTGCATACATGTGTGGGGAAGTCAGTGTTGACAAATCCAGGCGGCTGGTCCATGTATACTTCATCAGATAGAGATCCCTGCAAGAATGCATTATTCACATCAAGTTGGCGAAGCGGCCAACCATTAGTAACGGCAATTGTGAGTAATAACCGAACAGTAGTAGGTTTCACTACGGGGCTGTATGTCTCAGAAAAATCAACCCCGGGGCGTTGATGGAAGGCCTTAGCCACAAGGCGAGCTTTGTAACGAGCTATTGACCCATCAGGATTTTTCTTAAGTCTATAGACCCACTTACAACCAATAACATTCTGTGTGGAGGTTCGAGGAACAAGGCTCCAGGTGTTGTTGGACAATAGAGCATTGTATTCATCACTCATGGCTTGACGCCATGCTTGATGTTGTTGGGCTTGCTTGAAAGTGGAGGGTTCTAGATTTGATTGAGAAAGAGTGGCGTGAAGATCTAGAGGGTGCTTCGGCTTCATAATATTATTACGCAGCCGGGTGTTATAAGGGTGGGGTTTAGTGGTTATGGGAGGAGGGGATGAAGGAGAATTTTGGGGTAAAGGGGATGAGTTGCTTCCTGTAAAATGTTCAGATGTGGCTGGTGTTGATGACATAGAGGGGAGAGAGGAAGGAGGATCACCATTGTTACAAGAGTCATTGTTGTGGGGGTCAGGAGGAGTAGTGGTAGCAATCTTGGAGGAAGTAGGTAATAGAGAAATATGAGGTTCTGATGGTGGAATTGTGCGAGCAGGGGGGTTACTATTGAGATGATGCGGAAGTGTTGGTTTAGGGAACCAAGCATATAGAGATGGCAAGGTATAAGATTCCATGGTTTGGAATGTATTCTTGTGGAAGGGAAAAGTATTTTCAACAAAGACAACATGTCTAGATGTGAAAATCTTGTTAGTTGATGTATCGAGACAGAGATATGCATGGTGAGGAATAGAGTATCCCACAAACACACATGGACGAGATCGTGGCTCGAGTTTATGAGCTGTATATGGTCGTAGCCACGGATAACAAAGACAACCGAAGGCTTTCAAGGATGAGTAGTTTGGAGATGTTTGAAATAGAAGGGAGAAAGGTGATTTGTTTTGTGTGACGGGTGATGGCATTCGATTGATTAGATAGACTGAAGCTTTGAATGCCAAGGACCAATATTTGAGTGGCATCGAAGCATGGTGAAGTAGTGTAAGGGCAGTTTCAACGACATGGCGGTGTTTGCGCTCGGCTATACCAACATGTTCAGGGGTGTAAGGAGGGGATATTAGTCTTTGTATGCCGAATCGAGAGAGAAAGTGGCCAAGTGAGTCTGCTTCACCACTTCCATCCGTGTAAATTGTTTGAATCTTTGAAGAGAAATAATTCTCAACAAGTGACCTGAAGCGTTCAAACACGGAAGTTACATCAGATTTTTGTTTTAGGGGGTAAAGCCAAGCATATCGTGTAAAGCAATCCACAAGAATAACATAGTACCGAAAATTATCAAATGAACTAAGAGTAGACGGCCCCCAAACATCCATATATAGAATTTCTAGGGGACGAGAGCATTTTATAGAGGAGGCACCAAACTGTAACTTGTGGCTTTTATTACATGAGCAAGCATTGCAGAAAGTAGAAGGTGAACAAGAATTAGATACGGGCAGTTTATGAGACGAAATAATTTGATGGAGGACTTTGGAGGAAGGGTGCCCAAGACGACTATGCCACAAGTTAAGATTTGATGAGAAATGACTCGAGGCGGTTGTTGAGAGGGCCAGCGGGTGTGGAGAGTTGGTTGTTGATGTTGGCAATTCATACACGTTTCCCCTATTCCGGCCTTGCACCAAGGATGCCCCCGTAGTTAGATCCTTCACAAGAAAAAAATCAGGGAAAAATTCAATAGAGGTATTATTTTGGGAACAGAATTGAGAAACGGAAAGAAGATTTTTCTTGATGTTAGGTGCACACAGAACGTTATTAAGTTTAAAAGTGGAATCACTAGATTTAAGAATTGTAGACCCAACATGAGTAATAGGCACGTTATTACCGTTTCCGACCATTATGTCTTCGTTACCGCCATACTCTGAGTGGAGCGAGAGATTATTTAAATCAGAGGTGATGTGGTGAGATGCTCCAGAGTCAACTATCCAGCCTTGTTTGCTTGATTCGCTATCATGAGTCGTGAGATTGGCTTGTGGCCTTGGGCGAGAACGGCAAACTTTGGCAACATGGCCTGGCCGGTCACATAGTTGACATATGACGCGATGTTGATTTCCATTGAATGGCGGCCTCCAGTTCTGATTTGAGAGGTTGGATGAGAACTCCTTGGTGTAGGGGTTATTGGGAGGATTATGCTGTGATCGATCTCCATACAAGTTATACGGAACCTGGCTGTTGATATTTCCTCCATAACCTTGACCTCTTTGAAGGGAAAATGAGTTGTCATTTTTGCCTCTCTTGTTGTGTTTCTTCTGTGAAAATTGAGCAGTGATTGTGGAGTCTTCTTTCGTCGAATTTGAGTGCTTTAGACTAGTTTCGTAGTCTAGAAGCTTTTCGACTAATTCCTAAAAGGATATGGGAGACTCTCTTGCTCGTAGGGCAGCTTTTAACTCTTTGTAGTCACTAGTGAGACCATTGAGCGTATGGACCACAATTTCTCCATCACTTAGCTCGTGTCCGATCAGTGCGAGATCATCAATTATAGTTTTGACTGATTGCATGAACTCAGAGATACTTTTCCCTTCTTGACTAACCTTGGTAAGGGCATTGATGAGGCCAACCATCCGAGTATTGGATTTGTTGGCGTAAGAAATTTTAAGCTTGCTCCAGGCCTCTTGAGAGGTCTTGCATCGAGATATAATTGGACCTACCGGTCCAGTGACAGCAGTCTGTATTGCAAGGAGTAGCAATCGATCTTGGCGAGTCCAAAGTTTGTACTCTGGGTCATTTTCTGGTGGACAAGGATGTGTCCCATCGACAAATCCCATGAGATCATAGCCCTCCAGCAGATTTGTCATTTGGGAGCTCCATATTGAGTAGTTTCCTCCTTTGGACAGTTTTTGAGGAATTAGTGTTGCTGTGTTTATAGAGATAACTTGAGAGATGGAGGATACTGAATTTGTGGTGCTGGACATGACTGCAACATCACTTGTTTCTGTCATGGTTGAAGACAGAGAGAAAGGGAGGTAAGTGTGAAGAGAAAGGGAGAGGACGGGAGATGGGTGAAAGAGTGTCAGGCCTTTAGGGCTCTGATACCATGTAAAAGCAAGTAGAGGAGAGGGTAAAATGTATGTTTTGTATATAGCCTTTGATGATGAATGGTACAATATATATATACAGTGAATGTTTCCTGATATATACAGAGGAGATTAAGCTTGATTGTTGACCAGAATATTCATAATAAGGCAATCCTAATCATCCAGTAATTGCATAGTAAATGCGTGATTATTCTCATATGAATTCACGCTATGATCAAGGAGGAGATTGATGCTTGATGCTTGGGCTTGTAAATGTTGTTGACTTATCACTGCTCCCCTCAGGTGTCAAGTTCAAGTCACACGAACGCCTCTTATTATTAGGGTTACCAAACCACTATCTAAACTATAGATATACCCAAGCCTACGTGGATTATATGTGGTGTGCACAAGTTGGCTGGGACACTTCGTCAAACTCCCTCAAAAAAAATGACAGAAAGTTCGAGTGGGTTTGACATAATATATTACTTTCTGTTATGTGGCATTGTAGTTAAGTTGTCACCGTTTCATTTCACTTCTCATGGGGTTCTCCATCTTGTCCTAATTTCTTAGAAATAAATATGAAAAATATAATGATACCCACGACAGTTTGGTACATGATCCGTGAACTCAAACGTTGTTATAGTTCCGACATCGCTTGGCCGTGGTATTGAATATAGTGGAAATGAAATAACACATGGTCTGACATTATAAGCATATTGTTAGTTTGGTGCCTCCAACTAATTAGTGAAGCGGTCAACAAGCAAGGAAGGATAAGGAAGCAAAGCAGCAGCAAAAGCAGGAATTCGTGCGAACACAGATTCTGTTCGCACGAAAAGGTTTTGGGCAGGAAAATTTCAGAGTTGTTTTCTTGCTGCTTTTTGAAAGGTTCGGTGTATTTAGGTAGCAAGTTTAGTATTCCTTGATCTATATATTTAAGGGCGCTAGGTCGTGACTAATCTTGTGTGCGCACCCGTGTGTGGATTGTAATCGAGTTCTCTCTCAATAAACATCGACTTTTAGCCGTGGAGGTAGCTAGCGAACCCGTTAGCAAACCACGTTAAAATTACCTATAATTCTTGATTATTTCTTTATCGTTCTTCTCGAAATCGCCAAGTTATAACACATATATTCCCTTTTAACTGTTGTAAAAGTTGAGGTGGCTCAGTAGGAATACACGTACGCGCACACACATAGAGAGAGGCGGACACAAGGGGTGGCAAGCAGTGGCCATGGCGCCTATAAGAGTTTCTATAGCGTGCTCTGGTTATACTATTTCAAGCTTAAAGTATCTTTTTTTTATAATAATTTTATAAAAAAAAAGCTCAAAGAGCAGGGAATAAATTCCGAACATTACAATCTAGAAGTTTTCTCAGTACATCAATTGGGATCAACCCTGAGAACTGTTTGTCAGCTGCCCATTTGGCTATGTTATGAGCATTTACATTAACAACTCTAGGACAATAAGAAATAGCTACCAAGAGCTCTGATTTCACCTTTTCACAAACTCTAGCTCTATTTTGCCACATCCAGGTTTGCTTCTTGAGGGTTCTGAATATTTTTAACAGCTACAATAGAGTCAGATTCAATCTCTACTAAGGACCAATTTTCATACAGGACTCTCTTGACAGCCAGTTCCAAGGCATTGAGTTCTGCTTCATTGGCATCCAGGCAGTGGCCTATTAGGGATTCAACACTCAAACATGAACCACTCTCATTTCTTATGACATACACAGCAGCAAACATTCCATTTCTGAAAGCTGCATCACAGTTTAACTTTAGCCTATATTTTTTTGGAGGTTTCCATGTAGGTAGCTCTGCTGGAACCGTATATGCACTCCAACTTTTTGTATCTTTCATCAAATGCTCAGTACAACTTCTTCTAATGCTTTCACAAGTCTTCATGATCTTTAAAGAGTCTGGTGTTTCCCCTCTAAAAGCCACTTCATTTCTTTGCTTCCAAATGTTTTCAATGATAACTCCCATCATAATAACACTTCTATTCTGTCTATCAAAATCTCCAAGGTCTTTTTGACATCTTTTGTAACAGAAGTCCAGAAAAATGAATGATCTATTGAAAGGAAGCTCTTGAGTTTTCAAGCCCAGAATTTCTAACCAAATAGCTCTAGCTGCAGGACATAGAAAGATTGCATGAAATCTGGGTCTCCTTTTCCTCTTTGCACATGGGACAACTATTATTTGGATTGCAGTATTCATTATCAAATCTCCCTCTCACAGGTAAAATATTTGAAGCTGTTCTCCAGATCATCATTTTGATTCTTTTATGGCATTTTGCTTTCCAAATCTATTTTCACACAACATTGGTATTGTTTATAGTATTGGAGCTATCTGCTTAAGTGTGATAAACTGCTATAAAAGTTGCTACACCTGATTTTTCTTTTGTCCAAATCCAAGAGTCTTCAACTGTGGTTGCTGGGATCTTTATTTGCATAATCAAATCTTTTTTCCTCTGAGCTTACCCATTCTTCTAAGAGCTGAGTGTTCCAAGCTCTTGTAGTCCAATCAATCAGTTCCTCAACAAGTTTTGGGGCATTGGTTAAATCATCTGGTGGTTTTGGTTTTGAATTCTCCAAATTTGGAACCCAGGTGTCCATCCAAATGTCGATGGAGTTTCCTTTTCCAACACTTTTAAGAGCAAAAGGTTGAATAAACTGTTTCATGTCAACAAGCCCCTTCCAGAAATAAGAATCTCCCCATTTCTTTTCTATTTGCTGGAACTCCAAGCAGTTGCAGTACTTTTTCATAAATGAGTTCACCCAGAGAGTATCTTTTTTTGTCCAAACATGCCAAGCCAGTTTAGTTAACAAGGCATTATTTTGCCACTTTGCCTTTCTGAATCCTAACCCACCATTTTCTTTTGACTTGCAAAGCTTATCGCAAGACAGACCATGATATTTCCTATTTTGATCATTGTCCCCCCACCAGAAGTGAGCATTCATGGAGTCTAGTCTAGACAGCATACAATGCGGCAATTGGAACACAGACATAGGATAGGCACGTATGGAGTTTAGGACACTTTTGACCATAATCTCTTTGCCAGCATAGGATAAGTGTTTTGGCATCCAACCTTATAATTTTTTCTCCATTTTCTCCATGACACCATTGAAATCCTTATTCTTTGATCTACTCGGAAACATAGGCATACCCAGATATAATGCATCTTTTTTTCCTTTACTGAGCTTCAAGGTCTCTGTAATAGCTCTTTTAACTTCCTTTTTTGTGTTTTTGCTAAAAAATATAGAGGACTTGTCCTTGTTGGCTTTTTGACCAGAAATCTCTTCATAAAGTTGTAAACAAAGATTAAAATTCTCAGCTTCCTTTTGATTTGCTCTACCCAACAAAACTAAATCATCAGCAAACATAAGGTGTTCAATAGGAGGGGAAGTTCTAGACAACTTTAAACCAGGAATAAGCTTATCTTTTAATGAAAAACTGAGGATTCTAGAGAGAGTATCAGCACAAAGAATAAAAAGGGTGGGAGAGAGGGGGTCACCTTGTCTCAAACCACAGGAGGAAGGGAAATATCCATGAGGAGTGCCATTGATAAGTACAGAGAAGTGTGAGGTGCTAATGCACTCATTGATCCAGCTGATAAAAGTTGTTGGTAGTCCAATCCACATTAGGACAGAGAGAATAAAGTCTGATTCAAGAAAATCATAAGCTTTCTCCATGTCTATCTTTATAGCCATCAAACTTTCTTTCCCCTTCTTTTTCTTCAAAGTATGGATGGCTTCATGCAAGAGGATCACATTTTCTTGGATAACTCTTCCTTTTACAAAGGCTGCCTACTTTGGATTTATGATCTCTTCAAGGAAAGGACTGAGTCTATTTGTGATGATTTTTGAAATCACTTATACCCAGTATTACATAAGCTGATGGGTCTATAGTGATTCACCTTGGATGCATCAATTCTCTTTGGAATCAGGGTTATAAAGGTGGAATTCAAAGCCTTGTTCATCCTTCCATTTTTGAAGAAATCTTGGATAAGCTC
Organism: Linanthus parryae; assembly: GCA_023055425.1. Taxonomy (NCBI): domain Eukaryota; kingdom Viridiplantae; phylum Streptophyta; class Magnoliopsida; order Ericales; family Polemoniaceae; genus Linanthus; species Linanthus parryae. The sequence goes on from JALGPY010000001.1 coordinate 126,510,524, forward strand.
ACATAAGTCCTTTCCAATTATATTCCAATATGTTTTAAAAAAGAAGATTGGCATACCATCAGGCCCTGGGCTCTTAAAACTTCCCATCTGGAAAAAAGTGTCTCTGATCTCCAACTCAGTAGGGATGTCACAAAGATTCATTGTTTTTCCTGCATCTAGAGGTTCAGGGTACAGTTGTTGTATCCACTCATGACTGCAATGTTGCTTTGTACTAAATAGTTTTTCAAAGTGGGTGCATAAGGCATCACCAATATCTTTCCTCTCATGCACCCATTCACCATTTTCCACTTGGATGCTTCTGATTCTGTTGCTGTTTCCTCTAATTGTAGTGATAGTGTGAAAAAACTTTGAGTTAGCATCACCTTCCTTTATCCATTGTACCATTGACTTTTGTCTCCACATTATCTCTTGCCTCTTTGTCAGTTCTTGAATATTACTTCTCAATCTCTTCTCCTCATGCATAGTCTTCATCTCATTTTGGAGCAAGCAGTCCTTTAGGGCTTCATTGTTTTTCTTTATGTCTTGTTGTATGTGACCAAAACTTGTTCTATTCCATTCTTTGAGAGTTTTTTTTTTGTATTCTTAATATTTGTGTACCAGCTTTCTCTTGAACACTCTCCCTGGCCTTGTTGCCAAGAATTTGAAATGACACTTTTGCAGACCTCATCCCTAGACCACATTACTTCAAATCTGAAAGGTCTTTTCCCTCCTTATTTTTGAGGGAAAAGATCAAGAACCAATATCATATGATCAGAAAGGGCTGAGGGAACATGTTTGATAACAGCATTCTTGAATTCTTTTCTCCAATCTTCATTACAAAAGCACCTATCAAGCCTTTGTTTAATTCCTCCTCTATTGCTCCAATTGTTTTCCCAAAGGTACTTTGATCCTAGAAAACCAGCATCAATCCAACCTGCCTTGTTAATTATGTTTATCAGACCTCCTCTAGAGGATTGTGCCACTGGTCTACCTCCTTTCTTATCTTCTTCGGTGCAGACTTCATTGAAATCACCAATAACCACAAATGGGAGGTTGCATACTTGTTGAATGTAGAGAAGTTGATCCACAACCTATCTCTTTGATTTTTTCCACAAGGACCATAGATACAGTTCATGATCCAATGAGTACTTGATGATTTTTCAAACATAAGTACATATATCAAATTTCTATTTGTGTATATAATCTCACATTCAGCAGATGGTTCCCAGAAGAAACATAAACCACCACTCTTCCCTTTTGCTTCAACAATTTCATAATTTTTAAAACCAAAATCAATTAGAAGATTCTTATACCTGCTGGATGGAACCTTTATTTATGACAGAAAGACCCAGCTAGCTTCTTCCTGCCTCATTGTGGTCTTTACATGACGAATTACCGAGGTCTGCCCCAACCCTCGGCAATTCCAAACGATGCCTTTCATTTAGGGGTTGGGGGCATGGTAAGGCCCGCCTCCTCAGCCGCAGATGTGTGTTGATCTTTATCATTTTCCTTCAGCACTTGTGGAGCAACTTTTGCTCTTTCTTCTTTTTTCTTTTCCCATATCCCCTCAAAGCAGCTCAAAGGGTAGCCAAGAGCTCTATGTATTTCTGCAATTTGATTGTATTGACCTCTAAATTCCGTAACACATACCTGATAGTTACCTTCTTCAAAAGCTTCGCCAATTTCCCAGTTTGTAGCATCTGAGCATCCTTCCTCCCTTCTTTGTTTCTGCACATTCTGGATATACTCAACTTCCGCATTGATCTATTTTGTGAATTCTTCTTTAGTGTTTGTGGCCTCCGAATTTGATAGAAGCCTTCACCGTTTGTCATAGTGTTTACCCAGGTTTAGGGTTTTCCTCTTCAAAGATATGAATCGGTTGAAGACTTTGGATAAACCCAAATAAAAAACCGGGTTACCAAGTTTTTCACTCGAGTCCCCATTTCCGATTAAAAGTGGGCTGGCTATTTTGGTTTTTGGTTTGAATTTTTTGGGCCTCTCACGGTAAGGGCCAAAAGTGTGCTTTGGGTCGCAGCAGCTAGCTTTTTCTTTCATAGGCGGCCCACTACTTGTTTTCTTGTTTGGGCTTGTGGGCTCTTCCACAAAGTAGTCTTCTACTTCTAGGGAAATTGTAACCCCATCATCCTTTATTACTGTTTTACCCTTGGAGCTTTCCTTTGTCTTGCGGAGAATATTTGTCGTCTTGACTTGTTCCAGAAGCTTCCTTGCACCTTCATCTAAATCCATCCTCTGATTACTCCACGTGTCCTGGAGTATCTCTTCATTCATTGGCTGCTTCATTATCACCGAATCGTCCTTTATTACAGCTGTGATATCATAACTGTCCTTTTCATCATAATCGTGTTGTAATGCGTTTTCGTCGTCTATACCTCCACTCGCCATCCGGATGTGTTCATCACGCGCCCCTCTGTGAAACTTTTCCGGCGATTGTTCCCCTGAGGCCACCACTTGTTCTTCGTTTTCCGGTTGCTTTTCCTCTAAATTGTCCTCCAGAGTAGGAACATGAACACCCCACCGCTGGATGAACTCCTTGTTTGACTCTTCTAGCAACCAATTTGGTATTTCGCTTCTGAAGGTTACTTTCCGAGGTGTTCCCCGGAGCTCCGGTCCATACCGCGAAGTTCTTCCAGCTCTCTCAACTGGGAGTTTACAACTTCCATTGTCATGGCCTATTCGGCCACAGTTGTGACAAAAGATACCAAGCTTTTCATACTTTATAGTGATTCTAGTCTTCCTTCCATCCACCATCGTGTAGAAGCTCTGTTTTAATGGCTCTGCAACTTTCATCGCCACTCTAAACCTCATGTAGGAGCAGTATTATTTTTTATACATTGTTTCTTCATCCACTTCTTCTAGTATTCCCACAGCAGATCCGATCTTTTCAACGTTTGTTCTTGTCATTCTGCTAGGATCTAGGCCGTGAACTTATCATTGATAGATCTATTTCTCCCAGAGATTGGCCATTCCTCAAAGTTTTGATGTGAAGCACATGTTCTGCAACCACCCAGGGGGATCCCTTAATCACCCTAGAACAATCTTTTTCTTCTTTGAACCTCAGTGCGAACTTGTTTTTTTCCCATGCTACAACTTGAATCTTGTTTTTTAGGTTCCAGATTCCTTCGACAATCGTTTGTATTGTCTTTGCCGAGAATGGTTTTTCTGTGAGCAGCTGACCCACTAGAGTTAAGGCACAGACCTTCTATCCCAGATCGGAGTTTTCCTCCAAATCTAGAACTATTTCTTCCTCCATCTCCGAGAAGAACGAGATAGAAACAGAGACTGAGGAGAGGAGCGAGGTCAGGGAAGAATTTTTGGAGAAAATTAACTAATTGATTTGCAAACTCAGCGACAAGATTGATTGTAACCCAGAATTGGTAAACAAATCGAAAAACCGCAGAAAGAACAATGAAAAAAAAACTCTACAACGAGAGATGAAGCCACCTTGGCTAGAGTCTCATCTCTGTGAAATGCAGAGAATTTCTAAAGTATCTGTTATTATACACTAGTCTTAACCCCGCACCATGGCGCGGGCTGTGGATGTATAAACAATGAAGTTGAACTAATTTTGAATGGTAGAAATTGTATCTTTACAATTATTTTCATGTAAGATTGTAGATAGATTATTTTAAAGATTAGTAGCAATATCTCTAAGTCACATAAAATATATTTCTTATTACATCCATTACGTAACTCGGAATGCAAATGGATGCTAGCTCAGTGGTAGAGAATTCGAAGCCCATGCATGAAGTTCCGGGTTCGAACCCGGCTATATGATATTATTCTAAAAAGTTACGTAACTCGAAATTATGTCATAGTATCAATAATATTGGTAGAGTACGGGAATTGAATGGGAATTCTTAGAAACATGGTGTTGCTGATTTATGCAGTACATTATGGCGCAAGTTTTTGGAAAAGCTTGAAATACCAGTCATCAAACAGTATATACTTTTGTATATATCTTGAAAGATTGTAGAGTATTCAAAAATAAAATATGCAGAGTAACATGTATCATATGATGTCTGCACTATTTAAGGCTTCCTTGGACTTTAAAGTTACCAAACATTTTCTTTTTGTTCCTCCATGTGAAAGTTGGTCTTCAACGATAATAATGTCAAGCGTGCATGATTTTCCATATTGTTTACTCTTTCTTCGTAAGATAAATGAATTTCAGAGTGCATTAGATACATTATAATATCAAAACATATGTTTGAGGAACAATAGATACGGAAAAAAATGTGGGAACATTATCTCTTCAAATAATGAGGGAAAATACTAACATTTTAAAGTGTTTTCTCCTATCGATTGTATGAGGCTTGGTCTTTGAGGTTGTTGTGTAGTTTTTTTTTTTTGAGTTTTTGTGACTAATTGTTGTGGTAGGTTGTCAAACAAATAAAATTTTATTTCTTGCGTGTACTTTACAGAAGTCTTTGATACATGGAAATGTAGAGCAGAGTAGTCGATGGAATAAAATGTAACTTTGTCGTCCGAATCCATTGCAGTTTCTTTGCACTTGCACTTTTTCCGTTTCATTGTTATTGTAGCCTCCACTCAATTTTTTGAAATTTGAAATGTGACCCTTCAGGTTTTAAATAAATTCGGTTTAGCCCGGACTAAAGTCGAACAATAACCTTGTGTCAAAATTTAAAATTTAGTCCCACTGACACATAATTCTGGATTCGGCCGTGATTGAGTTTGAGCCAGAACTTCAGTGACGGCATCAATGAAGCGACAACCCTGTTATGCACATTATTGTAGTTAAAGAAATTATTGAAACAAATAAATGCAAAGAAAGCTGAAGTTGGAGTTCAAGTATTTTTATGATTATGACGATAGAAACGGAAGCTTGTGCAAAAACATTAGTAACCAAATTTTAAAGTACAAAGTTGTAAGCGTAGCGAAAAATTAAACAACCAAACAAATCCTCTGTAGCTACAAGCATTTATACTTTTGGCTTATTCAGTTGGACTTATGTGAGTAAAATGAAGACATAATAGTTAGGTGAAAAAGAAGTTAGAAAAACAAACGTTTTTCTACTAAAAGATTGCCCAAGTAAAATATCATATTTGTAGTAGCAACACATGAAGAAGTCATTATTTTGGCAATCCAAGCGTCCAAACTTGATGAGCAATACAAATTCCGAGCATAAGAACAACTAAATATGACAATTCTCAAAGATACTACAAAATTAATACTTGTTTTTTTTTTTTATTTAGAATATTCAGAATGATAAAATAAGGTTTAGTTGAAATGAGATTCAAAGGAGATTCAAAGACAACATAAAGAGATCAAAATAGAGGAAAATGAAACATTAATGAAAATACGCTGAATGGTAATTTTTCAAAAAACACAATGAATACGAAAATGAATACGTTTTATTGTAATTGATTATAAATCGAATTATTTACATGTTGCATCCCACATGTGGTAATTCAGCACATTATAATTGAACAACGTAACATTCATATAGTTTACAACTACATTTCTCCAAGCTATAAGCTATAAAATTTTAATAAACATTCATATAGTCTAAAAGTATAAGATTTTGTTGTAAAAAAAATTATCACATTTTCGATTTTTCTGATAGTTGTTTAACACGCCTTTTATAAATGATAAAATCAATATATTGCACCAAAATTACATGAAAAGATAACTCTTTTGAGACAAAATTCATTGAAAGCATCAAAAAATAACTTTTGGACTTCTAAATTGTCAATGAATCGAGTCTCCTCTAGTCTTCCAATCTAATCTAGCTAAGGAGAAGAGATAAAAGAAGCAAAAAATAACACTTTTGCACCCGAAGAAACAAAGAATCGTACTTACGCACCAAAAAATAAAGGTGACATAAAAATAGTTTCGTAAACACCTCATTTTTTCTAATTCTTGTTTTATTTAAAACAAACCGTGTTTCCTATTTTTTTGAACTCTTGTTTTCTCATTTTGATATGAGAAGACTGTTTACTCATTGTTGTGTAATAAGTACACAAAAAAACATGCAAATGCATAAGTTGGTTATATATTTTTTGTAGCATATTATTCAACTTTTTAGTATCTGTTTGATCATATATAAATTGCAAATGAAAACATGGTAAGTCAAGAACATAGATGAACGCTGGTATGGTCTTCCAATCTAGCTAAGGAGAAGACATAAAAGAAGCAAAAATAATAATAATAATAATAACACTTTTGCAACCGAAGAAAAAAAGAACCGTACTTATGCACCAAAAACTAAAGGTGACATAGAAATAGTTTCGTAAGCACCTCATTTTTTTAAATTTTTTTTATTTAAAAAAAAACATGTTTCCTATTTTTTGAACTCTTGTTTTCACATTTTGATATGAGAAGACTTAACTCATTTTTTTTTTTTTTTTTTTTTTTTTGAGGGAAAAAACTTTTCTATTGATCAAAAAGGACAAACTGGTACATCATGTAACAAAGCTCCGGAGAGCCATTCAGGGACATCTATCGCCCATTCTTCATCCTTTTGACCTGTCCGAGCGCGATTAGCTAGAATATTTGCCGGTTGGTTTGCTTCGCGACGGATCCATCGTATACTCCAAGATTGAAACCCATTGAGGAACTGCAACGTTTCCTTGATAAGATCAAGAACGATTGTGAAGTCTTCAGGTGGCCTTCCTCTGCTAGCTTGTAGGACTTCTTCAATCAGCACCTTCGGGTCGCCTTCTATATGGATACTCCTTATTCCCTGTTCGATTGCGAATCGCACTCCCATTCTTAGAGCTGTAGCCTCTGCTTCTTTGGCATTTTGACAACCCCGAATATTAAAACTACGACCTGCAAGGAATTTGCCTTTGTCATCTCGCAAAACCGCACCCCCTCCCGCTGCACCTGACTCCAGATCATAAGATCCATCGAAATTCAACTTAACTTGACCTTGCTTCGGGTTTTCCCACTGATAGCATCCTTCTCTTGCTGCGGAGGGCCATCCTTGCTCCTTAGAAACCGCATCGAACTCTTCAATCCTCGCAAACACATCCATTATCAGTTGTTCTTCAGTTTTAGATTTTCCATCAAACACAAGGGCGTTTCGTTGATTCCATATCTCCCAAATTGCAACGAAGAATACTCTACAATTTTCATTATTCAACTTTAGCACTTTATTAGCTACCCAGTCCGAGAACATATTCTCACCCCCTCCATTCGATATCTCATCTGGAAATCCTCTCCATACTGTACGAGCAAATTTGCATTCATAGAAAACATGTCTCTCGTCTTCTCCATAGTGATCACATCTGGGGCACATATTAGACACCGAGATATTCCCTCGTGCTAAGTTCTGTTGAGTTGGTAAACATTGGTGAAGGCACTTCCAAGCAAAATGGATCAATTTCCTGGGAAGTTTTAGTTTCCATATACGACCATAGACTTTATTTGCCGGGCAATTCGTGGATCTTGAGGGGTTCACCTCAGTGACCTCCTTAGCAATATGGTACCCTGATTTTACACTATAGTTGCCGTGCTCTTCCTTCTGCCAAATCAATCTGTCCTCTGTAGGTTCAGTAGGGAGAGGTATGGCTGCAATGGCTTGGACATCAACCTCCCAAAACCAATCTCTCAACCTATCCAAATCCCATGTCTGGTCTTGCCTGATGAAATGGCTGACTTTGATCGTTGGATTAGGTAAATGGGAGATTACCTTATGATTATTTGTACTGGGTATCCAGCAGCCCCCTATCTCCACTGTTTTTCCATCCCTGATCCTCCAGAACGCCCCTTGTTGGATTAACTTTCGTCCGTGAAGTATACTGCGCCAGGCAAAGGAAGGCGCACTTCCCACTTCAGCAGACATGAAATCCTTTTGTGCGAAGTATTTTGCTTTGAATACCCTACTCATCAGCGAGTTAGGGTATTTAAGCATTCTCCATGCTTGCTTCCCCAAAAGAGCCTAATTAAAAATTCTTAAATCTTTGAAAGACATACCTCCTTCTTCTTTGCTCTTTTGCATCTTCGACCATGAGACCCAAGGGATGCCCCGTTCTTTACCGAAGCTTGACCACCAAAATTGTCTAATCATACCCTCCAGCTTATCACACGTACCATCCGGGAGCTTAAAGCATGACATAGCGTAGGTAGGTAAGGCTTGAGCTACCGCCTTAACCATGATTTCTTTACCTCCAACTGATAGCATCTTCTCTTTCCAACCTTTCAACTTGCTTCCAAGCTTTTCTGTCATCCCATTGAAAGTAACTGACTTATTCCTTCCCATAGTCGTGGGAAGCCCTAGGTACTTGTCTTACTGTTCCACTTCGTTTACTCCAGCTAGTTGCAGAATTTCCTCTTTCCTTTGACTCGGGACACCATAAGAAAAAACGATTGCTGACTTTTCTAGATTGATTTTTTGTCCAGACGCCTTCTCATAGATTGAGAAAATACTTAGCAGCACCGATGTGTTTTCTTGATCTGCACCTGTAAAAAACAGCGAATCGTCAGAAAAAAATAAGTGGGAGACCACTGGTCCTCCCCTGGAGGCTGAAACCCCCGCCAAACCTCCTTCTCTGACTGCCCAAGTGACTGCCCTTGACAGTACTTCACTACACAGGAGGAAAAGATATGGTGAAAGCGGGCAGCCCTGTCTAAGTCCCCTCTCGGGAATCACACTCCTAGTAGGACTACCATTACGAACAAAAGCGTATCTAACAGTGGACATGCAGTTACGAATCAGAGTGATATCCCGAGGCCCAAGCCCTATATGAAACAGCGGTTCACAAACAAACTCCCATTCTACCCTGTCATATGCTTTACTCATGTCCACTTTTAATGCCATTAACCCCTTTTTTGCCCTTTTTGCGAGTCTTCAACGAGTGAATAACGTCAAAAGCTGTGAGGATGTTGTCCGTAATCAGTCTACCTGGGACAAAAGCACTCTGATTTTCTGAAATAAGACCTGGTAACAGCTTTTTCAGGCGGTTTGCAATGGACTTCGCTACTATCTTGTACATGACTGAACAAAGGCTTATAGGCCGGTAATCACTAGCTTTCCTAGGTTGTTTAGACTTAGGAATTAAAGCAATGAGGGTAGCATTAAATTCCTCCAAGCAGGCTCCTTTATTCAAAATATCGAGTGCAGTTTCAGTTACCTGAGATCCCACAATCGTCCAAAATTTCTGAAAAAAACCGGCATTATACCCATCCGGACCCGGAGCCTTGTCAGGCGCCATCTGGAATAAAGCTGTCTTCACCTCCTCATCCGTATACGGAGCATCCATAGCCTGCCTTTCATCACTATTGATACTTGCATCCATGAAAGCAGGTTCTATTTCGATCATGGTCGGACGGGTCGACGTGAAAAGTTCACTGAAATGTTGCTCTAGGACTTGGGTAATATGTTCTTCGCTCGTAACCCATGCCCCCTCATTGTTTTCTATTCCACGGAAGCTATTTATTGCTCTGCGTATTGTTGCTTTTTGGTAAAAAAAACGGGTATTTTGGTCTCCCTTCCGCAACCAAGAAACTCGAGATCGTTGCGCCCACATCACTTCTTCTTCTTGCAGCACTTTGTTGTATATTCTTGTGACTTGTTTCTTCTCCTCCATTACTTCCTTCGTTTGTCTGCCGCATTCGAGTGCCGCTAAATGATCTCGTAGCTGCTTCAATCTCGCCTTAACCGAACCAAAGGTCGAACTATTCCAGACCCTGCAAGTCCGCTGCAACCTATGCAGCCTCTGACCGAGCGAAATGCCAGCCCCTGTTGACTAATTATTCGTCACTAAGCCTTCAAAGGAAGGGTGTGACAGCCACATATTTTCTATTTGAAATCTTCTTGCGGAATGTCGCTTGCTTGATTCCCAATCCAAACAAATCGGGGCGTGATCCGAATTGGGACCATAAAGATGAGTAACACGTGCACCTTGAAATCTTTCAAACCAAGATGCATTTGCTACGACTCTATCCAAGCGTACTCTAATGTTGTCCTCCCCACTTTGATTATTGTTCCATGTAAAAGGGTTACCTGCAAACCCTAGATCAAGAAGTTCCATCTCATTTAGCACGTCTTTAAACTGAGAAAGTTGTGAATAGCTTACCCCCAGTCCACCTTCTTTTTCCGTATTGGTCGTAACGGCGTTGAAGTCACCCGCCACGCACCACGGTCCCATAGGGTCCGAAGCTAATCGTCGCAACAATTCCCATGAGTGATGACGATCTTCTCGGTTTGGGTCACCATAAAACCCCGTAAACAACCATGAAAAATTCTCATCTTTTTCCACCACATTAGCGCTAATATGATGAAAAGAGTTCTTAATTAGGGTCAATTACTTATTAGCCATCTCCAGTATAGGGTAATGATCCATGTACCACTCCCAGTTTCGAAATACACTTATTACCACCTAAAGTTTATAATTGTTTGCAATCAACAATTGAAATTTTTTCCATCCAAAAAGTTAACAGACACAAGGGGTTTTATTGTCAATTACTATTTTTCACATATTTGTTAATTTACAAAAAAGAAAGACAATGAAAAACAAATAAAAAGAAGAAGATGAGGATGAAGAAAAAGCAGTTGTTGCCTGTTGAAGGACGACGCCGCAATAGTCAATCCCTCTCTCTCGATCTCTGCTCTCACTCTCATGTTTCTCTTTTTCTTGCCGATTCTCTCTCTCTCTATCTCTCCTCTCTGTCCATCTCAATAGATTGGAAAATCGACTAGATCCGAAATTGCATCTCTCTATCTCTCTCTCGGCATGTCCGAAATTATCGCCGGCGCCCATCAATTCTCAATCGAAAAGCTGAGCAGAGCTGGGAAATCAGAGGGAGATAAGGAGGAGAACGAACAGGAAATCAGAGGATGTCGTCGGAGACGACGTCGGTTGACTCCGTCGGGGATGACGCGGTCGATTCCATAGTGGGTTGTTTCTGCTATTTCTTCTTCTTTCCTTCTTGTCTCTCTTCTAAGCGAATCAGAAAATTGATTGGGTTTCAATTTAGGATTTTTATTTGGGACTCAGTTTGTGCTAATCTCTTAAGCAAACTGAATTTTGTGATTTGTTGGTGGCTACGAGGAGGTTACGGTGGTGGGTTTCTGGAAACTGGCCGGTTTCTGGATTGGTCAGTGACTCGATTCTGGGTGTAGCGGTGGTCCTGGTTGTGGTAATGGAAGTGGTTGTGGTGGTATTATTAGTGTTCATATTTTTTTGAGTTGACAACATTGCCCCTCAATAACAGTTAACTAACGGAAAATGTTGGACGGAATTTATCCCAGTTGCTGATTGTTAACAATTAACAACTGGAGGTGGTGATAAGAGGGATTTGAAACTGGGAGTGGTGCATGGATCATTACCCTATACTGGAGGTGGCTAATAAGTAATTGACCCTCTTAATTATTGTTACTTGTACTGAGTCCTTCCATAGGAGGGCCAGCCCCCCTCGTCTTCCAACACTACTTCTCGAAAAACAATTTGCGTAACCTAACTTAACCCGTACCTTCTCCATTTCACCTTGCTGATGCAACAACCCGAGTTTTCCTAAACTTCCCGTTCCGGACCGGAAAGCCCAGGAGGGTGCTGCTAAAAGTGACGGTGGAGATCAAAAGCATAACATCCTGAATTATTTATTACATAATATTAGACAGTACAAAGTCTTAAACATTACATAAGTCTTAGAACAAACGTGCGTCTCTAGGATTATTACACTAGGCTTAGCTAACCATAATAGCTTCTACTCAAGTTGATTATCATCTAGGTGAGTCCCGTGCCCTGCTACACCAAGTCTCCTGCTGCTAAACCTGCGGTGGGAAGAAAACAGGAACCACAGTTTTGAAAGTCAGCAATAAATACTGAGTGAGTAACACCCAAGCATGTCAAACACGGAAGTGAGGAAATTTTACAGTAAAACAACAATAATGATGACAACGGAAGTAAAAGATAACTGATTACACAGTTCCAGAAATTTCCAGAAAAACCAGACTTTAATTCATTTCCAATATCCTCATCTGAAAATTTCAATTCCAATAAGCCAACTCTGATATTCTCATTTAATCTTAAATATCCAATTCCTCATTAATAAACTGTCAATCCAAAAATAACCATTTTAATTCTTGAGTTGAACGGGGAAAATCCAATCACAACATAAATACATCCCAATCCCGCTTCCAAGACCTTAAGTGTCGACACCCTCCTAACAGGGTCTTTGTGCCGAGAAGGAGTGAGTACAAGGAGCCAAACCCGAGACAAATTGCAACCGGGCTAAATATCAATAGGTCGAGTGACCAAACCAATCGTAAATGAACCAAATGTTGTTCCCTGTACATCTCTTTTCACTTTAAGTTAATACGGATTAATAGTCATTATGTGCGAGTCTTCAAAGAGTAAACAAATCCATCAATTTGCCAAGTAAAAACATATAAAATACAATTTGAGACAAGTATAAAACATGTTTGACACGAAGGAAGCTGAGCACACGAGACTTGGCATGTATACTCACCTCAATTATCAGCACGCAACGATCCTTTAGAAAGACACGTAGCCCTCGTCAATAAACTCGTCACCTACACATTACATTTTCTTATTCAATTACAAATTATCTACGCAAGTAAACAACACGTAATGCTAGAAGTCTAGCGGTCATATTAGAAATTGCCTAATTTCCCCAACATTCAAATTTCCTAATAAAGTTATCACTATTTAAGAGTCCACATTCTAAGTCTATTTAACTTGTAAATTTTCTAAATGCAAGTTAATTTAGTTAATCAACATTATTTTCATATAACTGAGAATAATTAAACAAATAGCTATTTATTAGAATTTTATAAATAAACTAAGGAATAATGCTTCAAAAAGATATTAATTAGACGTGAGGCATTTAACTATAACTAAATAGCCAATTTGTTCAAAGCAAGTGTTTACTAAATAAATCGTAAATAAACAATTACAAGACATATTTTTAACTTGTAGTTTTACAAATTCTATTTAGCTAGCGAATGTCAATTTAAGTGTTGTTATATTTTTATTTAAAATAGTTGAAAACAATTTAAATCCTAAAAATCACTTTTTATATTTATTTATATATTTCAGTTTGTTAATTGATACTTAAACCCCCAAGTTATGAGAAAAGAAGCAAATACCCCCACCCTTTAACCATTTAGAGCAGTTTCATATGTTATATTTATAACCCATAATTTTCAGAAACTACATAATCTACCCCCAACCAAGAACACATGAATATGTCCGAATCAAACCCAAATTGAAGCCTTGAAATGAGAATCTAAGCATGAAAATAAGACTAGGGAGAGTTTTAGGGTGCACCTGATGGAAGAACCGCAAGAAAAGATGCAGATTAGAGTTGGGTCGAAGGCGGCGGTCGGAGCTCACGACGGGAGTGGTCTGCGGTGGTTCTCCGGTGGTCCTTGGTGCCGGGTTCAAGCTCCTGGAGCTTCCTTGCAATCCCAGAAGATGATCGGTGGTGGTTTCGGACGGTGGCCAAGCCTCAGTGGCCTGGGCGAGATTCCTCGCCTGCAACAATGGTGGCCGACGGCGAGGGAGGTGGGTCTCTGCTGCAGCTGCGGTGTTGCTGCTTCTGCCTCCCTCTTCTTTCTTCTTTCTGATCGGAACAGAGAGCAGAGTGGGAGAGGAACAGAGGGTGAGTGAGAATCGAGGGTGGGTTGTTCTTCCTCTCGGTGGTTTTTCCGCCGGCGACTACAGTGGTGGTGGTGGCTCTCCTTGCTACCACCACTGCTTTTGGTGGCTCTGTTGCAGCTCCCTGTGGGCTTTCCGACGAACAGAGAGAGTGAGAGGAGGCAGAGAGATGGTGACAGGGGGTTGGTGAAGTGATGGCGGTGATGGTGGAATACGGTGGTGTTGGTGGAGTGTGGTGGTGGCGGTGTTTCTGATGATGGATGTTGGAGTGTGACTGCTGGGGAAGGGCAGCAAGCAGTGGGGGAGGTTTTATAGTGAGTTGAGGGCGGTTTGATGGAGGCGGCGGTGGGGGAGGCGGTACTTGGTTGGGGCGGCGTCGAGTCCTTTGCCGTGAAGGCAAAGGTTGGTTACGGGTGAAGACAAAACAGAAGGGGAGGGAGAGAGAGATGACAGGTGGAGGTGTTAATAATAATAATAATAATAATAATAATAATAATAATAATAATAATAATAATAATAATAATAATAATAATAATAATAATAATGGTAGTGGTGGTGGGAGTGTTATAGTGTGGTGGGTTTACCTTCTAGCGCGGTGGCTACACATGCGATAAAACTAATATACACACGTAAAATTAACGTTTCATCTTTAAAATTCGCACAAAAATTATAATAAATTTACCGAATAATTTAGAATTAATTTAGAATTCATATTTTGCCTCCAAAATTACCAATTTACCCCTGATTAAATTACGGGGTATTACATTCTTCCCCCTTAAAGAGAGCTTCGTCCCCGAAGCTTCAATTATTCAAATACTCAACCGCCCAATATCCAACCAATTTTCACATAACCACATAATAAATAATTCAGCCAAAAAAATCATTCACGCAGCTAAGCAAGTAGTTATCATGTCATGCACATGAAGTACCAAACAATTTCACATTTATTTCCTAGGTGTCAATGCTAAGCATGTAATAAGGAAGCTAGGGTTCGAAGACGGTAATAAACGAAGGGTCACATCCTCTCCCCCTTGGAGAGTGACGTCCCTGGAACTCAATGTACCTCATTAAACAGGTGCGGGTATTTCTTTCGCATTTCCTCCTCTGCTTCCCAGGTAGCCTCTTCAGTTTGCTGATTCGTCCATAACACTTTGACGAGTTTGACGCTCTTGGTACGCGTGTCTCTTGTCTTGGTGTCCAAAATTTTGACAGGGTGCTCCTCGTATGATAAAGATGGGTCCAACTCTACTGGTTCAGGGTTGAGCACGTGTGACGGGTCTGGCACATATTTCTTTAGCTGGGATATGTGGAAGACGTTGTGTACTCGCCCCAAACTTGATGGCAAATCTAGTCGATACGCGACATCTCCAATTCTTTCTACAACATCGTATGGCCCAATGAACTTAGGGCTCAATTTCCCCTTCTGGCTGAATCTGGTTACCCCCTTAGTGGGTGAAACCCTAAGGAAAGCTTTTTCTCCCACTTGAAACTCTAATGGCCTCCGCTTCTGATCTGCATAAGACTTCTGCCTGTCTTGACCTGCTTTCATTCTCTGCTGAATCAGTCGCACTTGGTTGGTCATATCCTCAATTACTTGTGGTCCCAGTACTACCGTCTCGCTGATGTCATTCCAACAGAGTGGTGACCGACACTTCCTTCCATACAAAGCTTCGTACGGTGCCATGCCGATGCTCGCGTGATAACTGTTGTTGTAGGAGAACTCGATTAATGGTAGTTTATCGACCCATGAGCCTTGGAAGTCCATAACGCAAGCTCTCAACATATCTTCCAAAGTCTGGATGGTCCTTTCTGTCTGTCTGTTTGTAGCCGGGTGGAACGCCGTACTGAACTTCAATTGTGTTCCGAGTGCCTCCTGAAGAGCTCTCCAGAAGTGCGAAAGGAAATTCGGATCTCTGTCTGAGATTATTGAGCTTGGAACTCCATGATATCGCACTATGTTCTTAATATAGGCATCTGCCCTTTGCTCCATGTTCCACGTGTCATTCATTGGTATAAATTTCGCTGTCTCGGTTAGCCTGTCTACGACAAACCAAATATGGTTGAGTCCGTTCTTCGATGTCGGCAGGGCTGTCACGAAATCCATCGAAATAGAGTCCCACTTCCAGACTGGAACATCTAGTGGTTGAAGTAGACCTCCCATTCTCTTGTGTTCGAACTTGACCTTCTGACACGTTAAGCATCTTGCCACAAATTCAGCTGCTTCCTTCTTCATGTTGGGCCACCAGAACGTCTTCTTCAGGTCTTTGTAAAGCTTGTCGCCTCCAGGGTGAACTGAGTAGGGCGTGTTGTGGGCTTCCCGCATCAACTTCTCCTTGATTGCCGCGCATTTTTGTGGTACGCACCATCTTCCTTTATAACGAAGACTCCCATCTTCATGGATCTGGAATTCTTTGGCTTCTCCTGCTGCAATCTTCTTTTTGATCCTCTCAAGCTTCACGTCTCCGTTTTGGCTGCTCCTTATTTCCTCGAAGAAATCTGGCACAACTGTCATGCTTCCAAGCAGATTCTGCACCGTTCCTTGCTCTACGACTTCAATTTTGAGCTTCTCGAACTCCTGGCATAGCCAGTCTGGCTGGGCTAGCATAGCGTTCATTGCATGGCTTGACTTCCTGCTCAAAGCATCTGCGACGACGTTCGCCTTTCCTTCGTGGTACTGGATGCGTAAATCGTAGTCCTTGATGACCTCTAGCCATCTTCGTTGTCGGTTATTCAGCTCCTTCTGCGTGAAAATGTATTTCAGGCTTCGGTGATCCGTGTAGAGCTTGCAGACTGCTCCATACAGGTGATGCCTCCATATTCTCAACGCGAAGACGACTGCTGCTAACTCCAGGTCATGTGTGGCGTAATTCTCCTCGTGGGGCTTCAGTTGCCTTGAAGCGTAAGCAATTTGTAATACCCCGTTTTATTACAAAGGGTAAATTGGTAATTGAGACAAGAAAATGTAATTTTAATTTCGAACGATGAGTTGGTAATTTTTGGGTTGAAAGTATACTCGGGAATTTCGTATAATAATTCTATAGAAAACGGTATCTTATTGTGTATTTTATTTAGCATTTTATGTGATTTATTTAACTATACCAAAGTATGTACCGTTAAATTCTGAAGGGTAAATTCGGTAATTGAGAAATAAGATTCAATTTTTATTGCGAGTAATGAGTTAGATTATTTTGGGTTGAAAATATTTTCGGGAAGTTCATATATTAATTCTAGAAAATGACATTTTTGTTGTATATTTGATTTTAGCATTTTATGTGGTTTATCTAATTAAAGCCTAACGCGTACCCAAAACACTAGTTTTATCTACCAAAGTGTATACCCAACCCACTAGATGACACACCCATTTAGTGCCCCTAAAGCATCCTAACATAACCAACTAGAAGACAAAAAAAAAGAAAAAAAAAGAATGCCAAGGTCGGTGAAGCAAATTCACCTCTCCAAGTAACACCAATTATTTAATTGATGTGTCACTTTCACCTTTTTCTCACACACCATCAGATTTCTCTCTCTCTCTCTCTCTCTCTCTCTCTCTCTCTCTCTCTCTCTCTCTCTCTTTCTCACAAACAAAAACAAAACTCTCTCTCTCTCTCTCACCAAAACAACCCACGGGGAAAACAAAACCCACCACCACCATAGCCTCCATCACCACCACCCTCACCAACCTCACCACCACGACCTCCTCCTCTCCTCTCCCTCACTCTTTCCTCTCCCTCTCTGTCCGAAGGAGCAGCTAGGCAACTCCGCCAAGGAAGCCGCCGGCCACCCAAGGCAGCCGGCGAAAACCCCGACGGGAAACCGCCACCACCTTTGGCTTCTCTCCCTCCCTCTCTCATTCGACCACCAAGAATTCTCCTCCTCTCTTTTCGACACAAGGAGGACCAAGAGCAGCAATTCCTAGCTGGAGAAACCACCCAAAACCGCCACCATCGCCGCCGCCACCATACTTTCCGGCGAGAAGCTCCGGAGCTAACCGGAGTGACCCACTCTTTAAAAATGGTACCAAACAGCTCCTGGAGGTCCAAGGAGTCTAGATTCACCAACAAATAGAGCGTATAACGTCGGATTGTTCGTCGTTGTTCATCACCGCCGACCACCACCTTCGGAGACATGACCCGCTTCGTCTCTTGACCATTTTTCGCGATTTTTCGCATGGGTAAACTCTAAATCACTCTCTAGTTCATTTTTAATCATCAAAATCTGAGCTTGATAGCTTAAAATCGATTTGGGTATGTTGGGTTGAAGTTTTATGCATATGTTCTTGAAGGGGGGTTGTTTATGTAGTTTCTGAAAAGTTGAGGGTGAGTAGTGCACTGCATGTATAGTTTCTGAAAAGTTGGGGGTGATTTGTGTATATTATCAAACTGCATATATTATATAAACTTTAAAATGTTATTTTTGGATTTATGTTATAAACTAGTATTTCTATACATTATTTTGACTTTATAAAAGTGAATTAGTTGTAAAAATTACATAGAACTATTGTTGTTTTTATAAGCAAGATAAAAATGTGTGATTTGGTTTAATTATATAATTTCGGGTTGATTAACTAAATATTTAAAGTGCTTGTAAACTAGTGTTTTGAGTAAAATAGACTATTTTGTTAATATTGATAAAAATAAATAAGTTGGAAGTTAGTTTGTGAAATAAACATTAAGTATACTTTAAAAAAAATCCATATTGCTATTATTTGATATTACTTGATTATTTTTCCTAAAAAGTGGAAATTATTTACCCAACGTCAATTTATAGATATGTATGACATGTTTAATTGAAATGAGCATTTTTTTTAATTTTAATTGAGTATTTAATTATTATATAGTGTATATATTTTCTAATAAATAAATAGCTATAATTGATTTAGTTTGATTTAACTTTTATAGTCACGTATGAATAAATAGTATGTTTGTTAAATTATTATTTACTAAATAAAGAAATTGTATAAGCCTAATTTGGTTTTATTAACCAATAATTTTACAAGCTTGTATTTGTGTAAGTTATAATATTTTTGTGAGGAAAATATAAGTATTAAATAAATAATTGTTGTATGCTAATAATTAATGGGGTTAAGGGGATAAATTCAAATGACGCATTAGGAGTTAAAGCATTTTGCACATCATACTTGCACAATTGAGCTTCTAAATAATTTAGGAATTATAAATTGTAGGTGACAAGATCGTAAGCAAGGATTACGAATATCCGTAGAAGCTTTATCGCGCTATTTGTCTTACTACTTGAGGTGAGTAAATATGCCTAACCTAGTGTGCCCGTCCTCCCTTCGTGTCCAAATATTTTTATGATTTTTACGTCTCAAATGTGATTTGTGATTTATGTGTTTAACTTTATATTTCAATTACGCGTCCAACTATTTTTCTGATTTATACGCCTCAAATGTGAATTGTAGAATACGTGTTTGACTTGGAATTTCAATTACTTGTTTATCGATTCATTTGGAAACTATCACATAGAAATTAATAATACGTAATAACGTAAAGTGGAAACAGTTGTGCGGTGGAACCATATGCGGATTATTATTTATTGTGGTTATTATATTTTGCTCGGTTGCAATTGCCCCGGGCTGCTCCATGTACTCACCTCTCTGGCCGCTAGAGTCTTAGAGGGGTGCCGGCACTTAAGGTCTTGGATGCTTGCGAGATGGTTGATTCTATATTGTTGGTTCGTTCCCCGCTACAACTAAACTAAAATGTGGATTTTGAGATGTGGATGATGGATTATGGATTTTGATTATTGGATATTGGGAATTCCCTAATTGGGACAAATATTATGGATCGGAATGTTTCGTTTGGGTAAATGTCTATTATACTGTGATGATTTGAGAACACATTTCTGGAAACAAAGAATTAAAAGTCTGAAAATATATTTCTTTTATCACATGAGAAATTATTTGTTTACTTCTTACATATCATCCTGCTTTCTTAAAATAAAAATATGACTCTTTCCGATTTACACGTTGGGGTGTTTACTTACTCAGCTTTTTTGTGCTGACTTTGGAAAAACTGCAGTCTTTGTTTCTTTCCCCCGCAGGTCTAGGCGAAGGGAGCTCGGCTTAAGGGGAAACGTAGACTCACCTAGTTGAGCTAGTGCTAAATAAATAGAACACCTAGATAATATCTCATCATGTTGATAGTATGTATTATTTCACTGTTGTAAACATTAAGGCTTGTAATATAAATAGCTACGGCGAAGTTTGTTTTGATTACCATTGTTCCTTGCACCGGGAGCGATCCCAGGTGCGGAGTGGCATTCCCGTATTTCTCCCACGACGAAGTATGGGGGTGTCACACAATTACCCTTATATCCTGCATAAGGACGCATCCAAGTCCCTTCTTTGACGCATCGCTGTATACTTCGAACTCGCCAGAGTCGTTTGGCAGGGCCAACACTGGTGCTGTAGTCAGTTTCTCCTTCAGAGTCTGGAATGCGTTCTCGCAGCTTTCATCCCAGTGATACTTCACCGCCTTCTTTGTCAGAGTCGTCAATGGCCTCGCGATCTTGGAAAAGTCCTTCACGAACCGTCTGTAGTATCCAGCTAAGCCGAGGAAACTCCTTACTTTTGAAACATTCTTCGGAGTTGGCCAGTCTTTGACTGCCGAGATCTTCCCTGGGTCTACTGCTATTCCCTCCTTCGAGATGATATGACCCAAGAACGGAACACGATCCAGCCAAAATTCACATTTTGACAGCTTGGCATACAACTGCTCCCGCCGCAGCGTCTGCAATACTTCCCTGAGATGTTCCTCGTGCTCCTTCTCGCTCTTCGAATACACCAAAATATCATCTATTAAGACGACTACAAACCGGTCTAGGAACGGCCTCATCACCCGGTTCATCAAGTCCATAAAGACTGCAGGCGCATTGGTTAGGCCAAACGGCATCACTGTGAATTCATAATGCCCATACCTTGTCCTAAAGGCAGTCTTGGGTACTCTGCTACTCGTAGCTGATGGTAACCTGACCGCAAATCAATCTTTGAGAAGACGCTGGCTCCTTGCAATTGATCGAACAAGTCATCAATCCGGGGTAGCGGATACTTGTTCTTGATGGTGGCGTTGTTCAACTCGCGGTAATCAATACATAGCCAAAGGCTACCGTCTTTCTTCTTCACGAAAAGTACTGGGGCTCCCCAAGGTGATACACTTGGTCTAATATACCCCTTCGTTAGAAGTTCTTGCAACTGATCCTTCAGCTCCTTCAGCTCTGCGGGTGCCATCCGGTACGGTGCCTTTGAGATCGGCGCGGTCCCTGGTGCTAAATCTAGAGTAAATTCCACCTCTCGCTTGGGTGGCATGCCTGGGATCTCTTCTGGGAATACGTCAGGAAAATCCTTCACGAAAGGGATCTCTTCCAACACAGTCTCCTTTTTGGAAACGTCGCGGATATAACATAGGTAGGCAGTTTTTCCCTTCTTTACTTGATTAACTATAGCCAGGGCTGACACAAGTTTAACGCGAGGTTCCCTAATAATTCCACGGTAGGTGGTTTTCTCCCCTTTAGGTCCTCTTAAACGAACTTTCTGATCAAAACAGTCAATGACTGCCCTATATGCCCCAAGCCAATCCATTCCTAGGATTACATCTATACCCCCAAGGTCAAATTTTATAAGGTTGGCAGGTAGGACACTTGTGAGAATTTTTAGTTCTACTCCTTCAAATAAAGTGTCACACACAGTAATTTGACCCGTCGGTGTTGCTACAGGAATGGATATTTTAGATGATTTTTGCAAACCCAATTTCTCAATAAGGGACGACGATATAAAAGAGTACGATGCACCAGAATCAAATAACACAAAAACTGGATGTTCATAAATGAGAAAAGTACCCGTGACTACTCCGTGGTCAGCTTCAGCTTCAGTCTTTGTCATCACGGCTATCCTTCCAACATTGCCATTTTGCGGTCCAGCTCCTCCGTTTCCAGCGCCATTGTTGTTAATTGCCATCCCAGCATTTCGGTTTTGGGCCCCATTCTGTCCTGCATTCCCCTGGTTGAAATTTCGCTGCCGTCCATACCCGTTGCCTCCATTATTGCGGTTGCCATTGTTCCTGTTCCCATAGCCCAGCTGCTGGTTTCCAGCTTGTTGGTTCCCGTACTGCTGGCGATTCCCCTGGTAGTTGTTCTGTGGTGGTCTCTGATAGTTGTTGCCTTGGTAGACTTGCTGGTTCCCTGCTGGTGGAAACCAACATTCATAAGCTCGGTGCCCCTTTCTTCCACAGTTGTTGCAATTAATAAGATTCCCCATGCAGTCAGTTCCGGGGTGGTTTCTCCTACACCTCTTAAAGAAGTAGCGACGAACTGGTTCAGCTTCAATGATCTGCTGGTTGCCTCGGTTTTGATTGTTTCCCCCATTGTTAGGTTTAAACTTCTTGGTCTGGTTGCTACTTCCTGCGTCAGCTGTCTTGCGTTTCCCGCGATACTCGTCCTGAACCTCCTGGACTTGCCACATGTCAGCGGCTCGGTCATACGCCTCATGCAAAGTGTCGTAGGTTCTACTGCGCATGATCTTCTGCAACTGGAAATGTAGTCCCGAAATAAACTTGTTGACCTTATCGTCTTCACCGGGTACTGTGTGGCCAGCAAACTTTAGTAGTTCCACGAACTTCTTGAAGTAGTCAGTTACCGAGCCGTTCCCTTGCGTCAAATTGTTGAATTCATTGTACTTCCTTCTCTTAACATGGGCTGGATAGAACCGCGTCCTAATAGCAGTCTTGAAGGCTTCCCAGTTGAAGTTTGGTCGAGCCAGCAAAACTTCCTGGTTAGTGGTCCACCAGTCATCTGCGTCATCTAGCAGCTGCAACACGGCACAATTAACCTTCTCATCCCCAGGGCAATGAACAACCTTTAAGAGCTTCTCAAAGTTCCGAATCCAGTTCTCCAGTTCAATCAGATCTTCCTTCCCAGTGAATTGGCGAGGGTTCAACTCAGATATTTGCTTAGCATAACTTGGCCTTCCTTGCTCTTCGCGGCCGACTACTCTATCCATAACCTGTGTCATTCGTGCCATCTGTGCAACTAGTTGCTCCATTTGTGGTTGGTTGAGATCTTCAGCAGCCATTGGTCAACTCTCGGGGTCCTACGCAATTACTCGTATTTTACCACTTAATACTATTGTCTCAAGGTCAGATTCATTCCAGAGATACTTAACAAAGTATTTAACAGCTATGCAAGAAATATTATCCACGGTATAACATGCAAGTAATATAAACTCATCAATTATTAAATGGAAAGCACATTGCACAATTTAAATTTTCCCATGTATCACATTCCATACTCATCGTCTTCCTGGAGAAATATTACTCATCACAAAATATCACACAATCATTAAGATAATCCAGGCATAACCAAATCACATAAAAGTTCTCAGCACAGCAAGAAAAGATCAAAGTGGCAGGGTCAACAAATAAACTACCCATAACCCAATCGGCTTTTCCGGTTTTATCTTGCCCTATGTTCATTGTTAGTTGCCCTACAGGTTATTATTTCCCTTTAACGAATGACCGGCTCTGATACCACCTGCAACAACCCGAGTTTTCCTAAACTTCCCGTTCCGGACCGGAAAGCCCAGGAGGGTGCTGCTAAAAGTGACGGTGGAGATCAAAAACATAACATCCTGAATTATTTATTACATAATATTAGACAGTACAAAGTCTTAAACATTACATAAGTCTTAGAACAAACGTGCGTCTCTAGGATTATTACACTAGGCTTAGCTAACCAGACTAGCTTCTACTCAAGTTGATTATCATCTAGGTGAGTCCCGTGCCCTGCTACACCAAGTCTCCTGCTGCTAAACCTGCGGTGGGAAGAAAACAGGAACCGCAGTTTTGAAAGTCAGCAATAAATACTGAGTGAGTAACACCCAAGCATGTCAAACACGGAAGTGAGGAAATTTTACAGTAAAACAACAATAATGATGACAGCGGAAGTAAAAGATAACTGATTACACAGTTCCAGAAATTTCCAGAAAAACCAGACTTTAATTCATTTCCAATATCCTCATCTGAAAATTTCAATTCCAATAAGCCAACTCTGATATTCTCATTTAATCGTAAATATCCAATTCCTCATTAATAAACTGTCAATCCAAAAATAACCTTTTTAATTCCTGAGTTGAACGGGGAAAGTCCAATCACAACATAAATACATCCCAATCCCGCTTCCAAGACCTTAAGTGTCGACACCCTCCTAACAGGGTCTTTGTGTCCAGAAGGAGTGAGTACAAGGAGCCAAACCCGAGGCAAATTGCAACCGGGCTAAATATCAATAGGTCGAGTGACCAAACCAATCGTAACTGAACCAAATGTTGTTCCCCGTACATCTCTTTTCACTTTAAGTTAATACGGATTAATAATCATTATGTGCGAGTCTTCAAAGAGTAAACAAATCCATCAATTTGCCAAGTAAAAACATATAAAATACAATTTGAGACAAGTATAAAACATGTTTGACACGAAGGAAGCTGAGCACACGAGACTTGGCATGTATACTCACCTCAATTATCAGCACGCAACGATCCTTTAGAAAGACACGTAGCCCTCGTCAATAAACTCGTCACCTACACATTACATTTTCTTATTCAATTACAAATTATCTACGCAAGTAAACAACACGTAATGCTAGAAGTCTAGCGAGTCATATTAGAAATTGCCTAATTTCCCCAACATTCAAATTTCCTAATAAAGTTATCACTATTTAAGAGTCCACATTCTAAGTCTATTTAACTTGTAAATTTTCTAAATGCAAGTTAATTTAGTTAATCAACATTATTTTCATATAACCGAGAATAATTAAACAAAATAGCTATTTATTAGAATTTTATAAATAAACTAAGGAATAATGCTTCAAAAAGATATTAATTAGACGTGAGGCATTTAACTATAACTAAATAGCCAATTTGTTCAAAGCAAGTGTTTACTAAATAAATCGTAAATAAACAATTACAAGACATATTTTTAACTTGTAGTTTTTACAAATTCTATTTAGCTAGCGAATGTCAATTTAAGTGTTGTTATATTTTTATTTAAAATAGTTGAAAACAATTTAAATCCCAAAAAACACTTTTTATATTTATTTATATATTTCAGTTTGTTAATTGATACTTAAACCCCAAGTTATGAGAAAAGAAGCAAATACCCCCCCCCCCCTTTAACCATTTAAAGCAGTTTCATATGTTATATTTATAACCCAGAATTTTCAGAAACTACATAATCTACCCCCAACCAAGAACACATGAATCTGTCCGAATCAAACCCAAATTGAAGCCTTGAAATGAGAATATAAGCATGAAAATAAGACTAGGGAGAGTTTTAGGGTGCACCTGATGGAAGAACCGCAAGAAAAGATGCAGATTAGAGCCGGGTCGAAGGTGGCGGTCGGAGCTCACGACGGGAGTGGTCTGCGGTGGTTCTCCGGTGGTCCTTGGTGCCGGGTTCAAGCTCCTGGAGCTTCCTTGAAATCCCAGAAGATGATTGGTGGTGGTTTCGGACGGTGGCCAAGCCTCAGTGGCCTGGGCGAGATTCCTCGCCGGCAACAATGGTGGCCGACGGCGAGGGAGGTGGGTCTCTGCTGCAGCTGCGGTGTTGCTGCTTCTGCCTCCCTCTTCTTTCTTCTTTCTGATCGGAACAGAGAGCAGAGTGGGAGAGGAACAGAGGGTGAGTGAGAATCGAGGGTGGGTTGTTCTTCCTCTCGGTGGTTTTTCCGGCGGCGACTACAGTGGTGGTGGTGGCTCTCCTTGCTACCACCACTGCTTTTGGTGGCTCTGTTGCAGCTCCCTGTGGGCTTTCCGACGAACAGAGTGAGTGAGAGGAGGCAGAGAGATGGTGACAGGGGGTTGGTGAAGTGATGGCGGTGATGGTGGAATACGGTGGTGTTGGTGGAGTGTGGTGGTGGTGGTGTTTCTGATGATGGATGTTGGAGTGTGACTGCTGGGGAAGGGCAGCAAGCAGTGGGGGAGGTTTTATAGTGAGTTGAGGGCGGTTTGATGGAGGCGGCGATGGGGGAGGCGGTACTTGGTTGGGGCGGCGTCGAGTCCTTTGCCGTAAAGGCAAAGGTTGGTTACGGGTGAAGACAAAACAGAAGGAGAGGGAGA
The DNA here is from genome assembly GCA_023055425.1 of Linanthus parryae. Taxonomy (NCBI): domain Eukaryota; kingdom Viridiplantae; phylum Streptophyta; class Magnoliopsida; order Ericales; family Polemoniaceae; genus Linanthus; species Linanthus parryae. Next base: position 126,536,228 of record JALGPY010000001.1, read on the forward strand.
GAGAGATGACAGATGGAGGTGTTAATAATAATAATAATAATAATAATAATAATAATAATAATAATAATAATAATAATAATAATAATAATAATAATTATAATAATAATAATAATAATAATAATAATAATAATAATGGTAGTGGTGGTGGGAGTGTTATAGTGTGGTGGGTTTACCTTCTAGCGCGGTGGCTACACACGCGATAAAACTAATATACACACGTAAAATTAACGTTTCATTTTTAAAATTCGCACAAAAATTATAATAAATTTCCCGAATAATTTAGAATTAATTGAGAATTCATATTTTGCCTCCAAAATTACCAATTTACCCCTGATTAAATTACGGGGTATTACAGCTGAAGCTTGGTTTCCATTAGAAAGAGCACGTCGGGAGCTTGGTGCCTCACCAAGTCGCGAAGCGAAAGGAGCGTGCAAGGGTTCCCAAACCCTCGCACGTTCCAGCTGATGAGACTCATTATGTCTGGCGGGGGTGCACCGCACCCGCCGCCAATATCGTAGTTGGGGTTTTTGAGACGCCCCCGTCTGTGGTAGGAATCTGCAAATCAGAATCCTTGTCGATCTTGCCTCCGGTGTCACCAACTTGGCTGGTACCATTCCCTCGTCCTCTTCCCCTACCTCTGCCCCTATTGTTTCTTCCCATTCCACCTCGGGTTGATTTGGAGCTGATGTCAGCTAGCTTTCCCTTCGGATTTGGTCTAAAGTTTGCTTCACTAGCTTTCCGTTTAGAATTCGACGCAGGTGTCTGGGTGGCCTCCACTGTCTTGCCTTTCGCTTTTGCCGATAATCGTTCTGCAGTAGTACCAGCCGCTAGTGTCCTAGTGGGTTATCATATATTTTACTCGCATAGTTCAGCTGTGGGGGCAGTTGCTCCTCCGTTTCCATTTGAGAGCTTTCCGATTCATTGTTGTCCATGGCTGGGGGTTCCGGCTCTTGGCCCTGTTTTGGACTGGATTTAGGACTGTTGACATTAGTTTCCAGGGCCTCTTGTCCATCAGGGTTGGTCTTTGGTGATTTCTTTCTTGGAGTTGGGCGGAAGATCATCCATTGTTCGAAACCTGACAATTCTTCTCTCTTCTCGGTATCTGTTTTGACGCTGCATGTCCAGCTTGAGTGGGTGAGGCAGCCACACCATTCATACATGTTTGGTAAACGTTCGTATTTAAAATCTAACCATCTCTTTTTCCCGATTGCCACAATCGTTGCTCCCCTGCGAAGGGGTTTATGGACCTGGATTCGGACGCGAGCTCTCATGTAGACTCCTCCTTCTCCTGGTAATACCCTGTCATCCGTCTTTATCACGAGCCCTGTGGTTTTTAGGGACTTGCTTAAGTCCTCCTCCGATTGAAGGAAGTAGGGGAGATTGCGTACTTGAATCCAAACATCCATAGTATCAAAGCTAATATCTTCAATGTCAACTGCTGGTTCCCATGGTTTCAGTAGTAGCGGATTACCATCAAAGATCCACGGTCCACCCGCTAGTACCTTCTCCATTGAGTTAGTGGATGGAAATTCAAAGATAAATATGTTAGGGCTTACTTCAGTAATACTAGTGTCTTCTCCTTCGTGCCAGATCCTGTTGAACAACAACTTCTTTGCCCATACATTGAACTGGATGGGGAGCAAGAAAGAGCCAATGAGGCAGGGGCCCAAGTTTTGTATCGCTTCTCTGGAGTGTTCATCAGAGAACTCAATAACTTATTCCTCTTCAATCGACAACTTGGCCAACTTCTCTGTATTGTGGACGTACCTGCTGTATCAGGAGCATCATCCTGCATAGGATCAACCTCTGTATTCCCCGGTTGTCCGTCGATCACCTTCGTCGTAGCCTCTTTCGCCGCTTTGTCGTTCGTTTCTTTGTTCATCGCCTCTTTCTCCCTCCGACTTCCTCGGAGCTGGGAAACCCTAGGTTCTTTTTGACTTTACTCATTGTTGTGTAATAAGTAAACAAAAAAAAAATTATGCAAATGCATAAGTTGGTTATATATTTTTTTTTGTAGCAGATTATTCAAGTTTTTAATGTCTGTTTGATCATATATAAATTTCAAATGAAAACATGGTAAGGCAAGAACATAGATGAACGTCGGTATGGTTTTAAACTGAATGATTTGGCAATAAATTAGAAAATTATTACCTTTTTTAGTGGTTGTTTGCTCATGTTAAGCACGTTTGTTTTAATTCCAAGGTAAAGGGGAAAGATAACTATACACAAATGGATAAATTTTCAGTAATTGATTACAAAAAATATTATTTAAATGTCATTTTGCATCTGCGGTAATTCTTGACATTGTGATTGAAAATGTAGTCAGGTTATTCTAAAAAAAATATATATAGTCAGACAAAAAATTCAACAAACGTTGGTATGGTCTAAAAGTATATGTTTTGGTTGTAAATGAAAAACATGTTTCAATTTGTCTGATTTCAACTTGTCTATATTTGTTTAGTACATCTTTTAATAAATTAGAAATCAACATATTGGAAAATATAACAGCATTTTCCATTTCTGTGATAGTTATTTACCACATCTTTTAATAAAAGGCGAAATCAATATAGTGCCAAAAAATAGCACATGAAAAGACAAAATACAACTCTTCTGAAATGGAATTCATTGAACAAAGCAGTAGAATCTTCAAAACCCTTGGGACTTTTAAATTCAATGCATAGAGAAATTAATATTTTGTTCAAATGCCAATGCAAAATGTTAGTTTCAATGTATTAGATGTAATTGAATTTTGAGTTGGCAAATTGTAATTGGAAACATGTCAATTTGAATTGAAGTGTAAAGATATAATTGGTTTATTATGCCACATAAGACAACACATGGCATGAAAAGAATTTCTCTAAAATCCTATGTGTCATGAGGAAAATGTACCTCTCTCATTGCTTTGCTTTTATATAGTTATAGATTTGCCCCCCGCATAATTTTTTCTATAGCATTGGGTAGTACAATACTATTATTTTGGAGGGACTTAAGAAGTTGATCTGGGAGGAATTTTTAGTTGGATACTGGAAAGACTACATGTATATTTGCAAATTTGATTTTATTTTTCCTTTCAGTAGTTAGGTTTTAGATCTACCTTCACACTAACCCCATATGATTTGTGTTTTTTCGTTTTCATTTTAACCTTTTTTTTTAATCCTTTCCTACTTCAAACATGACACACGTTCGGCATAATCCTTTTTTTTTACTGTCGTTTTGTTTGATTTGTTTGTGGTGTTAGTGACCCAACTGCAGAAATCCTGAAAGTGTCTCGGATTGAAGTAACTGCCAAGGTTGACATTCCTTGTACGGCTACGGCACAAAGCCGAGTTATCATTGACTATCTTGTGCATAAGAGGAGTGATAACTTTGGCTGGGAAGAAGCAGATGTTCGTATTGGAGTTAAGCGACCAGGAATGGAAAGTTACGAATCTTTGGACGTGAAGCAGCAAGTGCTTCAAGTGCCACCCAACAGGGATGGGTTAGTGGGGGTTCTCTTAGAAAATGTCGACACAAGTAATACTGTTGCTGACACCCTCGAGTTTGGTTTCTTTGATAACTGGACGACATCATTGAAAGGGGGACTGGTGTTCGTGAGCGTACTTGTAATCTTTCTTGACCCCCCTTCACTAAAATGATCGGGGTACATGAGCGTAATCCATTTGTTCTTGTGCGCTTTAGAATTATACTAAATAAATAAAATACATGTAACGGTGCTTACTTGTAGTATGTCGTGAATACCGACCTCCAAGTTCAAGCCTAAATCATTGTGTTCTCTTCGCATATGAACTAATAAAGTGTTGGCAATGGATTAAGATATTATATATGTACCTACTTCATCTATCCTTCATTCTGTCAATCGATCATGGATAGACGCGTTTGATAACCGTCTTATTCAAACGATTCTACATGATTGTCAGTTTTCAAAGACAATAATATGCAGAGGCCATTTCCGTTACCGCAAATGTTATCTAGAAAAGAGGTTTTGTAAGAATTTGTTGAAAAAGGCAACACAGTTTTTAGTCACATCGATGCCCGCATCCATGAGATCTACAAGTATCCTAACTCCTGATCAAATAAATTTCTACTATTTAAAAGTTTGTAGGGAGTTTTAATGATGCCTAAGTTCCTAACGTATTATACCCATACTACCCTCATTCTTTAATTGAATTACTACTATCCATCGCTGATACACGTTTGCTCGTCACGATACATTCAGTCTATTTGGTTAGGGTTTCACATAGCTGCATATTGTTGAACGACGGTGTCTTCGGTTATGCTTTCTCAACGCTTCTGTCTCAGTCATGTTCCTCGACGCACACTCATCTTCTTGAATCTTCTCAATGCCTCTGTCTCTGTCATGTTTCACGACGCACGCTCATCTTCGTCAGTCCACCACCAACCACCTAAAAGCAGCGTCGAACCCGATCGGATTGTCGCCTGAAAATCGTAGAATTGTCCTAATTTGAGAGGCTACTACTGACGGAGAATGCAGATAAATCATTAACAGTGGATATTGTGTGGAGATGAGAAGGCCGTAAGTGGCTACTGTGAGTCCTATTAGCCTATGTTTTGTTCAGATCTACAGATTTTTTCTGGTGTATTCATATTCACGAGATTTTCTTTTATGTTTTGCGTGTGTGACTTTGAAGGGGAAGCCTCTCTTTAATGACTCCGATATGTCGCTCATAACTAGGGGGTTTTGTGATTGCACTGAGCCAATAAGTTGGGTGAATTTGAAGCGATCTGATTGACGAGGATGGTGTTGTTGGAAATACGATATGTCTATTAAGAAGAATCTGAATAGAAAGATTAACAGGAAGATGAAAAATACAGAAAGGTTAAAACTTACAGATAGTTAATCTGCCGAATGCTAAAGTTAGATGGAAGACAGTCTCGTTGTTCATGAACGATCTAGGTGAAGTAATATTCGCCCCCATGGTAATGTTGCTTGGTTTTATTTATTTACAGACACGGGCAAATTACTCCCCAGGATGAAAGTCTTCATGTACTGCAGACGAAAGCACAATCTGCAGTACCGGCGAACCGAACTTTGTTTTGAGAGAAATTGTGAGTAAGTGAGAGAATTGCTGTTTGGAGTTCGGATGATAAAAACTGAGAGAGGAAGGCTGCTTTTATAGGCAGGAAGAAGAGCGGTTACAAAATCGTTCGTGTTTGTTCAAATTTGAAAAGCAACGGTTGTAACAGTTGTAAAAGTTACAACTGTTTGGACTTCCAGTATAGTAAAATTAATTTACCAATGTGCTGGATTAAAAGTTAGTTTCTGGCCAAAAAGATAATGCCAACCGCACCGCGCCACGGCCCGTGCCCGAACCCGAGGCCGAGCGGATGGCGCGCGCGTGGTGGTTCGGACTACAGCTAGGTCCTCCCTCCTACACAAAATGTGTATCACCCAAATGGCGTGCCCTTAGTACTCAAACCTTGAGTAGATGAACTACTCTTCTCTTCCTCATTTCCAAGATGTGCGATCATTTAAAATTGGGCATATGAAGTGGCCAACTTCAACGCCTAATTTCTCATTCACCCGTTAATGATTTTCGATGTTTGAGATCTTGAATCAATCCCTTTGTTATCTAGTTTAAGGATATGTTAAAGTTGATTCAAGTTCTTGATTTTAACTTGACCTAAATTAGGTAACAAAGCATGTCTCAAAAACCATTTCACAACAAGTGGTTTCACGACCTTTCGTTAATATCTAACCTTCGATTTAAGTTTATGTTATTTTTCTTGTACTCTCTCATTTTCTTGCTTTTAGTTGATGGATAGTAAGGTGGTTATAAATTTCTACGGTGTTACAGTTTGACTTCTTCTTTGATGTTAGGTTTCACGTTGAGAACCGGCTGATTCAATCAGACCTTTCATGATACAATATGATTGTAATCCAAGTGAGACACTGGAAGTCTGTAATCGCCTCCCATCGAAGACTTCTTGCCAAGAGTGACGGTCCACTGCTTGTTAGTGACAAGGGAAAGCGCAATCAGGTCACCTCTTTGCTTTGTAACAATTTTTTTTTTTTTTTTTTTTTTTTTTTTTTTTTTTTTTTTGAAGTCGTCCTTGGTAATGCTTCGTTTCGTATTGTGTCACTTTTATATGGGCTTCTGCAAATTTCGGATTCACTTGCTGAGTTTGGTTGCTATGGACAACTTATAAGTGAAAGACTTCTTGTAGGGAATCTATTCCATGGAACGCACAGTGCTTTGATCCTTCGAAGTGATTTATCTGTTCATGTTTGATTACTTTTGATTTAAGGAATTTCTTAATCTGCTTTGGAGTTTCATCAAGTTCCTTCGTTTTCTCCTCTGTTTTTTAATTAAGCGTTTGTTGAAGTATCCACTCTGCATGTTCATGGACTTCGGATACCTGTAGATTCTATAACTGGGTATCCTCTGAATTTACTACGTTTTCTTATTTGTCTCTTGAATTGGGTTTTGATTTCGTTGTAAACTCCCATTTTTGCATATATCATTGTGTTCTCTGAAAATTTTATCGTGTCCAGATACATATAAATGCGATATCGAGTATTCATATTGTGTAACTATATTGTATTTTACGTCTTATGATTAGGGTTTTAATTAAATCAAATTTCAGAATATTTGATTGTGTTTTGGGTTATCTGAAAATTTTATTGTGTTAGGGGTTGTCTGAAAATTTATTGTTTATATTATAAAAGTGAAATATGAGTCCATAGGTTATTCTAATTCAGGGATGGCTTGTTTATTTCAAAAAAGAAAATCAGGGATGGTTGGAATTAAAACGCTTTTTTTTATCGTGTTTGTGTAAGTTTTGATTCCGTTTAAATAACTACCTTGTTCTCCATGTAACATATCTTCTTCTTCTTCTATCTATCCAATGAGTTTCTGTTTCTTGGTTATTTCCAGTGATCTTTTCATCTTCTTTCTTTTTCTTCTAGATCTCTTCAAGTGGTCTCCGTTGACAAGCTCTCCATCATCTTACTGTCATAAGGTGCATTTCTGGCTTTGATTATATGGATGTTGAATTGGATTTCGCTTTTTTTTTTTTTTTTTGTAGATAGTCACTCTCCGAAAATTTTATTTATCATGTATTTTGTGAAGATTTATGGCTGGTTCGTTTAGAAAAATTCAAAAATGAGCCCAGAGGTTATTTGAATTTAGTGGTGTTTGCATTCAAGTGATTTTTCCGTCTTTGATTTTGCTGTAAGCATTAGCTTTCAGAAGTTTTCTTTCGAGTTCATTGGCCTTTCATTGGCCTATTGGTCGTAAAGCGATACTCTGAGATTTCTTTTGATACGCCGAATGTATGTATTTCTCTTTTATTCTAGGTTCATCTTCCACAACTCTTTATCAAGCTTGGTTCAGTTTTTGGTTGCATTTGGTTGCATTGGTTACAAATTCAGTTGATTGAAGGCTAATGAGATTACATAGCATAGTACTTTGTTGACAGTTATCACGTTCTATCATAACTAACTTCACAAATCGACGTAGACCACCGGATAATACTTCTCTTCTTATTTTTTGTTTAGACGACTCGAAAAACTTAGCATTGCTGGCTCTATCTTCTTCGTCGTATCATTCGTATGATATTAATGCTCTGTCATGGTAAGATCTTGTTATGAGTGACTGGCAATATCAGTTCTTGCTTATCATAAACTTGATATTCTGTTTACCTATTCTTCCTTTTTGGAGGAAGAAGCTGTGGTTAGCTTTTTTATGGGTTGTGTTATGAGTCTCAGAAAGTTTCATTGCGGTATCAGTTGAAGGTCCATGTTTTCTTTGTTTGGAATGAACTATAGAAGGCAGAACGAGAATGAAGGGCAGGAAGGATCTAACACATTCAGATCTACGTCATGAATTAAAGCGGAATATTCATGTGTTTACCTTGTCTTCCTAAGCTCCTTAATGCAGCGGATGATCGTTGTGTTGCTTGCTTTCACGTGCCTCCTTCTTGATCTTGCTCCCACCAATCTAGTGTGAATCTCGAGGACGAACACTGATTTCCACACCACGTTCCACCTCCTTGGATGAAGTTGGAGAGAGACTAGGGTTCTCTACAACTAGTATGAATCTAGACAGAGTAACTTTATTCTCTGGAATAGTCTATTAGCCTTAGCATAATAGCACTATAGCACTACATAATGTGTAGGAGGCTATCTCTTTATATAGGCAAAACTTCTCCTAGGTTTGCACATAAACCCCTAGGGTTTGAGCCATAGCTACTAACCCCTCTAGTTTGTGCATTAGTGCAACTAACCCCATAAGGTTATGATAATTGCATTGGGCACCCCACATGGGCGCACCAATTGCTAACATCTCCCACTCGCACAGTGGGGTTGCACAATCTATCCAGTCTCTATCAATCTCCAACTTTCTATCATCTACAAAAGAGTATTGTGTGGCCGTGGCGTGTGACCGGTGAGAGTACCTGCATTTCGGGAGATCCGTACACCAAACTCGTATAGCCAGCATGGGAAGGCACCCTCTCGGGAGATCCACATACCAAACTCGTATAGCCAGCGCAGGAAGGCACCCTTAAAACATACAACAGCGATAATGCTCTCCGTAACTCTCGTATTCCCCAGATTCCTCCGATTGTCATCTCGTGGATCATGAGCACCTGCCTTGTCCCGAAGGCCATGCTCCAATGAGTCCACATCTCCTTTATATTTTCATATCCTACATGATCCCATAAGATCTTGCAGGTGGGCCCAATGAAGATAATAAAGAGCGATGCAACGAGAATCTTTCCTTACATACATGTGTCACTCAGATTCGGCTCAGCTGCTTTCCCAGCAGTGTCCGGAAGGCCGAATCATCCATAGCCGTAAGGTGTCACGCCAAAGTAGCACCACCGACCCGTCTCCTCATGACACAGACGTAAGTACAAAGGGTATACAGTGTCAATCACCTTTATGTGATCGACGAGGCTCACACGATGAGGAATCCCAGGGACTAATTCTACTCATCACCTCATGGTCACTCATAAGCGCGCGTTATTCAAGGGGGAATATGCGCCATAGTGTTTAGACTCTGATCAGAGCGCATGTCTTATCCTTGCAAAAGGACCACTATGCAGATGTCTATCCGGTAGCCCTTATGGCCACCAGCCCGAGTGCTGCCATGTCACACTGTTGTGAACAATTATCAGCTCTCGCATCTGGCTTCTTCTACACAGACTATACATGGTTCGGGGTAGTAACCATGTTCGATTGGCCATAACCAACCTCACCTTGGAACTTATTTCCAATGCGACAATCAAATCCGTCCGACAGGCTCCTAGCTCTACTGATAGACCTTAAGCTCTTATCATAGGCCATATGCTCATATGAAGAAGGCATCTCATATCATATCGCAGGCTTTCAGCGCTTATCTGGATTCTGTCTCATCTTCCGCCACACCCAGACATATCCAGGATATTGCGAAGGCGGTCGCTCGTGTGAGTGAGCCGACCTAGTGTCTGCGTGACATGCTCTATGCTAGTACAGGAAATGTAACATATCATACATGTATCAAAAACAACATGCTGCTTTAAAACAAATCCAATTAAAATCCAGTCAATCAATGTCGTGTGCTCATCAATCATATTGCTAGTTATCGACTACCAAGTCCCAATTTTCTAGAGCAATCCACAAAGACAATTCTTAAGTGGTTTAGAAATGGGATGAGCCAACATCCTGGCCCATAGTCGATCCACTCAGGATTACTCTCTAGGTAGTTATTTCACCTTTTGTGAAATGGTACCCTTGACTATGTGTTTTGACTTTACCGCAGTGCTATAGCCGTGTGCTAGCACAACTCATGGTAATCGGTTTGTCGATAGCTCATAAGCTTACTATAAAACCCTTTTAGTCAAACACATTTCTGCCCTATGGCAGAACAGGCAATCGTGCTTCGCTTCCATGACTAATGGAGCGGTCCAATACAATCATACAACACTTATATTGCATTTCTTCCATGCGAGTCTATCATCGAACATGGACAATAGCCTGAGTCGGATCCAAGTGCATCTAGGTCCCCACCCTAGTTAGCATATGTGGCTAACTAGTCGAAGCATCATCTTCGATAGTTACAGCACGTGATCCATCGTATAGAGTATCGTGGTTACAATCTTGTGTCTTAAATTGGAATATCCTGAAATCCAATTCTTCCGATTGCATAGCGTTCGCTAGGTCTGAGTACACACCATAGTGCATATGAGACTCATACTGCATCAGGCACTCTGGTCACTTGGTCATTCTTTTATGGTGTCTTTTAGGGCACATGTCTAGGCTCGTAAATTCTTGCGCTGAGCTACAGGAGCACAATTACTCCTTAGGGGACTCGAACAATCCTTAAGCTCCACTAGCCAATAGTGTGTCGTCGATATTAAGTGACGTGATTATTAACTCTCTACTAGTAAGAGTGATACACAGCGGTTTCCACTTGTTATCGTAAACATATAGTAAACGATCCCTGATGAAATACCACTGTCCAGAGGACTAGCTAAGATCCCATATGGACTTACTTAGCTTGCACACATTCTGTGCATTTGACCTTAGTCACCTCTAGGATTTCTCCATTGAGAAATGCAGTCGTCACGTCTATCGAGAATGGATCCACAACTATTGATGCTACCAAACGAATCAACGTAACCCTTACCACCCAAAGCCTTGGGAAGGGGACCTTGTTGAACCAACGCAAATTCGTCGGATCGACTCAAACTCGTCGATGTCTATCCTCAGAATGAGTGTAGACTTATTCGCTTCTACGCAAGTCGTATGCCTTACCACGCTTCCGTCTGGGTCTCTGATTGACCTTGGAAATCCATTAATCTCCAATAGTCTTCCATCCAGTCGGAAAGTCAACCTAGCCTTAAACTTGGTTGGCCCCTTATAGACTCTAATTTATCCTGTAAAGCTTACTATTCATTCTTCATAATTAGGGAACGATAAGGCCTAGGATTCTATCCTATCGTTTATGCAAGGTGATCCTTAAGATCATCCCTTCGATCTCAAGTAGTCGATGGGGTATGCTCCTATGAGAAATTCCTTTGCATAGGAGGATCATCATTTGCTCTCATCCCTTATGGATGCAGCATCCTGCTTGGAAAGTCACTCCCACTGTCCGAAGGATCCTTGAGGGACTAATTCCTCATAATCGACTAAGGAATGGGTATCTTCCAGCGGTTCCTCCATGCTCGTGGAGATTATCATCTCTACGAACATATCCCTTAATTATGGACATCTCCTATGAGAAATCATATATCTCGTGAATCCATTTACGTTACACTACTTATCAGCTATTGCGTTTCAAACACGCAACCCCTAGGATGCTCCGAATAGCATGTGAAGATACGTTACTCCATGAAGATACGTTTCTTCCATCTAGGGTCTAACTTCCAATTCCTTCCTGTCAGGTGATGAAAGATCCTGGGACAATATCCTAGGTTCATCATTCTCTTGCGTGGTGACCCTTATGGTCTTCCTTTCGATGTCAATTCATCGAGGGGGTACACTCCAAAGAACGTTCCTACGCAAAGAGGTTTCCTCCTCATAGTCATAATCTATGATGGGCTTGTTCACTAGGCAAGTTACTCCCACTGTCCTGAAGATCCGTAGGAACTATTTCCTGTTGATCATTCAGGGATGGGGTGTCATCCAGTGAAACTTTTGTTTCGTAGAGACTTATTTCTCAACGAACCTCTTCCTGACTTGAAATTTAGTTAGTACATAAGCTTCCGATCCCCATGGCCTAAGGTGACCTCATTCAGGTTGCCTTTTGGTCCACATCTCGTAGGGTGTAGTGGCTACAGACTTGGTGGACTTATGGTTGCGTATGTTGATAGTCGTTTAGCAAAGTGTCTCCTCCGAATAGGGAACTTGTACTTTGCACGCTCTATCATACATCAGACCATCTCTTACAGTAACCTATTCCTCTTATTCTCTACAGCACCCTGCTGAGGCGTGGGAATAGCCAACTGCCTTACTATTTCTTTCCATCACATAGCTCTTGCTAAGATAGATACTTCCAGTCTCATTCTGGCCAAGGACATATCCTTTTTATCCAGACGGTTTTCTACCTTTTGTAGAGACCTGTCTGAAGCATCCTTGTGCCTCAGACTTATGTGGCCCAAGCACACATAGTTGAGACGTGGACAATAATCTACGAATGTGATGGAACAGTAAGCACCATGTCTCAGCTTTAACAATTTAATGGAATATAACAACAGAATGAATAAGATATAAAGACTCAGTAGTCCTTAGTGCTCTACCGGATGATTTGCGCTTTGCCTTTCATGTCCGGCAAGAACTACATACGGGGAAGGGTACCTTGGGCAAAATCCAAGCAGGCCTGCCCTAGCTAGCCTGAACATCCTTTCCTGTTATTGTGTGTCTTAATCTAGCGCGCCACATATCAGAATCTTAAGTCATACTCTTAAGTTGACATCCAAGAATTCTGAGGCGTTACTCATGCTAGAATCTTAAGAACGCAAATACCATGATATAACCATATCCAAAGTTAAAACTGTGACCAAAACAAATTTTGGTGGCTGCTCCCTCAAAGACAATTCTTTGGATCCTTAGACGAGAAGTTAGTGCCTGGTCTGGCCTTTTCTCTTGTCTTAGGAAAACTCCTTTACTCCCTTTTGCGTTTGTCAGTCTTGGGTAATACTGGCCTTATACCAATATTGCCCCTAAATTCCCTTATCCTTGCCCCACCTGTTGCCTTGGTCCTAATACCGGGCTAGGGGATTTATCTGCCTATCATACTTCACTAAGTATGATCATACTCCACTAACAACCTTTAGCAATCATATATTGCTTAGGCATCCGAAGTATGCTGGACTAGTATTCTTGGCAAACTTCCTTTGCTTAGATCCTAGAACAGAGTGATGCTTGGTCCAATCCAAACATCCTGACACTTACAAATTGTGTCATTTAACGTTTCGTGAAACGTGGCAGAGATTGCTCATTTAACACTTACAAATTGTGTCATTTAACGTTTCGTGAAACGTGGCAGAGATTGCAACAAAAATGCAAATCGGATAGCTTGTACCTGAAAACCCTTAACTCTATTATCATACATGGCATCAATCTCAGATGGTAAAGTCGAGTGCTCAATATCATGACATGAGCCATAACTCATAGTAGAGGTAGGATTATTATGAGCCAATGCTCAGAATTTATGTACGCAAATGGCTAAGATGGATCCAAGATTCTTCTTTGGCTTCCTACAATTTTAAAAGTGGTCTAGAACATGGTGATGAGGTCATTTCCCCACCTTTTCATAGCATGCTCTATGACATTATCTTGACTGTTGCCTCCCACTATTGGTGAGCCTAAAGATAATGTCTATGTGCTGCTGTGACAACTTATTCATCACAGGTTCGACTATGTTTGTAGGTGGCTGACAACCTACGTCCAACGGATGGTTACATAGTACGACGACTTATCATGTCGTTGTTGTCACCATTTAGCCTTTACAGTTTATATTTAGACACGATTGATAGAGACATTGTGGAAGTTAATCACTAGCATTTACTTAGCTCCAAAATAACATGTGACATTGATTAAAACATAATAGTTCCTCACAAGGACTCCACCAAAACCTAGCGTATATCCTAGGAATCAAATCTCATCACTTGTGATTTCCTATCAATTTTAATCATGTCATCATGTGAGCTCTTTTGTTTTAGTTCTTTAGCATGCGAGGTTAAACATATATATCCAATCACACGCAGTTATAACATAAAACAAGCATAAACATAAATAAATATGCAATGGATGTGGCCCCTAAGGTGCACTCCCACTATTGAGAGCACTTCTTGAGCAAGTCTTGAACTCCATCTCACGCCATCTCGCCTACTTGAGGACTCCAAGCTTGAGGCTCCATTAGACCGTCTAATTGCTCCATGCACCTTGCGCCATAGCTTTTGGTTTGACCACCTCTCTTGAAGCTTCAATATTCAATCTCTACTAAATATCTTATTCCTAATAAGAAGTAACCTCATAGAGGCGAGTGGATGAGAAGAGAAGACACTAGAGTATAGAGAGGCACGACACGCAGGCCGTATTTTGATTACATATTCAAAAACCAATACCAAAACCAAAATATAAAACATCTATGCCACATCCATGCACCAAACACATCCATTCAACCCACAACAGCATGTATAACAATATAATAAACATACTGGGATTTTCTGGAAATTTCCGGAATTAAGCAATAATTACTGGAAATTAATAAGCAATAATCTAATCAACTAAAAAGATCAAAAATTGCTCCCTACCACTTAGGGTCTCACCACCTATGGCAAAACGTAGGAAAAAATGACCTAAGTCTCCAGAAAAAATTTGGGCTCAAAACAGTGTGTTTAAGGTCGTCAAACTGCCTCGGGAAGTGTGCTAAACACTAATTAATTAATCTGGAAATTACTAAAATTTTCCGTCGCTCCAAAAATTATGAAAAAATATCCACAAAATAGGAAATTTAATTTGGAGTCCCTAGGAAAAAACCGGACGAAAAATGACGGCGGGAGGAGGCCGCACGCGCCCCCACGCGCCGACGTCGGCCCATGTGCCACGTCAGCATGCCACGTGGCATGCCACGTCAGCACCTATGCTGACGTCAGCTGCCACGTCAGCCCGTCACGTCATCGCCACGTCAGGTGACATGTGGCTGCCACGTCATCGGCACGTCAGCCACTTGCTGACGTGGCACCGCCACGTCATCTGCCACGTCAGCCCTAGGGCCACGTCAGCAGCCGCCGCCAGCCCTTAGGCGCGTGGCGGCGCGTGGCCGGGCGTGGGGGCGGCGTCGGTGGCGCGTGAAGCCCACGCGCCGCCTTCCCGTGCTCCGTTCGCGACGAAATTAGTTTTGCCGTGATCGTCTCTTCGTCTTGATCCCGATTATGTGGTCAAAATCCAATTTTAACAAGTTTTTGAAAAACGTGTTCTACTGATTGGATCTAGCAGTCCAGATTAATACAGTTCCGAAACTTTGAAAATTCATAACTAATTCACCGTAAATCCAAAAAATATAAAATTTATATATCTGGAATCCTCGTGAAAAACCCTACCTAACCTTATAGGTTTCGTCTACTGGTTATGAAATTTCAGAAACGCGATTTTTAATACAGTTTCGGGAACGCTTATCGAGGCACGAAAAACAAGCCCCTGGCTCTGATACCAATGAAGGGCAGGAAGGATCTAACACATTCAGATCTACAACATGAATTAAAGCGGAATATTCATGTGTTTACCTTGTCTTCCTAAGCTGCTTAATGCAGCGGATGATCGTTGTGTTGCTTGCTTTCACGTGCCTCCTTCTTGATCTTGCTCCCACCAATCTAGTGTGAATCTCGAGGACGAACACTGATTTCCACACCACGTTCCACCTCCTTGGATGAAGTTGGAGAGAGACTAGGGTTCTCTACAACTAGTATGAATCTAGACAGAGTAACTTTATTCTCTGGAATAGTCTATTAGCCTTAGCATAATAGCACTATAGCACTACATAATGTGTAGGAGGCTACCTCTTTATATAGGCAAAACTTCTCCTAGGTTTGCACATAAACCCCTAGGGTTTGAGCCATAGCTACTAACCCCTCTAGTTTGTGCATTAGTGCAACTAACCCCATAAGGTTATGATAATTGCATTGGGCACCCCACATGGGCGCACCAATTGCTAACAGAGAAGTTATATGACATGTCAAATACGGGCATATGCATTTATGGCTACAATTAGATGGTTGTAATTCGGTGGATGGAGATATACTATAAGCTTACCAAGGCTTATATATGACAGGGGGCTTGTGCAGTGATGGCTATGGTTCGGGATAGTTTGGTTGGTAAAATCAATGAACTCCGAAACAAAGAAGTGACAAGGACAAATTTTTAACATGGCAAGTGAGGGCTTGGGTAGTTATGGTCATGGTTAGTAGTAATTGGGAGTGGAGGTCATCTATAAGGGATATATCAGTATATTTCAATTTGGACCCGTAAGAACTCATAGACAAGGATGCAGCTTGGATGTGGGATAGGAGAACGGTTTAGCATAAGATAATATGAGCTTCGGTTTATTGGCCGTGTTTGGATCACAGGAAGTAGAGAGGAATGAATAGTCAATAATCTGAGAAAATAGTCAAAAAATCTCAATCAAAATCCGGAATTCAAAAATCAGTAAAATCCGGAAATTTTGACTCGGAATTTCGGAAATAACCGCGGAAGTCCGGATTTTTTTTGTATTTTATATGGATTTTTTGTTCCGGAGTGATTAAATCGACGGACTTCCGGAAATTTAATCATTTCACACAACAATGTTATCCTCCCATCCAGCTGTCAAAACATAACTGGACATCTCATGTCAACATTTGGTAAAAATCACGTGATTCTCTCAGCAGTATTAGCACTACTCTCTTCCCAAAAGAAGAAGTAACACTTCCACCCAAAAAAAAGTAACATTCAAAAAAGAGTATCAACAATAATATTAAAATATATTAGTAGTTTTATTATAAAAGCCAAAAGGTATATTAATCTATTTTTAGCTACGCTATCCCAACGATCCAGATAAATGTAAATCTTTAGCCAAACCACTCTCTTACTTCAGCTCATCCAAACAGGCCCATTGTTTTCATACATCTATCAATAAATTTGAAATCTCTTCACATGGTTTAGGAGCCATAAATAGTCGCTTATGTTTGGCCAGCAGGAAGCACTACTCCTTCTCACCGTTGAACCACCATGAAATTTTGGCGGTCTTGTTTGTCGCTGGACCTCAATTGCTATAGCTCGAATTTCTATATTTTTTGTGGTTTTGGTTACTTAGTTCTGTTTTGCTCTATGTTTTTGTGCTTAGTTCATTTACTTCTATTTTCTCAGTTTTGCTCTCCAGATTTGGAGTTCCTTATTTGTAGCGTCCTCGTTCTTCTCCTTTCCACGGAGTCTGTCGTGATTGGCATTGCATGGTCCATTCAGTTTCTCTTATTTTGGACAATAGAATTGACTTTGAGTTTACGTCCTTTTCTTTCCATAGGCTTTTGGTTGGTTGTAGCATGACGTACGTTTCCTACTCCTGCACCTTCTCTCAAGTTTCAGAGGTGGGTTGCTGTCGATATAGTTCCCAGAGCTGACTATCCATGCAATGGTTTATTTGATCACAGATACCAGACGGTTCGTGATTGAATGTTATGCATAAGTTGATTTAGGCTTTTGGAAGTTTGATTTGTAGGTTAATCAGCTCTTATGCATTCCCTTGGTATTACACTCATCTTCCACATTGATTTTGTGGGGATAGGTTAATGAATACTCAGTTATTGCTCCAGCCAACAGTGGCTTATAGCGTAGTGCTTTCCATCTTTCCGCCCCCTTTTGGCCTTAGGCAAGTCATTGATGATTCTTTTCAATTTGTTATTGCTGGTCATTGATGTCTCATGTCAGGGAAGGGGAAAATTGTAAGGGTAAAATAGTCTTTTACCTTGTAATGCCACGTAGATAGGAGTTTGTTAGTCAGTTACAGACTCTGTTATTGTATAAAACAGAGCATGAAGCTCTGTTCTGGGTTTTCATCGATTAAGTGAAATACAACTCGATCACTTCTCTCTCCTATTCTTCACCTCATCTGCAGTTTCTGTTACGAAACTCCATTATTGATTCTCGCGAGCTCCAGAGTTACTGAATTGACCTGCAATAGATTTCAATTCGTAACAGTTGGTATCAGAGCCTCCATTGCTTCAGCCATCAATGGTGGTAACAAAAGCTATGGCAGAAGCTAACAAACTTACACAGATGGAAGACGATGCCTACCGATTGACACAAGAAAACGAACAATTATCTGCGACTCTGCACACAGATGATGATAAAATTGAAGTTCTGGGTCTGAAATTGGAAAACATCGGCCAACAATCAGAGAAAATTGACAGCATGGAAGCAAAATTGAAGGGTTTAACTAGTAGTTTCAAATATCTAGAGGGAAAATTGTTCAAGAACGGAGCAATACCAGTACTAGAACGCGCCAAGAACATCAATCCAGAATCGGTGTTGAAGACACCTCACATGGGAGAAACCAGATCTGAAGACAGGAGCAAATATGGAAGAACAGAATCCAAACAAGGTCAGAGTAGCTATGAATATGGAGGAAGGATGGGACAACTCAGAAATGAAGGCACAATGCACAAACCCTACATGCCAAAGGTAGAGTTCCCAAAATTTTCTGGTGATAGCTACCTGTCTTGAATCAAGAATGCTAATAGGTATTTTAGAATACACCCCTTAGAAGATTTTCAGGAAATATTAATAGCATCCTTGCACTTTGAATAAGAAGCTAAACTCTGGTGTGACAGTTATTTTGAATCATTTGAAGATATGTCTTGGTTAGAATTTGTGGATATGGTAGCTGATAGATTCTCAGACGAAGGACAAGAGAATATCATTATGGAATTCACCAAATTAACACAGACAGGGACAGTACAAGAGTACCAAAATAGGTTTGAAGAATTGAAGGCCAGGGTTTATAGTTTCAACAAGGGAACTGAAGAGTATTTTGTTCAAAGCTTCACGAGTGGGCTCAAAGAAGAAATTAAAGGAGATGTACAAATGCATTTCCCAAGAAATATTAAACAAGTAAGAGCACTAGCAAGAATGAAGGAAAGAAACTTACAATTTCATCAAGGAAGCAAGAAACCTACAGTTACAGTGTTGGTGGATACAGGAAGTACTCATAACTTCTTAGATCCAATGACTGCCAAGAAATTGGGGTTACCTGTGCAGAAAACAAACACCATGAAGGTATTAGTAGCAGATGGGAGTGAAATAAAGAGTTTGGGAATGTGAACACAAATTCCAATAAAATTCAATAATCACCACATTACAGCAGACACTAGACTACTACCTCTTGGAGGTTGTGACTTGGTGTTAGGAGTACAGTGGTTGAAGGAAATAAGCCCATTCAGCATCAATCTGAAAACATTGCAGATATATTTTGTAGTTAATGACCAGCCAGTGACACTGCAAGGAATCACCACCTTAGGGGAGTTAAAATCAATGTCTGCTGAAGCCTTTGCCAATTATTGCAACTTGAATGAGAATGCAGTAGTTGCACAATTGTATACAATTGGAGTGGTGACTCAAGAAGCTACATTACCTGCAGAAGTTACAAGGTTGCTAGATTAATACAAAGAGATATTCCAAGAACCTACAAAATTACCACCAAGAAGAGAGCTAGACCATGCTATTGTCTTAAAAGAGGGAAGCAATCCAATAAGCCAGAGGCCTTATAGGTACCCATTCATTCAAAAGAATGAGATTGAAAGATTGGTGCAAGAAATGTTGCAAGCATGAGTTATTTCACCTAGTACTAGCCCTTCTTTTCACCAGTATTATTGGTAAAGAAAAAGGATGGCAGCTGGAGATTCTGCATTGACTACAGAGCCCTTAACAACATCACCGTCAAAAAAAAATTCCCAATTCCAATTATAGATGAGCTGCTAGATGAACTTAATGGAGCCACAGTTTTCTCAAAGCTTGATCTGAGATCTGGATACCACCAAGTCAGGATGAGGACTGAAGATACACATAAGACTGCATTTATGACTCATGAAGGACATTATTAGTTCAATGTAATGCCGTTTGGGGTTACAAATGCACCAGCTACATTTCAAGCATTGATGAACCAGGTTTTCAAACCATTTCTCAGAAAACCTTATTGGTTTTCTTTGATGATATATTGGTATATAGTAAAACAGTGCAGGAACATGTGGTGCATCTACAACAAACCTTGGAAATCATGAAACAAAACACATTATTGGCTAAAAAGTCCAAATGTGCCTTCTTACAACCTTCCATTGAGTATTTGGGACACATCATATCTGGTCAAGGTGTGGCTACTAACAATAACAAGATTGAATGCATGAAAACATGGCCTACACCAAATAACATCAAGTCTCTAATGGGGTTCCTAGGGTTAACAGGGTATTATAGATGGTTTGTCAAGAACTATGGACCCATAGCCCAACCACTTACTGTTTTACTCAAGAAAGGACAATTTATGTGGAATGAGAGTGCAAATGAAGCCTTTGAGAATCTCAAAAGAGATATGTGTATGAAACCTGTCCTGGCCTTACCTGACTTTGATGAACAATTTGTAGTAGAAACAGATGCTTCTGAATGGGGAGTTGGAGTTGTACTCATGCAGAAGGGTAAGCCATTAGCATTCTATAGTAATAGTTTTGCATCAAAGTACAAGAAGTTGTCTACTTATGAGAAAGAGTTATGGGTAGTGGTAGAAGCTATACACAAATGGAAACCATACTTAGAAGGAAGAAGATTCATTATCAAGACTGATCACAGAAGTTTGAAATACTTCTTAGAACAAAGACTACATACTCTCATGCAGCAAAAGTGGTTATGCAAGTTGTTAGGGTTTGACTATGAAATTCTTTACAAAAAGGGAAGTGACAACCCTGCAGCAGATGCATTGTCAAGGTTATCAGAAGAAATCCAAGCTCAACAACATTCAGGAGAAGCTCAAACACAGTCAAACATGCAATTACAAATCATGCAAGGACAATGCAGAACTACAGTTTCACAAACACAACCCTTATGGATAAAGGACATACAGAAATCTCACAAAAATGATGATTTTGCAACTACTACTATTCAACAAAACATGGTGCAACCAGGAGTGAAAGATGAGTTCCAAGTGCATGACGGAGTAGTGTGGAAAAGTAATCAGGATATGTAGGAACGTATGGAGACACCAGAGAAAATATCATCAAAGAAGTTCATGACAGCAGTGTGGGGGGTCACTATGGATGGCTATGCACTTACAAACGAGCTAAACAATATTTTTACTGGCCCAAGATGAGAAAAGATGCCAAGACCTGGGTCAAGAAGTGTGAGATTTGCCAAAGGATGAAGACAGAAAATGTTCCTTACCCTGGGTTGTTACAACCCTTAGCTATACCTTCTAAACCTTGGCAAAGCATATCCATGGATTTCATCGAAGGTTTACCAAAATCTGAAGGCAAAGATTGCATCATGGTGGTAGTGGATAGGTTCACTAAGTTCAGCCATTTCATCAGCATTTCTCATCCATACACAGTTGAAGGCATAGCTCAAGTGTTCCTGCAAAACATTTACAAGTTACATGGAATTCCATCAGAGATTGTGTCAGATAGAGACCCAATCTTTGTGAGTTCTTTTTGGACGGAGTTATTCAAAGCCATGGATACCAAACTAAGCCATTCTAGTACTTATCATCCCCAAACTGATGGCCAAACAGAAATAGTTAATCAGTGTCTTGAAGTATACTTAAGATGTTTGGTGGCAGACAGACCAAGGAACTGGGTTAAATGGCTGAGTCTAGCAGAGTATTGGTACAATACTCATTATCATTCAGCCTTGCAAATCTCACCATTTGAAGCTTTATATGGTTATGAACCCCCAATGGTAAACTTTCATCAAGTAAGCAAAAGTGGGGATCAAGGAGCTCAGACATTCTTACAAGACAGAAACAAAATGGTACAACTGCTCAAGGATCATTTGAATCAAGCCCAGAATCGAATGAAGCAAAATGCAGATAAAAGAAGAACTGAAAGGGAGTTCCAGGAAGGGGAACTTGTGTATCTCAAACTTCATCCTTACACACAAAGCACAGTTGAATTCAGAAAGAATCACAAGCTATCACCCAGATTCTTTGGACCCTTCAAAATATTACAAAAGATAGGATCAGTAGTCTACAAATTGGACTTACCTGCAAACTCTAGGATCTATCCTGTCTTTCACGTATCGCAACTCAAAAAGAGTGTGGGAAATCATACCATGGTAGATGCGAGGCTTCCACGCGTAGGGGAAGATGGACAGATACAAGTGGAACCAGCAGCAATTTTGGATCGACGATTCATCAAAAGAAGGAACACGGGTGTAGTGCAGGTGTTGGTACAGTGGAGCAATTCGCCGACGAGTGAAGCCACCTGGGAAGATTGGCAAGTCTTTCACCAGCGATTTCCTGATTTCAAAGAAGAAATTTGAAATGAAATTAGGGTTTGTCCTCCAAGTCAATCACAGAATTGGGAACGACCGTTGAAAAGAATTACGTTACAATTCTGGGCGAATTTACAAATTCTTGCAATCATTAGGGAAGAAGTAAAAAAAATTCTAAGGAGAGTGGAATGTCAGGGAAGGGAAAAACTGTAAAGGTAAAATAGTCTTTTACCTTGTGATGCCACGTAGATAGGAGTCTGTTAGTCAATAGACTCTGTTATTGTATAAAACAGAGCATGAAGCTCTGTTCTGGGTTTTCATCGATTAAGCAAAATACAACTCGATCACTTATCTTTCCTATTCTTCACCTCATCTCTAATTTCTGTTACGAAACTCCATTATTGATTCTCGCGAGCTCCACAGTTACTGAATTGACCTGCAATAGGTTTCAATTCGTAACATCTCATGTGATTCAAATTTCAGAGCGAAATTAGGCTATTTTGGTTTTAATTCGGCAGCCATCGTACTGGTTATCTGTCTTGCTTCATGGCCATGTTCCATTGGATTGCCACTTTCCTTTGAAGACGGAACTTCATCCCTTAAGTACATCTGTTCTATTGACCGAATCTACCCCTTCCAATATGATAGTTCACAAAAGATGTTTTCTTTATAACAAATTCTAATTTGTCAAATTGTAACTCACCTGTGAACATGATGAATGGCATTTTTGTTAAACCAAAATTCGCCAAATTAGCTAACCTTTCATTAGCCAACAATTGGATAACCCGTGATTTCTTAGGACTTAGGAGCAGTATTAGAAAACGATAAAAAAGTTATATAAACTAGTTGAAAGAAGAAGTAGCGAACTAAAACCTTTTTTTATGACTTGAACAGGGTAAAAAATCGCCTAAAATTAGGCAAAGAAAATGGAGCCCTATTACATTTTATCCGAGAAGAAAAGAAAGAAGTTGAACTATGGCTTGAAATAGTTCGGTGATAAACAATTTATTTCCGCCAAATATTTGTCTTCTATGCAGATTTGCTAGATTAAAGACTTTGCTGGATTCTTTTACTTAATGCATACCTCCAGTATGCCTAAACTAACACATTGCAATCCTCACTTTCAGAATATGCATATTGCATCCTCCATTTGCAAATATCACATTTGTTGCAACTGGTAAAAAAGATCATCCAACCATAAAATGTGCAAGGGGGGTAAACTCGTCAATGCTCTGAAATAATATAAATGAAAAAAATGAAAAGAGATTAAGAAAATAAATAATGGAGAAGATGGGGAAGAACTTAAAGCACATAGCCTCTATGTTGCTCTTTCCTCTGCGGGAGGTAACATGAGAGTCCGTGTCCAAGAGAAGAACAGAGACCTCAAGAACAACAACAATCCCAATAACAGAGACACCCCCAATGTCGCCAATTACGAGAAACCCACATGCTCGATCTGCTTCAAGAGCTTCCCGTCAATGAAATCGCTCTTCGGACACATGAGATGCCACCCGGAGAGGGACTATCGCGGAATCCAGTCTCCGCCCGCGGCGGCGGAGAAGAGCTCGTCGTCCTCTGTTTCCGACAACTGTGAAGAAGACGAAGTGGGTATTGGTGGGTCGAGTTTATTAGTGACTGATTTGGTCGAATCGATTCCTCGTTGGTTCGTGACGGCGAAGCGTGGCCGGAAATTCGCAGAGATGACGGAGGAGGAAGCTCACGCCGTTCATCACCTCATGAGCTTAGGCGAGCAATTCCCTTCTTAATCATTCCAATCCCCATCAAAGCCTCTATGTTTACTCAATCCCGAACTCTCTCTGCACTATCTCTCCCCCTCTGCTTAAATCACTCTGCCTCTCTCCCGATTAACCCCATCGCTGCCAAGGACGTCCGCATAAGTAGTGGAGCGGCCAAGAGTCACCTCCTTAGCCATGGTCACTCCTCTGTTATTTCTCTTAGATATGAATTTTCGTCTCTTTAAATTGGTAACTCTGGGTTTTGCTTTTGTCAATCGACGATTTTGAAGAAGATGTCGAATGTGTAATCTATATCTTGAAAAAGTCCCGAGGTGAAACCACCTTTTGTCATTTGTCTTTATTTAAGCATTATGAATATGGCATTTGTAATCTTACGTGTCGATTTTCTTCTAATCAACCAACTTAGTGCAGTTTTTTTTATTTTTGCTCACACAGATTCATTCGGTCGTCGGGGGCTGGGCTTCCATCGTCGGAATCTGGGCTTCTATTGCAGGAATCTGGGTTGCCTGGCGGTGTTGGGTGGCTGCAGTGGTGATTGGTAATGGTGCGTTATGAGGTTTCATACGTAAAAGTGAAGAGACAATTGTGCCATTTAAATAAAAGGACGTGATAGTCAATTTTTTTTACCAGTTTCAATAAGTATGATTTATCGCAAATGGGGAATGCAATAAGCAAACTCTGAAAGTGGGAATTGCAATGTGTTAGTTTGGACATACTGTGAGTATGCATTAAGTAATTAAGCCTTCTTATTAATCGACAGTGTGTTCTTACTACCAAAGCTTCCTGAAAATGTAATTGTCCCCAATTAGATGGCTTTATGAAATTAGTATTTATTTCAACTAATACTTAGCCCCTAATTGTAAGCAATATGTTGATTCCATTAACCCCAGGTGACTGCTTCATGTCGTTTTTATTTAGTTCAGGAGAATTCATTGGTTTTTTTCCACACCTCTTTATTTTCACAACTTCAGTGGAATCAAAGTTATTTTTGCTTTTACGGTATGACATTTCTGCCAGGGAACAACTTAGTGTGTTAACCCTGCAAGCTAAAAATCACAACTTCAGCTTCCTCCATACTCCCTCCGTCCCATCCAGTTCTTGAAAAAACTGGGTGGGTTGCTTTATTAAAAAACGTTGTAAAAAGTCCATAGTGCCCCTTTGACACGATTTCTCACGTGTATACGCAAGTGCACGGTCGAAGTAATAAAGATGAGTATTAAGCTCAGGTTGTCGAACCCACAGGCACAGATAGTAGGTTTATTTTTAATTAGAGATTAAATTTAAAGAGCGTAATTGAAATAGCAGTAAGAAAGTTGTTGATTTGAGAAGTTGTCACCCCGAATCAAGTGACTGAATTAAACTAACTAAAATACTATATTTTTTGTATTTTCTGAATTAAACAACGGTTTATCAAGTATTAAGAGGAACTAGGCGATCTATGGATCACCTAGGGCAGCAGACAATTTCGGATATTGCTTTGAAACATGTTATATTGAATATGCTCTTGATCACGTTTAACTACTTACAATCTCCTCTCAGTCTCATGTAAGCCTATGCTAAGTTCAATAGTCGTCATCTGTCGATCCATAAACTATATCACCTAACAAGCACTAAGATTAATCCTACGTTTTGATCCAAACCCTAACACTTCGCCTTTCGGTCCATCATGATACGGGGTTGCTAGCAATCCTAGATTCCTAAGCTAATCAATCTTCACCTCTCAGTCCATCGATCTTTCACCAATTCGCTACCCTAGTTCATGACTCTAAGGTAGCATAAATTTAAGAACAAGATTGCTAGAAGAAGCAAATTCACTATTACTTTAAGCTAAGATAAACATTATGTATTGAAACATCTCATATGATCATTCATATCCTACCAAGCACGTGTCAATAGTTCTAGGTCAACAATCCATCAAACGAGATAAAATCAATCAATAACGTGAATCCATAAGCGTGAATCAAACAAACAAATCCGGAAACGGTGTCTAACAAAACCCTAGGCTCTCCATAGAGCCTAGCAAAGTAAACTACTCAAATAATCTGAAAATAAGAGCTAACAAGTTCATAGTATTGAGAAACGATAGAAAAGATAGGAGGGATAGTCAAACTTGTGACGAAATTCGCGTTCCGGCGATTCCGGCGTGGTTCTCCATGATCCTCTTCTCCCCTAGCGTTCCTCCCTCTTCTCCAGCAGCCTCTCGTCTCTTCTTAGGTCTGAGAATCGTCCTTTATCTCCTGGGAACGAATTTCTAAGTGTTGTGGCCGAAATTTGCACTTAAGCCCCTCTACTTTGTAATTCTCGGCCAGAATTATTTGCTGATATTGCGCGGGCTGTATCTCCCTCATACGGGCTCGTCTTTGGGCCTACCATATATCGTTGGAAAGCTACGGATGTCTACTTTCCAATGCCGCAGGCCTTGCTCCAAAATTCTTTTTAGATTTTTCTGGGCATCGAAAAGAGTGCAGGCTGGTCCTGTGTCACTTTTCCAACTTTGCTTCGTTTGTGCGTCTCCTTTTCTCCTCTTCATCTAGCTCCATTCCAAGCATATCCAAGCATCTCATAAGCTCCATTGCACCTATTTTACCTGAGATACACAACACTAAACAACCCGTGCATTTATCATAGCAAATATGAGAGAAAACATGCACAAACAAGCTAGAAACACAACTTTTCACTCTTAGGCTTATAAATCGTCAAATTTACATATTTGTGCAAATATAACATATAAATCATGTGAAATAAGCCTAATACAAGTACTAAGAAAGTATAATAATAACTCCCAAAAGAGAGTTATCAAATACCCCCACACTTACCTTTTGCTCGTCCCGAGTAAAACCACTATTTACTAGCCGACTCAAGACGCAAACAAGACTCGACAATGCAACAATATGATGCAAATGCAAACTACGACTCGATCCTACACAAACACATATATACACAAAATACACTTTTTTTATCTTTTTGGTTGAGATCGGGCAATCTCCATTGGCTTAATCGGTTATCATGAAGTGATGAGAATCCTAGGAACAAAGCATGAGTTGAAACTAAATTCGACAATGAGACTCTCCCCTAGTTAGTATAGAAAGCCTAACTTTACTAAGTACAAGAGTACGCTACCTCTTCGCGTGTGCCACGAAATAAGAGACTACGCTAGGCAAAGCCACATCCAAGGTCCGAGCTCCTAATCCGCTAACGGTTTTCACATGATGAGGCTTAGGGACATATAGATAATCTCATCGAAATCAAGTCCTAAGCGTCACATTCTCACATCAAATCCCACATCTCACACACCCTCACCACGATGATAGGAACTCAAACCCGAAGCTCACCACCTCCGGCCCTCAATTCCCTCAAACCCCGGTACACTAGTGATCTCCGTGGCCATCGTCGTTTGTCGTGCATGAAATGTGAACCGTCGTCGTCAAAGTAGCTCCACCACTCGTTCCAATTCAATTCCAATTCAACTTTATTTCATCTCTCCTTTTTCTTTTCTCTCTTTTTTTTTTTTTTTTTTTTTTTTTTACAATTCTCTCAAATTACCATCACAATCCAACAACAATATCCGAGTGGTCTTCAAATAATAATCAAATATGCTAGGAGAAGGAAACACGTAAATCGATGTCGCAAGCTCACACTCAATGTCCGGAGTCAAAAGTCGACACCCCCCACACTCGAATGTCACCATATCCCCTCTCAAGTAGTCCCGAAGATAAATGTATCTCGTGCCTAATCCAACCGATCCTCCTACACCAAAGTAATCGAAACCGGTACCTAGCACGATCCACCAATTCAAGTTCACCCAACCCAATTCCGCGCGTATTAGATTCACGCACTCACGACTCTCCACAACTGTGTCCATGATGTAATGGCATGGAACACCGCCACACCGAAGTGCGCAAGCCTACTCACTCACCCTCGCATCCCATCGTAGATAATCAATGAAGTGCAAGCGAGATGTAGAACTCAACGAATTGTATAATCACTCCCTCATAGAACCCCCTCAACTACACAACCCCCTCGTGACGCACTAAAGTGGTGATTCTAATCAATTTGTGATGAAGGCCAAGAATCGTCACCCTAGGTCCGAAGGCTGGCAAAGAATCCAAGGTTCAAATTGGGGCGTCTAATGGTCCTACAAGGTGAGTTCTAAAAGCAGTGAGTGCTCTAATACACGTCCTCGCACAGCTGTTTCGTGTGCCACTACGAGGCGGGTTGGCGACTACCTAAGACTTACACATGGATGTTCGGCTTGTTTAGCTCACACCTAGCTCAGCTCTTGTAAGAAAATAGGCACACACTTTGAGTTTGAAAATCACTAAGTGTTAAAAATAGGTAGGCACTCCCGTAAAGAAAGTCTCTCTATACCTACTAGGGGGGACTCACGTTGTCACTCTCGGTCGCAAATCATGCTCTACGCCTAAAATCCTCACACTTCGCGATTTATCAAACTTTAGCCTCTTTTGATTGCCCTTTTCTCAAAAATTTATATTTTTTTAATTTTTTTTGGATTTTTCAATTTTTTTGATTTTTTTTTTACACTACATGCAAGCCGACACGAACGAAACTGCACAAGACATTCGAAAGGGTAGGTAGACTCAAATAAGAAAACGTGCAATATTAAACGCAAACTCAAACACGTATATACACTACACGACTAACATATCGCAATACAATACACTATCACAAAAACATGCAAGCCGACACGAACGAAACTATATGCAGACACTGACTGGCTAGTCAAAACTAAAACTCCCCCCACACTAGAATACGTCGTTGTCCTCAACGAATTTAGAGATCAACCAAGAAGACTCGGCATTCAAATGCAAGAGGTGGTGATTCTACTCGGAGTCAAAGTCACGGCACAAGAAGGTAGTTCAACAAATTTAGAGCTAAAACGAACTACGTGCACGTGACAAGTTGTGTGTACCGAAATTAAGCAAGTACTCAAGTATTCCCTAAGATTCTAACAGTTAATCATAGCGCTGACTAAGCACCGTGACAAAGTAGTCAAAATAAAACCCTAGAGCAAGTACGATGTGCCTAAATGGTAAGTAAAGAGAGGGAAAAGAAACTCACAACCGACACAAGGTCGGGGACGAAACCCGATAACTGCTGACTGAGATAGCACGAACAATCCCCAAGCAAACATTGTGCGCACAAATGCAAGCTCCCTTGCGGTCGAGTGTGTGAAACACACCGGGGTCGATTGATCCGTTGCTGACGAAATAGAGCGAAGAATCCCCGAACTCGTATCGCGTACGCCAATACTAGCTCCCGTCATGGTCAAGTGCGCAAGTAGCACACCGGGGTCGATGTCTTCGTCTAATTTCTCGTTCTTGTTCTTTTCTTTTCTTTTCCTTTTTTTTTTCAACTCAGACTAAACCCGTATAAGTTGCTGCATAGTCATCGGCTTACTTAATCCTTTCAGTACCACTTTTCTTCGAAATCACACATGCTTCTTTTCTTATCAATTCTGATACCCCTCACATAATTCAATAAAATAAAAACAGCAACACCCCAGTTGTGAGGATGGGTAAAATCCCCTTTCTCCTTCTGTGTTTTTTTATAACCTGCTGTATTTTTCTCGAGTGCTGAAATCATGTAACAGAGGTTGAACTTTGTGTTGAAAGCAGCTTCGTATTCCTAATTAGGTGCTGAGGGTGACTGATTTGGGCAAAAACAGAGCAGCAGCGGTGGTTCAGGGGTCGATTGAAAGATGGTGATGGTGGGTTTCTGGGTTGGGTTTACAGAGAGGGCGGCGTCTTGTGATTGAGAGAGAGAGGCGTTGCTGGGTTTAATTGGGGTTCTGATTCGACGGGAGAACAGGGGATGTAGCAGCGGCGATGGCTCCGGTGGTTTGGTGGCTGTATCGGAGAGGAGATAGAGGAGGTTCGTTGGTCGGAATCCATGGAGGATTGGAGGTGTTCTGTTCGAGGGAGGCGGGTTTCGATTGAATGTCTGGGTTGTGGTCGGCGAAGAACAGAGGATGGGATGGTGGTGATTGTGGGTTGTGTAGTCGGAGAATAAGGGCGGCGGATTTGGTCAAGTAGGGGTTGAAACAGGGGCTGGGTTTCGATGACGGTTTCTATGATGTGAGTGCGGCAGTAGGCGCTAGAGGGTGGTTGTTTGATTCAGAAAGGGGCAGAGAGAAGGCCAGACGGTGGGTTTGGTTCCGTCGGAATTAATGGTGGAGGGCTGGGTTTTCTGCGCCAGTTCCATGGAGGAGGCTGCAATCTCTTCCAATTCTGTTCTTCAGAGTTCTTTGCAACGCAGCAACCAGAAGAGAAGCTGCAAAAGGGGGTTCTCACAATTTCAACCCCATGTTGCAACATAGGGGGTGCCAAGTGACTTTTCCAAAACTTTGTAAAATTGCAACTGCCTCCCCAAACGTGAATAAGCAGTAACTTGGGAATTTTCCTTCACTTCTTGAATCTGCAAATATTTCCTTCTTGTCTCCAAATCAAGCGTCCACAGCAATGAACACGAAAAGTATTGTATCCACCTAAATGCCATAGATGAACATGAAGAGCTCGCCAAAATTAAGGGAAACACGAGAAGTTTTCATAGCTATCCCATTTTTCTCTCCACTTCTTCTTTTTCCACCACTTCTTTTCTTTCATTCTCTTCTCAATTGAGCAAGAACAAACACTCACAAAAAGCTTGTATATGAACAATGATGAATGAGTATGGCAGAAGGGTAAGCTCTTCGGAATTTTTTTCTTCTTCTTCCAATTCATTAGAATCAATATCATAATGATTTCAGTAGCAACTTCAAGTCTCTCATGCCGTGAGAAGAAGTTGATGTCCTCTTTGCCAGTTTTCTCAATTTGCGATATCTTCATTGAAATTTCAAACGACAACTGCAACTCATAAAGTATGAAAGTTTGAGTACCTTCATCACCTTCTTTTGAAACACACGAATCATCAACAATTTCAATCTCGACGTCTTTTTCATCTTCAATTATCTCAAACTCGAGATGCTCCATCAAATTTGCGAACGGGGTGTCAAGCTCATCAACATTGATTCTTTGAAGAAGACTTTCAATCTCATCGAATATCGCATCATGCTTCTCCCTCATACGTGATTCTAGCAATGATTCTATGTTTGGAAAATCGGGGAGACACAACGGCGCATCATCATCTTCTTTGAGCATTGGTATTGGAGTACATTCTTCATTAGAACAGAGATTGACACTCATATAAAATTCTTCAAGTCTTGCTCCAAATTCTGCCACGTCCAACCCCATTCTCATTGCACTATGTTTCAATTCTTCGATTCCCTTATGCAGTGCTCCAAACAATTGCTGAAGCAAGTATTGGCGGCTATACATCATGCTTTTGCTGGCATAATATTCCGCAATATCTCCTTCAGGGTAGAATCCATCCTCGCGATCAATCAGTTCCGCTAAACAGACAAAACGTCCTTCGTTATTATCCCCCATGCTTAGCAAAATTCCTGCACACCAAAGATCTCAGAAAATAACGTGAGGTAATAAGAATAAATAATAACAATAAAAAAAATAAAAACTCTCTAAACTAATTTCTAATTAGCAAATAAACCGCTGTCCCCGGCAACGGCGCCAAAAACTTGACACGATTTCTCACGTGTATACGCAAGTGCACGGTCGAAGTAATAAAGATGAGTATTAAGCTCAGGTTGTCGAACCCACAGGGACAGATAGTAGGTTTATTTTTAATTAGAGATTAAATTTAAAGAGCGTAATTGAAATAGCAGTAAGAAAGTTGTTGATTTGAGAAGTTGTCACCCCGAATCAAGTGACTGAATTAAACTAACTAAAATACTATATTTTTTGTATTTTCTGAATTAAACAACGGTTTATCAAGTATTAAGAGGAACTAGGCGATCTATGGATCACCTAGGGCAGCAGACAATTCCGGATATTGCTTTGAAACATGTTATATTGAGTATGCTCTTGATCACGTTTAACTACTTACAATCTCCTCTCAGTCTCATGTAAGCCTATGCTAAGTTCAATAGTCGTCATCTGTCGATCCATAAACTATATC
The DNA here is from genome assembly GCA_023055425.1 of Linanthus parryae. Taxonomy (NCBI): domain Eukaryota; kingdom Viridiplantae; phylum Streptophyta; class Magnoliopsida; order Ericales; family Polemoniaceae; genus Linanthus; species Linanthus parryae. The sequence goes on from JALGPY010000001.1 coordinate 126,567,968, forward strand.
ACCTAACAAGCACTAAGATTAATCCTACGTTTTGATCCAAACCCTAACACTTCGCCTTTCGGTCCATCATGATACGGGGTTGCTAGCAATCCTAGATTCCTAAGCTAATCAATCTTCACCTCTCAGTCCATCGATCTTTCACCAATTCGCTACCCTAGTTCATGACTCTAAGGTAGCATAAATTTAAGAACAAGATTGCTAGAAGAAGCAAATTCACTATTACTTTAAGCTAAGATAAACATTATGTATTGAAACATCTCATATGATCATTCATATCCTACCAAGCACGTGTCAATAGTTCTAGGTCAACAATCCATCAAACGAGATAAAATCAATCAATAACGTGAATCCATAAGCGTGAATCAAACAAACAAATCCGGAAACGGTGTCTAACAAAACCCTAGGCTCTCCATAGAGCCTAGCAAAGTAAACTACTCAAATAATCTGAAAATAAGAGCTAACAAGTTCATAGTATTGAGAAACGATAGAAAAGATAGGAGGGATAGTCAAACTTGTGACGAAATTCGCGTTCCGGCGATTCCGGCGTGGTTCTCCATGATCCTCTTCTCCCCTAGCGTTCCTCCCTCTTCTCCATCAGCCTCTCGTCTCTTCTTAGGTCTGAGAATCTTCCTTTATCTCCTGGGCACGAATTTCTAAGTGTTGTGGCCGAAATTTGCACTTAAGCCCCTCTACTTTGTAATTCTCGGCCAGAATTATTTGCTGATATTGCGCGGGCTGTATCTCCCTCATACAGACTCGTCTTCGGGCCTACCATATATCGTTGGAAAGCTACGGATGTCTACGTTCCAATGCCGCAGGCCTTGCTCCAAAATTCTTTGTAGATTTTTCTGGGCATCGAAAAGAGTGCAGGCTGGTCCTGTGTCACTTTTCCAACTTTGCTTCGTTTGTGCGTCTCCTTTTCTCCTCTTCATCTAGCTCCATTCCAAGCATATCCAAGCATCTCATAAGCTCCATTGCACCTCTTTTACCTGAGATACACAACACTAAACAACCCGTGCATTTATCATAGCAAATATGAGAGAAAACATGCACAAACAAGCTAGAAACACAACTTTTCACTCTTAGGCTTATAAATCGTCAAATTTACATATTTGTGCAAATATAACATATAAATCATGTGAAATAAGCCTAATACAAGTACTAAGAAAGTATAATAATAACTCCTAAAAGAGAGTTATCACCCTTCTCCTTTAGACAATTTTCACTATGTGCCCCTCTCTCTCCATCCCTAATCTCTCTCAATTTGATTAACAGCAACAATAACAACATCGAAAAAATCCACAACCAACCATGGCCAAGAACACATTCACACTTTCATGAAGGGGAGATGGAGAAGACGAAGGACAGTCAGATCCTCACTACCGTTGTTGCCTCCGCCGCCTGAATGGGCTGCTTCCGCTCGCCGCCGCGCCGCTCTCTCTCTCTCTCCTCCCATCCGAGGTTCTTCTCTGTAGATCCGACTTGGGGGATGAAGATGGAGGGATCGGGGGTAACTACTGGTGGAGATTCGTTACGGAACCCTCAGGGAGATCCGTTGAGACCTCAGGGAGATCCGCAAAGGACAAAGAGAGACAGAGAGATGGAGATGAAGGCGGCGTCGGACCTTCTACCGTCACCCTCTCTCTCTCCCCCTCCCTCTTCCTCTCCCTCTTCTCTCTCTCTCTGTCTCCACAGAAGAGTGGTTAGAACTTTAGATGAATTAGGTTTAGGCTTGGGTTGGGCTTCGTTTTGGGTTGGGTTTGTTTAATTAGACTTCTAGTTGTAGTTGGGTCTAATTAATTGGATTAGCGTGTTAATTTATTTAATTAGGTTCAGTAACAGATGATATATTATTTTTTATAAAGGGTAAGATGGTATTTTAGGGCGTAGAAACTTTCCGTTTTAAAAAAGTTTAAAGAATTTGTTGGGACGTTTAAAAAAAAAAAAAAAAAAAAATTAGGCGGGAGGGAGTATGTATGTAGGCTCTGGCTATAAAGTGTATGTATCTACATTTTAGATGAATACTAAAACTAATAGTTTAAGGGTAATGATTCTTACAAAGCAGAAAATGATTCTTACAAAGCCACTACATTATTTGTGCAATTTCATTGGTCATTATATGCATAAATAATGTTAGTGGCTTTGTAAGAATCATTTTCTGCTTTGTAAGAATCAATCCCCATAGTTTAATTAGGCCTCAATGTTGAGTTCATTTTTCAATGATCAAAGCTCCCAGTTATAATAGGGCACGCACTCGAAACAAAAATGTTGCACTTGATCAGATGATATGATGAGTGCTATCAAAGGAGATGAAAAGAAGAGATGACACGAACTTTGAGAAACCACTGAACGATGTTGACCAACCTAATTTTTAGATCTATATGTCACTTATGTGTAATTTGTTGCATAGTCCTGATTGCTTGTAAATTAAAGATGTAAAGAATTTCACACCATGAGGAGTTGCAGAGGTAAAGGACTCCAATGATATTGGAATATGCAATCTTAATTTCTGACTTTTATTTACGGAGCCTCCGGTGCATCTCTTTTTTCTTGTGATGTCAACATTAAGGCCCTGCTTTCTTTACCTAAATTTAGGTGACTTTTTGTCTTTTTTTAAGGCCCTGCTTTCTTTACTTTGTGCCTAATAAATTTTCTAAAAAGTTTAGTTACCTTTTTAGTAGAAAAGGTTGTTTACTTTACTTCTATTTTATCTCCTAAAAAGAAGTTTTAAGGAATAAAAAGATAAAAAAGTTGAAGTTAGAAAAACCTTACTTTTTTAGTCTTATAAAAAGGTAAAAAAATTATCAGTCATAAATTTTAACGAAAATGACTTGATTAGAACTTTTTATATGACTTAAAAAAAGATAAAAACTCGTCTAAATTTAGGTAAAGAAAGCGAGGCCTAAGATTACAAGAGTTAAATAACAATGTTACATAATATTTACTAATGAAATTACTCACGTGCAACGCACATGCCATCTATTAATAAAAAATAAAAACTCAAAGATGTTTAGGGTCTAAAAGAACATTAAAAATAACATATTTTATATCTTTTATAAATAATCGTAGTGTCGGGATGAATTTGCACACATGTGAGAGTTTCTATTTGGGACAAATGTTTTGAGACATATAGCATTACGCAGTCCCAATAATGATTATTGGTGGTCGGGAATGAGTAATTCTACATGTCCCAAATCATATTTTCTAAATACATCTCAAAAATTTAATGCAATAACATGAACTTTAATAATGGTGGGATCATGTTATTGACATGAACTGTTTGGCGTGTATTTGGGACACATGATTTGGAACATATAACATTACTCGATCGGGTATGAATTTAGCATCAGCATGTATACTCCAGCTGTAATTAGTCCACCATACACTAGCTACTGTTCATCGATCATGCATATGACACGTGTCATGATCCGGCTTCTCTTACTTATACCCCAAGTTCCACTCACATGGAGGTTGCTTCAAGAGTTTCAATCCAATGCACCGCTTCACTCAGTACACCCTCACCCGTAAAACTCTTTATATGGCCCAATCCAACGGTACCAACAAAACGCTTGATCACACCTGATCAACGGTTGGTATTACTAGTTAAAATAAATGATAGAATAATGATGTACACCTCTGTCCCAGCTCTTCCCCATCATTTTGACTTTTACCACTATTCACTGGGTCACTTTGACTAGGTGATTTGGATAACAAAGTAATTTAATTTTTTGATAATTTTTTCATGGTGTTGTAGAGTATAAGTTGCTGTATAACACCGTGAAAAAATTGTCGAAAAATCGCATTATTTTGCTATCGAAATCACCCGGTCAAAGTGACCCATATACGAGTCAAATATTCCCAATGATGGGCAAGAGCTGGGACAGAGTAGTAAGTGACAAACGAACAGAAGAGGTTGGTTTCTTCAAAAGAAAACAGAAGAGGTTGGCGAATTTTAACAAACAAACCTCCGGTTAATAAGCCGCAACTTTTGAAAACTCAGGTCGTAGTATTCTTACCGCAGAGAGGAGATTCATCAGAAGTTGTCTTGCGCTTGCAATTTGAGCCCGTGTCCCTTCAATGAAAACCCGTCAGGTGAGAGCATTGGATTTCCGAGTTTGTTTCAATGTGGACGTTGCCCCGGACATCATCCGAATCTGGCAACGGTCCACATTGAGACCGACTCCGAAATCCAACATTGTGGACCGTTGCCCCGACAGCATCATCAAGGCCGATCAGTCGTGAGACGACTTAATTCGATACCCAAACGAGCACATTAACGATAGTCATGGGGAGAAGTAGAGGAGCACTTTGAGATAGAGAGAGATGGAAATCAGATTTTTCTTGAAAGGTAATTTCTCACTATCACACACATATATATATAGAGGGAGAGATGTTTTCAGTTTTCTTCACCCCGCCTGCTACCTGCATGACCTCTATCACTCATGAGAATGAATTTTGTGGTTGATGTTCAAAAGTTTTTAATGAATAGTGTGATTGATCACAAGAATGACTTGGCCATATTTTCTCTACTTTTTCCTTACATTTTCGTCCAATAGCTATTTTTACGAAAGGTTCGAACGTACACTCAGAGTATTGGTCCCAACTTTGACATTAAAGTGGCATCAGGTAGTAAATGTGTTAGCATTATGTGCGCCCATGTAGGGTGCACAATGCAATTATCCTAAACTTATGGGTTTAGGTGAGACAAGCTCAAACCTTATGGGGTTAGTAGCAAGGACATCAACCCTGGGGGGTGACGTTGCAATTAGGTATAAGTCTGTCTATATAAGGAGACAGCCTCCTACACATATTATATGAGAGTCATAATAATAATACAATACTGTAGAGATCATGTGCTGATCATAATACAGTAAACCCTAGACTCTCTCTTCAACTAGCCTCCATTGGGTGGAACTTGGTGTGGATCAGAGCTCTCGTCCTAGTGATTCGAGCCAGATTGTGGGAGCAAGAAGAGCACGTGAAAGCAAGCATCCTTCGATCATCCGTTGCGCTTAGGAGCTAAGGAAGACAAGGTAAACACATGAATCTTCCGCTATAATTCATGTTGTAGATCTGTATGTGATAGATCTTGTACGTCCTTCATTGGTATCAGAGCCTTAGGCTAGTTTTTCGTGCCTAGTTATGCGTTCCCGAATCAGATAAAAAATTCGAGTTTTTGAAATTTCATAATCTGTTAGTGAAACCTATATGGTTAGATAGGGTTTTTCACAAGGATTCCAGAAATATAAATTTTGTAATTTTTGGACGAACAGAGAATTAGTTATGAATTTTCTAAGATTCGAAACAGTATAAATCTGGACTGATTGATCTGAGCAGTAAAAAGATTTTTTCAAAACATGTTAAAATTAGGTTTTGAACACATAATCTTGATCTACGTGAAAAGACGATTCCATCGATGTAAAGATCGCCGGAAACGGAGGCCGGGAAGGCGGCGCGTGGGCTTCACGCGCCACCGACGCCGCCTCCACGCGCGGCCACGCGCCGCCACGCGCCGCACGCGCCAAGGGCTGGCGGCGGCTGCTGACGTGGCTCTAGGGCTGACGTGGCAGATGACGTGGTGGTGTCACGTCAGCAATTGCTGACGTGGTAGGTGACGTGGCAGCCAAGTGGGCTGCTGACGTGGCATGGTGACGTGGAGGGTGACGTGGCAGCTGACGTCATCGCGTGGCTGACGTGGCATGCCACGTGGCACGCTGACGTGGCACGCGGCCGACGTCGGCGCGTGACGGAGGCGGACTCGCCCACGCGCGGCGACGCGTGTGGGCGCGTGAGCCCTCCTCCGGCCACTATTTTTCGCCAAATTTTTTTCTACATGCTCAGAATTAAATTTCCTATTTTCTGGGATTTTTTCATAATTTTTGGAAAAACAGAAAATTTTATTATTTTTCAGATTAATTAATTAATGTTTAGCACACTTCCCGAGGCAATTAGACGTCCTTAAACACACTGTTTTGAGCCCAAATTTTTTCTGGAGACTTAGGACATTTTTCCCTACCTTATGAGATAGGAGGTGAGATCCTAGGTAGTTGGGAGCAATTTTCGATCTTATTAGTTGATTGATTTATTGCTTATTAAATTCCAGTAATTATTCTTTAATTCTGGAAATTTCCAGAAAATTCCAGTATGTTTATTTCATTATTATACATGCTGTTGTGGGTTGAATGGATGTGTTTGATGCATGGATGTGGCTTAGATGGTTTTATATTTGGTTTTGGTTTTGAATATGTAATCAATTAAAATACGGCCTGCGCGTCGTGCCTCTCTACATACTCTATTGTCTTCTCTTCTCATCTAAATCGCCTATTAGAGGTTACTTCTTATTAGAAATAAGATATTTAGTGAAGATTGAAGAATAGAAGCTTCAAGAGAGGTGGCCAAACCAAAAGCTATGGCGCGAGGTGCATGGAGCAAAGAGACGAACAGGGAAGCTTCAAGGAGCACTCGAGATGAGGCGAGATCCATGAGGCGAGAAGTTCAAGACTTGCTCAAGACGTACTCTCAATAGTGGGAGTGCACCTTAGGGGCCACATCCATTGCATATTTATTTATGCTTATGCTTGTTTTATGTTATAACTGCGTGTGATTGGATATATCTGTATAACCTCGCATGCTAAGGAACTGAAACAAAAGAGCTCACATGGTTATACATGATTGAAACTAATGGGGAATCATAAGTGATGATATTTGATTCCTAGAATTGCTGCTAGGTTTTGGTGGAGTCCTTATGATGAACTATGAAATTTTAATCATGTATCATGTTATTTCGGAGCTAAGAAAATGCTAGTATTAATTTCCTATGCAATGTCTCAAGACCAATCGTGTCTAAATTGAAACTGTAAAGGCTAAAATAGTGACAATAAACGATATGACAAGTCATCGTACTATGTAACCAAATAGTTGGGCATAGTTTGTCAAAACACCTACAAGTATGGTCGAACCTGTGATGAATAGTTGTCACAGCAGCACATGAACATTATCTTTAGGCTAACCAATAAGTGGGAGGCAGTCAAGATAAATGTCATAGAGCGTGCTATGCCAAGGTGGGGAAATGACCTCATCAGCAAGTTCAAGACCACTTTGAGATTCAAAGATTGTAGGAATAAGCCAAAGAAGATTCTTGGATCCACCTTAACCATTTGCCTCATTAGAAATTGTGAGTAATGACTCATAAATCCCACCTTAAAAACTATAATTTTTAAGTTAGCAAATTGTTGCTACCTCTGCCACGTTTCATGAAAATGACATGAAAACGTTATATGACACACTTTGAGAGTGTCAAGATGTTTGGATAAGACCAACATCACTCCGTTCTAGGATCTAAGCAATGTATGATTGCTAAGTATACTAGTTCAGCATACTTTTGAAGTCTAAGCAATATACGATTGCTAAAGGCTATGGATGAAGTATGATCGGCAGATTTAGTCCCTACTCCGGTATTAGGACCGTGAGGAACTGGTGGGGCAAGGATAAGGGAATGAGGGCAAAATATTGGTACATGACCAATAGCCCAAGACTGGCAAATGCATAGGAGGAAAAGGATGTTTCCCTAAGACTAGAAGGCCAGACCTGGTACTAACTTCTCGTCTAAGGATCCATGAGATTATCTTTGAGGGAGTAGCCACCAAAATTTGTTTTGGTTACAATTTTACTTTGGAATTGGTCATGCTATGAATGGTTATGCACTCTTAATTTCTAGCATGAATAACGCATCAGGATCTTTGGATATCACCTCTAGGGTTGTGCCATAAGATTCTGATATGTGGCGCGCTAGATTGTGACACACTACATCAGGAAAAGGATGTTCAGGCTAGCTAAGGTAGGCCTGCTTGGAATATGCCCAAGGTACCCTTATCTGTGTGTGATTCTTGCCTTACACGAAAGGCGAAAGGCAAACCATCCAGTAAAGCAGTAAATATTATTGAGTCTTTACATATTAATTCATTATGTTGTATTTGTGTTCCATTAAATGTTAATAGCTAAAGAGATGGTGCTTACTGTTCCATCACATTCGTAGATTATTGTACGCATCTCAACTATGTGTGCTTGGGCCACATAAGTCTGAGGCACAAGAGTGCTTCAGACAGGTATCTACAAAAGGTAGAAAACCGTCTGGATAAAAGGATATGTCCTTAGCCAGAATGAGACTGCGAGTGTCTATCTTAGCAAGAGCTATGTGATGAAGAGTATTTAGGCAGTTGGCTATTCCCATGCCCCGCAGCAAAATGCTGTGGTGGATAGGAGGAACAGGATACAGCCTGAAGATGGTTTGATGTATGATAGCACGTTCAAAGTATAAGTTCCCTATCTTGAGGAGACACTTTGTTAAACGTCTGTCGATGTACTCAACCAAGAACCCACCAAGTCTATAGCCACTACACCCTACGAGATGTGGACCAAAAGGCAACCTATATGAGGTCACCTTAGGCCATGGGGATCGGCAGCTTATGAGCTAACTAAATCTTCCTAGTCAGGAAGAAGCTCGTGGAGATGATATTCTCTACGAGTAAGAGGAACCACTAGATGACACTCAATTCACCACTACTCAAGAGGAATTTGTTCCTATGTATCTTGAGAACAGTGGGAGTGCCTTACCTAGTGAGCAGCCTATCGTATATGACGATAATGCTGAAGAAGAATCCTCTTTGCGTAGGAACGCTCTTTGGAGCGTACCCCGTCGACGATTTGACATCGAAGGGGAAGACATAATAGTCACCACGCAAGATGATGAACCTAGGATATTGACCCAGGATATTTCATCGCCTGACAAGAAGGAATTTAGACCCTAGATGGAAGAAATGTATCTTCATGGAGAAACATATCTTCCCATACTATTCGGAGTACTCTAAGGGGGTTGCGTATTCGAAACGCAACAGCTGATTAGTAGTATAACGCAAATGGATTCACAAAATATATGATTTCTCATAAGGAGATATCCATAGTTAAGGGAATGTTCGTAGAGATGATGATCTCCGCGAGCATGGAGGAACCGCTAGAAAATACCCTGTTCCTTAGTCCATATGAGGAATTAGTCCCTCAAGGATCCTTCGGACAGTGGGAGTGACTTTCTAAGCGAGGTGCCCATCCATAGGGGTGAGAGAAAATTATGATCCTCCCATGCAAAGGAATTGCTCATAGGAGCATACCCCATCGACTGCTTGAAGATCGAAGGGATGATCTTAAGGATCACCTTGCATAAACGATAGGATAGAATACTATGCCCTATCGTTCCCTAATTATGAAGAATGAAAAGTAGCCTTTACAGGAAAAGTCAGAGTCTGTAAAAGACCAACCAAGTTTAAGGCTAGGCTGACTTTTCCGACTGGATGTTAGACTATTGGAAATAGATGGATTTCCAAGGTCATTCAGAGTGACACAGACGGATGCATAGTAAGGCATACGACTTGCAGAGATATCGGTAATAGTTGTGATTATGGAGATAAGGCTCCATTCTCGATAAACGTGACGACTGAATTTCTCAATAGAGAAATCAGAGAGGTGATCTATATGACTCGGCCACAGGGTTTCAAGATGAATGATCAAATGCACAAATAGGTGCAAGCTAATTAAGTCCATGTATGATCTTAATTGGTCCTCTAAATTCAGCAGTATTTTATCAATGGATGAAAAACCGCTGCATACCACTCTCAGTAGTAGAGAGTAGATGATCATGTATTATCGATGACACACTATCGGCCAGGAGAGTCTAAGGACTATTTCACATCCACTATAGGGTGGTTATCCCTTCGATTTATGACGAAAGATATTAGTAGGGCGAGATGCACTCTCGTTCGTTCAAAAGGACTTCTTATATTGGCGCATAAGGCGTACAACAAGAAGATACTCTGAACGATTCCATGTAATGGACCCAAGGACATGTGACACTCCTATAGTTCGCTGCAGGATTTTACGAGCCTGAATATGTTCCCTAGAAGACACCATACAAGATTGACCAAATGACCAAAGTGCCCGATGCAGTGTGAGTCTGCTATATACTATGGTATATACTGAGACCCCACAAACCTCATGCAATCGGAAGAGTGGATTTCAGGAAATCTAACTTAAGACAATAGATTGCAACCAAAAGGATACTCGGTACGAAGGATCACGTGTTATAACTATCGGAGATGATGCTTCGATTAGCCAGCTATGCATGCTGACTAGGGTGGGGACCTAGATACACGTTGATCCGACTCAGGCTATAGTCCATGCTAGATGACATCGCATGGAACAGCAGCATAAGTGTTGCACAACCGTATTAGTCCGCTCCATCGATCATGGAAGCGAAGCACGATTGCCTGTTCTGTCACCGGACAGAAATATGTTTGGATAAAAAAAATAAGGTTTCTGATAAGCTTATGGGCTGTCAACCAACCTGTAGTACTAGCGAACGGCTATAGTACTTCTGATAAGGCCAAACATATAGAAAAAGGTATTGTTTTCACAAAAGGGGAACTAACTACCTGAAGAGTAATCTAGGAGTAGGTCGACTACGGGCCAATAATGTAGGCACCTCCCATTCCTAAACCACATAAGATTCGTCTTTGTGGATTGCTTTAGAAAATTGGGACTCGGTAGTCGATCACTAGCGATATGATTGATGAGCATATGAGACATTGATAATTGGATTTTAATTGGATTTGTTATGCTACATGTTGTTTACATATCCTGTACTAGCATAGAACATGTCGCGCGGACACTAGGTTGACTCTCTCACACGAGCAACCGCCTTTACAATATCCTGGATTGTCTAGGTGAGTAGGAGATGAGACAGAATCCCGACAAGCGCTAGAAGCCTATGATATGATGACTCCTGTCATACGAGGCGCATGGCCTATGACAAGAGCTGGACATCAATCAATAGTGCAAGACCCTGTCAGACGGATTCATTTGTCGCATTGGAATATGTTCCAAGGTGAGATTGGATTATGGCCATTCGAGCATGGTTACTACCTCGAACCATGTATAGTCTGCGTAGAGAAAGCCAGATGAGAGAACTGATTTCGATTGCATATGTGCAAACACTCAGTACTCGGGTTAATAGTCATATGGGCTATTAGACTTACATCTGTATAGTGGTCCCTATGGGATAGGACATGTGCTCTGATAGAGTCCAAACACTATGGCGCACATCTTATGAGATAACGCGTGCTTATGAGTGACATGAGGTGGCGAGTAGAACTAGTCCCTGAGTTTCCTCGCCGTGTGAGCCTCGTCGATCATATAAAAATGATTGACACTGTATACCCTTAGTACTTTTATCCATGTCGGGGAGAGACGGTTCGGTGGTGCTACTTTAGCGTGACACCTCACGGCTATGAATGATTCGGCCTACCAGGACATTGCTAGGAAAGCAGCTGACTCCGAATCAAAGCGACAATGGATAGAAAGGAAGATTCTAATTGCATCGCTCTTTATCATATTCATTGGGCCCACATACAAGATCTTATGGGATCATGCAGGATATGAATATAATAAGGGAGATATAGACTCATTGATGCACGACCTTCGGGACAAGGTAGGTGCTCATGGTCTATGAGATGACAATAGACAGAATCTGGGGAATACGAGAGATATATATATGTATTGCATTATTTCTTAAAGGGTTGAGTGCGCCTGCTTCTAGCTCGTCTCGTATGAGTTTAGAGTATGGATCTCCCGAAATGCAGGTTCTCTCACAGTCACACACCAAGGCCACATAACACTTTGGCAGATGATAATAGTTGGTGATTGAGGGAGACTAGAACTACTGTATTTGTGCAACCCCACTGTGCGAGTGGGAGATGTTAGCATTATGTGCGCCCATGTGGGGTGCACAATGCAATTATCCTAAACTTATGGGTTTAGGTGAGACAAGCTCAAACCTTATGGGGTTAGTAGCAAGGACATCAACCCTAGGGGGTGACGTTGCAATTAGGTATAAGTCTGTCTATATAAGGAGACAGCCTCCTACACATATTATATGAGAGTCATAATAATAATACAATACTGTAGAGATCATGTGCTGATCATAATACAGTAAACCCTAGACTCTCTCTTCAACTAGCCTCCATTGGGTGGAACTTGGTGTGGATCAGAGCTCTCGTCCTAGTGATTCGAGCCAGATTGTGGGAGCAAGAAGAGCACGTGAAAGCAAGCATCCTTCGATCATCCGTTGCGCTTAGGAGCTAAGGAAGACAAGGTAAACACATGAATCTTCCGCTATAATTCATGTTGTAGATCTGTATGTGATAGATCTTGTACGTCCTTCAAAATGGCTCAAAGGTCTCCCTGCCCGAGGCTGAGACACGAATGAAAGGCATCAGTACCTCAAGTCAGGTAGCCATTCACAAACCACACCGGTCAATCATCAACATTGGAAGGTATCTGATTGTGCCACGTGGCACAAAGATAACCGTTCGATCCAGCTACCTCCTCACAGTACCACCACCACGCAGAAGCTAGTTTCTCCCCTTCAAAATGATACCACTCCGTCCCTGCTCTTTCTTCCCAATTTCCATTTTGGTACGTCCCTGCTCTTTCTTCCCATTTTCTTTTTGGCTAACCTTAAACAGTTCAATTTACCACAACACCCTCACAAAAATATCTCACATATTTTTTCCCTCTCTCAACCTCACCCACTGACCCACTATGCCTTATCCTCTCACAACATCTCTCACACCACTCACCACACAACCAACACACACATTAGAGAGAGAGAGAGGCGGGGAGAAAGCAGAAGAAGGCCTGAGAGAAGTTGTCGAACGGAGATGGTGGCTACGAACGGCGGCTACGAACGGAGGTCGACGGAGGTTGAAGACCGACGACGGAGGTCGTCCGACGGTTCAGAGTCTGTCAAACGGTTGCCCCTCTCTATCTGTTTGTTCATATGGTTCGATTGACTCTTCCTTTTCTACTTCTAACGCCCTTGTCTCTCTTGCAGGTCTAGGGTGGTCCGGCGGTGGTGCTGGGTTCAGCGATGGGGTCGTCGGCGGTTACAGTGGGCTTGACTGTGGCAGATCGAGGGTTGGCTACGGTGGCAGAGGAAGATCGAAGACCAACGGATCTCGATCTACGGTGGCAGAGGAGGATGGCGGAGATGAAGCAGACTCTTTCTTCTTCTCCGGTGAGGAATGGCTGCGGCGGTGGAAGACGAAGGTACCACCAAGGTCAGGTCTTTTTCTCTTCTTCTTCTTCTTCTTCTTCGGTGGCAGAGGAAGATCGAAGACCAACGGATCTCGATCTACGGTTCTTCTTCTTCTTCTTCTTCTTCTACGGTGGCAGAGGAAGATCGAAGACCAACGGATCTCGATCTACGGTTCTTCTTCTTCTTCTTCTTCTTCTTCTTTTTCTTCTTCTTCTACGGTGGCAGAGGAAGATCGAAGACCAACGGATCTCGATCTACGGTGGCAGAGGAGGATGGCGGAGATGAAGCAGACTCTTTCTTCTTCTTCGGTGAGGAATGGCTGCGGCGGTGGAAGACGAAGGTACCACCAAGGTCAGGTCTGTTTCTCTTCTTCTTCTTCTTCTTCTTCTTCTTCTTCTTCTTCTTCTTCTTCTTCTTCTTCTTCTTCTTCTTCTTCTTCTTCTTCTTCTTCTTCTTCTTCTTCTTCTTCTTCTTCTTCTTCGTCTTCTTCGTCTTCTTCTTCTTCTTCTTCTTCTTCTTCTTCTTCTTCTTCTTCTTCTTCTTCTTCTTCTTCTTCTTCTTCTTCTTCTTCTTCTTCTTCTTCTTCTTCTTCTTCTTCTTCTTCTTCTTCTTCTTCTTCGGCTTATCCATGTGTAGATCTGTTCATCTAGAGTCAAGATTTACCTTTTTTTTGCACAGGGTTCATTGCGGCGGTGAGGAATGGTTGCGGCGGCGGAATGGCAGTGCTATTTTATGTTCTTCTTTTCTACACATCTCTATTTTTAGTTAAGATATGTAATAATTTGGTCCAGATCCGAAACATTTTTGTAAATAATTTGTTAGATGTTGATGGCTGGTGGTGTCTTTGTGGTGGTGGTGGTGTTGATGGTGGCTGGTGGTGGAGGTGTTCAGGGTGTTTCTGAGAGATAGAGGGGATATGATTTGGAATCTCAAATAGTTCTAGGGATATTTTAGTCTTTTCTGTCCCTGGCCTTAATTCACGTGCCCAGCCGCCATGGGAAGAAAGAGCAGGGACAGACTGGTAGTACTTGTTGGTGTCTTCAATTAATTTGGCGGCAAGCAAAGAAAAAGTCAAAAGCCAACTCATTAGGAAACAAAATGTGCGTTTGGTAAAGTGGTTTATTCTGGTTTATGGTTTAAAAACCATATAGATTATCGAAAGTGTTTGTTTGCAGTGGTTTAAAAACTAGTTTTTAATATAGTTTTTTTGACAATTTGTCTTGGTGAAAAAAATCCATCTTTTAGTGATTTTTCTTTTGGTTTATTTCTATGACACACAAATACGATACTACCCTCACATTGTAGACGTTTTAATTGAAAATCGTCTCTCATTTTGGTAGTTCTCTGGCTTTTTAGTCATCATTCATCAAGGTAATTAAAAAGATTGCACAATTTTTTTCAATACTTTTGCCATAATTGTTTTCCACAAAACTCAAATCTCGCATATTTCGGACGATATCTTTTATGTGCGATGTTCTTATTAAACTCGAGCCACCCGCTCAACCTGCCCGGGCCAAACTGAATCGAGCCTATATAAAGTTAAGTTGGGTCTAAAGGGTGATTTCGGTTTCAATTATCATCTACCCGCCGAATGTCGATCGGTCCACGTGTATTATGCTTTCAAAATCGATATAACCCGCTCCGCCCGAGTATTGAACTATTAATACATTTTTATAATTTTGCATACCGTGATTCACATTTTACAATACTTCCTCTTTCTCTCTTCACTCTCTAAACCTCAAAACCGAACCCGAGCACCGTTGAGACCTCAAGCCATCATTACATCATCTTCATAGTCCCCTCCACTGCCTTTGTGCCCCACAATCATTGTCGCGACACCTCGATAGAGTTGGAACATTTTCTTCCCCAAGCCTTGCTTTTTATTAAATATAAAATCTTCTTTTACCTGGTAGTTTTTACTCGAGGATTTCTAATTTAGATACTTCTGACATACTACTCGGATAGTTTATCAATTTTTCTAGGAAAGGAACTATATTATATCAATTTATTTGTTTCCACCATCTGATATTGAATGTGAATTGGAAGGCCGCCAATTAGAGTGAATCAAAATTTTGAATAGATGATGCACTATGGTGTAGTTGGGACTTTGGTTTTTGTGTGTACCATTGTGCTTAGTGGTACTAAATTTGATTTGAAATAGTTGAACCCGCCTAAACCCGGTCAAACCGGACCGAGCCGAAAGTATTGGATAGGTTTGGGTTTGATATATGATTGGTTAGGTTTGGGGATCGATTAGGCCGACCCGAGCTAGTTGGGTCGGGTAAAAAGTGTGGGGACCGCCCCGCGAACAGCCCTAGTTCTTATTATTTAGGATCAACCATCTTTATGGTTTTCTTTCCTTAGTTTAATTTTTTTTGTCCGTTTCTGAACGTGGCATCAAGTGTGAATGGAATTTCATGAAATCATGAACTTTTTGTTGAATTTAAGTATGAAAGTTTGATTATTTGAATGTCATATTACTGTTAATTTGTTCTTCAATTTGTTACTTTCATGAAATCATTGAAGCTCATGAAATCGTGAATTTTTTTACATTGCAATTGTCCTTTTTGAATCTGTAAAAGAAAAATAAGTTGAGGATATATTTGTCATTTAATCTACATCGTCTAGTTTAAAAACCACCACCAAACACATTTCTCCAATTTTTAATATAGTTTAAAAATCACTACCAAACACACAGGTTTAAACAGAATATCTAAACAAAACTAATAAAAAATCCACCACAATATAAAAACCAGTTTTTCCACCAGAAACCATTCTACCAAACCCACCCAAAGTTGGCAAAAGGAAACAAAGGAAAATCAAAAACATTTTTGAAAAGAAGTTGGGGTGGTGATATGGGCTGGCTTTAAATCCACAGCCCCACTGCACTATTTAAGAAGGCTTTTGGTTTGTTATGAACTACACACAAAGAGGGTTCACAACGGGGGTGAGAGCATTAGACATTGGCAATTGTTTAGTGCTATTTTTCTTGGCATACGTGTGCGTTATCGGGTTATACCGGGTGAGTTTCTCTCTAATAAATTCGGAGTTTGGGGTCGTGGAGGTAACTAACTAATCACTAGTGAACCCCGTTAATGCTTGTGTTCTTGTTTCGTCGGTTATCATCGTTCTAAGCTAGGTCCAGATCATAACAAACTGGTATCAGAGCTTGGGGTTCGGTGTTCCAAGATCAAGGTGGAGCTAAAGAGCTAGGGTTTCACAATCTGTGAAATTCATAGCTACAGTTTCGCAATCAAGGTGGGGCACGCATTCGGGGGTTACGGATCTGGACAAGGATCTGCAGAGAAGATGACCGGGGGATGACCAAGATCGACAAGTTCACAGGGAGAAACAGCTTCAGCTTATGGCAGATCAAGGTACGTGCTTTGTTGAAGCAGCAAGGGGAATGGTTGCCATTGCGGAAGATAAAGAGGGGGCTTTGACAACCACCAAGGAGTACAAGACAATGGAGGAAATAGCACACTCAATGATCATGTTGTGCATTGCAGACGACATGATCACGGAGGTTGCAGATCAAGAGACGGCTGAGAAACTATGGAACAAGACGAAGTCGTTCACCAACAAGTTGATGTTGAAGCAGCAGTTGTTTGGACTACGCATGGAGGAAGGTATGGATCTAAGAGATCACTTGGATCGTCTTAATACTATTTTGCATGAGTTGCGAACAGTAATGAGAAGATAAGTGATGAAGATGCCACACTGATTTTTTTGGTGCTGCTACCACCGTCTTATGAGGGATTTGTGCAGTCTGTTTGTGCTGGAAAATACAGTCTCACGTTGGAGGAAGCGATATCTGCTCTTCATATAAGGGACATGCGGCGCAGGGCCGCGTATAGGGAGTACAACATTCCGGGTTCGGGCGCATTCATGGTGTTCAAAGGGGGTCTTGGTAAGAAGAACAACAAGGGTTCTAAGTTGCCAAACGACGTATGTTCACTGTGTAAAGAGAAGGGTCACTGGAAGAGGAGTGTCCGAAGAAGGCATCTGCAAATCTAGTTGTAGTTGCAACAACTTCGGAGGTTGATTACGTCCTCTAGGCCTCGTTGGGGCATGAAATTCGTGCTGTTGACGAGGAGGCGGATTTGGCATGGAGGAGTCTCTGACGAGGGACACGGCACGTGTGAGACGTGCAAGGTGGTGTGTAGGAGGCGCGCAAGGGAGCAATTTCGCAAAACGTTGCAGGAATTCGGCGGGAATATGAGCAACGTGTTGGGGGGTTTTGTTGTAGGGACTCGGTGGGAGTCGGAACAAAAAAAGAATTTGTTATAGGAACTCAGTCGGAGTTGGAACAACAAACAGGGTTTTCGATTGCAGGAACTCGGCAGTATTTGGAGCATCGATAGGGTTCAATTTCATGAACTAGACGGGAGTTTGAGCATCGCCGGGGGCACTCGTTGCAGTAACTTGGCGAAGTTGGAGCAACTTGTGACGTGAAGATTTTGCATACAGCTGCAAAAACGTTTGGGGTTGATTATTGGAGATAAACAACTGGTTCTGGTTGCTGAGATGGTTCAAGACAAGGTGGAGATTTGTTGGTGTCTTGAATTAATTGGGAGGAAAGAAAAGAAAAAGTCAAAGGCAAACTCATTAGGAAACAAAGTTGGCAAAAGGAAACAAAGGAAAGTCAAAAACATATTTGGAAAGAATTAGGAATGGTGGTGTGGGCTGGCATTAAATCCACCGCCCACTGCACTATTTAAGAAGGCTTTTGGTTTGTTATGCACTACACACACAGAGGCTACACAACGGGGGTGAGAGCATTAGACAATGAAAATTGTTTAGTGCTATTTTTCTTAGTGTACGTGTGTGTTATCAGGTTGTACCGGGTGAGTTTCTCTCTAATAAAATCGTGGTTTAGGGTCGTGGAGGTAACTAGCTAATTACTAGTGAACCACGTTAATACTTGTGTTCTTGTTTCGTCGTTTATCATCGTTCTAAGCTAGGTCCAGATCATAACAGTACTAGTAGTAGACTACAACTTTGACACTAAAGTGTCATAAGGTAGTAAATGGCTCATTTTTTTTTTGATTCAAAACGAGAACTTCAATTAAGAAAGATCAAACCAAACAAATCATCCCAACAACCAACACAACCAAACCAAAAACCGAAGGGGGAGAACAACCCCAAAGCAAACCAACCTACAAACTACCCATTCGAAATATGATCCAGATTACAAAGATGCAACAAACCACAGCAAATCTTAGGCAGAATTGTCTCCAAATCCTTCAGCTTCCTCATCCACTGCCTTGAACACATCTGCTTTCCTGGGCAATGCAACTGATCCTCCTGTTTCTTTTCCACCATCTGCCGGATAAGTTTGAAAACATGAGAACTCGTGATTTGCATATTGAAATGCTGGTAACGCCTGCTAGGCATGTACATAAAAGCATCAAAAACAGCATCCAAAATAACATTTGGAGAGTGCTGAGTAATGAGGTTTCTATGGTTAGACAACATCTTCCCTGCGTATTCAGCTTTCCAAAAAACCTGTTTAGCCTTCTTCTTCCTTTGAGTCCAAAAAAAAGATCAATTTTACCACTAGTTCATGAGTTTCCTTTAATGATAACTACCCCTGACCTCCTACTGTCCTTCTGCAATTTATCATGACTCCTCTTGGGAAATGCCTGCATGAGATTACTTGCCATAATTTTAGCTTGAATGATAGGGGAGATAATACCTTCCTCATCCTCCCCACTACTGTATCCATTCCTGAAACACAACGAATTCCTATACCTCCAAAGGGACCACATGGTGGCACCAAACCAGCAAAGATTTTGGAGCAGTCTTCCATGTAAGATTGGCTAACAATGGACTTGACAAAAGATCTAAAAGAAGTATGAATTTGATATGGTAAAGGGGTGATGGACCATAAGACTTTAGCAAAATTACAGTTGAGGAACAAATGATCCATAGTTTTATTCTCAAGGTGACAAATAACACACCTATAAGATGGGACCATCTTAAACTTATGAAGCCTATCCCTAGTAGGAAGTTTATTAATAATGGCTTGCCAAATCAAGGAAATAATTTTGTAGGGAATTTTGGTCCTCCAAAAGTCCTTCCAGGGCAAATCAACAACAAACCCACTGCATCCCTGATCAATATAGATGTAGGTTTTTGTTTCTCAAAGAGGCTGCCACTAATTTTATACTTAAGCTGCTGCTGATAAGCTTGTGTTGCAAAGACTTATAGATCCAACACAGATGTAGCTTTTTTGTTTCTAAAAAAAAACATAAATGTAGTTTTTTTTCTTTTATATTAAAGTCCCAAAACTTGTTTAAATTACAAACTGAATCCCAACCAAAATCCACCCGAAATTCGCTAACTCATCCGAGGTACCTCGAAACAACCAAAATCGGCCAAAACACACCGTTACACATTGAATTTCAGTCCACTATGTACCGGTACAAGTTATACTTTGTTTTAAGACCGAAACGGTACAAATCGGCTGAAAAGGATCGAAAAGGAATGAAATTTCAAACTATGCTCCGGGTGTGCCCGGAGGAAGCTGTAAAAAGTTATTTTTGATCAAATTTACCTATGTACCGATAAAAAAAAATTTTGAACATCAACCACAAAATTCACTCTAGTGAGTGATTGAGGTACAAATTGAAAATTTTCGTGTATAATTCATTTGTGATGTACAAATTGGCCAGTTTTCTTAATCACATTCAATTTGAAGAGTTTGTACTTTTATTTTTGCCAAGAGCTTGTGATATACCTTGTTTGGATATCATGGCTTGGTTAACTTTCAAAAGAAGTTAACCAAACTTTAACCCAAAATTTGTAGAACCCACATTCCACTCATTTTTCTTCTCACATAAAAGTCAAAACCTCAAAACCAAAACCATCAAATCCAAACATCCACCTGGTTTGGTTAACCAAACAAGTCCAACCATGTTATCCAAACAGGGCCACACATTTCATTGAGGAGGTCATCATTCATATAGGGATTGTCGATTGGATCACAAAAAAACAAAGTGTTTGTATAGTTTTTGTTTGAAAAAAACAAAGAAAAATGTTATGAAATATGGGGCTAGTTTATTGGTGAATATCCACCACATGTTGTAAGCCAATTTGTATACTGTTATTGGCCCATTAGCCCACCCTAATGCCTATATAAGGAGACTTAGGGTTGGAGTATATACATCACAACACTATTCTCCCGACATACTTGTCTCTCTATTTATCTCTTGTCTCTCCCAATTCTCGTTTCACAACACGTTATCAGCACGAACGACTCTATCACACAAGAGAAAAGATGAAGATCTCATGAATCCTACCTTGATGCAGGTACAAAGTTCTAATTTTAGTGGCTCTTATACGATATGATATTTTTTTTTACAGTGAGTGTGATTTTTATCAACCTTGATAAGATGGTTTTAGTGCTTAAAAATGATCTGTTTAACGCTAGCGTTTTCATTAGTTTTGGACTGCCCATGACCCTTATGTTTTTCCTTTTTTTTGTCTTGAACTCATAGTGTAAGGGCATATGCTTTTAGAGTTTGTAGACTTTTGTTGTTGACTTCGAATCAAATAAATTTATTTGTGATATAATGTTACTTCTTTTCTTTCTTTCCTTATTTTTGTTCACAAAGAGGTAAAAAACGAGAAAAGTTTTTCTTACATAGGGGTTGTCTGATATATGGATTGATTTTCAATCTTATATAATGTTTGTTAATTATTTTGATTGTTTCAATCAGCAAACTGAAAGAAAAAGGTACATATTTTTGAGCTATGAACTGGCCTGACACCCGAAGTTGTGAAGTCATTTTGTTCTTGTAACCAGAAGTTACGATAATTTTTTTTTATGACCTGAAGTCATAATATATGAGTTATTGCTACTTCTCTTGAAGAGATCGAATTAAACTCTTAATAGACTTGCAAAAATCATGATCCATACCTAAATTTATGGATTACATGGAATATTAATCGTAACGTGAAGGCGCGACAATTCTTTTTATGACCTAAAGTCACAACTTTAGTTACATCGCCTGAAGAGATGTTCTATAACTTTCATGTAAACCTCCCGGAGAGGTCATACTTTGTTGTTTCAATTTATTTAATTCTATGCATTTTTTTAGTTACTTTTATTTTTTTTTGTTCTCTCATTATGGATCAAAAGCGAACCTCCTGAAGAGGTTTTAAAATCGCCATCGATGTTACATCTGTCCATGTCATATGTACCATAAGTTAAATATTACATGATATCATAACCAGAAGTCATGAATCCTATAACCTGAAGTTATAGAACATTCCAATTAATAATCTCCTAAAGAGATTGCTACAATTGACACAACGATCAACCCTCTTGAAGAGGATGATGAATTACGTTTTTTTTTTGTACTTTTCGGTCGAAACAGAACATCCAAAAGATGTTTTTATTCCATGAGTTTTCATTGGATAAAAGGTATGATTATGCTTTTAAAGTCATATACTCATGCCAGAAGTTATGAAAAATATGACGATACTTATAACATGGTGTTATAATGTTGTGTCAAAATATCTCCCTGAAGAGAGAATCTACATTCATCGAACCCGAAGTTTCGATTGTGTACTTTTATTTTTCCTTGTTATTTATTTATTTTGTATTTTTTTCTCTTTCTTCTATTATTTTATCTTAAAGGTTGAAAATAAGGATCTCCCGAAGATATTTTTTCTCCTATGTTTAAAAAAATCACGTCGAGATAATTATCATATCATAGACATGCCATTGCAAATGACCGATTCATTTGAGCTCATTCCCAGAAGTGAATGGTAGTGAATTCCCTGAAGCGAATCACTTTGTTATAAACGGTCGAAACCCACATGACTATAGAGGTCGTCATGGTTGTGGACGTGAAATTCTCTAAAAGAGATTAAATCCTGAAGTGGTTCATATAAATTAATCTAAATGACTCATATGTTAAAAATCTATAAGAGGTTCGAGTTTTATCAGCCAACCCCAAAAGAGGTTTTGTCTGGATAAAGTTGAGTCTGTTGTTGTTCGTGACACCAGAAGTGACCGATCACCGTAACAAAACATATGTGATTTATTATTGGTGATTGATAAATTGTTAATTTGATTTCAATCCCGGAAGAATTGTAAACACCACTCATTTTAAATAAAAGTATTGACATTTACGTCTCTTTTTGGGTTTCATGGAGAAACTTTGATTAGAGAATTACGACGTCCAGGAGATTGCTTATTGTCAATGTTTTATTTTAATTTGAAGATTGATTTCGACAAAGTACATACGAGACAAAGTGATGCATGAAGCATCAACAAAGTATCATTATGGTTATGATCATATTGCTCATGTCATGTAGGGGAGAATTGGTCCTATTGCATGACGTGAGCTAAAATATCATCGTCTCCACGGATATGTACTATTGCAAAATCCCAACAAAAATAGATAGCTTCTCAACTAATGGGCATTTTATATGGGTATACACATTAAGCATAAAAGGTTTGCTTGTGTAAATATTTTTGATCCTCCATAAGAGGGATATGAAATCCAAAGCATTCAAAAATTATGTTGGGATATTGGTATATCAATGCTCTACAAATCAAGAACACAAGATTCTGGAAAAATCTTGGGAGTTCATAGATACATCATCAATATTGGATCAAAACCAACGTTGGCAATTGAATAGCCCTGGAAGAGGCTAATAGCTCTGGAAGTAGCTAAAGGTACCTTAATACGATAGCATGATCCATTAATAATGATGATACAATTGAAAATACGTTATATAAAATCACATATTATTTTATGGGAAGAGTGTTGACTAAATAGTTATTGGCCAAAAGAAAGTCAACAAATGCATAGAAGATTGATGGGGTAAATAAATTGAATATGTAGAGCAAAAATGTGTAGAACTTAAAGTACTAACAACCCCAAGCATAAATTACAATCTATGCATAAACTACATATCCGCTCTTATGTGTGGGATTTGTGTCGATATCATATATCAGCTGTTAAGTGTGGGATATGTTGAGACTACATATCCGCTGGTGTGCGTGGGATTTGTCTCGAGTTTTATGTCCGCTTTAAGTGTGGGACTTATAAAATGAGAAACATGATATATGGGGTCATGATAAATTCTCATTAGTATAATCATCTCGTGGTAAGAATGACGATAATGTTGTCTTAGTCTGATGGGTTGAAATGTAACTAGTTTCAAATACGATCGTACGAATCACAAATTTAAGAAATTCCATGGAGGTTGGTTCCCATGAGAAATATTATTTGTCTGAAGCAAATCAAAAGTGTACACTCGCGAGTATTTTTAGGTGCATATACATTTTATTAAGTATAATTGTTAATCATATGTTATTTTTATTCTTGTTTTGCAATGAATTTATTTGTCAGGTACAAAGATGTTTCAATGAGGGAGAGATCCAATGAAATGCTAAGAATGTAACACTCTTTTTCCTTCTCAACGGTTTTTGTCCCACATGGTTTTCCCTAGCAAGGTTTTATCGAGGCTGCATAGATTATTCAGATGCGTTCCAGAAGAATGTCATCTCCAATATTGAGCATATAGAATTCACCTATGTACTCTTTTTCCTTAGTCATTGATTTTTTCCCACTGGGTTTTTCATGACAAAGTTTAACGAGGCATCGTAGTGGTGAATATTCAAGGGGGAGTGTTATGAAATATTGGACTAGTTTATTGGTAATATCCACCACATGTTGCAAGCCAATTTGTATACTGTTATTGGTCCATTATCCCACCCTAATGACTATATAAGGAGGCTTAAGGTTGGAGAATAATATACATCACAACATTATTCTCCCTACATACTTGTCTCTCTATTTATCTCTTGTCTCTCTCAATTCTCGTTTCACAACAAAAGACACTAAATCGAAACACCCCGTGTATGTTTTGCTTTTATGGGCTAGACTACTAGAAAAAAAATGATGGTACAAAGAAACCTTCATCAGGTTGATACATTTCTAGATTTCTATTGTAATTTATAGATTTTTAAAGTGTTTGCCTTCTATGCAAAGGGAGGTTGATACATTTCTAGATTTATATTGTAATTTCTAAATTTTGAAAGTTTGCATTCTGCTCAAAGGGCTCAAGATTGGTGTTTGCTTAGGGCACCCAAAATTTTATAGCCGGACCTCGAGGTAAGTAATGGTATTGTTAATTTAATTTCAATCCAAGCCTTATCTTATATATAAGATTCCATGACATTGAGAGAAAGACCTTTTTCGTGCCAGTGGACCAAATTTTGTCCCAGAGAAATTGATCCTCTAATTTCTTTCTCGAGTTCCAGCAATGAGGTCATGTCTTCTCCACCTAATTTAGATTTCTGTTGTCTTTCCGTTAAGAAAAAAAATTAATTGGTATGTTTCTTCTGGATTGTCCTACTTTGACTTTTTAACCCGTACTGGTCACTTTAACTCGATAATTTAGATAGCAAAACGATATAATTTTTTGACAGTTATTTAATAGTACAGTAGAGGAAAGTTAACTCTACGAGATTGTGCAAAGATTACAAAATTCTTGTATTATTTTGCTGATCAAATCACTGGGTCAAAGTGACTCAGTGAATAGTGAAAAAAGTGAAGTAGGCTGAAAGAGAGAAACAGAGGTAGTACTTGACTAAAAATTTTAATTTTAAGTTGCCTTTTAAGAAGAAAAAAAGTTGCTTATTTATCTTCTATTTTAATAGATTTTAGGAGAAAAATAAAGTAAAAATGTCGTCTTCTGGTTGAAAGTGCTCTCTCTGCGAGTTCGTTGATCGATAGGGTGCGGTCTCCGGCTCTGTCGGCTTGATTTCGATCTATTCTTCAGGTACTTGTTCGGTTACACCTCAATATTCACAGTGATTGATTGAAGATTCACAGTGGTTGATCGATATGTGGCATAAGATAGCTCATTTCCCTTGCTTTTATATATATAGATAGATGTCCCATTTGTAAGTTTTTTCTAAAGTCTTGACCTATTTGGAAAATTTTCTATTGCAAAGACCAATTCACCAGCCTTTTTCTCCACCAATTTTTTAGTTGTATACCGAAGAGAGAACGAGAACTCCGACTTGAGGGCAACGAACCCCTGCGACACCGGGTGAGAGAGAACCCAACCGAAGGGTGATGACAAGTTTCTGTAGGCGGGGGTCATCGGAAACCTGCGGATAATCTGTTGAATCCGACTGTTGTTCCGCGTTGCTCACTGCCACTCGAAGTCCCACCACAAAATCTCCCCAGCCCAGCAAGAAATCCCCGAAACCTCAACTAATGATAGGAATATTTCAATTTTTTCTACCATGGTAACTGTTTTTGCAATTTTAGTTTTTATATAAGACCAGATAAGCCCTAATTCCTAAATCCATGAGTTACATCTCTATTTGTTTACATGGCAAGAACTCAGTGTTGTTGTTCTTGGGTCGTTGGAGTCTTTAACTATTACGCTTACTAGGCAGAGTCGTTAAGGTGAACAAGAAATGAGAGCCGTACAATTTTCTCTCTCTCTAAAAACTCTCCCAAGGAAACCCTAAACACCCCTCCCCCATCAGGCGACGACGGCTCCTTCATGGAGCTTCTCCCCGCCACCCCCACCTGTGATGATTCTGCCGCGCCCCCTCCACCCTCGCTGCCTCCGCCTATCAGCCATCTCCGCTCCCACCGGCGCAAATCGAGGCATTTCCAACCCGTTCCGGCCTGAAATCGATTCGTGCAGCACCGGCTCTCCACCGGTATCAAAGTCGGGAGCGCCCCTCTTCGACATCCCAGTGGGACTCCAGTCCGTGCCTTTAACTACCCTGCCTCCTCTCTTGCCGCAGCCGCCAAGGCCATAAGCGACGTCTGCCCTCCACCGCCAAGGAAGCCGCTGATGCTCCTTGGCTCCAGATCCGCCGTTTCCCTCGCTCCGCCGCCGCCTCCTCACCAGCTCCCCTCTGCCAGTCCTCCCTCCTGGTTCGACAACACCATTTGGGTATTAGTAAGTGTCTCCTACTCTCACACTTCCCCCTCCCCTGTTTCTAGATCTGGCCCGAATGTATCCGTCCCTCCCCTTCCCCCTCGCCTAGGCTGGACCCCGACCTAGGTAAACCCCCCGGGCAGTCCTCTCGCTGCCCACCGACACTACTTCGTGCTGCATCAAAAACAGCCCCCGGGCGAGACATTCTGGACCCCCACACGACCCAGGTGGCACCGACCTTTGCACTGGCCTGTGGCCGCTGGTAGAGACGACTCACTGTTGCGACGGCTTGGTGGTCCGTTTGGCCTTTTCGTGTACGCATCAGCTTCCTCCGCTTAAGTTTTGGATGTACCATGTTTTGGAATTTTTGTTTTCGGCTTTTCTTTGGCGTTTGAGGAAGTTAGAGGCTCTTGTGCCTTACTAAGTCGATTCTATTTACTTTGGGTAGTTTAATGGGGGGGGGGCTTTGAGCTCGTATCCCATTTGGTTGTGTATGTACTTCATAGGTAGGGAATGTATTTTTGTAGGAGGTTTAGTTTGTATTTCTTGTTGTTCTGCCTTGGGGTATGCCGCATTCGTATTGTAATCCTCTTTCAGATTTATAAAATCTTTCGTTGCTGGTAAAAAAGGAAACTATTACGCTTGGTTTCAATTGGCATACAACCATATGATTCGTGGATAGTTACAAATGTAAGCTTAGTTTCTTTCTCATTCTCTCACTGTTGAAAAAAATTGCCGTATTTTTTAATTTGGCTTAAGAACTCCACATGGTAGCCATCATGGCAACTCCAACCTTTTTTTTTAATGCGACGTCAAGTGATACTTGTTGCAAATTTTATGTCTTGAGTTTTTTATTGGATAAATTATGTATCGAGTTTTTGATGATAAGCTACATCTACTACCTTCATATTGATCCAAAAGCTACGTGGATAATGTAATTGGGAAATGATGAATATTGGAAACTAATTGATAAATTGTCTCTATTGCTCGGTTATGATAATCGCATTACATCGTTACTCTCTTCGAGAGAAATAACTTGTTTTGATACCCCGCATATATGAACTGGGTTTCTATAATCACAGACTGGATCGAAATATAGGTATGAAACTGTGAGCAATATGTGGAAAACATAGCCGATTCTTTTGACAAAGCCGAATTCCACTCAAAGAGATAACAAATTGTGAGCATTAAAATAGCTATATAAAGTGTAACACTCTTCGATTGTTACTAGGTTTTGCCGGAGAACTCTGTTTATCTTATGCAATTTGTAAAGTAATGGATTGTTTCATGTATCTTTAAAGCTCATGTTAAGTTGTGTAAATCAATGGACTCTCGGGAGCATTGCTTGAAATTTGAAAATCCTTCTTAGCCCCCACTCGGATAAGTTCCAGGCTCCGCCCCTGGCAGTAGCGGTGGCGTAACATGGCGGCTGAGCGTCCTCCTCCGACTCCGAATACCTACACTTTAAGTTTTCCAAAAGTACCCCAAGCCAAATGTAAATTTCACTAAGGCTACCACCGTTATTTATTGAGTCTTCCATCAGTCAAGTCACAATCGACTTCCATCAGTTGTTTTTTTCCCTTTAACTTGCATCAGTTACAATGGATGGTAGTATTTCTCCGGTAATACTAAAATAATCTTCTTTTAAATCATCTTCCATTTTATTGCTCTACTTTTCAGTTCGTAAATCTTATGTCATTGTCCATAACTTCAGCAAGGGTTGCTCAGTCACAAAGAATGACCTCCAATTTCTTGAATCTTTTAGGACAAGTCAAACTTCTAATCGGGTCCAAAATATTTCAGTTATGTTTTGTGTTGAGGTGCCTTGAATTGTGAAATTCAAAGGTGGTGAAAACAAATTGGACCAAGGGTTTGAATTATGGTCAAAGACAGTAGGGTAGCTAAGGAAACAAAGTGGGACGGTGGAGTGTATTTGTCCCACATTTTCAAGTGAGGTGATTCTCACCTCCTCACTAGTACTATATAAAGGAGCTAGTAGGCTCTCTACTAGATATGCAAAGAAGAGTGTAATTGTTCCTCTTAGTGAAATAAAGGGTGCTTTTTTTCCGCCGTGGATGTAGTTAGCGAATTTCTTTGCTAGCAAACCACGTAAAATCCCGTGTTCGTCTTTTATTTGTTCTTCGCTCGTGAAGTGGTTTTTCATAACAAACTGGCATCAGATCTCGGGTTTGGCGGTGTTTCAAGATCAAGGCGGAGCAAAGCTAGGGTTTCACAACTTGGTGAAATCAAAGCTAGGGTTTTGCGATCTAGGTTGAGCACGCGACTAGGGTTTAAGATCCACCAAGAACGATGTCCGGATCGATGTTGAAGATCGACAGGTTCACAGGAGGGAACAGCTTCAGTCTGTGGAAGATAAAGATGGAGGCTTTGCTCAAATCGCAAGGCTTGTGGGCACCTTTGACCGCGGACAAGGGAGTCATGAATGTTGCATCATCCGAGTTCAAGTTATTGGAGGAGAAGGCAGACACAACGATTATGTTGTGCTTATTGGATGACGTGGTCATCGAGGTCGCAGATCAGAAGGAATCAGCAGGTCTTTGGCTCAAGTTGGAGAGTCTCTACATGAAGAAGAGTTTCACTATCAAGTTGATGCTAAAGCAAAGACTCTTTACTTTGCGGATGCTCGAAGGTACGGCTCTCAAGGACCATCTTGATCAATTAAATACAATTCTTTTATACTTGCGTAATATTGGCGAGAAGGTGGGCGATGAGGATGCCGCACTCTTGTTATTGATCTCGTTACCTCCATCACACGAGAACTTCGTTCAGTCGTTCATAGTGAACAAGGACGACTTATCCCTAGAGGAGGTCAGATCGGCGCTCCGTGCTAGGGAACTGCGCCATAAGGGTGCAGGCATAGGTACAGAGGACCATGCTTCCGGACTGATGGCAACAGGAGGAAGCAAGAAGGGTAAGAAGAACAAGAAGAAGCAGTTCTCAGGTTCTAAGTTACCCAATGATGTTTGTGCCTTTTGCAAGGAAAAGAGGCACTGGAAGAGAGATTGCCCGAAACGAAGTCAACAGGGGCATAATGGATCCGCAGCCGTAGCAAAACAAGGTAACTCGTCTGAGGATGATTACGTTCTAATGGTGGATGTTGTCACGCACTCTCAAGATGCGTGGGTCCTTGATTCCGGAGCTTCCTATCATATTTGCTCAAACAGGGAGCTATTCTCGACGTACGACCAAACGGATGGAGGGTATGTCTACATGGAGAACGGAGCCGTCTGCAAGGTGATTGGGAGCGACTCAGTTAGATTGACAACGAATGAAGGGAAGTTATGTACCTTGGAGCAGGTCAGACAAGTACCACTTATTAAGAAGAATCTGGTCTCCTTGAGTCTACTCGACAACAAGGGATACAGCTTCAAAGGTGAAGGTCGAGATCTACAAGTCTGCAAGGGTTCTAAGGTGATTCTCACGGGAGTCAAGAGTGGGACTTTCTACATGTTGCAAGGTTCGATGATCACAGGTTCTGATGGAGTTGTCTCATCCGAGATTAAGGAAGCTGATCTAACTAATATGTGGCATATGAGGCTCGGTCATATGAATGAACGTGGAATGCAGGAACTTTAAAAGAACGGCTATCTCACCGGGCATGCGCCCAAGAGCCTAGGGTTTTGTGAGCACTGCGTGTATGGGAAGCTACAGTGTAGCAAGTTCCCTAAGGCGGTTCATAGTACGAAAGGTACTCTTGATTATATTCATCCGGATTATTGGGGTCCATCTCGAGTTGAGGCGATTGCCAGGTACAGGTATTTTCTAAGCATCATAGACGACTACTCCAGGATGACTTGGATATTCGTGATGAAGCACAAGAGTGAAGCCTTCACAAGATTCAAGGAGTGGAAGACACTATTAGAGAATTAGGTGGGAAAGAAGGTGAAGAGGCTGTGCACGGACAACGACTTAAAGTTATGTTCATCAGAGTTTGATGGATTCTGCAAGGATCAGGGAATAGCACGCCATCGTACCGTTCGGCACACACCGCAGCAGAACGGTGTAGCCGAGAGAATGAATCAGACACTTTTAGCGAAAGCAAGGTGCATGCTTTCGAAAGCAGGTCTTTCTAGGAGAGGCAGTTTCCATGGCATGCTATCTCATAAATCGGAGCCCGCACACAGGTATAGGATGCAAGATTCCTATGGAAGTCTGGTCCGGTAATGCTGTGGATTACTCGGATTTGAGAGTTTTTGGTTGTGTTGCCTATTATCACGTTGATGATGGCAAACTCTAACCAAGAGCTAAGAAGGGAGTATTCAGAGTTTCGGAACAGGTGTGAAGGGATACAAGATATGGACAGCCAACAAGATTATACTTAGAAGAAGTGTAGTCTTTGATTAGATTCATATGTTGACGAACTCCGTGGAGGTGGAGCTTGGAGGTGCAAAGAATAAGGTGGAGGGAGAGTCGAATCCTACTGATCCTAAGGATTCCGAAATCCCTACACCGCCGCCAGAAGCAGAAGAGGAAGAAACAGAAGAGTCTGAAAGTGAGGATGCGTCTACACCAGAGGAACCGGTTCATCAAAGTATGGTGGGATATGCATTACAGGTAGCGGAAGAGGTAGATGACGAGCCATCCTCCTACAAGACCGCTATATCTAGTTCTGATTCAGCACAATGGATTGCCGGGATGGGATAAGAGATGGAGTCTCTTAGCAAGAACTCGACTTGGGAGCTTGTTAAATTGCCAGTGGGAAGGAAGATAGTCAGTTGCAAGTGGGTCTTCAGAAGAAAGGAAGGAACTGCAGCTGGGGAGGGCATCAAGTATAAGGCAAGGCTAGTAGCAAGAGGGTTCAGTCAGAAAGAGGGAGTTGACTACAACGGGATCTTCTCACCGGTGGTCAGACATACTTCTATCCGGGTGTTACTAGCTTTAGTGGGAGACCACGACCTAGAGCTTGAGCAATTGGATGTCAAGACAGCTTTCCTGGACGGAGAGTTGGAGGAGGAAATATACATGAGCCAACAGGAGGGGTTCCAAGTTCCCGGAAAAGAAGAATATGTAAGCAATCTGAAAAGATCTCTCTATGGACTTAAGCAGTCGCCAAGGCATTGGTACAAGAGGTTTGACAACTTCATGTTGAAGATTGGTTACCACAAGTGCGAGTATGATTGCTGCGTGTATCACAAGTTGTTGCGAAGTGGATCACGCATCTACCTAGTTCTATATGTGGATGATATTTTGATCGCAACTCAGAATATCAAGGACATTAGAGAACTGAAGAGGTCTCTCAGTACAGAATTTGAAATGAAGGATCTAGGAGCTGCTCGGAAGATATTGGGAGTTGAGATCTATAGAGACAGGAAGAAGAAGAAGCTTGTCCTGTCACAGCAGGTATAAATCAAGAAGATCTTGAGAAATTTTGGGATGTTATCAGCTAAAGCTATAGATACTCCTATGGCCACTAACATCAAGTTAGAAATGTACACCGTTCAGGCTGAGGAGGAGAAGGAGTACAAGTCCAAGGTTCCATATGCTAGCGCAGTTGGAAGCCTCATGTATGTCATGGTCTGTACTCGACCGGACATAGAATTCGTTGTTAGTGTGGTTAGTCGTTTTATGGCTCATTCAGGGAAGGACCATTGGCAGGCGGTGAAGCGCATATTCATGTACCTTAAGGGTACGTCAGACATTGGCCTATGTTATGGGGCTAATGAAGACATCTTGGTAGCTGGTTTCTCGGATGCGGACTATGCAGGGGATGTTGGTAGTAGAAGTTCAATGACGGGCTATGTATTTCCTCTGGGAGCATCTGTTGTGAGTTGGATGGCGACGCTACAGCCGACGGAGGCGGAGTACACGGCTCTAACGGAAGCAGCAAAGGAGGCAATATGACTTAAAGGTATGGTCAATGATCTAGGCCTACTTCAAGATCAAGCGATAGTCAACTGTGATAGCTTGAGTGCGATTTGCTTGACTAAGGACCATGTTCATCATGAAAGGACCAAGCCTATCGATGTCAGGTATCATTTTCTGAGAAACGAGAGCAGGATCAAGGTGAAGAGGGTAGGGACAGATGACAACTCCGCGGATATGTTCACCAAGCCGGTTCCGAAGAGCAAGTTCCAGCATTGTCTGGAGTTGCTTAACATCTTGAGCCAGTGAGGCCCTTAGGGGCATGTCGGACCTGGGGGGTCCAGTGAGTCTTTGTAACGAGAGACATTGGGTGCGGAGAAGACGTAGCTTTATTTACGAGAAGAGGAGCAGCTGCTGTTGATGGAGACTTCAAGTCAAGGTGGAGATTTGTTGAGGTGCCTTGAATTGTTAAATTCAAAGGCGGTGAAAACAGATTGGACCAAGGGTTTGAATTATGGTCAAAGGCAGTAGGGTAGCTAAGGAAACAAAATAGGGCGATGGAGTGTATTTGTCCCACATTGTCAAGTGAGGTGATTCTCACCTCCTCACTAGTACTATATAAAGGAGCTAGTAGGCTCTCTACTAGATATGCAAACAATAGGGTAATTGTTCCTCGTAGTAAAATGAATGGTGTTTTTCCGTCGTGGATGTAGTTAGCGAATTTCTTCGCTAGCGAACCACGTAAAATCCCATGTTCTTCTTTTATTCGTTCTTCGTTCGTGAAGTGATTTGTCATAACATTTTGATTTCCTTCATTTCAATTTGATTCTATTGTAAGCAACTTCCTGTAAATATATTTTTTTCTCTGTTTTTCCTTGCACAAAGACATTCAATTACAAGACCCATTATAAGTGGGTCTAAGCCTCCAAATTGCAGGTGTGTGTATGGTATGTGACAGAATGACAATCCGAGTCATGTGTGACCATGTCTTCCTTCAACACTCATAAAATGGCCTAAGATAATCTCTTGCTGTTAGATTTTGTTGAAGTTACAGTACCACTCCGTCCCACCTCTTTTGTACTATTTGAATCTTTATCACTATTCACTGTGTCACTTTGACCCGATGATTTGGATAGCAAAATTTTACAGTTTTTAGATAATTTTTTCGTAGCGTTGTAGAGTAACTTTTATTTTAACAGACCATAAAAAATTGTCAAAAAATTACATCGTTTTGTGGTCCAAATCACCGGGTCAAAGTGACTCAGTCACGGATGAAAAAAGTCCAAATGGTGCGTTAGAGGTGAGACGGAGTGGTACTAAGCTCTTTGTCCCTCCATCATCTCACTAGTAATTATTAGTTTCATCAATATAATACCAAAGCCGTAGAAATCAGAAACTTCTGTTGTTTCGGCTTAGTTCACATATCCTATTTACTTAAAATATTAGTTGAACTATGGATTTTCAGTCTTGGTTACAGGTTTACACAAATAGGTCTATAATCACGGGTGCAATTTATGCTTGAAAAATGTGGGTGACTACTATTCTGAGGCTAGTGTCTTGCCATTGATTATAGAGTTCCTTTACAGAAAAAATCTTGCTCATTGTCGTGTTCAAGTTCATGTAGGCAAGGGTAGATTTGTACCTGGCATATCGATACACCTAAAATGAACTGAAAATCACAAAGAGACAAAATGTTATGGACACAAGCTAGAAACATGTTTTTTTATAGATAATTCTGTATGTGGAACATACTATTGGTTCATGCTGTTTTTCCATCATGTTGCTACTTGCATATCTTATCAGTGATTATAAGCCCTTCACAGCATCAGGAGGATCAATGAGGATTTGAAGTTCTAGCTTGTCAGTGATTATAAGCCCTTCACAGCATCATGAGGATCATTGAGGATTTACAGTTCAAGCTTATCAGTGATTATAAGCCCTTCACAGCGTCATTAGGATCATTAAGGATTTGCAGTTCAAGCTTATCAGAGATTATAAGCCCTTCACAGCATCAGGATGGTCATTTAGTATTTGAAGTTGGTCAGATTGCTCAGAAGTCATGTTGTTCAAGTTTATTCGTTACTGAATTGATACCATTTTGTTTTTATGTATATCTTTTACCCAATTCTTTTGGGTATTCGGCCTTTTCACTTGGCAGTAAATATACAAACAGTCTAGAAGAACTATCAAGTATAATTCATAGCTGAGCACGAGGGAGCAAGGACACAATCCTTTCATTAGAAAGGTGAATGGGGTTTAAAGCAAAGTCATTCAAACATTTAAAGAAGCAAATCATATGTAAGTAGAGATTTACCACTAATACCACTAATACTCTCCTCCATGGAAGAGGAGGAAATCCCACCACTAACACTCTCCTCCATAGAGGTGGATTCTTACAGCTTTTGTTCATAAAACACCAGTAGAGGGATTCTTTTAACGTTGTTGTCGGTTCCTCTCCTGTTGCGGGATCCTCTGAATTCCACTCTCAGATGTACTATCAAAGCCATAATCCTGCACGTATCATCATTGTTTATGTAGCCAGGGTCAGTAGATAATGTTCAAATCAAATCTAAGTCAGTATTAAAACTAGCTGCTGCTCTCATTTGAGTGAAACAAAATGGTAACACTGGCGCTGGAAATTAATTGTAAACATACCAGGCCAGGGGAAGGCAATGTGGAGATATCCACTCGCTGAGTCTTCCTGTCATAGGGTGAGTCTTCGAAAGTGGAAAAAGATCCCATATATTGATCTGTGGGAAACAAGGAAAAGAAAAACTATCACAAATCGGTACAAAAAATGGATCCATGTAGCTCTCAACTAGTTTAAGTTTAGGGTAAATTTCAAATTAGTAACCTGTGGTTGAGATGTTGTCCATTTCACTAACGTGTTTTGAAAAGTTTCAAGTTAATAAACCGAGGTTTGTTTGTTTGAATTCATCTGCCATTTTTCGTTAGTTTGTCATATGAAAGTGATTAGATTGCAAGTTTACCCATAGCTACTTAGGTTATGGAGCAATCATAAACTATTGCAGAGATGGGCTGTGAGGGTTTGGTGAAGAATCTCAAACTTTAACGAACCATTCTTCGCCTCGATGAGTAATAGCCACGCGGCATTATTGTTAATCTTTTGTATTAAAAGAAGGGTGAATGATATTCCTTAAAAAAAAGAATGATATCAAAATCAAGGGTAAAATAGTCATTTAAATGGCAAACGAACAGAAAAGGTTGGTGAACTTTAACAAACAAACCTCGGGTTACTAAGTAACTTTTGAAAACTCAAGTCACTAAACTGGACTACCACCAAACCACAGGTGACTAATTTGAAATAAACCCTTAAGTTTATCTAGTACTCATAAAAAGTCATAGTATTCTTACTGCAAAGAGGAGATTGATCAAAAGGAGTTTTGCGCTCTCAATTTGAGCTTGTGTCCCTTCAATGAAAACCCGTCGGGTGAGAGCACAAGGTTGGATTTCCGAGTCTGTTTCAATGTGGATCATTGCCCCGGACAACATCCAGACCTGGCTAATGGTCTCTTCCTCAAGGCCGATCAGTCGTGAGACGACTTGATTAGGTACCCAAACGAGCTCATTAACGACAGCCATGGGGAGTAGTGGAGCACTTTGAGATAGAGAGATGGAAAAAATCAGATTTTTTGGTAAGTTCAAAGTTCTCACTATCTTACGTATATATAGAAAGAGAGGTGTTTTCAGCTTTCTTCACCTCACCCTGCTACCTGCATGACCTCAATCACTCATGAGAATGTTCAAAAGTTTTTAATGAATAGTGATGGATCACCAGAATGACCTCGGCCATCTTTTCTCTACTTTTTCCTTACACTTTCGTCCAATTGCTATTTTTACGAAAAGGTTGGAACGTACACTCAGTGTACTGGTCCCAACTCTTCACAAACACCCCATACAACCTTCTCCACTTCTCACATTAAAGTGACATCAGGTTGTACCTCAAGTCAGGGAGTCATTCGCATCTCACACCGGCCAATCATCACCAATGGGCGGTAGCTGATTGTGCCACGTCGCACAAAGATAACCTTCCGATCCAGCTACCTCTTCACAGTATCACCACCGCCACCACGTAGAAGCAGCACCTCCAATCGCCGGAGATTCTGGCACGCCATTGTTTCCGATCTGCTGATTAGGTACCGAGAGTCCCAAGCGTCTCATACACGTGAACCCTCTGCACTGATCGTGATACTAGAAAGTATCTACTGGGCACACAAACAGACACAAACACTAAAAAACACACTTTTAATCTTTCTTCTTCTTGATTTTATTCCTAAACTGAGCGATTACATCGGTTTATATAGAAAATAAACTAACCCTAACTAACGATTTGACCTAACGGGCCCGACCTGGTCTACTAACTAAGTATATAAACAACCAAATAAACAAATAAACTATTTAACAAAATAAAATAAATAAGTAACCACTAATACTAAATAATCAATAACGATAATAATAGTACGGCTGATCCGTACCTTACGATTGACCCGTATTAACTCCCCCGCGTTCGAAAAAATTTCTTGTCCTCAAGGCGGATCATAATGTCCAAAAGCTGAATTAAGTCAAATCCCTAGTATGGCATTCTGTCCAAAAGAAAATTTAGGCCCAAAAATAGTGTGCCCAATTGTTGGGCTAACAACAGCAAGGGGCCCAAATAATTTAGAAGAAGGCACCCCACAATGATAGGCCAACTGTGTTAGAAGCCAAACGGGGTTATCCTCTTTCGTTCTCTCTCGTGGCCTGAGACTATGGGAGTTGGTGGGAGTGGTTGGTGGCGGTTGAGGCGAAATTGGTGGCGCTTGAGGCGGAATTGGTGGGAGCGGCTGGCTCAAAGAAATAGAGCCACGGCCCTGCAGATCTGCGATGATGGACGTTGAACCGGCTGGAGGCGGTTGCGGTTGAGCCGTCGGGAGTGCTTTGCGGCCATGGTCGCTGGTGAAACCGACCGGTTTCAGCGGGTACGTCGGTGGGTGCGGTGTTGGGGGGCCATGGCTCGCCGGTAATTGGTTGTCATTGAGACCGTTGGTGGTAGCCCGGAGGTCGCCAGAAGGCGTTGCTAGGTGTTGGGGGACTTGTTCTGTGACGCCCCGGTGCCCAGGGGTCAATTTTAGGATAAATAGTGACAATAGAAATCGGCACGACGATCCAACCGACACAAAATAAAGACTCGTCTGCCAAACCGGTACTGCCTGCGCCATCAGCGCGGGTACCAAATATAACATCATATTTAAATAAAAAAATATTTGTTTACTTCATAAAATCTGATAGAGCGGTACGTGACTCTCAATTTGAAAATTAATACTTTATATCATGACCAATATTCTGATACAATTAATTAATACATACATATTGTCAAACATCTCCAATTTGCTATAAATCTAGCTTCTCTACCGTCTCGAAATCATCCAGTCTGAATCCTGCAAAACAAAAAGGTGAGCCAAAAGCCCAGTAGGGATCGCGTAGCCGCAAAGTATCCAATTACAATGCAGCACATATAGACATGATACCGTAATTCAAATAGCTCCAAAATAACGACCACATAAGCAATCATATACCACCAAAATCATGTATCAAAAACTCCAAAACAACATTCAAACCCATACAATATCACGTATAATCTTAACTTCAAATATATGTGAAAAGTGATTATTCTCCTACCTCAATATTAGCATCCGCACAATAGCTTTGAAATGGTGAGAGTAGCTCCAAATATAATATCTCTGAATATCCCGAGTAACTCTCTCTCTCCCTCTCTCTTACTTATCAATACTTGAATTGAATCTAGAATGAGAAATAAGTATAGCACTAGGCTCTATTTATAGAAGTGATCGACCAATCAGTCTGTGATGAGTCATCACGACACGTGGCACTCATGCAGCGCAAGAGCCACCACACGCTGACACGTGTCCCCTACGTGTCAAGCATGCAAAGCGAGTCACCAAGTCGCGACACGCGCCCTCGTAGGTGTAGGGTTTTGATTCATGGATCGCGCAACGGAAGCATAATCAAACATAAACCATGCAAAACCCTCCAAGGATCACAAGTCTAGATGCATAACGATAGTAAAGGTAAGAAATCATAAACACGCCTTTGGGTTCTCCTTGATGACTTCAAACGCGAATAATGTCACGTTCTCTATAGTTGATCCACGCCTAGAGTTGATCCTAGATCTCCCAAACTCCTTGGTGCTAGCCCGAAATAGGAAGAGGAAGAACGAATCACGCAAAACGAGACAAAAAGGGGGTTTCGGCCCCTTTTTGGCCGACGGGGTGAGGGCGGCGGCAAGGGGGTCGGTTCGGCCTCCTTGTTGCTTGCTCTCTCTCCTTTTGTTCTCTCCCACTCTTGTTATGTTCACTAATGAGCATAAGTTATGAGGAAGGAAGGAAGGAGGGTCCTTTATATAGTCCAACAACTCCTTGTTAACTACCTAAAGGACTTATTCTAGTCCAACTAGAATTCAATTTAGTCCCTTCCTTGCAAATTAGTCCCTACTAAGTTTGCAAGGTTTTGCAAAGTGATCCTTCTAATTAATTAATCCAATTAATTAATTCCCAAATCTAGTTCAACTCTATATAGCGTGTGACCCCATAGGTTCTATCTAGTTGGTAGCAACTATTTGCTAATATGGAGCGGTTTCTAGCAAAACATCCATTCTAGCCAACTAATAGAATAGTCATCTTGACAACCTTTGTACAAGTAATTGTCTCATCCCTTTGCCCCCATATCCGGATTGGACACGAGACATACAAGTCACACTCGTATATCCAATCCATAGTTCCTCGATCCATGGGAATAGCCTTATTCGTGCAAATAACATCAATATCCTATATATTGATTTATTTGAGTCTGGCCAGACATTCTATAAGCACTATCCCTCGAGTGGCCTAGGATATTTGCTCCCGTTATGTGGGAGGGGCAAATCGTCTCTACGTCCACTACGATCTCTAAGCTTGCTTCTCATTGTATCCAGTACACGCCTTTATAACTACCCAGTTACGGTGTAGCGTTTAACGCTACCAAGATCACAATGATCCACAACTAGAATATCTAGTGACTTCAAGTCTAAGGATGACAATACCATTGCACCGCGAGAAGCACTTGTGACTCAACATAACATGTATGTAGCCTTCTCGGAGATGGGTCAATCCAGTGCAACATTCCGTAATGCACACCTATGTGTTGGATCGTGATATCTCCATATCAATCCAACCCCATACTAGTCTATAGATGATTGTCCCATTTAATCATTATACTTGACTAGGGATATTTAAGATAAACAACACAATTGTAAATCTAAGGACTTCATTATATTAAATGTCCAATAAATAATAAATGAATTTTCTAGCCATATACAAATTCATACTAAACTAGATTGCCTCTAGGGCATCTATTCCAACAGTCTCCCACTTGCACTAGAGCCAATCTGGCGCATCTCGTATGCC
This sequence comes from Linanthus parryae, assembly GCA_023055425.1. Classification (NCBI taxonomy): domain Eukaryota; kingdom Viridiplantae; phylum Streptophyta; class Magnoliopsida; order Ericales; family Polemoniaceae; genus Linanthus; species Linanthus parryae. The sequence goes on from JALGPY010000001.1 coordinate 126,607,331, forward strand.
CATACTCCTAGTGTGCCCTTCATGCTTCCACTGCGTGAGAGGCTTTGTAAGCGGGTCTGACAGATTATCATCTGTAGGAATCTTGCATATCCGAACGTCTCCTCTACCGATAATATCTCGAATCAGATGAAACTTCCTGAGCACGTGTTTGGACTTCTGGTGCGATCTGGGTTCCTTTGATTGCGCGATCGCCCCAGTGTTGTCACAGAACAACTCCACTGGATCCGCAATGCTAGGGACCACACCAAGTTCAGAAACAAACTTTCTGGTCCAAACAGCCTCCTTTGCTGCGCCATTTGCAGCAATGTACTCAGCCTCTGTTGTAGAATCAGCTACCGTCTCTTGCTTGGAACTCTTCCAGCTCACCGCTGCTCCATTCAGGCAAAACACATATCCTGATTGTGATCTAAAGTCATCTCTGTCGGTTTGGAAGCTTGCATCAGTGTAACCCCTTACACGCAACTCTTCCTCACCGCCAAACATCAAGAAAGCATCCTTAGTTCTTCTCAAGTACTTTAGGATGTTCTTGACAGCAATCCAGTGACTCTCACCTGTATTGGATTGGTATCTTCTTGTCATACTCAAGGCATATGACATATCTGGTCTAGTACATAACATGGCGTACATGATAGATCCTATGGCCGAGGCATAGGGAATCCTACTCATGCGTTCCTTCTCAATCTCATTGGAAGGACAACCACTCTTCGAAAGAGTGATTCCATGTGACATGGGCAAGAATCCCTTCTTGGAATCTTGCATGTTGAACCGTTTCAACACCTTGTCAATATATGTACTTTGACTTAGGCCTAGCAACCTCTTAGATCTATCTCTATAGATCTTTATACCGAGTATATAGGCTGCTTCCCCTAAGTCCTTCATTGAGAAACACTTTCCTAGCCAATCTTTTACAGATTGCAGCATGGGAATGTCGTTTCCAATGAGTAGTATGTCATCCACATACAAGACCAGAAAAGCTACAGAGCTCCCACTAACCTTCTTGTATACACAAGATTCATCTTCGTTTCTGATGAAGCCAAACTCTTTGACCACTTCATCAAAACGTCGATTCCAACTCCTAGAAGCTTGCTTCAATCCATAAATGGATCGTTGCAGCTTACAGACTTTGTTGGCTTGCTTTTGATCCTCAAAACCCTCCGGCTGTATCATATACACGTCCTCGAGGAGGTTCCCATAAAGGAATGCTGTTTTGACATCCATCTACCAAATCTCATAGTCATAGTATGCTGCAATTGCAAGTAGGATTCGGATGGATTTGGTCATTGCGACTGGTGAAAAGGTTTCATCATAGTCAATACCATGAATCTGTCTGAATCCTTTAGCCACCAATCGGCCCTTATAGGTAATCACATTACCATCCATGTCGATCTTCTTCTTGAAGACCCACTTGCACCCTATGGGTCGCGCCCCATCAGGTTGTTCCACCAAAGTCCATACTTTGTTGGTATACATGGATTCCATCTCGGATCTCATGGCTTCCAGCCACTTCTGAGAGTCTGGGCCACTCATGGCCTCCTCATAGGTAGTAGGCTCATCATCTATGAGCATCGTGTCACCGGAATCGGTTACGAGAAGTCCATACCTCTCGGGTTCCTGGCGCACTCTACTAGATCTACGAAGCTCTTGTGTTACCTGAACAGGTGGCTCCACAACTGCTTGTGGTTCCTGCTCATGTTCCATAATCGGTTCAGTGATTTGTGGTTCTTGAACCTCTTCAAGTTCTACATTCCTCCCACTTGCTTCTTTAGAGACAAATTCTCTTTCTAGAAACACGCCGGTCCGAGCAACAAACACTTTGTTCTCAGTTGGATTGTAGAAGTAGTATCTCTTAGTTTCCTTAGGGTACCCCACAAATTTACACTTATCCGATTTAGGCCCCAGCTTGTCTGATTGTAAACGTTTTACATAGACATCGCAGCCCCAAATCCTCATGAACGACAGTGTGGGATGCCTCCCACTCCACATCTCATGTGGTGTCTTCATGACTGATTTAGATGGAACACGGTTAATGGTGAAAGCTGCACTTAATAGAGCGTAGCCCCAAAATGATAATGGAAGATCGGTTTGACACATCATAGACCGAACCATATCCAATAGGGTTCGATTCCTCCTCTCGGACACGCCATTCCATTGTGGTGTTCCGGGTGGAGTGAGTTGGGACACGATCCCACACTCTCTAAGATAGTCGTCAAACTCTTAGCTCAAGTATTCTCCTCCACGATCCGATCGTAGAGCCTTGATACTTTTGCCAAGTTGCTTCTCTACTTCATTCTTGAATTCCTTGAACACTTCAAAGGATTCGGATTTTGCCCTCATAAGGTACACAAATCCATATCTACTGTAATCATCAGTAAATGTAATGAAGTAGACATAACCACCCCTGGCTGGCGTGGCAAACGGCCCACATACATTGGTATGTATGAGCGCCAATTGCTCACTAGTCCTCTCACCTTTCTTATTGAAAGGGGACTTTGTCATTTTTCCCAATAAACAAGCCTCACATGTCTCATATGATTCAAAATCAAATGAGTCTAGTAATCCATCCTTATGGAGTCTAGATACACGTTTCTCATTTATATGGCCTAAACGACAATGCCATAAATAAGCAGGATTTAAATCATTTATTTTAATCCGCTTGGTATTAATGTTGTAGACAGAATTGCTTAGATCAAGGACATAGAGTCCATTAAATAATTGCGCACTAAAGTAGTGAATATTATTCAAATAAAAGGAACAACAATTGTTCTTTATTGAAATAATAAAACCATCCTTGTCCAAACAAGAAATAGAAATAATGTTTCTGCTCATAGCAGGCACAAAATAGCAATTGTTTAATTCTAAAACTAATCCTGAAGGCAGAGATAGCTCGCACACGCCTATGGCCAACGCAGCAACCTTTGCTCCATTCCCAACGCGCAGATCTACCTCCCCTTTAGCCAATCTTTTACTTCTCTTTAGATCCTGCATATTTCGACAAATATGAGATCCACATTCAGTATCTAATACCCATGATGTAGAGACAGTTAAATTGACATCTACAACAAAAATACCTGGTGGTGGTGGAATCACTATTCCAAGCCTCTTGTCCTCCAGATATTTTGGGCAGTTCCTCCTCCAGTGTCCAGGCTGACTACAGTAGTGACATTCACCCTTAGTCACGACCTTGGCAATGCCACCAACAGGCTTAAGGGCTGGTTCCTTGGACTTGGCAACTGACTTGCCTTTGCCTTTGGAGGAAGAGGCAAACCTTTTGCCCTTTCCTTTCTGTACCATCATGATGGCTTTGCCCTTACCCTTGTTGATGTTCTGTTCAGCCGTCCTCAACATGTTGAGTAAATCTGGCAGTGGTTTAACGATCTCGTTCATGTTATAGTTCATAATGAACTGCCCATAACCCTCGGGCAACGATTGCAACACGAGATCGGTTGCCAACTCTTGGCCGACCGGGAACCCAAGCCGGGCGAGATTCTCCAAGTACCCGATCATTCGGAGTACATGGGGTCCCACCGGGTTCCCTTCTGCCAGATGACATTTGAACAGTGCCTTTGAGACCTCATACCTCTCTACCCTCGCCTGCTCTTGGAAGAGCTGCTTTAGATGTTCGATCATATCGACAGCATTCATGTTTTCGTGTTGCTTCTGAAGCTCAGAAGTCATGGTGCAAAGCATAAGGCAGGCCGCATCATTAGCGTCGTCAACACGCTTTTGATACGCCTTTAAGGCAGCAGGTGTCTGGTTCTCTGGACCTTCTGGAACATGCTCCTCTATTGCGTACAGTTTCTTCTCTTGCTTGAGAACAATTCTCAAGTTTCTCTACCAATCAAGAAAGTTGGTTCCAGAGAGCTTGTCCTTCTCAAGGACAGATCGTAGGGAATGTTGTGAAATCAACGAGTTGTTTGCCATTTGGAATTCTACAAAAGGAAAATACGCAAGTTTTAGTATTTGTGAATTTTTGACTATATTTAATAATGGCTAGCTTATTAAATATAGCTCCCACTATTTTTCTACGGATTAATAACCCTCAAGATATTAATGCGGAAAATATCCTTATATTTTCTAGTGGGCCAAGATCCATCTTTCATCTCCTTATGAGCTTGCTTTGGCAAGTCACCCATAATTTGACTACTTTAGGTAGGAACAATTCCAATTGCATCCCATATGCAACTCTTGATTCAATCGGGCAAATAACTCCTTATTTATCCATCCTTATGGATAATCCCAATTGATTGCCTCTAGGTTTCTTAATCAAATTAATAGCCTAGTTGCGTTCAACCTCTTATCTAAACAATTGCACATTGTTACGTGCCATCGCATTCCATCATTATGAACCAGGTCGCCATGCTTTGGCACGCACGAGCTTGATAAATAATGATGATAATGAGTGTTTAAATAACGAGAAGGCAAGAACACAATATTTAGAATTTGAGGGATTTTCAATTCAATTTTCAATTATTTTTGTTGATCAATATCAACTAATCTATCTATTTGAGTTTGGGCACAACTCCAAATAATAGATCCGGGTTGTCTAATTATCTTATTATCCTTATTGCATGCATCATCCATACACCAACCACACAAATAATAAGACAATAAATAAACAACCACAAAACAGAAATTAAACGTGATGTGGATATGGCCTTTTCTTAGACTAAGATAATTCCAAGCCAATGGAATTATCTATGAACCCTAAGCAAACACATCTCCATGCGTCTTGATCTCTTGGTCCATCCTTCATAGTCATGTGGAATGCTCCATGCTCCATGCTCCATCTTTTGTGGCTTCTTTGGCTTTGGGCTTCTTTTCTCCAATCTTGGCTAACAATCTACTTTATCTAGCACTAACTAACATCTATACTAAATAAAATAAATCTCACAAGTTGAGAAAAAAAATGGCACGCAGGCCACAAAACCCTAATTAATTATTACAATTAATTGATCAGCTCGCAGGCCGTAAAACCAAACCACAAAATTAAACATCCACATCAAACCACATCCTAAGGCCATATCCAATCACCATGCGATTTGCACATAAACAGTTAAAATCCAATTTTAACGCGCTTGGTCAATTTTAATTGATTTTAGGATTTCTAGGGTTAAAACGGTCCATGGGCCCAACAATTCAATTGCCTGGGCCCATTAAAGTGAACCACAAGGCCCTAGGGCCGGCCCGGCCCAAAATCCGCAAGCTAGGCCCGCGGGTTAGGGCCGCCCGGCCCCTTAGGGCTCCCAAGCTTGGGCGGCAAGCAAGGGGGCGGTCCCTAGGGGGGCCGAACCCTTCTATGGGAGTTGTTTCCAAAACAACTCCCTTGCTTGGTGCCCAAGTTTGATTGTTTCCTTGTTTTGGGAGAACTCCTTCTTCCCCAAGGATGCCCAAACCCTAGATCCAAGATCCTAAAATTTCTCAAACTCACCAATTCATGCATCCAATGCAAAAATTGGATCTTGTTATGAGTAATTATTGACAAATTGCATCCCATGCTTGATTTGTCTTGTTTTACGCGATAAATAATCAAATTAAGGTGTAAAACAACAAGAATGTAACACATAAACCACGTTTATGCTCTATGACCTGTGGCTCTGATACCACTGTAGGGTTTTGATTCATGGATCGCGCAACGGAAGCATAATCAAACATAAACCATGCAAAACCCTCCAAGGATCACAAGTCTAGATGCATAACGATAGTAAAGGTAAGAAATCATAAACACACCTTTGGGTTCTCCTTGATGACTTCAAACGCGAATAATGTCACGTTCTCTATAGTTGATCCACGCCTAGAGTTGATCCTAGATCTCCCAAACTCCTTGGTGCTAGCCCGGAATAGGAAGAGAAAGAACGAATCACGCAAAACGAGACAAAAAGGGGGTTTCGGCCCCTTTTTGGCCGACGGGGTGAGGGCGGCGGCAAGGGGGTCGGTTCGGCCTCCTTGTTGCTTGCTCTCTCTCCTTTTGTTCTCTCCCACTCTTGTTATGTTCACTAATGAGCATAAGTTATGAGGAAGGAAGGAAGGAGGGTCCTTTATATAGTCCAACAACTCCTTGTTAACTACCTAAAGGACTTATTCTAGTCCAACTAGAATTCAATTTAGTCCCTTCCTTGCAAATTAGTCCCTACTAAGTTTGCAAGGTTTTGCAAAGTGATCCTTCTAATTAATTAATCCAATTAATTAATTCTCAAATCTAGTTCAACTCTATATAGCGTGTGACCCCATAGGTTCTATCTAGTTGGTAGCAACTATTTGCTAATATGGAGCGGTTTCTAGCAAAACATCCATTCTAGCCAACTAATAGAATAGTCATCTTGACAACCGTTGTACAAGTAATTGTCTCATCCCTTTGCCCCCATATCCGGATTGGACACGAGACATACAAGTCACACTCGTATATCCAATCCATAGTTCCTCGATCCATGGGAATAGCCTTATTCGTGCAAATAACATCAATATCCTATATATTGATTTATTTGAGTCTGGCCAGACATTCTATAAGCACTATCCCTCGAGTGGCCTAGGATATTTGCTCCCGTTATGTGGGAGGGGCAAATCCTCTCTACGTCCACTACGATCTCTAAGCTTGCTTCTCATTGTATCCAGTACACGCCTTTATAACTACCCAGTTACGGTGTAGCGTTTAACGCTACCAAGATCACAATGATCCACAACTAGAATATCTAGTGACTTCAAGTCTAAGGATGACAATACCATTGCACCGCGAGAAGCACTTGTGACTCAACATAACATGTATGTAGCCTTCTCGGAGATGGGTCAATCCAGTGCAACATTCCGTAATGCACACCTATGTGTTGGATCGTGATATCTCCATATCAATCCAACCCCATACTAGTCTATATATGATTGTCCCATTTAATCATTATACTTGACTAGGGATATTTAAGATAAACAACACAATTGTAAATCTAAGGACTTCATTATATTAAATATTCAATAAATAATAAATGAATTTTCTAGCCATATACAAATTCATACTAAACTAGATTGCCTCTAGGGCATCTATTCCAACAGTAGGTGTCATGCATGCGAAGCAGGTCATCGAATCGCGACACATGCCCCCCTATGTGTCACGCACGTAGAGCAATACACCAAACCGCGACACGTGTCCACCTGCGTGTCAGTCATGTAAAGACAAGGTCCAGTAGCATGACACGTGTCCCACGACGCGTCACGCATGCAAATTTAACATGTATACTAGCTAACACACTCTATAGTACTTGTCATTATGTACTAATCGTGATTAATTAAGCTAATTAACACTTAAACAAATTATTAGTACTGATTATTCCCTAAATTTTTTTTATCTTTAATTTAGAGTCTAAAGAAGATATTAGGACTTCTAGTGTATTTCTGGACGAGCTTAACTATTATAGTTTGACAAATATGGATACATCAGAATACTAAATTATTGACTATGAAATTCACTGAAGTATTGTAAACTTCACAAAATGCAGTTATTACATGTTCCACGTGGATATCATCTTTCTGATTGTCTACTTGCAGGAGTGTGGATGGTTGGTTTGTGAGGGATTGGTGGGTTATTTGTGAGGAGGGTGGATGGGTTTTTTGGGAGGGAGTTGTGCGTAGTTTGAGAACTTGCTGCTTGGGATGTTGCTCTGGCGTTGGTTCTTGCTGCAAAATCGCCTTCTGTTGTGCTTGTTGCGGCGGCTGTAGAACCTGTTGGGTCGCCGTTGGCGGCGCTGGTGGCGGCTGTTCTTCGGATCTGAGTATGTCCTGAAGGCGACAAAATTCCTCGGTGGAAATCAACCAGTATTGTCTCCCACTTAGAGATATTCGTCGCCCACTTGCTTTGAGGCCTGCAAATGGGATGTTATCAATGTTGAGACATGATTTTCACCAGTTGAATGGTGAAATTCAATGGAAGCTCCAATTGATACTAGAAAGTATCTACTGGGAACACAAACACACACGAACACAGGGTTTTTAACCCAAAAACACACACTTTTAATCTTTCTTCTTCTTGATTGTATTCATAAAAGAGCGATTACATCGGTTTATATATAAAATAAACTAACCCTAACTAACGATTTCGATTACATCGGTTTATATATAAAATAAACTAACCCTAACTAACGATTTGATCTAACGGGCCCGACCCGGTCTACTAACTAAGTAAATAAACAAATAAACTATTTAACAAAATAAAATAAATAAGTAACGACTAATACTAAATAATCAATAACGATAATAATAATAATAATAATAATAATAATAATAATAATAATAATAATAATAATAATAATAATAATAATAATAATAATAATAATAATAATAATAATAATAATAATAATAATAATAATAATAATACGGCTGATCCGTACGATACGGTTGACCCGTATCAGATCGACTACTTCACGGCCAATTACTCCACCTACCGCAGTCACCGAGAACCACCTCGCCACAGTCACCGAGAGCCACCAGAAGAGAGAACAACACAACCAAAGCGAGATTAGGAAGATGAAGAACAGGTGATTTTGTAGCAAGTGAGCAAGAGGAGACTCACACAATAGGGTGACCCCGAATCTTGATTAAGCAACAACACCCTCAACCTAAATGGGCACGAAAAAAATACAAACCAGAGAGAAAGCTCCAAATGGAGAAGAAAATGAACTTATTATTACTTAGGATTATAACAAACAATTCCATGGATAACCACAGCCCCCCTCCCCCTCCTTGTTCATCATCATCATGTTCTTACCGGGCGTTCATCATCAGCTTTGGTGTTTGATCCATCAAACCGGTTAGTTTTGGTTGGGTGGTGTTTCTGGTCAGTGTTGGAGCCCATGAAAGTGACTGGTCACGGGTTCACTGTGTCCTTGGTTGGCTGTTTGTTGTAGAGGAAAGGACATTTGATTTGGATTTTGCTCTGCCCTTCACGTGAAGGAAAAAGGAGGACACTGAGGCACAAATTGAAAAGTTTCATGTACAATTCATGTGTGATGTACCACTCCGTCCCTGCTCTTTCTTCCCAATTTCCTTTTGGTATGTCCCCACTCTTTCTTCCCATTTCCAAATCGGGTAACCATAAACAAGATAAAAGACCATTATACCCCTCTGACCTTTGCAGGCCCACTTTGTTTGTTTTAATGTTTATACAGATTGGGTCCAAATTAGTGGGCCAATTAGCCCAAATTAGCATAACATAACCAAATCAGCCCAATAACATAACCTAACCATAAACCTAACCTAACCCTAACACTAAACTAACATACCCCTCTCTCTCTCTACCCAACAGACGGAGAGACTTCTCATTTCACTCAACCTCTCTACCTCTCTCTCTCGACTGTTCTTCCCCAAATATGATCGCCGCCGTGTTCTTCATCTCCGGTGGCGGTTAATTTGTCTCTAATCGATAGATCTCTGACCTTCTTTGTTGGTTCTTGGTGGAATTGGCCTCAAATCCACCGAAACCCTGGTTATTTTGAGGGTTAGGGTTTCGATTCCGCCGTGTTCTTCATCTCAGGTGGTGATTTTAATGGCTCTAATCCACAGATATGTCACTGGCTTCCCAGTTCTGGGTTGAATTCCCCTAAAATCAACCGAAACCCTAGTGATGGGTGAATGCGATTTGACGGATGAATGGGTGTGTGATTCTGACGACGGTGTTCCCGAGTCGGAGTTTCTCCGGACGCCGTTTACTACGACTCCGACGGGACACAACCCCCCGACGAGATTCAACCTCCGGATGTCCCTTCTTCTCCTCCGTTGCATCCAGAAACTCAAGCACTTCTTGATGAAATCATGTGTATCTACTGTCCGGGATGGAAGAGGCTATTGGAAGAACAAGGTAGGTTCAAGTTATCTCTCTCTCTTTCTCTTTCTGTTCATATACCTGTGATCTATCCCTGTTATATCTGTGATATATGCCATCCTGGTTCATTTTGGATCTGTGATCTATATCTGTGATCTCTGTTATCTCTGTTATATTAGTCATCTTTCTTTTTCTGTTCATATACATGTTATCTATATCTGTGATACATACCCGTGTTCATGTGGTTGTATGATCTGTGATCTATGTCTGTGTCTGTGCATTTTGGATCTTTGATCTATCTGTGTTCATGTGGTTGTATGATCTATGATCTATGTCTGTGTCTGTTCATGTTGGATATGAGATCTTCTTATCTCTCTGTCAACTACTTAATGATGTGAATACTGAGAGTAGTTGATATCACAGATTCATTTAGAGTATCAAATGCCAAAGCTTGTGTGCTGTTTGTAATTGACACACAAGCACCAAACAATCTGTGATGAAGCATTTGACTATGCTATCTGAGATTGTTTGGGTTGGGGGGTTAATTTGTGATGATCTTTCTTATTTCAACTCAAAGTTTTATTAGAGTTGGGGCATTGCAATTCAAAAGCTTTTATGTTAGTTGTGATTTGTGATTGCCTACATCCAACTACATTTAAGCAATTCATTGCATTGCATATAAAGATCTGAGATGCTCAAATGTGATCAAAATACAATATACAATCTGTGATGATCTTTCTTATTTCAACTCAAAGTTTTATTAGAGTTGTGGAATTGCAATTCAAAAGCTTTTATGTTAGTTGTGATTTGTGACTGCCTACATCCAACTACATTTAAGCAAATCATTGCATTGTATATAAAGATCTGAGATGCTTAAATGTGATCAAAATACAAATATACAATTTGTGATGATCTTTCTTATTTCAACTCAAAGTTTTATTAGAGTTGTGGAATTGCAATCCAAAAGCTTTTATGTTAGTTTTGATTTGTAATTGCCTACATCCAACTACATTTAAGCAAATTATTGCATTGTATATAAAGATCAGAGATGCTCAAATACAAAATACATTACAAAAGAGGGGTGTCACTCCCCTTCACCATTACAGTTTCTTGGTGATTGGGAATTACACACTCATTACAAAAGAGGGTGTCCAATTATAGCAGTACATTAGCCATATGAACTTCTATCACCCACAAAATATACTAAAAGAGGGTTGTCCTACACTCCCTCATATCCTAGACCCTCCAAGAGGGTTGGATTAGAAATGTCTACTTGCAGCTCTCTCAAGTAGTCAATGATGTCCAATACTAGCATTTGATCTACAGTTAAATACTTCGGCAAAATCCCAAGTCTTCTTAGTCTTTCTTTTTCCCATATGTGGCTGCCTGAAATTATTACCTCCCTTGCATTTCATGATCTCTGTCATTAATATTTGACTTGAAATTCAGATGTCATCGAATGTTTGATGCTCAAAACCTTGATATGCCATATCAACTGCATCGATAAGTTCTTCAAACTTCTCTGTTTGCGTATTGTTTTGCAAACTCTGTATAGAGTTGAAGAATCCCAGGTCATTTATGTTGCAGTCTGGGAACTTTGGTGGTTGATTAGCTAGGTTAATATTAAATTCATCGCTATCCGCCACTAGCCTGAATTCTGGATCATCATTGTGCACATGTGGAGTGGCATTATCTTGCGGAATGATGATGTTTTTTTGCCAAACTTGCTGGCTATTGTGCCTTTAATGCTGGAATGACATTGTATATGATCATGTCTTTCATTGCTTCTGCATTAACTGATGGAATTGGTTTGATTTCAAGTGTACCCCTAGGTCTGTTAGCTGAATTTCTTCTTGCTGCTATCTCCTCTGTGAATGGCCATATAACCACTTTGCCATCCCAAAGCAAGTCCCCATTTATGTCATAGAGTGGCCTCCTAACAGCACACATAAACATAAGTTTGGGAATATGTTGCTTGGATAGTGTAATTTTATGTGGTACTTCCTCTTCTGGTATCAAAATGTAATTCTGAGATGAGTTAGTGTGGTACCACTTCTCATCAATCATAATTGTGAATTGCTGATTCATGTACTTGATGTCCCCATTCTCAGTCAGCTCTACATGTTCAACACACCATTTGAGCCTTGCAATCTTATGTGCGGGATTAAGTTGTGGTCGTAGATGTGATTTTCTTCCTTTTAAGGTCCCATCTTTTGAATATCTACCAATAGATGATTTTTCAATATCCATATTGCATGCATAAATACATTTACATGAAAACTTGTTAATATGATGTCAATTTTAAGTATTTGATCTTTTGTTATGATTCTGCTTTGATATATATGTGTTCTTGTTATGATTCTTGTTAATATAATGTCAATTTACATGTGTTTGATGTTTTGTTATCATTCTGTTTTGATACATTATCATGAAAATTTGTTAATATAATGTCACTTTACATGTGTTTGATCTTTTGTTATGATTCCGCTTTGATATATATGTGTTCGTGTTATGATTCTTGTTAATATAATGTCAATTTACATGTGTTTGATCTTTTGTTATGATTCTGCTTTGATATATATGTGTTCTTTTTATGATTCTTGTTAATATAATGTCAATTTACATGTGTTTGATGTTTTGTTATCAATCTGTTTTGATACATTATCATGAAAACTTGTTAATATAATGCCACTTTACCAATTCTATGATGAAATTATAATCTGATAATTGGCGTAAAAAAACAATAAAATCACCTGCTGCTTGTCTGATGGTGTGTTTATCTTTTTTGTGCAGTTTCTTGAATCTCTCAATGTCCAGCTGCATCCTAGGCACCTTGTTCCCTTTTTGATTGGAACTAACATCTATGTCAACTCCTAGACTGTAACAGTGCTTGATTTTTTTTCAAATCTCACCAATTGTTCTTCGACTAAAACCAAACTTCTCAGCTGCACTGTTAACTACTCCAGCTGATGGCCTCATTTCTGTACATCCATGTAGCAAATAGTCTTTGATTGCACACATTTGTACAAATGTTAGTCTTCTTGATGGGGTAGTCATTGATGAATTCTTGTACCTGGTTGTGTTTTCTGCGAGAAAAAAAGATTGATGAAGTTGGTGAAAGGAGTAGAAAGATGGTTGAAGATGGAAGCTAAAGATGATACCTGGTGGTTGCAATCTTTTTCTTCTTCTTCTTCTTCTTCTTCTTCTTCTTCTTCTTCTTCTTCTTCTTCTTCTTCTTCTTCTTCTTCTTCTTCTTCTTCTTCTTCTTCTTCTTCTCCTCCTGCTGCTGCTGCTACTACTGCAGCTAGTGTTTGCAATTTTTCTTCAATTTAGGACTTTTGTAATGTGGACTGTAAAAACTGAATGAATGTGTGTTGTATTTATAGAGTTATGTGGAGAAATGCCAGTTTTTTGCCCCACAAACTCAAATTAGGTGAAATTTTAGAATCTATATCTCTATATATATATATATATATATATACATAAACAGAGAAGTGCTGAGGTTTAATCTTATTACGCCATTTGTTTTTTGAAATCTCTTTTCTTAAGAACATGTGTCGCCTACATGGAATACCTGGCCAATCATTACCCTCCACATACATATTATTAAAAAAAAAAAGATGTATTATGTGGCTTATTAGTCACCACCACTTAATGCCTTAATGATTCAGTTATAATTTCACACTAATTGCACCTACAGTGATATTGGAGTTACAAAATTTTACACATATAAATATCAATATATTATTAAGATAATTGTATCTTAAAAAATATATATAGTTTGTGGGTTAGATATATTTTAAAAGAGAATAAATAAATTACTAGCCATCCATCATGTTTATAAATTTTTTAATTTAATTAAGGAAAGTAAATAGTAAAAATCATTTACATCTCTATCATCTTGCTTTAAATATAGATACCATTAGAAAAAACATATAGAGTACTGTGTTCACAATATTAATTTTTGATTATATTTTATAAAATCTTCGTTGAGTTAATTGATTGATTTATTTTACTAAACAAAACAAAATATATGAAAATTTTAAGCTTATTTCAGTTCGTATACTCCATGTAAATACAAAAATTGCTCAAAGCTGACATACTAAATATTTTAATATCATTTTCGATGTTAATATTGAACCTCAAGTTACTTTTATTATAAAATATTACACGGAAATAATTGTAATGGCTCAATTATAAAGACGGTGGAATAAGAGATCATAGAGCTACTTATTTGATATTTTTATTATAAATTCACACTAATTTGTTGTTATAGTTAAAATTTAAAATTTTACGCTCCAAATTACATAAAATGAAGAAATAAAAACCTTCTAAAATTGACATTTATGAAAATTTAAAGCTTATTTCAGTTTGTATACTCCATGCAAATATATAACAATTGCTCAAAGCTCGCATACTAAATATTTTAATATCATTTTCGATGTCAATGTTGAACCTCAAAGTTAATTTTGCTTATTTATGTTCTTATACTCCATGCAAATATAAAAAATGCTCAAAGCTGACATGCTAAATATTTTAATTAAATTTTCGATGTTAATTTGAACCTCAAAGTTACTTTTATTATAATAATACATGGAAATAGTTATAATGGCTCACTTAGGAAGTTGATGGACTAAGAGATCATAGAGCTATATATTCGAAAATTTTGAAATAAATTCTCATTAATTTGTTGTTATAACTACAATTTGAAATTTTACGCGCAAAATGATATAAAATAAAATAAAATAAAACCTTCTAAAACTAATATTTATGAAAAATTTATTGCTTATCTCAGTTCGTATACTCCATGCAAATATATAAAAATTGCTCAAAACTGACATACTAAATTTCTTAATATCGTTTCCGATGTTAATGTTGAACCTCAAAGTTACATTTGTTATAATAATATTACACATAAATAATTTTAATGGCTCAATTAGAAAGTCCATGGAATAAGAGATCATAGAGCTATTTATTCAATAAATATATAAATTCTCATCAATTTTTTGTTATAGCTAAAATTTGAAATTTTACGCACCAAATTATTAAAAATAAAGAAATAAAACCTTCTAAAATTGTACCGACAATAAAATAAAGTGCGTAAATTCTTTTCGTTTACGATACATAAGTTTGTTACCCAACCGAACAAACGAATATTTATATTTCTTACGTTAGTTTACTATAATCATGCCTTGCACTTTCTTCAAAGCTCAAGAATGCATTATCATGGGAGAAAATTATAAAAAGATCATACCAACATTGATTGAATTATTTGCTTTGGACTATAGCAAGAAAAATGACAATTAAAATTCACCGTATTTGATAAGGTAAGTTACTATCTAACATTTTCAGGTGTTGATTCATATACTTTCTGAATTTTTAATATATTGTGTTTTTTTAATTTATATTACTAAAGTTAAAAAATAGACCGTGAGAATATTTAAATTCCTGCTGATTCTGATCAATGTGGATGGATCTTCCTTGGTATTATATGTTATTTCATAATGGAAAAATTATATCCAGTCTTCTAATTGGCCAATTCTTGAGATTATTTTTTTAAATTTAGTTGTCTCTCTTTCGTTCGCAGACAGTCTACTTCACTACTTCAAATCAGTTATTTCAAGAAAATATTATCTCTACTTTACGAAACATAGAGTATAAGTTATTCCAAGAAACACAAAAATGATATCTTTAATTCTAAAGCTACAAAATTGTGGAAAAATGTAAAATGTTTTATGTTTGCCTCGACTTCAATCCCGAAAAAGTTTAGAGTACGATCATAAAATTGAGCTTCCAACAACTTGAGCCGATGTATAAACAAAACTACGGATCAATTTTGGTGATGTAATTTTACACATAATTAAGTACCACGTTGTATTTATTAAGGATATAATAATATCTAAATTTTGTAGTTTAAATTTCAATATCCCGAGAAAAAAATAGTTATATACTCTATTGGATGCAAAGCACTTAATAAAAGACACTTCAAGTTTTTTGTATTAATCTTTTATTGTTTGAACTTTGAATTGTATTTACAATCTAAAATTCAGAGTTTAGTGTTTTGGAACTAAAATTTAAAATTTAGTTCTCAATGCTACATTGTAGAGTAGCGTTTCTAATTACGTATACTCAATTTATTGCATAGACCCGCGCTTTAGCGCGGGGTATCGCCTAGTTGGGTTTAGTTATGGAGGGAAATTTACCCTCCAGTAGTTGATTTCAGGTTTGGGGTTAAATTTTTAATCAAATCAAACCTTTTCTGAAAATGTTGATTTTATTGATGGTTCACTTTGTAATTTCTTCAATAGGCAGGGGCATAATGGTCTTTTCGGTCCCTACTCTTAATCCCAGAGCCGCGCCGCCATGGGAAGAAAGAGTAGGGACAGACTAGTACAGATTGACCAATTTGCTTAATCACATTCTATTTGAAGAGTTCGTAGTTTAATTTCTGCATAGTACACTTCATTGAGGTGATCATCATTCATGTAGGGATTGTCGGTTGGATTACAAAAACCAAAAGTGTTTGTATAGTTTTTATTTAAAAAAAAAAAAAAAAAAAAAAAAAAAAAAAAAAAAACACTATCGAAACACCCCACGTATGTTGTACTTTTACTAGTAAGGTGCACATGCTTTGTACGTGGCAAATTTCTAATACAGTTTCATGTATATCGATCAAATAAGGCCGTTCTCATTAGTTACGACAAAATCAAAAATGTTGTTATATATGAATGTCCTGTAGACTTGATGAGATAATGTAAAAGAAAAGACATCGAAACAATTGTTGTATTCATGAGTCATCTACTCCATATATTTGCACTAATATGATGATTATGGCTTCCATATGTTATGATATGATATATAATCAACCCTTCATGTCTTTGGTGCTCAATTTTTATTAAGGAAAATTAAAAAAAAAAAAATGTTAGTACAAAATGCCTAGTTTTATACCGGAAACATTGTGTTTGTTGTAACTACTTAAGTCACATGGAATGAGAGAAAACATGAGCGGGAACGAAAGCGGGAGCGGGAAAGCAACTAAACATTGTAAGAGATGAATATTAAGCACACTTCATGTTTTCCTAAACATTGTAAGAGATGAATATTAAGCACACTTCATGTTTTCCTAAACATTGTAAGAGATGGATATTAAGCACACTTCATGTTTTCCTAAACATTGTAAGAGATGAATATTAAGCACATTTCATCAACATGTTGCAACGATTGGAGAGAATAATATTTAAGCAAATAAATTATCAATCTGGTAAGTATATGAGTTGAGGTTAATCATCCGATATAGTCTAAAATATTCGTAATCGTCTTTCAAAATCAATTCGCTTACAAAAGCGCGATCTCTATTTTCCAGAGCACCTTTAGAGCGCCGTCGGACGTCCAAAGCGTCGGAGCAAATGCTAACAGTTTCCGATATGCACGATTTTTACTGGTATTTCTTTCAACTACTCAAAGCAATCAAGCATCAATTGTGAAGTATATTACAAATGTCATGGCGACTCACAAACTAAATGCTCATGAATGATTCAATAGACATCACTTCATGATATGTGTAGCTTGGTGTTATCACAAAACACTTCTGAGTGTCTTCCAACACGGATCGACAACTAACACTAAACACACCCACAAAGGCCATCATTTTGTAACGAGCATGGGTGGAACTCAGAAAATCAGTATTTATTAAAAGTTTAAATTATTGTTAAACTTTCCTGCTTGCTAATACTGTACCAAAGTTAAAACTATAATTATACTTTTATCAGTGTTTATTAAGTTCCTTTTTCTTGGTTTGTTTGAATAATCAGAAACCACAATGGAGTGAAAGAAGATTGTTTTGTATTAGTGTTAATCATGAATTGCATCCAGGATTCCAGGTAGGGCTAGGACTGTCTTCACTTGGTCTGCCAGAATTCTTCTAGCCAGAGCGGACAATACTCTACTAGAATGGGCGGGGGCGTAAGAGTTTCTACTTAAGTGCAATATAGTCTTTTAACAGCTACACTCGGTTATATAATTCAAACAAATAGTCTTTTAAAGGCAAAGTGGTCATTGAAATTATGTAATTTTTTTCAAGTGCCATGAACATTCATGTATGGTTGCAAAAAATGGTGACGGTACCTGCCACAGACGAAACTTAACGGAAAGGGGTTTTGTCTCCTGTTTTTTTCCGTGACGAGGGTGTCAAATAGAATTATCCAAAACACATGGGTGCAAAAGTGTATTTTCTCTTAAACTTGAGTTTTTTTTTTTTTTTTTTTTTTTTTGAACACTCTTAAACTTGAGGTTGGTCATTGTCTTTTACCTTAAAAGAAAAATCACTAACAAAAAGTCACTGTGTATACCTTTTGGCGGCAGGGCCAAACCCAAAAGTGAGAACCTTCATTCTCTTTTGGCCAGCTACGTAGTTTTTTGTTCTTTCACACAGGCGACCGCTTTGAAACCCGTTGGATAAACCCTTGAAACCTTGCTTTCCGACACTTAAATGGCAAAAATTCCAATAGGCAATCTGGAGGAAGAGAAAAATCTCAGACAAATCGAACATCGCGATGCTGAGGTTCCGGCGCCGTCAAAACCACCCCCTGAGATCAATCATGATGAAGAATTAACACCGTCAAGACAACCTCCTCGGATCAAGCACGATAAAGGATTGGCACCGTCAATATTATTGTCAAAACCACCTCCTCAGATCACGCCTGCTCAAGAATTGGCACCCATCCCGAATAAAGTTCCGGCACATTCAAACCCTCCCGTGATCAAGCCTGCCGCTAAAGGATACAGATGGGTTCCCGACACTCCATCATCATCATCGTCATCGGCGATACATAGAGTGGTATGTTTCCGTACCCGCAGGATTGAGGGTGATTATGATCGTCATGGTAGTATAAATTCTCGCTTCTATTTCGTCGACGTTAATTTTTTGTTGTCAACCCCTCCGCCGCCAGAGGCAGCTCTATTCCATCATCTCCCAATTGCCCGCAAACCACCCTACCGAAGCTACCCCATCCCCGTCTATTGGAGCCATGCATGGAGTCCAGACGTCCCTCCTCAGTTGTCCTCAACCGTATCTACTTGCACATATGTTAAGCCAAACCTATACATTCTTGGCGGAAGCGACGGCAAAGGATCGTCCACCGCCGACGTCTACAGTCTCGACGTTAGTCGGTTGTCAAAGTTCTTTCATCCTTCCACCATTCCTTATAACTCGAAGATTTCTGATAATTGGAAGATATGCTCTAGGATGACTTGTCCCGTACCCACTCCACAGGCTGTTGTTGTGGACGAGAAAATCTATGTATTTGGCTGGGGTGCTCGGGTTGCTGACGAGAAGATGAAGAAGAAGAATACTGACGTGGTCCAACCTATGCCATTTGTAGAGGTCTATAATGCCGCCGACGACGAATGGCATCCAGTCGTAGTTAGTGACCTCAGGTTTCATAGGGTGGAACCAATTCTGGGTGTCTTATCTGGTGGTCCAGACCATTCTAAGCATGTCCTTTTCCAGCCATCGTCTGAAAGTGAGCTCTACAGCTACAGCATTGCCGACAAGACCCTCTCCCATCACCACAGGTTCAAACCTTTCCATAATGTGCGCAATGAATCCGTCGTGATTGATGGTATACTATATTCTTCCCAACAATGTAACAAAGCGGAGGACGCCGACATTGTTGGTTATAGTTTGAACCTCAACAACCATAGGTGGGTCCCCATCCCTGTCTTGGGGCTAACACCGCACCTCCCGCTCCCTCTCCCCGACGTTCACCTCGTCGGGCTTGGTGACGGTATGCTATGTGTTGTTTGGACGGACGTGGAGCTTTACAGAGGGAGGAAGAAGGACGACGTGACTGTCTTCATGACGACCTTCAAGATGTTCAAGCTGGAGAGGAACCCCCAGACATGCAGACGGAATGAACCATCAATCTTGCTGCAAGCTTCTCACATTTCAAGTAAAGGCTTCTTGGTACCAGGCATGTACCCCTTGCTCAACTGTCTTGTCATTGAGCTGCCCGAACAGCCAAGTCCAGGTATATAATTAGTTTGCCATTTTTATTATGCGTATCTCATCTTTGTGTTTTGCCTTTTCTTTTAGAATTACATAATATAGCCGGGTTCGAAACCAGGACTTCAAGTTCAAAACATTCTACCACTGAACTAGCATCCATATGCCTGATGCGGCCTTCTTACCTCCTCTATGTAGGATAAATAATACGCCCTAGGTAGAGGAGTGGATATATGATTAATTGGGGTTCTTTTTTTTTTGTCCAAATTAAGTGCAGTTCAGTTTAGAAAAAGTCATTCACAAGCAAGAATGGATTTTACTCAGTTATGCTTCTTGTATCGGTGTCGTGTAGTGTCTTGTCTCACTTGACAATGCTTTAGGCTCATATCATATTAAGTACTAATGATATGTAAGTGTCTTTTCAGAAGCTCACAAGGAAGGGATAGATAATGCAGCAGCAGCAGCAGGACACAAGCATGGACGAGACTCTGGTTGAAGTCTTACCGTTAATTGATACTTTCATGGTTTGACTTTTCAACCCGTAATGCACCATTCATTGATGTCACTTTTGTCTCAGAAACAGATTTTACGTTATAGAGACTTTGAATATGCAATTTACTTCTATTGAGAGTATGTAATTTCTAGCACAAATAAGGAAATCACAAGCTCAATTGATCACGGACATCACAGATTTTAGGTTCAAGCGAGAAGTGACAAATTTGAAGACAATAGCAGGAATACTTTCAATTGAATCACCCTTTGATCATTGACTCTGCTTCTTAGCTACCCCCTTGCTAACTCCTCTTTCCACTGAGCATCCCACTTTTTGAACTTTACATTTTTGCCAACTGTGAAATCAGCAGATAGGTATTTCTTGTGTGGGGGTGTAACTCTTTCTCGAGGTCGTAGGCTACCCTTAGCCACCTCATTAATGGGTAACTTCTACAGGAAACTGTACCTAATCTACCGAACATTACGCGCTCTCTCTTGGCCGAGATTTTCTAAACACCTTTGTGGCTAGTGGCTACCATATCTCTCTACTACAATGCCAGCTGAACGATCCTCTTGATGAAGAGTTGGTGTACAATCATCCGGGGCATCCTGCTGTAAGATATCCCTCCTCACTGGGCTACCTTGTTCTCTGGGATACATACATCAGCGACATTCCTCTCAGCAACTACTTTGACAAATGCGACATCACTTTGATAATTGGACGACATCACTTAAAGGGGGGTCAGTATTTGTGGGAGCAAGAGTTATTTTTACTTGACGTTGCTTCGGCAAAATGAAAATGATAGTAATTGGACGACTAACTTGTAGTAGTAGTAGTAGTAATAATCGTAGTGTCTTCATATCCACGTATGTCTTGATATCGACCTCCATATTAAAACCTAAATTATTGTACCTGTTCGTGCATGAACTCATAAAATGATGGCAATGCGCTTTATCTATTCTTTTGTTCTGCGGAATCGGCCTGTTTGATCATGTCACTTAGTGCATGTTTGGTCCAGAATTTAATTCCATTTGAGATTAAAATCTGTCCAAAAAAATTAATTATATTTATTTCATACATTTTTAATGCAACTTTTAATTTAGATTGACTAATAATATGTAGATTGATCTCCAATTTTTTTAGATTTATTAATCATGCTTGCTGAGATACCCTATATACCATCTTTTTATATATAAACCGTCTATCCAAACAAAAATCATGACAACTTCTGTTTGACTTTTCATGACAACTTCAATTATGTGATTTGGTTAAAAAGTGACACAAGAATTTTACATTTCTTCGTAAAGTTGAAGATTTAATAAAACTGGACTATAATGTAGAAACACTAACAGTTGTTGGCATTGTTTGCTTGTCAAATCATCTGGTCAACGGTTCTTGAAAAGCCGATTCTCATGAAGCTCTCCTATGCACGGGGGATCTACACGATCATCAATAAGAACGTACAAGCCCCGTCAAGTACCCGACCAAGGTCACCATTCATACATTCAAGCTTCGTATACGAAACTTTGGCAAGCTGAGGCTGATGTCTCTCTCCATTTCATTTCTTCACCAATCAAAACTGGGAAATCTTAGAAACTCGGTAATTCAGTAAAATCATATGATTGAAATCAAATTGACAAGGTAGTGAAGTAACAATACCTTCACGCGAAAATCAGTCCCAGAATGTACTACCTTGGAACAAGGTGCTTCCGACAAGTTTTGCATTAGCATCAGGCAAACACAAACTGTTATTGCAATATGTACCAACAGGGGTGGTCTTATTTCCACTGAGGCCACTTTATTGAATCGGATGACCCCTTACTCAACTTTGATGAAGAGTCGCCTGTAGAATTGTGCCATATCATCTCCATCTGGAAAGACCAAACAACACAATGACTACGTTACCACAGCTACCGAATATATAAGCACTAAAGAAGAAGTAAGAAGCAGCTTTGAGCTGACGACGAAATAAGCCAACAAATGAACTAGTATAAGTAAGGTGACGGAACCACCACCTAGGGGTGGATGTTGAAGAAGACCTAAAAAACATGGTACGACTGTGGTGTGTTTACGTATGCCAACCCACTTCTCATTTGAACAACGAATTGGACAAACAACCTACTATACAGTGAGCCTGTGAGAAGTTCAGGTGGTTAAAAGCAACACCAGGCTTGTCATGGGTAAGGTATAAGAAGATGAGAATATCTTATATCTATGGTCTCATATCCCGTTGGGTAAGGTATAAGATACGGGTCCTACCTTATCTGACTCAGCATTTTTTTGCCTAAAAACTTATGCCCCCCAGAACAATTCCAAAAATGACCTCAATGGAAAAGCGTAATACACTCTTGACATGTATTATTGTTGTTGATAAAGATGCTAAATATGTTATATGTCCCTTCTATCCTGCCCTAACCAAACATTGGAAAACAAAAAATGTATATTCTGCTTGTCCCAGTACAATCATTTTTTATATGGGTAAATTTTATTCAGCAAAAAGAACAGGGTGAACAAAACCGAGATCAACTTAGGTATTGATCAAATCTAGAAAGTCTAACGGTGCATAGGGAGAGTTGGAATAAGTTCCGTCGAACCAAAATCGTAAAGTTCGTACGAACCCGGCCTTTAATAGGTGAGCAGACATCTCTTGGCCATCGAAAATACGACGATTCCTCTCCCTCCAGACTTGCCAAATTATACACAATGGAGCCACTCGCCAAATCTTCTTTCTACTAAAAGTCTAGAACCTTTGCAACCTGCCGACCAACATTGAAGTTGGGTCATTAAGTCAGCTGATTGGACCCACTGAATGCTGAACAAACCTCAAATAGCTTCCCAAAGAGCCCGAGCAACTGAACAGTGTAGGAACAAATGTGACACTGTTTCTTCTGAGCATTTGCACATAACACACCGGTTAGGTAGTCTGAATCCTCTTCGTTGTAGGTTGTCCAGCGTTAGAATAGCATTTTTCACAGCCAACCATGCAAAGAAACTTACTTTCAAGGGACTGCCTGATTTCCAAATTGCCCGATTAGGTAGTCTGTTCCAGTACAATCATATCCTACCTCATATCCAGTATATGCCCTGTACACCTCTTTCTTATACCTCGCCTCGGTATTTTCAGAATTAGGTCAACTATTGGTTACAAATTTGCATTATTTTTAGGCTTAATTCCTTGTTGCCCACCCCCAGTTTACCCTAACTGACATTTTCTCCTCCCATGTTTCAAAACTGCCTTATTACCCTCCCCACTTCTAAATGTTGTCGCAATCAACATTTGGAGACTTTTCTTGTCCAACATGCACCCATGTACTTCTAACACTAAAGCAACACAATTTGTAATATGCCCGATGAAACACCCACTTGCAATATTTACCTATTAAGCGATTTGATCTCAGTAAATTATCTCTAGCCACAAATATGAATTATAGGAGCCTTTGTACTTGTTTTAAACAATAAGTTCAGGTTCTCATAGTCAAATGATTTCTTTTTGAACAATGCCTCTCATGTACTTCTAACACTAAAGCAACGCAATTTCTAATATGCACGATTTTTTACTGGTATTTCTTTAAACTACTCAAAGCAATCAAGCATCAACGGTAAAGTATTTTACAAATGTCCTGGAGACTCACAAACTAATCACTCGCGAATGATTCAAAAGAAGTCACTTCACGACATCTAGCTTGGTGTTATCACTAATCAATGTCCAGTATCTTCCAAGATGGATAGACAACTAACATTAAACACACCCATGAAGGCCATCAGAGCATGGGTGGAACTCAGAAAATCAGTCTTATTAAAGTTAAATCATTGTTGAACTTCTGTACTTGCTAATACTGTACCAAAGTTAAAAGTTTAAAACTATTTTAAACTTTTATCAGTGTTTATTAAGTTCCTTTTTTCTTCGTTTGTTTGAATAATCAGAAACCGGGATGGAGTGAAAGAAAATTGTTTTGTATTACTGTAAATCATGAATTATATCCAGGATTCCAGGTAGGGCTAGGACTGTCTGGACTTTGTCTGCCTGAATTACTCCTTGCCAGAGCGGACAATACTTTACTAGAATGGGTGTGGGCATAAGAGTTTCGACCTAAGTGTGAAGCTATACTCTACTATTTCAAATAAGTTGTATATTTCTTTACTAAGAAAACCCTTGACTAAAGGTAACACGTCTCTCATAGTTCGAAACATGAGCTGAAAAAATGAGTGTAAAACAACCAAAGCAATTTAGACACACCTCGCCGACGACGACAGTGTCACCCTCCTTGACTCCGCGTTTGGTGAGAGCCTTGTACACCCCACATGCCTCCAGAACATGTTGGAACCTTCTTTCGGAATCCATGTATCTGTTACAAAGCATATGTTTTCAATTAGCCCATTGAGTTAGCAATGCCAGTCATTTATCTTTCAGGAGATAAGAACAAGATAAGTGAATCCGAAACTTTCTAGCCTTGTCAACACATCAAGAACCAAACTGGTAAGTCAACTGTATGTTACATCCAAGTTTTAGATTGAAAAGAACGGACTTGAACAACAATGCATCAAAAGTTCAGAAACCATAAATAAACTTGTATTCTCAGGTTAACTGTTAGATCCGATAAAAAGAAGGCAGCTAACACACAAAAAAGAGGGATAACTGAGAAAGACAACAGACAAATATACAGCTAAAATGGTAACATGCAATGGTGTACATACCGCCAGTTTGTCATTTGAACAAATCGTTCTAGTCCATGTCCAACTACATGCCATGTATTATCACTGGTGTCATGAGAGATCTCGAACTCATTGATAGGGGCCGTCCTCTGCTTCTTCACCATATCAGCAATGTGATTCAAGTTTGCCTGGTCAACCCAATCTAAGGCAAAAAGGACATTGTAAGCAAACGGTGAATCGCATACAGTAAATGAGCATTAGGTATGTTAGCAGCAAATCATTAACAGGGAAGGTAGTACAAATCCAGTGCTTCTCTCATAGGAATAGATATTTAGATTCAAAACCCAAAAAGGTAAGGTAAAGAGGTAGAAGCATGGCCTTTTTGAGAGAGTTAAGTATTTGTGTAAGATAAGTGTCCATCCAATGGTGCAGAGATAGAATTAGCGGAATTTCGCAAAAGAATTATCGCCAACTCAAAGAAGATGAAAGTTGTTGTGCACCGTTTATTAGACCTGTGGTCACTGCTTATTAGGTGGTATATGACATGTTCCATTTTTATTTTCCCCAGATGGGATAGATTAAGCTTACAAAACAAGTTAGTAACTCCAAAATTATATATGGGGACAGGTCGCAATGAAATCAGGCCACACCAAACAAGTGGTCGACTTTCAATATAGCAACATTACTTACCTTCCTGAACTTCTTCCTTTGTCTGCCGTACAAGCTCATATGCGGCACAGATCACCTCATGGGTACCCTCACCCTTTACAGCACTCATGCAAAATGGTTTAACTCCACGAGATTGCAGCGATTCCTTGAACGATCTCCATTTTTCAGATGCATCTGGCAGATCCATTTTATTGTATGCAACTACATAAGGCTTTTCGGCAAGATCTGGATTGAACAGCTCTAGCTCAAGACGAACCGCGTCAAATTCATATTCCGGTTGCTCTGATGAACCATCAACAACATGTACCTATGTTCCATGTCCAATGTTGGTATTGTATCAGATGTCATCAACATTGGCTTATAAAAACTCAGAAATAAATTTTGAAATAACATGAAGGTTAAGTAAATAAGCATCAGTATAAAAAGGACAAATGACTCTAAACCTATATGCACTATGCACATTGTGACACTAAACCTCTTAACAGTTCCAATTTCATACTAAAACCCCCTATAGTTTAACAATGGTTACCAATAACCTCCAATAATTGACGGCGATAAAATAATCTAACAGGGTAGAGTGTTATTCTGTCTCACCTTCTATGCTCTGTCGCCCTCATTCTCTCGTTCGGTGCCCCCCCCCCCCCCCCCCCCTCCTCTTCATGCTCTGCTCACAGAATCATAAAGCAGAATCTCCTCTTGTCATCAACCAAAATTCGAAATCGATAGTCAGGTTGAAGAACCCTAAATCAACACTCAGAACATAAACAATTGGTAGTTGCCGTCAATAGGTAGGTTGTGGGTGCGAGTTGTTGGCAGAGGCAGAGACTGATTCTCCAGCGTTTATGTCGGCTATTTGATAGTGGTTCAGTGGATTTGCCTGAGTAAGATCCCGACTGGGCTCATCGTATGGTTGAGCTCAAGAGTCAATTGGGTTTAATTCTAAGTTACCTGGAACGCGGATCGTTCCGGTTCGTGGAACGGGAACGGGATCGCGGAACGCCATACCCTATGGAATTCGGTACGCCAAGGGTAGGCTTCTTTGGATACCTTTATAGGAGTTTTACCTTTTTCCACAAATCATGAAGTATAAAACTGCTCAACTTATACAATATTTAAAAGTAAATACTCTAAAATAGATGTAACTTAACATTTCCAAATTTAATTTTCCCTTCTACATAGATACTTTAGGTGAAAGTAGTGAACAAAATTGGGATCGCCAAATTAAGCGATCTGGATCGCTGGTGTTCCACGTTTCGGAACGCGCGATCCAATTCGCAATTCGCGGGGATATGAGTGAATTGTGGTAACATTGGTTTAATTTTTGGTTAGATCTGGTCTGATGTCTGCTGATTCGATTGGAAGGACGGAGAAATTGAGAGAGGGAGGGATAAATAGATCAGAGAGATAGAACAAAGAGGAAGAGAGAGAGAATGGAGAAAACTGGGTTGTTCGGGCTGTGATAGATGAGGCTTGAGAGCAAGATCGAGAGAGACCTCTTTGAAGCTCATCAATGCTGGGAGAGATTGAGGGCTGGTGCCACTGCTCTGACCTCTGTCATAAGGTTAAATATCAAATTTTAACAAATGGGTAGGAATCTTGATGATTACAGAGTCAATTTTGAAGATTTGAGGAAGAGAGAGTTGAAGAACTTCTAGCTAACCTGGTTTAGGAGAAGTGACGTGGACATGATTAGATGCAAAAAGCCTAGTTCCAACACCAACCCAACTCATCTAAATTTCCAAGGGATTCCCTCACCCCCTCTGTTGTGCATTGGTCTGCTAGAGTGAAT
Organism: Linanthus parryae; assembly: GCA_023055425.1. NCBI lineage: Eukaryota > Viridiplantae > Streptophyta > Magnoliopsida > Ericales > Polemoniaceae > Linanthus > Linanthus parryae. The sequence continues at coordinate 126,634,737 of JALGPY010000001.1, forward strand.
TTGCTTCTCAAATCCATTTATTGCAAGAAAGTAGCATTTGACAGTCGACCTCTCTCTCGGTCATGAAACTGAGATACTTGATTGTAGTTAGTACTGTGGTGGTCGATTTGGCAAAAGAGACAGGAGGGCGGCGGTGGGCAGTGGACATGGTGGTAGTGGGTGGTTGTACAATTATGTCCTTGTTTTTAATTGGTCAATCATCATTTTGCCCTTCACCTGTTATATTTTTTAAACACCGTTAGTAATTGGAAGCTATTGGTAAGGATTCGTAAACTGCAGATGGTTTTTGATATGAAATTGAAACTGCTGGAGGTTTAGTGTCACAAAGTGCATAGTGCGTATAGGTTTAGTGTCATTTGTCCGTATAAAAATAGTGTCTCTTGATATAGTCCCAAAAAGAACTTTTTTGCCTGACAAGACTGAGCATGAAACATGAGGTGAGCTACCATATTCTTTTAACTACTTGACAAAAGCTGTAAGCTAAATTAAGGAAACTAAAGAGATAGTTGATACCAGGGCAGAACATCTTTCAGTGTGCCGGAGAAATTCATGGCCCAAACCGAAACCACGGTGAGCTCCTTCAAGTAGACCTGGGAGATCTGCTACAACCATTGTACTGTCGTAGTCGAATGAAACAACGCCGAGATTCGGAAGTAAAGTAGTAAATGGATAGTTTGCTATAGTTGGCTGAGCAGCACTGACGACGCTGAGAAGTGTGCTTTTCCCAGCATTTGGAACACCAATTATTCCAACATCCGCAACCAACTTCAACTCTAACTCTAACCACCTGTTTGGAATCAACAAAATTTCAAACAGTTATGGAAGTAAAATAAAAGCATAATGCTGAAAGCTTGAAAATATTTTTACATGGAAAATAAATCTTTATTATTTGCAAAACATGAGCCGCAACTCTATCTGACCGACAGATCATGATATTTAAGACGGTGTAGTTTATAACACATAAAATTGTCTACATTACAACCCTCATCTCTTCTTATTAGACCCTGGTGAATGTGAAATATTGAAGACATTCAGAGCCAGAGGCAGTGGCAGCAGCAGCACCACAATTTTGATAGGGAGATTCTTCGCAAATACAAACCACCTGCAGGAAGCTCTGAAGCATGGACACTTTTACGAGGGTGGAGGATTCACAGTGAACACCAGCATGTTGCTGACACTCGCCAAAACATGTCCCGTACGCCTCTATCTATGTCCTAATGTTTCTAAAATTTACTGAATCGGATGCTTGAGGACCTGCATCTGTTGATTAAACATCAACAAACATGCCTAGACTATTCTTACATGTTTTTCTTGCTGAGTTAAAATGTTGTGGACTTATGGCATTGTATATTTTGTGAATCACGGGAACTACGGTGAAGTTTCAAATGGGAAGATTGAATGGCTTTTAATGTCTGTTAGTGATATACAGTGACAAATATTTAGCACATACGACATAAAACAAATCATTCTTTCTCGTGTCTCAGCCATGTCAAGTTTTAGGGATCCTGCATCCATGTTAAGCTGAGCATCTTAGAGAAAAAGATTGGGATAATTTGTTTATTGGATTCTGAAAGAGTGGAAATCGTGGATAAAGATGAAACTGAAACATTAGTATCTTGAAAATTATTGACAATAATGGATTACTAAGGTCCACACGGACCTTAGATAAGGGTGAAGCACTTGGAACATTATGCTCTCGATTACTGATCTCAATTGAGGATAATCCCAAAACTTCTAAAATAAGTGACTTACTCGCCAAGGCAATGGATGTCTCCTTCGATTACTATAGGCCTAGCATAGAGAACTATGACAAATGGATTCTTGATACATAGTTGGTAGACTCATGGAAACACATAAAGGCATATGTCCTGAATGGGAAATTGGGAACGATTCAAATCACGCACAGAAACACCTAGAAACCCCTGGATGTCGATACATTACGATGCTTCAAGCTTGATTCTATAATGATACATTCTTCATCAACATTATAAAGGGTCACATTTTTTCAGCTTTCTTTATGATTAATTAGAAAAGAACACTATGCTGGCAACATAACAAAATGTCAAGAACAGATTGAAGATGAGGGACTTACATTTCTTGATACATGGTTATACTACCATTCACATTAAGCCCAATGCAATCAAATGAAAAAACAGTTGAAGACAGGGGACTTACATTTCCGCTCCCTCCTCTCCAATTTCAGCTATCCTCGGCACTTTATTAGTCCCAGATTTAAACGAAGCATTGCCTCTCCCTCCTTTACCGCCAGGCATCAACATAGCCCTTTGCCCCGGATACAACAACTCCATAAGCACCTCCCCCGTAGCCCCATCCTTACCAGTAGCCCTAATAACAGTCCCCGGCGCAACCTTCACCACCACATTATCCCCTTTCGCCCCATTCATCTTACTCCCCTGCCCATGACTCCCCCTCCCTGCCCGGAAATGAATCGCCTGCCGAAACGGCAACAACGAATTCATCGAACCATCGACTTCCACATACACATTCCCACCCCTCCCACCGTCCCCGCCCGACGGCCCCCCGAACGGCACAAACTTCTCCCGCCGGAACGCCACCACGCCGTTGCCTCCGTCGCCGGCTTTCACGAAGATCTTCGCCCTGTCGAAGCATCTCATCACCGCCGGTACCCCTTTCTCCTTCACCTCATCAACCCCCGTTGTATCCCCATCGAACACGTCTCCAATTTCTCCATTCTCAAACCCTAACCCTAACCCTAACCCTAGCTTCTCCTCCTCATCGCCTTCATCGTCCGAATTGACCTCGAACAACTCGAATTTACCGTAATCGAATTCATTCTCATCCTCTTCTCCATCAATTCCATTGTCTTGGACCTCAATTCGTTGTTTCTTCTTGGGTTTCTCTCGGTTTGCGATTTGGGAATCGGCGAGTTTTACTACTAGGGCTTCGGCGGCGGAGTCGAGGGACGGGAGAGAGAAGTCTTCTCGGGGAGGGAGGCGGGTGTAGGTGGTGGCTTCGACGCCGGAGGTGGTGGCGGTGGAGAGAGGCTGAGCGGCGGACAAGCCATTGAAGGAGAAGGGCTGTTTTTTTCTTGGGGATGATTTGGGGAGGTTCTTGTGGAGGGGTTTGCGAGGGTTTCCGGTTTTGCAGATGGGTCGAGATAGAGAGTGGGTGTAGAAGGTTACGGATAGAGAAGAGGACGACGCCATTTTTGGTTGCAGGTTGTGGAGAGAGTGGAGTGGTGTTTTGGTGATGATTGAAGGAGATAACGGGTCGGGTGAGATTGTGAGATGTCTAGGTACCTGGTCGTTGTAAATATGTTTTGGATACGGCGGTATGGCACAACGGCTAATCGCTTTTATTCGGTAAAAGACACATTAAAGAAGATACTTTTAGCTCAACTTCATCTGTTTCTTCTCTTTCTTCCTACTTGTCTTAAACGGATGTTTCCTCCCTTTCTTCCACTTTCCTTTTTTAGTAACCTTTGCAAGAGTAAGTGACACAGATACCCTTTCCTAACCCTACTGCCCAACTACCCACACCACTTCATTTCCTCTCAAATCTTATCATTTTCTCCCCTCTCTCTCTACCTTATCTTCAGACGGTAGCAACCTCCCTCCATCCGTCCAACCCCTTTCTCTGAGTCTCTCTCTCGTCAATCCCTCCCCTTCTCTTGCTCTCCCTCCCTATTTGTGCAATCCGTCGGTGGAGCAGCCATCAGAAAGCCCGATCATCACTCTCTCTGTTCAGATTTTGCCGATTGAGTGGCGTTGGTGGTGATTTCGGCGGTGGCTGTCGCCTGTTGTGTTCCGCCCTCGTGCCTTCTCGCCCCTCTGTCTCTCTCTCTCTATCCATGTGTGTGTTCAGATCCGAACGATGAAATGGAGTTGGCGGTAGTTTCGCTGGTGGTTGTGGCAGATCGAGGGACGGAGAGGACGATGATGCCGGCGGTGTTGGCTGACGACGAGGAGATAGTGGAAGAGGCCGACGAGGTCGCCGGCGGTGTTGGCTGATTTCCTCCTGGAAGGTCGATTTGGGTTTGACCTCCTCCTCCTCCTCCTGCTTCTTCTTCTTCTTCTTCTTCTCTCTAATCTGTTTAGATATGTCTAATTCTGGTGTAAATCTGTATAATCTGTTATAGATATGTTTCTTCTGTAAATTGTTGGTGTTTGCTGTTTAATTATAGGTATTTTGCTGCTTAATTTCTGGTGATTTGCTCTCTCTTTTTCTACTTTGATGTATGTTTCTCTCTTTTTCTACTTTGATGTATGTTGATCTTGATTTGATCTTGTTCAAAGTTGTTCTTGGTGGAAACAGAGGGGGAGAGACAGAGTCGCAGAGAGAGAAAAGGATAGTGAGGAATTCTGTAAAAGGAGAAGGGTAAAATAGACATTTCACTGACTTTCTTAATCCCCGTGAATACAGTAAACGGAAGAAAGAGCAGAACAGAGGAAGAAGGAGCATGACGACGCTGCCGCCACACTCAATCCACCGCCAAAAGCACAACTACATCCACCGTAATGGATAAACACTACCATGGTTATTTCATAACAAATGTCACCCAGCGCATCGCGCGGATTTAAGACTAGATATATAGATATAGATATAGCAGGTGAGCCAAAAAAAAAATTCACTCCACATGTCATTTCATTTCTCTTTATAGTTGACATCTATTTAATGAATGGGTGTGTATCAAAGGGTTTCCATGTCGATGAAATTTCATGTCATATAATGGTGTCAAGAGGGATCAAGCTTATCTATGTTACATATTGGTTTCCGCCGATATCCCAACTGTGATGATAACATTCAAGTTATTACTAATTACTCTTGATATCATAAGTGTCAGTAATAGAATAGTTAAATAAATTTGTACCATTCTAAGTAAACAATTTATAAGGAGAACTTAGAGAATACAAATAGCAATCCCGCAATGATGCAAAACAGCGAGGAGAGCAAACATCCAAACCAACAAGGGAGTTCCACCAACAAAACTACAGGAAAACAGCAGCATGAAACGAAACTACAAGGTTAAACAGACATAAGAGGGTAGCAACTAACAACTACATAGGATGGTTGTCAAGCATCGAACTTTTAGCAGCTTTATGGGCGGACTCCACTGAACTTCTTGTCACCTTGGTGATACTACAGAAAGACAGGTTCATCATAGCTCTCCAAGTGCGGCGAACAACTGGATCATCCTGAACTGCGGCCTTGGATGTGCCCTGAAAGAGAGGTAAGATAGTAGCGCAGTCAGTATGAATGAATGAATGACATTTCATCAAAAAAAAAAAGTAAACAATTTATATAAACAAATACTAGCCAAATTAGTCATTGGAGAAGTAGGACAGCTAGATGATAGTATTGTATTAGGACGGAGGGGAAATGTTGGATCTTGTGACACATTTGTTATCATATTAGTGCAAGCTGAACTCGGGTCATATATAAGTATAGGTCATGTCAAAGTCATGCCCAACTATAACGAATGATACAACAACAACCCATGATATTAACAGATTTCTGTTTAATCTTTTTCGTCGTTCGTTTGCAAAATCGATTTGTTTTCTGGTTTGACTAACATATGTGGGTTGTTTTCCGCCCATCCATTTTGGTTACCTATTTTTTCTCGGTCCTCCAACAATTTGAGGCCATTATTAATCTTTGGTACTCCTAATTTCTACTGTAAAACTACCTATTTCAAAGACTACGCAGTTCACAACATCACATGAATTCTCTCATTTTGTAGACTTTTTGGAATTTGGTTTGATGATGGTATGTTTAGTTATTACCTGTCGCAGGAGTTATGCATATGAGGCCGGTGATCATGCCCAGCTTAACATCCTTGTCTAATTACTAGGTGAATGTTGACTTTCAGTAGTATCCTTGTATAAGTAATTCAGTTTTGAGTCCTTGGATCGAAATTTGGGAAATAAAAACATTGTTTTTCTAACTATTGCATAATGTTTTAGAGATACAATCCAAATTATCTCCTTTCTTTGTTTAATTGTTTTCATCTTCCATATTAAATATTTCACAATGCCTTTGAACACGCACCGCCTTTCGCAAAATTCTTTTTGTACCAGTCATGGATTCTATCAGAAAAATTCCTATCAACCAAAAGCCGAAATGATTGCCACTTCTAGGTGTAGAATATTTCTCCTAGTCGTTATCCCGCGCCATGGCGCGGCTATATATTTACAGGTGCCACAGTTATTGTAAATCATTGTTTTAGTCTTCCAAACAATGCCTATTTCGCGTAGGAGAAGTGAGGTTAGGAGGCTTCACCTCCTAACTATTTCATTTCATATATATGATGATTTCATCATTCACATGCCGCGATTAGAATGGGCAGCAACCATACTTTTAGGGTAATTGCCAATCACACAAAACCATATGATAATTGTGAGTTAATGCAAATTGGTTATTATGTGAAGTCTTTATCTGGTAGTTGCCTCCTCCATTTCTGACTCAAGGAATAAATAAGATCTTCCATATCTCTTCCCTCTTCCCTCCTCACTCTACATTCACCACACCGTTGCAACGGATATGTCGTTTCTTCTTATACCTCTATTCTCTAATCAAAAGTCACATGTAGCGTTACATTGCTTGATCTTTTGCAAAAAAAAAAAAAGTAAATTGTAATAGAATTCTCATTGTTTACAAATGTATGTATATGCTCAGTACGTCAAGTGCTTATGGAATTTCACCCGAAACAACAATGTCAAATTGGATTAGCATCCACTGTATGATCATTCTCTGATCTAAGAGCGTCTTTTCTCTTTTACGATGTTTCAGTCAACATATACCAACCTTGAAAGACATGCTCGAGAGAAGATAGATTTAAGGATTCATAGGACTTTCCTTCATTTTTTCATGTCTTTCACAAACTTTCTCAATTTATTAGCTTCAATTTTTGTCCTTGGAGCTTTTAAGCTAGCCATATCTACACTAAACACTTCTCGATTTTTTTAATGGCGATTAATGTTTTCCATTGTTGCAAATGGAATCTGAACTCATTTCTTGAGTACGAAAACTTCAATTTGTTCTGAAAGTTTAGGCTGATCTAAACATGCATAGATCTAAACACATAATAAAGCGGAAAATTTATGTGTTACCATAGTAAAATGAAAACTTCAATTCGCCTAAGCTCCTTGCGCAACGGAAGATGATCTTTGTGATTGCTTGCTTTCACGTGCTTCCATCAACATCTTGCTCCCACCAATCTAGTGCGAATCTCGAGGACGAACACTATGATTCACCCCATGTTCCACCTCTTTGGATGTAGTTGGAGAGAGACTAGGGTTCTCTACAACTGAGAATGAATCTAAACGGAATGTATCTACTGACTAGCACTAGCATTGAAATATGTAGGAGGCTGCCTCCTTATATAGGCAAAACTTCTCCTAGGCTTGCAACTAACCCCCTAGGGTTTATGCCTTTGCTACTAACCCCTTCGGGTTTGTGCCCTGTTGCAGATAACCCCATTAGGTTTGTAGTAATTACATGTGCACCCCCACATGGGTGCACCGTATAATACTAACATCTCCCACTCGCACAGTGGGGCTGCACATATTTCATCTAGTCTCCATCAGTCTCCAACTATTTATCATGTACAAGAAGTATCGTTGTGGCCGTAGCATGTGACCGGTGAGTGTACCTGTATTTCGGGAGATCTACACCAAACTCGTATAGTCAGCGCAGGAAGGCACCCTTAAAAAGAATAACATTAATAATCCACTCTGTAACTCTCGTTTCCCCCATATTCCTCGAATTGTCATATCGTGGATCATGAGCACATGCCTTGTCCCGTAGGCCATGCTCGAATGAGTCCACATCTCCTTTACTATTTTCATATCCTTCATGATCACGATGGATCTCGTAGGTGGGCCAATGAAGATGACAAAGAGCGGTGCAATGAGAATCTTTCCTTTCATACATGTGTCACTTAGATTCGGCTCAGTTGCTTTCCCTGCAGTGTCCGGAAGGCCGAATTATCCATAGACGTAAGGTGTTACGAAGGGTATGAAGTGTCAAACATATTTTTTTGATCGATGAGGCTCACACGATGAGGAATCCCAGGTACTAATTCTACTCATCACCTCATGGTCACTCATAAGCACGCATTATTTCGGGAAATATGTGCCATAGTATTTGAGCTCTGATCAAAGTGCATGTCTTATCTGTTGGAATAGATGCCCTAGGGGCAATCTAGTTTAGTATGAACTTATTTTGGCTAGAATATTCGTTGTATTATTTATTGGATATTTAATATAATGAAGTCTTTAGATTTACAATTAAGTTGTTTATCTTAAATATCCCTAGTCCATTATAATGATTAAATGGGACAATCATCTATAGAATAGTATGGGATTGGATTGATATGGAGATATCATGATCCAACACATGGGTATGCATTATGGGTAATGGCATACTGGATTGGCCCATCTCTGAGAAGGCTACATACGTGTTATGTAAAGTCACAAGCGCTTCTCGTGGTGACAACGGTATTGTCATCCTTAGACTTGAAGTCACTAGATTGTCTAGTTGTGGATTATTGTGATTTTGGTAGCGTCAAACGCTACACCGTAACTGGGTAGCTATAAAGGCGCGTACCGGAACAATAAGAAGCAAGCTTAGAAATCGTAGTAGACGTAGATAAAATTTGTCCCTCCCACATAAAGGGAGCAAATATCCGAGGCCACTCGAGGGATAGTGCTTATGGAATGTCTGGCCATACTCAAATAAATCAATGTGGGTGTTGATGTTATATGCACGAATAAGGCTATTCCCAGGATCGAGAAACTGTGGATTGGATATACGAGTGTGACTTGTATGTCTCGTGTCCAATCCGAATATGGAGACAAAGGGATGTGACAATGACTTGCACAAGGTTTGTCGGATGACTATTCTATTGGTTGGCTGGAATGGATGTCTTGCTAGAGACCGCTCCATATTAGCAAATTGTTGCTACCAACTAGATAGAACCTATTGGTTCACACGATACATAGGGTTGAACTAGATTCGGTAATTAATTAATATGATTAATTAATTATAATGATCACTTTGCAACACCTTGCAAACTTAGTAGGACTAATATGCGAGGAATGGACTAATCCGAACTCATGTAGGATTAGGAAGGGTCTTTAGGTAGTTGACAAGGAGTTGTTGGACTATATAAAGGATACTCCTACCTTCCTTCCCACACGAATGCTCATAACATAAGTTGAGTGGGAGAGAACAAAGGAGAGAGAGCAAGACAAGCTAGGGCCGACCGCCCCTAGCCGTCCGCCCTACCCGCCGGCCACAAAGAGGGGCCGAAGCCCTCTCTTTGGTCCCCGTTGTGTGATTTCTTCTTCCTCTTCCTCCGGTCCAAGATAGCACAAAGGAGAAGGAAGATCTAGACATCAACCCTAGGAGTGGATCAACCGTAGAGACGTGACAGAATTCACGTTACAAGTCATCACAGGAAATCTTCGAGTTGTGTTACTTGTTTCTTCATTTACCATCGTTATGATTCTCTTCATGTGATCCTTGGAGGGTCTTGAATGGATAATTTATCTTTCCGCTGCGTATCCATGATCAAAACCCTACAGTGGTATCAGAGCCACAGGTCGTAGAACATAGACGTGGTTTATGTGTTACATTTTGATTGTTTTACACTTTAAATTTGTTGTTTATCGCGTAAAACAGACAAATCAAGCATATGATGCAATTTGTCAATAATCAAATAAAACAAGACATAGTTTTTTCATTGGATGCATGAATTAGTGAGTTTGGGAAATTTTAGGATCTTAGGTCTAGAGTTTGGGCACCAATTTGGAATTTAGTTTCAAATTTGGAACATTTTTGGACTTGGGGAACAAGGAAGGAGTTGTTTTGGAAACAACTAAGGAGGTTCAGCCCCTAGGGACCGCCCCTCTCCTTCCTTGCGGCCCAAGCCACCTAGGCCGAGGGCCTAGGCGGTCGGCTAACCCCACGGGTTGGTCCGGCCGGCCTAGGCTCGGCCCGGGGGCGGCTCGAAGGTGGTTCAGCCATATGATGGTGGGCCCCTTGAACCGTTTTAACCCTATAAATCCTAAAATCAATTAAAATCTGACCAAGCGCGTTAAAATTGGATTTTAATTGTTTATGTGCAAGTCGCATGGTGGTTGGATATGGCATTAGGATGTGGTTTGATGTGATTGTTTAATTTTGTGTTTTGGTTTACGGCCTGCGAGCCGATCAATTTAATGTAATCGTTAATTAGGGTTGACGGCCTGCGAGCCGATTTTTTTCTCAACTTGTGAGATTTATTTTATTTAGTATAGTTGTTTACTAGTGCTAGATAGAATAGATTGTTAGCCAAGATTGGATAAAAGAAGCCCGAAGCCAAAGAAGCCACAAAAGAAGGAGCATGGAGCATTCCACAAGACTATGAAGGATGGACCAAAAGATGGAAGCTCATGGAGATGTGTTTGCTATTTAGGGTTCATAGATATCCCATTGGCTTGGGAATATCTTAGTCTAGAAAGGCCATATCCATATCACGTTTTATTTATTTTGTGGTTGTTTATTTTTCTGTCTTATTATTTTGTGTTTGGTGTATGGATGATGCATGCAATTAGGATAACGAGATAATTAACAAACCAGATCTATTATTTGGAGTTGTTCCCAAACTCAAAATAGATAGATCAGCTGATATGCATCAACAAAACAATTAAAATTGAATTTTAAAATCCCTCAAAATTCAAATATTGTGTTTTTCTTCTCGTTATTTAAACACTAATTGTCATCATGATTTATCAAGTTCGTGCATGCCAAAGCAAGGCGACTTGGTTCATAAAGATGTAATGTGATGGCACAAGCAAGTAATGTGCAACTGTTTAAAAAAGAGGTTGGACACAACTGGGTTATTAATATGATTAAAACCTAGAGGCAATCAATTGGGATTATTCATGCGGATGGATAAATAAAGAGTTATTTGCCCAATTGAACCAAGAATTTCATGGGATGCAATTGGAATTGGTCCTACCTAAAGTAGTCAAATTTTGGGTGACTTGCCCAAGCAAGCTCAAAAGGAGATGAAACATGGATCTTGGCCCTCTAGAAAATATAATGATATTTTTCGCATTAATATCTTGAGGTTTATTAATCCGTAAAAAAATAGTGGGAGCTATGTTTAATAACCTAGCCTTTATTAAATATAGTCAAAAGTTCACAAATACTAAAACTTGCGTATTTTCCTTTTGTAGAATTCCAAATGGCAAACAACTCATCGAGTTCACAACATTCCCTACGCTCTGTCCATGAGAAGGACAAGCTCTCTGGAACCAATTTCCTTGATTGGTACAGAAACTTAAGAATCGTTCTCAAGCAAGAGAAGAAACTGTACGCAATAGAGGAGCAAGTTCCGGCAGGTCCAGAAAACAATACTCATGCAGCCCTAAAGGCATATCAGAAGCGTGTAGATGACGCTAATGATGCGACCTGCCTCATGCTGTGCACCATGACCTCTGAGCTTCAGACGCAACATGAGAACATGAATGTAGTCGATATGATCGAACACTTGAAGCAGCTCCAAAAGCAGGCAAGGGTTGAGAGATATGAAGTTTCTAAGGCATTGTTCAAATGTCATCTGGCTCAAGGAAACCCTGTGGGACCTCATGTACTCTGTATGATCGGATACTTGGAGAATCTCGCACGACTAGGGTTCCATGTCGGCTAAGAGTTGGCCACTGATCCCATGTTGCAATCGTTGCCTGAGAGTAATGGACAGTTCACCATGAACTATGACATGAACCAGATCGTGAAACCACTGCCAGATTTACTCAAAATGTTGAGGATAGCTGAACAAAGCATCAAGAAGGGTAAGGGCAAGGCCATTATGATGGTGCAAAAAGGAAAGGGCAAAAGGTTTGCCTCATCCTACAAGGGCAAAAGCAAGGCAGTTTCCAAGTCCAAGAAACCTGCCCTTAAGCCTGTGGTGGCATTGCCAAAGGTGTGACTAAAGGTGAGTATCACTACTGCAGTCAGCCTGGACACTGGACGAGGAACTGTCCAAAATATCTGGAGGACAAGAGGCTTGGAATAGTGATTCCACCACTACCAGGTATTTTTGTTGTAGAAGTCAATTTAACTATCTCTACGTCGTGGGTATTGGTTACTGGATGTGGATCTCACATTTGTCAAAATTTCAGGATCCAAAGAGAAGTAGAAGATTGGCTAAAGGGGAGATATACCTGCACGTTGGGAATGGAGCAAAGGTTTATGCATTGGTCGTAGGCGTGTACAAGTTGTCCCTGCCTTCAGGATTAGTTTTAGAATTACATAATTGCTATTTTGTGTCTGCTATGAGCAGAAACATTATTTCTATTTCTTTTTTGCACAAGGAAGGTTTTATTAGTTCAATAAAGAGCAATTGTTGTTCTATTTATTTTAATAATATTCACTATTGTAGTGCGCAATTATTTAATGGATTGTATGTCCTTGATCTAAGCAAGCATGTATACAACATTAATACTAAGAGTATTAAAATAAATGATTTAACTCCTGCTTACTTAAGGCATTGTCGTTTAGGACACATAAACGAGAAACGTGTATCAAGACTCCATAAGGACGGACTTCTAGACTCATTTGATTTTGAATCATAGAGACATGTAAGGCTTGTTTATTGGGAAAAATGACAAAGTCCCCTTTCAATAAGAAAGGTGAGACTAGTGAGCAATTGGAGGTCGTGCATACTGATGTATGTGGGCAATTTTCCACACCTGCCAGGGGTGGTTACGTCTACTTCATCCCATTTACTGATGATTTCAGTAGATATGGATTTGTATGCCTTATAAAGGTCAAACCCCAATCCTTTGAAAGGTTTAAAGAATTCAAGAGTGAAGTAGAAAAGCAACTTGGCAAGAGTATAAAGGCTCTACGATCGGATCGTGGAGGAGATTACTTGAGCCAAGAGGTTGACGACTATCTTAGAGAGTGTGGGATAGTATCCCAACTCACTCCACCCGGAACGCCACAGTGGAATGGTGTGTCTGGGAGGAGGAATCGAACACTATTGGATATGGTTCGATCTATGATGTGTCAAACCGATCTTCCATTATCATTTTGGGGCTATGCTCTATTAAGTGCAGCTTTCACCATTAATTGTGTTCCATCTAAATCAGTAATGAAGACACCACATGAGATGTGGAGTGGGAAGTGTCCTTCATGAAGATTTGGGACTGCGTTGTCTATGTAAAGCGTTTACAATCAGGCAAGTTAGGGCCAAAGTCGGATAAGTGTGAGTTTGTGGGGTACCCTAAGGAAACTAAGGGTTACTACTTCTACAATCCAACTGAGAACAAAGTGTTTGTTGCTCGGTCCGGCGTGTTTCTAGAAAGAGAGTTTGTCTCTAAAGAAGCAAGTGGGAGGACTCTAGAACATGAAGAAGTTCAAGAACCACAAAACACTCATCCTACTATGGAACATGAACATGAACCACGAGAAATTGTGGAGCAGGCTGTTTAAGTAACACAAGAGCTTCGTAGATCTAGTAGATTACGCCAGGAGCCAGAGAGGTATGGACTTCTCGTGACTGATTCTGGTGACACGATGCTCGTAGATGATGAGCCTACTAGTTATGAAGAGGCCATGAAAGGGCCGAACTCTCACAAGTGGCTTAAAGCCATGAGATCCGAGATGGAATCCATGTATACCAACAAAGTATGGACTTTGGTGGAACCACCCGAAGGAACGCGCTGTTGGAATAGATGCCCTAGAGGCAATCTAATTTTAGTATGAATTGGCTAGAATAATCATTTTATTATTGATGGAGATATTTAATATAATGAATTCCTTAGATTTAAAAATCGTGTTGTTTATCTTAAATATCCCTAGTCAAATATAATGATTAATATGACGATCATCTATAGACTAGTATGGGGTTGGATTGATATGGAGATATCACGATCCAACACATGGGTATGTATTAGGGGTAATGACATACTGGATTGACCCAAATCCGAGAAGGCTACATACAAGTTACGTAAAGTCACAAGTGCTTCTCGCGGTGATAGGATATTATCATCCTTAGACTTGAAGTCACTAGATCCTCTAGTTGTGGAATATTGTGCTTTGACAACGTCAAACGCTACTCCGTAACTGGGTAGTGATAAAAGCTCATGTTGGGCACAATAGGAAGCAAGCTTACAGATGGTGAGTGATGTAGATAGGATTTTTCCCTCCCACATAACGGGAGCAAATATCCGAGGCCACTCGAGGGATGGCGCCTATGGAATGTCTGGCCAGACTCATATGAATCAATATGAGGATATTAATGTCATATGCATGGATAGGGCTATTCTCAGGATCGAGGAACATGGATTGGATATACGAGTGTGACTTATATGTCTCGTGTCCAATCCGGATAATGAGACAAAGGGATGCGATAATAAGATCACAAGGTTTTGTCAAGATGACTATTTCTATTAACTGGGTAGCATGGATGTGTTGCTAGACACCGCTCCATGTATGTAAATAGTTACTACCAATTAAGTAGAAACATATGGTGTCAGACGCCATATGAATATAATTGGACAAGAGACATAATTTATAGAGATTAATTAAAAGGATCATATTGCAACAAGTTGCTAACTTAGTAGGACTAATTAGCAAATAATACTAGTCCATATATGGATATGATTAGTATTGGGCCCTTTATGGAAACAACTAGGAGTAGTTGGACTATATAAAGGAACTCATTCCTTCCCTCTCAATACATGTTATTCATAACACATATTGAGAGGAGAGAAAAGAGTTGAGAGCAAGCAATTAAGAGGCCGAACGCCCCTTACCCGCCGCCCCAACCCGTCGGCCACACAAAAGAAGGCCGAGCCTCTCTTTGTGGCTTCGTTGCGTGATTCCTTCGTCTCCTTCCTCCGTTCTAGCTAGCACAAGAGAGTTGGGAGGTCCAATTCTCTATCCTAGGCGTGGATCAACCGTAGAGAACGTGACATTATTCGCGTTTGAAGTCATCAAAGGAGAACCCAAAGGTAAACACATATTAATCATTTACTATCGTTATGTGTTCTTGACTTGTGATCCTTGGAGGGATTTGAACGGAATAATTATCTTCTTCCGCTGCGATTCCATGTTCAAAACCCTACAGTGGTATCAGAGCCACAGGTCGTAGAGCATAACGTAGTTTATGTGTTACGATTTTGTTGTTTTAACACTTTAAATTCATGTTTATCGCGTAAATCGACAAATTAAGCATAGTAGATGCAATTGAATGGAGATTCAATCTAACAAGATCTAATTGTGTATTGGATGCAACAAATTAGTGAGTTTCTTGGTTTGAAGATTAAGGTTTGGGAACATGTTTGAAAAGGGGGTTTTTCAACATGGAAACAACTTGGATTCGGCAACAAGGAGTTGTTTTTGGAAACAACTCCCATAAATGGTTCGGCCCCCACATAGGGGACCGCCCCTATGCCTTGCCGCCCAAGCCACGCACATCCAAAGGGCCGGCCGGGCCTAGGTGCGACCGAGGGGACCGGAGGCTTGGGCTAGGCCGGGCCCTAGGGCCGTGTGTGATCTAATAAGGCTTTGGGAAGTCCTTTTTGGAATGTTTTTTACCCTGCTTCCTCCAAAACAATTAAAATTTAACAAGCGCGTTAAATTTGGTTTTAACTGTTTATGTGCTATTCACATGGTGGTTGGATATGGCCCTAGGTTGTGGTTTCTGTGTGAATGTTTATTTTGTGGTTTGTTTTACGGCCTGCGAGCTGATCAATTAATGTAATAATTAATTAAGGTTTACGGCCTGCGAGTCGTCTTTTTCTCAACTCGTGAGATTTATTTTATTTAGTATAGGAGTAGCTAGATAATATAGATTGTTAGCCAAGATTGAAGAAAAGAAGCCCAAAGACATTGGAGCCATGGAGATGGAGCATGGAGCATTTCACAAAACTATGAAGAGTGGACCAAAAGATGGAGGCGCATGGCGATGTGATCTATTTTAGGGTTCATAGATATTCTCATTGGCTTGGGAATATCTTAGTCTAGAAAGACCATATCCACATCACGTTTATTTTGTTGTGGTTGTTTATTTTATTGTCTTATTATTTTGTGATTGGTGTATGGTTGATGCATGCGATTAGGATAGTAAGATAATTAGACAACCCGGATCTATGATTTGGAGTTTTTCCCAAAAACTCAAACATATATATCATGTTGATAATGGATCAACAATGCAAATTAAAATTGAAAGGAAAATCCCTCAATCAAAATATTGTGTTTATGCCTTCTCGTTATTTAAACACTCATCATGATCACTATATCCCATGTTTTTGCGTGCCAAAGCATGGCAACATGGTTTATCGTGATTAGATGCGACGGCACGTAACAATGTGCAATTGTTTAAGTAAGAGGTTGGACACAACTAGATAGATTTAATAAAGATTAAAAGAACCTAGAGTCATACAATTGGGATTATTCATGGGGGTGGATAAATAATGGTTATTTGTCCAATTGAACCAAGAGTTGCATATGATGTAATTGGAATGGTTCCTACCTAAATAACCAATTCCGGGTGATTTGGCAAAGCAAGCTCGGAAGAGGCGAAATATGGATCTTGGCCCACTAGAAAATATAAGGATATTTTCCGCATTAATATGGAGGGTTATTAATCCGAGAAAAATAGTGGGAGCTATATTTAATAATCTAGCCATTATTGAGTATAGTAAAATCATACTAAAATCTTGTATATTTCTCGTTTTTGTAGAATTCCAATGGCAAACAATTCATCGAATTAATCACACTCCCTACGGGCTGTTCTTGAGAAGGACAAGCTCTCTGGAATCAACTTTCTGGACTGGTACATAAATTTAAGAATTGTTCTTAAACAAGAAAAGAGACTGTACACACTAGAAGAAGAAGTTCCAGATGGTTCAGAGAACAATACCCCAGCAGCCCTAAAGGCGTATCAGGAACGTGTTGACGATGCTAATGATGCGGCCTGCCTTATGCTTTGCACCATGACTCCTGAGCTTTAGAAGCATCATGAGAACATGAATGCAGTCGATATGATCGAACACTTGAAGCAGCTCTTTCAAGAGCAGGAAAGGGTTGAACGATATGAAGTTTCTCAGGCATTGTTCAAGAGTTAATTGGCAGAAGGGAACCCAGTAGGACCACATGTGTTGCGAATGATCGGTATCTTGAGAATCTCGATTGCCTAGGGTCCCCGATTGGTCAAGAGTTGGCCACAGATCTCATTATGTAATCATTGCCGGATATTTATGGACAGTTCATCATGAACTATAACATGAATGAGATCGCCAAGCCTCTGCCACAACTACTCAATATGTTGAGGACAGCTGAACAATCCATCAACAAGGGAAAGGGCAAGGCCATAATGATGGTGCAGAAAGGAAATGGTAAAAGGTTTGCCTCTACTTCCAAGGGTAAAGGAAAGGCAATTGCTAAACCTAAGGACAATGCTCTTAAACCTGCTAGTGGTGTGGCCAAAGGCGTGATCAAGGGTGATTGTCACTACTGCAGTCAACCTGGAAACTGGAAGAGGAATTGCCCAAAGTATCTGGAGGATAAAAGGCTTGGGATAGTGATCCCACAACCACCAGGTATTTTTGTTATAGATTTTAATTTAACTACTTCTTCATCTTGGGTATTGGATACTGGATGTGGATATCATATTTGTCAAAATATGCAGGATCTAAGTAGACGTAGAAGATTAGCAAAAGGAGAGGTGGACTTGCTCGTTGGGAATGGAGCAAGAGTTGCTGCATTGGCTATAGGCGTGTATAGGCTGTCTCTGCCTTCTGGATTAGTATTAGAGTTAGATAATTGCTTTTATTTTCCTGCTATGAGTAAGAACATTATTGCCGTATATTGTTTGGAAAAGAAGGGCTTTACTATTTCAATAAAGAACAATTGTTGTTCCATTTATTTTGATAGTATTCACTATTGTAGTGCGCAATTATTTAATGGATTATATATCCTTGATCTAAGCTATCCAATCTATAACATAAATACTAAGAGGATTAAAATTAATGATTTAAATCCTGCTTATCTATGGCATTGTCGTCTAGGCCATATAAATGAGAAACGTGTATCTAGACTCCATAAGGATGGATTTCTAGACTCATTTGATTTTGAATCATATGAGACATGTGAGGCTTGTTTGTTAGGAAAGATGACAAAGTCCCCTTTCAACAAGAAAGGTGAAAGGACTAGTGAGCAATTAGCACTCATACATACTGATGTGTGTGGGCCGTTTGCTACACCCGTCATATGTGGTTATTTCTACTTCATTACATTCACTGATGATTTCAGTAGATATGGATTTGTATACCTTATGAAGGCTAAATCCGAATCTTTTGAGAAATTCAAGGAACTTAAGAATGAAGTAGAGAAGCAACTTGGCAAAAGTATCAAAGCTCTACAATCAGATCGAGGAGGTGAGTACTTGAGCCAAGAGTTTGATGATTATCTTAGAGAGTGTGGGATATTATCCCAACTCACTCCACCCGGAACGCCACAATGGACTGTCGTATCCGAGAGGAGGAATCGAACCTTGTTAGACATGGTGAGATCTATGATGTGTCAAACAGATCTTCCGTTATCCTTTTGGGGCTATGCTTTAATGTGTGCAGCTTTCACCATGAACCGTGTTCCATCAAAATCAGTCATGAAGACACGACATGAGATGTGGAGTGGGAGCCGTCCCACAGTGTCGTTTATGAGGATATTGGGCTGCGATGTTTATGTAAAACGTTTACAGCCAGATAAACTCTGGCCGAAATCGGATAAATGTAAGTTTGTGGGATACCCTAAGGAAACTAAGGGCTATTACTTCTACAATCCAACCGATAACAAAGTGTTTGTTGCTCGGACCGGCGTGTTTATAGAAAGAGAATTTGTCTCTAAAGAAGCAAGTGGGAGGACTGTAGAACTGAAGAAGTTCAAGAACCACAAATTACTGATTCGGTTATGGAACATGAACAGGATCCACACCTAGTTGTGGAGCAACCTGGTCAAGTAACACAAGAGCTTCGTCGGTCAAGTAGAGTGCGCCAGGAGCCAGAGAGGTATGGACTTCTCGTGACGGAAACTGGTGACACTATGCTCATAGGAGATGAGCCTACTACCTATGGAGAGGTCATGCAAGGGGCGGACTCTCAGAAGTGGCTAAAAGCCATGAGATCCGAGATGGAATCCATGTAAACAAACCAAGTATGGACTTTGGTGGAACCACCCCAAGGGGTGCGCCCCATAGTGTGCAAATGGGTCTTCAAGAAGAAGACTGACATGGATGGTAATGTAGTTACCTATAAGGGCCGATTGGTGGCTAAGGGATTCAGACAGATTCATGGTATAGACTATGATGAAACCTTTTCCCCAGTCGCTATGACCAAATCCATCCGAATCCTACTTGCAATTGCGGCTTACTATGACTATGATATTTGGCAGATGGATGTCAAAACAGCATTCCTTTATGGGAATCTTCTCAAGGATGTGTACATGAAACAACCAGAAGGTTTTGTAGATCCAGAGCATGCAAATAAAGTCTGTAAGCTTCAAAGATCCATTTATGGATTGAAGCAAGCTTCTAGGAGTTGGAATCAACATTTTGATGAAGCTGTCAAAGAGTTTGACTTCATCGAGAACAAAGATGAGTCTTGTGTCTACAAGAAGGTTAGTGGTAGCTCTGTAGCGTTCCTGGTCTTGTATGTGGATGACATACTACTCATTGGAAACGACATTCCTATGCTGCAATCAGTTAAGGATTGGCTAGGAAAGTGTTTCTCAATGAAAGACTTAGGGGAAGCAGCCTATATACTAGGTATAAATATCTATAGGGATATATCTAAGAGGTTGCTAGGCCTAAGTCAAAGTACATATATAGACAAGGTGTTGAAACGGTTCAACATGCAAGATTCCAAGAAGGGATTGTTGCCCATGTCACATGGAATTACTCTTTCGAAGAGTTATTGTCCATCCAATAAGATTGAGATGAACCGCATGAGTAAGATCCCCTATGCCTCAGCCATAGGATCTATCATGTATGCCATGTTATGTACTAGACCAGACGTATCATACGCGTTGAGTATGGCGAGCAGATATCAATCTAATCCGGGTGAGAGTCACTCGATAGTAGTCAAGAACATCCTCAAGTACTTGAGAAGAACTAAGGATGCTTCTTGATATTTGTAGGTGAGGAAGAGTTGCGTGTAACTGGTTACACGGATGTAAGCTTCCAAACCGACAGAGATGATTTCAGATCGCAGTCGGGATTTGTGTATTGCCTAAATGGAGGAGCTGTGAGCTGGAAGAGTTCCAAGCAAGAGACGGTTGCTGATTCTACAACAGAGGTTGAGTATATTGCTGCAAGTGGTGCAGCAAAAGAAGTTGTTTGGATTTGTAAGTTTGTTTCTGATCTTGGTGTAGTTCCTAGCATTGGAGATGCCACAGTGTTGTATTGTGACAAAACAGGCGCGATTGCTCAATCTAAGGAACCTAGATCACCAGAAATCCAAACACGTACTCCGGAAGTTCCATCTTATTCGAGAGATTATCGATAGAGGAGATGTGAAGATATGCAAGATTCCTACAGATGATAATCTGGCAGATCCATTCACGAAGCCGCTTGTTCAGCGCAAGCATGAAGAGCACACTAGGGCGATTAGCATACGCGATGCACCAGATTGGCTCTAGTGTAAGTGGGAGACTGTTGGAATAGATGCCCTAGAGGCAATCTAATTTAGTATGAATTGGCCAGAATAATAATTGTATTATTTATGGAGATATTTAATATAATGAAGTCCTTAGATTTACAAATCGTGTTGTTTATCTTAAATATCCCTAGTCAAATATAATTATTAATGGGACGATCATCAATAGACTAGTATGGGGTTGGATTGATATGGAGATATCACGATCCAACACATGGGTATGTATTAGGGGTAATGACATACTGGATTGACCCGAATCCGAAAAGGCTACATACAAGTTATGTAAAGTCACAAGTGCTTCTCGCGGTGATAGGATATTATCATCCTTAGACTTGAAGTCACTAGATCCTCTAGTTGTGGAATATTGTACTTTGACAACGACAAACGCTACTCCGTAACTGGGTAGTTATAAAAGCGCATGTTGGGCGCAATAGGAAGAGAGCTTAGAGATGGTGAGTGATGTAGATAGGATTTTTCCCTCCCACATAACGGGAGCAAATATCCGAGGCTACTCGATGGATGGCGCCAATGGAATGTCTGGCCAGACTCAAATAAATCAATATGGGATATTGATGTTATTTGCACGAATAAGGCTATTCACAGGATCGAGAAACTATGGATTCGATATACAAGTGTGACTTGTATGTCTCGTGTCCAATCCGGATATGGAGACAAAGGGATGTGACAATTAATTGCACAAGGTTTGTCGGATGACTATTCTATTGGTTGGCTGGAATGGATGTCTTGCTAGAGACCGCTCCATATTATCAAATTGTTGCTACCAACTAGATAGAAACTATGAGGTCACACGCTACATAGGGTTAAACTAGACTTGGGAATTAATTATTATTATTAATTAATTAGAAGGATCACTTTGCAAGACCTTGCAAACTTAGTAGGACTAATATGCAAGGAATGGACTAATCCGAACTCATGTAGGATTAGGAAGGGCCTTTAGATAGTTGACAAGGAGTTGTTGGACTATGTAAAGGATACTCCTAGATTCCTTCCCACACGAATGCTCATAACATAAGTTGAGTGGGAGAGAACAAAGGATAGAGAGCAAGACAATCTAGAGGCCGACCGCCCCTAGTCGTCCGCCCTACCCGCCGGCCACAAAAAGAGGCCGAAGCCCTCTCTTTGGTTCTCGTTGTGTGATTTCTTCATCCTCTTTCTTCGGTACAAGCTAACACAAAGGAGAAGGAAGATCTAGACATCAACCGTAGAGACGTGACACAATTCACGTTACAAGTCATCACAGGAGATCTCCAAGGTGTGTTACTTGTTTCTTCCTTTACCATCGTTATGATTCTCTTCCTGTGATCCTTGTAGGGTCTTGAATGGATAATTTATCTTTCTACTGCGTATCCATGATCAAAACCCTACATTATCTTGTAAGGACCACTATGCAGATCTTAGTCCAGTAGCCCTTACGGCCACCAACCCGAGTACTGAAATGTCGCACACTCAGTTCTCGCATCTGGCTTTGTCTACGCAGACTATACATGACTTGGGGTATTAACCATGTTCGATTGGCCATAACCAGTATCACCTTGGAACTTATTCCAATGCGACAATTGAGTTCATCTGAGAGACTACTAGCTCTAGCGATATACATCTAGCGCCTTATGCCTCATATGATAGGCATCTCATATCATATCGTAAGCTTCTAGCGCTTATCGGGATTCTGTCTCATCTTCCGCCTCACCCACACTTATCTAGGATATGCAAAGGCGGTCACTCGTGTGAGTGAGCCGACCTAGTAACTACGTGACATGCTTCATGCTAGTACTGAAATGTAACATATCATACACGTATCGAACAACATGTAGCATAATCAAAATAAAATCCAATTAAAATCCAATCAATTAATGTCTCGTATGTTCATCAATCATATTTCCAGTTGTGCGCAAGGAAATCCTTCAGAGAGATCCAAGTGTGCATCTCAAGTAGAGAATAGGAACACAGATAGGTGTCGGGTGTGTGTAGGGAGAGGGTAAGCAATAGTAATTGTGATAGAGAGAGAGACAGCTTAATCGCAGAGCTTCGGTAAGACCAAAAGAACTCGTGTTGAACCATTCTATCACTCGTGTGTGTCGCAACGGAGGTCTAACGATCTTATATATAGTGGGGAAGTGACCGTTGTGAGGGGGTTAATGCACCATAAATGGCGGCTTAATGGTACCCCCTGTAATGCCACGTTCGACCGTGTGTATAGGAACCGTTAGGCACCTGACCGTACATACCGGAGACCGTTATGAGGTTATGCCGGGTTTATAGGACTTGGCCATTAAGTCTCTCAAAGAGTAACAAAGGGTCGCGCGCGAGATTGGTTGTCGCACACGCGCGACGGGCCTTACCCTAGCCTCCAAACCACTATGTCCCTACAAGTCACGTGTTGGTACGCGAGGGCCCTGTCTCACAGCCCCCACGCGGATAAGCATAGATAGTTATCCGGTGTATATGGAGCACAAATAGGTGTGCTGTATGGGCGCCACGCGGATGTGATCTTTCTGTCTGGAAAGCACTATCTACAGTAGCCCCCTTTTGCGCAAATGTCACGCCCGCGTCCGCTGTGCAGTCACGCAAAATCAGCCGTGCATGGGCCCCACACAGATTCTTTGAATAAGTTTCATATCCCTAGCCCCCAGTCATAGCCATGATTGCCTACGGTTTAGAAGCGCCGTTTGATTTCTGATGAAGCGGACTCTGAAGTTAATCGGACGCCACCCACGGATTTTCGCCTATTGTTTAGGCAAGGATGACTCAGAGCGACTTGATGGGTCGCTAATCTCGCCGGATATCGAAGCAATGCTGAATCAGCGGACGTCAGCAGTTACGACTCTTCAATCTGAAGGCTATTTAAACCCTTTGCTTTCTTCAATTAGAACTTTTCCATTGTTGTTGCTTCTGTGCTCGTATGCATCAGAGAGAGAATCCTCAGCAAGAAACAGAAACCTTCGACCAGGTTCTTGATCAGATTATCAACAAATTCTCTCAAGCAGTTCAAGCACTCAATCGTCAACAAGGTGAGTATTTAGCTGTTTGTAAATTTTGAAACTGTGGTCAATTTTTTTGCAGATACTCTTCTCCTCCCACTTTTAACCAAATTGCAAAATATGGTGTTCTTGTGTTCACAATAATGGCTCCCAAGAAATCAAACAAGGAATCTGTCGAGGTGCCTGAACTACCCATGGAATTATGGTACAAGGCCCCATATTTGGGTGGTGATGACTTTTACGTGGCCACTATTGAGGCAACCACTCTCCGAGCGTCTCCAATGGATTACGTTCTACAACTTGTGTCGGAGCCTGCAAGCTCTGACTGGATGTGGCTAACACCCAAGACGTACAAAGGCTTGGCATCGAATCGTCATTGATTCTTGCCCATTTTCGAGGCATTGCTGACTCATTTCAGAACTGAAGAGTCTCCTTTGAGTCCTATAAACCCCCTTCTCTGCCATTTTGTTTTCCACCGTTGCTACCCTTCTGGGTTCTTGCAGTTTAGTCCTTGTTATTCTTTTCATTGCTTTTTACCCGTTTTTAATTCGTATCAGTTCTGGATTTCCAAGCTTGCACCTGTGCGTTGTGCTGTGGAAATGTCTCCCAAGGAACTCATAGAAGAGGCTTCTGATTCGCCTAAACTTTTCAGCGATTGGTGGCGTAAGTTGTTCCGTTGGAATGAAGACATCTTTTTCCCAGTCATGTTTACAGGGATTATCTCCGGTGGGTTTCCGGTGGAGAATAATCTGCCACCAGCTCTGAAACCAGCAAGTAATGAGTGGGGTGCATCTTCGGTGGCTCTCCGGCGGAGAACTATCTGCCTTAAGCCAGGGAGCAACAAGTGGGGGTGCTTCCTGTTTATGCACAATCAGCTTCCTACCCCATGAGTTGTTCTCCCACTTGTTCTTCACATCAGCAGCCTTTATGGCTTGAAGTTTATCTGGCATCTTGCCATGCCAGGGATATTGGCAAGAGCTCTGTTCTGGTCGAGGACGTCGACGGCAGCGTCGAGTGTATCGTAGTCAGTTTCGTAGCTTTAGAGTCCTATGTAGGAATTTCTTTGAATGTTCCTTGAGAACACTTAGGTTCTTGTTTGAAAGCTTCTCTCATTGTAAGATTTGCTTTGAGATTCTATCTAAATAGATAAGTTGTAACCCGCATTTGACTGCTATGAAAGTATGCTTTGCATTTGCCGTTTCGTCTATTAGGATAGACTTGCATTTAACTGCTATATAATCAGATAGACGCGTATCTTGACTGTTATGTAAGCGTGCCTTGATTGTACTTGATTTCGCCTAGTAAGATAAACTTTAACTTGCATATTGGCTGCTATTCAGTCGAATAGACTTTTGTACTTTGGTGCCATCAGATGGATGGGCTTTTATTTGTGGATGGCTGCTATCTTGACAGATAGGCTTAGAATTTGCTTTACTGTTATCGTATGAGATAGGTTTTGGTCGTGTTTGGCTGCTATCTAAACAGATAGGATTTGAGTTTGTAGTACTACTACCATATGAGATAGGCTTACGTTCGCGTCTGGCTGCTATCTAGACAGATAGGCTTTGAGTTTGTAGTTCTGCTACCATATGAGATAGGCTTACGTTCGCGTTTGGGCTGCTATCTAGACAGATAAGCTTTTGAGTTTGCAGTACTGCATCATATGAGATAGGCTTACGTTTGAATGCTTAAATAAGATTCGTAGCTGATAAAAGAGCTCTCATATGGGATAGTTATTATCATTATATGAATCCCCATATTGGAGGATTTGCGAAAGATATACATTGCAAGTATAAAGCAAAGTAAAGAGATAAAGCTATGGATAGTACTTTTTCTGCCACCGCATATTGACCGGTATCAAAGTGGTGGCTGTTCCGTGGCAGCGTAGAATGTTGCAATAACCACTGTCGAAGACCTCTTTGACCTCGAAGGGTCCTTCCCAGTTAGCCGCAAACTTGGGATGAGCTTCGCGCATGCAATGGTCAGAGGCACGCAGGACCAAGTCTCCCACTATGAAGTCCCTGTGTTGGACCGTTTTGTTGTAGGCACGCGAGATCCTTTCTTTATACTTGGTGTTCGTCCTTTTAGCTTTCTCGCGTCTTTCGTTTAGTAGGATGAGATCATGGTCGCGCTCGTTGTCATATAGGGCACTGAAAGCCAGTCTTGTTGAATTCACCTTAAATTCAGAGGGGACAACTGCTTCAGCCCCATAGCATAGTAAGAACAGATAAGTTCCTGTAGGAGTCCTTGGCGATGTATATGCCCAAAGCGCCGTTCCCAAAGAATCTTCCCATTTTTTGTGATCGTCCGCGACCATTTTTCTCAATACCCGGAGTAGCGTCTTGTTGGTGGCCTCTGCTTGTCCATTTACTTTTGGATAGTAGGGCGTCGAGCATATTTGCCTAATGTTGTACTCCATTAATTTTTCGGCCACCTGGCGATTGACAAAAGAAATCCCATTGTCAGACATGATGGTGTTAGGGATACCAAAGCAATGAATGATGTTTTCATGTATGAATTTGACCACGACCGCCGCGTTTTCCGTCTTGAGTGGGATTGCCTCAACCCATTTAGTAAATTGCTCTGTTCGTGTGAGGATATACTCATTCCCGCGCGAAGGGGGTCGTATTGGTCTGATGAAATCCAGCGACCAAGTGTGGAAAGGGCAGGGAGTGCCCAACGTGTGCAAGCCGACGGCAGGAGCATGCACTAAATTTCCATGAAATTGGCACTGCAAGCATCTCCTGAATTTTATACGGCAATCAGCTTCCATGGTTGGTCAGAAATATCCAACTGTTAGAAGCTGTCTGCATAACTTCGCGCCTCCTTGGTGCTCTACCTGGTGGGACATCTCCATGACCTCCTGGGTCTCTTGCCCATTCAAACATCTGAGCAAGTTCTCTTTGCGTGTTTCGCCACAACAATCCTTCCTGTAAGATGTATCGAGTAGCTTTCCTTTTCAGCTTATCAGCCTCTTTTATGTCAGTAGGCAGAGTCCCTTCTTGCAAGTAGTCAATTATAGGCTTCCGCCAATCTTCGTCTTCGATTGCGGAAATTTCCAGGGAATATTTAACCAAGGCGCATTTTTCACAGCTGCTCTGTATGATAGCTGCAAAGTATGACATCTGCAGCCAATGGATCCCATGTCTTTGGAACTTCCTGTAGATAGAAATCTCATTGTCTCCGCATGAATGTTGATGGATCTTCTCCAAGGTTGCTCGACGTTCTTCTTCCGTTACGCATCGCATGAGAATCCCCCAGGTCCTTTGTAGTATAGCATACCATCGTGTATGCAAAATCCCTTTGTGGACACCCAAGTTTCTTTGCTGGTTCCAATGGCCATCGCGCGCAGGATGGGCTTTCTCCAATCTGATTCCTCAAGGGACTCCTCCTCACATAAGTCTTTTACCAAGGACGGAGTCGTCTTGACTTCGATCGAGATTTTTGTCGGGCATTTATCAGAGATGATTTTTGACCCTAGGGTAGCCAATGCGTTCGCATGTCGATTATCAGACCTGGGGGTGTGCTCATATCTGACAGATTCGAACTTCTGAACCAACTTCTGTACTATTGACCTGTACTTCAGCAAGTTGATCTCCTTTAGGGCGTATTCTCCCGAGTCTTGCTTGACAATTAACTTGGAATCTCCCATGATAATGAGATTCTGAACCTCCAAGGCTTTGGCTGCAAGAAGTCCCGCAATCAGGGCTTCGTATTCGGCCTCGTTATTGGTCACCGCAAAGTCTAACTTGGTCGACATCTGGATGACCTCTTGGTATGGCTTAATTAGCACCACTCCGATTCCTCCTCCTGTTCTTGTTGAAGACCCATGGAAATGCAGCTTCTAGTACTGTTCATTAATCGCGTATATCTCTGGCCCCTCAAGTTCCTCTGTTACAGGCTCGTAGTTGTCTTCCGGGAACCGGGCCAGTAGATCTGCCAACGCCTGGGACTTGATGGCCTTTGGTCGTGCACAAACGATGTCATACTGGGAAATAGTCATGTACCACTTTGCCAGCCTCCCACAGGGTGGTGCATGGCCCAACAGGTAACGTATAGGATCATTCTTGGTTCTGATAACAACTTTATGGGACGCGAATTAGTGCTTCAATTTCTAAATAGAAAAAAATAGAGCTAATCAATGGCGCTCGATATCCGTGTACCTGAATTATGCATATTGAATCATGCGCGATATGTAATACACCGGTCTTTCTTGGCCTTCAAACTCCTGGGCTAACAGTGCTCCGATGGACCTCTTTGTTGAGGTTAAGTACAGCACCAAAGGTGATCCCAGTTGAGGCGCGATCATTACTCGAGGAGATGCCAAAAGCTTTTTCAGTTTTTCAAATGTAGCCTGATGCTCCTGTGTCCATAAGAACACCACGTTCTTTTTGAGCAAATTGCCGAAGCAAAAGGTCAACTCCGCAATAGCTGGTATAAATCTTCTTAGGTAGGATAATTTCCCTAGGAATGCCTTCAACGTAGTTTGGGACTGTGGCGTCGGCAAGCTGGTGACCGCCGATATTTTTGCGGGATCAGGCTCGATCCAGTGTCTGTGGATCACACAACCTAGGAATTTTTCGAAGGTTACTCCGAATGCACACTTCATAGGTTTCATCTTTAGCTGAAAGACTCTGCACCTGTCGAAGACTTTCCTCAAGTCTTTCAAATAATCGTGCTTTAGCTTTGATTTAACAACCAGATCATCCACATAGAACTCGGCTTCTTGATGCATCATGTCATGGAATAAAGCCATCATCGCGCGTTGATACGTGGCCCCCGCATTTTTCAGACCGAATGGCATAACGGTGTAATTGAAGACCCCTACGGGCGTGATGAACGTCGTCTTCTTCGCGTCCTATGGGTCCATTTTGATCTGATTATAGCCACTAAATCCGTCCATGAAGCTGAACATCTCCTGGCCTGCGGTGGAATCAATCAGAAGGTCTATGTTTGGCAAAGGGAAGTCGTCCTTCGGGAAAAACTTGTTCAGGTCTTTGAAATCGACGCATACGCGAAGGCTCCCGTTCTTCTTTAAAACATGCACTATATTTGCGAGCCAGGTCGAATGGTGGTTAGACTCGATGAATTTGGCATTCAACAACTTGACAATCACTTCCTTGATTTTGACGTTTATCTCAGGCCGGAAGTTCCTCGCGCTTTGCTTGATTGGCTTCGAGCCTGGAACAATGTCCAGCCGATGCATGGTTATGCCTTGATCTAGACCTGGAATCTCATCATAATCCCATACGAATACGTCCATGTACTCTTTGAATAGCTTAATCAGCTCTTGCTCTTCCTCCTTGCTGAGATCCGTGCTTAAGAAGACTGGCCTCTTCTTTTCCTCAGTGGGACTCAGGAATACTTCCTTCAGTTCGTGCTTCTGTGGCCTCGGGCGGTCCTCCATGCATTCGGGGACCTCCTTGATTTCTTCTGACAACGGGTTCTTGTCCTCACCCGGAGCTTCTGCTAGCTCACAAATTTGCCCAGGGGCACCCTCAATGGGGCGGGTCGAGGGTGACCCCGTGCGCCTTCGGATGCGATAACACTTCCCCCCGTTAGAGTAAAAGATGCCCCCTGTTTACCTTCGATGTTGTGTTCTACAACCCTCATCAAGGTATAAATGTTCTTCTCGTTGTAAGTTACTTTGGGAGCTTCTCCCTGCATAGGCTGCTTCTCCTTTGGCTCCTCTCGCATTATCATCACCCCAATTGATGATTGGTACTGGATGCCTTCCCACTTGGGTAGTGGGGTTGGTTGGAACGGAGCTAGGGTAGCTTTGTCTGCCATTTTTGTGAACCACACTGCTTCAGGCAAGTGTGCTTCTTCCAAGTTGAAGGGGTTCGCAGAAGCAGATATTGTGACCACTCTGTCTTTCCAAATGGCCTTCATCATCTGATGTGCAGTAGAAGGCACAACATCAAAACGATGTATCCATGCTCGGGCGATGATCATGTGATAGGTGGTATTGGCGTCGATGACATGAAATTTGGCAGTACACCTAATCTGACCAATCTGGATCCCTAATCCAATCCAGCCAACCATCATTCTGGAGTCGCTTCCGAAGCCCATCAACGGCGATGGCTTCTTAACAATTTTGCTTTGAGGGATTCCTGCTAGCCGCAAGGTTCTGAGTAAAATTACATTCACCGCGGCTCCATCATTGAAAAAGGCCCTCTTGAACTTAACGTGGTTGATAGTGGCCGTCACGTGCACTGGCCTCTGATGATTGGCATCAGTCTTCTTGTCCGATTCGTCGAACGTCATGTCCTGACAGCTTGATCGCGCGGCCCTAACGACTTGCCCATTAGAGATGACCAATTCTTCCCCATGGTCCTCGGCCATTCTTAAGATCGCTTTTGTCATCTCGGGCCTGCAGCCGTTCGAGAAATTCCTTTCATCGAAGAACTTAACGAACTTGGCAGAGTTCTTCATCCGCTCAGCGCGCGAATCTTCTGTGTCGACGTCGTAGCCTTCACCCTCATGGATTTCCGCGACCACCAGGGCCTCTGCATCTGCGACCTCCTCAAGGTCCACGATCAAAATCATGGATATTTCCTTCCCCTTGGGCTCCTTCTGTGCATGAGACGACAAGGAGTCGTCACGTACGTCTTTGGACGGCTCATCAACGACTAGCTGCCCTTCCTTGATTTGCCTATCCATCAATCACCTGAGCTTTTGCACTCTCTTGTGGGGTGCATGACCTGTCCGTGGCATTTGCACCACCTGGGGTCTAGCAGCTACTCCCCTATTGGCCTATGCTCTAGCGCAGGCAAAATTATGTCCTTCCGCCATCTTTTGCAGAGGGTTACGACGTCGTCGATTTAGCACGGTAAGGGTGGCGCCTCCTTCGGTGTGAATCGATGCTGCTTGCGGGAGGATGACACTGTATGCACGTCAATATCTTGCCCTCGCTTGTAGTTGAATTTTCCGATCTTGAAGCCAGACCCGACAGGTGCGCGATCATGGACGTTCCTCCTCTTCATCTTTTCCACCAAGGGCTCGATGTTCCTGGTACAGTCAATCAATTTTGAAAACGTAGGCATATTCAAATTAATTAACATACCTTTTTATTCGTCGCGCATGCCCTGAAGGCATATTTCCACCAGGCGGCTTTCCAAGACATCGTCGACGCACTCCAAAGACTTGGCCCTGAACCTCTTAATGAAGACGACCCCTTCTTCGTCATGCCACTGGTACATGCAGGAGAGGTGGATAGTGGTGACTTTATCTTCTACTTGGAAGAATTTGGTGTAGAACTTCTTTACCATATCTTCCCACGTCTTGACGGATCCTGCTTCCAGGGTCCTGTACCATTTGTATGCAACAGCTCCCAGAGACTTAGAGAATTCGTGCATCGACAGTCTGGTGTCAACTCCATGAGGGCCCATTAGGTCTACGAACCGCATCACGTGCTCGTGCGCATTCCCACTGGCCTCATCGAATTTCTCCCACTTGGGCGCCTTATACCCGGCATGATCGGGCATTAAGTAAATGTCCCGGGGAATGGGAGGCGCGCTGTCAACCTTTGGGATGACAGTGTATGCGAAGTTCTAATTCGCGATGATGTTGTCTATCTCTTGTTCCAAAGCTGCGAAGCCCAGAATATAGGGCATGCTTGGATCATAGGGAGGTGGTGGTCGGGGCGCATGGCTCCCTAAGGCTCCACTTGAATGAAAAGGAAACGCCGATTATGGCGTAGGGTTTCCCGCCATTATCAGGGACGAACTCAACCGGAGCTCTGGCGCCTGAAGCACAGGGCCATTGGAAGGAGAGGATCGGGCAACAGATGTATAAACTATAGATGTGGTTTTTGCCCCTGGTAGAGGCAGCTGGGCTGTCGTTGGTGAGACAGAAGCCCATGGAACGGTGTTCTGGGCAAATCTTCCCAAGATCGTCATGATTTGGTCGATCTTGGCGGACTGAGCCTGCATAATCTAGGCTTGACTCTGGATTGTGGCTTGGAGTGCCTCTAGAGAGGGTTGTAGGGTTTTGATTCATGGATGCGCAACGGAAACACAAACAATCATAAAACCATGCAAAACCCTCCAAGGATCACAAGTCAAGAGACATAACGATGGTAAGGGTAAGAAATCAATAACACACCTTAGGGTTCTCCTTTGATGACTTCAAACGCGAATTGTGTCACGTTCTCTATGGTTGATCCACGCCTAGAGTTGATCCTAGAATCTCCCAAGTCCTTGGTGCTAGCCCGGAAGAGGAAGAGGAAGAAGAATCACGCAAAACGAGACCCAAAGGAGGGCTCTCGGCCTCCTTGTGGCCGACGGGGACGGGCGGCGGCAAGAGGGGCGGGCGGCTCCTCTTGTTGCTTGCTCTCTCTCCTTTTGTTCTCTCCCACTCTTGTTATGTTCAATTATGAGCATAAGTATGTGGGAAGGAAGGAAGGAAGGTCCTTTATATAGTCCAACAACTCCTTGACAACTACCTAAAGGGCTTATTCTAGTCCTACTAGAATTCAATTTAGTCCCTTCCTTGCAAATTAGTCCCTACTAAGTTTGCAAGGTTTTTGCAAAGTGATCCTTCTAGTTAATTAATTCAATTAATTAATTCCCAAATTTAGTTCAACTCTATGTAGCGTGTGACCCCATAGGTTCTATCTAGTTGGTAGCAACTATTTGCTAATATGGAGCGGTCTCTAGCAAAACATCCATTCTAGCCAACTAATAGAATAGTCATCTTGACAACCTTTGTACAAGTAATTGTCTCATCCCTTTGTCTCTATATCCGGATTGGACACGAGACATACAAGTCACACTCGTATATCCAATCCATAGTTTCTCGATCCATGGGAATAGCCTTATTCATGCAAATAACATCAATATCCCATATTGATTTATTTGAGTCTGGCCAGACATTCTATAAGCACTATCCCTCGAGTGGCCTAGGATATTTGCTCCCGTTATGTGGGAGGGACAAATTCTATCTACGTCCACTACGATCTCTAAGCTTGCTTCTTATTGTATCCAGTACACGCCTTTATAACTACCCAGTTACGGTGTAGCGTTTAACGCTACCAAGATCACAATATTCCACAACTAGAATATCTAGTGACTTCAAGTCTAAGGATGACAATACCATTGCACCACGAGAAGCGCTTGTGACTTAACATAACGTGTATGTAGCCTTCTCGGAGATGGGTCAATCCAGTGCAACATTCCCTAATGCACACCTATGTGTTGGATCGTGATATCTCCATATCAATCCAACCCCATACTAGTCTATAGATGATCGTCCCATTAATCATTATACTGAACTAGAGATATTTAAGATAAACAACACAATTGTAAATCCAAGGACTTCATTATATTAAATATCCAATAAATAATAAATGAATTTCTAGCCACAAATAATTCATACTAAACTAGATTGCCTCTAGGGCATCTATTCCAACAGTCTCCCACTTGCACTAGAGCCAATCTGGCGCATCTCGTATGCCCATACTCCTAGTGTGCCCTTCATGCTTCCACTGCGTGAGGGGCTTTGTAAGCGGGTCTGACAGATTATCATCTGTAGGAATCTTGCATATCCGAACGTCTCCTCTATCGATAATATCTCGAATCAGATGAAACTTCCTGAGCACGTGCTTGGATTTCTGATGCGATCTTGGTTCCTTTGATTGCGCGATCGCCCCAGTTTTTTCACAGAACAACTCGACTGGATACGCAATGCTAGGGACCACACCAAGTTCAAAAACAAACTTTCTGATCCAAACAGCTTCCTTTGCTGAGCCATTTGCAGCAATGTACTCAGCCTCTGTTGTAGAATCAGCTACCGTCTCTTGCTTGGAACTCTTCCAGCTCACCGCTGCTCCATTAAGGCAAAACACATATCCCGACTGTGATCTAAAGTCATCTCTGTCGGTTTGGAAGCTAGAATCAGTGTAACCCCTTACACGCAACTCTTCCTCACCGCCAAATATCAAGAAAGCATCCTTAGTTCTTCTCAAGTACTTTAGGATGTTCTTGACTGCAATCCAGTGACTCTCACCCAGATTGGATTGGTATCTGCTTGTCATACTCAAGGCATATGACACATCTGGTCTAGTACATAACATGGCGTACATGATAGATCCTATGGCCGAGGCATAGGGAATTCTACTCATGCGTTCCTTCTCAATCTCATTGGAAGGACAACCACTCTTCGAAAGAGTGATTCCATGTGACATGGGAAAGAATCCCTTCTTGGAATCTTGCATGTTGAACCGTTTCAACACCTTGTCAATATATGTACTTTGACTTAGGCCTAGCAACCTCTTAGATCTATCTCTATAGATCTTTATACCAAGTATATAGGCTGCTTCCCCTAAGTCCTTCATTGAGATACACTTTCCTAGCCAATCTTTAACAGATTGCAGCATGGGAATGTCGTTTCCAATGAGTAGTATGTCATCCACATACAAGACCAGAAAAGCTACAGAGCTCCCACTAACCTTATTGTAGACACAAGACTCATCTTCGTTTCTGATGAAGCCAAACTCTTTGACCACTTCATCAAAACGTCGATTCCAACTCCCAGAAGCTTGCTTCAATCCATAAATGGACCGTTGCAGCTTACAGACTTTGTTGGCTTGCTTTGGATCCTCAAAACCCTCCGGCTGTATCATATACACGTCCTCGAGGAGATTCCCATAAAGGAATGCTGTTTTGACATCCATCTGCCAAATCTCATAGTCATGGTATGCTGCAATCGCAAGTAGGATTCGGATGGATTTGGTCATAGCGACTGGTGAAAAGGTTTCATCATAGTCAATACCATGAAACTGTCTGAATCCTTTAGCCACCAATCGGCCCTTATAGGTAATCACATTACCATCCATGTCGATCTTCTTCTTGAAGACCCACTTGCACCCTATGGGCCGCGCCCCATCGGGTGGTTCCACCAAAGTCCATACTTTGTTGGTATACATGGATTCCATCTCGGATCTCATGGCTTCCAGCCACTTCTGAGAGTCTGGGCCACTCATGGCCTCCTCATAGGTAGTAGGCTCATAATCTATGAGCATCGTGTCACCGGAATCGGTCACGAGAAGTCCATACCTCTCGGGTTCCTGGCGCACTCTACTAGATCTACGAAGCTCTTGTGTTACCTGAACAGGTTGTTCCACAACTGCTTGTGGTTCCTGTTCATGTTCCATAATCGGTTCAGTGATTTGTGGTTCTTGAACCTCTTCAAGTTCTACATTCCTCCCACTTGCTTCTTTAGAGACAAACTCTCTTTCTAGAAACACGCCGGTCCGAGCAACAAACGCTTTGTTCTCGGTTGGATTGTAGAAGTAGTATACCTTAGTTTCCTTAGGGTACCCCACAAATTTACACTTATCCGATTTAGGCTCTAGCTTGTCAGATTGTAAACGTTTTACATAGACATCGCAGCCCCAAATCCTCATGAATGACAGTGTAGGACGCCTCCCACTCCACATCTCATATGGTGCTTTCATGACTGACTTAGATGGAACACGGTTAATGGTGAAAGCTGCACTTAATAGAGCATAGCCCCAAAATGATAATGGAAGATCGGTTTGACATATCATAGATCGAACCATATCCAATAGGGTCCGATTCCTCCTCCCGGACATGCCATTCCATTGTGGCGTTCCGGGTGGAGTGAGTTGGGACACGATCCCACACTCTCTAAGATAGTCGTCAAACTCTTGGCTTAAGTATTCTCCTCCACGATCCGATCGTAGAGCCTTGATACTTTTGCCAAGTTGCTTCTCTACTTAATTCTTGAATTCTTTGAACACTTCAAAGGATTAAGATTTTGCCCTCATGAGGTACACAAATCCATATCTACTGTAATCATCAGTAAATGTAATGAAGTAGACATAACCACCCCTGGCAGGCGTGGCAAATGGCCCACACACATCGGTATGTATGAGCGCCAATTGCTCACTAGTCCTCTCACCCTTCTTATTGAAAGGGGACTTTGTCATTTTTCCCAATAAACAAGCCTCACATGTCTCATATGATTCAAAATCAAATGAGTCTAGTAATCCATCCTTATGGAGTCTAGATACACGTTTCTCATCTATATGGCCTAAACGAGAGTGCCATAAATAAGCAGGATTTAAATCATTTATTTTAATCCACTTGGTATTAATGTTGTAGACAGGATTGCTTAGATCAAGGACATAAAGTCCATTAAATAATTGCGCACTAAAATAGTGAATATTATTTAAATAAAAGGAACAACAATTGTTCTTTATTGAAATAATAAAACCATCCTTGTCCAAACAAGAAATAGAAATAATGTTTCTGCTCATAGCAGGCACAAAATAGCAATTATTTAATTCTAAAACTAATCCTGAAGGCAGAGATAGCTCGCACACGCCTATGGCCAACGCAGCAACCTTTGCTCCATTCCCAACGCGCAGATCTACCTCTCCTTTAGCCAATCTTCTACTTCTCTTTAGATCCTGCATATTTCGACAAATATGAGATCCACATCCAGTATCTAATACCCATGATGTAGAGACAGTTAAATTGACATCTACAACAAAAATACCTAGTGGTGGTGGAATCACTATTCCAAGCCTCTTGTCCTCAAGATATTTTGGGCAGTTCCTCCTCCAGTGTCCAGGCTGACTGCAGTAGTGACACTCACCTTTAGTCACACATTTGGCAATGCCACCAACAGGCTTAAGGGCAGGTTCCTTGGACTTGGCAACTGACTTGCCTTTGCCCTTGGAGGAAGAGGCAAACCTTTTGCCCTTTCCTTTCTGTACCATCATAATGGCTTTGCCCTTACCCTTGTTGATGCTCTGTTCAGCCGTCCTCAACATATTGAGTAAATCTGGCAGTGGTTTAACGATCTCGTTCATGTTATAGTTCATAATGAACTGTCCATAACTCTCGGGCAACGATTGCAACACGAGATCGGTTGCCAACTCTTGGCCGACCGGGAACCCTAGTCGGGCGAGATTCTCCAAGTACCCGATCATACGGAGTACATGGGGTCCCACCGGGTTCCCTTTTTCCAGATGACACTTGAACAGTGCCTTAGAGACCTCATACCTCTCTACCCTCGCCTGCTCTTGGAAGAGATGCTTTAGATGTTCGATCATATCGACAGCATTCATGTTTTCGTGTTGCTTCTGAAGCTCAGAAGTCATGGTGCAAAGCATAAGGCAGGCCGCATCATTAGCGTCATCAACACGCTTTTGATACGCCTTTAGGGCAGCAGGCGTTTGGTTCTCTGGACCTTCTGGAACATGCCCTTCTATTGCGTACAGTTTCTTCTCTTGCTTGAGAACAATTCTCAAGTTTCTATACCAATCAAGAAAGTTGGTTCCAGAGAGCTTGTCCTTCTCAAGGACAGATCGTAGGGAATGTTGTGAACTCGATGAGTTGTTTGCCATTTGGAATTCTACAAAAAGGAAAATACACAAGTTTTAGTATTTGTGAATTTTTGACTATATTCAATAATGGCTAGTTTATCAAATATAGCTCCCACTATTTTTCTACGGATTAATAACCCTCAAGATATTAATGCGGAAAATATCCTTATATTTTCTAGTGGGCCAAGATCCATGTTTCACCTCCTTATGAGCTTGCTTTGGCAAGTCACCCATAATTTAGTTACTTTAGGTAGGAACAATTCCAATTGCATCCCATATGCAACTCTTGGTTCAATTGGGCAAATAACTCCTTATTTATCCATTCATATGGATAATCCCAATTGATTGCCTCTAGGTTTCTTAATCAAATTAATAGCCTAGTTGTGTTCAACCTCTTATCTAAACAATTGCACATTGTTACGTGCCATCGCATTCCATCATTATGAACCAAGTCACCATGCTTTGGCACGCACGAGCTTGATAAATAATGATGATAATGAGTGTTTAAATAACGAGAAGGCAAGAACACAATATTTGAATTTTGAGGGATTTTAAATTCAATTTTAATTGTTTTTGTTGATCAATATCAACTAATCTATCTATTTGAGTTATGGCACAACTCCAAATAATAGATCCGGGTTGTCTAATTATCTTATTATCCTAATTGCATGCATCATCCATACACCAACCACACAATAATAAGACAATAAAATAAACAACCACAAAACAGAAATTAAACGTGATGTGGATATGGCCTTTTCTAGACTAAGATAATTCCAAGCCAATGGAATTATCTATGAATCCTAAAACAAACACATCTCCATGCGTCTTGATCTTTTGGTCCATCCTTTATAGTCATGTGGAATGCTCCATGCTCCATGCTCCATCTTTTGTGGCTCCTTTGCCTTTGGGCTTTTTTTCTTCAATCTTGGCTAACAATCTACGTTATCTAGCACTAGCTAATATCTATACTAAATAAAATAAATCTCACAAGTTGAGAAAAAAAAATGGCACGCAGGCCATAAAACCCTAATTAATTATTACAATTAATTGATCAGCTCGCAGGCCGTAAAACCAAACCACAAAATTGAACATCCACATCAAACCACATCCTAAGGCCATATCCAATCACCATGCAATTTGCACATAAACAGTTAAAATTCAATTTTAACGTGCTTGGTCAATTTTAATTGATTTTAGGATTTCTAGGGTCAAAACGGTCCATGGGCCCAATCAATCAAATTGCCCGGGCCCAACAAGATGAACCACAAGGCCCTAGGGCCGGCCCGACCCAAAACCCACAAGCCTAGGCCGCGGGTTAGGGCCGCCCGGCCCCTAGGGCGGCCATGCTTGGGCGGCAAGCAAAGGGGGGCGGTCCCCTAGGGGGGCCGAACCTCCTTATGGGAGTTGTTTCCAAAACAACTCCCTTGCTTGGTGCCCAAGTTTGGTTGTTTCCTTGTTTTGGGAGAACTCCTTCTTCCCCAAGGATGCCCAAACCCTAGATCTAAGATCCTAAAATTTCTCAAACTCACCAATTCATGCATCCAATGCAAAAATTGGATCTTGTTATGATTAATTATTGAAAAATTGCATCCCATGCTTGATTTGTCTTGTTTTACGCGATAAACAATCAAATTAAGGTGTAAAACAACTAAAACGTAACACATAAACCACGTTTATGCTCTACGATCTGTGGCTCTGATACCACTGTAGGGTTTTGATTCATGGATGCGCAACGGAAACACAAACAATCATAAAACCATGCAAAACCCTCCAAGGATCACAAGTCAAGAGACATAACGATGGTAACGGTAAGAAATCAATAACACACCTTAGGGTTCTCCTTTGATGACTTCAAACGCGAATTGTGTCACCTTCTCTATGGTTGATCCACGCCTAGAGTTGATCCTAGAATCTCCCAAGTCCTTGGTGCTAGCCCGGAAGAGGAAGAGGAAGAAGAATCACGCAAAACGAGACCCAAAGGAGGGCTCTCAGCCTCCTTGTGGCCGACGGGGACGGGCGGCGGCAAGAGGGGCGGGCGGCTCCTCTTGTTTCTTGCTCTCTCTCCTTTTGTTCTCTCCCACTCTTGTTATGTTCAATTATGAGCATAAGTATGTGGGAAGGAAGGAAGGAAGGTCCTTTATATAGTCCAACAACTCCTTGCCAACTACGTAAAGGGCTTATTCTAGTCCTACTAGAATTCAATTTAGTCCCTTCCTTGCAAATTAGTCCCTACTAAGTTTGCAAGGTTTTTGCAAAGTGATCCTTCTAATTAATTAATCCAATTAATTAATTCCCAAATCTAGTTCAACTCTATGTAGCGTGTGACCCCATAGGTTCTATCTATTTGGTAGCAACTATATGCTAATATGGAGCGGTCTCTAGCAAAACATCCATTCTAGCCAACTAATAGAATAGTCATCTTGACAACCCTTGTACAAGTAATTGTCTCATCCCTTTGTCTCTATATCCGGATTGGACACGAGACATACAAGTCACACTCGTATATCCAATCCATAGTTTCTCGATCCATGGGAATAGCCTTATTCATGCAAATAACATCAATATCCCATATTGATTTATTTGAGTTTGGCCAGACATTCTATAAGCACTATCCCTCGAGTTGCCTAGGATATTTGCTCCCGTTATGTGGGAGGGACAAATTCTATCTACGTCCACTACGATCTCTAAGCTTGCTTCTTATTGTATCCAGTACACGCCTTTATAACTACCCAGTTACGGTGTAGCGTTTAACGCTACCAAGATCACAATGTTCCACAACTAGAATATCTAGTGACTTCAAGTCTAAGGATGACAATACCATTGCACCACGAGAAGCGCTTGTGACTTAACATAACGTGTATGTAGCCTTCTCGGAGATGGGTCAATCCAGTGCAACATTCCCTAATGCACACCTATGTGTTGGATCGTGATATCTCCATATCAATCCAACCCCATACTAGTCTATAGATGATCGTCCCATTAATCATTATACTGGACTAGGGATATTTAAGATAAACAACACAATTGTAAATCCAAGGACTTCATTATATTAAATATCCAATAAATAATAAATGAATTTCTAGCCACAAATAATTCATACTAAACTAGATTGCCTCTAGGGCATCTATTCCAACAATGGTCCACTGCCGGTAGCTATTTGAGCACGAGCATTGGGATTAACAAGGGTGTTAAGCGGTCCTTCTTCTCTTGAGGTCTCCTCGTTGGAAGGGGACCGATCACCGTCATGATTGTTTCCATCGGAAGACAATTTGTAGGATTTGAAGAACTGAAGCTCTAAAAGTGGGTGTTTCACGTCGGGTTCACCAAATTGTGCGCAAGTAAATCCTTCAGAGAGATCCAAGTGTGCACCTCAAGTAGAGAATAGGAACACAGAGAGGTGTAGGGTGTGTGTAGAGAGATGGTAAGCAATAGTAACTGTGAGAGAGAGAGAGAGACAACTTAATGGCAGAGCTTCGGTAAGACCAGAAGAACTCGTGTTGAACCAATCAGTCACTCGTGTGTCGCAACGGAGGGCTAACGATCCTATATATAGTGGGGAAGTGACCGTTGTGAGGGGGTTAATGCACCATAAATGGCGGCTTAATGGTACCCCCTGTAACGCCACGTTCGACCGTGCATATAGGAACCGTTAGGCACCTGACCGTACATACCGGAGACCGTTATGAGGTCAAGCCGGTTTTATAGGACTTGGCCATTAAGTCTCTCAAAGCAGTTACAAAGGGTCGCGCGCGAGCATGGTTGTCGCACGCGGGCGACGGGCCTTACCCTAGCCACCAAACCACTAAGTCCCTACAAGTCCCGTGTTGGTACGCGAGGGCCCTGTCTCGCAGCCCCCACGCGGATAAGAATAGGTAGTTATCCGGTGTATATGGAGCACAACTAGGTTTGCTGGATGGTCTCCACGCGAATGTGGTCTGTCTGTCTGGAAAGCACTATCTACACCAGTCATCGACTACCGAATTCCAATTCTCTACAACGATCTACAAAGACGATTCTTAAGTGGCTTAGGAATGGGATGAGCCCACACTTTGGCCCCTAGTTGATCAACTCCAAGATTACTCTTCAGGTAGTCATTTCACCTTTTGTGAAATGACCCCCTTCCTATGTGTTTGAATTCACCGCAGTGCTATAGCCG
Organism: Linanthus parryae; assembly: GCA_023055425.1. NCBI lineage: Eukaryota > Viridiplantae > Streptophyta > Magnoliopsida > Ericales > Polemoniaceae > Linanthus > Linanthus parryae. Next base: position 126,675,945 of record JALGPY010000001.1, read on the forward strand.
TATGCTAGCACAACTCATTGTGACTGGTTTTTTAACAGAGCATAAGCTTACCAGAAACCGTTTAGCTAAACACATTTATGCGCGATGGCAGAACAGGCAATCGTGCTTCGCTTCACCACCACATTATCCCCTTTCGCACCATTCATCTTACTCCCCTGCCCATGGCTGCCCCTCCCTGCCCGAAAACGAATCGCTTGACGAAACGGTAACAGAAAATTCATCGAACCATCAACTTCCACATACACATTCTCACCCCTTCCACCGTCCCCGCCGGACGCCCCCCCCCCCCCCCCAAACGGCACACACTTCTCTCGCCGGAACGCTACCACTCTGTTCCCTCTGTCGCCGGCTTTCACGAAGATCCCCTTTCTCCTTCACCTCATCAACCCCTGTCGTATCGCCGTCGAACACGTCTCCAATTTCTCCATACTCAAACCCTAACCCTAGCTTCTCACCACCATCGTCTTGGCCTTCATCATCCAAATTGACATCGAACAACTCGAATTTTCCGTAACCGAACTCCGAATTCGCCTCGGTCTCATCCTCGTCGCTACTCGATTCATCGTCTTCGATTTCAATTCGTTTCTTAGGGTTTGCAATTTGTGAATTGGCAAGTTTTACAACCAGGGCTTCGGCGGCGGACTGGAAAGAGGAGGAATCGAGGGACTGGAGGGAGAAGTCTTCTCTGAGAGGGAGACAGGTGTAGGTGGTGGCTTCGACGCTGGAGGTGGTGGAGAGAGGTTGTGCGGCGGACAAGCCATTGAAGGAGAAGGGTTGTTTTTTCTTCGGAGATGACTTGGGGAGCTACTTGTGGAGGGGTTTGCGAGGGTTTTCGGTTTTGCAGATGGGTCGAGATAGGGAGTGGGTGTAGAAGGTTACGGATAATGAAGAGGGATACGCCATTTTCGCCCGCAGTTGTGGAGACTGGAGAGTGGATACTAGAGAGTGTTCTTGTCGTTTTGGAGATGATGGGACGAGATAACGGGTCGGGTGAGACTGTGAGATATCTGGGTACCCGGTTGTTAGCGGTACGGACCAAGGGTAAAACGCTATTTACTTGGGTAAAAGACAGTTTCACCCCCATCAGGTTTGAGATAAAGCCACTTTTATCCCTACTAGTTTACGGAATGACAATTTGCACCCCTTCAACATGACTGTGTCACTCCATACTCTTTTACTCTAAAAAGAAAAGGAAGGTTCTTCTAAAAAAAGAACAAAAAAAGAAAAGGGAAGAGGAAGACAAAGACTTTAAATTTAGTTTAACCAAGAGAGAGAAAGCGAGATGGAGGCGATTTCCGGTCATATTTTGGTCGAACTCCATATATCTCCAAATCCTTCAAAACTTGGTGAAACAGACTCCTCGCAGACTGATCTACAACTTCTTCAAAGGAGAAAAGAAACTAGGCTTGGAAAACGTCTGGTTATCGTCTCCGGGCCGAGCTCCGATAATTTCCCGACGACGATAAATTCGTTCAGAAATTCAGGCAGTGGATCTCTTGTTGAGCAAACTACAAGCTCTGTGAAGAAAGGAGGAGGCTTTCCGTATGAGATGTTTCTCAATGCAAACGATGACAACCGCCGTCGAACCTCCGTCTAAGGGGACAGTTGAGCAGACAACCACCAAAATTAATCCCAGAAGCCGATCTTATACCCAGCTTCACAGGTGAGGAGATTTCGAGTTAAGGGGAGACATTAATCCCTCCGTTGTTGGCGGCGATGGCAAAAATCGCCAAACTGCCCTGGACTCAAAAACCAGCAGCCACAACACTCACAGTTCCGATGTTGTGGAGCAAGCTAGACAAAAGACGCTAGCAATTGACACATGTCTGTGCAACACCACCGATCGAACTTGCATTCCGGCGAAAAAGAAGAATATCGCAGGCGAGTTTCAAAGTGGACTGGAAACCCCAACATATATATATATATATATATATATATATATATATATACACACACACACTTGGGACGTGTCTGTCTATAACTCTAGCCCTGGAACCCCGACGATTGATGATCTCGAATCGAAGAATTCCTCTAAAGCAACTACAGAGGGAAGGAAAGCTCCAGCAGTCGCGGGTTTTCAACAACCCATGCCGCAGGAGCAAGAAATCTGCATCTACATCCCCCACCAAACTCAAAAGAAGAGATGATTTGAGTTTTCTACTCAAAGGTGATGCAGTCCCCTACCCTGAATGTGTGGACCCCATCCAAATTTCTTCTCAATTGGAAGGCAATGGTGTTCAATGGCCCAAAAGGAGAAAGCTCCTGGAGCCTCAAGGAGCGAACAACAAACAAAAGTTCTCAAAAGAGAACGGGTCAACAAAATGTTTAACCCACAATAGTAATCACAAAATATTGGTTAAAATCTCTCCTTCGAAAGAAAAAAGGAGACATGTCGAGGCCTCAAGAAACAAAGTTACGACCCCCTAAGGCTACACTCCAACATCTTCAACCCCTAAAACTTGGTAAAATCCTATAACCTCAATTGTTTCCAACCTCTAAAGCCTACACTAGGGAAGATTTATTAGCTCTGCATTTTTCATCCCTGTCATCGGATAAGTTGAGGGCCACCTGTGAGCAGATAAATCGTGAAGTGAAGACATTGCTCATCAACAAAATCACTCTTCCTCAGCACCACAAAACTAATTGGACTCAATATGTCAACCGACGCACAAATCAGGTTATCCTCATCAAGCGTTCCTCAGCTATGGAGGTATTGACCCAAAATCAAAATGCTGCATCAAACAGCGAAGCATATGTTGGGTCCAAACTTCGTTGTATTCATAAAGGTAGACAAAAGAGGACGTTGTTACTAGTATAAATAAGAATCTAGGTATCTAGACCAAGGAGCACTCTACTGAGATGCAGGAGGATCACTTCGGGGAACCAATCGTGATACCGGTAGATCCTATTTTGGTAAAGAATCCCTCAATTTCTGAAACTGCAATAGTTGTGGTGAAGCGTCATCTAACCCTTTCACCTTCTCCTCCCCTGAGCTTTCGCCTAAACGCATCAGAGGCAAAATGAACACCTACCCTCCAAGCATAAACCTTCCCGAATCTTACAAACTTCATATCCTCCAAATCCTTCTTCTTGCCCCCAGTTTACTCCCAAGAAGCGGCCAAGAAGAGGGCTTCGGCAGTCACACCTTCCAGCATCGGAACGACAATGTTCAACTCTCACAGAGTATTGTCGAAAAAAGTGGGTTAAATACCGTGATCGTCATCAATCTATTTTGTTTTCGAGTAACTTGCAACAAAAACGCAAGCTGCATTCCGATGGGCATTTTACGCTGTAAAAGTTTGGAAACAGGAAAAACAATATTTGGCGCATAATTGGTGTAGTTCTGATGTTGCACTCCATCACACTGCTGCCTCTCTTATCAACGGTTCTTTGAAGATTTTTCCTCAACAATATCCAGATCAGCCATGAGGGCCTTTCTTTGGAACCTTCAAGATAAGGGACAATCTGGTATAGTTCGTTCAGCCACCTTCATGTCCTTTACCATTCTGTTTCGTTTACCAGTTGCTTATGGATTTGAAGAAATGATGACCGACCATTTCTGCTTTCACAACATGCTTGCCACTGCTTCTCTATGTAATTATAACCGCTTTAAGTTCTTCACGGGTGTACTGGTTTTGTTTATCTTTTTTTTTAGTTTTTGCTTGTCCTGCTCGTTCGCTTCTCCAAGAAGTTGTGCAAGGATAGGCCCCTCAAACGAAGCGTGTAAGCTTCTTTCATGACTCAAGGCATTTGTGGATTAATTCGAATTCAACCAAACACGATGTCTCAAACATCCAACCAGTTGAATCTCAACAAGCCATTTCTCTGATCATTTTCGATCAGATGACCCCTCCTTTTAACCCTCTTTCAGATTCCAATCCCGTCACATTGAGCTTCTCCGGCAACGAGACGGAGCTTACTTGCTAAGGTTACACTCCTCGCAATATTCCTGAAAAAACTCTTGGAGTGGATGATCATTTCTCTAGCCACAAGAAAGAGTTACCTTGTTTTATTTTTGTAGTTTTCAAGTTTGGATGGCTAGCTTGTAGCAACCAAACTCGATTAAGTTTATGTGTTCGTTATACTGTTCGATTTATGCAATGAATTACAATGTCTGTTTTCAATAAAATAAAATGGAAGAGGCAACGCTGCCGCCACACTCAACCCATCGCCAAAAGCACGACCACCTCCACCACACTTCACATTTAGGCATCACAAACCCACCAAGAAGCCCTCTTGCCACCATCTTCCTCAGTGTTGCTCAACACATGTTAGACAACGCAAACCACACACCACGCTAATGCCCATTAACGCTTAAAGTAATAAATTTCGCTCCAACACAATAACTATGGTACAGTACATACCACACATTAGAATTATGAGCTAATTTATATAATTAAGAGTGTTTTTTTCTAGAATTACATTATATAGTCGGATTCGAATCCGGAATTTCATACAGTAACTTCAAATGCTCTACCATTGGACGCACTCATTTACTATTAAATAATTAAGAGTGGAAAGACCATGCAGTATTTCAACCAAAACAACAACTACTATAATTTATTGATTTGTGAATTAATGTGTTGTTTGTTGACACTTTTGTGACATTGGCTCAAAGCCGAGAGAAAATGTATGGCATGTCTTGTATTTTCACAGTTTTGTATCAACTAAATTTTTTAAAATATTAGCTGAAATAATGTATGGAAAAAAATTAGATGTACCGATAATCAACAACTGTTTGATGTAAGCTGAATTTGTACATTATAAATTTGATCAATTTGACAAAAATTATAAGGCCTACAATCATCCTCTTAATTGACTCTATTATAAATGGACTCGGAGCATTTTATGTAAAAAGCAGTTTGAAATGTGAGGCACTTAGCTTCAACACTTTTAATTTCATAGAACAATTCCATGTACTAATTATTTTTATTAACAGCCCATGTATTATAGTAAAATCTGTTAATTTAATGAAATCATGTTGACAATTGGATGTTACTAGTCTCAAAATGAAAATATACCGAGCTTTTATGTAAAATTAAAAGTGCCGAAATTTAGTGTGGCAAGTATCAAATTACATATAGATTTGGTGTCAGTAGTCACTTATTTTCTTTAAATTTGTATACAAATCCTCAATTTTAAAGGCTTTGCCATTGACACGGGTTTTTTTACTGGTAAATTATTAATTTCAAACTTATGAAATGATCGATCTGGCTATAACTAGGGCTGGCCATTGGCCCAGTGACCCGACCAACCCGCATAACCCTGCCCATGATATTAAGGGTTCGACCAATTTCAGTCCGCCATGGGCCTGGGCTCAATATCTGATCCCGATCAACATATGGGTCAATTTGGTGCCCAAATCATTTTCTTTATACTATTTATATCATCATAAATAAATATACATACATATGTAACTAAATGTATATTACATCGTGTTTAACATGTAATGCTAATTAGTAAATATAGAAAAAGTTGTTCAAAATAGGTAAATGCATGATTATTAAATAACTTTTTAATTTTTAATATCATTATATGAAATAAATAATGATACAGGTTGGATTTGATTTTGGTGTTTTTTCTAATGCTCGGGCTTGCATTCGAGTGTTGGCCCAGACGATGGATTAGGTTAGGGTTGGGTTCACGTTTTCAAATCTCTAACCCGGTTCGGCCCAGCCCAACCCAGTCCGGCCCTACTTATAACTCTATTTGAAAAGAGAGGGTAGGTAGTGGCATTCATGTTTCTAAGTTTCTCCCACAACGGCACTCTACCTTCAAAACATCGCAGCTCATTCTCAGTAAGTTCCTCTGCTTGTTAGTTGTTCATTTCTTTATATACCCTGTCGATTAAAGAATTACTCAATTTGTACTGCAAGTCACTAATGTTCTTCTTCCTCCTTCCGATTCCATAGATATTTTGTGGACAGAACAGTACCAGTATCCACCAATTTCATTTGCTGTCTTTTAAATTTGTAGATTTTAGGGTTTCTATTTTCCGTAATCGCTGTGGGTATTTCTCAATTGCATGTGCATATGAAAGCACAATAGAAATTCTTTTCAGAAAAGAGGGCGCAGAAGATCTTGTTGTTAGATTGTGAGAGGCTGAAAATGTCCCTGCCAGGGCTCTGATTTTATTCATCTATATATAGTGTATTTACATAGGTAATGACAATTCTATCCTTCTAGTTACAACACTATCGCTAATACTCCCCCTCAGTCGGAGCGTGAGTAGGACGAACGCTCAGACTGGACCTGAAACGCTCAAATAGATGTCGAGGTAGATCTTTGGTGAAGATGTCAGCATACTGATAATCAGCAGGAATATGTAAAACACGGAGTTGCCCAAGTCGTACCTTCTCACGAACAAAGTGCAAGTCAATTTCCACATGCTTCGTGCGCTGGTGTTGTACTGGGTTACCGGAGAGATAAACTGCACTAACATTATCACAATAAACCACAGAGGCACGGGGGGGGTGAAAGTCGAAGCTCAATCAGGAGGTTGCGAATCCAACATAACTCAGAGATAGCGTTGGCCACGCCACGATATTCTGCTTCAGCACTAGAGCGAGAGACTGTGACCTGACGCTTAGACGACCAACTGAGTAAGTTGTGGGGCTGATGCATATAGACAGTATCCTCTAAATCACCATGAAGAACAGCGTTCTTAACATCAAGCTGTCGAATGGGCCAAGAGCTAGAGACAGCTAGTGTAAGAACTGTGCGAATGGTGGCAGGTTTAACCACTGAGCTAAAAGTCTCCTCACAATCCACACCGACCATTTGGGATTTGCCATTGGCAACTAGACGGGCCTTATAGCGCTGAAGAGTACCGTCAGCCCGATACTTATGTCGAAAAAGCCACATAGCCTGAAGTATGTTTCCCTTAGCAGGGCGAGGCACCAAGTCCCAAGTGTGGTTCTTAACCATAGCGCCAAACTCATCATCCATAGCAGCCTTCCAGTGTGGGTCCGATACAGCAGACACATGGGAGTTAGGTACGGGCGATATGGAAGGAGATGTTTGGGCATGGAGCGTAAGACGCTGAATGGGCTTGGTGATGCCGTGTTTGGATCGGGTGGTCATTTGTGGGGAGTGTGGAGGGGGAGGAGGAGGAGGAGGAGGAGGTGTTTCGGGTACCGCAAGATGTGGAGCCAAAGGGCTAGAGGGACCCATAGGAGAGGGGGTCGAAGGGCCAAAGGCGCCCATGGGTGATCCTAGAGGTACGTGTGTGGGAGGAGAAGAAGGAGTATGAAACTGTCGGATAAGAGCAGCGGGAGGAAGACTCTCGTCAGGGTCAGGAGACCTATGAACAGGAGGGGATGCTGAGCTGGGGGTAGCAAAGGGAAAGACAGACTCGTCAAAAGTTACATGACGAGAGATGTGTACTTGACCGGTGGAGAGGTCAAGGCAGCGATAACCTCTAAAATTTGGAGGATATCCGAGAAAGACACAACGAGCGGAGCGAGGAGCAAGCTTGTGGGGAGTTGTGGCAGAAAGGTTTGGGTAGCACAAACACCCAAACGTGCGAAGATGATCATAGGTGGGTTGACGATGATAGAGAACGACAGTCGGGATGTTGTTCTGAAGTGCAGTGGTTGGAAGAATGTTGTGCAAGTAGACTGCTGTCGAAAGAGACTCAACCCAGAAGGATGGGGGGAGGGAGGCCTGAGCAAGAAGGGTACGAGATATGTCGTTGACACGACGAATCATGCGTTCAGCCTTACCATTTTGTGGAGAGGTTTGGGGGCACGCAAAACGAAAGACAATACCATTTTGTGCAGCATATTGATGGAAAGATCCATCATCAAATTCACCCCCTAGGTCACATTGAAATGTCTTGATTTGTGTATGAAACTGAGTGCGAACAAAATTACTGAATTGCTTGAATTTGGCAAGAGCCTCAGATTTTAGTTTCAAAGGGTAAATCCATAGGAAGTGAGAGAAATCATCAAGCAATAAGAGGTAGTATTTGTACTTTGATTTACTAAGTACGGGAGAAGTCCACAAATCACTATGAATAATGTCAAATGCTGCAGCAGTACAAGATAAAGAAGGGGAAAAGGGTAGCCGGACATGTTTACCGGTCTGACAAGCATGACACAGAGTGGTGTTATGAGCTTTAGTAGAGGATATATGGCTATGAGTCCGAAGATGGTCTAAGACTTGGCTTCCAGGGTGGCCAAGACGATTGTGCCACACAGGTGCTGGGAGAACAGTGAGTGATAGCGGTGGAGAAGTGGGTTGAGTGGAGGGAAACGGGTAAAGATCTCCAGTACTATTGCTCCTCAACAATAGTTTGCCTGTACGAAGGTCTTTGACAGAGAAACCACTGGGGTCAAACTCAACAGACACATTATTGTCAACAGTGAACTGACGCACAGAAACAAGGTTTTTAATGATGTGTGGGGTGAAAAGGACGTTGTTGAGGTGAAGGGGTCGAGTTTGAGTATTTAGTGTTTGCTGTCCAGAACCACGAACTGGAATACTCATTCCATTTCCAACAAACATATCAGAAATAGGACTATTGGATGAGACAGAAGAAAGCATACCAGCATTGGATGTAAGATGTGAAGAAGCCCCCGAATCCATATACCAGGTGCTGTCCGGTGTCGCTGTGAGAGCATGCTGACATTGGGAAAATCTCGGCGCAAGTATACATGGGTCGAGTGCAGGAGGTGGTGGAGTGTGTGGCAATGCAGGACGCCAAACCCATCTGCCCCCCTGATTCGGTGTAGTCCATGTATTAGAGGATGCCATGGAATAGTAGAAGTATACTGAAGAGGCTAAATCTCGTGAAAAGAAGTTCGGAAACGGCTTCATAACGCCGAAAAACCTTGAGAACTAGTCCGAGCTGGTCCAAATCTGGATAAAAAACGAGCCAAAACAGTGCCCAAGGGAACAAGGAAGCCAAGAGAACAAGTGAGCCAATAAACTAAGTAGTGGGGTGGCTTGGAGCCGCAAGGAAGCCGTCGGCTCAGGTTTGGAGCCGGAAGGAAGCCGGTCCGAGCCGAGTGGAAGCGGACGGCTTCGGAAGCCGCTGGTGGCGTTGAGCGGAGCCGATCAGAGACCACGGCTAACTTTGAGCCGAAAGAGAGCCGCACGGACGCCGACACTGAGCCGCACGGAAGCCGACACTGAGCCGTCGGCGGAGATCGAAGCCCAAGGACGAGCCGCACGCTCCAAAGGAGAAGACCGCGCGTGGGGTGTTGCTGGCGGCGTTGCCGGAGCTTGGAGAGGCGCGTGGGAGCGCGTCCGGCGTCCGATCACGGTGTTTTTTTCGCGACAATGCTCGGAATTGAATTCCGAATCGAATGGTAGGTAACTCGAGACGAAAAAATAAACTTATGACGGCCGAATTGAGAGCAGTCCGTGAGAGGGACGGTGATCGAACTTGCGGACGAAATCGACTAACAGTTCGTGCGAGAGGGACGGTGTTGATCGGCGTTAGTGGTTGCCGGATCAACTGCAAAGGCGTGAGGCCGGAAAGAAGGACAAGAAGAAGATGGAGCTAGAACCCTAGCTCTGATACCATGTTAGATTGTGAGAGGCTGAAAATGTCCCTGCCAGGGCTCTGAGTTTATTCATCTATATATAGTGTATTTACATAGATAATGACAATTCTATCCTTCTAGTTACAACACTGTCGCTAATACTTGTGGCATGGAAGAAATCTCTCTTTCAACAGTAGAGTGTACCCTAGTTGTTTCAAAGCAATTTACAGAACTAAGGGTAAATCAAAGCAATTGACCATCTTTCCCACTTGCAGATACTAATGGGATATTTTGGGTTTACCTAACACTCAAATTGTTGTTTGTCCCATTTCGGGACTAAGTCTGTTTCGCTTGTGCCTAATAAGATACTTGGACATGGTATTATAGCCTGCTTGTGATTTGTACCTGATCTTTGATCCGAATCTGATCTTGCATGTTCGTTTCGCAAGTTGTGCGTGAGGGAGCGTGTTGAGAATTGTTGTTTGTCCCATGTTGAGAATTGTTGTTTGTCCCATGAATCTTAATAATAAGATACTTTGGTTTTCCAAATTTTGTGTCTTGAAAGGTAGAGAAAAACGTGGTGCATCAAATAAAACCAAACTAATAAATGCAGGCTCGTCCACTGAAATGGTCTATGCAGGTTCACCAAGACTGGCTTCGGCATTCTCGCCTCATTGTTCTGAGTATATCGACGGTGATATGTTGCCTCCACCCATTCACTTACTAATTACTATCGTTGCTATGTCTATGGGGTCTGTGTTACTATTTTTTGATCTCCCCATTAGTTGCTGAGGCGTTATGGAAAATTTCAATTAGTGATAAAATAATAGCAGTCTGTTATCGTCTTACTGCTTCATTTTTTTTTAAGTCTTGGGTAATTGACACTAAACCTAGCAAAATGTATTTGGGGGCACAAAACCCCCTACACTTTCAATTTTCCACTACAACCCACTGCAGTATACATTTGTGGGACACTTGAACCCCAAATTGATAACGAGGATTAAATTTCTAACGGAAATTCATCACGTGCTATTCACGTGCTAGCTCTATAGATGAAGAAAAATGAACTTCAAGGACCATTACGTGATTAGCACTTAGTCAATTTCCATTAGAACTTTAATCCCCGTAGTCAATTTGGGGTTATGTGTCCCACATATGTATATTGCAGAGAGTTGTAGTGAGAGAATGAAAGTGCAGGGGGTTTCGTGTCCCAAAATGCATTTTGCAGATAGATTTGGTGCCTATTACCCTTGAGTCTTTGTAGCTATGTTACTTAGTTTTCAATATACTTATGGAGCCATTATGGAATTTTTGGTTTCCCTTACATCGTCCCACTTTAATTCCTTCAGAGACTGGTCAAAAGATGGCTGCATTGAAAACGTTGTTGTGTCCGGGACCTTTGGAAGACGAATGAGACAAAGGCCATGTAACATGCAAAGTTTGGCACTTGTCTCTAATTTATGGCACTCGGATATGGTAGGTTCCTCTCGTATATATTGTTTCTTTGCCTGGATAAGTTTGCATAGCGTATAGGTGCTGGCCAACTTTTCTTCTAAATTTGACCATGATATCTGCGAGGATCTATTTTGGAAAAATGTTGCGTACTACCATTGTCACATTTTGGGTTTCTTTCTTATCCTTTTGAGATAGAAATCACCTTCTTCCTTTTGGAGTTCACGTTAGCTGAATCTGCAGCCTGCATCTGTGAAAAAACTGATAAGATTAGTGGTGATGTTTAATTGCATCTGAAAAGAACCCTATTCATCTTTTGTGCTTGGGTGTGACACTGTTAAAAGTCAAAATTCAAGGAAGTACTAACGATAACGTGAGATGGGCTGGTATGCGGTCATTGTTAATTGAACGAACCTCTTGTTCATCTTCTTTTTGTCTCCAGTCGACCACTGGTCAGAAGACACTGCACATCTGCTTTTTTCATTAGTCCCTTGCCTGGTTAAAGGTGATAAAGTAGCAAACATGCTTAACATTGCCTTCTGGACTTGAAATCTAGATAAATAATGCATCTTATACTTGTGATAGAGGTTCTTGTTTTCTGTAATCACATAGGAAATACATCAGAACTTACAAGCCTTTACCTTTCTTTCTTAAGAAATACGAAGAAAGAAAGTAGACGATGGAGGAGGAGTATACTAGGCCCTAGCTGTTAAGATAGATAAGTTATAACTTCACTCTCAAATATCTTTATCCACATACTTGACTGCCTACAAACTTCATCTAACGCGATACACATATCCACAAATGTTGCTTCCTTACTTCTCGCCGCTGTTTATTAGTTCTCATGTTCAAGTAAATAGTTGACTTCCAAGAGTAATTGTAGCAGAACCCTCCCCCGGCACTGTTGTGAGGTTGACTTCTTTCTCTAATATCCTATCAAGCTCCTCCACAACTGTTTCCATCTTGGGTCTCCTTTCCCCCGGAAAACTCATGCATTGCAGTGTCAGCCTGATAAAATCTTTCATTCCCTCTGCGGTGAAGCTTCCAACTAGCCGGTGATCCACAAAATCATTGGAGTTTAAGTGTGTTTCAACCTGCACAGATTTAACAACATTAAGGCCCTGTTTGTTATCAACTGAAAATATGAAAAATCGGCTGAGAAAAATCTGGGTGAAAATTTGTGTTTGGTATGAGCTGAAATTATAAATAATTGATTTGATACATTTGACAAAATTAAAAGAGATTTATAGTCAATTACATGAATATACCCATGAACTACGATCATGCTAATGTTAAAACACATTAACATTATTTTTTCTGAGATTTTCAGCCGGATAATCCCCAATTTTGGAGATTCTACAGTTGCACTGAGATTATTTTATTCTGCAACATTTCAGCTAATAATTTTTGTGTCATAACAAACGGAATTAAATTGAAATGACTGATTTTAATCGAAACGGATTAAAATCCGGATTCCCAAACTTGCACTAAGCATCAGAAACCTTTTTTGTGATTGCTATTTTCGCTTTTTCCCTTCTTTTGATTGTTTCCCTTTTATGGTGAGGCAGAATCTAGAGCATCCCATCCGGAACCACCTCCTAAGAGCCACAAGCTTTAATCACGTGCCAGCACGCTGGTTTTATCATGTACAGAACTATTTAAAAATGAGATGACTGATAATGTACAGTATGCATAGACTTGTTATGCTTACATAGGAAATATTTGAGATGTAATGAGTCTTTTGAAACTTCAAACTTCAATGCTTACTTATTTTTATGATCATCAGAACCCCAAGGCGAGAGAAGTGAATAAGATAAGAGAATGGTTGCATACCCATTGAAGTATACTTTCATTAGATCCGAAGGAGTTAATCCGTGAAGCCTCTTGACCAGTTACAAGCTCCAAAAGGAATACCCCAAAGCTGTAGACGTCATTCACTTCGGTAACCATCTCCGCTTGGCCTGCCCTAGTAATTTCCATTAAGAAGTGTAAATTTCAGATGATCTGGGTGTTTTTCTTAACTGCAAGTAGTTAAAGTACATGAGGGAAAAGCTGATTTACTCTGGATCTCGAAAAAAATTAGTGTTGGCTGCTGTAGAAGGACCTGCCTCTTCTATTCTTCGAAGTAGCTTGGATACCCCTGCATCTGCTACTTTAGCAATGAAATTCTCGTCAACCAACACATTTGCTGTTTTGAAATTACCATGCACAAGAGAAGGTTCTTGGGTGTGCAAATGGCATAAACCTGCATGTTTACCATTCACAAACTTTTATTATCGATAGTTTTATATAATGCCCTTCTCAGCTTGTTTTGCTGTAATACCTTTTGCGGCACCATGACTTATGGCTATCCTTTGCTTGAACTCTAGATTTTTTGCCGTGTTGTCTGTCAGAGAATACAGTGTTATGATTATTCAGGATATAGTGGCTAGTGAGGTATACAGTTTACTCGATGAGCATCAACATTTACCAGATTCAGTTCTTACCATACAAATGGCTGCACATGCTGCCATTGGGTAAATGTTCAAAAACTAACATTTGATATCCATTTTCTTGACAGTGGCCTAGAAGTGTCACCAGGTTACGATGGCGAGTCCTTGATAAGTAAGTCACCTGCATTTCAAAATGTTGAAGTTTAGAACTCTAGGAGGCAAATCACGTCTCTTTTTGACATAGTACACTGAAATAGATTCGCAAAGCTCTCCGGAATTAGGGCATAAACAATATGAGAAACAGGCAATGGAGAATATATTGACAAACTTTAAAATGTTTATTAGTTTTTCCAGAACTATCATTAATAAAAAAAATGATGAATTTGGAGGATTTATAAGAAAGAGTAGACAATCATTACCTTTTCCATGCCCCATCTAATTAACCCTCCTCAAATTTTAGCCCTTAGATCTAACTTTGGTCCAATGGCTTTCAAGATGGCCAGCATTACAAAGTGAATAGGAAAACACCCTTGTGTTTTAGTATATAGATTTGGCATCGCATTTTGGCTTTACCTCCTATTAACTACTCAGTCAAAACATAGAAAAATGTCAAGTTCTAAGACTCGTGGCCAAAACTCAAGCTGGTTAGATTCTAAGCTTAGTTAATAAGCTTTGCCAGCATATTCCTGTCTCTCTTAGAATTTAGGTTCAGCCCGATTAGTATCTTCAGGTTACATAAGCTTAATTCTTTGTTCTGCCTGCTTTTAGTTGTTTGATAGGAAGCTCTGCCTGTGCTGAAGATATGCAGCAAACTGCATAATTGTTTTTAAAAGGTGAAAGAAGCAGGAGTTGTGGGTATTGTGATCTTGATAATCATTTGAATTATTTCACTGAAATTGTGGTTTTATGTTGAAGAATATGCTGTGGCACTCAGGTTACTTAACAGTCATCCACTTCAGAAACCATAATGGCTCACGTGCACCATGTCTTAGGCACCCCTTAGGGCTCGTTTGTTTTTTGGCCTAAATGTGTGGGGTTGGTAATTCTGAGACTGTTAATACTGGAATTGATAGAGCTGGATGAATCTCAAAGACGGTGTTTGGCTAACTATAGGATTATACTAATATTAACCTCAAGATGACAAAATTACCCTGCAATCATAGTTTATTTTGCCTTGATAAGAACATAGAGCACAAAATTTTAGTAAACCAGGATTGTGTATACCTGGTACCCCTAGGTCTTAATTAGTCTCCCATATGGAGTCTTATGGTGGACCCATTATTCCAAAGCTTTCCAATCCCTCTGTTACCAAACAGAAATACTCCCTCACTATTATGTACCAAGAGGAAAAACAAACTAGACCTCAGAGTATTTGAGATGTGTTCTTATAGGGTTTGATTGGAGAAAGAAATACCAGATACTCAAACTCAGTATATAAGTGTACACGTAAGACTCAAATTCAGTTTTTGTGTCATACCTCTTCGACGAACTCTTCTCTTGGCGCTCCGGCACGCCTTTTGATGGCCACAACCGTGCCATCAGAAAGCAATCCTTTGTAAACAATACCGAAGCTTCCGTACCCAATCAGATTGCTTTCGTGGAAATTCTTTGTAGCCTGCCCCAACTCTTCAATGGAAAATTCTATAGCTCCATGTGGTCCTGCCTTGTCTGTGACTGTAGCTGAACTCGGTCCTCCTCTCTTCAACTCCACTGAAATCAATGATCTGAAAATTTTAGAAACCTTTCCAAAAATGGAAATGGGGTTTAAACCATTCCCATTGTATGGTAAAATCGGGGTTTAAACCATTCCCATTGTATGGTAAAATCACTCACCTACTCCTGATGGCTCAGAAGAACCCGTGTCTGAGTTCCTGTTCCTTGAATCGTTACGATGCAATGTGCAGTAAACCACGAAGCAGATAACCACCGCGACTACCGCTAAAACACCTCCAACTCCTCCAACAATGGCTGCTAAAGTGCTTGTCATTGAGGAAAAGGAAACCTCTAAGAATCCAACTTTCCAACATTTACATAAAAAACACTATACTCTTGGTTTTAAGTATCTTGAACTGAATCTACCAAGGGAAGTGGTTATCTCTGGAATGTGAACTGGTAGGGTGACCTGAAAGTATCCACTTGAAAAAACAGCTATTGTGATGAGGATTTGTGCTGGGGGATTTCCTGATAAAGGGAAATAGAGGACAACTCACTGACTTTTTCATAATACCCCACCCTCTGTGTGGCATAGCTCAGCATGTCATTTGGGATGACCCCCCATTGCTAAAGATCATTCTGTCCTCTCCTTTAGCATGATGAATGAAGTCCTTATTTCTGGTACCTTGATTCTCAAAACAAGAGGAAAAAATCATATTCCTTCCATCCCCCTTTCTTTTTTTGCTGACAAGGCATAAATAATAAATTTCGAAACCCAGGCTGGAAATCAGAGTTGGTAATGCAAGAGTCTAAGGTTGTTCGCGTGTGCCCTGTGTTAGGGAGAGATGTGGTTATTGCCTTATTGGTAGACTGTTAAAGATTCAAGAAGTAACTTTATCTAACCTCAAGGTGTAAGGGGGCCGGCCCAGGCTTGAAACAGGCCCCGGCACCTCCAAAACCCGAACCGGCCCAGCCCCCTAATCACCCCCCCCCCCCCCCCAACCCGGTGTGGTTCGACTTGGCCCCCCTCCAACCCGGCCCGCCCCCACCGGGCCGCTCCCCCCCCCCCCCCACCACCACCACCACCAAAAAAAAGTACCGTTTATTAATTTTTTATTAATTTATATATATTTAAAAAATATTATTTAATATATTAATAATCACGCCCACCCGGACCCCTCAGCCCCTAACCCACTAGTTTGGGAGCCGGGCCCAATGGGGTTCAACTTCTCCCACCGGGCCCCTAACCGGTCTAGGTCCCCTCCCAAACCCGCCCCCTGATACCTTGAATTAAACCCCACGACAATCAATGATCCTTGGGCCCACCGGGTATTCACATGATCACCTGCATTGTGATGTAGGTCTAATCCCAGGGCCCCGTGGATTAGTCAAGGTGCACGCAAGCTGGCTTGAACACTACTATCATTAAAAAAAATCATTTTACTGGTAAACTGTTAAATTGAGCCGTTACCGTAAATGCTAGGTAAAAAAATACCCTGCTCACGTTGTTAGAATTATTTGATTTTGCAAATTGCATTCCTTTAAGATATAAGGCGTTTTCGAGACGATATCAAATGTTTTCAAGGGAGATATAGTGTCTGCTAATAATGCAAGCCTAGTCCTACCACACTAGGCTTGAACACCTAGTCACGCTATATGGTTTGTCTTATTGAAGCTAATACTCTATCAACATGAGCAGTAGAAAGTTTTTGCTCATGTGATTTTCACAAAACATAGCTCTTGGTGCTTTATGTTTCTTTTCATCTTTTTATAATGTGGGATATTGGCAGCGATTGGGAAAATGGTTTTTAATTGGACTGGCACTGGAAAACATTAATATTGAAAGAGATCAAATGAAGAAAAAGGCAGTCATCACTCAAAATTGCAAGTCTTTACTATCAATTCACTCCCCTGGTCCTTTTGCACCATTTTTTTTGTCATCTGACCTGGAAAGAAGATAGCCACTTGCTATTTCTGTGTACATAAATATGACTCTTCCTCATAAGGGATGTTGATAGCTTAGCAAGTGCCACAAGAGTTGCTCCTGATTTTCTTTCATCCGCAAGAAAATAATTTGTTTTTACTTCTTTATATATATATATAAAGGGATGTTTATATATATATATATATATATATATATATATATATATAATGGACTAGGCTAGGCTGTAAAACTTTTGCATCATGTTGGGAGCTGCACATGATGAGGAAGGTTGGTGGAAGATTCTTGAGGCTTCAAGTCTGTCGTATGTTTCCTTAGTTTGTTGGGATGAGGGGAAAGAAGGACATTGGTGAAAATGGGAGTTGTCTTCTTGTTCAGGGGGCAGAAGGATGTACTGGATGTGTGTGTGTGTGTCAGTGTGTGTGTGTGTGTGTGTGTGTGAGAGAGAGAGAGAGAGAGAGAGAGAGAGAGAGAGAGAGAGAGAGAGATTTCCTTGGTAAATGTGGGCATCTCTAGCAGGATGATTTATGAATCTATTTTTTGATGCCTGGCAGCAAGTGGTGGGGGTGTCTGTGCAAGCCTGTTTTTTGAGATTTTGGTTCTTGATTTTATTATCTGAATATATTTGTTAACACTCTCCACCAAGTTTTAAATGTCAAGTAATATTAGTACTTAGTCCGTTCTCTCTCAATGTGTCGAGTTTGACTTTTTTTCTGTAATCGGATCACTTTGACCCGGTTATTTGGATAACAAGACGATGTAATTTTTTGATAATTTTTTCATGGTGTTGTAGAGTAAAGTTAACTCAACAACACCTTGCAAAGTTTAGCAAATTCTTGCATCGTTTTACTAATTATATTACCGAACTAAAGTGACACAGTGAATAGTGACAAAGTGCAAACTTGGAAGATAGAGAGAGAACAGAGGAAGTACAACACATGTTTTTATTTTCAGGAGAGGTCTACATTTTGGACTATAATTCATTTGTGCCCTGCAGTTCATGAAAGTGCCCCCAAGAGAATTACATTTGTGCACCAGCGATTTAATTTTCATTTCGAAATGTCAGTGCTATAATGCATTTCGCATAATATTCTTTACTTTTTGAAAAAACAAGATTGCCCCAATATATAAATGTCTAAGCAAAATCATCCACTTTTGGCCGAATTCAGTGGAGGGACTTCAATCAATTTGGTTTATAAGTGGTTTTCATCCATCTCCGTTTAATTTCGTTATGAAGTTTGATTAAGAGATTCAAAATTTGGCCTATTCATACTATGCTTGGTTGGTAAATATTGTGCCACCCCAATGTAGAATTTCTGCTCCGCCACTGAGCGTAAGCATGAATCCGCGCTTTGTTTAATGAGTTATAGCCTACAGAATTCGGGCTATAATGGAGTTAGGGTGAGCTTGGATTGTTGAGGCTGTGATCATCAATTGTACTATCCCCTTCTCAGATTTCTTTTGCTTTTTTGGGACCATCTGATTGTCATGTTTGATTGATTCCTTTCCTGTGGGGCCCAATTGTGTAGGTTTCTCTCCCAGTGTTTGCGTCAGCACATGATTTATCATATACCAGCAGGTAAATTATCAAAGTTACAAACTGGATTATTTCATGTCATCTTTATTTTCTGTTCTGTTTTACAACAAGAGAAGAGACAGCTGCACTGTGTTCCCACTTCTCATGGTACTAAGTACAGTACTGTGACAGATATGCCTTTCCTATGTAGGCCAATCAAATATTCATAATTGCTTGTTTATTTGGTTGTTTCATGCCATGTGAATTGGGTTAGTGAACACCCCCAAAGATCTTGAAACCTTTTGAATCTAAAATGGAATATCAATACTTTGCATGCATGATAACCTTAAAACCATCAAAATGTTTTTTTTTTTTTTTTTTTTTTTTTTGTTTTTTTTGTTTTTATTAAATTTTTGGAGCTCGATGCTCCAGCTCTTAAAAGGAATAGAAAGCTGGTCATTTATTTCGTTTGACAATCACTAATTTAGGCCTAGCTGGGGTCGTTATTGACCTGCATTGTACTAATCTATTTTTGGGGTCGTTTTGCCTTTATTAATTTATAAAGTGCTTCTCTTGTGTTATGCACTTATGTATGTGTCTTTATAGGACCACTTATTTTCTTTTTTCTTGGTAAAATAGATTAAGTTGGCCCTTGTTGAATTGGGTCGTTGAATTATTTGAAATGCAATTATCATTCCCAACCACCGCCACAACCACCCCTCTCAAACACTCCACCGGTTGGGTTAACCTAAACCCCTAAACCACTACTCCCAAACAGCCCCTAAGTCACGCTTTCATTGCACCCGGTCGGCGGACACACACAAACTACGAAAAAATTGGGTTTGGGTTGGGGTTAACCGAACCAGCTCTCCCAAACAATCCCATTGTTTATGTATCGTTTTTTTTCTTTCTGGTTTGTGTTTCCATGTGTTGGGCAAGGGTATAGAACTGTTTCGAGCATTTTCAAGGGCCATGGGTAATTTTGCAGAGCGCTAGGGAGCCCAACTTATGCCTCTCTAGGGCACTTTGTGCTCAGGCACCACAAAATTGGTGATAATTTTATAGCTAGATTGACGTGGTGTCTAGACTTAGAACACCGGTGACATTGTGGTGGCACAAAAAGTGTGCCTAGCTAATGGGCTCGACCCATTTGGATAAGTGAGGGCTAAACAAGGGGAAGATAGACTAGCTCATAAACTGGCAGAGCTAGGAAATCGAACCACCCATGCCAAAACATGTTTTTTAAGGATGTGACGGAAATTCTAAATTCCAAACGGGGCATTTATGTATTTAAAGATTATAAGTATAAATAATTGTAATTAGAGGGATGTTAGTGAAGTTTTCAAAAAGTCAGAGGTGACAATTGCCACCACTTGTCCTTAAGTCCCTCCGCCCCAGGTCCAAGGACGAAATCCGAAAGACTAGCAAGATGTTCCACGACATGAAATACATGCTAGGAAGGCGTTACACGACTACTAGTCAGAACATCCTTCTTATTGTCACAGGACTTTGCTTGCGTGTAATGAAGTTGGACTGAGTTCCTTCCACACTACTTAACCTCCTCCTCTAAAATGTGGAACCACTTCCGCCCGCTTGGAGAAAGTACATATTTGACTTACAAGGGTGACGTTGTTTACCTTTGTGTCTAGTCTTGATATATAGATAAATAAATTATACAAAATGACAATATTAGACACTGAACAAATAGAGAAATTCTTCACACGCTGAAAAAGAACATTCATTTGGGACTTCACACGCTGAAAAAGAATATTCATTTGGGATGGACACGATTATCGCCCTCCCACACAAAGCTATTGAGCACATGTCACTTGTTGACCACCGCAACTGCAAATTCCGACCACATCCACCACATGTCTAAGGGTCATCGAAATTATACTACCAATACAAAATACGTAAATCCGACCACCTCTCATGCGGTGACAACATGACTTAATGCATTGTCATTTTCTTTGGGCGTGGTATTCTTCTCACCTTACCGCCGACTTAAGCGTCAAAGGGTCTAGGCACCGGGCCTCGCTACGGCCCCATCTGCTCTCTTGACAATATTAGATGTTGCATTCCCAAAAGGTTGCCTAGTAGTTGATGCTTGATATCCAATTATCTGCTCTGACATATTAAGTTCGAACTTCACTATTGTTACTTGAAAGAAGTGTGCAATTAACTTGTATAGTTCTGTAAATTTAATTGAGGTTTGCGCAAGTTAATCTGAATACTTATCAAAAAGTGAGTGTCTGAGGAGGTGATTTTAGAAATGGACATATCCATCAAATATGGCAAAAAATATAAAATATTTTTCCGAACAACTCAACTTATAGTAACAGATCGTAGAGCAACCTCATAATGTCGCATTAGAAATATTATAAAAGAGAGGCATAAGAGATTGTATGCACTATGCAACTATCATATATTATTCTTAAGGAGCTCGATGATCAGAGTTGTATGTTATGATGTTGAAGGTTGTATGTTCAGATGATCGGTGTTAGATGAGGCCATGTGATTTGGGCTTTGACCCATCTCGTTGTACATGTTATTTAAATTGATTGGAATGTGGATTAGCGCATATGATATGTTAATTAATTGGGCCTTTTGATGGATGCCAAATGTAATTATCATATTATCATATTAATAATATGTGCAAATGATAATGAGCCCGTCAAGAGAAGAAATTGCACTATGAATTATGAGTAAGACGAATTACATATATGCTTTCAGTATGGTCGGTCTTGTAAGAAATTTTTGGCTCCGAAATTCTAGGAGGCGACTCAAGAAACCCTAGCAATCTCATGACAGAGGTAATGGTCAATCCAAAGCAGCAATTGGACTACACTGCAAAGGAGAATAAAGTATGTGTTTTTGAGGACGATAGGAAGGAGAAGAGGAGTTTATGTTATGTTTGATTGGGGTGTTTGTCTCCGAAGATACGGTTAACGCGAAAGCTATGCGCAACATGCTTTGCAGAATATGGAACATAGATAGTGAGGTCAATATTATTGAGGTTGAGTCCAACACATTATTTTTTTGTGTTTTCTGCCTTGAAAGAGTTGCATCCGGGGGACCCTGAGTCTTCAACATGGAGAGTCTTCTTCTGAAACCCTGGAACTTGGATGACCCCATAAAGGAAAAGAGTTCGAATAAGTTGATATCTGGGTACAAATCAATAATATTACCTCTAAAGCTTATGAAGGCGGAGACCGATGGAAGAGTGATTGATTTATTAAAGAAAACAATAACAACGAATAGAAGGATATATATTGAAGACGAGATCAACCACAACAAAGCCACAAGTAGGTTCCCTGTTTCCGAACCTCTACCGAGAGGAATGCATATTCAAGGAAAGAAAGAGCTTATTCGGCCAGATTTTAAGTACAAGAGGCTCCCAAGAATTTACGATTGGTGCAAATGCATTACCCATGAGGGTGAACACTTAGAAACAGTGCCTAAAAATTTTTAGGATAGCACTGAGCCGGAATACAGGGTTTGGCTTTCTGCCATCCCAAATAGAAACATCTGCCAAGCCAAGGCAACAAGAAAGCAGTAGATGAAATAAAAAAGGAGGAAGAACGGACGCACCTGTAGGTGGACCAGAAGAAACCTCGAACAAGGACACATGGGATAGAAATGAGGCAAATGATTCTGATAATGGGACAAAGATGGAGGAAAATGACATGGATTATGCACGGCTGAATAGAATTGATGTCTTTGACAATGAATTGAGTCACCTGGAAGGGAATTAGACCTCTAATTATGTAGTAATAAATAGTGCTATTATCGATGTGGGAGAGTTGTCCAAATCCCTAGAAGTGGTTAAGCCTCAAATAGCCAAGAATTGAAGTTCTGATCAGCAAGCCACATCGATGGATTAAGAGATGGGAAGTGAGCAACCCTTGGTATCTAGTATGATAATGGATAGGATCAATGCTCTTAATCAGTCTCCCCTCAAAGCCACAATAGGGCATGAGCAAGGAATAAGGGGAAGGACAAGGTGGAGGAAGATAAATCGATGAAACTCAAGGGTTCGACAACGATTTTAGTCCAAATTCGAATAAGACAGTTGAAGCACAAGGAAAAAACAAGAAAGGAAGGCAGCTTGATATGAGTATCACTCATTTTCTTCCGACCACATCAAGAGAAGTCATAAAAGGTCAAGGACACCTCAAGCTCCTCAATTGATAGATTAGCGGTGGCTCCGTTGCAGCACCGCCAACCAGAATGAATCTCCTCAGTCAGAACGTATGCGGGCTCGGGAACCACGGCATATTCCTAACTCTTTGAGATGAAGTGAGGAGTATTGTTCCCGAAATAGCCTTTCTCATAGAGACTAGACTAAGTTTGGAAAACACAAACTGTATGCAAAAGAAGTCGGGATACCACAATGGATCACATGTTGGCAGTATAAGCCGAAGTGGGGGAATCTCCCTACTCTGGTCTGACAAAGTCAATGTTGAAGTCACTTCTTACTTTCGATTTCATGTAAATGGTTGGGTTTGCAAGGAGGATGGTGGCTTATGACTAGTTTCTATGGGGATCCTCACCAGTCAAAGGAACAATTCTTGGGATCTGCTAGAAAGAATTCAGCCAACTCCTATGGCGTCTCATTTGAGACTTCAATGCTATTTCTTCCATATTTGAGAAGGAAGGAAGACATGTTGTTCGGTTTAGTCAGACTTAGTCTTTTATTCTAGCAATCAACATGTGTGATTTGGGAGACATTATTTATAGGGTAAAAGACACTGACCACCCCTGGGTTTAGGGAAAAACCCACAGACCACCCCTGGGTTTTGGATAAAGACACTCCGCACCTTTTTTTGGATGGAGGTGGACGGTGGACTAACAGCACAGGGGAAAAGACCATATTACCCCTGAAGTTTTATAGAATTACCGCGTATAAATCACCCTAACCCCTCACCCCCCTTCATTTGTGTAACCCTCGTCTCTCTCTTCCCCCTCTTTCTCTCTTCCCCTCTCATGTGAAACACGCCGCCAAGCAACCAGACTCTACACCCCTCGCGATTTCGACGACCGTAGGTGGTGGAGGTGGCTGATGGTGGAATTGGATGGAAAGAAAACCCACCAAGAACTGGTGGCGGCCGTTGCAGGCGATAGATCGACGATGGGTGGAGGCCGGAGAGTGGCCGAATGGGGCAGTGGGTTTGTTCTGGGTTGGTGGTCCGACTAGATTTTGGAGCGGTGGCTGTGATTCCGCCAGCGAAGGCGGGTGAAGCTTGAAGTCGCCGGTGATTTGGAAGGGCCTGAAGCTGAGGTGGGTGAAGCTCGAAGTCGCCGGAGAGATCTGTGGTACCAGGCGGCTTTTGGAGCGACGGGGAGATTTGTGCTCCCTAATCATCTGGATCTCCCTCACTCTCCAACGAGCCACAGATCCAGGTTCTCTCCCTCTCCCTCTCCCTCTCCCTCTCTCTCTGAAGGCAGCCCCCAAATCGACTGATTTGGTTGGGTGTTTGATTAAAACTTGTAATTGGTGCAAACATGGGGTCAATTTATGCCTAGCGCTGGGTTTAATCGAAGGAGATTTCTGATTCAGTTGGAGATTTCAAATCCTTGTTCTTTGAAAGAGATGTCTGATTCAGTGGGGGTTCTGGTTTTGTCCTCTGCTCCAGAAATCACCGCCTCCACCATAGCCTCGACAAACCCAGATGTGTGATCAAATCCTCCTACTTTGTGTTGAATTTCTGAGTTTAGTTTGGTTGTGGTTGTGGTTGTGGTTGTGTTTTCCCTTCAATTGTGGATTTTATCAGAGCAAAATTGATGGGGTGACTTTTTGGTATAAGGTTTGTGGTGGCGGAGGTGGAGGCGGGGTTGGTGATGGGGTGGCTCGATCTGGTTCTGGGTAAGTAGACGAGTCCATTTGGGGCTCGATTTGATGGTAGCAGTGAATGGGTTTTGGTAGCAGTGAATGCCGCAGCTAGGGTTGAGAAGAATGTGGATAAATATTTGGGGGAGAAAGAAGGGGGATAATACTATTCCTTGATTTGGGGTTGGAGAGCAACAGGTTTGTTGAAGGATTAGGGGGAAGAGATTTAGGTTGTGAGTTCAATTAGAATCTTCGGTTTGGCTCGGAACTTTCGAAACGGAAATCTTTGATTTCATTTTAGGCATCACAAATCATTGAGTTGGCTCAAAGGCTAGATTGAAGTGACAATTGAGACAAATTCTCTTTCAGCTGACAATTTTGGTGTTCTTAATATTCACCAAGAACATGAACATCAAAAAATATTTGTTCTTGTTATAGTTTGTTCTTGTTATAGTTTGATTTCATCTAAGTTGTATAAAATTTTGTGTGAAACAAGTATGATGGAAATTCTGATTCTGGTTGACCTTGTACATATATATTTGTTCTTGTTATTTGTAATTGGCAACTAGTTATAGCTTATTTTTTTTTGAATTTTATGGATTTGTTCTTGGTGTTTTTGATGTTTGTATTTTGGATGTTCTTGTTGTTCTTGATGAACAAGGGTAATAAAATCCAAAAAACCACACAGGGGCAATATTGTCCGAAAAAATTCAATCAACAACCTTTTTAACGGAACCTAACAGAAGGGTGCTAACTGTCCATAGAATATTCCGTTAAATGGGTGCGGAGTGTCTTTATCCAAAACCCAGGGGTGGTCTGTGGGTTTTTCCCTAAACCCAGGGGTGGTCAGTGTCTTTTACCCTTATTTATATTGGCTTCTTTTTCACTTGGCCCAACAATCACAGTGATGAATGACACATTAGAGAAATGTTAGACATAATGCTAGCTAATAATGACTGTAGGGAAAAAATTTGGTGCAACAATCACCCATCATGTTTTAGACCACTAAGCATTGGCAAAGGTGGATAAGGAGGAAACATTGATTTATGTTCGAGTCAGTATGGACAAAACATCCAAGTTGTAGAGTCCAAGTAGAGGAAGAAGGGGCTGCTAGGGAGAGCACATGCATTTAAAATTGCATAAGCTCTCTGGTAGGCTACAAAAGTGGAATGAAACGGAATTCGGTAGCCTACCCATGAAGATTAGAACTCTGAAGGATAAAATGACCAACTTATGGAACCAGACCCCATCTGTGACAGTTAGGAATGGATTCCAAAAAGTCCAAGAAGAATCTAATCAAGCCTCGTTTTGGAGGAAGAACTGTGAAGGCAATGTAATAGGATGTTGTGGCTCCGGGAAGGACATGAATATCTTGTAATTTCCATCATAAAGCTTCTAATACACGGGCAAGGAATACAATTACGGGTTTGAAGGATCATAGTGGGAGATAGAAGGAATCGGGGGAATAGATCATTACAATACTGACACCCATTTTAAAATAGTTCAGGATCGTCACCAATCAGTGTGGTTGTGGCTGAGGTATACCTTTAAACATCATATTGTACTCATTCACATGGGTCCTTGGTGGAATTAGGCATCAACGTTTTTGGTATTTCTGCTGTGTTTGATTGCCTAAAATCCAATAATGATGACATGTGTCCCCCGTGTGTCACACATGCATACTGAAGGTCTCATGGCATGCCATGTGACACCCTACATGTCAAGAATCAAAAGAACAAGCCAGAGTGCTGACACATGTCCCCCTGTGTCAAACATGTTAAGACAAGGCCCAGTAGTCTGACATGTGCACCTTTGTGGGTCACTGATGACTCATTTAGGAGTTATAATCTTGGTGTGTATCTACCTATTTGAGAGATATTTGAGTGAATTAGAAGTTAATTCGGAATTTCTGTGCTTCAAATGTGGAAAATGAACTTTACATGCTTTATTATTAGTATGAGTGTTTATGTGCGTATTTTGATATAATTTGGATAATACAATCGCTTGGGTGGTTGTTCATGTTTTCTTGACAGAAATGGAGTCTTGGAGATTGAAATTAGGCATGAAACGAATTTCAGAAACAAATGAAGCTCAAGATAAATTAAGGAATGGCGGAACGAAGAAGAGTTAGAGAAGTAAAGTGAAAAATATGTACTCTTTGAGTAAGACTTGTGTAAAATGAAAGTAGATGCAAAGAGCTTTCCAACAATAGGTCATTTAGCCCAATTGGAGTCTGGACGAAGAAAATGTGACCCGGAGAAGTCAGGGATGGAAGCAACTCACGACCTCAAAAGAGCTCTCTATTTTTCGCACGAGTTGAGGGGCAACTCCTACGAATTGATGGTTATTTTTTATGGTAATAGTTGGAGGGCCAAATGTGCTGTTTTGTAAACTTTAAGCCTACACAACGTCTTTTTGAGTAGATGCACGACCTAGGAGCTAAAATTAACATTCATACACATACGAGAAGGCTTGGAGCAGCTCGGGAGCGAAGATAATGACCATGATTCATCGAACGCGAGGATTACAACGTTTGATCATTCTTCTCTTCTCTTAAACATTTTAGCATGGACCACTTTGTGTTTATCACTATAGCTAAATCTATTTGCTAGGTTCATACGAGGGAACCTAGGGTTATGAGATTGACTTACCATATTATTGATTGGATTCAAGTTCGCCGATTGAACTTAATTAAGTTGAATGGTCTATCTTATTTTCTTGTGTCTATGCTTAATCTTATGTGTGGTGGATTCATAAACCAAGAAAGCTAGTGGTCTAAGTTGACGATTGAGAGACTCTAAACGCGGATAAGAACAAGCGACAAGAAATAACCCCAAATCACAATGGACCGATTGGTGAAGTGAATAGGGTTAGCGAACAAACGTAGTTTCGATCATTGAGAGTGATCATTAGATAACCAGAAACTAAGTGTTATATCATTTTGTGACATGTGTGGTGGACCGATACTACCCGATTACGGGTGAGATCAATGAACAGACCGGTCGGTATTTGTGGGCCGAGAGAACCCGTTATCATTAGGAACGTAGTAATGTGTGAGACCGAGAGGAGATCACATTAACTAACCGCGTGGCGTAGATTGAATCATTAACTTAGTGTTTTCATACATAATTCTTAATATTTAAGATGCCATGTGGGATCCGTAGGCAACCTAGTACTTCTCCCGATTGTCAATCAACTTTACAATATTTGTTCTTGCATTTTACTTTATTATTATCATAAAAATAAATAATCTTCTATCTATAGTTATTTTGCTTTCTAGATTTAAGTTCTAGTTAAAAGATAAACAAACTATCTGTTCTCGTGGGACTCGGGGTTGAAATGCACTCCAATTTATTAGAAATCGCGTCAATTAGTCATTCATTTGACCAAATCTAAATGCTTAACCCCATTTTTTCTCAACCACCATGTCAAATAAACACGTAATTTAGTCACATAAGGCATATAAAAAGTCACATATCACAAAATACATAAACAATACAAACTAACACTTAAACTAATGATTATAATTAATTATTCATAAACACTTTTATTCTTAATTTAGTAATTAAATAAGATATTAAAGATTTTAGTGTCTTGCTAGACGAGCTCAACAATTATAGTTTTGAAATTATGATTTCATCTATCAAACTAATAAATACATACACATGAACTCCACTGAAATAATCGAAGGTTAAGAAACACGATTGCTACACTAAGAGATCTTGGATTTAAACCTCTGGGGTAAATTTAATTATTGATTGTATTACGACTTTCATGTTCTCCTCTATGTTAAGAGGTCGAGTTGTGGGTTGTATTGCGCCTAAGAGGGGATTGCACCAAGGTTGTTCAATATCACCGTATTTATTACTCCTATGTGGAGAGGCACTCTTGTGTGCGCTCATGGCGAGAGTTCTTCCAGGCTTGTTGTCAGGGGTCCAGTTATCTTTTACCTCTTCTTTGCAGATGATAGTACATTGTTGACAAAATGTAATACAAAAGAGATATCTAGGCTTTTGGTTATCATATATGAGTATGAACAAGCTACATGACATAAAATTAATTTGATCAAATCCGCTGCCGTCTTCTCTTCAAATGTCACCTAAGAGGCCCGATTGAGCTTGTAACGAACCCTGAGCAAATTACCGTCCTACGATTGAGCTTGTAACGACCCAGAGAAGATTACTGTCCTAGCAACTTCTATACCCGTATCATCAGATAAAATTGCTTATGCCTCAAATTTTCTAGTACTAATCCACAAAGTTTACTATATACTAAAAATTAATCCACAACCCCCACTTTGTATACATCTAATCCACAAAATCTCGATGTGATAAGAGTTATTACAATTCCCCACCTTATATACTCGACGTCCTAGTCGAGTGTGCCCATTTACGTATCTCCTTGGCTGGCAATGCTTCGTGACAGAGTCCTTGCGGGATCAGGGATGGCTTTTGATACCATTTGTAACTAACCCAAGCCAATCAATGTCCCAAAAACTTCTCTACCCATACGACATGATAAACTTAAGCCTCAAAGGTGCTAGTAGTAATCCATAAGTTTTCTATATACCAGGCATGTAATCCACAAAATCTCGAAGTGGGACGGGATATCACAATCCCTCACCTTATGTACATATAATCCACAAATCTCAAAGTGGGAAGGGATATAAAAATCCCCCTACCTTATATAATTGACATCCTTGTCGAGTGTGCTCAGTCACGTATCCCCTTGACTGGCAGCGCACCGCCACATAGCCCTGCAAAACCAGAGTTATCTTGTAATATCCCTTCCCACATCGAGATGATTTGGATTAGATGTATATGAGGTAGAGGATTTTCCCACTTCAAGATATTGTAATAAACCATGTGGATTACTACTAACACCTTTGAGGCTTAAGCATTTTTATCCGGTGGTACGAATAAGGAAGTTGCTGGGACAGTAATCCGCCCGGGGATTTTTAGAAATGGTATCGGAGCCAACCCTGAGGAGCTTAAGCAACTAATGTGGTGTCCAACTAGCAGCACTCCAGGAAAAGGGTATTTGGGGATACCTGCAATAGAACGAGAAAAAAGGTCAGTACCTTTCAAGTATTACTAGTAAAGTCATGAACAATCTGAAATATTGAATTGAAAACTTCCCATCATTTGCAGGAAATGAGGTATTGATAAAAGCAGTTGCATTAGCAGTCCCTACTTATACAATGTTTTTTTTATTACCCACTCAATTATGCCACAAGATCGAGTCACTGATCATTCAAGAAAAATATGGAGTCACTGAAATGTGTTGATGGTGGGCTAACAACGAAAATAAAAATCATATGTTTTAGATATCATGGGAGAAATTGAAAATAATACATCATTGGTGGCCTAGACTTATGTGATTTGCATAATTTCAGTTTAGAGCATCTCCAATGGTATTAGGTAAAAATTAGGCATATTATGCCTAAAATTTTAATTTTGCAGTAGCATTTTTATCTTAGACTCCAACAGTATTAGCTAAAAATTAGGCATCTAGAATTTACATGAATTAGTGCACGTTTTCGTACGGGAAAACATCAATTAAACTCTAGTTTTGAGATAAAATTGGAAGAAGTTGAGATAAAATAGGAAGAAGTTATGTTTTACAAAGACACGCGTTTGTTTTTCCTTATTTCATGGAGAGATGGCGAAGAGATTAACATCGCCATACATGGCGAAGACTTTACCGAATTTAATATTTGCCTATTTAAATGCATAATCCGTTGGACCCTAATTTTTCTCAATCTCATCTAAATTTTACCTAAGTTAACCACTTTACCTATTCCATTGAAGATGCTCTTAGCATTGCTAGGGAAACAATTTTGAAGATTATTGAAAACCAATAAACTATCGTAGCTCAAGTAATATGAGTAAAGCACTATCAAAATTATGGGTTATTAAATTCCAACTCTATAATAAAAGACTCTTATGCTTGGAAAGGATCTGTGGAAGCAAAAATTTGGTATTACAGGGTTGTATATAGCAAGTGGAAAATGGACAACAACTTAATATCTTCACTACACCTCACCTGATAGGGCCATACTATTTTAAGGTTATAACCATAAATTTCCAGCAGGCTAATCTATCTATATCAGACTTCATCAACCCATTAATAGACAATGGGATATTGTAAATCTCCAAAGCTTTCTTGGGACGAGGACACAACAGAGATTTTGAGAACATATGTACCTGAAATCGATCATGCAGGCCGACTAGTGTGGCACTATCTAGAAACTGGAGCTCACACAGTGGCAACTGGTATCAACCACAAATATGATTAGTTGAGAACGAATACCAGGTGTAGCTTGGCCAACAACTAGATCGGAAAAAATAAAATATGAAAAATATCATATATGGCGATTAAAATGTACAAAAAATGCATATTTGTGACATGAAGAAGAATGGAAAGAACTTGACCAGTTGACGTGAATCTGCAACTCAGAGGTATAGATCTACCAATTTTCTGCCGAAGATGTCAGCTTAAGCCTCGAATAGAAGGTCATGTCTTCATGAGGTGTAAATTTTCCAGTTCGTATCGGGAAATTCTTATTTGGCGATAAATTCATGTGGAACAGGAAATGAGACTTCAATGAATGGGTTCAAATCCTAATGAAAGCAGAAAGCATAACAAATCTAAAGACTTTTTTTATAGTCTATATTTGGACAATTTGTTTCGAGCAAAACCAACTGACCCATCATGCAAGAACCAAAAATTAAGAAAAAAACAATTGAAAATGTGAGAAATTTTTTATCTATCTATAGATCGGTGACTGTATGTACATAGCGATCTCCTTATATAGTGAAAGAACCGGCGACTTCTCCGATCATGCGTTGGATGAAAATAAACTGTGATGGGGCTTGTTGCTACAAACAAAGGAAGGCATGCATCAGATTAGTTGTACGAGACTACGAGGTGCAATTTTATTGCCGAAAAAGCGTTACCACAACCTTTTAGGGGCATCGACAATTGAAACCGAAGCGCCAATTGTTCGTATGGATTGAAATCTGCATAAGAGCTAGAAGTAGATAGAGCAGAGATTGAGACTGATTCACAAGTTCTAGTGAGAGTTCAATGTTTGGAAAGTGAATAGGCAGACAAAATGGATAGGCCAAAAATATTTTTCCAAGAAACGAAAAGTATGATAAGTATTCAAGGTTCAAGAAAGCTCGGGTGACGTGCACACTAGGGGTGTAAGCGGTTCGGTTTGGTGCAGTTTTTGTTAAAACCATAAACCGAACCGTATACATCGGTTTACTAATTTTTGTAACCAAACCAAACCTTTTGAAAGGATGAACAGAACCGAACCAAACCAAACCAAACCAAAAAATATCGGTTTGATTCGGTTCGGTGCGGTCTGTTTAGTAAAAATTATCGAATGGATATTATAATCCTACTTTGTCAATGAATTTTAAATGTTAAGTGAAAAATAAATAGACATAACAAAATATATGCACAACTATCGTTTTAGAGAGAAAATATGATGAAACGTGTGGGAGAAGAAGATTAAGATTAATATAATCATTTTAGTTGAATATTTCTAATCGTGTTTTTATTTTCTGGATTATTTAATACACTTTACACAATATATATTGTAGTAAAATTACGTTATACACATATCGGTTCGGTTCGGTGCGATGTGATATTCTTACAAACCAAAAACCAAAACAAATAGACCGGTTTGTGAAAAATATAACCGTTGATAAACCGAACATCCAAAAAAAAAAAAACATCCAAAACCAAGCATTTCGGTTTGGTTCGGTCGTTTTGGCCGGTTTATTCGGTTTTTCTTACAGCCCCAGTGCACACACACACATTTTTACTAGGGTTTCTCTACAATTTGAACAGATGGGCGGCCAGTGGACATGTACATGGCCAGACTGGATTCTTGATGTTATATAGAGTGATGTTAGAATCATTTGAGTGAACGGCATATAGCCAAATTTCTCATGTTACTGGTTTTTCTTTTCTTTTCACGGGTAACGAAATGATTATATTAAAGAGAAAATGTTACAAAAAACAATGGGGCAAACCCCAAAGCAGAAAAATGAAAACAGACAAAGCCAAACCTCCTACCTAATGCAGACCACTACCTAAAAATAATAGACAACATCAAATGAGATACAGACTCAAATGCCCATTAAACTACCCTAAGCAGAAAGATACTACCCAGTAAGGTCCAAGAGCCTCCAAACTCCTCAGAAAAACGCCCAAGCCAAAAGGGCCCAAAGAATAAGTCACGTCCGAGACTACAAAAGAGGCTGAAAACCTAAACGAAAGAGTTGCACCGGGAGCAGCGTCCCCGAGGGACCACCATAACCATCATCCACCAGCCGGCACAGGAGTCGGTGACACATGAATCTAGTGGGTTTCCGTGTTTACTCGTTAGCACAATTGATTAGTGAATGTGGTTTCATTACAGTAGGGTGGATATTTGCAATTCTCTAGAATGCCGGTGCAGAAATAGAAAGCAAAAATTAGTATGTTTCCCTGAAGTATTACCAGAAAGTGAGAGAGAGCAACACCACCCCCTATCTCTGTCGTGCGCTCTATTTTTACACCGGCATATATTCGTTGAGAGATCAACAGCAACCTAGGGTTTCCACGCAGTGACCAGTAATGTCCCTAGCTCTACAGCTTCTATTGGATCTGTAAGGAGAAGAAGACAGAGTTACAGAAAATGTACAGTGGCTCGAGTGATGGCGAAGGCCACGAAGCATCTGCGCCGAGGAAGATTCCGCCTCCTTCGTCCATGCTTTGGGTGCGAAACCTCCGTCGGTTCATCGGATCTGGCGCTGGCCTCGGCTCCGAAGCTCTAATGGGTATGTCTTCTCTCACAATTTCATGAATTTGAGTGCTTTAGATGTATCTCGATCTAGAGTTTGTTCCTGAACATGAAATTCAATGAAGTACTCAGCATTATCTACTGACGGAGATGTACGGATTAGGTTTTGTGTAATGTTGGTATCATGCTCATCAATCAAGGTTCATATGATCTCCAGAACCGATTTTTTTGAAATTATCCATATTATAATACCTATTTCTGTTGCTGGAGTGTTATTCTTCATTTCAGGGTTTTTCTCAGTCTTTTATCTTTTTTAGGATAGTAGTAATTTACCAACTTGCTTTATGATTGGTGGTTCTTGCGCTGTGTTTGGAGGTCGAGGTTGAAACTTGCTTACCACATTGGGTAGGGAGCCTGGTATAAATGCATTTTTGATCTTGTTTTCCGAGGCATAGTATGATTTCAGTTCCGAATACTGATATTTGTGATGCATTGGGATGCCAGTTACTTGTTCTAGTTTGTAGTTTCTTGGATGGGAAAGACCATTGATACAATGTTAGGAGTTGGAGCAGGAATGTGATTAAGGACAAAGAAGACCGTCTATGATCAATACTTATTTGACCTCAGATTCTTTTAAGTAACAACTCACAACTACTTAATTTCACCACAACTACACAATATGCCCCATCATTGGAGTACCCCTATCTGTTCCATGAAGATGATCCATTTGTGTTGCGAGTCATGTGGGGACAGTGCGATTGCAAAGAGCTCAAGAGCTCAACGTTGCAACAAAAGAGGAGAAATGGGAGTCTGTAGTGAGGAATTGAAGGTGAATACCAAAAAGAATCCTGTTTATAGAATATAGACTATCTTCATAAAAAGATAACAAAAATGTTTTTTCACTTGGCTGTGTCAAATAGGTCATCCAACTTAACAGTCTTAGGGAACGCATGGGAGGTATCTCTTTGGCTTGCTCGGAGTCGTTGCCTCGTTGGTTATGGTTCATAATAAAATAGTGAAATGTTTGCCCAGTATCCACATATGTCCCCGAATCCCCATCTTCTTCAACGAGGCTGGCCTGCTTGACCTCTATTGAATCTGTTTAGTATATATATTTACATTTGTATCTTCCACCGCTATCTTTCACACATGTAAAAGGCTCTTTCAACCACCTTGGGGTATACACTAAACTGTGCTAATGTAGGGCAATGTGTGGATGGGTGGAAATGTATTCATGTATCAATTGTATGAAAATGTTGTTTG
Organism: Linanthus parryae; assembly: GCA_023055425.1. Lineage (NCBI taxonomy): Eukaryota > Viridiplantae > Streptophyta > Magnoliopsida > Ericales > Polemoniaceae > Linanthus > Linanthus parryae. The sequence goes on from JALGPY010000001.1 coordinate 126,710,324, forward strand.
AGAATCTCTGCCTATCTTGGATGCAGCAATGACCATGATACCACATGTACATCTGTTCTCTGGCAACAAGCATTACAGTTGACTCTTTTGATCTACAGAGCTGGAGACCAAGAGAATTTTGCTTGATATATTCAAAGAGAAGCAGCAAAAGAGTGCCGAAGCTGGCAGAATCCCAAGTTTCTACAAGAAGGTTTGCTTGATGATGATTGTTGATCTGTTATTTACTTTAAGCAAGATTCGCTAGACTACCCGGCAGCGATTGTCCTTTCTCAAATTACCCGTCTTTTTCATGTCATTTGTTTTTCTTTGGACAACCTCTGTTGTTCTCTTCTTTGGTACTTTAGACATTTTTAAAGTACAAATGCCACGGGAGTACCCCAACTGTTTCAAATATATCTGTTTGTTTATTTAGGTTATCTTCGTTACATGTTATTGTTGAGCAACAAGATATCTTGAACTTGTTTCTTTTGTTTCCTTTTATTTAGAAACCTGAAGAAGGGTCCATCAGTCACAAGGTCCAGCGGCTAGCTAAATATCGATTTCTGAAGGTATCAGTTATATTCCCTGATCTGGTAAATGCAATTAGTTGTAGCCAATTTAGCTTTCTAGTTCTGGAAATAAAACATGTTTTTGGGATGTCATATTTCATCCCTTTGTCTTGTGGTGCTTTTTATAAACTTGGTCTTTGTGTGTCTGCTGTCCAGCATATCTCACACGATGCATAGTGCTGATTGGCTTTCATCTCTAATCAATTTTACACATGCAGAAACAATCTGATCTTTTACTAAACGCTGATGATTTGGATGCAATGTGGGTTTGCTTAAGAGAGAATTGTGTGATTGATGATGCTACTGGAGCTGAAAAGGTATTTCACACATTTTTGTTAGTTTATTTATCAGTTACCTGTCATGTAGTTAAAATTGTGGCATTTGTTAAATGTCGTTTTAAATGTCTGCAGCAGTAGTGCTTGTTCACTTGTTTTCTTCTGGTCTTCTTCTCATCTCTAAGCTGTCATTTTATTCTACATGTAACATTTAGTCATTCAAGCACCTGATTCTCCATGATAGGGAACATTCATTTCTATTAAATTCCCAACCTCAATGCATACCTTCTGGTTGCCGCTGAAAAAGTGAATCGACTTTTATTGTCTTATTATGAATGTGTCTGATGTAAATGGTTAAAATAAAAAATCAAGGGGTGAGTTTGGTATGAACTATAAGCGCGCCTTATAAGTCTGTTTTGGATTATAAATTGAAATCATCTTATAAGTTTGTTTGGACTCACAAGATGAAAATTTGTATTTGGGCTTAAATGTAAAAATGAGTTGTAGAAAAACTTGGGTTTTTGAAGCTTTTCTTAAAATTATTCAGTGCACCAACTTTTTCACCTAACACACTCGTCTTTTTTCTTCAGCTTTTTGGTCAGACTTTTTTTGCACACAAGCTTATAAGTCGGCTTAAGCTGCAAATAAGTCGTACCAAACTCACCCAAGAAATGATATAGAGTCTGAGTGTATTATTTTCCATTTCCTTGATCCTCAAGTCAATTACATTACATTTTCTTAGCTTACAGTACAGAACTGCCTTTATACCACTTCAACGATCAACATTTAATTTATGCTGGTTTCTATAAGTTCTAACTTTCAATAGTTGTAGTGGTTGCATGTATCATTGGAATTTGAAAATTATGGTAAGCCTTTTACCATATAACTATTATAGACCCCAGAGTAAACGAACCAAATTGATACGTATACATGATACGCAAAATTTTTGGTCATGCCCACATAAACTTACTTTGCAGTATTCCTAATAACCCCACTATATGCTTCTACAACGTCTTTTATATCTGAAAAGGATATGCGGCCCTTCAAATGCAAAATTGAGTACTGGATGTCACTGATGGACATGATGCACTTATTTTCTGTGTCGATAGCTATGTAGCACAGGTGCGGGTGCGGTGCGGGTGCAAGTACGGGAACTGGGTGCGGGTGCGGAAAATTCCCGAAAATTGAGGGTGCGGGTGCGGCGGGGGTGCGGTGACTTTATTTATATTTTTATTTTATATTATATGCAAATAATAATTATAGCAATCCAAATTATAATCAAACAGAAATTCATACACAAATTCAAATATACACAGTTATTGTATCTACAATGTAATCTCTTCGTGTCGTTGTTTGTATTTGTGGAGAGACGAGTAATCTTAGAGTTAGAAATGTCCACACATATACACTTTTTTTGTTAAATTGTAATTGTATTTTGGATGACCACTCAACTAAAACTTTCAAAATGACCATGCCTTATCTCCAAAGCACCCGTCAAGCACCCACGAAGCACCCAAGCACCCACGAAGCACCCTGAAGCACCTGGTGCGGGTGCGTCACCAATCAGAAGCACCCGTGCTACATAGGTCGATAGATCTCTTGTTATCTTCTTTATTTATGCTCACACATTCTAATTTTGTTTGTGGACATGTTTGACTTGGTATGGGTTTATTCTCTTTCAAAAAGTAGTTAAAGCATATCAACCTTTTCTCTGCGCTGAATTGTACTTTTTGTCATCTTTTAGATGAATTATGAAGACTTTTGCCACATTGCCTCTGTCTGTACAGAACAAATAGGCCCGAAATGTAGACGGTTCTTTAGTCCTTCAAACTTCATGAAGTTCGAGAAAGATGAAGCTGGAAGAATTGCCATTCTGCCGTTTTACCTTTATGTGATGCGTACGGTGAGTTATGTTTCTTTTGCTTGCCTTCCTACCTTTTCATCTGTCTTCTAAAGGATAGAAGTTGGTGCGCTAGAGCCACATTGTCTGTAGTATTATTGTGTGACTTGAAACTCCATAGCTCTTGTTACTTTTAGTAAATGTTTGATACTTATGTTCATTCCATTTTATTTGACCTATGAATATTACTTATTTTCGAGTGACGGTCTTAAAGAAATGTCCTTAGAATCATTTTTAAAGCCCGATTGGTAATGCTTTTGCTTTCTAGAACGCTGCTTTTCGAATCTAAAAGCAGGTTTAATGTGTTTGGTAAAGTTATTTTTTTCTGCTTTCTAGAAAGCAGTTGCTTCCCCGCAGCAGCTTTTGAAAAGCAGGGGAGGGGTTGCTTTCGAGGACCTGCTTTTCGGTAAATGTATTATTTGACATTCTTATCCGTTAATAAATATCAATAATTATCTATTTTAATAACACTATTTATTATATCATGTCTGATATGGTCATTTCGACAATAACAGCAACTCTAAAGCACTAATTACCAAACACAAAACGTCAAAAGTGCTTTCCCGCAGCAGCTTAAATACGGAATTTACCAAACACTTTTTGCGTAGATTTCCACAGCAGCTTTCTCACAGTACTTCCTACACAGCAGCTTTCTAAAACGCCACAGCATTACCAAACTAGCCCTTAATGCGGTATAGTTCCCCGACTCAACTCCTTCCAACCCTCCTTATCAAATATTTGGGATTGGCTTCATTGATTTATGTACTATTTCTCTCACATCGGATATTCCTATGCCGTCTCTGTCCATATTTACCTTTCATCCTCTAATTCCGTTATCACCCTTGATAGTGATCAAATGGATGTTTCATACACATATATGGGGGGGGGGTCTCATTCACGTTGAATTTGAGGATGGTGATGAATTTAGTTTTAGACCGACAGAATTAGGTGTATACCAACAATAATAATACATGCAGAGATGTCAGAACCTGACTTGATTAAATCAACAGTAAATGAGACGACGTATGTATAGTAACAAAGTTGACAGAATTCACCATGTACCCGACTGCAGTAATTTTCTAAGGCTTGTTGAGCCACACCTTGTGTCTGCTGTGTCATGTAATTCTGTTAATATCTATAATGATTCTTCTTCCTTTCTTTCAGGTTTCGCTTACACAGGCGAGAATTGACATGAGTGAGCTTGATGAGGATTCAGATGGCTTCCTACAAGATCATGTATGCTTCTTTTACCTAATCAACCTATTATTTAGAGTGGGATTCTAGCTTTTTTTACAGAACTAATTTTCAATGACTAAATATATGCATGACAATAAATTTTGGGAATTAAGATGATTTTTTTATGCAGGAAATGGAAACCTATATAAGAGGCCTCATTCCTAACTTGGCACAACTGCGGGATATGCCGGAAGCCTTTGTACAGATGTACTGCCGTATTGCTGCACGGAAATTTTTCTTCTTTTGTGATCCTCATAGACGAGGTTTGCAACATTCTAAGTCGTGTTTTCAGTGATTTTTTTGTCTTCTCTATAGTGATTATATATATATATATATTATAGTGATTATATATATATTTATATTATAGTGATTATATATATATTTATATTATAGTGATTATAATATATATATATATATAATCACGATATATATACATATATATTCTCCCTCCATCCCAAAATAACTGTCAACTTTTCTATTTTGGTTGAGGCTTGGATGGAAAAGGCTACCAAAATTTAGCCTGTCATCTTCTTTATCGTACTTGAACGCTGTGTATGCCCTCTCTGCTAGTTTTGTGTCCCCTCTTCTTTCCTCTCAAGGAATTATCTGAATGAGTTAAATGTTCCTATACAGCTCGTTTGTTAACAATTTAGGAAACACTGTTGAAGTCGTGGAATCGGTGGCAGACTATTCTCAATATGACGCCTGTTCTTTAGTGCAAGATAATGCCTAGTTTATGTATCATGTATACGTATGAAGCTTTTTTGGGCATCTTTATTTGAGTAAAAATGATGATAAATACAAGTGCGAAGTTTAGAATAAATTTATATCCATCCCTGCAATCTGTTAAGTATGGACACAACAACAGGGGTTGCGGAGATGGATATACTCCAATTTGGAGAACAGTGGGACATGGGGAGCAGATGCTGTATCTTCGTGTATTATGTGTGTGAAGTTTCATAAGACTGTTTATTTTAAAAAAAACATGATATTAAACTAACAATAAATACATCAAGCTGCCCAGATCTCGTTCAAGTACTTTTTTGATAGGTAAGAAAAACTTTCAAAGCTAAAGAGTAACTTTACAGAGGAACAGATTACTATACACAAAAACGAAGAAAGAAATACAAAAACAAAACTAAGCCAACAAAGCCAGAAAGTCCACCAAATGATCAGCGGAGCTAAGCAATATGTGGTAGCGCAGCTCTACAAGCAACTGAGTGAGGCCTATGACAAGAGAATCAGTTATATAACTCGTAAAACATCTGCATGTTGCGCCCCTCCAAATAATTCACATAATAACCAACTGATCCAATGGCCACCCCCCTGTCCTTATCCACCTAAACACCACCCCAAGCAGTCAAGAACTCTGGAACCTGATTTTATAAAACATTCATGTGATTGGGAAACGGGAACATAGCACAGGATTTTTGTTCATGTGAATTTTTGATGAAAGTTAATGTTGGGTCATCATGGTTTTAACCTCTGTCTGCAAGGTTAAACTTTTCCTTCTGACCTTGAGATTTACGATATTTGAGAATTATTTATATTGCAGGAAAGGCGTGCATAAAGAAGATTCTGCTTAGTAACTGTCTCCAAGAACTTATGGAGTTACATCAGGTAATATGATTTTTTTTTTTCTCTCGAGTTTTCTTTGGCTTTTCTCATAAGAGGATACCACTTTTTATTAGACTGTCGTAGTAAAGGATTTCTTCCGTTACTCGAGAGCTACTTGGTTCCAAGTTAATCTGGCACCTACATCACTGAAATCTGCAGTGTATTGAGTCATGAAATTAGCTGTGTTTTTTTTGAAGAACGCATGGGCCAAGCATATCCTCACACAATGTTAGATTTACATTTTTAAATTGTTATTAATCATGTTATTGTATGAGATATTTTTTTTATAAAGGTAAGAGAGTCCATTAAATAACTGTGTACTAATGTGTATCACAACCATATTTCTGCTGAGTGTGCTCCTCAGTTTCTTTTTCTCGTTCAACTTTTCTCCAAGTTCAAATTCTTTCCGAGCTATCTAGGTGTTCTATTCGAACAGCCAGTATCAAATTTATTTGGCATTTGAGTGAATTCTACATTTCTGTTCTTTATTTATCAAAGTCACCTCTCTTTTTTATAGAGAATGCAGCGAGTTTCTTTTCAGTTAATAAATTTGTTATATTTTGATTAACTTCCCTTGACAAAGCCCAGTTTTGTTTTTCACATGTTCTTCCTCGTTCATTTTTCAGTTTCTTGGTTCTCTTCATGTGATTTGAAGTTGCTGTCATAATTCTTGATACAAGATATATTATTTTTGACAAAATAATTAGATGGAAAAAAGATCTATGCTATTAACGGCATAATCAAATAACATTGTATTTGCCTTTAGACTTGCATTATGAAGTGTTCGGAACGTGGAACACCTTTGAGTTCCCTGACATGGATGCTAACTCCAGTATCTTGCTTTTTTTTTGTCTGTCAGGAGAGTGAGGAGGAGGTTACAGACACTGAACAAGCTGAAAACTGGTTCTCATTGACTTCTGCTCAACGCATTTGTGGTGGGTAATCTGAACCTTTTCCAGTTTTAATGCCTTCCATGGTACTTGTATATTCTGTTCTGTTCGTAGTCATATTCTCTAAGTTCATTGTTATCTAATATATCAAGCAAGTTTGTGGGTTATCTATAGTCGTTATCATCTACAGTCAGACTGGTTGTAGTGAAATGAATTGCCATATCACGTCATTTCTGCATGATGCAACTTTTTTTGGGAGAACCTGCATTTTAAAGGATATACATCTCTTTGATTTTTACCTGTGATATTGCCTGAGCATATCGGTACTCAGAATTAACAGGTTACTGTACTACTAGATCCTTAAAAGCCAATATTACGATTTTGTTTGGATTTGTAGTTCTGGTTTAATACTGCAACTGGAATTATGTAATATTCATTTATAGTACAGCATAAGTTTGTTGCTAATCTTGCCTGAGAAATTTCTCCTTCCCCCAACTGAGTTTAGTGTGTTTGCAACACCTTAAAGATCACGAGGTTCGACTTTGCGGCGCCTTCGAGGTGATATCTCAAGCAACTTATGTGTTGAGGAACTGAAATGGCTTAATTTTAAGTAAACTAAGCTGCATAGGTAATGACCTTAGCTTGCAGAACAAGTAGCAGCGCATATTAAACAGGAACCCGTTCTATTTTGCATGCTTGTAAGTTCCCAGATTTTATGTATCAAGCTATGCAGTTTTAACTGGAGATAAATTTCTTCTTTTGGAGTATATTAGGGAACAGTTTATTGCAAATTGGCCGCTAATGGAACCTACTTTTATTTTGCATGCTTGTCAGTTCCCTTATTTTATGTATCAAAGCCTATGCAGGATTTTGACTGGAGATAAATATCTTCTTTTGGAGTATATTAGGGAACAGTTTATTGCAAATTGGCTTCTAATGGAACCTACTTAGAGATTTAGATTCATGTATACCCCCTACTACATTGGACTAAGTTGGTTGTTGAGTTTGGGCATAGTTACCAGGTTTAATATTCTTCCTTTATCTGAAAAAACGGCGTCATTGAGGGAGGATCAGGCCTTGTCTCTTACTGTGTGTTCCATTGTTGTCATAAACAAGCACATGTTTGTGGGTATGGCGTTGTGCATTTATCCTGAACGTCTGTGATCAAATGTCGTTTTCCGTGGCATTGACTGCTATCATTGATGTGGTTGTATCTTATGCTATCATTTTAGTATTGCAGATATGTTTCTCGCCCTTGATAAAGATATGAATACAACATTAAGTAAGCAGGAACTTCGTGAATATGCGGATGGTACGTTGACGGACATATTCATTGAGAGAGGTAAGAATATGTTCCCCACATCTGTCTTTTATCAACTCCTTGAGTTAGTTCGTCTTGCCTTGCCATTGATTGTTGCCAAATAAAATGCAGTGGTAGGTTCTAGGACTTTTTTGGTTTCTTTCTTTGCCAACAGAAGTATTATATTAATTGAACAGGAAAAAAAACAGAATCAACAGATCTGTGCCCCTTGGCGTCAGATACTATAACTCAGAAGCTGAGAGTCACTCTAAGATAACCATCTGTATTCATGCGTGATGGAAGGTATCACTAGGCTTCAACTAAAACTAGGGGTCTCTCGAGGGCAACCTATAAAAGTTTAGCTGGAGTCCTTGCTAATTTTATCTTACTCAAATGCCTGTTGCTCTCACCAATAATTTACATGAAATGGCGAAATGACCAGCATTCTTTCCGACTGAGTGCTGAAGTGTCACTGGCAAATGAGGACCTATTTAAAATTGCTCCCACTTCTGTTAGCCCAAAGTCACAGGTCTCTTATGGACCCGTGTTTGGGCAAGAGTTTGCATGCATGGAGAATAAAGATTCAGAATAAATCGTGTCTCGTAAAACACCACGCTGGAGTTGTAGGTCATTTTGAATCCAAGCTTTGACAGTAACTTTGAGGGAGTCTTATGGTTGCGTTCGTGTTTTACTTCCGTGTCGCCGTTGTTTACATTGGTGTATTAACTCTAATAGTTGTATCATGCTTCCGGAAGTTTATTGTTTAACCTTGACTTAGCTAGAAATGAAGTAGAAATTCAAGGTTTGATGTTGTGCCATTCCAGGTTTAAGTTTAACCTAAGCTTGTCACTCTCACAGAGTCACAGTCTACGCTATAGCTTTCGAATTGCTGTTACTGTAATGAGAAAAAAATAGTACTTTCAGGCTCAATTATTCTTATAGCTATTTTCTGATTGTGTGCTTTGGTTTTGCAAATAGCATTTGATGAATATGTCCGCCGTGGAAAATCCAGTGGAGGCAATGCTCGTGAGATGGACTTTGAGAGCTTTCTGGATTTTGTTCTGGCTCTAGAAAACAAAGACACCCCAGAAGGGTTAACTTACTTGTTTCGGTGTCTTGATCTCAATGGACGTGGATATCTCACAACTGCCGATATTCACACTCTTTTCAGGTAAACACTCCAATAAGATTAGTTGTTTTGGAAACGCAATAGTTGAACCAATCCCAGTTTTGTCATTCATTCTCTCGGCTGTTGCCTTATGTGATGGAAGTAAAGAAGGGGTGCATCCATAAGCTGAGATGTTGCCTGATACAATCTTCCTATATAAAATTTCTGTAATTTCCTGCTTTCAGAACTCAAGTTAGTTCTGCAAGTCTCATATTACTAGAAACATGAACCCACCTTTTGACTTCAATTTGTTTGCTGAAACTCTCGGTCATGGAGATGCTCTGAGTCCCTTTCTAGGCATTTTTGATACCCCTTGTGACTTGACCATTCCATATGAAACTGACTTTCTGCTTAATAACACCCTTGCTTTCAGAAACTCGCATTTTCTACGATCTTGATGATTCGTCGTTTTTCTAACAAATTTATTGTTTGACAGAGATGTACACCAGAAATGGATTGAAGGAGGGAATTATGAGCTTTGTATCGAGGATGTAAGAGATGAGATCTGGGACATGGTGAAACCGGCTGACCCTCTAAGGATCACGCTGGCTGATCTTTTGGGTTGCAAACAAGGTGGAACTGTGGCCAGTATGCTCATAGATGTGCGCGGCTTCTGGGCCCATGACAACAGAGAGAACCTTCTCCAAGAAGAGGAAGAGCCTGAAGAAGAATGATAGATTGACGCAGCTAATGGCTTTTGTTATTTGTGATTAATGTTAATGTTGTACGAGAAATGCAAGTGTTTAGGTTAGACTGGAATTACCAGCATAGTAAGGTTTCATGATGTACTAACTTAAGGAACCGAGTTGATGATGATAATAGCATTTCATGTCCCATAAATCAAGTGTTCTGGTATGTTTTTTTTGGGGATCAAGTTTGATCTTCAAATTTTGCTCAGTTGTATTCTGCAGTTAGTTCGCTTTGCCTTCTATGTCTAATTCCTTTACTATGTTTTTGTGCGGGAACAAGTTTGAGATGCAAACTTTTTGCCCAGTTGTATTCTGCAGTTTGCTCGATTGGCCTTTTCTCTGCTCATGGGACATCATTACAATATTTCATAATATAGCTTGGTTTGAGCTTGAGACCATATACAGGGTTACATATGTTCTTCCACAGAGCTAGCGTTCATTTGCCTCAATTTGCCTTCTATTTGTTCTGATTCCTACAACAATCTTGATGCACTTAGAAGGAACACTTTATCTTTTGTTACATGACATTCGTATGGATTCTGTTACTGTCAGCGGAGAAGTTCAAAGATATTTATATAAAGAAAGACCATCTGTATCTTCATAGGCCAGTCGGATTTTTCCCTCGCTACACCGACACTGAATTACAATTTACACCAATCCTACGGTTATGTTGTAATTCAAACAAGTCTCAGTTATGTCATGATGGTATCCTCATGAAATACAAGAATGTATCTCTCATTTTAAGCCTAATTTTCGTGCAGTTGTCTCAGACTCCTATTATAGTATTCGGTGTCAGTACATTAAACTAAAACTCATTAGTTTTACAAGTGGAAGTAGTACACACATGTTCAGTAAAAGTTTTTAAAAAAATTAGAAAATATCGTTAGCACTATTGACCATGAATAATTCATATTAGGCATCACACTACTCATGATGTAGAATGCGGAACATAGATACAATTGTTGTATCAAATAAACTTTATTAAGTTAATGCATGAGCCAAGCGTAGCATAAAAAAGCCCTAGGTCACTAGTCCTGGACCTAGTAAATAACTCTAGTCAATCATATTAAAAATAAGCATAAATGAGATCATAGTTGAAGAAAACAAAAGAAAGCGGCAAGGAATAATCAAACTCTTGATGAGTCCGACTCTCGTGTGATGTTCTTTGTCGTTCCTTGTCTACCTCGTTCCATAGTCTTTCTCCTCAATTTTCCCCAACTGAAAAGACAGTGTGTTTAGGTCTTTGATTTAACGGTTGGGCAATAGTGTACATGCGTGAAATTAACAATAGCGGTAATGAAAGTAACAGTAACAGTCATGGATGTTCTACTGATGTTCTACTGGTGGTTGACACTGATAGGAATCTCGGTTCTTTACAACCGCTAATAGCATTATAGGTTCTTATCTTAATTTAGAACCGATTTTGCCTTTAGCTGTTTATTTCACGCACAATATCCGTGGCAGGTTTTCGAGTGAAAATAAATTTGTTCCAAACTTTGTGATGGAAATACAATTAAGAAAAAACATTGGGTAAAAGACACTGACCACCCCTGAGTTTAGGTATAATTCCATCCTGCTACCCTGGGTTTTGGATAAAGACACTCCGCACCCATTTAACGGAATATTCTATAGACACTTAGCACCCTTCTGTTAAGTTCCCTTAGATAAGTGGTTGACTAAAATTTTCGGACCATATTGCCCCTGTGTGATTCTTTTAAACTTTTTTGCTCATTATATCCTCAAGAACACCAAGAACTAGACCAAATTGATCAAACCCTCCGCCACAAGCTCCTCTAAGAATCAAACAAAAAATTTCAAAGCCGTTTCATCCAAAAACGATACCAGATTGATCAAACCCAATCTAAATTCCATTTAATTAGACTCTTCTTCATGTTCCAAGCTCATTAAACACAAACAGAAATTCAACCAAACTCATTTCCGAATTCTCAATTCAACCCTACCAAATCTCACAAGCTAATTTCACTTTCATTAATAACAGAAATTAACCAAAAACAAATACACCACCACCACCAATACCCAACACAGCCACAACCACCACCAATACCACAATCAATAACCTAAGTCTCCATGCCAGATTCTATTGTAAGAGAAGAAAAAGTCCAAGAAACATTGAGGGATGGGAACTGTGAATGACACAAGCACCCCAAATGGTAGAACAGGACTAGGAGCATCTTCATCTTCATCTTTTTCTTCTTTGCCAATCTGCAACTCCCCAAAACTTGCACTGAATTTAGCAATGTCAAGAAGAGGTCCCGAGATGACTTGGACTTGAACTTACCTGAGGAGACACAGGTCCTTCACTCGGATAACTCAGAGGCGAAGAAGGCTAAGAACGAGTCTGAGCCCGAGTCGGTGGACGATTCTGACCGAATCGGACGAGTTAGTCCCGAGTTCGCCAAAAACCGAGTACTTCCCTGAAGACATCCTCGCGCCGATTGAGGAGCTCGATTTGGTCATGAAATGCACGTGGAGAGATCCTCCACTCTTCTCCGTCGCAGCAGGCTCCAATTGGTCTGGGGATCCCGGCGAGTTCCAGACGGATCTGGAGGCCTCCGACATATACCCCTCTCTCTCCTTCGGACTCGTCGGCCTTGCCACAGATGCTGGACGGCGAGCGAGGGGAGTCGGCGGTGGCGCCAGAGAGGAAGAGAGAAGAGAGGCTTTGGATCTGGTGAGGTGTGCAGTGGATTTCGTGGTGGGTGTGGAGAGGAAGAGAGAAGAGACCGAGGGGGAGAGAGGGTGGGAGACCGTCGGTGGTGGCGACTGCTGGTCTAGCTCTTCAACGCCGACGGCGATTTGGGTTCTCTGCCGAACGGAAGAGAGAGAGGGGGGGGGGGGGAGAAGAGTGAAAGAGATGGATGAATTAGGGTTTACAGATGAGGTAATGAATGGTAGAAGTAATATATAGGGTGTAACTTTATAACATTCAAGGGGTAAAATAGTCTTTTTAACGGGTCTGTTAGTCTGCTGTGAGCTCCATCCAAAAAAAGGTGCGGAGTGTCTTTATCCAAAACCCAGGGTAGCGGGATGGAATTATGCCTAAACTCAGGGGTGGTCAGTGTCTTTAACCCAAAAACATTTGAAGGGAAGTGAAATACCAATACATTGAAATTTGGGACAAAAAATACAATTAACACAAAAAAAAAATTGGATGGGAGGGAAATACATTCAACTCCAAATATTGGGAGGAAATACAATTAATAAAAATTAATTTGGAGGGGGAATGAATTAAAGAAAATTTGATCTGGAGCCGATGCTCCACTCATTCTCCTTATCCACATATCCCGCGAACTCTCTCAAGCTCTTCCTCCTACCTCACTCAGCTCCCTGTCCGATCTAACAACCATGCTCTAGAACTGCAAACCTATCGTGCATGTAATCAGACTATGATTTTTGTATTTGGGGCCCCCTTTGGTCTGCGATGGATTAGGTTGATCGTATTTTGGGCTTTCTCTGCTATAGATTCTAACAAATGTTTGTTCTTTAGCTAGGGTTTTGCTCTTCATCTAGGGTTAAGAGAAAAAATTGGGGCTTTTCTTCTTCTGTGTGAGTGTAAGTGTTTGTTCTTTAGTATGTGTTTGTCAAACAGTTTTTTGGGTATATCATGTGTTTGTCTGTATGCATGAGAAGCTCGAGTGTCGTTAATTGGTTTTGTGACTATTGATTATGGGCTTATGATGTTTATTAATGGACATAACTTAGGTAGTCATTTCATGCTCCAATTTCAATACTCCTCTATTCCATCCTCATTTGCAAAATGTATTAAGCAGGTTGTTCTGAAACTTTTAGTAATACTGTAAGAGGTCGTGATGATATGGTTCTATTGAATCCACTCGTTGAAGCTGATAAAGTGTAATATGCATGGCGATGCAAAATTCTTTTACATCCTGTGATCACCTCATATTTGGTTTTCATGAATACTGATCTGAGCCTCTTTCCGGAATTTCACAGGATGCCTACGTTTTACAAGTACAGTTTATAGATGCTTTTTTATTTCTACACTGCTGTGGGTTTTTATATTATGTTATTCTTAACAAATTATTGAAGGTGCACTTACATTTGGTTTTCACCTCTTATTTTGCAACACCCCACCGATCCGCAAGGCCGACCGGGCCCCACGTTCGGAAGAGATGCCTCCGCCCGAGGTGATGAGCCTCATTGGGAACGGATAAGGATCGTCGGTTCACAGCTAGTACAACCATCGATAACATAAAACTTCAAATTATAACTTTTACAATTTCCATACAAATACAAACAGTGACAATCTTTTGAAAATCAAGGAATACACTTTTATGTGAGATAATATACTATGTGATCTTCCAACTAGCGAGCTTTTCTGTCCAAAGTTCGTGAACGTTCTCCCACCTCGATAGCCAACCTGCGGTTTTAAAATAGCAAAAGCCGACGCAGTTTTTACAGAAAATGATCAGCAAACGGCTGAGTAAGCTAACACCCATAGCACGTAAACAGATGATGAGACATATGACAAGAGTAACGTATTCGCTGATAAATAAAATCAAATACTCGCGGGAAAAGTTTTCACAACTGATTTGGTGTGTCAAACTCCGTTACGATCTCAAATTTCGAATCCCGACCCGAAGATGTGGTCCATCTCGGGAAATCAGTTTTAATAGCATTTCACAATATTACTTTAATCTCAAGATAACAATCTCGTCGATATGAATTGAGTCCAGAAATTCATTTTAGCAACTAGTTGATACGGGGCGTGACCATATCCAATCCACAACCTCTTTCTCATATGTGCAAAAGCACTACCACAACCATAACTCAACCACAGGAGGTTCGCATCACAGCGCCTCATAACCATATCATAATCAAAGGAGGTCAGAGCCTCATAATCTCATAATCTCATAACAATAACCAACACAATATGTCAGAAATGTATCGTATCAGGGATATGGCACAAACCCACGCACAACGGCTTTCCACTTTACATAATTACCAATATTCATTCAAAATGTAGAATCGAGTAAGGAGCTCCAAACTAAAGCCGGTATGGCACAAAATAATAATAATCGATGTGTGATTGAGAGATATTCAGATTTGACCAAAAAGTGAGCGGTATGCTACTCTTGGTAACCGAGGCAACAATATGAAATTTCGTACTTCCAACCCAATGACGTGGTCCGTCTTGGGGAATCACTTTTTCAAGTATTTCGCAATATCATTTAGATGTCGTCTTTCGGATTGTTATTTAGATTTGGATATCTATTTCAAACGATACTTCAAAGAGGAGTATTTCAAAACAAATAAACAACTCAAATAAATCAAGTACGGTAGTAATTTCACAAATAACTCACGCGATAACACGAAAGAAATGAAAGGCACACGAGGCTAGACATATTAACTTACCAAAATCCAAGCACGTCCTATAATTCGTTCTCGTCTACGGAATCGCCACCTACAAATCGGAGTTTCTAACTTAATATAATCTCAACAACTATACAACCTATATATATTACTAGCTCATTTTATTTTTCTCAATAAAATATTTATTTATTAACCCAAAAACATATTTTCTTTAATAATATTTTACCCCCAAATTAATTTATAAATAATAATCTATAAAAACTAATTTCATAAATGAAATTGAAATTAAAATTACACTAAGTACCCCAAAGTTTCTGAGATGACATTATAACCCCCCTGAAAAGTTTCTGAAAATGACACTTTAACCCCTAAATCAAGAACATCCAAACTAACCGATTAAAACGTGGATTTAAGGTCTTAAAACTTGAATTTGATTACTAAAAACAACTCAGGGGAAGATTTCAAGCATACCCATATCAAATTTCGCGAGAAACGGTCAAGAATTAGAACGGGTCAAGATCGCCGTCGGGTCGCCGGAGGTGGAACTTCGCCGGGGCTTCTCCGGTGGTTCTTAGCCTCGGTTGAGGCTTCCTGGAGCTTAGTCGGACTCCTCTGAGTCGATTGGTACCGGTTAGGAGGCTTGGGTCGTCACGGTTGAACTCCGGCGAAGAACCCGCCGGAATCCATGGAGGTCCGGCGGCGTTCACGGGCTGCTGCTGCTGTTGTTTCTGCGGTTTCGCCCTCCGGTGGTTTCGTCGAGCAAAGCAGTGAGGGGGGGGGGGGAGAGTATAAGAGAGCAGGGGGAGAGAGATATGGACGGTAGTGGAGTGGTTTCCCGTCGGGGCTTCGCCGGAGGCAGCGGTGGTGGCTGGTCGTGGCTTCCAGCTGCCGCTGCTGCTGCCTTCACCTGGTGGTGCTCGACAGAGAGAGAGAGAGAGAGAGAGAGATAGAGGGAGAGATGACAGGGGTGGTGGTGATCGTGGTTGGGGTGTTCACGGTGGGGGTGGGTCGCCGGAGGTGTTGGTGGTGGCGGGCTGCCTTCTTGCAGCTGCTGCCGCTGTTGTTGTTGTTGTTGTTGTTGTTGTTGTTGTTGTTGTTGTTGTTGTTGTTGTTGTTGTTGTTGTTGTTGTTGTTGTTGTTGTTGTTGTTGTTGTTGTTGTTGTTGTTGTTGTTGTTGTTGTTGTTGTTGTTGTTGTTGTTGTTGTTGTTGTTGTTGTTGTTGTTGTTGTTGTTGTTTCTGGGCAGAGAGGGGTGAGACAGAGGGAGAGAGATGGAGGTGATGGTGGTGATGGCGTTTTTGGTGATGGTGGTGGGTTGGCGATGGTGGCGGGTTGTGGCTTGGTGGGTTCTCTCGCCCAGAACCAGAGGAGGAGGGAGAGGGGGAGTGAGACAGAGAGACGGAGGGGGAGATGGTGGTGGCAGAGGGTGGAGAGAGAGAGGAGGTGGTGTCGGGTGGGGTGGTGTTGAGCCGAATGAGAAGGAAGAAGGAGAAGATATAGAGGAGGGTGAGAGAGATAGAGACGGGGAGAGAGAGAGAGAATAAAAAAGAAAAAAATAGTTGGGGAATGAGAAATCCTTGGTGAACGGGGGAAGGTCAGGAGAGTATTTTATTTTATTTTGTTTTTATTCCTATTATTATTATTATTATTATCATTATAAGTATTATCATACAAAGTATAGTATAAAATACTATATAAAATACATAGTATGTATACGGTACAAATACTATGGTAGAAAGTATAAAAATATGTATAGTATAAATACAAAAATACAAGTATTTAAATACTACAAGTTTCGTAAAAGAAAAAATATACCCCCAACAACAACTATATAATATTATCCAAAATTACAACTACCTCCCCTACTAGACATATAATTAAAAAATAACTGTTTAAATTTTACGAAAAATACGTCAAACATATTCGGAAAAATACGGGGTGTTACATATTTGGTTTTCATGAGTACTATAAGATGTCGTGATGATATGGATCTATTGTTGGGACTGGTTGATGCTTAGAGATTGTAATGTGCATGACGAGGCAAAATCCTTTTGCAGCATGTGATCGTTTGTTATTTGGCTTTATGAGTAGTGATCTGAGTGTTTTTTATTCTGAACAAATGAATGGAGGTGCACTTCCATTTGGTTTCATCTCTTATTTGGTTTTCATGACTACTGTAAGAGGCCATGGTGATATGGCTCTTTCGATGGGACTGGTTGATGCTGAAAGATTGTAATATGCAAGGCGAGATAAAATTCTTTTGCAGCATGTGATCGTCTCTTATTTTTCTTTCATGGGTACTTATCACAACCTCTTTTTATCCTGAAAAAAAAGATTGAAGGTGCACTTACATTTGGTCGTTGTTCAGTTTTGATTGTTTGATCTTGAATTGCATCTTTTATATGTTCTACTTTTGAATTTTTGATGTGACTATGCATGTTCCTTCATTTATGTTGTTTGCACGTCTTGTTTATGATAGTTTGAAGTAGGCGATATCGTTTTCTTATCTTAAATGTTGTGGCTTAATGGATCAAAGCTAGATTTGTCGATTGACAAGCGGTGTCCTGAATATATTAACAGAGTAGCTGGGTTTATCGAAGTTGCTAGATTGTATAGGGGTCGTAGTAATAGGATATAATGTCCTTGTCGTAATTGTGTAAATGTAATTTATCAAAGTGTTGAGGAGGTTAAAGGGCATTTTCGTCATTACGATACACAAAAGGTCTACAATTATAGCAAGTGCCATTATCTTCCAAGGCCTGCAAATCTACAATTATAGCTTGTACCTAGTGAGGATCAGGAGATTCTTCATAATGTGTTGCAGGTTCTTTAACACTACCAGTTGAAGCACGAAATAGCTAATACTGATGTCATAAAGCTGCAAATGTCAAATTTGGAGTTGTAACTACATAGTCCCGCTGATGTCTAGGTGGCCTCACATTTCTAGGACTCGGAGGCGGATTCATGGGGTGATGAATGTGGACTAATTTCTAGTAAAACTTCAAAATTTCCACTTTGGCGTTTCAGTGTGTGATTGAACATGAGTATCATTGTTGTCACCATGTACCTTCACATGATAATTAGCTGAACCCAAGGATGATGATGGATTTTCATAAGAGAAATGCTGCTAGCAGCTTCAATTGTAATACCCCGTCAAATTGCTCAGGGTAAATCGGTAATTTAGGATACGGTATACGAATTTAATTATAAAAATAAAGTTGGTTACATTATAGTATTTTACGGACAAGAAGTTCGTGTAAAATTTTAGAAGATATCAAGCTAGTATTCGTGAATAGTTATGCGAGTGTTTTATATTATTTTAAACATTAATATAAGTACGACCACCGCGAATTTTAGTGTGAATGCTACACTTGATCATCCTACCTATTGGTGTGCCAACCACACCATAGTCTTTCTCCAAGTTCATCCCCTCCAATGTTGTCTTCTTCGGGGATTTTTCTCACCGCCAACAAAAAATCACCATCACCGCCTCCAACATCATCATTCATCTCCTTTTTGTCTACCTATATATTGAGTCATCAACTTCAATTATTATCATCACCATCTTCACCTTCATCCTCTTCTTCACCTTCTTCCCGCGGCCACAACTACACCACCACCGTCCACCTCCATCTCCTCTCTATAGCTTCTCTCTCTCTCTCTCTCTGTGTGTCTTACACTTTGCTCTGCCCAAAACAGAGCACAGCAGCAGCGGCAAAAGCCGCCACCACCACGCCTCTGTTGCCGTCGGGAGACACCACCCGGAGCCACCACTTCAATCCCCCTCCTCTCTTCTTCACCTTTGCTGCTCTCTCTCTGCTACCATCTAATTTAGATCAAGCAAGAGTTGGAAGCAGCAGCAGCAACACCCAAAAAGCAGAGCACCGAAGCAAACCACCGTCGGCCACCATTGTTGCCGACGGGGAGCTTAGCCCAAGCAACCCGACAACTCCCGCCACTCCAAATCGCCACCAAACGGCTCCTAGAGCTCCCAGGAGACGAACCCAAGTCCTAACCGAAGCTAGGAGGCACTCCATCACCGGCGACGAAGAGCACTGCGCGACTCACCGTCGGCAAACCCGGAAAGCTTCGTTTCTTGACCGATTCCGGCCATTCTTGGCCTAGGTATGCTCTAAATCTCGTCGTGATTTCATTTAAACAATCGAAATCGTATTTTGAATGCTCAAATCCATGTTTAGCTTGATGAATTTGATGTTCATGTTAAAAGGGGTTAAAGTGTCTTTTCTCTAAACATGTTATAGTGTTTATATGGGGTGCCGTTTGTATTTTAAAAAGACTCTTGGTGGGCTGATGTCCTTTAATAAAGCTGTTTGTGAGTTGGTGGGGGTTCCCTCTATCTTTTGACATAACTTGTGGGGTTATAAGTGTAGTTTATATAAACTTTATATTATTCGCGAAAAATAAAAATAATATTTTTGGATTAAAAATATTTTCTAAAAATAATAGATTTCGTCCCGGTTACAAAAATGTGATTCGGGCGTTGAAATAATATACGGATCGCTCGTTAAAAAAAAAAAAATTAAACGAGTAATTTTTTTATTAAAAACTAAATAAATGTTGCGTTTAATCGTGTAACGATAAATTCGGTTGTTTAAATATTTATAAAAATGAATTTTTGAGCTTGTAAATATCGTTGCGTCATTTCAAGTATATAGAAGTGATTTATCATAAAAATCCAATATCGTTTAGTTGTTTATATTGATATTTACTTTATGTAAAAATACAAATTACTACTAATCTTTACTAGTATTTTATAAAAAATAAATCCTATAAATAAATGAGACTTTTGTAACATAAAATTTAATAGCTCTTGAAATAAATAATTGTTGTTTAATAATTTTTGCTAATAAGAAAATATAACGAGATAAAGAAACGTTAATAAATTAATATGCGAGTTCGGGCTAATTTTAAGAATTGATAGCTAGGGTTATTAATTAGACTCGTAGAATTATACGGAGTTGTGACAATTTAGAAGCTCCGATTTGTAGGTAACGGATTCGTAAGCGACGACTTCGAGTAGGACGTGTTGACGCTACGGAATCCAGGTAAGTAAATATGCCTAGCCTAGCGTGCTAGCTCCTGTTCGTGTCAGAGTATGCTTTTAATACTTGTCTCAAAATATATTTTTGAGTTACATGTTTTGGTTGAAATCTCTTTGCAAGTTAAAGAAGTTGATTTGTTGTGAACTGTCACACGAATAATATTAATCCACTAATAACGTAAAGTGGAAAGAGTTGTGCGGGGATCGTTATATTCGCTTTTAAGATTGGTCGTGGCTGACTACGTTCACCCGACCCGTTTATAAGATTGGTCGTGGCTGGCTACGTCCACCCGACCCGTTTATTTTAATCCGGTCGCAACCTGCCGGATCGCTCCATGTACTCACCTCTCTGGCCGCGAGTAGTCTTAGAGGGGTGCCGGCACTTAAGGTCTTGGATGCGTAGTGATAGTAGATCTTCCCCGTATCAACAAAGTTAAAAGTGGTTTTCTTCAAGGACAAGAATGACTATGGTTATAAAGGAAGGCAAGATTGGGATATTACTCCCCGTTTCAAGATCAAGAAGGAAGGAATTGAAATATTGAGAAGTTTAAAGTTGGATGTGTGCTTTGTTTACTCTTTTAAAGATTTACTTCCTCTCATTACTGTTTTTGAAAATAAATTATGCCTCGTCATCTGTTTACGAGCTAGGGTATTTATTTACTCAGCATTTCCCGGCTGACTTTAGACACTGCGGTTCCGTTTTCTTTCCCACCGCAGGATTAGAGGAAGAAGGCTATGGTATGGACGGGTACGAGACTCACTGAGGAGGTCACATCACGTATTGTAAGATAGTTTGAATAATGTATGATAGTTTGAATAAGGAGAATGATGTGTATTAGTAACGAATGAAGGACTTGAGAAGTAATGTAATAATATGTAATATAAGTGCTTGGAAGTTGTGCTTTCGATTATCTGCCGTTACTTTTAGCTTCGGCCTCCCCGATTCGTCCGAGTCGGATAAGGGGGTCGTTGCAGGTGGTATCAGAGCCGACAGTCCAGTAAAAGGGAATTAAACCTGTAGGGTAACTTAAAAATGAACATTGGGGAAGATAATTAAAATTCGAAAGCCGGTTGGGTTAAGGGTAGCTTAAGTATAAGTCTTGCTTACTCCCACCCACCCTCATCCTATTTCAAGAAGTGTTACATGCTAGGGAGTTATACCTGGCTTACCCAATTTAGCTTAAGATGCAATTTATTGGGTATTACTTTTCTAAAGAAAGAAGGATGGGAATAGAGTTTGATTCGTACTTGATGTATATCTTAAATTGAAGAGACAAACTATAAATTGTGGACATGAGTTATGGTGCCTTAATATAAAGTTGCTAGGCGATGCATGATAGACTGCTTCATATGATAATTGTGAGAGATGGTTTAATCGGACCCCTGGGACTGTGACAACATGAGAAAGGATATTATAGGGGGTGATTGACAGACCATTAAGATATTACGCTAGGGAGATTCGACATGAGCGGATGGCTTAGAGCAATAATCACACGGGAAAATCGTCGTTTGATAGTAATGTTGATAGGGTATGTGACTCGTATGATAACCCTCAGGGGGAAGTACCAAGTTTGGCCATTGTTTATTTTGAGTTTAAGAGACATAATGGGAATGGTTAGTTGCTTGAAAAAGTGAACTATAAAACTCATTTGAGAGTCTTTTCTGGTGGTTAAAGAGATTTATTCTAGAAGCAATCAAGGAAAGTCCCGCCCACCCTCACCTGAGAAACTATGAAGTCAATCTAATTGGTTCTCGACCTGTTTCAACTATAATTTTACAGCCTTAGTTATTGAATGATATTGAGGTGCCAATGATTGGTTGATGTCTACTTATTCATGATTTGTATTCAGAGGGCTATGTTATGTTGATTTGTCATAAATAATTTGAGGGTAGTGGTGATATTTAACTATTTGAGGCATTACTTGGAGACTAAATTACCCTAATATTGCTTGAGGATATGGACGTCTATTATCTTAGCTGTACCTCTTGAAGTTATAGGATTTAGCTTTGTGGTCACTTGGAGATCATTTAGGAGTTTTAACTTAGATTTCAGTAGTTATATTTGGAGCCTGTTAAGTTTGTATTTGGTGTTATTGCATGAAATTTATTTTGGAGTTATTATTCATATGAACAAATATTGGTGGCTTCTTATATTGGTTAACCATCTCAGCTATTGGGGGGAATACTTAAAGTATTGTTACAATGTCAGCGTTTACCGTTTGGATATATGGTCATATGCGAATTGTTATTAGGTACTTTCGCATATGTTACTTTGAAGTTTTGACAAGTTTTATAAATGCTTTGGTGTCGTCTAGCATATGGTTTGCAGTGTGATTTTTATGGAAATAAAGATAATACGAGACAATGGCGCTTGAGGAGAACTTGAAGTCCGTGTTAAATGTTGGAACCCGAAGGCACATTCTAGCTTGCGATTGAAGGCTTGCTTAAGTTCTGATACGAGGCCAAACAGTATTACAAGTCGTTTGGTCGATCACGGGAGTGAAGGATTAGGACTGCAAAGAGTACAAATTTATATCGCTACTTGGGGTTTGATTTGAATACATGGTGGGAACGTATGGGCATGGTCACGTGGATGAAACAAAAAGACGTTAAATTACGCTTGCTGCAACAATTGATTATTGAAGTTCTACCCTAAGTTTTCTTTTAGACTGGACTCCTGGAAGAACCTACCGTAAGAAATTCGACTCCAGATATGAATATAAGAAGTAGTTAAAATCTTCAAAGAGTAGCCGATTCAGTAACGGATCTGCGAAAATGACCAGTTGTAAAGTTAAAGACTACTGCAAGCTCAAACATTAGACTTTTATAGCATGTTGGAAATATGTGTTAATCCTATATGGCTATATGGTGGCATGAAGGGAATGATGTGGTGTTATTGGCATAGTATTGAAATCACAATATTATGATAGCCTATCAGGCTGAATTGACAAGATTGCTCTGAGGATATTGCATCAAGAATCTGATCGCCCGATTGGGCCAAAGTTAGTTTTGAAGAAAAAGGAGAGAGGCAAAACAGAACATCTTACGTGAAAATTTCACATCTGATTGTGTTTTAGCCATGATTGTGATCATAAACTATGTGTTATGTTACATGCCTATATGCACTTTGCTTTTACGTATGTTCCCTTTACCTATACTGCATACTAAATTAAGGGAAGGAGCCTCCAATGTATCTCGAAATAGTGGAATCGATAGATCCCACCATCGCAACATCATACACAATCAACGTAGCTATATAATAAATTATTTAGTCGATCATAGTCACCAGAAATATAAATTGGACAAGGATAACACATGTATTTCGAGATAATCCTTATGTGAAGTGAGAAGTAAGAACTTAAGATTTAATCCCTCCATGAACATACCTAGAACAATGAGATCTAAGGATAATGTTTTAGATAGTTCATTGTTGACCAAGCAAAGGACGTTCAATTTCGGAGGAATCAACCGGATATGAGTCAGATATGGATATCAGACAATCAACAGTAATGACAAGATAATTTTGTAACAAGGATAAATTTGGGAGATGTTGGAATTTGACCAAGGGTCATAGGATTCACCCACTAGATTCCAGATGCTTTCGACAAGACCGGTTTGAGGTGTTGCTACAGTTTGGAGTTCCCATTTGGAGTTATATTGTCATTAGATCAACTACTCTAAGAATTTAGTTATTGATATTATCAGGAGTTTTCTTTTGGGAGTTATGTTACATAATAATATGTCTCGGTGATCTAAGTTTCATTTCTGGATGGCCCATATTCTTTTCACATAAATCTTTGTTTGGAGTCGTGTTGTTAATGTATTATTGTCGTATACATTCTTAAAATAAGTTATGTTTGAAGTTCTTCTTTCATTCTGAGGTTTTCTCACTAAAACTTAGTTCATGTTTGGTTCTCGGAGTTTGAATGTTAAATTGCTTGGGAGTCTAGTCATCAAAATTATAGCTCTTAAGTTATTACGACATCTCGGGAATTTTGGAGTGACAACTCAAATAGTGGATCGGTGGTTACAACCCATTATATCATGAAATTTCAGTCATCTATTTCCGTCGATCCTCCGTTGTGATGAACCAAGTGTCTTGTGTGGCTAAAAGATTAATAGTTGTTTGGGGCAATATCACTTGGAGTTTTGTTGCTTAACTATTACTCAAGGAGCATAAATGTTCGTATTGATTTACCTTTGGAATCGGGGAACCCATATAACTACGTGTTCTGTATAATGGAGATATATTATAATCCATTTGTTGATTTATGTTTGGGATCACTATTAATATAAGGTAAGCAATGAATGTGGCTTTGGTTGTTTATCAGGACTTTGGAAGATTTTTCTACGATATGATTTATCTACCCGATTATAGTTTAGAATGTGAATTCCGATGATTGGTATGATTCATCAGGGGGACCGTGCAAATTGGAGCGGATATTTGGGGCCTTGAGATACTGATTCTCTTATCAGTTGCTTTTAAGAGGTTATACGATGTTATAGAGCCACCCTACGTTATAATTCATTTATACCAGAGGTTTCACGTATTCTTCGACACATTTCGAGGATTGTGAGGTAAGAGACTAGTGAAAATCATATCCTATTTTGTGTTCGGGTAAGTCGACATCCGACTGAAGAATCAAGGTAAAGTTAGACGGTAGACTTAGAGGGAGTTCCGGGGACGTCACTCTCTAAGGGGGAGAGGACGCAACCTTTATTTAGTACCATTATACGTTCGTACCGTTATCACATAGTTAACCCTGACCTTTAGTAACCAAATGGAACTATAATCACATACGTTAGATAGACGTGAATACAGTCTTTACGTGACACAATATTTGTTGCATTGCATGCACTAGATGATAATTGCTTGCTATCACTTGCTGTGTGAAATTTCATGCCTGCTACTTGATCGCGACTGTGATCGTTAGTTGCATATTAGAAAGCTTCAGCACGAAAGGATTGGGTTGATTTTAGCTTTGAGGCAAAAGTTTTAGCCTCAAGAGTATTTGGCTGATTTTAGCCTCGAGGTAAAGTTTTAGCATCAGGAGTATTTGACTGAATTAGCTTCGAGGAAGAAATTTTAATATCAGGAATACTTAGATTGTTTAAGCTTCGAGGACGAAGCTCTGTTTAAGGGGGAGAGAATGTAATACCCCGTCAAATTGCTCGGGGTAAATCGGTAATTTAGGAGACGGTATACGAATTTAATTATAAAAATAAAGTTGGTTACATTATAGTATTTTACGGACAAGAAGTTCGTGTAAAATTTTAGAAGATATCAAGCTAGTATTCGTGAATAGTTATGCGAGTGTTTTATATTATTTTAAACATTAATATAAGTACGACCACCGCAAATTTTAGTGTGAATGCTACACTTGATCATCCTACCTATTGGTGTGCCAACCACACCATAGTCTTTCTCCAAGTTCATCCCCTCCAATGTTGTCTTCTTCGGGGATTTTTCTCACCGCCAACAAAAAATCACCATCACCGCCTCCAACATCATCATTCATCTCCTTTTTGTCTACCTATATATTGAGTCATCAACTTCAATTATTATCATCACCATCTTCACCTTCATCCTCTTCTTCACCTTCTTCCCGCGGCCACAACTACACCACCACCGTCCACCTCCATCTCCTCTCTATAGCTTCTCTCTCTCTCTCTCTCTCTCTCTCTGTGTGTCTTACACTCTGCTCTGCCCAAAACAGAGCACAGCAGCAGCGGCAAAAGCCGCCACCACCACGCCTCTGTTGCCGTCGGGAGACACCACCCGGAGCCACCACTTCAATCCCCCTCCTCTCTTCTTCACCTTTGCTGCTCTCTCTCTGCTACCATCTAATTTAGATCAAGCAAGAGTTGGAAGCAGCAGCAGCAACACCCAAAAAGCAGAGCACCGAAGCAAACCACCGTCGGCCACCATTGTTGCCGACGGGGAGCTTAGCCCAAGCAACCCGACAACTCCCGCCACTCCAAATCGCCACCAAACGGCTCCTAGAGCTCCCAGGAGACGAACCCAAGTCCTAACCGAAGCTAGGAGGCACTCCATCACCGGCGACGAAGAGCACTGCGCGACTCACCGTCGGCAAACCCGGAAAGCTTCGTTTCTTGACCGATTCCGGCCATTCTTGGCCTAGGTATGCTCTAAATCTCGTCGTGATTTCATTTAAACAATCGAAATCGTATTTTGAATGCTCAAATCCATGTTTAGCTTGATGAATTTGATGTTCATGTTAAAAGGGGTTAAAGTGTCTTTTCTCTAAACATGTTATAGTGTTTATATGGGGTGCTGTTTGTATTTTAAAAAGACTCTTGGTGGGCTGATGTCCTTTAATAAAGCTGTTTGTGAGTTGGTGGGGGTTCCCTCTATCTTTTGACATAACTTGTGGCGTTATAAGTGTAGTTTATATAAACTTTATATTATTCGCGAAAAATAAAAATAATATTTTTGGATTAAAAATATTTTCTAAAAATAATAGATTTCGTCCCGGTTACAAAAATGTGATTCGGGCGTTGAAATAATATACGGATCGCTCGTTAAAAAAAAAAAAATTAAACGAGTAATGTTTTTATTAAAAACTAAATAAATGTTGCGTTTAATCGTGTAAAGATAAATTCGGTTGTTTAAATATTTATAAAAATGAATTTTCGAGCTTGTAAATATCGTTGCGTCATTTCAAGTATATAGAAGTGATTTATCATAAAAATCCAATATCGTTTAGTTGTTTATATTGATATTTACTATATGTAAAAATACAAATTACTACTAATCTTTACTAGTATTTTATAAAAAATAAATCCTATAAATAAATGAGACTTTTGTAACATAAAATTTAATAGCTCTTGAAATAAATAATTGTTGTTTAATAATTTTTGCTAATAAGAAAATATAACGAGATAAAGAAACGTTAATAAATTAATATGCGAGTTCGGGCTAATTTTAAGAATTGATAGCTAGGGTTATTAATTAGACTCGTAGAATTATACGGAGTTGTGACAATTTAGAAGCTCCGATTTGTAGGTAACGGATTCGTAAGCGACGACTTCGAGTAGGACGTGTTGACGCTACGGAATCCAGGTAAGTAAATATGCCTAGCCTAGCGTGCTAGCTCCTGTTCGTGTCAGAGTATGCTTTTAATACTTGTCTCAAAATATATTTTTGAGTTACATGTTTTGGTTGAAATCTCTTTGCAAGTTAAAGAAGTTGATTTGTTGTGAACTGTCACACGAATAATATTAGTCCACTAATAACGTAAAGTGGAAAGAGTTGTGCGGGGATCGTTATATTCGCTTTTAAGATTGGTCGTGGCTGACTACGTTCACCCGACCCGTTTATAAGATTGGTCGTGGCTGGCTACGTCCACCCGACCCGTTTATTTTAATCCGGTCGCAACCTGCCGGATCGCTCCATGTACTCACCTCTCTGGCCGCGAGTAGTCTTAGAGGGGTGCCGGCACTTAAGGTCTTGGATGCGTAGTGATAGTAGATCTTCCCCGTATCAACAAAGTTAAAAGTGGTTTTCATCAAGGACAAGAATGACTATGGTTATAAAGGAAGGCAAGATTGGGATATTACTCCCCGTTTCAAGATCAAGAAGGAAGGAATTGAAATATTGAGAAGTTTAAAGTTGGATGTGTGCTTTGTTTACTCTTTTAAAGATTTACTTCCTCTCATTACTGTTTTTGAAAATAAATTATGCCTCGTCATCTGTTTACGAGCTAGGGTATTTATTTACTCAGCATTTCCCGGCTGACTTTAGACACTGCGGTTCCGTTTTCTTTCCCACCGCAGGATTAGAGGAAGAAGGCTATGGTATGGACGGGTACGAGACTCACTGAGGAGGTCACATCACGTATTGTAAGATAGTTTGAATAATGTATGATAGTTCGAATAAGGAGAATGATGTGTAGTAGTAACGAATGAAGGACTTGAGAAGTAATGTAATAATATGTAATATAAGTGCTTGGAAGTTGTGCTTTCGATTATCCGCCGTTACTTTTAGCTTCGGCCTCCCCGATTCGTCCGAGTCGGATAAGGGGGTCGTTGCATCATTGGGAAGCCAAAATTATGAGATATGACTTAATGTTGAAGGTAAATCTTTCTGAAAAGTAAAAAAAAAATCCTTATGAGAAAATCAAATTTCTTGAGACTATTGCTTTCCATGTAGCTATGTTGTACACTTTATACCATTTCTCTCATACACATATCCCATAAAAAGACACTTTTGGCTCTACTATCAAACTTTGTCCTCCAATGATGCAGTGCATAATTTTTTTTTTTTTTTTTTTTTTGAGAATATATGAAGTGCAGAACTAAAGCACTTAAAACTACACATTTTTAGAAAGTGGTGGGTCAACTAAATTTATAAGTCTTCCTAGGGTTCCGATAAACTCGGAGAAAACATGGCGACGGCAGGAAGCGACGAGTCCATGGAACAACCTCAAATGCAGAAACGACGACCGAGGCTGACGCCGGAGGAAGAGGCTGTGATAGAAATCAGTGAGGAGAGGTGCCTGGATGCTATCTCGGAGTTTGGTCCATGTTTGATCGGCAGGTTCCTTATTCCAGCTAGGGTTAACGTATGGATGATGAAAAATCTCTTCCGCAAGATCTGGGTTGGCGCAGAGGACCTGGAAATCTTTGAATCAAGCCCCAACTGATTCGTGTTCAGATTCCCTTTAAAGAACGCTATGGAGAAGGCACTGGCAGGCGGCCCTTGGATCTACAACGACAATTGTGTCATCCTTAAGCCGTGGATTCCCGGTCCTAGAACTGACATGGTAACCTTCTCTAACATTGATATTTGGATCCAAGTTAAGCAATTACCTGCTTTCCTTCTAACATAGGAGGATCTTAAAGACGTCCTCAAAGGGTACGGAGAACTGCTTGATGTTGATGACCGGATCTTCACCGGAGAGGACGGACCTTACATGAGAGCAAAACTCCGTCTCGATATCAATAAACCACTTCGCAGGGGTGCGAGGATCCAGATTTTTGACGAGAAGTTATGGATTGATTACACTTTCGAAAGGATCCCAAGTGTGTGTGCTTGGTGTGGGTGTATCACTCATTACACTGAGGATTGCAAGTTTGTTACGGATAAGGAAAAGGAGGAGGAAGAACAAGGGTTTGGCCCATGGCTTACCTTCAAACCACCGCCGAAGAAGAAAACGGTGAAACCAAAGCAAAGTAATGCCGACACAAATAAAGCAGCGGACTTGAATGGGAGAGAAGGGGGCCCGCACCAAAACGGTAAAGGAACTCAAGGAAATTCTCCGGTTGGGAACGAACAGCAGACTAACACCGCAAAACAGGGAAGACAATCACCTACAAATCGAAGAAACAAGGGTCGAAAACAGGCACTGCCTCCTCGGCATCGTCATCGGACATGGAGATGGGTACACCGACAGACGCTCAACAACATGATAGCGGCCTTGGTAAGGGTTCTAAAACTTATATGAATCCTCTTGCTACCAGCCCACGGGACAGGGGAGGTGAAGATGATGACCCCAAAACCCCACTGAACTCTGTTTCGTCACATGATAGCTTGGCATTGACGGAAAATACGTTGGGGGGCAATCCCAAGGTAACTAAAGCAAAGAGGAAGACCGGGAAAATTATACTTAGCCCGAACCCAAAAGAGAAGATAGCAGACCGCCGACTAAGCTCCTT
Organism: Linanthus parryae; assembly: GCA_023055425.1. Lineage (NCBI taxonomy): Eukaryota > Viridiplantae > Streptophyta > Magnoliopsida > Ericales > Polemoniaceae > Linanthus > Linanthus parryae. The sequence continues at coordinate 126,740,038 of JALGPY010000001.1, forward strand.
TCGTTTCCAGAGGAAGGGAGGTGGCCTGAGTATCGCAATGATGGAAGGTGAATAAACTGATAGGGAAAGGAGTACCCATAAAACTCCTATTGATCCAATGGCGGCGGCTGCGATGCAGCCCCGCCAATCATCATGAATGCGATCAGCTGGAACATACGGGGGCTTGGGAACCTCCGTAATGTTCTAGAGTTCACTAACCTCATTAGAGGAAAGTCCCCCAAACTGGTTTTCCTTTTGGAAACCAGGCTTTCAGAGGAGGAGATGAAATTGTTGATGAATCGTTTCACTTATTATTTCTGCTTTTGCGTCTCGAGTAAGGGTCGCAGTGGTGGTCTGGCTCTCTTATGGCACGGAAGTAGTGTTTCAGTTATTGGTAGCTCTAAATTCTTCATTAATTGCCTAATCAATGACTCTGCGTCACCGGTTCATTGGCAATTCACAGGTTTTCATGGTGACCCTGATAGTAACGAAAGAAGGAACTCTTGGGAGTTACTAAGAAGGCTGCGGAACCCTAATAACATTCCATGGTGTGTTATGGGGGATTTCAATGCCTTTTTGAAGGAAGACGAAAAACAAGGGGGACGGCCAGCAGATAAACACTTAATGGATGATTTCAGATTTGCGCTTTCGAGTAATGAGTTGTTTGATTTGGGGTATAGCGGTCAACGCTTTACTTGGACTAGTAATCCGAGGAACGGAGTTCGAATCCGTGAACGGCTTAACAGAGTCGTAGCAAATCAGGCTTGGATGGAGGTATTTAGTGGAGCCACGGTTACACATCTGGCAGCGGCTGTCTCCGACCACATTCCTATAGAGTTGTGTTGGATCCGTACGGGTAAGAGATCTCCTCACTTTCATTTTGAAGCAATGTGGCTCAGTCATGAAGATTGCAAACCGTTCATAGCTACGAACTGGGCTAATTTAAAAAGCTTAAACCTCTACGACAAACTTGAGGCCTCGGGGATGAGACTTAAACAGTGGGATCGCACTGTGTTCGGTAGTGTGCGACGAAAAATTGCCTCGATCTACAGTTGCAAAAACATGAAAGTATCGATGCCGTATATGAAGATATTGCAAAACTTGAACTGGAACTCAACACTTTATTAGCGAATGAAGAAGTGATGTGGCTACAACGTTCCAGGATACAATGGCTAACGCTTGGCGACCGAAACACTAGTTTTTTTCACCGCAAAGCCTCGCTTCGCAAAGCAAGGAACCACCTAAGTGGATTGGAGAACGCTACAGGGTCATGGATCACGTCACCCGACGGCATAGTCTCTATCCTCGAGGGTCACTTTCGAGAAATATTCACCTCTCAAAACCCGTCTATCACAGATATGGATGAGATGCTGCAATACGTTTAGCCGTCGCTCTCGGCAAACAAAGCTGCTGCTCTTGACGTCCCCTTTTCACGGAGAGAAATTGATCAAGCTCTGTCTCAAATGGGTCCCACAAAGGCCGCAGGGTTAGATGGGTTCTTGGCACTATTTTTTCAGGAAAACTGGGATATTGTGGGGGACGAGTTGGCCGCTACATGTCTCAACATCCTGAATAACCATGCTAGTCTCCAAGGCTTCAACAAAACAATTATTGCTCTTATTCCCAAGGTGAAACAGGTACGTACACCTAGCGATCTCAGGCCTATTAGTCTTTGTTCAGTAATTTACAAGTTGGTAATAAAAACTATGGCAAATCGGCTAAAAGGTGTACTTGATGACTGTATTTCCGAGTATCAAAGTGCGTTTGTTCCAGGGAGATTGATTACAGACAACATCTTAATTGCCTTTGAGCTTCTCCACTCCATGAGAACTCGTAAAAAGGGCAAAACTGGTTTCATGGCAGCTAAATTAGACATGGCAAAGGCATACAATAGGGTGGAATGGTGTTTCCTCGAAGGTGTTATGGCAAAACTGGGTTTCAGCCACAATTGGGTGTCACTCATCCACGAGTGTATCTCCAAAACATCCTTCTCCTTTGCCATCCAAGGGGAAATAAAAGGATCAGTAGTGCCAGAGAGAGGATTACGTCAAGGTTGCCCGCTTTCGCCGTATCTCTTTCTCTTTGTTTGTGAAGCCCTTTCTAGAGCTTTGACCGTGGCTGTTGGAGAAGGAAGATTATCAGGGGTAAATGCATCACGTGGGGGCCCAATTGTCTCACATATCTTTTTTGCTGACGATAGCATGGTCTTTCTGAAAGCAACAAACGATGAAATCCTTTTTCTACGGAATTTACTCCAACGGTATGAAGCGGCTTCTGGCCAAAAGGTAAATTACGACAAGTCTTCGGTCGTGTTCTCCTCCAACGTCCCAACGCTTGACAGGAGTGCCTTTGTTACTCTACTCAGTATCCAAGAAACAGCTAGCCACGAGAAGTATCTTGGACTCCCTACCTCTATTGGAAAAAAGAAGATCAACAGTTTCGGTAACCTTGAGGAGAGGGTGAACAATAAACTGAAAGGATGGAAGAAGAATTTATCTCATGCAGGTCGTGAAGTTCTCATTAAAGCGGTTGCCCAATCGCTTCCTGTTTATACTATGAGCTGTTTTAAGCTCCCCACCACTCTTTGTCAGAAACTTGAGAGGTTAACCTGTCAATTTTTCTGGGGAAAGGAGCAGGGACAACGGGGAGGACATTGGATTGCATGGGAAGCACTTAAAAAGCCTAAAGATGAAGGGGGGATCGGTTTCAAGGATCTTGAAGATTTCAACAAAGGTCTCCTTGCCAAACAACTCTGGAGACTCATTTCAACGAATTCCCTGGTAAGTAGAATATTTAAACATAAATATGCTCCAACTAGTGAACTTCTCAAGGCTTCGACATATCAGAACAGCTCTTATGCTTGGCGGTCTATCAGCAGTGCTAGTGATCTAATCCTCAGTGGCTCTCGTTGGAAAGTAGGCAATGGGGAAAACATTTTGATTACCCGGGACCCCTGGCTTAAAAGACAACCATCTTTCAGTACTATAACGAAACCTAGTGGCTTTGAAAATGCTACTGTGGCGAACTTTTTTACTCAAGAGCGTACATGGGATCACGAAAAATTGATTAATTGCGGGTTTGGAGTGGATCTACCCGAAATTTGTAAGATCGCCATAGGACCGGCAGATTGTCCGGACCGTCGTAGATGGCACTATACCGGAGATGGAGATTATTCAGTAGCCTCCGGTTATGCGTTGCTGAGAAGCCAAAAAGCTGAGAGCCCCAATGCCTCGACCTCGACCTCTTCTCTGCCGTGGCTAAAAGCTTTATGGAAGGTCCGAGTTCAACCCAAGATCATCTACACCACTTGGAGGGCTGCAAAAAACTCGTTAGCCACAAGGGAAAAGGTTGCACGATTCAAGGATGGTGTTTCCACCGAGTGTGTTTTATGTAAGACCAACAACGAATCGGAGTCCCACCTGTTCATTCATTGCCCAGTAGCCAAAACTGTGTGGGGGTGGTTCTTCGATGAGGACTTCTGCCGTAATCTTGTTGGAAGCATCGAAGATTGGATCCCTCGTACTATTGTGAATTTGCCGAGCTCAAAGCGAGGGATTTTTTGTATTATTATTTGGAGGATTTGGGCACTACGCAACTCAATTTTGTTTAATGGCGAGATTGTAGATGAAATACAACTGAAAAGATCTATCTCACAGTTCATAGCTGAGCTCTCCGGCGATCTGGGTCATCAGACGGTGGCCCCAAAAACTCTGATTTTACCATCTGCCTGCTGGAGGCCGCCGGAATTGGGCACGATGAAAGTTAATACCGATGGAGCATGGTCTACAGAGAAGGATAAGGCGGCGGGAGGAGCGGTGATACGAGATGAACATGGCAGATTGGCGGCCGCAGTTTCTACTCCGCTACCTACAGCGTCTTCAGCACTTGAAGCCGAATTGCTAGCCATTCGGGAAGGTCTTCTTCTTGCAATTGAGTGTAACTATAGGCGGGTCTTAGTGGAGGCTGATGCCAAGAAGGTGATTGATGCAATCAACAGTAAGAAAACACCGGAGCGGGACAAATCGTAAAATGGAGACGTCCTCAGAAGCATCCAATATTTAGTTAATCGTTTTGATTCTATTCATTTTGTTTTCCGTCATCGCAATTCTAATTCAGTAGCTAATGAATTTGCTAGATTTGGACTTTTGATACCAAACAAACATGTTTGGTTAGGCAGTACCCCGAGTTGGGCGTTACAACTTCTACAAAATGATGTAATTAGGATGAACAATCCTGAAGTTATTCATCTATAGAAGTTTTTCTTCCTCAACAAAAAAAAAAAAACTACACATTTTTAATTTATCATAATCATGTGTCTTATGGTACAACATTTTATACCAAGACTTACAAAGTAAGACTTTAGTTGATAACCTATTGATGATATAAGTTGTTATAACATAATCACCCCTGAACTTCAAAGATAAGTGAGACTGAATCTTCAAAGCTCTGGTTAAAGTAAACATGCCAGAGTTTCCTTTCTACTTCTAAGTTTTGCTCAAGTGTCTCAATGCAGTTGAGTTTATGAGCGATGCCTTTGTGAGAAAGGTAATCGTCCATCTTCAACTCAGGAGCTTGGTCACTTATAAACTTCTTGACTTTTTTCTGGAGTTGAATCTCCAAGATCTCACATAATTGAGGAATGATATAAATTGCATCTTATATGTGAACAACTAGATACACCCAAGTGATCCTAGAATAGTCTTCCACAATTGTGAGAAAATAATAGTGGCCACATCAAGTTGGTACCTTATATGGATCCTAAGTATCCACATGTATGAGATCAAATAAACCAAGAGAAATGTGATTGTGATTTGGAAGTGATAACTTCTTCTTCTTGCCTAGAGGACAAACTAGGCATGGTATGGAGTTTTCAAAGAATGAGGGTTTTAACAAAAAATGCAGTTTAGGCTGAGATGTTTGACCTAATCTACTGTGCTAAATATGGGGTTTGACACTTGTACCAAAAATGTAGCTCATTATTCTCTTACCAGGAGCTACATTAGATGTATGCAAGATATGGAACCTCCTTATTTATGTCTATAACCTAGTATATCAACAACACCTTTCTCGACAATAGTACTGCCAGCAGACTCAGAGAGAAACATGCAATAATGTGATTGTCGGAGTTGAGACGTGTAGAGTAGATTGAAATGAAAATCTTGTACGTGAATAACCTTGTCAAGTGTCATCTTATCATTAAGCTTGATAGTACCTATATTGGCCATTTTGATGCTTTTTTCCTTTAGTAGGTTTACAAAGGTGTTGGTGCCAGCCATATAACTCTCAAAATATATGATATCACAACACCCGTGGTCAATAGCCGCACCGTCAATCATCTAAGATCGAGGCAGATCATTAGTGGTGGCTATACTAGACTGTAAAGAATAAGAGTTCATAACTCCAGCCATAAATGAATGTGAAAAATTTGAGAATTTACCTAAGTCATACTGCTGCATTGGACAATCCATATTATGCAAAATACTAGCCAAATGTGAGCTGTCTGAAGAACAAGCTGAGAACATAAAACATGTCTTCAGACTGAGATTGAGACAAAATACAATATTAAGATTGAGATTGAGATTGAGATGGAGCACCATACTTCTGATTATGTATGTACTCCATAACTTGCTCACACTGAGATTGAGAGAGTTGTGAAGGCAAAGTGGAAGTAGCAGATGGTGAAAGAAAATGTGGTTGTGACTTCACAAAACTATCTCCAATAGAATTATAAGCCCAAGAAGAAGAAGACGAGTATTTCCTGCCAAACTACTTATTTTTCCTTGAAAAGCAGGTGGATAACCATCTAACTTCCAACACTTCTCCTTGATGTGCCATGTACCTCTACAATGGCAACACACAAGTTTAGTTCTACCTCCAAACCCGAAATTAGATTGGCCCTGAAAACCCCGTGCAACATTAGCCATTCTAATATCAGTACATTGATCCCCTCAAAGAGAATATGAATATTAGAATACATAGACATATGTGCCATGACTAAGCCTCTACAAATATCTCTTTGTTTCTCCTATTGAACCACTTGTACAAACACTTTATTCATTGAAGGTAATGGTTCAGTAAGGAGAAGTGCTCGCTAAGAGTTGCTGTTTCAGAAGTAATGCAGATAACACGCTGCAATACAAGTAAAACATCCACCACAAGAACAAATAACCAGTGATAACTCGGTTCATCCCAAAGAGATGCAATAACAATCATTCCATCTCGTTTTAACAAAGACATTTCTTTCCGTAATTGATAGATTTGTGGTATCTTCTTATGAGAGAATTGTCTAACAAGATCTTGTCAAATCACAGAAGATGTAGCTCTATAAACTACATTAGTTGCAATGTCCTTGGAAACAAAGTTTAGAATCCAGGATATGACCATACTGTCAGACCGGTGCCAAAGAGAATATAAAGGACTAGCACTAGGAGGTGGAGGAAGCAATCCATTAACAAAACCCAGTTTATTATTCTTAGTTTCGAAGGTGAAAGACATATAATGAAACCACATGTTGAAGTTCTCACCGGTTAACAACTGAGAAATAAGATTAATACATGAACTAGTAAAGCAATAAAACGATGAGTGAGTTACCGGCAGCAAGCACTCACTACTTGTAGACATCAGAATGAGAAAGGGCAAAAAAGTAGACCTATAAATGATTGCAGAGAAGCATGAGAAACAAAAACAAAATGTGGTAAAAAATGGATAAGTACTTGGCGGAGTCTCGGAGTCTCTGATACCATACCAAAATAGCAACCCAAACACATAATTAATAGAGAGAAATGGTGTAATTTAGAATATCAAAACTCGAAGAAAAGGCAGGGAGGAAATTGGGTGTTATACTACCCAAGACACACCAACAGAAAGTGAGTATGCATAGCAAACCATAACATGCCATATGTTAAATATGACACAACCAATGAGTATGAATTTGCAACATAACACCCTCAGTTTCAACTAACTACAAACTCTACCCCATCAAAATAAGAAAAATAGTTTATTACAAAACTAATATCTCAATAATCTAATTTGGCACAATATTTGGAGCAGAACTTATTGGCAATCCATTATAATTAAAATTTTTGAATTCAGAGTTTGATATTTTTCTGGCCAATTTCAAAGAACATGATATAAACCTACTACGTCTAGCAGGGTTCGAACTATGAACCTCATATACCACTGAGCTACACTTTTACTAGAATTTAGTTCATATTTTAGGATATAGAAGCTAGTATTCTAGTATCAGGTATTGGTTTTTTTTAATTGTATCACTCTTTTTTTTAGAAACAGTTGAATCACTCTTTATATAACACTAGTACTCTTGTTTAAGCGAAGACCAAGTAAGTTTCTGGAGTTGGCTACGTGTCATTATAACATATTATTTCATTCTATTATACATACTAATTAAAGAGGGAGTTTTACAGTTTATCAAGTATTGTTGTCCAAATTTTGACCGTCAAATATGATAAATCTTAGCCATTGGATACTTTCTCAACTCTACAGTGGCTTGTCACGGGTGTGTCCACTAGTATATACGGTATGAGAGTGTGATTAGGGTTCATCTCTTGAGATAACTAGGCCGCCGCAATCTCCTTTACATATATATATATATATATATATATATATCATAAAACTTATGTCATTTTGACGCTGGTTGCAACTAGTAATTTGTTTCGACATCATTGGCGATGCTTTCAACATCATTTAATCTGTAAGTTCTAATGCTTTAACATTCATCAATCATGTAAAGCCCCATGCTTCTGTCTCTCATCCTGTATTTATAGAATTTGTCAACAAACCTCATTCAAATTTTGCATTTTTAGTGAAAAGTTTCTCGTTAGATCTACAACATAATTCAAAGTCATGAAAGAAGATTATTTCATGCTTTTGAAATGTGATTATTTCACTCACTAATTTTATGTTTAAGATGTATCAAACTACATAAATTTGTTAGGATCCGGGTTTATTTAGACTTATGCGAGCGGAAAATACTTGTTACAAGTGATGCTAGTTCACACTTTACCATAATTGAACTTTAATTTTTTGGCAGAAAGTAAATAAATTTATTTCTTATAGAAACACATAAGTTCAGCTGGTTAATTAATTTTTTTTTTCTCTGTTTTCCTTTATAGTTCATTACCACAAGTCCCCAATACCAAATGTTCTACTAGAAGAATTGACAGATCGATGTTCGTGATATTTTTATTGCCCGCATGATAAAAAGGTACACCTTTTAGATTTTATTGTATGTTCTTTCCACTTATAATTTTTAGTGTCCGATTTAAGATTAATATGGAGCTTTCTTTTTATTCATATGCAATACACATATACAGAAAAATCGTGAATTGACTATCAGTATCACAATTTGTTTCTTATTTTTATATGATTGTCTATTTTATGATAAAATTAAAATTCATCAAGAACTAGGTAACTGAGATCAAACAAATAAATATCAGAGAATAATGTTGGATTTCAGTGGAGGTGTAAGGAAAACTAAATAAATTAGCCGAACTGATAGAACCAAACCACATGTCGCAACATTTTCTAGTATAGCATTTTCTTACCTATAAACTCATTGTTTAGTACATTTGATCTTCTAGTTCTACAGTTGTCTTAATTCATAGGCAATATTTGCTACTTAGTTTAGCTTCAAATTTAAGGTTATAACTCGCAGGCTTTACAAAAAGTGGCACGTCTGTGGTAACTGTACCACATTCTTTAAGATTACTTAATTTGCACCCAGAAAATTTAAATGCTTACACTCAATTATATGATCTAAGAAATTGTGATCACTTTTAATGTAAACTAGCAATATGTGCTAGAAGTAATTTGATCCGTTTTCCGTTCAAGCACATACTAAGTGCCTGTTTGGCATCCCAAATTTTAATCCACATGGGATGAAGATATTGTGTTTTCAGTCAATTTCATTTGGCAATGCATAATTTTACTACGTGATACTCTGCCGATTAAGTAAAATGCAAGTTAATTGAAGAGTCTCCAAAATTGAGAGTTTGGCAGATGAAAATCTCAAAAAGGATATATTTTTATGCGTTTTTGATATGAGAATGCGGGGGTTTGCTTATAGTGAGTCTATTAAAGTAGTTGATCTAAAATACTTAAAATTTCATCAAATTGATCATTACCAAACACAATTTTAAGTTACAATGCAATTATCCACTGAGATTATTTTTAGCCGTTACTTAGATTTTTGGTTGATACGCATATACCCTAAAAATTAACTATCACAATCTTTTTTATTATGAATTTTAGTTTTTAGAATGTTTATTATCTCTCTCTCTCTCTCTCTCTCTCTCTCTCTCTCTCTTTTTCTGAGAAAATCTTTCCCTTAGGACATGAGAGTGTCAAATGTGAGTTTATTATTCAAATAACTCCTCATTGGCATAATATATAAATAGAAATATAAGATTATTATTCAACAAAACTAAAACGAAGCTAATCTTATAAAACAAAAAACCATGATATTTAAAGTTACACGATAAGAATGTCTCTGTATTAACTATTTGATATATGAACCATTTAGTGCCAATTTTGTTTATAACCTCATTTTCTTACTTACCTAGTGTTGAGAACATTTACCACCACTATGTATGGTAAGAATGTCATTGTGGAGTTTAGGAAAGTTAAATGCACGAAATTAATTTCGGCTTCAAAAAATGAGTGTCCATAAAGAGATGCTATTTTAGTATTATGAAAGGGATCTCTATGGTAAAATGATTTTAAAGAATTTTACTTCCATAAAGTATATTTACAAGCACTTGTTGACTTCAATTACAGTTTGATAGCCACATTTTTAATTAGGCTTAATTACCTAATGCATACCTCCAGTATGCCGAAACTCTCATATTGCAACCTCTAGTTCTAAAACTAGCTTATTCCACTCTCCATTTGCAAACAAAACGTCAATGTGAAACTGGTAAGAAAAATCATCCAAACACTAACGGTGAGAGAGGGGCAGAGTTGGTAATACCAAATATAATATGATAACACTAGAAAAAAAATAAAAATTAAGAAAGGAATGAAAAAGAAGATAAGAACGTGAAACATTCCTCTGGTTTAAAAAAATGCTCTCTATCCGGCGAAAAAATGGATTATGGCGGAGAGGACCAGACCCTTAACTGCTGCACATGGGTTTGATTGGAAGTGAGTGGCCATGTTAGAAAAAGTATGGATCTAAGTTTTATTCTTAGTGAAATCCATCGAGAAGTGAAGTGGACTTGGTAGATTGAAAAAGCTTGAAACCAAGAAAGCAAATTAGTCCCACACTGGTACTCACAAGTGAGGTATGTGGCTTTATATGGTATCACACACAAGAGTAATGTATAACTACTAAGGTGTGTGGTGGACCATGTGTGTTCTTGTGTGCCTCACGCGCGCCACCGCCCTTCCTCGCCTCGACTCGGACCGGGTCTGGTCGAAGGGCGATTTGGGCGAAATGTCTCGCGTACGCGAGGCGACCTGGCAAGAGGTTACAGTTCATTTTATTCCAATTGTGCACCGATTTAATTTTTAATTAATGGGCGATTATTGGAATTGAAACATTGTAACATTTGCGTATTAATTGGGCATTAATGAGAGATTCATTGCAACAGTTTTAGTGCATCAAAGTTGAAAAACGGGCTGATCAATGAGATGGATGCTTCTCGTATTTTTCTCTTTTTCTCTGAAAATCCTCTCTGTTCGTGGTCTCTGGCGAACTGAGGTGCTGATCGTCGTTGATCTTGAGCGTTGTTGTGACAAAGAAGATCGGAGCTGTTTTATCCTGGAAGAATCATCGCCGACATCCCAACACAGTGTAAGTGGGGGCGATTATCTCTTCAAGATCAGTCAGGCCTTCTTGCAAGACCTGACGACTCAGCTATTTTAATCTCTTTTTGTTAAAGCTTGGATTAGAGGTATGACTTCTGATTTCTCGTATTTTTATCAGTTTCTGATATGTGCATTTTTACCTTAATGTATTTGTTACCTACGTTTCTGTGGCCATGATTTCTTAAATATTTATGCTTGTCAAAAATTGATAATTTTAGTGATAATCACCAGCAGTTTTGTTCTGGGTTTCTATTGTTTCTGCCTTTATGAGTTTCAATCGAGAGGTTTGGGTTCGTCTAGGTAGAGAGTGAGAGAGATAAAGCAGGCAATTGGAGGAATTTTGATTGAAATTTGGGTTGGGTTTCGTTTTGGATCGAAGCTAGAATTGATCGAGGTTGGTTTCACGGTTTCAATGGAAGCAGAGGGTACTGACTTAGAGTCAACAACGTCGAGAGAGACACTGAAAGAGAAATTGGAGGATTCTCGATTTGATTTTTCGTCTCCTCTTACTGGTATGTTCTGATTGCGATTCGGGTGGAAGTAGATGGTGGCGGCGATTGTGGGCAACTGAAAGAGAAATTAGAAGACAACACGGATGAAGGATGGTGGCGGCGATTGTGGGCAACTGGGCTGGGCAAGGTGGTTGTGGTGACGGATTTTGGGTTCTTGGTGGACGGCACCAGTATGTGGATTCCCCACAGGCATGTGGGCGAGTCAACAAGTGAGCAAACCCATCACGCGCACCGTTGACCTACCTAGATCTACAAAGAAGGAGTTCGAGTATGAGCATGCATGCTCGGACTCAAAAGATGGTGAACTATGCCTGAGCGACGTAAAGCCATGTGAAACTCTAGTGGAGGCCCATAACGATAGTGACGTGCAAATCGTTTATTTGACTTTGGGGGAGAAAGCCTAATCGAACCATCTAGGAGGTCAACAACGTCGAGAGAGACACTGAAAGAGAAATTGGAGGATTCTCGATTTGATTTTTTGTCTCCTCTTATTGGTATGTTCTGATTGCGATTCGGAATTCGGTTATATGTGGATCGATTTGGATTTGTGATTTGTAACCTGAAGATGGAGATGAGGAAAGCCTTTGTAGGTCTGGCTTTAGAAGACAACACGGATGAAGGATGGTGGCGGCGATTGTGGGCAACTGGGCTGGGCAAGGTGGTTGTGGTGACGGATTTTGGGTTCTTGGTGGACGACACCAGTGTGTGGATTCCCCACAGGCATGTGGGCGAGTCAATAAGTGAGCAAACCCATCACGCGCACCGTCGACCTACCTAGATCTACAAAGAAGGAGTTCGAGTATGAGCATGCATGCTCGGACCCAAAAGATGGTGAACTATGCCTCAGCGACGTAAAGCCATGTGAAACTCTAGTGGAGGCCCATAACGATAGGGACGTGCAAATCGTTTATTTGACTTTGGGGGAGAAAGCCTAATCGAACCATCTAGGAGTTGTTTCCAAAGGCTTTCATATTCTATCCATAATATATGTTTTAGTTACAATATATAGAGTTTTCTACCATATAATTATCATACCAAAATCATTGAACTCAAATCAACCCAAACAATAATAACAAAGAGTGTTTCATTCATACTTCTGATTAATTTTGTTTCTCCCCATTGCTACCATTTATTATATTTAACCCATATAACCCATATAATAATACTTAGATCTTCTCATATTTAATGCATATAATATAAATTAGATCTACCCATTCACACCCTTTAACCGTCAACAAAATTATTTAATTTCAAATAAAGTCAAACAAGAATAAATAAATATACAGTTAAGTAAATAAAAAAATAATTAAAATTAATAGTTGCGTGCAGATAAAATATAAAAAGTTCCAAAAGAAGATAAAAAATACTTTGAAGAACCAAGGGAAAGAAGATTCAAAGGTAAATTTTACAATAGTGTTTTTGACTATTGGAGGTATAAGGTAGAATTGTAAATATTAGAAGTATTATTAGTGGGTTAGAGGTGAGACAGGAGGGGATGGCTCACCCACTGCTGCGGATGGTCTAATGGGGGAGCTTAAAATTGAAGGGTTAGGTTGTTCGATTTCAGTTATCATTTGAAGTTGCATCATAGTCGCACGAACTGACCGACCACTCTAGTTTGTTGTCTTCGTCTTGCTCTTCCGTTTAGTCCCTTTCTTCGCCCCGTTTCGTCGCTAACTCCTCGTCAAGTCCAAGTCAATTCAAGACACCTTGATTCCTAATAAAAAGCATAAATACAACTAGGATACACTGGCGGACCTACATTAGATCCGGGTTGGGCATATGACCCTCCTGGTTTTCTTGCTACTACTATTTTCCTTTTTTTTAGTTCGTCATATTGTGTCACCTCCCAAAAAAGTAATTACAGAAGTTACCCTAATAAGATTGAAAATTATTCAGACTTATCTCTTGGTGACATAACCTAAAATATAAAGACTCCCAAAAATTGGAAACACCACCAGTATATAATCATTTGCGATGTGTTAATATTTGCTCAAAAATTTAATTTATTCACAATATTTGTTAGACTGAGTCCAGCAGTGGTACTCCCCCACCCCCACCTGACCCACCACTTTCTATCATAATTGACCTTAATATTTACAAATTTGCCATTTGTACTACAATAGTACAGGATCTCCTCCACCCTCTTATCATATTTTAATGAAATCTTTTGATATGTTTGTTTATTTAAATTGTCATATTTTCATATATTAACAATTATAATTCACAAATAACCATTTTTTTAACCATTATCACAAATAACCATTAGTATTTATAAAATAATATATTATTTAATATTATAACCTATTAAAAAATTATTACTTTGAATAATTCTAAACAGACATAATTTTGGACATAATTTTAGACATAATTTATACTTTTAGTGATTTTGATTATGTGTCAATGTTTCCAAAGTGTTTGATATTTACATAGTCGGGATTGATTTTACTACATTTGGAAATTATGTCTATATTTATGTCTAAAATTCTGTCCATATAGCATTACTCTATTACTTTGTACAATTATATTAAATAATTATTTACAATACTACCTAAAAGAAAGTTCCTAAAAAATACTCAATCACATATTTTTTCCAAAAAGAAAATACATAAGTTTATTAAATAGAAAACGAAAACACAAAAAAAGGAAAAAAGAAAAAAGCATCACCAGATCGTGGGACCGGTGCAAGCCCACCCCCCCGGTTGTTGAAGCAACTAATTAGGGTCATGCGTGCCCCCGTGCACCACTATTGGACATAGTCTTATATCTAAATGATGAAAGCTCCTTTACACCATTCTGAACTAGTGGAATACTGTGACGGAACATAGTTTATAGTGAATCTTTGAATGTGTGTAAGCTTTTGTAAGGGAAAACAAATTTATTTCACCTACTAAAAAATGATTTTGCAGTTAATTTATTTAGAAATTTCACAGTACCTTCACTTTTCTAACACAAAAAGTTGTTAAATTTTCTAGTGTTAAGTCTGTCTCCCGACACAAAATCCTGCATCCGCCCCTGCTAGGATAGACGCCCGATTTAGCAGAATATAGGATGCGGATGGCCTTCCTAACCATAATTGTGCAGCTTTACGTGGTGTCGTCCATGATTCTATATTATTCCGGATGGAGATGATACCAAAGTTAAGATATTCAAGGCATCGTGAATACTTAGTTTTGGAAGATGGAAAAAAAGGAGATAATCCAGATGTATTTCTAGAACATCACGCAATTGTTAGAAATACAATGTTTTTATTCAAAGGACACAAAATTGAAGTACTACTAATTAAAGGATACTATTGAAAATCAACACAACCCTAATAATTAAAATTCCTCAACTATCCCCAACTTCCTCCTCCGGTCTATGCTAAGCTTGGCTGCCCTGAATTTCTCTTCAACAGAAACTTGAATACAAGCTTCCCATGCGGCGCACTCTTTTCCCAATACGACATTACTGTGTAAAGCCCATCATAGATGTGAGCCGGTAGAGTTTTATTTGTTTCCCTTTTACCTCGGATTACCCTTACCCTTACCGAATACTGAGATTCAGTATTATACCCCCACGAGGTTACCTTTCTCCATCCTTTGATCCTCCGGCTCTTTGCTGACACGTCCCACATTACCTCCTTGGCCACAATTTATCAAATATTCGGGGCTGCGCATATAGTTTTCATAATCTACAAATCCGATGGCAAGGATTGAGACATACTTTCCTTCCTCCCCTATACATGTTGTCTATGCCAGCATCTGGTGGCTTATGGAGAACAACTAGGGAAACCTCCATTATGTAGTGGAACTCGTCCACGACATGTACATCCGGGACAGGTCCTACACTGTTTTCAATGCTAACAAAGTCTGGTCTTTGTCTTATCATTCTAGCGGCTTTACAATCAATTCTCCTTGTTCCCCCTTCTCGTAAGAGATCCTCGCAAAGTCTCCGGAAGAGATCCAAGGTATTCTTCACCCTTTCACGGGCAGAATCACCGTTTGATACAGTGCTGGAGGACTGAGGCACTTCAAGAGAAAAAGAATAAAGCGATCAAGTTGTTACTCGAATAATATTGGTCTCCTTTGGGTAAGGTATAAGAACGAGGAGTATAAGGCGTGTGCTAGGATTTGATGAAGGATGTACTAGGTATAAAAACTCATATCTAGAATCACATCCTTCATCAAATCCTAGTACATGTCTTATACTCCTCGTTCTTATACTTACCCAAACGAAACCAATATTATTCGAGTAACAACTTCATCGTTTTTATTCTTGTTCTCTTACAGTGCCTCAGTCCTCTAGCACTGTATCAAACTGTGACTCTGCCCGTGAAAGGGTGAAGAATACTTTGGATCTCTCTTCCAGACACTTTGCGAGGATCTCTTACGAGAAGGGGCAACCAGGAGAATTGTTTGTGAAGCCGCTAAAATGATAAGGGAAAGACCAGACTTTGTTAGCATTGAAAAACGTGTAGGACCTGTCCCGGGTGTACATGTCGAGTTCCACTACAGAATGGAGGTTTCCCTAGTTGGTCTTCATAAGCCACCATATGCTGGCATAGACTACATGGATAGGGGAGGAAGGGAAGTATGCGTCTCAATTGTTGCCATCAGATTTGGAGATTACGGAAACTATACGCGCAACGCAAAATTCTTCATATATTACGGCCAAAGAGGTAAGGTTGAAGATTACGGAAACTATATATTAAGGGTAATCCGAGGTAAAAGGGAAACAGATAAAACTGTACCAGTTCACATGTATGATGGGCTTTACACAGTAGAGACGTCTTGGGAAGAGAGAGCGCCGCATGGGGAGCTTGTATTCAAGTTTCTGTTGAAGCGAAATCCAGGGCAGCCCCAGCCTAGCACAGACCAATGGAGGAAGTTGAGGATAGTTGAGGGATTTTAATTATTAGGGCTGTGTAGATTTTCAGTAGTATCCTTTGTATTAGTACTTCAGTTTTGAGTCCTTAAAAAAACATTGTATTTCTAACTAGGCTTAATTACTTAATGCATAACCTCAGTATATTAAAACTAACACATTGCAAACCCCCTTTCTAGAATAGGGTTATTGCATCCCCCATTTGCGATAAATCCTACTTGTTGAAACTGGTAAAAAACTACCGTTAGAAACTTAACGGTAGGACTGTTCGCGGGGCAGTTTGGGCGGGTGAAACACGCATTTTCGTCCCTACCCAAAGAGCTCGGGTTGGAAAAATCATTACCCAAACCTGATCAAGTAATCGCCAAACCCAAACCTGACCGGACATTACGGTTCGGCTCGGTTCGGCTCGGTTTAGGCGGGTTGAAATAAATACAAAATGCATACAAAAAGTACACTACAATGACAGATGGACATCCAGAAGAATGGGTACACGGACACAATAACAGTTTGATAAGATAGGTAAGTAATGTAGTTGAACAAAAGAATGTCTATTAGTGTTTAAAAATATAGATGTGAGGATATTCCATTCATGTTTTCAGTAGAGTAGCCTTCTTACTTTGAAGACATCCTGTTGACATGAAGACCTAAGATAAAATCCCAGAAATGAAGGGTGATTATCAAAGACAAAATAGCAAAATAAACTCAACAAAAAATATCAGCAATTTGTTCATGAGTCTTGCAGTGAACGAGCTCTACTTCATTCTTTTTCACATTCTCTCGGATAAAGTGATACCTGGTATCGATATGCTTGCTCCGTTCATGAAATACTGGATTCTTGGCTAAGGCAATAGCTGACTTGTTGTCAATAAAAATCTCAGTGGGTTGTTCTTGATTCAATCCCATATACTTCAGAAAGATCCTTAACCAAATAGCATGACAAACGGTCGAGTTGGCTGATAAAGTCACAATAGCTTGCTTCTTCGACGACCAAGTAAATGCAAAATTTCCGAACAAGAAAGTGAATCCAGTTGTGCTCTTCCTTTCGTCCAAGTCTCTTCCCCAATCACTGTCCGAGTATCCAACAAGTTTACAATCATCAACACTTTAATAAAGTAAGCCATCTCGAAGTGTACCTTTTATGTATCGCAAAATCTTCTTGGCTGCATTTAGATGAGATTGGTCCGGTGTCTCCATATATCTGCTAATCAATCCAACTCCATACAAAATATCAGGCCTAGTACAAGTGAGGTACCGCAGGCTTCCAACTAAGCTTTTGAAGTAAGTCGGATCAACATCCCCTTCTTCGTTATTCCTCAATTCTATGCCACAATCAACCGGGGTGCTAATCGAATTACAAAATTCCATCTTGAACCGTTTCAGTACCTCCTTAGCATAAGAAGCTTGAAAAATAAATATACCATCTCCTCTTTGATGGACTTCAATGCCAAGAAACTGGGACATCAATCCCATATCAGTCATATCAAATTCGCGGACCATGCTCCTCTTGAACTCTTCAAACATAGATGAATCATTTCCTGTAAAGATCAAATCATCAACATAAAGGCAAGCAAATAACATCTTACCATTGCCATTAACCTTCTTCTAAAGTGCATCCTTATAAGCACACTTCTCAAATCCATTTTTCAAGAAGTACTTATCGATTCCATGGTGTGTTATGGGGGATTTCAATGCCTTTTTGAAGGAAGACGAAAAACAAGGGGGACGGCCAGCAGATAAACACTTAATGGATGATTTCAGATTTGCGCTTTCGAGTAATGAGTTGTTTGATTTGGGGTATAGCGGTCAACGCTTTACTTGGACTAGTAATCCGAGGAACGGAGTTCGAATCCGTGAGCGGCTTGACAGAGTCGTAGCAAATCAGGCCTGGATGGAGGTATTTAATGGAGCCACGGTTTCACATCTGGCAGCGGCTGTCTCCGACCACATTCCTATAGAGTTGTGTTGGATCCGTACGGGTAAGAGATCTCCTCGCTTTCATTTTGAAGCAATGTGGCTCAGTCATGAAGATTGCAAACCGTTCATAGCTACGAACTGGGCTGATTTAAGCAGCTTAAACCTCTACGACAAACTTGAGGCCTCGGGGATGAGACTTAAACAGTGGGATCACACTGTGTTCGGTAGTGTGCGACGAAAAATTGCCTCGATCAGGGAACATATTCTACAGTTACAAAAACATGAAAGTATCGATGCCGTATACGAAAATATTGCAAAACATAAACTGGAACTCAACGCTTTATTAGAGAATGAAGAAGTGATGTGGCTACAACGTTCCAGGATACAATGGCTAACGCTTGGCGATCGAAACACTAGTTTTTTTTCACCGCAAAGCCTCGCTTCGGAAAGCAAGGAACCACCTCAGTGGATTGGAGAACGCTACAGGGTCATGGATCACGTCACCCGACGGCATAGTCTCTATCCTCGAGGGTCACTTTCGAGAAATATTCACCCCTCAAAACCCGTCTATCACAGATATGGATGAGATGCTGCAATACGTTCAGCCGTCGCTCTCGGCAAACAAAGCTGCTGCTCTTGACGTCCCCTTTTCACGGAGAGAAATTGATCAAGCTCTGTCTCAAATGGGTCCCACAAAGGCCCCAGGGTTAGATGGGTTTCCGGCACTATTTTTTCAGGAAAACTGGGATAGTGTGGGGGACGAGGTGGCCGCTACATGTCTCAACATCCTGAATAACCATGCTAGTCTCCAAGGCTTCAACAAAACAATTATTGCTCTTATTCCCAAGGTGAAACAGGTACGTACACCTAGCGATCTCAGGCCTATTAGTCTTTGTTCAGTAATTTACAAGTTGGTAACGAAAACTATGGCAAATCGGCTAAAAGGTGTACTTGATGACTGTATTTCCGAGTATCAAAGTGCGTTTTTTCCAGGGAGATTGATTACAGACAACATCTTAATTGCCTTTGAGCTTCTCCACTCCATGAGAACTCGTAAAAAGGGCAAAACTGGTTTCATGGCAGCTAAATTAGACATGGCAAAGGCATACGATAGGGTGGAATGGTGTTTCCTCGAAGGTGTTATGGCAAAACTGGGTTTCAGCCACAATTGGGTGTCACTCATCCACGAGTGTATCTCCACAACATCCTTCTCCTTTGCCATCCAAGGGGAAATAAAAGGATCAGTAGTGCCAGAGAGAGGATTACGTCAAGGTTGCCCGCTTTCGCCGTATCTCTTTCTCTTTGTTTGTGAAGCCCTTTCTAGAGCTTTGACCGTGGCTGTTGGAGAAGGAAGATTATCAGGGGTAAATGCATCACGTGGGGGCCCAATTGTCTCACATATCTTTTTTGCTGACGATAGCATGGTCTTTCTGAAAGCACCAAACGATGAAATCCTTTTTCTACGGAATTTACTCCAACGGTATGAAGCGGCTTCTGGCCAAAAGGTAAATTACGACAAGTCTTCGGTCGTGTTCTCCTCCAACGTCCCTACGCCTGACAGGAGTGCCTTTGTTACTCTACTCAGTATCCAAGAAACAGCTAGCCACGAGAAGTATCTTGGACTCCCTACCTCTATTGGAAAAAAGAAGATCAATAGTTTCGGTAACCTTGAGGAGAGGGTGAAAAATAAACTGAAAGGATGGAAGAAGAATTTATCTTATGCAGGTCGTGAAGTTCTCATTAAAGCGGTTGCCCAATCGCTTCCTGTTTATACTATGAGCTGTTTTAAGCTCCCCACCACTCTTTGTCAGAAACTTGAGAGGTTAACCTGTCAATTTTTCTGGGGAAAGGAGCAGGGACAACGGGGAGGACATTGGATTGCATGGGAAGCACTTAAAAAGCCTAAAGATGAAGGGGGATCGGTTTCAAGGATCTTGAAGATTTCAACAAAGCTCTCCTTGCCAAACAACTCTGGAGACTCATTTCATTGAATTCCCTGGTAAGTAGAATATTTAAACATAAATATGCTCCAACTAGTGAACTTCTCAAGGCTTCGACATATCAGAACAGCTCTTATGCTTGGCGGTCTATCAGCAGTGCTAGTGATCTAATCCTCAGTGGCACTCGTTGGAAAGTAGGCAATGGGGAAAACATTTTGATTACCCGGGACCCCTGGCTTAAAAGAGAACCATCTTTCAGTACTATAATGAAACCTAGTGGCTTTGAAAATGCTACTGTGGCGAACTTTTTTTACTCAGGAGCGTACATGGGATCACGAAAAATTGATTAGTTGCGGGTTTGGAGTGGATCTACCCGAAATTTGTAAGATCGCCATAGGACCGGCGAATTGTTCTGACCGTCGTAGATGGCATTATACCGAAGATGGAGATTATTCAGTAGCCTCCGGTTATGCGTTGCTGAGAAGCCAAAAAGCTGAGAGCCCCAATGCCTCGACCTCGACCTCTTCTCTGCCGTGGCTAAAAGCTTTATGGAAGGTCCGGGTTCAACCCAAGATCATCTACACCACTTGGAGGGCTGCAAAAAACTCGTTAGCCACAAAGGAAAAGGTTGCACGATTCAAGGATGGTGTTTCCACCGAGTGTGTTTTATGTAAGACCAACAACGAATCGGAGTCCCACCTGTTCATTCATTGCCTAGTAGCCAAAACTGTGTGGGGGTGGTTCTTCGACGAGGACTTCTGCCGTAATCTTGTTGGAAGCATCGAAGATTGGATCCCTCGTACTATTGTGAATTTGCCGAGCTCAAAGCGAGGGATTTTTTGTATTATTATTTGGAGGATTTGGGCACTACGCAACTCAATTTTGTTTAATGGCGATATTTTAGATGAAATACAACTGAAAAGATCTATCTCACAGTTCATAGCTGAGCTCTCCGGCGATCCGGGTCATCAGACGGTGGCCCCAAAAACTCTGATTTTACCATCTTCCTGCTGGAGGCCGCCGGAATTGGGCACGATGAAAGTTAATACCGATGGAGCATGGTCTACAGAGAAGGATAAGGCGGCGGGAGGAGCGGTGATACGAGACGAACATGGCAGATTGGCGGCGGCAGTTTCTACTCCGCTACCTACAGCGTCTTCAGCACTTGAAGCCGAATCGCTAGCCATTCGGGAAGGTCTTCTTCTTGCAATTGAGTGTAACTATAGGCGGGTCTTAGTGGAGGCTGATGCCAAGAAGGTGATTGATGCAATCAACAGTAAGAAAACACCGGAGCGGGACAAATCGGAAAATGGAGACGTCCTCAGAAGCATCCAGTATTTAGTTAATCGTTTTGATTCTATTCATTTTGTTTTCCGTCATCGCAATTCTAATTCAGTAGCTAATGAATTTGCTAGATTTGGACTTTTGATACCAAACAAACATGTTTGGTTAGGCAGTACCCCGAGTTGGGCGTTACAACTTCTACAAAATGATGTAATTAGGATGAACAATCCTGAAGTTATTCATCAATAGAAGTTTTTCTTCCTCAAAAAAAAAAAAAAAAAAAAAAAAACTACACATTTTTAATTTATCATAATCATGTGTCTTATGGTACAAAATTTTATACCAAGACTTACTTTGTAAGACTTTAGTTGATAACCTATTGATGATATAAGTTGTTATAACATAATCACCCCTGAACTTCAAAGATAAGTGAGACTGAATCTTCAAAGCTCTGGTCAAAGTAAACATGCCAGAGTTTCCTTTCTACTTCTAAGTTTTGCTCAAGTGTCTCAATGCAGTTGAGTTTATGAATCTTCAAGAGAAATGAGATTGTGATTTGGAAGTGATAACTTCTTCTTCTTGCCTAGAGGACAAACTAGGCATGGTATGGAGTTTTCAAAGAATGAGGGTTTTAACAAAAAATGCAGTTTAGGCTGAGATGTTTGACCTAATCTACTGTGCTAAATATGGGGTTTGACACTTGTACCAAAACTGTAGCTCATTATTCTCTTACCAGGAGCTACATTAGATGTATGCAAGATATGGAACCTCCTTATTTATGTCTATAACCTAGTATATCAACAACACCTTTCTCGACAATAGTACTGCCAGCAGACTCAGAGAGAAACAGGCAATAATGTGATTGTCGGAGTTGAGACGTGTAGAGTAGATTGAAATGAAAATCTTGTACGTGAATAACCTTGTCAAGTGTCATCTTATCATTAAGCTTGATAGTACCTATATTGGCCATTTTGATGCTTTTTTCCTTTAGTAGGTTTACAAAGGTGTTGGTGCCAGCCATATAACTCTCAAAATATATGATATCACAACACCCGTGGTCAATAGCCGCACTGTCAATCATCTAAGATCGAGGCAGATCATTAGTGGTGGCTATACTAGACTGTAAAGAATAAGAGTTCATAACTCCAGCCATAAATGAATGTGCAAAATTTGAGAATTTACCTAAGTCATACTGCTGCATTGGACAATCCATATTATGCAAAATACTAGCCAAATGTGAGCTGTCTGAAGAACAAGCTGAGAACATAAAACATGTCTTCAGACTGAGATTGAGACAAAATACAATATTAAGATTGAGATTGAGATTGAGATGGAGCACCATACTTCTGATTATGTATGTACTCCATAACTTCCTCACACTGAGATTGAGAGAGTTGTGAAGGCAAAGTGGAAGTAGCAGATGGTGAAAGAAAATGTGGTTGTGACTTCACAAAACTATCTCCAATAGAATTATAAGCCCAAGAAGAAGAAGACGAGTATTTCCTGCCAAACTGCTTATTTTTCCTTGAAAAGCAGGTGGATAACCATCTAACTTCCAACACTTCTCCTTGATGTGCCATGTACCTCTACAATGGCAACACACAAGTTTAGTTCTACCTCCAAACCCGAAATTAGATTGGCCCTGAAAACCCCGTGCAACATTAGCCATTCTAATATCAGTACATTGATCCCCTCAAAGAGAATATGAATATTAGAATACATAGACATATGTGCCATGACTAAGCCTCTACTAATATCTCTTTGTTTCTCCTATTGAACCACTTGTACAAACACTTTATTCATTGAAGGTAATGGTTCAGTAAGGAGAAGTGCTCGCTAAGAGTTGCTGTTTCAGAAGTAATGCAGATAACACGCTGCAATACAAGCAAAACATCCACCACAAGAACAAATAACCAGTGATAACTCGGTTCATCCCAAAGAGATGCAATAACAATCATTCCATCTCGTTTTAACAAAGACATTTCTTTCCGTAATTGATAGATTTGTGGTATCTTCTTATGAGAGAATTGTCTAACAAGATCTTGTCAAATCACAGAAGATGTAGCTCTATAAACTACATTAGTTGCAATGTCCTTGGAAACAAAGTTTAGAATCCAGGATATGACCATACTGTCAGACCGGTGCCAAAGAGAATATAAAGGACTAGCACTAGGAGGTGGAGGAAGCAATCCATTAACAAAACCCAGTTTATTATTCTTAGTTTCGAAGGTGAAAGACATATAATGAAACCACATGTTGAAGTTCTCACCGGTTAACAACTGAGAAATAAGATTAATACATGAACTAGTAAAGCAATAAAACGATGAGTGAGTTACCGGCAGCAAGCACTCACTACTTGTAGACATCAGAATGAGAAAGGGCAAAAAAGTAGACCTATAAATGATTGCAGAGAAGCATGAGAAACAAAAACAAAATGTGGTAAAAAATGGATAAGTACTTGGCGTGAGTCTCGGAGTCTCTGATACCATACCAAAATAGCAACCCAAATACATAATTAATAGAGAAATATGGTGTAATTTAGAATATCAAAACTCGAAGAAAAGGCAGGGAGGAAATTGGGTGTTACTACCCAAGACACACCAACAGAAAGTGAGTATGCATAGCAAACCATAACATGCCATATGTCAAATATGACACAACCAATGAGTATGAATTTGCAGCATAACACCCTCAGTTTCAACTAACTACAAACTCTACCCCATCAAAATAAGAAAAATAGTTTATTACAAAACTAATATCTCAATAATCTAATTTGGCACAATATTTGGAGCAGAACTTATTGGCAATCCATTATAAGTAAAATTTTTGAATTTAGAGTTTGATATTTTTCTGGCCAATTTCAAAGAACATGATATAAACCTACTACGTCTAGCAGGGTTCGAACTATGAACCTCATATACCACTGAGCTACACTTTTACTAGAATTTAAGATCCACTGTTCATATTTTAGGATATAGAAGGTAGTATTCTAGTATCAGGTATTGGTTTTTTTTAATTGTATCACTCTTTTTTTAGAAACAGTTGAATCACTCTTTATATAACACTAGTACTCTTGTTTAAGCGAAGACCAAGTAAGTTTCTGGAGTTGGCTACGTGTCATTATAACATATTATTTCATTCTATAATACATACTAATTAAAGAGGGAGTTTTACAGTTTATCAAGTATTGTTGTCCAAATTTTGACCGTCAAATATGATAAATCTTAGCCATTGGATACTTTCTCAACTCTACAGTGGCTTGTCACGGGTGTGTTCACTAGTATATACGGTATGAGAGTGTGATTAGGGTTCATCTCTTGAGATAACTAGGCTGCCGCAATCTCCTTTATATATATATATATATATATCATCAAACTTATGTCATTTTGACGCTGGTTGCAACTAGTAATTTGTTTCGACATCATTGGCGATGCTTTCAACATAATTTAATCTGTAAGTTCTAATGCTTTAACATTCATCAATCATGTAAAGCCCCATGCTTCTGTCTCTCATCCTGTATTTATAGAATTTGTTAACAAACCTCATTCAAATTTTGCATTTTTAGTGAAAAGTTTCTTGTTAGATCTACAACATAATTCAAAGTCATGAAAGAAGATTATTTCATGCTTTTGAAATGTGATTATTTCACTCACTAATTTTATGTTTAAGATGTATCAAACTACATAAATTTGTTAGGATCCGGGTTTATTTAGACTTATGCGAGCGAAAAATACTTGTTACAAGTGATGCTAGTTCATACTTTACCATAATTGAACTTTAATTTTTCGGCAGAAAGTAAATAAATTTATTTCTTATAGAAACACATAAGTTCAGCTGGTTAATTAATTTTTTTTCTCTGTTTTTCTTTATAGTTCATTACCACAAGTCCCCAATACCAAATGTTCTACTAGAGGAATTGACAGATCGATGTTCGTGATATTTTTTACTGCCCGCATGATAAAAAAGTACACCTTTTAGATTTTATTGTATGTTCTTTCCACTTATAATTTTTATTGTCCGATTAATGATTAATATGGAACTTTCTTTTTATTCATATGCAATACACATATACAGAAAAATCGTGAATTGACTATCAGTTTCACATTTTGTTTCTTATTTTTATATGATTGTCTATTTTATGATAAAATTAAAATTCATCAAGAACTAGGTAACTGAGATCAAATAAATAAAGATCAGAGAATAATGTTGGATTTCAGTGGAGGTGTAAGGAAAACTAAATAAATTAGCCGAACTGATAGAACCAAACCACATGTCGCAACATTTTCTAGTATAGCATTTTCTTACCTATAAACTCATTGTTTAGTACATTTGATCTTCTAGTTCTACAGTTGTCTTAATTCATAGGCAATATTTGCTACTTAGTTTAGCTTCAAATTTAAGGTTATAACTCGCAGGCTTTACAAAAAGTGGCACGTCTGTGGTAACTGTACCACATTCTTTAAGATTACTTAATTTGCACCCAGAAAATTTAAATGCTTACACTCAATTATATGATCCAAGAAATTGTGATCACTTTTAATGTAAACTAGCAATATGTGCTAGAAGTAATTTTATCCGTTTTCCGTTCAAGCACATACTAAGTGCCTGTTTGGCATCCCAAATTTTAATCCACATGGGATGAAGATATTGTGTTTTCAGTCAATTTCATTTGGCAATGCATAATTTTACTACGTGATAGTCTGCCGATTAAGTAAAATGCAAGTTAATTGAAGAGTCTCAAAAATTGAGAATTTGGCAGATGAAAATCTCAAAAAGGATATATTTTTATGCGTTTTTGATATGAGAATGCGGGGGTTTGCTTATAGTGAGTCTATTAAAGTAGTTGATCTAAAATACTTAAAATTTCATCAAATTGATCATTACCAAACACAATTTTAAGTTACAATGCAACTAAATTATCCACTGAGATTATTTTTAGCAGTTATTTAGATTTTTGGTTGATACGCATATACCCTAAAAATTAACTATCACATCTTTTTTATTATGAATTTAGTTTTTAGAATGTTTATTCTCTCTCTCTCTCTCTCTCTCCCTCTCTCTCTCTCTCTCCCTCTCTCTCTTTTCTGAGAAAATCTTTCCCTTAGGACATGAGAGTGTCAAATGTGAGTTTATTATTTAAATAACTCCTCATTGGCATAATATATAAATAGAAATATAAGATTATTATTCAACAAAACTAAAACGAAGCTAATCTTATAAAACAAAAAACCATGATATTTAAAGTTACACGATAAGAATGTCTCTGTATTAACTATTTGATATATCAACCATTTAGTGCCAATTTTGTTTATAACCTCATTTTCTTACTTACCTAGTGTTGAGAACATTTACCACCACTATGTATGGTAAGAATGTCATTGTGGAGTTTAGAAAAGTTAAATGCACGAAATTAATTTCGGCTTCAAAAAATGAGTGTCCATAAACAGATGCTATTTTAGTATTATGAAAGGGATCTCTATGGTAAAATGATTTTAAAGAATTTTACTTCCATAAAGTATAATTACAACCACTTGTTGACTTCAGTTACAGTTTGATAGCCACATTTTTAATTAGGCTTAATTACTTAATGCATACCTCCAGTATGCCGAAACTCTCATATTGCAACCTCTAGTTCTAAAACTAGCTTATTCCACTCTCCATTTGCAAACAAAACGTCAATGTGAAATTGGTAAGAAAAATCATCCAAACACTAACGGTGAGAGAGGGGCAGAGTTGGCAATACCAAATATAATATGATAACACTAGAAAAAAAATAAAAATTAAGAAAGGAATGAAAAAGAAGATAAGAACTTGAAACATTCCTCTGGTTTAAAAAAATGCTCTCTATGCGGGGAAAAAATGGATTATGGCGGAGAGGACCAGACCCTTAACTGCTGCACATGGGTTTGATTGGAAGTGAGTGGCCATGTTAGAAAAAGTATGGATCTAAGTTTTATTCTTAGTGAAATCCATCGAGAATTGAAGTGGACTTGGTAGATTGAAAAATCTTGAAACCAAGAAAGCAAATTAGTCCCACACTGGTACTCACAAGTGAGGTATGTGGCTTTATATGGTATCACACACAAGAGTAGTGTATAACTACTAAGGTGTGTGGTGGACCATGTGTGTTCTTGTGTGCCTCACGCGCGCCACCGCCCTTCCTCGCCTCGACTCGGACCGGGTCTGGTCGAAGGGCGATTTGGGCGAACTGTCTCGCGTACGCGAGGCGACCTGGCAAGAGGTTACAGTTCATTTTATTCCAATTATGCACCGATTTAATTTTTAATTAATGGGCGATTATTGGAATTGAAACATTGTAACATTTGCGTATTAATTGGGCATTAATGAGAGATTCATTGCAACAGTTTTAGTGCATCAAAGTTGAAAAACGGGCTGATCAATGAGATGGATGCTTCTCGTATTTTTCTCTTTTTCTCTGAAAATCCTCTCTGTTCGTGGTCTCTGGCGAACTGAGGTGCTGATCGTCTTTGATCTTGAGCGTTGTTGTGACAAAGAAGATCGGAGCTGTTTTATCCTGGAAGAATCATCGACGGCATCCCAACACAGTGTAAGTGAGGGCGATTATCTCTTCAAGATCAGTCAGGCCTTCTTGCAAGACCTGACGACTCAGCTATTTTCATCTCTTTTTGTTAAAGCTTGGATTAGAGGTATGACTTCTGATTTCTCGTATTTTTATCAGTTTCTGATATGTGCATTTTTACCTTAATGTATTTGTTACCTACGTTTTTGTGGCCATGATTTCTTAAATATTTATGCTTGTCTAAAATTGATAATTTTAGTGATAATCACTAGCAGTTTTGTTCTGGGTTTCTATTGTTTCTGCCTTTATGAGTTTCAATCGAGAGGTTTGGGTTCGTCTAGGTAGAGAGTGAGAGAGATAAAGCAGGCAATTGGAGGAATTTTGATTGAAATTTGGGTTGGGTTTCGTTTTGAATCGAAGCTAGAATTGATTGAGGTTGGTTTCACGGTTTCAATGGAAGCAGAGGGTACTGACTTAGAGTCAACAACGTCGAGAGAGACACTGAAAGAGAAATTGGAGGATTCTCGATTTGATTTTTCGTCTCCTCTTATTGGTATGTTCTGATTGCGATTCGGAATTTGGTTTTATGTGGATCGATTTGGATTTGTGATTTGTAACCTGAAGATGGAGACGAGGAAAGCCTTTGTAGGTCTGGCTTTAGAAGACAACACGGATGAAGGATGGTGGCGGCGATTGTGGGCAACTGGGCTGGGCAAGGTGGTTGTGGTGACGGATTTTGGGTTCTTGGTGGACGGCACCAGTGTGTGGATTCCCCACAGGAATGTGGGCGAGTCAATAAGTGAGCAAACCCATCACGCGCACCGTCGACCTACCTAGATCTACAAAGAAGGAGTTCGAGTATGAGCATGCATGCTCGGACCCAAAAGATGGTGAACTATGCCTCAGCGACGTAAAGCCATGTGAAACTCTAGTGGAGGCCCATAACGATAGTGACGTGCAAATCGTTTATTTGACTTTGGGGGAGAAAGCCTAATCGAACCATCTAGGAGTTGTTTCCAAAGGCTTTCATATTCTATCCATAATATATGTTTTAGTTACAATATATAGAGTTTTCTACCATATAATTATCATACCAAAATCATTGAACTCAAATCAACCCAAACAATAATAACAAAGAGTGTTTCATTCATACTTCTGATTAATTTTGTTTCTCCCCATTGCTACCATTTATTATATTTAACCCATATAACCCATATAATAATACTTAGATCTTCTCATATTTAATGCATATAATATAAATTAGATCTACTCATTCACACCCTTTAACCGTCAACAAAATTATTTAATTTCAAATAAAGTCAAACAAGAATAAATAAATATACAGTTAAGTAAATAAAAAAATAATTAAAATTAATAGTTGCGTGCAGATAAAATATAAAAAGTTCCAAAAGAAGATAAAAAATACTTTGAAGAACCAAGGGAAAGAAGATTCAAAAGGAAATCATAGAGCTGAAAACGAAGAGGGATGAGAAGGCTCAATACACACTCCTTGTTCTTCTTTGTCGAAGCCCGCAGATCGCGCCTCCTTTGGTTGGGCCAACTGGTTTTCTTTTTTCTTTTTTTTTGTTAGTGTGTTAAAAACTAGATGTAAAAAAATTGAATAGTAAATTTACAATAGTGTTTTTGACTATTGGAGGTATAAGGTAGAATTGTAAATATTAGAAGTATTATTAGTGGGTTAGAGGTGAGACAGGAGGGGATGGCTCACCCACTGCTGCAGATGGTCTAATGGGGGAGCTTAAAATTGAAGGGTTAGGTTGTTGGATTTCTGTTATCATTTGAAGTTGCATCATAGTCGCACGAACTGACCGACCACTCTAGTTTGTTGTCTTCGTCTTGCTCTTCCGTTTGTTCCCTTTCTTCGCCCCGTTTCGTCGCTAACTCCTCGTCAAGTCCAAGTCAATTCAAGACACCTTGATTCCTAATAAAAAGCATAAATACAACTAGGATACACTGGCGGACCTACATTGGATCCGGGTTGGGCATATGACCCTCCTGGTTTTCTTGCTACTACTATTTTCCTTTTTTTTTTAGTTCGTCATATAGGGTCACCTCCCAAAAAAGTAATTACAGAAGTTACCCTAATAGGATTGAAAATTATTCAGACTTATCTCTTGGTGACATAACCTAAAATATAAAGACTCCCAAAGATTGGAAACACCACCAGTATATAATCATTTGCGATGTGTTAATATTTGCTCAAAAATTTAATTTATTCGCAATATTGGTTAGACTGAGTCCAGCAGTGGTACTCCCCCACCCCCACCTGACCCACTACTTTCTATCATAATTGACCTTAATATTTACAAATTTGCCATTTGTACTACAATAGTACAGGATCTCCTCCACCCTCTTATCATATTTTAATGAAATCTTTTGATATGTTTGTTTATTCAAATTGTCATATTTTCATATATTAACAATTATAATTCACAAATAACCATTTTTTTTAACCATTATCACAAATAACCATTAGTATTTATAAAAAAATATATTATTTAATATTATAACCTATTAAAAAATTATCACTTTGAATAATTCTAAACAGACATAATTTTGGACATAATTTTAGACATAATTTCTACTTTTAGTGATTTTGATTATGTGTCAATGTTTCCAAAATGTTTGGTATTTACATAGTCGGGATTGATTTTACTACATTTGGAAATTATGTCTATGTTTATGTCTAAAATTCTGTCCATATAGCATTACTCTATTACTTTTGTACAATTATATTAAATAATTATTTACAATACTACCTAAAAGAAAGTTCCTAAAAAAATACTCAATCACATATTTTTTCCAAAAAGAAAATACATAAGTTTATTAAATAGAAAACGAAAACACAAAAAAAAGAAAAAAGAAAAAAGCATCACCAGATCGTGGGACCGGTGCAAGCCCACCCCCCCGGTTGTTGGAGCAACTAATTAGGGTCATGGGTGCCCCCGTGCACCAATATTGGACATAGTCTTATATCTAAATGATGAAAGCTCCTTTACACCATTCTGAACTAGTGGAATACTGTGACGGAACATAGTTTATAGTGAATCTTTGAAAGTGTGTAAGCTTTTGTAACGGAAAAAAAATTTACTTCACCTACTAAAAAATGATTTTACAGTTAATTTATTTAGAAATTTCACACTACCTCCACTTTTCTAACACAAAAAGGTTGTTAAATTTTCTAGTGTTAAGTGTGTCTCCCGACACAAAATCCTGCATCCGCCCCTGCTAGGATAGACGCCCGATTTAGCAGAATATAGGATGCGGTGGCCTTCCTAACCATCATTGTGCAGCTTTCGTGGTGGCGTCCATGATTCTATATTATTCCGGATGGGGATGATACCAAAGTTAAGATATTCAAGGCATCATGAATACTTAGTTTTGGAAGATGAAAAAAAGGGAGATAATCCAGATGTATTTCTAGAACATCACACAATTGTTAGAAATACAATGTTTTTATTCAAAGGACACAAAATTGAAGTACTACTAATTAGAGGATACTATTGAAAATCAACACAACCCTAATAATTAAAATTCCTCAACTATCCCCAACTTCCTCCTCTGGTCTATGCTAAGCTTGGCTGCCCTGAATTTCACTTCAACAGAAACTTGAATACAAGCTTCCCATGCGGCGCACTCTTTTCCCAATACGACATTACTGTGTAAAGCCCATCATAGATGTGAGCCGGTAGAGTTTTATTTGTTTCCCTTTTACCTCGGATTACCCTTACCCTTACCCTTACCGAATACTGAGATTCAGTATTATTCCCCCACGAGGTTACCTTTCTCCATCCTTTGATCCTCCGGCTCTTTGCTGACACGTCCCACATTACCTCCTTGGCCACAATATATCAAATATTCGGGGCTGCGCATATAGTTTTCATAATCTACAAATCCGATGGCAAGGATTGAGACATACTTTCCTTCCTCCCCTATACATGTAGTCTATGCCAGCATCTGGTGGCTTATCGAGACCAACTAGGGAAACCTCCATTATGTAGTGGAACTCGTCCACGACATGTACATCCGGGACAGGTCCTACACTGTTTTCAATGCTAACAAAGTCTGGTCTTTGTCTTATCATTCTAGCGGCTTTACAATCAATTCTCCTTGTTCCCCCTTCTCGTAAGAGATCCCCGCAGTCTCCGGAAGAGATCCAAGGTATTCTTCACCCTTTCACGGGCAGAATCACCGTTTGATACAGTGCTGGAGGACTGAGGCACTTCAAGAGAAAAAGAATAAAGCGATCAAGTTGTTACTCGAATAATATTGGTCTCCTTTGGGTAAGGTATAAGAACGAGGAGTATAAGGCGTGTGCTAGGATTTGATGAAGGATGTACTAGGTATAAAAACTCATATCTAGAATCACATCCTTCATCAAATCCTAGTACATGTCTTATACTCCTCGTTCTTATACTTACCCAAACGAAACCAATATTATTCGAGTAACAACTTCATCGTTTTTATTCTTGTTCTCTTACAGTGCCTCAGTCCTCTAGCACTGTATCGAACTGTGACTCTGCCCCGTGAAAGGGTGAAGAATACTTTGGATCTCTCTTCCAGACACTTTGCGAGGATCTCTTACGAGAAGGGGCAACCTAAAAGAGAATTGTTTGTGAAGCCGCTAAAATGATAAGGGAAAGACCAGACTTTGTTAGCATTGAAAAACGTGTAGGACCTGTCCCGGGTGTACATGTCGAGTTCCACTACAGAATGGAGGTTTCCCTAGTTGGTCTTCATAAGCCACCATATGCTGTCATAGACTACATGGATAGGGGAGGAAGGGAAGTATGCGTCCTAATTGTTGCCATCAGATTTGGTGATTACGGAAACTATACGAGCAACGCAAAATTCTTCATATATTATGGCCAAAGAGGTAAGGTTGAAGATTACGGAAACTTTATATTAAGGGTAATCCGAGGTAAAAGGGAAACAGATAAAACTGTACCAGTTCACATGTATGATGGGCTTTACACAGTAGAGACGTCTTGGGAAGAGAGAGCGCCGCATGGGGAGCTTGTATTCAAGTTTCTGTTGAAGCGAAATCCAGGGCAGCCCCAGCCTAGCACAGACCAATGGAGGAAGTTGAGGATAGTTGAGGGATTTTAATTATTAGGGCTGTGTAGATTTTCAGTAGTATCCTTTGTATTAGTACTTCAGTTTTGAGTCCTTAAAAAAAACATTGTATTTCTAACTAGGCTTAATTACTTAATGCATAACCTCAGTATATTAAAACTAACACATTGCAAACCCCCTTTCTAGAATAGGCTTATTGCATCCCCCATTTGCGATAAATCCTACTTGTTGAAACTGGTAAAAAACTACAGTTAGAAACTTAACGGTAGGACTGTTCGCGGGGCAGTTTGGGCGGGTGAAACACGCATTTTCGTCCCTACCCAAAGAGCTCGGGTTGGAAAAATCATTACCCAAACCTGATCAAGTAATCGCCAAACCCAAACCTGACCGGACATTACGGTTCGGCTCGGTTCGGCTCGGTTTAAGCGGGTTGAAATAAATACAAAATGCATACAAAAAGTACACTACAATGACAGATGGACATCCAGAAGAATGGGTACAAGGACACAATAACAATTTGATACGATAGGTAAGTAATGTAGTTGAACAAAAGAATGTCTATTAGTGTTTAAAAATATAGATGTGAGGATATTCCATTCATGTTTTCAGTAGAGTAGCCTTCTTACTTTGAAGACATCCTGTTGACATGAAGACCTAAGATAAAATCCCAGAAATGAAGGGTGATTATCAAAGACAAAATAGTAAAATAAACTCAACAAAAAATATAAGCAATTTGTTCATGAGTCCTGCAGTGAACGAGCTCTACTTCATTCTTTTTCACATTCTCTCGGATAAAGTGATACCTGGTATCTATATGCTTGCTCCGTTCATGAAATACTGGATTCTTGGCTAAGGCAATAGCTGACTTGTTGTCAATAAAAATCTCAGTGGGTTGTTCTTGATTCAATCCCATATACTTCAGAAAGTTCCTTAACCAAATAGCATGACAACCGGTCGAGTTGGCTGATAAAGTCACAATAGCTTGCTTCTTCGACGACCAAGTAAATGCAAAATTTCCGAAAAAGAAAGTGAATCCAGTTGTGCTCTTCCTTTCGTCCAAGTCTCTTCCCCAATCACTGTCCGAGTATCCAACAAGTTTACAATCATCAACACTTTAATAAAGTAAGCCATCTCGAAGTGTACCTTTTATGTATCGCAAAATCCTCTTGGCTGCATTTAGATGAGATTGGTCCGGTGTCTCCATATATCTGCTAATCAATCCAACTCCATACAAAATATCAGGCCTAGTACAAGTGAGGTACCGCAGGCTTCCAACTAAGCTTTTGAAGTAAGTCGGATCAACATCCCCTTCTTCGTTATTCCTCAATTCTATGCCACAATCAACCAGGGTGCTAATCGAATTACAAGATTCCATCTTGAACCGTTTCAGTACCTCCTCAGTATAAGAAGCTTGAAAAATAAATATACCATCTCCTCTTTGATGGACTTCAATGCCAAGAAATTGGGACATCAATCCCATATCAGTCATATCAAATTCGCGGACCATGCTCCTCTTGAACTCTTCAAACATAGATGAATCATTTCCAGTAAAGATCAAATCATCAACATAAAGGCAAGCAAATAACATCTTACCATTGCCATTAAGCTTCTTCTAAAGTGCATCCTTATAAGCACACTTCTCAAATCCATTTTCCAAGAAGTACTTATCGATTCCATGGTGTGTTATGGGGGATTTCAATGCCTTTTTGAAGGAAGACGAAAAACAAGGGGGACGGCCAGTAGATAAACACTTAATGGATGATTTCAGATTTGCGCTTTCGAGTAATGAGTTGTTTGATTTGGGGTATAGCGGTCAACGCTTTACTTGGACTTGTAATCCGAGGAACAGAGTTCGAATCCGTGAACGGCTTGACAGAGTCGTAGCAAATCAGGCCTGGATGGAGGTATTTTATGGAGCCACGGTTTCACATCTGGCAGCGGCTGTCTCCGACCACATTCCTATAGAGTTGTGTTGGATCCGTACGGTTAAGAGATCTCCTCGCTTTCATTTTGAAGCAATGTGGCTCAGTCATGAAGATTGCAAACCGTTCATAGCTACGAACTGGGCTGATTTAAGCAGCTTAAACCTCTACGACAAACTTGAGGCCTCGGGGATGAGACTTAAACAGTGGGATCACACTATGTTCGGTAGTGTGCGACGAAAAATTGCCTCGATCAGGGAACATATTCTACAGTTACAAAAACATGAAAGTATCGATGCCGTATACGAAAATATTGCAAAACATAAACTGGAACTCAACACTTTATTAGCGAATGAAGAAGTGATGTGGCTACAACGTTCCAGGATACAATGGCTAACGCTTGGCGATCGAAACACTAGTTTTTTTCATCGCAAAGCCTCGCTTTGGAAAGCAAGGAACCACCTCAGTGGATTGGAGAACGCTACAGGGTCATGGATCACGTCACCCGACGGCATAGTCTCTATCCTCGAGGGTCACTTTCGAGAAATATTCACCTCTCAAAACCCGTCTATCACAGATATGGATGAGATGCTGCAATACGTTCAGCCGTCGCTCTCGGCAAACAAAGCTGCTGCTCTTGACGTCCCCTTTTCACGGAGAGAAATTGATCAAGCTCTGTCTCAAATGGGTCCCACAAAGGCCCCAGGGTTAGATGGGTTTCCGGCACTATTTTTTCAGGAAAACTGGGATAGTGTGGGGGACGAGGTGGCCGCTACATGTCTCAACATCCTGAATAACCATGCTAGTCTCCAAGGCTTCAACAAAACAATTATTGCTCTTATTCCCAAGGTGAAACAGGTACGTACACCTAGAGATCTCTGGCCTATTATTCTTTGTTCAGTAATTTACAAGTTGGTAATCAAAACTATGGCAAATCGGCTAAAAGGTGTACTTGATGACTGTATTTCCGAGTATCAAAGTGCGTTTGTTCCAGGGAGATTGATTACAGACAACATCTTAATTGCCTTTGAGCTTCTCCACTCCATGAGAACTCGTAAAAAGGGCAAAACTGGTTTCATGGCAGCTAAATTAGACATGGCAAAGGCATACGATAGGGTGGAATGGTGTTTCCTCGAAGGTGTTATGGCAAAACTGGGTTTCAGCCACAATTGGGTGTCACTCATCCACGAGTGTATCTCCACAACATCCTTCTCCTTTGCCATCCAAGGGGAAATAAAAGGATCAGTAGTGCCAGAGAGAGGATTACGTCAAGGTTGCCCGCTTTCGCCGTATCTCTTTCTCTTTGTTTGTGAAGCCCTTTCTAGAGCTTTGACCGTGGCTGTTGGAGAAGGAAGATTATCAGGGGTAAATGCATCACGTGGGGGCCCAATTGTCTCACATATCTTTTTTGCTGACGATAGCATGGTCTTTCTGAAAGCACCAATTGATGAAATCCTTTTTCTACGGAATTTACTCCAACGGTATGAAGCGGCTTCTGGCCAAAAGGTAAATTACGACAAGTCTTCGGTCGTGTTCTCCTCCAACGTCCCTACGCCTGACAGGAGTGCCTTTGTTACTCTACTCAGTATCCAAGAAACAGCTAGCCACGAGAAGTATCTTGGACTCCCTACCTCTATTGGAAAAAAGAAGATCAATAGTTTCGGTAACCTTGAGGAGAGGGTGAAAAATAAACTGAAAGGATGGAAGAAGAATTTATCTTATGCAGGTCGTGAAGTTCTCATTAAAGCGGTTGCCCAATCGCTTCCTGTTTATACTATGAGCTGTTTTAAGCTCCCCACCACTCTTTGTCAGAAACTTGAGAGGTTAACCTGTCAATTTTTCTGGGGAAAGGAGCAGGGACAACGGGGAGGACATTGGATTGCATGGGAAGCACTTAAAAAGCCTAAAGATGAATGGGGGATCGGTTTCAAGGATCTTGAAGATTTCAACAAAGCTCTCCTTGCCAAACAACTCTGGAGACTCATTTCATTGAATTCCCTGGTAAGTAGAATATTTAAACATAAATATGCTCCAACTAGTGAACTTCTCAAGGCTTCGACATATCAGAACAGCTCTTATGCTTGGCGGTCTATCAGCAGTGCTAGTGATCTAATCCTCAGTGGCTCTCGTTGGAAAGTAGGCAATGGGGAAAACATTTTGATTACCCGGGACCCCTGGCTTAAAAGAGAACCATCTTTCAGTACTATAATGAAACCTAGTGGCTTTGAAAATGCTACTGTGGCGAACTTTTTTACTCAGGAGCGTACATGGGATCACAAAAAATTGATTAGTTGCGGGTTTGGAGTGGATCTACCCGAAATTTGTAAGATCGCCATAGGACCGGCGAATTGTCCGGACTGTCGTAGATGGCATTATACCGAAGATGGAGATTATTCAGTAGCCTCCGGTTATGCGTTGCTGAGAAGCCAAAAAGCTGAGAGCCCCAATGCCTCGACCTCGACCTCTTCTCTGCCGTGGCTAAAAGCTTTATGGAAGGTCCGGGTTCAACCCATGATCATTTACACCACTTGGAGGGCTGCAAAAAACTCGTTAGCCACAAAGGAAAAGGTTGCACGATTCAAGGATGGTGTTTCAACCGAGTGTGTTTTATGTAAGACCAACAACGAATCGGAGTCCCACCTGTTCATTCATTGCCTAGTAGCCAAAACTGTGTGGGGGTGGTTCTTCGACGAGGACTTCTGCCGTAATCTTGTTGGAAGCATCGAAGATTGGATCCCTCGTACTATTGTGAATTTGCCGAGCTCAAAGCGAGGTATTTTTTGTATTATTATTTGGAGGATTTGGGTACTACGCAACTCAATTACGTTTAATGGCGATATTGTAGATGAAATACAACTGAAAAGATCTATCTCACAGTTCATAGCTGAGCTCTCCGGCGATCCGGGTCATCAGACGGTGGCCCCAAAAACTCTGATTTTACCATCTTCCTGCTGGAGGCCGCCGGAATTGGGCACGATGAAAGTTAATACCGATGGAGCATGGTCTACAGAGAAGGATAAGGCGGCGGGAGGAGCGGTGATACGAGACGAACATGGCAGATTGGCGGCGGAAGTTTCTACTCCGCTACCTACAGCGTCTTCAGCACTTGAAGCCGAATCGCTAGCCATTCGGGAAGGTCTTCTTCTTGCAATTGAGTGTAACTATAGGCGGGTCTTAGTGGAGGCTGATGCCAAGAAGGTGATTGATGCAATCAACAGTAAGAAAACACCGGAGCGGGACAAATCGGAAAATGGAGACGTCCTCAGAAGCATGCAGTATTTAGTTAATCGTTTTGATTCTATTCATTTTGTTTTCCGTCATCGCAATTCTAATTCAGTAGCTAATGAATTTGCTAGATTTGGACTTTTGATACCAAACAAACATGTTTGGTTAGGCAGTACCCCGAGTTGGGCGTTACAACTTCTACAAAATGATGTAATTAGGATGAACAATCCTGAAGTTATTCATCAATAGAAGTTTTTCTTCCTCAAAAAAAAAAAAAAAAAAAAAAAAAAACTACACATTTTTAATTTATCATAATCATGTGTCTTATGGTACAAAATTTTATACCAAGACTTACTTTGTAAGACTTTAGTTGATAACCTATTGATGATATAAGTTGTTATAACATAATCACCCCTGAACTTCAAAGATAAGTGAGACTGAATCTTCAAAGCTCTGGTCAAAGTAAACATGCCAGAGTTTCCTTTCTACTTCTAAGTTTTGCTCAAGTGTCTCAATGCAGTTGAGTTTATGAATCTTCAAGAGAAATGAGATTGTGATTTGGAAGTGATAACTTCTTCTTCTTGCCTAGAGGACAAACTAGGCATGGTATGGAGTTTTCAAAGAATGAGGGTTTTAACAAAAAATGCAGTTTAGGCTGAGATGTTTGACCTAATCTACTGTGCTAAATATGGGGTTTGACACTTGTACCAAAACTGTAGCTCATTATTCTCTTACCAGGAGCTACATTAGATGTATGCAAGATATGGAACCTCCTTATTTATGTCTATAACCTAGTATATCAACAACACCTTTCTCGACAATAGTACTGCCAGCAGACTCAGAGAGAAACAGGCAATAATGTGATTGTCGGAGTTGAGACGTGTAGAGTAGATTGAAATGA
Source organism: Linanthus parryae (assembly GCA_023055425.1). NCBI lineage: Eukaryota > Viridiplantae > Streptophyta > Magnoliopsida > Ericales > Polemoniaceae > Linanthus > Linanthus parryae. Next base: position 126,779,049 of record JALGPY010000001.1, read on the forward strand.
AAATCTTGTACGTGAATAACCTTGTCAAGTGTCATCTTATCATTAAGCTTGATAGTACCTATATTGGCCATTTTGATGCTTTTTTCCTTTAGTAGGTTTACAAAGGTGTTGGTGCCAGCCATATAACTCTCAAAATATATGATATCACAACACCCGTGGTCAATAGCCGCACTGTCAATCATCTAAGATCGAGGCAGATCATTAGTGGTGGCTATACTAGACTGTAAAGAATAAGAGTTCATAACTCCAGCCATAAATGAATGTGCAAAATTTGAGAATTTACCTAAGTCATACTGCTGCATTGGACAATCCATATTATGCAAAATACTAGCCAAATGTGAGCTGTCTGAAGAACAAGCTGAGAACATAAAACATGTCTTCAGACTGAGATTGAGACAAAATACAATATTAAGATTGAGATTGAGATTGAGATGGAGCACCATACTTCTGATTATGTATGTACTCCATAACTTCCTCACACTGAGATTGAGAGAGTTGTGAAGGCAAAGTGGAAGTAGCAGATGGTGAAAGAAAATGTGGTTGTGACTTCACAAAACTATCTCCAATAGAATTATAAGCCCAAGAAGAAGAAGACGAGTATTTCCTGCCAAACTGCTTATTTTTCCTTGAAAAGCAGGTGGATAACCATCTAACTTCCAACACTTCTCCTTGATGTGCCATGTACCTCTACAATGGCAACACACAAGTTTAGTTCTACCTCCAAACCCGAAATTAGATTGGCCCTGAAAACCCCGTGCAACATTAGCCATTCTAATATCAGTACATTGATCCCCTCAAAGAGAATATGAATATTAGAATACATAGACATATGTGCCATGACTAAGCCTCTACTAATATCTCTTTGTTTCTCCTATTGAACCACTTGTACAAACACTTTATTCATTGAAGGTAATGGTTCAGTAAGGAGAAGTGCTCGCTAAGAGTTGCTGTTTCCGAAGTAATGCAGATAACACGCTGCAATACAAGCAAAACATCCACCACAAGAACAAATAACCAGTGATAACTCGGTTCATCCCAAAGAGATGTAGTAACAATCATTCCATCTCGTTTTAACAAAGACATTTCTTTCCGTAATTGATAGATTTGTGGTATCTTCTTATGAGAGGATTGTCTAACAAGATCTTGTGAAATCACAGAAGATGTAGCTCTATAAACTACATTAGTTGCAATGTCCTTGGAAACAAAGTTTAGAATCCAGGATATGACCATACTGTCAGACCGGTGCCAAAGAGAATATAAAGGACTAGCAATAGAAGGTGGAGGAAGCAATCCATTAACAAAACCCAGTTTATTATTCTTAGTTTCGAAGGTGAAAGACATATAATGAAACCACATGTTGAAGTTCTCACCGGTGAACAACTGAGAAATAAGATTAATACATGAACTAGTAAAGCAATAAAACGATGAGTGAGTTACCGGCAGCAAGCACTCACTACTTGTAGACATCAGAATGAGAAAGTGCAAAAAAGTAGACCTATAAATGATTGCAGAGAAGCATGAGAAACAAAAACAAAATGTGGTAAAAAATGGATAAGTACTTGGCGGAGTCTCGGAGTCTCTGATACCATACCAAAATAGCAACCCAAACACATAATTAATAGAGAGAAATGGTGTAATTTAGAATATCAAAACTCGAAGAAAAGGCAGGGAGGAAATTGGGTGTTACTACCCAAGACACACCAACAGAAAGTGAGTATGCATAGCAAACCATAACATGCCATATGTTAAATATGACACAACCAATGAGTATGAATTTGCAACATAACACCCTCAGTTTCAACTAACTACAAACTCTACCCCATCAAAATAAGAAAAATAGTTTATTACAAAACTAATATCTCAATAATCTAATTTGGCACAATATTTGGAGCAGAACTTATTGGCAATCCATTATAATTAAAATTTTTGAATTCAGAGTTTGATATTTTTCTGGCCAATTTCAAAGAACATGATATAAACCTACTACGTCTAGCAGGGTTCGAACTATGAACCTCATATACCACTGAGCTACACTTTTACTAGAATTTAAGATCCACTGTTCATATTTTAGGATATAGAAGCTAGTATTCTAGTATCAGGTATTGGTTTTTTTTAATTGTATCACTCTTTTTTTTAGAAACAGTTGAATCACTCTTTATATAACACTAGTACTCTTGTTTAAGCGAAGACCAAGTAAGTTTCTGGAGTTGGCTACGTGTCATTATAACATATTATTTCATTCTATAATACATACTAATTAAAGAGGGAGTTTTACAGTTTATCAAGTATTGTTGTCCAAAATTTGACCGTCAAATATGATAAATCTTAGCCATTGGATACTTTCTCAACTCTACAGTGGCTTGTCACGGGTGTGTCCACTAGTATATACGGTATGAGAGTGTGATTAGGGTTCATCTCTTGAGATAACTAGGCCGCCGCAATCTCCTTTATATATATATATCATCAAACTTATGTCATTTTGACGCTGGTTGCAACTAGTAATTTGTTTCGACATCATTGGCGATGCTTTCAACATCATTTAATCTGTAAGTTCTAATGCTTTAACATTCATCAATCATGTAAAGCCCCATGCTTCTGTCTCTCATCCTGTATTTATAGAATTTGTTAACAAACCTCATTCAAATTTTGCAATTTTAGTGAAAAGTTTCTTGTTAGATCTACAACATAATTCAAAGTCATGAAAGAAGATTATTTCATGCTTTTGAAATGTGATTATTTCACTCACTAATTTTATGTTTAAGATGTATCAAACTACATAAATTTGTTAGGATCCGGGTTTATTTAGACTTATGCGAGCGAAAAATACTTGCTACAAGTGATGCTAGTTCATACTTTACCATAATTGAACTTTAATTTTTCGGCAGAAAGTAAATAAATTTATTTCTTATAGAAACACATAAGTTCAGCTGGTTAATTAATTTTTTTTCTCTGTTTTTCTTTATAGTTCATTACCACAAGTCCCCAATACCAAATGTTCTACTAGAAGAATTGACAGATCGATGTTCGTGATATTTTTTATTGCCCGCATGATAAAAAGGTACACCTTTTAGATTTTATTGTATGTTCTTTCCACTTATAATTTTTATTGTCCGATTAAAGATTAATATGGAGCTTTCTTTTTATTCATATGCAATACACATATACAGAAAAATCGTGAATTGACTATCAGTTTCACAATTTGTTTCTTATTTTTATATGATTGTCTATTTTATGATAAAATTAAAATTCATCAAGAACTAGGTAACTGAGATCAAATAAATAAAGATCAGAGAATAATGTTGGATTTCAGTGGAGGTGTAAGGAAAACTAAATAAATTAGCCGAACTGATAGAACCAAACCACATGTCGCAACATTTTATAGTATAGCATTTTCTTACCTATAAACTCATTGTTTAGTACATTTGATCTTCTAGTTCTACAGTTGTCTTAATTCATAGGCAATATTTGCTACTTAGTTTAGCTTCAAATTTAAGGTTATAACTCGCAGGCTTTACAAAAAGTGGCACGTCTGTGGTAACTGTACCACATTCTTTAAGATTACTTAATTTGCACCCAGAAAATTTAAATGCTTACACTCAATTATATGATCTAAGAAATTGTGATCACTTTTAATGTAAACTAGCAATATGTGCTAGAAGTAATTTGATCCGTTTTCCGTTCAAGCACATACTAAGTGCCTGTTTGGCATCCCAAATTTTAATCCACATGGGATGAAGATATTGTGTTTTCAGTCAATTTCATTTGGCAATGCATAATTTTACTACGTGATAGTCTGCCGATTAAGTAAAATGCAAGTTAATTAAAGAGTCTCAAAAATTGAGAATTTGGCAGATGAAAATCTCAAAAAGGATATATTTTTATGCGTTTTTTATATGAGAATGCGGGGGTTTGCTTATAGTGAGTCTATTAAAGTAGTTGATCTAAAATACTTAAAATTTCATTAAATTGATCATTACCAAACACAATTTTAAGTTACAATGCAACTAAATTATCCACTGAGATTATTTTTAGCCGTTATTTAGATTTTTGGTTGATACGCATATACCCTAAAAATTAACTATCACAATCTTTTTTATTATGAATTTTAGTTTTTAGAATGTTTATTATCTCTCTTTCTCTCTCTCTCTCTCTCTCTCTCTCTCTCTCTCTCCCTCTCTCTCTCTCTCTCTCTCTCTCTCTCTCTCTCTCTTTTCTGAGAAAATCTTTCCCTTAGGACATGAGAGTGTCAAATGTGAGTTTATTATTCAAATAACTCCTCATTGGCATAATATATAAATAGAAATATAAGATTATTATTCAACAAAACTAAAACGAAGCTAATCTTATAAAACAAAAAACCATGATATAATTGAATGTCTCTGTATTAACTATTTGATATATGAACCATTTAGTGCCAATTTTGTTTATAACCTCATTTTCTTACTTACCTAGTGTTGAGAACATTTACCACCACTATATATGGTAAGAATGTCATTGTGGAGTTCAGAAAAGTTAAATGCACGAAATTAATTTCGGCTTCAAAAAATGAGTGTCCATAAACAGATGCTATTTTAGTATTATGAAAGGGATCTCTATGGTAAAATGATTTTAAAGAATTTTACTTCCATAAAGTATATTTACCACCACTTGTTGACTTCAGTTACAGTTTGATAGCCACATTTTTAATTAGGCTTAATTACTTAATGCATCCCTCCAGTATGCCGAAACTCTCATATTGCAACCTTTAGTTCTAAAACTAGCTTATTCCACTCTCCATTTGCAAACAAAACGTCAATGTGAAATTGGTAAGAAAAATCATCCAAACACTAACGGTGAGAGAGGGGCAGAGTTGGCAATACCAAATATAATATGATAACACTAGAAAAAAAATAAAAATTAAGAAAGGAATGAAAAAGAAGATAAGAACTTGAAACATTCCTCTGGTTTAACAAAATGCTCTCTATGCGGGGAAAAAATGGATTATGGCGGAGAGGACCAGACCCTTAATTGCTGCACATGGGTTTGATTGGAAGTGAGTGGCCATGTTAGAAAAAGTATGGATCTAAGTTTTATTCTTAGTGAAATCCATCGAGAATTGAAGTGGACTTGGTAGATTGAAAAAGCTTGAAACCAAGAAAGCAAATTAGTCCCACACTGGTACTCACAAGTGAGGTATGTGGCTTTATATGGTATCACACACAAGAGTAGTGTATAACTACTAAGGTGTGTGGTGGACCATGTGTGTTCTTGTGTGCCTCACGCGCGCCACCGCCCTTCCTCGCCTCGACTCGGACCGGGTCTGGTCGAAGGGCGATTTGGGCGAAAAGTCTCGCGTACGCGAGGCGACCTGGCAAGAGGTTACAGTTCATTTTATTCCAATTATGCACCGATTTAATATTTAATTAATGGGCGATTATTGGAATTGAAACATTGTAACATTTGCGTATTAATTCGGCATTAATGAGAGATTCATTGCAACAGTTTTAGTGCATCAAAGTTGAAAAACGGGCTGATCAATGAGATGGATGCTTCTCGTATTTTTCTCTTTTTCTCTAAAAATCCTCTCTGCTCGTGGTCTCTGGCGAACTGAGGTGTTGATCGTCGTTGATCTTGAGCGTTGTTGTGACAAAGAAGATCGGAGCTGTTTTATCCTGAAAGAATCATCGACGGCATCCCAACACAGTGTAAGTGAGGGCGATTATCTCTTCAAGATCAGTCAGGCCTTCTTGCAAGACCCGACGACTCAGCTATTTTCATCTCTTTTTGTTAAAGCTTGGATTAGAGGTATGACTTCTGATTTCTCGTATTTTTATCAGTTTCTGATATGTGCATTTTTACCTTAATGTATTTGTTACCTACGTTTCTGTGGCCATGATTTCTTAAATATTTATGCTTGTCTAAAATTGATAATTTTAGTGATAATCACCAGCAGTTTTGTTCTGGGTTTCTATTGTTTCTGACTTTATGAGTTTCAATCGAGAGGTTTGGGTTCGTCTAGGTAGAGAGTGAGAGAGATAAAGCAGGCAATTGGAGGAATTTTGATTGAAATTTGGGTTGGGTTTCGTTTTGAATCGAAGCTAGAATTGATTGAGGTTGGTTTCACGGTTTCAATGGAAGCAGAGGGTACTGACTTAGAGTCAACAACGTCGAGAGAGACACTGAAAGAGAAATTTGAGGATTCTCGATTTGATTTTTCGTCTCCTCTTATTGGTATGTTCTGATTGCGATTCGGAATTTGGTTATATGTGGATCGATTTGGATTTGTGATTTGTAACCTGAAGATGGAGATGAGGAAAGCCTTTGTAGGTCTGGCTTTAGAAGACAACACGGATGAAGGATGGTGGCGGCGATTGTGGGCAACTGGGCTGGGCAAGGTGGTTGTGGTGACGGATTTTGGGTTCTTGGTGGACGGCACCAGTGTGTGGATTCCCCACAGGCATGTGGGCGAGTCAACAAGTGAGCAAACCCATCACGCGCACCGTCGACCTACCTAGATCTACAAAGAAGGAGTTCGAGTATGAGCATGCATGCTCGGACCCAAAAGATGGTGAACTATGCCTCAGCGATGTAAAGCCATGTGAAACTCTAGTGGAGGCCCATAACGATAGTGACGTGCAAATCGTTTATTTGACTTTGGGGGAGAAAGCCTAATCGAACCATCTAGGAGTTGGTTCCAAAGGCTTTCATATTCTATCCATAATATATGTTTTAGTTACAATATATAGAGTTTTCTACCATATAATTATCATACCAAAATCATTGAACTCAAATCAACCCAAACAATAATAACAAAGAGTGTTTCATTCATACTTCTGATTAATTTTGTTTCTCCCCATTGCTACCATTTATTATATTTAACCCATATAACCCATATAATAATACTTAGATCTTCTCATATTTAATGCATATAATATAAATTAGATCTACTCATTCACACCCTTTAACCGTCAACAAAATTATTTAATTTCAAATAAAGTCAAACAAGAATAAATAAATATACAGTTAAGTAAATAAAAAAATAATTAGAATTAATAGTTGCGTGCAGATAAAATATAAAAAGTTCCAAAAGAAGATAAAAATACTTTGAAGAACCAAGGGAAAGAAGATTCAAAAGGAAATCATAGAGCTGAAAACGAAGAGGGATGAGAAGGCTCAATACACACTCCTTGTTCTTCTTTGTCGAAGCCCGCAGATCGCGCCTCCTTTGGTTGGGCCAACTGGTTTTCTTTTTTCTTTTTTTTGTTAGTGTGTTAAAACCTAGATGTAAAAAAATTGAATTGTAAATTTACAATAGTGTTTTTGACTATTGGAGGTATAAGGTAGAATTGTAAATATTAGAAGTATTATTAGTGGGTTAGAGGTGAGACAGGAGGGGATGGCTCACCCACTGCTGCGGATGGTCTAATGGGGGAGCTTAAAATTGAAGGGTTAGGTTGTTGGATTTCTGTTATCATTTGAAGTTGCATCATAGTCGCACGAACTGACCGACCACTCTAGTTTGTTGTCTTCGTCTTGCTCTTCCGTTTGTTCCCTTTCTTCGCCCCGTTTTGTCGCTAACTCCTCGTCAAGTCCAAGTCAATTCAAGACACCTTGATTCCTAATAAAAAGCATAAATACAACTAGGATACACTGGCGGACCTACATTAGATCCGGGTTGGGCATATGACCCTCCTGGTTTTCTTGCTACTACTATTTTCCTTTTTTTTTTAGTTCGTCATATAGGGTCACCTCCCAAAAAAGTAATTACAGAAGTTACCCTAATAAGATTGAAAATTATTCAGACTTATCTCTTGGTGACATAACCTAAAATATAAAGACTCCCAAAAATTGGAAACACCACCAGTATATAATCATTTGCGATGTGTTAATATTTGCTCAAAAATTTAATTTATTCGCAATATTTGTTAGACTGAGTCCAGCAGTGGTACTCCCCCACCCCCACTTGACCCACCACTTTCTATCATAATTGACCTTAATATTTACAAATTTGCCATTTGTACTACAATATTACAGGATCTGCTCCACCCTCTTATCATATTTTAATGAAATCTTTTGATATGTTTGTTTATTTAAATTGTCATATTTTCATATATTAACAATTATAATTCACAAATAACCATTTTTTTTAACCATTATCACAAATAACCATTAGTATTTATAAAATAATATATTTCTTAATATTATAACCTATTAAAAAATTATCACTTTGAATAATTCTAAACAGACATAATTTTGGACATAATTTTAGACATAATTTCTACTTTTAGTGATTTTGATTATGTGTCAATGTTTCCAAAATGTTTGGTATTTACGTAGTCGGGATTGATTTTACTACATTTGGAAATTATGTCTATGTTTATGTCTAAAATTCTGTCCATATAGCATTACTCTATTACATTTGTACAATTATATTAAATAATTATTTACAATACTACCTAAAAGAAAGTTCCTAAAAAAATACTCAATCACATATTTTTTCCAAAAAGAAAATACATAAGTTTATTAAATAGAAAACGAAAACACAAAAAAAGGAAAAAAGAAAAAAGCATCACCAGATCGTGGGACCGGTGCAAGCCCACCCCCCGGTTGTTGAAGCAACTAATTAGGGTCATGGGTGCCCCCGTGCACCAATATTGGACACAGTCTTATATCTAAATGATGAAAGCTCCTTTACACCATTCTGAACTAGTGGAATACTGTGACGGAACATAGTTTATAGTGAATCTTTGAAAGTGTGTAAGCTTTTGTAACGGAAAAAAAATTTACTTCACCTACTAAAAAATGATTTTGCAGTTAATTTATTTAGAAATTTCACAGTACCTTCACTTTTCTAACACAAAAAAGTTGTTAAATTTTCTAGTGTTAAGTGTGTCTCCCGACACAAAATCCTGCATCCGCCCCTGCTAGGATAGACGCCCGATTTAGCAGAATATAGGATGCGGTGGCCTTCCTAACCATCATTGTGCAGCTTTACGTGGTGGCGTCCATGATTCTATATTATTCCGGATGGGGATGATACCAAAGTTAAGATATTCAAGGCATCATGAATACTTCGTTTTGGAAGATGAAAAAAAGGGAGATAATCCAGATGTATTTCTAGAACATCACACAATTGTTAGAAATACAATGTTTTTATTCAAAGGACACAAAATTGAAGTACTACTAATTAAAGGATACTATTGAAAATCAACACAACCCTAATAATTAAAATTCCTCAACTATCGCCAACTTCCTCCTCTGGTCTATGCTAAGCTTGGCTGCCCTGAATTTCACTTCAACAGAAACTTGAATACAAGCTTCCCATGCGGCGCACTCTTTTCCCAATACGACATTACTGTGTAAAGCCCATCATAGATGTGAGCCGATAGAGTTTTATTTGTTTCCCTTTTACCTCGGATTACCCTTACCCTTACCCTTACCGAATACTGAGATTCAGTATTATTCCCCCACGAGGTTACCTTTCTCCATCCTTTGATCCTCCGGCACTTTGCTGACACGTCCCACATTACCTCCTTGGCCACAATATATCAAATATTCGGGGCTGCGCATATAGTTTTCATAATCTACAAATCCGATGGCAAGGATTGAGACATACTTTCCTTCCTCCCCTATACATGTAGTCTATGCCAGCATCTGGTGGCTTATGGAGACCAACTAGGGAAACCTCCATTATGTAGTGGAACTCGTCCACGACATGTACATCCGGGACAGGTCCTACACTGTTTTCAATGCTAACAAAGTCTGGTCTTTGTCTTATCATTCTAGCGGCTTTACAATCAATTCTCCTTGTTCCCCCTTCTCGTAAGAGATCCTCGCAAAGTCTCCGGAAGAGATCCAAGGTATTCTTCACCCTTTCACGGGCAGAATCACCGTTTGATACAGTGCTGGAGGACAGAGGCACTGCAAGAAAAAAAGAATAAAGCGATCAAGTTGTTACTCGAATAATATTGGTCTCCTTTGGGTAAGGTATAAGAACGAGGAGTATAAGGCATGTGCTAGGATTTGATGAAGGATGTACTAGGTATAAAAACTCATATCTAGAATCACATCCTTCATCAAATCCTAGTACATGTCTTATACTCCTCGTTCTTAAACTTACCCAAACGAAACCAATATTATTCGAGTAACAACTTCATCGTTTTTATTCTTGTTCTCTTACAGTGCCTCAGTCCTCTAGCAGTGTATCAAACTGTGACTCTGCCCGTGAAAGGGTGAAGAATACTTTGGATCTCTATTCCAGACACTTTGCGAGGATCTCTTACGAGAAGGGGCAACCAGGAGAATTGTTTGTGAAGCCGCTAAAATGATAAGGGAAAGACCAGACTTTGTTAGCATTGAAAAACGTGTAGGACCTGTCCCGGGTGTACATGTCGAGTTCCACTACAGAATGGAGGTTTCCCTAGTTGGTCTTCATAAGCCACCATATGCTGGCATAGACTACATGGATAGGAGAGGAAGGGAAGTATGCGTCTCAATTGTTGCCATCGGATTTGGAGATTACGGAAACTATACGCGCAACGCAAAATTCTTCATATATTATGGCCAAAGAGGTAAGGTTGAAGATTACGGAAACTATATATTAAGGTTAATCCGAGGTAAAAGGGAAACAGATAAAACTGTACCAGTTCACATGTATGATGGGCTTTACACAGTAGAGACGTCTTGGGAAGAGAGAGCAACGCATGGGGAGCTTGTATTCAAGTTTCTGTTGAAGCGAAATCCAGGGCAGCCCCAGCCTAGCACAGACCAAGGGAGGAAGTTGAGGATAGTTGAGGGATTTTAATTATTAGGGCTGTGTAGATTTTCAGTAGTATCCTTTGTATTAGTACTTCAGTTTTGAGTCCTTTAAAAAAACATTGTATTTCTAACTAGGCTTAATTACTTAATGCATAACCTCAGTATATTAAAACTAACACATTGCAAACCCCCTTTCTAGAATAGGCTTATTGCATCCCCCATTTGCGATAAATCATACTTGTTGAAACTGGTAAAAAACTACCGTTAGAAACTTAACGGTAGGACTGCTCGCGGGGCGGTTTGGGCGGGTGAAACACGCATTTTCGTCCCTACCCAAAGAGCTCGGGTTGGAAAAATCATTACCCAAACCTGATCACAAACCTGACCGGACATTACGGTTCGGCTCGGTTTAGGCGGGTTGAAATAAATACAAAATGCATTCAAAAAGTACACTACAATGACAGATGGACATCCAGAAGAATGGGTACACGGACACAATAACAATCTGATACGATAGGTAAGTAATGTAGTTGAACAAAAGAATGTCTATTAGTTTTTAAAAATATAGATGTGAGGATATTCCATTCATGTTTTCAGTAGAGTAGCATTCTTACTTTGAAGACATCCTGTTGACATGAAGACCTAACATAAAATCCCAGAAATGAAGGGTGATTATCAAAGACAAAATAGTAAAATAAACTCAACAAAAAATTTAAGACACATTACCAACATCAATTCATCAATGTCCTGTGTTGTTAGAAAAAGAAATAGAAAAACGGGTTATGAGGAAACAACCCATAACCCAATCTTTATCTACATAAATATTAGAATAATAGAAATTTCTAGGAAAAAACATCACAAACTGTAACCATTTGGTTTTGTTTTTTTTTTTTTTTCGATGACTCTGCTGCCCTGTTCTTGGGCATATATCTCACTCGTCTCTTACCCAAATCATGCACAGTTTCTTCCTGTATACTCCTGGGAATGTTGGCTACAAGTTTCGTGTTGATTTCTTCTTTCAATTCGGTCTCTAACACCCTTGAATCTGAGCCTAAAGTTGGATAGAAAATTTGTTCTTGAAGTTGCTCTTCTTAACATGCAAAAAGTGTCAATTTTGAATGCTTGTATCTTCTTCGTTTTTGGTCCGTTTTGAATGATCTTTAGCTTTCTGGAATCCTTGGAGAATTGGCTAAAACTTTTGTGTTGATTTCTTGGTCAAATTTGATCTCTAAAGCCTCTGATTTTTGCCCCAAAGTTGCTGCAATGTTATGTTCTTCGCTAGCAAAACAACTCAGAATTTTCTAAGTGTTGAAGTTGAATTGAAGCAGTCATTTTGAAACGATTACAACTCCATCAATTCTTTATGAAATCTTGTGTTTCTTTCTCCTATGTGAAGATGGCACATAATACTTCAAATCATCTTCTCTGGGTCATGTTCAAATTTGTAACGGATTCCTCACAAATCAAGCCTAAAGTTGCTAGTTTGAACTTAATAAACTTTCTTGAATTTTACTAAGTGTTGATTCGGAATTTTTGTCCAACTTTTACTAGCGATATCTCTTTGAATACTTGGAGTTCTTAGGAGTTCAAATATGTTCTGGAAAGCTTGGAATACCCTCTTCAATACCCCACCTTCATATTTCCCAAACTCTCCCTCATTTTACCACAAATCAGCTCCAACGTTGACTAGTTGAGATGATTTCACCCTATCTTTGACTTTCAATTTTCTCACTCTAAATGATATTTCTGGCCTTATCGTTCTTCATAAAACTTGTTCGTGTTCACATTCTGAGTCTAAATATCAAGTTTGACCAAGTTTGACTTTTCAAAAACCCTAATTTGACTGAACTGTATAGGAGGGGCAAAATAGTCATTTCACTTAAACTTTGAATTGAGGTTAGTTTAGTAACTCGGAGTTTGTCAGTATGTCTTGTATGCTTATTTGGAGTACTTGTATGTAATTCTGGGCTAGGGTTGACCAAGTCAAATGTTGGGGTCTTTTTGCAATTAAGCAAACTTTAGGGGCCTAAGTGCAATTTATTGAAAGTTGTAGATTTCGTTGATAAGTCATATGGAAGAGTTTGAAGTTAATTCTCGCATGTTTTCGGGCCAATATGAGTACAATTTGGGATCTAGGAAGTTTCAGACACTGTACTAAACGATTTTGGAGTATCATGGACATTTTGGTCAAGTTAGCTTGCATGACCCGCATTCCATTGCATTTTTGCATAAAACCTCATATAGAGGGTAAATGCTAATAGACTGTATACCTGTGTATATCCAGCCGACGTTAAGGATCGTTCGAAGTAGACGTAGGTATTGTGTTGCTGCATTTACCGTAAGACCCGGAACCAATATGGGACGAGAGTTGTAGGAGTGCTAGCTTTGCTTTGTGCCATTCATGGCTCAGAGGTAAGTACATATGTACGACCTTTCCATATCAAATGTGCGCATGTGTGTGATGTTTCAAATGAATACTTGTTATATGAAAAAGTATGAGAATGCATGTTTTCCACTCGAATGTTGTTAAACTATCTTATTCATCTCCTTTGAGAACTCTCGGAAATTACCTGTGAAATGTTGACATTCTGATTCTGGTTATGTGAAAGAGAAGAAATAAAATATATCTAATAGACTTAGGACGATGTACAGAGTACTGTTATGAATGGGAGGCGTCAAGCGATCCTCCATTTTCTTATGGCTAGGACCATTGAAGCAATGCTTCTTATTATTGGATAGAACGTCAATGTTCAAAAATCCGCCCCCGATGAGCCAAAATGTACCAAGTTATTGAGGCCAAGGGTTTTATAGAGCTATAGAGGGCTACTTATACTTGTAAGGGTCACTACGGTATAGGGGTGTCGACACTTAAGGCCTTTTAGCTAATGTTGTGAGCGGGGTTGACGAATGGGCTCCCTTAACACTCGGTGAAATAGGGTTTGATAGACCCTAGAAGGAACCCTTAGTGATTATTTCGTGATCCCTCTGTTTACATCGATCCTGCTGGTGGCTCTTGACACGCCTCAGCTAAATTAAACTGTTGATTGAAGTCGAAATTATAAATTGACTACTTATTAATGATGCCCTAATCGATTGAAATGAATTGTAAATCTTGGCTACCCATGAACTACTATCGTTATCAGATCAAACAAAACTTGTGTACTCTGGATATTTTACCAACTACTCGTGGTTTCTCAATGTTATTAAATTGAGAGGTTTTTGTTACTCGGTTACTTCAATTTGCTCCAAATTCTCCAATATGATAGTTTTACTATTTGAATCTTTTGATTTGTTTCAACTCATGCTTCCGTGCCACTCGTTGCTTTACATGTCGTAGTGTGTATTTACTCAGTTTTTACTGATCAATTTCTTCAAAACTGCGTCGGCTTTTGCCATTTTAAAACCGCAGGTCGTCAATCAAAGTGGGGGATGGGAACGCTGGAACGAGACGAAGAAGTATAGCTTAAATTAGATCACTTAGTAGATCACGAATGTTATGTTTTAAATTGTACTTATTATCGAAATTTTGTTATGTACATTAAGCGAAATGTAATCTTAATAGTATATTTCTACTTTTGATTGTCGATTGTCTCTTTAACCCTGAACCGAGATCCCGGGTCGTTTCACCTTTATATATATATATATATATATATCATCAAACTTATGTCATTTTGACGCTGGTTGCAACTAGTAATTTGTTTCGACATCATTGGCGATGCTTTCAACATCATTTAATCTGTAAGTTCTAATGCTTTAACATTCATCAATCATGTAAAGCCCCATGCTTCCGTCTCTCATCCTGTATTTATAGAACTTGTTAACAAACCTCATTCAAATTTTGCATTTTTAGTGAAAAGTTTCTTGTTAGATCTACAACATAATTCAAAGTCATGAAAGAAGATTATTTCATGCTTTTGAAATGTGATTATTTCACTCACTAATTTTATGTTTAAGATGTATCAAACTACATAAATTTGTTAGGATCCGGGTTTATTTAGACTTATGCGAGCGAAAAATACTTGTTACAAGTGATGCAAGTTCATACTTTACCATAATTGAACTTTAATTTTTCGGCGGAAAGTAAATAAATTTATTTCTTATAGAAACACATAAGTTCAGCTGGTTAATTAATTTTTTTTTCTCTGTTTTCCTTTATAGTCCACTAGGCGGAACCCCGCGCTAAAGCGCGGGTGGGTGAGCAAATATGTTATTGAGATTTGGTGGCACTCTGTAATTCTTTATAAATTATGAAACTTTTTTTTCCTCAAGGAATATATATCATGAGTGTCATTAGTCCAAACCAACTGTAGTCATTTTTTTCGGGAAGACTGTAATCATGATCAAGGGTAGATCTCGGAATTGACGGTATTACGGGATAAGAAGTTGTAACCAATTTAAACATCAATTTTCTGGTCAACTTAAACAAATTATACCCTAAATAGTGTATTAAATGGAAAAACTATAAGTTTTGGGTGAAATATAATATAAGTGGGCACTAATATGTATACATTCATAAAAGTTTAGAAGCTGCCATGTGTAAAATTGTATAGATAAATACAATTACACAATTAAGAATTTACATATGTAACTTTCTATAAAGGGATTCCTTGAATGAACCCGGATGTTGGAGCTGCTAATTACGTCACATGGGACTTGGACCAACCCAGCAACCCGACCAAACAACTACCAATCGAGGTTTTTCAAGAGAAAAAGTGAGATAAGGTATCATTTAAAGAGTTAAAAGATACAGAAAAGTGAAAAGTACACAGAAAAGTTTCAAACATTTCAAATATTTATTTTAACGTAAAGTGTTTTTTATTTTTTTAATGTAAAGTTGAATAAAGTATACTGTCCTCAATTTAACCACGAAAAGAAACCATAACCTCATAAATATACCATATTTATTTGAAACAGATTTCATCGCGAAGAGCTTAAAATTGACCATGTTCGTTAATTATCTCTAGAATTTGTAAAAATGGTGAAATGATAAGTAACTTTTGGGAATAATCTATTTCTTTTACACGTACATTATATTGTTCTAAAATCAAAAATTTAAGAATTCTTTAAATTGACTTCGTAGATATTTAGATGTTCATTATGATCATGTTTGAAAGGAAATATTGGAAACGGAAAAAGAAGCATCATGCAAATGTGTTCTTTTACATCCTAGGAGAGCATGAGCTAGTGGTGAACAAATTCAATTTCATTATATCATTTATATTTTTTCTTGGAATTATTTTTGTCAAAGAGAAATTATTTATATAAGTAGACCCGTTTCGTCATTTCCTGTCATAGCTCCTCCAGATGTTCTACAATGGGTGCATAGTTTGTTAGAATATTATTAGACTCTTTTGGCCTATTGTTTATATAGTTATTTATTTGTTTATAATTACTTCATATAGTCGGGTTCGAACTCAGAACCTAATGCAGGGGCTTCAAACAATCTACCATTGAGCTAGTACTCATTTGCTTTTGGCCTATTTTGATATTTTGTACGGACTAAGTTATATTATCTTAATAATGTATAAGAAAATATCATTCTTTCCTCATCTACTGGCCTTATTTTTTTTTTGAGAATCGCTGTCTTTTCTTTTCCAACTAATTAAACAATTAAATATAAATCTTCATACCATTCTAGGTAGAAAGATATAAGGTCTGAATCTATCCATATAAATGGATGCATGATCCAAAATGCCTCTTTGTGAAGTAAATTCCATTCTCTTCGACTCCATGTACAAATAAAACGGTAAAAATAGAGTATAATAATATGTTCTATAGAGTCAATCTATTTATGGAAAAATCCGAGTTTATTACAATTTTTTGGCTGATAGAGGGATGAAATGGTATAGTTCATTTTATTGGTAGCTTGGAGGATTAAAAGCATGGACATATAATTTGAAAAGTTTAAATGCCCTTGACATGATAAATTTCATAATATTTTAATCTCAACAAAGCAGGAGAAGAAACAAAAACAGGACAAGGTAAGTTATTTTCCTCTTTATCTACACATGTGATCAACTTCTATCAAACAATAGGCAATAAAGTAAAGGCTATTATGAAGCAAAAAGTCTAAAAATGCTTAATTTACCACCATGTTATCCTTAAGAAAAACACACAAAAAAAAACACAACGTTCTCTTTAAATAATTATTATTCAATTATTTTTATTTTTAATCAGAGAAGTAAAATACGTTGTGAAGTGAATTTTCCAGTAAAAATAGTGTTTTTGTTTTTAAAAATAGTGATACCAAACATGCATCAAAATTGAAGTTTGGCTAATAAAGTTATGTAAGAATCTCAAAACATTTTTGATAATTTAATCATTCCATTTGTCCCATTATATGCGCTCTACAGGACTGAAGGGAGTGATGTTTTTTTTTGCCGAATCTTAAGCTTTCATTATCAAGAAATGACCATCACGGCCAAATACAGCTGAACTCAGATCAAATCTGATCTGAACAAAGAGAAAGCTCAAGAAAAGAGCAAAAAAAAGAAAATAAAAAACAAAACTGATCATTCCCCATGTCTTGAAAGAGACATGGGGAATGATCACCAAGTAGATTTACAAAGTTGTTGATTGTTTTATGTGATGTTCACCAAGTAGATTTACAAAGTTGTTGATTGTTTTATGTGACTATCTTTTTTTTTTCAACTGAAAATGCACAAATCTTTTATGGAAGAAAATAAAGGGAAGAAGTAAGTACTAATTTGATTGATGCTCGCTTCTGTGATTCCAAACTCCATGCCTCTGTTTTGCTGAACTCGTATTAGACCAGCGAGTAGATTATGCTCCTCAGTGAATTTTGTTTACTCCTGCACTCGTTGATTATTGTGTCTAAAACCCGACCCGACTTTTTATGTACCTTCCTTAGCCTGTTATTTCTTCTGGTGTCGACATTAGAAAACTTGAGCGAGAGAAACGCGTCAGCCATATTGAGTTCCCCTAAAAAAAAGGTAAACCCGTCATCATCCCAATCAACTCGTCTTGTCCTTGGAAGTTGCTCCCAAACACTGCTTTACACGTTATGGTATTCAATAGACAAAATAATTTCTTGGTAAATTCACAGGTGATCCTGAGGACAGCCTAGCTAATGCAATGGAAACCTCTTTTTCTCTTATGGAACTAAAATAGCTAACCTTGTTGTTACCGAGGGCCTCAGACAGATTCTGCGCATCTGTCTCCAGTATTCGCCATATGGAGCATAACCAAGATTGCGTTTGTTGTAGAACAAAACCTTATTCGGGTCTTTCTGTGAATTTTAGATTGTGTGTTTTTATCACCTCTTTGGCTAGTTGGGCTGATGATACCACGATAGTGGGGAGTTGACTTATTAAGAGTTGCTTTGCCAAGCTGTGAAGAGGATGCCATGGGGGGCAGAAGCTAGTTCCTGGGACTTGGAGTTAACTTACTGCACCATTTTTTTGATAATTGAGGACTTACTCTTCGTGATGGAAGTGTGATATTGCATTTTCGGTTATTTCTCTACCAAGGTTGTAACATATAGCAATTTAATCAGGCAATTAATAGTCGTTTGTAACTCCTGCTATATTATTGCACTTATTTAGTGGTGCCTAGTAATTAAATAGATATGTAATTTATTTGTGATGGATAATGTGCCACGTAATGTGTTTAGTATGATAAATTTACACGTGGAAGTTAGTCATTGGCTGAGCATTCCAACTATGCGACACATGTTCTCTCTATGAGAAGTATGAAACGACACATGTCGTATCGAGGTGAAAGCTCGGCACTTGCCTGCTTTTATATATATATAGATTACCACAAGTCCCCAATACCAAATGTTCTACTAGAAGAATTGACAGATCGATGTTCGTGATATTTTTTATTGCCCGCATGATAAAAAGGTACAACTTTTAGATTTTATTGTATGTTCCTTCCACTTATAATTTTTGGTGTCCGATTAAAGATTAATATGGAGCTTTCTTTTTATTCATATGCAATACACATATACAGAAAAATTATGAATTGACTATCAGTTTCACAATTTGTTTCTTATTTTTATATGATTGTCTATTTTATGATAAAATTAAAATTCATCACGAACTAGGTAAGTGAGATCAAATAAATAAAGATCAGAGAATAATGTTGGATTTCAGTGGAGGTGTAAGGAAACTAAATAAATTAGCCGAACTGATAGAACCAAACCACATGTCGCAACATTTTCTAGTATAGCATTTTCTTACCTATAAACTCATTGTTTAGTACATTTGATCTTCTAGTTCTACAGTTGTCTTAATTCATAGGCAATATTTGCTACTTAGTTTAGCTTCAAATTTAAGGTTATAACTCGCAGGCTTTACAAAAAGTGGCACGTCTGTGGTAACTGTACCACATTCTTTAAGATTACTTAATTTGCACCCAGAAAATTTAAATGCTTACACTCAATTATATGATCTAAGAAATTGTGATCACTTTTAATGTAAACTAGCAATATGTGCTAGAAGTAATTTTCCGTTCAAGCACATACTAAGTGCCTGTTTGGCATCCCAAATTTTAATCCACATGGGATGAAGATATTGTATTTTCAGTCAATTTCATTTGGCAATGCATAATTTTTTTTTGAGGGGAGGCAATGCATAATTTTACTACGTGATAGTCTGCCGATTAAGTAAAATGCAAGTTAATTGAAGAGTCTCCAAAATTGAGAATTTGGCAGAAGAAAATCTCAAAAAAGGATACATTTTTATGCGTTTTTGATATGAGAATGCGGGGGTTTGCTTATAGTGAGTCTATTAAAGTAGTTGATCTAAAATACTTAAAATTTCATCAAATTGATCATTACCAAACACAATTTTAAGTTACAATGCAACTAAATTATCCACTGAGATTATTTTTAGCCGTTATTTAGATTTTTAGTTGATACGCATATACCCTAAAAATTAACTATCACAATCTTTTTTATTATGAATTTTAGTTTTTAGAATGTTTATTATCTTTCTCTCTCTCTCAACCCCTCTCTCTCTCTCTCTCTCTCTCTCTCTTTTTCTGCAAAAATCTTTCCCTTAGGACATGAGAGTGTCAAATGTGAGTTTATTATTCAAATAACTCCTCATTGGCATAATATATAAATAGAAATATAAGATTATTATTCAACATAACTAAAACGAAGCTAATCTTATAAAACAAAAAACCATGATATTTAAAGTTACACGATAAGAATGTCTCTGTATTAACTATTTGATAGATGAACCATTTAGTGCCAATTTTGTTTATAACCACATTTTCTTACTTACCTAGTGTTGAGAACATTTACCACCACTATGTATGGTAAGAATGTCATTGTGGAGTTTAGAAAAGTTAAATGCACGAAATTAATTTCGGCTTCAAAAAATGAGTGTCCATAAACAGATGCTATTTTAGTATTATGAAAGGGATCTCTATGGTAAAATGATTTTAAAGAATTTTACTTCCATAAAGTATATTTACAACCACTTGTTGACTTCAGTTACAGTTTGATAGCCACATTTTTAATTAGGCTTAATTACTTAATGCATACTTCCAGTATGCCGAAACTCTCATATTGCAACCTCTAGTTCTAAAACTAGCTTATTCCACTCTCCATTTGCAAACAAAACGTCAATGTGAAACTAGTAAGAAAAAACATCCAAACACTAACGGTGAGAGAGGGGCAGAGTTGGCAATACCAAATATAATATGATAACACTAGAAAAAAATAAAAATTAAGAAAGGAATGAAAAAGAAGATAAGAACTTGAAACATTCCTCTGGTTTAAAAAAATGCTCTCTATCCGGCGAAAAAATGGATTATGGCGGAGAGGACCAGACCCTTAACTGCTGCACATGGGTTTGATTGGAAGTGAGTGGCCATGTTAGAAAAAGTATGGATCTAAGTTTTATTCTTAGTGAAATCCATCGAGAATTGAAGTGGACTTGGTAGATTGAAAAAGCTTGAAACCAAGAAAGCAAATTAGTCCCACACTGGTACTCACAAGTGAGGTATGTGGCTTTATATGGTATCACACACAAGAGTAGTGTATAACTACTAAGGTGTGTGGTGGACCATGTGTGTTCTTGTGTGCCTCACGCGCGCCACCGCCCTTCCTCGCCTCGACTCGGGCCGGGTCTGGTCGAAGGGCGATTTGGGCGAAATGTCTCGCGTACGCGAGGCGACCTGGCAAGAGGTTACAGTTCATTTTATTCCAATTACGCACCGATTTAATTTTCAATTAATGGGCGATTATTGGAAACATTGTAACATTTGCGTATTAATTGGGCATTAATGAGAGATTCATTGCAACAGTTTTAGTGCATCAAAGTTGAAAAACGGGCTGATCAATGAGATGGATGCTTCTCGTATTTTTCTCTTTTTCTCTGAAAATCCTCTCTGCTCGTGGTCTCTGGCGAATTGAGGTGCTGATCGTCGTTGATCTTGAACGTTGTTGTGACAAAGAAGATCGGAGCTGTTTTATCCTGGAAGAATCATCGCCGGCATCCCAACACAGTGTAAGTGGGGGCGATTATCTCTTCAAGATCAGTCAGGCCTTCTTGCAAGACCTGACGACTCAACTATTTTCATCTCTTTTTGTTAAAGCTTGGATTAGAGGTATGACTTATGATTTCTCGTATTTTTATCAGTTTCTGATATGTGCATTTTTACCTTAATGTATTTGTTACCTACGTTTCTGTGGCCATGATTTCTTAAATATTTATGCTTGTCTAAAATTGATAATTTTAGTGATAATCACCAGCAGTTTTGTTCTGGGTTCTATTGTTTCTGCCTTTATGAGTTTGAATCGAGAGGTTTGGGTTCGTCTAGGTAGAGAGTGAGAGAGATAAAGCAGGCAATTGGAGGAATTTTGATTGAAATTTGGGTTGGGTTTCGTTTTGAATCGAAGCTAGAATTGATTGAGGTTGGTTTCACGGTTTCAATGGAAGCAGAGGGTACTGACTTAGAGTCAACAACGTCGAGAGAGACACTGAAAGAGAAATTGGAGGATTCTCGATTTGATTTTTCGTCTCCTCTTATTGGTATGTTCTGATTGCGATTCGGAATTTGGTTATATGTGGATCGATTTGGATTTGTGATTTGTAACCTGAAGATGGAGATGAGGAAAGCCTTTGTAGGTCTGGCTTTAGAAGACAACACGGATGAAGGATGGTGGCGGCGATTGTGGGCAACTGGGCTGGGCAAGGTGGTTGTGGTGACGGATTTTGGGTTCTTGGTGGACGGCACCAGTATGTGGATTCCCCACAGGCATGTGGGCGAGTCAACAAGTGAGCAAACCCATCACGCGCACCGTCGACCTACCTAGATCTACAAAGAAGGAGTTCGAGTATGAGCATGCATGCTCGGACCCAAAAGATGGTGAACTATGCCTCAGCGACGGAAACACATGTGAAACTCTAGTGGAGGCCCATAACGGTAGTGACGTGCAAATCGTTTATTTGACTTTGGGGGAGAAAGCCTAATCGAACCATCTAGGAGTTGGTTCCAAAGGCTTTCATATTCTATCCATAATATATGTTTTAGTTACAATATATAGAGTTTTCTACCATATAATTATCATACCAAAATCATTGAACTCAAATCAACCCAAACAATAATAACAAAGAGTGTTTCATTCATACTTCTGATTAATTTTGTTTCTCCCCATTGCTACCATTTATTATATTTAACCCATATAACCCATATAATAATACTTAGATCTTCTCATATTTAATGCATATAATATAAATTAGATCTACTCATTCACACCCTTTAACCGTCAACAAAATTATTTAATTTCAAATAAAGTCAAACAAGAATAAATAAATATACAGTTAAGTAAATAAAAAAATAATTAAAATTAATAGTTGCGTGCAGATAAAATATAAAAAGTTCCAAAAGAAGATAAAAAATACTTTGAAGAACCAAGGGAAAGAAGATTCAAAAGGAAATCATAGAGCTGAAAACGAAGAGGGATGAGAAGGCTCAATACACACTCCTTGTTCTTCTTTGTCGAAGCCCGCAGATCGCGCCTCCTTTGGTTGGGCCAACTGGTTTTTTTTTTTTTTTTTTTTTGTTAGTGTGTTAAAAACTAGATGTAAAAAAATTGAATAGTCAATTTACAATAGTGTTTTTGACTATTGGAGGTATAAGGTAGAATTGTAAATATTAGAAGTATTATTAGTGGGTTAGAGGTGAGACAGGAGGGGATGGCTCACCCACTGCTGCGGATGGTCTAATGGGGGAGCTTAAAATTGAAGGGTTAGGTTGTTGGATTTCTGTTATCATTTGAAGTTGCATCATAGTCGCACGAACTGACCGACCACTCTAGTTTGTTGTCTTCGTCTTGCTCTTCCGTTTGGTCCCTTTCTTCGCCCCGTTTCGTCGCTAACTCCTCGTCAAGTCCAAGTCAATTCAAGACACCTTGATTCCTAATAAAAAGCATAAATACAACTAGGATACACTGGCGGACCTACATTAGATCCGGGTTGGGCATATGACCCTCCTGGTTTTCTTGCTACTACTATTTTCCCTTTTTTTTAGTTCGTCATATAGTGTCACCTCCCAAAAAAGTAATTACAGAAGTTACCCTAATAAGATTGAAAATTATTCAGACTTATCTCTTGGTGACATAACCTAAAATATAAAGACTCCCAAAAATTGGAAACACCACCAGTATATAATCATGGGTTAATTGCATTTTACCCCCCTGTGGTTAGGGGTTTGTGCGAAAGACCTCCTTGTGGTCTCACATGTAGCAATACACACCCCTGTGGTTTCGTTTATGTGCGGCTCCGTTAGTTTTAACGGAATCCGTCTACTTTTCACTCTTTTTACCCATTGTACCCTTAATATTCACACACCCACCCACACAAAAAAAAGAAAAAAAAAAAGACCGAAACAAAACAAAACAATCTGAGAACAGATCTAGGGTGAAGGAGGCGGACGGGAAGGGGGAAGAGGAGGGAGAGAGAGAGATCTGGAGGAAGGAGAAGGTGGAGGAGGAGGAGGAGGGGAGTGGAGCTGGAGAAGGAGGAGAACGGCGTCGACGAAGCCGCCGGAGGACGACAGGACGATGACGATGACGACGACGACGACGACGACGGCGCTCCAACCACGACCTACGCCGCTGCTGCTCTTCTCTCTCTCTCACTTCTCCTTTTCCAAATCGACAAAGCCCACGTTGAATCAACAACTTTTGTGCTATATACGTTCTTTGTGAGCTCTATGAGTAGGTGATGCTTGCAGTTGTTGCAATTCAATCAAACCCCCTGTTTTGTTGTATCTTCATTAGAACTTTGAAGTCTATTGTGTGGAAAAAGGGTGTTCAGTTTACTTGCCCATTTGTTTCTGACAGCTTGTGGAGAGTTGGATTGTGGGATTGGATCAAGTGTTTCATTGATGATGTTAGTGGGTTGGAACCAGATTCATATGGCGATCCTCTTGAAGTTATGCATTCAAAATGTGAGGGTATTCATACATGTCAGGAAGGTGTTTGACAAAATGCTTCAAAGAGATTTAGTTTCTTGAAACACTGCACTAATTTCGTGTGATTGGGAAGGGTCTGGAAATCCTTTTGATGTTTTTGCCACAGATCTGAAAACTTATACTTTTCTTAATTTGGTTCTTCAAATTTTAGTAGGAATTTGTATTCTTGAAGAAAAATGGAGGAAGAGAAAATGAAGGTGTAGAGAGAAAATGAGATAAGAGCAAATTTAGAGAGAGAAAGTGAGATAAAAAAAATTGAGTGCATTATTCTATATATCTAAGGATAATTTAGTCTTTTGAACCTCATTAACGGAAAATGACCCCCTTACTGCACAAAAACCAAACCACAAGGGGTTGTATTGCTACATGTGAGATCACAGGGAGGTCTTTTGCACAAACCCCTAACCACAGGGGGGTAAAATGCAATTAACGCTATAATCATTTGCGATGTGTTAATATTTGCTCAAAAATTTAATTTATTCGCAATATTTGTTAGACCGAGTCCATCAGTGGTACTCACCTACCCCCACCTGACCCACTACTTTCTATCATAATTGACTTTAATATTTACAAATTTGCCATTTGTACTACAATAGTACAGGATCTCCTCCACCCCTCTTATCATATTTTAATGAAATCTTTTGATATGTTTGTTTATTTAAATTGTCATATTTTCATATATTAACAATTATAATTCACAAATAACCATTTTTTTAACCATTATCACAAATAACCATTAGTATTTATAAAATAATATATTATTTAATATTATAACCTATTAAAAAATTATTACTTTGAATAATTCTAAACATATATAATTTTGGACATAATTTTAGACATAATTTCTACTTTTAGTGATTTTGAGTATGTGTCAATGTTTCCAAAGAGTTTGGTATTTACATAGTCGGGATTGATTTTACTACATTTAGAAATTATGTCTATGTTTATGTCTAAAATTATGTCCATATAGCATTATTCTATTACTTTTGTACAATTATATTAAATAATTATTTACAATACTACCTAAAAGAAAGTTCCTAAAAAATACTCAATCACATATTTTTTCCAAAAAGAAAATACATAAGTTTATTAAATAGAAAACGAAAACACAAAAAAAGGAAAAAAGAAAAAAGCATCACCAGATCGTGGGACCGGTGCAAGCCCACCCCGCGGTTGTTGAAGCAACTAATTAGGGTCATGGGTGCCCCCGTGCACCACTATTGGACATAGTCTTATATCTAAATGATGAAAGCTCCTTTACACCATTCTGAACTAGTGGAATACTGTGACAGAACATAGTTTATAGTGAATGTTTGAAAGTGTGTAAGCTTTTGTAACGGAAAAAAAATTTATTTTACCTACTAAAAAATGATTTTGCAGTTAATTTATTTAGAAATTTCACAGTACCTTCACTTTTCTAACACAAAAAAGTTGTTAAATTTTCTAGTGTTAAGTGTGTCTCCCGACACAAAATCCTGCATCCGCCCCTGCTAGGATAGACGCCCGATTTAGCAGAATATAGGATGCGGATGGCCTTCCTAACCATCATTGTGCAGCTTTACGTGGTGGCGTCCACGATTCTATATTATTCCGGATGGGGATGATACCAAAGTTAAGATATTCAAGGCATCATGAATACTTAGTTTTGGAAGATGAAAAAAAGGGAGATAATCCAGATGTATTTCTAGAACATCACACAATTGTTAGAAATACAATGTTTTTATTCAAAGGACACAAAATTGAAGTACTACTAATTAAAGGATACTATTGAAAATCAACACAACCCTAATAATTAAAATTCCTCAACTATCCCCAACTTCCTCCTCTGGTCTATGCTAAGCTTGGCTTCCCTGAATTTCACTTCAACAGAAACTTGAATACAAGCTTCCCATGCGGCGCACTCTTTTCCCAATACGACATTACTGTGTAAAGCCCATCATAGATGTGAGCCGGTAGAGTTTTATTTGTTTCCCTTTTACCTCGGATTACCCTTACCCTTACCGAATACTGAGATTCAGTATTATTCCCCCACGAGGTTACCTTTCTCCATCCTTTGATCCTCCGGCTCTTTGCTGACACGTCCCACATTACCTCCTTGGCCACAATATATCAAATATTCGGGGCTGCGCATATGGTTTTCATAATCTACAAATCCGATGGCAAGGGTTGAGACATACTTTCCTTCCTCCCCTATACATGTAGTCTATGCCAGCATCTGGTGGCTTATGGAGACCAACTAGGGAAACCTCCATTATGTAGTGGAACTCGTCCACGACATGTACATCCGGGACAGGTCCTACACTGTTTTCAATGCTAACAAAGTCTGGTCTTTGTCTTATCATTCTAGCGGCTTTACAATCAATTCTCCTTGTTCCCCCTTCTCGTAAGAGATCCTCGCAAAGTCTCCGGAAGAGATCCAAGGTATTCTTCACCCTTTCACGGGCAGAATCACCGTTTGATACACTGCTGGAGGACTGAGGCACTGCAAGAGAAAAAGAATAAAGCGATCAAGTTGTTACTCGAATAATATTGGTCTCCTTTGGGTAAGGTATAAGAACGAGGAGTATAAGGCATGTGCTAGGATTTTATGAAGGATGTACTAGGTATAAAAACTCATATCTAGAATCACATCCTTCATCAAATCCTAGTACATGTCTTATACTCCTCGTTCTTATACTTACCCAAACGAAACCAATATTATTCGAGTAACAACTTCATCGTTTTTATTCTTGTTCTCTTACAGTGCCTCAGTCCTCTAGCACTGTATCAAACTGTGACTCTGCCCGTGAAAGGGTGAAGAATACTTTAGATCTCTATTCTTGACACTTTGCGAGGATGTCTTACGAGAAGGGGCAACCAGGAGAATTGTTTGTGAAGCCGCTAAAATGATAAGGGAAAGACCAGACTTTGTTAGCATTGAAAAACGTGTAGGACCTGTCCCGGGTGTACATGTCGAGTTCCACTACAGAATAGAGGTTTCCCTAGTTGGTCTTCATAAGCCACCATATGCTGGCATAGAATACATGGATAGGGGAGGAAGGGAAGTATGCGTCTCAATTGTTGCCATCGGATTTGGAGATTACGAAAACTATACGCGCAACGCAAAATTCTTCATATATTATGGCCAAAGAGGTAAGGTTGAAGATTACGGAAACTATATATTAAGGTTAATCCGAGGTAAAGGGAAATAGATAAAACTGTACCAGTTCACATGTATGATGGGCTTTACACAGTAGAGACGTCTTGGGAAGAGAGAGCGCCGCATGGGGAGCTTGTATTCAAGTTTCTGTTGAAGCGAAATCCAGGGCAGCCCCAGCCTAGCACAGACCAATGGAGGAATTTGAGGATAGTTGAGGGATTTTAATTATTAGGGCTGTGTAGATTTTCAGTAGTATCCTTTGTATTAGTACTTCAGTTTTGAGTCTTTTAAAAAAACATTGTATTTCTAATAGGCTTAATTACTTAATGCATAACCTCAGTATATTAAAACTAACACATTGCAAACCCCCTTTCTAGAATAGGCTTATTGCATCCCCCATTTGCGATAAATCCTACTTGTTGAAACTGGTAAAAAACTACCGTTAGAAACTTAACGGTAGGACTGTTCGCGGGGCGGTTTGGGCGGGTGAAACACGCATTTTCGTCCCTACCCAAAGAGCTCGGGTTGGAAAAATCATTACCCAAACCTGATCAAGTAATCGCCAAACCCAAACCTGACCGGACATTACGGTTCGGCTCGGTTTAGGCGGGTTGAAATGAATACAAAATGCATACAAAAAGTACACTACAATGACAGATGGACATCCAGAAGAATGGGTACACGGACACATTAACAATCTGATACGATAGGTAAGTAATGTAGTTGAACAAAAGAATGTCTATTAGTGTTTAAAAATATAGATGTGAGGATATTCCATTCATGTTTTCAGTAGAGTAGCCTTCTTACTTTGAAGACATCCTGTTGACATGAAGGCCTAACATAAAATCCCATAAATGAAGGGTGATTATCAAAGACAAAATAGTAAAATAAACTCAACAAAAAATTTAAGACACATTACCAACATCAATTCTTCAATGTCATGTGTTGTTAGAAAAAGAAATAGAAAAACGGGTTATGAGGAAACAACCCAGAACCCAATCTTTATCTACATAAATATTAGAATAATAGAAATTTCTAGGAAAAAACATCACAAACTGTAACCATTCGGCGCGGGGCGGGGGGGGGGGGGGGGGGGGGGGCGGGGCTTAGGTGGGTTTAGAAAATTACCACCCGTAGCCCACCCGAATTACGGCGGGTATGGAGATTCCAAACCCATAATCACCCACTTAGACCATATTAAAATATATCACGGGTCGGTTCGGCTCGACCCGGGCGGGTAGGGCGGGTTAAACGGGTTTTTGAACAGCCCTACTTAACGGTGATTGCCGTTAGTTGACATTTATGTCCCATTTCGTAAGGACATTTTTGTCCATTCCCTTTTATATAAGAACACTATGAACACCATCATAATCACCACCGTGACCGTCACTCTTACTTAGGGATGGCAACGGGTCGGATCCGGATCGGATTAGGCTAGATCCGATCCAGATCCGACTAGGAGAAATGCGATCCAGATCCGATCCAGATCCGTTCGGATCATCACCGGATTCGGATCAGATCGGATCGGGTTTCATCCAGCTGATCCAAATCCGATCCGTAGATCCATATAATACGTGGTCGGATCGGATTTGGTTCGGATCCGACTTGGTTTTGGAATAAAATACAAAAAATAGCGTAAGAAATAAACACTATTTCATGCGCTAAGGCATGTTCGCAAGTTATGAAGCCTAAAACACAACAAAAATAGCTTTGTAGGTTGGAATTATTATTGTATTCTTCTTGGAAGTGAAAGTCGGGAGGTAATATGAATATATTTGTAAATCACACATATACGTCGGATCGGATCGGGTCGGAACCCGGTGGACCTGACCTTAGATCCAAATCCAGATCCAAATCCGATCGGATCTGGCTTTCCAGATCCAAATCCGATCCATTTTCAATTGGATTGGATTCGGATCCGATCCATTCGGCCTGGATCACTCGGATCACAGATCGGATCGGACCACATTGCCATCCCTACTCTTACTGCCGGAAATCCAGAATCCAGCGACCCAATACCTTATTTCGGGAAATTATTCCACCGCCACCGCCATCTCCTCCACCATAATTTTCGCTGCAACTCCACCTCCCCACCAACACCACCATAAATATCCATATCCTGGTCATTAGAATACTGCCAACAACAAATTGAATCAAAGCTTCCATACCAGCGTCCTTCCTCACAGAAGACCAATCTCCTTCCTCACGAACCACCAAGAACAACTCCACAGTCCATTCAGATACGATTTGAAAAACACCTGGATATCCCAAAAACAAAACCCCCATTCCCAATTCTCCCTCTCATCTTCATCTCATCATCCTATGTTCAAACAAATTCAATGTCTTGCTCAAATATAACAATGTGGGTGTCCCCAAAATATTCACTTTACGTCTCCGATGTCTATTCCCTCTCTACCGGTTCGTCCTCAACACATTTCAGATCCCGAATCACAATTCCGCAACACCCATTTCGTCGAAACCCAACCCAATTCAGTACGGTATTCGCGAGCTCATTGAACGAATCGATTCAATAAAGGACACCCGAAGGTCAGCGAAGCCATGAACCTTGTGGCCGCCGCTCAAGTGAGAAGAGCTCAATGTTGGACTAGAAACCCCCAAACTTCAATTTCTGATTCACTACTGACTTAACAGAGCGAATTTCAACAGCTTGGCAATCAACTACAAACCAGAATTTCAAAGCAGACTTCACAGTAGATAGAAAATAGCAGCAGGTATAATCTCAGAATTCCAACTGGCAGTAACTCATTGAAAGACTAAAGAACAAGATAAGCACAACAAGAAATTTCAGAAAACTTATCTTCCATTCAGTCAACGAACTCGGATACAAATCAGCAGCAGTACAACAAATGAAATCAAAGCTCAATTTCTTCTTCTTCTTCTTCTTCTTCTTCTTCTTCTTCTTCTTCTTCTTCTTCTTCTTCTTCTTCTTCTTCTTCTTCTTCTTCTTCTTCTTCTTCTTCTTCTTCTTCTTCTTCTTCTTCTTCTTCTTCTTCTTCTTCTTCTTCTTCTTCTTCTTCTTCTTCTTCTTCTTCTTCTTCTTCTTCTTCTTCTTCTTCTTCTTCTTCTTCTTCTTCTTCTTCTTCTTCTTCTTCTTCTTCCCAATCTGACACAACTCACATACACACACTGGACAGAGCTTCGGCTCTTCTTTCTTTCTTACACTCCGTTGTTTTCTCTCTATTTTTCTTAGTATCAGAAAGACACAAAGACACCTCCTTTATACCCAATTGAAACCGCCAGATTGAGCTTCCTTCAACAGGAGGTAAACCTCCTTTCTTGCCGAGTAAGCATACAGCCGTATTTGTTGACTATTTCAAAGACTAAAAGACTAAGCTTTTTATAATTACTAACCTAGCTACTAGGTTTCTATATTTTACAAAATAACCCCAAAAAGAAATTGAGTTTACCTATTTCAACATCCCCCCTTAAACTCAGTTTTTACGAGTCGACATTCCAAGTTGCATCTTGAATCTGCTGAATATATCATGCTTTAGCGGCTTTGTAAAAATATCAGCAATTTGTTCATGAGTCCTGCAGTGAACGAGCTCTACTTCATTCTTTTTCACATGCTCTCGGATAAAGTGATACCTGGTATCGATATGCTTGCTCCGTTCATGAAATACTGGATTCTTGGCTAAGGCAATAGCTGACTTGTTGTCAATACAAATCTCAGTGGGTTGTTCTTGATTCAATCCCATATACTTCAGCAAGTTCCTTAACCAAATAGCATGAAAAACGGTCGAGTTGGCTGATAAAGTCACAATAGCTTGCTTCTTCGACGACCAAGTAAATGCAAAATTTCCGAACAAGAAAGTGAATCCAGTTGTGCTCTTCCTTTCGTCCAAGTCTCTTCCCCAATCACTGTCCGAGTATCCAACAAGTTTACAATCATCAACACTTGAATAAAGTAAGCCATCTCGAAGTGTACCTTTTATGTATCGCAAAATCCTCTTGGCTGCATTTAGATGAGATTGGTCCGGTGTCTCCATATATCTGCTAATCAATCCAACTCCATACAAAATATCAGGCCTAGTACAAGTGAGGTACCGCAGGCTTCCAACTAAGCTTTTGAAGTAAGTCGGATCAACATCCCCTTCTTCGTTATTCCTCAATTCTATGCCACAATCAACCGGGGTGCTAATCGAATTACAAGATTCCATATTGAACCGTTTCAGTACCTCCTTAGCATAAGAAGCTTGACAAATAAATATACCATCTCCTCTTTGATGGACTTCAATGCCAAGAAACTGGGACATCAATCCCATATCAGTCATATCAAATTCGCGGACCATGCTCCTCTTGAACTCTTAAAACATAGATGAATCATTTCCAGTAAAGATCAAATCATCAACATAAATGCAAGCAAATAACATCTTACCATTGTCATTAACCTTCTTCTAAAGTGCATCCTTATAAGCACACTTCTCAAATCCATTTTCCAAGAAGTACTTATCGATTCCATGGTGTGTTATGGGGGATTTCAATGCCTTTTTGAAGGAAGACGAAAAACAAGGGGGACTGCCAGCAGATAAACACTTAATGGATGATTTCAGATTTGCGCTTTCGAGTAATGAGTTGTTTGATTTGGGGTATAGCGTTCAACGCTTTACTTGGACTAGTAATCCGAGGAACGGAGTTCGAATCCGTGAACGGCTTGACAGAGTCGTAGCAAATCTGGAGGTATTTAGTGGAGCCACGGTTACACATCTGGCAGCGGCTGTCTCCGACAACATTCCTATAGAGTTGTGTTGGATCCGTACGGGTAAGAGATCTCCTCGCTTTCATTTTGAAGCAATGTGGCTCAGTCATGAAGATTGCAAACCGTTCATACTACGAACTGGGCTGATTTAAGCAGCTTAAACCTCTACGAAAAACTTGAGGCCTCGGGGATGAGACTTAAACAGTGGGATCACACTGTGTTCGGTTTTGTGCGACGAAAAATTGCCTCGATCAGGGAACATATTCTACAGTTACAAAAACATGAAAGTATCGATGCCGTATACGAATATATTTCAAAACATAAACTGGAACTCAACGCTTTATTAGCGAATGAAGAAGTGATGTGGCTACAACGTTCCAGGATACAATGGCTAACGCTTGGCGATCGAAACACTAGTTTTTTTCACCGCAAAGCCTCGCTTCGGAAAGCAAGGAACCACCTCAGTGGATTGGAGAACGCTACAGGGTCATGGATCACGTCACCCGACGGCGTAGTCTCTATCCTCGAGGGTCACTTTCGAGAAATATTCACCTCTCAAAACCCGTCTATCACAGATATGGATGAGATGCTGCAATACGTTCAGCCGTCGCTCTCGGCAAACAAAGCTACTGCTCTTGACGTCCCCTTTTCACGGAGAGAAGTTGATCAAGCTCTGTCTCAAATGGTTCCCACAAAGGCCCCAGGGTTAGATGGGTTTCCGACACTATTTTTTCAGGAAAACTGGGATATTGTGGGGGACGAGGTGGCCGCTACATGTCTCAACATCCTGAATAACCATGCTAGTCTCCAAGGCTTCAACAAAACAATTATTGCTCTTATTCCCAAGGTGAAACAGGTACGTACACCTAGCGATCTCAGGCCTATTAGTCTTTGTTCAGTAATTTACAAGTTGGTAATGAAAAGTATGGAAAATCGGCTAAAAGGTGTACTTGATGACTGTATTTCCGAGTATCAAAGTCCGTTTGTTCCAGGGAGATTGATTACAGACAACATCTTAATTGCCTTTGAGCTTCTCCACTCCATGAGAACTCGTAAAAAGGGCAAAACTGGTTTCATGGCAGCTAAATTAGACATGACAAAGGCATACGATAGGGTGGAATGGTGTTTCCTCGAAGGTGTTATGGCAAAACAGGATTTCAACCACAATTGGGTGTCACTCATCCACGAGTGTATCTCCACAACATCCATCTCCTTTGCCATCCAAGGGGAAATAAAAGGATCAGTAGTGCCAGAGAGAGGATTACGTCAAGGTTGCCCGCTTTCGCCGTATCTCTTTCTCTTTGTTTGTGAAGCCCTTTCTAGAGCTTTGACCGTGGCTGTTGGAGAAGGAAGATTATCAGGGGTAAATGCATCACGTGGGGGCCCAATTGTCTCACATATCTTTTTTGCTGACGATAGCATGGTCTTTCTGAAAGCAACAAACGATGAAATCCTTTTTCTACGGAATTTACTCCAACGGTATGAAGCGGCTTTTGGCCAAAAGGTAAATTACGACAAGTATTCGGTCGTGTTCTCCTCCAACGTCCCTACGCCTGACAGGAGTGCCTTTGTTACTCTACTCAGTATCCAAGAAACAGCTAGCCACGAGAAGTATCTTGGACTCCCTACCTCTATTGGAAAAAAGAAGATCATTAGTTTCGGTAACCTTGAGGAGAGGGTGAACAATAAACTGAAAGGATGGAAGAAGAATTTATCTTATGCAGGTCGTGAAGTTCTCATTAAAGCGGTTGCCCAATCGCTTCCTGTTTATACTATGAGCTGTTTTAAGCTCCCCACCACTCTTTGTCAGAAACTTGAGAGGTTAACCTGTCAATTTTTCTGGGGAAAGGAGCAGGGACAACGGGGAGGACATTGGATTGCATGGGAAGCACTTAAAAAGCCTAAAGATGAAGGGGGGATCGATTTCAAGGATCTTGAAGATTTCAACAAAGCTCTCCTTGCCAAACAACTCTGGAGACTCATTTCAACGAATTCCCTGGTAAGTAGAATATTTAAACATAAATATGCTCCAACTAGTGAACTTCTCAAGGCTTCGACATATCAGAACATCTCTTATTCTTGGCGGTTTATCAGCAGTGCTAGTGATCTAATCCTCAGTGGCTCTCGTTGGAAAGTAGGCAATGGGGAAAACATTTTGATTACCCGGGACCCCTGGCTTAAAAGACAACCATCTTTCACTACTATAATGAAACCTAGTGGCTTTGAAAATGCTACTGTGGCGAACTTTTTTACTCAGGAGCGTACATGGGATCACGAAAAATTGATTAGTTGCGGGTTTGGAGTGGATCTACCCGAAATTTGTAAGATCGCCATAGGACCGGCGGATTGTCCGGACCGTCGTAGATGGCATTATACCGAAGATGGAGATTATTCAGTAGCCTCCGGTTATGCGTTGCTGAGAAGCCAAAAAGTTGAGAGCCCCAATGCCTCGACCTCGACCTCTTCTCTGCCGTGGCTAAAAGCTTTATGGAAGGTCCGGGTTCAACCCAAGATCATCTACACCACTTGGAGGGCTGCAAAAAACTCGTTAGCCACAAAGGAAAAGGTTGCACGATTCAAGGATGGTGTTTCCACCGAGTGTGTTTTATGTAAGACCAACAACGAATCGGAGTCCCACCTGTTCATTCATTGCCCAGTAGCCAAAACTGTGTGGGGGTGGTTCTTCGACGAGGACTTCTGCCGTAATCTTGTTGGAAGCATCGAAGATTGGATCCCTCTTACTATTGTGAATTTGCAGAGCTCAAAGCGAGGGATTTTTTGTATTATTATTTGGAGGATTTGGGCACTACGCAACTCAATTACGTTTAATGGCGATATTGTAGATGAAATACAACTGAAAAGATCTATCTCACAGTTCATAGCTGAGCTCTCCGGCGATCCGGGTCATCAAACGGTGGCCCCGAAAACTCTGATTTTACCATTTTCCTGCTGGAGGCCGCCGGAATTGGGCACGATGAAAGTTAATACCGATGGAGCACGGTCTACAGAGAAGGATAAGGCGGCGGGAGGAGCGGTGATACGAGACGAACATGGCAGATTGGCGGCGGCAGTTTCTACGCCGCTACCTACAACGTCTTCAGTACTTGAAGCCGAATCGCTAGCCATTCGGGAACGTCCTCTTCTTGCAATTGAGTGTAACTATAGGCGGGTCTTAGTGAAGGCTGATGCCAAGAAGGTGATTGATGCAATCAACAGTAAGAAAACACCGGAGCGGGACAAATCGGAAAATGGAGACGTCCTCAGAAGCATCCAGTATTTAGTTAATCGTTTTGATTCTATTCATTTTGTTTTCCGTCATCGCAATTCTAATTCAGTAGCTAATGAATTTGCTAGATTTGGACTTTTGATACCAAACAAACATGTTTGGTTAGGCAGTACCCCGAGTTGGGCGTTACAACTTCTACAAAATGATGTAATTAGGATGAACAATCCTGAAGTTATTCATCAATAGAAGTTTTTCTTCCTCAAAAAAAAAAAAAAAAAAAGCTACACATTTTTAATTAATCATAATCATGTGTCTTATGGTACAAAATTTTATACCAAGAATTACTTTGTAAGACTTTAGTTGATAACCTATTGATGATATAAGTTGTTATAACATAATCACCCCTGAACTTCAAAGATAAGTGAGACTGAATCTTCAAAGCTCTGGTTAAAGTAAACATGCCAGAGTTTCCTTTCTACTTCTAAGTTTTGCTCAAGTGTCTCAATGCAGTTGAGTTTATGAGCGATGCCTTTGTGAGAAAGGTAATCGTCCATCTTCAACTCAGGAGCTTGGTCACTTATAAACTTCTTGACTTTTTTTCTGGAGTTGAATCTCCAAGATCTCACATAATTTAGGAATGATATAAATTGCATCTTATATGTAAACAACTAGATACACCCAAGTGATCCTAGAATAGTCTTCCACAATTGTGAAAAAATAATAGTGGCCACATCAAGTTGGTACCTTATATGGATCCTAAGTATCCACATGTATGAGATCAAATAAACCAAGAGAAATGTGATTGTGATTTGGAAGTGATAACTTCTTCTTCTTGCCTAGAGGACAAACTAGGCATGGTATGGAGTTTTCAAAGAATGAGGCTTTTAACAAAAAATGCAGTTTAGGCTGAGATGTTTGACCTAATCTACTGTGCTAAATATGGGGTTTGACATTTGTACCAAAACTGTAGCTCATTATTCTCTTACCAGGAGCTACATTAGATGTATGCAAGATATGGAACCTCCTTATTTATGTCTATAACCTAGTATATCAACAACACCTTTCTCGACAATAGTACTGCCAGCAGACTCAGAGAGAAACAGGCAATAATGTGATTGTCGGAGTTGAGACGTGTAGAGTAGATTGAAATGAAAATCTTGTACGTGAATAACCTTGTCAAGTGTCATCTTATCATTAAGCTTGATAGTACCTATATTGGCCATTTTGATGCTTTTTTCCTTTAGTAGGTTTACAAAGGTGTTGGTGCCAGCCATATAACTCTCAAAATATATGATATCACAACACCCGTGGTCAATAGCCGCACTGTCAATCATCTAAGATCGAGGCAGATCATTAGTGGTGGCTATACTAGACTGTAAAGAATAAGAGTTCATAACTCCAGCCATAAATGAATGTGCAAAATTTGAGAATTTACCTAAGTCATACTGCTGCATTGGACAATCCATATTATGCAGAATACTAGCCAAATGTGAGCTGTCTGAAGAACAAGCTGAGAACATAAAACATGTCTTCAGACTGAGATTGAGACAAAATACAATATTAAGATTGAGATTGAGATTGAGATGGAGCACCATACTTCTGATTATGTATGTACTCCATAACTTGCTCACACTTAGATTGAGAGAGTTGTGAAGGCAAAGTGGAAGTAGCAGATGGTGAAAGAAAATGTGGTTGTGACTTCACAAAACTATCTCCAATAGAATTATAAGCCCAAGAAGAAGAAGACGAGTATTTCCTGCCAAACTACATATTTTTCCTTGAAAAGCAGGTGGATAACCATCTAACTTCCAACACTTCTCCTTGATGTGCCATGTACCTCTACAATGGCAACACACAAGTTTAGTTCTACCTCCAAACCCGAAATTAGATTGGCCCTGAAAACCCCGTGCAACATTAGCCATTCTAATATCAGTACATTGATCCCCTCAAAGAGAATATGAATATTAGAATACATAGACATATGTGCCATGACTAAGCCTCTACTAATATCTCTTTGTTTCTCCTATTGAACCACTTGTACAAACACTTTATTCATTGAAGGTAATGGTTCAGTAAGGAGAAGTGCTCGCTAAGAGTTGCTGTTTCAGGAGTAATGCAGATAACCCGCTGCAATACAAGCAAAACATCCACCACAAGAACAAATAACCAGTGATAACTCGGTTCATCCCAAAGAGATGCAGTAACAATCATTCCATCTCGTTTTAACAAAGACATTTCTTTCCGTAATTGATAGATTTGTGGTATCTTCTTATGAGAGAATTGTCTCACAAGATCTTGTCAAATCACAGAAGATGTAGCTCTATAAACTACATTAGTTGCAATGTCCTTGGAAACAAAGTTTAGAATCCAGGATATGACCATACTGTCAGACCGGTGCCAAAGAGAATATAAAGGACTAGCAATAGGAGGTGGAGGAAGCAATTCATTAACAAAACCCAGTTTATTATTCTTAGTTTCCAAGGTGAAAGACATATAATGAAACCACATGTTGAAGTTCTCACCGGTTAACAACTGAGAAATAAGATTAATACATGAACTAGTAAAGCAATAAAACGATGAGTGAGTTACCGGCAGCAAGCACTCACTACTTGTAGACATCAGAATGAGAAAGGGCAAAAAAGTAGACCTATAAATGATTGCAGAGAAGCATGAGAAACAAAAACAAAATGTGGTAAAAAATGGATAAGTACTTGGCGTGAGTCTCGGAGTCTCTGATACCATACCAAAATAGCAACCCAAACACATAATTAATAGAGAAATATGGTGTAATTTAGAATATCAAAACTCGAAGAAAAGGCAGGGAGGAAATTGGGTGTTACTACCCAAGACACACCAACAGAAAGTGAGTATGCATAGCAAACCATAACATGCCATATGTTAAATATGACACAACCAATGAGTATGAATTTGCAACATAACACCCTCAGTTTCAACTAACTACAAACTCTACCCCATCAAAATAAGAAAAATAGTTTATTACAAAACTAATATCTCAATAATCTAATTTGGCACAATATTTGGAGCAGAACTTATTGGCAATCCATTATAATTAAAATTTTTGAATTCAGAGTTTGATATTTTTCTTGCCAATTTCAAAGAACATGATATAAACCTACTACGTCTAGCAGGGTTCGAACTATGAACCTCATATACCACTGAGCTACACTTTTACTAGAATTTAAGATCCACTGTTCATATTTTAGGATATAGAAGCTAGTTTTTTTTCATTGTATCACTATTTTTTTTTAGAAACAGTTGAATCACTCTTTATATAACACTAGTACTCTTGTTTAAGCGAAGACCAAGTAAGTTTCTGGAGTTGGCTACGTGTCATTATAACATATTATTTCATTCTATAATACATACTAATTAAAGAGGGAGTTTTACAGTTTATCAAGTATTGTTGTCCAAATTTTGACCGTCAAATATGATAAATCTTAGCCATTGGATACTTTCTCAACTCTACAGTGGCTTGTCACGGGTGTGTCCACTAGTATATACGGTATGAGAGTGTGATTAGGGTTCATCTCTTGAGATAACTAGGCCGCCGCAATCTCCTTTATATATATATATATCATCAAACTTATGTCATTTTGACGCTGGTTGCAACTAGTAATTTGTTTCGACATCATTGGCGATGCTTTCAACATCATTTAATCTGTAAGTTCTAATGCTTTAACATTCATCAATCATGTAAAGCCCCATGCTTCTGTCTCTCATCCTGTATTTATAGAATTTGTTAACAAACCTCATTCAAATTTTGCATTTTTAGCGAAAAGTTTCTTGTTAGATCTACAACATAATTCAAAGTCATGAAAGAAGATTATTTCATGCTTTTGAAATGTGATTATTTCACTCACTAATTTTATGTTTAAGATGTATCAAACTACATAAATTTGTTAGGATCCGGGTTTATTTAGACTTATGCGAGCGAAAAATACTTGTTACAAGTGATGCTAGTTCATACTTTACCATAATTGAACTTTAATTTTTCGGCGGAAAGTAAATAAATTTATTTCTTATAGAAACACATAAGTTCTGCTGGTTAATTAATTTTTTTCTTCTCTATTTTCCTTTATAGTTCATTACCACAAGTCCCCAATACCAAATGTTCTACTAGAAGAATTGACAGATCGATGTTCGTGATATTTTTTATTGCCCGCATGATAAAAAGGTACACCTTTTAGATTTTATTGTATGTTCTTTCCACTTATAATTTTTAGTGTCCGATTAAAGATTAATATGGAGCTTTCTTTTTATTCATATGCAATACACATATACAGAAAAATTGTGAATTGACTATCAGTTTCACAATTTGTTTCTTATTTTTATATGATTGTCTATTTTATGATAAAATTAAAATTCATCAAGAACTAGGTAACTGAGATTAAATAAATAAAGATCAGAGAATAATGTTGGATTTCAGTGGAGGTGTAAGGAAAACTAAATAAATTAGCCGAACTGATAGAACCAAACCACATGTCGCAACATTTTCTAGTATATCATTTTCTTACCTATAAACTCATTGTTTAGTACATTTGATCTTCTAGTTCTACAGTTGTCTTAATTCATAGGAAATATTTGCTACTTAGTTTAGCTTCAAATTTAAGGTTATAACTCGCAGGCTTTACAAAAAGTGGCACGTCTGTGGTAACTGTACCACATTCTTTAAAATTACTTAATTTGCACCCAGAAAATTTAAATGCTTACACTCAATATTATGATCTAAGAAATTGTGATCACTTTTAATGTAAACTAGCAATATGTGCTAGAAGTAATTTGATCCGTTTTCCGTTCAAGCACATACTAAGTGCCTGTTTGGCATCCCAAACTTTAATCCACATGGGATGAAGATATTGTGTTTTCAGTCAATTTCATTTGGCAATGCATAATTTTACTACGTGATAGTTTGCCGATTAAGTAAAATGCAAGTTAATTGAAGAGTCTCCAAAATTGAGAATTTGGCAGATGAAAATCTCAAAAAGGATATATTTTTATGCGTTTTTGATATGAGAATGCGGGGGTTTGTTTATAGTGAGTCTATTAAAGTAGTTGATCTAAAATACTTAAAATTTCATCAAATTGATCATTACCAAACACAATTTTAAGTTACAATGCAACTAAATTATCCACTGAGATTATTTTTAGCCGTTATTTAGATTTTTGGTTGATACGCATATACCACAAAAAATTAACTATCACAATCTTTTTTATTATGAATTTTAGTTTTTAGAATGTTTATTATCTCTCTCTCTCTCTCTCTCTCTCTTTTTCTGAGAAAATCTTTCCCTTAGGACATGAGAGTGTCAAATGTGAGTTTATTATTCAAATAACTCCTCATTGGCATAATATATAAATAGAAATATAAGATTATTATTCAACAAAACTAAAACGAAGCTAATCTTATAAAACAAAAAACCATGATATTTAAAGTTACACGATAAGAATGTCTCTGTATTAACTATTTGATATATGAACCATTTAGTGTCAATTTTGTTTATAACCTCATTTTCTTACTTACCTAGTGTTGAGAACATTTACCACCACTATGTAAGGTAAGAATGTCATTGTGGAGTTTAGAAAAGTTAAATGCACGAAATTAATTTCAGCTTCAAAAAATGAGTGTCCATAAACAGATGCTATTTTAGTATTATGAAAGGGATCTCTATGGTAAAATGATTTTAAAGAATTTTACTTCCATAAAGTATATTTACAACCACTTGTTGACTTCAGTTACAGTTTGATAGCCACATTTTTAATTAGGCTTAATTACTTAATGCATACCTCCAGTATGCCGAAACTCTCATATTGCAACCTCTAGTTCTAAAACTAGCTTATTCAACTCTCCATTTGCAAACAAAACGTCAATGTGAAACTGGTAAGAAAAATCATCCAAACACTAACGGTGAGAGAGGGGCAGAGTTGGCAATACCAAATATAATATGATAACACTAGAAAAAAAATAAAAATTAAGAAAGGAATGAAAAAGAAGATAAGAACGTGAAACATTCCTCTGGTTTAAAAAAATGCTCTGTATCCGGCGAAAAAATGGATTATGGCGGAGAGGACCAGACCCTTAACTGCTGCACATGGGTTTGATTGGAAGTGAGTGGCCATGTTAGAAAAAGTATGGATCTAAGTTTTATTCTTAGTGAAATCCATCGAGAATTGAAGTGGACTTGGTAGATTGAAAAAGCTTGAAACCAAGAAAGCAAATTAGTCCCACACTGGTACTCACAAGTGAGGTATGTGGCTTTATATGGTATCACACACAAGAGTAGTGTATAACTACTAAGGTGTGTGGTGGACCATGTGTGTTCTTGTGTGCCTCACGCGCGCCACCGCCCTTCCTCGCCTCGACTCGGACCGGGTCTGGTCGAAGGGCGATTTGGGCAAAATGTCTCGCGTACACGAGGCGACCTGGCAAGAGGTTACAGTTCATTTTATTCCAATTACGCACCGATTTAATTTTTAATTAATGGGCGATTATTGGAATTGAAACATTGTAACATTTCCGTATTAATTGGGAATTAATGAGAGATTCATTGCAACAGTTTTAGTGCATCAAAGTTGAAAAAACGGGCTGATCAATGAGATGGATGCTTCTCGTATTTTTCTCTTTTTCTCTGAAAATCCTCTCTGCTCGTGGTCTCTGGCGAACTGAGGTGCTGATCGTCGTTGATCTTGAGCGTTGTTGTGACAAAGAAGATCGGAGCTGTTTTATCCTGGAAGAATCATCGCCGACATCCCAACACAGTGTAAGTGGGGGCGATTATCTC
Organism: Linanthus parryae; assembly: GCA_023055425.1. Classification (NCBI taxonomy): domain Eukaryota; kingdom Viridiplantae; phylum Streptophyta; class Magnoliopsida; order Ericales; family Polemoniaceae; genus Linanthus; species Linanthus parryae. The sequence goes on from JALGPY010000001.1 coordinate 126,821,126, forward strand.
TTCAAGATCAGTCAGGCCTTCTTGCAAGACCTGACGACTCAGCTATTTTCATCTCTTTTTGTTAAAGCTTGGATTAGAGGTATGACTTATGATTTCTCGTATTTTTATCAGTTTCTGATATGTGCATTTTTACCTTAATGTATTTGTTACCTACGTTTCTGTGGCCATGATTTCTTAAATATTTATGCTTGTCTAAAATTGATAATTTTAGTGATAATCACCAGCAGTTTTGTTATGGGTTTCTATTGTTTCTGCCTTTATGAGTTTCAATCGAGAGGTTTGGGTTCGTCTAGGTAGAGAGTGAGAGAGATAAAGCAGGCAATTGGAGGAATTTTGATTGAAATTTGGGTTGGGTTTCGTTTTGAATCGAAGCTAGAATTGATTGAGGTTGGTTTCACGGTTTCAATGGAAGCAGAGGGTACTGACTTAGAGTCAACAACGTCGAGAGAGACACTGAAAGAGAAATTGGAGGATTCTCGATTTGATTTTTCGTCTCCTCTTATTGGTATGTTCTGATTGCGATTCAGAATTCGGTTATATGTGGATCGATTTGGATTTGTGATTTGTAACCTGAAGATGGAGATGAGGAAAGCCTTTGTAGGTCTGGCTTTAGAAGACAACACGGATGAAGGATGGTGGCGGCGATTGTGGGCAACTGGGCTGGGCAAGGTGGTTGTGGTGACGGATTTTGGGTTCTTGGTGGATGAGGCGGTGATGGCTGAGGCGTGGATGGTGGTAGGTCCGCTGGTGTTCATATTTTTGCGAGGTTACCCATTTTACCCTCAATAAAATAGGTTTAATTGTCAAGAAGATTCCGTTAATTATTGGACGGAATGTTTTTACCAGTTTCACATCGACATCTTTTTTTGCAAATGAAGGTTGCAATAAGCTAGTTTTATAATTGGGAGTTGCAATGTGAGAGTTTCAGTATATCGGGAGTATGCATTAAGTAATTAAGCCTTTTAATTATAACATTAGCAGTACTCAAATTTTATTTTTTGCACCGGCATTACTCACTCCTATGAAATGAATGCATACCCTTAAAAAGGCTTTCATATTCTATCCATAATATATGTTTTAGTTACAATATATAGAGTTTTCTACCATATAATTATCATACCAAAATCATTGAACTCAAATCAACCCAAACAATAATAACAAAGAGTGTTTCATTCATACTTCTGATTAATTTTGTTTCTCCCCATTGCTACCATTTATTATATTTAACCCATATAATAATACTTAGATCTACTTATATTTAATGCATATAATATAAATTAGATCTACTCATTCACACCCTTTAACCGTCAACAAAATTATTTAATTTCAAATAAAGTCAAACAAGAATAAATAAATATACAGTTAAGTAAATAAAAAAATAATTAAAATTAATAGTTTCGTGAAGATAAAATATAAAAAGTTCCAAAAGAAGATAAAAAATACTTTGAAGAACCAAGGGAAAGAAGATTCAAAAGGAAATCATAGAGCTGAAAACGAAGAGGGATGAGAAGGCTCAATACACACTCCTTGTTCTTCTTTGTCGAAGCCCGCAGGTCGCGCCTCCTTTGGTTGGGCCAACTGGATTTTTTTTTTCTTTTTTTTTGTTAGTGTGTTAAAAACTAGATGTAAAAAAATAGAATAGTAAATTTACAATAGTGTTTTTGACTATTGGAGGTATAAGGTAGAATTGTAAATATTAGAAGTATTATGTGAGACAGGAGGGGATGGCTCACCCACTGCTGCGGATGTCTAATGGGGGAGCTTAAAATTGAAGGGTTAGGTTGTTGGATTTCTGTTATCATTTGAAGTTGCATCATAGTCGCACGAACAGACCGACCACTCTAGTTTGTTGTCTTCGTCTTGCTCTTCCGTTTGGTCCCTTTCTTCGCCCCGTTTCGTCGCTAAATCCTCGTCAAGTCCAAGTCAATTTAAGACACCTTGATTCCTAATAAAAAGCATAAATACAACTAGGATACACTGGCGGACCTACATTAGATCCGGGTTGGGCATATGACCCTCCTGGTTTTCTTGCTACTACTATTTTCCCTTTTTTTTAGTTCGTCATATAGTGTCACCTCCCAAAAAAGTAATTACAGAAGTTACCCTAATAAGATTGAAAATTATTCAGACTTATCTCTTGGTGACATAACCTAAAATATAAAGACTCCCAAAAATTGGAAACACCACCAGTATATAATCATTTGCGATGTGTTAATATTTGCTCAAAAATTTAATTTATTCGCAATATTTGTTAGACTGAGTCCAGCAGTGGTACTCCCCCACCCCCACCTGACCCACCACTTTCTATCATAATTGAACTTAATATTTACAAATTTGTCATTTGTACTACAATAGTACAGGATCTCCTCCACCCCTCTTATCATATTTTAATGAAATCTTTTGATATGTTTGTTTATTTAAATTGTATATTTTCATATATTAACAATTATAATTCACAAATAACCATTTTTTTAACCATTATCACAAATAACCATTAGTATTTATAAAATAATATATTATTTAATATTATAACCTATTAAAAAATTATTACTTTGAATAATTCTAAACAGACATAATTTTGGACATAATTTTAGACATAATTTCTACTTTTAGTGATTTTGATTATGTGTCAATGTTTCCAAAGTGTTTGGTATTTACATAGTCGGGATTGATTTTACTACATTTGGAAATTATGTCTATGTTTATGTCTAAAATTCTGTCCATATAGCATTACTCTATTACTTTTGTACAATTATATTAAATAATTATTTACAATACTACCTAAAAGAAAGTTCCTAAAAAATACTCAATCACATATTTTTTCCAAAAAGAAAATACATAAGTTTATTAAATAGAAAACGAAAACACAAAAAAAAAAGAAAAAAAAAAAGCATCACCAGATCGTGGGACCGGTGCAACCCCCCCCCCCCCCCCCCCCCCCCCCCCCCCCCCCCCCCCCGGTTGTTGAAGCAACTAATTAGGGTCATGGGTGCCCCCGTGCACCACTATTGGACATAGTCTTATATCTAAATGATGAAAGCTCCTTTACAACATTCTGAACTAGTGGAATACTGTGACGGAACATAGTTTATAGTGAATCTTTGAAAGTGTGTAAGCTTTTGTAACGGAAAAAAAAATTTATTTCACCTACTAAAAAATGATTTTGCAGTTAATTTATTTAGAAATTTCACAGTACCTTCACTTTTCTAACACAAAAAGTTGTTAAATTTTCTAGTGTTAAGTGTGTCTCCCGACACAAAATCCTGCATCCGCCCCTGCTAGGATAGACACCCGATTTAGCAGAATATAGGATGCGGATGGCCTTCCTAACCATCATTGTGCAGCTTTACGTGGTGGCGTCCATGATTCTACATTATTCCGGATGGGGATGATACCAAAGTTAAGATATTCAAGGCATCATGAATACTTAGTTTTGGAAGATGAAAAAAAGGAGATAATCCAGATGTATTTCTAGAACATCACGCAATTGTTAGAAATACAATGTTTTTATTCAAAGGACACAAAATTGAAGTACTACTAATTAAAGGATACTATTGAAAATCAACACAACCCTAATAATTAAAATTCCTCAGCTATCCCCAACTTCCTCTAAGCTTGGCTGCCCTGAATTTCTCTTCAACAGAAACTTGAATACAAGCTTCCCATGCGGCGCACTCTTTTCCCAATACGACATTACTGTGTAAAGCCCATCATAGATGTGAGCCGGTAGAGTTTTATTTGTTTCCCTTTTACCTCGGATTACCCTTACCCTTACCGAATACTGAGATTCAGTATTATTCCCCCACGAGGTTACCTTTCTCCATCCTTTGATCCTCCGGCTCTTTGCTGACACGTTCCCACATTACCTCCTTGGCCACAATATATCAAATATTCGGGGCTGCGCATATAGTTTTCATAATCTACAAATCCGATGGCAAGGATTGAGACATACTTTCCTTCCTCCCCTATACATGTAGTCTATGCCAGCATCTGGTGGCTTATGGAGACCAACTAGGGAAACCTCCATTATGTAGTGGAACTCGTCCACGACATGTACATCCGGGACATGTCCTACACTGTTTTCAATGCTAACAAAGTCTGGTCTTTGTCTTATCATTCTAGCGGCTTTACAATCAATTCTCCTTGTTCCCCCTTCTCGTAAGAGATCCTCGCAAAGTCTCCGGAAGAGATCCAAGGTATTCTTCACCCTTTCACGGGCAGAATCACCGTTTGATACAGTGCTGGAGGACTGAGGCACTGCAAGAGAAAAAGAATAAAGCGATCAAGTTGTTACTCGAATAATATTGGTCTCCTTTGGGTAAGGTATAAGAACGAGGAGTATAAGGCATGTGCTAGGATTTGATGAAGGATGTACTAGGTATAAAAAATCATATCTAGAATCACATCCTTCATCAAATCCTAGTACATGTCTTATACTCCTCGTTCTTATACTTACCCAAACGAAACCAATATTATTCGAGTAACAACTTCATCGTTTTTAATCTTGTTCTCTTACAGTGCCTCAGTCCTCTAGCACTGTATCAAACTGTGACTCTGCCCGTGAAAGGGTGAAGAATACTTTGGATCTCTCTTCCAGACACTTTGCGAGGATCTCTTACGAGAAGGGGCAACCAGGAGAATTGTTTATGAAGCCGCTAAAATGATAAGGGAAAGACCAGACTTTGTTAGCATTGAAAAACGTGTAGGACCTGTCCCGGGTGTACATGTCGAGTTCCACTACAGAATGGAGGTTTCCCTAGTTGGTCTTCATAAGCCACCATATGCTGGCATAGACTACATGGATAGGGGAGGAAGGGAAGTATGCGTCTCAATTGTTGCCATCGGATTTGGAGATTACGGAAACTATACGCGCAACGCCAAATTCTTCATCTATTATGGCCAAAGAGGTAAGGTTGAAGATTACGGAAACTATATATTAAGGGTAATCCGAGGTAAAAGGGAAACAGATAAAACTGTACCAGTTCACATGTATGATGGGCTTTACACAGTAGAGACGTCTTGGGAAGAGAGAGCGCCGCATGGGGAGCTTGTATTCAAGTTTCTGTTGAAGCGAAATCCAGGGCAGCCCCAGCCTAGCACAGACCAATGGAGGAAGTTGAGGATAGTTGAGGGATTTTAATTATTAGGGCTGTGTAGATTTTCAGTAGTATCCTTTGTATTAGTACTTCAGTTTTGAGTCCTTTAAAAAAACATTGTATTTCTAACTAGGCTTAATTACTTAATGCATAACCTCAGTATATTAAAACTAACACATTGCAAACCCCCTTTCTAGAATAGGCTTATTGCATCCCCCATTTGCGATAAATCCTACTTGTTGAAACTGGTAAAAAACTAGCGTTAGAAACTTAACGGTAGGGCTGTTCGCGGGGCGGTTTGGGCGGGTGAAACACGCATTTTCGTCCCTACCCAAAGTGCTCGGGTTGGAAAAATCATTACCCAAACCTAATCAAGTAATCGCCAAACCCAAACCTGGCCGGACGGTTCGGCTCGGTTTAGGCGGGTTGAAATAAATACAAAATGCATACAAAAAGTACACTACAACGACAGATGGACATCCAGAAGAATGGGTACACCGACACAATAACAATCTGATACGATAGGTAAGTAATGTAGTTGAACAAAAGAATGTCTATTAGTGTTTAAAAATATAGATGTGAGGATATTCCATTCATGTTTTCAGTAGAGTAGCCTTCTTACTTTGAAGACATCCTGTTGACATGAAGACCTAACATAAAATCCCAGAAATGAAGGGTGATTATCAAAGACAAAATAGTAAAATAAACTCAACAAAAAATTTAAGACACATTACCAACATCAATTCATCAATATCCTGTGTTGTTAGAAAAAGAAATAGGAAAACGGGTTATGAGGAAACAACCCAGAACCCAATCTTTATCTACCATAAATATTAGAATAATAGAAATTTCTAGGAAAAAACATCACAAACTGTAACCATTCGGGGCGGGGCGGGGGGGGGGGGGGGGGGGGGGTGGGGGTGGGGGCTTAGGCGGGTTTAGAAAATTACCACCCGCCCACCCGAATTACGGCGGGTATGGAGATTCCAAACCCATAATCACCCACTTAGACCATATTAAACTATATCACGGGTCGGTTCGGCTCGACCCGGGCGGGTAGGGCGGGTTAAACGGGTTTTTGAACAGCCCTACTTAACGTTGATTCCCGTTAGTTGAATTTTATGTCCCATTTCGTAAGGACATTTTTGTCCATTCCCTTTTATATAAGAACACTATGAACACCATCATAATCACCACCGTGACCGCCACTCTTACCGCCGGAAATCCAGAATCCGACGACCCAATACCTTATTTCGGGAAATTATTCCACCGCCACCGCCATCTCCTCCAACATAATTTTCGCTGCAACTCCACCTCCCCACCAACACCACCATAAATATCCATATCCTGGTCATTAGAATACTGCCAACAACAAATTGAATCAAAGCTTCCATACCAGCGTCCTTCCTCACAGAAGACCAATCTCCTTCCTCGCGAACCACCAAGAACAACTCCACAGTCCATTCATATACGATTTGAAAAACACCAGGATATCACAAAAACAAAAACCCCATTCACAATTCTCCCTCTCATCTTCATCTCATCATCCTCTGTTCAAACAAATTCAATGTCTTGCTCAAATCTAACAATGTGGGTGTCCCCAAAATATTCACTTTACGTCTCCGATGTCTATTCCCTCTCTACCGGTTCGTCCTCAACACATTTTAGATCCCGAATCACAATTCCGCAACACCCATTTCGTCGAAACTCAACCCAATTCAGTACGGTATTCGCGGTCTCATTGAACGAATCGATTCATAAAGGACACCCGAAGGTCAGCGAAGCCATGAACCTTGTGGCCGCCGCTCAATTGAGAAGAGCTCAATGTTGGACTAGAAACCCCCAAACTTAAATTTCAGATTCACTACTGACTTAACAGAGCGAATTTCAACAGCTTGGCAATCAACTACAAACCAGAATTTCAAAGCAGACTTCAGAGTAGATAGAAAATAGCAGCAGGTATAATCTCAGAATTGCAACTGGCAGTAACTCATTGAAAGACTAAAGAACAAGATAAGCACAACAAGAAATTTTCAGAAAACTTATCTTCCATTCAGTCAACGAACTCGGATACAAATCAGCAGCAGTACAACAACAGAAATCAAAGCTCAATTTCTTCTTCTTCTTCTTCTTCTTCTTCTTCTTCTTCTTCTTCTTCTTCTTCTTCTTCTTCTTCTTCTTCTTCTTCTTCTTCTTCTTCTTCTTCTTCTTCTTCTTCTTCTTCTTCTTCTTCTTCCCAATCTGACACAACTCACATACACACACTGGACAGAGCTTCGGCTCTTCTTTCTTTCTCACACTCTGTTGTTTTCTCTCTATTTTTCTTAGTATCAGAAAGACACAAAGACACCTCCTTTATACCCAATTGAAACCGCCAGATTGAGCTTCCTTCAACAGGAGGTAAACCTCCTTTCTTGCCGAGTAAGCATACAGCCGTATTTGTTTACTATTTCAAAGACTAAAAGACTAAGCTTTTTATAATTACTAACCTAGCTACTAGGTTTCTATATTTTACAAAATAACCCCAAAAAGAAATTGAGTTTACCTATTTCAACATCCCCCCTTAAACTCAGTTTTTACGAGTTGACATTCCAAGTTGCATCTTGAATCTGCTGAATATATCATGCTTTAGCGGCTTTGTAAAAATATCAGCAATTTGTTCATGAGTCCTGCAGTGAACGAGCTCTACTTCATTCTTTTTCACATGCTCTCGGATAAAGTGATACCTGGTATCGATATGCTTGCTCCGTTCATGAAATACTGGATTCTTGGCTAAGGCAATAGCTGACTTGTTGTCAATACAAATCTCAGTGGGTTGTTCTTGATTCAATCCCATATACTTCAGCAAGTTCCTTAACCAAATAGCATGAAAAACGGTCGAGTTGGCTGATAAAGTCACAATAGCTTGCTTCTTCGACGACCAAGTAAATGCAAAATTTCCGAACAAGAAAGTGAATCCAGTTGTGCTCTTCCTTTCGTCCAAGTCTCTTCCCCAATCACTGTCCGAGTATCCAACAAGTTTACAATCATCAACACTTGAATAAAGTAAGCCATCTCGAAGTGTACCTTTTATGTATCGCAAAATCCTCTTGGCTGCATTTAGATGAGATTGGTCTGGTGTCTCCATATATCTGCTAATCAATCCAACTCCATACAAAATATCAGGCCTAGTACAAGTGAGGTACCGCAGGCTTCCAACTAAGCTTTTGAAGTAATTCGGATCAACATCCCCTTCTTCGTTATTCCTCAATTCTATGCCACAATCAACCGGGGTGCTAATCGAAATACAAGATTCCATCTTGAACCGTTTCAATACCTCCTTAGCATAAGAAGCTTGAAAATTAAATATACCACCTCCTCTTTGATGGACTTCAATGCCAAGAAACTGGGACATCAATCCCATATCATTCATATCAAATTCGCGGACCATGCTCCGCTTGAATTCTTCAAACATAGATGAATCATTTCCAGTAAAGATCAAATCATCAACATAAAGGCAAGCAAATAACATCTTACCATTGCCATTAACCTTCTTCTAAAGTGCATCCTTATACGCACACTTCTCAAATCCATTTTCCAAGAAGTACTTATCGATTCGTGCATTTCATGCTCGCGGAGCCTGCTTCAATCCGTAGAGAGCTTTCCTCAACTTGTACACCTTGTCCCCTTCACCTTTCTTGACATATCCAGTGGGCTGTTCAATATAAATCTCCTCTTCAAGGTAACCATTTAGAAACGCAGATTTGACATCAAGTTGATAAATATTCCATTTTTGTTGAGCCGCGAGAGCAATCACTAACTGGATGATCTCCAAGCGAGAAACTGGCAGAAACACTTCTTCATAATCAATTCAGGCCTTTGCTTGTACCCCTTGGCTACTAATCTCGCCTTATACCTCTGGACTTCACTTTTGCCTTCCTCTTCGTTTTGTAAAGCCATTTCACGCCAATTGCTTTGTGTCCTTGTGGTAAACTAGTGAGCTGCCAAGTCTTGGTCTTTTCAATTGCTTTGATCTCTTCATCCATGGCCTTCTTCCATTTCTTTTCTTGAATTGGCTCTTCAAATTGGAGGGGATCACAATCTGAAAAAAAGCAAAACAAGTTCAGTTCTTCATCTTCATCTTGATAAATTTCATGCAACGGCCTCATTCTTTGAGGCCTTTCACTTGAGCTATCTTCTCTTGGTGAATGCGGTGGTGATGCAGCCCAGTTCTTGATGTTGATGGAGATCCATGTGATGGACTTCATGGAGGGGAACCACCAGGGCTTTGTGGTTCGGCGGAAAATTCTCTAACTTCTCCACCACTTTCTTCTTCTTCTAGTATAAGCTCAATGCTATCAGGGGCTGCACTTTGATCCCACTTCCACGTGTCTTCTTATTCAAATATTACGTCTCTACTCATGACAATCTTCTTACTCACAAGATTGTAGAGCTTGTATCCCATAGTTCTATCCCCATAGCCAATGAAAATACATTTCTCACCTTTGTCATCCAACTTCGTCCTTCTAGCGTCCTCAATCTTGGCATAAGCAATACAACCGAATACTCTCAGGTGTGAGACACAAGGTTTGATTTAGCTCCAAGCCTCCTCCGGTGTTCTAAACTTCACACTTTTGGTTGGACAACGGTTCAGCAAATAGACTGCACAAGCGACTGCCTCTGCCCAGAATTCTCGAGGTATTTGCTTACCTTTGAGCATGCTTCTTACCATATTCAGAATTGTCCGATTCTTCCTTTCAGCAACTCCGTTTAACCGGGGCGTATATGATGGTGTAACCTGGTGAAAAAGTCCATGCTCTTTGCAGAAATTCTCAAACATATGAGATGTATACTCGCCTCCTTGATCTGACCTCACTACTCTTATGTAAGAGCCACTTTGCTTCTCGATAAAGGCCTTGAATTCCCTGAATTCATCAAACACTTAAAACTTGTATTTCAGAAAGTATACCCACGCTTTTATGCTATAGTTGACAATAAAAGTTAGAAAATATCTATTCTCAGCATTTGACATTGGCTTCAACGGCCCTCATACGTCGGTGTGCACAAGCTCCAGAGGCTGCGATGCCTTCCACCTCATCTCTTTGTTGAAGCTCAACCTGTGATGTTTTCCGAGAATACACCCTTCACACACTTCATTCAGATGATCAGTAAACGGAAATCCTCTTACTATATTCTTGCTTGCAAGTAGCTTCAAACCACCGAAATTTAAATGTACGTACCTCAAATGCCAAAGCCTAGCCCTGTCCTTCACAATTGCATTCAAACACTTCACTGTATCAGGTTGTATACTCAATGGAAACATCTATTCTTGGACATCTGAACTCGAGCAATTAATCTCTCATGTATATCTAGCATAACCAGCTGATTATTGCTCATAGTGATAACGTATCCCTTCTCTAAAAGCTGGCCCAAACTCAGGATATTACTTTTCATCTCCGGCACATAGTAGACATTTGAAATATAATCACTACTTCCATTCTTGAGTTTGATCAGAATATTACCTCTACCTTTGACCGAAATTTGGGAGGAATTACCGAACGTCACTTGGCCTTCCACGGACTCGTCAAGATCAACAAACATATCTCTCTTGCCGCTCATATGATTGCTAGCTCCTGTGTCGAGATACCAAACATTTCTTTGCTCTTCATTAGATCCGTTGTTGATAAACAACATAGGATTCTCAATTTCATTAATCTCTTTTTCGACATAACTCGCATACCCTTCGACATCCCTATTTGGCGTCCTGCACTCATTGCTATAGTTACCATACTTGTGACACTTGTAGCATTGCACGTTTCTCTTGTCATAACCTTGTTGATTGGACGAATTGTTATAACCGCTGCCTCTACCTCTACCTCTCCGAGCACCAAAATTCTGATTTTGAGGACTTCCGTAGTTGCTTCTACCAAAGCTGCTTCTATTTGGAAAGCCCCTGCCTCGATCTGTATAACCACGACCACGGATTTGGAAGACTCTTCCTCTTCCTCGATGAGATGTCCCTCCTTGCTCATCTCTATCTTGCTTGAGAGATAACTTTGATTGGAGTGCTTGCTCAATTGAAGTGGCGTGCTTCTTGTTCATTCGCTGCTCATGAATCTCAAGTGATGCCATCAACTGATCAATTGTCAAGATACTGAAATCTTTAGACTCTTCAATAGCAGGAATCACGTGCTCAAACTTGTTGCTAAGAGACCGCAAAATCTTCTCCACAACGGTCAACTCATCAAGCTTTTCACCAAGTCTTCTCATCGCATTAACAATTGCCAAAGTTCTTGTAAAGTAGTCTGCTACCGATTCATTCTCATTCATACGCAGCATCTCCATCTCACCTCTTAGAACCTGCAGCTTCACTCTTATCGTCTTCTCAATTCCGCGGTAAGAACTTTTCAAAATCTCCCATGCTTGTTTCGAAGTGGTGGCTGTTGAAATTTTCTCAAAACTTGACTCATCCACGCCTTGATACAACAGATGCAAAGCTTTCTTGTCTCGCTTCCTGGATTCTTTCAAGTTCGTCTTTTGGGTCTCGGTCAACCTATCTTCTTGCTCTTGAGAACCTGGCTCATCGTAGCCTTTCTCGATCAAATCCCAAAGATCCTGAGAACCCAACAACACTCGCATTTGAATGCTCCAGTTCTCGTAATTTTCTTTCCCTAACCTAGGGAATTGGGGCTGGAAGAAATTGCTTGCACTGGCCATTCGGAAGAAGCAACTTAATACTGATCTCAATAAGTCTAATTACAGGTTAGAATCTCGCTCTGATACCAGATTTTTTGGACTAGAAACCCCCAAACTTCAAATTCAGATTCACTACTGACTTAACAGAGCGAATTTCAGCAGCTTGGCAATCAAATACAAACCAGAATTTCAAAGCAGACTTCACAGTAGATAGAAAATAGCAGCAGGTATAATCTCAGAATTGCAACTGGCAGTAACTCATTGAACGACCAAAAAAACAAGATAAGCACAACAAGAAGTTTTCAGAAAACTTATCTTCCATTCAGTCAACGAACTCGGATACAAAATCAGCAACAGTACAACAACAAAAATCAAAGCTCAATTTCTTCTTCTTCTTCTTCTTCTTCTTCTTCTTCTTCTTCTTCTTCTTCCCAATCTGACACAACTCACAAACACACACTGGACAGAGCTTCGGCTCTTCTTTCTTTCTCACACTGTTGTTTTCTCTCTATTTTTCATAGTATCAGAAGGACACAAAGACACCTCCTTTATACCCAATTGAAACCGCCAGATTGAGCTTCCTTCAACAGGAGGTGAACCTCCTTTCTTGCCGACTTTGCTGGTGCTATCTGCTGGTGCTCTCTGTGTCTCCAACAGAGTAAGCATACATCCATATTTGTTGACTATTTCAAAGACTAAAAGACTAAGCTTTTTATAATTACTAACCTAGCTACTAGGTTTCTATATTTTACAAAATAACCCCAAAAAGAAATTGAGTTTACCTATTCAACACTCAAGAAGCCTGTCATCAATGGAAGGGCGTTCTCGGATACCCTAGCCGAGGTTCTTTACTGCATCAACGAACAACTCCAAACAGAGGACGTCGAGGCTCCGTTGACCAAGGTCAGCCTTGTCAAGAAAGTGGCTTCGGAAAAATTCCTTACCTGTGACAAGTGTTGTGAGGGGTGACGGAAACTCGAGAGTCGTCTTCCCTATCTTCCTCGTCTTGTTCATCTTATCTTTCCAGTGAAAATTCAATTGTTTTATTTTCTATTTTATTTATTTAACATGAATTGTTTTTATATGAATTTATTAATTGTGTGTTGACAGATTTACCCTCCCTCCATTAGTGATGCTTAGACGGAACTTTTTACCAGTTTCAACAAGTAGGATTTATCGCAAATGGGGATGCAATAAACCTATTCTAGAAATGGAGTTTGCAATGTGTTAGTTTTGATATACTGGGAGTATGCATTAAGTAATTAAGCCTTCTTACTATTGCATGATGTTCTAGAAATACATTTGAATTATCTCCCTTTTCTTTTCATCTTCCAAACTAAGTATTCATGATGCCTTTGAATATCTGTAACTTTGGTATTATCCCTATCTGCAATCATACTTACACATGGAGGCCAACACAGCTGCACACATGCTGGTTAGGAAGGCCATCTCCACCCTACATTCTGCTAAAGAGGTTTGTAATGGGGAGGGTTCTCCTAGACTTGTTCCTGAGGCTATGCCTTAGGTGTTCTGCTAATATATCCTAATTTTCACAAATGAAACTAGATAAAGAGTCACATGCAATGATACAGAAGCTGCGCAAAATATAATGTCATCAGACAAGTACTTAAATATTGACATGTACTGAAGTATTGCTTTGTCAGTATTGCTTTGTCAGTATATGTATTTTATGGTTACTCTTTATATTTGTAAGTTATGAGCAAAATATTATTTTTTTCAATGTTGTCGCTGTAGAAAATTTATCATTAACTTAGATGCTTGATTTTGATTTAACTATTAATATTGATTGTCAAACTAGATGATAACACGTGTCCTCAGGGCACTACCAAACTACATAAAAAAAGAACGTTTTATTTTGTTATCCCGTGCCATCGTAGCCATCACAAAAATGTTTTATTTTGTTATCGACCGTGTTTAAGACTTTTGTAAATAAGTAGGATTTCCAGTTTCAGGTGGGCTGCTAGAAACTAAGAACTGAAAATTGGAGACTCAGTTTTAAGCCTAAAAACTAGTACTTCAAGATTCAATGTTATTCTTCAAGAAAATGTTTTCTTTCTCCATCTCTTGATCCTCCTACTCTTTCCTGGCACGTCACACGTTACCTCCTTCGCTACAATATATCAGGAATTCAGCGCTGCACATATAGGTGATGTAATCTCCAAATGCGGTGGCAACGAGTGAAAAGCATGCCTCCCTTCCTCCGCTCTTCATGTAGTCTATGACAGCCTCTGGTGGCTTACGAAGAGTAACTAGGGTAACCTCCATTCTGTAGGGGAACTCGCCCCCGACATATACACCAGGGACATGTCCTACACATTTTTCTATGTTCACAAAGAGACCAGGATTTGTTAACATTGAAAAGTGTGTAGGTCATGTCCAAGGTGTATATGTCGGGGACAAGTTGCCCTACAAAATGGAGGTTACCCTAGTTGGTATTCGTAAGACACTTTATGCTGGCATAGATGTGGTCTATGCCATCAGATTTGGAGATTATGGCAACTATAGGTGCAGTGAGGCATTTCTTATATATTGTGGCCAGGTAATGAGGGACGTGCAAAGAAAGATACCGAGGATCAAAAGATGGAGAAAGGAAACTTGTGTTGAAGAACATTAAATCTCAGGACCCAGTAAGGGTAATCCCAGGTTAAGGGGAAACAGACAAAGCTGTAGCGGTACACATCTATGATGGACTTTACACAATAGAGTCATTTTGTCAAGGGAGAGCGCTGAATTGGGAAGCTTGTGTTCAAGTTTAAGTTGAGGAGTATTCCAGGGCAGCCTCAGCTTAGCATAGACCAACGGAGGAAGTTGGGGATAGTTGAGGGATATTAATTATTACTAGGTCACTGTTGATTTTACATAGCATCCTTGTTTTAGTACTTCAGTTTTGAGTCTTTGGATCAAGATTTTGGATATATAAAAACATTGTTTTTAAACTATTGCATAATGATTTAGAAATCAATCTCATTTCTTTCTTTTCATCTTCCAAATTGAACCATCTTTCACAAATTCTTTTTGTACCAGCCATGGATTGTATCAGACAAATTCCTGTCAACCAGATTTTTCATCTTCTTTTATGTTTGCTGTGTTGAGTTTTTATTGATTCAAACAAACAAAAAAAAGAACAAAAAAAAGAATTGGACAAACAGGTGCAGCCTTGTGCATGTGCGCATGTACCAGGGGTGTAATTTTTGTGATGTCCAATTATTGGGGCGGCTTGTTATTGGTCAAAGAATGCCATGTGGTTTGGAAACAAGTACTTCTATTGGCAGCAAGAAATCGTAACTTACTTTTGGGTGGTGGTCTAATTGACCACGTTTTTTGGTAGTTACTTTTTTTTTGTTAGGAAAAAATTAGAACGGAATATTTTGAAGGCTTATTTTTAGGTAGTCTCCTTATTTGTTTAGGAAACAAATATTGAGATGATTGTTTTCTTTGCTTTGGGTCCAAGTTTTGTACTACTATATAAGTAGATGCTAGGGTCAAGACTTTAGAGTGTGCTTGTAATTGGGTTGGCTTCTCATCAATAAATTGGTTGGTTTGAACGTGGATGTAGCTAGTCTCAAAACTAGTGAACCACGTAAATTCTTGTGTTCTTGATCTTGCTTTCGTTTGTTCTTGCTTTCTCTTGTCTCTCGCGTATTGGAATCCTAACAAGTGGTATCAAAGCCAGGTTCGCTGAGTCTCAAGAGAAGCTATGGTGAGTTCGATGATCAAGATTGATCGGTTCGATGGGAAGAATAGTTTTAGTCTCTGGCAAATCAAGATGCGTGCTCTCTTGAAGCAGCAAGATCTATGGTTGCCATTGGCTATCAAGGAGGACACGGATACAAGCACTTCGGCGTTTGTGAAGATGGAGGAGAAGGCGCATTCGACGATCATGTTGTGCCTCGCGGACGACGTGATTACTGGGGTTGCAGATCAGGATACCGCAGCTGGATTGTGGACAAAGTTGGAGGATCTCTACGCGAAGAAATCCGTGGCCAACAAATTGATGTTGAAGCAGCGGCTATTCAGTCTTCGGATGGTTGAAGGTACGCGTATTGGTGATCACTTACACACTCTTAACACTTTATTGCTTGAACTGCGCAATAGTGATGAGATTGTGAGTGATGTTGACGCGGATTTGATTTTATTGGTTTCCTTGCCACCATCTTTTGAGGGTTTCGTTCAATCGTTTGTTATTGGGAAAGAAACGATAACCCTAGAGGAAGTTAGGTCGGCTCTTCATACGAGGGAATTGAGGCACAAGGCGGTTGGGAAGGACGATCATGCTTCTGGAGCGTTGATTGTTAGAAGAGGAAAAGGTAAGGGATATAGGCGAGGTGGATCCGACTTACCTTCGGACGTATGTGCTTTTTGCAGGCAGAAAGGTCATTGGAAGAGGGAGTGTCCCAAGAATCGGACGTCTGTAGCTATCGCTTCAGGGGGAGGAGGAGGGACAACACCCGACGACGATGATGCTCTCTAGGCCCCTCGAGGGCGGTTTGGGCTCCGGGCATGGAGCATGGGCGCGTGTTATTGGGCACGTGGATTGGTAGTGTGTTATTGTGCACACATTGGTTGGTAGCGCGATTGGATCTTGGATTGGCGCGCTTTGGTTATTTGTTTTGTGCGCATTGGTGCGGTTGGCGGCGCAAATTGGCATGACATCGTTTGATAGGCACTTTGTCGCAAAGTGTCATTGGTGCGACGTTGGGGGTATGCATTAGTCATGGTGCATTGAAGAGGCGTTTGTTGGGACGCGTTGGGAGTGTGTTCAAATTCCGCAAATTGAGAATACACTCGGATTGGGTTTTATTGGATTGATGAGAAGAATTGGTTCGGCAGCTATGGAGTTTGAATCAAGGGGGAGGTTTGTTGAGTTTTTACTGATTCAAACAAACAAAAAAAAAAGAACAAAAAAAAGAATTGGACAAACAGGTGCAGCCGTGTGCATGTGCGCATGTACCAGGGGTGTAATTTTTGTGATGTCCAATTATTGGGGCGGCTTGTTATTGGTCAAAGAATGCCATGTGGTTTGGAAACAAGTACTTCTCTTGGCAGCAAGAAATCGTAACTTACTTTTGGGTGGTGGTCTAATTGACCACGTTTTTTGGTAGTTACTTTTTTTTGGTTAGGAAAAAATTAGAACGGAATATTTTGAAGGCTTATTTTTAGGTAGTCTCCTTATTTGTTTAGGAAACAAATATTGAGAAGATTGTTTTCTTTGCTTTGGGTCCAAGTTTTGTACTACTATATAAGTAGATGCTAGGGTCAAGACTTTAGAGTGTGCTTGTAATTGGGTTGGCTTCTCATCAATAAATTGGTTGGTTTGAACGTGGATGTAGCTAGTCTCAAAACTAGTGAACCACGTAAATTCTTGTGTTCTTGATCTTGCTTTCGTTTGTTCTTGCTTTCTCTTGACTCTCGCGTATTGGAATCCTAACATGCTGGCATTTCACACATCCAGGAGAGGCTTTGGATGGAAGTTTTGGATGTTCAGTGACTCTATCTATATCTCTTTCTTCAATGTCAGTTTTGTGATTTGTTCTCCTGTCCAGCTTGATTGTTCTATTGAAGAGTTGAGTTTCCAACTCCCCATAACTCTTCCTCAGGGGGCTTTTAGGTGAGTTAGGCCAGTGGCCATATGTTGGCAAGATGAATAGAAAGAAACAGATAATTCAGATTATATTTCTAACACATTACGCAAATAGTGAGAAATACAACGTATTTTATTCCAATAGTTTGATCTGAAGACTCAAAACTTAAAATCAACATAGACCTAGTAATTAATATTCCTCAACTATCCCCAACTTCCTCCATTGGTCTATGCTAAGCTTGGGGCTGTCTTGGAGTTCTCCTCAACTGAAACTTGAATACAAGCTTCCCCTGTTTCGTTTTCTCTTGCTATAACGATGCTACTATGTAAAGCCCATCATAGATCTGAACCAGTACACTTTTTAATGTTCCCATTTTACCTCGGATTACTTCTAGGGAATCTTTAGATTCAATGTTATTTTTCAACGCTAGTTTTCCTTTCTCCATCTTTTGATCCTCTGACGCTAGGCACATAGTAGACTATGTCAGCATCTGATGGCTTACGAAGACCAATTAGGGTAACATCCATTCTGTAGGGGAACTCGTCCGCAACCTGGGACAGGACCTACAAGCTTTTCAATGTTAACAAATCCTGGCCTTTCTCTTATCATTCTGGCGGCTTTACATTCAATTCTCCTTGTTTCCCCTTCACGTAAGATATTCTTGCAAAGTGTCCGGAAGATATCCAACGTATTCTTCATCCTCCCACGGGTAGGGCCACCGTTTGAAACAATGCTGCAGGACTGAGGAAGTGCACGAGAACATGAATTGAGCGATAAAGTTGTAACTAGACTAAATTGGCCTTGTTTTGGTAAGGTATAAGAAAAGTGGTAGAAGACATGTATGGGACATGAGGTACGATGTGATTGTACTGGGACAAGATGGGACACGAGTTTTTTAATTTAGGTGTTCGGTTAGGCATTATATGTATGTATGAGCCGGGATTTTGTCCATATTTATACATATATATATATATATATATATATATATATATATATGTGTGTGTGTATGTATAAAATAATACATCTTTATCTATATCTATATATATATAAAAGCAGGCAAGTGCCGAGCTTTCACCTCGATACGACATGTGTCGTTTCATACTTCTCATAGAGAGAACATGTGTCGCATAGTTGGAATGCTCAGCCAATGACTAACTTCCACGTGTAAATTTATCATACTAAACACATTACGTGGCACATTAGCCATCACAAATAAATTACATATCTATTTAATTACTAGGCACCACTAAATAAGTGCAATAATATAGCAGGAGTTACAAACGACTATTAATTGCCTGATTAAATTGCTATATGTTACAACCTTGGTAGAGAAATAACCGAAAATGCAATATCACACTTCCATCACGAAGATTAAGTCCTCAATTATCAAAAAAATGGTGCAGTAAGTTAACTCCAAGTCCCAGGAACTAGCTTCTGCCCCCCATGGCATCCTCTTCACAGCTTGGCAAAGCAACTCTTAATAAGTCAACTCCCCACTATCGTGGTATCATCAGCCCAACTAGCCAAAGAGGTGATGAAAACACACAATCTAAAATTCACAGAAAGACCCGAATAAGGTTTTGTTCTACAACAAACGCAATCTTGGTTATGCTCCATATGGCGAATACTGGAGACAGATGCGCAGAATCTGTCTGAGGCCCTCGGTAACAACAAGGTTAGCTATTTTAGTTCCATAAGAGAAAAAGAGGTTTCCATTGCATTAGCTAGGCTGTCCTCAGGATCACCTGTGAATTTACCAAGAAATTATTTTGTCTATCGAATACCATAACGTGTAAAGCAGTGTTTGGGAGCAACTTCCAAGGACAAGACGAGTTGATTGGGATGATGACGGGTTTACCTTTTTTTTAGGGGAACTCAATATGGCTGACGCGTTTCTCTCGCTCAAGTTTTCTAATGTCGACACCAGAAGAAATAACAGGCTAAGGAAGGTACATAAAAAGTCGGGTCGGGTTTTAGACACAATAATCAACGAGTGCAGGAGTAAACAAAATTCACTGAGGAGCATAATCTACTCGCTGGTCTAATACGAGTTCAGCAAAACAGAGGCATGGAGTTTGGAATCACAGAAGCGAGCATCAATCAAATTAGTACTTACTTCTTCCCTTTATTTTCTTCCATAAAAGATTTGTGCATTTTCAGTTGAAAAAAAAAAGATAGTCACATAAAACAATCAACAACTTTGTAAATCTACTTGGTGAACATCACATAAAACAATCAACAACTTTGTAAATCTACTTGGTGATCATTCCCCATGTCTCTTTCAAGACATGGGGAATGATCAGTTTTGTTTTTTATTTTCTTTTTTTTGCTCTTTTCTTGAGCTTTCTCTTTGTTCAGATCAGATTTGATCTGAGTTCAGCTGTATTTGGCCGTGATGGTCATTTCTTGATAATGAAAGCTTAAGATTCGGCAAAAAAAAACATCACTCCCTTCAGTCCTGTAGAGCGCATATAATGGGACAAATGGAATGATTAAATTATCAAAAATGTTTTGAGATTCTTACATAACTTTATTAGCCAAACTTCAATTTTGATGCATGTTTGGTATCACTATTTTTAAAAACAAAAACACTATTTTTACTGGAAAATTCACTTCACAACGTATTTTACTTCTCTGATTAAAAATAAAAATAATTGAATAATAATTATTTAAAGAGAACGTTGTGTTTTTTTTTGTGTGTTTTTCTTAAGGATAACATGGTGGTAAATTAAGCATTTTTAGACTTTTTGCTTCATAATAGCCTTTACTTTATTGCCTATTGTTTGATAGAAGTTGATCACATGTGTAGATAAAGAGGAAAATAACTTACCTTGTCCTGTTTTTGTTTCTTCTCCTGCTTTGTTGAGATTAAAATATTATGAAATTTATCATGTCAAGGGCATTTAAACTTTTCAAATTATATGTCCATGCTTTTAATCCTCCAAGCTACCAATAAAATGAACTATACCATTTCATCCCTCTATCAGCCAAAAAATTGTAATAAACTCGGATTTTTCCATAAATAGATTGACTCTATAGAACATATTATTATACTCTATTTTTACCGTTTTATTTGTACATGGAGTCGAAGAGAATGGAATTTACTTCACAAAGAGGCATTTTGGATCATGCATCCATTTATATGGATAGATTCAGACCTTATATCTTTCTACCTAGAATGGTATGAAGATTTATATTTAATTGTTTAATTAGTTGGAAAAGAAAAGACAGCGATTCTCAAAAAAAAAATAAGGCCAGTAGATGAGGAAAGAATGATATTTTCTTATACATTATTAAGATAATATAACTTAGTCCGTACAAAATATCAAAATAGGCCAAAAGCAAATGAGTACTAGCTCAATGGTAGATTGTTTGAAGCCCCTGCATTAGGTTCTGAGTTCGAACCCGACTATATGAAGTAATTATAAACAAATAAATAACTATATAAACAATAGGCCAAAAGAGTCTAATAATATTCTAACAAACTATGCACCCATTGTAGAACATCTGGAGGAGCTATGACAGGAAATGACGAAACGGGTCTACTTATATAAATAATTTCTCTTTGACAAAAATAATTCCAAGAAAAAATATAAATGATATAATGAAATTGAATTTGTTCACCACTAGCTCATGCTCTCCTAGGATGTAAAAGAACACATTTGCATGATGCTTCTTTTTCCGTTTCCAATATTTCCTTTCAAACATGATCATAATGAACATCTAAATATCTACGAAGTCAATTTAAAGAATTCTTAAATTTTTGATTTTAGAACAATATAATGTACGTGTAAAAGAAATAGATTATTCCCAAAAGTTACTTATCATTTCACCATTTTTACAAATTCTAGAGATAATTAGCGAACATGGTCAATTTTAAGCTCTTCGCGATGAAATCTGTTTCAAATAAATATGGTATATTTATGAGGTTATGGTTTCTTTTCGTGGTTAAATTGAGGACAGTATACTTTATTCAACTTTACATTAAAAAAATAAAAAACACTTTACGTTAAAATAAATATTTGAAATGTTTGAAACTTTTCTGTGTACTTTTCACTTTTCTGTATCTTTTAACTCTTTAAATGATACCTTATCTCACTTTTTCTCTTGAAAAACCTCGATTGGTAGTTGTTTGGTCGGGTTGCTGGGTTGGTCCAAGTCCCATGTGACGTAATTAGCAGCTCCAACATCCGGGTTCATTCAAGGAATCCCTTTATAGAAAGTTACATATGTAAATTCTTAATTGTGTAATTGTATTTATCTATACAATTTTACACATGGCAGCTTCTAAACTTTTATGAATGTATACATATTAGTGCCCACTTATATTATATTTCACCCAAAACTTATAGTTTTTCCATTTAATACACTATTTAGGGTATAATTTTTTTAAGTTGACCAGAAAATTGATGTTTAAATTGGTTACAACTTCTTATCCCGTAATACCGTCAATTCCGAGATCTACCCTTGATCATGATTACAGTCTTCCCGAAAAAAATGACTACAGTTGGTTTGGACTAATGACACTCATGATATATATTCCTTGAGGAAAAAAAAGTTTCATAATTTATAAAGAATTACAGAGTGCCACCAAATCTCAATAACATATTTGCTCACCCACCCGCGCTTTAGCGCGGGGTTCCGCCTAGTTAGGATAGTGTTTTTCTAGTATAGGGACAATAAAGTGATTTTACACGCATCAGTACCCCTTTGATGTTATTCTTGCAAAAATTGATTCAATGGATGGGGAGATATGTTACCCGTCTCATATCCCTAGCTGCCCTACCCACACACGGGATATGATGTAACTCTAAAAAAACACGGGATATGAAACCATGGTCTAAGGAAGCCCAGTCTCCTATCTTCTTGTACCATTCCCAAACAAGGGCAATAGATCCTCTATATCCATGACATGCATTAAAGGAAACTAACTCAGATTATAGTTTAGCATCTGTCTCTAAACAAATAAGCAAACTACATCCCCAAAAGTTCTCATAAAGAGGAATCACACATTACCTGTTGCCGACAAGTCTTTTGCTTCATCAGGATTGCAGTACTCATCAATATCTCGGAATAATTTCTGCAATTCAGGATTAGAAATCTCCAGCCCTCTTATGGAATTCGCCATCTGATCATACGATAGCGACAAAGAGGGTAATAAAGATTCAGATCAAACAACCATGAAAAAATGTGAGACATTAGATCAGTTCCATAATACAGTGAAAAAGAAAAAATGTTGAATCTAATCATCACTTAAGTTTGTAGGGAGAAGAATGGCAACTTCCATAAGCGGGCTGCAGAGTTTGGATCCTGAGTTGCAGAAATTATTCCATGATATTAATGAGTACTGCTATCCTGATGAAGCAAATGACTTGTTGGCGAGAGGTAATGTGTGGTTCCTCCTTAAGAAAACTTTGGGGTACATAGTTTGGTTATTTGTTTAGTGACAGATGCTAATATGTAATGGATTGGTTTCTTTTTTACGTACATCATCTATAAATAAGACCTATTGCCCTCGTTTTGGTATATAAAGTATGGATTGGGACCATGGTTTCATATCCAGCATCTGGGTTGAGCAGGGAGGGACGTACACGAACGAGTATATATGCCTTGAACATCTTAACCTCGTTTTGGTATTATCCCCATCTGGGAATAAAACCAAAGCATGAAGGCCAACACGGCTGCATACAATGATTCGAATAGGGGAATGATTTCATTGTCAACCAACTAAACAGTGGCGGACAATGATTCGAATAGGGCAAAAAAGGCAGAATTGACGCACCAACATTTCACAATTTTCCTTTGGTCAGAGATCGGAAAGGGAAACACAACTGGATGAATAAAATTACGTGAGAGAATGGTTTAGGGGAGACACAACTGGATGAAAGAAATCCATGTAAAATGCAGCTTCAAAGGGAAGTCATCTAGTTTATGGTGGCAGCGGGACGGGCCGGGTTTAGAGCGGGCCGAGGCTAGGCGGGCTAGGGCGCGGGTCGTGCACATGAGTAGGGCGGGCCGGGCCGGGCCCAAGTCGAAAATTCTAGAAACTCGGCACGTGCCTGGTTGTATGTGGCGGGTCGTGTCGTAGGGGTCGTGTTTGTGCGGGTTGTGCACAACCAGGGGGGGGTGCTTTGGGCGTGTTTAGGCCGGTTCGCACGCGGGTCGGTCCATCTTGCCACCATGACATCTAGTTGAAACTAAATTGCACAACAAATGCATAGAGAAAAGCTGATAAATTCTCAGAGTGTAAACATAAATATATAGTGAAATAAGAACAATTGGACAATAAGATAACAATGGAAAGAAAACTGCTCTAGTAAATGGAGTTGTTCACAACACGTCAGAGAAAGCTCTAAAATAACTTATCCAAAAAGGTTACAAATCATTAATGTAAACATTTTGGACTATAAATCTAAGGAACATCATCGTTTTTAGCGGCTGTCCTTGTGGGCATCCTAATGGTTCCATCTTATAATTCCCCCAATGAAAGAAGGATTCACACACGATGGGTTGATGTGCGTCTTAAGCAGACTACTGTTCTGGCTGGTAGGTTCACATCAGAGTGTGAAACTTTAGAGCACGACTGAGCGATTAATGTACAAAATCCTGAAAACTACTACTCTTATGTGAAGACATAGTTATGACCCGGGTGGTGAAAGTTGTAGATCATCAATGGTTTCAGTTCCTCGCTGTTTGGATCATAATCGGCTACCTTTGAATTCCAACAATAATGTGATGACAAAGAAGAATTAGCGCAGTCTGAAAGCAATGAAGAACAGGAAAAGCTGTTTGTGTCCTTAGGCTAGCTACGAGCTGCTTCAATAGCTGAAACCCCTAATTACTGCTAAAAATTATAAAATATAAAACGTCTCAAAATCTTAGTGCCAACTAAGGACGGAATTCTAAGACTCCCAATCTGCAGAACCCCAAAAGTAGTTGTCAATCTTCAGCTAAAAATAAGGAGTTGACAGTCCTGAGTTGTTACGCCACAAAGTCTTACCAGAAATAGTGAAGAAAATTTAAAAACTGTAATTTGACACCCTAAATGATATCGGATCACTGAAATTGGCGGGTGCTCCCTACTTGGGGATGCTTGCTCGCCTAACAATTCTACATCAACTATGGGTGTAACCTAACGTAAACAGACAAGGTCGGAAATCAAAATTTGTCTAAATTGCGTTCTGGTTCTTCGTCAAGAAAGGTAAGTTGCTGAAGCCAGTAACCTTCATTTGCTGCAGTAATTCTTCTTTCATCTTACAGCAAGCATCCCAGCAAACTTGGCACATCAACAGCGTAAGAACATGATGCTGATGGAAGTCGTGGATTCTCACATGTTTCTGTCACGCCCGTTTTTGGATCATAATACGCTAGCCTTGAACTCTTCACGATAATTAACTTCCCATCTTCACGAACTCTGAGTAGCTTGAATAGTTGTCTTTCCAGGCACAGTAGCTTAACAATACAACTTAGTTTTAACGAATTGGTACGCTTGTAATCTTCCATCACCCATACGTTGACACGAAGGGAAAGCTCCTCACATATGTATACATGATTGCCGCCATCGTTATCATCGTAATAAACTCCAATACTTAAGTGGGCGTTGTAGTTACGATCTATGATGGGAGGCAACCAAAGATATTGCATTTTTCCTTGGCGATATCAAAATAAATAAGGGAATGGCATTCTCTACGCTCACCCGACCTTGCTATCCAGATTAGGGATCCATTGAAAAAAGCTGGAATAGATGAAACAGAAAAGTTGTGGTCGGGAGCGTTTTATAGCCAATCCTTCGCCAGCCAGAAACTGATGGGTGCGCTTTCTTCATCATCTTTCCACCACTTTTAATTGTGCAAATGAAAAATGCAAGACCCCTTCGGATGCTATGAATTTTGCTTCCCAGAAAGATAAGCTCTACGATTTTGTACTCACCACTGGACGGGATATATCCGAACCCAAACTGCGCATAATCGGGAAGCCACGGCCGCGTCTCTGGCCGATGACGAATTGTAAAGTGAAATCCCAATGAAGGGTTACACAGGAAAACTTTTTTGCTCTTACAACTTGAAAGGCACATCAAACCATTGCAGGAACCTATTATACGAATGCCGTCCACATCTTTTATAACATTACCTGTGAATTTGAAATTGTGGTTGCTGCTGTTTTTGTTTTCGGTGATGAATCCGAATCTGGTCTGTTGTGGGCTTTCGTGGCAGTGGAGAAAGACGATGGCGATTGGGGAGAGAGAGGTACGAAGTTTGACGAAAGATGGTTCGAGGATCAAACTGTTCCATTCCTTGCAAACTATAGTGCATACCAATAAGGATTCGAGAGGAAGACTGGACAGAAATCGGATCTGAATATCTCGAGGTAAATCTGTAATTATTTTCTTGTTCTTTTCCATGGGATCGATGTAAATAGGATCTTTCTTCACAAAAAATGAACTTTAGAGGTAAGCACCTTTTTTTCCAAACAGAAAAGAGGTAAGCACCTTCAAGATACAACCTGCAAAAGAATGTATACTCTAGATCAATTCTGGTCTAGACGTTTTTAATAACAGTTGGTGTTACACAGATGGACAGATCCCTCCATTAGAGATGTCACTCTAGGGCTGTAAACGAGCCGAGTCATATATCAGAGAATGTGAAGTTATTTGGTATTATATAAGTCATCGTGAAAGCTATCAAGATTATACAAGTAAAATGAAGTTGTACATTATATAATACCAAATAGAGTGTTGATCTCATGGGGACGCTCTCATGGTAACTCCCATGAGAATCCTTCGTGGCCCAATATGGGACACACAAAACCCAATCTTTTTGTCCATTAGACG
This sequence comes from Linanthus parryae, assembly GCA_023055425.1. NCBI lineage: Eukaryota > Viridiplantae > Streptophyta > Magnoliopsida > Ericales > Polemoniaceae > Linanthus > Linanthus parryae. The sequence continues at coordinate 126,847,330 of JALGPY010000001.1, forward strand.
TTAATCAAATCTCACTTGCAATCAAATGATCAAAATATAGTAAAGATTGAGTGTCTCATATTGTGCCACGTAAGGTTCTCATGAGAGTTACCATGAGACGTCCCCATGAGATCACCACTCTACCAAGTATCGCATACCATAATGTTATTTATTCAACACATATATTATGTAATAAAAAGTATATATTATACAACTTCCGTTTTTATGGAATCTTCCCAGTTCGTTTTTTGCCCAGTACTCACGGGGTCACATTGACCCAATGATTTGATTAGTAAGACAATGCAAGGTAATCTTTTCATGGTGTTGTAGAGAAAGTGCTATCGTTGTGCCATCCGAATTATTGGGTCAAAATGACTTGAATACGGGTGAACCTTCTGGTCCAGGCAACCAGCTCAAACATAAGCTCTAATAGGTTAAGCCCAGGAGTTGAGTTTTGACCGAGCGGGATCTTGAGCAGCTCAATTTGTTTGACAATAAAAATCTATAACCAGCAAGCATGATTGATAAGAACAGATGTCATTGTGGATAAAAGTAGTGCAGGATAGATATAGAGAAACAGCAAAGGGGGATGCATGTTAACTGAGATCAGGGAACCATAACTAACAGAGATCAGAGAGAAGCATAAGATAAGTTTTATGACTCTAACAAAGTAGAAGAGTACGGGAAAGAGAGAAGTAAATAACAAGAAACCTAAAGAACATCGACACCGAGGCTATTCGTTAAAGAAGAACAAATCCTCAATTACCTGGTCGGAGACGGTGCGGGGGTGCCCGGCGATCCACAAGGAGTCGGGAGTCGCTGTCCCTCAATGTGGAGGGTGTACTAAGAGACAGTGAGAAACATGGTAAATTTCACTTTCACCCCTCAATTATGACACAACTTCACTTCACTTGCAACAATATGGAAGAACTACTCCATTCAACTACTCCATTCAATCCTCTCTTTTCTTTACTCTTCTTCCCAACGATGGGCGAAACCACATAGGCTACCTTGTGTACACAAATCACAATTAACATAAAAATTATAGAGTGCTACTTCTCTAGCTCTTGCGTGAATTAATCACAATTTTCATATCGATGACTACATACACTAGAACAAGGAGGATAGAAACACTAGTTTCTTTCATGCTGCACCCTCTGTAGGAGTAGTAGAAACAAAATTAGTGATATTCAAGATGGGGATTGCATATGGAGATATGAGCAGGAAGAGGTGGGTTTTGTCTTCCTTTCTTCCATCTTTAAGTCTTTTTCCTCCTCTCAATGCACCAACATTAGATATCTCTGCCTTGTTGTTAACTACAACCCCCCCCCCCCAAACCTCAAATTAATACTACATCCGTTCTCTCTAAATCTTCACCTTTTAACTTTTTCTTCTGTAATTGGGTCACTTTGACCCGGTAATTTGGATAGTCAAACGATACAATTTTTTGGTAATTTTTTTATGGTTTTGTAGAGTGAAGTTTACTCTACAAAATCGTGCAAAGATTATCAAATTATTGCATCGTTTTACTAATCAAATCACCGAACTAAAGTGATTCAGTGAATAGTGGTAAAATGAAAAAGGTGAAGATTCAGAGAGAACAGAGGAAGTAGTAAACTTCATGAGGATTTGACTACGATCCCTACCATCAGTGAATTAAGAGATATTATGTGCACTTTCAAGCCTACAAAAGCCCCAATGGCTTTCTCCCTGTCTTCTTCCAATAGGAGGACACTAAGAATCACATTCATAGCCTGATAAGCTCCTGATCCCTATTGGAAAATATTGCTTTGACACCGACTTTGAACCCGGTTTACCAAGAGCATACTCGAGAGCTCGCTCTTACAAACATGTATTTGTAAATTAGGGTAATAGATGATCAATTCAAGACCTCACTCGTCAAAAACTATCAAGTGATAAATGACGAATAAGCCTTTGAAGTTGGGTGTTTCCAATTTTCAGAATGTGAGAGTGTATCAAATCGAATGTGGGGGAAGAGTTGGAGTATTTATATACTCCATGTTTTGCCTAGAAACTTTATTGTGGGCGGAGGAACTAGCCAAAGTGTGAACCACCAAGCGCGTAACGTTGTCGGCTGGCTCGGCTCGGACGTGGCGCAGTGCGTTGGGTGGTGTTTGGTTAAGCTATATCTTTTTAGGCCGGAGACTAACGCCAAGTCCAGCCCAATTATTTAGTAAAGTCCCACAAACCGAACTTGAACAGTCCCAACTTCTCCATAAAGTTCTAACCGCTCAGTTCGAATTCGAACAGTTGTATTCAAATTCCACATTTTCACTATCTATAAAATGATAGTCTCTTTTAAGAAAATCATTCTGAAATCTCTGCTTACTATCAAAATATCCCGAACAAAATTCTTTATCGCTGGTTTTGTTCGTCATGTACTGTACACTGATGCTTCGTCTACAGTACATGAAGGACTTCAATTTTGGAGAGCAATCCGCCGTTGTAGTATTCATCAAATCAGATGCACCAGCTGTGGGGGAAAATACTGCTTTACGGAGATATGGCTGTACAACCTTCAAATCGTATCCGTTTTTTTATTTGACATTTAATCAGTAAGTTTATGTTATTATTTAAAACTTCTGACAGACAACCCTCGCGCAATTCGTCTCGCTGACACTTTGCTTCATACAGTTTTAGTTTTACCTCTTATTGTCTTTGCAGTTTGTAAAATTGTGACAGTTAGGTCAAATTGACTAACACCGTTAGTTGGTTAACAAATTCCGTTTGATAAGTGAGGGAAGTATAGTATTTTTGTGCTTTAAAATTGGGAAATATTGTCTTTTACCCTTGTTTTTATTTTTTTGTTTTTTTCTCTTCGTCTTTGTTCTTCTTCCCGATCTCCTTCATTTCTCTGCAACTTCCCATCTTCTTCTCGTCTTCTTCCCCTTTTCTTTACTCGGTTGCGCATCAACCAACCACAAACCCATCGAGACTCTTCTCTGTCTCTCTCCTCTATTCTTGCCACCGAGACCTATCTCTCTTTCCTCTGTTCTCGCCAGAAAACCCAACAGTCGGCAGCCAAAAGCCAACGACCCCGACGAATGCTGGCATGGTGAGGGTTGTTCTTGTGCTTCCCGGCTCGCCTTTACATCTGTATCAACATGAGAGTGATAAATTTAAATTAATAAATCGGAAAATGAGTAATTCTACAAAAACCGAACTTTCAACAACCCCCTTATCGGGCTCGGACAAGACCGGAAGGGCGATGCTAAAAGTAACGGCGGAAATCAAAAGCATAACATCCCAACTTATTTATTTGTTACATAATCTTAAACATCACAAAAATCTATAGATATTACACAAGTGTTTCCAAAACTACTACATTATTCTTGCAAACTATACTAGATTCTGCTCGTGACGATAACCTTCGAGGTGAGTCTCGTACCCGGCTTACCCTTAGTCTCCAGCTTCTAGACCTGCGGTGGGAAGGAAACAGGAACCGCAATTTTCAAAGTCAGCATGGAAATACTGAGTAAGTGACACCCAAGCTCGTAAAACAGAAGATGAGGCATGCTTACTTTTCATAACAAAAACAAGGAGTAATAATAAACTATAAAACAGTGAACTTGAAGAGTAAAGTAGGATCTCAAATGTAGACTTATCTTTCTTTTCTTTCTGAACTTTCAAACGGGGAAATTAGTCCCAATCTCTTTCTTCTTTCCCTTTATAAATATCCAGATCTCATAGGAACTGTATTATTAACATTGTTGATACGGGGAAGATCTGATAAGAACTACCATCTCGCATACTCCAAGACCTTAAGTGTCGGCACCCCTCTAAGACTTCTTGCCTCCATAGAGGTGAGTACATGGATAAATAATAATAACCACAGGCCGAGTCAAACTCGACAATAATAAAATAATAACCACGGGCCGAGCCAAGCTCGGCAATAATAAAATAATAACCACGGGCCGAGTGAAGCTCGACAATAACACGGGTCGTGTGAAAGAAGTCAACACGACAATAATAGTAAGCTTCTCCCACACAACTATTTCCACTTTACGTTATTACGCTATTAAGTTTTCATGTGACAGTATCAAAGTAAATCAACATCTTTGAAAATTAAGAAAATCATAAACAGGTAAATAACAAAGACATTTTGAGACAAGTATTAAATATCATGTTAAGACACGAAAGGAGTTAGGCACGCAAGGCTTGGCATGTTCACTTACCTTATTCAATAGCGACAACACGTTCTAGAAGTAGCTCCTTCCTACAAATTGTCACCCACAAATTGTAGCTCGCGAGTTAACACAAATCCAAAATAGAATACTATAAGTCCTAACAAGACTCTTTTTAAATCAACCCAAATACCCACTTGTTATTCCTTAACATTTTATTATCTAATTATAATTTTCTAAAACAACGCGTCTATTTTAAACGACTAATATATTCAAGAAAATGTCTATAATATTATAGTATTAACAAGCTAGTGAAATGTCAAATTTTACAATTGTTAGATATTCAAATTATAAACTAAGTGATTAGGCAATTTTGTTAAAGTTTTTCAATAAAAACATTTCTTATTTAATTTTTAACGAACAATTGAGATATTATTTCGACACCCGAATTATTTTTCCGAAATGAGGACGAAATCTAGTATTTTTATAAATTATTCTAATCCGGAATTAACATTTTCATTTTTAGCAAAAAGTGTGAAGTTTTAGTAAAAGACATATAGAACCCCTAAGTTATATTAAGAGATAGCAAACACCCCAACTATTAACAAATTAGAGTAGTTAAAGCACACTACCCACCTACTAGTTTCTGAAAGTACAAAAGCACCCCCTATATTATGCTATAAACAGTTTGATTAAACTAAACTTTTACCCCCTTTAACAAAACTTAAATTTTATCAATCTAACAAGGATTTAAGCTAGCAAAATTCAATTTTGACTATGTATAACAACTAATCAGAGAGTTAAGAACACCTAGGACAAAAATGGTCGGAAACCGATGAGAATTGAAGTGGGTGGAGCTTGTCGACGATGCCGCCGGAGGTGGATATGGTGGCGGCTACCGGGAGTTCCTAGCTTGCTTCTCAGCCTCCTACTGCATTCTTTGGACTCCTAGGAGTTGACTGAAAGTGAAAAGAGAGAGAGAGTGGGTGCCTGCTTGGTAAAGCTCGGCAAAAAACTTGGCCGACAACAATGGTGGTCGACGGTGGTTCTGCTGTTGTGTGTCCTCTGTTTTGGACAGAGGAGGTGAAGAGGGAAAGCAGAGAGAGATGGGGGAAAGAAATAGGGCTCTGGGTTTGCCTCTCGGTTGGCTTCTCGGTGGTGGTTCCCGTCGGGGAAGATGGCGGCTGTTGGTGGTGGCCTTTGGCCGCTGCCACCGCCTGCTATTCCTGCCGCTTCTGAAACTCAGAGACAGGGATAGGGAGAGAAGAGAAGGTCAGAGAGGTAGATGAAGAGAGATGGTGGTGGGTTTGTCTTTCTCGGGTTTTTTCCGCCTGCATCTATGGTGGATGTGGTGGTGGTGGTGGCCATTGCCACCTTTGCTTTTGTTGCTGCTGTTGTCCTCTGAGACCAGAGAGCGACAAGGAGGGAAAGAGGAAGAGATATGGTGGTGGGTTTGTGTCTGCCGAAGCTTGAAGGGGGTAATGGTGGAGATGACGATGGTGGAGGTGGTGGTTGTGATGGCGGCTGTGGTGTGTGGGGGAGGTGGAGAGTGCCTCTTTTAGGCTGGGTTTCTTGGGGACCAAGTAATTCAATAGTGAGGCGGCTGCGGTGGTGATGGAGGCGGTGAAGTTGTTGGTGGCGGTAATGGTTGCTTTGCGTGAAGAAAAAATGAGGAAGAAGGTGAAGTTATGAAAAGCTATAAGGTGGGCTGGATGTACCGCTTTGCTAGTGGGTTCTAGTGTTTTGGGTGCACTATCTAGCTTGAGTAATCTAGTGTTCTTGCTGTACAAGTAGCTAGAGTTAGGGGTTGTATACATTAGGCTAACATATGAAATTATCGTATTTTCCAAAACAATTACACGAATTCCCCGGCTAAATTTTTAACTATCACTATAAATTTGACTTCTAAAATTATCGATTTGCATAAAATTAATATTATCCACAAACTAACAAACCAGTTATTCCTTCAAACGTGTATACTAAAATTGTCTATCTTCCCTAATATAAGATACGGAGAACTACCCGACATTGCACCCAAATTATTATTTACAACTAAATTCGAATTTAGCTTCTCGAGTTATTCACGATTAATAATCTAACGTTTTCCTAAAATTTCAAACCATTTTCTTAACGATAAAAAACAAAATAATCGCCCAACTTTATTTTTCACAACTAAATTCTTATTCAATTGCTAAAAATGACTATTGTGCCCTTACTAATCAGACGGGGTATTACAGAACTAGGGTTCAAACGCATTTTTACCCGATTTCGAGCTTTGAAGTTTTTATTTCCTCAAAATGATTGAAAGATTCTTCTCTATAGGTGTTGGGGAGTATTTGGTTGCAGCAGTTTTGAAGGAGAAGATGAATTGAGGGAGTTGGCTTTTTGCGTGGGTATATGGTGGTGGTCGTTGGTTCGCTGGAGGAGGTGGAGGTGGAGGTGGAGGAGCGGTGGCAGTGGTTGTGTTGATGTGGCTGTGATTGTATTGGTGGCAGTGGTGGTCGTTGTTGTGGCGGGGATGGTGTGGTGGTGTCTTTGGCAATGGCGATGTGGTGTTTGTGGCGGTGTGGGCTGGTGGTGGTGGTGGAGGGTGGAGGTGGCAGAGAAGATGAAGAAAAGGAAGAAGAAAGAAGAAAAAAGAGAAAAAATAAAACGTAAAAAAGACTATTTTAACCTCACTTAAATGAGGTTAACGGCCAGTAACAATGGAGAATTAACGTCATTTATAAACTACAGATACGATAAGTGGTAAAATCAATACTGCATGTAGCTAAGTGTCAGCGAGGTAAAACTGCAAGGAGGATTTCTGTCTAAAGTTATATTATTTATTCTATTTATTTCCCTTTCTGTTTTCTTGTTATCACAACAAATCTGAGTCTAATTATTTCTAACAATCTCTGGTGGCCTGAACCACACTTACCTTTGCCTGATCCCTAAAGTGCCAAACCCCGTCAATCTTGCTACGTACTTGCACTTTGCTCTCCGTAATAATTAGTACAAGCTTGTTACCAAAACTATAGCCTCAAGAATAAAATATATGGATAGTTTGGTTTGCCCACCAGGCTAGCTTCATTCTTGGAAGAAGAGGCACTGACTACATTTTTCATTGTGCAAGAGATTGTTCATAGCTTCAAGACTAAGAAGGGAAAATTTGGTGACTTTATTCCTTAAGCTGGATTTAAAAAAAGCTTATGGTAATATTGAGTAGAGATTTGTTGAGCAATTCTTCAGCATTTTAATTTCCGCCAGGCCGTTATTAAGGCCATAACTACATTCACTTCCCTTCCAATAATTATGTTGGTAAATAGCAAATCATATGATACTTTCCTTCCTTCCAAAGGGTAGCGGGATGGGGATTGTATCTCTCCACACCTGTTTATCCTTTGTATAATGGTTGTCTAACAAAATTTCTGAAAGCACTGCTAGTAAGGAGTGCAAACAGGTTAGATCTTCTCATAGAGGGCCCCTGTTGTCTCATCTCTTCTTTGATGATGATCTGATGATCTTTAGCAAAGCTAGTACATCAAATTTTAGTCTTATCTAGAGCATTCTGGATGACTTCTGCTTACTGTCTATTGGCCTGAGGAAGTTCAATTTTTTTTTCTCTTGTAACACCCCTGCTAGTAGCCTCTACATGTGATGGTATCTTTAGTGCCAAACCCATATTGTATCTTATACAACTCTATGATTGTGTCACATAGAGATCATGATCCTAGCGTATCTCATACGATCTAACAGTTAAATAAATCATCGTGTGAATAATTGGGGTATCATATAATCAAATTAAGGTTTCACAAGTGCCTAAAAGGTCAGGATTAGGTTTCTAAAAGCTTCAGTTCTTTAATAAATATCTTTTGGATAAAAATCCATGGAAAGTTCTTTCTCAGCCAAACTCCCTTATTACAAGAAAAAAACACTTCCAAATACTGTAAATGAAATTTTCTTGTACCCATAATGCTCCTCCAACGGCTTCCGCTGCCTGAAAAATGGTGGACAAAGGCAAGGAACATTTACAATGAGGGAATATGTCACAAATTGCTAATGGCACTTCAATACAATATGATAAACATCCCAAGGTTCAAGAAGTTCTCGCGCATTCGGTGGAGGAGTATTTGAAACATTATAGTTTTGTTTCTGGAGCTAGACCCTGAAAGTTGGTCAAAGACCTTCTACTACTAAGAATAAATTCTTCCTCATACACCTAGAATGCTAGTTTGATATCCGCCATCCTCCCCCGCTGGCTTGCTCAGAAAATTCTGCATGCTCCTCTCAATTCTCAACTGTAGAGAGATGTGCCTACTTGGTGTGGAACTAAAGAGGAAATCTTCTCAGTTAAATTCTCTTACAATCTTAATTTCTCTCCCCACTTGTCTCTGAATTTCTCTCGTCTTTCTACACTTTATAATCCGTCCTTATATCGGTTCCCTTGGAGCAAATTATAGAATCTTAAAAATTCCGTCAAAATAAAAATTTACCATAGGCAACTAAGTCTAACTAGGCGATACCTCGCGCTAAAGCGCGGGTTACAAAAAAAAATCGGTACTCCACTTCAGGCGCATTCGCTGTATTTATTTACAAATGATGCAAAATATTTATTTTACCTCACTTTATATGAATCATAATGTGATCGGTATTAACCAATTATAGTCATGTTCATGTTAAGGGGCATATTTAGAAATTTAAGATAGTACGGGGCTTAAAAGTTGTAACCAACAAATTTTCTCAGAAAGAAAGTTGAAACACATTTATATGTTTATTTTATGGCCCATAAAAAATATTTTGGGTCTAAATACAGTTTTAATTAAGTGAAATATCAGTTGTGGCGCCCAGGTTCATTATACTGGGAACTGACATCTCCGTTGCAACATCATGACAGTCTTGATTGTGTATTGACCCACCGGACTGTGCAACCAAATAAGTCTATCATGGCCTTTGGTTTAGGGGAGATTAATTCTTGGAATGCTTCGTAGTCAACATCCCAAAGCAAATTCCTCATTCTCTGAATATTCCAAATGTTTTGACCCTCTTCCATGATGCTACTTACCGTATCAATGTTTTCTTCGGGAAGGATCATAATCAACTTTGAGGAGGGGTTGTGAGGGATCCAAGCATCATTTAATCTGATACTTTTTCCATCTCCAATCTTTCACCTTAAATGTAACACCCCCAAAATGACCAAGCAGGAAATCCGGGGATGTCACTCCGTACCCTAGACGAAAACCGGATACAAGGAGAATTAAACAGTGGATCCCAAGCAACCATCCATAAATCCTTAAAGTAAAACTTATTATTACCATTTAAATTGTTGCGCCTCAAACACGGGCAAAAAATTAAACTAAGACAGAAACTAAAGGAAGTTCTAAGTAATCAAATGCGAGCTACTAAACGTTTAAGTGATGATTCGAGTCCCCGCTAAGCCAAGCTCCCATCTAAACTTGTGGTGCAGAAAACAGAAAGGGAACACCACAGTTCCAAAATCAGCAATAAATACTGAGCAAATAACACCCAAGCATGTAAAATGATGATGAAATAATTTGCAAACGGTAAAAAATTTGTAGTAGTTTAGCTAAAAGAACGTAAAAGTAAAAGCTTTAACACTTATAAGAAAACAAGAGATTTTCCAATTTCATTATTTGATTTAGGAAATTCCAAAACCACATATTCATCCATTTTCTATCAAATCCAAAATCACATTGTTAACTCGTTGATATGGGGTAAAAGAACCAACCATCTCGCAAGCATCCAGGAGCTTAAGTGTCCACACCCCGTTAAGACTCTTGCGGCCAGAAGAGTGAGTACAAGGAGCTATCCGGGGCATTGCAACCGGATTAAATGAAATAAACTGGACGAGAGACTGAAGTCAGCACGACCAAGCCAATAGTAACCACGTAACAACCCCGTACAACTCTTCCACTTTACGTTATCATCGATTATTAGATTATAGTGGTGTTTTCAAATAAACGTTTCAACAAGTGGGAATAAGTGTTCTAGTAGCACATATTTCACATAGAACGTAAATTCATTTTGAGACAAGTAGGAAAGAAATCATTTGACACGAAAGGGCGTTAGGCACACTAGGCCTGGCATGTTTACTCACCTCAAATAAATGCAACTACACCAATTCAGTCGTAATTCTCGACGTATCCTTCGTCTGAAAACTCGTTGCCTACACGTTAATAATATTCTAATCAACATATTGCTAACACGACAATATCACGTACAAAATCCTACCAGAAATACATACACCCATTTTTAATTTCCCCAACTTTTGCTAAGGTGAGCAACCCCATTTATTAAAAAAAATATGATTTATAAATCTATATTTCGTTATTATGAAAACATAATATAACATATATTTAACTTGTAAGTTAATAATTTATTTTTAGAATAAAGAAAATAGTTCAACTTAATTAATAAATACTCTTTTAAATATATATATATATATATATATATATATATATATATATATATATATATATACTTTACAAAGTATAAACGCATACCCTCAATTAAATAGGGTTCCCTATAACCACATCATTAGTTTAGTAACGAAAATAGTATAATCAAACAAAATTTAGTTTTAAAGAGACTAAAGAAATTAGTTTAAGAATTATATATACTAGAATTAAGAATTAGGTTAACATCTAGGATTTAGACTAGATAAATATTTATAACATATATACATATTTAGTTTATCACATATATATATACATATACATATACATATGAAACCAAATAAAAGTACCCACTAACAACTTGTTCAAAGAGAAGACAAAAGCTCCTCTTATAGGTTGACAACAGCCAACTAAACCTCTACAAGTTTCATATTGTTCAAAAATAACCCTCAAAGTTTACTATACTTTTCAGCCCCCTTTTCTCTCTCATAAACTCACTTTAACAGTTTTTTTTTCTTCCCAACACAACCATGGAGCTTCAAGGCAACCAAACTAAAACGAATCAAAGAATCAAGTGGGGTTCTAAATGAACAAGAAGAGGGCAACGACAACGACGACGACGGCTGGCATGGCAGCAGTGTCGCTGTCGGCGGATGGCAGAGCAGCGGCGTCGGCGACGGTGGGGTCTCCCTTGGCGGCCCAAACTGTAGAGTGAGAGAGAGAGAGAGAGAGAGAGAGAGAGAGAGAGAGAGAGAGAGAGAGAGAGAGAGAGAATGTGATTAAGAGGGAGAGTTTGACAGAGCTTTGGGGAGTGTTTTGGTGTGAATTTCTCTGAGTTTGTAGTGGGAATTTATAGCCCTCAAGTGGAGAATCCGGCAAGGATTAGGAAACCCACCGGCGACAATTTCGGTTCCGAATTAGGACACAAATTGGACGAAATAGGTTGTATTGGAGCCAAATATTTGGTCTTTGTCAAGTTTGTAATTGATTATGATTGACTTTGGGTGAAAAGCGGACAAAATTTGAAGAGTTGGAATTGGGTTTGGAGAGGTGATCGGCGACAATGGTAGTCTCCCGTGGGGAGAATAATTTTGGGAAGAAGATGATATGAATTAATAGTAAAATACACTTACACCCCACTCGTTTAGTTAAAAAGGCAACTACCACCCCCTAGTTTAGTTAAAAGGCACTAATTTAGTTAGGATAAAGGCACAAAACCCCCATGTCTTTAATAACTATACAAATTAACTCCCAAACAGCAAAATTTTACTCCCACAACTTATAATAATATCATAAAATACCCGTATCTACAAAACGGAGTATTTCATTAAAAACTTGCTTCAAAACTGCCAATCCCGCTAGAATTCCCCTCCAAGAAAAAGATGGCGCATAACCAAGAGCACGCATGTAATCTGTCGAAGCAAAATACTTGGCTTTTTTTACCCGGCTGCAAAGAGATTCTTTATTTTGCATGACTCTCCACCCTTTCTTCGCTAGCAATGCTAAATTGAAGTTTTTAAGATCCTTGAACTGCATCCCACCCTTTTCTTTTGGGAATTTCATTTTGTTCCATGCTACCCAAGAAATATCCCTATCTTGGTTGGCTTTGCTACACCAAAATATTCGAATTAACATCTCCATATTATCACATGTATCATCGGTAAGCTTGAAGCATGACATAGCGTAAGTGGGGAGAGCTTGAGCTACTACTTTAATCATCACCTCTTTGCCCGAAAATGAAAGATTTTACTCCTTCAACCTTTGAGTTTTTTTGCTAGTCGCTCTATAATATTGTTGAAAGTGATCTTCTTGTTCCTCCCCATAGTGTTGGGAAGACCTAGATACTGATTGTGGTGGCTAAACCTTCGGGATTCCAGCTGCGGGAACGTTGGTGGAAAATACTACTGCCGACTTGTCTACGTTTATAAGTTGACCCGATGCTCTTTCATAGCTCGGCTTGTAGTAACTATTGTAGCCAGCGTAAAAAATATAGAATCGTCAGCAAAAAAAGGTGGGAGACCACTGGTCTTCCCTAAGATGCGGTAACACCCGCAAGTCTCCATTCTTCTACAGATGCAGTAATAGTATGTGAGAGCATTTCACTGCAAATGAGAAACAGATAAGGTGATAGAGGACAACCCTGTCTCAGTTCTCTTTCCGGATCAATATATCCCATTGGCGCACCGTTTCTAAGGATCGAATATGTCACGGACGAGACACAGTTTTTAGCAATTGAGCGAAAACGAATAACAAATCTGAGATGGAAAAGTAATTCCTCTAAGTGAGATGGAAATGTACTCTTAGACACCATGGAAAATTTACCCAAATTCTTGCATCGTTTTGTTAATCAAATTACCGGGTCAGAGTGACCCGGTAAATAGTGGGAAAAAGTCAACTGAAAGATTATGCTAAAAAAGAGGTAGTACAAGATAAATCCCTAAAAACTTCAGTAAGTTTGAGGAATAAGGTCTCTCAACTTCACAAATGTTGTAGATACAAATTTCAATTGAATAAAACAACAATTTTCTTTAACCATTAAGCTTTTTCTCCAAAAAATAAATCCATTAAGCCATTGATGGGGAGGAAGGTGGAGTGGAAAAAGTGGGCCATATTTTAGTCAAAGAAAGGAGGTGAGATGATTTTCCGTTCTTTTTTTTTAGTGGCTATCATTTTCATTTTTACTACTCCTTAACATAGATGCAGAGTTGCTCCTACAAAACCTAGAAGTTTGTAGTGGGTTGGGGGCATAATTAATTTGTGGGCCTAAAGCAGCATCACCAACTGCTTTATGCTTGGGTCGGCACTGGAGAACACATTGTTGTAGGCTTCCCGAATATTGGCTACATGTCTTTATTATTTATCATTTGTTTCCTAATATATATACGTGTATGACTAGGGTTTTGTTGAGATAACTAGGCCGCCGCAACCTCTTTTACCTATATCATCATATTTTATGTCATTTTAATACACAATTATTCTCATAATATATATATACGGGCGAGATTAGGGTTCTGTTGAGATAACTAGGCCGCCACAACCTCCTTATATGCGTGTGTGATTAGGCTTGTGTCTCTAGAATTGTGTTGAGATAACTAGGCCGCAAGCTCTTTTATAAAGATCTTTTATATGTATCATCATACATATGTCATTTTGATGCACTGGTTGAAACTAATTTGTTTCGACAACATTGGCGATATGTTCAACATCTTTTCATCTGTAAGTTTAGTTCTTTAGCCTTCATCAATCATAATAAGCACAATATTTATCTTCCTGTCACCATGTTTTCGTTGAATATCAAAGTCCTGAGATAAGATTATTTCACTCTCGTTCGAAATGAGATTGTGATCAGTCACTAATTTAATTGTTTAAAGTGCGTAAAACCACATAAGTTTTGAAGCTATCAAGTTCAGTAAGAATTTATCCGAGAGATTTTGCAAACTTTATAGAATTTTGTTATACGTGATGCTAGCTCATTATTTTACTATGATCTCTTTTCATGAAGAAAAATTACTACAATTTTAGCTTTTTTATTTGTATGATGAAATAAATAGATCTATCTTCTATAGGAGTAAATGTGTTCAAATAGTTCATTGATTTAGGTTTTCCCTATTTTCCTTAATAGTTCATTACCACAAGTTCCAAATATCAAATATTTTACCAGAAGAAAAGAAAGATCGATGTTTGTGACGTGTCGTCCAGGTGATAAAAGGTACGCCTTTCCGATTATATTGTATGTTCCTTTTAAGTAGCATTTTTTAAAATTCATATGTAGAATCATTACTTCGCAAAAAAAAAAAAGAATTAAAATGTTTGATTATCACTTATCACTGTCTTTTTGTGTTGTTTGCTAATGTTTGGATCTAAATTTCTTTTAGCTCGTTCTTTTGTTTGAAAGAAAATTGTTGTTTGGTAATTTTTAGATTAGAAATAAAAACTTTGTATATAAAAGGGCAAAATGTTTTTCATTGCCTTTTTTTATGTCTGTTTGCTCATGTTCAACACTTTTAAAAAAATCATTTTTTGTAAATGGGTTAACATGTTTGGATTGGGATGCGGACATGGCTATGTCAGCAGTGTGAATTATTTCCACTTCAATCGGTATGAAAAGGAAAATGCTAAACGTCGTCCTTTTTTCCCCATCCCTTGATTTCACCGCCTATGTGGATAATTATGATTGGTGATTGATTATAGAAAGATCTTAAGATAAATAGTTACCAAAATTATATTTTGACACATTGGAGGTGAAATAAAAAGGTGAAAGAAAAAGGGTACAACATAGCGGCCCTCGAATTAAAATTCCAACCACTTTTTGGGGAAAAGGAAACTTTTCATTAAAAACAAATTCATGAAGATTTAACCGCAAATGGATCTTGATAATTTCTCAACTAATTCCTGAATACCTTTTTTCCAAACTTAACTCCTTCAATTCAATATATAAAGCATTCCTTCCTGCTAAACGGACTACAACCGAGCATCTTCCTCTCCCCTGAAACGGGTGTTGAGTCTTGTACAAGTTCATATCTTGGGATTGGTGAGTGCACCCCAACTGAGTCACGTCGTTGAATTCTGAGGACAACCACCTCATTTGCACCGAGGAATCCTAGTGGGGGAAAATTATTTATGTGCCTCAACATTGCAAAATGGTAAGTGTTATATTTTGGGTATTTATTTTCATAAATCAAACAGCTCCATTTGACTATGTTTCCAACATCCTCTGCCCCTCTTAGTTTGTTGACAAAAGAAATTTCATTGGGGTAGGCATCTGTGAGCCCAAAAACTGTAAGTTGATTACCATTTGGAGGATAATACTAAAATTAGGTTAGTTTCGAAACTGATACTTGAAGTATCGATTTTAGGAATGAAACAGAGACACTGAATCTCATTTCTAATACACCAGTCGGTCCATCAAAAAACTTATAGTCCTAGTATCGGCTTCAACTTAAAACTGAGACGGTCACTCTCGGTTCTAGTTTTCTAACATGCCGAGTAAAACTGATAGTGTTGAGATCGAAAGATGAGGAATACGAGAGAGAGAGAGAGAGAGAGAGAGAGAGAGAGAGAGAGAGGTAAGGTTCTCGGACTACGACCAACTTTGGTAACATTCTTGGTCGCATTCAACGTCGGCACAGACACGGGAGACAGAGTGAGAGAAACAAGGAAGCGAATAAAGGGACATTTTATGAAAAGAGTAGTTATAAAAATGATACTTGGATTATCAATTCATAGAAACAACTCAATACTTCCATCATCAGTTTAAAGTGGCCTGCCGAAACTAAGAACTAAAAATTGGGATACGCATTATCTCGGTTCAGGGTTAATGCGACCAAACGATGACCAAAAGTAAAATAATATTTACGATAAAATTATATTTTTATAACCTAATTGCAAGGGAGTTATCACTATAGTTATAAAAATAAGTGTTGTCAAAAGTCTACATGATCTTCGTACGCTTGTCATCTATGCTCGTGAAGCGTACTCACCTCTAGCGAGGTAAACATGTGTTGACTTTCAAAATAAAACAGGATAACACAATTTGAACGTCTGTGAAGATCGAGTAAGTACAAAATACAAAGCGTAAAAAGTTAAGTTAACACAACAATTATAAGTTGCAATTAAGTAGATATTTTTTAGACAATAACAGTAAATGAACAGAAACCTTAAAACAGTAAAAATATGACACAATTATTACTTGAAATAAAATGGAAGTATTAAAACTAAATAAATTCTACGAGTAGTATATTTCATTTAAAGGTAACATGGGATTCAATTATAATAACAGTTTAAGATCAGCCATGTTTCTCTTAACTTTAATTAACTATTAAGTTTAGTTGAGGCATATGCGCGAGCCACCAGCGGGATCGATATAGAAAAAGGGATCATGATACTCAGCTAAAACAGGGTGCGTTCCAAAAGCCAGGAATTCAAATTTCACTGGAAAGTTAGGGGAGCCAATACGTTAATATCCGCTCAAAAATAATAGCTGAAATGCCTTAAAGTATCGACTCCCCTATGACGTAGTGATTCTATATAAGTATAAGTAACCCTCTATATCTCTATAAACCCCTTAGCCGTATAGTCGATATAATCATTCAAGACTTATTCAATAATATGAAGCATTGTTTCCCGCCGAAGCTATAAGTAATAGGGGGATCGCTTGACACTCTTCATCCGAAGCCATAAGTAATCGCTTACCCCCCCCCCCTCCCCCATTTTTAGCCATCACAATAAAGTTCTATTTTGTTATTCATCGTGTTTAAGACTTTTGTAAATAAGTGGGATTCCCAGTTTCGAGTGGGCTCCTAGAAACAAAGAACTTAAAATTAGAGACTCGGTTTCAAGACTAAAAAGTAATACTTCAAGACCGTTTGTAAACGAGCCTAATTTGGTATTATCGCCAGGTGGAATCATTTTGGTATTTTCGGCCCAAAGAGGACATTCGAGTGAAAAACTCCGACTGATAAGAATTTGTCTGATTGGATCCATGACCGGTACAACATAATTTGTGAAAGATGGTGCATATTCAAGGCATCATGACTTATTTAGTTTGGAAGATGAAAAGAAAACGAAGAAGAGATAATTCAAATTGCATTTATAAAGCATTATGCAATAGGTAGAAATACAATGTTTTTTATTTATTTCAAAAGTGTGATCCAAAGACTCAAAGCTGACTTGGATACTACTGAAAATCAACAAGACACTTAGTAGTATTTAACATCCCGCAATTATCTCCAACATCCTCCATTGGTCTTTATGCTGCATGTGCTAGGGTTGTCCTAGAGTTCTCCTCAATTGAAACTTAGAATACAAATTTCCCATGCCTCAGCTTTCTCTTGTTAAAATGTTTATACTTTGTAAAGCTCATAATAGATATAAACCGCTACAGTTTTCTATAATTACCTTTTACCTCGTCTTACCCTTACGGGATCCCAAGATTCAATGTTATTTTTCAAAACAATGTTTCTTTTCTCCCTCTTTTGATCCTCCTACTCTTTCCTGGCACGTCACACGTTACCTCCTTGGCCACAATATGTCAGGAATTCGGGACTGCACATATAGGTGATGTAATCTCGAAATCGGATGGCAACGAGTGAAAAGCATGTCTCCCTTCCTCCGGTCTTCATGTATTCTACGACAGCCTCTTGTGGCTTACGAAGACTAACTATGGTAACTTCCATTCGGTAGGGTAACTCGTCCCCGACATACACACCAGGGACATGTCCTACACACTTTTCAATATTCACAAAGAGACCAGGATTTGATAACATTGAAAAGCGTGTAGGTCATGTCCCATGTGTATATGTCGGGGACAAGTTGCCCTACATAATGGAGGTTACCTAGTTGGTATTCGTAAGCCACCAGATGTTGGCATAGATGTAGTCTATGCCATCAGATTTGGAGATGCTGGCAACTATATGTGCAGCGTGGCATTCCTGATATATTGTGGCCTTGTAATGAGCGACGTGCAAAGAAAAAGTGGAGGATCAAAAATGGAGAAACGAAACTTGCGTTGAAGAACATTAAATCTCAGGACCCAGTAAGGTTAATCCGAGGTGAAGGGGAAACAGACAAAACTGTATCGGTTCACATCCATGATGGGTTTTACACAATAGAATCCTTTTGTCAAGAGAGAGCGCCGCATGGGAATCTTGTGCTCAAGTTTAAGTTGAGGCGAATTCCGGGGAAGCCCCAGCTTAGCATAGGACAACAGAGGAAGTTGGGGATAGTTGGGTGATGTTAATTTACTAGGTCAATGGTTATTTGAGTCTGTGGATCAAAATTTTGGTAATAAAAACATTGTTTTTCTAACTAATGCATAATGTTTTAGAATTACAATCCAAATTGTCTATTTTCTTTCTTTTCATCTTCCAAATTGCACCATCTTTCACAAATTCTTTTTGTACCAGCCATGGGTTGTATCAGACAAATTCCTGACAACCAGATTTTTCACTGGAATAGACGGATGTGGGACGAAAAATACTGAAACGACTACCACTTCTAGGTGTAGCATTCTTTCTTCTTATATGTTTGCTGGCATTTGACACATCCAGGAAAGGCTTTGGATGGAAGTTTTGGATGTTTAGTGACTCTATCTATTCCTATTTCTTCAATGTCAGTTTTGTGATTTGTTCTCCTGTCCAGCTTCATTGTTCTATCAGAGAGTTGAGTTTCCAACTCCCCACAACTCTTTCTTTAGGGGCTTTTAGGTGAGTTAGGCCAGTGACCATAAGTTGGGAAGATGAAAAGAAAGAAACAGTTAATTCAGATTGTATTTCTAAAGCATTACGCAATAGTTAGAACTACTACGTTTTTTATTCCAATAGTTTGATCCGAAGACCCAAAACTTAAGTACTCATACAAGGATACTACTGAAAATCAACAGACACCTAATAATTAACATCCCTCAACTATCCCCAACTTCCTCCATTGGTCAATGCTAAGCTTGGGGATGTCCTGTTAGTTCTCCTCAACTGAAACTTGAATACATGCTTCCCTTGCCTTTCTCTTGCTATAACGACGCTGCTCAGTAAAGCCCATCATAGATCTGAACCTACACTTTTATATGTTCCCATTTTACCTCATATTACTTTTACGGGATCTTGAGATTCAATGTTATCTTCAACGCAAGATTTCCTTTCTCCATCTTTTGATCCTCCGACTCTTTCCTGACACGTCCCACATTACCTCCTTGGCCACAATATGTCAGGAATTTGGCACTACGCACATAGTTTCCATAATCTCCAAATCCGATGGCAACGATTGAAACACATATCTCCCTTCCTTCCCTATTCATGTAGACTATGCCAGCATCTGGTGGCTTACGAAGACCAACTAAGGTAACCTCCATTCTGTAGGGTAACTCGTCCCCAACCTGGGACAGGTCCTACACGCTTTTCAATGTTAATAAAACCTGGTCTTTCTCCTATTATTCTGGCGGGTTTACAATCAATCTCCTTGTTTCCCCTTCAAGTAAGATATCCTTGCAAAGTGTCCGGAAGAGATCCAACATATTCTTCACACTCCCACGGGTAGCACCACCGTTTGAAACAATGCTGGAGGACTTGGGCAGTGAAAGAGAACATGAATTGAGAAAAAAAAAATTGTATCTAGAATTAATTGGCCTTCTTTCGGCAAGGTATAAGAAAAAGGGGTACAAGACATAGACTAGAATATGAGGTAGAATATGTTCGTACTAGAACAAAATGGGACATGAGATTTTGAACTTTGGTGTTTAGTTAGGGCAGTATATGAGCCGGGATTTTGAACATATTATAAGTATATATATATGTATATATATATATATATGTATAAATTATAAAATAATACATCTTTACTAGGATAATATTTTTCTAGTACAAGGACGATAAAGTGATTTTACATGCACCCATCAGTACCCCTTCATTGTTATCCTTGCGAAAATTGATTAAATGCACAAGGGGGATATGTTACCTGTCTCATATCCCTAGCGGCCCTACCCAAACGCTGGATATGAAACCATGGTCTAACGAATCCCTATCCCCAGTCTTCGTACACCTTCTCCAAATGAGGGCACCAGATCCTACATATCGATGACATGTATGAAAGGAAACCAACTCAATTATAAGTTAGCATTTTTCTCTGAAAGTAACCAAACTACATTTCCCAAAGTTCACATAAAGAGGAAACACACAATACCTGTTGCCAACAAGTCTTTTGCTTCATTAGGATTGCAGTAGTCATCACTATCTCGGAATAATTTCTGCAATTCAGGATCAGAAATCTCTAGCCTGCTTATGGAAGTCGCCATTCTGATCATAAGGGAGAGACAAAGTGGGTAATAAGAACACATTAGATCAGTTAAAACAAAAGAAAATGTTGAATTGAATCATCAGTTTGTAGGGAGAAGAATGGCAACTTCCACAAGCGGGCTGGAAACTTCGGATCCTGAATTGCCGAATTTATTCCAGGATATTAATGAGTACTGTGATCCTGATAAACTTGTCGGCAAGAGGTAATGTGTGGTTCCTCATGAAAACTTTGGGATAAATGGTTTGGTTATTTGATAGATATAACTGAGTTGGTTTCTTTTTGTGTATATCTCTATAAATAGGACCTATTGCCCTCGTTTTGGTAAGGTGTAAGAATATGGGGGGGGGGGGGGGGGGGGGGGGGAGAGAGATAGGTGATTAACATGGTTCCATATCCAGCGTATGGGTTGAGCCGCCAGGTATAAAATATGCCCCCTTATCCATCTCATCACTTTTTGCAAGGATAATAGTTAAGGGGTATTGGTGGGGTGTAAAATTGATTAATTGTCTTCATACAAGAAAAATACTATCCCAATAAAGATGTATTCTTTTATACATTACACACACACACACACACACACACACACACACACACACACACACACACATATATAATATGTATAGAATCCCGGCTTATATTGTGCCCTAACCGAACACTGAAACACAAATACTCGTATCCCATCTTATCCAGGTAAAATCTTACCATGTCTTATACCTCTTTCTTATACCTTAACGAAACAAGGCCAACAATATTCTAGTTACAACATTATTGCTCAATTTGTGTTCTCTTGCACTGCCACGGTGGTCCTCCAGCATTGTTTCAAACATTGACGCTGGCCGTGTGAGGGTGAAGAATATGTTGTATCCGTTCCGGACACTTAGCAAGGATCTCTTACATGAAGGGAAAACTAGGAAAATTGATTGTAAAATCGCGAGATTTATAAGATGTCAGGATTTGTTAACATTGAAAAATGTGTAGGACTTGTCCCAGGTGTATATGTCGGGACAAGTTCCGCTACATAATAGAGGTTACGCTAGTTGGTCTTCGTAAGCCACTAGGTGCTAGCTAGTGTGACTACATGAAAAGGGGGAGAAGGGAGATGTGTTTCAATCTTTGCCATCAGATTTGGAGATTACGGCAACTATATGCGCAGCGGCCAATTCCTCACATATTGTGGCCGTGACATGGGATGTGCCACAAAAGAGTTGGAGGATAAAAAGATGGAGAAAGGAAACTTTCTTTGGAGAGTAACATTGAATCTCGGGATCCAGTAAGGATAAGTCAAGGTAAAAGGGAAACATATAAAACTGTACCGATCACATCCGCGATGGACTTTACACAGTAGAGTCGTTTATGCAAGATAGAGCGCCGAATGGGAAGCTTGTATTCAAGTGTCAGTTGAGGAGAATTCCAGGGCAGCCCCAGCTTAGCATAGACAACCGAAGGAAGTTGGGATAGTTGAGGGATGTTCATTACTAGGTCTGTGTTGATTTTCAGTAGTTTTCTTGCACTAGTAATTCAGCTTTGAGTTTCGGATGGAATTTTGGAATAAAAAGACATCATATTTCTAACTATTTCATAATGTTTTAGAAATACAATCTAAATTATCTCTTTTTTTCTTTTCACCTTCTATATACTTGTATACAATCTTGAGTTCAGGAAACAATGTTCTTTTGCGATTTTGAGTTTCCAAAACCTTTTTTTGTGGTTTGGGAAATGGGCCCAGCCATCAGATGCGACACAAAACTAAAACAAAATCTTCATAGCAACCATCCCAGCAAACTTGGCACATCAACAGCGTAAGAACATGACGCTGATGGAAGTCGTGGATTCTCACATGTTTCTGTCACCCCTGTTTCTGGATCATAATACGCTAGCCTGGAACTCTTCACAATAAGTAACTTCCCATCTTCACGAACTCTGAGTAGCTTGAATCGTTGTCTTTCCAGGCACATTAGCTCAACAACCCAACTTAGTTTCAACAAATCGGTACACTTGTAATCTTCCATCATCCATACGTTGACACGAAGGTAAAGCTCTTCACATATGTATAGATGATTGCAGCCATCATTATCGTCGTAATAAACTCCAATACTTAACTGGGCTTTGTAGTCGCGGTCTATGAATAAGGGAATGGCATTCTCCAGGTTCACCCGACCTTGCTATCCAAATTATGGATCCATTGAAAAAGCTGGACTAGAAGAAACAGAAAAATCGTGGTAGGGAGCTTCTTTATAGACAACCCTTCGCCAGAAAGAAACTGATGGACGCGCTTTCTTCATTATCTTTCCACCACTTTGTATTGTACAAGGGCGCTAAGAATTTGGCTTCCCGAAAAGATAAGTTCAACGACTTTGTACTCACCACTGGACGGGAGATATCCGAACCCAAAATGCTCATGATCGGGAAGCCAAGGCCGCACCTCCGGCCGATGACGAATTGTAAAGTGAAATCCCAATGAGGGATTACACAGGAAAACTTTTTTGCTCTTACAACTTGAAAGGCACATCAAACCATTGCAGGAACCTACTATACGAATGCCGTCCACATCTTTTATAACATTACCTGTGAATTTGAAATTGTGGTTGCTGCTGTTTTTGTTTTCGGTGATGGATCCGAATCTGGTCCGTTGTGGGCTTTCGTTGCAGTGGAGAAAGACGATGGCGACTGGGGAGAGAGGGGTATGAAGTTTGACGAAAGATGGTTCGAGGATCAAAATGTTCCATTCCTTGCAAACTATAGTGCATACCAATAAGGATTCAAGAGGAAGACTGGACAGAAATCGGATCTGAATGTCCCGAGGTAACTCTGTAATAATTTTCTTGTTCTTTTCCATGGACTGCAAATAGGATCCTTCTTCACAAAAAATGAACTTTGGAGGTAAGCAGCTACAGCATACAATCTGCAAAAGAATGTATAATCTAGATTGATTCTGGTCTAGACATTTTTACAAACAGTTGGTGTTACAACAGATAGATAGATCCCTTCATTCAGAGCCGGCCCTATGGTAAGGCAGCCGGCGCCGCCGCGTTAGGCCCCGGATCGGTAGGGCCCTGTGTTTTGTAATTCTAATCAAGATATCTTTATACTTTTATATGTAATTAGTATATATTTATGTTAGTCAGGCGTGATGCTCATTTGGCCACAAACTGGATCCAAGTTCAAATCTTGTCGATGACATATGTGAAGATTTTTTATTTTTTACTTCTTAAAATATTGTAAGATTATCAAATGTTGATTAAAATTAACCTAATCATTTGCACCATGTATTACAAATAAAATTATTTAGTTTTTTCATCTAACAATAAACTATTTTGTGTGCAAAATTTTCTTGTTGAGGCCTCAAATTTGTTACTTGCTTTTGGCCCTCTAATGTCTTGGGCCGGCCCTAGCTCCATTAAAGATGTCACTCTGACATAGGGCTGAGAACGATCCTAGCCAAAGCTGTAGGTGTTTGGTCTCGGCTATTTTACAATGGCGAGCCATTGAAGGACAACGATTTTGACCGAGCAATTACATAATCAAACATGTGACGTTATTTGGTACTTCCTCCGTTTTACCTCTCCCTACTTCACTTTTGAGGGTGAATTTAACCCTGTAATTTAGTTAGTAAAACGGTGCAAGAAAAAAATTTGGTAATATTGTTATGGTGTTGTGGACAGTGGCGGAGGATGCATGTTAACTGAGATCAGGGAAATATAACTAACAGAGATCAGAGAGAAGCATACGATAAGTTTTATGACTCAAACAAAGTAGAAGAGTACCGGAAAGAGAGTAGTAATAAACAAGAAATCTAAAGAACAACGAACCGAGTTGATTCGTTAAAGAAGAAAAAGTCCTCAATTACCTGGTCGGAGATAGTGCGCAGTGCCAGGCGATCCACAAGTTTCACCTTCTTTAACATGCTCACACAAAACCTAGGGCTCAAACTCACGCTCAATGTGGAGGGTGTGTATATTAAGACTCTTACTTTAAGAGACCGTGAGAAACATCGTAAATTTCACTTTCACCCCTCAATTATGACAACTTCACCGTTTAATTATCTTCACTTGCACATTATGGTGTTTCGTTACTTTTCATCCCAACGATGGAGAAACCCATATATATAGGCTACCTTGTGTCACGGGTGGAGTCTCGTATTGGAAACACGTGGAGTACTCTTGCAAGGTATTCAAAATATCTATGGCATAATTATAATTTAGGCAAGGGCACAATTTGAATTTTTTATACGTCACAGGATAAAAATACAATTTTTTAATTTTTAGGTTGGGCATGTGCCTACCCGTGTCGCGGGTTGGCTCCACTCCTGCCTTGTGTACACAAATTACAAAATTGACCGATGGCTACATATAGAGTGCTAATTTTCTAGCTCTGGAGTGAATCACAATTATCATATCAATGACTACATACACTAGAACAAGCATGAGATAGGAACACTAGTTTCTTTCATGTGTGTAGGAGAAGTAGAAGAAAAATAGTGGTATGCAAAATGGGGATTGCATCTGAAGATATGAGCACGAAGAGGTGGCTCTTGTTTTGCTTTCTTCCGTCTCCGATTCTTTTTCCTCCTCCCAATGCACCAGCATTAGAGATCTTTTCCTTGTTGTTAACTACCCCCAAATTGATAGTAATCTTCATGAGGATTTGAGTAGGATCCTTGCAATCAATCAGAGTCGTCTCTAGCTTTTTCGGGGCTGTTAAAACCTGGGTGTCAAGACGATGAACCAAAACGAAGAAGGAGAGACAAGTATTAACGTGCTTCACTAGCTATGAAATTAGCTACATCCACAACCCGAAATTCAAATTTATTAGAGAGAAACAATCTGATTACAACACACACTACACCACACAAAGTCTACACAAGACATTCCTGACTCGAGGGTAAAGAAATGCCAAAATGTTGCTTAAACTGATAAGGAAACAACCCAAAAGTCGCCAGCCTCGCTATCAGGTCGTGCGACCAGGTCTTGCAGGTCGCGCGACCTCCTAACCTCGAGGTCATGCGACCACCTGGGAGGTCGTACGACCTCTGCAAAAATCTTGACGAGGAAGCTTGAATTCTTGGTCTCCTCTTGTCCGTTTGCCTGACTTGCTTGACTTTGAACCGCCCCAACAAATCTCCACCTTGATTCAAATGTTCTAACAACCTGAAACCGGAACCGATGATTCTCTCGAACCAGAACCTGAACCGGATGCCTCTCCCATAACCATAAACGATTACGCCTCCACCTAAACATGCAGTTACACTCCCAAGAACCAAATCGAGTGATCCAGCCAGAACCAGACTCGAATACATTCACTGAGAAAACAGGATCGGATGTATTCTACATGCGCTCCAAATAGCGCCCGAACCAGTGCACCATGACAAGTGCGACAAACTTCGCCAGAACGAGTGCACCATATATGTAGGGTTTTGATGCAAGATACGCAGCGGAAATATAATAATAGATTCCTGATCAAGACCCTCCTTGAATCGCAAGTCATGCTATCATAACGTGATAAAGGAAGAATCGTGTACCTTGTGAGGTTGTGAGATCACAACGAAGAATGATTTCCTTGTCTCTACAGTATCCACACCTTAGGAATGAGAACTAAGATCTCCCTCACGCCTTTGTGCTAGCAACGTTGAATGAGGTATTGTAAATATGCCCTAGAGGCAATCTATTTCTTGTGACATTTATGGATTTACGATTCATTATGTTATCGATATAGAGATATGTTAACAAGATTGAAGTCCTTAGAATATAAATATTATATTCTTAAATATCCTTAGTCAATTATAATGATTAACATGATAATCAACTATAGAATAGTATGGGGTTGGATTGATATGGAGATATCACGATCCAACACATGGGTATGCATTAGGAGTAATAGCATACTGGATTGACCTACAACGAGAAGGCTAATTACAAGTTATGTGAACTCACAAGTGCTTCTCGTAGTGGCAACGGTATTGTCATCCTTAGACTTGAAGTCACTAGATCCTCTAGTTGTGGAATATTGTGTTTTGACATCGTCAAACGCTACACCGTAACTGGGTAGTAATAAAGGCGTTAGTCGGACACAATAAGGAAAGAAGCTTAGATATGGTAGTGATGTAGATAGAATTTGTCCCTCCCACCTAACGGGAGAAAATATTCGTGGGCCACTCGAGGGATGGTGCTTATAGAATGTCTGGCCAGACTCAGATAAATCAATATAGGATATTGATGTTGTCTGCATGGATAAGACTATTCCCAGTATCGAGAAACTACGGATTGGATATACGAGTGTGACTTGTATGTCTCGTGTCCAATCCGGATATAGAGACAAAGGGATGAGACAATACTTGCACAAGGTTTGTCAAAGTAATGACTATTTCTATTAGTTGGGTGGCGTGGATGTGTTGCTAGACACCGCTCCATCTTAGTAATAGTTGCTACCAACTAAGTAGAAACTGGGGTCACACGCCATAAGGATTAAAATAGACTTGGGAATTAATTTATATGATTAATAAATGGAAGGATCAATACGCAACTACTTGCAAAATTAGTAGGACTAATTTGCAAGGACTAATCTATGTATGAACAGGATTAGAATAGGTGCATTTATACAGTTAAAAAGGAGTTGTTGGACTATATAAAGGACACTCCTAGCTTATTTCTCAAACTAATGCTCATAATATACATTGATTAGGAGAGAAAAAACAAGGAGAGAGAGCAAGACAAGGGCCGGACCGACCCCGTCCCCCCCCCCCCCCCCTCTACTCCGTCGGCCAAAAGGAGATCCCGAGCCCCTCTTTGGGTCTCCGTTGAGTGATCTTCCTTATTGCTTCTTACTTCCTCTACTGGTTGCTAGCACAAAGGTGTGGAGGAATCTAGTTCTTCATCCTAGGTGTGGACTATCTATAGAGACGCAAACACAATTTTGCATTTGGAGTCATCACAGGAGACAAACAAGGTAATTTGTTACTACAACCTTCACTATCATTACGATGTCTCTTCCTTGTGATCCTTGGTGGGTCTTGTGCGGATCTTATTTCTTTAATTCCGTTGCATATTCTGTTACAAAACCCAACAGTGGTATCAGAGCCACATGTCGTAGAGCATAATGTAGTTTATGTGTTACGATTTTGTCTATTTTACACTTTAACTATTGTTTATCGCATAAAACTGACAAATCAAGCATATTGATGCAATTTGTATATATTTCAACCAAATAAGATCTAATATTACATGGGAAGTAAGGATTAGTTAATTTGGATCACATACGATGTGAGAATTTTGGATCAAGAAAACTAGGATTCGGGCACAAGTTGGAAAAAGGTGTTTTTCAAACTTGGAAAAAACTAAAATTGGGCAACACGGAGGAAGTTGTTTTGAAAACAACTTTCTAAGGAGGTTCGGCCCCCTTAGGGGACCGCCCCTCTCTCCTTGCCGCCCAAGGCCCATGTGACGGTCATTTGAAGGTTCGGCCATGATGATGGTTGGCCTCTTGGACCGTTTTAACCTTAGTATGTCCACAATCAACTAAAATTGATCAAGCGCGTTAAAATTTGATTTTAACTATTTATGTGTTATTTTCATGGTGATTGGATATGGCCTTAGATGTGGATGTTGTGAATGTTTAATTTCGTGATTTGTTTTTAAGGCCTGCGAGCTGATAAAATTAATGTAATAGTTAATTAGGTTTTACGACCTACGAGGCGGTCTTCTTCTCAACTTGTGAGATCTTTTTAATTAGTATAGATGCAAGCTAGTATTAGATAAAATATATGGTAGTCAAGATGGAAAGGAAGAAGATAACCGAATTAAAGAACCACAAGAGGGAGCATTCCACAAGGCTAAGGAGCATGGAGCATTCCACAAGCTATGGAGCATGGACCAAAAGATGGAGGCACATGGAGATGAGCTTGCTATTTTTAGGGTTCATAGATATCCTCATTGGCTTGGGAATATCTTAGTTAGATGTCATATCCATATCACATTTAATTTTTTTGTGGTTGTTTATTTATTGTCTTATTATTTTATTGTTGGTGTATGGTTGATGCATGCAAAATTAATAATAAGATAACTAACAACCCGGATCTTTTATTTGTGAGTTTTCCCAACTCAAAATAAGTAGATTTGTTGATATGGATCAACAAAACAATAAAATTGGAAAAGCATAATCTCTCAATTTAAATATTGCGTTTTGCCTTCTCGTTATTTAAACACTCATCATGATCCTGATTATCAAACTCGTGCGTGCCAAAGCAAGGCGACTTGGTTTGTCATGATGATGATGCGATGGCACAAGCAAGTAATGTGCAATTGTTTGAGTAAGAGGTTGGACGCAACTAGGTGATTTTAATAGGATTAAAAACCTAGAGGCAGCCAATTGGAGTTATCTATGGGGATAGATAAAATTGAACCAAGAATTGCATGGGGATGCAATTGGAATTGTTTCTACCTAAATAAATAATTTTTTGGTGACTTGCCAAATCAAGCTAAAAATGAAGTGAAATATGGATCTTGGCCCACTAGAAATTATAATCATATTTTCCGCGTTAATATGGAGGGTTATTAATCCGAGAAAAATAGTGGGAGCTATGTTTGACAATTTAAGTCCTTGTTAAATATAGTTAAAACGTCACAATACTTTGCATAAATTCTATTGTGTTGAATACCCATGGCATTAAACAAACAAAACGCGAATTTATGTGCTTGAGAAGGACAAGTTGTCTGGAATCTATTTTCTAGACTGGTATAAAATTGAGAAAATTATTCTCAAGTAAAGAAAAATGTTGTACATAGTATAACATAAAGTTCTCTTCCTACCGACTACCAAAATACAATAAATCCTAATGGAATGAACATCAAAGAATGGTTCTTTGGATGTAACTTGCATCATGTCAGCTGCCACGAACACTGAGCTTTGGAAGCAAGATGAGAAACATGGAGGCGTATGATATGATCATACATTAAATTAAAAGAAAGTCTTTCAAAGATAGAGCTAGACATAAAAGGTTTGAAGTGTAGCTCCAATTTTCACTCTCTTGCTTAGCACTCGTCATGATCAAGATGGAATGCCAAAGCAAGGCGACTTGATTCATCGAGATATGACGCGACGACACAAACTCGTAATGTGTGAATGCTGAAGCAAGAGGTCAAGTGCAACTAAGATGTTTCAATGAGATTTAAAGATTAGAGACTGGGAGTTATCTATGAGATGGATAAAGAATAAGTAGTTATTCGCCCAATTGGATCGAGAATTGCATTAGATGCAATTATAGTTTTGTTCAAAGGTAATTTGCTCAATATGAATGAGAATCGATAAACAAAGTACACATAAAGGGCAAAGGGAAAACATGTTAATGGTTAACAGCATGGGTAAGGGCAAAAGGTTTGTGCCGACCCCATGGGTATAAAGCAAGCTTGTTGCTAAAACCATGTTGTCTTAAAGTCCCATGGGTGGTGTAGAGGAAGAAAGATTTCCCAATGTACCTAGAAGGAAATAATAAAGGAATTATAAATTCTAATTTAGATATTTTTGTTATCGAAATCAGTTTGTCTATCTCATCATCATTAGTATATGATACTAGATGAGGATCTCACATTTATAGAAATGTGTAGGATCTCAAGAGATGTAGACAATTGGATAAGGAAGAAATAAACATACACGTGGGGCAATGAATCAAGGGGTTGTTGAATTAGCCGTAGGGTATTTTTTCTACCTTTCTGAAATTGTTCATGAATTAGAAAAAAGTGATTATATCCCTGCCGTGGGTAGGTGCATTATCATAGTTTCTTGTTTTGTTAAGAAATGCTCTCTATCATAATAAAGGACAAATGTTGTTCAATTTATTCTGATATTTTATTATAATGCAATTTTGTATAGTGGATTTTATACCTTGATCATTATAATTTCATCTATAAAATTAATACCAAGAGGTTTGCATATAATGATATGAACCTCACTTATCTTTGGCATTGTCGTTTGGGCCACATGAATGAGAGATACATATCTGAGCTCCATGTGGATGGATTTCTAGACTCATTTGATTTTGAATCATATGAGACATGTAAGGCTTTTTTATTGGGCAAAGATATGATCTTTTGGGAATCATACAAATCGATGTATGTAAGCCGCTAAGCACAAGTACTAAAGGTGGTTCTCGGTACTTCATCATATTTACTGATGGCTTCAGTGAATAAGGATTTGTGTATCTTATGAAGAGATAAATCAGAATACTTTGAAGAAGTTCAAGGAATTCACGAATGAAGTAGAGAACCAGCTTGGCAAAAGTATTAGGGCTCTGCGACTGGATCGTGGAGGCGTGAGTGCTTAAGCCAATAGTTTGAGCATCTAAGGGAGCAAAGGATATGATCCCAACTCGCTCAACCTAGAACGCCACATGGGTATGGCGTGCCTAAGAGGAGAGATCGGAACTTGTTGGACATGGTTCGATCCATGATGCGCCAAACAAAACTTCCAGTTTAATTTAAGGATCCATGTTCTAATTACAGCAAATTTCGCCCTTAACCTTGTTCCATCTAAATCAATTATGAAAAATACCATATGGGATATGGACTAGGAAGTGTCCTAGTATGTCATTCATAAATAATTTGGGGTATGAAGTTTATGTAAATTGTTTACAGATAAACTTGAGCCCAAGTCGGAAAAATGTACTATGTGAAATATCCTGAGGAAACAAAGGATATTATTTCTACAATCCAATTGAGAACCAATTGTTTGTGTTCTAGATAGAGATTGTCTCTAAAAGAAATAGTGTGAGGACAGTAGAGCTTGAAGGAGTTCAAGAACCACAACAGAACATTGATCTTTTTTATGGAACATGAGCAGGATCACAAGATGTTGTGGAGCAACCTACTCAGGTAACACAAGAATCTCGCAGTTTAAGTAAGATATATCAAAGAACTAGAGAAATATGGATTTCTCATAACCTGATGATGTATTGCTCATGGAGATGAGCCTACAACCTATGAGGAGGCCACGAGTGGGCTAGACTCTCAGAAATGACTTGGAGCCATGAGATACAAAATGGAATCCATGTATACCAATAAATTATGGACTTTGGTGGAACCAGCTGAAAGGGTAAGACCCATAGGGTGCAAGTGGATTATGAGGAAACCAACATTGATGGTAATGGGATTACTTTTAAGGGACGATTGGTGGCTAAAGGTTTCCTGCGAGTTCATAGTATGGAGTATGAAAAAATCTTTTCCCCAGTTGCGATGCTTTAATCCATTCGCATCTTGCTTGCAGCAATCTGTATACATATTGATTCAAGCTTCTCGGAGTTGGAATCTTTGATTTGATGATGCAGTCAAAGGAGTTTGGTTCCATCAAAATTGAAGATGAAGCTTGTGTTTACAAGAAGGTTAGTGGGAGTACAGTTATATTTGTGGTCTTGTATGTGGAGACATACTAATCATTGGGAATAATGTATCTACTCTGCAATCTGTTAAAGATTGGCTAGAGAATTGATTTTCAATGATAGACTTAGGAAAAACAACCTATAAAGATCTATGGAGCTAGATCGAGAAAGTTGTTTAGCTTAAGTCAAAGTACATATAATGACAAAGGTGTTGAAATGATTCAACATGCAAGAATATGGATTCTTACCCATGTCACAAGGAATTAGTCTTTGGAAGACTAATTGTCTTTCCAATTATATTGATAAATGACCGTATGAACGAGATTCACGAGATACGCCATTATATGTACTAGGCCAGACGTGTCATATGAGTAAGACACAAAGATACCAGTCAAATCCGGGTGAGAGTCACTGGATAATTATCAAGATTATCCTTAAGTACTTGAGAAGAACTAAAGGATGAATTATTGATATATGGAGGATAGGAAGAGTTTACTGTAAGGGGTTACACTGATGCGAACTTCCAATCTAACAAAGAAGATTTCGGATAATAGGCAAGTTTTATGTTTTGCACTAGTGGGAGGGATTGTGAGATGGAAAGGTTTCAGGCAAGATTTAGTCACTGGTTCTAACACAGAAGACTGAGTATATTACTACATCAGATGCACATACTCATAAGATTCTATCTAATTCGATTGTCGATAGAGAAGATGTGAACATTTGCAAAGTACCAACAGATGTCTCTCTTACCTTGCGCAGCGAAAGCGTGAAGGCCGCGCCAGATCAATAGGCATATGATGCGCAAGATTGACTATAGTGCAAGTGGGAGAATGTTGGAAATATGCCCTAGAGGCAATCTATTTTTTGTGAAATTTATGGATTTACGATTCATTATGTTATCAATATGGAGATATGTTAACATGAATGAAGTCCTTAGAATATAAATATTATTTTTAAATATCCCTAGTAACTTATATTGATTAACAGGACAATCAACTATAAACTAGTATGGGGTTGGATTGATATGGAGATATCACGATCCAACACATGGGTATGGAGTAATAGCATACTGGGTTGACCCACAACGAGATGGCTACATACAAGTTATGTGAACTCACAAATGCTTCTGGTAGTGACAACGGTATTGCCATAGTCACTAGATCCTCTAGTTGTGGAATATTGTGTTTTGACATCGTCAAACACTACACCGTAACTGGGTAGTAATAAAGGCGTTAGTCGGACACAATAGGAAGCAAGCTTAGAGATGGTAGTGATGTAGATAGAATTTGTCCCTCCCACATTACGGGAGCAAATATCCATGGGCCACTCAGAATGTCTAGCCAGACTCAAATAAATCAATATAGGATATTGATGTTGTATGCATGGATAAGTCTATTCCCAGGATCGAGAAACTATGGATTGGATATACGAGTGTGACTTGTATGTCTCGTGTCCAATCTGGATATAGAAACAAGGGGATGAGACAATACAGTTTGTCAAAATAATGACTATTTCTATTAGTTGGGTGGCATGGATGTGTTGCTAGACACCACTCCATGTTAGTAACAGTTACTACCACCTAAGTAGATCTATGGGGTCACGCGTCATAAGGATTAAACTAGACTTCGGAATTAAGTAATATGATTAATTAATGAAATGATCAATACGCAACTACTTGCAAACTTAGTAGGACTAATTTGCAAGTTGGAATAATCCGTGTATGGACAGGATTAGGATAGGGGCCTTGATACAGTTAACAAGGAGTTGTTGGACTATATAAAGGACACTCCTAGCTTATTTCTCAGACTAATGCTCATAACATACTTTGAGTAGGAGAGAAAAAACAAGGAGAGAGAGCAAGACAAGGGCCGAACCGACCCCGTCCGCCCCCTCTACCCCGTCCGCCAAAAGGAGAGGCCGAGCCCCTCTTTTGGTCTCCGTTGTGTGATCTTCCTTCTTCCTTCCACTACTGGTTGCTAGCACAAAGGTGTGGAGGAATCTAGTTTTTCATCCTTGGTGTGGACTAGCTATAGAGACGCAAACAACTATTGTAATCTAAGGACTTCATTATATTAAATATATCTCCACAAATAATAAATGAATGTTCTAGCCAAATACAATGTTCATACTAAATAAGATTGCCTCTAGGGCACTTACTCCAACAATATACTTGTTGAAGGACATGGGATTCGATCAAGCGCAACCAGGTGAGGCTTATATAGAAAACGGGTTAGCAATTGCTTTAGAAAAAATCTTGTATTTCATGAACAGAGCAAGCATGTTGATACCCGATATCATGTCATGACAGAGCATGTGAAAAAGAATGAAGTGGAGCTTGTTCATTGCAGAACTCACGATGAACTAGCTGACAATTTTAAGAAGCCGTTGAAGCATGATACATTCAGCAATGGCAAGATGCGACTTGGACTGAAAACTTGGATAAATTGAGTTTAAGGGGGGATGTTGAATTATGTAAACTCATTTCCTTTTTGGGGTTATTCCGTAATATATAAAAATATATTAGCTAGGTTTTTAAGTAAGCCTTACTTTGTTACTAAGTTTAGAATAGTCAATTTTGTGGGATGCTTTTACTCTGTTCCAGACAGTAACGCCGCAGACAGAGAAGTGTAGATACAGCAGTGAACGAAGCAGGCTAGAGTCAGCGGCAAACAACAACTTTGTGTGGAAGAAAGCTCGACCCAGGAAGCCATCGTTGGATATAAAGAGGAGGTGTTGTGTGTGCTCTGCATATACAGACCACAGTAAAAGAAGAGAGCAAATTCAGAGAGTTAAAAGAGCTGTAGCTCCTGAGATTGTGTACTCAGAGAAGAAGAAGAAGAGCCGAAGCTTTTACTGGTAGCTTGCTTCGTTTGTGAATTAGGCTACTCGTGTTTCAATGTATGTGGGATTTATAGCCAAGAGAGTGGTTTCAATACCTAATATTCTAATACCCAGACCTTGCTTACCCCGGACAAAATATTCCTTTCTGAGAACTGCTTTTCTAATCAGGAAAGTAGAGCAATCAGAGAAAATTAGAGACTAGAGCTGATGACTAAATGGTAAATGCTATTAACAACACATGAACCCCACAAAATACTGTGGTAGAAAACCCACCAACTAAACATCTGTACAATCGACTACACAGATTCAGCAGATCAGGCCGACGACGGTTGAGAAATGGGTACAAAGAAAGAGAAGAAAAAAACACTTGTATAGACACAAAATTTTGTGATGCACACTCACATTTGTGTGACATCGGAAGTAAAGAAGACATTCAGTCAATCCACAAAAGCGATTAAGTGGCTCCTTTTTTTCACCCTTAATTCAAAGCCCGAACAGTGTCTAAGATATATGGGTATATGCTGACCATATATTGAGTGTCCTCACCTCTTCACCCAATCATGAGGTTGTGATGATTTGACCAGAAAAGCAGTATTCTTGCGGGATCGAAGAATCCCGATCTTGTGTTGGTGGAAAAATGCATTTTCAACTTACAATTCCGCACTTATAAATGAAAATATACAGGATCAACTCGTAATGGCGGTCATGGTCTATAGACCACATGTAAAATTAAAACTGGGATAGTGGAGGATACTAACTAGTCGTGCTTCACATATTTGATTGATTATACTATAAATTGGGGAACGAAAGGAATGATCAACAGCTGCTGAGAGTTACGCTGCCGAGGGAGAGACAAGGACCCAATGAGAGGAGGGGGATTCAAATGTATGCGTATTGCGTACTGAAACAATTATATATTTGAATATTATGAATCATTATTGATTTTTTTTTCTTCCCTTTACAAACGCAATAATAATTACGAGTCGCACAAAATAAGAAATAAACTTAACAAATATAAAACTCGTCATAAAAGTGTGAAAGAATTTAAACAACAGAAATAGTTATATTTAAAAACAGACTTGTTTTACAGATAACAATGCAATAAGCACTTCACGACTAAATTTGGAGTATGAGTTAAGTTAACAAGACGTGACACTAAATATTGTTCAAAGGGAAACAGAAAGATTATGCTTGTACAGTTGACTAGTAGGTCCAGCAGATTAGCCCAAAGAACGGTAGAAAATTGGTACATAGCAAAGAGAACAGCACAAGTAAGAAACCCCACAAGTAGAGCCATTGCCGCGAGCGTTACAAGGGTTTGTCCCAA
The DNA here is from genome assembly GCA_023055425.1 of Linanthus parryae. Lineage (NCBI taxonomy): Eukaryota > Viridiplantae > Streptophyta > Magnoliopsida > Ericales > Polemoniaceae > Linanthus > Linanthus parryae. The sequence goes on from JALGPY010000001.1 coordinate 126,883,165, forward strand.
CAGCCAGAAGACACCGTGGAGATGACTTTCATGCACGGTAATGGAGGTCGCAGCAAGCACGGACGCGAGAACCCCTATTTTTAGTAAGAAAAATGTGAATGCAGCTGAATTTCGAGCAAGACTCATTCAAGTACTTAAACATTTGCAGGAGTTAAAGTTGGATGTGAGAGCGGCTAAGATTAGACAAGTCATACTTGAAGTGGTATTAATATGCTACAATGTTAGTTTATTTAATATGCTACAAGTCATACTTGAGTCGCTACAATGTTAGTTAATTGCATGAAGTGTTCCTTTTGCACGATAAATGTAGGAGTTTTTGGACTTTTATAGATTTATATTCTATATTGATCATCTTAAGTCTCCTAAAGTGAAGTGAATTGGTTAAGTTATCTAAGTTGTTTCATAAGATACTAGTTGATTCTCAAATAAATCTCCACATGCCACGCATCTGCTTTTTATTAGTAGTTTTAACAAAAATAAAAATGTGTGATTAAAATTTAAAATACTACATTGAAACTCACGGAGTGTCTACAGCCTAGTATAATAGTTGAACAGCTAATAGTTGAATAGCGGAGTAGCATAATAAAAATACTGCTACCCCATATGATATGTGATTTTGTTTAATTAATAAATAAAATAACGAGCCTAAGTAACTCACAAGCCAGTATGCGACTGACTTGGCATGTGTATGTATGCGGATATATACATTTTTTTTTTTTTTATTCATCGGAAAGAAAGTATAGACATCATCAGGCCCCAATGGAGAGGTTCAGCTAGCCAATTACACAAACATAAAAAGGGGGGATGGAGGGTTCAACCCAAACATCCAACCAAAACAATAAAGATCTACACATTATTGTTGACATTCAAGGTTCCTGTGGATGGGGTGTGTTGTAGACAAGAAGGTCCTTTGGCTGGTGAGCTACAATCCTTGCAAGCATATCCGCACACTTGTTCCTTTCTCTTGGACTATTCTGGAGTTTGCTCTTGCACAAAATCAGGAGATTCCTAACTTTTGGGATAAGAGTCAGTCTACACACGTTTCTATCATCCTTGTTATTGATCATGTTGACCGCATCAAGGGAGTCAGATTCCACGATAAGATTGCTATAGTTGCTTGAGTAAGTAATTGTAAGCCCCTTGTATATTGCATAAATCTCAGCCTGGATCACAAACGTGTCAGCGGAGTACCCAGTGAAACTGATTATGTGCACCCCTTTCATCTCTTAGGACTCCTCCATAGTCAGCTCCACAACCACCAGTGCTAGGATAAATGTTTGCATCCACATTCAGCTTCAATTGACCTGCACAAGGATGAATTCATTCAGTTTTGTTACTTTCTGCCACTTTCTTTTCACCGCTAAAAGCATGGTGAATTTCTGTGGCCATTTTGATAATCTCAAAACCACAGTTTCTAGGGGGATAAGTTTATTCTCAAAACTTTTCGAATTTCTTTGTTTCCAAATAAACCATAGCCCCACTATAAACACTTCCCTCCATTGCAGCTCCTGAAAAACAAGATAATTGTCAGTTAAATTTTTATAAATCCAAACATCCCAATTCAAGTGTTTATTTTCTTGTATCCACTCAGTATTTTTGATATTCTTCCATATCTCACAAGAGAAAGAACACTCTCTGAAAAGGTGTTCATGATTCTCCAACCAGGTATTGCATCTTGGACATCTACCATCAGAATCCATTCCTCTGATTAATCTCATCTCATTTGTGGGAAGTCTCTGCAGGAGAACTTCCCATAAGAAACTTTTCAACTTTTGAGATGTTTTAATTTTCCAAAACCAGTTCCAGGATTTAACTCCAAGAGAAGAGTTATTAAGCAGCTTCTCATAGGCAGTTGCAATACTAAAGTTAGCATCAGGAGCCAGAGTCCAGCTAAGCTTGTCTTCTTGATTGCTATAGATTGGGTAATTATACCTTCTAATATTGTCAACAATATTAGAAGGAAGATTTCCAGCTACAGAATCAAGAGTCCAAATGCCATTCTCATCAACCATGGTCTCAATGCTATTATCAATCAGATTAGGATTCAGCGCTTTGAGGGATAGGGGAGTCTCATCAATCCACCAATCATGCCAAAAAAAAACAACTTACCATTCCCAACTTTCCATTTCACATGGTTTTGACAAAACTTCTTTGAGATAATACTTCTCCATGTTTTAGAAGCCTTCCCACTCTTCTTCCAAGAGTATAAAGACTTCTTAGATAGGTATTTAGATTTCAGAACTTTTACCCATAATTCCTTTTGATTAATAAGCATTCTCCATCCCAGTTTAGCAATATAAGCACAATTCATGAGATAGGCCTTCTTGATACCAAGGCCTCCAACATTTCTGCTCTTACAAACATTCTCCTATTTCACCAAATGAAGTTTTTTTTATCACTTGTGTCACCCCACAAGAAGTTCCTATTTATCCCATCAATTTTTTTGCATATTGATGAAGGAAACATGGAAGTTTGCATACGGTAAGCAGGAATAGAAGAGAGAGCAGACTTTATCAAGGTTGCTCTCCGAAGCAAGGACAGGTGTCCATCTTGCCATCCAGCAAGTTAAATGTTGAGTTTGTCAATGATCTCTTTAAAATCATTTGCATCAGCTCTTTTATGCAGAATAGGATAGCTTCCTAAATTATTTTTAAGAGGTATCCCACATTGTCTACTAAGATTTCTAGCCATGCTTCTACTAATATTTGGAGACACAAACATCATAGATTTATGAAGATTCATTGTCTGCCCAGAAAAATCACAAAAGTCAGACAAAGTATCCATCACAGTTCTACACACATCATGGTCAGCTCTAGCAAAAAGAAGGATGTCATCAGCAAACATAATATGAGAAATAGTAGGACCTTTTTGGGAAACCTTGATCCCTTTCCAAGTCGTATCTTCCATTCTACTCTGTATCATGCTAGATAATCTATCAATACATAGGACAAAAAGATAAGGGAGAGAGGGTCCCCTTGTCTTAGACCTCTTTGAGGTTCAAAACTTTCAAGTCTCTTTCCATTCCAAATAATAGATAGGGAAGTGGTACTAACACAATTCATGATAAGAGTAATCACGTTGTTGCTGAAACCATAGCAGATCAAAGTATCATGAAGGAAAGCCCATGACAATTTGTCATATGCTTTCTCAAGACCAATTTTAAAGACCATATCACCTCTTTTGCCTTTTCTATTCATAGCACTGTGAATAACTTTTTGAGCTATTATCAGGTTGTCAGTGGTAGTTCTTCCAGGGATAAAGCTGCTTTGCATGGTGCTCACCAATTTATCCATGAAGGGTCTCAATCTATCCACAATCATCTTAGTGACAATCTTATAGTTAACATTGCAAAGACCAATAGGCCTAAATTGGCTCATCTTGCAAGGGATATCAATTTTAGGAATAAGAGCAATTAAAGTCTTATTAATCTCAGAAGGAATAGTGCAATTATCAAAGCAATTGTTCACAAAGTTAACCAAATCATCACCAATAATTGTCCAATATTTTTGAAAAAAGAAAGCTTGGAAACCATCACTTCCAGAGGCTTTAAAGGGCCTCATACTTTTAACAACATCCCACAGTTCCTTCTTGCTAGTTTTAGCACTTAAAGTAGTATTCATGTCATTGTTTATCCTTCCATACACCCCGCCATCACAAGAGTTCTCAGGATTATAATCATTGTTATTACTCTCTTTATAAAGATTGATAAAGTAGTCTCTAACAAGATCAGAAAGATTTTGAGGATTATCGATCCACCTTCCATCATTATCCAAAAGAGTTTTATAGAAACTTCTGCTTTTTCTAATAGAAGCACAAAGGTGAAAAAAAAATTGTATTCCTCTCTCCTTTAACAATCCAATCTCTTATTGACTTTTGCATCCAAAGATATTCCTCTTCTTTCAAGATATCATTATATTGCTTAATCATCAATTTCTAACAGAAAGAGATTATGAGAAAATTGTTTTGATTGAGCAATTTTAAGACCCTTTATTCTTCCCAGAATCCATCTCTTATTTTAAAACATTTCCAAAAAGATTTTTGTTCCAATTCAAAGAGTTAGCAGCAACTATACCAAGTTTACCAGGTACACTTTCATCACAATTCAATGAATTTTTAACAACCTCCACATATGTGTCATTGGTTGTCCACATGGCTTCAAACTTGAAGTGCTTTTGAGAGATGGTATGGTGAGAGTTACCTTCTGTGTCCACCATAATTGGTGAGTGATCCGAGTAGGTCCTGGGAAACACAGCCACATTGTAGTCCGGAAAAATACCTAACCATTCTCCATTGCTCATGGCACGATCAAGTCTTTTCAGAGTATTGGCAACTCCTTCACGGTTTTTATTCCAAGTGTGACTAGGACATGAGCTTCCCAAATCCACCAGATTGCATTTTTTGATGTGATTGTTGAATTTTTGCATTTTCCCATCTTTCCTAGCTTTAATCATACTCCTCCTTTCACTATATTGTGCTATATTGTTGAAGTCACCTCCAACCAGCCACGGTTTATCAATATTACAAGCCATTCCTTCCAAACCCTCCCACATCTCTTCTCTGGTAGTTGGGTTAGGGCTCGCATAAATAACCGAAAGAACCCAATCTGGGTAGTTGTTTCTTTTGACTATAGCATGCATACCTTAAATTGTTTTGTTGAAGCCATCAATGTCGACTCTCCTAGTATCCCAGAAGATCTAAATTCCCCGTGATCTCCCATTTGGGTCAACAAAATCAGCTTCTTGGAAGTTCTGCTTATTGAATAAGTTACCCATACTAGCAATACCTACTTTCGTTTCAAAGAGAGAAAAAACCTCGGGGTCGTTATCCCTACACAAATCCTTGAAATTCCTCTTGAAGTCGTCGTTTCCCGTGCCCCGACAGTTCCAAAGGATGACCTTCATGGAGGAACAATTATAGGGTGGGCGTTCCTCTCTGGGAACTAACTTCTCTATCTCGTCCAATACTTGAAGGTTTTCTCCCCAAGCTCTTCTTGAGTTCACCATCGCTAGAGGTTTCTCGTTCCCTTGGGTGTCCCTCATCGTCATCTTCATCCATGCTTCTCTGACGAACCATGGCACTTCCACTAGAATTGGTTCCCTCCGATAGTCCGCCATGTTGAATTTCAGACCGGTGAATCCCACTCTCTTTCAAATTGTGTCCTTCAATTCCATCTTCATCTCCTCCCATAGTAGGTTCATTTCCTTTCTCCAAGAATTTATCGAAAGTGAACAAGGGTGTCGTCGGCGCTGTAGCGGTTTGGAAGGTCTCTGTTGATAGATCTAGGTTTTGTCTATCGTCCTACCCTCTTTTAAGATGATCCTTTCAATTCCTCTTCACTCCTTGACCTTTTGTCTCTTGTAATAGAAGTGTTATCTTTACCTATATTTTTTCCAGGGCTAATTTCGTCTTTCTTCATTTTCTCACCACTACCGTTCGTTCCTTCTCCCGATAAATCATGAGAAATACTTTCTTCTTCCGGTTGCGAGAGATTCAGACTGGCAAACCTATTATTGTAGAAGGAGAGATTATGTTTTGGGCCAGACGGCTTACTTGGGCCTTTTCTTCTCCTTTGGGTCTTTACTATTATCATTCCTCTGATTTGGGCCTGGAGCGTTTTCTTCTTTCTTTTTTGGCCATTTCTTTTTCGGAAATAGCCAATTTCCAAATTGGCCCTTCAATTCTCTCAAATGTTTTCTATCAGTCCCTTTAATTTCTGCTTCTCCTTGGATAGTCTTAGTCAGACCGTTGTCTTGACTGTTGCATATCTGGGAATCTGTGGATGCAGTAGTGACTTCAGCTTCTCTATTCGTGACATCATTTTCTTCCTTGTTGTTGTTCATCATCTCCGGTGGAATCTCCGATCTGTTCTTCGTGAACGGGCAGTTGTTCTTCCGGTGGTTGATCCTGCCACATTCAAAACAAATAGTGTGAATGGATTCATATTCAACCGGAAATATTTTCCGACCCAATCTATACTTCGAAACCAGGGGTTTATTTAGGTCCACTTCGATACACAATCTTGCAAATATTCCTCTTAAACTGGCAATCGAGTTTAAATCGCCTCTGAGTGGCTTCCTAAGGACTTTCGCAACAGCATTAAGCGAGACCCCATTGAAGTGTTCATATGGAAGCCCAGGCAATCTCACCCAAACAACGGTCGAGATTGCCGAGGCTTCCGAAGGGGCGAAATTTGGTACCCATTTCCTAACCGTTAAGTAATGATCGAACAGGACCCATGGTCCCCCGTATATACTTTTAAACAGCCCTCCGGCGAATCGAATTTAAAGATGAAGTAATTAGCTTCAATCTCAACAGCATCAACATTTCCTTTGATGCCCCATAGAGCTCTAACTCTGCTTAGTAAGGTCTTGTAATCCACAAATTGACCAAGAAGTTTCACAATCAGGCAATCCCTGAGGTTCTTTCTTAATCTCTTTTGGAGATTTTTTGGAAAGATAACCTCAGGAATCTTTTTCAATTCCTCAGTTAATTCATAGTTCTTCGATTCATCATCAGAGCTTTCGTTATCACTAAGTTCCTCAATATCATCCTCCAATGTGTGGTTCTCAGACATTTCAGTGAAAAAGCCTTTCGACTTTAACGCTTTACTCAAAGCTTCTTTCAAGGATTGCGTCTTGACATTGAAAGAGTCAATGACACTTTTTTCCTTTTGTGAAGTAACCAAATTCGCTAGTTTGGCTCCCAAATCCGTAGATTCAGGAACCTGATCAAAAGGATACTTAGAGCAAGATGATTGGAAACTTATAAGTTTCTTAATTTGATGTTCATCAAATCCTTTCGTGAGATCTGCTTCGAATCTGATTTTCTCATGTTGTAGGTTTTGATCCTTTATCTCATAATCTTCCACATCAAGTGTGATCGATGATTCCTCCATAGCAGAAGCCATGGTGAGGAAAGGAAGGTCAGCACACAAACCAAGACAGAGAGAAAAGGGGGAAAAGTTGTAGAGAGAGAAAGTTGGGTGTTCAATATCAATTTGGCTTATGTGTATATATACATAAATGCGTGTGTCAGGGTATAAATGATAATAGATTTCACAATCTTCAATTTTTTACTTAAGAATACTCTTTTCTACTTAAGAAAACTCTTCTCTCTTGAAAAAATGTTAATAGATTGAGATCTCAAACAATAATAGACTGAGTTCTTCAAAGTCATTGATGCAGGAGCAGGTGACATAGACGAGGCAGAGCTATCAGACGCGACCAGTTTATCACTTCGCTACCATGAATTGGAGGACAAGCGTAAAAGAGGGGTAAAATCGTCATTTTTGGCACGCAACACTGTTTTGGGCGTAACTTGAGCTACAGGGATCAGAATGGCTATTACAGCATATTTTCGGAAAGCTCTCGGCGAGACGGACACCATAATTAGGCTCCGCCCCATCACGCAAGGTCTCAGAAGACTTTTTTTACTATTTTTGGCAATTTTGGTTTTTTGTATTTGGACCTTGATTTAATTCCGTTTTAGGTAAAACTATCATTAGAATGTTTCCTTTAATAAGGTTTGCAGTTTCAGGCCAATTTTGGGATTTTGTCATATTTGGCAAATTCTGACTTTTGAGCTATAATACCCGGCTTGTGGGTAATTTTTCGTCAATTTTTTATTATTGAGAATACAGACTCTAGAGAGCTTCGTGCACTAGTCTTGTTTTACCCTTCGTCTTGTTGATTCCGCTGTGATCCCTCGTTTGGATGAATAATCAGGCGTCAGTCATTGAGGATGATTTCTTCAAATAAGATGTTAAGTGATCTCACCCCTTTACACCGCCACGAGTTTTTAATGATTTTACCAAAAAACAATACACTTGTGGGGTTGGAGAATACCGATCTTGTGTTAGCGGCAAAATGTATTTTCCACGTGACAATTGGTCTCTTACAAGTGGCAGTGGGTTCTACTACTCTGTGGCGGTGGGTTCAACTATTATGTGGTGAGGACTTCTTTTGTTAAAAATTAGATTGAGATACTGCGGGTACTAATAATTGGTTCTTTGTTAAAGAAGTACTTAATTGATCGGAAATGAGAAACATTACTAACATTATAGACTTTCACAGCGGCACCATACCCTTCACCACACCCCATCCTTTTCAAAAGATGGTTGACGGTTGTTTTGCAATATTTCTATGTCCAAGGAGTTGAAACAATTATAGATACTCAGGTTTATAACATTTATCCTAACTACCTACTTTCAAAAAGTATCTTATATGCAAACTTATAACAAAAAGTTGGGCTACATGATGGGCAATTATACTTGTCCAATGTCTTGTCCCAATCTTAACATATACACCAAACCGGTAACTAAGTGTGCATTGGGGGTTTATGGGTTAAAAACCAAAAGAATTATTGAGAGTGTTGCAGCTAGGGTGGTAGCTCAAGTGGTAGAGTGTTAGAAGTCCCTGCATGAAATCCCAGCTTCAAATCCGGTTAATGACAAAAGCAATTTCTCAAAAAAAAAAAAATATTGAAAGAAAGTGTTTGTTTGTATTGTGGTTTGATAATCCAGTATTCAAAGTGTTTGTTTGTATTGGAAGTGTTTGTATTGTGGTTTGATAAATAGTTTGGTAAAAAGTTATTGAAATTTGTAGCCAAAGTGTTTGTTAGTATTGAAAGTGTTTGTATTGTGGTTTGATAAATAGTTTGGTAAAAAATTATTGAAATTTGTGGTAAAACACAAATTATGTACCAAACTTGGCGATACTTTTTTGTTATGTGAAATCATCTTTCTCTCTTATTTATGTGGGTAATAACATGTTTCTTAAATTTTCTCACAAATTTCCCTATTTTCTCTCCATGTGTTCACATTTCTAGCAAAAAATAAATTAAAAATGCTAGTACGTATGTTTTACCTAATCATTACTCGAGAACATTCTTGAAATCTTCATTATTTGTTATTTAAAAGAATAGTTTTCTCAATAAGTTACATAATTTTTCTACTCGATATGCTCTTAGAGATATTAATTTAATATCTCATGTAGTTAATTAGAATTAATTTAGTAATTGTACAATTAGGATAATTATGTTTCCTTGTTTAGGTTATATGATTTGTTTCCTTAGTTTCCTTAGGGTTTGCCTAAATAAAGGCGCCTATTGTACATGATTTATACACTTTATCAATATAGTTTCTCCACTTCTATAATATGGTATCAGAGCCTCTACGCTTTCTTGGTGACCTAATTTTGCATTACGCCTCTGGCTAGCCGTCCGCTGGAATTGTTTGCTAGTTTGTTTCCGCTGGAATTTCCGCAAGAATCATCTCTTTTGTTACCGCCTCAATGTAGTTGTTTGTTATATGTTTCGTTGCTGCCGTTTGGTAAACCCTCGATATTGCTCTTCCGTGAGAATCTGTTCTTGTCATCTCCACTGGACTTTTGTGTCCTTGTTTATGCTATATGTGATGAAAAATCCAGTAACGTCGAACCTCTTGCCAAGCCCTTGGGTCTCTGCCACAGTTCCCAACTTATGTTTTATACCCTGTTCAACAGATTCTTAATCAACCAGCCCCTGCTTCTATCGCCGCCAGTACCAGATCCGAAATTCAGGCCTCCGAACCCACCTTCGAGCGATTGCCACTGTGAGGTACTTAGATCAATGTAGATAGTGTTTTCTAGACAGGCAGATCTTAGCCACGTGGCGACCATCCAGCACACCTAGCTGTGCTTCACACACAATGGATCACCACCCGCGCTGATCCACGTGGGGGCTGCGAGACAGGGCCCTCGCATACCACCCCACGTGACTTGTAGGGACTTAGTGGTTTGGAGGCTAGAGTAAGTCCTGTCGCGCGCGAGCGACAACCAAGTCCGCGCGCGACCTTTAGTAACTGCTTTGAGAGACTTATGTCACGAGCTCCATAAACCCGGTCAACCTCATAACGGTTCCGGTATACGCGGACGAAGTGCGTAACGGTCCCTATATATGCGGACGAACGTGTCGTTGCGGTTAAGGTAATTAAGCCGCCATTAATGGGCGCATTAACCCACTACAACAGTCCCATTCTCCGTTATATATAGGATCGTTAACCCTTCCATACGAGGACGAATCACCTGAACTATGCGGCAGCTCTGCCAAAATCCTGTCTCTCTCTCACACAGTTATCATTGTCTTACTCTCTCCCTACACACACCCTACTATTTCCGTGTTCTTTCTATCCCCTGCTTTTGGTGTTGTAGATACTGCTTTATGACATGGCAGATCTAGGCCACGTGGCAACCATCCAGCACACCATATTGTGCTCCACACACACAGGATCACCAGCCGAGCTGATCCATGTGGGGGCTGCGAGACAGAGCCCTCGCATACCACTGCACGGGACTTGTAGGGACTTGTGGTCTGGAGGCTAGAGTAAGCCCTGTCGCGTGCGAGCCAAGCCCGCGCGCGACCTTTAGTAACTGTTTTGAGAGATCTATGGCACGAGCTCCCTAGACCCGGTCAATCCGGTCAAACCCGGTCAACCTCGTAACGGTTCCGGTACTCGCGCACCACGTGCTCTAACGGTTCCTATATACTCGGACGAACGTGCCGTTATGGTTAAGCTAATTAAGCCGCCATCAATGGGCGCATTAACCACACTACAACGGTCACGTTCTCCAGTATATATACATCGTTAACCTTTCCATACAAAGGAGGACACACTGCCATACGCGGAAGCTCTGCCAAACCTCTGTCTCTCTCTCAGACATTGCTACTGACTTACTCTCTCCCTACACACACCCCTATTCTTCCTGTGCGATCCCTGATCCACTACGTACGGTGTACACGGAGGTCTCCCTGCCGGAATCTCTTGTGCACATTTTGGTGAACCCGACGTGAAACTTACTAGCAAAAGCAACCATGTCTCAGGAGGACGATGTCAGCAACCGATCTCCTTCCACCGAAACTCCCTCGGGAGACGAGGCTCGCCGTACTCCGACGACTCCCGGCGAGGCGCCAACTTTAGAATCTTTGGACGCCACTGTCCAAAGTCAGGCAAAAGCTCTCAAGTCTCAATCCGCGCAGTTAGAACGGATCTTGGCCGTTCTGGGCACTCTTGCGCCAAATCCGCCACCTGCCACCGCTATCCCTCAGGGAGGAGGAACCCCTACCGCTCCAGGATTGGGAGTGTCGGCCACGCCTCCCAACCCTCATCTGCAAACTCCACCGTCGGCCGCGCAGCTGCCTTCGGTCCAAGGGTCAACGGCACAAATGCTGCCTCCCGCTGCTCACGCCTCTCAGCCCCCGGCTTTGGCGTCCAACCCAGCTCCGCAGTACACTCTGCCTCCACCAGCGACAATCTGGGGAAACGCGGGTAGTCAATACACTCCCAATCCTCCGGCAGCATATGTGTCGCCACCGCCTACAGCAACCCCTCCGCCAACTACCGAGGGAAGCATTCCAGAATGCATGACGTCTTTGCAGAAGCGCGTGGACTCCATCTTGGCTCATCATTCGTTCGCGGATACCATCATCCCGAAGCTAGACAACGATCCACCCATCCCACGAGAGATCTATCTCATGCCTAACCCGGCGGGGTACAAGGCTCCTAAATGGGACAAGTTCGAGGACGTCAATGGAAACGCTCATGAGCATGTCATGCGTTTCATCGATGTCATGGGTCCATACGGAGCCGATCCCAAACTGCTGATGCGGGAATTCCCAAAAACTCTTGGGAATGTAGCATACAAATGGTACCGAACATTGGAGGCCGGATCTGTGAAAACTTGGGACGACATGGTCCAGAAGTTCTATACCAAGTTCTTCCAGATGGAAGAAAAGGTGACGATGATCCATCTCTCACGGATGTATCAGAAACGCGAGGAAGATGGAATCACTTTCATCAAGAAATTCAGAGCGAAATCCTTGGAGTGCAAGGATCCAATGCTCGAAAGCCGGCTCGTAGAGATATGCCTGCAGTGCATGCGAGACGAATACAAAAGCATGCTGATCAATTTGCAAACGCCTACGTTTTCAAAGCTCATCGAATGCACGATGAACATCGAGCCCATTGTCGAGAGACAGAGAAAGAAGAGCGCTCCAGAACGACCTGCGAGCGGCACCACCTACAAGATCGGCAGATTTGGCTACAAGCGGGGACGCGAAGCTGAGGTCAACACAGTTTCGCCCCAGAAGCAAACAAAGGTTGCAACCTTCGATGCACCACCTTTACCATGCTCGGTGGAGGAAGCGAGCGATCTCTGCAGACAGTGGCGTAAGGACGGCGTCCTGCCACCGCTCGAGAAAGCACCCTCCAAGGAGATGACGAGGGACCCTAAGTGGTGCGAATACCACGGCAAGGTCATGCACCCCACAGCCGAGTGCAAGAAGCTCAGATTCACGCTCGATCAGAAGATGAAGAGCGGCGAACTAATCGTCAGCGACCACCGGAAGGATGTGCGCAACAACCCGCTGCCTGCCCATACAGATTCGGGCTCAAAGGGCAAAGAGGTCGCCATGATCTCGATAGTGGACTTGGAAGAAGTCGCAGAAGATGGTCTGCCCATCATTGCTGAAGTCCATGAAGATGAAGACTACAGCATGGACACGGAAGATGAGCGTGCCGACCGCATGAAAGGGTCGCACGGCTTCGACAAATTCTTCAACGAGATGAACTTCTCCGAAAAATGTCGAGCGGACATGACAAAAGCAATCTTAAGGGTAGCAGAGGACTACGAGGAGGACCTCGTGGTCTCCAACGGGAAAGTCGTCAGGGCGTTCCGTTCCACAGAAAAGATTATGACCTTTTCTGCCAGCGACAAGAAGACAGATGCGAGCCACCAGAGGCCCCTGTACGTGACCGCCATCATCAACGGCGTCGAATTTAAGCGAGCATTCGTCGATGGAGGAGCAGCGGTCAATGTTGTTCCACTCCACACACTGAAGCTAGCAGGGATTCCCGAGCACAAAGTAGTCAAGCGTCCATCCCCGCTGGTGGGATTCGGGAGCGATTCTAGAATGACGATCGGATGGATCCGCCTGGGCGTTCAGATCGGCAAAATCAAGTGCTCGGCGAAGTTCTATGTCATAGACGCGAACACCACATATCACATGATCATAGGTCGGGCCTGGATTCATCGCTTTGACGCAATCCCTTCAACGGCTCACCAAGTGATGAAAGCTATCTGGAACGACAGGATTGTCGAGATACCGGCCTCAACTAACCCGTTCAACTTGGACGAAGCGCATCTCAGCGAGGCGGTGTGGTTCACCGAGATGGCGGACGAGCAAACACCCGGACCATTCAACCCTACTCCTTTACCTCTCTGGGAGGACATCAAGGACCAGTCACCTGCAGGCGTGATGGTGACAAGGGGAGATGCCAACGAAAAGCCGCCTACTCACGAAGAGGCGCCGCGCATCGCATATCATCGCAAGAATGTATACACTCTGAAGAGGATCGCAAAGCATGACCCCGAGGGCAAGGAGATAGAGAGCTTCTACGCCAACGGGAAGAAATGCTATCGCATATGAAGGTGCGCGGGGACGTCCTCACACGGGCATGGGGATGTCCCTGGGCAAATCAATCAAATCGAGCAAGTTGCGCTGACAGAAGAGCCAACACAGGGTACTCCAGAGGAGAAACTCAAAGAAGCGCCCGAATGCATGGAAGACAGGCCAAGACCACAAAAGCAAGAGCTAAAGGAAGTGTTCCTCAGCCCGAACGAGGAAAAGAAAAGGCCAGTCTTCCTGAGTGCGGACCTCACAAGCGAAGAGGAACAAGGACTGCTGCAGCTCCTAACTGAATACAAGGACGTGTTCGCATGGGAATACGACGAGATGCCGGGTCTGGACACGAGCATCACCATGCACCGTTTAGACATCATCCCAGGGTCTAAACCGGTCAAGCAAAGCACCAGAAGCTTCAGGCCAGAGCTCAACGTGAAGATCAAACAGGAGATTGTCAAACTCCTAGACGCCAAGTTCATAGAGCCAAATCACCATCCCACATGGTTGGCCAACATCGTGCCGGTGGTGAAGAAGAACGGACAGCTCCGCATCTGCGTGGACTTCCGAGATCTTAATCGCTTCTGCCCTAAGGACGATTTCCCACTGCCTAACATCGATTTGCTCATTGATTCAACGGCAGGCCATCGCATGTTCAGTTTCATGGACGGCTTCAGCGGGTATAATCAAATCAAGATGGATCCCGAAGATGCAAGGAAAACTGCATTCATCACTCCCGTGGGGGTATTCAACTATACGGTAATGCCATTCGGTCTTAAGAATGCAGGCGCAACCTATCAGCGGGCCATGATGGCTCTATTCCACGACATGATGCACAAAGAAGTGGAATTCTATGTGGATGATTTGGTAGTCAAATCCAAGCATGAAGCAGATCACCTTGCAGACCTGCGGAAGGTGTTCAACAGATGCAGGAGCTTTCAACTGAAAATGAACCCCATGAAATGCGCATTTGGCGTGACTTCGGGGAAGTTTCTGGGATGCGTAGTCCATCGCCAAGGGATCGAGCCTGACCCTGCGAAAGTGTCAGCCATCACCAGCATGACGCCACCTCACAACCAAAGTACCTTGAAAACATTCTTGGGAAAACTGTCATATCTGCGGAGATTCATCCCGGCAATCGCCGAAATCACATGCTGCTTCAGCACTCTTCTCAAGAAGGACGCCGCGTACAACTGGGCTCCTGATCACGAAGCCGCATTCGAAAAGCTAAAGGAGTTACTCACATCCCCAAAGATAATGATCGCGCCTCAACTGGGATCGCCGCTTCTGCTATACCTTACATCGACAAGGAAATCTATAGGAGCGCTCTTGGCTCAGGTGTATGAAGGCCAAGAGAGGCCCATCTATTACATCTCTCGCATTGTGCAGCCTGCTGAATCAAGGTACACGGACATCGAACGTCATTGCCTTGCTTTATTCTTCGTAATAGAGAAGTTGAGACACTATTTTGCATCGCACAAAGTAGTAGTGGTCACCAAAAGCGACCCCATAAGATACCTGCTAACTCACACTACTCCGGGCGGGAGATTGGCGAAATGGTACATGACCATCTCTCAATACGATATCACATGCGTGAAACCAAGAGCGATCAAGTCGCAGGCGGTAGCAGATCTACTGGCACAGTTTCCCGACAACAGTCACGAACCTGTGATCGAGGAAGAGCTCGAAGGCCCTGAAATCTACGCGATCGACGTGCCCTATTGGACCCTCCACTTCGACGGTTCGTCAACCAGAAAAGGTGGAGGCATTGGGATAGTCTTGACAAAGCCGGACGGGGAAGTCATACAGATGTCCGCAAAACTCAACTTCCCAGTCACGAACAACGAGGCGGAATACGAGGCTCTGATCGCGGGGCTCCGTGCGGCGAAAGCTTTGGAAGTGAGCAACTTAACAGTCATGGGAGATTCCAAACTGATTGTTAAGCAGGCCTCGGGCGAATATGGTTTAAAGGAGATCAACCTCCTGCCATACCGCACCCTAGTGCAAAAGCTGATGCAGCAATTCTGCGACGTGAAATACGAGCACAAGCCCCGAGCGGACAACAGGCATGCAGACGCCTTAGCAACTCTGGGATCTAAGGTCAGCATAGATAAATGCCCCGCAAGGATTTCCATCGAAGTGCGAACATCGTCGGCATTAACAGAAGATGCGTGCGACGATGAACATATGGATGACGCAGACTGGCGAAAAGCAATCCTGCAAGCTATTGCGAAAGGCACCAGCAGCGAAAGCTGGGTACTCACGAAAGGATACTGCATCCACGACAACACCCTTTACTACAAGGGTCCTGGAGGAATACTCATGCGATGTGTCTCCGAGCAGGAGGGACAACAGCTGTTAGAAAAGATTCACCAACACGCTTGCGGAGAAAGCGAGGTGTCAATCTACAGGAAAGCTCAGAGATACGGCATTCATTGGCCAGGCATGTCAACAGCTGCAGCCCTGATACAAGGGAAGTGCGAAAGTTGCGCACTAATCAAAGATTCTCTACTCGTCGCTCTAACCGATGACGACACAGACTGGAGGAAGCCATTGTTTAAATTCCTCACCCAGGGCACCGTACCCGAATCGAGAAAAGAAGCCGACAAATTGAAGAGGAAAGCCTCTCGATACCTGGTCCAGGAAAACCTGCTTTGGCGAAAAGGTCACGAAGGTAACTTGCTGCGATGCCTAGACGGCAGGGAAGCACAAGAAGTCATGGACCTTTCTCATCAGGTGGAACACCAGGGAGGTGCGAAATTATGCAGACAACTCCTCTCAATCGGATACTTCTGGCCCACGATGGAAGTCGATTGCCGCACGACGCTGCCAAGAATGCCAATTCAAAGGAAACCTAGTGCACGCTCCCGCCGTGGATCTACATGCATTAGGGACGCCATGGCCATTTCACACATGGGCTTTGGACTTCATCGGCCCCATCCGACCAACGTCACATGGGAACCATTTCATTCTCACTGCAACCGAGCTGTTCACCAAATGGGTGGAAGCAATACCACTGAAGACGGCAAACGCGCTGGCTGTGGTTAACTTCATCCAGGAAAACATCGTATGCAGGTTCGGAATCCCAAATACTATTCTTTCAGATAACGGTACTCCTTTTGTTAATCGTCAGGTAGCTACGAAACTCGCGGAGTACAATATCAGGCAAATATGCTCCACCCCCTATTATCCAAAGGGAAATGGACAAGCCGAAGCGACTAACAAAACGCTGTTGCGAATTCTGAGCAAGATGGTCGCAGATGACCACAAGAAGTGGGCCGACTCCCTTAACATAGCTCTATGGGCCTACAGAACTTCTCCAAGGACACCTACAGGGGCCTCGCCATTTCTACTATGTTATGGGGCCGAAGCTGTAGTACCTGCGGAGGTCAGAGTCAATTCGGCGAGGCTGGCCTTCCATGCACTCTATGAAAATCAACGCGATCATGATTTAGTCTTGCTGGAAGAAAAGCGAGAACAAGCCAAAAGGACTAACAAGCGGTACCAAGAGAGAATCGCTCGCGCCTATAACAAGACAGTCCAGCGACGGGATTTCGCAGTTGGCGACCTGGTCTTGCGCGCATCTGATCACTGCATGCGAGAAGCAACTCACCCAAAGTTCGCAGCTAATTGGGAGGGACCCTTCGAAGTCACAGAAGTCTTCGATAGCGGCTACTGCAGCATACGAAGGTTGCACGGCACAACCTCAACTCCAAGCTCAGTCAACATGCGCTGGATCAAGAAGTACTATCCTTGACTTCTCTTATTTCATACGTTTTATAATAACGTTGCTTAATGTCTCATGTGGCTACGATATTCGCAATCTCCTCTCCCATATGAGAGGATTGTAATCCTATCTCTCCCATATGAGAATGTCATAATAAAAGAATTCTCCCAAATGAGAAGTTCATATTTTTTAGCTGTTTATATCGCTTGATCTAATTTGTTACAACTGTTAACAATGATTTATTCGCTGCAATAGTAAAAAATACAAACACGATCTTAAGTGATCATCAAAGCCTATCTCTTACGATAGCAAACGCGATCTTAATTGATCATCAAAGCCTATCTCATACGATAGCGAACGCGATCTTAATTGATCATCAAAGCCTATCTCATACGATAGCAAACGCGATCTCGATCGATCATCTAAAGCCTATCTTTTACGATAGCAGCCAAACGCAAACGCGATCTTAACTGATCATCAAAGCCTATCTCTTACGATAGGAGCAAACGCAAACGCGATCTTAATTGATCACCAAAGCCTATCTCTTACGATAGCGAACGCGATCTTAATTGATCATCAAAGCCTATCTCATACGATAGCAAACGCGATCTCGATCGATCATCTAAAGCCTATCTTTTACGATAGCAGCCAAACGCAAACGCGATCTTAACTGATCATCAAAGCCTATCTCTTACGATAGCAGCAAACACAAACGCGATCTTAATTGATCATCAAAACCTATCTCATACGATAGCAAACGCGATCTCAATCGATCATCCAAAGCCTATCTCTTACGATAGCAAACGCGATCTTAATTGATCATCTAAAGCGCATCTCTTACGATGGCAGCCAATACAAACGCGATCTTAAGTGATCATCCAAAGCCTATCTTTTACGATAGCAGTCAACATAAACGTGATCTTAATTGATCATCTAAAAGCCCATCTCTTACGATGGCAGCCAATACAAACGCGATCTTAAGTGATCATCCAAAGCCTATCTTTTACGATAGCAGTCAACATAAACGTGATCTTAATTGATCATCTAAAAGCCCATCTCTTACGATGGCAGCCAATACAAATGCGATCTTAAGTGATCATCCAAAGCCTATCTTTTACGATAGCAGTCAACATAAACGTGATCTTAATTGATCATCTAAAAGCCCATCTCTTACGATGGCAGCCAATACAAATGCGATCTTAAGTGATCATCCAAAGCCTATCTTTTACGATAGCAGTCAACATAAACGTGATCTTAATCGATCATCTAAAAGCCCATCTCTTACGATGGCAACCAATGCAAATGCGATCTTAAGTGATCATCCAAAGCCTATCTCTTACGATAGCAGTCAACATAAACGTGATCTTAACTGATCATCTAAAAGCCCATCTCTTACGATGGCAACCAATGCAAATGCGATCTTAAATGATCATCCAAAGCCTATCTCTCACGATAGCAGTCAACATAAACGCGATCTTAATTGATCATCTAAAGCCCATCCCTTATAATGGCAGCCGATGCAAATGCGATCTTAAGTGATCATCCAAAGCTTACGATAGCAGCAAAAATACAAAAACGATCTCAATCGATTATCAAAATCCTATCTCTCACGATAGCGGTTTACTCAAATGCGATCTTATATGATCTTCTCAAGCCTATCTGTTACGGTAGCAATTTATACGCAAAGTGATTTTAGTTGATCACCCAAGTCCGTATGTTACAATGATAACGTAACTGCAGAACCATCTTGCTAGACCTTCTAAAGGTCTATCTGCTGCGATAGCAATTCATGCGAGAAACTATCTCAAGCAATCCTCTAATAAAGCCTATCTTCTATGATAGCAATTCGCACCGCTCAATGATCTCAATTGATCTGTTAAAAAAAAAAAAAACTATCTGTTATGATAGCAAAGTTGTGAACGTGATCTCATACGATTTACAACGACCACCTGCAAGCCCATTCGTCAAGATGGCACAGCTGCGAAATTATGATCTCGAATGATCTAGCGAAAACATCTGCGCATTGACGTCGCATATGTGAAATCATTACATGGCATTATGCAAGGCAAAATAAGCCGAAACGCATGCGAAATTGTATTTTGTTGCAAAGAGAGCAAATAGTACAAAAGCTATATATCATTATGAGTCAAATGACTTACAATTTATCTATCTAGATAGCAGCTTACAAGCGAAAAGCTCGCATCTAACTACGCAGCCAACATGGCTTACAATACATTCGAAAAATGGCTGGTAAGCCAGAGATGCGCCAAGGGAACTCTCGACTAAGAAAAGAGAGAATCCACCGGTCCTGACACCGGCAGCACAGCACGCAGATCTGCGGCTAAAGATCTGTAGCAAGTAGGATGTATCTGCGAAGAGATCAACTCGCCATTCGCTACATCCCTAGCAGCAAGATCTGGGTGAATCTACGTCCACAGATCTTAGGATCTGACGAGACCCCTGTCTGATCAAGATATGTACCAGAGGAACCACCTGTTCCGACGCATGCAGTCGTGCAAAACAGGGGAAGCCGTCATTCCTCTGGTACTGGGTTCCTTGTCCTGATAGACAAGGGCATTGACGAGCACCCCGACCTCACAAATGTGAGGGCAACGGATTCTCCTCCAGGGATGCCGGAGGAGAATTCCGCCGCTCATTACGAGACGGTAGCACGGTCACTTCGGCGCTGCACCTCGCCACGAGGCGGCCGGAAACATGACCTACACACATAATACACGAAGAAATTTCTTCGAATACACATGAGGTATTATCTGCATCCTCTTCATGACGGTTATAAACAGCAATAAGCCTCATAAAGTGGATCTTGGAAACTATTTCTATAGCACAAAGCGCAAACTCAGGATTCAAAACTTGAAGTTGCCATGAATCAACGAAAAACAAGCGTTGAAGCCAGCAGTCGTAAGGACTCACGGCAAAGCACATGTTTGGGATGAAGAACCCAAATGGCAAAGACAGGGTTTATATAGACCCTGTGGAGACTCTTCGGTTGCCTAAGATGAGTCAGCAAAATTCAAAAGGAGGGTAAGTTCAATCACTTACGCCTTGAAAAGCGGTAACAATCAATTACCCTACTAAAGGCTACGACGATTCAGTTGCGTATCCTAATAAATGACGGATAGTCATGATTCGGATGGACTTCCCAACGGAAGCGTGCTTATCTGCCGAGAAATTAGCGCGAAAATCAAGCAGAAAATCAATTGCTGATGTCATAATTGGATATGCACAGAAATGTCCAATCAAATCCCGAAAAGGGCAAAACGGGCAAACTCATTGTTTGTTGTTAAAAAAAAGAGGGGGAGAAACCCTAGCAACATTACATTAATGTTTCAAAACATTACATTAATGTCTCAGCCATTTTCCTGTTTTCTTTTCAAAATTCGAAAAGTCAAAACAAATTCTTGATTAAGGAATCATGGGGCTCGAACTGCTCGCTCAGCTTCTCCACTTGTTTCACTTCTTGCTTCAGTTGCTCGCACTTGGCATTCATTTCCTGATACAGCTTCACAGCTTCATCAACCTTATGCTTTTGCTGCTCCACCTTCTGCATCTCAGCTGCGAGATTCTGGTGACCGAGATTCAAAGTTACAGCTGCGCGAATCAGTGTAACTCTGTCCTTGAGAAATTTGAAACCAAGCCTGCCTTGGACTTTGAACAGGAGATTTTGGCACATGCCACACAGCAATTCAGCACTCTGGGCCGAAATGGTCGCAGGTGTAGCCGCAGACAGCTGCTCCAGTATCCAGATGGCCTCAGTAAGGAATAGCCTCCTGTCGAAAGGTCCGATCTCCAGAGATCTCACAAACGATCGGGGATATCTGAGACGCATTCGAACCACCCAGTCTACGTCGGTTTGCTTCAAACCTGAGACATCAAAAATGGTTATAATGTCAGAACTCGCAAGCAAATAATGCGACGTGCGAACGGTAAATCTTTACTTACCAGTGCCTTCCAGAATTTCATGAAGAGAAGGGATGCGGGCCACCGGGTTGTTCGAAGACTGCCCTCGCTCCATGGCTCTCCTATCAGCTGCAAGCTCCAACCTCTCATAGTCAGGAGGAAGAGTGTAGGCCGCACCAGCTGCGACTACATTCCCAACCTGCGAGCCCCAAATGCTCCACGCAGGAATAGGTGCTTCTGGCTCAGTCATCGCTGGAGGCGAAGGAACAGCCGAAGTCACTGGGCGGAGGACACTCCCAGATGCGAAAACATTAGCGTCACTTGTCCTCTCTTCCTCACCACCGGTACGGACACCTTCGTCCATCGGCACAGCATCAGCTTCGACATCATCGGAGAGTTCGATGACATCCTCGAGATGCTCACTTGCGTGTCCAGCTGCCGCGACGGGCTTCTCGGTATGGGAACTCGAAATTGGAACATGGGATGCAGAAGGCTGACTTCTCTGCTCCAGCTCAGGTTCCTCAGCATGATCTGCGATACCAAATGCGATAATATGAGGTAACTTGTGTTATAAGTTATTTCACTATCTTTACTAAAGCTAAGAATAAGCACCTCCACGCGAAGGTGGGATTGGGGTATCCTCATCATACACTAGGGACGTGGAACCGTGCCCTATCAGTGTATCCTCACTAAGCAAATCTTTAAGAGAAGCGTGACCTGGGATGCGAGTAAACCAGTCATGATTTTGTCTCAAGTGGCTACAGCCTAGTATGCGCATATCACTCAAAATAATTACCTGAGGGTTCTCCGCACTTGCTTACCAACCAACGGCGAATGTCAGGCTTTGACACACCGTGCTTTAACGCACCCACAATTACATCTCTATAAGTAACTGCGAGATTGAAGATCTCACCTTTATCGCCACCCGCGATCTCTGCGAAGTCCGCTTGGACTTGCTCTAGCTCTGCTGCGTCCTCTCCAGGAGCCTCATCTTCCTCCTCCACATGAGGAGCCACTTCTTCGGGAAGCTCGTCTTCCTCGCCAACTGGACGCACTAAGTCGTCAACATGCAGCTCCTCGAGGCTCCGCTGTTTCACAAGCTCGAGCTCCTCTTCCTCTCGCTGCCTTCTTCTTTCAGCAGCCTCCGCGGCTGTCTTCCGGGATTCAGCAAGAACATCCTCGCTTATGGGATCATCTCAAATGCCAGAATGGGCATCTCTCCTTTGCCTCTTGGCCGCAAGGCCACCGACGGCTTCATCATCATCATCTGCAAATACATATTTGGTTCAAAGAAAAGAACTACAAAGAAGTCAAGATAAAGGGCAAGGAGATGCGACGGAAGTACCTCCTGATTCTTCCTCGCACATCACAACTGTTGCTTCTTCTTCATCACTTGCCTGGGGCTCCTGTCTCTCTTCCTCCTCTTGGTTGAATGGAACGAAAGTCTCAACTGCGAGATCTTTTCGCACTTTGCTGGGCATACGACCCTTGCCTTTGTCCTTGATGGAAAGGGACCTCACTGGGGGAGAAGCTGGAGCACTCCTAGGGGAAGAAATCCTAATTCCCTTTTGCCTAGGTCTCTTCACTCTCGGCGCCGCAGTCGCTGGAGGGGACGGGTCATCTCTAGGAGGAGACGGAGCCGGAGGGTTGTCTATCAGCGAGTCAGCAAAAGTGTTCATGACTCCGCGAACCTTTGTTTCGACCTCGGCATCCATCCTCCATGCTAGCCGGTACGACTCCCCCCTCCTTCTGGTGGCAACAATGGTGTCCACCAGCGATTTGGAGCGATCACCAGCTGCGAACCTCCGCACATGACACTGAACAATATAGAACGAAAAGCATCAGCGCGAGGAAATCAAAAGGCTTAAAGCACACAAGGAAATTGCTTACCTCAGCAAACGCCTTGCTATATTTGATGACCTGCGCGTCACCCTTCTTGATTGCGTCGACTTGCTCCTTCAGAATGAAATCGGGGCACAAATGATTCTCGCGATCCCACAGCGAGTAGCAACCATACTCAGACTCGCTCAAACTGCAATTGGGGCGAAACGGAAAAGAGTTTCTCTTGATCAAGGGGGCCTTTCCTGGCTGCGCCGCCGCCTCCGTCTCAATCCTTGTTTGCTGGGCAACCCAGTATGCGATCCAGTTCTGGGAACAACCACCCTTGCGAGTTCCCGCAGGCTGCTCAAAGGGAAGATTGCTCATGAGGACCGTCTTGCACTCCTTTGTCAGCAAACGCTTGTAGCACCCTCTGATAATAGACTGGGGCCAGATCGATGGGGCCACCGCATCAAAACCAAACTGAGGAGAAACCCGAGTAGGGTCAACATCCACTGTAAGTCTTTCATACCGTGGCGCGAGCTCACGAATATGCTCTGCGAGGGCAGGAAGAGAACCTCGCAGACACCAACAGAAGAAGTCACGATAGCGTTCGTGGAAATGCGGCCCCTTTTCAAAGAGAAGGTCTTCTGACAAGACCATACCTCTGGAAGGGTATAGCTTTGGAAACCACCGTACATTCTCAACACGTGTGGCATAGGGCCTGGCAGTAAACTCCTTTCGTTTGTCGCATATCAAACTCCAAGTACACTTGGTGTTGCTTGCTCCAAACCATCTCGCAGCCCTTCCGCTGTTGCGCGCTTCTGTCTCGCCTGGGGGACACCATTTCTCAAGTGGGAGGGGAGTTGGAGCATAAGACGGCCAGCGCTCGAAAACCCACATTGTCAAAAAGCTGATATTGACAAAGGTCAGGACATCGAGACGGCCACGCGATTCCCTCATCGCAAGAACCAGCTGATCCAGCCTGTAATATAGCGTCCCCAGGACCAAGGGTCCGAGTGCGACTCTCTGGCCAAGAGCGAGCCTCACAGCAAGTGGCAGCACACGGTAGAAGACCCCGTCATGGGGATGACCATCAATCAGATACCTCGACAGCCAAGCACAGAGAAAGGCGCAAAGGGTTAAATGATAGCCCTTGCCCTCTACATAATTCTCGGCCTCCGGGTTCTCGCTCAAAAGCTTCTTAGTGATGCTGCTGTTCGCATAGTCTCGGAAGAAGTACTGCAACCACTTGTTCCAGGTATTCTTCGCAGACGTATCCACTAGCTGCCAATTCGGAAGAGGCTTCGTAGTGGTCCACCGAGTAGAGATCTTCTTTACCTCTGCTAGGCACTCCTCCATCTGCGCGTACAAGGCCATTTCAGCAGATGTCCTCAAGTGGCTCAAAGGGTCCACCTCGCCCATGGGGGAAAGCTCATACAGCATTTGAACGTCCTCGAGCGTGGGGGCAGCCTCGAACTCAGCAAAATGAAACGTGTGAGTCGCGGGCGAATAACGGGACAGAAGGTCTAGAAGCATGGACTGATCCAACTTCACGGCAGCACCCTTCATAGCACGGATAGCAAAGAAAATGCCGGCTTTATCAAGAGTCTCGGCATGATGATCCAATACGTGGTCAATCCACTCATCCATGTAGTCCAATTTCTGGACGAACGCTTGAGTAGAAATCGCAGTATACGGGAAGTGCCCGTTCTCGATCCCCAATCGGACTACATCCTCGGAACCAACCCACTCGAGCAGGGCTGAGTTAACTGGGCGAGTCAACGTCAGCAATTGCTCAGCTGGGACAGGGTCAGGCATCCTCTTCGCCTTCACCCTCGCATGATAAAAATCCTTCCCACCCAGAAAGGGGGCTTTACGCCACAGAGCCTGCGGAAGCTCCGGCATCTCTTCGTCTTCCTTGACGGGTCTGGTTACTCTTGTCTTGGCCATTCCTGCGAAAGGGCAAGAAAAAGGGGGGAGAAATACCACACCACACTTCAGTTTGAATTTTGGAATTTGAGATCTATGCAAACCAAAGCAAACAGTTCCAGTGCCAATTTCAGAAATTGGGGAGTTGATATTGTTGAAAGATTAAAACGAAGCGGGTTCAGAGATCAAAAGCCTCTTCACAAATTTCATGGATTTACAGATTCAACGCGATTCAAGGCAAACACTGGTATTTTAAATCAAAAGTAAACGAGGCCAACCTTGTTTCCTTGAAGCTTGCTTGGATATACACAATTGGAGAATACGATTTGCAGTTCTGAACTGGTGATTGATTATCTGGATCTGCTCTCGAAGATCTCCGGGTACCATTCACTTTAAGAGAAAGAAGTAATGCTTTGCAATGATGGGATACAAGGTATTTATCCAGAAGAATGAAGGGTTGCGTCCCTTCAGTAGTCGAATCGCAACCGTCACCGTCGTGTCGCGCAATCACAGGACGGGCTGACGTCACGCCTAAAACCCTAAAGGTCAGACGGCACGACTCTAGGGGTTTTAGGTCATAATGACACGCACGGGGGCTGAACCTACCCGTATTTGAATTGGTGCGTGGCGACGACGCGCATATTGGTTTCCGCGCATGGAAGCCTATACAGCTATGAGCCTTCACGCGCAGAAAGGGGGCTAATGTAGATACTGCTTTATGACATGGCAGATCTAGGCCACGTGGCAACCATCCAGCACACCATATTGTGCTCCACACACACAGGATCACCAGCCGAGCTGATCCATGTGGGGGCTGCGAGACAGAGCCCTCGCATACCACTGCACGGGACTTGTAGGGACTTGTGGTCTGGAGGCTAGAGTAAGCCCTGTCGCGTGCGAGCCAAGCCCGCGCGCGACCTTTAGTAACTGTTTTGAGAGATCTATGGCACGAGCTCCCTAGACCCGGTCAATCCGGTCAAACCCGGTCAATCCGGTCAAACCCGGTCAACCTCGTAACGGTTCCGGTACTCGCGCACCACGTGCTCTAACGGTTCCTATATACTCGGACGAACGTGCCGTTATGGTTAAGCTAATTAAGCCGCCATCAATGGGCGCATTAACCACACTACAACGGTCACGTTCTCCAGTATATATACATCGTTAACCTTTCCATACAAAGGAGGACACACTGCCATACGCGGAAGCTCTGCCAAACCTCTGTCTCTCTCTCAGACATTGCTACTGACTTACTCTCTCCCTACACACACCCCTATTCTTCCTGTGCGATCCCTGATCCACTACGTACGGTGTACACGGAGGTCTCCCTGCCGGAATCTCTTGTGCACAGGTGTATATAGAATCCTCCTCAAAGGATTCTCTCGTACACTATCGGCTATTGAATCGCATCTTGCCGCCGGATTTCATCCATCACCACAGGTCGATCCAGACAACAGATTTCACCCACCGCTTTCTCTATCACCGTCGGCTCATCACCACCATCACCTCCGGCCTTCTACCCGGACGCGGGTCGTTATCTGCACCAATATCCGCCGCCTCCGTGGAACCATCGTTTCTGCTCTGTGTTTTTCCCAACAGAGGAAGCTCATAAGGTTAAGACTTCATTATTATTGGTCTATTTGCAGTTTTAACCCTCAGAATTTACTCGTTTTTTTGGATTCCCCCGGTTCATTATTATTCATGATTAGATCCCTGAAGTTACTTAATAATTTCACCTTAGCCCCACCAGATATGCTATTTCATATGTGACGGTGCTCACTGGAATTATGGCATTTGACCATAGTGGTCATTAGTTGTTCCATCTCTTCTTCTCTCCGTTTTTTGAACTATTCCTAATGTTCTTAGGCGCTTTGAAGCCGCTTTCGTGGTCCGTTTTTTCAGACTCAGAATCCTCAAATTGGTTCTTGGTATTTTGGGGTTTCCATACCCTCGTTCATGCTTCGTTTCGGCACCTCGTCTCGGCTCACACCGCCTCCACTTGGCTCCGTTACGTGATCTCAGATTTTCGACCTCAACGTGTCGTTAAACTGTATGGCTTCAGTCCTCACTCCGACGTGAACTGTGTCGATTCTCCTCGATCCGGCCTCAATATGTCATTAAACTGTATGGCTTCGGTTAAGGGTTCGACTTGTTTATGTCCCTAACCGTCTCGATCAGATTTTTGACCTTGACATTTCAGTAAACTGTCGTTCCGATTTTTACGTTGACACGTCTATAAACTGTCGTTCAGATTTGCAAACTTCATTGTCAGCATCGTTTCTCGACACTGGTTCGGTTCTTGGCTCGACTTTTTTGAACTTTTTTTCCTCTCTTTGTCTCTTTCAAACTCTAGCCATGGGTGGGTTTGGTACGACTTTTTAGACTTTTAAGTTGTTGTGAAAAAAGTTCGTGACAAAGAAGTTGATGAAAAAAGATGAATGGATTTGGTGAAAAAGTTATGTTGTAAAAAAGTTTGGATGCAACATTTTTGTTTGTTAGTGAAAATTATCATTTAATATTTGTTATATATACTAATAAAATTATAGTAGGTCTAATTAGAAGTCATAGTATGTTGGTATAAAAAAAAGTAGAGGTAAATTGGTCATTTTTATTGTTTAGAAAAAAAAATCCAAAAAAATTCATGAAACCCAACTTTTTTCAGAATTCAGTTTTAAACTATAAGACACAAGCCAAAATCCAAAAGATGGCACAGAAAAAGTCTTACCAAACCTTTCAGAAAAGCTCAAAACACATTAAAAGTCCAAAGTGAATTAAAAGTTGGAAATAAGTCATACCAAACCCTTTCCATATTACATAAGTCTTGAGTTTGGGGGTGGGGGATAGTAGGGATTGTAAGGGCATCTCCAACCCCATGAGGGGAGGGGGAGGGGGAAGGGGAAAATCGTGTAAAAATAGGGTTCATGTCCAACCCCATGAGGGGAGGGGGAGGGGGAGGGGGTGCTATGGGGATAAATTTTGCCTTGGGTGAGGGATGGTTAGGGGGGATTTCCCCATGGACATCCCCTCCCCCTCCCCCTACATGGAATGATTAATTAATTGAATATTTGATAATTTTAATTACACATACTAATATTTTGTGATTATATTATGCATTTTATTATTATGATTAACAAATTTTATTTTGTATTATTTTCTAAAATTAATAATGTATTCACGATTGTTGGAAGTATATTTACGAAAAGTCATCATCATCTTATTTTTTTCGAAATTTAATAAAACTTATTTTTTATACTGTTAACAATTATAATTTCAATGCTTGCAAAAAAAACAATTATAATTTCAATAATTAAAAACATGGTTAAAAATGTCAAATATATATATATATACAATTTTGCATTTACTTTTTTTGGTATTAATAATTCATTTTTAAATCATTAAATATATATATTACAAATTAATTTTTTTGGTGGGGGGAAAGAAATGGGTTGGAGACGATTAGTAGTTTGGCGGAAGGGGAGGGGGAGGGGGAGGGGGAAATGGTGGGCCCGTGAGGGGAGGGGGAGGGGGAGGGGGAGGTGAGGGGAGGGGAAAAAAGCAATGGGTTGGAGATGCTCTAAGATGAGGCACATGGGAGTGCCACATTAGACATGAAAGTTCACATCAAGCACACGGGAGTGTGCCACATCAGACATGATGGATCACGTGATTCAGATTAGACGGATATGTCTCGGACTGCTAGATCGTCGGTCTCAGATCACCAGCTCGTCTCGACCTTCACAACCACTTAGGCCTTCTACCGCCGCTCTGGCCTTTGCAACCATCTTGGCCTTCTTCCACCGCAGTGCTTGCTTCTTGCAAACTCATTGTTGGCACATTGAGTTTGAGGAGGGACGTTAGAGATATAAATTTAATATCTCATTATTTAATTTCGTAGTTATATAGAATTAATTTAGTAATTGTGCAACTAGAATAATTATGTTTCCTTGTTTAGGTTATCTGATTTGTTTCCTTAGTTAGCTTAGGGTTTGCATATTTAAAGGCCCCCGTTGTACATGATTTATACACTTTATCAACATAGTTTCTACTAGGGGTGTAAGGAAAACCGAATAAACCGGTCAAACCGACCGAACCAAACCAAAATCCTTGGTTTTGGCGGGTTTTTTTTCTATGTTCGGTTTATGAATGGTTTAAATTTTCACAAACCGAACTAATCGGTTCGGTTTTCGGTTTGTAAATATATCACACCATACCAAACCGAACCGATATGTGTCTAATGTACTTTTATAAAAAAAAAATATATTGCATAAAATATATTTAATAATTTAAAAACATAGAACACAAGTAGATTGATTCAATTAAAATCATATTAATCTTAATCTTTTCCATTTCTCTCACGTTCCATCATAAACGATAGTCGTGCAAGTTTTTTTTTTTACGTCTATTTAATCTCTTTCTCTCTTAAATTTGAATTCTTTGACAATGCAGTATCTATATATCCTATTTGAGAATGTCCTCTCAAGATTTGCATGAGAAAATGTCACGTGCAAATTATAATTAATTAATATAAAAAAGATTTCTTGAAATTTAAATTAAAATCACATCTTCAGAGTTTGAACTGAAAATGAAAATTTTGGCGCCTTCAAATTTACATCACATCTGAAAAGTTTGAACTTGGCGCCGACATGTAAATTTAAATGAGCTCGTTTAATATTAATTGGAAAGGAAAGTTATTGATGTTAGTTGGCAAAAATTATTAGCCAGTAAGGAAACTTCCACAAAAAAAATTATGCCGAAGGAAATCATAATTTAATTGATAAAATTATTAGTCAATTTCATAAATTTTCGTCCCTAAAATGGACGGTGAAATGTCAAAGTACACGTGTATTTGAAGGGCATAATCATGCCATATAAAATGACCTCCATTACATGGCATAGATAGTGACGTTAATTGCCAAAATGGTGCCAAACTGGATCTTTTGTTTTGATGGTGAATTCCACACCTTTCCGTCTCTAAAATGGTCCAAAATGACAAGGAATCTCACCCATATAATGGAGGAATCACTCTTCCATTCATATAGTGTGCAAGAAATCGTCTTTAGTGTTTGGAATACAAAAAGTCGTGTTTGTTTTGGAAGTATGATTCTTCCTTTCAAATCCTTTTTGAATGTTTACATTTTCTCCAGTAATTCTCTTCCCAACTACATTCTCTTATCTCCCAGTCATGGACGAAAATGAGGAGCGGAGAGAAAAATGTAAGTTAGCTCGGTTGGCGCGCAAGAGAAAATTAGATGAGCAAAGACAAGCCCGCATATCCGGTGAGTTTTTCCTTCAGAATTTACATTCGTATGCTTTGTCTATGTGCATTATTCCTGACAAAATTGATGCTTTGACTATGTGAAGTTCTCATGGCCGCCGCCAAAGTCATACACTTGCGTGAAAAAGTTACTCGCCATCCCCTGATAAGTAATACTAGGAAAATTGGTTGGTGTTTGTTATGTTATTTTCCTTCCTCCAGGGTTGTTTAGTTGTTGCTTACATCGTTTAGTTTGGTCGTGAAGGTGAAGATGTTCATCACGCGGAATCTTCTGTTTAGAGGGACACATTTCAACACAACGGTATGTATCTTTTTCATAGATAATATCTAAAAAAAAGTTGTAGGCCACTTAGTTGTTACATTTTGTATTATTTATTTGTAGTGATTTTTTTTTTCATACCCATTTTAGGATGAAAGCGTAGATTTAAGGGTAAAAGACACTGACCACCGCTGAATTTTGAGTTCATTCCACTCCGCTACCCTGAGTTTTGAAAAAAGACACTATGCACCCCTGTAACGGAATATTCCATAGACAATCTGCACCTTCTGTCATGTCTGTTAAAAAAGTGGGAGATGGATTTTTTTGGGACTATATTACCCCTTTGTATTTCTTAGACTATATTACCCATTATTTGTCATCAAGAACACCAAGCCAAGAACATCAAGAGCACCAAGAACATCAAGAACAAAAATAACATCTCAAAATCATAATACTAAAAAAATTGTATCAAAACTTTTTTTTATAAATACTAGAAACATAAATGAAAATAAAAACATAAATCCAAAACATGAACAAAAAATTCAATAAATTCTCTACAATAATCACCACAATTCTCTACAATTACCACCACAATAATTCCTCAAATAATTAATGCATCAACAACATATCCAAACCTATAAATAAAGATCCCATTCATTCACCAAATGAAGGACCAAACTACCACGAAACCTGACCCAAGAACAACCTAACCTGTCTTTGCTTCTCACTAGTGTAAAACCATGTATATCTACAATTCCAGTCTATCTCCACTTTGTCTATCTCCAATTTCAGTCTACGGGCTACTCTCCATAGGGGAGTAGTAAAGTGAAACTAATTTTCATTTTGTTTGTAGAGAAAATATTTATGCAGTTAAGTGATAAATGTCACTAAGATTATTACTTGAAGACTGATGAGCTTGAATGAACCTGCAAAAGAAGAGACCCAAGTCAGTAAGACTTTCTCATGGGGTTTCAAAATGAAATAAACAGACCTCCCCAAAATTATTGTAATTGAACAAATTATGAATGTGACCTTTTTCTTCATGGTCAAAGAAAAATAAAAGAAATCCAGAGCTAGAAAAGGCACCATTAGGCACATAAAAATAAAAAATCACAGAGCTAGTTGAGTGAATCGAAGACAGTGGCAGCGGTGTGGTTGAGTGGGTTCATCAGTAACCTTCGATCTTGGTTTGAATTGCAGAAAGAATCCTGGTTTATACATAATCAGTAACCTTAGAACCTGCAAATGTCTTGGTTTATATATAATCAGTAATCAATACTACTTATTTGAGTTTTAATTTACTACTACTGTGGCCGAAGATTTCAAGAAAACTGGTGACAAACTTAGTCGATTATGACTGGTTCAGTATATGCATCGAACTTTCTTGGTATTATGATTTATAGATCTTGGAATTTGCTATCATTCCTGTGAATTTCAAAACTTGTAGCTGATATCCTTTACCCAATAAGCAGTTCAGTTCATAGTAGCACATTTGATTAGTCCAAAGAATTAAATTTCTTTGATTTGGTTCTCTCATCATTCTCCCTTTCCTCTTTACTCATAGGTACACTGTTACATGAAATTAATTACTGTTTGCAGTAGTTAAACCCATGACATTATTTATTTTCTTAGTTGTTTCCCACCTACTTGAAAAGTATTTAGTTTGTTTGGAGATTCACTGGTTCTGTCCCTCAAACCCTCAATTAATTTAACAACAATTTCTTAATCTTCTTTGCATCATCTTTATCGTCTGGGAAAGCATTAAAGTATCATTTGTGTTTGATGTGAAGTTCTCAGCGAGGAGTATTACTACCTCTGTGATTTTTTATTTTTATGTGCCTAATGGCGCTTTTTCTAGCTCTGGATTTCTCTTATTTTTCTTTGGCCATGAAGAAAAAGGTCACATTCATAATTTGTTCAATTACAATAATTTTGGGGAGGTTTGCTTACTTCATTTTGAAACCCCATGAGAACTGCTTACTGACTTGGGTCTCTTCTTTTGCAGGTTTATTCAAGCTCATCAGTCTTCAAGTAATAATCTTACTGACATGTTTATCACTTAACTGCATAAATAGTTTATCTACAAACAAAATGGAATTAGTTTCACTTTACTACTCCCCTATGGAGTGGTGGCTATATAGTAGCCCGTAGGCTGAAATTGGAGATAGACAAAGTGGAGATAGACTGGAATTGTAGATAGACAGGGTTTTACACTAGTGAGAAGCAAAGACAGGTTGTTCTAGGGTCAGGTTTCGTGGTAGTTTGGTCCTTCATTTGGTGAGTGAATGGGATCTTTGTTTATAGGTTTGGATATGTTGTTGATGCATTAATTATTTGAGGAATTATTGTGGTGGTAATTGTAGAGAATTGTGGTGATTATTGTAGAGAATTTATTGAATTTTTTGTTCATAGTTTGGATTTATGTTTTTATTTTCAGTTAATGTTTCTAGTATTTATAAAAAAAGTTATGATACAATTTTTTTAGTATTATGATTTTGAGATGTTCTTTCTGTTCTTGATGTTCTTGGTGCTCTTGATGTTCTTGGTGCTCTTGATGACAAATAATGGGTAATATAGTCTAAGAAATACACAGGGGTAATATAGTCCCAAAAAAATCCATCTCCCACTTTTTTAACAGAACAGGACAGAAGGGTGCAGATTGTCTATGGAATATTCCGTTACAGGGGTGCAGAGTGTCTTTTTTCAAAACTCAGGGTAGCGGAGTGGAATTACTCAAAACTCAGGGGTGGTCAGTGTCTTTTACCCTTTAATGAAATATAGTGGCGAGTGAAAATTGAAATCAGTGGAAGAGAAAGAAATTTTCTGAAAAACTGTAAATGCTAATCGAAATGTATGAGAAAAAAAATATTAGGCTACAATTCAATTTTAAAGCATGAAATCCGTGTCTTCAAATTACAAACATATTTTCCTCAAAAAAAAAGAAACGTAATGTTATAAGTTGAAATCAGTGGTCAATGGTCAGTGACTTCAAAGTAGAGACATATTTTCCTCAAAATAAAAATAAAAAAAGTTAAGAACGTATTATTATAAATTGAAATCAGTGGCCTAAACTTGATTTTGACAGAAAATTCGCATTGGTAATGAAATGAAGGTAAACAATTATTTTTAGAACAATAATGTTGCCTTCAAATCCAAGATTATAAACTTTCCTGAAAAATAGATAGACAGAATAAAATAAAATTCAAAACAGGAAAGACATTTCTTAATTGGAATCTTTAACTTCAAATTTATAGTGAAAAAATTCGAAAGTAATCAAAATTTACTTCAACATATTTTCCTAAAAAAAGTAGAAATGTAATATTATAAGTTGAAATCAGTGGTCAGTGGCTTCAAAGTGGAGACATAATTACCTAAAAAAAAGTAGGAACATATTATTATAAATTGAAATCAGAGGCCTCAAGGCCCTCAACTTGATTTTAATTGACATATTCGTATTGGTAATGATCTTAAAGTAAACATTTATTTTTAGAATAATAATGTTGACTTCAAATAAAAGATTAGAAACTTTCCTAAGAAAGAGATAGATAGAATAAAATAAAATGCAAAATATGAAGTACATTTCAAAATTGGAATATGTAACTTCAAATTTACAGTGATAAAATTCAAACAGTAATCAAAATTTTACTTCAACTTAATGTTTGGCTCAAGTCCAAAAGTAAAAATGATAGTCACGAAATAGTTTAATCTATTTATTTATGAAATAAAAAGTATTAATCTTAACAAAAATATGGAATTGATAAATTAAAAAGGTGTAAAAATGATAGTCAGTACTTTTGGTTATTCTTTTTGGATGTAGTATTTGAAATGCATAAAAGACATCAACTGTTTAAGCAACATACGTTTTGTTTTGGAATTGAAATTTTGCCGTGCATCACACGGGTTAAAAGCTAGTTATAATATCTATTCAACAAAGCTTATGCAAACCGACCGAACCGAACAGAACCAAACCGTAGTATTTCGGTTTGGTTTGGTTCAGTTCATCCTTTCAAATGGCTTGGTTTAGTTACGAAATTAGTAAACTGATGTATTCGGTTTGGTTTGTGATTTTTGCAAAACTGCACCAAAACTGAACCGCTTACACCCCTAGTTTCTACTCTTCCTAGAAAATCCAAATATGAATACGAAACAATATACAAACCATTTCGCTCTGACCTTAGAGAGAGAGACCACCGCTTCGCCGGCGGTGGCTCGATGTCAGTCGGTATTTTCTTCGTCCTGCTGGTTGTCTAGTCTTAGATGGCTTCCTCTTTAGCGTTCCGTTGATGGTGTTGTGTCTGCCTCCCTCACTTTTTGCCCATCCGGGCCATATTTTCAGAGGGTTTCCGGCGTTTGACACAAGCCTCTCTGAGGCCATATTCTCTTGGGCTTTGCTCTGTATGTTTCGCCCTGATGCCAGCAGCCCCTTATGGCCAAATCAAGAAAGGGATTTTGTTGTTGCAGCTTTGGTTTTTCAGGAGACTCTCTCGCCTCCAC
The DNA here is from genome assembly GCA_023055425.1 of Linanthus parryae. Lineage (NCBI taxonomy): Eukaryota > Viridiplantae > Streptophyta > Magnoliopsida > Ericales > Polemoniaceae > Linanthus > Linanthus parryae. The sequence continues at coordinate 126,918,019 of JALGPY010000001.1, forward strand.
CAAGTTTTGTTGCTGCAATTCACCCCTGTTTCACCGCGCCGCCGTCGTCCTTCATCCACCTATGTTTAATTTGGCGGTTTCAAGTCTCGATCCCTCTAGGCATCCAGCCGTCCTTCCGGCCAAACCATCATAGGGATCTTGCGGATCTTCCTCTTCCGGTGCTGCTTTTGCCGTCCATTCCGCCGTTGGCCGTCCATGCTTCAGGCGCCGCCCACCGTCTTGCCTCGTCTCCTGTTCATCACCGTCTCACCGTCTTCTCCCATGTTGATTTCTGGATCGACAACAGTAGCGGATGGGCCTCTTTGTTTTATTATATTTTATTGTTGATGTTTATCTAATGTATGTTGCAGGTCCTTGTTGTCTTGCAGGATATGTTTTTTACCCCTGTGTTTTACTCCCTCCGTCCAATCCAATTCTTGAATTTTTCCTTTTCGGGACGTCCCAACCATTTCTTGAAACTTTCCTAAAATGGACAGTTTTTACACCCTCAAATACCAACTTACCCTTTATGAAAAAACACTCTATCATATTTTATTGGACCTAATTGAATAGATTAACCCAAATTAGTCTGACCCAAATATAATTAGAAGACTAGTTAACCTAACCTAACCTAACCCAACCCAAAAAGTCCAACCACACATTTACCTAACCCTAATTTGTCTACATATCTTATCAGTTCTTTTCATTTTTGTTCTTCCACAGACCCGACCCTCTTCTTCACAACGGAGAGAGAGAGAGGGAGGGAGAGTGGGAGTGGGAGTGAGAAACCATCGGAAGAGAGGGATGCCGCCACCATCTCCATCTCTCAGTCTCTCTTCTTCTTCGACAGCCGAGGGTCGATGGTGAGCGGCGACGACGGCGGTGCGTGAGCAGATTTGTGATAAGGAGGGAGGGGGAGAGAGTGAAGGAGAGAGAGGCCGACGGTAGAAGACCGATGCCGCCTCCATCTCCATCTCTCTTCGTCTTCTGCAAATCGAAGCAAGCGGCAACGGTATCAGCACATGCAGGCGGCGGAGGCCACAATGGTGGTGAGGGTTCGTGGATCTCCCGTCAATTTGTCATTCTAGAAGGTATAAATTGTGTTTAAGATCTGGTTTTGGATCTTCTTCTCTCTTCCTCTATTCTTCTTCTTCATCATCATCTCTTAATTAATTAGTCTTTTATTAGATCTTATTTGAGATCTGATTTCTTATCTACTTTTTGGTTTGTTTTGGAAGTGTTCTTGATGGTGTAAATTCTGTTCTTGATAGACTAAATGCCAGATTCATTAAATGGAGAGAGATGCAGAGATGAATGGAGAAATTTCTGTTCTTGGTTTGATTTGGTTTGAAGCTATCATCATACAGATCGGTTTTGTAAATTTGATTTTGTAAATTTGTGTTCATATTAGTAATAATGTAGATTAGTTATTGAGGGTGTTTTCGTCCTTTTAGCCACAAAAGTGTTGGGTTTTGATTCATGGATCGCGCAAACGGAAGCATAATCAAACAATAGCCATGCAAAACCCTCCAAGGATCACAAGTCTAGATGCATAACGATAGTAAAGGTAAGAAATCATAAACACACCTTTGGGTTCTCCTTGATGACTTCAAACGCGAATAGTGTCACGTCTCTACGGTTGATCCACGCCTAGAGGTGAGATCTAGACCCTCCAAATCCATGTGCTAGCTAGGAAGAATGGAGGAGGAAGAAGGAATCGCCAACAATGGAGTGCCAAGAGGTGGGGCGGCACCTTTAGGCCGACGGGTAGGGGGCGGCAATCCCTAGGGGGGTTCGGCCCTCTATGGGACTTGCTCTCTCCTTGCTTTGTTCTCTCCTTTCTTCTATCAAATAGATGTGTGGTGTGTAGAGAGAAAAATAAGCTAGGAGTGTTCTTTATATAGTCCAACAACTCCTTGTCCTACTACATAAAGAACCCCTCATAATCCTACTCAAGTTCGGATTAGTCCCTTTTTGCAAAAAATAGTCCTTCTCATGTCAATACATGGATTAGTTCTATTTGCAAATTAATCCTAATCATGTCCCTACATGAATTAGGCCACCTTGGCAAATCCTAATCATGTCTATACATGGATTAGTCCAACTTGCATATTAGTCCTACTAAGTTAGCAAGTTGTTGCGATTTGATCCTTTTAATTAATTAATCATATTAATTAATTAATTCCCATGTCTAGTTCACCCCTATATGGCGTGTGACCCCATAGGTTCTATTTAGTTGGTAGTAACAACTTACTAATATGGAGCGGCCTCTAGCAAGACATCCATTCTAGCCAACAAATAGAATAGTCATCATGACAAACCTTGTGCAAGTAATTGTCTCATCCCTTTGTCCCAATATCCGGATTGGACACGAGACATACAAGTCACACTCGTATATCCAATCCATAGTTTCTCGATCCTGGGAACAGCCTTATTCGTGCAAATAACATCAATATCCCATATTGATTTATTTGAGTCTGGCCAGACATTTTATAAGCACTATCCCTCGAGTGGCCTAGGATATTTGCTCCCGTTATGTGGGAGGGACAAATCCTATCTACGTCCACTACGATCTCTAAGCTTGCTTCTTATTGTATCCAGTACACGCCTTTATAACTACCCAGTTACGGTGTAGCGTTTAACGCTACCAAGATCACAATAATCCACAACTAGAATATCTAGTGACTTCAAGTCTAAGGATGACAATACCGTTGCACCGCGAGAAGCGCTTGTGACTTAACATAACATGTATGTAGCCTTCTCGGAGATGGGTCAATCCAGTATGCCATTACTCCTAATGCATACCCATGTGTTGGATCATGATATCTCCATATCAATCCAACCCCATACTAGTCTATAGATGATTGTCCTATTAATCATTATAATTGACTAGGGATATTTAAGAATATAACACTTATATTCTAAGGACTTCATTCATGTTAACATATCTCTATATCGATAACATAATGAATCGTAAATCCATAAATGTCACAATTAATTGATTGCCTCTAGGGCACAATTCCAACAGTCTCCCACTTGCACTAGAGTCAATCACCTGCATCATATGCCTATTGATCTAGCACGGCCTTCCACGCTTCCGCTGCGTAGGGGCGAGACATATGCTGGCACCTTGCAAATATTCACATCTCCTCTATCAACAATTTGATTGAGATTGAATATTCTGAATAAATGCATCTTATGCCCTAATTTACTCAGTTCTTTATGTTAGAATCAGTGACTGAATCTTGCGTGGAACCTTTCCAGCTCACAGTCGCTCCCACTAAGACAGAACATAAAACTCGACTTATAATCTGTATCTTCTTTGTCAGATTTGAAGTTCGCATCACTGTAACACCTTACAGCAAACTCTTCATATTATCTATTTATCAATAATTCATCCTTAGTTCTTCTCAAGTACTAAAGGATAATCTTGATATTTTATCCAGTGACTCTCACCCGGATATGACTGGTATCTTTGTGTCATGCTACATGACACGTCTAGCCTAGTACATCTCATGGCGTATCTCGTGAATCTAATTCATACGGTCCATTCCCAATCTAATTGGTAAGACAATTAGCCTTCCAAAGACTAATTCCATGTGACATGGGTAAGAATCAATATTCTTTTCACGTTGAACCATTTCAACACCTTTGTCAATTTATGTACTATGACCTAAGCTATACAACCATCTTGATCTACCTCAATAGATCTTCACAAGTTGCTTCGCTTAAGTCTACCATTAGAAAGTCCACTCCCTAGTCAATCTACGTAAGACTGCCAAGTAGGGGCAACATTCCCAATGATTAAGTATGTCTCCACATACATGACCAGAAAAATAACTGTGCTCCCACTAACCTTCTTGTAGACACAAGTTTCATCTTCAATTTTGATGGAACCAAACTCCTTTGATTACATCATTCATTTGAAGAGTCCAACTCCTAGAAGCTTGATCCAATCTACAAATAGATTGCTACAAGCAAGATGCGAATGGATTTAAGCATCACAATTGGGGAAAGATTTCGTCATGGTCTATACTATGAACTCACATGAAATCCCTTTCCTACCAATTTTCCCTTAAAAGTAATCATATTACCATCCATGTTGGTTTCCTCATAACCCACTTGCACCCTATGGGTCCTACCCTTCAGGTGGTTCCACCAAAGTCTATACTTTGTTGGTATACATGGATTCCATATCGTATCTCATGGCTCCAAGCCATTTCTGAGAGCATGGCCACACGTGGCCACCTCATAGGTTGTAGGCTCATCTCGATGAGCAATATATCGCTGGTTATGAGAAATCCTTATTTCTCCAGTCCCTTGATATATCCTACCTGACCTACGTGTTTCTTGTGTTATCTGAGTAGGTTGCTCCACAACACTTTGTGATCCTACTCATGTTCCATCAAAAAGGATCAATGTTCTGTTGTGTTTCTTGAACTTATTCAAGTTCTACTGCCCTCCCACTGTTTCTCTTAGAGACAATCTCTACCTAGAAACACTGTAGTTCGAGCAACAAACAGTTCGTTCTCGATTGGGTTGTAGAAATAATATCCTTTTTCAGGATATCCCACAAAACATTTATCCGACTTGGGTCCAAGTTTATTTGTAAACTCTTTTACATAAACTTTATAACCCCAAATCTTTATGAATGACATACTAGGACACTTCCTAGTCCATATCCCATATGGCTTTATTCATATTGTGTTTTTGATGGAACAAGGTTAAGGGCGAAATTTGCTGTAATTAGAACATAGCCCCAAAAGCAAACTGGAAGTTCTGTTTGACTCATCATGGACCGAACCGTGTCCTACAAGGTTCGAAATCTCCTCTTAGACACGCCAAACCCATGTGGCGTGCTAGGTGGAGCGATTTTTGGATCATATCCAACACTCCCATGGATTCTTGTCAAACTCTTGGCTCAAGTATTTTCTTCTATGATCCAATCGTAGAGCCTAAATACTTTTGCCAAGCGGGTTCTCTACTTCATTCCTGAATACTTTGAACAATTCAAAGGATTCTGATTTGTTTCTTCATAAGATACACAAATCCATATTTCTCTGATCCTATCAGTTAAATATGATGAAGTACTGAAAACCATCTTAAGCGTTTGTGCTTAGCGGCCTTCATACATCAATATGTATGATTCCCAAAAGATCATATCTTTGCCTAATAAGTCTTACATGTCTTATATGATTCAATAATCAAATGAGTTCCAGAAATCCATCCACATGGAGTTCTAGATATGTATCTCTTATTTATTGGGCCTAAACGATAATGCTAAAGATAAGTGAAGTTCATATCATTATATGCAAACCTCTAGGTATTAATGTTATAGATGAAATTATCATGATCATGGATATAGAATCCACTTAGACAAAATTGCATTACAATAATGCATACCATAATAAATGGAACAACATTTGTCCTTTTATTATGATAAGGAGCTTTCTTGTCCAAACAAGAAACTGTGATAATGGTCCTACTCATAGCTAGGACATGATCGTTTTTGTCTAATTCATGAACAATTTTTTAAAGGTAGAAATAATTCACTACGGCTTACTCAGCAACCCTTTGCTTCATAGCCCCACGTGTAGGATTATTTCTTCCTTATCCAATTGTCTTCGTCTCTTGAGATCCTCCACACTTCCATAAATGTGAGATCCTCATCTAGTATCATATACTTATGATGATGAGATAGACACTTTGATTTCTATAACAAAATACCTATATTGGAATTCATAATTCCTTTATTATTTACTTCCAGGTATTTTGGGTAGTTTCTCTTCCTCTACACTACCTATGGGACTTCGAGGCAACTTGGTTTTAGCAACAGGCTTGCTTTATACCCATGGGATTGGCGCAAACTATTTTGCCCTTATCCATGTTGTTATCCATTAACAACTATGCCCATGCCCATTATTAGTGTTTTGTTTAGTGATTTTTCAATCATATTGAGTAAATCAATTTTAAAACAAAACTATAATTGCATCCAATGCAATTCTTGGTCAACTTGGGTGAATAACCTTTTATTCTTTATCTATCTCATAGATAATGCATATTCACTAATGTTTCAATCATATTGAATTAGTATATTTGCATAACCCAAAGTAGAGCAACACTTCAAACCTTTCATGTCTAGCTCGCTCTTTTGAAAGAGCTTCTTTCAATGTATGATCATATCATACTTCTCCATGTCTCTCTTCTTGCTTCCAAAGCTCAGAGTTCATGGCAGCTAGCATGAGACAAGTCATAACCAAAGAACCATTCTTTGGTGTTCCTTTCATAGGTTTTAGTGTGTTTTTGGTAGTCGGTGGAAGAGAACTTTATGTTCTACGAAGTACAACAATTTCTCTTTTATTTGAGAACAATTCTCAATTTTATACCAGTTTAGAAAAAGATAAAGTCGTGTTTTTATTTGTTTAATGCCATGGGTATTTAACACCTACAGGATTATGCAAAGTTTGTGACGTTTTAACTATATTCAACAAGGATTTAATTTGTTAAATATAGCTCCCACTATTTTACTACGGATTAATAACCCTCAAGATATTAATGCGGAAAATATCTTTATATTTTCTAGTGGGCCAAGATCCATGTTTCATCTCCTTATGAGCTTGCTTTGGCAAGTCACCCATAATTTGACTACTTTAGGTAGGAACAATTCCAATTGCATCCCTTATGCAACTCTTGGTTCAACTGGGCAAATAACTCCTTATTTATCCATCCATATGGATAATCCCAATTGATTGCCTCTAGGTTTCTTAATCATATTAATAGCCCAGTTGTGTTCAACCTCTTATCTAAACAATTGCACATTGTTACGTGCCATCGCATTCCATCATTATGAACCAAGTCGCCCTGCTTTGGCACGCACGAACTTGATAAATAATGATGATCATGAGTGTTTAAATAACGAGAAGGCAAGAACACAATATTTGAATTTTGAGGGATTTTTTTAAATTCAATTTTAATTGTTTTGTTGATCAGTATCAACTAATCTATCTATTTGAGTTTGGGCACAACTCCAAATAATAGATCCGGGTTGTCTAATTATCTTATTATCCTAATTGCATGCATCATCCATACACCAACCACACAATAATAAGACAATAAAATAAACAACCACGAAACAGAAATTAAACGTGATGTGGATATGGCCTTTTCTAGACTAAGATAATTCCAAGCCAATGGAATTATCTATGAACCCTAAAACAAACACATCTCCATGCGTCTTGATCTTTTGGTCCATCCTTCATAGTCATGTGGAATGCTCCATGCTCCATGCTCCGTCTTTTGTGGCTTCTTTGGCTTTGGGCTTCTTTTCTCCAATCTTGGCTAACAATCTACTTTATCTAGCACTAGCTAACTTCTATACTAAATAAAATAAATCTCACAAGTTGAGAAAAAAAATGGCACGCAGGCCATAAAACCCTAATTAATTATTACAATTAATTGATCAGCTCGCAGGCCGTAAACCAAACCACAAAAATTAAACATCCACATCAAACCACATCCTAAGGCCATATCCAATCACCATGCGAATTGCACATAAACAGTTAAAATCCAATTTTAACGCGCTTGGTCAATTTTAATTGATTTTAGGATATTCTAGGGTTAAAACGGTCCATGGGCCCAATAATCCAATTGTCCGGGCCCAAAAAGGTGAACCGCAAGGCCCTAGGGCCGGCCGGCCCCTAGCCCACGCGGCTAGGCCTCGGGCTAGGGCTGCCCCGGCCCCTAGGGCGGCCTTGCTTGGGCGGCAAGCAAGGAGGGGCGGTCCCCTAGGGGGGCCGAACCTCCTTTAGGAGTTGTTTCCAAAACAACTCCCTTGCTTGGTGCCCAAGTTTGGTTGTTTCCTTGTATGGAAAGAACTCCTTCTTCCCCAAGGATGCCCAAACCCTAGATCTTAGATCCTAAAATTTCTCAAACTCACCAATTCATGCATCCAATGCAAAAATTGGGTCTTGTTATGATTAATTATTGACAAATTGCATCCCATGCTTGATTTGTCTTGTTTTACGCGATAAACAATCAATTTAAGGTGTAAAACAACAAGAATGTAACACATAAACTACGTTTATGCTCTATGACCTGTGGCTCTGATACCACTGTTGGGTTTTGATTCATGGATCGCGCAAACGGAAGCATAATCAAACAATAGCCATGCAAAACCCTCCAAGGATCACAAGTCTAGATGCATAACGATAGTAAAGGTAAGAAATCATAAACACACCTTTGGGTTCTCCTTGATGACTTCAAACGCGAATAGTGTCACGTCTCTACGGTTGATCCACGCCTAGAGGTGAGATCTAGACCCTCCAAATCCATGTGCTAGCTAGGAAGAATGGAGGAGGAAGAAGGAATCGCCAACAATGGAGTGCCAAGAGGTGGGGCGGCACCTTTAGGCCGACGGGTAGGGGGCGGCAATCCCTAGGGGGGTTCGGCCCTCTATGGGACTTGCTCTCTCCTTGCTTTGTTCTCTCCTTTCTTCTATCAAATAGATGTGTGGTGTGTAGAGAGAAAAATAAGCTAGGAGTGTTCTTTATATAGTCCAACAACTCCTTGTCCTACTACATAAAGAACCCCTCATAATCCTACTCAAGTTCGGATTAGTCCCTTTTTGCAAAAAATAGTCCTTCTCATGTCAATACATGGATTAGTTCTATTTGCAAATTAATCCTAATCATGTCCCTACATGAATTAGGCCACCTTGGCAAATCCTAATCATGTCTATACATGGATTAGTCCAACTTGCATATTAGTCCTACTAAGTTAGCAAGTTGTTGCGGTTTGATCCTTTTAATTAATTAATCATATTAATTAATTAATTCCCATGTCTAGTTCACCCCTATATGGCGTGTGACCCCATAGGTTCTATTTAGTTGGTAGTAACAACTTACTAATATGGAGCGGCCTCTAGCAAGACATCCATTCTAGCCAACAAATAGAATAGTCATCATGACAAACCTTGTGCAAGTAATTGTCTCATCCCTTTGTCCCAATATCCGGATTGGACACGAGACATACAAGTCACACTCGTATATCCAATCCATAGTTTCTCGATCCTGGGAACAGCCTTATTCGTGCAAATAACATCAATATCCCATATTGATTTATTTGAGTCTGGCCAGACATTTTATAAGCACTATCCCTCGAGTGGCCTAGGATATTTGCTCCCTTTATGTGGGAGGGACAAATCCTATCTACGTCCACTACGATCTCTAAGCTTGCTTCTTATTGTATCCAGTACACGCCTTTATAACTACCCAGTTACGGTGTAGCGTTTAACGCTACCAAGATCACAATAATCCACAACTAGAATATCTAGTGACTTCAAGTCTAAGGATGACAATACCGTTGCACCGCGAGAAGCGCTTGTGACTTAACATAACATGTATGTAGCCTTCTCGGAGATGGGTCAATCCAGTATGCCATTACTCCTAATGCATACCCATGTGTTGGATCATGATATCTCCATATCAATCCAACCCCATACTAGTCTATAGATGATTGTCCTATTAATCATTATAATTGACTAGGGATATTTAAGAATATAACACTTATATTCTAAGGACTTCATTCATGTTAACATATCTCTATATCGATAACATAATGAATCGTAAATCCATAAATGTCACAATTAATTGATTGCCTCTAGGGCACAATTCCAACAAAAAGAAAAGAAGATAAAAGATGATGAAGAAAATGAGCATGCCGAAGAAGAAGATGAAGAACCACCGCAACTGCCACCACTTCTCCAGATCTGAAATCACTATTAAGGTCGATGAATCATTAGTACAAGCGACGGAACTCCAAATCTGAGAAGAGAGTCCAGATCTGCAGAGGGAGAGAGTGGATGGAAAGAAGCGAAGAACACAGCGCGGCAAACAACCAACCACCCAAAGCCGCCGCCAGGCACAGTGAGAACACCACGACAAACAACCATCGCCCACAAGTTGTACCAGCCACGACGACTACCAGTGATTCCGACTAATCCATTATTCTAAAAGAAGTAAATTTTCTGAAACCATGGCAGTGCTTCAGTTTATCTTCCACATCATCCACTCCTTAATTACGGTATCTCTCAGCAACACCACCACTCATAGGCAATTCCTCCAATTTATTACCGAATAAATAAGCTAACTTTTCGAGCACAAGCTCTGCCTTCAAGAACCCAGGTACCCAATTCATTGGAAAATACTGTCTTCTTTTGTTTCAATCAACTCTTCATATTTATTCATCAACCAAGTAGTTCTAACGAACCAACTAAATATAAGCGTTGAACATGAATATGCCCAAAAGTTGTTCAACCTTTTGTTTCAGAGAATAATAGAGAGCATTCCAGTCAGTGGGGAGGTTGGTGGTGCTGGTGGATCCTACTCTTATAATGCTTTAAAGAGGTTAGATCAATCGTGGTCTGGTATATGCTCTTCTCAACCTCGTACAGCCATGACGTTCTCTCCTTGCCGGAGACAGACGATCGTGAGGCCGCCATAGGCGAGCTCGATGCTTTGTTATTTTTCGATGAGGTGGACGATCATTGCCGGGATCTGAATCAGGTTTTCTTCGATCGCTGCGAATGAGGGTTGAGATTGGTGATTAGGGTTATTATGGAATAGATTCTCCACAACATCTCTCACTTTGATTAAAGGGTACATGGGGTTGGAAGTTGAAGAAGGCGCATAAGCAACAGCTTCTGGGTTTGATTGATCTACTTGAGGGAATCTTTGAAGACGACATGATTCGGAGGCTCTGTTTGTGCTGTGTGATTTCAAATGGATTTTGATTGTTGTTCACAGAACTAGGAAAAGTTTGGGGGATTTATACGAGGGTTTATCTTCTTCTTCGCCATATTCAATTTCTTCATCTTCTTTTTCTTTGTGGCTGAAAAAGACGAAAACACCCTCAGTTAAAAAAAAAATTGTCCATCAAAGTAACGGAAGTTACTGGTGGGTACCTATTATGCGTTATTTTGGAAGTATGAGACTGTGGGTGCATGATTGTAAACTATCGGTACCAAATCCACTGATAAATCAAACTATGGGTACCTGTGGTGCATTTTTGCCTTTATATATTTATGAAGGGTAAAAGACATTTTCCACCCTTCGATTATGGACAAAAGACATTTTGCCCCCTGATTTATGGAAAAAGACATTTTGCACCCCTAATAGTATTTATGTGACCATTTTACCCTTGTAAGGATGGAATGACTTAAGGGTAAAAGACACTGACCAACCCTGAGTTTAGGCTTAATTCCACCCCGCTACCCTGTGTTTTGGAAAAAGACACTCCGCACCCAAATAACGGAATATTCTGTGGACAGTTTGCACCCTTCTGTCAGGTTCCGTTAAAAAGTGGGTGATAGAATTTTTTTGGACTATATTACCCTTGTGTTTTTTTTTTTGAACTTTTTGGCTCTTGTTCAACATCACCATCCAAGAACAAATCACAAAGGGGTTTTTTATTTTGATGAAGTGGATCTTTATAAACCATTACACTGAATGCTACTATCTTCTAACATAGCAAACCTACATCCAGAATCCAAACTGCTAAAGTCAAAAAAACCTTTGTGGAGACCTAATCTTGCCCAGTTAGCTACACTATGTGCAGCTCTATTAGCACTTAAAGGAACAGCTTCAAAGCTTCTGCTCTATTCCTCTAGTTCCAGGTTGCATTTGTCAAATTCTTAACAGATTCCACCACTCAAATTCTTCTTTTTATTTGTTAAATTTGAAAAGCTATAACAGCCATATTAGAATATCAAATCACAACAATTACACCTGTGACCAAAATCAGATCTCCGCCAACAAACTTTATTTTTTGATTTGTACACAACAATCAAATTACTTATCCAACAACAACAAAAATAACCTGCTACTCAAACAGAACATTGTCCATGGAAGCCTAATAAAAATCCTCAAACTGAAACTCCAAGATTTGGAAATTCAAATCACCATAAAACCTGTGTCTCAGATTTCTCTACCTCCGTACCAGGAAACTGAATATGAAACGAGAAGAGACCCAATACAATGTTCTTGACCCTGGCCAATTTCATACACGATTTCTTTCATCTTTTTCTTTGCTTCCACGAGAGAACCCAGAAAATAGAGGGAGTAGGGTTTTGATTAGGGATTCACCTTCAACAAAGTGTTGATTTGCTCAACAAGCTGGTAGGCAAAGAAGGCGGATCTGATAACGGACCAGAGACGTGTTCGAGCTTACTGATAACGGACCACAGACGCGTTCGAGCTTATTCAGACCTTGGAACGACGGCTTGGAGAATGACCCAGAGAAACAATTCTGTCGTAAACAGAGACAACGAATTCTTCGAGGGATTCGAGTGATTTCAGAGCTCGATCGAGTTCGGTATCAACCCAGAGAAACAATTCTGACGGAGGGAGATTGTTCAGAGGTTGTTGAGAGAGGAGAGTGAAGAGGGGATTTCGCCGGAGTATCTATTGTCGGAGGTGGGTTGAAGGAGAAGGAGAAGATGGAAGAGAAGAAGGAGAAGGAGAAGATGGATGTTGTGTTTCTCAGCAAGAGGAAGAGAGAGAAAGAGATGGAAGAGACAAAAGAATTAGGGTTAGAAATGAAGGGGATAGGGGTTAAGATAATATATAGGGGGTAATTTTTTAACATTTCAGGGGTAAAATGGTATTTTCTCCCGTGTTGTTAGTCAACAGTTAGCTTCCATCCAAAAAAAGGTGCAGACTGTCTTTTTCCAAAACACAGGGTAGCGGGGTGGAATTAAGCCTAAACTCAGGGGTGGTCAGTGTCTTTTACCCATGACTTAAATACACTCATCCCCTTAAAGACCACTTTGCCCTTTACATTAATATTTAAATAAATACTAATTAAATACATTTATGTCATCACCTATTAACAAGATTACATCACACCTGGTATTCTAAAATGACCATTATACCCCTGGTACTGTTCACGTGGACAGTTACCACCCCTGGTACTGTTCACATGGACAATTACCACCCCTGGTTTTGTTCACATGGACACTTTGCACCCCTAATTTTGTGGACACTTTGCACCTCTAATTTTGTGGACACTTTGTACCCCTTATTTTGTGGACATTTTACACCCCTCTGCTGTTTTAAAACCAGCTGTTTTTTTAGCTGTGAGTAGGATCCTTACTCAATTAATATTTTCCCTCCTGTAGCTTCCCTCCAATAACTTTGCTCCAAAAAAATCCCTCCAAAAAGTGCATCTTAGACGTAGTTAATCTCTACATCTTACTAGTTACTTCACTAGTAAAGGAGCTAGTGCCAACAACAAGGCAATTCAGAGAGTCAAATTTGTTGGTGCTTGGTTTGACTTCTGAGACTGCGTTTGGACGACCTTTTCAATCCCTTTACACATCCATTCAAGGTCACGTGAATCGGAAGACGTAGCTCCCTGCCCAATAGGGTCGCACCAATTCCATAAATTACAATAATCGTTCCTACAAACATAGTAGAGTCTACCCCGATTGCCGTATATGTTAGATTCCGTCACTCGTATATCTGTCGTAAGGGAAACTTCACGGAAGCAATACTTCCTATGGTACGTTAGGAACTCTTCTCCCCGTCTTGTTGATCTGCATGAGCTAGACATTCTACCTAAATAAACAAAAACATATTATTACAACAAGGCCAAAAAAATAACTAAAATTACACCATACTAGCTAAAATAAAGAACTTCATTCTAAGAAAACTACTAGTATTACCTTGCCTTAATTGTTAGGGAAGTATGATTGGAGCTACAAGTGGGTAAGAGTTTGAGTGGAGATCATTGTGAAGATGGGATGTCTTTATATAGGACCTTTTTTGAGGGAGGTTTATTGGAGGGAATTTATTGGGGGAAAAGTAGTAATTGCGTAAGGATCATACTCACACCTAAAAAAACTGCTAATTTTAAAACAACAGAGGGGTGCAAAATGTCCACAAAATTAGGGGTGCAAAGTTTCCACAAAATTAGGGGTGCAAACAGTCCAGAAAATAGGGGTGCAAACTGTCCATGTGAACACTACCAGGGTGGTAATTGTCCACGTGAACAGTACCAGGGGTATAATGGTCATTTTAGAATACCAGGTGTGATGTAATCCTGTTAATAAGTAATGTCATAAATGTGTGCAAAAGGTCTTTTTTCATAAATCAGGGGGCAAAATGTCTTTTCCCCATAATTGAAGGGTGGAAAATGTATTTTACCCATTTATAAATTATATCATTCATGATGTATTTTAACCGTTTTTTTTTTTCGTTTCTCTTCCTTTTGCAATGTGTACTAAAAAATTGAAATAGTTGTATATTTAAACATTATATCACTCACACGTTTTTATTTTTCTTCCTTTCACAAACATATAAATAAATCCATACAATTTTACCTCAGAAAAAATCCATACAAATGAAACTAGAGGAGTGGCACGCATTGGAAATTTAACCTAACAAAAGATAAAACTCATAATACAAGCGCCAATGAAATAACACAACAATAGTTACATTCAGACATCAGTCTTGTTTTATGGTCAAGAACGCAATAAGCAGTTCACCACCAGATTTGGAATATGATTTCCCTAAAGGCTGTTCATAGAAAAGAGACGTACGAAAGATTGTGCTTGTACGATCTACACCCAGATTCAACAAATTAGCCCAAAGAACAGTATGGAAACTGATACATAGCAAAGAGAACTGGACATGTAAAAAACACCCCCCCCCCCCCCACAAAGAACAAGTAAAGCCATATGCAAGGGCATCGTTCAAGAGCCAGAAGACACCATTGAGATGACTTTCCAGTGCAGCAATGGAGGGACGTTGCAGCAAGCACGGACATGGCCATGTCAATTTCATCCGCTGCTCCAACTGCGGAAAATGTTATCCCAAGGACAAGCAATAGTCCAGAGATTCCTTGTGAGGATCATAGTTGAATACGCAGCTGTTAGGGATATCTAGGAGAACTGTGCTTTTAGTGGCAATGGCTACACATTGCGAAAGCTGAATGTGAAGATGGTTAGTTCCCACACTGACAGGAAGAACCGTGAGCTACCACAACATTTCAGGAGTGGGGTATGTTTAATCCCATCTTCTAGACAAGTAGGTGACATGATCTCGTTTATGTACACCGTACACGAAAGGAACGAATTTTTATTTTCAACTACAAAACTGCGACTGAATCACTCCCTCTTATTCACTCTTAATTCAAGCCCCAAGCTTTTGTCTAAGAGTTCAAGGAGATATGCAAACCAAAAAAATCAGAACATCTGCAACTAACGGAACTCATCAACCGGAACCTCCACCAATGGCAAATTAGTGGGTATGGACATTTATGTAAATCCACCCTTCCAATTGTAGAATGGACACAAACAGTCAGATTGCAACCCACTAACCAATTATAACAGAAGAGTGATATATGTCCACTTTCCATTCACTGACATGGGGCATCTGTCTTTGACATGGAGTATTTGTATTTTTCCATAATGCAGGATGTATTTGTATTTAACCCGTAATGCAGGGGTGGAAATTGCCTTTTACTAAAAAAAGTCTTCCCAATAACTATAATATAGAACTGCTTTTACAATAAGAAAAATAGAGCATTAAAATAAAATTTAGAGAATAGAGCTGATAACTAATTTTGTAAGGAATGGACTTTCTGAGGGTACCGACATTCTTTCCCAAGGGTTGGACTTCCTCCACCGGGTTTGAGTGAAAAAGACATTAGGTCTACAACCACAAAAGCAACTATGTACTCCTTTTCTTTCACTCATAATTCAAAGCCCAAACAATAGCTGACATGCATGAGTATAGCATGGAGTATCCTCGCCTCTTCACCCAGTCACGAGGTTGTGATAATTTTACAAGAAAGCATATGCTACATGAATGAAGAATACCAATCTTGTGTTGGTGGCAAATTGCATTTTCAACTCACAACGTCTCCTATATATGAAATATATTGGATGAACTCTTAATAGTGTGTGGTGGGCATGACTTAAATTGTCGCAAGTAAATATAATATTGAGATGGTGGAGGATACTAATTATTTGCTATTCACTTAAGAAGTAATTGATTGATCATACTAAGTACGAGAAAAGCGAGCACCAACGCTGTTGAGACACAACAATTTCAATGTCAAACATTCTCAACGCTACTAGCATAGCTGAAATTGTTGAACCTTGCAATAATAATGCGTGTGCGTAGGGCCGGCCTAACCAAGGCAGCTAGGTAGCCCTCGGGCCCCGTGCTATGATAGAGCCCTATTTTTATATGCAGGGATGGACCTAGATGATTCTCGTTGAGGGTTGTGTTAAATACATAAGGTAAAATGTTTGATTCATATTGTTACTTTAAAACCTAAGGAGCGGCCGCTAACATATGATTACATAAATATCTAAAAGTTCTAGGGCAAAATTTCTTTAATTTCTAAAGTAAAGGTGGGTGATGGCCCATGTTGCATTAAGCGCACATTCATTACTACTTATGTTTAGATGTACATGATATAATTACAAATACCCAACAATTATCTGATAATGTTTTGTAGAATCAACAAAGTTTACTTTTAATTATTGGCGCCTATTTCATGGAATAAACACGATACAAATTATTTTGTGACACAAATGAGTTAACATTTTACTGGATAAATTTTAGCTCGTAATATAGTAGTTTTTTTTTTTTTTTTGAAGAAATATAGTAGTTTAGTGATATGTAAACTTTCAAATGAGTGTGTTCAGTTTCAATTGCGGGGCCCCGATTCTAGTTTCGCAGCAGACCCCGAAAAGCTTAGGGCCAGCCCAGCGTCCGCGTGAGGGTACCGGATGTATGAGGGGGTTGGTTTTTCATTCATTTACGTGTACTGAAACAAGTATATATTTATTTAAATATAATGTCCGGTCATTCCTCAAGTTTTTCACTTTTTTTCTTTTACAAATATCTGAATAAATTGATACAGGAAACTGGTAATTTATCTTAACAAAATATAACCCTATAAAACAAGTGCCAGTGAAATTACACACAACAACAGTTATATTCGGGAAACAATCTTATTTTGTTGTCAACACAAGAAACCGTTCACAGCCAAATTTGTAGTATGAATTCCCTTAATTCCTTAATGCTGATCATAGAAAACAGGCCTGCAAAAGATTGTGCTTGTACAATCTACCAAGATTCAGCAGATTAGCCCAAAGAACAGTAGGGAAACTGGTGCATAGCAAAGAGAACTGCACAGTAAGAAACCCTAGAGAACAAGTAGAGCCATGGCCGTGAGAGTTGCAAAAGCTTCGTACAGGAGCCAGAAGACACAGTTGATATGACTTTCGAGCTCAATATGGAGGTCACAGCAAGCACGGACATGGCCATGTCAAATTCATCGGCTGCTCCAACTGCGGAAACAGTTATCCCAAGGACAAGTCAATACTCCAGAGATTCATTGTGAGGAACATGGTTGAATAAGCAGCTGTCAGGTATGTCCAAGAGAATTGTGCTTTGAGTGGCAGTGGCTAGTGGCTACACATTGCCAAAGTTGTACATGAAGATTGTTGGTTCCCACACTGACAGGAAGAACCGTGAGCCACCACAGCGTTTCAGGCAAAATGTATGTTTAATAGCGTTTCTGACACGCATGAGTACAGTATGGGATGTCAATCGTCTCTTCACCCAATCATGAGGTTGTGATCATTTTACCAGAAAGAGATATGCTACAGGAATGAAGAATACCAATACTGTGTTGGTGGAAAATTGCATTTCAACTCACCATGTCTCCTATAAATGAAAATATATTGGACGTATGTTAATTGTGTGGTGGTAGGCATGACTTACATTGTTGCATGTAATCATAACATTGAGATAGCGGAGGATACTAATTATTCACTCTTCAGTTAAGAAGTATTTGATTGATCATTTCAAGTATGAGAAAAGCCAACACCAACTCTATTGAGACAAAAATTTGAATGTCAAACCTGCTAGTGAGAGAGTTTCAATTGCCAACCCGTCCAACAATAATGTATGTGCGTAGAGCCGGCCTGACCATAAGACAACTAGGTAGTCATCATCGGGCCCTTGCTACGGTAGGACCCTATTTTCATATGTACAGATTATAATTATAAATTGCTAATAATCATTCGATATTTTTTAATTACGGGTGCCTATTTCATTAAGTCAATACGATACAAATTATTTTGTGACATAAGTAACTTAATGTTTTACGTTGGTAAATTTTAGCTCACAATGTAATAGTTCAGCTATATATAATTTTTCAATTGAGTATGTTCAATTCAAGTACAGGGCCTTGATTCTACTTTGGCCTTGATTCTACTATCGCAGAAATCCCCGAAAAGCCGGGCCTAGTGTGCGCGTGACGATAATGCATGTGTGAGGGGTTCGTTTTTCTTTCATTTTTAGTTTTTTCTCTTTTTTTCTTTTACAAACATATGAACAAATTCATATAAAGGAAACTGGTAAATTAACTTAAGAAACTATAAAACTCGTAAAACAAATGCCAGTGAAATATACAACAACAATAGTTATATTTAGGAAACAGTCTTGTTTTACGGTTAACAACGCAAGAAGCAGTTCACAACCAAAAAATTGTATTATGAATTCTCTTAATGCTGATCATAGAAAACAGACCTGCAAAAGATTGTGCTTGTACAATCAAATCCAGATTTAGCATATTAGCCCAAAGAACCTAAAGAAATCGGTACACGGCGAAGAGAACTACACATGTAAGAATTCCCAGATAATAACTAGAGCTATTACCGCGAAAGTTGCATTTGTTCCGTCCCGGAGCCAAAAAACATCATCGAGATTACTTTCAAGCGCAGGAATGGAGGTCGCAGCAAAGCACGGACGTGGCCATGTCAATCTCATCCTCTGCTCCAACTGCGGAAGATGTTATCCGAAGGACAAGCCAATAATCAAGAGATTCCTTGTGAGGAACATTGTTGAATAAGCAGCTGTCACGGATGACCCTGGAGAACTGTGCTTTTAGTGGCAGAAAGGCAGTGGCTATACATCGTCAAAGCTGTACATGAAGATGGTTGGTTCCCACACTGACACGAAGAACCGTGAGCCACCACAGATGCTTAACCTCAACTTCTATACAAGTAAAGTAAGGGTCAAAATGATCTCGTTTATGTACACAGTCCACGAAAGGAATGAATTTTCATTTTCAACTACAAAACTGGGACTAAGTCACTCCCTCTTATTCACTCTTAATTCAAACCCCAAGAGTTTGTCTGAGAGTTCAAGGATATCTGCAAACCAAATAAATCAGAACATCTGCCTCCACCATTAACGGGACTCGCCAACCAGAACCTCCACCACTACTACAGTAGCCTCCTCAACCAATAATCATCTCAATCTGACTCCGAGCACAAGCGGCTTTTACGCACAACCAGAGCTCTTTCATGTCACAAAAATTGTTGAACTTCCAACTCCCAGGAACTAAGCAACAATTGTTTACATGGACGCCATAAAGCTACCAGACTGATGAACAAGAGCATCTCCTTTAACTCATTTTGACAATTTTCTATATTCAACTACGGTGTCATACGTCTCCATGTTGAACGGACTCTCAGCAAAACACCTTCAAGAAAAACCGAATTGCACATTAGAAGACAATCCATCAATGAACGAATAACTGCTAAAAGGAATGAGGTCCATGGGTCTCAATTGCCCCAGTTCAACTACAAAGATGTCATACCGAAGCTCATGCCAAAACATAGTTGTCTTTTCATGCAGAAAAGGCCACAAAGGTTCAAGATCGTCATCGTGAGATTGTCTGGAGGGAATCTCGCGACTCTCAAGGCTTGAGAAGAAGAGTGAGGACACAACGTGCAAAATGATAGATGGATCTGGATCCCCAAGAATAGCTTGCAATTCCCTGTGAATCCATGGCTCAATTTTCTTGAGTATCCGCTCCTTGGGACCAATATTTCCTGCTATGCCCTGAAGATTGTAATGGATTAATTCACTGATAAATTGCATTCCCTCCCTCTATATATCAACCACACTAATGCGATAAGAGACCACACAGGAGTGTTATTTACAAAAGACATATCATAGAACTATAGCAGCTTTTATGCAGATATAATCTAGACAACCCTAAGCAATATTCATTGAAAATGGAAATATATTTCAGCTAAAGTGAAGAACGAAGATTCGGACATCATTAAACCCGTCCCCTTCTCCTATGTGACCGACAGCAATTCAAGTTCAAATATATACCTGCTCAGTAAACGGGACAGCTTGCAAATGTTCCTCGTATATGCTGCAAGATTGAAGTTCAAGTTAGTAAAACATTCAACTACATCAATTAAGGAATGTAACAGAAACTTTTTTTTTTTTTTTTTTGAGCCATTAGCTCAAGAAATTTGACGAAAGAAATTCCAAGCTAATAGATCTGCAGATTTCACTCATGACAATATGTAGCAGAACTCAAAGGAAAAAAAGAAAGTGTTAAGATTGACCGATACCTAGCACGCCACTGAAGGACTCTCTCGGTGGCAGCACTGGAAGATTCTGATCCTGACCTCCCAAAGCATCTTCTCCTTGGCAAAGGTCTTGATCGCAAACTGATGTGATTCGGTTGCTGCCTTGGTCTTCGGAGTAACCTAAGAGTAAAATTACGATGTCAGAAAATCTCAAATGCTGGGCTCTTAATCCCCAAAAGCTACTCAATTCTTTGGGTTTCTGGGTTCATGGACCAAGCTTCTCCTCCAAAATTTACTTACCAAGACAGAATCAAGAGTAGAAGATCATTATACCTTATTCATTTTACTGAGTATAGCTAATTTGTTGAGATGATGATCAGCTTTGCTTCTGCCATTAAGCTCTAACGATATGCAGAATACTTTTTTGAATTGTCAAAATGCCCTCTATTAGAAGAACAAACGTGACTGCCATAATTTAGGATAGAAAAAACTGAAATGACGTCTTCCTGGCAGAAAATACAAAACATGCCACTTTACAGAGCACGTAATCAAAATACGCTTTTTAAGTCACTTTCTAAGTTAGAAGCTGTGTTATGGTATCATGCTTTCTAGTCATTCCAATTCCAAAATACACCACTAATCCACGACTTCTAAGTCAAAACCATGTTACAGTCAGAAGTTGGGGAATACATCAAGATTTTAAAAGTGTGGATCACAACACGGCTTCAACCTAGAAACCTAGAACGTGTGATATTGCAACACGCTTTCTTTTATCTCATGCTTGCAGAAGTGGCCGGTTTTTAAATAGCCCATGAAATGGCAATTTCGTGCTCAATTCCTCATATTACCAACCAAAAAGGAAAAGGACTAACAAATGTTCAATTTTACAGGTAATGAATTGTGCTCTGATCACATGTCCTTCAAATTGTTGACAACCTCTTCTCTCCCCACCCAATCCCAACTAATCTTGCTTAGTTATAACTGCTAGGTGACCTTTCATAACTATCACTACATTATCTAATAGGTTAGTGGCAAATTTTATCACTCCGAAGCTATCCTCATATACTCCACTATTTGCTGAACCTCGCCTTCAAAAGCTTCATTATTTACCTAAGGCCTCGTTTGGGTAGCGGATACGGAGGCGGGGTATGATATGATTTCCCTCCCATATCATATCCGTTGTTTGGGTAGCGGATATGAGGAGGAAATCATATATGACCCATATCCTCCCTTTTTTAGCCTAAAATCTTTGCCATGGGGGGTAAGTATAAGTCAGATAAGATATGGAGGAGGTATGGACCTAATGTTTTGGACAAAAATGCCCTTAGCAGAATTACCAAATTACAAGCTATAAATACCCAAATCACAGCTGTTCACTCTCTCTCTCTATGAACCTGTTAACTCCCTCCCTCTCCTCTTGTCCTCCTCCCACCGCACCACCACCATCCTCCTCCTCCTCGTCCTCCCTCTCCTCTGTGCGGGTTCGAGAATGGAGGCCATATGGGAGAAACATAAATCAAAGCCCACTGGAAAAGCAACAAGCGAAGTCCATTCCTGAACGAGCTAGGCCAGGAACTTGCGCTCGATTTGGCTAAAAGCTGAAGTGTTGATCTGATTGGAGTGGTTCAAGGAGTAGACGAATCCACCTGGCATCGTCGAAGAGACTTGGAGCAGATCCGCAAGAACCGTTTTGAGGTGGGTGTGAGAGTTAGGGTTCTACAGGGCTGCACCGATGAGGGTTTGGGGTTCGAATTGGGTCTGCGATTTCTGGGTTTGGGGTTCAATTTTTGTTCACATTCTTCTTCTTTTCTTCTTCTTCTTCAAAGCATTCATCATTTTTGCTAATTTCGCATTTGATTTGACCGATTTGACTCCAGATTTGTGCTTCTATTAAGTTGTTCATAGATGACGTATATTGCTTGTTTGAATTGGTCATCCATGGCTTGTTGATCGATTTTGAGCTCTCATACACTTTGATTTGCTTGCTTAAAATCAAAAGAGAACAAGTACTAGTTTGAAATTGATCCATTAGACCATCCGCAGCCGTGGTCTCCGGCTCACCCACGCCCTCTGATTAGCGCCTCCAACAGTGGGTGAGGCGGTGGGTGGGGAGGTTAACAAAGAGCAAAGAGGCGAGGGCAAGGGGGGAATCAGGCCCGCAGGCCCGCCTCCTTGGGTGGGCCAGGTGAGTTTTCTTTTTTCATTTTTTTTTGTTTGTTTGTTAAAAACTAGATGTTGTCGGTTTTTTACAATAAAATAATATAAGAGAGGATGAATAGTATTTTGGCTGTTGGATGTAAAAGGGTAGGATTGTAAATATTAGGAGTATTATTAGTGGGTTAGAGGTGGGACAGGAGGGGGAGGGCTCACCCACCATTGTGGATGGTCTTAGATGGCATGTCAAAGATATGATCGCTGAATTTGACTTGATTTGGTTGTGACTTCGGGTACAATGGTGCTTGGTTACTCAAATCTGTGCACAATTAGACAACAAACAACTACAGGTTTCACATTCAGGACATTGCAGGACATTGATTATTTTGATTGTGCAATATTTAAGCACAAACATATTTTATGCATTAGTGATCAACATTTCGATACTACATGATATTTTGGTCATTTCTACATCAATACTTCATCATATCATGTGTCATATCCTACAACACCCAAACCCAGTAAGCCGCCTTATCCGACAGCATACGTATCCTACCTCATACCCAGCATAAGCCATATCCGCTACCCAAAAGAGGCCTAAGGCCTCGTTTGGGTAGAGGATATGGTATGCAGGGATAAGGCTTATGCTGGGATATGAGCAAGGATATGAATACTGTCAGATAAGCCCCAATAAGATATGCTGGTTGTCTGTGTTTGGGTGCTGTCGGATATGATGCAGGATATTTGCCAAAATGACTGTAATACCCCCAGTGCTGTTAGTTTGTATAAAAAGATTTTATATTTCAATATTTCAAATTGATGAGGAAAAATGTATACAAAATGTACCAGTATTTATGTTTTCATATTTTCATACCCTTTGTTCTACACAACAGTGATGTTCTCAAAATGTATACAAAATGTATATTAATACGCGAAATAACCCTGTAGTAACATGCAAATATAACAAATATTCATGGATACAACATGATCATAGCTTAATATGGAGTTTAAATTACTAGTACTTACTGGCATGGTGTTACAATACCTACAATAAACAAGTTAAATTACACGAACAAAATTTCAGCAACCGCGGTAAAATGTCTTCATATTTATCACAACCATACATACTCAAATAAAGTTATGCAATCCCAAAATAGTAGCTATCAAATCAATGAGGACCTCCTCCAAAATAAAGGTACCGAAACGTTGTGCTAGTTCACATAGTTATGCAATCCCAAATTAAAGTTAGGGGGTATTTTTGTCAACCTACTTGCATCCTAATATGCTATATTTTCTTATCCAAGCTTATACCTCCATGTTGGTGGTATAAAATTTGTTCATTAAAAGCTTCATCAACGTAAGACAACATAACTTATCCCCTCTCTTATCCGGCACCCAAACACTTGATAAAAAAGAGACGGTATAAGTTTCTTATACTCCCCCCTTATCCTCTACCCAAACAAGGCCTAAGGGAATATGCTTGGAACCCAAAAGAGGCCTAAGGAAACAAATTTAACAAAACTTTACCACCTAAAAAGTTGATTAATTTGAGCAAAAATCGAAACAAATAAGGATTCTTGGTCCTTTCCCTTACCTTCCAATATCTTTTCCTACACAAATTCTAGGTTGCGACACAACCAAACAAGAACTGCAACTATCAAAAAGCTCACCTTCGCTCCACCAGATGATCTCTCCGTGACGAGCCAGCACTATTGACCCCCCTCTGAGGACTCAGAGCCGCTAATTTATGAACAGCGAACGTTCTAGAGGATAGGTTGACTCGGAAGAACCAGGCGTCGAAATTGGCATTGCAGAGAGGACACTTGCGCTTCAAATTGCTCCACTTTCGGATGCAATCCACGCAATAGGCGTGCAAACACGCCGTCAGCACCGCCGCCCGGCGATGTTCGATGTGGTTCAGGCATATGGGGCAGGATTTGCAGCGAATCGCCGGTTCGATTCGCCTCCGTATGAAATCGTGACGGTTGGGTCTTCTTCGTGGAGGGGTGTACAGCGAGCTCGGTGATGACTTGGACTCCATGGACGGGTGAGGAATTGAAGATGAGGCCTGCGAGCGGTCGGGCACCGATCAAAAGGAGGAGGTGAGTCGGTGGTTCGCAAGGTCAGGACAGGTCAGCTTCCTCATAACGGTGCCTCGTTTGGGGTGCTCATGTAATTTTGGGAGTGTCATAATTCCATTTAATTTGAAGAATTACAATGCCCCAAACCGGTCCGAAATTCCGAATCTCTACATAATAAGCTGCTATGGAGAATAAGTTAGCCCGTAAAATGCGACATGTGGAATAGTTTATTCCCACTTTATACTAGAGAACAAACACTTTATAAAAAAAATCTAAAACATTTTGAAGATAAGTCTTCTTCTTTTTGTCGTTCCCTAAGGCACGAGTTATGCACGAATCTTATATAACAATGGACTATGTGAAATAGACTATCCCCAAAATATATACAATGAACTATGTGGAATAGACTATTCTCAAAATGTGACATGTGGAATAGTTTATCCTTAATATATCATAGAAACCAGACACTTTATAAAAAAAATAAAAAAATTCTAAAATATTTTGAAGTTGGAATTTAACGTATTATAATTTACACCAATGTCTATTTTTTCATTATTCCGATTTTCTTTCTTCTAGGTGCCAATTATATCTACATTTTATTATTTAAGCCATGCTTTTTTGGGTGACTAAAAGAGCCCAATTCCATTAGGGCATCTCCAATAGTCTATGTAAAATGCAAAATATAAAGAATATGATGAAAAATTGACCTCCAATATGCTCATGCATTTTACAGAACATGCATCCTCCTCACCATTAATAGCTAGCAAGAAAGTAGACATGCAAAATTTTGTGTCTATCTCTCTCCTCCCATGCATCCTTAATATGTATATTTTCCCTTCTCATAACTACAAAATGTATAAATTGCATTTTACTGCTGGAGCAAAATTACAAATGCATGTCATGCATAATTTAGAACATGCAAAAAATACCTACTACTATTGGAGATGCCCACGGTGGGTATCTAAAATTTATCAATGTTGACATCCCTGACATGTATATCCCCACTACAAATTCCATCTATCAAGTCATTTGAGAAAGGTCGTATAGAATTAAGGCCGCATACATTTTCTTAGGAGAATACTTATGCACGCTTCTGAATGGTGACATTTCTTTAGTTGTACAAAGTAGGGGTGAGCATAAACCCCCACAACTCGATCAACCCGACTGGTCCGAGCCGAACCGATCGCAGAAAGAAAAAAAAATTGTTTTAATGATTGGTTACGGGTTGATTTAACCCAGACCCGGCCAAAACCGGGTGGGGCGCGGGTACAAAATTGATGGACCCGAAACAACCCGGACCGACCCGATAGATGAGAGGTGGCTGGGAAATAATAAAACACTAGCCCACTTACCCTATACCCAAGTGTAGCCGCCTCTGTTTGTGTTGTATACAGGGGACGAAGAGAGAGAACGAAGAAGAAAGAAGAAGAAGAACACTAGCGTCGCACCTCCAATCGGAAAATTTCGTTGGATTCTAGGAATGTTTGGTAAGCTCTCGATTTTTGCTCTCTCTCTCTCTCTTCTTCTCTCTCGCCACAGATCGGAACTTCCTCTACTGGTTCACTTCGTCTCCACCGCCGATCTATACTTCCACCATTATTCCCGGTGACTTTTTGCCTCCGATCTATCATTCCATCCGATGAGTTTGGATGTGGAGCAAATAACCGGGGTTACCCGTAATCAACCGAAATTACCCAGACCCGATCAACCCGAAATCATCGATTTTGCTGGTTGTTCGATCGGGGACGGGTTCACATGACGCACAAACCGACATGCCGGGTCAGTCAGCCAAACGGGAACATACCCGGCCGAACCGATTCGTGCTCTGCCCTAGTACAAAGTTAGAATTGCTTTGTGTAGTCCAAAGTTTTCTCACTTTCATATTACTTAGCTTTATTTGATTTATGCAGGACCTAATACTGAGAGCGTTCTAAGTTTGCACGATGTCACGAGTTACTTCGGGTATTCGATCTTCCTAACGGAAATTTTATTATAGGTGACTGAAGAATCTCACTTGGAATTTCATGTGTAACACCCCTATTTCTCAAGCGAGCTCTAAGTGCAATATCAAGACTTTGGGGGCGATTTTGTAAATATTTTGTCACGGCTTTAAAGTTGGAACTTCGGAGTGTTTGCAATATTTGGGAGTCGTTATAATGATTTTGGAGCACTAGAGATGTTCGGGGTGGTTGTGCAATTATCTGAAAGTAAATAGAAGCTCTAATTCTAGTTTATACACTAAAGTTTGAAAAACTACACTTTCACCCTCCCATGCATGCTTGCCACTTGTTCAAGCCATTTTGACACCTCCTCCTTAGGTGGTAACATCTCCAACCTCCCTCTTCACCAGCCCAATCTGGAAAAAAAAATCTCTCTCTCTCTCTCATCCATCCTCTTCTTCTTCCTCTCTCTTCACCATGAAACCACCAAGAACACCACCACCTCCACCAAGGAAATACCACCAAACAACCACCAAATCCCGACCTGCTACCACCTGGAGTAGCCCTCACCACAAGGATCAAAACGCCCCAAACAGTTCGGGATTTCATCAAGAATCGAGTGAGAAATTCGGGTTTGAAGGTAAGAACCCTAGTTCGGTTTTTCGTCGATTTCTCCCTCCTCGTTGCAACCCATCACAATTAACACACATATTCTTGTTCCTTGTGTCGAGGCGAACCTGGGAAGAACAAGTATGCCCTGCAAATCGCCGTATTTTGCCCCAGCCACCGTGTCGCCGCCGCCAAACCTCCATGGCCGACCAAAAATGGTAACTCCTTCATTTCTCCACCAAATTCGATGTTCCTTACATCAATGTGATCCCCATGAACTTAGTAATGCATTAGAAGCATCAAAACCTTCCCAGATTTTGTTTAGGTTCGAGTTTTGTTTCATTTTTCACTCTTGGTTCGTTTTTCCGTCATGCATAAACAGCCCCTGTTCAAATGATCATATCTCTCTCGTTTTTAATCCGTTTTGAGCGATTCTGGACTTTCTGGAATCCTCGGACTATTGGCTACAACTTTCATGTTTTAAATTTTGACCAATTCGGTCTCTAACCTAGCCAAAAATCTAATTGAAGTTGTTGTGTTCGTGCTTGTTCATGCTGAGTTTTTCCCACCAGCATTTTTGACCCAACTTTGGATCTCTGTATCTCCCTCGTTTTTGGTCCGTTTTGAATGATCTTTAGCTTTCTGGAATCCTTGGAGAATTGGCTACAAGTTTCATGTTGATTTCTCGGTCCAATTTGATCTCTAAACCCTCTGATTTTGGCTCCAAAGTTGCTGCAATGCTAATGTTGTTCGCTAGCAAAGAATTCAAAATTTTCTAAGTATAGAATCCTATGGTGAAACACCCATTTTCTAACCCTTGTATCTTCTTCAAAACTTAATGAAATTTAGATCTGTTTTCTCCTATGTGTAGCTGGTATATAATACTTCAAATCATCGTCTCTGGGTCATGTTCAAATTTATAACGGATTGCTCACAAAACGAGCCTTAAGTTGCTAGGTTGAACTCGTGAAGCACTATCGAATTTTTCCAAGTATTGAATCGTAATTTTCATCCAACTTTGGATAGCGATATTTCTTTGAATACTTGGAGTTCTTAGGAGTTCAAATATGTTCTGGAAAGCTTGGAATACCCTCTTCAATACCCCACCTTCATATTTCCCAAACTCTCCCTCATTTTACCACAAATCAGCTCCAAAGTTGACTAGTTGAGATGATTTCACCCTATCTTTGACTTTCAATTTTCTCACTCTAAATGACATTTATGGCCTTAGCGTTCTTCACGAAACTTGTTCGTATTCATATCAAGTTTGACCAAGTTTGACTTTCCGGAAACCCTAGTTTGACTAAACTGTATAGGAGGGGCAAAATAGTAATTTCACTTAAACTTTGAATTGAGATTAGTTTAGTAACTTGGAGTTTGTCAGCATGTCTTGTATGCGTATTTGGAGTACTCGTATATAATTCTGGGCTAGTGTTGACCAAGTCAAATGCTGGGGTCTTTTTGCAATTTTACCAAACTTTAGGGGCCTAAGTGCAAATTATTGAAATTTGTAGATTTCGATGCTAAGTACATATGGGAGAGTTTAGAGTCATTCTTACATGTTTTTGGGCCAATATGATTATAATTTGAGGACCGGGCAACTAGACAGTTTTGGAGTATGAGGGGCGTTTTAGTCATTTATTTTGCATGACGCGCATTCCATGGAATTCTTGCATACAACCTCATATAGAGGGTAAATGCTAATAGACTATATATTTGACTTGTTTATATCCAGCCGACGTTAAGGATCGTTCGAAGTAGACGTATGTATTGTGTTACTGCATTTACCGTAAGACCCGGAACCAATATGGGACAAGAGTTGTAGGAGTGCTAGCTTTGCGTTGGGCCTTTCATGGCTCAGAGGTAAGTACATATGTACGGCCTTTTCATATCAAAATGTGCGTTTGTGTTTGATGTTTCAAATGAATGTTTGTTATATGAAATAGTATGAGAATGCATGTTTTCCACTCAAAATTTGTTAAACTATTTTATTCATCTCCTTTGAGAACTCTCGGAAATTACTTGTGAAATTTTGATATTCCGATTCTGGTTATGTGAAAGAGAAGAAATAAAATACCTCTAATAGACTTAGGACGATGTACAGAGTACTGTTATTGATGGGAGGCGTCAAGCGATCCTCCATTTTCTTATGGCTAAGACCATTGAAGCAATGCTTCTTATTATTGGATAGAACGTCAATGTTCAAAAATCCGCCCCCGATGAGCCAAAATGTACCAAGTTATTGAGGCCAAGGGTTTTATAGAGCTATAGAGTGCTACTTATACTTGTAAGGGTCACTACGGTATAGGGGTGTCGACACTTAAGGCCTTTTAGCTAATGTTGTGAGCGGGGTTGACGAATGGGCTCCCTTAACGCTCGGTGATTATTTCGTGATCCCTCTGTTTACATCGATCCTGCTGGTGGCTCTTGACACGCCTCAGCTAAATTAAACTGTTGATTGAAGTCGAAACTTAAAAAATTGGCTACTTTATTAATGTTGTTTGTGGATCTGGATTGCCCTAATCAATTGAAATGATTTGAAATGCTTTGGCTATTCATGAACTAAGTTATCCTCTTAAACGGACTTGTTTACTCTGGTTATGTTACGAACTACTCGTGGTTTCTCAATGTTATTAAATTGAGAGGTTTTTGTTACTCGTTTACTTCCAGTTGTTCCAAATTCTCCAACATGATAGATTTACTGTTTAAATCTTCTAATTTGTTTCAACTCATGCTTCCGTGCCACTCGTTGCTTTACATGTCGTAGTATGTATTTACTCAGTTTTTACTGATTATTTCTTCAAAACTGCATCGGCATTTGCCATTTTAAAACCGCAGGTTGTCAATCAAGTTTGGGGAATGTGAACGCGGATCGAGATGAAGAAGTTTAGCTTAAGTCAGATCAGTTAGTAGATCACACACGATTTGTTTTAGATTGTACTTAATATCGAAATTTTGTTATGTACTTTAACCGAAATGTAAGTTTAATAGTTAATAATCTACTTTTGGTTATCGATTGTCGCGTTAACCCTTAACCGAGATCCCGGGTCGTTTCATCATGTTTTGAGACATTGATAATGTGTCAACTTTGTAAGTAAATATGTTTGAATAGACTTCCGCAGGAACCTTGATTCCCAAGTTGATTGGGGCTTTTATATTTTTTACAAATTCGGGAAAAATATTTGATTAAAAGACACTTGATATTTTGTCAAATATATATTGCATTTGGATCATGTTTTATTTATAAGATTATCCATCGTATATAAATTCATTCCTTGTATCAACTGATGAAACACAAAAGCCCAGAAAAAGTATCAACTGATGAAACACTGAAGCCGGAAAAACACATGCATAAACGCCACACAAAAACAGAACAACAAATTGTGAGGAATGCATACCAGCGGCCAAGAATGGTTGAAACTCCAAAGCAAGGATTCTGAAACTCTACAAACAACAGAAAAGCCGGAACATAAGCCGAAAAAGCACATGCATAAACCCCACACAAACACATAACAACAGTTGGTGAGGAATGCATACCATCGGCCAAGAATGATTGAAACTTTAAAGCAAGGATTATGAAACCCTACAAACAATAGAGACGAAATTGCATATTAATTAAGCGTAAATTAAGAAGAGGAAAAAAGAAACACGAATAAGGAACATACGACTTCCCCATACCTGTCTAGAGAAGAAGAACATATGCACAATCGAAGGTGATATGATACATTAGAGAATGCAAATAAACAAAACGTATCGAACAATATACAGCTACGTCACAACCAGCCGAGAATACATCACGTGGAATCACATAAAGGAACCAATCAAATCCACCGCCATCACATAAAGAGGAAAGACCGAAATAGTCGGTTAAAAACAAAATGACCGAACAAGCAATATATGTTAGCCTAAACAAACTATCGCAGAAGCATAATAGTAAAATACATAGAGGGGCACCACGGTCATTATCACTCCTAAATATCGCCTCAGTTTTGTCCATCGATGGAGCCACCGAATCATAATAATTACAAACAGACCAACGGCGCAAAATCCAAATCCCAACTAACGAAGGGCAAGCACGTAAAAACATAATCAACAACCAACAGAATGCGAAATAACCAAGAAACCATATACATTTGGCATTAATTGCATCATAAAAAAACTATAATGGCATAATACAGAGGAGGGCACCACAGCCAACAAAGCTCCCAAATTTCGCTAGAGGTTTCTCGATCAAACAACCCACCAAATTCACAATAATTACGGGCATACCAACATCACATATACAAGATCCAAACTGACGCTGGGCAAGAACATAATTTCGCAATCAAAACCACACAGAATACAGCCAATAGACGGGACGTAAAAGTCCCTTCCAATGAAACCAATTAACACCCTGCAAACCTATAACGGCAAGAGGACCCGAAGGACATTAACTTCATTCCGCAAAGGCAACCCAGTAAAACAACCCCAACAACCACAGTTATTACGATAATACGTATCGAATAATGTAGGCGAACGTATCACCCCCAGACGAGAATGCAGCATATCGAGATACGTAAAGACATCCAAGGTGGGGAGGGGAAAATTTACTAAAAAAACTCATATATTTCACACTAACAACACCATCACAGGTGCATAAGGGCAAAATACAGTAAGGGCCACCACAGTCATTATCACTCCCAAAAGTCGCTTTAGGGTTGTCAACCGAAGAGCCCACCGGATGCACGATAATTGCAGACAAGACAACGCCAGATAACCAAAAATCTCAAGTAATGAAGGGCAAGCATGTAAAATTGCAATCGACAACGAACGAGAATGCAGAATGACCGGGAAACTCTCCATACTGGGAATTATTTGCAGCATCAGAAAACAAAAATGGCGTAATACAAACGAGGGCTTAACAGTCATTAGCGCTCCCAAATTTCTCTTAAGGTTTCCCGGTCAAACAACCCACCACAATCGCAATAATTACGGGCATACCGGCATCCCATACACAAAATCCAAACTAAGAGAGGACAAGAACGTCAATTCGCAATAGAAACCACACGGAATACACCCAATCGACGGGACATAAAATTCCCTAGGAATGGAGCCAATTAACATTCTGTAAACCTACAATGACAAGAGGCGACGAAAATACCACGGAAAATACGCAGATCAAAGAGCAAAACAACGGAGGGCAGAGAGGAAAACTCCTCCGCCAAAAAACGCTTAATCGCTTTTTAGTATAGCAGATAGATATATATAATAAAAGTTACATTATTTTCATTTCTAACTAACTGACCATAACTAACCATCCTAGTTCTCCTTATTTACACTTAGACCTTCTACGTTACTTAATCTATCTTAATAGTTTGAATTATTAGTTAATTAACAGTCGTGTAAACAAGACATCCTTGTTAAAAAATGAAAAGAAAAATAGAAAAATTACATAATAGGCAATTTGTAATACCCCGTAATTTTGGGGGTATTTTTAGGAGATTATTGAATATTTGAGGCCATTAATAGAATTTATAAAAGTAGTTTTCTTTATTTCTAGGTGTTATATATATATTATTTTTATACATATATATAATTATAAGTTAAAAAAAAATAATAATAGTGAAATTTTGTTTTTATATAATTTGTTTTGTTTTCGTATGAGTTATAAAAGTAGTTATATTAATTTTTGTGAGTTATATATTGTATTTTTATGTATATATAAATATATATATATATAATTATGTTCTAAAAAAATAAAAAAAATAATAATATTGAACTTTTTGTTTTTATATATTATTTTTGTAAAAGTTATAAAAGTTAGGTAAGTTTTTAGTTATTAAAGGTTGTGGGTCGTATAACAATTTTAACGTGTCCAAAACGTCACGTTTTAAATTAATTTACGTGTCAACCACCGTGAACCCGGTGCTCCGCATCACACCGGATTATTTCTCATATAACCCCCTACCTTCTTCCTTCACGAACCAGGAGACCCGTCGGACTCCTTCTCCGACACCAACTCCGACACCACCAACACGGCTTTCCTCTCATCAAATTCTCGTCCCACTTCATTCTCTAGTTGGCAAAGATCGATTCTTTCTCACAAAGCAATCAATTTCGCCCGAACTGTGGTCTGATTCGAATTCGGAAAAATCGATTTGGGTCTCCTAGTCGTCGCCGAAATTCTCCCTCTCTCCGCCTAGAAAAACCCCATGTTCAGAACCCAGAGATTCACACCCACGCTCTCAGCTTTCTCCCTCAAATTCCCTCTCTCTCTCTCCCGTTCGGCTCGCCGGAAAACCCAGCCGGAACTCGGCCGAAATTCGACCGAGCCCAGGCGAGCCCAGCTCGTTCCGCCCCTCTGTTTCGACGCCGCCGTTCCACCGCCTCTTCCCGTCGCCCTCTCTGCCCGACGAACCTAGACCAGGCCGAAGCTCAGCTCCGCCTCTGTTTCGCCACTGCCCCGTCGCCGCCGTCGCCGCTCGTTTTGTTCTTCGTCTCCTTCAATCAGTAACACACCAGATTTCACCCCTATATAATTTCATATCTTTTATGTTCAATTCAATCACTAGCCTAGTTTATGATTTTGAACATGTGGGTTTTGGGTTAAGTTTGGATAAGTTGACATGTTGAATTGGTATATGAAGTTCTGTTTGAGTGTCAGGGGGTATAAAAGTGTCTTTTATTAAATTAGTTGAGTACCTAATACCTTTTGTCAATCTAAGGGGGGGGGGGAGTTAATGTCTTGTACAAAACTGTTGGTATTAGTTATACATTTTGTTGTCATTAAATTTTGTTAATTACATATGCATATATACACTTTGTTATATGATTTAATTAAATATTTTATGAAGATGAATAAATAAACCTATTTTATTTAATTACAATAGCTTTTTTTTACATACAAGTAAGTTTATGTTATTACAGTTTAGTATTTTTTTATATATAATAATAAAAGTTAAGTTTTATAAACCATTTTTTTATATAAGGGTCGTGTGTTACTTTAGCAAATTTTGGAAAAATTAAATAAGGGGTTATGTGCATTGCATATAAGACGTTGTTTGCACATTGTCTTGATAATTGAACGTTAATTAGGAATACTCGCTATTATAGATTCCGAGTTCGTAGAAGGCGAGCTCATTGAGGACCCGTACTATGAGTAGTGATTTCGTGCTAGCTTTCGTGTGACAAGCTCTCTATACCAAGTAAGTATATGTGCACAACACTTTCAACTATCAAAATGTGTGTGATGCTTTGTCTGAGTTACTTCAATACTGTGAAACTATTTTGAGAAGCATGTGGATTTCAAATTTATAGTACTCGTGTGAAGAATAAGGAAGGATTAATGAATGATAATGGAATTGGGAATGATGTACAGAGGATGTGCGTAAAGGCTACTGCCAGGAACACCATTGAGTGATTTCCCTAGGGTTCATACCCTTTTTATTTATCGTGGAATCTATGAGTACTACCTATGCATGTTTAGGTCATGACTGTATAGGGGTGTCGACACTTAAGGTCTCATTAGAATGGTTAGGGTGGGATAGCGAAGGGCTATCTACTAACGTCTGGGGAGAAATTTGTATACCCAAGAATGTACCCCATTATTGGATTTATTGCATCGTGACCTCTCTGTTTACATCGTACCTGTTGGGGCTCGTAGGCTACGCCTCAACCAAAGCAACGATTAAAATGTGGTTATTCTTTTCTGTTAGCCAACTCTGTTTTACATGTTGTGATGTATGCTTACTCTTTTTTATTGATAAACGTTTTCTGCGGTCGGCTGTTGCTATTTGAAAACCCGCAGGTTATAAATAAAGTGGGGGAACGCGCACACGTGATTTGAAGATTAGGACCAGGCAGCTAGGAAGTATTTCATTTATCTTAGGAAGCTTTTATTTCGGAATTTAGATTTGAACAATGTTATTAGTTATTACAAACTATTGTTCGAGGGTTTCTCCAGTTTTCTTAAATAAAAGTACTTTTGGATTTCCGTTTGGTTGCACTAGCAAGGAACCGTAGGTTCCAGGGTTGTTTCAGTTGGTATCAGAGCCGAAGGCTCCAACGCTAGTGCTACCCTACGATTTCCACTAAAGATAAAAATTTAAAGTAATAAATTTTCAAAAAAATTAAAATGAATATAGGATAACTAAAATTTGGCAATAAAAATTTAAACGAGTCGGGGTTATGGGATAGTTTAGATGTAATCTTAGCTACCTTTTTGAGATTCCCTGATTTCTGGATTTGAGGATTGTTATGTGTTATGGATATTACTGTGATAGTTGCTCTGCATATGTGATCAATGTGGTTTGACTATTTTAGATTATTTAGATAAATTTTGTTAAGAATATAAGTGTACGCGTGGTTTAGAACACTTCGGAGACTCTCTTTTCACTTCTCGTATGGTCGCACTACCCGCACCTGCTCCACCAAACTTTGGACCTGGAGACTCTCCATATGGCGTTGCATGATTATTTTAAGCCTATGTTTTTCATGTATGAATGCCATATGTCAGAATGGTATTAAGTAAGATCACATTTATAAGGTTCCATGCAATATTATACCAGGAGTCGTTCAAGACAAGTAGGAAACATGAACCAAGGAGGTCAGCAAGGTCAACAAGGCAGACAAGTTGCACCTGTGGACCCGGTTGAATTCCAGGAGATGCGGCAGGCAACCCTAGCTCTCACTCAAATTATACAGAATACCCACAATGGGGAAAATGTGATGAGCAAGGTAGCTGAACTCCGCCCGGGCTTCTTTTATGGGACGGATGACCCCACTACCTTGGAAAATTGGATCAGGGACTTCAGTAAAGTCCTAGTATCTACGCGCTACCCTGAGGATCAGCGTGTTGGAGTAGCCATCTTCTACTTCAAGAAAGAGGCTGACGACTGGTGGTCAGCCAAGGGAGAAGAACTTCTTGCCCAGCAGGGATTTGGCTGGGAACAACTGAAAGCGGCGCTACGAGAACGTTTCTATCCTGACCATGTCAAGGATCGGAAGTTCAAAGTTTTCATGAACTTGAAACAAGGAAGTGACAGCCCTTATGATTATCATTAGAAATACATGGAGCTAATGAGGTTTGGAAGGGAACTGGTGCCGACCGAGGCAAAGAAGATCAAGAGGTTTATAGAAGATTTAAACTTCCAACTTCGAATAGCCTTGATTGCGATCCAATTAGACACCCTCATGGATGCTTATGGGGCAGCTCAGGACGCCCAAAATTTGATTGACGAGAACAATGAGGAAACTAAGAAGAGAAATAATGAGGCACCAGTAGCAACTGGATCCCAGAATCGCGGTACAGGAAACGATAGTGGAGATAAGAGGTTTCGTCCCAACCCAGCCCCCACCAACCAGTTTGGGAACCAAGGTCAAGGTGGACAGGGCCAGGTAAGGACTTACCAATGCAAGAGATGCAGCGGAAATCACCCAGGGGTGAACTGCCAAGGCATGAAGGTGACTTGCCTCAACTGTGGAATGCTAGGCCATCGAAGGTATGAATGCCGAGTAAGAACCGCAATAAGTAACAATGGTGGAAATCAGGAAGGAAAGGGAGGATTCAACCGTGGAAACAACAACTACGGTGGAAACAATAGTGGATATAACCAATGAGGCTACAACCATGGAGGCAACAACAACTGGAGGAACAACAATGGCTACAACAATGGAGGAAGGAACAACCAAGGGAATTAATGGCCCCAAATTATATTGAATATTTGGGCCATTAATAGAATTTATAAAAGTAGTTTTCATTATTTCTAGGTGTTATATATATTATTTTTATACATATATATAATTATAAGTTAAGAAAAATAATAATAGTGAACTTTTGTTTTTATATAATTTGTTTTGTTTTTGTATGAGTTATAAAAGTAGTTGTATTAATTTTTGTGAGTTATATATTGTATTTTTATGGATATATAAATAAATATATATATATATAACTATGTTTTAAAAAATAAATAAATAATAATATTGAACTTTTTGTTTTTATATATTATTTTTGTAAAAGTTATAAAAGTTATGTAAGTTTTTAGTTATTAAAGGTTGTGGGTCGTATAACAATTTTAACGTGTCCAAAACGTCACGTTTTAAATTAATTTACGTGTCAACCACCGCGAACCCGGTGCTCCGCATCACACCGGATTATTTCTCATATCATCCCCTACCTTCTTCCTTCACGAACCAGGAGACCCGTCGGACTCCTTCTCCGACACCACCACCACGGCTTTCCTCTCATCAAATTCACGTCCCACTTCATTCTCTAGTTGGCAAAGATCGATTCTTTCTCACCAAGCAATCAATTTCGCCTGAATTGTGGTCTGATTCGAAATCGGAAAAATCGATTTGGGTCTCCTAGTCGTCGCCGAAATTCTCCCTCTCTCCGCCTATAAATACCCCATGTTCAGAACCCAGAGATTAACACCCACGCTCTCAGCTTTCTCCCTCAAATTCCCTCTCTCTCTCTCTCTCTCTCCCGTTCGGTTCGCCGGAAAACCCAGCCGGAACTCGGCCGAAATTCGACCGAGCCCAGGCGAGCCCATATCGTTCCGCCCCTCGGTTTCGATGCCGCCGTTCCACCGCCTCTTCCCGTCGCCCTCTCTGCCTGACGAACCCAGACCAGGTCGAAGCTCAGCTCTGCCTCTGTTTCGCCGCTGCCCCGTCGCCGCCATCGCCGCCCGTTTTGTTCTTCGTCTCCTTCAATCGGTAACACACCAAATTTCACCCCTTTATAATTTCATATCTTTTGTGTTCAATTCAATCACTAGCCTAGTTTATGATTTTGAACATATGGGTTTTGGGCTAAGTTTGGATAAGTTGACATTGTTGAATTGGGGAAGATGTATATGAAGTTCTGTTTGAGTGTCAGGGGGTATAAAATTGTCTTTTATTAAACTAGTTGAGAACCTAATACCTTTTGTCAATCTAAGGGGGGGGGAGTTAATGTCTTGTACAAAACTGTTGGTATTAGTTATACTTTTTGTTGTCATTAAATTTTGTTAATTACATATGCATATATACACTTTGTTATATGATTTAATTAAATATTTTATGAAGATGAATAAATAAGCTATTTCATTTAAATACAATAGCTTTTTTTTATATACAAGTAAGTTTATGTAATTACAGTTTAGTATTTTTTTAATATATAATAATAGACGTTAAGTTTTATAAATCATTTTTTAAATAAGGGTCGTCTGTTACTTTAGCAAATTTTGGAAAAATTAAATAAGGGGTTATGTGCATTGCATATAGGACGTTGTTTGCACTATTGTCGTGATAATTGAACGTTAATTAGGAATACTCGCCATTGTAGCTTCTGAGTTCGTAGAAGGCGAGTTCATTGAGGACCCGTACTACGAGTAGTGATTTCGTGCTAGCTTTCGTGTGACAAGCTCTCTATACCAAGTAAGTATATGTGCACAACACTTTCAACTATCAATAATGTGTGTGATGCTTTGTGTGAGTTACTTCAATACTGTGAAACTATTTTGAGAAGCATGTGGATTTCAAACTTATAGAACTCGTGTGAAGAATGTGGAAGGATTAATGAATGATAATGGAATTGGGAATGATGTACAGAGGATGTGCGTGAAGGCTACTGCCGGGAACACCATTGAGTGATTTCCCTAGGGTTCATACCCTTTTTATTTATCGTGGAATCTATGAGTACTACCTATGCATGTTTAGGTCATGACTGTATAGGGGTGTCGACACTTAAGGTCTCATTAGAATGGTTAGGGCGGGATAGCGAAGGGCTATCTTCTAACGTCCGGGGAGAAATTGGTATACACAAGAATGTACCCCATTATTGGATTTATTGCATCGTGACCTCTCTGTTTACATCGTACCTGTTGGGGCTCGTAGGCTACGCCTCAACCAAAGCAACGATTAACATGTGGTTATTCTTTCCTGTTAGCCAACTCTGTTTTACATGTTGTGATGTATGCTTACTCAGTTTTTACTGATAAACATTTTCTGCGGTCGGCTGTTGCTATTTGAAAACCCGCAGGTTATGAATAAAGTGGGGGAACGCGCACACGTGATTTGAAGATTAGGACCAGGTAGCTAGGAAGTATTTCATTAATCTTAGGAAGCTTTTTTTTCGGAATTTAGATTTGAACAATGTTATTAGTTATTTCAAACTATTGTTGGAGGGTTTCTCCGATTTTCTTCAATAAAAGTACTTCTGGATTTCTGTTTGGTTGCACTAGCAAGGAACCGTAGGTTCCAGGGTTGTTTCACAATTTGAAATGCGTCATGGAAGCGACGACTACACTACTTGAACATAATAAGCCAGTAGCAAGTGGTTACAGTGTTAGAAGGGGTCCACCATAGCAATTTATATTCTATTTTAATTATTTGATCACATATAGATCTAGCAAATAGTACAATATTATAATTATGAACAACATCAAGTTTTTTAATATTTGATTATATAGTTTTGCTTTTTCGAACAGTTTCTATTGTCCCACAACAGTTTCTTTTTTGAGAAATTGGTTTGTCGCCAACAGGTTTGAACCCGAGACCTCATGCAGAGGCTTCCAACGCTCTATCACTTAAGCTACCACCCTAGGCCCCAGCTGCTCCCACATCAGTTTTCACGAAGCAATAGGGGAGATACTTTTCCAGAAAGGGCTTTTGATTAACTTATTTACAACCGCTTCTAACCTTACAATTTTTAAAAATTTCAATAGTTATCTTTACGGAAATGACACATGTCATATACTTTTTTCATTTATCCTCTCACATCAACTTCACAGTTGATTTTACCAAAAACACAAAATTACAATATCAATATTTCAGTGCAGCTTTCATGTAACATACACAAAGCAACATTTTATCTAAAAGTCACAGCAGCTTTCCCATAGTGTTTTCCCACAGCAGCTTCTAGCACCGCCACAGCATTTCCAAACTAACCCTAAATTTTTTTTTATAATAAAATTTTGCCTTAATCTATCTTAACTAGGGGTGTAAGCGGGTCGGTTTGGTGCGATTTGTACGAAAATCATAAACCAAACAGAATACATCGGTTTACTAATTTTGTAACCAAACCAAACCATTTGAAACGATGAACCGAACTGAACCAAATCGAGAAAATTCGATTTAGTTCGGTTCGGTTCAGTCGGTTTGCATAAATAGTATTGAATGGATATAATAATACTATATTGTCAACGAATTTCAAATTTAAGAGAGAAAGAGATTAAATAGACGTAAACAAAAACTTGAACAACTATCGTTTACGGTGGAATGGGATAGAAATGGAAAATATTAAGATTAATATGATGATTTTTATTGAATCTATACTTATGTTATATGTTTATAGATTATTCAATATACTTTACGCAATATATATTTTAATTAAAGAAACATTATGCACGTATCGGTTCGGTTTAATGCGGTGTGATACTTTTACAAACCAAAA
The DNA here is from genome assembly GCA_023055425.1 of Linanthus parryae. Lineage (NCBI taxonomy): Eukaryota > Viridiplantae > Streptophyta > Magnoliopsida > Ericales > Polemoniaceae > Linanthus > Linanthus parryae. The sequence goes on from JALGPY010000001.1 coordinate 126,958,606, forward strand.
ACCGAATCGATTAGACCAGTTTGTGAAAATTTAAACCATTCATAAACCGAACATTCAAAAAAAAGTCCAAAACTAATGATTTCGGTTTGGTTCGGTCGGTTTGACCGGTTTGTTCTCTTTCCCTTACACCCCTAATCTTTACAGCTTGATTTATTAGTGTTATAATCCGGGAAGAGCTTAGAGAACGATTATAATAGACCAAACAAGAACACACCCGATATAATGTGGTTCACTAGCGATGAGCTAGCTACCTCCACGACCCGAATAACCCGTTTATTAGAGAGAAACACCATGGATACTGCCCACGCCGATAAGCCACGATACCGACCCTAAGTCCTTATATAGGCCTAGGATACCGACTTGGTGCCCAATAAATAAAAGAGATAACAAAACGAACAAGGGAACAATATTCAACCGCCTTATCGAACTATCCGATCCGTTATTACCGAACTGTTCCAAACCCGTTGAACTGTTCCAGACCCGTCGAACTGCTGCTTCTTCTTTGTCTTCCTTGCCTTAGTCTTGATCCTTCGTTTGACCTTGTTTCTTTGCCCCTCTCCGTCGCCAACTCCTTGCCAAACCTAAGCCCATTCAAAACACTATTGGTTCCCAACGATTAGTTAATCGACAGTCGTGTAAACAAGTCATCCTTGTTAAGAAATGAAAAGAAAAATAGAAAAGTTAGATAATAGGCAATTTTTTATTAGTATAGGCAATTTGAAATGCGTCATGGAAGCGACGACTACACTAGTTGAACATAATAAAAGCCCGTAGCAAGTTGTTAGTATGGGGTCCACCCTAACAATTTTTATTATATTTTATTTTTTATTATTTGATCAATTAGTACAATATTATAATTATAAACAACATCAAGTTGATAGGCAAAACCCCTAAAAAAGAGCTGATAGGCTAAACTAAGAGCATCCACAGTAGTATAATCTACAAATTAGCTAAATTTTAGTGCAAATTCAACTTATTCATTTTAGTATGGTAAATTTGCTCCAATAGTGTTGTACCACTACTATCTAAAACTAAAACAAAAAATAAAAGATAGAAGTAGCAAGGATGTGTTGACTCGCCACATCTAGCTAGCATGAAAGTAGGAGACTAAAATAGTATTTGGTTTAGCTAGTCTGCTGGAGACTGAACTTATTCAAATTGACTTGCTATTTTAGTAATAACTTCCATTTGAATAGTCTACTGTGGATGCTCTAAGGGGTCTGTTATTTTTTATTATTTGATCATATATAGATCTAGCAATTTGTACAATATTATAATTATGAACAAACATCAAGTTGATAGGCAAAACCCCTAAAAAAAGAGCTGATAGGCAAAACCTATTGGGTCTGTAGCAGGAATATGATAATATGAGGGGTTAATTCGATGTTGCAATATTAGTAGGGGGTCCGTTTGCGTTTCCAAAAGTGTTGCTATATAGGTCCTCCTCTCCAGGTATGGGGAGAACTTGTAACTTCTCTCTCTGCAAATCTCCCTCAATTCTCAATTTTCTGTGTATCTCTGTATATTTATATTTCTGCTTCTCATCATCTCCTCTTCTTTTGATAATTCTTCAATTTCCGTAGTTGGAATTTCTTTAACTGAGTGAAACAATTGTCATACTTGAATGATACATACTTCTCTGCAGAGGCTCATCATCACAGCGGGTATAAATTATGATATAACTTGTTCTTTCTCTTTGTTCTTTCTCTTGAGTTTCAGGCTTTTGTTAAGGATTTACTTGAATGATTGTGTTAGAATTCATGGAGTTCCACTCAAAACCAATTGGAAATAAGAAGAGTAGTCGAGGACACTTATTAATTATATTCTTTCTTCTTAATTGTCCAATGTGGGACTTCTCAATAGATTGATTCTAAGTTAGTTTGTCTTGCATCAGTTAGGTCGTTGAATGTTTCCTGCCCTTCTAAAAAAATGTTTTCTGTATTTGTAAATGTTTGAGATGTATCCTGTTGGGTTTTTTGGTTGATTCAAAATCCTAGCATGGGATGGTCAAAGGAGGCTAATAGTTTTTGGAAGTAATTACATTACTTTGGCAACAAGGAATCCTTGTAGGGGTCTACTTTGACTAATATATTTGGTAGTGTCCTTATTGGGTCAAGAAACAATTTAGGAATTATTTCCTAGTTTGTCTCGGATTAGTTTTGGACATTACTTGGGCTCCAAGTCTTTTACTAGTATATAAGTAGATGCTAGGGTCATGATTTGGTGTGTGCTTGTAATTGGTATTAGCTTCTCATCAATAAATTGGTTGGTTTGGCCGTGGATGTAGCTAGTCTCAAAACTAGTGAACCACGTAAATTCTTGTGTTCTTGATCTTACTCTTGATTGTTCTTGCTTTCTCTTGTTCTCTCGCGCATTGAAATCCTAACATATCCTTTCAAAAGTTATTATTATACTTGATTGTGATTAGTTCAATATTTCTTTAAGATGTATATCAAAGAGAAATTGAGTCTATTATACGGTCACTGCTTGTCATTCGCTTTTACTTGGAGCTTTAATCTTACATTCAGCAATCACTGCCACGGTAGGTAGTATTGTGTTTATGCTCCAGCAGATAGTTAGCAAGTCCATCTTATTTTGGCAAAATTGCACCAAATGTACCCAAAGTTTACATTTTTTTGTGAATTATGTACCTAAATTATGAACCAAAACTTTAAAACCGTACAGTCACGGTCCAAAACTTTCATAATCATGCATTTTCTATACTCTTCTGTTAAATTATGTGGATGGAATATTTAATCAATGGCCTTTCCGTGTTTTGTCCCTTAAGAAGAAGAAGAAGAGCCACCACCGCTGCTGCCACCGCTGCGTCAGCCGGCAAAAATGGTCTCCGTTAAATTCGACCGCACCGGAATTAGAAATTTCTTTTGGGGGTTTGATTCATCTTGATTTCATGAACATCATTCTTTCATCAAACTCCAATTCTTTGCGATTTTGCAAAGACCTAAGGTCAATGTTTCAAAATTTTGAATTTCTTAGTTGTTGAATTGGAAAAATTCGAACAGAAACTTCATAATAACGTTTCCAATGGTGATGGGTGTACATTTTGGGCCATGTGATGTGGCATTTCTGGCCATGTTGTTGAAGGTGGGTAGTGATGGTGGTGTCGACTGCGGTCGTAGTGGACGCTGTGATTTCTGGCCATGTTCTTCACCTTCTATCTTCATCTTCATCATTTTCTTCTCCAGTGATAAGTCTTTCTTTGTTCCTTAGTTTAGTTAATTGGTTATTCTTTAAAATATGTGTGCTTTCTGGAATTTGATTCTTTTTTTTTTTTGAGTATTTCTTTCTTGATCTGCAGTTTTAGATAATGAGGAGCAGTGGTGACCGATAAACCTTTTATTATATACAAATGGAGCTTGAAATTCAACACTTTGCCCATCCAGAACATCGGTTGATCCTTGTAGATTTGAGAAATACCGAAATACGAGGCCGAATTGAGAGGCATAAACAGATTAACCGGGAAGAAAAGGCTAAATCTGAAAGCATCTACGGTGAGGTAATATATGAAAGCACCGACAGTGAAGAGGAAGTTGAGAACAATGATTCAGTATGTTGTATTTTATGCCGTGGCAAGATGTTGGAGTCAGCATATAGTTGCATCAGCTGCGATGTTCACCTCCATATGCTGTGTGCCAAGCTACCAGCAGAGATGATGCACCCGGATCATATTGAGCATCCCCTTACCCTTGTCACAGTATCTCCAGTACTGGAATGGTAAATTAGTTATATTTAGTCAATTTAAACTCTAGCACATGTTTCTAGAAACTTTTAAGTACGAGCGAGTTAAAACAAAATAATTATAAATATACTGTTCTTCAATATATGTATGTGTGTGTGTATCCCAACTATTATATCCGAATAAGTCATTTAGTACATCCCAACTAGGCAATATTATAATATGGCTATTAGTTGATATTGACACTATTTAAGACTACAAGTTTACATATTATGGCTAATTAATTTACTTAATCTATTTATATAGTAAAATGATTGTTAGAGAGCATATAGTAAAATGATTGTTAGAGAGCAGCGATATAAATATACACACACACAGAGTAACTAAGAACAATGATTATTCTAGGATAATGGGATAGCATATCCTCAACCTCTAGTTGATGTCCATGGTTAAAAAGAAGTTTTGGCCTAACTTATCGAGCGCGTTTGCGTGTAAAGGAATTGGGCCGTGTAGGAGAGACTGTAACTAAAATCATGAATTGAATGTAAGAATCATGAACGGTGCATGTAGGGGTGTTTTTTTTCTTTCATCTTCTTTTTTTTTTTTTTTCTTTTTTGCCAAAACAGTGAGAATGTGACATTTTTTAGCCAAAAATGGTGTGTAGATATCATTTTTGTCGAAAAAGGTGTGTGTGTGCCGTCATAGATGTGAGCCCGATTCACAAACTATGCATTTGGTGAATCGGACCTCAGATTAAATTACATTACATATCCCCCATTCCGCTTCAGGCTGTTTTTGATCCCGTGGTACTGACATGAAAAATTATGGTCATTAACATGAACTGATTACATTTATCAACTTCAAATTTGTGTACTATTTGACTTTAGCACGAACAATATTAGAACGTGTTGTATCGTAAGTTTATTAATATTATTTTAATTAAACTAGCTAACCTATTAGAGCTGCTCTCAGGGATGTTGATTTCAGAAGAACAGTTCGTTTAAAAGGATACTTTGAATGCAACATTTGTCATGATGACAAATTCGGATACAGATACAGCTGTGGTTCATGCAATTTCAATGTTGATGTGAGATGTGCCTCTGAAGCACAAGAAATCAAACATGAAGGACATGAACACACCCTAAAGCCCTTCCTGAGGACTTCCTTGTTTAAATGCGATGCATGTACCACGGAGCACTCAGCAGGTGTGTCATACAAGTGCAGGACATGCACTTTCTGGGTACATGAAGAATGTTCGACATTACCCTTCACCATCAAATATAACCGTCATGTCCATCGTCTCTCTCTTTCTATCGAACTATATCCACCACACATGAAGTTCGAGAGGGGGATCATGTCAACGAAATGCAAAATCTGTGATAAGAAGGTAAATTGGAAACATCATTGGCAGTGGAGTTACAGGTGCAGCTGGTGCGACCACCAAGTTCATGTCAACTGCTTAGCCTTATTACTAATTGCAGAGTAAGTAGTAAAAGTAACTCACACCTACTAGCTAGCTAGTTAAACCCGCATCAAATCCATCCTTCTAAATGTATACTACCAAACAACTGAGAAAATGAATATTACTATCTCTGTTTATCCAGGTTCTTCCTAGTTTGCCTGTGATTTCGTTAGCAAAACGATGCAGTAAATTGACAAGTTTTTCAATTTACTCTTCAACACTGTGAAAAATGTTCTCAAATTCTTACATCGTTTTGCTAACCAGATCACCGGTTCAAAGTGACTCGATGAATAGTACACTAGTTTCTAACTTGTGTCTGTGCTGCTGCATATACATGTACAGGAGAGGCATGAAAGCATATGAAGCGGATCCTGAGATTGAGGTGACCAAAGTGTTCCACGTGCCAGAATCGTTTCAATATGGCGACCTTATCGGCCAGATGATCAAGCATATGGTGACTCATTATTGCCAGCAAGAACAGATGGCCGCGGTGGTCAGCCAAGTTGATGGACCGCTAATTTCTCATTTCAGTCACCAACATCCACTAACTCCGACTATATGGACGAATGCGCCTAGTAACAACAACGTTGTAGAAGGTGAAGAGATGAAGAAGGACGTAATAATATGCAATGCCTGTGTGTTGCCTATATCAACGCCACAGGTGTATTATAGTTGTAAGGTAAGCAACAACTACTTTCTCCACGAGTGGTGTGCCAAGCTGCCCAAAGTGTGGAAACGCCCGACTTATCCGGATACCACACTCACTCTCGGCCGAGACCCTGCAGATGATGATGAGTTAGATGCAATTCCTCATTGTGAGTCATGCAAGAACTACAATGATGGTTATATCTACCGAGGTAAGTATGATGGGAGATATTATGATTCCCAGATGGATGCTAAATGCCTCTTCTTACCTCCAGCTATCTTGCACAAAACTCACCAACACCCTCTCAAACTCGTACGGGACTGCTATAACGAGGGTTGCGTTGCATGTTATCGTAGCGAAGAATCCGAAATGGCATATGGATGCGAGCAGTGTTGCTATTATTTACATTTTAGTTGCGCCCTACAACCCATTACGATTGCACACAGGTATGACAAACACCACCCTTTCACCCTAGTTGAGGCTCCCATCCAAGGCCAGAAACCAGATGATGAGTATGTTTGCGAGTTCTGCGAGGAACACATTCTACCAGAGTGGTGGTTTTATCACTGTTTACCGTGTGACTTGTCTGCTTGTGTTTACTGCATCTCTGAGGGTAAACGTAAAACATGTTATATCAACCCTGGCGTAAGGTGGTACAACAGCAGGATTCACCATCATCCCCTCATATATGTTGCACTTGATTATAAAAGCAGTAGTTCTTTTTGTTCATCATGTAACCATTGCTTTGGGTGGGACCACAATAACCATATCAGTGTGCACGAGTGTGCGCTACGATGTGAACAATGTGACATCATGTTCCACTATTTAGACTGTATAGAGTCCACTTTTATGTTGTCAGTCAAGAGGGAAGAAAGCTAATTATTGAAGATTATACTAGGAACTTGTAATGCAATTTCTTTCATTGTGAGAATAATTGTAGAGTAGTCCGTACTGGTACTACGCGGTTTTGCTTCCTGCGCTAGTGGTCAATTATATTAGAATTTGAAGTGAAAGATCTCTTGCTGCTAGGACTAAACTGTAACTGCATCCAAACTAATGACATGAAGTAACTTCGTACAGCAGCCCTTGGATCAGTTGAGGAGAAGCTTCAGCAGCCGTTGGATCACTTTTTCGTTGCTATTCAAATTTCTTTTCTTTGCTTTATTAGAACGGTGTCGTTCTCTTTATTGCCAGCACAGCTGGCTGGTTTGACAAGTCAAAGGGATGAGTGGCACTCCCTGATTGGCTCTGCTATTCCAGCTGTGCATGGCCATTATCCTTTTCTATTTATCGCATTTACCTCCCCCCCTGAGCTGAGTGTATAAGTTTTCTCTCCTGCTTTGTTCTTAAGCAACTGTTGGAATGAATGAAGAGTTTAAGCTTTGGGTTTCTCTCGTCTCTCTCTTCTTCCTCGTCTTCTTTTGATTAGTTTTGATTTCTAATATGGTATCAGAGCTTAGTTCTCCGATCTAGAGATCTGGTGATTGAGGTTTCAGGGAGAGTGCTTGGATTTGAAGATTGCAACGAGGGTTTTCAGATTTGGTTCTGATTTGTGCTGCGACTTGAGGTTGCAGTTGTTTTGAAGGTTCAGAACGACGAACGAGAATGCTACTGGGAGAGGTATGAGTTTGCACACTGATAATTCTTCTCCATTTTTCATTAGCAATTCAGAAAATCCAGGTCACGTGTTAGTCTCTCAGGTTTTGACTGGAGAGAATTTTAATACCTGGCATAGATCTATGCTTGTAGCTCTAGAAGCTAAGAATAAGCTAGGATTTGTGAATGAAATTATTGAGATGCCTGATGCAGGAGATGATCTCTTCCCTTTGTGGTGGAGATGTGATGTCATGGTGATTTCCTGGCTTCTTAGTTCAGTTTCCAGAGATATATCTGGAAGTGTGATGTATACTTCTAGAGAAATATGGATGGATTTGGTTGAAAGGTTCTCTCAGAAGAACATACCAAAAAAATTTCAGCTTAAGAAAGAAATTGGCTCTTTGAAGCAAGGTCATATGAGTGTCACTGTGTATTATACTAAATTAAAGACATTATGGGATGAACTCAGCAATTACAAGACAATTTTGTTTTGTGAATGTGGGAGAGTACAGAGTAGTGTGGAAGAAGATTATGTTATCCAGTTGCTTATGGGTTTGAATGATGTTTATACCCCAGTAAGAGACCAACTTCTATTGAAAGATCCATTGCCTAGTATGAACAAGGTTTTTGCCAAAGTGGTACAACAAGAATTACAGTCACAAATTAGTATTCCTCAAATGTTGAATCCTATGGCTATGTACTCAAATTCTCACCTGTAACATAATGCAGCATGTATTCTCATTCAATGCCTCCAAGAAGTCCCAAGAGTTATGAGAACATAAGTCGAAATCCTCACTCACAAATGATGAATGCTAGCTCGGGATCTCACAAGACTCAGACTTCCAAACCTACCTGCTATCACTGTGGAGGAACTGGTCACATAAAGGCAAAATGTTGGAAACAACATGGAAATACAGCAAATTATAGCCTAAAGGAAAGTCCGAAGCTCACAATGTTATTGCTGTACATACGGATCATGGAATAGACTCCCCAAAACAGGCAAACTCTAGTCCTCTTACACAAAGCCAATGTCAGCAGATGGTTAGTTATCTCAACAATCAAATGTAGAGTTTCAGTGCTGCTAGTACAGGCAATACTAGTTCAGGGAGCTCTCATGGGATGGATAGTCCTTTACAACAGTCATCACCCAGCAGTGTAAGTGAAAACAACTACTGTCATCACTTCATGGGAGGGGTGAGTTCTTATTCCTTTCAATCCACCTTTTCTTCAAGCATTATATTACCAGAAGCATGGATTATAGACAGTGGTGCTACATATCACATGTGTTGTAATAATGTGTTCATGCATGAAACTTATTCAAAAAATGACACTTATGTGTACTTTCCTAATGGAGATAGAGTGATAGTGTCTTCTATTGGCAAAGTGAAGCTAAGTGAAAATTTAATCATGGAAAATCTGCTATATGTGCCAAGTTTTCAGTTCAATTAATATCAATGTCTTAGCTGACAGCCACACACAAGTGTGTATTTGTATGTGGGGAAGACTCATGCAGTATTGAAGATATACAGTCAAGGAAAGTTCTAGAAGTTGGTGTCAAGGTGGGTGGATTGAATCTTTTCCAAAGGAAGCTAAAATGGGTTGTTCGTGGAGAGGTTTCTCTAGCAATGAATATCACCTCAGAGAGGGTAAGTTCTGAGATTTGGCATATGAGGCTAGGACATCTTTCTGATATCAAGCTCAAGAAGTTATGCAAATCCTTGAATTATAGCAACAAGGTAAACAACACACTGTGTGAGGTTTGTCCTTTAGCTAAACAAAAGAATTATCATACAATTCACAAGGACACATATCTAATGTATGATTTGCATTAGTACTTTGTGATGTATGGGGTTCTTATGGGACACCTACCCATTCAGGTCATAGATTTCGCTTGACTTTGGTTGAAGATAAGAGCATAATGACATGGATATATCTACTGGTTCACAAATCAGAAGTGGGTTTGGTTATTCCTCAATTCTACAAGTTGGTTGAGACACAATATCAGGTTCAAATCAAGAAGTTTAGATCTGACAATGTCAAAGAACTTGGTCTTATGACTTTGTTTGCTAGCAAAGGCATAGTGCATCAGTCAAGCTGTGTTGAGACTCCAGAGCAGAACTCAGTGGTGGAAAGAAAGCATCAACATCTGCTCAATGTGGCTAGAAGTTTGAGGTTCAAATCTCATTTCCCTATAAGATTTTGGGGGGATTGTGTCATGAACGCAGCCTATCTCATTAACAGAATACCAACAGTGGTCTTGGGACATAAATCTCCATTTGAGATCATGCACAAAACATCACCAGACTATGCTTTTCTCAAAGTTTTTAGATGTCTGTGCTATGCATCCACTTTGAAGCAGGGAAGACTTAAGTTTGATCCAAGCAGATGCTTGTGTATTCATTGGTTATTTATTTAGGTTAAAAGGTTACAGGCTGTATAATATCAGGGATGGTTCATTTCAAACCTCAAGAAATGTGATTTTTCATGAATCAAGCTTTCCATTTCAAAATAACATAGATCTAAGAGGAGCAGAGCTCAATGACTTCACCATACTTGCAGCAGTCTTGGAAGTAGAAGATCAGAGTCATGTTTTTGTTATTGAGGAAAGAAACAATGATGATGTTGAGCTAGTTGATGTAGTTGAGGTTCCAGCTCCAAGAAGATCAAGTAGGCAGTGAAAGACACCAACATACCTGAATGAATATGTTCTAGCTGTGCAGGGGCCAACTTCAACCAAGGGAAACATTAAAATCCCTAAACCTATTTATGATTCTGCACACTTTTCTGTTGATTATGGTCATTATGTGGCCCAAATTACCACTTTGACAGAGGCTAAGAACTATGCAGAAGCAATAAAAGATGAGAAATGGATAGCGTCCGTGAACACAGAGATAAAAGCTCTAGAGCAGAATCAAACATGGACCTTGACAAAGCTTCCAGCTGGACATGACACAGTGGGGTGTAAATGGGTGTATAAAATCAAATTGAGGTCTGATGGTTCCATAGAAAGGTACAAGCCAGGGTGGTTGCAAGGATATACCCAAACTGAAGGTATAGACTACAGAGAAACCTTTTCTCCAGTTGCAAAGTTGCCCACTTGCAAATGTGTCTCTCAAAGTCTGGCATATAATTCAACTAGATGTTAACAATGCATTTCTACATGGAGAACTCCAAGAGGAGGTGTATATGGATCTTCCAGAAGGTTATGAACTTGGCCCAGAAAGTCAAAAGCTAGTGTGTAAGCTGGAAAAGTCTGGTGAATTGGTCTTTGAAAAATACCCGTCTCTCACTTATGTTTGGCGTGTGTAACCCACGCGGGGGTTACACAATTTAATCAACTAAAATTAACACTTAATCAGGCAAATTAATAAAACAAACCTATACACATCATCATCCACCCCCTCGAATTCACTATCACTCCAACTGCAACTCACTCTCTCTCTCTCTCTCTCTCTCTCTCTCTCTCTCTCTCTCTCTCTCTCTCTCTCTCTCTCTTCTCTGGAACTCACTCACTGTCGCTTGCTGCAACTGTACCCATGGCTTCCACTGCTTCTTCTTCTTCCTCCGCTCCGGCCGCCCTCTTACCCCTTCCCAACCCCGTCGCCACTGAGACACCCACCGTCGACGAAGACGTTTGCCTTTTCAAATACCCCCTTTCTCAATTATGTAACTTACTTGATGATTTCATGTACATGTTTGTAATTGATGTTTGAATCAAAGAAAAATCAAATCCATGTTTGAATCTTTTGTCACCTGTAAAATTTGATCATAATTCCACCAAATCAAGAACTCGCACGAGATCCAGATCTAGAACTCTGACGATGACCTGTTCTAGATCGTGGAACTCGTACAAGTAGTTCTCGTCTCAGTATCACGAGATGAATACTGAGACGATAACATATAAAACTGGAACGAGGAGAAAGCAAGACCCTGCCGAGGTGCAGTTTACTCGTCTTGAGACGAGAACTTCACGCTCCTCTCTGTATAAGCCAGCTTATACTGAGACGAGCATGACTCTCGTCTCGGTTAAGACCAGTTTATACTGAGACGAGAAATTCTCGTCTCGGTAGAGACCAGCTTATATGCTCGTATCAGTATATCCAGTTTATACTGCTCGTCTCAGTAGTTAGAAGATGAAAAAAAAATCATTGATTCCAGACTTAGAACAGTCCTGCAACTTTAACACTTAAAATTATTTATCAGTGTAGACCTTAACAGTAAAGGATCTCCCATCAACACTTCACGTAATATAAAAAATGTGAAACACTTATACTGAATCTAAATTCAGTAACACTTATACCCTCAAAACAAAATTCAGTAACACTTCTAATAATTCAAAAACTTATAAACTTTTAAGTAACAGACCATTTATAAATACTTTGAAGTATTTCATTATCAATCTGACATTATTAATGAAAGTTTAATTTTAATTTTAGAAGCAAATACTTAAGGTTTCGGAGTTCGACTAGAAGTTGGGAGATGTACCGCTTCCATTGTGCCAGATTAAAGTCGAGAAAGGAAACATCACTACGAGGGTAGCCTTGAAAGGGTACAAGCAGAGTTTGCAATACGTCTGCCCTGAGGTTCAGGAATTGATTGAGGAAAGGCTCCCACAGCTGAAGTTTTTGTTGGACATCCATTGCGCGAGCAACGTTACCTTTCCCAGTATGGTTGTGAATCTTTTCATGCACGCAAAGATGAACACGGAGAAAAAAGATCCTGAGTTTTGGTTCTACATTAACAACATGCCAGTTCGGTTTGGATTGCAGGAGTTTTGTTTAGTTTCGGGGCTGAGCTTCAACGAAACAACTAGTTATGGTGATAAATAGCATGCATACGGGTGGGCTGCAAAGTATTTACCTCATCACAGGCTTGGTAACAACATCAATGTATCGGAAATTGAAAAGGTTTTGCATGGCCTGAAGCCCAAAATTAAAGATTTGACTGACGAGGAGAAATTTGATTATGCGAGACTGCTAATGGTATGCCTGATTGGACGAATGACGTTTTTGAAAACCAATGCGGACACAATATCCATGACACCATTTGGCCTGCTTTCGGATTTTGAATGGGCAAACAAATTCGGATGGGGCAGGTACTTGTGGCCAGGTTTCGCTGAGCAAGTGGCTGAGGAGGCTTGGAATAAAAATATGGATGGTCACGGTCGCCGTAAGTACAACATGTTGAACTTTCCGCACATATTTCTGTCATGGATTTGCGAGGCCATACCCCACCTTGGTGATCAGCTGGGAAAACCGATGGCAGATAAGGAAAGGAAGTTGTCGCGCTTGGCTAATTGGACGTGGAGAGGATGCGCATTGGGATTGGAAGAAGCAGTTGAAAGGTGGAGTGAGATAAAGTCTGTTAATCCTACCCTCGTCCCAATGGAGGAAGATAAGAAACAACACTAATGGATTAGCTTCATTGAATACAGGAAGACTCACCCCGACCAACCACTTCACCCCAGGTGGACTGCTCTGTTCGAGAAGAGGACAGTGCTTGAGGATGACATGAGTTCTAATCGGAAATTCACACCCATCTACAACTTTGAGGGAGTGCAACCGGATGAGGTAGTGGCTTCGGATACGCCGCAGAAGAGGAGGAGGAAGAAGGATGTTGCAAAGGATGATGGTGTCGGGCCCCAGAAGAAGAAGCAGAAAAAAACAGTTAACGAGGACGAGACTGGCCCACAGTCCAAGAAGAATAAGAAGAAGACGGAGAAGCACAACGAACTTGCTCTTGTTGATGAGGAAGAAGAAGAGGAAGAGAAGGATGCTAGTCTTGTCCTGAGAAGGAGAAAGGGTGTAGTTGTGATTTCCTCAACCCCACCTCAATCTCCACCGAGAACCCAACTGCAACACCCCGTGGTCCCCGAGCCTTCCGTTCCGGACCGAAAAACCCGGGAGGGCGATGCTAAAGAGTTGGTGGAAATCGTATGCATAACCTCCATATATTTACATTACTGTTAAACATACAAGTGAGTCTTTAGATATTACAAAAGTCTCTAGTCTTACAGTGCTAATCTAACATACTAGATAATTTCTCGGGAACACTTTCTTTTCATGTGAGTCACCTACCCATCTAGTCCGTAGTCCCCATCTCCTAGACCTGCGGTGGGAAGAAAAACAAGAACCGCAGTTTTCTAAAAGTCAGCAATAAAATACTGAGTGAGTAACACCCAAGCATGTAAACATGGAAGAGTGATAAATCGGTAGTAATTTAACAAAACACAGCGGAAGTAAAAGATGATTCAATAATAAGAAATTCTCAAACTTTTAACACCTTTCCAAAAATTCCAGCAAACAGATGCTAATCCATAGACCAAGTCAAATTCTGACAGTTTCTCATTGGTCACTGTAATCCGCGTTTCATACTCCGTGTCCAAAACAGAAGTTACCATTTTTAGCCATGAGTGTCACGGGGAGAATCCAACAAATCACATCCAACCATCCCATCACAAGCTACCAAGACCTTAAGTGTCGACACCCTCCTAACAGGGTTCTTGCGCCCAGAAGGAGTGAGTACAAGGAGCGGGCCCAGGGCGAATCTCCCGGACTAACCAATATGGGTCGAGTGGACGAAGCCAACAACGACCAAACCAAATGGGTCGAGTGGACGAAGCCAACAGCGACCAAAACAAATTTGTAATAATCCAAACAACGTTCCCCGTGCGACTCTTTCCACTTTACGTTTTTACGCATTATAATCTTTGCGTGATTATCTCAATAAATCGTAATCAAACACGAGTAAAACATACGCACACAAAACACATTTTGAGACAAGTAAAGAAATCATGTTTAGACACGAAAGAAGCTAGCACGCAAGACTTGGCATGTATACTCACCTGAAGACGATTTAGCTGCTAGTATGTAGGATGGTCGACGAAGCCTATGTCCAAAAATTCGTCGCCTACAGTTTACAAATAGCTAGTCACAACGGTGTTATTTCTGATTATGCAACTGCATTAGCCTTATACCAATGTCCGACTACGTCGAGTACTAACTACATCTTTCACGATTCCCCTATAAAGCTCGTATTTAAGTTATACACTTATATATACGTGTATTTAAAGAAATATACTTGAAATAACTTGAATAATCAAAACAACTTTCTTTACGAGTCCTTATTTAATTAAGCGATAAATATTTAAAATTATTTAGTATCACAACTTCTAGTAATAATAAAAAAATTATAATAATACTTACTAAAGAGTTATTTTAATCTTAAATAAACATTTATATTTATTGATAAAACATTAGTGTATAATTATTGAAACTCATTGCTTATTAAAAATGAAGTGCCAAATGATTAAACCAAATACTACTTTTTATATAATATTTTTATGGCTTATTTTTCAAGAAAAACATACCAATTTTCAAAATACATCTTTTCTCATTATAATATTCATTCAACAAACTTTGTAGCCACAACTTATGCATTTATTATATTTAAACTAATATATATATTTATATGCATAAATATACATACACAAATACTTTACTAGCTTGTTTTGCTAACAAGATAATTTTTTATAACAATTTTCTTCACGCAAATATAATTTTGTCATAGTATTTATTTTATTTATTTAGTTGAAATATAAATTAATCAACTATTAGTTTAATAGTCAAAACTATGTAGTTATCAATAATAACAGAATATGCAAACTACAAATAGTCCCCTTATAGCTTAATTAAAGGACACCCACAACCCTTAAACTTTTGAAAACAACTTCCTTAAAATACACTTAGCTCCCCCCAAACTTGAATTCTCAAATAGATCAATATAAACACGAATTTGAGGCATAAAGACATGATTTTGATTACATAAAACAACTCAGGAGGTGATTTAGGACTTACCCACAACAAAAATTGCAAGAAACGGCGAAGAAACGAAGCAGGTCGGGTTGTCGAAAAACTCGCCGGAAAGTGGAGCTCGACGCCGGCGATTGGGGCTTCCCCAGCTCCGGTCGATGATCCTAATGGCCTGTTCGGACCTCTTAGAGGCCAGAGAGGTGGAGAGATAGGGGTGGGTGGCTCTGTTTGGTTCGGGTGTAGTTCACCTGAAGCTTTCGCCGGTTTTAATGGCCGACGGTGGTGGCGGCGTGCTCTGTTTTGGGTGTGGATTGTTGCTTCCTTTGTCTCTGTTTTTGAACAGGGAGGAGGGTGAGACAGAGCAGAGAGAGGTAGGAAGGAAAAGGGAGAAGGGCAGGGGGTGGTTCCCGTCGGCAGTGGTGGTGGTGGTGGTGGTGGTGGCGGCTTCGGAGCTTGCCACCGCTGCTGCTGCTGGGTCTTTGCTTCTGGACAGAGAAGAGAGGCAGAAACAGAGAGAGAGACAGAGAGGGAGAGACTAGGGAGGAGATGGAGGTGGAAGGTGGTGGTGGAGCTCTCGGGTCCTCTCCCGACGGTGGCAGTGGTGGTGGCCGGTTTTTGCCGGCTGCTGTTGCTGCCTTGTGCTCTGTTCGGGGTCAGAGAACAGAGAGGGATAAAGAGAGAGGCAGAGGGAGAGATATTAGGCAGAGAGTTGAGAGGTGGTGGTTATGGCGGACGGAGAGGAGGAAGGAGATGAAGGTGAAAATGGTGATAAGCTTCAAAGCTATTCATATAGGAGGTGAAGGAGGCTTATTGTGGAAGATTGGTGAAATCTTGTTGGGGAAGATGAATATGTTGGAAGCTTTTGGTGGAAGATGATGGTGAAAAGATTTCTCCCGAAGGATAAATTAGCTTGGTGAGGAAGATGGGTCATGAGAATTGCTAAGGTGGTTTGGGTGCACCATTTAGTTGGCTTATCTTGTGGTTGAACAAGTTAGCTAGAGTTATAAGGTGGGTTGGGTACATTAGGCTAACTATCTTATAATGATACACCGTATGATATTATCATGCCCCTTGAAATTCTAAAGCATATTATACGAAAATTCTCAACTAAAACCCCAAACTATTACTCGTACTAAAATTTGAATTTAGATGTAACGAGTTGTTATAAAATATTATCCAAGCGACTTTTAAAACTTTTATAACCAAATATTCTTCAGTCTATTAATATTAATGATTCACGTGTACTAGAGGCTGTCTATTTTCTCTTAGGTAAATTGTCGGGTATAAATATTAGTGTAACTTCTTAAATTACTATTTTACCCCTAATAACTAGACGGGGTATTACATTCTTCCCCCCTTAAAGAGAGCTTCGTCCTCGAAGCTTTAACCAGTCCAACACTTCTGATTTTAAGACTTTTTCCTCAGAGCTAAAATCAGTCAAATAATCTTGAAAAACTTTTACCTCGAAGCTAGAATCAGTCCAATACTCCAATTGCTGAATCTTTCCTTTGAAGTCAAAATCAGCCAAATTTTCTTGAGGCTAAAACTTTCTACTAAGCATCTAATGATCACATTTACGATCACATAGCAAGCAAGAAGTTTCACATGGCAAGTGGTAGCGAATAATTTCTATCCAATGCGTGCAGTGCTACAAGTATTGTATCACGTAAAGTCGTAATCACGTTTACTTACTAATGTGATTATAGTCTCATTTGGTTAGTAAAGGTCAAGGTTAACTACGTCTTAAGGGTACTAAAGCGTAATGGCTCTAAACGAAGAGGTGCATCCTCTCCCCCTTAGACGGTGGCGTCCCCATAACTCAAATCAATCCTCGAGAAACACTAACCCACAATGTCTGATGAAATAGGTTGTTCCTTCTTGGTAGAGGGTACTGAGGAATAAGATGTACCATTTTCAAATAGTGTGAAATCCGATTATTCACAGGTAAGGAATGTACCCGTAGTAACTCCATGAGCAGCTTCTGCTTCAGTCCTTGTCAGCACAGCGATTCTCCCCCACATTTCCATTATGACCTCCTACTCCTCCTCCCTTGTTGTTTACCACATATCCAGCATTATAAATCCCAATCCTAAGCTGCCTTCCATTCTGCCCTGTTCCTGTGTTGCCCCCGTTGTGGTCCTGCTGCCTCCCATATCCATTGTCTCCATTGTTTTGGTTGTAGCGGTTACCATTCTGTTGATTCCCAAATTTTAGGTTGCGACCGAAGTCATTATGTTGACGATTTACCTAATAGCTGTTGTGTGGTGGTCTCTAGCAGTTGCCGCCTTGGTTCACTTGTTGGTTAACAGTTGGTGGAGATCTACATTCGAAAGCTCGATGTCCTCTCTTGCCACAGTTGTTGCAGTTAACAGGAATCCCCCTGCAGTCAACCCCGGGGTGGTTTTGTCGGCACCTCTTACAGAAGTAGCGTCGAACCGGCCCAACTCCAGGGTTCTGCTGGTTGCCTCGATTCTGGTTGCTTCCCCCATTGTTAGGCTTGAAATTCTTGTTTTGATTGCTTCCCTCTGCATCAGTAGCCTTGCGTTTCCCGTGAAACTCGTCACGTACCTCCTGGACTTGCCACATGTGAGCTGCTTGATCATATGCCTCGTGCAATGTGTCATAGGTTCTACTACGCAGGATCGTCTGCAACTGAAGGTGTAGTCCCGAAATGAACTTGTCGATCTTATCCCCCTCATCGGGCACCGTATGGCCTGCAAAAACCTTAGTAGTTCCACGAACTTCTGGAAGTAGTCTGTCACTGAACCGTTTCCTTGCATCAAATTTTTGAACTCATTACACTTCATTCTCCTAACATGTGACGGATAGAATCGCGTCCTAATAGCAGTTTTAAAGGCTTCCCAGTTGAAGTGGGGTCGAGCCAGTAAGATTTCTTGAGATGTTGTCCACCATTCATCTGCTTCATCTGCCAGAAAAAGGGTAGCATAATCGACCTTCTCGTTGCTAGGGCAGTGAACAACCTTAAGTAGCTTCTCGAATTGCCTAATCCAATTCTCCAATTCAACGGGATCTCCTTTTCCCGTGAATTGGTTGGGCTTGAGCTCAGATATTTGCTTGGCGTAGCTTTTCCTTTCATGCTCCTCACGACCTACTACTCTATCCATGACCTCCGTCATTTGTGCCACCTGTGTTACTAGTTGTTCCATTTGTGGTGGGTGGTTTCCTTCAGCTGCCATTGATTCACTCTTCCTGGTGGAGTACTGGTCTATCAGTTGTATTTAGTACGCATATACTTATTATATCGTCACTTTTCCTAATACAGTCTCGAGGTCGAACTTATTCCATAGGTGCATAGCAAACATATACTACTGTCTATTCTATGGCATGCAAGTCATTTAAAACTCATCAACTATTAATTAAGCAAGTAATTAATTCACAATCCAATCACACTTCCGTAATTTCATACTTCTCATTCCCTCTTAAATAAACATTATTGCTCAAAGATCGCAGAACATCAATTCAGTTAGTCCAAGCATAGCCAAGAAATCTTAGTAAGGCAAGAAAAGGAAGTGGGTGGGACGAACATACTAAATCTTAAGCTACCCACGACCCAATCGGCTTTCAAAGTTTTATTATCATGCCTTATGTTCATTTTAGGTTGTCCTACAGGTTTTAAGCTGGACCGTTTGCTCTGATACCACCTGCAACACCCCGTGGTCCCCGAGCCTTCCGTTCCGGACCGGAAAACCCGGGAGGGAGATGCTAAAGAGTTGGTGGAAATCGTAAGCATAACCTCCATATATTTACATTACTGTTAAACATACAAGTGAGTCTTTAGATATTACAAACGTCTCTAGTACTACAGTTCTAATCTAACATACTAGATAATTTCTCGGGAACACTTTCTTTTCATGTGAGTCACGTACCCATCTAGTCCGTAGTCCCCATCTCCTAGACCTGCGGTGGGAAGAAAAACAAGAACCGCAGTTTTCTAAAAGTCAGCAATAAAATACTGAGTGAGTAACACCCAAGCATGTAAACATGGAAGAGTTATAAATCGGTAGTAATTTAACAAAACACAGCGGAAGTAAAAGACGATTCAATAATAAGACATTCTCAAACTTTTAACACATTTCCAAAAATTCCAGCAAACAGATGCTAATCCATAGACCAAGTCAAATTCTGACAGTTTCTCATTGATCACTGTAATCCGCGTTTCATACTCCGTGTCCAAAACAGAAGTTACCATTTTTAGCCATGAGTGTCACGGGGAGAATCCAACAAATCACATCCAACCATCCCATCACAAGCTACCAAAACCTTAAGTGTCGACACCCTCCTAACAGGTTTCTTGCGCCCAGAAGGAGTGAGTACAAGGAGCGGGCCCAGGGCGAATCTCCCGGACTAACCAATATGGGTCGGGCGGACGAAGCCAACAACGACCAAACCAAATGGGTCGAGTGGACGAAGCCAACAGCGACCAAAACAAATTTGTAATAATCCAAACAACGTTCCCCGTGCGACTCTTTCCACTTTACGTTTTTACGCATTATAATCTTTGCGTGATTATCTCAATAAATCGTAATCAAACACGAGTAAAACATACGCACACAAAACACATTTTGAGACAAGTAAAGAAATCCTGTTTAGACACGAAAGAAGCTAGCACGCAAGACTTGGCATGTATACTCACCTGAAGACGATTTAGTTGCTAGTATGTAGGATGGTCGACGAAGCCTATGTCCACAAATTCGTCGCCTACAGTTTACAAATAGCTAGTCACAACGGTGTTATTTCTGATTATGCAACTGCATTAGCCTTATACCAATGTCCGACTACGTCGAGTACTAACTACATCTTTCACGATTCCCCTATAAAGCTCGTATTTAAGTTATACACTTATATATACGTGTATTTAAAGAAATATACTTGAAATAACTTGAATAATCAAAACAACTTTCTTTACGAGTCCTTATTTAATTAAGCGATAAATATTTAAAATTATTTAATATCACAACTTCTAGTAATAATAAGAAAATTATAATAATACTTACTAAAGAGTTATTTTAATCTTAAATAAAGATTTATATTTATTGATAAAACATTAGTGTATAATTATTGAAACTCAATGCTTATTAAAAATGAAGTGCCAAATGATTAAAACAAATACTACTTTTCATATAATATTTTTATGGCTTATTTTTCAAGAAAAACATACCAATTTTCAAAATACATCTTTTCTCATTATAATATTCATTCAACAAACTTTTTAGCCACAACTTATGCATTTATTATATTTAAACTAATATATATATTTATATGCATATATATACATACACAAATACTTTACTAGCTTGTTTTGCTAACAAGATAATTTTTTGAAATATAAATTAATCAACTATTAGTTTAATAGTCAAAACTATGTAGTTATCAATAATAACAGAATATGCAAACTACAAATAGTCCCCTTATAGCTTAATTAAAGGACACCCACAACCCTTAAACTTTTGAAAACAACTTCCTTAAAATACACTTAGCTCCCCCCAAACTTGAATTCTCAAATAGATCAATATAAACACGAATTTGAGGCATAAAGACATGATTTGATTACATAAAACAACTCAGGAGGTGATTTAGGAGTTACCCACACCAAGAATTGCAAGAAACGGCGAAGAAACGAAGCGGGTCGGATTGTCAAAAAACTCGCCGGAAAGTGGAGCTCGACGCCGGCGATTGGGGCTTCCCCAGCTCCGGTCGATGATCCTAATGGCCTGGTCGGACCTCTTAGAGGCCAGAGAGGTGGAGAGATAGGGGTGGGTGGCTCTGTTTGGTTCGGGTGGAGTTCACCTGAAGCTTTCGCCGGTTTTAATGGCCGACGGTGGTGGCGGCGTGCTCTGTTTTGGGTGTGGATTGTTGCTGCCTTTGTCTCTGTTTTCGAACAGGGAGGAGGGTGAGACAGAGCAGAGAGAGGTAGGAAGGAAAAGGGAGAAGAGCAGGGGGTGGTTCCCGTCGGCAGTGGTGGTGGTGGTGGTGGCGGCGGCTTCGGAGCTTGCCACCGCTGCTGCTGCTGGGTCTTTGCTTCTGGACAGAGAAGAGAGGCAGAAACAGAGAGAGAGACAGAGTGGGAGAGACTAGGGAGGAGATGGAGGTGGAAGGTGGTGGTGGAGCTCTCGGGTCCTCTCCCGACGGTGGCAGTGGTGGTGGCCGGTTTTTGCCGGTTGCTGTTGCTGCCTTGTGCTCTGTTCGGGGTCAGAGAACAGAGAGGGAGAAAGAGAGAGGCAGAGGGAGAGATGTTAGGCAGAGAGATGAGAGGTGGTGGTTATGGCGGACGGAGAGGAGGAAGGAGATGAAGGTGAAAATGGTGATAAGCTTCAAAGCTATTCATATAGGAGGTGAAGGAGGCTTATTGTGGAAGATTGGTGAAATCTTGTTGGGGAAGATGAATATGTTGGAAGCGTTTGGTGGAAGATGATGGTGAAAAGATTTCTCCCGAAGGAGAAATTAGCTTGGTGAGGAAGATGGGTCATGAGAATTGCTAAGGTGGTTTGGGTGCACCATTTAGTTGGCTTATCTTGTGGTTGAACAAGTTAGCTAGAGTTATAAGGTGGGTTGGGTACATTAGGCTAACTATCTTATAATGATACACCGTATGATATTATCATGCCCCTTGAAATTCTAAAGCATATTATACGAAAATTCTCAACTAAAACCCCAAACTATTACTCGTACTAAAATTTGAATTTAGATGTAACAAGTTGTTATAAAATATTATCCAAGCGACTTTTAAAACTTTTATAACCAAATATTCTTCAGTCTATTAATATTAATGATTCACGTGTACTAGAGGCTGTCTATTTTCTCTTAGGTAAATTGTCGGGTATAAATATTAGTGTAACTTCTTAAATTACTATTTTACCCCTAATAACTAGACGGGGTATTACACCAACCTTCGGTGTCTGCAACACCTCCACCTGCCGGTCGACCTGAACCTTCGAGAACTTTAGAAGACTTGAAGCGAGAAATGCGGAAAGCTTTTGAAGAGGCATTGGTTCCTATCAAAGAAAACCAGATCCATTTGAGTGAGAAAATGACATAAATGAGCGGATGGGTAAGATGGAGGAAGAATTGGTTGCCTTAAAAAACGATTGTAAGACCGGTTGCACCAGTGTACGTGAAAAGATCAAGCGTCACGACACGAAAGAGAAGGAAGACTGAACAAGCTCGGTGAGTTGGGACAAGCAACGCACAAGATGGTAAAAAATCTGCACACCGCTTTGGACGAAGTGCGAGTAGACCCAACGTCCGGCATTCGGTTCCTTAGCGAGATACGCATATTGTTCTTATTTACGGTGTTTGACATATGTAATGTAAGGTAATTGTGACCTAACAAATCTATTCATCCTGTTGTTAGGATACATAAAGAGAAGCTGTCATTGATTCCAACCCAGAAGGGGGGTCTGGTCCAATCGAGTCAACCACAGTTAGAGAAACAGCGACGGAGTGGGGGGGAGTCCGGTCCAATCGAGCCAACCACAGTTACAGAAATAGCGACAGGGGGTTTCGGTCTAATCGAGCCAACCACAGTTAGAGAAACATTGGAAGGGGGTTCCAGGATAATCGAGTCAACCCCAGTCACTGAAACAGAAGGAACCGATGGCTCCAATCAAGTTGAGGCTAACCCCACAACAGAAACAGAAGCAGGGGGTCCAGGCAAGTCCAAGCACCCCCAATCGTAGAAACCGAAGCAGGACCGTCCAGGGCAGCAGAAACAAGGTGGGTTCGAGGAAGATGAGGGTGCAGCCACCGATGAAGAATTACGGGAATGAATGAAATATAATTACTTGGAACTCCGTGAAGAATCAGATCCAGAGCCTGAACCGATTGCGATTGATCAGTTTGGACCTCAGGATTGGGATGCGTGGTATGACGCGGTTGAAAGTGAAAGATTGGAAGAGGGCTGGTCTCCCCAATCGCTTTACGATTATAAGAGAGGGAATGAGTTACATGACATATACGGCCAGGATGAGATGGCAATTATTTATGAGAATGGTCATGAACGTTACTGGATCCGTAATCGTGCTAGAATTGATTGGGAGACAACGCCGTATGGGGTTGCACTGGCAAAAGACGGTTGTATTCCTAAGAAGTTGCGCTCCAGTATGTATGTTCCAGATTTTTCTATGAGGAATAAGACTAAGTCAGGCCCAGACTTTCGCAAAGCATTCTATGCTTGGCTAGACGATCCATTCAAAGATTACCAGGGGTTAAACTGTGGTTGCAAGGTACTTGGACGAGATTCTTCCTTTATTTACTTTCGGATAAATGTACTTTGGGATGGGTCAAATGGATGAGATGACTTATGTGCTTAGACGGTTGTACTCGAAGGAATGTCGCGAAGCCAGGACCGACATAGCCATTACCGACGGTAAGTGGTATCACACATGGGTGAATAAGAACTTGACTGAGGAAGCGCGGCATAAGGAGTTGGCTATTTATTTTGAAGGGAGTATGTCGTACCGTGGGACAGAGATGGACAAAGCACGTAAGTGGCTCTGGCCATGGTTCTCAAAAATGCCATATAAGGGAGGGGCAGGACATTGGTTGCTCGTTTACATTGAAGTGGAAGATATGGTTGTTCAAGTCTTCGATCCAGTGATACGAATGGGAAAAAGGCAATGGGACCTTGGTGCTCTTCGCAAGGAATTCCCTAAGATGCTAAAAGCGTCCGGTGTATGCAGAGCGCCAAACATGTTGTTAATTAAGAGGAATGGGTTAGAGATGACGCACTACTTCAAGCCCCATGATAAATGGAGATATGCAACAAATATGAAGAAAGGGCTTCTATGTCGTCAGAATGATGGAACACCTTATGGAATGTAATCCCATTAGGGGTTGGACTAAACTAGACAAAATGGCGATCAAACAGATGAAGGAAAATTATTTTATTTTAATTTGGATAGTTCCTTTTCACTTTCCGGTTTGCGATGGAGAGGGTAAGAGGAAAGACAAGATGGTGCGTAAGTAGGTGGACTTGGTGTACAAAACTTGTAATGAGATAAAAAATTTTGTTGGTGTTGAATGAGCTTTTTGATTTTCAATTTTGTTTTATTACTTCAAATTGATTACATAGGAAAACAACGAACAAACAACAACTACCAACAATTACAAACACACGAACGCATACCTACGACATGATTATATAGCAACTACCGAAAACAACAACAAAACCAATCACGAGAACAAGGACACAAGTTAGCTTTTTGAGGCGCATGAGCAACTACGTCTAGAGAAGTGGATGGACCGTCGTATGAAGTTGGTTGTCTGGTACAGTCGGTTTCACGCAGGCGTAGCTTGTTCTCAAACCACGCATTTGCAGCCTCTTCATATGTTGCATACTTAATATAGCAAGCGTTCTTATATCCTGTCATTTTCTCCTGACATGCTGGCCAAGAGGTATATATGCCCGACGACCCACAAATACGACGTAATAATAATCTCTGCGAGGCATCCCTGAAATTCAACATTATTACGTTAGATAATCTATGATTAAGGTGTTTAAAATTATTGAATAATATTTTTGATACCCATGTACTTAGTAGTTTTAGGTTTTACTTTTTACAATGTTAGGGTTTTAAAGATTCAGGTTAAATATATGGAAAAACATTTTATTTATGATAATAGGATTTTAAAGATTCTAAAAAAATGTCGGATTTAAGGGTATACGTAACATTTTAGGGTTTACTGTTTACAATATTAGGGTTACTGGTGTCACATTTGTTCATTGTGTGGGGACAGTGACACCTGGTGACTTGCAAGATAAGGCAAGTAAGAACCTTTAAATAACAGGGACGAGGATGACTACAAATTAAGACGAGCAGTTACTCGTCCCTGTATTGTGAACATGCACGTCCCAGTTTATGAAGTGAAAACTAAGACGTGGAAGACCTCCAATACTGAGACGAGTAACTACCTCGGCTAGATCTGAAAACTGAGACGAGATGTCCATCGTCTCAGTCTTGGAGGTCTTACAAAGAGGATTTAGGTTGCATGATATAGGGTTTAGGGGTTACATGACTTGGGGTTTACGGATTTAGGATTTAGGAATTCATGGTTTATTGATTAGAGGGGTATTACATGGTTGAATTACATTTTTAGTAATCATATTTATGGTATTTAGTTGGTTTAAGTGTTTATTGACTACAATTTTAGGGTTTAGAATAGATGATCTATGGTTTAAGGGATTACAAGACTTGGGGTTTATGGATTTAGGATTTAGGATTCATGGTTTATTGATTAGAGGGGTATTACATGGTTGAATTACATTTTTAGTAACCATATTGATGGTATTTAGGTTGTTTTAAGTGTTCATTGACTACAATTTTAGGGTTTAGAGTAGATGATCTATGGTTTAAGGGATTACAAGACTTGGGGTTATGGATTTAGGATTTTGGAATTCATGGTTTATTGATTAGAGGGGCTTTACATGGTTTGAATAACATTTTTAGTGATCATTGTAATGGTTCCTAAGTTGGTTTGAAGGTATTACTTCACAATTGTATGATATAGGGTTATGATCCAAGTGTTAGGATTACATGATTAAGAGTTCAAGAATACATGATTTTTGGGTGAAAAGTTTACCTTACATGATTTTATGGTTTAGTAATTACACTAAACATTTTTGACAAGGTTTAAAAACATTTTGTAATGATTTTAGGGTTTAGGGTTTAGGGTATGCTCGTCACAGTATGTGTGTTGTGGATTGTGTGGAAACTGGAACGAGTAGATGCTCATCCCTGTATAGTCTGAAAGGAGTGGGACGATGCATCTGCCCGTCCCAGTCTATGAAGTGAACAACTAAGTCGTGTAACCAAAACTGAGACGAGCAAATGCTCGTCTCAGTTTGATGTTCCATACGAGACTGGAACGAGTAGATGCTCATCCCTGTATTGTCTGAAAGGACTCGGACGATGCATCAGCCCGTCCCAGTCTATGAAGTGAACAACTAAGTCGTGTAACCAAAACTGAGACGAGACATCTACTCATTCCAGTCTCCGAACAATCCCCAACACACATCAAACCCAGAATGAAGAACACAGCATCAATATAATGAACCTAAATTTTATCAGAAACACAACTGAAGATCAAATTTAATAAAAACACTATACTAGTGTAGATAGTGCTTTCTGAGCTGACAGATCTTGGCCACGTGGCAACCATCCAGCACACCATATTGTGCTCCACACACACCGGATCACCAGCCGAGCTGATCCATGTGGGGGCTGCGAGACAAAGCCCTCGCATACCACTGCACAGGACTTGTAGGGACTTAGTGGTTTGGAGGCTAGAGTAAGCCCTGTCGCGTGCGAGCCAAGCCCGCACGCGACCTTTAGTAACTGTTTTGAGATATTTATGGCACGAGCTCCATAAACCAGGTCAAGCCGGTCAAACCCGGTCAACCCCGTAACGGTTCCGGTATTCGCGCACAACGTGCTGTAACGGTCCCTATATACTCGGACGAACGTGCCGTTATGGTTAAGCTAATTAAGCCGCCATTAATGGGCGCATTAACCACACTACAACGGTCACGTTCTCTGCTATATATAGGACGTTAACCTTTCCATACAAAGGAGAACACACTAGCCATACGCGGAAGCTCTGCCGAACCTCTGTCTCTCTCTCAGACA
Organism: Linanthus parryae; assembly: GCA_023055425.1. NCBI lineage: Eukaryota > Viridiplantae > Streptophyta > Magnoliopsida > Ericales > Polemoniaceae > Linanthus > Linanthus parryae. The sequence goes on from JALGPY010000001.1 coordinate 126,985,463, forward strand.
TTACTACTGCCTTACTCTCTCCCTACACACAACCCAACTCTTCCTGTGCTATCTCTGATCCTCTACATACGGTGTACACGGAGGTCTCCCCGCCGGAATCTCTTGTGCACATTTTGGTGAACCCGACGTGAACTTACCAACAAAAGCAACCATGTCTCAGGAGGATGATGTTAGCAACAGATCGCCTTCCACCGAAACTGCCTCGGGAGAGGAGACCCGCCGTACTCCTGCGACCCCCAGCGAGGCGCCGACGTTAGAATCCTTGGACGCTACCGTCCAAGGCCAGGCGAAAGCTCTCAAAGCTCAGTCTGCACAGCTAGAACGGATCCTGGCCGTTCTGGGCACCCTTGCACCGAACCCTTCACCAGCCACCGCCGCCTCTCAAGGAGGAGGAGCCCCAACCGCTCCAGGACTGGGAGTGTCAACCACACCTCCCAACCCTAATTTGCAGACTCCACCGGCGACTACGCAGCTGCCTTCAATTCAAGGATCAACAGCTCAGATGTTGCCTCTCACTGCTCATACTCCTCAGCCTCCAGCTTTCGTACCTAATTCGGCGTCGCAGTATCCCTTGCCTCCGACAACGACGATCTGGGGCAATGCGAGCGGCCAATATGTCCCCAATCCTTCGGCGGCGTATGTGTCGCCTCCGCCTGCGGCAACCCCTCCTCCTGCTACTGAGGGAAGCATTCCAGAATTCATGACGTCTCTGCAGAAGCGCATGGACACTATCCTGGCTCACAAGTCATTCGCGGATACCATTATCCCGAAGCTAGACAACGATCCGCCCATCCCGAGAGAAATCTATCTCATGCCTAATCCGGTGGGGTATAAGGCTCCTAAATGGGACAAGTTCGAGGATGTCAAGTGGAACGCTCATGAGCATGTCATGTGTTTCATTGATGTCATGGGGCCATACAGAGCTGATCCCAAACTGCTGTTGCGAGAGTTCCCAAAATCTTTGGGGAACGTAGCGTACAAGTGGTACCGAACGTTGGAAGCCGGATCCGTGAAGACTTGGGACGACATGGTCCAGAAGTTCTACACCAAGTTCTTCCAGATGGAAGAAAAGGTGACAATGATCCATCTCTCGCGGATGTATCAGAAGCGCGAGGAGGACGGGATCACTTTTATCAAGAAATTCAGGGCGAAGTCCTTGGAATGCAAAGATCCAATGCTCGAAAGCCGGCTCGTAGAGATATGCGTGCAGTGCATGCGAGACGAATACAAAGGTATGCTCATCAATCTGCAAACACCTACGTTTTCAAAGCTCATCGAATGCACCAAGAACATCGAGCCTATAGTAGAGAGACAGAAAAAGAAGAACGCCCCGGAGCGATCTTCGAGCGGTACTACCTACAAGATCGGGAGGTTCAGTTACAAGAGGGGACGCGAAGCTGAGGTCAATACAGTTTCACCCCAGAAACAGGCGAAGGTTGTGAACTTTGACGTACCACCTCTACCATGTTCAGTGGAGGAGGCAAGCGACCTCTGCAGGCAGTGGCGCAAGGACGGTGTCCTACCGCCGCTCGAGAAGATACCCTCCAAAGAGATGGTGAGGGACCCGAAGTGGTGCGAGTACCACGGCAAGGTCATGCACCCCACAGCGGAATGTAAGAAGCTCAGGATTACATTCGACCAGAAGATGAAGAATGGCGAGCTGATCGTCAGCGATCACAGGAAGGATGTGCGCAACAATCCACTTCCTGCCCATGCGGAGCAAGACTCAAAAGGCAAAGAGGTCGCCATGATCTCGATTGTGGACTTAGAAGAAGTCGCAGAGGATGGTCTACCCATCATTGCCGAAGTCCATGATGACAAGGACTACAGTGTAGACACAGAGGATGAATGTGCCGATCGGATGAAGGGGTCGCACGGCTTTAGCAGATTCTTCGACGAGATGAACTTCTCTGATAAGTGCCGGACAGATATGACGAAAGCAATCTTGAGGATAGCGGAGGACTATGAGGAGGATCTTGTAGTTTCCAACGGGAAAGTCATTAGGGCGTCCCGCTCCACAGAAAAGATTATGACCGTTTCTGCCAGCGACAAAAAGACAGATGCGAGCCACCAGAGGTCTCTGTATGTGACAGCCATCATCAATGGTGTCGAGTTCAAACGTGCATTTGTAGACGGAGGAGCAGCGGTCAACGTCGTTTCGCTCCACACACTGAAGCTAGCACGGATCCCCGAGCACAAGATTGTCAGGCGTCCATCTCCGCTGATGGGATTCGGAAGCAACTCTAGAATGACGATCGGTTGGGTCCGCCTGGGCGTGCAGATCGGCTAAATCAAGTGCTCAGCGAAGTTCTATGTCATAGATGCGAACACTACGTATCACATGATCATAGGTCGAGCCTGGATTCATCGCTTTGACGCGGTTCCTTCAACGGCTCACCAAGTCATGAAAGCTATCTGGAACGACAGAATAGTCGAGATACCGGCTTCAACGAATCCATTCAACCTGGATGAAGCACATCTTAGCGAGGCAGTGTGGTTTACCGAGATGGCGGACGAGCAAACACCGGGACCATTCAACCCTACTCCTCTACCTCTATGGGAGGACATCAAGGATCAGTCACCTGCGGGAGTAATGGTGACAAGGGAAGACGCCAAAGAAAAGCCGCCTACGCGTGAAGTGGCGCCGCGAATCGCTTACCATCGAAAGAACGTGTACACTCTGAAGAGAATTGCAAAGCATGACTCCGAAGGCAAGGAGATAGAGAGCTTCTACGCCAATGGGAAGAAGTGCTATCGCATATGAAGGTGCGCGGGGATGTCCTCATACGGGCATGGGGATATCCCTGGGCAAATCAATCAAATCGAACAGATTGCGGTAACGGAAAAGCCAATGCAGGGCAATCCGGATGAGAAGCTCACAGAAGCACCTGAATGCATGGAAGATAGGCCCAGACCACAAAAGCAAGAGCTAAAGGAAGTGTTCCTCAGCCCGAACGAGGAAAAGAAAAGGCCAGTCTTTCTAAGCGCGGACCTCACAAGCGGGGAAGAGCAAGGGCTGCTACAGCTCCTAACTGAATACAAGGATGTGTTCACATGGGAGTATGATGAGATGCCAGGACTGGATACAAGCATCACTATGCACCGTTTAGACATCATCCCAGAGTCTAAGCCGGTAAAGCAGAGCACAAGAAGCTTTAGGCCGGAGCTTAACGTGAAAATCAAACAGGATATTGTCAAACTCCTGGATGCCAAGTTCATAGAACCGAATCATCATCCCACATGGCTGGCCAACATTGTGCCAGTGGTAAAGAAGAACGGACAGCTTCGCATCTGCGTGGATTTCTGGGATCTCAATCGTTTCTGCCCAAAAGACGATTTTCCACTGCCCAACATCGATTTGCTTATTGATTCAAGAGCGGGCCATCGCATGTTCAGTTTCATGGACGGCTTCAGCGGGTACAACCAGATCAAGATGGACCCTGAAGACGCGCGGAAAACTGCATTCATCACTCCGGTGGGGGTGTTCAACTACACAGTAATGCCGTTTGGTCTCAAAAACGCGGGTGCGACCTATCAACGGGCCATGATGGCCCTATTCCACGACATGATGCACAAAGAAGTGGAGTTTTATGTGGATGACCTGTAGTCAAATCCAAGCAGGAAGCAGATCACCTCGCAGATTTACGGAAAGTGTTCAATAGATGTAGACGCTTTCAATTGAAAATGAATCCCATGAAGTGCGCATTTGGGGTAACATCAGGGAAGTTCTTGGGATGCGTGGTTCATCGCCAAGGAATCGAGCCTGACCCTGCGAAAGTATCATCCATCACTAGCATGACGCCGCCCCATAACCAAAATGCCTTGAAGAAATTTTTGGGAAAGCTATCATATCTGCGGAGATTCATCCCAGCGATTGCCGAAATCACCTGCTGTTTTAGTACCCTTCTCAAGAAAGATGCCGTATACAGTTGGACTCCGGAACACGAAGCTGCGTTCGGAAAGTTGAAGGATCTGCTGACGTCTTCAAAAATAATGATCGCACCTCAACTGGGATCACCGCTTTTGCTATATCTGACGTCAACAAGGAGGTCCATAGGAGCACTCTTGGCTCAGGAGTACGAAGGCCAAGAAAGGCCTATCTATTACATCTCTCGCATTGTGCAGCCTGCTGAATCAAGGTACACAGACATCGAACGTCATTGCCTTGCCTTGTTCTTTGTGATAGAGAAGTTGAAACACTACTTTGCGTCGCACAAAGTAGTAGTGGTCACCAAGAGTGATCCCATACGATATCTGCTAACCCGCACTACTCCTGGAGGAAGATTGGCGAAATGGTACATGACCATCTCTCAATACGATATCACGTGCGTGCGACCGCGAGCGATCAAGTCGCAGGCGGTAGCGGATCTGTTGGCACAGTTCCCCGACAACCGCCACGAGCCCGTGATCGAAGAAGAGCTCGAAGGACCCGAAATCTATGCAATCGACGTGCCCTATTGGACACTCCATTTCGACGGATCGTCAACAAGGAAATGCGGGGGCATTGGGATAGTCTTGACCAAGCCGGATGGAGAGGTCATACAGATGTCCGCCAAACTCGACTTCGCAGTCACTAACAATGAAGCTGAATATGAGGCTCTTATCGCGGGACTTCGGGCAGCAAAGGCTTTAGAAGTAAGCAACCTGACGATCATGGGAGACTCCAAGTTGATCGTCAAGCAAGCCTCGGGCGAGTAAGGTTTGAAGGAGATTAACCTTCTGTCTTACCGGACTCTAGTACAAAAGCTGGTACAGCAATTCTGCGATGTGAGGTACGAGCACAAGCCCCGAGCAGACAACAGGCATGCAGATGCTTTGACAACCTTGGTATCTAAGGTCAGTACAGACAAATGTCCCGCAAGGATTTCCATCGAAGTGCGAACGTCGTCGGCATTGACAGAAGATGCGTGCGACGACGAACACATGGATGACACAGACTGGAGAAAAGCAGTCCTACGAGCTATTGCAGAAGGCACAAGCAGTGAAAGTTGGGCACTCACAAAAGGGTACTGCATACATGACAACACCCTTTACTACAAGGGTCCTGGCGGAATACTCATGCGATGCGTCTCCGAGCAAGAGGGACAACTGTTGTTAGAAAAGATTCACCAACATGCTTGCGGAGAAAGTGAGGTGTCAATCTATCGGAAGGCTCAGAGATATGGCATTCATTGGCCAGACATGTCAACAGCCGCGGCCCTGATACAGGGGAAGTGCGAGAGTTGCGCACTAATCAAAGATTCTCTACTCATCGCTCTAACTAATGAAGACGCGGATTGGAGGAAGCCACTCTTTGATTTTCTCACCCAGGGCACTGTGCCCGGATCGAGAAAAGAAGCTGAGAAATTGAAGAGGAAAGCATCTCGATACGTAGTACAAGAAAACCTGCTTTGGCGAAGAGGTCACGAGGACAACTTGCTGCGATGTCTAGACGGCAGGGAAGCACAAGAAGTCATGGACCTTTCTCATCAGGTGGAACACCAAGGAGGTGCGAAATTATGCAGGAAGCTCCTCTCAATTGGATATTTCTGGCCTACGATGGAGGCTGATTGCCGCACCAAAGTACGACGCTGTCAGGAGTGCCAATTCAAAGGAAACCTAGTGCATGCTCCCGCTGTGGATCTACATGCATTGGGAACCCCATGGCCATTTCACACGTGGGCGCTACACTTCGTTGGTCCCATTCGACCAACTTCGCACGGGAATCATTTTATTCTCACCGCAACTGAGCTATTTACCAAATGGGTGGAGGCAATACCACTGAAGACGGCAAATGCGCTAGCTGTGGTCAACTTCATCCAAGAAAACATCATATGCAGGTTCGGAATTCCAAACACCATTCTTTCAGATAATGGTACTCCTTTTGTTAATCGCCAGGTAGCTGCGAAGTTAGCAGAGTATAACATCAGGCAAATATGTTCCACCCCCTACTACCCGAAGGGGAACGGGCAAGCCGAAGTGACCAACAAAACGCTATTAAGGATTTTGAGCAAGATGGTCGCAGATGACCACAAGAAGTGGGCTGATTCTCTAAGCATAGCCCTGTGGGCCTACCGAACTTCTCCAAGGACACCCACGGGGGCCTCACCGTTCCTACTATGCTATGGGGCCGAGGCCGTGGTACCTGCGGAGGTGAGAGTCAATTCGGCAAGATTGGCCTTCCACGCACTCTACGAAAATCAATGTGATCATGACTTAGTCTTGCTGGAAGAAAAGCGAGAATAAGCTAAAAGGACCAACAAGCGGTATAAAGAAAGGATCGCTCGTGCTTACAATAAGACGGTCCAGCGAAGAGATTTCGCAGTTGGAGACTTGGTCCTGCGCGCATCTGACCACTGCATGCGAGAAGCGGCTCACCCAAAGTTCGCAGCCAATTGGGAAGGACCCTTCGAAGTCACAGAAGTCTTCGACAGTGGCTACTGCAGCATACGAAGGTTGCACGGAACAACCTCAACCCCGAGTTCAGTCAACATGCGCTGGATTAAGAAGTACTATCCTTGACTTCTCTCATTTCATGCGTTTTATTATAACGTTGCTTCATGTCTTGTATGGCTATGATTTACACAATCTCCTCTCCCATATGAGAGAATTGTAATCTTATCTCTCCCACATGAGAGCATTATAATAAAAGGGTTCTCCTAAATGAGAACTTCATATTCCTAGCTGTTTATGTTGCTTTATTTAGTTCGTTATTACTGTTAACGATTGGCTACCCGCCACAATACCAATCTGTACAACTGCGATCTTAACCGATCTTCTAAGCCTATCTAATCGATAGCACCCTTTGCGAAATACGATCTTGATTGATCTTCTAAGCCTATCTGCTACGATAGCACCCTTTGCGACATGCGATCTTAACTGATCTTCTAAGCCTATCTGCAACGATAGCAATCTATGAGAAATACGATCTTAATTGATCTTCTAAGCCTATCTGCTACGATGGCAACCTATGCGAAATGCGATCTTAATTGATCTTTTAAAGCCTATCTGCCACGATAGCAGCCTATGCCAACTGCGATCTTAATTGATCTTCTAAGCCTATCCACCACGATAGCAGCCGCGATCTTAATTGATCTTTCTAAGCCTATCTGCCACGATAGCAACCTATGCCAACTGCGATCTTAATTGATCTTCTAAGCCTATCTGCCACGATAGCAGCATACACAAAATGATCTTAATTGATCTTCTAAAGCCTATCTGCCATGATAGCAACTCACGCGAAAAACGATCTTAATTGATTTTCTAAAGCCTATCTGCTACGATAGCAACTCATGCGAAAAACGATCTTAATTGATCTTCAAGCCTATCTGCGGTGATAGCAGCATTATACAAATGCGATAGCCATATTGTGCAAAATGATCTTAAGTGATCTACAAAGGTATATCTGATGAGATAACACCCGCACTTACATCCGAAAGCAAATCACAAGCCCATCTGCCAAGATGGCACAACTGCGCAAATACGATCTCGAACGATCTAATGAAACATCTGTGAATTTATATGGCAGATAGCAAATGCGAAATATGTATATAGCATTATACAAGGCGGAATATGCCGACACGCATGCGAAATTGTATTTTGTTGCAACGACACAGCAAATAATACAAAAGCTATTTATCATTATGAGTCAAAAAGACTTACAATTTATCTGTCTAGATAGCAGCTTACAAGCGAAAAAGCTCAAATCTTACTACGCAGCCAACATGGCTTACAATGCATTCGAAAATTAACTGACAAGCCAGCAGTGACACGCCACGGGAATCCTAACTGATAAAGGATGAACCCAACGGTTCTAACACCGGCTATGCGAGACGCAGATCTGCGGCCAAAGATCTGTAGCAAGTAGGGTGCTTCTGCGAAGAGATCAACTCGCCATTAGCTGCATCCATGGCGGCAATGGTCTGGGTGGTCCTATTTCCAAGATCTCAGGATCTGACAAGACCCCTGTCTGATCAAGATATGTACCGGAGGAACCTCCTGTTCCGGCGCACATAGTCGCCCAAAACAGGGGAAGCAGTCATTCCTCTGGTACTGGGTTCCTTGTCATGATTGACAAGGGCATTGACAAGCCCCCTGAGTTCAAGAACGAAGAGGAAAGAAATCCTCCTCCAGGGATGCTGGAGGAGAATTCCGCCGTTCATTACGAGACGGTAGCACGGTCACTACGGCGCTGCACCTCACCGGGAGGCGGCCGGAAACATGACCTGCAAACATAATACACGAAGAAAATTCTTCGAACATACATGAGATATCATCTCCATCTTCTCTATGATGGTTATAAAGAGCAATAAGCCTCATACAGCGGATCTTGGAAACTATTTCTATAGCACAAAGTGCAAACTCAGGATTCACAACTTGGAGTTGCCATGAATCAACGAAAAACAAGCGTTGAAGCCAGCAGTCGTAAGGACTCACGGCAAAGCACATTTTTGGGGTGAAGAACCCAAATGGCAAAGACAGGGTTTATATAGACCTTGTGGAGACTCTTCAGTTGCTAAGATGAGTCATCAGAATTTGAAAAGAGGGTAAGGTCAATCACTTACGCCTTGAAAAGCGGTAATGATCAATTACCCTACTAAAGGCTACGACGATTCAGTGGCGTATCCTAATTAATGACGGATAGTCATGATTCGGATGGACTTCCCAAGGAAAGCGTGCTTATTTTCCGAGAAATTAGCGCGAAAATCAAGCAGAGTATCAATTGCTGATGTCATAATTAGATATGCACAGAGATATTCCATCAAATCCCGGAAAAGGGCAAAACGGGCATGTCGATCCTTTTGTTAAAAAAAAAGGGGAGAAACCCTAGCAGCATTACATTAATGTTTCAACATTACATTAATGTTCCATCTATTTCCTTGCTACTTTTCAAATTCAAAAAGTCAAAGCAAATTCTTGATCAAGGAGTCATGGGGCGCGAACTGATGGCTCAGCTTCTCTACCTGCTCCACTTCTTGCTTCAATTGCTCGCACTTGGCATTCATCTCATGATAGAGCTTCATAGCTTCTTCAGCCTTTTGCTTCTGCTGCTCCACCTTCTGCTTCTCAGCTGCGAGGTTCTGGTGGCCGAGTTTCAAAGTTACGGCTGCGCGAATCAGGGTAACTCTTTTCATAAGAAATCTGAAACCCAGTCTACCTTGAACTTTGGTAAGAATATTTTGGCACATGCCAAAAAGCAATTCGGCACTCTGGACAGAAATGGTCGCAGGCGTGGCCGCAGACAGCTGCTCCAAAATCCAAATGGATTCGGTAAGAAACAGCCTCCTGTCGAAAGGCCCTATCTCCAGAGATCTTGCAAATGATTGGGGGTAGGTGAGGCGCATCCGAACCACCCAGTCCACATCAGTTTGCTTCAAACCTAAAGCAATGTCGAAGCTAAGTTATGCTATTAAACTCGCAAACGAATAATGCGAGATGCAAACAGCGAATCACTACTTACCAGTTCCTTCCAGAATCTCACAAAGAGAAGGAATGCGCATTGCTGGAGTAGTCGAAGACTGTCCTCGCTCCATAGCTCTCCTGTCAGCTGCGAGTTCTAATCCCTCATAGTTAGGAGGAAGAGTATACGCCGCACCAGCTGCGATTGCATTCCCGACCTGCGAGCCCCAAAAGCTCCACGCAGGAAGAGGTGCCACTGACTCAGTCACCGCCGGAGGCGAAGTGACAGCTGAAGTTTCTTGGAGAGGGATACTTTCAGATGCGGAAGCGTCAGCAGCACTTGTTCTTACTTCCTCAACGCCAGTACGGGCATCTTCTTCCATTAGCACAGCGTCAGCTTCAGCATCATCAGAAAGTTCGATGATGTCCTCAAGAAGCTCTCCTGCATGTTCAGCAGCTGCTACGGGCTTCTCGGTATGGGAACTCGGAATCGGAACATAGGACGCAGAAGGCTGACTTCTTTGCTCCAGCACAGGTTCTCCAGCATTGCCTGCGATATAAAATGCGATAGTATGAGGTAACTCGTATTATAAGTTATTTTACTACCTTTGCTAAAGCTAAGAGCAAGCACCTCCACGCGAAGGTGGGATTGAAGTATCTTCGTCATACACTAAAGACGTGGAACCATGCCCTATTAGTGTGTCCTCATTAAGCAGGTCCTTAAAATGAGCGTGACCTGGGACGCGAAGAAACCAGTCATGTTTCTGTTTCAAGTTGCTAAGGTCTAGTACATGCATATCGCTCAAATGATTACCTGAAGGTTCTCCGCACTTGCCTACTAGCCAACGGCGAATGTCAGCCTTTGACACACCATGCTTTAACGCACCCACAATAACATCTCTATAAGTTACTGCGAGATTGAAGATCTCACCTTTATCGCCGCCTGCGATTTCTTCAAAATCTGCTTGGGCTTGCTCCAGGGCTGCTGCATCCTCTTCTGGAGCCGCATCCTCCTCCTCCGCCTGAGGAGCCACTTCTTCGGGAAGCACATCTTCCTCGTCAGCTGGACGCACTAAGTCGTCAACATGTTGCTCTTCGAGGCTCCGCTGTCTCACACGCTCGAGCTCCTCCTCTTCTCGCTGCCTTCTCCTTTCAGCAGCTTCCGTGGCTGTCTTCCTGGACTCGGCAAGAACGTCCTCGCTTATGGGATCGTCTGGAATGCCAGAATGGGTATCTCTCTTTTGTCTCTTGGCCAAAAGGCCACCGATGGTCTCATCATCATCATCATCTGCGAAGAAACGATTGGTTTAAGAAAGAATTGCAAAAGAATTACGATAATGAGAAGGGAAACGCGATGGAGGTACCTCCTGATTCTTCCTCATGTATCACAATTGTTCTTTCTTCTTCTTCTTCATCACCTTCTCTGGGCTCCTGCCTCTCTTCTTCTTCCTCCTGGTTGAATGGAACGAAGGTCTCAACTGCGAGCTCCTTCCGCGCTTTGCTGGGCATGCGACCTTTGCCTTTGTCCCTGGCAGAAAGGGACTTCGCTGGAGGAGAAGTTGGAGCGCTCCTAGGGGAAGATATTGTAATTCCCTTCTGCCTGGGTCTCTTCGCTCTCGGCGCCGCAGTCGCTGGAGGGGACTGATCATCTCTGGGTGGAGACGAGGCCGGAGCATTGTCTATCAGCGAGTCAGCAAAAGCATTCATGACTGCGCGAATCATGGTTTCGACCTCGGGATCCATCCTCGATGCTAGCAGGAACGACTGTCCTTGCCTTTTGGTGGCAACAATGGTGTTAACCAACGACTTGGAACGATCACCAGATGCGAATCTCCGCACATGACACTACAGCAAACAGTATAGAATAAAGGCATCAACATGTGGAAATCAAGAAGCTCAATGCACGCGGGAAAAGTTGCTTACCTTAGCGAATGTCTCGCTGTATCTAATGACATGCGAGTCGCCTTTCTTAACTGCGACGATCTTTTCCTTCAGAATGACGTCAGGGCACAAATGGTTCTCATGATCCAACAATGAGTAGCAACCATATTCAGACTCGCTCAGACTGCAATTAGGGCGAAACGGAAAAGAGTTTCTCTTGATCAATGGAGCTCTACTCGGCTGGGCGGCCGACTGTGTTCAATCCTCGTTTGCTGGGCGATCCAGTATGCGAGTCAGTTCTGGGAACAACCGCCCTCGCGGTTACCCGCAGGCTGCTCAAAGGGAAGATTGTTCATGAAGACTGTCCTGCACTCCTTTGTTAGCAAGCGCTTATAGCAACCTCTGATAATGGACTGGGGCCAGATTGATGGTGCCACTGCATCAAAGCCGAACTGGGGAGAAACTCGAGTGGGATCAACATCCACGGTAATCCTCTCATACCTAGGCGCGAGCTCACGAATATGCTCTGCGAGAGCAGGAAGGGAACCTCGCAGGCACCAGCAAAAGAATTCGCGATAGCGCTCATGGAAATGCGATCCCCCTTCAAAGAGGAGCTCTTCTGAGAAGACAACACCCTTAGAAGGGTACAGCTTTGGAAACCATCGCACGTTCTCAATGCGTATGGCATAGGGCCTGGCAGTGAACTCTTGCCGCTTGTCGCATATCAGGCTCCAGACGCACTTGGTATTGTTCGCTCCGAACCACCTCGCAGCCCTGCCACTGTTGCGCTCCTCCGTCTCGCCTGGGGGACACCACTTGTTGGGTTTAAGAGCAGTCGAGGCATAGGACGGCCATCGCTCAAAGACCCACATTGTCAAGAAGGAAATGTTGACAAAAGTCAGTATATCGAGGCGGCCACGCGACTCCTTCATAGCCACAACTAGTTGATCCAGTCTATAGTACAGCGTGCCCAAGACCAAGGGTCCGAGTGCGACTCTCTGGCCAAGGGCGAGCTTCACAGCAAGCGGCAGAACGTGATAGAAGACTCCATCATGCGGGTGACCATCGATTAAGTACCTCGACAGCCATGAACAGAGGAAAGCACAAAGGGTCAAGTGATAGCCTTTACCCTCCACATAATTCTTGGCCTCCGGGTCCTCACTCAGAAGCTTCTTGGTGATGCTGCTGTTCGCGTAGTCACGAAAGAAGTACTGCAACCATTTGTTCCAGGTATTCTTCGCAGACGTACCAACCAACTGCCAGTTCGGGAGGGCTTTGGTAGTAGTCCACCGGGTGGAGATTTTCTTCACCTCTGATAGGCATTCCTCCATCTGCATGTACAAAGCGATCTCCGCAGCTGTCCTCAAAGGACTCAAGGGGTCCACTTCACCCATGGGAGAAAGATCGTACAGCATATGCACGTCCTCGAGTGTGGGGGCAGCCTCGAACTCAGCAAAGTGGAATGTGTGAGTCGCAGGCGAGTAGCGGGAAAGAAGGTTTAGAAGCATGGACTGGTCCAGCTTCACGGCAGCACCCTTCATAGCACGAACAGCGAAGTATATGCCGGCCTCATTAAGAGTCACAGCACGATCGGTCAACACGTGGTCAATCCACTCATCCATGCAGTCCAATTTCTGGACAAAAGCTTGGGTGGAAATCGCAGCATAGGGGAAGTACCCATTTTCGATTCCCAATCGAACCACGTCCTCGGAGCCAATCAACTCGAGCAAGGCTGAGTTAACTGGGGGAGTCGGTGTTAGCAATCCCTCATTGGGGACAGAAGCAGGCAATTTCTTCGCCTTAACCCTCGCGTGGTAGAAATCTTTGCCACCCAGATAGGGGGCTTTTCGCCACAAAGCTTGCGGAAGATCAGGTATCTCTTCGTCCTCCTTGGTGGATTTGGTTCCTTTTGTCTTGGCCATTCCTGCGGAAGAGCAAGAAAAAAGGGGGGAGAAATATGCCACACTTCAATTTGAATTTCGAGATTCAAAATCTATGGAGAGAAAGATAAATAGTTTCTGGTATCGATTTCAGAATAGAGGGTTGCATTATCAGTGATTTCAAAACCCCACATCCGAAGTCCTTATTATTGAAGGATTAAGGCAAAAGTGGGTTCAAAGATCAAAGCTTCTTCACAAGTTTCAGCAGATAATATGGGTTTGCAGATCCAACACAGTGAAAGCATACACTGGTATTTTAAATCGAAATTGAACAAGGCCAACCTTGTTTTCGCAAAGCCTGCTTGGATACACACAGTTGAAGAAGACGATTTGCAGTTCTGAACTGGTGATTGATTATCTGAATCTGCTCTCGAAGACTTCCGGGTATCATTCACTTTAATAGAAAGAAGTGATGCTTTGAGACAATGGAGAGTACAAAGTATTTATCCAAAAACAATGAAGGGTTGTGTCCTTTCAGTAGTCGAATCGCAACCGTCACCGTCGAATCGCGCAATCACAGGACAAGCTGACGTCACGCCTAAAACCCTAAAGGCCAGACGGCACGACGCTAGGGGCTTTAGGTCATAATGGCACGCACGGGGGCTGAACTTACCCGTATTTGAATTGGTGCGTGGCGGCGACGCGTATGTTGGTTTCCGCGCATGGAAGTCTATACAGCTATGACTCTTCACGCGCAGAAAGGGGGCTAATGTAGATAGTGCTTTCTGAGCTGACAGATCTTGGCCACGTGGCAACCATCCAGCACACCATATTGTGCTCCACACACACCGGATCACCAGCCGAGCTGATCCATGTGGGGGCTGCGAGACAGAGCCCTCGCATACCACTGCACGGGACTTGTAGGGACTTAGTGGTTTGGAGGCTAGAGTAAGCCCTGTCGCGTGCGAGCCAAGCCCGCACGCGACCTTTAGTAACTGTTTTGAGAGATTTATGGCACGAGCTCCATAAACCCGGTCAAACCCGGTCAACCCCGTAACGGTTCCGGTATTCGCGCACAACGTGCTGTAACGGTCCCTATATACTCGGACGAACGTGCCGTTATGGTTAAGCTAATTAAGCCGCCATTAATGGGCGCATTAACCACACTACAACGGTCACGTTCTCTGCTATATATAGGACGTTAACCATTCCATACAAAGGAGAACACACTAGCCATACGCGGAAGCTCTGTCGAACCTCTGTCTCTCTCTCAGACATTACTACTGCCTTACTCTCTCCCTACACACAACCCAACTCTTCCTGTGCTATCTCTGAGCCTCTACATACGGTGTACACGGAGGTCTCCCCGCCGTAATCTCTTGTGCACAACTAGCACACATTTTAGAACATTCTGACGAGAATATAAGAATCATAGCAAAAGTAGAACCAGAGTTTAGGGTTACTGTAGCTCAACAACAATGGAGAAAGAGAGAGACTTATATACACAAAGTGGGAGAAACAGAGCAAATGAGAGTGAAAAATGAACCAGTTTTGAGGCTGTAATTCAGCTGGTTCATTAAGTTTATAGTTGGAGTTAATTCAACTGTACTTTGGTAGGTTAGGGTAGATGGAATCATTCAATGTTTTTAGAGATAGAGAGATACACATTTGTTAGGGTTTGTTTTTGAGTTTGAATATCACTCTCACTGACAAGGGTAGCAGGGTAATTCAATGGTTTCTCACCCACTTTAGGGTACATGTCATCAGCCATGTCACACCCAGTTGCCCCACTTGTTTGTTAAAAACTCTTGTAAGCATCTGTTTAAAAATGGGGTATTTTTCAAATAGCAATTCAGCCAAGTGCAGAATTCAAACACCAATTCAGAGACTGGCATTATTCCAATGCCCCCCAAAGTGTTCCACGTGCCAGAATCGTTTCAATATGGCGACTTTATCGGCCAGATGATCAAGCATATGGTGACCCATTATTGCCAGCAAGAACAGATGGCCGCGGTGGTCAGCCAAGTTGATGGACCGCTAATTTCTCATTTTAGTCACCAACATCCACTAACTCCTACTATTTGGACGAATGCGCCTAGTAACAACAACGTTGTAGAAGGTGAAGAGATGAAGAAGGACGTAATAATATGCAATGCCTGTGTGTTTCCTATATCAACACCACAGGTGCATTATAGTTGTAAGGTAAGCAACAACTACTTTCTCCACGAGTGGTGTGCCAAGCTGCCCAAAGTGTGGAAATGCCCGACTTATCCGGAGACCACACTCACTCTCGGCCGAGACCCTGCAGATGATGATGAGTTAGATGCAATTCCTCATTGTGAGTCATGCAACAACTACAATGATGGTTATATCTACCGAGGTAAGTATGATGGGAGAGATTATGATTTCCATATGGATGCTAAATGCCTCTTCTTACCTCCAGCTATCTTGCACAAAACTCACCAACACCCTCTCAAACTCGTACGACACTGCTATAACGAGGGTTGTGTTGCATGTTATCGTAGCGAAGAATCCGAAATGGCATATGGATGCGAGCAGTTTTGCTATTATTTACATTTTAGTTGCGCCCTACAACCCATTACGATTGCGCACAGGTATGACAAAATCCACCCTTTCATCCTAGTTGAGGCTCCCATCCAAGGCCGTAAACCAGATGATGAGTATGTTTGCGAGTTCTGCGAGGAACACATTCTACCAGAGTGGTGGTTTTATCACTGTTTACCGTGTGACTTGTCAGCTTGTGTTTACTGCATCTCTGAGGGTAAACGTATAATATGATATATCAACCCTAGCATAAGGTGGTACGACAGCAGGATTCACAATCATACCCTCATATATGTTGCACTTGATTATAAAAGCAGTAGTTCTTTTTGTTCATTATGTAACCATTGCTTTGGGTGGGACCACAATAACCATATCAGTGTGCACGAGTGCGCGCTACGATGTGAACAATGTGACATCATGTTCCACTATTTAGACTGTATAGATTCAACTTTTATGTTGTCAGTCAAGAGGGAAGAAAGCTAATTATTGAAGATTATACTAGGAACTTGTAATGCAATTTCTTTCATTGTGAGAATAAGTTTAGAGTAGTTCGTACTAGTACTACGCGGTTTTGCTTCCTGCGCTAGTGGTCAATTATATTAGAATTTGAAGTGAAAGATCTCTTGCTGCTAGGACTAAACTGTAACTGCATCCAAACTAATGACATGAATTAACTTCGTACAGCATCCCTTAGATCAGTTGAGGAGAAGCTTGAGCAGCCGTTGGATCACTTTTCCGTTGCTATTAAAATTTCTTTTCTTTGCTTCATTAGAACGGTGTCGTTCTCTTTATCGCCAGCACAGCTGGATGGTTTGACAAGTCAAAGGGATGAGTGGCACTCCCTGATTGGCTCTGCTATTCCAGTTGTGCATGGTTGTTATCATTTTCTGTTTATTGCATTTACCTCCCCCCCTGAGCTGAGTGTATAAGTATTCTATCCTGCTTTGTTCTTAAGCAACTTTTGGAATGGATGAAGAGATTAATCTTTGGGTTTCTCTCGTATCTCTCTTCTTCCTCGTCTTCTTTTGATTAGTTTTGATTTCTAATATGGTGTCAGAGCTTAGTTCTCCGATCTAGATATCTGGTGATTGAGGTTTCAGGGAGAGTGCTTGGATTTGAAGATTGCAGATAGGGTTTTCAGATCTGGTTCTGATTTGTGCTGCGACTTGAGGTTTCAGTTGTTTTGAAGGTTCAGAATGACGAACGAGAATGCTACTGGGAGAGGTATGAGTTTTCACACTGATAATTCTTCTTCGTTTTTCATTAGCAATTAAGAAAATCCAGGTCATGTGTTAGTCTCTCAGGTTTTGACTGGAGAGAATTTTTAATACCTGGCATAGATCTATGCTTGTAGCTCTAGAAGCTAAGAATAAGCTAGGATTTGTGAATGGAAGTATTGAGATGCCTGATGCAGGAGATGATCTCTTCCCTTTGTGGAGGAGATGTGATGTCATGGTGATTTCCTGGCTTCTTAGTTCAGTTTCCAGAGATATATCTGGAAGTGTGATGTATAGAACTACTTCTAGAGAAATATGGATGGATTTGGTTGAAATGTTCTCTACGAAGAACATACCCAAAAAAATTCAGCTTAAGAAAGAAATTGGCTCTTTGAAGCAAGGTGATATGTAGGGGTGTTCATAAACCGACCGCAACGGCAAAACCGGACCGCACCAAACCGAACCGTACCTAAACCGATGGTTCAACAATTTTTTTTCTTAAAGAACGGTTTTATTATTTTTAAAACCGAACCGGGCACCAACCGAACCGAGACCGAACCGACAAAATCGAAAAAAACCGCACCGCACCGAGAAAAGTTTTTAATAGAAATTTTAGTATTTTACTTACTACCTCCCATGTTGTGACTCACTCCTCACAGTTTGAGTTTAACACTTTAAGTCGTACAGCCACACCATGGACCTAATTTACTAAACAAGAAATTATTTTCTCTCCATGTTGAAGTAAAAGAGAAGTAGGGAGCCACTTTTTTTTGTCAAATGTTGTGTTTATCTTTATTTTTTAGATGTATTTGGTAAGTACCAAAGATATAAGTAAACCGTTCTTTTTGTTATAGTTGGTTTACTTTGCGTCGAAATTGCAAATTAATACATAATATAATGGGTTCCAAACCGAATGGTATAACCGGACCGAACCTAAATTTTCGGTGCGGTTTTTTAATTTATAAATTTCAAACCGAAGGTATTTCGGTTTCAAAAATATTGAAACCGAACATTTCGGTTTAGGTGTCTCATATCTTCTAAAACCGACCGAACCGGACCGTGAACACCCCTAGTGATATGAGTGTCACTGTGTATTATACCAAATTAAAGACATTATGGGATGAACTCTGCAATTACAAGACAATTTTGTTTTGTGAATGTGGGAGAGTACAGAGTAGTGTGGAAGAATATTATGTTATGCAGTTTCTTATGGGTTTGAATGATGTTTATACCCCAGTAAGAGACCAACTTCTATTGACAGATCCATTTCCTAGTATGAACAAGGTTTTTGCCAAAGTGGTACAACAAGAATTACAGTCACAAATTAGTATTCCTCAAATGTTGAATCCTATGGCTATGTACTCAAATTTTCACCTGCAACATAATGCAGCCATGTATTCTCATTCAATGCCTACAAGAAGTCCCAAGAGTTATGAGAACATAAATCAAAATCCTCACTCACAAATGATGAATGCTAGCTCAAGATCTCACAAGACTCAGACTTCCAAACCTACCTGCTATCACTGTGGAGGAACTGGTCACATAAAGGAAAAATGTTGGAAACTGCATGGATATCTAGCAAATTATAAGCCTAAAGGAAAGTCCAGCTCACAATGTTATTGCTTGACATACGGATCATGCAATAGACTCCCCAAAACAGGCAAACTCTAGTCCTCTTACACAAAGCCAATGTCAGCAGATGGTTAGTTATCTCAACAATCAAATGCAGAGTTTGGGTGCTGCTAGTAGAGGCAATAATAGTTCAGGGAGCTCTCATGGAATGGATAGTCCTTTACAACAGTCATCACCCAGCAGTGTAAGTGAAAACAGCTACAGTCATCACTTCATGGGAGGGGTGAATTCTTATTTCTTTCAATCCACCTTTTCTTCAAGCATTATATTACCAGAAGCATGGATAATAGACAGTGGTGCTACAGATCACATGTGCTGTAATAATGTGTTCATGCATGACACTTATTCAGTAAATGACACTTATGTGTACTTTCCAAATGGAGATAGAGTGAAGGTGTCTTCTATTGGCAAAGTGAACCTAAGTGAAAATTTAATCATGGAAAATGTGCTATATGTGCCAAGTTTTCTGTTCAATCAATATCAATGTCTAAGCTTACAGCCACACACAAGTGTGTATTTGTATGTGGTGAAGACTCATGCAGTATTGAAGATAAACAGTCAAAGAAAGTTCTAGAAGTTGGTGTCAAGGTGGGTGGATTGAATCTTGTCCAAAGGAAGCTAAAATGGGTTGTTAGTGGAGAGGTTTCTCTAGCATGAATATCACCTCAGAGAGGGTGAGTTCTGAGATTTGGCATATGAGGCTAGGACATCTTTCTGATATCAAGCTCAAGAAGTTATGCAATTCCTTGAATTATAGCAACAAAGTAAACAACACACTGTGTGAGGTTTGTCCTTTAGCTAAAAAAAAGAAGTTATCATACAATTCACAAGGACACATATCTAATGTATTATTTGAATTAGTACATTGTGATGTATGGGGTTCTTATGGGACACCTACCCATTCAGGTCATAGATTTTTCTTGACTTTGGTTGAAGATAAGAGCAGAATGACATGGATATATCTACTGGTTCATAAATCAGAAGTGGCTTTGGTTATTCCTCAATTCTACAAGCTGGTTGAGACACAATATCAGGTTCAAATCAAGAAGTTTAGATCTGACAATGCCAAAGAACTTGGTCTTATGACTTTCTTTGCTAGAAAAGGCATAGTTCATCAGTTAAGATGTGTTGAGACTCCATAGCAGAACTCAGTGGTGGAAATAAAGCATCAACATCTGCTCAATGTGGCTAGAAGTTTGAGGTTCCAATCTCATTTCCCTATAAGATTTTGGGGGGATTGTGTCATGACTGCAGCCTATCTCATTAACAGAATACCAACAGTTGTCTTGGGACAAAAATCTCCATATGAGATCATGCACAAAACATCACCAGACTATGCTTTTCTCAAAGTTTTTAGATGTCTGTGCTATGCATCCACTTTGAAGCAGGGAAGACTTAAGTTTGATCCAAGAAGATGGATTTGGTTATTTATTTGGGGTAAAAGGTTACAGGCTGTATAATATCAGGGATGGTTCATTTCAAACCTCAAGAAATGTGATTTTTCATGAATCAAGCTTTCCATTTCAAAATAACATAGATCTAAGAGGATCAGAGCTCAATGACTTCACCTTTCCTGCAGCAGTCTTGGAAGTAGAAGATCAGAGTCATGTTCTTGTTATTGAAGAAAGCAACAATGATGATGTTGAGCTAGTTGATGTAGTTGAGGTTCCAGCTCCATCAAGTAGGCAGTCAAAGACACCAACATACCTGAATGAATATGTTCTAGCTGTGCAGGGGCCAACTTTAACCAAGGGAAACATTAAAATCCCTAAAACTATTTATGATTCATCACACTTTTCTGCTGATTATGGTCATTATGTGGCCCAAATTACCACTTTGACAGAGGCTAAGAACTATGCAGAAGCAATAAAAGATGAGAAATGGATAGCAGCCGTGAACACAGAGATAAAAGCTCTAGAGCAAAATCAAACATGGACCTTGACAAAGCTGCCAGCTGGACATGACACAGTGGGGTGTAAATGGGTGTATAAAATCAAATTTACATCTGATGGTTCCATAAAAAGGTACAAAGCCAGGCTGGTTGCAAAAGGATATACCCAAACTGAAGGTATAGACTACACAGAAACCTTTTCTCCAGTTGCAAAGTTGCCCACTTGCAAATGTGTCTTAGCAATAGTTGCTCTCAAAAGCTGGCATATAATTCAACTAGATGTTAACAATGCATTTCTGCATGGAGAACTCCAAGAGGAGGTGTATATGTATCTTCCAGAAGGTTATGAACTTGGCCTAGAAAGTCAAAAGCTAGTGTGTAAGCTGGAAAAGTCTCTATATGGTCTTAAGCATGCATCAAGAATGTGGTATAGTAAGTTTTCTACTACATTTATGACTCTTGGGTTTACTCAATGCAAGACAGACTACACTTGATTACCAAGCATGTGGAGGAACATTTTATTTTATTTCTAGTGTATGTTGATGACATTGTGATAGCTGGAAACAACATCCATGTGATTAACGCTCTGAAGAAGTCACTCAATCATAAGTTTCAACTCAAAGACTTGGGTGATTTGAGGTATTTTCTTGGGTTTGAGGTGGCAAGGAACAGAAATGGAATCTCTTTATGTCAGAGGAAGTTTGTTGTTGATATTCTCAAAGAGACTCAGTACATGAATAGTAAGCCTGCATCCATACTCATGGAGCCAACAAATAAGTTACAAAGAGGTTCAGGAGATGCATTGAAGGCAGCTGATGTTATCACTTATAGGAAAATTATTGGAAAATTGTTGTATATGTGTCACACAAGGCCAGACATGTGCTTTGCAGTTCACAAGGTAAGTCAATTTGTGTCTCAGCCTACAAATGCTCATCTGAAAGCAGTACACCATGTGCTGAGGTATTTGAGATCAAATCCAGGTCAAGGTTTGTTCTATCCAGCCACAAACTCACTTGAGCTTCATGCATACACAGATGCAGACTGGGCAGGTTGTTTGGACACCAGAAGAAGCACAAGTGGGTATCTGATCTACATAGGTGAATCTTTGGTGTCATGGAGATCCAAGAAGCAAAGCATTGTTGCTAAGAGTTCTACAGAATCAGAATAAGTTTTCTCTCCTACTTTGTTCTTAAGAAACTTTTGGAATGAATGAAGAGTTTAAGCTTTGGGTTTCTCCCGTCTCTCTCTTCTTCCTCGTCTTCTTTTGATTAGTTTTGATTTCTAATAAATTACGAGTATACCACATTTCTATGATTGGGGTTTTGTACCAGGCAGTTCGTTGTATAAGAATACGTGCGCAACATATGCATTTCCTCGTGAATCATTCTTGTTTCTTCTTCATTAAGCTCTGCTTGTTTTTCTTCTGATTATTTTCTATGTTTTACATTCCTTCTTCGTCAAGAAGTCAACACAAATAACTTTCATAAGTGGCAGCAACATCTTGTGCGCTTTCTTATGTACGTCAATGTTGTGTTAGCTGTAATTTATTCATAATACAAATGTGGATGACTCTAAGTAAACTGGGCAACAACTGCATAGATGGACAAGACTGATGAATAAGAGCATCTCCTTGAACTCATTTTGAAAATTTTATGTATTCAACGTCATATGTCTCAATGTTGAATGGACTCTCCTCAAAACACCTTCAAGAAAGCAAACTTCGCACATTATAAGACAATCCATTAATGAACAAACAACTGCTAAAAGGAACAAGGTCCATGGTCTCAATTGACCAAGTTCAACTACGAAGATGTCATACCAAAGCTCATGCCAATACATAGTTGTCTTTTCATGCAGAAAATGCCACAAAGGTTCAAGATAGTCATCCTGAGATTGCCTGGAGGGAAGCTTGAGTCTTCCAAGGCTTGAGATGAAGAGTGAGGACACAACGTGCAAAATGATGGATTGAGTTCTTAAAATCATTGAGGACTGATTTCTTCATCTAAGTTGTTGAGAGATCTCACCCCCTCACACCGTCATGAGCTTGTAATGATTTTATCAGAAAACAAAACTCTTGCGGGGTTGGAGAAGTACCGATCTTGTGTTGGTGGCAAATTGCATTTTCTACATGACAATTGCTCTCTTACTCATGGCAGCGGGTTCAACTATTCTCTGTGGCCACGACTTATTTTGTAGAAATTAGATTTAGATATTGGGTACCAATAATTGTTTCTTCGTTGAAAGTACTCGATTGATAGAACAGGCCTCCTGAGTCCTAAAAAACGAGAAACATTACTAATTTACATAGACTTTCACAGCGACACCTTCGGTTTGTTCTTCACTTAAAACGTATATGATTGATCATGCTAAGTACGAGAAAAAGCGAGCAACAAACCTTCCATGCTCTACCAAGAGGTAACAGTTTCAATGTCAACCGTCGTCCAGTGCCAGGGAGGGGGAAGTCTATCTAAACGCCCTGGCCATGTTGGGGGTAGCAAGAAAGGGCTTCCCTTGCCCAGCAAGTCAAATTCCGTCAACTCGTCCTTCCAAGAGGAACGCACAATTAAAACAATAATACATTTAAATTCATGACGTATTTTTTCTTTTTTCTTCCTTTTACAAACATAAGAATAAATCCGTACAAATGAAACTACAAAAGGAGTCGCACGCATTGGTAATGTAACTTCGCAAAAGATAAAACCCATAAAACAAGTACCAATGAACTGACACATAACAACAATGGTTATATTTAGACTCCAGTCATGTTTTATGGTCAACAACGCAATAAGCAGTTCACCACCAAATTTGGAGTCTCAATTCCCTAAATCCTGTTCTTAGAAAAGAGATGTACAGAAGACATGTGTTAAAATCTCGAAATAAACGAGCAAGAACAAAATCAATTCATGGAATTTTGGAGAAGAGAAAGGAGAGATGAGAAACCCAGAAATGTGATGAATAATTCTTCATACTGAAACCATCAACCAAACGATGATTTAATAGAGTTTGTTACAAAGGGAAAAGAAGAACCAATAAGAAGCTTACAGCTGTCCTAATTAGCTAACGGAATAAAACAAATAAAAGATTAAAGGAACGACACCGTTCTTGATCAACGGCCACGATTAGAAGAAAACACCAAAGATCCAACGGTAGCTGCTCATAGATAGTTCATGTCATCATTTTGGCATGGCTTTCACTTTAGTCCAGAGCTGCTAACCAAATACCAATTATTTGTTGATTTGTTGCTGCAATTTCAATATCCCCCCTCAAGTTGGAGTGGGGTCAACTAGCACACCCAACTTGGAAAGTAGATTGTGGAAAATAGGAGCTGTAAGAGGCTTGGTAAGAAAATTTGCAAGTTAATCCACACTTGCAACTTTCTCAAGAAGAATTTCTCCAGATTGAACTATATCTCTAACTTAGTCTTGTCATGATAAACTGGATTAATTGCAATGTCTATAGCCGGCTTGCTATCACAAAATATAACAGGTGTACCTGAATAAGCTATCCCAAGTTCAGTGAGTAAGGAAATGAACCATTTTATTTCAGATGAAGTCATTGCCAGGGCTCTGTACTCAGCTTCATCAGAGCTTCTAGAGACAACTTGCTGCTTCTTTGATCTCCAAGAAACCAGATCCTTGCCTAGAAAAACCAAATAGCCTGAAATAGACCTTCTAGTATCTATAGATCCACCCCAATCTGAGTCTGAATAAGCAGTGATAGCTGAACTTGTAACTGTTGGTAAGAAAATTCCCTGACTTGGTGCCTTTTTGAGATATCTCAATACATGATGCAAAGATAAAAGATGATTCCTTGTAGGTTGGGAAACAAATTGACTCAGCTTATTGACAGCAAAGGTGAGATCAGGTCTTGTATGGCAGAGATACAGGAGCTTGCCTATGATCTTTCTGTAAAGAGTGGTGTCATCACTGTCAAGAAATTCACTATCAGAGGCACTTAGAAAGATTTGTGCCACCATGGGAGAAGAAGCTGTCTTGCAGTTCAATTATCCACTCTCCTCTAGAAGAGAGTGTGCAAACTTATGCTGACATAGAAAGATACCAGTAATATCTATGGTTACCTCAAATCCAAGGAAGTAGTTGAGATTTCCTATGTCTTTTAGCTGAAATGCTTGGTTGAGTGAACATTTGAAAGCTCTTAGAGTGTGTAGATCAGTTCCTGCAAGGAGAATATCATCCACATACACTAGATCAATGATCAAGCATTTCCCTGAACCTTTGACAAAGAGTGTGTAATCACTTTTGCATTGCTTAAAAACCATTCTCAGCAGGGTACTTGAGAATTTGTCAAACCATTGTCTAGAGGCTTGTTTGAGACCATAAATAGCTTTCTGAAGTTTGCAAACTAGATATCTTGAAGCATTAGAGAAAGAACAAGATGTAAGTTCATAATAGCCTTGAGGAAGATCCATGTAAACTTCCTCTTGATAACTCCGTTTTGGAGTTATATTATTCCTTATTTTCGCTGTGTTTTGCGTGCTTATCATGGAGAATTTGATCGTCTTTGAGCGTTTTGTGCTAAAATTGTGAAAATTGAGTTTTTGAGCGTTCATCGTTAAATCCGGGCGTTTCTCGTATGTTTTGTTGCTTTTATTGTGATATGATCGCGGGTTCGTGTTTCGTGTTGTGGTTGGCAGGAAATAGGACGCGAGGATCAAAGGTGGTGAAGAAACGAGCTTCGGAAACAAAGAAAGCAAGGAAAACTCAAGAAAAGAAGCCAATAAAAAGTCAATGCAGGAACTCTTCGCACGAAGAGAAAAGATCTTCCCACGAAGAAAAGACTTAGCCAAAATTCTAGTTCTCTTCATGTGACATGATGCTGTCTCAAAATAGGAGGAATTTTGCAGGAAGACTTCAGACAATCTCTTCCCACGAAGAGAAAGTGTCTTCGCACGAAGAGTTCGCCCAGAAAGCTAGAAACGGCCGGGTCTTTTTGCAATTATTAGAAACTTTGTTATATTATTCTAGGAACGTATTTAAGTGTGTTAGGTCGACTTTTTGAGTAGTTTTTCACGTGAGACACATCTTTTGGAGATCAAGGAGCTATTGGGAGAGGTTAGGAGCTTTGGATCATCCGTTTGGATTCTCAACTCTTCTCTTTTCTTGATTTTTATGCTTAAACTCATTAAACTTATCGTTTTGAGTATGAATATGAGTAGCTAAACGTTATTTGCTGGGAATTCTCGTTTGGTGTAGCTAGGGTTTGATCTAAATATCATGTTTTGATGATTGTGATTCATGTTTTAGCTTAATCTCACGTAATCTTTCATTGTTATGGATTATTTACGTTTGTAATCATATTATCTTTGCGAGTAGCTAACGTAGAGATAAACTTAATTAGTTGTCACGCGGTAACTCCGTGAGAATAGTCGGTAAATTGAATAATCCACCTAGTCGTATCAATGTTTGGTAACTCGACATCGTTAACTAGGATCGTTAAAGTAGAATTGTGGTTTTAATGCATGCTTTAAGCTAGAATAGACTTGGTAACTCGGTTTGTTTTGGTTTAAAGTATAGTCAACTTACTTGGTAACTCGGTGAGTTTAATATTGCTTGATTGATAGTGAAAGATACGTGGTTGTTTTACAAGTCAAAACATAAATTTAACTCAACCTAGTGAACCTAGAGAATTCCCGGTGTTTTTTCCCGTACATTACAAAAACCCTAAAATTCATTCTTTATTAATCGTGAACTATTTCACTCGGTTAATTGAGAATATTGCGTTTTTATTTTAGTAGAATTAGACCAAAACACAACTTGCGTTGTGCCCACAAAAGGTTAAGAAATTCTAATTAATTTACAAGAAGTCTCTTGGGTTCGACAACCCGGTTTTCCGGAATTTATTACTACACCGACAGCTGTACACTTGCAGTTGGAGCGTGTCAAGTTTTTGGCGCCGTTGCTGGGGACTTCGGCTAAATTAGTTATAATTCCTAGCCTTAGGGATTTTAATTTATTTTTTATATCCGTTACTCACCTACGTTTTGCGTGGTTTGTGATTTCAGGTTGATTTACACGGTGCATGACCCGTTCTCGAGACGAGCCGTTGTATCCAACGTTTGAAGACCCGGAATCCTTATTAAAAGCACAGCGTAGAGACAAGAGGAATTCAAGCTCAGTAGTCATGGATGAAGAAACGAGAGCTGAGTTTGAGAGAATCCGTAAAAATGTGCAAGATGCGGAAGCAGCTAGAGCAGCTGATGTAGAGGAGGCTGCAAACAGAGCCGCAGAATCTGAGCAAATTAGGGCTCAAATGGCTGAGATGCAGGCGATGATTGATTGCATGAACCCTCCGAATCCACAACAACTTCCTGGTGCGGAAGTAGTTGGCATAAATAACGGTGGCAATGGGAATAATGGGGGCAATAATCGGAACAACAACGGTCGGAATGTGGTAGAGCAAGTCAACAATGCTGAGGAGGATGAGCGTCCTTTGGTGGACTACTTCAGGACTACACCGGAGGGATATCAGCCCACCATTGTCAGGCCTCAGATCAATGCAGCCCATTTCGAAATTCGCCAACCGTTGATCAACATGGTTAGGGATGAGTGCTTATTCACTGGAGCTCCGAGTGATGATCCACATCAACACTTGCTAAATTTCGAGCAGATCACTTCTACCATGTATGATCAGAGAGTTCCACTCAAGACGATAAAGCTCATGCTTTTCCCCTTCTCCTTATCGGGAAAGGCAAAGACATGGCTTATGGAAATTCCAGCTGGCAGCATAGTTACATGGGCAGATTGTAGTAGAGAGTTTCTCAGGAAGTATCTTCCACCATCCAAGGTTGCTCAACGGATGGCTGACATAACCAAATTTACACAGCAGGAAGATGATTCTTTGGGAGACACGTGGAGAAAGTTCAACCAGCTCTTGCGCAGATGCCCTACTCACGGAGAGCCATGGTATAAACTCCTCCATTACTTTTATAATGCTTTGGACAGGGAGACTGCTAGTGAGCTGGACATGATGGCTCAAGGAAATTTTATGGGGATGGGACTACAGAGATGTCGTGATTTGCTAGATAATGTGGCCAAACGCGAATCCACGAGGTCCGAGACTCGTAGAAGCACGAAATCAGATGGGGCATTGGTTAGTAAGATTGAGTCCATGGTGGAACAGAAATTTGAACATCAGATGGCAGTGATGACTTTGGCTTTCAGCAATTCGAATCCATCGGCACAGGTGAAGTCAGTGGGAGAGATGGTAGCAGATGCAAACCAGGGATATGGGGACGGTATTGAAGACGTAAACTACATGGGCCAAAGACAGCAGCAATGGCCAAACACCTATCATCCCAACAACCGCAATCACCCCAACTTCAGTTATGCCAATCCGAATAGTGGACTATATGCGCCAGGTCTAAGGCCAAATGTCCCTTATCAAGCTCAGAGACAGGCTCCACAGCAATAGGCTCCTCCACCACCTCCATCTTCAGAAGAGCAGGACGCAAACGCGTTGTTGAAGAAACTGCTAGCTAGCAATGATAAGATTGAAAGCAAGATTGTCGCGATAGAAGCCTCGGTAAAAAGCCATGAAACACAGATTGGGCAAATAGCCAATCAAAATACTCGACTTCCACCTGGTATACTTCCGTCCAACACTATTACCCCAACTGAGCAATTGAAGGCTATTACTACTTGCAGTGGGACCACTACTCAGGATCCCCCATATCCTACCCATGTGCGAGCTGAGGCGACTAAGGCCGCTGAAAAAGCCTTGGATGAAGAGATTCCCGTGCCTACCGTGATTCCCCAATCAAAGGACACGGTGAGGAAGTCGGACGAGAAACAGAAGCCAAATGAGGAATATAGTGTTCGTGTTCCCTACCCGCAGAGATTGAAGAGTCAAGAGGATGCCAAGCATTTCAAGAAGTTTGTGGATATCTTCAAGAAGCTGCACATTAATATCCCTTTTGCGGAAGCCATTCCGCAAATGCCTAAATATGCTAAATTTCTCAAGGACCTCCTCTCTAATAGGAGACGCATGGATGAATTTGAGACCGTGACCCTGAATGAGGAGTGTAGCGCCGTGGTGCAAAAAGTGCTACCCAAAAAGATGAAAGATCCGGGTGGTTTCATTATTCTTGTGACCTTGGGAGATGCGTTCCATGGTAAAGCGTTATGTGATCTTGGAGTAAGCATAAATTTGATGCCTACATCAGTATTTGAGCAACTCGGTGTAGGAGATCCAAAACCCACTCGTATGTGTTTACAGATGGCTGACCGGACTATAAAACGACCACGGGGTGTTTTGGAGGATGTGCTTGTGAGAGTCGAAGGACTCATCTTTCCCGCAGATTTTGTGATCCTAGATATGGATGCTGATGATGATGTCCCACTCATATTGGGTCGGCCATTCCTTGCTACGGGAAAGACGATGATTGATGTTGCCAATGGAGAATTGACTATGCGTATTAACGACGAAAAGGTGGCATTTAATGTCTTTGAAGCTATGAAATTCCCTTCATATGCAGTGAGTGAGCAGTGATGTGGTGTGGAGGCATACACACCAGACGAGGAGGACGATATATTATTGGAGCAGCTGTATGAGGAACTTGCCTTACTTGATTCGAGTGAAAAAGAACAGGCTATGGAGGCCAGCTGGCACTCACCCCTACCCCTCTTTAATGAGGGAAGCAGGAAGATTCTTACTCCTTCTCTTATTACTGCTCCTGTTTTAGAATTGAAACCGCTACCTGCTCATTTAAAATATTTATACTTGGGATCTGATGAAACTTTACCTGTTATTGTTTCTGCGTGTTTGGACAGAGAACAGGAGGAGCAGCTTCTCAAGGTATTGCAGGAGAGGAAAGCAGCTATGGGATGGACCATAGCGGATATCAAGGGGATCAGCCCCACAGTTTGCCAGCACAAGACCCGGCTCATGGAAGACAAGAAGCCGGTAGTTCAGTTTGAACGCCGCCTCAACCCTCACATGCAGGAGGTGGTGAAGAAAGAGGTGCTTAAATGGTTGAAAGCAGGTATCATCTATCCGATTTCCGACAGCACGTGGACTAGCCCGGTGCAGTGTGTTCCTAAGAAGGGTGGTATAACTGTGGTGGAAGGGGGAAAAAGGTGATCAAATTGCCACTCGTACAGTTACTGGGTGGAGAGTTTGCATGGATTACCGCAAACTCAATTATGCCACTTTGAAGGATCACTTCCCCCTCCCATTTGTGGACCAGATGCTTGATAGGCTGGCACGTCATTCACATTACTGCTTTTTGGATGGATACTCTGGGTATAATCAGATAGCGATTGAGCCAGCTGACCAGGAGAAGACGACATTTACTTGTCCTTATGGGACGTTTGCATTCAGGCGCATGCCATTTGGGCTATGCAATGCCCCTGCCACGTTTCAGAGGTGTATGATGTCTATCTTCTCAGACATGATGGAGCAAAATTTTGAAGTCTTCATGGATGATTTTTCGCTTTATGGTGATGGTTTCGAAGACTGCCTACAGCAGCTAGCTCGGGTACTCGACAGATGTATTGACACCAACCTAGTGCTTAACTGGGAGAAGTGCCATTTCATGGTGACCGAGGGGATAGTGTTGGGGCACAAGATCTCCAGTAAAGGCTTAGAGGTAGATCGGGCAAAAATTGAGGTAATCGAGAAGCTTCCTTATCCTACATCTGTCAAAGGGGTACGGAGTTTCTTGAGACATGCAGGTTTCTATCGGCGCTTCATTAAAGACTTCTCGAAGATCACAAAGCCATTATCTGGGTTGCTTGAGAAAGATGCCGTCTTTGATTTCAATGAAGAGTGCAGGACAGTTTTTGATTTGCTCAAGAAAAAGCTGATCAGTTCTCCTATTATAGCCACCCCAGACTGGACCTTGCCGTTCGAGCTTATGTGTGATGCCAGCGATTATGCGGTGGGAGCAGTGCTGGGACAGCGGAAAGACAAGGTAGCTCATGTAATTTACTATGCCAGTCGTACTCTTAATACTGCACAGGTTAATTATGCCACCACGGAGAAGGAGATGTTAGCTATTATCTTCGCATTGGACAAGTTTCGTCCATACCTTGTGGGTTCTCAGGTTACTATCTTCACGGACCATGCAGCCCTCAAATATCTTCTTACTAAGAAGGATGCGAAGCCTAGGTTGATCCGATGGGTATTGCTAATGCAAGAGTTCGACATAGTGATCAAGGACAAAAAGGGAGTAGAGAACATTGTTGCAGACCATTTGTCACGACTGGAGAACGAAAAACAAGAAGAAGTGCCAATTAGAGAATATTTTCCAGATGAACAGCTTATGGTAGTGGTAGCAGCTGTGCCTTGGTTTGCGGATTTGGCAAATTTCAAGGCGCTCAATATTGTCCCAAAAGACATGTCGTTCCATCAGAAAAAGAAATTTTTTGCAGATGCACGACACTATTTCTGGGATGACCCTTATTTGTTCACGTTGGGAGCTGACAACGTGTTGAGAAGGTGCGTAGCTGAGCCAGACACTTTGGATATTCTTAGACACTGCCATGAATTGAATTGCGGAGGGCATTTTGGCAAAACGCGCACTGTGGCAAAGGTATTGCAAAGTGGATTTTATTGGCCTTCTTTACATAAAGATGCTCATTTGTTTGTACAGCAGTGTGATCGATGTCAGAGAACTGGCAATATCTCCAACCAAAACGAGATGCCTCAAAATTTCATGTTGGAAGTAGAGCCCTTTGATGTTTGGGGCATTGATTTCATGGGACCATTCCCGTCTTCACTTGGAAATCTTTATATATTGTTAGCTGTGGACTATGTGACCAAGTGGGTAGAGGCAATGGCTTGCCCTAAAAACGATGGAGCTACTGTAGAGAGATTTGTGTGTAAGAACATATTTACACGGTTTGGGACTCCCAGAGCCATTATTAGTGATGAAGGATCGCATTTCGTGAATAAAGTCTTTGCCAACGTCTTGAGAAAATATGGAGTGAAGACTCATAAGATATCCTTGGCATATCATCCGCAATCTAATGGGCAAGCTGAAGTGTCTAACCGAGAGATCAAGGGAATTCTGGAGAAGACAGTCAATCCGGGACGCAAAGATTGGTCCCTACACTTGGATGACAGTCTTTGGGCATACCGTACAGCTTACAAAACTCCCTTAGGCATGTCTCCCTACCAACTAGTTTTTGGAAAGTCCTGCCATCTCCCGGTGGAACTTGAGCACAAGGCATTTTGGGCGTTGAAAAGGATCAACTTGGACGCTAAGCTCTCGGGTGAGAAAAGGAAACAGGCATTACTTGAGTTGGAAGAATTTCGATTGATGGCATATCAGAGTGCCAAGATTTAAAAAGAAAGAACCAAGCAATGGCATGAAAAGCACATCATTCCGCGTGATTTCCGAGTGGGACAGAAGGTGCTGATCTTCAACGCCAGGTTGAAACTGTTTCCAGGCAAGTTGAAGTCTAGATGGAGTGGCCCGTACACGATCACTACAGTCTATCCGTGGGGTTCTCTTGAGGTAGAAGATGGAAACGGGGGTCGCTTCAAAGTTAATGGCCAGAGAGCAAAACCATGTGTGGATGGGAATTTCATAGGAGTCATTGAATGGCTTCATGCAACTCCCGCAATTTAATTAATCTCTGAGGTAACTGGGTCGGGCCGTCGACCTTAAATTACAAAGCGCTTGTTGGGAGGCAACCCAACCTATTTATTGCTGTAGAGTAGGTTTTAATACTATTTTGTAGTTTTTAATTCATTTATTTGAGAGGTGCGAGAGAGGGGATTTAATATTTCCAATGAGTATGTGCAGGAATTCTAGGTGAAAGGCCTATTCCGGGCCCCCCTTCTTGATGCGCGAGTGAAGAATCGCACGAAAAGCGAGGAAGAGCAGACCAAAACGCGTATCGGGACCCGGAATGAAGAAATAGAGGATTGACGCCATTCCTACACTTACTCAACACACGCACTTGGGGAAGATCATGATCCCGGACTCCCCGTCTTGATATACGCAAGAATTTGATTAATCAACGGAGAAAGCTAGCTCACTGGCACGGATTACAAGGTGAAATTTTGAAGAAAAGACTAAAAACAGAATTGAACAGTGCCAACGTGTGGGGGTGATCGAGAGCTTTCTGTGGACAGGTGGATCGCGTAAATCGGAGTCCGAACGAAGAAGATAGGCCAAAAAGGATGTTATGCAGGCAAAAAGGCGTCGAAAAAGCATCCGGAATTGCCAAACGGGTCTTTGGAAGGGTCAAATTGAAGAATAAAGGATTCCCCGGACATTGGGATTTTTTTATGATGCAAAAGGAATCTCGAGGTCGAGGAGATTCATGAAGAAGCAAAGGCACGAGTGAAATGGCGAAAAAATGATATTTTAGCGGCTTAAAACATCCGGAAATTTTCAACGGATCTTCGAGAGCATGAATTTGAAGAAAAAAATATTCCCCGGACTTTGGGAATCTTTTATAATCTATACGGGATCTCGAGGACGAGGAGATTCATGAAGATTCGAAGAAACGACCAAATAGTCGAAGGAAATCAAGCAAAAGAGGATTTTTTTTTAGCACTGTCAGTTCTCTTCCTACGAAGAGAAAAACTCTTCCCACGAAGTGTTTGTACTTAGAAAAAAAAAATCTTCCTGTGACAGCCTTCTGTCTCAAAACAGGAAGACTGTCACAAGAAGAAGAAGAAAGCATTCTGGACAATCTCTTCGCACGAAGAGAAATTCTCTTCGCACGAAGAGAGTGCCCAGAATGCGTGAAAGGTCCAAAAAGCCTGAAATAATGCAAAGAAGGATGGATTTCTGAGGGGTATTTGGGGAAATTCAACCCAAGGGTATTAAAACCCAACTGACCCGATTATTTTCTCAGTTCTTCACTCTTCTTCTTCAACTCACGAACAGAGCCTTTCTCCTCCATTGCCGCACGACACACCAAACTCTCCCCACCTTGTTTCTTCGTCAAATTCAACACCCAAGTAAGGGTTTTGCTCGTGACAGAGAGTAGAACAAGGATTCAAGGGTTGTTTTGAGTGAGAGTGAGATACGAGAGAGAAATCAGAGGAGGAAGAACTAGGGTTCCGAAGTTCAAAATCAAAAATTGGACCACTTGGAGTGTGACTCAGCTTACGGTCATTGAGGCAACATTAACAGGGACTTCACAAGGAGTACGGAGCATCTAACAATTCGAAGTTTCGACAATTTCTTTCGGCAACCTCAAAACAGCCCGAATTGTCCACTTGCTGCGATTTTTGTGCCCGTAAGACTTGCTCCGGGCACGTAGGTACGTTCTTAAACTAGTTCTTTCATTATTCGAGTCTTAGGCACAAATTGAGTAAAAGCCCATATTACTTTTTGTTGTGCTTAGAAGCGTGCTTGGGGGCGATTGCTTAGAGTACTCGGAACTACGTGTTTGCTTGCCTACGTGTTTAATTCTGTACACACTCCCTGTCACAGTGCACAGTTTCAATTTTCATCGAATTTTGTTTGATTTGCTAAATGGCCTCGAAAAACGAAAGACGGGTGAGGGGTCGTCTATGGAGGCGTCCGGTTCTGCTCCGCCTACCATAGAGGCGCCCGAGTCGCCCAAATATGATCTGTTAAAAACTCCGTTCCCTAACCGACCCGTGATGAGACAACGAAGAGAGGGGAAGGTGAATGTGAGGAAATTGACTGAGATGAACTTTGACTCGTATCGTTTCGTGACTCACGAGGCGCATTACGATTATGACCATGACCATTATCTTACCAAACATGGACAACCCGAGAGGGTGTTCGAATTACACCCGAACATGCCCCCACCTATTAAGAGCATTTACGATAGGGAAGGGCTTCTTAAGTGGTTCGAATTAGTCGGAGTTTCGAGCACACCCATCGCTAGGGAGTTTGTTGTCAACCTTAGGTATGCGTTGGACGGTGAGAGTCGCGACCATAGGTTGGTGTATTGCCGAAACAAGTGGATAGTCTTCACACCGGAGTCTATCGCTTTTGCACTTAAATTCCCACCTCTAGCGGATGCGTGTGCTTTTTCTCGGGTTGTGTCGGACGAGAACATTTATGACAAGGTTAACAAATTTTTTTTTCCGCCGGGAAAGTCTCCATGGGATAGGAAAGGGTCAATGCTTAAATGGAAGGTTCCGACTGGGGAGTTAAAACCGGAAGCTCGATGGATTTGTGAGTTATTGGAGAATTGGGTTTTGGGAACCACCTCGAACCCCACATTCTCCTTTAGACTTTGTTTGATGGCGTTGTGTCTTTGGGAGGGGCAAAGAATTGATATTCCTCGATTCATATGGGGTAATATCATGGATCGGATTTCTAGAAACAACAAGATGGCCCCGGGACATACTTGCTTGCTCACCCACTTAGCCATTGTTTCTGAGGTGGCGATTCCTAAATACGACAAGATCATTCCCGTCTTCCCTAAGAGAGAATGGTCTAAGTTTGATGCCACGGTCAAAGCTTTGAAGAGGAATAAGGGTCGGAGGAAAAGTGTAGGAGTAAAGAGAGCTGGTTTTGATGGTGAGGCCGCCTTCAACCAGTTGCGAGAGGAGATGACAGTGTATAGGGGTGAGAGGAGGCGTCAGTTTGAGTGCTTGCAAAGTAACCAAGCCCAATTGGGTAATTTGGTTCAAATGGTTGGAGAATGGGTGCTTTACTCGACTGAAGTGCCTAGAGAGGAATTTGTGCCACCTGTCCCTACCACTGAGAGATGGTATCAAGGGGCCGCGTATGAGGCCCCACCTGATGAGAATGTGGACGAGGAAGTTGGGGATGATGGAGACGAAGGCGAGGAGGCCCCGTATTCCGAAGAGGAAGACGAGTAGTGGAGTTGGCCCTCGTGCTAGGATTGTTGAGTCCTCGTTTGATCGTTGAGGACAACGATGCATCCTAGTGTGGGGGTGGTGGTATCCTTTTTACTAGTCAGTATTGAGTCTTTGCATCGCCCGTGTCAGCATTTAGTTAGAGGTTTTTGGTTATGTCCTTATTTTTCTTTTTATTATTCATATTTTTACGTGCACGTTTTGGTATTATTGAGTCATCCCACCAAAGTATCGAGTCATTAGTCGAGTTGGCCGTGCATGTAGTATAGGTATAAAAAAAATTAAAAAATGTGAAAACCCAAAAAAATTAAAAATTTGAGAAAGGGCAGTCGAAAGAAGCTGAAAATTCGGTAAAATCGAGAAGTGTGAGACTTTTAGGCATAGGGCGTGAATTGCGATCGAGAGTGACAGTGTGAGATTCCCTTAGTAAGTATAGAGAAACTTTCTTTACGGGAATGCGTGCCTATTTTACACACGAACTTAATTTTTCAAATCTAAAGTGTGTGCCTAATTTTCTTACAAGAGTTGAGCTAGGTGTGAGCTAAACAAGCCGAACGTTCTTGTGTACGTCTTAGGTAGTCGCCAACCCGCCTCGTAGTGGCACACAGAACAGCTGTGCGAGGTGTGTATTAGAGCACTCACTGCTTATAGAACTTACCTTGTAGGACCACTAGTAAGCCCTGTTTTGAACCTTGGATTCTTTGATAACCTGTGGACTTAGGGTGACGATTCTTGGCTTTCATCATTGATTGGTTAGAATTACCACTTTAGTGCGTCACGAGGGTGTTGTAGTTGAGGGGGTTCGATGAGGGAGTACTTCATGCTATACTTGTGTGAGTCTTACATATCGCATGCACTTCATTTGTGATCTTCGAGGGGAATGCGAGGGTGAGTGAGAGTAGGCTTGCGCACTTCGGTGTGGCGGTGTTCCATGGCATTACAACATGGACACGAGTGAGGAGAGCCGTGAGTGTGTACCATCTAATACACACAAAACTTGGGTTGGGGGAATTGAATAGGTGGATCGTGTTAGGTACCGGATCTTATTCATCATGGTGCAGGAGGTTTGGTTGGATTAGGCACGAGACATATATGTGATTGGCTACTTGAGAGGGGACAGGATTACATTTGAGTGTGGGTGTGTCGACATTTGACTTCGGACATCGAGATTGCGCTTGCCACGACTCCATCCCCACACGTGCTCTATTGTGTTAGCGGCTTCGTTTTTTACACCGAGGAGTTCATCGAAATAGGGGGAGAGACATTTATTTGCGATTCATACGTGTTGATTTTGGATATTATCTTCCCCTATTATCATTTTTTTTAGCTTGACACTTGGAAGACCACTCAAGACGGATATTGGAAATTGTGCAGGAATTTGAGAGATTTTCAAGGAAAAAAAAGAAAGAAAAAAAAAAGAAAAAAAAATGATGAAAAAAAAAGAGAGAAAAAAAAAGGAGAGTTGAATAAAGGAAGAATGAAAAGTTTTGTGGAAGAACGAGTGGAGAAGCAACTAGTTCACGAACGGGAAATTTTGGCTTATACATCATTCATGACAATAGCCGCGGAGATCGTAATTGTACTGGGGTGTGAGGGGATCGAGGGCCGGAGATGGTGAGTTTCGGGCTTGGTTTCTATCATTTTTGTGAGGGTGTGTGAGATGTGGTAATTGTGAGAATGTGACGCTTTAGGATTCGAGTTTGATTATTATCCTATTTGTCCCTAAAGCCTCATCATTCTAAACCCGTTAGCGGATTAGGAGCTCGGACCTTGAACGTGGCTTAGCCTAGCGTAGCCTCTTATTTTGTGGCATACATGAAAAGGTATTGCGTTCTTGTACTTAGTAAAGCTAGGTTCTCTATACTAGCTAGTGGGATTCATGTTGACGAATTTGATTTCAACTCATTCCTTGTGTCTAGATTTCTCATCGCTTCGTGTGAATCGGTTTAAGCTAATGGAGATTGCCCAATCTCGCAAAAGAAAAGAAAAAAAATGTTATTTCGATACTTGCATTGTGAATATTGCATTTGCATATAGTTGCATTGTGTATAATCGAGTCGTGTCGACTAGTAAAAAGGATGGTTTGTGAATTGATCTACTCGGACTCGTATGAAATTGGTGATGGTTAAGTATGCAAATGGTGTGTGATAAGTATGCAATGGCAAATGTGGTATGTATGCAAAGAAAGTTTGGAAATCGGGAAAGGTTTGAGGAATTGAGATGAGATTGTGAGAATCGGCTTGAGGATTTGCTCGGGACGAGCAAAATGTAGTGTGGGGGTAGTTGATAACTCCGTTTTGGAGTTACATTATTCCTTATTTTCTCTATGTTTTGCGTGCTTATCATGGAGAATTTGATCGTCTTTGAGCGTTTTGTGCTAAAATTGTGAAAATTGAGTTTTTGAGCGTTCATCGTTAAATCCGGGCGTTTCTCGTATATTTTGTTGCTTTTATTGTGATATGATCGCGGGTTCGTGTTTCGTGTTGTGGTTGGCCGGAAATAGGACGCGAGGATCAAAGGTGGTGAAGAAACGAGCTTCGGAAACAAAGAAAGCAAGGAAAACTCAAGAAAAGAAGCCAGAAAAAAGCTAAGGCAGGAACTCTTCGCACGAAGAGAAAAGCTCTTCCCACGAAGAAAAGACTTAGCCAAAATTCCAGTTCTCTTCCTGTGACATGATGCTGTCTCAAAATAGGAGGAATTTTGCAGGAAGACTTCAGACAATCTCTTCCCACGAAGAGAAAGTGTCTTCGCATGAAGAGTTCGCCCAGAAAGCTAGAAACGGCCGGGGTCATTTTGCAATTATTAGAAACTTTGTTATATTATTCTAGGAACGTATTTAAGTGTGTTAGGTCGACTTTTTGAGTAGTTTTTCACGTGAGACACATCTTTTGGAGATCAAGGAGCTATTTGGAGAGCTTAGGAGCTTTGGATCATCCGTTTGGATTCTCAACTCTTCTCTTTTCTTGATTTTATGCTTAAACTCATTAAACTTATCGTTTTGAGTATGAATATGAGTAGCTAAACGTTATTTGCTGGGAATTCTCGTTTGGTGTAGCTAGGGTTTGATCTAAATATCATGTTTTCATGATTGTGATTCATGTTTTAGCTTAATCTCACGTAATCTTTCATTGTTATGGATTATTTACGTTTGTAATCATATTATCTTTGCGAGTAGCTAACGTAGAGATAAACTTAATTAGTTGTCACGCGGTAACTCCTTGAGAATTAGTCGGTAAATTGAATAATCCACCTAGTCGTATCAATGTTTGGTAACTCGACATCGTTAACTAGGATCGTTAAAGAAGAATTGTGGTTTTAATGCATGCTTTTAGCTAGAATAGACTTGGTAACTCGGTTTGTTTTGGTTTAAAGTATAGTCAACTTACTTGGTAACTCGGTGAGTTTAATATTTCTTGATTGACAGTGAAAGATACGTGGTTGTTTTACAAGTCAAAACATAAATTTAGCTCAACCTAGTGAACCTAGAGAATTCCCGGTGTTTTTTCCCGTACATTACAAAAACCCTAAAATTCATTCTTTATTATTCGTGAACTATTTCACTCGGTTAATTGAGAATATTGCGTTTTTATTTTAGTATAATTAGACCAAAACACAACTTGCGCTGTGCCCACAAAAGGTTAAGAAATTCTAATTAATTTAAAAGAAGTCTCTTGGGTTCGACAACCCGGTTTTCCGGAATTTATTACTACACCGACAGCTGTAC
Source organism: Linanthus parryae (assembly GCA_023055425.1). Lineage (NCBI taxonomy): Eukaryota > Viridiplantae > Streptophyta > Magnoliopsida > Ericales > Polemoniaceae > Linanthus > Linanthus parryae. Next base: position 127,024,415 of record JALGPY010000001.1, read on the forward strand.
ACTTGCAGTTGGAGCGTGTCACCTCTTACAAGGTTCCATGTAGAAAGGCATTGTCTACATCAAGTTGCAGAAGATGCCAACCATTCAAAGCTCCTAGAGCTAAAACACACTTGAAAGTGGGCAATTTGGCCACATGGGAGAAGGTTTCTGAAAAATCTATGCCTTCTACTTGTGTGTAACCTTTTGCAACCAATCTAGATTTGCGCCTCTCAATTGATCCATCAGCATTCGTTTTGGTTTTGTATACCCATTTACACCCAATTGGTTTATGATTGTGGGGAAGAGCAGTGATAGTCCATGTGTGATTTCTCTCTAGAGAAGAAATTTCTGGTTTCATGGCTTCAATCCAATGGGGTTGTGATAAAGCTTCTTTACAAGAATTTGGCTCAATGAGTGATGCAGATGAGATAACATTGTTGGCTTGAGATTTTGCTTTTGGATTAGTTAAAACATAATCTCTGAAGTGGGAAGGGACATTTGTAGGTGTAGGTGATGAATGTGGTGTAGTTTCTTCAAGAACCACTGGTGTAACTTGAGAAGGTGGGACTTCTGTGATAGGTGAAGGAGTGGAAAAAGAAATAGGATCATCAAGAATAGAATCATTGTCATTAATGATGGTTGGAAATGTTGGTGGTGGATCGATATTTGAACATGTTTGGCTAGCAAAGGGAAAGATATTTTCATGAAATACCACATCTCTTGATATGATCACACAAGAGTTGGTAAGATCATAAAGTTTGAAGCCTTTAATTGTAGGGTTTTGATTCATGGATGCGCAACGGAAACACAAACAATCATAACCCATGCAAAACCCTCAAAGGATCACAAGTCAAGAGACATAACAATGGTAAAGGAAGAAATCAATAACACACCTTAGGGTTCTCCTTTGATGACTTCAAACGCGAATTGTGTCACGTTCTCTATAGTTGATCCACGCCTAGAGTTGAATTCTAGATCTTCCAATCCTTGGTGCTAGACCGAAAATAGGAAGAGGAAGAAGAATCACGCAAAACGAGACCAACAAAGGAGGTCTCGACCTCCTTGTGCCCGACGGGGACGGGCGGCGGCGAGGGAGGGGCGGCGGCTCCTCTCTTGCTTGCTTGCTCTCTCCTTTTTGTTCTCTCCCACTCAAGTTATGATCAATAAGGTCATAAGTGTGGGAAGGAAGGAAGGAGTGTCCTTTATATAGTCCAACAAATCCTTGCCAACTACCTAAAGGACCTATTCTAGTCCTACTAGAATTCAATTTATTCCATTCCTTGCAAATTAGTCCCTACTAAGTTTGCAAGGTATTGCAAAGTGATCCTTCTAATTAATTAATCCTATTAGATAATTCCCAAATCTAGCTCAACTCTATATAGCGTGTGACCCCATAGGTTCTATCTAGTTGGTAGCAACAATTTGCTAATATGGAGCGGTTTCTAGCAAAACATCCATTCTAGCCAACTAATAGAATAGTCATCTTGACAACCTTGTACAAGTAATTGTCTCATCCCTTTGTCTCTATATCCGGATTGGACACGAGACATACAAGTCACACTCTTATATCCAATCCATAGTTTCTCGATCCATGGGAATAGCCTTATTCGTGCAAATAACATCAATATCCTATATTGATTTATTTGAGTCTGGCCAGACATTCTATAAGCACTATCCCTCGAGTGGCCTAGGATATTTACTCCCGTTATGTGGGAGGGACAAATTCTATCTACGTCCACTACGATCTCTAAGCTTGCTTCTTATTGTATCCAGTACACGCCTTTATAACTACCCAGTTACGGTGTAGCGTTTAACGGTACCAAAATCACAATAATCCACAACTATAATATCTAGCGACTTCAAGTCTAAGGATGACAATACCATTGTACCACGAGAAGCACTTGTGACTTAACATAACGTGTATGTAGCCTTCTCGGAGATGGGTCAATCCAGTGCGTCATTACCCTTAATGCACACCTATGTGTTGGATCATGATATCTCCATGGCAATCCAACCCCATACTAGTCTATAGATGATTGTCCTGTTAATCATTATACTGGACTAGGGATATTTAAGATAAACAACACAATTTTAAATCTAAGGACTTCATTATATTAAATATCCAATAAATAATAAATGAATTTTCTAGCCACAAATAAATTCATACTAAACTAGATTGCCTCTAGGGCATCTATTCTAACAGTCTCCCACTTGCACTAGAGCCAATCTGGCGCATCTCGTATGCCCATACTCCTAGTGTGCCCTTCATGCTTCCACTTCGTAAGGGGCTTTGTAAGCGGGTCTGACAGATTCTCATCTGTAGGAATCTTGCATATCCCAACGTCTCCTCTATCGATAATATCTCGAATCAGATGAAACTTCCTGAGCACGTGCTTGGATTTTTGGTGCGACCTGGGTTCCTTCGATTGCGCAATCGCCCCAGTGTTGTCACAGTACAACTCAACTGGATCCGCAATGCTAGGAACCACACCAAGTTCAGAAACAAACTTTCTTATCCAAACAGCTTCCTTTGCTGCGCCATTTTCAGCAATGTACTCAGCCTTTGTTGTAGAATCAGCCACCGTCTCTTGCTTGGAACTCTTCCAGCTCACCGCTGCTCCATTCAGGCAAAACACATATCCCGAATGTGATCTAAAGTCATCTATGTCGGTTTGGAAGCTTGCATCAGTGTAACCCCTTACACGCAACTCTTCCTCACCGCCAAATATCAAGAAAGCATCCTTAATTCTTTTCAAGTACTTTAGGATGTTCTTGACTGCAATCCAGAGACTCTCACCTGGATTGGATTGGTATCTGCTTTTCATACTCAAGGCATATGACACATCTGGTCTAGTACATAACATGGCGTACATGATAGATCCTATGGCCGAGGCATAGGGAATTCTACTCATGCGTTCCTTCTCAATCTCATTTGAAGGACAACCACTCTTCGAAAGAGTGATTACATGCGACATGGGCAAGAATCCCTTATTGGAATCTTGCATGTTGACCGTTTCAACACCTTGTCAATATATGTACTTCGACTTAGGCCTAGCAGTCTCTTAGATCTATCTCTATAGATCTTTATACCGCGTATATAGGCTACTTCCCCTAGGTCCTTCATTGAGAAACACTTCCCTAGCCAATCTTTAACAGATTGCAGCATGGGAACGTCGTTTCCAATGAGTAGTATTTCATCCACATACAAGACCAGAAAAGCAACAGAGCTCCCACTAACCTTCTTGTAGACACAAGACTCATCTTCGTTTCTGATGAAGCCAAACTCTTTGACTACTTCATCAAAACGTTGATTCCAACTCCTAGAAGCTTGCTTCAATCCATAAATGGATCGTTACAGCTTACAGACTTTGTTGGCTTGCTTTGGATCTTCAAAACCCTCCGGTTGTATCATATACACGTCCTCGAGGAGATTCCCATAAAGGAATGCTGTTTTGACATCCATCTTCCAATTCTCATAGTCATGGTATGCTGCAATCGCAAGTAGGATTCAGATGGATTTGGTCATAGCTACTGGTGAAAAGGTTTCATCATAGTCAATACCATGAATCTGTCAGAATCCTTTAGCCACCAATCGGCCCTTATTAGTAATCACATTACCATCCATGTCGATCTTCTTCTTGAAGACCCACTTGCACCCTATGGGATGCGCACCTTCGGGTGGTTCCACCAAAGTCCATACTTTGTTGGTATACATGGATTCCATCTCGGATCTCATGGCTTCTAGCCACTTCTGAGAGTCTGGGCCTTTCATGGCCTCTTCATAGGTAGTAGGCTCATCATCTATGAGTATCGTGTCACTGGAATCGGTCACGAGAAGTCTGTACCTCTCGGGTTCCTTGCGCACTCTACTAGATCTACGAAGCTCTTGTGTTACCTGAACAGGCTGCTCCACAACTGTTTGTGGTTCCTGTTCATGTTCCATAATCAGTTCAGTGATTTGTGGTTCTTTAACTTCTTCAAGTTCTACAGTCTTCCCACTTGCAACAAACACTTTGTTCTCGGTTGGATTGTAGAAGTAGTAACCCTTAGTTTCCTTAGGGTACCCCACAAACTTACACTTATCCGATTTTGGCCCTAGCTTGTCTGATTGTAAACGTTTTACATAGAAATCGCAACCCCAAATCCTCATGAACGACAGTGTTGGACGCCTCCCGCATGTGGTGTCTTCATGACTGATTTAGATGGAGCACGGTTAATGGTGAAAGCTTCACTTAATAGAGCGTGGCCCCAAAACGATAATGGAAGATCGGTTTGACACATCATAGATCGCACCATATCCAATAGGGTTCTATTCCTCCTCTCAGACACGCCATTCTATTGTGGCGTTCCGGGTGGAGTGAGTTGGGACACGATCCCACACTCTCTAAGATAGTCGTCAAACTCTTGGCTCAAGTATTCTCCTCCACGATCCGATCGTAGAGCCTTGATACTTTCGCCAAGTTGCTTCTCTACTTCATTCTTGAATTCTTTGAACAATTCAAAGGATTCGGATTTAGCCCTCATAAGGTACACAAATCCATATCTACTGTAATCATCAGTAAATGTAATGAAGTAGACATAACCACCCCTGGCAGGCGTGGCAAATGGCCCACACACATCAGTGTGTATGAGTGCCAATTGCTCACTAGTCCTCTCACCTTTCTTATTGAAAGGGGACTTTGTCATTTTTCCCAATAAACAAGCTTCACATGTCTCATATGATTTAAAATCAAATGAGTCTAGTAATCCATCCTTATGGAGTCTAGATACACGTTTCTCGTTTATGTGGCCTAAACGACAGTGCCATAAGTAAGCAGGATTTAAATCATTTATTTTAATCCGCTTGGTATTAATGTTGTAGATAGGATTGCTTAGATCAAGGACGTACAGTCCATTAAATAATTGCGCACTAAAATAGTGAATATTATTCAAATAAAAGAAACAACAATTGCTCTTTATTGAAATAATAAAACCATCCTTTTCCAAACAAGAAATAGAAATAATGTTTCTGCTCATAGCAGGCACAAAATAGCAATTATTTAATTCTAAAACTAATCCTGAAGGCAGAGATAGCTCCAACACGCCTACGGCCAACGCAGAAACTTTTGCTCCATTCCCAACGCGCAGATCTATCTCCCCTTTAGCCAATCTTCTACTTCTCTTTAGATCCAACACATTTTGACAAATGTGAGATCCACATCCAGTATCTAATACCCATGATGTAGAGACAGTTAAATTGACATCTACAACAAAAATACCTGGTGGTGGTGGAATCACTATTCCAAGCCTCTTGTCCTCCAGACATTTTGGGCAGTTCCTCCTCCAGTGTCTAGGCTGACTGCAATAGTGACACTCACCTTTACTCACACCTTTGGCAATGCCACCAACAGGCTTAAGGGCAGGTTCCTTGGACTTGGCAACTAACTTGCCTTTGCCCTTGGAGGATGAGGCAAACCTTTTGCCCTTTCCTTTCTGCACCATCATAATGGCCTTGCCCTTACCCTTGTTGATGCTTTGTTCAGCTGTCCTCAACATATTGAGTACATCTGGCAGTGGTTTCACGACCTCATTCATGTTATAGTTCATGATGAACTGTCCATGACTCTCGGGCAACGATTGCAATACGAGATCGGTTGTCAACTCTTGGCCGACCGGGAACCCTAGTCGGGCGAGATTCTCCAAGTACCCAATCATACGGAGTACATGGGGTACCACCGGGTTCCCTTCTGCCATATGACACTTGAACAATGCCTTAGAGACCTCGTACCTCTCAACCCTTGCCTGCTCTTGGAAGAGCTGCTTCAGATGCTCGATCATATCGACAGCATTCATGTTTTCATTCCCTGGACCTTCTGGAACATGCTCCTCTATTGCGTACAGTTTCTACTATTGCTTGAGAACGATTCTCAAGTTTCTGTACCAATCAAGGAAGTTGGTTCCAGAGAGCTTGTTCTTCTCAAGGACAGATCGTAGGGAATGTTGTGAACTCGATGAGTTGTTTGCCATTTGGAATTCTACAAAAGGAAAATACAGTATTTGTGAATTTTTGACTATATTCAATAATGGCTAGTTTATCAAATATAGCTCCCACTATTTTTCTATGGATTAATAACCCTCAAGATATTAATGCGGAAAATATCCTTATATTTTCTAGTGGGCCAAGATCCATGTTTCATCTCCTTATGAGCTTGCTTTGGCAAGTCACCATAATTTGACTACTTTAGGTAGGAACAATTTCCAATTGCATCCCATATGGAACTCTTGGTTCAATTGGGCAAATAACTCCTTATTTATCCATCCATATGGATAATCCCAATTGATTGCCTCTAGGTTTCTTAATCATATTAATAGCCTAGTTGTGTTCAACCTCTTATTTAAACAATTGCACATTACTAGCTTGTACCATCGCATTCCATCATTGTGAACAAAGTCGCCATGCTTTGGCACGCCCGAACTTGATAAATCATGATTATAATGAGTATTTAAATAACGAGAAGGCAAGAACACAATATTTGAATTTTGGGGGATTTTAATTTCAATTTTAATTTTTTTGTTGATCAATATCAACTAATCTATCTATTTGAGTTTGGGCACAACTCCAAATAATAGATCCGGGTTGTCTAATTATCTTATTATTCTAATTGTATGCATCATCCATACACCAACCACAAAATAATAAGACAATAAAATAAACAACACAAAACAAAAATAAAACGTGATGTGAATATGGCCTTTTCTAGACTAAGATAATTCCAAGCCAATAGAATTATCTACGAACCCTAAAAGCAAACACATCTCCATGCGTCTTGATATTTTGGTCCATCCTTCTTAGTCATGTGGAATGCTCCATGCTCCATGCTCCATCTTTTGTGGCTCCCTTTGGCTTTGGGCTTCTTTTCTTCAATCTTGGCTAACAATCTACTTTATCTAGCACTAGCTAACAACTATACTAAATAAAATAAATCTCACAAGTTGAGAAAAAAATGGCTCGCAGGCTATAAAACCCTAATTAATTATTACAATTAATTGATCAGCTCGCATGCCGTAAACCAAACCACAAAAATTAAACATCCACAACAAACCACATCCTAAGGCCATATCCAATCACCATGCGAATTGCACATAAACAATTAAAATCCAATTTTAACGCGCTTGGTCAATTTTAATTGATTTTATGATATTCTAGGGTAAAAACGGTCCATGGGCCCAACAATCTAATTGCCCGGGCCCAAAGAGAGAACCGCAAAGGCCTTGGGCCGGCCGGCCCCTAGCCACGCGGCTAGGCCGCGGGCTAGGGCTGCCCCGGCCCTTAGGCCGAGCCTTGCTTGGACGGCAAGCAAGGAGGGGCGGTCCCCTAGGGGGGGCCGAACCTCCTTTGGGAGTTGTTTCCAAAACAACTCCCTTGCTTAGTGCCCAAGTTTGGTTGTTTCCTTGTATGGAAAGAACTCCTTCTTCCCCAAGGATGTCCAAACCCTAGATCTAAGATCCTAAAATTTCTCAAACTCACTAATTCATGCATCCAATGCAAAAACTAGGTCTTGTTATGATAGATTATTGACAAATTGCATCATATGCTTGATTCGTCTTGTTTTACGCGATAAACAATAATTTTAAGGTGTAAAACTATCAAAACGTAACACATAAACCACGTTTATGCTGTACGACCTGTGGCTCTGATACCACTGTAGGGTTTTGATTCATGGATGCGCAACGGAAACACAAACAATCATAACCCATGCAAAACCCTCCAAGGATCACAAGTCAAGAGACATAACGATGGTAAAGGAAGAAATCAATAACACACCTTAGGGTTCTCCTTTGATGACTTCAAACGCGAATTGTTTCACGTTCTCTATAATTGATCCACGCCTAGAGTTGAATTCTAGATCTTCCCATCCTTGGTGCTAGCCCGAAAAGAGGAAGAGGAAGAAGAATCACGCAAAACGAGACCAACAAAGGAGGTCTCGGCCTCCTTGTGGCCGACGGGGAGGGGCAGCGACGAGGGAGGGGCGGCGGCTCCTCTCTTGCTTGCCTGCTCTCTCCTTTTTTATCTCTCCCACTCAAGTTATGATCAATAAGGTCATAAGTATGGGAAGGAAGGAAGGAGTATCCTTTATATAGTCCAACAAATCCTTGCCAACTACCTAAAGGACCTATTCTAGTCCTACAAGAATTCAATTTAGTCCCTTCCTTGCAAATTAGTCCCTACTAAGTTTGCAAGGTATTGCAAAGTGATCCTTCTAATTAATTAATCCAATTAATTAATTCCCAAATCTAGCTCAACTCTATATAGCGTGTGACCCCATAGGTTCTATCTAGTTGGTAGCAACAATTTGCTAATATGGAGCGGTTTCTAGCAAAACGTCCATTCTAGCCAACTAATAGAATAGTCATCTTGAAAACCTTGTACAAGTAATTGTCTCATCCCTTTGTCTCTATATCCGGATTGGACACGAGACTTACAAGTCACACTCATATATCCAATCCACAATTTCTCGATCCATGGGAATAGCCTTATTCGTGCAAATAACATCAATATCCCATATTGATTTATTTTAGTCTGGTCAGACATTCTATAAGCACTATCCCTCGAGTGGCCTAAGATATTTTCTCCCGTTATGTGGGAGGGAAAAATTCTATCTTCGTCCACTACGATCTCTAAGCTTGCTTCTTATTGTATCCGGTACACGCCTTTATAACTACCCAGTTACGGTGTAGCTTTTAACGCTACCAAAATCACAATAATCCACAACTAGAATATCTAGCGACTTCAAGTCTAAGGATGACAATACCATTGTACCACGAGAAGCACTTGTGACTTAACATAACGTGTATGTAGCCTTCTCTGAGATGGGTCAATCCAGTACGTCATTACCCTTAATGCACACCTATGTGTTGGATCATGATATCTCCATATCAATCCAACCCCATACTAGTCTATAGATGATTGTCCTGTTAATCATTATACTGGACTAGGGATATTTAAGATAAACAACACAATTGTAAATCTAAGTACTTCATTATATTAAATATACAATAAATAATAAATGAATTTTCTAGCCACAAATAACTTCATAGTAAACTAGATTGCCTCTAGGGCATCTATTCCAACATTAATTCCATGGACATAACCCAGAAACACACATCTTATAGCTCTAGCATCAAATTTTGACCTTCCATGCTTCAAAGTGCAAGCAAATGCCAAGCAACCAAAAACTTTGAGATTATGATACTGTGGACATTTTCCATATAACAATTCAAAAGGAGATTTACCTTTGAGTAACTTGGATGGTGTTCTTTTAATCACATAAGTTGCAGTTAGAACACAATCACCCCGGAACTTTATTGGAATATGACTCTGAAATTTGAGAGCCCTTGCCACATTTAACAGATGCTGATGTTTCCTTTCTACCACTGAGTTCTGCTCTGGTGTGGCAACACAGCTATTCTCATGCAGAACTCCATTTGCAGCAAAGAAGGTTTTGAGGTCAAGATCAGGAGCTTGATCTGTTCTGACTTTGGTAATAATCTTCTGAAACTGTGTTCTCACATATGCAAAGAAATGAGGTAGTGAACTCCCAGCCTCAAACTTGTGCTTCATTATATAAATCCATATTGTCCTAGTGGCATCATCAACAATGGTAAGAAAAAATCTATGTCCTTCATATGTAGGACATTTGCATGGACCCCATGTGTCAACATGGATGAGCTGAAAAGGAGTATTACACATGTTGTTGAGATGAGGAAACTTCATTCTTTTCTGCTTAGTAAGGGGACAGACTTTACAACAAGTGTTGAGTGGCAAAAAATCACACTTCAAAGTTGATCTCATCTCATTAAGCTTCTTGTGAGAGATGTGTCCCAATCTCATATGCGAAAGCTCTGCATTTTTGCTTTGCTGTGTGGGAATTAGTGTGGTAGAGAGAGTTGCAGAAGAAGTATTGACAAAATATAAACCTCCAACTTTAGATCCATCCCCTAGAAGCTGACCTCCAAGACTGTCAAAAATGCTGCATTTGGTGTTGTCACACACAACAAACACACTTCTTGCATTGTGCCAATTGTGTCATAGACACAAGATTAAAGTGGAAATCTGGCACACATAATACATTGTCCAAAAGAAGTGAAAGGTTCAATTGCACTTTCCCTATATGAGTAATAGGAACCTTCTATCCTGTTGGTAAGTGCACAAAGGTGTTAGATATTGGTGCTGCTTGACAGAACTTGGATAATTGGCAGCACATGTGGTATGTTGCTCCAGAATCAATGATCCAGGATTCTGGTGTTGAGGAATAGTTCTCAAAAGTTGTTTGGAGAGAATATGTGCTGGTTACACCCCCCATAAAATGTGTGATAGGACTGCTTGGAAAATTAGTATCTCCTTTTAGATAGGTATCATAAGCAGTACTAGAAGCTTAAGAATGATCATAAGATGTAGTGGAGCCCACTTCACTTGCATAATTGAGCTTGGAATTCTGCAGTTGAGAACTTATCATAGTTGCTATCTGTTGCATCTGAGCTTTAGACAACTCTAAACTTCAGTTTCCTTTGTCAATAACTTGTGATTGAACTGAACAGCAATCATATTGTGTGCCTTTCCAAATCCCTGCTTGAAATTCTGTTTAGGTTTATAATTAGGGGGATAACCATGTAATTGCCAACATTTCTCCTTGACATGACCAGTGTTTCCACAATGAAAACATGTAAATTTTGGCTTTTGATTGTGAGGGTTAGGTATTGGATTTGCATAAGCAGCTAGGTTGGTCCCCATTTTCCGTATTTGTTGAGGAGAAGAACCCACTATACCAAGACCATTTTGGTTCAATGCAGGCATAGCCATAACTGGCACATTAGATACAGTACTAATTTGCATTTGGCATTCTTGTTGCATAACCTTTGCAAATACCAAATTCATAGATGGAAGAGGATCCATTAACAAAATTAGTTCTCTAACTGTAGTATATTGATCATTTAACCCCATCAAGAATTGCATAATCTTTTCTTCCTCAATCATAAGCTGAAAACTATTCATAGCACCACAAGTACACGAAGGCAAGCACTTGTAATTGGACATCTCATCCCAGAGAGTCCTAATTTTGGTATAATAACTGGTGACATTCATTTCTCCGTGTTTGAGGGAAGAAATTTTACTAGAGAGCTGGAAAATTCTAGGTTTATTTTGCTGAGCAAATCTCTCTTGCAAATCCACCCAAATTTCTCTAGATGTAGCTCTATAGACTACACTACTCCCAATTTCTTTAGAAAAAGAATTAAGAAGCCATGATATTACCATACTGTCGCAGCGATTCCATAAAGAGAAATATGCAGATCCAACAGCTGGTGGAGGGAGAGATCCAACAGCTGGTGGAGGGAGAGATCCATCGACAAACACCAATTTGTGCTTCTCCATAAGAGCTACTTTCATAGCTCAAACCCATGGATAGTAGTTGTCCCCTGTTAAGATCTGATTCACAAGCAAGTGACCTGGATTATCTCCGGACGATAAGAAATTCGGAGAGATATAATCAACCGTCCCCACAGCATTAGAAATAGATGGAAGCGCCATAGAAGTCGCCAAATAGATAGATCCCGAAATAAACGAGATGGATTCAAAACATGATCAGAAATAAAGAAGAAGGAAGAATTGATTCAATCAGCAGCCTAGATAACCTGGCTCTGATACCATGTTAAAATCTCGAAATAAACTAGCAAGAACAAAATCAATTCATGGAATTTGGAGAAGATAAAGGAGAGATGAGAAACCCATAAATGTGATGAATAATTCTTCATGCTGAAACCATCAACCAAACGATGATTTAATAGAGTTTGTTACAAAGGGAAAAAAGAACCAATAAGAAGCTTACAACTTTCCTAATTAGCTAACGGAAGAAAACAAATAAAAGATTAAAGAAACGACCCCGTTCTTGATCAACGGCCAAGATTAGAAGAAAACACCAAAGATCCAACGGTAGCTGCTGATAGATAGTTCATGTCATCAGTTTGGCATGGCTTTCACTTTAGTCCATAGCTGCTAACCAAATACCAATTATTTGTTGATTTGTTGCTGCAATTTCAATAACATGCTTGTCCAATCTACCCAGATTCAGCAGATTAGCCCAAAGAATAGTAGGGAAACTGGTACATAGCAAAGAGAATGATACGGGTAAACGTATCGTCATCACGTATTATTATTTATTTACTTAATTATTGTTAGGTGTTTATTTATTTCTTTATTTAATTAGTTTATTATTTAATTAGTAGTAGATTGGGCCGAGCCCGTTAGGTCAAGTTGTCTAGCTAGCGTTATTGTTTTTCTATTTAAGCATTGTAATGGTCATTATTATTCATATGGAATAAGAATTGTTTTCTTTGATTATTTCGTTTATTAGTGTTTAGTAGTTTTAGTTTACACTGTTGCTTGCTATGTGGCCTCATCAACGATACTGGTTGTATCATTGGTGCTTTCATTGTTTTCACCATCCAACTGGTGAATCGTGACGAATATAGAAGATTTCATCATTCTCAAAGATTCGGAAGACCTTGAAGAACTCTGCAAGCAAGTGAATACAACAATAAGTTATCTCACCGTGGCAGAGTTGGCACACCTTCAAGCGCGAGAGTATATTACCATGACAGAGCTGGACGACATCAAAGCTAGTGGGGGACGAGTCCGAGAGGTGACCGCTGGGGAGTTTTACCGCATCCAAGACATGCTTATGGACATTCAACCGCCGCCGCCGCCACAAGAGCAGCATCACGACGAGCAGGTAGAAGAAACACAGGCGAATGCACAGTCGCAGAATGACCAAAAGCCGCCAACCACGCCGCCGCAACCTGCTGACATTCTGGCGACCAAGAAGCTCGCAGATGGTTTCCAGGCGAACCCCCAACAGCTTCATTTTCTGGCAAATAACCACAGGCCGCTCAAGCCACCAGTGCTTTCCCAGTCAGATGAGAGAACGAAGCCGCCGGATTCCATGGCCGCCACACTGAATCCACCCAAACCAGAGACCTCCGGCGACCTCGCCCCGCCCAGCGACGGCCTCCCCAACCACCGGCCGGTGACGATACGACCCCAGCAAGCTCCACCGCCTCCGTCATTAAAGCCCCACGACCCTTCACCGGCGCTCCATCCGCAAGATCTGAAGCCACCATATCTGCCCAGTCCGCCGTCGAGGCCGCCTGAACCACCAGACCTCCAACCGCACTCCGGCGACAACTTCCAGACCGGCGACCACCTCCCAACGCCGCCACCGTTCGCGTCTTCTGTCACGGAACTCCCGACGGCTCCACCGCAACAAACTCGCCGACGGCATCCCTACCTCCAGATCCGCACCGTCATCAACAAGGCTCTGTCGCCGGTGCTTGCAAGGACCAGGCTTCCTTCCCCGACGATCACCTACGGCAGCCCTGGCCTCCCCTGTCATCAGCGGCTAGGGTTGAACACACCCATGGGCGAAAGAATTGGCGTCCTACCCGTCTGGTGAATTGGTCTTTGAAAAATACCCGTCTCTCACTTATGTTTGGCGTGTGTAACCCACGCGTGGGTTACACAATTTAATCAACTAAATTAACACTTAATTAGGCAAATTTTTAAACAAACCTATACACATCATCATCCGGGGCACCTCTCGAATTCACTATCACTCCAACTGCAACTCACTCTCTCTCTCTTCTCTGCAAGTCACTCACCGTCGCTCGCTGCAACTGCACCCATGGCTTCCGCTGGTTCTTCTTCTTCCTCCGCTCCGGCCGCCCTCCCCCTTCCCAACCCCGTAGCCAGTGAGACACCCACCGTCGGCGAAGAGGTTGGCCTTTTCGAATACCCCGTTTCTCAATTCTGTAACTTACTTGATGATTTCATGTACATGTTTGTAATTGATGTTTGAATCAAAGAAAACAACTCATAGTTTGAATCTGTTGTTAGAAACCCCCTGTTGTTACCTGTCAAATTTGATCATAATTCCACCAAATCAAGAACTCGGACGAGATCCAGATCTAGAACTCGGACGATGACCTGTTCTAGATCTTGGAACTCGTACGAGTAGTTCTCGTCTCAGTATCACGAGATGAATACTGAGACGAGAACCTATAAAACTGGGACGAGGATAAAGCAAGACCCTGCCGAGGAGCAGTTTACTCGTCTTGAGACGAGAACTCCACGCTCCTCTCTGTATAAGCCAGCTTATACTGAGACAAGCATGACTCTCGTCTCGGTTAAGACCAGTTTATACTGGGACGAGAGTCATGCTCGTCTCGGTATATCAAGCTTATACTGCTCGTCTCAGCAGTTAGAAGATGAAAAAAAAACCCATTGCTTCATTCCAGACTTAGAACAGTCCTGCAACTTGAACACTTAAAATTATTTATCTGTATAGACTTGAACAGTAATGGATCTCACATCAACACTTCACGTAAAAAAAATGTGACACACTTATACTGCATCAAAATTCAGTAACACTTGTACCCTCAAAAAAAATTCAGTAACACTTATAATAAGTAAAAAACTTATAAACTTGTAAGTAACAGACCATTATAAATAGTTTGAATTATTACATTATTTATCTGACATTATTAATGAAAGTTTAATTTGAATTTGTAGAAGCAAATAATCAAGGTTTCGGAGTTCGACGAGAAGTTGGGAGATATACCGCTTCCATTGTGCCAGGTTAAAGTCGATAAAGGAAACATCACTACGAGGGTAGCCTTGAAAGGGTACAAGCAGAGTTTGCAATACGTCTGCCCTGAGGTTCGGGAATTGATTGAAGAAAGGCTCCCCCAGCTGAAGTTTTTGTTGGACATCCATTGCGCGAGCAACGTTACCTTTCCTAGTACGGTTGTGAATCTTGTCATGCACGCTTTGATGAACGCGGACAAAAAAGATCCTGAGTTTTGGTTCTACATAAACAACATGCCAGTTCGGTTTGGATTGCAGGAGTTTTGTTTAGTTTCGGGGTTGAGCTTCAACGAAACAACTGGTTTTGGTGATAAAGAGCATGCATACTCGTGGGCTGCAAAGTATATCCCTGATCACAGGCTCGGTAACAACATCAACGTATCTGAGATTGAAAGTGTTTTGCATGACCTGAATCCCAAAATCAAAGAATTGACTGAGGAGGAGAAATTTGATTATGCGAGACTGCTAATGGTATGCCTGATTGGACGAATGACGTTTGTGAAAACCAATGCGGACACAATATCCATGACACCGTTTGGCCTGCTTTCGGATTTTGAATGGGCAAACAAATTCGGATGGGCCAGGTACTTGTGGCCATTTTTCGCTGAGCAAGTGGGTCAGGAGGCTTGGAATAAAGGTACGGATGGCCTCGGTCGTCGGAAGTACAACATGTTGTACTTTCCGCACATATTTCTGGCATGGATTTGCGAGGCCATACCCCACCTTGGTGATCAGCTGGGAAAACTGAGGGCAGGTGAGGAAAGGAAGTTGCCGCGCTTGGCTAATTGGACGTGGAGAGGATGCGCATTGGGCTTGAAAGAAGCAGCGGAATGCTGGAGTGAGATAAAGTTTGTTAATCCTACCCTCGCCCCAACGGAGGAAGAGAAGAAACAACACTACTGGATTAGCTTCATTGAATACAGGAGGACTCACCCCGACCAACCACTTCACCCCAGGTGGACTGCTCTGTTCGAGAAGAGGACAGTGCTTGAGGATGACATGAGTTCTAATCGGAAATTCACACCCAGCTACAACTTTGATGGAGAGGTGGTGGCTTCAGAAAAGTCGCAGAAGAGGATGAGGAAGAAGGATGTTGGAAAGGGTGATGGTGCCGGGCCACAGAAGAAGAAGCAGAAAAACACAGTTAACGAGGACGAGCCTGGCCCACAGTCCAAGAAGACTAAGAAGAAAACGGAGAGGCGCTATGAAATTGCTCTTGTTGATGAGGAAGAAGAAGAGGAAGAGGAGGATGCTAGTCTTGTCCCGAGACGGAGAAAGGGTGCAGTTCTGATTTCCTCAACCCCACCTCCATCTCCACCGAGAACCCAACCTTCGGTGTCTGCAACACCTCCACCTGCCGGTCGACCCGAACCTTCGAGAACTGTGGGAGTTGACTTAGAAGAGTTGAAGCGGGAAATGCGGAAAGCTTTTGAAGCGGCATTGGTTCCTATCAAAGAAAACCAGCTCCAATTGAGTGAGAAAATGACAGAGATGAGCAGTAGGGTCGGTAAGATGGAGGAAGATTTGGTTGCCTTAAAAAATGCATGTAAGAATGATTTCACTCGTGTACGTGAAAAGATCAGCCATCACGACACGAAAGAGAACGAACGACTGAGCCAGCTCGGTGTTTGGGGACAAGCAACTCACAAGATGGTAACAAACCTGC
The DNA here is from genome assembly GCA_023055425.1 of Linanthus parryae. Taxonomy (NCBI): domain Eukaryota; kingdom Viridiplantae; phylum Streptophyta; class Magnoliopsida; order Ericales; family Polemoniaceae; genus Linanthus; species Linanthus parryae. Next base: position 127,040,737 of record JALGPY010000001.1, read on the forward strand.
ACACCGCTTGGGAAGAAGTGCGAGTAGATCCAACGACCGGCATTCGGTACCTTAGCGAGGTACGCATATTGTTCTTATTTACGGTGTTTGACTTATGTAATTTAAGGTAATTGTGACCTAATAAATCTATTCATCTATTGGTAGGATATAGAAAGAGAAGCTGTCATTGACTCCAACCCAGAAGGGGGGTCCAGTCCAATCGAGCCAACCACAGTTACAGAACCAGCGACAGGGGGTTCCGGTCCAATCGAGCCAACCACAGTTAGAGGAACGGCGGGAGGGGGTTCCAGGACAATCGAGTCAACCCCAGTCACTGAAACAGAAGGAACCGATGGCTCCAATCCAGTTGAGGCTAACCCCACAACAGAAACAGAAGCAAGGGGGTCCAGGCAAGTCGAAGCACCCCCAATCGTAGAAACCGAAGCAGGACCGTCCATGGCAGCAGAAGCAGGTGGGTTGGAGGAAGATGAGGATTCAGCCACCGATGATGAATTACGGGAATGGATGAAAATTAATTACTCGGAACTCCGTGAAGAATCAGATCCAGAGCCCGAATCGATTGCCATTGATCAGTTTGGACCTCAGGAGTGGGATTGGTGGTATGACGCGGTTGAAAGGGAAAGATTAGATGAGTGCTGGTCTCCCCAATCGCTTTACGATTATAAGAGAGGTGATGAGTTACATGACATATACGGCCAGGATGAGATGCCAATTATTTATGAGAATGGTGAGGAACGTTACTTTAGCCGTAATCGTGCTAAAATTGATTGGGAGACTACTCCGTATGGGGTTGCACTGGCACAAAAGGGTTGTATTCAAAAGAAGTTGCTCACTAGTGTGCGTGTTCCAGATTTTGCTATGAGGAATAAGACAAAGCCGGACCCAGAATTTCGTGAAGCATCAAACTGAGACGAGCATTTGCTCGTCTCAGTTTCGGTTGCACGACTTAGTTGTGCACTTCATAGACTGGGACGGGTAGATGCATCGTCCCAGTCCTTTCAGACAATACAGGGACGAGCATCTACTCGTTCCAGTCTCCACACAATATACAACACACATCAAAACCAGAATGAAGAACACCACATCAATATAATGAACCTAAATTTAATCAGAAACACAACTGAAGATCAAATTTAATAAAAACACTCTACTAGCACACATTCTACAATATTATGACGAGAATATTACAATCATAGCAAGAGTAGCACCAGAGTTTAGGGTTTACCGTAGCTCAATAACAATGGCGAAAGAGAGAGACTTCAGTGAAAAATGAACCAGTTTTGAGGCTGTAATGCAGCTGGTTCATTAAGTTTACAGTTGGAGTTAATTCAACTGTACTTTGGTAGGTTAGGGTAGATGGAATCATAGAGAGAGAGCTACACATTTGTTAGGGTTTGTTTTTCAGTTCGAATATCACTCTCACTGACAAGGGTAGCAGGGTAATTCAATGGTTTCTCACCCACTTTAGGGTACATGTCATCAGCCATGTCACACCCAGTAGCCCCACTTGTTTGTTAACAACTCTTGTAAGCATCTGTTTAAAAAGAAGGGCATTTTTCAAATACCAATTCAGCCAAGTGCAGAATTCAAACACCAATTCAGAGAATGGCATTTTTCCAATTGCCCCCCCATGGGCTGACTTCCATTTTCAGATTTCCTTATCATTTGGGCTTCATTTTTGTCACTCACAAAAGAAGGTTTGGGCTTCATTCTTCATTGTTTGGGCCTCCTACACAATTCTTGGCCATCACGAACAATGGGTCAGGCCGATTACAACTTCATGCCCAATTTAACACATACCCACAATTCAGATTTTCGGACACTCTTTTGGGTCTACTACTAGGATCCACCTTGAGGACAAGGTGTTTTTTGAGTGCTGGGGAGCTGATAGGGGTAAACGTATCGTCATCACGTATTATTATTTGTTTACTTAATTATTGTTAGGTGTTTATTTATTTCTTTAGTTAATTAGTTTATTATTTAATTAGTAGTAGATTGGGCCGAGCCCGTTAGGTCAACTTGTCTAGCTATGGTTATTGTTTTTCTATTTAAGCATTGTAATGGTCATTATTATTAATAGGGAATAAGAATTGTTTTCTTTGATTATTTCGTTTATTATCGTTTAGTAGTTTTAGTTTACATCGTAGCTTGCTACGTGGCCTCATCAGCGATACTGGTTGTATCAGAGAACTACACAAGTAAGAAACCCCAGAGAGCAAGTAGAGCCATTGCCACAAGAGCCGCAAGGGCTTATTCGTCCAGGATCCAGAAGACATCGTCAAGATGACTTCAAGCCAAGGAATGGACGTCGCAGCAAGCACAGACATGGCCATGTCAATTTCATCCTCTGCTATATGTGGAAAATGTTATCCCAAGGACAAGCCAATAATCAAGAGATTCCTCCTTGTGAGGAACATTGTTGAGTAAGCAGCTGTCAGTGATATCCCAGGAGAACTGTGCTTTAATGGCATGTTTGGTTTTCTTGTATTAGTGGTATTAACTAGTATTTGACTAATTATAGTACTGTGATTATTAATACTTTGTTTGGTTTGTTATGAATTAAATTTAATACCGGTATTAAATAGTGAAAAACATGGCTTAATACCCTATTTTAATCCCCTCCCTCAGGAGAGTATTAACAGTATTGGATTATTCAGTATACTTGAAATTAAAAACTAATTACACCAACAACTATTCATAATACTGTGTATAATACATAACCAAACACAGTATTAAATATAATACAGCTAATCCAGTCCAATCCTATCCCACCTAATCCAGTGCATGCAGTACAGTCCTGTCCGGCTAGTCTGGAAAACCAAACGTGACCTTAGTTGCAGTGGCTGCACATTGCCAAAGTTGTACGCGAAGATGGTTGGTTCCCACACTAACACGAATAACAATGAGCCACCACAACGTTTCAGCCAGAGGATATGTTTAACCTCATATTTATATAAGTAGGGTTCCACATGATCTCGTTCATGTACACACAATCCACGAAAGGAATGAATCTTCATTTTCAACTACAAAACTATAACTTGCTCATTTTTATTAATTCTTAATTCACGCCCCAAGACTGTCTGAGAGTTCAATGAGATCTGCAAACCAAACAAATCATAATGTTAAAACTGGTGTTCCTCTTGACCTGGCTCTGATACCAGTTCGTTGTAACAGAAATCCTGTTTCAGAGCTCTGTTACCGGTTTGTTATAACATGCGGGTATTCGAGCAAGAACGACAAGACGAAACAAGAACGAGACAAATATTTAACGTGGTTCACTAACGAATTCGTAACGAACCCGCTAGCTAATCCACGGCCAGAACCAGATATTTTATTGAGAAGAGAACCCGATTACAATGCAAGCCGTGACCACAACCGCCACGGCGGCGACCCGAAACACCCACCCGCACACACACTCTACCAAAGCTCCTAAAGAGCTCTCAATTTCGTCTCTGTGTGTTGTCTTGAAACCAAAGAAGCAATGCCCTTTTTATACCCATTGTGGGGCGGTGGACTTGCCAAATCCACACCACCGCCTCAAGCATATTTCGAAATAAGGCATTGACATTTCTTTGCCTCACATATCATTCAAGACACCAACAAATCTCCACCTTGTCTTGAATCAACTCAGCAACCCGAAACCTGAACCTGATACTCCTTTTCTCAAACCTGAATCGGATGCGTCTCCCAGAACCAGAAACGAGCACGCCTCCCAAACAGATTTTTCGCAGCTGTATGCGAAACCCGAATCGCCAAATTGTTGCTCCAACTACCTTGGTTCCTGCAACGAATGCGCCCGATGTGGTTGCACTTCCGGAAACAGAAACAAGTGCTCCACCCAAAACCAGACTCGAATACATTCACTGAGAAAGCAGGACCGAATGTATTCCAGATGCGCCCAATTGCGCCTGACAGATGCACCATGACAAAATGCCCAGATGTCATCCAGACCAGATGCACCGATGACGAGTGCCCAAATTGTCATGCCCGATGTGCCCCGTATGCCTCAGATGCGACAATGCTCGCCAGAAACAGATCGCGCCAGATGCGAGCTCAGTGCGTGTCACGTTACACGCTGTAAAACCTGATGCACGCCAGAACAAACTCGTGCATAATGCGCACCAGAACCAGAATCAGATGCGCGTGCCAGAAATCTCACGCGCCAGATGCTCCATGTCGTTGCTCCAACTCCAACGAGTTCCTGCAACGCATGATCCAGAACCAGATTCAATTCACACGCCAGATGCTCCACGCCGGGAGCCGGATTGCGACTGATTCAGTCGCCATAACGCCAGATGCGCGTGAACCGCCAGATTCGCGCCAGTACTGAATGCGTGCTGGATTTGATAGATCCCTTGCACGCCCAATCAGATGCGCGCCAGATTGCTCCGACAGGAGCCCGAATAGCCCCCTGCACAGGGATTCAGATGGTGGTGTACCTGCTTCTCTCTCACGAACAGATCGATCTTGATCGCCAAACCAGACATCGTTCTTGGCGGAATCTCGAAACCCAACTTCCCGATAGCTTGCTCCACCTAAATCGTGAAACCCTAGCTTTGAGTTCCACCAAAACGTGAAACCCTAGCTCTTGGCTCCACCCTGATCTTGGAACCCCGGCTCTGATACCAATTTGTTAAAAATGGTGTTCCTCCTGACCTGGATCTGATACCAGTTTGTTGTAACAGAACTCCTGTTTCAGAGCTCTGTTACCGGTTTGTTATAACCTGCGGGTATTCGAGCAAGAACGACGAGACGAAACAAGAACGAGACAGATATTTAACGTGGTTCAATAACGAATTCGTAACGAACCCGCTAGCTAATCCACGGCAAGAACTAGATATTTTATTGAGAAGAGAACCCGATTACAATGCAAGCCGTGACCACAACGGCCATGGCGGCGACCCGAAACACCCACCCACACACACACTCTACCAAAGCTCCTAAAGAGCTCTCAATTTCGTCTCTGTGTGTTGTCTTGAAACCAAAGAAGCAATGCCTTTTTTATACCCATTGTGGGGCGGTGGACTTGCCAAATCCACACCACCGCCTCAAGCATATTTCCAAATAAGGCATTGACTTTTCTTTGCCTCACATATCATTCAAGACACCAACACAGAACATCCGCCGCCACCGCCAGGACTCATCAACCGGAACCTCCACAACTACAAAAGCAATTGAACATTAACCCACTCATAGTACAATTAGTTTCCATGGTGGCACTCTTTCATGTCAGGAAAATTGTTTAACTTCCACCTCCAAGACGATAAGCAACAACTGCATAGATGAAGGCCACAAAGCTACCAGACTGATGATGAACAAGAGCATCTCCTTGAATTCATTTTGACAATTTTATGTATTCAACTACGGTGTCATATGTCTCCATGTTGAATGGACTCTCCTCAAAACACCTTCAAGAAAGTGAAATTCGCACATTAGAAGAAAATCCATCAATGAATGAATAACTGCTAAAAGGAACTAGGTCCAAGAGTCTCAATTTCCCAAGATCAACTACAAAGGTGTCATACCGCAGCTCATGCCAGAACATTGTTGTCTTTTCATGCAGAAAAGGCCACAAAGGTTCAAGATCGTCATCCTAAGATTTTTTAGAGGGAAGCTCACGTCTCTCAAGGCTTGACATGAAGAGTGAGGACACAACGTGCAAAATGATAGATGGATCTGGATCCCTAAGAATAGCTTGCAATTCCTTGTGAATCCATGGCTCAATTTTTTTGAGTATCCGCTCCTTGGGACCAAAATTTCCTGCTATGCCCTGAAGATTGTAATGGATTAATTAATTGATAAATTGCATTCCCTCTCTCTATTTATCAGCCACTCTAATGAAATAAGACACCACACAGAGTGAGCCATTTACGGAAGTTTATACAGATAAAATCTAAACAATCCTCAGTAATATTCCAGATAGATACATTTCAGCTAAAGCGAGGAACAATGATTCTGACATCATTAAACCCATTCCCTTCCCCTACGTGACTATTGAAAGTAATACAAGTTAATTTATATACCTGACCAGTGAAGGGGACAGCTTATAAATGCTTCTCGTATATGCCGCACGATCAAAGTTCAAGTTAGTAAAACATTCAACTACGTCATAAGAAATGTTACAGCAACTATTTTTTTGATCCATTAACTAAAGAAATTTGACAAAAGAAATTACAATCTAATGTATCTGCAGATCTCACAGATGACAATATGTAGCAACACTCGAAGAAAAAAAAGGGATTGTTAATATGGAACGATACCTAGCACACCACTGAAGGACTCTCTCAGCGGCAGCACAAGAAGATTCAGATCCTGACCTCCCAAAGCATATTCTCCTTGGAAATGGTCTTGATCGCAAACTGATGTGATCTAGTTGCTTCCTTGGTCTTCGGAGTAACCTAAGGGTAAAACCAAATTACGATGTCAGACAATCTCAAATACTGTTCTCTTAACTACCCAGAAGCTGCTAGATACTTTAGGTTTCTTCGTTCATGGACCAAGCTTCTCCTCCAAATTTTATTTACCAAGACACAATCAAGAAGTAGAAGATCATTACACATTATGATATGTTTCATTTCTACTGAGTGTAGCTAAAATGCCCTCATATTAAAAGAACACACGGGACTACCATAATTTAGGATAGGAAAAACTGAAATGACATTTTCCTGGAAGAGAATACAAAACATGCCACTTAGGAGAGAGCGGAATCAAAATACGCTTTTGAAGACACTTTTTTGGTTAGAATCTCTTGAGAGACTAGCTTATGGTTTCAAGTTGGTATGTTTGCAGAAGGACTAAACTGCAACCTCTACCAAATTAATGACATGAAAACATATGTAGCAGTTGATGTTGGATCAGCTTTTGGCGTCTTAATCTGGACCGTTGATGTGGCTATACATTGGAGTTCAAATGAAGTCTAGTGGAACGGCACCGTTTCCTTCTAAATCTATTATTAGCTATTGATTTTCTTTTTCGTTACCGTTAAGATTTATGCTTAAGAGAACGTTGTCGTTTTGTATTAGCTGGCATCTTATGACTAAATTATGCCACGTGGCATGGCTTGATTGTCCTGATTTGTCCAATTAGTTATTTTTCATTTCCTTTCATTTACGTGTAAGCAACAGGGTTTAAACCCTAGCTCTTATGAGATTTGGGGCTAACAATTCAATTAAATTGATTCACTTTTTCCTCCTCTCTTCGTTTTCTCAATATGGTATCAGATCCTCAGGCTTGACAATATTTCGATTGTCCTTTGAAGTCTTCGATCGTTTCGCTAGGGTTGCACTAATGGCGCTTCCGACGGACTCCATTTTCTCTCCGTTATCGACGTCTGGCGGTTCAGGATCTCGATTTGTGCTGGACGGATCTTCACCAGTCTTTTTTCACAATTCTAACTCACCAGGTATGATCCTGGTTACACAAGTTTTAAATGGTGATAACTTCAATATTTGGTATAAATCGATGGTTGTAGCTCTTGAGGCTAAGAACAAACTCGATTTTGTTACTGGTGTTATCACTGAGCCTGATCGTACATCTGAGATGTATTCTCTGTGGAATAGGTGTGATAGAATGGTCTTGTCATGGTTGCTTAACTCTGTTAGCAAGGAGATTGGATCTAGTGTGTTTTATTATACCACTGCCAAAGGTATTTGGTTTGATCTTATAGAAAGGTTCTCAAAGAAGAATCTTCCTGTGGTGTTTCAGTTAACTAGTGCTATTGTTAATTTGAAACAAGGAAATATGAGTGTTAATACATATTTCCCCAAGTTGAAATCCTTATGGGATGAATTGGATAATTACACACTTCAATGAAGAGGTTTTTGTCGAGTGTTACATATTGCACTTGCAATATTTTTGGGGTGCTTCATAGTAAGCTGCAGCAAGAGCACATTATGCAATTCTCGATAGGATTAAGTCCTCAATACACTCCAGTCAGGGATCAAGTGTTGTTATTAGATCCCTTGCCTCCTCTTAACAAGGTGTTTGCTAAGATTGTTCAGCAGGAAATGCAGAGTTCAATCAGTAGTTCTGGCTCCAATTTTGTGCCTACATTGGCTATGCACTCTTCTGTTCCTGATGCCTCTGTTGCATTATACTCTTCATATGGTGAATCTCAATTTCAAGGTGTGCCTACTCAAGACATGAATGCTGGACCATCTGCAGGACAGTATAAGCCCAAAGTGACTTTTCGCCACTGTGGTGGTACAGGCCACATAAAGGCTAAGTGCTAGGAGTTACATGGATATACAGTAAATTTCAAAAACAAACATAAGGAAAAAGCTCACAATGTAACTGGAGCTGGGAATGCACACACAAATTTTGAAGCTGGAGGTGATAAGTCAGCTTTTCCTTTAACACGTAGTCAATGCTAACAAATGATGCACTACATCAATTCTCATATGCAAAATTCATGTCATGGATCTTCAAGTGAGTCCAATTCTATTTCACCATCTCACAACAATCATTCTAGCTCCATGGAAAGTCATATTCATCAATATTCTAAGACTGATTATGTGTATGGTCAACACTTTATGGGAGGGATTCTTAGCTATAGACTACAGTCTTGCATGTTGACAATCAAGGTGCACATTTAAACACTTGGATTATTGACAGAGGGGCAACTGATCATATGTGTTGTGATCTTAGGCTCTTGCAGCAAGCTGTGAAGGTATCTGATGTCTTTGTGTATCTTCCAAATGACAAGAAGGTTCAAGTCTCACACACTAGAAATGTGTTCTTGAATGACAATTTGGAGTTTACTGCGGGTTTTTTACATTCCAGTATCAAGTTCAATTTGTTGTCAATGACATAGCTAGCTAAATTGCCGCCTTGTGTGTTTATGTGTTGCAATGAGAAATATCAGTGATTTATCAAGGCTGAAAATAAGGTGTTAGGAGAAGTAGGGGTGAGCACAGACCGGGTTGGACCGGTTTTGCCGAGTATTCCTACCCGACCCAATATGTACGGGTTGGAGAATGTTCAACCCAAACCTACCCAATTATTTGTGATACCCAAACCAATTGTAACGTATCGACTCGGTCCGGTTTGGACCGGTTAATCGGGTTGAAAATTATTTAAATTTTACTTGAAAAAATATATTTATTTGGTTAATTATCTTTTTAATATTGTTTGTATAAAATTTGAAGTTGGAAACATAAATTTATCTTCTATGAAATAGAAATAACGTGAGAAAATTCAAGTATTAAAATGGTCTTAACTTGTAAAACTTAATTTCTAAACCACATATCTAAATAAAATTTACAATGTTTACATATAAAATGTTAATCGGACCGGTTCGGTTTTAAACGGGTATTCCACTTCCAAACCCATGATCGATCGAACTTTGTTTGGGTTGACGAATCTATACCCATAATCAATCAATTAACATTGATCGATGCTAAAATCGGACCGGTTTGGTGCGGTTCGGGGAGGCGGGTTGGGCCGGGTTTCGCTCACCCCTAAGGAGAAGGACACAAATTTGATGGTCTGTATTTGTTAAAGACCACAAATGCCAATGGTATGTCACTCCTTATCTGACACAAACAACATCTTTTCTAATGAAATTTGGCATCAAAGACTATGCCATCTCTCAAATGTGAAACTGAAATGGCTGACAAAAGTTCTGAACACTCTAAGGTTAGTTGACAACTCTCTCTGTGATGTCTATCCACATGCTAAACAGAAGAAGTTTCCATTTCCCAGTATTGGAAGGAAGGCACATACACCTTTTATGTTAGTGCATTGTGACATCTGGGGTCCATACAAGATCCCTACATATGCAGGGCTCAGATACTTCCTCACATTAGTAGATGATACTAGCAGAATGGCAAGGGTGTATCTGTTGACTCATAAATCAGAGGCTCAACTTCTTATTCCATAATTCTACACTATGATTGAAACTCAGTTTGCAGCTAAGATCCAGCAAATAAGAAGTGATAATGTTAAGGAATTGGCATTAGTGGATTTTATGCTTGAAAAGGGCATCATTCATCAACTGAGTTGTGTGGAAGCTCATGAGAAAAATTCAGTTGTGGAAAGAAAGCATCAACACTTGTTGAATGTGGCTAGAGCTCTGAGTTTTCAAGCTTCACTTCCATCAAACTTTTGGGGAGATAGTGTATTGACAGCTGCATATCTCATCAATAGAGTGCCAACTCCAGTTTTGCAAAACAAAACTCCTTATGAATTTCTCTTCAAAGAAACACCATATTCTTTAGTTCTTAGAGTGTTTGGGTGTTTATGTTACAGCTCCACCTCGTTGCAAGGGAGAACAAAGTTTGATCCCAGAGCTGCTCCTTGTGTATTCTTGGGGTATGTGTTTGGCATGAAGGGTTATAGACTCTATGATATCAAGGAATGCAGTTTTCATGTCTCAAGAAATGTGATTTTGCATGAGACTGTCTTTCCTTTCTCTTCATCACCCTCAACCCTTCCTCAATTCATTGATGATGTTGTGCTTCCTGCCATGTTTGATGAAGACACAGTCTACATTATGGAGTGTCTGATTCTTGTTCCATCATTTCACAAACTCCTAATCCAGAAGTTTCAATTAGCCCAGTTCAGCTACATGCATCAGTAAGAAAAAGTACAAGACAACACAAAGCACCTCAGTACTTGAATGACTATGTTGTGAATAGTCCAAGAATGATGTCAGACAATCTTGCTCCAGTGTTCTTTGACATTTCTTCAGGGGCTACTTCTTCATATTCACACTTTCTTACTTCAGTCAATGGTGTAATTGAACCCCAGAGCTATCATGAGGCCAGCAAGCAACCAAAATGGGTGGAGGCAATGCAAGCAGAACTTAAAGCACTTGAGATTAATCATACCTGGGATCTAGTCACTTTACCTGAAGGTCATGATCCAGTTGGCTTTAAGTGGGTTTATAGGGTCAAATTGAAGTCTAATGGAGAAATTGAAAGATACAAAGCTAGGTTAGTAGCAAAAGGGTACACTCAGACTGAGGGCATAGACTACACAGAAACTTTCTATCCTGTTGCCAAGCTCCCTACACTGAAGTGCTTATTGGCTTTAGCTGCTATTAAAGGACTGCATTTGTTGCAATTAGATGTCAACAATGCATTTCCGCATGGTGAACTTGATGAAGAGCTCTATATGAGTTTGCCTCCTGGTTATGTTCTTCCTTCAACCATGGCATTACCTAAAGAGACACTGGTTTGTCATCTCAAGAAGTCTCTCTATGGTCTGAAGCAAGCTTCAAGACAGTGGTACAGTAAGTTTTATGTTACCCTCATTGACCTTGGTTTTACTCAATGTAAAGCCTATTACAATCTCTTTGTTAAGCACACTCCTTCATATTTTATATGCATCCTTCTCTACGTGGATGATATTGGGCTTGGAGGTAGTGATTTGAATTCTCTAAACTCTCTCAAAGGTGTTCGGAACTCTAAGTTCCAGCTAAAGGATTTGGGGTTTCTCATATATTTTTTGGGTTTTGAGATTACTAGAAATGATAATTGTATAAGTTTGTGCCAGAAGAAATTTGCTCTAGATATTCTTGCACTAGCTATAGTGAATGCAAACCTGCTTCTGTGCCAATGGATCCTCTAGCCAAGCTATTTTCTGGTGTGGGTGATATATTGTCAGAGGTGGATGTCAAAACATGTTGAAAGATTGTTGGGAAGCTGCTCTATCTATGCAACTCAAGACCCGATATTTGCTATGCAGTTGGAAAACTCTCTCAGTTTGTAGCTAAACCAACTGTTGCACATCTTAAGGTTGTTCATCATCTTCTTAGATATGTGAAGAATTCTCCAGTACAAGGTCTCTTCTTCTCTGCCTCTTTATTTATTTATTTTTTTATCAAACCTCTTCTTCTATTCATCTCACAGCATACACAAATGCAGATTGGGCTGGTTGTATAGACACAAGAAAGTCCACCAGTGGGTATTTAGTCTACAGTGGTGATTCCCTAGTCACCTGAAGGTCAAAGAAACAAACAGTGGTCTCTAGAAGCTCCACAGAATCAGAATATAGAGGACTGGCTGTGGTGTCTTGTGAAATTTTGTGGTTTCTCTATCTGCTTCAATACTTTGGGATTTCTCTTGCTACAACTCCTGTTGTGTACAGTGATAGCAGCTCAGCTCTTCAGCTTGCAACTAATCCAGTATTTCATGACAGGACTAAACACATTGGTGTAGATTGTCACTTGGTGAGAGATTTGGTTCACAAAGGTACATTCACTCTTCAGCACATTCCCTCTTCTCATGCTGACATTCTCACAAAGTCACTCCATCCAGCCGTATTTAATTTCCTCTTGTCCAAGTTGGGAGTTCGTTTGATTCACTCTCCAACTTGAGGGGGATCTTGAGATACTAGTGTGCACAAGAGATTCCGGCGGGGAGACCTCCGTGTACACCGTATATAGAGGATCAAGGATCGCACAGGAAGAGTGGGGTTGTGTGTAGGGAGAGAGTAAGGCAGTAGTAATGCCTGAGAGAGAGACAGAGGTTTGGCAGAGCTTCCGCGTATGGCAAGTGTGTTCTCCTTTGTATGGAAAGGTTAACGTCCTATATATAGCAGAGAACGTGACCGTTGTAGTGTGGTTAATGCGCCCATTGATGGCGGCTTAATTAGCTTAACCATAACGGCACGTTCGTCCGAGTATATAGGGATCGTTACAGCACGTGGTGCGCGAATACCGGAACCGTTACGAGGTTGACCGGGTTTGACCGGATTGACCGGGTTTATGGAGCTCGTGCCATAAATCTCTCAAAACAGTTACTAAAGGTTGCGTGCGGGCTTGGCTCGCACGCGACAGGACTTACTCTAGCCTCCAAAACACTAAGTCCCTACAAGTCCCGTGCAGTGGTATGCGAGGGCTCTGTCTCGCAGCCCCCACATGGATCAGCTCGGCTGGTGATCCAGTGTGTGTGGAGCACAATATGGTGTGCTGGATGGTTGCCACGTGGCCAAGATCTGTCAGCTCAGAAAGCACTATCTACATTAGCCCCCTTTCTGCGCGTGAAGACTCATAGCTGTATAGACTTCCATGCGCGGAAACCAACATACATGTCGCCGCCACGCACCAATTCAAATACGGGTAAGTTCAGCCCCCGTGCGTGCCATTATGACCTAAAACCCCTAGAGTCGTGCCGTCTGGCCTTTAGGGTTTTAGGCGTGACGTCAGCTTGTCCTGTGATTGCGCGATTCGACGGTGACGGTTGCGATTCGACTACTGAAAGGACGCAACCCTTCATTGTTTTGGATAAATACTTTGTATCCCCCATTATTGCAAAGCATCACTTCTTTCTCTTAAAGTGAATGGTACCCGGAGATCTTCGAGAGCAGATTCAGATAATCAATCACCAGTTCAGAACTGCAAATCGTGTTCTTCAATTGTGCATCTCCAAGCAGGCTTCAATAAAACAAGGTTGGCCTCGTTCAATTTTGATTTAAGATACCAGTGTTTGCCTTGAACTGCGTTGAATCTGTAAACCCATGAAATTTGTGAAGAAGCTTTGATCTTTGAACCCACTTTTGCTTTAATCCTTCAACAATAAGAACTTCAGATGTGAGATCTTGCAATCACTGATAATGCAACTCCCTGATTTCTGAAATCAATACCAGAAACTGTTCGTCTTTCTTTTCATAGATCTTGAATTTCGAAATTCAAACTGAAGTGTGGTATTTCTCCCCCCTTTTTTTTCGCAGGAATGGCCAAGACAAAAGGAACCAGACCTGTCAAGGAAGATGAAGAGATACCCGACCTTCCGCAGGCCTTGTGGCGAAAAGCCCCCTATTTAGGTGGCAAAGATTTCTACCATGCGAGGGTTAAGGCGAAGAGGATGCCTGATCCTGTCCTAGTTGAGCGATTGCTGACGCTGACTCGCCCAGTTAACTCCGCCTTGCTCGAGTTGATTGGTTCCGAGGATGTGGTTCGATTGGGAATCGAGAACGGGCACTTCCCCTATACTGCGATTTCTACCCAGGCGTTCGTCCAGAATTTGGACTATATGGATGAGTGGATTGACCACGTGTTGGACCATCACGCCGCGACTCTCGATGAAGCCGGCGTATACTTTGCTATCCGTGCTATGAAGGGTGCTGCCGTGAAGCTGGACCAATCCATGCTTCTAGACCTTCTGTCCCGCTACTCGCCTGTGACTCACACATTCCACTTTGCTGAGTTCGAGGCTGCTCCTACACTCGAGGACGTGCAGATGCTGTACGATCTTTCCCCCATGGGTGAAGTGGACCCTTTGAGTCCTTTGAGGACGTCTGCGGAGATTGCTTTATACACGCAGATGGAGGAATGCCTAGCAGAGGTAAAGAAAATCTCCACCCGGTGGACTACTACGAAGGCCCTTCCAAACTGGCAGTTGGTTGATACGTCTGCGAAGAACACCTGGAATAAATGGTTGCAGTACTTCTTCCGAGACTACGCGAACAGCAGCATCACGAAGAAGCTTCTGAGTGAGAACCCAGAGGCTGAGAATTACGTAAAGGGTAAAGGCTATCACTTGACCCTTTGTGCTTTTATCTGTGCTTGGTTGTCGAGGTACCTGATTGACGGTCACCCACATGACGGGGTCTTCTACCATGTTTTGCCACTTGCTGTGAGGCTTGCCCTTGGCCAGAGAGTCGCACTCGGACCCTTGGTCTTGGGTACGCTGTACTATAGGCTTGATCAACTGGTCCTGGCCATGAAAGAGTTGCGCGGCCGCCTCGATGTACTGACTTTTGTCAATATTTCCTTTTTGACAATGTGGGTTTTCGAGCGATGGCCATCCTATGCTCCAACTGCTCTCAAACTTGACAAGTGGTGTCCCCCAGGCGAGACCGAAGAGCGTAACAGCGGCAGGGCTGCGAGGTGGTTTGGAGCGAGCAACACCAAGTGCGTTTGGAGTTTGATATGCGACAAACGGAAAGAGTTTACTGCCAGGCCCTATGCCACGCGTGTCGAGAACGTGCGATGGTTTCCCAAGCTGTACCCTTCCAAGGGTGTTGTCTTCTCAGAAGAGTTTCTCTTTGAAGAGGGATCGCATTTCCATGAGCGCTATCGCGAGTTCTTTTGCTGGTGTCTACGAGGTTCTCTTCCTGCCCTCGCAGAGCATATTCGTGAGCTCGCACCAAGGTATGAAAGGATTACCGTGGACGTTGACCCCACTCGAGTTTCGCCCCAGTTTGGTTTTGACGCGGTGGCACCATCAATCAGGCCCCAGTCCATTATCAGAGGTTGCTATAAGCGCTTGCTAACAAAGGAGTGCAAGACAGTCTTCATGAACAATCTACCCTTTGAGCAGCCTGCAGGGACCCGCGAGGGTGGTTGTTCTCAGAACTGGCTCGCATACTGGATCGCCCAGCAAACGAGGATTGAGACGCAGTCGGCCGCACAGCCAAGTAGAGCCCCCTTGATCAAGAGAAATTCTTTTCCATTTCGCCCCAATTGCAGTCTGAGCGAGTCTGAATATGGTTGCTACTCACTGTTGGATCGTGAGAACCATTTGTGCCCTGACATCATTCTGAAGGAGAAGGTCGGCGCAGTTAAGAAGGGCGACACGCATGTCGTCAGATACAGCAAGGCATTTGCTGAGGTAAACAATTTCTCGACACGTGCGTTAAGCTTCTTGATTTCCTTATGCTGACGCCTTTATTCTGTACTGTTTGCTGTAGTGTCATGTGCGGAGATTCGCATCTGGTGATCGCTCCAAGTCATTGGTTAACACCATTGTTGCCACCAGAAGACAAAAGCAGTCGTTTCGGCTAGCATGGAGGATGGACCCTGAGGTCGAAACCAATATTCGCGCAGTCATGAATGATTTTGCTGACTCGCTGATAGACAATGCTCCGGCCTCGTCTCCTCCCGAAAATGATCCGTCCCCTCCAGCTACTGCGGCGCCGAAAGTGAAGAGACCCAGGCAGAAGGTAATTACGATTTCTTCTCCCAGAAGTGCTCCAGCCTCTCCTCCGGTGAGGTCCCTTTCTGTCAAGGACAAAGGCAAAGGTCGCATGCCTAGCAAAGTGCGGAAAGAGCTCGCAGTTGAGACTTTTGTTCCATTCGACCAAGAGGAAGAAGGAGAGAGGCAGGAGCCCCGAGAAAGTGATGAAGAAGAAGAAACAACAGCTGTGATGCATGAGGAAGAATCAGGAGGTACTTCCGTCGCATTTCTCTTCCCATCATCGTAATTTTTTTTTTAATTCTTTCCAATCACATCTTCGCAGATGATGATGATGATGATGATGAGATCATCGGTGGCCTTTTGGCCAAGAGGCAAAAGAGAGATACCCATTCTGGCATTCCAGACGACCCCATAAGCGAGGACGTTCTTGCTGAATCCAGGAAGACAGCCGCGGAGGCTGCTGAAAGAAGGAGACAGCGGGAAGAGGAAGAGCTCGAGCGTGTGAGACAGCGGAGCCTCGAAGAGCAACATGTTGACGACTTAGTGCGTCCAGCTAGCGAGGAAGATGAGCTTCCCGAAGAAGTGGTTCCCCAGGCGGAGAAGGAAGATGCGGTTCCGGAAGAGGATGCAGCAGCCCTGGAGCAAGTCCAGGCGGACTTTGAAGAAATCGCAGGCGGCGATAAAGGTGAGATCTTCAACCTCGCAGTAACTTATAGAGATGTTATTGTGGGTGCGTTAAAGCATGGTGTGTCAAAGACTGACATTCGCCGTTGGCTAGTAGACAAGTGCGGAGAACCTTCAGGTAAATATTTGAGCGATATGCATGTGCTAGACCTGAGCAACTTGAAACAGGATCATGACTGGTTTCTTCGCATCCCAGGTCACGCTCCTTTTAAAGACTTGCTTAGTGAGGAGACACTAATAGGACATGGTTCCACGTCCTTAGTGTATGATGAAGATACCTCAATCCCACCTCCGCGTGGAGGTGCTTACTCTTAGCTTTAGTAAAGATAGCGAAATAACTTATAGCACAAATTACCTCATATTATCGCATTTAATATTGCAGGCCATGCTGAGGAACCTGTGCTGGAGAGAAGTCAGCCTTCTGCGTCCTATGTTCCGATTCCGAGCTCCCATACCGAGAAGCCCGTCGCAGCTGCTGAACACGCAAGTGAGCCTCTCGAGGACATCATCGAACTTTCCGATGATGCTGAAGCTGATGCTGTGCTAATGGATGAAGATGTCCATACTGGTGCTGAGGAAGTAAGGACAAGTGCTGCTAATGCTTTCGCATCTGAGAGCGTCCTTCGCCAAGCGACTTCGGCTGTCACTTCGCCTCCGGCGATGACTGAGCCAGTGGAACCTATTCCTGCGTGGAGCTTTTGGGGCTCGCAGGTTGGGAATGCAGTCGCAGCTGGTGCGGCCTACACTCTTCCTCCTGACTATGAGAGGTTGGAGCTCGCAGCTGATAGGAGAGCTATGGAGCGAGGATAGTCTTCGACCACCCCGGCAGCGCGCATTCCTTCTCTTCATGAGATTCTGGAAGGAACTGGTAAGTAGAGCTTTACTGTTCGCATCTCGCATTATTCACTTGCGAGTTTGACATCATAACTTAGCTTTGACATCACTTTAGGTTTGAAGCAAACCGATGTAGACTGGGTGGTTCGAATGCGCCTCACCTACCCCCAATCATTCGTGAGATCTCTGGAGATAGGGCCCTTCGACAGGAGGCTGTTTCTTACTGAAGCCATTTGGATTTTGGAGCAGCTGTCTGCGGCTACGCCTGCGACCATTTCTGTCCAGAGCGATGAATTGCTATGTGGCATGTGCCAAAATCTTCTTACCAAAGTCCAGGGAAGACTGGGTTTCAAATTTCTTATGAACAGAGTCACGTTGATTCGCGCAGCCGTAACCTTGAAACTTGGCCACCAGAATCTCGCAGCTGAGAAGCAGAAGGTGGAGCAGCAAAAGCAAAAGGTTGACGAAGCTCTGAAGCTCTATCATGAGATGAATGCCAGGTGCGAGCAACTAAAGCAAGAAGTGGAACAGGTAGAGAAGCTGAGCCATCAGTTCGAGCCCCAAGACTCCTTGATCAAGAATTTGCTTTGACTTTTCGAATTTTGAAAAATAGCAAGGAAATGGCTGAAACACTAATGTAATGTTTGCAGCATTAATGTAATGTCGCTAGGGTTTCTCCCCCTTTTTTTAACAACAAGAATGAATTTGCCCGTTTTGCCCTTTCCGGGATTTGATAGGATATCTCTGTGCATATCCAATTATGACATCAGCAATTGATACTCTGCTTGATTTTCGCGCTAATTTCTCGGCAGATAAGCACGCTTTTGTTGGGAAGTCCATCCGAATCATGACCATCCGTCATTTATTAGGATACGCAACTGAATCGTCGTAGCCTTTAGTAGGGTAATTGATTGTTACCGCTTTTCAAGGCGTAAGTGATTGAACTTACCCTCTTTTCGAATTCTGCTGACTCATCTTTGGCAACTGAAGAGTCTCCACAGGATCTATATAAACCCTGTCTTTGCCATTTGGGTTCTTCATCCAAAAAAATGTGCTTTGCCGTGAGTCCTTACGACTGCTGGCTTCAACGCTTGTTTTTCGTTGATTCATGGCAACTTCAAGTTGTGAATCCTGAGTTTGCGCTTTGTGCTATAGAAATAGTTTCCAAGATCCACTTTATGAGGAATATTGCTCTTTATAACCATCATAAAGAAGATGGGAATGATATCTCACGTGTGTTAGAAGAATTTTCTTCGTGTATTATGTTTGCAGGTCATGTTTCCGGCCGCCTCGTGGTGAGGTGCAGCGCCGAAGTGACCGTGCTACCGTCTCGTAATGAACGGCGGAATTCTCCTCCAGCATCCCTGGAGGAGGATTTCTTGCCTCTTCGTTCTTGAACTCAGGGTGGCGGACCGCTGTGTTCATCCTCGTCTACAAGGAGCCCTTGCCCTTTGGAGCTTCTGCTTGCCTGTTGATCGCTGGAACCGGTGGTTCCTTGGGCAAATGTTATGGGGTGCAGATCTGACAAGGGCCTTGTCAAATACTGGGATCTTGAACGTATGGCTTCATGTGGCTCTTTGGAGCAAGATCCCACTTGCGACAGATGTTCAATTGCAAACCTGTTTATCGCATTGACGGTGTTAGGACCGTTGGGTTTATCCTTTTCAGTTAGGATTCCCGTAGTGTGTTTCTGCTGACTTGTCAGCTACTTTTCGAATGTATTGTAAGCCATGTTGGCTGTGTAGTTAGATTCGAGCTTTTTCGCTTGTAAGCTGCTATCTAGACAGATAAATTGTAAGTCTTTTTGACTCATAATGATAAATAGCCTTTTTTGTTATCTGCTGTCTCTTTGCAACAAAGTACAACTTCGCATGCGTTTCGGCATATTTCGCTTTGCATAATGCTATGTAATGTTTCCGCATTTGCTATCTGCCATATGAATTCGCAGATGTTTCACTAGATCATTCGAGATCATATTTGCGCAGCTGTGCCATCTTGGCAGATGGGTTTGTGATTAGCCTTTGATGCACGTGCTATCATATCAGATAGACCTTTGTAGATCACTTAAGATCATTTTCACAATATTGCTATTGTATTCGTAGAATGCTTCCATCTCCGCAGATAGGTTTGGAAGATCAATCAAGCTTACTTTGCACGTAAGTTGCCATCGTAGCAGATA
This sequence comes from Linanthus parryae, assembly GCA_023055425.1. Classification (NCBI taxonomy): domain Eukaryota; kingdom Viridiplantae; phylum Streptophyta; class Magnoliopsida; order Ericales; family Polemoniaceae; genus Linanthus; species Linanthus parryae. The sequence goes on from JALGPY010000001.1 coordinate 127,060,297, forward strand.
GGCTTTTCTAGATCAATTAAGATCAATTTCCGCATGAGTTGCTATCGTAGCAGATAGGCTTTACTAGATCAATTAAGATCGCATTTGTATGTGTTGCTATCGTAACAGATAGGCTTAGATGATCAATTAAGATCGCATTTGTGTAGGTTGCTATCGTAGCAGATAGGCTTAGATGATCAATTAAGATCGCATTTGCATAGGCTGCTATCGTAACAGATAGGCTTAAATGATCAATTAAGATCGCATTTGCATAGGCTGCTATCGTAACATATAGGCTTAAATGATCAATTAAGATCGCATTTGCATAGGCTGCTATCGTAACAGATAGGCTTAGATGATCAATTAAGATCGCATTTGCATAGGCTGCTATCGTAACAGATAGGCTTAGATGATCAATTAAGATCGCATTTGCATAGGCTGCTATCATAACAGATAGGCTTAAATGATCAATTAAGATCGCATTTGCATAGGCTGGTATCGTAGCAGATAGCCCATTGTTAACAGTTATAACAAACTAAAATGAATCAGAATTGACATCCAGAAATACGAAGTTTCTCATTTGGGAGAATTTTTATTATAACGCTCTCATATGGGAGAGGTGAGATTACAATCCTCTCATATGGGAGAGGAGATTGTGTAAATCGTAATCATAGAAGAGATTAAGCGACGTTATAATAAAACGCACGAAATGAGAGAAGTTAGGGATAGTACTTCTTTATCCAGCGCATGTTGACTGAACTCGGGGTTGAGGTTGTGCCGTGCAACCTCCGTATGCTGCAGTAGCCACTGTCGAAGACTTCTGTGACTTCGAAGGGTCCTTCCCAATTGGCTGCGAACTTTGGGTGGGCCGCTTCTCGCATGCAGTGGTCAGATGCGCGCACGACCAAGTCTCCGACTGCGAAATCTCTTTGCCGGACCGTCTTATTGTAAGCGCGAGCAATCCTTTCTTGATATCGCTTGTTGGTTCTTTTGGCTTGTTCTCGCTTTTCCTCCAGCAAGACTAAGTCATGATCACGTTGATTCTCGTAGAGTGCGTGGAAGGCTAGCCTTGCCGAATTGACTCTCACTTCCGCAGGTACCACGGCCTCGGCCCCATAGCATAGTAGGAATGGTGAGGCCCCCGTGGGTGTCCTTGGAGAGGTTCGGTAGGCCCACAGAGCTATGCTTAGAGAGTCAGCCCATTTCTTGTGGTCATCTGCGACCATTTTGCTCAAAATCCTCAGCAGCGTTTTATTGGTCGCTTCGGCTTGTCCGTTCCCCTTCGGGTAATAAGGGGTAGAACATATCTGCCTGATGTTGTACTCCGCTAGCTTCGCAGCTACCTGGCGATTAACAAAGGGAGTACCGTTATCTGAAAGAATGGTGTTTGGGATTCCGAACCTGCATATAATGTTTCCTTGAATGAAGTTGACCACAGCTAGTGCATTTGCCGTCTTCAGTGGTATCGCCTCCACCCATTTGGTGAATAGCTCGGTTGCAGTGAGAATAAAATGATTCCCGTGTGACGTTGGTCGGATGGGACCAATGAAATCCAGAGCCCATGTGTGAAATGGCCATGGCGTCCCTAATGCATGTAGATCCACGGCGGGAGCGTGCACTAGGTTTCCTTTGAATTGGCACTCTTGGCAGCGTCGTACTTTAGTGCGGCAATCGACCTCCATCGTGGGCCAGAAATATCCAATTGAGAGGAGATGTGTGCATAATTTCGCACCTCCTTGGTGTTCCACCTGATGAGAAAGGTCCATGACTTCTTGTGCTTCTCTGCCGTCTAGACATCGCAGCAAGTTGCCCTCGTGACCTCTTCGCCAAAGTAGGTTTTCCTGTACTACGTATCGAGATGCTTTCCTCTTCAATTTCTCGGCTTCTTTTCTTGATTCGGGCAGGGTGCCCTGGGTGAGATAATCAAAGAGCGGCTTCCTCCAATCCGTGTCATCGTCGGTTAGAGCGATGAGTAGAGAATCTTTGATTAGTGCGCAACTCTCGCATTTCCCCTGTATCAGGGGCGCGGCTGTTGACATGTCTGGCCAATGAATGCCATATCTTTGAGCCTTCCGGTAGATTGACACCTCGCTTTCTCCGCAAGCATGTTGGTGAATCTTTTCTAACAATAGTTGTCCCTCTTGCTCGGAAACGCATCGCACGAGTATTCCGCCAGGGCCCTTGAAGTAAAGGGTGTTGTCATGTATGCAGTACCCTTTTGTGAGTGCCCAGTTTTCGCTGCTTGTGCCTTCCGTAATAGCTTGTAGGATTGTTTTTCTCCAATCCGTGTCATCCATGTGCTCGTCGTCGTACGCATCTTCTGTCAATGCCGACGATGTTCGCACTTCAATGGAGATCTTTGCGGGAAATTTGTCTGTGCTGACCTTAGATCCCAAGGTTGCGAGAGCGTCCGCGTGCCTGTTGTCTGCTCGGGGCTTGTGCTCGTACCTCACATCGCAGAATTGCTGTACCAGCTTTTGTACTAGGGTGCGGTAAGACAGGAGGTTGATCTCCTTCAGTCCATACTCGCTCGAGGCTTGCTTAACGATCAACTTGGAGTCTCCCATGACCGTTAGGTTGCTTACTTCTAAAGCTTTCGCCGCACGGAGCCCTGCGATGAGAGCCTCATATTCCGCTTCATTGTTTGTGACTGCGAAGTTGAGCTTTGCGGACATCTGTATGACCTCCCCATCTGGTTTGGTCAAGACTATCCCAATGCCTCCACCTTTCCTTGTTGACGAGCCGTCGAAGTGGAGTGTCCAATAGGGTACGTCGATTGCATAGATCTCAGGTCCTTCGAGCTCTTCCTCGATCACGGGCTCATGGCTGTTGTCGGGAACTGTGGCAACAGATCCGCTACCGCCTGCGACTTGATCGCTCGCGGTCGCACGCATGTGATATCGTATTGAGAGATGGTCATGTACCATTTCGCCAATCTCCCGCCCGGAGTAGTGTGAGTTAGCAAATATCGTATAGGATCGCTCTTGGTGACCACTACTACTTTGTGTGATGCAAAATAGTGCTTCAACTTCTCTATCACGAAGAATAGAGCAAGGCAATGACGTTCGATGTCTGTGTACCTTGATTCAGCAGGTTGCACAATGCGAGAGATGTAGTAGATAGGCCTCTCTTGGCCTTCGTACTCCTGAGCCAAGAGCGCTCCTATGGATCTCCTTGTTGATGTCAGATATAGCAGAAGCGGTGATCCCAATTGAGGTGCGATCATTATTTTTGAAGACGTTAGCAAATCCTTCAGCTTTTCGAATGCGGCTTCGTGCTCCGGAGCCCAGTTGTACGCGGCGTCCTTCTTGAGGAGAGCACTAAAACAGCAGGTGATTTCTGCGATCGCTGGGATGAATCTTCGCAGATATGATAGCTTTCCCAAGACTGTTTTCAAGGTACTCTGGTTATGAGGTGGCGTCATGCCAGTGATAGCTGACACTTTCGCAGGGTCAGGCTCGATTCCTTGGCGATGAACTACGCATCCCAAGAACTTCCCCGAGGTTACCTCGAATGCGCATTTCATGGGATTCATCTTCAGCTGAAAGCTTCTACATCTATTGAACACCTTTCGTAGATCCGCGAGGTGATCTGCTTCGTGCTTGGATTTAACAACCAGGTCGTCCACATAGAATTCCACTTCTTTATGCATCATGTCGTGGAACAGAGCCATCATGGCCCGCTGATAGGTTGCACCCGCGTTTTTTAGACCAAACGGCATCACTGTGTAGTTGAACACCCCCACTGGAGTGATGAACGCAATTTTCCGAGCATCTTCGGGGTCCATCTTGATTTGGTTGTACCCGCTGAAGCCGTCCATGAAACTGAACATGCGATGGCCCGCTGTTGAATCGATAAGCAAATCGATATTGGGCAGTGGGAAATCGTCCTTGGGGCAGAAGCGATTGAGATCTCGGAAGTCCACGCAGATGCGGAGCTGTCCGTTCTTTTTCACTACTGGCACGATGTTAGCCAGCCATGTGGGATGGTGGTTCGGCTCTATGAACTTGGCATCTAGGAGTTTGACAATCTCCTGCTTGATTTTCACGTTAAGCTCCGGCCTGAAGCTCCTTGTACTCTGCTTTACTGGTTTAGACCCTGGGATGATGTCTAAACGGTGCATGGTGATGCTTGTATCCAGACCTGGCATCTCATCATATTCCCATGCGAACACATCCTTGTATTCAGTTAGGAGTTGTAGCAGCCCTTGCTCCTCTTCGCTTGTGAGGTCCGCACTTAGAAAGACTGGCCTTTTCTTTTCCTCGTTCGGGCTGAGGAACAATTCCTTTAGCTCTTGCTTTTGTGGTATGGGCCTGTCTTCCATGCATTCAGGTGCTTCTTTGAGTTTCTCGTCTGGAGCGTCCTGTACTGGCTTTTCCGTCAGTGCGATTTGCTCAATTTGATTGATTTGCTCAGGGATATCCCCATGCCCGTGTGAGGACATCCCCGCGCACCTTCATATGCGATATCACTTCTTCCCATTGGCGTAGAATCTCTCTATCTCTTTGCCTTCGGGGTCATGCTTTGCGATTCTCTTCAAAGTATACACATTCTTTCGATGATATGCGATACGCGGCGCCTCTTCGCGTGTAGGCGGATTTTCCTTGGCATCTTCCCTTGTCACCATTACGCCCGCAGGTGACTGGTCTTTGATGTCCTCCCATAGAGGCAAAGGAGTAGGGTTGAATGGTCCCGGTGTTTGCTCGTCCGCCATTTCGGTGAACCACACTGCCTCGCTAAGATGTGCTTCATCCAAGTTGAATGGGTTCGTCGAAGCCGGTATCTCAACTATTCTGTCATTCCAGATAGCTTTCATAACCTGGTGAGCCGTTGAAGGAACTGCATCGAAGCGATGTATCCAGGCTCGACCTATGATCATGTGGTACGTGGTGTTCGCGTCTATGACATAGAACTTTGCTGAACACTTGATTCTGCCAATCTGAACGCCCAAGCGGATCCATCCGATCGTCATTCTAGAGTCGCTTCCGAATCCCATCAGCGGAGATGGACGTCTGACGATCTTGTGCTCGGGAATCCCTGCTAGCTTCAGTGTATGGAGCGAAACGACATTGACCGCTGCTCCTCCATCGACGAATGCTCGTTTGAACTCGACGCCATTAATGATGGCCGTCACATACAGAGGCCTCTGGTGGCTCGCATCTGTCTTCTTATCGTTGGCAGAAAAGGTCATAATCTTTTCTGTAGAGCGAGACGCCCTGATGACTTTCCCGTTGGACACTACAAGATCCTCCTCGTAGTCCTCCGCTATTCTCAAGATCGCTTTCGTCATATCTATCCGGCATTTCTCCGAGAAATTCATCTCGTCGAAGAATCTGCTGAAGCCGTGCGACCCTTTCATCCGGTCGGCACGTTCATCCTCCATGTCCATGCTGTAGTCTTCGTCTTCATGGACCTCGGCAACGACGGGTAGACCATCCTCTGCGACTTCTTCCAAGTCGACGATCGAGATCATGGCGACCTCTTTGCCCTTTGAGCCCTGCTCCGCATGAGCAGGAAGTGGGTTGTTGCGCACATCCTTTTTGTGATTGCTGACGATCAGCTCGCCGTTCTTCATCTTCTGGTCGAATGCGAACCTGAGCTTTTTACATTCGGCCGTGGGGTGCATGACCTTGCCGTGGTACTCGCACCACTTAGGGTCCCTTACCATTTCCTTGGAGGGTATCTTCTCGAGCGGCGGTAGGACACCGTCCTTACGCCACTGCCTGCAGAGGTCGCTTGCCTCCTCTACCGAACATGGTAAGGGTGGTGCGTCGAAGTTCACAACTTTCGCTTGCTTCTGGGGTGAAACTGTATTAACCTCAGCTTCGCGTCCCCTCTTGTAACTGAATCTCCCGATCTTGTAGGTGGCGCCGCTCGAAGCTCGCTCCGGAGCGTTCTTCTTTTTCTGTCTCTCGACTATAGGCTCGATGTTCTTCGTGCATTCGATTAGCTTTGAAAACGTAGGTGTTTGCAAATTGATGAGCATACATTTGTATTCGTCTCGCATGCACTGCAGGCATATCTCTACAAGCCGGCTTTCGGGCATTGGATCTTTGCACTCCAAGGATTTCGCCCTGAACTTCTTGATGAAAGTGATCCCGTCTTCCTCGCGCTTCTGATACATCCGCGAGAGATGGATCATGGTTACCTTTTCTTCCATCTGGAAGAACTTGGTGTAGAACTTCTGGACCATGTCATCCCAAGTCTTCACGGATCCGGCTTCCAATGTTCGGTACCACTTGTACGCTACATTCCCTAGGGATTTCGGGAACTCTCGCATCAGCAGTTTGGGATCGGCTCCGTACGGACCCATGACATCAATGAAACGCATGACATGCTCATGAGCGTTTCCGTTGACATCCTCGAACTTGTCCCATTTAGGAGCCTTGTACCCCGCCGGGTTAGGCATGAGATAGATCTCTCGTGGAATAGGTGGCTCGTTGTCTAACTTCGGGATAATGGTATCTGCGAACGACTGATGAGCCAGAATAGTGTCCATGCGCTTCTGCAGAGACGTCATGCATTCTGGAATGCTCCCCTCGGTAGCTGAAGGAGGGTTTGCCGCCGGCGGGGGCGACACATACGTCGTCAATGATTAGGGACATATGGACTACTCGTATTGCCCCATATCGCCGTTGGAGGAGGCAGAGGGTACTGCAAAGTTGAGTTAGACGCCAAAGCCGAGGGCTGAGGAGTGTGGGCAGCGAGAGGCAACATCTGAGCTGTTGACCCCTGAATCGAAGGCAGCTGCGTGGTCGCCGGTGGAGTCTGCAGATTGGGGTTGGGAGGTGTGGTTGACACTCCCAGTCCCGGAGCGGTAGGAGCTCCTCCTCCTTGAGAGACGGCGGCGGGTGATGAAGGATTTGGCGCAAGGGTGCCCAGAACGGCCAAGATCCGTTCCAATTGCGCAGATTGAGCCTTGAGAGCTTTCGCCTGACTTTGGACAGTGCCATCCAAAGACTCTAGCGTCGGTGTCTCGCCGGGAGTGGTAGGAGTACGACGGGTTTCCTCTCCTGAGGCGGTTTCGGTGGAAGGCGATCTGTTGCTGATATCATCCTCCTGAGACATGGTTGCTTTTGCTGGTAAGTTCACGTCGGGTTCACCAAAATGTGCACAAGAGATTCCGGCGGGGAGACCTCCGTGTACACCGTATATAGAGGATCAAGGATCGCACAGGAAGAGTGGGGTTGTGTGTAGGGAGAGAGTAAGGCAGTAGTAATGTCTGAGAGAGACACAGAGGTTTGGCAGAGCTTCCGCGTATGGCAAGTGTGTTCTCCTTTGTATGGAAAGGTTAACGTCCTATATATAGCAGAGAACGTGACCGTTGTAGTGTGGTTAATGCGCCCATTGATGGCGGCTTAATTAGCTTAACCATAACGGCACGTTCGTCCGAGTATATAGGGATCGTTACAGCACGTGGTGCGCGAATACCGGAACCGTTACGAGGTTGACCGGGTTTGACCGGATTGACCGGGTTTATGGAGCTCGGGCTTGGCTCGCACGCGACAGGACTTACTCTAGCCTCCAAACCACTAAGTCCCTACAAGTCCCGTGCAGTGGTATGCGAGGGCTCTGTCTCGCAGCCCCCACATGGATCAGCTCGGCTGGTGATCCAGTGTGTGTGGAGCACAATATGGTGTGCTGGATGGTTGCCACGTGGCCAAGATCTGTCAGCTCAGAAAGCACTATCTACAACTAGCTTCTGGTTTCAAGTTGATATGTTTGCAGAAGGACTCAACTGCAACCTCTACCAAACTGATGACATGAAACCAGATGTAGTAGTTGTCGTTGTATCAGCTTTTGGCGTCTTAATCTGGACCGTTGATGTGGCTATACGTTGGAGTTCAAATGACTAGTGGAACGGATCTGTTTCCTTCTAAATCTATTATTAGCTGTTGATTTTCTTTTTCATTACCGTTAAGCTTTATGCTTAAGAGAACGTTGTCGTTTTGTATTAGCTGGCATCTTGACTCGATTATGCCACGTGGCATGGCTTGATTGTCCTGATTTGTCCAATTAGTTATTTTTCATTTCCTTTCATTTTCGTGTAAGCAACAGAGTTTAAACCCTAGCTCTGATGAGATTTGGGGCTAACAATTCAGTTGAATCGATTCACTTTTTCTTCCTCCATTCGTTTTCTCAATAGAAGCCGTGTTATATCACGCTTTCTAGTCATCCCAAATACACCACTAATCCAGCTATTTGAAATTGTGTTATGATCCCACGACTTCTCTAAGTAAAAAACGTGTTACAGTCAGAAGTTGGGGAATGACGCAAATGACGCAAATGACGCAATACGGAGTGTAAATGTCTTGAAGTTTTGCACACTCAAATAGTGAGAGTGTCATTTCCGACCTAAAAAGGGTAGAGTGTCTTGTGTCAAACTTCAGGGGGCGAAAGTGCCTTTTACCCTTTGATGTATAGGATACTATAGCATGGTTAGATCCAAATTTTGTATTGGAGGCATAGTTTTCATAACCGGACCGGTCATCGAACCGGCGAGGGCATGATTTATGGTTCGACCGGTCGAACCGGTGGTCCGACCGGTAGAACCGCATGTTTATTTAATAATGTATAAATTAATAAATATATATATATGTATTATATAAATTGATGAGTATGTAAATACAACACAAAAAATGCATTATTTCAAAAAAAACACAAAAAATGCATCATTAGAGAGTGGTAGTCCACTAAAATTTGCAAAAACCTTCCTAAAAAAAAAAAAAAAAAAAAAAAATTGCAAAAACCGCTTGAACCGGACAAAAACCGGCCGGTTAGGCGGTTTTCATAAAAACCGGCCGGTTTTAACCGGTTTTGGCCGGTTTTTTAGCAACACCGGTCGAATATATTAACCGGACCGGTCTCGGCTGATTTGACCGGTCGAACCGGTCGAACCGCCGGTCCGGTCCGGTTATGAAAACTATGATTGGAGGTGTACCTCCCAGGGCGATAGAGGCTTCCCGAATTTTCAATAGGTACTAGTCATTTCTGTACTTTTAGTTTCAGCAACAACCATATTCAACATCTGAATTAAGTTTCCTTTTTTTTTTTTGGAAATAACATCTGAATTAACTTAATGCTATTGTAGAAAACCGACCAACAAAATATCATATACCAGTCCGTCCCAGCTCTTTCTTCCCATCTGACTTTTCTGACTCGTATCTGGGTCACTTTGACCGGATGATTTGGAAAGCAAAATAATACGATTTTTTGATAATTTTTTCACCATGTTATAGAGCACTTTTTACTCTACAACACCATGAAAAAACTATCAAAAAATTTACATCGGTTTGCTATTCAAATCACCGAGTCAAAGTGATCCTGTGAATAGTGACAAAAGTCAAATTGGGAAGAAAGAGTTGGGACAGAATGGTAATCGACTACAAAGTCACATTCGCATACATTGGGTCCACAAAACCACCACGAAAGCGACTATTGATCTTGTTTTGGTCGCAAATTGCATTTTCAACTGACATTTGGTTTGTTATAAATGAAAATACATGGCATTGAAACTCCTAATAGTAGATATATGACTTATATTGTCGTAAGTAAAATTAATATTGAGATATTGGAGGATACTAATTATTCGCTCTTCGCTATTGAAATATTTTATTATTGGTGCAATCACTACCGAGAGAGAGAGAGAGTTTTAATGCCCAACATTTTTAATAAACCATGTAACTAGATCTAGGGTTTCCCAACCTTCCACTGGAGTAAGAGCATCTCCAACAACAAAGTTGTCCTTTGACTAAATTTGTACCTGCCCTAAATTTTACACCAGCACTTTTTGAGTTTTTGCTCCAGCAGATGGCCTAAATATAGGCCACCAGCATTATTTAATTATTTATAATTTTCATTATTAAACAATCATGCTACTACATATGTTTAATAACTAATTAAATTTAGAAAAAAAAATAACAAATTGATTAATTTGTTGAAGTGAGAGAATTTGTAATTATTTATTTGTTTTTATTTATTTATTTATTATAAATAATGAATTAGTAATAAATAACTAATCATTATTTTTATTTTTAAATAACAAATTAATTAATTTGTTGAAGTGAGTGAATTAATTAATCCAAATGTTGAATTTGCAGGAGAAGTGGAGAGGAGGAGCGCATTAAAACCGATTTTTTTTAATTTTTACACCAGGTCCAAATTGTCTTTGGTTTAGGCCAGATGTGGTCCAAAATAGGCCAGGTGCAAATATAGGCCAGATTTTGCACCAGCTGTTGGAGCTGGTTTTTGGACAAATCTGGCATATATTTGTGCCAAAGACAGTTTTTACACCATCTCTTGGAGATGCTCTAAGAGGGTTGGTGACTTCACAATTCATCGCATGTAGTAGTTGTTTTTGTTACGTTTAGAGTTATGGCTTCTTGTTTGTATGCTTTTTGAACGTGGTAGTATACTTTTTTTAGGTAGTGTACGCTTTTTGAACGTGGTAGTGTACTTTTTTTAGGTAGTGTAGGGGAAAGATGGTAGTGTACTTGTGTCCTTATGTGTGTGTATACATAAAAGACATGGCTTTGTAGCCCGACGTATTTTAAGAAAATGTTTATAAAAGTTGTAGTATAACCGTAATTTTTTGTAAAATATAACGAACAAATTCGAAAATTGTGAATATCGCATTATTTTTTATAAATACATTGTGTCGACCCCCAACTTGATAGACCCACAAACTTCACATTCTTTTTGAAAATTATGTCCATCCTAAAAATTTTAGGTGATGATAATTACAGCACAAGAATCACTAATTACAGCACAATAAAATTTTGAAAGACCATGCCCTTCAACATTACCATTAATTGATTATCCTTCAATTACATGATTGACTTGTTGATAAATTCGTTCCAATCCCTAGTCTCTCTCTCTCACCCTCTCTCCTCGTTTGTTATTTGTATCACCCCATTTTTATCTCTCCCATGAAGCTCTTTGTCTCTCTCAGATCTAAAATATGATATCAAACTTGTTTAAAAAGCAATAGGAATTTGATCTCAAACTCTTACACCATGAATGTTGATACTGCGTAAGTGATTCGTTCACGATAATAGATGTGGTGTCTCTCGTGACGATTTTACTTTCGTACACGTCATAGATTTCTGTATTGGTGTCTTACATGACAACTGTTTCATTGTTGAACATTAAGCATTAGAAAACATTAACCGATCGTAGATGTGTAATGATGGAACAATGACTCTATTGAAGATTGGAAACCTTAGTACTGTTATAGCCCATTTTTATGGGCTTGGTTGGCTTCAATGAGAATGATCTCTCTCTCTCTCTTTTTTTTATTATCCTTGGCTAATTTTCTCAACAAAATACGCATAGCATTTCATTCACATGTAAACACTATGATGAGAGAGATATTTATAGGCACCCAGAGGGAGCAAGAGGGTGGATTGGGCGTTCAGTTGTGGGTGAGTGAGAAAGATGGCCAAGGAGAGAGAGATGGGGATAGAAATTCAGGGAAGAAAAAGAAGTGGGATTGATACAAATAAAACGAGAGATAATAGGATTTGGAACGAATTTATCAACAAGTCAATCCTAGAATTAAAAGACAAATCAATTAAAATTGATTAACCGGTAATATTCAAGGGGCATTATTGTCTTCTAGAATTTTATTGTGTTGTAATTAGTTATTCTCGTGCTGTAATTATCAGCACCCTAATTTTTTAGACAGTGCCTTTTGCACGGGCACTATCTGAAACTCATCAAACACGAGTACATATATAAAACTCATCAGAGCCCAAAGAACGGGATGGAAATTGGCACAGCAAAGAGAACTACACAAGTAAGAAACCCAGAGAACAAGCAGAGAGTTGCAAGGTTTTCGTCCGTGAGCCAAAAGACACCGAGAGAATGTCAATTTCAGCCGCTGCTCCAACTGCGGAAAATGCTGTCCCAAGGACAAGGAGATGATTCCTTGTGAGGAAAACTGCTGAACAAGCATATCCGGAAGAACCGTCATTTTGATGCCTACAAATTGCCAAAGCTGCTGACGTGAAGATGGTTAGTTAGTTAGTTACACTCAACAACAACAAAAATGTCGCCCACCGAATTAATACTTGTGCGAGTGAAGAAGAATTTGGTCCACGAAAGGAATGAATTCTTCATTTTCAACCACAAAACAGCGATCAAGTCACTCCTTTTACTTCAAGCCCCAAGAGCTTGTCTGTGAGTTGGAGATCTGCAAACCAAAACAAATCAGAACATCCGCCGTCACCACCAGGACTCATCAACCACTACTAAAGCAACTGAACATTAATCTACTCCGTGTACAAGCAGTTCCATGCACACCCAGAGGTGGCACTCTTTCATCTCAGGAGAATTGTTGAACTTCCACCTCCACGGCACTAAGCAACAACAGCGTACATGGACGCCACAAGACTACTGCAGAGTGCAGACTCATGAAACAAGAGCATCTCCTTGAACTCATTTTGACAATTTTCTGTATTCAACTACGGTGTCATATGTCTCCATGTTGAATGGACTCTCCGCAAAACACCTTCAAGAAAGCAAAATTCGCACATTAAAATACAATCCATCACTGAATGAGCAACTACTAAAAGGAACTTGCAGATTTGAATGAGTCTTAACTCTCAATTGCTCAAGTTCAACTACAAAGATGTCATACCGAAGCTCATGCCAAAACATAGTTGCCTTTTCATGCAGAAAAGGCCACAAAGGTCCAAGATTGTCATCCTCAGATTGTCTGGAGGGATGCTTGAGACTCTCAAGGCTTGAGATGAAGAGCGAGGACACAACGTGCAAAATGATAGATGGATCTGGATCCCCAAGGATAGCCTGCAATTCCCTGTGAATCCATGGCTCAATTTTTTTGAGTATCCGCTCCTTGGGACCAATATTTCCTGCTATGCCCTGAAGATTGTAATGGATTAATTAATTGATAAATTGCATTCCCTCTCTCTATTTATCAACCACACTAATGAGATAAGAGACCACACGGGAGTGTGTCATTTACGAGAGACCTATCATATCATAGAACTATAGCAGCATTTATGCAGATGTAATCTAAACAACCCTCCGCAATATTCATTGAAAAATACAAATATATTTCAGCTAAAGCGAAGAACAATAATTCGGACATCATTAAACCCATCCCCTTTCCCTATGTGACCGACAACAATTCAAGTTCAAATATATACCTGCTCAGTAAATGGGACAGCTTGTAAATGTTCCTCGTATATGCTGCAAGATCCAAGTTCAAATTAGTAAAATCATTCAACTGCGTCATAAGAAATGTTGCAACAACTATTCTTCGGTTGTTCCAACAGATGACACCATGTAGAGTGGAAATAAATAAACGATACCTAGCACGCCATTGAAGGACTCTCTCAGCGGCAGCACTGGAAGATTCTGATCCTGACCTCCAAAAGCATCTTCTCCTTGGCAAAGGTCTTGACCGGGAACTGATGTGATTCATTTGCTGCCTTGGTCTTCGGAGTAACCTAAGAGTAAAACCAAATTACAATGTCAGAACTACTGGGCTCTTAACTGCCCAAAAGCTGCTCAATTCTTTGGGTTTCTGGGTTCATGGACCAAGCTTCTCCTCCAAAACATACTTACCAAGACACAATGAAGAAGTAGATCATTACACCTTATGATCCGTTTCATTGCTACTGCGTGTAGCTAAAATACCCTCATATTTTTATATTTTTTTTTTTTTTTTGATGAATAAAATGCCCTCATATTAGAAAAACAAATGGGACTGCCATAATTTAGGATAGAAAAAACTGAAATGACATCTTCCCGGCAGAAAATACAAAAAACATGCCACTTAGGAGAGTGCCGAATCAAAATACGCTTTTTAAGTCACTTTTTCGGTTAAAGGCCGTGTAATATCGCGCTTTCTAGTCATCCCAAATACAACACTAATCCAGCTATTTGAAATCGTGTTGTGATCCCACGAATCCCAAGTCAAAAACGTGTTACAGTCAGAAGTTGGGGAAGACGTCAAGATTTAGAATGGCTGGGTTGGTGATGTATTTTGACCTAACTTGAAATAGCCCATGAAATGGCGATTTCGTGCTCAAATCCTCACGTTACCCACCAAAAAGGAAAAGGACGAACAAAGGTAAAATTAACATTGAATTGTGCTCTGATCACATTTCCTTCAAATTGTTGACGACCTCTTCTCTCCCACCCAGTGCCTGCTAATCTTGCTTAGTTATAACTTATAACTGCTAGGTGACCTTTCATAACTATCACTACATTATCTAATAGGCCAGTAGCACATTTTATCACTTCAAAGCTATCCCTCATACGCTCAACTATTTGATGAACCTCGCCTTCAAAAAGCTTCATTACTTACCTAAGAGAGAGTATGCCTGGAACCATGGAATTTGCTAGCTAAGGAAACAAATTTAGCAAAACTCTGCCAACTAAAAATTGAGGAATTCGAGCAAAATCGAAACAAATAAGGATTACCTTCCAACATCTTGTCCTACACAAAAATACAGGCAAAATGGAGGATTTAGTTCACAACCAAACAAGAACTTAAACTATCAAAAAGCTCACCTACGCTCCACCAGATGATCTCTCCGTGAAGAGCCGGCACTATTGACCCCGCTCTGAGGACTCAGAGCCGGTAATTTATGAACAGCGAACGTCCGAGAGGATAGGCTGATTGTGAAGAACCAGGCGTCGAAGTTGGCATTGCAGAGAGGACACTTGCGCTTCAGATTGCTCCACTTTCGGATGCAATCCACGCAATAGGCGTGCAAACACGCCGTCAGCACCGCCGCCCGGCGATATTCGATGTGGTTTAGGCATATGGGGCAGGATTTGCAGCGAATCGCCGGTTCGATTCGCCTCCGTATGAGATCGTGACGGTTGGGTCTTCTTTGTGGAGGGGTGTAGCGCGAGCTTGGTGAGGAGTTCGACTCCATGGACGGGTGAGGAATTGAAGATGAGGCCTGCGAGCGGTCGGGGCACCGATTAGAAGGAGGAGGAGGTGAGTCGGTGGTTCTCAAGGTCGTTGAGGGGTCATCATGAACCCGACCACCATACCAAACGTCCAAACCGTCAGTTTTTTTCTTCGATTTTAATGCGCTTAACGGTTTTCATTTTTATAAAACCGAACCGGGTCATTACTGAACCGGACCGAAACCGGATAATCGAATAAAAGTTGAACCGAAATTATATTGTGCATTCAAATGGCATAAACTTAGTAGCGTGGATGAAGATATTAGTTCATAAGCAATTTGAGTGTTGGTGATTAGCATATATTGTCAATCTTTCAAGTGAAGTAGAAATCCTGGTTTTCACAACTTCCTTAAATGTTGTGTGTATATGTCAACACGATGTGAAAAATAAATAACCTAGACACAAAAATAGATTTTAAGTACTACCTATATTTCTTCTCTTTCACCTTAATTCACTTTTTGACATTATTCATTGTGTCACTCTGACCCGGTAATTTGGTTAGTAAAAAGATACACGAATTTGGTAATCTTTGCATAGCCTTGTAGATTTACTCTACAATACAATGAAAAAATTGACAAAAAATTACATCGTTTTGATGTCCAAATCACCGAGTCAAAGTGACCCAACTATGGATATAAAAGTCAATAGAAGGGGAAAGAGAAGAAACAGAGGTAGTATTTTTATAGGTGTTTTAATTGAATTGAGAATGTAACAATTTTTCTTTTTTTTTTTTTTTTATAAACCCATTTGTATTAACAAATGAAACCTGGACAAACAGGGGGAGGTCAATCCCAACAGGTAGACCAACAGAAATAGGTAATAACCTAACATCGAGTTCACTACTACTATCTGAATCAAATGCCCATTTGGCTAAAGCATGAACTGAACCATTACAAGCTCTAGGACAAAAACTAAAATTCACAGTTGTTCCTTTTAGGGAACTCACCCCTGCAGCAACTCTAGTACTCCAGTTCCACGAAGCCAGATTTGGATTCTTCTAACACTGGATGACAGACAGAGCATCTTATTCAATCTCAATATTCACCATCTCCTCCTTTAGAGTTCTTCTAATAGCTTCTTCTACTGCCTGAAATTCAGCTTCTTCTGCATTGCTGCATTCAATAATCAGAGATCCATTTCAGAATGAAATAATCACCTTCAAGTTTAGTTTTCTTAGTCCAATGAAGTAGCACAATGATGTACTAAAAACCGTGTGTATTAACAGCACCAACGCTAACTGCTGTTAACTTTCCGTTAACTTTCCATCCAAATTGGACGGAAAAGCATAAAAAGAAAATACAACTGCTACTAAAGAATCTAAAAAAATTAAAATAATAAAATATTAATTTAATAATTTGATATATGTAAGATAATTCAATATATTTAATCAAAATTACATATTTTTACATCATTTTAAGATATGAAATATGTTTTTATTAACATATATCCGTCAATCTTAAAGTCCCTAACTTATTTTTAAACAAAAATATCAAAACTTCATAATCTCATAATGGAAAATTAAACGGAAGGGTACATGTGAAATTATCAAAGATACTTGTATGTTATTTTTTTATTAAAAAATCATGTGAAATTATGAAATTTTGAGATTTTTTTAAAACTTGTTAAAAAAAGTTAAAATAATTTAAAATTGACGGATATATGTTAAGAAAAACAATCTAAAAATTTCATATTTTCACATATATATTTTTATAATAAAACAATAACATATAAGTATCTTTGATAATTTCACATGTACCCTCCCGTTAATTTTCCATTTTGAGATATGAGCTTTTGATACTTTTGTTAAAAAAAAAGTTGAGGAATTTAAGATTAACGGATATATGTTAATAAAAACATATTTCATATCTTGAAATGATGTAAGAATATATAATTTTGATGAAATATATTGCATTATCTTACATATATCAAATTATTAAATTAAAATTTTATTATTTTTATTTTTTTTATATTTGTTAGTAGCAGTTGTATTTTAAAAAAAGTATGAGTTGAAAATAATGGGTATAATAGTCTTTTTATACTTTTTCGTCCAATTTGGATGAAAAGTTAAAGGAAAATTAACGGCATTTAGCGTTGGGTACCTCCGGTGCACGATTTTGAAATTTTGGGTACCCATGGTGCACGATTTGAAAATTTGGGTACCCACTTGCCGCTTTTGGCATAATATGGGTACCTCCGGTGCAATTTTACCTTCATTTAATTTGAATTACATTCCCCCAAACCATCTTTGTTGAGTCAAGACCCCTGAATGTGCTTTGACTAGTAATTGTTTTGAGTGATGAAAGACAAAAGGCTAAGACATTAGCAGCAAAGGCATGTCAGTTATCTCAAGGCCTTGAGATTGACAGAACTTCAAAGCCTTGAGTTATCTTATCCTGCTATGTGTTCTCACATCTTTGTGTTGCAGAATTGGATATCTGATTATGCAAATCAGTGGTTTATGGTATATATTTGTGGTTTGTACTATTTATACATCTAACACAATTGCAGATGTTCAGAATAGGAAGAATCCAAGTTATCTGGGTTTAAGTTTGAAATGCTGTGAAGCAGGTTCAGAGCTCCAAGGCCTTGAGATATGCCTTGAGCTACTGACAGTTTTATAGAACTTGATTGATTCTTTCTTGCAGGTTATGACTCTTAGTATTGTGATTATTTACTCACTTCTAAGTGTCTTAAACTTGTTTTCTATGTCTTATTTGTTCTAGAGAATATGCAGATTATTGTTCTAAGTTTATTAAACAGTTTTATCAGAAATTGTATAACCAAACAGTCTCAGTACTGTTAGTTGTTTGGATTGTGTTGTTGCAGTGTTTCGTTGCTGTTGCAGGTTTGATAAACGTGCAGGAGAAATCTCAACAAACTCCAACGGATATCCACCTGAAGCTGTTTGAATTTAAGTTGAAAACAGAAGGAGGATTTGTAGGAACTGAGATCCTAAAATCTCTCAATCAGTTGCAGCTGTGGATAAAAGAGGCTTGCAAAATTCTCTGAGAGGTGTGATAAATTCGTGGGAGGCTTGCAGAATACTCTGAGAGGTTAAATGACAGGATTTCGAATCACCAAGTCATTTAACCCAACCTTCTTGGCAGTCTCAGCAATCTCATCGTAGCGTCTCAATCCAGGCAACACATAGCCTCTCTCGATCCCTTGGATGACCTCCACGTGCTCTGGATCTTCCCCATTATAGAGCTTCGTGGTGACCCACTCGTAGGAGACGTATAGAGATCCAGGCTTGAGGACTCTGTAGATCTCGGCGTAGACTTCATCGAGCTTTGGGGCGTGGCAGGTGGCTTCAATTGAGTAAGCCCCGTCGAAGGTGTTCTCCGGGAAGGGCATTTTGAGAAAGTTTCCCAACACGACGTCGCACTGCGACTCTAACCCGGCCTTCTTGTTGTGGGTGCGTGCTCGGTTGACCCGGTACTCGTTGATGGTGATCCCTACGACCTTGGCGCCCGAGTAGGCGGCGATTGCGTGCATTGGGATAATTTCACACGGTTTTTAAGTCACACTTTCTAAGTTAGGAGTCGAGTTACGATATCAAACTTTCTAGTCGTTCCAAATACACCACTAACCCAGCCTTATGATAACACGACTTCTAAGTCAAAAACGTGTTCCAGTCAGAAGTTCGGGAATAATATAGAGTATTTTAATATCTAGGTTGGAGATGTATTTTGGACTAACTTGAAAGCGTGAGTGTGATATTGCAACAGGGATTCTTTGATCTCATGCTTCAAAAAGTGGCAGATTTTGTAGTTACCGTTCAGTTTTTGCAAGCCCATAAAACGGCAATTTCGTGCTCAACACCTCATAGTACCCCACCAAAAATGAAACGGACAAACAGATATGTTTAATTTTACAGGTACAGTGTGCTTGGACGAGGTATAAAAACGCGAAATCTCATTAAAACTTGGAATTTAAGATCCTGGCGTTATAGGTGACGTCATTGGATAACCCAAAGGAAGGATTTGCAAACACGCCGTCAGCACCGCCGCCCGGCAATGCTCGATGCGGTTCAAGCATATGGGGCAGGATTTGCGGCGAATCGCCGGTTCGATTCGCCTCCGTATGAAATCGTGACGGTTGGCTCTTCTTCATGCAGGGTAGCGTCGCGAGCTCCGTGATGAGTTCGACTCCATGGGTGAGGAATTGGAGATGAGGCCAGCGATTAGGAGGAGGAGGAGGTGAGTCGGTGGTTCGCAAGGTCAGGACAGGTCAGCTTCCGCATAACGGTGCCTCGTTTGGGGTGCTCATGTAATTTTGAGAGTGTCATAATTCCATTTAATTTGAAGAATTACAATGCCCCAAACCGGTCCGAAATTCCGAATCTCTACATAATAAGCTGCTATGGAGAATAAGTTATCCCGTAAAATGCGACATGTGGAATAGTTTATTCCCACTTTATACTAGAGACCAAGGGCATCTCCAATAGTCTATGCAAAATGCAAAATATAAAGAATATGATGAAAAATTGACCTCCAATATGCTCATGCATTTTGCAGAACATGCATCCTCCTCTCCATTAATAGCTAGCAAGAAAGTAGGCATGCAAAATTTTGTGTCTATCTCTCTCCTCCCATGCATCCTTAATATGTATATTTTCCCTTCTCATAACTACAAAATGTATAAATTGCATTTTACTGCTGAAGCAAAATTACAAATGCATGTCATGCATAATTTAGAACATGCAAAAAATACCTACTACTATTGGAGATGCCCACGGTGGGTATCTAAAATTTATCAATGTTGACATCCCTGACATGTATATCCCCACTACAAATTCCATCTATCAATTCATTTGAGAAAGTTCGTATAGAATTAAGGCCGCATACAGTTGCTTAGGAGAATACTTATGCACGCTTCTGAATGGTGACATTTCTTTAGTTGTACAAAGTAGGGATGAGCATAAACCCCCACAACCCGATCAACCCGACCGGTCCGAGCCGAACCGATCGGAGAAAGAAAAAAAAATTGTTTTAATGATTGGTTACGGGTTGATTTAACCCAGACCCGGCCAAAACCGGGTGGGGCGCGGGTACAAAATTGATGGACCCGAAACAACCCGGACCGACCCGATAGATGAGAGGTGGCTGGGAAATAATAAAACACTAGCCCACTTACCCTATACCCAAGTGTAGCCGCCTCTGTTTGTGTTGTATACAGGGGACGAAGAGAGAGAACAAAGAAGAAAGAAGAAGAAGAAGAACACTAGCGTCGCACCTCCAATCGAAAAATTTCGTTGGATTCTAGGAATGTTTGGTAAGCTCTCGATTTTTCCTCTCTCTCTTCTTCTCTCTCGCCACAGATCGGAACTTCCTCTACTGGTTCACTTCGTCTCCACCGTCGATCTATACTTCCACCATTATTCCCGGTGACTTTCTGCCTCCGATCTATCATTCCATCCGATGAGTTTGGGTGTGGAGCAAATAACCGGGGTTACCCGTAATCAACCGAAATTACCCGGACCCGATCAACCCGAAATCATCGGTTTTGCTGGTTGTTCGATCGGGGACGGGTTCACATGACGCACAAACCGACATGCCGGGTCGGTCAGCCAAACGGGAACATACCCGGCCGAACCGATCCATGCTCTGCCCTAGTACAAAGTTAGAATTGCTTTGTGTAGTCCAAAGTTTTCTCACTTTCATATTACTTAGCTTTATTCGATATATGCAGGACCTAATACTGAGAGCGTTCTAAGTATGCACGATGTCACGAGTTACTTCTGGTATACGATCTTCCTAACGGAAATTTTATTATAGGTGACTGAGGAATCTCACTTGGAATTTCATGTTTTGAGACATTGATAATGTGTCAACTTTGTAAGTAAATATGTTTGAATAGACTTCCGCAGGAACCTTGATTCCCAAGTTGATTGGGGCTTTTATATTTTTTACAACTTCGGAAAAAATATTTGATTAATAGACACTTGATATTTTGTCAAATTTATATTTCATTTGGATCATGTTTTATTTATAAGATTATCCATCGTATATAAATTCATTCATTGTATCAACTGATGAAACACAAAAGCCCAGGAAAAGTATCAACTGATGAAACACTGAAGCCGAAAAAACACATGCATAAACGCCACACAAAAACAGAACAACAATTGGCGAGGAATGCATACCAGCGGCCAAGAATGGTTGAAACTCCAAAGCAAGGATTTTGAAACTCTACAAACAACACAAAAGCCGGAACATAAGCCGAAAAAGCACATGCATAAACCCCACACAAACACAGAACAACAGTTGGTGAGGAATGCATACCATCGGCCAAGAATGATTGAAACTTTAAAGCAAGGATTATGAAACCCTACAAACAATAGAGACGAAATTGCATATAAATTAAGCGTAAATTAAGAAGAGAAAAAAAGAAACACGAATAAGGAACATACGACTTCCCCATACCTGTCTAGAGAAGAAGAACATCTGCACAATCGAAGGTGAAATGATACATTAGAGAATGCAAATAAACAAAACGTATCGAAAAATATACAGCTACGTCACAACCAGCCGAGACTACAGCACGTGGAATCACATAAAGGAACCAATCAAATCCTCCGCCATCACATAAAGAGGAAAGACCGAAATAGTCGATTAAAAACAAAATGACCGAACAAGCAATATATGTTAGCCTAAACAAACTATCGCAGAAGCATAATGGTAAAATACATAGAGGGGCACCACGGTCATTATCACTCCTAAATATCGCCTCAGTTTTGTCCATCGATGGAGCCACCGAACCATAATAATTACAAACAGACCAACGGCGCAAAAGCCAAATCCCAACTAACGAAGGGCAAGCACGTAAAAACATAATCAACAACCAACAGAATGCGAAATAACCAAGAAACCATATACATTTGGCATTAATTGCATCATAAAAAAACTATAATGGCATAATACAGAGGAGGGCACCACAGCCAACAAAGCTCCCAAATTTCGCTTGAGGTTTCTCGATCAAACAACCCACCAAATTCACAATAATTACGGGCATACCAACATCACATATACAAGATCCAAACTGACGCTGGGCAAGAACGTCATTTCGCAATCAAAAACACACAGAATACAGCCAATAGACGGGACGTAAAAGTCCCTTCCAATGAAACCAATTAACACCCTGCAAACATATAACGGCAAGAGGACCCGAAGGACATTAACTTCATTCCGCAAAGGCAACCCAGTAAAACAACCCCAACAACCACAGTTATTACGAAAATACGTATCGAATAATGTAGGCGAACGTATCACCCCCAGACGAGAATGCAGCATATCGAGATACGTAAAGACATCCAAGGTGGGGAGGGAAAAATTACTAAAAAAACTCATATATTTCACACTAACAACACCATCACAGGTGCATAAGGGCAAAATACAGTAAGGGCCACCACAGTCATTATCACTCCCAAAAGTCGCTTTAGGGTTGTCAACCGAAGAGCCCACCGGATGCACGATAATTGCGGACAAGACAACGCCAGATAACCAAAAATCTCAAGTAATGAAGGGCAAGCATGTAAAATTGCAATCGACAACGAACGAGAATGCAGAATGACCGGGAAACCCTCCATATTGGGAATTATTTGCAGCATCTGAAAACAAAAATGGCGTAATACAAACGAGGGCACAACAGTCATTAGCGCTCCCAAATTTCTCTTAAGGTTTCCCGGTCAAACAACCCACCACAATCGCAATAATTACGGGCATACCGGCATCCCATACACAAAATCCAAACTAAGAGAGGAAAAGAGCGTCAATTCGCAATAGAAACCACACGGAATACACCCAATCGACGGGACATCAAATTCCCTAGGAATGGAGCCAATTAACATTCTGTAAACCTACAATGACAAGAGGCGACGAAAATACCACGAAAAATACGCAGATCAAAGAGCAAAACAATGGAGGGCAGAGAGGAAAACTCTTCCGCCAAAAAACGCTTAGTCGCTTTTTAGTATAGCAGATAGATATAGATAATAAAAGTTACTACCTCCGTTTCTTCTCTATCACACCGGTTTGACTTTTACCACTATTCACTGGGTCACTTTGACCCGGTGATTTGGATAGCAAAATAATGTAATTTTTTCATAATTTTTTCATGGTGCTGTAGAGTAAAAGTTGCTCTATAACACGGTGAAAAAAATATTACAAAATCGCATCGTTTTGTTATCCAAATTACCCAGTCAAAGTGATTCAAATACGAGTCAAAAAGTCAAACCGGTGCTATAGAGAAGAAACGGAGGTAGTACATTATTTTCATTTCTAACTAACTGACCGTAACTAACCATCCTATTTCTCCTTATTTACACTTAGCCCTTCTACATTACTTAATCTATCTTAACAGTTTGAATTATTAGTTAATTAACAGTCGTGTAAACAAGACATCCTTGTTAAGAAATGAAAAGAAAAATTACATAATAGGCAATTTGTAATACCCCGTAATTTTGAGGGTATTTTTAGGAGATTATTGAATAATTGAGGCCATTAATAGAATTTATAAAAGTAGTTTTCTTTATTTCTAGGTGTTATATATATTATTTTTATACATATATATAATTATAAGTTAAGAAAAATAATAATAGTGAACTTTTGTTTTAATATAATTTGTTTTGTTTTCGTATGAGTTATAAAAGTAGTTATATTAATTTTTGTGAGTTATATATTGTATTTTTATGTATATATAAATATATATATATATAATCATGTTTTAAAAAAATAAATAAATAATAATATTGAACTTTTTGTTTTTATATATTATTTTTGTAAAAGTTATAAGAGTTAGGTAAGTTTTTAGTTATTAAAGGTTGTGGGTCGTATAACAATTTTAACGTGTCCAAAACGTCACGTTTTAAATTAATTTACGTGTCAACCACCGCGAACGCGGTGCTCCGCATCACACCGGATTATTTCTCATATAACCCCCTACCTTCTTCCTTCACGAACCAGGAGACCCGTCGGACTCCTTCTCCGACACCAACTCCGACACCACCACCACCACGGCTTTCCTCTCATCAAATTCTCGTCCCACTTCATTCTCTAGTTGGCAAAGATCGATTCTTTCTCACCAAGCAATCAATTTCGCCCGAATTGTGGTCTGATTCGAAATCGGAAAAATCGATTTGGGTCTCCTAGTCGTCGCCGAAATTCTGCCTCTCTGCGCCTATAAATACCCCGTGTTCAGAACCCAGAGATTCACACCCACGCTCTCAGCTTTCTCCCTCAAATTCCCTCTCTCTCTCTCTCCCGTTCGGTTCGCCGAAAAACCCAGCCGGAACTCGGCCGAAATTCGACCGAGCCCAGGCGAGCCCAGCTCGTTCTGCCCCTCTGTTTCGACGCCGCCGTTCCACCGCCTCTTCCCGTCGCCCTCTCTGCCCGACGAACCCAGTGAAGGGAGGCGAATCCCTGGACCAGTTCGATTGCATGTCTGCTATACCGATTAAAATTTCGTTTTCAACATGAACGCTATAATCCCTACTAGGCGGAATTAGGGTTTATACCTGCGTCCAAGCTAGTTGATGTAGGTCTGAAATCCTCTGGATCTTCTCCCGTATTCCTGAAGTTCCTCCTGGATGCAAGTGTGGGCTTGCTGCTTCCAGAATCCTTCTTGGCCTCCAGACGAATTGCTCTCACTCTTGAAACCCTATATTTCGGTGTGTATCTTAAGCATGCGAATTCTGAAGGCTAAGGAAACTTATATAGGCTACGGGAGGGACCTTGAGGAGAAAATACGAATTAGGCTCCTAACTTTATCAGAACTTCTGATTCCACCCGAACCTAGTCCGAATAAAGTTAATAACAGTTAGTACCACTAAATAACTGTTATTGCACTCCTGTCCATATTCTCAAAAACTAATATTTCGAGCTCCTGTTATTAAGTACTTATTATCTCCCCATGTTAAGATTACAGATATCCGTCGATTAAATTAATTACTGACTAATTCATTTAATCGACCTCTTCCCAATTCCTTGATCCTTACCACTTAACTTATTTGATATGTCCATATTACCAAGTAATCTACCTGCAGGGTTTGACATGATCAAAACTTATAAGCTTCATCAAGGGGATATCATCAATCCCATAACCGGGACATGGATTCCTTCGATATATCAATCTGCACCATGGACTCAATAGTATTACCCAACTCACCGAGGTTATTGACTCCATAGGAATATCACTCACTTGACTTGTCAAAGCAATAACTACTAAATACATGTGCACATTGACTATCTAAGGATTAAGAGCATAAGTAATCATAATAACCATGAGACATAGCTTGTCTTATTATGTCAGTACAAAGACAATGATCTCAACTTGGTCCTGTTCAATATACACAAAGTATACTAGCACATTGAGTTGAAACTATAGTATGAACTATACTGTTTCCTGTAGCCAAGACAGACCTACTAAAACAATGTGCTACAATCGTTCCGATGGTTTGTCTAAATCCATCTAGACTGTGAACTCACAACTTTCATTCCACAAGAACCGAAGATACGATCTTCTGTGTGTATGCTAGACTCTACACACCAGATCTTCTACTATGTAGAACAACAGACAACTATGCACAATAATATTATAACGCAAAAAACATTGCCCAAAACCATTCTCATAAATATCAAATTCATATAATCCAATACAAAAAGCATGGCTTTTAGTATTCAATCCAACAATCTCCCACTAAGACTCAAAGCCATGCAGCAACACACCTCAAACCCATTCCCTCTACGTGACCATCAAAACCCTTAGCTGTCAAACACTTCGTAAATGGGTCTGCCAGGTTATCCGCTGATGCAATCTTCATCACTGCCACATCACCTCTGTGCACGATTTCTCTAATCAAATGATACTTACGCTCTATGTGTTTTCCTTTCTTGTGAGCTCTTGGTTCCCTTGAGTTTGCAACCGCGCCGCTATTATCGCAATAAAGCGTCATAGCCGGTTGTGCACTCGGTACCACTCCAAGATCCATTAGAAAGTTTCTGAGCCAAACAGCTTCCTTAGCAGCTTCAGAAGCAGCCACATATTCAGCTTCCATGGTGGAATCAGCAATACAAGATTGCTTGATGCTCCTCCAACTAATGGCTCCACCTCCTAATGTGAAAACATATCCAGAGGTAGACTTCCTGGAATCCCTATCTGACTGAAAATCTGAGTCTGTGTACCCTATGGGTACAAGACTATTTTCATGGTAAACCAACATATAGTCTCGAGTCCTTTTCAGGTACTTCAATATATGTTTTACCGCAGTCCAATGTTCTCTGCCAGGGTTAGACTGATATCTACTAACCATGCCAACAGCAAAGCAAATATCTGGTCTAGTACATAACATTGCATACATGAGGCTTCCTACTGCAGAAGCATAAGGAGATGCTTTCATACTTTATCTCATCAGGTGTCTTAGGACACTGATCCTTAGATAGACTGATTCCATGTCTGAAAGGGATCAACCCTTTCTTGGGATCCTGCATGCTAAACCTTGCAAGAACAGTATCAATATAATTGGCTTGTGACAAGCCCAACATCCTATTTTTCCGATCTCGCATAAGCTTGATCCCTAGAACGTATGCTGCTTCTCCCAAGTCTTTCATATCAAATTGACTTGATAACCATACCCGCACACTAGATAATACACCCACATTGTTTCCAATGAGCAATATATCATCAACGTAAAGTATCAAGAATACCACAACGTTTTCTTTACACTTCTTGTACACACACGGCTCATTCGGACATTGATCAAAACCAAAAGATTTGATTGCCTGATCAAAACGGATGTTCCATGATCTAGATTCCTGCTTAAGTCCATAAATAGACCTATTAAGCTTGCACAACTTGTGCTCCTGGCCCTTAGCTACGAATCCTTCTGGTTGCATCATATAAATGCACTCATCAAGACTTCCATTAAGGAAAGCTGTCTTGACATCCATTTGCCAAATTTCGTAATCGAAATGAGCCGCAATGGACAAGAGAATCCTGATAGACTTAATCATGGCTACTGGCGAAAAAGTTTCCTCATAGTCGATCCCTTCTTTCTGAGTAAAAACTTTCGCAACAAGCCTTGCTTTGAAGGTTTCAACCTTCCCGTCTACCCCTCTCTTTTTCTTGTAAATCCACTTACACCCGATGGGTTTTACCCCATCTGTTGGATCTACAAGATCCCAGACCTGATTGGAGTACATAGACTCCATCTCAGAAATCATAGCCTTTTTCCACTTTTCTGCATCCGTACTTCCAACAGCTTCATTATAGTTACTGGGATCCGTATCATTTTCATCAGGGACCTTGTCAAAAGACTCTCCCAAGTACATGTATCTGTCTGGTTTACGAGAAACCCTCCCACTACGACGAGGCTGTACTTGTGGTTCACTAGTAGTAACATTTTCCCCACTGCTCGGTTGCTGCGGAATGTCACTACTATCTTGTGGATCACTAGTATTGTCATTTCCACCACTGCCCTCTTGCGGTGGGATGTCAACGCTATTTTGTTGTGTATCACGAGTATCTACATTTCTCCAACCACCCAAAGGTAGTTGAATGTCGATATCATTTTCTTGTGGTATTTCTTCTTGTACATTTGGTATATCATGACCTTGGACTACTTGATTTCCTCGCATTTCTTCCAGAACAATTTTACTTTTAGGCTTGTGATCCATAATATAGTCTTCCTCTAAGAATCTCGCATTGGTGCTAACAATGACTTTCTGATCTGTCGGACTATAAAATAAACCACCCTTTGTTCCTTTCGGGTATCCTACAAAGACACATACTTCTGTCCTTGATTCCAACTTACTTGCGTTCCCCTTCAACACATGTGCTGGACTACCCCAAATCCGAACATGCCGTAGACTAGGCTTGCGACCAGTCCAAAGTTCTGTGGGTGTAGTTGGTACTGACTTAGACGGAACCAAGTTCAGAATATATGCAGCTGTCTCTAAAGCATGCCCCCAAAAAGAAATTGGTAAATCTGAATAACTCATCATGGATCTCACCATTTCAAAGAGTCCTATTCCTTCGCTCTGCCACACCATTCTGTTGTGGCGTACCTGGAGCAGACAACTGGGATTGAATCCCTTGTTCCTCCAAGTAATCCCTGAATTGTCCCAAGAGGTACTCGCCACCTCGATCAGATCGAAATGACTTGATATATTTTCCTAGACGCTTCTCTGATTCTGCCTTAAAAATTTTAAATTTTTCAAAGGCCTCAGACTTATGCCGCATCAAATAAATATATCCATATCTGGAGTAATCATCAATAAAAGTAATGAAATACTCAAAACCTCCCCTCGCTTGGACATTCATTGGTCCACAAAACATCTGAATGGATAAGCTCCAAGAGTTCTTTGGCCCTATTACCCTTTGCCAAAAATGGCCTCTTGGTCATCTTACCTTCTAAACATGACTCACATGCTGGTAGTGCCTCCACTTTTAATGAACCTAATGGTCCATTCTGAACCAGCCTTTGTATTCTGTTTATATTGATATGACCAAGTCGTAAATGCCAAAGATATGTTTGGTTTATCTCGCAAGGTTCCTTTCTCTTTTTAGGTAAGCTATCCGAGTTATTCAGTTCATATAGCTGCGCTATGGGAGTCTCAGGATTTATAATGTAAAGACCATCCACCAATGTACCAGAACAAATAAAACGTTTATTTTTCTTAATAACCACAGAGTCATTAAAATAAACTGAATATTCATTCTTAACCAACTTAGAAACTGAAATCAAATTCCTTCTAATGGAAGGTACATAAAGACAATCTTTCAAAACTAAAATCCTATCATTCCCAAAATGTAAGAAACAAATTCCTATTGCAACTGCAGCTACTTTATTCGTGTTGCCCAAGTGTAGATAAATCTCGCCATCACTAAGCTGTCTGGTTTCCTCGAACCCCTGCAATGAATTGCAGACATAGTCAGTGGCTCCCGAGTCTACACACCAGGTTCTAGTAGATCGAACCGCTAAACATGATTCAACTATTAGTGAAAGAGATATACCTGAATTGTTCTGGATTGGACGAGTCAGGAACTTTGGACGTTGCTTCTTCCAATGCCCTCTCTGGTTATAGAGGAAACACTTGCCTTTCGACTTTCCCAATGTCCCCTGAGGAGCAAGTGCTTGCTGTGGCCCACGAGCTATTCCTTGAGGTGCCGGAGCAACCTTCGGAACTACTGCTTGTGCAACTTTCTTCTTCTTCTTAGCCCTAAGGTTAGAAGCAGAAGGCTTTTCAGCCACCATTACATTAACCGGTTTCTGAAGGAGTCCCTCAGCTGCTTGAAGCTCCTTTAACAATTCGGCTAAAGAATAAGTCTTTTTGTTCATATTATAATTTAGCCGAAAACTGTTAAATGAATCAGACAGCGTCATGAGCACGATATCGACCTGAGTTTCCTCATCGATTACAGCTCCAAGGATCTCTAGTTCACCTAGAAGACTTATCATCTTCAGAACATGATCCCTTACAGAGGACCCTTCAACCATTTTTGTGTTCATGAGGTTTTTCATAGCAACCTGCCTGGCAGCACGATCCTGATCCCCAAACATCTCTTTGAGGTTCTCCATGATCTCAAGGGCAGAGCCCATGTTCTCATGCTGATGCTGCAACACATTAGACATGGAGCCTAATATGTAGCATTTAGCCATCAAATCAGCTTTCTGCCACCTCTTATAAGACTTGGCTTCTTCTTCAGAAGCCTCTTCTAGAGGTTCTGCAGGACATTCCTCAATAAGCACAAATTTGTAATCCTCAGCAGTTAGCACAATATTCAAATTCCTCTTCCAATCAATATAGTTCGATCCAGTGAGTTTGTTTTGATTCAAGAGAATAGATAGTGGGTTGAATGAGTTCGACATTTTGAACCTGAGAATCATGTAAATAAAACATATAAGGGCGATGTAAACCACCAGTAGTCTAACACAAAAAAATAGTATGCCACGATGGGTGGACGTCTACCATTCATTCTATAGCTAGACTTGGTACCTTTGGTCCTGCAAGCCATAGCAGTGACTCCGATGGGGAGGATACTATAACTTACATCTAAGTGTATACCATCATTTTACTTCTAAACCCATTACACTATTACATGCCTCTCAGATGGAGAGATGACACATAAACAGTCATTATTAGAAGTATCCTAATAGAAATTTATACTAGTGATCCGGTAGCGGTTATGTTCGATAAGAAGGTTAACTCCAAGGCTAACACACACAAAAAACTACAACACTTATAAATCAATGATGGAGACCGTGGGATCTATAACCATTAGACTCCCTCTCCCACTTAGTTGTTTGAACAATTTAATACAAATTAAATTATTTATCCATGTCGTCCATGATTAACATGCAAGCATCCACAATAATCATACACATAGATACAATCAAACACATAATAAGCATTCAACCACACAAAGCCCTGCTATTATGGTCCAAGCTTCATTATCCGCGCTATCATGCTTCAGTCCCAGCTTTTCCGATGAGTTTCCCGCCGATCCAACTCGGCGCTGAGTAGGCTGGGGGTTTTCAGGGGTACATCGTTTTTAACCCGGTGTGCCCTTTTTCTGAAAATCGCCATGCCATCTTCGCCCTTCTGTCTTCACTATAATTAGAGTAACCCTAGCCTCCATGGATTCCGCAAATCAGTCTATAACAGAGTACCAGCGACTGCTATAGACTTTCAAAGCCTCCAAGGAGTTCACATGTTCTTCTAAAACTGGAATAAGAGAACCTAGGGTTTACTATTACAGATTACAGATTTCATCCACGAAAAACAGCGTGGGAATCAAAACCAAATCAAACCACATACATCAAATAGTATGACCATCAGGACACGATTCAATCTGCAAAACAGAGTTAGACATCGCAATCTTCCTACTCTAACATGCATAGCCGGTTCGATTATTGGACAACATGGATGTATAGCAGATATGCAGAGTCGAACCGGGCTCTGATACCAATTGAAGGGAGGCGAATCCCTGGACCAGTTCGATTGCATGTCTGCTATACCGATTAAAATTTCGTTTTCAACATGAACGCTATAATCCCTACTAGGCGGAATTAGGGTTTATACCTGCGTCCAAGCTAGTTGATGTAGGTCTGAAATCCTCTGGATCTTCTCCCGTATTCCTGAAGTTCCTCCTGGATGCAAGTGTGGGCTTGCTGCTTCCAGAATCCTTCTTGGCCTCCAGACGAATTGCTCTCACTCTCGAAACCCTATATTTCGGTGTGTATCTTAAGCATGCGAATTCTGAAGGCTAAGGAAACTTATATAGGCTACGGGAGGGACCTGGAGGAGAAAATACGAATCAGGCTCCTAACTTTATCAGAACTTCTGATTCCACCCGATCCTAGTCCGAATAAAGTTAATAACAGTTAGTACCACTAAATAACTGTTATTGCACTCCTGTCCATATTCTCAAAAACTAATATTTCGAGCTCCTGTTATTAAATACTTGTTATCTCCCCATGTTAAGATTACAGATATCCGTCGATTAAATTAATTACTGACTAATTCATTTAATCGACCTCTTCCCAATTCCTTGATCCTTACCACTTAACTTATTTGATATGTCCAGATTACCAAGTAATCTACCTGCAGGGTTTGACATGATCAAAACTTATAAGCTTCATCAAGGGGATATCATCAATCCCATAACCGGGACATGGATTCCTTCGATATACCAATCTGCACCATGGACTCAATAGTATTACCCAACTCACCGAGGTTATTGACTCCATAGGAATCTCACTCACTTGACTTGTCAAAGCAATAACTACTAAATACATGTGCACATTGACTATCTAAGGATTAAGAGCATAAGTAATCATAATAACCATGAGACATAACTTGTCTTATTATGTCTGTACAAAGACAATGATCTCAACTTGGTCCTGTGCAATATACACAAAGTATACTAGCACATTGAGTTGAAACTATAGTATGAACTATACTGTTTCTTGTAGCCAAGACAGACCTACTAAAACAATGTGCTACAATCGTTCCGATGGTTTATCTAAATCCATCTAGATTGTGAACTCACAACTTTCATTCCACAAGAACCGAAGATAAGATCTTCTGTGTGTATGCTAGACTCTACACACCAGATCTTCTACTATGTAGAACAACAGACAACTATGCACGATAATAATATAACGCAAAAAACATTGCCCAAAACCATTCTCATAAATATCAAATTCATATAATCCAATACAAAAAGCATGGCTTTTAGTATTCAATCCAACACCCAGACCAGGCCGAAGCTCAGCTCCGCCTCTGTTTCGCCGCTGCCCCGTCGCCGCCATCGCCGCCCGTTTTGTTCTTCGTCTCCTTCAATCAGTAACACACCAAATTTAGCCCCTTTATAATTTCATATCTTTTATGTTCAATTCAATCACTAGCCTAGTTTATGATTTTGAACATGTGGGTTTTGGGTAAAGTTTGGATAAGTTGACATGTAGAATTGGGGAAGATGTATATGAAGTTCTGTTTGAGTGTCAGGGGGTATAAAAGTGTCTTTTATTAAACTAGTTGAGTACCTAATACCTTTTGTCAATCTAAGGGGGGGGAGTTAATGTCTTGTACGAAACGGTTGGTATTAGTTGTACTTTTTGTTGTCATTAAATTTTGTTAATTACATGTGCATATATACACTTTGTTATATGATTTAATTAAATATTTTATGAAGATGAATAAATTAGCTATTTTATTTAATTACAATAGCTTTTTTTATATACAAGTAAGTTTATGTAATTATAGTTTAGTATTTTTTTATATATATAATAATAAAAGTTATGTTTTATAAACCATTTTTTTTAAATAAGGGTCGTCTATTACTTTAGCAAATTTTGGAAAAATTAAATAAGGGGTTATGTGCATTGCATATAAGACGTTGTTTGCACATTGTCGTGATAATTGAACGTTAATTAGGAATACTCGCAATTGTAGATTCCGAGTTCGTAGAAGGCGAGCTCATTGAGGACCCGTACTATGAGTAATGATTTCGTGCTAGCTTTCGTGTGACAAGCTCTCTATACCAAGTAAGTATATGTGCACAACACTTTCAACTATCAAAATGTGTGTGATGCTTTGTGTGAATTACTTCAATACTGTGAAACTATTTTGAGAAGCATGTGGATTTCAAACTTATAGTACTCGTGTGAAGAATGTGGAAGGATTAATGAATGATAATGGAATTGGGAATGATGTACAGAGGATGTGCGTGAAGGATACTGCCGGGAACACCATTGAGTGATTTCCCTAGGGTTCATACCCTTTTTATTTATCGTTGAATCTATGACTACTACCTATGCATGTTTAGGTCGTGACTGTATAGGGGTGTCGACACTTAAGGTCTCATTATAATGGTTAGGGCGGGATAGCGAAGGGCTATCTACTAACGTCCGGGGAAAAATTTGTATACCCAAGAATGTACCCCATTATTGGATTTATTGCATCGTGACCTCTCTGTTTACATCGTACCTGTTGGGGCTCGTAGGCTACGCCTCAACCAAAGCAACGATTAAAATGTGGTTATTCTTTTCTTTTAGCCAACTTTGTTTTACATGTTGTGATGTATGCTTACTCAGTTTTTACTAATAAACGTTTTCTGCGGTCGGCTGTTGCTATTTGAAAACCCGCAGGTTATGAATAAAGTGGGGGAACGCGCACACGTGATTTGAAGATTAGGACCAGGCAGCTAGGAAGTATTTCATTTATCTTAGGAAGCTTTTATTTCGGAATTTAGATTTGAACAATGTTATTAGTTATTACAAACTATTGTTCGAGGGTTTCTCCAGTTTTCTTCAATAAAAGTACTTTTGGATTTCCGTTTGGTTGCACTAGCAAGGAACCGTAGGTTCCAGGGTTGTTTCAGTTGGTATCAGAGCCGACGGCTCCAACGATAGTGCTACCCTACGATTTCCACTAAAGATAAAAATTTAAAGTAATAACTTTTCAAAAAAATTAAAATGAATATAGGATAACTAAAATTTGGCAATAAAAATTTAAACGAGCCGGGGTTATGGGATAGTTTAGATGTATTCTTAGCTACCTTTTTGAGATTCCCTGATTTCTGGATTTGAGGATTGTTATGTGTTATGGATATTACTGTGATAGTTGTTCTGCATATGTGATCAATGTGGTTTGACTATTTTAGATTATTTAGATTAATTTTGTTAAGAATATAAGTGTACGCGTGGTTTAGAACACTTCGGAGACTCTCTTTTCACTTCTCGTATGGTCGCACTACCCGCACCTGCTCCACCAAACTTTGGACATGGAGACTCTCCATATGGCGTTGCATGATTATTTTAAGCCTATATTTTTCATGTATGAATTCCATATGTCAGAATGGTATTAAGTAAGATCACATTTATAAGGTACCATGCAATATTATACCGGGAGTCGTTCAAGACAAGTAGGAAACATGAACCAAGGAGGTCAGCAAGGTCAACAAGGCGGACAAGTTCCACCTGTGGACCCGGTTGAATTCCAGGAGATGCGGCAGGCAACCCTAGCTCTCACTCAAATTATACAGAATACCCACAATGGGGAAAATGTGATGAGCAAGGTAGCTGAACTCCGCCCGGACTTCTTTTATGGGACGGATGACCCCACTACCTTGGAAAATTGGATCAGGGACTTCTGTAAAGTCCTAGTATCTACGTGCTACCCTGAGGATCAGCGTGTTGGAGTAGCCATCTTCTACTTCAAGAAAGAGGCTGACGACTGGTGGTCAGCCAAGGGAGAAGAACTTCTTGCCCAGCAGGGATTTGGCTGGGAGCAATTGAAAGCGGCGCTACGATAACGTTTCTATCCTGACCATGTCAAGGATCGGAAGTTCAAAGAATTCATGAACTTGAAACAAGGAAGTGACAGCCCTTATGATTATCATTAGAAATACATGGAGCTGATGAGGTTTGGAAGGGAACTGGTGGCTAAGAAGCAAAGAAGATCAAGAGGTTTATAGAAGGTTTAAACTTCCAACTTCGAATGGCCTTGATTGCGATCCAATTAGACACCCTCATGGATGCTTATGGGGCAGCTCAGGACGCCCAAAATTTGATTGACGAGAACAATGAGGAAACTGAGAATTGAAATACTGAGGCACCAGCAGCAACTGGATCCCAGAATCGCGGTACAGGAAACTATAGTGGAGATAAGAGGTTTCGTCCCAACCCAGCCCCCACCAACCAGTTTGGGAACCAAGGTCAAGGTGGACAGGGCCAGGTAAGGACTTACCAATGCAAGAGATGCAGCGGAAATCACCCAGGGGTGAACTGCCAAGGCATGAAGGTGACTTGCCTCAACTGTGGAAAGCTAGGCCATCGAAGGTATGAATGCCGAGTAAGAAC
This sequence comes from Linanthus parryae, assembly GCA_023055425.1. Taxonomy (NCBI): domain Eukaryota; kingdom Viridiplantae; phylum Streptophyta; class Magnoliopsida; order Ericales; family Polemoniaceae; genus Linanthus; species Linanthus parryae. The sequence goes on from JALGPY010000001.1 coordinate 127,095,590, forward strand.
CGCAATAAGTAACAATGGTGGAAATCAGGGAGGAAATGGAGGATTCAACCGTGGAAACAACAACTACGGTGGAAACAATAGTGGATATAACCAAGGAGGCTACAACCATGGAGGCAACAACAACTGGAGGAACAACAATGGCTACAACAATGGAGGAAGGAACAACCAAGGGAATTAATGGCCCCAAATTATATTGAATATTTGGGCCATTAAGAGAATTTATAAAAGTAGTTTTCTTTATTTCTAGGTGTTATATATATTATTTTTATACATATATATAATTATAAGTTAAGAAAAATAATAATAGTGAACTTTTGTTTTTATATAATTTGTTTTGTTTTTGTATGAGTTATAAAAGTAGTTATATTAATTTTTGTGAGTTATATATTGTATTTTTATGTATATATAAATATATATATATACATATAATTATGTTTTAAAAAATAAATAAATAATAATATTGAACTTTTTGTTTTTATATATTATTTCTGTAAAAGTTATAAAAGTTATGTTAGTTTTTAGTTATTAAAGGTTGTGGGTCGTATAACAATTTTAACGTGTCCAAAACGTCACGTTTTAAATTAATTTACGTGTCAACCGCCGCGAACCCGGTGCTCCGCATCACACCGGATTATTTCTCATATCATCCCCTACCTTCTTCCTTCACGAACCAGGAGACCCGTCGGACTCCTTCTCCGACACCACCACCACGGCTTTCCTCTCATCAAATTCACGTCCCACTTCATTCTCTAGTTGGCAAAGATCGATTCTTTCTCACCAAGCAATCAATTTCGCCCGAATTGTGGTCTGATTCGAAATCAGAAAAATCGATTTGGGTCTCCTAGTCGTCGCCGAAATTCTCCCTCTCTGCGCCTATAAACACCCCGTGTTCAGAACCCAGAGATTCACACCCACGCTCTCAGCTTTCTCCCTCAAATTCCCTCTCTCTCTCTCTCCCGTTCGGTTCGCCGGAAAACCCAGCCGGAACTCGGCCGAAATTCGACCGAGCCCAGGCGAGCCCAGCTCGTTCCGGCCCTCTGTTTCGATGTCGCCGTTCCACCGCCTCTTCCCGTCGCCCTCTCTGCCCGACGAACCCAGACCAAGCCGAAGCTCAGCTCCGCCTCTGTTTCGCCGCTGCCCCGTCGCCGCCATCGCTACCCGTTTTGTTCTTCGTCTCCTTCAATCGGTAACACACCAAATTTCACCCCTTTATAATTTCATATCTTTTATGTTCAATTCAATCACTAGCCTAGTTTATGATTTTGAACGTATGGGTTTTGGGTTAAGTTTGGATAAGTTGACATTGTTGAATTGGGGAAGATGTATATGAAGTTCTGTTTGAGTGTCAGGGGGTATAAAAGTGTCTTTTATTAAACTAGTTGAGTACCTAATACCTTTTGTCAACCTAAGGGGGGGGGGGAGTTAATGTCTTGTACAAAACTGTTGGTATTAGTTATACTTTTTGTTGTCATTAATTTTTGTTAATTACATATGCATATATACACTTTGTTATATGATTTAATTAAATATTTAATGAAGATGAATAAATAAGCTATTTTATTTAATTACAATACCTTTTTTTTATATACAAGTAAGTTTATGTAATTATAGTTTAGTATTTTTTTAATATATAATAATAAACGTTAAGTTTTATAAATCATTTTTTTAAATAAGGGTCGTCTGTTACTTTAGCAAATTTTGGAAAAATTAAATAAGGGATTATGTGCATTGCATATAGGACGTTGTTTGCACTATTGTCGTGATAATTGAACGTTAATTAGGAATACTCGCTATTGTAGATTCCGAGTTCGTAGAAGGCAAGTTCATTGAGGACCCGTACTACGAGTAGTGATTTCGTGCTAGCTTTCGTGTGACAAGCTCTCTATACCAAGTAAGTATATGTTCACAACACTTTCAACTATCAAAATGTGTGTGATTCTTTGTGTGAGTTACTTCAATACTGTGAAACTATTTTGAGAAGCATGTGGATTTCAAATTTATAGTACTCGTGTAAAGAATGTGGAAGGATTAATGAATGATAATGGAATTGGGAATGATGTACAGAGGATGTGCGTGAAGGCTACTGCCGGGAACACCATTGATTGATTTCCCTAGGGTTCATACCCTTTTTATTTATCGTGGAATCTATGAGTACTACCTATGCATGTTTAGGTCATGACTGTATAGGGGTGTCGGCACTTAAGGTCTCATTAGAATGGTTAGGGCGGGATAGCGAAGGGCTATCTTCTAACGTCCGGGGAGAAATTGGTATGCCCAAGAATGTACCCCATTATTGGATTTATTGCATCGTGACCTCTCTGTTTACATCGTACTTGTTGGGGCTCGTAGACTACGCCTCAACCAAAGCAACGATTAAAATGTGGTTATTCTTTCCTGTTAGCCAACTCTGTTTTACATGTTGTGATGTATGCTTACTCAGTTTTTACTGATAAACATTTTCTGCGGTCGGTTGTTGCTATTTGAAAACCCGCAGGTTATGAATAAAGTGGAGGAACGCGCACACGTGTTTTGAAGATTAGGACCAGGCAGCTAGGAAGTATTTCATTTATCTTAGGAAGCTTTTATTTCGGAATTTAGATTTGAACAATGTTATTAGTTATTTCAAACTATTGTTGGAGGGTTTCTCCGGTTTTCTTCAATAAAAGTACTTTTGGATTTCCGTTTGGTTGCACTAGCAAGGGATCGTAGGTTCCAGGGTTGTTTCACAATTTGAAATGCGTCATGGAAGCGACGACTACACTACTTGAACATAATAAGCCAATAGCAAGTGGTTACAGTGTTAGATGGGGTCCACCATAGCCATTTCTATTTTATTTTAATTATTTGATCACATATAGATCTAGAAAATAGTACTATATTATAATTATGAACAACATCAAGTTTTTTAATATTTGATTATGTATTTTTGCTTTTTCGAACAGTTTCTATATTCCCACAACAGTTTCTTTTTTGAGAAATTGGTTTGTCGCCAACAGGTTTGAAACCGAGACCTCATGCAGAGGCTTCCAACGCTCTATCACTTAAGCTACCACCCTAGGCCCTAGCTGCTCCCACATCAGTTTTCACGAAGCAATAGGGGAGATACTTTTCCAGAAAGGGCTTTTGATTAATTTATGTACAACCGCTTCTAACCTTACAATTTTTAAAAATTTCAATAGTTATCTTTACGGAAATGACACATGTCATATACTTTTTTCATTTATCCTCTACATAAACTTCACATTTGATTTTACCAAAAACACAAAATTACAATATCAATATTTCAGTGCAGCTTTCATGTAACATACACAAAGCAACATTTTATCTAAAAGTCACAGCAGCTTTCCCACAGTGTTTTCCCACAGCAGCTTCTAGCACCGCCACAGCATTTCCAAACTAACCCTAATTTTTTTTTTATAATAAAATTATGCCTTAATCTATCTTAACTAGGGGTGTAAGCGGGTCGGTTTGGTGCGGTTTGTACGAAAATCATAAACCAAACAGAATATATCGGTTTACTAATTTTGTAACCAAACCAAACCATTTGAAACGATGAACCGAACTGAACCAAATCGAGAAAATTTGATTTAGTTCGGTTCGGTTCAGTCGGTTTGCATAAATAGTATTGAATGGATATAATAATACTATATTGTCAACGAATTTCAAATTTAAGAGAGAAAGAGATTAAATAGACGTAAAAAAAAACTTGAACAACTATCGTTTACGGTGGAATGGGATAGAAATGGAAAATATTAAGATTAATATGATGATTTTTATTGAATATATACTTATGTTATATGTTTCTAGATTATTAAATATACTTTACGCAATATATATTTTAATTAAAGAAACATTATGCACGTATCGGTTCGGTTTAATGCAGTGTGATACTTTTACAAACCAAAAACCGAATCGATTAGACCAGTTTGTGAAAATTTAAACTATTCATAAACCGAACATTAAAAAAAAGTCCAAAACTAAGGATTTCGGTTTGGTTCGGTCGGTTTGACCGGTTTGTTCTCTTTCCCTTACACCCCTAATCTTTACAACTTGATTTATTAGTGTTATGATCCGAGAAGAGCTTAGAGAACGATGATAATAGACCAAACAAGAACACACCCGATATAATGTGGTTCACTAGCGATGAGCTAGCTACCTCCACGACCCGAATAACCCGTTTATTAGAGAGAAACACCACGGATACAGCCCACGCCGATAAGCCACGATACCTTCCCTAAGTCCTTATATAGGCCTAGGATACCGACTTGGTGCCCAATAAATAAAAGAGATAACAAAACGAACAAGGGAACAATATTCAACCGCCTTATCGAACTATCCGATCCGTTATTACCAAACTGTTCCAAACCCGTCGAACTGTTCCAGACCCGTCGAACTGTTCCAGACCCGTCGAACTGCTGCTTCTTCTTTGTCTTCCTTGCCTTAGTCTTGATCCTTCGTTTGACCTTGTTTCTTTGCCCCTCTCCGTCGCCAACTCCTTGCCAAACCTAAGTCCATTCAAAACACTATTGGTTCCCAACGATTAGTTAATCGACAGTCGTGTAAACAAGTCATCCTTGTTAAGAAATGAAAAGAAAAATAGAAAAGTTAGATAATAGGCAATTTTTTATTAGTATAGGCAATTTGAAATGCGTCATGGAAGCGACGACTACACTAGTTGAACATAATAAAAGCCCGTAGCAAGTTGTTAGTATGGGTCCACCCTAACAATTTTTATTATATTTTATTTTTTATTATTTGATCATATATAGATCTAGCAATTAGTACAATATTATAATTATAAACAACATCAAGTTGATAGGCAAAACCCCTAAAAAAGAGCTGATAGGCAAAACCTATTGAGTCTGTAGCAGGAATATGATAATATGAGGGGTTAATATTAGTAGGGGGTCCGTTTGCGTTTCCAAAAGTGTTATGCTATATAGGTCATCCTCTCCAGGTATGGGAGAACTTGTAACTTCTCTCTCTGCAAATCTCCCTCAATTCTCAATTTTCTGTGTATCTCTGTATATTTATATTTCTGCTTCTCATCATCTCCTCTTCTTTTGATAATTCTTCAATTTCCGTAGTTGAATTTCTTTCACTGAGTGAAACAATTGTCATACTTGAATGATACATACTTCTCTGCAGAGGCTCATCATCACAGCGGGTATAAATTATGGACAAAAATTTTGGTGCGTCCCTATGGTAACCGGCTAAGCCGGTACTAGCCGGTTATTACGAAAATGCCAGCTACCGGACGTAAAAAGTGGTCCCAGAGGTCAGCTACGGGACAAAAAAAGTGGTCCCAGGAAGATTCCTTTTTAACCTAGATAGTATTGTTAACACTATAGAATGAACTAAGCTGAATAAGATAACACAGTGATATCTTTGATTAATCTTTAGTTAGTGTGTTTAACAGTTATGACATTAACCCTTTCATTTAAGATAAACTCGGAGATATCACTTTTAACAAAACTTGAATCCTTAACTAATCACAGCAGAAATAGAATTAAATACAGGATAAACTATCATACATTGAAATTAAAATGTTGAAAATGACAAAAATCACAACATACAACAGTTTCACACGAAAATAGTGGGCTTTTGAAGCATGCTCGGCCCCTTCGAGTCTCACACTTAACTGAACACAACAGAATAGAGAAGGAAACTATCTTACTTCAAAATTAAAACGATGAGAATGACAAAAATCACAACGTACGGCAGTTTCACATGAAAAGAGTGGGCTTTGGAAGCATTCTCGGCCCCTACGAGTCTCCTACTCAACGTTGTTACCTCCTCCTGAAGTTGTTGGAGATATGGAGCAGAGCACCGGACTGGGAATCATCTTCCCAGTAGAAATAGTTGCATTGTTGACCTCTAGGCTTGGCACAAGTCCAAAACACGCGTACATCATTTTCGGGCGTATGGGCGGTACGACTTACAGGGTATCGGCCACAGTAGCACTGCCCAGGCCTACACCCTGACCTCCGGGATGCATCTCCTCTTGAATATGAAGGTGGGTTGCTTGGTGAGGGTGAAGATCTTACACTAGGTTGAGACATTTGTTAGAGAGAAAGAAGATAATGGTGAAAGAGAAGGAGAACTGATGAGATCTGAGAGTGAAGAGAGAAATAAAGAGTTAGTTGAGAGTGGTTGGAGATAGTATAAAGAGCGGGCAGTGGGTAGGTTGGTTGATATAAATGCAGGTATCTACAACTCAACACTTTAGAATGGATAAATAATAACCCAGTAGTGCATTTATTAATTAAGTTTTGGTAGGTGAGGGTAGTTGGCCAACACCAAATGCACGTTAAATAAATTTAACTGTACAGTTTGTGTTCACAAAAAAGCACAAGCAATTTTTCAGAAAACAACACAAGCCATCAAATAATAAGCAAAAAAATATTGGCTCATCAACGTTGGAAAACATTGTTCATAACATACATTCTCCCAAACAACCCACAACATTAACTGATATAAATATTTTTCATGTTACAAAACCCCCAACAACATAACACAATTTCACATTTTTCCCTTCTTCCCCGCCGACTTCCTCGGCGACTTCCTCGACGACTTCCCCGAATTTCATAAAACCGTAGAAACAGTGTCAAATTTTTGGTACATGTTCTGGAACTCATAGAAATTCTCTTGAACAGACTTCAATTTCATCAACTCCTTAAAATCTGGGCAAAGTGTTGGTTGTAGTCTGATCTAGCCATTTCATTAGCAACCCAGATTCTGAGCTGCTCCACTTAGACATCGAAATTCTTCTTTGTAGTTGGAATCAAATCCCTCAAGTGGGTCATTGAAAAGAAGACATGGGGGCAACAATCATACCTGATAGGTTAAACCAGAATACAGTTTCAATACATACGATAGTAATTTTAACAAATTAGTAATAACTTCTAATGAATTAGATTATTACCTGTTCGGTTGTTGGGGAATCTGTTTCATTAACAAGTCAAAATAAAATAAGTTCAACAAAGTATGAAAGTATAAATCAACTTGTATTGATAGAAATCGTGAAACTTACGTATCCCATCTCGCTCCACGTTCCTCCAAACTGATCAAAAACTTTGAAAAATTTAAGACCATCCGTGGGCTGAACAAGAATTACAATTAATGATTCTATTTTGTAGATTATTTTAAATTGAGTGATATTATCAAATGAAAAGGGAATGAACTTACGGCATAAACTATACCGAGGTACCATATCACCAACAGATTGTTGTACTCAACTTGAGGACTTTGTGCCTCCCTTTGGTTTGTCTCATGTGTGGCACTGTGTAAAAGATCAAAAAACCCACATATTGGCATCTTCGTGTATTGATTTTACTGAGTATTAAGAACTCATTCTAAACTTTTGACTTTACCTTCCAAAATACTATACCCTAGAGAGAGTTCTATCTTATTATTTAAGATATATATTCCAGTAATATACCATTTATTTTTGTTTCTTCATCGATTGAATGACTCAGGGTGTCACCATGTGTCCTGAACAACATAACAATAGCAAGTGTGGGAGTTACTTTGAAGTTACTTTAATTTATCTTCCTCTAAGTTACCTATAAAGACCCAAAATGAATGAAAACTCGATCATTGTAGTTGTTCAGCCATGAAATATGCCCCATTCAAGCCAAATATGATTTAATGTTCTAATTGTGTCATTTTAACGAGCCCGAGAGTTTTCAGGTGACACCCAACTATGGGACTTGAACAACGAGGGATAGGGTGTAACCCCTATCGACATCGTGAGATGTAACGTTGTGAAAAATCACAATGCGTTGTAAGTCCCATAATTGGTCTTAATAAGCCATATATTGTTAATATGTATTGAAAGGTGGTATACATGAGATGCATATACATCGATCAAACTCAATTTATGCGTACCCATTGGAAATATTATTCTTTCCCCTTAACTACATCACCAACAGAATGTTGTACTCAATTTGAGGACTTTGTGCCTCCCTTTGGTTTGTCTCATGCGTGGCAATGTGCAAAAGCTCCAAAAACCCACATATATGCATCTTTGTGTATTGATGTTACCGAGTATTAAGAACTCATTCTTAACATCTGACCTTACCTTCCAAAATTCTAAACCCTAGAGAGAGTTCTATCTTATTATTTAAGATATATATATCCCTGTAAAATACCATTTATTTTGGTTTCTTCATCGATTGAATGACTCAGGGTGTCACCATGTGTCCTGAACAACATACCAATAGCAAGTGTGGGAGTTACTTTGAAATTACTTTAATTTATCTTCCTCTACGTTACCTTTAAGTACCCAAAATGAATAAATACTCGATCATTGTACGTGTCCAGCCATGAAATATGCCTCATTCAAGCTAAATATGATTTAACGTTCTAATTGTGTCATTTGAACGAGCCCGGGAGTTTTGAAGTGACACCCAACTATGGGACTTGAACAACGAGGGATAGGGTGTAACCCCTATCGACATCGTGAGATGTAACGTTGTGAAAAATCACAATGCGTTGTAAGTCCCATAATTGGTCTTAATAAGTCATATATTGTTAATATGTATTGAAAGGTGGCACACATGAGATGCATATACATCGATCAAACTCAATTTGTGTAACGCGTACCCATTGGAAATATTGTTCTTTCCCCTTAAATACATCATCAACAGAATGTTGTACTCAATTTGAAGACTTTGTGCCTCCCTTTGGTTTGTCTCATTCGGGCAATGTGCAAAAGCTCAAAAAACCCACATATTGGCATCTTTGTGTATTGATTTTACTGAGTATTAAGAACTCATTCTAAACTTCTGACTTTACCTTCCAAAATGCTAAACCCTAGAGAGAGTTCTATCTTATTATTTAAGATATATATCCCAGTAAAATACCATTTATCTTGGTTTCTTCATCGATTGAATGACTCAGGGTGTCACCATGTGTCCTGAACAACATAAAAATAGCAAGTGTGGGATTTAATTTGAAATTACTTTAATTTATCTTCCTCTAAGTTACCTAAAAAGACCCTAAATGAATGAAAACTCGATCATTGTGCTTGTTCAGCCATGAAATCTGCCTCATTCAAGCCAAATATGATTTAATGTTCTAATTGTGTCACTTTAATGAAAACGGGAGTTTTGAGGTGACACCCAACTCTGGGACTTGAACAACGAGGCGTAACGTTGTGAAAAATCACAATGCGTTGTAAGTCCCATAATTGGTCTTAATAAGCCATATACTGTTAATATGTATTGAAAGGTGGCACACATGTGATGCATATACATCAACCAAACTCATTTTGTGTAATGTGTTCCCATTGGAAACATTGTTCTTTCCCATTAACTACATCACCAACAGAATGTTGTACTCAATTTGTGGACTTTGTGCCTCCATTTGGTTTGTCTCATGCGTGGCATGTGCAAAAGCTCAAAAAACCCACATATTGGCATCTTTGTGTATTGATTTAATGAGTATTAAGAACTCATTCTAAACTTCTGACTTTACCTTCAAAAATGCTAAACCCTAGAGAGAGTTCTATCTTATTATTTAAGATATATATCCCTTTAAAATACCATTTATTTTGGTTTCTTCATCGATTGAATGACTCAGGGTGTCACCATGTGTCCTGAACAACATACAAATAGCAAGTGTGGGATTTACTTTGAAATTACTAGAATTTATCTTCCTCTAAGTTACCTAAAAAGACCAAAAATGAATGAAAACTTGATCATTGTACTTGTTCAGCCATGAAATATGCCTCATTCAATCCTAATATGATTTAACGTGCTAATTGTGTCATTTTAACGAGGCCGGGAGTTTTGAGGTGACACCCAACTATGGGACTTGAACAACGAGGGATAGGGTGTAACCGACTATCGACATTGTGAGACTTAACGTTGTGAGAAATCACCATGTGTTGTAAGTCTCATAATTGGTCTTAATAAGTCATATAGTGTTAATATGTGTTGAATGGTGGCACACATGATATTCATAGACATCAATCAAACTCAATTTGTGTAACGCATACCCATTGGAAACATTGTTCTTCCCATTAACTACATCACCAACATAATGTTGTACTAAATTTGAGGACTTTGTGCCTCCATTCGGTTTGTCCCATGCATGGCAATGTGCAAAATCTCTAAAAACCCATATATTGGCATCTTTGTGTAATGATTTTACAGAGTATTAAGAACTCATTCTATACTTCTGACCTTACCTTCCAAAGTGCTAAACTTCAGAGAGTGTTCTATCTTATTAATTAAAATATATATCCCTGTAAAATACCACTTATTTTGCATTGCAATCGACAACCTTAATATGCGAGAGCAGTAACAGTTTCTTCAAGGATTTTATGTCCTTCTGGGACAAATTGGAAGATGTTTGCAAGGGATTCGTGACCGGGGTAGATAAGCTACGCAACACCGAGCGCGAGTAACACTTTCGCACCGACCAATCAGACCCCGTGTTAACAACGGGGTTCAGGGATATCGAGTCCCATGCAGCAAAGGTCTTCACCTAAGCTGTCTTCAACATGTTTAGGATACAAGCTTGAAAGGGTAAGGATTATAGACTGTTGAAAGTCAAAACTGTTCCAGAAGATAACTTGGACTTGTTTTACGTGATGAGTGGTGAAATCAATAAATTCTTGGTATGTATATCAGTTTTCATTTACATACTTATATACAATGTACACATATACTTGATTTTAATTGTTAAGGTATATCTTCTTCATTCCTAACTATTAATTGACTTATCTTAACTATTTAAACATCTATTTTAAAAGTTAAAGTCACATTCTATAAACTACCGTCTACTTTTTTTGTTAACAGTTTACACTCTGTCTATCATTGTATTGTATCCTATTAAGATCTGCAAACACATGTTGTTTGTTCTGAAACACAAGGGTGTAAATAGGATTCCAATCTCCTTAATTTCTAAAAGGTGGACAAAAACTGACAAAGAATTCTACCGCACTGAGTCATCAATGAAGGAGCCTCTTAGGAAGACTTTGATGACCCAGATGTTCAAACCTTTCGCCGGGGTTCTATATGGAGCCAAGTTAAACTGTATGCCAATTTGGGATGTACATCTTCTGACACAATTAAGTTCTTCTTAAAGCATATGGCCGATGGGATTCGAAAAATGCAGAGAATCATTTATAAACCTACTCAGGGTACAGAGGGGGAGATTAAGAAGGAAGAAAATCCCTATGCCCATGTGAGAAATCCGAACCCCCCGAACACAAAACGCCAAAAAGGACCCAAGAAAGACAAGAGAAGGCAGTATGGAGTTCCAAGGAGCTGGGACACAATAGAACCACATGCCCCAATCCTCCGGTGGACTCCGCCGAACAAGTAGGCGATCCGGAAGGCGATTTTGCACAAATACCATCCGAATATTTTGTTAAAGAGGAAGTCTTCTGGTCTCAATCAAGTAATCTGTCTAGGAAATACGAGCCTGATTGATCTAGGTTTGTTTAGAGTGATTTTATTCGTGATTTCTTTACAAGAAAGACGGTCCGAGAGACAATTCTCAACAAGTACCATCTGATTTTAATGTTATTGTGAAATTATTCCAGTATTAATCTTTAAACATGCCTGTAAAATACATTTTAATTGTTATTGGTCTGCTTGTAGTTTATTTAATCGTTATTTCTTAACAAGTTATTAACAAAGCTATCTTAAGTTGAAGCTGTTCTTTCGAGTTGTTAAAAATTATTAACTTTATGCTAACCTTTACTATCTACCTGTGGCGCAGACATTAACAACTTTATCTAAAGCGAAAATATCTGTTAACAACTCTACCCCCAGCCGAGGTTACCTGCTATACCGGGTAACCTTTTTTGTCCTGTAGTAGCGGGGACCACAAAAAAAATAAAAAGTTGTCAGGAACCCTAATAAGGGACGCACCATAGACAACCCCTAAATTATGATATAACTTGTTCTTTCTCTTTGTTCTTTCTCTTGAGTTTCAGGCTTTTGTTAAGGATTTACTTGAATGATTGTGTTAGAATTCATGGAGTTCCACTCAAAACCAATTGGAAATAAGAATAGTCGAGGACACTTATTAATTATATTCTTTCTTTTTAATTGTCCAATGTGGGACTTCTCAATAGATTGATTCTAAGTTAGTTTGTCTTGCATCAGTTAGGTCGTTGAATGTTTCCTGCCCTTCTAAAAAAATGTTTTCTGTATTTGCAAATGTTTGAGATGTATCCTTTCAAAAGTTATTATTATACTTGATTGTGATTAGTTCAATATTTCTTTAAGATGTATATCAAAGAGAAATTGAGTCTATTATACGGTCACTGCTTGTCATTCGCTTTTACTTGGAGCTTTAATCTTACATTCAGCAATCACTGCCACGGTACGTAGTATCGTGTTTATGCTCCAGCAGATAGTTAGCAAGTCCATCTTATTTTGGCAAAATTGCACCAAATGTACCCAAAGTTTACATTTTTTTGTGAATTATGTACCTAAATTATGAACCAAAACTTTAAAACCGTACAGTCACGGTCCAAAACTTTCATAATCATGCATTTTCTATACTCTTCTGTTAAATTATGTGGATGGAAAATTTAATCGATGGCCTTTCTGTGTTTTGCCCGGCAAAAATGGTGGCATGGTCTCCGTTAAATTCCACCGCACCGGAATTAGAAATTTCTTTTGGGGGTTTGATTCATCTTGATTTCATGAACATCATTCTTTCATCAAACTCCAATTCTTTGCGATTTTGCAAAGACCTAAGGTCAATGTTTCAAAATTTTGAATTTCTTAGTTGTTGAATTGGAAAAATTCGAACAGAAACTTCATAATAACGTTTCCAATGGTGATGGGTGTACATTTTGGGCCATGTGATGTGGCATTTCTGGCCATGTTGTTGAAGGTGGGTAGTGATGGTGGTGTCGACTGCGGTCGTAGTGGACGCTGTGATTTCTGGCCATGTTCTTCACCTTCTATCTTCATCTTCATCATTTTCTTCTCCAGTGATAAGTCTTTCTTTGTTCCTTAGTTTAGTTAATTGGTTATTCTTTAAAATATGTGTGCTTTCTGGAATTTGATTCTTTTTTTTTTTTTTTTTTTTTTGAGTATTTCTTTCTTGATCTGCAGTTTTAGATAATGAGGAGCAGTGGTGACCGATAAACCTTTTATTATATACAAATGGAGCTTGAAATTCAACACTTTGCCCATTTAGAACATCGGTTGATCCTTGTAGATTTGAGAAATACCGAAATACGAGGCCGAATTGAGAGGCATAAACAGATTAACCGGGAAGAAAAGGCTAAATCTGAAAGCATCTACGGTGAGGTAATATATGAAAGCACCGACAGTGAAGAGGAAGTTGAGAACAATGATTCAGTATGTTGTATTTTATGCCGTGGCAAGATGTTGGAGTCAGCATATAGTTGCATCAGCTGCGATGTTCACCTCCATATGCTGTGTGCCAAGCTACCAGCAGAGATGATGCACCCGGATCATATTGAGCATCCCCTTGCCCTTGTCACAGTATCTCCAGTACTGGAATGGTAAATTAGTTATATTTAGTCAATTTAAACTCTAGCACATGTTTCTATAAACTTTTAAGTACGAGCGAGTTAAAACAAAATAATTATAAATATACTGTTCTTCAATATATGTATGTGTGTGTATCCCAACTATTATATCCGAATAAGTCATTTAGTACATCCCAACTAGGCAATATTATAATATGGCTATTAGTTGATATTGACACTATTTAAGACTACAAGTTCACATATTATGGCAGTTGATATTGACACTATTTAAGACTACAAGTTCACATATTATGGCTAATTAATTTACTTAATCTATTTATATAGTAAAATGATTGTTAGAGAGCATATAGTAAAATGATTGTTAGAGAGCAGCGATATAAATATATACACACACAGTGTAACTAAGAACAATGATTATTCTAGGATGATGGGATAGCATATCCTCAACCTCTAGTTGATGTCCATGGTTAAAAAGAAGTTTTGGCCTAACTTATCGAGCGCGTTTGCGTGTAAAGGAATTGGGCCGTGTAGGAGAGACTGTAACTAAAATCATGAATTGAATGTAAGAATCATGAACGGTGCAGGTAGGGGTGTTTTTTTTCTTTCATCTTATTTTTTTTTTTTTTCTTTTTTGCCAAAACAGTGAGAATGTGACATTTTTTAGCCAAAAATGGTGTGTAGATGTCATTTTTGTCGAAAAAGGTGTGTGTGTGCCGTCATAGATGTGAGCCCGATTCACAAACTATGCATTTGGTGAATCGGACCTCAGATTAAGTTACATTACATATCCCCCATTCCGCTTCAGGCTGTTTTTTATCCCGTGGTATTGACATGAAAAATTATGGCCATAAACATGAACTGATTACATTTATCAACTTCATATTTGTGTACTATTTGACTTTAGCACGAACAATATTAGAACGTGTTGTATCGTAAGCTTATTAATAATATTTTAATTAAACTAGCTAACCTATTAGAACTGCTCTCAGGGATGTTGATTTCAGAAGAACAGTTCGTTTAAAAGGATACTTTGAATGCAACATTTGTCATGATGACAAATACGGATACAGATACAGCTGTGGTTCGTGCAATTTCAATGTTGATGTGAGATGTGCCTCTGAAGCACAAGAAATCAAACATGAAGGACATGAACACACCCTAAAGCCCTTCCTGAGGACTTCCTTGTTTAAATGCGATGCATGTTCCACGGAGCACTCAGCAGGTGTGTCATACAAGTGCAGGACATGCACTTTCTGGGTACACGAAGAATGTTCGACATTACCCTTCACCATCAAATATAACCGTCATGTCCATCGTCTCTCTCTTTCTATCGAACTATATCAACCACACATGAATTTCGAGAGGGGGATCATGTCAACGAAATGCAAAATCTGTGATAAGAAGGGAAACTGGAAACATCATTGGCAGTGGAGTTACTGGTGCAGCTGGTGCGACCACCAAGTTCATGTCAACTGCTTAGCCTCATTACTAATTGCAGAGTAAGTAGTAAAAGTAACTCACTCCTACTAGCTAGCTAGTTAAACCCGCATCATATCCATCCTTCTAAATATATAGTACCAAACAACTGAGAAAATGAATATTACTATCTCTGTTTCGCCAGGTTCTTCCTAGTTTGCCGGTGATTTCGTTAGCAAAATGATGCAGTAAATTGACAAGTTTTTCAATTTACTCTTCAACACTGTGAAAAATGTTCTCAAATTCTTACATTGTTTTGCTAACCAGATCACCGGTTCAAAGTGACTCGATGAATAGTACACTAGTTTCTAACTTATGTTTGTGCTGCTGCATATATATTTACAGGAGAGGCATGAAAGCATATGAAGCGGATCCTGAGATTGAGGTGACCAAAGTGTTCCACGTGCCAGAATCGTTTCAATATGGTGACCTTATCGGCCAGATGATCAAGCATATGGTGACCCATTATTGCCAGCAAGAACAGATGGCCGCGGTGGTCAGCCAAGTTGATGGACCGCTAATTTCTCATTTCAGTCACCAACATCCATTAACTCCTACTATTTGGACGAATGCGCCTAGTAACAACAACGTTGTAGAAGGTGAAGAGATGAAGAAGAACGTAATAATATGCAATGCATGTGTGTTGCCTATATCAACGCCACAGGTGTATTATAGTTGTAAGGTAAGCAACAACTACTTTCTCCACGAGTGGTGTGCCAAACTGCCCAAAGTGTGGAAACGCCCGACTTATCCGGAGACCACACTCACTCTCGGCCGAGACCCTGCAGATGATAATGAGTTAGATGCAATTCCTCTTTGTGAGTCATGCAAACACTACAATGATGGTTATATCTACCGAGGTAAGTATGATGGGAGAGATTATGATTTCCAGATGGATGCTAAATGCCTCTTCTTACCTCCAGCTATCTTGCACAAAACTCACCAACACCCTCTCAAACTCGTACGGGACTGCTATAACGAGGGTTGCGTTGCATGTTATCGTAGCGAAGAATCCGAAATGGCATATGGATGCGAGCAGTGTTGCTATTATTTACATTTTAGTTGCGCCCTACAACCCATTACGATTGCACACAGGTATGACAAACACCACCCTTTCACCCTAGTTGAGGCTCCCATCCAAGGCCAGAAACCAGATGATGAGTATGTTTGCGAGTTCTGCGAGGAACACATTCTACCAGAGTGGTGGTTTTATCACTGTTTACCGTGTGACTTGTCTGCTTGTGTTTACTGCATCTCTGAGGGTAAACGTAAACATGTTACATCAACCCTGGCGTAAGGTGGTACAACAGCAGGATTCACCATCATCCCCTCATATATGTTGCACTTGATTATAAAAGCAGTAGTTCTTTTTGTTCATCATGTAACCATTGCTTTGGGTGGGACCACAATAACCATATCAGTGTGCACGAGTGTGCGCTACGATGTGAACAATGTGACATCATGTTCCACTATTTAGACTGTATAGAGTCCACTTTTATGTTGTCAGTCAAGAGGGAAGAAAGCTAATTATTGAAGATTATACTAGGAACTTGTAATGCAATTTCTTTCATTGTGAGAATAATTGTAGAGTAGTCCGTACTGGTACTACGCGGTTTTGCTTCCTGCGTTAGTGGTCAATTACGAGTAGACCACATTTCTATGATTGGGGTTTTATACCAGGCAGTTCGTTGTATAAGAATATGTGGCAACATATTCATTTCCTCATGAATCATTCTTGTTTCTTCTTCATTCAGCTCTGCTTGTTCTTCTTCTGATTATTTTCTATGTTTTACATTCCTTCTTCGTCAAGAATTCAACACAAATAACTCCCATAAGTGGCAGCAACATCTTTTGCGCGTTCTTATTTACGTCAATGTTGTGTTAGCTGTAATTTATTCATAATACAAATGTGGATGATTCTCAGTAAACCGGGCAACAACTGCATAGATGGACAAGACTGATGAACAAGAGCATCTCCTTGAACTCATTTTGAAAATTTTATGTATTCAACGTCAAATGTCTCCATGTTGAATGGACTCTCCGCAAAACACCTTCAAGAAAGCAAACTTCGCACATTATAAGACAATCCATCAATGAACAAACAACTGCTAAAAGGAACAAGGTCCATGGTCTCAATTGACCAAGTTCAACTACGAAGATGTCATACCAAAGCTCATGCCAAAACATAGTTGTATTTTCATGCAGAAAATGCCACAAAGGTTCAAGATAGTCATCCTGAGATTGCCTGGAGGGTTATTCCAAGGCTTGAGATGAAGAGTGAGGACACAACATGCAATATGATGGATTGAGTTCTTAACATCATTGAGGACTGATTTCTTCATCTAAGTTGTTGAGAGATCTCACCCCCTCACACTGTCATGAGCTTGTAATGATTTTATCAGAAAACAATACTCTTGTGGGGTTGGAGACCAATTATTGGGGGATACCAATTACTTGCGGGTTCAACTATTCTCTGTGGCCACGACTTATTTTGAGATATTGGGGGATACCAATAATTGGTTCTTTGTTGAATAAGTACTCGATTGATCAAACAAGCCTCCTGAGTCCTAGAAAACGAGAAACATTACTAACTAACATATAATTTCACAACGACACCTTCGATTCGCTCTTCACTTAAAAAGTATTTGATTGATCATGCCAAGTACGATAAAATCGAGCAACAAACCTTCCAAACTCTACCAGGAGATAACAGTTTCTATGTCAACTATTAACAGTATGGGCCATATAACTGCTGATCTGGATCAAGAAGCCCAAAGCTGAGAAGCCCAAGCTGTGAAGCCCAAAGATGAGAAGCCCAAATGCTGAAGTCCAAAAGCTCAAAGTCACCGAAGGGTCAAAATGAACTTGCTGTCAAAGTTCATCTCCCCGTTTGTAATAAATATTGTCTCGGTAATTCAACAGCTCTTTCTAGATGATCGAACGGTCAGAAATAAGACCGTTCGACATCTCTGTATTTATCCTTCGTCTTCAATGAGAAACCCTAGCTTTCGTTTCATTTTCTTCTGTGTTCTTGTTTTTCATTTGCAGAGAGCTTAGTCTCTCTTCTATCAAACCTTAACAGGTTTTCATGGTATCAGAGCTTCATGCTCACCACCACCACTCTATCAATGGCCACTCAATCATCCAACCCCCTTTTTCTTTTACCCAATATCAACAATTTTATGCCTTCAAAGTTAGATGGATCCAACTATGTCCTCTGGAAACACCAGATCTCAGCGATTTTTCGAACTCAGAGCCTTTTTGGCTATGTTGATGGTACCGTCGCAGCGCCGCCTCGCTTCCTTACCCCCGACGGCGTACCCACCGATGATTTGACGGCTACTCCGAATCCGGCGTTTCAGGTATGGCTGAGTCAAGATCAGGCGATTCTAACCCTAATCAACGCCACCTTGACTCAGGAGGCTCTTACTCACGTTATAGGTCATGATACTTCTAGATCTGCCTGGTTAGCTCTGGAACGCAGGTATGCCTCCTTGACTTGCTCCAATAGTATCGATGTCTACATGCAAAAGATGAAATCAATTCGTGATAAATTATCTGTTGCTATGGCTCCTGTTCATGATGAAGACATGCTTCTCTATATTTTAAATGGATTGCCTCCTGAATATAATCCTTTTCGCTCCTCTCTAAGAACTAGATCTGAACCTCTTACTGTTGAAGATTTACATGTGTTGTTAAAAGGTGATGAACATATGCTTGAGTCTCAATCGTTTAAATCTACTGATCTGGGTCACTCTGCTTTTGCTATTCATACTATGGGGTCTCGTGGTCGTGGTTATCGTGGTGGTAGGACAAACCCCAGTAATGGTTCTGGAAACTCCTTCTCTGGATATCAGAGAGGTGGAGGAAGGTTCTATGGGGGTAGAAACCCTAATTTTAACTCTCAAAGAGGCAGAGGACCTTCTAGGGGTCGATTTGAAAATGGGAGAGGAAGAACTAATACTTACTCTGGTAGAAACTCTGGTCAAAACTCTAACAATCCCATAAATTGCCAAATTTGTGGTTATGACTACCACTCTGCCATAGATTGCTGGCACAGGATGGATCATTCCTACCAGGGTAAGCACCCTCCTGAACAACTCTCTGCTATGGTTGCTGTCAACACTCAAAACCCCTATTCTCCAAATCAATACCCCTCTGACTACTGGCTATCTGATACTGGTGCTTCAAGCCACATGACCTCTGATATGAAGAATCTCTCCCTCTCTGAACCTTATCAAGGCTCAGATCAAGTTGCTGTGGGTAATGGTCACACTCTTCCTATTACTGGAATTGGTACTGCCTATATCCCTACTTCTTCCCATTATTTTACTCTACCAAATACCTTACATTTTCCTAATCTATCCACAAACCTTTTATCTGTTCATCAAATGTGCAAACACAATAACTGCAAATTTATTTTTGACACTGATTCCTTTTCCATTCAGGACAAGGATTCGGGGAAAATACTATACCAAGGTGTTAGTCAAAATGGACTTTATCCTATTTATACTTCAGCCACACACACTGGTCCTAATCCAGTTCATACCTCTGCTGCTTATTTGGGAAAGAAGATTACATCTACACTTTGGCACTCAAGACTGGGTCACCCAACTGATGATATTTTACATAGAACTGTTTCTGTTTCAGCTGTTAACAAACATTCACCTTCTACTTGTCAATCCTGTTTAGCTGGGAAAATGTCTAGACTTCCTTTCTCTTTATCTTCAACAAAAACTCATGATCCTTTGCATTTAATTCATAGTGATGTGTGGGGTCCTGCTAGTATTAAGAGTTATCATGGCTACAGATACTATGTTCTATTTATTGATGACTTTTCTAGATTCACTTGGATTTTTCCTTTATGTTATAAGTCTGATTTAGTTAAAGTTTTTCCAACTTTCAAATTGCAAGTTGAGAAACTCATTGGCAAACCCATCAAAATCCTTAGAAGTGATGGAGGGGGTGAGTATATCTCTTATGTTTTTCAATCTTTCCTTTCTGAACATGGCATCACTCATGAAAAGTCTTGTCCACACACACCTCAACAAAATGGCATCTCTGAAAGAAAGCACAAGACACTTGGTTGATATTGCAGTTACTTTAATGCAACATGCTTCTTTGCCTAAACATTTCTGGTTTCATGCCTTTTCTGCAGCAGTTTATCTTATTAATCTCATGCCTTCTAAAACAAAAAATTTCAAATCTCCCTGGGAACTTCTGTTTAAAAATAAACCAACTTATGATCACTTAAAAGTGTTTGGATGTGCTTGCTACCCCTATCTGAGACCTTACATGCAATCTAAACTAGATGCCAAAACTAAACAATGTGTTTTTCTGGGTTATGCATCAAATTATAAAGGTTATCTATGCTTTGAAAAATCAACACAAAAATTTTATGTGACTAGAGATGTTCTATTTGATGAAGATGTCTTTCCTTATTCTGGTACTAACACTTTGTCTTATGCAGATCATAACTCATCTCTCTCTGCTGACTTCTCATCATTTATTCCTGTCCCTTTTCCCTCTCCTGGATATGATGAAACTGCAAACCCTGAACCTCATGTCTCAGCTGCTCCTTCTGAATCTGAGCTGCACTCCACTGATGAGAATCCAGGAGACATCTATCAAGAACAGATACCTCAAGAACAGATACTCACTTCTCCAAATTCCATCAGTTCTGGATTGGCACCAGATTCAGAAAGTGAGTCAGCTGCAGCACCTGGAGGACACAGTATGCAAACTAGAAGCAAATCAGGCATTTTCAAAAAGAAAAATTTTGGCTATGCTGCTGCTAAGGCTTCTGGTATTTCTGATCCCTCCCCCTCTCATTCATACAATGCTGTTCCTGGTAACATCTCTTCCTTCTCTGTAAATTCTGCTGATCCTACTTGTTTTTCTGAGGCTAAGAAATACTCACAGTGGCAGCAAGCTATGACTGATGAGTTTCTTAGCCTCACAAGCAAAATACCTGGACTCTAGTTCCACAACCCCCAAATGCTAACATTGTTGGCACAAAATGGGTTTACAGAACTAAATATAACCCTGATGGTAGTGTTGCTAGATACAAGGCCAGACTTGTTTCCAAAGGGTTTCATCAAACCCCTGGCATTGATTATGATGAGACATTTAGTCCAGTTGTGAAGCATGCTACTGTTAGAACTATACTTGCTCTTGCTGCATCTTTTAACTGGCCTTTACAACAATTAGATGTAAAAAATGCCTTCTTACATGGTTATCTCAAAGAAACTGTCTATATCACACAACCACAGGGTTACATTGATCCAAGAGTCCCACATTTTGTTTGCAAACTTAACAAATCCTTGTATGGACTCAAACAGGCTCCAAGAGCCTGGTTTGAAAGATTTACAAGTTTTCTTTACTCTCTTGGTTTCAATGCTTCTGCTGCTGATTCCAGCTTATTTATTAGACACTCACATTCCAAAATCACCATTCTCTTGCTCTATGTAGATGACATAATACTTACTGGTCGTGATAGTAACTTTATTTCTCAACTACTCCTTTCACTTCACTCTGAATTTCAAATGACAAATCTGGGCAAACTTACTTACTTTCTGGGATTAGAAATCAAATATGCTTCTTCTGGTTTATTTATTCACCAAACTAAGTATGTGACTGATCTTCTTCAAAGATTCAACATGAGTAACTGCAAACCTTGCCCTACTCCTCTTGCTGTTGGGGGCAAATACCACTTATTAGATGGCACTCCACTTGACAATCCCACTGTTTTTAGATCACTTGTTGGAGCATTGCAGTATTTGACATTCTCCAGACCTGATATAGCTTTTGCAGTCAATCACTTATGTCAATTTATGCACAACCCTACAAACTTGCATTTAATTGGTGCCAAAAGAGTCTTGAGATATTTACAAGGCACCAAATCACATGGCTTGTTTTACCAAACTGGGCACTTGCCTCTTGATGCTTATTGTGACTCTGATTGGGCTGCCAACCCAACAGATCGCAGAAGCACTACTGGTTTTGTCATCTTTATTGGCCCAAATGCTGTTCACTGGGCTGCAAAGAAACAGCCTACTTTTTCTAGATCCTCTGCTGAAGCAGAATATAGAGCTCTTGCAGTCACTGCTGCTGATCTCACTTGGTTTAAATTCTTATTTCGTGATCTCAAACTCTCTTTACCTCAAGCACCAATTTTATGGTGTGACAGTAAGTCTGCTATGGCTATGGCTCACAACCCCATTTTACAAGCTAGAACAAAACATGTTGAAATTGATTATCACTTTGTTCGTGAACAAGTTTTAAGAAAACAACTTATTGTGTCTTATGTTTCTAGTGCAGAACAAATTGCTGACATTTTTACAAAAGGCCTAAGCACACAACAATTCCTTGAAATCAAATCCAAGTTAATGGTTCAATCACCACCATTAACTTGAGGGACGGTATTAACAGTATGGGCCATATAACTGCTGATCTGGATCAAGAAGCCCAAAGCTGAGAAGCCCAAGCTGTGAAGCCCAAAGATGAGAAGCCCAAATGCTGAAGTCCAAAAGCTCAAAGTCACCGAAGGGTCAAAATGAACTTGCTGTCAAAGTTCATCTCCCCGTTTGTAATAAATATTTTCTCGGTAATTCAACAGCTCTTTCTAGATGATCGAACGGTCAGAAATAAGACCGTTCGACATCTCTGTATTTATCCTTCGTCTTCAATGAGAAACCCTAGCTTTCGTTTCATTTTCTTCTGTGTTCTTGTTTTTCATTTGCAGAGAGCTTAGTCTCTCTTCTATCAAACCTTAACAGGTTTTCATCAACCACTGCCCCGTGCCGAGGGAGACGTCTATCTAAACGCCCTGGTCATGTCAGGGGTAGCAAGAAATGGCTTCCCTTTCCCTGCCAGTCAAATTACGTCAACTCGTCCTTCCAACACTAACACACAATCAAAATAATTATATATTTAAATATTATACCAATCATGACGTATTTTTACTTTTTTCTTCCTTTTACAGCCATATGAATAAATTCGTACAAATGAAACTAGAAAAGGAGTCACACGCATTGGTACTTTAACCTAGCAAAATATCAAACTCATAAAACAAGTGCCAAGAAAATGACACAACAACAATGGTTATATTAAGACATCATCAGTCATGTTTAATGGTCAACAACGCAATTAGAAATTCACCACCAAATTTGGAGTATCCATTCCCTACATCCTGTTATTAGAAAAGAGATGTACAGAAGATTGTGATTGTACAATCTACCCGGATTCAGCAGATTAACCCAAAGAACAGTAGGAAAACTGGTACATAGCAAAGAGGACTGCACAAGTAAAAAACACCAAGAGAACAAGTAGAGCCATTGCCACGAGAGTTGCAAGGGCTTCGTCCAGGAGCCAGAAGGCACAGTTGAGATAACTTTTGAGCGCAGTAATGGAGGTCGCAGCAAGCACTGACATGGCCGTGTCAATTTCATCCGCTATTCGTTCAGGAGCCAACTGCAGAACATGTTATCCCAAGGACAAGCCAATCAATAAGATATTCCTTGTGAGGAACATTGTTGAATAAGCAGTTGTCAGGGATAACCCCGGAGAACAGTGCTTTTAGTGGCAGTGGCTACACATTGCCAAAGCTGTACATGAAGATGGTTGGTTTGCACACTGACAGGAAGAACCGTGAGCCACCACAGATGTTTAACCTCATCTTCTATACATTTAGGGGTCAACATGATCTAATGAATTTTCATTTTCAACTACAAAACTGCGACTAAGTCACTCCCTCTTATTCACTCTTGATTCAAGCCCCAAGAGTTTGTCTGAGAGTTCAAGGAGATCTGCAAACCAAAAAGATCAGAACATCCGCCGCCGCCGCCACTAACGGGACTTGCCAACCAGAACCTCCACCACTACTACAGTAGCCTCCTCAACCAATAATCATCTCTCAATCGACTCCGAGCACAACCAGCTTCTACGCAAAATCAGAGCTCTTTCATGTCACAAAAGTTGTTGAACATCCACCTCCCAGGAACTGAGCACAAAGCTACCAGATTGATGAGCGATGTCATTTTGACAATTTTCTGTATTCAACTACTATCAGAAATCACCAGAACAACAACACACAAGAGAAGACACAGATTGAAGAAGAAGAATTCTTCATTTCACAGATTCAATCACATGGAGGGAAAATATCTCAAAGATGATAATACAATATTGTAAAGTCTTATCTAAAAACGTTTTTAACAAACTAAAAACATCTAAACCAATCAAAGGAAGACAGCTGTCAACATTCAGCTATAAAATTATAATTTGCAATAAGACCCCATAGAAACTGTAAAAGACAGAAAACCACCCATTCAGCCACATTATTATCTAAAACACCCCCCTCAAGTTGGATTATGCACATTTTGCATACCCAACTTGGATAACAGAAACTTAAAAACTGGAGAAGGAAGGGGTTTTGTCAATAAGTCTGCCAATTGATGAGAGGAAGGGACAAATACCAATTTAAGAGCTCCTTGTGTCACCAAATCCCTCACTATGTGAACATCCATCTCAATATGCTTTGTGCGTTCATGATAAACAGGATTCTCAGCAATTTGAATAGAAGAATTGCTGTCACTGTAAATCACAGGAGCTTGGGGAAGAGTCATGTGAAGATCTGCTAGAAGAAATAAAAACCACTGTATTTCACAAGAGGTTGCAGCCAAACCTCTGTACTCTGCTTCGGCTGAAGATCTGGACACAACCTTCTGCTTCTTTGCTTTCCAAGAAACCAGAGCATCTCCTAGATATATCATAAAACCACTTGTGGATCTCCTAGTATCAATACAACCACCCCAGTCTGAATCTGAATATGCTTTGAGAACAAGTGAATTCAGAGAAGGAAAGAATAAACCTTGACCAACATTACCCTGAAGATATCTCAAAACATGATGCAAAGCTTTCATATGTTCCACAGAGGGTTGAGACACATATTGAGAGAGCTTATGCACAGAAAAGCAGAGATCAGGTCTAGAACTACACAAATAAAGCAGCTTTCCCACCAAACTTCTGTAAAGAACACTGTCTTGAGCTGACAAATAGTTATCTGAATGTTTCTGCAATTTCAAATTTGCCTCCATTGGTGCTGACACTGGTTTACACTGAGCATAACCACTGTATTGCAAAATCTCAAGAGCAAACTTTCTTTGACAAAGTGAGAGTCCAGTATCATTTCTGGCTATTTCAAAACCAAGAAAGAACTGAAGAAATCCAAGATCTTTGAGTTGAAATTGAGCATTCAAGATCTCCTTGAGATGCTGCAATGTGTCAATATTTGTCCCAGCCAACACAATATCATCAACATAGATTAACAACACTGTAAGAGAATCTTTCTGCTGAAGCACAAACAGAGTGTAATCTGCCTTGCTTTGACGAAAGCCAAGACCAATTAAGGCAGTTGTTATTTTGCTATACCATTGTCTAGGGGCCTGTTTTAAGCCATATAAAGACTTTTTAAGCCTACACACCAAGGTCCCATTATCATGAAAAGGCATTAAAATTGGTTTATATCCCTGGTGAAATGCCATATAAACTTCTTCTAACAAATCCCCATGTAAAAAAAAGCATTATTGACATCTAATTGTATAAGATGCCAACTATTCATAGAAGCTATAGCAAGCAAGCATTTTAAAGTTGGAAACTTATCCACTGGAGAAAAAGTATCAGTGTAGTCAATATCTTCTGTTTGAGAATAACATTTTGCTACCAACCTTGCTTTGAATCTTTCTATGCTCTCATCTGATTTGTGCTTAATTCTGTAAACCCATCTACAACCAACAACATCATGTCCAGGTGGCAAAACAACAATGTCCCAAGTCTGATTAGCTTCCAAGGCAAAAAGTTCTAATTGCATAGCTTCAATCCATCTTGGATCCTTTGAAGCTTCATGAAAAGTTTTAAGTTCACTAACACTAGCAATGCGAGCAGCATAGTGTTGATAAGCAGGACTAAAAGCAGCATAAGCATTATTCTCAGATTTCAGATTTGGTGCAGTAACAACAAAATCTGTGAAAGAGAGGGTTGTCTGATATTTCTAGCTGGTCTAGAAGCAATGCCAGATGGCACAATGATGGAAGGCACAACATTCTCTGACAAAACATCATGTGTTTGAACCACATTATCAGACAAAACATCATGTGTTTGTGATTCTTCTGCAACTACAACTTCTGAAACTGAATTTCTTGGTGAATGAGAAGATGATGTACGTGCATTCAAATCAGGAGAGCTCAAAGGCAAAGCAGAATCATCAAACAAAACTTCATGTAGAGTATTCTGAAGAGAAAGGGTATATGTGCTCATGAAAAACAACATTTCTGGAGATAGTAATAGAACCATTTTGAAGATTATAAAATCTGTACCCCTTTATGCCATAGACATATCCCAAGAAAACACACTTATCAGCTCTTGCTTCAAACTTAGTTCTGCCGTGCTTCAAAGTAGACACAAAACATAGACATCCAAAAGATTTGAGAAGAGAGTAGTATGGGGCTTATTTAAAAAGAACCTGATATGGAGATTTGTGATGAAGAACTTTAGTGGGCAATCTGTTTATAAGATAAGTTGATGTCATTACACAGTCCCCCCAAAACCTCAAAGGAAGATTAGACTGAAATCTCAAAGCCCTTGCCACATTGAGCAGGTGCTGATGTTTTCTCTCCACAACAGAGTTTTGTTCTGGGGTTTCAATACAACTATATTGATGC
This sequence comes from Linanthus parryae, assembly GCA_023055425.1. Lineage (NCBI taxonomy): Eukaryota > Viridiplantae > Streptophyta > Magnoliopsida > Ericales > Polemoniaceae > Linanthus > Linanthus parryae. The sequence continues at coordinate 127,122,275 of JALGPY010000001.1, forward strand.
ACAATTCCATGTGCAGCAAGATACTCTTTCAGCTTGAGTCCAGGTGCCTGATCAGTTCTTATTGTTAAGACATGTGTCTTAAATTGAGTAACCACCATTGTACAAAAATTCTGCAAGACCTGAGTGGCATCTGATTTATTTATCATGAGAAAGACCCATGTCATTCTAGAGTGGTCTTCTACAATGGTAAGAAAATACTTATGACCATCATAAGTTGGAGTTCTATATGGTCCCCAAGTGTCCACATGAATAAGCTGAAAAAGAGAATTTGATATATGTCCAGAAGAAGGAAAAGACAGTTTTCTTTGTTTGGCTTGAAGACAAATATCACAAAGAGTATTGGAAATATGACCACGACCAAGTTGATTGAGCAAAAATTTAAGTTTATCATCAGAGGGATGTCCAAATCAGTGATGCAAAGAGAGAAAAGGTCTTGTGATGTAGAAGATGTGGCTAAAGAAATTGAAGGTGGAGAGAAGAGATAGAGACCATCCTTCTTAGAACCATACCCCAGAATTGTAGAAGAATTTTTGTGTTTGATAGTACAACCTGATGCCTCACAAACAAACTCACAATCATGAGATTGACTTAATTGTGACATGGAAAGCAAATTGAATTGAAAAGTGGGAATATGCAGTACTTTATCCAAATTCAAAGAAGGAGATAACTGAACCACACCAATATGAGTCACAGTAACACATTTGCCATTAGGTAAATGAACAAAAGTGTTAACTGCAGGAGTATAAGAGGCAAAAAGGGACAAATCATGGCACATGTGAATAGTTGCACCACTGTCAATAATCCATGAATGAGACAAGGAATTTTTAACCATGCTCCCTGAATGGAAAGAGAAAGAATTGAGTATACTTGCCATGAAAGAGTACTGAGATCATGTGCCTTTTGAAAAGGGGTAATGATCAAGAGGATTGTCAGGTGATGAGCTACCAGTAACAGCAGAAGAAGAATGAGGTGAAGTAGGCCTCATTTTTTGGTTATTGATGTATTTTAAAACTTGCTCACATTGAGTATTAGTGAGATGATTTTCAGAAGAAGTAGAGGGATGGGTAGAAGAGGTGGTTTGATGTGCTTGTGAGAAATAGAACCAGAATTGGACTGCTTATTAAAACCTGTACCTCCTGTACCTTCATTCTTGCCTTTGAACCCTCGTGGATAGCCTACCAGCTTCCAACATTTTTCTTTAATGTGACCAGTGCCACCACAATGATAACAAACAGGTTTAGGCCTATTACTGAATCTCCCAGAAGCAATGTTGGCATGAGATGCATAATCATGTGAATTGCCCACATAATAATGCATAGCCATTTGAGGAGATAAGAAACCAGAACCGGAACTGATTTCTCTTTGTTTCTCTTGATGTAAAACTTGAGAAAACACTTTATTCGTAGAAGGGAGAGGTTCAGTAAGTAAAATGTGTTCTCTAACAGCTGTATAACCATCATTAAGGCCCATAAGAAATTGCATAACCAAATCTTCTTGTTGCTGAAGCTGAAGTTTAGATAACACATGAAAATGGCAGGCAACACATTCTCCACAAGAACAGACAACAAGTACTCTATGATTGCTCATTTCATCCCAAAGAGATCTAAATTTGGTGAAGTATTGTGTCACAGTCATGGCATCTTGCTTGAGATTAGCTAAAGCCTTGCGTAATTGAAAAATACGAGGTCTATTTTTCTGAGAAAAGCATTCTAACAGATCCTTCCACATATCATGAGAAGATGCAGAATATACAATACTAGATGCAATCTCCTTATAAACAGAATTCAAAATCCATGATATCACCATAGAATCACAACGACGCCATATCAGAAACAAAGAATCAGTCAGAGAAGGAGAAGGTAACAAACCAGAAACAAAATCGAGCTTGTTCTTCGCTTCTAGGGCTAAACTCGTGGATCGAAACCATGAATTGAAATTATTTCCAGTTCACAACAGAGAAACCAAATTGATACCTGGATTGTCTGCATTTGTGAGCTAATATGGAGAAGACGAGTCAATCGCCATCGAAGAAACATCAGAAGTCGCGGAGTGCGAGAATTATCGGTCGACATAATCGAAACCCTAGAAACCGAGAAATTGGGAACGACGAATCAAATATCAGAGATCGCCGAAAGCATACGCTCAGATACCATATCAGAAATCACCAGAAAAACAACACACAAGAGAAGACACAGATTGAAGAAGAAGAATTCTTCATTTCACAGATTCAATCACATGGAGGGAAAATCTCTCAAAGATGATAATACAATATTGATCAGCTAAAGTCTGATCTAAAAACGTTTTTAACAAACTAAAAACAATCAAACCAATCAAAGGAAGACAGCTGTCAACATTCAGCTATAAAAGTATAATTTGCAATAAGACCCCATAGAAACTGTAAAAGACAGAAAATCACCCATTCAGCCACATTATTATCTAAAAACTACGGTGTCATATGTCTCCATGTTGAATGGACTCTCGGAAAAACACCTTCAAAAAAGCAAAATCCGCACGTTAGAAGACAAACAATCAATGAATGAATAACTGCTAAAAGGAACTAGGTCCATGGGTCTCAATTCCCAAGTTCAACTACGAAGATGTCATACCGAAGCTCATGCCAAAACATAGTTGTCTTTTCATGCAGAAAAGGCCACAAAGGTTCAAGACCGTCATCCTGAGATTGTCTGGAGGGAAGCTCGCGTCTCTCAAGGCTTGAGAAGAAGAGTGAGGACACAACGTGCAAAATGATAGATGGATCTGGATCCCCAAGAATAGCTTGCAATTCCCTGTGAATCCATGGCTCAATTTTTTTGAGTATCCGCTCCTTGGGACCAAAATTTCCTGCTATGCCCTGAAGATTGTAATGGATTAATTAATTGATAAATACATTCTCTCTCTATTTAAAAAACACTCTAATGAAACAAGACACCACACAAAAGTGTGCCATTTACGGAAGTTTATGCAGATACAATCTAAACAATCCTCAGTAATATTCCAGAAGATACAAATACATTTCAGCCAAATCGATGAACAATGATTCAGACATCATTAAACCCGTTCCCTTCCCCTGCGTGACTGCTGACAGTAATACAAGTTAAAGTAAATACCTGCTCAGTGAAGGGGACAGCTTGTAAATGCTCCTCGTATATGCTGCAAGATCAAAGTTCAAGTTAGTAAAACATTCAACTACGTCATAAGAAATGTTACAGCAACTGTTTTTTTGAGCCATTAGCTAAAGAAATTTATCAAAAGAAATTAGAATGTAATGTATCTGCAGATCTCACAGATGACAATATGTAGCAGAACTCGAAGGAAAAAGGGATTGTTAATATTGAACGATACCTAGCACGCCACTGAAGGACTCTCTCAGTGGCAGCACTGGAAGATTCTGATCCTGACCTCCCAAAGAATCTTCTCCTTGGCAATGGTCTTGATTGCAAACTGATGTGATCCAGTTGCTGCCTTGGTCTTCGGTGTAACCTAAGAGTAAAACCAAATAACGATGTCAGACAATCTCAAATACTGGGCTCTTAACTCCCCAAAAGCTGCTCAATTCATTGGGTTTCTGGGTTCATGGACCAAGCTTCTCCTCCAAAATTTACTTACCAAGACACAATCAAGAAGTAGAAGATCATTACACATTATGATATGTTTCATTTCTACTGAGTGTAGCTAAAATGCCGTCATATTAGTAGAACAAACGGGACTGCAATAATTTAAGATAGGAAAAACTGAAATGACATCTTCCTGGCAGAAAATACAAACATGCCACTTAGGGGAGTGCGGAATCAAAATACGCTTTTTAAGTCACTTTTTCGGTGAGAAGCCGGGTTATATCACGCCTTCTAGTCATCCCAAATACAACACTAATCCAGCTATTGAAATCGTGTTATGATCCCACGACTTCTAAGTTAAAAAGGTGCTACAGTCAGAAGTTGGGGAATATATCAAGATTTCAAATGGCTAAGTTGGTGATGTATTTTGACCCAACTTGAAAGTGTGTGCTAAGTTGGTGATGTATTTTGACCCAACTTGAAAGTGTGGTATCATAACACGCTTTCTTTTATCTCATGCTTCCAGAAGTGGCAGTTTTTTAAATACCTCATGAAATGGCAATTTCATGCTCAATTCCTCGTATTACCCATCAAAAAGGAAAGGACGAACAAATGTATAATTTTATACAGGTAATGAATTGTGCTCTGATCACATTTTATTCAAATTGTTGACAACCTCTACTCACACCCAGTCCCTACTAATCTTGCTTAGTTATCACTACATTATCTAGTAGATTAGTAGCACATTTTATCACTCCAAAGCTATCCGTCATACACTCCCCTATTTGCTGAACCTCGCCTTAAAGCTTCATTATTTGCATAAGAGAGTATGCTTGGAACCATGGGTTTTGCTAGCTAAGGAAAAAAAATTGGCAAAACTCTACCAACTAAAAAATTGATGACTTTGAGCAAAATCGAAACAAATAAGGATCCTTAGTCCTTTCCCTATTGCGGTAAGTTGAGTGTGGTCATGTTTCCAGTTTTCTTTTCTGGTATGTTTACTGTTTAGTGGTGCTTGTCTTGGGCTTTTGTATGTCTTTTTGCTGTTGTATCCCATTCTTTCTTACGTCTATCTTTTGGGTTTGTTACTAGATGAAAGACACTTTCAACTAGGTCACCTACACTCGCCAACAGTGAAGCTGCTAGTCTATGAATGGGGGTGACGGTAGTTTTGGGACATATCTTCTCTCCTCGAGAATGAAATGACGCAAATGACGCAATACGGGGCGTAAATGTCTTGAAGTTTGGCACACTCAAGTGATGAAAGTGTCATTCCAACCTAAAAGGGGTGGTGTAATACCCCAATTTTATACAAGAATATAAGTTAATAATTTTAATAGAGTTTGGGTTATAATTGTGATTTACAAAATTTCTAAATGAATTAATTAACGAATGGAATTGAAATTGTAAGTTTGAGACGTTATAAAGTAGTGGGAAAAAATTTGAGGGGTTATAATTATAGTTGATAAACTTGGGTTGATAATTATAGTTTAGAAAAGTTAAAACTAATTTAGTTCAAAATTGGGGAGGTAGGTGTAATTCAGAAAAGTTTGAAACTAAAATAAAGGGCTGGGGAGGTTAGTATATTTTAGACAAATAAAAGTGTGCAAATATTTTTACATGCAGGGGGTTGTAGTTGTCTTTTATTAAAATTAAAGTATGCAATTATTTTCTGGTACATAACACGTATGAAATACTTATAGCTATTCATATTTTATCATACTCGACCCGTATAAAAGTATAACCCGGTATAATAATACGTTGAACCCGTATTTTTATTTTGACCCGACCCACACCCGGTGTAATTATACGTATAATACCTGACATATATACGTATAAATGCTATACTAAAATAATAATAATAATAATAATAACAACAATAACAAATATTAATAATAATAATAATAATAATAATAATAATAATAATAATAATAATAATAATAATAATAATAATAATAATAATAATAATAATAATATATTAATACTCTCCTAACTAATCTTTACTACCTTGCAAAAAGAAAAAGACATCAACAAATCTTCAACCCTCTCTCCTACAAGATTTGTTTCAATCCAAACAAAAGAAGACTCTCCTCACCCCTCTCTCTCCTTCACTCTCTCGGCTGCACACCCACACAACCCCTTCATTTATCAAAAAACCACCTTCCCCTTCTCTTTCTCTATCCCCGTCACCACATTTCTCTCTCTCTCTCTCTCCCTTGTTTTTCTCTTCTCCCTCATGGCAAAACACACACACTTCCCTCATTTTCTTTCCCCTCCCTCACAACACACCCACACAAAGCCTCTCTCTCTCCTCCTCCCTCACGGCAAACACAAACACCCCCACACAACACACCCTCTCACATAACATCTCCCTCAATTCCCTACTCCCTCTTCTATATAAACCTCCTTGCCTCCTCAACAAAACAACAACAAAAAAAAAAAAAAAAACACACACACACACAACACCACCAACATCAGACCCATCTCCCTCTCTTCTCTTCTCTTGTGATGCCCGAACATCACCACAACCACCCCCTTCTTCTTCCCTCGGCAACAACCCCAAGCCACCACCATCACCGCCGATACCTCCTCCATCTAAATCTTTTTCCCCCTGCCACAATAAAACAGTAGCAGCAGCTACAACAACCTCCATCTCAACCACCACTTCCACCATCACAACCTTCCACCTTCGGCACCTCCATTACCGCCACCATCATCACCACCGTCTCTCAGGCTCTGCCTCCCCCTCTTCTCTGTCGATATCTCTCTCTCTCCCTTCCCCTGTTCTGTCCGGCGAGAAAAGAAGCAGCGGCGGCAACGGCAGTAACACCACCACCATAGCCGCCGGATATGTCCCACTCTCTGCCTCCAATCTTTCTCCCCCTCTCTCGATCTCACTCTCTGTTCTCTTCTCTCTGTCCGGCGAACAAGCAGCAGGAGCAGCAGCGGTCAGAAGCTACCGCCGAAGCAGAGCCGACGGCAACCCGACGGGACGCCTCCGCCTCCCTCTCCGCCCCTTTCCGGCAACTTACCCACGACCCTATGGTTCCGACTGAACTCAGAACGCTCCAAGTCCGGCGACCCAACAGCCGGAGCTCCATACTTTCCGGCGAGAAAGTCGACCCAAAACCCGGATCCGATTCTCTATCAATTGGTAACCAATTTCAATAACTTTTGGCTTAAATCATGGCTTTTCAACATGAATTCGAGTTATATTGCATCATAACCGTATGGGTATGAAAGGAGAATCAAATTCAAGATTTGGGTTGTTGATTTATGAAGAAGATGATGAAGGGGGGAACTTCTTGTCATTTTTAGAAACTATGGGGGGAGGTATTCGTCTTTTAACTAAAACTGTTTAATAGCACCTTGGGGAGCCCCTTGTCTTTTACCTAAACTATATTGATTATATAATAATATTTATTTATACTTAATGTCAACTAATTAGCTATTTTAATAATTAGAAGAAAAAAATTATATATTTAATAAAATAAAAACTTAAGTTTCTATAAGATGAAAATTACTTATAGTTAATATTGTAATTCATTTTCTTGAAAATATAGTCAACAAAAGATAAATTTTGTATAATCAATAAAGAAGAAAATGTTTTAACTAAATATAACTCTAATTTATAGCAAGTTTCTAAATATTCATGATTATTTCATAGTCTCGTAAAATTAGATATTGTTTTCATGAAATGAAGCAAATTAGAAATAATTTCTTTGAACCTTACTTTTACAATTGCAAGAATTATTGTTTCACGTGACTTTGATATTAAACAAAAATTTTGGGGGTGCTAGTTGTCAAATCCGAAAGTAATAAAGTAAGAGGGGGTGATTGATTATGTTATTCACAAATGTATTGGGGATCTAGTTGTAAATTACACAAACCGAATTTTTAATAAACTTAATATTAGCTTTAGTATTTATAATTACATATTTATAACCCAATTATCTAAATAAGTAAATACTTTTGTATAATATTTTAAGAAAATAATATTTATGAAAGCTTGGCTATGATATTATCATCTTTTGATGGATTATGATATGTATATTTCTTAAATGAGATTTTGTAAGCTCCTAAGTGGTAATTTTATTTTATAAATAGTTACTCTAGTAAGACTAATTAAAGATAGTATTTGTATGACTTGGAATTATAGCCAAAATTAAGTAGCTAGGTGAATTACTGAGTAGCTTAATATACTAGCCAGCGGCGTCGTGAGCGTCTCCCACCTTACTCGTAACCTGCGGGTTTTTGAAATAGCACAAGCCGACCGCAGGAAAAAATTTAATCAGTAAAAACTGAGTAAATTCATACTGCAATATGTAAAACGAGTTTTGGCACGAAAGCATGTAAATGAGTAACATGATATCCAACGAGAATCCAAATGAGCTGTCAAATATTAACTGATTTCCTTTCTTATCATTTAGTTTAGCTGGCGTAGTGTCGCCCAGCGGGTGTCAAATGCCCCAGAGAGGTTACGATGCCATGTATATAACACCATATGGTGCCTCTTGGGATAACTAAGATCCCAATTCATCCGAGCGTTGTGGGATGCCCATACGTCAAATCCCCGCTCATAAACACGACTATGAGACCTTAAGTGTCAACACCCCTATACCGTTGTAACCTGCACCGGTATAAGTAGTACTACATAGTTTCACAATAAAAGGAGGATTGTGTCCCAGCGCCTCCGGCCGGAGCCGTAACATAACAAAATGGAGGATCGCGACCTAGCGCCTCCGGCCTGAGCCGTAACATAACAAAACGGAGGATCGCGACCTAGCGCCTCCGGCCTGAGCCGTAACATATCAAAATGGAGGATCGCGACCTAGCGCCTCCGGCCTGAGCCGTAATTTCCGCATCCTCTGTGCATTGCCCCAATTATATTACAGTGCATTATTCATTTTGTAAATTAATGTAATTATTTCTTTCAGACAATGTCACTGGTTTTATGAATGTATAATAAGTTATATTTGGATTATCGATGGTTGTACTAACTGTGAACCGACGATCCTTATCCGTTCCCAATGAGGCTCATCACCTCGGGCGGAGACATCTCTACCAGATCATGCGGCCAAAAATACGGTTCGGCCCGCCGTGTGGTTTGGTGGGGTGTTGCAGGTGGAGTGTCTTGTGTCAAACTTGAGGGGGCGAAAGTGTCTTTTACCCTTTGAGGCTATAGGATACTATAGCATGATTAGGTCCCAATTTTGTAGATGTACCTCCGACCGAGGGCAATATAGGCTTCCCGAATTTTCAATAGAACCGGTCATTACTGTACTATTATGATATGATCCCACAGAACCTGGTTCCGATTGAGAGGAGATCGGAGCTCCGAAGGCGGACGATGGAGAAAGGGTCGGTGAAAGGGACGAAGTAGGGTTTGAGTTTACCAGAAGATGAGAGAAAGAGATCGTATCTCAATATTAATTGATTTGCATAAACCCATCAGTGGTGATAATGAGCCTTTATAATACCTACTGCTAACAGACCTATCATGATAACGAAACAAATCTAGTCTAATGCAATTAAGAAATTATTCTAGAAGACTTACTATAATTAGGAAGTATATGAAAGAAAATCATAACAACTAATCCTGGAAGCGTGCTGGACGTTTGATCATTCGGGAACTAGACGCGGCGGTGTGCGATTCTCGTCTTGCGTAGGTACGTTTGTATCTTCTAATTCATCAATAGGCGCGCCAGTATCATTCCACGGCGGATCAAGAGGCACCTTGTCCTCAAGGTGGAGGTTTGGAAAATGCTTATGAATAGAGAGAGTTGGCTCCTTAGTAGCATCATCTAAAGACCCATCAGACCAAACTATCAACCATTCCTCGATAGGAGAACCTGCACTAAGAGAGACGCGAATCCGGACAGCAGCCAAGGGAAAGGAGGTAGGGCGACCTTGAACAAACTCAGGTGGCATAGCCAAAGTAACCACGACAACATCCGAAGAAACAAACTTGCGGAGAAGAGAAACATGAAAGACGGGATGGACCTTAGCTTTAGAAGGAAGAGCCAATCGATATACCACCTTCCCAATCCACTCAATAACCTCGAAGGGACCATAAAAATGACATGCCAATTTATGAGAGGCTGGGCGAGCCACAGAATATTGTCGATAAGGTTGCAACTTTAGAAAAACCATGTCACCAACCGCAAATTCCACGTCACGCCTATGCGCATCGGCAACCATTTTATAACGACGCTGAGACGCTGCAATGTTCTCGCGTAACATAACGCTCCTGAAGAATCTGGTCAACCGCTGGGAAACGGCTATGACCGTTGACATAGGGTAGAATGGAGTGAGGAAGCTGACCATACAAAGCCTGGAACGGGGTCATCTCGATGGACTCATTGACACTAGTTTTGAGAGCAAACTCTGACTACGGTAGAAGCATGGACCAGCGGCGAGGGTAACCATGGGTGAAAGCTCGTAAGTATTGTTCCAAAGAACGGTTAACGACCTCAGTTTGTCCATCCGTCTGAGGATGGTAAGCCATATTGTGCAACAACTTAGTACCACTAAGACGAAACAGATCATCCCAAAACTTGCTCAAGAAAATGGAATCACGATCTGACAGTAAAGTGGACGGAAAGCTGTGATGCTTAACTACCACATCGACAAACAAAGCCGCCACTCTATGTGCGTCAAACCCGGTTGGGAGTGGTTCGAAATGAGCATACTTCGAAAAGCGATCCACAACCACCATGACTGCCGTAAAGCCTCGGGACGGTGGTAAACCCACAATAAAATCAATTGAAGCCTGTGCACAAGAGATTCCGGCGGGGAGACCTCCGTGTACACCGTATGTAGTGGATCAAGGATCGCACAGGAAGAGTGGGGTTGTGTGTAGGGAGAGAGTAAGGCAGTAGCAATGTCTGAGAGAGAGACAGAGGTTTGGCAGAGCTTCCGCGTATGGCAGTTTGTTCCCCTTTTGTATGGAAAGGTTGACGATCTATATATACTGGAGAACGTGACCGTTGTAGTGTGGTTAATGCGCCCATTAATGGCGGCTTAATTAGCTTAACCATAACGGCACGTCCGTCCGAGTATATAGGGACCGTTAGAGCACGTGGTGCGCGAATACCGGAACCGTTACGAGGTTGACCGGGTTTGACCGGATTGACCGGGTTTATGGAGCTCGTGCCATAAATCTCTCAAAACAGTTACTAAAGGTCGCGTGCGGGTTCGGCTCGCACGCGACAGGGCTTACTCTAGCCTCCAAACCACTAAGTCCCTACAAGTCCCGTGCAGTGGTATGCGAGGGCTCTGTCTCGCAGCCCCCACATGGATCAGCTCGGCTGGTGATCTAGTGTGTGTGGAGCACAATATGGTGTGCTGGATGGCTGCCACGTGGCCAATCTGTCAGCTCAGAAAGCAGTATCTACATTAGCCCCCTTTCTGCGCGTGAAGACTCATAGCTGTATAGACTTCCATGCGCGGAAATCAACATACGCGTCGCCGCCACGCACCAATTCAAATACGGGTAAGTTCAGCCCCCGTGCGTGTCATTATGACCTAAAACCCCTAGAGTCGTGTCGTCTGACCTTTAGGGTTTTAGGCGTGACGTCAGCTTGTCCTGTGATTGCGCGATTCGACGGTGACGGTTGCGATTCGACTACCGAAAGGACGCAACCCTTCATTGTTTTGGATAAATACCTTGTATCCCCCATTATTGCAAAGCATCACTTCTTTCTCTTAAAGTGAATGGTACCCGGAGAGGATGCAGCGGCTTTGGAGCAAGTCCAAGCAGACTTCGAAGAGATCGCAGGTGGCGATAAAGGTGAGATCTTCAATCTCGCAGTAACTTATAGAGATGTTATTGTGGGTGCGTTAAAGCATGGTGTGTCAAAGGCTGACATTCGCCGTTGGTTAGTAGGCAAATGCGGAGAACCCTCAGGTAATTATTTGAGTGATACGCACGTACTAGGCTTTAACAACTTGAGTCAGAATCATGACTGGTTTATTCGCATCCCAGGTCACGCTTCTCTTAAAGACTTGCTTAGTGAGGACACACTGATAGGGCATGGTTCCACGTCTTTAGTGTATGATGAGGATCCCTCAGTCCCACCTTCGCGTGGAGGTGCTTACTCTTAGCTTTAGTAAAGATAGCAAAATAACTTATAGCGCAAGTTACCTCATATCATCGCATTTAATGTCGCAGGTCATGCTGAGGAACCTGAGCTGGAGCAGAGAAGTCAGCCTTCTGCGTCCTATATTCCAATTCCGAGCTCCCATACCGAGAAGCCCGTCGCAGCTGCTGACCACGCGGGTGAGCCTCTCGAGGACATCATCGAACTTTCCGACGATGCTGGAGCTGATACTGTGCTGATGGATGAAGATGTCCATGCTAGTGCTGAGGAAGTAAGGACAAGTGCTGCTAATGTTCTCGCATCTGAGAGCTTCCTTCGCCAAACGACTTCGGCTGTCCCTTCGCCTCCGGCGATGACTGAGCCAGAGGCACCTATTCCTGCGTGGAGCATTTGGGGCTCGCAGGTTGGGAATGCAGTCGCAGCTGGTGCGGCCTACACTCTTCCTCCTGACTACGAGAGATTGGAGCTCGCAGCTGATAGGAGAGCTATGGAGCGAGGGCAATCTTCGAACAACCCGGCAGCCCGCATTCCTTCTCTTCATGAGATTCTGGAAGGAACTGGTAAGTAGAGCTTTACTGTTTGCACGTCGCATTATTCGCTTGCGAGTTTTGACATCATAACTTATTTTTGACGTCTCCTCAGGTTTGAAGCAAACCGATGTAGACTGGGTGGTTCGAATGCGTCTGACCTACCCGCAGTCGTTTGTGAGATCTCTGGAGATAGGGCCTTTCGACAGGAGGCTGTTTCTTACTGAAGCCATCTGGATTTTGGAGCAGCTATCTGCGGCTACGCCCGCGACCATTTCGGTCCAGAGTGCTGAATTGCTATGCGGCATGTGCCAAAATCTCGTGACCAAAGTCCAAGGCAGAATGGGCTTCAAGTTTCTTATGAACAGAGTCACGCTGATTCGCGCAGCCGTAACTTTGAAGCTCGGCCACCAAAATCTCGCAGCTGAGATGCAGAAAGTGGAGCAGCAAAAGCTAAAAGTCGATGAAGCTCTGAAGCTCTATCATGAGATGAATGCCAGGTGCGAGCTATTGAAGCAAGAAGTGGAACAAGTGGAGAAGCTGAGCGAGCAGTTCGAGCCCCAAGACTCCTTGATCAAGAATTTGCTTTGATTTTCGAATTTTGAAAAAAATAGCAAGAAAATAGCTGGAACATTAATGTAATGTTTGAAACATTAATGTAATGTTGCTAGGGTTTCTCCCCCTTTTTTTTTCAACAACAACAATGAATTTTCCCGTTTTGCCCTTTTCCGGGATTTGATTGGATATTTCTGTGCATATCCAATTATGACATCAGCAATTGATACTCTGCTTGATTTTCGCGCTAATTTCTCGGCAGATAAGCACGCTTTCGTTGGGAAGTCCATCCGAATCATGACTATCCGTCATTTATTAGGATACGCAACTGAATCGTCGTAGCCTTTAGTAGGGTAATTGATTGTTACCGCTTTTCAAGGCGTAAGTGATTGAACTTACCCTCTTTTTGAATTCTGCTGACTCATCTTTGGCAACCGAAGAGTCTGTACAGGGTCTATATAAACCCTGCCTTTGCTATTTGGGTTCTTCATCCCAAAAAATGTGCTTTGCCGTGAGTCCTTACGACTGCTGGCTTCAACGCTTATTTTTCGTTGATTCATGGCAACTTCAAGTTGTGAATCCTGATTTTGCGCTTTGTGCTGTAGAAATAGTTTCCAAGATCCACTTTATGAGGCTTATTGCTCTTTATAACCATTATAAAGAAGATGCAGATAATATCTCATGTGTGTTCGAAGAAATTTCTTCGTGTATTATGTGTGCAGGTCATGTTTCCGGCCGCCTCGTGGTGAGGTGCAGCGCCGAAGTGACCGTGCTACCATCTCGTAATGAACGGCGGAATTCTCCTCCAGCATCCCTGAAGGAGGATTTCTTGCCTCTTCGTTCTTGAACTCAGGGTGCTCGTCAATGCCCTTGTCCAACATGACAAGGAGTCCATCACCAGAGGAATGACTGCGTCGCCTGTTTTGCAGAGCAGCATATGTCGAAACAGGAAGCTCCTCCGGCGCCTACCTTGATCAGACAGAGGCTTTTGTCACCCCTTGGGGTCTTGGGCGTATCGTTTCCCAGGTTTCACTGCTAGGGATGTACCGAATGACAAGCTGATCTCTTCGCGGCAGCATCCCTTTTGCTACAGATCATTGGCTGCAAATCTGCGTGTTGCATTGCCGGTGTTAAGACCGGTGGGTTCATCCTTTTCTTAGTCGGGATTCCCCTAGTGTGTCTCTGGCTTGTCAGCCACTTTTCGAATGTATTGTAAGACATGTTGGTTGCGTAGTTAGATTCGAGCTTTTCGCATGTAAGCTGCTATCTAGACAGATAAATTGTAAGTCATTTGACTCGTAATGATAAATAGCCTTTTGTATTGTCTGCTGTCTCTTTACAACAAAATACAATTTCGCATGCGTTTCGGCATATTTCGCCTTGCATAATGCTATGTAATAGTTTCGCATTTGCGATATATTAATTCGCTGATGCTTCGCTAGATCGTTCGAGATCATATTTTCGCAGCTGCGCCATCCTGACAGATGGGCTTATGATTGGCCTTTGTGGATCATTTAAGATCATCTTCACAATGTTGCAAGTTGCTATCGTGGCAGATAGTCTTTAGTAGATCAATTGAGATCGTTAAATTGTGCGAGTTGCTATCGTTGCAGATAGGCTTTATTAGAAGATCGATCGGGATCGTCTTTAAACAGGCTGCTATCATAAGAGATAGGCTTTAAGTGATCAATTAAGATCGCATTTGCACAGGCTGCTATCGTAAGAGATAGGCTTTAAATGATCAATTAAGATCGCATTTGTATAGATTGCTACCGTAAGAGATAGGCTTTAAATGATCAATTAAGATCGCATTTGCATAGATTGCTACCGTAAGAGATAGGCTTTAAATGATCAATTAACATCGCATTTGCATAGATTGCTATCGTAAGAGATAGGCTTAAAATGATCAATTAAGATCGCATTTGCATAGATTGCTATCGTAAGAGATAGGCTTAGAATGATCAATTAAGATCGCATTTGCATAGATTGCTATCGTAAGAGATAGGCGTAGATGATCAGTTAAGATCGCATAGGCTGCTATCGTAAGAGATAGGCTTAGATGATCAGTTAAGATCGCATTGGCTGCTATCGTAGGAGATAGGCTTTGGATGATCAGTTAAGATCGCATAGGCTGCTATCGTAAGAGATAGGCTTAGGTGACGATCGATCAAGACCGTATTTCGCATTTGCTGCTATCGTGAGAGATAGGCTTAGATGACGATCGATAAAGACCGTATTTCGCATTTGCTGCTATCATGAGAGATAGGCTTAGATGACGCTCGATAAAGACCGCGTTTCGCATTTGCTGCTATCATGAGAGATAGGCTTAGATGACGCTCGATAAAGACCGCGGCTGTACAGATTGCTATTGCGGCGAATAAACCATTGTTAACAGTAATAACAAACTGAAATAAAGTAAAATCGACACACAGAAATATGAGGTTTCTCATTTGGGAGAATTTTCTTTATATAATGCTCTCATATGGGAGAGATGGGATTACAATCCTCTCATATGGGAGAGGAGATTGCGTAAGTCGTAGCCACATGAGACATTAAGCAACGTTATAATAAAACGTATGAAATGAGAGAAGTCAGGGGTAGTACTTCTTAATCCAGCGCATGTTGACTGAACTCGGAGTAGAGGTTGTGCCGTGCAACCTCCGTATGCTGCAGTAGCCACTGTCAAAGACTTCTGTGACTTCGAAGGGTCCTTCCCAATTGGCTGCGAACTTCGGGTGAGTCGCTTCTCGCATACAGTGATCAGATGCGCGCAAGACCAAGTCTCCGACTGCGAAATCTCTTCGCTGGACCGTCTTATTGTAGGCGCGAGCGATTCTTTCCTGGTACCGCTTGTTGGTTCTCTTGGCTTGTTCTCGCTTTTCCTCCAGCAAGACTAAGTCGTGATCGCGTTGATTTTCATAGAGTGCATGGAAGGCCATCCTTGCCGAATTGACTCTAACCTCCGCAGGTACTACAGCTTCGGCTCCATAACATAGTAGAAATGGCGAGGCCCCTGTGGGTGTCCTTGGAGAAGTTCGGTAAGCCCACAGAGCTATGCTTAGAGAGTCGGCCCACTTCTTGTGGTCATCTGCGACCATCTTGCTCAAAATTCTCAACAGCGTTTTGTTAGTCGCTTCGGCTTGTCCGTTTCCCTTTGGGTAATAAGGGGTAGAACATATCTACCTGATATTGTACTCCGCTAATTTCGCAGCTACCTGGCGATTAACAAAAGGAGTACCGTTATCTGAAAGAATGGTGTTTGGGATTCCGAACCTGCATATGATGCTTTCCTGGATGAAATTGACCACAGCCAGCGCATTTGCCGTCTTTAGTGGTATTGCTTCCACCCACTTGGTGCACAGCTCAGTTGCGGTGAGAATGAAATGATTCCCGTGCGACGTCGGTCGGATGGGACCGATGAAGTCCAGAGCCCATGTGTGAAACGGCCATGGCGTCCCTAGTGCATGTAGATCCACGGCGGGAGCGTGCACTAGGTTCCCTTTGAATTGGCATTCCTGGCAGCGTCGTACTTTAGTGCGGCAATCGACCTCCATCGTGGGCCAGAAATACCCGATTGAGAGGAGCTGCCTGCATAATTTCGCACCTCCTTGGTGTTCCACCTGATGAGAAAGGTCCATGACTTCTTGTGCTTCTCTGCTGTCTAGACATCGCAGCAAGTTGCCCTCGTGACCTCTTCGCCAAAGCAGGTTTTCCTGTACCACGTATCGAGATGCTTTCCTTTTCAATTTTTCGGCTTCTTTTCTTGACTCGGGTACGGTGCCCTGGGTGAGGAAATCAAATAGTGGCTTCCTCCAGTCCGTGTCGTCATCGGTTAGGGCGATGAGTAGAGAATCTTTGATTAGTGCGCAACTTTCGCACTTCCCTTGTATCAGGGCTGCGGCTGTTGACATATCTGGCCAATGAATACCATATCTCTGAGCCTTTCTGTAGATTGACACCTCGCTTTCCCCGCAGGCGTGTTGGTGAATCTTTTCTAACAGCTGCTGTCCCTCTTGCTCGGAGACGCATCGCATGAGTATTCCCCCAGGACCCTTGTAGTAAAGGGTGTTGTCGTGGATGCAGTATCCTTTTGTGAGTGCCCAGCTTTCGCTGCTGGTGCCCTTCGCAATAGCTTGCAGGATTGGTTTCCGCCAGTCTGCGTCATCCATGTGTTTGTCGTAGCACGCATCTTCTGTCAATGCCGACGATGTTCGCACTTCAAAGGAAATCCTTGCGGGGCATTTGTCTATGCTGACCTTAGACCCCAAGGTTGCTAAGGCGTCTGCGTGCCTGTTGTCTGCTCGGGGCTTGTGCTCGTACTTCACATCGCAGAATTGCTGCATCAGCTTCTGTACTAAGGTGCGGTAAGACAGGAGGTTGATCTCCTTCAAACCATATTCGCCCGAGGCTTGCTTAACAATCAGCTTGGAATCTCCCGTGACTGTTAAGTTGCTCACTTCCAAAGCTTTCGCCGCACGGAGCCCCGCAATGAGAGCCTCGTATTCCGCTTCGTTGTTTGTGACTGCGAAGTTGAGCTTTGCGGACATCTGTATGACTTCCCCATCTGGCTTTGTCAAGACTATCCCAATGCCTCCGCCTTTCCGGGTTGACGAACCGTCGAAGTGGAGAGTCCAATAGGGAACGTCGATTGCGTAGATTTCAGGGCCTTCGAGCTCTTCTTCGATCACGGGTTCGTGGCTGTTGTCGGGGAACTGTGCCAAAAGATCTGCTACCGCCTGCGACTTGATCGCTCGCGGTCGTACGCATGTGATATCGTATTGGGAAATGGTCATGTACCATTTCGCCAGTCTTCCTCCCGGAGTAGTGTGAGTTAGCAAGTATCTTATGGGGTCGCTCTTGGTGACCACTACTACTTTGTGTGATGCAAAATAGTGTTTCAACTTCTCTATCACAAAGAATAAGGCAAGGCAATGACGTTCGATGTCTGTGTACCTCGATTCAGCAGGCTGCACGATGCGAGAGATGTAGTAGATAGGCCTCTCTTGGCCTTCATACTCCTGAGCCAAGAGCGCTCCTATAGATCTCCTTGTTGATGTCAGATATAGCAGAAGCGGTGATCCCAGTTGAGGCGCGATCATTATCTTTGAGGACGTGAGTAAATCCTTCAGCTTTCCGAATGCGGCTTCGTGCTCCGGAGCCCAGTTGTACGCAGCGTCCTTCTTGAGAAGAGTGCTAAAACAGCATGTGATTTCGGCAATTGCTGGGATGAATCTCCGCAGATAGGATAGCTTTCCTAAAAATGTCTTTAATGCACTCTGATTATGGGGTGGCGTCATGCGAGTGATAGCTGATACTTTCGCGGGGTCGGGCTCGATCCCTTGGCGATGAACCACGCATCCCAAGAATTTCCCTGATGTTACCCCGAACGCGCATTTCATGGGATTCATCTTCAGTTGAAAGCGCCTGCATCTATTGAACACCTTTCGCAGATCTGCGAGGTGGTCTGCTTCGTGCTTGGATTTAACCACCAGGTCATCCACATAGAATTCCACCTCTTTGTGCATCATGTCGTGGAATAGAGCCATCATGGCCCGCTGATAGGTCGCGCCCGCGTTCTTAAGACCGAACGGCATCACCGTGTAGTTGAATACCCCTACAGGAGTGATGAATGCTGTTTTCCGCGCATCTTCGGGATCCATCTTGATTTGGTTGTATCCGCTGAAGCCGTCCATGAAACTGAACATGCGATGACCCGCTGTTGAATCGATAAGCAAATCGATGTTGGGCAGTGGGAAATCGTCCTTAGGGCAGAAGCGATTGAGATCTCGGAAGTCCACGCAGATGCGGAGCTGTCCGTTCTTCTTCACCACTGGCACGATGTTGGCCAGCCATGTGGGATGATGATTCGGCTCTATGAACTTGGCATCTAGGAGTTTGACGATCTCCTGCTTGATCTTCACGTTAAGCTCTGGCCTGAAGCTTCTGGTGCTCTGCTTGACCGGTTTAGACCCTTGGGCGATGTCTAAACGGTGCATGGTGATGCTTGTATCCAGACCTGGCATCTCATCATACTCCCATGCGAACACATCCTTGTATTCAGTTAGGAGCTGTAGCAGCCCTTGTTCTTCTTCGCTTGTGAGGTCCGCGCTCAGGAAGACTGGCCTTTTCTTTTCCTCGTTCGGGCTGAGGAACACTTCCTTTAGCTCTTGCTTTTGTGGTCTGGGCCTGTCTTCCATGCATTCAGGTGCTTCTTTGAGTTTCTCGTCTCGCGCGCCCTGTGTTGGCTCTTCCGTCAGCGCAATTTGCTCGATTTGATTGATTTGCCCAGGGATATCCCCATGCCCGCGTGAGGACATCCCCGCGCACCTTCGTATGCGATAGCATTTCTTCCCATTGGCGTAGAAGCTCTCTATCTCCTTGCCCTCAGGGTCATGCTTTGCGATCCTCTTCAAAGTATACACGTTCTTTCGATGATATGCGATACGCGGCGCCTCTTCGCGCGTAGGCGGCTTTTCCTTGGCATCTTCCCTTGTCACCATTACTCCTGCAGGCGACTGGTCCTTGATGTCCTCCCAGAGAGGCAAAGGAGTAGGGTTGAATGGTCCGGGTGTTTGCTCATCTGCCATCTCAGTGAACCACACCGCCTCGCTGAGATGTGCTTCGTCCAAGTTGAACGGGTTTGTCGAAGCCGGTATCTCGACTATTCTGTCGTTCCAGATAGCTTTCATAACCTGGTGAGCCGTCGAAGGGACTGCGTCGAAGCGATGAATCCAGGCTCGACCTATAATCATGTGGTACGTGGTGTTCGCGTCTATGACATAGAACTTTGCTGAGCACTTGATTTTGCCAATCTGAACGCCCAGGCGGATCCACCCGATCGTCATTCTAGAGTCGCTTCCGAATCCCATGAGCGGAGATGGACGTCTGACGATCTTGTGCTCGGGAATCCGTGCTAGCTTCAGTGTGTGGAGTGAAACGACGTTGACCGCTGCTCCTCCATCGACGAATGCTCGTTTGAACTCGACGCCATTGATGATGGCGGTCACGTACAGTGGTCTCTGGTGACTCGCATCCGTCTTCTTGTCGCTGGCAGAAAAGGTCATAATCTTTTCTGTAGAGCGGGATGCCCTGATGACTTTCCCGTTGGAGACTACAAGGTCCTCCTCGTAGTCCTCTGCTATTCTCAAAATCGCTTTCGTCATATCAGTCCGGCACTTCTCGGAGAAATTCATCTCGTCGAAGAATTTGTTGAAGCCGTGTGACCCTTTCATACGGTCGGCACGTTCATCCTCTGTGTCCATGATGTAGTCCTCGTCTTCATGGACTTCGGCGACGATGGGCAGACCATCTTCTGCGACTTCTTCCAAGTCGACGATCGAGATCATGGCGACCTCTTTTCCCTTCGAGCCCTGTTCCGCATGCGCGGGAAGCGGGTTGTTGCGCACATCCTTTCGGTGATCGCTGACGATGAGCTCGCCGTTCTTCATCTTCTGATCGAACACGAACCTGAGCTTCTTGCACTCGGCCGTGGGATGTATGACCTTGCCGTGGTACTCGCACCACTTAGGGTCCCTCACCATCTCCTTGGAGGGTGTTTTCTCGAGCGGTGGCAGGACGCCATCCTTGCGCCATTGTCTGCAGAGGTCACTTGCTTCCTCTACCGAGCATGGTAGAGGCGGTACATCGAAGTTCGCAACCTTCGCTTGTTTCTGGGGCGAAACTGTATTGACTTCAGCTTCGCGTCCCCTCTTGTAGCTAAACCTCTCGATCTTGTAAGTAGTGCCGCTCGCAGGTCGCTCTGGAGCGCTCTTCTTTTTCTGTCTCTCGACTATAGGCTCGATATTCTTCGTGCATTCGATTAGTTTTGAAAACGTAGGGGTTTGCAAATTGATTAGCATACCTTTGTATTCATCTCGCATGCACTGCAGGCATATCTCTACGAGCCGGCTTTCGGGCATTGGATCTTTGCACTCCAAGGATTTCGCCCTGAATTTCTTGATGAAAGTGATTCCGTCCTCTTCGCGCTTCTGGTACATCCGCGAGAGATGGATCATCGTCACCTTTTCTTCCATCTGGAAGAACTTGGTATAGAACTTCTGGACCATGTCGTCCCAGGTCTTCACTGATCCGGCCTCCAATGTTCGGTACCATTTGTATGCTACGTTCCAAGAGATTTTGGGAACTCTCGCATCAGCAGCTTGGGATCAGCTCAATACGGACCCATGACATCAATGAAACGCATGACATGCTCATGAGCGTTTCCGTTGACATCCTCGAACTTATCCCATTTAGGAGCCTTATACCCCGCCGGGTTAGGCATGAGATAGATCTCCCGTGGAATGGGTGGGTCGTTGTCTAACTTTGGGATAATGGTATCCGCGAATGACTGATGAGCCAGAATAGTGTCCACGCGCTTCTGCAAACACGTCATGCATTCTGGAATGCTCCCTTCGGTAGCTGACGGAGGGGTTGCCGTAGGCGGTGGCGACACATACGCCGCCGGAAGGTTGGGAGCATACTGACTACCCGTATTTCCCCAGATCATCGTTGGGGGAGGCAAAGGGTACTGCAGAGTTGGGTTGGACGCCAAAGCCGAGGGCTGAGGAGCGTGAGCGGCAGGAGGCAGCATCTGTGCCGTTGATCCCTGAACCGAAGGCAGCTGCGTAGCCGACGGTGGAGTCTGCAGATGAGGGTTGGGAGGTGCGGTTGACACTCCCAGTCCTGGAGCGGTAGGGGTTCCTCCTCCCTGAGAGATAGCGGCGGCTGATGAAGGGTTTGGCGCAAGGGTACCCAGAACGTCCAAGATTTGTTCTAATTGCGCAGATTGAGCCTTGAGAGCTTTCGCCTGACTTTGGACAGTGGCGTCCAAAGACTCTAACGTCGGTGTCTCGCCGGGAGTCGTTGGAGTACGGCGGGTCTCGTCTCCCGAGGGAGTTTCGGTGGAGGGCGATCGGTTGCTGACATCATCCTCCTGAGACATGGTTGCTTTTGTTGGTAAGTTCACGTCGGGTTCACCAAAATGTGCACAAGAGATTCCGGCGGGGAGACCTCCGTGTACACCGTATGTAGTGGATCAAGGATCGCACAGGAAGAGTGGGGTTGTGTGTAGGGAGAGAGTAAGGCAGTAGCAATGTCTGAGAGAGAGACAGAGGTTTGGCAGAGCTTCCGCGTATGGCAGTGTGTTCCCCTTTTGTATGGAAAGGTTGACGATCTATATATACTGGAGAACGTGACCGTTGTAGTGTGGTTAATGCGCCCATTAATGGCGGCTTAATTAGCTTAACCATAACGGCACGTCCGTCCGAGTATATAGGGACCGTTAGAGCACGTGGTGCGCGAATACCGGAACCGTTACGAGGTTGACCGGGTTTGACCGGATTGACCGGGTTTATGGAGCTCGTGCCATAAATCTCTCAAAACAGTTACTAAAGGTCGCGTGCGGGTTCGGCTCGCACGCGACAGGGATTACTCTAGCCTCCAAACCACTAAGTCCCTACAAGTCCCGTGCAGTGGTATGCGAGGGCTCTGTCTCGCAGCCCCCACATGGATCAGCTCGGCTGGTGATCCAGTGTGTGTGGAGCACAATATGGTGTGCTGGATGGCTGCCACGTGGCCAAGATCTGTCAGCTCAGAAAGCAGTATCTACAAAGCCTGATCCCATACCTGAGAAGGAATAGGGAGCGGTTGGAGTAAACCCGCTGGAGGTTGCGTTGAATACTTTTTCGTTTGGCAAGCAAAGCAAGCCTGAACAAAGCGTGAACATCCTGTCACATATCACGCCAATAAATTGAAATAGCGAGCCACTGAAAGGTGCCGTGAATACCTGGATGCCCAGCCGAAAGGGAAGAGTGACATTCCTCCAAAATAGGTTTCTTCAATACGGGATCTTGGCCAATGCAAAGTCGATGACGATAATACAAAAGGCCATTATGGATAGTGAAGGGCGCTGTAAGACGATGTTCACACGCTCCAATCATGGAGTGCGACAAGATCAGCCAGAGTGGTGTTCTCATGGCGAAGAGTCTGGAGAAACAATGGAGGTGGCTGACAATACAAGGGAAATAATTGGGACGCGTTCGTCCTCGTCGCGACGAGATGGCGCGTCTACCACACGATTAGATGCACCAAGTTTGTACTCAATACGAAATCGATAACCCAATAGTTTCCTGAAAGAGAACTGTTGGTCGGGAGTCTTGATAATCTGGTGAAGCAACTCCCGCAGGCTCCGCTGATCATTGCGAAATACAAACTCCCTCCCTAGCAAATATTGACGCCAATTTTGAACCGCCTCGACAATGGCATAGAGCTCCTTGTGATAGGTAGAAGACAACAAACAGCGAGGTCCCAACTTCTTACTGAAGAAGGCGACTGGATTTCCGTCTGGCATTAAAACAGCGCCAACGCCACTACCAGAAGCATCACACTCTAAAACAAATATCTTTGAAAAATCAGCCACATGCACAATTGGTGCCGAAGACATGGCTTCCTTCAACGCACCGAATGCCGCCTCCTCTTCTGATGTCCACACAAAGGACCCACGTTTGAGAAGGTAATTTAATGGGGAAGCGAGCTTAGCATAATGCCGAACAAAACGAGGATAATAACCAGTAAGCCCGAGAAAACCCCGCAACTGCCGCATGGATAGGGGTAGGCCAAGCGGTCATGGCTGCCACTTTTGAAGAATCTGCCAACAAGCAACATGCCTCAATGACATGCCCTAAATAATCCACTCCCTATTGGCAAAACGTGAATTTGGCAAACTTGACGAAAAATAAATTGTCTATTAGCAAATCCAATGTCGATGACAAGTGCTCGAGATGTGATTCGAACGATGGACTGTAGATTAATATATCATAAAAAACGATCATAAATTTGCGTAAGAATGGCACAAATAAGTGATTCATGCATGCCTGAAAGGTTGAGGGTGCGTTCGTCAGCCCAAATGGCATAACCAAAAATTCATAGTGACCCTAGTGCGTCCGAAATGCCGTCCTAAAGACATCATTTGCCTACATCCGAATTCGATGATAGCCGGAGCAAAGATCCAATTTAGTAAAATATCGAGCATCGCATAACTCATCAACTGTAGGTATATGAAATCGATCAGGAATGGTGGCTGCATAACGAAAATTACCATCCTTTTTACGCAAAAGCAAGACAGGCAAAGAGAAAGGGCTTTGACTCGGCTTGATCACCCCCTGCTCTAACATTTGATGAACCTAGCGTTCGATTTCGGTCTTCTAAACTGAGGATAACGATATGGTCGGACATTAACATGTGCAGTACCCGACTGTAGATGTATATGATGATCAAAAAATATGGAAGGTGGAAGACGGGTGCTCAGCTCAAAAACTCGCGCAAAGCTTTTTGTGCACAAGAGATTCCGACGGGGAGACCTCCGTGTACACCGTATGTAGTGGATCAGGGATCGCACAGGAAGAGAGGGGTTGTGTGTAGGGAGAGAGTAAGGCAGTAGCAATGTCTGAGAGAGAGACAGAGGTTTGGCAGAGCTTCCGCGTATGGCAAGTGTGTTCTCCTTTGTATGGAAAGGTTGACGATCTATATATACTGGAGAACGTGACCGTTGTAGTGTGGTTAATGCGCCCATTGATGGCGGCTTAATTAGCTTAACCATAACGGCACGTTCGTCCGAGTATATAGGGACCGTTACAGCACGTGGTGCGCGAATACCGGAACCGTTACGAGGTTGACCGGGTTTGACCGGATTGACCGGGTTTATGGAGCTCGTGCCATAAATCTCTCAAAACAGTTACTAAAGGTCGCGTGCGGGCTTGGCTCGCACACGACAGGGCTTACTCTAGCCTCCAAACCACAAAGTCCCTACAAGTCCCGTGCAGTGGTATGCGAGGGCTCTGTCTCGCAGCCCCCACATGGATCAGCTCGGCTGGTGATCCAGTGTGTGTGGAGCACAATATGGTGTGCTGGATGGCTGCCACGTGGCCAAGATCTGTCAGCTCAGAAAGCAGTATCTACATTAGCCCCCTTTCTGCGCGTGAAGACTCATAGCTGTATAGACTTCCATGCGCGGAAACCAACATACGCGTCGCCGCCACGCACCAATTCAAATACGGGTAAGTTCAGCCCCCGTGCGTGTCATTATGACCTAAAACCCCTAGAGTCGTGCCGTCTGGCCTTTAGGGTTTTAGGCGTGACGTCAGCTTGTCCTGTGATTGCGCGATTCGACGGTGACGGTTGCGATTCGACTACCGAAAGGACGCAACCCTTCATTGTTTTGGATAAATACTTTGTATCTCCCATTATTGCAAAGCATCACTTCTTTCTCTTAAAGTGAATGGTACCCGGAGATCTTCGAGAGCAGATCCAGATAATCAATCACCAGTTCAGAACTGCAAATCGTATTCTTCAACTGTGCATATCCAAGCAGGCTTCAAGAAAACAAGGTTGGCCTCGTTTAATTTTGATTTAAGATACTAGTGTTTGCCTTGAGCTGCGTTGAATCTGTAAACCCATGAAATTTGTGAAGAGGCTTTGATCTTTGAACCCACTTTTGCTTTAATCCTTCAACAATATGAGATCTTGCAACTCCTTGATTTCTGAAATTGATACCAGAACTGTTCGTCTTCCTTTGCATAGATCTTGAATTTCAAAATTCAAACTGAAGTGTGGTATTTCTCCCCCCCTTTTTCTTGCTCTTCCGCAGGAATGGCCAAGACAAGAGTAACCAGACCCGTCAAGGAAGATGAAGAGATACCCGACCTTCCGCAGGCCTTGTGGCGAAAAGCCCCCTTTTTAGGTGGTAAAGATTTCTACCATGCGAGGGTAAAGGCGAAGAGGATGCCTGATCCTGTCCCAGTTGAGCGATTGCTGATGCTAACTCGCCCAGTTAACTCAGCCTTGCTCGAGTTGATTGGCTCCGAGGATGTGGTTCGATTGGGAATCGAGAACGGGCACTTCCCATATACTGCGATTTCCACCCAGGCATTCGTCCAGAAATTGGACTATATGGATGAGTGGATTGACCACGTGTTGGACCATCACGCTGCGACTCTTGATGAAGCCGGCGTATACTTTGCTATCCGTGCTATGAAGGGTGCTGCCGTGAAGCTGGATCAGTCCATGCTTCTAGACCTTCTGTCCCGTTACTCGCCTGCGACTCACACGTTCCATTTTGCTGAGTTCGAGGCTGCCCCCACACTCGAGGACGTTCAAATGCTGTACGAGCTTTCCCCCATGGGCGAAGTGGACCCTTTGAGTCCCCTGAGGACATCTGCGGAGATTGCTTTATACACGCAGATGGAGGAATGCCTAGCAGAGGTAAAGAAAATCTCCACCCGGTGGACTACTACGAAGCCTCTTCCGAACTGGCAGTTGGTTGATACGTCTGCGAAGAATACCTGGAACAAATGGTTGCAGTACTTCTTCCGAGACTATGCGAACAGCAGCATCACTAAGAAACTTCTGAGTGAGGACCCAGATGCCGAGAATTACGTAGAGGGTAAAGGCTATCATTTGACCCTTTGTGCTTTTCTCTGTGCTTGGCTGTCGAGGTACCTGATTGATGGTCACCCCCATGACGGAGTCTTCTACCATGTGTTGCCACTTGCTGTGAGGCTCGCCCTTGGCCATAGGGTCGCACTCGGACCCTTGGTCTTGGGCACGCTGTACTATTGGCTTGATCAGCTGGTTCTAGCCATAAAGGAGTCGCGTGGCCGCCTCGATGTACTGACCTTTGTCAATATTTCTTTTTTGACAATGTGGGTTTTCGAGCGGTGGCCGTCTTATGCTCCAACTGCTCTCAAACTTGACAAGTGGTGTCCCCCAGGCGAGACGGAAGCGCGCAACAGCGGAAGAGCTGCGAGATGGTTCGGAGCAAGCAACACCAAGTGCGTTTGGAGTTTGATATGCGACAAGCGGAAGGAGTTTACTGCCAGGCCCTATGCCACGCGTATTGAGAACGTGCGATGGTTTCCAAAGATGTACCCCTCTAAAGGTATTGTCTTTTCAGAAGAGCTTCTCTTTGAAGAGGGACCTCATTTCCATGAGCGCTACCGCGAGTTCTTTTGCTGGTGTCTGCGAGGTTCCCTTCCTGCCCTCGCAGAGCATATTCGTGAGCTCGCGCCGAGGTATGAAAAGCTTACCGTGGACGTTGACCCCACTCGAGTTTCTCCTCAGTTTGGTTTTGATGCGGTGGCCCCATCAATCTGGCCCCAGTCCATTATCAGAGGATGCTATAAGCGCTTGCTAACAAAGGAGTGCAAGACGGTCTTCATGAACAATCTTCCCTTTGAGCAGCCTGCGGGAACCCGCGAGGGTGGTTGTTCCCAAAACTGGCTCGCATACTGGATTGCCCAGAAAACGAGGATTGAGACGGAGTCGGCCGCGCAGCCAAGTAGAGCTCCCTTGATCAAAAGAAACTCTTTTCCGTTTCGCCCCAATTGCAGTCTGAGCGAGTCTGAGTATGGCTGCTACTCACTGTTGGATCGCGAGAACCACTTGTGCCCTGATGTCATTCTGAAGAAGCAGATCGCCGCAATTAAGAAGGGCGATACGCATATCGTCAGATATAGCAAGGCATTTGCTGAGGTAAGCAATTTCTTCGTGTGCGTCAAGCTTCTTTGGTTTTCTTATGCTGACACCTTTGTTATGTGCTGTTTGCTGTAGTGTCATGTGCGGAGATTCGCATCTGGTGATCGCTCCAAGTCATTGGTTAACACCATTGTTGCCACCAGAAGACAAAAGCAGTCGTTCCGTCTAGCATGGAGGATGGACGCTGAGGTCGAAACAAAGATTCGCGCAGTCATGAATGCTTTTGCTGACTCGCTGATAGACAATCCTCCGGCTCCGTCTCCTCCTGGAGATGACCCGTCCCCTCCAGCGACTGCGGCGCCGAGAGTGAAGAGACCTAGGCAAAAGGGAATTACGATTTCTTCCCCTAGAATTGCTCCAGCTTCTCCTCCAGTGAGGTCCATTTCTATCAAGGACAAAGGCAAAGGTCGCATGCCCAGCAAAGTGCGGAAAGAGCTCGCAGTTGAGACTTTCGTTCCATTCAATCAAGAGGAAGAGGAAGAGAGGCAGGAGCCCCAAGAAAGTGATGAAGAAGAAGCAACAGTTGTGATGCATGAGGAAGAATCAGGA
Organism: Linanthus parryae; assembly: GCA_023055425.1. Lineage (NCBI taxonomy): Eukaryota > Viridiplantae > Streptophyta > Magnoliopsida > Ericales > Polemoniaceae > Linanthus > Linanthus parryae. Next base: position 127,150,091 of record JALGPY010000001.1, read on the forward strand.
GGTACCTCCGTCGCATTTCCTTTCCCGTTATCGTAACTTCTTTTCACTTCTTTCCTCAAACCAATCGTGTCTTCGCAGATGATGATGATGAGACCATTGGTGGCCTTGTGGCCAAGAGAAAAAAGAGAGATGCCCATTCTGGCATCCCAGATGATCCCATAAGCGAGGACGTTCTTGCTGAGTCCCGGAAGACAGCCGCGGAGGCTGCTGAAAGAAGAAGGCGGCGGGAAGAGGAGGAGCTCGAGCGTGTGAAACAGCGGAGCCTCGAAGAGCGGCATGTGGACGACTTAGCGCGTCCAGTTGACGAGGAAGACGAGCTTCCCGAAGAAGTGGCTCCTCATGCGGAGGAGGAAGATGAGGTTCCAGAAGAGAATGCAGCAGCCTTGGAGCAAGTCCAAGCAGACTTTGAAGAAATCGCAAGCGGCGATAAAGGTGAGATCTTCAATCTTGCAGTAACTTATAGAGATGTTATTGTGGGTGCGTTAAAGCATGGTGTGTCAAAGGCTGACATTCGCCGTTGGTTAGTAAGCAAATGCGGAGAACCCTCAGGTAATTATTTGAGTGATGCGCGTGTATTGGGCTTTAGCAACTTTGAGACAGAATCATGACTGGTTTATTCGCATCCCAGGTCACGCTTCTCTTAAAGACTTGCTTAGTGAGGACACACTAATAGGACATGGTTCCACATCCTTAGTGTATGATGGAGATACCTCAATCCCACCTTCGCGTGGAGGTGCTTACTCTTAGCTTTAGCAAAGATAGCAAAATAACTTATAGCGCAAGTTACCTCATATCATCGCATTTAATGTCGCAGGTCATGCTGAGGAACCTGTGCTGGAGCAGAGAAGTCAGCCTTCTGCGTCCTCTGTTCCGATTCCGAGCTCCCATACCGAGAAGCCTGTCGCGGCTACTGAACATGCAAGTGAGTCTCTCGAGGGCATCATCGAACTTTCCGATGATGCTGAAGCAGATGCTGTGCTGATGGATGAAGATGTCCATACCGGTGCTGAGGAAGTAAGGACAAGTGCTGCTAATGCTTTCGCATCTGAGAGCGTCCTTCGCCAAGCGACTTCGGCTGTCCCTTCGCCTCCGGCGATGACTGAGTCAGAGGCACCTATTCCTGCGTGGAGCTTTTGGGGCTCGCAGGTTGGGAATGCAGTCGCAGCTGGTGGGGCCTACACTCTTCCTCCTGACTACGAGAGATTGGAGCTCGCAGCAGATAGGAGAGCTATGGAGCGAGGACAGTCTTCGACCACCCCGGTAGCGCGCATTCCTTCTCTTCATGAGATTCTGGAAGGAACTGGTAAGCAGAGCTTTACTGTTCGCATTTTGCATTATTTTCTTGCAAGTTTGACATCATAACTTGATTTTGACGTCTCCTCAGGTTTGAAGCAAACCGATGTAGACTGGGTGGTTCGAATGCGCCTCACCTACCCGCAATCGTTTGTGAGATCTCTGGAGATAGGGCCCTTCGACAGGAGGCTGTTCCTTACTGAATCCATTTGGATATTGGAGCAGCTGTCTGCGGCTACGCCTGCGACCATTTCTGTCCAGAGTGCTGAATTGCTATGTGGCATGTGCCAAAATCTCGTGACCAAAGTCCGAGGCAGACTGGGTTTCAAATTTCTTATGAACAGAGTCACGCTGATTCGCGCAGCCGTAACTTTGAAACTCGGCCACCAGAATCTCGCAGCTGAAAGGCAGAAGGTGGAGCAGCAAAAGCTAAAGGTTGATGAAGCTCTGAAGCTCTATCATGAGATGAATGCCAGGTGCGAGCTATTGAAGCAAGAAGTGGAACAAGTAGAGAAGCTGAGCCATCAGTTCGAGCCCCAAGACTCCTTGATCAAGAATTTGCTTTGATTTTTCGAATTTTGAAAAATAGCAAGAAAATAGCTGAAACATTAATGTAATGTTTGAAACATTAATGTAACGTTGCTAGGGTTTCTCCCCCTTCTTTTTTTTAACAACAAGAATGAATTTGCCCGTTTTGCCCTTTCCCGGGATTTGATAGGATATCTCTGTGCATATCCAATTATGACATCAGCAATTGATACTCTGCTTGATTTTCGCGCTAATTTCTCGGCAGATAAGCACGCTTTTGTTGGGAAGTCCATCCGAATCATGACCATCCATCATTTATTAGGATACGCAACTGAATCGTCGTAGCCTTTAGTAGGGTAATTGATTGTTACCGTTTTCCAAGGCGTAAGTGATTGAACTTACCCTCTTTTCGAATTCTGCTGACTCATCTTTGGCAACCGAAGAGTCTCTACAGGGTCTATATAAACCCTGTCTTTGCTATTTGGGTTCTTCATCCCAAAAATGTGCTTTGCCGTGAGTCCTTACGACTGCTGGCTTCAACGCTTATTTTTCGTTGATTCATGGCAACTTCAAGTTGTGAATCCTGAGTTACTTCATGCTTTTCGAATGTATTGTAAGCCATGTTGGCTGCGTAGTTAGATTCGAGCTTTTTCGCTTGTAAGCTGCTATCTAGACAGATAAATTGTAAGTCTTTGACTCATAATGATAAATAGCTTTTTGTATTATCTGCTGTCTCTTTACAACAAAATACAACTTCGCGTGCGTTTCGGCATATTTCGCCTTGCATAATGCTACCCAATGGTTTCGCATTTGCGATCTGCTATATGAATTTGCAGATGTTTTACTAGATCGTTTGAGATCATATTTTCGCAGTCACGCCATCTTGGCAGATGGTCTTGTGATTGGCCTTTGTGAATCATTCAAGATCATCTTCACAATATTGCTACCGTAGTAGATAGTCTTTAGCAGATCGATTAAGATCGTTAAATTGTGCGAGTTGTTATCGTTGCAGATAGGCTTTACTAGAAGATCGATCGGGATCATCTTTTACCATTCGCATGAGCTGCTATCGCAATAGATAGGCTTTTAGAAGTTCAAATAAGACCATTTGTATGTGTTGCTATCATGACAGATAGGCTTTAGAAGATCAATCAAGATCGCATTTGTATAGGCTGCTATCGTAACAGATAGGCTTTTATGATCAATTAAGATCGCATTTGCATAGGCTGCTATCGTAAGAGATAGGCTTAGATGATCAATTAAGATCGCATTTGCATAGGCTGCTATCGTGACAGATAGGCTTAGATGATCATTTAAGATCGCATTTGCACAGGCTGCTATCGTAAGAGATAGGCTTAGATGATCAATTAAGATCGCATTTGCATAGGCTGCTATCGTAAGAGATAGGCTTAGATGATCAATTAAGATCGCATTTGCATAGGCTGCTATCGTAAGAGATAGGCTTAGATGATCAATTAAGATCGCATTTGCATAGGCTGCTATCGTAAGAGATAGGCTTAGATGATCAATTAAGATCGCATTTGCATAAGTTGCTATCGTAAGAGATAGGCTTAGATGATCAATTAAGATCGCATTTGCATAGGCTGCTATCGTAAGAGATAGGCTTAGATGATCAATTAAGATCGCATTTGCATAAGCTGCTATCGTAAGAGATAGGCTTAGATGATCGGTTAAGATCGCAGTTGTACGGATTGCTATTGCGCCGGATAAACCATTGTTAACAGTAATAACAAACTGAATAAAGCAACATAAACAGCTAGAAATGTGAACTTCTCATTCGGGAGAATTCTTTTATTATAACGCACTCATATGGGAGAGATGGGATTACAATCCTCTCATATGGGAGAGGAGATTGTGTAAATCGTAGCCATACAAGATATCAAGCGACGTTATAATAAAACGCATGAAATGAGAGAAGTCAGGGATAGTACTTCTTAATCCAGCGCATGTTGACTGAACTCGGAGTTGCGGTTGTGCCGTGCAACCTCCGTATGCTGCAGTAGCCGCTGTCAAAGACTTCTGTGACTTCGAAGGGTCCTTCCCAATTGGCTGCGAACTTCGGGTGTGTCGCTTCTCGCATACAGTGATCAGATGCGCGCAAGACCAAGTCTTCGACTGCGAAATCTCTTCGCTGGACCGTCTTATTGTAGGCGCGAGCGATTCTTTCCTGGTACCGCTTGTTGGTTCTTTTGGCTTGTTCTCGCTTTTCCTCCAGCAAAACTAAATCATGATCGCGTTGATTTTCGTAGAGTGCATGGAAGGCCAACCTTGCCGAATTGACTCTAACCTCCGCAGGTACTACAGCTTCGGCCCCATAACATAGTAGAAATGGCGTGGCTCCCGTGGGTGTCCTTGGAGAAGTTCGGTAGGCCCACAGAGCTATGCTTAGAGAGTCGGCCCACTTCTTGTGGTCATCTGCGACCATCTTGCTCAAAATTCTCAACAGCGTTTTGTTAGTCGCTTCGGCTTGTCCGTTTCCCTTTGGGTAATAAGGGGTAGAACAAATCTGCCTGATATTGTACTCCGCTAATTTCGCAGCTACCTGGCGATTAACAAAAGGAGTACCGTTATCTGAAAGAATGGTGTTTGGGATTCCGAACCTGCATATGATGCTTTCCTGGATGAAGTTGACCACAGCCAGCGCATTTGCCGTCTTTAGTGGTATTGCTTCCACCCACTTGGTGAATAGCTCAGTCGCGGTGAGAATGAAATGGTTCCCGTGCGACGTCGGTCGGATGGGACCGATGAAGTCCAGAGCCCATGTGTGAAATGGCCATGGCGTCCCTAGTGCATGTAGATCCACGGCGGGAGCGTGCACTAGGTTCCCTTTGAATTGGCACTCTTGGCAGCGTCGCACTTTGGTGCGGCAATCGACCTCCATCGTGGGCCAGAAATACCCGATTGAGAGGAGCTGCCTGCATAATTTCGCGCCTCCTTGGTGTTCCACCTGATGAGAAAGGTCCATGACTTCTTGTGCTTCTCTGTCGTCTAGACATCGCAGCAAGTTGCCCTCGTGACCTCTTCGCCAAAGCAGGTTTTCCTGTATCTCATATCGAGACGCTTTCCTTTTCAATTTCTCGGCTTCTTTTCTTGACTCGGGCACGGTGCCCTGGGTGAGGAAATTAAATAGTGGCTTCCTCCAGTCCGTGTCGTCATCGGTTAGGGCGATGAGTAGAGAATCTTTGATTAGTGCGCAACTCTCGCACTTTCCTTGTATCAGGGCTGCGGCTGTTGACATGTCTGGCCAATGAATGCCATATCTCTGAGCCTTCCTGTAGATTGACACCTCGCTTTCTCCGCAAGCGTGTTGGTGAATCTTTTCTAACAAAAGTTGCCCTTCTCGCTCGGAGACACATCGCATGAGTATTCCGCCAGGACCCTTGTAATAAAGGGTGTTATCATGTATGCAGTACCCTTTTGTGAGTGCCCAGCTTTCACTGCTTGCGCCTTCCGCAATAGCTTGCAGGATTGCTTTCCGCCAGTCTGCGTCATCCATGTGCTTGTCGTCGCACGTATCCTCTGTCAATGCCCACGACGTTCGCACTTCAATAGAGATCTTTGCGGGGCATTTGTCAGTGCTGACCTTAGATCCCAAGGTTGCCAAGGCGTCCGCATGTCTGTTGTCTGCTCGGGGCTTGTGCTCGTACTTCACATCGCAGAATTGCTGCATTAGCTTCTGTACTAGGGTGCGGTAAGACAGGAGGTTGATCTCCTTCAAACCATATTCGCCCGAGGCTTGCTTAACAATCAGTTTGGAATCTCCCATGACCGTTAATTTGCTTACTTCCAAAGCTTTCGCCGCACGGAGCCCCGCGATGAGAGCCTCGTATTCCGCTTCGTTGTTTGTGACTGCGAAGTTGAGCTTTGCGGACATCTGTATGACTTCCCCGTCTGGCTTTGTCAAGACTATCCCAATGCCTCCGCCTTTCCTGGTTGACGAACCGTCGAAGTGGAGGGTCCAATAGGGCACGTCGATTGCGTAGATTTCAGGGCCTTCGAGCTCTTCTTCGATCACGGGTTCGTGGCTGTTGTCGGGGAACTGTGCCAACAGATCTGCTACTGCCTGTGACTTGATCGCTCGCGGTCGCACGCATGTGATATCGTATTGAGAGATGGTCATGTACCATTTCGCCAATCTCCCGCCCGGAGTAGTGTGAGTTAGCAAATATCGTATAGGGTCGCTTTTGGTGACCACTACTACTTTGTGTGATGCAAAATAGTGTTTCAACTTCTCTATCACAAAGAATAAGGCAAGGCAATGACGTTCGATGTCTGTGTACCTCGATTCAGCAGGCTGCACAATACGAGAGATGTAGTAGATAGGCCTCTCTTGGCCTTCATACTCCTGAGCCAAGAGCGCTCCTATAGATCTCCTTGTTGATGTCAGATATAGCAGAAGCGGTGATCCCAGTTGAGGCGCGATCATTATCTTTGAGGACGTGAGTAAATCCTTCAGCTTTTCGAATGCGGCTTCGTGCTCCGGAGCCCAGTTGTACGCGGCGTCCTTCTTGAGAAGAGTGCTGAAACAGCATGTGATTTCGGCAATTGCTGGGATGAATCTCCGCAGATAGGATAGCTTTCCTAAAAATGTCTTCAATGTACTCTGATTATGGGGCAGCGTCATGCCAGTGATAGCTGATACTTTCGCAGGGTCGGGCTCGATCCCTTGGCGATGAACCACGCATCCCAAGAGTTTCCCTGATGTTACTCCGAACGCGCATTTCATGGGATTCATCTTCAGTTGAAAGCGCCTGCATCTATTGAACACCTTTCGCAGATCTGCGAGGTGGTCTGCTTCGTGCTTGGATTTAACCACCAGGTCATCCACATAGAATTCCACCTCTTTGTGCATCATGTCGTGGAATAGAGCCATCATGGCCCGCTCATAGGTCGCGCCCGCGTTCTTAAGACCGAACGGCATCACTGTGTAGTTGAACACCCCCACCGGAGTGATGAATGCAGTTTTCCGCGCGTCTTTGGGGTCCATCTTGATCTGGTTGTACCCACTGAAGCCGTCCATGAAGCTGAACATGCGGTGGCCCGCTGTTGAATCGATAAGCAAATCAATGTTGGGCAGTGGGAAATCGTCCTTAGGGCAGAAGCGATTGAGATCTCGGAAGTCCACGCAGATGCGGAGCTGTCCGTTCTTCTTCACCACTGGCACGATGTTGGCCATCCATGTGGGATGATGATTCGGCTCTATGAACTTGGCATCTAGGAGTTTGACAATCTCCTGCTTGATTTTCACGTTAAGCTCTGGCCTGAAGCTTCTCATGCTCTGCTTGACCGGTTTAGACCCTGGGATGATGTCTAAACGGTGCATGGTGATGCTTGTGTCCAGGCCTGGCATCTCATCATACTCCCATGCGAACAAATCCTTGTATTCAGTTAGGAGTTGTAGCAGTCCTTGTTCCTCTTCACTTGTGAGGTCCGCACTTAGAAAGACTGGCCTTTTCTTTTCCTCGTTCGGGCTGAGGAACACTTCCTTTAGCTCTTGCTTTTGTGGTCTGGGCCTGTCTTCCATGCATTCAGGTGCTTCTTTGAGTTTCTCATCTGGAGCGCCCTGTGTTGGCTCTTCCGTCAACGCAATTTGCTCGATTTGATTGATTTGCCCAGGGATATCCCCATGCCCGCGTGAGGACATCCCCGCGCACCTTCATATGCGATAGCATTTCTTCCCATTGGCGTAGAAGCTCTCTATCTCCTTGCCCTCGGGGTCATGCTTTGCGATTCTCTTCAGAGTATACACGTTCTTTCGATGATATGCGATATGCGGCGCCTCTTCGCGCGTAGGCGGCTTTTCTTTGGCATCTTCCCTTGTCACCATTACTCCCGCAGGCGACTGGTCCTTGATGTCCTTCCAGAGGGGCAAAGGAGTAGGGTTGAATGGTCCCGGTGTTTGCTCGTCCGCCATCTCAGTGAACCACACCGCCTCGCTGAGATGTGCTTCGTCCAGGTTGAACGGATTCGTCGAAGCCGGTATCTCGACTATTCTGTCATTCCAGATAGCTTTCATAACCTGGTGAGCCGTTGAAGGAACTGCGTCGAAGCGATGAATCCAGGCTCGACCTATAATCATGTGGTATGTGGTGTTCGCGTCTATGACATAGAACTTCGCTGAGCACTTGATTTTGCCAATCTGAACGCCCAGGCGGATCCAACCGATCGTCATTCTAGAGTCGCTTCCGAATCCCATCAGCGGGGATGGACGTCTGACAATCTTGTACTCGGGGATCCCTGCTAGCTTCAGTGTGTGGAGCGAAACGACGTTGACCGCTGCTCCTCCATCGACGAACGCTCGTTTGAACTCGACGCCATTGATGATGGCGGTCACGTACAGAGGTCTTTGGTGGCTCGCATCCGTCTTCTTGTCGCTGGCAGAAAAGGTCATAATCTTTTCTGTAGAGCGGGATGCCCTGATGACTTTCCCGTTGGAGACTACAAGGTCCTCCTCGTAGTCCTCTGCTATTCTCAAGATCGCTTTCGTCATATCAGTCCGGCACTTCTCAGAGAAATTCATCTCGTCGAAGAATTTGTTGAAGTCGTGCGACCCTTTCATGCGGTCGGCACGTTCATCCTCCGTGTCCATGCTGTAGTCTTCGTCTTCATGGACCTCGGCAACGATGGGTAGACCATCCTCTGCGACTTCTTCCAAGTCGACGATCGAGATCATGGCGACCTCTTTGCCAATCGAGCCCTGCTCCGCATGCGCGGGAAGCGGGTTGTTGCGCACATCCTTCCGGTGATCGCTGACGATAAGCTCGCCGTTCTTCATCTTCTGATCGAACGCAAACCTGAGCTTCTTGCACTCGGCCGTGGGATGCATGACCTTGCCGTGGTACTCGCACCACTTAGGGTCTCTCACCATCTCCTTGGAGGGTATCTTCTCGAGTGGCGGTAGGACGCCGTCCTTGCGCCACTGTCTGCAGAGGTCGCTTGCTTCCTCTACCGAGCATGGCAGAGGCGGTACATCGAATTTCGCAACCTTCGCTTGTTTCTGGGGCGAAACTGTATTGACCTCAGCTTTGCGTCCCCTCTTGTAGCTAAATCTCCCGATCTTGTAAGTAGTGCCGCTCGCAGGTCGTTCCGGAGCGCTCTTCTTTTTCTGTCTCTCGACTATAGGCTCGATGTTCTTCGTGCATTCAATTAGCTTTGAAAACGTAGGTGTTTGCAAATTGATAAGCATACCTTTGTATTCATCTCGCATGCACTGCAGGCATATCTCTACCAGCCGGCTTTCGGGCATTGGATCTTTGCACTCCAGGGATTTCGCCCTGAATTTCTTGATGAAAGTGATTTCGTCCTCTTCGCGCTTCTGATACATCCGCGAGAGATGGATCATCGTCACCTTTTCTTCCATCTGGAAGAACTTGGTATAGAACTTCTGGACCATGTCGTCCCAAGTCTTCACGGATCCGGCCTCCAATGTTCGGTACCATTTGTATGCCACGTTCCCAAGAGATTTTGGGAACTCTCGCATCAGCAGCTTGGGGTCGGCTCCGTACGGACCCATGACATCAATGAAACGCATGACATGCTCATGAGCGTTTCCATTGACATCCTCGAACTTATCCCATTTAGGAGCCTTGTACCCCGCCGGGTTAGGCATGAGATAGATCTCTCGTGGAATAGGTGGATTGTTGTCTAACTTCGGGATAATGGTATCCGCGAATGACTGATGGGCTAGAATAGTGTCCACGCGCTTCTGCAAAGACGTCATGCATTCTGGAATGCTCCCCTCAGTAGTTGACGGAGGGGTTGCCGCCGGCGGGGGCGACACATACGCCGTCGAAGGGTTGGGAGCATACTGACTACCTGTGTTCCCCCAGATCGCCGTTGGGGGAGGCAAAGGGTACTGCAGAGTTGGGTTAGACGCCAAAGCCGAGGGCTGAGGAGTGTGAGCAACAAGAGGCAACATCTGAGCCGTTGACCCTTGAACCGACGGCAGCTGCGTAGTCGCCGGTGGAGTCTGCAGATTGGGGTTGGGAGGTGTGGTTGACGCTCCCAATCCTGGAGCAGTAGGGGCTCCTCCTCCTTGAGGGACAACAGTGGCTGATGAAGGGTTTGGCGCAAGGGTGCCTAGAACGGCCAAGATCCGTTCTAATTGCGCAGACTGAGCCTTGAGAGCTTTCGCCTGACTCTGAACGGTGGCGTCCAAAGAATCTAGTGTCGGTGTCTCGCCGGGAGTCGTAGGAGTACGGCGGGTCTCGTCTCCCGATGGTGCTTCGGTGGAAGGCGATCTGTTGCTGACATCATCCTCCTGAGACATGGTTGCTTTTGTTGGTAAGTTCACGTCGGGTTCACCAAAATGTGCACAAGAGATTCCGGCGGGGAGACCTCCGTGTACACCGTATGTAGTGGATCAGGGATCGCACAGGAAGAGAGGGGTTGTGTGTAGGGAGAGAGTAAGGCAGTAGCAATGTCTGAGAGAGAGACAGAGGTTTGGCAGAGCTTCCGCGTATGGCAAGTGTGTTCTCCTTTGTATGGAAAGGTTGACGATCTATATATACTGGAGAACGTGACCGTTGTAGTGTGGTTAATGCGCCCATTGATGGCGGCTTAATTAGCTTAACCATAACGGCACGTTCGTCCGAGTATATAGGGACCGTTACAGCACGTGGTGCGCGAATACCGGAACCGTTACGAGGTTGACCGGGTTTGACCGGATTGACCGGGTTTATGGAGCTCGTGCCATAAATCTCTCAAAACAGTTACTAAAGGTCGCGTGCGGGCTTGGCTCGCACACGACAGGGCTTACTCTAGCCTCCAAACCACAAAGTCCCTACAAGTCCCGTGCAGTGGTATGCGAGGGCTCTGTCTCGCAGCCCCCACATGGATCAGCTCGGCTGGTGATCCAGTGTGTGTGGAGCACAATATGGTGTGCTGGATGGCTGCCACGTGGCCAAGATCTGTCAGCTCAGAAAGCAGTATCTACACTTTTCAAGAGCTCTTAGACGGCATGTGGAAGTGAAGCTCGAAAGGTAAGTGGGGGTTGTCCTCCGACTCTGCCGACTCTGGCACAACCATGACTTCAATAGTGGCTAACGACTGAGTGGGACTGCAACTGGTAAAGGCCATGCAAGTCAATACGTTTAGCTACAAAAGACTCCCCTTGCAAAGTAACTAAGCGTCCCTGCCACAAAAATTCCATATTCACGCGGGCATAGTCATGTGAAACTTTCCCCCAACACTTGTAGCCATTTCATACCCACAACAATATCGGGTCCGTATATATCCAAGATAAAAAAATCAACCTCAAAAGAATGCCCTTGAACCAACAATGAAACACCTGGACATCGTGTGGAACACTGCAAAAAATCACCATTACCCACAAATACCTGAAAGGGCGTGACCGGTTGCACGGATAGTTTCAGCCGTTCAACATTCTTCGGATGTACGAAGTTGTGTGAACTGCCACTATCGATCAAAATCTGCACTTGGACCTGGTGAACTGTCCCTAAGAGACGTAGGGAGCGAGGACTGTCTGATTCTGACCGCGAATGCAAGCTTGAAATATCTCATGGCTTAGTTGCAGGACTTCCATCGTCAATAGATTCGTCCAGCCCATCGGGGCAACCAAACATAAAAAACGCTGACGGCAACGGTGAGACTTCGACCAAGGCTCATCACAATTGTAGCATAGGCCTTTAGCAATTCTCTCAGAATTTTCAGCCTGGTTTAAATACTTAATAGGTGGAATAGGACGAGGGTTACCTATCGGAGCAGCTCCTGGATTCGAGACACCAACAGAGGTGGTCGGTGCGGGTCGAATGGCCGGTTGGGATGGAGGCCATGGGCGGCGCTCTGATGCAGCGGACATCCCATAATCACCACGAATGGCCTCGAGCTCGCGGGCTAATGCAAATTCTATCGCAAGAGTAGATGGAGAACGGAGATTCAACTCCCTGTCTAGCGGAGAACGTAGACCAGCCACGAACGTTGCTACCAAATCAACTTCCTAAACACATGCCACGCTAACGAGTTGCTTCTCGAACTCTGTTTGATATGCCATGACTGAGGAATTCTGTTTCAACTTGGACAAAACACCAAAAGGGTTTTTGTAGATTAGGGGGTCAAAACGATTTTGCACTGCCAACAAGAATGCAGTCCAAGTAGACAACAGGTTATTCGATTTCATGTATCGATATATGTTACCAGAAACGGGAAACGTCGTGCTACGGGGACAGGGAACGGGAACGGGAACGGGGTACGCTGGGGGTAGGCTTCTCCGGAACGCTGTCGGGGACGAGAAACGATGACTAGGAACGATGAGCGCTAATTGTGACAATTTGTCCTACATTTATCTAAATGGTTACATAATAATAATTTATGTACGTTAATACTTGCTTCAAAATCAATTACTCAAAAAAAAAAAAAAAAAAAAAAAAAAAAAAAAAAAAAAAACACCACAAAGTTAAATATTTCTAGAATTATCAGTGTAATCTTTGACTATAATCTGTTGATAAGTAATTTTTCTTGATGTAATCAGTTGCAGACTCCTAAGGCTGCAGTTGCCGTATTAAATTGGACTCTTTGAGATTTGTGATTTTCTTTCCTTTCAGTAAAAATAAATTTTATATTTACTGATTTACCTTACCAATTAGCTAACAGTTTTTTGGAATATGAATTATATATTTACATATATTGTAATAAATAATATAGTAGTATAATCATACCAAAACTATTCCTATTAAACTAGAGTATTTCCTAACTTAGAGTCCTAGACTCCAGAACTAAGATACAGACGTCCAGAGACAACGAAGACTGATAAAACAAAGGAAAACTAGGGAAGATAAGTAGAAAATGAATCTAAACAGGTAAGTTCTTCCCTTTTCTGAAAATTTTGGGACGCTGAGTTTAGCGATCCGGGTCGAAAACGTACCGTGTTTCGGTACGAACGACCCCGATCAAAAAACGCTGCTATTTCTACGTTTCTGGTAACATAGGTATCGATACCATGCCGCAGCATCACCTTCCATCATTGAACCAACATATCGCAATCTTTGATCGACGGGAGTTTCGTAAGACTCGAAGTACTCGTCAATTCGAAACACCCAGCCCCTAGGGTCGGAGCCATCAAATTTGGGGCATCCACACGAAGTTGTTTGGGACCCTTTGTATGGGTACCCTCTGTTGCTGGTTGTTTGGGAGCCAATCCTAACACCGGTTGATTGGGTAAAAGAGTATCCGATGATTTAGTTACCTACAACATGAAGGATTCCAGTACATCCAACCTCTGAGAATTTACGTCAGCTGAAGTTGTGGACGAGGGTCCAAGAATCCCGCTATCAGTCACGTTATCTGTAGTCTTTTCCATTGAAACCCACGAGAGGAAGAGAAAACAATGAAAGCCCCAATGATATGATCCCACATGACCTGATTCCATTGAGAGGAGATCGGAGCTCTGAAGGCCGACGATGGAGAAAGGGTCGGTAAAAGGGATGAAGTAGGGTTTGAGTTTACCAGAAGATGAGAGAAAGAGATCGTATCTCAATATTAATTTATTTGCATAAACCCATCAGTGGTGATAATGAGCCTTTATAATACCTACTGCTAACAGACCTATCATGATAACGAAACAAATCTAGTCTAATGTAATTAAGAAATTATTCTAGGAGACCTACTATAATTAGGAAGTATATGAAAGAAAATCATAACAACTAATTCTGGAAGCGTGCTGGACGTTTGATCATTCGGGAACTACGATGCGGCGGTGTGCGATCCTCGCCTTGCGTAGGTACGTTTGTATCTTCTAATTCATCAATAGGCGCGCCTATATCATATTACTTTCAGCAACAACCATATTCAACATCTGAATTAAGTTTCCTTTTTTTTTTAGAAATAACATCTTAATTAAGCTAAGAACGTTGTGAACCCCAAAAATGCTATTGTAGAAAACCGACTAACAAAATACCATATATGTACAGTCGACTACAAAGATTCAGCAGATCGATCAGATGAACAGCAAAGAAATGGGTACACAGAACGTGAACAAAAAGCACCTGAATTTTCTCTGTACTTTCACCGACACCAAATACTGCGATGCAAAGTCACATTCGCATGACATTCGGTCCACAAAACCACCACGAAAGCGACTAATTCACTCATTCTCTTTCAATCTTTAATTCAAAAACATGTATGAGTATAATATGGATTGTCCTCACACCATCACCTTTCACCAGGTCGTGATGATTTTACCAGCAAAGCAATATTCTTGCCGGGATGAAGAATATCGATCTTGTTTGGTCGCAAATTGCATTTTCAACTGACAATTAGTTTGTTATAAATGAAAATACATAGGATTGATCAACTTAACAGTAGATATGACTTATATTGTCCCAAATAAAATTAAAATTGAGATATTGGAGGATACTAATTATTCGCTCTTCACTATTAAAATATTTTATTATCGGTGCAATCGCTACGAAGACAAAGTGTTTCAACGCCAAACATTTTCAATAATACATAGAACTGGAGTTCCGAACCTTCCACTGGAGTACGGATTGGTGACTTCGCAATTCATTGTATGTGTACTGAAACAACTATGTATGTATGTATATATATATATATATATATATATGAATATTTTTCCATTCATTACGTTTTCTTTTTATACTTTTGCAAACAGGAATAAATCCATACCATTATCCTTTTGCAAACATAAATAAATTCATACAAATGAACTAGTCATACAAATGAAACTAGAAAATTAAGAAGTCCAATGAATTGGTAAATGAACTTAAACAAAATATATAACTCACGTGCTTTGGTGGCTGAGCAGCGAAAAATGCGATAAATGATAATCATCCCATGTCGTAGTTGTTTTCGTTTGGTTTACAGTTATGGCTTCTTGTTTGTATGATGTTGAACATGGTAGTGTACTTTTTTTAGGGGAAACGTATTTTAAGAAAATGTTTGTTTTGTTATACTATGACTCATAAATTTATAGAAGTTGTAGTATGACCCGTAATTTTGGCAAGACATAACGTACAAATTCAAAAATTGTGAATATCGCACATTATTTTTTATAAATACATTATGACCCACAACTTTATATACCTACAAACTTCACATTCCTTTTGAAAATTATGTTCATCCTATAATTTCTTAGATAGTGCCTTTTGCACGGGCATTATCTGAAACTCATCAAACACAAGTATATATATAACTCATCAGAACAAGTGCAAAAGAAATTACACGGCAACGATAGTAATATTTAGAAACCAGTCTTATTTTATGGTTCCCAGCGCAACAAGCAGCGCACCACCAAATTACGAGTATGAATTAATTAAGTTAGCAACACGTGAACCTTAAATACTGTCCATAGAAAACAGACCTACACAACTACACAAATTCAGCAGATTAACCCAAAGAACGGGATGGGAATTGGCACAGCAAAGAGAACTGCACAAGTAAGAAACCCCAGACTCCAGAGAACAAGCAGAGAGTTGCAAGGATTTCGTCCGTGAGCCAAAAGATACCGAGAGAATGTCAATTTCGCCCGACTGCTCCAACTGCGGAAAATGCTGTCCCGAGGACAAGGAGATGATTCCTTGCGAGGAAAACTGCTGAACAAGCATATCCGGAAGAACCGTGCTTTTGATGCCTACAAATTGCCAAAGCTATACGTGAAGATGGTTAGTTCGGTACACTCAACGACAAAAAATGTTGCCCCGCCGAATTAATATTTGTGGGAGTGAAGAAGACATTCGGTCCACAAAAGGAATTCTTCTTTTTCAACCACAAAACAGCGATCAAGACACTCCTTTCACTTCAAGCCCCAAAAGCTTGTCTGTGCAAACCAAAACAACAAATCAGAACATCCGCCGTCACCACCAGGACTCATCAACCACTACTAAAGCAACTGATCATCATTCCACTCCGTGTACAAGCTGCACACCCAGAGGTGGCACTCTTTCATCTCAGGAGAATTGTTGAACTTCCACCTCCCAGGCACTTAGCAACAAGAGCGTAGATGGACGCCACAAGGCTACTGCAGACTGATGAACAAGAGCATCTCTGTCAACTCAGTTTGACAACTTTCTGTATTCAACTACGGTGTCATATGTCTCCATGTTGAATGGACTCTCCGCAAAACACCTTCAAGAAAGCAAAATTCGCACATTAAAATACAATCCATCATTGAATGGGCAACTACTAAAAGGAACTTGCAGATTGGAATGCGTCTCAACTCTCAATTGCTCAAGTTCAACTACAAAGATGTCATACCGAAGCTCATGCCAAAACATAGTTGTCTTTTCATGCAGAAAAGGCCACAAAGGTCCAAGATTGTCATCGTGAGATTGTCTGGAGGGAAGCTTGAGTCTCTCAAGGCTTGAGATGAAGAGCGAGGACACAACGTGCAAAATGATAGATGGATCTGGATCCCCAAGGATAGCCTGCAATTCCCTGTGAATCCATGGCTCAATTTTTTTGAGTATCCGCTCCTTGGGACCAATATTTCCTGCTATGCCCTGAAGATTGTAATGGATTAATTAATTGATAAATTGCATTCCCTCTCTCTATTTATCAACCACACTAATGAGATAAGAGACCACACAGGAGTGTGTTATTTACGAGAGACCTATCATATCATAGAACTATAGCAGCATTTATGCAGATGTAATCTAAACAACCCTCCGCAATATTCATTGAAAAATACAAATATATTTCAGCTAAAGCGAAGAACAATAATTCGGACATCATGAAACCCATCCCCTTTCCCTATGTGACCGACAACAATTCAAGTTCAAATATATACCTGCTCAGTAAATGGGACAGCTTGTAAATGTTCCTCGTATATGCTGCAAGATCCAAGTTCAAATTAGTAAAATCATTCAACTGCGTCATAAGAAATGTTGCAACAACTATTCTTCGGTTGTTCCAACAGATGACACCATGTAGAGTGGAAATAAATAAACGATACCTAGCACGCCATTGAAGGACTCTCTCAGCGGCAGCACTGGAAGATTCTGATCCTGACCTCCAAAAGCATCTTCTCCTTGGCAAAGGTCTTGACCGGGAACTGATGTGATTCATTTGCTGCCTTGGTCTTCGGAGTAACCTAAGAGTAAAACCAAATTACGATGTCAGAAAATCTCATATACTGGGCTCTTAACTGCCCAAAAGCTGCTCAATTCTTTGGGTTTCTGGGTTCATGGACCAAGCTTCTCCTCCAAAACTTACTTACCAAGACACAATCAAGAAGTAGATCATTACACCTTATGATCCGTTTCATTTCTAGTGCGTGTAGCTAAAATGCCCTCATATTTTTTTATTTTATTTTATTTTATGTTTTTTTGATGAATAAAATGGCCTCATATTAGAAAAACAAATGGGACTGCCATAGTTTAGGATAGAAAAAACTGAAATGACATCTTCCCGGCAGAAAATACAAAAAACATGCCACTTAGGAGAGTGCCGAATCAAAATACGCTTTTTAAGTCACTTTTTCGGTTAAAGGCCGTGTAATATCACGCTTTCTAGTCATCCCAAATACAACACTAATCCAGCAATTTGAAATCGTGTTGTGATCCCATGAATCCTAAGTCAAAAACGTGTTACAGTCAGAAGTTGGGGAAGATGTCAAGATTTAGAATGCCTGGGTTGGTGATGTATTTTGACCTAACTTGAAATAACCCATGAAATGGCAATTTCGTGCTCAAATTAACATTGAATTGTGCTCTGATCACATTTCCTTCAAATTGTTGACGACCTCTTCTCTCCCCACCCAGTGCCTGCTAATCTTGCTTATTATAACTTATAACTGCTAGGTGACCTTTCATAACTATCACTACATTATCTAATAGGCCAGTAGCACATTTTATCACTTCAAAGCTATCCCTCATACGCTCAACTATTAGCTCAACCTCGCCTTCAAAAAGCTTCATTACTTACCTAAGAGAGAGTATGCCTGGAACCATGGATTTTGCTAGCTAAGGAAACAAATTTAGCAAAACTCTACCAACTAAAAATTGATGATTTCGAGCAAAATCGAAACAAATAAGGATTACCTTCCGAAATCTTGTCCTACACAAATTCTAGGTTAAAATCCAGGGCAAAAATGGAGGAACAACCAAACAAGAACTGCAACTATCAAAAAGCTCACCTTCGCTCCACCAGATGATCTCTCCGTGAAGAGCCAGCACTATTGACACCCCTATGAGGACTCAGAGCCGGTAATTTATGAACAGCAAACGTCCGAGAGGAGAGGTTGATTGTGTAGAACCAGGCGTCGAAATTGGCATTGCAGAGAGGACACTTGCGCTTCAGATTGCTCCACTTTCGGATGCAATCCACGCAATAGGCGTGTAAACACGCCGTCAGCACCGCCGCCCGGCGATCTTCGATGCAGTTCAAGCATATGGGGCAGGATTTGCAGCGAATCGCCGGTTCGATTCGCCTCCGGACGAAATCGTGACGGTTGGGTGTTCTTCGTGGATGGGTGTAGCGCGAGCTCGGTGATGAGTTCGACTCCATGACGGGTGAGGGATTGAAGATGAGGCCAGCGAGCGGTCGGGGACCGATAGGAGGAGGAGGTGAGTCGGTGGTTCGCAAGGTCAGGTCAGCTTCCTTAAAACGGTGCCTCGTTTGGCTGCGAAAAAATTGGTCTTTAAACCGCCTACGAACTTGGTCTTACCAATCTACCCGGTGGACTATAAGTGATGGTGGGGTCCTTTATGATTAGGGTTTAACTAAAAAATAAACACAATTTTAAAAATTAAACATATTCTTATTAATAAAAAAACAGACGGTTACTTTTCCCACCCATCACAATCACTCTGCTCTCTCTCTCTCTACAAGTGCGAAAACCACCCATCACAACCACCTCTCTCCTCCTCCTCCATGGCGTCGCTCTCCAAAACTGCTCCCTCCTCTTCATCATCGCCCTCCATGGCTGCCACCGGCTCCGGCTCAGTCCCTGCGGGTGTTGATCAAACTCAGGTGGCCACTGTTACCTACCCCACAGTCGGGACTATCGGCTTCGTCAACTGCCCAATTCCCACGATTCGTGTCGGGAATGATGAGGTTAGAATTTTAGTTTCAGTTTGATTTGTAGTGTGTTTTCATTTGTATGATTCAATTTTGTGTTTGTTCAAAACCCCGGCGACCTTAGATCTATTTTTTTGCATAGAGACGACCTGGGTTGAGTATTTCTAGTTTGTTTTATATTCAATCTTGTGTTGGGTTAAAACCGTGACGATCTTAGATCTAGTTTTTCTGGATAGGGACGATCTGGGTTGAATTAGATCTAGGTTTTGGCTAACTACGGAGACGAAACACCTGCCAATGGCATTCTTCCGAGACGATCTAGTCTGGACCAATCGTCTGTGTTATACAGATCGTCTGCGTTTATACCAGGCCGTCTGGTGCTAGACCAGATCGTCCGGACAAGGTCGTCTCGGGTGCTAGACCAGATCGTCCGGACAAGGTCGTCTCGGTAGAAATTAATTTTACCGAGATGACCTAGTCCGGACGATCTGGTTTGTACCCAGACGATCTGATATAAACGCAGACGACCAGGTATAAACGCGGACGACCTGGTCCAGAGTTCGTCTCTGTGAATGGCCTCTAGGTCGTTCGTGCCTTTCCCGTTTCGTCTGGGTGTTTTTCTTATATCGTCCGTGTTCTACAGAACTACTGAACACTTTGACACAAATTTTTGAAGTGTTCAACACTGAATACTAAATTGAACACACTGAACACTTTTTTTGAACAAGAACGGCTGAACTCTTAGTTTTGACACCAAAACATTAACAAAACAGTTTATAACTTAGATTAGCTATAAATTGAAATCATTAGCTTATAGATCATTAATAAGTTAGATACACAATTTATAACTTAGATTAACATTGATAACTTACATACACAGTTTATAACTTAGATTAGAACTCATTAACTTATTTATGACAGTTATTTTACTAATTTGTGTTTTATATTGTGGGTTCAGTTACTTAAGGTTTCGAACATGGGCCAACATTTGGGAGGAGACGTACCGCTCTCGTTGTGTAAGAAATTGATTGAAAGAGGGAACATCACTACGAGGTGCCATCTGAAATACTATGAGCAGACTATGAAATGCCTTAGTGAGGACGTACGGTCAGTGATACGAACTAGGCTCCCGCAGTTGAAGTTCGTGTTGCACCTTAATGGTGGCCCGTTCAACTATCCGGGGCAGGTAGTAAATCTTGTTATGCATGCAAAGATCAATACGGAGAAAGAAGACACTGAGTTGTGGTTCAACGTAAACAGCATGCCGGTTCGTTTTGGATTGCAGGAGTTTTGCTTGGTGTCGGGGTTGAGAATCGGGAAAATCGACGGGGTAGGTGAGAAAGTCACTGATTATGGTTGGGCTGCGAAGTACCTCAAAAACCACAAGATGGGTCATAACATCAAAATCACTAAGGTTAAAGATGCACTTAGAAAGTTGCAAGCAGAAAAGGACCTGAGCCCTGAGAAACTCACTGATTATGCTAAGTTGGCGATGGCTTGCCTAATGGGGAGAATGGTGTACACGAGAAGCTCTAAATATGAGATGTGCATGGATCCATTCGGGTTGTTCTCGGATCTCGATTGGGCTAACAGTTTCGCATGGGGGAGTTACTTGTGGACAGATTCCCTTGATCAAGCGAAGACAGAGGCTTGTAATATGAATTTCGATCCTGAACGTCGCAGGAAGTATAACATGAATTGCTTCCCACACATCTTTCTGGCATGGATTTGCGAGGCCATACCGGAGCTCGGTGACAATGTGGGGAAGAAGAAGGAATGTGCACCGATACGGTCAAGGTTGGCTAATTGGGAGTGGAGAAATTGCAATGCAACCTTGGAAGAAGCCGCCAAATATTGGAAATCTGTAAAGAAAGTATATCCAACTCTCGTGCCAACGGAGGAATAGAAGAAGGAGCCCTACTGGGAAAGCTTCATTGAGCACCAGCGTAGTAACCCTGGCAAGCCTCTTTTCCCACGGTGGACTGCGGTCTTTCAAGAAAAGACTGTAATATTAGATGATCAACATGATAATCGTGTTTTTGAACCTTCCTACAACTTTGATAAGGTAACGACGGAAGATGATGTTGAAGCGGAAGAAGATGACGTTGAAGTGGATGTAGGTGATGTTGATGTGGAGGCTAGTAAGAAGCGGAAGAAGAAGGGCAAGAATGTCACTGCGGTTGGCCCACAAAGGAAGAAGAAGAATGCACCCCAAGCTAGTGATGCTGGTCCGATGAGGAAGAAGCGGAAGACTGTTCTCATCGATGAATCAGAAGAAGAACAAGGGGGAACAGAAACAATTAGAGAAGCCTCTATCCCCCATACGGAAGTGCCTGATTAGCATAATGATGCAACTCCTGCACCTAAGGTCCCTAGAGCTTCTTTTCAAGCTGGGGACTTTGAATCGTTCAAGCAAGATTTGTTTTCCCTGGTCCGGGGGGAGTTCAAGACAGTGAACGACAAAGTCGACAAGTTTGGCGAACGATTAGACTGCGTCGAGAAGGAAATGAAAGACTTGCGAACGTTGGTTGAAAAGCAAGGCATTGTATTATTGAAGACAACCACGAACAATCAGGACATCACGATTGAGAAGTTGGACAAACTTGGGAAAATGGAACACGTTACGGGAATTCTGGTGTCGGAAGTGTGGAAGGTGGCAAAAGGAATACCGGATGAGACACGAACTGAGTATATTAGACCTCCCGGCCAGGTGTACTTACAAGTATGATTGGTATTCAACTAAGTATGTTTTTAATTCTAACATGTTCCTAAGTTTAATGTAATATTCTTGTTAGTATGCAGAGCTCGAAGCTACCCGTAGATCCAACCAACCCCAGCCAAACGAGCATGCAGCAACAGAGCAAACAGAAGGATTCGAGCCAAACGAGCATGCAGCAACAGAGCAAACAGGATCAGGGGGATTCGAGCCAAAAGAAGATGGATCCAATCAAATTGTGCTTGCAGCGGCAGATGAAAGATCTAGGGGTCACGAGCCATCAAGTTTCCAAGAAGCAGAGGGATCCCAGCAAGCAGGTTTCCAAGAAGCAGGGGGTTCCCCGCAAGCAGGGCCATCAAGTTTCCAAGAAGCAGGGGGATCCCAGCAAGCAATGGAAGAACTGAGTGATCATGAAATTGAAAGTTGGTTTAATGCAGATTAATCAACCCTTGCAGAAGAGGGAGGCGAAGAAGAAGGAGGCGTAGAAGAAGAGGTAGAAGTGGTGTTGCCAAAATTAAATTTACATGTACCTGAAGATTGGATACCGTACTTCGAGGCTCCAGAGCATAGAGACCAAGAAGAGTGATGGACTCTTCAGTCAACGTACAGTTATGATAAGCTAAGTTTGTATGACAAGATACAAGGTCGTGATAAGTTGTTTATTGTTCGAGAAGGTGGGGTGGCAGTAAAGTGGCGGCGTGATCGCGCAAGAATTGAGTGGGAGAGAACCAAGTACGCGGCTGCACTTGCTAAAGAAGGAATTCGCCCTGTGAAGTTTTTATGTAGTGTGTCTACCGGAGTACCAACGTTCAACCTTATGATGCAACCCGAACCACCTCTAATAAAAGCCTTCCGTGCATGGTTATATGATCCTGAAGAGGAGTGGGCAGGGATATTGTGGAATTAATATACTTGGGAGGGAATTCTTTAATTACCTTAAAGCAGATTGTTCTATAATACTTTGGTATCATATGGATGAGATGACGTATGTGATTGGCGCATGTATTCAAAGAAAGTAAGCTTCCAATGATATGTATTTTAGTTATGAATTGAAACTTTTGTTTTTTTCAATTGTCTATCGATAACATACGTGCACAACGACTATTGATTACATACTACGAACAACAACTATCGATTACAAAAAACGAACAACGACTATCGATTACAAAAAACGAACAACGATTATCGATTACAAACAACGAACAACGACTATCGATAACATACTACGAACAACGACTATCGATAACATACTACAAACAACGACTATCGATAACATAGTACAAACAACGACTATCGATAACATAGTACAAACAACGACTGTCGATAACATACTACAAACGTATTAAGGTTCATAAGTGCAAGTTCTTTTTGAGTGTCCTAGTCTATCTGTATGAACCCTTTCCGCCCCGATTTTCGAAAATATTTTTTCAGTCGTGGACTTAAATCTGGTCTCCTGGTCCCTCCCTGGTGTCACCAATCTCTTTGGAGGCAATGGCCGGAGTGCTCGTATATCCTCAGGTAAAGTGTTTTTGTCCCACTGTGTGTGGTTGGGAGCAGTGTAAACTGTTCCGCTATAGGCCTCCTTAACGTATTATTTTGAATAGTACCTGCTAGTATGGTTGTACATGACCTCCATGTCGTGTTGCACGTCGTAATGGCCCAGCTTCCTAAGTGCAGATGCACATGCACAAGCATGTACGCATGGGAACCACATCTGTTGGTATTCGCCACACGTGCAGCTCCCGATGACATTTCCAGGGCTAAAATCCACCACGAAACATTTCAGGTCACGGTCTCTTACTTCGTACTCTGTGCATGTGATGGGACGTACATGCAGCCCTCGAGAGTTGGTCCAATTCTCCAACATTTTTTCTTCCCGCACCTTAGTCAGAAACATCCTTCCCATTTTTTCCAATTCGACATTTCTCAAGATGAACCATTGAGCCAATGTGTTGCATGCAAAGGCGAATAATTGAAGATGTTTGTTGTTCCGTGCATCCAGAAAGCATGAGTTAGTGGACTCTGCATGGTTGGAACATAATTTTTCGAACCGCGCTGTCTTGCCAGAAGACCTAGCCCACTTCTCCAATCCGGCATCGCGAAAGTAACCTTCAATCGTCATATTCTTCACGCAATGCACGTGCGATACAACAATGCCCATGTCCTTCAAAGATGTTTCACAGATCTCCCGGTCAAAGGTATATGCAGCTTTAAAAAAATATTAATCCCACTTCTTTGTGGGGTAATGCGACAGTCCGTTCATTTTCAGGTTATGATAGCAATGGACATGGTTGGAAAGGGGGTACACCGCCTTAACTGAATTAATTATAACTTGGTGTCGATCGGAAACAAAAGTAAGGTCATGCATGTCGGGCCTAATTTTCCGTAGTTTAGTCAAGAACCATGTCCATGCATCTGTATTCTCGCGATCCACCAATCCTTCTCGCTATCAACCATTGTGCACACAACCAACTGAACCGGTTCTTTTTTCATGTGTGACATATCAATCACAATTACAGGTCTCATATACCGTATACCTGCAATTTGTGCACCGAGGCCATGAAGCAGTACTGAAATACATTATCATGGCTCACCCCAATATCCCACTTCGCACCAGGGTTAAACTCAGCGGTTAAATGCATGAACGGAGGTAGATCTGCATAATTTTGGGCCCTAGTGCCGCTCATAAGACTTTTACGCTTTTGAATTGCAATCCACGACGTATGGTACGAGAATTCGGTGCCCATATATTTCGCAGTAGCCTGAACATCAGCGATTGATGGTGTCTTTGTGAGATCTTTAAACCGTCCCAGCAATTGCTTGGCTATAACCATGCTAGTGATGTTACGGTGCTTACCGTCAATCGCAATTGCGGTACATGTGTGAATGGGATTGTGTTTCTTAAGGACATAGTTCACAGCCTCTTTGATCTTGTACGCCCCCACCATCCACTAACAGTTGTCATCAGTACAATGCAGCACTATCCGCACAGCCTCTCGCTTGTAGACGTGAAAAGACCAATCGCTCTTAGCAGCAACTGTCCTAATAGGAATTAACAGCGCGTCAGGTCCGGCAAACAAATCGCCAATCTTCAAAACCAGTCCGTCAAACCTACCAATGCCATCACTACAACAACCACTACCACCGACCTCATCAACAAAACGAGTGTGGTCTATCTGCACAGTTTCTAATACAAGATTCTTATGCACATTTGATTCCTCTCTATTATACACATCATTGTCATTGGCCACAATGGTGGCGTTGTCATGATCAAAGTCGGGTGGACTGAGAGCCATAACATTTTCCATTTCTGTAGGGACCAAGGGAGGGTCCATGTCGTCAGCATAGCCCTCGGGGATGATCTGCACACCGGGAAAGTATTCTTCTTCAATCAATGCATGGGGGCTACTGTGATCATCCACGGGAATTAGCTGCATATTGTGGTCATCCATCAGAATCGGCTGCATATCGTGATCCATCGGAATCGGGCCGTTATGTACTCTATCAAGAGCTATATCTGAAACTACGTTTCCTTGAACCTCATCCTCAAAAGTAATGTACATTCTAACAGTAAACCCCGCAGAACACCAATCAAACAAATCATCGATTTGTATGTCATCAGAAGTACGTTAGGGGGGAACAAGTCTGCATCGTCTATCAAGTGATGATAGTGTAAGACGATCTTCTTAATAGACTCATGATCATCACCCATTCTAACAGAAACATCTTCCTTCAATAACTCTACAGTAATGCCTTTGCATATCCTAAATTGTGCTGTCTTCAATCTTTCACCCAAGTATTTGTACCTACTTTCGACACGATCCCATGCACCATTCCAGATGACAAGTACTCCTAATTTCTTCACCATCTCTTCCATATATAAACAAACTTCACATGTTAGAAGATAATGTTTTTTTTAATTAGGATTTAGGGTTTAATAATAACCATAATGTGATAATAGTTATTTTTAATAATAAGGGTTTAGGGTTTAGGGTTTAGGATTTAGGGTTTAGGTTTTTTTAATAATAAACAGTTGGTAGCGAAGACAGAGACGGCCAATGTCCGTTGGGCGTCTCTGTCTTCCCAAGTGAATGACACAGACGAACCAGACGACTGTGGTCGTCTCTGTCTTCACAAGTGAACGAACCGGACGACCTTGGTCGTGATCAGACGACCTTGTCAGCCGGACTTGGTCGTCTCCGTCTTCACTGATGAATGACACATACGAACCGGACCTTGGTCGTCTCGATAGTTTATTTTTTAGAGGAACTTCAAAGCCTTGGAAATTGATAAGCCGCAGCCTTTTTAAGTGTGGATACATTTTCAAGAAGAAATCATCTAGAAAATGTATCCACATTATTACAAGCATGCACGACACAAGAAACAAAAGAAACTGCCGAGTCTCTTCATCTACCCTCCACCAACTATTGAAACTCCCAAACCCCAATCTATTCACACTTCAAAATCACTCCATCAAAATGTCCAAACCAAGCTCCACACCTAAGGAGTACGAAACTGATCACGGTGAAGAAGAAGAGGAGGAGGTGGAAAGTGATGAAGAAGAAACAAGTCAAGAGAAGGAAAGTGATGAAGAAGAAAAAAGTGAAGAGGAGGGAAGTGAAGAGGAGAACGAAATTGGTTATGCACTCAAAAAGGGTTCCGAAACAATCATTCACTCATCCGAAGAAGACGAAGAAGACACGGCTCACTGGACTACTCTCCCACCTCCTCCACATAAAAGAAACAGGGATGGGAGTGCTAGTGAAGAATCGAGCACTACTTCGGATTGTGACCCAGAAGTGATTCCCAGGGATAAGAAGAAACCAAAAAAAAATGTAGTTTGTTTCTTTTAAGTTTTGAAATTTCAATGTAACTTGCAATTTATTTGAAGTTTAATGCAATTTCTTCTAAGTTTTTGTTTATTTTTTGTCTTTAAGTGATTTGTTTAAAATTTGTTGTCTGTTTATGTTGATTTTATCTTTGCTAGCGCGAATCTAATTTTTGTGTTTGGGTCTTGATTAATGTTGGGTTGATATTATTTACCTTAATTTTACCTTGATTAATGTTTGAAGCCATGTTCCAGTTTTTTTGTTTTTGGAACTGTTGATAATTTTAATCTATTTGTTGATGTAATTTCTGAAGTATTTGTTCTTATGGGTTCTTCACAAAAACATGTAAGTCTTATTCAAAGTATTTGATTATTGGAATTCTGATTGTTGTATTTGATTGTTGGGGTCTTATTTTAAGTCTTCTTTAAAGTATTTGATTGTTGGGGATCGTCACGGTCGTATGGGAAGTTCGCCGAGACCGTCTGCCAATCCAGTTCACTCAGACACAAACGATCTAGAATCATAGAGACGACCTGTCTGGGTCGTCAGGGTCGTCGGGTTGTTCCCTCGGTGGTTTTCCAGTTCACTCAGACAGCGAAGACCTAGACTCACCGAGACGAACAAGGTGGGTCGTCAGGGTCGTCGGCATGTTCCCTCTGTGGTTTTCCCAGACGATCCCTATACTTTATAGGTCGTCTCTGTCTTAGTGAATGAAGACCAAGACGACCAAGCCCACTGCCTAGTCGTCGTGGTCTTACTCAAATCGTCCCCGACTAGTGTTACATTGGCATAAGAAAACACAGAAAGAACAAATGATATGAACACATGTAAAATTGAAAAAATCAAAATAAAAAGCATAAATTTTAAGTGATAAGCTAACATTAGGATCAAAAGACACAACAAATACAACAATCTCAACAAAATTACAGTTTACCTGTACTCTGAGCAGGTTCAAGAACAAATGGAGATGATAGACTCAGATAGAGAGAAAATGTGAGAACTGGATAAAACAAGAGCAATTGAGTGTGACAAATGAGAAGTTGTTCGATGGCATTAAGGTTGGAGTACGCTGAAATCATAAATGATACAGTTGGAGTAATTTCTAATCGCAATTTTTTAGGTAGAGGTAGATGAAAAAAATTGGATGTTCGTGAGGGAGAAACAAAAAGCAGTGAAGATTTGTAGTGAGAGAAAAAATGGAAGGGTATTGATTATTAGGGTTGCAAGGGCATTGCTGTCATTGAACGAAAATGTTGGCTGACAATTAGTACTTGTGGCTAACAACAAGGGACCACATGGTTGCAAATAATATCTTCAGAGATCAAATTACCCAGCCGGGTAGATTGGAAAGACCAAGTTTGGCCAAGGGTATAAAGTAAACACATGTTGGTAGAAAGACATTTGAACAAAAACCTCTTTGGTTGCGCCCGTAATTTTGGGAGTATCATAATGGGTAATTTACAGTTTGTGGCCCTAAGTTTATGTAAATAGACAGTTCATATCCCTACTGTTCATCAATTAACAAGGGACACCCCTGTCCCATGTTATGGATGGTTTGTAACGGTCATGGACAGATAATGCAAAAACACTAATATGCCCAACGAAATATCTCTTTTGTGACTCTCCGACGTCGATGGATGAAAAATATGGAGGGTTAATCAATCTACAGCAACTTATAGAAAGCACTCAATCGGATGAAAAAAAAAATATTGCGCGCATTTGTGTGAACTTCATCTCTGCAAGTCTAAGAAACCGAGTCATCCAATAGATACGCGAAAAAAACTTTTAGGTTGGTTCATGACGGTACATAATTCAGTTGACAAAGAGAGTGTAAAGGAAAGACGCAAAGGAAATCATTTTAATTGATTCGTTTTTCAATTTAATTAAGGTGTTGCTAGATAGTAGTAGAATTGTGTATGTTTTCTATGTATCTCTTTGTATCTTATGCGTTTCTCTTCTATTCACAAACACTTTTTAGCATATTATATCAAGCTGAATACTAGATTTTTTTTATTCAACGCTTGAATTTTAATAAACAATGGTTGTATTAACTACTATAATCTTTGACAACGAAAATTACAATAATACTCTTTATTTTAGTTTTGGATAATTTTTAATGATATTATTTAGTTTCACCTTAAAAAATTCATTATCATTCTAGTAAACAAACCACAGACTGATGTTGATAATTGACAAGTACTCTATCAGAATTAATTTTGTTAAATAAAACTTCAAATTCACTCAGCGTCGAGTTTCATTCTCGAACTTACCTTTTGACAAAAAAAAATATATTCTATAGTAACTTATAACCATCCATAGAGAGGTAAAAGATCATACAATTTAATGGTATAAATAGTAATATCTAAGCGTCTAAAGATTCAAAAAATGACATTGTATCACTAGAGGGCATAATATGCATGAATCAAACACCCAAAGGTGTACCCCACTGCCAACTCACAAAATAGGGGTGTTCCATGCCAACTGACAAACAATAGAGGTTTGCATTGCATATTTACCTAACTTGAGGGGTAATAAGTGCAAATTACAAAAATTCATGGGCAAAATGGGAATGAAAAATACACCAAAAAATGAGCCTCACTAACACATCACAGCTCCTAAAGGAAATGGATGGAAGGGTATAATTTGTAATTATTATTGCACAAAATAGAGGTGTCCCATGTCCATTGATGAATAGTAGGGATAGGGATTGTCTATTTACATAAACCCGAAGATGCAAACTATAAATTACCCAATTTTGGGAGTATCATAATCCATTTAATTTGAAGAATTACTTTCCTCAAAAAAACTGAAGAATTACATTGCCCCAAACCGGGCCGAATCTAAAAATTATTCATTGTCATTGATTTCATTGTGCTTAAAGAATGGTCGACCCGAACCAAGTTCGTTTAAACATAGGGAACACCCCATGAGAACTTTCCTACCTAATATTCTCTTTGGCCTAATTTTAGTGTTTTTTTTTCCCTAAGTTCTTTTTAAGTGGTTTGTTTTTTACTTTTGCGTTGTAAGATCATGTAGTTTTGTGTCCACTTGACTCTTATCCAGGGGCGGAGCCATGTAGGGGCACGGAGGGGGCACGTGCCCCCCCTAAATTTCCCAGAAACACTAGGATACCTTTATATTTTTTATTTTTTTTAGTTGTACCAGTATCAATATATCTGTGTGCCCCCCAATTAAAACATAATTGGTCTTTGGCCAAGTGGTATTAGTTTTGTTTGCAAAACTTAGATCCTGGGTTCGATTCTTCGCACAAGCGTTTTTTCTTTGGACGAAAGAAAAAGCACTACGTGTTTAATTCATACAGTTACCCATTTTACAACGCAATCTGTATTTGGTCCAGTGGTTATTAGTTTGGTTTGCTAAACATTGCTTCACGAGTTCGATTCTTGGCACAAGCATATTTTTTTGGACAAGAAAAGCACCCCCTAGCATAATTTTCTTGGCTAAATTATGCTTATTAGAGCATCTCCCACAGTTGACATCAAATTTCACACAAAATCCTATATTTGGTGGAGAAAAATGGTTTGGCCTCCCACAGTTAACCCTCAAAAACACCATTTCACCATTTTTGGTGGAGAAATAGAATTTTTGGTCTCCCACAGTTTTCACCAAATTTTACATCAAATAGCTATTTCACCATTTCATCAAATTTAGAGAATGGTATTTTTGGCCTCCCACAACAAATCATCAAATTTATCACCAAATCATGAATTTCATAACTATCAAAATAAAAAAATAAAAAAATATTACCAAAATAATATTACACGAAATTACAAAATGATTAAGTAACACTTCAAAAAATCTAAAATTAACCAGTCTAATCTATTTGACCATGATTATCCCATATGTATTACTATAGTTCTTGAAGTTTAACATGAGTGTATTATGTTCGGCCAAACCTGTTGCAATTACATTAGTTATTTTATTTTATCATCCTGAAGCATGATGCTAAAAATATTATGTAACAGGCTATGGCTCAAAAGCATATTATACAAAGTGGGAGAAAAAAAACGAATGACGTATATACTGTTAAGACGAAATGCTACACTATTACATTAGAGAATATTATTACCATGAAAGTAATGTGAAAACATGCCCTAAAAACTAATAAAAAATTTGGTGTAGATTACACCAAATCCTATTTTGCCATCAAATTTGATGGTAAAAATAGGATTTGGTGATATAGGATAGGATTTGAGGGTACTGTGGGAGATGCACTTCACCATTTCACAAAAGCTACACCAAATATAGGATTTGGTGATTTGGTGTTTTTTTGGTCAACGACTGTGGGAGGCCAACAAAAAAATCACAATTTTTTTGATGATTTGGTGATTTGATGATTTGTTGTGGGAGGCCGAAAACACCAAATTTTTACTATCAAATATAGGATTTGGTGAACTGTGGGAGATGCTCTTACACTAGCATAATTTTTTATTTATTAAAAATTTAAATCCTTTTCTTTAAATAAAATTTTGTCCCCTAAAAAAATATTTGTGCCCCCCCCCCTTAACCAAATTCCTGGCTCCGCCACTGCTCTTATCCATGTTGGTTTGGTGGGATGTTTTCGGTTTGATGTTATGTCTGTACTTTTTACTATCGCTAATGTGATGTTCTTCCTTTCGTGCCAAAAAAATATTATTTTAAACATGCCTTAGAAGGGGTTAAATTAACGTTAATTGAGTCACCATTTTATTTTTAAAGTACTGGGAATAATAGTCCCAACAGAACGTGCCATGCACTAGTTAAATTATTGTCACAGATAGTGTAAGAGATACACTTATAAACTTGCAGTCTTGTAGATGGCTCGAGAGTTGAGTTTTTGGATTTGAAGAGATCTAATGGTGCAAATCTAAACAACATGACACCATTGTACAATAAAACTATTAGCTGCCATAGTAAATAGATGGGTACCATCAGTGCAATAAATGGTTAAGTACGAGTACTAAGGTGTAAACAAAACTAAAAAATTATACCACTGGTGTCTTAAACTTTTTTTTTTTGAAAAAAAAAAGAACATTTCATAGATAACCAAGCATACAAAACGAATAACACAAACCAAAACAGAGGGCAATGTCTGAAACCCTCTTATCATCCAACCTATGTAAAACATAAGTGCCTAGAAATAATTTACATAAACTTGTTCTTGAAACTTTCTATCTGATGCTAATGAAAACTTCAGCGTTGTTCTCCCACACCAACGAGGAAGGAGTAATGAAATATCATCTTAGTATCCCACACCAGCGAGGAGAAGTGTGAGTCGTGGGTGATAGAGAAAAGATAAATTGTTGAAAAATATCATCATGTTTTTCAGGGACTAAAATGATACTTCCTGCAAACTTAGAGGCTATAAATAGGGGTTTACCAGTTTACAACGCCACTTTTTTCCCTAAGATCCTATGAGAAACACACACATGCTAAATATAACAAATGTTAATTGTGTCTCAGCTGAACACTATACCGTATCGTTCTTCAATCATTCGCTTGCTCTTGAGACATTGTCTGATTAAACGGTTTTAATATAACCTCTTCTAACTTGCAACAACATCTTCAACCCGGAGGACTGATCCATCTGCCCAGGGTTAATCTTGGAACAACAGGTACTCTCTTAACAGTACATGAAAATTAATTCACCGTCTTTTCATGATTTATTTCACAATCACTAGTTAACCTACCCAGAAGCTACAAATAAAATATGAATTTTATGCGGCTCGGAAAGGGTTCTATGAACTATTCCAGAGAAAACTGGAGAAAGTATGTAAGTGTAATAATTTGGAGTTGGAAGACTAATGTAGAGTGAAGAATGTTATAAATTTAAGTATGGACCTAGGTGTAAAAGGTTTTAGAACTAATGAGCAAGTGTAAGATGTCGGAAACTCTAGCGAATTGATTGCACATCCACCGACCATAAGTAATATAAATAGCACTTCTGTTGTTTTGGAGCTGCATACCCTCTCGCTCTCCACCTCCCTCCATTGTTGCTCTCGTTGCGTGTCTTTAGTCTATCTCCTGGTTCAATAAAAGGCATATCTCCCTCTCCATTTCATCAATCTCTTCGTGAATTAATTGGATTTTTGGTGGTGTGTTGATAGTCTCGATGTGGTAAAGATTCATGCAAGCTTTATTCAACTTTCACTGATTAATTAAAGTTCTTCAAAAACCATAAACTACATTAAAAGGGGTCCGGAAGGATACCTCGGGATTTGTGAGCGTAGGATGGATGCACCATTTTCAAGACATATAAACTTTAGTTTATATATGTTGTTAATTATTTAGCCCGACAAATTCAGGAAGGATATTCTTTTGTGATTGAGACTTTAGAATAAGTTTGTTGCATTTTACTCTGTTTCATGGATACCATCTTCGAGAATTTTGGAAAATCTAGGAATGTGGGAATAGATGGAGAAGGATTTTGCATTGATGCTATGTTATGACTTGAGTATCCTACTTCAATTTCTTAGAGACATTATCACCTCTTTGTAAATCACATTATTAGTGTACCAGCCCGCATGTCTCCTAACTCCATCTTTTATCATAATCTTAGTTGTATTCCTGAAAATGCAACATATAGAAGCCCATGGGTGAGGAGCAGGAATCCATCTCCGATCAATAAATTACCTGGTGCCATTGGAATGAGGTCCTTGTCGTACTTCTAAAGCAACTCGATCAGGCCCTTTATAAACATATTTGTATAAATATTTGACACTGTTGATGTTATTGCAAATCTCGAAGTTAAATGTTTCCTGAAGCCTTCGCATAACGTAGGTGTCCCTCTCGATCTTAATTGACGTGGTTCAATTTTGTCAACTACATACTGTCGAGCAAGCATCACCCTCGAAGAAGTTGTAAAGGATCATCACGTTGCATCTGAAAATTTCAATATTAAAATTAAAATTATTAGTACATAGTAAAGTTTTGTTTTAATATTTTACCTGTACAATATTAAAGATGATAAAAGATGGAGTTAGAGACTCAATGTCTCTAAGAAATTGAAGAGGTGATATGTCTCTAGGTGATTGAAATACCCCGTTTTGTGAAAATGGGTATTTATGATATTACTATAACTTTTAGGTATTAATATAATATTATTATAAGTATTGGGGTGTTAATATGCTACTATTATATTTTAAGATATTATTTAGTGTCAATATGACATTAGTATAAGTGTTGGGAGCTAATCTTATTGATAGGAAGTTAATTTTTATTACTAGTAACTATTTGGGGTTATTATGTATTTGATCAACTTTATAAAGAGCCTTTTATTTAATTCAGGGGGTGCTAGTGACTTTTGTCTAAAACAGTGGGGGTGAAAGTGTCTTTAACCCTAAAAATAGTCATCTTCTTCCTCAAACTCTCCCATGGAGGAAGAACTCCATCTCCAACCCAAACACCACCATTACCACTCCGAATCTTCACCAAATTCGTTGATGTTTGTCCCAAATCACTCCCTATTCGATTTAAACTCATCAAGGCTCGATAATTTAGCATCAAGCAACCCAATTTCGCCAATTTTTGGTCCCGATTCAAAATCAAAGTTTTCAAAGTGGGTTTCCTCATGGAGGTTGAATTCTTCACCCTCTAGCCTATATAAACCCCCCAATCTCAGAGCAATTCTCATACCAATTCATAGCTCTCAATCTCTCCTTCAATTTCTCTCAATCTCTCCTTCAATCTCTCTCTCTCTCTCCCTCTCTCTCTCTCCCCCGTCCGCCGCTGCCGGCCGCCGCCACCGGCGACCTCGCCGCCGTCGGCCGCCCTATCCCCGACGCCACCGTCGGCCTCCACCATGCCTTCCCGTTTCCTTTTGTTCGGGTATGAAGAACAAAACCCGTTTGACTCACTCTCTCTCTCTTGTTTTTGTTTTGTTCTTTTTAATTTTGACTATCATTGAAAGTTAGGTCATATTATTAATGTCTAGATTGAATTAACAAGTTGGGCAGTGGCCCAGTGGTTAAAAGGTAATAGTTAAAGCTTTGGTAAAGTTAGAGAAGAAGGTCATGGGTTCAAACCCCGTAAGGGACAATTCTTTTTGTACAAGTTTAAAATCATTTTTTTTGTACTCACCTTTACTCCAAAATAAAAAGTATATTTTTCTTACTTATTTTTATAAGTTTGTAACGAATTAGAATAAGTTATTTTCTTCAAATAAATTTGTTATTTCTTTTAAATAAAAGTTAGTTTATAACTTATGCTCTCTACTAAGGCTTGTTTGGTTGGGAGGAACTACTATTAGAATTATTATTGTTTTTGGGGAAAAATAATATGCTTCTCTACCCTATAATAAGGGAAATAATTAGTTAATCTTATAAGTTATATTTATATAACTATAGCTATGTTCTTATAAATAATAAACGTTAGCTTAATAAAGCATATTTTTATTATAAAAGAGGTTTGTTCACCTTAGCAAGGGTTGGGGAGAGTTAGTAAGAGATTTATTTCATTTACATATAGGACTTCGTGTGCAATGTGTTGATTAGGATACTATTAAATTTGTAGGCGACAGTTTCGTTGACGAAGGACACGTCAAGTATTACTAGGAAGTGGTTTGCTTTGCTTGAGATTAAAGGTAAGTAAATATGTCAAGCCTAGTGTGCTTATCTCTTTCGTGTCAAAACGAGTTCTTGTATTTCTTTACGTCTCAAAATGTGTTTATGTGATGTGACATGCAATATGTGATTTCTACTTGATAAATGTTTTTCTTGAAAATATCACCATGTTAATGATAATGCATTAATACGTAAAGTGGAATAGTTGTGCGGGGACATTTATGATTATTGTGGTATGGTTACCATTGGCATTGGACGGTTTGATCTCGGTCTTCCGTTTCAATTTATTTTTATTTTAATCCGGTTGCAAGTCCCCGGATAGCTCCTTGTACTCACTCTTCTGGCCGCAAGAAGTCTGTAAGGGGGTGTCGACACTTAAGGTCTTGGATGCTTGCGAAGTGGTTGGTTGGTTTCCCCCGTCACAACAAAGTAATAATGGATTTTTGGTTTTTGTTAACGAAAAGAAGTTAACGATGGATTTTGGATTTTCCTAATGATTATCAAAATGGATTTGGAAATATTATGGAATTGGGAACTCTTATGTTTTAATACAAGAGTCAACTTTATTACCGCTGTGTTTGCGAAAAACTCTTACTTACAAATGAGTCATTGTTTTATAACTACTTCATCATCGTTTTACATGTTTGGATGTTTATTTACCAGTATTTCATGCTGATTTTGTACTGTGGTGTTTCTTTTTCATTCCGCACCACAGGTTTAGAAGATGGTTATCTGGCGTAGAAGGGGACGCGCATCACATGGAATAATAGATGTAGTATTTCATTTGAATTTGAATTTCTTATTAGTTTAAACACTTTAGTTTGTTATGCCGGTTTGTGGCTAGGATGTTTGATTTTTAATAATGCAATAT
Source organism: Linanthus parryae (assembly GCA_023055425.1). Taxonomy (NCBI): domain Eukaryota; kingdom Viridiplantae; phylum Streptophyta; class Magnoliopsida; order Ericales; family Polemoniaceae; genus Linanthus; species Linanthus parryae. Next base: position 127,185,902 of record JALGPY010000001.1, read on the forward strand.
TTTCTATTGGATTTAATTATTATTGTGGATGTTTTGTGCTTGCGAACTATGTTATAAAATCTCCTTGTATCCGGGCTCCTCTCGGGTACGGAGTGACATCCCCGGGTCTCCGGCTTGGGCCATTTGGGGGTGTTACAGTTGGTATCAGAGCCAGGCAATCCAAAAAGAAAATTTAAAACATGTAGGGGAATTTAAAATGGACATAGGAAAAGAATTTAAAATTTGACAAGCCGTTGGGAATTTGGGTAGTCTTGAACAGTCTATTATGTGTTTAGGTCTTTAGACAATAGGCTTAGTAAGTGAGTATCACCACCCACCCTCTTCTAGCTAAGAGCTTTAGTCCATCCAATTTAACTGAGTGTTTGGATTTGAGGCTTTTCATTGGAGTATTGGTTTAGGTGTCTATTGTTTGGGTGATCAAAAGTTGAAATTGTTTTCGAAAGTCTCGTGTGATCAAAAATTAAAGTTTTGGGAGTATGTACTTATTTCATAAGGGCAAACATTTTGGTTTATGATACAAGTTGTGGAGTGAGAGAGTATATGGAGTCGTTTCCTTTTTATAGATGGCTAGAACTAAGAGAACCGCAAGGAAGCGTGTATTTCCAGTATTGTGAGGATAAGTTTAATGCGTTGGAGTTTACTCGATATCGGAATCCCGCTTTTCAAGCTTATTGTATGGTGAATGCTCTACCTATGGGGCCCACATTTAGAGATATTGTGGCTAACTATGAAGATTATTTCTATCAAATGAATGAATGGTGAATGCCGACTTTATGTGTAAATGTTGATGAATACTCATGGTCAATGGCAAAGGATCGTAATAGATTCTAGTGAAGATGAGGATATTGTGGAAGGTCCTAGTTAGAATGATGAGTTCGAGGATAACCCTAGGAAAGACATGGAATCGGAAGCAATTGTGAATAATTGTGAGAAGTAGATATATTGGGCCTCTTTGATTTATTAGACTTCTAATGCTTTTGGAATTTTACTTTGGAATAAAACCATGAAGCCAAACAATACTTTAAGGTTTCTTAGAATGTTTTTGCATAAGCCACTTTTGGGCTAGCGATAATCATTGGTGATTTGCATAGATTAAATATTGCTTTCATGAGGAAGGATAATACTTATGTTTTGAGGAACCGTTTTGGAATATAATAATTTATGTTTTATTGAGTTGGAGTATGGTTTGAATTTGATGTTGTATTGCGTTTCGGAAGCATTCATGAGTTGGAACACGGGGAAACTTGATGTTGGTAGTGTTTGAATCTCTGCAGCAGATGGTATTTGGTGTAGCAGACATGTTTAAATGTTTAATTATTTTTCTCGGAATTTTTTCCAGGTACTAGACATGTTCAGGAACATGCCATAAGAATTTCAATCCCAAATAAGTTCTGGATATTTAGATACGAATTTTCAAAGTTTATTGTTCAATAGCAGAATTTCATAATGGCCATCTGTAGTATTTTTGAGTTTATATCTTTACAGATCTTGGATGGATCTCAAAACTTTTATGGTAATTGGTAGACACATAGGGCTATATCCGGGTGAAAGCCTAGCCCACTTGAGAAAGTAAAAGTCAGTTTAAGACTTGGTGAAGTTGAAGTTTCTGTTCTGATGGCTTATGACAGCAGCTATGCTATTCCCTGCATAACTTAAATTCTATAGATTATTTTGAGTTTATTCTTCTTGATTATGAAATTAGACTCATAGAGGTCGACCCGTATAAAATTTGATAATTTTGCTTACCCGTTTGATCACTTTTCTAATTTTCAAAGAAACATGAGAAATAAGATGTGTTCAATCTATGTGAAAGTTTCATGTGTAGTCGATGGTATGATCAATGTGTTATATTACTTGCTTAGTTGCTCATTATGTGACATGTATTTTATTTCAATTAAACTCCATGATACTTTATGAATGATACAATAAGCTATAGTGTAGGACATTAGACCACACATACAACACTAGAAGTAGTTGTTACAAAGAGGGTTAAAATTTCTTACCTTTCCGAACCCGATGAATGAGGATTCAAAATAACTTTGGTAGTTAAGCAAATACCATTCAAGCAAAGTTTTTATGAGCGGGAAAAGAGGATAAATGAGCTCATATCGACGAATTGTGAAGCACCTACGCATTGGGTTGGTTACGAATTTTAAAATAATGTAGGAGGAACAAGATGTATTTATATTATGTCAAGACGAAAGTGTTTGAGAGATGTTTGGCAACTTTGTATCAAATTTGTGGTTTTAGATACTTCTTAGCCAGTTTGTCGAAGTTTAGACTTTTGGGTGTTTTTACGGAACCATATTGCGGTTGAGTTGACTACTTTGGAGATTTCGGTATATTAAGTCGTTATAGAGATTGTTTGAGAGTTTTCATGTGTTGGAATGCTAAAATGTTGACATTATACTTGGAGCTCTATTTATCGATAATGTACATGAGGAGTTTAATTTTCTTTCATTGATGACAGTTCTCACAACCATCTCATTAGAGTCTTGTTTTTCGGGGTATAATTTTGAGCGTTTTTTATGATTGACTTCGAATTGGGCTTCGGGGTTTCAATTTTTGAACAAGTTTTGGGATCTTGATACGTTGCTAAAAAGTCTGATCTCCAGCATTGTGCTGTCTCTTATAAATGTCGCTGAGTTTTGAGAATTTTTGGGTAAATTGTTAGATGGAAGTTGCTAAGTGTGTAATTGTTTGGAAGTCGGCCTTGGAATACCCATGCGGTAGCATAATGTTTATGTTTGATGTCTAAATAGGAGTATCCTTAAACTCTGGTCGATATGACCGTCAATCTAGTGAATCCAACCGTAGGAGATTTTCAGCTAAGCCACCCAACAAGAACACCTTTCTTTGAGGGTATGTCAAATTGGGAATTTATCGGAGAAGTCTTGGATATGTGTGAGCATCGAGTTTTCACTTTTTGTAAGATGGGTATACAAGAACGTCCTGGTTCAGATTTATTGCATTGTGGAGTCGTTACTTGATGAGAATTCTTTGATTTCCAATTAAGAGACAGTATAATGATTTAGCTGATGAGGAATGCTGGTACCTTCCCAAGTAAAAATATTTACAACAAGGCCAATGGATGATAAATTCGCACTTCATAAAGTGTGTATTGTTGTTAGCTCACAAGACTTGGGAGGAACCTATGGAGGACCTATGAGAAGTGAGAGACTAAAGAATTAGCATGGACGATAGTGGTTTCTCACCCACCCTCGCCTAGAAAGGGTTTTGAGAACCATGTCTTCCAATTTCTCCAAATATTCAAATTTATTTTAGAGCCTACTTTAAAATGGTTAGGAAAAAGTAATCTTGGGATTTTAGTTGAAATGTCTACCAAAGAATATCGGAGTTTCCCTTTTGATTGGAGTATTTTTTACCTAGTCTTGATGAATCGCATTGTTGTATTAGTGGATGTACCTATTCTTATCTTGTCTTGCCTATATTTATTGGAGCTTATATTTAACCTGTTCCTCTCCATTATTGTCTATATATGACTGTAAATGAATAAGGAAAATGGGGAATCACTCATATAAATTAGATTTGAGGGTGAAAGGCTAAGATTTGTTTGTTATTTTTTAGACCATTGGAGTTACCAAGTGCAGTATTCTGGGTCACTAGAATGTTATCGTTTACATTGGGTATTTATGTTTGGAGCCTTGTTACTTAGCTATTATTCGAGAGAAACGTTTCTTTGTTCATGGTTTGCCCTTGGAGTTACGCTAGTCGTTGGGTTGTGACATCATTTTGTGTAAGCGTAATGTATTTGTTATTTTAATCTGATTGGGAGTTTCGATGTTCAGCCTTGAACAATCTGATGACCTTGTTTCTCGGGAAAAATAGTTTATAATGTTGTAATGGTTATCATTGGAGTTATTAATCTTGATTTCGGGGAGCTTTCAACTACCTTAGTATTAACAATGAGACAAATTTTTGCTGTAGTCTAACTTATCTTGGTATAATCTCATTTCGAAATAGTTAGCTAATAACGTTGATTGGCGTATATGATTGGAGCATTGTCACTAAACTACTATTTGGGATAATGGAATGGTTATTAACCTCTAAAAGATTTGTCGATTTTTATGCTTATATTGAATTCCTTGGAGTTACATAAATCGTTGGTGTACCGGGATCAATGAGGCCGCTTAGTAGTTGTAATCTTCTCGGACGATGTACTTGGAGCTTTGTTAACAGAAATATGTTTTTAGGATTTATCACCAAAGGCGACTTCGGATACTAGCTTGCGAGTCTCGTTAATGTTGAACCTATTTGAATATGAATAAGTTGCTTGGAGTATGTGCCTCAGTATCGTATTATTTTGGGTACACATGGTTTATTTTTATTTATTTCGTTAGCTCGAGGCGAATTTTCAGATGACGGTAGGAAAACAACGGTAAAGGGAACCACCGGGTAAATCACAGGCTATAGTTAAGTGTCTAAGGATAGGAGGAACCATGTCGCTTTGGAGTCTTGTGCACTATCTCTTCGGTTCTCTATTTTGTTAGATAAAACATTTTGTACCATTCGAATATAGTTTTGACCTTGGGAATCAGTTTTGGAGTTCACTTAAATATTGTTAAGGGAACGTGATATTTCCTTCTTTATGAATCGTCTTTAGAGCCATACAAATTCGTTTGAATGTGTTTTCATTGTTTAGGGAATCGTAATCTAGAATATTTGATTTGGTTTATGCTTAGGTTCACTAAGAGTACGAATTTTAAACTTGGGAGATTCTAATGACCTTACTCTCTGTGAAGAACAGCTTATGAGACAATAGCAATGGTTACTGGGGTAAATGATTGAAGCAATGAAAATATTTTCTTTGGCACTGATTAAGTTGTGGACATGATCTCACTAGCCATGTTATAATCTAAATTTTGATGTAATTGAGGCACTTTGTCATAGGTTGAGTATTATTGAAGTCTTGTCACCAGAATCATTGTTCAAGTCATGGGATGAATGTCCACGGAGGAGCTAATTTAAAAGTTGTATGTTTTTATTGGGCTACTAGAGGTTCTACCTCTGGTTGAGTGGTTGTAAGAGTGTGCTTGTAATCATTTGGAAGGGGGATTATAATAAAGACTATTATATAGGATACCAAAGACCGTGTTCAAAGGTTAGATCCAACAACTAAGAGACAAATCCGCATGTGAACTTTCTTTTGACATTGTTGTTATATACTTGGAATACTCGAACAAATAAATTTATGTAATAATCTTGGCTCTGACTCAAATTTTGTGATTGTTATTTTGTTTTACGATGTTACTCCTATATGGAGAACACTAATATCTTTGTAAGAACTACTATGGGAATGTAATCCCAAGAACAACATTGTCCTTGGAAGATTGGTTATAAATGACAAATGATGATCAAACTTGTTAAGTTGAATTGAATGATATATGTGATGTTACTGCATCTTCGTAGTGTTGCATGATAAGATAGAAATTGATCAATAGGCGATAGTTGTGATCCCGACCCCATAGCCTTACCACCTGATCAGATGATCACGTACGACTATGACTTGAAGAGAAATGCCAAAATTTCGGGGAATACCTTGTCCCATGTGTAGAAACTTAGGAAGTGTGTTCTATACCATTTCATGTATTGGACCCCGAACCATAAGTTTCGACCATGTTAAGATTCTAGATATCATGACAAGGGGCACGTGTACCAAGAATGTTTGAATTTTAAAGGTCTTATAGACAAATTACCTCACAAGAAAGGCAACATGTGAAGCAGGGGATGGTATGAGGAAGAAGTATCCTCACCTTTTAGACGAGATAGTTTGAGTTCCGAGGACGTCACTCCTTTAAGGGGGGAAGAATGTAATCCTTCGGTTTTGAAGTCTTTGGTTTTGAAGAACGTCATTTTTGAAGCCTTAGGTTTGCGCTTAGTTATTATACCCTAATTATACCCTAAAGTGGAGACCCATACCTTAGTGGTTGTTAGGAGATTGGTTTAAGCTTCGAGGACGAAGCTCTCTTTAAGGGGGGAAGGATGAAATACCCCGTTTTGTGAAAATGGGTATTTATGATATTACTATAACTTTTAGGTATTAATATAATATTATTATAAGTATTGGGGTGTTAATATGCTACTATTATATTTTAAGATATTATTTAGTGTCAATATGACATTAGTATAAGTGTTGGGAGCTAATCTTATTGATAGGAAGTTAATTTTTATTACTAGTAACTATTTGGGGTTATTATGTATTTGATCAACTTTATAAAGAGCCTTTTATTTAATTCAGGGGGTGCTAGTGACTTTTGTCTAAAACAGTGGGGGTGAAAGTGTCGTTAACCTTAAAAAATAGTCATCTTCTTCCTCAAACTCTCCCATGGAGGAAGAACTCCATCTCCAACCCAAACACCACCATTACCACTCCGAATCTTCACCAAATTCGTTGATGTTTGTCCCAAATCACTCCCTATTCGATTTAAACTCATCAAGACTCGATAATTTAGCATCAAGCAACCCAATTTCGCCAATTTTTGGTCCCGATTCAAAATCAAAGTTTTCAAAGTGGGTTTCCTCATGGAGGTTGAATTCTTCACCCTCTAGCCTATATAAACCCCCCAATCTCAGAGCAATTCTCATAACAATTCATAGCTCTCAATCTCTCCTTCAATTTCTCTCAATCTCTCCTTCAATCTCTCTCTCTCTCTCTCTCTCCCTCTCTCTCTCTCTCCCCCGTCTGCCGCTGCCCGGCCGCCGCCGCTGCAGCCGCTGCCGGCCGCCGCCACCGCCGACCTCGCCGCCGTCGGCGGCCCTATCCCCGACGCCACCGCCGGCCTCCACCATGCCTTCCCGTTTCCTTTTGTTCGGGTATGAAGAACAAAACCCGTTTGACTCACTCTCTCTCTCTTGTTTTTGTTTTGTTCTTTTTAATTTTGACTATCATTGAAAGTTAGGTCATATTATTAATGTCTAGATTGAATTAACAAGTTGGGCAGTGGCCCAGTGGTTAAAAGCTAATAGTTAAAGCTTTGGTAAAGTTAGAGAAGAAGGTCATGGGTTCAAACCCTGTAAGGGACAATTCTTTTTGTACAAGTTTAAAATCATTTTTTTTGTACTCACCTTTACTCCAAAATAAAAAGTATATTTTTCTTACTTATTTTTATAAGTTTGTAACAAATTAGAATAAGTTATTTTCTTCAAATAAATTTGTTATTTCTTTTAAATAAAAGTTAGTTTATAACTTATGCTCTCTACTAAGGCTTGTTTGGTTGGGAGGAACTACTATTAGAATTATTATTGTTTTGGGGGAAAAATAATATGCTTCTCTACCCTATAATAAGGGAAATAATTAGTTAATCTTATAAGTTATATTTATATAACTATAGCTATGTTCTTAGAAATAATAAACGTTAGCTTAATAAAGCATATTTTTATTATAAAAGAGGTTTGTTCACCTTAGCAAGGGTTGGGGAGAGTTAGTAAGAGATTTATTTCATTTACATATAGGACTTCGTGTGCAATGTGTTGATTAGGATACTATTAAATTTGTAGGCGACAGTTTCGTTGACGAAGGACACGTCAAGTATTACTAAGAAGTGGTTTGCTTTGCTTGAGATTAAAGGTAAGTAAATATGCCAAGCCTAGTGTGCTTATCTCTTTCGTGTCAAAACGAGTTCTTGTATTTCTTTACGTCTCAAAATGTGTTTATGTGATGTGACATGCAATATGTGATTTCTACTTGATAAATGTTTTTCTTGAAAATATCACCATGTTAATGATAATGCATTAATACGTAAAGTGGAATAGTTGTGCGGGGACATTTATGATTATTGTGGTATGGTTACCATTGGCATTGGACGGTTTGATCTCGGTCTTCCGTTTCAATTTATTTTTATTTTAATCCGGTTGCAAGTCCCCGGATAGCTCCTTGTACTCACTCTTCTGGCCGCAAGAAGTCTGTAAGGGGGTGTCGACACTTAAGGTCTTGGATGCTTGCGAAGTGGTTGGTTGGTTTCCCCCGTCACAACAAAGTAATAATGGATTTTTGGTTTTTGTTAACGAAAAGAAGTTAACGATGGATTTTGGATTTTCCTAATGATTATCGAAATGGATTTGGAAATATTATGGAATTGGGAACTCTTATGTTTTAATACAAGAGTCAACTTTATTACCGCTGTGTTTGCGAAAAACTCTTACTTACAAATGAGTCATTGTTTTATAACTACTTCATCATCGTTTTACATGTTTGGATGTTTATTTACCAGTATTTCATGCTGATTTTGTACTGTGGTGTTTCTTTTTCATTCCGCACCACAGGTTTAGAAGATGGTTATCTGGCGTAGAAGGGGACGCGCATCACATGGAATAATAGATGTAGTATTTCATTTGAATTTGAATTTCTTATTAGTTTAAACACTTTAGTTTGTTATGCCGGTTTGTGGCTAGGATGTTTGATTTTTAATAATGCAATATTTTCTATTGGATTTAATTATTATTGTGGATGTTTTGTGCTTGCGAACCATGTTATAAAATCTCCTTGTATCCGGGCTCCTCTCGGGTACGGAGTGACATCCCCGGGTCTCCGGCTTGGGCCATTTGGGGGTGTTACAGTGATAATCTCTCAGCAGCAGCACTGAAAGATTCTTATCCTGAACTTCCAAAGCATCTTCTCCTTGGTAATGGTCTTGATCGGGAGCTGATGTGGTTCAATTTTTGCCTTGATCTACCGAGTAACCTAAGAGTAAAACCAAATTACGATGTTACACAAACTCAAATACTCAGCTCTTAACTCCCAATTGCTTCGTTGTGATTTTGAATAAAATTGAAACAATTAAATAAGGATCCTTGGTTCTCTCCCTTACCTCCAATATCTTTTCCTACACAAGTTCTAGGTCAAAATCAAGGCAAAATGGAGGATCTGTTCAAAACCAAACAAGAATTGGAACTATCGATCAAAAAGCTCACCTTCGCTCCACCAGATGATCTCTCTGTGAAGAGCCAGCACTATTAACCCGCCTCTGAGGACTCAAAGCCGGTAATTCTGGACAACGAACGTCCGAGAGGATAGGTTGATTGTGAAGAACCAGACGTCAAAATTGGCATTGCACAGAGGACACTTGCGCTTCAAATTGCTCCACTTACGGATACAACCGGCGCAATAGGCGTGCAAACACGCCGTGAGCACCGCCGCCACCGCCTCGTTTCGCCTTGATTAACCAACCTCCCAACCACCGCCCCTTCCCATTGGGTTTGCTAATCACCCACCCAAGCTCCACAACCACAACCGTTGGAGTTGGTCTTACCTTGCCTTCTAGCCATTTCACCTTTTAACTTTTCATTTTGGGACACATAGCCTTTAATCATTAACATGGTTAGATTAAATCAACAAAATTTATTGTGATACCCATCACTTGAGGTCACATAATAGTTATTTCACAACAAAAATTACTAAATAAGAAAAGTTGGCTGAAATAGATGGTACATCCCAATAAAGAAAGTAGGTCGATTAAAAAAAGACTCTTATTATGTTGAAAAGGGGATCACTGTTAACAACCTTCAGTAATCTGCTGGTTCGCCATACCAAATCTCGTGTGCTGTCTTCTTGCCAATGGGTACCGATGGTGAGAGATTCACCAAGTGGCAGGCCATGTTAACAACATCCGCCCAAAAGAATTTGGCCAATCCTGCATTTAGCCTCAATGCATCTCGCCTTTCGCATAGAGTGCGGTTCATCTGTTCCGCAACTCCATTCTGCTCCGGACCTTTTATGGTAGTGTAGTGTCTGATGATTCCCTCCTTTTTGCAGTAGTCTTTGAACTCATCTGATGTATACTCTCCTCCATTGTCCGTCCTCAACACTGGAGTTGCTTTCCAGTACTCTTTTCCACGTGAGCTTTCCATTCCTTGAATTTCTCAAATACTTCAGATTTATGTTAGAGAAAATAAACCCATACATTTCACGAGAAATCATCGATGAGGGTAAGGAAATATTCCGCTCCTGCATTGGACTTCACAGGTGAAGGTCCCCATACGTCTGAATGAACATAGCTTAGTATCCTTTTGCTCTTGTGGACCGCGGCCTTGAAGCTGACTTTGTGCTATTTGCCAAACACACAAATCTTGCGGAAATCCAACTTGCAAATTTGGACTCCTGGCAATAACTTCCTTCTGTGTAGTTCTGTAAGGCCTTTGGAAATCATGTGACCCAGCCGCATATGCCATAGCTTGGTGCTATCGACATTTTTGTCTGAAGTTGTTGCAATCTCAACTTTTCCCGTCACTGTTCTCCCGACCAACCTGTATAGGTTTTCAATATTTTTGCATTTCATTACCACCATATAACCTTTTGTAACCTTCATGGATCCACCTTCAGCTTGGTAGGTGCAACCTCCAGAATCGAGAGAACCTAAGGAGATTAGGTTCCTCCTCAAGTCAGGGACATGCCTGACTTCTCCGAGCGTCCTGACCACGCCATCGAACATCTTGATTTTGATGGTTCTGATGCCAATGGTCTTGCAAGCAGCATCATTTACCATGAGAACTGGTCCTCCATTAATGAGTCTGTAATCACATAACCATTCCTTCGTAGGACACATATGATAGGAACAACCTGAATCCATAATCCAGTCATCTGAATATATGGCTACACCTGCACAACATACTACAAGGTCGCCACCTTCTCCATTTGCGCTTTGGCCACACTGGATGATTCAGGTCCGAACTGTATTCCTTTCTTCATTCTCCATGCTTTATACTTCTTGCAATCCTTCTTGAGATGTCCTGTATTTTTACAGAAAAAACACTCCATACCTCCGGACTTCCTACTTGATTGTGATCTTGAGTGATCACCTTTACCCTTGTTGTTTGACCTCCATTGCGTCGTGGAGGCAATTAAGCCTTCACCCAAATAATCCATGTTTGAAGAACTTGATGGTTTCCTTGTTATCTCGTTGGACACCAATGTGTTTCCTTCTTATCTCGTTGGACACCAATGTACCCGTGACTTCCTCCATTTCTAGAGTATCTTTGCCATATGTCATCGTGGTTACAAGGTGCTCATAATATTTTGGTAATGAGGTCAATAATAACAAGGCCTTATCTTCCTCATCTTGTTTCACTTTGATGCATAATAAATTTGTAAGAAGTTTATTAAACATACTGAGGTGTTCTAGAATCGGAGTACCTTCTTTCATACGAAGTCCGTAAAGTTGTCTCTTGAGATACAACTTGTTTGAGAGACTTTTCGTCATGTAAAGACTCTCAAAAGTGCCGCCGCCGTCTTCTCTTCCATGACGTTGCACATCACCTCATCTGAGATGCACAACTCAATCTGCCCGACCGCTCGCTCATCTAGATCTTGCCATTCTTCGTCGGACATTGTTTGTGGCTTCTTTGCAATTCTTAGCAACGCCTTATGCAAGCCTTGTTGCGCTATTAGGGCTTTCACCCTTCGTTGCCATAGGGAAAAATTTCCCTTGCCATTGAACTTTTTCAACCTTGAACTTAGAACCCATTAGGAACCTTGCTCTGATACCAGTTTGTGAGGAATCGAACAAGTAACAATGAAGCAAAGAACTTAAAAGGAACGACACCAAGATGTACGTGGTTCGGAAAATTGCCTACGTCCACGGGAGGGCTGTATACCTCTCTAAATCTCTCACCTTAACACTCTCAAACTCTAGAATAAATAAGAGAGCAAGAACTACAAACAACTAAAGAGAAAGGCTGAAACTTTGGATGATTTTGGTGAGTTGAGAAGCTGCCTATTTATAGGCTTCAAGCTCCAACCACCAGCTGCACAAGCATTGATTAGGGTGGCCAAAAGTCACCAAAATTTTCCCTCCAAAGTCTCCATGAGCTGCTGCATAGGCCTACAAAAACAGTAGCCCTCCAACCATTAATTTGCTTCCTCGCCATGGCTGCAACTATCCATGACTTTTGCTGCTATGGCAGCTGCCCATAAAGTCACTCGTTCACACTTGTTAGTTGCTGAAAGTGTGAACGCAACAATCTGAATGCAAGACAAGTCCTAACAAACTTAACAAAATATAACACTCGTAAAACAAGTGCCAATGAAATTACACAACAGCAATAGTTATATTTGGGAAATAGTCTTGATTTATTGTCAAGAACGGAAGAAACAATTCACGACCAAATTTGTAGTATGAATTCCCTTAATCCCTTAATGCCGATCATAGAAAAAAGACCTGCAAAAGATTGTGCTTGTACAATCTACCCAGATTCAGCAGATTAGCCCAAAGAACAATAAGGAAACTGGTGCATAGCAAAGATAACTGCACAAGTAAGAAACCCCAGGGAACAAGTAGAGCCATTGATGCGAAAGTTGCAAGGGCTTCGTCTAGGAACCAGAAGACATCGTCAAGATGACTTTCAAGCCCAGTAATGGAGGTCGCAGCAAGAACTGACATGGCCATGTCAATTTCATCATATGCTCCATCTGGAAAATGGTATCCCAAGGACAAGCCAATAATCAAGAGAACTATGATTTTAGTGGCAGTGGCTACACATAGCCAAATCTGTGCGCGAAGATGGTTGGTTACCACATTGAAAGGAAGAACAGTGAGCTACCACAACATTTCAAGCGTGGGGTATGTTTAACCTCATCATCTATACAAGTAGGGTTCATCATGATCTCGTTCATGTACTCACGGTCCACAAAAGGAATGAATCTTCATTTTCAACTACAAAACTGCGACTAAGTCACTAATTTGTATTCATTCTTAATTCACGTCCCAAGACTGTCTGACTGTCTGAGAGTTCAATGAGATCTGCAAACCAAACAAATTAGAACATCCGCGCTGCCGCTAGGACTCATCAACCGGAACCTCCATCACTACAAAAGCAACTGAACATTAATCCACTCCGAGTACAAGCAGTTTCCATGGTGGCACTCTCTCATGTCAGGAAAATTGTTGAACTTCCACCTCCCAGGCACTAAGCAATAACTGCATAGATGGACACCACAAAGCTAGACTGATGATGAACAAGAGCATCTCCTTGAAGTCATTTTGACAATTTTTTATATTCAACTACGGTGTCATATGTCTCCATGTTGAATGGACTCTCTGCAAAATACCTTTTCAAGAAAGCGAAATTCGCAAATTAGAAGACAATCCGTCAATGAATGAATAACTGCTAAAAGGAACTAGGTCCATGGGTCTCAGTTGCCCAATTTTAACTAAAAGGATGTCATTTTCATACCGAATCTCATGCCAAAACATAGCTGTCTTTTCATCCGAAAAAGACCACAAAGGTTCAAGATCGCCATCATGAGATTGTCTGGAGGGAAGCTCGTGTCTCTCAAGGCTTGAGATGAAGAGTGAGGACATAACGTGCAAAATGATTGATGGATCTGGCCAAGAATACCTTGCAATTCCATGTGAATCCATGACTCAATTTATTTGAGTATCCGTTCCTTGGGACCGATACTTCCTGCTCTGCCTTGAAGATTGTAGTGGATTAATTAATTGATAAATGGCATTCCTTCTCTCTATTTATCAACCATACTAATGAGATAAGAGACCACACAGGAGTGTGTTATTTATGAGAGACCTATCATAGAACTACAGCAGCATTTATGCAGATGTAATCTAAACAACCCTCCGCAATATTCATTGAAAATAAGAACTTTGATTCAGACATCATTAAACCCATCCCCTTCCCCTATGTGACCGACATCAACTCGAGTTCAAATATATACATGCTCTGTAAATGGGACAGCTTGTAAATGTTCCTCGTATATGCTGCAAGATCCAAGTTCAAATTAGTAAAATCATTTAACTGCGTCATAAGAAATGTTGCGCCAACTATTCTTCGGCTGCTCCAACACATGACGCCATGTAGAGTGAAAATAAATAAACGATACCTAGCACGCCACTGAAGGACTCTCTCAGCAGCAACACTGGAAGATTCTGATCCTGAACTTCCAAAGCATCTTGTCCTTGGCAATGGTCTTGATAGGGAGCTGATGTGGTTTAGTTGTTTGCCTTGATCTATCGAGTAACCTACGAGTAAAACCAAATTACGATGTCACACAATCTCAAATACTGAGCTCTTAACTCCCCATTGATTCGTTATGATTTTGAATAAAAATGAAACAAATAAGGATCCTAGGTTCTCTCACTTACCTTCCAATATCTTTTCCAACTTAACTTCTAGGTCAAAATCAAGGCAAAATGGAGGATTTTGTGCAAAACCAAACAAGAATTGGAACTGAGATACGTGTCGATGGAGAGAAAGAGAAGAGACAGAGCGGTAGAAGTTATCTAAGCAATGAATCATTATGTCATAATTACTCCACATTTAGCCAGGAGGATCTATATGGGTTATATTGGAGAAGTTAGGGGCATACAGGTAATAAAGGCAAAACTCACCACACTTCACAACTCCAAACGAGCCCTCCACCAGAAAAAATCACACAGACAGCAGAGACTACGCAGAGAGAGGTTTTTGAAAAAGAGAGCGGGTTGGGGTTTCACTGTTTCACTCTCTCCCAGAAATCTCTAGTCTCCACTCCGATGGAAGTCCCCAGAGATCAAATCTCCACACTCCTCGACCATGGCCTCTACCATTCCGCTCAAATGCTCGTAAGTCTCTCTCTCTCTCTCCCCCTCAAATTCACTCAATTCGTGTTCACAAGCCCTCGAATACGGTCAATCAGCTTCCTTATCTGGTGTTTACGATCTCCCACAGGGCTGTTTTCTTGTGTCATCGTCTGTAAACAACGAAACCACTTCACTCGCCAAAGCTGAAAACCTGGTATTTCCTCTCAATCCACTTCCGCCCAAATTTACCAATTTTTCGATATTTAATGGTGTGGGTATTGTTTGATCTTGCAGGTCCTCCTCGGCGACGCGCATTTCCACGAGAGAGAATATCGCCGAGCAATTGTAAGATCGTATTGCTTTGATTACTTTACTTTAATGTGCATCCGCATTTATGTAATTAGCATTGGGTGTTGATTGATGAGTTAACCGCAGTTAAGAATATGAAATACGGTGAATTTGTTCCTTGTTTGCTATTGTGCTTCTATTGGGAGGAATTCGGTTTGATGCGATGCTGTATTTGGTATTTGTAGAGAAGGGGGGTGAATAGAATAAAGAGAGTACATGACATTTAGTTTGAGTTGATGTATATGCTCAAAGAACACCATGAATTACGATAATTCTCTCCTTCTGTATTGAATTGGACCACGAGTTTTGAAATACAGTTAACTAGTAATCGTGGATGGTGAATCCTAGCTCTATCAAACTTTTTCTATTTAAATTTCCCCCCTCACGGGTTAATCAAAGTACATAAGCTGCGGCAGGGTCATTACCAGAGCTTCTGTTAATATGCTAGGAATAAAAACTATTACATCCCTACTCAGTGACTTAAGGACGTAGCGGTCCGTATTCCCGTTCTCATTGTCATTCCACTAATTGGAATGATATACATTCGAGGTAACATAGAATACACATTTACACAAAGGTGAGCTCAAGTAGATATTTTTGTCTGAGTTACAGTTGCCTTGTGACAAAATCTTGATCAAAATGTTAGCATAATCCGTTGACTATATTGTCATTTGGGTTAGATTCCATTCCGTGATCCAGGTTGTGATAAACGAAACTGGTACCTTTATTCACCATTGAACACCAACGACTTTGGTCCTCTAAGGCCTTCCCAACATCTTGCTGCAACACAATATGGTTCTTGTGTCTAGATATTATAGATTGAAAAATGAAAGGAAATGAGACTCGGGGATTCATAAGCCACAGAGATCAGTGGGCCAACACTTGTTCAATTGGACGTTCATTTTTATGGACCAGTTTGTGGCTTTGTTCTCAAAAAACGGAAATTTGGCAACATTATTGCGTTTATCAAGTATCGGAGGGTATACTGTGACTATGATTAGTCTCAAATTCGCAGCGGAGGAGAAAAGAGACATGAGGATGGGGATTGAAAGGTTTCGGACGTAGCACTCCGTAGGGCTGAGGGATATTATTAACTTATTGCATGACTCAAGAGACTATGGCTGAATTGAAATTTGTTAAAGAGGTCACAACCATTTAGAGAGTACCTCTCATACTAGCCACACTGGCTATGATGGGCCATAAATATGAAAGGAAGCTTCTGGATTAGGTCCCAGTGTTAGACAAATCTATTGCTTTCAGTTTGCACAATCTATTACAACCACCCTCAAATCTGAACACCCTGTCCCGTGATTATGTTAGACATGGCTGAATCATCCGAAATGCTTTTCCCTCACCTTTTTCTTCAGTTGGGGTAATTTTCAGGTTCTTAACTGACGTCATTTTTTGTGTTCATATGCCCTCAGAATTGAAGCTCTAAGCTTTTGTAGTCATTATACAGCCTACCTTACATCTAATCACATCAGTTACTGGAAACTACTCTTCTTTTCTCAAGCATCACCTGTGACCTAAACTTTCTGTTACTTGGCAGCATGCATACAAACAAGCACTGCAACACTGCAAGATTACACCTAAACAAAGTGCAGTGGTTAGAAATTCATTGTCCGCAACAAACAGATCGTCTTCTCCGAGTTCTTTGAGTAGTCCTGGAATTAATGAAAATGAGGTAATTCACTTGGGCTCGCTCTCACCCACTTGCGTTTAGATTAGTGACTATTAGTTTAAATAACCTATCTATTCTTGCAGGTGAAGTTCAAGATTGCATCTTCTCACTTCGCGATGAATGAAAATAGAGCTGCGCTTGTCGAGGTTTTGTTTCTCCCGTGCTATGTGCAATAATGTCTCCCGCTTAATAACTGCATTTCGCCTAAGTTGTGGTGTTTCAGTTTGTTTAATTTTTAGTTAAAATAGTTGTTTTTAGCTATTTTTAGCCATATGGATTTGCCTTCTAGTATCTCATGGCCATCCCTTGTTCACTCTTTTTCGAGGCATACTTAAATTTTGCTTATCCAGTTAACATACAGCCGCAAGCCAGCAACAAATGAAAGAAGGATGTCCATTTTGAGTATATATCATAGAAAGATCAGAGAATCCCTGCACTTTGTAGTTCAATCAATCCATTGAGCCATCTGCTTCCTGTAACGTGCATTTTTTTTTCCCGTACCATGTGAGATATATGAAATCTTGTAGGATGGTTACTAAGTTACTTGGATTGGTTACATGTCGGTATATACTATATACACTAACATTATCATAATTCTGTTCTCTTTTGTCATACTTCCCTTTCTTTTAGCCATAAAATATTTGGTCAACTATTATTGTATCTCTCTAAGGTTTACCTCCACTTTCTCTATATTACAGATGGAAGGAATTCCAAGCAAGGCTAGAAACTTGCAAATGAATCTTATGATGGGAAAGCTATATCGAACTTCTAGACATACTCGTGCAGCGATTGCTTGTTACAAAGAATGTTTAAGGTTAGTGATGTCAACTTCTAAATATAGTATCATTCCTCTTTCGTACATATTTTATCTTACATTACATTTTTTACTTATATGTGCAAACTCTGTTATTATATGGTATTATACACTGAATATAAATGGTACTGTTTTCTTTTAGAGTTGTCAGCTTTTTGGATATCTCAAGGGCCCCCTATGATAAGGCTTGTGTCAGGGTTGTGGCAGTAGAAGGGGGGAGGGTGGAGTTGATTTATGCATTATGCGACAGTTAGATACATAGTTTCATTGAAATGGCATTTGACTTCTAGAACTGTCTTCAAACTGTGGGGTCTGCTTTTGCATGCTATGCTACATCTGTCTGCATTTTCACAAGTTAAAGTGCCATGCGGATATAGTTTATGTGCTAAGATTGTTGGTGGTTGTGAATAACGAGACTCGTGACTCATCTCCTTCAACTTCTGAAATTTTCAGTGACATTGAGTTCCCCAACTCTCTTTGCTTGAGTTTGTGTTAGTTGTGCTAGACAAAAAGATGGTGGACACTTGCAATGGCTATTTCTAGCCTCATGTGGTGTACTCAAATCAAGAACACCTTTGAGAATGGGTTATCCTAGTTACTTCACACTTCCTTTTACTTCCTTCCGAATTTCCAGAGAATTTATACGCACCTGAATATCTACTTATCTTGTTGGTGATCTTAACTCTGTTGTGAGATTACAATAGTTGTACACTTAGCTGTAGTTGTCAAAGTGAGATGAATGGCTCGTCGAAAATTGAAATTTAGTATTGTGTATCATATAGTGTATCGTAACGATACAAACACTTCTAATTGTAATAGATTTAAATAATATCCCAACCCTCGTACATGAAGAATGTGCCTGTACATTAAATTGTTCACGTTTATGACCACAAAGTACAACAAAACTGACTCAAATTCGTAAGGACATTGTTTGCCTTCTTAACATACCATGTTGACATGCCCGGCAATTAATCCTCAGTACGTAGTAATGAAAGTGAATAAAAAAGAATGTAGAAAGTGTCAATTGTTGAACCCCAGAAGCAAAAAGCAAAGAATGTATGAAATCTTGAAGAAGATTTTGACGAGATAAATCTAAAAGCCCATAGATTATAAATCTCAATAAATCCTCAGTACGCAGTAATGAAGTGAATAAAAAAGAATGTAGAAAGTGTCAATTGTTGAACCCCAGAAGCAAAAAGCAAAGAATGTATGAAATCTTGAAGAAGATTTTGACGAGATAAACCTAACAGCCCATAGATTATAAATCTCAAGACCAAGGATTATGTTACTAAGTTTCTTCGTTAATATAATTGTATATGCGACAAGTTCAAGCCATCAATTAATACCTCCATAGTCAAAACACACGGCCATTGGTAGGGGTACATAGTGAAGACGCAGGGACATGGCATGTTAACTTTTACCTGTATTTTCTTTTTATAATAACACTTAACTGCTACTCTTTTCACCGAGGATGTCCAAAAGGTAGGTTGTGAATCTCCCACACTCAGACTAATGTGTGAATATTGGTACATTGCGTAAGTGAGGTTGATGTGTCTAAGATGTACGACAAAAAGGTAAAGAAAATCCAAAGTGCTGTTTGTTATACGATATGATACAGTCTGATACGCCTAAACAGTCATGTGCTGTATTGTATAGTTTTGTACGATACATGTAAAGACAACTAAAATGACGAAGAGTGCTTCAGCTTTTAGTCCATAAATGGATTTCACCATTCAGTAGTCTCATTTAATATTCATCACTCACTAAAATGACGAAGAGTTGAAGACGAGACTGCTTAGTACGATGTCTACACTGCTTTCTGTGGTTTAGTCAGCCATATTGTTAAAACAATGATCTCCTTTTTGAACACAGTAAGATACTTCCTAATGCACTCTCTCCACCAACACAGACTAGGTGGAGGACCTTTACTACCCTTTTGCAAATAGGTTGTTTCTTTGGACCAGCAAATCTTAAACATGACAAGCTGACCATTCTGTAACATATCATTATATTTAATTACTTCATTTTCATATGAGTACTTTCTAACAGTAGTTTTTGAAGACAAATATCTACCAATTAGCCAAATATGTTACCACTCTATTCAATTGGTCCTTCTCTTATCTTCGTTTAGTTCAGTAATGGTAAACTTTCGCCCCTTATGCATGTTGTTCCATCTTCTTTTTTTTTTTTTTTTTTTTTTGCAGGCATTACCCTTACGTTTTTGAGGCCATCATAGCCTTGGCTGAAGTAGGTGTTGCTGCTAAAGATATCATTTGCTTATTTCCTCAGGTTTGTTGCTATATTCAGAGTCTAATGAGTCCCATGCCGAATCTTTATCTATGTGGATACTTGCGTATGGTTTCTACTATGTTTGTTTGTTCTAAAATCATTCACTTTAAATCGGTAACAACAGGCTTTGTATACTTGTTGATTGGCACGGAGCTATCCCTTGGAAAATCTGCTAGCATACCGAAACTTCGGTGCTCATAATCTTATGCTTGGCATGCATAATTGGTAGATTTAAAACTCACTAAGCACTTGAAGTAGAAATTTTGGAAAGACACCAAATGGTTTGTCCTTATTCAAGGTCAAGCATCTGAATTTGCCCAACCCGATGAGCTTAATTTAAGTACTCACTTGTCATTTTGTTTTGCAAAATTATGAATTTTGATTGCTATTTGCCCAATTCCCTCCAGCCCTTACGAAATCATTGTTTGACATATTTGAGTCTAAAAGTAAAAGATCTGCTCGATTTAGAGTGAGGTTTGAGTAATTCATGTAAAGATGAAAACAACCGTGTTCCATTAGAATTTAAAAGTGGGTTTCATTACGCACGGACAATGACATTCTCACGAAGAAGATCATCACCAACCCTAAATTTCATATGGCAGGCTTGGATTGAGGATGCGGGGCGGGGCAGTTATAAAGTAAAACCCTAATCCTAAAATAGAATGTTTATGTGTACAAGCAGGTCAACCGTGTAAATCTCAAATGAACAAAAAGCAAGTTTCCGGTGATCTTACCACACTTTCAACTTACCCTATTGCCCGGATCTGTGGTTCTTGACATACAAAATGAACTACAGCCTCGTGTTTGCTAATATAGCCACTGACTTATAGGTTATCTTGTTGTTAATGAAATAAATTTATCTTTTATCTCATAGCTTACACTTCTACTAGGTCTTCCATGTCGCAGTTTTTGGGGTTATTCATACAGTTTTCGTTAACTTTCATGGTTTCAGACGCCAAACAGAAGTGGACGACCCCCAAGTGATCATTTTGAATCAAGTCGCTGGTTGCAGGTAAGTGTTTGCTGTATCTTATCAGGTCTACTTTTGTGTCTTTGTTTCTAATTCTTGTAGCCTTTTCTCCCATCCGACCTTCTATCTTTCCCTTTAGTTAGATTTCGTTGGCTCAATGGTCGTTAGTTTTTTCTCGTGCTGATTTTGTGTCATGAGGCTTATATGAGAATGTGAATATTGAGAGAAAAACAAGATGGTAACAATCACATGAAGTCAACTGATTGCCAACACCATGGTGATCCATATACTAAAAACTGGAATGGCTCCCCCAATGTCAATCGAACCTTTAAATTTGATAAATTCTAACTGTCCATCACCTCCGTTATTTACCATGTTTTTTCCCCGAAAATGGAACCTACCCCGCCATTATTTATTCGATCTCATTTCACATCACTATTCACGACTTCCTATTATTTCGTTTCGTTTCTCTCTCCCTTCATCACTGATCACTTCTTTTACAAACTCAACTTTTGAAATACTAATTTGTGAACAAATAAATATAGATATTGTTATCACAATCCTTCCGAATTATGGTTTTAGGCACATGTTAATTCCTTAGTTGGGTGATATGGTCATGATGAACCCAACTAACCAAATAATATCCTATCGGACTATGAGTGCCTAGTTGCCTACATAGGTTAATTGATTGTTATTTTTACAGGATTGTACCTTCAATGAAGTACACATAGAAGGCAAATGACCATATACTTAACTTAGGTTTAGTTGTGTGCTAACATGAGATGCAAATTTGAGTCTAACCAACCTGAGATAACAACTGTTCACTTTCATAGTTAATTATCAAATATCTTCTCCGCCTTCCATCCAGCCAGGAACAAAACCCTATCATGTTACTCCACCTGTCCCAATATATTGGTCCGCTTTGGGGAATAAAACTATTTAAGGGGACATGTAATCATTACACTCCCACTAACTTTTTCTCAAGCCATTTACTTGAATACCCCCACTTTTTAACTATTTGATGATGTCAGCTTTAGCTTTTGAGGGCAAATTAGAGAAACTACAATATTATGAGCTACAAAAAAGGAAAGTGGACATAACTTTTGGGACAGCCAACTTCATTGAACATGCATATTAGTGATGATCAAAGTATTATACAATCGGTTGGTTAATAGCCACCAAATCACCAACTTTGCAAGGCCTAGCGTATTCCTCCAACTAGTAGCCACCAACCTTGCAAGGTGTAGTAACTTCCTCCACCTTTACTCTCCATCTTAACTATACCCCTCCACTCGTCACATTTTGGTTTAAATGAAATTCAACATCTGAGCCTTCTGAATGAATAGATGCTCAACTTCCATGGAGGCTCAAAGGCCCTACATGTTCACTATGGTAATGCACGATGTTACAAAGAGTATCTAAGATGATATCGTGTGGTGCATGTTATTTGCAGACGGTATAGCTTTTGACTTTTGATTTATGAAACAAGGAGTGGGCTAAACGGTAAGTTAGAATAATAAAGGGATAAGTTAGAGTCTAAAGGATTTAGCATAGGTCAAACTTAGACAGTATATGGAGTGTAACTTTACTAGTCATCGGGCAGTAGGAGAGGAGGCAACAACTATTTGTGAGAAGGAGGTGCCGAAGAAGGATATCTATAGATATCTTGGGTCGGTTTATGTAGTGATGGAGAGATAGACGTAGTGGAGGAGCGCATCTGGAGTGTTGTGCGACCAATGATCCCAGCAAGTTGAAGGGGAACGAAGTGTTGGGCGATTAAGAAACGATATAATCGCCCAACACAATAAGAAAGAATCCGAGCATTGCACCTATAGAATGAGAGAGAATCATTTGCGGTGGTTGGGTTGTGTGTATCGCATTCGTAGGCCGTTGGATGCCCCGGTTAGGAGAATTGATATGGCTCCGATTGACGGTGGGAGACGAGGGAGAGGGAGACCAAAATGAACCCGGGTGAGACAATACGATCTTAGTCAAATTAAATCTAAGGGAGGAAATGAGTTTGAACAGACGCAAATGGAGCACTTGATCCATTTAGCCGCAGCCCATTTGAATTGGGGAAGGACTTGGTTGTTGAACTCTCCCGATTTTTCATGCTTAGGTTGCTTTAGCTGCTATTCTTGCACCTATTTCACTTCTTATTTTTGATAACTTGGACATGTTACCTTCTGCCAATATATTAAGTCCTTTGTTTCTCTTGTGCAGCGTTACGTTGAAGCCCAGTGTTGCATTGCGTCAAACGATTATAGAGGTCAAAAGACTTTTTCTTTTTCTTCTTGATTATTTTTCTGATAAGAGTTTGTAAGACCATGCATTTGATGTGATCATGCAAGGACTTCTAAATGTTGAACACTTGAATTTCTGCTGTCATTGTGTTTTAATTCTAGATGTCTCAGCAGAAACTGTTGTTTGTTTTATGAGATTGTAGAGCGTATGAGTTTCATATACTGTTAATAAATCGATATGTTCAAAAACTATGAGGCAGTGATGTCCAACACATGATAAACTTATCTGAGAATCTGAGCTAACTTGTGCTCCTCGTGTGGGCAAATGAACGCCGTAATTCGTTCTTGCTTGGTGGAAATCTTTGCTACATGTGTGAGGGACCAGCTTTTTCAGATGTTTGGCAAGAGGAGATTTGGGTACAATAAGGAAGTACTTTTACTATTGATCATTTCTAGAAATGATACTTCCGTGGCATTGTGTAAAATAAAAATAAAGAGTAGCCATTACTCAGAAGTATTTTTAATTGTTAAGAGTCATGTCTAACTGTACTTTTTCATGAAATTGTTCTTGGTTGTGAAACTTATTTTCTTCATCTCGTTTAATACGTTTTCCTAATGAGATTATTGCTCTCATGTTGATGTTTCTGTGTTATTTGGTTTGCAGGTGGTTTGGAACACTTCACAGAACTCCTGCAACGTTTCCCTAATAACATACACATACTACTTGAAATAGCGAAGGTTAGATTTAACTTTCTCTAAATTCCTACAAATTTCTACCTTCTCATCTCAAATTCTTTGGTCAGCTAAAAGCAACCCTGCCTGACTTCTTAGTGTTTGACTACTGTTTATCTATGCGTGCATGTGCGCAAAAGTGAAAGTGGAATCTTTTGCTCATCTCATGGTCACTACGAATTTGCCTTTGCTTAATGGAAGTTGATGTTATGTTTGTTTGTTGCTTGGTGTTAGATGGTTCAATAGTGTTACTTCTACATGTGGCTAGGATTTGAGTTTCCTTAGGAGATAAAAATTTAGGGGGTTTTCCGCTCACGTGGCGTTCGTGATGGGAGAAAAATAGTTAGGGTCTTGATAGTTCTGAAATCAGAACTTCCACCTTTTTGGATGTGAAAGTGATGGAGCTCCCAGCTGCCATTTTCAGTAATTTTGTTTTCACCTTTCACTGTTTGACTGTTGGATTAATAACAGTTTGGATGTGAGGTTCGCCAATTTTGATGGGTAGGTGTTGTAGTTTTAACTTATTTGCATTTGGATTGGCAGCCACTTTGTGCTTTAAGGGTACGTTTGGTTTTTCAGTATTAGCGGTATTAGCTAGGATTGGACTAAATATAGTCCAGGTATTAGTTAATACTGTGTTTGGTTGTTCTGGACTAATTTTAATACCAGTACTAAATAGTGAAAAGATGGTGTTTAATACCCCAAATTAGTACCCTCTCACATGAGAGTATTAGCTGGATTGGACTATTTATACCTTAATACTGAATTAATACTGCACAAAGCCAAACACATTATTAGTTATAGCTCAGCTAATCCAGTCCAATCCTGTCCGGAAAATTTAGTCCAGTCCAGTCCAGTTCGGATAGTCCGGAAAACCAAACGTGCCATAAATGATTATTCTTTCTGCAAGCTAAAATGGCATCCTGTAATAAAAGGTATGATAAAGAATAAAAGTTACATACATCTAGAGGGGAACAGTGGTTTATCTTTGTAGCAAATTTTTATGTAAAGCCATTAAGGTTGTTTATAGGAACTAAGGAAAGAAGATCAAAGTAAATAGCAGAAGGTATCACCATAATTATCTGCGACGTCGAAGGATTTTGTGCAAATTACTGAAATGAATGGAAAATCTGTTTAGTTAATAGTCTGATCTGTCTACTAGAGACATCACACAAAAGTTCGAAGAATCATATCGCACTGGAGAAATTTTTGCACCGGCAAGTTTGGTTATTTTTCACTTACATTTTATTAAAGAGAATGTAATTTAAGGTCTGTAAGCGCTGAGTATCAATTCGATGCGACATGCGAGGGAATTTTCATATCCATAACAAGATCTATTGACAGTCTGAAGCTGTTGTTAATGTTGTCTCGAAATGGCAATAATATTGGAGCTCTTCCTGAAATATGGACTTGAGAAGGAATCAGGGATTGAATGTGGTTGAATAGGACAACCCTGATTATGCCTACACAGTTTGAGAAAATGGTGCCTGTAATGGTCAATGGTCATATACAGTTATACACAGAAGTACATTCCTGAGCTGATAAATAAATTTCGTTGTCCTTTGTTTTGCCTAATCTATAGGCTCACCGTGGCTCGCCATCGGACTCTTCATTGACGAAGAAGTGATGGATCGTGATTTGGGGTTATTATCAGGTATAGTTGGCGGCTACTTCAGGTTGCTGAATTCTGGCGCTGATTTCAGACCATGACCATTGCCTCTGTTAAAACGAGTTCTAATTTGTAATTGATCTCCTTGAAAATAGGTAGACAACATGTATTTTTTCTTATCTTTATATATCTGGATGATAGTTCTGAAAGATATCTCCAATCCTATATTAAGTACAAGACTGGGTCTCTTTCAACTTTGCCCCAAAAGATGAAGCAATGCTTTCTGAAATTCCAAGTAAGACAGGTGAAAGGAGGACCAGTTAGCACAAGGCCATCAAGGAATGTGATAAAATAGAACATAAACAACGGATAGACAACCTCAAACTTGATACATGAAGCATCTTACAACCTCAAGCCTTCCATCGAAGGTGCTCCTTACAGCTGTTGTTCCTGACTGTTTAGCTGCCATGGTTTATAACAGAGAAACCCGTTAGTTTTGCTAGGGCCATGGTGGTTTTCATTATGGTTGTATCTTGTCATTCTTTCCTATTTCTCAGGCTGTGAGAGTCTTGGCATGGCTCCATCTATCATTGATGAGATCAAGAGAATCTGAAAGCCAGAAGTAATAACCTGAGACCTGGTGTACAAAATGTAGCGTATATCGATATGAACTGAATGGGTCAGTTTGGCTGGAATTTCAGAACAGAGTCTTTAGGTGTACCTTTTGGTTGTTAGTTTGAAAATACCCATGTTAGCCATATGGAGTCTAGCTTTTGGGCTGGCAAATTGGCAATATGTTTTGAGTTCTTTCAAATTGGGAGCTAATTTTTAATTGCTTTTTTTGGGGCACTGTATCCCCTCAGCTTTGTTTATAACAGGATTTCAGATTCCTGAAGGTTTTGATAATAATTCCATTGTTCATAGGAAGAAAGAGTTGTGTTATAATGCTTGTCATGGAAGTTCGGACATAGAAAGTGTAGCAAGTCTTATGCTATGATCTCTCACTTTACTTCAAATATACCTTTATTATCTTTTAGTGTAGCTTTCTTTATGTGGCTGTGCATTGCCATTTGTCACGCTAAAGCTTTGTAATGGTCTGACAACATACAAAGAAGTTGCTTGGTTGGAGAATATTTTTGTGCAATCAATTAAGCAAGTACTATTCTTTAGATGTTTGATGACATGAAGACGTGTCATACTTATTTGATTGCAAACTTTCATTTGCTTTTTTTATCTACGTATCTTAGCTTGCAAATTTGTGCTATTTGTTTCTTTGCTTAACATGCAATTTCATGATTATGCGAAGGTAGAAGCCATTACTGGAAAGAACGATGAGGCCATCATAAATTTTGAAAAGGTAAGAATTAACTTGTCCAAAGATGCCTAGTTCGTAATTTCAGAGCCTAAAGGATTCGTGGACCTTTGCAGGTTCGATCAATTGATCCATATATTCTGACATATATGGATGAGTACGCAATGCTCTTAAAGATAAAGTCAGATCAGCCAAAGCTTAACAAGTTGGTTCATGATTTACTGAGTATTGATCCTACGAGGCCGGAAGTTTTCGTAGCTCTATCTGTTTTGTGGGAGAGAAAAGATGAGAGAGGAGCATTATCTTATGCTGAGAAGGTTAGGTTTATGACTTATGGTTGAATTACTGTATTCCTTTCCAGAGATGCATCTCACTGTCCCACCATTTGTACAGAGTCTCCGAATTGATGAGAGGCACATACCAGGTTATATAATGAAGGTACCGAACCCCCTCGTTATGTCACGTACAACTTTTTCTGCTACTTTATCTTAGGTCAGGTTTTTTTGAAATCCCGGTTGCACTAGGGTCGTTGGATGGTGATGAAATCAAAAGGGAAAATGTTATCTTCCATGAACTGCGAAGCGGTTAAATATCACTGGATGGTGCAGACTTTTGAACTTTTGATGAAAACCACTGACTTACATTTTATTCCTTCTTCCATTTACCTTTGCACGAGAGAATGTCTGGTATCACTGTGATACTGTAACATGGTTCCATGGTAGTATTTATTTCAAGTTCGACTATTTAAAATTCTCCTAAAATATTGTAATTGATATCGGCCTGTAAAATTATCTGCCATGACTGTAAAATCGTCGTGTGAGGTGTTAGACTCAGGGTCGACTGTAGCTTCTTTCACGCCTTAGGCAAGTATTTCATATGAGGCCCTTGTTACTTTAGTCTGAACTCTGAATAGACAAAGTGCACACAGGCTAACTATTAGTATTACCTAAACTGTTATTTACCAGTTACCACAATACATGTAACTTTTATTTGATATTATTATTTAGCTTGTCTGCAGTTATCTAATATAGTGCTTTGTCAAGCAGCCAAATACAGTTGATATACTCTAAACGAAGTAAATCTTTTAGAGACGACGGTATGAATAACAAGTAACTTGTTCCATAGATAATAGTAAAAAAACATATCTGAAAAGGCATTCATTAAAATACTGAAAAAATGATTTAATTTTAATACGTGAAACACCCCTTAATTGTTTCAAAATTGTGAGGTCCTCTGTCATCTTAGAGTCCTTAAGCAAGGTATTAACTTGCCCTAACTTGCCTAAGGGTAAAGACGGCCCTGGTTAGAATCCCTTTAGTTGGATTACTTGGACATAATTAGTAAATAGTGGTATTATATGATACCACATCTCTATATCATGGTATCCAAGATTTTCACTTCTGACATTTTGAAACAGGACCGCGAGCTAAATTATGTCAATCTCCTGGTTCCCAATGAATGGAATATATGCTATATAAATGCATTGTGGATTTCATTCTGGGTTTCGTTGTCTGAATTTCTTAATTTTTTTAGGGTAACTTGTACTTGTCAATGAATCGGCCAGAAGCAGCTGTAGTTGCTTTCAGGGTAGCCCAAGAATTGAGACCTGATCTTCGCTCTTATCAAGGTGAGTATTAGTAATCATTTCACTAGGTTCATAAGTTGCTAGTTCTTACATCATCAGTGCATCTTGCATTTCCTTTAGTTACTAGTTCATATGAGATATTTTTGCAAATGATAGTAATTATAATAATATACTGAATCTGGAAACTCTAGTCTGAGGGGAACTGTTTTTCTTATCGCAGGTTTAGTTCGTTCTTATTTGGCGATTTCAAAAGTTAAAGAGGCATTGCATTCTGCTAGAGAGGCGATGAAAGCCATGCCTCAATCAGCAAAAGCTATAAAATTAGTTGGGGATGTGTACGCTAGTAACTCTGGTGGAAGAGAGAAGGTTAGCTTGAAATGTATTTGTTTATTTTGATTCAGGATAACTGGATAAGCATAATTGCTATGATTATAATTGTTTCCTACCCAACAGACATTTCTATGTTGTACTTGAAGTTGGTCATGCAAATAAGTTTTCTCTGCTTCTTTCACGTGTCATTTTCCTCAACTAATCGGTCGAGGAGTCATTTTTCTCATCTGAATCCACGTTCAGGCTGTCCTTCATCTAATTTGCTTACCCCTCGCTACACTATTAGTGTGTTGCATGCTGCTACATTTTGGTTACCAACATGAGTTAATGGTTGTTTCACAAATGAACACGTCATGGTTCTTCTTCTTTGTTGACCATCACCACTGTAGTTTCTTTGAAATTGATCTGTTTCTAGGAAGCACGGGTTCTTTTGGGAGGCCACACACGCACCCGCTCGGGGTGCTTTGTGGATGTAGCAGGGTCATTTTGAAAATTTTAGTTAAGAGGTCTTCTAAAATACAAGTACAATTTAACCAAAATACCGTGCATCTATTTTGACCTGTGAACATGTGATATGTATAATCTATGTTGTAGAATGGTTAAATGTGTTTGGTTTCTATATAATTTGGACCCTTGTTTTTATTTTCATTTTTTTGGTCAACCTTATTTTCATTTTTTCATGTAAATGAACATCTCACAATACACACACACATAATTTTCTTGCACCGACCCGCACCCGCACCCCTAATATTTGGAAAATTGCTGCACCCACACCCGTGCTCCTTAGATCTCTTGGATGTTGGTTTTGTATTTTTGGGTCAGTGGACTCTTTAGCTTGAGCTGATGACTTCTTCTGTCCCTTTTATCAGGCAAAAAAGTTTTATGAGTCAGCTCTCAGGCTGGAACCTGGTTACTTGGGAGCTGCATTAGCTTTGGCCGAGCTCCATGTCATTGAGGGAAGGAATGGAGATGCTGTATCTCTCCTTGAGCGGTATCTTAAAGATTGGGCCGATGATTCTCTTCATGTTAAGCTTGCTCAAGTTTTTGCTGCTACAAATATGCTACAAGAGGCCTTATCACATTTTCAAGCTGCATTAAGGTTTCCGTTCTTTCGTTTCCTTTCCCATGTGATTGAACTTTTGTTTATTCTCATCTCTCGCTTTTACTGCATCAGATCAGAGTGAAGCAGTGAATATGAACTTGCATTTCACATCTTTTCCTTCAAATATGATTGTTGTCGCATAAGTCTAGGCTGATGGTTGCTACATTTCTCATTTAAAATTTAATCCCAGGATAAACCCACAGAATGATGCTGCAAAAAGAGGATTAGAACGTTTGGAGAAACAGATGAAGGTAGAGCATTTTTTCTGTATGTGGTTTTCAGATTCTCATATTGATAACGGCCTTGTCATTTACCGTACACTGATAATGTTGGTAATTCTCTTTCAAGAAATGCTTATGATTAAAGCATTTTCTATGGGAAAGATTGAGATGCGAAATGGGATCATATGATATTATTTTGTTTTTTTATAAAACAGGGAGTGGATCCTGATGCTCCGGATGAAGATGAAGAGAATGAGGTTGATGAGACTGATGGAGACCAAATAGAAACCGATCTTTTGTGAATATATAATGCAAATATCTATATTCATGAATCATGATGACAACACTTTAAAGAGTATGGTGGCCGAAGCACATTGCAATGTCAGTGTTCGGAAGGTGCCCTTGTATCATATGCCCGCCAAAAAAGGGTTCCTTTCTCTGAGGACGAGGAGCAAGTAGTTTTCTGCCTGCTCCAGAATGCAGTAGCTTCCCTAGGAAATGCTAGACTTTAGTGGATAGAATTTTGTAGTCAGAAGGCTTCGGATGTTGTTATAACGTAACATCCATGAAAATATAAACCATGCCTGAAATAGGGATCCCTGTTTTACATATATCGAGCTGTAGAACTGACTCAAGGTCGGTATCCATCAGTAATAGCTATTATACAGATTACCTTGCTTATACAGTTTTGGTTTCTGTTCTGTTCTGTTCAATTCTTTAGTCCTTGATCGGTTATGTCATATTTGCTTTGTTTATAACAAATTGACTTAATCAGGGAGATAATCCACTATCTGTCTGCAAATGGGTAATCTCATGAGTGCATCCTGTTTGGTCGGCATTTAAGAGTGTCTGATGGGGCAATAGGGCTTGCACCCTCAATAACTCCGACAGGGATATATGCATACAAAATAGGTTCTAAGAATTCAGAACTAACCAAACCGTTAACTGAATATTTCACAAAGAGTAAAATATATGACATGCAATCACAAATGTTTAAGATAACCTGCGATATTACACAATCTTTATACTTTCCCATTATATCTCTTATTCCCATGATTTTTATCCATTACCCAACTGAGGCTTTAGTAGTTTTTTGCAAAGTTTTAAAAACCGGACCGGCCATCGAACCGGGGAGGCATCGGTTCATGGTGGGACCTGTTCAATCGCACGTTTATTTGATAATATATATTTATTATTTATATACAAAAAATATTAAATGTTTATTCATAAATACCCCACATTAATTTGCAAATAAATAAATACCCCACATTTACCCTACTCTTTACCCACTCAATACCCCCAACCTTATCCAATCCCCAATACCCCCTCTATTACCACAAAAACCACAGACGTTTCAACACCAATTTTTTTGCAGTGAGAGAGAAACCCACAGGCGAAACCCACAGAGACGTGCCTTCTCGCGTCTCTCTCTCTCTCTAGTGTGTGTGTGTGTGTGTGTTTTCAGAGCCAAACGATGGCGTGGAGTTGGCGGTGGTTTTGTCGGTGGCTATGGCAAATCGAGGGATGGAGAGGAAAATGATGCCGGCGGTGTTGACGAGGACGACGAGACATGGGAATAGGCCGACGAGGACGCCGACGGTGTTGGCGGATCTCCTTCTGGCAGATCGATTCTGCGTTGACCTTCTGTGATTCTTCTGTTTCTTATTCTTCTTCTTCAGGTTTTTTTTCTTCAGTATATAAATTCACTAGGTGAACCGGTCGAACCGGTCAAACCGGTTCACTGGTTCAAGCACGAACCGGCCGATTTTGACCGGTTCTTGACCGCTTCTTGCGGTACAATTAGCGATCCGACCGGTTCGCCGGTTCAACCAGTCGAACCGACCGGTCCGTCCAATCTTTGAAACTGTGATATGTATGATTCCCAAAAGATCATATATTTTCCTCATAAATAAGTCTTACATGTCCCATATGATTAAAAACTAAATGAGTCCAGAAATCCATCCATACGGAGTTCTAGATATGTATCTCTTCATGTGGCCTAAACGATAATGCTAAAGATTAGTGAGGTTCATATCAATATATGCAAACCTCTTGGTATTAACGTTATAGATGAAATTATCATGATTAATGATATACAATCACTAGACTAAATTACATTACAATAATGCATATCAGAATAAATGGAATAACATTTGTCCTTTATTATGATAGAGAGTCTTTCTAGTCGAAACAAGAAAATATGACAATGCACCTACTCATAGCAGGGACATAATAACTTTTGTCTATTTCATGAACAATTTCAGAAATGTAGAGATAATTCCCTACGACTAATTCAGCAACCCCTTGCTTCATTGCCCCACGAATATGTTTATTTTTTCCTTATTCAATTTTCTTCATCTCTTGAGATCCTTCACATTTCTATAAATGTGAGATCCTCATCTAGTATCATATACTTTTGATGATGAGATAGACACATTGAATTCTATAACAAAAATGCCTAAATTAGAATTCATAATTCCTTTATTTTCTTCCAGTTACCTTGGGGAGTCTCTCTTCCTCCTCACTACCTACGGGACTTTTAAGGCAATTTGGTTTAGCAACAAACTTGCTTTATGCCCATGGGGTCGACACAAACATTTTTCCCTTACCCATGCTGTTAACCATTAACATGTTTTGCCTATGCCTTTTATGAATGCTTTGTTTAGCGATTCTCAATCACATTGAGTAAATCAACCTTGAACAAAATTATAATTGCATCCAATGCAATTTCTTGGTCCACTTTGGGTATTATTCTTTATCTATCTCATAGATAACTCCCAAAAAATCTAAGCTTTCAATCCTATTGAAATAGCTTAGTTGTGTTTTACCTCTTGCTTCAGCAGTCATACATTACTAGCTAGTATCGTCATGTCATATTTTGATGAACCAAGTCGCCCTGCTTTGGCACGCACAAGCTTGATTAATCTCGATCATGACGAGTGCTAAAAAAGAGATCGCAACGTGGAGCAAGACTTCAAACCTTCATGTCTAGCACGCTCTTTGAGAGAGCTTCATTTAACGTATGATCATATCATACGCCACCATTTTTCTCATCTTGCTTCCAAAGCTTGGAGTTCATGGCAGCTGATATGAGCCAAGTTACATTCAAAGAACCATTCTTTGGTGCTCCTTCCATTAGGCTTTAGTGTTATCGGTAGTCGGTGGAAGGAGAATTTTATGTTCTACGATGTACAACAATTTTCTTTTATTTTGAGAACAATTCTCAATTTTATACTAGTCTAGAAAATAGATTCAAGACATCTTGTCCATCTTATGGGCATAAAGTCGTGTTTCGTTTGTTTAATGACATGGATATTCACCACAACAAGATTATGCAAAGTATTGTGACGTATAACTATATTTAACAATGACTTAAATTTTCAAACATAGCTCCCATTATTTTTTCACGGATTAATAACCCTCAAGATATTAATGCGGAAAATATCATTATATTTTCTAGTGGGCCAAGATCCATATTTCACTTTCTTTTGAGCTTGCTTTGGCAAGTCACCCAAAAGTTAGTTATTTAAGTAGGAACAATTCTAATTCCATCCCATGCAACTCTTGGTTCAATTGGGAAAAGAGCTCTTTATTTATCTATCCTATAGATAATCCCAATTGAGTGCCTATAGGCTTTTAATCCACAATATAAATACTTAGTTATGTCCAATCTCTTAATCCAATAGTTGCACACTATGTGTGCCATCGCACAACATAATGATGAATCAAGTCGCCTTGCTTTGGCATGCACGAACTTGATTGATCGATTTGTGATGATTGTTTAAGTAAGCGAGAAGACAAACGTAATATTTCAGTTTTGAGAGATTTTTCTTTCAATTTTAATTATTTTGTTGATCCATATCAACTGATATACTTATTTGAGTTTGGGCAAAACTCCAAATAAAAGATCCGGTTTGTTTAATTATCTTATTATCAATTTGCATGCATCATCCTTACACCAACAACATAATAAGACAATAAAGTAAAGATCCACACAACAAAAATTAACGTGATATGGATATGACCTCCTAGACTAAGATATTCCCAAGACAATGAGAATATCTATGAATCCAAAAATAGTAAGTGACACGATCTAACCACAAGTGTATGGCCGTTGTGTGTAGTAATATCCGGAAATCCGGGTGTATCGAACCCAAATGACTTGTCGTGAACTAATTAGTATGATTAACTTTAAATGGGCTAGCAATTGATAGAGTTTTATAAACTAAATAATTAAAAAGAAAAAACAAATATTTAAATATTGAGATTGAATAGGGGAGAAACAACCAGGACACCTCGTTTGGGGGGATTGTTAGGATTTTCTTGTTGACGACGTTCTACGATTTGTGAAACACAGACGAAATTCACTTTGCTAATCGAGCAATACTAACTCACAGAGTTACCAAGTGAGCATCCTATGCCTAGGTTAGATTAAAACCGAGTTACCAAGTTCTAATTATCCCTAAACATGCTTTAACGATGAATTCTACTCTAAAGATCCCATTCAACGTGGCCGAGTTACCCATCTTATGAACGGGTGATTGTTTGATTTTCCGATTTAACAATTACCGAGTTATCAAATAATTGTAAACTAAGTTCTAGCTAAAAAGACGTCTCTAATTAATTAGATATGATGAAGAGCACAACACAATCATAGCAAATAAAATATCATCAATTAGGTTTATCAAAACATGAATCTCAATTCATAAACACATAATCAATGTGAAAACCCTAACCCCAAATTCGGGTCCTGATCTAAGAAGTTTAGCTATGCATATTCATGATCACAATGACAAGAGTTTGTGTGATCATGATAAAAAACAAAGAAACGAAGGAGAAAAGAGATCAAACAAGGTTTCCCAAGCTCCACGATGTGATCCCAGCTCCAAGTTGATGTCCCGTCCTTTAATAATGCGTCTCTCCTCTGAAAATATGACCTAAGATATCTCATATACGTTCCCTAAGAGTCCCGGGTCAATTAGGAAAGTTTTAGGCATCGTTTCCTTAATTTTGGCCGCCTGTGCACAGTGTCTTCGTAGGAAGACTTTTCTCTTCGTAGGAAGAGTCTTCCTGCGAAGACATTTTCTCTTCGTCCGAAGGTCTTCGTAGGAAGAGTCTTTGTACGAAGACATTTTCTCTTCGTAGTTAAGGTCTTACCAGATAAGTACTGCAAGCTGTTTTGGGAAGACATTTTCAGCAACTCAAAATTTGGCTAAGTATAAAGTCTTCCTACGAAGACTTTTGTCTTCATACGAAGACAATCTTGAACAACTAAAAAAATATCATTTTCCGCCGTTTTTCGCGTCTTTGATTGTGCCTTTGCTTTCCGAAGGGTCTCCTCGACCTCGATACTCCTTTTATGCTACAAAATATTCCCAAATTCCGGGGAACCCTTCATTCATCAATTTAGCTCCTCGAAAGGCGTGTTTGGCATTTCCGGATGCTTTTGGCTGCATTTTATATCTTTGAGCATCCTTTTTGACATAACTTTTTCGTCCGGAATCCGATAAATGTGATTTTTACACCTTTAGATTCCTTTTATGATTTAGACTTCATCCATGTAGAGAAATTTCCGTTTTCGGATCATTTTCTCGTTTTTCTCAATTATTTCTCAATATTTGGCGACAACATCCAAAACACGCCAAATTCGTCTTTTCTTTTATTCCGAAGCTGTATATTCTCTCACCTTGATTCCCGCATGCGTAATTCCTGTCAAACAACAAAACGAACACTACCGCGAAGATCAAATGTGGTAAATTATCAAAATCATACTCAAAACCATTAAGAAACGCCCGGATTGTGCATTAATGCTCAAAAACATCCAAAAGTGCATTTTCTTTATATTTTGGCTCAAATTTCGTCAATTTGCACCGGAACGCACACAAATAATAATATAAAGTGTACGTAGGAATAACTCTTATTAAGGAGTTATCAAATACCCCCACACTTGCCATTTGCGCGTCCCGAGCAAAGTCTCATCTACTGCATCTAATTGTCTACTAGCCAACCACACTCAAACGGCTCTAACATGACTCAAGACACTACGAATGCAGTAAGATGATGCAAATGCAAATCTAGACTCGATCTTAAACACATAAAAAAAATTTAAATTCTTTCTTTTTGTGAGATCAGGCAATTTCAATACACATAGACCGGTGCTCCTGGAGTAATGAAAAAGTTAGGCAAGAGGCGTGAATCGCAAATAAACTCGACAACAAGTAATTCCCCATAGTTAGTATAGAAAGCTTAACTGTACTGTAAAGAACAACCTACCTCTTCATGTCTGCTGATAAAAATAAGTGGCTAACCAAGGCTAAGCCACATTCATATTCCGAGCTCCTATTCCGCTAATGGTCAAATATGATGAGACATAAGGACAAAAGGGTTATAACTTGTATGAAGAAACAAATCCTAAAGCGTCACATAAGCTCACCAAGGATAGGAATCCACAACCTGATTCTCATCGACTCCAACCCTCAATGCCCTCAAACCCCGGTACCATGTCAATCTCGTGGCCATCAAAGCGAAGCGTACACGCTCTCAATCAATCTTCAACAGGAACAAGAACTTTCACCACTCGATTTTCAATAAGCACAACTGTATTTCTTTATTCCTCTCCTTTTTTCTCTCTCTTTTTTTCTTCTTTTCTTTCTTTTTTTTTTTCTTTTTCTTGTTTTTATTTCTCTCAGTAAAACAACAATAATACGATAAAGTATATACGAGTGGTCCTCCTCCAAGAATCAAGCAGCAAAAATAATGTCAGGGAAAGGAAAGAAGCAAAACAATGAATAAGTATCACAAGAATAATTCATCTTCCCCTACTTCGTGAAGCGCAAGATGCCACAAACCGTCCAAGTCAAAGCGTGTATGGGGGTGGAGTCGTCAATGCACAATCTCTATGTCTGTAGTCAAAAGTCAACACCTCCACACTAGAATGCAGTCACGTCCCCCTCTCAAGTAGTCAAATAAGATATATCACGTGCCTAATCCAACCGAACCTCCTACACCAAGATGATAGAAATCCAGTACCTAGCACGTTCCACCAATTAAGAACAACCAATCCCATCCGTGCGGATTAGACGTCACACACTCAGGCTCTCCACTACTGTGTCCATGGTGTAATGAAATGGAACACCGCCACACCTTAGTGTGCATGCCAACTCACTCACCCTCGCATACCCTCATAGATATCAAATGAAGCACATGCGATATGTAGAACTCACACAAATATGTAATGAAGCACTCTCTCAACTAACCCCCCTCAACTACTGCTCCCTCGTGACGCTCCAGAAATGTGATTGTAACGATATATGATGAATGCCAAGAATCGTCTTTCTAGGTCATAGAGGCTAACAATGAATACAATAATCAGTTAGGGTATACTAGTGGTCCTACAAGGTAAGATCTAAAAAGCAGCGAGTGCTCTAATACACATCCTCGCACAGCTGTTCTGTGTGCCACTACGAGGCGGGCTTGTGACTACCTAAGACGGACAACATGAACGTTCTGCTTGTTTAGCAAACACCAAGCTCAACTCTTATAGAGAAAAACAACACACACTTTAGCTTTTAAAATTTTATTTAGTTAAGAAAATAGATAGGCATTCCCGTAATGAGATTCTCTCTATACTTACTAGGGGAAACTAAAAATGTTGTTCTCGGTCAAAATTCACACCTTATGCCTAAAGTTTTCACATCTCACTAAATCAACCAGGTCTAAGCTTCTTTCAATTGCTTTTTCTCAAAATTTTATTTATTTATTATTTTTTTTATGGATTTTTCAATATTTTGTATTTTTTTTATAATTTCATAACTCTATATGCAAGGCTTAGACTCAGAACCAAAAAATTGACTCTACACAAACTTTTTGATTGGTGGGTGTACTCAATTATTTAAAAGTGCAAACAGTATTTAAATCTACTCTACACAATACGACAATATAAGGAAAAACATAACATAAACCACAACTTTGACTCACAATACAACCTAACATTCTAGATGTAACTGGCTATGCAAGACACATGGCTAGTATACAGATAAATCACCCCACACAGACAACGAATTTAGAGAGTATGGAAGAAGACTCAACAATCAATGTGTAGGCCAGTAGATGAGATGGAGCATGACATATGTAATAAAAGTGACACAAAAATCAGCAAAAGGAACAAGATACCCACAACCACCGCAAGGGTGGGGAAGAAATCGCGCCAAGCAGTCCCCAAGCACAATAACGGCACCACCATGCCCCTCTAAAGTCAGTGTGTTCTCGCACACCGGGGTCGACTGCCTCCTCAGCTAAAATCCATGTCTGAAGAATCCCCAACTCGCATGCACGAGTCCCTGTGACAGTCATGTGTGCCATGGCACACCGGGGTAGATTCTTCCATAATCTGCTCAAATATGTCACTAGGAAAACATCATTATAGTCCCTCTCTCCCTCATATCTCCACATAAATAAATAAAAACACACACAACTGTATTAAAACTCACTCCCTAAATTAAAGCATAAATACGTTGGGTTGCCTCCCAACAAGCGCCTTGTAATTTAAGGTCGACGACCCGACCCAGTTACCTCAAAAGATGTTAAGGAGGTTTTTCTCTCAACATTTTATTCTTCCACCATCGTCTCTCTTTTTGTATCTTCTCAAGTGAGCATGCATGAGACACATATGGCAAGAAGAAGTTGTAAAAGACGGCATTTAAAAATTTCTTCTTCTTGTGCTTCCACTCACCGGGCTTCTCGAGAATTCATTCACCACATCATGACCCATTGTACCTTTCCTATTCTTCTTCTTCTTCTTCTTCTTCTTCTTCTTCTTCTTCTTCTTCTTATTCTTCTTCTTCTTCTTCTTCTTCTTCTTCTTCTTCTTCTTCTTCTTCTTCTTCTTCTTCTTCTTCTTCTTCTTCTTCTTCTTCTTCTTCTTCTTCTTCTTCTTCTTCTTCTTCTTCTTCTTCTTCTTCTTCTTCTTCTTCTTCTTCTTCTTCTTCTTCTTCTTCTTCTTCTTCTTCTTCTTCTTCTTCTTCTTCTTCTTCTTCTTCTTCTTCTTCTTCTTCTTCTTCTTCTTTCAATTCTTCAAAATCAATATCATTGAGGATCGGTTATGTGGAAATAGAATCTCAGTTGGAACAGTAATGGCAAGGGGAGCCGTCTTGACTCCTTCCTTCCCTAGTGGGGCCGAACCTCCTTTAGGAGTTGTTTCGAAAACAAATCCTTGTCTTGTTGCTCAAGTTTGGTTGTTTCTAATTGAAAAACTCCTTTTTCCAATTGGATGCCCAAGAACCCTAGATCTAAGATCCTAAAATTTCTCAAACTCACTAACTCATACATCCAATGCAAAATTTAGATATTGTTTGGTTGAATCAAATTCAACATGCAACTAATATGCTTAATTTGTCGTTTCAACGCAATAATCATGAATTATAGGTGAAAAATAACAAAATCGTAACACATTAACCACGCTCGCTCTGATACCACTGTAGGGTTTTGATCATGGATACGCAACAGAATAAACAATAATTTATCCGATCAAGACCCTCCAAGGATCATAGGAAGAGAATTCATAACGATAGTAAAGGATTCGTGTCATGTACCTTAGAGTTCTCCTGTGATGACTTGTAACGTGAATATTGTCTTGAATATTGTCACGTCTCTACGGTTGATTCACGACTAGGATTGAGATCTAGATCTTCCAAAACCTTGTGCTAGCTAGGAACAGAGGAAGAGGAAGAAGAAATCACACAACGGAGACCAAAGAAGAGGCTCGACCTCATCCTATTTGGTCGACAGGTAGAAGGGGGCTGACGGGGTCTAGGTTCGGCCTAGACTCTTATCTTGATCTCTCTCCTTGCTTTCTCTCATACTCAAGTAATGTTATGAGCATTGGTTGTAGGAAGGAAGCTAGGAGAATCCTTTATATAGTCCAACAAATCCTTGTTTACTACATAAAGGCCCTCTCCTAATCCTACTCAAGTACATATTAGTCACCTTCGCAAATTAGTTCTAATCATGTCTCTACATGAAGCAGTCCACCTTGGCAAATCATAATCATGTCTATACATGGATTATTCCTCCTTGCAATTTAGTCCTACTAAGTTTGCAAGTGGTTGCATTTTGATCCTTCTAATTAATTAATCACATTAATTAATTTCCAAGTCTAGTACAATCCATGGCGTGTGACCCCATAGGTTTCTACTTAGTTGTTAGTAACTATTTACTAATATGGAGAGGTCTCTAGTAAGACATCCATACCACCCAACTAATAGAAATAGTCATCCGACAAACCTTGTGCAAGTATTGTCTCATTCCTTTGTCTCAATATCCGGATTTGACACGAGACATACAAGTCACACTCGTATAGTCAATCCATAGTTCCTCGATCCTGGGAATAGCCTTATTCGTGCAAATAACATCAATATCCTATATTGATTTATTTGAGTCTGGCAAGACATTCTATAAGCACTATCCCTCGAGTGGTCGTGGATATTTGCACCCGTTATGTGGGAGGGACAAATTCTATCTACATCACTACGATATCTAAGCTTGCTTCATATTGTGTCTGATACGCGCCTTTATGACTATCCAGTCACGGTGTAGCGTTTGACGCTACCAAAAATACAATATTCCACAATTAGATGATCTAGTGACTTCAAGTCTAAGGATGACAATACCGTTGTCACCACGAGAAGCACTTATGACTGTACTTAACATGTATGTAGCCTTCTCGGAGATGGGTCAATCCCGTATGCCATTACCCCTAATGCATACCCATCTGTTAGATCGTGATATCTCTACATCAATCCAACCACATACTAGTCTATAGTTGATCGTTCTATTAACCAATATAATTGACTAGGGATATTTAAGAATATAACATTTATATTCTAAGGACTTCATTCATGTTAGCATATCTCCATATCGATGACATAATGAATCGTAAATCCATAAAGGTCACAAAAAATAGATTGCCTCTAGGGCGTATTTCCAACAACTATATTATATGATGAAAGACAAACTAATTATGTGTTATAACATACTTTGATCTTATCATTTGTCTAAGTTATCTTGAAAGGATTATCAGCTAACTCTGTATTGAAGGTTTAGCTTCAGTCTCCTTATTTACAGGATTGCATAAGTGATAATCAATGCCTGCAGATTTGTTGCTACTATTATGGAATATTGTCTGGACCGTCCTCAAATCCTGCAGATGAAGATCAGATCAAAAACAATTGAGAAAATCAAGCAGCTAACCGTTGGAAGTAAGCTGTTGAGAGTTAAGATTCTGCAGAGGATTTTTAGGGATTTCTGTTGAAGCTCTTCTTATATATTTGCAATTCAAACTGGCAGAGTAACAAGATATTGAGAGAGATTGACAAGCACAAAGCATTACACAGAGTTTCATACACTCTCATGGATTGACAAGTATCATTGAAGAAGATCAATTCACTCATTCAATCCATTCCAGATTCCCGAAGAACACTTCAATCCGTTCTATATTCTCAGTGTTCTTCATCCAGAGCTTTATTTGTATATTATTATGTTATATTACTTAATCATCTGTTCTCGTGAGTTGTTCAAGAGGAACAACACAAAATTCTTATTGTATCAGTTAGCTAGAGCAGGTACTAGATAGGTTAGGAAGAACCACATGCTGAAAAAGAGCAAGACAATTCTCTTGGTCTACGATTTAGGCATTAGGTTTTGATAAATAAGAAGTTTGTTGAAATGCTAGAAGGATTAGATCCCTCAGGCGGAGAGTATGTCATTTGGGACCGAACTTCGTAAAAAAATCACTGTGTTCATTGTCTTGCTTTTCTGTTCTTTACTTGTCTTCAAAACTGCTTCTAAACGGGTTTCTTTTCAAAGCCTTGAAAAGCATTTAAAAGGTTTGAAAATACTCAGTAACTTTTTAACCGTCTGTTTTGATTTCAAAGCCT
This sequence comes from Linanthus parryae, assembly GCA_023055425.1. Lineage (NCBI taxonomy): Eukaryota > Viridiplantae > Streptophyta > Magnoliopsida > Ericales > Polemoniaceae > Linanthus > Linanthus parryae. The sequence continues at coordinate 127,227,602 of JALGPY010000001.1, forward strand.
TGAAATTGAGTTCAAAATTTTGAAATACTTCAAGTTCTTCTCACTTTGTTTTAAAACCACACTTTTGGCAAAAGTTGCAATACTTTATTCAACCTCCCCCCCCCTTCAGCAACCATATATCTCGTTGCTTCAACAAAGCACACATTTTGATTCCCATAAAAACAATCAATGTTCGTCATCATGTTCGACATAACCCTAACCCAAAACTCGGGTTTTGATAACGCTTGTCAGAAAATGAATGCGAAACAACAAGAAGAGTGATGAAATGAAGAACAAAACGAAAAATATTATAAAACGATTCAACGTGGTTCACTAGTTGTGAGACTAACTCCGTCCAAGAGCAAACTAAGTCAAAGTTACATATCCGCGACGTTAAAGAGAAACCTATGCTCAACTACTAGTCTAGAGACATCAACAATATTGACATGAGGGAGAGCGATCTAAACGATAAGATATCCTATGGAGAGATCTTTAATTTTACAGGCATAGGCCAAGATGGGGATAAGAATGTCAACCAATTTAACTCTTACATACAAACACCGCGACAGCTCTTGGTATGACACAAACACATGTACAAAGAACATATAGATTTAGGATAAGATGGCGGCCAGGTACATAGTGTAAATTGCTTTCATAATATTCCTTGTGAAGGAATAATGATATGTGGAGAAAAGAGGCCAAAGGAACATATTTCATTTATCCAAAAAAATTAAAGTATAAAATATTCAAATAAAATTAAGTCTGGCGAGAATCAATAACTTCCCTTGCACTCTAATTCTGCTCAATTTATGAATTATCTTTTATTTTAAGATTCTAAGTAATTGATAATTATCAATCTAATTAGAATAATACTCTATGAAGATTAACAGTGTAATATTTTACAATTTTTAATTATGTTTAATTAAGGAAAACAAAAGATAGTGATGATTTATGTAGAAAAATAAGAGACAATGACGATAGTCCATAACAAAATCCAACCATTTCTCTGTCGGACTTCCCTTACGTCCAATTCTACCTATAGGATATCCAAGTCCATATGTTTTGAGATAACACCTTTAAACACTACAACTCTATCTAGAAAACCATCTTGACAATTATGATTAAGATTTGGAATAGGCACATGTCAGCACAAAAATACACAATGGCCCAAGTACAAATATATATAAAGCTAGTATGTCAAGCCCTACAAGTAAAACTCTCCCTCTCCCTCTCCCTCTCCCTCTCCCGCTCCCGTACGTAGTATAGTAAATTAATTAAAAGTGTTCGACTCAATCTTGATCTTGACGTGCAACTTCGTCCATGAATTCATCAATGATGATTTCTAGATACCCTAAAGGTGACCTTCTCGAAGATTTGGTCATTGAAATCTTGTCGAGATTACCAGTGAGAATATTGATGAAGTTCAAGTGCGTCTGCAAAAGATGGAACCTTATGATATCAGGTAACCGTATACTAATCTCAAAGCATCTCAACCGCAGCACAAACATGATGGTGGTAGGTTGTGCTGACGTTAAAGCTGCTTGTCGTGTATTTCCGGTGTCTCCGCCCTCCACACGGTTTCATTCTGTATATGATTGGTTGAAGCTCGATCGAGTTGTGGGTAGAACCTTTGGTGATCACAAATACAATCTCTATTCGGTGGTGGGTTATTGTGATGGCATATTTTGTTTGTCGTCTAGGCAGCTTCACAGGGACATCAATTACTTTTCGGGGCCCGACGGAGAACAACATCCAGTTGTTGCCCTATGCAACCCCGCAACGAGGCAGCTTCGGATTCTTCCCTCGTCCAACCAAGACGACCTCCAGCTTCCACCGGAAGAAGCTGTGCGTACCGATGTGGGGTTTTGTTTTGATCACAAAACAAACGATTACAATGTCGTCAAAGTAGTAAGCCTGTGCGCCAACGAAACAATAGACTTTGTGGAGATTTACTCTTTGCGTAGTAACTCTTGGCGTATTGTAATTAATAGTGCAATCAAAACCATAATTGCAGCTGCCTGTACCCCGGCCACATGCACCACCAACAACAATGGGCTTGTCGTTTTATCGTGGATTATGTACAGGTACCTTCCCGGTGTTAGACGCGAAGAGGTAATTGTCTCCCTTCATATGGATAATGAGAAAAACGACTACGCGATTAGAGTGACGCGACCGCCAAGGATGTATTACAAGTCCAAAAGGCCTGATGTGCGTTTGGGTATAGACGACTGGTGTGATCTGACTACAATCCCGGCTTTTGATGAAAGAAAGTTGTCGCTTGTAGCTTCTTACGAAGACTGGGCGTCGCGCCGTACGTGGGTGGATGTATGGGTGATGATTGGTGATGGTGATGGTGAAGGTGATGGTGATGATGATTACTCTCGGATTTGGTCTCTTGTACACACGGTGGAACCACCCCTCCCTTATCTTTGTTACCCCTTGGGTTCCTGGAAGAGCAATGTCCTCGCGTTCTATGCATACGATCAACGTTGCCCGGTCTTGTACAACATTGATTCCAAACAGGTCACTCGCCTTGAGGTTGTCAATGAGATGGATTTCTTTTACAAAGAGAGCCTCGTTTCAATTCAACCAGGACATATCTACCAAGACGAGTAGATATTTGGATTCCTACTCGTAAGGTTTCTGCAGAAAGAATTGGCGTCCTACCCGTCTGGTGAATTGGTCTTTGAAAAATACCCGTCTCTCACTTATATGGGTGGATATATGGGTGATGATTGGTGATGGTGATGGTGATGGTGAAGGTGATGATGATGATTATTCTCGGATTTGGTCTCTTGTACACACGGTGGAACCACCCCTCCCTTATCTTTGTTACCCCTTGGGTTCCTGGAAGAGCAATGTCCTCGCGTTCTATGCATACGATCAACGTTGCCCGGTCTTGTACAACATTGATTCCAAACAGGTCACTCGCCTTGAGGTTGTCAATGAGATGGATTTCTTTTACAAAGAGAGCCTCGTTTCAATTCAACCAGGACATATCTACCAAGACGAGTAGATATTTGGATTCCTCCTCGTAAGGTTTCTGCAGAAAGAATTGGCGTCCTACCCGTCTGGTGAATTGGTCTTTGAAAAATACCCGTCTCTCACTTATGTTCAGCGTGTGTAACCCACGCGTGGGTTACACAATTTAATCAACTAAATTAACACTTAATTAGGCAAAATTTTAAAACAAACCTATACACATCATCATCCACCCTCTCGAATTCACTATCACTCCAACTGCAACTGCAACTCACTCTCTCTCTCTTCTCTGCAACTCACTCACCGGCGCTCGCTGCAACTGCACCCATGGCTTCCACTGGTTCTTCTTCCTCCGCTCCGGCCGCCCTCTTGCCCCTTCCCAACCCCGTCACACCCACCGTCGGCGAAGAGGTTGGCCTTTTCAAATACCCCCTTTCTCAATTCTGTAACTTACTTGATTTCATGTACATGTTTGTAAGGGGTTTCTGTTTGTAATCGATGTTTGAATCAAAGAAAACAACTCATAGTTTGAATCTGTTGTTACCTGTCAAATTTGATCATAATTCCACCAAATCAAGAACTCGGACGAGATCCAGATCTAGAACTCGGACGATGACCTGTTCTAGATCTTGGAACTCGTACGAGTAGTTCTCGTCTCAGTATCACGAGATGAATACTGAGACGAGAACCTATAAAACTGGGACGAGAATAAAGCAAGACCCTGCCGAGGAGCAGTTTACTCGTCTTGAGACGAGAACTCCACGCTCCTCTCTGTATAAGCCAGCTTATACTGAGACGAGCATGACTCTCGTCTCGGATAAGACCAGTTTATACTGGGACGAGCAATGCTCTCGTCTCGGTTAAGACCAGTTTATACTGGGACGAGAGTCATGCTCGTCTCGGTATATCAAGCTTATACTGCTCGTCTCAGCAGTTAGAAGATGAAAAAAAACCCATTGTTTCATTCCAGACTTAGAACAGTCCTGCAACTTGAACACTTAAAATTATTTATCTGTATAGACTTGAACAGTAATGGATCTCACATCAACACTTCACGTAAAAAAAAATGTGACACACTTATACTGCATCAAAATTCAGTAACACTTGTACCCTCAAAAAAAACTTCAGTAACACTTATAATAAGGAAAAAACTTATAAACTTTTAAGTAACAGACCATTATAAATAGTTTGAATTATTTCATTATTTATCTGACATTATTAATGAAAGTTTAATTTGAATTGTAGAAGCAAATAATCAAGGTTTCGGAGTTCGACGAGAAGTTGGGAGATGTACCGCTTCCATTGTGCCAGGTTAAAGTCGACAAAGGAAACATCACTACGAGGGTAGCCTTGAAAGGGTACAAGCAGAGTTTGCAATACGTCTGCCCTGAGGTTCGGGAATTGATTGAAGAAAGGCTCCCCCAGCTGAAGTTTTTGTTGGACATCCATTGCGCGAGCAACGTTACCTTTCCTAGTATGGTTGTGAATCTTGTCATGCACGCTTTGATGAACACGGACAAAAAAGATCCTGAGTTTTGGTTCTACATAAACAACATGCCAGTTCGGTTTGGATTGCAGGAGTTTTGTTTAGTTTCGGGGTTGAGCTTCAACGAAACAACTGGTTTTGGTGATAAAGAGCATGCATATTCGTGGGCTGCAAAGTATTTCCCTGATCACAAGCTCGGTAACAACATCAACGTATCTGCGATTGAAAGTGTTTTGAATGACCTGAAGCCCAAAATCAAAGAATTGACTGAGGAGGAGAAATTTGATTATGCGAGACTGCTAATGGTATGCCTGATTGGACGAATGACGTTTGTGAAAACCAATGCAGACACAATATCCATGACACCGTTTGGTCTGCTTTCGGATTTTGAATGGGAAAACAAATTCGGATGGGCCAGGTACTTGTGGCCATTTTTCGCTGAGCAAGTGGGTCAGGAGGCTTGGAATAAAGGTACGGATGGCCTCGGTCGTCTGAAGTACAACATGTTGTACTTTCCGCACATATTTCTGGCATGGATTTGCGAGGCCATACCCCACCTTGGTGATCAGCTGGGAAAACCGAGGGCAGGTGAGGAAAGGAAGTTGCCGCGCTTGGCTAATTGGACGTGGAGAGGATGCGCATTGGGCTTGAAAGAAGCAGCAGAATGCTGGAGTGAGATAAAGTCTGTTAATCCTACCCTCGTCCCAACGGAGGAAGAGAAGAAACAACACTACTGGATTAGCTTCATGGAGTACAGGAGGACTCACCCCGACCAACCACTTCACCCCAGGTGGACTGCTCTGTTCGAGAAGAGGACAGTGCTTGAGGATGACATGAGTTCTAATCGGAAATTCACACCCAGCTACAACTTTGAGGGAGAGGTGGTGGCTTCACAAAAGCCGCAGAAGAGGATGAGGAAGAAGGATGTTGGAAAGGATGATGGTGCCGGGCCGCAGAAGAAGAAGCAGAAAAACACAGTTAACGAGGACGAGCCTGGCCCACAGTCGAAGAAGACTAAGAAGAAGACGGAGAGGCGCAATGAAATTGCTCTTGTTGATGAGGAAGAAGAAGAGGAAGAGGAGGAAGCTAGTCTTGTCCCGAGACGGAGAAGGGGTGCAGCTCTGATTTCCTCAACCCCACCTCCATCTCCACCGAGAACCCAACCTTCGGTGTCTGCAACACCTCCACCTATCGGTCGACCCGAACCTTCGAGAACTGTGGGAGTTGACTTAGAAGACTTGAAGCGGGAAATGCGGATAGTTTTTGAAGAGGCATTGGTTCCTATCAAAGAAAACCAGCTCCAATTGAGTGAGAAAATGACAGAGATGAGCAGTAGGGTCGGTAAGATGGAGGAAGATTTGGTTGCCTTAAAAAATGCATGTAAGAATGATTTCACTCCTGTACGTCAAAAGATCAGCCGTCACGACGAGAAAGAGGTCGAACGACTGAACCAGCTCGGTGTTTGGGGACAAGCAACGCACAAGATGGTAACAAACCTGCACACCGCTTGGGAAGAAGTGCGAGTAGATCCAACGACCGGCATTCGGTACCTTAGCGAGGTACGCATATTGTTCTTATTTACGGTGTTTGACTTATGTAATTTAAGGTAATTGTGACCTAATAAATCTATTCATCTATTGGTAGGATACAGAAAGAGAAGCTGTCATTGATTCCAACCCAGAAAGGGGGTCCAGTCCAATCGAGCCAACCACAGTTAGAGGAACGGCGGGAGGGGGTTCCGGGACAATCGAGTCAACCCCGGTCACTGAAACAGAAGGAACCGATGGCTCCAATCCAGTTGAGGCTAACCCCACAACAGAAACAGAAGCAAGGGGGTCCAGGCAAGTCCAAGCACCCCCAATCGTAGAAACCGAAGCAGGACCGTCCATGGCAGCAGAAGAAGGTGGGTTGGAGGAAGATGAGGATTCAGCCACCGATGACGAATTACGGGAATGGATGAAATATAATTACTCCGAACTCCCTGAAGAATCAGATCCAGAGCCTGAATCGATTGCCATTGATCAGTTTAGACCTAAGGAGTGGGATTGGTGGTATGACGCGGTTGAAAGGGAAAGATTAGATGAGGGCTGGTCTCCCCAATCGCTATACGATTATAAGAGAGGTGATGAGTTACATGACATATACGGCCGGGAAGAGATGCCAATTATTTATGAGAATGGTGTGGAACGTTACTTTAGCCGTAATCGTGCTAGAATTGATTGGGAGACTACTCCGTATGGGGTTGCACTGGCACAAAAGGGTTGTATTCCAAAGAAGTTGTTCACTAGTGTGCGTGTTCCAGATTTTGCTATGAGGAATAAGACAAAGCCGGACCCAGAATTTCGTGAAGCATTCTATACTTGGCTAGACGATCCAACCCAAGATTACCAGGGGTTGAACTGTGGTTGCAAGGTACTGGGACGAGAATTCTTCCGTTATTTACTTTCGGATAAATGTACTTTATACTGGGGTCAAATGGATGAGATGACTTATGTGCTTAGACGGTTGTACTCGAAGGAATGTCGCGAAGCGAGGACCGACATCGCCATTACCGACGCTAAGTGGTATCACACATGGGTGAATAATAACTTGACTGAGGAAGCGCGGCGGAAGGAGTTGGCTATTTATTTTGACGGTAGTAGGTCGTACCGTGGGACAGAGATCGCGAAAGCACGTAAGTGGCTCATGCCATGGTTCTCAAAAAGGCCAGTTAAGGGAGGGGCAGGACATTGGTTGCTCGTTTACATTGAAGTGGAAGATATGGTTGTTCAAGTCTTCGATCCAGTGATAGGAATGGGAAAAAAGCAATGGGACCTTGATGCTCTTCGCATGGAATTCCCTAAGATGCTAAAAGCGTCCGGTCAATGCAGAGCGGAAAATAGGTTGTTAATTAAAAAGAAAGGGTTAGAGATGGAGCACTACTTCAAGCCCCATGATAAATGGAGATATGCCACAACTATGCTGAAAGAATCGGGCTTCTATGTCGTCAGAATGATGGAACACCTTATGGAATGTAATCCCATTCGGGGTTGGACTGAACTGAACCAGAAGGCGATAAAAAAGATGAAGGAAAATTATTGTATTTTAATTTGGATGGTTCCTTTTCACTTTCCGGTTTGCGATGGAGATGGTAAGAGGAAAGACAAAATGGTGCGTAAGTAGGTGGACTTCGTGTACTAAACTTGTAATGAGATAAAACTTTTGTTGGTGTTGAATGAGATTTTTGTTTTTGAAGTTTGTTTTATTAGTACTAATTGATTACATAAGAAAACGACGAACAACTACCAACAATTACAAACACACGAACGCATACCTACGACAGGATTATATAGAAACTAACGAAACCAACAACAAAACCAATCACGAGAACAAGGAACAAGTTAGCTTTTTCAGGCGCATGAGCAACTACGTCTAGAGAAGTGGATGGACCGTCGTACGAAGTTCGTTGTCTGGTACGGTCGGTTTCACGCGGGCGTTGCTCGTTCTCAAACCACGCATTTGCAGCCTCTTCGTATGTTGCATACTTAACATAGCAAGCGTTCTTATATCCTGTCGTTTGCTCCTGACAAGCTGGCCAAGAGGTATATATGCCCGTTTGACGACCCACAAATACGACGTAATAATAATCTCTGCGAGGCATTCCTGACATTTTACAATATTACGTTAGATAATCTATGATTTAGGTTTTACTTTATGGTTTTACTTTTCACAATGTTAGGGTTTTAAAGATCAAGTTAAATTATATGAAAAAAAAAAATTATTTATGAAAATAAGATTTTAAAGATTCCAAAAAAAATGACGGATTTAAGGGTATAGGTAACATTGTAGGGTTTACTGTTTACAATATTAGGGTTACTGGTGTCACATTTGTTCATTGTGTGGGGACAGTGACACCTGGTGACTTGCAATATAAGGCAAGTAAGAACCTTTAAAAACAGGGACGAGGATGAGTACAAATAAAGACGAGCAGTTACTCGTCCCTAAAGACGAGCAGTTACTCGTCCCTGTATTGTGAACATGCACGTCCCAGTTTATGAAGTGAAAACTAAGATGTGGAAGACCTCCAATACTGAGACGAGCAACAACCTCGTCTGGATCTCAAAACCGAGACGAGCTGTCCATCGTCTCAGTCTTGGAGGTCTTACAAAGAGGATTTAGGTTGCATGATATAGGGTTTAGGGGGTACATGAGTTGGGGTTTATGGATTTAGGATTTAGGATTTCATGGTTTATTGATTAGAGGGGTATTACATGGTTCAATTACATTTTTAGTAACTATATTGATGGTATTTAGTTGATTTAAATGTTTATTGAATACAATTATAGGGTTTAGAATAGATGATCTATGGTTTAAGGGCTTACAAGACTTGGGGTTTATGGATTTAGGAAATATGAATTCATAGTTTATTGATTAGAGGGGTATTACATGGTTGAATTACATTTTTAGTAACCATATTGATGGTATTTAGTTGGTTTAAGTGTTTGTTGACTACAATTATAGGGTTTAGAATAGATGATCTATGGTTTAAGGGATTACAATACTTGGGTTTTTGGAATTAGGATTTTGGAAATCATGGTTTATTGATTAGAGGTGTTTTACATGGTTTGAAATCCATTTGTAGTGATCATTGTAATGGTTCCTAAGTTAGTTTGAAGGTAGTACTTCATTGTATGATATAGGGGTAATGATCCAAGTGTTAGGATTACATGATTAATAGTTCAAGATTACATGATTTTTGGGTTAAAAGTTCACCTCACATGATTTTATGGTTTAGAAATTACACTAAACATTTTTTACAAGGTTTAAAAACATTTTGTAATGATTTTATGGTTTAGGGTTTAGGGTTTAGGGTATGCTCGTCACAGTATGTGTGTTGTATATTGTGTGGAGACTGGTACGAGTAGATGCTCGTCCCTGTATTCGTCTCAGTTTTGGTTGCACGACTTAGTTGTGCACTTCATAGACTGGGACGGGCAGATGCATCGTCCCAGTCCTTTCAGACAATACAGGGACGAGCATCTACTCGTACCAGTCTCCACACAATATACAACACACATCAAACCCAGAATGAAGAACACCACATCAATATAATGAACCTAAATTTAATCAGAAACACAACTGAAGATCAAATTTAATAAAAACACTCGACTAGCACACATTCTACAATATTATGACGAGAATATTACAATCATAGCAAGAGTAGCACCAGAGTTTAGGGTTTACCGTAGCTCAACAACAATGGCGAAAGAGAGAGACTTCTATACACAAAGTGGGTGAACCAGAGCAAATGAGAGTGAAAAATGATCCAGTTTTGAGGCTGTAATGCAGCTGGTTCATTAAGTTTACAGTTGGAGTTAATTCAACTGTACTTTGGTAGGTTAGGGTAGATGGAATCATTCAATGTTTTTAGAGAGAGAGAGCTGCACATTTGTTAGGGTTTGTTTTTCAGTTTGAATATCACTCTCACTGACAAGGGTAGCAGGGTAATTCAAGAAATTCAATGGTTTCTCACCCACTTTAGGGTACATGTCATCAGCCATGTCACACCCAGTAGCCCCACTTGTTTGTTAATGAATCTTGTAAGCATCTGTTTAAAAAGAAGGGCATTTTTCAAATACCAATTCAGCCAAGTGCAGAATTCAAACTGCAATTCAGAGAATGGCATTTTTCCAATTGCCCCGTTTCTGCAAGCTTTTGAGGCCGTAGGCAAGATTCAAGGTTGAGGTTCTTCTCATAGCACATCTGGGGTGCATATTTAGGTTTATTTGAACAATTACTTCATAGATACAAGGTTACTGATTACATATCCATAATATAAAAGTTCCATTATAGATGTTTAATTTACTCAATTGCTCTTTAATTATTACGTATACTTTTTAATCGGCTTCAGATAAATACGAACAGTGACAAATTATCTTCTTAGAGTACCACTTCGTTTCTTCTGAATAGCCCCCTTTTGACTTTTCTATTCGTAGTTGCGTCACTTTGACCCGGCAATTTGGATAGCAAAACGATGTAATTTTTAGATAATTTTTCATAATGTTGTAGAGTAACTTTTATTCTACTATACCATGAAAGTATATCAAAAAAATTACTTCGTTTTGCTATCCAAATCACCGGGTCAAAGTGACCCAATGAATAGTGATAAAAGTCAAAAGGGGGCTATTCAGAAGAAACGGAGTGGTATGGTTCAACACAGTCAGGTAGTGCAAGTTCATTTATTAAAAAAAGGTAGTGCAAGTTCCGCACAACAAGGGGGTGAAAGTATTTTCTCAAACACTAAGGGGTAAAAGTGTCTTTGTGTCAAACCTGATGTGGGTGAAAGCTTCTTTTGCCAAATATTGCAATACTTCAAGTGCCAACTTGATACTTTTGTACTTACTCCCTCCATTCAAAAACTATCGTCGTCTATGTAGACTTTTCACAAAATTTAAAAAGATGCTTTTGACTTGAAAATTCTATTGAAATGTCCTTTGTCTTAAAAGATATGTGGGGAAGTAAGTGAAAAAATTGACAATTTTTTATAAGCATGACAATAATTTTGAGACTTCTCCTTTATGAGAGAACTAGTCTTAATCCCGCGCCATGGCGCGTGCTGCTTCTGTAAATTCAGTTTTGTATTTTTTTAAATGACTTATATAATATTGGTATTCATCCTTGATAAATGCAGCAAAAATACAATAATAATGGAACAACGAATCAGAAGCAATTCTAATGGCATAAAATAATTAAATTTTCCTTCAAAGAAAGAAATTTATTGAATAATTGGTACATAACAATGTAGTTAGACTATTTTATGAATTGACATGAGCCAAAGTGGTAATATGGTTGCAGCTAGGGTGGTAGCTCAAGTGGTAGAGCGTTGGAAGCCCCTGCATGACGTCCCGGGTTCAATCCCAGTTAACGACAAAAAACAATTTATCAAAAAAAGAAAAAGTGGCAATATGGAGATGACATTAACGGACTTTAAGACTACTTCTTACATTAATAACACAATTAAAAATGGTGTGCTAGTGTCCATAACACTGATAGATTATAGCAATTGAATTGAAATGTTTGGAAAACATATATTGTCCTTTCGGTGTAGTTTTTGTCAAATGAGCATTAAAAAAGATCACTCATCTCACAAATTGACAATTGTTTTTCTTAGATATGTTCATTCATGGTGGAATGAACATAGCTTGCATTCTATGTACATCTTTGTGCTTCTTTAGAAGTTGACCGTTAATGTTCCCAGTGCAAAGCTCGCGTGATATTCTATCTACTTACTTTCCTTAGAACCAAAATAATTTTTTAGAGAACTTACCATAGTGATAGGGCGGCATGACTAAGTAAAACGAACATGTGGGAGTAAATACACATGACCCACTACAAACAATTACGAAATTGAATTTTGAAGTGAAGTATGACACAATGAGATCAAACATCTTTCTAAGGAAAAACAAATAAAATACGGAGTTTGTGAACCTACTCAACATGGACGTCAATTCCATGATCACATAGTTGTGTTTCTTGATCTGTAAGTATAGTCTTTTTTCTTGGGTCCTTTGTCGGAACTTCGGGTAGGGTCGTCGATGATAGCACATCGTGATCCTATGTATTAATGTATTAAATATTTAAAACTGAGAATGCTTGCAATTATCTCTAGGAATGAATATGGAACATTACTAACACTGTAAAATATCTCGTTTGTACCGTTTTCCGATAGATATGCTTGTATCGTTAGTGTTCATTTATTTGCCTTCTCCATCAGAACTTCAGAGAGATTTTGTGACAAAGCAGCTTCCTAACCCAACATATACATGTTAAGAATGAGCTTATTAAACCAAGCAATGTAAGGAATATCCTTCTTGAAACTAAAAAAAAATCAAAATAACAATGTTAGATATTTCGTTAGAGTTCTTTGGAGATTCCTTGACCTTTCAACTTTATGTTTTTTTTTGTTTTTAGTCTGAACTCTCAGAAAGGTCATTGACAAAGTGGCATCATAATATTCTGTATAAATGTACAGAAAGAAGTCTTTTAAATTGAACAATACATATTCTGATGCAAGAATTTAAATTTGTGCGAAACGATTACTGAATTCTCATGCAAGCCTTAATGTTTAGAAGAAAAAATAAAAAAATAAAAAACAAACAGACTGTATGCCATGCTACCATAGCACAAGGAAGTATCAATACTATGTATCTGAAATCCTTGTTTACATTCGACTTCCTCCACATGAACTTTTTGCAATATGATGTAACATAAATATCGAATGGTTGTCTAAAAACTAAATACATATAGTAAATAGTTTAGAACTAAAATATTACCGTGTATCATGTAGTGTGTAGTAGGAGCTTATCAAGAATTCACTAATTTAGCAATCAAATTTAAACTATTAGAGAGTGACTAAACTTCATCAACCATAACCGTGCCCCAAATAAGAAATGGCGCATTGGCAGGCTAGGATGTGCCCCAAGTAAATTACGACACCATAAAAACTAAGAAGTTTAATTACATACCAAAAAAGGAAAAAATATAGTAAAATTGAATAATAATAATTTGATAAGTTCTGCATGACTAATAATAAAAAATATACGTAACTTATAAATTCCCACAAATAAACCCTGCAGTAGCATGAGGTAAATTATTTGAAAAAATTGTTAAGAACTAAAATTTAAACATTGCATTTTTCTATGCCCGTTTGCTCATGTTAAGCGCTATTTGAGTTAGATTTAAAACCATTGGTGCTCAGAATTTTGATTAAAAATCAAAACTCTACATATTATTTATGTAATAAAAAATAGAAGGTTTTGTTTTGACACCCTTTTGTTACTATTTGTTTGCCCATATTTAACTATTTTTTATTACTTTGATTAAAAAAAAAAACTGTTACATATTCAAAAGTTAAATAGCAGTTTTTCAACTTTATGCTTGTTTGCTCATGTTTAGCACATTAATTAAAGTATAAATGTTATCAGGCAAAAATGTTAACATGTTATGTCTTTATTGCGAGCTTGTTTGTATGCCTGTTGCTCATGCAAAGCATTTTTTTGTAAATTAAATGTAAAAAATTATCGTTTAAGCATTAAAAAGGTTAAAACTCAAGGTTCACTTTCTATGGTTTTACAACTTTTTTTAAAAGAAATTTCTATAATTTTCTGAAAAAAAAATCATTACACACTAAAATAATATAAGCTCTTATTCTAAAAAAGAATATAAGCTCTACTTTTTTTTGTTGAGAATATAAGCTCTAATTTTAAATGTACACGTTGCAAATGTTTAGCCCATCTTAAACTTATATAAGAGTGAGAATGTTATCATAGCCAGAGAGGCGAACATGTTAAATTTTAGTGCCACTTTGTTTGTAGCTTGTTTGCTCATGTTGAGCATTTACTAATAAAATAACAAATATATGATTATTTTACAATAAATTTGAAGTTTAGTTTTCTCTTCTGTATGCAAGTTTTTATTTTATTTTTATTTTTTTAAATTCATTGTAGCTTGTTTGATGTTGAGCACTTACTAATAAAATAAAAATATATTATTATTTTGAAATAAAATTTGAAATTTAGTTTACTCTTCCTTTTATTGTATGTAAGTTTTCATTTTATAGTCCCTCAAAAAAAAAGTTTTTATTTTATTTTTATTTTTTTAAAATCTTAAGCAACGATGTAACACACCAAAAAGTTAAACACTAGTTGGCGATGTAGATGCCGATTTTCAAGTTTGCATAATAAGATACATAATGCATTGGACTCCTTCTTTTACTCAACTTCTCTATATTTTACCTAAAAACACTCATTTACCTAATCCATTGGAGATGCTCTTATTTCCTACATTTTAGGTGTACTACCAGTTAACTCCACGTTTGCTCAAATTTCTCAACCAATTTTAATATGTTTTGTAGGTGATAAGAACAACTTCCCTAAATTTTCTCCCCCTCTCCTTCATCTAAAACTGACATTTATGTTTACAATTTATTTTAAACTTTAAATTGCCGAAACTTTTGAATAACAGCATTGGGGTCGAAGGCTAAAAACACATATTGCATAAAATACAAAATCGTGTTTTTAGGCATAATATACATAATTTTTGCCTAATAGCATTGGAGATGCTCATATGCACACTTTCTTATGTTAGCCATTCTTGAAAGTAACAGTAAAAAGATATCACTATAACATGTAAGGTGTTTGCATCCGTTTTGTTGTTATGCTTTTTTTTTTAAATAGTTTTTATGCTTGTATGCCCATGTTGAGTCCCTTTTTTTGCGAATAGTGTTGAGAACTTTATAATTGGATGAAAATATATTATTCATGTGTAACAATGAAAGGTTTGGTTTTCTCTTTGTTCACCCATTTTTAGTATTTTCTTTTTGAACTTTTCTCAAACAATCGTTTAACACGCTTAAAAATCTAATTGTCCAGTATTCATAAAAAGAGAAAAATACATAACACTCTGGTTTTTTATTTTTGTATACATTTTTAACAATTCTTTTTGTCTATACTTTTTAGCTCATGGTTAGCAATTTTTAACTAAAAATAAAAACATTATTTTTGCACTAAGAAATTAATATGTATGATTTTCACTCCATTTTTTATTGATTACTCATATTTGGAATTTAGACCAATCTTTTTTCAGATGACTGAAAGTGTATTTGAAATAAGATACATTGAACTTTGTCTGAAGAAAATGAAGAGGTGTTATGAACTTTTCAATTTCCAGAGTATAGATAAACTAAAATGTCCATTTCAATTGCCAATGCATAGAGATGGCAAAAAAATTATAAAAACTTTTTTTTTATGAATACATGTCATTGTAATTAATTTGTCAATTTCTAATTGGCTCTTTCATTTCTTACATGTCATTAATAATTGAGTTGGCAAAATATTATTGTTCAAATTTGCCACATAAGATGACACATGCTATTCTATGAATTGTTTTCAAATCCTATGTGTCATAAGGAGGATGAATCTCTCTCATTGCTTTGCTTTTATATATATATAGATGCTTGTTTGCTCATGTTTAGCACATTAATTAAAGTATAAATGTTATCAGGCAAAAATGTTAACATGTTATGTCTTTATTGCGAGCTTGTTTGTATGCCTGTTGCTCATGCAAAGCATTTTTTTGTAAATTAAATGTAAAAAATTATCGTTTAAGCATTAAAAAGGTTAAAACTCAAGGTTCACTTTCTATGGTTTTACAACTTTTTTTAAAAGAAATTTCTAAAATTTTCTGAAAAAAAAATCATTACACACTAAAATAATATAAGCTCTTATTCTAAAAAAGAATATAAGCTCTACTTTTTTTTGTTGAGAATATAAGCTCTAATTTTAAATGTACACGTTGCAAATGTTTAGCCCATCTTAAACTTATATAAGAGTGAGAATGTTATCATAGCCAGAGAGGCGAACATGTTAAATTTTAGTGCCACTTTGTTTGTAGCTTGTTTGCTCATGTTGAGCATTTACTAATAAAATAACAAATATATGATTATTTTACAATAAATTTGAAGTTTAGTTTTCTCTTCTGTATGCAAGTTTTTATTTTATTTTTATTTTTTTAAATTCATTGTAGCTTGTTTGATGTTGAGCACTTACTAATAAAATAAAAATATATTATTATTTTGAAATAAAATTTGAAATTTAGTTTACTCTTCCTTTTATTGTATGTAAGTTTTCATTTTATAGTCCCTCAAAAAAAAAGTTTTTATTTTATTTTTATTTTTTTAAAATCTTAAGCAACGATGTAACACACCAAAAAGTTAAACACTAGTTGGCGATGTAGATGCCGATTTTCAAGTTTGCATAATAAGATACATAATGCATTGGACTCCTTCTTTTACTCAACTTCTCTATATTTTACCTAAAAACACTCATTTACCTAATCCATTGGAGATGCTCTTATTTCCTACATTTTAGGTGTACTACCAGTTAACTCCACGTTTGCTCAAATTTCTCAACCAATTTTAATATGTTTTGTAGGTGATAAGAACAACTTCCCTAAATTTTCTCCCCCTCTCCTTCATCTAAAACTGACATTTATGTTTACAATTTATTTTAAACTTTAAATTGCCGAAACTTTTGAATAACAGCATTGGGGTCGAAGGCTAAAAACACATATTGCATAAAATACAAAATCGTGTTTTTAGGCATAATATACATAATTTTTGCCTAATAGCATTGGAGATGCTCATATGCACACTTTCTTATGTTAGCCATTCTTGAAAGTAACAGTAAAAAGATATCACTATAACATGTAAGGTGTTTGCATCCGTTTTGTTGTTATGCTTTTTTTTTTAAATAGTTTTTATGCTTGTATGCCCATGTTGAGTCCCTTTTTTTGCGAATAGTGTTGAGAACTTTATAATTGGATGAAAATATATTATTCATGTGTAACAATGAAAGGTTTGGTTTTCTCTTTGTTCACCCATTTTTAGTATTTTCTTTTTGAACTTTTCTCAAACAATCGTTTAACACGCTTAAAAATCTAATTGTCCAGTATTCATAAAAAGAGAAAAATACATAACACTCTGGTTTTTTATTTTTGTATACATTTTTAACAATTCTTTTTGTCTATACTTTTTAGCTCATGGTTAGCAATTTTTAACTAAAAATAAAAACATTATTTTTGCACTAAGAAATTAATATGTATGATTTTCACTCCATTTTTTATTGATTACTCATATTTGGAATTTAGACCAATCTTTTTTCAGATGACTGAAAGTGTATTTGAAATAAGATACATTGAACTTTGTCTGAAGAAAATGAAGAGGTGTTATGAACTTTTCAATTTCCAGAGTATAGATAAACTAAAATGTCCATTTCAATTGCCAATGCATAGAGATGGCAAAAAAATTATAAAAACTTTTTTTTTATGAATACATGTCATTGTAATTAATTTGTCAATTTCTAATTGGCTCTTTCATTTCTTACATGTCATTAATAATTGAGTTGGCAAAATATTATTGTTCAAATTTGCCACATAAGATGACACATGCTATTCTATGAATTGTTTTCAAATCCTATGTGTCATAAGGAGGATGAATCTCTCTCATTGCTTTGCTTTTATATATATATAGATGCTTGTTTGCTCATGTTTAGCACATTAATTAAAGTATAAATGTTATCAGGCAAAAATGTTAACATGTTATGTCTTTATTGCGAGCTTGTTTGTATGCCTGTTGCTCATGCAAAGCATTTTTTTGTAAATTAAATGTAAAAAATTATCGTTTAAGCATTAAAAAGGTTAAAACTCAAGGTTCACTTTCTATGGTTTTACAACTTTTTTTAAAAGAAATTTCTAAAATTTTCTGAAAAAAAAATCATTACACACTAAAATAATATAAGCTCTTATTCTAAAAAAGAATATAAGCTCTACTTTTTTTTGTTGAGAATATAAGCTCTAATTTTAAATGTACACGTTGCAAATGTTTAGCCCATCTTAAACTTATATAAGAGTGAGAATGTTATCATAGCCAGAGAGGCGAACATGTTAAATTTTAGTGCCACTTTGTTTGTAGCTTGTTTGCTCATGTTGAGCATTTACTAATAAAATAACAAATATATGATTATTTTACAATAAATTTGAAGTTTAGTTTTCTCTTCTGTATGCAAGTTTTTATTTTATTTTTATTTTTTTAAATTCATTGTAGCTTGTTTGATGTTGAGCACTTACTAATAAAATAAAAATATATTATTATTTTGAAATAAAATTTGAAATTTAGTTTACTCTTCCTTTTATTGTATGTAAGTTTTCATTTTATAGTCCCTCAAAAAAAAAGTTTTTATTTTATTTTTATTTTTTTAAAATCTTAAGCAACGATGTAACACACCAAAAAGTTAAACACTAGTTGGCGATGTAGATGCCGATTTTCAAGTTTGCATAATAAGATACATAATGCATTGGACTCCTTCTTTTACTCAACTTCTCTATATTTTACCTAAAAACACTCATTTACCTAATCCATTGGAGATGCTCTTATTTCCTACATTTTAGGTGTACTACCAGTTAACTCCACGTTTGCTCAAATTTCTCAACCAATTTTAATATGTTTTGTAGGTGATAAGAACAACTTCCCTAAATTTTCTCCCCCTCTCCTTCATCTAAAACTGACATTTATGTTTACAATTTATTTTAAACTTTAAATTGCCGAAACTTTTGAATAACAGCATTGGGGTCGAAGGCTAAAAACACATATTGCATAAAATACAAAATCGTGTTTTTAGGCATAATATACATAATTTTTGCCTAATAGCATTGGAGATGCTCATATGCACACTTTCTTATGTTAGCCATTCTTGAAAGTAACAGTAAAAAGATATCACTATAACATGTAAGGTGTTTGCATCCGTTTTGTTGTTATGCTTTTTTTTTTAAATAGTTTTTATGCTTGTATGCCCATGTTGAGTCCCTTTTTTTGCGAATAGTGTTGAGAACTTTATAATTGGATGAAAATATATTATTCATGTGTAACAATGAAAGGTTTGGTTTTCTCTTTGTTCACCCATTTTTAGTATTTTCTTTTTGAACTTTTCTCAAACAATCGTTTAACACGCTTAAAAATCTAATTGTCCAGTATTCATAAAAAGAGAAAAATACATAACACTCTGGTTTTTTATTTTTGTATACATTTTTAACAATTCTTTTTGTCTATACTTTTTAGCTCATGGTTAGCAATTTTTAACTAAAAATAAAAACATTATTTTTGCACTAAGAAATTAATATGTATGATTTTCACTCCATTTTTTATTGATTACTCATATTTGGAATTTAGACCAATCTTTTTTCAGATGACTGAAAGTGTATTTGAAATAAGATACATTGAACTTTGTCTGAAGAAAATGAAGAGGTGTTATGAACTTTTCAATTTCCAGAGTATAGATAAACTAAAATGTCCATTTCAATTGCCAATGCATAGAGATGGCAAAAAAATTATAAAAACTTTTTTTTTATGAATACATGTCATTGTAATTAATTTGTCAATTTCTAATTGGCTCTTTCATTTCTTACATGTCATTAATAATTGAGTTGGCAAAATATTATTGTTCAAATTTGCCACATAAGATGACACATGCTATTCTATGAATTGTTTTCAAATCCTATGTGTCATAAGGAGGATGAATCTCTCTCATTGCTTTGCTTTTATATATATATAGATGCTTGTTTGCTCATGTTTAGCACATTAATTAAAGTATAAATGTTATCAGGCAAAAATGTTAACATGTTATGTCTTTATTGCGAGCTTGTTTGTATGCCTGTTGCTCATGCAAAGCATTTTTTTGTAAATTAAATGTAAAAAATTATCGTTTAAGCATTAAAAAGGTTAAAACTCAAGGTTCACTTTCTATGGTTTTACAACTTTTTTTAAAAGAAATTTCTAAAATTTTCTGAAAAAAAAATCATTACACACTAAAATAATATAAGCTCTTATTCTAAAAAAGAATATAAGCTCTACTTTTTTTTGTTGAGAATATAAGCTCTAATTTTAAATGTACACGTTGCAAATGTTTAGCCCATCTTAAACTTATATAAGAGTGAGAATGTTATCATAGCCAGAGAGGCGAACATGTTAAATTTTAGTGCCACTTTGTTTGTAGCTTGTTTGCTCATGTTGAGCATTTACTAATAAAATAACAAATATATGATTATTTTACAATAAATTTGAAGTTTAGTTTTCTCTTCTGTATGCAAGTTTTTATTTTATTTTTATTTTTTTAAATTCATTGTAGCTTGTTTGATGTTGAGCACTTACTAATAAAATAAAAATATATTATTATTTTGAAATAAAATTTGAAATTTAGTTTACTCTTCCTTTTATTGTATGTAAGTTTTCATTTTATAGTCCCTCAAAAAAAAAGTTTTTATTTTATTTTTATTTTTTTAAAATCTTAAGCAACGATGTAACACACCAAAAAGTTAAACACTAGTTGGCGATGTAGATGCCGATTTTCAAGTTTGCATAATAAGATACATAATGCATTGGACTCCTTCTTTTACTCAACTTCTCTATATTTTACCTAAAAACACTCATTTACCTAATCCATTGGAGATGTTCTTATTTCCTACATTTTAGGTGTACTACCAGTTAACTCCACGTTTGCTCAAATTTCTCAACCAATTTTAATATGTTTTGTAGGTGATAAGAACAACTTCCCTAAATTTTCTCCCCCTCTCCTTCATCTAAAACTGACATTTATGTTTACAATTTATTTTAAACTTTAAAGTGCCGAAACTTTTGAATAACAGCATTGGGGTCGAAGGCTAAAAACACATATTGCATAAAATACAAAATCGTGTTTTTAGGCATAATATACATAATTTTTGCCTAATAGCATTGGAGATGCTCATATGCACACTTTCTTATGTTAGCCATTCTTGAAAGTAACAGTAAAAAGATATCACTATAACATGTAAGGTGTTTGCATCCGTTTTGTTGTTATGCTTTTTTTTTAAATAGTTTTTATGCTTGTATGCCCATGTTGAGTCCCTTTTTTTGCGAATAGTGTTGAGAACTTTATAATTGGATGAAAATATATTATTCATGTGTAACAATGAAAGGTTTGGTTTTCTCTTTGTTCACCCATTTTTAGTATTTTCTTTTTGAACTTTTCTCAAACAATCGTTTAACACGCTTAAAAATCTAATTGTCCAGTATTCATAAAAAGAGAAAAATACATAACACTCTGGTTTTTTATTTTTGTATACATTTTTAACAATTCTTTTTGTCTATACTTTTTAGCTCATGGTTAGCAATTTTTAACTAAAAATAAAAACATTATTTTTGCACTAAGAAATTAATATGTATGATTTTCACTCCATTTTTTATTGATTACTCATATTTGGAATTTAGACCAATCTTTTTTCAGATGACTGAAAGTGTATTTGAAATAAGATACATTGAACTTTGTCTGAAGAAAATGAAGAGGTGTTATGAACTTTTCAATTTCCAGAGTATAGATAAACTAAAATGTCCATTTCAATTGCCAATGCATAGAGATGGCAAAAAAATTATAAAAACTTTTTTTTTATGAATACATGTCATTGTAATTAATTTGTCAATTTCTAATTGGCTCTTTCATTTCTTACATGTCATTAATAATTGAGTTGGCAAAATATTATTGTTCAAATTTGCCACATAAGATGACACATGCTATTCTATGAATTGTTTTCAAATCCTATGTGTCATAAGGAGGATGAATCTCTCTCATTGCTTTGCTTTTATATATATATAGATGCTTGTTTGCTCATGTTTAGCACATTAATTAAAGTATAAATGTTATCAGGCAAAAATGTTAACATGTTATGTCTTTATTGCGAGCTTGTTTGTATGCCTGTTGCTCATGCAAAGCATTTTTTTGTAAATTAAATGTAAAAAATTATCGTTTAAGCATTAAAAAGGTTAAAACTCAAGGTTCACTTTCTATGGTTTTACAACTTTTTTTAAAAGAAATTTCTAAAATTTTCTGAAAAAAAAATCATTACACACTAAAATAATATAAGCTCTTATTCTAAAAAAGAATATAAGCTCTACTTTTTTTTGTTGAGAATATAAGCTCTAATTTTAAATGTACACGTTGCAAATGTTTAGCCCATCTTAAACTTATATAAGAGTGAGAATGTTATCATAGCCAGAGAGGCGAACATGTTAAATTTTAGTGCCACTTTGTTTGTAGCTTGTTTGCTCATGTTGAGCATTTACTAATAAAATAACAAATATATGATTATTTTACAATAAATTTGAAGTTTAGTTTTCTCTTCTGTATGCAAGTTTTTATTTTATTTTTATTTTTTTAAATTCATTGTAGCTTGTTTGATGTTGAGCACTTACTAATAAAATAAAAATATATTATTATTTTGAAATAAAATTTGAAATTTAGTTTACTCTTCCTTTTATTGTATGTAAGTTTTCATTTTATAGTCCCTCAAAAAAAAAGTTTTTATTTTATTTTTATTTTTTTAAAATCTTAAGCAACGATGTAACACACCAAAAAGTTAAACACTAGTTGGCGATGTAGATGCCGATTTTCAAGTTTGCATAATAAGATACATAATGCATTGGACTCCTTCTTTTACTCAACTTCTCTATATTTTACCTAAAAACACTCATTTACCTAATCCATTGGAGATGTTCTTATTTCCTACATTTTAGGTGTACTACCAGTTAACTCCACGTTTGCTCAAATTTCTCAACCAATTTTAATATGTTTTGTAGGTGATAAGAACAACTTCCCTAAATTTTCTCCCCCTCTCCTTCATCTAAAACTGACATTTATGTTTACAATTTATTTTAAACTTTAAAGTGCCGAAACTTTTGAATAACAGCATTGGGGTCGAAGGCTAAAAACACATATTGCATAAAATACAAAATCGTGTTTTTAGGCATAATATACATAATTTTTGCCTAATAGCATTGGAGATGCTCATATGCACACTTTCTTATGTTAGCCATTCTTGAAAGTAACAGTAAAAAGATATCACTATAACATGTAAGGTGTTTGCATCCGTTTTGTTGTTATGCTTTTTTTTTTAAATAGTTTTTATGCTTGTATGCCCATGTTGAGTCCCTTTTTTTGCGAATAGTGTTGAGAACTTTATAATTGGATGAAAATATATTATTCATGTGTAACAATGAAAGGTTTGGTTTTCTCTTTGTTCACCCATTTTTAGTATTTTCTTTTTGAACTTTTCTCAAACAATCGTTTAACACGCTTAAAAATCTAATTGTCCAGTATTCATAAAAAGAGAAAAATACATAACACTCTGGTTTTTTATTTTTGTATACATTTTTAACAATTCTTTTTGTCTATACTTTTTAGCTCATGGTTAGCAATTTTTAACTAAAAATAAAAACATTATTTTTGCACTAAGAAATTAATATGTATGATTTTCACTCCATTTTTTATTGATTACTCATATTTGGAATTTAGACCAATCTTTTTTCAGATGACTGAAAGTGTATTTGAAATAAGATACATTGAACTTTGTCTGAAGAAAATGAAGAGGTGTTATGAACTTTTCAATTTCCAGAGTATAGATAAACTAAAATGTCCATTTCAATTGCCAATGCATAGAGATGGCAAAAAAATTATAAAAACTTTTTTTTTTATGAATACATGTCATTGTAATTAATTTGTCAATTTCTAATTGGCTCTTTCATTTCTTACATGTCATTAATAATTGAGTTGGCAAAATATTATTGTTCAAATTTGCCACATAAGATGACACATGCTATTCTATGAATTGTTTTCAAATCCTATGTGTCATAAGGAGGATGAATCTCTCTCATTGCTTTGCTTTTATATATATATAGATGCTTGTTTGCTCATGTTTAGCACATTAATTAAAGTATAAATGTTATCAGGCAAAAATGTTAACATGTTATGTCTTTATTGCGAGCTTGTTTGTATGCCTGTTGCTCATGCAAAGCATTTTTTTGTAAATTAAATGTAAAAAATTATCGTTTAAGCATTAAAAAGGTTAAAACTCAAGGTTCACTTTCTATGGTTTTACAACTTTTTTTAAAAGAAATTTCTAAAATTTTCTGAAAAAAAAATCATTACACACTAAAATAATATAAGCTCTTATTCTAAAAAAGAATATAAGCTCTACTTTTTTTTGTTGAGAATATAAGCTCTAATTTTAAATGTACACGTTGCAAATGTTTAGCCCATCTTAAACTTATATAAGAGTGAGAATGTTATCATAGCCAGAGAGGCGAACATGTTAAATTTTAGTGCCACTTTGTTTGTAGCTTGTTTGCTCATGTTGAGCATTTACTAATAAAATAACAAATATATGATTATTTTACAATAAATTTGAAGTTTAGTTTTCTCTTCTGTATGCAAGTTTTTATTTTATTTTTATTTTTTTAAATTCATTGTAGCTTGTTTGATGTTGAGCACTTACTAATAAAATAAAAATATATTATTATTTTGAAATAAAATTTGAAATTTAGTTTACTCTTCCTTTTATTGTATGTAAGTTTTCATTTTATAGTCCCTCAAAAAAAAAGTTTTTATTTTATTTTTATTTTTTTAAAATCTTAAGCAACGATGTAACACACCAAAAAGTTAAACACTAGTTGGCGATGTAGATGCCGATTTTCAAGTTTGCATAATAAGATACATAATGCATTGGACTCCTTCTTTTACTCAACTTCTCTATATTTTACCTAAAAACACTCATTTACCTAATCCATTGGAGATGCTCTTATTTCCTACATTTTAGGTGTACTACCAGTTAACTCCACGTTTGCTCAAATTTCTCAACCAATTTTAATATGTTTTGTAGGTGATAAGAACAACTTCCCTAAATTTTCTCCCCCTCTCCTTCATCTAAAACTGACATTTATGTTTACAATTTATTTTAAACTTTAAAGTGCCGAAACTTTTGAATAACAGCATTGGGGTCGAAGGCTAAAAACACATATTGCATAAAATACAAAATCGTGTTTTTAGGCATAATATACATAATTTTTGCCTAATAGCATTGGAGATGCTCATATGCACACTTTCTTATGTTAGCCATTCTTGAAAGTAACAGTAAAAAGATATCACTATAACATGTAAGGTGTTTGCATCCGTTTTGTTGTTATGCTTTTTTTTTTAAATAGTTTTTATGCTTGTATGCCCATGTTGAGTCCCTTTTTTTGCGAATAGTGTTGAGAACTTTATAATTGGATGAAAATATATTATTCATGTGTAACAATGAAAGGTTTGGTTTTCTCTTTGTTCACCCATTTTTAGTATTTTCTTTTTGAACTTTTCTCAAACAATCGTTTAACACGCTTAAAAATCTAATTGTCCAGTATTCATAAAAAGAGAAAAATACATAACACTCTGGTTTTTTATTTTTGTATACATTTTTAACAATTCTTTTTGTCTATACTTTTTAGCTCATGGTTAGCAATTTTTAACTAAAAATAAAAACATTATTTTTGCACTAAGAAATTAATATGTATGATTTTCACTCCATTTTTTATTGATTACTCATATTTGGAATTTAGACCAATCTTTTTTCAGATGACTGAAAGTGTATTTGAAATAAGATACATTGAACTTTGTCTGAAGAAAATGAAGAGGTGTTATGAACTTTTCAATTTCCAGAGTATAGATAAACTAAAATGTCCATTTCAATTGCCAATGCATAGAGATGGCAAAAAAATTATAAAAACTTTTTTTTTATGAATACATGTCATTGTAATTAATTTGTCAATTTCTAATTGGCTCTTTCATTTCTTACATGTCATTAATAATTGAGTTGGCAAAATATTATTGTTCAAATTTGCCACATAAGATGACACATGCTATTCTATGAATTGTTTTCAAATCCTATGTGTCATAAGGAGGATGAATCTCTCTCATTGCTTTGCTTTTATATATATATAGATGCTTGTTTGCTCATGTTTAGCACATTAATTAAAGTATAAATGTTATCAGGCAAAAATGTTAACATGTTATGTCTTTATTGCGAGCTTGTTTGTATGCCTGTTGCTCATGCAAAGCATTTTTTTGTAAATTAAATGTAAAAAATTATCGTTTAAGCATTAAAAAGGTTAAAACTCAAGGTTCACTTTCTATGGTTTTACAACTTTTTTTAAAAGAAATTTCTAAAATTTTCTGAAAAAAAAATCATTACACACTAAAATAATATAAGCTCTTATTCTAAAAAAGAATATAAGCTCTACTTTTTTTTGTTGAGAATATAAGCTCTAATTTTAAATGTACACGTTGCAAATGTTTAGCCCATCTTAAACTTATATAAGAGTGAGAATGTTATCATAGCCAGAGAGGCGAACATGTTAAATTTTAGTGCCACTTTGTTTGTAGCTTGTTTGCTCATGTTGAGCATTTACTAATAAAATAACAAATATATGATTATTTTACAATAAATTTGAAGTTTAGTTTTCTCTTCTGTATGCAAGTTTTTATTTTATTTTTATTTTTTTAAATTCATTGTAGCTTGTTTGATGTTGAGCACTTACTAATAAAATAAAAATATATTATTATTTTGAAATAAAATTTGAAATTTAGTTTACTCTTCCTTTTATTGTATGTAAGTTTTCATTTTATAGTCCCTCAAAAAAAAAGTTTTTATTTTATTTTTATTTTTTTAAAATCTTAAGCAACGATGTAACACACCAAAAAGTTAAACACTAGTTGGCGATGTAGATGCCGATTTTCAAGTTTGCATAATAAGATACATAATGCATTGGACTCCTTCTTTTACTCAACTTCTCTATATTTTACCTAAAAACACTCATTTACCTAATCCATTGGAGATGTTCTTATTTCCTACATTTTAGGTGTACTACCAGTTAACTCCACGTTTGCTCAAATTTCTCAACCAATTTTAATATGTTTTGTAGGTGATAAGAACAACTTCCCTAAATTTTCTCCCCCTCTCCTTCATCTAAAACTGACATTTATGTTTACAATTTATTTTAAACTTTAAAGTGCCGAAACTTTTGAATAACAGCATTGGGGTCGAAGGCTAAAAACACATATTGCATAAAATACAAAATCGTGTTTTTAGGCATAATATACATAATTTTTGCCTAATAGCATTGGAGATGCTCATATGCACACTTTCTTATGTTAGCCATTCTTGAAAGTAACAGTAAAAAGATATCACTATAACATGTAAGGTGTTTGCATCCGTTTTGTTGTTATGCTTTTTTTTTTAAATAGTTTTTATGCTTGTATGCCCATGTTGAGTCCCTTTTTTTGCGAATAGTGTTGAGAACTTTATAATTGGATGAAAATATATTATTCATGTGTAACAATGAAAGGTTTGGTTTTCTCTTTGTTCACCCATTTTTAGTATTTTCTTTTTGAACTTTTCTCAAACAATCGTTTAACACGCTTAAAAATCTAATTGTCCAGTATTCATAAAAAGAGAAAAATACATAACACTCTGGTTTTTTATTTTTGTATACATTTTTAACAATTCTTTTTGTCTATACTTTTTAGCTCATGGTTAGCAATTTTTAACTAAAAATAAAAACATTATTTTTGCACTAAGAAATTAATATGTATGATTTTCACTCCATTTTTTATTGATTACTCATATTTGGAATTTAGACCAATCTTTTTTCAGATGACTGAAAGTGTATTTGAAATAAGATACATTGAACTTTGTCTGAAGAAAATGAAGAGGTGTTATGAACTTTTCAATTTCCAGAGTATAGATAAACTAAAATGTCCATTTCAATTGCCAATGCATAGAGATGGCAAAAAAATTATAAAAACTTTTTTTTTATGAATACATGTCATTGTAATTAATTTGTCAATTTCTAATTGGCTCTTTCATTTCTTACATGTCATTAATAATTGAGTTGGCAAAATATTATTGTTCAAATTTGCCACATAAGATGACACATGCTATTCTATGAATTGTTTTCAAATCCTATGTGTCATAAGGAGGATGAATCTCTCTCATTGCTTTGCTTTTATATATATATAGATGCTTGTTTGCTCATGTTTAGCACATTAATTAAAGTATAAATGTTATCAGGCAAAAATGTTAACATGTTATGTCTTTATTGCGAGCTTGTTTGTATGCCTGTTGCTCATGCAAAGCATTTTTTTGTAAATTAAATGTAAAAAATTATCGTTTAAGCATTAAAAAGGTTAAAACTCAAGGTTCACTTTCTATGGTTTTACAACTTTTTTTAAAAGAAATTTCTAAAATTTTCTGAAAAAAAAATCATTACACACTAAAATAATATAAGCTCTTATTCTAAAAAAGAATATAAGCTCTACTTTTTTTTGTTGAGAATATAAGCTCTAATTTTAAATGTACACGTTGCAAATGTTTAGCCCATCTTAAACTTATATAAGAGTGAGAATGTTATCATAGCCAGAGAGGCGAACATGTTAAATTTTAGTGCCACTTTGTTTGTAGCTTGTTTGCTCATGTTGAGCATTTACTAATAAAATAACAAATATATGATTATTTTACAATAAATTTGAAGTTTAGTTTTCTCTTCTGTATGCAAGTTTTTATTTTATTTTTATTTTTTTAAATTCATTGTAGCTTGTTTGATGTTGAGCACTTACTAATAAAATAAAAATATATTATTATTTTGAAATAAAATTTGAAATTTAGTTTACTCTTCCTTTTATTGTATGTAAGTTTTCATTTTATAGTCCCTCAAAAAAAAAGTTTTTATTTTATTTTTATTTTTTTAAAATCTTAAGCAACGATGTAACACACCAAAAAGTTAAACACTAGTTGGCGATGTAGATGCCGATTTTCAAGTTTGCATAATAAGATACATAATGCATTGGACTCCTTCTTTTACTCAACTTCTCTATATTTTACCTAAAAACACTCATTTACCTAATCCATTGGAGATGTTCTTATTTCCTACATTTTAGGTGTACTACCAGTTAACTCCACGTTTGCTCAAATTTCTCAACCAATTTTAATATGTTTTGTAGGTGATAAGAACAACTTCCCTAAATTTTCTCCCCCTCTCCTTCATCTAAAACTGACATTTATGTTTACAATTTATTTTAAACTTTAAAGTGCCGAAACTTTTGAATAACAGCATTGGGGTCGAAGGCTAAAAACACATATTGCATAAAATACAAAATCGTGTTTTTAGGCATAATATACATAATTTTTGCCTAATAGCATTGGAGATGCTCATATGCACACTTTCTTATGTTAGCCATTCTTGAAAGTAACAGTAAAAAGATATCACTATAACATGTAAGGTGTTTGCATCCGTTTTGTTGTTATGCTTTTTTTTTTAAATAGTTTTTATGCTTGTATGCCCATGTTGAGTCCCTTTTTTTGCGAATAGTGTTGAGAACTTTATAATTGGATGAAAATATATTATTCATGTGTAACAATGAAAGGTTTGGTTTTCTCTTTGTTCACCCATTTTTAGTATTTTCTTTTTGAACTTTTCTCAAACAATCGTTTAACACGCTTAAAAATCTAATTGTCCAGTATTCATAAAAAGAGAAAAATACATAACACTCTGGTTTTTTATTTTTGTATACATTTTTAACAATTCTTTTTGTCTATACTTTTTAGCTCATGGTTAGCAATTTTTAACTAAAAATAAAAACATTATTTTTGCACTAAGAAATTAATATGTATGATTTTCACTCCATTTTTTATTGATTACTCATATTTGGAATTTAGACCAATCTTTTTTCAGATGACTGAAAGTGTATTTGAAATAAGATACATTGAACTTTGTCTGAAGAAAATGAAGAGGTGTTATGAACTTTTCAATTTCCAGAGTATAGATAAACTAAAATGTCCATTTCAATTGCCAATGCATAGAGATGGCAAAAAAATTATAAAAACTTTTTTTTTATGAATACATGTCATTGTAATTAATTTGTCAATTTCTAATTGGCTCTTTCATTTCTTACATGTCATTAATAATTGAGTTGGCAAAATATTATTGTTCAAATTTGCCACATAAGATGACACATGCTATTCTATGAATTGTTTTCAAATCCTATGTGTCATAAGGAGGATGAATCTCTCTCATTGCTTTGCTTTTATATATATATAGATGATGATATAAGTGGGAGGAGGGAGTTTCTCGCTTCACCCTCTTCTATATCTAGAAAAAGATCGCCAAGAAAACTTAACATGTAAATTGGTCCTATCTCAGAGGAAGAACATTATTAACTCATGCACAGACATTTGTAACTCATGGATTTTTTTTTTTTGATACTTCGGAAAGTTAACATTACACAACTAAAACAACAAAGAAAACCGTGAACACCCAAGAAACAGAGTTCATGGCAAAACAAGAAAAAACAAACTTAACAAAAACATTCCAATACCAAGCTTGTCAGTGGTGATCAAGCTTATAACCGCAACAGGGGCCTCCACAAGGATCTCCAGGTTTTCATTTTGTTCAACTCCAAGACTTGCCAGGCAATTGGCAACTTCATTGGCATCCCTTGTGGTGCTGGTGATGATGCCATTGAGCCTGTTCAGCAAGAAGATACCATCACGGATCTGATTGTGCATAGAAGCAGGACCCTCCTTAACTTGATTGAATATCTTAACAGCATTTTAGGCAGTCACTTTCAATTTGCAGATTCTTCCAATTTCTGTGAAATGCCACAGTGATTCATCTATAGATGCTCCATAGCTCAGCTTCGAGACTTGAACATTTGCCAATAAGTCCATAATACCCAAGGATCCAGTCACCATGATGATTTCTAAAAAACCCTCCCATCCCAGCTTTGCCTGTGTCAAGCCTCCTACCATCAACATTGAGCTTCAGCTGGCCTACAGAGGGACACACCATGTAGAATTAGAGTAAAGGAGATGGAAATCAGAAAGAGACAAAGAGTTAGAGAAAGCTCCCTGTATGAGCCGAGAATATCTTTTCGCTTTCTCGACACACTCTGCAATGGGATCCAAATGACTATTAAAGATAAAGTTAATCCTTCTAACATATCCCCCACAGAGTATTAACAAACAAGATACTTTGATTTAAGCTTTCATGAAGAATCTTAGCTCTGAGATTCCAGGCAATCCAATCCTTAAAACTTTTGTTTATGTTCATAGATATCCAATCACCACCATTCCAGGTTTGTTTCCAGATTTGCACTGAATCAGGGCAGTATCTAAACATATGTTCATGGGATTCAGTAGCAGTACTGCAAAAACATACAACACATGTTGGTAGCAGCCATGCCTCTTTTTCATCTATTCTCATTAGTCATTAGTTTCTGATGGATAAGAAGCCAAGTGAAGGCAGTCATCTTATTTGGAACTTTGAGTTTCCAAACTTTGATCCAGATGCTACTATTGCTACCAAATCTTTCAATGCTCTCATAATCAATACCACTAGCATAAGCAGCAGCAACAGCAAAGTCACTTTGAGAAGTGCCTTACCAATAGGGGTGTCAACACATTGAACACTAGGAATAGGAGTGGCTGTGATGTACTACCTCTGTTTCTACTCTTTCAACGGCGGTTGACTTTTTTACCCGTAATTGGGTCACTTTGACTCGGTGATTTGGATAGCAAAACGATGTAAGTTTTTAGTAATTTTTTCATAGTATTTACTCTACAAGATCATGCAAAGATTACCAAATTCGTGTATCGTTTTGCTAACAAAATTACCTGGTCAAAGTGACCAGTGACAGTGAATAGTGTCAAAACGTGAAGTAAGCTGAAAGAGAAGAAACAAATGTAGTAATTGTTAATAGGAGTGGGTATAGGAATATTGCATTCCATCTCCCATTAACAATGATGCCTCTTTGATCCAGATGCTACTATTGGTAACTCATGTATGGGGTAGTTTATGGCAAAAGAAAAAGAAAATCCTGAATTTCCTGGCGTTATCATTCTTAACACTTCAGGTGGCTGAGTGTAATTTATGGTTGTCCTGAAAAGATACTTGTGATTTGGAGAATTTCAAAATAAACCCAGACTACCTATAAAGACCTCCAAACGAACATGTAAAATTTGTTAACCAATTTGTGGCCAGCTGCAAAAGATGAACATGAACATTGTGCATTTTCATAGACCACTCGAAACAACCCACTGAATAGAGATCATATATATACATACACAAAATGGGTAGCCATTGCTTCCTAGAAGAAAATGGGTTGTCAGAACGATTTTGCACTCTATCGACTCGCTACAAAGTACACAATGTACAAAGTTATTCCTGAACGTGGCTAGTACTTTTCTGCGCTATCCATGAAAAGGTTTTCTTGGCGTGGGTGCTCGGTTCTCCATGGACTGCAGCCTTTGTTTGAGATGAAGAACTTCAACCTGCAAACAAATAAGAAAGGAACACTGCTTAAAAACGAGTAGGTAAAGGGAGAGTTTGGTACAACTTATTTGCAGCTTAAGTTGACTTACAAGTTTATGTCAAAAAGTATGACAAAAAAGTAGAAGAAGAAAAAGGACTACATTGGTGAAAAATTCCAAGAAAACCTTTGAACACCAAGCTTTTTCTACAACCAAATCAACATTATCAGCTTATAAGTCTGTACCAAACATGACATAAAGGTTGACTTATAATCCAAAACTGTCTTGTAAGATGCTTGTAAGTCATACCAAACTCACCCATAGGGTATGAGCATATAATATTTTGTGACAACAGAATTTTCTCATCTGATATTCAAAAATTCCAGTTTCAGTTTCTTCTAGTATTTCCTAGTTCCCGGTTTCTGGATTTAGAGGATCATCTCCTTACCTGTAATTGGAGCGCTCTTGCACCTTCCCCGGCTAGCACTCCCCTAGTAGAATGCAATTCCTGAAAAGTATGACTATGAGCCAACTACACCTTCAAACTCAACATTCGAAAACACAATCAAGAGTCGAATGTAAAATCATTATATAGTTTGAGAAAGGTTACCTTCTGGGTATCATCTAGAACAGCCTTCAGAAAAGCCACATCATGTTCAAGCCTCACATTATCAGAGTGGACAATATTTGACAAACTATTCGCCTCTTCTTGCGCGACCTCGATCTCAGCCAGCTTCTCTTTCAGCATTTCCATCTCCTTTCCCGCGTCGGCCAACTTCTTCTCCATCTCCTGTCTGCTCTTGAGAACAGCCGATAAGTTCTTTTCTGCTGCTTCGCGGCTCGCCAGTGCAGCCGCCAGTTGGGCTTCCAGCATTCCGTTCTTTTTCACCAGGGACGCTATCTTTGTCTCGTAGAGTCGAGTGATGCTTGCAGAAGCTGAAACTCCTGATTTAGTACTATCTGTTGTTTCTAACAAAACAACTACGTCGTCGCTACTGGGTGGGAGATTGTCGTTTTCGTCTTTGTTTTGGGTATTGAAGCTATCGGATTCGGATGCAGAGGATGCTTCCTCTGCGGTGCATTCACCTCCGGCGCAATCTGTTGGGACAGCGGCATCCACTTTCTTTACTCTCTGCTCCAGTACCTAAAATGTAAGAGTTACAGGTTTTAAACTTGCATGACATACATTTTAAGCGTTCACTGGAACAATATAATTCATTTTGTGAGTAGCATAGTCATGGCTAGTCAACTTATGCAAAATGCATTAGAGGAAAGATAGACACATATTTGTGCATCCCTACATTCTACTTCTCTAATGATAAAGAGAAAGATGCATGTTTTGTAAAATGCACGACCATTTCCATAACCTATTGGACCTTCACATTTTACAAACATCTATATATTTGCTAATAATGCATTTTGCATGATCTATTGGAGATGAGCATCTCCAGTAGCAGGAAGTTAAAAATGCTAAATTTTACATGTTTTGAACTTTACATTACATTCATTTGTAGTATTTATTCCAACACAATAATTTATTTTTCATATTTCACTCATGGAAAGTTAACATATGCAAAAGTGGAATGCATGAGAGGAGGATGCATGTTTTTGTAAATTGCATGGTCATTCATTTGCATGACATATTGGAGCTTAATATTTTACGAGATCATATATATTTTTTCTAACATGGCATTTCGCATGACCTTCCAGAAAAGTTACTCTTCCCTTTACTTCCCTCCATAGTCCATACTCTTATTCGAATTCTTACTTTTTCACTTCCCAAGAAAAAATATCACATAAAACAAAAAGACTCATTTTGAGTCATGGTGTCAAAGGGCCGGGTCGGGCTGGCATGGGGGGTGGGCTAGTGGAGGCCGGGCTTTCAGGAGGGGAGGGGGCGGAGCCGGGCCAGGCTTTTGGGGGAGGAAAGTGATCCGGACCGGTTAGGGGCTAAAATCTCTTGGGTTCGGGGCAGGTCCGGGGCTGGGAGGGGGCCACTCCAGATCGGAGATGGCCGGCCCGATTCGGAGAGGGCCGTCGAGGGGAGGGGGCCAGGCCGGGCCACTGGGGGCTAAATATGACCCAGACCGGTTTCGGGGCTGGGCTGCTTCGTAGGGGGCGGGCTGGGGCTAGGGTAGTAGGGGGCCAGTCCGGGGGCGGGTGGGTGGTTTGGGGGCTGGTCAGGGCCGGTTTGCTCGCGGGCCGGCCCTTTTGCCACCATGAATTTTGAGACAGAAGCACATACTAAATCTCCAAGAACAGTCCACCCCAAAACTCATTTTGACCACAGGAGTACCTCTCAGTTTGGAAAGAGTTACCGCTCCAAGATAATCATCAAAAGATAAAAAGCGCATATGGTAGACAACTTAGATAAAGCCAATTTCGTGTGTTCACCTGTGAGGGACTTCCATCTTCTGAACCCTTCGCCATCTTAGCAATCATGTTGTCTTCATTACCGTGAAATTTCTTACGGAGCGATACATTACCAGCAGACGACCCGTTATTTCCATCCACAAGTAAGGACTCCGACAAAGATCTCCTACCAGAGCCATGGTGTTCGATTGCGGATGCCAGATTCTGTTTCCCAGCGGCATTGATTGACCCAACGAAAGCTCCATGCACTTGTGAGGCCAAACCAACCGATGATGAGCGGTTCTCGAAAACTAAAGTTCCAGGAAGTTTTGAGTTGGCTACTCTCCCAGCAATGGGAGGAGATTCATTCTTTTCCATTATCAGAACTTCAACCTGCCGGAAACATAGATGAATATGTGATTCACATTTTGAAAAAAGTATCAACCAAACATGTAATAATAAAAGATAGCATCAGCGTCTAACCTGGTTTGAAATCTCCTTTTTGGTTCCCCCAAATGCTACAAGAAAGTCTCTTTCTTTGTGCTGCACTAGCACAAGGCTAAACCCCTGATGAATAAACTTTGTCAGCCTTAATAGGTGAAACTAAGCATCCTCCACGCACGAGAAAACCCCAAAGCTAACATAAGGGATTACAGATGAAAATTCATGCTGCAGATAACAGGCTGATTAACCTATATCACAAAAGAGCATGGAATATTTTGAAATATCTTTTAAGCCTTAGGATTCTTTTCATCTCAACCATTAGATTGCAACTATTTTAGGGGGGGGAAAATCGGGGAAAATATTTAAGCAAAGTTCCAATGATTGCAATCCTTGGTGAAATGTCCAATCGATTTATTTTAAGGAAGGTCCCAATGATTGCAATCATGTGGGATGTCATATCTATGTTACCTATTGTATACTAATTTAGTTCTTTGATAAGTAATATAAGAACATAGCATTTTTTTTTTATCATTTACATATTGTAGGCATGTACAGTAAAACTTTCATGGTTTTTGGGTAGTGCCCTGAGGGCACGGGCTATCTCCTAGTTGTTTATATTACTCTAGAGAAACATAGAACATAAGAGGATGAATATTGGCTTCTCATGGTGGCAGTTCAGAAGCATTGCTAGACTGGCACATTGGTGATGATACATGAATCATCAATAGATCAGAAATAACATTTATTAAGGACAAAAGCAAGAATTATAGCACTCAAGTAGCATTATGGGAGAGCACCAGACAAGGCATCAAAGTTCAAAGTCTTAACTAGACACAATAGAAAAGTACATAGCCATCAAACAAGAAAGTGTCTCCTTGACAGTTGACAAGGGTGTAAACAGCTAGCTACCCATAAACAGATATTTATAAAACACAGACAGAAGTCAATAAACTGCACCTTGTTGGTGGTGATGGAAGATGGAGGAGATGCAACAGCAACGGACCACTCTTGTTTTACAATGTCGTATGTCAATGTTTCCGCATGTCCTAGAAAGAGGGAGAGTTTACAGAAAGACAAGTCAGACACGCTAGTGGAAGAGTTAATAATCATGGGTGCATTTGATTTGATTTGCAAGCCAACAAATCATCTTCACTATTATTACACAACTCATGCATGACAATTATATGAGTGTCTATAATTCATCTCCAATATGAATTTGATAATGCTAAATTGCTGATTTATATATATCAGAGGTGATTCACCACCTATCGTGATAGCTACTACGTTGAACCCACCTGTTTTTGTTTTCATTCGAAAGCAAACTACCACAGAAACTCGCAGAAAGAACCCAGATATCATCTGCCAACTACTTGCTTAGGACTCAAAACACAAGTGTAAGTTGGAATTGTTGCAGCCCCCACTTACAGAGACCAAGAAAGACCTATTTAGTCGCAAATAGACATACCACAAGAAGCTTAAACCTGCTCATACAATGTCAATGCAAATCTACTTAAAGTACCTTGGAACCTGATGCAAACTTCTGATACAAGGAAATGCTAGCTGACATGGTTCCGAACGACATATCAAATTATTTGTAAATGTTCTTAGTCCCTTTCTTCTGAAAAACACATTCTATCCACATTTTACTTTTCTTCTTGGGCATAGATAGACCAAAAAGATAGTCACATTAAATCTAACATCACAAATAGGGACGAAAAATGATGCAATGTCAGAATCAGAGAATCGTGTTAAAACTATGTTCTTCCAGGTGGTGAGACATACGCTTCTTTCTGCTTCCGCCCCCAGCTATATACCATTTGGTTCCACACAAGACACCACAGCAGCCAGCCCTGGCTGATGGATGAACACCCCGGATTTTAATTCTTGACCATACCATCTGGAGAAAACATTAATGTATCAGAAAGTTGCAATATATGTTTCTGCACCAGAAAAAAGAGTGAATTTTGCCTTCATTTTTTATGATCTTAAAACTTAAATAATTTTGGAAATACATAAAAAGATAGGAATCAACCCACCGCCTCAAAGTCAAGTGAATACAGGTCATTCAAAGACCTGGATTTTGATGTTCCTCCAAAAACTAAAAGTACTTTGTCATCATACAGAGTGGCAACATGGTTACATCTTGGAGACGGTCCTGATCCTCTGCATAAAATAGGATACGTCAAGGAGTTTATGTGTAGATTCCTAATAAACTTTCTCTAGCATGCTGAAGACCACTTACGTGCAGTTAAGAGGGAGCCAAGTTGAGGATTTTAAATCAAACATGTGCAAGTCATTTAATTTCCTCCTCTTCGAATCTTCGCCTCCAAAAAGAATCAACACAGAGCTGGCTTTAACTACAGTATGACCACTGCGAGCAGTCTGCATTTTGGAGAATATTTATTTTGGTTAGTACCTTGAATTTGTTCTCCGTTCAACGATGTACCAGTAGATGTAATGAATTCAATGCTATATCTACAGCATAATGGCACCCATGATATCATAATGAGTGTATTCCTTGATACTCTTAGCTCATTGCATTCATAGATTATACTATTCGTTATCTTGCAATGATTTGAACATATTTTAGAAGAATGAGCACTATAAAAAACTACCGTTCTTAGACTTTTATCGACATAAGCATTCAAGATACTTAACTTTTCTTGTATACATTTGGTCCTAAATCTGAATTGCAAGATATTGTTCGCTTCTAATAGCTATTCGGCATCAACTCAAAACTTCTCCACAATCAAAATTAATAATTTTCTAGATATGCACATCTAGACAGTTATTTCCTCTCGTAGAAGTATGAAACTCTAGACAAGAAGTTGCTGAATCTCTCAAAGAGATTTTGAGGAAATTACCGGAATATCTCCTTTTGCTTCCATAAGCGACCAACACTCAGTTTCTGTGTCAAAGGCCCACACTGCAGAATAGTTTGAGAGGTCATTAGTCACATATTAAGTGGACAAAGCTCTCACAAGCAAGGTAGACAGAGTGAGATCAACCTGTAATCTTATCACTTGCTGGATCGGTCTTTCCTCCCACAAGGAGCACCTTCTTCCCCCAAGAAACCTGTTTAGAGCACACAAGTGACATTTGGCACATGAATACATGTATTATCACTCTAACAATGAATATATAATTTTCTCTATTTTTCTAGCATGAAAGTTTTGGAAAATTGTTTACATATTGTAGAGTGTAAAAAAGGAGGTAACAAATTGTAACAAGAGACTAAAGAGGGTACTGAAAAGCTGGATACCCCTAAGACATTATCGCCCTGTTCAAGTATAATTAGCGTCATGAACATGTAATTGTGACAACTCTTTCACTTTTGAGTCCCAAGCATGATAATACCATGTCTGTCGTGACATTGATGGGCCCCGATAAGATGAAGCCATCATGGTCCATTACAAAACGGCATTCAAATTCTATTCTAACATCGAGCAACTGTCTCACAGAATATGAGATCGTGTTGTATCTGCCTGCTCAACAACACATAGGAATTTAATGACATAAATGCTAATTGTGATACTAAAGCCTAACCACTAAGTAGACTGATGTATCACTTCGGTATCGTAATTGTACTCTCTAATTTACTCCATTAGCAACTAACTACTGGCAAGTCAGACAGACTATCCGAATCATGCGTAGTTAAATGAATTTTCATATATTCTCATTGAGTTTTGATGGACATTGAAAAAGAACAGATTTAGCAAAGTGAATTAAGATGATGTGCCTGTTTAGAAACTACATTGACTAACAAGAAACCATACATGAACTAATTTGTGTAAAGTAAATTTTGGGATGGGCAAGTTCATGCCATTTTCACGCTCATCACTGGGTATGATTTTGAAGTATGCGTATCATAGCGTCGTAGCCAACCTAAATTCCACAAGAGGGTTTGGTGGCACCGAGATATAGGAGACACTTTGGCAGATTTTGATGTGGCTCCTAGAGACATTTTTTTAATGTGAAGAAACAATTGTTACTGGTACCAGCAAATCAGGCAATCACTTGGAAGGATAGTTCTATGACCCCAATGTTCTTTTTTTGGTCCCCTAATATGCTGCTGCTTCAGTGCTCATACCCTCTGGTTCAGAAGTGTGCTGTAACTCTAGCTAAACCGCCCAAAAACAGTAACAATGTCTGTTAATACACTATTTTTGTAGAAACTGGCTGACATAATAATGGACCAAAACGCTTCATAGCTATCAAAAGAGAGGATACATGGTTGTGAAAGCATTCGAGAACCTCATATTTGAAAGACCACTAAGATGGAGAAGGGAGGAAGCATTTCACACACATGAAGTTCAAAGTTTATACCAATATTCAATCTGTATACCGGTTCATTCCACTGTTTCTTTGAGCTCAGTTTAACCTGTTTGGATGGATTTAAATCGAGAGGTAGAGGAAGGTCAATAATCCGAGATTTTTCAGTCAAACCTCTCCAAGCCCAAAAAAATCCGGAAGTCCGCCCAAAAATCCGTAATTCCAACTTTAAATCCCGATTTCCGTATTTTAAGCCGGAATTCCAGATTTTTTGCCGGAATTCCGGATTTTTGGGGGAAATTCAGGATTTTTTGGGCGATTTCCGATTTTTTTGGGAAATTCTAGATTGTAAAAGAATGTGAAATTCAAATTTATCTTTTTACCAATAATCCACAATAATTTACTGCATCCAAACACTACATATTAAATGAGTTTTAGGTGGTACTCTATGCTACCTAAAACTAGACCATTGTTGTTGAACCACAACTAGGACATAAAACTCTTAGCTCAAAATTCACTGGCATGGGCAGCAAATCCAGATAGCTTATGAGGATTTAAAGACACAATCATACCAGAGTATGACCTTTGCATGCTGGAATCTTCAGTGGCAGGCTGGTTGGAGAAAGATACAACTTGGATGAAGCGGTCGTCCAGGAGAATCTGTCGAAGTTAAGCACCTGCAGACAAAATCTTGCAAAAATTATGACTATAATATAGGGATAAAATACCTACGTATACGTAAGCTTCACTAAGTTATTCAGCTCCTAAGCAAATACGCTGATAAAAGGAGACTAAAAGAATCACATTTATAGGGAAGATTATATCCTATTTACCTGTACATCTTCCAACATTCCGTTAGCAGATTCACCACCGACCACTATCATCTTGTTTCC
The DNA here is from genome assembly GCA_023055425.1 of Linanthus parryae. Lineage (NCBI taxonomy): Eukaryota > Viridiplantae > Streptophyta > Magnoliopsida > Ericales > Polemoniaceae > Linanthus > Linanthus parryae. The sequence goes on from JALGPY010000001.1 coordinate 127,267,748, forward strand.
TATTACAGTGGCTGCATGCTGTTCATAGAAAATTGCATATAATTTATTAAAATTTCGAAACTATTATCCTTAAGTTCCGCTCAGAAACTAAAAAAATGCTTTACATTGAAGCGAGGCGTAGGCTTGTCACCAGCAATCGACAGAACCATCCAATTTTCCGAGCTCCCAGAAGAGGAGCTATTTGGCTCCGGTGCAGTAGACGTGGATTCATTACTTGACTCACTTGATCTATTAACTGATGTTGAGATGCCTTCACCTTGCTGTATTTGAAGAGATTAGTAAGACCATGCGATCAATGGTGACGCATATCATAAACTACCTTGGAAAAAATCTATACCTTAGAGTTGCTAATGCGTTTTGCATGAGTTATAGCAGGACTTCTAGTTCCCTGAGCCGAGTCTGAAAGCTGAACTTTCAATCTGAATCAAGGAAAATTCGTTTTTTAAGGTTTGCGATGAACAATTTACTTTAATAAGGGGAAATAATCAAGAATCATGAGACAAATGAACTCAAGAAACTGTATTTTACTGTTTCAATAGTCTCCAGCACATACCCCACAGGCCACCACTCATCATTAGAACTTTAGTTGGGATAGTTTTAACAGGAACACAAAAGTAGGCATCAAAAAGGTAAAAAGAACACCTAGATTCACTTGTTAAGACAAAAGCAAAAGACATTCTTTGAAATGGATTGTTAAAGCCATAACCATAATCATAAGAGAGTATAAAACCAGAGACATTCTCAATCTAATAACTCATTAACCACCATACCTAATTGAACATTTGACTTATCTACACTTCTACAGTGGGATTTGCAAATACCCATTTCTGAAATTGATTGTTCAAGTTAAGAAACATTTTTACTTGCCAGACTTCAGTTGATTCAGTCAAAGAGAAAGATACAAGGAGAAATAGAAGACCACCATATATAATCAAACACATTTTGACTTACCTCCCTAGCTTGGTTCTTCTTTTGAACCCAAACATTTTGTGCTACAAAGGAGTTTGCTTCCACCAGCTGAAAAGTCCTGAAACCCAGAAACAGATTTCCACCAACATTACCAAAAACAACCCCAACAATGTCAACCTACACTTGGTAGAGTCCACACTCTAAATAGCAAAGAAGCCCTAAAAATCCCCTTCTCCTACTACTTACTTAGCTGAAGCAAGCTAGGGTTTTTCTCAGCACACACACACACATTGGATGTCACTGTAATGCTGGTGAACATGTGAATCAAATTTTGACTTAACTTACCAGTTGAAAACACAAGAAGGAACAAACCCAGAAGCAAGTGTTGGTGATTGATGGTGTGGGGACTCTGTATAACCCTATCCTTCCAACATTGACAAATTTGCACAAAAACACACACTACTTTGGGGGTGGGAGGCGTAAGATAGCATCCCTTAATGTTTTTTTGGCTTTACATAGGCAGAAAATTGTGTACAGTGGAGGCTGGTGATGCTAAATTGCGCTGGGGTGCGAGGAGCGCATAGTCTGGGTTGTGCTGAGATATGACCGTTTGAGATGTGGGATGGTTATGAACAGTCACAGTGAGTCGAGAGAGGGGGACAGAGGCATTTATTGTGTGCGGCTAAATCGGAATAGTGGGGCCCGGGCTTTTAGGCATTGGAACTAGGCGTACCACTCCGTCCCACCTCTAATGCACCATTGGAGGTGGGACTAAAGACAAAAAATGATAGTATTTTACTTCTTTGTCCTCACAAAGAGGAAACAATTACACATCATTATCAAAAGATCACATCACATGTGGGGTATTAATAAGGGTATTGTTGCCATTTAACCAGTTTAAGGTTACCAAAAAAGGAAACTTTTAAAAGTGAGTGGAGGTCCAAATAAGGAAATGGTGCATTAGAGGTGGGACGGAGTGGTATGTAAAGATTGGGTACTTTTGTCTCAGCACAACACTACTCACGTGTGCAGTGGGGAGGCTTATTGATTGGGTCAAATGTTGTTGGGCCGGGTAGTGATTGCATCGGGTTCATGCTATGGACCTGTGGTAGTATTAGAAGACGTGAGGCCCATAAGCAATTTATAAGTTATTTTTTATTATAAAAGGTGAAGTTAATTTATAAATAATGTTTGCTATAGATTTATAGGCGGAAAAAGTTGCATATATTTTTCCGAAAAGGAAACGTTGGATTTTGATTTGAGTTATAAGTTCGGAGTGTTAAAACTAAGTTTTGAAAAAGTTTTGAATTTTTAAAGATTTCTTTGAACTTTAAGACTTGAAACATTTTTTTCACCAAACGCACTCAATTTTTTTTATATATATATATATTTTGCGTAGATTCTTTTTTTCTCCAAAAAAATGCTACAACAATATTATTGGGCCCGCTAGACCAAGTCCAACTCAAAAGCATTACAAGCCCATGATGGGATACGATTTTTCTTTTTGAACCAAAAAAATTTCATAGAACTGGGACAAAACGTTACCATCAGAAGCCAATAATGCTTCCAAGTCATTTGGCGAGAAAGCAACCCAATCCTAAGCCAGAACACTATCTACTCTCTGTTTATTTAACCAAACTGCTACTACATTAGCTCTTTTACTTATCCACTTCAAAGAGTGAAGAACCACCAAGTTATCAAAATAAAAAAGCAATGTCACCTATTAAATCTGCTATTTCCCATGGATGCATCTTCTTCTTGTGAACAAACTCCACCAGTTGTTGGCATTCTGACTCCACCAGGGCTTCAACATTTAAATCTTTGGCTCCAATGCATGTTATTCTAAGAGTCATTCCTTCAGCTTCCATGGCAGAATTGGCTTTAACTTTGCATCTTCTTCCAGGTTGAAGAGTCCATGTAGCATCCCTAGCCACCCAAGCAACAATAGCTTCCTTTGTATCTTTATTACAACTTCCATCACAGTTGAACTTCCATTTGTCATCTGGAGGTCTGACCCAGTGACCACCCTAGCTCTTCTGCAGATTTCACCCTTTTTGAAGGTAGCTTCTTTGTAGGCATAGAACTGCTGTTTGCATCTATCAACTGCAATTTCTTGTTTAATGGGATTCAAGTAAAAAAGAGCTTCATTTATGGTCTTCCAGACAAACCAACAGCCGCAAAAAAATAATTCCACCCACTCTATATCTAGCATCTTATCTTGAACTTTCTAGAGAAACTCTGAAAAGCAAGCTTTGACAGAATTGAACTTCTTAAGGCTACTGTCCCTACATCCCAGATGTCCAAACCAAAAATGTGAAGTCCAGTCACAATGAAATATCAAGTGAGCACCACTCTCCACTTCTTTCTAGAGAAACTCTGAAAAGCAAGCTTTGACAGAATTGAACTTCTTAAGGCTACTGTCCCTACACCCCAGATGTCCAAACCAAAAAGGTGAAGTCCAGTCACAATGAAATAGCAAGTGAGCACCACTCTCCACTTCTCTGTTATAGATATTACAGATAGCAGAAGTTGAACATCTTCTCTTAGCCAGGCCTTCAAGAGTGGCAGAGGCTTCAACACACGTTTTCCGTAAAAATATTTTTTGTCTGGTGGACCTTATATTCGTTCTTTCATGAAAATGAGATGTATAATGTAGCACATAAGCGAAATATGACATATATTGAACTAAAAAGTAACTTACACAAGCTAGCTCTAATAAATTTGATGCAAAGTGTAACTATCGCTAGTACGAAATTCATAGTTAATTCAAAATAATTATCCGAGACTCGAAAATTTTACGTTACATAAATTAAGAGTTCACCCATAACATACTGTAATATAAAAAATTATGAAGTTTTCTAAATATTTTTAAACATAATATTTCGGAACTGTTTGTGTACGAAAACAGAGGTTGGTAGCAGCCTTAGAAATAAATTCATAAAATATTCATATAAATTCAAAAATTTATAAAATTTTAACAGTAGATAGCTAGGGATGGCAATGCGGCCCGCTCCGATCCTAGATCCGAGGTGATCCGACCCTAATGGAGCGATTCGAATCCGATCCGTTTCAATTTGGATCGGATTTGGATCATCAAAACGTGATCCGAACGGATTTCGGATCGGATTTGGATCACCGTGCTATATATCCGCCGATCCGATCCGATTGTTATATAACTATATTATAAATTATTAATATATGATGATATATCGATATGCCCTCATATTTACGTGAAATTACAACTTACCCGGGCATATATATAATATTTTGTGAGGAAAACCCTAGCCACTTTCAACTTCATTTCACTGCAGGAAACTGGAGAGTCAGAGACTCAGAGAGTCAGAGACGACCGCACGAGGACTCGAGGAGACGACCGCACGAGGAGACGACCTCGCCGCTCTGATTCAACGACGAGTCAAAGACGTCGCCGGCTCGCCGCTTAGCCTCCGCTGGTCTCAAACGATCTCACGAGTCACGGACTCACGGCAGCATCAAGTACAGGTTCAGCAACCTTTAACCCCAGCCTCTTTCAGTTTCCTTTGTTCTCCTATTTCTTCTTCTTCTTCTTCTTCTTCTTCTTCTTCTTCTTCCTTGAATCTTTGATTTCGTAATTGGCAATTCGGTTACCCTTTTCAAGGCTTGCAGAATTAGAGTGAGTAGTTTTAGGGTTTTAATGATTGAATCAACTTGACTATTCTGTAATTCTCTTTGAAACTGTTGTGTTGGATAATCATTTATAGGGTCTTCAAAATATGAAATTTGGTTTGCTATGGGTTATTTCTGGTTTAAGGTTGATTACTGGCTTATGGTTGTTTGCTAGGCTAAATGCCTCTGTTTGATCAGGACCTGTTTGATTAGGACCTGTGTTTGTGTGTAAAGGATGTTTGGTTGCTCTTCTATATTTCAGCCATATTATGGATACTACTAGTTGTAGGTACTGCTTTCTGAGCTGACAGATCTTGGCCACGTGGCAACCATCCAGCACACCATATTGTGCTCCACACACACTGGATCACCAGCCGAGCTGATCCATGTGGGGGCTGCGAGACAGAGCCCTCGCATACCACTGCACGGGACTTGTAGGGATCTTGTGGTTTGGAGGCTAGAGTAAGCCCTGTCGCGTGCGAGCCAAGCCCGCACGCGACCTTTAGTAACTGTTTTGAGAGATTTATGGCACGAGCTCCATAAACCCGGTCAATCCGGTCAAACCCGGTCAACCTCGTAACGGTTCCGGTATTCGCGCACCACGTGCTGTAACGGTCCCTATATACTCGGACGAACGTGCCGTTATGGTTAAGCTAATTAAGCCGCCATTAATGGGCGCATTAACCACACTACAACGGTCATGTTCTCCAGTATATATAGATCGTCGACCTTTCCATACAAAGGAGAACACACTGCCATACGCGGAAGCTCTGCCAAACCTCTGTCTCTCTCTCAGACATTGCTACTGCCTTACTCTCTCCCTACACACAACCCCACTCTTCCTGTGCGATCCTTGATCCACTACACACGGTGCACACGGAGGTCTCCCCGCCGGAATCTCTTGTGCACATTTTGGTGAACCCGACGTGAACTTACCAACAAAAGCAACCATGTCTCAGGAGGATGATGTCAGCAACCAATCGCCCTCCACCGAAACTCCCTCGGGAGACGAGACCCGCCGTACTCCAACGACTCCCGGCGAGGCACCGACGTTAGAGTCTTTGGACGCCACTGTCCAAAGTCAGGCGAAAGCTCTCAAGGCTCAATCTGCGCAATTAGAACAAATCTTGGCCGTTCTGGGTACCCTTGCGCCAAACCCTTCATCAGCTGCCGCTGTTTCTCAGGGAGGAGGAACCCCTACCGCTCCAGGATTGGGAGTGTCAACCGCACCTCCCAACCCTCATCTGCAGACTCCACCGTCGGCTACGCAGCTGCCTTCGGTTCAGGGATCGACGGCACAGATGCTGCCTCCTGCCGCTCACGCTCCTCAGCCCTCGGCTTTGGCGTCCAACCCAACTCTGCAGTACCCTTTACCTCCCCCAACGATGATCTGGGGAAATGCGGGTAGTCAGTATGCTCCCAATCCTCCGGCGGCGTATGTGTCGCCACCGCCTGCGGCAACCCCTTCGTCAGCTACCGAGGGGAGCATTCCAGAATGCATGACGTCTTTGCAGAAGCGCGTGGACACTATTCTGGCTCATCAGTCATTCGCGGATACCATTATCCCAAAGCTAGACAACGATCCACCCATTCCACGGGAAATCTATCTCATGCCCAACCCGGCGGGGTACAAGGCTCCTAAATGGTATAAGTTCGAGGATGTCAACGGAAACGCTCATGAGCATGTCATGCGTTTCATTGATGTCATGGGTCCGTACGGAGCTGACCCCAAGCTGCTGATGCGAGAGTTCCCAAAATCTCTTGGGAACGTAGCATACAAATGGTACCGAACATTGGAGGCCTGATCCGTGAAGACTTGGGACGACATGGTCCAGAAGTTCTACACCAAGTTCTTCCATATGGAAGAAAAGGTGACGATGATCCATCTCTCGCGAATGTACCAGAAGCGCGAAGAGGACGAAATCACTTTCATCAAGAAATTCAGGGCGAAATCCTTGGAGTGCAAAGATCCAATGCCCGAAAGCCGGCTCGTAGAGATATGCCTGCAGTGCATGCGAGATGAATACAAAGGTATGCTAATCAATTTGCAAACACCTACGTTTTCAAAGCTAATCGAATGCACGAAGAATATCGAGCCTATAGTCGAGAGACAGAAAAAGAAGAGCGCTCCAGAGCGACCTGCGAGCGGCACTACTTACAAGATCGGGAGGTTTAGCTACAAGAGGGGACGCGAAGCTGAGGTCAATACAGTTTCGCCCCAGAAACAAGCGAAGGTTACGAACTTCGATGTACCGCCTCTGCCATGCTCGGTAGAGGAAGCAAGTGACCTCTGCAGACAGTGGCGCAAGGATGGCGTCCTGCCACCACTCGAGAAAACGCCCTCAAAGGAGATGGTGAGGGACCCTAAGTGGTGCGAGTACCACGGCAAGGTCATGCATCCCACGGCCGAGTGCAAGAAACTCAGGTTCGCGTTCGATCAGAAGATGAAGAACGGCGAGCTCATCGTCAGCGATCACCGGAAGGACGTGCGCAACAATCCGCTTCCCGCGCATGCGGAACCGGGCTCGAAGGGCAAAGAGGTCGCCATGATCTCGATCGTCGACTTGGAAGAAGTCGCAGAGGATGGCCTGCCCATCGTCGCCGAGGTCCATGAAGACGAAGACTATAGCATGGACACAGAGGATGAACGTGCCGACCGCATGAAAGGGTCGCATGGCTTCAACAAATTCTTCGACGAGATGAATTTCTCCGAGAAGTGCCGGACTGATATGACGAAAGCGATTTTGAGAATAGCAGAGGACTACGAGGAGGACCTTGTAGTCTCTAATGGGAAAGTCATCAGGGCATCCCGCTCTACGGAAAAGATTATGACCTTTTCTGCCAGCGACAAGAAGACGGATGCGAGCCACCAGAGACCTCTGTACGTGACCGCCATCATCAATGGCGTCGAGTTCAAACGAGCGTTCGTCGATGGAGGAGCAGCGGTCAACGTTGTTCCGCTCCACACACTGAGGCTAGCAGGGATCCCCGAACATAAGGTAGTCAGGCGTCCATCTCCGCTGGTGGGATTCGGAAGCGACTCTAGAATGACAATCGGATGGATCCGCCTGGGCGTTCAGATTGGCAAAATCAAGTGCTCAGCGAAGTTCTATGTCATAGACGCGAACACCACATACCACATGATTATAGGTCGAGCCTGGATTCATCGCTTCGACACAGTCCCTTCGACGGCTCACCAGGTTATGAAAGCTATCTGGAACGACAGAATAGTCGAGATACCGGCTTCGACAAACCCGTTCAACTTGGACGAAGCACATCTCAGCGAGGCAGTGTGGTTCACTGAGATGGCAGATGAGCAAACACCCGGGCCATTCAACCCTACTCCTTTGCCTCTCTGGGAGGACATCAAGGACCAATCGCCTGCAGGGGTAATGGTGACGAGGGAAGATGCCAAGGAAAAGCCGCCTACACGCGAAGAGGCGCCGCGTATCGCATATCATCAAAAGAACGTGTACACTCTGAAGAGGATCGCAAAGCATGACCCCGAGGGCAAGGAGATAGAGAGCTTCTACGCCAATGGGAAGAAATGCTACCGCATATGAAGGTGCGCGGGGATGTCCACACGCGGGCATGGGGATATCCCTGGGCAAATCAATCAAATCGAGCAAATTGCGCTGACGGAAGAGCCAACACAGGGCACTCCAAACGAGAAACTCAAAGAAGCGCCTGAATGCATGGAAGACAGGCCAAGACCGCAAAAGCAAGAGCTAAAGGAAGTGTTCCTCAGCCCGAACGAGGAAAAGAAAAGGCCAGTCTTCCTGAGCGCAGATCTCACAAGCGAAGAAGAACAAGGGCTGCTACAGCTCCTAACTGAATACAAGGATGTGTTCGCATGGGAGTATGATGAGATGCCAGGTCTGGATACAAGCATCACCATGCACCGTTTAGACATCATCCCCGGGTCTAAACCGGTCAAGCAGAGCACGAGAAGCTTCAGGCCGGAGCTTAACGTGAAGATCAAGCAGGAGATTGTCAAACTCCTAGATGCCAAGTTCATAGAGCCAAATCATCATCCCACATGGCTGGCCAACATCGTGCCAGTGGTGAAGAAGAACGGACAGCTCCGCATCTGCGTGGACTTCCGAGATCTCAATCGCTTCTGCCCTAAGGACGATCTCCCACTGCCCAACATCGATTTGCTTATCGATTCAACAGCGGGTCATCGCATGTTCAGTTTCATGGACGGCTTCAGCGGATACAACCAAATCAAGATGGATCCCGAAGATGCGCGGAAAACAGCATTCATCACTCCTGTAGGGGTATTCAACTACACGGTGATGCCGTTCGGTCTTAAGAACGCGGGCGCGACCTATCAGCGGGCCATGATGGCTCTATTCCACGACATGATGCACAAAGAGGTGGAATTCTATGTGGATGACCTGGTGGTTAAATCCAAGCACGAAGCAGACCACCTCGCAGATCTGCGAAAGGTGTTCAATAGATGCAGACGCTTTCAACTGAAGATGAATCCCATGAAATGCGCGTTCGGGGTGACATCAGGAAAATTCTTGGGATGTGTGGTTCATCGCCAAGGGATCGAGCCCGACCCCGCGAAAGTATCAGCTATCACTGGCATGACGCCGCCCCATAATCAGAGTGCATTAAAGACATTTTTAGGAAAGCTATCCTATCTGCGGAGATTCATCCCAGCAATTGCCGAAATCACATGCTGTTTCAGCACTCTTCTCAAGAAGGACGCCGCGTACAACTGGGCTCCGGAGCACGAAGCCGCATTCGGAAAGCTGAAGGATTTACTCACGTCCTCAAAAATAATGATCGCGCCTCAACTGGGATCACCGCTTCTGCTATATCTGACATCTACCAGGAGATCTATAGGAGCGCTCTTAGCGAGGAGAGGCCTATCTACTACATCTCTCGCATCGTGCAGCCTGCTGAATCGAGGTACACAGACATCGAACGTCATTTCCTTGCCTTATTCTTTGTGATAGAAAAGTTGAAACAATATTTTGCATCACACAAAGTAGTAGTGGTCACCAAGAGCGACCCCATAAGATACTTGCTAACTCACACTACTCCGGGAGGGAGACTGGCGAAATGGTACATGACCATTTCCCAATACGATATCACATGCGTGCGACCACGAGCGATTAAGTCGCAGGCGGTAGCGGATCTGTTGGCACAGTTCCCCGACGACAGCCACGAACCCGTGATCGAAGAAGAGCTCGAAGGCCCTGAAATCTACGCAATCGACGTGCCCTATTGGACTCTCCACTTCGACGGTTCGTCAACCCGGAAAGGCGGAGGCATTGGGATAGTCTTGACAAAGCCAGATGGGGAAGTCATACAGATGTCCGCAAAGCTCAACTTCGCAGTCACAAACAACGAAGCGGAATACGAGGCTCTCATTGTGGGGCTCCGTGCGGCGAGAGCTTTGGAAGTGAGCAACTTAACAGTCATGGGAGATTCCAAGCTGATTGTTAAGCAAGCCTCGGGCGAATATGGTTTGAAGGAGATCAACCTCCTGTCTTATCGCACCCTAGTACAGAAGCTGATGCAGCAATTCTACGATGTGAAGTACGAGCACAAGCCCCGAGCAGACAACAGGCACGCAGACGCCTTAGCAACCTTGGGGTCTAAGGTCAGCATAGACAAATGCCTCGCAAGGATTTCCATCGAAGTACGAACATCGTCGGCATTGACAGAAGATGCGGGCGACGACGAACACATGGATGACGCAGACTGGCGAAAACCAATCCTGCAAGCTATTGCGAAGGGCACCAGCAGCGAAAGCTGGGCACTCACAAAAGGATACTGCATCCACGACAACACCCTTTACTACAAGGGTCCTGGGGGAATACTCATGCGATGCGTCTCCGAGCAAGAGGGACAGCATCTGTTAGAAAAGATTCACCAACACGCCTGCGGGGAAAGCGAGGTGTCAATCTACAGAAAGGCTCAGAGATATGGTATTCATTGGCCAGACATGTCAACAGCCGCAGCCCTGATACAAGGGAAATGCGAAAGTTGCGCACTAATCAAAGATTCTCTACTCATCGCCCTAACCGATGACGACACGGACTGGAGGAAGCCACTATTTGATTTCCTCACCCAGGGCACCGTACCCGGGTCAAGAAAAGAAGCCGAAAAATTGAAAAGGAAAGCGTCTCGATACGTGGTACAGGAAAACCTGCTTTGGCGAAGAGGTCACGAGGGCAACTTGCTGCGATGTCTAGACGGCAGAGAAGCACAAGAAGTCATGGACCTTTCTCATCAGGTGGAACACCAAGGAGGCGCGAAATTATGCAGGCAGCTCCTCTCAATCGGGTATTTCTGGCCCACGATGGAGGTCGATTGCCGCACCAAAGTACGACGCTGCCAGGAATGCCAATTCAAAGGGAACCTAGTGCACGCTCCCGCTGTGGATCTACATGCGCTAGGGACGCCATGGCCATTTCACACATGGGCTCTGGACTTCATCGGTCCCATCCGACCGACGTCGCACGGGAATCATTTCATTCTCACCGCAACTGAGCTGTTCACCAAGTAGGTGGAAGCAATACCGCTAAAGACGGCAAATGCGCTGGCTGTGGTCAATTTCATCCAGGAAAGCATCATATGCAGGTTCGGAATCCCAAACACCATTCTTTCAGATAACGGTACTCCTTTTGTTAATCGCCAGGTAGCTGCGAAATTAGCGGAGTACAATATCAGGCAGATATGTTCTACCCCTTATTACCCAAAGGGAAACGGACAAGCTGAAGCGACTAACAAAACGCTGTTGAGAATTTTGAGCAAGATGGTCGCAGATGACCACAAGAAGTGGGCCGACTCTCTAAACATAGCTCTGTGGGCTTACCGAACTTCTCCAAGGACACCCACAGGGGCCTCACCATTCCTACTATGTTATGGAGCCGAAGCTGTAGTACCTGCGGAGGTTAGAGTCAACTCGGCAAGGCTGGCCTTCCATGCACTCTATGAAAATCAACGCGATCACGACTTAGTCTTGCTGGAGGAAAAGCGAGAACAAGCCAAGAGAACCAATAAGCGATACCAGGAGAGAATCGCTCGCGCCTACAATAAGACGGTCCAGCGAAGAGATTTCGCAGTCGGAGACTTGGTCTTGCGCGCATCTGATTACTGCATGCGAGAAGCAACTCACCCGAAGTTCGCAGCCAACTGGGAAGGACCCTTTGAAGTCACAGAAGTCTTTGACAGTGGCTACTGCAGCATACGAAGGTTGCACGGCACAACCTCTACTCCGAGTTCAGTCAACATGCGCTGGATTAAGAAGTACTATCCCTGACTTCTCTCATTTCATGCGTTTTATTATAACGTTGCTTGATATCTTGTATGGCTACGATTTACACAATCTCCTCCCCCATATGAGAGGATTGTAATCCCATCTCTCCCATATGAGAGCGTTATAATAAAAGAATTCTCCCAAATGAGAAGTTCACATTTCTAGCTGTTTATGTTGCTCTATTCAGTTTGTTACTACTGTTAATCATGGTTCATTCGCCGCAATAGCAATCTGTACAACTGCGATCTTAAGTGATCATCTAAGCCTATCTCTTACGATAGCAGCCTATGCAAATGCGATCTTAAGTGATCATCTAAGCCTATCTCTCGCGATAGCAGCCATTGCGATCTTAAGTGATCATCTAAGCCTATCTCTTACGATAGCAGCCTATGCAAATGCGATCTTAAGTGATCATCTAAGCCTATCTCTCGCGATAGCAGCCTCTGCGATCTTAAGTGATCATATAAGCCTATCTCTTACGATAGCAATCTATGCCTCTACGATCTTAAGTGATCATATAAGCCTATCTCTTACGATAGCAATCTATGCAAATGCGATCTTAATTGATCATCTAAAGCCTATCTCTTGCGATAGCAGCCTGTGCAAATGCGATCTTAATTGATCATTTAAAGCCTATCTCTTATGATAGCAGCCTGTGCAAATGCGATCTTAATTGATCATATAAGCCTATCTTTTACGATAGCAGCCTGCCTAAATGCGATCTTGATCGATCTTCTAAAGTCTATCAGCCACGATAGCAACACATACAAATGCGATCTTAATTGATCTTTAAAGCCTATCTAGCAATTCATGTGCGCATGGTCGTATCTGATCTTCTAAAAGCCTATCTATTGTGATGGTCGCTCATACGAATGCTAAAGATGATCCTGATCGATCTTCTGGTAAAGCCTATCTGCAATGATAGCAACTCGCACAATTTAACGATCGTGATTGATCTACTAAAGACTATCTGCCACGATAGCAACTTGCAACGTTGTGAAGATGATCTTAAATGATCCACAAAGGCCAACCACAGGCCCATCTGCCAGGATGACACAGCTGCGAAAATATGATCTCGAACGATCTAGCGAAGCATCAGCGAATTAATATATCGCAAATGCGAAACCATTACATAGCATTATGCAAGGCCAAATATGCCGAAACGCATGCGAAATTGTATTTTGTTGTAAAGAGACAGCAGATAATACGAAAGGCTATTTATCATTACGAGTCAAATGACTTACAATTTATCTGTCTAGATAGCAGCTTACAAGCGAAAAGCTCGAATCTAACTACGCAGCCAACATGGCTTACAATACATTCGAAAAGTGGCTGACAAGCCAGAAACACACTACGGGAATTCCGACTAGAAAAGGATGAACCCACCGGTTTCAACACCGGCTACGCAACACGTAGATCTGCGGGTGAACATCTGTAGCGGGGGGGATCTTGCTCTAAAAGAGCCACATGAAGCCATACGCTCAAGATCCCGGTATTCGACAAGACCGTTGTCAGATCCGCACCCCATAACATTTGCCCAAGGAACCACCGGTTCCGGCGACCCTCAGGCAAGCGGAAGCTCCAAAGGGCAAGGGCTCCTTGTAGACGGGGATGAACGCGAGAGTTCGTCACCCCGAGCTCACAAACGTGAAGGTAACGGATTCTTCTCCAGGGATGCTGAAGAAGAATTTCGCCGTTCATTACGAGACGGTAGCACGGTCACTTCGGCGCTGCACCTCACCACGAGGCGGCCGGAAACATGACCTGCACACATAATACACGAAGAAATTTCTTCGAACACACATGAGATATTATCTGCATCTTCTTTATGATGGTTATAAAGAGCAATAAGCCTCATAAAGTGGATCTTGGAAACTATTTCTACAGCACAAAGCGCAAACTCAGGATTCACAACTTGAAGTTGCCATGAATCAACGAAAAATAAGCGTTGAAGCCAACAGTCATAAGGACTCACGGCAAAGCACATTTTTGGGATGAAGAACCCAAATAGCAAGGACAGGGTTTATATAGACCCTGTACTGACTCTTCGGTTGCCAAAGATGAGTCAGCAGAATTCAAAAAGAGGGTAAGTTCAGTCACTTACGCCTTGAAAAGCGGTAACAATCAATTACCCTACTAAAGGCTACGACGATTCAGTTGCGTATCCTAATAAATGACGGATGGTCATGATTCAGATGGACTTCCCAACGAAAGCGTGCTTATCTGCCGAGAAATTAGCGCGAAAATCAAGCAGAGTATCAATTGCTGATGTCATAATTGGATATGCACAGAAATATCCAATCAAATCCCGGAAAAGGGCAAAACGGGAAAAATTCATTGTTGTTGAAAAAAAAGGGGGAGAAACCCTAGCAACATTACATTAATGTTTCAAGACATTACATTAATGTTTCAGCTATTTTCTTTGCTATTTTTGCGAAATTCGAAAAGTCAGAAATTCAAAAAGTCAAAGCAAATTCTTGACTAAGGAATCTTGGGGCTCGAACTGCTCGCTCAGCTTCTCCACTTGTTCCACTTCTTGCTTCAGTAGCTCGCACCTAGCATTCATCTCATGATACAGCTTCAGAGCTTCATCAACCTTTTGCTTCTGCTGCTCCACCTTCTGCTTCTCAGCTGCGAGATTCTGGTGGCCGAGTTTCAAAGTTACAGCTGCGCGAATCAGCGTGACTCTGTCCTTGAGAAATTTGAAACCCAGTCTGCCCTGGAATTTGATCAGGAGATTTTGGCACATGCCGCACAACAATTCAGCACTCTGGACAGAAATGGTCGCAGGTGTAGCCGCAGACAGCTGCTCCAAAATCCAGATGGCTTCAGTAAGGAACAGCCTCCTGTCAAAGGGCCCTATCTCCAGAGATCTCACAAACGATCGGGGGTAGGTCAGACGCATTCGAACCACCCAGTCTACATCGGTTTGCTTCAAACCTGAGGAGACGTCAAAAATAAGTTATGATGTCAAAACTCGCAAGCGAATAATGCGACGTGCGAACAGTAAAGCTTTGCTTACCAGTTCCTTCCAGAATCTCATGAAGGGAAGGAATCCGCGCTGCTGGAGTAGTCGAAGACTGTTCTCGCTCCATAGCTCTCCTATCAGCTGCGAGCTCCAATCTATCGTAGTCGGGAGGAAGAGTGTAGGCCGCACCAGCTGCGACTGCATTCCCAACCTGCGAGCCCCAAATGCTCCATGCAGGAATAGGTGCCTCGGGCTCAGTCATCGCCGGAGGCGAAGGGACAGCCGAAGTCGCTTGGCGAAGGACGCTCTCAGATGCGAACGCATTAGCAGCACTTGTCCTTACTTCCTCTGCACTGGTACGGACATCTTCATCCACCAGCACAGCATCAGTCCCAGCATCGTCGGAAAGTTCGATGATGTCCTCGAGAGGCTCACCCGCGTGGTCAGCAGCTGCGACGGGCTTCTCGGTATGGGAGCTTGGAATCGGAACATAGGACGCAGAAGGCTGACTTCTCTGCTCCAGCTCAGGTTCCTCAGCATGACCTGCGACATTAAATGCGATGATATGAGGTAACTTGCGCTATAAGTTATTTTGCTATCTTTACTAAAGCTAAGAATAAGCACCTCCACGCGAAGGTGGGATTGAGGTATCTTCATCATACACTAAGGACGTGGAACCATGCCCTATCAGTGTGTCCTCACTAAGCAAGTCTTTAAGAGAAGCGTGACCTGGGATGCGAATAAACCAGTCATGATTCTGCCTCAAGTTGATAAAGCCTAGTACGTGCGTATCACTCAAATAGTTACCTGAGGGCTCTCCGCATTTGCCCACTAACCAACGGCGAATGTCAGCCTTTGACATACCATGCTTTAACGCACCCACAATAACATCCCTATAAGTTACTGCGAGATTGAAGATCTCACCTTTATCGCCACCTGCGATCTCTTCGAAATCTGCTTGGACTTGCTCCAAGGCCGCTGCATCCTCTACGGGAACCTCATCCTCCTCCTCCGCACGAGGAGCCACTTCTTCGGGAAGCTCGTCTTCCTCGCCAACTGGACGCACTAATTCATCAACATGCTGCTCTTCGAGGCTCCGCTGTTTCACACGCTCGAGCTCCTCTTCCTCTCGTCGCCTCCTTCTTTCAGCAGCCTCCGCGGCTGTCTTTCGGGACTCAGCAAGAACGTCCTCGCTTATGGGATCATCTGGAATACCAGAATGGGCATCCCTATTTTGTCTCTTGGCCACAAGGCCACCAATGGTTTCATCATCATCATCTGCGAATACACGATTGGTTTAAAGAAAAGAAGTGCAAAGAAGTTACGATAACGAGAAAGGGAATGCGACGGAGGTACCTCCTGATTCTTCCTCATGCATCACAACTGTTACTTCTTCTTCTTCATCACTTGCTTGGGGCTCCTGCCTCTCTTCCTCTTCCTCTTGATTGAATGGAACGAAAGTCTCAACTGCGAGATCTTTCCGCACTTTGCTGGGCATGCGACCTTTGCCTTTGTCCTTGATAGAAAGGGACCTCACTGGGGGAGATGCTGGGGCATTCCTAGGGGAAGAAATCGTAATTCCCTTTTGCCGAGGTCTCTTCACTCTTGGCGCCGCAGTCGCCGGAGGAGACGGGTCATCTCCAGAAGGAGACGGAGCCGGAGGATTATCTATCAGCGAGTCGGCAAAAGCATTCATGACTGCGCGAATCTTTGTTTCGAGCTCAGGTTCCATCCTCCACGCTAGCCGGAACGACTGCCTTTGTCTTCTGGTGGCAACAATGGCGTTAACCAATGACTTGGAGCGATCACCAGATGCGAATCGCCGCACATGACACTACAACCGTACAGAATAAAGATGTCAGCATAAGGAAATCAAAAAGCTTAATGCGCGCGGAGAAATCGCTTACCTCAGCAAATGCCTTGCTATATCTGACGACATGCGTATCGCCCTTCTTAATTGCAGCGACTTGCTCCTTCAGAATGACATCAGGGCACAAATGGTTCTCACGATCCCACAGTGAGTAGCAACCATACTCAGACTCGCTCAGACTGCAAGTGGGGCGAAACGGAAAAGAGTTCCTTTTGATCAAGGGAGATCTACTTGGCTGCGCGGCCGACTCCGTCTCAATCCTCGTTTGCTGGGCAACCCAGTATGCGAGCCAGTTCTGGGAACAACCACCCTCGCGGGTTCCCGCAGGCTGCTCAAAAGGAAGATTGTTCATGAAAACCGTCTTGCACTCCTTTGTTAGCAAGCGCTTGTAGCATCCTCTGACAATGGACTGGGGCCAGATTGATGGGGCCACCGCATCAAAACCAAACTGAGGAGAAACTCGAGTGGGGTCAACGTCCACGGTAAACTTTTCATACCTCGGCACGAGCTCACGAATATGCTCTGCAAGGGCAGGAAGGGAACCTCGCAGACACCAGCAAAAGAACTCGCGGTAGCGCTCATGGAAATGTGGTCCCCCTTCAAAGAGAAGCTCTTCTGAAAAGACCATGCCTTTAGAGGGGTACAGCTTTGGAAACCATCGCACATTCTCAATGCGCGTGGCATAGGGCCTGGCAGTAAACTCCTTCCGTTTGTCGCATATCAAACTCCAAACGCACTTGGTGTTGCCTGTTCCGAACCATCTCGCAGCTCTTCCGCTGTTGCGCGCTTCTGTCTCGCCTGGGGGACACCACTTGTCAAGTTGGAGAGCAGTTGGAGCATAAGACGGCCAGCGCTCGAAAACCCACATTGTCAAAAAGGAAATATTGACAAAAGTCAGTACATCGAGGCGGCCACGCGACTCCCTCATAGCCAGAACCAGCTGATCAAGCCTGTAGTACAGCGTGCCCAAGACCAAGGGTCCAAGTGCGACTCTCTGGCCAAGAGCGAGCCTCACAGCAAGTGGCAACACATGGTAGAAGACTCCATCATGGGGGTGACCATCAATCAGATACCTCGACTGAAATACCCCGTTTTGTGACTACGAGTATTTTGTGATATTATTATAAGTGTTGGGAAGTTAAAGTAATTATAGAGAGTTAATTATAGTGCTTTGAGAGTTTGGGGGGAACTTTGTGACTTTAATCAAAGGTTTTAGTGTCTTTTACTTGAGTTTGGGGGAGGTGTTTGTCTTTTGGCAAAACTAAGGGGAAATAAGTGTCTTTTGACCTAAATTTCTTCCTACAATAAAAGTTTCCTAATCCAAGAGGGTTTCCTACTTATGAGGTTAATTTTAATTCTAACTCTCATAAATACCCTCATTCTCCTATTTTTCCTAATCTCTCTCACTCCCTCATACTCTACCCGTCCCTCTCTCACTCTCTCTCTCCCTTGTGACCGACGGCAGCCACCCACCGCCGCCGCCGCTCTCTCTCTCTCTTGCGTTGAGGTAATTCTCTCTCTCTCTCTCTCTTTTTCTCTTTTCTTTCTTTCTTTTCTCTTTTCTCTCTTTCTTTCTCCCTATGCCCGTCCGCCTCTCTCTCCGTCCGCCTCCACGGGCGGCGGGGTGAGCGGGTTGGGTTGTTTCGTTTCTTTTTCTCTTTGCTCTTGTTGATCTCTTGATCTTGTGATCACTTGTTCATGATTCATGTACGTTGCATGTAATCTTTAAATTTCAGTTTGTTAGGGTTAGGATCATTGTTCATGGATTCGTAAGATTTATTATCAAGTTTTAGGGTTTATCATGTTCTTGAGTGTTGGGAAGAAACCCTAGTTTGAAAGGGAAGTTTGATTGAATGATTTGGGAGTTTGAATGATCATATTAGGTGGATAACAATCTGATTTGAATGTGGGAATCATGTTATATTAGGTTTAGTATGATTATAGGATGAATTAGATGCTTGGGGGAAAAGTTTCATGAAGATTGACAATTCCCGTATGGATATTTTGAATGAAGATGGAAACTTGAAACTAGTGTAACTTTTGATTCAGGAATCGAAATTAAGATCCGTTTGAGGCTAAACTTATTATTTCGAATGTTTTGAATCCAATGGAACTGTTTCTAGACCATGATCTGTTTGGGAAACTGGAGTAATAGAATTGGTGGAGTTATGATGGATTATGCATATTTTAGGATAAGGGTTTGTGAGGCAAAGCTTTAAGCTTATTTTGGAGCATGAATTGAATAGGATGTTGGGGAAGTGTTAGAACCCTAAACCATGGACTATCATATGCATGTAATTAGTATAGCAAGTATATATTGCTAGAATATTGGTTTGATTAGCATATTGTTATGTGTAGGTAACGAGTTCGTCGACGACGAGTACGTAGAGTACGTTGATTGATTTCTATTGTTGGAATTTGCTTTGAGGTAAGTAAATGTGCCAAGCCTAGTGTGCTTATCTCTTTCGTGTCAAACGAATATTTGATTTAATACGTCTCAAAATGTGTTTACATGATACATGACTTGGAATATGTGATTTCTACTTGTTAAATGTTTTTGACGAAAACATCACCATGATAATGAATGAACTAATACGTAAAGTGGAAGATGTTGTGCGGGACGTTATTATTCTTTGGGCGGTGTTGGCTGCGGTCCCGTCTCTTTTTAATCCGGTTGCAAGTCCCCGGACAATAACATGTACTCACTCCTCTGACCGGCGTAGTCTTTGGGGGGTGTCGACACTTAAGGTCATGCACGCTGTAGTATTTGGTTTTCCCCGTCACAACAAAGTAATAATGGATTGGTTTGGTTTTGTTAACGGAACGAAGTTAACACTGGATTTGGATTTTTCCTAATATTATGGAAATTGATTTGGAGATATATTATGGAATTGGGAACTCTTATGTTTTGAAACAAGAGTCAACTTTATTACCGCTGTGTTTGCGAAAAACTCTTACTTACAAATGAGTCTTGTTTTATAACTATCCATCATCGTTTTACATGTTTGGATGTTTGCTTACCAGTATTTCAATGCTGATTTTGTACTGTGGTGTTTCTTTTTCATTCCGCACCACAGGTCTAGAGGAAGGTTATCGGGCGTAGAAAGGGACGCGCATCACATGGAACGACATTAGTAGTACT
Organism: Linanthus parryae; assembly: GCA_023055425.1. NCBI lineage: Eukaryota > Viridiplantae > Streptophyta > Magnoliopsida > Ericales > Polemoniaceae > Linanthus > Linanthus parryae. The sequence continues at coordinate 127,287,564 of JALGPY010000001.1, forward strand.
ATTTTATTTGAATTGAACTCTCTCTAGTAGTTTAAACGCTTAAGTTGTTTTTGCCGGTTTGTGGCTAGGACGAAGTTTTATGATAATACATTATTTTAATTGGATTTAATTTATTATTGTGGATGTGTGTGCTTGTGAACCATGTTATAAAATCTCCTTGTATCCGGGCTCCTCTCGGGTACGGAGTGACATCCCCGGGTCTCCGGCTTGGGCCATTTGGGGGTGTTACAGGTGGTATCAGAGCCGGCATTCTAAGAAGAAATTTGAAACTTGTTAGGGCAACTAAAATGAATATAGGAGAAAATAACTTAAAATTTGACAAGCCGTGGGAATTTGGGTAGTATGGATAGGATTGTTATGTGTAAGTGTTTAGAAAATAGGATAGAAAGCAAGTGCCCCATCCACCCATTCGAATATTTGGAGTATTCTGATTGGAAATCTAAGTTAGGCCTACTTTAAGAGACTTCATTGGGAGATTTCTTCAAGAGTCTTGGAGCCATCGATTTGGAGTCTTGGGAATAATTATTGGTCTGCGAAGAGTAGTTATTTGGATTACGGTTTATGCCTTTAAATTAGAGACTTATTAAGTTGTTTCCTCTTGTAGATGGCTAGAACTAAGCATACAGCAAGGAAGCGTGTGTTGCCAGTAGAGAAGCATCCTGTTGTGACACGTTGGGTTGAAGGTGAAGATTTTCCAGATTTTCGTGACCGCGTGGTTCAATATTGTGAAGATAGATTCCGAGCCTTAGAATTCCCTCGATATAGAAATCCAGCTTTTCAGGCTTACTGTATGGTGAAGGCATTACCTATGAAACCGATGTTTGGGGATATTATTACAAAATATAGCAACATCATGGGCAGGATGAATCGTTTGAATGATAGGGATTATCGTTGCCAAGGTGAATGGACGGTAAGTGCAGATTTTATATGCAAGTTGTTGATGGAGACTTACCTTAAGTGGCAAAGTTATACAGTTATTGAGATAAAGTCCAGTGATGAAGAAGACGTAATCTACATAAGCTCTAGTGATGAGAAAGAAGTGATTATTATAGATTCTAGTGACGATGAGGAAGTTGAAGAAGATCCAATGGAAGATGTCGATGAATACCCCGAGATTGAAGAAGATCCCATGGAATATGAAGGAAGTGAAGAAGACCCTAGTGAAGATGAAGAGCACGAGTATGATTCCGATGAAGAGGAAGAGATGGACGAAAGCGATGAGGACGACGATTAAGCTTATTAGAGTTCTTTAGATTTCTTAGACTAGATGCTTTAAGCTTTGTCTATTGGTTTGAATAAGGCTCCATAGCCAAGCAACATTTGAAGTTTTAGAACGATTCTTGAATAGTCACTTTTGGGTTAGAGTTAAATTCTTAGCGTTTTGCCTTGGGATGAATAATGTTTTCGTTTTGAAGACCCGATTTGGGAAGTCTTATAAACTTAGTTTTCTGAATTTTGGAGTATGATTGGATGAATTAAGGTTGTGTTATGCTTGCAATCATTAATTATGGGCTTAGAAAGTGTTCATGGAGTTAGAACGCGAAAACCTTGATTTTTGGTGCTGTTGAATCTGCGCAGCAGTGAGTTTTCGTTGTAGCAGACGTATTTAACTTTGGAGTTATTTTTCCCTGAATTTTTCCCAGAAAGTAGACATACCCAGGTAGCTCCCATAAAAATTTCAACCCCATACGAGTTCTGGAGAATTAGCTACGAATTTCTAAAGTGACGGTTCAGTAGCAGAATTGCAAAGTGACTAGCTGTAGCATCTTCGATTGTTACCTAACTTCCAGATCTTGTTTTGACCCCAAATTTTTATGGCGACTACTAGACACGTTTGGCTAACTTCCAGAGAAAGCCTAGCTCATTTTGAGAATTTTAAAGTCAATTTAAGTCTTTTCAAAGTCGATGTTTCTGTTCTGGTGGGCTGTGACAGCAACTGTAGAGTTTCCTTTACATCTTGAGTTCTACAATTGATTTTGAGATGATTCTTCTTGATTATGAAAGTAAACTCAGAGAGGGTGTTGCACACCAAAATTTGCAATTTTTGCTTGATCGATTGATCCTTTTTCCAATTTTGGAAGTAGATGAAAAGTTGAGACGTGATCAGTCTATGTGGAAATACATGAGTAATTGAGTTAAATGATGGTCAATGGGTGACATTACTTGCTTAATTGTGCACTACATGCCATATATGCGTGATTGTTTGTACTTCTTGGTACTTTATAAGTAATACAATAGGCTATAGTGTAGGGATTATGACTGATAGACCACATCAATACTACACTAGGAGAAATAGTCAAGTCCCTATGGCAACCAACAACAACAACGACTTGGACCAATTCTTTGCCCAATTTGCGTTATATGGATCAGAATATGAACAATGGAGAGCAGAATAACGCCAACTATGCAAAGAAAGTGGCAGATATGAAGCCAGGGAACTTCATAGGCAATGAGGACCCTGTTGAGCTCGAGAATTGGATCGATGAGATGGATAAGATCCTTGAGCTAGTTGAGTGTCCCGAAGACCGCAAGGTAGTTTGCGCGGCATTTTACTTGAAGAACGAAGCTAATACATGGTGGAGGAGTACGCGCCAGAACTTTTTGGCGCAACCCAATTTCAATTGGGAGGCTCTTCAAACCGCACTTCGCACTCGCTTTTACCCGGACCATGTCCAGGATCAAAAGTACTTAGACTTCGTGAATCTGACACAAGGAAACGGTTCCGTGACCGAGTACTTCAAGAAATTCATGGAATTATCCCGATTCGCAGGTCAGCTGATGCCTGATGAAGCGACTAAAGTCAGGAAGTTCATGTCTGGTCTCGAACTTCATCTGCAGAAAGACTTGATGTGCAGGACGTACGATACTCTCCAGGAAGCTTATGATAGGGCGGCAGCCGTTTGGCGTATTCAAGAGGCACAAGACGAGAAGCGTGGGAAACGCAAAGTTGAGAACGCCGTGGGCTATGGAAACAATCAGAATAGGACTAACCAAGGTAGTCAGGACAAAAGGTTTAAGCCTAACCACGGAGGAAGTAACCAAGGACAGTATCGTGGTAACAAGCAGAATAATGGAGATGAGCAATCTCGCCGTTATATCTGCAAGAAGTGCCAACAGAATCATCCAGGAAAGGACTGTCAAGGAAACCTTGTCACTTGCTACCACTGTGGCAAGAAGGGTCATCGTTCGTTTGAGTGTCGATCAAAACCAAATGGAAACCAACTAGGGAACCGGGGAGGCAATTACCAAGGAAACCGACAGTTCAACAACAACAATCAGGGCGGAAACCGGAACTATGGAAACTACAACAACAATAATGGAGGCAACAATTATGGTAGACAACAAGTGAATAATCAAGGCAATGGAAGGAAAAATGGAGTTCAGAACGGGAATAGGAACAACAACACTCCAACTAACGCCAACAACAATGGGACTGGTACGACGGGAACTACCGCACAAAATGGGAATATTGCAAGGATCGCTGTCATGAGCAGGACTGAAGCGGAAGCAGCAAACGGAGTAGTCACTGGTACATTTCTTGTTCATGATCAACCAGCTTTTACTTTATTTGATTCCGGAGCTTCGTATTCGTTTATTTCGTCATCGTTTGTGGAAAAATTGAGTCTCAATAAGCCGTCTAGAATATCCATCCCCGTAGCTACCCCAACCGGTCATGTAACAGTATGTGATGCCATTTTTGAAGGAGTAGAAGTTAAGATTTCGGCTAGTACCCTACCAGCGAACCTGATACAGTTTGATCTTGGAGGGATAGATGTTATATTGGGAATGGATTGGCTGGGAAAATATCGTGCAGTAATAGACTGCCACGATCAGAAGATAAGGCTTAAAGGTCCAAAAGGAGAAAAAGTTTCTTACCGTGGTATCACCAAAGAACCATGTATCCGACTAGTGTCAGCTTTGACCATAGTCAACCAAGTGAAGAAGGGAAATAGTGCTTATTTGTGCTATATTCAAGACACATCTAAGAAGGAGAATGTGCTAGAAGAAATACCAATCGTTAGAGATTTTCCCGATGTGTTTCCGGACGAAATTCCAGGAATGCCACCTAGAAGAGAGATCGAATTCACTATGGATTTAGCACCTGGAACAGCTCCAATTTCAAAGGCACCGTACAGAATGGCGCCAGTAGAGTTGAAAGAACTTAAAGATCAGCTACAAGAGTTACTCCAAAAAGGTTATATAAGGCCGAGTGTTTCTCCTTGGGGAGCGCCGGTACTGTTTGTGAAGAAGAAAGACGGAAGCTTGAGATTGTGCATTGACTATAGGGAGTTGAATAGCGCAACAATCAAGAACAAATACCCTTTACCCCGAATTGACGATTTGTTTGATCAATTACAAGGGGCGAGCGTTTTCTCAAAGATAGACTTGAGATCAGGGTATCACCAGCTTCGAGTAGCCGAGAAGGACATACCGAAGACAGCCTTTAGGACGAGGTATGGACACTACGAGTTTACCGTTATGCCTTTTGGTCTGACCAATGCTCCAGCAGTATTTATGGATCTAATGAATCGTGTTATGAGAACGTTTCTAGATCGTTTCGTGGTCGTCTTTATTGATGACATCCTTGTTTATTCAAAGAGCGAGGAAGAACACGAAGAACACCTCAAAGAAGTGTTAGAAACTTTGAGACATGAGAAGTTATATGCTAAACTCTCGAAGTGTGAATTTTGGCTAAAACATGTTCCATTTTTGGGTCACATAATTTCCAAGGAAGGAATATCCGTGGATCCAGGAAAGATATCATCAGTTAAAGATTGGCCTACTCCGAAGAATGTGTCCGAAGTAAGAAGTTTTCTCGGATTGGCAGGATATTACAGGCGTTTCGTGAAAGATTTCTCGAAGATCGCTAGACCGCTTACTACACTAACCAAGAAGACGGTAAGGTATAAGTGGAGCGAAGATTGTGAAGAAGCATTCCAGACATTGAAGGAAAAGTTAACGACCGCACCTGTCTTAGCTTTACCCAATGATTCTGGCGAATTTGATGTTTACAGTGATGCATCGAAGAAGGGCTTAGGATGCGTGCTTATGCAAGAAAGAAGAGTTATTGCTTATGCTTCAAGACAACTGAAAACTCATGAAGAGAACTATGCTACGCATGACTTAGAGCTTGCAGCTATAGTATTTGCATTAAAGATATGGAGACATCACTTGTATGGATCTGTGTGTAGATTGTATACGGATCATAGCAGTCTCAAATACATTTTCACACAGAAAGAGCTAAACAACAGGCAAAGACGTTGGTTAGAAGTCATAAAGGATTATGATTTGCGTATCCAATACCATGAAGGGAAGGCAAACGTAGTAGCTGATGCGTTAAGCCGAAAGTCGAGCCATACTTTGGATACTATGCTAGTTTTACCAGATCGGCTATGCCGAGAGTTCCGAAAACTTGGAATTGAAGTGGTAAAACAAGGAGAAGTAAAGAATATCCTTGGGAATATGACAGTTGTGCCAGATGTCTTAGAAGAAATAAGGAGTAACCAGCCAGGAGATGTGAAACTGGAAAGGATAAAGAAGAAGATTGCAGAAGGCCAAGCAAAAGATTTCAAAATCCATGAAGATGGAAGTATCCGTTACAAAGGAAGATGGTGTGTACCACATAAGTGTACGGAAACTAAGGAAAAGTTGATGCGTGAGGCGCACAAAACACCCTACTCAGTACATCCAGGAGGTGACAAACTTTATAAGGACATGAAGAAGATGTTTTGGTGGCCTAACATGAAGAAAGAAGTGGCAGAATTTGTGGCAAAATGTCTAACTTGTCAAAAGGTAAAGTTTGAACATAAAAGAATGGGAGGCTTAGTACAATCATTAGATGTCCCAGTTTGGAAGTGGGATTCTATCTCGATGGATTTCGTAACTGCGTTACCAACATCAAAGAATGGACTGAATCAGATATGGGTCGTAGTTGACAGATTAACCAAGACAGCAAGGTTTATCCCGATGAAAGACACATGGAATATGGAACAAAGAGCTGATGCGTACATGAAGAACATTGTAAGGTATCATGGAGTACCAAGCTCTATAGTTTCCGACAGAGATCCCAATTTTCTTTCTCACTTCTGGAAAGCACTTCAGGAGGCACTAGGAACTCAGTTGAAGTTTAGCACGGCATTTCACCCGGCTACAGATGGACAAACCGAAAGAACAATTCAGACATTGGAAGATATGCTAAGACCGTGTGTTATGGATTTTCAAGGTTCATGGGTTGATAGATTACCTTTGATAGAATTCTCCTACAACAACAGCTATCATGCCAGTATTGGAATGGCACCACATGAAGCGTTGTATGGAAGGAAGTGTAGGACACCGTTGTGTTGGAACGACATAAGTGAAACGATAGTAATTGGTCCACAACTTATTGAAGAGATGACAGATCAAGTGAGACTTATACAGCAGCGAATGAAGGCAGCACAGGATAGACAGAAATCTTACGCTGATCAGAAGAGAAGACCGTTGGAATTTCAAGTTGGAGAAAAAGCATTTCTTAAAGTATCACCAACTAAAGGAGTCATGAGGTTCAATCAGAAAGGGAAGTTGAGCCCGAAATTCATTGGACCATATGATGTTATAGAAAAGATTGGAGAAGTGGCTTATCGATTGGATTTACCGTCGAATTTAGGTCGTGTTCATAACGTATTCCACGTATCGCACCTGAAGAAGTACCTCGTCAAACAGTTATTTGTCTAAGGGGTACCTTGAGTTCAGAGGTACCTTGAGTTACGAGGACGTCACTCCTCTAAGGGGGAGAGGATGTAATCCTTCGTTTTTCTTTAATACAACACTACTTATAGTATACTGCATATCATTCATGACCTTAGGTTGCATTTAGTAGTCGTACTAGTGAGGGAAGGTGTATACCTTTGTGTGGGTAAAGTTTTGTTTAAACTTCAAGGATAGTTTCTCATTAAGGAGGGAGGTTTTGTGTTTAAACTTCGAGGACGAAGTTCTCTTTAAGGAGGGAAGGATGAAATACCCCGTTTTGTGACTACGAGTATTTTGTGATATTATTATAAGTGTTGGGAAGTTAAAGTAATTATAGAGAGTTAATTATAGTGCTTTGAGAGTTTGGGGGGAACTTTGTGACTTTAATCAAAGGTTTTAGTGTCTTTTACTTGAGTTTGGGGGAGGTGTTTGTCTTTTGGCAAAACTAAGGGGAAATAAGTGTCTTTTGACCTAAATTTCTTCCTACAATAAAAGTTTCCTAATCCAAGAGGGTTTCCTACTTATGAGGTTAATTTTAATTCTAACTCTCATAAATACCCTCATTCTCCTATTTTTCCTAATCTCTCTCACTCCCTCATACTCTACCCGTCCCTCTCTCACTCTCTCTCTCCCTTGTGACCGACGGCAGCCACCCACCGCCGCCGCCGCTCTCTCTCTCTCTTGCGTTGAGGTAATTCTCTCTCTCTCTCTTTTTCTCTTTTCTTTCTTTCTTTTCTCTTTTCTCTCTTTCTTTCTCCCTATGCCCGTCCGCCTCTCTCTCCGTCCGCCTCCACGGGCGGCGGGGTGAGCGGGTTGGGTTGTTTCGTTTCTTTTTCTCTTTGCTCTTGTTGATCTCTTGATCTTGTGATCACTTGTTCATGATTCATGTACGTTGCATGTAATCTTTAAATTTCAGTTTGTTAGGGTTAGGATCATTGTTCATGGATTCGTAAGATTTATTATCAAGTTTTAGGGTTTATCATGTTCTTGAGTGTTGGGAAGAAACCCTAGTTTGAAAGGGAAGTTTGATTGAATGATTTGGGAGTTTGAATGATCATATTAGGTGGATAACAATCTGATTTGAATGTGGGAATCATGTTATATTAGGTTTAGTATGATTATAGGATGAATTAGATGCTTGGGGGAAAAGTTTCATGAAGATTGACAATTCCCGTATGGATATTTTGAATGAAGATGGAAACTTGAAACTAGTGTAACTTTTGATTCAGGAATCGAAATTAAGATCCGTTTGAGGCTAAACTTATTATTTCGAATGTTTTGAATCCAATGGAACTGTTTCTAGACCATGATCTGTTTGGGAAACTGGAGTAATAGAATTGGTGGAGTTATGATGGATTATGCATATTTTAGGATAAGGGTTTGTGAGGCAAAGCTTTAAGCTTATTTTGGAGCATGAATTGAATAGGATGTTGGGGAAGTGTTAGAACCCTAAACCATGGACTATCATATGCATGTAATTAGTATAGCAAGTATATATTGCTAGAATATTGGTTTGATTAGCATATTGTTATGTGTAGGTAACGAGTTCGTCGACGACGAGTACGTAGAGTACGTTGATTGATTTCTATTGTTGGAATTTGCTTTGAGGTAAGTAAATGTGCCAAGCCTAGTGTGCTTATCTCTTTCGTGTCAAACGAATATTTGATTTAATACGTCTCAAAATGTGTTTACATGATACATGACTTGGAATATGTGATTTCTACTTGTTAAATGTTTTTGACGAAAACATCACCATGATAATGAATGAACTAATACGTAAAGTGGAAGATGTTGTGCGGGACGTTATTATTCTTTGGGCGGTGTTGGCTGCGGTCCCGTCTCTTTTTAATCCGGTTGCAAGTCCCCGGACAATAACATGTACTCACTCCTCTGACCGGCGTAGTCTTTGGGGGGTGTCGACACTTAAGGTCATGCACGCTGTAGTATTTGGTTTTCCCCGTCACAACAAAGTAATAATGGATTGGTTTGGTTTTGTTAACGGAACGAAGTTAACACTGGATTTGGATTTTTCCTAATATTATGGAAATTGATTTGGAGATATATTATGGAATTGGGAACTCTTATGTTTTGAAACAAGAGTCAACTTTATTACCGCTGTGTTTGCGAAAAACTCTTACTTACAAATGAGTCTTGTTTTATAACTATCCATCATCGTTTTACATGTTTGGATGTTTGCTTACCAGTATTTCAATGCTGATTTTGTACTGTGGTGTTTCTTTTTCATTCCGCACCACAGGTCTAGAGGAAGGTTATCGGGCGTAGAAAGGGACGCGCATCACATGGAACGACATTAGTAGTACTATTTTATTTGAATTGAACTCTCTCTAGTAGTTTAAACGCTTAAGTTGTTTTTGCCGGTTTGTGGCTAGGACGAAGTTTTATGATAATACATTATTTTAATTGGATTTAATTTATTATTGTGGATGTGTGTGCTTGTGAACCATGTTATAAAATCTCCTTGTATCCGGGCTCCTCTCGGGTACGGAGTGACATCCCCGGGTCTCCGGCTTGGGCCATTTGGGGGTGTTACATCGACAGCCAGGCGCAGAGAAAAGCACAAAGGGTCAAATGGTAGCCCTTGCCCTCTACGTAATTCTCGGCCTCCGGATCTTCACTCAGAAGTTTCTTAGTAATGCTGCTGTTCGCATAGTCTCGAAAGAAGTACTGCAACCATTTGTTCCAGGTATTCTTCGCGGATGTATCAACCAGCTGCCAATTCGGAAGAGGCTTCGTAGTGGTCCACCGAGTGGAGATTTTCTTCACCTCTGCTAGGCATTCCTCCATCTGCGTGTATAAAGCAATCTCCGCAGATGTCCTCAAGGGACTCAAAGGGTCCACTTCGCCCATGGGGGAAAGCTCATACAGCATTTGAACGTCCTCGAGTGTGGGGGCAGCCTCGAACTCAGCAAAATGGAACGTATGAGTCGCAGGCGAGTAACGGGACAGAAGGTCTAGAAGCATGGACTGATCCAGCTACATGGCAGCACCCTTCATAGCACGGATAGCAAAGTATACGCCGGCTTCATTAAGAGTCACGGCGTGATGGTCCAACACGTGGTCAATCCACTCATCCATATAGTCCAACTTTTGGACGAACACCTGAGTAGAAATCGCATTATATGGGAAGTGCCCGTTCTCGATCCCCAATCGAACTACATACACGGAACCAACCAACTCGAGCAGGGCTGAGTTAACTGGGCGAGTTAGCGTCAGCAATCGCTCAACTGGGACAGGATCAGGCATCCTCTTCGCCTTTACCCTCGCATGATAGAAATCTTTGCCGCCTAAAAAGGGGGCTTTTCGCCACAAGGCCTGCGGAAGGTCGGGTATACTTCATCTTCCTTGACGGGTCTGGTTACTCTTGTCTTGGCCATTCCTGCGGAAGAGCAAGAAAAAGGGGGGAGAAATACCACACTTCAGTTTGAATTTTGAAATTCAAAGATCTATGCAAAGGAAGACGAACAGTTCCGGTATCGATGTCAGAAATTGGGGAGTTGCAAGATCTCGTATTGTTGAAGGATTAAATCAAAGCGGGTTCAAAGATCAAAGCCTCTTCACAAATTCCATGGGTTTACAGATTCAACGCAGTTCAAGGCAAACACTGGTATCTTAAATCAAAAGTAAACGAGGCCAACCTTGTTTTCTTGAAGCCTGCTTGGATATGCACAATTGAAGAATACGATTTGCAGTTCTGAACTGGTGATTGATTATCTGGATCTGCTCTCGAAGATCTCCGGGTACCATTCACTTTAAGAGAAAGAAGTGATGCTTTGCAATAATGGGGATACAAGGTATTTATCCAAAACAATGAAGGGTTGCGTCCTTTCGGTAGTCGAATCGCAACCGTCACCGTCGAATCGCGCAATCACAGGACAAGCTGACGTCACGCCTAAAACCCTAAAGGTCAGACGGCACGACTCTAGGGGTTTTAGGTCATAATGACACGCACGGGGGCTGAACTTACCCGTATTTGAATTGGTGTGTGGCGGCGACGCGTATGTTGGTTTCCGCGCATGGAAGTCTATACGGCTATGAGTCTTCACGTGCAGAAAGGGGGCTAATGTAGATACTGCTTTCTGAGCTGACAGATCTTGGCCACGTGGCAACCATCCAGCACACCATATTGTGCTCCACACACACTGGATCACCAGCCGAGCTGATCCATGTGGGGGCTGCGAGACAGAGCCCTCGCATACCACTGCACGGGACTTGTAGGGATCTTGTGGTTTGGAGGCTAGAGTAAGCCCTGTCGCGTGCGAGCCAAGCCCGCACGCGACCTTTAGTAACTGTTTTGAGAGATTTATGGCACGAGCTCCATAAACCCGGTCAATCCGGTCAAACCCGGTCAACCTCGTAACGGTTCCGGTATTCGCGCACCACGTGCTGTAACGGTCCCTATATACTAGGACGAACGTGCCGTTATGGTTAAGCTAATTAAGCCGCCATTAATGGGCACATTAACCACACTACAACGGTCATGTTCTCCAGTATATATAGATCGTCGACCTTTCCATACAAAGGAGAACACACTGCCATACGCGGAAGCTCTGCCAAACCTCTGTCTCTCTCTCAGACATTGCTACTGCCTTACTCTCTCCCTACACACAACCCCACTCTTCCTGTGCGATCCTTGATCCACTACACACGGTGCACACGGAGGTCTCCCCGCCGGAATCTCTTGTGCACACTAGTATGCTAGCCTACAAACTTCAAAAAAGAATAGAGATTTACAGTACATTGAAATTAAATCTAAAAATAGTAAAATTGTACATAATCATGGAATTTGTAGATACAGATTTACCAATCTGTTAGTCTCATTCACTTTGTTTACTTGTTCACTACTCCCTCATAAGAATTATGAAAGTTTTTCTTCTTATTGCAGATCACTATGTCTTCTCCCACTTCAAAAAATGATTGTGAGAATGATTCAGCTGTTGGTAGCAACGTTGGTGTCACCCCTCCAGAACAAAGGGCTAAGATCAGATGTGTGGGCTTCCTTTAAGAAGCAGAAAGTTGAAGGAGAGTTTAAAGCAATCTGTAATTTCTGTAAGGGAAAATTTGTTGGCTCATCTTCGAGTGGGACTACACGCTTGAGAAATCATCTGAAGAGATGCCGAGAGAAGAAGAAGAAACAACAGAATATCGGAGATGCTTTGAGGCAACAGAAGTTGGTCGCTGAACAGAAAAAGGCGGATGGTACTCAAACATTAGGCATGTACCATTTTGATCAGGACAATGCCAGGAATGAACTTGCGAAAATGGTAGTTATGCATGAATTCCCCCTTAGTGTTGTGGACTATGCTGGTTTCCGAGCATATTCTTTCGCTCTTCAGCCATCCTTCGAGATGATATCCCGTAACACTCTCAAGAGAGACATATTTTAGATTTACGATCATGAGAAGACAAAAGTGATGAATACGCTGTCAAAGGCGCAAGGCAGAGTCTCAGTTACAACTGATATGTGGACTTCTAGCAATAAGAAAAGGGGATTCATGGTTGTGACCGCACATTTCATTGATGAATCATGGAAATTACAATCTAGAGTTCTAAGGTAATGCATTTTTACATATATTTTCAGTTTATTCAATGATTAGTTTGCACATTTTATATTTGATTTGATCATGTATATTTGATAACATATATTTATCTATATTCAGGTTTATCTATGTGCCTTCCCCTCACACGGCGTCGGTATTGTCTGAATCACTTTTGGAGTGCATGCTTGAATGGAACATTGATAGAAGATTGGCTTGTGTGACAGTCGACAATTGCACCACGAATGATGCTATGGTAAGGTTGCTCCTTGAAAAACTGCAACTTAGTTCTTTGCTCTTACGTGGCTCATTTCTTCATATGCGGTGTGCTGCACACATATTAAATCTAATTGTGCAAGATGGCTTATCGGTCATTGCGGGTTGCATTGAGAAAGTCCGTGATAGTGTTGTTTTTTGGACTGCCTCACCCAAAAGGAGACAAACATTTGCTGAAACTGCTTCCCAAATTCCTGTAGCATGCAAAAAAGAATTGGTACTTGACTGCAAAACTAGGTGGAACTCGACATATACGATGTTGTCTATTGCATTAGAGTATAAGGATGTCTTCTTTCGCTTAAGGCAACGTGAAAGTACCTATACTAGCTTGCCAAGTGAGGATGAGTGGGATATTGCTAAGGATATATGCGAGAGGTTGGAACTATTTTATGATGAAACACTCACATTTTCTGGTACTCTCTTTCCAACCGCCAATGTTTATTTTTCGAAAGTGTGTGACATTGAGTTGCAATTGAATGAATGGACCCCCAGCCCTAATCCGGTCATTAGTACCATGGCAGAAAGCATGTTGAGTAAGTTTAAAGACTATTGGAGAGATACGCATACTGTCATGGGAGTGGCTTCAATCTTAGATCCCCGGTTTAAAATGACATATCTTGAGTTTATGTTTAATAAGATTTATGGGGACGAAGCTGAATTTGAGATAAAAAAGGTGAAGGACATGTGCCTTAATCTACTCCGTGAGTACAAGGCTAAAGAAGTACCAAAATGCCATGTGCCATCATTCACCTCCATGCCAAGTGGTACAACCTCAAAGGGAAAAAATAGTCTTGAAGAGTACGATGCTTTTGTGAGTAGTCGTAGACAAAAGGGTGACAATGTCTCCGTGGAGTTGGATCACTATCTCGATGATGAGGTGCTTCCTTGGATTGATGATCTAGATGTCCTATCGTAGTGGAAACATCATGGGGTTAAATATCCCACTCTTAGAAATATTTCAAAAGATGTCTTGGCGATTCCTGTTTCCACCGTGGCTTCCAAATCTGCATTTTGTACGAGCGGCAGAATTTTGAGTGCTCATCGTAGTAGACTTCATGCATGAACGGTCGAAGCTCTAATGTGTGCTCAGAATTGGCTTTGGAGTGAAATTAGAGGTATAGTTTTTACTGCAGTGTGTTTATATATGAATGTTAATCTAACAAATTGATAGTCTTAACTAGCTTTTCATTTTTCAGGCAAGTCCACTAGTCCTGCGGATAATATTCAAACTATCATGGATGATGTCGAGGAGGACGAGGAAAGCTGTCTTACAGAGGAGAAAATGTTAATTATTTACAAACTATCATGCATATCTCATTGTGCTTTAGTTCGTGAGTGTTGAATTGTAGGTTTATTGGAGCTTGGTTTTATGGTGAACATTGATACTGCATCTGTAAGTAGTTGCTGGTTGATATGGGACATGATTTGTGGTATATAAGTTGTAGCCATATCCGGACTTGGTTGGTGTGATTTTGTCGGCTAGGACCGCCGTCTCTGCATTTTTTGTGGGTTTTGTGGCGATTTGTGTGGTCAGGTTGATCCAGCGTTGTTTGTGAGGGATGTCGTGTTTTACTTGTCGGCAGCCTACCTTAGTGCTGAGATCTTTTCTTTGGCAGGCTGTGCTCTTTTTGGGGGGTTTTATCTGTTCTTTGTTGTGTTTGTGTTCTGTTTTGATTTTGGGATGGGTAGTCATAGGAAGGCTAAAGGTGGTACTGAGCTTGGTTGTGATGTTATGGATGTTGAAGATCAAAAATCTTTGATAGTAAAAATCATGAAAATGGACAATCTTTGGACTGGGGTGTATAGAATCGATCATTCATCTGTCAGGTATTTGTATCTAGTACTGTTGTGTTCTTCCTTTGTTGGAGCTTGCTGTTAGGTTAAACTTTGATAGTAGAAATCATGAAAATGGTCTTTGGTTATTTTGGCAAAGGAGTCAAGGATAAGGAGTATTTAGGCTGCCTATGATATGGGATGAAAAACTGTTTGATGTTTCATGCGTTTGTCATTTGAACCTGGCATGGTAATAGTGTTTGGATGAAGGCTATAATGTGTTCTTGTCCTATGGTCACTGGTCATTGCCCGAGAAAAATAATAGCACCCTCCCAATGGTATCAGAATATGAGTGTTCTTAGGTAAGTATGGTGGTTTATCACAAAATACTTCAAAGTTCCATTGATCGACTGTGCAACCTAAACAAGTAATTAGATACTTGTGCCATTTACTCTGCATATCATCATCAATATGTCGCGGACCACTTGGCACACAAGGAGAGTTTGACATCTACTCTCTATCGCGTATCTGTCACTCTGTGGTGGTCTTGCTACCTTGGACTCGTCGATTTCAATCTTAACTCTCAAATGGCCCAGTATTCTCTCCCTATTAGAGATCAAGTGAAATTAGGTCTTCAGCCAATCAGGGAGATTTCAGATAACATGATATCAATTCTAGTGACGTTCTGAAAAATCCTTAGGAGAAGATGAAAAGAAGCACTCATTGAGGATAATGAGACACAATGATTCACACTTTGCTTTTCTCCTTACTATTCACTGTTATGTGTCAAAGTATGATGTACTCGCCAAATCTGGAATCCCATGAGCAGTGATGCATCATAATCTTGGTATTATCATATATGCACCGGCTTTGTCAGACTCGAGCATCAATTTCAGGCATTTGCATATCGTACTTGGCAGGCTGACACCTCAACTGCAACTCTTTCGGATGAACCTACTTTGTGCATAAAATAGTGAGTATTATACCACATAAAGTTGCTCTTTATGGATTATATAGTGTAGCGATAAGAAAACATATGAAATTAGGGATGACATTCAGATCCGATGTGACAGGATATCTGATATGATCCAACTTTAATAGAGCATATCCATTTGATCCGTTTATAAATGGGTTTATTTATAAATGGATCGGATATGGATCACACGTTTTATGAAACGTAAATGTGATTTGATTTGTGTATCATACATATGCTGTGATCTGATTGGTTCAAGCTTTTCATTTTTCAGGCAAGTCCACTATACATATTTGGTTCTTTCATTCGCACTTGTATTTAAATATATTGAATTTCTTAGTTCCTTCAAGTTGATCCCTTATCTTCCTGTTGTAAAGCATGTATTGGTTTGTGTCTATATATCTAGCATGTGCCTATTCTAAGATGCATAACAATTTCTGTTAGGTGCTTTCATATGACAGTTCTAGAGTCAAACTTTCATTCTTGCTACTATCACTTTTCTGTCAGCCTGCTACTATCGCTCACTGAACATAAAATCCATTTAACAGTGTAAATTTTTTTCGTTTCTCAAATTTTATTAATTAATTAGTTTGTTGTTTACAGGTCTGGGGCATGGGGCATTGGGGCATGGAGACTGGAAATAAGCTGTTTGGAGGAGACTTGCGAGGGACTGTGAAGCACCGTAGTTGATCATGTTTTTAAATTTTGACGTGTTGAACTTTTAGCTGAACTTTTAATTTATGGACATCTGTTTTGACGTATTAGGTGCTGACATTTTGCACCCAAATTTTGCAACCAGGGTTATTTTCCACCCTGGTTTTGTTAATTTTGGATGGCTAGATATCTATTTTGCAGACTGTTTTGTAGCAGCTGTTTTGATGTATCAGGTGCTGACATTTTGCACCCAGATTTTGCAACCAGGGTTATTTTCCACCCTGATTTTGTTAATTTTGGATGGCTAGATATCTATTTGGCAGACTGTTTGGTAGCATTTCAACTGCATAAGCAAGTTGCTGACATTTTGCAAAACATGTTACTGTTGGTGGATTGTATTTTTTTAAAGGCGAACGGATCTGGGACCCGATCCGAATTTGCTGATCCGTGATCCGTTTACAGTATGGATCGGATTCGGATTTTTTCATGTGATCCGTTGCTTGATCCGATCCGGATCCGATCCGACTCCGAACGGATTCGGATCGGATTCGGATCAGTATAGTACTAGTTCGGATCGGATTCGGATATGCCCAGATCCGACCCAAATCCGATCTGTTGCCATCCCTATAGATAGCTAACATGCCTGGGAACCACATATCCAAGTTACATAAGAATTGAAGTAGTATAAGTACATGAAGTTGATGATTTACCGGACTGATACAGAGTTGAACAGAGTATCAAAACAGACCCGGTTTTTTTGTGGATTAAAAATTCAATTTAGGGTCAATTGTTCTGAAATTTTTACTCTAGAAACATCACATACAAATGCACAAACTGTAAATTTTTCATAATTTTTTGAAAGGTATAAGTATTTTTCCTAATTTTTTGAAAATAGGCTCAAACAATGAGTTTTTGTGATTTTCTATTCTTCAAAACTTGTTGCATGAAGAAATTACTCTACCAAAACATGAAATTACACCAAAACATTCTCTAAATCACACACTTAACACTACTCAAAACATATTCTTCCATGAATCTAGCTACAAACTTAGTTTTGATGACATGCATGTATGTGAATAATGTAGATTGTGATGACTCAAGAACATGCATCCAAAAATCTACCATGATAGCATACAAATGAGGTGATCCATGCTAAAAACTTGTCTTAAGGATGATGAATTCCTAACATGCAACTAGAGATTTTTCATGAAATCACAAGAATGAGATGTGAAGAACAAAAATCATGATGTATATGCAATGACTTCAAAACTTATCATTTTCACGGAGTTCTTGAAGAGGGTTATGGAGATGTGATGATTGATGGCTCCTTTGGGCTTCAATCTAGAAGAAAATGCTCAAAATTTGCTCCTCAATTGATATACTAACATCCAAGATGGATTTTCTTCACATAGAACCTCAAAAATCTAGTGTTTGGACCATGTTTTTGGAGGTTCAAAGGACAAGTCCGAAAATTGGTTGAGAAGGAGAAGAAGAAAGCATTTCATGTCTCTAGGGAGAGTTGAGGAATGAATTGTGGAAGAAGAGACATGTGGTAGGTGAGGGGGACATGTGGCTACCATGCAATGTAAGTATTTGGGTGTTATTTGGTGCAACAAATGTACCATGATGTGATTCTATACTTACAAACATATATAATTGTTACATAACTAATACCCTTATACATGAAGATTCTACTAACACATGGTGTACATGAAACATACAATTGAATGTTAAATAACATATTTTATTTCCAAAATGAAACAAACATACAATTTCATATCTACTTTCATTTTTACTATTTTTTTTAAGTGTAGCATATTTAATAAAATATTTACCTTAACACACTTATTTAGAAGATACTATTATCACTTAAAAGTCAAACATGTAACATAAATATGAGAGTTGCTACACCAAATCTCTTGAGACCTTTGAGCTTCCGGTGTTAGCCAAGCTGGTTTGGGTTCTCGCCCTTTCTTCGGATCACATCTCAAGAAACATCCCGTAGTCGTGACATCCATTTAATTCCGGTTTCAAGATCTACAATCCCGATCTATGTGACCGATTCTTCCGCAATCATAGTAGTAATCACCCAAATCTTCGTATGAGAAACCCTGTCTAATTCTGCGATTTCCTTTCATATAGAAAAATGCCTGTGTTGAGGGTTTTTCGATCTCAACCAGAACGTGGAATCAAAGGTATGGGTACCTCTTATTTGTCCCAATGGTTTCTTTGCTTATATCAATCAATTCCCCAACTGTTGCTCCGATTTTCTTCGCGTTCTTTTCTGTTTTGAACGCTGGAGGCAAGCCGTAGATTTGGACCCAGAACGGTGACTTGGAAAAGTCAATTTCCTTCAACGCCGTTTTTGATGGCCATTGTTTCAAAATCAATAGACTGTTTGCTATATTTCAAGGAACTCCTTCCATCACCTTCATACAATCCTCTTTTTATTTGAAACTCATAATATACTTGTTTCTTTCCCACATTTCCATCTTGATCTCACCACGCGGATTCCAAATGCCTTTGGCAATTTTACACACCGTATTTGTAGAGAAAGGTTTGGTGGAGAGGAGTTTTCCGACCAACACATGTTTTGTAACCTCGTTTGCGACCTCCAAATATGCTTCTAAATCTAGAACAGGCTCTAGCTCACTCATGGTGAATTTGCTATGTGGTGGAAGAAATGGAAGAATCAGGGAGATCAAAAAATAAACCCAGCACCAAAACAGGGGTTGAAGAGCAAGCAAGAGGAAGAAAAACCAAAAGGAAAGCCGAGATAAAAACTCGGGGAAAACCGATCAAAAGACGGTAGAAATGGAGGAAGACCTCACTAATTCACATATCAGAAAAACCAGAGGAATTTCTAGAGAGAGAAACTCATTTCCTCTTCATAGGGACCATAATCTTAATGACTGGTCTTCAAAATGACTGGTCTTCCCACCAAGTTGCAAAGTGAATAAACAGATTGATGATGGGATAGGATTGAAAAACCTGAACTAGAAGGGTTCTGTAGCGCATGTTGGGCGCATGCATGAGTTGTCCCATTACCTTCTCTAACACAAAGTGGAGCACAATTGTCACGTCATTGGTGTGTTAGTTGAATTCTTCAAGGGCTCTTCCAGTTTTCCAAACGATAAGCTCTGCATATGTCTTCTTCTTTGTCTCTCCATTTTCTTGATTATCTTTGAGAGACACGTTAATGATTATTTTGTTAATCCGTAGCTATTTTGCTATTTTTTCCTCATAGTTTCAAACCTTGAGCTTCAGATTCAAAGAGCTGAGTCACCGTAAGGGGTGGGGGTTGACGACCCAACAATGAGGACACATTGGTCGTATCTGATCACGCTGCTCAGATTCCGTTTCTGGTCTGCATCGGTGTTGATTTTGGTCCATCTTGGAGGTGGTTTAGACCAAAAAATTGTGCTTTTGCCGGCTTTCTTCAGAAGAATTGGACATTCAATTTGTGAATCCCCTTGCCGGACAAGAGCTTCCAGATAATTTTGGCCATTCGACAACGCAGGAAGAGATGGGCTTTAGTTTCTTCTTCCTCATGGCAAACTGGATATAAGCCAATGATATTCGTCCCTCTTTTTTGAAGATTTACTTTGATTGGAAGTGCCAAGTGATATGCTCTCCAACTTGGGAAGATAAATATTTTTTGGAATTTCTAGACTTAATAACGACTTCCACCATGAACTATATGTGTTTTGTGTGCAATACATTCCTCGTTGCTTTTCCTCATTCATTTCCTTCATTTCATGAAGGAGCATATAGCCATAGCTGATAGTATAATTCCTATCATCATCATAATGAAAAATCAGCCGATCTGGGAGATCAAATTTGGGATTTAAATCCTTAAAATCTCTTGTAAGTCTTCTTCCAAAAAAACTTGCTCTTAACCAAAAAATTTAAATGTCGTTCGTGAGGTTGAATTTTTACAACATTTGGTTATAACTGTGAGGTCTCCTTCATAGCTATTACTAACGTTATAGTGTAATCAAAAGGCTAGTAGCACAAATCGGTTAAAGACATTTTGCACCCTTGTGTTTTGGATTATATAAAAAAACAATCCTATTCTTTGGGGATATACAAAAACCACCATGTCGAGAAAAAACCACCCCTGTCAGTGGATTGACGTTATACAAAAAACACCTTTACAACCAATTAGTATGTGGTACAATCTATCCTTTTTATGACAGTTTTGTACCTATTTGTACTTTTTTTTTTTATGTTCTTGATGTTCTTGGTGTTCTTGACCACCTATCTTGATCTTTTTGACAACCAACACCAAATCTCCGCCACCACCACTGAATCCCCACCATCAACACCACCACCACCACCACCATGCCGCCGCCACAGAAATAACAACAACATCAAAACAACATCAAACAACAAGTTTTTATCAAGAGCCTCAGATCTTTAATTGAAAATATGTATAAAAAATTGCACCTATCATGGCTGCAAAATTACACTTTGTTCATGTTCTTGTGTTCTTGGTGTTCTTGAACACCACCACCACCACCATAACAACACCAACACCAACAACAACAACAAAAACAACAACAACAACAACAACAACAACAACAACAACAACAACAACCTGAAATCAACAACAACAACCTGACCACCACCACCAGTGTGAAGAACCCCCCCCCCCCCTTTCAAGAAAACCAAATCGAACCTAGTAACGAACCCAATACCATTGCACCTTCACAGCCATGACCACCTTCAGACTTGCAACAAGCCATGGCCGCTAGAGAAACTAATCAGAAAGAAGAAGAAACAAGGCATAGAAGAAATACCCCAAACCAAACCCTAACCCAGAAACCTCCATCAACAGTTTCAACAATCACAAATTCAAAACCACATTGTTTTTTTTCCACATTTTTTTCATACAAATGTTTTATTTTGCAAAAGCAAAAGCACACCCCAACTACAATTGCAAATGATCCATCTGCAAAAACAAAAACAAAACACACAACAATTAGAACTAATCGATCATCAATTACAACTACATGTCTCAGACCCACGAAATCGAACTTCTTTGGAGATCGATCAATCAAAAAATCAACTTGCATCGTTACCTGAGAGATATCGTGTTGGGGGGAGGCGATCTAGATCCAGATCTAGTCGCTGGAGTTGCTTTTGTCGCCGTGCTTGTCTTCTTCTTCTTCTTCTTCTTCTTCTTCTTCTTCTTCTTCTTCTTCTTCTTCTTCTTCTTCTTCTTCTTCTTCTTCTTATTCTTCTTCTTCTTCTTCTTCTTCTTCTTCTTCTTCTTCTTCTTCTTCTTCTTCTTCTTCTTCTTCTTCTCTCCATCGCCGTGTTTCTCTCCCTTCTTCTTCTGGCCGTAGCCAGCCATATTAATCTTTTTTGTCCGTCGTGCTTTGCATCTCCAAGCAGAGACGAGTCCGGTTGCGGCTCATCGATCTCGGAATCATCAAAGTATTAGGGAAATTGCTCTCCGATCCGAATTTGGGTGTTTCGGCGAACGAATCGGCGATTAAATTTCTAGAAATGACGACGTCGTGCAAGGAGGGGGTTGGGATTCATGGTGTCAAAACGGGCAGAACCGCGTGCCAATTTGGCACGGCCCGCCCCGACACGCTCTAAACACGCCCCAAGCACGACCCGCTCTAAACACGTCCCAAGCACGACCCGCTCCACCCTCTGACACGGCACGACCCGCTCAAAGGCGTGCTCAACCCGAGGCACGGCGGAGACGTTCCTCCCCTAGCCAACCCAGCAAAGCTCGACCCGCCCCACTGGGCCGTGCACGACTCGCACAAACAAGCCCCCTCGGACACGACCCGCCCTCCTACAACCCGACACGTGTCGAGTTTCTATAATTTTCGAGCCCGGACTGGCCCGGCCCGCCCTACCCCTCGGCACAGCCCGCTGCCACAATGAGTTGGGAGGAGTAATAGGATGACGCTTGTGTTTCCGCCATTGTTTTTATGCAGGCGATGAAGAGATGGACGGGGAAGGAGAGAGAGAGAGAAGTGGGGAAGGGGAAGGAGGCAGCTATGTTAGATAGTGAGGAAGATGAAGGAAAAAAAGTATTTATAGTGTGGCATTTATTTCCAAAATGAGGGTAAATATATCCTTTTACCCCTCCGTTAGTGTCTCGTTAGCCACTAATTTTGACAGGGGTGGTTTTTGTATATCCCTAGAAAATGGGATTGTTTTTGTATATAATCCAAAACACAAGGGTGCAAAATGTCTTTAACCCAACACAAATTCTAGTGGACCATTGTGTGAGAACAGACAGACAAGCGGTGCCTAAAGAAAATTGACATTGTAAATTGACATTGTGGTCGAATAAAAGGTGGTTTGAGATAATTTCATAGAGTTGTCGCGTGAAAATAACAATAGTAGCATATGTTGTACTTTCTATATTTCTTCTCTTACTTTCTAATTCATTATTTACGGGGTCACTTTGCCCCGGTGAATTGGTTAGCAAAACGATCCAATAATTTCGTAATATTTTCATGGTGTTGTAGAGAAAAGTTTATTCTACAACAACGTGAAAAGATAACAAAATTCTTGCATTGTTTGTCTAATCAAATTACCATACCAAAGTAACTCGATAAATTCAAAGTAGGAATTAAGAGAAGAAACAGGTGAATTTTTTTACTTCAGTCAATGATGATTGAGAGTCATTGACTTCACAATTTTTCACATTGAAGGGGAATGGTTTTTCATCATAGAAGCATGGGGCTCACTGCATCAAACCATAAGTTTAGAAGCATTTGCCGTTATAGAAGCTCTTGACTAGATCAACCAGAGTGGAATTACTAATCATAAGCGTTTCTCTCATTCATAAGCAATGATGAAAGAAGTTATCACCTCTACAACTTGTATTGTTGTTTGAAATTCTTGATTAAGGAATGGGCTGCATCACCTTCTTGGTGAGGCATAATCTCATTCCAATTGTCAGGATGGAGCTTGAATTCTTATTTTGCCTTCTTTTTCCCGCTTTGTAATTGACCGAGATAACCCTATTTTTGGTCAAACTTTTAAATTTATCCAAAAGAGAAATGTGAATGTTAGTAAAGGTGATATTGATATGCTACAATGTTAGATTATTGAAATTTTAAATTACCGTGTGATATTGTTAGTCTGTTCCTTTTGCACAAAAAATGTATGAGTTTTTGGACTTTTACATATTTTTTGAGCAAAGACTTTTATAGATTTATATTCTATATTGATCATCTTAAGTATTTCTTAATTTACTCCTAAAGTAAAGTAAATAGTTAAACTATCTAAACCATTAAATACTAGTTGATTCTCAGAGAAACTTTCACATGCAACACACCTGGTTTTTATTAGTAGCGTTAAAAATAAAAATGTGATTAAAATTTGAAATACTACATTCAGACACACAAAACATTTGCTGCCTACTATAACAGTATGAATAGCAGAGTGTCATAATGAGAATACATTTACCCCATATGATATGTGAGTTTGTTTATCAAACAAAATAATGAGCCTAAGTAACTCCCAAACCAGTATATGACCGAGTTGGCATATGTATGTATGTGTATATGTACACACACACATCTATATATATATATATATATATATATATATATATATATGACCAAGTTGGCATATGTGTGTGTGTGTGTGTGTGTGTGTGTGTATATATATATATATATATATATATATATATATACAGTGTGTGTGTGTATAAATATATGTATATATATGTGTATGCGCGCGCGCGTGTTTGTCGGGGTATAAATGATAATAGATTTTCCTGTCTTCAACCTTTTGTTTAAGAATACTCTTTTCTACTCATGAAAACTCTTCTTTCTGGAAAAAAGTGTTAATAGATCGAGTTCTAAAAAAATAACAGATTGAGTTCTTAAAATCATTGATG
Organism: Linanthus parryae; assembly: GCA_023055425.1. NCBI lineage: Eukaryota > Viridiplantae > Streptophyta > Magnoliopsida > Ericales > Polemoniaceae > Linanthus > Linanthus parryae. Next base: position 127,311,406 of record JALGPY010000001.1, read on the forward strand.
ATGATTTCTAAGTTGTTGAGAGATCTCACCCCCTCACACTGTCACGAGCTTGTAATGATTTCACTAGAAAACAATACTCTTGCGGGGTTGGAGGAGTACCAATCTTGTGTTGGTTGAAAATTGCATTTTCTACATGACAATTTGTTTCTTACAAGTGACAGTGGGTTCATTTGTTCTATGTGGACACGACTTATTTTATTAGAAATTAGGATATTGGGGGATACTAATAATTGGTTCTTTGTTGAAGAAGTACTTGATTGATTGAACAAGCCTCATGAGTCCTAAAAAACGAGAAACATTACTGGCTAATGTAGACTTTCACAGCGACACCTTAAATGAAGAATATCAATCTTCTGCTGGCGAAGAATTGCATTTTCAACTAACAATTGGTGTCTTATAAATGGAAATATATTTCTTGTAAAAAAAAAAGAAAATATATTGGATCGACTCTTAATGATGGGCATGAATTTTATTTTTGCAAGTAAATTTAACATTGAGATAGTGGAGGATACTGATGATTCATTCTTCACTTACGAAGTATTTGATTGATCATGCTGAGTACGAGAAAAGCGAGAAAAAAAACTTCCACACTCTACCGAGAGATAATAGAACCAGACACACATCCCTCACCCTAATGCCACTGCTATTTTGTTTCATCATAAGTTAGAACTTGAAAAGCTACAAAAAAGTGAAGAAACCTTTTTGGCTAACAGAGCTAGATGTGCATGTTTAAAAGATGGTAGCAAGAATACATAGTCCTTTCATGCTTACGCTAAAATTAGGAGAAAATTTAATAATATTTATTCCCTCACGATTCTTAATGGGACAACCATTCCTCAGGATGCTGAAATCAGGCAATGCTTCACTCAGTATTTTAGGAGCATTTATGCCCCTCATGAGCCTTCTATAAATAAGCTTTACTTCGAAAATAATAAAACAATGCTTTTAACATTCTTTTTTGTGTTACTAATATGCTTAACCAACACCAACAACATCTTCTATATGTCCCCTTTTATGAAAATGAAGTGAAGAATGCAGTTTTTTCCCATGGCTACTTTGAAAGTATCACGTCTTGATGGTCTTCAACCTATTTTCTTCCAAAAATGATGGATTTCAATCTCAACCACCATCTCTTCAGTTGTTCTCTCCTTTCCTCACTCTTTCTATTTTCTGAAAGAACTAAATAGGACTCATATAATAGTCACCCCTAAGATAATAATCCAACTTTTGTTACTGATTTTAGGCATATCAGTTTAGGTAATCTTTTCTACAAAATTATTGCTTAAGTGCTAGCTAATAAAATTAAGCTAGTTATTCCTAGGTTAGTTTCTGTTTACCAAAATGGCTTCATCACTCATAGGCTCATCCAAGATAACACCCTCATTGGATAGGACCTTGTTCACACAATTCATTAAAGTAAATCCTCCTCACAAACAAAATTTGTTGCTCTGAAACTTGACATTATTAAAGCTTTTGATAGAATTTGTTGAGATTTCCTTGAGCATTTGCTGCATCAAATGCATTTATATAGTTTTTTTACCAAGCTTCTTATGTAGTGTGTCATTATTGTGTCTTATTCTATCATTGTAAATGGTCCCGCCTCCAAGTTCTTTAAGCATAATAGAGGAATTTGACAAGGAGATCCGTTATCTTCTTTTCTATTCTCGTTTTACGTCGAACTAATTTCTAGTGCCCTATTCGTGGCCCAATCTGATGGACTGATCAAAGTGATTCCTTTACTCTAGGACCTCAACCATAACTCATTTGCAGTTTGCAGATGATACTGTCCTTTCCAGTAGGACATGAACTACAGAACTTCTTATAGAATATATTAAGCAATCAGGGCAAGACATAAGTATTTCTAAGTCGCCTAAGTTTTCGGTCCAAAATACTCCCAACAAGCCAAATAAATCATTACTACTGCCCTAGGAATCCAGGAAAATACTGCATTGGAAAGTACTCCGGTGTAGATCTTAATATTTAAGGTAGAAATAAAGAAATTATAAATGATATTTCATCCATATTGCATGACCGTTGCTCAGGATGGTTTGGTCTGCTCTTAAAAAAGTGGGGAGATGTACTGTTATAAAGTCAGTCCTTTCTAGCACTCTTGTTTATCCCATGTGTATTGGTCAATTCCCAAAAACTACTTGTGATAGAATTTCAATTTTTCTTTCCAAATTTTTATGATTTGGTGACACAAACAAAAGAGGTATTTGTTGGAATAGATGCCCTAGAGGCAATCTAGTTTAGTATGAATTTGTAATTGGCTAGAAATTCATTTATTATTTATTGGATATTTAATATAATGAAGTCCTTAGATTTACAATCGTGTTGTTTATCTTAAATATCCCTAGTCAAGTATAATGATTAATTGGGACAATCATCTATAGACTAGTATGGGGTTGGATTGATATGGAGATATCATGATCCAACACATAGGTGTGCATTACGGAATGTTGCACTGGATTGACCCATTACCGAGAAGGCTACATACATGTTATGTTGAGTCACAAGTGCTTCTCGGGTACAACGGTATTGTCATCCTTAGACTTGAAGTCACTAGATATTCTAGTTGTGGATCATTGTGATCTTGGTAGCGTTAAACGCTACACCGTAACTGGGTAGTTATAAAGGCGTGAACTGGATACAATGAGAAGCAAGCTTAGAGATCGTAGTGGACGTAGAGAGGATTTGCCCCTCCCACATAACGGGAGCAAATATCCAAGGCCACACTCGAGGATAGTGCTTATAGAATGTCTGGCCAGACTCAAATAAATCAATATATGGGATATTGATGTTATTTGCACGAATAAGGCTATTCCATGGATCGAGAAACTAGGGATTGGATATACGAGTGTGACTTGTATGTCTCGTGTCCAATCCGGATATGGAGGCAAAGGGATGAGACAATTACTTGTACAAGGTTGTCTAGATGACTATTCTATTAGTTGGCTAGAATGGATGTTTTGCTAGAAACCGCTCCATATTAGCAAAGAGTTGCTACCAACTAGATAGAACCTATGGGGTCACACGCTATATAGAGTTGTACTAGATTTGGGAATTAATTAATAGGATTAATTAATTAGAAGGATCACTTTGCAAACCCTTGCAAACATAGTAGGGACTAATTTGCAAGGAAGGGACTAAATTGAATTCTAGTAGGACTAGAATAAGTCCTTTAGGTAGTTAACAAGGAGTTGTTGGACTATATAAAGGACCCTCCTCCTTCCTTCCCTACACAACTTATGCTCTAAGAGAACATAACAAGAGTAGGAGAGAACAAAGGAGAGAGAGAGCAAGCAACAAAGAGGGACGCCGCCCCCTTTGCCGCCGCCCACTCGTCCCCGACGCCACAAAGGGGCCGAACCCCCTTTTGTGCCTCGTTTTGCGTGATTCCTTCACCCTCCTTTCATTCCGGGCTAGCACCAAGGAGATTGGAGATCTAGGATCAACTCTAGGCGTGGATCAACTATAGAGAACGTGACACTATTCGCGTTTGAAGTCATCAAGGAGAACCCAAAGGTGTGTTTATGATTTCTTACCTTCACTATCGTTATGCATCTAGACTTGTGATCCTTGGAGGGTTTTGCATGGTTGTTTATTTGATTATGCTTCCGTTTGCGCGATCCATGAATCAAAACCCTACAGTGGTATCAGAGCCACAGGTCATAGAGCATAAACGTAGTTTATGTGTTACATTCTTGTTGTTTTACACCTTAATTTGTTGTTTATCGCGTAAAACAAGACAAATCAAGCATTAGATGCAATTTGTCAAAGAATTAATCATAACAAGACCCAATTATTGCATTGGATGCATGAATTGGTGAGTTTGAGAAATTTTAGGATCTAAGATCTAGGGTTTGGGCATCCTTGGGGAAGAAGGAGTTCTCCCACAACAAGGAAACAACCAAACTTGGGCTCCAAGCAAGGAGGTTGTTTTGGAAACAACCTCCACAAGGAGGTTCGGCCCCCTAGGGGACCGCCCCCCCCCCTTGCTTGCCGCCCAAGCTTGGCGCCCTATGGGGCCGGGCGGCCCTAACCCGTGGGCCTAGCTTGCGGGTTTTGGGCCGGGCCGGCCCTAGGGCTTTATGGTTCACTTATTTGGGCCCGGGCAATTGGATTGTTGGGCCCATGGACCGTTTTAACCCTAGAAATCCTAAAATCAATTAAAATTGACCAAGCGCGTTAAAATTGGATTTTAACTGTTTATGTGCAAATCGCATGGTGATTGGATATGGCCTTAGGATGTGGTTTGATGTGGATGTTTAATTTTGTGGTTTGGTTTTACGGCCTGCGAGCTGATCAATTAATTGTAATAATTAATTAGGGTTTTATGGCCTGCGTGCCATTTTTTTTTCTCAACTTGTGAGATTTATTTTATTTAGTATAGATATTAGCTAGTGCTAGATAAAGTAGATTGTTAGCCAAGATTGGAGAAAAGAAGCCCAAAGCCAAAGAAGCCACAAAACATGGAGCATGGAGCATGGAGCATTCCACAAGACTATGAAGGATGGACCAAAAGATCAAGACGCATGGAGATGTGTTTGTTTAGGGTTCATAGATAATTCCATTGGCTTGGAATTATCTTAGTCTAGAAAGGCCATATCCACATCACGTTTAATTTCTGTTTTGTGGTTGTTTATTTATTGTCTTATTATTTGTGTGGTTGGTGTATGGATGATGCATGCAATTAGGATAATAAGATAATTAGACAACCCGGATCTATTATTTGGAGTTGTGCCCAAACTCAAATAGATAGATTAGTTGATATTGATCAACAAAATAATTAAAATAAAAAAAATCCCTCAAATTTTAAAATATTGTGTTTTTGCCTTCTCGTTATTTAAACACTCATTATCATCATTATTTATCAAGTTCGTGCGTGCCAAAGCATGGCGACTTGGTTCATAATGATGGAATGCGATGGCACGTAACAATGTGCAATTGTTTAGATAAGAGGTTGAACACAACTAGGCTATTAATTTGATTAAGAAACCTAGAGGCAATCAATTGGGATTATCCATAAGGATGGATAAATAAGGAGTTATTTGCCCGATTGAACCAAGAGTTGCATATGGGATGCAATTGGAATCGTTCCTACCTAAGAAGTAATCGAATTATGGGTGACTTGCCAAAGCAAGCTCATAAGGAGATGAAAAAGATGGATCTTGGCCCACTAGAAAATATAAGGATATTTTCCGCATTAATATCTTGAGGGTTATTAATCCGTAGAAAAATAGTGGGAGCTATATTTAATAAACTAGCCATTATTAAATATAGTTAAAAATTCACAAATACTAAAACTTGCGTATTTTCCTTTTTGTAGAATTCCAAATGGCAAACAACTCATCGAGTTCACAACATTCCCTAGGATCTGTCCTTGAGAAGGACAAGCTCTCTGGAACCAACTTCCTTGATTGGTACAGAAACCTGAGAATTGTTCTCAAGCAAGAGAAGAAGCTGTACGCAATAGAGGAGCAAGTTCCAGAAGGTCCAGAGAATCAGACACCTGCTGCCTTAAAGGCGTATCAAAAGCGTGTTGATGACGCTAATGATGCGGCCTGCCTAATGCTTTGCACCATGACCTCTGAGCTTCAGAAGCAACATGAGAACATGAATGCTGTCGATATGATCGAACATCTAAAGCAGCTCTTCCAAGAGCAGGCGAGGGTAGAGAGGTATGAGGTCTCAAAGGCACTGTTCAAATGTCATCTGGCAGAAGGGAACCCGGTGGGACCCCATGTACTCCGAATGATCGGGTACTTGGAGAATCTCGCCCGGCTTGGGTTCCCGGTCGGCCAAGAGTTGGCAACCGATCTCGTGTTGCAATCATTGCCCGAGAGTTATGGACAGTTCATTATGAACTATAACATGAACGAGATCGTTAAACCACTGCCAGATTTGCTCAACATGTTGAGGACGGCTGAACAGAGCATCAACAAGGGTAAGGGTAAGGCCATAATGATGGTGCATAAAGGAAAGGGTAAAAAGTTTGCCTCTTCCTCCAAAGGCAAAGGCAAGTCAGTTGCTAAGTCCAAGGAACAAGCCCTTAAGCCTGTTGGTGGCATTGCCAAGGTCGTGACTAAGGGTGAATGTCACTACTGTAGTCAACCTGGACACTGGAGGAGGAACTGCCCAAAATATCTGGAGGACAAGAGGCTTGGAATAGTGATTCCACCACCACCAGGTATTTTTGTTGTAGATGTCAATTTAACTGTCTCTACATCATGGGTATTAGATACTGGATGTGGATCTCATATTTGTCGAAATATGCAGGATCTAAAGAGAAGTAAAAGATTGGCTAAAGGGGAGGTAGATCTGCGCGTTGGGAATGGAGCAAAGGTTGCTGCGTTGGCCATAGGCGTGTGCGAGCTATCTCTGCCTTCAGGATTAGTTTTAGAATTAAATAATTGCTATTTTGTGCCTGCTATGAGCAGAAACATTATTTCTATTTATTGTTTGGACAAGGAAGGTTTTATTATTTCAATAAAGAACAATTGTTGTTCCTTTTATTTGAATAATATTCACTATTTTAGTGCGCAATTATTTAATGGACTTTATGTCCTTGATCTAAGTAATCCTGTCTACAACATTAATACCAAGCGGATTAAAATAAATGATTTAAATCCCGCTTATTTATGGCATTGTCGTTTAGGCCACATAAATGAGAAACGTGTATCTAGACTCCATAAAGATGGATTACTAGACTCATTTGATTTTGAATCATATGAGACATGTGAGGCTTGTTTGTTGGGAAAAATGACAAAGTCCCCTTTCAATAAGAAAGGTGAGAGGACTAGTGAGCAATTGGCGCTCATACATACCGATGTGTGTGGGCCATTTGCCACGCCTGCCAGGGGTGGTTATGTCTACTTCATTACGTTTACTGATGATTACAGTAGATATGGATTTGTGTACCTTATGAGGGCAAAATCCGAATCCTTTGAAGTGTTCAAGGAATTCAAGAATGAAGTAGAAAAGCAACTTGGCAAAAGTATCAAGGCTCTACGATCGGATCGTGGAGGAGAATACTTGAGCCAAGAGTTTGACGACTATCTTAGAGAGTGTGGGATAGTGTCCCAACTCACTCCACCCGGAACGCCTCAATGGAATGGCGTGTCCGAGAGGAGGAATCGAACCCTATTGGATATGGTTCGGTCTATGATGTGTCAAACCGATCTTCCATTATCATTTTAGGGCTACCCTCTATTAAGTGCAGCTTTCACCATTAACCGTGTTCCATCTAAATCAGTCATGAAGACACCATATGAGATGTGGAGTGGGAGGCGTCCCACACTGTCGTTCATGAGGATTTGGGGCTGCGATGTCTATGTAAAACGTTTGCAATCAGACAAGCTAGGGCCTAAATCGGATAAGTGTAAATTTGTGGGGTACCCTAAGGAAACTAAGGGATACTACTTCTACAATCCAACCGAGAACAAAGTGTTTGTTGCTCGAACCGGCGTGTTTCTAGAAAGAGAGTTTGTCTCTAAAGAAGCAAGTGGGAGGAATGTAGAACTTGAAGAAGTTCAAGAACCACAAATTACTGAACCGATTATGGAACATGAACAGGAATCACAAGCAGTTGTGGATCCACCTGTTCAGGTAACACAAGAGCTTCGTAGATCTAGTAGAGTGTGCCAGGAACCCGAGAGGTACGGACTTCTCGTAACTGATTCCGGTGACACAATGCTCATAGATGATGAGCCTACTACCTATGAGGAGGCCATGAGTGGCCCAGACTCGCAGAAGTGGCTTGAAGCCATGAGATCCGAGATGGAATCCATGTATACCAACAAAGTATGGACTTTGGTGGAACCACCTGATGGGGCGCGGCCCATAGGGTGCAAGTGGGTCTTCAAGAAGAAGATCGACATGGATGGTAATGTGATTACCTATAAGGGCCGATTGGTGGCTAAAGGATTCAGACAGATTCATGGTATTGACTATGATGAAACCTTTTCACCAGTCGCTATGACCAAATCCATCCGAATCCTACTTGCAATTGCAGCATACTACGACTATGAGATTTGGCAGATGGATGTCAAAACAGCATTCCTTTATGGGAATCTCCTCGAGGACGTGTATATGATACAGCCGGAGGGTTTTGAGGATCCAAAGCAAGCCAACAAAGTCTGTAAGCTGCAACGATCCATTTATGGATTGAAGCAAGCTTCTAGGAGTTGGAATCGACGTTTTGATGAAGTGGTCAAAGAGTTTGGCTTCATCAGAAACGAAGATGAGTCTTGTGTCTACAAGAAGGTTAGTGGGAGCTCTGTAGCTTTTCTGGTCTTGTATGTGGATGACATACTACTCATTGGAAACGACATTCCCATGCTGCAATCTGTGAAAGATTGGCTAGGAAAGTGTTTCTCAATGAAGGACTTAGGGGAAGCAGCCTATATACTCGGTATAAAGATCTATAGAGATAGATCTAAGAGGTTGCTAGGCCTAAGTCAAAGTACATATATTGACAAAGTGTTGAAACGGTTCAACATGCAAGATTCCAAGAAGGGATTCTTGCCCATGTCACATGGAATCACTCTTTCGAAGAGTGGATGTCCTTCCAATGAGATTGAGAAGGAACGCATGAGTAGGATTCCCTATGCCTCGGCCATAGGATCTATCATGTACGCCATGTTATGTACTAGACCAGATGTGTCATATGCCTTGAGTATGACAAGCAGATACCAATCCAATCCGGGTGAGAGTCACTGGATTGCTGTCAAGAACATCCTAAAGTACTTGAGAAGAACTAAGGATGCTTTCTTGATGTTTGGCGGTGAGGAAGAGTTGCGTGTAAGGGGTTACACTGATGCAAGCTTCCAAACCGATAGAGATGACTTCAGATCACAGTCGGGATATGTGTTTTGCCTGAATGGAGCAGCGGTGAGCTGGAAGAGTTCCAAGCAAGAGACGGTAGCTGATTCTACAACAGAGGCTGAGTACATTGCTGCAAATGGCGCAGCAAAGGAGGCTGTTTGGATCAGAAAGTTTGTTTCTGAACTTGGTGTGGTCCCTAGCATTGCGGATCCAGTGGAGTTGTTCTGTGACAACACTGGGGCGATCGCGCAATCAAAGGAACCAAGATCGCACCAGAAGTCCAAGCACGTGCTCAGGAAGTTTCATCTGATTCGAGATATTATCGATAGAGGAGACGTTCGGATATGCAAGATTCCTACAGATGATAATTAAGACCCGCTTACAAAGCCTCTCACGCAGTGGAAGCATGAAGGGCACACTAGGAGTATGGGCATACGAGATGCGCCAGATTGGCTCTAGTGCAAGTGGGAGACTGTTGGAATAGATGCCCTAGAGGCAATCTAGTTTAGTATGAATTTGTAATTGGCTAGAAATTCATTTATTATTTATTGGATATTTAATATAATGAAGTCCTTAGATTTACAATCGTGTTGTTTATCTTAAATATCCCTAGTCAAGTATAATGATTAATTGGGACAATCATCTATAGACTAGTATGGGGTTGGATTGATATGGAGATATCATGATCCAACACATAGGTGTGCATTACGGAATGTTGCACTGGATTGACCCATTACCGAGAAGGCTACATACATGTTATGTTGAGTCACAAGTGCTTCTCGGGTACAACGGTATTGTCATCCTTAGACTTGAAGTCACTAGATATTCTAGTTGTGGATCATTGTGATCTTGGTAGCGTTAAACGCTACACCGTAACTGGGTAGTTATAAAGGCGTGAACTGGATACAATGAGAAGCAAGCTTAGAGATCGTAGTGGACGTAGAGAGGATTTGCCCCTCCCACATAACGGGAGCAAATATCCAAGGCCACTCGAGGATAGTGCTTATAGAATGTCTGGCCAGACTCAAATAAATCAATATATGGGATATTGATGTTATTTGCACGAATAAGGCTATTCCATGGATCGAGAAACTAGGGATTGGATATACGAGTGTGACTTGTATGTCTCGTGTCCAATCCGGATATGGAGGCAAAGGGATGAGACAATTACTTGTACAAGGTTGTCTAGATGACTATTCTATTAGTTGGCTAGAATGGATGTTTTGCTAGAAACCGCTCCATATTAGCAAAGAGTTGCTACCAACTAGATAGAACCTATGGGGTCACACGCTATATAGAGTTGTACTAGATTTGGGAATTAATTAATAGGATTAATTAATTAGAAGGATCACTTTGCAAACCCTTGCAAACATAGTAGGGACTAATTTGCAAGGAAGGGACTAAATTGAATTCTAGTAGGACTAGAATAAGTCCTTTAGGTAGTTAACAAGGAGTTGTTGGACTATATAAAGGACCCTCCTCCTTCCTTCCCTACACAACTTATGCTCTAAGAGAACATAACAAGAGTAGGAGAGAACAAAGGAGAGAGAGAGCAAGCAACAAAGAGGGACGCCGCCCCCTTTGCCGCCGCCCACTCGTCCCCGACGCCACAAAGGGGCCGAACCCCCTTTTGTGCCTCGTTTTGCGTGATTCCTTCACCCTCCTTTCATTCCGGGCTAGCACCAAGGAGATTGGAGATCTAGGATCAACTCTAGGCGTGGATCAACTATAGAGAACGTGACACTATTCGCGTTTGAAGTCATCAAGGAGAACCCAAAGGTGTGTTTATGATTTCTTACCTTCACTATCGTTATGCATCTAGACTTGTGATCCTTGGAGGGTTTTGCATGGTTGTTTATTTGATTATGCTTCCGTTTGCGCGATCCATGAATCAAAACCCTACAGTATTCACTACATGTCATGAAATTTTCTTTGCAATAAGACTAAAAGAAGGGGCTTATGTTTTAAAAATCCCGCTTGTTTCAATAATGCATTGTTAGCAAAAATAGTTTGAGAATGTTATCTGCACCATCCTCTCTCTCTTTTTTTCTCTTATTTTACTGCCACATACTGCTAAAGAAAGAACTTTATTTCTATTAAACCCTCCCATGTTGCTTCTTGTGCCTGGAAGTCGATTTGAAAAGGAAAAAAAACACTCTCCTTGGAAATAAAATTAAATTTCGCTGATGGAAAGAGTATCCAGATTAGATCAGGATGATGGTTTGAAATGTGTCTACTGGCTCCATCTCAGAATCCTTGAAAGGAGCAGATCATGCTCTAAATTTCAAATAGATCTCACAGCTGTTTAATCATGACTCCTCTTCCTCGAACTTGGACACTCTCAATCATCTCTTTCCTCAATGGATGGCTACATTAATTTTGGCAACAAATAAGGTTCATGCCATTGAAGAGGAGCAGTCTTTGTGGAGGCTTACAAAAAGTGAGGATTTCACAATCAAATCAAGCTACTTTGCACAAAACTACCATGCTTCCTCTCCCCTCACAAATTCTCTAACATTTACTTCAAATCGATTTGTTATAACTTTAGCTGGTCTAATCTTTGGTCCTCTGACCTTCCCTATAATATCGTTTTTCTCTTCTGGCAAACCCAGATGTTACGGGTTCGGTTACACCCCCTCGTGATGGGAGTATGTTAGACGACGGGTCAGTTGATTCTAGCGAGCAACCACGGGCTCGGGTCAGACGCACAGTGGCTCCGCCATCATACTTGAAAGACTACGTTCAGTCCAAGCTGAAAAGCTAGTCTAATATTTTACTTTAGTACTTTCGTTATGTTTCGTTATGTTTTTTTTTAAGATTATTGGACTTGATGAATTGTGTGATTTTTTTTATTAAATCCGGGGTTTCTTTTCGGTTCTTTACTCGGATTAGGACTAGGTCGAACCGACATGGTTAGGGGTATAAAAGAGGTGTAATATTTCTATACTAATATATAAAGGCCTCGTTTGGGTAGAGGATAAGGAGGGAGCATAAGATAAGTTATACCCTCTCTTTTTTTATCAAGTGTTTGGGTACCGGATAAGAGAGAGGATAAGTTATGTTGCCTTATGCTGATGGAGCTTTTAATGAACAAATTTTATACCACCACCATGGAGGTATAAGGTCGGATAAGAAAATATAGAATATTAGTATTCTAGTAGGTTAACAAAAATACCCCCACAAACTATCTAATTTCCTACCCTTATCCCCAAACCCTATCATTTTTGGATTGATAACAATTATTTTGGGATTGATAACTATCATTTTGGAGGAGGTCATCATGGATTTGATAACTATTATTTTGGGGTTGCATAACTTTATTTGAGTATGTACGGTTGAGATAAATATGAAGACATTTTACCGTGCTTGCTGAAATTTCGTTCCTTTAATTTAACTTGTTTATTGTAGGTTTTATAACACCATGCAAATATGCCAATAAGTACTAGTAATTTGTACTCCATACTTTGCAATGGCCATGTTCAATGAATATTTGTTATGTTTGCATGTTACTACAAATTTATTTTGCGTATTAATATACATTTTGTATACATTTTGACAACGTCATTATTGTGGAAATAAGAGTATTAAAATATAAACATAATACTAATACATTTTGTATACATTTTTTCCATCAATTTGAAATATACAATCTTTCATACAAAATAAGAGCACCGATGATATTACAGTCATTTTGACACATATCCTGCTTCATATTTTGCATCATATCCGACAGGACCCAAACACGGACAACCAGCATATCTTATCAGGGCTTATCAGACAACATTCATATTTTTGATCATATCCCAGCATAAGCCTTATCCCTACATACCATATCCTCTACCCAAACGAGGCCAAAGGGAATAAGAATTTTGGTGAAACCTTTTTTACTAGACACTGAATGCCTTCCAACTAGAGAAAATAAGGTTATTGTTAGGGTAAAATTGGAAATCACAAGAAACCCGTCACTTGGTAACTACCTAATAATTTTCATCCCACTAACCCATTATTTTTCATCCACTATCCCTTGACATTTATCATTTTAGTGTGATTTTTTATTATGAAAAAACATTTGTATTTGCACTCACAACTGTGTGTGCCGTGTATTCTAGTTCTAAAGAAATTCAGAAAAGATTAACCCTCAAACTCTCTCTCTCTCGTTTGTTTTTTTTTGGTTCGTTTGTTCCCTGTGCATCGTGAAGTTACCAGCGGTAACATTTAGGTGCTTTCATCGATCTTCTTCAGACGTCCTACCGCAACGAACAACTCACCCTTCTCGCCGTCGATCATGGCAGAGGACGCCTCCAACCGTGGCAAGAACACCGCCTCTCAGACGACCTCTGTTCAGACCTTCTCCAATGAAGACACCCTAGCCGCCATCATGAACTTGCAGGTTGCAATCCAAACTAGTGAACGACGCCGCAACACAGAGATAGCCGAGATCCGCGATGCCGTCCGACAATTGCTCAACCGCGAAGCCAACCCATTGGCGCCGCCAACCCTAGCGCCAATCCCACCTCCTGGACGTGCCTCTACAACCAGCGACCAACTCGCTGCCTCTGCACACAGTTTGCACATTGCCGCCTGGCAACCTCCACCATCTCAAACTACACCAGCAGTGGGTACCGAATCCAATCTACGAATGCGGGTCGTTTAAAGAATGCTCTGAGGTGCGCGGCTGGTGCTGGGTCGATCGGAATCGCCGGCTTCTCCGACTTCTCCGACTGTTGCTGCAGGTATTGATCCGACATCGATGGTTGGAGAAGTTGATTCGATGGCTGGAGGTGTTGGAGATAATCATCAGGGGTCGATTGGAGCTGGCTGAGGCCTATTGGGGCCGGAGATTCGTCGCCGGAGAGTTCTATGATTGTTTGCTTGGACAGTGTTGCTGCTGGTTGGTTGAACGACGGCGGGGATGGGATTTGGAGCGGCGGGGAGGCTTCTTGCTGCTGGGTTTCTTGAGGTTGGTTGGAAATCGCCGGAATTACGGCTTCGACTGCTTGCTTGGCGGTTGTTGGCAGTGGGTTGGCGGCGGCGATCGCCTCTGGATCGGACGCCGGTGTTGGTGGCTGTTTCTGCTGCTTTTCTTCTCTTTTTCTGCAAATCGCGCCAATAAATTGGCTACGTTGATGAAGGACGCTTGAATCGCAGCTCGATCTTCTGACTTACGCTTCTCTAAATCATCAAGCTTGTTGATGAGTCGGTTGAGGATAACGGAATCATTGAGTCATCCAGCCAAGCAACAGAGATTGCTATCCATATTTCCAGAAGACAGAGATTGAGCGGCAGGTTCATGATATGCTTAGACAAGGGGTCATCCAGCCAAGCAACAGTGCCTTCTCTTCACCAGTTCTTTTGGTTAGTAAGAAGGATGGTACATTTCATTTCTGTGTTGACTATCGCGCGCTAAATGCCGCCATTGTTCCGGATCACTTTCCCATCCCTACGACTGATGATCTATTTGACGATCTAGGGGAAGCCCGCTATTTTACTAAGTTGGATTTGCGTTCGCGGTATCATCAGATTCGCATGCACTCCGCCGACATCGAGAAGACGGCCTTCCATACTCATGATGGTCACTTTGAGTTCCTCTTCATGTCATTCGGCTTGACCAATGCTCCTTCCACATTTCAGGCTGCCATGAATCGGATCTTTCGGGCTATGCTCCGCTCTTCCGTGATTCTCTTCTTCCACGACATTCTTGTTTACATTACCATGTTGGAGTTACATGCTCATCACTTGGATCAGGTTCTTCGTATCCTATCTAATCATTCTTTTTATTTGAAGTTATCCAAATGCTCTTTTGGCAGGACCAGCGTCGACTACTTGGGGCATGTAATCACTAATGGACAGGTGCAGGCTGATTCACAGAAGATCGCCGCCATGTTAGAATGGCCGACCCCTACCACCGTGAAGCAGTTGTGCGGTTTCTTGGGTCTGACAGGGTACTATCGGCGTTTCATCCGTGATTACGCCACCATTGCTTCTCCGTTGACATACCTTCTTAAGAAGGAGGCGTTCTCATGGTCGCCGTCCGCTAAGCAGAGTTTTCTTGCCTTGAAAGAGGCCATGACATCAGCCCCTGTTCTTAGTTTACCTTATTTTACACAAAATTTTGTGTTGGAGACTGACGCTTCTGATAAAGGTATTGGTGCCATACTTATGCAGCAGGGTCACCCGTTAGCGTTTTTCAGTAAGAAGCTGGGTCCTCGTCTACGCGCGACTTCTACTTATCATAAGGAGTTATATGCTGTGGTTGAGGTAGTGCAGAAGTGGCGCCAGTATCTGCTGGGTCGCGAGTTTGTTATCCGCAACGATCAGCGCAGTTTGAAGGAATTGTTGTCCTAGGTTATTCAGACACCGGGTCAGCAGTTCTATATTCGGAAGCTCATGGGGTTTCAGTTTCGTATAGAGTACAAATAGGGTGTTTCAAATCAAGTGACAGGCGCGTTACCTCGCTGTGACACTGAGGAAGATTAGGCCTCCTTGTTTATGTCGGCCATCCAACCCATTCCAGCAGTTCTTGAGGTTATTTGGCGGGAGACCGAGTGTATGGCCGAACTTCAGGCCTTGGTGGCTGCTATTCAGTCGGAGGTCAAGCCCCCTCACTTCACTCTGGTTGATGGGATTCTTTACTACAGGACACGTACTTGTTTTAGCAAGGATTCATCGGTTCGTTCGCTGTTGTTACGGAGTTTCACAGTTCACCAACAGCGGGTCACCCCGACATTGATCGCACTTATCGCGAATGTCTGTTGTTTTTTACTGGCCTGATATGCGTTCCGATGTCCGTCAGTTTGTTTCCGCTTGTCTCGTTTGTCAAACGACGAAGTATTCGACTCAGAAGCCGGGGGGATTACTCTCGCCACTTCCTGTACCGGACCGTGTCTGGACGACACTATCCATGGACTTCATTACTGGTCTTCCTAGCTCTCAGGGATCTACGGCTATCATGGTTGCGGTGGATCGGCTCACCAAATATGTGCACTTTGGCCCTCTTCCCACTGATTTTGATACTCCTCGGGTGGCGCGCTTGTTTGTGGACGTGGTGGTGAAACACCATGGCTTCCCAGAGTCTATTGTCTCTGGTCGCGATGCGATCTTCTTGAGCACATTTTGGAAGGAATCGATGAAGCTTAGTGGCACGACACTGAAATTCAGTACGGCTTATCATCCACAGACGGACGGACAAACTGAGGTGATGAATCGGGGTTTAGAGCAGTACCTTTGTACATTCACGTCGGAACAACCTAAACGGCGGGTGTCCATTCTGCCCCGGGCTGAATTGGCTATGAACTGTAGTCACCACGAGGGCACTAAAATGTCTCCATACCGTGCCCTCTATGGGCGAGAACCCCCCGAGTTTGTTTCCCACGTTGCCCACTGACGAGACTTCTCCGTCTGTTGCTGATTTGGTCACCGAGAGATCGACACTTATGGCATATTTAAAGGGTCATTTGGTTCGTATGCAGCAGAGTATGCGTGATCAGGCTAACAAACACCGTCGTGATGTGTCCTTTCAGGTGGGGGATTTGGTACTACTGCGGCTCCATCCGTATCGTCATCGATCTCTAGCTTTTCCGCTATCTGCCAAACTGGCTCGCCGCTACTATGGTCCGTTTCCCGTTCTTGAGCGCATTAGCCAGGTAGCTTATCGCCTACAGTTACTGGACAGTTTTCGTATACATGATGCGTTCCACGTTTTTATGCTTCGCCCCTTTATTTCCGACAGTTCCCTTGTTCCTATTGCTTCCTCGCCGGATCAGTTTTTCAGGGGGCGTCCGGTTGCTTTTCCTATTTCCGCTACCGCGGAACGCACCGTTTTGATTACCGGGGTGCCTCAACGACAGTGCCTGGTTTCCTGGTCCGATGGGGCAGCGCCTAGTTGGGAACCGGTGTCCGATATTGAGTCTGCGTATCCAGAGCTTCAGCTTGAGGACAAACTGCTTTCCGAGACCGGGGGAGTTGTTACTGGTTCGGTTACACCCCCTCGTGATGAGAGTGTGTTAGACGACGTGTCAGTCGATTCTAGCGAGCAACCACGGGCTCGGGTCAGACACACAGCGGCTCCGCCATCATACTTGAAAGACTACGTTCAGCCCAAGCTGAAACGCTAGTCTAATATTTTACTTTAGTACTTTCGTTATGTTTTTTACGATTATGGGACTTGATGAATTGTGTGATGTTTTTTATTAAATCCGGGGTTTCTTTTCGGTTCTTTACTCGGATTAGGCCTAGGTCGAACCGACAGGGTTAGGGGTATAAAAGAGGTGTAATATTTTCTAAAGAAATTAAGAAAAGATTTACCCTCAAACTCTCTCTCTCTCTCTCTCTCTCTCTCTCTCTCTCTCTCTCTCTTTTTTTTTGGATCGTGAAGTTACCAGCGGTAACACCAGACCAGTTCCCTCCCCACTCTTGCAAACCTTCATCATAGAATTTACTCCATTTCTCCTTATTTCCCACTGTGTCTCTCCATTATGGAAACTCAACCCCTAATATTCTTAGATTATCGCTTGGCTGAAGAGTTATGGAGGGTGGCTCTTGTTCTCAATAAGCCTACTTCAACCAGTAATATTCAACTTTGGCTTACAGGATTGTCAAGGAAATGACAAAAAATAGTTTTGGATTCCTGCTATTCTTTGGGTTCTTTGGTCTAAAAGAAAGTTTATTATCGAGAGGCAAATGAGAACTCAGGAGCAGCTTATTTAACAATCCATTGACTTTACTGCTTCCATCAAGGCTGCCTACTATGTTCATACTATCTAATGTCTTTCTTCTGCTTCTTTATTTCTCAGATCATGAATGTTTAGTTAAGGTCCAAGCTTCGGAGGATGGTGCTAGCTGGATTGCAACTTCTCGCTAGTTGCTCCTTCCCTCCAGAAGGCCTCTGTTTCCTCAGCTTTTCCTGATGCAGGTTATCATGTTTTAGCCTTCTAGCTGAAATTGTCCCCAATGCTTCTGAAGATCTATCTAAAGCTATTGTTCTGCGCATGATGAGTAATTCGCTCTTCTTTACGTCCAGTTTATCTTGCTCTAAAACTATGCTCCCTTCTCGTATCCTAGTTTTAGTTGGCTTTTGGATTTGGAGCCCCAGATGCTTTGTCTTGGCTCCTGCTTTGCTTTTTGGCAGGCTTCTTCTGCTAGATTTTTTGCTTCTTGTTTTTGTTGCTTATCTTGTAGCTACCAGCCTGTTGTATTAGCTCGTTTTATATATGTTGTTCTTTTGTTTTATGAAAAAAGGAGTTAGTTTAAAGTAGTAGCAAACTAAAATGCAACCAAAGTAGGAGATGTATAATCCTCATTTTGTGTCCATTCGATTTTCTGCTCATTTATCACGTCTCAAAAAAAAGATAGTCTTCAAATTTTAAAGTAGTATAGATAGAGATGTTTGGTACGGCGGGTGGAGGGGGGGGGGGGGTGATTGTTAAAGACAAAGCGAGGACATGATTGGAATAAGTATGGTGGGTAAAATGAAACTGAATCTGGGTGGGCTGTACATCCCAGCAGTTCCTATATAGACCCCAACCAATCCTCATATGACCCCTTACGATCCCTTTGATTCTAGTGTTAACATTTTAACCTATGCATTCACATATTTATGAGGGGTTTGGTTATTTTAGGCGTTTATTTCAGTGATGGAACAAATGATGCAAGCAGGGACGGATAAAATTTCTAAGTCCGTCCCTGCATGCAGATATGCACATTAGTCACTCAAATAGTACTAGTGTGCACGTTGCTTTGAGGAAGTCTGTCACTTTAACCCAAGTTTTTACACCGCCATCATTGAGTGACTTCAGTTTAGTTCGTTGATTTGGCATAATATTCTTCATGATTTTCAAGCATAATCCAATCACACTAGGATGATTGACATTCTTCGAACTTGAAATTATCCATACCATGATCCCATGTTGCAAACGCCATGATTAAGGAAATGACAAGTCCCAACTAGGAACCTTCCAGTGTGTTGTGCACATGTTTGCATATAAATGTTGTAAAGTATGAGATAATGTCCGTACTGATTTGATATAGATGTTCTAAGATAAGGAATTAAAGAATAAACCA
Source organism: Linanthus parryae (assembly GCA_023055425.1). Taxonomy (NCBI): domain Eukaryota; kingdom Viridiplantae; phylum Streptophyta; class Magnoliopsida; order Ericales; family Polemoniaceae; genus Linanthus; species Linanthus parryae. Next base: position 127,330,291 of record JALGPY010000001.1, read on the forward strand.
CATGTAAAAAAAGCACTAATATTTTGTTCTAAGACGATGATATTACATTTTTCATCTTTTTATCAACTTGTGAAACTACTAAAAGATAAATTCTTGCGGAGATCAATGTGTTCTTTGGATCTACAAAAGTGATGATCGATGAAACACAATTCTGTTCCTTTGGCATCTTTCTCTCCACATCTTTTTCATCTTTCCCATGGAATATTATGGGAGCAATTTGCACATTTCACTCTCTATGTACCTGGCCGACGTCTTAACCTAAAATCTATATTTCTCCCTCTAGATTTCTTTGTGATCTGTACATGTTTGTGGGATGCCAGGAACCGTCCTCGCGATGGTGTATTTGCATACAAATTAACATTCTTTCTCCAATTTGGCCCACACTAGCTTTCACATGCAAATCAAAATTCTTTTTTCTTGGGATAACTTATCCTATATTGCACAAGGAATTTGTAATCAAGTTGATGAAGAGAAGCAAAACATCATATATGACCCTTGAGTTCAATTTGGGTCAGTTATGGGCAGTGATGGGTATGATAGGACAAACTAATTAACAAAGCCATTCGTATTCATGAGTAGATGCCACCAAAGCTAGGGTTTCAGAGAGCATATATGCATGAATATAGTGATGAATGCATACATTATAACGCACACACGCACACTTTTTTCTATTGCCCCGTCTCATCATGCACCTTGCAAATAATGTTCGAATTTGGTGACGATAAGCACAATAAAGTGAACATGCTTTCCATGACGAAGGTTCCCTATCTACCATCTCGATCAAGCTTTCGACATAGTATATGATTAAGAGGGTTACGTACAATTATTAGGAATTCAAAAGAAACTTGCGTCTCATTATTATCAATTTTACAGCTCTTTGCTTAATTAATAAGTGATAAAGAATGCTAGAACGTAAAGGAATAAACTTCACGAAGTACAAAATGTCTCAGTGGCCTACTTGTACGGCCGTTCATCCTTTTTATGGGGCGCGCGTGTCCTCAAAGGACGAGAAAGATTCTTGCAAGACAAGTTTGGATTAGAAGCTGTGTTGGTGCAATATCATCCCATATTTGAATGTTAAAAAGGTCCTACGTGTAGCTCATATCAAATAACCTCAGCTCTAGAGAGATTCTCAATAATTATCCGCACATTAGCGTTCTACGTAAAATGCATCCTGTTTATTCTGTAAATTGCCACTTTCAGCAAGTGATGGTTAACTGTGAAATCGTTCAACATCATATCTTACGTACTATACACGAACACTGATTGGCTGAACATGTCATGAGCAAGTGCTGATCCAGAAGTTTACTGTAGAGGGGGGGGGGGGGGGTTAACGCGATTTAAAGATATGTTTTATGGTCAATTTAAGGAAATTTAGGGGCTAAATAGTATTTTTGATGAGTGAATGATGGTTGTAGGGATGAAATTGTAATATTAACGATTGCAAGATAAATTTTTAAAAAAGAAACGTAGCGTGGGAAAATGTGGCTTACTTATCTTCTATTTTATCTCCTAAAAAGTATATTTTTACATATCCAAAGCAATATTCAGTATCTCGAAGAAACAACTTCTTCTTTTTGAGCAAAAAGAAACAACTTCTTTAAGTCTTAATTAAAATAAACAAAAAATTATCCTAGAAAAAGTTATAAAAAATAAATCTCTTTTAAGGCCTTGCTTTCTTTACCTAATTTACTGACTCTTAAATTTTTTTTTGAAAAAAATTCAAAAGTAGCTTACAGTGATATTGTTAAATTTTGTAAAAAGTTGTAGGTAATTTTTTTTAGAAAAATATTGTTTACTTATGTTCTATTTTAGCTCCTAAAAAGTAGATTTAAAGAGTAAAAAGTAAGAAAAGTTGTAGTAAAAAAACTAACTTTTTTAGTCTTATAAAAAGGTAAAAAAGTTATGTAACATAAATTATAACGAAAATGAGTAAATTAGAACATCTTTATGACCTAAAAAAGGTTAAAAGTCACATAATTTTAGGCAAAGAAAGCAGGACCTAAGACTGAAAAAGATAAAAAGTTGGCAAAATAAAGCTTAATAAAGAAGAGCCTAACTGTTTAATTTATTGTTTGCAAAGCCATTTCTCAAGATTTTCTTGTGAGTCGTCGTAGATTTTTTTGCATGCAAGTAATTAGGCATTTGACAATTTTACTAGTTGAAAAAAGTATTCAAATCCATCATGAATGTCACATTTGCCAAGTAAATTACAAAATATGTCAATAATATCATCACTTATTAATATAAGTATTTCATATTTTTAAAAATTAATTCACTTAAAATATGTAATAGAAATCAATTAAAAAATTTACTATATAATATTGTATTTTTTGGGAAATCCTTAAAAGTACATGTATTTAATGTAATTTAATGCGAAACATAAAAACTATGAACAACGATATTATTCATTTGATGCATATTAGAATGAAAATGTAAACTAAATCTTGAGCATTACATTTCAAATCTCGAATGTGATAAAAAAATTCTTGGAGATTCTAATAACCATGGTTATTCAGTGTCGTAGAAGCAAAAAAGTATTATATACTATAGATTGGATGGGCTGAAACTTATTTTTTTTGAGATTTAGTAGTCTATTCAGGACCTCATGCAAGAAATTTTAAACGCTCTACCACATGAGCTAGCACCCGTTTGCGATCGGCTAAAGCTTGCTATTAAATTTGTTGAAATGGTGGTTTTTAATAATAGATAATCAATGAGTCTATTTTGTAATTTTCATTTTAAGTATCAATGATATAATTCATTTGTATTGTGTTAAAATTGACTTCAAGTCATGCTAACATCACATTTTGATTAAACTTTCTTTTTTGTACAAATTTGATACTATTCATATTTCATATCGAAAAATGAATGGGAAGATTTAAATATTATAATACATATGTATTTTCCCCCTGATGGAGAATATTATATAAGTAATGATGGATGCATATTATACATTTAAGAAGTCTAACTAAGAAATTTGATCTTATCATAGACTATTCATATAAACTTGGACAACTTTGAGAGAATCACTAATAAGGTAAACCTCGAGAACTTCATCATGGAATCTCTCCCTGATGACTGCAGCTCCTTCAGTTCTGACAGTGAGGCTGAGCCAAGTGGCCTAAGGAATCTAGGGTCTAGTCATTTGAACCACAGTCTTGTTTGTACTGATGTAACTGAGCCAGTTACTTTATCTAATATGTTTGCTGGCCTTGTTGATATCCCTGATGTTACACCTCCTGTAACCCCCCATTTAACCAGTAGTTAATTCCCTCCCCCAAATTAAATCTCCCCATTAACCAGTTACAAGTGATTCTCCCTCTGAAACCCCCCCCCCCCCCACCACTACCTCAACGCCCTCTTTAACCTCCATCAATTGCCATTCGCCAGTTACTAACCCCTATTCTCCCCGTAACCCCATGATCTCCCACTCTAAACCATCACCCTCTATAAAAAATCTATACTGTATTGTCCCATTCACCTAAACTGTCATTCACCCGGATAAAAATAAGATCCTTGAGAGACATATCAATTTCAGCAAACGCATCTCTGAATTTAGCAAACCTGGAGGAGGCCCCAGGGAGGAGGATTCCAGGATGGAACTTTATAAGGAGGGTGGAACAAACTGTGACCTCCAACCTGTGGTGCATCCCTCTTCCCCTCATATACTTCCCCAACACAAACATGTCCGCGATCCTCACCCATATGAAGGAAACCTCAGGCTGGATGGTGGATCAATGGAACCTGAGTTCCCTTCTGGAGCATTTCAGTGGGAAAACTGTAGAAGTGAAAATGATGATCACCCATGAAGATGCAAGGGTGGTGAACCATATCATACCATATTATCTGAGGGTTGTAGCAGGGGAAAGGCTCAGCAGGATCCTCTATCAGGGGAGTATCTCCATACCCTCCTCCAAAATGGGGGGTTTCCTGGCAGAAGGGGGCAAAATGATGTCTGTGATAGAGGAGGATGACATCAGGGCCATGGTGGAAAACCAAAGGGAAGGAGCTCTAGGAGGGATGCTGAGAGGAGTGAGGGTGTCAAATTTCCCCCTGAATTTTGTACTCTGGAACTGTAGGGGTGCTGGGAATGCTTCCTTCAGAAGAAATTCAAGGACCTGGTGGGCAGACTCATGCGTAAAATTGCGGGGATCACTGAGACCAGGATCTCGAGGGAGAGAGCTAGAACCATTTGTGATTCCTGAATTTTGATAGGTGCTTTGTGGCCGATCCTATTGACTTTGCTGGTGGGCTTTGGCTCTTTTGGGATAGCTCTGAGGTGCAGATTGATGTGATTGTTGTGTCCCACCAGGAGATCAATGCCTCAGTTCAGGTTTGCTACTCTATCACACCCTCACGTTTTTTCATTACTTTCATTTACGCCAGTCCTAAAGACAACCTGAGGCGTGTTTTGTGGGAAAATCTTTGTAAAACTGCTGATTTTATTAATCTCCCATGGCTTATTTTTGGTGATTTTAATGAGGTCCTTCATAAAATTGATAAGTGGGGAGGGAATAGTATTAGCATGTCCAACAACAGTAGGTTTCATGATATGCTTAGCTACTGTAACATGGTGGATTTAGGGGTTCTCTGGGTCTAGATTTACTTGGTTTAATGGTAGACAACTCCTGGACCACATCAAGCAAAGGATTGGTATGTTCTTTGATAACCCCCAGTGGCAAGCCTCGTACTCTAATGCCTGTGTCACCCACCTTCCGAGAACCCACTCTGATCACTACACCCTTTTGCTTGATTCCTGTCCCTCCTTCAGCCCTCCTAGAAACCTGGTCAAATTTGGGACTATGTGGGTTTCTAATCCTTCTGTGTGGGAAACTATATCCTCTGCCTAGAACTCTGGAGACACACATTGTGAGGCTATCCACAACACCTAGAGAGATCTTCTCATTTGGAACAGTCAGTTTTTGGAAATATTTTTCATAAGAAAGAGGATCATAGCTAGGCTGGCAGGTATCTAGAAGGCTTTGGGTAAATCCAATTCTAACTTCCTCATGGAGCTTAATTTGAAGCTTACCTCTCAGTTTAACTGTCTGATTGACCGAGAGGAGGAATTCTGGAGATTGAAATCCAAGACTCAGTGGGCTGTGGATGGGGATAGGAGTACCATGTTTTTTCATGCTACCACTTTAGGTAGAAGAAGCGGGAACAAAATCTCTGCCGTTATGAATGAGGAGGGGACTTGGATTTATGAGTCCATTGCTATTTCCTCCTGCTTCCATGAGACCTTCAACAAATCCTTCACCTCTTCTCAGTCTCACAGTATTATTATTCTCTGCTTGGATTTCTAGTTCCCCAAGATTAGTGATCTCTTGAGCACCTCCCTGTGCTCCCCCATCCTTGGAGGAGCTAAAAAGGGTGTTCTAGACTATGAAGGGCAGAAAGACTCCTGGTCCTGATGGTTTCCACCCTGTCTTCTTCCAAGAAAGATGTGAGACCACTAAACATCTTATCACAGTACCCTTTATGAGGTTTTCTCTTTCCAAAATCTCCCTCCTGAGATCGGCCACTCCTTTGTTTGCCTCATCCCTAAGTCCCATGATCATGTCCTTTTCAAGGACTTCAGACCCATTTCCATTTGTAATACCACCTTAAAGCTTCTTACCAAGGTTTTCGCCTGCATAGTCAAGCCTCTTCTGGACTCTATTATTTCTCCTTTCCAGTCTAGCTTTATCCCTGGTAGAAGGGGGACTGACAACATCTCTATTGTCCAAGATATTATGCATAGCTTTAAGTCCAGAAAAGGTAAGAATGGGGACTTTATTCTCAAACTTGACTTGGATAAGACTTATGATAAAATGGAGTGGAGTTTTGTTAAAGCTATTCTGCATAATTTTAACTTCCCTGACCCCTCGATTAAGAGTATCATGGCTTGTGTCTCTTCCTCCTCCATGACAGGATTTGCAGGGACTTCCTGTTGGAAGGTACTTGAGAGAACCTGGGGGGGGGGGGGGTTGGGCTTAGAAGGGTTAAATTACTCAACAAAGCTCTCTTAGCTAGCCAATTCTGGAGAATGATTAGAAATAAGGATAGCCTGTGGTGTAATATTCTGGTGGCTAAGTACAAGAATCACTCTTCTGGAGGGTCCTTCTCTTGGATGAGTATTTGCTGGGGCAAGGAGCTAGATAGACTGAAGAGAAATTGACTGTCAAATACATGTGGCTTGCCTAGAACAATGGTTGTTGGCCCATCTCCTTCTCCCTCCGCACAATATCACCAGGGCCATCCTTAGCACCCCCTTTCCCTGTTCTGAGCTCCCCGACTCCTTTAGATGAGTTGCTGAATCTTCTGGTAAGTTCACTGTTTCCTCCTCCATTGGCGTAGAGCCTAACTGACCCCCTGATCCTAAACCCTGGGCCTGGATTTGGAAGCTCCATATTCCCCTTAAGATCCAATTCTTTGTTTGGACTCTCTACCATGGTAAAATTCATTCTAATGAAGCCCTCATTTGGATCCTTCCTAGCCACTCCAACCTGTTTCCTATTTGTGGAACCTAGGTGGAGTCCCTGAACCATCTATTCAGGTCCTGTTGTCATCTCAGTTCCTTTTGCTATGAACTCAGTTTCCCTCACTCTCTTTACCCCCTCTCCCATATCCCCCTGGATACCTGGTTGTTTGAGAATGGCTCTCCTAATCTGGTTTGGAAGAGCCACTGGCAAAGAACATTCGTCTTTGTTCGCTGGTTCATCTGGAAAAGGAGGAGTGACCTGATTTTTGGTAACTCTACTTATATCACTCATGGAAAAGTCCTTTCTAGAATGGTCCAAAAGGAGGTGGATAGTTGGATTTTCTACATGGATACCTACTACACCAAGTGCTTGCCTTCTAAGCCTAGGTCACTGTGGTCTCCTCCTCCGGGGTTGCTTAAGTTGAACTGTGATGGAGCTTGGAAACCTTCTTGACAGGGCATTGGTGGTATGATCAGAAACTCTAGGGGGTGGCAGGATTTAAGGTTTTTTGTGCCAGGGTATACTCAACTAGTTCTCTGATCACTGAGGCTCTAGCTCTTCTTGCTGGTCTACGCCTGAGCGCATTTATCTCACCTTGTAGCCTGCACTGATTGTTTGGAACTTGTTAACATTTTCCATAAACCTGATCATGAACTTAGTGCTAAAAATATTTTTATGAAATGTAGGCGTTATGCAGTGAGCTCCATGCCTCTTTGAAGTATGACAACATATCCTCAAACACGGCTGCTGATCTCTAGCTGCTTATGCTGCTCCTGCTACCCAAAGCCCTGGTGTTTTCTCTTTTGTTTCTGCTTTCAATCCTACGTTTGACTCAAATTTTGAACAATGTATGTTGAATTCCCCTCCCACTTTGCTGGAGGATGTAGGGGGTGTTTCTCCCCCCCCCCCCCAATTTGAACCTCCCTAGTTTGAATTCCCCTCCCACTTTGCTATTAATTGTGAAAGTTAATGAATTAATTGGAAATTACTAACGTGAATGTTACATTATGAGTCATTTGACATGTTGTATATTTTTGTGTTAGGTTGACACTTTAAATAATATTTATTGGTTGAATTCCTAAATATACGTGATGCATGTCAACATCTAACTAAAAATTAAATGATAAACAACAACTTCAAATTCACTGTTAGAATTTTTCTGCTTTTATATTATATATGGATACGAATTAGGGATAATACTTTCTTAGATAAGGAGGTGATGCATTGTTATTGTGCTAATCAAAATAAGCGCGCACATTATTGTTTATGCGGTGTCAATGTCTAAGTAAGAAAATCTTTAAAAACACATAATATTGCCAAAATTTTTATTTTCTCTCATTGCTCGGCGCTGGTTAACTAGTCCTCCATACCTCTGCACGAATTGGTTGGCCAAATAGTAAGCCGTTTGAGACTCCACAATGTGGAAACCATCATTCTAGTATGACTTCTCCTTTCGGCTAGCCTGAAACGGCTAGAACAAATGTATACACAAGAAAATTATACATTTGTTATGACTTGGGTATCGCAAGCTAAGAAGAACAAAGAACAAGAACACAAAACGTAACGTGGTTTACAAGGACGATTGCTAGCTACATGCACGACCTAAACCCCTGCTTATTGAGAGAACACACAAAAATACAACCCACGAATGTAAGAGCACAACCTAGGCCATTTGTATAGACATATAGGACCGACTTACTACCCAAGACATCCCAAAACAATCCAAAAATGGATTAGGGAACGACTTGACAAACCCTGCCCAGTACTGTTCGCATGAATGGCACAACCTTTCTTCGTCATCTGTGGGTCCTTCTCTTCGCCGTTTCGTCGCTTCGTCTCTAACTCATCGCCAAGATTCCACAGTTCATTCAATTCACATTCGAACAAATCTCCCCCTTGCCTTGAATCTTCTCTTTTTCTTGCGCAATTAGCTGGTTCTCTCCAATTCCACAAGTTGCTCCAACTTTTCCAAGCTCCTGCAGCGCGTGCCCCTAGCGATGCTCCAACTCCCACAGAGTTCCTAAAATTGAAACCCCATCGATGCTCAAACTCCGGCCGAGTTCCTGCGATCGAATCCCCTATTTTTTGTTCCAACTCCTACTGAGCTCCTAAAACAGAACCCACTCCCAATACTTTGTTCCAATTCCCATCAATTTCATTCAATGTTTTGCAAAATTTCTCCAATCCCATTGAATTCCTGCAATATCGCCCCCTTGTGCGCCTCATACGCGCCCCCTTGCACACCTCTTACGCGCTGTGTCCATCGTCAGAGACTCCCCGTGCCAAATACTCCTCCTCATCAAGGGCACATATTTCATTCCCCCAACGGCGCCTAGAGAATCAGAACATCCTCCAAAGCACCCTTCACCTGCAACCAAATTTATAGATCATAAGTTCTTCCTTCATCCACCGGTGTCTATTTTTATCTACCGTTTGAACATACATCACCGTAGCTTCATGTAGACACCTAAATTCACATGTATGAAGAGCTCGTACTCCACATGTATTGTATACATAAGCTAATACATGCATACTTGTATGGGGGTTGTGAGACATGGCCTCCTCGCATATGATTCTTTTACACTCGGGAGTTAAGGGTCTAAGTGGTCCGGTTGCTAGAGTAGGGTCAGTCGCGTGCGAGCTATACACATACTTTCACACGACCCTTGAATTCATTCATGAGACTTACGATTTATCCGCCTATATATGCCGTTGACGATTTCTTATGCGAGGCAATTATATAACCACTCCATGCGGTTATATAACTACTCGTAACAGTTGTCCTAAGACCAGTATATAGGAGGGTCTGTCTCTTCATAGTGGTTGGGATCTTTCATGATTCTAAACCCCCATCGCTTACTGTCTCTCTTTCTTGAGTAGCATACATGGCTTACTCTCACCCCTTAATTACTTACCTCCTCACCGTAATTTGTATATGTATCGTTTGTAGTTGTTCTAATATCATGCAGGTACACGTAAGGATCGATATCAGATTCTATCCTTGTCCACACTTCCCATGGCCAGCGCCGTTGCGCCGGAACTTTGACTGTCTGAATCCCCTTACCTAGCCTGTGTCGCATCCCTCTTGCCCAACCCCACTCAACGGTGGTGCTTGTATCTTCTTGACCTCGTCCAACGACAACCAAATGCATTGTTGCTTCAACAACGAACCACATACTGAAGATATTCCTACCAGTATACCTGTCGATCATGATCATCCCCCCGGACATCGTCTCGTCATCTCCGATTACCCCCGAAATTGTGTGCTCCAGCTTGATCGCGAAACCCAAGCTTCAAATTCCACCGGATTGTGAAACCCTGCTCGTTAGCTCCACCTTGTTCTTGAGAGGCCATTGACCCCACTCTGATAACAGATTTTTATGACCTCGGTATCGTGAGCTAAGACGATATAAACACAAAGAACAAAACACAAAACATAGCGTGGTTCACTAGCCCGATTGCTAGCTACGTTCATGGCCAAAACCATGTTTATTGAGAGAACACACTTGAATACAACCCACAAATGTAAGAACACGAACTAGGTTCTTTCTGTAGACATATGTGACTGATTTAATTCCCAAGACATCCCCAAAACACCCAAAAACGAACTAGGAATAATTTGACCGACCCTGCCCAGTACCATTCGCACGAATGGCACGACCTTCTGTACGAAACATTCGTGCGGAAGCCCTCTTCTTTTTTCGTGCGAAAGGCAGTGTCATGTGGCTTCCTTCATCGTCCGTTGGTCTGTCGCTTCGCCGATTCGTCTATAACTCCCCTGCAAGCGTGCGCAGTCCATTCGAGGCACATTCCAACACATTTCTCTCAAAAAAATGATTCCTACTAAAAATGGTTAACTCGAACCTGACAGAGGTACAAAGTGGATCAGAGCACTTGACAAAACTCTATGGCGATCGTACTCACAAGTCTACAAAAAAGAGATAGTAATAGCATAATTATAACCATATGATAAAACTTAGAAGAAGAAAAAAAAAAAAGAATGGACACCACCACCAACTTAGGTAAAGCATATAATCATGAAGCCGTACTGTCCACACGTCCATTGCTTTCTTACTTCCGTATGCAAAGAATCGTTATCGTGCAAGTCTTTCAACATCACTAACCACTCACTACTTCAGTAGTCATCATCCGAAGGGCGATTTCCGAATAAAATTATTAGAAAAACAACATGAAATGGAAAAACATAGAAGGGGCATGGTATCGGAGTAAAAGGAGGAGAATAGCAATTTATCCAATATGCATGAAGAGGGAACACATTCCCTTTAGTTGCCTCTAGCTCTCAACAATATTCTCTCAGCCAAAAGAAAGTAAGTCCAATAATCCATAATGCACCCACCTCCATCCCCTATAAATTCCACCCTTGCAACACCAAGTTCCTTACCACCTCAAGTGTTCCAACATCCACCAAAGCACTCAAAAAACAAGCCCCAATCCACTCTCTTCCCTCACAACCATCATCTTTCTTTCATTTTTTTTGGCCAGTATCGCACTAATGGATATGTTAAGAGAAATGGTTGCACAAAGCCCCGTGGTGATCTTCAGCCAGAGCACATGCTGCATTAGTCATAGCATCAAGACTCTCTTCCGTGAGTTTGGTTCTAACCCTGCTGTTTATGAGCTTGATGAGATTTCCAGAAGCTGGGAGATCGAGCAAGCGTTGGCTCGGCTTGGTTGCAACCCAGTTGTACCGACCGTGTTCATCGGCGGTGAGTTGGTCGGAGGAGCCAAGGAGGTGATGAGTCTCCACCTTAGTAGGTCATTGAAACCCATGCTTAAGAAGGCTGGAGCTTTGTGGGTATGATGATATTACACTATATGTGTTATAAGCTGAGCTCAATAGTAATAAGGACCAGTTTCAGTTACTAGTCCATGATAACAGTGGTGGACAAGTTGTGGTAATGCAACCACATGATAGGTATTTAGCAGATTGCCATTGTACTTTTGGACTGCTTTTTTGAGGTAACGACGAGGTGAACTACTAGGGACAGGTTAGTTATGATGATCGAGAATTGGAAATAATATGTACTGTAGTAGTATATCCATGTAAGATTTACGTATGGTGACATGACCACGGTTTTAATGTTGTAGTGGCTTTGTTCACAAATTAATGTTTATCTTTTTATTAGAGGTGTTCAAAACAGTTTATGTTGTTTTCTTCTTGCATTTCAATTTGCACTGGAAAAAAGAATATTTTGCTATAAATATGAAAAATAGGGATAGATCAGTAAATGATGAACATCAATGAATCGAGAAAAAGACCATGAGAGGCTCTGATTCCATCGTATTATGCAATTGGATAGATATAACAAGATGAAGAGAGGGAAAATTAATTTCATCAAAAAATGAACACTAGAGAAATGGAGAAATTTTTCAGTTCTCCGTTAGAGCACCACATGATGCTCTAAGTCCAATTAAAGTGGTCCATTTATACAAACTGTCAGTGGAATCTACCACTTATCAAGTGATGATACACACTTATTGGACTTAGAGCACCTTGTGGTGTTCTGTTGGAGCACTAAAAAATTTCTCAGAGAAATGAGATACCTCCCTCTTTTAACAGGGATTACCAAACGTCTAACCACCCTAACATCCTTACTGACTCTGCGACATGTACAACTAATTATATGTAGCCCCACTAAATTCTTACTATACTTGCATACTACCAAAAAACAACTACAACTACAGCCATATTAACTCACCCTTATATCAAGTTACACGTAGCTTCCCAAAGCTTTCTTTACAGTATTCTAACAAGTGGTTGAAAGTACCTGGAAATCTATTTCCATTTGTTTCTGAATGTAAGGACTTGAAAGTAACATACATGATTACTAAATGTATTGTACGAGCTTATTATAGTCAATTGGGACATGATTAGTATATGATGTCACAAATAATTTTTTTAGTGACAATACATTTCGTCACCCCTAACTGCTATGGAATGACGATATCTATTTGGTTTTCACATTTCATTAGTTGACAGTGACAATATTCTGTTGTCATTGTGTTGTAGATGGTGATGATGATAATCGTCACTAGCCACTACTTTATGTGACAGTAATTGTTGTCATATAAGATAAGCTGACAATATTTCTTCGTCACTAACTGTTTAAATTTAATTTTTGTCGTGTTAGTGACAATTTTTTTATGACTGAAGTACCAAATTGTAGTGACATATTTCTTCTTATCACAATGACGTTAGTGGAGGATATTTAGTGACGATTTTTCTTCTCACTATACCCTTAATTGGGTAATTGACACTAAACCTACATGAAAAATGTATTTTGGGACACAAAATTCTGTGCACTTTCAAATTCTCACTACAACCCCCTGAAATATACATCCATGGGACACATAATCCCCGCAGTTCCAATTTCCCACTAAACCCCATGCAATATACATATGTGGGACACTTACCTCAAATTGATAACGAGGGTCAAATTTCTAACGGAAATTCATCACGTGCTAATGACGTGATGGTCTTTGAAGTTAATTTTTCTTCATCCATAAAACTAGCACGTGAATAGCACACAATGAATTTCCGTTAGAAATTTAACTTTCGTTATCAATTTGGGATTAAGTGTCCAACAAATATATATCGCAGGGGGTTTAGTGGGAAACTGAAATTGCAGGGGGTTAAGTGTCCAATGAATGTATATTGCAGGGGGGTTGTAGTGGGAAAATAAAATTGCAGAGGGATTTGTGTCCCAAAATGCACTTTCCATGTAGGTTTACTGTCCATTACCCCCCTTAATTTTGACTTTGGCGACAAAATAACTGCACACAAAATCCCGCGTGGTGAGGGTATTCTCTCGCATAATATGATGCTTTTGTATCATAAAAGATGTTGTCTTGATAAAACGTGGTCGGCGTCTTTTAAGTTCTTGACAGAATTTTTAGTTCAAGTTTTATAGTGACTAGCATTCTGGAAATAGAGACTGCAATCATGGAGCTTTGAAAGTTAGTGTCGCAATGTAACAATTTCACTCTTTTGAGTTATTGTAACCTCAAGTTAAGCCTAACATTTGTATTTGGATTCTTTTTGCGGAGAACCAAGTTTAAAAGGTTCATGTTGCAGAAACGAAACACTCTGTAGACATTCACTCACTTACACTTTTTAGCCGCAAGAAGAAGATACCAGGAAGGTGAATTTAGGAACAAAAAAGGTCAACTATTTAGTAGTAAAAACTAAAAGCTGGCCTTATTTGAAATATGGTCACTATAGCCACTTAGCTCCAGCTTCTTTAAGCATCTTGTTGAGTGAACCATTAAGCTGAAGAGTCATCACAGAATTAGCCGAGCCGACAAACTTCCCACCAATGAACACGGCTGGAACCGCCGGATTACACCCTAGCCGGTTCAGAGCCCACTCCATTTCCTTCCCTCTCGAGTCCTCGTCGAGCTCATGGATCATGGGGCTCACGCCTTGCTCGTAGAAGAGTCTCTTGATTGCATGACTCATGCAACATGAACTCTTGCTGAAGATGACCACAGCCCTTTGTGACGCCAACTTTGCTATGAGGTCCATCTTCTTCTCTTAACTATCGTTTTCAGATATCTGTGTGTGTGCTTTAGGTATCTGGTAACGAAATTGGCAGTATTTCCTGAAAACGAGAGTGAAATTAGGAAGAAAAATGTGGGTTTACCTACTTGTTAAGGGAGTGTTTGAGGCTTGAGATTGGTTTTTGATGTCTTAAGAGGGACTTATTTATATGTGTCCTTCAGCACAAAAGAGAGAATCGAAATGAAGGTGGTGAATTGGCATTTTTTTTATTGTTTAATGCAAAGAATAGAAAAAGAAGTGATGAAAAAGTTGAAGGTTCGAAATGGATATAATTGGATATATGCTCCAACCACAATACCCAAATTGATTTGATTGAGACTTGTGTATGGTTTGCCATTAAACAGTGTTTGATTCGATCCCTAAGCTGTTGTTCCTGTGAGAATCTCTGTGTGAAACTACTCCAGTTGCACTCAAATTATTGGTGCGGCGCCCGAAAGCAATGCTAATTATGAACCCAGTTTACCAATATTGTCTAACTGCAGCCACATCCTTTAAACTGCCTGATTCAATTCCCCAATTGCCAATTGACTTCCAATGTTGTTTAAGATTGCCACCCAATCTGTCTTCGGCTGAGATTTGTTGAATTAGAAGTTCAAATGTTATGGAAATTTCTGAGAAATTGTAGATTTCAAGCGGGTTCCAAATAATTTTCAAATTTTCAGCTATTTCAACTTTTATCCGTCTTTTCCATTTCTTTTATTATTATTCCAACTTTCAGTGACTCTTACCTTATTAAAGAAATGAGGCTGCTGGATGGATTTGAAGTTGACAAAGTTACTGTTCATTTGGTATGAGATTTACCAAATGAACAGTAACATCCGGTATAGCAGAAGCCGTAGGATTGGTTTGAAGAGGTTTTATCATCACCGTTGGATCATTTTTAGACGTTATGTTTGAATGATTAATAGGACGATGTCGTTTTGGTTTGGTTTAGTACTTAATTAAAAGTTTGTTAAGCCCGTTGGCTGAGTCAGCTGAATTGGATGGCGTGGCACCATCTGATTTGCTGGTTCATAACCAATGAGGTATTTACTTTCTGTTATTTGCTTTCTAGCCCCTGTAGTTTGGTTATTCCTCGTCTGTGAGGATATAACTAGTAAACTTGCAGTGTTTGATATCTATAAAAATATTTGGAGTTTTTCTTCTCTCTTTGGTGTTCTTCCCTCGCATCATCTCCTTCTTCTTCTACTTTCTTAATATGGTATCAGAGCCATAGGCTTCGAATCCATTCTCTTCGTTTTGTGCCGGAGGTTGCTAGGGTTGCTCTGTGTCAACCGATCTAGTATTGATCAAGATGGTGCTTCCGGAGGAATCATCTAGGGTTTCTGGTGATTCTGGATCTTGTTCTCAGATGGATGGATCTTCGCCATATTTTCTGCATAACTCTGATTCTCCAGGTATGCTGTTAGTTTCTCAAGTACTTACTGGTGACAATTTCAATCTATGGTATAGATCTATGATTGTGGCTTTGGAAGCCAAAAATAAATTGGATTTTGTTACTGGTGTTATCACTGAACCGGAGAAGACATCTCAGTTGTATTCCTTGTGGAAACGTTGTGATAGAATGGTTATTTCCTGGTTGATTAACTCTGTGAGTGAGGAGATTGCATCTAGTGTTGTTTATTACACAACAGCTAGAGATATTTGGTTTGACCTGTTTGAAAGGTTTTCTCAGAAGAACCTACCCAAGGTGTTTCAACTTAGTAGTGCCATTGTGCATTTGAAACAGGGAGGTATGAGTGTTACTGCTTATTTTACCAAGCTAAAGTCTCTCTGGGATGAATTGGAGAATTACACAGAGATGCCTATGTGTACTTGTGGAGCTATGCATTCTTGTACTTGTAATGTGTTGGGAATGATTCACAACAAACTTCAACAAGAACATATAATGCAGTTTCTTATGGGACTTAATTCCTGCTATTCTTCTGTTAGAGATCAGGTTCTCTTGATGGATCCACTTCCTAGTCTTAACAGGGTGTTTGCCAAGGTGGTTCAACAAGAGATGCAGGGAACTATCTCTGGTATAGGCACTTCAATTCCCACCATGGCCATGTATTCATCTCCATTTCATCATGGACAGACATATGGTGGACCCTCTCATGGAAATGTCAATGCTCCTACCTCAGAAGTTCAACATGGAGCTCATGTACAAGGAACTCCTAAATCCAAATTGATATGTCATCACTGTGGAGGTACTGGACACATAAAAGCTAAATGCTGGAAATTACATGGTTACCCTGCAAATTTCAAAAACAAGACTAAAAATCAAGCACATAATGTGGTTAGTGACACTGTAGAAGCTAGTGGTGCTGACAAGAGTGCTTTTCCCTTTACAAAAAGTCAATGTAACCAGATGATGCACTATATTAGTACACAGATGCAGCAATCTAGTCATGGAGGGATGAGTGATTCTAGTTCAAGTTCTCCATCTCATAGTAATAATTCTACTAGCATGGAGAGTCCTATTCATCAGTTTGCTAGAGCAAATAATTCTCCTTATAACCAGCATTTTATGGGCTGTGTCTCTGGTTCTTTGACCACAAACAAGTCTAGTGGTGACACTTGGATCATAGATAGTGGAGCTACTGATCATATGTGTCATGATCTCAGTATTCTTGATGATACTGTTGAAGTCTCTAATGTTTTTGTCTATTTGCCAAATGGCAAGAGAGTTAAAGTCTCTCATACAGGAGTTGTAACTCTGACTCCTACACTTCAGCTTGTAGGAGTTCTTTATGTGCCTGAGTTTCAGTTTAACCTGATTTCTATGACTCAGTTAGCCAAGGAGCAGGAGTGCATGTTTGTCTGTGATTCAGAAGGTTGCAAGATTTTGCAAGAAGGCACTAAAGTTCTTCTTGGTGAAGGTAATAAGTCAAATGGACTTTATATTTTGAGAACAGTTAATACTGGTTTTAATTTGTGTAATAATGCACACTCTAAGCCAAACAAGATGTTTTCAAGCCAAATTTGGCATCAAAGATTGGGTCACTTGTCAGATGGCAAGCTAAAATGGATGACTGCAGTTCTGAAAGATGGAGGTTCTATTGATAATTCTCAATGTGAGATCTGTCCATTAGCAAAGCAAAAGAAGCTCCCATTTCCTAGTATTGGGAAATTAGAACAGTTAGCTTTTGCACTAATTCACTGTGATATTTGGGGACCATATAGAGTTCCTACTTATGCAGGTCACAGATATTTTTTGACCTTGGTGGATGATTCCACAAGAATGACATGGGTATATTTGATGATTCACAAGTCAGAAGCTCAGACACTTCTTCCTCAATTTTATACTATGATTGAGACACAATTTGAAGTGAAATCAAGAGAATAAGGAGTGATAATGCAAAGGAGCTAGCTCTTGTTGATTTCATGTTAGAAAAGGGGATTGTTCATCAGTTAAGCTGTGTTGAATCCCATCAGCAAAATTCAGTGGTTGAAAGGAAATATCAGCATCTTCTGAATGTGGCAAGAGCTCTTAAGTTCCAGTCTTCTTTGCCAAGTAGATTTTGGGGTGACAGTGTATTAACTGCTACATACATCATAAATAGAGTTCCTTCTCCAGTATTGCAGCACAAGTCTCCTTTTGAGTGTCTATATAATGGGAAACCTGATTATGACTCCTTGAGAGTTTTTGGCTGCTTGTGTTATGCCTCCACTTTACAAAAAGGGAGGACAAAGCTTGATGCTAGAGCTGAACCTTGTGTTTTCTTGGGATATGTGTTTGGCATGAAGGGATACAAATTGTATCACTTGAAGAAATGTTCTTTCATCATTTCTTGGGATGTTGTTTTTCATGAGACTGTGTTCCCTTTTAGTACACCATCCTCTTTGTGGCCTCACTTTGATGATGACATAGTGTTGCCTGCTCCAGTTTTACCAGAAACTACTCTGAATTATGGTAATACTCCTACAGCCTCTTCACTTTCAGAAAATCTCAGCTCTATGCAGTTACATGACTCAATAGAGTCCTCATCTGAGCTTCATGATTCTCCTTCTGCTAATGTTCCTGTGAGGAGAAGCAACAGAGAGTCAAGAGTACCCAACTACTTGAAGGATTATGTGGTGAATAGACCTAAAATGGTGTCAGCTTCATTAGCACCAGTGGTTTTTGATACAGTTCCAGGTCAATCTATCTTCTCAAAATGCCTAGCCACTTTGAATGCAGCCTCATAACCTCAGAGCTATCAAGAAGCCTGCAAGTCTTCTCAGTGGGTGAAGGCTATGGATGAAGAATTACAGGCACTTGAATTGAATAAAACATGGGAGATTGCTATTTTGCCTTCTGGACATGATTCTGTGGGTTGTAAGTGGGTGTATATGGTAAAGCTGAAGTCTGATGGAGATGTTGAAAAATTTAAAGCTAGATTAGTGGCTAAAGGATATACACAAACAGAGGGAATTGACTATACAGAAACTTTTTCACCTGTGGCAAAGTTGCCTACTCTCAAATGTCTACTTGCTCTAGCAGCTCTAAAAGGTTGGCATCTTCTGCAACTAGATGTTAACAATGCCTTCCTTCATGGAGAGCTAGATGAAGAGGTGTACATGGAATTGCCTCCAGTTTATAAGGTGCCTAGTCACACTTTAGCAACTTTATCACCACATGGCAGAGTAGTGTGTCATCTCAAGAAGTCTCTCTATGGTCTAAAGCAGGCATCCAGACAATGGTATAGTAAATTCTCAAATACCCTTCTTGCTCTTGGTTTTGTTCAGTGCAAAACTGATTATACACTCTTTGTGAAAGTCACAAAGTCTTCTTTTGTGTGTATTTTGGTATATGTTGATGATATCATTCTGGGGGGAATGTTCTAAGTGAGCTGAACACTTTGAAAGTCATGCTAAACACTAAGTTTCAGCTGAAAGATCTGGGCTTTCTAAGGTATTTTCTTGGTTTTGAGATAGCCAGAAATGATCATGGCATTAGTTTATGCCAGAGAAAATTTGCTTTAGATATACTCCATGAGAATGGATATGAATCTTGTAAAGCTGCATCTGTGCCAATGGATCCTTCTGTGAAGCTAACTGCTGATTCTGGGGATCTTCTATCTGCTGAAGACATTGTTAAATACAGGAAATTGATTGGGAGGTTGTTGTATTTATGTAATTCTAGACCAGATATTTGCTATGCAGTGCATAAGCTCTCCCAATTTATTGCCAAGCCAACAGCAGTGCATCTTAAAGCTGCACATCCTGTTCTCAGATATTTGAGTAATGCTCCAGCTCAAGGTCTTTTCTTCTCAGCACATTCTTCACTTGAGTTAATAGGTTATGCAGATGCTGACTGGGGTGGCTGTTTGGACACAAGGAAATCAACTTCTGAATATCTGGTTTATGTGGGTGATTCACTTGTTTCTTGGAGGTCAAAGAAGCAAACTGTTATTTCCAGAAGTTCCACATAATCAGAGTATAGAAGTTTGGCAGAGATTTCTTGTGAATTGCAATGGTTCATTTATCTTCTTAATGATTTTGGCATCACTCTTCAGCAAGTTCCAGTCATCTACTGTGATAGCAATTCCGCACTCCAACTTGCTGCAAATCCAATTTTCCATGACAAGACTAAGCATGTGGATATGGATTGTCACCTTATAAGAGATTTGGTGCAGAAAAAGGTCATTTCTTTGAGGTACATTTCTACAACTCATCAATTAGCTGATCTGCTCACTAAACCTCTTCATCCTGCTATTTTTGGATTTCTGTTGTCCAAGTTGGGTGTGAGGCTCATCCACACTCCAACTTGAGGGGAGGTATTGAAGAAATGAGGCTGCTGGATGGATTTGAAGTTGACAAAGTTACTGTTCATTTGGTATGAGATTTACCAAATGAACAGTAACATCCGGTATAGCAGAAGCTGTAGGATTGGTTTGCAGAGGTTTTATCATCACCGTTGGATCATTTTTAGACGTTATGTTTGAATGATTAATAGGACGATGTCGTTTTGGTTTGGTTTAGTACTTAATTAAAAGTTTGTTAAGCCCGTTGGCTGAGTCAGCTGAATTGGATGGCGTGGCACCATCTAATTTGCTGGTTCATAACCAATGAGGTATTTACTTTCTGTTATTTGCTTTCTAGCCCCTGTAGTTTGGTTATTCCTCGTCTGTGAGGATATAACTAGTAAACTTGCAGTGTTTGATATCTATGAAAATATTTGGAGTTTTTTCTTCTCTCTTTGGTGTTCTTCCCTCGCATCATCTCCTTCTTCTTCTACTTTCTTAATATACCTGGTTTACAACTCAAACATCGTAAACTGGCTTTCATCCCATTTCTTGACTGGGGTGACATATTATGTGATTTCCACGCATCAATTACGTTCTCCATGGTGATATGATTTACTTTCGTCAACCGTGAAAACATTGTGAGAGATAATTAAGGAAATGACAATTATTAATCAGGAACCTTCATCATGTGGTGCACGTGTTTGCTTACACACAAACACTGTTGTTTTAAGGATTAGATTCGACTGATTTGATGTTAAGGTTCGACGACAAGGAATTAAAGAATAAATCACGCGTAAGCAAATATAGCATAAATTTGTAGTGTAGTCATTGTTTACTCAAAACTTGTAAAATTATAAAAGGAACTTGCTGGCAGCAAAAGTTAAAATCTATATCATGGAATCATAGAATCTTCAGTTTGATATATCACCTTCTCGATCTCTTTCTTTCTCTATCAGCATTATTAGATTTTGGACGGAGATCAATATTGTCACCTTTGGATCTACATAATAAAATGTAATATGTTCCTTTGGCCTCTTTTCTCCACATATCATTATTCTTTCACAAGGAATATGAAAGCAATTACACTCTGTACCTGGCCTCCATCTTATCCTAAAATCTATATGTGATCTTCGTACGTGTGTTTGTGTAATACCAAGAGCTGTCCTCGTGGTATTCTTATGTAAGAGTTAAATTTTTTGACATTCTTTTCCCCAACTTGGCCCATGCTTTCACCTGTAAAATTAAAGTTCTCTCCGTAGGATATCTTATCGTCTAGATCGGTCTCCCTCTCATGTCAATATATATACGTGGATGTCTCTGGACTAGTAGTGGAGTATAGATTGCTCTTCAACACCGTTCAACACTTTTTGTATTTGTACGGATATGTAACTTAGGCTTAGTTTTTTCTTTCTCTTTTCCAAATTAGAACTTCATTAAACTAACGCAAACAAGGCGCCCAAGAGTATGTGCTACATCCAGGAAAGCCAGCATATGGCTTAACAAAACAAACTCTATGAAAATAGACAGAGTTAATAGTCTTAGTACGGTTTCGTATGTACCGTACTTAGTAGAGGACTACATTTGTACAAACTCAATTTGAGCGACCCATCAAAACTTTTCAATGTGACCTTGGTGGAGAATTCGATAATGGGTCTTTTCACTCTCACGCCATTAATCATGGGCTTGTCTTCCGGTTTGCGTGTCCTCAGACGTCAGCTCAAAATGGCAAAGCTGAACGCATGATTCGTCGAATCAATGACATCAGTCGTGCCCTCCTAGCTCAGGCCTCCCTTCCAGCCTCTTTCTGGGTTGAGTCTCTTCTGACTGCTGTCTACCTTCATAACATTCTTCCCACCAAAGTCATGCATCAGCCCCCTGGCTACCGCGACACACGCCATCCTGACTTTGTTTGCCGGTTACGCAAATCCTTATATGGTCTGAAGCAGGCTCCCCGTGCTTGGTTTCAGCGATTTGCCACCGTCCTCACACAGACTATCGGTTTCTCTGGTTGCTCGTGTGATGAGTCTCTCTTCGTCTACAGTCGTGGCTCGGACATCGTCTACCTCCTGCTCTATGTGGATGATATCGTCATCACTGGGTCGTCTCCGGTTGTCATGGATCAGATTGTCTCCCAGCTCTCTGGAGAGTTTGCTATGACTGACCTGGGCCATCTGCATCACTTTCTGGGCATTGCTGTCACCCGTGATTCGTCCGGCCTGTTCCTGTCTCAGCATCAGTATGCGACCGACATCCTTCGTCGTGCCTCTATGTCGACCTGTAAGTCTACTGCCATCCCTGTTGAGGTAGGAAGTAAACTCACAGCTACATCTGGCCCACCGGTTGCTGATCCTACATTATACCGCAGTCTTGCTGGGGCCTTGCAGTACCTCACGTTCACTCGACCAGACATCCAGTATGCAGTTCAGCAGGTTTGTCTCTTCATGCATGACCCCCGTGAGCCGCACTTTCATGCCCTGAAGCGTATCTTGCGCTACATCAGTGGGACACTTGAGTATGGTCTCCGGCTCTCTGCCTCCGCTGCTGATTCCCTCACCGCCTACACTGACGCAGATTGGGCTGGTTGTCCGGACACGCGCCGCTCCACTTCTGGTTACTGTGTCTTCTATGGGGACAATCTTCTGAGTTGGTCGTCCAAACGACAGGCCACAGTATCTCGTTCTAGTGCTGAGGCTGAATATCGCGGTGTTGCTAACGCCGTCTCCGAACTCTGCTGGGTCCGGAATTTGCTTATTCAGCTTCGTGTCACCCCGCCTCGGGCCACTGTCGTGTATTGCGACAATGTGAGTGCTGTCTATCTCTCTGGTAATCCTGTTCAGCATCAGCGCACTAAGCATGTTGAGATTGATCTACACTTCGTTCTTGAGAAGGTTCGTTTGGGTCAGCTTCGCGTGTTACACATCCCTGCGGATTATCAGTACGCCGACATTTTCACCAAGGGTCTTCCTCGGCCCTTGTTCCAGCGTTTTCGTTCCAGTCTCAGTGTTGGCGAGCCTACAGTTTCGACTGCGGGGGAGTAATAGTCTTAGTACGGTTTCGTATGTACCGTACTTAGTAGAGGACTACGATTGTAATTAGCAAAATTAGTGTATGTAATTTCTATATAAGCTTTGTGAATATTCAATGAAAATTACGGAAAGATTTCACCAACCTTCAAGAGTATCAAGCTATTAGCAAGCCCACTACAACAAGACACAACTACAACTAGACTCGAAAGCTGCCCAAGAACAAATGAGAGGCAAAACAAGACCGCTGCAACAAACTAGTACTACTTAACAACATTCTACTGCTTTCCTGGCCAAAACGTGCGCTCCCTGCACCTCCTTCCTACCAACTTTGGAGAGCACATATCGTTTAGAAGAGAAAAGCTGTTTCTTTTCATCTTTTCAAAAGCGGGGCGTCCTTATAGCTTGCTATACTTAGGCTTAGTTTGGATGGTTCGTATTTTAATGTTTGGTTTTTAGTTCCTTGAGAACTGGTGGATAAGACGAGGAAAGAGAGAACACAGTTTGTTCGATTGCTGGAAAAAAAAACTATCTATCCAAACCACCTTTTAATAGTCGTGCAATTTCCCGGACATTTTGACATCTCTAAACTATTAACTTCCTTGACTTTCTAAATGGTGTGAGAAGATCACATCCATAAGCTCCCCTTCGTGCATAGAGTATGTCCTCAATCAGTCTCAGCTAACGAGTTTTCAGAGGGCACAGAGTACAAATTTGCACCCTGGATCAGTTCCACAACATTATTTGTTATATTTCACGGACACTTCATCAGGGGCGAAGTTTATATTTCGGAAACTCAGAAACATCTTCGAAACTCTGATCCTCCCTGCAAACGTCTCTGAAGCTCTAGGGGTATACTATTATCTGTTATATTGCACGGACACTCCATCAGGGCTACATGTGCATTTCGAGTACTCGGAAACTCTAACACTCCTGCCAGTATCTCCTAAATCTTATGAGTAGGGGTGCAACTTGGACGGGTTGAGCCCGACCAACCCGAACCCAGCCCGGACTAAAGTCGGGCTTGGGCACATGTTTTGATTAATTTGGACGGGCTTGGGCAAAAATTTTCAACCCGAATTGCAATTAGGGTCGGGCTTGGGTAGGAATATTCAACGATGGGCTAACCCGAATTGTCCGATGGGCTTGGGTAGGAATATTCAAGAATTTATTATTTTTATATTAATTATTATTGATATTTTTAATTGTGTTTATCTTCTTAACTAATAGTTTTTTTTTCACAAAATATTTACTATTTTGTTGTATAAATGAAAAAAAAATGACTATAACAATATATAGTCATTTATTTAGCCTTAAAAAATTGAAATGTCTACATTTAATATCTATTTTTATACGTAAGTTATTAACTTAACTTTGAGGGGGCAATTAAAACTGAGTTGAATGTGATAATTATGTTAATTTATTTAGTTGAATGGGCTAGCCCGAATTCAACCCGAACCCGAATTGGTTTGTTCAAATTTGGGCTTGGACGGGTTGACAATGCTCCTAACCCGGGTTGGGCTGGGCTTGGGCAACCCCGACAGAACTCGGGCTTGGGCTTGGACAAGGGTGTCAACCCGCCCAGCCCGCCCGAGTTGCAGTCCTACTTATGAGCGTTTTGTAGTGGAAAAAATATTTCACCTGAAAGACTGTCACTACAAGAAATGTGGGAATAGACAGCGGTTTCAATGGCAGCGGTTTCAATAAACCGCTGGTATAGAACAACTACACCGGCGGTTTTTATAAACCGCTGGGAAAAATGACGACCGCTGGTATATGTTAATGCCAATGCCAGCGGCCACTTTGGAACCGCATGTAAGTAAACTGCTTTACCAGCGGTTCTGTAACTGCTGGTAAATCAATATCTATACCAGCGACTGTGTTACTATTAGCAGCGGTTTTTTAGTAGAAAAAAAATTCTAGATCTCCTAGCAAGTGGCTTTGGTGACTTTTACCACAACACCATCATCAAATAAGTTACTTTGTATGCCATTTTAATAAACTTTTCTATTATTCACCATCATAAATATTTATCTCTTTACTATTGTTTTGTATGCCATTTTAATAAACTTTTCTATTATTCACCATCATAAATATTTATTTCTTTACTATTGTTTAATATTTTAAATTTTATATTTGATCTTTGAAATTGTGCATCAGAATGATTTGTATTCGACAAAGCATTGTCGTATGTTCCTGTACAAAAGAGACTTGAGTACATAAATACAAATATAGAAATTATTGGTATGTATGTACTCAATCGAACTACAAGTTGGCCAAATATGGGCTATGTGACTGAATTCTCAGTTGGATTGCCGATCCTCAGTAATTAATGAAATCGATGGCGCTATTAACTGACCATATCAGGCTATAAATAGTGACAATCGATCTATACTATTTTACTTAATGGAACTTTAAATTGACTAAATTGCCATGAGCATATGCCTAATTTTTAAAACACAATCCCATCTTAGAAAATTCAGGCCAAAATGTTAAACCGGATCCCAACGTTTTAAGGAAACCATTAATTGAAATCCCTAGTATGTTAGGGTTGGGCCCGACTGGCTTTTGGGTCATAGGGCCAATGTTCAATGCTAAATTTTCTGAATAAGTCTTCTAATTGGTCAAAGTGATCTATCAATTATGAATTGATGCTCAAGTGTATTATCGATCTCTGCTAATTATCTCAATTAAACTTGTAATTGATCAAATTGGACAATTGATGTGACTCTCCCCTCAATTGGACTGCCAATCTTTACTAATGAGCTCAACCCAACTTATAATAGAACATCAATTAAGACCCATTGATCTCAATTGAACTGCTAATTGACCAAACAGAATCTCATTTCTAATTCACTAGTGAATCAAACCATCAATCTTTATTGGGGAACTCAATCGAACTACAAATTGCGAAATCAATAAGTCAATCGTGAATGTAGAGCCTTTTCAAAATAATGAAAGCAGTCAAAACTCTTAATTGACCTACTTGGACTACTGAAATAGAAAAAATACTATTCTTATTGCAGTTGACGATAAAAGTAATGAATGATTGAGGGAAGGATTGAAGTCATGGTGGCAAGATGGGCCGACTCGCGTGACAATTTAGCACGGCCTGCCCCGACACGTTCTAAACACGCCCCAAGCACGACCCGCTCCACCCTCCGACGGCACGACCCGCTCAAAGGCGTGCTCAACCCGTGGCACGGCCAGGTCACGTACCTCCCCTAGCCAACCCGACCCGGCCTGGCCCGCCCCTCACGGACCGTGCACGACTCGCACAAACAAGGCACCTCTGACATGACCCACCCCCTACAACCCGACACGTGCCAAGTTTCTAGAATTTTCGAGCCCGCCCCGCCCCTCACGGACCGTGCACGACCCGCACAAACAAGGCACCTCTGACATGACCTGCCCCCTACAACCCGACACGTGCCACGTTTCTAGAATTTTCGAGCCCGGTCCGCCCTACCCCTCGGCACGACCCATACCCAGCCCCCCGCGCCTCGGCACGACCTTAACCCAGCACGGCCCGACCCGGCATGGCCCGCTACCACCATGAGATTGAAGTAACTAGTATTGAAATTCTATGGGCCTAAAATTAAATAAAACATTACTTATTGGACTAAGCTTAATGATATTTTGAAAATAGAGTAAACTTAATGGTTAAAATGCATAATTTGTAAAATTACATGTGCCTAAATAAGACATCATAAAAGAGAAAGAGTAAAGTAGCTCTTTCATTTTCTTGGGCGGCAGGGTGAAAAATGGGCGGCAGAGTTCCCCCAATTTTCAACCCTAACCAATTTTTTCCCTCCATCGCTCACCTAAATCTGAAATCTCTCCCCCCAAAACTCAATCCTAACTCCCTGCTTTCCATCTCTCTTTCTCACCCTCGCTGTGCTTCGCTGTTACAAGTTCTCTGCCAACAATGAGGGAAGGGTTGTCTTCTCCAGTAGATACGTTAGTGAAGGCGTATTTGATCATTCAACCCAATTGCTTTCACTATCTTTCAATCCTTGTCCAACTCTCCAACTGCATGTCGACCTCTCATTCTAACGCGATTCAAGGCCTCGATTTCATCTATCTTCATCTCACTGGAAGCTCTCTGGAAACCAATTGAACATAGGTTTTCTTGTTTTCTATCTCAGTGGTTATCAGTCCACGTTGAGGGTTGATTTCGTCCGAACATGACTACCTGAGGTACGATTTTGATTTTCAGTATCCGATTTTGAAATTTCAATATGTTCTTTCAAGAAGCCCTAACACAGTGAACATGTTCTTAATGACTTCGATTTCATCCTTTTGACTTTCAGGGCCTCGAATTTGTTTGGAATGAGTGTTGATGGTTTTTAATTTTCAGGTCTATTAACAGAAGTTAGGGTTCCCAGGTTTGTGACACCACTCTTTGCAGGTTATATTTTTATTTTTTTTCTAGCAAACTTCCAATTGCTTTCAGTTTTGGTGGGATAGGGGTTTTCCCTTCATTAAATCTGCTTCCTAATGATCATAGTAGATGGATTTGTTAACTTATGAATATGCATGATTTGAGGTTAAATGGTCAGAGACTTCTGTAGTTGTTGTTTACTTGATGTTGATGAATATACATGTCTCTTGTAGATTAACATAAGTGATCTTGTACTTAATTCCCCCTGATTGACTATAAGAAGCTCTGCCTTAGCAAGATTCTTACATTACATTAATCTGAAAACACATACAGGTTTGGAAGAAGCATGAAATAGAAGGCGATAGTTAACTGGTATGAACGGAGTAGAGGTCCAACTGATCATTGATTCTTCTTCCACAAGACTGTGTTGGAATCTTCAAGTGAACCCTTGACTGGATCAGGAAAAAGGACAAGTCCACAGACTGCAACTTGTAAGTACTGGGAATTTCCTTGACTGGAACATCCCTCTAATGATCTGGTCTTTTAACAAAACTCTATATTTAATATTAAGCATGAATAGTTTCTTATTGAACTAACTTCATACTAATATACGTTTTATTTTTGAGGAAAAGAATCAATACATGTTTGGTGGATGTTGTGGAGTCTGCATTTACATTCTCTCTGAGCTGAACAGTCACTACGCATAACAGTACAGTATGGTCTAACGTGTCCTAAACTCCTGATATACCAGTATACCACAATAGTGACAGATAGACACTAATTTTGGTTTCAAGTAAGTTCTTCATCCTATACGTCGTGGAAAGATGCACCAAGATATCCAATTGAATATAATCATTCTCTCCTACAATCTTAACCTCATTTATTTTGGGTTATGATGTCTGTACTTGATCACATATAATTGTAAGAGGATCTCTGAGTACTTGTCGGCATGAACCATCGTCACCATGTCCATCTGTTTGAATTCCATTTATACACATATCTCACAGTTGTGTTGTATGTTTTATTAGTGGTTGGGTCCATGAATTAAGTATCCGAAAGTCGTATCATGTGATTGTGCATTTTCAGAATTAGTTATCAGAAAGTCATACGAGTATTATGCAAATTCGAACATCACCTAAACTTGTTTTGTTTGAGAATGAAGTTTTGTTCAAGGTTTGAGTGGCTGCTTTTCATTGCAGGTTGTCGACCTTGAGTCTGATAAAGAGTAATTAGTATTATTGTATCAGGCTCTTTTATTCTGTCAAGTATAATTATGATGCTTATTCCATTCATAACTTAGATTGTCAGATATCAAAGTACTAATTAACTGTACATTCTTTTCCTTTGTAGGCGAGCTACTCCCTTGCACTTAGGAATGTTGAAAAAGCACACGACAAGAAGAGTCAAGGTAATGCCGCTTTTGTTTGTTTTTTGCTTTGAATGTGGCTTTCTAGGAATAAAAATTCACTACCACTTGTGTATGTATGCCAGAAAAGCATGTTTATTTTGATTCATGTGCTTGAGCGCGATATTAATATGTTCCTTTAGTTGATCTCATACTCTAATTATGAAGATTCGAACATCACCTAAACTTGTTTTGTTTGATAATTATACGGGGAACTTATCTTATGTGTTTGTTTGACACATTTGTATACTTCTGTTTGTTTCAATTCTGGTGCTCTTAACACTGTCTTTTCCTCACCAAGAAATGCTGCACTAGTTAGTCAATTTAACTATAAATTTCATCATGCAGCATTGTTGATGCTGCTGAGGGCAACCACCGGCACAGAAGGACTCCTGAAGGAACATATGCATACTTATTTTAGGAGCCATGCTCAATAGTTGAGAAGACAAGTTCCCGGACATTTTGTTTTTTATTTATTTGAAAGATACTAGACAGTTTGATTGATTTCATACTAAACAATATTGTAATTATTGTTTCAATATATATGAATAAATTTGATATATTGAGTGTCAACTATATTCATTGTGTATTAATTTTTGTTCTTTGATGACCAAAAAAAGAAATTACCCAACATTATAAATCCAATTAGGATAATGAAATGGTATTTGAAATAACAAAAAAAGATGAACAAAAACTGCTGGTAGAAACATACAACCGCTGGAAGGTTGTTGTCATGTGGCAGCGGTTTATAACAGGTACCTGCGGTTTCAATA
Organism: Linanthus parryae; assembly: GCA_023055425.1. Taxonomy (NCBI): domain Eukaryota; kingdom Viridiplantae; phylum Streptophyta; class Magnoliopsida; order Ericales; family Polemoniaceae; genus Linanthus; species Linanthus parryae. Next base: position 127,359,639 of record JALGPY010000001.1, read on the forward strand.
ACTGCTGGTAGAGGCGACCTGCTACAGCGGTTCACAAAACCGCAGGTAAGACTTTTGCCAGCGCAGATGTGCCAACGGTTTGAAACAAGGTACCAGCGGTTTGCCAAACCGCTGGCAAATTTTTTACCTGCGGTTTTTGGGTATTTTACCAGCGGTTTAAACCGCTGGGAAATCCTCGATTTCTTGTAGTGTGTAGGGAGACGTGAATTAAACGAATGGCCACGTACAGTTCCAAGAACCACATCGCATTCTACAACTGTGGTTCTTGGAACTGTACGTGGCCATTTGTTTTAGTGGATTTTTAGCTTTTTTTCAAAATCATGGGCTGATGTGAGTAAAAAAAATGTCCATGTGCAGTTCCAAGAACCACAACGTTCCATTCTACTTCCTGAAAGGACTTCGAAGCTAGTACATTACAAAATCATGGCCAAGTTTTAGTTATGCCTTCCATTTATTTATTTTTTGAGCGGTCAGTGTTCTGAATTGGGTGATCCAAACTCTACCTTCGAATTGACAAAGCAACGAGCAAGAAGGCAAGAGAGGTGCTATAGCAGGTTCTGCTGTAGCAGCTCGTAGGACCTACTTCGGGGCTGACAATTTTCTGGGTTGTTTCATTACCGGTTCTGTTAACTTTTGAGCGTTGTTGTGGGCACAAATCAGTATTTTAGGCCTATATATGGGTGCAGGCCGTGGCTATTAACAAGTGTGTGGTATGGTTGATTGTAATCGAGTTCTCATTAATAAATTGGGTTTGTTTGGTCGTGGACATAGCTAGTCTCACAACTAGTGAACCACGTTAAATCGTTTTGTGATCTTCTTCGTTCTGTTCTTCGTTTTATCACACTTCTTGTTCCGCATTAGTTTTTCTCACGAGTGGTATCAGAGCCCGGGTTTTGAATTAGGGTTTTGTGACGAGTGATGTCGAACATGATGATGAAGTTTGATGGTTTTTATGGGAAAGAATGAGTTTCGCTTGTGGCAAATCAAGGTTTGTGCTTTCTTGAAGCAAAAAGATGTGTGCTTGCCACTAGCTAACAAGACGGGCGACGTTTGTAAAGATAGAGGAGAAGGCGCATGCAACGACCAGGCTATGCCTCGCGGATGATTTGATCACTGGATTCACATATCAGGATAAATATTGCTTGAAAACGACGCTTGCAAACCGCCGCTTAAGGATTTAAAACCGCCCTTTACAACCTTTACGGCGGTTTATACGGAGGTTTTTCAAGTGCCGGTAAACTAAGTGTCGTATGCAGGCTAAAGGCGGTTTAAAGCGCCGTTTATATTCACGACGGTTGCTTACATCGCCGTTTCTGTTAACGGCGGTTTCCTTAAAAGCGCCATTTAGATTATTTTAATACTTTTTATATACACAATTTTCATAGTACTTTCTTTGTTGAATTTGTTGAAATTAAAAGACGGGTCTATATTTATTCCAATTTGAACAATGTGTTCTTAGGAGATAAATTAAACAAAATGTAGTATCTATTTATTTTCACTTTTTTATGCCACCAGATTCTCAATCCATTTCGTTTACAATTTTTTGCAAACCACATCCAAAACTCAATTTTTTGCACAGCAAAAAACCTATTTTTTCCAGATCTTCAACTGAGGACCTATATTTTTCCAGATCTTCAACCAATGACTTTTTCTAGATCTTCAACTGACGATATGGGGAGGGAAGGAGGGAGAGAGGCGGGACAAAGTGAGGGAGAGAGATGAAGACAGAAGGTGAGCGACGAAAAAAGGGAAGGGGAGCGACGGAGAAAGAGAAGGAGGCGGATGGGGTCACAAAGATGGATAGGAGACAGAGAAAGAGAAAGAAAGGGATGCAGACATATAGATGGAGAGGAGACAGAGAAAGTGAAAGATGGAGATGGCGACGCAGAGGGGGAGGAGGAGAACCAGATCGAAGAGATAGAGAGATGTAGGAGAACCAGAACCCATACCTGTAGATCATCAAACCACCAGCACATTCGACTAAGAAAATCGACGACGAGAGAGGACCGAGAGAGTGGGAGGGAGGAAGGGAGGGAGGCGACTGTGCTTTGAGGGCGAAGGAGTTTGGTAGTGTATTATATAAAGATAGGGTTTGTAATCCAACGGTGGGGACTTGATCTCTTAATAAGTTCAGATTTGTTTAAAATAAAATAAAAATAATAAATTAACGGTGCTTCATCAATTAACGCCGTTAATAGTAACGACACTTTAACATGTACCGCCTTTAAGTTTAACGGAAGACGTAAGAAACCGCCCTTTCGGGCTCATAAACGGCACTTCAGTCTAAAGCGCCGTTAATTTTAACGTCACCTCTTGTCAAACCGCCCTATCCACTGCTACAAACGAGGCTTTCTGATAAACCGCCGTTTATGAATTCTTAAAATAGCGGCTACTAAGTACAACCGACGGGAAAGACAGTTTTTCTAGTAGTGATACAACAGCTGGCTTATGGAAAAATTTGGAGGACCTCTACGCAAAGAAATATGTGGCCAGCAAATTGATGTTGAAGCAGCTACTATTAATTCTACGAATGTCGGAAGGTACGCGTATTGGTGATCACCTAGACAATCTAAACACTATCTTGCTCGAATTGCGTAATAGTGAGGAGATTGTGAGTGATGTTGATGCAGCCTTGATATTGTTGGTGTCTCTGCCTCAATCTTATGAGGGTTTCCTTCAATCGTTTGTCTTTGGGAAAGAAATGATAACCGTAGTGAAAGTTTGATCGGCGTTGCACAAGAGGGAATTGAGGCACAAAGTGACGAATATTAAAGATCATGATGATGGCGCATTCATGGTCAAGGGTGGAAAGGGTAAGGGTGGACATGGGAACGATGGTAGATCCGACTTACCATCGGACATTTGTGCATTCTGTCGTGAGAAAGGTCATTGGAATGGAATTATCCCAAGAATGAACACTATTAGAAATATTCCCTTACAGGCACTGACTAAAAAACCGACGTTAAAGGTGACCTTTAATCGGCCATTTCTTGGAAACTGCCATATAAGTTATAGTTAAAAGCTCAATGGGTAAACCACCGCAAAAGTGGGTAGCTTTAACTACGGATCCTTGGAAACCGTCGTGAAATTTAGACCAAAAGGCGGATTTCTGACAACCGTCGTAAAAGGAAATGACTTTAATGGCAGGTGGTAACAAACCGCCCATTTCTAGAAATACATCGGTAATCTATACGAACCTGTAAACCTAGATTCAATCTCACCCGTCAAACAAGATTTAATGTCACCCTTCAGATTAAAACCATGTCCTTAAAATATTTTCTATCTCTTCCCATCCTCTCATTCGGCTGCTCCTTCTACCCCCACCTCAATCAATCATCTCTCTTCCTTAATCTATTTGTCTCGCCTTGTCCTCCTTTCTTATACTTCTTTCTCCTTCCTTGATTCTTCTCGCAAAAACCTCATCTTCTTGTCTCGATTCTCGCGCAAAGTCAAGTAATACCCTGTCTCTCTCTCACAATCTCCACCATGACCAACGATTTCTGGTTATTGGGTCGTCGCCGTTTCGTATCTCGACGCCATTGGTTTTTCTGTGTCGTCACATACCGCAGTAGGCGCTCATCCTAGCGGTTCTTCCAGTGTTGTCGATGTGATGAGATTGGTTTCAAGTTCCGTCTTTGAACTCATTCTCACACTTTCCAAGACTCTTCCAGTGATGTAAATCAAGATGTGTTTGAACATATTTGGTATAGAATTGTGTTTAACCAGATTGGATTTTCCGAGGTTCATGAAGTTACAGAAAAAGTGGGTTTCTGGGTTTGGAGAAATCAAGTTCTTTCTAAAATAAAAAAATAAATAATTCAATTTTGCATTATAAACATTATGAATTTTTTTGAATTAAATTATTTTTTTAATATTAATTTTTTTGTAAATGGCGTTTTGCTGTAAAACTCTGCTAATTTAAGGATAGTACGAGCAAACTGCCGTGAACTTTAATGGCTGGCGCAAAGCGTCGCTTATCTTTCCCGACGCCGAGAAGAATGGCGGGAAGGAAAACGATGTTTGTGCCGCCGTTTATAGCTTCAACGGCATTTTGTCTCCTTTTCACAGCGGTTTGCTGTTGTCGTTTTCTAAACAAAATCCTATAGTGAAAGGATCTGCATATGTTGCAGTTCAAGGTGGAGCGACGACGTTCGAGGACGAATTTTTTCTCTAGGCCCCGTGTGAACCGCTTGGGCTCCAGGCATAGGAGCACGGGCGCGTGCATGCGTTTGGTAACGCGTTATTGAGCGCGGATTGGTTGGTTACATGTTATTGGCCATGTATTGGTTGTTGACTTGTTATTGGGCGTGTATCGGTTTGCGCGTTGGTGCGTTTTTGTGTGTTCCGCAATTGGCATGACATTGATTGATTAATAGACAGTATTCATCATTAAGTGTCACTTGAATGATGTTGGAGAGATACATTGTGTGATGGTTCATTAATTGTGTGTTGATTGGGACACGCCGGTCTCTGTGTTTGTTGAGACGCAAAGACGCATTTGTTTTGGCGCATTGGGGATGTATTCCAACAGTGCAATTTTCAAAATACATTCAATCCGTTGATTGGATTGATGAGATAATTGGATTGATCGCTAGGGTGTCTGGATCAAGGTAGAGATTTGTTATGAATTTGGCGATCCAACCGAAAACTTGGAATTAGCAAAGCAACGGCAAGAAGGAAGGGGAAAAAATTGCAGCATTAGAGTACTGTAGCTGGTCATGCGACCTACTATAGCAGGTCATGCGACCTACTTCGGGGATGGCAATTTTCTGAGTTGTTTCCTTATCGGTTTTGGTAACTTCTGGGCGTTGTTTTGGACACAAGTCAGTAATTTGGGTCTATACATGGGCGTAGGTCGTGGCTATTAACAAGTGTGTTGTATTGTGGTTGATTGTTATCGGATTCTCATTAATAAAGTGGGTTGGTTTGGTTGTGGACGTAGCTAGTCTGAAAGCTAGTGAACCACATTAAATCGTTGTGTGATCTTATTCGTTTTTTTCTTCGTCGCATCATTCTTCTTGTTCCGCATTCCCTTTCTAACACACAGTTACATTAAAGATAGATTACATCGATTGTTGGCATTTCTCTATTTTCATGTACACGTGTCTCCTTGTTTTGCCGCCTCCATCTCCGTTTTAGGGCAACATAGATTATCTGATTCTATCCTATTAATCTCCTAGAAAAAAAATCACGTTTTCCCAGTTACAAAAATAAATGATATTGGAAACACATTTCAAAGATATAATCATATAACTGCAGCGATATTCTTATGGCTGTTGAACAATCGATTGTTCCAGCGTAAAGTGCACAAGTAAATTGTACTAAAGTTGAACAAAAATAGCGACACAAGACTTCATATACGACTGTTGAGTTTAATTTGGGCCAGTTATGGGCAGTGGATGATATGAAATACTACTTAACGAAACGATTCATATTCACAAGTAGTTGCCATAACACTTAGGGTTTCAGAGAGCATATATGCATGAATATAATGATGCATGCATGCATACACTAGCACACTTGTGCTTCTTATTTTTCTCCTTTTTTTTTTTTTTTTTTTTTTACTGTCTCATTGGTCAGATTGCAAATAATATTCGAATTTGGTAACAATAACCACAATAAAGTGCACTTTCAGTGACCAAACACAGTCTCGAGCTTCCTTGATATGTTCTGACTAAAACAAATTCAAATTACTATTGTTTAGTACTAAATCAAAAGGAAATTCAAGAGAATTCTCAAATTTTAAATACTCTTCTAGAGTCGTTATGATTATCACACCCGTAAACAACACAAATGGGTTTCTTTCATTACACTAGTTAGTAGCACGTGCTTTGCACGTGGAATTTATTTATTAACTTTCTTCTTTGTTACGGAACGCAATTTCATTCTCCTTATAAAAAAGGGAAAACGATCGTGAAGATATTTGGTCCTGTTGCATACTTTTTCTTAAAAAGGATCTAATCGTGACTTATGAGGATAACAATATGTGACAATTCTTAAGGCCATATTCAACCTTGAACTAATAGTGGGGTTACGACTAAATAAAAGTTGTTTTTTTCTTTTTTCTTTTTTGAGAATTTTTTTTGTCGTCAACCGGGTTTAACCCGGGACCTCATGCAGAAATTTCTAATGCTCTACCACTTGAGTTACCACCCTAGCTGCAATAGAATCATCTTTCTTTTGACTAAAGAAATTGGAGACGCTTGGAACGCCTTCTTTGGAGAACACACAATTGTCTATTTGTATGCCATCAAATTACTATATAGTGACTACCACTCTGTTCCCTCCTTTTGTGCATAATTTGACTTTTTGATTCGTATCTGAATCATTTTGACCGAGTGATTTGAATCGCAAAACGAGCGATTTTTCGATAATATTCCACCATTGATCTCAAGTTACAAACACCAGATCATGACTTAAATGCACCATAAATTCTTCTCAAGGAGGAAATTTCCCTGCAGGATGTGACTACTCTTTTTATGAATTATCTTAAACAATATAAATATAAGTATACTACACATATAACTCCAATTTATGAAATAATCTGAAAATTAAAAACACCAACTCCACAAGAGATATATATAAAAGATTAGAAATACCAAGTGCGATATGCTTCCTGCAATGGGAACAATGTCAGTTAAAATAAAAGGGCTTGCAAAAAATATTCACAAATATTTGTCATGTAGTCATTATTGGCATTAGAAGAGTCTATTACAAAAGTCTGTAATATCTAATTATCTATAGTAACATAGCAACATTAGTATTTTCTATTGTTTGAAGTTTTGATATGTGAGGGTGACAAACCATTCAATGTTGTCGAAGGGTGACAACGAATATTCCGATAGTGTAAGATGATATAAATGTTTGTTTTAAGGTAGTGGCAGGGAAGCAATTACACAATTTAGGTATCATTTACTTTTCGCCTCCATCCATGTTCCATCTTCCCCATCGCTGTGCGAGTGATCTCTTTACCAAAGACCCTTATGAGTTTAGTGTAATAAAGTTTGAGGGAGAACGCTATTTCCTTCATTGTGAATTATCAAATACGTACGTTCTGTCCACATACTCAAGAAATTATGTACGTTTTGATGGCTACGAAAAGTAAACATCATGAAGCGCTAACATCTTGGGGATATTTTTTCTACAAAGGGTCATTTCACCCTCGTCGAGGCATAGTCTATATGTACAACATGAAATGAACATTGTCTTTTTGCAATCATATCACACCAAACTAAGCCACTTATCCCTAACTCAGACAGACAATTATAACACTGACAATCAGGACGGGTAAAATACGATTTGCCTTTGCAAGTTGGGTCTCTTAGATGTGGCCAACTATGGAGGATTGTGGCTAGCTAAGGTGAGACAGTTGCATCAATAACAAACTTCATTCTAGTGTACCGGAAAACATCATCACCAAACAATAAGCCCTGAGTTCCTCAAGGCTCAAGCCCTTTTCAAGCAGAGAAAAAAGTAGCTGTGAACAGAGTAACCTAGGTGCAACAATCGTCCTAATGCCATGTTTGCAGTTAATTTGCTATAGTAGTCCAATCAAGTAAAGTCATATTTAAATTGTAGTTAGTAAACTTATACAAATTGTTTGTAAAACATTCATTTGTAAGGTGAGATTTAGCTAGAAAATCTCTGGCAGCCGCATGCCTCCTCCAAAAATCATCAACCTGTGATTCTCCTCCTTCATGTCTTAAAACTAACATAAAGATATCAAAAATTATGCATATTAAATTAAATAGCGTACCTGCAAATTAGTCAACGACGACCTTCGCAATCGAAACCAAGCGTTGGATAACTCAATTGGACCACGTGATTCTTTCAGCGCCTACATCTTCAGTTTCTGGAGGCAGCTTCAACCCAAGGTGGTTGACACATATAGGGGAATTGTTCAGTATAATTATGAATAAGAGAGGATTAAGAAGCAAGCGCATGAGAGTTCCGGTGTTTGATATCTAAAGGAAGCGATTCAGGATTGATGCGGGTCTGAGAGAAGGCTAGAGGCGATGCAGAGGTCTCCGTTGTTTGGAATAGATTGAGGAGATCTTTTTTCTTTTCAACCTTGGTAGACTTGAACAAAAAGCACGTAAGGAATGGAAGAAAGAACGTGATAATTGATAGGGTGAAGATAATTAATATTCAAAACATGAATCAAGAGTTATTGAACTTCAATTGCTCGGTCAGGTTAAGTTTGATCACACTGAATTCTATACAGTACATATAGCCAACCATATCAAATCCAAAAGCTCTAAAACCACATCGTGCAAGAGCTAAAAAAAATCTAATAACATGAGTAATTCTGAAATTTCAATTAAGAAATCACATATCAATATTCAAAACCCTGGTCTAAAACCTCAATTCAATCAACATACAATTTCATTATCATTACCTAATTAGGTCATAGTATATATAGGAAAAACACATTCGGTTGGTTACTTACCGAAATGAACCCGGGTATAGAGCTATTGGGACCGACGTACACGAACCAACATAAGCATAGCAGCGGTAGAATCTCAGAGAACCAACCAACTCCGCCGTTCACAAAGCTTGTACGAGGCTGAAAACTCCGCAAGATAGTGAACAATCATCTCGGACTTGATCTCAACTGGGGTTGGGGTCTTCCCATTGTACACTCCAAGAACACTTCCTATCAGCTCAGGGACAATGATCATGTTACGGACGTGGGTCCTGACAATCGCTGGCTTCTCACCTTGTGGCGCCTCCCTTTTCTCCTTGATCAACGACATCGGCTTGCTGTTCGAATCTCTCTGAAACCTTATGTGAGCACGAGCAGGGAAGAGCTTCACGAGCTCATCAGTGGACATGTCGAGCAATGCATCGGCCCTGAGCGGGACTCGAGACGATTTGTAAACCCTAAGCTGTTTTCCTCTAATTTCACCAGATTTGTTCTTGCCGGACGACGAACCAAGACCTCGAGTCTCACGCAGCAAATGGATTGATATCAATCAAGGAGGTCTCCTAGGTATGTGGACTTATTTTTTATCCAAAGAATAAAAGGACTCTTTTTTTATTTGGGGTTGTAGCGTTTGTTAGTAATAAAATTGACACGCAAGGGTATCATCGGTAGTGTAAAAGTATAAGTGTAAAAAAACTCCTCTGTAAATTTTTAAATAGTAGAGATAGAAAACAAGGTATTTAAGTTATATGATATATTATCTTATCTTTTCATCATCAACACGAAGATCTAGAGCACTTTCACACAGCGCCAGAGTGACAAAAAGATGAGAATAATAACGTTACCAACAAGGAAGAGCAAAATGTCCCACTAGAGTACATTGTACGGGTACGCTGTTCATCCTTGTATGGGGCGTGTCTCGTCAGAGAGGGAGAGAGAAGAAATCTAATGACATGTTATCCACAACTAGGCGTTACCCAGCGCTTGCGCGCGGGATCGTTATTTGTACACTAAGTAAAAAAGTCTTTTGGTGTGTATAGGAACAACCATCTATTGGTATTTATAGGAACATGACTATTGAATATGCATAAAAATTGGAGTTTGCTTAATCTTACTATTATTTTCAATTTATGAGAATGAAATATGTTATGAGTAAAATTATCTTTTTGATTCTACCTATCTTAAAAAATATGTATGTTTTCTAATTCTTTAATAACTTGCAAAAAACGACAACATATTTTATGCATAGTGAATAAGATAAAGAAATGTCATGTCTATGCTTACCCTTTTGTGTTCTAAATAAACATTTTCTCTACAAATAGATTCTCGAGCTAGTAATCACTAAGACTCCGCTCTCTCGCAAATGGTTGCTAGCTCAGTGGTAGAGCGTGTGAAGCCCCTGCATGAGGTCCGGGTTCAAATCTGACTGTATGATGTAATTCTCAACAACCATAAAAGACTCCGCTTTCTTTACCAAATGTCAGACGATTTTTTTGTCTATCTCTGAGTTATGGAAAGCTTTATTTTTATTAATTTGTTTTATTATTTTTCAGATACATATTTTTCTTCTCTGAAACATTTGTTTTTTGTGTTCTCTAAACTTGTACTAATATGACTCTTTATTCTCGAAATAAATTTCACGCCGAGTTAAATAGAAGAAAAGTAAGTTTTTTCCTGTCTAAAACATTAACAATAACATTTTGGAAAATGTAATATTTTTGAAGGTAAGTAATCTTTGTCTAACAAAGTTGATTCTAAATATAAAAAACTAAACAATTGTTGTAATCACTAAATATAAAGAGAAATTCAGGGTTAGAAAGTATAAACGTATCTACCTCATAAAATGGCGTAGGTTAACGAAAATGGGTGCTAGCTTAGTGGGAGAAGATTTGAAGCCCCTACATGAATTTCGGAGTTACAACCTACCTACATGATGTAATTCTCAAAAACCAGTAGTATATGTTATTCATTTAATATAATCGCGTGGAGAATTAGTACTTTCCGCGCTAAATTCGTTATACTTTAAGTAACTTTTTATTTTAGAATTTTTCATTATCCACGTAGGCATGGTATATGTCGTAGAATATTATTGTAATTACACCCGCACTTTATTTTGGCATTGAAATCTCGTTTTCTATTAAATTTGAAACGTAAATAAAATAAAAATAATACTAAATTAAATTTCTTTATAATAATCATAACTATTATTTTATTAATTATAATTGTTAATGGGTGAATTTTAAATGCAATTAGATGTTAACTTTTCATAGTGCATAAACTATAGGAGAAAAAAAAAAAGAAATTATGGGAAAACATGCTATGCCAATAAGCCTTCGATTATGGTGAGGAAAGTTCGATAACTTTGGAAGTAAAGAACTTGTGTCAAGGCAATAAATATGAAGCTTGTTGTATCAATTTTAATACTCGCGCCCAAAATAGAGAAATGTGTATGCAATTATAAATTTGACTCTGGTAATTACAAAATGTAGGGTGAAAAAGTTTAAAATGAACAATAGGTACATGTTTAAAATGAAGAATATGTTTAAAAATATCTCAACATATCACACATCGTCATTTGACTTTGCTGAGGCACACTATATACATTCCACCAAATTTGTTTGACAATTAACTTTTGTGTACACGTTAATAAGTTGTATTTCTCTGAACTTTGCATGTATAATTATACGCATGTCAAACATTTAAATACTTTCTATGAACTATTATAATAAACCTGTCACAACTGAATTGAAACGATGAATTAGCCTTGAGAATTTAAAGTTGGGGAGCAACATGATATGCAAAATAAATAATATAGAGTTTAAATTAGCCCATGGCCATATTCAACGATAAACAATATAGAGTTTTTTTTATTCCATAATAGAAAAAAGTTAAAAAATTGAGGAGCAACATGATATGCCCATGAGCCTTGACAACTTATCCTGTTTAAATGGTCATATAAGTATAGCAAATAAAGAATTTATGTGTAGAAGAAGAACTGGACTTACCCTCACCAATGGCAAGTTCATTTTTTTCATAGCATAAAAAAATTGTATAATTTTAATTTTTATATATTGAACGTGTAAGGTAAATTTTCTTTCTTATTTTCACATATATAAATTTATAAACAAACTAAATGATTACATATTGTTTATAATAATCATAACCTTTTCATACATATTTTTAAAATACAACATTATCTATGTAGTAATACTTGTAATGACTCTCTTCATATTTGTAACGGAAAAATAAATGTATATATGGATGAGTCATCCGTTACATGCGAAGATGTCACTGCACAATTTAAAATTCTTGCCAGACAGTGTCGTTCATTTTATGAATAATACATCATAATAATTTTTTGTAGTTTTAATTTTATATATTGAACATGTAAAATAGATTTTCTCGTTTTGCACATATATAAATATGCACCAATTAAATTATTAGAATTTTTTATAATATTTATTTCTTTTTTATACATATTTCTAAAAGTTAATACCTTAGGTGCACATATATAAATATGCACCAGCTTAATTATTAAAAATAGTTTATAATATTCATTACTTTTTTATACATATTCTTAAAAATTAATAGCTCAGGTGTGTAGTAATTGTTGTCATTACTCTCTTTATATTTGTAACGGAAAAATAAATGCATATATGATGAGTCATGCATTACATGCCAAGATGTCATTGGACAATTTAAACTCATGATGATATGGCAAGACATGTGTCCTAATTATAATAATCATAGACTGCCAAATTGCGGTTCCATATTTCTTCTCGGCACTTGTCTGCTTTTATATAGATAGATATGTGCTTGCTCAATATCTGTTTTTCTCCCTCTTTCCGTTTTTCTGTTCTCTTTCGTGATAGTGAGAGAAGAGAGTGGATGATGGACAAAATGAACAGATGTAATAGGAAATCTAAGGAAATATTATCCACAGTGTTTGCCCTATCGATCCCTGCTTTTTTCTCTATTTCATTTGCTACTTTTTCGTTTTCGTTAATCTGTATTGGATGCGAATTTGGATTAACTGAAGAAAAAGGAGAGACGCCCCATATTCAACTTCTTTCTCCCAGCTCAGTAGACGCCTCCAAGGAAAGGTACAGCTGAAACAATGACAAAGGAATATCTGTTTTGAAACTTGAAGAAGAAGGAGATGAAGAAGAATAAGAAACAATAGCCGGAATGGTCCACCAACACTTGCCAACTGAGCTAAAAGCAGAATATGTGAAGCCGCACTATGAACACATCCCTTGCTTACTCCTGTACGCAGAGAACCGTTATCGTGCAAACCTTTCAACATCAATATCCACTCCCTAAAAATCATCCTACCCAAGGGCAAATTCGGAATACTAAAATTGACAAAATATCCGTACAATAACATCAAAGTTCAGACCACTTGAACACCAAAGAAAATTAAAAAAGAACACATTCTCTTTGGCTCTTCCTCAACTACTATATCCTCCCCGAAAATTATTCTCCCCCAAAAGGGTTGTCCAACAATCCACCAAGCACCCACCACAATCCCCTATAAATTCCCCCATTTCATTACCAGTTCCTCACCACCTCAAGTGTTCCAACAAACATCAAAGCACTCGAAAAACCAAACCATCATCCACTCTCTTCTCTCACTATCATCCCCTTTCTTTTGAATTCTCCACCGGTGACATTACATTGCACTAATGGATATGGTAAGAGAAATGGTTGCACAAAGCCCTGTGGTGATCTTTAGCCGGAGCACATGCTGCATTAGCCACAGCATCAAGACCCTCATTCGTGATTTCGGCTCCAACCCTGCCGTGTATGAGCTCGATGAGAATCCCAGAAGCTGGGAGATCGAACAAGCGTTGGCACGGCTGGGGTGCAACCCTGTTGTGCCTGCAGTGTTCATAGGTGGCGAGCTGGTGGGAGGAGCCAGGGAGGTGATGAGTCTCCACCTTAATAGGTCACTCAAGCCCATGCTTAAGAAGGCTGGTGCTTTGTGGGTATGATGATATTACACTATATACGTAAGTGTGACAAACTGACCTAAATAGTGGAGTAGTAAGTATTTGCATCAGCTGGTAATCCATAATAGTGGTGGCAAAATGGACAAGTTGTCCTAGTGATATGCTGCTATTTGATATGTATTGACTAAATTACCCATGACAGCGGGCATCAATTTAGTGTGTTAGAAATTTCTTTCCCTTTCTGTATAAGGATGATGATTTCACCAGTATGCACTTTTATGGAGTAGTGAAGAATGAGTTTGATTTCAATTATTAATTTGCAAAATTTTTGAGTTTTTCAGAAGTTTTAAAAGTCATCTCTATGTTTCGATAAGCGTAACGAACGTTAAATATAAAACTCTTCATCTTGGATTTTTATGGCACCATCTTTTATTATCTTGGAGTAACAAGTGTACATGCCGATTAACTTTACTCACCGGGATTTTCTCAGTATGACAAGCGTTATAAACTAGTATACGCCCCCTTTCTCATCTCTCTCCGCAATTCGATCTCACAAAGTACACCTCGTTCCAATCTCACTCACCAGTTCTAAAATCACTGAAGGTCGATCAAGTCTGGCCTCATGTCAAATCAAGTTGGCCTTGTTGATCATGGGGCACGAGGATTTCGCTCTCCTTGATCGTGATGCTATGTTATCTCTGTTGGGGTATGACTTGAGTCAAAAGTTGGCAAAGAAAGTCAAACAATAAGTTGGAAACAATGGTCAGGAGCATGGAATTGTTTCCATGTTGTTGGGGGCGCTTCTTTTTTTTGGCTTTGTGCCCAAGCAACACACATGGCTATTTAAAGGGGTTAGCACAAGACACACAACATACACACACGGGTTGAGGGCAGTACTTTGAGAGTTCTTTGTGTGTGTGTCTGGTGTGGTGTTTTCGGGGTTGCCGCCGTGGCCGTTCTGGCCACGGCGTGTATTGTAATCGGGTTCTCTTCTCAATAAAATATCTGGTTCTGGCCGTGGATTAGCTAGCGGGTTCGTTACGAATTCGTTAGTGAACCACGTTAAATATCTGTCTCGTTCTTGTTTTGCTTTCGTCGTTCTTGCTCGAATACCCGCAGGTTACAACAAACTGGTAACGGAGCTCTGAAACAGGAGTTCTATTACAACAAACTGGTATCAGAGCCAGGTCAAGGGGATCACCAGTTTTAACAATCTCTTCGCCTTCCACTCCTCTCATTCGATGTTTGGGTGTCGATAATGTGTTCGTCCGCGACCTCGGCAATTACGTCATCCGATAAGCACAACATACACTACAACAAATTTGACTTTTTGTAACAATCTTTTTTGTTGGAATAAACCATGAATTTGTCACTAAATGTTATTTGCGACGATTATTTTTTGTTACAAATATCGTTGCGTATACACCGTCGCTAATGTAATTAACGACAAATTTTAAAATCGTCACAAATGTAAGCTTACGTTACATTCATTATCGTTGCTCATGTCAAGATTCGCAACGATTTCTTTTTGTAGCTATTAGATGTTTGTTGCGTATTATATTATTTCCTCACGTTTCACTTCGTCACTAGTCATTGCGTAATTAGCTATCGTTGCGTATTACATGATTTCCTTACATTTTTTTTTCATCCCTTATTCATACATTTCCATCGATTTGTATCGTTGCAATCAATTTCGTTGCGCAAAAGATGCTCTTGTTACACTTTATATCGTTGCATTTCCAGAAGTTTGCTACAGTTTTATGTTTGTTGGTAGAGTTTCAACAAACAATCACTACTTTTTTTTGACGTTCTGTTTTGTTCTGTAATGTCATAAATTAATAGATTGGTGATAACTACAATTTGTTAAGGAATTTCATCAACGTTCTGTTTTGTTCTGTTTTATTCTGTAATGTCATAAATTAGTAGATGGGAAACTTATCAAAAACAAAAGAAATTTCCATTAATTCACAAAGAAAACTAAAAACAAATCTGAAGTGGGAAGCAATTACTAGAAGCTCACAAATCTTAAAAAACCATCCCAACATAAAACTGAACAGAGCATAAGTACCATGGTATTACACTGACCAAACACCTAAAATTTGAAATAAATACACAGAGGAACCAAATACTAAGAGGCTACGAAGTAGAATAATAGCTTAAAAACTAAGACTAGAAATATGATGAACTGTCGAGCTTGTACAGTCTGCCCAACTTTTGAAGAAGTCCCAAGAAGATACAAAATGACACTAATCTGCAAAAAAGTTAAAAAATGAAGTCATGAACACCTTAAGGGCGCTGTAGAATCAGATTGCAATGTGGTCATAACAATTGTGAAAAAGAGCATCTTGAGGCCTCTTTATTCTTTTCTTTTTATTTTCTTGTTTTGATCAGTCAGGATAGGCATATAGGGAAAGAAAAGATCAACAAGTGAGAAGATATATGTTACCTTGAGTAGTTTGTTCTTGAACAGAAGAACCCGCCGATGGAAATTTTTTTACGAGCAGATGAATTCAATCTTTCAAATCTCTGACTAGGCGCAATTTAGAAAACAGAAGAAATGTATTTTACAAGAGTTAAAAAATCAAATCATAGTTGACCCATTCTTCATAATCACTTACACTGTTTGCAAGATGAACGAGATCAATCAGAAGAATAACAGATGACAGAGTATAAGATGTGTTTTAAACTACTCCAATAATGGATATATATATATATATATATATTGAAAGTGTGGTTTAGTGGTTTTTTAGGGGCTTTTAGTTCATTTAAGCGTGGCGCTAAAAGATGATTTGGCGGGATTCTCTGAAAATATCAATTGGTTTTTTTATCCTAGTTATAATTTTTTTTTTATCCTAGTACTGGTAATACTTACTACATTTTTTAGGGGCTTTTAGTTCATTTAAGCGTGGCGCTAAAAGATGATTTGGCGGGATTCTCTGAAAAAATCAATTGGTTTTTTTAGAGAAATGACAGAATCAGTTGTAGCGCACAAAAAAGAGGAATTTTTTTTACAAGTTCCTTAATACAGTTTATTTTTATCCTAGTAATAATTTTTTTTTTTATCCTAGTACTGGTAATACTTACTACATTTTTATTAAACATGCCATACACACCAATAAAAATAAACAATATTATAATGAAAATACAAAATCTCTTCAAATCCCGACTTTTTCGAACAGCATGCAAATCTAAAGAATCTGTTCTAATTGAACTAAAAAGTTTACCTTGGTTATATCGCTGGCAAAGGAAAGATTGGAAACCTCTTTGAGTAAGAGAACTGCCGTTCAATAATCGATATGTTCCAAATCCACACCAAATTGGCTTGTGATAACCGTGCATATGGAGCAATAATGGTTCAAGATCAATACAGAGGTCTAATTGGGCTTCCCTCTACCATGGTCATTGGTCCACTCATCTCCGATTCCACAAGAGTGGTTGATCTTGATGTGCAGAGTCTGGATCTCATAGCTTTAATCCCCTACAAGAAATTAATTAGTGTTTTAGGGAGGAAGTTGTGATTTTGAAAGAGTTCTTGTCAGATCAATTTCATCTTTATTTGCAGTACCTGGTTTCTGGTCCTTGTACTGCAGATCTGCAAAATAGATGGTCGACTCCACCTTCAGATTTCCTCAAGCTAAACGTCGATGCTGCTATATTGAAGAGGAACAACTTGCATGTGGCGGATGTGTGCTTAGAACTACCATGGTGAGTTCCTGACGACCATGACTTTTCCAATCTAATACTCCGTTGACTCGACGACGGCCGAAGCTTTTGCAATCACAGAAGCACTCAACCTCATTGGAAGATTTGGGTATACTCATTTCACCATTTGATAGTTGAGACTTGAGACTGATTCTCTCAACATCGTTCACTTCGTATCAGTAAAAGCTCCACAAATGCAAAGACACATAAAGGGGGAGTGTTGACTTAAATGAGGAGTTGAGAAGAAGTCTACAAAGATATTTATAGGGAATTGATTCTTACACCGGTGTTTTTTGTTGGTTACACCGGATTTTACTTGTTGTGACATTATTACCCTTTTCTAATCAATTAGTAGTATTTTTCTCATTTATTGCATAATCATTTATAATAGGTAAGTTTACAAATTAAATAAACTATAATATTTAGGCCATTAATGTTTGATCTTCTTTCAGTGAATGATTTCTTACGGGTCTCTGTTTCTTACGGGGTCTCTGGAAGTAGCTTTAGTTTGAACGGAAATCTCCATCTTCACCATACTTCAGGTTTGTACTTTCTTCCTACTTTGTTCTTGTTTATTGAATACCAATATTCATGTAAATAAAATCTGTAGTCCTTAGCTCGGCCATTAGCTAAAGGATGCAAGAAGATACAAACACATACAAGTGCGCAGACGTGGAGAGTTTACAACAACAAAATTAGGTGTGCACACAACATCCCGGCTTGATAAGTATACACCTTTCAGTTGATCAGAGACGGTAAAACCATTACATACTGTGCAATCATCAGACAGTGGACCTCTTGACCAATAATGCACAGCTATTTAAACTGATTTTTTTAGGAGTTTTCGGCTCACATTTACCCCCTTCTCTTCAACGTTTGTCAATCCAAACAGAACTCAAATCAGCATATGTACAGAATAGAGAACCTTAAACAAGACTGCATTAGATGTAAACTATCATTGCCAGATACAAACAGTAGACATAGGTTATGAATAGCGACGACTTGTTCTTGTTTATTTTTTATATACAAAAAGCTACAATTTTTTTTTTTTTTTTTTTTTTTTGAGAAAGGAAAAAGCTTCAAATTGAATACTCCAGGGTTGTATTAGTTTCAACCCAAGAAATCAAAAACCCTTGCCTATTATAAATGATTATAGTTTATTTGATTTGTAAACTTACCTGTTATAAATGATTATGTAATAAATGAAAAAATTGCTACTAATTGATTAGAAAAGGGCAATAATGTCACGACAAGTAAAATCCGGTGTAACCAACAAAAAACACCGGTGTAAGAATCAATTCCCTATTTATATTATATATTGTTGGTTTGCACCATCGTCCATCAGAATATGCTTAGTGGCCTAGTTGGTTGGTGGACGTGTCAATAATCGAGCGGTTCCGCGTTCAAGCAGCAGTTACCTTTGCTGCATTATCATATTATCATTTTTATTATTTATTACATCTGGAGTACCAAGGGTTTGATAAACTACGACAACGACCCACACCACTCAATTGGACCAACTTGTTACACCACCAACCCACAACGTGGGTTACCCTCGTTTTTTTAAAATGTGACTCACCCACCCCTCCCCCTCCCCCTCCCTGATATATAAATAGCAAAGTTATAAAAACCGGACCGGTCATCGAACCGGCGAGGCACTGGTTTACGTTCGGACCGTTCGGACTGATAACTTAACCGGTTTTATTGAACGTTTTTTTAATTATATATACTAATATTTTTTATATAAAATATATAAAAAGTGAACTGAATAACTTAAGTATGATTGAAATATGGGTAAAAAACATGATGATAACTTAATCTAAATTTATTTTCATAAAGACAATGTAATATAAGTTCATGAAAAAATCGTTCACATCATCACAAATATGTAAATTAATAGTTTTTTTATTTATTATATGATTAAAATGATCAAAAAAATTAGTTCGAAGTAGTTACTGGAAAAATAAATGTATTTTTTTTAAGATATGGTGGTTCAATCTCGTTTCATAATATGGCATAACTGGATTTTTTTTTCAAATAAGTTAATGTAATTAATACTAACGATTTGATATATATTTTTTCATTTACATTGACATAATAAACTTTGCTACATAGCCTAGTGGTTAAGGCTCTGTTGCAAGACCCATTTGGTTGTGGGTTCGAATCCCATCAATCCCAAAGACCCATTTGGTTGTGGTTCGAATTCCATCAATCCCAATTATTTTTCACATATAAATTGACAGATTGGTCGAACCGTTCTTGCATGGGCGGTCCTATAAGCGACCGGTCGAACCGGACGGTCCGATATTTTAAACTATGATAAATAGGTTTCTTCCTCTTTAGAATAATTACAATTTCCTCCCCCACTTAACTATAAGCTATATTTTGGGCGCTTTCAACTAGATTTGTTTTCCGTTCCAAAATGCTCACCACTCAGTCGGACCAACGATCTTCACTTATGTTTATGGTACATCGATCGGATCATCAATCTTCACTATTACTTATAAAGATTAATGTCTTTGGGCCCCACTTTACAATTGTGATTTGCCACTCAAACGGACAATCGATCTTCACTAGTAAGCTCAAGCGAAGTACTAATTGATCAAATTGGTCTATCAATTGTGACTCGTCATTCAACCGGACCATGGATCT
Source organism: Linanthus parryae (assembly GCA_023055425.1). Classification (NCBI taxonomy): domain Eukaryota; kingdom Viridiplantae; phylum Streptophyta; class Magnoliopsida; order Ericales; family Polemoniaceae; genus Linanthus; species Linanthus parryae. The sequence continues at coordinate 127,379,370 of JALGPY010000001.1, forward strand.
TTACTAATGAACTCCGAACTACTAGTTGATCAAATCCGACTATCAATTGTGACTCACATCTTAACCAAACTATCGATCTTCTATAATTAACTCAATCGAACAACTAATTGATCAAATCAGTCTATCAATTGTGAATCACCACTCAATCAACGCATCGATATTCATTAATAAACTTAATGAAACTGCTAACTGATCAAATCGGACTATCAGTTGTGACTTACCACTCAATCGAACCATGGATCTTTACTAATGAACTCAATCGAACTACTAGTTGATCAAATCAGCCTATCAATTGTGACTCACCTCTTAACCAGATTATCAATCTTTAATAATTAATTCAATCGAATAACTAATTGATCAAAGCAGACTATCAATTGTGAATCACCACTATAATCGGAGCATCGATATTCACTAATAAACTCAATCAAACTACTAATTGATCGAATTGGACTATCAATTCTGACTCACCACTCAATTGAACTATCAATCTTCATTAATGAAATCAATTAAAGTCTTAATTGGTCAAACTTAACTATCAATTGTGACTCGCCACTCAATAAGAGCATCGAACTTCAGTAATGAACTCAATCGAACACTTAATTGATAAAATCAGACTATCTGTTGTGACTTTCCACTCAGTCGGAGCATCGATCTTCACTAATGAGCTCAATCGAACCACTAATTGATCAAATTGGACTTTCAATTAATTGTGACTCACCACTGAATTAGACTAGTGATCTACACTACTGAACTCAATCAAACTACTAATTCATCAAATCAGACTATTAGTTGTGATTTTACACTCAATCGGACCATCGATCTTCACTAACGAACTCAATCGAGCTACTAATATATCATCGGACTATCAAGTGTAACACACCACTCAATCGGACCATCGATCTTCACTTATGAACTCAATGGATATCATAATTGAATGTATGAGACTATGAATTGTGACTCACCATTCAATCGGAGCATCGATCTTCACTGATGACAAATAAACTAGATTAAAAACTGGTTTTTAAACCATTACAAACAAAGACTTTCAATAATCCATTTGGATTTTAAACCATACTTCAAAATAAACCATCATGCTAATGCACCCTAGCTAATTGATGAAACTGGACTATCAACCGTGACTCTCCACTCCATCGGACAATCGATCTTCACGAATGAAAATAATAACGTTTCAAAACAGAGTTCAAATCGGGTTGAGAACGCTCAAAATATAACTTAATACACCGATTTTCACTAAAAATATATACCAAGTTGATTTTCACCACTCAATCGAACCATCGTTCTTCACTAATGAAAATAATAACCGAGTTCAAAGCGGGTCGAGAACGCTCAATATATAACGTAATACATCAATCTTCACTAAAAGTATATAATTTGTGAAGATCGGGAGCAAGTTGTAATTACTCTTCATATATAGATCAATTGCTTCTGAAAAGACTCGAACACACAACCATCAAAATGTTAACATTTCCACTTACTTGGCGACTAAGGCCAACTGCAATGGTGGAGCCCCCCCCCCCCCCAAACTCTATCCGACCTCACTTTTTAACTTCTTAATATTCACAATTCTGCTATTTATGCTCCAACAGTGGAGGTCTCCCCCACCCCTCCACCCATCATCACTTATTATTTTATTCAACTATTTCAATTACATTATCATATATTTTTCTATAATTATTAATTTATTTATATTAAGTTACAAATATTTTTTTAGGAGAAATAAGTTATAAATATAAATATAAACAAAGCAAAAAGGATAATTATTTATTGTAAACTTGAAAATATAAAGGATAATTACCCAATATCAATTATTAGTTTCCTTTATTTTCTCCTACTATTTTTCCTTTTGTCTCTATCCATTTGTGACTAAATCAGCAACATAAAATAAAACGTAAGAAACATAAAATAAAACTGAAATCTCCAAATCTTTCTCCCCCATCTTCTCCTACATTTTCTCACCCTCATCCCCTTATCTTCTCTGATCGACGCCAAAACAATAAACAATGAAGCAAAACAGAAAAACGAAAACACAGGAGACCACGCCGAGAAATAGGCGAGCAACTCAACAGAGGGGCGATGCCGTGCGCGCCGAATACGCCCTGATTAACCGCCCCTCCCCACACTTGTCTCTCTTCCAAACCATAGCCGCCACCAAATCTCTCTCCATATCGCTGCCACCACCACCACCGAACTTCTCTATCTCCCTGATTGTTTTGTATTCGATGGGGTTGATTTTGTTTTGTAGTTGGGTTTCGATGAAGTTTGTGGCTGAAATTGAGGGTCGTGGTAAGGTGGGTTTCCTATTTTCTGGTCGCACTGAGGTTCAGCTAAGGTTCGAGGAGTTTAGACGCAGGTAATCTGGGTTTTCGATTGCAACTGAGGGTTCTTGAGTTTGCAAGTAATTGTTGTCCTGGAGCTCGGATTTCTAATTCAAACCTAATTCTATATTTTCAGGTTCTTGTGTCAGATTCAGTTGGTGGTTTGGAACGACGAAGAAGGCAGCAAGTTGCTATAAGATGCCTAATTCACTAATTGAACCATTTCTTTACTCGAGTTGATCCGAGATTCATTCACATTATCAAAGGATATTGAATCGAAGCGATGAACCCTCGAAATTGATGCCTACATTGGAAAACAGAACCTTGATTTAATATGCCTAAATAGAAGCAGTTGCACGATTGAAGCAGTGGTGGGTTTGATTGAGTTAGAAGTGGAGTTTTGCACAAGGTTCAAACTGGGTACTAAAAGTGAAAATGGGGTATGATATGAGGCGTTGAACTTTACTGGATTGGTTTGGCCTTGACAAAACTAAAATTTAGAATGAATTAGTCCAAACAATGCCCCACCCCTCTTGTCTTATCCTCGGATGAATCAATACCAAATACTGGTAGGAGGAAAATGGAATTTTGAATGCTGTGGAGTGTTGAAAAAGAACCATGAACAACAACAAGAAGAATGAACGGTAAGTTGAACAAAAATAATTTTAGTAAGGTCATTTTTTTGGTACAAAATTTTATTATTATTGGCGATAGGGAACAAAATGATTCGTCACAAACACTCAAAAATTATTTTTTGTAAACAAAATATTTTTGTTGCTAGATAACAAGAATAGACAACGAAATGATTTGTTACAAAATAATTAGGGACGTTTATTTGTCGCAAAATGATTGTTGGAAACAAAAAAAATTGGCGCCAAATTTTGGGCGGCAATTCAAGCGACAAAAATCAATATCGTCGCTGAAAGCGAACCTTTTTGAGACAAATTCATAGGTTCGTGGCCTATGGTGTATCTTTTGTAACAATTTTCGTTTAGTTGCATGTAGTTTCGTCGCAAGAGATAGTATTTGTTGTAGTGATAATTGTTGAATTTGCTTTCTCCTCCATCATCTTGTACTCCGTCGTTGATACGTCCATGTCTTGCTTATCCATGGTCAACGGAATTCAGATGCCTTGCTGCTTCAACAAAGCGCTCATCTTGATCTCCACATACTAAAGCTATTCCTCCTGGTAAATCTATCGATCTTTAACATCGATACCGACATTGTTCATGGTGGAGATCTTAAACCATAGCTCTGATACCAGTTTGTTGCAACGGATCTCAAACTCACGAACAATTAAACGAGCAAAAAACGAATAAAGAAGACAAGATTTAACGTGGTTCGTTAACGAAATCGTTAACTACATCCACGGGAAGTAATCCTTTATTTTTGGGAGAAAAACTTGCACAAGGGGCCTATGCTACGTTCTAAGACAATGGACCCTTAAATAGACCACGATAATACAAGTTTGAGTTGTTTCCTTAACGAATCTGTAGCCCAGCCCCGATAGTACGTCTTGCGACATGTACCAGAGGTCGTGCGACATGCACCAGAGGTCGTGTGACCTATGATAGTTGTTAGCATTATATGCGCCCATATGGGGTGCACAATGCAATTATCACAACCTTATGCGGTTGGCGGCAATAAAGCATAAATCTTAAGGGGTTATGTTGCAAACTAGGTATAAGTATGTCTATATAAGAACCACGCGTCTGTGGCACGTGAATAGGCCTCTCTTAGATTCACCATGTGAAACCATCGTCGTCGGTCTCGCCATCACCGTCGATCTCGCCATCGCCGTCGGCAGTAGATCTGAGATTTTTGAAATGTCAAGTATTTTGTGTATGGAGTATTTAGGTTCTATTTCAAGAATTAGTAGCCTATTTATGTTACTATGATCTGGAATTCGGAATTTCTCCAATTTTCCAGAATTTTTCTTCTCCTACGCCTGAGTTCTCTGTTTTTTTCTGTTTAATTTTCACGAAACAGGTTACAAACCGGGTTAACACGACGCGACCCGACACGACCCGTTTTTTAAACGGGTTACCCTGGTCGTGTCGGGTCACCGGTTTAGTAGACAGGTCGGGTTTGGGTTGGGGTATTCGACACGATAAATGATCCGAGTTAGTAGCGGGTCAACCCGGTAGTGACCCGTGACGGGTTGACACAACCCGTAACCCGCCGGGTTGACCCGAATTGCCACCCCTAGACGCCACCACCACGCGCAGCCACGCGCCAAAGGGCGGCAGGGGCTGCTGAGATGGCCCTAGGGCTGACGTGGCACGCTGTCGTGTCAGTGACATGGCATCAAGCAATGATGTGGCAACGGCCGACGGACAACGCGTGAAGGAGGCAGAGGCGCCCACGCACGGCGGCACGTGCAGCCTCCTCCCTCCGTCAGATTTCGTCCAATTTTTTCTAGGGTACTCCAAATTAAATTTCCTATTTTCTGGGATATTTTTCATAACTTTTAGAAATACGGAAAATTTTATTAGTTTCCAGATTAATTAATTAGTGTTTAGCACACTTCCCGAGGCAATTAGGCAACCTTAAGCACATTGTTTTCAGCCCAAATTTGTTTTGGAGACCAAGGTTTTTTCCCTACTGTCTACCATAGGTTTTGAGACCCTATGAGATTTGGCAATACTTTATTATTTATTGTAATTAGATCACTGCTTATTAATTTCCAGTAATTAGTATTTAATTCTGAAAATTTATTGAAAATTTTAGTATCTTTATTTTGCTGTTTTACATGCTGTTGTGGGTGAAATGGATGTGTATGGTGCATGCGGCATAGATGTATTTATATATTTTTTATTTTAAATTTGTAATCAATTAAAATACGGCATGTGTGTCGTGCCTCTCTCTATATTCTATAGTGTATTCTCTTCTCATCTAAATTGCCTCTCTAGAGGTTACTTCTTATTATAAATAAAATAGTTAGAGAATATTGAAGATGAAAGCTTCAAGAGAGGTGGCCAAACCAAAAGACATAACACAAGGTGCATGGAGAAAATAGACGATCTAAAGAACCTCAAGAATAGGCGCCCTCGAGATAGGCGAGATGGCAAGAGACGAAGTTCAAGATTTTCTCAAGAAGTATTCCCATTATTGAGAGTGCACCTTAGGGGGCACATCCATTGCATATTTATTTATGATTGTGCTTGTTTATGTTATAACTGCGTGTGATTGGATATAACTGTATAACCTCGCATGCTAAAGAACTAAAACAAAAGAGCCCACATGAGTCGACATGATTAAAAATTTATGGGAATCACAAGTGATGAGATTTTATTCCTAGAATATACGCTAGGTTTAGGTGGAGTCCTTGTGAAGGACTATTCAATTTTAATCAATGTCACATGTTATTTAGGAGCTAAAAAAAAATGCTAGTAATTAACTTCCACTTTGTCTCATATTTTTCAGTTACGATGACTCTACTACCTAAAACTTCTGTAATACTAAACGGACATAACTTTCATACATGGTATAAAAGTGTGAGTTGCCGCTTCATAAAGTTGGATTTTTCTGAACATTTGCATGTAGCAATGCTCGAGCCTTGGGTGCTTAGGGGCAGACCAATTGAGGCATACATACAGGATGTTGAGGCCTACCACAAATGGAAAGCCGATGACAACATGGCTTGTCTGGAATTGATGGATATCGTGAAGATTGAACTCCTAGAATCAATCGAGATTGATTATGTAAAGAAGTTTTGGAAGGACATCCTAGCACTGTATGGAACTTTGAAAGCTTCCATGAGCAATATATATGGATGAAGACGGGCGTTGATAAAACCACACCGGCGTTTGTGAAGATCGAGGAGAAGGCGCATGCAACGATCATGCTATGCCTCACGGATGATGTGATCACTAGAGTCGGAGATCTGGATACATCAGATGGATTATGGAAAAAGTTGGAGGACCTCTACGGAAAATAATATGTGGCCAGCAAATTGATTTTGAAGTAGCGGCTATTCATCCTACGATTGTCGGAAGGTACGCGTATTGGTGATCACCTAGACAATCTAAACACTATCTTGCTCGAATTGCGTAATAGTGAGGAGATTGTGAGTGATGTTGATGGAGCCTTGATATTTTTGGTGTCTCTGCCTCAATCTTAGAGCATCTCCGGTAGTAATAGGTATATTTTATGTAAAATATAGATTAAATTGACACTTTACATATTATTAAGTAGGAATTCGAGAACTATATCCCAATAAGGTTATCTAAAAAGTAGGCAAATATGTTGGTTATGTTTTTACGTTATTTCTTTTACGTGTAATAAATTATTTTAATTATAAAAAGTTCACGTTTGATAATGTTGATGTTGTAAAATTCAGACAATATTTCAACCTAAAAACTAGGAGACCCACGATCAGATTTGTTGGAATTTTGCCCTAGAGGCAATCAATTTATCGTGGCATTTATATGGACTTACTATTCGTTATGTTATCGATATAGAGATATGATAACATGAATGAAGTCCTTAGAATATAAATGTTAGATTCTTAAATATCCCTAGTCGAGTAATACAGTTAATAGGATGACTGTATTGCATCGAGAATCGTATGTGGGTAGATTGATATGGAGATATCAAATTTAACACATGGGTACGCATTATGAGTAATGGCGTACTGGATTGACCCACCATGAGAAGGCTACATGGGAGTTATGTGAATGTCACAGGCGCTTCTCATAGTGACAATGGTGTTGTGATCCTTAGACTTGAAGTCACTAGATACTCTAGTTGTGAATTATCATGTTTTGATATTGCCAAACGTTACACCGTAACTGAGTAATTATAAAGGCTTTAATCGGACATGATATGAAGCAAGCTGAGAGATGGTAGTGATTTAGAGAGGATTTGTCCCTCCCACATAACGGGAGTAAATATTCGTGGCCAATCGATGAGTGAGACTTAGGGAAATGCATGGCCATGCTCGAATAAATCAATATGAGATATAGATGTTATTTGTTTATCTAAGTCTACTCACAGATCGAGAAACTATGGATTGAATATACAAGTGTGACATTCCATGTCTTGTGTCCAATCTGGATAGATGAGACAAAGGGATTATAGAACATGGTAACATTGGTAACAGAGGTTAGTCAGATCACTGACATTCCTATTACTTGGGAGCAATGATGTATTGCTAGATACCGCTCAATGTTTGTAATAATTATTATTACTTCCAACGTAATTAGGAACCTACAGGGTCAACACAAATTAATAAATCAAGCGGGGATTATTGCTAATTAGTTGGACTAAATAGCAATAATGAATTAAATGGACTAAAGTGTAAACTGTGCTCATTAGTTGGACTAAAGAGCAATTGTGGACTAGAATGTAACTAGTCCCACATTGTTGGATTTATGGGAAAAGGTGAATTTCTCTAGCTATAAATAGGATTTATAGGCTAAGAAAATTCGGTCTTAATTAATCATAAAAACCACAGTTTACTAGAGACCTAGAGAAAAGAAGAAAAAGGAGTTTTTCTCTCCTCCTAGGGTTCGGCAAGCCCCATGCCGCCCCTCCCATGGTGTCGTCAGCCTCCTTGGCTGCCCACGGCATGGATCCCGCCTCTCTCTACCCTCGACATGGTGATGTCGTGGTCCTCTCCTTGTCGCGTTGATGGATGTGATCCACCCCGTGCACGTCCAAGTTCATCATTCTTCTCACGATTGCTAGCACCATTGGAGAAGAAGCCCGGTTGGAGTCTATTCGTGTGGATACCGTAGAGACAAAGATACTATTCTTTGTATGTGATCGTCCCAGTATGATATGGGTGAGGTAACCTTTCTTCCTTTCATCATTTTATGATGCTTCACCTGTGATCCTTGGTGGGATTTGAGCAGGATTAATTTTGTTATTCCGCTGCGTAACCTACATCAAAACCAAACACAGATGATGGCGAGAGAAATTCCATTGCCAACTCTGAGTGTTTACCGATTTTGTAGCTTGGATAAGATGATAGCTATTCTATTGGACCCCGAGTTTTACACAACTTCTCTATATTTTACCTAAATATACTAGTTTACCTAATCTATTGGATATACTCTTATGTGGGTTTCGTTCGATCGTTTGTCTTTGGGAAAGAAATGATAACCCTAGAGAAAGTTTGATCAGCGTTGCACAAGAGGGAATTGCGGCACAATACGATGAATAATAAAGATCATGATGATGGCGCATTCATGATCAATGGTGGAAAGGGTAAGGATGGACATCGGAGTGATGGTAGATCCGACTTACCATCGGACATTTGTGCATTCTGGCGTGAGAAGGGTCATTGGAAGGGAATTGTCCCAAGAAAAAACAATATTAGATATTCCCTTTACAGGCACTGACTATAAAACCGACGTTAAAGGTGACCTCAAATCGGAAATTTCTAGGAAACTGCCATATAAGTCACATTTAAAGGCGCAATGAGTAAATCGCCGAAAAAGTGGGTAATTTTACCTACGGATCCTTGGAAACTGTCGTGAGTTTTATACCAAAAGGCGGATATCTGACAACTGTCGTAAAAGGAAACGACTTTAATGGCGGTTGGTAACAAACCTTCATTTCTAGAACTACATCGGTAATTTATACGAACCTGTAAACCTAGATTCAATCTCACCCGTCAAACTAGATTTAATGTCACCCTTTAGATTGAAACCCCATCCTTAAAATATTTTCTACCTCTTCCCATCCTCTCATTCGGCTGCTCCTTCTACCCCTACCTCAATCAATCCTCCATATCTCTTCCTCAATCTATTTGTCTCCGTCATCTCTCGCCTTGTTCTCCTTTCTTCTACTTCCTTCTCCTTCCTTGATTCTTCTCGCAAAAACCTCATCTTCTCGTCTCGATTGTCGCGCAATGTCAAGTAATACCCTGTCTCTCTCTCACAATCTCCACCATGACCAACGTTTTCTGGGTACTGGGTCGTCGACGTGTCATATCTCGACGCCATCAGTTTTTCTGGGTCGTCACATACCGCAGTAGGCGCTCATCCTAGCGGTTCTTCCAGTGTTATCGATGTGATGAGATTGGTTTCAATTTCGGTGTTTGAACTCATTCTCTCAATTTTCAAGACTCTTCCAGTAATGTAAATCAAGATGTGTTTGAACATTTTTGGTATAGAATTGTGTTTAACCAGATTATGTATTCCGAGGTTCATGAAGTTGCAGAAAAAGTGGGTTTATGGGTTCGGAGAAATCAAGTTCTTGATGAAATAAAAACAAATTAAATAATTTTAACAATTTTGCATTATAAAAAATTTATGAAATTGAATTTTTGAATTTTTTTTAATATTAAAAAATATTTTAAATGGCTTTTTACTGTAAACCTATGGTAATTTAAGGATAGTAAGAGCAAACTGCCGTGCACTTTAATGGCTGGCGCAAAGCGTCGCTTATCTTTCCCGACACCGAGAAGAATGGCGGGAAGGAAAACGACATTTGTTCCGCCCTTTATAGCTTCAACGACACTGTGTCTCCTTTTCACGGTGGTTTGCTGTTTTCGTTTTCTACAGAAAATCCTGTAGTGAAAGGATCTGCATATGTTGCAGTTCAAGGACGACTTCGTTCTCTAGGCCTCGTGTGAATGGCTTGGGCTCCAGCCGTAGGAGCACGGGCGCGTGCATGCATTTGGTAACACGTTATTGGGCGCGGATTGGTTGGTTACATGTTATTGGCCATGTATTGGTTGTTGACATGTTATTGGGCGTGTATCGGTTTGCGCGTTGGTGCATTTTTTTGTTTCCGCAATTGGCATGACATTGATTGATTAATAGACAGTTTTCATCATTAGTGTCAATGGAATGATGTTAGAGAGATACATTGTGTGATGGTGCATTAGTTGTGTGTTGATTGGGACACACCAGTCTCTGTGTTTGTTGAGACGCAAAGACACGTTTGTTGTGGCGCATTGGGGATGTATTCCAACACAGCAATTTTCAGAATACATTCAATCGGTTGAATGGATTGATGAGATAATTGGATTGATCGCCAGGGCGTCGGGATCAAGGTGGAGATTTGTTATGAATTTGGTGATCCAACCCAAAACTTGGAATTGGCAAAGCAACGGCAAGAAGGCAAGGGAAAAATTTGTAGCATTAGAGTACTGTAGCTGGTCCTACGACCTCCTGTAGCAGGTCGCGCAACCTACTTCGGGGTTGGCAATTTTCTGAGTTGTTTCCTTTTCGGTTTTGGTAACTTTTGAGCGTTGCTTTGGACACAAGTCAGTAGTTTGGGTCTATACATGGGCGTCGGTCGTGGCTATTAACAAGTGTGTGGTATTGTGGTTGATTGTTTCTCATTAATAAAGTGGGTTGGTTTGGTTGTGGACGTAGCTAGTTTGAAAGCTAGTGAACTACGTTAAATCGTTGTGTGATCTTATTCCTTTTGTTCTTTGTCGCATCATTCTTCTTGTTCCCCATTCCTTTTCAAACACTTAGTTACACTAAAAAATCGTTGTGTGATCTTATTCGTTTTGTTCTTCGTCACATCATTCTTCTTATTCCGCATTCCTTTTCTAACACTTAGTTACATTAAAGATAGAATACATAGATTTGTTGGCATTTCTCTATTTTCTTGTACACGTGTCTCCTTGTTATGCCGCCTCCATCTCCGTTTTGGGGCATCATAGATTATCTGATTCTATCCTATCAATCTCCTAGAAAATTTTAATTCACGTTTTCCCAATTACACGAATAAATGAATAAATGATATTGGAAACACATTTCAAAGATATAATCATATAAGTGCAGTGATATTCTTATGGCTGTTGAACAATCGATTGTTCCAGCGTAATGTGCACAAGTAAATTGTACTAAAGTTGAACTGAAATAGCGACGGAAAACTTCTTATACGACTCTTGAGTTTAATTTGGGCCAGTTATGGGCAGTGGATGATATGAAATACTACTTAACGAAACGATTCATATTCACAAGTAGTTGCCATAACAGTTTGGGTTTCAGAGAGCATATATGCATGAATATAACGAAACACTAGTACACTTTTGCTTCTTCTTTTTCTTTTTCTTTCTGTTGTACTGTCTCATTGGTCAGATTGCAAATAATATTCATTCTCAAAAACCAAAAACAAATAATATTCGAATTTGGTAACAATAACCACAATAAAGTGCACTTTCAGTGACGAAACACAGTCTCGAGCTACCTTGATATGTTCTGACTAAAACAAATTCAAATCACTGCTATTGTTTTGTACTAAATCAAAAGGAAATTCAATAGAATTCTCAAATTTAAAATACTCTTCTAGAGTCGTTTTGATTATCACACCCGTAAACAACACAAACCGGTTTCTTTCATTACATAGAAAACAAGGTATTAAATTATATGATATATTATCTTCTATTTTCATCATCAACACGAAGATCTAGAGCAGTTTCACACAACGCCAGAGTGACAATAATATGAGAATAATAACGTTACCAACAAGGAAGAGCAAAACGTCCCACTAGAGTACTTTGTACGGGTACGTTGTTCATCCTTGAATGGGGCGCGTCTCGTCAGAGAGAGAAGAAATCTAATGACATGTTATACACAATATGTGCTTGCTCAATATCTGCTTTTCTCCCTCTTTCCATTTTTCTGTTCTCTTTCGTTTTTGTAATTAAGGGGAACTGGATGCTAACTTTGTTAATGAAAAAAAGGAAGGAGTGAAGTCCCAACTGAATAAATCCAAATTCTCTCTCCTAGCTGAGCAGATGCCTCCTTGGAAAGGTACTGTTGAAACAATGAGAAAGGAAACTTGAACAAATGGAGAGAGAGAGAGAGGGAGGGAGAGAGAGAGAGATTGCAGCACATAGACCTGACCCATTCGAGATTGATTTCAGATTCGGGTTATGGCCAAGAGAGCGTTACATACATTATATTGAAAAAGTGAATCGAAGAAGGAATGAGAGTAAACATCGAAGCAATTTCTGAAACCAAAGTCTCAATAAAAATTGATGAAGCAAAAATACACAACTAGGGTTTATACACCCAAATTACCAATGCAGAAGAAAGAGAAAGGATAGTTAACGAATTCAGTCGTTAGAGCCAATCAAAACAGAGCACGTGGACAAGATGAGTCACGGCTTGCTGACTGGATCCAAAACGACGTCGGCCTTTTAACTAACCAATCATAATACTAAGCAAAAAGGAATTAACGGCTAATCCAAAACAAAACGCTGTCGTTCAACTTAAACAATTTGAAATCCAACGTAAAAGAAATCTAACGGTGGAGATTAAATACTTCTTCAAGATCGGGCGGTTGCTGCTACTCCCAGCTTCATGTCATCAGTTTGTCCATGATTGCATTTTAGTCCAGCTGCAAATGTCCCAAGCTCTTCAGAAGACTTCAATTCTCCAAGACATTACGGTTGGAGAATTGGGATAGCTAGGCCATCTGAAAACCATGAGTAGGGTAGAGCACGAACCGGGTTGGGCGGGTGAGGTGTGTGTTTCCTATCCAACCCAATGATCTCGAGTTGGTCATCGATACCCAAACTCAATCAAGTAGTATATAAATCCAAATCCAATCAAGCATCCGACTAGGACCGGTTCGGCCGTGTTTAGCGCCGGATTCAAAAGGTTGCGAATCGTTTGCAAACTTAAGTCTATAAACATGATATATTCAGTGCTTGGGGTATGCGCGGACCGGTTTTGCCGAAATTTCCCCCCGACCAATAGGTATGTGTTGGAGAATGTTCATCCCACTCACTATATCTTATCTTATATAATATAATATATATAAAAGTAAAAAATTCCTTAGGCGAAACCACATGTTGCCATTTGTCCTTATACAATCATTATATATATGACAATTGTCACCTAACGTGTCTATTTGTACAAATTCAATCAATGAGAAATTGACATGTAATCACATATTGCTTTGTCATTATGTTTTTTAGCGATACCCTTTATATTTGTAACTTATGAGCAATTATTATTCATTTTATTATTTTAATGATAGTCAATTTGTCATAAATGTTCATTCATTTTATATATATGACAAATATCATCTCACGTGTCTATTTGTACAAAGTCAGCCAATGAGAAATTGACATGCATGTAATCACATATTGCTTTGTCATTATGACTTTTAATGATAATATTTATATTTTGTAACTTATGATTATGAACAATTATTATTCATTTTATTATGTTAGTTCATTCATTTTCTGATGTGATTTTAATATTAATATTTTTTATTTGGATAAGGAAAGTTACGAATAATTTAATCTCATTCATACAATATTTTTAAAATACTATTGAATTTCACATTATTGTATAATAGCAACAACAATAAATGACATGGATACATGAACTTTGAAAGTATTCTTCTAATTGCTAATAAAAAAGTTATTCATCCAATACATTCTACTTGCATTAAGAATGTGTGTGTGTGTGTGTGTGTATATATATATAATATTATTAAATTTATAGGATATTATATCATTTACACCTTTAATGTAGATGAAAGTACTAAGTTAATTTCCTGAAAAATATGCTACATTGGTCTCGAAGTTTTCTTATGAATGCAAACATTTACAAGGAACATGACAATACATACTAACTCGGTCTGCACTCTACGAATAGATTCAATTTAATTGGGATTGGTGGCGACTTCTAAATTATCACTTTTATTTAGTCGTAATTTATTTTTTAATTTGAGAAAAGTATAATTTGTGACTCTTCAGTCGTGACATATACTTTTTTTTCTTTAATTATATTCTCACGTTTTTCTAATATGGTTTTGATTGAGTTAATGAATTGTCGGTTCATTATATGACAAATACAAAACAAAAATTGGAAGCAACTATAAACGCGAATAAAATAAAGCATCTGAAACATGTTCTCCATCTTTTTTTTTGAAGAAGAACATGTTTTCATCTTCGTTGGTTTGTTTAACATTTCTTATTTCTCAAAGCATTTTTTTATTAAAATTGGACGTGGGAGGGGAATAAATATAAATCTAACAATCAGTCTCTTCTTCACTTCATATTATGAATGAAATACTATATTTAAAAAGAATGTGATCTCATGTCTATACACTAGAGAAAACATGTTAAAGTGTTAGTTGAATTACTTTTTTATTCACTTATCAAAGTTAATAGAAGAATAAAATTCTCCATCATTGAAAAGTGAAATTCTCAAAAAATACATCAAACTAATCAATTATAAATTAAGTATACAAGGTAAAAAAAAAAGGGTGCCCCGCGCCACTTGCGCGGGGTTTGTATAGCTCTTTTTTTATACTCAAAGAAAACATAACTTATCGACTCTGCCCAATTCAGACCGGGTTGAACTAGTGGTTAAATCTAAAAAAATATTTTGGTAAAAGCATGGTTTGGGTGACAAAAAATGAAAGATATGTATGCATAAATTTTGGAATAGAAAACTTATACGGGATTGAAGAATTTGATTTCTGGACAGTGTAAAAATATGTAATTTTTTTATATGAAATTTAAATCGGATCGGACCAGTTTTAAACGATTTTTCTAACTCCGTAATCATGATCAATCAAAGTTAGTTCGGATTTATAATCCTATAATCGTAATCAATCAAATAGCAGGAACAGGGTGCTAAATTTGAATTTTGCTCACCCCTAACTATGAGGTCCTCGGTCCAAATTTGTTGCATGTTTGAGAGATGATTAAATAAGGAAATCCGCTTAAAATTTGGTAAAATTTTGACGTTGTCGGTTCTGTACTGTCAAGTAGAACTTAAATTTAAATTTTGAGGAAAAATGCTGATTAAATATTACTCTCTCACATCTATATCTATATTACTATTTTTTTTATTGAGAAAAATAGTAATCTATAACTGGGGAGTCAAACCCAAAAGATCAAATTTCATAACATCATTTGCCCACGACGACGTTTGAACGTAATAACTAATACTCTCCTCCACCAAAGCTTTAGAGGCAAACAAGTCAGCTACTGCATTTCCTTCCCGGTTAACAAATGCAAAACACACTTCCTGGAATTTTGTGAAGAGGGTTTTGCATTCCATCAAAATCTCACCGAGCTCAGAAATCGCCATAGCTTCCTTGCTGCGACCTTCCATACACTGACGTAGAAGCGTGATCACCCCCAAGCTATCACTTTCAAGGACGCTACGAGAATATCCCAACTCTGCTGCGAATCAAAGACCCTCCCTTGCTGCACATACCTCGGCCAACAACACAGAACGTTGCGGCATCAACCTGACTTGATGAGCCGCTAGGAAGCCACCCTCTCCGTCCCTGATAACGACGCCAATACCCGTATTTGCTCCGTACTGTCTCCACGCCGCATACGTATTAGTCTTCACAAATCCTGGCGGTGGAGCTAACCAACGGTTCAGACCCACAACCGACGGCGATGACAACTCTTCCAGCTTTCCGGTCAGTTTAACATCCTTGCTCCACAAGTAATAATTTAAACTTTCAACAGCAACCTGATCATGAGATTTTCCATTATTGTTGAAAACTTGCTCGTTTCGATTCTTCCAAATAGCCCATATTGCAAGAACAAACTTTTCCCGAGTTTCCGTTCCTCGTCTTGAAATAATCTCAATAATCCAATCCTTTATTGTTCCACTTTGCCTCTTGATAAATTCTGCACCCAATATTCTTTCCCACACCTGAACTGTATGAGGACATGCAAAAAACAAATGGGTTGACGACTCAACCTCTTCCTTGCAAAGCACACAAACTGGAGAGACTTCCACTCCTCTTCTCAGCAGATTGGTGGTTAGGGGAAGTGAAGAGTGCCAAAGACGCCACCATGGTGTCAAAATTTACTTTGGAACTTTTTTTCTCCAAAAATTATTGAGCCATATTGCGTTTGTATAAGTTCCCGATGAGGAAGTTGGTGGATCTGATATGCGGCTTTGTGCTTTATACCCCGAACTAACTGAATATCGTCCGTCATCAGAGAAAGCCCAATAGAAAGAATCATTTTCGTCCTGTGCTCCAATCGGCGTAGCCAATACAGCTTCTAAATCAATTGGCCATAATACTTCCTTAGTCTTGTCTACATCCCACATAGTTCCATCCGAATTTAATAACTTATTGACCCCACGGCCCTCCATCCCCAGTGGACATGTCGTAATGACACTAAAAGTGTCCGGACGTAGTAACCATTTATCCCCAAAAATCTTCACATCTCTCCCATTGCTAATTTTCCAAACTAACCCACTCTTGACTAAATCTCTTCCCGCCAGTATACTTTTAACATCATACGAGATTTGTGAGTTTTTCTTCAACTTATAATCAATAATAGAGGAATTACGGAAATATTTTGCCTTGTAAACACGACTAACCAACGAGTTGGGATTCTGGAGAAAACGCCAAGTTTGTTTCGCTAGCATTGCCTTGTTGAAATCCTGAAAATCACGAAATCCGATACCACCCTCGTCTCTATACTTTTTTAGCTTATTCCATGCAATCCAGTGAATCTTCCTTTTCTGACCATCTCCACGCCCACGAAAAGTGACTGATGATTCGCTCCAAATCTTGACATGTCTTCACAGGAATTTAAAATCAACTCATCGAGTATATAGGAATAGCCTGGATAACTGATTTGATAAGTACCTCCTTCCCCACCGTGGATAGAGATGAACCCTTCCACCCCTTCATTTTGTTAAAGACACGCTTGACAATCGGTGTAAAAGTAGTGGTTCGATTTCTCCCAACATGAGTAGGAAGACCCAAATAACAATCATGATTTACAACAGTCTGAATGCCGAACATGTTACTAAGAGCTAGCCGCTTGTCCTCAGGAACATTGTCTGAATAAACCGCCGGCGATTTACGAAGATTAAGTATCTGCCCAGAAGCCATCTCATAGTTGCCAAGTATATTTTGTAGAACAAGAATCTCCTCCTCCGTCGCTTTTGTGAATAACAAACTATCGTAAGCGAAAAATAGATGAGAAATCACTGGTCCTCCTCGCGAGGCTGTCATGCCTGAAAGTCTTTCTTCCTGACGAAGTCCTCGCTCTGGGAATACATGTCCATGAACTTCACCGTTAACAATAAGACTGAAAGTAACTGAAGAAACACAATTCATAACCAAGTAAATCCAACAGGTACCAAAACCCATACGTTCCATAATAGCACGAAGAAAATCCCACTCCACCTAGTCATATGCCTTGCTCATATCTGCTTTGAGAGCCAAATAACCCGTCTTCCACTTCTTTTGATTTTTCATAGAGTGAAGCAGCTCAAAAGCTACCAGTATATTATCAAAAATCAGACGACCCGGGACAAAAGCTGACTGATTTTATGCGATAACTTAATCTAAAGTTGTTTTCAACCTATTAGCCATTGTTTTAGTATCAATTTTGTAAATCGTAGAACACAGATTAATCGGCCGTAAATCAGTAGGTCATCTTACCTGTTTCACCTTAGGAATCAGAGCGATCAATGTGTGATTGAATTTAGAAACGTCACCATTGCTATTAAGTATACTGAGACATAATTGTTCAACTTCCCCACCAATAACATTCAAGAATTTCTGAAAGAAAGCCGCTGGGAACCCATCCACTCTCAGGGCCTTTGCCGGCCCCAATTGTGCGAGGGAATCCCTTACTTCCACTTGACTGCGTAGATGATCATTAGTAGTAAAAATATTCCTGAAATAAGTTTCAAGAATTGAAATAAACTGTTCCTTCTCCGTAGTCCATAGGCCGTTAGGATCTTCAAGACCCTCAATACGATTCCTATTTCGCCGAATAGAAGCCTTACGATGGAAGAAATTGGTATTTTGATCCCCTTTCTTTAACCACAATTCTCTAGATCGCTTTCTCCACATCTCCTCTTCATAAAGTAACAACTGAAGGATATTTTCACGAATAAACTTAGCTTCAGCTACCACAGCTGCAGTCTGCACCCTTTCCGCTATCAGTTGTAGACGACGCCTAAGATCATGTAGCTGGAGCTTAACGTTACCGGAAACTTCCCTATCCCAAGCTTTAAAAGCCGTAGCTATTCTGCCCATTTTCCTATCTAAAGCCTCGGTAGTAGAATGCCATATTTCTTCAACAAATTTCGGACATCTACCATCTTGCAGCCACATCGTTTCGAATTGAAAACGCCTAATAATTTTAATATTGCGAACAATACCTGATCACGGCCATACCACCTGGACAGGTACATGATCTGACACTTCTGCAATCAAATGATCCACTTTGCCCCTTCCAAAAATATCAATCCATCCATCCGTTTCCAGACATCTATCAAGTCTTTCACGAATAGAATGTTCATCCCCCTGATTGTTATTCCAGGTAAAACGATTACCCGAAAAACCAAGATCCCGGAGTAGTAGACGATTAATTACCCCACAAAAATACTCTATCTGACTGAAAGTTATTGTTCTACCTCCCTCCTTATCGCAGAAAGAAGAAAAGGCGTTAAAATCACCCACTACACACCAGGGTTTCCCGTGAGGACACAATCGCTCTAATAGAGCCCAAGAATGATGTCCCTGTTCACGAACAGGGTCACCATAAAAGCCCTGAAAATACCCATGCTTTGACTCGCTTGAAATAGAGAAAAATCCATGGATGTAATTAAAAGACTTAGTTGCAAGAGAAAAATCTACCTCATCGTCCCACAATAGTGCCAAACCGCCCTTACAATCATCACAATCACAATAGATACCATTACGAAAGCCAATCCTATCCTTCACTCTAGCCATCTCCGTTGCATACAATTTAGTCTCCATTAAGAAGACAACGTTGGGCTTCTGTCTCCTCACAAGATCGTGAAGAGAGATGACGCTACGGGGGTTCCCAAGCCCCCGCACGTTGCAGCTTAAGAGACTCATTGCTCCAGGATGGACTGCAGTGTAGCCTTATCCAATGTGATAGTTGGGTTCTTTAAGGCGCCACGGTCCTGCATTGGAATCTACGAAACAGAAACCTGAGTTGGTAACTTAACCTCTGTCTTCGTAGCTGGGTTCTTGTGAGCTAGATGATTGGCCTAAACCGTGGACTTTTTGGATTGCACATTTGGATGAACCCAGGGGGGGATTGTCCGCTGTTCTTCCGCCTCCGCCACCGCCGCGACCTGGGTTTCTGCCACCATAACCTGGAACACCCCATCCCCTACCTCTTCCCGCCCCGTTTGACCCTCTGCCTACAACCTGGGTTATACTCTTGGATTTTGCGCTTTGATTCGGGCTTAACCCCGCATCACTGATCTTTCGTTTAGCTTCGGCCGAGGATTTGTTTATGTCGGACATGATCCCCTTTTCTTTTTCTTCCGCTGTGAAGCTCAGCATCTTACCCTCTGCCGCTAGCGGATTATCAAAAGAGGACATCGGAGCACCATCCTTCGCATTATCATCCCCACTGTTGGTATCCATGGACTTTTCCGAATCCTTGTCAGTATCCTCAAAGCCCCAGTCTTCCTCATCATCTACCGCGGTTTCAATCTCTTTCTCATTCACCGATCCCGGCCGAGCCTCCGTATCGTCGTTAACCGTATCAGTTGGTAGTTCTCCTTCTTTAAAGGCATCAGATAACTTCCTTCGTGGAACCGGACGATGAAGTAACCACTCGCCATATCCTAGCTGTTTCTGTTTCTTCTCAAGATACAATTTCATCCAGCAGTTTTCTGCATCATGGGTTAACCTACCACACCAACCACAAGCCCTAGGAATTCTTTCAAACTTATAATCTAGCCACTTATTTTTACCCATAGATTCAATGTATTTTCCCCTCCGGAGGGGTTTATCAATCGGGATTCGGACTCTCGCCCTCATATAGTCACCCCATGGACCGGAAGAGATCTTTGGGTCCGTATGAATCACCTTGCCCATAGCTCTGAGCGCCTTTCGAAGGTCCGCCTCTGTTTGCAGGAACAGAGGAATATTTCGAACTTGAACCCATACATCAATGGATTCAAAATCCACGTCCTTTGTGTCGACTGAGATTTCCCACGGTTGTAATAGTAGAATGTTTTCGTCGAACATCCACGGACCCCCCATGAGAACTGTATCAAGAGATTCTTTAGATGGGAATTGAAAAACAAACAAGTTCTTACCCAACTCATGAATACTGATTTCTTCTCCACCTGGCCATATCTTCTTGAAAAGCAACTTCATAGCCCACACATTAAATCGTATAGACATGAGGAATTTTTCAATCAGACAAGGTCCTCGTCCCCTTATTGCCGCCATGCAGTATTCTTCGTCAAAGACTTCAACCTCCTCTTCCTCAATTGTTAGTTTACCAAAGTCCAAAACTGAACCCGTCGAAGCCGCCATGATACCATTCGAGATCAGAGCACCAAGAAGATCTACGCTGAAGTGATCACGAAAGCCTAGCACCGCTGTTTTTCTTCCACACAATCGCCCCAGAACGCTCCGGTTTTCTCGGAGCAAAAGCAAACCCTAGCGAAAGATAAAAAATTACTAATAATTTATGAGGTGAGGGAATGCTCATTTCTGTTATGATAATTTCATCCATATCAACTTGTACATATCAACCTAGACAGTCAGAATGATCCATATCATCTATAACTTTTTTACGTCGCATTAGTCATATCAATATTACACATAATTACTTATTGCAATTTTAACTTATAACCTCCACTGTTTTCCTTTTATTGCTTATGATATTGATTACTCGTATCTAGAATAATAATTAGGATTTTCTTCAAAAAAAATTATTAGGACAACTTTGTAGAAAATGCATCTTTAGATTTCATTCTCATTTTACAGGTATATATGATAGCCAATAAATTTCAAGCTCCCAAAGTTACTATACATCTTATTTCTTAATTTCTATACAATTTACATTTTCAAGACGTCACTACAGTCATTTAAAGAAAGGAAGCCACTACGTTTGTATTTAATTATTGTAGTTTCAAACAGTCTGTTTTTCGTGCTATAAGTACTGTTGAAAGCACACATTTTTGAAAATTCAAAATTTTCAAGTAGGTCGTGTGTTTTTTTTTTTTACTATATAATCACTACAGTTCAAGATGGGGTGGTCGGAGACTTTCAAAGGCCTCGGAGAAAATAGAAAACGTGACATGGTAATGTATAATTCTCATAGAATTGTTTCTTTAAAATATCCATAAATATGATCGATATTCAAAGCACATTTCAAGATACATGAAGGGAAAACAAAAAATTTAGAAGATCCATATTTGAGATGAAGATTGAACAATAACAGATAAACTGTAAACGAATGTCTCCTCCATAAATAATTTGTGGATAAACTGGTTTGGGAGATCAGAGCATCTTTTTTTAGGGTATGAAGTTTTTCTTGATAATAGATGACATTTTTGTACCATAAGTGAATGAGAGAACTAGAAGTAAAATTTGCAACGAATCTTGAATATCCGCAGTTCCTATATATTGACATTAAAAACTTGACAATTTAACACATGACAGCTTAACATGTATGTAGATTGTGCATTAGAAGCCAATGTCTTTAGTTTTATTTCACTAATTTGAATACCACTTGAAATGAGGAGACAATATGGTACCAATTTAGTAACGTCTATAAACAGATCCAACAATTTTTTGAATATTACGCTTCATTCCCTTCCTTTTCAAGGAACTTAGGCGCGAGCTTATTAGTTGCCTATAGGCATTGTCGGACATGACTACAATGTGTTCTCATTGCCCTCTAAAATGTTGATTATTCCTAAGCTATTTAATACATAGTTTCTTGTTAGGAAATCATAACGATTTCATGCTCGAACCGCTTGTACTGTTTCTAGATCGCGTCTTCTGGAGAAGCAAGAGCGCCTTCTTTGAGAAACTTAACGAGACTCAATGTGGTCAGATAAAATAACATCTTTTGTTGCCACTTTTAAACTTAGCGAGACTCAACCAGGTTCGTAGACCCTGTCACGTTTTTAGACGTTCCTGCCTCTTGGTCCTCATGTTGTTTTTCAGCCATTTCTGAATGGAAAAACTAGTCAATAACTGACTAAAATCATTGCTATTATAACATAAAAGAATAATAACAGGCGAATGTAACGGAATCTCTTAAATTTGACTAGAAAATTTATTAAAATAGTCAATAAAATATGTTAAGTCTGACAGTTGGAAAACATACTGTCAGAAAATAAATACAGATCAAACTATATTTGATATATATAAACTGCTGTTGCAACAAACATGTTAGTAAATATAGAACAGAAAGAAAAGAAGAAACATAAATAGAAGCAGATTGCAAGACAGATTCGGAAATAGATACCAGAATATGATTATGTGATGATTAAATTACCAAAACATGACCTCTTTTAATAGGGTAAAAGACAAAATGCACCCTTCTTAGATGGGTTATATACAAAAACAACCTCATTGTTCGGGGATATACAAAAACTACCCCTGACAGTGGACGGAAGGTAACGGAACCCTAACGGAGGGGTAAAAATACATATTTACCCTCATTTTGGAAAGAAATGCCACAGTATAAATATTTTTTTCTCTTCCTTCTTCCTCACTTTCCCAAGCGTCTTCCTCCTTCCCCACCACTCTCTCCATCCACCGGCCACAACCTTCCTCCACCACCGGCCACAACCTTCCTCCACCACCGCTGCTCACCTCTCCTTCCTTACCTCCTTCTTCTCCATCCCCCCTCTTCATCGTCTCCCTCCTCCTTCTCTGTCCCTCTCCCTAGCCTCCTCGGTAATTCGGCGAAGAAGCCAGATCTCGTTCTCGTCTCTGGCGGTGCGGCGGCGCTGGTTCAGGCAAGAGGAGAAGAGACGCCGCCGGTGATGGTGAACAGACGTTTTAATCGCCAGACAGACAACAAATTTGTCCCTACACCCAAATCCAAAACCTATAGTGCATCCTATCGATGGATCGGAACCGACAAGGAGCTGAAAAATCCCTTCTCGCACTCGAAATTGTGAATTGTTGAGAAAAGTTTCAATTTTTTCTTGTTTGGGTTCATATGGGTTCTTGGAGGGACTTATTTGAATATCAGGGTTTTAGTGGGTTTGTGTTTTTGGATTATCTGTGTGTCTAAGATCGGATTGAAGCCAGCAAGGAGCTGGAAAATCCCTCTTTTTTACTTGAAATCGTGAATTTTCTTGAAAATTTATGTTTCCTTGGCCTGGGTTCTTGGAAGGGCTGATTTGAGGGTTAGGGTTTTAGTGGGTGTTGTGTGATTTTGGCTGTGTTTGAGATCTGGGTTCAAACTCTTGATCAATCTAGGGTTTGATTCATGGCATCACCTCTCTTCTTCCTATTATGCATCCTCCACTCTCTGATTGCTCTTACTTATGGAGCCATGATGATGTTTTATGCCCATGACAACGGATTTCTCAACAAACTTGGCAAGTTTGAGAGGGAGCTTCAAGTGGATGGTCATGGTTGGATCAACAAAGTTGTTGGGGATGTTGCTCTGGGGTCTTCTGGGTCTTATTTGTGTCTATTCTGTTGGGTTTTGATTCATGGATTGCGCAACGGAAGCATAAACAATCATAAAACCATGCCAAACCCTCCAAGGATCACAAGTCAAGAGACATAACGATGGTAAGGGTTAGAAATCATAAACACACCTTAGGGTTCTCCTTTGATGACTTCAAACGCGAATAGTGTCACGTCTCTACGGTTGATCCACGCCTAGAGGTGAGATCTAGACCCTCCAATTCCCTTGTGCTAGCTAGGAAGAATGGAAGAGGAAGAAGGAATCACCAACAATGGAGTGCCAAAGGTGGGGCGGCTTCCCCTTGTAGCCGACGGGTAGGGGCGATCCCATAAAGGGGGTTCGGCCCTCTTTTGGGACTTGCTCTCTCTTTGCTTTGTTCTCTCCTTTCTTCTATCATATAGATGTGTGTTGTGTAGAGAGAAAAATAAGCTTGGAGTGTTCTTTATATAGTCCAACAACTCCTTGTCCTACTACATAAAGAACCCCTCATAATTCTTTTCTCGTTGAACCATTTCAACAGCTTTGTCAATTTATGTACCATGACCTAAGCTATACAACCATCTTGATCTACCTCAATAGATCTTCACAAGTTGCTTCGCTTAAGTCTACCATTAGAAAGTCAACTCCCTAGTCAATCTACGTAAGACTGCCAAGTAGGGGCAACATTCCTAATGATTAAGTATGTCTCCACATACGAGACCAGAAAAATAACTGTTAACCTTCTTGTAAACACAAGTATCATCTTCAATTTTGATGGAACCAAACTCCTTTGATTACATCATCAATTTGAAGATTCCAACTCCTAGAAGCTTCATCCAATCTATAAATAGATTGCTACAAGCAAGATACGAATGGATTTAAGCATCACAACTGGAAAGATTTCGTCATAGTCTATACCATGAACTCACATGAAATCCCTTTCCTGCCAATTTTCTCTTATAGGTAATCATATTACCATCCATGTTGGTTTCCTCATAACCCACTTGCACCTTTTAGGTGGTTCCAACAAAGGCCATACTTCGTTGGTATACATGGATTCCATTTTTGTATCCCATGGCTCCTAGCCATTTCTGAGAGTATGCCCATACGTGGCCATCTCATAGGTTGTAGGCTCATCTTGATGAGCAATATATCAGGGGTTATGAGAAATCCTTATTTCTTTAGTCCCTTGATATATCCTACCTGACCTACGAGGTT
The DNA here is from genome assembly GCA_023055425.1 of Linanthus parryae. NCBI lineage: Eukaryota > Viridiplantae > Streptophyta > Magnoliopsida > Ericales > Polemoniaceae > Linanthus > Linanthus parryae. Next base: position 127,404,276 of record JALGPY010000001.1, read on the forward strand.
CTTGTGTTATCTGAGTAGGTTGCTCCACAACACCTTGTGATCCTACTCATGTTCCATCAAACGGATCAATGTTCTATTGTGGTTCTTGAACTTCTTCAAGTTCTACTGTCCTCCCACTGTTTCTTTTAGAGACAATCTCTACCTTAGAAACATTGTGGTTCGAGCAACAAACAGTTTGTTCTCGATTGGGTTGTAGAAATAATATCCTTTTCAGGATATCTCACATAACATTTATCTGACTTGGGTCCAAGTTTGTTTGTAAACTCTTTTACATAAACTTCCTAACCCAAAGTCTTTATGAATGACATACTAGGACACTTCCTAGTCCATATCTCATATGGTGTTATTCATAATCCGTTTTTGATGGAACAAGGTTAAGGGCGAAATTTGCTGTAATTAGAACATAGCCTCAACAGTAAACTGGAAGTTCTGTTTGACTCATCATGGACCGAACCGTGTCCTACAAGGTCCGAAATCTCCTCTTAGACACGCCAAACATTTGTGGCGTGCTAGGTGGAGCGAGTGTTGGATCATATCCAACACTCCCATAGATTGTTGTCAAACTCTTGGCTCAAGTACTCTCCTCTATGATCCAATCGTAGAGTCTAAATACTTTTGCCAAGCTGGTTCTCTACTTCATTCCTGAATACTTTGAACAATTCAAAGGATTCTGATTTGTTTCTTCATAAGATACAAAAATCCATATTTACCTGATCCTATCAGTAAATATGATGAAGTACTGAGAAAACCATCTTTAGCATTTGTGTTTAGCGGCCTTCATACATCAATATGTATGATTCCTAAAAGATCATATATTTTCCTAATAATTCTTACATGTCTCGTATGATTCAATAATCAAATGAGTTCCATAAATCCATCCTCATGGAGTTCTAGATATGTATCTCTTATTTATGGGGCCTAAACGATAATGCTAAAGATAAGTGAAGTTCATATCATTATATGTAAACCTCTAGGTATTAATGTTATAGATGAAATTATCATGATCATGGATATAGAATCCACTTAGACAAAATTGCATTACAATAATGCATACCATAATAAATGGAACAACATTTGTCCTTTTATTATGATAAGGAGCTTTCTTGTCCAAACAAGAAACTATGATAATGGTCCTACTCATAGTAGGGACATTATCGCTTTTGTCCAATTCATGAACAATTTCTTAAAGGTAGAAATAATTCCCTACGGCTTATTCAGCAACCCTTTGCTTCGTAGCCCCACGTGTAGGATTATTTCTTCCTTATCCAATTGTCTTTGTCTCTTGAGATCCTCCACACTTCCATAAATGTGAGATCCTCATCTAGTATCATATACTTATGATGATGAGATAGACAAATTGATTTCTATAGCAAAAATACCCAAATCGGAATTCATAATTCCTTTATTATTTACTTCCAGGTACTTTGGGTAATTTCTCTTCCTCTACACCACCTTTGGGACTTCTAGGCAACTTGGTTTTAGCAATAAGCTTGCTTTATACCCATGGGGTCGGCGCAAACCATTTGCCTTTACCCATGCTGTTAACTATTAACAGCTTTGCCCATGCCCATTGTGAGTGTTTTGTTTAGTGATTTTTCAATCATATTGAGTAAATCAACTTTAAAACAAAACTTTAATTGCATCCAATGCAATTCTTGGTCCACTTGGGTGAATAACCGTTTATTCTTTATCTATCTCATAGATAATGCATATTCACTAATGTTTCAATCATATTGAATTAGTATATTTGCATAACCCAAAGTGGAGCAACACTTCAAACCTTTCATGTCTAGCTCCCTCTTTTGAAAGAGCTTCTTTCAATGTATGATCATATCATACTTCTCCATGTCTCTCTTCTTGCTTCCAAAGCTCAGAGTTCATGGCAGCTAGCATGAGGCAAGTCATAACCAAAGAACCATTCTTTGGTGTTCCTCCCATTAGGTTTTAGTGTGTTTTTGGTAGTTGGTAGGAAGAAAACTTTATGTTCTACGAAGTACAACAATTTCTCTTTTATTTGAGAACAATTCTCAATTTTATGCCAGTCTAGAAAAAAATAAAGTCGTTTTTTTGTTTGTTTAATGCCATGGGTATTCAACATAATAGGATTATGCAAATTTTGTGACGTTTAACTATATTTAACAAGGATTTAAATTGTTAAACATAGCTCCCACTATTTTGCTACGGATTAATAACCCTCAAGATATTAATGCGGAAAATATCCTTATATTTTCTAGTGGGCCAAGATCCATGTTTCATCTCCTTATGAGCTTGCTTTGGCAAGTCACCCATAATTTGACTACTTTAGGTAGGAACAATTCCAATTGCATCCCTTATGCAACTCTTGGTTCAATTGGGCAAATAAATCCTTATTTATCCATCCGTATGGATAATCCCAATTGGTTGCCTCTAGGTTTCTTAATCATATTAATAGCCCAGTTGTGTTCAACCTTTTATTTAAGCAATTGCACATTGTTACGTGCCATCGCATTCCATCATTATGAACCAAGTCGCCCTGCTTTGGCACGCACGAACTTGATAAATAATGATGATCATGAGTGTTTAAACAACGAGAAGGCAAGAACACAATATTTGAATTTTGAGGGATTTTAAATTCAATTTTAATTGTTTTGTTGATCAATATCAACTAATCTATCTATTTGAGTTTGGGCACAACTCCAAATAATAGATCCGGGTTGTCTAATTATCTTATTATCCTAATTGCATGCATCAACCATACACCAACCACACAATAATAAGACAATAAAGTAAACAACCACAAAACAGAAATTAAACGTGATGTGGATATGGCCTTTTCTAGACTAAGATAATTCCAAGCCAATGGAATTATCTATGAACCCTAAAACAAACACATCTCCATGCGTCTTGGTCTTTTGGTCCATCCTTCATAGTCATGTGGAATACTCCATGCTCCATGCTCCATCTTTTGTGGTTTCTTTGGCTTTGGGGTTCTTTTCTTCAATCTTGGCTAACAATCTACTTTATCTAGCACTAGCTAACTTCTATACTAAATAAAATAAATCTCACAAGTTAAAAAAAAATGGCACGCAGGCCATAAAACCCTAATTAATTATTACAATTAATTGATCAGCTCGCAGGCCGTAAAACCAAACCACAAAATTAAACATCCACATCAAACCACATCCTAAGGCCATATCCAATCACCATGCGATTTTCACATAAACAGTTAAATCCAATTTTAACGCGCTTGGTCAATTTTAATTGATTTTAGGATTTCTAGGGTTAAAACGGTCCATGGGCCCAACAATCAAATTGCCCGGGCCCAAAAAGATGAACCATAAGGCCCTAGGGCCGGCCAGGCCCCTAGCCCACGCGGCTAGGCCGCGGGCTAGGGCCGCCCGGCCCCTAGGGCGGCCAAGACTTGGGCGGCAAGCAAGAGGGGGCGGTCCCCTTAGGGGGCCGAACCTCTATGGGGAGTTGTTTCCAAAACAACTCCCTTGCTTGGTGCCCAAGTTTGGTTGTTTCCTTGTTTTGGAAGAACTCCTTCTTCCCCAAGGATGCCCAAACCCTAGATCTAAGATCCTAAAATTTCTCAAACTCACCAATTCATGCATCCAATGCAAAAAATTGGATCTTGTTATGATTAATTATTGACAAATTGCATCACATGCTTGATTTGTCTTGTTTTACGCGATAATCAAATTAAGGTGTAAAACAACTAAAACGTAACACATAAACCAAGTTTATGCTCTACGACCTGTGGCTCTGATACCACTGTTGAGTTTTGATTCATGGATTGCGCAACGGAAGCATAAACAATCATAAAACCATGCAAAACCCTCCAAGGATCACAAGTCAAGAGACATAAAGATGGTAAGGGTTAGAAATCATAAACACACCTTAGGGTTCTCCTTTGATGACTTCAAACGCGAATAGTGTCATGTCTCTACGGTTGATCCACGCCTAGAGGTGAGATCTAGACCCTCCAATTCCCTTGTGCTAGCTAGGAAGAATGGAAGAGGAAGAAGGAATCACCAACAATGGAGTGCCAAAGGTGGGGCGGCTTCCCCTTGTAGCCGACGGGTAGGGGCGATCCCATAAAGGGGGTTCGGCCCTCTTTTGGGACTTGCTCTCTCTTTGCTTTGTTCTCTCCTTTCTTCTATCATATAGATGTGTGTTGTGTAGAGAGAAAAATAAGCTTGGAGTGTTCTTTATATAGTCCAACAACTCCTTGTCCTACTACATAAAGAACCCCTCATAATCCTACTCAAGTTCGGATTAGTCCCTTTTGCAAAATAGTCCTTATCATGTCAATACATGGATTAGTTCTATTTGCAAATTAATCCTAATCATGTCTCTACATGAATTAGGCCACCTTGGCAAATCCTAATCATGTCTATACATGGATTAGTCCAACCTGCATATTAGTCCTACTAAGTTAGCAAGTTGTTGCGATTTGATCCTTTTTAATTAATTAATCATATTAATTAATTATTTCCCAAGTCTAGTTCACCCATATATGGCGTGTGACCCCATAGGTTCTATTTAGTTGGTAGTAACTATTTACTAATATGGAGCGGCCTCTAGCAAGACATCCATTCTAGCCAACAAATAGAATAGTCATCATGACAAACCTTGTGCAAGTAATTGTCTCATCCCTTTGTCCCAATATCCGGATTGGACACGAGACATACAAGTCACACTCGTATATCCAATCCATAGTTTCTCGATCCATGGGAATAGCCTTATTCGTGCAAATAACATCAATATCCCATATTGATTTATTTGAGTCTGGCCAGACATTTTATAAGCACTATCCCTCGAGTGGCCTAGGATATTTGCTCCCGTTATGTGGGAGGGACAAATTCTATCTACGTCCACTACGATCTCTAAGCTTGCTTCTTATTGTATCCAGTACACGCCTTTATAACTACCCAGTTACGGTGTAGCGTTTAACGCTACCAAGATCACAATAATCCACAACTAGATAATCTAGTGACTTCAAGTCTAAGGATGACAATACCATTGCACCGCGAGAAGCGCTTGTGACTTAACATAACGTGTATGTAGCCTTCTTGGAGATGGGTCAATCCAGTATGCCATTACTCCTAATGTATACCCATGTGTTAGATCATGATATCTCCATATCAATCCAACCCCATACTAGTCTATAGATGATTGTCCCATTAATCATTATAATTGACTAGGGATATTTAAGAATATAACACTTATATTCTAAGGACTTCATTCATGTTAACATATCTCTATATCGATAACATAATGAATCGTAAATCCATAAATGTCACAATTAATTGATTGCCTCTAGGGCACAATACCAACATATTCATGGAGGGAGAAGTATGACTTGTGTGTTTGCTTCTTCCAAATAGTCTTATTTCAGTGGTGGTGGTGGTGTTATTGGTGTTGATTGCAGCTTCTTGGTGTTGTTGTTGCTGTTGTTGTTGTTGGTTGTGGTGGTGGTGGCGGTGTGGTGGTGGTGGTGGCGGTGTGGCGGTGGTTGTGGCGGTGGCGGTGGCGGTGTGGTGGTGGTTGTGGTGGTGGCGGTGTCAGTGTTGGTGTCGGTGTGGTGGTGATTGTGGTGGTAGCAGTGGCAGTGTGGTGGTGTTCAAGAACACCAAGAATAGAAGAACATGAACAAAGTGAACATAGGGGCAAAATGGTCATAAAAAATAAATTTTACAATTTACTAGTTGATACTAACAGAAGGGTGGTATTTGTCCAACGTCAGGGGTGGTTTTTGTATATCCCCAAACAATGAGGTTGATTTTGTATATAACCCATCTAAGGAGGGTGCATTTTGTCTTTTACCCCTTTTAATATGATTCTGTAAATTACCGAAACATAATCTCTTTTAAGATTGCTAGAAAATAAAGTAATTATGGCGATGAAGTTTCTGCAATTTTAATCAACGCATGTTAAGAAAACACTGTCAATAAAAGTGTCACTGATCAATAGCCTCCCGAATGCTGTTGTGATGTTGAAGACAGTCTCAAACATGTAGGGTACGAGTTCCTTAAAACAGATTAACCGCCTGCTATTACGAGTGATTTTGTTTTCCAGGGTTGAACGGTTACAACCGTTGGCGGTTCAGAATTTGAACAGAGCGGTTGCAAGTGTTCAAATTGCTCCACCCAAGGCACTTGCCACTAGACCGACCCGGCCGGCTGGCAAAGCCTTTGTCTAGGTCCTCTCTCTTGCAATAAATTGCTCCACCCAAGGGGCGTGCCCTATAGTGCAAAGTGCAAACTTAAAGTAGATAAGCAATCAAGTTTCTTTCTTGAACCAAGATGTGGTTCTTTTTTCTTCTCAACACAATTTTTTGATCAAGAACTCATTTTGAGAGCTCGATTTGATCATTTATTTCTCAATGGTTTTTGACGAATGAGTTACCGAACTGACCACCAAGTTTCCCACTATACGATGATGCAGTTGGTGTTATAACTCTTAAATTAGCTGTTTTAAAACCAAAGCTCAAAGTCGGGTACAAAATAATGTCAAAAGACCATTGTCTCCATCACTAGCAAGGTATAATGGGGTTATTCAATTGATAAACTGCTGAAAAAGTCTTTTCTTTTCCATGTTCTACAGAAGAATATGGGCAAAAATATGTTCATAGAAGATCTAGTGGACAATATGAACAAATGTAACAGGAAATCTAAGGAGATATTATACACGATGTCTGCCCTATGGATCCCTGCTTTTCTCTATTTCATTTTCTACTTTTTCGTTTTCATTAATCTGTATGGTGGATTGGATGTGAATTTTGATTAACTCAAGAAAAAGGAGAGACGCCCCATATTCAACTTCTCTCTCCCAGCTCAGCAGATGCCTCCAAGGAAAGGTACTGCCGAAACAATGACACAGGAATATCTGTTTTGAAACTTGAAGAAGAAGGAGATGAAGAAGAATAAGAAACAATAGCCGGAATGGTCACCAACACCAGGTCCACTAACACTTGCCAACTGAGCTAAAAGTAGAATATGTGAAGCCGCACTATGAACACATCCCTTGCTTACTCCTGTACGCAGAGAACCGATATCGTGCGAACCTTTCAACGTCAATATCCACTCCCTACTAATCATCCTACCCAAGGGCAAAGTCGGAATACTAAAATTGACAAAATATCCGTACAATAACATCAAAGTTCAGACCACTTGAACACCAAAGAAAATAAAAAAAGAACACATTCTCTTTGGCTCTTCCTCAACTACTATATCCTTCCCGAAAATTATTCTCCCCCCAAAAGGTTTGTCCAACAATCCACCAAAGCACCCACCACAATCCCCTATAAATTCCCCCATTTCATTACCATGTTCCTCACCACCTCAAGTGTTCCAACAAACATCAAAGCACTCGAAAAATCAAACCATCTTCCACTCTCTTCTCTCACTATCATCCCCTTTCTTTAGAATTCTCCACCGGTGACATTACATTGCACTAATGGATATGGTAAGAGAAATGGTTGCACAAAGCCCAGTGGTGATCTTTAGCCGAAGCACATGCTGCATTAGCCACAGCATCAAGACCCTCGTTCGTGATTTCGGCTCCAACCCAGCCGTGTATGAGCTTGATGAGAATCCCAGAAGCTGGGAGATCGAACAAGCGTTGGCACGGCTGGGGTGCAACCCTGTTGTGCCTGCAGTGTTCATAGGTGGCGAGCTGGTGGGAGGAGCCAGGGAGGTGATGAGTCTCCACCTTAGTAGGTCTCTCAAACCCATGCTTAAAAAGGCTGGTGCGTTGTGGGTATGATGATATTACACTATTTACGTAAGTGTGACAAACTGACCTAAATAGTGGAGTAATAAGTATTTGCATCAGCTGGTAATCCATAATAGTGGTGGCAAAATGGACAAGTTGTCCTAGTGATATGCTGCTATTTGATATGTATTGACTAAATTACCCATGACAGAGGGCATCAATTTAGTGTGTTAGAAATTTCTTTCCCTTTCTGTATAAGGATGATGATATCACCAGTGTGCACTATTATGGAGTAGTGAAGAATGAGTTTAATTTCAATTATTAATTTGCAAGATTTTTGGGTTTTTCAGAAGTTTTAAAAGTCATCTCTATGTTTCGCTTAACGAACGTTAAATATAAAACTCTTCAGCTTGTTGTTTATGGCACCATCTTTTATTATCTTGGAGTAACAAGTGTACATGCCGATCAACTTTACTCACCGGGATTTTCTCAGTATGACAAGCGTTTATAACTAGTATACAACCCCTTTCTCATCTCTCTCCGTAATTCGATCTCACAAGTACACCTCGTTCCAATCTCACTCACCGGTTCTAAAATCCCTAAAGGTCGATCAAGTCTCGCCTCATCTCAAATCAAGTTGGCCTTGTTGATCATGGAGCGCGAGGATTTCCCTCTCCTTGATCGTGATGCTATGTTATCTCTTCGCCTTCCACTCCTGTCATTCGATGTTTGGGTGTCGATAATGTGTTCGTCCGCGACCTCGGTAATTATGTCATCCGATAAGCACAACATAATTGTTGAATTTGCTTTCTCCTCCATCGTCTTGTACTCCGTCATTGATACGTCCATGTCTTGCTTATCCATGGTCAAAGGAATTCAGATGCCTTGCTGCTTCAACAAAGCGCTCATCTTGATCTCCACATACTAAAGCTATTCCTCCTGGTAAATCTATCGATCTTTAACATCGATCCCGACATTTTTCATGGTGGAGATCTTCAACCATAGCTTTGATACCAGTTTGTTGCAACGGATCTCAACCTCACGAACAATAAAACGAGCAAAAAACGAATAAAGGAGACAAGATTTAACGTTGTTCGTTGACGAAATTGTTAACTACGTCCAGGGGAAGTAATCCTTTATTTTTGGGAGAAAAACTTGTACAATGGGCATATGCTACGGTCTAAGACAATGCACCCTTAAATAGACCAAGATAATACAAGTTTGAGTTGTTTCCTTAACGAATCTGTAGCCCAGCTCCGATAGTAGGTTGTGCAACATGTACCAGAGGTCGTGCGACATGCACCAGAGGTCGTGCGACCTATGATAGTTGTTAGCATTATATGCGCCCATATGGGGTGCACAATGCAATTATCACAACCTTATGGGGTTGGCTGCAATAAGCATAAATCTTAGGGGGTTATGTTGCAAATTAGGTATAAGTCTGTCTATATAAGAAGACAGACTCCTAAATATTATAATACAAAAAAAAAAACACAGTAGAGATCATGTGATGATCATACACAGTTCTCCCTAGCCTCCCTCTCTAACGTTTCCATCCAAGAAGGTGGAAGGTGGGGTGGATCATAGTATTCCTCCTCGAGATTCACACTAGATCGATGGGAGCAAGATCAAGACGAAGGCATGTGAAACCAAGCATCATCAAAGATCATCTTCTGTTGTGCTAGGAGCTTAGGCGAAGAGGTAACACATAAATATTCCACTTTATTATGTTTTTAGATCTATACATGATTAGATGAGCCTAGTCTTTCATTGGTAGAGCCATTGGCTTGTTTTTCGTGCCAGAGTTTGTACCCAAAATTGGACTGCTGTAGAAAATCGAGATTTTTCAATTTTCGTAATCCGTAGGCGAATCCTCTATATGGATGGATTGAGTTTTTCACGAGGATCCAGAAATATAAAAAAACATATTTTTTTGGAAAAATGTAGAAAAATTTATGGCCCTTTAAAGACTCAGAACTGTATTAATCTGGACTGTTTGATCCCATTATTAAATCACATTTTTTTAAAATTGTTAAAATTGAAATTTGAATACATAATAGGGATCAGGACGAAAAGACTATTGTAATGGCATAAGAATCATCAGAAACAGAGCACGGGAAGGCGGTGCGTGGGCTTCACGTGCCACTGACGCCGCCACCACGTGCAACCACGCGCCAAACGGCAGCAGGGTCTGCTGAGATGGACCTAGGGATGACGTGGCACGCTGACGTGTGAGTGACATGGCATCAAGCAATGATGTGGCAACGGCCTACATACAGCGCGTGAAGGAGGCAGAGGCGGCCACGTGCAGCGGCGCGTGCGGCCTCCTCCCGCCGTCAGATTTCGTCCGATTTTTTCTAGGGTACTCCAAATTAAATTTCTTATTTTCAGAGATATTTTCATAATTTTTGGAAATACGGATTATTTAATTAGCTTCCAGATTAATTAATTAGTGTTTAGCACACACTTCCCGAGGCAATTAGGCAACCTTAAACACACTGTTTTCAGCCCAAATTTGTTTTGGAGACCAAGGTCGTTTTTCCCTACTGTCTACCATAGGTGTTGAGACCCTATGAGGTTTGGTGCAATATTTTACTATTTAGTGTAATTAGATCATTGCTTATTAATTTCCAGTAATTAGTATTTAATTCTGAAAATTATAGAAAATTTTAGTATCTTTATTTTTCTATTTTACATGCTGTTGTGGGTGAAAAGGATAGTGCATGTGGCATAGATGTATTTATATTTGGCTTTGGTTTTGAATTTTTAATCAATTAAAATACGGCACGTGTGTCGTGCCTCTCTATATTCTCTAGTGTATTCTCTTCTCATCTAAATGGCCTCTCTAGAGGTTACTTCTTATTCTAAATAATATTGAAGATAGAAGCTTCAAGATAGGTGGCCAAACCAAAAGACATGGCGCAAGGTGCATGGAGAAAATAGACGATCTAAAGAACCTCAAGAATAGGCGCCCTCGAGATAGGCGAGATGGCAAGAGACGAATTTCAAGATTTTTTCAAGAAGTATTCCCATTATTAAGGGCCACTGATGCGCAATTTAGCGTACTATTCGCAAGTATACGAATCAAGTAATATAGAGAGTATTTTTGACTCGGTTTATCGATCCCACAGGGACTTTGCAGGTTTTTCTAGTAATCAGTTTTAATGAACAGAGTGTAAAAAGGAGGAATATTTTGAGAGTTTGCTTAAGTACTGAAAGTAAATAACTGAAACGTAAATCTTTTTGCGAGAATTTTCTGAATAATCTTAAGGTTGTAAAACTAGGGTTTGAAATACTAGGTCCCGTGATCCCCTAGGGTTCTTCAGATTTTCGTTCTTTGTTCGACATGAAAACACACAGCAGTCTCGTTCTAAGGCTGCTAGGGTTTCTAACCTGTCCTGATGGCCCGGGTCAGATTCTCTAACAGTTGGTCTGAACGATTTCAGGCTAGTCCTAACTCCCCTTCGCTAGTCGGCCCATCGGGGTAAGGTGCTAAATTCTGTCTTCTCGTCCTACCCCTAACCGGACGTTTTCACCTACCGGCTCGGGTCTGTAGCAATTCTGGGTAGCTACTCCGATCATGCATAAACAGTAAAATTCAAAGACAGAATAACGAATGAAGCTGCTGAATTAAGATAGTACGATCATGAATTCATAGTCAAAACATAGAACTAATCTCTGAAAACGAAACCCTAGGTTCACCGAGAACCTAGGTAAAAGTTTAGCTACTGAAATTCATAACGTAAATAACACAGTTTTTGAATGAGAGAGAAGAAGAGCAAACGGGTGTCTTGAATCTGGATTCGCGTTTCCCTGCTCTCCGGGGATGCTCCGACTTCTCCTTCGGTTGTGCTGTCTTGTGTTGATGATCAAAACGAGTCTGGACGAGTCTTTAAATGGTGCTGTTTTTTCCGAAACGCTTGCGCCAGAAATTACGAAAACTGCCACCGGTCCACCGACTCTGGAAAAGAAGTCAAACTGGCTGCGTATATACGCAAGGCTGCGTATATACGCAACCAGGGGCCCAAAATCCACTCCCCACCACCTCCCTGCCTGCGTTTATACGCAGCCCTGCGTATATACGCAGGCAGGGCTGTGTCCTGGCCCGGCTTGATCCTCTGGTGGGCCCGGTTGGGTCTTCTGGGTCCCACACTTCTGCCTGAAATCTCCGGTTTTCCTTTCTCGGTGTCTTCCTGCTTTCCCGGGTTCCCGTCTTGCGTTTTGACCCGAAACTTGTCAAAATTACCAAAATACCCCTGGGTCAAAACCGCTCCGAATTTTGTCCAATCTTGGCTCTGGCCATAGGAAAACTGCTGACTGAATTTTGGAGACAAAATCTGAACTTGACTCAGGAAACCCGGGCCCGGTGCCAAAATGACCAAAATACCACTAGGCCAAAACTGTCCCGAAAATCATCACGAACATGAAATAGTTTCTCCTGATGTTGGACACCGGGAACCGAGACGCCTTACTCGGGCGTGGCCTGAATGGGCCCACACGTGACGGGAGTCGGTTTTTCGGCCGGACTCCGTTTCAGCATTATAACCTGTTTTCGCAAAGCCCTTGACGTCTCCGTTCTTTTGCCCCTGGTTTCACTTCAAAATTCCAAGTCAAGCTCAAGATATTGTCAACCGAGCGCATTCCTGTTATTCTCGGTTTTGGCGTTTTCAGCTTCCTCGGTCGGTTTTCACTGCTCGTTTTTTCCTCCAGTCTTTCCGTTCTCCATTCCGCTCTCCCTTTTACCAGTCACGGTCAAATCCTGCTCCGAGCATTTTCTGCACGTTTCCCGAGGCGATCCCGATTCTGTCTCGGCACGCATCCCAGTGCACTTTCCGAACCTGTTCCTGTAAAAACATGAAAAAAACCCGCGAACATATCCAATAAAAGTACGAAACATGCAGAAATTCACGAAGAGCAAATAAACGTCTCGTTCCTAAAACCGAGGCTTTCCGAGGGTGAATTCTGGCTAAAACGTGGCTTTCCAGCACACATACACATCTTTTCAGGCTATAAAATAACCCTTATTTGGGCGTTATCAAATACCCCCACACTAAACTTTGCTCGTCCCGAGCAAACTCCAGCAATATACTACCAATGCATACTATCCTGAATCAATCCAGAGCGGTGTAACTGCACTTATTTAAAAACAATATTAATACTATGATAAAAACAGTGTATATTTTTGGTGAGACTGGGCAATCTCTTCAACTCAAACTGAACATCATCAAGTTCTCATATTCCCCTCGATTTCAGAAACTGCGGTGATCGGAAGAACTCGCGGCCAGCCTAGGTTAGGAACAAGCACGAACACCACTTACTTCCGCTTTTGCACGCAAACCGAACGTATCCCTAACGCACACCTTCCGTGCTTTTACTCCGGGTGTCATGTAAATCTGCCGGCTTTGGGACGGTAGGATAAGTCATTTAGAAGCGATGTCCTAAACGTCACAGCACACTCACACATACCCCAATCTCACACTCCCTCACCAAGATGACGGAAACTGACCCAAATCACCTTAGATTCTAGACACTCAATTTTCCCCAGTCCCGGTGTAACTGCCGTTCTCGCGGCCACAAATGTGAACGAATGTGAAACTGTGATAAAAAATGCCGACCAGGTGTTTTGAAATAAACTCAATCAAGCACCCTGAATTTTCTGTCTTTGATACTTTTTTTTCGTTTTTTTTCCATCATTCTTTTCTCGTTTTTTTTTTTTTTTTTTTTTTTTTTTTTTTTTTTTTTTTGCGGGGCAACACAATAAAAACAATAATATAAACCAGTCCAACTCTATGATAAACCAAAAACGTGGGGTGGCAGAAAAATTACTGAAATAAAATCTGAAACGACCACCCCCACACTAATTTCGAACCATGTAGTCAATCTGTAAAATAATTTCGAACCATGTAGTCACTATCTTACCCTTACACACCCTCAAATATAAAAATAAAGCTCATCCACTATTAAATATGACAATTCTGCTCTACCCCATAAAATCCCCCTCAACTCAACTCCCTCGTGCCATGACGCGTAGGAAAGGTCAAAATACTAACAATGATGCGAGTATCAAAAAACGGCTTCCTAGGTCAAACGGTTACCAAGAAAATGGTTAATGGACCAACGGGGCTCACTAGTGGACCTAAGGCGCGAGACATGACGTGAGGTCCCCTATGGCCTATCACTCCACTAAATGATGTGGTGACCGTGATGGCGGGTTGACGACTACCTGGTGACGGTGGTCTGGCAGCTAGTCGGATACTGGCTCGGGAGACAGCTACTTGTGTTTTCTGAAGTGCATTGGATCTATTAACTCCCCTAGACAGATTCTCGCAGCTCTTCCTCACCTAAGTTCGTCCACTTCGGGAAATTTTCTATCATTAAACTCTCTCCAGTTTTAAGCTAAATCCTTCACCCAGTCTCAAAATTTTCAATTTTTTTATAAAAAATTAATGCAGTTACAACGCCACCACCCCCACACTGGATGGTGCCATGCCCTCATGGTACTAATCATCAGGCATATAATCTGGATTGGATGAGCTGGCTTGCCTCATCGAATGGGAACAACTGGCAGCCTACGCAGAAAAATAAAACGAGAGACAGAAATTGAACCTGTGCACGCGGAGTCAGTTCAGACAGGTGCGGAATTTTCGCACATTCCGGTGGAGCAGGACCGTTGACCGGTTGCCAGAAAATTTTTCGACGGAAGTTGTCAACCTTCCGGGCTCTATGTGCTCTCTTCAAATGTGCAATCCCCGAGCACCATTGTGTTTGACAATGTGCTCCCATATGGTCGAGTATACTTCCGTACACCGGGGTCGATTGCTCGGTTCTGCAGAAAAACTGTTCCTGAAAAATCCCCAACTCGTACGAGTCCCTGTGACGGTCGAGTGTGCCAGAACACACCGGGGTCGATTCTTCAAGATTTTAAAAATCTGCCTTTCCTTCTACGAAATTTTCTGAATTCGCTTCAAACTCCACGGATCTGTGTATGGAGGTAGAGAGAGAAAAATGGGGCAAAAACGTGCTGCTGTCCGAAAAAAAAAATTCTTCTTCTGCCAGCGTATATACGCAGTCTCCTGCGTATATACGCAAACAGGGAGCATTTTGAAAAAGATTTTTTTTTCTTTTTTTAAATTCCAGATTTTCGCTGCTGACTGCGTATATACGCAGAGTTGCGTATATACACAGGCAGCAACAACAACAAAAAAAATCATTTTTTTTTTCAAAATTCCAGATTTTCGCTGCTGACTGCGTATATACGCAGGCACGTAATTTTTTTTCCTGAAATTTTACTGCTGGCTGCGTATATACGCGGGCAGCAGCAAAATTCCAAATTTTCATTTTTTTTCTCTCTCTCTCTCTACCCCCTGTGTGCGTATTATACGCACAGGATGGGCGTAAAATACACACACAGAGTATTTCTGCTCCGTTTTGTTCTCGTTTTCTTCTCTGCTGTATCTGCACATGCTAAATTCAAAGTCAATACCCACTCATCTTACCTCTCTCAAAATTCAAAACTGAAAACAAAACTGAAATAATTTAAACTAACTTCCTACGTTGGGTTGCCTCCCAACCAGCGCTTGTAATTTACGGTCGACGGCCCGACCAAGTTACCTCATGTGCTCAAGGGACATCAAACCGCCAGGGTCTACCTTGACGTCTGTTTCCGGGCCCAAATATGGCTTGACCCGGTTTCCGCTCACCCTGCAAGTTGTACTGTCATGCGGATTCTCCAATTCAACCGCATCCCATGAAAGTACCTCTTTGATGATAAACGGTCCTGACCACCGAGATCTCAATTTTCCCGGAAAACTGCTTCCGAGACTCGCCGAGAAGTGCTTTCTGCCCTTCTTGAAACCGCTTTGGCTGTGCTGAACGTTGATGGCTCGGGAGCGGCTTAAGCTCTAGGGTTGGTTGCTCTTTCTCTGACGGCACCCGGGCCAATTTCTGTCCATCTTTTTCGTCCAGCTGTAAACTGGTCCGGTTTTCAGCTTGCATGGCCTGCTCCTCCTGGAATCTCTCCTCGTTCTCTCTGTCCACTCTGTTAATTTCTTCCCAAAGCTCATCCATCTCCTCGTTTTCCCAGCTTTCTTCGACTACCTCCACTGCGAAGATGTCTTCATGCTCGTAGTAATTCGGTAGTTGCAAATTTTTGAAAACGTTGAACTTCACCTTGTCTTCATTGATCTGCATAGTCAGTTCTCCACTCTTGCAGTTTATCATGGCTTCTCCAGTGGCCAGAAACGGTCTGCCCAGAATGAGTGGTACGTCTCCTGCCTCCATGTCCAGAATTACGAAATCAGCCGGAAAAAGTAATTCTCCGACTTTCACCAGAATATCTTCAATAACTCCGTAAGCCTGCTTCACGGATCCGTCCGCCATCTGAAGCTTGATTCTGGTGGGCCTGAGTTCACCAATTTTCAAAGTTTTGAAAATTGATAACGGCATCAGATTGATACTGGCCCCTAGGTCACACAGAGCCTTTCCTGTGTAAGCATTACCTAGGGTCACCGGGATGACGAAACTGCCAGGGTCCTTCCTCTTCCTCGGTAGCCCGTTCTTCACACAATTGCTCACTTCTGCCGTCAGATTTATTTTCCCGAAATCACTCATACGTTTCCGTCCATACAAAATATCTTTGAGGAACTTGGCATAAGTGGGCATCTTTGCCAACGCCTCCGCAAAGGGTATGTTGATCTTCAGCTGTTTGAAAATCTCGAGAAATCTGGCGTAGTCCTTCCTATCATCCCTCTTTCGTGTCGGCGCCAAAGAATACGGCACCTCCTTGGAGACAGGTACCGTTTCTGCTTCCTTCTCTTCGTTCTGCACTGCATCCTTCTCAACCGAGCCCTTCGGCTGGGGGCGGTCGGCTGAGCTGTTATCCTGGCCAAATATTTCGCGCTCGATTTCCTTCGAATTTTCTGCACGTGCATGGCTAGGATACGGCGGATCCTGTAGTGCTAATCCACTCCGAGTGGTGATGGCATTGACCTGAGCACGTGGATTATTAACAGTGGTCGAGGGTAAGTTCCCTGGTTGTCTCTCAGTTAATTGCTGTGCTAACTGCCCCACTTGTACCTCCAAAGCGCGCAGTGATGTTTTGGTCGTCTGCATGTCGGCTGTCAGGGCATCCATATGCGCGAACCGGGACTCCATGGTCTGAAACATGGACTCGATCTTCTTCATCTGAGCATCGTACTGCTGTGCCGATGGGCCTGGCTGAACCGGCGGTACCGGTGCGGCCTGCTGAGCCAGTGGCTTGTGCTGGAATCCCGGTACATAAATTGCAGAATTCGGGTTTCCGTACCAGAACCCGTGATGATCTCTCGTACCCGGTCTGTACCGGCTCAGATCCCACTGCTGTTGTATGTAACTGGCATCTTCGTTTATAAGCCCCTCGATGGCTGTGTCCAAATCTGGTCCGTCTACTGCCGCAACAGTCTTCTTTTCCGAGTAGACTTTCTTAACCAAGTCTTGCACGATCTTGGCCAGATTATCTATCCGGTCATATTCTGTTGGCTCAGCTCGGGTCGTGATCCTGCGATCATCAAACAGTCGAGTGTCCTACTTGGCTAACTGCTTCATTAGCTCATAGGCACCATCTTTGTCCACATGGTACAGAAAATTCCCTCCGGCTTCTCTGTCAATCCTGTCAGCACTCTCCCTGTCTAGGGCATGGTAGAATACCTGCAGGATTTTCGGGTCTCCAAAACCGTGGTTCGGGCATCTTTTCACCAATCTCATCAATCTGTCCCATGCGTCTACCACCGTCTCTCCCGTCTTCTGCTTGAATGACAAAATCTCGCTTTGTAACTGGATGACCCGGGAGGCGGGGTAAAATTTGGACAGAAAATCGGTGACGCATCCTTCCCATGTAGTGATCGATCTGGGTGGTCGGGATTCGAGCGAGTCGTTGGCTACTCCGTACATGCAGTATGGGAAAATAATTAGCATAAGTGCCTCTGCGTCAACTCCCTTATACCGGACCTTGTTGCAATAATCCTCTAACTTCCCTATAAAGTCGTTCGGATCTTCGTCGGCTCTGCCATAAAACGGGCAGAGGGTCTGCACATTCTGGATGGTGGAGGGTTTTATGTCAAAGTGTTCTGCGGTGATCTCGGGCACCACAATAGCTCGCTCATGCCCCCCGTGGGGACTTCAAAATTCTCCACCAACGCCTTTCCAGACCGGTTGTATGTCCTTTGGTTGCTCCGGGCAGCGAATCCTGCTGCGATCAGATCCTCGATGTACCGAGCCATTCGGCTCGAGTACCTGTCAGCACTCTCCCTGTCCCGGCAACGGCGCCAAAAACTTGATGCGCAATTTAGCGTACTATTCGCAAGTATACGAATCAAGTAATATAGAGAGTATTTTCGACTCGGTTTATCGATCCCACATGGACTTTGCAGGTTTTTCTAGTAATCAGTTTTAATGAACAGAGTGTAAAAAGGAGGAATATTTTGAGAGTTTGCTTAAGTACTGAAAGTAAATAACTGAAACGTAAATCTTTTTGCGAGAATTTTCTGAATAATCTTAAGGTTGTAAAACTAGGGTTTGAAATACTAGGTCCCGGGATCCCCTAGGGTTCTTCAGATTTTCGTTCTTTGTTTGACATGAAAACACATAGCAGTCTCGTTCTAAGGCTGCTAGGGTTTCTAACCTGTCCTGATGGCCCGGGTCAGATTCTCTAACAGTTGGTCTCAACGATTTCAGGCTAGTCCTAACTCCCCTTCGCTAGTCGGCCCATCGGGGTAAGGTGCTAAATTCTGTCTTCTCGTCCTAACCCTAACCGGACGTTTTCACCTACCGGCTCGGGTCTGTAGCAATTCTGGGTAGCTACTCTGATCATGCATAAACAGTAAAATTCAAAGACAGAATAACGAATGAAGCTGCTGAATTAAGATAGTACGATCATGAATTCATAGTCAAAACATAGAACTAATCTCTGAAAACGAAACCCTAGGTTCACCGAGAACCTAGGTAAAAGTTTAGCTACTGAAATTCATAACGTAAATAACACAGTTTTTGAATGAGAGAGAAGAAGAGCAAACGGGTGTCTTGAATCTGGATTCGCGTTTCCCTGCTCTCCGGGGATGCTCCGACTTCTCCTTCGGTTGTGCTGTCTTGTGTTGATGATCAAAACGAGTCTGGACGAGTCTTTAAATGGTGCTGTTTTTTCCGAAACGCTTGCGCCAGAAATTACGAAAACTGCCACCGGTCCACCGACTCTGGAAAAAAAGTCAAACTGGCTGCGTATATACGCAAGGCTGCGTATATACGCAACCAAGGGCCCAAAATCCACTCACCACCACCTCCCTGCCTGCGTATATACGCAGGCAGGGCTGTGTCCTGGCCTGGCTTGGTCCTCTGGTGGGCCCGGTTGGGTCTTCTGGGTCCCACACTTCTGCCTGAAATCTCCGGTTTTCCTTACTCGGTGTCTTCCTGCTTTCCCGTGTTCCCGTCTTGCGTTTTGACCCGAAACTTGTCAAAATTACCAAAATACCCCTGGGTCAAAACCGCTCCGAATACTGTCCAATCTTGGCTCTGGCCATAGGAAAACTGCTGACTGAATTTTGGAGACAAAATCTGAACTTGACTCAGGAAACCCGGGCCCGGTGACAAAATGACCAAAATACCCCTAGGCCAAAACTGTCCCGAAAATCGTCACGAACATGAAATAGTTTCTCCTGATGTTGGACACCGGGAACCGAGAGGCCTTACTCGGGCGTGGCCTGAATGGGACCCACACGTGACGGGAGTCGATTTTTCGGCCGGACTCCGTTTCAGCAATATAACCTGTTTTCGGAAAGCCCTTGACGTCTCCGTTCTTTTGCCCCCGGTTTCACTTCAAAATTCCAAGTCAAGCTCAAGATATTGTCAACTGAGCGCATTCCGGTTATTCTTGGTTTTGGCGTTTTTAGCTTCCTCGGTCGGTTTTCACAGCTCGTTTTTTCCTCCAGTCTTTCCGTTCTCCATTCCGCTCTCCCTTTTACCATTCTCGGTCAAATCCTGCTCCGAGCATTTTTTGTACGTTTCCCGAGGCGATCCCGATTCTGTCTCGGCACGCATCCCAATGCACTTTCCGAACCTGTTCCTGTAAAAACATGAAAAAAACCCGCGATCATATCCAATAAAAGTACGAAACATGCAGAAATTAACGAAGAGCAAATAAACGTCTCGTTCCTAAAACCGAGGCTTTCCGAGGGTGAATTCTGGCTAAAACGCGGCTTTCCAGCACACATACACATCTTTTCAGGCTATAAAATAACCCCATTTGGGCGTTATCAGCCACATCCATTGCATATTTATTTATGCTTGTGCTTGTTTATGTTATAACTGCGTGTGAGTGGATATAACTGTATAACCTCGCATGCTAAAGAACTAAAACAAAAGAGCCCACATGAGTCGACATGATTAAAAATTTATGGACAAACACAAGTGATGAGATTTGATTCCTGGAATATACGCTAGGTTTAGGTGGAGTCCTTGTGAGGAACTGTTAAATTTTAATCAATGTCACATGTTATTTAGGAGCTAAAACAAAATGCTAGTAATTAACTTCCACTTTGTCTCATATTTTTCAGTTACGATGATTCTACTACCTAAAACTTCTACAATACTAAACGGACATAACTTTCAATCATGGTATATAAGCGTGACTTGCCGCTTCATAAAGATGGATTTTTCTGAACATTTGCATACAGACATAACTTTCAATCATGCTCGAGCCTTGGCTGCTTAGGGGCGGACCAATTGAGGCATACAGACAGGCTGTTGAGGCCTACCACAAATGGAAAGTCGATGACAACATGGCTTGTCTGGAATTGATTGATCTGGTGAAGATTGAACTCCTAGAATCAATCGAGATTGATTATGCAAAGAAGTTTTGGGAGGACATCCTAGCACTGTATGGAACTTTTGAAAGCTTCCATGAGCAACATCTATGGATGATGCTCACCACTTTGGAGAAGAAAGATCGTGACTCAATGGCCAAACATTTAAGGGCTGTTTCATTCTATATTACTGAGTCAATATCCTCAGGGCATGATATACCCGATGATCGGCAACTTAAAGCTGTGAGGATGTCTCTATCAAAGTCATGGGATTCCGTGAGCAAAGTGTTGATGAACTCATATGACATTAAAACGTTTAGAGATGCCAAACGATACTCGATGCGTAAGGAAAAGAGATTGGAATATGCCAGAACTTTCAATCCCACACTGGAAGTGGAGAGCTCTTCCTTGGCCAATGGGCCGAGTGGGAGCTTCATAGAGCATGACGCTAAAGACCACTTGGGCCCATCTCATAAAATCAGTAAGAGTCGAGTGGGGTAGAGATCCAAAAATGAGAAACGTGTTGTGTGCTACAACTGTCGGGCATATGGCCACTTTGCTCATGATTGCACCGAGCCAGAGGTATATTATAATTCAAACTCTGACAGTTTTTTTATAAGTCAAGTTTATATTGCTGATTCCCCCAATGAGTGGGTTTTGGATTCAGGTACAAGTAACCACCTAGAATGTGATCGAGACGCATGCACGAATTATAGGGGAGTACCAGTAGACAGTAGAAGGGTGTGCATTGTTGATTCCCCTAATGAGTGAGTTTTGAATATAGGTCAAGTTTACATTGATGATTCCCCTAATGAGTGGCAGTAGATGATCACACTCGTTTCGGTTATGTGTAATTGATGACACATAATTCTGAGGCACTAGAGTGCTTCAGAAAGTTCCTACAAGAAGTAGAGAACCAACTGGACAAAATAGTTAAGGCTCTTAGGACAAACGGAGGACGTGAGTATATACCTGAGCAGTTTAAAGAGCTTTTTAAGTCAAAAGGAAAAGTGAGGTAGTTGACTATTCCTTTCCCACCGCAGCAGAATGGTGTAGCGGAAAGAATGAATAGAACATTGTTAGAGATGATGTGTAGTATGATGGAAAACGCGAATCTGCATGTCTCCTACTAGGGAGACGCATTGATGACTGCCACATACATACTAAACTGTGTGCCCACCAAGTCTGTATCCACAATCCCTTTCGAGATGTGGAACAAAAGGCAACCCGAATTGGGTCACCATATGCCATGGGGGTCGTCAGCCTATGTACGTAACGTCTCCCATGTTCATGGGAAATTGGGTGCTAGTGGAAAGAAGTGAATCTTCATATGCTACTCGGAACACTCAAAGGGTTACGCATTCATAGCGCAATATCAGGATGGCAATCTAACAGAAATGGAGTCGCGCGACGTTGAATTTCTCGAGGGAGATTTTCCTAGTTAGGGAAAGGTTCGTGGAGAAGGAATTCTCTACGAAGAATAGGAACCACTAGATGACACTCAGTTCACCACTAGCCAAGAGGATTTTATTCCTATTGAACTTGAGAATAGTGGGAGTGACTTGCCTAGTGAGCAGCCCATCATATAGGATGATATGCTGAAGAAGAACCCTCATTGCGAAGGAGCGCTCGTGGGAGCGTACCCCGTCAAAGATTTGACATCGAAAGGGAGGCCATGATGGTCACCACACAAGAAGATGAAGAACCTAGGACATTGTCCGATGCTGTCTCATCACCTAACAAGAAAGAATTGAGCATTTTTTTACAAGAACAACTAGAGTCAATGGAAACCAACCATGTTTGGGGCCTAGTTGATTTGCCTCCTGGATGTAGGGCCATTGGAAACAATGGGTTTTCAAGGTCAAACGGAATGCAGACGGAAGTGTCGAAAGGCATGAGGCCCAACTGGTGGTGAAAGGCTACACCCAACAACATGGTGTGGATTACGAGGATACATTCTCTCCAGTTGTGAGAATAGCCTCCATTTGCCTTATATTGGCAATAGTAGCAAGCATGAACTTAGAGCTACATCATATGGATGTAAAGACAACATTTCTAAATGGAGAACTAGACGAGGAGATCTATATGACTCAGCTGGAAGGCTTTGAGATAAGAGACCAGGGTCACAAAGTGTGCAAACTGATTAAGTCTATATGTGGGCTTAAACAGTTCTCAAGACAATGGTATTTGAAGTTCCATCAAGACATTGAGGCATATGGCTTCACATGGTAGATGAGGACCACTGTTTCTATGTCAAACGCTCTGGAAAGAAGTTCATGATATTGTCATTATATGTAGATGACATACTACTAGCCCGTAATGATAAAGGATTACTCGAATCCACTAAAGGGTCGTGATCCTCTCGTTTATCGATGGAGGATATTGGAGAGGACAGTTACATTCTTGGGATAAAGATCCTGATAAGCCGTTCCAAGATACTTCTAGGAATGTTGCAAGATACGTACATCAAAATGATACTTGAACGGTTCCAGATTTGGGAATCTAAACCATTCCAGAATCCTATAGCTCATGGCGAGAAGCTCAGTCTAGAGATGTGTCACAAGACCCAACACGAGAAAGATCATATGGCAAGAGTACCCTATGGAAGTGGTGTCAGGAGCCGAATGTATGTTATGATGTGTACAAGGCCTGACATATGTCATGTTGTCGGTTTAATTAGCAAATATCATTCCGATCCCGGTGTTGGACACTAGAAGGCTGTGAAATGGATTCTCCGTTATCTCAAGAGTACAAAGGATTACATGTTGTGCTATCGAGGCTCTGAGCTTCGACTTGTTGGCTATAGTGATGCTGATTGGGGTGGGGACCCAGACGAACGAAAATCGAAATCAGACTACGTTTTCATGCTGGTGGAGTAGCTATCACGTGGAACAGCAGCAAGCAGACTTGTACTGCCTTGTCATCCATGGAAGCTGAATACGTTGCCTGATCCGGGACAACGCAGGAGATTGTTTGGCTGAATAGGTTTCTTGTCAGCTTAGGAGCGGTTGATGAACCAAGACCAGTAACACTGCGATGTGATAGTATGTTGGCCATAGCCTGTGCTAAGGATCTGAAGTACCACAGTAAGGCTAAACACATTGAGATAAAGTATCACTTCATAAGGGAGGTGGTAGCTAAAGGAGATTCTACCTCAGAAGATATTCCTACGAGTCAGATGTTAGCAGATCCAATGACCAAGCTTCTTCTAAAGGCAACTTTTTTTGGTCATGTTAGGTTATGGGAGTAGGAAAGTTGTGAGACACTTCTAGAGTATTCACACTGATGATATGATTTAGACATTGACTTTTGGATTTTAATTGGATTTGTTTAATTATGCTGCATGTTGTTTAATACGTGCATGATATGTTACATTCCCCGTAATAGCATAGAGCATGTCACACAGACATGAGGTCGGCTCCCTCATACGAGCGACCGCATTTGCGATATCCTGGATAGTCTAGGTGAGCAGAAGATGAGACAGATTCCCGATAAGTGCTAGAAGCCTATGATATGAGTTAAACATCTATCATTATTGCAAGACGCCTGTTAGACGGATTCAATTTTCACATTGGAATAAATTCCAAGGTGAGATTGATATGTGTGTCATTCGAGCATGGTTGTTTCCCCAAAACCATGTATAGTCAGCGTAGAGAAAGCCAGATGAGAGAACTGATTTTTGTGCCCAGCATGTGTGACATTTCAATACTCCGGTGGGTAGTCACAAGGACTATTGGACTTGCGTAGTGAATCTTATGAGATAAGACATGCGCTCTGAGCAGAGCTCAAATACTATGGCACATATTTTCCCAAAAATAACACGTGCTATTGAGTGACATGAGGTGGCGAGTAGCTAGTCCCTGAGATTCCTCCCCGTGCGAGCCTCGTCAATCATACAGACATGATTGGCACTGTTTACCCTTTGTACTTTCATATGTGTCATGAGGAGACGGGTTGGTGGTGCTACTTTGGCGTGACACCTTACGACTATGGATGATTCTGTCTTTCGGACACTGTTGGGAAAGCAGCCGAGCCGAATCTAAGTGGCACATGGATGAAAGAAAGATTCTCATTGCATCACCCTTTGTCATTTTCATTGGGCACACCTAAAAGATCCATTGGGGTCATGCATGATGTGAATATAATAAAAGAGATGTAGACTCATTGGAGCACGACCTACGAGACTAGGTAGGTATTCGTGGTCTACGAGATGACAATTGATCGAATCTATGGGATACGATAGTTGTGGAGTGCATTATTTTTCAAAGGGTTGAGACTTCCTGCGCTGGCTATACGAGTTTGGTGTACGGATCTCCCGAAATACAGGTACTCTCATTGGTCACACGCCACGGCCACAAAATACTTTTTGTAGATGATAATAGTTGGAGATTGAGGGACTAGATGAACTGTCGATGTGCAGCCCCACTGTGCGAGTGGAGATGTTAGCATTATATGCGCCCATATGGAATGCACAATGCAATTATTACAACTTTATGGGGTTGACTGCAATAAAGCACAAACCCTAGGGGGTTATGTTGCAAACTAGATATAAGTCTGTCTATATAAGAAGACAACCTCCTACATATTATAATGCAAAAAAAAAAAAAAAAAAAAAAATTATAGAGATCATGTGCTGATCAGACACAGTTCTAGGAACCCTAGCCTCCCTCTCTAACTTTTGCATTCAAGAGGTGGAACGTGGGGTGGATCTTAGTGTTCGTCCTCGAGATTCACACTAGACCGGTGGGTGCAAGATCAAGACGAAGGCACGTGAAAGCATGCATCCTCAAAGATCATATTCCGTTGTGCTAGGAGCTTAGGCAAAAAGGTAACACATAAATCTTCCGCTTTATTATGTGTTTAGATCCATACATGATTAGATCAGCCTAGTCCTTCAACAGTAGGTCCCGCAATGTAGTCTGTCTCAAACTACTACAACTTCAACACAACATCCTCTGAATAGCTTGTTCTTGATCCAAATCCCGCATAATCTTGTCTCAACACCTATCCAAGGCATAATCCAATAGGTACAAATATGATTATGTCTACACAAAAAGGCTTTAGTTCCGCTCAAAAATTTGCAACTTTCCGGATATGGTAACCTTTGATCAGTTAAGTTTTGGTGTTTATTGGTCATGAATTTTACTAGAAGCCCAATTGAGAAGAAGCCGGATTGCTGTGGTCGACTGCCTTGAGAGAAGAATCCTGGCCTAGACGGAGGATGGAAACGAATTGAAACTGCATGTGCTTGATTGTAATATAATAGCATTTTTAATCTCTACTATATAAAAGTTTGAAGAGTTCCTAACCTTTTTGAGTTCCTAACCTTTTCATGTTGACAAAAATACCCTTAAAAAGCCTAAGTATTTCCGTCCATGTCAGTCCCTGATGTAAACGTAACTGTCTCTTTTCTCAAACCGTCAAACGTCGCCAATCGTGTCCTTCACCAACCGGAAATTCTCTCTTCATTCTTAGATTTATTCAACTTGCGTTGACTCTCCCTTCTCTCCATCGTTCTCCCTCCCCCTCGCAAATCGAGAATCAACTGTTCACTTCCGCCGAAATCAAATCTCAGATCGCTGCTTCATCCGGCGAAGTACTCGTCCTCCTTTAGCGGCAGCGAATGGGTCTCTCATGAGCGGCAGAACAGGGGTAGTTCAGAGCTATTCAACCCTCTATTTTTTCCAAATTGATGATAGAGAACAAATTTGTGCTTCCAGAATTTGATAGATTTGATTATGGGTTTGTTTCTTTTCTCAAATCGTCAGTTTATCTTCTTCTAACTATGTAATTCGTGTGGCCTCTCCCTGATTCTCTCTTTTAAGTCGTGAATCGAATACTTGGTGTTGCTTGATTTCAGGACGTGATAAAGTATATGTTTTCTTCCAAAAATAAATCAGCTTTGGGTTCATTTTAAGGCGGGCAATAACTTTTTCGGCATGGAGCAAGAAAATCATTGGCGTATTCAGGTTTCGGGTTTTTCGTGGCCGAGTCCAGTGAGGTTCTCCAAAGCCCAAACACGGTGATTGCCATTCCTGCTGAAAGCCTTGCAACAGGATATGGCAATCTCCAAATTACTGAATTAGAGTTAGAACGATGAGACTGCTTAATAAGAGCTATCGTGATGGGCCTGCTCTATTAGAATTGATGATTCAGGATATTCATGCCCTAGGTTTGTTACTTCTGTTTTCTCATCTTCCATTCCCAACTTCATTGTTTTTGAAGTATCAATATTCTTATGAGCTTCTACTTGGACTGGGTATGTTTTGTATCAGTTTCTTGTATTTATCTTGCATTCTTTACCTGGTTGTTTGATTGAATATTCAAGGTAGGCAAAATATGACACACTGTATTAAAATAGCTTATTGTTCTCTCTCATTTTCGGCATGGTACTAATTGTTGGTGTGATGTCTTTTGCCAGGCCGCAAATATCACTTTCTATGTGCAAGCAAGTCATTGGTTAGGCCATTGTTTAAGGATTACGCCATTGTTAGGTGGACATTCTCGATTGTTTCATTATACAATGTTTCCGCTGATTCCCATTAATAATAAACATAGAACATTGAGGTACACATTTGAACATAAAGCCGCCGACGAATTAAACCACACCAAATGTTCCATGCATACATCAAGCACTTCGGTTGCACCATTGCTATTACACATAAATGGTGTCCTCCAAACCACGCCACGTCACTGTAGCCAACACCATGAAATTTCAAACACTGTGTATGCCATTATCTATGTGACCAAAAAAAAAAAACAAAAAAAAATGGCTCCAAGGCAGACAGAACTTACAGAAGTGTCATTATCCCTTTATCAGTTAATCATAGTCAGAAACAATTGGATGAGAGGAACTGAAAGGTGACTGGTTATGGTTGCAATTGATATGGAAAGCACCAAGGTTAAGGTGCATACATGTATTTTTTTTTTTTTATTGCATTGGATGTTTTATCTTTTCTCCGTTAAGATGGATCCAAATGTAAGATTTACAAAGCACAAAAGATGGTTTATAATTATATGATTGGATATCATGGCAATGTAGGAATGATTTCCTTGACTCGGAGGAGAGGTCCCATGATATTATCTGCTGGGAAGATTCCTAGGACATGCAATTTTTTTTTCGAACTATAAATACGAATCAACATTGCCGAATTTAAATTTCGCTTTAGTCCTGTAGACATGTATTGAAGTAGATATAAGCAAAAAAAGAAGCAAGAACAACAGTATAGCCCTAAAGAATATATAGTGATAGGGTTAACTTTTAAGGGCTCTAAGAATATGACTGGAGATTCGGTGATATAAGTTCCTCATCTTGCTTTAACACCCTGATGGAAAATTAGTTTTTATCTCTACCCGCTACCTAATAGCAGAGTCTTGACGACTGCCATATGCAGGGATTGACACTCCAGTGGTGTTAGCAGGACGACGTGAACCCTTTACCTCCCTTCCCTTCTGGGTTTGTATGCTCAACCGAGAAGATAAAAAAGTGGCCACTTTGCCTCCTTCGAGGTGTTCAAGCCCTCACAAAAATTAATCCTTATTTTCAAGTCATTTAAGCTCTCACAAGAATTTCAATTCCTCTAGCCTTTCCGCATATATCATGTAGTTCATGCAAGGCTTGCAAGGTCTGGTGCTCTAACCAGTGTACTCTGTTTCAAAATAATCAATTAAGTACTTGACAGTTTTAAATAAAAGTAACGACCAACAAGACACCCGTATACTTACTATTGAAGTGCAGACCTTTTGGTTTTAATTAGAAAATGTATACATGTCGCATAGATGTGTGGAAAGCTTGATTACAAACCCAATAGAAAACAAGGCCAGAGACCTTTAAGGTGGTTTCAGTATCGTGTAGAGATTATCTCTAAAACTTCTATATGATAGTTATAGGAAATGACGTTGGGTTCCATTTTATCTAACTTCTGAAATTCTCTTTTTTAACTTAATCTTTAAATAATTTCTAACAACTTTAAAAGTGAATAACCCGCTCCCCTCAACAACAACAAAGTGAATAAGCCATGTGCAAAGCACGTGCACCTTACTAGTATTATTAAATTTATGTTTTAACTAGGGTTACTACAGTAACTGTGGGTTAAAGCTGATCAAATTGTACAATAGTCAAAGTACTGTGGTTATTAAAATACAAAAACCTACGGTCACTATAAAAATGTCGTTAAATACACTTTTATTACGGTTTTTATAAACCGTAGTTTTAGTAATTATAAGGTACGGTTTTATAACCCGTAGTATATAGCACTGTTTCTAGTAGTGAGTTAATATTGTTTCCTCACACAGAACAGTCACGTCTAGCAAAACATGCATCTTTAACTGAACTTAATTGTTTAGACCAATAATCGCGATCAATAGTTAAACCATGAAAAAGACTACAAGGGTAATCAGTTATAGACAAATACTAATCAGATGAACGTGCATTTCATATGGTAAAACAAAATATGTGTCGCCATCTAGCGGCAAGTCTATTACATCTGATTTCACCTTTTCGATAGTGCCAGTAGCTACTAGCAAGGTATGGGGTTATTCAATTGATCTTCTGCTAAAAAAAATAGTCTTTTCTTTTCATGTTCTACAAAAAAAATGGGCAAAAATATTTTCATAGAAGATCTTGTGGACAATGTGAACACATGTAACATGAAATCTAAGGAGATATTATCCACCATGTTTCGATCCCTGCTTTTTCTCTCTTTCATTATCTACTTTTTCGTTTTCGTTAGTTTGTATGGTGGATTGGATGCGAACTTTGTTAAATGAAGAAAAAGGAGAGACCGCTCCATATCCGACTTCTCTCTCCCATCTCAGCAGATGCCTACCAGGAAAAGTAGTGCTGAACAATATCAAAGGAAACTCTTTGTTTAGAAACTTGAAGAAGAAGGAGAAGAAAAACAATAGCCGGAATGGTCACCACCACGAGGTCCATCAACACTTGCCAACTGAGCTAAAAGCAGAATATGTGAAGCCGCACTATGAACACATACCTTGCTTACTCCTGTACGCAGAGAACCGTTATCGTGCAAACCTTTCAACATCAATATCCACACTCACTACTAGTCATCCTACCCAAGGGCAAATTCGGAATACAAAAATTGACAAAATTTCCGTACAATAACATGGAAGAAAATAATAGAAGAACACATTCTCTTTGGCTCTTCCTCAACTACTATCCTCCCCGAAAAATATTCTCTCCCAAAAAAGGTTGTCCAACCATCCACCATGCACCCACCACAATCCCCTATAAATTCCACCCGTTCATCACCAAGTTCCTCACCACCTCAAGTGTTCCAACAAGCACTCAAAAATCCAAACCCCCATCTACTCTATTATCTCACTACTACCCACTTTCTTTAGAATTTTCCACAGGTGACATTACATTGCACTAATGGATATGGTAAGAGAAATGGTTGCACAAAGCCCCGTGGTGATCTTTAGCCGGAGCACATGTTGCATTAGCCACAGCATCAAGACCCTCATTCGTGACTTCGGCTCCAACCCCGCCGTGTATGAGCTTGATGAGATTCCCAGAAGCTGGGAAATCGAACAAGCGTTGGCACGGCTGGGGTGCAACCCTGTTGTGCCTGCGGTGTTCATAGGTGGCGAGCTGGTGGGAGGAGCCAGGGAGGTGATGAGTCTCCACCTTAATAGGTCTCTCAAACCCATGCTTAAAAAGGCTGGTGCTTTGTGGCTATGATGATATTACACTATATACGTACGTGTGACAAACTGACCTGGAGTAATAAGCATTCGCATCAGTTAGTAATCCCTAATGGTGGCAAAATGGACAAGTTGTCCTAGTGATATACTGCTGTTTGATATGTATTGACTAAATTACCCATGACAGCGGGCATTGATTTAGTGTGCTAGAAAGTTTTTTCCCTTTCTGTATAAGGATGACGATATCACCAGTATGTACTTTGATGGAGTAGTGAAGAATGAGTTTGATTTCAATTATTAATGTGCAAATTTTTTGTGGATTACCGAGGCTTTTAGTATTACTGTATTTTGATAACCATAACCAACGTTAAATATAAAACTTTAAGTTTGTTGTTTGTGGCACTATCTTTTGTAATCTTGGAGTAACAAGTGTACGTGCGGATCAACTTTACTCACCGAGATTTTCTCAGTATAACGAGCGTTTATAAGTAGTATAACCCCCCCACCCCCCCCCCAACTTTACTTCAATCATATATGATTTTCACCAATCATTCGCTTTGCATTGGTTGTCATTGCATTGCATGTTGTTCCAGGTTTGAGAGTGAATGTCCAGGAGCATAATAAGAATAGTTCAAATGTTCCGTTGGGGTTCACAAAGTTCTTAATTTCCATTAATCAACGATCTAAGGTGAGAGTTTCTTGCGATTGAGTGGTTGACTTTTCTTTTTGTAGAATTGAGTATATTACTTACCGAAAAATACAAATTGTTGTTTTCTAGTTTGCTGAAATAAAATCCAGATCTCTTTCTTGATCCAGGTCTTTCAGGTTAAGGGTCCTCGAGTGTGTGTATCTCCATTGGTGTCTCTGGTTTCTTACTTTTACTTTCATCCCTTCCAAATAAGGATTTTGTTTGGGTAAGAATACTGGGTAAGAACACCTTTTTTTCTCGCGATGATAAAGGTTTGAAATATGTCCTTCACACTCAGTTGTAGGTTTGGCCGTCGAGTTCCACTGAATGTTCAGTTTGTTACAGGTTTGAAGTTGCTAGATAATTCTCATAGTGACGTGAGTTTGAAGTTTACACGGATTGAGTGGTTAGTATTCTGACAGACTCTTCAAAACGCAATTCCGAGCTTGAAATTGACACGCAATTCCGAGCTTGAAATTGGCACATAGTAAAGTGAAAGAAATAAACAGTAACATAGAGTAGTTTTCTGACGCCGAATTCTTTCAGGCCGAGACGATATGATGGTCTATTTGGAAGACTTGACCCTGGACTAGGTCAATCTGATGTTGAATGTCTCGCATTGGCGGCAATCCAGGAGGAAGATCATATGGCATGCATCAAGGTAAGAGAACTCAACTAACAATTGTTGCACCTCGTGAGGTAAATCATCATCCTCGCCACCTGCACTTATATCAGAAGGAAGCATAGCATATACAACCTTCTCATTCTCAATCTCATTCAAGAACATGGACCTAGAAAGTAGATTAGTAGGGGTAGCAGTCGGGGTTGGGGTGGACCCCTCTTGCCGTGGTGCCAATACAATTTCTTCCGCTTCATGACAAAAGAATTGGTGTTCTTGTGACCATCTACCCAATAGCATATGACACGCATCCATCTTCACCAATACTTGTTGTCAACTGAAAAAGAAACAAGGCATCTCTTATCAATTGTTACCTCACAAACCTATATCGACCATGACAACTTGTAGGGTGTAGGACGACGTTTCGTCTTCAACTGCAATTTCTTGATAGGTTTTTCAGAAACTATGTTGTCACAACTACCGCCATCCACTATAGTCTTGCGGACCTTATTTCGAATGTCGCAGGTCTTGTGAAATATATTGTTTCTCAGCCAATCATCTTCAGAATCGCCCTTTGGAGTCAGCAAACTCTTACGGATAAACATATTCTCGTGACCATCCCTGTAAAGCACGTCATTATCTGCATAATCATCGTAGATTGGAACGCCCAAGTCTCGGTCTCTTCAGCTTCGTTGCTGACGTCTTCCTCGATAAACAAGCTGTTAACCTTTTACAAAGCAGGCTTTGTGCACTATGTTTCCCTATTCCTTGGTTCATCACAACGATAGCACTTAATAGCGGTGCTCGAAGTTCCCTGCACGGCATGTGTGGCTTCACCGGAATCCTGTGGCCGAGACGATCGATTTCTTTGATCTCTCTTGGTCATTGATATCCTTCTATGTTGCTTCTCCACTACAAGTTCTCTCTGGTAGGCCTCTGAGACAGTCCATAACCAGGGGAGGCCAAGAAAATCCTATAGAGACTGTCGTAAACCTCCTAAGTATCGTGCCACTAACTACTCCTTTGATTTTAATAAATTATTCCGAGCACACTCGTAGAACTCCTCGGTATAATCCTCAACTACTCCGGTGCCTTGTCTCAACGTATGGAGCCGCTCAAATAGGGTTTGGGTGTAGTCGAAGGGAAGAAAGTGAGCCTTCATCTTCTTCTTCATCTTCGCCCAATTAGCAATTTTAGGCTTTCCCTTCTTCTCACGGGAACAACGCAACTACTCCCAACATACCGAAGCCATGCCCGTAAGTTTGATAGCCACCAATTTTACCTTCTTCTGATCTCATACCTCTTTATACTCAAAGATTCGATTCACCTCATTCAGCCAATCAATGAATCCATCGACCTGCAGTGTACTAGTATAACTAGGTATCTCGTCCTTGAAGCCTAGACCTCGATCCGAAACTCGTTGTCCGTGGTGGTACGGGTTCTCAATCGACTTCACTAAGTTGTCGTCTGAGTCTTGCCGATCATCCAGATTGCGCCAAAAGGCGATGTGTCAGCTCTTTGATTACCTATTGCTGAACATGGCTCTGCCGCCATAAATATTCTATCACCATCGCATCCTCAAGTCTATGTTCTCGTTGGGGACGTCTTCAGCAGCTTGCTGCCCACGAGCACGAGCACGTTCACGAGCCATCGGAGGTGACGATCTTCTTCCCACTTTAAACTGAGCTCTGATACCAACCTGAAGTCGAATTTAATCAAGGTGTGTAATCAATAAATAGAAGTATCTAAATGGAAAGACAAAAACGCTAGGGAAAAAATTTCTCTCTTGGGTTCGAAAGAAAGTTCAATAATCAAATGTTGTCAAATCATGTCCACAAGTCGGACAGTTATAGCAAAAAAAAATAATTTCTCTATTACGATAAATCACGAGATTGTCCCAAAACATTGTACTTATTGAAATAAATAAACACGTGAAAGTTTGACCTCAAACGGGTTAAAACTGAAGTCATAATTAACAATTGAAATATTACGCGTAGTAAAAAAAATGACTTAAAATGCTCGATTGACTGGTCAAACGGCAGAATAAGGGTTCAAATTCGGACCCAAATGGGTATGTGATCAATCGGGCCCTTGTGGTTCTTTTCAAGAGCTTTCTGAATTGGATTCGCTCGCCTAATTATAATCCCCTAGCCAAAGTTATGTCCCAAACAGTGCGGCGACACCGAAATCTGCAATTTCTTCCGTCCTTTGCACTTATCTTTCATCTTATGGTAGAGAAGCACCAAAATTAGCCGCGTCTAACAGTTCAACTTCATCTGGATCATCCGCTCCTGTATCATTTTCTCGGTAGAAAGTAAACACTGGTTGACACCTGAGAGTGTAATGTAGAGAACGACTGAAATGGCCATTCTCTAGAAGGTGGAGGAAATACTAATTGTGTGAAAGAAATACGAGTGCAAAAATAGTATAAAATATAATAAATATGATGACAAAAGATGTCGGGCGAAAGAAATACAACAAAACAAAATTGTCGGAAAAAATATAAAGAAGATGAGTACAATGGTGGGTTAAAGAAAGATGACTATCAAAATCTTCAATAAAATGTTGAATATGATAGTCAAAATGGTCGTGATAGTTTCTTTTACCAACTAAAAGTAGTGCTTGTTGCCATTTGTTTTGATCAACTGGACTTAGATTAGCTAGCAAACTAGGGAGGTTCAAATTGGGGGGGGGGGGGGGGGACACCCCCTACATCCTCCAACAAAACACCCTCCAACACAGGAGGTGGATAATTTCGTACACATTGTTCCAAAATAGGGAAAAACATGGGAATATTAAAAGCAGAAACACATGGGGAGGCATCAGGAGTAGCAAAAAAACAAGGATGTCAGCAGCCTTGTTGGAGGACCTGTGCTCATGCCTCTGTAGGGTTTTGATGCAGGTAACGCAGCGAAATAACAAAAATTGATCATAATAGAATCCCTCCAAGGATCACAGGTGTGTACAAGGATATCTTCGAGAGATACCCAAGTGTACACCTCAAGTAAAGAATAAGAATACGGAGAGTTGTAAGGTGTCTGTAGGGAGAGAGTATGCACTAGTAACTGTTTGTGAGAGAGAGACAGTAAGCTATGGTACTGGACCAATATGTCTTGTGTCGCAACGGAGAGCATAACGATCCTATATATAGTGGGGAAGTGACCGTTGAGGGGTTAATGCACCATAAGTGGCGGCTTAAAGATAGACCCCCAATGGCACGTTCGACCGTGTATATAGGAACCGTTACGTATCTGCCCGAAAGTATCGGAGACCGTTATGAGATCAGCCGCATTGATGGGACACGTAAGCCTAGGATCTCTCAGTCAGTTACCAGAGGTCGCGCGCAAGCTTCGTTGTCGCATGCGCGACGGACCTTACCCTAGCCTCCAAACCACTAAGTACCTACAAGTCCCGTGTTATGGTGCGCGGAGGCTCTGTCTCGTAGCCCCCACGTGGATCAGCACGGGTGGTGATCCAGTGTGGATGGAGCACAGCTAGGTGTGCTGGATGGCTGCCACGTGGCGATGATCCGTCTGTCAGGAAAGCAGTATCTACAATAGCCCCCTTTTGCGCGATTGTCACACGCCCTTCTGTTGTGCAGTCGCGCAAAATCAACCGTGCGTGAAGCTCACGCGGTCCTTTTTGAATTTTGAATTCGAGTCCCCATAGCCCCCTGTCATAGCCATGGTTGCCTAGGGTCTGGGAAGCGCCGTCTAGCCTTTGTTGAAGCGTGGCTTATGTCGAGGTAATCAATCGCCATCCGAATTCGCCTATTTTCGAGGCAGGGATAGATCAAA
This sequence comes from Linanthus parryae, assembly GCA_023055425.1. Taxonomy (NCBI): domain Eukaryota; kingdom Viridiplantae; phylum Streptophyta; class Magnoliopsida; order Ericales; family Polemoniaceae; genus Linanthus; species Linanthus parryae. The sequence continues at coordinate 127,439,574 of JALGPY010000001.1, forward strand.
CTGCAAATCTTCCGGATTCTGAAGCGTTCTGCTGGCTCAGCAGTACCGGCAGTACCCAAGGGTTGCGAATTTTCGGGGTTTATTTAAACCCCTCTATGCCTTTGATTGAGGCTTTCCTTTCTTGCCTCCCTTTTAAACAAAACATCCATTCAAGCATTTGTAGTAATGGCTCCCAAGCAAGCTGCTGAAGTTCCAGAACTGCCTAGCGAGTTGTGGTACAAAGCCCCCTACCTTGGGAGTGATGATTTTTATGCGGCCACCATTATGGCATCCCCTCTCCAAGAATCCCCGTCGAATGATGCTTTGCAACTTGCTCCCGAACCAGTGAGGTCTTATTGGGACCTGATTAACGCCGGGGATGTGCAACGCCTTGGCGTAGAGGTCGACTTGTATGGTTTCACCGACATTCTTCCACAGTCCTTCATGGAGGGCTTTGACTGGATGGAGGAATGGACAGAACATATCCTTTGCTATTACGCAACAGACCTGAATCGCGCTAATGTTTTTCACGCCGTTCGTGCAACCAAGGGTCTCCTTATCTACCGTGATAGTACCTTGCTTCAGGTATTATTTTTCAGGTATTTCAGGAAGACCCACACTTTTCATCTCTCCAATCTCGAAGTTGCTCCTTCCTTGGAGGATGTGGAGGTCTTTCTAAATCTCCCAAGCATGGGAATCGTTGATCCCTTAACACCCTTGACCGAACCAGACAAGATTCAATTATTTGAAGATATGAAGGTTCTTATAGCGGGTATGGGAAGAACTGGCTCGAAATGGGTGCCTGGAGCGACTGAACCCTGTGGGGAGTTCCCACGTATATCCTCTGGTCCAAGGAATACTTTGTCAAAATGGCTCATGTACTTTTTTAAATACTTTGTCGATCTTGCTGTGGCTCGTGAATGGCGGGAAAAATACCCGGAGGCAGTCATCAGTTTCGTAGGGAAAGGTTTTCATTTTACCCTTTGTGGCTATCTCTGCGTGTGGCTATCGCGCTACTTGATAGACGGGTTTCCCCATGACGCAGTCTTCATGCACGTGATTCCGCTTGCGGTAAGGTTATCCCTTAGACAAAAGGTAGCCCTGGGCCCACTCGTACTGGGCTCCTTGTATCACCGTCTCTACTTGGTCGTTGCTCATGTCGAATAGTCGCGAGGAAGAGTCGACGTTTGCACTTTTGTTAATACTGCATTTATGTCTCTGTGGGCCTTTGCGAGATGGCCTAGGTATGCCCCAATTCCTGTGAAAGTGGGCCTTTGGAATACTCCTAGCGTCCCTCAAATCTTCAAGAGTCCTCGAGCGTGGCGCTGGTATAATACAGGAGCTCCCCAACGGACGTTTGCCTTGATAGTCTACGACGCTCGTTTCTTCGCGCGTCTCTCCTATACTACCCGTTTGAAGGATGAGAATATAGATTTCTGGGAAGACTTATATCCGAAGCAGGAAATCACTCTTTCCGTTGATCTCCTATCTAAAGGCGATTGGTCTCTCAGCAGGTTCGTGAACTGGGTTCGAAGAAGATTTCTTCCTGCGCTCACTGAGTACGTATCAGACATCGAGTTTTCCGGTGACTATGAACGAGTTACCGTGCCATACGATCCCGTTCGCGTTAGTCCCCAATTTGGGTACGACGCCGTCGCTCCTTCATTGTGGCCTGAACCCATTGACTGGGGCTGTTATGACAGTCTCTTATGTGGCAAGGGTGTGTCCTCTCTTTATGTTGAGCTTCCTTTGATCCAACCTTCGCGCGACAGAGAGGGACAAAATACCCCAAACTGGGTATCCTTCTGGGACTTCCAGACTCGTCGTCGTGGGTAAATCCAGTTTACTCCTAATGCATACCCATGTGTTAGACTTGATATCTCTATATCAATGTACCCACATACTAGTCTATAGTTGATCGTCATGTTAACCAATATAACGGACTAGGGATATTTAAGATAAACAACACATTGTATCTAAGGACTTCATTATATTAAATATCTCAATAAATAATAAATGAATATTCTAGCCAAATAACGTTCGTACTAAATATAGATTGCCTCTAGGGCACCTATTCCAACGGCCTCGGGGTAGCCTGGAGATCATTCCCTAACAACCTGCATATCATGATAACACACTCAGAACTATGATCAGGCCTACGATTGTGAAACAACTTAACAAACTCCAGACAATCTGTGCTAACAATAACGTGAGATAAGTGAAACATACTATCCAGTTTCAAGCCAGCGAGGAGGGCAAGAGCTTTAGTAATCAGAGGAGAACCAGAGAATACCGTGAAACAATAAACCTTTGATCCAGCTACCCTCAGAGTCCCTGATCATCCCCCCCCCCAATACCCTGATTGGAAGGTTTCCAGGTTCCATCACAGTTAAGTTTAAGCCACCCACGGGAGAAGGAGACCACAGGGTGGTTAAGGGAGACTCTTTGAAGAGAATCTATCCATGTAAAACAGCAATCTCTCGACCTCTTTAAGAGCCATATTAGCCAGGACTCTACTATGGGTAATGGTGGTAGAGTTGCCAGAAACAAGGTCATTTCTCCTTTTCCAGATGAACCAGCATCCCAAGAAGAATGTGGTTTGCCAGTGGCTCTTCCAAACCAGATTGGGAGAGCCATTTTCAAGCAACCAGCTGTTCAGAGGAATAGGGGAAATGTGGTTAATGGAGGGGGGGGAATAAGATCATCCCAGAAGGCATTGAGATGACAGCAGGACCTAAACAAGTGATCCAAATTTTCCACATGAGTCCCACAGGCAGGACACAGGTTGGAGTGGCTGGGTAGAATCCATATGAGGGCTTCATTAGAATGAAGTTTGCCATGGTAAAGGGTCCAAACAAAGAACTGAATCTTAGGGGGAATGTGAAGTTTCCAAATCCAGGCACAGGGCTTGGTAACAGGAGACCAATTTGCATCCAGGGTAATTGCAGGAGGCAAGAGAGAACTCCCCAGAGGTTTCAGCAATCCGAAGGAGTCAGGGAGCTCAGAGTTAGGGGTGAAAGGGGTAGTGATGATATCTTAAGTGATACTATCGAGGAGGGAGAAGGAGAGGGGGTCACACACCACTACCCCAGGAAAGCCACAGCTCTCTAACAGTCAACTTCTCCCCAGAAACTAACATCCCCTTACCGAGTTTGTAACCCATCCATTTAGAGGTCAGCTCCTTACACCAGCAAATACTCCTCCAGGAGAAGGACCCCCCAGAAGCATGCTTCATGTACTTGGCCAGCAGGATCTTACACCAGAGCATGTCTTTATTTTTTATCAATCTCCAGTATTGGCTGGCAAGAAGAGCTTTGTTGAGGACCTTAGCATTTCTAAGCCCAATTCCCCCCAAGGCTCTTAGGTTTAGTGACTGTATCTCAGGCCACATTGTGAAGCTTTTTACCTTCTCTAGTACCCTTCCACAGAAAGTCTCTACAGATCTTGTCAATGTCTCTGGTAGTGGTTGAGGGGATCCTAAGGATTGCATGGAGTAAATAGGAATAGTCGCTAGAGAAGTTTTGACCATAGTGGCTCTACCAGCAACAGAGAGCTTACTGGCATTCCAACCTCCCAGCTTCCTTTTGAGATTGTCCACAATAAACTGGAAGTCCTCCTTTCTAGGCTTGTCACCATTGTTTACTAATGACGGACTTATTCTGACTATTTAACGACGAGCATTTTTTAACGTCATTTATTTTAACAAATTTTTACTTTATAAATGACGAGTTTGTTCATCGTAGCCCACCAAAACTGTTTTAGTGTTGCACATATCTTGGATCTAATTGTATTTATTAGGCGTCTAGAAATCAAGATACGGTATCGTTCCAGGCGTTCTACAACAGCATAGAAACGTAACTTTCATATTCGAAAGATTGGAGTAAACTTAGACCTACCACCACAATTATTTGGTGACAATATAAATGATCATCAACATATTTAAGTTAACCCATCAGTCATGCTTGCTATAAGCACATCGAGATAGATAACCATTTTCTTCGGGAGCAGAAAGCAACTGTTGCGCTCATCACATGGTGTGTCTCAAATTCCCAACAAAGTGCTTATATATTCACTAAATTATTACCAAAGCAACCGTTTCTTTATTTTTGTGACAAGCTCGAAGTGCATCCAATAATGCCCTCCAACTTTGAGGAAGGGTGAAAATGATTGCAAGGCATGATATTAATTATGGCACGTTTAGTTTTTCAGACTAGAACTAGACTAAACTAGTCGGATAGGTTAGATTGGATTAGTTGAACCATAAGTAATATGATGTTTGGTTTTGTAAGATATTAATAATAAGGTACAAAATAGTCCAATCAGCTTTCTTTCATGTATGAAATGATTAATTTAGGGTATTTAGCACCATATTTTCACTAGTTAGTACTACTATTAAAAATACCCCAAAACAACCAAACACGACATTAACCAATCTATGGATTATATCTCAAGTAATGCTACTAATTTTGGAAAAACAAATATACCCTGAAGTAACTATGGGCGATTAAGGAATGCCCACGATAGGGATCTTTCAAGATTATTATGTACAATTGTACATGTTGAGTAGCTGTTGAGAGGGTTGCGCATAATACACTATGGCTTAGTTTGGCTAAGCTGAATTATTAGATAATATTAATGAAATTTTGAATTTTAATTCGACCCATTTGGATGCGCTAGATTATTCGGGGATTAAATTTGGTCAACCAGATCCGGTAGGGTTATTTCTGGGTCCAGAAATAAATTTAACATTATTGAACAGTTAGAGATTGCCATAAATGTCAGACAATTTCCATCTGGATCCGGCAAATATAACATTATTAATTTGTGTGCAGTGAACAACGGGTGACACGTGTAGCAAATCCACCACCCGGATCATGTTAGCCTCCACCAGAATCCTAGTCCTCTCACGCAAAAAAAATGTTTCAAAATCCATATTTTAGATAATTCTTCTATCGTTTAATCTACCTTGGCCAAATTAGACCTATGTATATATACTAGTCATTGCTCATTGGGTAGCTTATTAATAAAGGTCAAAACTGTCAAAGTTCATGGTTGGTACTCTCCTTAGAAGACCAACGAATGAGAATTGTTCATTTTACTACAATCTTAGCATCCGTACTGATTTGATGCAAATCCTCCAAGGCTGAAAGAGAATTAAAGAATAAATCATGTAATACTTGTGATAAAAGAATAGTACTACGAAGTTACAAGGAATACTATGAGGGCGATTTGCACTTTGTACCTGGTCACGATTTTAACCTAAAATGAGTAAAATCTCTATGTCTACGTGTGTCTTTGTGATGCCAAGAACCGTCCTTGCTTTTCTTTCATTGGTGGTGGATTTGCATAAAAGTTGACATTCTTTCTTCAACCATTGAAGAATCGATCATTACAGAATAAAGTGCACGAACAATTTGTAATCAAGTTGAACTGAAATTTAGCAGTGCAAGAATTCCCTTATGACCCTTGTGTTCAATTTGAGCCAGTTATTGGCTCTACTGGATGAATTGCAATGTGATGTGACAAACTAGTTACCAAATTCACTCATATTCACAAGTCACGGAGCACGTATGCATGAATATAGTGACGATGAGAAAATAAAAGTATACACTTTCCATGACAAAGCTTCTCCATATCTCACACATTGTTTACAAAAACAATGCCCCGCTGTGATTAGTCCTAGGAAAAAAAAAAGATAATTACTTGCAATTGGCTTTGTTATGAAGATCACTGCAATTACTGAAATAGCGGAAAATAATCAGATCAATGTGCATATTTTATGGTGAAACAAAGTATGCTTCGCGGGTATTCGTTGTTAATCTTTTCTGGAAAAAATTCTTAACTTTTCATATTCCAGACAACCAAGCAGAAGAATATGGGCACGATATATTGATCCTATAGAATCGTTTTGGATAGTATGAAGTACGCACATCTGCAACAGGAAATCTAAGGAAATATTATCCACAATGTTTGCGCGATCTCTGCTTTTCACCTTTACTTTTAATTTTTGTTTTTTCCGTTCTCGTGTTTTGTATATATACTAGACGCTACCCCGCGCTAAAGCGCGGGCGATTTATTTTTAGATGCAACTCAGTCAAGACATCACTTGATTAAACATTTAAATATAACAATATTCATTTGTTTAATATATATTTTTCGCGGGTGATCTATTTTTAGTTGCATCTCAGTCAAGACATCACTTGATTAAACATTTAAAAATAACAATATTCATTTTTTCAATACATATTTTCGTCAAAATGTTTATATATGTATATCAACAGTTTGGAGTGATTAGTCCGCTATTTGTTGAATAAAAAAGAATTATAAGGAAAGATACAAATATGCCGTAGTTGAAATGTTGTTCATAGATGCATCATATTTCTTTTAAATTTATACATGCATCATATTACTCTGTCAATAAAAGTACATGGTTAACATCATAGGAGACCTGACTGTTACTTTAGAACATTTCAGATCAGATATCATTTTATTTATTTATTTATTTGAGAATGATAAGATATCACTTGAGATAACATTTTTACTATTTTTTTGATTAACTGGTTTTCTTGAAGCATAAGAAGTTTTTGTATAAATTTTAGCTTTTATGACATTTTCACTTCCAATAATCTAAAGATCAAATATTATTTCTCTCAAGTATTTTTAGCAATTTAGAAATTCAACATTTGACAAACTATAAAGTCTTTTGGACGTATAAACTAAACCGTCCAGAATACTGGCTTTATTGTTCATGTAGTTATTTTTTCATTTTTGTGTACGATATTTTGTGTTAAAAATATAAAAGTCAAAGCATGTAGCTACTGTAGATAAGACATTTTCACAATTTCAAAAAAGTGAAAGTGATGTGCATGTATATTTATTCTCTTAAGGCACTTTGATTTTTTTTTTCTTTAATTTGCCAATGTTCGCATTTCTTTAGTTGCAACATTTTGAGAATGAGTTATCATATTCATCTTTATTTAAAGTTTATCTTCTCAGTTCAGATGTAATGTATCTCAATAATCGTAACAACACAAATGTTACTAATTGTAATGCTCTAAGAAAGATAATAGTAATGTTTGAAGAAGTAATTTATGTTGTAGCAGCTAGGGTGGTAGCTCAAGTGATAGAGCATTGGAAGCCCCTGCATCAGGTCCCGGGTTCGAACCCGGTTGACGACAAAAACAATTTCTTTAAAAAAAAATTATGTTGTTCGATTTTCTATTTTGGTATATGTTATTAGTTCACAATTTTATTTTAATCTTAGTAGTCTCTGTTCCTACTATGAGTACTATAAATTCAAGTTAGATATTCATTATTGTGAGAAGCATAAGGTCCATGGAAGGATATGAACTTAACTATATACAAAGGGCATTGTAATGTGAGCATTTTCATCAAAAAATCCTATTACAATATTTCAGACAAAAAAACTTTACTAACTAAATTGATTCTAGTTTATTGCATTATACCGTACAAAATTAGGATCACGTTTTTTTAGAATGGTAGTTAGGTACTACCTCTATTTCGCCAAAAACTTCATAGTTGTTTTCTTTCCACTGTTCATCAGATCAAAGTAGTCTGGTAATTTGATTAGCAAAAGGATGCAAGAACTTTCGTGAATCATGTTTCGCTTTCAATGTTGTTCTTTGGGTTGGAAATAGATCGAGCATCTACAGTGGATAAGAATGCATTAAGCGTAACTTATATTTCTTTCTAGCTCGATTAGCTATTTCATCAATCAAGATGTAAGAAAATATAGTCACACGCATAAAGGTATATACTTTTAAGAGTCAATAGTTAAGGTCTAGACAAACATATTTCTAATGGATAATGATGTCAAAGTCAAAATTTAAATTAGGAACCTCATGACATAAAATCACAATAGTGGCAACAAACTGATAAATTAATAGCAAATATTCTCTCAGTACGAAAAAATGAATAGAAGACTGCTCCAAAGAAGAGCATGAGAAACTGAGACAAACATTAGCAAATATTCTCTCAGTATGAAAAAATGAATAAATAAAGTTAGAAAATAAAAAGCATGCATTCACCATAGCGCCTATTGTGTATGCCTCCCTGTTTTATTCACAATCCCAATTGTTCATCTAAATGACCAAAGATGGAAAATAAAAATCAATTAAAAGATAATTCCCACAGATATAGAATATGCTAAAAGAGAAGAATTATTATGAGGTAATGAGTATCAATAGCTTTTTTTTTTTGATGAGGAAAAAGGTATATTTTTCATTAATCAAAACCACTGATATTACATTCCACTGCCCAAGACAAACATATTTCTAATGGATAATGATGTCAATCAAAATTCAAATTAGGAACCTCATGACATAAAATCACAATAGTGGCAACAAACTGAAAAAATAACAGCAATTATTCTCTCAGTACGAAAAAATGAATCAATAAAGCTAAAATAAATCAAACGAAAGAAATGCAAGAGATTAGGTTGTCATGAAATGAATAGAAGACTGCTCCAAAGAAGAGCATGAGAAACTGAGACAAATAATAGCAAATATTCTCTCAGTATGAAAAAATGAATAAATAAAGTTAGAAAATAAAAGGCATGCATTCACCATAGCGCCTATTGTGTATGCCTCCCTGTTTTATTCACAATCCCAATTGTTCATCTAAATGACCAAAGATGAAAAATAAAAATCAATTAAAAGATAATTCCCACTAATATAGAATATGCTAAAAGAGAAGAATTATTATGAGGTAATGAGTACCTGTTTTCCATAGAAACACATGAGATGCATTCTTTCACGATGATGAAGCTCAAGTATGGAGGGCAAATTGTTTATGAAAGATTTTTGTATCAGTTAAAAAGTTTCCTTACACACTCTTGGTTATTTATGTGATTATTGCCCATCAATTTGTAACCCCCGTATAATTAATTATTTTGTAACCTATAACTTTTCAATCATAATAAATATTTGTAAACTTATTAATTCTTTTGTTAATGATCATCCTAATAGGATTTTTTGAATGACGTGTCTTATTTATATTTGATGTGGCATAACATATAGTCTTGGTAGGATCCCACGTGTCTGAACGACATCAAATAAATGGTGATAAATGGCAGATTGTAGTTAACTCTCAGGACTTCTCTACTTTTATATATTATATAAGATGTGTGAATTGGATGCGAATTTCACTAATGAAAAAGAGAGAGAGAGGTACCAATCGGATAAATCCAATTTCTCTCTCCTATCCCAACAGATGCTTCCTTGAAAGATAGCTGAAGCAATGACAAATAAAATTTAGTTCGGGTTTTGCAAAACATGTTTGCTAAAAACACAACGTTATAAATCAAAGGCTTAATTACTTAATGCATACCCTCAGTTTCCTGAAACTATCACATTGCAATCCACAGTTTTAGAACTAGATGATTGCATCCCCCATTTGCAAAAAATACGTCAATGTGCAACTGGAAACAAAATTCAATCATCAAATTCGAACCCGATGAAGGTATTTTCATTAGGTTCACATCGTCTATGATACAATCGCATCACATTGTTTGAGAAAATACCCTTTGGGTACGTTAATTTTGAGATGAAATTCCGTTCTCAGTAGTTGGCATATTTTTTGCAAATGGGGGATGCAATCAGCTAGTTCTAGAACTAGGGATTGTAATGTGATAATTTTGACAAACTGGGTGTATGCATTAAGTTATTAAGCCTAAATCAAAATTGTTCTGTATACTGTTCTCCATGGTGTTTTTAAGGTGTTCTTGATTAGAAGTACTAGTTCAAAAGACAGGGCCGGCCTTGTAGCTAGGCAACTGAGGCGGCCGCCTTAGGCCCCCGGGCCGGCAGAGCCCCGTGTTCAACTTATATTTTTTTTTAAAGATTAGCTATAGTTCTGTTAATTATATACTTCAATGTATATCTTTGATGAAGTTTATGTTAGTTTGGTAGTAACCAATATTTTTGCCACAAGTTTGATCCAAGTTCGAATCTCGTTGATGACGAATGTAAACTTTTTTACTTATAACACAATTATTAGAATTCTACAAATATTTTATTTAAAACAAACTATATTTATTTATTAATTTAGTCCCCCGAATTTTTGACTCGCCTTAGGCCCCTAAATGTCTTGGGCCGGCCCTGTCAAAAGAACACATATTAAAAAAAAAAAAAAAAAAAAAAAAAAAAAAAAAAAAATCCCTGCTTTAAACAATAGTTTTTTACAAAAAATAACGCATTATGATTAAAATACTGTTTTCAGAATCTGTCTGGAATCAAATTTCTCAAACATGCACGAAACTTGAAGAAGAAGAAACGAACCAAAAGTTAGAACGGTCACCACCACCAGGTCCACCAACTTAACCAAAGCAGAATATGTGAAGCCGTACTGTCGACACGTCTCGCTTGCTTGCTTACTTACTTCCGTATGCAGAGAATCGTTATCGTGCACAACATCAATTTATGATACAAGCTTTAACCTAGCTACGCAAGATGTCTTATTTTTATTTGAAGCTATTTTAGAGTCTATTTGCTTAATTTATAAAGTTATATATGCATGAATCCTCTCATTCGAGTATTACTTTTAAAGTTTACTGATCAGCCTGAAGTATACTGGTAAAGTTTATCGTGCACATTCTCGTTGCCTCTTCCTCAACTGTATTCTCTCCCAAAAAAAAAAAAGGTTGTCCAACCATCCACCATGCCTCCACCACCATCCCCTATAAATTCGACCCTTGCATCACCAAGTTCCTCACCACCTCAAGTGTTCCAAACAACCATCAAAGCACTCTCAAAGGCAAACCCAATCCACTCTCTTCTCTCACTATCATCCTCTTTCTTCAAACCTTCTACGGGATATACACTTAGGTATTACTGCAATCAGTTACTTTCACGACGGCATTGCTTTACTAATGGAGATGGTAAGAGAAATGGTTGCACGGAGCCCCGTGGTGATCTTCAGCCGCAGCACATGCTGCATTAGCCACAGCATCAAGACTCTTTTTCGTGATTTCGGCTCTAACCCTACTGTTTACGAGCTCGATGAGATTTCCGGAAGCTGGGAAATCGAACAAGCGTTGGCTCGGCTCGGCTGCAACCCCGTCGTGCCGTCAGTGTTCATTGGCGGCGAGCTGGTGGGAGGGGCCAAGGAGGTGATGAGTCTCCACCTGAATAGGTCACTCAAACCCATGCTTAAGAAAGCTGGAGCATTGTGGGTATGATGGATGATATTACACTTTACATGTGTGTGTGTATTGCACACTAGGTAGCTAAGAAGTTGATAATAAGGATGTGTTTTAGTTGCTAATGTTATATTGTGAAAGTCCTCTCTCTGGACCCATAGTATTATTTCTGTATATAAAGAACAATACAAGAAATGTATTTACATAAAAGTCCCTATACATAGCTATAATGACATTTGTGCTATTACGCCCCCTCAGTCAGAGCGGGAGAACGGACGCTCAGACTGGATCGAAAACGCTCGAAGAGATGACGGGGCAACCCCTTGGTGAAAATGTCAGCGTACTGGTAGTCAGCCGGGATGTGAAGAACACGCAGTTGCCCCAATCGGACTTTCTCACGAACAAAATGCAAGTCAATCTCTAAATGTTTGGTGCGCTGATGCTGGACCGGGTTACCGGAAAGGTAAACGGCACTCACGTTGTTACAGTACACAACGGAGGCAGGAGGCGGTGGGACCCGGAGCTCAATCAGAAGATTGCGAAGCCAACACAACTCAGAGACAGCATTGGCAACTCCACGATATTCGGCTTCAGCACTAGAGCGGGATACTGTGGCCTGACGTTTAGAGGACCAACTGAGAAGGTTGTCACCGTAGAAAACGCAATAACCAGAGGTGGATCGGCGAGTGTCAGGACAGCCAGCCCAATCAGCATCAGTATACGCGGTAAGACCAGTGGGAGCCGATGTAGAGATCCTAAACCCGTGATCAAGAGTGCCGCGGACATAACGGAGAATGCGCTTCAGTGCATGTAGATGAGGTTCACGAGGATCATGCATGAAGAGACATATCTGTTGCACGGCATAAGATAGCTCGGGGCGAGTAAAGGTGAGATACTGTAGTGCACCTGCCAAACTGCGGTATAGAGTAGGATCAGAAACTGGCGGGCCAGATCCCCCTGTGAGCTTGGCACCAGTCTCAACGGGGGTGGTGACGGGTTTGCAGGCCGTCATGGAAGCACGTGCAAGAATGTCCATAGCATACTGTCGCTGAGATAAGAACAACCCAGAAGAGTCCCGAGAGACAGCAATGCCGAGAAAGTGATTCAGAGGTCCGAGATCTGACATGGCAAACTCACGTGACAGCTGCGCAACTAGATGCTGAAGGATGGCGGAGGAAGAGCCAGTAATGATGATATCGTCCACATAGAGAAGGAGGTAGACAACGTCAGATCCTCGTCGATAAACAAAGAGTGACTCATCGGTCATGCACCCTGAAAATCCCACGGAACTAGTAAGGAATGTAGCAAATCGCTGAAACCAGGCTCTGGGTGCCTGTTTGAGGCCGTATAGCGATTTCCGAAGACGACAAACATAGTCAGGATGGCGAGAATCACGGTAACCTGGCGGCTGATGCATGTAGACAGTCTCCTCCAGATCCCCATGCAAGAAAGCGTTCTTGACATCAAGCTGGCGAATAGGCCAAGAACGCGCCACAGCTATGGTCAAAACAGTACGAATGGTAGCCGGCTTGACAACCGAGCTAAAAGTCTCCTCACAGTCCACCCCAACCATCTGGGACCGACCATTAGCAACCAGTCGGGCCTTGTATCTCTGCAAAGTACCATCAGCTCGAAACTTGTGCCGGAATAGCCAAATAGCCCGAAGAATATTGCCCCTGGCGGGCCGCGGGACCAAATCCCAAGTATGATTCCGGACCATAGCATCAAATTCATCATCCATGGCAGCCTTCCAATGTGGGTCCGATACAGCAGACACATGGGATTTAGGTAAGGGAGAGATGGAGGGAGGAGTTTGAGCATGGAGAGTAAGACGCTGAATGGGCTTATAGATGCCGTGTTTGGATCGGGTGGTCATTTGCGGGGAGTGTGGAGGGGCGGGGGGTGGTTGCTCGAGTACAGGAAGAGGTGGATCCAAAGGGCTAGAGGGACCCATAGGAGAGTGGTCCGAAGGGCCAGGGACGGGCACAGGTGATCCTAACTGGACGTGTGCGGGAGGAGTAGAGGGAGTATGGCACTGTCGGATAAAAGCAGAGGGAGGAAGGCTGTCGTCCGGGTCATGAGACCGGTGCACGGGAAGGGAGGCTGAGCCAGGAGTAGAGAAGGGGAAGACAGACTCATCGAATGTTACATGACGAGAGATGTGAACTTGACCGGTGGAGAGGTCAAGGCAGCGGTAACCTCTAAAATTCGGAGGGTATCCGAGAAAGACACAACGAGCGGAGCGGGGAGCAAGCTTATGGGGAGCTGTGGCAGAAAGGTTTGGGTAGCACAAACACCCAAAAGTGCGAAGATGATCATAGGTGGGTATGCGCTGATAGAGAACGACAGTTGGAATGTTGTTCTGAAGTGCAGTAGTGGGAAGAATGTTGTGCAAGTAGACTGCTGTAGACAGAGACTCAACCCAGAAGGAGGGGGGGAGGGAGGCCTGAGCAAGAAGGGTGCGAGAGATGTCGTTGACACGACGAATCATGCGTTCGGCCTTACCATTTTGAGGGGAGGTTTGGGGGCACGCGAAACGAAAGATAAGACCATTTTGAGCGGCATAGTCATGGAAAGGACCATTATCGAATTCACCCCCTAGGTCACATTGGAATGTCTTGATTTGTGTATGAAACTGAGTACGAACAAAATTACCGAATTGCTTGAATTTGATAAAAGCATCAGATTTTTGTTTCAAGGGATAAATCCATAGGAAGTGAGAGAAATCATCAAGCAATAATAGGTAGTATTTGTACTTGGATTTACTAAGAACGGGAGAAGTCCACAAATCACTATGAATAAGGTCAAATGGTGCAGTGGTAGAAGATAAAGAAGGAGAAAAAGGTAGCCGAACATGTTTACCAGTCTGACAAGCATGGCATAAAGTGGTGTTCTGAGCTTTAGTAGAAGAGATATGGCTATGAGTTCGAAGGTAGTCTAAGACTTGGCTTCCAGGATGGCCAAGACGGTTGTGCCACACAGGTGCCGGGAGAACAGCAAGAGATTGCGGTTGGGAAGTTGGTGGAGTGGAGTGAAGCGGATAAAGATCTCCAGTACTATTGCTTCGCAACAATATTTCCCCCGTACGAAGGTCTTTGACAGAGAATCCCTTGGGGTCAAATTCAACGGAAACATTGTTATCAACAGTGAATTGACGAACGGAAACAAGATTTTTAATAATGTGAGGGGTGAAAAGAACCTTATTGAGGTGAAGAGGTCGATTATGGGTACTGAGAGTCTGCTGACCGGAACCACAAACCGGAATAGTCATACCATTTCCAACGAACATATGAGAAATAGGACTATCTGAGGAGACAGAAGATAGCATACCCGACTGAGATGTAAGATGTGAAGAGGCCCCCGAATCCATATACCAAGTGTTGTCCAAATTTGTGTCTTGCAACGTGGTGCCTGGGGTTGCCGCAAGAGCATGTTGACGTTGGCTAGAACTCGGATGAAGTAGAGTCGGTTCAAGTGCAGGAGGCGATGGAGTGTGCTGAGATGCAGGACGCCAAACCCATATGCCTCCCTGATTCGGTGCATCCCATGTAGTTGAGTAGGCCATGGTGTACTAGAAGTACACTGAATAGGCGGAAACTCGCAAAACAGAGTCCGGAAACGAGTTCAGAACGCTGAAAAACCTTGGGTTGAGGTCGAGGCCGGTCCAAAACTGGAGCAAAAACGAGCCAAAACAGTTATCAAAGCTTCAAAGTCTAACAAGCCAAAGGAATTAGCCGCGGGGTGCTTGGAGCCGCAAGGAAGCCGCTCAGATGGTTGGCTAGGAAGCTGAGCCGAGGAGGGACCTTCGGCTCACAAGGAAGCCGCGTATGCTGAAGAACGGCTCGGGAAGCCGCGAGGAAGCCGCGAAGAGAAATCGGCTTGGGCGGAAGCCGCGAGAAGGGATCGGCTCGGGCGGAAGCCGCGAGGGGGTTCGGCTCGGACGGAAGCCGCGAGGAGGGGTCGGCTCGGACGGAAGCCGCGGCTGAGAAGCGAGCCGCTGGGAGCCGTACGCGCGGAGGAAGTCAGCTCGACCGTGAGCCGCGTGGCGCGTGGAGGCGAGGACGCAGACGTTCTGGACGCGCGTGCGGGCGCGTGGATCGTCCGTTTGCTTCCAAACTTCGCGACCGGGGTCGGAAATCGATTCCGATCAGTTTGGAGTATGCGGTGTAGTGTTATGATCAGCGGAATCGATCGAAACGAGATCAGTTCGTTGATTGTTTGAGGGAGGGATAAAGGTGGAGCTAGAACCCTAGCTCTGATACCATGTTATATTGTGAAAGTCCTCTCTCTGGACCCATAGTATTATTTCTGTATATAAAGAACAATACAAGAAATGTATTTACATAAAAGTCCCTATACATAGCTATAATGACATTTGTGCTATTAGCTAATCCATAATAGTGGCAACATTGGATAAGTTGTCCTTGTTACGTGCTGCTATATAGTTCATCCGTTCTACCACATTCTTCAAGTTTTGACTTTTTCACTTGTAATCATGTTACTTCGACCCGGTGTCTTAGAATGCATGGCTATGTCGTAGATTTTTCTAATGAATCCTTTTGATAAAAGAATGGATTATTCGATGGCATAAATCATTTTTTATATATAAATAGTAACTTCTATTTCAGTGTTGTCTTTTGATTTTCACTCTTAGAACCGAATGAGCATGTCACTTTAACGTAATCAAACGTATTAATTTGGCATGAAATACTACACGGACTTCGAGAATCATTCACCGATACCTTTCACATTCTCTTAACTTAAAAAAAAAAAAAAAAAAAGAAACAACCCTTTCACTGGGATGAGCTTGATCAGCCCGATAAACACGCAAATAACCCCCACTGAGGGATAATTCCAAGATGAGCTCGTTTTAAACCGACATTGGGCGTGTTGGTTCTTGAACCCAAAACCGACACACTCAATATCGGTTTTAACTATATTCCAGCCAAGCCAAAACCGATTGTAGCATTGTCGGTTCTTACGCTATTACAACCGACTTTTTTATTCTCGGTTCTTACCTTGGCCATTTCATGGATTGAGGGTAGGTTGTCATACCGGGCTTGTACCAACCAGCATTTTCCCTGGCGACTGAGAAACCTGAATCTCCATTTCTTCCGTTTCCTCCGATGTTGTTGAAGCAGCACATTATTTTATGGGGACGATGAACCAGGTACAACTTGTGCAAAGCAAATCTTCTCCTCCATCATCAATCCCCGTTGCCACCGGCTCAAACAATATAAGGGATTCCCAGTAAGGATTTTTCCGAAGGTGAGGCTTCATCATCCATTGGGATTCACGGTTTGATTAGCTAATTTTGTTCGGTTCCGCTCGAGAGAAAACAAGACTTACCAGAGGTTTAGAAATAACTTACAAGCGAACGGAAGTTTCTTTCCTCTAAAACCGCTATTGGCACTATCGGTTTTAAAAAGCGATAATCTCTGGGTCGGTTTCAAACAAATATATGAAAATTGAAAAACGACATTAGGTTTGTCGGTTTTGGCCCCAAGAACCGACATTCCTAATGTCGGTTTCTAAACGAGCCTATTTTCGTATTACTCCTTTACTGGGGGTTATCATGTAATTTTAGAAATATGGGGATTGCAACAAGAGAGTTTTTAATGTATATTTTCACAGTAGCATTCTCACAACCCTTCTTACACGATAGCTTTTTAAAACGCCACAGTTTTACTAAACTAGCCTTTAGTATACTGACCTCGTTTGGGTAGAGGATGTGGTATGTAGGGATAAGGCTTATACTGATATATGAGTAAGGATATGAATGCTGTCTGATAAGCCCTGATAAGATATGTTGGTTGTCTGTGTTTGGGTGTTATCGGATATGATGCAGGATATGAAGCATGATATGTGCCAAAATGACTGTCATACGGTCTTACCCTCAATGCTGTTATTTTGATAAAAGTATATTTTAAATTGATGAGGAAAATTGGATACAAAATGTATCACTATTTATGTTTATATTTTAATACTCTTTTTTTCTACACAATAGTGACGTAGTCAAAAATGTATACAAAATATATATTAATACGTGAAATAAATGTGTACTAACATGCAAACATAACAAATATCCATGGATACAACATGACCATAGCAAAATATGAAGTATAAATTACTACCTCCGTTTCTTCTTTAAGGCACGGGTTTGACTTTTTGACTCGTATTTGGGTCACTTTGACCGGGTGATTCGGATAGCAAAATGTCGCAATTTTTTATCATTTTTTCACCGTGTTATAGAACAACTTTACAACACCATTATAAAAAAAAAAAAAAAAAAAAAAAAAAAAAAAAAAAAGAAGAAGACTGCATCGTGTTGCTTCCTAAATCACCGGGTCAAAGTGACCTAGTGAATAGTGGTAAAAGTCAAACCGGTGCATTAGAGAAGAAACCGAGGTAGTACTATACGGTACTTATTGGCATATTGGCATATGGTTACAAAACCTACAATAAACAAATTAATTTAAACCGACGAAATTTCAGCAAGCAAGGTAAAATGTCTTCATATTTATCTCGACCGTACATACGCAAATAAAGTTATGCAACCCCAAAATAATAGTTATCAAACCCATGAGAACCTCCTCCAAAATAAAGGAGAGACGTGAAACGGTGAAATAACTGATAGGGTTTGGGAACAAGGTAGGAAATTAGATAGTTTGTGGGAGTATTTTTGTCAACCTACTAGCATCCTAATATACTATAACAATCACAATCCCAATTCTCAAATTTTTATAAGATATAGTGGTATACAATATGGAATTAAGCCTTGCAATTAAAGAAATGAGCGTGTAAGCTTACAAAAAGGGTAAAAGACAAAAACCTCCCCTTGAGTATGGGTGATATATAAAAAAACCCTTCGTGTTCGGGGATATACAAAAACCACCCCTGCTAACTGGCGGAACTAACAGATGAGCTGAAAAGACAAAACTACCCCTAATGTTGATTCATAATTACACCATATAACTACTATTTCTTCCTCCTCTCCACCAAGGCACCAATACTTCGTCTCTCTCTCCCTTCCTCCTCATCCTCTCCCTTTTCTCGTTCTTCCTCTCTTCTCCCGTTCTCCATCCTCTCCAAATCTCTAACGAAAAGGAATGAACATTTCGGTAGGGAAGCGTCCTCTTTCGCCTTCCCTACAATATCCAGCGGTTCCATTTTCGCCCTTCGATCGAATCACTGCAATCAAAAACCAAATCGAACCACATAAACCCTAGAATCAAACGAAAACCACAAAGATCTGAGCCCCTACGCCTACTACAACAACTGAAACAAAGAGAAGAGCTCAAGAATCGACTCACCGAGGGTTTGCAGATCTGGATTCCGGCAAAACAACGACGGACTGCTCAAACGAACGAAGCCGGCGATGGAGTTCTGGTTCGTTTGAGAACAACAACAAAAACAACTACCCAGAAATAAAATCAAAATCAGAACCAGAACCGAAACCCAACTCAACTCAAATCCACAGATCGGAGTTGAAGCGAGTCTTCGCAACGTTCGACAAGAACAACGACGGGTTCATATCGAAGCAGGAGCTCAAGGAATCGTTCAAGAACATCGGGATGTACATGACGGAGTCAGAGATAGCCGACACGGTGGAGAGATTGGATTTAAACGGAGATGGGTCGATCGACATCGACGAGTTTTGTGGGTTGTTGGGTTCGTTTGTGGGTAAAGAGAAGAAAGTGGTAGAAACAGAGGTTGGTGATGAGAGTGATTTGAAGGATACTTTTGATGTGTTTGATGTGGACAAAGATGGGTTGATCACACTGGAGGAATTGAGGATGGGGTTGTCTTCACTAGGGTTGAAGGAAGGCATGAGGTAAATCTGTTATTTCTTAATTATTTCTTCTTCTCCTGTTCTGAGATTTCGGGTGGTCCTGATCTTTGTTAGGATTGGATTTTTGGAGGATTGACAGATTGGTTCTTTGAAATAGAAAAATTGAGACCGAAAGGTATGAGATTGTCGGTTTGAGAGATGGTGGTGTTGTTGTGGTGGTGGCGGTGGTGGTGTGTTGGTGGTGAAAAACACCAAGAACATAAACCACAATAAACACAAAAATACAACTAAGGGCAAAATGGTCATAAAAAAGTCAGATTACACCCCTATACTTACCGAATGTAACATAAGGGTGGTATTTTTCTAACGTCCGACTCTCACAAGGGTGATTTTTGTATATCCCCGAACACGAGGGGTTTTTTTATATCACTCATACTTAAGGAGTGGTTTTTGTCTTTTACCCTAAAAAAAACACCGTTGTCTAAAAGATGACATCCGTACACATTTGATGCAAATGTTCCCGATGTCAAAGAATTAAAGATTAAATCATATACGTTTTACGAAAATGATAGTGCTTTAAAGTTACATAAGATCATACTGTTAGTCATTGACTAATCAACTTGTAAAATCAAATTTCCGTCCAAAAAATTGTAAGATCAAATGACAAATCATTAATTCAGGGATCATATCCCCACATTATTCTGTTTCTGATGGAGTTCAATGTCACCTTTGGGATCTACAAAAGTTATAATCGATGAAAACGTAATACTACCTCCGTTTCTTCTCTATCACACCGGTTTGACTTTTTGACTCGTATCTGCGTCACTTTATTTGGATAGCAAAACGACGCGACTTTTTGATAATTTTTTCACCTTGTTATAGAGCAACTTTTACTCTATCACGCAATGAAAAAATTATCAAAAAATCACATCGTTTTGCTACACAAATCACCGGGTCAAAGCGACCCAGTGAATAGTGACAAAAGTAAAAATGGTGTGATAGAGAAGAAACGGAGGTAGTACATTCTTTTGGCATTATCTTTCTTCTTTCGCAAGGAATATTACGAGGCCAATTTCCACTCTGTACCTGGTCACTGTCTTAATAAGATCTTCTTTTTTTTTCTCTCTCACTATCTTTGTCGATCTACGTGTGTTTGTGTGATGCCAAGAACCGTCCTCGTAATGTTCTTTTATATGTGGTGTATTTGCTTAAAGTTTGACATTCCTTCTTCAACTTGGCCCATCCTTTAACATGTACATTTTTTCCTCTGGATATCTTATCCTCTAGATCTCTATTTATCTCATGTATGATGTCACTAGAATAGTAGAGAAAAATTAAACATATCAATTTCAATATGTTTGGTAGCTCAAGTGGTAGAGCGTTGGAAGCGCCTGTATATCAATTTAAAAAAAATATGTTTGCCAACCAAATGTTGAAACATATTCATATTCTCCAATTGCAATTACTACCAAGTTCCCCCCCAATAGTCACCTACGTACCCCGGTCTTGAACCATGATTAAAAAATCAATAAGCATTTAGAATAAAGTGCATTAGTAATTTGTGATCAAGTTAAAATGAAATAGCAATTGGAAACAGGCACTTAGATGACCCTTGAGTTCAAACTTGAGCCACTTATGGGCAGGCAGTGGATGATATAACAAAGTACTTCACAAAAAGGTCCGTATAATTCAAAAGCCGTTGCTGCTAAAGTTAGGGTTTCAAAGAGCATATATGCATGAATATATGCGTGCATGCAGTACTAGAATACAGCTTCATTCCCTCGAGAAAAAAGAATACAGTTTCATCACCTAGCAAAAGAAATCTAAATAATCTAAGAATAAAATGTACTCACTTTCATAAATGAGTACCAAAACGTCCGCGGTATCAAATATTGACGAATGTTTAAAGTAACATTGTACGACTGTACGTCCCCGGTGAAACTTCAAGTGTGAAAGTCCCACCAGCATCCGTCATACGGCTGTTCATCCTTTGCATGGGGCGTGTGTGTCCTCAAACGATCTTCAAGTGTGAAGTGTCCCACCGGGGTAGGTTGTACGGCTGTTCATCCTTTGCATGGGGCGTGTGTGTCCTCAAACGATGAGAGAGAGAGAGAGAGATATTCTTGCGAGACAAGATTGTATTAGAAGCTGTGTTGGGGCATATCATGTCTCATCTATGAATATTAGAGGTCCCATTGACAGTTCATAGAGGTAATCATATCACTCTAGTTACAACTTCTAGAGAGATTCTTGCAACACAAGTCATGAGTTGACATATACATTGATCCAATATTGAGGTTCAGGTACGGCTGAGTTTACCCAGAAGGGCAATAGGTAACCTTTGATCAAGAATATTACTAGAAATAGTAAAGTTTTGGTGCTTATTGGTCAAGAATATTACTCAAGATAGTTATTCTTCGCACATACAACGGTAACTTTTAAATGATGTCTGGGTCGGATTGCGTGCACCTCGACTTATTGACGAAGACTTTCGATATGCCTACAGTATTTGTAAATGACCAGTTAATCTTAGGGGATACCTTCAATATTTGCAAGTGACCAGTTAAATCCCAAATTGTCTCAAATATTGACTTTCTTAGGATTCAATCCTGAGACCTTAAGGGGACTAAACCCTTTGACCCCCAGCATCACCCACTAGGCCCATCCGTTGGGGTTTAATAGGGATGACAACGGATCAGATTCGGATCGGATCCACCTATATTCATATCCGAATCCGATAAAAATAAGTGTATCCATATTAGATCTGAATTTGACCGGATCCAAAACGGATTAGGATCGAATCCGGATCGGATTTAATTTTTAATATCTGTATTCGATCCGACAATCCGAATGTCCATAAACGGATCTGATTCGGATCCGGATTCGGATCCTTAGCAATTTTTTTTTTTACTTCTCATAAAAAATACACAGCAGATTTATAAAAATACGTAAAAA
This sequence comes from Linanthus parryae, assembly GCA_023055425.1. Lineage (NCBI taxonomy): Eukaryota > Viridiplantae > Streptophyta > Magnoliopsida > Ericales > Polemoniaceae > Linanthus > Linanthus parryae. Next base: position 127,461,458 of record JALGPY010000001.1, read on the forward strand.
AAGCCACCACGAAAAATAAAAATATGCCTAATAAAGTAAAAAATAATCTCAAAAAAAAATTTTACCAATATGACAAATAGGGGTGCAACTTGGGCGGGTTGAACCCGACCAACCCGAGCCCAACCCGAAGTTAAATAGGGCCCGGACACATAATTTTGATAATTTGAACGGGCTTGGACATGAATTCTCAGCCCGAATTGCAATTAGGGTCGGGCTTGGGCACAAATATCGAACGACGGGCTAACCCGAATTGCCCAATTTGTATGACCACTACGTATAAATATTATATTTTGAAATAAATATGTAGCATATCTAACATGAAAATGCTACTTTTCTTTCAAGTATTAGCGATGTTTTTAATCATTGTTTTTTCTTCAACTAGTTGATTTGTTTTTTCACCAACAATCAATTATTCTCTTGTGTTTTTAAGAAGATATTAAGTTTAATGCACTAGCCCGAATTCAACCCGAACGCGGAATGATTTATACGAATTTGGGCTCGGACGGGTTGACAATGCTCTTAACACGGGTTGGGTTGGGCTTGGGCAGCCACGACAGAACTCGGGCTCGGGCTTGGACAGGGGTGCCAACCCGTCCAGCCCGCCCGAGTTGCAGTCCTAATGACAAATGCAAATCTATCAAAAAATATAGGAAAGTCATTCAAAGGTTTAAGGCACCAATAATATCTATAATTGTCTGCAAATTCAATCAAAACAACAAACTAATGTGTACTAGTATTTATTTAGGTAATACTGTATTATGTGGGTTTCCTAATGTGTAGTGGAATACTTTTTTTATACAAAACATAGTGTGAAGTGAATTGTGTAATGTATTTATATATATGTAGTAGGTAAATATATTTTTTTATAACTACGGGTATTTTTGTAAACCTATGTGTGTTCGGATCCTTTCAGGTTGGATATCCATCGGATATCCTAATATATTCGGATCGAATCTGGATACGGATCGAACTTTGATTTTTAATATTCATATCCGATCCATTTTAAAATGGATCGGATTCGGACTTGATCCATTCGGATTGAATCACGCGAATTTCGGATCGGATCGAACCGCATTGCTATCCCTAGGTTTAATTAGTTATTTAAAACACTAACCATATCAATGTGCATGCATGTCACGTGGTAAAAACAAAATTATATGTTTTAACCGCGCTAGTGGTAATTCCATTTCACAAATTGATCATAGATCATAAATTGCACATTAAACAAAATGTTTAGCGTCGGAAAGTTCTAGGTTGTTCTAGTTTTGGGGTCTTCCGTATTCGTGTGGTGTTGACTCAAATGGCCTAGCAGGAGGTCTGTGTCTGGGTTGGAAAAATCATGTTGTTGTTAAGCCGATGATTATTTCTAACAATCATATCCTTTGTAAGGTTACTTGTAATCTAGGTTTCTTTGTTTTAGCATGCATTTAAGGCACACCCTATGTTAGTAAAAATGAAAGAAACTTGGACTTATATTAAAAAATACATATCTCATATCAAAAATCAAATTTATGCATAGAAGACTTTAATCAAGTTTTTAAGTATAAATGACAAATAGTGTAGGCAGTCGGAAATGGATCTCGGGCATTAAAGATTTCAAAATCTTTCTTAGGAATCTTGACCTCTCCGAGATCGCCTTCAGGGATCCCATTTTACTTGAACTAATGACCCCCCCCCCCCCACTTCCTACGAAGGATTGATGGAGGGTTTCACGTCTCCTGAACCTTCCCATTATAGGTCCCTATCATGTTCGTGTATTTTTCATACATGAAACTCTCATTTTTCAAAGTCAAGGCGCTTCCACTTTGAAGATTTATGGTTGTGTTACCCTGAATGCAAATCAATCATTAGCTCCATTTGGCAAAAAATATATTTTTGGCTCGGCATGATTTGAAATTGTGGCCAAATGTAAATTCCTCAGGCATAACCGAAATATTTGCAGGACAAAAGGGGTGGGGTCCCTTAATCAGCTCATTAAATCTACCAAGATAGACTTGAGAAAGTTATTTATTCCCTCCGTGATCCTAGTCAGGCTGTCATTGAAAAGAACCTTAAACTTGAGCTTGAGGAACCTCTAACCCTTGAAGAAATCATTTGGGCCTAACGGGCTAAGGTAAAATGGCTTAGGAAATGTGACAGAATTGCTAATTTATTTTATAAGACATGCAATCCAAAAGGAGTTCTAGGAACGGGATTGATGGAGTCCTAGATCAATCTGGCTCTTGGGTCTCTAGCCTCAATGAATTCTCTAATCTCCTCTCTGGGCATTTCAAATCAATCTTCATGAAAGCTACCATTGTTTCTTCTTCGATATGATGGCATGGGAAGGTTGGATTCTTCTCTCCCATAGGTTAAATGATAAAATCCTCAAAATTCTTGTCAAACCCTTTACCCCAGAAGAAATAAATAAAGGATGTAACTTTTTCAATTGGGGCTTACAAATCTTCGAGCCCAGATGGCTTGTATGGTATATTTTACCATAAGAACTGAGGTATCATTATGAACTCATAAGTTGATGCGGTCCTCTCTTTTATCAACTCAAGGTTTCTTCTAAAGGAGCTAAACTACTCATTTATCTCCCTTATCCCAAAAACTCAAAACACCCAAAACCTCAACCAACTTTCAACCCATCAGGGTGTGCTCCTCGATGTACAAAATTATTTCAAAAATCTTGGCTAATCGGGTTAAGTAGGTGCTTCCTTATATCATATCCGGTCAGCAAAGTGCTTTTGTCTTGGGTAAGCAAATCTTTAATAGATCTTTGCTTGCCAATGAGGTCTTTACCAAAATAAGGTCTCATAATAAAGGCCTTGTCACATCACTCAATCTTGATATGAGAAAGGCTTTTGATATAGTTAATTGGGCCTTCCTCGAGAAAGAGCTAAAATCTCTAGGCATCAGTGGGTAAATCTTTTACTCCAATGTGTCACCACCACCTTCTCACGGCTTGTCAAAGGCCATCCATAGAAAATAACTTACCATAAAGCTAGCATGCGACAAGGGGATCATATCTCCCCGTCATCATCTATCTGGAAGCATTGTCAACCATTGTCTCAAGCCTCAATGACAGTGTGTCTGTCCTTGCGACTCCTTTTGAAAAGGTGGATACAACCTATCTCACATTTTCTTTGCCGGTGATTGTCTTGTTTTCGTTCAACCCTCTTTGTTCAATTGTGCAAATCTTAGCCTTGCTTTGGAAAGTTATGAAAGCTCTCATGTCAGGAAATTAATAAAGACAAAGCCTCCCTTATTCTCAGCCTTAGGGCTAGTTTGGGAATGTTGTGCGGTGGTAGAAAGCTGCTGTGTGAAAACACTGTTGAAAAGCTGCTGCGAATTTTTAATAAAATGTAGTTTGGTAAATATTACGTAAAAGCTGCTGTGAAATATTGATATAGTAATTTTGTGTTTGGTAAAATCAAGTGTGAACTTGCTGTGAGATGGTAAAATGATAAAAATATATGACACGTGTCATTTTTATAAAGATAGCTATTGTTATTTTTTTAAATTTAAAGGTTAAAATCGGTTGTAGATAAATTAGTCAAAAGCACTTTCTGGAAAAGCATCTCCCCCCTTGCTTCCTGAAAACTGTTGTGGGACAGCATCCGAACAAGCAGAAATTTTATTTTTACCAAATACACTAAAACTACTTCCGCTGTTAGAAAGCAGTTCTGCTGGCAGCAGAAGCATTCCCAAACTAGCCCTTAATGTCCTTGCAGATTTAGGTGTTATATATGGTGACTTTATAGAGACTAAGATCCAAAACCACAACAGTACACACCTAGGTCTTCCCTTAGTCCCTCGAGGGAAGAAAAGAAAGATATCCAGTTTCGTTCGGGATTATATATCTGATAATCTTGAATGGCAGAAGGGCAAACTTTTGAATATCACATGAAGGCTAATCGGGATTGATCTCGAACCAGACAGGATTGTTTGGCCTTATACCAGAACGTGGAATTTTACAACCAAACTAGTCTACAATTTCTTAAGCGAAAGAAGAAGAAACAATTTCAAGCCAGGGGGCTCCTTAACTTGGGCGATCAAAAAAAGTTGAAATTCTTTCTATGGAAATATGGACACAATAAGCCCCCCCCCCCCCCTTATTAAGCTATCGTAGTCGATGCTTCCACTTTGCGATGGATCAATGCCATCTCGTCGTCTAAGACCCAAAAACTCCAGATCATCTCTTCCTGCAGTGTCATGTCACAAACCCGCTTTGGACCAAGGAAAGAATTTAATCAAACTTGCATGATGTCATCAGTTTGGGGGAACAAGGGAACAATCAACACTCTCTGGGAAATTTGGAGGGGTAGATGTAACAAAATTTCAGCAAAAATGATTTCTCAATGGAGGCTATCAAGAGAACCATGGATAACGGAGAACAGGTTCTACGCAACACAAAATGTAAGAAGAATATAACTCTTTGTACGGATCTCATCTCTATTGTTGTCAAGACCCATGGTATGAGCCACAAATTATTGTCGACATCAATGTGGACAGAGACTGGAATAATTGTTCCTTTACTTTGAGCATCGGACTGCAGAATGTGGGTGCGGATGGCACTCAATGGATCATTGTGGTAAGTCCATTTTATGATCTTATCCAACCTTCTCGATATTTCTAATAGCTACTAAAATGTACGTATGAGTTATTCAGTGGGTAAAATATACTTTCACCCCCTCTAATTTATTGTGAAAACCATTTAATCCCTTCATGTTTGGAAAGGACACTTTCACCCCTTCAGCATGGCAAATTTTAGGACACAAACATCCAATAATTATGTAGTTATAGTTTGGGGTGGGGTTCCACCACCAATAGTAGTGTCTAGAACAAATTTGCCATCTTAAAGTACCGAGTGACAGAACCAGAGGTGTAAGTATCCTAAAGTTTGGCACACCTAAGGGATGAAAAAGTATTAATTTCTTTTGGGTAAAATATCCTTTCAACCCCCACCCCCTTAAGTTTGGTGCAAAGAAACTTTCACCCCTTCAGGATGTCAAATTTCTGGACACTTAACCACCACATCCCCACCACCACCACCACCACCACCACCACCACCACCACCACCACCACCGATTGTGTCATTTCATACTTTAAGAAGGAAGTTGTGTCCCAAAAACTACTATCAATGATGGACCCCCGCCCCCAGACTTTAATGACATCGCAATCAAGACTGCATGCATCGTAAAATGTATCACACAGAAGGGGTAAAAGTGTTAGTTCCCAAAATATAAGAGATGAAAGTGTATTTCCATTAAACTCGAGGGATCAAAGTGTATTTTGGGTAAAATACACTTACACCCCCCCCCCCCCCTAAAGTTTGATGCAAATACACTTTCATCCCTTCTAGTTTTGGAAATGAAACTTTCACCCCTTTCGGGGTGTCATACTTCAGGACACTTACCCCTATTGTGTTACCACTCTGATTCTTCTCTTTCCCATCATTTGAATTTTTTAACTCGTATATGAGGTCACTTTGTCAGGGTGATTTGGAACGCAAAACGATACAATTTTTTATAATTTTTCACCGTGTTATAGAACAACTTTTACTCTACAATACCATGAAAAAATTATCGAAAAGTTGCATGACATAGCTATCCAAATCACCGGGTCAAAGTGACCCGGTGAATAGTGCAAAAAGTCCCCATGATGAGAAAGAAAAGAATCAAAGTGGTATTTCAACTCTAATTGTTAGAAAACGATGCGGAAGCGATGATATCATTTGTTAGGAATCAAGAAGAGTGATGAGACGAAGAACAAGATGAAGAACAACACACAACGATTGAACGTGGTTCACTAGTTTTGAGGCTAGCTACATCTACGTCCAAAACGAGTCAATTTATTGATGAGAGAGTCAATTATAATCCAAAACACACCACACACTTCAATAGAAGAGTCCTACACCCATATATAGGCCCATACTACTGACTTGTGTCCAAAGCATCGTCCAAACGTTGCCAAAACGAACAAGGAAAAAAATCCAAAAAACTGTCTAGACCTATTCCAGGTCACATGACCTCCCAATCCAGGTCGCACGACCTCAACAGGTCACAGTCCATGTCACACGACCTCACAATCCAGGTCCCACGACCTCTGAGCAACCCCAATTCATGTAGTTTCAATACTTTGCCTCCTTTGCTCGCTGCTTCGCCAATCCAAGCTAGGTTTTTGATCACCCAATTCATAACAAATCTCCACATTGATCAAAACTCCCTAGCAATCAATCCAATGCTCCTCATAAATCCAATTGTGAATGCGTCTCTCGATCAAGAACGCCTCCACCCAAAACCTGATGTTCCGCACCTAGATGTGAAAGCCAATCACCAAATCGTTTCTCCGATTGCCATTTTTCCTTTCAACGAATGAACCGGCCAATTTTGGAATACCTCCAACAACCAAAATTTGAAGTGCTCCACCCACGAAACGATCAAACAATCAACGGATAGAATGTATTCCTAAATTTGCGGTATTAGAATACTTCCACTATGCGCCACAAAAAGCGCGTCTTTGCGTCTCAACAAACGCAGAGACTTGTATGTCTCAATCAGCACACCCTAATGCACCATGACACAATGCATCTCCCCAACATCGTTACAATGACACTTAACGACAAAAGTGTCTATCAAACAAGTCATGCCAATTGCGCCACCAATACTTACCGCACCCGACGCAAACCGAGACACGCCCAATAACGCGCCAACAATCAATGCGTGCACAATAACACGCCGCCAATCAACCAATCAATCTGCGCCCAATATCGCGCTACACCAATCAATCACGTACCAACAAGACACATCAATTGCTCCATGCCACGAGTCAAATCCGCCAGTTGACTCGAGTCGTCCCCACCTTGATTTGAATCCTCCTAACGTCAAGAACAAGATCCACGTGCCCAATGCTCCACGCCGGAAGCCAATTGCGCCTGAACGCCAAATTGCCAGAACGCCAGATGCGCGTGAACCGCAAGATTCGCGCAGGAAACAATGGTGTGTCGGATTTGCCAGATCCCTTACACGCCCAATCATATGCGCGCCAACTTGCTTCATAGCATGAGCCCGATTGCTCCTCCAACAAGGAGGCCGATAGTTCCCCCAAGAAGGAACCCAATAGCCTCCCAACAAAAGCAGAATATGTGAATCGACCAGGCCTCCTTAAGCAGAATATGTGATTGGTAGATATTGATGGTGTAAGAAGGTTTGCACGATGTCGATTCTCTGGTCTAAGATGTTGCTATTTATGAAGTTGTTTGCATGAATCCGCATTAGAACATCAAGTGCATACCATTTCCAACATTATTACATTAAAATTTTAATGAGCTGATTGTATATCTAACAAATATACAAGATAATATGAAGTGAAAGGACTAAAACCACCATGGTATCCTAGTACGAGAAAGAGAGTATGAGTTTATTCAATATGCCCGAACAGGGATGTAGTCAACCCTAAGCATGAGTGAGCACGTGCCTTACCCATTTTTTTTAAAATGCAATTTTACCTTTATTTTGCATAGATTTTTTCATTAGTGACTTTGCTAATACTTTAATAGTGCCCCAGATTAATTTTGAATTTTGCATTAGTGCCCTTGCAATTTCAGTTTCATAAGCTTGTTCAGTTTCTTGGCTCCGCCCATGTGCCCGAAGAAACACAGTCTCTTTGCCTCTTCCTCAACTATATTCTCTCCTACAAAAAGGTTGTCTAACATCCACCATGCACCCACCACCATCCCCTATAAATTCCACCCTTTGATCACCAAGTTCCTCACCTCCTCAAGTGTTCCAACAGCCATCAAAGCACTCAAGAAACAAAGCCCCAATCCGCTCTCTTCTCTCACTACCATCCTCTTTCTTTCGAAATTTCCACCAGTATCGCACTAATGGATATGGTAAGAGAAATGGTTGCACAAAGCCCGGTGGTAATCTTCAGCAGGAGCACATGCTGCATAAGCCACAGCATCAAGACTCTCTTTCGTGATTTTGGTTCTAACCTTGCTGTTTATGAGCTTGATGAGATTCCCAGAAGTTGGGAGATCGAACAAGCGTTGGCTCGGCTTGGTTGCAACCCTGTTGTGCCGGCGGTGTTCATCGGCGGCGACCTGGTGGGAGGAGCAAAGGAGGTGATGAGTCTCCACTTGAATAGGTCACTGAAACCCATGCTCAAGAAGGCTGGAGCTTTGTGGGTATGATCGATGAGGATGATATTACACTTATTTGTGTGCGTGTGTGACACACTGAGTTAGCTACATAGTTGCTAATAAGGATGTGTTTTAGTTGCTAGTCCACAACAGTGGCAACATTGACAAGTTGTACTTTTTTGGCTGCTTTTTTATGCAATAGTAGCTCAAGTACTATAAAACTTTGATATATGAGGATGAAGATGTCATCAGTACTTTCAAGGAGTAATGAAGAATGAATTTGATTTCTGATAGCACAATTGCTATCGCTCGGTCACACACAATACACTAAACGCAAAAGTAAACACGACGCGTTCAATTTCTTCTTCTTTTGTTCTTCAATTTCTTCTTTTTGATTGATTAAAACTGGACAATTACAATTGTTTAAATAGAATAATAACTAACCTTAGACTTAATGGTTCGACCTACGAGCCCTAGAAAATACCGTTTAAAGGAAATCCGGTCCAATTATTTAAAGAATAACTAAATAAAATAAATAAATGATATTCATAACAAGGGTAGTACGGTTGACTGTTTCAAGTTTTTATTATCAACTGTATTTGTGTTACAGTCTTGTAGATGTTCACACAGTTAGTTGTTTTATGCATATTGAAAGTTAAATTTTCTCTCCTCAAAAAAAAGTTACACTTTCCGGCGTCAGCCAAAAAAAGATAGGTATAAAATTCTCCAATTTGTTGTTTACGACTTTATCAAGTTCCACTGAACTCTTGGTTTCTATGCCCTCCACCGTTTTACTTCCACTCCTTTTCCTTCATCTCCGATGAAGGAGACGAATCCACACACAGAAATAGAAGATGATGAGATGGATGACCATGTTCATCATCATCATACTCAGATGGGGAATATTCCTACTTCGGATCCGTGTGATCCACTTGCGAAAAAATTGAGAAGTGAAAACTATTTGGGTAACTCCCTGATCCCTGGTCACTATGAAAATGTTGTTGATTTAACAACGAAACTTGCAGATCTGGTCTCGAACCAGGCCGAGAAGAAAGCAATTGAAAAATTTCAGGTCAAAACCGACTCTTTCAAAGAGGCGTTGGGAAAAGCCTTGAAATCTAAAGGCTATTTCGCCGAATGTTATGATGACATGAAATTTTCCGATTCGGTTGATACCGATCTCTATGATTTGTCTGAAGATGAAAGTGAATCGGAGGATGATCTTCCAGAGGATATCAAAAATATCCCAGAAGTGGTCTTTCCCAAAAACCTCAAGCACCATTTGAGGAACAAATTGAAAGATTGTCTGATTGTCAAACTTATTGGCAAAGAAATTGGCTACAAAACGCTTTATAACAGAGAAAAAGACCTCTGGAAACTCAAAGGAAAGTTCAATGCAGTCGAAATTGATGCCAATTATTTCATCTTTAAGTTTGATCTTGAAGAAGACCGCCTGAAGGTCTACTCCGGTGGACCTTGGGTGATTCTCGACCATTACCTCACTGTTAGAAAGTGGGTTCCCAATTTCTCTCCGTCGGAAGCCTCGCCAATCTCAACCGCCGTTTGGGTGAGATTGCCAAGGCTCCCGTATGAACACTTTAACGAAGATTCTCTGAATCTCATTGCAGCAAAAATTGGAAAATCTCTTAAGGGAGACATTAATTCTCTTGCAGGTTTAAGAGGAAGATATGCTCGAATTTGTGTTGAGATTAATCTTGACAAACCGTTGGTGGCGAAATATAGAATCAAGAGAAAAGTTTACCCAGTTGAATATGAATCTATTCATACAATTTGCTTCCTTTGTGGCAGGGTAAATCACAGAAAAGACAACTGTCCATTCCAAAAAACCTCACCGGATATACAGAAGCAAGAGAAGAACAAAGCTAAGGAAAGTGTCACCGTCGATCAGGATTCTTCGCCGCAGACCCAATCGCCGGGAACGCACCGATTGGGACGACAACGACGACAACAACAAGCAACGGTAAGATTGGGGATAATAATTCCCAGAAACCAGTGGATCTCGAAGGAGATTACGGGAAATGGATCTTCCCCAAGAAGAAGCCCAACCGAAAAATGGGGAGAGGCCAAGCGAGTAACCCAACAAAAAATGGCCCAACTAATGATGAAAGTCGGCTCAATAAGAACAGATTTGGATCACTCTCTGATGAAGCCTAAAGAGATATCACTCAAGACAACCCAAATCACAAAATCCCCAAATCGGGTCAGGAGGCGGGTAATCCGGGTAAACCGGATGGAAGGGATAAAAGACCAAGACCCCACTCGGTTAAACCTTATCAGGGTAAGGGAGGTCCAAACCCGAACCCTAGAAACAAAGGGAAAGGGATCGCAGCCACAAATCAATCAACGAGAGCGCGAGGAGAAGGAGGCTGGCCTAATCCCTTCGGTGAAAACGTCAACGATTTCAATTTCAACTTTGAAACCACTCCTCTTACATTCGGTAATCAACCTGTTCATGGATTTGGTAATGGAAGAAATGAGATGGGAACTAAGGGAAACCAAAGTTCATTGGATGGGAATTTACGGGCTGGATCTGAATCTAGCGAACAAAAGAAGGGTACCACTACTGGTGGAGGTACCCTGGTTTGTATGCGAAACATGGATGAACCTGAAAGCCAAAGGGATACCGGGAACGGAGGATCACCTGTCAATGGCGAATGTAAAATCAACAAGGGGCTGGGGATTGGATCTCCAGATTCACCACGAGGTAACGGAAATAGTTCCTCTAGAGGAACGGAAACACCTCTCTAACTGTTTCTCTATGAAGATTCTCTTTTGGAACTGTCGGGGCACTGGCAACGACGAATTCAAGAGGCATTTAAAAGAACTCTATTTCGAACACAAACCTGAAATAGTTGCTCTTTTTGAAACAAAAATCCAACACTCTGATATGGGTGATTTCTTTAAAGATTGTTGCTTTTGTGGTCATGAGTGTGTTGATCCAATTGGAAGGGCAGGTGGCATTTGGCTCTTATGGAACAAAAATGATGTTGATGTTGAGATTTATAACAGAACTAGCCAAAGTGTGAATGGCATTGTTAAAAAGATCAGCTACCCTGATTGGGCTATTTCTGCAATCTATGCAAGCCCCAATCCTATTAAAAGGGAGGAAATGTGGGAAAATTTGGAGGATATTGCCACCACTATGGATAAACTATGGCTTGTAGCTGGGGACTTCAATGACATTTATAAACACAGTGAAAGGAGGAGCATGATTCAGGTCAATGGGATGAACAGGATTCAGAACTTCAACAATCATATTAATCAGTGTAACCTGATTGACCTGGGCAGTTTTGGCCATGCTCTGACCTGGACCAACAGCAGGCAGGGAGTTGCTAATACTCTCAAACGTATGGATAGGGCTATGAGCAATGGAGAGTGGATTGGTATATTCCCTGATTTCAATGTCACCAATTTTCCTAGAGTCTATTCTGACCACTCACCTATCTTGGTGAATACTGAAGGTATCTCTAACCCTTTACCTGTTAAGTCTCATTTTAAGTTTGAATCTAAGTGGGTGTCTAATGGCAGCTATGCTAATATTGTTGAAAGAGCCTGGGGATCAGCCTTTAATGTGTTGATAAGCTCACCAATACTGCTTCTAGCTCTAAACTGTGGGCTAGAGTGAAATTTGGGGACATCCACAGACAAAAAAGGTGGCCACTTGGGAGGATTGGGATTCAGAAAGCCCAATCTACCAAGTACTCCCACTCTCTGTTCCTTCTTGAGATTGAACTGGTTAAAAATTATAACACAATTCTTAAAAATGAGGAGCTCATGTGGCTTCAGAGATCTACTAGAGAGTGGATTACCGAAGGGGAAAGAAACACTAAGTTGTTTCATCTATCTGCTTCTATTAGGAGGAGTAGAAATAAAATTATTTGCCTCAAAGACAATGATGGGATTTGGACTTCTAATGTTAATGATCTCAAGAAGATTGTGCATGATTACTTTGTTAATCTTTATAAGAATGATAGTTGCATTTCTGATAGAAACAACACTTGTGATAATTCTGTTTTTGGCAAAGTTAGTCATGACGCCAATGCTCTCCTCACTGCCAAAGCCACCTCCAAGGAGGTTTATGATACTGTGAAATCCATGAAGCCCCTTAAAGCCCCTGGGGAAGATGGATTTCATGCATTTTTCTACCAAAAATTTTGGAAAATTATTGGCAAAGACATCACTGACTTTGTCAACAAATGTTTTGAGGAAGGGACTATTCCTGAAAATATTAACAGCACTCTTATTGCCCTAATCCCTAAAGTTAAAAATCCTAGCTGGATTAGCCAATTTAGACCAATTGTTCTTTGTAATGTGATCTATAAAATCATCACTAAAATCATTGTTGGGAGGCTAAGAACTACTATTGACAGTCTCATCAGTCCTATGCAGAGTAGCTTTATTCTTGGGAGAACTACTACAGATAATATTGTCATTGCTCAAGAAGTTCTTCATACCTCTATGAATAAAAAAGGAGAAAAGGGGAGTGTTATCATAAAAATTGACCTTAAAAGGCCTATGACACTTGGACCTTCCTCCATGACACTCTTATCTGATATGGTTTGGATAACAGGTTAATCTCTCTTATCATGAGTTGTGTTACTTCAACTTCTATGTCGGTCATTTGGAATGGTGAAAGACTGGAGATATTTCATCCTGAAAGGGGGTTGAGACATGGTGACCCCCTTTCCCCTTATCTTTTTGTGCTCTGTATTGATAGACTTTCTTCAATGATCAATTCTAGAGTCCTTGATGGTTCTTGGAAAGGAATTAAAGTCTCCCAAAAAGGGCCAACTCTTTCCCATGTTATGTTTGCTGATGATATATTGTTGTTTGCCCAAGCAGATGACAAAGTATGCCAAGTTGTGATGAATACTCTTATGGATTTTTGTGACTGTTTTGGGCAATCTGTTAATTTGCACAAATCTAAGTTCTTTGTCTCTCCCAATATTAGTAGAAGCAAAGCTAGGAGCCTCAGTAGACAGTGTGACATTCCTCTTACTGCTGACCTTGGAGTGTATCTGGGAGCTCCTATGATTCACAAAAGAGTTAACTCTGAGGATTTCAAAAGCACTATAGATAACCTGTATAACAAGCTGGCTGGGTGGAAAACTCAGCATATATCAATTCTGGGTAGAGCTACTCTTGTTAACTCTGTTTTGACTGCTATCCCCTCTTACAGGATGCAGACCTCAGCTTTCCCTGCTTCCCAGATCAAGAAAATTGATCAAATTAGCAGAAATTTTATTTGGGGTGATACTAATGAGAAGAAAAAAATGCACCTTGTTAAATGGGACACCATTTGTGCTAAAAAAGGCAATGGTGGCTTTGGGATTAAGAAAGCTGGCTTTCTTAATAAGGCCTACCTTGCTAAGTTGGGGTGGAAGGTGTTGACTGACAATGATGCCTTATGGGTCAAAGTTCTCAAAACCAAATATCTGTCTAAAAACACTCTTTTTGATTGGAAAATGAGTAGAAAGGCCTCCGATACCTGGAGAAGCATTGCTAAGTGAAGAAACATTGTTAAAAATAATACCAAATGGAGCATTGGCAATTGTAGAAATATCTCCTTCTGGTTTGATTGGGGGTGTGGCAACACACCTTTGTATGATAATGCAATTGATAAGGAGAGTATTGTTGATTGCAAGATCCAACAATGCCTTAGTAATGGAGGCATATGGAATCTTGAATGTGTCTCTAATAATCTCAATGACTATGACATTGATAATATCAATAGAACTTTCATTCCTTCTTTCAGTTCTCATGAGGATAAACTATGTTGGGTTAGAACTCTTAGTGGAGAATTTTGTATCTCCTCTGCTTATGATTTTATCTCTGATAACCATGAGAACAACAAGGAGTGGAATTGGTTTTGGAAAACTAAATATGCTCAAAATTTGAAAAGCTTTCTATGAAAAGCTCTTAAGGAAAGATTGCCAACTAAAATGATGATTTGGCTTAGGAGTATGAGCACTGAAGGTCTATGCCCCAGGTGTAATGTTTTTGATGAAACTCGTGATCACTTGTTTAGACAGTTCTCTCACTCTGTGATGATATGGAATTTTCTCAGGAATGATGGATGGCATCAACCATTTAGTGATACTAATTTCAAAGATTGGCTCTAAACCAATCTCACTGATGATAGCAACATTTTCCAAGAGCTCAAATGGAAAGATGTGTTCTGTACTGGTCTCTGGGCTATTTGGAAACAGAGAAACAAAAAAGTGTTTGAAAACACAATCATACCTCATGCACTTTGTGCAAAAGAGGCCATTAACCATGCAACTCAATTTTTTTGCGCTTTCCAGTATGATGCAAAGAATGGAGTTGACATGGGTTCCCACTCTATCTATACTAATGCCTGGAATTTACCTGTGACAGGAAGGTTGAAAATGACCATTGATGCCAGTTTGTACCCAGGAACTGGAGGAGCATGTTATGGTGGAATCCTCAGAAATGACAAAGGTGAACACATCAATAGCTTCACAGGGAAGTCTGCTGAGACTTTTTTCATTCATGCTGAGGTGCTGGCAATCTACAAAGGAATGAAGATGATCTATTCAAGCAACTTCTGTAATGTGGATTTTGAAGCTGACTCTCTTGATGGAGTGGACATGATCACTAACCCCAACAATATTCACAGCTTCAGATACCCCCTCATACCTGACATCAAAAACCTCATGACTATGTCCAACAGCACACTCAATTATGTGCCTAGAACCAAGAACAAATGTGCTGACATTTTGGCAAGAATTGGATCCTTTCAGCTTCAGGACCTCTTAGTGTACAACACCCCCAAAGAGAAAATCAAAGAAGCACTTGAGGAAGACATGGCTGCTGCTAATGGAAATGTGTCTACAGCTGTGGTTAGGGGTGCTAGTTGAATTTATGCTGTTTTATTTGTAACTGAAACTATGTTTCTTTTCCGTTGTATCAAAAAAAATGAAGAAACAAAAAAAAAGAGAAGAATAAAATTCATTTAGACTTAATTACTTAATGCATACCTTCATTTTGTCGAAACTATCACATTGCAACTCCCAATTCTAGAATTAGCTGATTACATCCCCATTTACAAAAAATACGTCAATGTGAAACCTGGAACGAAATTTCATCGCAAAATTAACGAACTCGAAAGACATTATCTCAAACAATGTGATGCATTGTATCATAGACGATGTGCACTTTATGAAATTACTTTCATCGGGTTTGAATTTGATAATTGAATTTCGTTCCGAATTTGATATTGACGTATTTTTTTACAAATTGGAGATGCAATCAGTTGCTTCTAGAACTGAGGGTTGCAATGTGATAGTTTTGGCAAACTGGGAGTATGCATAAGTAATTAAGCCAATCATTTATGAGTAATATTGACAAAATTCACTTATGAAATTGGCATCTACTTTTTCATTAGAACACCCTAGAACTCAAATTCTGATTTTGTTGCAACTGTAGTTCCTTTTTTTTTTGCTCAGTCCGTTATTTTATTTTTTATTTTTTTGCTCAGTGCAACTGTAGTTCCTGGTCCACTAAAAGGGAAGAAAAGAAAAGAAAAGAAAAAAAACTCGTCAAAAGTTTGGTACCACGGGTGCAATTTTGCCATCATACGTCCTGGCCTCTTTTTGTTTATGGGCCTGCGAGATCAAACCATTTTGAAGGTGAGCTTTTCTAACAAAATAGGCCGCGGTCCAAGTTCTGTGTTATGGGTTATGAACATCATTTAAATGAATTACAAGCCGAAATAGGAAGGGTGGGCTTCTTCTGTTATTGAGAAAAGGTGTGGGTTATTTACGAGTATTTTTTTTTTAGTAAATGATGCTCTACAACCAATTATAGTGTAATATTTAAATAACTGTCATAGATTGTAGAGGTACACGTGAGACTAAAAAAATCATCGCTATTTAGATATTATCTTTTGAGATGGACTGTCTATATATTTGAGGGGTGAGCACCGACCAGTTTGGACTGGTTTTGCAGTAAAAAATCACCTGACCTAATAGATTCCGGTTAGAGAATGTTCAGACCAAACCTATCCAATTATTTATAATACCCGAACCAATGATAACATGTCGCTCGGCCAGATTCAGACCGATTATACGTGTTGGAAAATTTAGAAATTTTATTTGAAAAAATGCATTGATTTTGTTAGTTCTGTTTTGTTCACGAAATTGTTCTTGTATTTTATTTTATTTCAGTATAGAATTATATAAGTATATTTATTGAAATACAATCTAAACTCACAAATATTTAGATTAAGCAAGTTGTGAAGTTTTAAATAGTCCTGAGATCAACATTTTTTAAGCCAAGTCAGAGGTCACTGTCCCAAGTCACTAAAAGCATGCAAAACTTACTTTTTATTGGCTTGGTAACGTTTTTTGAAATTAAACTTAGATTCATATCATATTAAATCAGTGAAATGTGACTCCCAAACTTGATTAAGAGATTCTGGACATACAAAAAAATAAAAAAAAATAAAAAATAACGTTGATGATAATACTGCAAGTTACACAAGAAAAAGCTAGACGACCATCAATATATGTTATGTCACCAAGGGTATATAAGGAGTCTCATAAATTGCTCAAAGAAAAGAATTTTCATAAATTAAGTTATTACTAATTTCACTAATCACCGCGGGCATCGCCATCATCATACTAAAGGAAGGACATTCCACCTTTCTTGTATGATTAATTTATAATCCGCTTTTTCCCATCCACATATAGCTCATGACAGTGACCTTTTCAACATTAAAGTTTGTCTATAATTCAAATTTAGCAAAAAGAAGTTCAACGGCATGGTTTGTAATAAGCACACATCTTTTTCTTTTTCAAAAAAGCAACAGTTGTTAGTATATATGATTATATTTAATTAACCTTAGTGGGCAACATTAATTATAGAGTAATATGATATTTTATATATATTATACATATACCAGTCTGTCCCAGCTCTTTCTTCCCAATTTGACTTTTGTCACTATTCACTGGATCACTTTGACCCGGTGATTTGAATAGCAAACCGATGTAATTTTTTAATAATTTTTTCATGGTGTTGTAGAGTAAAAGGTGCTCTATAATATGCTGAAAAAATTATCAAAAAATCGTATTATTTTGCTATCCAAGTTATCCGGTCAAAGTGACCCAGATACGAGTCAAAAAAGTCAGATGGGAAGAAAGAGCTGGGACGGACTGGTAAGCTTTTGTGGGACTCGTGAATCATGTTGACAACGGCCTTTTTGGTTTCATTGATTCATGGAGAGATTTTTTTTGTTGTCACCTTCATAAACCATTAGCTGAAAGAACAAACCAATCCAACATATATAATCCAAAGTGAATATAAATTAATCAAGGAAATAATAATTAAATTAGATGGCACTTTGCTTTTATACAACTGAAAAACTAATCCTTGTTTTAATTTGTAGGATATGTGGAAGTGCACTCTTGCTCAAGTCATACAATTTGTCTATCGTGGTTGCACTTGTAAAATTAAGTTTTTAAAATTTAATTGTTTTCTTACTTGGTATCTTCTCATCTGTTTACTACTCCCTCTGTAGTTTGTACTACTACAATAATTGCTTTTTTCAATGAGATATTGCAAATGAGATATTGCAAGATCTCCCACCGTCTCACAATAGTTGCTCAGTTTTTTAGTTTGGGATGTCCCAAAATACTTGACTACTTTTATTTTTTCAATTATAATGTTTGATTATGTGCTTGTTTGGTTCGAGATTAAAATCTCATTTGAGATTAAAATCTGTCAAAAAATTTAATCTTGTTTGTTTCGCAGATTTTTTGAGTCAGATTTTAATTTAAGTTGGCTGATAATCTGCAGATTATATAATCTCCGATTTTGAAGATTTTTTGAGTGAAACGTATAAAATATCATACTCTATCATCCCGTTAATGCTTGAATTGTTAATTTGTGCAAACGCTTAGCATCTTAAACGTATTATAGTTCAAATAAATGCGTTTATTGTAAATTTTGTTGTAAGAGCTACAAATATTGCCAACCGCAATTAAATTTTAATTCCAAATTTTCAGTGCATGCCAAACAGTTTTCAGATTATAATTTCATCCAGCTTATTCACTCCAGATTATTTTCATCAAATTATTGAGATTTTAAGCTGGAACCAAACAGGCTCTATGTGTCAATTGACAATATTATCCATTAAGTAGGGAACCTTGCACTAATTTATGTAATCCAGTAGATATTCTGAAACGTAGTGGTATGGTAAAGTGGTACCACAAATGATTTATACATTAATACATACACACACACATATATATAGTATTTCTATGTGTAACACGATAAATACAGCATGACAATATAAATAGTAATAATCAGTCGTTGATACATACATTTTCATGTGGTGATGTACAAAGAATAATAAGATTAATAGTTTTCAAGTATTTATTAGCCTTTTTATCGGATAGATTATGAGATGAACAAGTTGGATACCCCTCTCACGTTACGGAAAAACTATTATTTCTCTACAACACTTATAAGTTATTTTTCTTTATATTTTAGAGCGATATATATTATGAACATTATTATTCATAGTTAGAAATTTAGCTTATTTACGTGGAAAGAATCTCCAAAACTCTTTTTGAAATAACTATTACTGATAATTTATTTTTATCCTCAATATTGATTATTACAAATTTAATAGGAGAATAAATATCATAGGAGTTCGTTGTTTTCTTAAAACTCCCTTACTTTACTTAAAAGTAATATAACTTGAAATCAAGTAATTTAGCAATATAAATAGAGTGCATAGGCTAGAAGAAAATCTAGATCTCAACTTAATGAGACTCGCCCCCGTAAAGAGAGAGATAGAGAGAGAGTTAATGTTGGAGAGAGAAGCGTACCCTCCTCTTCCTCTTCGTCTATTCGTGGCCGAGCTCCCAAGTAAGAGACTTCGGAGGTGTTTTTCTACATAGTGTTCATTGTTCATCGCATTCTTCGTTCTAGATCTTTCCGTCCTTCCAATGTAGAACATATATTCCTAGTAAAGTTGGTATCTATTCTTAAAATTATTAAGTTTTTAGTTCTTCATGTTCTTCCTTAGATCTACTATCATCTTTTACTACGACCTTCTCTAGGTCATTCTCAAGAAGTTTTTTTAATGGATTTTGATTCCGTTCAATGAAGATATAGTGTGTCGAACCCCGTAGGAGCTGAAACATTCGGATACCCGACCCTATAGTGTGTCGTTCCCCTTGTATGTGTCGTCCCCTATAGGTGCCAAAATCTATCAAGATACATCCTCGAAACTTCTTCTTTAATTATAAGATTCATTGATCAACCCTAGCAAGACATTATCCAAGATTACCCTTGTACTACATTACCCTAGATGATACGTTCTCTAGTAGAGTCTTCACAACTTGTTCGAGTTGGTCTTTATCATACACTTAGATCTGCATATCAAGATCGACCAAATTCATTAAGTGTTGATACATAAAACTCATAGGTCTAGGTTATATGAGACTTGTTTTAGGTTAACCCAGTCCATAGGTTTCAGTTCATAGTACTAGCCAGATCTATAGAGTCGTTCACCCATGAACTCTTGTTGTTCACTTGCTCAACACTATTCTAAAATGTCATTCATGTATTGTTTGATAGGCAGGCGGCCTACATTTGTGGTACATGTGTAACACTCCCATCCTCTAGTTCTGGAGAACTACACTTGGATCTCCCAGACTCTCGGGAGATGTCCTCCGCTAAGAACGGAAATGATCGGCAAGGAGTCTATCCGTAACGGTTATGTTATGAGAAAAAATTAAAGAAAGGAAAACTTAAAAGATACTTACAATTATAATTTGCATACTTTGATGTGTAAACTTCTAAGTGATATACTAGTCCTCAGTTTCCGCGCACTCACCTGCCATGTTATAGAAGGCATAGACGTTAGACGTCAGATTACATCAAGTAATATATTACTCATAAAAATGTAGATATGTATATATATATATATATATAATTTTGGAAACGTTTAACCCTTACTTACAGATGCACCATCAACATAACCTGGCCCAAAACAAAAATCACAATGATAATTATACTTGTTATTCAAATATCAGTTAACACACATTTAGTGACATACCAGCCTTATACAGAGGATTCTGAATCCCACTACCCAAAGGGTTGTGAAGACCAGATTCACTCTTGGCAAGGAAGGCAAAACCTAAACCAAATCATAATCTATCACAAGACAAACTATACCTTAAGTGTGGACACCCCTACTAGATCATCAGTCCAAATAGTAGTACTAGCTGGAGACAGTATGGGGCTAGCTACGTCCCGACTTATAAAGAAACCCATAGATCGATCCCCTGTCTGTTGTTGTAGCTCAGACGCCCATGAATGACCAACAAAGAGTCTAAAGGCATACATGAACCAATAACTGTTCGAGTATCCAAAGACAAACATGAACCATTGCATATTCACATATTCTATACATAGACACATACATAATCCGACATTTGTTAAA
Source organism: Linanthus parryae (assembly GCA_023055425.1). Taxonomy (NCBI): domain Eukaryota; kingdom Viridiplantae; phylum Streptophyta; class Magnoliopsida; order Ericales; family Polemoniaceae; genus Linanthus; species Linanthus parryae. The sequence goes on from JALGPY010000001.1 coordinate 127,482,085, forward strand.
AGAAATTAAGCATACATATGCTTACCTAAAATCATGTATAGTTCCCTGATCAGCGAGGTCAATTCCTTATCCCAGTAGTCTCAACACATTCAATAATACACACACACACACACACACACACACACACACACTATCAATACACGTCCTTAAGAGTGAGGTAGAGTGCACATGCAGTTCTCTTACTGACTGACTAGTGCACATGTAGCTCAATCTCATCAGTACAGTCCTTGAATGTTCCTGAACCCCTCTGTTATGCCTAAATAGAAAGTCTCATGAGCTCCTAAGTCTCATAGTCATTTAGGCAAGAGTATATCTTAGTTCTAGTTGCACTTAAACACCTGCAGTTTGAATAAATTAAATTTTAGTTCCTATTTCAGTCTCATTAGTCAGATTCGAGTCCATATAGACACAGTTGGATTACTGATGTTATGAAACTATCACATAGACACTAGGTAATGTCCTGCAACATGGTTTGAGTGTTTAAATGGAGAAATTGTGACATTACCGTTGTACCCCTCATAGATATCTCATTTAAACAAGGGTCTCCGGAAAGTCAAACTTGGTCAAATTTGAACCATACACTTAAAATGTTATTCTGAACAACTTTCCAGAAGGATATTTTAGTCAATTACGTAATCTGATGAGTAAAATCAGAAAGTCAAAGTTGTATAGAAGTCCTCTCAACCAGTCAACTTCACAGCCAGTTTCTGGTCAAACGATGAAGAAATTTGAGAAATTGAGAACACGATTTTGAATATTGATGATTGAGGTTTACAGATCATATATGTACTCACAAGAACTCAGATGAATCAAAGAGACAAATTAAGTCAAAGTTGGATGGAGAACAACAGTTAAACACTTTGAATATAATTTACAGTTTTCACAGTTTCAGGTTAGTCACTTTGAGCTTGATTTCTGAGTAATCTGTTAAGGATATGGAAAGTTCTAGTATTCTTAGCCAACTTCTCACACGAGAAAGCATAATAAAGTTTCGTCAGATATTAAGAGAGCTACCATTGACAAAACTTGACAATTTGAACTAATTTTTCAATAATTTAATGGTTACTTAACTACTTTGAGCTAGATTCGAGGAAATTCATTTAGTATATGAAGGAAACTCATACAACACAACTTGAAGTATTTTCAACCAGCTTAGGAAGACACAGAACAAGATTTGATTAAAGATTAAAACAGTTATGACTGATTGAAAACATGTGTTTCAACCCAAATTCCACACTTAGCCAAATTCTTAAGATTTGACAGTTATAAATACGATTTGCAGCAACTTTAACATGGGTTTTATAATCACGCAGGGCATTATAGAGGAAGATCTGTGCATGCAATTGAAGAGCTAAGATTGAGGAACAACTAGGTCCAAGTTTCAACTCTCAACATCAAACAGAGTGAGAGTTACAAAAGCTCAAAGTTGGAAAAAATGTTGGGCAAGAACACTACCAAACTGTTGCACAAATTGCAATAACTTCGGAGCATAGACAATTTAGAGGATGATTCGAAGGATAAAAATAATATGGAAGTTATAGAGTGACATGTTGAGATTTCACAGGAAAAAAAATCGGATCAAACCATCAACATATGAGAGAGACACATTGGCTTGAAGTTGGTCACATCTCACTGACACAATTCATATCCACTTGGAGTTGCATTGCATTTAATTGGAGCTTGGTTTTGGCTCATCTGAAGGTCGATTTACAAGGTCAAGGTAACACAAGAACTGTAATGTGAAGTGCAGGGAACAAGCAGGTCCAACCATTCCCAAATCATCTAGTAATGAAATAGTTACAGTAGGTTGAACAAGCCTACATTTCCCATCGGAAATGTGCAAAAACTCGAAATCAGTATCATGCAAAACACGATCAAACATGTGTTCTAGGCAGTGGTGCAGGCTCTAGGTGTTTTCTAGAGCTCCTAGGGGTCACACCGGTCCAATTTGAATAAAAAACGAAGGAGAAACAGAGGTTTTACCCTTTCTTGCTGCCATGGCATTTATCGACGGTAGAGAAGCCCATAAACCGGTGAGCATGTCCGTTTTCGACGCGTTAGCAATTTCTTAGCATATTGTTCGAACTGACCTAACTGCCAAAATCACGAGCAACAGTTTAACTGAACTTAAACATCACGGAGAGGGACGAATTAACCAAAACCCCAAGCTAGGGTTCTGACCTTCAAACCCAGCTTTCTCACCCGATTCTAAATAAATCCTTGAATTGAATTGTGTGTTTTGACTTTTGATCTACAAACAAAGAGGAAGCCGAGATAGCAACATCTTTTGGTAGGAGGGGCACAGATGGTGGTTCCGAAGAAGATGATGAAGGAGGACATAATGATCATCTTAAATGAGGTGTCCAAATTAGCATGCCAAGTGGAAAACATGCATTTTGGGTGCATATGGAATTTTGAAACAATTATGGTAGATAATAGTATTAGAGTGAAATCTGATATTTTGAAATATTATAATATGGCCCCACATTTTTTGATTACCCTATAGGTGTCCCAAACTTCCAGGAATCAACAAGTTGGCCAAGATTTAGCCAGAAATTCCAGTTTAAGAAATTATATAAGAATCCTAATTTCTCTCAATAATTGCATAACTGCCACAACTTAAAATAACATCCTAGATATTACATGCTATGCAGATGTCAGCAAACACTGGTTAACAAGAAATTCACACAACTAGCTTAAAATTTAATTCGTTACATTTTAACCCCTATAAAAAAATCAGGTTACAACTTGCCTCTAATCCAGTGTACCGGGTAAGGGCGATGGTTGCCAACTGAATTCTGGAAAGCATATTCAATACCTAGTTGGGGTGCTGACGATTCACAAAAGCTAGGCAGAATGTTATTTTGAATTATCTCATACGTTAACATAGTTGTAATCTGTTCAGACAATTTCTAATTAATCAAGCATCTAGAACAATTGGTGCATGAAGCTGGGGGTTCTATCCTTAGTGGTCTCGACATACGGAGTTTCCAGAAAAAATGTTTCAACAGGTTAAAAATCTTGTGTTCTATAGTGTACTGTATTTATATATACTAATAGTGTATTTGTCATTGATTTGTCTTTTCACTTGCATCTATAAAGTGGATTAGATACGATATTGTACATACCCTCCCTTATACTCAATAGTGAGATTCTTTCTGGCTCTAAGTTTTTATTTGTGGTTGCTGTGTGCAAGCTGCTTAGAACGGTAGGCACGCTCGTACTCGCGTGGCGTCTATCGAATCTACGTTATCTTTTCCACATTAAATTCAATCAACGAATAAAATACATAGGTATATGTCATTTTATCATACAATTGTAGTACTGAATATTTACTCCAGTTTATGAGGCCTAAAACGTCATATGGAGAAAGACTTACAAATTTTACACTATCTTTTTTTGTCAAACAAAAGTTATACAGAGAGGCAGGTTGCAAAGTCTTTAATTATGAATAAGTTGCCAATCTAATTATGCAACTCCATAGACAAGTGTAAATGAGATAAGAACATCCAAATTTAGTTCAGCTTACCCTTGATTTGTAAAATTTATGAAACTTCAAAGTAATCATAAGCTCAACAAACATACTTGTATGACATTCGAGTTGTAGCTAGTTCACAAGATTGTATCTACGGACTTCATGCAATTTAACACATAAGTCAATATAATACAGTTATCTTGCAATATAATGAGTTTATTTTTGACTAACTGCAGAGTTATGTCTCAATTGATCTCTCAGATTTGTTTAAGAATTTCTTTTGAGTGCTAAAATACGTCGTCATGTACCTTACATGACGATGTCGTCTAAAGTGACTTCACCTGTCTATTCACTCCAATAGTTGGAGGTCAAAATACTCTTTATAGTTTTATACTACCTCCGTTTCTTCTATATCACACCGGTTTGACTTTTGTCACTATTCACTGGGTCACTTTGACCCGGTGATTTGTGTAGCAAAACGATGTAATTTTTTGATAACTTTTTCATTCCGTTGAAGAGTATAAGTTGCTCTATAACACGGTGAAAAAATAATCCAAACACATCATTTTGTTAACCAAATCATCGGTCAAAGTGACCCAAATACGAATCAAAAAGTCAAATCCGTGTGATAAAGAAGAAACGGAGGTAGTAGTCAATTGGTTGTGATGATGGAGCATACAACGTTTCCGATGCTGTCTAAAGGAATAGTTGTTGGTAGCTTTGTGATAAAATCCCAATGAGATATTTAATGTAGTGATTTGAATTTTATGCTTTTCAAACCATTGTAATTATTATTGATGATTAATGAGAATTGTTGAATTGACTTTAAAATAAAACATAATTAACCAGTATACTTAAAGTGATTTACCTTAGATGTATTTTTTGTAATCACGATCGTCTTGTATCTTGAGCTTTTGCCACCTTCAACTGATCTCAATTAATTATTAGGCCGCATATTCTCTTTTATTTCGATGTTGACGAGCGAGTGTTGGGGGAGTGAACTTATTTATTTTCCGGCAAAAAATAATAATAATAATATCTTTAGTTTGTTATTCATTCACTTCTTAAACTATGAAATCTAAAGTTATCTATTTTTAAACAAGAATCTCAAGTTACTCAAAAAACATAGTCCATCTCAACGAGTTTACTTGTGCACACCAAACTCCACATGTAGAGATATTCAACCTTTTGAACCTTTGGCTGCCCAAGACTTTACAGCCTCTAGAATCTCAAACTATGATTTGTTGTACAATTCAAATACCACACAAATAACAGGCTCATGAGGAGTGTTTCTTTTTAACTTGTACTACTTCTAATATAACATGTTTCTTTTTAACTTGTACTACTTCTAATATAACATGTTTTAAGAGTGTTGTTTATTTCCATCACTAAACGTCTAAACCCCACTTTTACCCCGCCGAGAACCATCACATGTTTTGGATGAATGAAACACATGTTTGTAATTTTACTAAAGGCTTAATATTTTACTGAAGGTAAAAAAAACAATAATTGTACAAAGGGTAAAATTGTTATTTTATTTAATTAAAAAAATAAAAATTAATCTTATTTTTGAAATTATGGTCTAGCACATATTCCACAAACATCACATCCCGCTAAATTTGTGGTGAAAATAATCATACCCATTCTTAGGCTTAAGTACTACTACCTTCGTCTCATCAGGTCTTCCAAGTTAAATTTTGAATGTCATTTTAATTCGGTGATTTAGTTAGTAATATGATACAAGAATTTGATAATTTTTACAAATTACCGCGCAAAGTAACCTAATAAATAGTTCCGTATGAAAAATCTGACGAAACAGGTTACAGTAGTATTCCACAAAGCCGTAATATCTCTAAAATTTAGAGGTCAAAAAGACACAAAAAAGTAGGAACACCCAAAAGGCAAAAAGAACACGCAGTGGCGTTTCCGTAAATAACGAGAGAGAGATTATCGCAGACTGTGGATTCACCTAATCAGACTCTGGAAACCACACAGTTACCAAAAAGATGAAATCTTTGTATTAGTATTTTCACACTCCAATTAAACCCAAATTTCCATATATCTATGCGATTACACAGATATTTCCATTATTGATGTACATATTTTTTCTTTGGGGGTAATTCTCTTGTTCACTCTCTCCTCTCTTCGACCATTAGTTTCTTCAATTCGGCGATCTACTGGCTTGATCTGAACTACTTCAGCTCACAGATAAAGTGGCCGATGGCTAGAATTTCTCTCACTGAGGAACCTATCAAGACAAAGGACTAAAGGAGTGATTTTGGGGGGTTTTCTTGAGGTGGGTCTGTGAGATTTTGATTATGCGGGAGGCAATTCTTGAAAGGGGTTGTTTGGGTTGGTGTATTTAATTGTGGGTTGGGGTTGGTTTGGCTTGATTCGTGTGGATTTGATATGGGTGGGTGTTTCCCATGCTTTGGATCGCCCAACGCAGATGAGAAGGAAGTGAAGAAGGGGTCTGCCAAAGAAGCTGCTCAGTCTCAGCGTGTGAGCAGAGTGAGTTCAGGTAATTGGAGCTTATTTATGTAACTTTGTGGGGTGTTGGTGATTTTACTTGAACGTGTACACAATTTGTAGGTAGATTCTCAATTAGACTGATCTACTGTTGTATGTATGTTTATGCCGAATTGGGTTTCTTGTCTTATTAAATTTTAAATGGACTACCACTCTCTGGTAGTGTTAGTATGAATTCTTGAGGTTATGCTCTAATTTGATGCTGGAGAATGTTTTATGAGACCTGCACTTGCTTGTGATTTTCGGGTCTTTGGCTATAAGGTGTTTCTTCGTTTGGAAAAACTCATATTTTGAAGTGTTATCCCTATCATCTACTAAGTTATATAGAAGAAGCTGTAACCAGGATGACAAATATGTATGTGAAGCCTTCGCCCGGTGAATTAATCATCCATAGGTGGTATTTTATACTATGTTACACTGACTCGGGTGCGGGTATCGGGTTTGATATGGATCCGGAGATCGGACTCGCAAACTTGCTTAAAACTAGGGTACGTCGACACGGCTAAAAAGTGTCCAACGTTTGGACACGGGTGCAAGGATATTGTTAGAAAAATAATTGTTTCAAAATACATTTTGAAATGTCATACGTGACAATGCAGACAATCAAGAGACGCAAGCAAGTTTTAGTGGATTAGCTGTAATATAGCTAAACTACAAGGTCTAGTGCATTTAACGGCGAGAGATGGCGAACAAGTATCTTTTGGAACCACATGTCTTTTCAGTCCACGTGTCCGTGAGATTCACCCACATCCGCCACACATCCCATACCCACACCAATGTCGGATCGTATTGACACGGCGGCGATTTAGAAGAGCCCGGGATACATTGTGTAGGATTTTTGAATGGTGTTCGTATAATTGCAATCGTAATCTTAATGTATATGTCTCTTTTGTTGCATTGGTGAATTTGCTACTCATTTAGTGTTGAGCTATTCCTTTGTTGGTGTGTAACACCTGGATGGTCATAGAGCCTTTGTTCCTTGTTTGTTTCCCAATATGCTGTCTCTAATTGTCTTTCTTTTTCCTAGATAAAAAGGCACGGAATAGTTCTGATTCCAAGAAAGATCCGAAAAAAGATTCCGCAATACAAAAGGATGGACCAACTGCACATATCGCTGCACAGACTTTTACGTTCCGTGAGCTTGCTGCTGCGACAAAGAACTTTAGACCAGAGTCTCTACTTGGGGAAGGTGGATTTGGTCGTGTTTACAAGGGACGCTTAGAATCCACAGGACAGGTCTGTTTCGATAAGTTACCACAAATTTTCTGTTATAATGCAGTTACTTTCTGTTGCTTGTTTTAGTTTTATCTATATTGTAATCTTGACCTAGGAATCAAATCCCTAAGGATCAAGGGTGCAGGTAGTTTTAGGGAGAACCTGGAATTTACTCCAGTAGAGTATAGAATGTGTCTATTTACATTTCTGGTGATTTGGGTCTCGCCATTCTGAAAATGTGTGACTTGATAGAAGTTCGAGGGTGGTACAAGAGCTTGTGGTAGACCAATAATAAGAACAATAAAATGTGGCAAATGAATTTGTATGTGCTCATGTTCATGGTAAGAAGCATATGAGAAAACTGAATCATGAAATCCAAGAAAGTCATGAAGATGCCTACTGAGTTGAGGATTACCAACGCATGACTAGTTTCTGTAATCTTGTTAATTGTGCTTCTTGACTGACATTGTGTTTCATTCAGGTGGTGGCAGTGAAACAGCTAGACCGCAATGGCCTCCAAGGAAACAGAGAATTTCTGGTGGAGGTTCTGATGCTAAGCCTGTTGCACCATCCTAACCTTGTCAATTTGATTGGATATTGTGCTGACGGGGACCAGAGACTCCTTGTTTATGAGTTTATGCCGTTGGGGTCACTGGAGGATCATCTACATGGTTAGTTCTCAAGATCTGTGAATTGATAGCATAACGAACTCATTGATTTCACATATTACCTTTGTGTACCCTATCATGAAATGGAATTATGATTTGGTGATATGAAATTACATTATCTTCATGTACCCTATCACGTTAACTGTTAGGTTAGGGCACAAACAAAACTTCTCGCTTGTTGTACCAAACCGACACGAAAGAAAGGACCGGGAAGATGTGTGTATGGGATTCATATTACACATCAAATGATCGTTGGATGTGCCTTTTGGAAACTTAGGGATTCATACAAGTCAAAGTGTTAGAGAAGACCAAGTAGGATGTGCATAGAGATAATAATAGCATTACACAATTGAAAAATAAACGAGCCAGTAGGTTTTTACCAGAAGGTTTGAGGATATCGGACCACAATACTTGCGCTATCTAGGATGGAAAAGGGTTGTTGCGAAACTTTTGGTATCTATGGAGTTAATTGAGAATTGGAAAGAATAAGAGACAACATTGACCTTTGGTTGAATCTATATACATGACTAGATTAATGCCAACATGTAAAGAATAAAAGATTGGAAGGATTTGGGAAAAATCTTGTTGATGTTTCCAAATTTCCGTCGATGTTTCTTCATGGAAGCTAGGTCAGCATTTTTAAGAGCATAAAGCCTATCAGATCTATAATGTTTTGAATAGTGGCATTATCAAGCTGATGGGAGTGTCCCTCTGAGATTTTTTGCATTGCATTTGTGCAAGTATGGGCAAGGTCTCCTTTTAATAACAAGTCAAACGTCTCTTTATATTAGATTAAACACATCAATTTTCTTGATATGTTTGACTGTTTGTGCAACCTGGCTTTTTGTTTATGTGCACATTGGTTAAGTCATGCTTTGACTGGCTCTTGTATTTTGCTCTGCATCCCTCTAGATCTTCTGCCACTATTTGCAAACTCATGTCACTTCACTACTGTAGAGGTCAAACATGCACTCTAGCACCAATTAGGTTTTAAGTATATATTAATATTTGAGAAACAACCCAAAGGCTAGAAATCAGCATATCTAACGGGAAAAAAGAAGAAGATAGATAGATTTATTGGGTTTTTATGTAGATTGCAATGAGCCAGCGAAGCATTACTTGTGTAGAATCGGGTGGCACTGAATTAGATCTTAGTATATATGTGTGTCTTGTATTTGTAGATATTTTCATGGACGGACCTACAAAGAGATTAGTGGGATCCGAAGATGCTACCGAGTTTAAAAGTAATCAGCATGGTCCTATCAATTTAGAGATTACACTTAATAAGCTGTTAGGGTCTGAAGATATTCTTGTGCTTTTGCTATCTTTTATTTAAGACGATTATTTCTTTTTCATTTTCTGCTCTTTCTTCTTTAACCCTGTTGGGATTGGAAATCTGAAATTTGAGGGTTTTCATTTGCACCGTTGAGTTTCTCAAGGAGTAGCATTTGTCGTGGAGTTTTTTTTGTCTTGTCATCTTACTCGAGTCCTCACTCACCTTTTTGGTCTTAACTTGCTGGCACATCAACTCAAGTCCTGTCTCACATGGCTTGTATTTCATGCGTTGTGGTTAAGTTAGAGTCTGAATTCAGATCGTCTTATTTCATTTTATTTTTCCAATTCTGCATATTGGGAATGGATCATCTTTGTGCATGCTCGTACCGATTTTTTTGCCATGTGTTGTTTAGTATGTGTCTTTAAAACATAATTTCGGCTTTGATCATATGACAGCTAAAATTATATCAGACCTCACTAGAGTCCCCAATTTCAAGTTTCCTCCTATTGTTTTTGGTGGCAGAATGAATGCTTTGTCTTTGAGCCGTTTAGCATTACTTACCCAAAAAAAGCCTTTTAGCATTTGCCATTGTTACGTATTTTCTGGTCCCAACACAACATCATGACCACATGAGTCAGATGAATAATCTAAGCAAGAGTGCAAGACATGGTCGGAACCCTTCAAGCTTCAAAGTGACGCAGAGATTCTTCAGTTCCAAATTAACTCTTTCAGTAGGAACAAACAATTAGAGTTTGCAGGTTGTTTTTCATTTGCTAAGATAATAAATCTACTATGCACTTATCAGTTCATGGCCTTTACCTCCCATCAGAATCAAGTGGATGAATTTTTCAACCATGTTTAAATCTAAATACATGTAATTTGTTTTTAACTGATTGCATCCTTGTGAGTTGTGACAGGTGATCTAGAAATCAGTCTATTTACATGTACTCCTAACATCATATCGCAGAAGTGATAGAATGAATAGGATGTCCTTATGTACTTGGGAAATAAAAACCAAACTACCATGTCCTAGGCAAGAAAATACAAAATTGCCATGTCGCCACAGAAAAATCTGAAATACCACAGGAGAAACCGTGTAATCAAAACCTGGTATCATGTCTGAAAATCGAGTTTCAAAATCATTTTTTTGGTTTCGAATTGTGCTTTGATCTTGATTCCTTAAAAGATAGGGTTTGACCCTGAAGCAGCAGAAAAACCCTTGTCGAATCTACACTGTCGAACTAGAACTTGCCCCAGACGACGAAAACTCTGTAGAGGTGGTGAAGATGACGGCAAACGACATCTATTGGAGGCCATGTGATGGCTGAACAAGGCACTAGGACGTTGGCCACTAGTAAAAATTCCGGGGAGATCTAACAAAGGAATCAATTTTGAGGTTGAGAAAGTAGGGAGGCTAGAAATTTGGTTTGTCCATGAGACTATGTAGAGAGAGAGAGAGGGAGTGAAAGCATCAAAAATCAGATGCCGTTGTTCAATCGGTAGCTTAAATTGAAGGGATCTCTGAGTTTTCAATTGTTCAATCTATCTGTAAACTGTTGTTGTTGCTATTGTAGTTTAGAGTGACCGTGGTTGTTCCTCTTGATTCTTGGAAGTCAAAATTGAAAGTGAAGAACAAGATTGGTGCTTAAAAGTTTGAGGAGATTCGCTACAGATTGTAAGCCGCCATTTTTTCTCCCCGAGTGTTTTAAGTTACTTCATTGAGTTTCAACTTTATTTGAGAGACGGCCATCCAAGCAGCTGCTCTTAACCAGGCCCCACCTCATTCTCTTCGTAACAAAACTTCCATGATCCAAACATGTGTGCAATATAAACTTTGGCTTAGCTTAAAGGTGCTATTGTTCATCTTATGTGCCATCCAGGAAGTTATCAAAGGAACCTGCATGATCTTTTTCTCTCCTTGCAGATGATCTTTCTTTTATTCTTGGCTTCAGTAAACATGTCTTTGAGATTAAGCTTGCAAACGTCCTGGACAAGTACTTGCAACTGGGATCGACGATTTTCTCTATGAAGAGATATTTCTGTCCTTCACCGTATCTGATTGCCATAAGAACCCAAAATGAGAGATTTGCTGGACTCCTAAATTTCCTTTTAGCATGATGGCAAGATACTGGCGTGCTTCAATTCCAAAAAAGGCAAAGAGCCAAGGAACCAGGAAAATCAAAACATCATCTGTAGTATTAAAAATGATTATCTATCCATCTTAATAATACTCTGTAGCAACTTTTGTTCGGCTGGGTTAGCCCTTTTGAGTCTGGGAAATAATACTCGCTAGAACTATACTGGCATAAATTGCTAATTTATTCGTCGTAATAAAATATGTTCTCCCATGCACTTCCTTTTTGTACTCTGTTCCAAGAGATGATCACAGCAACTGTTGTAAGATTTGCTGTAGAGGATGGTGTATCACCAACGGAGAACACCGCCTTGATGTGATTCAGATGAATGCTCTAAAATTCATAATGGTGAAACATTGGGTCGATACTGGACGTTGTTCTAATAATCCCTTGATATTTTTACCTGGATTGATTTACTAGGCTGAGCACAAGAAGTCTCCTTCTTGCGTCCGAAATTGAGGTTTCTTTGCTTTTCATCTATTCATGATAGTCACTTTGGTCATGGTGTGCAGCTAGAAGTTCTGTAATATAACATTTTAACATCACTGTCCCCACATTTGCTTATTTGACTTGCATTCTCGCCGTAAACATGTTTTGCATGGCTGCGGCCAATGTTTTCTATTTTTCAGTGAAAACACATTAACGATCAACTTGTGGAGGCACTAGTTCTCTTTAGGTTAAGAATAAGACCTGTTTGCGAACACCGTTAATCATATGTAGAACAAGCAGGCATACTTGAAGCTTCTTGTATTACAGATTTTTCACGACTGTTTTCTGCGAGCACATTTGCCATAATGTTGAACAATCTCCTTAACTACTTTTGACGACCAACTGGCACTCCTTGTTTGATTAGGACTCTTGCTTTTCTAACATAACCTTTGCAAAAAGCCTGAAGATGTTCACTTGTTTGGGTCCGTGACTTTTATGAATTCAGAGAGGGCATACTGGAAACTTCCTGCGTGACTAACTTAGATAGCTGTACGATTGGTGTATGGGCTAGGATTACACATGTTACTAATTCATATTGTGGCTGCTTATATAGTTGAGAATCTCCTTTGATAATTGCTTGTTGCCAATTTGGTCGTATCAGTTCTCACGGATTCCTTCAATTCACTCTCTTTTATCTTTTGTTGGTTGGTACACCCTGTTTCAGAGATAGTTTTTTGAGTGAGAATCATGTTCTCTAGTCTCTCTATTCATCTGCAGTTATAAAAAAAATCAATTATTTTCATTTGTGATGAAAGTGGCTGAAGAGAAAATAAAAAGAATCTATTCTGGTACGTGATTTGAGTCATTGAGGTATAGTCATTCCTCGTTCGGACCACATCTTTGTAAACTTTACAGGCACTGAAAGGGATAAGAGGTGTTAATGTTATAATTCCCTCCTATTACCTCTTCCAGGAAATAGGAAATGTAGTAACATTATTTGCAAAGAAAGCCCAAGAATTTACAAGATCCATCAAGTGTCACCCATTAGTGTCCATGGCAGAAATAAACAGGGGACAAACTTCGCCGACGGGAATGATAGCTCGGGGTTGATAATGACCGAAATAAAAATTCATGGTTGTTTTCTTACTTCGAATTGAAAGTCTAAGGGGGTAATCCTACTTTTTGCTCGGGGTTATAGTGATTAGATTGTTGTGACCAGTTGGATTTTTGTAAGGGTAAAAGAGAAAATGCACCCCCGTTAGAGGGGTTATATACAAAAACACCCCTACTATTCGGGGATATACAAAAACCACCCTTTCAATGGACGGCAGTTAGACAATCACCACCCACCTGTTAATGTCAGTCAGTAGGGGGATGTAATATGACTTTTTATGACCACTTTGCCCCTCTTTGTTTTTGTGTTTATTTTGTTGATGTTCTTGGTGTTCTTGACCACCATTCTTAGTGTTCTTGAATACCACCTCCACCACCACCAACACCAACACCAACACCAACACCATTACACCAATTCAGAATCTCCACAAATGGCCAATTAAACACCTAACAAACCTGACTTCACCCAATACGCCACCGTACCTCCTCCAAGACAAATTTCATCCTCAAGCCACAAACACCTTCCAAACTGCCTGCCTATTACCTACACCACCATTCCCCTCTTAACAAACAAGCCACCACCATTAATCACCAGAATTTCTCCCGTTTCATCACCATTACACCTGCAAAAAGACAACCTGCCAATCACCCCAGTTCATTCTCCACCTCCTAATTCATCTCCTTCACATTATCTCCACCTACAAGGCTACAACCACTGCTACTTTCATTTACCAAAATCACCATCATACTGCCACCACTAACCTGTTAACCTCCATGAAAACTACTAGCCTATCATCTCCGTTCACCTCAATCCATCACCAGCCATTAATTCCGATGAACTCACCTCAATTTCCTCCTCAAAGTCCATCGCCTCCACCATTGTTTCCGGGGAACCCAACCACTGACCTTCAATCCTTGTCCGCATAACCTGAGAGTAGATCCAATAGAGCAAAACAGATATCGATTACGGGTTTCCTGATGTCCAAGGATTGAAGTAGCTGCAAGATCTGGGTTGTTCGATTTCAGGTTTAGGCATCGAAGAAACGAACGGCGTAGCAGCGAGCTCGAACTTCGCGTCATCTTCTCCGGCAACAGAGATAGATCTGGGGTCGATTTTGTACGGAGCCAAAAGAGAGAGGGCGACATAGGGTGATAGGAGCACAGGGTCGCCGGCTCCGGCTGGGTCTGGTGGTTCGACAGGGAGAAGGAGAGAAAGAGGGACGGAGGTGTGAGAGAGAGGTGGTGGTGGTGGTGCCAGAGCCATCTTCCCCGACCACCACTGTCTCTGGGTTCAAACCACCACCGTCTCTGGGTTGAAGGAGAGTGAGAGAGAGACACACAACCGATGGTGGAGATTCTGATTGGGAGAAGAAAAGAGTTTGAGGGTAAAAGTGGGAGTTGGGTGTTAGGTTCTACCATCAAACTGCTACTTTCATATACCAAAATCACCATCAATCTCCACATCTGTTTTTTTTTTTTTTTTTTTTTTTTTTTTTTTTTTTTTTTTTTTTTGGGAGAAGAGAAAGAGAGAGAGGGGAGAGATGGTAGAATGAAAGGATAAGGAGAAGAGAAGACTTATATAGTAAGGATTTTTTTTTTTTTTTCATTTGAGAGTAAAATAGGTATTTACTCTGTTCCGTTAGTTGCTGTTAGTCACCATCCACCGCCAGGGGTGGTTTTTGTATATCCCCGAACAACAGGGTTCTTTTTGTATATAACACATCTAAGGAGGGTGCATTTTGTCTTTTACCCTTTTTGTAAACTTTACACGCACCGACAGGCATAGGAGGAGGGTGTTATATTTTTATCCTATTACCTCTCCTGGAAAATAGAAACTACGTTATGAAGTTAATGGTGATTTCCCAGTAGTCTTAGGATGTTTGTTTCTGGGAAATAAAATGAGTCATGCTATTAACTTCCTGCTACTTGCTTAGTAGAGAGTACGCTCACCTTGAATTTTTTGGTGAATCAGTAGTGTCTTTTACATTTCCTTGTAAGCTTCGTCATTTCATTTTTCACTCACTATGTCGTCATTTAGCGGTTAGTTTCATCCAGTTCAACTTTTTGTAAGGCAGCATGACTGCTTGATCGACACCTACGTTTAGGAATTTGTTCCCAATGATTGGTCTGTAGTTGGAAAAACATGGCTTGTTTCTGTGTCTGATTTTACATTTATGGTTGAAGAGCAAAGGAGGCAATTTTATTTTGCAATGTGTGTGTATTAGGGGATTGAAAAGCCTTTTGAGATCATGTTGATGTTTGTACTTGGTAGTTACCAAGATACATTTGTTGATGACATAACTTTACATCAACAAATGTTTGTTTTTGGCTTACATACGAGAGGTTGATAGTACTGGGATTAATAGTGTTGTATGGGTAATAAGATGCTGTTTGATTTTCATAAGACTGGAGTACTATTGGCTGTAAAATAACAAATTTACCCATAAAATAGTGATCTAATTGGAAGGACGTAACAAGAGAGATACAGTTTATATAGGAAGAACAAGCATGTAATTTCACTACCAAACACTCACAATACCTGATCCCCAAAGCATATACTGCATATGGATCTAGAGTTTCTCTTAGCATCTTTCTGATCTACATGTTGAAATCTATCTCCAGATATTCCACCTGATAAAGAGCCTCTGGACTGGAACACAAGGATGAAGATTGCGGCAGGTGCAGCAAAGGGATTGGAATATTTGCATGACAAGGCAAACCCTCCAGTCATATACAGAGACTTGAAATCGTCAAACATCCTTCTTGATGAGGGCTTCCATCCTAAGCTATCAGATTTCGGTCTTGCAAAATTAGGACCTGTTGGTGATAAAACACATGTCTCGACTAGGGTTATGGGGACATATGGTTACTGCGCGCCTGAATATGCTATGACTGGTCAACTCACCCTCAAGTCTGATGTGTACAGTTTTGGAGTTGTCTTTTTAGAGCTTATTACGGGACGAAAGGCCATTGACAACAACAAGGGTCCAGGAGAGACTAATCTTGTTGCATGGGTACGTATCAACTTTACACACACACGCACATATACACACACGCACGCGCACACACACTAGATATTGCCCGTGCCTAAAGACACACTCTAAAAGATTTGTTGGTCATAGCAGAAATTGTACAAAATTTGAGTCGTATTATATATTTTACTTGGTCTGTTTCTTCTTGGTTTGACTTTTTTATCCGTAACTATATCACTTTGACCCGGTGATTTGAATACCGATACGATGCAAAAAAAATGTAGTTTTTGCATGGTGTTGTAGAGTAAACTTTACTCTACAACACCATGAAAAACTACCAAATTCTCGCACCGTATTGCTAATCAAATCACCGGGTCAAAGCGACCCGATGAATAGTGGTAAAAAGTCAAACCAAGAAGAAATAGAAGAAATAGAGGAAGTATAAAGCTTTCAAGGCATATACATATAAATTCTATATAGTTTATGTGTCATAGTGTCTGTTGTAATTTCTATACTTGCATATTTTCTAAAGTTTCTGGGTCATAGTATAACTTATACAAAGTTTATGGGTCATATTATAACAAAATATAAACACAACGTCTCTCATTTAGAATGTGTGGGACCCACACCACTCTGTCTTAGTATATATCGTTGGTGTTCTCTTTTTCATTGAGTGCAACTTGTGCATTACAGTGCCAGCGGCCTCTTCTTGGCTTTCAGCAGTTGTCAGACTTCAGAAAGAAGACTATAAATTGTCCATGATATATGAAGATTAATTGTTTAATATAGAAATAACCAATTGAAAGTCCCATGAATGGAACTTTCTAATAACGCAAACTCCATGAAGAGATACATTGGAATAGATTGATGATTACTGTATTTTATCTCATTTCATTATCTTCACTTTTTTTTAAGTTTGATTCTTATGACCCATGTTCAATGGACATGCAGGCAAGGCCACTTTTCAAAGACCGCCGGAAGTTTCCAAAAATGGCCGATCCATTGTTACAAGGCCGTTACCCAATGCGTGGCCTTTACCAAGCACTTGCCGTCGCCGCCATGTGTTTACAGGAACATGCCGCCACGAGGCCTCTAATAGGGGATGTCGTCACTGCATTAACCTATTTAGCCTCCCAGAGTTACGACCCCAACGCACCTAGCGGTCACAGTAGTAGAATCTCTACCCCTAGGGTCAGGGGCAGGAACTTTGAGGATGGGCGGGATAGCCCAGATGAGCCCAGACGCAGCACCCAAAACGGGTCCCCTTCCACCCACAGGAACTCGCCTGACTTCAGAAGGAGGGAGACTTCTTCCTTGAGGGAAGTGGATAGTGGTGGTGCTGAGTTGAGTAGAATTGAAACTGGCGGTGGTGGATCCGGGAGGAAATGGTTCGCTGAGGAGGTAGAACTTCAGGACTCGCCCCAGAGAAACAGCCCTAGCAGTGGAGGAAGAGCAAGAGAGACGCCTAGGAACAGGGACCTAGACAGGGAACGCGCAGTTGCAGAAGCTAAAGTGTGGGGTGAGAATTGGAGAGGAAGAAAGAAGACTGATGCAGTTGGAAGCTTTGATGCTACAAATGAGTGATTGCCTACTGCAAATTGCTTTCAGTGACTAGCTGGGATCTTCATGAAGCAAGAAGAAGAAATTTCACAGAAATGTCGCCGTCTAATTTCCTCCTCTCTGGTTTCACTTCTCCATGGAAATAAATGGTTATCTAGGTGTCAGTTCGTGTACTTGAGAGAATGGTGTGGCGAAAGCTTCTTTGGTAAGGGATGGAGACAAGATTGGAAGATGCTCGCGAGGTTGGTGTCTGGTATGAGTCCTATAAGATCATTCTTGTGCCTGAATGAAACTAGAAATGCTTTGATATGTGGTTTATGGATGGAAACATGGTTCAGTGTCTTAATTTTGGGGAACTTAGAGGTGACCCTGTTGCAGGACTGTATGCAAGATGTTAATTTTATGTATTTAGGACTTTTTTTTGCCTTCTTTTGTTACAGAAACAGATTTGGAACAGTTTTTTTTCTCACTTTTTGGTCGAGTTGGGAAGGAGTTTCTCTTGCTCCCTCGGATGTTATGCCCCAAAAGCTCCATGATTGTGGTCGTCGTCGTGAGGCTTGTACATGAAATGGATTGAGGAATATCGGTTCAGTTGGTCGATTAGGGTTTTTCATTGTCATGCTTGTAAGTAGAATGGTCGTCGAATATCATGCCTTGGCTCATTTAGGACTTCTTTCTAATGTTAGATTGTGTTTGAAATTTAAAACTGCATCACACGCACAAACACATAGGTAACTTCTATACAGTGTTCCCTTTAGTTGTTGTAGCGATCTTTTTAGTCTTAAGGTTTTGTTGTATTAGCTTTGTTGTGCAAATGAGTGTGCACACTTATTGGTTATTGACTCGTGTGAGTGGCTTGTTTTTGAGTATTTGGATGCTTTCATTAATGATTTTTGATGTCTCGTCTCCTCTTCTCTCTCAGTTTATCAGCCGGACTAAAGTTAGAGAATCACTTTCCCGGATGAAGCTTTCTCTTCACAACGTTCTCATAAGAGAGTCGATCCTTCTCTAGGCACATGCTTCTACTACTCTCGTCGATTCAACAAATTTGAAGCCAGATTTACTAACGAACATAGCGTGGATAACTGTATGAGGAGACAATTAATCAATTAGGTCATGAAGACAAGTAGTCTAACGATGAGGTGCGGATGACAGGATGTCACAATATTAGCGGTACCTTTTTCTAGCCTTGGAGTAAGAAGACGAGAAGTCCCGTAGTTGCAAACACATTTAAAAACTTATTTCTTCCGTCTCATCAGATAGGCTAATCTTTTCTTATTTGGAAGTCTCACAAGATAGGTTAAACATTCTCAAAATAGTAACTTTTTACTTGAAAAATACTGTCTTGTCCTTTCAAAAAAAACACGGACTGCAACTCGGGCGGGTTGGACGGGTTGGCACCCTTGTCCAAGCCCGAGTTAAGAGAATTTCCAGCCCGTCCGAGCCCAAATTCGTTTAAATCAATTCGGGGTCGGGCTGAATTCGGGCTAGGACATTAAACTTAATGCATTTTTTAAAATACAAGAGAATTAATTTTTTTATGAAAAAACCAAATAAACTAGTTCAAGAACAAAATAATGATTAAAAACATCTGTAATAATCAATGAAAAATAATTGAAAAAAATCAATATTCAATTAAAGATAGCATATTCATGTAGATATGCTACATAATTTTATCAAAATATAATATTTAGATGTAGTGATCATACAAATCGGGCAATTCGGATTAGCCCGTCGTTTAATATTTGTACCCAAGCCCAACCCTAATTGCAATTCGGGCTGATAATTTCTGTCCAAGTCCGTCCAAATTACCAAAGTTATGTGTTCGGGCCCTATTTTAATTCGGGTTGGGCTCGGGTTGGTCGGGTTCAACCCGCCCAAGTTGCACCCCTTTTAAATTGGGCCTGACTTTTTTTTTGGACACAAATTGGGCCTAATTAAATCAGATTAGGAAAGTAACCTCAATTTAATTAGGCCCAATTTAGATTAGTAAATCACTAACACGGTCAACCTTCTATCGTTGACAGGAAATGTAGATGCAAGACAGAGTGTGCGGATTTTCTCTCTCTAAGAGGCGAGACCTTGGCGGATTTCTCGCCCGTAACGTCATAGTATGTCGTTTAGCTCGCCTGGACCCCTTTCTCAAGCTAGCTTTGGTTTTTCAGAATCGTCTTTCACTCCCCCTTTCTTTTCTCGTTCTCTATTACCCTGCTCCCGTATCTCACAAGAGTAGCAGTCAAGAGCCAAATCATGGAAAACCTTATTCAGATGAGGAGCCGAAGATCTTGGATCTGGAAAGCAATACTAAGGTGGCTGGAAAGGTGAATCGCACGGTGTTGGTCGGAAAGCTACTCAGCGAGAAAATCTACTCTGCTCAAACTATAAGAACAATCGCAATAGGGCTCTGGAACCCTATGGAAGAAATCAGAGTCGAATGTTGGGGTAATAATCAGTTTATTATTTGATTCAAAGATGAAATTTATTGCAAACGAGTCATGAATAATGTTCCATGGAACATATCCAATAATCATATGGTTCTAAAACGTTGGCCGGAAAATATGGCGTTTAAGGAGATCAGTTTCAAGCTGAGTCCATTTTGGATCTGAATTGGAGTGCTTACGCCTGAGTTTATGACTAGAAAAAACGTTGAATCGATTGGCAACTACGCCAGCAATCTAATCACAATTGATGAAGAATCCATTGATGAAGAAAGAATCTTGCCATATCTGAGGATGCAGGTGATGGTGAATGTGGAGAAACCACTCGTTCAGGCTTTCAAACAGAGGAAAGGGGATTTCATTCTCAGACATGCCATCATATACGAAAACATGGGTGACTACTGCTATGACTGTGGTCGTCTGGGACTTGAAAGTAGAACATGTCGATATACCCGGTCGGGGAACAGAGACTGCAACAACTATGGTCCTTTCCTAAGAACCACCCCAAATTTCGCAGAAGCCCTAAACCAAGCTTGTTGGATGAAGAAGCAGAGGCCTTCCTAAGAATTTGGGGACCAGAAAGAGAGCCGGAAGAACAATCGCCAGGGGAAGCAGCGGCGCGTGAACAACCATGTGCGATGCGTAATACACCTGCTAAAGAAGTGGCACAAACCACGCGCGGTGAGCTGGATAGGGGAAAAGGACAGGAGGAAAAATCCCGTTTATTTCGTACAAAGGACAATCCCAGTACAAAGATGGCAAAAATTGTGATTCAATGATGTGTCGACTCCTAGTACAAAGAACGAAAAATCTAGGGAAAACAAAAGAAAATAATTTTGAGGTAGTGGATTTGGAGTTAAACGCTCGGCTAACGTCTCAGCCAAAACCCATTTACGGCAAAGCCCGATTTGAAGAAAACTAATTGGTTGAAGAACCAATTTAAATCCCAAATGAAACCTACATCCCAAAAAATAAGAACAAGCCTACAATTACGAAGGTCCTAGCTATGTGGAGTCCACTAATCTTCAGAAGAAGTTCAAAAGACTAAGGAGGAACAAACCAGACTCGGGTCCGGATCAGGTAGATAGAAAGAAAAGATGGCATTTTCTAGGGTTGGCAGAGATTTACGAAGACAATACTGAACAAAATCAAGCAAATCAATTCCAGGATAGAAAGAGAGGCCAAGAAGATAAGATCATATCCAAATTATGAGGTTCGGTTGCAAGAGGAAATGGATAGAGAAATTTCAGGCTTGCTGCAGAACGCCAAATATGCCACGGAGGCTATCAGGGTAAAGCAAAAGGGAAGAAGCAACAAGAGAGCATCTACATACTCTATTCTGGATCAGAGGATGGGGTAGCAGAAGTGGGACTGATAGAACAAGCTAAACATTTCTCGGTCCGCCAGGAGATCATGAGCAATCTCCCTATGGCGCGATTTGACAATTACAAGGAATTTCTGAAAAGATTGAAGGAAGATGAATTGGATCAACAACAAAAAGAGAGAGAAGGTCACAAGAAGAGACAGAAGGAATTCCTGGCTCATCTCTTTATGATACTATTCTACAAGAATTTGAAAAGGAAAATAAAAAGAATCAGTTGAAGAAAGAAGGGAAAAGGGTAGTGGTGGTTGACCCCAAACAGCCACAAGTCCAATGGTAGTGCTTAGCTGGAATTTCCAGGGGTTGGGAGGACTCCTGACAATCCGGAACCTCATAGGGTTAGTTCAAACCCATCTTCCCAAAATAATCTTTCTTATTGAAACAAAAAATCAGTCCCAAAAAATAGACAAAACAATGAGAAGTTTACAAATGGATAATGCTTATTATGTGGAGCCAAGGGGTCTTAGTGGAGGCCTGACTTTGTGGTGGACATCTGATATTGACCTTGACGTGGGATTTGCAAATGACAGATGGATTCATTGCAGAATCAAAAGGGAGAATGGAATTTTTGAATGGTGGTCCTTTGTGTATGGACACCCTAAAGTCAGTTAAACGTGCAAGCTTAGAGATGAGATGAAATAGATATCTCAACACATCAATGAACCCTGGTGTATTATTGGTGATCTCAATGAAATGGCTCATGCTGAAGAGAAAAATGGTGGAAAGAATACTTTCAAGTGGAGCTTAAACAGATTTAGAGCTTGGATGTCTAATTGCAAGTTGGTGGAAATTCCCTATCATGGTCAGAGGTTCACTTGGAATAATATAAGAGAAAATGGCCTTATCCAAGAAAGGCTTGACTGAGGGTTGTGCAACATACAATGGCTAATGCACTATCCTCAAGATACCATTCATCATGATATCTTCATAGTTCTGACCCAGCCCAATAATTCTGAGAAGAGTGCATCTGCAGCTTAGAAGAAACACAAGACTTCTCAAATTTGAAGCTCACTGGTTTCTAAGAGATGATTGTGAAGGCATTATCAGAGAAGGATGGAACTGGACAGTTCAAGGATCTCCTACCTACCTAGCACATAGTAAGCTTAAAAATACCTGGAACCAGCTGAAAAAATTGAGAAAATTCAAGGTAGGAAACAGTAAGAGGGTTATTGTAAACATCCAAAAGGAGCTGAAGATAATGCAAGAAGATCTGAGTATTGTCACAAACTTCAAAAAGGAAAATTTTTTTGGAAGAAACTTGAAGATGCTTGGAGAAAAGAAGATCAATATTGGAAGCAAAGATCTAGACTGAAGTACAATCTTTAAGGAGACAAAAATACCAAGTTTTTTCATGCTACCACGATGACTAGAAGAGGTAGAAGTCAAATCCTAAAGCTGAAAAAGGATGATGGCGACTGGGTGGAAGGTAGAGAGTAAGTGTGAGAAGTCATATATGAATATTTCAAGAACCTCTTTTCTGCTAGAGATTAGGAAATTGGGAGGCTCAAAATCTCCAGGGCCTGAAGGATTCTGTTCGACAAATCCCCAAGTATAGGAATATCGTTTCAAGTAATACCCGGATAAGTCCATAGTTAAATCCACAAGAAGAGGAGGGTTATATAATGACTTATTATCGCAGGAGTAAACGAAACTAAGATACTAACTAAAGCAATTAAAGGAAATTTCTCCTAGGCTTTAAAGCTCACCAAGCTATCAAATCCAACACATAAGTGATGGAGCAAGTTGAGATTTGAGAATTCACTAAACTAAATAACTAAAAAGGAGTGAAATCACAAATAGAGAGGGATAGGGATCATCGGTTTCTCTAGTTACCAATCCTCCTATTATATTCAAGTCTGATTCTCAAATCACATGTGTCAACCCACAAGACAAGTATCTCAAGAAGTGATTGCTTATTGCAATCCAACTCGCAACAAGAGAAGTGTGTAAATCCAACACGTTAATCAAGCACTAAATAGATCATTCGAATGAAATTTCCAAATTCCAAGTGCTTCAAGCATCAAACATATGTAAACACACATAGGTGTTTCCACATGAAAGATCAATGAAATTTCCAAATTCCAAGTGCTTCAAGTGTGTAAATCCCCCACTGATTTCGCCGGATTTTCAGTCGGAGGTAGTTTTGGGAGAGAGAGGTCGGACGGGGCTACCTCTGCGAGGGAGAGAGTGGGGGAACAACGGCTGAGGGAGAAGATCGGCGTTGAGGATGGAAGGCCCTATGGCGTGCGGTCGGAAGTGGTGGTGGCTGGAGATGGTGGTCGTGGTGGTGGAGATGGCAGAGAGGAGAAGAAGAAGAAGAAGAAGAAGAAGAAGAAGAAGAAGAAGAAGAAGAAGAAGAAGAAGAAGAAGAAGAAGAAGAAGAAGAAGAAGAAGAAGAAGAAGAAGAAGAAGAAGAAGAAGAAGAAGAAGAAGAAGAAGAAGAAGAAGAAGAAGAAGAAGAAGAAGAAGAAGAAGAAGAAGAAGAAGAAGAAGAAGAAGAAGAAGAAGAAGAAGAAGAAGAAGAAGAAGAAGAAGGCGGGAGGGTTTGGAAAAAATAGAGAAAAGTTTTGGAAGTGCAAAAACTTGACACGCTCCAACTGCAAGTGCACAATTGTCGGTGTAGTGATAATATTCCGGAAATCCGGGTAGTCGAACCCAAGAGACTTCGTTGTAAATTAACTACTAAATTTGTTCTTGGTGTGGGCAAAGCGCGTTGAGTTGTGTGTTCTAATTCTACTAATAATTAAAATAACAATTATCTCAAATAATTCGATGAATCAATTCAAGATTAACAAGCACGAGTTGATTTGGTTGTTTCTCAAAGTTGATCAAGTTCAGGATATCTCTACGGATCACTAGGTATTTCACACTACATTGGATTTATGTTCTACTAACACGATGAGTTTTTGTTCTAGTTAAACGAGCAATTTTATATTGAAGATGTCTCAACCAATAACTATGCTTAAACTCTCATAACTGATTCCTCTAGCCTACTCAAGTTTAAGCACGCATTACGATATTGATTCTACTCTTTGTTCTTAGCTAACTAGCAAGATTCCTCAACCCTAGATACGGCTAGTGTGTATTCAAGTTTCCGGGCAACGAACGTAGATTCCTCTATCATTCACAACCTAACACAATCCTATTAATACATCTACTAATAGAAAAGAAAGATGAAAAGCGTAAAATACACATAACTAGACAAAACTTCATCAACTAAGCATGAATGCATGAAAGAAGATCCATAAATCACAATATGTAGTGATCAAACCCTAGTTTCCTACAAGGTATCCCGAAATAAGTGTTTAGCTACTCATAAACATGATCAATACACAATGTTTCATGATCAAATAGCAAAAACTAGAGAAGAAACGAAGATTTAGAAGTCAAACGGATGATCCAAGCTCTCCAAGCACGTCTCCCAATGTGTTCTCTGATGCCAATCACGTTCCCCAATGTTTCCTAAGTGTTCCGTGGCTCTACAACCTCAAAACTATGCCAAAATAGCAAAATAACCCCAAAAATACGATCATGGCAGCAGAGGTAATCGTACGATTACCTTGATGTAATCGTACGATTACTTTGTGCGATTACTTTGTGCGTTCACCCGTGTGATTACTTGCTGACTGAGATTTTGGCTAAGGGGTAATCGTACGATTACCTCCATGTAATCGTACGATTACTTCTGGGCAGCTAACATCAAAATCCCATCTTCTTGCTCTTTTTTCCCGTCGTCTTCACTTCCCGAGCGTTCCTTTGAGCCTCCAACTTTTCCGAAGTTCACTTTTGCTCCAATGTCACGTCCCGAGCTCCCGATTCCTGAAAACCACAACACGAGAAACATACCGGAAGATCAAACGTGATAAAATATAGTCAAAATTAACGCAAAAAGTGCCCGGACTCATCATTTACATGCAAAGACTCAACATGCTCCAATTTAGCAAGAAATGGTCCAAAATCCATCAAAACGCATCGGAATGCACGCAAAACGGTAAAGAAACATATACGAATATAACTCTAAATATGGAGTTATCACCTAAACCCCAATCCGTTAAAAACTCTTCAATGCAGCCCCTTACAAGTTTAGAAAATGTCACTTAGACCCCATTCCGTTAGATTCTTCATATTTTGGCCTTTTTATTTAACTTTCCTTCTCACTTGGACCTTCAAATCTTCAATAATCTTTTAAACAAGTGCTCTGGTACCTTCTTCATGTCTCTTAGCCCTCCAAATCATCGTAATTCATAATTCAATCTTTTCCTATCATGTTTTCACCTACAAAATAAGAGAAAAAACGACCAAAACTACAAGAGCAAGCATAAGTCTAGAATTAGGGATATAACACGCAAATTACACATAAAAACAAGTTAAAAGGATTTCAATTACCTACTAAAATATGCAATTAAAATCGTTAACAGGTTCTCAGGGATGTTCTATCACAATTGTTGGCATATAGTAGGGGAGCAGATGTGCAGAGCTGTCCGACATTTCTTCACTACAGGTTTCCTCCTTACTAGCTGGAACAGAACTAATATTACTCTAATTCCCAAGACCAACTCTCCCGAGATTGCAAAAGATTTCAAACCCATAGCCCTATGCAACTTTAGCTACAATATCATAGCTAAAATCCTTGCAAATAGGCTGAAAGTTATTCTCTCGGGTCTTATTACCCCTTATCAATCTGCATTCATACCAGATAGATCCATACAAGAAAATATCTTTATGGATCAAGAACTGGTACACTTCATCAAGGAGAGAAAATCGTGGCTTTCTTGCTATCAAATTGGACATCACCAAAGCCTATGATAGACTTAGTTGGAATTTCATCTACAACGTAATGAATGTTATGGGATTTTGCAAGAATTGGATTCCAACTTATCACCCAATGCATCTCAACTGTTAGCTATTTTGTAAACCTAAATGCTACTCCTCTGAGCTCTTTCAACAATGGTAGGGGTCTCAGACAAGGTGATCCCTTGTCATCTTCATTTTTGTTATTGCTAGTGATGCTCTTTCCAGATACCTCACAGCCAAAGTCCAACAATGTATGATTAAGGGTATCAGGTTGTACTAATAGCCCAATCTAACCCACCTGCAGTTTGCAGACAATTATATGCTCTTCCTTGAAGCTGATGAGGAAAGTGTTCACGCAACTACGGGAGCTTTGAGGTTGTGAATGATGTTACAGGCCTAAACATTAACCCTAACAAGTCAGGGATCATCTACTCTCCAAACACTCCCACTAATATCCAAGACAGGATCAATCAACACCTTCAAATGCCTACTATGCCTAGCAATGGGAAGTATCTTAGGATTCCTATCTTTTGGGGAAGATCAAAGAAGGACTCCTCCAGCTATATCTATGATAATGTGCACAAGAGCCTCCAAGGTTGGAATCTAGAATATCTGTCACAGGCATGGAAAGAATTCATCATAAAATTGGTGGTACAAGCCAACCCAAGTTATGCCATGCTAAGTTTTCTTCTCCCTATTAAATTGTGTAAAGATCTAGCTAATATGGTTAGATGCTTTTGTGGGGTGGTAAAGAAAATAAAAATAAGATCAACTAGGTCAGCTGTAAAAGTGTCACAAAAAGCAAAAGTCAATGTGTTTTAGGCTTCAAGGACTTCCATATGTACAATCTAGCTATGTTGTGGAAAAAAGTTGGGACCTGAAAACTAATGACAATTCAGTATGTAACCAGCTTATGAGCATCTATTTCCCCAATTCTGATATTCTAAGAGCTGGAGTGGGCGGAACACCCTCTTGGAGTTGGAGAAGTATCATGAAGAGTCAGAATCTTGTTAGAAGAGGGACTGACTGGTCTATAGGGGATAGTACAAACATTTCTTGTGGAAAAGACAATTATGTTAGGTTTTGACGTAGGTAATGCAGCGGAATAACAAATATTTAATCCTACTCAAATCCCACCAAGGATCACAGGAAGAGTTATCATAACATGATAAAAGACATAGTATTTGTGTACCTTTTTGGTTTGGGAGATCACACGAAGAATATTTTCCTCGTCTCTACGGTTGATCCAAGTCTAGAGGTGAGATCTAGATTCTTCCTTCTCAAGTGCTAGCTTGGACCGGAGGAAGAGGGAAGAAGGAATCAAACAACCAAAGGAGAATAGAGGGTTTCGGCCCTCTCTTGTGCCGACGAGAAGGGGGCAGACGGCTAGGGGCTTCGTACTCTAGCTTGTTCTTGCTCTCCCTTTT
This sequence comes from Linanthus parryae, assembly GCA_023055425.1. Taxonomy (NCBI): domain Eukaryota; kingdom Viridiplantae; phylum Streptophyta; class Magnoliopsida; order Ericales; family Polemoniaceae; genus Linanthus; species Linanthus parryae. The sequence continues at coordinate 127,509,497 of JALGPY010000001.1, forward strand.
GCTCTCTCCCACTCTCTTGTGTTATGTCTAATAACATTAGTGGTAAGGAAGCTAGAGCCTCCTTTATATATTCCAACAACTCCTTGTTAACTACATAAAGGTCCTTCCTAGTTCTACATGAACTTGGATTAGTCCCTTCCTTGCATATTAGTCCTACTAAGTTTGCAAGGGGTTGCACAGTGATCCTTCTTATTAATTAATCATATTAATTAATCTCAAATCTAGTTCTACTCTATTCGACGTGTGACCCCATAGGTTTCTACACAGTTGGTAGTAACTCATTACTAACATGGAGCGGTGTCTAGCAACACATCCATGCCACTCAACTAATAGAAATAGTCAGTGATCCCGACAAACCTCTTGTGCCCAATATCTCATATTGCACTTATCCCTTTGTCTCCATATCCGAATTGGACACGATACATGAATAGCCACACTCATATATCCAATCCATAGTTCCTCGATCTTGGGAATATGCTTATGCAAGAATATAACATCAATATCTCCATATTGATTTATCTGAGTCTTGCCAGACATTCAATAAGCCTCATCCCTCGAGTGGTCGTGGATATTTAATCCCATTATGTGGTAGGGACAAATCATCTCTACATCACTACGATCTCTAAGCTTGCTTCCTATCATGCCCGATAACTATCTTTATGATTACCCAGTTATGGTGTAAAGTTTGATAACATCAAAGCACAATATTTAACAACTAGAGTATCTAGTGACTTCAAGTCTAAAATTATATTAGCACTACATGAAGCGATTGTGACTTTAACATAATCTAATGTATCCTTCTCGTTGTGGGTCAATCCAGTATGCCATTACTCCTAATGCATACACATGTGTTAGACTTGATATCTCCATATCAATCTACACACATACTAGTCTATATTTGATCGTCCTATTAATCAATATGGTGGACTAGGGATATTTAATATAAACACCACATTGTATCTAAGGACTTCATTATATTAAATATCACAATATATAATAAATTAATATTCTAGCCAATAATAATGTTCATACTAAATATTAGATTGCCTCTAGGGCACCTATTCCAACAGTCTCCCACTTGCACTAGAGCCAATCTGGTGCATCTCGTATGCCTATAGATCTGGCGTGCCCTTCATGCTTTCGCTGCGCAAGAGGTTTTCACAGCGAATCTGAAAGATTGTCTTGAATCTTGTACATCTTCAGATCTCCTCGATCGATCACGAATAAGATGGAATCTCCCAAGTACATGCTTTGATTTCTGGTGTGATCTTGGTTCCTTGGCTTGTGCGATCGCCCCGGAGCTGTCACAGTACAACTCTATGGGATCCACGATGCTAGGGACCACACCGAGCTCAGTGATAAACTTCTTTATCCAAACTGCCTCTTTTGCTGCTTCCGCAGCAGCAATGTTCTCAGCTTCTGTTGTAGAATCAGCAACTGTCCCTTGCTTGGAACTCTTCCAGCTCACAACTCCTCCATTCAGGCAAAACACGTATCCAGACTGCGATCTGTAGTCATCTTTGCCGGTTTGGAAGCTTGAATTAGTGTAACCAATTACACTTAGCTCTTCCTTACCTCCAAATATCAAGAACGCATCCTTAGTTCTTCTCAATTACTTTAGGATGTTCTTGACAGCAATCCAGTGACTCTAATCGGATTGGACAGATATATGCTCACCATACTCAACGCGTATGATACGTCTGGTCTAGTACACAACATGGCGTACATGATGGATCTTATGTTCGACGCATAGGGTATCCTACTCATGCGGTCCTTCTCAATCTCATTGGAAGGACATTCATTCTTGGAAGAGTGACTCCATGCGACATGGGCAAGAATCCCTTCTTGGAATCTTTCACGTTGAACCTCTTCAACACCTTGTCTATATATGTACTTTGACTTAGGCCGAGCAGCCTTCTAGATCTATCTCTATAGATCTTTATACCAAGTATATAGGCTGCATCTCCTAAGTCCTTCATTGCAAAACACTTTCCTAGCCAATCTTTAACATATTGGAAAGTAGGAATGTCGTTGCCAATGATTAGTATGTCATCCACATACAAGACCAGAAATACTACAGAGCTCCCACTAACCTTCTTGTAAACACAAGGCTCATCTTCGTTCTTGATGAAGCCAAACTCTTTGATCGCGTCATCAAAACGTCAATTCCATCTCCTAGAATCTTGCTTTAATCCATAAATGGATCTTTGCAGCTTACATACTTTATTGGCATTCTCTGGATCCTCAAAACCCTCCGGTTGTGTCATGTACACATCCTCGAGGAGTTTCCCATAAAGGAACGCTTTTTTGACATCCATCTGCCAAATCTCATAGTCTTAGTATGCTGCAATAGCAAGTAGGATTCGAATGGATTTAGTCATGGCGACTGGTGAAAAGGTCTCATCATAATCAATACCATGAATATGTCTATACCCTTTGGCTACTGATAACTCTCTCTTAGGAGTTATTATTATACTTCCATATTACTTGTAATAGGCTTATTTCACATGATTTATATGTTTTTTTTGCACAAATATGTGAATTTGACGATTTATAAGCCTAAGAGTGAAAAAATGTATTTCTAGCCTATTTGTGCATGTTTTCTCTCATATTTGCTATGATAATTGCACGGGTTGTTTAGTGTTGTGTATCTCAGGTAAAATAGGTGCAATGGAGCTTATGAGATGCTTGGACAAGCTTGGAATGGAGCTAGATGAAGAGGAGAAAAGGAGACGCACAAACAAAGCAAAGTTGGAAAAGTCACACAGGACCAGCCTGCACTCTTTTCGATGCCCAGGAAAATGTACAAAGAGTTTTGATGCAAGGCTTGCGGCATTGGAAAGTAGACATCCGTAGCTTTCCAACGATATATGGTAGGCCCGAAGACGAGTCCGTATGAGGGAGATACAGCCCGCGCAAAATCAGCAAATAATTCTGTCCGGGAATTACAAAGTAGAGGGGCTGAAGTGCAATTTCGACCAAATAACATAAAAATTCGTGCCCAGCTGGTAAAAAACGGGCAGAGACGACCTAAGGAAGGAGATTCACGTACGGGAGCCATTGGAGAGCACCTAGGAGCTTGGGGATTGCACGGATTCGCCAAAGCTTTGGCGATTTCATCGTTTGATTCTTCTCTTACCCTCTCTTTATCATTCTATGGAGAATACTTGTGATTTTAGCATAACAATGAGTAGCTAATTTCTTTGTTAGGCTCTATGGAGAGCCTAGGGTTATGACTTAGACTTATTTTCCGGATTTTGTTGATTGATTCATGCGTTTGATCCAATTAGTGTTTATTATTCTTCATCTTGTATTGTGAATCCGTAAGCTAAGGCTATTGACACGTGTTAGTGATGAATGGAATGACCATGTTAGATGAAGATGATGAACTAGTTGAATTCATAGCTTAATGTTACAAACTAATTGATTAGAAGTCATGATCTAGGCTTAATTCTTAGCAACAAGGGAGTCGCGAACCGGAGTTGTTAGTGAACTAGGTGGGTGCTCGACAGAGACTTTACCCGGTTACGAATAAGATCATGTTTTTATTCCCGAATCATTGAGACCGATAGGTGAGATGAATAGGAGTAGTCATGTGTGGGTAGATTCGGTTGAACTAGTTAGGTGAGTGAATCGGTGGACCGACAGGACCCGGTGAACGAAGTTGACTAGCCAGCTAGAACGTAACGGTAGATGGAGGTGGACCGACAGGACCCAAAGTAAATTGTTACGTAAAATTACATGAGATCGACAGAAGATTGTAAGTGCTATTACCAGGCATAATCAGTTAGTGCGTAACGTGTTTCAATACAAATTCCGGAACTGTCTAAAGACCCTAGGTGATTTATAGATCGCCTAGTTTTCTCCATACTTTGAGTAAATTCTCTTAATTGAAAAATACAAAAATATTGTCTCTACATTCATTTTATTTAGTCGCTTGTTTGTGGGCGACGAACATTCAAAATCAAACCACTTCTTACCGGTTACTTAGGTATCTTCTAATTAATTCTTAATTAGCTAATAATCGTCTATTTCCCCTGGGTTCGATATTCGGAGTCGTAAAATACTCCACTTACTACTTGACCGTGCACTTGCGTATACACATAAGAATTTGTGTCAAGTTTTTGGCGCCGTTGCCGGGGAATTAAACGGTTTATTAGTTTAGTTAAAAATTAATTTAGGATACTTCTTTTATTTTCTTTTTGTTACTATCTGTTTACCTCACGGGTGTGCTAGTGTTGTTTTCTCAGGTAGCGATGGCGGAAGGACAAGGGCAGATTAGCCTCACCACAGAGCAGCTACAAGCTTTGGTGGCTGAAGCTGTAGAGAAAGCACTGGCAGCAACATCTATACCGCGCCCGACCTCAATGCCATATAATCGATCAGGGAAAGCAATAATCCAGGCGTTTGAGGCGGATCTTAAAGGAAGGGAGCCAGCAATTGTGGTGCCACCAATTCAGGCAGAAACCTTCTGTCTCAAGCTGGGCACAATTCAATTTGCTCAGGACCAGTGCACTTTTGCGGGGACAGACGAGGAAGACCCACATGCATTCATTGGGAGATTTCAGAGCCACTGTGGGCTAATCCGTTATAGTGGGGTCACTTCCGAATCAATAAAACTGATGCTCTTCCCTCATTGCCTCAAGGGAGCTGCTATGGATTGGCTGGATTCATTGCCATCCAACTCAATCAAGACATGGGAAGATTGTGCCTCCCAGTTCATGAGTAAATTCTTTCCCATCTCACGCATGATTCAGCTGCAGAACGAGATTTGGTCATTCAGGAAAAAGCAACATGAATCCATGGTCAAAGCATGGGAGCGTCTCAACTTATTGCTACGCAAATGCCCCAACCATGGCATTGCAAAAAGCCAGATCATACAGGTCTTCTATGATGCACTTGGAATGCTTGAAAAAGAAAAGATTGATAGAGAAGCTGGGGGCAGTTTCTTGTTCAAATGTGATGTTGACGGTGCATATGAGTTGATGAGACGTGTGGTTGAGCAAGAGGAGAGCTGGGATTATGAGCACCAACAAAAAGAACCGATGAAGCATAGTTCAATGGCATATAGCACGGTTCATGTGAATGCGGTAGAGGTAGTGCATGAAGCAAATGTTTCAGAGATGCATCAGCAGCAGCCAGTACCACCATTAGAGTTGACCGATATGACAGGGATAATAAAGACGATGGCTCAGCACATGGCATACATGTCCACACAGGTCAGCTCTGTAGCAATTGCACTTCAAGTTGCTCAAGCAGAAATAAAAGATCTAAAGGAACAACTTGAACAAAGGGCACTGGATAGCATTGTTGACACATCAGAGGGACAGGCTCAAGCCATCACCACTCGAAGTGGTATTGCACTCACAGACCCTCCATATCTGAGTCATGCCAGAGCGGAAGCCTCAAAGGCGAAGGAACATGAAGTCTTTGATTCTGAGAAGACACCTGTCATGATCCCCCAATCAAAGGGCATGACTCCACCAGACGAGGAGGAGCATACTCAGGTACCACTTTCATCTTCTCCTTCTTCTTCAGAACTTCCATACCCATTACGTACTAAGAAGAAGAAGGATGATTCTGAGGAATACAAGCGCTTTTTGAATGTCTTCTCTAAACTGCATATCAATATCCCATTGATTGAGGCGCTTCAAAATTTGCCTAAGTATGCTCGATTTATTAAAGATGCAGTTCTTGGAAAGAAAGGGGTGGATGAATTTCAGAGAGTAAACTTAAATGAACAGGTTAGTTCATGTGTTTTGCATGGGTTACCTAAGAAAAAGAAGGATCCAGGTAGCTTTGTCATTGAGGCTACTTTGGGTGATTCCTACACTGGAAGAGCTCTCTGTGATCTGGGAGCGAGCGTGAATTTGATGCCGTTGTCGGTATTCAAAAAGTTAGGTGTGGGGGAGCCCCCGAAAACCTGGATAACACTCCAATTTGCAGACAAGTCATCCAAGAAAGCATGTGGGATGGTTAAAGATGTGCTAGTGAGGGTCGGAAGTTTGATCATTCCGGCTGATTTTGTTATATTGGATATGCCAGTAGGTGATGTTCCGCTAATTCTGGGTAGGCCATTCTTGGCAACTGGTCGTACTCTCATTGACGTAGAGAATGGAGAACTAATTATGAGGGTACACGATGACATGGAGACTTTTCGGGTCTTCAAACCGTCACCCCAGTGTTCATGGGAGTATCAACCAGGTGTGCCATTTGCTGTACAAGTGAAGCGCCAAATCCCAGAGTTGTCGCAAGGGGATCCACCTGATTACTGGGAAAGAAATAAGCCATCAGCGGTGCACGCACATGAAGCAGTGCTTCAAATCCAACACCGAAAAGCTAAGCTGGAAGCGGCACAATGTGCCAGACCACCCTCGTGAGGTGGCAGAGGTAACTGGGTCGGGCTGTTGACCTTAAATTACAAGCGCTTGTTGGGAGGCAACCCAACGTATTTTTATGCTTTAGTGTAGAGAGTGTGTTTTTAAATACTGTCGTGTGCGTTTTTAATACCGTTTTGTTATATGAGGGGTGAGAGAGTGAGGATCTTATATTTGAATTGAGTCGTGCAGGCATACAGGTTGGAGACGCGGTCCGGACTCCCCTTCTTGATGCGTGAAAAGAGGAAACGCAGAAAAACCGAGAAAGCGACATAATGATCACGAAATTTGAGGTCATGAATTCTGAAGTTTACTCGGGAAAATTTGAAGTCACTATTGCGAAATCAGAACGTGCGCGAAACGAGCTTTCCGACGGTATGTAATATGCGTGCATCGGAGTCCGGAGACATAATCTAGAAGACAAAAAAAAAAAAAAAAAAAAAAAAAAAAAAAAAAAAACTGAAGCTGGAGTCAGGGGTGTTCGCACGAACACCCCCTGTGTTCGCAGGAACAGCCAAGCCCCAAAATCATTCTGCCGGAAATTAAGAACATAAATTAATGTTCTTGCGAACAGGGTTAAAAAGGGGAATCAATGACTTTTTGGGGGTAAAAAAGGAAAATTGGGTAAAAAAATTTCACATCATCGGGCTATACCAGTTCTTCTCCCTCTTTGCGAACCCAGAACCATCCAATTCCTCTGCAGGTTCGATCGATTCTCCGGCGATTTTTGGTGGCTCCCCGTCACGTCTCCGGCCAGTTCTCACTCCGACGACCTCCCTCTCCACTCCGGCGACCCCAGCAGCAAAAACTCCCAAAAGACCACCAACACCACCGGTCCTAACTTCCAGCGGTGTCGCGGTGGTTTTCTGGCCGCCTGTAACTCCGGCGGCCTCTCTTCTCACTTCCGGCGAACCCGCAGCGAACACACCCTCTCTCTCTCCGACGGATTTCACCCCTGTACTTTCTGAAACCACCCACCCTCTTCTCCAATCGAACCCAGACCGCGATCTACAGCTCCGGCCAAAAACGAACCACCCACTTGAAACCCAGCCGCTGCAAAGAACAATTCACGCCGCCGCTGACCAGCGTCGCCCAATTCAACAACAGAGCACCACTACTTTCTTCGTCGTCTACAAGCACTGGCGACCCATTACCTCTCTGGTCTCCAATTGGAACCACAACACAGAGAGCCACCACTGATTGACTTAGCATCATCCCAGTTCTCGATTCAATTCGATGAAAACCGAGCTCAAATTCCACAGCTTGAACACACAATTGCGCCCTCAATTGAAAAAGAACCTCTCTGAACCGTAATCTGTTGAATGCAGCAGGTGGTCTTGTTGGTGATGAAACTTGTCGGGGTTCACTTGGCTGTGATTGTGGGTCTCAGAGTGATGCAACAAGTTGAAATTTTAGTAGCTGCTGGATGGAGTTGGGTTATTGGTTTAGGTGAAGTTGCTATGGAGTAATGTTAGTTTGTCAATTGGGTTTAGGGAGATGGCTGTGGTGGTTGTTGTTAGTGAAGGTACTGGTGATGTTAATTGAGTTGCAGGTGGTCTGTGTAATAGATGAAGGCTGAGGTGTAAGTGATGGTGTAATGGTGTTGGAAGTGGTTTAGGTTAGCAAATTGTTTAGGTGGTTGTTATGGTGGTTAATTGGGTTGGTTGTAGTTTTGGCAATTAGGTAGCAGTGGTGATGTGTATCAGGTTATAAAGAAGGTTATGGTGAAATGGTTAAGGAGGTAGGCATTGGGTTTGGCCATGGTAATGGGCACTGGCTTAGGAGAAGGTTTTGTATTTGGTTCATGGCAGCAGCTTGTTACTCACTTACTTCAAGATGAAGAGTTGGCTTGTGGGACTTCAAGAATGGACTAAGCACGAAACACATTATGCTGCAATTTGATCGACATAATGCTCTCTGTCCGAGTTCGAAATTGGATGAAAAGTATGACGCAGACATTGACCCCGGTGTGCTAGTTCACACTCGACCGCAAGGGAACTCAGATAACGAGTTCGGGGATTCTTCGTTCTCTTTTCGTCAGCAGCACAAGATCAATCGACCCCGGTGTGTTCCGCACACTCGACCGCAAGGGAGCTTGCATTGTTCTGGACAATGTTTGCTTGGGGATTGTTCGTGATATCTCAGTCAGCACCTATCGGATTTCGTCCCTGACCTTGTGTCGGTTGTGAGTATTCCTTTCTCTCTCTTTACTTACCGTTTAGGCACATCGTACTTGCTCTAGGATTTTATTTTTAGAATTCTAGGGAATTACTTGAGTACTTGCTTATTTTCGGTACACACAACTCGTTCACGTGCACGTAGCTTAAATTATCTCTAATTGTATTGTAGCTACCTTCTTGTGCCGTGACTTTGCCTCCGAGTAGAACCACCGCCCCTCGCATTTGAATGCTGGGTCTTCTTGGTTAATCTCTAAAGTCGTTGAGGACAACGAAACGCTCAAGTGTGGGGGGAGTTTTAGTATTGACTAGCCAGTCAGTCTTTGCATCGCCATGTCTGCATATACTTTGTTCGTGTCGTATTGTGTCTAATTTTGTAGTCCGTGTCGTGATATTGTGATAGTATGTCATATTGTGTTGTGTTAGTCGTGTATATACTTGTTTGTGTTTGTGTTTAAAATTGCACGTTTTCTTATCTGAGTCTACCTACCCTATCGACTGTTTTGTGTAGTTTCGTTCGTGTCGGCTTGCATGTAGTGTAGGAATTATATGGAAAAAATCAAAAATTGAAAAATCAGAAAAATCCAAAAAAAAAAATTAAAAAGAGAAAATTTTGAGAAAAGGGCAATCGAAAGAGGCTAAAATTTGATAAATCGCGAAGTGTGAGGATTTTAGGCGTAGAGCATGATTTGCGACCGAGAGTGACGACGTGAGTCCCCCCTAGTAGGTATAGAGAGACTTTCTTTACGGGAGTGCCTACCTATTTTTAACACTTACGTAATTTTCAAAGTCAAAGTGTGTGCCTATTTTCTTACAAGAGCTGAGCTAGGTGTGAGCTAAACAAGCCGAACATCCATGTGTACGTCTTAGGTAGTCGCCAACCCGCCTCGTAGTGGCACACGAAACAGCTGTGCGAGGTCGTGTATTAGAGCACTCACTGCTTTTAGAACTCACCTTGTAGGACCATTAGACGCCCCAATTTGAACCTTGGATTCTTTGCTAGCCTTCGGACCTAGGGTGACGATTCTTGGCCTTCATCACAAATTGATTAGAATCACTACTTTAGTGCGTCACGAGGGGGTTGTGTATTTGAGGGGGTTCGATGAGGGAGTGATTATACAATTCGTTGAGTTCTACATCTCGCTTGCACTTCATTGATTATCTACGAGGGGATGCGAGGGTGAGTGAGTAGGCTTGCGCACTTCGGTGTGGCGGTGATCCATGCCATTACATCATGGACACAGTTGTGGAGAGCCGTGAGTGCGTGAATCTTATACGCACGGAATTGGGTTGGGAGAACTTAATTGGTGGATCGTGCTAGGTACCGGTTTTGATTACGTTGGTGTAGGAGGATCGGTTGGATTAGGCACGAGATACATTCATCTTCGGGACTACTTGAGAGGGGATATGGTGACATTCGAGTGTGGGGGTGTCGACTTTTGACTTCGGACATTGAGAGTGAGCTTGCGACGACTCCACTCCCACACATGTATTTCATTGATTTTGCGGCTTGGACTTGACATGGACTTTGATTGAGTTAGGAGGAGATGATATTTTTATGTGATATTCATTCATCGACTTACGTGTTTCCTTCTCCTAGCATATTTGATTATTATTTGAAGACCACTCAGATATTATTGTTGGATTTTGATGGTATTTTGAGAGAATTGTGAAAAAAAAAAAGAAAAAAAAAGAAATTGAAAAAAAAAGAGAGAAAAAGAAAAAGGAGAGACGAACTAAAGTGTTGAGTTGAATTTGAATGAGAACGAGTGGTGGAGCTACTTTGACGACGACGGTTCACGTTTCATGCACGACAAACGACGATGGCCACGAAGATCACTAGTGTACCGGGGTTTGAGGGAACTGAGGGCCGGAGGTGGTGAGCTTCGGGTTTCGGTTTCTATCATCGTGGTGAGGGTGTGTGAGATGTGGGTTTTGATGTGAGAATGTGACGCTTAGGACTTGATTTCGACTAGATTATCTATATGTCCCTAAGCCTCATCATGTGAAAACCGTTAGCGGATTAGGAGCTCGGACCTTGGATGTGGCTTTGCCTAGCGTAGTCTCTTATTTCGTGGCACACGCGAAGAGGTAGCGTACTCTTGTACTTAGTAAAGTTAGGCTTTCTATACTAACTAGGGGAGATTCTCGTTGTTGAATTTAGTTTCAACTCATGCTTTGTTCCTAGGATTCTCATCACTTCATGATACCCGATTTAAGCCAATGGAGATTGCCCGATCTCAACCAAAAAGATAAAAAGTGTGTTTTGTGTATATATGTGTTTGTGTAGGATCGAGTCGTAGTTTGCATTTGCATCATATTGTTGCATTGTCGAGTCTTGTGTCGTTTGCGTCTTGAGTCGGCTAGTAAATAGTGGTTTTACTCGGGACGAGCAAAAGGTAAGTGTGGGGGTATTTGATAACTCTCTCTTAGGAGTTATTATTATACTTCCATATTACTTGTAATAGGCTTATTTCACATGATTTATATGTTTTTTTTTGCACAAATATGTGAATTTGACGATTTATAAGCCTAAGAGTGAAAAAATGTATTTCTAGCCTATTTGTGCATGTTTTCTCTCATATTTGCTATGATAATTGCACGGGTTGTTTAGTGTTGTGTATCTCAGGTAAAATAGGTGCAATGGAGCTTATGAGATGCTTGGACAAGCTTGGAATGGAGCTAGATGAAGAGGAGAAAAGGAGACGCACAAACAAAGCAAAGTTGGAAAAGTCACACAGGACCAGCCTGCACTCTTTTCGATGCCCAGGAAAATGTACAAAGAATTTTGATGCAAGGATTGCGGCATTGGAAAGTAGACATCCGTAGCTTTCCAACGATATATGGTAGGCCCGAAGACGAGTCCGTATGAGGGAGATACAGCCCGCGCAAAATCAGCAAATAATTCTGTCCGGGAATTACAAAGTAGAGGGGCTGAAGTGCAATTTCGACCAAATAACATAAAAATTCGTGCCCAGCTGGTAAAAAACGGGCAGAGACGACCTAAGGAAGGAGATTCACGTACGGGAGCCATTGGAGAGCACCTAGGAGCTTGGGGATTGCACGGATTCGCCAAAGCTTTGGCGATTTCATCGTTTGATTCTTCTCTTACCCTCTCTTTATCATTCTATGGAGAATACTTGTGATTTTAGCATAACAATGAGTAGCTAATTTCTTTGTTAGGCTCTATGGAGAGCCTAGGGTTATGACTTAGACTTATTTTCCGGATTTTGTTGATTGATTCATGCGTTTGATCCAATTAGTGTTTATTATTCTTCATCTTGTATTGTGAATCCGTAAGCTAAGGCTATTGACACGTGTTAGTGATGAATGGAATGACCATGTTAGATGAAGATGATGAACTAGTTGAATTCATAGCTTAATGTTACAAACTAATTGATTAGAAGTCATGATCTAGGCTTAATTCTTAGCAACAAGGGAGTCGCGAACCGGAGTTGTTAGTGAACTAGGTGGGTGCTCGACAGAGACTTTACCCGGTTACGAATAAGATCATGTTTTTATTCCCGAATCATTGAGACCGATAGGTGAGATGAATAGGAGTAGTCATGTGTGGGTAGATTCGGTTGAACTAGTTAGGTGAGTGAATCGGTGGACCGACAGGACCCGGTGAACGAAGTTGACTAGCCAGCTAGAACGTAACGGTAGATGGAGGTGGACCGACAGGACCCAAAGTAAATTGTTACGTAAAATTACATGAGATCGACAGAAGATTGTAAGTGCTATTACCAGGCATAATCAGTTAGTGCGTAACGTGTTTCAATACAAATTCCGGAACTGTCTAAAGACCCTAGGTGATTTATAGATCGCCTAGTTTTCTCCATACTTTGAGTAAATTCTCTTAATTGAAAAATACAAAAATATTGTCTCTACATTCATTTTATTTAGTCGCTTGTTTGTGGGCGACGAACATTCAAAATCAAACCACTTCTTACCGGTTACTTAGGTATCTTCTAATTAATTCTTAATTAGCTAATAATCGTCTATTTCCCCTGGGTTCGATATTCGGAGTCGTAAAATACTCCACTTACTACTTGACCGTGCACTTGCGTATACACATAAGAATTTGTGTCAGCTACCAATCGCCCCTTATAGGCAACTACCTTGCCATCCATGTCGGTCTTCTTCTTCAAGACCCACTTTCACCCTATAGGCCGAGCCCTATCGGGCGGTTCCACCAAAGTCCATACTTTGTTGGTGTACATGGAATCCATTTCGGATCTCATGGCTTCTAGCCACTTCTTAGAGTCTGGGCCTTCCATGGCATCTCCGTAGGTTGCAGGCTCATCATCCATGAGTGGCACGTCATCGGTCTCAGTCACGAGAAGTCCGTACCTCTCTGGCTCATGACGCACCCTTCCTGACCTGCGGAGTTCCTGTGTTACCTGAACAGGTTCTCCCACAACAGCTTGCAGTTCCTGCTCATGTTCCATCATCAGTTCAGTGATTCGTGGCTCTTGAATTTTTTCAAGTTCTACAGCCCTCCCACTTGCTTCTTTAGAGAAAAACTCTCTTTCTAGAAACACGTCGGTCCGAGCAACAAACGCTTTGTTCTCGGTGGGATTGTAGAAGTAATATCCTTTAGTTTCCTTAGGGTATCCCACAAATTTACACTTATCCACTTTGGGCCCGAGCTTGTCTGTTTGTCAACGCTTTACATAGACATCGCGGCCCAAATCCTCATAAATGACACTATGGGACGCTTCCCAGTTCATATCTCATATGGTGTCTTCATGACTGATTTGGATGGAACACGGTTCATGGTAAGAGTTGTTGTCATTAGAGCATGTCCCCAAAAGGATATCGGAAGATCCGTTTGAGACATCATAGATCTCACCATATCTAGTAGTGTACGATTCCTCCTCTCGGACACGCGATTCCATTGTGGCGTTCCGGGTGGAGTGAGGTGGGGTACTATCCCACACTCTCTAAGATACTCATCAAACTCTTGGCTTAAGTATTCTCCTCCACGATCCGATCGTAGAGCCTTAATATATTTACCAAGTTGCTTCTCTACTTCATTCTTGAATTTCTTGAACAATTCAAAGGATTCGGATTTGGCCTTCATAAGGTATACAAATCCATATCTACTGAAATCATCAGTAAACGTGATGAAGTAGGTGTAACCACCTCTGGCAGGCGTGAGGAATGGCCCACATACATCAGTATGTATGAGTGTCAATAACTCACTAGTCCTGTCACCTTTCTTATTGAAAGGGGACTTATCATTTTTCCTAATAAACAAGATTCACATGTCTCATATGATTCCAAATCAAATGAGTCTAGAAGTCCATCCTTATGGAGTCTAGATATGCGTTTCTCATTTATGTGGCCTAAACAACAATGCCATAGATATGTAGGATTTAAATCATTAGTTTTAATCCTTTTAGTATTTATGTTATAGATTGGACTATTTATATCAAGGATATACAATCCATTAGACAAATGCGCACTACAATAGTGCATACTATCAAAATAAATGGAGCAACACTTGTCCTTTATTGAAATAGAAAAACCCTTCTCGCCCAAACAAGAAATGGAAATAATGTTTCCGCTCATAGCAGGCACATAAAAGCAGTTGTCTAATTCTAAAATAAGTCCAGAAGGCAAAGATAGCTCATAAACGCCTACAGCTAATGCAAAAACTCTTGCTCCATTCCCGACGCGCAGATCTATCTCCCCTTTAGCCAATCTTCTACTTCTTTTCAAATCCTGCACATTTCGACAAATGTGAGAACCACATCCAGTATCCAATACCCAAGATGAAGAAATAGAAAGATTAACGTCTATACATAAATACCTGGTGGTGGTGAAATCACTATTTCAAGCTTCTTATCCTCCAGATATTTAGGGAAATTCCTCCTCCAGTGACCAGGCTGGCTGCAGTAGTGACATTCACCTTTAGCCACGCCTCCACTAGGCTTGAGGGCTTCCTTGGATTTCGCAACTTTCTTGCACTTTCCTTTGGAAGTAGAGGCAACTCCTTTTCCCTTCTTCTTATGCACCATCATTATGGCCTTGCCCTTTGTAACAACCCGTATTATACTCTAGGGGCATTTCGGTAATTTAACCCGCTGTAGAGATTACATGGAATGTGATAACATATTAGTTCAGTGTCAGTATTAGTCATTTGAGAAATTATATGCGATGTCGTAGTAATTAAAGATTGATTATGTGAATTTTGCTAAGATTGAGTTATTTTCATAAATACTAATAAGCTGAGTTATGTCGTGTTTTGAACACTAGGGGGTGTATTTGTCTTTTGCAAAAATAATGGTATGTAAATACTCTTTTGTATACATACACTATACGTTTATACCGTGTATAAATACATGTACTAGCACTCGTATTATACGAATATTCATACTTTCTACCTATATTGTATTTATACCCATATAATACTATTATAATAAAAACAATATTAAATGATAGAATAAAACAAAAAAAAAAGTATTATTCTTTACTTCAAGACCTGACCAATACCCCCCATTCCCCAACGAATTTACATCCCCAATATTCTCTCTTTTCTCTCCCTCTCTCTCCCCGTCACTCTCTCTCTCTCCTCCCCCTCTTTTATTTCTTCGTTCTCTTCTCCTCTTCGGCAAACCCAACCGAGACACCAACACCACGCCCAACACCACACCTCCCTCTCCATCTCTCTCCCTCTATCTCTTTCTCTCCATGCCAACAACAGCAGCGGCAGTAACTGCAAGAGAACAGCGCCGCCACCACCAACATCTCCGGCGAGAAACCACCCCCGACGCCATCACCACCTCACCACCATCTCCCTATCTCTTCTCCGCCTCTTCTACCCCTCTCTCTCTCTCTCTCTGATCTGATTGAAACAGCAAAGAAGCAGCAGCAGCAACGGCAACCCACTGCCGCTGCCACCGCCGGATAACCACCACCACAATCATCTCCGACTTCCTCCTCTCTCTGCCTTTCTATATCTCTCTGGGTGTCCCTCTCTGATCTAAGCAGCGGCAGTTACAGCAGCTGGTGGCAGAGGCCAAAGGTCACCACCGCCACGTCCCCCGACGGGAAGCACGACCCACCACCACCATCACTTCGTCCATCTTTCTCCTGCTCTCATCCTACTCCGGTGAACTCCTCGGTGCCACCAGAGGAAGTCAAAGCAGCGGAAGAAGCGCTCCAAGCAGCGGCCGCCAAGAACCCACCGGCGACCTCCATAGTTTCCGTCGAGCTTCTCGCCGGAGCTCAACCAACGACACCCACCCACTATTTTCGATCCTATGCAACTTCTGGAGGTCCGACTAGGCTAGAGGAGGCCTCAACCGAGGCCAAGAACAACCGGAGAAGCTCCGGTCGAGTTCCAACTCCGACGACTTTTTCGGTGCTTCGACCCGACTCGTTTCTTGACCGTTTCTCGCGAAATTTGGCGTGGGTATGCTCTAAATCCCCCTACGAGTTGTTTTTAGTAATCGAAATAATGTCGATAGGCCTTGAATTCGTGCTTTGATCGGTGAATTTGAGTGTGTTCATGTTTGGGGGTTAAAGTGTCTTTTCAAAAACTATGAGGGTATAAAGTATTAGAAGTGAAACTGGTTATTTAAAGTGTTTTTTTCTTGGGGAGCCCCCTGTATTTTACCTAAACTTCATTATATAACTACATTTTGTTCTATATTGTTCATAATATTACTATTCTAAATAAATAATAGAAATATCTTTATAACATAAATAATATGTAAAATTTTTATACATTGGAAATTAGTTATTACAATTTTTGATTTCTTGACAAGTAAGATAATTACTTTACTAGTGAAATTACACCTTGGGTAATTCATTATTTTCTTGAAAATAAACTAATGACACCATCCATGTATATAAGACGTCACTATGAGTTTATAAATAGTGTTTTCTAAGTATTTGTTCACAAATCTCTTTATCAAGAAATATCGTTGTTTAGTTAAATATCATGGTATCCAAAAATATTTTTCTAGTTAAAACATCTCTTTGTTAATTATAATTAGTCTTTCAATTTGATAGAAATTATAATATTAAATTTATTTCAAATATTATTTGCTTGATTTAAGAAGGATTTCTAAGAGATTGTTTCGATTATTTAACTCATTCTTCAGAATACTTCCTTGTATATTTATGGAAATTTAACTTGAGACGAGTTTTGGGGAACCGTGAGAGTTGGACTTAGTATCGACCTAGCCGCGTATACCGCTAGTGCTATCATTTATTTAGAAGTATTGTTGTTGTAATTAGAAAATTTGGTAAATTGTAGGCGACAGGTCCGTAGACGAGGACTACAATCCGTCGTAGGAGCTTTTATGTGATAATTGATATCGGATCAGGTGAGTTTAGGGATGGCAACGGGTCGGATCCGGATTGGATCACGCTAGATCCGATCCAGATCCGACTAGGAGAAATGGGATCCAGATCCGATCCAGATCCGTTCGGATCATCACCGGATTCGGATCAGATCGGATCGGGTTTCATCCAGCTGATCCAAATCCGATCCGTAGATCCATATAATACGTGGTCGGATCGGATTCGGATCGGATCCTGCTTGGGTTTGCAATAAAATACAAAAAAATAACATAAGAAATAAACAGTATTTCATACACCAAGGCATGTTCGCAAGTTATGAAGCCTAAAACACAACAGAAATAGCTTTGTAGGTTGGAATTACTAATGTATTCTTATTGAAAATGAAAGTGGGGAGGTAATATGAATATATTTGTAAAGCACACATATACGTCGGATCGGATCGGGTCGGAACCCGGTAGATCTGCCCTTAGATCCAAATCCGATCGGATCTGACTTTCCATATCCAAATCCGATCCATTTTCAATAGGATCGGATTCGGATCCGATCCATTCGGCCCGGATCGCTCGGATCACAGATCGGATCGGACCATATTGCCATCCCTAGGTGAGTTATATGCTTAGCCTTGATTTCCTAGCTCACTTCGTGTCAAAATGTGATTCATATTTTCTGTCTCGAATTATACTTGTGAGTTTTACAAGCTTAGCCTTGCGTGCCCGCTTACTTTGTGACCAATACTCGTTTAATTGATAATGTTTGTCGTGATTCATTCCCCTACTTGACAGATGCGTTTTAATTGTTTTAAATCTGCAAAAATATTAATTGATCTTGGAATACTCATCACACTTGATCAGAAATCGGTAATAATGTTATACGAACCAGTGATGTTACTTATATTGGGTGACGATTCCCTCGGCTTAGTCCCTAAAGAGATAATCGGGTTCGATCCCCGGAGTTACTTATATTGAGTGATGATTCCCTGGGCGTAGTCCCTAAAGAGATAATCGGGTTCGATCCCCGGAGTTACTTATATTGGGTGATGATTCCCTGGGCGTAGTCCCTAAAGAGATAATCGGGTTCGATCCCCGGAATAAAATGATTAGCATGTACCGAACCAGTTATATTACTTATTACGGGTGATCATTGTTGGAATAGATGCCCTAGAGGCAATCTAGTTTAGTATGAATTTGTATTTGGCTAGAAAATTCATTTATTATTTATTGGATATTTAATATAATGAAGTCCTTAGATTTACAATTGTGTTGTTTATCTTAAATATCCCTAGTCAAGTATAATGATTAAATGGGACAATCATCTATAGACTAGTATGGGGTTGGATTGATATGGAGATATCACGATCCAACACATAGGTGTGCATTACGGAATGTTGCACTGGATTGACCCATCACCGAGAAGGCTACATACATGTTATGTTGAGTCACAAGTGCTTCTCGGGTGCAATGGTATTGTCATCCTTAGACTTGAAGTCACTAGATATTCTAGTTGTGGATCATTGTGATCTTGGTAGCGTTAAACGCTACACCGTGACTGGGTAGTTATAAAGGCGTGTACTGGATACAATGAGAAGCAAGCTTAGAGATCGTAGTGGACGTAGAGAGGATTTACCCCTCCCACATAACAGGAGCAAATATCCTAGGCCACTCGAAGGATAGTGCTTATAGAATGTCTGGCCAGACTCAAATAAATCAATATGGGATATTGATGTTATTTGCACGAATAAGGCTATTCCATGGATCGAGAAACTAGGGATTGGATATACGAGTGTGACTTGTATGTCTCGTGTCCAATCCGGATATGGAGGCAAAGGGATGAGACAATTACTTGTACAAGGTTGTCTAGATGACTATTCTATTAGTTGGCTAGAATGGATGTTTTGCTAGAAACCGCTCCATATTAGCAAAGAGTTGCTACCAACTAGATAGAACCTATGGGGTCACACGCTATATAGAGTTGTACTAGATTTGGGAATTAATTAACTGGATTAATTAATTAGAAGGATCACTTTGCAAACCCTTGCAAACTTAGTAGGGACTAATTTGCAAGGAAGGGACTAAATTGAATTCTAGTAGGACTAGAATAAGTCCTTTAGGTAGTTAACAAGGAGTTGTTGGACTATATAAAGGACCCTCCTTCCTTCCTTCCTCATAACTTATGCTCTAAAGAGAACATAACAAGAGTGGGAGAGAGAAAAAGGAGAGAGAGCAAGCAACAAAGGAGGCCGACGCCCCCCCTTGCCGCCGCCCTCGTCCCCGTCGGCCAAAAAGAGGGCCGAGCCCCTTTCCTTTTGTCTCGTTTTGCGTGATTCCTTCACCCTCCTCTCATTCCGGGCTAGCACCAAGGAGATTGGAGATCTAGGATCAACTCTAGGCGTGGATCAACTATAGAGAACGTGACACTATTCGCGTTTGAAGTCATCAAGGAGAACCCAAAGGTGTGTTTATGATTTCTTACCTTCACTATCGTTATGCATCTAGACTTGTGATCCTTGGAGGGTTTTGCATGGTTATTTGTTTGATTATGCTTCCGTTTGCGCGATCCATGAATCAAAACCCTACAGTGGTATCAGAGCCACAGGTCATAGAGCATAAACGTAGTTTATGTGTTACATTCTTGTTGTTTTACACCTTAAATTGTTGTTTATCACGTAAAACAAGACAAATCAAGCATGGGATGCAATTTGTCAATAATTAGATCATAACAAGACCCAATTTTGCATTGGATGCATGAATTGGTGAGTTTAAAAAAAAAATTAGGATCTTAGATCTAGGGTTTGGGCATCCTTGGGGAAGAAGGAGTTCTCCCAAAACAAGGAAACAACCAAACTTGGGCTCCAAGCAAGGAGGTTGTTTTGGAAACAACCTCCACAAGGAGGTTCGGCCCCCTAGGGGACCGCCCCCCTTGCTTGCCGCCCAAGATTGGCGCCCTAAGGGGGCGGGCGGCCCTAACCCGCGGGCCTAGCTTGCGGGTTTTGGGCCGGGCCGGCCCTAGGGCCTTATGGTTCACTTTATTGGGCCCGGGCAATTGGATTGTTGGGCCCATGGACCGTTTTTAACCCTAGAAATCCTAAAATCAATTAAAATTGACCAAGCACGTTAAAATTGGATTTTAACTGTTTATGTGCAAATCGCATGGTGATTGGATATGGCCTTAGGATGTGGTTTGATGTGGATGTTTAATTTTGTGGTTTGGTTTTACGGCCTTGGAGCTGATCAATTAATTGTAATAATTAATTAGGGTTTTATGGCCTGCGTGCCTATTTTTTTCTCAACTTGTGAGATTTATTTTATTTAGTATAGATATTAGCTAGTGCTAGATAAAATAGATTGTTAGCCAAGATTGGAGAAAAGAAGCCCAAAGCCAAAGAAGTCACAAAAGATGGAGCATGGAGCATGGAGCATTCCACATGACTATGAAGGATGGACCAAAAGATCAAGACGCATGGAGATGTGTTTGCTTAGGGTTCATAGATAATTCCATTGGCTTGGAATTATCTTTGTCAAGAAAAAGGCCATATCCACATCACGTTTAATTTCTGTTTTGTGGTTGTTTATTTATTGTCTTATTATTTGTGTGGTTGGTGTATGGATGATGCATGCAATTAGGATAATAAGATAATTAGACAACCCGGATCTATTATTTGGAGTTGTGCCCAAACTCAAATAGATAGATTAGTTGATATTGATCAACAAAATAATTAAAAATTGAAGAAAAATCCCTCAAATTTTAAATATTGTGTTCTTGCCTTCTCGTTATTTAAACACTCATTATCATCATTATTTATCAAGTTCGTGCGTGCCAAAGCATGGCAACTTGGTTCATAATGATGGAATGCGATGGCACGTAACAATGTGCAATTGTTTAGGTAAGAGGTTGAACACAACTAGGCTATTAATTTGATTAAGAAACCTAGAGGCAATCAATTGGGATTATCCATATGGATGGATAAATAAGGAGTTATTTGCCCGGTTGAACCAAGAGTTGCATATGGGATGCAATTGGAAATTGTTCCTACCTAGAAGTAGTCGAATTATGGGTGACTTTCCAAAGCAAGCTCATAAGGAGATGAAAAGATGGATCTTGGCCCACTAGAAAATATAAGGATATTTTCCGCATTAATATCTTGAGGGTTATTAATCCGTAGAAAAATAGTGGGAGCTATATTTAATAAACTAGCCATTATTAAATATAGTCAAAATTCACAAATACTAAAACTTGCGTATTTACCTTTTGTAGAATTCCAAATGGCAAACAACTCATCGAGTTCACAACATTCCCTACGATCTGTCCTTGAGAAGGACAAGCTCTCTGGAACCAACTTTCTTGATTGGTACAGAAACTTGAGAATTGTTCTCAAGCAAGAGAAGAAGCTGTACGCAATAGAGGAGCATGTTCCAGAAGGTCCAGAGAATCAGACACCTGCTGCCTTAAAGGCGTATCAAAAGCGTGTTGATGACGCTAATGATGCGGCCTGCCTAATGCTTTGCACCATGACCTCTGAGCTTCAAAAGCAACATGAGAACATGAATGCTGTCGATATGATCGAACATCTAAAGCAGCTCTTCCAAGAGCAGGCGAGGGTAGAGAGGTATGAGGTCTCAAAGGCACTGTTCAAATGTCATCTGGAAGAAGGGAACCCCGTGGGACCCCATGTACTCCGAATGATCGGGTACTTGGAGAATCTCGCCCGGCTTGGGTTCCCGGTCGGCCAAGAGTTGGCAACCGATCTCGTGTTGCAATCGTTGCCTGAGAGTTATGGACAGTTCATTATGAACTATAACATGAACGAGATCGTTAAACCACTGCCAGATTTGCTCAACATGTTGAGGACGGCTGAACAGAGCATCAACAAGGGTAAGGGCAAGGCCATTATGATGGTGCATAAAGGAAAGGGCAAAAAGTTTGCATCTTCCTCCAAGGGCAAAGGCAAGTCAGTTGCCAAGTCCAAGGAACAAGCCCTTAAGCCTGTTGGTGGCATTGCCAAGGTCGTGACTAAGGGTGAGTGTCACTACTGCAGTCAACCTGGACACTGGAGGAGGAACTGCCCAAAATATCTGGAGGACAAGAGGCTTGGAATAGTGATTCCACCACCACCAGGTATTTTTGTTGTAGATGTCAATTTAACTGTCTCTACATCATGGGTATTAGATACTGGATGTGGATCTCATATTTTTCGAAATATGCAGGATCTGAAGAGAAGTAAAAGATTGGCTAAAGGGGAGGTAGATCTGCGCGTTGGGAATGGAGCAAAGGTTGCTGCGTTGGCCATAGGCGTGTGCGAGCTATCTCTGCCTTCAGGATTAGTTTTAGAATTAAATAATTGCTATTTTGTGCCTGCTATGAGCAGAAACATTATTTCTATTTCTTGTTTGGACAAGGAAGGTTTTATTATTTCAATAAAGAACAATTGTTGTTCCTTTTATTTGAATAATATTCACTATTTTAGTGCGCAATTATTTAATGGACTTTATGTCCTTGATCTAAGCAATCCTGTCTACAACATTAATACCAAGCGGATTAAAATAAATGATTTAAATCCTGCTTATTTATGGCATTGTCGTTTAGGCCACATAAATGAGAAACGTGTATCTAGACTCCATAAGGATGGATTGCTAGACTCATTTGATTTTGAATCATATGAGACATGTGAGGCTTGTTTATTGGGAAAAATGACAAAGTCCCCTTTCAATAAGAAAAGTGAGAGGACTAGTGAGCAATTGGCGCTCATACATACCGATGTGTGTGGGCCATTTGCCATACCTGCCAGGGGTTGTTATGTCTACTTCATTACGTTTACTGATGATTACAGTAGATATGGATTTGTGTACCTTATGAGGGCAAAATCCGAATCCTTTGAAGTGTTCAAAGAATTCAAGAATGAAGTAGAGAAGCAACTTGGCAAAAGTATCAAGGCTCTACGATCGGATCGTGGAGGAGAATACTTGAGCCAAGAGTTTGACGACTATCTTAGAGAGTGTGGGATCGTGTCCCAACTCACTCCACCCGGAACGCCACAATGGAATGGCGTGTCCGAGAGGAGGAATCGAACCCTATTGGATATGGTTCGGTCTATGATGTGTCAAACCGATCTTCCATTGTCATTTTGGGGCTACGCTCTATTAAGTGCAGCTTTCACCATTAACCGTGTTCCATCTAAATCAGTCATGAAGACACCATATGAGATATGGAGTGGGAGGCGTCCCACACTGTCGTTCATGAGGATTTGGGGATGCGATGTCTATGTAAAACGTTTACAATCAGACAAGCTAGGGCCTAAATCGGATAAGTGTAAATTTGTGGGGTACCCTAAGGAAACTAAGGGATACTACTTCTACAATCCAACCGAGTTCAAAGTGTTTGTTGCTCGGACCGGCGTGTTTCTAGAAAGAGAGTTTGTCTCTAAAGAAGCAAGTGGGAGGAATGTAGAACTTGAAGAAGTTCAAGAACCACAAATCACTGAACCGATCATGGAACATGAACAGGAATCACAAGCAGTTGTGGATTCACCTGTTCAGGTAACACAAGAGCTTCGTAGATCTAGTAGAGTGCGCCAGGAACCCGAGAGGTACGGACTTCTCGTAACTGATTCCGGTGACACGATGCTCATAGATGATGAGCCTACTACCTATGAGGAGGCCATGAATGGCCCAGACTCGCAGAAGTGGCTTGAAGCCATGAGATCCGAGATGGAATCCATGTATACCAACAAAGTATGGACTTTGGTGGAACCACCTGATGGGGTGCGGCCCATAGGGTGCAAGTGGGTCTTCAAGAAGAAGATCGACATGGATGGTAATGTGATTACCTATAAGGGCCGATTGGTAGCTAAAGGATTCAGACAGATTCATGGTATTGACTATGATGAAACCTTTTCACCAGTCGCTACGACCAAATCCATCCGAATCCTACTTGCAATTGCAGCATACTACGACTATGAGATTTGGCAGATGGATGTCAAAACAGCATTCCTTTATGGGAATCTCCTCGAGGACGTGTATATGATACAGCCGGAGGGTTTTGAGGATCCAAAGCAAGCCAACAAAGTCTGTAAGCTGCAACGATCCATTTATGGATTAAAGCAAGCTTCTAGGAGTTGGAATCGACGTTTTGATGAAGTGGTCAAAGAGTTTGGCTTCATCAGAAACGAAGATGAGTCTTGTGTCTACAAGAAGGTTAGTGGGAGCTTTGTAGCTTTTCTGGTCTTGTATGTAGATGACATACTACTCATTGGAAACAACATTCCCATGCTGCAATCTGTAAAAGATTGGCTAGGAAAGTGTTTCTCAATGAAAGACTTAGGGGAAGCAGCCTATATACTCGGTATAAAGATCTATAGAGATAGATCTAAAAGGTTGCTAGGCCTAAGTCAAAGTACATATATTGACAAGGTGTTGAAACGGTTCAACATGCAAGATTCCAAGAAGGGATTCTTGCCCATGTCACATGGAATCACTCTTTCGAAGAGTGGTTGTCCTTCCAATGAGATTGAGAAGGAACGCATGAGTAGGATTCCCTATGCCTCGGCCATAGGATCTATCATGTACGCCATGTTATGTACTAGACCAGATGTGTCATATGCCTTGAGTATGACAAGCAGATACCAATCCAATCCGGGTGAGAGTCACTGGATTGCTGTCAAGAACATCCTAAAGTACTTGAGAAGAACTAAGGATGCTTTCTTGATGTTTGGCGGTGAGGAAGAGTTGCGTGTAAGGGGTTACACTGATGCAAGCTTCCAAACCGATAGAGATGACTTTAGATCACAGTCGGGTTATGTGTTTTGCCTGAATGGAGCAGCGGTGAGCTGGAAGAGTTCCAAGAAAGAGACGGTGGCTGATTCTACAACAGAGGCTGAGTACATTGCTGCAAATGGCGCAGCAAAGGAGGCTGTTTGGATCAGAAAGTTTGTTTTTGAACTTGGTGTGGTCCCTAGCATTGCGGATCCAGTGGAGTTGTTCTGTGACAACACTGGGGCGATCGCGCAATCAAAGGAACCAAGATCGCACCAGAAGTCCAAGCATGTGCTCAGGAAGTTTCATCTGATTCGAGATATTATCGATAGAGGAGACGTTCGGATATGCAAGATTCCTACAGATGATAATCTGTCAGACCCGCTTACGAAGCCTCTCACGCAGTGGAAGCATGAAGGGCACACTAGGAGTATGGGCATACGAGATGCGCCAGATTGGCTCTAGTGCAAGTGGGAGACTGTTGGAATAGATGCCCTAGAGGCAATCTAGTTTAGTATGAATTTGTATTTGGCTATAAAATTCATTTATTATTTATTGGATATTTAATATAATGAAGTCCTTAGATTTACAATTGTGTTGTTTATCTTAAATATCCCTAGTCAAGTATAATGATTAAATGGGACAATCATCTATAGACTAGTATGGGGTTGGATTGATATGGAGATATCACGATCCAACACATAGGTGTGCATTACGGAATGTTGCACTAGATTGACCCATCACCGAGAAGGCTACATACATGTTATGTTGAGTCACAAGTGCTTCTCGGGTGCAATGGTATTGTCATCCTTAGACTTGAAGTCACTAGATATTCTAGTTGTGGATCATTGTGATCTTGGTAGCGTTAAACGCTACACCGTGACTGGGTAGTTATAAAGGCGTGTACTGGATACAATGAGAAGCAAGCTTAGAGATCGTAGTGGACGTAGAGAGGATTTGCCCCTCCCACATAACGGGAGCAAATATCCTAGGCCACTCGTAGGATAGTGCTTATAGAATGTCTGGCCAGACTCAAATAAATCAATATGGGATATTGATGTTATTTGCACGAATAAGGCTATTCCATGGATCGAGAAACTAGGGATTGGATATACGAGTGTGACTTGTATGTCTCGTGTCCAATCCGGATATGGAGGCAAAGGGATGAGACAATTACTTGTACAAGGTTGTCTAGATGACTATTCTATTAGTTGGCTAGAATGGATGTTTTGCTAGAAACCGCTCCATATTAGCAAAGAGTTGCTACCAACTAGATAGAACCTATGGGGTCACACGCTATATAGAGTTGTGCTAGATTTGGGAATTAATTAATTGGATTAATTAATTAGAAGGATCACTTTGCAAACCCTTGCAAACTTAGTAGGGACTAATTTGCAAGGAAGGGACTAAATTGAATTCTAGTAGGACTAGAATAAGTCCTTTAGGTAGTTAACAAGGAGTTGTTGGACTATATAAAGGACCCTCCTTCCTTCCTCATAACTTATGCTCTAAAGAGAACATAACAAGAGTGGGAGACAGAAAAAGGAGAGAGAGCAAGCAACAAAGGAGGCCGACGCCCCCCCTTGCCGCCGCCCTCGTCCCCGTCGGCCAAAAAGAGGGCCGAGCCCCTTTCCTTTTGTCTCGTTTTGCGTGATTCCTTCACCCTCCTCTCATTCCGGGCTAGCACCAAGGAGATTGGAGATCTAGGATCAACTCTAGGCGTGGATCAACTATAGAGAACGTGACACTATTCGCGTTTGAAGTCATCAAGGAGAACCCAAAGGTGTGTTTATGATTTCTTACCTTCACTATCGTTATGCATCTAGACTTGTGATCCTTGGAGGGTTTTGCATGGTTATTTGTTTGATTATGCTTCCGTTTGCGCGATCCATGAATCAAAACCCTACAATCATTCCATGGGATTTGGTCCCTAAAGATATGGCACTACGTGCACCCCGACTCCTTCGCCGTAGGCTGGAGTACTGCTTCTAGATACCACTCCTTTGATTGACGCTCTTAGGAGGGTGTTGCAACACTTAAGGTCTAGAATGTCTGATTGTGATCACTGGTCTACCCGGGTACTGTGAGATCAATAATAATATGATTACTATATTTGGAAAGAGTTATTTGTAAGTCGTGTTACGAACAGTCATACCATATCTGAAAGAATTAATCGGGAAACTTTTGACGTATCATAAATGTTATTGAGACATCGTGGTAAACGGATTTGTTGGGGAAAACCAATAGATACTTGTTAATTGATAACTCGACGTTTTTGTTGGCATTATTAGTTGGCAGGCCTTTGTCGGCATTATTATATACGGCTACTGTGCTTAACGGTTGGATTATTGGATTCTATTCTGGTTTTAGTCCATTATTTAACATTGTTGTTTATACTGTTGTGCACTCCATTACTCTTGTTTATTTAACACGTGACCCCACAGCCTTTCGTAACCTTCCTGTTTTTACATGTTAAGGTGTAACTCACTCAGCATTTCTTGCTAACTTTCAAAAAACTGCGGTCTTTGTTTCATTCCCCCGCAGGTCTAGGAGCTGGGATTATGGAGTAGCGGGATTCGAGACACACATAGATAATCATGCATCATCATTTACGATGAGAATACTAGTTTAAAGTCGTTATTATAATGTTGTAGCACGTGTTGTAGCCTAAAGACGATAATGTAATTACTCGTTATTTAACTTTCATGGAATGTAATGTTCTCGATTTCCGCTATTCGAGTAGCACTCTCCCGGTCTCAAACGAGCCGGAACAGCAGAGTGTTACACCCTTGCCTTTGTTGACGCTCTGTTCCGCTGAACTGATTATAACTGTCAGGCAACGATTTCAAGACAAGATCAGTTGCCAAATCTTGGCCAAGTGGGAATCCCAGTCTCTCAAGGTTATCAATATAACCGATCATTCGGAGTACACGAGGCCCTACTGGATTCCCCTCTCCAAGACTACTCTTCAACAATGCTTTAGACACTTCATTGCGTTCATGCCTTGCCTGTTCCTGAAATAATTGTTTCAAGTGTATGATCATATCATAGGCCTCCATGTTCTCGTGCTGCTTCTGAAGCTCAGCAGTCATGGTGCAAAGCATGAGACAAGTCATGTCATTAGAATCATCAACATGTTTCTGACGTGCCCTCACATCCGCTAGAACAGACTCATCTTGTGGTGGGGCTGGAATTGGAGTGTCCAAGACGTACAGCTTCTTTTCTTGCTTAAGGACAATCCTTAAGTTTCTGTACCAGTGAAGGAAATTTGTTCCAGACAGTTTATCCTTCTCAAGGACAGATCGTAGGGATGAAGTCGATGCGTTGTTTTTTGCCATTTGGAATTCTGCAAAACGAGAAATGTGCAATTTTAGTATTTTGAACAATTTAACTATATTCAGTAATGGCTAGATCATCAAATATAGCTCTCAATATTTTTCTCGGATTAATAGCCCTCACCATTAATGCGGAAAATATCATTATATTTTCTAGTAGGTCCAAGATCCATTTTTCACTTCTTCTTGAGCTTGCTTTGGCAAGTCACCCAAGAATAGGTTATTTAGGTAGGAACCATTCCAATTGCATCCCATGCAACTCTTGGTCCAATTAGGTGAACAACTCTTTATTCTTTATCCCATGGATAACGCCTAATTGTCATGCCTCTAGGTTCATCAATCCAATTGAGTCTTACCCAGTTGCGTCCAACCTCTTGCTTGAACATACACACATTACTATCTTGTGTCGTCCGCAACACACCATGGTAAATTAAAATCGCCTTGCTTTGGCAAGCCCGAATTTTAATAAACCCTGATCATGAAGGGTGTTTTGGCAAGAGAAGGCAAAACGCAATATTTAATTGAGGGATTTAGTTTTCTTAATTTGTTTGGTTGATCTAATCAACATGATCTACTTATTTGGATTGGACAATCCTCAATAAAAGACCAACCTTGTTTATTATTATCTTGTTAGTCGTTTTGCTAGTATCGCCATACTCACAAAAATAAATAACAAATATCCAATTGCCCTAAAGTGACAAGCTCATCTCCATGTGCTCCACCATAGTCGCGTGCCTAGGAGGGTGTCTTCTTTGTCTTTTGTCTTCTTTGGTTCTCCGGTCTTCTTCTCCATGCTCTTGGCTATCATCTAAATATTTCTAATTCTAGCCTAACATCTAGAACAAATGAATAATAAAAGCCTCATATGTCGAGGAGAAAAGACGACTCGCAGGCCGTAAAACCTAATTAATTATTACATTAATTTGATCAGCTCGCAGGGCGTAAACCAAACCATAAAGACATAAACATCCACATCCTAGGCCATATCCATCCACCATGCAACAAAGCACATAATACAGATAAAACCAATTTTTAACGCGCATGTTTAATTTTAATTGAATTGGATAATTAGGGTTACAACGGTCCAAGGGGTCCAACCTAAGCCTAGGCCAAACCCCAAGGACCGCCGCCCGCCACGTGGGCCCGGCCCAAGGCCAGCCGCCCTATGTGACCTGCGGACTTGCTTGGCGCGCAAGGAGAGGGGGCGGACGACTAGGATTTCGGCCCTAGTCTCCTTCCCTTCTTCCTTGTTGCCCAAGTTTGGTTGTTTCCTTTATGGATGTTTCCATAAAATTGTTTCCATAATTGAAAACTCCTTTTCAACTATGTGCCCATGAACCCTAATTTTTCAAGAACCCAATAATTCACATCCTATGTGATTTAACTCACCAATTCTAACATCCAACTTTAAATTAGATCTTGTCTATGTTGAATCAAATTCAACTTGCATCTACTGTGCCAATTAATTTCAGTTTTCGCGTAGAAATAACAATACGGTGTATGAACTGAAATTGTAACACATAAAAGCATGTTATGCACTACGACCTGTGGCTCTGATACCACTGTTGGGTTTTGACGTAGGTAACGCAGCGGAATAATAAAAATTTAATCCTACTCAAAGCCCACCAAGGATCACAAGAAGAGTTATCATAACATGATAAAGGACATAGTATTTGTGTACCTTTTTGGTTTGGGAGATCACACGAAGAATATTGTCCTCGTCTCTACAGTTGATCCACGTCTAGACATGAGATCTAGATTCTTCCTTCTCAAGTGCTAGCTTGGACCGGAGGAAGAGGGAATAAGGAATCAAACAACCAAAGGAGAAAAGAGGGTTTCGGCCCTCTCTTGTGCCGACAGGAAGGGGGCGGACGGCTAGGGGCTTCGGCCTCTAGCTTGTTCTTGCTCTCTCTTTTTCTCTCTCCCAATCTCTTGTGTTATGTCTAATAACATTAGTGGGAAGGAAGCTAGAGCCTCCTTTATATACTCCAACAACTCCTTGTTAACTACATAAAAGTCCTTCCTAGTTCTACATGAACTTGGATTAGTCCCTTCCTTGAGTTTGCAAGGTGTTGCACAATGATCCTTCTTATTAATTAATCATATTAATTAATCTCAAATCTAGTTCTACTCTATTTGACGTGTGACCCCATAGGTTTCTACTCAGTTGGTAGTAACTCATTACTAACATGGAGCGGTGTCTAGCAACACATCCATGCCACCCAACTAATAGATATAGTCAGTGATCCCGACAAACCTCTTGTGCCCAATATCTCATATTGCACTTATCCCTATGTCTCCATATCCGGATTGGACACGAGACATAAATAGTCACACTCGTATATCGAATCCATAGTTCCTCGATCCTGGTAATATGCTTATGCAAGCAGATAACATCAATATCTCCATATTGATTTATCTGAGTCTGGCCGGACATTCAATAAGCCTCATCCCTCGAGTGGCCGTGGATCTCCCATTATGTGGGAGGGAAAAATCCTCTCTACATCACTACGATCTCTAAGCTTGCTTCCTATCGTGTCCGGTAGCTATCTTTATGATTACCCAGTTACGGTGTAACGTTTGATAACATCAAAGCACGATATTTCACAACTAGAGTATCTAGTGACTTCAAGTCTAAGGATTGCAATTATATTATCACTATGAGAAGCGATTGTGACTTTAACATAATCTAATGTATCCTTCTCGTTGTGGGTCAATCCAGTATGCCATTACTCCTAATGCATATCCATGTGTTAGAATTGATATCTCCATATCAATCTACACACATACTAGTCTATATTTGATCGTACTATTAATCAATATAGTGTACTAGGGATATTTAAGATGAACAACACATTGTATCTAAGGACTTCATTATATTATATATCACAATATATAATAAATGAATATTCTAGCCAATAATAATGTTCATACTTGATATTAGATTGCGTCTAGGGCACCTATTCCAACAAATTGGATACACAACTTGGAAGGAGACATTTTAGATAATGTCCTCCAAGACAATTTCCAGGGAAAGGTGGCAAATCTGATAAACTCTTAAACCAAAAGATGGAGAGTGGCACACATCAAGAACAGCTTCAACACAGCTATTGCCAATATCATCCTTAAAACCCCTATCTCCTCCCAAACTTTAAAAGATACACCTATCTGGAAAACCACAATGAATGGCATCCATTCTGTCAAGAGTGGGTACTATTTGGCCTATCTAATGGAGGATCGATCTATTAATATGGCCAGTACCTCATTTTCTTGGAATCCAAATTTCTGTAAATTCTTGTGGACCATAGCCATTCCCCCCCCCCCCCCAAATCATAATGCCCTGAAGTCAAAAAAAAATATGTTGACCATAAGGTTCTCCTCCTCTAATCTGTGTGACATGTGTGGTTTAGAAGGAAAATCTTCAGAGCACATGCTCTTCAACTGCAGCTGGGTTAAATGCCTCTTGTATGGTGTCAATTTGAATCCCTATCCAAGGAACAAGATGGTTGTGGATAATGTCAGAAACTGGCTCAATGATCTTCAATCCAAGGCCAATGAAGGCAGCATTAAAATCTCTGCAGTTGAGGACTTTTTGGTGTGTTGCTGGTTGTAGATAGTGCTTTCTGAGCTGACAGATCTTGGCCACGTGGCAACCATCCAGCACACCATATTGTGCTCCACACACACTGGATCACCAGCCGAGCTGATCCATGTGGGGGCTGCGAGACAGAGCCCTCGCATACCACTGCACGGGACTTGTAGGGACTTAGTGGTTTGGAGGCTAGAGTAAGCCCTGTCGCGTGCGAGTAAAGCCCGCACGCGACCTTTAGTAACTGTTTTGAGAGATTTATGGCACGAGCTCCATAAACCCGGTCAATCCGGTCAAACCCGGTCAACCTCGTAACGGTTCCGGTATTCGCGCACCACGTGCTGTAACGGTCCCTATATACTCGTACGAACGTGCCGTTATGGTTAAGCTAATTAAGCCGCCATCAATGGGCGCATTAACCACACTACAACGGTCACGTTCTCTTCTATATATAGGACGTTAACCTTTCCATACAAAGGAGAACACACTGGCCATACGCGGAAGCTCTGCCAAACCTCTGTCTCTCTCTCAGACATTGCTACTGACTTACTCTCTCCCTACACACAACCCCACTCTTCCTGTGCGATCCTCAATCCTCTACATACGGTGTACACGGAGGTCTCCCCGCCGGAATCTCTTGTGCACATTTTGGTGAACCCGACGTGAACTTACCAGCAAAAGCAACCATGTCTCAGGAGGATGATATCAGCAACAGATCGCCCTCCACCGAAACCTCCTCGGGAGAGGGGACCCGCCGTACTCCTACCACTCCCGGCGAGACACCGACGCTAGAGTCTTTGGACGCCACTGTTCAAGGCCAGGCGAAAGCTCTCAAGGCCCAATCCGAGCAGCTAGAACGGATCTTGGCCGTTCTGGGTACCCTTGCACCAAATCCTTCGTCGGTCACCGCCGTCTCTAAAGGAGGAGGGGCCCCTACCGCTCCGGGACTGGGAGTGTCAACCACACCTCCCAACCCCAACCTGCAAACTCCACCGGCGACCGCGCAGCTGCCTTCGATTCAGGGGTCAACGGCTCAGGTGTTGCCTCTCACTGCTCACATTTCTCAGCCCTCAGCTTTGGCGTCTAACCCGACTCTGCATTACTCTCTGCCTCCTCCAACGGCGATCTGGGGCAATGCGAGCAGTCCATATGTCCCCAATCCTTCGACGGCGTATGTGTCGCCTCCGCCTGCGGCAACCCCTCCTTCGACGACCGAGGGAACCATTCCAGAATGCATGACGTCTCTGCAGAAGCGCATGGACACTATTTTGGCTCATCAGTCATTCGCGGATACCATAATCCCAAAGCTGGACAATGATCCACCCATTCCACGAGAGATCTATCTCATGCCTAACCCGGCGGGGTACAAAGCTCCCAAATGGGACAAGTTCGAGGATGTCAACGGAAACGCTCATGAGCATGTCATGCGTTTCATTGATGTCATGGGGCCATACGGAGCTGATTCCAAACTGCTGATGCGAGAGTTCCCAAAATCTTTAGGGAACGTGGCGTACAAGTGGTACCGAACGTTGGAAGCCGGATCCGTGAAGACTTGGGACGACATGGTCCAGAAGTTCTACACCAAATTCTTCCAGATGGAAGAAAAGGTGACAATGATTCATCTCTCGCGGATGTATCAGAAGCGCGAGGAGGACGGGATCACTTTCATCAAGAAATTCAGGGCGAAATCCTTGGAATGCAAAGATCCAATGCTCGAAAGTCGGCTCGTAGAGATATGCCTGCAGTGCATGCGAGATGAATACAAAGGTATGCTCATTAATTTGCAAACACCTACGTTTTCAAAGCTAATTGAATGCACGAAGAACATCGAGCCCATAGTCGAGAGGCAGAAAAAGAAGAACGCTCCGGAGCGACCTCCGAGCGCCACCACCTATAAGATCGGGAGGTTCGGTTACAAGAGGGGACGCGAAGCTGAGGTTAATACAGTTTCACCCCAGAAGCAAGCGAAGGCTGTAAACTTCGACGCACCACCCCTACCATGCTCGGTAGAGGAGGCAAGCGACCTCTGCAGGCAGTGGCGTAAGGACGGTGTCCTGCCGCCGCTCGAAAAGATACCCTCTAAGGAGATGGTGAGGGACCCTAAGTGGTGCGAGTACCACGGCAAGGTCATGCACCCCACAGCGGAATGTAAAAAGCTCAGGTTCGCGTTCGACCAGAAGATGAAGAACGGCGAGCTGATCGTCAGCGATCACCGGAAGGATGTGCGCAACAACCCGCTTCCTGCTCATGCGGAGCAGGGCTCGAAAGGCAAAGAGGTCGCCATGATCTCGATCGTCGACTTGGAAGAAGTCGCAGAGGATGGTCTACCCATCGTTGTCGAGGTCCATGAAGACGAGGACTACAGCAGGGACACGGAGGATGAACGTGCCGACCGGATGAAAGGGTCGCACGGCTTCAGCAGATTCTTCGACGAGATGAATTTCTCGGAGAAATGCCGTACAGATATGACGAAAGCGATCTTGAGAATAGCGGAAGACTACGAGGAGGATCTTGTAGTATCCAACGGGAAAATCATCAGGGCGTCTCGCTCTACAGAAAAGATCATGACCTTTTCTGCCAGCGACAAGAAGACGGATGCGAGCCACCAGAGGCCTCTGTACGTGACAGCCATCATCAACGGCGTCGAGTTCAAACGAGCATTCGTCGATGGCGGAGCAGCGGTCAACGTCGTTTCGCTCCACACACTGAAGCTAGCAGGGATCCCCGAGCATAAGATCGTCAAGCGTCCATCTCCGCTGATGGGATTCGGAAGCGACTCTAGAATGACGATCGGATGGATCCGCCTGGGAGTTCATATTGGCAAAATCAAGTGCTCAGCAAAGTTCTATGTCATAGACGCGAACACTACATACCACATGATTATTGGTCGAGCCTGGATTCATCGCTTCGATGCGGTTCCTTCAACAGCTCACCAAGTTATGAAAGCTATCTGGAACGACAGAGTAGTCGAGATACCGGCTTCGACGAACCCGTTCAACCTGGACGAAGCACATCTCAGCGAGGCGGTATGGTTCACCGAGATGGCGGATGAGCAAACACCGGGACCATTCAACCCTACTCCTTTGCCTCTCTGGGAGGACATCAAGGACCAGTCACCTGCGGGAGTAATGGTGACAAGGGAAGATGCCAAGGATAAGCCGCCTACACGCGAAGAGGCGCCGCGTATCGCATACCATCGGAAGAATGTGTATACTCTGAAAAGAATCGCAAAGCATGATACCGAGGGCAAGGAGATAGAGAGCTTCTACGCCAATGGGAAGAAATGCTATCGCATATGAAGGTGCGCGGGGATGTCCTCACACGGGCATGGGGATATCCCTGGGCAAATCAATCAAATCGAGCAGATTGCACTGACGGAAAAGCCAATGCAGAGCACTCCAGATGAGAAGCTCAAAGAAGCGCCTGAATGCATGGAAGACAGGCCCAGACCGCAAAAGCAAGAGCTAAAGGAAGTGTTCCTCAGCCCGAATGAGGAAAAGAAAAGGCCAGTCTTTCTAAGTGCGGACCTCACAAGCGAAGAGGAGCAAGGGCTGCTACAACTCCTAACTGAATACAAGGATGTGTTCGCATGGGAGTACGATGAAATGCCAGGTCTGGATACAAGCATCACCATGCACCGTTTAGACATCATCCCAGGGTCTAAACCGGTAAAGCAGAGCACAAGGAGCTTCAGACCGGAGCTTAACGTGAAAATCAAGCAGGAAATTGTCAAACTCCTAGATGCCAAATTCATAGAGCCGAACCACCATCCCACATGGCTGGCCAACATCGTGCCGGTGGTGAAAAAGAACGGACAGCTCCACATCTGCGTGGACTTCCGAGATCTCAATCGCTTCTGCCCCAAGGACGATTTCCCACTGCCCAATATCGATTTGCTTATCGATTCAACAGCGGGCCATCGCATGTTCAGTTTCATGGACGGCTTCAGCGGGTACAACAAGATCAAGATGGATCCCGAAGATGCGCGGAAAACTGCATTCATCACTCCGGTGGGAGTGTTCAACTACACAGTGATGCCGTTCGGTCTTAAGAACACGGGTGCGACCTATCAGCGGGCCATGATGGCTCTATTCCACGACATGATGCACAAAGAAGTGGAATTCTATGTGGATGACCTGGTGGTTAAATCCAAGCACGAAGCAGATCACCTCGCAGATCTACGGAAGGTGTTCAACAGATGTAGGCGCTTTCAACTAAAGATGAATCCCATGAAACGCGCATTTGGGGTAACATCGGGGAAGTTCTTGGGATGCGTAGTTCATCGCCAAGGAATCGAGCCTGACCCTGCGAAAGTATCATCCATAACTGGCATGACGCCGCCCCATAACCAGAGTGCATTGAAGACATTTTTAGGAAAGCTATCCTATCTGCGGAGATTCATCCCAGCGATTGCCGAAATCACATGCTGTTTTAGCACTCTTCTCAAGAAGGACGCCGTGTACAACTGGGCTCCGGAGCACGAAGCCGCATTCGAAAAGCTGAAGGATTTGCTGACATCCTCGAAAATAATGATCGCACCTCAACTGGGATCACCGCTTCTGCTATATGTGACATCAACAAGGAGATCTATAGGAGCGCTCTTGGCTCAGGAGTATGAAGGCCAAGAGAGACCTATCTACTACATCTCTAGCATCGTGCAGCCTGCTGAATCAAGGTACACAGACATCGAACGTCATTGCCTTGCCTTATTCTTTGTGATAGAGAAGTTGAAACACTATTTTGCATCACACAAAGTAGTAGTGGTCACCAAGAGCGACCCCATACGATATTTGCTAACTCACACTACTCCTGGCGGGAGATTGGCGAAATGGTACATGACCATCTCTCAATATGATATCACATGCGTGCGACCGCGAGCGATCAAGTCGCAGGCAGTAGCAGATCTGTTGGCACAGTTCCCCGATAA
Source organism: Linanthus parryae (assembly GCA_023055425.1). Taxonomy (NCBI): domain Eukaryota; kingdom Viridiplantae; phylum Streptophyta; class Magnoliopsida; order Ericales; family Polemoniaceae; genus Linanthus; species Linanthus parryae. Next base: position 127,545,966 of record JALGPY010000001.1, read on the forward strand.
CAGCCACGAGCCCGTGATCGAGGAAGAGCTCGAAGGCCCTGAGATCTATGCAATCGACGTGCCCTATTGAACGCTCCACTTTGACGGCTCGTCCACAAGGAAAGGTGGAGGCATTGGGATAGTCTTGACCAAACCAGATGGGGAGGTCATACAGATGTCCGCAAAGCTCAACTTCGCAGTCACAAACAATGAAGCAGAATATGAAGCCCTCATAGCGGGACTGCGCGCAGCGAAAGCTTTGGAAGTAAGCAATCTGACGGTCATGGGAGACTCCAAGTTGATCATCAAACAGGCCTCGGGCGAATACGGTTTGAAGGAGATTAATCTTCTGTCTTACCGCACCTTAGTGCAAAAGCTGGTACAGCAGTTTTGCGATGTGAGGTACGAGCACAAGCCCCGAGCAGACAACAGACATGCAGACGCTTTGGCAACCTTGGGATCCAAGGTCAGTACAGACAAATGTCCCGCAAAGATCTCTATCGAAGTGCGAGCATCGTCGGCATTGACAGAAGACGCGTGCGATGATGAACACATGGATGACACGGATTGGAGAAAAGCAATCCTACAAGCTATTGCGAAAGGCACAAGCAGTGAAAGCTGGGCACTCACAAAAGGGTACTGCATACATGATAACACTCTCTATTACAAGGGTCCCAGCGGAATACTCATGCGATGCGTCTCCGAGCAAGAGGGACAACAGCTGTTAGAAAAGATTCACCAACACGCTTGCGGAGAAAGCGAGGTGTCAATCTACAGGAAGGCTCAGAGATATGGCATTCATTGGCCAGACATGTCAACAGCCGCAGCTCTAATACAAGGGAAGTGCGAGAGTTGCGCGCTAATCAAAGATTCTCTCCTCATCGCCTTAATCGAGGACGACACAGATTGGAGGAAGCCACTCTTCGATTTTCTCACCCAGGGCATCGTGCCTGAATCGAGAAAAGAAGCTGAGAAATTGAAAAGGAAAGCATCTCGATATGTAGTACAGGAAAACCTGCTTTGGCGAAGAGGTCACGAGGGCAACTTGCTGCGATGTCTAGACGGCAGAGAAGCACAAGAGGTCATGGACCTTTCTCATCAGGTGGAACACCAAGGAGGTGCGAAATTATGCAGACAGCTCCTCTCAATTGGATATTTCTGGCCTACAATGGAGGCCGATTGACGCACCAAAGTACGACGCTGCCAGGAATGCCAGTTCAAAGGAAACCTGGTGCACGCTCCCGCCGTGGATCTACATGCATTAGGCACACCATGGCCATTTCACACATGGGCTTTGGACTTCATCGGTCCCATCCGACCAACGTCGCACGGGAATCATTTCATTCTCACCGCAACTGAGCTATTCACCAAGTGGGTGGAAGCAATACCACTGAAGACGGCAAATGCGCTGGTTGTGGTCAACTTCATCCAGGAAAGCATCATATGCAGGTTCGGAATCCCAAACACCACTCTTTCAGATAACGGTACTCCTTTTGTTAATCGCCAGGTAGCTGCGAAATTAGCGGAGTACAATATCAGGCAGATATGTTCTACCCCTTATTACCCGAAGGGAAATGGACAAGCCGAAGCGACCAACAAAACGCTGTTGAGAATTTTGAGCAAGATGGTCGCAGATGACCACAAGAAGTGGGCCGACTCTCTAAGTATAGCTCTGTGGGCCTACCGAACTTCTCCAAGGACACCCACGGGAGCCTCGCCATTTCTACTACGTTATGGGGCCGAAGCTGTGGTACCTGCGGAGGTGAGAGTCAATTCGGCAAGGCTAGCCTTCCACGCACTCTACGAAAATCAACGCGATCATGACTTAGTCCTGCTAGAGGAAAAGCGAGAACAAGCCAAAAAGACCAACAAGCGATATCAAGAAAGGATTGCTCGTGCTTACAATAAGACAGTCCAGCGAAGAGATTTCGCAGTTGGAGACTTGGTCCTGCGCGCATCTGACCACTGCATGCGAGAAGCGACTCACCCAAAGTTCGCAGCCAATTGGGAAGGACCCTTCGAAGTCACAGAAGTCTTCGACATGGCTATTGCAGCATACGAAGGTTGCACGGCACAACCTCAACCCCGAGTTCAGTCAACATGCGCTGGATTAAGAAGTACTATCCCTGACTTCTCTCATTTCATACGTTTTATTATAACGTCGCCTAATCTCTTGTACGGTTACGATTTACACAATCTCCTCTCCCATATGAGAGGATTGTAATCTCATCTCTCCCATATGAGAGCATTATAATAAGAAAATTCTCCCAAATGAGAAATTTCATATTTCTGGATGTCGATTTTACTTTATTAGTTTGCTATAACTGTTAACAATAAGTCATCTGCTACCATAGCATTATGCAAATGCGATCTTATTTGATCATCTAAGCCTATCTGTTACGATAGCAGCCTATGCAAATGCGATCTTAATTGATCATCTAAGCCTATCTGTTACGATAGCAGCCTATGCAAATGCGATCTTAATTGATCATCTAAGCCTATCTGTTACGATAGCAGCCTATGCAAATGCGATCTTAATTGATCATCTAAGCCTATCTGTTACGATAGCAGCCTATGCAAATGCGATCTTAATTGATCATCTAAGCCTATCTGTTACGATAGCAGCCTATGCAAATGCGGTCTTAATTGATCCTCTAAGCCTATCTGTTACGATAGCAGCCAATGCAAATGCGATCTGAATCGATCATTCAAGCCTATCTGTTACGATAGCAGCCAATGCAGACGCGATCTGAATTGATCATCCAAGCCTATCTGTTACGATAGCAACTCATTCGCAAAATGATCTTAATAGATCTTCTAAAGCTTATCTGTTATGATAGCAACCCATGCGAAAAACGATCTTAATTGATCTAGTAAAGCCTATCTGTTACGATAGCCACTCATGCAAAAATGATCTCAATTGATCTTCTAGTAAAGCCTATCTGCCACGATAGCAACTCGCACCACTTAACGATCTTAATTGATCTACTAAAGACTATCTGCTACGATAGCAATATTGTGAAAATGATCTTAAGTGATCCACAAATGCCAATCACAAGCCCATCTGCCAGGATGGCACAGCTGCGAAAATATGATCTCGAACAATCTATTGAAAGATCCGCGAATTCATATAGCAGATCGCAAATGCGAAACCATTACATAGCATTATGCAAGGCGAAATATGCCGGAACGCATGCGAAGTTGTATTTTGTTGTAAAGAGACAGCAGATAATACAAAAGCTATTTATCATTATGAGTCGAAAAGACTTGCAATTTATCTGTCTAGAAAGCAGCTTACAAGCGAAAAAGCTCAAATCTAACTACACAGCCAACATGGCTTACAATACATTCGAAAAGTAACTCACAAGCATGAAGTTACACATCGTGGGAATCCCGACTGAAAAAGGATGAACCTAACGGTCCTAACACCGGCTATGCAATACACAGATCTGCGGCCAAAGATCTATAGCAAAAGGGATGCTGCTGCGAAGAGATCAGCTTGTCATTCGCTATGTCCTTAGCAGCAAGATCTTCGAAACGGTACGTCCAAGACCCCAAGGGGTGACAAAGGCCTCTGTCTGATCAAGATAAGCACCGGAGGAACCTCCTGTTCCGACATATGTTGTCCTGCAAAACAGGCGAAGCAGTCATTCCTCTGGTGATGGACCCCTTGTCATGATAGACAAGGGCATTGGCAAGCCCCCTGAGTTCAAGAACGAAGAGGCAAGAAATCCTCCTCCAGGGATGCTGGAGGATAATTCCGCCGTTCATTACGAGGCGGTAGCACGGTCACTTCGGCGCTGCACCTCACCGGGAGGCGGCCGGAAACATGACCTGCAAACATAATACACGAAGAAATTTCTTCGAACACACATGAGATATCATCTCCACCTCCTTTATGATGGTTATAAAGAGCAATAAGCCTCATAAAGTGGATCTTGGAAACTATTTCTACAGCACAAAGCGTAAACTCAGGATTCACAACTTGAAGTTGCCATGAATCAACGAAAAACAAGCGTTGAAGCCAGCAGTCGTAAGGACTCACGGCAAAGCACATTTTTGGGATGAAGAACCCAAATGGCAAACACAGGGTTTATATAGACCTCGTGGAGACTCTTCAATTTCCAAAGATGAGTCAGCAGAATTTGAAAAGAGGGTAAGGCCAATCACTTACGCCTTGAAAAGCGGTATCCATTAATTACCCTACTAAAGGCTACGACGATTCAGTTGCGTATCCTAATAAATGACGGATAGTCATGATTTGGATGGACTTCCCAACGAAAGCGTGCTTATCTTCCGAGAAATTAGCGCAAAAATCAAGCAGAGTATCAATTGCTGATGTCATAATTGGATATGCACAGAGATATCCTATCAAATCCCGGAAAGGGCAAAACGGGCAAGTAGATTCTTGTTGATAAAAAAAGGGGGAGAAACCCTAGCAACATTACATTAATGTTTCAAACATTACATTAATGTTTCAGCCATTTCCTTGCTATTTTCAAAATTCAAAAAGTCAAAAGCAAATTCTTGATCAAGGAGTCATGGGGTGCGAACTGATGGCTCAGCTTCTCTACCTGCTCCACTTCTTGCTTCAATTGCTCGCACTTGGCATTCATCTCATGATAGAGCTTCATAGCTTCTTCAGCCTTTTGCTTCTGCTGCTCCACCTTCTGCTTTTCAGCTGCGAGGTTCTGGTGACCGAGCTGCAAGGTTACGGCTGCGCAAATCAGAGTGACTCTTTTCATAAGAAATCTGAAACCCAGTCTGCCCTGAACTTTGGTAAGAAGATTTTCGCACATGCCATGAAGCAATTCGGCGCTCTGGACAGAGATGGTCTCAGGCGTGGCCGCAGACAGCTGCTCCAAAATCCAAATGGCTTCGGTGAGAAACAGCCTCCTGTCGAAGGGCCCTATCTCCAGAGATCTTGCGAACGATCGGGGGTAGGTGAGGCGCATCCGGACTAGCCAGTCCACATCTGTTTGCTTCAAACCTGAAGCAATGTCAAAACTAAGTTATGCTATCAAACTCGCAAATGCACCGTGCGAGATGCAAACAGTGAATCACTACTTACCAGTTCCTTCGAGAATCTCAAGAAGAGAAGGAATGCGCATTACTGAGGTCGTTGAAGACTGCCCTTGCTCCATGGCTCTCCTGTCAGCTGCGAGCTCTAACTCCTCATAGTTAGAAGGAAGAGTGTAGGCCGCACCAGCTGCGACTGCATTCCCAACCTGCGAGCCCCAAAAGCCCCACGCAGGAATAGATGCCGCCGACTCAGTCATCGCCGGAGGCGAAGTGACAGCCGAGGTCGCTTGGCGAGGAACATTCTCAGATGCGGAAGCATTGGCAGTATTTGTCCTTACTTCCTCAGCGCCAGCATGGGCATCTTCATCCATTAGCACAGCACCAGCTTCAGCATCGTCGGAAATTTCGATGATGTCCTCAAAAGGCTCACCTGCATGATCAGTAGCTGCGACGGGCTTCTCTGTATGGGGGCTCGGAATCGGAACGTAGGATGCAGAAGACTGACTTCTTTGCTCCGGCGCATGTTCCTCAACATTGCCTGCGATACAAAATGCGATGGTATGAGGTAACTTGCATTGAATAATATTTTTCTATCTTTACGTAAGCTAAGCGCAAGCACCTCCACGCGAAAGTGGGATTGAAGCCTCTTCATACACTAAAGACGAGGAACCATGTCCTATTAGTGTGTCCTCACTAAGCAAGTCTTTAAGAGAGGCGTGACCTGGGATGCGAAGAAACCAGTCATGATCCTGTTTCAAGTTGCTAAGGCCTAGTACATGCGTATCACTCGAATGATTACCTGAAGGTTCTCCGCACTTGTTTACTAGCCAACGGCGAATGTCAGCCTTTGACACACCATGCTTTAACGCACCCACAATAACATCTCTATAAGTAACTGCGAGATTGAAGATCTCACCTTTATCGCCGCCTGCGATTTCTTCAAAGTCCGCTTGGACTTGCTCCAGGGCTGCTGCATCCTCTTCTGGAACCGCATCCTCCTCCTCCGCCTGGGGAGCCACTTCTTCGGGAAGCTCATCTTCCTCGTTAACCGGACGCACTAAGTCTTCAACATGCTGCTCTTCGAGGCTCCGCTGTCGCACACGCTCGAGCTCCTCTTCTTCTCGCTGCCTTCTTCTTTCAGCAGCCTCCGCGGCTGTCTTCCTGGACTCAGCAAGAATGTCCTCGCTTATGGGATCGTCTGGAATGCCAGAATGGGTATCTCTCTTTTGTCTCTTGGCCAAAAGGCCACCAATGGTCTCATCATCATCATCATCTGCGAAGATATGATTGGTTTAAGAAAAGAAGTGCAAAGAAGTTACGATAATGGGAAAGGAAATGCGACGGGGGTACCTCCTGATTCTTCCTCATGTATCACAACTGTTCTTTCTTCTTCTTCTTCATCACTTTCTCTGGGCTCCTGCCTCTCTCCTTCTTCCTCTTGGTTGAATGGAACGAAAGTCTCAACTGCAAGCTCTTTCCGCACTTTGCTGGGCATGCGACCTTTGCCTTTGTCCTTGACAGAAAGGGACCTCATCGGAGGAGAAGTCGGAGCACTTCTAGGGGAAGAAATTGTAATTCCCTTTTGCCTAGGTCTTTTCACTCTCGGCGCCGCAGTCGCTGGAGGGGACGGATCATCTCCGGGAGGAGGCGAGGCCGGAGCATTGTCTATCAGCGAGTCGGCAAAAGCATTCATGACTGCGTGGATCTTGGTTTCGACCTCAGGGTCCATCCTCCATGCTAGCCGAAACGACTGCTTTTGTCTTCTGGTGGCAACAATGGCGTTAACCAATGACTTGGAGCGATCACCAGATGCGAATCGCCGCACATGAAACTACAGCAAACAGTACAAAATAAAGGTGTCAGCATAAGGAAATCAAGAAGCTTAACGCACGCGAAGAAATTGCTTACCTCAGCAAATGCCTTGCTGTATCTGACGACATGCGTGTCGCCCTTCTTAACTGCGGCGACCTTCTCCTTCAGAATGATGTCAGGACACAAATGGTTCTCGCGATCCAACAGTGAGTAACAACCATACTCAGACTCGCTCAGACTGCAATTGGGGCGAAACGGGAAAGAATTTCTCTTGATCAAGGGGGCTCTACTTGGCTGCGCGGCCGACTGCGTCTCAATCCTCGTTTGCTGGGCAATCCAGTATGCGAGCCAGTTCTGAGAACAACCACCCTCGCGGGTCCCTGCAGGCTGCTCAAAGGGAAGATTGCTCATGAATACTGTCTTACACTCCTTTGTCAGCAAGCGCTTATAGCAACCTCTGATAATGGACTGGGGCCAGATTGATGGTGCCACTGCATCAAAGCCAAACTGGGGAGAAACTCGAGTGGGGTCAACATCCACGGTAATCCTCTCGTACCTTGGCGCGAGCTCACGAATATGCTCTGCGAGGGCAGGGAGAGAACCTCGTAGACACCAGCAAAAGAACTCGCGATAGCGTTCATGGAAATGCGGTCCCTCTTCGAAGAGGAGTTCTTCGGAGAAAACGACACCCTTAGAGGGGTACAGCTTTAGAAACCATCACACGTTCTCAACACGTGTGGCATAGGGCCTGGCGGTGAACTCTTTCCGTTTGTCGCATATCAAGCTCCAAACACACTTGGTGTTGCTCGCTCCGAACCACCTCGCAGCTCTGCCGCTGTTGCGTTCCTCCGTCTCGCCTGGGGGACACCACTTGTCGGGTTTGAGAGCAGTTGGGGCATAGGATGGCCACCGCTCGAAGACCCACATTGTCAAAAAGGAGATGTTGACGAAAGTCAGTACATCGAGGCGGCCACGCGACTCTTTCATGGCCAAAACCAACTGATCAAGCCTGTAATACAGAGTGCCCAAGACCAAGGGTCCGAGTGCGACTCTCTGGCCAAGGGTGAGCCTCACAGCAAGTGGCAAAACATGGTAAAAGACTCCATCATGGGGGTGACCGTCGATCAAGTACCTCGACAACCAAGCACAGAGGAAAGCGCAGAGGGTCAAGTGATAGCCTTTACCCTCCACATAATTCTCGGCATCTGGGTTCTCACTCAGAAGCTTCTTGGTGATGCTGCTGTTCGCATAGTCTCGAAAGAAGTACTGCAACCATTTGTTCCAAGTGTTCTTCGCAGACGTATCAACCAATTGCCAGTTTGGGAGGGCTTTCGTAGTAGTCCACCGAGTAGAGATTTTCTTTACCTCTGCCAGGCATTCCTCCATCTGCGTGTACAAGGCAATCTCCGCAGCCGTCCTCAAGGGACTCAAAGGGTCCACTTCACCCATGGGGGAAAGATCGTACAGCATATGCACGTCCTCGAGTGTAGGAGCAGCCTCGAACTCAGCAAAATGGAATGTGTGAGTCGCAGGCGAGTAGCGGGAAAGAAGCTCTAGAAGCATGGACTGGTCCAGCTTCACGGCAGCACCCTTCATAGCACGAACAGCGAAGTATACGCCGGCTTCATCGAGAGTCGCGGCATGATTGTCCAACACGTGGTCAATCCACTCATCCATATAGTCCAATTTCTGGACGAAAGCCTGGGTAGAAATCGCAGTATAGGGGAAGTACCCGTTTTCGACCCCCAATCGAACCACATCCTCGGAACCAATCAACTCGAGCAAGGCTGAGTTAACTGGGCGAGTCAGTGTCAGCAATCTCTCAACCGGGACAGGATCAGGCATCCTCTTCGCCTTAACTCTCGCATGATAGAAATCTTGGCCACCTAAATAGGGGGCTTTTCGCCACAAGGCCTGCGGAAGGTCGGGTATCTCTTCATCTTCCTTGTTGGGTTTGGTTCCTTTTGTCTTGGCCATTCCTGCGGAAGAGCAAGAAAAAAGGGGGGAGAAAGGCGCTACACTTCAGTTTGAAAGTTCGAAATCCGAGATCTATTATGAAAAGAAAGACGAACAGTTTCTGGTATCAATTTCAGAAATTAAGGGTTGCATTATCAGCGATTTCAAGATCTCACATCCGGATCCCTTATTATTGAAGGATTAAAGCAAAAGTGGGTTCAAAGATCAAGGTTTCTTTGCAAGTTTCAACAGATTATATGTTCTGGGCTTACAGATTCAACGCAGTTCAAGGCAAACATTGGTATCTTAAATCAAAATTGAACAAGGCCAACCTTGTTTTCTTGAAGCCTGCTTGGATATGCACAACTGAAGAAGACGATTTGCAGTTTTGAACTGATGATTGATTATCTGAATCTGCTCTCGAAGATCTCCGGGTACCATTCACTTTAAGAGAAAGAAGTGATGCTTTGCAACAGTGGATACAGAGTATTTATCCAAAAACACGAAGGGTTGCGTCCTTTCAGTAGTCGAATCGCAACCGTCACCATCGAATCGCGCAATCACAGGACAAGCTGACGTCACGCCTAAAACCCTAGAAGCCAGACGACACGACTCTAGGGGTTTTAGGTCATAATGGCACGCACGGGGGCTGAACTTACCCGTATTTGAATTGGTGTGTGGCGGCAACGCGTATGTTGGTTTTCGCGCATGGAAGTCTATACAGCTATGAGTCTTCACGCGCAGAAAGGGGGCTAATGTAGATAGTGCTTTCTGAGCTGACAGATCTTGGCCACGTGGCAACCATCCAGCACACCATATTGTGCTCCACACACACTGGATCACCAGCCGAGCTGATCCATGTGGGGGCTGCGAGACAGAGCCCTCGCATACCACTGCACGGGACTTGTAGGGACTTAGTGGTTTGGAGGCTAGAGTAAGCCCTGTCGCGTGCGAGTCAAGCCCGCACGCGACCTTTAGTAACTGTTTTGAGAGATTTATGGCACGAGCTCCATAAACCCGGTCAATCCGGTCAAACCCGGTCAACCTCGTAACGGTTCCGGTATTCGCGCACCACGTGCTGTAACGGTCCCTATATACTCGTACGAACGTGCCGTTATGGTTAAGCTAATTAAGCCGCCATCAATGGGCACATTAACCACACTACAACGGTCACGTTCTCTGCTATATATAGGACGTTAACCTTTCCATACAAAGGAGAACACACTGGCCATACGCGGAAGCTCTGCCAAACCTCTGTCTCTCTCTCAGACATTGCTACTGACTTACTCTCTCCCTACACACAACCCCACTCTTCCTGTGCGATCCTCGATCCTCTACATACGGTGTACACGGAGGTCTCCCCGCCGGAATCTCTTGTGCACACTGGTTTATCTAGAAAGAGAGAAATAAATGCTGGTTCCAGAAAAGACCTCCCAATCCAGAAAGTACGATTTCCATCTTTGAGTGGTATAGACAACAATACATAGTTCCCATTTCTCCAACTATCCCAGTCAAAACCCTCAACCAAATCATAAGATTCGGTGGTCTCCCCCTCCTAAAGGAAAAATCAAACTCAACCTTGATGCTTCTTGGAAAAAAGAAGAAAATGATAACTTTGGAGGTTGGATCTTCAGACATGAATTTGGTAACTGGCTGGGAGGTGCCTGGTACAAATGCCTCCCAAGCGGAGAGTTTAGCTCTTAGAAAAGCCTTCTAGATATGAGGAAAATGCACATCAAGGATGTTATGGTTGAATCTGACTGCCAGGAAGTGGTTGAAGCCATTAAGAATCAGAATCAAGGTTGTTGGTTTCAAAGAAGTATCTTTTAGAACATTGCAAGGTTGCTGGATGATACTACTAGCTCATTGACCTGGATAAAGAGAAGTTGCAATAAAGCTGCTAACTTGATGATCAAATTAGCTACTAAAGACAAATTGCCATAATCTCCTCTCTTCTTTTGTCCTGTAGAGCTCCTATCTTGTTTAGAAGATGAGGACGTTGTAATAAATGTGAGTATCTAACTTTGTTTTTTCTCTTGATGTATTCTGTTTTTCCCTGGTTTGCCTTTCTCTATAAAATTCACCTTTTGGACAAAAAAACCTTATATCGTCGACAACCCAACAGCCCAACTTCCCTAACCCTAATGAATCCCATTTTCTTGTTTACTCATGTTCTGTTCTTCACATCAACCGCGAGAGAGGAAGAGAGGGAGGAGGAGAGCAGTTCGGTGACAATAAGGACGGTTGAAGATCGATTTAGCCTCCATTTCCATCTCCCTGACTCTCTTCTTCTTCTACAGATCGATGGCGAGGGTGGCTGAGCGGCGGCGGTGGTGAGCGGCAGATCAGATAATTCTTCCTCTCTTCTCTTCTCTCTGCTAATTATCCCTCCCTCTCTCTTCTCTTTTGCTAATCTCTCTCCCTCTCTCTTCTCCCAACCTACAGATCCTGTAAACGTTCGACGGAGACAACCCATGCAGGTGGTGGAGGCCACGACAGTGGTTATGGTTCGACGAATATGTGGTTATCCACAAGATGGATTGGCTCATCTTCAGTTCTGAGTTTGGATATGTTTCTCTTCTCCTTTCTCTCATGTACAGATCTATTCATGTACAGATCCATTGTGAAAAAAATGCTGCTTTAGATTCGTTTTTTTTGAAAAATCGGTTATTGTTTGATTTTGGATACAATTTTAGATCTACTCTTGGTTTGATTTTGATGATCTTGTGGTTTGTTGTTGTGGTTTGTTGATATGTTCTTGGAAACATATGGAGAGAGAGACAAAGAGTTAATCTATCTCGTTACTGAGGGTCATTATCGAAAAGAACCGAAAAGAACGGGGGCAAAATAGTCTTTTCACCCCGTTATTTAATAAAGATAGTAAGCAAAGAGAGTTGCTTTATTAAAAACGGTGTGAGAAGACTATTTTTCCCCGTTCTCTCCGATAATGACCCTCAGTAACAAGTTAGGTAACTCTTTGTCTCTCTTTCCATCTGTTGCCAAGAACATATCAACAAAATATAACAACAAACCACAAGATCACCAAAATCAAGACCAAAAAGTAGATTGACAATTGTATCCAAAATCAAACAATAACAAAGTTTACAGAAAAACGAACCTAAAGCAGCATTTTTTACAATGGATTTGTACATGAGAGAGAGAAGAAGAGAAACATATATGAACTCAGAACCGAAGCAGAACCAATCAATCTGGTGGTTAACCACAGATTCGTGGAACCATCACCACCGTCGTGGCCTCCACCGCCTGCATGGGCTGCCTCCGTCGAACCCTCGCCGGATCTGTAGGTTGGGAGAAGAAAGAGGGAGAGAGAATTAGCATAATAGAAGAGAAAATAGGAAGAATTACCTGATATGCCGCAAACCGCCGCCGCCGCTCAGCTACCCTCGCCATCTTCAGAAGACGAAGAGACACAAGGAGATGAAAATGGAGGCCACGTCGATCTTAAATCGTCCTTCTTGTCACCGATCCGTTCTCCGCCTCTCTCTCTCTCTCTCTCTCTCTCTCTCTCTCTCTCTCTCTCTCTCTCTTGCGGCTGAGGTGAAGAACAAAACAAGAGGTAAAAAGAAAATGGGATTCATTAGGGTTAGGAGAGTTGGGTTGTTAGGTTTTCAATGCTATAAGGTTGACTGTAGTAGTGATTTACGAATCTGAATTGGGCCTATAAATTGGGTTAGTTTCTTAATCTGATTTAATTAGACACAATTAAAAAGAATGTGTATTTTTTTTAAATGGCAAGATGATATTTTTCAAATAAAAAGTTGTTATTTTGAGAAAATGTAACATATATGGTGGAACGTCCAAATAAAAAAAAATAACATATTTAGTGAGACGGAAGGAGTATGTGATAGGCTGGCACCACCCAACCAAAATCTTGCCCACGGCAAAACGGGGTGTTTAAAAATGTCAATAAGCCCTCGATAAAGCTAGGAAACATCCTCTAACATTAATCCATCTAAGTTTCCTAGTCTTTCTTAACTTTACCACTGTGGATTATCTACTCTGCGGTGGAGTTAGAAATGGAACCAAATAAAATCATTATATATCATGTTTTTTTAAGAACCAAAATGACTTTTATAAATGTTAACGGGATAAGAATAATCCGGTTACATCATTATGAAGCAAAGAATTAGCCTATTTGAGCTCTAGATTAGGCCAAATACACATTGAAGAACCCTTAAAATTTAAGAATATGACATGAATTTTAATTCCAATCGAGGTATTTACATACTTTTCTTAAAAATCTTGGTATAAAATGACAGCAATGAGACTAGTGGTAGTAGAATTTCCAAAAAGTTTGCCACCCCTTATTGTAACTAATTAAGACCTAATTTCAAGGCTATAAACTCGGGAAATAGACAAATTATTTTTGTCTACTTGCATTCGTACGTAGCTAGCCGTGGCTAGACTCTGCAACAATGTACTCAGCCATGTTAACACTCATCACCAGCAACCAATCCAAAATTGGTTCAAACCCAACACCCTCCCACGCCAATTTTCCCAATTCATGGTGGTCTCGAGCTAAAATCATCTCTCTCTCTCTCTCTCTTTCTCTCTCTCTCTCTCTCTCAGAGAGGGTTGTACATACTTGGAGCACACTGATTGGTTAGCCAAGGTGAGTGACGACAGAGCCAGCACACCCCCCATTTCAATCCCCTCGCATTAGGGCATTGTCCTCTCCTCTTTAGCTTAAAGCCGCCGCAGTGATCAATACCTCTTCCTCTTCCAGTGACTCAAGAGACCCACAAAGGTATGCTTCATCTTCTCCTTCTCTTAGCTATGAATGTGTATGCTTCGTCTTTTCGTATTTTGCTTTGTGAGTAGTATTAGTGTTGCTCCATCTCTGATTTCAACTAGATCGTCTTTGATTGATCTGGGTTTTCAAAAAAACTGAAAGCAATGTTTGATTTTCCCCACCCACTTTTTGGGTCTGTTAATGTTGTTTGTAATTTCCCTGTGTGAGCATTTTTGGTTGTTTTGCTTGTTCCTGATGTAGAACGTGTTTGATTCATCTGGGTTTTTGGAAACTGATCTGGGTTTTCACAAACTGAGAGGGTAATGCTTGTTTTCCCCTATTTTGGGGTCTGTTTTTGCTGATTTTGCTTGTTCTTGCTGTGGCAATTTTTTGTTCTGTTGTGGTCAGTGGTCACTCTACCACCTCTGAGCTGCATATATCACAAACCCAGAATGGAAATGACTGTCCATGTTTCTTAAAATTGCTGATGAGTGCTGACCCTTTGTTTGTTAATGCATAACAATCCATTGATTGTTTTTGGATTTTGGGCTTTTCATTTCTTCATGCACACTTCCTCCTTTCAGTTAATTCTCCATGCACAGCACATAGTAAGCTTTAGTTTTGAACTACTATTGGTTCTTTAACTCTCAGAGCTCCTTTGTTTTCGCTATCCGAGGAAATTGTTATTAGAGTTTGTTTCCATGTATCGTATTCACCCCTAATGTTACATCTGGAAGCCTTTTGTTTATACTCAGCGTTAAAGAAATGTGGGTTTTGTTTATTAAAGAAATGTGGGTGTTGAGATATTGCTATCCAGGGAATATGTTGTAGTACTAATTTGGTTTCTCTTTCTGGTGCCCGAAATTGTTTCCCCGTTTTTATGCATCTCCTTTCTTTCCTTCAGTGCCCAGAGTTGTGTGTAAGTTTCAGACTGCACGACCTTATTGACAATGACCGGAGATAAGATTTCTGTTGCGCCCTATACTGAAAAGTATCTTCAGTACTTCAAGCTTGCTGATACTGGTGAGCTCCCGCATCTGATGAGGATCAAAAGGTGATATATTCATGGGAAAATTCTGTAGAAAATCTGACTTTCCTTTTCTCATTGTCTTCCTGCAGCAACAGGTGTTGGGCCGGATCCAGTTGCTTCTGCTTGGTTGTTGGAGTCTGATTGGCATGACCAGGCATATCAGGAGGTGATTTTCTTGGTTTGTCGTTTACGTCTGTTCCTTTTACTATGCAGTACAGATGTTGGGTAGGAGTCCATGATAAGTGTAAATAAAAACCCAGTCTGGTGGCCCCGTAGTTAAATAACTTAATCAGTGTCGATTTTATTTTTTATATAGACTATAGTGTGAGTGGGCTTTTGGATTTGAATGGAGGTAGTGAATCAAGTTTTTTATTTCCAAGTTTAACATCTTTATTGTTATGAAGGGATCCCTGTTGGTTCTTCCAATATTTTTGTCGGGGTTAGACAACGATATCCTTTGTTGACCTATCTGTGCCTCCATGACGGAAACTATTAGAAAAATGATCTATAAAGCTTCATAAGTATAAGGGATTGATGAAAGGATTGAAAATGGAAGGATAATTTCTCTCCAAATATGTTTTGATGTACTATCTGTTTTTTTCTTTTGCCTTGCTCTAGACTAGCTTGTTTGTCTGCACTGCTCAACGCGATGTAGTCATCCCTTCTGGACCATGTAGATGTATTTTGTCACATTGGGGTGTTCATATATCCCAATTTGTCAAGGCACACCTACACGGTGAACATTGTTGCAGGTTGTACCCAGCTGGATCGTGTAGATGCATTTTGACTTTTTTCTTAATACTTGCTTCTATCACAAATCCGGTCTAGAATTACAAGAGTCTAGATCCCATACACCGATGCAGTCCCTTTCATACTACCTGATGCTTCAAACTTCAAATCATAGGATTTTATCTTGGTAATTTGATATTTTTTTGTTATGTAAAATGTGTGCACACTTTTATAAGGTTGAAATGTGTAAAATGTGTGCACTCTTTTATAAGGAAAAGCTGATGCTCTGGAATTTCTAAAATGACATGAAAATGATATTTATGTATGCACGAATACTCAATGATGCACTATTCTGGTTGCCTGTTCCTCTTCTTCTGCCTACATCCATATGAGGCATGCAAGTCACATCCTTTTTTGTTAGGTAAGTAGAAGAACTAAGTACATTGTTGCTGACAGGGTGTTTTTTTTTTTTTTTTTCAGCTTCTGTTCATTAGGAAGATGCATTCGCCTCTGCTTGAACAAGTATACAAGAGCAAACGCAAAGACTGTTTCAAGGTTACATAATGTATATCTGTATATTTTCCTTCTGCTCATACTGAGTATCTGTTTCCTCTTACCTATGTAGTAGATCTTCTCTTGTAGAGCTTAAAGGCTGCCATTGATCATGAAGAGTATCTCAAGAAACTTGTGAATTTCCTGGGGAAGTCCAGGGATGACATTGGTGCCCTCTCCAAGGAAGAATGTCATGACCGCATGATGGACATGAAATCTGTTGTGGCATATCATGCAAAGAAGAGTAACTGGCGGGATGAGACATATGAACGGCTTCTATCCCTCAAGAAAATGTACTCGTGTAAACTGGATGATGCATACAAGTATGTCTATGGAGGGCAAACTCAGGTGACTAACATATCCATTTTAGTTTCCTCTATCTACATATCATAATTGTAGTTTCATTCTCTGTAGTAATCTGTGTTTGCTTCTCTTGCAGAGCAAAGTGCTAGCTGTTTACAAAGAGGAATGCCGTAAATTTCTTGGGGAATCTTTGGACTTCTTAGCAAACTCGAGGGCTGACATTGTCTCCCTCCAAGAGGAAATATGCCGAGGTCGTTTGGAGGATATTGAACGTTTTGTGGACGAGGGCAATGCTTTTTACAAGCGGAGGCTGTATGCGGCTCTTCGTGAAGGTAATTTAGTACTGCTATCTCTTTTAACTAGCTACCTTGTGCTTTGAATATGTTTAGACCACCTTTGCAGTATTGAATTTTGGTGGGCTATAATATTTTTGATGAACTATTTATCTGTATACAAATACAGCTGCTAATTTCTCTAGTTGTGAGAATGAGCAAGAGACCACCTTGCCTAATTGGCGTGATCGCGCATTTGAGGAGGTATATACTCGTCTTGGTCTGTCAGATGCGGTATTCATTGATAACAGAAATAATTGCGAAGGAGGTCTATTTTTTACTGATTCTTGTAGCGTTTTTTTGTTTTTGTTTTTTTTTTTTTCTTGGGGTGGTTTGTAGGTTCAGTCCATGAAAGAAGGGTTTTTGCTGGATGACTACAGATTTGGGTTTGTGGCGTGGTCCAAGGTGGTGAATTCATTCTGCTTCTCTTATTTGCCTTGTGCTTACTGAGTGTAGTTAGTTGCTTCTTTATTCATTTGTGTTTCTTTTTGCAGTTTGCCGAGTTGCAGGAAACAGTTGATGAACTTGGGGAGTGTATTACAAGTGTTGATCAGTTGTTCTCAATGTCGAGGAGTGGCATGGCTGTTTTATCAGAGGACGAGTATGAAAGGTTGGTGGAGGAGACAAGTCGAGCTTTAGAAAGAATGGAGGATCTCATGAGTTGTATGCAAAAGACTCAGCCTCTGAAGAGGTTCATCAGTTCCCCTTGCTTCTGATGAGAGTAAAGTGCCGGAAAAACGCAGTAAATTATCTCGGTAATGACAGCCTTGGATGATGATGTTTTGTGGTTAAAAGTAGACGATGTGTATGGCTGTTTAGTCAAGTAGTTATGGAGGAGGTGTTAATATTTGAATTATGGTAAAATTTTAGTACCCCGGTAAAGGAGTTGCATGTTTCGAAAACATATTTAGTCATTGCGACGTGCCATTATTATAATCTGTTCCTGGCTCTGTCAATTTATGAGGCTAGCTGATTTGCTCATGATCATTTACTACCACATTGTCTATGTATGGGAACTTCCCTACTACATTGTCTATTATCTGTGTATGTGGACTGTGGTACATACACATGGTTTTGGACTTCAATCTTTTAGTAAGGGACGGTGATGCTGCTGCAGATGTTGGAGGAGCTCAAGATCAGGGACGACGCGGTGCACAGGAAGGAGGCATACGCAGGGTGGTGCACACAAACACTAGTTTTTTGAACTAGTGTTGGATCTTCTTTTCTACCAACAGCAGTTGTTGATGAACTTGGAGGACTGCGTTTTCTTTTTCTCCACAAGCCCATGTTGCTTGGTTCTTCCGAGTACCTAGACCTAAGTGGTGGCAAGTGTCATGGCCCCAGCATCTGTGCCTCATTCCTGTGCGCGGCATAGGTGACATGTGTGGATTGTTTGACCTTCATATATGAATGGTATTGACGGTTGACTGTATTTTCAGATATACTCGTATCCTTTACCCAAAGTATCAAGTTGGCATATGACAAGCATGCTAGCTCAGAGCTGGGACGGCTAACCTCGTGAGCTCGTAAGAATGTGCTTGGCCGTTACGCATGGCTGTGTTATCTGAGGACAAATATGTTGCAAGAATTGGAATCTTATAACTTAGTACCCTCCCAACAACAAGAGGTCTGGCCTTCCCCAAGCCTTGCCTGCAGGTTCAACACCCCACAACCAGACCCCCTCAGTCAACCCTAAGACCGGCAGCAGCAGACAACCTTCAGAAAAAAGCTCCAGCACAAAAAAAAAACAGTTCGGAATCTCCCTAACTACAGTCAAACAAACCTTTCAATTAGGTAAAGGTGTTCTTCTCAATAATTGCTAAAGCTCAAAGCTTACTGAAACTCAGCACATCTGGAATGCAAATAACTCACAATCCCCTATTTAACATCAACCTGGTCACAAACTATGACGGATCAAATACAGTTTTACCAATTAACATTGTGATAACTGAATGACCGAAATATGTAATTAAGTTTAGGTCATAGAGACTAGTTTGTTACACAAAAGTACTTTCTTGCAGGCACTGCACCAAATAAACATGGCGTCCGATACCACCTACTACGATAGATCCACCACCATGGACAACTTGCACTAACAACAGAGACTAGATTGACGATTATAAAAATCCCCCAAACAACCCTAACAATCTAGCAAGTCTTTCATCTTCTCTGCAGCTGGCTCCATGTCTATTTAAGCATACACTACTACAATTAGAGAAACAATGGAGACGGTTGGTCTAATTAATTCCCGGCCTTGTCGTTCAAAGCCAAATATGGAAGCAGAATATCTACTTCCTCTTTCTCCCCTGCAAAATAAAACAATGAGATCAGATTAGCTTCTTGAGAACGATAGTCTGAACTGATAATAATACTATATAATTGATCAGTGTGAACACCCAACGCACCGATGTGCTCACGTAATCGTCCATCGACAATTGCTTCCTCTTCTTTGATGAGGCTGGAGGTGGGCTCTCAGCTGCCTCTCTCGCCAATGCACGCTTTGATGGTGTCGAGGTCTACATGGAAATACATTAAAGAAGGAATTAAATCTCTGACAAGATACAAGTCTATAAAATTCATTCACATCCTGACATTTTGATACCAAAAGCTGGAGATGTAAGCAAAGCCGAGTAAACCGGTCAAACCGACCGGACCAAATTGAATGGCAAGGTTTCGGACGATTTTTATGGCAATTCGGTTTATAAATGGTTCATTTTTTTCGCAAACTGGTCTAATCAGGTTGGTTTCAGTTTTTCAGGCAATAAAGCGCAATGAACCGAGCCGGTGTGTACATAATATATTTTTATTTATAATGTAATAATCAACAAAAGTGTATCACCAGTAAAGAGTTTAGTCGACTAAAAGGATCTAATTCATCTTAACTTTCTCCATATCTCCCCCCAAAATGATTGTATCTTGCAAGTTCTCTATGTTTGTTTTATTTCATTATTAGTTAAATTTAAATTTTGTTGATATATTAGTATTATATAATATCATGCAAAAATGTTCTAGGCAAACGGACCAACAAAAGAGAACTTGTCTATGCAACCCGTACCGAACTGAACCGAAACGGTTACACCCCTACCAAAAGCATACACATACTAGTTGAGTACAAGAAGATGAGAGGGGAATCAAACAAACCTTTGCAAGTTTCTTTTCTTTACGAGCTTGTCTCTCGCGTTCATCTACTTCTTGGTTTTCCCTCTCCACCAACCGGATGAGGGTATCGCATCTCCTAGCAAGTTCTTGAGTTGTGCGAGATTTCACAAACCAGTCAAAACGGAACAAGGGCGATGTACGGAATGCTGCCTTCAGCTCATCCCAGTTTCCATAGCCAAGCTTGTGAACCATGCAAATCTGAAAGTGCAGTTCAGCATGTAATTTATCAGATTCCCGGGCCATACATGGTATGCAGACACAATGCCAATACAAATTAAATTCACATATTAAACTCACCATGAAACGGTCACATTCTTCATTGTACAGTTTCCCTTTGTTCTGGCCATATTGGATCTTCAGTTCTAGCCATGGGTTCTTGTATCGGTCCAATTTCTTCCCAATAGCTTTCATTATTTCATCTTTGCGAGATATTCTAGCCTCACCCCTCTCAATGTTCTTGATGATCCTATCATAATCTGGGTACACATGTTCACAGTCATAACAAGTTATGAGTTGTGCTCATCAAAATAGAAAATAGAGCAAGAATTCCCAATTAATTAAAGCAAATACTACTTTGTGCGGATAGTAAGATCTCATTTTCACTCACCATTCAATTCTTTGTAACGCTCCTTGAAGACTTTTGCGTATCTTTCAACTTCCTCTTCTGATTTTCCTTCCATTTCAAGAGCTATACTTTTTATATCATTCCGGCCATACTTCTCACAAGCTCTAGTAAAGGTATTGAAATCTCTTCTACTCCATGTTGAAAATCCCTACAAGCCACAACAAGTCAACTTCATATAAATGCACCAAATAACAGGGAACTCAACTCAATAAGATTATCCACTCACATCTTCTAGTAGTCGCTCCTTCTCTTCCTGCTCCTCAGCAGTTAAGGGATCTCCCACCTCTGCAAGATCAAGCTTCCATGTGAAGAGGATTTCTTGGAGACAAAGTACAAGGAAACAAGCAATTACATGAAAAGAAATGAACATACCTTCTTGGTCATCCACCTCTATCGAGTCCTTCATCTGATTCTTCTGCTGCGCCTGCAGAAATACAGGTGAGCAAATTAAGGACACAAAAAGGTACGCAAGCTAGCAAGAAATTTGCTTATTACATCCAAACACAAGAAGAATAATCACAAATAATAGCTAGATAATTTTCGACAGGTCACCCACCACAAGATGCCGCACTTCTTTTTCGTACAGTTCGCTTAACCTTTGACTGTTAAAGAACTGGAAATCATGCCTGAAAGGAAAAGAAAAACATGTCAAGTACCTGCATAATTTAGGTTTAGTGCAGTATGCAGAACATAGAGACACTTACAGCTGGGGCATCCGAGGGATTCGAGGTTCTTTCTGCTTTGCAGGACCCCCTTGGCGCATTGTTTGCTTGAAGTATTCAGATTCCGAGTAACTAAATCAATTGAAAAAAACATAACGTCAAACAACAGTGAATATAGCGTGAAAAAAGCGGCAAGAAAAGAATAGAAAAAGGTATTTACTTGCGCTTTCTCTCTCTTCTTGATGGCTCAACCCAATTGTCACTAACAAGTTTCTTAAAGTCTACTTTGTCTTCATCCTTCATTTTTTTAAAAGAACAGTTTAGTAACCAAAGGATCAGCACATGATAATGCACTAAGAAGTAGAAGCAAAATCATGTTGAGCAACATGAATAAATTGTCAGGATAATTAATATCTGCTTGTATAAAATATGAAGCATACCTTTTCGTCATCAAAATCATACAGGTCAGCAGCTGCATGAACCGGATGTGGTTAGTCTTCCAAGCAAATAAAGTTTCGAAGAAAGTGATAAATAAAGCTTAGTTCCACATACAGTCATCCATCTTGAATTTGATTGCATCTTCTGTGAACTTCTTCATCTTAGCATCCAGCTCAGCCGTAGCTTCTTCTCCTTTGGCAATGATACGATCTATATCTTCATCAGTGATTGTGCTGTCCTTGGAACTGAACACCATTTCAGCACCAAACCTCACCATCTGCAACAACTCATCTTTGTTGACAGCTGTCCAAGAAAACCATAGAGTTAATTGAGAAATGAAAATCCTAATTTTGGTTAAGATCTTGACAAGATAATCTTATTAAGAGCAAAGCTTACTCTTTGCTTCTGCTAATCGCCCCTGCTGGATTACAAGAGCATCAAGGGCCAGCTTTTTATATGCTCTCTCAATCACCTTCTCCTCAATGGTGTACTGTTTGAAAGCAATTTGGGAAAGAAATTGGTTAAAGCATACAGTATAGATGTAAGTTTCCATGTCCATCACGCAAGTGCATTCATTCACATACATACCTCGGTACAAAAACGAAACACTTGAACTTCCTTCTTCTGCCCAATCCTATGAGCACGATCTTGAGCTTGCAAATCAACTTGTGGATTCCTAGATTTCAATTTTATAAGATACATCAGAATCAAAGCTGTATAGCTATCATTGACCACAAAGCTCACAAGATAGGAACAGAAACCTTACCAGTCACTGTCATAAAGGATGACAATATCAGCAGTAGCAAGATTGATGCCGAGGCCTCCTGCTCTAGTTGAGAGTAGGAAAACAAATTTCTCGCTACCTGGCTTATTGTACGCCTCAATTGACGCATCACGATCTTCTCCACCAGTATTTCCATCAATACGACAATACTGGTAACCACGATAGAGCAAATAATCTTCCAGAATATCTAGCAGCCTCGTCATCTAAATTAAAGACAACATCAATCAAAATCCACGCACAAGACATTAGTATATTTCTAATAGGTCGGTGGGCTGATGACTAATGCTTCAAAGTTCCAACCAATAGTAAGCGATTTAATGTGCATTCTTGAAATGGAAATTGCATGAAGATGGTTGAAACAGTACCTGTGAAAAAATCAGGACTCTTGAATCACGCTCTTTAAGTTTCCCGAGCAACTTGTCCAGAAGAACCATTTTTCCTATAGTCAATCAGTTGAAGTGTCAAAATATCATACAGGTAAGAGGAGAAGGTAATAAAAGGGGGAATATGATAGAAGAAAAATCTAACCAGCATTTGTAACAAGATGCTCCCCAGTACTGTAAGGAGGGCCAGGTTCGGCACCTTGGAACAGATATGGATGATTACAACATTTGCGTAGCTGCATAGCTATGTTTAGAAGACGCTTACGCTCACCACCAGCATTTACAACTTCAAGATCTTTCTGCAGTAAAGCCCGATAGTATTGCTTCTGCATTTGCGACATACCAACCTTGAGTATTGTTTCCTTTTTGGGCGGTAGACCTTTCTCAACATCTGACTTCAACCTCCGGAGAAGAAATGGCCGAAGAACCTACCAGAAGCACGAAAAGAGACCGAAATGTAAGAAAGGCCAAAACATAGGAATCAGCACCCCTGACAAATACAAGCCCTCAAAAACAGATTACCTTGTGAAGTTGCTGAACAACCTCCTGCTGATCATTTTCACCAGATATTTGAAACCACTCGTCAAAAGTTTCAGCTGAGCTAAATATCTCCGGAAGAAGAAAATTCAGGAGCGACCAGAGTTCATGAAGATTGTTCTGTAGATTGAGAAAGAGCAAAACAAAATTAACCTTCATTCATTTTCTCACAGATAGATAGACATCAAACAAAAGTAACATAGCATATGATCCATGGTGAAAAATTAAGACCGTTACCACGCCCAAAAAATAACACAGGGCTTCAACAAGTTTGACAAATAAAACAATGAGTTTAAAGATCAGATCCCATTCTAAATGGAAAAAATAGCAGAATTATTACAATTCTCTCATACCATTGCAAATTACTAGTAGAACTTTCTAGATTGCTCCCCAGAAGTTGGTATGCTAGCATTCGGAATTGTGACTCGGGAAATTTCTGAAATCTTTTAATACTTTTACCTCAAACATTTACATAGCAATCATTAATAAAAATTAAAACAGTTAACACTGTAGCGGTGATATAGTTTTAGTAAAGTAAGTGACCACATCTTGTGATTTATTTTAAATTTAGAGAAAATGTATTAAATTCCTACCAAACAAGCTAGGGAGGCATACTCTGAAGAATTTCATAAAGATACACTCCAGGAACCAAATCCAATTTTGCATACTGGAATTATCCACATTCCAAGTACCATTGAAAAAGATAATGTTACTTGATCAACCTCGGCATTGGATATCATAAGTTTATCAGCGACAGTTGGGAGTGTAAAGAAATTACAGAAAATTGGAAACATTGTTGGGTACCAAAAAAATAGTACCAATATGGATAACAATTTATCTTCAACATTCTGCATTATTGCAAATGATAAATGATCTTCCTTCTGAGAGTCCCTGTAGACTAGTAAATTAAGATTATCATTGGAAAACACTTCTTCAGAACAGGGATCAACTAACCATATTTTTTTCCACCCTAGTTAACCAAACTTATTGCCATGTATAGGCTTATTGGGGCTAGCCTATAGATCTTGTCATAACGACATTCATTCAACTTCGTTGCATGTTAACAAATTCAGAACCACGATGAAGTTTCACTTCTCCATGACAAAAGTTATTCACCAGTATTGTTTAAAGTTAAAACTTAAAACTACTAAGACTTGCACAACTGGTTAACAATTTTCACCTAGCCCTCAGAAATGTTAAGGGACCCATGACAAGGATACCCACTATTGAAGGCACGTGCTTAAAACTCTTAAAACACAGTTGAATAAATCAGTAGTTCACCAAAAATTTGCAATAGGTACTATTTTATCTTGGTTGGGCCGTGTCCAAACAAGAAAAAGAAGAAAAAGAATTAGGATGCAACATGGCGTTCTATGTTGATGATCAGTGAAAAACTTGCAGTAGATAGTTAACTACTCAAGTGACAAACAAATAATCCTTAACATTACGGAACCAAAAAAACGTGCAAGCAAACAAACAAGTAACTTTACCTGAAGCGGGGTCCCAGTGATTAGTAGGCGGTAATTAGTCTTGAATAGTCTCATTGTCTTTGAAAGAAGAGAATTCTCATTCTTGATACGATGAGCTTCATCAATAATAATGTAACGCCAACTGAACTGGCGCAAAACAGATTTTTCTTTAATTGCCATCTCAAAACTGGTGACACACACATCAAACTTTCCAGCAACCAGTAAGTTTTCCCGGATATTTTTCTGCACAAGTTATATTTTTCCATATCAATTAAGAGTACACATAATGACAACCTATATATAAGATACAAATATTAATAACTGAACAATAATAGAATATGCACAAGCTACTAACTCTTTCATCAGGATTCCCAAGAAACTTTATGGCACGGATAATTGGGCAAAAGCGTTTTATTTCATTCATCCAGTTGCCTAGAGTAGACTTTGGAGCAACAACCATATGCGGACCAGTAATTCCTCTGAACTCATGCAGATAGCCCATCAAGGAGATTGTTTGCAATGTTTTACCAAGACCCTGTGAAACATGCAACAGTAAGCGTCATTATCTCAACTGACAACAATAACCATAATGAAAAATATCATACAGTGCAAATATTAGTATAGTAACAGTGGTGAGATAAGACTAAGTTGGCAGTTAAATGACGCATTATGCAAACGGACTAAATTTCTAGATAAGAACTCTGATCACGTACCATTTCGTCTGCAAGAATCCCATTAATACCATTCTCGTACAAACGTATGAGCCAGTTTAAGCCAGCAAGTTGGTAATCTCTCATTTTTCCTTGAATACCTGCAGAAGGATAAGCAAACAGCATTAGCATTGTTACAAACATCAGAGCACCCTAAACAAGATAATGCATTGAAATAGAACTACTGAAACACTGATCTTCAGGTAATACTGAAAATTAAACTCTTCAAAAGAAGCTTTTTGTAAAGCCAATTGCAGGTCAATTCAGGCTGTGGCAGGGCACATACAAGGCAAACAACCAGCACAAGACAAGAGAGAGAGAGAGAGACATACAAGAAGGTTGAACTAACAGCCTTGTATTTCCTGTCCCAGAGAGACCATCTTCTTCTTCCTTGAGACATTCTTCATCCTCTTCCTCTTCGGTGACTTTTGATGCATGGCGCCCTCTAAATATACAAGCAGAGTGTTAAAGATCGACATACAGATGAGATCAGTATTAGAGGCGCGTGTTGCATACCTTAATATAAGAAATTATGTCATTACAACAGAAGAAAATCATAGCAAAATTCAGCTGAATAGAACATTGATATTCTCCGACTAGTACACTGTCACTAGGTTATTATGAGTAATGGAACTTCTGGAATGGCAAAATTTGTGATGAAGGGTTCTCATACACAAGGCAACTATTCACGACTGAGTTCTTGCATGAGATATGAAAATTAACAAAATCCGTATCTTCTCTACATATATGTTTATTCAGTTATTTGCCTAACTTGGCAAAATAATGCACGACCCCAATTATTGCTACAGATCGATTAACATATACGTCTGCTTCTAACCTTCCAAGTTCTAACATACAAGTGTAAAGGCCTTCGTTTGATAAACTTAAATACACAGTACCCCCCCCCCCTCTTTTATATAGTTTGTCCTAGACTCCTAGCTATCACCCACAATCGAGATACTGATCTTTATTCCAAAAAACTACTTTACTAACAAAGCTTTAATAAAGTCTTGTCGTAAATAAGGAGATATGGCATTTATATTTATGGCCTGTTTCGTGGTCACACATGTCAAACAATACATTACCTCCCTTGCCCCCATAAATACGCTAAAAGGCACACCAGCTGTTGCCAAAAGGGAGATTTAGATTTAGGTGAAGCATATCTGAGCTGCTTCAATGCTATGCTGTCTGACTGCTAGGCAATAATCATAGTACTTGAAGTTATTTAAAGAGCCTCTGAGATCCAAAATTGCCTTATTTAAGAGAGTGCCGATAAACCAACAGGATTGTTAACTATTTCTCTAACTTGAAAATGGACCGGCAATATTGTACATGCATTTAACAGTATGCAAGATAAACACGATACTTTGCATGTCAGGTAGCTTAGGTAAGGTACGAGTTTTGAAGGCATTCTCTGAATGTTCTGCTGAGTGTTTAGGGTTTCATATCTTACTGCACAATTTAAAACTCTGCTACTGAATAACTTAGTGAAATCAATTTAAAAAAATTTCAGTAAAGGGCAGAAAAACAGCTGAGGTCCACCATTAGTGAGAAACTAAGGTACTATTAAGGAACAAGAATTAGTTGTAAATTTGAGAAGATCAAATTCTTCAAATAAAATCGGTCTGGATTATACCTTCCTTTCTTTGACTTCTTCTGAGATGACTGGTCGCTCTTGGCAAAGTGAGCAAATATCTCAGTCTGCTGCAGGAGATACTTCAGTCGCCCCTTTCCCTTGGTATTCTGTCATTCAAAAGAGTCGGTTAATTTTACACGTCACCATATTCCAAAATCAAGATAAAAGTAACAAAATCCTGCAGATTTACATACCATGTCAGCATCGATTGCAGCATTTTGTTGAGCTAGAATATCTTGAATCTTCTGTTTCTTCAACTTCTCCATTTCTTTCAGGCGTGCTTTTTCCCGCTTTGCTATTGCATTATTAGCCTTCACGTCCTGCAAGACGACAAATGTGAATAACAGGCAAATTGTCTAGCAAAATCATCAAATCCAGATGCATCATCTCTAATTCAATTAACCGTTTACAAGTGAGATGACATTATCACCTGAAAATCATTTACGGGAACTACAATAAATCAAAAGTCGGCGCCGTTACTTCCAAATCGAATAAATCTAAAATCCCGTAATATTTCACTAATAAATGGTCTCCATAAAAACCCTTGTAATAGCACTGGCTCATCCAATCTCTGATATCAGAATTAGATTGTGTGGAATGGTATATATTAGTGAATTCAGCACCAAATGCTTACAGATTAAACTCCAGGGATGAAGCCAAACAGCCACGAAACATTACTTTTAGATGAATTATCAATAATTTGTGCTATAAACTAGCTAAATTCAGTGATTAGAAAGAAAAAAACATGAATGCACCACACCTGAAACTATCAAACCCTAGAATAAAGCACGACTACCACCAAAACTACCAAAAACTAATCAATCAAACCCTAGAACAACACATCACAAGACCTAGAAACACAAACCGAAGAAAGCACACCAGATCTGGACCAAGGAACAAACCTCTTCGTTCTCTTCAGCCTCCTGATCCTCGCTGTCGTCGTCGTCTTCCGACGGCGGCGACTTATCCTCTCCGGCGTCGGCATCTTCCTCGTCGTCGGAGGACTCGGCGGCTCTGGCAACCTCCTCGAGCTCTTCCTCGTCGTCTTCCTCTTCGTTCACCTGATCGTTGATCTGCTCTTCCTCGGAGGAATTTGAAGCATCGGAGGCAGATTCTTCCGGTGAAGCCTTCGACCTCGCCATTGGAAGGGTTTGGTTTGGTTTCAGAGAAGGCGATGTGAGGTTTGGTTTCGGTTCGTAAAGAGGGAGAGAAGAGAAATAAAAGAGCGACTTAACAATCACTCTTTGTTGTGATGGATAGAGAGAAAATGTGTGAAGTGGTTTGGGTATTTATTTACGCTTTATTTGCGGCGAGTGTGTTTGGGTTTTAGAAGGTGTTTGGAATTGTTGGGCCTCACTTGAGTTGAAGCTGAAATGAGATTTTTCCCGCGCAGGTTGGGGTGTGTGGATTTGGGTTTCCCGCTAAAGGGGAAGAACTGGTGGTGGTGATGGCCGGAGGGCAACACCCTTTGGCAGTGGTGGTGGTGGTGGTGGTCCTTGTGGAGGTGGGGTCTTTGTGTGTGTTGAGGGTTTTTAATGGATACCTCTATACTAAATTTGTGTTTGTTCTGTAATCGACGATAGACAGAGAAGTTGATTTCATCAGTATCTAATAGCTACGTCTGTGAGTTCTGAGTTATTTGGTCATGGAAGTATACTGTGATTTTATTCTTACTTTACAGTTAAGTAAGTGTATGCACGTGATAGTAGCATTCTACGTGTTAAATTGTGTAGTTGTATGTTGATAGACTGGCAAAGACTCGTGAGCTAGCATACTGTTTGTTGTTTGCGTGAATTTCACTGGTCGTATATTAACGATGATATTGTAATATGTTTGCGAGAATATGACATTTCATTTACTTCACACGTACGTCAAATGTGTGTCATAGTATGATATGATTCTGCATGTTAACACTTGTGTCGATACACTCGAAGGGAGGCGTAGAAGCTCACTCAATCAGTGAGCATCTGGTTGCTGTTTATGTCAATCACGTGGGCCAATGGTTTAATTCATGTTAAATATATTGAGGTTGCCATATTCGCACTAGTTTCGCTCCTGTTTGGACGCAGAGGCTCATGCCTTTGAAAGCATGCACTGCCATTTTTTTTGACCCTCTTTCATCTCTGTCTACTTTTAAACGCAGACCAATATGCATTTGGACGCAAACAATTGTTGTTTTCTTTTGTTTTTGCTCTCTTGATGCGTTTAAACGCTACCATTTAATGTGTATATCCACGGCCCTGCCTTTGAACGCAAACTGTGGTCATTTTTATCCCTTTTTTCCTCCAAATGTGTCTGAGCGCAAGGGGTTCTGCGTTTAAACGCAATCATAAAACAACTTTAACTTTGACAGGTCATATCTCTCACGTCCGGACTCCATTTTAGCTCTATGACCTATCATTAAAAAAAATGAAGTCTACTTTCATTTTCCACCGGTCTCACTTCAAAATTCCTTGTGTAGCTCCGTATATGACCAAGTGAGTGAAGACTAGTCACTTTTACTTCTCCAACTATACTTCTTTTTCACCTTGCTTGAGCTTCCATCGTTTTCGAAGTTTGTTTCAAGCCTAAGCCTTCTTCCTTTCAAGAAAACATGCACAATTATACCACACAATTGTCTTCGTAAATTAATGTCAATTATGCATTAAAATGCATGAAATTCACCTTTAAGCTCAAATTCCTCTTCTACATAATATTGATCCTTTGTTTGCTAAAATATGCTCAAATTTCTGAAAACTCGACACAATTCCGTCAAAAATAAGCTCGCGAATAACTCATATTCAGGAGTAATCATACGTACATGAAAAAAATACAAATTTATCACAATATTTTAGAAAATTGTTCATCCTCCTTTGAAAGGTACTCTTCAATTTGCATCTGGTGTGTATATTGATGCTATGATATTGCAATACTAGTATTGTCTTTATCACCTACATTTTTATTAGAATAAATATAAATAATGATATACATGCATCAAGTCATGTCTTAAAAGTTCTGACATGCTATATTATTTATTGTATTCACATAAATAGTTATTGGTCCTCGTATGGGATTTCGAACTCTTCGACTTCGCTGAAGTGATAATTTGTTTACTCTTCACCAAATGATTTTTTTTTCTATCAAATTAGATATTTAACATTTTGTTGGGTAAATAAATTTGTATCTATAATAGAAACTCCTAACATTACTAGTGCATATTACATCGAAAGCAAATTGAGAAGTACAACATCTCGGGGCTTTCAGCAAATTGAGAAGTACATTATCTTGCTTACAAATCTCTCTCGATGTGTCATTGTTATTTCTGATATGCTAAATAATTTCGAACCACAAGATTGTTATAAAGAATGACATTGATCTTCTTATCAATAAAAATCTTGTCAATATATTGAAACTCGTCCTAATATATGGAGATACTCTAGACAGATTAACGACAATTTCCCAATTGCCATTGGCCTATATCATCAAAGAACTCATGAAATCTTTTCGAAGTTGAATTTTTAAGAAAATTCACACGAATTGCTGACATAGAAGGGTTTTTTAGTGAAGAGACGAATAAATACTATTGAGAGGAAGATATTGAATTATGTATAATATAGCATGAGTAACTTTGAATGTAACAAACATAAAATCGACTTAGATTGATGATAAGCAACTAAGCATTTTGTTATGCCATAATCATATTATACGGAAACACTTACAGATAATTGTATTATATGATAAGGATATTCATGTCGTGAACTATAAGCTCCATGTGCATTGTAGATTGCAGTGCATCCATTTTAGTCAAGTACATTTGAGGAACTCATTACTACAAATGGCATGTACTAATTATTTTCTAAATACGAGAAATACATCGATCACGAACAACAAAAGGTCATGAGTTCATATACAAGAATTAGGTAAGCATGTTGACTAACTCACTTGTTATATTTTTATTTTTTTGGGAAGTTGCTATCAGTCTTAATGCCTCGACGAACCAAATCAAATATATTTGTAGCAGCATATAACTTTTCACACTTATTTCCTAATAGTTTACTTGTTAATCATCATTTATCATGAGGAGACTAAGATAGAAAGTCATTAGTCATATTGTAATGATAAGAGACGATGAACTTAGTCATACGTGTATCGTATTTATGGTGGAGTTTGTTAAGGAGAACGTTTCAATTGCAGTTATCGGTAGTCATCAGTTGATTTCATAATTTTCGTCGTTCCCGCAAGGCATGCGCTATATGTAGGCAGCCAAGAGACCATTGTAGGATCCCAAGTCGTAAGGGCTCAATTTATTTATAATTGTAGTTAGACTAATTATATGTTTTAAGATAAAATTTTAATAATGTACGTGTTATCATTTATAAGTTGTCAATAACTTTACATAAGTTTGAATCTGGTTTAATCTTTTATAACATGACATATGCGAAGGATTTAGTTTTGCCTTGTACAAATGTTGTAAGATAATTGAATTATAGTTCAAAGCACTCTAATATATTCTCTGAAAACAACATAGTATATTACCATACTATTACAAGTCATGAAAATGATTTTTATTTTTTCTACAAATATAACATTATATATGTTTTTCTCTATTTTAGGGGCTTAAGTTTATAAGTCTATTTATGCCCCCCAAATATATCTTGGGTTGTCCCTGCTCCAGATATGGACTGCAGCAAATTTAAGTGGTCTATCATAGCATAACGAGTAATATAGGACAAAAGTAATGTATTTATCATCAACAAGTTTCTTTCAGTGTCATGAGCAGTACTAGTAGCTTGCATATGTGTGTTTTCCGATTTTTTCATTTCCTCTCTTGCCATGGGTATAGGAGTGATCAAGTGATACATCTATAACCATTGATGAACCATATTAGTCCATTTAAAATTCTTGCCAAATGGATAATTATTGAGCTTATAATCGTTTGATGCAATTTCAACTTATAAAGTCGCACCTCAAATGATCGAATTGATGTATCCTTGTGTTTTTTTGCCATTTTATGAGACTATGTGCCCTTAATCTCCATCTATAAAGAGTATTTGTAGTGATAAATTCTCGGCGTAGGATCAGATGAACCCGAGCAAACCCGTGTCCAAACTGAACTCAAATAGGGCTTGTGCACAATGTATTATTAAATTTGACAAGCTTGAACACCATTTTGAAACCGACTTGTATTGGGGGGCTGGGCTCGAGTATCAATGTTTAGTTCTTGGGTACTCCGAGTACTGCAAGTCATTGCAATCTTTTAAAAAATTATCCTTCATCTGCTGGAGATGAATACATTAATACACGTATATATATTTACACACTGAAAGCTATTGAAATGCGATACAATGCATTTCTGATTCTTGACAATAAGATAAATAAAAATTATAATATAAATGAACTGAGTGGTAGTTTCTACTCCCACCTCTCATGCGAGTTATAACTTTCTGAATTCAAACGATAACTTGTCATTTTTTATGACCAATAAAAGTGAATCAATATTCAAGCGCTCAAGAAAAAACACACAAAATACTTTGAGGTAAATATAATTTGCCGAAGTTCGTCTAGCATGTGCATTATTCTAAAGAACGTAAAACCATCTTC
The DNA here is from genome assembly GCA_023055425.1 of Linanthus parryae. Lineage (NCBI taxonomy): Eukaryota > Viridiplantae > Streptophyta > Magnoliopsida > Ericales > Polemoniaceae > Linanthus > Linanthus parryae. Next base: position 127,578,417 of record JALGPY010000001.1, read on the forward strand.
ATATGTTTTTCATTTGTTCGTAATAGGTTGAAAAGAGAATTCTTCGATAATGTCAACGCAAATAGATTGTCAATACCCTTGTATATGGAGGAGATGATTCTTTTTTACTTCTTCATATTGGAGAAGCTCTCATGGACTCTAGCCGATGCCACTACATGTAAGGTGGAATTAACATTTTCTTATAGACATAAATAGATTATAAGCATGGTATATCATTGCTTAAAAGACTTCGTTATTTTGAGTCAACAAAAACGAAAGTAAACAGCCATTTTAAAAATGAAAATACATGGACTCTCTTTGCAGATGCCATAGGGAGGGAGGGTAGTTATAGAGCTAACATACCCAAATATCATTCCAACTAAAAGTACAGGATACAAAATATGTCCATAGAGTTTTGTGAAAAATTCCAGAGTCGTGAAGTAAATAAATAAGACATGAATCATATAAGACCCACACAACTTGCAAGATATGTGCCACTTTTGCCTTTATAATCTTAACATGTTCATCGCGTACACTAAAAATATACGATAATTTTAGGAACCAATATTCTATGTAACCCACTTGAATTAACCGTGTCGGTATATTGGAATGCAGAGACTTACGGAGTTCTTACGCGAGAAACACAACTAATTTAATTTACTTTCTCATGAAATATATTGTCAATTAAATTATTCTAAATAAGATATGAATGGTGAAGAATTAAAAAACGAGAATACACTAATAGACTACAAACAGTGGATGCAGCATCAAGCAATCTTCGTATAACGAACACCACATAAAGGATAGTAAATTCGCATTCTTGTTAGTAAGTCTCAAAGGGCTCGTGCTTCGTCAGTTGAGTGGATAAGAAGAGGATTAACCTGGGAGGCAGTCGCTCACGAGTCCCTAAGCACCGAGGGTGAGCCGAACTCACTTTAGTCTATCGGGTGCACGCACGAGCTCCAATCCCAATTTTCATCCATCACCTGCCACCCAGTAATCACTCACTATCCTCTGAAGGGTATCCTCTGGAACTTGAGCTTGTGTGATGTCAGCTAATCTGCAATTCCCAATCCACTTATCAGTCCACAAATTTCTTCTCTTCCCATTACGCACCTTTTTCCCCATACCCTCTTTGAGAGAAGCAGAGCTGTTGTTGATAGCTCTCCAGGTATGAGACCGCCCACTAGAGTTTCTCTGAAAGGTATTCTCCCAATTTGGATTGTACTTTCCTCCGATATGTGGTGCCCCCCCCCCAAGGAAACACTTGTTGAGATTGTCAATTTCCTTGATAACAGATTTGGGGAGCATGACAGTTTGCATTACATACGAAGGTATGGACTGGATCACTGTGGAAATGAGGGTGGTCGTGCCAGCAATAGATACTTGGTTTGCTTTCCAAAGAAAGTTTTGCCCTGACTCTGTCAATGATGAACCTGGAGATGTTCTTATTGAGTCTTCCATGGATAAAGGGGATTCCCAAGGTCATTAGTGACAGCCATCCCTAGGATTCTGCTGAGATGTCTGACTTTGTGTGTTGGAGTGGAGTGGGAGAAGAAGATCTTAGACTTCTCCAAATTTACCGTCAGATCAGATTCATTGCAGAATTTTTGTAGCACCTTATTGACACAACGTGATCTTCTCACTTGTGTATATATGCTTGTGACTATATATCATTGGTGTATGGTTAATAATGTATTAAATACTTTGATAGAGATAATCAATTATTTGTAGAGATGAAATGTTAATGGCTATGTTGTTTCATGTCTCTGTCCACCAAGTATATACTTGTGTAGGATTTCTAATGGATCAAGGTTGGTAACATGATGAGCACAATTCCTCTATTTTGGTAGATAGTCCTTGATAACAAAAGTAATTATGACAGAGGAAGAATAGTAGGGGAAATGAAATCATAGTTACTATCAATTTAAGTCATGCCTCCACGTAGTGATCCCTAATTTCGTTGTATGTATGCTACTTTGACTTAAAATGATAGAAGTAGTTTTCTTATTCTAACATAAAATACTAGTTATAGTTCATGTCCAATCTTCTCAACACAATAAGTTGTTTATGGGTTTCTAGATGGTCTTGCTACGGCCTATTTGGTTTTTTATAATGAATATGACTTTATGGTAATATGATTTAGGTTATAAGTAACGTGTATCATGCCTTTACTAGTTATCGATGCAACATCATGAGCACACGTAGGTTCTAGCTGACATCATATATTAAGTAGATGCTCATGAATTTTGTTTAGTGGTTGTTTGAGTTTTGGATAACAGTTTTAAGATGCTTTCTTAATTGTAACCACCTATCTAACTTCATTTTGCATTCTAGCATAATAGGTTTATCTAAAGATGTCCAGGGAAACTGGTTGAACCCAAGTGGGTTAAACCTACTAGAGTCCTACACCACCAGGCGGTATGTTGTACAAATAACTTTACCTGAGTTCGAATCTGCTTGAATCTTTTATAACATGACATATGCGAAGGATTTAGTTTTTCCTTGTACAAATATTGTAAGATAATATAATTATAGTTCAAAGCACTCTAATCTATTCTCTGAAAACCATCATAGTATATTACCATACTATTAATAGAATCTTATTTTTTCTCCAAATATAACATTTTATATGTTTGTCTCTATTTTAGAGGCTTAAGTTTATAAGTCTATTTATGCCCTCAAAATATATCTTGGGTTGTCCCTGCTCTAGATATGGACTGCAGCAAAATTAATGGGTCTATCTTAGCCTAACGAGTAATATAGGACAAAAATAATGTATTTACCATCAACAAGTTTCATTAAGTGTCATGAGCAGTACCTGTAGCTTGCATATGTGTGTTTTCCGTTTTTCTTCATTTCCTCTCTTGACACGAGTATAGTAATGATCAAGTGATACATCTATAACCATTGATGAACCATATTGGTCCATTTGAAATTCTTGTCAAATGGATAATCACTGAGCTTATAACTGTTTGCTGCAGATTCAACTTATAAAGTCGCACCTAAAATAATCGAATTGATGTATCCTTGTATTTTTTCGCTATTTTATGAGACTATGTGCCCTTAATCTCTATCTAATAAGAGTATACGGTGTGATAAATTCTCGGCGTAGGATCAGTTGAACCCGAGCAAACTCGTGTCCAAACCGAACTCAAATAGGGCTTGTGCACAATGCATTATTAAATTTGACAAGCTTGAACACTATTTTTCAAACCAATTTATATTGTGGGCTGGGCTGGAGTATCAATGTTTAGTTCTTGGGTACTCCGAGTACTGCAAATTATTGCAATCTTTTAAAAAATTATTCGTCATCCGCTAGAGATGAATATATTAATACAAGTATACATATTTACACATTGAAAGCTATTGGTGCGCGTTACTGTGCATTTATAATTTTTAACAATAAGATAAATAAAAAATAATATAAATAAACTGAGTGGTAGTTTCTACTCCCACTTCTCAAGCGAGTTGTAACTTTTTTAATTCAAAAGTGAATTAACCATCAAGCGCTCAAGAAAAAACATTAAAAATAGTTTGAGGTAAATATACTTTTTCAAAATATCGTTTAGCATATGCATTATTCTAAAGAACATATAACAATTTTCATATGTTTATCATTTATTTGTAATAGGTTGAAAAGAGAATATCTATATATATATAAATATATAAAGCAAGGGAATAGCCTTCTCCTTGCGCCACGTGGGACATGAGATGGGGGTATAAGAGTGACATTTAGCAAGAATTTTTTTCCATGTGGCAAGTCTAGCCAATGGACCTTTGACAAGTCACACATTTCTTTTCTATCTGGATTTGCTTGGTCAGATGTATTTATTTTTCATATTATTTACATATAAAATAGTATTGATGTGTTTATGTACATGCATGTATCATAGTATTCATGCATGTTCATAAAATAAATGATTGCTGAAATTCTTTCCACCTTACAAGTAAAACCTTCAAATTTCCTATGCAACTACATCAATTTATGTTGGTATGAGCAAATATTCGTATGAAAATTTCTAAAGCTTGGAGTAGTGTCTGCCATGAGCATAACTGGAGAATTGATGCACATTGTCCTCAAATCATGCAGGTGGGTTACTCTTACACAAATGATTAACTTTACAAATCATCTTGCTCCAGTAGCAAAGTAAAACCTTGAGTAAGAAATTTTAGTCTACAATTTCAAATATTTATTTTCGAGGATTTGTTGATACCTTCCATACTATTTTTTTCATCTACTGGCTCTTTTGAAGTGACTCTTTGTACTTGGCAGTACCAATTTACATTTGAAATATCAACGAAGTTTCAAATCAATGTGATTTGATATGCAATGTATTCTGAAAAGTTGTGTTGCATGACAAAATGTTGTGAACGAAGTAAGGGTAATGTTTAGTGAGTTGCCCGTTAGTTTTTTTAAAGTAAAGTAGCTAAATTGTTATATATTCCAAATTTCATGATTTCGAAATTAGTTAGCTGAGCATGAAGTTTTTTGAGGGAAGCCGATGAGTCGGGAGAAATATTATATTGCGTACAAAGGAATCGAGAACAACTAGGGAAACTCTTAAAAGTCCATTTGTCGATTTGTTTTTAAATGTTGTGAGTCTGAAAAAAGAATTTGACCAAAATTAGGGGTACCGGTTCAAACTTGGGAACAGCCAACTGTTCTGCAATAATATCTTGTGTAGGTTTGTAAGAATCCTACTCCGCAATAAGACTTGGAAGTTTTCAAAACATATTAAACCAATATGCAAGCATGGCGTGTAGGCGGAACACAGTACTTATTTTCTCAAATAAAATATTTATATTATTTTTTTCATTATCATGAAGGTGTTGCTTGAATTTTGAGGGGTAGATACTTACAATGTGAAACAAACTGTGATATGTCTGGCCGACTCATTATTTTATTATTTATATGTATTATTTCTTCACTATAAGTAATACTATGCCGAAAAAATAATAATATGTACTATTAATTGCAAATTTAATAAACCTCACCCCGTATCCAATTCGAAGTTGGACCAAGAATGCACGAATTATTTTGGGTTTGGATTTTAGTAGAGTAATTTGAAATGAACCATTTAAACCCCAAGTTCAAAAGAGAATATCACATTATAACAAAAAACTCATACCCTCTCGCGCATTGCGCGGGTTTACGACTAGTTCTTCAATAATGTCAAAGCATATGGATTGTCAATACGCTTGTATATGGAAGAGATGATATTTTGACTTCTTCATATTGGAGAAGCTCTCATGGACTCTAGCCGTTGCCACTACATGTAATGTGCAATTAATATTTTTTTTATAGATATACATAGATTATAAGCATGGTATATCATTGCTTAAAACACTTCGTTATTTTAAGTAGTCAAAAAATAAAGTAGACAACCATTTCGGATTTCCTAAAAATGAAAACTTCACGGACTATCTTTGCAAATGCCAGAGGGAGGGAGGGTATTTATAGAGCTAACATAATTACCCAAAAATCCTTCCAACTAAAATTAAAGGATACAAAATATGTCCATAGAGTTTTGTGGAAAATTCCAGAGTCGTGAAGTAAATAAATAAGACACGAGCAAATCCTATAAGACCCACATAACTTGCATGATACGCTTTTGCCTTTATAATCTTAACATGTTCATCGCGCACACAAAAATATACGATGATTTTAGGAAATAATATTATATGTAATCCACTTGAATTAACCATGTTGGTATATTAGAATGCAGAGCCTTACTGAATTCTTACGCAAGAAATGCAACTATTTTAATTTACTTTCTCATGAAATATATTATCAGTTAAATTATTCTAAATAATATATGAATTGTGAAGAAATAACAAATGAGAATACACTAACAGACAACAAACAGTGGACAAAGCATCAAGCAATCTCCATATAACGAACACCACATAAAGATAGTAAATTCGCATTCTTGTTAGTAAGTCTCAAAGGGATCATGCTTCGTCAGTTGGGTAGATAAGAAGATGATTAACCTGGGAGGCAGCCGATCACAAGTCCCTAAGCACCAAGGGTGAGCGGAACTCACTTTATGATATTGGGTGCACGCACGAGCTCCAATCCCAATTTTGTAATTCTTGTCGATATCACTTTCGCTATTTGATGTAGCTCATAAAGTTATCATTATAAAAATAACAATCCTTTAATAAATATGTATCTTAATAGAAAAAACAAATATTTAGTGTGTTCAGATTAATAAGTACGTATTTGAGTGATCAAATTATGTGCGATGACTTGAAGTATGTGTTCATTCTTAATTATTAAGGATTTAACTACAAGGATAAACAAATGTGTCGACCTTCTCAGTTTGTACTAATAAATCCTTGTTTGTGCTTGCAATGTCATATTTTTGTCGTATAATTCATTCTTATAAGTTATGAGAAAAATCTTAATTCTTTTAGATGTTTGCTAATGACTTTGTTGGGCTCAATTTGTTTCATTCTGAGTTGGTTTGATCCCTTATGTCAAGGCCGTTTTAATATTTGTTGACAATTTTATTTTAGTCGTGAATCTTGTTTTTATGTATTTATGAGAAGGAATTGTAACACCTTTTTTATTTGACTATTCGTTAATTCCCCTGTATGCATATACATCATTAGTAAAAATAATAGTGAACTGTGGAAGTGTGTAATTTTTTACTTGCTTCAAGAAATGAACTACTTACAACGTGATCTTCTCACTTGTGTATTGTGACTATATATCATTCGTGTATGGTTAATGATGTAATAAATACTTTGATAGAGATAATCAATTATTTATAGATTTGAAAGTTTAATGGCTATATACTTGTGATGGATTTCTAATGGCTATAGATCTTCTCACCTGGTATATACTTGTGATGGATTTATAATGGATCAAGGTTGGTAACATGATAAGCACAATTCCTCTACTTTGGTAGATAGTTATTGATAACAAAAGTAATCGTGACAGAGAAAAAATAGTAGGGAAAATGAAACCCTCTTTACTATCAATTGACTTCATGCCTCCACGTAGTGATCCCCAATTTAGCTGTATGTATGGTACTTTAACTTAAAATGATATAAACAGTTTTCTTATGCTAACAGAAAATACTAGTTATAGTTCATGTCCAATCTTCTCAATACAATAAGTTGTTTATGAGTTACTAGATTGTCTTGATACGGCCTGTTTGGTTTTTGAGAATAAATAAGACTTTATGGTAATATGATTTAGTTTATAAGTAACGTGTATCATGTCTTTACCTAGTTATCGACGCAACATCATGAGCAGACGTAGATTCTAGCTGACATAATATGTTAAGTAGATGCTCGAGAATTTGGATTAGTGGCTGTTTAAGTTTTGGATAACAATTTTAAGATGTTTTCTTAATTGTAACCACCTATCTAACTTCATTTTTCTTTCTATCATAATAGTTTTATCTAAAATGTCCAGGGGAAACTGGTTGACCCCAAGTGGGTTAAACCTACTAAAGTCCTACACCACCAGGCGTATGACAGAATCTTATCTAACTTCACATGAAAGGTTTAGTGGGACATGTTTTATGTAGTGAAAATTAGAGATTTGGTCCTTTTTAACTACCTTAAATTCAGAGAAATCCCCTTAAGGAAGTTGAACATGTGGCAGCCAAAGAAGCTGGTATAGAGGTTCAGATACACTCATACTTCATGTGCAAATAACGTATTTTGAGTGGACTTAATGGTATTTTATATCATTTTTATTGTTCATCGCAACCGGCAAAGCACTATGGGAGGCTCTTGATAAAACACATAGAACTGAGACAAATTAGGTTGTCGTGGTAAAGTTGATGATTATAAAATGATTGAAACAAATGATGTTATTAGCCATACGCGGGAATTTCTCGTACTACTGCATAATGAGAAAGCTAAATGCATGAGTCTCAGTTATTCCTTCGAGTGGTTGAGAAGTTACCACCATCATTGGTTGACTTCAAAAAAGCAAAATTAAGCACAAGTGAAAGGATATTTGTCTGAATGAACTAGTTGTAAGGCTAAAACTTGAAGACGACAATCGTACTTCTAAGAACAACAGCAGTTCGACATCAAATGCTATGTGAAGCAGTGGAACACCTGTACCTACTGTTGGTGTGGGCAATTGATATACTGATAAATATTACAAAGTTTGTGATCGAACAGTCAATAGCGCAACCATGGATTATTAGATTCATATAACTGAGACAATTAAGAGTTTACTAGATGTATTGTAAGAGGAACATTTCTTTGAAAGCATTTGGGATGGTGTACTGACACATAATGCAGCCCAATAATTGTGTTCTGAAAGACTTTGTTTAATGTTGGTAAACAAAAATTAAAGTTAGTGCTTAGATTATAACAAATATGATCTTTTTATGATTGATTTGTATGGCACAAGTGGTATCGTACTTGGATTGTGTAAAAATAATATGGGAAGCAATACCTCTTGTTGATGAGAATATGGATATAATTTCCATTATTATGGCTAGGTTTTCTATTCTATCATGATAATATTTACACTATATATAATTACTTGTCTAAATGTAAATGCGACTCTAATCATGAATGTGTAATATATTTTGAGATGGACGTTCAAAACTTATAGTATTCATAGAAATACTTAATGATTAGTGGACATGCGAGTACTTCCCTATAAATTCCTTCTCAAGTGGACATCTCGTAGGATGAATAATAAACTTGAAATATTATGTGGCATACAATAAACGTAGTTTAGCATGTAAGAAATGATACCGATCATGTTGTGCTTATAATATGCTCATAAGTTGCATATTGAACCTTGCTATATATCCTTTAGAAGGGTATATATTTGCTATCTCAATACAATACACCCATGATCGAAGTGGTTGTGTGTACATACTTGTGATGTGAAATATCAAGACCTATCTTCATTTTAGCAGACATTCTATGCCAAGTCAATATAAGCAAATGAGTTTAGACGTGTCATGTAAATAAGTGTGGGTATTCACTAATTATGAGGACAATCTCTTATTATTGAAACCATAATACTATGATCAATTTCTCTCGAAAGGTAATTTATCAATCGATTATCAAACTCAAAGCCAAAATTAGCGAATTCGCAGGTGAAGGGACTATCAAGTGAGCAATTGTTTAGCTTATTGAGGGAAATAGACTTAAATTATAGCGTTTTAAAATATATCAAGTGGGAAACCCTGCCTATATGACTCAGATCCCAAGAATTAGGTTCAAAGAAAAATGAAAACGACCGGAGATCCCAAGAACTATGTGCAGATTAAAGCAGCTCTTAATGAGGTCATATCGTGTGAAACACAAGTGGATTATATCAAGATACTCATTATGACGCTGACCTATATAATTAGGAACTCGAGCCAATTTTAATTTTTTTGAAACGCTAAACATTTGAGAGTACTCATGAAACTAGACAAAAAGATTCTATGGCCAAAATTGGCACACTTGTGAAAAATATGATGCTATGATTCATGTTTTTGAACTTAATTGATAAAAGCTAGTTGTTGTGTTTATTTTGTGATGTTCGTTACACATGGTTGTTGAATGATGATTCGTTAACTATAACTGAGTTAGTGATTATTTGATAATTCGATAATGGTTAATCGGTAAAGTGCAACAAATACCTAGTTGTATTGATACCTTGGTGACTCGACATCGTTGATTAGAAATGTGGAGTAGAATCTAGTTTGTAATGCTTGGCTATGGTTAGATAAGCACTTGGTATGTCGGTATTATCTAAGTTTAGTTAGAGAATGACCGCATGGTAACTCGGTAATTCATTATTGCTTGTTTGGCAAGAATAGTGCACCGGTGTTTCATAGGTCATAATACGCTGCTTACCCTATTAACCCCGACTAGGTTTCCTGTTACCTTTTCTATATAGAAACTCCAGCATTCAATATGTTCGTTAATTTTGGTAAGTCTCAATTCTAGTTTACTTTCAATACGTTAGTTTAGCAAAATAAAATCACTTTCTGCGCACGTTAAGGTTATTAACGGCAATTAATTTAAACTAAGTCATGTGGGTTCGATAAACCCGAAAATTCCGGATATATTGCATCTACAACCATGCACATGCGGCTCGAGCGTGTTACCATCCCAACTTACTATTTTCCTTGATGAAGCTGTCGAAGAATGGACGTTTACGTGGCAGGACACTACAATATGTGACGAGAAAAGCATTTTCTAGGTCATTAAGCACACGACGAATGCTATTTTGAACAGTTAGTCATGTCTCCGCAAAGCGGTGAACGATGCGGGGGGAATATGTAACCTTCATGTGCTGGTTGTTGTGTAATTAAGAGACAACAAGCGTTGAGCGCAACAACCAATACTTCATTGTCATATTCTCCAGAGTATTCGTTTGTGTATTTTGATTTTGGGGTCCAACACTCTTCTCGATCACTGTGTTCAGCTCCTTCAAAAAAGGTTATCCAAAAGTCATATTTCATTTCCACTGTCTGAACTACAGTTCCAACTTCTTCTTCTTTCCCTCCGGAGTAGCCGTAAAACTCATTCTCGTGTGTTTCATCACTTGCCCCCTCACCATCGTCTTCAACTAATAATTATATGATTTTCAGGGGCCTTTCAATTTGGTCTGGTCCTGCGATTTCTTATGCTTGGTTGTCTCATTCTTATACAAGTTGCGTTAACCATTTGGCACGACTTGGGTCTGCTGCAAGTTGTTGTATATCCTAGCACCAAACTAGCCATATATTAGAATATTTGCGATTCCACGTATCAAAGTAAATTAAGTAACTCGATTAGACGTTAAAACATACCAGATCAATAGCCTTTTCAGTTTGCTTGCCCTTAATTTCTTCATTCAAGGCCATCCCGATCCTTGTAACCATAGTTTCCACGAATGCGAGCTTTTCGTTAAGAATCTCTCTGGTAACATCAACATATTTCATAATAGTGCCAAAGCCCACAGTCATATGGCGTTCTACACCCTTAAGTTTCATATGCCATTTTGTTCATCCTCTTTGACGTTATTATATTATCAACAACCATACCAATACCCTATCATTTAGGCAGCTAACATGCTCTGTGACTATTTATTGACTGCTTTTAACCCGTCCTATTTCTGCTATGAAGGCAGCAAAGTTAGCCGACTGAGTAGTAGTAGCCAAATTTCTTGGAGCAGAAGACACCACGTTCCGTAGTCGGGTAGCGGGTATCACATGGGAAATTGCCGGGGTGGGAATTTTTTTTCATCTGTTGTAGCCAGAGAAGACTGAGGATTCTGATCTTTTAAGAAAGGTGTCTATTGCGATGTGGTGTCCGGATCAGTGGTAACGACATTGTAAGAAACACCGATTGCGAATGCAATCCGCTGCTTATTCCATTTACAACCCTCATTTTTACTTTGTCCCTGACCACACTTCACCACTAGAGATGTTGTTCTCGTGGGAGTCGACTTATCTTTTTATTACTGCTCCGCCATTGAACAACTGAGTCCATCATGGGCGACTCTGCACGCTTGGATAGCATCTTGGAACACAATGAAGCTTGCCTAATACCGTTCCTGAATCTCCTCAATCCAGTGAACACGATTCGGTTGAAATATGTTGATCTTATTACACTCGTTCAGGGTGTTTGCGTGATCACTGTTCGGTTCCTTCCAATTCCTACCATTCATGGTGGCCTTGCATCCCTGAAGATTCTTCCTCCTAAGACTTTAGCAAGCTTAAGAATTGCCGGACATATCCAAAAAATGATGCTTTTGGTAAATTTATTAATGTTATACTTCAATTTACTGTTTTTTTTCTTCGAGGCTTCATACTTCAACATTTTTATAAAGTCATCCCTAAAAAATGATCCCCAAACAAACATGTTCGCCCAAGCGATATTCTCTGGAAAGCCAAAAAAGTACAGAGGAATCAAACACTTGTTGCATTTGCTCCATATAAGTCGGCCGATTAAGGCCACCATCAACAATCTTGTAAAGTTCAGTAATGTTTGCAGGTCCAATTCAACTATCTGATTCTCAATATTCCAATTATCCAATTGCTTTTCAATGTGGATAACAGAGACACTGTCATTTCTTTTGGTTCCGGAATATCTTATACAACCACTATATCTTATTTTCTTGTTCTGTCACCTTGTCAATATTATCATTGAGAGAATCCATACTAAGCATTGAGATTGAAGCAAACTGCTGCATTCGAAATAGCACAACTAATGTGTTGGTGTTGAACCACAATTTATCATCTTCTACATCAAGATTCATCTTAGCGTGCATGAAGAGGTTCTAAATGTTGCTAGGGAAGTTCACTTCCATCTAGGGAATGTCCAATATCAACTCTATCTTTGAAAGCTCGTCACAATCCCCGCTTCCGGTCACACCCTACTCAATGTTCCAGCATATTCTTTCAGGGTAAACTGATTAGTGTTGTGGTTCTAACTATTTCACCGTCAAACGCTGGACTCGCTACCTCGTCGAGAGTCGACAGTTGAATGACATGTCACTGAAATATAATTACAACATAATTAAAACAAACTACAAGTTACAAGTACATATTATCATTGCAAGTACATATTCTTAAGGGTTTTATGTATTTAGAAAAGTGTTGATTTCTTTCCAAGTGTTGTTTATTTCACATGGAACTCTTGTTCGTCATTTAAATGTCCGTTCATTAATGATTTTGTCAATTAGTCAACATTGTGGCCGTGATTTAATTTCGTGAAGGAACTTATGTTCGTCATTTTATACTTCACTAACTTCGCCAATTATCCAACATCTTCGGCACATTTTATGTTTATTCGTCATACGAAGTTTTGACGAAACAAATGAAAAATGAGTTGTTTAACTCATTCGAAATGCGAGAGAGTTAAAACAACTCATTTTCACTTGTAAACAACTCATTATTCACTTGTTTGTCAAAAATTTATATGACAGATGATGTAAACAACTCATTCTTTATATGAAGTTTTGACGAATCAAGTAAAGAATAACTAATTTGTCATTCGAAATGACGAATTAAACAACCCGTTGATCACTTGTTTCGTCAAAACCGCATACGAAGAATCCATTAACCAGTGTACCCCATTCGTCATTTCGGGATTTGACAAGAGGGTTGCTGAAACCCTAGGTTCGTCAAAAGTAAAATACAAAACGAGCACGAACAAATTGAAACAAAAATTTATAGACGGAACAACAATTCAGTGTTCACGGATCGAACTCGAAAGTTAAGGGGTTTTCAAACCTCTTCACAGACGGGCATTAGCAGCAGCGGGGGGAAGGCAGTGTCTGTGATGGTGGCGGAGGAACGACGGTGATGGCAACAGTGGAGGTGGCATGGGTGGAGATGTCAGCAGTGGTGGAGGGAATGGTTGAGGAGGAGGGTGACGTCATTGTAGCCGAAGATAAGGGAGCAGAAGAGTATATGTTGTAGTTTTGAAAATGTGTAAACTTATTTAATGTTAATTTTAATGTAATTTCAGTTTACCCAAAATGAAGTCAAGTCACACAGCTAGGGTGGTAACTCAAGTGGTAGAGCGTTGGAAGCCCCTGCATGAGGTCCCGGGTTCAAACCCGGTTGACGACAAAAACAATTTCACAAAAGTAAAATAAAATGAAGTCAGGTCACTATCCCAACCAAAAAATCTAAAAAATGATAAGAGGCAGGATGAGAATATGCATCCACACAAATACTTGCTGAAATATCAACATTTGCAAGAGTGAAAAATGACGAATGTTGGTTTACTCAACCATTACAAAAAATGAGAGAAGTTAAAGATGTGTGGAGGAAGTGGGGAGAAATTACAAAAGTGGTGGGTGTAGGTGAGATGTAAAAGCTCGGGTTAATTTAATCTAAATGCTGAAAAAAGTCAACTGTGCTATTTTATAGAATAGATTGCTAGAGAGAAAAATGACGAATGTTGGTTTACTCAACCATCTATTCTATAAAACATCATGATTTAACTAACTTATGCCTCAGTCTTTAGATTAAATAAATCAGCCCCAACCCTGACATCTCACCTACCACCCACTTAACTACCCACTACTTAACTACCTCCTACTTGGAAATTTACCCACTCTCTAAAATTAATTTACGTAACTTATCAAAATTACCGGGGACGCCATGCATTTTCATCTTCACCTCCAACTAAATTGATTATGAAACGTGTTTTTGGGTAGTGCCCTCAGGCACGGGCAATCCCCTAGTTACAAAAATGAGGGAAGTTAAAGATGTGTGGAAGAAGTAGGGAGAAGTTACAAAAGTGGTGGGTGATAGGTGAGGTCTAAGGGCTATGGTTAATTTAATCTAAAGACAGAAAAAAGTCAACCATGCTATTTTATAGAATAGACTAGGGGATTGCGAGGGCACTATCCCAAAAAACACATTTCATTATCGATTTACCGGAGGAGAAGATGAAAATGGCGTCCCCGATAATTTTATATGATATCCATCAAGTCATGTTTTTACACACTTTTGATAAGTGACATAATCATAGAAAGTGGGTAAATTTTCAAGTTGTGGGTAGTTAAAGTAGTGGGCAGTGAAGTGGTGGTAGGTGAGATCTAATGACTGAGACTGATTTAATATAAAGGACTAGGGGATTGCCCGTGACCGATGGCACTATTCAAAAAACACGTTTCATAATCGATATTGCCGGAGGAGAAGATGGAAATGGCGTCCCCGAAGATTTTATAGGATATCCATAAATTTATGTTCTTACACACTTTTGATAATTACATAAATTAATTCGAGAAATAATAACTTTTCAAGTAGTGAATAGTTAAGTGGGTAGTTAAGTAACGGACAGTTAAATGGGTGGTAGTTGATATCTAAGGGGATTTATTTAATCTAAAGACTGAACAACAATAACTTAGTTATATCATGATGTTTTGTAGAATAGACTAGAGTATTGCCCGTGCCCGAGGGCACTATCCCTAAATTGGATAGTTTTTGAATTTAGAGGTGTTTTTTTTAAATGAATTTAGAGGTGTTGTCCAAAAATTATATTTATAAATATGGTGAAAAAAAATAACAAATTCCAAGTATGGGATGAACATTACGTGGGAATCGCTCACAACCGGTCTCCTATTAGTTAGGGATTTAGTTGAAAAGCCTCTCTCCTATTAGTTAGGGATGTTGAAAGAGAGTGGATAGTTTGCAATGTCCAAGGAGAGTGGGTAGTTAGAGATGTAATAAGTAGGTGAGATCTAATGGGGAGGATGAGTTTAATTTAATCTCACGGTTGAAAAATCATAGAATAGAGATGAAATGTTCAGTCACCAGTTTCTTGGTTCAGTACCCGTTACGCTACTCCGATCTTACCAACCACACCCATCACAAAGATCAAAATCCTGATAAAGACAGATTCACTCAACAACAAACGTTCCTTCAGCAATCTCCTGTCCCAATCCACTGAAGAAACCCACCACTTTGGTGAAACCCTCCGTAGTTACACACACGACCACCGGAAAACCCACCGTTGAGACACATTTATACTCCGGCGTCCTCATCTAAACGGTCTGTTCTTGCAAACCCACCTTTATATGATCACTGATTTCGATATTGCTTTATGGGTTTTTCTCAATTTTGCTGCTTCTGCTATCATATCTTCTTGGTCTTCATTAGTTAATGTTCTTTTGTTCTGGTTGATGTAGACTATGGAATGGAGGAGGTGGCTCACAGTGACAGTCTTAGTAAGCTTATGCCTTGCATCATCTGGTAGAGGTAATGCATTGAATTTGAGTTGTATAGGCTTTAGTTATGTAGGCATTAATTCAATTTTGCAATAGTTGCTAGTGCTTGATAATCCATGACTTCTGACTCAGATTTGTGATGCATTTAGTATGATTGCTTGAACTGAATTTCACAATGTTTCCGGGATTGGGAAGAGTAAAAAAGGACACAGTCTTTCTCATTGCCATCACAATTGCAAGATGGGTAGGACCGTATAAGTAGTTTGTAGGCTCTTAGATGACAACCATCCCGCGAGGCGCTTGACAATGAACGCGCGGGTTTGATAATTTCATTAAACTTCCTATTAAGAGATTATATTACAGGTGCCATCACTAACTACCCTTGCTGTCCTGATGTTTTACTTCTCGTGTCTCACAATAGTCCTAAACTTAGCTATCGTGTTCTATGTGCTAGTAATTCCTTCTTTGACAGTGAGATCCCAAAGAACCAGGGGTTGGGATAGGGGATTGAAGTAGAGCCCAGACAAAGTGGTGGACTATTTTTATGTTGTAGAGAGCCTAGCTCGAGTGGGCTGATACTTGGCTCACTTCGGTTCATTAGCACCCCTGGTTCTTTGCCACAATTTGTGGTGTGATTAACATGCACTAATTTCAAAAGGGCCCCACACTACTCAGGTTCATGGTAATTCTATTCATTTCCTAGTTGCGAAAGATCAAATGGCCCATGCTTTCCAAAAGCATTTCCATATCAAGATGGGTAGGCTTTCACAGTGGGTTTGTGGCAGTGATTGAGAACCTACCTTCCTTAACCTTGATCCGTGCAGAATATTCAGAATTATGGTCCTGGTTGAACCACAGGATAGAATTTCAGCCGGGGTTAGCTAAGCTGATACTTTATCTGTTGACAAAATAAGGATCATTGGATGAGAACTTCTAAATTGCAGTAGATGATTAGTTCAGTTTTGTTTAGAGCATTCCTGGGGCCAAAAACCGAACTTTTTGATTCATATGTGATGATGTGTTGTATACTTGTATGTTTCTCGATCTCGTATTCACTGCGAGATCTCTTCAACATCACCATTTATCTGTTTAATATTGGAAAATGCATCTTCAGTCATTCATTTTTTTTGACGAACAACTTGCTTAGGTGGACAAGTGTAGCCCAAATGAAACCGCTGAGGTGGATTAGTGGTTTAGCTAGGAGAAATGGGCTAGACATTTGGCACAATTAGGGGGATTTAGACGTCGCGCCTATAGAATACAAATGAGAGAATCACTTCAGGTGGCTTAGTCATGTGTATGAATGACCTTGTATCAATGAATTAGGAAGTGATGGTCCAAATCAATTGTGGTAGATGAGGGGTGAGAGACCGAGAAGAACCTGGGCAGACACAATAAGACAAGGTTTAATCAAATTCAAACTCGTTGAGCGGGCGGTTTTGAATAGATGGAATTCGAGGAATTTTGCAAACCAGGGCAATGCTTGAGTTCTCATTTCAAAATCTCTTCTCTTTTTCGTTGCGATTCTTCGCGGTGGCCAAGAGATATCTGGTATGACTAGTCTTACGCTATGGGATTTCTACCGTGTATATGGATTGATTAAACAATGGTGCTCACTGCTCAGAGTCTCAACATTCAGATAATCAATATAGACAGTGTGTAACTTCTCACCCCCATTAGTATCATACATCATAACGACCAATTTTTTTGTTTAAATGTGTCTATTTGTTTTTGATGAAAATGTTAAATATTGAACAGAATCAAACAATAGCGCAGTCACCCCCATTAGTATCATCCATCATAACGACCAACTTTCTGGCAATTTTCTGGCTACATCAACATTTTTTCTGGCAATTTTGACAAATCCAAAACACCAGAACTAGGCTACTTTCTATACCAATTAGCTAATTCCTGTGCCACCCATTTACTTCTATTCCCATACAAAACAGAAGTTTTAGAATCAAAATCTGTCAAAATTTTCAAACTTAGTAACCTGTTCTTCCATTTCCAGTTTGCTTTGATAGGATCAGAGAAGGCTTTAACAACATTTGCTAGCATCAGATTCTATAACAAAATTGCCATTTCAATAGCAGAGAACTCCCCTTCTTCTACATCTACATCTTCCTCTATCTTGGTTTCAGCATGAATCTCTAGCCACAAACCCTATACCCATCTTTCTTGCCTTAGAACTAGCATCACAGTTAAATGTAAGAGTACCTGGGTTTGGGGGGGGGACCATTTCCCTGCTGTTTTACTCTCATTCCTGCTTCTCTTCTCATTCTCATTACTTCTGCAGATTGAGAATTCCTCGTAAAAGTGCTCAATTCCATTCATTGTCAGCTCCATCTGTCTGCTTCTTTGGGAAGTCCACTTCTCATTTCTCACCTTCCAAATCTTATCAATAACGATAGCAGCTATTAGGTCCACTTTCAAACAATTGAGGCATTTAGTACCCTCCTCCATAAAGATGAAGTTAAACCATTGCTTAACTGAGTTAAATTGGCACCCATCAGTCCTTAACCCCAGAAATTGAACCACAGAGATCTAGCAAAGTGACAGTTGAAAAATAAGTGTACCTCATATTATCTGTGTTCTTGGCAAATTTCACACAGGTTACATAAGTCCTTCACTCTCTACTGCAGGTTGTTCTTGGTAGGTAGAGCTTTAGATAGCACCCACCAAATCAACATCTTATGTCTAGGGCGTGTTTGCAGTTTCCATAAGTGTCTTCATACCTCTTCTTCACCTTGTGCATGCCCATTCCTTCCTCTTCCACACAGATGCCTGTACACATCTCTTGCTGTGACTTGACCACTCTTAGTATGCATGTTTTTATGCAGAATTCACGATCAAGCACAAGGCTCATTTGGCTAAGTACAGTCACACATTAGCCAGAACTCTAGTGGAGTACGCTTCTGCGGTAAGTTTTATAACCTGTTTTTGTGTGTTATTTGGTTGTTTTGGTCTTCTGTCCTACCATAGTGAATTATGAATTGGATCACAAGTTCTGGAATGTGATGCACTGGCATTCTGAAACGATGAGCTGGGGATCTAAGAGTGGCCTATATTTTACCCTGAATGTTTCTGTAGGAGGGAAAACTAAAGTTAAATATGTCAAGATAAAGTGTATTACTACAATTTTCACTTCAAAATACTGTAGGAATTACTCATCTGACGGGCTTTTAATCTGCCAAAAGGTGATGGCATTTGTTAGCAAGATATTCAATGAAGCCTACTCCCTTGGTACCAAATTCCACAGGTCATCAAACATACTCCCGTTCCGTTCCGTGAACCAGAGTGATCCACAATCCTGGAACAAAAGGTTTTGGTTTGCGTGGTTGTGGTTTCGATCATTAGCCGCTAACTGGTTTGCTTCCGTTAGCTGTACTTTTACTATGACTTTTTTTGGTATAATGGCAAAATATTTTTAACTATGAGGAGAACCAACAATAAATTCTTCCTCAGATTTCTTTAGTACCAATATGCATAGAGCAACACCATCTACTCCACCCGCTCCTCCCGTACTTTTTTTCTTCTGCTATCTGTTACCAAATACGACCATCATAACTAGGTCATTTTCCATTTCGTTCTTCCATTGCCTTCGTTAACTAGGCTCTCTCTTTTAGATTGTGACCAACTTCTTTCCACCCGGGAATAACTTTTCCATAACTAATGTAAATTCATAAACACCCCTTCCCAGTAACATGTTAACCTTTCAACTCCGTGAACTCAAATGTAGCTTCATGTCCGTTCTTTTGACATGATGCGATGAAAATTGTGCTAAATACAATCATGAAGAGATTGAGCTTTTCTAGATCTAATCATTTTGTCCGAAACCCAGTTGGAAGGAAGACGGCGAGTGCCATGGTGAAAATGTGCAATTGGTGATACCTGTAATCGCAAACTGGGACCAAAATATGTAGGTTACAACATATTCTAGTTTTCCCCCCTGCTTGTGAACAATTTAACACATTCAGAAGAAGTCAAAATGTGCTCTTAAAGGTTTTCAGTGCTAAGTGAATGGGTTATTAGCAAGTGCTCTCATGAGGGTATCTCATGAGCTTTGCGGGGTTGGATTTTACCAACAATACAAAAAGAATTCTCATTTATAAAGCTGCTTAGTGGTTTTGGTATTCCATGCTAATTTCAGTTAAGACCATCTGGTATTGATGGTAAGGATTTGTAAAAGAGGGAAGGGCATGGGAGGTTATGTCACTGATTATTATGGTACTAGTATCTTTAGAAATTAATTTGAGTTCCAAAGGTTTAGGTAATGGACATAGGTGGCAGGAACCTTAATTGTTTACAGCGTCACATATCAAACACAGCTTTACAAACCAAATCCCAACGGATCCCATGCGTTTTCTTTTTTTTCTTAAGTCTCAGCGTGTTTCTAAAATTATTTAATATTCATTGGTCAAGGAAATGAAGCAGTCTCCAACTATTTGGTGCTTAACGTACTAAATGCTGGACAAGTTTTCAACAATCAATAACCAGGAGCTGCAACTTATTGAAAGAAAAGCGAGATAGAGCAGCTAGCCAGTTTAGTTGCATACTGTTGCTGAACTTCAAATTCTCTGAGATTATGAAATGATATTCACACAATTCCTACTCTCAACCTTTGACCTAAAAGTTTTCGTTCTTG
Organism: Linanthus parryae; assembly: GCA_023055425.1. Classification (NCBI taxonomy): domain Eukaryota; kingdom Viridiplantae; phylum Streptophyta; class Magnoliopsida; order Ericales; family Polemoniaceae; genus Linanthus; species Linanthus parryae. Next base: position 127,598,696 of record JALGPY010000001.1, read on the forward strand.
GTGTTAGTTTTTGAAGCAATCCACAACGTCCACTCAGTTTAAATGTTCGGTAATTGCAATTTGAAGACATTGTACAATCGAAATCTTCATGCTTCTGGCAGTTTGCAGATACTTCACATTTGATGGTTTTGGACAAAAAGCAACATCCATACTTAAATGTAGTCCCGTAACCTGCCCCTTTTCTTTTGTGCGATCAAAACCTGTTCTTATATCTGCTTGCAGGTCTACATGTCAGATTTGACGGAGCTATTCTCTTGGACCTGCTCAAGATGTAAAGACCTGACAAAGGCATGATCACTATTTCTACAATCTACTTCATTTTACATATTTGTTGATGTTTCCTTGTTTCTGTTTTCAGTTCTTAGTTGTTGACTGTGATTTCTTCTTATTATTTCTGTTGGAAGCAGGGATTTGAAGTGATCGAGCTAATTGTCGATGTCCAGCATTGCTTACAGGTGTGTTTTGTGTAGATAAGAAACATATATCCCTAGTCCATACATTAATCATTGTTAGTTATGCGTATGAACTGCAGGGTTTTGTTGGGGTTGCAGAAGATCTGAACGCCATCGTTATTGCTTTCAGAGGCACTCAGGAACGCAGGTTTGAACATAATTTTGGTGTTGTGTGTGTGTGTGTGTGTGTGTGTGTTTTGTCATTTCCTTTGGTCTAAAGTCCAGATCGTTTTTAGCTGGGATCTTCTGGTAGTAAACTGATACGGAGGATGCTCAACATAAATTTGTCAGAGAACAGAGAGAGAACCCTGCAATTTGCTTATGCTAGTCTGTGTCATGGTGCGTTCTGGGTTTAGTTCAAATTGTTATTACTAAACACTAATATGTAATGGTTTCCTCTGAATGTCATGTATCTGTCTGTACGTGTCAAATTAAGAACATAACACTTTATTCTTGTCCCGAATGCCTGGTTTCTTGCTTAAATGCCTGATCATACAGTTGAATAAAGTTTGAACATCACATGGTCCTAAATTCATAAGTTAGCACGTCACTATTGTTAATATTTTTCGAAGTTTTCGCTCAGAATTGACCTGGTGCAAGTAAAGCCACATTGGAAGTTTTTTGCTCAGAATTTGTCAATTTTCTGCCTTTTCTAATCTTTTTCCACATTGCTTGTTTGATTAGTACAATTGTTAAATCTTTTAAACCTGTTTGGTATCAGCTGAAAAGCAAAAATATCAGCTGAATAATTGTTGGGTGAAAAATCTAGCTGAACTGAAAATCAAAATCTGTTTGGTATTGTAGATTCTCACTTGAGAATAAATGGAATTTTACATCCACCTTTCAAATAATTAGTAAATCATCACTGTCTTACTAAGTAGAGTTCTGATCTTGGACTTCACTGCAATAACCCTGAACCATGTTGTTCATTTGTGTCTATGGATCAATGACAATTTCATGTCATACGAGGGTCTTCCGTCCAGGAGTTCTTAAGGTGTGTAGGGCTGAAACATGCACTAGATTACTATTGAAGGTGGTTTGTAAGTTTCAGTTTATGCGGTTGGGAGGAATTTAGGTAGCTGCTACTTCGCTCCCAGATTAGGACTGGTTATCTGGACATATGTATTCCTGGTTTGGATAGCTTCTCATGTTATTCTCAAAAAGTCAAATGTTTTCCTTATAGAGGACATCCCATCCTTTCTTCTTTCTTTCTTTTAATTTTATTGTCCCTATTTACAGCTGACCTTGTTAGCTAGTAAACCTTTTCTACTTCTCATTCCAAACCTTGAAGCCCACCTTTCTTAGAGTCGTACTCCCTCAAATGTTTTGGAACTAGACTACAGTGCGGTCACCCTGTTTTCTGTTTTATTTTCTTTCCAGGTCCATGCTTCATCTTTGGATATGGTTTAAGCTCAATTGAACTTGTGCTTTGTAGGATACTTATCGTAGGTCGTTATTTTTGCACAATACTAGCATGTAGATAAATACAGTTCTCTTTGCAATGTAAATCATTTTGAGAAACAAACCTTACCTATTTATTCCGGACACTTATTCGCATATTTTGAGGGTCTTGAGCGTAGAAGTATCTAACTTGAGTATTATTGACAGCTAGACCCTGATGAAAAAGTTTTCCTGACCAATCTTTCTTTGTTTGAATCTGTCATTTTAAAGGGATTAATTGATTTATAATCTACATTATCAAAAGTTCAACTCGATTTCGTGAAGTAATTTAATCCCATTAATTATCTTAATCCATTTTCCTTTCGGAACACATGATTTAAGAAGCATTAAAGACTTGTTTTGTATTTCTCATTTGCTTCCTATATTGATATAAGATGCATGAACCATAGGCCCTTTCTTGATGGTTTCTTAGAATTTCTTTCGGATATGAAACAAGAAGTGGAAAAGAAAATTCTGGCATTTTTTTTTGTCTCGAGTAACGCGAGGATGTGAGGAGTCAGGACTCTCATTTGTTACTGCAACTCTCAATGCGGGGGATGCACATTTGCGTGTATTACTATATATACTATACTTTGGTTGATTTTGGCGGTGATCTTAAGCTTAAATTTAGCAGAGCGAGCAAAGATTTATGTATGATAATAAATTGACCCAAGTCTTTCTTGGGGTTCAGTGACAATATTTTGTCAACAAATCTTAGAATCACGCGACGTTTCACTATTAATGTTCTCTGGACAGCAAAGCGTACAGATTAAAACTAAAATATAAGGTGTTTCAATTCACTCAACCTCTGACAATGACAGCTTACTGTGTATTATTTGGATGTTGGTACTCATGCCCTATGTAGCAAGAGCAGAACTTTCTACTTAAATATTTTACTTTCTTCAGAAATCTCATGGTATTTCAAGACAAGAAAAAAATATTTTCTCTTGGTTTACTTGCTATCTGTGTTCTTTATTGCTTCCATTTAATGAGTAAATATTATGCATCCAGTATCCAGAATTGGATTGAAGATTTGTACTGGAAACAGCTCGACTTAAACTACCCTGGCATGCCTGATTCAATGGTATGTGTTGCAATAAAATTAGGGCCCCTGTATCAAATAATTGAAGTGTAACGGTTTGCATCTTTTCAATTATTTTAAATACCTATTGCATTGTTTCAGGTGCACCATGGATTTTACTCTGCCTACCACAATACAACAATGCGCCCTTGTGTTATAAATGCTATCAGACGAGCTCAAAATTTGTACGGGAACCTAGATATATTGGTTACAGGGCACTCAATGGGAGGAGCTATGGCTGCCTTTTGCGGATTGGATCTCCTGGTAATCATTTTTGTATCTTGTATGTGCTTTTGGTTCTACATTTTTCTACTCCTGCTCTGCAAAGGTTAGGATTCTTGCAATCTCTCTCCATGTTGCGAAAACCAAGTTACTCAAAGAGCGAGAGTTCCTTAAGTTAAGCATATTTCGGGGGGGCACCATAGCTTCTCATCTGGTGCATGTCATCAGTACTGTGTGTTCCGCTTAAGAGTTTCTATATCCTATTGTTCCTTTTTCTGGTTCAGGGGCTTCTTTCGTATTTTGATTGACAAGAAATTTCTGTTCCCTCTATTCATGAAAGGCAAAACTCTGTAGGTCCTCAACTTGTTGAGTGTTTGGTATATTATTGTATGGTGCTCATTGGTTGACTTTAATCTTTCAGAGGCATTATCTTACATATTGTTTTGTGTGCTGCGTTGCTTGTTGTCAGGTAAATCATGAAGCCCAGAATGTACAAGTTGTGACTTTTGGACAACCTCGGATTGGCAATGCTGCTTTTGCATCATACTATAACCAACTGTTGCCAAATACAATTAGGGTCACTCATGAACATGATATTATCCCTCATTTGCCTCCGTACTATCCTCGCTTCGCGCAAAAGACGTACCATCATTTTGCAACAGAGGTTTGATTCCTAAACTGATCCATACATGCTTCAGCTAGAAAATCTAAGCAGTTATGTTTTAGGAATGTGAAGCTGATAGTAAATCTTCTGGAAATACAAGGCACAATAATCCTTTAAATTCATATTTAAATGTGTATTTTTGACATAGTAAGTAACATGTATTTGATTGAGACTGAAACATCAATGTTTCTGAATTTTTTTAAGAGGGGGGTTGGGGGTTGTGGGGGAGGGTGTGGAGACAAACAAACTGTTAAAGAGGTGGCTTAGAAGTCCGCAAAGTAAGCCCAATTTTGCCACGTGAGTGGCTCAACTGTGAGATTATACATATCGAACTACTTTGGAGCCAAATTTATTTGAATGAGAGATTCTTTTTTCAGTCAACTCATATATCATGCACAAGTTCTTCTTGTTTTACTATCTAACATTTTCTGGAGGCGATCATGTTTATTCCGCAGGAACAATTTACTCTTTTGGAACATGTTTGCAGGGATGATAGTGACACCTTTTTACTGTAGTAGAATTCTTTATGGTATTGGATGATGAACCATTGATATAGACACGTGAATTGGGCAAGACATGGGTACCTGCACGAATTAGAGATATAGGGATGATATTAAACAATGGATTTACTTCTTTATTCATACATATGATGGTCGATTTTGGAAATCACCACTAATTGATGTGGGAATTGAGAGAGAACCAAAGAGGAATGCAAATGAATATAGAAAGACTGATAACAATCATGGCTTTGCCACTTTATGGTTTGTTTCTTATGGTGGTATGTCTCGTTCATGTGAGGGCCCCATTTTTCTTTTCTCCATGATCGTGCATGTAATTAGAACCAAATTTAACATTTTACATTCACCAGAATTGTTCATAACTTCCAGTAATTCACTGAAATGAACACTGGTAAAATCCGTGTGTTATCTGTGTCGTTGCTCTAGCAAAGTTTCAAAATAATAAAGCTGCAGAAATGTTATGTGGAACGTCTCGTATAACTAGCAATATTTATGTGTGTCACTGTTTTTGAAGCTAGTACGGCAGCATTTCCAGGTCATCCATATATTCTTTTAATGGATCTTGGTTGTTGAGTTATTCTGAACCCGAGTATCGATTGGTTTTATAATCTGAAGTTTCAAATTTAACATCCTTGAGTTGAAATTGGCTTACTTACTGGGAAAAAGGAATTGAAAGCCAACCATCTCTAGAGGAAGATGAGCACCCATATTCATTAAATTAGTGCTTTTGTTTGTTACGTGAGGAGTAATGTTCACTCATGAATCAGGTTCAGTTTCACCAATTCTTGTAATATTCGTTGCCTGCAGGTATGGCTTTACAATATTGGTTTTGGTAGTTTGGTGTATATGGTTGAAAAGGTGTGTGATAATACTGGTGAAGACTCATCTTGTAGCAGGTATGTTCCCTCTTATCTTCATGCTAAAATTTTGAATTGGATTTTCTTTCATTCTGGCGAAACCCATGCAGTCACACAATTAATATAGTTCTTTGAATAATCCAAGAATTGATGATTGAAGTTCTACTCAAAACCGAGACGACTTCATTTCTTGGTTACCATAGAGTAGTCCCAAAGTTTGTTTTACGTTACAGTTTGACTGTTGAATGAAGCGGAGGTTTTGACTTGCAACCAATAAGCTAGCTTGTTTTCTTTCCACATTCGAACCCTTTCTTTTTGTGGTTTTGAACCCACCCATGTTTTTAGCTTACTTGCCGTTTGTAGAAAAAGGTTATGGACAGTGGTGGAGCCAGGAACTGCTTCCTAAAACCTAATTTTAGCAAGTCTACATGGAATATGAGGAAACTGTAAAGTCGCTTTCCACGAACTCAATAATGTAACCACATAAGAAAACTAGGATATCCAATACTTAACAATTGTTACAGTTGCTTCGAATATGAGCTTGTTTAAATGCAGAATACATAGTCAATTGGTCGATTAATATTAATGGAGAGAATGGATAAAAACTAGTAATATGTTTCTAACTGGTCTGTAACATTTTTATGTGATTTTTTTTCTTTCTTTCATGCAAGTAGTATTGGATTGCAATTGTTAGAACGTTTAGGAACTATTAAGATATTACTGCCGTTTTTATAAATTTACAAGGGCGCCATTGACATAATTACAAATTTATAGGCTAGAATGTAATTTCATAGGATAGAATGTATGCAAGTAGTATTAGAATGCAATACGTCGTGCCATGCCTAATGGTCGCAACTTCAGCAGTTGAAACTTCTTACGGCCTAAGTTTTATTTTGTCCATTTTTAGTAGTTGCTTCATTTCCTTGATACTTTTAGCAACTAGAAAAAGAAATCGCTTTGATCTCTAAATCCCTAAAAGACCTTTACCTTTACCCATCTGCAGGTCAGTGACTGGCAGCAGCATTTCAGACCATCTAGAGTATTTCGGTATTGAATTAGATGGCGAAGACACTTGCAGATTTCTAATGGATCCTGGTTTGGCTGCATATAGAAAGCAGGATCGTGCTGGTAATTTTATCTTATCCAAGCAGCCTTCCTCTGCTACTCTAATGGCGAAGACACAACAAAACTTTGCAAAGATTTCCTTAAAAGTGTGTAGTTGGGTTGAACGGGGGTTGGTATTCTAGGTTGTAAGATCAGCGACATAGGTTAACCCAGAGAAGCTTTTTTAGCAACTCTCATCAGAATCCTCTATCCTTGGTCTATAGCTGATAAGTGCTATGGCCTGGGTTAAGGGGTGTACATATCCTTGTACTCTGTACATGAGTAATTTGTTTATGAATATACTAATTTATGATGTTTCAGAACTACCTAGTACATAGCACATGTCTTCTCTCTGTGTATGAACAATCACGTTAACGAGAAACCAGATGTTTTTTCATAGACAATACTCGCGTTCAAGCATGACAAGGTATAGAAAAAGTTAACATGTCTATATAACACTGGAACTACATTGAGTGCGTGACAGTCTCATTTAACTTTTGAGTCTCTTTTTTTCAGTTAGTCTTGGTGTCTGCTGCCGGAGACTCAGCTGCAGGAGCCGCAGTTTCCTGCAGAGACATAATATTTGCTGTTTAATAAATTGTTCACATGAAATGCAAATTGTTTTTCGGAATTTAGAAATCGACGGTGACGGGTGACGCGATCATAGTACCTTATCTGCCGGAATCTTCTCTTCTTCAGTGGTTGTGGTAGAGGGGGCAGAAGCTTCTGGTTCAACAGGTGCTGCTTCTGTCTCTTCCTTCTTCTCTTGTGCAGGCTCAGCAGGAGCTTCTGGTTCAACTGGTAATGCAACTGCTTGTGTCTCTTTCTCCTCTTCTGCTGCTGCTTCTGGTTTAACGGGTTCTGCTGCTGTTTCTGTTTCTGTTTCTGTTTCTGTCTCTTTCTTTTCTTCTGCAGGTGCTGCAGAAGCGGCGGGGGCTGAAGCTTCTTGCTCAACAGCTAGCACGACTTCTGCTTCTTTCTCCTCCACTACTACGGGTGCTTCTGCGATCAGATCAGAATAACAAGGTGAGGAAAAAACCCTAATTACGAGATGATCTTCTATACTCTTAGCCCTTAGGGCATGTTTGCTGCTGGGATCGAAAATTGGGGGTACACGGGGGCATACAGTATTATAGGGTGTATCGAAAATTGGGGGTACAGGAGGAAAAAACCCTAATAACTGACATTGGTGCAGGGACAGTTTCAGGGGGATTCAATATCCCCTTATTGTTTATACCCCCTCTATGCCTAAAATCTAATTCCACCATGTAATGTGATTGAATATTAAAGTCTTCATACTCTTTTTTATAATGGTACAAACAAATATTTTACATAAATTTTACTTAAATAATTGATATTCCCTTAATATTAATACACTTTATAATACTGTAGTCTGTAGAGCCCTTTGTACCCCTAATTTTCAATCCATGCACCAAAGGGGCCCTTATAATAAACTATCTTTGATATTTTGTTCTTTAGACATCAGAAAATCTGCTAGTTTTAGCCAAATACAAACCATTTTTCCACAAATATTTCTGTTCCTATTTCGTAGAGAGCATATATTTCATTACTCTGTGAAATTGCTATTTGAAAATAGAAAGACAACATTTCTGACAACGTTGGTAGGAAAATACTATGCTTCACCCATTTTTCTTCATCCTGTAATTTCACCGCGCATGTGGATTCTCCAATAGGTGGTAGGGATTTAGAAAGATATCAGAAGAATAATTTATAAGCAGATGACACATAAGCAGTGACAAATAAAGGGTGAAGCAAAGGCACCCAGAAGTTGATATAGGTTTTCACGTACCGCTGATGGTTTCTGGTTTGGTCTCTTCAACAGGTGCTTTCTCCTCCACAGCAACATCCTTGGGTTTCTCAGCATCAACGGCAGCCTCAATGCTCACGATCTTCGTCACACCCTGAGGCTCTCCTTTGATCTTCTTCAGTGAATTGGAATCGTCTTTCTTATCAACATCGTGTGCCTCCTCAGCACCGGCGTCCGCCGCCGCTAGCACCGGAGACTCCTCCTCCTTGGGCTTCTCGGTTCCGTTCTCTATCTTTTCGCTTCCTCCTCCCGTTTGTTGCGGGGCCAAAGCGCCCTCAACCTTATCAGTTCCGTTCTCGACCTTGTCGGGGATGGTTTTCACATCTTTTGCCACCTTCTTAGAGCCTTGGTGATCTATCTTTTTGCCGCTCTTGGTTTTGGTAATGGTGGCATCGCTTGCAACGTCGAGCTTTGATTTCCCACAACCCATTTTTTTTTTCCAGAGGAGGACGACGACGAGTACGAGGAGACAGAGGTTTGTGTCTCCTTGTCGCACAGAGAGAGATTGAAGGAGAGATGGAGAGAGATTATGAAGGAGAGAGATATATAGAGCCTAAGAGTCAGTTAGAAGTCTGTGGTTATAGAGAAGACCGATACTTCCGCTGTGTTTTTACGGTTGAGGACTTTCCTAAATAAAATGGGGTTGCCTATTATTAGACACTGTTGGAAAAGGGGTATTTAGGGAAGTTGAAGCTAATTGCTGGCATTTGGAGGCTTCAATGAAAATAGTATTGACTCTTAGCTTATGTTCTTGTCATTAACTGGTGTCTATGTGAGGAATACTAAGAAATGATTAAATGCATAATCCATGTGTGTGTGTGTGTGTGTGTGTGTGGGGGGGGGGGGGGGGGGGGGGGGGGTTGCTTACAACTTTAATTATGACATTTGAGTAAACATTATGGTATGGGACAAGGTTGCGTTGACAATTCTTTCAGATTTGTCCATGTTTATTGACATTTTTCATTTTGGAATGGTCGATGAAATGACGTCTTGTGCAGAATCTACAGAATGGACGCGGTTGCACAAAGTTATACAATAACTCTCATTACTCAATTTAATTAACCTCACTAACGTCTCATGCTAGAGAGATTGAGAGCTGTTCATAACTTTTTGTTTGTTAGACGTAGTCCGTTTGAAGGTTTTGTAACTTTTAACTAATTGCAGATTTTCTATGCATCTGGTTTCCAGTATTACTCCGTTCAAATTCATATCGGTTATATGTTGGCGTTTAAGTTTTCTTAAGGAAGTGAAGTGCACATCGCACAAATGTTATTGGGGAGGTGCATTTGACATTTGAGTAAACATTATGTTATGGGACAAGGTTGCGTTGGCAATTCTTTGAGATTTGTCCATGTTTATTGACATTTTTCATTTTGGAATGGTCGATGAAATGACGTTTTCTGCAGAATCTACAGAATAGATGCGGTTGCACAAAGTTATACAATAACTCTCATTACTCAAGTTAATTAACCTCACTAACGTCTCATGCTAGAGAGATTGAGAGTTGTTCATAACTTCTTGTTTGTTAGATGTAGTCCGTTTGAAGGTTTTGTAACTTTTAACTAATTGCAGATTTTCTATGCATCTGGTTTCCAGTATTACTCCGTTCAAATTCATACCGGTTATATGTTGGCGTTTAAGCTTTCTTAAGGAAGTGAAGTGCACATCGCACAAATGTTATTGGGGAGGTGCATAGGCATGTACGGGGTGACACATAGTATAGGGTCGCCCAATATTATTTCTTTCTCCTCAAATTGACTTTTACCACTATTTACGGGGTCATTTTGACTCAGTAATTTGGATAGTAATATGATGCAATTTTTTGATAATACTTTTATAGTGTTGTAGAGTAAAAGTTGCTCTATATAACACGGTTGTATTTATTTTATGAAGTTTTATAATTACAGCAAAATATCAATAGAATTTAAAAACTAATTGCAGGCTCATTGTGGGTTGCCTTTAACAAGAAAAAGAGAGAACTGTGATTGCCGGCACTAATTTGAGACAGTTATTGGAAATTTCTGGTATGCGTCAAATTGTTAATGAATTCGGAATAAACAATTCGGAACTCTGCGGACAATACGTTGTTTCTGTCTCCCAACATTGGTGTGTTGATCAAAACAATGTTGCATTCAACACATAAATATTTGTTGGTAAATCTCAAAATATTGGATTTATTTAACAATGGGTCCACGGCTTCTGTAGCTGGTGTTGCATGAAATAAATCATCAACATTGAATAATCCATTTTGCTAACAAACATCATCAAAATTGGAGTGATTTATTTTTCCTACTTTTTAGAATATTCTTTTTCCTATTCTGTGACTCATAAAAGTGAACAACTTTTACAATGCCAATCATTTTCTTTCTTGTTATTAAATAAAACATTTCTTAAAAAACATTAAGGACCCAACAAAGAAAATAAACACGGGCATGCATTTTTGAACAAATCAGGCTAAGACCAAACGAGGTTTTTAAATGGTGGCATTTTGGGGTTTCTGCTAGAATAGCGGTATTTTGTACTTTAAGTGGTGCTTACACTAATATCCATTTCTTTTCATGAGTCCGGTCTGACTTTTCAGATATGTAAACTTTGACTATGTGATTCTGATACCAATGTTCCAAGAAAGGTATCGAGTTCACTTTGTGTGCATGGGGGGGGGGGGGGTGGGGGGGGGGGGGGTTAGGCTAGTGATTGCAGATATTTTTGCAGGATCTTGTTCAATCTCATGTCTATAAATTAAACAGCCCAAGAACTTGTCAGATATGACTCCAAATGCACACTTCTTTGGTTCATCTTCAGTTGAAACTTCCTGCCCCTCTCAAAACTCTTCGCATATCGGTGGTGATTTGTTTATGAATCCAGGTGGTGATTCCTTTTCACACATTTAACAACCATATCGTCCACATAGAATTCCGCATGCTTGTGCATGAGATCATGAAACAGGGTCATCACGCCTCTCTGATATGTAACTCCTGCGTTTTTGAGTCCAACGAGTATGACTGTGTAGTGTAACACTCTGACCGGGGTTGATGAACAGTCTTCTCGACATCTTCTATAGCCATTTTAATCTGGTTCTATCCACTGAATTTATCCATGAAGCTGAACATTTGATGACCTGCATGTCTCCATCAACAAATCAATGTTTGGCAAATGAAAGTTATCTTTTGGGAAAAATCTATTGAGTTCTCTAAAATCCACACAGATTCGAAAATGACCATTCTTTTTACAACATGCACTATAATTTGCTTGCCAAGTGGGATAATATAGGGGTTTGATGGACTTGGCTTCGACTAATTTCTCTACTTCTTCCTTGATCTTGACTTCAAGTTCACTGCGAAACAATCCTGCATTCTGCTTCGCAAGTGTTACATTCTGTAGCAAATTCGACCTATGTATGCTTACCTCTGTGTACGAGCCAGGAATTTCTTTGTATTCCCATGCGAACACGTCTTTGTAGTCTTGTAAAGTTTTATAAGACCATTCTTTTCATCTTTGTCAAGATTTGAAGAGACGAAAATTGGTCTTCTCGTACATCTTTCTAGATCCAAATCCACATGTTCCAATTCTTCTTTCTAGGGTTTTGCATTGTCTTGAAAACACGCATGAGCATCATCAATGTTTTGTGTTGTACTTGCTCGAGTTTCTTCTAGGGCACCTATTTCTTGGATCTCATGGACACCTTCGCATGAAGAATATGACCCCGCGCACCTTAATGCGATTACATTTCTTTCCATTTCTGTAGAAGGTGCTTACTTCATCTCTTTGAGCATCATATTCCACAAATCTCTTCAAAGAGTAGATGCTCTTCTTTGTTGGGGTTGGCTTAACTTTGTTATAGTCTTCATTCTCTCTGCACATCATCAGACATGTAGGAGATTGATTTTGGTGTTTTCCTACTTTGGTTGGGGAATGGGTTGAATGGTCCTTGGGCCTTCATCTGTCCAATTTCATTCCACCAAACTGCATCAACCATCTGAGCCTCATTCATGTTAAAGGATTGGAAGATGGTGGAATGTCCACCACTCTTCATTTCCAGATGGCCTTCACCATTTGACGTGCGATGGATGGGTACTTCCATGAGAATGGGTGGAATGCAATATGTAGTAGGCAGTATCTTGCTAGAGGTTCCTCACTGGTCATGAAGCTTTCCCATTTCTATTCCAATGCTGATATGGAAGGTGCTGGTATGCTTCTTGTCGAACACAAGATGAGCAAGGAAGAGCTAAAAGAACTCGTACGAGCACCTCTAGGAACTCGTACGAGTTGGGGCTGAAAAGAGGAGAACTTGCAGAGTGGCAGTTGCAGGAATTATTGGGCAAGGAACTCATGAGTAGTATGTTGAAATAGATGATGCAGAGTAGTTTTTGAGGAAGACTGGCACACAGGAACTCGTACGAGCACCTAGAGGATCTCGTACGAGCGGAACAAACTCGTACAACTAACAATTCAATTCATATGAGCAGTTTCAGATCGTGTGAGCGAGAATTCAACTCTTACGAGTTACTTCTAGTGGGTGAGCAGGATTTTGGGGGAAACCATGCAATATTGAGAAGTATTCAACAAGGAAACTTGGGGAACAAATATAATAGGACCTTGCAACTCAAAAACAGACCAAAGCACGTACGAGAAGAAGTTTTTTGGCTTGAGAAGCAAGGATCATATCAGAAAACACTAGATATTATTGTTCGGATTCTCTACTTATTTTCTTTTGAATCTTCGCATGGAAAACATGAAGTTCTTGTCGTTTTATCTACTCTGTGTTGCTAAACTTATTAGCTAGGTTTCTCAGTGAATTTATGGACTGTTAATCTTTTCCGGATGCGAACTTTAGATTAGTGAACTTGTTTGTTAATTTGATTTTTGACGTTCAAGTTATTTCTTGTCATCTAGTCCTTATTTCATGCTTATTAAGACCTTTTTTTTCTTAATTGCCATTAGATTTAAGATTGTGATTGAGAGACACTATTCCACGCCGAGAAAAGAGACAAGAATAATATCAAACTGACAAGAACCTTGAGTTGACTCATTAGGATTAGTCGTTAACGTTGAATCGGTCGTTAAGACAATCAACTAGTATTCGATAACTTGGTGTTTTATCGTTTTCCACGACATGTGTGGTAGACCGATAGGACATGGTTACTGGTGTGAGACTTAAGCGAACTGGAATATAGTTTTTACATACTGGTGAACCGAGAGGCCGGGTGGTTGGCTACTGCGTACGATGTGAGGGGCTTGCACTAATCAATAGGCGTGGCATAACTATGATTGGTAAATCAATATTTCTAAGTGCATTCCGGGAACTATTGACGCCCTAGCAGATTCTATGGATATCTAGTCACGTCTCCAATCATTAAATCTAAAAGAAAATACAAAATTTATTTTTATTTTTTACTTTAAGTCATTTTATTTAATCAGTTAATCAAAACAAACTCATCATGTTATTTTTTAAAATTCTTAATTTAACATGTAATAAAAAAATTAAGACCTCTCTCTCTGTGGGTTCGACAATCGGGGGTTGAAATACACCCACTCTTACTACTTGACTCGTGCAGTTGCGGTAATGCATTAGAATTCGTGTTAGTTTTTTTTTTTATATCATTAGATTCAATCATCTTCGTATTAATATTATACACATAATTATCAAAAGCAAGGACATACAATCCATTAGACAAATGTGCACCACGATAATGCATATCACGAAAATAAATGGAACAATATTTTTCTTTATTATGATAGAAAAATCTTTTTTTTTTCAGCCAAGAAACTGAAATAGTAGTCATGCTCATTGCAGATACATAATAGCAAGTGTCTAATTCAAGAATAATTCCATACGGTAAAGATACATAATATGTTCCTACGACTGATTGCAACTACTCTTGCTCTAGTTTTCACGTGTAGGTCTATCTCTCCTTTAGCCAACAATTTACTTCTTTCAGGTCTTGCACATTTATACAAATAGGAGATCCACATCCAATATCTATTACCCATGATGAAGAGAAAGATATATTAACTTCTATAATAAAAATTCCTGAAGCGAAATTCACTACTCCTTTCTTCTTCTCTTCCCGATATTTTGGAAAATTCCTCTTCCATTGACCAGTCATGCCTTCCTTAGCTACACCACTGGTGGGTTTTAGGGTTTAGCAACAACATCGCCCTTACCTTTGGAGTTTGGGGCAACTTTCTTTCCCCTTTCCTTTTTGTGAACCATCATTATGACCTTGCTTTTACCCTTATTGATACTATGTTAACCTATTTTCAATATATTTAGAAAATCTGACAGTGTCTTGTCAATTTCATACATGTTGTAATTCAAGATGAACTAATTGTAACTATGCGACGACGATTGTAGAATAAGATCAGTGATCAATTCTTGACTTAATGAGAATCCTAGCCGATCGAGATTCTTGATATACCCAATCATTTTGAGTACATGAGGTCTTACTGACTTCCCTCTGGCAGATTGCTTTGAACAAAGCTCTTGATATTTCGAACATTTCATGTCTAGGTTGCTCTTCAAAGAGCTTCTTTAAATGGATGATCATATCATACGCCTCCATGTCCTCATGTTGCTTATGAAGCTCATAGGTCATGATTGCTAACATGAGGCATGCAATATCCAAAGAATTAACAGTGTGTTTCATGCGTGCATCCTTTTCAGCTCGAGTGACATTTGCAGCTGGTGGAGCTGAACGACCTGCTCCATACAACTTTTTCTCTTGTTTGAGAACAATTCTTAAATTTATATATATGTCTAGAAATTGGTTCCAGACAACTTATCCTTCTTAAGGACGGATCGTGGCGATAAAGTCGAGCTTTGTGTGTTTAATGCCATCGATATCTATCACATAGAGAAATACACAGACTAAAATATCATGATACAATGCTATATTTAACAAAGACTTTATCACTCCCACTATTTTTATCAAACTAATGACCCTCACAATTAACACAGAAAAATATCACATGTCCTTCTAGAAAAATCCATATCTCAATTTTTTTTAGTCAATTTTGGTTGAACACATAAATTTAGTTATTTATGTAGGAATACTTTTCAATTACTTCACATGTAACTCTTGGTTCAATTCGGTGAATTATTCCTTATTCATATATATCTCATATACTATTACCCAATTTATTTACCTATATGCTTTCAATCCTATCGTACGACAAAGTAACAAAACGAACGATCACGAAATGATGAACGGATTCAACATGAGTTGCCATGATTCAATCATGTCAAAGATCTATCTCAAGGAATAAAGACCAAGAAAAAAAAAGAAGAAAAGAAAAAGATTACTGAAAGAGAGAGAGAGAGGGAGGCCGTCGACGGCGGCAACGGGGGTGACTTCGACTGCGGTAGCAGCGGTCGGGCCGAGATGGCGAGAGAGAGAGGTGTGGGCGGCGACGCCATGAGGAAATAGAGAGATGGATGAATATGTGAGGACTTTTTATTTGAGTGTTGAGAAAGAGATCACGTATGAGTGATTTGATTTGCATATTAGGGTTAAGAGTCTGATGAAAATTGGGTGGAACGGGTGTACTAACCGTAGGGTACGAAATTGAGATTTATGGGAAATTATATAAATAGGATAAATAGTAGTTTTATTAAATTAATAGGAAAATAAAATAGAATAACTATTTATCCTATGACCTCAAGAGTTTATGTGAAAGACAAAAGTGACCCCCAATTATAAAAATTATGTAATAACTCACCCATAACTCAATAAATATATAATCAATCCCTAATAAATTGACATGGCTAGATAATTAGCCCCCACATTTTCATAAATTTCACATGACTAAGCTATTAGCCCTAATAATTATATAGAATTACCAAAATTCCCGTGTTTACAAAACAGGTTTTCCGGTTCTATCCTCCTCCATTCAATTTCCATCTTCAACGTATTCTATTTGTATGAAATTTTCTACCCGTGGGGCAGGACTGATGCTTGGAGGCCGTTTCTTCTTTGCTTTCGGGTGGCATAAAAGTCAGTCTCCATAACCGGCTTCCGTAGTTTCTTGCAACTTTTGGGACAACTTCGCAAGCGTTTCCTTCATGGGTCAAGCAACCACACCATTCTCAGATTGCTGGAATGCGTTCATACGTTGAAATTCAGTCAGATTTTTTTCGGTCTTTGGAGTTGGACCCCCTAGGTAATGTTTATGCTATAGAAAATATACCTCTAACCCTGATGTAGTTGATCTCATCCTCACTCTCTATACAAGTGTACGTTGTAATGACTTCCCCTACCTTTGATACAACTTTTATGCATGTCTCCCCATTCATCAGATGAAGTGGGATATTGCTTGCTTGAATCCATATGTCGAAACTGTTGAAGTCAACCCCTTTTACCAGATCACCGAGTAACCAGAGTTTGAAAATACAAAGACAAAAGTATTGATCATGTTAATCTCGTTACCTTGGTTCAAGATTTAGGCTACACATACTTGGAAAATTGCTAGTGAATAACTTTTACCTACTGGTGTTAACAACCCGTGAAGAATTTGTCGAATGATCGAATATTTCACCACGCACCCGTCAAAAGAGAGCTGAAAATGAAGCATGATTAAGTTGATGTGATACCCGAACACGAAGGTGATGGAAGATTTGTACGACTACCTCATCATATTACAAGGTCCAGTAAACTATTGCTAATTTTATGATCGTCCTAGTTACAAGATTTGTAACTTGTGCTTCTGGGTGCACGGGAATACTTTGATGGTGGAACAACTCTCAGTCTCGATGGTCGCGCCCTCCAACTGTTTGATTAAATGCACAGAAGGAACGGTTGCTTCTAAAATCTGATTGGCATAATAACACGGCTCTTGTCGCTTTAACTCCAAGTCCCCTTCTCTCTTTCACGACCCAAACCTTATCCTCTCTCTCTGGATATATAAAAATGGCACTATTCCATTGGAATTGTCAAGTGATGGCTCTACTATATAATATTCAGCTGACCACCCTCCATAACATTTTTTCTTTTAGTTCTGACGCTATATAGAAAACAATAAACAACACACACACATCCCTATCTTCCCAAATCGGCCCATTCTCTGCCCTTCCTCTTCCGGGAGATCTTTCCTTTTCTGGAAACTACAGATCTCCCTTGTATCATCATCTATGGAGGGCTCCGCCGATGAACGACTCCATTTTGGGAAGATGGGTTATGGGTAATTCTTCATTTCCTCTATTCCTTTTTGTGTTTCTGTGTTTCTTGTTCCTATAACAACAACATGAACAACCCTTGTTTTGTTTTTTGATTGGTTTTGACAGATGTAAGCATTATAGAAGAAGATGCATGATTAGAGCTCCTTGCTGCAACGAGGTCTTCGATTGCCGCCATTGTCACAATGAAGCCACGGTATTTCTCAATTTTCTCCTTTTTTTTTTTTTTTTTTTTTTTTTTTTTTTTTTTTGAGCTCAAGTTATTACAAACCCATGTTTGTTGGAGCTTTTACTGATCTGGGTGTTTGTTGTTTTCATCTGTTTCTTTGATATTACTATGATCTGAAGGATAATTCAGTCCTTGGTTTAGTGGGTTAGTTATTCTGTAGATCTGTTTCTGATTTGGGTACTTGTTGTTTTCTTGTTGTTTTCATGTTTAATTCATCAGAGCCTGCTGAAAAACCCCTTTGATCGGCATGAACTGGAACGGTGTGATGTGAAGCAAGTATGTGAGACTATGGCATAGATTCTTCCATCTTCTTAGAGCTATTTTGGGTTTATGTTGTTATCAGTTTATGATGAGGAGTTGTTGTGTTCTTTCTGTTTGCTTCTTAGGTGATTTGCTCAGTTTGTGATACAGAGCAGCCGGTGAGTTTTTTAACTTTTCGCGTGCGAACTTCATTGATCCGTGTTGTGAGTTTTATCAAATTTGGTTAATGAATCTGTTTTTTATTCTAAATCAGGTTGCTAAGACCTGCACGAACTGTGGAGTCAATATGGGAGAGTACTTCTGTGATGTGTGCAAATTTTACGACGATGATGTACGTTTAAGTTCAACTACCAAATTTGAGTTAATTCTAGTTGCTATTGAACTACAAACTGATTAGTGACCGGTAGCTCATTTAGTTATGAAGCTTAAAAAGAGCACGGATTTGATATTTGTTCTTACTGGTTTCGTTACAGATTGAAAAAGGGCAGTTCCATTGTGAAGACTGTGGTATCTGCAGGTTTGTGAGCAAAGTTGTGTAACTTACTCTTGCTTTCTTTTGTTGAGGTTGGAAATGTTTTGTGATGTTTGAACTGATCCGCAAATTGCCTTATTCTAATCAGAGTTGGTGGCCGTGAGAAATTTTTCCACTGCAAGAAATGTGGTATGTAATCACTCCTTGGCCTAAATAGTCTTTGCTTAAATTTGAAAGTAATTTGTCTGAGTTAAACAGGGAAGTTCTGTCATGTATCTTGTTTCGCTTCAGTAATTGCACTGAGACTGTCATGGAAGCTGGACCAAATTTACCAGTCTTCATATTGCATAAACATTTGATAGTTCACATGTACACTATTCGGGGTATTGGGGTAACCATTAAGTTTGTCTAGTGTGTTTAGTCATGACTCATGAACGTTAAGTGTTGGAAACAAATACTGTGATAGATACAAGTAGATTTTAGCTGATGGTGCCTGATATGAGTGGTAAATCATGTTTAAGACACGAAAATGGTGATTCGTGAAAAAATTCTTATGGTCAATTGTTTCTTTTTCCAGCCCCGTTTGGAACCTCATAATCAGAACAAAATGAAAATGTAAAAACAAAACTGTGTCCACTTAATCTTATGCCCTATTCACCTTAAGGAATTATGATGAATCTTGAAGCTCATGTAAAAATTTATTGGTTTGTTGGTTTCATTCTTTCACACACTTGGAAGAGGAATTTCTCTTTTGTTTGGGTTTACGGGAGTGTGGGCAGCAAAAGGGATACCTTATTAAACGGGAAGGCTTGATGACGAGCACTACCAATGTATTGTTGTCACCTATTTTTAATTAAGTAGAAGTTAGTTGATGGGTTTGTTCTGGTGTGTATGAAAACTTTTTGGCCTACACTGCTAAACATGGAGAAGGAGAAGTGTGATATGCGAGTGGCACATAGCATATGCTGGGACAAAGAGGGGAAATAGGGGTGTCTCCCATTTACCAGGAAGCGGAATAGAATTACTGATGCTCTTTTGCGCATAAACTTAGCTAAGACAATAGTATAAGTTCCATAAAATTCTCGGAAAGAAGCCATTTCTGGGTGTTTTTTTGTTTGTACAAATTCATAATCATTAGTAGTACACTCCTGGTTACATCATTTTTCAGTTTTTCCCGTGATTTTTCTCATTTTGTTAATCGTGGATTTGCTCAGGTTTCTTCTCATTTTTTGTCGGCTGAAATCTCATTGTAGTTTGTACATTCCTCTGGGTTCCTAGATGTGGTTCATTTTGCATAACATTTTTTTAGTCGCTACAAATATTTCCTAATATGACGCTAGGGCTTACTTGCCTTATTGAAGATGTGGAAACATTTTCACCATGTACTAGTAAACATTAGTTGCAAGAGCACTTCACATGTTAGCCATTGACCGTACTTTTGTTCTTCTGTGTATTTGATTCTCGTTTTAGGTGTACTTCACTTTCCCTTGCCATCATCTAGTTCAGCCTATGCTAATGACCACTTGATCTCTTAGATGGCGTCAGTTTACCAATCTCTCTACTGTTTAGGTCTTCTTGATCCAGATGTTACCTTGCCAGTTTTTAGTTTTGATGAACTTCATTATTTCTCTTACTTTCTTCATTTCTTCCACTTGGTGGCACTTGCTTTCAGTTTCCTGACACTTTTGTTGATGTTGTTGATCATGCAGGATCTTGCTACTCGGTGGCTCTACGCAACAATCACATGTGTGTGGAGAATTCCATGCGCCATCACTGTCCCATATGCTATGAGGTTTGTTAGTACTTGGCTTGTAGTTAGTTTTCTAAAGAGCTTCAACTTCATAAATATCTCACCACATGCTTTTTTTGACAGTATCTATTTGACTCACTAAAAGACACAACAGTCATGAGATGTGGGCACACGATGCACTGTGAATGTTACTATGAGATGGTAAAGCGTGACAAGTAAGCATTTATATCTCCAAACAATTACATCTCTTATTATTCTGTGAAACTTGTTTTCCTGAAATCGCTTACTTAACTCATAAGCGTCCCTGCAGATATTGCTGTCCCATATGCTCCAGATCAGTAATTGACATGTCTGAATCCTGGAAGAGAATAGACGAGGAGGTTTGTTATCACTTGTCGCCAAAATTTGCCTACCTTAATCTGTTTATTTTCCATTTACTTTTATATTATACCAGTACTTTTCTGCCATCTATAAGTTGATTGTTAAATACAACCTTAAAATAATAGTAATATTCAGTTACCTCAGTTGGTGCTAATTACGTATATACCAGCCCACGGTTAGATTTTGTTAAATCTAATGAATCTACTTCATCTCTATATGTATCTCTCATTGGAGTCCTTGCTGTATATAAGCCACCCATTCATACTATTGATAAAGGGTAGCATAACACGTCTTAGGTAGTGTATGTTTAATGTTTAAAAATTGACAGGTAATACCTTTTTGGCCTGTTTAAGGTATTTTGGGCAACCATCTTCTTGTAAGGTTATGTGGTTATAGTTTTCAAATACTTGTAGCAAGAGGAACCGGTGTAACCGATCGGGAGGAACCGGTAACCGAACCGAGATGGGAAGGACGGAAGCCGTACCCGGACCCGGCATTCAACGGGTACGGTTCGGTTGGGCATATTTCGGAACCGGAACCGGGGTGGACCCGGACCCGGACCCGGACCCGGAACCGACGGTTTTAATGGTTTTTTTCAAAAAAACAAACGTTGTGATAGCTCACATCAAGGGTCAGAGCCTGTTTACGGTATAGGACTGAACCGGAACCGGTAAACCAAACCGAAGTACCGGGAGGTCCGGTTCTATGTAAATCAAAAACCCCGGTTTCGGTTCAGCCGAACCGATGCACTCATCCTATCGGTTAAACCGAACCGGAACCGATGGAACCGTTACATTTAGGTTTGGTTCCGGTTTCGGTTAACCGAACATGCACCTCTAAGCAAGACCTACTGCTTATAATCAATCAACATGGTTGCAAAGAAACAATGTTGGGTAAAAATCACCATGTTTTTGAAGCATATTCAACAGATGTATGGCACTGGAAGCTTTTATAGCTTAACTTGATTGATCTACCTTTATTGTATTGATCTACCTTTGATTGATCTACCTTTGAAGCATATAGTGGTGTTTTTTGCTCTTTTCTTCCAGATTGAAGCAACAGCCATGCCTGAGGATTACCGGGACAAGAAGGTACACATGTTTTTCTCTGTAAAAGTAACCACTTGGTAATTGATAAAATAGAGCCTACTAGCCTAGTGTAAAACTCAGATAGCAATTTAGATCATTACCCGGTTGTTACCATCATTAGCTATTTAGTGATCTTCAACAGAGATCATCTGTGTTTTTCATCAATGAAAGCTTCAGTTTTCAGGGGGAAAAAACAGAGATCAATCATTTCATACTAGTATAACATTGTAGAACTTGAGGTTTTCACTGTCTTGCTCTTGAGTATGGGATGGACCTAAAATCATCCCTGTCCGACCCAAAAAACTGTCAAAGTCACCAGTAGTAAACTGACAAAGAAAAATAAATTACGATAATTATGCCCAAACCTTAAGCGCACAAATAGACGGCCATTATAGGGGGAGAACAACCCATTATTGAATATGCCTTCTGAAGTAAGACTGGGAGGGGGAAATATTATGTTTGGCGTAGGTGGTATTTCTATCCCACTTGAAGAAACTAAAAAAGTTGGGTCTTCTCTTTTCTTCGGCAGGTGTGGATTCTATGCAATGACTGCAATGATACTACAGAGGTTTTCTTCCATATAATCGGGCAGAAATGCAACCACTGCTACTCATACAACACCAGGACAATCTCGCCTCCAGTTCTTCCTCAGTGATGCAACCTCCAGCCAATTGGGTTCACTGGAAAGCTAGTGCCCATAAGACTGTTTGTTGTTGTTGTTGTTGAGGGGATAGTATCTAAAATTGCATCTTGAACTAGCTTTGTCCTTTTTTTCTGATATGACTCGGCGCCATGGCATAATGATTTCCGAAAAAAAAAAAAAAAAACTGTAGCAATTATTCGCTTGCTTCATACCCTTGTGGTGGCACTGGACGTGAGACATGAGGAACTGTTGTATTGTTTGTTGGCCTATGGTTACGAGTACAACATTGTTGTGTTATTATGAAATATAGTAGTAATTGTGGTAGGTTGTAGTTTTTTTTTTTTTTTTTGGTAAGTGTAGGTTGTAGTTATGATTCTATGTTATTATGCACTGGTTTGTTCAGCTCGCAGAGGTTATTCTCTTTATGTAGAGAAAGAATCTTGCATCTATTAAAACCTATTACAACTCGGCGCAATTTGGAAGTCTTGGAATAACACTTTGTAATGAGCCAACGAGACGATGCAACAAAACGTTAGTCTTGTGATAAGCCCTCAGACGAAGCTTCTAATTGATGTGGACATGAAAAAGATAGACGGCAACGCATATTTGATTTCCTATTAGGCGACTTTTTTTTGTTACACATATGGAAAGATTGACCATGGGAAAATAGAATGTAGAAGGGTGTACCAAAACAAGAGTCTCCACTCTTGTTACGTACCCAACTCCGAGCACCTGACCAAAGACGCTAATACAAGATAGAAGTCGCAAAACATAGAATAGGACAACTGAAAGATAGGAAGAGAAAGAAAAATCCGGCAAAGCAGATTCCACAGATCCAGTTTTAGGCAAACAAATGAAGACAAGTGTAGAACACACGATAAATTCTAAAGAACTGTGTGGCAAAACGGAAGAGGGGGCAGAGACAATGTAGGCAGATTCCACTCAATGCCACCAGCTGAGGGGAAATGATTCCAAGGACGGTCTAGAATCATACAAAGACTGCTAGATAGTATGCAAATCATCGTCCAAAATCCGACAAGCTTTAGTTTGCTCTAGAGTAAATGAAGTGGCCTTGTTCTAAGAGAGTCTCGACAACTATGGGCATTAGGTAATTTTGCTAACTCTAATGAAAACAATGTTTTCAGGCCTCATTTTCTTTTTTCCAGTAGGCCGCTAAGTCCAGCCCAGGTCCTAAAAGAGTAAATAGGCCCAACTATTTGAAGATGTCAGGGCAGTCGTGGGCCTAAAGAGCAGCTCCAGCTGCATTATGCTTGGGCCGGCACATATTGGAATGGGCTAAATTGCACCGGAGGTACTCAAAGTTTGTCAAAACGAGCAAGTAGGTACCCAAATTTCAAAATCGAGCACCGCAGGTCTCAAACTTTGAATTTTCGAGCAAGTAGGTACCCTTCCGTTAACTTTCTGTTAACTTTGGACGGAAAATTACAAAAAAAAACTTTTATACCCCTTATTTTCACCTCATATTTTTTTATTAAAATACAAGTTTTACTAAAAATAAAAAAATTCAAAAAAATTTATTTAATAATTTGATATATGTAAGATAATGCAATATATTTCATCAAAATTACATATTTTTACATCATTTCAAGATATGAAAAATGTTTTCATTAACATATATCCGTCAATCTTAAAGTCTTTAGCTTTTTTTTAAAAAAACTTTTAAAACAAATCTCAAAATTTCATAATTTCACATGTATTTTTTAATAAAACAATAACATACAAGTATCTTTGTGCATTTTAACAACTTACACAAGAGTTGATACCAGACATTCTTGAGAAGTTTTTTATTGTAATGTTTTGTATTTTTTATACAAATGTAAAAGAGACTATTGTATAAAATATAATAAAAAAATACTTTATGTTATTGTTTCTTCAAAAATACATGAAATTATTAAATTTGAGATTCTTTTTAATCACTATTAAAAAAATTAAAGACTTTAATATTGACGGATATGTGTTAATAAAAACATATTTCATATCTTGAAATGATGTAAAAATATGTAATTTTGATAAAATATATTGTATTATCTTACATATATCAAATTATTAAATTAAAATTTATTTTTTTTAACTTTTTTTAGATTTTTCGTAAAACTTGTATTTTAATAAAAAAATATGAGGTGAAAATAAGGGGTATAAAAGTCTTTTTATAAGTTTCCGTCCAAAGTTAAAGGAAAGTTAACGGAAGGGTACGTACTTGCTCGAAAATCCAAAGTTTGAGACCTGCGGTGCTCGATTTTGAAATTTGGGTACCTACTTGCTCGTTTTGGCAAACTTTGGGTACCTCCAGTGCAATTTAGCCTATTGGAATGATCCGAGATTTTTTCTACTATTTTGATGAAATTTCTATGCAAAATTGCATCCATGGTACCCATAGTTTGACATTTGTGTGGTTTTAGT
Organism: Linanthus parryae; assembly: GCA_023055425.1. Taxonomy (NCBI): domain Eukaryota; kingdom Viridiplantae; phylum Streptophyta; class Magnoliopsida; order Ericales; family Polemoniaceae; genus Linanthus; species Linanthus parryae. Next base: position 127,623,279 of record JALGPY010000001.1, read on the forward strand.
ACCCTTACTTTTAATTGTGGCAATCAAGTACCCATATTTTGGAAAGTGAGTGTTCAGGTACCCTCATCATAACGTCTGGTAAATGCTTGGACGGAAAATATGCACGTGATTTCCATGTGACTGTTTTTGAGGGCTTCTTGGTCATTAGACAATCCCAATGGGTATCCAATTTCCAGAAAATACCCGACCCAATTTCTTTACCCAAATCACATTTAGTTGCATCAGGCGTGATCGTAGTCGTCTTGTTCACATACATCGTGGAGTTGATTCAGTTTTTTACTCCGACGAGTTCGTAGTGGGAGTAAATCAATTGACCCTTAATCTGCTCAGTCCATACTACGAAAAGTGAGTTCATAGGAGCTTCTTTCAACGGTGCCCTCTGTGTTTTGGGGTTTTGTGAGTTTCCCCATTTTTCGATGTCAGTTGTGCGAGTTCCGACGACCTTGATATGGCCGGACTCAGGTATGATTCTTGTGCCCTTGGTTTTGTCTTGTTGAATATCAAATCCCAGACAATGAAAACTTGCGAAACGGGCTGAAAAGGAAACACAATCTGATATTGTTTAGTATATGAAGAATCAAAACCTTCCTTGTGTGAGAGGGGAGCATATCGAACCCTAGAGTGAAATGTGTCTCTTATTACTTAGAGGACATATGTATCTAGGTAGATGTAAATCTAATTTTGATAACACATGTAAACTATTGAGTTGGATGGTTAACTACTATGGATTATAAGCTAAAGTCCACAAATCAATGGTTATTTCAATGAGCATGTCTTCATTTTTTCAATACTATCAACAAAAATAAAAGCATGAATGCAATCGAGAACAGTACTAAAATGAGATGAAGACATAATGTACTCTAAAAAAGGAGGCAATAGAATTGAACATAATTAAAATCAGGGGGTTTGACATTTCTTTAACGTTTTTTGTATTTTTGTTTACACATTCCGTTGATTTGAGTGAAATTAGTCTTAAATTTAGTTGACATTCTTTCCCAATAATCAGGATTGTTAAGAACTCCAAGTGCTCAGAGAAAGTAATGATTTCACTGACGTTGATTGGAAAAAAGGGATTTTGACTAATTTCTTGTGCTTTTGAGTATCAGTTTGTGATATTATATGTTACATGTTACATAGCATTGGTACCCATATAACAACGATTGTATATAGTCATGTCACATTCTGGAATTTGTTTTCTTTTTTGTATGGTTGTGATTTTCAATACCTAATTACTATTGTGTGTTTTATCTTGTTTAGGTATGGGCCATGTGGAGGACATCTTCAGTATGAAAGTTCACCATGGGGGACACTTGATATACAAGCCTAGAACTGCATATGTTGGTGGTAAGGTAGACTACATTGACTACTTGGACAGTGACATATTTGGGAGTTTTGATTTAAATTTCATACCCAAACATCTTGGGTATGATGGCATAACTGTTATACACTAGAGGGTTCCTAACAAAAGTATGGATGAAGGGTTAAAATTTGTGAGTGGTGATAGTGATGTTTTGGACATGATGAAGGTGCTGTCAAAGGAAGAAGGCAAGAGAGAAAATGAGGTGTACTTTGTCAGTGAGGGTGCACCTGCAGAGACAGAGTTGAAAAATGCAAAAGGCGCGGGTGCATTAAGTCTAAAAGAGAAAGGGAAGAGTAAAGTTGGCGAGAGAATTTCCAAAGACAAAGGCAAAAGAAAGGGTGTTATTCATGAAAGGGTAGTGGAGCAGAGATACATTGTACCTCAGGACATGGCGTATTCTGGTGAAGCTGATGAGGAAGACATTGATGCAGAAGATGGAGATGACAATGATGGCTCCCATTCTGACTTTCGTGATGAAGATTATGACATGAACAATGAAGAAGCGGCATTTGATGGATTTTCAGATGACTACATGTATGAACATTTTGTAGACCATGATGTTGAATGTGCAGGACACTGTAGTGGGAAGAAAAAACCATTGAAAGGGGATATTGAGGTGAATCTGCAGGACTCAGACTGTGAAAATGACATTGAAGAAGAAGATGAAGATGAGCTTGATGATGACATCAGAAGTAGAGATGGGTCAGAGGATGAAGGTACCGTGTTTTCTGAGTTCAATGCTAGTACTGACATGGAACATGTTGTATTCCAAAAGAACTTGCTTTTCTCAAATGTAAAGGAGTTTAGATCTGCTGTTAAGCAATATGCAATTCAAGAAAGGAGAGACATATTGTTTGCAAAGAACACAAAACTACAGTGCAAGATTGTGTGTAGTAAAAAACATGGATGTGAATGGTCCATGTATGCAAGAACGCAACAGGAAGTAGACACATTTCAAGTGCGGAAGCTTCATGACAAGCACGAGTGTCCTAGGATTTACAAATGCAGGTATGTTACAGCCAAATATTTGGCGAGGAGGTATGTTGATGAGGTTAGACTAAGTCCATTGTGTCCAATATCTGCTTTTCAAGCCCAAGTTTTGAAGGATATCAAGTTTAATGTGAGTAGGTACAAGGTGTATAGGGAAAAGAAGATAGCTGAGATAATGTATGAGGGAACTGTAGTTGAGCAGTATGGTTTGTTGTATGATTATTGCACAGAGTTGATGAGGGTTGACCCATATACCACTTGCAGCTTCCTAAGTGAGAAAATTGCAAAATCGGAACTGAGAAGATTCATGAGAGTTTATGTATGTTTTGGGGCAGTGAAGAGGGGTTTCAAAGCTGCATGTCGGCATGTACTTGGGTTAGATGCATGTCACAAGAAAGGAGAAACTAGTATGCAGATTATGACATGTGTGGGGGTTGATCCAAACAACTGTCAATACCCTATTGCTTTTACCATCGTTGAGAGTGAATGTAGTGACTCGTGGAAATGGTTCATTGATCTCATTAAAGATGATCTTGATATTGTGAATGAGAGTGCTTGGACTTTCATAACAGATAAGCAGAAGGTACATGTTTACAATTACATTTTGCATACTCAATTTTACATTAAATGAATTACAATACATATAACATATGCATGTTAACAATTGCAGGGTTTACGAAATGCATTGGCTACAGAAGTACCTGAGGCTGAACACAAGTTTTTCAACATCTATATGATAATTTCAGGAAGGCTCACAGAGGTAAAACACTCAAAGGCAAGCTCAGAGATGCAGCGCAGTCCACTACAATTGATGAATTTGCAATGCATATGGAGGAACTCAAGAATATGTCTCTTGATGCTTACAAATGGGTGTGTAAGGACAAGAGTCCAACTGAATGGTCAAGGTCCCATTTCCAAACTCACTCAAAATGTGACATTATGTCAAATAACATGTGTGAGAGTTTCAATAAAAAATTGCTAGAAGCAAGGGAGAAACCAGTAGTGTCATGCATTGAAGGTTATAGATGTTTCATGATGAATAGGATACATACAAGAAGAGAGGTCAGTAGTAAATGGAGAGGAAAGTTATGTCCAAACATACACAAGAAGCTTGAGAAAATAAGATATGAGTCCTTCAAGTGTCAAGCTACTTGTTCTGGCCCAGGGGTGTTCTAAGACAGAGGTAATGTAATTGACTTGTTCAGGGTTGACTTGGTGAACCAAACATGTTCTTGTAGGAAGTGGGATCTTACTGGGATTCCATGTTGTCATGTTGTTGCTGCAATACATAGCAATGATGAGAATCCCCAAGATTATGTTAGTGAATGCTATTATGTTTCCAAATACAAGAAGGCATATGAGGGATGATTCACCCAATCAATGGTAAAAGGATGTGGAAAAAATCTGGAAGACTCCTATTGCAACCACCTAAATTTCATAAGAAACCTGGTAGGAACAAGAAGAAGAGAATGAAGGGCCCAAATGAGGATGTTCCTACTGATGAAGAGCCTGATCCTTTTCAGCCAGATGTTCAGACAAAGAAGAAGAGGACATTGACTTGTTCAAACTGCAATAAAATGGGACATAACAAAAGAAGCTGCAAGAACCCACCATGCCCAAATCAAAATGCACAGGTAAGTCATATGTTTCCGACATGACAATTTTTGATAAGCATTATGTTCTCAATTTTACATTTCTGTAATTTTAGTTAACAATGTCGATGATCACAGGAAGCCACTCGGGAGAATATGGACAATTTTGTTACTCCACAGAGTGATGTCCCTACGTACCTGTTTCCTGAAGATAGGACAATTACCGAAAAGAATAAGACTAATGCAAAGAAAAAGAGAGTCAAAAGGGTTTCACAACAAAATGGAGGCAGCCAATCTCAGCATTCACAGCAGGCGGAGAGAGTTACTGGTTGGGATTATGAGGTACTGGTTAGGCATATGCATATTTAGTTTCTCAGTAAAAAATCATCTTATGGCTGATTAATTGCAGGATGGACAGTCGGTGAATAAACCTAAAGATGATCATTCTACTTTCCAGAATCTAAGTCAGGTTCAGGTTTTGACTTGTAAACTCCCATAATTTTATGTAGTTATCTACATTATGCTCAAGCACTGAATTTGAATGTAATTAAGTCTTATACTATTCCCTTATTGTGTAACATAGTTGACAAACAGCCAACAAATTTCCCCAGCTAACCTTGATGGGATTCAGAGGGCAGCATATAATAGGCAGCAGGCAATAGCCAGGATAATTTCCAATGGTTGGACTTTTGAGGTATTTGGTTTTACTTCAGTGTTCTTTTCCTATTTTGTATCTGTGTAAATCATCCACGTACTTTGGACGTTTGTTGGGCTTTCCATGTAGTTGTTTTGTGTGTGCCTAAACATGATTATATGGAATTATATTGCAGGAAGGAAGATGGGTGAGAAAAGACAAATGTGGTAATACTCTAGGACGAACCCCAAGTCAGGTATAGTTTCTATCATTTTGTTCGAACTCTGTTCATTTGTTCATTACTGATATTGTTCTGTTGTTAGAATTTTGAAACTGATGTCTCTAAGCCTCTTCAATACTTATCAATTTATCAATATTTTATTTTATTTTTTAGCATTTCTGAAAATTGATTCTTTTATGCACGCAATTTTATTAATACTGATATTCACTAATTCTGTAACTACAAGGTCAATCATTGCGCTCTACGACGGATGCATACTATAGGGGTCGGGAGATTTCTACGCTATTGAATATGTCCCAGGCACCTCATGATTGTGCTCCCACAGTAGGTGGAAGTGATACTACTGCACACTCACAACCCCAGCCAAGGATAATTCATTTCTGTGAAGGAAATTTCTCCACAGATTTGTAATCCAAGTAGTTTTTGTGGGCTACAGTCTCCAGTAGTTTTTTGGATGGTTTTCTGGCACTTAGTAAGCGTAATGGGTTTTTTTTGGAACTTCTTGTTGGACCTTTTAAGCGTTATTCTAGCTACTTAGGTTTCTTTACATGTTTTTCAGGCACTTTGGAAGTGCAGTCAAGTTGCTTTTGGATATAGACAACAATGGTTTTGGAGACTATATATGATATTTGTAGTTGTCAATTTTTTTGTTATTAAATATGCAGTAAATACTTTAGAGGTAGTTGCAGTAAGTTAGTTTAGAAGTATAGTTACTTCGTGAGTGCACACAAACTGTTAAATTTGCATTAGTTGCTGATCTTCAGAAATGGTCCGATTGAGGTGACTCCACCTTCAGTGTTTCTCTTGGGTTATTAAATTTCATACTATTGTGGTTTAGTACTGACACGGTTACCGTCTACCAATTTGTTTGACATACACGAGGACGGTGCACGACCACAGTGTAACGGTTTATCGATTCATTTGACATTTATGAGAACGGTGCAGCGTCACAGTCTAACAGTAATGTGCAATATAAGAATTCCACAGATAGAATTGTCATAAGTGAAGACAGTGAATGATCACGGCTTACAGATTCATTTGACATATAAGAGGACGGTTCACGGTCTAAAAATAACGTTGGGAGTTTCGGTGTCCAAAATTACGGTCGAGTGATAATGTACAATAACTTGGTGCAAAATAATTGTTACACTATAATTTCATTTCACATAGAGCATAATCTGACAAGATTATACTAAATGAATCCAAGTTACACTTACAAAACACCAAATCTAACCAAATTACACAGACCAAAAAAATATGCCACCAGAACAATTTTGGCAACAAACTTTACTATAGCATAAACCAACTTTCCCCCACAAATTTCCCCACCACCATCGTTGCTAAACATCCCCATTGTCTTCACACCTAGGAGACGGAGAGCTAACATGAGTATCACACACAGAATTGTCATCGACATAGCCACAGTTGTGTTAACTCCATATCAGTATCAGTTGTGTTAACCCGCGTAGCAATCCAGAAATTACTTGCACATATCGCTCGTACGTGGGGATATTTAACCACCAGAAGAATCCCATATGAACCGGCTCTCTGTATGCATACCAATCAACTGCAACACAGAGAACCACCATTATGAAAATCCTACTTTAAGTGAGGGATATTACCCTCTATGGAACAGCTGAGAAAAAGCCTTTTTTGATTGGTTTTGATCACGCAGTGGTGAGCTTACAAGCCTATTGAAGTTGTAGAACAATCCATGGATTACTTTCTCGAATTAGCGCTGCATTCGAACACCCCGACGAACCCTAGCACCATTCTTGGAGAAGATGAAGACCTCTATTGCTTTGTTCGTGTTTTAAAGATGGGTCCTCACACCAAAGCCCCACAATCGCCGATTTACTCCGTCTATGAACTCGTTGGAGTAAAAGCTGAATGGACTCCACGATCTATGTGAACAGGGACGACTACAAACACGTCTTAACGTGATTCGGGGTTAATTTAGGTTTAGACATATTGGTCGGGTATTTTCTGCAAATTGGATACCCATTGGGATTGTCTAATGACCAAGAAGCCCTCAAAAACTGTCACATGGAAATCACGTGCATGTTTTCCGTCCAAGCATTTACCAGACGTTATGATGAGGGTACATGAACGCTCACTTTCCAAACTATGGGTACTTGATTGCCACAATTAAAAGTAAGGGTACTAAAACCACACAAAAATCAAAGTATGGGTACCATGGATGCAATTTTGCTAAATTTCTAACTTTCATCAATATATAAAGGGTAAAAGACAAAATGCACCCTCCTTAGATGGGTTATATACAAAAACAACCTCGTTATTCGCGGATATAAAAAAACCCCTCACTACAAGAAACTGTTCTTCTTGTGACAAATAAATTAGTCATAACAAGTCATCTTTTTGTCACAATATACTTATGGTGACAAATATTGTTTGTCACGATGTTTGTCCCAATAACCTCGTAGCAATAAGTCTTTGGTGACAAAAATTAATTTTTGTCACGAGAAAGTGAATTCATATTGTGACGATCAATTGATGTCCCAATAAGACCTTCTATTGTGAAAAATTATTTTGTCACAACAAGCATTTTTTTTGTCCCAATAAAGTGAACTTCATCACACAAAAAAATTATTTTTAGCACAAAAAAAATTAAATAGTAACAAACCTATCTGTCACAATAATAATCATTTCTTCATAAACTGTTATACAGTTGTTATGACAACTTGTTCGTCTCAACACTGTTCCATTTGAGACTAATTTTGTGACAAAACTTTTCGTAGCATTCTTATTTGTCAATTGGCTTCTTGTTACAATTCGGTTCGTAGCAAATATAGATGAGCGTGTGAAACTACATAATTCTTAAACCTAATCATAACATAACTCAAATAACTGCTTAGATCACTATCAATGGAAGAAAATTAATAAAGAAAACTTAAGCGTCATTTCCACTCGCTACATCTAAAACAGTAATTCAAAATAAATACTTGACGATGAGGTTTCTCAAAAAACTAAATATTAGAGCTAGATATTTATACATCATTCAGAGAACTACTAATCGTGGATTTATTAGTCTTCTTCACTTCCTTTATTGAGTCTGCACGTTCATACGTTGTCCTTATGATGTACTTGAAGTCACCTCCTGGGTAATCATTAAGAAAAAAGTCAAAATCAGAACAACCAAATAAAAAATAAGTAGTCATTAAAAATAAGTAGAAGAATACAAATGACGAATGAAGTTGTGAAAACCTAGTCTCGAGGATTTATAACGACCTCTGCCACAGAATATTGGAACCCAAGACTGCAGTGCACCAAATAATAACGAAGTTTGTTTTCAACCATAGCTCAACTTCTCTTCCTAATATCTCAGTAAATCAGATTCTTTATCTACCTACAGGAAGGATGAAGCTAAATAAATCTAGAAGTGTGATCAAAGCTACAGGAAAAGGAGGATCTTAGGCCTTTAAAAAATTAGGGGGGGGGGGGATTGTACTTATGGCTAAAAAGAAGAAAACCCATTTGCCAATTAGAAGCAATCCTTCATGGGCTGCAGATAGTTCAGAAGAAGGGATGGAAGGAGATTGATATTGAAACAAGTAACAGGATGTTGTGAAAATTCAAGTCACATGAGACATTCAGGAGCACCACTCAAATAAATATGCAGTTGACACAATCAATCTCAAGATGATGAATTGCAATTAGAAAACCAACCACATTTGAGGAATCTTGCTTATAGGTTAATGATAATATGGGACTTGCTTATTCAGTGGAAAAATATTGGTCAGAACTTTATTTTTGGACAACAAAAAGAAAGAAAGAAAAGGATAATAATTAATTTAAAAATAATTGAACTAGTAAAATGTACTTGAAACTCATGAAAGGAAGAAACTTAACGAGATTAAAACTTACATTTATCAACGAGAATGAGACACGGTTGAGGAATCTTGACGTGCTAGAAGTGCATGCACCATTCCTTTCAGCTCATCCGTTGAGTCCTGTAACACTTTGATTGTTTCCCTTTGAGACTGCATCTCTTCGTAAAATCCTTCAGCTCTTTTTTCTGCCTCGTCAGCTCTCTGTGCTTGCAAGCGAGCTTCCATTGAAGAATGAAGAGGGGCTCTTGGCTTAAATCCATGCCCCAATCCACGAGCATAACCCCTCTTCTTTCCTAACACTTCCTCACGAATTTCATCATCAGTCATTTGAACAACACCTTCAGATGGTGATTGTTTCTTAAGAGCAAGCCATTTATTCTGTAAATGTGATACATTAAGTTTAGCTCAAAATATTACACGTGTTAATTCGGGGGGGGGGGGGCGAAATATAACATATGTCTCCTTACGTAATTTTTCTCAGCTTCTGGATGAACCCATTTTCCATTTATGTAATGAGTGTCCTTGTACAACTTCAGTTGACCTACTTCTTCATTACCAGGGTCTCCAGCACTAGCATCTTCTCCATCCCCATCTTCATCAATAACTTCTTTCATTTCCTAAACAATGATAATAAACACACTAATTATATTGTATCATACCAGATACCTATCAAAATATCGTTTATTTTGAAATTTAGAAGCATACCATTTCATATAACCGTTGAGAGTAAGATTTTGAGCCACCAACATGAGGAATTTCAAGTTTCTCCCTGTTCTTCTTGTTCACTTCACTTTGATTCTGCATTTTATACGATTATGTAAGACTATGCAATTGAAATTTACTAATAGATAACTAATGTTATGCACCTTAAATTTAGGACCATGAAAATGTTCACACAGTGGAACCCAATGCTCCAATGTGACATTGGCTGGAGGGTGTTGTTGAGCCTCCCCCAATGTCCTGAACTTCTTATAATGCAAATAGCATCTATGCTTGAACTGTCTAAAGCGTCTTGCCATTGCTGCATCCACTACTGCTCGAGCATGAGGTTCATTAAAGTTCACGGCGAACTCCGACTACATGATGAACAATTGAAAGTAGTTAATATACAGTACAAACAAATTAATACTTTTGAGAAAAAAAAAGAGCCAAGCAAATTTTCTTGGTCAATGTTTCATCAAGGTCTCAATCATGCCTACAGGTTTATGACATAAGGTAAAAAAACAAATTTGTTAACTAAAAAAATAGCTAAAGTCCATTTGATTATTATGAGAAAAAATTAGCACAAAGAGATGCTATGATACATACCGCAAGCCGATTAAAGAGTGGAGCCTTCTGAGCTGCAGTGACATCCTTCCAGTAGTAAACCTTAAGTGGTGAAAGTAAACGAGTAACAACACCGACTTCCATTTTGAAAATTTTTTCCTCTGGTCCAACAGGCAACCACTGGTTTTCTTCAAAAATCACACCTTCTATCTTTCCTTGGGATTTCACCCTCTTCTTCACCTCAAATCCAACAGCTTTGCCACGTCCCCTCTTTGTCTTGTTAGCCCCTGCGAAAAATTCATTAAAAGTATCAAATATATCTCTAGATGGAAACTTAGAAAACAGAAAGTATTTTATGTCCACAGGATTCAAGATCACAAGCAATCACTGGTCTAAACCTGATTTGATTGCATAACCTTGTACCTGTGATGGGGAAAATAATTGCTGCAAAATTTCAGAAGTTCCAACATGGATACCAAGAGAGCATAAGGAGTTGATATGCATTGATGTACATGATTCTTTCTTCTTTACAAGTTCTGCAATATATCTAAAATGCAACTAAATTATTGATTTTATTATAGTACAAAGATATTTTAAAATGTTACCATTAGCGTCAGTGGATTCCGTGGCATTAACTTCTGAACAACTTCCTGAATGAGATATTTGAAGATCTCTTGTAGCCTCAGCAAGAGCTTGGATCCTTCTCGGTCTACCAGGCGCCATGATCAAGATGTCCTTACAAAATGAGAAAAAACTTAATTCAATAGAACAATATGAATAGAAATGGGATCAAAGCTTAAATCCAAACCTTATTTGTAAATCGCACCATCATTTGGGCTCAAACATTTTGAATAAGGGAAATGACATGATAAAAAATAGTTTAGAGATGCAAAACACGGAGAAGCATATAAGACATCACGTTTATTATCACAAGAAGCTATGAAAGTTAAAATAAATAAAATAAACAATGACATGCTGCTCTAGGGTAGAACTTGTGGCCCTAATATTCATAATCTTCATCATCGTCACCACTATCCTCAGAGCTAGATGATTCCTCATCGGTGTACGTTTCAGAGATATCATCCTCATCATGCACCAAATCTTCAGTGGAAGTGTTTTCCCTCAACTCTGAATTTATCTTATTGATAGTTGCTGTGTCAATTATGTGAGAGTAAGACTCTTCCCTGTGAAGAGGGCCAACATTAGCATCATCTAATTGGTCAATTTCATTATACGCCTCTGATTCAAATGGTTGATAAGGCTGATTTTGGTCGTCTGATCTTTCACTTTTTCCAGGAATACTAAACAAATTCCTTGGAAATGTTCTCTGCACAACTTTCCAAGGAGCACCATTTTTAACATCATCGACATAGAAAACTTGTTCCGCTTGTGTGGCTAAGACATAAGGATCTTCCACATACCATCTTTTGGAAGTATTAACGCTAGTTAAGTTTCTGTCCACCTTTATTCTGTTTCTTTTGCTACCCAAATCCCACCAATCACACTTAAAAATGAATACGTTATATCCACCACAATACTGAACCTCAATAATATCTATTAGCTCTCCATAAAAGTCGACATCTTCAGAATTATGATGACCTTTAACGACAATGCCACTGTTCTGAGTTCTGAGATGCTGGTCGCGGTCTTTCGTGTGGAACCTAACTCCGTTTACGACCAGTCCAGTGTATCGTACGATTCGTGGATCAAAACCCAAACCTATGGCATGTAGATGGTTTACTGATCCAACCAAACTATTGTCATGCATGCGAGAGACCTGTTATGAAAAATGGGTCAGATGCTATTTCACTTTTTGGAATTAGAATATTACTACAATTATTCTCAATAACATAATATTACTACAATTGAATGCTTACATGGTTCACAAGCCAGGATGCAAATTCATTCTGATGTCGTACTTGCACATTGTCAATACTTTGACTTTCTAATTCTCTTTGGTGCATGCTGTATATATTTAAATGAATATATAGATTAGTGAACACATTTCATATATTTAAAAAATAAGACAGATAAGATGATGATATATTACTTACTCTAATAGATCATCAATTTCTGGACAATTGTGAAGCACATACCACTGGATAGTTTCAAACTCACGAGGTGATAGTACATCGTAGGCTGCCGCACTGATTGGTCGTGCCATTTGATTAAAAATCTCAAACCCACCAAAACCTTCTTCAGCCGTCCCCCTGTCATAATTTCTCTCTTCCCTATTAAAGGTTGTCTCAATTCCCTGTAAGTACATTGAACAGAATGTGAGACATTCCTTATCAACATAGGCTTCAGCTATAGAACCTTCTGGACGAGCTTTGTTACGCACAAAGCGTTTAAGAGAACCCAAGAACCTGTTTGCATAAATTAAAATAGTAAGCTGTCAAATTGATTACGAAAATAAACTTTAAATTATGTAATGCATCATCATTTACCTCTCAATTGGGTACATCCACCGATATTGTACAGGTCCTCCCCATTCAGCTTCTTCGGGCAAGTGTATAGCCAAATGGATCATTATAACAAAGAACGACGGAGGATATATAAGCTCAAGTTTACACAATATAACTGGTATATCCTCTTTCAATTGTTCAAGAACCAACTTATCCAATGTCTTTGAACATAACTGACTAAAAAAATGGCTCAATTCAGAAAGTGCAGTTGATACATCCTTCCGTAAGTATCCTTGTACACCGGCGGGAAGTAGACGTTGCAAGAAAACATGGTAGTCATGACTTTTCATCCCGGAAACTTTACCGTCTTTGACATTAGCATAACGGGATATGTTTGATGCATATCCATCTGGAAGTTTTATTGAATTCAGCCAATTACAAAAACACCTTCTTTCAGCCAATGTTAATGTGTAACAGGCATGTGGCATCATATAAGTATCACCGCCTTTTTTCAGATGCAAATCCTTTTTTATTCCCATGATTTCCAAATCCATTCGAGCTTTCACCGAGTCTTTGGTTTTTCCCTCAATATCTAGCAAAGTTCCCAATATATTCTCACATATATTCTTTTCTATATGCATGACATCTAAATTATGTCGCAATTTCAATGTTTTCCAGTAAGGCAATTCAAAAAATATGCTCCTTTTAGTCCAATTCAATTCTTCACTTGGACGTTTTCTCTTCCTCTTGTTAGGAGGATTTCCAAAAACAAGATCAGTAGGGAGGTAATTTAGTTGATCTAGGATATCATCTCCAGACAAGACTTTTGGCTTAGGCTCATGATCAGGTTCACCATCAAACTTTTTGCTTTTCCTCCAACTATGATTTTGATCCAAGAATCTACGGTGTCCTAAGTAGGCTTGTTTTTTTTCCATGTTTTAATGTGATTGAACATGTGTCTTTGTTGCAAATTGGACAAGCAAGTTTCCCTGCAGTGCTCCAGCCAGATAACATCCCATAAGCTGGAAAGTCATTTATAGTCCACAACATGGCCGCATGTAATTGAAAGACTTCATCTTTATATGAATCAAAAGTTTCGACACCAACATCCCATATTTCCTTCAACTCGTCAACTAGTGGGCGCAAATAGACATCAATATTATTTCCAGGACAAGTTGGCCCTGGTATGAGCAATGACATCATGAAAAATGGCTCTTTCATGCATTTCCATGGTGGTAAATTGTAAGGGATCAAAATCACTGGCCACATGCTGTAACTCGTGCTCATATTACCGAATGAATTAAAACCATCACTTGCTAGTCCAAGTCGTACATTACGAGGATCTGTAGCAAACCACTCATGGTTTCTATCGAACTCTTTCCATTCTTTAGCATCAGCGGGATGTCTCATTATATTCCCATCTTGTTCTAGTTTTTCTTTATGCCACCTCATGTCTTCTGCATTTTCCTTAGACATGAATAACCTTTGAAGTCTAGGTTTCAAAGGAAAATATCTTAGCACTTTTACAGGAATCTTCTTTTTCTTCTTCTTACCCAAATCAGGTTCCCATCTTGATGCACCACAATGTGGACATTGTTGGTGATCTTTGTACTCTTTCCAAAAGAGCACGCAGTCGTTTGGGCATGCATGTATTTTAATATAACCAAGACCAAGGTCACGCATTAACTTCTTCACCTCATACAAAGAGGAAGGGAGAGTGTCTCCACTAGGTAAAGCATCTTTAAATAGCTCCAAATTATCACTAAATGATTTGTTACTACAATTGTTCATTGTTTTCAAATGAAGCATCTTCACAAGAAAAGATAATTTGGAGTATTTTTGACAACCAGGATACAACTCAGATTCTGCATCCTTCAATATCCGCTTAAATTTTTCGTATTCCTTTTCTTCTTTCAAAGAGGTTTCTCCACATTCCACCTCTGCGGCATCACTCTCCATAAATATCCCCCTACTTAGATCATCCAATAGATCATTTATTCCATGCTCATCCCTTATAGTATCAACTAAGTTAGGCTCGACATTATTAATCGATTCATGAGATATAAATCCTTCCCCGTGATGTATCCAGCATGTGTAGTCTTCTAGAAATCCGTTCAGAAATAAATGTTTCTTAACTTCATCGAGCTTTTTGAAGTAAACATTGTTACATTTATTACAGGGACATCGAATTCTTCCATTTCCATCTGCCTGACACGTTCCGACTTCCATAAACTCCTTCACCCCATTTTCATAAGTAGCTGACCATCTATCATTCTTTATCCAATTTCTATCCATAATTTGAGTTTTCTAAAAAAATGAAACGGAGAAATTTTTGTTAATCAATCTAAACCCTAAAAAAATGAAAACAAGAAGGCTCATATGTTCTACTATAAAAAGTGATAGGGAATACAAATATATATATATGATATTTCATGTAAAGAATTCTAACAGTGAATAACATATAACACTATGCACACGGTTCACATAGAGAATAGCTATGAAACATGGTATTGTAAGTATAGTCGCTTTCAATCAACCATACTTATTTCTTAACAAGCATAGTGGTCGCACCTAATTAGTGCACAAGCACATACATGAACAAAATGCTGAATTAAAATTCAAGAAATAATTAACTAAATTAATGCAACCAAGGTAGCAGAGATTATTACCTAAAAAGTGAATATCAAATGATGAGGGAACTTGTTTTGATTGAGAAGATGCTCTAAAGAGCATAAACTTCGTCGGTGTGCCGAATACCTGTTACAATAATAGTGGAAAATGGTGAGAACTTTCTGGTGTGATGGTGATGATTATTAAAAAAACAATAAGACGGTACTAACCCCACTCGAACGTGAATGCACTTCTTAATAGTTAGTACGTTTACCCAGAGATAGCTCTTACAACCTTAATACTACTAAAGAGGGTCATATAACCCCATACGGAAAGTCATAAGGTGAATTAGACACCACCAGATACCAATGTATCTGACATATCCTAGTAGCTTAGGCGAAATATAGACTATAGTAATTACTTGGTAAAAAAAAGTGAAGTATATATATATATATATAAAAGGCATTATACAAAGGGTAAAGACTATTTATGAGGACTCATGCATTTGCATACTAATCAACTTTTTCAAGGGAAGAAGCTAGAGGTAATTTCATTCGCCTTAATGAGCCTGTACCTCCTTAGACCATTCTTCTTTCTTAGCCTTAGCCCCATAACTCAACTAACTACTCATATAACTCTGAGAATCATAATACAAGAATAGTTCCCTAGCCGACATCAAGAAATATCTTAATTGAAGGTAATGGTATCCATCACTGAATAAAAATACTAATATTAGTTTCTCGGTAAGGTTTACTGATTAAATATTGGTATTGAATGGTGTAGAAATACTAGGAGATTGAAAAAAAATAACAAAATCCGGAAGAGATACATGAGAATACAGGACATATAAAAGACCTTACAAAAACATAAAACTGAGTGCCTTCAAACAAGTTTTGTGGTACTCATCTTTCCTTGAAGTTTTATGAATGACTTTTTATATTTAACACTCTTTCAGATGGAAGTTCCAATTGAAACTGATATACTCCAATAACAAAAGGTAACAAAAAAGAGAGGAACAAGCTCAAAATCAATAACTTACTTAATTCAAGTAAAAGAATCCATATGAGTTGTACTCTAACAAGACGGGATTTCACATATCATCCAATCGAATCTATTAAAAAATCTAAATTAAAGGGCTGAAACATGGTAGAAAATCGAAGAACTTACTCCTTCAGGGACGAATTCTTGAACCCCAAATCTTCTTGCCGATGCTTCTTAATGGAAGGCCTCTTAACAGAACCCTAGATGTAGGCACTTGATAAACACACGACTTCGGATTACAACCCTATCTTAGACTGTTGAGATCGTGAGAGAGTGGGATCTTTTTTATCTTGTACTCGTGAGAGTCGTGCGGGAGTTGGACGAACAAAATCTTTTACGCGGGTGGACATGGCGGGCAAATCTGAAGCCAATTTTTGAGGATTCAATAGTCGTCCCTCTGCTAGAGTACGCTCTTCAGATTGGTAAAGGTAATCCATTTGTATAGAATGATAAGTCCTACTATTTTCCAAGGGTAAATGACACTTTCACCCCCACTAGTTTCATTGAAGGACACTTTCACCCCCTTTACTTTGGGAAAAGAAACTTTCACCCCTGTAGTGTGTCGGACAATCAAATATGTCAATAGGCTTGTTTTAAACAAAAAAAAAATTGATTAAAAAATAAAATAACATCGACTTGATTAATACAAAGCCAAAAAAAGTTGAAAACAAATATGCACTTTAAATTATTGAGTACACACATGTTAAAATTGGTGGAAAACTTGTTCTTTGTTCAATGGCCATTGTTCTTTGTTCAATGACCAAGTTGAAAGTTCGTTCAAGTGCAGGAGTTTTGAATCACGATCACACCCCCACACACTTCAATGTGTAATTTTCGATACTTAACAAGCAAATTGTTAAAATCACATATATGAAGTTATACAGGACAGAACTATTTGTCAAATTTAATATGTTTAAAGAGATATGTATGAGAGATTAAATTTGTGAAAAAAAACTTATTTAGACAAAGTATGTATGTGACTACAACTTTTAATGAATTGCGACGAACTATGTTGTCAAAATATAATATTTTAAAAACTTATTGGGACGAAACTAAATTGTCGCAAAAAACAATAATATCGTGACAAATTGTCCGTCACCTATAGTACACCAAATTTTTATTGTGACAAATGTGTTGTGACAAAATCATTTTGCCACAATATGTAATCGAAATTTGCGCCAAAAATTTCCCTCCAAAGATATTGTGACAAAGTTCTGTGACGAAAGGGGAGTTCGTCACTACAACACATCAAAATTTAGAAATCGTGACAAGCGTGAATTCTTGTCACAACACATATATATGTTGTGACAAATTTAGTTTGTTAGAATATATTCCGTTGCAAGAATCAGTATTTCTTGTAGTGCCTGTCAGAGACAAAAAAACCCCCTATTAGGGATGGACGTTAGACAAATAGCACCCTTCTGTTAAATCAAATTTTATGTGACCATTATACCCTTGAAAGGGTAAATTTACATAAATGACCATACCACATTATTCCTGGTGTTCTTGGTGTTCTTCAACACCGCCAACACCCCACCAACTACCTACTTCAATTCACCATAAGTCCATCACCAACAACACCAAAGTTGCCTATACCATCACCATTAGCCTACAACCTGCAACTCACTAAATCCACCATAGCCACCTAGAATTCATTTACCTGTACAATTAACCACCCTCCAGCACCCAAGCAACCTGAAACAACAATCTGCCTACACAACCTAGCATTAACCAACACCAGTACCTTCACCACAATCACCAGCCTCCGCCTTAACAAAGACCACTGAATCTGACCTGCAACTACAACCCAATCAACAAAACCAACCCAAACACCAACCTATACTGCTACCTAACTCCTGCCATTATTCCACAACCCAATTCAGCACCTAAACCCCTAATTCTCCAATAATCAACCACCTGATTCACCATCAGTCAATCACCAAAACACTTTCATAAAACCACCTGAACCCTCCAATCCGCCATGAAAACCAGCAGACCAAACCTGAACCCAATACCATTACAATCATCGATTGATTCAACCCAAAGAGACCATCAATACACCGTTCAACAACCTGCAGATCACTTTTACAGCAGCAACGCATGACAAGAAGGAGCAGACAGCAGAAGCAACACCACCACCACTGGTTTGGGGTTCGACTGATTGCTTGCTCTCAACTGCAAGTGTCAACTGTGAAGTCCTTATCCAAAATTGCACACCAATTTGCCTCCCCAAATCACCGCTTAAACAACAACCATGGCGTTCATCAATCAAAACCCCCGATTGGGTTTCATCTTCTTCTTCCTTCTCTCCCTCTTTTCCCTCTCACGATGGGTGATTATCGCCGACGATTCGACCTCCTTCTCCATCCCTCTGTCAACAACAACAATCCCCAAACGGCAAAAAGCAGAAGAACAAGCTGTTCATCAATCAATCTGGTAATGGTAAAAGAGGAGCTTTTGTCACAGCGAGTAGAAGAAGAATCATCTCCGTCGAATCCAATTCGACAACACTGTTCGCCGACGTTATACCTCCAATCGATCTCCATCTGCCAATCGTCGACCAGTCCCTTGACGCGATCGAGGACCAATTAGCCACCATAGCTTTAATCCCACCCAGCCGTATACTCTCCGACAACTACTCCTCCGAGCACAAAGTCTTCAAGGAGGCCCCCAATGGGTTACTTTGACAAGACATCTCATTGGGATTTATGTGGTGTAATTTGATTTGATCCGAAGGGTATTTTTGTCTTTTTACATTTTCATTAGTCGCCGTTAACTGACAAGGATGGTTTTTGTATATCCCCGAACAATGAGGAAATTTTTGTATATAACCCATCTAACGAGGGTGCAAATTGTCTTTTACCCATATATAAATTATTTTGTCCAGTCAACTTAATATTTTCCATATTTATAGCGCAAAGCAAGTATATTGTAATTTTCAAAATTTCCCATTCCCAAAAACTAACGTAAGGCTTCGTTTGGTTGAAAATAATTTTTTTACGAAGGAGAATATTCTACACGTAAAATATTTTTTGCGATTTTTTCAATGTAATCATTTTCTCGTGTTTGGTTGACACTAGCAAAATATTTTTCCGTGCAATAGATATTTTTTTGAAAAAAAACTACATAAAATAGTAAATTAATTAAGGCTATGTTTAGTTAGTGATCAAATATTTTGCTTTTAAAAAGGTTTCCTTTCTTTTGGTGTAAATGATCTGCGCATTTCAAATCCGTAAGTAATTTTCCTGAGTGAAGGAGCGTGACAACAACTCATACTAACACCTCCACCACTACCGCCCACCTCCTTCACAACCCACCTCCATGGCCACTGCCGTCACCGCCTACTATTTTGGCAAGTGTCAACTAAACACGAGCAAAATAATTGCACATAAAAACTTTCACAAAAATATTTTACACGTAGAATATCTTCTTTTATAAAATATCTTACTGCCAACCAATCAGAGCTTAAATGGTGGTGGTGCCAGTGGGCGACGACGACTGTGGCCAAGGTGGGTGGCGGTAATGGTGGTTCTTGTTGGTGGAGGCTGCACTCTTAAAAAATGCTTATGGATTTTAAACGAGTGTTTACTTTACATCATTTGAGTAAAAATTAATTTACGAGATAAATGGCGGACCAAACATCTAATAACAGAGAACATTTACCACTAACCAAACTGAACCTAAATGTTTTACTATAGGAAAAACGAACTTAAACGAACGTGTAGGGAAGTTATCTGTGAGCGCTGCCGTACCAAATAACATCTCTTCACTTCTTCTCCCCTAAACCCCGATCGCAGTAATACCTAGTCGCCTCACTTCATCCTCCCTTCTCTCTCGCCGACGTCGTCGTCCGCCGGAGCAACTACGCCGTCATGCAACTCGCCTCCAGAACTCGCAGACTCGCCGGAGTCCTCCGAGCTCCGCCTATTTCTCTCTACTCCGATCTCCATCTCGCCGGAGCTCCTCACTCCTCTCTCCAAAATCGCCGCCACATTACGCTCTGGTCCTCAGGTATCGCCATTGAACTAATCTTCGAGAATTCGCACTCTGATAAGAAATAAATTTGTTTATATCAGTGTTCCAATGGTGTTTTAAAACTCACAATACGGTGAAATTGAAAAGTAATACATGAAATGCCTATGAACTGTTTGAGAGAATGATTTGCTGTTAGCAATTTGTTAGTGGTAGTTTAAGTGCAATAGGGGAACAATTTACAACAGTGTTTCAACCTTGTAAAGAAGACCTCATATGAGAAGAAGCATTTGCTATGTTAAAACATTGATTAGTATTGTGAATTTTGGGGTTTAAGATGTTCTTTACATACAGGGATTGGTAAAGACAATTGCGTTTCCTCAACAGTAAATGAGGCACAATGTGTGTTTCGTCAACAGTAAATGGGTTTTGAGATGTTCTTTATTAGCTTGCATTTCTTTCCCACCCTATGCTGCCCATGAACTGTTTGAGAGAATGATTTGCTGTTAACAAGTTGTTAGTGGTAGTTTATGTGCAATAGAGGAACAATTTTCAACAGTGCTTCAACCTAGTAAAGTAGACCTCATATGAGAAGAAGCATGTAGGGATGTAGTATGTACCATGTTAGAAAATTGATTAGCATTGCGAGTTTAGGGGTTTATGATGTTCTTTACATACAGGAATTGGTAAAGACAATTGCGCTTCGTCAACAGTAAATGAAGCACAACATGTGTTGCGATACTCATCTAGTACAATACCTAGGGCATTTTACTCTACGGAAGCTAGTGGAGTTGAAGGCACTCCGACAGGTTTGTAGCATTTGTTCTCATGTTTTTGTCGAGAGTTTGTTCATGAAGGTTAATTGCCTGAGGTTGAGTCATGCATTCCTTATATGCAGAGGCTGTGAAGGAGCTTTATGACAAAATGCTTAAATCTGTATCGGAACAAAGGACTGCGCCTCCTAATGCTTGGATGTGGTCTCTACTAAAGAATTGCACCAATCATGATGACGTTAAACTTACTTTTGATATATTACAGCGTCTTCGTGTTTTCGTGAGTCAGAAAATTCTACTACTTCTTTGTTATTGTGATTTAACATCAACTAGTCACATACAGTACTTAGATTCTTCAATTTGTTTGCAGAGGCTCTCGAATCTTCGCATTCCTGAAAATTTTAATGAAAACCTTTGCAGAGAGATCTCCAAGACATGTGCTCGAGTTGGGGCTATTGATTTTGGTATGTCCTGGTTGTGTCTTTCTATCATTTTGGGTTGAAGTTGCTTTTATGAACTTCTGCTTCACAACTGGTCTCATAGAAACTTACTATTGGGTCGTATATGGCCTACGAAGGAAATTTTCTAGGGTTAGCGTCCACTTTTGGGTGAAACGAAAATGGCCTAACTGTTTCACAACATATTACACAAGCTCCATAAAATTTCCATGAGTCAACATTGAAGTTGTAAACTGAACTTAATTTTGGAGTATGTTAATGTGTACCTTTTGAGTAGAAAACCTCACGACTCGGGGAGAAAACCCGGACCTTACTCAAACTACCCTGCATATTGAGATTAACTGGTGAGAATTGTTGTTTGTCCCATAGGTCTGTTTTGCTTATGCCTAAAAAGATACTTTGGGTTACTCCACTCATTGCCAATTGGTTTTGAGGTGGAACCCCATGGTTCTTAACATTAACTTTCCACACGACCATCCTGCCATACATTCAGTTGCTCCTGAAATTGGATATCCTTTGTTAATAGGTTAGTCCGAGTCTGCAGGAATCGCAAGCTGCAAACTATTTCCGTAGGCCACATCCATCTATGATAAACTACTACTGTCCATTTACATCTCCTTTTGTATGTATCAAGGTACTTTTGGAACTCGTTAATCTTACAGAAGTTTAGTCAGTTGATGAAAGTTAGTGGCTTAGTGAATCGAGCAACAGCTTTGAACTTGAAACTGAATATATATACTCCTTGGCATCTTAAAGTAACTGAATGGCATCTTAAAGTAACTGAAGTGTGAACCTGTAGTTACTTGTTTTTTATTCAGAGGTACCTTTTCTTCTTATATTCCTGATGACCATTAGACTGATATGATTATTGTGGTGATGAGTTTACAGGTAAGAAGGCCTTGTATAAGAATAATCTGTATGGATTGACTCCTCGTGTTGACTCAGCGAACCCTTTGCTGGTATTTATACTGTTTTGATTACTTTGCAAGGTTATGTGGCATCCGCTATTATGTGCTAACCATGAGGAACCGGGTATTATGTGAATGCAGTTGTATGCCAAACAACATAATGATGCTAAACTCATGGTATCCATAATGAAACTTCTGAAGAGAAACAATGTACCTTTGCAGCCTGGTACAGCAGACATCGTGCTTAGGTATGCATGTTGTGTGCTTTCTTGTTTTTATCATCTATGAATCAGTGTATCACCTGTCTCTAATGCTTTCAGCTTATACTTCTTTTTGTTGCTTTTAGGTGCTGCTTTTAACTAGAACTTAAGTTTTAACTTGTCAAGAAGCCTTCCCCAATAGCTAGGATGAAGACAACAAGCTTTTCAGAGTTAGCTTAACTAATGATTTTAGTTTGTTGTTTGGGTAAAGTTCGTGTAGATGGTGACATTTCAAGTTATCGGTTGGTGAAATCCTTGTACCCAGCATAGGGCAGAATGCCCATCCACTTTTATTGGCCAGATTGGGGCATCAGCTCCGCTGTCTGGTTAAAGTTTCTTTTTCATTGCATAAAAGATAAAAGGAAGTCTATGACAGGATGGAGTTTCCAAGGAAACTTATTTTGTCTGTCGAATTAATATTGTTGAAGGAAATCAGTTTGAAGTAATTCTAACTAAGCATAATGGGAAGGAAAAGGATAATTCAAGAAAGAAAATCACATGAGAAGAAAATATGCTATTAAGTGATCCCGAACTGCTTAAGTGCTTTCCAAACTCCAAACTAGGACAGTTTGGGAATACATATTCCATGGTTGGTCACAGGTGCTTATCATCGAAATTCTGTATGTATGATTGCTAAGATCTCTTTACGAAGTGCCATATCTCCAATCCTGTAATTGTTGAGCTCTGCCCTATTTCATCAGAAATCATTACACAGTGGGACTTTGTTATTAAAATTAATGTATCTTGCTCATAAGGCATTTAATGGGCAGGGGGCATTCATAAGATGTTCAAAAGAAAAAGGGGACAGTATAATATTCTGATGTTAAAGATGGGAAAAAAAGTCGTACGGTCCATATTGAAATCTAAGCTGTGTAAGAAGAAGAAGATTAATATCATATATCTATTGAGAACCATGATTTAGGGTGATAGAGTGTATATGCTTCTTCCCTCACGAGAGTCGGGTTCTACATGAATCGTTTATTTGACTAGTAAGCGTATAATTCATGTTTCTATGATCCATTAACCAAGTATTCGGTACGGTCGTGGTGATGCTCAAACTTTTCCTTTAAATTTAGGGGCTAATTCTTCTATGTCGGATCTGGCAGCGGGGTGTTATCAGGCTAGTTTTTGGTCTAGGTTCGTGATTTCTGATTGTGAATTGATAAAGCCTTGAGCTTTGGGCGTATGGACCTTTGTTGATGATGGAGGTGGAGGAAGAAGAATTTTGAGGGTGGAGATGGAAGCGAAGGCGGCAGTGATGCTGTTCAGAGGGGAAGAGAGAGAGAGAGGGGGATTGGAGGTAGAGATTCGTGGTGTCAAGGGGGTCGTCCCACGGTTCAAACCAGCCCACCCGCCCCGTACCGGCTCCAAACCTCAGCCCGGCCCTGCAACCCACTCCCCCGGACCGGTTGAGGAAATCCCCAAGAACGGACCGGTCCGGCCCCCTTTCACTTGACCCGAACTGATAACCCTTGGCACGCACCGATTCAACCTGGTCCGGACAGGGTCCCCTCAACCCCACTGCCAATTTTTTGAAACCAACGGCTATTTTATGCCTAAATGTCCAATTTTCCCTCCATTTTCTGGAAAACGACTAACTTTGGAGGGTAATTTGGTCCAGCCAGTCCAATAGAATATTAATATATATACATATTCTGTATATATAACTTATAAATGTATTTACCCGGGGTTTTGAACCTGGACCAGCCTGGGTAAGCTTTCCCCCTCACGTCCCTCTCGCCCGCCCCCTCTCACTCCGTCCTGCAGCCCTCCCCTCACAACCCGCCCGCCGCGAACCTGGGCTGGCCCGGGCCGTTCCTCACCTTTGACACCACGAGTAGAGATAGGAGGGTTGTAATTTTACTGGAATATTACTGGCATATATATATATTTTAGTGGCATTAGGGTCCATCAGTTACGAGGGGCTGGAATGTCTTTATCCATAGTATAAGGGGGGGGGGGGGGGGGGTAGAGAGTCTTTATGCCTAGCTATAAGGGGGTAAGTATCTTTTACCCTTCCAATAATGCCATCTGTTTCAAGATTCTTATCTGAAGTACCTGTGTTCTCCATAAGGTTTTTCATTACTGGACGACAGCTGTACGTACATTATCACACAACAGTGCCACATATCATAACAGGTTCTTCGTCTTTCCATTAAATTAGATCCCCTTGGCTCATTGGAGATCTGTAATCGCACAACACCATTAATACACTCATCTACATCTTGCTGGCCACTCCTGATTTCGTATTCTACGAGTCAAATATCTTTTCAACATTAATCTTTTACTAGTAAAGAGAAAAACGGATACAAATAAAAATTTAAGTTTCTGCATGGGTAAAACATAGACCAAAAAGAAACAATGACATAAAGAACTCAAAAATAAGCAATGATGCAGCAGCAATTAAACTTGGAAGACCATCTCGACAGTGCGTGGAAAATTAGATAATATACTGGAACTTAAGAAGAGCAAAAACAAGGTCCCTTTTGATCATAAAGTTGCAGCTCTGTGCAGTGAGAACCCAATATGAAGATTTCTTTCCCCCTCATGCTTCCCTTTTGATCATTCAATCTTGTAATGGGAGCACATTAAATTGTAATGTTTAGGTAATCACTTCCCCAACTCCTGACTTTCACCTTAACTGGACGTGCAGATCAGGATGGTGCAGATATGAAATACCAATACCCGGGAGTCTCTCTTATGTACAACCATTACATTTCTCCTTATTGGTTCTCAAGAGTAACAAACATCTCAATTTGTGAGCACCAATTCACCTTGTAATTAAACCTAGAGTTTATGCATATTCTTAAAATAGTGTAAGTTACATCTCAATTTCCCCCTCATGCTTCCCTTTCCAAATTATCGTTACTCTCACAATTACTTCCATTTTTCAATAGCATCACCAAAGGTCCAAACACCTATTATCTCTACCCCAATCCCTCCCATCCTCTTCCCCTCTGAACCTATGTTACCGGAAACGCCGAAATTGGCAGTGTTTCTCGTTCCGGGGTCACACGTCCTGAAACGGGTACGTTTGCGATCTGAAACGCAAATTTTCACATAATTGAGAAGGAGATAGTTTGCCTTCAATGGTTGCGAGACTATGTTTTTGGTTAATCAATCACAATTGCACTACATAAGATATGTATTGAGTTTTTTTAAAAATGCGTTAATGCGTATTATTGTGTATTTGTCATTGAAGTAGATTATGTGTGTAGTTATGCAAATGTATTATAGGTTAAACCATCTCTCATTCCAAAGACCATTTGGAAGAAGCCTACCCCTAGAGTACCCCGTACCATGACATATCACGTTTGGCGTCCCCAATCCCGTCCCACGTACCGCGACCACCTGCGATCCTGGTAACTTAGCTCTGAACAACATCACTGCCGTCTTCCCTTCCATCTCCACCCAAAAACTCCTCTTCAAATCAAAACTGCCGCCTCCATCATCCACAAAGGTCCAAACGCTCATAGCTGGAGGCTTTATCACTTCAAAATCAAAACTCATAAACCCAGAACAAAAACTAGCTGGATAACTCCCAACCTGAACAGTGCCAGATCCGAGAGAGAAGACCTAGCCTTCAAATCCAACGGAAAGCTTTGAGCAGCACCACGACCATACTGATCAACTCCATTTCTTGTCGTCTCCCTCTTCGCCTATCACTCTCGTTGGAAATTGGTGCTCTAGTCTGATGGAGAAACAGAGCAAACACTCGGGTCTGTTTGGTGATGGGTTTCTGTTGGTGGAGGTGGAGTTGGTGTTGAGGTGGCTTGATGTGGTTTTGGGTTAATAGGCGACCCGATTTGGGGGCTCGATGTGGAGGAGTCGGAGCTCATGGTTGGGATTCACGGGGATTAATGGGGGTTATTGAAGAGACGAAGACAGTGGGTTAGCAGCGATGATTAAATCAGCCTGGTTGAGTCTCGATTCGTACTTTTCGGCTTTTGATTGTGGTTTTTCATGTTTTGAATTCTTGATTTGGTGGGTTATTTCAGATGTTTCCAGAGGGTTGGTTATTGGTAATCAATCTCAATTGTGCAGTTCATCTCTCTCTCTCTCTCTAAGACACGTGGCTAATTCTTCCTCAGCCTCCTCTCCTCTCTCTTTTTCTTGTTCTGTGGACTGACTTCTGGATTGGAGGTAGACTTTTCTGGGTATTTGATTTTTGGGAGTTGTAGCACCACTATATCTTCTTCCTCATTTTCAGCCGGTATTGGTGTTCCAAGTGTTGTTGTTGGCAGTGGTGTTGGTGGGGTTGGATTGGAGGTCGACTTTTCTGGGTATTTGATTTTTGGGAGTTGTAGCACCACTATATCTTCGTCCTCATTTTCAGCCGGTATTGGTGTTGGAAGTGTTGTTGGCAGTGGTGTTGGTGGGGTTGGAGGTCGACTTTTCTGGGTATTTGATTTTTGGGAGTTGTAGCACCACTATATCCTCGTCCTCATTTTCAGCCGGTATTGGTGTTGGAAGTGTTGTTGGCAGTGGTGTTGGTGGGGTTGGTTAATTTTGGTGATTGGTGGTGGTGATGGTGTTTGTCGGGGATGTAATTAGGGGTAGAGAGGGAGGTCTTTGTTGGTGGTGCTGGTGAGCTTTGCCTGGTTAATTGTGGTGATTGGTGGTGGTGATGGTGTTTGTCGGGGATGTAATTAGGGGTAGAGAGAGAGGCCTTTGTTGGTGGTGCTGGTGAGCTTTGCGAAGTAGTGCAGGTGGTGTTAGTTTAGGGTATAATCGGCATTTTCATGATATGAAGGCAAAACTGTCTAAACAAGTGGTCAGAGGTTGACCACACAACCAGGTCCAATGGAGAGGATTAGTGTCCAACGGTTTGGTCCGACAAGGGAGTGTACTGTCTTTTTCTATAGTGGCAGTGGATAGAGTGTTTTTCTGCCTAGGGATAAAGAGGAAGGGGGGGGGGGGGATGTAAGTGTTTTCTTCCATTATTTGAAAGGTCAAGATATGGAATGGGCATGGCATGCCAGTGACGTTTGGCCATCGGCCCCTCCCAACCCAGCCCTGGGTTTGGCCGATTTCAGTCCGCATCAGGCTTGGGCTCAATAATTGAGCCCGCCCACACATATGGGTTGGGGTTGGGCTTTGAACTTTTGGCCCAAGCCCGGCCCGGCCCGGCCCGGCCCGAACCTTTTATTTATACGTGTTATCTTAATATAAATATACATGTATAACTAAACGTATATTACAAGCGATGTGTTTAACATGTTATGTTAATATGTTGATATAGAAAATATTGTTTAAAATGGTCGAATGTGTTCAATATGTGATTAATTTTGACAATAACGTAGTATTAAATATTAATGACTTTATCACTCACCTTTTGTAATGCTCAATGTTATTTATTTAATGATAACATTTTGGCCCCCGGGTTGGGTTTCGATTTAGATTTTTTCTAATCGGCTGGGCTTGGGTTTGAATTTTCACCCGTCATTTATTGCCACTATTTTAGAAATTGCAGTGTGACCATCCCCATGTAGCCTCTTCACAAGCAGTGATTTTTGTTCTGAAGGTGGGAAGAATTAAGGAAGATCAAAAAGAGTTTCACTAAGGATTTTAAAATATGATTGGGTTATGTGGACTTTTAGGAAAACATGGCAGCACTGGAGAAATAGCTGTAGGGAAATAGTCCATGACTTTATGCAGCCTATCTCAATTCATTGTGCAAAATATATTCGAGGATGCTGACGTGGTTATATAGAAAAACCAACTAAAGAAGTTCGGGAGAGTAATCCAGGTTTCCTTACACACATGCTGAACAGAGGTTTCTTTGAGTTGATTGACCTTGAAAGCTCTGAATATTCATTAAAAATCTGCCTTTTCTTATTTCAGACACTATATTGATAACTTGTTATATTGGAAGATACCGGAATTTTTCTCGGTAGAGTAGATGAGTGGTCTCATGAAGTAGGGTTCAA
Organism: Linanthus parryae; assembly: GCA_023055425.1. Taxonomy (NCBI): domain Eukaryota; kingdom Viridiplantae; phylum Streptophyta; class Magnoliopsida; order Ericales; family Polemoniaceae; genus Linanthus; species Linanthus parryae. The sequence continues at coordinate 127,651,570 of JALGPY010000001.1, forward strand.
GTTGTAGCATCAGCATGCTATCCGGACCCAGACTGGCATTTTGTCTGGCGAGGGTCCAAGAGTTGTATCTGTTTGTTCGCTCAACTTTAGCTAAGAAGAGGCCAAAAGTTTGGCAGATCTCAGGATACTGAACAATTTTGCAATTAAGTTGTTTTTTCTAGACTTTATGTTATCTGGTTACTTAAATAATTGTACTTTCTGATAAAATTAATGAGTTTGAAATTATTTACGCGCGTCTATTAGATAAAGATGGGCTCACTCACATTCATGGACCCCCATTATATAAAGCTGCAAGTGAAAGATCATGAGCTAGCATATATAACCCTACGACGGAATACTATGTAATGGATAAGTGCCCAACGCCGTTCAAGCTTAATGCCCAATCAAGAAGCAATGAGTTGATGTCCACTGTCGAAGGTGCAACACAAAGATGAGTTGGACACATATCTTGCATTCTTGATCATAACAAACAGGAGTACTTCACCCAAGATGAAGAGTGCGGGCGACATAAAGCCTAATCTTGATAGATCAATATTCTTTTCAATTCTTTTTTAGAACTATTTTCTGCTCTCAGTTGACAGAATGTCAGACATAGTGACCTTTTTAGTAAATTTGATTAGTCGCAGTGTTCCGCTAAGTAGCATATTTTTAAACTCGATATTAGGACAGATAAGAGAATTCAGTCTGTGCTTATGTTTATTCATGTGAAATTTCATTTTTTTTGAGAGAATGTGAAATTTCATTTTACAATACTCTAGTGCTGGTGAACGTGCTTGATATTTTCTTCTGTTTGGATGCACTTCTGCAGCATTTGTTACAATACGGATAAATGGGATTTGATGTCCAAGTATGGAAAGAGATTTGTTAAAGCTGGAGCAAAATTACGACAGACTGCTTTTGATGTATGGATGGACTTAGCTGCAAAAAGAGGTATTTAGAGGCTCCTTATCCTCTTACGTTTTATAGCACAGTATATGATTGTAACCTCCCGTAATGTATTTATTAATATGCGGTCGTCAGCAGAACTTTAAGTATTGCATCAAGCTATGATAAGTGAGCAAGCTTCATCAATATCTTGCTTTTCATTATTTAACTGGGACTTCCTCATGCTTAATGAATTCTGTCCTTCTAAGTGGCTTTTCTTTAATCCCACAGGTGATCTTGATGCTCTGTGGAAAGTTGAAAAGTTAAGGTCCAAAACTATGAAACGGCACTCTCTTATGACTGGATATGCATGTGCCAAGGTATGGCATTCTAATAATTATACAGATGTTGATTTCGATATAGCATAAGAAGATAATTTTGGCTACCCTACAGAGGTTAGCTAACCGCATAACCCTAAATTGGGTAAATTTATTCATCATTGCCTTTGCTCGGGAGGAGGATGTGTCCATAATTTTGACTCTGGAGTCTGGACATTAACATGTTCATCATTCAGCAATACGACATAAAGAATGTGTTCAATTATGTATTTACAAACTCTTTCTTTTTTCATATTTCTTTTCTTTAAAAATGTAAGTATGACATGTTTTGATTTATAACAACTGTTCATACACACATGGACAATTCAAATTGTTCAGTCGCTGGGTTGATCTTGGTTATGTAGATACACTGCTCCATAAGATACACGATCTCTCACGTGCAAGAGGAAATCGGTCTACAAGATACTAACACATAAGCTTTGATCTCTGCTTTGCAACTGAAAATGTTCTATAACATTCTATTCTAGGCCGTTTTCTCTTATACCCCCTCCCACTCTCTCTCTCTCTCTCTCTCTCTCTCTCTCTAACACACACACACACACAGATGTGCTTTATACTCGAAAGCATGTGGGAGGTGAGCCAAATGTAACAATTTATTTCCATGTCATTTTTTTGTACAAGAGTCAATTATTTCAGTGTGCAGAGCCAGGATTTTAAACTTTATGGGCGTCGAAAATTAAATCACATTGTTTCTGCAGGGTTTCCTACTTGAGCGCAAGCCTGATGATGCTGCGTCAATCATCGAAGTCCTTAATCAGGTACTTGAACTTGATATTTAGTTGAAAGTGAATTGTATTTGAAGATATAGCACAGGTACCTCAGTTTCAGATTAAGCCTGAAGTTTATGCAGGTTGGATACCTAATTGGGTATGGGACTATGGGCTTTTGAAAAGAATATTGGGGATTGAGATTACATTTAAGATGCTAAGGTGGGAGTGGGATATATATCTCATCTAGTACAAGTTCCCATCAAAAGTTAACTATAGGTTCTTACCAATTGCCATTACTAATTGTTAAAGTAGGAACCTTAAAGAAAATATCAAAGGTGTGTGTCATTTGCACATGCCTAGTTTAATTAGGTGGAACAAATGATGCCCCAAATGGAAAGTTAAATAGAAAGGCACTTTGGAGTGTAAAGTCTAAGCTGAGTGCAAATTTAGTTGATCCAAACATATATTGAATGATACTTGCTTGCTACAACCAGAGAGGGTATGTATTGAAGGAACAGCAAACATTTTAAGTTTGTAGATGCGGTGCATATTAGATTTCTCATAGAATCAGCTGGGGAACAACAAGTAGTTGTGAAATGGTCTTGTGAGTAGGGTTTTGGTGGGTCTGGATCAGTGTTACCACAATTCACTCGTACCCCCGCGAATTGCGAATTGGATCACGCGTTCCGAAACGTGGAACACTAGCGATCCAGATCGCTTAATTTGGCGATCCCTATTTTTTCACTATTTTCACCTAAAGCATCTATGTAAAAGGGGGAATTTTACTAATTGCATCCATTTTTAGAGTATTGACTTTTAAATATTGCATGTATTGAGCAATTTTACACTTTATAATTTCCGATAAATGGTAAAACAGCTATAAAGGTATCCAAAGAAGCCTATCCCTGGCGTACCGAATTCCATAAGGTATGGCGTTCCGCGATCCCGTTCCCGTTCCACGAATCGGAACGATCTGCGTTCTAGGTAACTTAGGTCTGGATTAGCAAATCTCATTACTTTGCAGGTCAGGGTGGAAAGTGGTATCGATAAGAGGGATGCTATAGATCACAGCCTTTTTCTATTCAACATTCACTGCTTACGTGCAGTGACGGAACTGTGCTTCATGCAACAGGGGCCATGGCCCCCCTATACTTCGGAAATTAACAAAAATTACCGTTGTACTTTTGGATATTTATGTAATCGTATATTAGCGGCCACCCTTACATTTTTAAAGTAACATTGTGAACCCAACTTTTTTCCTTCTGTATTTAACACGGCCTCCCTAACAAAAATTTTCTGGTTCCGTCCCTGCTTACGTGTGAGAGTTGTATTGGTTTTAATCATCTTGCAACTGTCCACAAGTATCTTGTTATTAAAAAAAAAAAAAAAAAAAAAAAAAAAAACCTACTCAACAACTGGAGAACTCCATATGTGCGGTTACATAAAACAGTGAAACAAACCTGGTGACATATCTCGTACGTACTGCTAAAAACTTCATCAAAGAAAACGTGATGCTCAAATTCTGAAAGCTGATTATTAAGTTCTGCATATTCTGTACTGCTTCCCATCTACTTTGTAGCAATCACCCCGTATGTTATACAATACGATCTAATGTCAGTACAATTTATTGTTAAGGTGTAGTAGGAACACATATCACAGAATTCAAATTTTAAGTTAGTATTTTCTCGGCATGTTATCATTTCCACTTGACTGGAAAGTCTTTCTATGTGTGTGCGGATGCAGACACTCGCTGATGCTAAAAAGCCCGATGTTGTGATTGAACTTCAAAAGCTGGTCAGTGAGTGGCCTTTGGAGCTTATTAAGCATCAAAAGGAGAAAGACCGGAAGGTACGGATTATTCTTGGGCTGTAAATATTGTGCAGTTTCTGAAGTGCGAATATACAACTGCTTAAATCTTGTACAAATACAACTGCTTGAACCTGTTCTGTCTGCTTTCATCATTGTGATGATGAATGAAATAGTTGGGTTTATATCCTTAGTCTGGCTCGTGAATAAAGATCGAATTGGAGTTCATATCTCTGGTTATTCTATAGACATGGTATTAAACCTTAGCTTATATCATGTGTCACTTATCCGTGAGAATCTCTCATCATTGGCAGCATTTCGGCCATCTTTGAGGAATTGGTATTTGTCTTTTTCGTTCAATTTTCTTGCATGTATTATTTCGTAGTTTCATATAGGTCGATCAAACTTTCCCCCTCTTTTAAATATCATGATCCCTCGTGGTAAAGCAATGCAACTTATTTCTGTTGCCTTTTTCCCAGGCTCTTGTGGAAGCTCTGCAAAGTGATATACCTGCCATGGTCAGCAGCCTTGGGAACTCAGGTCTAAAGGTGTCAGTATCCATGGAGTATCTTACCAAGCAAGAAGGCCTCGTATGTTGATTCTCCAATCAGTGACAACCTCAACCTCAATTCAATGTCGACAACGGTGGTTATTACTTTTACAAGGGGCAGTCAGCAAATTAGTAGCCTCGACGCACCACCCTCTCCGAGTAGTGTTTTCGGTTAGCGCTCGTAACATTTTTGTCTCAAAGATTCGTTGTTTTCTTGTTTGTACCAGGGGGTGTATTTTCTTCGATACTCATTATTCAACTTGTAATAGATCATTTTGCATAGATCTTGTACAAATTGCGGACTTCGAAATAGAAGTAGCAAGGTTCTATGCTACTTGAACACAACAGTGGAACCTTGAAGGGGCCTTGAATTCCGCTATAGCACTGTCTTCTAGATTGGAGATGTGAAAGCTCTCAAGAGTTAAATACTAGTCAGTTCCCTCTCTTCCTTCACACTTGGACTTTTTTTACCCGTTTGACCCGGTTATTTAGATCGCAAAATGATGCAATTTTTCAGTAATTTTTTCTTAGTGTTGTGAAATAAAGTTTACTCTACAATACCTCGAAAAGATTATCAAATTATTGCACCATTTTGTTAATCAAATCATCGGATCAAAGTGACCCAGTGAATATCGGTAAAATTAAAAATGGGAATGAAGAGAAGGAACGGAGTGGTAGTCATTACATGTGAAAGCTCACCATCATTCATTTCCTGCGTACAAATGATTGGGTCAAGAACTGCGTTTGCACGTCTCCTAACTGCGCATAGTATGTACGGAATGTGGAGCAGTGTCTTTTGGTAACATATTTGTATCTAATCTAGTTTCGCGTGCACAAACCAAAGAAAATGGTGATTCACGTTGTTTGCAGTTTTCATAGGAGGGTTTGTTTGATAAATCACGTTGTTTGCAGTTTTCATAGGCTTTGTTTGAACTGGGGCATCAAAATTAAAGCGAGAAAACCATAAATCGGATCGAACTGAGATAAAGCGTACTCATCCAAACAATGCTAACAGGTTTGTATCTCATCTAGTTTCACGTACACAAACCAAAGAAAAATATGGTTGTAGATAGTGCTTTCTGAGCTCACAGATCTTGGCCACGTGGCAACCATCTAGCACACCATATTGTGCTCCACACACACTGGATCACCAGCCGAGCTGATCCATGTGGGGGCTGCGAGACAGAGCCCTCGCATACCACTGCACGGGACTTGTAGGGACTTTGTGGTCTGGAGGCTAGAGTAAGCCCTGTCGCGTGCGAGCCAAGTCCGCGCGCGACCTTTAGTAATTGTTTTGAGAGATTTATGGCACGAGCTCCATAAACCCGGTCAATCCGGTCAAACCCGGTCAACCTCGTAACGGTTCCGGTATTCGCGCACCACGTGCTGTAACGGTCCCTATATATTCGGACGAACGTGCCGTTATGGTTAAGCTAATTAAGCCGCCATTAATGGGCGCATTAACCACACTACAACAGTCACGTTCTCCAGTATATATAGATCGTCAACCTTTCCATACAAAGGAGAACACACTGCCATACGCGGAAGCTCTGCCAAACCTCTGTCTCTCTCTCAGACATTGCTACTGCCTTACTCTCTCCCTACACACAACCCCTCTCTTCCTGTGCGATCCTTGATCCACTACATACGGTGTACACGGAGGTCTCCCCGCCGGAATCTCTTGTGCACAATGGTATAGTGTAATTTGATCGTGAAATGGGAACCATACTGAGAATTTGAAGTTTGCTTTAGATCCACATAATGGGGCATCAAAATTAAAGCCAGAAAACCATAAATCGGATCGAACTGAGATAAAGCGTACTCATCCAAACAATGCTAACAGGTTTGTATCTCATCTAGTTTCACGTACACAAACCAAAGAAAAATATGGTTGTAGATAGTGCTTTCTGAGCTCACAGATCTTGGCCACGTGGCAACCATCCAGCACACCATATTGTGCTCCACACACACTGGATCACCAGCCGAGCTGATCCATGTGGGGGCTGCGAGACAGAGCCCTCGCATACCACTGCACGGGACTTGTAGGGACTTTGTGGTCTGGAGGCTAGAGTAAGCCCTGTCGCGTGCGAGCCAAGTCCGCGCGCGACCTTTAGTAACTGTTTTGAGAGATTTATGGCACGAGCTCCATAAACCCGGTCAATCCGGTCAAACCCGGTCAACCTCGTAACGGTTCCGGTATTCGCGCACCACGTGCTGTAACGGTCCCTATATATTCGGACGAACGTGCCGTTATGGTTAAGCTAATTAAGCCGCCATTAATGGGCGCATTAACCACACTACAACGGTCACGTTCTCCAGTATATATAGATCGTCAACCTTTCCATACAAAGGAGAACACACTGCCATACGCGGAAGCTCTGCCAAACCTCTGTCTCTCTCTCAGACATTGCTACTGCCTTACTCTCTCCCTACACACAACCCCTCTCTTCCTGTGCGATCCTTGATCCACTACATACGGTGTACACGAAGGTCTCCCCGCCGGAATCTCTTGTGCACAATGGTATAGTGTAATTTGATCGTGAAATGGGAACCATACTGAGAATTTGAAGTTTGCTTTAGATCCACATAATGGGGCATCAAAATTAAAGCCAGAAAACCATAAATCGGATCGAACTGAGATAAAGCGTACTCATCCAAACAATGCTAACAGGTTTGTATCTCATCTAGTTTCACGTACACAAACCAAAGAAAAATGTGGTATAGTGTAATCTGATCAGAACAGCGTGAAATGGAAACCAGACTGAGAATTTGAAGTTTGCTTTAGATCCGCATAATGGGGCTGTTTGGATGAGCTGAAGTAAGTGAGAAGTTGAGCTTAAAAGCTCATTTAATCTATAGTGTTTGGATGCGACAGATTATTGTAGATTATTGTAGTTTCTTTTTTTTTTTTTTTTTTTTTTTTTTTTTTTTTTTTTTGCAATAACAAGATTTGAACTCAAGACCTCATGCAAAAAATTCAAATACTCTACGACTAAGCTAAGACACATTTGCATTATAAAGTACCAGAAATCACGTTGAAAAGCATGAAATTTCCAAAAAAAAACCCGGAATTCCGGCTGAAAATCCGAAATCCGGATTCCATGCCGGAACTCCGGATTTTTAGTGGGAATTCCGGATTGTTTTGGGTTTAAAGAGGTTTGACTGATTTATTCCGGATTGTTGACTCTTCCATTCCTCTCTACTTCCTCACATCCAAACAAGCCCAATATGATAAGGGTGGCATTAGTGCATGGCTCAGAACAGCGTGAAATGGACTATATGTATTTAATCATTCTCGCGTCTTTGTAACAACTTTGATGAACGTGTCATGTGTGTAGACTGAGTGTTCTGACGACATTGATCATACAGACATTCGGATATGAAAATAGAGAAAAGCATCAACAAGTCAAATAATTTATACCATCACTCCATAAATAAAATAGATTGATCGTTTCATTCCTACACCAATTTCATAACTCGAAGAAGAAGAACAAAAACCAACAAAATTGCATCACGAACACCAATCGTGACAAAAAGGTTTTTCTTCATGTCTTCTTCGAAATAATCTAACCCTCTCCATATGTATCTGTACTCTTCTCTAATCACTCAACTGTGTGAAATGTAAATAAAACTAGGGTAATTAATCAATCAGCTACCAAAACTGCATCCCAAATTGAAAGAATGCCCACTCACAGTTCCAGTATCTCGGCCTTGATCTTCTCAATCTCCTCCTCAACATCACCGCCCACCACCACCGTGACCGTCACTGACAACAACTCCTGACCGACGTTGACCGTCGCGGTACCGGCCAACACCTCCGCACCGCACCTCTCAAACACGGCAAAAACTTCCGCCGCTAAACCCGGCCGAAACCTCAATTCGATCCCGAAAAACACCACGCCTTCCCCTGCCACCGTCACGTTCACGGCGGAGTTGTATCCCGCCGTCACCGTCACCGCCGGTTCAGGCAATCTCGACTTCTTAATCCTCTCCAGCCTCTCCTTCTCCTCCTCAAGTCGCCGAATGAATTGAACCGTCTCCGCCACTATTTGCTCCTTCTTAGCCTACATCCATTAACACAACTCAAAATCAATTCACAATTTCCAGAAAATTCAGCAATTCGAACCGAAATCACAGAGAAACGAGAACTAGTAGTGACAATCGGAGTGCGAAATCGAAATAAACCTAACCGATGCTAAATCAATTCACATTTGCAGAGAATTCAGCAAATCGAACCGAAATTACAGAGAAACGAGAACTAAGAGCAACAATCTGAGTGTGAATTTGACAAAAACCTAATCGATCTATCGATCAAACGCAGTTCACAGAGAGATCGATCGACAACGATGCGATTGGAAGCTACGGTGTAGTGTTTGCAATTGAATCAGCGTAAACGAATTCTGGAGCAAATCGAGTCGCTATAATCGGAGATTAAGAGTTGAAATGGACCTTGGGGAGGAGATTGGGGACGATTGAGCGAAGAACGGAGAACATTCCGGTCATCTTCTCTCTCCGGTGACGGTCTCTCTGGACGACATCAATCGGTTTCGGTTTCATCAGGCACTTTCTGGAGATCGATCGGTTCTCGTATACAGAGGTTGTTACCGGCGGGAGTAGGGAATCTCTGTAAGCTTCCATGGTGGTGGCTAACGAGAGGTCTGTAATTTCTCTTTCATTCTTGCTCGCTACTCTTTCTGTTTCTCTCTCCTCTACCTTTACGCTCTTCATAACAAACTCTGAAATTACACAGAGAAAGAAAGAAGACACTGTGCAGTGAACATTTTATACATACAGAAAGTTGGGTATAAGAGAATTTTATTCCCTCAGGTTTGACATAAAGTCAGTTCTACCCCATCTAGTTTAGGGAATGGAGACACTTTCACTTAGTGCCAAAGTTCAAGACTCTTGCACTCCTGAATTGTGTCATTCCATACTCTAAGAGCCCAAGTGACAGTCCAAAGTAACAGCCCAAAACTGCTGTTACTTACGGACCCCACTCTCAGACTAATGGTGTCACTGTTAACGGACCCCATTCTTAGACAAGGGTGTCAGTTAAGTGAAGTGTGAAATTTGATGTACTCCCTCCGTATCTCCAGGTTCTTCAAAAAGTTATTCGGGTATTATTTGGTCCTAGCGATTTGGTTAACAAAACAAAGCAAGAATTTGATAATTTTTTGTAGTATTGTAGAGCAAAGTTTACTCTACGACGCCATGAAAAAATTATCAAATTCTTGCACCGTCTGGCTAACCAAATCGCTAGGCCCAAATAATACTCAAATAACTTTTTGAAGAACCTGGAGATACAGAGGGAGTACTGAAGAGGTGAAGTGTCATTTGCAAAGGGCGAAAGTGTCTTCGCATTTCGCATCATACTTGAGGGGGGTGGAAGTGTCTTTTGCTCCAGAAAGTTATTTGCATCCAGTGTGTGTATATATTGAGAGAGGGTTAGTTTGCAGCCTGTGACAGGCCTAAAGAACACTTGGTTCTCAACTAGTAATATCAACCGTTGATTACAGGTGTGTTCAAGCGTTTTGTTGGTACCATTGGATTGAGCCATATGAAGAGGTCTACATTTAGCTTAAACGGGTAGATATAGGTGTGCTCTGTGAGATGGCGCATTGTATTGAAACTCTTGGAACAACCTCCATGTGGGTGAAACTTGGGGTATAAGTAAGAGTAGCCAGATGATGACACGTGTCATCTGCATGATCGGATTAAAAGCAGGTAGTGACTAATGATCCCTGTATGCACGTAGATGCTAAATTCATTCCACGCTGACCATAATCACTATTGAGTTAACTAGGTCAGTGAACTTAGAGCTTGTTTGGTATCCGTTTAAAAATAAGGAAAACAGTAGAAAAAAAAACATATTGAAAAAACACTATTAAAAATAGAATTAAAAAATTATTTGGTATCCGTTTAAAAACAGTGTTTAAAATCAAAAATATATTTGACAACATTACTAGATTTCAATGTTATTTGCTTGAATATTATTTCTACATACAATACCGACATATATTTGATATTTTTTTTGTATGTATTCATATTGATAGTAAAAGCAATGCATACAAATACAGAGTTTTTTAAGACATTGAATATTGGATAAAAAAAAAGACATTGAATATCAATGGTTTTTTTATTTAAAAAAATATACGATTGTTTTTTTTTTTTTTTTTTTTTTTTTTTTTTTTTTAATCTTTTATGTCCCCCATTTAGGCTATCTTTTCTGTTCGAATAATTTTTTTAAGCATAAAAACAAGTTTTAAGATTTAGCATAAGTAATAGATGGTTGAATCCTTTAAGCTTGAAGTCTAGACTTTAAATTCTAGGATTTGTGTAAAAAATGTGACTTTGCTCGGAGAGCAAAAGCGATAACCGTTTTGGCGATCTCTAAGTTTTTGAAAGACTAATCTTTAGCTATCGTCAGAAGCTCACCTAATTCACATAAAAAGATGTTATCTCCAGTAGTACTAGCTAAAAGTTATTTATATTTTGATGAAAATCAAACATTACTATTTTAGATATTGTAAAATTCTAGTAAATACTCCAATAGAGTTAGTTAAATGCTTAGCTAAATAACACGTGACACATTCTAAATATTTTTTGCAAGAGAGTTTTAAGGAATTTAGGACATAATCGCTAAGAACATGGTTAATAAAAGTATGAAGTTATTTTTTTTTTTTGGTCAAAAGGAATTGTATTAAGCAAAAAAACAGGAACTTACAATGAAAAGAAGTGACATTAGCCGCCATCATCACTGACAGAGCTAGACACAACATCAAACATATGTATCTTGTCAACTTCTAACAAAATATTTAAGCCAACACTATCCACTTCTTCTAGCTGATTTTTGTTAGCCAGCTTTGCTAACCAATCAGCACATTTGTTGGAACTTCTTCTACACCATAGCAGCTCCAAATGGTGCCTTTGTACCATCTCATGGATATCTGCAACTATATCTTCCACCTCTTTGTCAGGTGGTTTCTTCCTCTTGGCCATCCATATTGCAGATTGACAGTCACTCTCCACACATCAACTTTTCCCCATTTCCTTAGAAAGTTGACAGCCCCATCTCAAAGCTAGAAGTTCAGCAGTCAAGGGATTCATGGCCATGCTCCTGCTAACCCAGAACTTCTCCATTATCCCCTCCTCATTTCTGAGTACAGCAGCCAATGTGCAACATTGAGAATCTCTATTCCAACTTGCATCAATGTTTAGTTTTAACATATTGTGGTCTGGGGGTCTCCAATGAGGGGCTGCAATAATCTTGTTTGGTTTAACAGGGTGTTGGTTTTGAGTTTGAGCTGCCAAGGCTCTTATGAACTCCCATCTCCAAATATTTGTTGCTTCAATAACAGTGGTGGGATTAAGGGGTTCTTGGTTGAACACATTGTTGTTCCTTGCAGTCCATATCCCCCAGCAAATGAAAATCACTCTTTCTAGGAAATCTGCAGGTATCCTCTTCTCCTTTCTCAGCTTGATCATATCTAAATGCCATCCAAAACAGAGGAGATGTCTGAAAACTCCCTGCTACTCAAAGTTCCATTAGAAAACCAAATTGAAGTTGTCCATGCACATTTAAATAGGAGATGCTCAATAGTTTCTGGTTGTGACATACATAGAGGGCACACCTGATTTGTAGCACACCTTCTTCTTGCCATATTATTTCTTGTAGGGAGAATGTTGTTTACCACCCTCCACCAGAAATGCTTTAGTTTAGGTGGTAGAGATAGGCTCCATATTTCCTTAATATCCTTCTTATCATCCATGAGGGAGCTTCCTGCTGCCTCTTGCTTAACATTCTTTTGCCGATTCTAAAAAAAAAAAAAAACATTCTTCTGCCTTGTTAATTCTTCTAGTCTTGTAGCAGTTTTGTATCCTGATCTGACACTGTATTCTCCATTTGGTGTCCATTACCACACTCTTCTATCTTTCCCAGGGCTCCATGGCAATGTTTGAGATAAGATGGCTTTAGCAGCTACATTGTCAAACATATTGCATATAGTCTGGACCCTCCAACTTCTAAGATGATTGTTTATCAGCTCCTTCACCAAAAGGTCTTCATTGTAATTACCATTTCTGCAATGTTCAGACAGCTTTATATTTCCCACAAGCCACTTGTCTTTAAACACCATAATGTCTTCCCGTGATTTTACCTTCCATCTAGAATCTGTTTCTAGAGTAGCTCTGATTTTTTGAAGGTCCTTCCAGACTCTACATCTTCTTCTTCCCTGTTTGGCCTGCCAAAAATTAGACTGTGGGTAGTAGATAGCTTTAAACACTCTAGAGACCAAGAGCTCCTCATTAGTAGCAATTCTCCACCCTTGCTAAGCCAACAAGGCATGATTATAATTTCTGAAGTCTTTGAAACCTAATCCACCCTCATCTTTGCTTTTAGTGACTTTGTTCCAAGCCATCCAACTTATTCTCCTTTCTTCAGGGTCATTACCCCGCCAAAAATTTCTAACTGCAGCAGTTAAGCTCTTGTGTAAGTAGGCTGGTAGAAGCAATGAAGACATAAGGTAACTTGAGATTGCTTGCACTATAGCTTTGATCAAGATTTACTTGTCTCCATTGGACAAAAGTAGGCTTTTCCATCCCTTCAAATGCTTCATAACTCTTTCATTTAGGACAGAAGCGGCCTTCCTTCTATTCTTTCCCCAAAACATGGGAATGCCTAGTGTAGATAGTGCTTTCTGAGCTGGCAGATCTTGGCCACGTGGCAACCATCCAGCACACCATATTGTGCTCCACACACACTGGATCACCAGCCGAGCTGATCCATGTGGGGGCTGCGAGACAGAGCCCTCGCATACCACTGCACGGGACTTGTAGGGACTTAGTGGTTTGGAGGCTAGAGTAAGCCCTGTCGCGTGCGAGCCAAACCCGCACGCGACCTTTAGTAACTGCTTTTGAGAGATTTATGGCTCGAGCTCCATAAACCCGGTCAATCCGGTCAAACCCGGTCAACCTCGCAACGGTTCCGGTATTCGCGCATAACGTGCTGTAACGGTCCCTATATACTCGGACGAACGTGCCGTTATGGTTAAGCTAATTAAGCCGCCATTAATGGGCGCATTAACCACACTACAACGGTCACGTTCTCTGCTATATATAGGACGTTAACCTTTCCATACAAAGGAGAACACACTAGCCATACGCGGAAGCTCTGCCTAACCTCTGTCTCTCTCTCAGACATTACTACTGCCTTACTCTCTCCCTACACACAACCCAACTCTTCCTGTGCGATCTCTGATCCTATACATACGGTGTACACGGAGGCCTCCCTGCCGGAATCTCTTGTGCACATTTTGGTGAACCCGACGTGAACTTACCAACAAAAGCAACCATGTCTCAGGAGGATGATGTTAGCAACAGATCGCCTTCCACCGAAGCTGCCTCAGGAGAGGAGACCCGCCGTACTCCTGCGACCCCCAGCGAGGCACCGACGCTAGAATCCTTGGACGCCACCGTCCAAGGTCAGGCGAAAGCTCTCAAAGCTCAATCTGCGCAGCTAGAACGGATCTTGGCCGTTCTGGGTACCCTTGCACCAAATCCTTCATCAGCCACCGCCGTCTCTCAAGGAGGAGGAGCCCCTACCGCTCCAGGATTGGGAGTGTCCACCACACCTCCCAACCTTAATCTGCAGACTCCACCGGCGACTACGCAGCTGCCTTCAATTCAGGGGTCAACAGCTCAGATGTTGCCTCTCACTGCTCATACTCCTCAGCCTCCGGCTTTGGTACCTAATTCGGCGTCGCAGTATTCCTTGCCTCCGTCAACGGCGATCTGGGGCAACGCAAGCAGCCAATATGTTCCTAATCCTCCGGCGGCATATGTGTCGCCTCCGCCCGCCGCAACACCTCCTTCTGCTACTGAGGGAAGCATTCCAGAATGCATGACGTCTCTGCAGAAGCGCATGGACACCATTCTGGCTCACCAATCATTCGCGGATACCATCATCCCGAAGCTGGACAACGATCCACCCATCCCGCGGGAGATCTATCTCATGCCTAACCCAGTGGGGTATAAGGCTCCTAAATGGGACAAGTTCGAGGATGTCAACGGGAACGCACATGAGCATGTCATGCGTTTCATTGATGTCATGGGACCATACGGAGCTGATCCCAAATTGCTAATGCGAGAGTTCCCAAAATCTTTGGGGAACGTAGCGTACAAGTGGTACCGAACGTTGGAAGCCGGATCCGTGAAGACTTGGGACGACATGGTCCAGAAGTTCTACACCAAGTTCTTCCAGATGGAAGAAAAGGTGACGATGATCCATCTCTCGCGGATGTATCAGAAGCGCGAGGAGGACGGGATCACTTTCATCAAGAAATTCAGGGCGAAGTCCTTGGAGTGCAAAGATCCAATGCTCGAAAGCCGGCTCGTAGAGATATGCCTGCAGTGCATGCGAGATGAATACAAAGGTATGCTCATCAATTTGCAAACACCTACGTTTTCAAAGCTAATTGAATGCACGAAGAACATCGAGCCTATAGTCGAGAGACAGAAAAAGAAGAACGCTCCGGAGCGATCTTCGAGCGGCACCACCTACAAGATCGGGAGATTCAGTTACAAGAGGGGACGTGAAGCTGAGGTCAATACAGTTTCACCCCAGAAGCAAGCGAAAGTTGTGAACTTCGACGTACCACCTCTGCCATGCTCGGTGGAGGAGGCGAGCGACCTCTGCAGGCAATGGCGCAAGGACGGTGTCCTACCGCTGCTCGAGAAGATACCCTCCAAGGAGATGGTGAGGGACCCTAAGTGGTGCGAGTACCACGGCAAGGTCATGCACCCCAAAGCGGAATGTAAGAAGCTCAGGTTTACATTCGACCAGAAGATGAAGAACGGCGAGCTGATCGTCAGTGATCACAGGAAGGATGTGCGCAACAACCCACTTCCTGCCCATGCGGAGCAAGACCCAAAAGGAAAATAGGTCGCCATGATCTCGATTGTGGACTTGGAAGAAGTCGCAGATGATGGTCTACCCATCATTGCCGAAGTCCATGATGACGAGGACTACAGTATGGACACAGAAGATGAACGTGCCGATCGGATGAAGGGGTCGCACGGCTTTAGCAGATTCTTCGACGAGATGAACTTCTCCGAGAAGTGCCGGACGGATATGACGAAAGCAATCTTGAGGATAGCGGAGGACTACGAGGAGGATCTTGTAGTTTCCAACGGGAAAGTCATCAGGGCGTCTCGCTCTACAGAAAAGATTATGACCTTTTCTGCCAGCGACAAGAAGACAGATGCGAACCACCAGAGGCCTCTGTACGTGACGGCCATCATCAATGAGTTCAAACGAGCATTCGTCGATGGGGGGAGCAGCGGTCAACGTCGTTTCGCTCCACACACTGAAGCTAGCAGGGATCCCCGAGCACAAGATTGTCAGGCGTCCATCTCCGCTGATAGGATTTGGAAGCGACTCTAGAATGACGATCGGATGGATCCGCCTGGGCGTTCAGATTGGCAAAATCAAGTGCTCAGCGAAGTTCTATGTCATAGATGCGAACACTACATACCACATGATCATAGGTCGAGCCTGGATTCACCGCTTCGACGCGGTTCCTTCAACAGCTCACCAAGTCATGAAAGCTGTCTGGAACGACAGAGTAGTCGAGATACCGGCTTCAACGAATCCATTCAACCTGGATGAAGCACATCTTAGCGAGGCAGTGTGGTTCACCGAGATGGAGGACGAGCAAACACCGGGACCATTCAACCCTACTCCTTTACCTCTATGGCAGGACATCAAGAACCAGTCACCTGCGGGAGTAATGGTGACAAGGGAAGACGCCAAAGAAAATCCGCCTACACGCGAAGAGGCGCCACGAATCGCATACCACCGAAAGAACGTGTACGATCTGAAGAGAATTTCAAAGCATGACCCCGAAGGCAAAGAGATAGAGAGCTTCTACGCCAATGGGAAGAAGTGCTATCGCATATGAAGGTGCGCGGGGATGTCCTCACACGGGCATGGGGATATCCCTGGGCAAATCAACCAAATTGAGCAGATTGCGGTAACGGAAAGGCCAATGCAGAGCACTCCGGATGGGAAGCTCAAAGAAGCACCTGAATGCATGGAAGATAGGCCCAGACCACAAAATCAAGAGCTAAAAGAAGTGTTCCTCAGCCCGAACGAGGAAAAGAAGAGGCCAGTCTTTCTAAGTGCGGACCTCACAAGCGAGGAAGAGCAAGGACTGCTGCAGCTCCTAACTGAATACAAGGACGTGTTCGCATGGGAGTATGATGAGATGCCAGGTCTGCATACAAGCATCACTATGCATCGTTTAGACATCATCCCGGGTTCTAAACCGATAAAGCAGAGCACAAGAAGCTTCAGGCCAGAGCTTAATGTGAAGATCAAACAGGAGATCGTCAAACTCCTGGATGCCAAGTTCATAGAACCGAATCATCATCCCACATGGCTGGCCAATATTGTGCCAGTGGTAAAGAAGAACGGACAGCTTCGCATCTGTGTGGATTTCCGGGATCTCAATCGTTTCTGCCCAAAGGACGATTTTTCACTACCCAACATCGATTTGCTTATCGATTCAACAGCAGGCCATCGCATGTTCAGTTTCATGGACGGCTTCAGCGGGTACAACCAGATCAAGATGGACCCTGAAGACGCGCGGAAAACTGCATTCATCACCCCGGTAGGAGTGTTCAACTACACAGTGATGCCATTCGATCTCAAAAACGCGGGTGCAACCTACCAGCGGGCCATGATGGCCCTGTTCCACGACATGATGCACAAGGAAGTGGAATTTTATGTGGATGACCTTGTAGTCAAATCCAAACAGGAAACAGATCACTTAGCAGATTTACGGAAAGTGTTCAACAGATGCAGACGCTTCCAGTTGAAGATGAACCCTATGAAATGCGCATTCGGGGTAACATCAGGGAAGTTCCTGGGATGTGTGGTTCATCGCCAAGGAATCGTGCCTGACCCTGCGAAAGTGTCAGCCATCATTAGCATGACGCCGCCCCATAACCAAAGTGCCTTGAAGACATTTTTGGGAAAGCTATCATATCTGCGAAGATTCATCCCTGCGATTGCCGAGATTACTTTCTGCTTCAGTAATATTCTCAAGAAAGACGCCGCATACAACTGGACCCCAGAGCACGAAGCTGCGTTCGGGAAGCTGAAAGAACTGCTGACGTCTTCGAAAATAATGATAGCACCTCAACTGGGATCACCGCTTCTGTTATATCTGACGTCAACCAGAAGGTCCATAGGAGCACTCTTGGCTCAGGAGTACGAGGGTCAAGAGAGGCCTATCTACTACATCTCTCGCATTGTGCAGCCCGCAGAATCAAGGTATACAGACATCGAGCGCCACTGCCTTGCTTTGTTCTTCATAATAGAGAAGTTGAAACACTACTTTGCGTCGCATAAAGTAGTAGTGGTCACCAAAAGCGATCCCATACGATATCTGTTAACTCACACTACCCCTGGAGGAAGATTGGCGAAATGGTACATGACCATTTCTCAATACGATATCACATGCGCGAGATCGCGAGCGATCAAATCGCAGGCGGTAGCGGATTTGTTAGCGCAATTCCCCGACAACAGTCATGAGCCCGTGATTGAAGAAGAACTCGAGGGACCTGAAATCTATGCGATCGATGTACCCTATTGGACGCTCCATTTCGATGGGTCGTCAACAAGGAAATGCGGAGGCATTGGGATAGTCTTGACCAAGCCAGATGGGGAGGTCATACAGATGTCCGCAAAGCTTGACTTCGCAGTCACCAACAACGAGGCAGAATATGAAGCCCTCATAGCGGGGCTGCGTGCAGCAAAAGCTTTGGAAGTAAGCAATTTGACGGTCATGGGAGACTCCAAGTTGATCGTCAAGCAAGCCTCAGGCGAGTACGGTTTGAAGGAGATTAACCTTCTGTCCTACCGGACTCTGGTACAGAAGCTGGTGCAACAGTTCTGCGATGTGAGGTACGAGCACAAGCCCCGAGCAGACAACAGGCATGCAGATGCTTTGGCAACCTTGGGATCTAAGGTCAGTACAGACAAATGTCCCGCAAGGATCTCCATCGAAGTGCGAACATCGTCGGCATTGACAGAGGGTGTGTGCGACGACGAACACATGGATGATACGGACTGGAGAAAAGCAGTCCTACGAGCTATTGCAGAAGGCACAAGCAGTGAAAGCTGGGCACTCACAAAAGGATATTGCATACATGACAACACCCTTTACTACAAGGGTCCTGGCGGAATACTCATGCGATGCGTCTCCGAGCAAGAGGGACAGCTGCTGTTAGAAAAGATTCACCAACATGCTTGCGGAGAAAGTGAGGTGTCAATCTATCGGAAGGCTCAGAGATATGGCATTCACTGGCCAGACATGTCAACAGTCGCGGCCTTGATACAAGGGAAGTGCGAGAGTTGCGCACTGATCAAAGATTCTCTACTCATCGCCCTAACCGATGATGACACGGATTGGAGGAAGCCACGCTTTGACTTTCTCACTAAGGGCACCTTACCCGAATCGAGAAAAGAAGCTGAGAAATTGAAGAGGAAAGCATCCCGATACATAGTACAAGAAAACCTGCTTTGGCGAAGAGGTCACGAAGGCAACTTGCTGCGATGTCCAGACGGCAGTGAAGCACAAGAAGTCATGGATCTTTCTCATCAGGTAGAACACCAGGGAGGTGCGAAATTATGCAGGCAGCTCCTCTCAATCGGATATTTCTGGCCTACGATTGAGGCTGATTGCCGCACCAAAGTACGACGCTGCCAGGAGTGCCAATTCAAAGGAAACCTAGTGCACGCTCCCGCTGTGGATCTACATGCATTGGGAACGCCATGGCCATTTCACACATGGGCGCTGGACTTCATTGGTCCCATTTGACCAACTTCGCACGGGAATCATTTTATTCTCACCGCAACTGAGCTATTTACCAAATGGGTGGAGGCAATACCACTGAAGATGGCAAATGCGCTAGCTGTGGTCAACTTCATCCAAGAAAACATCATATGCAGGTTCGGAATTCCAAACACCATTCTTTCAGATAATGGTACTCCTTTTGTTAATCGCCAGGTAGCTGCAAAGTTAGCAGAGTACAACATCAGGCAAATATGTTCCACCCCTTACTACCCGAAGGGGAACGGGCAAGCCGAAGCGACCAACAAAACGCTGTTGTGGATTTTGAGCAAGATGGTCGCAGATGACCACAAGAAGTGGGTTGATTCTCTAAGCATAGCTCTGTGGGCCTACCTTCTCCAAGGACACCCACGGGGGCCTCACCATTCCTACTATGCTATGGGGCCGAGGCCATGGTACCTGCGGAGGTGAGAGTCAATTCGGCAAGATTGGCCTTCCACGCACTCTATGAAAATCAACGTGATCATGAATTAGTCTTACTGGAGGAAAAGCGAGAACAAGCTAAAAGGACCAACAAGCGGTATCAAGAAAGGATCGCTCGTGCTTACAACAAGTCAGTCCAGCGAAGAGATTTCGCTGTTGGAGATTTGGTCCTGCGCGCATCTGACCACTGCATGCGAGAAGCGGCTCACCCAAAGTTCGCAGCCAATTGGGAAGGACCCTTCGAAGTCACAGAAGTCTTTGACAGTGGCTACTGCAGCATACGAAGGTTGCACGGAACAACCTCAACCCCGAGTTCAGTCAACATGCGCTGGATTAAGAAGTACTATCCTTAACTTCTCTCATTTCATGCGTTTTATTATAACGTTGCTTCATGTTTTGTATGGCTATGATTTACACAATCTCTTCTCCCATATGAGAAAATTGTAATCTTATCTCTCCCACATGAGAGCATTATAATAAAAGGGTTCTCCCAAATGTGAACTTCATATTTCTAGCTGTTAATGTTGCTTTATTTAGTTTGTTATTACTGCTAACAATGGCTATCCGCCACAATAGCAATCTATACAAATGCGATCTTAATTGATCATCTAAGCCTATCTGTTACGATAACAGCCTATACAAATGCGATCTTAATCGATCTTCTAAGCCTATCTGTCACGATAGCAGCCCATGCGAAATGCGATCTTAATTGATCATCTAAGCCTATCTGTTACGATAGCAGCCTATGCAAATGCGATCTTAATCGATCTTCTAAGCCTATGTGTTACGATAGCAATCTATACAAATGCGATCTTAATTGATCATCTAAGCCTATCTGTTACGATAGCAGCCTATACAAATGCGATCTTAATCGATCTTCTAAGCCTATCTGTCACGATAGCAGCCCATGCGAAATGCGATCTTAATTGATCTTCTAAGCCTATCTGTTACGATAGCAGCCTATGAAAATGCGATCTTAATCGATCTTCTAAGCCTATTTGCCACGATAGCAGCCCATGCAAATGCGATCTTAACTGATCCTCTAAGCCTATCTGTCACGATAGCAGCCTGTGCAAATGCGATCTTAATTGATCCTCTAAGCCTATCTGTCACGATAGCAGCCTATGCAAAGTGATATTAATTGATCTTCTAAAGCCTATCTGCCACGATAGCAGCTTACGAAAAAAAAATGATCTTAATTGATCTTCTAAAGCCTATCTGCCACGATAGCAGCATATGCGAACATAATCTTGAAACAATCTTTCAAGCCTATCTGCTGTGATGACAGCGACATACGGATGCGATCTAAAAATCGTCTTTAAGCCTATCTATTATGATAGGCATTCTTCCATCTGCGTGTACAAAGCAATCTCCGCAGCCGTCCTCAAAGGACTCAAAGGGTCCACTTCACCCATGGGAGACAAATTGTACAACATGTGCACGTCCTCGAGTGTGGGGGCAGCCTCGAGCTCAGCAAAGTGGAATGTGTGAGTCGCAGGCGAATAGCGGGAAAGAAGGTTTAGAAGCATGGACTGGTCCAGCTTCACGGCAGCACCCTTCATAGCACGAACAGCGAAGTATACGCCGGCCTCATTAAGAGTCGCAGCATGATCGGTCAACACGTGGTCGATCCACTCGTCCATGTAGTCCAATTTCTGGACAAAAGCTTGGGTGGAAATCGCAGCATAGGGAAAGTACCCATTTTCGATTCCCAATCGAACCACGTCCTCGGAGCCAATCAACTCGAGCAAGGCTGAGTTAACTGGGGGAGTCAGTGTTAGCAATCCCTCATTGGGGACAGAAGCAGGCAATTTCTTCGCCTTAACCCTTGCGTGGTAGAAATCTTTGCCACCCAGATAGGGGGCTTTTCGCCACAAAGCTTGCGGAAGATCAGGTATCTCTTCGTCCTCCTTGGTGGATTTGGTTCCTTTTGTCTTGGCCATTCCTGCGGAAAAAAAAGGGGGAGAAATATGCCACACTCAGTTTGAATTTCGAGATTCAAGATCTATGAAAAGAAATATGAATAGTTTCTGGTATCAATTTCAGAAATTAGAGGGTTGCATTATCAGGGATTTCAAAACCCTATCCAAAGTCCTTATTATTGAAGGATTAAGCCACAATTGGGTCCAAAGCTTGAAGCTTCTTCACAAGTTTCAACAGATTATATGTTATGGGTTTACAGATTCAACGCAGTTCAAGGCATACACTGGTATTTTAAATCGAAATTAAACAAGGCCAACCTTGTTTCTGTGAAGCCTGCTTGGATACGCACAGTTGAAGAAGACGGATTGCAGTTCTGAATTGGTGATTGATTATCTGAATCTGCTCTCGAAGACTTCCGGGTATCATTCACTTTAATAGAAAAGAAGTGATGCTTTGCAACAATGGAGAATGCAGAGTATTTACCCAAAAACAATGAAGGGTTGCGTCCTTTCAGTAGTCGAATCGCAACCGTCACCGTCGAATCGCGCAATCACAGGACAAGCTGACGTCACGCCTAAAACCCTAAAGGCCAGACGGCACGACTCTAGGGGTTTTAGGTCATAATGGCACGGGGGGGGGGGGGGGGGGGGGCTGAACTTACCCGTATTTGAATTGGTGCGTGGCGGCGACGCGTATGTTGGTTTCCGCGCATGGAAGTCTAGACAGCTATGAGCCTTCACGCGCAGAAAGGGGGCTAATGTAGATAGTGCTTTCTGAGCTGGCAGATCTTGGCCACGTGGCAACCATCCAGCACACCATATTGTGCTCCACACACACTGGATCACCAGCCGAGCTGATCCATGTGGGGGCTGCGAGACAGAGCCCTCGCATACCACTGCACGGGACTTGTAGGGACTTAGTGGTTTGGAGGCTAGAGTAAGCCCTGTCGCGTGCGAGCCAAACCCGCACGCGACCTTTAGTAACTGCTTTTGAGAGATTTATGGCACGAGCTCCATAAACCCGGTCAATCCGGTCAAACCCGGTCAACCTCGCAACGGTTCCGGTATTCGCGCATAACGTGCTGTAACGGTCCCTATATACTCGGACGAACGTGCCGTTATGGTTAAGCTAATTAAGCCGCCATTAATGGGCGCATTAACCACACTACAACGGTCACGTTCTCTGCTATATATAGGACGTTAACCTTTCCATACAAAGGAGAACACACTAGCCATACGCGGAAGCTCTGCCAAACCTCTGTCTCTCTCTCAGACATTACTATTGCCTTACTCTCTCCCTACACACAACCCAACTCTTCCTGTGCGATCTCTGATCCTATACATACGGTGTACACGGAGGCCTCCCTGCCGGAATCTCTTGTGCACACCTAGATAGACAGCTTCATCATTAAGCTTTGGCAGCTTCAAAATGTCTTCCATAACCTTCTTTGTACTCTTATTTGTATTTGGAGATATTAGGAAGCCTGATTTCTGCAAATTCATCCTTAAGCCTGAATCTTCACCAAAAGAGTTTAATATTTTCAAAAAAGTTGCCACCTCTTGTAGATCAGCTCTTAGGAAAAATATCACATCATCAGCAAAGCTCAAACTTGTATAGTAGGCCCATTGTTTGGTGTACTAAATCCCAGAATCTCTCATCTTGTAGTAGCCATTTCTAGGCATTTAGTTAGCACATCCATTGCAATAACAAAAAGTTAAGGGTAGAGGGGATCACCCTGCCTCAGACCCCTATTAGGCACAATATCAGCTATATCACTTCCATTCAAGCTTAACTTATATCTCACTGTAGTGATACACTGCTCTATCAAATGACACCATTTTGCACAAAAACCCAACTTTTTAAACACTTGTATGATGAAGGGCCAACTTAGCATATCATATGCTTTGTTGAGGTCAAGTTTTAAGACAACATGGCTAGGATCTTTGTGGGTAGCATTAAGAATATGGTGAGTTATAGAGGTTGCAATCATGACATTATCATGTATGCTTCTATGAGGGATAAAGGCTGATTGGGTTGTGGATATAAGATTTTCAAGCATTGGTTTAAGTCTATTTGCAAGGATCTTTGAAATGACCTTGTATTTAAAGTTACAAAGGCCAATAGGTCTGAAGTGTTTAGGGTGCTCAGGGGAAGTTACTTTAGGAAGGAGGGAGATTCTTGTAAGGTTAAAACTTTTGAGGAGAAAACCAGTTTCAAAGAAATTTATAACAGCATTGAACAAATTTGTTTTTATTACCTCCCAGTGGTGTTGGTAGAACCCACCTTGGAATCCATCAATGCCAGGAGCTTTCCACTTTCCTAATTGAAAAGTGGCCTCCTTTACCTCCTCCAAAGTAGGTATTTTAACCAGTTCATCATTCATTGTCTTTGTGATCTGCTGCTGTATACACTCCAGTGTGCTAAAATCTTCATTCCCCTTATGACCTTGATAGATGCTTGTGAAATAGTCTGTGAGCAATTTGACCATTTCAGCATCCTCCTTTTTCCAGCTGCCATCATCTTTTTTCAGTTTCTGAATTCGATTCCTATGCCTTCTCTGGATTGTTTTGTTGTGGAAGAACTTTGTGTTCTTGTACCCAAGTTGCAGTTGTTTAATTCTTTCTCTTTGCGTCCAGTAGGCCTCTTCTCTGCTCCAAAGCACTTCCAATTTCTTCAGGAGTGATCTTCATTCTTCTTCATTATGTTCATTAGAGTGTGAATCATTAATGCTTGCTAGTTTTTTTTGGTGTTGAGGACAAGAGGGCAGTGGTCACTTCCAATATCCAAGTCATGAATAAGGCATGCATTTGGAAAAGCTTTCCCCCAATCCATATTGTGTAGTGCTTTGTCAATTCTTTCTTTCACTACATTGTTGGGTCTATGATTGCAACAAGTAAAAGCAGGTCCTACAAAGCTCATATCAATGAGTCCCAAGGAATTCACCATAGCTTGAAATTTGTTAATCCTCCACATATTGACTTGTGCACCCCCTTGCTTTTCTCTGCAGCTACCAATATCATTATAATCCCCAATCATGCACCAGGGGCCAGTAGCATTCTTGCTAAACTCTCTAATGTCACACCAAATCTGCTTCTTTATCTTCTATTTTGGAACCATGTACACAAATGACCATAGAGCAGTATTCTGTGTTGTGTATAAGATTTCTACATCTATATCATTTACCCACCATAAACTTAGACCTCCAGAGACTCCTTGAGGATCAACATAAGTAGAATTTGGGAACCTTAGACTTCTTCTCACTTTCTCCATGTAGCTTCTTTTATTTTTAGTCTCTATAAGGAACAAGAGACTAGGGCGATGGGCTCTAACTAGCCCTCGTAATTGCTGGACTGTCAGGAGTCGCCCCAACCCCTGACAGTTCCAACTAATCACTGGATATTGTGGCTGTTCGGGTTCAGCCACCATACCCATAGGAGTTGTCAGAGATTGTGCTAAATCAACCATACCTTCAACAAACAGACGGTTTAATCTATTCTCAAAGTCTGATGTTTCTGGTGTTGGGAACAAGATCGCAGATTCTTCCTTTTTTGCTTTTTCTCGCCTTCCTCTTCCTAGCTGTTTTATCTCTTTGTGCTCTTCTGACTTCCCCCAGATACCTCAAGTTCTCACTGATCTCATCGTCCCTTGATTTCAGTGCTTCCATTGTTTCCTTCGATTGATGAATTACCAGGCTTTGCTCTTGCTGCTTGAACTTCTTCTGCCCTAAAGCCTCCATTAACTCTTCTGATTCTTCGCGATTTCTTTTTAGTGAGAAGAGATTTTTGAACAGCGTAGCCATGTGAATATCTCTGTAAGGGTTAATCTGGGAGGGATAGACTTCTTGTGGGCTAGTGCTAATTGGGTTGGGTTTACTCGCACTCATTTGGTCCATTACCAATTGGATCCCTACTGATCTTGTGTTAATGGGCTTCAGTCCACTGCATTCCAATACTAAATTATCACAAGTTTCGTTGCGCTTGTCAATGCCCATTTTAATAACCCACATTTCTAATTCACATTAGAACGTTAATAATATGTGATTATATGTTAATATTTCATGATATGTTTGATAATTATCCCATGAAAATTTATATATAGTGTTTTAGTGTAAATAAGTAAAGTTGAAGGCATTGTTTAATATTTGAGTTTGATCTTGTGAAATATATGATAAGTGAATTATGTGCCTAATTAAATTAAATGACTATATTTGATTAAAAAGTTAACTGTTGGGTGCTAAATTGTTAAATGCTAAGTTCTTCTGTGTTAGGCATAATCTAGAAATAAGTTGGAGGAGTGTTATGTGAATAAATAAAAATTAGTTTAGTATGTATGATAGTATGTTGAAATTGTACAAGTACTATGTAGTAGTTTTGCCACACGCGTAACCACATGTCTATATGTGTCAAACTTAGAACCTCACAGAGTGGTGAAGTAGGTGCAATTTTTGCACCAAATCATTTCCCAAATGTGCATGAACAACCTCCTCCACTTGTCACTCCCCCTCAACACTTGTCACACCCCCTATGCACCACATGTCTCTCTCCCTCCCACTTCTTCCTCCACTTTCTCATCCTCCTCCAAACCATCCGTCCATCTTTCTCCCCTTTCTTCTCTTATGAAATTTGATTTCTCTCATTTTTCTAGCACAAGTCCTAAATTTTCTCCAAAATCATCAACAATTGAGAGATCAACCCCCACTTTCTTCATAATTCCACCAAGTTATGCTAAGATGTCCACCTTAGGAGGCTAGGAGGAACAAGCACAACCTCATTCATCCCTCTTTGAGTTAAAAAAAAATCATCTTTTTGTGGTTTATTTTTTCACATCTTTCATCTAGATTATACATGCATGTCATCAAAAATATGTTTGTTGCAAGATTCATGTAAGAAAATAATATGGATTGTGATGTTTATGTTATTTAGACATTGTTTTAGTGTAATTTCACATCTTGGTAGGAAATTTCTTACATGCAACAAGTTTTGAGCTATGGAAAATCACAAAACTCATATTTTAAGCCTATTTTCACAAAATCGGGAAAAATATTTAAACATTTCAGAAAATTATGAAAATTTTACAGCATGTGTATTTGTACGTGAAGTTTCTAAAGTAAAAAATTTCAGAATCATTGGAGTTATGTTTAATTTTTAATCGGCCAAATACATGTTCTGTTTTAACAAGCTGTCCAACACCAGATCAGTGCGGTTTTTCTTGAATTTTATGTACTTATTCTTCTCCAAATCTCACCAAATTTGGATATGTTTTTCCTTTACATTTTAGCTACCTACCGTAAAAATTTTATAATTTTTGGAATTTATATGAATATTTTATAAATTTATTTCTAAGGCTGCTACCAGCCTCTTTTTCGTACACAATCAGTTCCGAAATATTATGTTTAAAAATATTTATGAAACTTTAAAATTTTTGATATTACAGTATGTTATGGGTAAATTCTTTATCTATGTGACGTAAAAATTTCAAGTCCCGGATAATTATTTTGAATTAACTATGAATTCTGTACTAGCGATAGTTACACTTTGCTTATAAGCAAAATTTAGAAGTTTATCAAGTTTATTAGAGCTAGCTTGTGTAAGTTACTTTTTAGTTCAATATATACCATATTTAGCTTATGTGCTTCATTATACATCTCATTTGCATGAAGGAACGAATATAAGGTCCATGAAGTATGTTAATATAGGAAAATTTAGTCCATATGCATCTAAGCGATGTAGGCATGCGTTATGCTTGAATTGAATTGGTGCTAAGTGATTATATGTGTTGAATGTAATGTTACTTGTCATCTATGTGACGTTGGAGTTGATGCTCGTGTGCTTAAAGTTGGTCGAATTTGGACTAAGAAATATAAAATGAATAATTTAAGCTCGCAAGGTGAGTTACCCTACCTCCCGAAGTTTGTACCGAGCCTCAAGTTTCTTAAAAGCTTATGTATGTTCATGTTGTCCCTATTATTATGTATGTATGTTTTCCTACTCAAATGAAATATTTGTGCCCCATGGATGCTAATAAATAAAATAAATAAACGTTTCATAAGATAAAACACGCTTTCAGAAAAGGCCACGGTTACCGTAGTGAAACCCCCTGTCGGGTATAGGCAGGCTACGGCCCTTTTGCCGGGGCAATATAAAACGGCACGCGTCGCCTCACGAGCCGTCGCGATGGAAATGTCCCTACGTTATGTTAAGTCATGAAGGTTACACGGGCCATAAGATAAGAAAATAAGCAAGCATGTTCAAGTATGTTAAGGTCTCCACGTGAGACAAAGCAATGTTCCTACTTGGAACAATACGCTTTCTCATGACTCAACTTATGTTTTACGTTACGCTTTCTTTACGATACACGTTATGCTTTATGAATGTCATGCTCTTTCAAGCTTCACAAGTATATGTATGTATGACTATGCCTTATGTTCATGTCGCTCCATGGGAAAGTTAGCCTCTTTTTGGTTTTCCAAACCTACGGAGGGGCGTAGATGTAATTCACAGAGCTAGTTGAGCTCACTCTTTCAATTTACCTTTTTTTCAGGTTTTAATAATATGTAAGAAGCAAGAAGTAGCATGGAGTTAATTTCATATGTGATTACGTGCTTGATGACGCTTATGTGCTTAGATTCCGAGTATATGCTAGCCGACTTCGAGTTATTATGAAATAAATTTTGTTGTTTTTGTTGTTTTAAGAATGTAATAGTTTGTATATTTGTATATAAGACTTTGTATGAGCCATTGTATGATACCTAGTACCTTTCCCGAGTTTTGCTCTGTTTACGTTAAGAGTCGAGAGGACTAAATGATATTGAATTTTCAAGTTCCATCTTTCTTTTCTCTACAAGACAAATTGTTTATTATGACGACCCCAAGTGAATTTGTCAATTACGCTTCCGCAAATGTTTCGAAGGAAATTTTTATTACGATTTCTTTCTAAATTAACTTGTTTAGCCTCTCGACAAGTCAAGGCCTCACCGGCATGTAGCGCCCTCCTCCCGTTAACGCAAAGTTTTATTAATCTCTAAACAGGGTCAGCGGGAGGGGGGTGTGACATTTGTGGTATCAGAGCATTAGGTTATAGATACCTAAGATTAGTAAACCTAGAAACCCATTATGTGCTTATTTATGTGAAAGTTTATGTGTATGTATGTTGTGTGTATGATCGTATACTATGTTAGTATGATGCTAGTTCTTATAAGATCTAAGATGTAGGTTATATTTCATGACAATATAGACTTGTATGTGACTTACGTACATTAGTGCTTCTTTAAATGCATTAGTGAATTATGTCTAAGCCGTTATACATGATCATGTTTATTTGCTTTAGTGAATTATGTGTAAGTTGTTGAACAAGCATGGTTGAAATTAAATTGACTATTTATGATATATGAGTATCAATTATGTGTGAGTGATTCAAAATCATATTTCTAGCTTTCATTAGTCATGCTAAGATAAAGAAGATGACACGTCGACTTACGAGATCGTGATTAACTTTGGTGTATGCCCATAGAAATAAGATAGAAGCAAGTAGATGATAAGAGCTCATGAATCAAGGATAGTATCATGTTTTTGATTTGCTATGTGTTTCTTCAAGCATATTATGTGAATGAAACATGACTTATAAACCTTATGATTTATGTTTTAAGACTATAACATGTAAGAAATGAAGGTGTAGAAACATGTTCATGTTATGGACCAAGGATGATACTAGAATTCCACTTTGACAAGATGACGATAGTAAGTATGTGGTCTGATTATATGTGTCCGTAGATGATTTAATCTTTTTCTTATTTGACCATTCTATGTCCAAGTGATACGACTACATCTTTTATGAGTTTATGTGCCTCGTATGTTACTCGACAATTTTTTTCGTATGTGTGAAAGATATCATATGTGCAAGTAATAAATTGTATGTATCTAAGTACGAATGACAAGAATGCATAATCATGTAAAATTATTCTCTTGTAAAACTTTATATTGGTAATACATGTTATATATCATTCGAAATTAGTTTTGTCATGTTACTTAGTTTTACAATGTGATTGTTGTGAGCCTTATGTGTTAAGAAAGTATAGCATGTTTTAAAATATATTCTTTTATGGATCCCTTTGAAATGTTTTACATGAAATATTAAGTTTTATGTGCATGATAAAGGTAAAATAATGACTTGTATGCCATAATATGTTACAATATGACAACAATGATAGCTCCAAAGTGTGTTCCAATATGTGTAGCATAGTATGGTTATGCATGACATGGATTTATTGATAAACAAGTTGTTTCATGTAGCATGTATGTCGATTATTCTAGTTAACTAAAGATTTAAGTATGTTAATGTCCGATCCGAGGTACACATATTAAGCGTTGGGTCGTTGCATATGTAAGTTGGTTGAGCAGCTATAACATTACAATGTTATAAGTTGTTCCCCATTATGCACACGAAAATGGACTCCTAACACAATTACGAGACTGCTGGAGCGGTACAAAGTGTGACGACACTGCGTATTGTTCCCTCTCGTAAGCGTGAAAGGGGAACATGGACTTCCAAAACAATTATGAGTCTGCTGGAGCGGTACAAAGTGTGACGACACTACGTATCGTTCCCTCTCATAAGCGTGGAAGCCCTGACGCAGCTCATGACCCTATATCACAAATAATTTTCTTTTTCGATGGGTGGTAAGTGATTTATTATGTTACTTATGATTTCATGCATGTTATCTCCTCGTAAGTTTTGCATTAAGCGAGTTCGAGGACGAAATCTTTATAAGGTGAGGAGATTTTAATAACCCACATTTCTAATTCACATTAGAACGTTAATAATATGTGATTATATGTTAATATTTCATGATATGTTTGATAATTATCCCATGAAAATTTATATATAGTGTTTTAGTGTAAATAAGTAAAGTTGAAGGCATTGTTTAATATTTGAGTTTGATCTTGTGAAATATATGATAAGTGAATTATGTGCCTAATTAAATTAAATGACTATATTTGATTAAAAAGTTAACTGTTGGGTGCTAAATTGTTAAATGCTAAGTTCTTCTGTGTTAGGCATAATCTAGAAATAAGTTGGAGGAGTGTTATGTGAATAAATAAAAATTAGTTTAGTATGTATAATAGTATGTTGAAATTGTACAAGTACTATGTAGTAGTTTTGCCACACGCGTAACCACATGTCTATATGTGTCGAACTTAGAACCTCATAGAGTGGTGAAGTAGGTGCAATTTTTGCACCAAATCATTTCCCAAATGTGCATGAACAACCTCCTCCACTTGTCACTCCCCCTCAACACTTGTCACACCCCCTATGCACCACATGTCTCTCTCCCTCACACTTCTTCCTCCACTTTCTCATCCTCCTCCAAACCATCTGTCCATCTTTCTCCCCTTTCTTCTCTTATGAAATTTGTTTTCTCTCATTTTTCTAGCACAAGTCCTAAATTTTCTCCAAAATCATCAACAATTGAGAGATCAACCCCCACTTTCTTCATAATTCCACCAAGTTATGCTAAGATGTCCACCTTAGGAGGCTAGGAGGAACAAGCACAACCTCATTCATCCATCTTTGAGGTAAAAAAAATTCATCTTTTTGTGGTTTATTTTTTCACATCTTTCATCTAGATTATACATGCATGTCATCAAAAATATGTTTGTTGCAAGATTCATGTAAGAAAATGTTATGGATTGTGATGTTTATGTTATTTAGGCATTGTTTTAGTGTAATTTCACATCTTGGTAGGAAATTTCTTACATGCAACAAGTTTTGACAAGCTGTCCAACACCAGATCAGTGCGGTTTTTCATGAATTTCATGTACTTATTCTTCTCCAAATCTCACCAAATTTGGATATGTTTTTCCCTTACATGTTAGCTACCTACTGTAAAAATTTTATAACTTTTGGAGTTTATATTAATATTTTATGAATTTATTTCTAAGGCTGCTACCAGCCTCTTTTTCGTACACAAACAGTTCCGAAATATTATGTTTAAAAATATTTATGAAACTCTAAATTTTTGATATTACAATATGTTATGGGTAAACTCTTTATCTATGTGACGTAAAAATTTCAAGTCACGGATAATTATTTTGAATTAACTATGAATTATGTACTAGCGATAGTTACACTTTGCTTATAAGCAAAATTTAGAAGTTTATCAAGTTTATTAGAGCTAGCTTGTGTAAGTTACTTTTTAGTTCAATATATGCCATATTTAGCTTATGTGCTTGATTATACATCTCATTTGCATGAAGGAACGAATATAAGGTCCATGAAGTATGTTAATATAGGAAAATTTAGTCCATATGCATCTAAGCGATGTAGGCATGCGTTATGCTTGAATTGAATTGGTGCTAAGTGATTATATGTGTTGATTGTAATGTTACTTGTCATCTATGTGACGTTGGAGTTGATGCTCGTGTTCTTAAAGTTGGTCGAATTTGGACTAAGAAATATAAAATGAATGGTTTAAGCTCGCAAGGTGAGTTACCCTACCTCCCGAAGTTTGTACTGAGCCTCAAGTTTCTTAAAAGCTTATGTATGTTCATGTTGTCCCTATTATTATGTATGTATGTTTTCCTACTCAAATGAAATATTTGTGCCCCATGGATGCTAATAAATAAAATAAATAAACGTTTCATAAGATAAAACACGCTTTCAGAAAAGGCCACGGTTACCGTAGTGAAACCCCCTGTCGGGTATAGGCAGGCTACGACCCTTTTGCCGGGGCAATATAAAACGGCACGCGTCGCCTCACGAGCCGTCGCGATGGACATGTCCCTACGTTATGTTAAGTCTCGAAGGTTACACGGGCCATAAGATAAGAAAATAAGCAAGCATGTTCAAGTATGTTAAGGTCTCCACGTGAGACAAAACAAGGTTCCTACTTGGAACAATACGCTTTCTCATGACTCAACTTATGCTATACGTTACGCTTTCTTTACGATACACGTTATGCTTTATGAATGTCATGCTCTTTCAAGCTTCACAAGTATATGTATGTATGACTATGCCTTATGTTCATGTCGCTTCATGAGAAAGTTAGCCTCTTTTTGGTTTTCCAAACCTACGGAGGAGCGTAGATGTAACTCACTGAGCTAGTTGAGCTCACTCTTTCAATTTACCTTTTTTTCAGGTTTTAATAATATGTAAGAAGCAAGAAGTAGCATGGAGTTAATTTCATATGTGATTACGTGCTTGATGACGCTTATGTGCTTAGATTCCGAGTATATGCTAGCCGACTTGGAGTTATTATGAAATAAATTTTGTTGTTTTTGTTGTTTTAAGAATGTAATAGTTTGTATATTTGTATATAAGACTTTGTATGAGCCATTGTATGATACCTAGTACCTTTCCGGAGTTTTGCTCTGTTTACGTTAAGAGTCGAGAGGACTAAATGATATTGAATTTTCAAGTTCCATCTTTCTTTTCTCTACAAGACAAATTGTTTATTATGCCGACCCCAAGTGAATTTGTCAATTACGCTTTCGCAAATGTTTCGAAGGAAATTTTTATTACGATTTCTTTCTAAATTAACTTGTTTAGCCTCTCGACAAGTCAAGGCCTCACCGACATGTCGCGCCCTACTCCCGTTAACGCAAAGTTTTATTAATCTCTAAACGGGGTCGGCGGGAGGGGGGTGTGACACCCATAGTTTGGTTTGTGGGTATCGGGTTATCTTTAGTATAACCGAATGGGCTTTCGGGTGGTTCTTCCACATAATACTGGATCGGGTCCTCCATAACTTTATAACTAGGGTTGACAATCGTCTTACCCTTCTCTCTGTAGCGTGCGGCGGCATCAGAGCTTTCCACTTGGCAATCATCCCCACCGTCCGATCTCTCTCTGTCATCCTCCGTACGTTGTACCCTAACACTTGTCCTTTCCTCCTGCGTTTTCTCCATGCGTTGTGCTGTCCACGTGTTCTCGTCTGTCTCGTCAGGGGATTGATTCGATGCTTCAGCCCTGGGTTTTCCGGTGAGCTCTTTCGTCTGTTGCCGGCTTTCATCATCAATGTTGAACTAAAGCCGGAGATTTGGGGTTTTCCTTGCTGCCATCGCCTCCTCGCGAGTGACCTTCTTGCACTGAACATTGATATGCCCTAGCTAATTACATCTATAACAATATTCCCCCAATTTCTCGTATCGTAGTTTGATCCATCCATCTTTCTCGCCTGGCTTTTTCAAGAAGAAACCACTTGGGAGCGGTTTTCAATATCGATTTCAACCCTAATCCGAAGGATATGCCTCTGATACAGGGCTCCATCTCCGTCGTCATCAATTTCTACAAGCTCCCCCAATCTTCCCCCAATCCTTTCAGCGTTAGCCTTGGAAATCTTCTCCTGTGGGAGACCTCGTATTGGAATTGTGCCCTAGAGGCAATCAATTAATTGTGACATTTATGGATTTACGATTCATTATGTTATTGATATGGAGATATGTTAACATGAATGAAGTCCTTAGAATATAAGTGTTATATTCTTAAATATCCCTAGTCAATTATAATGATTAATAGGACAATCATCTATAGACTAGTATGGGGTTGGATTGATATGGAGATATCATGATCCAACACATGGGTATGCATTAGGAGTAATGGCATACTGGATTGACCCATCTCCGAGAAGGCTACATACATGTTATGTTAAGTCACAAGCGCTTCTCGCGGTGCAACGGTATTGTCATCCTTAGACTTGAAGTCACTAGATATTCTAGTTGTGGATCATTGTGATCTTGGTAGCGTTAAACGCTACACCGTGACTGGGTAGTTATAAAGGCGTGTACTGGATACAATGAGAAGCAAGCTTAGAGATCGTAGTGGACGTAGAGAGGATTTGCCCCTCCCACATAACGGGAGCAAATATCCTAGGCCACTCGAGGGATAGTGCTTATAAAATGTCTGGCCAGACTCAAATAAATCAATATGGGATATTGATGTTATTTGCACGAATAAGGCTATTCCCATAGATCGAGTAACTATGGATTGGATATACGAGTGTGACTTGTATGTCTCGTGTCCAATCCGGATATGGAGGCAAAGGGATGAGACAATTACTTGTACAAAGGCTTGTCATGATGACTATTCTATTTGTTGGCTAGAATGGATGTCTTGCTAGAGGCCGCTCCATATTAGTAAATAGTTACTACCAACTAAATAGAACCTATGGGGTCACACGCCATATAGGGGTGAACTAGACATGGGAAATAATTAATTAATATGATTAATTAATTAAAAGGATCAAATCGCAACAACTTGCTAACTTAGTAGGACTAATATGCAAGTTGGACTAATCCATGTAGAGACATTATTAGGATATGCCAAGGTGGCCTAATTCATGTAGGGACATGATTAGGATTAATTTTCAAATAGAACTAATCCATGTATTGACATGATAAAGACTATTTTGCAAAAGGGACTAATCCGAACTTGAGTAGGATTATGAGGGGTTCTTTATGTAGTAGGACAAGGAGTTGTTGGACTATATAAAGAACACTCCTAGCTTATTTTTCTCTCTACACACCCCACATCTATTTGATAGAAGTAAGGAGAGAACAAAGCAAGGAGAGAGCAAGTCCCATAGAGGGCCGAAACCCCTTGGGACCGCCGCCCCCTACCCGTCGGCCTAAAGGGTGTCGCCCCACCTTTGGCACTCCATTGTTGGCGATTTCTTCTTCCTCCTCCATTCTTCCTAGCTAGCACAAGGGAATTGGAGGGTCTAGATCTCACCTCTAGGCGTGGATCAACCGTAGAGACGTGACACTATTCGCGTTTGAAGTCATCAAGGAGAACCCTAAGGTGTGTTTATGATTTCTAACCCTTACCATCGTTATGTCTCTTGACTTGTGATCCTTGGAGGGTTTTGCATGGTTTTATATTTGTTTATGCTTCCGTTGCGCTATCCATGTATCAAAACCCTACAGTGGTATCAGAGCCACAGGTCGTAGAGCATAAACGTGGTTTATGTGTTACGTTTTAGATGTTTTACACCTTAAATTGATTGTTTATCGCGTAAAACAAGACAAATCAAGCATGGGATGCAATTTGTCAATAATTAATCATAACAAGATCCAATTTTTGCATTGGATGCATGAATTGGTGAGTTTGAGAAATTTTAGGATCTTAGATCTAGGGTTTGGGCATCCTTGGGGAAGCAGGAGTTCTTTCCATACAAGGAAACAACCAAACTTGGGCACCAAGCAAGGGAGTTGTTTTGGAAACAACTCCCAAAGGAGGTTCGGCCCCCCTAGGGGACCGCCCCTCCTTGCTTTCCGCCCAAGCAAGGCCGCCCTAGGGGCCGGGGCAGCCCTAGCCCGCGGCCTAGCCGCGTGGGCTAGGGGCCGGCCGGCCCTAGGGCCTTGCGGTTCACCTTTTTGGGCCCGGGCAGTTGGATTGTTGGGCCCATGGACCGTATTAACCCTAGAATATCCTAAAATCAATTAAAATTGACCAAGCGCGTTAAAATTGGATTTTAACTGTTTATGTGCAATTCGCATGGTGGTTGGATATGGCCTTAGGATGTGGTTTGATGTGGATGTTTAATTTTGTGGTTTGGTTTTACGGCCTGCGAGCTGATCAATTAATTGTAATAATTAATTAGGGTTTTATGGCCTGCGTGCCATTTTTTTTTCTCAACTTGTGAGATTTATTTTATTTAGTATAGTTGTTATCTAGTACTAGATAGAGTAGATTGTTAGCCAAGATTGAAGAAAAGAAGCCCAAAGCCAAAGGGAGCCACAAAAGATGGAGCATGGAGCATTCCACATGACTATGAAGGATGGACCAAAAGATCACGACGCATGGAGATGTGTTTGCTTTTAGGGTTCATAGATAATTCCATTGGCTTGGAATTATCTTAGTCTAGAAAAGGCCATATCCACATCACGTTTAATTTCTGTTTTGTGGTTGTTTATTTTTTATTGTCTTATTATTGTGTGGTTGTTGTATGGATGATGCATGCAATTAGGATAATAAGATAATTAGACAACCCGGATCTATTATTTGGAGTTTTGCCCAAACTCAAATAGATAGATTAGTTGATTTTGATCAACAAAACAATTAAAATTGAATTTAAAATCCCTCAAAATTCAAATATTGTGTTCTTGCCTTCTCGTTATTTAAACACTCATTATCATCATTATTTATCAAGTTCGTGCGTGCCAAAGCATGGCGACTTGGTTCAGAATGATGGAATGCGATGGCACGTAACAATGTGCAATTGTTTAGATAAGAGGTTGAACAGAACTAGGCTATTAATTTGATTAAGAAACCTAGAGGCAACCAATTGGGATTATCCATACGGATGGATAAAAAAGGAGTTATTTGCCCAATTGAACCAAGAGTTGCATAAGGGATGCAATTGGAATTGTTCCTACCTAAAGTAGTCAAATTATGGGTGACTTGCCAAAGCAAGCTCATAAGGAGATGAAACATGGATCTTGGCCCACTAGAAAATATAAGGATATTTTCCGCATTAATATCTTGAGGGTTATTAATCCGTAGTAAAATAGTGGGAGCTATGTTTAACAATTTAAATCCTTGTTAAATATAGTTAAACGTCACAGACTTTGCATAATCCTATTATGTTGAATACCCATGGCATTAAACAAACAAAAAACACGACTTTGTCTTTTTCTTAGACTGGTACAAAACTGAGAATTGTTCTCAAATAAAAGGAAATTGTTGTAAATAGTAGAACATAAAGCTCTCTTCCTACCAACTACCAAACACACTAAAACCTAATGGAAGGAACACCAAAGAATGGTTCTTTGGTTATGACTTGCCTCATGCTAGCCGCCATGAACTCTGAGCTTTGGAAGCAAGAAGAGAAACATGGAGAAGTATGATATGATCATACATTGAAAGAAGCTCTTTCAAAAGAACGAGCTAGACATGAGAGGTTTGAAGTGTTGCTCCACTTTGCGTTATGCAAATAAGCTAATTCAATATGATTGAAACATTAGTGAATGGGCATTATCTATGAGATAGAGAATAAACAATTATTCACCCAAGTGGACCAAGAATTGCATTGGATGCAATTATAGTTTTGTTTTAAAATTGATTTACTCAATATGATTGAAAAATCACTAAACAAAACACTGATAAAAGGGTATAGGCAAAACTGTTAATGGTTAACAGCATGGGTAAGGGCAAATGGTTTGCGCCAACCCCATGGGTATAAAGCAAGCTTGTTGCTAAAACCAAGTTGCCTAGAAGTCCCATAGGTAGTGTAGAGGAAGAGAAACTACCCAAAGTACATGAAAGTAAATAATAAAGGAATTATGAATTCCAATATAGGTATTTTGTTATAGAAATCAAAGTGTCTATCTCATCATCATAAGTATATGATACTGGATGAGGATCTCACATTTATGGAAATGTGGAGGATCTCAAGAGACAAAGACAATTGGATAAGGAAGAAATAATCCTACACATGGGGCTATGAAGCAAAGGGTTGCTGAAATAGCCGTAGGAAATTATTTCTACCTCTATGAGTTTGTTCATGAATTAGACAAGAGTGATAATGTCCCTGCTATGAGTAGGACCATTATCATGGTTTCTTGTATGGACAAGAAAGCTCCTTATCATAATAAAGGACAAATGTTGTTCCATTTAATATGATATGCATTATTGTAATGCAATTTTGTCTAAGTGGATTCTATATCCATGATCATGATAATTTCATCTATAACATTAATACCTAGAGGTTTGCATATAATGATATGAACTTCACTTATCTTTAGCATTATTGTTTAGGCCTCTTAAATAAGAAATACATATCTAGAAATCCATGTGGATGGATATCTGGAACTCATTTGATTATTGAATCATATGAGACATGTAAGACTTATTAGGAAAAGATATGATCTTTTGGGAATCATACATATTGATGTATGAAGGCCGCTAAGCACAAATGCTAAAGATGGTTTTCAGTACTTCATCATATTTACTGATGGGATCAGAGAAATATGGATTTGTGTATCTTATGTAGAAACAAATCAGAATCCTTTGAATTGTTCAAAGTATTCAGTAGAGAACCAGCTTGGCAAAAGTATTAGGGCTCTACGATTGGATCGTAGAAGAGAGTACTTGAGCCAAGAGTTTGACAAGAATCTATCGGAGTATTGGATATGATCCAAAACTCGCTCCACCTAGCACGCCACATGGGTTTGACGTGTCTAAGAGGAGAGTTCAAACCGTGTAGGACACAGTTCGGTCCAAGATGAGTCAAAACAGAACTTCCAGTTTACTTTTGGGGCTATGTTCTAATTACAGCAAATTTCGCCCTTAACCTTGTTCCATCAAAACGCAATATGAATAACGCCATATGAGATATGGACTAGGAAGTGTCCTAGTATGTCATTCATAAAGATTTGGGGCTATGAAGTTTATGTAAAAGTGTTTACAAAATAAACTTGGACCCAAGTCGGATAAATGTTTTGTGGGATATCCTGAAAAGGATATTATTTCTACAACCTAATCGAGAACAAACTGTTTGTTTCTCGAACCACAGTGTTTCTAGGTAAGAGATTGTCTCTAAAAGAAACAGTGGGAGGACAGTAGAACTTGAAAAGTTCAAGAACCACAATAGAACATTGATCCGTTTGATGGAACATGAGCAGGATCACAAGGTGTTGTGGAGAAACCTACTAAGATAACACAAGAACCTCATAGGTCAGGTAGGATATATCGAGGGACTAGAGAAATAAAGATTTCTCATAACCCACGACATATTGCTCATTGAGATGAGCCTACAACCTATGAGATGGCCACGTGTGGGCCATACTCTCAGAAATGGCTGGGAGACATGGGATACAAAATGGAATCCATGTATACCAACAAAGTATGGACTTTGTTGGAACCACCTAAAAGGTGCAAGTGGGTTATGAGGAAACCAACATGGATGGTAATATGATTACCTATAAGAGAAAATTGGCAGGAAACGGATTTCATATGAGTTCATAGTATAGACTATGACGAAATCTTTCCCAGTTGTGATGCTTAAATCCATTTGTATCTTGCTTATAGCAATCTATTTATAGATTGGATGAAGCTTCTAGGAGTTGGAATCTTCAAATTGATGATGTAATCAAAGGAGTTTGGTTCCATCAAAAATTGAAGATGATACTTGTGTTTACAAGAAGGTTAGTGGGAGCACAGTTATTTTTCTGGTCTTGTATGTGGGGACATACTTAATCATTAGGAATGTTGCCCCTACTTGGCAGTCTTACGTAGATTGACTAGGGAGTTGAGTTTCTAATGGTGGACTTAAGCGAAGCAACTTGTGAAGATCTATTGAGGTAGATCAAGATGGTTGTATAGCTTAGGTCATAGTACATTAATTGACAAAGGTGTTGAAATGGTTCAACGTGAAAAGAATATTGATTCTTACCCATGTCACATGGAATTAGTCTTTGGAAGGCTAATTGTCTTTCCAATTAGATTGGGAATGAACCGTATGAATTAGATTCACGAGATACGCCATGGAATGTACTAGACCAGATGTGTCATGAGGCAGGACACAAAGATACCAGTCAAATCCGGGTGAGAGTCACTGGATAAATTATTAAGATTATCCTTTAGTACTTGAGAAGCACTAAGGATGAATTTTGATAAATGGAGGATAGGAAGAGTTTACTGTAAGGGGTTACAGTGATGCGAACTTCAAATCTGACAAAGAAAATTTTTAGATAATAGTCAAGTTTTATGTTTTGCCCTAGTGGGAGCGACTGTGAGCTGGAAAGGTTCCAGGCAAGATTCAGTCACTGATTCTAACATAAAGGACTGAGTAAATTAATACATAAGATGTATTTACTCAGAATATTCAATCTCAATAAAATTGTTTATAGAGGATATGTGAATATTTGCAAAGGTACCAACAGAATCTCGCCCCTACGCAGCGGAAGCGTGGAGGGCCGCGCTAGACCAATAGGCATATGATGCAGGAGATTGACTCTAGTGCAAGTGAGAGACTGTTGGAATTGTGCCCTAGAGGCAATCAATTAATTGTGACATTTATGGATTTACGATTCATTATGTTATCGATATGGAGATATGTTAA
The DNA here is from genome assembly GCA_023055425.1 of Linanthus parryae. NCBI lineage: Eukaryota > Viridiplantae > Streptophyta > Magnoliopsida > Ericales > Polemoniaceae > Linanthus > Linanthus parryae. The sequence goes on from JALGPY010000001.1 coordinate 127,692,216, forward strand.
CATGAATGAAGTTCTTAGAATATAAGTGTTATATTCTTAAATATCCCTAGTCAATTATAATGATTAATAGGGCAATCATCTATAGACTAGTATGGGGTTGGATTGATATGGAGATATCATGATCCAACACATGGGTATGCATTAGGAGTAATGACATACTGGATTGACCCATCTCCGAGAAGGCTACATACATGTTATGTTAAGTCACAAGCGCTTCTCGCGGTGCAACGGTATTGTCATCCTTAGACTTGAAGTCACTAGATATTCTAGTTGTGGATCATTGTGATCTTGGTAGCGTTAAACGCTACACCGTGATTGGGTAGTTATAAAGGCGTGTACTGGATACAATGAGAAGCAAGCTTAGATATCGTAGTGGACATAGAGAGGATTTGCCCCTCCCACATAACGGGAGCAAATATCCTAAGCCACTCGAGGGATAGTGCTTATAAAATGTCTGGCCAGACTCAAATAAATCAATATGGGATATTGATGTTATTTGCACGAATAAGGCTATTCCCATAGATCGAGAAACTATGGATTGGATATACGAGTGTGACTTGTATGTCTCGTGTCCAATCCGGATATGGAGGCAAAGGGATGAGACAATTACTTGTACAAAGGTTTGTCATGATGACTATTCTATTTGTTGGCTAGAATGGATGTCTTGCTAGAGGCCGCTCCATATTAGTAAATAGTTACTACCAACTAAATAGAACCTATGGGGTCACACGCCATATAGGGGTGAACTAGACATGGGAAATAATTAATTAATATGATTAATTAATTAAAAGGATCAAATCGCAACAACTTGCTAATTTAGTAGGACTAATATGCAAGTTGGACTAATCCATGTAGAGACATGATTAGGATATGCCAAGGTGGCCTAATTCATGTAGGGACATGATTAGGATTAATTTGCAAATAGAACTAATCCATGTATTGACATGATAAGGACTATTTTGCAAAAGGGACTAATCCGAACTTGAGTAGGATTATGAGGGGTTCTTTATGTAGTAGGACAAGGAGTTGTTGGACTATATAAAGAACACTCCTAGCTTATTTTTCTCTCTACACACCCCACATCTATTTGATAGAAGTAAGGAGAGAACAAAGCAAGGAGAGAGCAAGTCCCATAGAGGGCCGAAACCCCTTGGGACCGCCGCCCCCTACCCGTCGGCCTAAAGGGTGCCGCCCCACCTTTGGCACTCCATTGTTGGCGATTTCTTCTTCTTCCTCCATTCTTCCTAGCTAGCACAAGGGAATTGGAGGTTCTAGATCTCACCTCTAGGCGTGGATCAACCGTAGAGACGTGACACTATTCGCGTTTGAAGTCATCAAGGAGAACCCTAAGGTGTGTTTATGATTTCTAACCCTTACCATCGTTATGTCTCTTGACTTGTGATCCTCGGAGGGTTTTGCATGGTTTTATATTTGTTTATGCTTCCGTTGCGCTATCCATGTATCAAAACCCTACACCTCGAACATGTATCCAGAATGGACTGGTCTTGAACTCGACGGAGTTAAGCGACCGTCCCACTTTTCATTTAGATAGAACCAGTAATCGTGAACCTAGTAGCCATGGCCTCTGTCGCCACGCTCGTTCAAAGTCCTCAGTATCTGCAAAGTGGAAGACAAATTTATTGGTGTCAAAACCATCCACCAAGACTTCTCCTCTGGGTTCCCAAATTCCCAGAGTTATTTCTTTCATTGTTTTTGGCGATAGGGTCTTCGTTCCTAACAGTTTTCCGATTAGGGTATAGTTCTGTAGTTGCCTCAAGGCTTCTGGATCATCATTAGATCCAGGTTAAATGGTTTTGCCTGGGCCATTGGAGGATCTGATGATGAGGAAAAAGTTGTTGTGGACGGAAATGGAAAAGAGAGAAGAGAAAACGATAATGGACGAATTTTCCTAACCAGGTAGGAGAAAAATGTATTAGAACCCAGAAAACCTCATATCTGTTTCACAAGCATCTATTAAGGTCACTATATTATATACGACTTAAACGGTTCGGTTCGGTATTGTGAAATTCCTGAACTTAAACCGAACCATTTAGATTCGGTCTGTAATTTTCTAAACTTTAATCAAACCAACAATCTCTCTGAAGCAAACCAAATCAAACCGACTAGCACAGTTTGGTCTGGTTTCGCGATTTGGGCGGCTTAACTTGCAGCCTTATAATTTGAGAAATGACACTTCAACCATTCAGTATGCGGTATTTCAGGAAACTTACACTGCCAGATTGTGATTGTAATATCCCGTCCCACATCGAGATAGTGTGGATTGATAATGTGGATTAGATGTATATATGGTTGGGAGATTGTGGGTTTATGTCCCACATTGGAGATTTGTGAGTATGACATCTGGTATATAGTATACCTTGTGGATTACTACTAGCACATTCAAGGCTTAAGCATTTTTATCCGGTGGTACGAGTAAAGAAGTTGATGGGACAGTTGTGCACAAGATATTCCGGCAGGGAGGCCTCCGTGTACACCGTATGTATAGGATCAGAGATCGCACAGGAAGAGTTGGGTTGTGTGTAGGGAGAGAGTAAGGCAGTAGTAATGTCTGAGAGAGAGACAGAGGTTTGGCAGAGCTTCCGCGTATGGCTAGTGTGTTCTCCTTTGTATGGAAAGGTTAACGTCCTATATATAGCAGAGAACGTGACCGTTGTAGTGTGGTTAATGCGCCCATTAATGGCGGCTTAATTAGCTTAACCATAACGGCACGTTCGTCCGAGTATATAGGGACCGTTACAGCACGTTATGCACGAATACCGGAACCGTTGCGAGGTTGACCGGGTTTGACCGGATTGACCGGTTTATGGAGCTCGTGCCATAAATCTCTCAAAAGCAGTTACTAAAGGTCGCGTGCGGGTTTGGCTCGCACGCGACAGGGCTTACTCTAGCCTCCAAACCACTAAGTCCCTACAAGTCCCGTGCTGTGGTATGCGAGGGCTCTGTCTCGCAGCCCCCACATGGATCAGCTCGGCTGGTGATCCAGTGTGTGTGGAGCACAATATGGTGTGCTGGATGGTTGCCACGTGGCCAAGATCTGCCAGCTCAGAAAGCACTATCTACATTAGCCCCCATTCTGCACGTGAAGGCTCATAGCTGTCTAGACTTCCATGCGCGGAAACCAACATACGCGTCGCCGCCACGCACCAATTCAAATACGGGTAAGTTCAGCCCCCGTGCGTGCCATTATGACCTAAAAACCCTAGAGTCGTGCCGTCTGGCCTTTAGGGTTTTAGGCGTGACGTCATCTTGTCCTGTGATTGCACGATTCGACGGTGACGGTTGCGATTCGACTACTGAAAGGACGCAACCCTTCATTGTTTTTGGATAAATACTCTGCATTCTCCATTGTTGCAAAGCATCACTTCTTTTCTCTTAAAGTGAATGATACCCGGAAGTCTTCGAGAGCAGATTCAGATAATCAATCACCAATTCAGAACTGCAATTCGTCTTCTTCAACTGTGCGTATCCAAGCAGGCTTCACAGAAACAAGGTTGGCCTTGTTTAATTTCGATTTAAAATACCAGTCTATGCCTTGAACTGCGTTGAATCTGTAAACCCATAACATATAATCTGTTGAAACTTGTGAAGAAGCTTCAAGCTTTGGACCCAATTGTGGCTTAATCCTTCAATAATAAGGACTTTGGATAGGGTTTTGAAATCCCTGATAATTCAACCCTCTAATTTCTGAAATTGTTCATATTTCTTTTCATAGATCTTGAATCTCGAAATTCAAACTGAGTGTGGCATATTTCTCCCCCTTTTTTTTTTTTTTTTTTCCGCAGGAATGGCCAAGACAAAAGGAACCAAATCCACCAAGGAGGACGAAGAGATACCTGATCTTCCGCAAGCTTTGTGGCGAAAAGCCCCCTATCTGGGTGGCAAAGATTTCTACCACGCAAGGGTTAAGGCGAAGAAATTGCCTGCTTCTGTCCCCAATGATGGATTGCTAACACTGACTCCCCCAGTTAACTCAGCCTTGCTCGAGTTGATTGGCTCCGAGGACGTGGTTCGATTGGGAATCGAAAATGGGTACTTTCCCTATGCTGCGATTTCCACCCAAGCTTTTGTCCAGAAATTGGACTACATGGACGAGTGGATCGACCACGTGTTGACCGATCATGCTGCGACTCTTAATGAGGCCGGCGTATACTTCGCTGTTCGTGCTATGAAGGGTGCTGCCGTGAAGCTGGACCAGTCCATGCTTCTAAACCTTCTTTCCCGCTATTCGCCTGCGACTCACACATTCCACTTTGCTGAGTTCGAGGCTGCCCCCACACTCGAGGACGTGCACATGTTGTACGATTTGTCTCCCATGGGTGAAGTGGACCCTTTGAGTCCTTTGAGGACGGCTGCGGAGATTGCTTTGTACACGGAGATGGAAGAATTCCTATCATAATAGATAGGCTTAAAGACGATTTTTAGATCGCATCCGTATGTCGCTGTCATCACAGCAGATAGGCTTGAAAGATTGTTTCAAGATTATGTTCGCATATGCTGCTATCGTGGCAGATAGGCTTTAGAAGATCAATTAAGATCATTTTTTTTTCGTAAGCTACTATCGTGGCAGATAGGCTTTAGAAGATCAATTAAGATCACTTTGCATAGGCTGCTATCGTGACAGATAGGCTTAGAGGATCAATTAAGATCGCATTTGCACAGGCTGCTATCGTGACAGATAGGCTTAGAGGATCAGTTAAGATCGCATTTGCATGGGCTGCTATCGTGGCAAATAGGCTTAGAAGATCGATTAAGATCGCATTTGCATAGGCTGCTATCGTAACAGATAGGCTTAGAAGATCAATTAAGATCGCATTTCGCATGGGCTGCTATCGTGACAGATAGGCTTAGAAGATCGATTAAGATCGCATTTGTATAGGCTGCTATCGTAACAGATATGCTTAGATGATCAATTAAGATCGCATTTGTATAGATTGCTATCGTAACAGATAGGCTTAGAAGATCGATTAAGATCGCATTTGCATAGGCTGCTATCGTAACAGATAGGCTTAGATGATCAATTAAGATCGCATTTCGCATGGGCTGCTATCGTGACAGATAGGCTTAGAAGATCGATTAAGATCGCATTTGTATAGGCTGCTATTGTGGCGGATAGCCATTGTTAGCAGTAATAACAAACTAAATAAAGCAACATTAACAACTAGAAATATGAAGTTCCCATTTGGGAGAACCCTTTTATTATAATGCTCTCATGTGGGAGAGATAAGATTACAATTTTCTCATATGGGAGAAGAGATTGTGTAAATCATAGCCATACAAAACATGAAGCAACGTTATAATAAAACGCATGAAATGAGAGAAGTTAAGGATAGTACTTCTTAATCCAGCGCATGTTGACTGAACTCGGGGTTGAGGTTGTTCCGTGCAACCTTCGTATGCTGCAGTAGCCACTGTCAAAGACTTCTGTGACTTCGAAGGGTCCTTCCCAATTGGCTGCGAACTTTGGGTGAGCCGCTTCTCGCATGCAGTGGTCAGATGCGCGCAGGACCAAATCTCCAATAGCGAAATCTCTTCGCTGGACTGACTTGTTGTAAGCACGAGCGATCCTTTCTTGATACCGCTTGTTGGTCCTTTTAGCTTGTTCTCGCTTTTCCTCCAGTAAGACTAAGTCATGATCACGTTGATTTTCATAGAGTGCGTGGAAGGCCAATCTTGCCGAATTGAATCTCACCTCCGCAGGTACCACGGCCTCGGCCCCATAGCATAGTAGGAATGGTGAGGCCCCCGTGGGTGTCCTTGGAGAAGTTCGGTAGGCCCACAGAGCTATGCTTAGAGAATCAACCCACTTCTTGTGGTCATCTGCGACCATCTTGCTCAAAATCCTCAACAGCGTTTTGTTGGTCGCTTCGGCTTGCCCGTTCCCCTTCGGGTAGTAAGGGGTGGAACATATTTGCCTGATGTTGTACTCTGCTAACTTTGCAGCTACCTGGCGATTAACAAAAGGAGTACCATTATCTGAAAGAATGGTGTTTGGAATTCCGAACCTGCATATGATGTTTTCTTGGATGAAGTTGACCACAGCTAGCGCATTTGCCATCTTCAGTGGTATTGCCTCCACCCATTTGGTAAATAGCTCAGTTGCGGTGAGAATAAAATGATTCCCGTGCGAAGTTGGTCGAATGGGACCAATGAAGTCCAGCGCCCATGTGTGAAATGGCCATGGCGTTCCCAATGCATGTAGATCCATAGTGGGAGCGTGCACTAGGTTTCCTTTGAATTGGCACTCCTGGCAGCGTCGTACTTTGGTGCGGCAATCAGCCTCCATCGTAGGCCAGAAATATCCGATTGAGAGGAGCTGCCTGCATAATTTCGCACCTCCCTGGTGTTCTACCTGATGAGAAAGATCCATGACTTCTTGTGCTTCACTGCCGTCTAGACATCGCAGCAAGTTGCCTTCGTGACCTCTTCGCCAAAGCAGGTTTTCTTGTACTATGTATCGGGATGCTTTCCTCTTCAATTTCTCAGCTTCTTTTCTCGATTCGGGTAAGGTGCCCTTAGTGAGAAAGTCAAAGAGTGGCTTCCTCCAATCTGTGTCATCATCGGTTAGGGCGATGAGTAGAGAATCTTTGATCAGTGCGCAACTCTCGCACTTCCCTTGTATCAAGGCCGCGACTGTTGACATGTCTGGCCAGTGAATGCCATATCTATGAGCCTTCCGATAGATTGACACCTCACTTTCTCCGCAAGCATGTTGGTGAATCTTTTCTAACAGCAGCTGTCCCCCTTGCTCGGAGACGCATCGCATGAGTATTCCGCCAGGACCCTTATAGTAAAGGGTGTTGTCATGTATGCAATATCCTTTTGTGAGTGCCCAGCTTTCACTGCTTGTGCCTTCTGCAATAGCTCGTAGGACTGCTTTTCTCCAGTCCGTGTCATCCATGTGTTCGTCGTCGCACACACCTTCTGTCAATGCCGACGATGTTCGCACTTCGATGGAGATCCTTGCAGGACATTTGTCTGTACTGACCTTAGATCCCAAGGTTGCCAAAGCATCTGCATGCCTGTTGTCTGCTCGGGGCTTGTGCTCGTACCTCACATCGCAGAACTGTCCGGTAGGACAGAAGGTTAATCTCCTTCAAACCGTACTCGCCTGAGGCTTGCTTGACGATCAACTTGGAGTCTCCCATGACCGTCAAATTGCTTATTTCCAAAGCTTTTGCTGCACGCAGCCCCGCTATGAGGGCTTCATATTCTGCCTCGTTGTTGGTGACTGCGAAGTCAAGCTTTGCAGACATCTGTATGACCTCCCCATCTGGCTTGGTCAAGACTATCCCAATGCCTCCGCATTTCCTTGTTGACGACCCATCGAAATGGAGCGTCCAATAGGGTACATCGATCGCATAGATTTCAGGTCCCTCGAGTTCTTCTTCAATCACGGGCTCATGACTGTTGTCGGGGAATTGCGCTAACAAATCCGCTACCGCCTGCGATTTCATCGCTCGCGGTCTCGTGCATGTGATATCGTATTGAGAAATGGTCATGTACCATTTCGCCAATCTTCCTCCAGGGGTAGTGTGAGTTAACAGATATCGTATGGGATCGCTTTTGGTGACCACTACTACTTTATGCGACGCAAAGTAGTGTTTCAACTTCTCTATTATGAAGAACAAAGCAAGGCAGTGGCGCTCGATGTCTGTATACCTTGATTCTGCGGGCTGCACAATGCGAGAGATGTAGTAGATAGGCCTCTCTTGACCCTCGTACTCCTGAGCCAAGAGTGCTCCTATGGACCTTCTGGTTGACGTCAGATATAACAGAAGCGGTGATCCCAGTTGAGGTGCTATCATTATTTTCGAAGACGTCAGCAGTTCTTTCAGCTTCCCGAACGCAGCTTCGTGCTATGGGGTCCAGTTGTATGCGGCGTCTTTCTTGAGAAGATTACTGAAGCAGAAAGTAATCTCGGCAATCGCAGGGATGAATCTTCGCAGATATGATAGCTTTCCCAAAAATGTCTTCAAGGCACTTTGGTTATGGGGCGGCGTCATGCTAATGATGGCTGACACTTTCGCAGGGTCAGGCTCGATTCCTTGGCGATGAACCACACATCCCAGGAATTTCCCTGATGTTACCCCGAATGCGCATTTCATAGGGTTCATCTTCAACTGGAAGCGTCTGCATCTGTTGAACACTTTCCGTAAATCTGCTAAGTGATCTGTTTCCTGTTTGGATTTGACTACAAGGTCATCCACATAAAATTCCACTTCCTTGTGCATCATGTCGTGGAACAGGGCCATCATGGCCCGCTGGTAGGTTGTACCCGCGTTTTTGAGACCGAATGGCATCACTGTGTAGTTGAACACTCCTACCGGGGTGATGAATGCAGTTTTCCGTGCGTCTTCAGGGTCCATCTTGATCTGGTTGTACCCGCTGAAGCCGTCCATGAAACTGAACATGCGATGGCCTGCTGTTGAATCGATAAGCAAATCGATGTTGGGTAGTGGAAAATCGTCCTTTGGGCAGAAACGATTGAGATCCCGGAAATCCACACAGATGCGAAGCTGTCCGTTCTTCTTTACCACTGGCACAATATTGGCCAGCCATGTGGGATGATGATTCGGTTCTATGAACTTGGCATCCAGGAGTTTGACGATCTCCTGTTTGATCTTCACATTAAGCTCTGGCCTGAAGCTTCTTGTGCTCTGCTTTATCGGTTTAGAACCCGGGATGATGTCTAAACGATGCATAGTGATGCTTGTATCCAGACCTGGCACCTCATCATACTCCCATGCGAACACGTCCTTGTATTCAGTTAGGAGCTGCAGCAGTCCTTGCTCTTCCTCGCTTGTGAGGTCCGCACTTAGAAAGACTGGCCTCTTCTTTTCCTCGTTCGGGCTGAGGAACACTTCTTTTAGATCTTGCTTTTGTGGTCTGGGCCTATCTTCCATGCATTCAGGTGCTTCTTTGAGCTTCCCATCCGGAGTGCTCTGCATTGGCCTTTCCGTTACCGCAATCTGCTCAATTTGGTTGATTTGCCCAGGGATATCCCCATGCCCGTGTGAGGACATCCCCGCGCACCTTCATATGCGATAGCACTTCTTCCCATTGGCGTAGAAGCTCTCTATCTCTTTGCCTTCGGGGTCATGCTTTGAAATTCTCTTCAGAGTGTACACGTTCTTTCGGTGGTATGCGATTCGTGGCGCCTCTTCGCGTGTAGGCAGCTTTTCTTTGGCGTCTTCCCTTGTCACCATTACTCCCGCAGGTGACTGGTTCTTGATGTCCTCCCATAGAGGTAAAAGAGTAGGGTTGAATGGTCCCGGTGTTTGCTCGTCCGCCATCTCGGTGAACCACACTGCCTCGCTAAGATGTGCTTCATCCAGGTTGAATGGATTCGTTGAAGCCGGTATCTCGACTACTCTGTCGTTCCAGACAGCTTTCATGACTTAGTGAGCTGTTGAAGGAACCGAGTCGAAGCGGTGAATCCAGGCTCGACCTATGATCATGTGGTATGTAGTGTTCGCATCTATGACATAGAACTTCGCTGAGCACTTGATTTTGCCAATCTGAACGCCCAGGCGGATCCATCCAATCATCATTCTAGAGTCGCTTCCAAATCCCATCAGCGGAGATGGACGCCTGACAATCTTGTGCTCGGGGATCCCTGCTAGCTTCAGTGTGTGGAGCGAAACGACGTTGACCGCTGCTCCCCCATCGACGAATGCTCGTTTGAACTCGACGCCATTGATGATGGCCGTCACGTACAGAGGCCTCTGGTGGTTCGCATCTGTCTTCTTGTCGCTGACAGAAAAGGTCATAATCTTTTCTGTAGAGCGAGACGCCCTGATGACTTTCCCGTTGGAAACTACAAGATCCTCCTCGTAGTCCTCCGCTATCCTCAAGATTGCTTTCGTCATATCCGTCCGGCACTTCTCGGAGAAGTTCATCTCGTCGAAGAATTTGCTAAAGCCGTGCGACCCCTTCATCCGATCGGCACGTTCATCTTCTGTGTCCATACTGTAGTCCTCGTCATCATGGACTTCGGCAATGATGGGTAGACCATCCTCTGCGACTTCTTCCAAGTCCACAATCGAGATCATGGCGACCTCTTTTCCTTTTGGGTCTTGCTCCGCATGGGCAGGAAGTGGGTTGTTGCGCACATCCTTCCTGTGATCACTGACGATCAGCTCGCCGTTCTTCATCTTCTGGTCGAATGTAAACCTGAGCTTCTTACATTCCGCTGTGGGGTTCATGACCTTGCCGTGGTACTCGAACCACTTAGGGTCCCTCACCATCTCCTTGGAGGGTATCTTCTCGAGCGGCGGTAGGACACCGTCCTTGCGCCATTGCCTGCAGAGGTCGCTCGCCTCCTCCACCGAGCATGGCAGAGGTGGTACGTCGAAGTTCACAACTTTCGCTTGCTTCTGGGGTGAAACTGTATTGACCTCAGCTTCACGTCCCCTCTTGTAACTGAATCTCCCGATCTTGTAGGTGGTGCCGCTCGAAGATCGCTCTGGAGCGTTCTTCTTTTTCTGTCTCTCGACTATAGGCTCGATGTTCTTCGTGCATTCAATTAGCTTTGAAAACGTAGGTGTTTGCAAATTGATGAGCATACCTTTGTATTCGTCTCGCATGCACTGCAGGCATATCTCTACGAGCCGGCTTTCGAGCATTGGATCTTTGCACTCCAAGGACTTCGCCCTGAATTTCTTGATGAAAGTGATCCCGTCCTCCTCGCGCTTCTGATACATCCGCGAGAGATGGATCATCGTCACCTTTTCTTCCATCTGGAAGAACTTGGTGTAGAACTTCTGGACCATGTCGTCCCAAGTCTTCACGGATCCGGCTTCCAACGTTCGGTACCACTTGTACGCTACGTTTCCCAAAGATTTTGGGAACTCTCGCATTAGCAATTTGGGATCAGCTCCGTATGGTCCCATGACATCAATGAAACGCATGACATGCTCATGTGCGTTCCCGTTGACATCCTCGAACTTGTCCCATTTAGGAGCCTTATACCCCACTGGGTTAGGCATGAGATAGATCTCCCGCGGGATGGGTGGATCGTTGTCCAGCTTCGGGATGATGGTATCCGCGAATGATTGGTGAGCCAGAATGGTGTCCATGCGCTTCTGCAGAGACGTCATGCATTCTGGAATGCTTCCCTCAGTAGCAGAAGGAGGTGTTGCGGCGGGCGGAGGCGACACATATGCCGCCGGAGGATTAGGAACATATTGGCTACTTGCGTTGCCCCAGATCGCCGTTGACGGAGGCAACGGATACTGCGACGCCGAATTAGGTACCAAAGCCGGAGGCTGAGGAGTATGAGCAGTGAGAGGCAACATCTGAGCTGTTGACCCCTGAATTGAAGGCAGCTGCGTAGTCGCCGGTGGAGTCTGCAGATTAAGGTTGGGAGGTGTGGTGGACACTCCCAATCCTGGAGCGGTATGGGCTCCTCCTCCTTGAGAGACGGCGGTGGCTGATGAAGGATTTGGTGCAAGGGTACCCAGAACGGCCAAGATCCGTTCTAGCTGCGCAGATTGAGCTTTGAGGGCTTTCGCCTGTGAAATACCCGAATTCACCTAATGGGGGTGGTTGTGCAATTTCTCTAAAACGTTTATTATAAATACAGGGGCTAAAACACGCATTTTGGAAACTTAAAGGGGGAGTAGTTGTCTTTACATAAAGAAATATAAATAATAGTGTATTTATACTGTATAATAATACCGTATTCCTATACCCGTATAATACACGTATAATACTATAATAAAATAATAATCAAACAATAATAATAACTAAAATAAAATATATATAATAATAACAATACTAAAATAATACTCCTACAATATTTTTTCTCCTTCTCCCTACATCACCAACCTTCCCATATTTTTCTCCTCCCACAAAACAACTCACCACATTTCTCTCTCTCCCTCTCTCTTTTGTTTCTCTTCTCTCTCCCGGAAAACACACACACACACACACACTCTTGTTTTATTTTCTTCATCCATCACAAACCCCTTCCCCTTTCTTTCTCTCTCCCCGTCACAAACCATCTCTCTCTCATTCTCTCCTTCCTCCACGGGAAGCACACAAACACACACACAAATTTCATCCCCTCCCCCATTTTTTTTTTCTCTCTCTCTCTCTCACATAACTCACCCAACAAAAACACACCCTCACAACACCAAAATGCATCCCCCTTGTTTTTTTTTCCTCTCTCTCATTTTTCTCCTTCCCCTCACGGCAACACAACAAACCCCTCACCCTCACAACACCCCCTCAAATGCTACTTCCCCTATATATAAACCCTACCCCCCTCTTCATCACAAACACACAACAACAAACAACCCAACACTCTCTCTCTTCTCTCTCGGCAAAACAATCCGGCGACACCACCACCACCAATCTCCTCTTCTCCTAGAAACACCACCCACATAAACCCCTCCCTCTGCCCAAAACAGAGCAACTCCACAATCACCACCACAACCAACACCACCATAACAGCCCCCTCCATCACCACCAACGGGGAACACCCCCATGGACGCCACCATCACCACCTCCGCCTCTCACCTCTACCTCCCCTCTCTCTCTCGAACTCTCTGCTCCCTCACTCCCCTCTGATTTCGCCGGCGAAGAGAAAAGAAGCAGCAGCAGCGGTGGCATAGCACCACCACCGCTGCCTTCCCCGACGAAAACACCACCATCACCACCACCATTCTCTTCCCTTCACCACCTCCAACAGAGCACTCAACCCAACCCCCTATGTTCTCTCTCTCTCTCTCTCTGGGCTTACCTCTGCCCAGCCACAGAACCGCCGGAAACACGCCGGGAAACCGCCGGAGAATTCGCCGGAGAAATAAACCGAGAACAAAAATCACCACCATCAACAAAACCCACCTCCTCCATCTCTCTCGAGCTCTCTACTCTCTCTGCTATCCACCTCACAGTCAAAAAAAGAGAGGTAGCAGCGGCCTCACCTCACGCCAGAACCGCCACCGACGCCGCCACCTCCATGGACGCCGGCGTGAAGCTCGGCCCGACCACCACCGACGCACCCACCACTTAAAACCCATCTCACTCGCCTCCAGGAGGTCCGACGAGACCAGTGAAGGCCTCGAACGAACCCAGAAACGCCGAAACCATCATCGGCGATCTCCACCTCCGAACCCGACGGTCGGAGGCTCGACCCCCTTCGCCCGTTGACCGTTTTTCGTGATTCTTCGCTTGGGTAAGCTCTAAATCACCTCCTAGTTCCATTACAATGATAAAAATCGAGTTGTGTTAGCTAAAGATCGATTTGGTTGAAGTGGGTTGATGAAGATACGTGAAAAACAAATCGGGGGGTGAAAGTGTCTTTTTCCGAAACTGTTGGGGGTGACTATTTTTACATACAAACTGAATTTTTAGAAGGTGGGGGTGAAAGTGTCTTTTCTGTAAACTGGTTTGGACACTAGTTGTAGTTTTAAAATACCCTAAATCAACTAATAGATTTATCTAATAAATTATTTTTCGGAAAATAATAATAATATTAAATAAATTATTGTTTTTCTGAAAATAATAATATTAAAATCACTTGAAGAACACTCGTAGTACCTTCTTTATAAGTTATTAAAACATATTTATAAATCACCTTTTATAAATAGTAGAAAGAATGTAATTACACCATGATTAAATAAGTAAAATATTCTTCTATAACAAAAATTCCAAGTAAATATTAGTATATATAATTATTTGTAATTATAACTATGTACAAAAAAAAAGAAAAAAAAGAAAATGTATGTTAATTGGTGTTGTGTAAACAAAACAAAAACAAAAACAATAAAGCCTCCAAGTAATAGGTAAGCACTCAAATTATAAAAATAAGGATCATAAGCATGTTCCCATATTTACTTTGCTCTAAAATAATTGCTTAATAATAATAATAATAGTAATAACAATAATAATAATAAATAAGTAATAAGCTTTTATAAATACAAGGGGTTGGGAGATTAATCAAGGACACGCATTGCATATAAGTCATGACTAGAGTCGTTATGTAATTAAGCTATGTGTTGATAAGAACTTATTGCGTATTTGTAGACACTCAATTCGTAGACGACGAATTTGTCGAGAACGAGTACGAGTACTAGGACTTCTCTTGTCGTGCTGCTTGCTACCGGTAAGTTCATATGTGCAATACTTTAACTATCAAATGTGATTTTGTGTGCGTATAAAATGATCTCGTTATAACTCCCGATACTTGTAATTAATCGAGTGTTTGTGAAATGAGTTTTGAGAATCCTCTTTTGAATATTCGGTTGGAAAATATGAATCTTGAACCAATGATATTTTTATGTGATGACAAGTTGGAATCAAATGATACTCTTGAGAAATGATGATTTGGAACCGGTTGTGATCATTATGAAACGACAGTGAATAATGCACTATAACATAATTGGGGCGATGTACAGAGGATGTGTGTGGAGGCTAAGGCCGGAGGCGCATGTGAGTCGATCCTCCTAGGGTGCTAATCCACGAGATTACATACCCTACCCCGTGGTTAGCCTTCGTGCACCCGGGTTTTATTTATATGTGAAAACTATAGAGTACTACTTATACCAGTATGGGTCATTACGGTATAGGGGTGTTGACACTTAAGGTCTCATAGTTATGATTACGAGCGGGGATTGACGTAGGGGCTCCCACAACGCTCGGGTGAATTGGGAATCACGTTATCCCGAGAGGCACCCCATTGTGATATATATATTGCATCTTGACCCCTCTGTGGACATTCGTTACCCGCTGGGCTCTAATACGCCTCAGCCAAATTAATAACGAGAACGGAACAATTGAATTATGATAACAACTACCGTGGATTTCCGCTACATATCACGTGTCTATAAATGCTTTGTGCCAAAAACTCGTTTTACTTATTGCAGTATGAATTTACTCAGTTTTTACTGATTAAAATTTTCCTGCGGTCGGCTTGTGCTATTTCAAAACCCGCAGGTTACGAGTAAGGTGGGGGACGTTCACAACGCGGAAGGCTAAAGTACCAGGCTGTATAGTACATCACCTAGTAATTTTCATATCCAATGTAATGTACTTATGTTTTTCAGACAATGTCACTGGTTTACTATGAATGTATAATAACTTATGTTTGGATTATCGATGGTTGTATTGGCCTAGTTTGGGAAAGATAGATTATTGGATAGATTATTTAATGTGTGGTTGAGATGAGAAGAGAGAGACAAAAACACTTCATCTCAACCACTCATTCAATAATCTATCTAATAACTTATCTTTGCCAAACTAAGCCATTATCTAAGAACCGGCGATCCTGCTCCGTATCCCGTGGGGTTTATCTCCTCGGACGGAGGCATCTTTCCAAATATACGGTTCGGCCGGCCGTATGATTTGGGGGTGTTTCAGATGGTATCAGAGCCGACGGTTCTAAGTTAGTACGAACCTACGATATCCACTAAACTAAGTTTAAAAATATTTTCAGAATTAAAATCAATATAGGAAAACTAAAATGAGGAATAAAAATTTGACAAGCCGGGGTTTATGGGGTAGCATGATCCCTAATTTCCTGATGTATTTGATATGCCTTACTGTAAGGCGGATTATTTGCTTTGATGAGATTATTTGTGGTGTGATTACTATTTGGTTATTGTTGAGATATATGCATTATATATGGACCTTAGAACATCTCGGTGGTATTATGACCTCATACACGAGTACTGTATATGTGCGCATAAGTTAGATATTATTTTGAAAGATATTATATCCATAGGATACCATGCGATATTCCAACCCCCCTCGCTACTATACCAGGAGTCGCAGAACTCAACAAGTAGCAATGAATCGAGGAGAACCAGCCCCAGAATACGACCCCATCCGATTCCAGAACATGGAACAAGCGACCCTAGCTCTGACACAAATCATGCAGAACACTCAGGCTGGAGGAGAAGATGTAATGCGAAGGATTGCTGAACTTCGTCCCGACTACTTCTATGGAACCGATGACCCGACGATCTTGGAGGACTGGATCCACGACTTCGGAAAGACGCTAAAATCAGTGCGCAGCCTGGAGGACAGACGGGTAGAAATAGCTGTATACTACTTCAAGAAGGAAGCTGACAAATGGTGGTCTGCCAAGGGAGAAGAACTCCTCGCTCAGCCAGGATTCGGTTGGGAACGGCTGAAGGCAGCACTACGTGAACGGTTTTACCCCGACCACGTCAAGTCTTGGAAGCTTAAGGAGTTTTTTGATCTGAAGCAAAGGAATGACAGCCTCTCAGTCTACTACGATCGCTTCACGGAACTTATGAGGTTTGGAGCAGAGATCGTACCGACAGAAGCGAGGGCAGTCAAGAGGTTTGTGGAAGGCCTAAACTTCCCAATTCGGAGCACTTTGGGGGTAACCCGCTTCGAGACGCTCCACGACGCTTACGGGGCAGCACAGGATGTGCAGAGGATGCTAGACGAGAACCTTGATGAGAACAGAAAGAGGAAATCCGAAGCACAAGCAGCACCCAATTTTCAGAACCGCGGCAATTGGAACAATGGTGGAGATAAGAGGAACCGGCCCAACCCAAACAATCAGCACGTTGGAGGACAAGGTCCGGTTCGAGTTTACCATTGCAGGCGATGTGGCAACAATCACCCAGGGAGAGACTGCAATGGGAACAAGGTTAACTGTCTTGCCTGTGGGAAGTTGGGACATCGGAAGTTCGAGTGCAGATCCAAACCACAAGGAAGTAACAGTGGAGGAAACTTCATCAACCGCGGAGGAGGAAGTGATGCTTTTCGCCAAGGTGGAAACTACGGGTACAACCAGGGAGGCAACAACCAGTTTGGAGGGAACCAGCGGAACTATCAGCAGGGAGGAGGATACAACAACGTGGGCTACAACACTGGGAGAAACAACAACAACAGAGGAGGCTTCAACCGAGGAAAGAACTGGCAAGGTGGAAACAACCGACCTCAAGGGAACAATGCAGCAGCACCAGCAGCCGTCGCCCGTACTGCAACTGGGACCATTAATGTCATGAACCAGACACAAGCAGAACAGGCCAACGTGGTGACTGGTACATTCCTTATCCATTCTGTCCCTGCATTTGTCCTATTTGATTCAGGAGCCACATTTTCTTTCATATCATCCACATTTGTTAAGAAACTAGATTTACCTGCTCCCACACCCATATCTACTGCCATATCTACCCCTAACGGAGAAATCGTAACTTGTAAAGCCATGTACCCTGAAATCAAACTAGAAATCCTTGGTACGGAACTACCCTCAGACCTGATCCTTTATAGCCTCGGTAACCTAGATGTCATCTTAGGTATGGGTTGGCTTAGCAAGTACAAAGCAACCATAGAATGTGCCACACAAAAATTTAGGTTCCGTGGACCCAATGGTGAGCGTCTATCCTATAGAGGTGTAACCAGTGGACCCCGAATCCAAATTGTGTCAGCCTTAACCATCCTCTCAGAAGTGAAGAAAGGGCATAATGCATATCTCTGTACGATCCATGACCAGGCAAAAGAAGAGGAGAAGTTGGAGAACATCCCAGTAGTAAACGAGTTCCCAGACGTGTTCCCAGAAGAGCTTCCAGGAATGCCACCAAAGAGGGCAGTGGACTTTACTATCGACCTAGTACCAGGGACAGGGCCGATCTCCAAGGCTCCATACAGGATGGCACCAGCAGAGTTGAAGGAGTTGAAGGAGCAGCTCAAAGAGTTGCTAGACAAGGGCTTCATCCGGCCTAGTGTTTCACCGTGGGGAGCACCAGTCTTGTTTGTGAAGAAGAAGGACGGAAGTCTCAGGCTTTGCATAGACTACCGGGAGCTGAACAATGTAACCATAAAGAACAAGTATCCGCTTCCCAGGATCGACGACCTGTTTGATCAATTGCAAGGAGCCGATATGTTCTCGAAGGTTGACTTGAGGTCAGGGTACCACCAGCTCAGGATAGCAGAGAAGGATATTCCGAAGACAGCATTCCGAACCCGATACGGTCATTACGAGTACACAGTGATGCCGTTCGGCTTGACGAATGCACCATCAGCATTCATGGAGTTGATGAACCGCGTCTTACAGAAGTACCTGGATAGATTTGTTATGGTGTTCATCGACGACATCCTGATCTACTCCAAGGGAAGGGAGGAGCACGAACAACACTTGAGAGAGGTGTTGGGAACTCTCAGGGAAGAAAAGTTGTATGGGAAGTTGTCGAAGTGCGAGTTTTGGCTCGATCAAGTGACTTTCCTGGGCCATATCATATCCAAGGAAGGTGTGTCAGTGGACCCAGGGAAAGTGGCAGCAGTAAGAGATTGGCCAACACCGAAGAATGTAACCGAGATACGAAGCTTATTGGGACTGGCAGGATACTACCGAAGATTCGTGAAGGATTTCTCTAAAATCGCAAAACCCCTGACCAACTTGATAAAGAAGACGACGAAGTATGTGTGGGACAGCAAGTGCGAGGAGGCATTCCAGACCCTCAAGGATAGGTTGACCTCAGCACCAGTGTTGACCTTACCCACAGAAGGGGGAGAGTTTGAGGTTTACAGTGACGCGTCGAAGCATGGACTGGGGTGTGTTCTGATGCAAAATGGGAAGGTGATTGCTTATGCTTCTAGGCAGCTAAAGCCATACGAAGAGAACTACCCCACTCATGACTTGGAGTTGGCTGCTATAGTGTTTGCTCTAAAGATATGGAGGCATTATCTGTACGGTACGACTTGTAAGATCTTCACTGATCACAAGAGTCTGAAGTACATATTCACGCAGAAGGAGCTGAACATGCGGCAAAGGAGATGGTTAGAGTTGGTGAAGGATTATGATCTCCAGATCTTGTACCATGAAGGGAAGGCCAATGTAGTGGCAGATGCATTGAGTCGAAAGACGGAGCATACGGTGAATACTATGTGGGTTTTGCCACGCAAGCTCTGCGAGGACTTTCAAAAGTTGGAAATTGAAGTGTGTACGAGGGGAACCGCCAGTAATATGTTGTGAAATTTGACAATTGTGCCAAGCATATTTCAGGAGATCAAGGAAGGCCAGAAGGAAGATGCTTTTCTGCAGCAGATTAAGGACAAGATCAGTAAGGGTGAAGCTCATGATTTCAAGATCGACGAAGACGGTAGCGTAAAGTTCAAGGGAAGATGGTGCATACCATTGAAATGTGCGGAAGTGAAGGAAAAGATTATGAAAGAAGCTCATTACACGCCGTACTCAGTACACCCAGGGGGAGACAAGCTGTATAAAGACTTGAAGAAGAACTTCTGGTGGAAGGGCATGAAGAAGGAAGTAGCAGACTATGTGTCCCGATGCCTTACATGCCAAAAGGTCAAATTTGAGCACAAGAGACCAGGAGGGATGTTACAGCCGTTAGATGTGCCAGTATGGAAATGGGACTCCATCTCAATGGACTTCGTCACAGCATTGCCAACGTCGACTAATGGCCTAAACCAGATATGGGTTGTGGTTGATCGGTTGACGAAGACGGCCATATTCATTCCTATGAAAGATACGTGGGATATGGAAAAGAGAGCAAATGCATACATCAAGGATGTGGTGAGATTACATGGAGTACCTAGCTCAATTGTTTCTGATAGAGATCCGAACTTCTTATCACACTTTTGGAAGGAACTACAGAAGGCTATGGGCACCGAACTCAAGTTTAGCACCGCTTTTCACCCCGCTACAGACGGACAGACGGAGAGGACGATTCAGACGCTGGAGGACATGTTGAGGGCCTGTATCCTAGATTTTGGAGGGTCATGGGTTGATAAGCTACCACTGATAGAGTTCTCTTACAACAACAGCTATCATGCCAGCATAGGAATGGCACCCTACGAGGCGTTGTATGGAAGGAAATGCAGAACACCACTTTGTTGGAGTGATATCAGTGAGACTATCATTCTAGGGCCGCAAATGATTGAAGAGTCGACAAACCAGATTCGGATGATTCAGCAAAGGATGAGGGCAGCCCAAGATCGACAGAAGTCTTATGCTGATTCAAAGAGGAGACCGTTGGAGTTCAAAGTTGGTGACAAAGTATTTCTGAAAGTTTCTCCAACCAAAGGCGTCATGAGGTTCAACCAGAAGGGAAAGCTCAGTCCCAAGTTTATTGGACCGTAAGAGGTAATGGATCGTATAGGAGAAGTTGCTTATCGCCTAAATCTTCCAAACAACCTAGGCCGAGTTCATAATGTCTTTCATGTCTCGCAACTCAAACCTTACATTCACGACCCGAGCCATGTTCTTGACCCTGAACCAGTCGACCTAGATCCGTCTCTCTCCTACGAAGAGCAACCCATCAAAATCCTCGATAGGAAAACCAGGAACACCCGTACCAAGTCAACTACGCTGGTCAAGGTTCTCTGGTCCAACCAATTACAAGAAGGAGCTACATGGGAGGCGGAAGCTGACATGATGAAACGATACCCTCACCTGTTTGATCAGGTAAAATAAATTGCGAGAGTATAACCCTACGATTAGCAATTGCTGGCATACACGTACTAGGCATCGTTATATCATATAGCATGACCAGTTATAACCTCACTTGTGCATATTATAGTATTACTTGAGCATTTATGACATATCTAGTGCACTAGCTTTGGATAAGAGTCGCTTAATTAGCATACCGTAGTGATAGCTTCGGGGACGAAGCTCTTTTCTAAGGGTGGTAAGATGAAATACCCGAATTTACCTAATGGGGGTGGTTGTGCAATTTCTCTAAAACGTTTATTATAAATACAGGGGCTAAAACCCGCATTTTGGAAACTTAAAGGGGGAGTAGTTGTCTTTACATAAAGAAATATAAATAATAGTGTATTTATACTGTATAATAATACCGTATTCCTATACCCGTATAATACACGTATAATACTATAATAAAATAATAATAAAACAATAATAATAACTAAAATAAAATATATATAATAATAACAATACTAAAATAATACTCCTACAATATTTTTTCTCCTTCTCCCTACATCACCAACCTTCCCATATTTTTCTCCTCCCACAAAACAACTCACCACATTTCTCTCTCTCCCTCTCTCTTTTGTTTCTCTTCTCTCTCCCGGACAACACACACACACACACACACTCTTGTTTTATTTTCTTCATCCATCACAAACCCCTTCCCCTTTCTTTCTCTCTCCCCGTCACAAACCATCTCTCTCTCATTCTCTCCTTCCTCCACGGGAAGCACACAAACACACACACAAATTTCATCCCCTCCCCCATTTTTTTTCTCTCTCTCTCTCTCTCTCACATAACTCACCCAACAAAAACACACCCTCACAACACCAAAATGCATCCCCCTTGTTTTTTTTCCTCTCTCTCATTTTTCTCCTTCCCCTCACGGCAACACAACAAACCCCTCACCCTCACAACACCCCCTCAAATGCTACTTCCCCTATATATAAACCCTACCCCCCTCTTCATCACAAACACACAACAACAAACAACCCAACACTCTCTCTCTTCTCTCTCGGCAAAACAACCCGGCGACACCACCACCACCAATCTCCTCTTCTCCTAGAAACACCACCCACATAAACCCCTCCCTCTGCCCAAAACAGAGCAACTCCACAATCACCACCACAACCAACACCACCATAACAGCCCCCTCCATCACCACCAACGGGGAACACCCCCATGGACGCCACCATCACCACCTCCGCCTCTCACCTCTGCCTCTCCTCTCTCTCTCGAACTCTCTGCTCCCTCACTCCCCTCTGATTTCGCCGGCGAAGAGAAAAGAAGCAGCAGCAGCGGTGGCATAGCACCACCACCGCTGCCTTCCCCGACGAAAACACCACCATCACCACCACCATTCTCTTCCCTTCACCACCTCCAACAGAGCACTCAACCCAACCCCCTCTGTTCTCTCTCTCTCTCTGGGCTTACCTCTGCCCAGCCACAGAACCGCCGGAAACACGCCGGGAAACCGCCGGAGAAATAAACCGAGAACAAAAATCACCACCATCAACAAAACCCACCTCCTCCATCTCTCTCGAGCTCTCTACTCTCTCTGCTATCCACCTCACAGTCGAAAACAGAGAGGTAGCAGCGGCCTCACCTCACGCCAGAACCGCCACCGACGCCGCCACCTCCATGGACGCCGGCGTGAAGCTCGGCCCGACCACCACCGACGCACCCACCACTTAAAACCCATCTCACTCGCCTACAGGAGGTCCGACGAGACCAGTGAAGGCCTCGAACGAACCCAGAAACGCCGAAACCATCATCGGCGATCTCCACCTCCGAACCCGACGGTCGGAGGCTCGACCCGCTTCGCCCGTTGACCGTTTTTCGTGATTCTTCGCTTGGGTAAGATCTAAATCACCTCCTAGTTCCATTACAATGATCAAAATCGAGTTGTGTTAGCTAAAGATCGATTTGGTTGAAGTGGGTTGATGAAGATACGTGAAAAACAAATCGGGGGGTGAAAGTGTCTTTTTCCGAAACTGTTGGGGGTGACTATTTTTACATACAAACTGAATTTTTAGAAGGTGGGGGTGAAAGTGTCTTTTCTGTAAACTGGTTTGGACACTAGTTGTAGTTTTAAAATACCCTAAATCAACTAATAGATTTATCTAATAAATTATTTTTCGTAAAATAATAATAATATTAAATACATTATTGTTTTTCTGAAAATAATAATAATATTAAAATCACTTGAAGAACACTCGTAGTACCTTCTTTATAAATTATTAAAACATATTTATAAATCACCTTTTATAAATAGTAGAAAGAATGTAATTACACTATGATTAAATAAGTAAAATATTCTTCTATAACAAAAAGTCCAAGTAAATATTAGTATATATAATTATTTGTAATTATAACTATGTACAAAAAAAATGTATGTTAATTGGTGTTGTGTAAACAAAACAAAAACAAAAACAATAAAGCCTCCAAGTAATAGGTAAGCACTCAAATTATAAAAATAAGGATCATAAGCATGTTCCCATATTTACTTTGCTCTAAAATAATTGCTTAATAATAATAATAATAGTAATAATAATAACAACAACAACAACAACAACAATAATAATAATAATAATAATAATAATAATAATAATAATAATAATAATAATAATAATAATAATAATAATAATAATAATAATAAATAAGTAATAAGCTTTTATAAATACAAGGGGTTGGGAGATTAATCAAGGACACGCATTGCATATAAGTCATGACTAGAGTCGTTATGTAATTAAGCTATGTGTTGATGATAACTTATTGCGTATTTGTAGACACTCAATTCGTAGACGACGAATTTGTCGAGAACGAGTACGAGTACTAGGACTTCTCTTGTCGTGCTGCTTGCTACCGGTAAGTTCATATGTGCAATACTTTAACTATCAAATGTGATTTTGTGTGCGTATAAAATGATCTCGTTATAACTCCCGATACTTGGAATTAATCGAGTGTTTGTGAAATGAGTTTTGAGAATCCTCTTTTGAATATTCGGTTGGAAAATATGAATCTTGAACCAATGATATTTTTATGTGATGACAAGTTGGAATCAAATGATACTCTTGAGAAATGATGATTTGGAACCGGTTGTGATCATTATGAAACGACAGTGAATAATGCACTATAACATAATTGGGGCGATGTACAGAGGATGTGTGTGGAGGCTAAGGCCGGAGGCGCATGTGAGTCGATCCTCCTAGGGTGCTAATCCACGAGATTACATACCCTACCCCGTGGTTAGCCTTCGTGCACCCGGGTTTTATTTATATGTGAAAACTATAGAGTACTACTTATACCAGTATGGGTCATTACGGTATAGGGGTGTCGACACTTAAGGTCTCATAGTTATGATTACGAGCGGGGATTGACGTAGGGGCTCCCACAACGCTCGGGTGAATTGGGAATCACGTTATCCCGAGAGGCACCCCATTGTGATATATATATTGCATCTTGACCCCTCTGTGGACATTCGTTACCCGCTGGGCTCTAATACGCCTCAGCCAAATTAATAACGAGAACGGAAACAATTGAATTATGATAACAACTACCGTGGATTTCTGCTACATATCACGTGTCTATAAATGCTTTGTGCCAAAAACTCGTTTTACTTATTGCAGTATGAATTTACTCAGTTTTTACTGATTAAAATTTTCCTGCGGTCGGCTTGTGCTATTTCAAAACCCGCAGGTTACGAGTAAGGTGGGGGACGTTCACAACGCGGAAGGCTAAAGTACCAGGCTGTATAGTACATCACCTAGTAATTTTCATATCGAATGTAATGTACTTATGTTTTTCAGACAATGTCACTGGTTTACTATGAATGTATAATAACTTATGTTTGGATTATCGATGGTTGTATTAACTAAGAACCGGCGATCCTGCTCCGTATCCAGTGGGGTTTATCTCCTCGGACGGAGGCATCTTTCCAAATATACGGTTCGGCCGACCGTATGATTTGGGGGTGTTTCAGCCTGACCTTGGACGGTGGCATCCAAGGATTCTAGCGTCGGCGCCTCGCTGGGGGTCGCAGGAGTACGGCGGGTCTCCTCTCCTGAGGCAGCTTCGGTGGAAGGTGATCTGTTGCTAACATCATCCTCCTGAGACATGGTTGCTTTTGTTGGTAAGTTCACGTCGGGTTCACCAAAATGTGCACAAGAGATTCCGGCAGGGAGGCCTCCGTGTACACCGTATGTATAGGATCAGAGATCGCACAGGAAGAGTTGGGTTGTGTGTAGGGAGAGAGTAAGGCAGTAGTAATGTCTGAGAGAGAGACAGAGGTTTGGCAGAGCTTCCGCGTATGGCTAGTGTGTTCTCCTTTGTATGGAAAGGTTAACGTCCTATATATAGCAGAGAACGTGACCGTTGTAGTGTGGTTAATGCGCCCATTAATGGAGGCTTAATTAGCTTAACCATAACGGCACGTTCGTCCGAGTATATAGGGACCGTTACAGCACGTTATGCGCGAATACCGGAACCGTTGCGAGGTTGACCGGGTTTGACCGGATTGACCGGGTTTATGGAGCTCGTGCCATAAATCTCTCAAAAGCAGTTACTAAAGGTCGCGTGCGGGTTTGGCTCGCACGCGACAGGGCTTACTCTAGCCTCCAAACCACTAAGTCCCTACAAGTCCCGTGCAGTGGTATGCGAGGGCTCTGTCTCGCAGCCCCCACATGGATCAGCTCGGCTGGTGATCCAGTGTGTGTGGAGCACAATATGGTGTGCTGGATGGTTGCCACGTGGCCAAGATCTGCCAGCTCAGAAAGCACTATCTACAACAGTAATCTACGAGTGTTACAAATGGTATCAGAGCCAACCCTGGTCCCGCAAGAACTCCGTTGCGGTTCGCCGCCAGCCAAGGGGATACGTGACTGGGCACACTCGATGAGGACGTCGAGTATATAAGGTTGGGGGATTGTAATATCCCGTCCCACATCGAGATAGCGTGGATTGATAATGTGGATTAGATGTATATATGGTTGGGAGATTGTGGGTTTATGTCCCACATTGGAGATTTGTGAGTATGACATCTGGTATATAGTATACCTTGTGGATTACTACTAGCACCTTCAAGGCTTAAGCATTTTTATCCGGTGGTACGGGTAAAGAAGTTGCTGGGACAGTAATCTACGAGTGTTACTGTGATGCGGCTATTTGGAGGGGGGGGGGGGGGGGGTTGTCCGTCAGCAACCACGGTTTTGACCAAATTTTCCCTCTTGGAGTTCAAAATGACACAATTAGAAGTGTAAATGTTCTGAAGTTTGACACACAAAAAAGGGTGAAAATGTCTTTGTAGGGTTTTGATTCATGGATCGCGCAAACGGAAGCATAATCAAACAAATAACCATGCAAAACCCTCCAAGGATCACAAGTCTAGATGCATAACGATAGTGAAGGTAAGAAATCATAAACACACCTTTGGGTTCTCCTTGATGACTTCAAACGCGAATAGTGTCACGTTCTCTATAGTTGATCCACGCCTAGAGTTGTTCCTAGATCTCCAATCTCCTTGGTGCTAGCCCGGATTGAAAGGAGGGTGAAGAAATCACGCAAAACGAGACACCAAAAGGGGTTCGGCACCCTTTGTGGCGTCGGGGACGAGGGGCGGCGGCAATAGGGGGCGGCGTCCCTCTTTGCTTGCTCTCTCTCTCCTTTGTTCTCTCCTACTCTTGTTATGTTCTCTCTAGAGCATAAGTGTGTAGGGAAGGAAGGAGGAGGGTCCTTTATATAGTCCAACAACTCCTTGTTAACTACCTAAAGGACTTATTCTAGTCCTACTAGAATTCAATTTAGTCCCTTCCTTGCAAATTAGTCCCTACTAAGTTTGCAAGGGTTTGCAAAGTGATCCTTCTAATTAATTAATCCAATTAATTAGTTCCACAATCTAGTACAACTCTATATAGCGTGTGACCCCATAGGTTCTATCTAGTTGGTAGCAACTCTTTGCTAATATGGAGCGGTTTCTAGCAAAACATCCATTCTAGCCAACTAATAGAATAGTCATCTAGACAACCTTGTACAAGTAATTGTCTCATCCCTTTGCCTCCATATCCGGATTGGACACGAGACATACAAGTCACACTCGTATATCCAATCCCTAGTTCCTCGATCCATGGAATAGCCTTATTCGTGCAAATAACATCAATATCCCATATATTGATTTATTTGAGTCTGGCCAGACATTCTATAAGCACTATCCTCGAGTGGCCTTGGATATTTGCTCCCGTTATGTGGGAGGGGCAAATCCTCTCTACGTTCACTACGATTTCTAAGCTTGCTTCTCATTGTATCCAGTACACGCCTTTATAACTACCCAGTTACGGTGTAGCGTTTAACGCTACCAAGATCACAATGATCCACAACTAGAATATCTAGTGACTTCAAGTCTAAGGATGACAATACCATTGTACCCGAGAAGCACTTGTGACTCAACATAACGTGTATGTAGCCTTCTCGGTAATGGGTCAATCCAGTGCAACATTCCGTAATGCACACCTATGTGTTGGATCGTGATATCTCCATATCAATCCAACCCCATACTAGTCTATAGATGATTGTCCCATTTAATCATTATACTTGACTAGGGATATTTAAGATAAACAACACAATTGTAAATCTAAGGACTTCATTATATTAAATATCCAATAAATAATAAATGAATTTCTAGCCAATTACAAATTCATACTAAACTAGATTGCCTCTAGGGCATCTATTCCAACAGTCTCCCACTTGCACTAGAGCCAATCTGGCGCATCTCGTATGCCCATACTCCTAGTGTGCCCTTCATGCTTCCACTGCGTGAGAGGCTTCGTAAGCGGGTCTGACAGATTATCATCTGTAGGAATCTTGCATATCCGAACGTCTCCTCTATCGATAATATCTCGAATCAGATGGAACTTCCTGAGCACGTGCTTGGACTTCTGGTGCGACCTGGGTTCCTTTGATTGCGCGATCGCCCCAGTGTTGTCACAGAACAACTCCACTGGATCCGCAATGCTAGGGACCACACCAAGTTCAGAAACAAACTTTCTGATCCAAACAGCCTCCTTTGCTGCGCCATTTGCAGCAATGTACTCAGCCTCTGTTGTAGAATCAGCTACCGTCTCTTGCTTGGAACTCTTCCAGCTCACCGCTGCTCCATTCAGGCAAAACACATATCCCGACTGTGATCTAAAGTCATCTCCATCGGTTTGGAAGCTTGCATCAGTGTAACCCCTTACACGCAACTCTTCCTCACCGCCAAACATCAAGAAAGCATCCTTAGTTCTTCTCAAGTACTTTAGGATGTTCTTGACAGCAATCCAGTGACTCTCACCCGGATTGGATTGGTATCTGCTTGTCATACTCAAGGCATATGACACATCTGGTCTAGTACATAACATGGCGTACATGATGGATCCTATGGCCGAGGCATAGGGAATCCTACTCATGCGTTCCTTCTCAATCTCATTGGAAGGACAACCACTCTTTGAAAGAGTGATTCCATGTGACATGGGCAAGAATCCTTTCTTGGAATCTTGCATGTTGAACTGTTTCAACACCTTGTCAATATATGTACTTTGACTTAGGCCTAGCAACCTCTTAGATCTATCTCTATAGATCTTTATACCGAGTATATAGGCTGCTTCCCCTAAGTCTTTCATTGAGAAACACTTTCCTAGCCAATCTTTCACAGATTGCAGCATGGGAATGTCGTTTCCAATGAGCAGTATGTCATCCACATACAAGACCAGAAAAGCTACAGAGCTCCCACTAACCTTCTTGTAGACACAAGACTCATCTTCGTTTCTGATGAAGCCAAACTCTTTGACCACTTCATCAAAACGTCGATTCCAACTCCTAGAAGCTTGCTTCAACCCATAAATGGATCGTTGCAGCTTACAGACTTTGTTGGCTTGCTTTGGATCCTCAAAACCCTCCGGCTGTATCATATACACGTCCTCGAGGAGATTCCCATAAAGGAATGCTGTTTTGACATCCATCTGCCAAATCTCATAGTCGTAGTATGCTGCAATTGCAAGTAGGATTCGGATGGATTTGGTCATAGCGACTGGTGAAAAGGTTTCATCATAGTCAATACCATGAATCTGTCTGAATCCTTTAGCCACCAATCGGCCCTTATAGGTAATCACATTACCATCCATGTCGATCTTCTTCTTGAAGACCCACTTGCACCCTATGGGCCGCGCCCCATCAGGTGGTTCCACCAAAGTCCATACTTTGTTGGTATACATGGATTCGATCTCGGATCTCATGGCCTCAAGCCACTTCTGCGAGTCTGGGCCATTTATGGCCTCCTCATAGGTAGTAGGCTCATCATCTATGAGCATCGTGTCACCGGAATCAGTTACGAGAAGTCCATACCTCTCGGGTTCCTGGCGCACTCTACTAGATCTACGAAGCTCTTGTGTTACCCGAACAGGTGGATCCACAACTGCTTGTGATTCCTGTTCATGTTCCATAATCGGTTCAGTAATTTGTGGTTCTTGAACTTCTTCAAGTTCTACATTCCTCCCACTTGCTTCTTTAGAGACAAACTCTCTTTCTAGAAACACGCCGGTCCGAGCAACAAACACTTTGTTCTCGGTTGGATTGTAGAAGTAGTATCCCTTAGTTTCCTTAGGGTACCCCACAAATTTACACTTATCCGATTTAGGCCCTAGCTTGTCTGATTGTAAACGTTTTACATAGACATCGCAGCCCCAAATCCTCATGAACGACAGTGTGGGACGCCTCCCACTCCACATCTCATATGGTGTCTTCATGACTGATTTAGATGGAACACGGTTAATGGTAAAAGCTGCACTTAATAGAGCGTAGCCCCAAAACGATAATGGAAGATCGGTTTGACACATCATAGACCGAACCATATCCAATAGGGTTCGATTCCTCCTCTCGGACACGCCATTCCATTGTGGCGTTCCGGGTGGAGTGAGTTGGGACACGATCCCACACTCTCTAAGATAGTCGTCAAACTCTTGGCTTAAGTACTCTCCTCCACGATCCGATCGTAGAGCCTTGATACTTTTGCCAAGTTGCTTCTCTACTTCATTCTTGAATTCTTTGAACACTTCAAAGGATTCGGATTTTGCCCTCATAAGGTACACAAATCCATATCTACTGTAATCATCAGTAAACGTAATGAAATAGACATAACCACCCCTGGCAGGCGTGGCAAATGGCCCACACACATCAGTATGTATGAGCGCCAATTGCTCACTAGTCCTCTCACCTTTCTTATTGAAAGGGGACTTTGTCATTTTTCCCAATAAACAAGCCTCACATGTCTCATATGATTCAAAATCAAATGAGTCTAGCAATCCATCCTTATGGAGTCTAGATACACGTTTCTCATTTATGTGGCCTAAACGACAATGCCATAGATAAGCAGGATTTAAATCATTTATTTTAATCCGCTTGGTATTAATGTTGTAGACAGGATTACTTAGATCAAGGACATAAAGTCCATTAAATAATTGCGCACTAAAATAGTGAATATTATTCAAATAAAAGGAACAACAATTGTTCTTTATTGAAATAATAAAACCTTCCTTGTCCAAACAAGAAATAGAAATAATGTTTCTGCTCATAGCAGGCACAAAATAGCAATTATTTAATTCTAAAACTAATCCTGAAGGCAGAGATAGTTCGCAAACGCCTATGGCCAACGCAGCAACCTTTGCTCCATTCCCAACGCGCAGATCTACCTCCCCTTTAGCCAATCTTTTACTTCTCTTTAGATCCTGCATATTTCGACAAATATGAGATCCACATCCAGTATCTAATACCCATGATGTAGAGACAGTTAAATTGACATCTACAACAAAAATACCTGGTGGTGGTGGAATCACTATTCCAAGCCGCTTGTCCTCCAAATATTTTGGGCAGTTCCTCTTCCAGTGTCCAGGTTGACTACAGTAGTGACATTCACCCTTAGTCACGACCTTGGCAATCCCACCAACAGGCTTAAGGGCTTGTTCCTTGGACTTAGCAACTGACTTGCCTTTGCCCTTGGAGGAAGAGGCAAACTTTTTACCCTTTCCTTTATGCACCATCATAATGGCCTTGCCCTTACCCTTGTTGATGCTCTGTTCAGCCGTCCTCAACATGTTGAGCAAATCTGGCAGTGGTTTAACGATCTCGTTCATGTTATAGTTCATAATGAACTGTCCATAACTCTCGGGCAACGATTGCAACACGAGATCCGTTGCCAACTCTTGGCCGACCGGGAACCCAAGCCGGGCGAGATTCTCCAAGTACCCGATCATTCGGAGTACATGGGGTCCCACCGGGTTCCCTTCTGCCAGATGACATTTGAACAGTGCCTTTGAGACCTCATACCTCTCTACCCTCGCCTGCTCTTGGAAGAGCTGCTTTAGATGTTCGATCATATCGACAGCATTCATGTTCTCATGTTGCTTCTGAAGCTCAGAGGTCATGGTGCAAAGCATTAGGCAGGCCGCATCATTAGCATCATCAACATGCTTTTGATACGCCTTTAAGGCAGCAGGTGTCTGATTGTCTGGACCTTCTGGAACTTGCTCCTCTATTGCGTACAGCTTCTTTTCTTGCTTGAGAACAATTCTCAAGTTTCTGTACCAATCGAGAAAGTTGGTTCCTGAGAGCTTGTCCTTCTCAAGGACAGATCGTAGGGAATGTTGTGAACTCGATGAGTTGTTTGCCATTTGGAATTCTACAAAAGGAAAATACGCAAGTTTTAGTATTTGTGAATTTTTGACTATATTTAATAATGGCTAGTTTATTAAATATAGCTCCCACTATTTTTCTACGGATTAATAACCCTCAAGATATTAATGCGGAAAATATCCTTATATTTTCTAGTGGGCCAAGATCCATCTTTTTCATCTCCTTATGAGCTTGCTTTGGCAAGTCACCCATAATTCGATTACTTCTTAGGTAGGAACAATTCCAATTGCATCCCATATGCAACTCTTGGTTCAATCGGGCAAATAACTCCTTATTTATCCATCCACATGGATAATCCCAATTGATTGCCTCTAGGTTTCTTAATCAAATTAATAGCCTAGTTGTGTTCAACCTCTTATCTAAACAATTGCACATTGTTACGTGCCATCGCATTCCATCATTATGAACCAAGTCGCCATGCTTTGGCACGCACGAACTTGATAAATAATGATGATAATGAGTGTTTAAATAACGAGAAGGCAAGAACACAATATTTTAAAATTTGAGGGATTTTTCAATTCAATTTTTAATTGTTTTGTTGATCAATATCAACTAATCTATCTATTTGAGTTTGGGCACAACTCCAAATAATAGATCCGGGTTGTCTAATTATCTTATTATCCTAATTGCATGCATCATCCATACACCAACCACACAAATAATAAGACAATAAATAAACAACCACAAAACAGAAATTAAACGTGATGTGGATATGGCCTTTTCTAGACTAAGATAATTCCAAGCCAATGGAATTATCTATGAACCCTAAACAAACACACATCTCCATGCGTCTTGATCTTATGGTCCATCCTTCATAGTCATGTGGAATGCTCCATGCTCCATGCTCCATCTTTTGTGGCTTCTTTGGCTTTGGGCTTCTTTTCTTCAATCTTGGCTAACAATCTACTTTATCTAGCACTAGCTAATATCTATACTAAATAAAATAAATCTCACAAGTTGAGAAAAAAAATGGCACGCAGGCCATAAAACCCTAATTAATTATTACAATTAATTGATCGGCTCGCAGGCCGTAAAACCAAACCACAAAATTAAACATCCACATCAAACCACATCCTAAGGCCATATCCAATCACCATGCGATTTGCACATAAACAGTTAAAATCCAATTTTAACGCGCTTGGTCAATTTTAATTGATTTTAGGATTTCTAGGGTTAAAACGGTCCATGGGCCCAACAATCCAATTGCCCGGGCCCAAATAAGTGAACCATAAAGCCCTAGGGCCGGCCCGGCCCAAAACCCGCAAGCTAGGCCCGCGGGTTAGGGCCGCCCGGCCCCTTAGGGCGCCAAGCTTGGGCGGCAAGCAAGGGGGCGGCTCCCTAGGGGGCCGAACCTCCTTGTGGAGGTTGTTTCCAAAACAACCTCCTTGCTTGGAGCCCAAGTTTGGTTGTTTCCTTGTTGTGGGAGAACTCCTTCTTCCCCAAGGATGCCCAAACCCTAGATCTATGATCCTAAAATTTCTCAAACTCACCAATTCATGCATCCAATGCAATAATTGGGTCTTGTTATGATTAATTCTTTGACAAATTGCATCCAATGCTTGATTTGTCTTGTTTTACGCGATAAACAACAAATTAAGGTGTAAAACAACAAGAATGTAACACATAAACTACGTTTATGCTCTATGACCTGTGGCTCTGATACCACTGTAGGGTTTTGATTCATGGATCGCGCAAACGGAAGCATAATCAAACAAATAACCATGCAAAACCCTCCAAGGATCACAAGTCTAGATGCATAACGATAGTGAAGGTAAGAAATCATAAACACACCTTTGGGTTCTCCTTGATGACTTCAAACGCGAATAGTGTCACGTTCTCTATAGTTGATCCACGCCTAGAGTTGTTCCTAGATCTCCAATCTCCTTGGTGCTAGCCCGGATTGAAAGGAGGGTGAAGAAATCACGCAAAACGAGACACCAAAAGGGGTTCGGCACCCTTTGTGGCGTCGGGGACGAGGGGCGGCGGCAATAGGGGGCGGCGTCCCTCTTTGCTTGCTCTCTCTCTCCTTTGTTCTCTCCTACTCTTGTTATGTTCTCTCTAGAGCATAAGTGTGTAGGGAAGGAAGGAGGAGGGTCCTTTATATAGTCCAACAACTCCTTGTTAACTACCTAAAGGACTTATTCTAGTCCTACTAGAATTCAATTTAGTCCCTTCCTTGCAAATTAGTCCCTACTAAGTTTGCAAGGGTTTGCAAAGTGATCCTTCTAATTAATTAATCCAATTAATTAGTTCCACAATCTAGTACAACTCTATATAGCGTGTGACCCCATAGGTTCTATCTAGTTGGTAGCAACTCTTTGCTAATATGGAGCGGTTTCTAGCAAAACATCCATTCTAGCCAACTAATAGAATAGTCATCTAGACAACCTTGTACAAGTAATTGTCTCATCCCTTTGCCTCCATATCCGGATTGGACACGAGACATACAAGTCACACTCGTATATCCAATCCCTAGTTCCTCGATCCATGGAATAGCCTTATTCGTGCAAATAACATCAATATCCCATATATTGATTTATTTGAGTCTGGCCAGACATTCTATAAGCACTATCCTCGAGTGGCCTTGGATATTTGCTCCCGTTATGTGGGAGGGGCAAATCCTCTCTACGTTCACTACGATTTCTAAGCTTGCTTCTCATTGTATCCAGTACACGCCTTTATAACTACCCAGTTACGGTGTAGCGTTTAACGCTACCAAGATCACAATGATCCACAACTAGAATATCTAGTGACTTCAAGTCTAAGGATGACAATACCATTGTACCCGAGAAGCACTTGTGACTCAACATAACGTGTATGTAGCCTTCTCGGTAATGGGTCAATCCAGTGCAACATTCCGTAATGCACACCTATGTGTTGGATCGTGATATCTCCATATCAATCCAACCCCATACTAGTCTATAGATGATTGTCCCATTTAATCATTATACTTGACTAGGGATATTTAAGATAAACAACACAATTGTAAATCTAAGGACTTCATTATATTAAATATCCAATAAATAATAAATGAATTTCTAGCCAATTACAAATTCATACTAAACTAGATTGCCTCTAGGGCATCTATTCCAACAGTCTTCTCCCAAACTGGAAGGCAGTGCAAGGGACTTTGTGTGAACCTTGAGAGGGTGAAAAACTCTTTTACGCATCAAGATTTGACCAGTAGTTATCGCGAAAAAACTTCTCATTTTTAACTTTTATCACTACTCCCGGT
Organism: Linanthus parryae; assembly: GCA_023055425.1. Lineage (NCBI taxonomy): Eukaryota > Viridiplantae > Streptophyta > Magnoliopsida > Ericales > Polemoniaceae > Linanthus > Linanthus parryae. The sequence goes on from JALGPY010000001.1 coordinate 127,726,616, forward strand.
GATTTGATTAGCAAAACAATACAAGAATTCGCTTATCTTTTCATGATTTACTCTACAACGCCATGAAAAAATTTACGAATTTTTGTATCATTTTGCTACCCAAATCATTGGGTCAAAATGACATGATTATAGGTGAAAAAGTCTATGAACCCGTTTGGTAATGCTTCTGCTTTCTCGAATGCTGCTTTTCGAATCTAAAGCAGTACTAATGTGTTCGGTAAAATTATTTTATCTGTTTTCTGGAAAGCAATTGCTTCCCTACAGCAGCTTTTGAAAAGCAATGGAGGGGCTTGCTTTCCAGGACTTGCTTTTCGATAAATGTATTATTTGACATTCTTATCCGTTAATAAATGTCAATAATTATTTTATTATAATAACTCTATTCATTATATGATGTCTGATATTGTCATTTCAGCAGTAACCGTAACTCTAAAGCACTAATTACCACACACAAAATGTCAAAAGTGCTTCCCCACAACAGCTTAAATAATAAAGTTACCAAACACTTTTCACGTAGATTTCCACAACAACTTTTCATAGTACTTCCTACACAACAACTTTCTAAAACGCCACAACATTACCAAACTAGCCCTAACTGAAAAGTTACAAGCGAAAAAGTTCACTCACACCCCTCACGTTTGACCTCTAGGTAGAAATATCCAATAATTTCCTAAATTAGGCCTTTACACCCTTTAAACCTATGTGTTAGTTTAAATGAATGTTGTAAAGATATAAATGCCCTCACTTAAATCAACTAGGTTCCACCCCGCGCGCGGCGCGCGGTGTGGCCTTGATATTTCTTGCAGAGCTGTGTCGCAGAGTAATGAGATATTGACAAAGACATCTTAATTCTAGAAACTACAGGGATTCACAGCCACCAATGCTCACAGTGCAAGCATTCTGAATAAATCGTTGCCAACACAAAACAAAGAACAATGTCTAATAGAGTTGATTGACGACCATTCCAGAAGACCGAATTTCACGTCCTAAAAGTAACAACAGAAGCGAAGTAATACACCATGAATAGGTCCAACAAATAATGAAGAATGCTGCATGCACCAGGTGAAGTAAACAAAGGGTAAGAAGACGAATCGAAGCCAGAGGTCTTGTTTCAATCCGTATTTGGATCTTACCAACTTACAAACTTTATGAGGAGCTGTAGAATTCTCAAACCAGGGGTTTTGTCATATACATATTGGCGGCGTTAGAAAATCGAACCATCAGGAGCAAAATTAATTGCTACCGAAGTTAATAAATAATGTCATTACATATTATGGATTTTGAGGGTAGGACTGAAGTTTTAATTCCAGTCCCGAAATTTATATATCTATTACAATAGGCTTATTGTTACAGAGTTATAATAATAATAATTATTCTCTTGGACCAGCAACGAAAACAATTAAGCTAAACTGTAATAAACAGACCAAAAACCACTCCGCAAGCACAAATCACAGGAAATTCTCTGCAGACAACAAAGTCGCACAAACATCAACACACCATTTCAGCCCAGAAAAATCGGTATGGATTTCAATTTCAACATAAAACCCCCACTATCTAGACATAAACCCTAGTTCAAACAAGTTACAAAAATAGTAGCAGCTTCCATCTCACAAAGACACAAATTGTAAATCAAACGAAAGAAAAATAACATCGCAGGATGAAGAATATATTCGCGGGAGAAATCACAGCACTGAATTTGATTTTACCTAAGACGCTACAAACTTACCTAAGAAGAGCCATCAGAGGATTGTCACCCATAACATACTTCACCAGTCATAAAGAGGAATAGAGAGCAGAAGCACCCATCGAAGCACCGACACAGAGAAATCTCATCGTGAATGGTCGACACATGGGTGGTAATCTCTCAGCGGGAAAGGCCAAAACTGAACTCTAAACAATAAAACATAATCGCATTTTGCACCTTAGAAGGTTGATCACTTTGCGAAGATTACAAGTTTCCTAATTGAATGGGTCCTCACATTATACCAACAAGAAAGAAGTAACAAAGCCCATAGATGCTTCACTTGAAGATAAGAAAGCTGGGCACTTATAAAATGTATGCACTAAGTAAAGCAATAATCAAAACATCTCAAATCAAAATTACAGTCAATCGATGACATACCAGCGAGTGCAAGACACAAAGATGATTGAATTTGTGAAGCCAAAGCAAGTGGCAACGGGCAAATTTGGTGTTACAACAAAGCAGGTGCAGTGAAAAACAATAACATAAACTGACTTGAAGTAGGAAGCAAGAAATTGAAATTGGTTTCGAGAATATTTGATGCATTAAGTACTCATACGTTAAACTTAGATAGCAGCAGAATTCAGACCAGCATGTACAAAGCAGCGTCAAGGGAAAGTATTCTAATTCTATCCGACCCATACGTAGAATGGGTATCCTCTTTTGACTGCCTGCCTTGCTTAAGCAACTGCTCTAGTTCATTTCTACCAGGAGTGTCCACTTCATTGGAACATTCAAAGCCCAAGAGAGAAGAGTAGTGCTATCTCCTGCATCTGATCTACATAGAGGCCATGGATTTACATATGGCCAAACAGGTGGTGCCCTCCACTAAATTATTCAAAAGGTGGTTGGGTTGGTGGCTATTGCTGGTGTTGGCTTGTTGGACGTGTCGAATGATCAGTGCCTGGCGTGTGAGTTGTTTCATTCATTGTCACTGTTGTTGTGTGTCGCCGTAGACCAAGGACGAAATCTAAACGAAATTCAAATACAATGCATACCTGAATAGAGAAGATTGGGTTGTCCTTTCCCAGCAAAATCAAACACAAATGGGACAGATATAGGACATTCTAACAACAGCAAGTAGCATTAAATCTGTTATCCTATAATGAAAGGCATGGCATACTCAATGCAGGTTTCTAACAATGGACAAACAAATTTAAAAAAAAAGAAAAAGAAAAGGTTTCTAACAATGAACAACCCCCCCAACATACATACATACATACATACATACATACATACATATATATATGAATATATATATATATATATAACTCTGTTTTGAATGTAGGAAGCCAAGTTCAAAACGGAATCGATCAATAAACGAAACAGCATATACGACTTCCCCCAAAATCCCAGCATCAGTGACTTATCATAAATTGGTTTTTTCACATTTTATAATCACAATAGTAGAAGTTTATTGATCATTCTACTGTCAATCGAAACCCCACAATTCGCATGATAGAAAACCATAGAGATTCATGGATACACGAACTCTTCCCTGCAACTGACCTTGAAATTCATTCGGAAGGAGGGGGAGAGATCAGAAACTGGGAACACTCAGTTTATAAACTTGATTAACTGAGATATGAAATAAACAGATAAACAAAAATCGATCTAGCCCGGCGCGTTGATGTCTTCAGTACAACAGATTTACCCTTCCTTTAGGAGTCTAGATCAATATGTGCACCATCTTCCTCAGCGTCATCCTCTGGATTCACTTCCAAAATCTAAAAAATTGGAAAGATTTAATGAGTGTCCACTACAATAGGCATCAAGTATCAACCACAAGGATGCTACTTTTGTTTTAGATCAGATATCAACAGATTGCATAATCAACATGAGAAATGGCACTCAAGCGCAACTTATTCAGCCAAGACCTTAATGCACCCAAAGATGAAGAGACAAAGAAAAAGCAAGCAAATTCCAGACCACTTATTTAGGGTAATTTATCAAAATATTCCAATCAAGGATGCTACATATGAATCAGAATACAATAATTCTCAGTACTATTGAGTAATGGAACAATTTTAAACCTACTCCAGATTAGTCAAAATATAATAATTCTCAGTAATTTTGAGTACCCCATACTACGAATGAACATAAAACGGAACAAATTTCATAGAACGAACAGACCTCCGACAAATCAGCACAGGAAGGATACCCTCAGATAGCATGCTGTAAATTTGGTACAGCTTCAGACCATTTCTTTTTGTGGACCTACAACCAACAGTATTATGTGATGATAATCAATCCACAACCTTCAGAAACAGATAAAATTACAGAAATAACAAACCTTAAGATATCCCAATATCCGGAAAGGCTCTCAGTGACTTCTCAGAGGCCTCACGACAGACAACAACTTCCAGGCTCTCTTTTCCACCATCATCTAATAAATCACACTATGCTTCCTGCACATAACATTGTGACCCAAATTTAGTACAATAAGAAATCCTAGTGATTGGACGCTTTCAGTAAAAGAACTAACCCCAGATTCAGAATCATCCGGAGAAAGAGTGGCTGCTCTCTGGTAACACTTGAGAGCTCACACCCTCCATTATCCATTGTTTTGGATAAGGCAGCTTGTTTGATGCATGCAATGCAAACAAAACAGATAACTTGAAATAAATAAATTAATTAATTAAATTAAAAACTTGTGGGCACATTGCACAGAAGGTCGATGTAACCTTTTCCACTGTCTATTTTCTCAAGAACGCCATCTCTGCCAAAAACAACGCAAAGAACACATGAAACAGATACAGTTAAAGCCAAGTTCAACATAATTCCCAAAAAAGTGAAAGATAGTCTACTGACCGAAATAGCTGCAAATGGCTCAGACAACATAGCTATAATACACCTGCACTTCTTAACTACTGCTGTAGGGGTTCAGCAACTGATGCTCCATGCTCCACCAGCTCATCACACTGCAGCAAAAGACACCACATTAGATCTCTGAATAACTACAACTATCCAAGTGCTACTTGTAATGTTATCCAACTTCCCAGTAAGTTGCAGCAAAGGAATAACGCAGTCGAATATCATAAGGAGAAAGGCCTTGACCACAAATGGGTCTATTCTTAAATGTGACGAACTTGAATTTGCACGAACAATTCATAAAAGAGATCATATTCCCACCACCCCATGACTTTAATCCTATTATGTGGGGGTTCACAGGTACTCGTGTCATTCATTATCTCTCGTTATGAACATTTGAATTTGATGCTTGTTTTCGGTACGTACATGTACTTACAGAAGTTTTACTGGTTTTCTTCTATTATAACCCACACCAAAAGCCAATTTTGGTGCAGAAGAAATTACTACCCTACAAATAGGACTCAATTCAAATGGAAGACGATGGGAGCAAATCCAAGAATCCTTCCCTTGGTTCGTTGTGAGTAAATTCGTTCATTTTGTTTCTGTAAGTTGGCAGTAGAAAAAAATCTGACACCCTGTTAAGATTTTGATCCATTTTACAAACAAACGTACTGGTTCTGAGCTAATGATATTGCACTTATAGCAAACATTATATTTCCCTCAAATTCACAAAACTAACTCATTCGCAAGGGATTGATGAAACCTCGCCATTTTTTATTTGAAGCTACTGGCCAGGTGGAAAGACGAACCACCTAAGAAAGTGGTTTCAACTGCTTCCTGAATCAACATGTATTGCTTTCAGCTACTTCACTGACATCAGATTAACAACTATTATGATGATATCATATTACTTGTTTTGTTTCAAATTACCACTATATATCTATGTGATAACCTAATCTAAATGATGTGCCAACCGCACAAGGTTTCATTTGAACTTTTGCCACTTCGGAATAGTTTAAAAATTAGAGCAATTTTTGAAGCTTGTCCGGTTTTTAAAACTTTGGTCCGAAGCGTTCGATCATGGTTATTCGTATCTTCATGCAAAATGGAACACTAAACCTTGTACAATGAGAGAGAGACAGAATACCACAGAAGCTACGATCTCCAATACTGGACTTACCGGAATTGCGCGACACAGAACCGCCCTCTCGAAGCAATGCCTGCCTAGACTTCTTTTTGTTAAGTTTCTTCCGTCTGCACAAATGAGTTAATAAAGTTAACTACTAAAAGCCTCCAGCTTCATGCACAAAGCACATCCGAATAACCTGAAGTCGTGACCTTTACCTCAAAGGTGCCCCGTCTACTTCTTCTTCATCCACGATGAAATCTGCCATTTCATCTTCTTCTCCACCATAACCCTCCTCCTCTTCTGGTTGGTTCTCCTCTTCAGCAATGTCCTCGAGTGGAGGACCTGCAATAGTGCAGTATGTTAACATGTCAATAACAGGTCAATAACAGAAAAATATCGGAAGACTAAAAGACAGCAACATTTACCTTGACGAGGCACAACGCAAGTCTTCTTGTTGTCCCTGGCGGCATTTCCTGCCAATTCCAAAACCTAAAAAAAATGACAAGAAAATCCGATTTATCAGTCAACAGAACCAGGTCTGAAACTGAAAACCTCAAATCGCTAATCTACAAATCTATGTCAATGAATCGACTGCTGTAGTAAATTTAGAGACGATGTTTACCTCAGCTGCTAGGGATTCGAGGACAGCGGCGAGGTAGACGGGAGCTCCGGCGCCGACGCGCTCTGCGTATTTTCCGGCCTTGAGGAATCTTGATTAGCTCGCTCGCAGCACTTGCTTTCAGAATAGCATCCCTGGAAGCACTTGATGTCGCTACCATTTAGAAGACACCCCCAGTCTACCGAAGTGTTAAATAACCAGAACATGCATAGCAGAGGGCAATTCAGTCAAAATAACACATAAAATTTGCTAAAACACCCGCAGAAAGTGTGATTGTAACCAACCTCATGACTCAAGATGAATTTAATGTTCTTAAAGAGGTTTTTACACTCCTTCGTATCTTCATCGTCTTCGTCTGCAGTAGCAGCTTCCTCTACGAGATGCATCAATGCACCAGTCTAATTGGAAGGAAGTTGATGCTGAAGTTGAGCTAATCTAAGTTCAGATTCATCGGTTTCCTGTTTAGCCTCAGCTTGAGAACCAGATGTGCTAATAGCAATGTCGAACCTTCTAGTATCTTAATTCATACCCAATCCAACTAACAAACTTAAGAGAAAAAAAAGAATGCAGCTTAATTACCTTGCTCTGCAGCTCCTCCAGTTTGACATCAACATGGGTAAGATTTGAACTGGATCCAGACATGATTTCTTCGAAATGTAGTGCGTCTTTCACAAGTTGATTTATGAGATGAAGAACCAGTTCATTGTAATCCTTCTTGAAAGTCATATACTTCGTGAAGTTCTGGAAAAAGGAACATTCACCAAATGTTAATTTTAATTACATCGGAAAAGCTGACAAGTCACAACACATTATGACGTTTGAGGTGAAAGGTAATCATAACAGAATGTGATTGGAAGTTTGAAACTCTTAAAACGATATAAATCAAGATGTAAGAAAAGAAAATCTCTTAGTGAAATTTTGAGTACCTTCTGCAAAGCTTTCTGAAAGCCAAATTTCTGGGTTGAGATGAATGAATTGAGTAGCACACGGATAGCCATGTCTACATCTACTTGAGTTACATGCTGCCTGAGGTGCATTCTTGCATGCGCTTCAGACATTCGAATCATGGTCTCTATGTGCCTCACTGCTACGGGAAATCCCTGTCCAAACTGTCAATGCACCAATGAAATTCAAATGTAGCCCAATGTACGCGATTTCCAATTCAATACATAGATAACAGAATGATACTAACCGCAGATTCCTTCCTTAGTTCTGCATAAACTTGTGAGAGCTTGTTCAAGTCAGCATCATGCAACTTTGGAAACACATTTAGCTTGGCATAAGTTATGTACTTCTTCAGTAAATCTTGAGGGAGTATCTAAGAAGATGCAAAAAAAGCATGTGAGCAAACAGAAACACGAAAAAACCGAAAGAACTGCTAATATTGGCGATGAATGCAGGCCTTCCACCACGCTCCACCCACCACGCAGGGGTCTCATCGTCAATGCAACACAAGCTTATTACACAAATTAGACAAGAAAAATCCTGTAATTGTAGTGTGTATAGTGTTCAGGGTAAATGAATTATTGGTTTCTTTTACGTGGGTCAGTTCCGACTTTGTTACATACCTACTGCTCTTTTAGCGATCTTTTTTAGTAGAATGCACTTGATTTTATAAAAGTTCAGCCATAAGCTTCCTATTTAACTTTCCCCTCTTTTACTTTGCCAAAGAGCTGGGAATTTTCAGGAAAATAATTAGGGAAAAAAAGGACCCTAATAAACAAAAACCACCTAGTTCATTTCAAGTTAAGGGTGCAAGAGTTGCTAAAACTTCACTTTTACCTTTTTGAGTGAGAAAGTCCACTTTTAACCACGAAGTAAGTGTACCTATGTTGGTAAGAAAATTCCAATTCTCAAAATGACTTGGTGGGTGCAAAGATGACGTAAGGTCGCAGGCTGGTTGAAGAGTGTTTTAGGTGGACCAGTACTCGAACATGTTAATATAATCATTGTAGTCAACAGTAACAGAGTTTTCCACCTAAGAGAAAGAGCAGTAGTTAAACAAACAGACAAGGAGCTAATTGTATAATGCTCAACAGCCTCTACAACGAAGTGATTTCCTAAAACATACCTTGAAACCTTTGAAAATAAGAACCGGATCCTTAATTCCCTTATTTCTTTCGGATATAAGTTAAACCCATTGAGGAACATAGGGACCTGAAACAAAATTTAATGGTATTATTTCTCAATATCACAATAGAACTCATAACCAATATATGGAGAGGCGAAAACCCTCTACATAACTTACTTCATCAATATAGCAGAATGCGCCAAGGCAATTCTACGGTACTGTTAAATGGAATACTCTTCTCTGCCATGAAGATAACGTAAGCATATCAGCAATCAATGTACTTTTTAGAGTAAGATTCGAGTTATGAAATATCGTCACAAATTCACAATCAATTTACCTTATTTGTAGCCCTTTTATCAGTTTATAGAGAAACACCGGAGCTTCAGAAATAGTTGGAATCGGCTTATTAGCATCCATACATTGCTGCTTATGATGCTTCTCCACCACTGGTTTGAGAAAACCTACCTCGCCTCCCTGTTATTTCCGCAACTCTAATTGGGCCATCAAGCTTCACAGAAAAATTAAGCATTAAACTAAACAGCTTAAGATGCATTTCAATGAAATCCCCAATAATGGCTATAGTAATTGAAATATGAATACATATATAATAGCTGGTGCAATTAGATGTATACCGGCTTGAAGAAGCGAAATATTACGCTATGCGAATTGTCCTCCTTAATCATGACAAACGGCAATGGCAGCAAAAAGATACTCAATCTTCCTATTTGAATTCACAAAGAAGACAATAATCCAAAATAGAGATATTTTACCTACTCAACATCGCAGATACTGTGTGGAGAGCTAGGGCAGTCGTCAACTCTTGTCTTTGACCCAAGTACAACGGAGTCTAATCAGATCAAAACATTTGGCTTATTCAATTGTAAAAAATGATTGAAAAAGTAGGAAATTACCGTTAAGAATAAACCAACGATAAGAACTCACATCATATTGGTGCGAGTCTTTATCTGGAAATTCAGCAAAGACCAGGGCCACATTGGCCCTGGTAACCACCACCACCTTGCCCTTGGTAATAACCACCATCTTGCTCCCGTGGCTGCTTGGTGGGCGCTGTGCACCATAACCACGCCCTCCAGAATAATCCTGGGGCTCTGAGCCTTCTCTTGTAGTAGAATCAATCCTCTATTTCTTTACCATTGTAAGACGTTGTGTGTACTGCAGCTTCAATGTAGTCAGGTTCCCTAAGTTGCACAACGACCTTGGCTGACAGCAGAATAGAGACGACGAAAAAAATTCATTTGTTTACGCGTAAAGAAATATAAACATAAGCTTGTAAAAACAATATATCAACAACTTTGTCTGAATGACTTCTACCGTATTTCGAATGAATTGGTAATTTTAAATAATCAGTTTAAAATAATCTATGCAATGAAACTCGTTGGATGTTTGAAAAGCTAAAAGTTGGAGAAACTGTTTAGTTTGTGAGCTAAACAAGCAGCGCAATCTTTGAGATTTGATCATGTGCATATTTTCAACTTAAGACAGATTTGAATCTAAATGCAAAAAAAATTATAGGAAAGCCATAACGAGATGTCAATTTGTATTTTTCACAATTTACCAACCTTTTTTCCTAAGCCTGGTTTTTCTACCTGCCTCTCCATTCTAAGCAAGCATCATCGAAGCCTGCTCCACAACGATTTGAAATAATTTATTGCAGCACAAATTATCTCATAGATAAACGTAAAAATACAGACAACAGTATACCTTGGGATCTGGTTTTTGGGACCTTCATGCTCTGAACTCGATGTTGGTTCTTTTCGGTTACATTCACAGGAGCAAAAGCGCAAAGTTCCAAGTCATGAGCACCTAAAACTGAAGACAACCTCTCAAGTCCATGAACTAATAACCAAGGAAGAATATAATGAAAGAAAAACAAAATGTTACCCCATTTTTCGCCTCCACAGGATGCTCATCGTCTATATGTTGTAGGCATTGATGAACATGAGTACCAGGGAACCATATCCCATGAGCATGTGCCTACATTTTTCTTTCTATATGTTTTAAGCATAACCTGAGTACCAGGGAACCATATCCAAGGATGGCTTTAGCTGTTTCTTTTTCAACTTCTCAAATTCTTTGACAGCCAACAGGTGAGTAAGAGCCCACCTGTTTAAATAATCAGGTAAGATTCGAAACAGTGATAACAGAGAAGATATCGATTTGAACTAATTCATTATAAGAAAACTGGCATCACATTACTCATACTTGCATCACCTGTCCCAATGTCAGATATATCAACTATCTAAAGGAGCTATACCATAACTGATATCAAGATCATATTTCCCCAATTTAGTATAGACATCTTTTACTTCGAAGAAAACAAAGTAATGTTCCATATTAATATCACCATTTAAGAAGAGTCTGAAACTGGTTAGAAAGTATAAAGAGAAGAAGTTGGGCAATACACAACTCTCATCAACTTATCTTACCTCCTTTGATGCCCACTGCCAGGAATCAAAGTAATCTACACTGATGCAGCGGCCTTAATGTATTTGACCTACTTAAAGTGAAATGTCGTACAACATGAGTCTTGGTTCCCGACAATTTACTATGGCCTGGTGTCTAGATTTGACACTTGCCTGCAAGAATTTCCGAAACATGACATTGCAGGACAGTATAGTATGTATGTATCCAATTTGCTTGTTGGTTTCTTTACGGATTGCATATACCTATAAGCATGCTTAGTCGGGGTTTTGTCATATTGAGGATTCTTTACTCTATTCTATTAGCTAATTTGTTTAGAATTTGTTCTCCACTTTCTCCACGGCTGGAGGATTCGAATTTCTCAGCATCCTCGCTCTGTTGAACAAGAACACTTCGCGGTCTTCTGATGGGAATTTGTAAGCAGACAGTGGCTTCTGAAGCTCAAGCTTCAAGTCCAAGCATAAGAGCAGCAGCTCATTGAATTGAACACCAGTTGATGATTCCAACTACCTTTGGATGGCATCAACCAGTGTACATTCATTATAATCCAACTCGAACGAGCATCCATTCTTGGCCATATGAACAAGTAATTTGCCTCTTTCAACAACACCTTCAGACACATTAGTACTCATCTTAGAGTGATCACCAACTTAAAAAAAAAACAACACAGCAACCCGAGAATCAACACCCACAAGCTCAAAGTGGTGATATTTAGGGTCCAGAAAGGTCGAAATCAGTGTTCTTATCAGAACATGAAACGACCAACATGACTACGAACACAGCAAAAACCCCCCAGCTCCTTTCCAATAGTTGTCGGTGACGCTGGCTATAGACTACAGAGCCAAATGAGTGCACAAGCCCGTGATTTGTTAAAGTGCTAGCACCGATAATTGGAAACTTCTGGGCGAACGATGCTATTGTCCCGCTTACGGAAAGTGTGTGAAAAGAAATTGAAATATGTAAACTACCTGCAGCGTACGTACTCCGACCATGCGGCAATCTGTAGAGGTATGACCGAAAGCACACACATAAACAGATGTCTCATAACAGGCACTTGTCATCAAACATATTTTGTTTTTGGCTTTAGCGCCTTGGATTTCAAGAGAATTCTTGTCTGGTTCATCAGCCACTGAAAAGTTACACCCCCGCAGCCGCTCCATAATCTTCAATCTGCATAGAAAGTGGAAATTACCATTATTCGGCATTTTTACCGACAAAATAGTTCAGTAAATAGATATGAACACGAAGAACAACACTTAATGAAGTATCTAAGTTCCAGAATAATGCAAGTAGACAGAAAGACAAACAAGTATAACTTGGAGGTTTAAGTTAGCATCGGCGAAAGGGGATAAGAACTTTTGTCAGATTCATGAATGCTAACAAATAGAGGTTACCACAGCAGAAATACATCCAGCAGGTCACTGAGGGTGTTTCCTCAAGCATTCGGCCTGATATTTATTTCACAATTCCTTGCAATAGTTATGATTGAATTATGAATTTATAAAGATTATACAGATTGAGTCCTCTATTTCACTACGAAAACATAAATCAGTCATACCTACGCTAAAAGTATTATCTAAACGCTAATCCACATACCAGTAAACCCAAAGTATTACATAAACGCTAATCCACATACCAGTCAGAAAGCTGATATGACGGCCGGTAGCAAATTGAGCAAGAGAGAATGGGCATAGGAAGTGAGTCTCCAACACGTGTATCTTCACCGCCATTTACAGTTTAATGTAATGGCAGTAGTAATACGAATAGGTAAATGAATGCATAGGCTCAGACGTGTGCTTGGAATCACGATATGAGGCACATTTCTTGCCACCATGGCTGCAAAAAGGATTTGCCACGCCACTAATGGAGGAAATGATAAGCCTGGATCGTGGATTTTCAAACCATTGATCCTCATGGCCAAAAAAACAAAGAAGATTGTGAAATCTATGTACCTAGGAGAAAAGAACGATATATCTTAGCCTACCACGTAGATAGGCAAGTTGGAGAATATAAGAACCATAGAAGAAGGTCGTCGCCTTTTTCCCCACTAATGTTAACTCTGATAATACATTTTGCAGAGCTCACAAGCCCAACCCCATAACTTACATTGCAAAATAAATTTTTCAAGAAGAGAGGAGCAGCCTGGCCACGGATGCTATAATTTCCCAGCCTTTGAGGGTCGCATTCAATAGATCCATATCATTACTACCTCTAAAGTACCTCTGAAATTCGTTATCAAACTCACTTCTAACTATATTTCTTGGTATAATTATAAGTTGCCGAAAAATATAATTCGGAATCTCAAGAAATCACTACTATATTAGAGTCGAGTCTCATGACATATCTTATAGATATGAAAAAATGAGAGGTTCAGATCTTCAATTGAAAGCAGATAATCGAGGCATTGCAAACACCATGGATGCAAATAGTTGTGCCTCGCCACGGATGCCATAATTTCTCAGCCTCTGAGGATCAGATTCAATAGATCCATATCATCACTGCCTCTATAGTACTTCTGAAATTCTCTGGTTTAGAGATCAAGCATGTATCATTGCCTCAGGGTGGGGTCCCCGCATCATAGACAGTGAAGTCTCAACTACCCAGAAGTTGAGAATCGAAATGAACTACAACTGGGTTTGTGTCAATCTGGGTTGTTCAGCTTAAAGCTTGAATCTTGGAAAAATACTATGCATTTATGTGAAATAGGTATCAGAACAACCACTTGCTCCGCATATCCTTAACTCACCTTTTGATTATAACAGAGGTACGGAAGTGCAATACCCAAGTTTAGGTCTACACCTGGGTCAAATAAACAGAAGTGATGGAATGGTATGGCATGCATGTAATACGATATTTGCTCCGAGTTTGCATCGGATGGGATGTGGTTGGCATCTCAGTATTCGTTCTCGGTGATGGATAGATTGCAGTCACAGCTGAGGGTGCCCCGCCTGAATTGGGTTATAGGTGTGCTGTGTTACCGGCGTCGGTGCCGGGTACAGTGTCACCCGTAGTTCCAGCAGGCTGTGACCTAAAACACCATTCCATAGGAACGAATTGTCCGTCACTCAATAATAATGATTTCTGACCTCTCGGCTGGACATTAATGTAATAGAACAGGTAGGAGTGATAAAATAATGTCTGACCTCTTGATGCTTTTTAATCTCTTCCTCTTCTTGCTTCTCACGAATTCTTTCAAGATCCATGGCCTCCCTCTAGTGCTCCAGCTCTAATTCCTCTAACATCTGTGGAGTAGCAGCAGCAGGGTGCACAGAATCACGTCCAGAATATTTGTCACATCTTTGTCTTTCAGCATCCCATCCATCAGTAATGTAATGCTCCATATTTTGGCGGTGGCGGTGGCCTTCATATAACGTACATGAGCTTCCTCTCTGAGATGGGTGTGTTGGGGACATCAAATGCCTTGAACAATTTCTAGCTCCGTCATAAGCAAAAGCTTCACCTAGAGTAACAGATTATTCAGCTCTTTGACAATTTCACTGTAGATGTCCAAACATAACTCTTGAACAGAAGAATTTACCTCTCACTGCAAACAAAATCACAAGCAACAAGAACATTATTAACATATTTACCAACTGTAGCTGCTATAAGTAAAAACATTAGGCAAGATGTTGAAGGTGTAGGGTTTTGATTCATGGATCGCGCAAACGGAAGCATAATCAAACAAACAACCATGCAAAACCCTCCAAGGATCACAAGTCTAGATGCATAACGATAGTGAAGGTAAGAAATCATAAACACACCTTTGGGTTCTCCTTGATGACTTCAAACGCGAATAGTGTCACGTTCTCTATAGTTGATCCACGCCTAGAGTTGTTCCTAGATCTCCAATCACCTTGGTGCTAGCCCGGATTGAAAGGAGGGTGAAGAAATCACGCAAAACGAGACACCAAAAGGGGTTCGGCACCCTTGTGGCGTCGGGGACAAAGGGGCGGCGGCAAGGGGGCGGCGTCCCTCTTGTGGCTTGCTCTCTCTCTCCTTTGTTCTCTCCTACTCTTGTTATGTTCTCTTTAGAGCATAATGTGTATAGGGAAGGAAGGAGGAGGGTCCTTTATATAGTCCAACAACTCCTTGTTAACTACCTAAAGGACTTATTCTAGTCCTACTAGAATTCAATTTAGTCCCTTCCTTGCAAATTAGTCCCTACTAAGTTTGCAAGGGTTTGCAAAGTGATCCTTCTAATTAATTAATCCAATTAATTAATTCCACAATCTAGTATAACTCTATATAGCGTGTGACCCCATAGGTTCTATCTAGTTGGTAGCAACTCTTTGCTAATATGGAGCGGTTTCTAGCAAAACATCCATTCTAGCCAACTAATAGAATAGTCATCTAGACAACCTTGTACAAGTAATTGTCTCATCCCTTTGCCTCCATATCCGGATTGGACACGAGACATACAAGTCACACTCGTATATCCAATCCCTAGTTTCTCGATCCATGGAATAGCCTTATTCGTGCAAATAACATCAATATCCTATATATTGATTTATTTGAGTCTGGCCAGACATTCTATAAGCACTATCCTCGAGTGGCCTTGGATATTTGCTCCCGTTATGTGGGAGGGGCAAATCCTCTCTACGTCCACTACGATCTCTAAGCTTGCTTCTCATTGTATCCAGTACACGCCTTTATAACTACCCAGTTACGGTGTAGCGTTTAACGCTACCAAGATCACAATGATCCACAACTAGAATATCTAGTGACTTCAAGTCTAAGGATGACAATACCATTGTACCCGAGAAGCGCTTGTGACTCAACATAACGTGTATGTAGCCTTCTCGGTAATGGGTCAATCCAGTGCAACATTCCGTAATGCACACCTATGTGTTGGATCGTGATATCTCCATATCAATCCAACCCCATACTAGTCTATAGATGATTGTCCCATTTAATCATTATACTTGACTAGGGATATTTAAGATAAACAACACAATTGTAAATCTAAGGACTTCATTATATTAAATATCCAATAAATAATAAATGAATTTCTAGCCAATTACAAATTCATACTAAACTAGATTGCCTCTAGGGCATCTATTCCAACAGTCTCCCACTTGCATTAGAGCCAATCTGGCGCATCTCGTATGCCCATACTCCTAGTGTGCCCTTCATGCTTCCACTGCGTGAGAGGCTTTGTAAGCGGGTCTGACAGATTATCATCTGTAGGAATCTTGCATATCCGAACGTCTCCTCTATCGATAATATCTCGAATCAGATGGAACTTCCTGAGCACGTGTTTGGACTTCTGGTGTGACCTAGGTTCCTTTGATTGCGCGATCGCCCCAGTGTTGTCACAGAACAACTCCACTGGATCCGCAATGCTAGGGACCACACCAAGTTCAGAAACAAACTTTCTGATCCAAACAGCCTCCTTTGCTGCGCCATTTGCAGCAATGTACTCAGCCTCTGTTGTAGAATCAGCCACCGTCTCTTGCTTGGAACTCTTCCAGCTCACCGCTGCTCCATTCAGGCAAAACACATATCCCGATTGTGATCTAAAGTCATCTCTATCGGTTTGGAAGCTTGCATCAGTGTAACCCCTTACACGCAACTCTTCCTCACCGCCAAACATCAAGAAAGCATCCTTAGTTCTTCTCAAGTACTTTAGGATGTTCTTGACGGCAATCCAGTGACTCTCACCTGGATTGGATTGGTATCTGCTTGTCATACTC
The DNA here is from genome assembly GCA_023055425.1 of Linanthus parryae. Lineage (NCBI taxonomy): Eukaryota > Viridiplantae > Streptophyta > Magnoliopsida > Ericales > Polemoniaceae > Linanthus > Linanthus parryae. Next base: position 127,743,122 of record JALGPY010000001.1, read on the forward strand.
AAGGCATATGACACATCTGGTCTAGTACATAACATGGCGTACATGATGGATCCTATGGCCGAGGCATAGGGAATCCTACTCATGCGTTCCTTCTCAATCTCATTGGAAGGACAACCACTCTTCGAAAGAGTGATTCCATGTGACATGGGCAAGAATCCCTTCTTGGAATCTTGCATGTTGAATCGTTTCAACACCTTGTCAATATATGTACTTTGACTTAGGCCTAGCAACCTTTTAGATCTATCTCTATAGATCTTTATACCAAGTATATAGGCTGCTTCCCCTAAGTCTTTCATTGAGAAACACTTTCCTAGCCAATCTTTTACAGATTGCAGCATGGGAATGTCGTTTCCAATGAGTAGTATGTCATCCACATACAAGACCAGAAAAGCTACAGAGCTCCCACTAACCTTCTTGTAGACACAAGACTCATCTTCGTTTCTGATGAAGCCAAACTCTTTGACCACTTCATCAAAACGTCGATTCCAACTCCTAGAAGCTTGCTTCAATCCATAAATGGATCGTTGCAGCTTACAGACTTTGTTGGCTTGCTTTGGATCTTCAAAACCCTCCGGCTGTATCATATACACGTCCTCGAGGAGATTCCCATAAAGGAATGCTGTTTTGACATCCATCTGCCAAATCTCATAGTCGTAGTATGCTGCAATTGCAAGTAGGATTCGGATGGATTTGGTCATAGCGACTGGTGAAAAGGTTTCATCATAGTCAATACCATGAATCTGTCTGAATCCTTTAGCCACCAATCGGCCCTTATAGGTAATCACATTACCATCCATGTCGATCTTCTTCTTGAAGACCCACTTGCACCCTATGGGCCGCGCCCCATCAGGTGGTTCCACCAAAGTCCATACTTTGTTGGCATACATGGATTCCATCTCGGATCTCATGGCCTCAAGCCACTTCTGCGAGTCTGGGCCATTCATGGCCTCCTCATAGGTAGTAGGCTCATCATCTATGAGCATCGTGTCACCGGAATCAGTTACGAGAAGTCCGTACCTCTCGGGTTCCTGGCGCACTCTACTAGATCTACGAAGCTCTTGTGTTACCTGAACAGGTGGATCCACAACTGTTTGTGATTCCTGTTCATGTTCCATAGTCGGTTCTGTGATTTGTGGTTCTTGAACTTCTTCAAGTTCTACATTCCTCCCACTTGCTTCTTTAGAGACAAACTCTCTTTTTAGAAACACGCCGGTCCGAGCAACAAACACTTTGTTCTCGGTTGGATTGTAGAAGTAGTATCCCTTAGTTTCCTTAGGGTATCCCACAAATTTACACTTATCCGATTTAGGCCCTAGCTTGTCTGATTGTAAACGTTTTACATAGACATCGCAGCCCCAAATCCTCATGAACGACAGTGTGGGACGCCTCCCACTCCACATCTCATATGGTGTCTTCATGACTAATTTAGATGGAACACGGTTAATGGTAAAAGCTGCACTTAATAGAGCGTAGCCCCAAAACGATAATGGAAGATCAGTTTGACACATCATAGACCGAACCATATCCAATAGGGTTCGATTCCTCCTCTCGGACACGCCATTCCATTGTGGCGTTCCGGGTGGAGTGAGTTGGGACACGATCCCACACTCTCTAAGATAGTCGTCAAACTCTTGGCTCAAGTATTCTCCTCCACGATCCGATCGTAGAGCCTTGATACTTTTGCCAAGTTGCTTCTCTACTTCATTCTTGAATTCTTTGAACACTTCAAAGGATTCGGATTTTGCCCTCATAAGGTACACAAATCCATATCTACTGTAATCATCAGTAAACGTAATGAAGTAGACATAACCACCCCTGGCAGGCGTGGCAAATGGCCCACACACATCGGTATGTATGAGCGCCAATTGCTCACTAGTCCTCTCACCTTTCTTATTGAAAGGGGACTTTGTCATTTTTCCCAATAAACAAGCCTCACATGTCTCATATGATTCAAAATCAAATGAGTCTAGCAATCCATCCTTATGGAGTCTAGATACACGTTTCTCATTTATGTGGCCTAAACGACAGTGCCATAAATAAGCAGGATTTAAATCATTTATTTTAATCCGCTTGGTATTAACGTTGTAGACAGGATTACTTAGATCAAGGACATAAAGTCCATTAAATAATTGCGCACTAAAATAGTGAATATTATTCAAATAAAAGGAACAACAATTGTTCTTTATTGAAATAATAAAACCTTCCTTGTCCAAACAAGAAATAGAAATAATGTTTCTGCTCATAGCAGGCACAAAATAGCAATTATTTAATTCTAAAACTAATCCTGAAGGCAGAGATAGCTCGCAAACGCCCATGGCCAATGCAGCAACCTTTGCTCCATTCCCAACGCGCAGATCTACCTCCCCTTTAGCCAATCTTTTACTTCTCTTTAGATCCTGCATATTTCGACAAATATGAGATCCACATCCAGTATCTAATACCCATGATGTAGAGACAGTTAAATTGACATCTACAACAAAAATACCTGGTGGTGGTGGAATCACTATTCCAAGCCGCTTGTCCTCCAGATATTTTGGGCAGTTCCTCCTCCAGTGTCCAGGTTGACTACAGTAGTGACATTCACCCTTAGTCACGACCTTGGCAATGGCACCAACAGGCTTAAGGGCTTGTTCCTTGGACTTGGCAACTGACTTGCCTTTGCCCTTGGAGGAAGAGGCAAACTTTTTACCCTTTCCTTTATGCACCATCATAATGGCCTTGCCCTTACCCTTGTTGATGCTCTGTTCAGCCGTCCTCAACATATTGAGCAAATCTGGCAGTGGTTTAACGATCTCGTTCATGTTATAGTTCATAATGAACTGTCCATAACTCTCGGGCAACGATTGCAACACGAGATCGGTTGCCAACTCTTGGCCGACCGGGAACCCAAGCCGGGCGAGATTCTCCAAGTACCCGATCATTCGGAGTACATGGGGTCCCACCGGGTTCCCTTCTGCCAGATGACATTTGAACAGTGCCTTTGAGACCTCATACCTCTCTACCCTCGCCTGCTCTTGGAAGAGCTGCTTTAGATGTTCGATCATATCGACAGCATTCATGTTCTCATGTTGCTTCTGAAGCTCAGAGGTCATGGTGCAAAGCATTAGGCAGGCCGCATCATTAGCGTCATCAACACGCTTTTGATACGCCTTTAAGGCAGCAGGTGTCTGATTCTCTGGACCTTCTGGAACTTGCTCCTCTATTGCGTACAGCTTTTTCTCTTGCTTGAGAACAATTCTCAAGTTTCTGTACCAATCGAGAAAGTTGGTTCCTGAGAGCTTGTCCTTCTCAAGGACAGATCGTAGGGAATGTTGTGAACTCGATGAGTTGTTTGCCATTTGGAATTCTACAAAAGGAAAATACGCAAGTTTTAGTATTTGTGAATTTTTGACTATATTTAATAATGGCTAGTTTATTAAATATAGCTCCCACTATTTTTCTACGGATTAATAACCCTCAAGATATTAATGCGGAAAATATCCTTATATTTTCTAGTGGGCCAAGATCCATCTTTTTCATCTCCTTATGAGCTTGCTTTGGCAAGTCACCCATAATTCGATTACTTCTTAGGTAGGAACGATTCCAATTGCATCCCATATGCAACTCTTGGTTCAATCGGGCAAATAACTCCTTATTTATCCATCCTTATGGATAATCCCAATTGATTGCCTCTAGGTTTCTTAATCAAATTAATAGCCTAGTTGTGCTCAACCTCTTATCTAAACAATTGCACATTGTTACGTGCCATCGCATTCCATCATTATGAACCAAGTCGCCATGCTTTGGCACGCACGAACTTGATAAATAATGATGATAATGAGTGTTTAAATAACGAGAAGGCAAGAACACAATATTTTAAAATTTGAGGGATTTTTCTTCAAATTTAATTATTTTGTTGATCAATATCAACTAATCTATCTATTTGAGTTTGGGCACAACTCCAAATAATAGATCCGGGTTGTCTAATTATCTTATTATCCTAATTGCATGCATCATCCATACACCAACCACACAAATAATAAGACAATAAATAAACAACCACAAAACAGTAATTAAACGTGATGTGGATATGGCCTTTTCTAGACTAAGATAATTCCAAGCCAATGGAATTATCTATGAACCCTAAACAAACACACATCTCCATGCGTCTTGATCTTTTGGTCCATCCTTCATAGTCATGTGGAATGCTCCATGCTCCATGCTCCATCTTTTGTGGCTTCTTTGGCTTTGGGCTTCTTTTCTCCAATCTTGGCTAACAATCTACTTTATCTAGCACTAGCTAATATCTAAACTAAATAAAATAAATCTCACAAGTTGAGAAAAAAAATGGCACGCAGGCCATAAAACCCTAATTAATTATTACAATTAATTGATCAGCTCGCAGGCCGTAAAACCAAACCACAAAATTAAACATCCACATCAAACCACATCCTAAGGCCATATCCAATCACCATGCGATTTGCACATAAACAGTTAAAAATTCAATTTTAACGCGCTTGGTCAATTTTAATTGATTTTAGGATTTCTAGGGTTAAAACGGTCCATGGGCCCAACAATCCAATTGCCCGGGCCCAAATAAGTGAACCATAAAGCCCTAGGGCCGGCCCGGCCCAAAACCTGCAAGCTAGGCCCGCGGGTTAGGGCCGCCCGCCCCCTTAGGGCGCCAAGCTTGGGCGGCAAGCAAGGGGGGGCGGCTCCCTAGGGGCCGAACCTTCCTTGTGGAGGTTGTTTCCAAAACAACCTCCTTGCTTGGAGCCCAAGTTTGGTTGTTTCCTTGTTGTGGGAGAACTCCTTCTTCCCCAAGGATGCCCAAACCCTAGATCTAAGATCCTAAAATTTCTCAAACTCACCAATTCATGCATCCAATGCAATAATTGGGTCTTGTTATGATTAATTCTTTGACAAATTGCATCCAATGCTTGATTTGTCTTGTTTTACGCGATAAACAACAAATTAAGGTGTAAAACAACAAGAATGTAACACATAAACTACGTTTATGCTCTATGACCTGGCTCTGATACCACTGTAGGGTTTTGATTCATGGATCGCGCAAACGGAAGCATAATCAAACAAACAACCATGCAAAACCCTCCAAGGATCACAAGTCTAGATGCATAACGATAGTGAAGGTAAGAAATCATAAACACACCTTTGGGTTCTCCTTGATGACTTCAAACGCGAATAGTGTCACGTTCTCTATAGTTGATCCACGCCTAGAGTTGTTCCTAGATCTCCAATCACCTTGGTGCTAGCCCGGATTGAAAGGAGGGTGAAGAAATCACGCAAAACGAGACACCAAAAGGGGTTCGGCACCCTTGTGGCGTCGGGGACAAAGGGGCGGCGGCAAGGGGGCGGCGTCCCTCTTGTGGCTTGCTCTCTCTCTCCTTTGTTCTCTCCTACTCTTGTTATGTTCTCTTTAGAGCATAATGTGTATAGGGAAGGAAGGAGGAGGGTCCTTTATATAGTCCAACAACTCCTTGTTAACTACCTAAAGGACTTATTCTAGTCCTACTAGAATTCAATTTAGTCCCTTCCTTGCAAATTAGTCCCTACTAAGTTTGCAAGGGTTTGCAAAGTGATCCTTCTAATTAATTAATCCAATTAATTAATTCCACAATCTAGTATAACTCTATATAGCGTGTGACCCCATAGGTTCTATCTAGTTGGTAGCAACTCTTTGCTAATATGGAGCGGTTTCTAGCAAAACATCCATTCTAGCCAACTAATAGAATAGTCATCTAGACAACCTTGTACAAGTAATTGTCTCATCCCTTTGCCTCCATATCCGGATTGGACACGAGACATACAAGTCACACTCGTATATCCAATCCCTAGTTTCTCGATCCATGGAATAGCCTTATTCGTGCAAATAACATCAATATCCTATATATTGATTTATTTGAGTCTGGCCAGACATTCTATAAGCACTATCCTCGAGTGGCCTTGGATATTTGCTCCCGTTATGTGGGAGGGGCAAATCCTCTCTACGTCCACTACGATCTCTAAGCTTGCTTCTCATTGTATCCAGTACACGCCTTTATAACTACCCAGTTACGGTGTAGCGTTTAACGCTACCAAGATCACAATGATCCACAACTAGAATATCTAGTGACTTCAAGTCTAAGGATGACAATACCATTGTACCCGAGAAGCGCTTGTGACTCAACATAACGTGTATGTAGCCTTCTCGGTAATGGGTCAATCCAGTGCAACATTCCGTAATGCACACCTATGTGTTGGATCGTGATATCTCCATATCAATCCAACCCCATACTAGTCTATAGATGATTGTCCCATTTAATCATTATACTTGACTAGGGATATTTAAGATAAACAACACAATTGTAAATCTAAGGACTTCATTATATTAAATATCCAATAAATAATAAATGAATTTCTAGCCAATTACAAATTCATACTAAACTAGATTGCCTCTAGGGCATCTATTCCAACAGAAGGAACAATCAAATGTGAAGGTTTTGCCGACAGTTTCAGACAATGGTTTTACCTCGCGAGGAAGCCCTTGCCATTTCTCGAAAATCTTCACGAACAATGTCTTCTACAGCTTTATCGTGTCTTCCAAACCCTTGCTGAAACTGGGATGTATTTCTAGGACTTGGATAAGATCCTTGGGAATCAGAGCGCCCATATTGTGGGCCAACGGAACTCTTCTCAGGTGAAATGGATCTTCTCATCTGAGAATCGTAATGCTTTCTTTCAGCCTCTTCTTTCACTTTGCGGACAGCATTAGTACCTTTCGACAAAATCAGCCTATCCTTGCCACTGACAACGATAAATTTTTCTTCAACTATTAATTTGCAGCCAATATCCTTCTCAATCTCTTGAATAACTTTTTCTGTAAAAAATGCTTTCACGTATTCCTCTCTGGCAGAAACTTTCTCAACAAAATCTTGAGATTTGCGATTTGCTCCAAGAGTCGAAGGACAACCCTGAAGAAGTACCATACAAAACATATTTAAATAACAAAATTATAGTAGTACTGTAGTATGTAATCACCTTAGATAAGAAATTACAAGCAAAAATCTAAACCAATGTAGCTATGGAGATCAACCATTGAGCTAACTGGAAGGTATATAGAGGCTAAAAATGGAAAAGGAAAAAAGAAAGGACTTATAACTTCTAAATCGCAGAGGATCACTCTAAGAAAGCAGAATGAACTACACCAATTTAGGGACAAGATCAGTGCTGAAGAAAGGTCTTGAACAACTAATATACTATTTGATAGATCAAGAGTTTGACATCTTAACAGTCGCAAGATGTGAATAGAGTTTCTAATTTCCTTATATAAACTCCATAACATCTTAACAGTTGTAAAACATTAAACCTGACTGGAAAGAAAAGACATCCGATGAAATTCATTTACCGGCTGGGCAAGATCTACATGTCAACGTAATGGTATGTTTTGAGCCTTGTCCTATTTTTTATTTCAGCGAAGGAAAACCAATTTTGATTCAACATTTTTTTACAGAAACCCTTGTTGACCCAGATGAAGAACACCGCCAAGAAACCCAAGCGGTGCAGAGAACAGAGAGCCTTGAAATTCATGCGAGGATTTTACAAAACCCTAGTTACAAGCGACCAATATGTGCCCTACCAGTGTTAGGTTGCAAACAAATGGACTGGATCCAGAGGGATAGAGGGAAAAGGTTATACCTTTGTGACAAACGAAGACGAATCGAAGACAGCGGCATGCAAGTGCGGTGGTTCACCGTCGGCGGCGGAGAAAGAAGAAGAAGAACGGAAGCCTCTAGGGCACCGGCTATAACGGCGACAACGAATTGCAGAAGCTCTGGGCCGTGATACACCTTCATCTCCGGCGACCACATGAACCACGCCCATCACCTTCGTCTTCTTCTCCGGTCAGACGAAGAGAGAAGAGGAGTGAGAGAGAGGTGGGAGAGAGCTACGCGGTGCTGTAGAAGAGAGAACAGAGAGAGATGAGAGAGAAGAACGAAGCTTCTGGTTGAAGCTGGCTTCTCTCAGAAGCCTTGTGATATCAAACCAGGCAAAGAAGATCCAAAATGACCACAACGCCCTTCAACCACACCCTACCTGTTCCACGTCAGCAAGGGCATAACCGACCTTTTCTACACGTCACAATTACGTAGGCATTTCGCTGGCACTTTGTCCGAATTGGCAGCACGTGATTGGACCACCACTGCCACGTAAAGTGGCTGTAACTTCTTTTATATAGGTAGTAGGATAATAACTCATCATCAATCAAAGTAATATTAATTCTCCACAAACAATAAATACACTAATATTTAATTTAAATTAGAATGTTGAAACATTGAAAATTAATTAGTCCCATTTGATAAATTTAAGTACGAGAAAACTGGATTTCAAAGTCGCGTTAGAAGTATTAAAACCCCTTAAACATTTTATCAAAAAATTGAATTAAGTGCACAAGTCTAGTACTCAAAACCTACACATAGAAAAAAAATCATATATATCATTAAAATAATTAAAGAAATATAAATTTGACATAAGTAACCTTTTAATATTAGGACTATAACAAGTTTAATAACTTCTATAGAAAAGTACCATAATTCTATTAGTCACTTAACATAGTATTGACATGAATAATATTTATAAAATATATGCCCTTTTACAGAAGAAATTTCTATAAAAATGCGATCTTTTGTAGATAAAAATTCATTTCCCCCCAAATTTTTATATTGTAAAAATGTAGCAAACATATAATTACGTCGTTAAGTGTTATTTGTCGCTTTAGAAAAAAATTGAGAAATACCCTGATTATTACTTCAAACTTTTACTAGTTTTGACCAATGACAACAATAGTATTCATAACAGGAATTTAAAATAGAATATGATCATTTTATCAAAAAATAAATCATAGATTTAAAATAATTAACGGTTTCACAATTCACTTGAAATAGGGTATTTAGGTCATCAGAAAATTAATTTAAAGAAAAAATGGACTAAAAGGATGTAAGTGTCTTTTTTATAAAAATCATTTGGATCTATTTGTCCAAAGGCAAAATCTGAGATGATGTAAATGAAAATTACCCACTGTTAAAGGCATAAGGTCTGCCCTAAGCACTGATGATGAGGCGCCGCATCTGTCCTAAGCCCATAATACTAAAATACATGTTTTGTTGCACAAACAAATCGCTTGTTAATGTTGTAACAGAACTCCTGTTTCAGAGCTCTGATACTACCAGTTTGTTATGACAAACCACCTCACGAACAATGAACAAATAAAGAAGAACACGAGTATTTTACGTGGTTCGCTAGCAAAATATTTGTTAACTACCTCTACGGCGAAAAAGCACTATTTATTCACTTAAGAAGAACAAGGCTACAAGAAAGTTTTTGCATACCTAATAATGTGACTACTAGATTCTTTATATAGTGTTAGGAAATCCCTAAAGTTTCCAAATCCGATTTAGAAACAAACTTGTTTCTTAACTAATCCTCCACCGCTTTTGACTTCCCATGTTTCCTAATCAAAGTTGGAAACAAAGAGTTTGGCTTCCTTTGACCAATTCGAGGCACCAACTCAACAGTTAATAATCATTAGGGCCGTGAATTTAGTTGACGTGTATGCAAGCTGGTCCGAACAACATGGTAATGTAAGAAAAAACTAAATAAATAATCCATAATTATTTTTTAGAAATAAACTCATATAATTAAATTTTGAAAGTTAAAACACAGGAATAAATAATTTATCCCCCAATAAATTACCTATTACACATATTCTACTACTATTCCATAGCAAGGACATATTATTGAAGCTGCAGTGTGAAGAATATAACACGAGAAATGAAGTCTGACATGATCCCAACACAACACAACCCTATTTCACACACACAAACACAGTTTTACTTGTACTTCTTGTGGAGGTTATTGACAGCAAGCACCACCAGCAAGAGATATGCAAGTGAGCCCACAAAAGAAACGGCCATCGCGGCGATGCCTTGGTGGCAGAACTTATCGAACACGTTGCAGACCTTGGTCCAGCGGACGTGCGGGTTTCCCTTCATGCCCAGAACGCCGACGGCTCCGGCTGCTCCGACGCTGGAGAAGAGCAGAGCCACCATGATGAGGTCAAGGACCATGATGATCAGTGACAGGTTCTTCTTAGCACCCTTGGTGGCCACTGTGAGGACCAGAGACAGTGCAGCATAGGTACATGCAATTGAATTGACCACCACAAAGTACCTAAATAATCAAAAAACACAACATGAACAGTTATTTTGTGGGTAATTTGTTTGTGTATTTGTACCATGATATCACATATGAACCACATGTGTTGCAAGATAAAAGAAAGTATGGTTTCTTTAAACTTTTGCAAATGAGGTGCTAGAACATACTACCTCCTCCGTTTCTCCTAAATCTTTCTAGTGCACTATTCACCAGGTCACTTTGACCGATAATTTGGTTAACAAAAAGATGCAAAAATATGATTATATTTTCATAGTTTTGTAGCACTGATACAAGTATGCCACTGATCGGTTAAGGAAAGCAGGACTACAAGAGTGCAAGCCCTGTGATTCCTCTGTTGCTGTAAAAGATCATATTGCGCAGGATGGAGACCTCCTCTTCAACAATGTGCATCTGTTTGCGGTATCTAACAATCACCAGATCTGATATTCAATTTGTTGTGAACAGATCTGATATTCAATTTGTTGTGATCAGCCTACTAACATGGATTATGTTGCTCTTAAAAGAGTACTCAGATATGTCCAAGGAACTATTTCTCATGGCCTACTTATTGGAAATACTACAGACACGCTTTGTGGATTTACAGATGCTAAATGGATGGACTATTCCCTCGATCGAAGGTCCAATTATGTTTTCTTCTTCTTTATGGGTGACACATTGATTTCATGGAGCTCAAGAAAGCAATACACAACGGCTAGATCCTCCAAAAAAACTGAATACACTGCCACGACTATTGCTTCAGCTGCGTTAAAGTGGTTGATATAGATTTTTACATATTTAGGTATTGGCTTTTCTCGGCCTCCTATATTGTTTTGTGACAATCTGTCTGCTTGGTCTCCAGCTAAAAACCCTGTTTTCCACGCTTAAACAAAGCACATTGAAATTCATTTTCAATTTGTTAGAGAGCAAGGTCAGTCCAATTCACTGCAGTTAGTTCATGTCCCAACCAAAGATCAGTTGGCAGATGTGTTTACTAAACCTCTTTCCTCTCAGAAACTTCAAGACATGCAACACAGAATTGCATATTTTACCTGTTTTTGGTGTCAAGTAAAAGTTGGGGTTGTATTTGTCAATTTTGGAAAGCTGGGAGTATGTTAAAGTGAAAATTGGGGTTATATTTGTAAATTCAGAAAAATTGGGAGTATGTCAAATATTGTATTAAATAGAACTACAAGGTCTGTCCTGCAATTGCGGAAAAGTAGCTAACCGCTACTTGAAGCTCGAACTAATGTTTTGTTAGTTAGTTAATAATTATTGAAAAGTAGCTAACAGCTTCTTAAAGCTGGAACTAATGTTCTGTTAGTTAGTTAGTGAAATCATTATGTTCATCATCTCTATTCTCCTTGTATTTCCAGAATTGAGGATTCTTGATTGTTCAAGAATCATGTCTTTCTATATGTTGCCAAATTTAGGACAAGAATTAGTCCTCAACCGAATTGGGGCCAAATGGCCAATGATACCCACTGTTGGAGTGATGCTTTCATGATCTTTTACCCCGGGCTGGGACACAATTTAGGTAGGTGTTGGACTTGCCTTGAAGTAACTAATTCGACCTAAAACAAACAACTACCTATATCATCACAGTTTCTTTCAGCAATTTTAATTAGAAAAATGTTAGAGAACCCACTGTTTATTTTTTTGCCTAACTGCCACACCGATACAATCACACCATACGAGTAATGACTTTACCAATGTTACATTTGAGTGAGAGACATGTGGGAGATACCAGTGGATCCTCTAAGACTTCTCCTTTGTTCGCCACTTCAATTTTTAGTGGTTATTTTTTTAAAAATTAAAATTATTTTCAAAACAAACTGCTCATGTTAAAGAGAATTCCACATGAGTTGTGACACTAGACTTTGATCAACTACCGACGATATATAGTTTTTTCCCCTTAGAGAGTAATAATGAAATTATTGACCTTAAGTTCCCCGTAGGATTAAATTTTCGGGTTCAGATGGTCTGTCCATATAAGTTTAAACATTCGTGACTCAATAAAAACTTTCTACTCATACTCAAGCTGAGAGATTGCCAGCCAAGTTCCCCAAGATCCACACAGCTACCTCCACTGTTGAGTACTACCACTCTGTCCCAGCTCTTTCTTCCCAATTTGACTTTTGTCACTATTCACTGGGTCACTTTGACCCGGTGATTTGAATAACAAACCGATGTAATTTTTTGATAGCTTTTTCATGGTATTGTAGAGTAAAAGTTGCTCTATAATATGGTGAAAAAATTATCAAAAGTCGTATTATTTTGTCATCCAAATCATCCGGTCAAAGTGATCTAGATACGAGTCAAAAAAGTCAGATGGGAAGAAAGAGCTGGGACGGAGTGGTAATTGTTTACTATAAAGCACCTTCCCAAGATTTAATAGTGGTGCTGCAATAGTTCTTCTATTATTGATTAGAAAACCAGAAGTTAGTTGGTAGTTGTCATAAATACTTATCTACCCCGCATTGAATATTTTGTCGTTGTAGTAATTACACAAATAATTGCTCCCCAGACACCACGCAACATATGCTTTCAGTTTTAGGTTAGTAGACAGACGAGTCTTATCAATTTAATCAACTCTGGTTCAGTCTTTTTTTTTAGAATTACATTATAAGGCCGGGTTCTAACTCGGGATCTAATGTAGGCGTTACAAACGCTCTGCCACTGAGCTAGCACCCATCTGTCGTTCGTCTGGTTCTAGTTACTTTTGTTCACTTCATAATCTTAATTTTGAGGAAGATATAACCCTACTTAGTACATAACAGGATTCACAAGAAGTAAAAAAAAAATGCTTCATACTACCTTAGTTTCACCAGCATCGACTCTGTGTACTTTTTTTCACAACTTACCGGGTCACTTTCATTTGGTAATTTGATTAGCAATATGATGCAAGAATTTGGTAATCTTTTCATATATTTGTAGTGTAAAATTTATGATACAACATAATCGTTTTGCTATTCAAAATCACCGGATCAAAATGGCATGAATACAGATGAAGAAGTCAAACAAGGAAAGATCATGCTAAAAACAAGTGAAGTATATCATGATACAGGACAACTCATGATACATGATGCAGAAACATTTATGAGGTGACCCGATTGTGGTCATGATCTGGACAAAACTTGCATGTACGTTCCAATACTACCCCTAAATACATAATGGAAATTCCACTGTACAAAATACAAGCAAGTTGCAAATGCCACTCTGTTTCTTCTCTTTCACCCTATTTGACCTTTTTGACCGCAAAATGATTCGATTTTTTGATAAATTTTTCATCGTGTTATAAAGTACTACCTCCGTTTCGTCTGTTTCGTCTGCGTTTGACTTTTTAACCCGTAGCTGAGTCACTTTGACTTGTTGATTTGGGTACTAAAAAGATGTAATTTTTTAATAATTTTTTCATGGTATTTTAGAATAAACTTTCCTCTATAACACCATGCAAAGATTACCAAATTCTTTTATCGTTCTGCTAATCAAATCACCGGATGAAATTAACCCAGTGAATAGTGACAAAAAATGAAGTAGACTGAAACAGGCGAAACAGAGGTAATAACTTTTACTCTACAACACCATAAAAAAATATTAAAAAATTACATCTTTTTGCTATCTAAATTACCGGGTCAAAGTGACCTGGTGAATAGTGCAAAATGGTCAAATGGTGTCTTAGAGAAGAAACAGAGTGGTATGTGATAAACTTAAAGACAACACCTACTTCTAGTCTATTTTGGTGAGACAGAAGCAATGCTACGTGTACGGATACAAACCCACGCAGGCACCACAAATAGTTTGTAATACCAATCTTTGTTGGGTAAGGTATAAGGGAATGAGTATAAGGATAAACTTATACAAATGATTTGTTTGGATATGATGCAAGTACACGAATACAATACATCCCATTTCTTCTAAAAAAAATAAAAAAAAAAATACAATACATCCCATATAATCTCACAATTTTCTTATGACCTCAACTAAAATACTAAACCCTAATACCCTTATTCGTTCAAACACATATTGCATCCCATATAATCTCACTTCACATACTGCATCTTGTCATGCCTCATAGCCTGTTATTTGTATCTTGTCATTTTCATTTACAACCATATTCTACTTCATGTCACAGTATATGTCTCACACACATGTTTCTTGTACCTTACCCTGCATATGCACACTCCTTTTTCCAAAAATACATAAAACATCATATTAAACATATACTAATAATGGTATACTGCGTTTTAGAGAAGGTCAGACTGAGACGCTTTAATGAACTGTCTCAGAGGCCTTACAAGTGAACTAACCGGCTGGTTCCATATGCACACATCTAAAGAGTACAAATTTGTACAAAGAGTTGTGATACTTCCAAAATGAAAATTTTGTTTCCTGCGACAAGAAATGAGATAGAGAGAGGGAGAGACTTACACAAAGGCAGACAAGTAAGTCCACTTAGCATGGACAGGGATATTGAGTGGTGGAAGAGAGGAGACCAGCTGCATAGGAACAATCTTGGTCTGCTTATCAACTCCAAGCACTATAGCTGCCACCAGTGTCATCACCATAGCCAAACCCCTCAACACCAAGTCACCACCCCTTACTCTTCCTCTCCCCTCATCACCGCCGCTCACCGCCCCTTTCCCACCTCCATTGCTGCCGTGGTTCTCCATATAGTGTGTGAGACAAACTACTAAAAAACAGAGAGCGAGAGAGAGATGGTCAAAGTGTGTGACAAGGGGTATATATTTATATCCGAGAGAGATGGATCAAATCAAGTTGTGCCTCCTTTGTTTGTTGTGTGTGGTTGAGTTTGACTTAAATGCCGTTTGATAGAGGCGGTTGGGGTATTCGTTCACATTATTACTACTATTAGGGAGTAGGGAGTACCACCTCTGTGCCAGCTCTTCAACCCATTTAACTTTGGGGAGAAATTATGAACGACAAATATAGCTAACGATATGATACGAAAGTGTGTTAATTTTTGCATAACATTGTACATCTTTTTGTTATGACAAACTATCTCACAAAAGATGAACGAATAAAAGAAGAACACAGGATTTTACGTGGTTCGTTAGCGAAAAATTCGCTAACTACGTCCACGGCGGAAAAACACCATTTATTAACTTAAGAGGAACAATTACACTTAGATGATTGCATGCTAACTAGTGACCCCTATGATCCTTTATACAGTGCTATGAACAAAATAAACCTCACGTCATTAGAAAAAAATTCACTGCCCACCGAAGGTTTTCAAAAGATATTAGGAAACAACTTTGTGACCTCTTTTGACTCATACTAGCCTTTGACCATTCAAGGTACCACTAACCCAACATTTTTTAACACAATAATACTATGAAAAAATTAGTAACCTTTTGTATCATGGATCAAAGTAACCCCCAAAGTCAAATAGGAGAAAGAGATTAGACAAAATTGTACGTTTTAGGAGGGTACATGTGATTGTGGAACAAGAAACGTCTACAAAGCATGTGTAGGTAGGGTGCACAAACAATCCGTAGATCCGCAAGAACCTGTTGGATCCGTGACGGATTGAGTCCCATTCGATCCGCCGATCAATTTATGATTTTTTCTAAGAAGTTTACTAATTTCTTTAATGTGATTTGTTGACTAATAATTTTGTTAATTTTACTATTTTCTTCAATGTCATTTGTTACAATGTTAACTTGTACTAAGTAATGTGATTACGTATCATTGTTGTGGTGTATAATTGTGATATACGAAGGAAGATATTTTATAAGTTAACTGAAAAATATAGCAAATAGTTATTATAAACAAATATTTTGTATATTACTTGAATATATTTGAACATAATTTGAACTATTTACTGTCCTTGGATTGATCCGTCTGATCAGGGAAATCTTGAATTGGATCGGACTAGATTTTTCGATCCATAAACCGCATATCGGATTTATTTCAACCCCAATCGAGACCAATCCGATTTGTGTGCACCCTTATCTCGATTTGAGGTGGGTTAGGAATGGAGGGGAATGAGGCAGGCTAGGTGGTGGAGCTAGAAGGGGAAGGAGAGGGGCGTTTTTCTTTGGGGAAATATGACCCAGGCCTGTCTGGGCTCAAACAATCCCCTATTTAGAGGGGGCGGGCCAACAGGATCACTGTTAAGGATGACAACGGGTCGGATCTGGATCGGATCAATCTAGATCCGATCCAGATCCGACTAGGAGAAATGGGATCCAGATCCGATCCAGATCCGTTCGGATCATCACCGGATTCGGATCAGATCGGATCGGGCTTCATCCAGCTGATCCAAATCCGATCCGTAGATCCATATAATACGTGGTCGGATCGGATTCGGATCGGATCCGACTTGGGTTTGAAATAAAATACAAAAAATAACATAAGAAATAAATAGTATTTCATACGCTAAGGCATGTTCTCAAGTTATGAAGCCTAAAACACAACATAAATAGCTTTGTAGGTTGGAATTACTAATGTATTCTTCTTGGAAGTGAATGTGGGGAGGTAATATGAATATATTTGTAAAGCACACATATGCGTCGGATCGGATCGGGTCGGAACCCGGTGGATCTCCCCTTAGATCCAAATCCGATCGGATCTGGCTTTCCAGATCCAAATCCGATCCATTTTCAATTGGATCGGATTCGGATCCGATCCATTCGGCCCGGATCGCTCGGATCACAGATCGGATCGGACCATATTGCCATCCCTAATCACTGTATTAAAATTTTAATGTATATATACATATGTGTGTGTGAACATGGGACTAAATAACCCATCCCAAGTGTGTACACTGGTCAATTACTTGGCAACTTTTTTTTTAATTAACGGTTTTGGTTCTCATGCCCAAGTTTGTTTTCACACTTGAGGAGGTCAGTGCCAATTCCCAAAAGTTGGGCAGAAATAGAATTAGGGATAAATTCATCTTTATAGAAACTACAATTTGTCTCAATAATTTATGATTTTTTAAAAGTACTCTCATACTTCCAGTGACCTTAATTTCGCCAAATCTAGCATAAAACTTAATTTTCATAAGTTACAGGATGCCCCTTCTATTTCCTGGTAATTATAAAATTACCATACGATAACCCGTAATCACTAATTGCATAATTTGCCCTACTACATTGTAATCCCCACCACACTCAAGTTATGCTTGTTTGCCAAAAAGTTTTATGAATTGCACACCTGCTTGAAAATTAAAGGGTCTTACATTCTACCATTCTTAAAAGAATCTTCGTCCTCGTATGTAATCCTCTTGAGCCCCTTCTTTAACCCTTAATGAACTCTTGTCGATCTTTCCTATCTATATTATATTGAAGGTACTTTATAGCGATCCTACTCCATCACATATTGTTTCTTATATAATCTCTATATCTTAATGCTCTTTCTTTCGTGGCTTGTTAACTTATGTGGTGCCACCTTTTCATTTTACGCAACCCTAATCAGTGCTAGCTCAACTATCCATTTTACCTTCACATTTGCAATGTCTGCTACCACTTTCCACTTTACCCTCACATTTGCAAACTTTATTACCACTGCATATACTGGTAGCTGAATTTGCAGATGTGAAGGTAAAGAGGATAGTTGAGCTAGTGGTAAGAAAATTTGCAGAGATGAAATAGATGATTACTTAGAGTTTTTGAAATATGCATGCAGGGAAAGTGCAAGCTAATCATCCCCTTTACCTCTGCAAATTTTGCTAACAGTAGAGATACTCCCCACATGGGTAGGGATGCAGCGGGTTGGATCCGAATCAGAGCCCTTCCCGATCCAGATCTGACCAGGATAAATGGGATCCAGATCCGGTCAAGATCTGTTTGGATCGTCACCGAATTCGAATCAGATCGGACCAGGTTTTATTTAGCTGACCAAATTCAACCCGTAGATCCATATAGTACGTGGTCGGATCAGATTCGGATTGAATTTGACTCGATTTAGTTATGAAATACAATAAATAACGTAAAAATAAATACTATTTCATACACTAAGGCATATTAGTAAGTTATGAAGCCTAACATACAAAAGAAAATATTAAGTCATTCCACCATGTTTCCAGGGTGAGTCCCTGTTTCAATTTGGCATTTTGTTGAATATATATGGAATTGGAATCCGTAAGTGTTCGAAGAACCCTAGTTATTTGTCGATCGAATTATCCCTCTCTATTGTGATTTAGTACAATTAAGTCATTCCACCATGTTTCCAGGGTGAGTCCGAATCTATATAGCCTCGAGTTTATGCCTAACTCGTCGAAAATATTCACTAGAGTCTGAGTTGTTGTTCGCTGGAAAAATCAATTTCTCTCAGATTTTTAATACAATTGGTGTTGAGGATCGTCTCACGATAGACATATATTGATGCACTAGTCATGAGGCCATAATTTTACTTGCTTTTATTTAGCTACAAGTGTGACCAAATGGAATCATTGATAAAAAGAGATCAATGAGTTATCAATGTACCGCCTTAATTGGCAACTGATTTGTGAGAAATCTGAAAGAATTGCTTCATTAAAGTGCTACGACTGGATTCCGTTATACTGGATTGGGCCTTCAGATAACTCTGGGCCCGGGTTATGAGGATAGAGATTGTGCGATTCTCCTCAGCTTCACTTTTAAAGCTCGAGTATCATATTTAATTATTCATTCTAAGCTGTAGGCACTAGTACTACTTTACTGGACAGAAGATCTCGCAGGGAGTGCCAACACTTATGGTTTTAATTATATTGGTGGATTGTTGGATTGGTTATTCCTTGTAAGATGTGAATTTGATCTTCACAACCCTACAAGTAGTGGAATTTGGAGTCAGTTGTATGAGGCTGAACATGAACAGAATCTCCAGTATCAGAACTAATAAGAAATGTTACTTGACTTAATACTTGTTCTAGACCACGTAGGTAAAACTAGTTTTCAACTCCGTTGTTACAGAATCATGTGTTTCTTAAGCATTCTTCTTTAACATGATTACACTATTTTCAAATTGATAAAACATTTCAAACTATTTGGGACCATTGTACGTTGAGAAGTCCTGAAGTGCAGTTGTTCCAGGGGTAACATGATGGGATGCACTATCATTCAACATCCATGCATCTGAAGATCCTAAGACTTGATTGACTGTTCTGTTGACTACAGGGGTGTTGGACAAAACTGAGTGGTTGTAGTCACGCAGAAAGCGATTAAGTTTGCGACAATCGCGAACAAGTCTTGCAAAGTTGCAGAAGTGACAACGCTTCTCGGGACGCCCATGCTAGGTAGAGGCTGATGGGGGGGGGGGACACAGCCCATTGTGCACATTTGATGATTGTTTGTGGCAACCTTGGTTGCCCGAATGACCACCATTGTGCGAGTACTGAGGGGATGCACCCTGATGTGATAGCATTCCTGAGTGACGCTGCGTCACTTTGGTTGTGTCTAGGAGAGGTGCAGATTCTAATTATATTTTTTGCAAGGAGCGCTCGTGCTTCTAAGAATGGACATGATTTGAACAACGGAGACCGTTGTGTTGCAAACTCGAAGGGAAACCACGATGGGGGAGTAATCGACCTCAAATTGGTTGATGATGGACATCAGAAGGTTATTGTTTGACACTGGGCTTTGCGTGAGAGCAAGATTAGTGGGTATGTCCTTCATATCCTTGATATATTCCGAAATGGAACGATTTTTGCAAGGATTGCGAACAAGTTTGTTCTTGAGTGCTATGACTCGGCCAGAAGAAGCGTTGGCGTAGCTTTCCATGTGGGGGATCCACACGACGCAAGTAGTGGGAGCCTCAGATATCAGTGGTTGAAACGCCTTTGTGAAACTTCCAGGGAGTGCGCTGATGATGATTTGGTCTGGACGAAAACAAGTAGAGTACTCAGGTTCGGGAAACGGTCATCAGTGTAGCAGGATGGTGTTTTGGTGGTGCCATCGATGTGGCCTAGAAGATCGAAGCCATTTAGAGCGGCATCGATTTGTCGACGCCAAGCAGGAAAATTGGCGGAGGAGAGCTTGATTGGAAGGTTGGGGCATTAAGTTGAATCACTGAAGCTGGTGTGGTTGAAGTCATGGTGGTGGTGGTCGGCGTTCGAGATCGAGAAGGGAGATTGTCGGCTCACGATTTGCGATGAGAGAGAGATGGATCGTATGGATAAAAATCTACAGCTTTGATACCATATGAGATTAGAGAATGACGTGTTATTTCCATTGATCAAACTGAGTACTTACAAGAACGCTATCGACTATATACACTACATGAAGTGATTACATACATTGTATCTACAAAGTATAGTAAAAATCAAGAAAATGTAAATTAAGACTAATATGCTAAGATATGAAATGATGTAATGGTGATCGTGATGATCGATATCGAGACTGTATGAATCGTAGAAGAGATAATTTGAGATTATCTCATTCCTTAACATATTGGTCAAACTTGGGAAAATTTTACCTGGGCCGGTTCCCGTCCTAGTTGAGTGGGTTGGGGGCCGTGCTGAGCTACGGAAGGGGTCGGTTAGGGGCGGGTGGGTCGGTTTGGACCCGGGCCGACCCGGCTGACACCACGAATAGGCAGTTGCATTGTATTAATAGTTGTTACCTGTTCACATGCATTAGCTGGATCGATTTATTTGTTTTCACATCTTCCACATTCTTTGTTCTTCACATCTTCCGACATTTTGTGGATTGAATGATTTGGACCATTCGTCTCCGCAAACATCTACATCAGCAACGAATACTACTAATATTATACAGACTCCAGGTATGGAATAAACTAATATAGCCTATATATATCCCTAATTGTCATTCCTGCTCACACCACTCTTTAAATTCATTGAATTCAGAGAAATATAATTTGGTGAATACCAACTTGTTCACATCCCATGCCCTGTCCATTATGAACGATGAAGTTGGGGATATCTAAATGAATTAGTTATGAATTATGATGATGATATGCAAAAGTAATGGTATGACACATTAATGTTTAATGAGATTCAACAGCCCCCCTCCCGAATAGTAGCTATAGCTACTTTGTGTTTAAGTCACTTTAGCCCATGAGACCAGACAGACATAGCCCTTAGAGAAGTTTGGTATGGATATGTTGGGACATCTAGTTTGTTTTGATGTTCTTCACGATGTTAGACGTGGACATAGGAAGTTTGGTATGGATATTGTGGTAACCTTAGCTGATAAATGCAATTATGAGGTATGCGACACCCACCTTGATGAAGCGGGATCTTATCAATCGATGCATTACACTTACAAGTGTTTTGGAACTCAACCCAATTATTATTATTTTTTAGGACAAACTCAACACAATTATTGTGATCAATTCAAGGCTAACATATGTTAGGCTTTATTAACGACATACCCCCTAGTATATTGAAATAGATGATTTCGACATTAAACGTGAGTTTGGTAAAATAGTTTCTGGTGGAGAAACTGGTTGTTAGAGCATCTCCAAGAGATGGCCTATAAGTTGTCTTTGGCACAAATTTAGGCCAGTTTTGCCCAAAAAGCAGCTCCAACAGATGGTGCAAAATCTGACCTAAATTTGAGCCAGACCTATAATTGGACCAGTTTTGGCCTAAACTGAAGACAATTTGAACCTGGTGTAAAAAATAAAAAGTTATGATTTATTGCTCTACTTCTCCTCTGATCCTCCTCATGATCCTCTACTACTACTCCAATGTTTGGATTTACCGTAGCAACAATAAATTAAGAAAATTTATAAATACTTGTCAACAATTAAAATGAAAAAAAAAGAAAAAAATTTACAAAAACTACTTTCAACTCACTTAATAGTTTGATTAATTCGATATTAAATTTATAAAGTATGATAATTATTAGATATAGTAACATAGTTTTTAATAATGAAAAAAAAAATAATGCTGTTGACCTATATTTAGGCCAGCTGCTGGAGCAGAAACTCTAAAAGTGCAGGTGTAAAATATAGGACAGGTACAAATATAGTCCAAGGACTAGGGGTGCACACGGGTCGGATCGGTCCGGATTGAGGTTGAGGTAATCCGATCCGCCGGTTTACGGATCGAAACGGATCGGATCCAATCGGATCCACGGTTTCGCGGATCGGACCAGATTAATCCGTGGATCGCAAATATTTCAAAATATTTTCGAATATGTTAAACTAACAACATAAACACTAATATACAATGATCATTTAGTACAGTTTTTAGTTAATTTACGAAATATCTTACTCTTTATATCATCAAAAATCAAAATTATTCAACACAACATTGATAAGTAATGACATTACTAAGTTAAAGTTACCATTAGAACAAATAATATTGATGAAATTAGTAAAAATTAACATAATAATATGCATAAACGAAACGAATGGATTGACGGATCGGATCGGATTTATATTTTACGATCCTAGTCCGATCCATCACGGATCGGTTCGGACCCAATCCGTCACGGATCGGACGGATTTACGGATCGGTACGGATTGACGGATTCTTGTGCACCCCTACCAAGGACAATTCAACTGTTGGAGATGCTCTTAGATTGTGGTGGATTTTTTTTCTAAATATATTGTTTAAACTATTGCGTTTGGTGATATTTTATTTATCTAGATTAAAAACTTAAGAAATATATTTGATGGTTTTTTAACTATACGCAATCGATTAAATGACTAATGTATCCTCCATTTGTATTTTTTGACGGATGCACAAAGAACAAATTCAAGAAAAAAAGTTAAGAAATTCAAGTGAGTGAAGGAGATCGTGAAAGCTAACAAACTCAAGGTATTTCGATCACAGCAATATTGTTAGTTGTTATAATATTGTTACATTTCTGAAAAATTCAAGAATAAATAGCATGCATTTTAATAGATATATGTTGTATGATTGTTACATCTCAAAAAATCAAAATTTTCATACTTAGATTTGAAAAAAAAAAAAAAGTTAACGATTTCACGAAATTTCGATCACAGCAAAATTTAAGAAGAGTTACAGGAAATTTAAAGCATGAAAATAGGACAATTAACCAAGAATAATTGCACCACAACAAGAGATCCCTATTTAATTTAACTAATGTTATTAGGATAAAAGACACTTTCCACCCCTATCTTTTTGTGAAATTCTACTTTGCTCCCCTGACATCTGGACAATTCCACTTTGTACCCTCATAAGTGACAAAACCTTACGTTTCTAACGAAATGACGATATTGCCCATGACATTGAAGAAAATAACACAATATAAATAGCCTTTTTTCTCCTCCTCCCCTATTAACCTAGCAACCTCTCTCTCTCCCTCTCTCTCTCTCTCTCTCTCTCTATATATATATATATATATATATATATATATATATATATATATATATATTCCTCTTCTTCTTCTTCTTTGCCCACCACCACAAACCATAACGTTGTCGTCGTGCTTGGTCCCCTACGCCACAGTCGTGCTTGGTTCTCTTCGCCGTCGCCGCTGTACCAAAACGAGATATAGTGTTTGAATTTGGGATGTGGTGTTAAGGGGACGAGCTTGTAATGGTGGTGGTAGTGGTTTGTGTTTGTGTCGTAGACACTCGAAGCCGACCCGACGGGAAGCCAGACCAGATCTCTCTGTCTTCTCGATCGATTGGCGGCGACGGAGGAGGTAGTGGTCTCTCTCTCTCTCTCTCTCTCTCTCTCTCTCTCTCTCTCTCTCTCTCTCTCTCTCTCTCTCTCTCTTCTTCCTTCCTTCTCTGTCTCGTTCCACTGCCATCTCTCTGTCTCCGTCTCTCCTCATGAACACAGGGAAGGCAGAGATGACCTTCTTCATATGGGTTCCTCTTCTTCTTCTTCATCTTATTATTATTATTATTATTATTATTATTATTATTATTATTATTATTATTATTATTATTATTATTATTATTATTATTTTTATTATTATTATTATTATTATTATTATTATTATTGTTAAATCTTGAAATTGAACCTAATTCATTTCAAATTGACAAAAAAATGGAGATAAAATTTTCTTTTTCTTTTTCCCGTTCCTCCCAGCGCGATGAGTAGAACACGTGGCATTAGAAGGGGCATAGGGGTTTGAATAATTGAGTTCGATGTTAAATTTAGTTTTCTTGAAATTGGGATCGTTGCCCATTGAAACCCATGTCTTCTTCTTTAACTTGGTTGATGGTTAAGTCTACTTCTTAATTTTGTGGCGATTGTCACCGGGTTTGAATCTGTATTTTTGTGGGTTTCATCTCTGTGGCTTGACCTAGGCCATGGTTTTTGGCTGCGTTCATCGATTGGGTGTTTGATCTTTGTGGCTTTCGTTTATTTGGATTTGGGCAATGATGATTATGACTTTTTGAAATTCACTTGCTAAAAAAATGCTACTTTCCTGAAGGGGAAAATTGTTTTGCAGCCCTGGTAGGGACAACTAATAGTCTTGATTTCAACTACAAATCTGAACATTCCTTCACTCTCTGTTGTCTATTGGTGAGTGGTGTAATTTTGTTAGTTGGTGAAGGGAAACCAAGAACAGCAAGAACATGAACACAAAATGGATGGGATAAATTTGTTATTGGTGGTGGTGTAATCTCTTAGTTGGTTAATGATACAATAGAGTTTACTCAAAATAAGGGCAAAATAGTCAAAAAAATGTTAAAGGCAGCCTCACGGACGGAACATGATAGAAGGGTGCTAAGTGTCCATTGATTTTCCGTTAGTAGCGGTGCAAAGTGGAATTGTTCAAACGTTGGGGGAGCAAAGTGAAATTTCATCAAAAAATAGGGGTAGAAAGTGTCTTTTACCCATGTTATTACTGCGAATTCTTTGACGGAAAATGCACTTGTTATGCTTAAGGATAACTTTAAAAATACGGGTAAAAGACAATTTGCACCCTTGTGGTTTGGGTTATATACAAAAACAACTCTACTGTTCGGGAATATACAAAAACCACACATGTCTCTGTTAGCATCTAACAACGCACTAACGAAGGGGTTAAACGACAAAAATACCCCTAAAATTTTAGTAAATTACCAACTATAAATACAATTTCCTTCCCTTCTCCTCCCTATTTTGTCTAACCCTAATCCAACATTATCTCTTTCCCTCTTCTCTCACTCACGACACAAAAAATGAAATCAATTTGCTCTTCCAACATAGGGAATCTTCTGAAATGGAAGGAAAACCGCCTCCCAACCGCAGAGACGACCCTTCAATAAGAAGTGAAGAACACTCATGAAGCAATTAATTCGAAAGCAGATCTTTGATTATTTTCTTGCCAATTCTTCAATTCTTAGCCCACAAAGGTCGCGTTTTTCTTTCTCTGTAGGTCTCACGAGATTTGATTCCAGATCTGGAGGAGTGAAGAACTACCTCGCACCACGTCGACGCTGGTCGGCGCTTCGTTGGAGCTGCCAGACAAACCAATTTCTCTGATATCCTCGATTCTTCAGACCTCGGAGTCGTCAATTGCTCTTCAAACTGGGGGTCGTCGATCGCACCGTAGGAGATGGGGGTCGGGTTAAAAAAATCAACAAAAGAAGCTTTGGGTTTGACAAATTGAAGGGATGAATTGGGTTTCTAGAGAGAGAAAGATAAGAGAAAAAGTTTGATTTTTGGCTTACTCTGGGTCATGGAGTCTTGCCAATGCCTTAGATCTGTTCGGTGGAGTGTTCTGGCGAGGTGGCGGCGGCGTGACCCAGGTAGGGGTTTCAAACTCTCTGAAAAAGCCATCCCCTCTTCTTTTCAAAGCCTCATCGAGCTCCGAGGTTCGAATGGTCGCTTGGGGTTCAAAAACGAGCTTCTATTCGGCAGCGTTTGGTCGCCTGCTTCTCTCGATAGGCCTTTTGGGTTGTGCCCAAATCCAGAAGTCTTCTTATTCCTCTTCTTCTTGGTTTTGGTCTAGCTGTATTAATTTTGATTCGGGTTGAAGTTCTCTCTCGATTTGGATGTGATTGACTGAATACGGTTCTTGTTCATCGTTGATGGAATTTTGGGGTCTGTTGGTCTCTTGGTATGGGTTTGTTTGTGGTTGGTTCAGCGATATGGGTCGAGGATGTTAGGGAGAGGCGGCGGCTTTGGGCTAGTTCTCAGAGGTGATTAGTGGAGGTCGAGTTTGTTGAGTTTTGATTTAGTTTGTTAATGTTGAGTTTTTGTTGTGGGTTTGATCGGTGTTGTTGGTTGTTTGATTTCGTGGTGGGGAAGGTGGTGGTGTTGGTGGTGGTGAATCAGTAGTGGTGGTGGTGGTGGTGGTGGTGGCCAAGAACACCTAGAACACCAAGAACAAGAACAAAATAAACATAAAAACAGAAATAAGGGCAAAATGGTCATATTGCACCCCCCCCCCTCCTCAACTGACATTAATAGAAGGGTGGTATTTGTCCAACGTTCGTCATTGACCAGGGGGGTTGTCTCTGACAGGGGTGGTGTTTGTATATCCCCGAACAACATGGTTGTTTTTGTATATAACCCCAATCACGAGGGTGAAAATTGTCTCTTATCCTAAAAATATAGAAAAAATGTGAGGACAAAATTGTATGTATAGAAACTCGGAAATAAACTCACCAAAACTTAGTTTTTTCAAAATTAAAAAAGAAGAGAAAACTGATTTAAAATTTAGTTTTTAACATAGTCAAAACAAACACTCGAAACAAATATTTGGTGAAAAAAATATAAATCAAAAGAAACCAACTTAACAAACGCACTCTAAAAATAGATGATTGTGTTTTCTTTTTTTGTACACGGCGACGAAGAAAACAAACAAACAAACACAGCTCCTTGGAGCTGGCAAAACAACAAAAAGGTTACTGCATATTAGTAAACACCATCTCCCTAACAAGCGTAGCCCTCATGTCTTCAGGCGCATCCTCAAGGATGATAAGATCATGCACCTGGTTTGCACCTTTCTTCGCGAGTGTGTCCGCGCATTTGTTCTAACTTCTAGGTGTGTGAGATATTGTGTTGTTGGTGGTTCGGAGAATGAACCTAGTTTCCTCAACAATGATGGGCAACGTGAAATCCAGGTGAGCTCCGTTCATCAAAAAGTTGACAGCCATCTGTGAATCCGTTGTGGTTTCAACCTTAGTCCAATCTTTCTCTAGAATAATGGTGAGGCCTCTATAGATTTCCCACACTTCAGCTTCAAGAATGTTGGTATGTGGGAGGTGTCCAAAGTAGCCCAGCAGCCACAGTCCAGTATCATCTCTAAAGATCCCTCCAAAACCCCCACTTCCTTTCTCCTGGTTATAGCTTCCATCACAATTGAGCTTCCTCTTTCCTGTATTTGGGGGATACCAAGGAATGAATGAGTGAAAAGGAACAATTCTATCTTCAAATTTATCACCAGGATAATAAGCTTTCTTGACCTCATTAACCATTGTCATGGTTGCAAAATGGATATAGCTAATGTCTAGCTTTTCAATCCTGAAAGCTAGAGCATTTCTATCTTTCCAGATATACCAGATGATAATTGTAAGGAGGGTGAAATTATCATTTTTATGTTTTTCAAAAAGTCAGTCCTTCATAGTCCCATGAACAAAGGGGCCATGATGAATGCCAAATTTTCTCCAAATGTCTCTAGATCTGGCGCATTCAAGGAACAAGTGTACGAAGCTCTCCTCGTACACATTGCACCTATGACAAGTGGAGCAAGACGTACATTTTCTTTTGAGTCTTTCCACATTTGTAGCAAGTTTGTCATGTAAAATTTGCCATAATAAAAATCAAAGTTTCTTAGGAATTTTACACTTCCAAACCCAGTTCCAAGAAGTCAAGTCACCATGATCGGACAAGGTAATACTATCATACAAGGTTCTGGCATTCACCATGCCATTATGATCATTTTTCCAAGAAGGGTAGTCCACTCTGATACTTTGTAAAATGGAAGTGTCGAGGATGTTGCAATGGATGTCATTGGGCCAAGACTGGGGCATTAACCCCATCCTCCAGCCAAGATTCTCATCAATGTAATTACTAACTTTGTCCTTCCTATTACCAATCAAGATTGGGTTGGATGTAGCAAGACTTTCATTGCCATACCACCAGTCAAACCAAAAGGAAATATCATTTCCATTTCCAACTTTTCAATACACATTTTTCTGAAGAATGTGTCTAATTTTCATAATGCTTCTCCAGGTGTTGGAGGCATTTATCTATCTAGGCCAGCTTGAGAGGGGGGGTGTTGTTCAGATACTTTCCTCTCAAGACTTTAGCCCATATATCATTACCTTTATTCAAAACAATCCAGCCCGACCTGGTGATGAGATCTTTATTATGAATTTTGGCTTTTCTCAATCCAAGCCCTCCTTCTTTTCACAGAAAAAACAGTGTCCCAACTCACACCATGGAACCCCCTATGGGTTTCAGAAGATCCCCATAGGAAGTTTCGACAGATTTGATCGATTTTGTCACATTTTTTGCCGGAAGAATGTTAACCTGCATGTTATAGTTGGGAATAGTAGCCAAAGCAGATTGCACAAGGCTATGTCTCCCTGCCACAGTGAGAAATTTAGTTTTCCATCTACTCAATTTATTCCTCCTTTATGTCAAAATGAATTCAAAATCAGCCTGACTGATCCTTTTATGCATGGTGGGGACTCCGAGGTAGGTTCCCAGATTCTCAGTTTGAGTTCATACCAGTGCAAAATCTTATCTGCATTTTTTTTTTGCTCTAGAGGTGTTGGGGGATATAAAGATATTCAACTTGGCAGTATTGAATTTAAGCCCAGACATCATACAAAAGTCATTGAGGATCTCATTAATGATATCACATTGATCACTGTCAGCTTTGGCATAAAGCATAATATCATCCGCAAAAATAAGGTAAGAGATAGGGGGCTAGTAATACCATCTTTGATTCCCTCCCATTCCCCCTCACTCACACTCTTGATAATCATAATGGAGAGTCTTTCCATACACAGAGTGAAAAGATAGGGTGACAGGGGGTCCCCCTGTCTAAGACCTCTAGATGGAGCAAAATCCTCAAGCATACCCCCATTCCAGAGGATAGTATGCCTCACAGTAGTGATGCAAAACATGATAACTTGGTGAACTTCTCACTAAAACCAAAAAACATGAGGGTGTCCTCAATGAACTCCCAAGAAAGCATGTCATAAGCTTTTTCAAGATCAATTTTCCATATCATACCCCCTTTCTTGCTCTTTTTATTCTTAAGGGTGTGCACGAGCTCTTGATTAATGATAATATTATCAAAAGTGCTCTACCAGGGATGAAACTGTTCTGATTAGGACTGATGAGGTCATCAATAAGGGGTCTGATTTAACTCACCACAATTTTTGGTGATGATTTTATAGGTAATATTGCATAAACTAATGTGTCTGAATTGAGTGATTCTCTCAGGGAGATCCACTTTAGGGATGAGGGTGATGAGGGAGTGGTTAATTTCAGGGGAAAACAACAATTGGTGAAACAATCAGTTATGAAATTAACCACAGTGGACCTATGATATTCCAGTTCTGGTGGTAGAAAATGGCTTGGTAGCCATTTTACTAGGGGCCTTATAAGCACTTATAGATTTGATGGCTTCCCAAATCTCTTTTCCAGTGGGGCTAGCATCAAGGAGCAAGTTTTTCTCATCAGTAATAATCATCTCAGGTCTCTGATGCCAATTTCTATTGAGAGAGTCAATAGGAGTGTTGCTTTTGGTGAAGAGAGAAATGAAGTGTTCTCTAACATGCTCTTTAATCTCAGCAGGCAACTCAAGCTACTGATTATTATAATCTCTAAGGCAATTGATAATGTTTCTTTTTCTTCTAGTGATGGTGGCAATGTGGTAGAATCTAGTGTTTCTATCACCGTGGTTCAACCATTTGGTTCTGGATTTTTGAAACCACAGGGTTTCCTCATGTTTCAGGGTGCGGTTAAACTTAAGAACAAGCTCTTTTTCAAGTTGGGAGAGAAAAACAAAGGGTTTATTACAAAGAAACTTTCGTATACCTTCAATTCTAGCAAGGAGTTTTTTTTTTTTTTTTTCTGAAAATGTTGCCAAACACATCTTTGTTCCAGATTTTTAAATTGTTGGCCAGATTGAAAAGAGTGTGAGGCAAGGAGTTGGCATTATTATTCCAATTGTTAGTGAGGAAATCTTTGAAATTTGGATGGTCTTTCCAACAAGCTTCGAAAAAGGGTTTAGTAAAAGAGAAAATTTTAGGGATACCTTCGAAGCAAACCACAAATGGAGAATGGTCTGAGTGAGTACGGGGGAGATTCTTGACTTCAGCTTCTGGGAAGGTAGATCTCCAGTAGGCATTGCAAAGCGCTCGGTCAAGCATCTCCATAGTTTTAGCAGCACCATTTCTACCATTGGTCCAGGTAAGTTTAGGACCACTGCAGCCAAGGTCCATGAGCTCAGATTTCTCCATTCTGTCTCTAAACCTATGGTTTCTGCTAGTTCTATGAGCTCAGATTTTTCCATTCTGTTCCATGAGCTCAGATTTCTCCATTCTGTCTCCATAGTTTTAGCAACACCACTTCTACCGTTAGTCCAGGTAAGTTTAGGAAAACTGCAGCCAAGGTCCATGAGCTCAGATTTCTCCATTATGTCTCTAAACCTTCTGTTTTTGTTAGTTCTATCACTTTGGATCAAACATCTCCTCTCCGTATTGCTAGATATAACTTTTAAGTCCCCGACTACAAGCCAAGGGATGGAGTTGGAAGAAGCAACAATTTCCAAGTTATCCCAGAGGTTAGCTCTTTGCGGTTGCTTGGGGCTAGCACACACTGCAGAGAGCATCCAGTCCGGATAGTTGTTTCTAGTAACCATGGCATGAATCACCTGATTGGTAAGAGAGATGGTTTTGACATTCACCTCATCAGGATTCCAGTGGATCCAAATTCCCCTATTCTACCGTCGGGGTCAACATGAGAGGAGGCTTTGAGTTTGACAAAGTTGAAAAAAAATTCCATGGATTGGAGTGTGACCTTGGTTTCAAGGATGACAGTAACCGAGGTTTTGCGATAGGAAACCAGATCCTTGAAGGTGCTTTTAAAAGCCTCATTAGCAGTACCTCTACAGTTCCATATAAGCACAATCATGGATGGGATATCAACAATGGGGGTGAATTTCGGACCTGCTTTAGGTAGGATGCTTTGTATCCTTCTCTGCATTGCCAGTGGTGATCCCTGAGGTGAAACTTCCACCGTTAGGAGCTTGTTGACTTCGCTCTCGGTGTCTAGGAATAGGCTCATCCCATTGTGGGTTACTGGGCGGGTGATGGTGTTTCTCACTAGCTTGTTGATGAGACTCATTTTGGTTGCAGTTGTGATGAATTGTGGTGTTCTCTTGATGAGTATCACTGGTATCCTTACTTATGCACTCCATTTGCTGGTAGTTGCCTTCCTCGATAGTGGCGTTGTTGACAGTCTCTTTGTGGTCACTTCCCTCAATTTTCGTGGCTTCTTGCTCCTTTGTGGTCGCCTCTTCCATTATTTCGTTGCTGTGATCTTGGATTTGATTCTCTGCTCATAGATCTTTGGTCGTAGTCCCGTCCTCTTGCTCAGTAAATTTCTGCCCCTTTTGCTTACCTTTGCTGGTGTTGTGATGAGTTTCCTCATTGAGATGATTAGGGTTTTGCATAGAATCTTCAGGAATTCCAATGTTTCCCTTTCCTTTGTTGTTTATTTTTGGGTCATTGGCTAACGGACCAAATCGATTTTTGTTTTGTTGGTTTGGGCCAGGAGCTCGAGGCCAATTGACATTGGGGATGTGTTTCTTTCTCTTGGGCATCATCCAGGCACCATAATTGTCTTTTGGGCTATTTTTCGGTCCAGCCTGGTGCTGGTGGGCCTTCTTTGTTCGTTTGTTGGCCTGTTACCGAAAGCTTGTTGATTGCCCCTGGTGGCGTCTGACGGTTCTTTTGAGTTTTCCGGCGGGTCGGTCTGAGTTCTTACACTGCAGAATTCTCTCATGTTCCCAACTCTACTACATCTGAATCAGATTGTGTGAATGTGTTCACACTCGGTCTGGAAGATTTCCTCTTCAATTTTGAAGTCCGTAACCAGGGGTGATAAATCAACTTCGACACAAATTCTCGCATAGCTAGATCTTTCGATGGCGGTTGTATGGATGTCGATCTTGATTGGGTCCCCAACCACAGTAGCAATTTCTTCGAGCACCTCATCTCTGTAGTATTCTATTGGTAAGGATCTGAGCCCGATCCAGATGGGTGTGGTGAATTGGATCTCCTTTGTAGGTTTGAAGTTTGGAACCCATCTACGGACGGTGATGTAGTGATCTTGGATGACCCACGATCCACCTGCAAACACACGATTAAAGTCAGCACGAGAGTCAAATTGATAGCAGTAGTAACCAATACCAAGATCCGTGATATCGTAGTGTGCTTCGAGTTTCCAGATTTTTTCAATTTTTAATTTTCATGGTGTTGAGGTTTAGGCTTCCTCCTAGAGTTTTGATGATGAGAGAATTTTTGAAAGGAGCTCTAAGCTCTTTCAGGAGAATTTTTGGAACCACCAATTTATGCCTTCCATTCGGTTGCAGAACCATTTTAGGCTCTGGGAGGTCCATGTCCAAGTCGTCATCATGTATCTCTTCGTGGATTTTGATTTTGTCTTTTCCTTTGAAATAGACAGTCTTTTGAATCCGAGGATCTCGTCTGCTTCTCTTTCTATGAGAATCGTTCGGAAACTTTGATCCCGAGCCTGAGGATTTTGGGGGAGTTCAAAACTTGGAGATTTTGGGCTTGGGTTTGTGGCTGTTTGGATCGAGGGAGGACGGGAGTGGATTCGAGATGTCGGGAGAGTGTTTGTTTGAACCTCTGGCGGTCCGTTAGGGTTACTGGAGTTGTCCATTCAACACCGGTTAAGAAACCAGATGACCAAAGAGACGTTGGGCTCAGTTTTCTAGTCAGTGAAAAAAACTTTTTTCTCACGTATATATATATATATATATATATATATATATATATATATATATTCTTATTGGACCCCTTGTTAAAAAAACATTGATGATTGCAATTCTCGTTTTAACTACTACTCTTCTGACCTTAAAATGATTACTTAATGAGCGAGACTTGGAATTTAAGGAACTGCTCCCGTTTAAGTTTTGAGTTTGAATTCCATGAACGTCTTCATATGATCACTGGAAATTGATATGATTGTCTATACGACAACTACCACTGTGTCTCTTCTCTTTAGTCACATTTTAACTTTTGTCATTATTTACTGGGTCACTTTGATCCGGCAATTTGGCTATAAAAATGATGTAATTTTTTGATAATTTCTCCATGGTGTGCTCTATAACACGGTGAAAAATTTATTAGAAATTTCATCGTTTTGCTGTCCAAATCATCATGTCAAAGTGACCCAGATACGAGTCAAAAAGTCTAAGTGAGACCAATGAGAAGAGACGGAGTGGTAGTAGTACAAGTGAGTTGGAAGAGCATATCATAAAAACCGCCCGATGCAATCCTCGATTGGGAGTGAAAACTAGGCAAGCGTGTCTGTCTCTGGATGACTTGACTGGCTCTAATTGCATCGCGGTAGCAGTCAAAGTCAAAATTCGTCCGTTTTCTGACTTTTCCGAAATTGACACAGCTACAGAGTCTTGGTTTCACATGAAATGTTCGTGTGAATACAACAATCTGACACTTCCATCCCCTCAAGTTTGATGCAAAGACGCTTTTACCCATATCTAATTTGGGAAACAACTTTTTCATTGATTTTAATGTTAAAAACTTTAGAACAGTGACACCCTCTAATTGGAGTAATTATTGCTTGCCCCAAGAGTAAATATGACATGGTACTCAAAGCAATACATCACATGACACGTCATGAACATGTAGGAATTTACTTTCTTTTGTTCTGCCACTCATTTTCTTTCCTCCTGACGTGTCATGTGTTGTATGATTAGAGCAAAACCACATCATTTGCTATTAGAGCAAACAAAAATTTCTCCTCTAATTGGGCAAAATTGCATGTGGTACCTAAAGTTTGAGTTTTGCGCGGATTCGGTACCTACAGTTTCAATTTGAGCAATCATATACTTAAATTTTTAAATCTGAGCGATCAAGTACCCTACCCCTAACTGTCGTTAGGTAATTGGACGGATACCACAGATACAATTTTGGCATCAAATTGTTGGCACCCTTATTAGAGGTGGGCCCATCACTAAATTTAGAACAATAAACAAACCGCTTTGATTTATACGATTAGCAGGTCCCAACTCAAACTTCCCCAAATTGGTATATGATCTTCAGTCACATCAACAACATAATTATTCATCTAAAATTGTTATCTGGTGAACTTGTGTATATTCTTGGTTGAATTTTGAAAGTCTGGAAGTGTTAAATTAGGTTGGCATTAAATTGAATTTTTTTTATCACAAATCGATATTTTTTATAACTGTGTGACCGGATCGTCACAACTCACAACTGGAGAGAAATGGCAGCAGGAGATCATTTCTCCGGTATTCATTTTCGAAATTAATTAAAAGTTGGTGGGTTCTGCATAAATATTTTTGCTGGCTTCATGGATGTGATTCGGGCAAGAAAATGGGACAACAGTGAGTTGGGATGCACCAACTAATGACTTGTTTTTACATCGGCTTTGAATTTTGGGAAAATTAATTTTCAAATTTACTATGTTTACGGCGTATGTGTGTATACGTATGTGGTTTGATTATTTACAGCTTTAAGCTATCTCGTGATTGTTTGGTGAATAATTATGGTGTTGATGTGATATGTGTGATGTATGATTTTATGTTAGTCGGTGCAGTTTAAGTGGTTTTTAAATTTCTACGCAGTGGTTAGACATTAACTGTTGAGCTGCTTGGCTCACCCATCTGTTTTACGGACTGAGCAAGATTGGACCAGTTTGCTGAGTTGTTGCTAAAAATTATTATTTTTTTTAATTTAAAAATAGCATGTTTATAGTTGTTTTTGGTGAATTGTTGTAAATTGCGGTTTTGAATTTCAGCCACATACCAATTTTTTAGATCCATTAAAATATTGTCCCGCGGACTGTGTGTCTAACTGGTGGAGTTTCTGGATGTCTGAAATTGTCAGACTGGCTGACAGTAAATCGTGATTTTATCGAATAATAGATATTTTGTATTAAATAAATGACGGGTCGTCACAATTTTAGTTAACTAAACTATCTACTGGGGTTACATGTTTATAGATTAAAACTATATTGTGTATGCAACAGTTGGATTCGATTCATTGCGGTTTAATTCATTGACAAACCGAAACCAAACCGATTAGATTATTTGTAGGTCTACATCACTAATTACCGCACTGTCATCATTTTGCCAACAATAAAATAAAATAAAAATCTCAAAATGAAGAAAAATAATAAATAAGTAAATGATTAAAGGCTCATATTCACATTTTTATGTGGTGAAGCCAGGCTATCACGATGACCAAGTCACGGGCCTAGATTTGTTTTTTAGGACATAAAGCCCCTTCTCTAGCTTTCTACAGCAGCAAACGTTAGCTGTTTAGGCCCAATCTAACAGGGCTAGGTCCACTCACTGAATCTCCAAGCCCAATCACTGCAAAATATAATTACAGTAATTTGCATTTATGTACATCTATCTACTCATATATGAAATCACTCTAAACCCACTACATTCGACCCGTGGATCAAACTTTATTGGAAATAGGTTGTAACGACGCAAAATTTAGGGGGTATTAGAGGACAGTCTTTATTCTTTTGATTTGCAATTTCAAATTTGTTCCATTAAATTTGTGCATTTTGTTCATCACATGGGACAAATCCGAGCTCACTTAGGCGCCGTTTTAAGGCTGATGTGTACAAACTCTCCTTCTCTCTTATCTGTATTTTTTTGCATTATAATGCAAGTGGTTTTTAACTGTGTTGTTTGCAGCAGTTGAGTTTTTGTCTTACAATGGCATTTTTCTATTGTTCAGTTCTGCTGTTTTTGAGACGAATAACACCAAAGTCATAGCTGCAGTGTATGGTCCTACAGAGGTACATTGCCAAATCCTACCAATATCGTAACTTCTTATTTTTTTTAATGCAGTAAAAGGTAAGAATTAAACTAACAAATATGTAGAGATCGCTGCTGAAGGATAATTTAAACATAAAACGGCAGTTTCATGTGATCAAATAGCACAAGGCAAAAGGTAACAAAAGTCGCACGCCTCTTTGTATATTTTAGGGCATCAGTGTTGAAATGCCTGAGAAATCCACATAAACCCTAGAACACAGATTCTCCATAGAAGAAGAAGGAGAGAAGGAGGAAACGAAAACGATGAAGAAGATGAAACAAAAATATGTTTCTCATTAATTGCAGAAGAAAGAGAAAGCAACGGCCTTATATACTTGGCCAATCAGGTGATGCTTTATCATATAGACAAAACGACATCGTACACATAAGGACTAGGAAGCAAATAAAATAAGAAAGCTACGGCTAAGATTAAAACAAGAAAGCTATCCAACGACAGCTGTTGTGAATTGATTCATGTCATCAGTTTGACATTGAGTTCAATTCAGTCCAATACTCAAGTTGCTCAAGCGGCTGCAGATGAATGAATTATCATCTCTAGCTAATACGCAGCCTCAAGTTGAAGGAGGCTCAGAGAGTACCTTCAGCTTGCGTAGGAGATGAATGAAAAGAGGATAAGCCAGAGGTTTGGTAAGAAGATCACCAATCTGATCTGCACTTGGCAAATGTTGCAGAAGAAGTTCTGCATTCTGCACCATATCTCTAACAGTGTGACAGTCTAGCTCTAAATGCTTTGTCTTCTCATGGCATATGGGGTTGTGAGCAATCTGAATAGTTGAAGTGCTGTCTGGAAAGAAATTAGGAAGCCCTGAAACAAGAAAATGAAGCTCATGAAGCAAAGAATTTAGCCATTTCATCTCACACACCAATTGAGCTAGACTTCTATATTCAGCCTCAGCTGAACTTCTAGCCACTCATTGCTTCTTGCTTTTCCAAGAAACCAAATAATTACCCAGAAAGACCATGTAGCCAGAAGTGGATCTCCTGGTGTCAAGACATCCACCCCAATCTGCATCAGCAAAACCAGTAAGACCTGAAGCTTTGTCAGCAGAAAAGAACAAACCATAACCACTAGTTGCCTTGAAATATCTCAAGACATGGTGTGATGCACTTAGATGATCAATAGTAGGCTGAGTGACAAATTGGCTGAGCTTGTGAACTGAGAATGTAATATCTGGTCTTGAGTTGCACAAATACAATATTTTTCCAATTAGTCT
Organism: Linanthus parryae; assembly: GCA_023055425.1. Lineage (NCBI taxonomy): Eukaryota > Viridiplantae > Streptophyta > Magnoliopsida > Ericales > Polemoniaceae > Linanthus > Linanthus parryae. The sequence continues at coordinate 127,780,458 of JALGPY010000001.1, forward strand.
TCTGTAAATTGCAGCAGCATCTAAAGAAAGTGGTTCACCAACCATTTTATTGAGTTTTCAACCATGCACCATAGGAGTATTAGCCGGTTTGCAATCACTATAACCAGTGATAGCCAAAATTTCTAAAAGAAATTTGTGCTGACAGAGAAAATAACCAGAGGGAAAATGGTGAACTTCAAAGCCAATAAAGTAAGCAATGCCACCAAGATCCTTGAGTTTGAATTCATCATTGAGAGACAATTTGAAAGCTTCAAGCTCTGCTACATGAGTTCCTGCCAAAAGGATATCATCAACATAGACTAATAGAACCATGATGTTGTCTAGACTTCTTCTTATAAATATTGTGTAGTCAGATTTGCATTGTTGAAAACCCATGTTCAAAAGCTGAGTAGTGAACTTCATAAACCAGTGTCTGGAGGCCTGCTTAAGTCCATACAAGGAATTTTGCAGTTTGCACACAAAAATGTCTTGACTAGAATGAGAAAGTGGAAGAGATCGATAATGACCATTAGGTATCCTCATATAGACTTCCTCATGAAGATCACCATGTAAGAAGGCATTGTTAATATCTAACTGTAAGAGAGACCATCCTTGTTGTGCAGCAGTAGCCAATAACACCCTGAATGTAACCAGCTTTGCAACTGGAGAAAAAGTTTCAAAATAGTTCAATCCTTCAGTCTGGGTGTAACCCTTAGCTACAAGTCTGGCCTTATACCTCTCAATAGTTCCAGATGCTTTATATTTGATTCTATATACCCATTTACACCCTACTGCTGTGTGTCCTGGGAGTAAAGTGGTAACAGCCCAAGTATCATTGTCCTCCAAAGCTTGTAATTCCAGTTGCATAGCATGATTCCATTCTGCACTCTTTGAAGCTTGAAGAAAAGTAGTAGGTTCAATATGAGAATACACATAAGTGACTTTGTTTGAGCTACCTGCTGAATGAGCTCTAGACTTTGGAGGCTGAAGTATAAATTCATTAAAATGTGATGGCAACCTAGTGGATCTACCACTTTTCCTGACAGGAATAGGATGTATGAGTGCTTCTCTATATGTCCTCTGTCTCTCATTGAAAACATTGGCAGGAGAACTAGGCTCTGCACTATGATCAGAAGGAGAACTAGGTGGAGAGGAAGAAGAAAGAGTAGCAGTCTCTTCCACAGACATAGGTAAACTCCAGTTATCAAACACACCTCCATCCTTACCCATATTAACAAAAAAAGGAAATATGTCTTCATGAAATGTCACATTTCTAGAAACAATGAAGGTTTGTGAGTTTATATCATAAACATTGTAGCCTTTTACTCCAAACATATATCCAAGAAAAACCCCTTTGATGGCCCTAGGATCAAATTTTGTCTCCCCTGAAGTAATGTAGATGCATAACACAGACACCCAAACACTCTGAAACTGTCATAATCAGGAAGGGTGTGATGAAAAAGCTCAAAAGGTGATTTATCATGGGTCTTTGGAGAAGGCAATCTATTAATAAGAAATGCAGTTGTGAGCATGCAATCACCCCAGAATCTGATGGGAAGTATTGACTGAAACCTGAGAGCTCTATCCATATTTAATAAGTGTTGATGCTTTCTTTCTTCCACTGAATTTTTCTCTGGTGTTTCTACACAACTCAGTTCATGAACAATACCATGTTGTGAAAAGAAATCTTGTAAAGTAAGCTCTGGTACATTGTCTGATCTGATTCTCTTAATCCGGGAATTGTATTGAGTAACAACCATATTGTAGAAACTATGAATCATATGCTCCACCTCAGATTTGTGCTTCATCAAATAGATCCATGTAACTCTTGTAGCATCATCAACAAGAGTAAGAAAAAATCTATGTCCAGAATAGGTTGCTGTTTTATAAGGACCCCATGTGTCACAATGAATCAAATTGAAAGGTGTACTAGACATGTGTCCATGACAAATAAATAGTTTCTTCTTTTGATTAGCCAAAGGACAAACTTCACAGTGAAAATGTGCTGTAGGATAAGATCCTTTCAAATATTTAGACATTAAAGTAGCTTTATGAATGGAGGGATGACCAAGTCTTCTATGCCAAAGAGCTGCAGAGTTCTTTTGTTGAGCAGTGAAAGAATTTGAAGGAACAAGCTCAGTGTTGACCTTGCATTCATCCAATAAGTACAGACCTCCATGCTTGTAACCTGTAGCAAGAGTTATTCCATTCCTTTGAATAATGCATTTATCATCTGCGCACAAACAACTACACCCTTGAGTGTTGGTGAGCTGAGAGATGGAGATAAGATTGAATTGAAATGCTGGAACACACAGCACATCATTGACGCGAATTCTTAACGCGTATGCGCAAGTGCACGGTCAAGTAATATAGGGGTGGTATTTCAACCCCGAGTTATCGATCCCACGAGGACAGACTTTAGATTATCTAACTAGTTATTTAATTTAGTGTACGATGCAGGAGGAAAGATTTGATTGATTTTAGAAATTGAAATAACAACTAATCTAATATTTTTGTATTTTTTTATATTTAAGAAACAAGTTTGGAGAAACTAGGCAATCTCTAGATCACCTAGGGCTGTAGACGATTTCGGATTATCTGAGCAACACGTTAACTATATTCTAACTAGGCCGGGTAACAGCGCTGATGTAGACAGTGCTTTCTGAGCTGACAGATCTTGGCCACGTGGCAACCATCTAGCACACCGTATTGTGCTCCACACACACCGGATCACCAGCCGCGCTGATCCATGTGGGGGCTGCGAGACAGGGCCCTCGCATACCACTGCACGGGACTTGTAGGGACTTAGTGGTTTGGAGGCTAGAGTAAGTCCTGTCGCGTGCGAGCCAAGCCCGCGCGCGACCTTTAGTAACTGCTTTTGAGAGATTTATGGCACGAGCTCCATAAACCCGGTCAATCCGGTCAAACCCGGTCAACCCCATAACGGTTCTGGTATTCGCGCATAACGTGCTGTAACGGTCCCTATATACGCGGACGAACGTGCCGTTGTGGTCAAGCTAATTAAGCCGCCATTGATGGGCGCATTAACCACACTGCAACGGTCACATTCTCCGTTATATATAGGACGTTAACCTTTCCATACAGAGGACACACCAGCCATACGCGGAAGCTCAGTCAAACCCCTGTCTCTCTCTCAGACATTACTATTGCCTTACTCTCTCCCTACACGCAACCCAACTCTTCCTGTGCTATTTCCGATCCCCTACTTACGGTGTACACAGAGTAATCCCCGCCGGATTCTCTTGTGCACATTTTGGTGAACCCGACGTGAACCTACCATCTTAAGCAACCATGTCTCAGGAGGATGATGTCAGCAACAGATCGCCTTCCACGGAGGCCGTCTCAGGAGAGGAGGTTCGCCGTACTCCTACAGCCCCCGGTGAAGCTCCGACGCTAGAAGATTTGGACGCCACCATCCAAAGTCAGGCGAAGGCTCTCAAAGCTCAGTCTGCGCAGCTAGAACGGATCATGGCTGTCTTGGGGACTCTTGCTCCAAACCCTGCACCAACCACCGCCGTCTCTCAGGGAGGAGGAGTATCCACCGCTCGAGGATTGGGAGCGTCAACCACACCACCCAACCCTAATCTGCAAACTCCACCGGCGACTACGCAGCTACCCTCCATTCAAGGGTCAACAACTCAAATGTTGCCTCTCACCGCTCACACTCCTCAGCCTCCGGCTTCGGTACCTAATCCGGCCTCACAGTATCCCTTGCCTCCTCCAACGGCAATCTGGGGTAACGTGAATTCACAATACGTCCCTAGCCCTCCTGCGGCGTATGTGTCGCCACCACCTGCAACAAATCCTTCTCCCGTCACTGAGGGAAGTACTCCGGAGTGTATGACGTCACTCCAACGGCGCATAGACACCATTCTGGCTCACCAATCGTTCGCATATACCATCATTCCGAAGCTCGACAACGATCCACCTATCCCACGAGAGATCTATCTCATGCCTAACCCTGTTGGGTACAAGGCTCCTAAATGGGATAAATTCGAGGACGTCAATGGGAACGCCCATGAGCATGTCATGCGTTTCATTGATGTTATGGGGCCATATGGAGCCGATCCTAAACTGCTGATGCGCGAGTTCCCGAAATCCCTGGGGAACGTAGCGTACAAGTGGTACAGGACGTTGGAAGCCGAGTCCGTGAAGACTTGGGACGACATGGTCCAGAAGTTCTACACCAAATTCTTCCAGATGGAGGAAAAGGTGACGATGATTCATCTCTCGCGGATGTATCAGAAGCGCGAGGAGGACGGAATAACTTTCATCAAGAAGTTCAGGGCCAAGTCCTTGGAATGCAAAGATGTGATACTCGAAAGCAGACTCGTGGAGATATGCTTGCAGTGCATGCGAGACGAATACAAAGGTATGCTTATTAACTTGCAAACGCCTACGTTTTCAAAGCTAACCGAATGCACGAAGAACATCGAGCCTATAGTGGAGAGGCAGAAGACGAGAAACGCCCCTGAGCGACCCTCGGGTGGTACTACTTTCAAGATCGGGAGATTCAGCTACAAGAGGGGGCGCGAGGCCGAAGTGAATGTGGTCTCACCCCAAAATCAGGCAAAGATTGTGAACTTTGATGCGCCACCTCTGCCATGTTCGGTGGAAGAGGCAAGCGACATGTGCAGGCAATGGCGTAAGGATGGCGTCCTACCGCCGCTCGAGAGGGCACCCTCCAAGGAGATGGTGAGGGACCCAAAGTGGTGTGAATACCATGGCAAGGTCATGCATCCCACGTCATACTGTAAGAAGCTCAGAATTGTGTTTAGCCAAAAGATGAAGAATGGCGAACTGGTTGTTAGCGACCAAAGGCAGGATGTGCGCAACAATCCGCTCCCTGCCCATGCGGAGCAAGAATCGAAAGGCAAAGAGGTCGCTATGATCTCGATTGTGGATCTGGAAGAGGTCGCAGAGGATGGTCTACCCGTTATTGCTGAAGTCCATAACGATGAAGACTACAGCATAGACACGGAGGACGAGCGTGCGACCGGATGAAGGGGTCGCACGGCTTCAGCAGATTCTTCGACGAGATGAACTTCTCAGAAAAATGTCGGACGGAGATGACAAAAGCGATCCTAAGGATAGCAGAAGACTATGAGGAGGATCTCGTAGTCTCCAATGGGAAAGTTGTTAGGGCGTCTCGCCCTACAGAGAAGGTCATCACCTTTTCCGCGAGCGACAAGAGGACAGATGCGAGCCACCAGAGGCCTCTGTATGTGACGGCCATCATCAATGGCGTTGATTTTAAGAGAGCGTTCGTTGACGGAGGAGCAGCAGTCAATGTTGTTTCGCTCCATACTTTGAAACTAGCGGGAATTCCAGAACACAAGATTGTCAAGCGTCCATCTCCACTGATGGGATTTGGAAGCGACTCCAGAATGACGATAGGATGGATCCGCCTGGGAATTCAGATCGGCAAGATCAAGTGCTCAGCGAAATTATATGTCATAGATGCAAACACTACGTATCACATGATCATAGGACGAGCCTGGATTCATCGCTTTGATGCTGTCCCTTCAACAGCTCACCAAGTGATGAAGGCCATTTGGAACGACAGAATAGTCGAGATACTGGCTTCGACAAATCCGTTCAGCATGGATGAAGCGCATCTCAGTGAGGCGGTGTGGTTTACCGAGATGGCGGACGAGCAAACACCAAGACCATTCAATCCCACTCCTTTACCCCTATGGGAAGATATCAAAGATCAGTCACCTGCGGGAGTGATGGTGACAAGGGAGGACGACAAGGAAAAGCCGCCCACGCGAGAAGAAGCGCCGCGGATTGCCTACCAGCGAAAGAACGTGTACGCTCTGAAAAGAATAGCAAAGCATGACCCTGAAGGCAAGGAGATAGAGAGTTTCTACTCCAATGGGAGAAATGCTATCGCATATGAAGGTGCGCGGGGGTGTCCTCACACGGGCATGGGGATATCCCCGAGCAAATCAACCAAATCGAGCAGGTTGCGGAGACAGAAAGACCAATGCAGAGCACTCCAGCAGAGAAGCTCAAGGAAGCACCCGAATGCATGGAAGACAAACCCAGACCTCAAAAGCAGGAGCTGAAGGAGGTATTCCTGAGCCCAAACGAAGAAAAGAAAAGACCGGTCTTTCTAAGTGCGGACCTCACGAGCGAAGAGGAGGAAAGATTGCTACAACTCTTGACTGAATACAAGGATGTATTCGCATGGGAGTACGACGAAATGCCGGGCCTCGACACGAGCATCACCACGAAACGGTTGGATGTGATACCGGGATCCAAGCCGGTAAAGCAGAGCACAAGAAGCTTTAGGCCCGAGCTCAACGTGAAGATAAAGCAGGAGATTATCAAACTCTTGGATGCTAAATTCATAGAGCCAAATCATCATCCCACATGGCTGGCCAACATTGTGCCCGTGGTAAAGAAGAATGGACAGCTTCGCATTTGCGTGGATTTCCGGGATCTCAATCGTTTCTGCCCCAAGGACGATTTTCCGCTCCCCAACATCGATTTGCTTATCGATTCGACAGCGGGTCATCGCATGTTCAGTTTCATGGACGGCTTCAGCGGGTACAATCAGATCAAGATGGACCCTGAAGATGCACGGAAAACCGCATTCATCACCCCAGTGGGAGTGTTCAACTACACGGTGATGCCTTTTGGTCTCAAAAACGCAGGTGCAACCTACCAGCGGGCCATGATTGTAATACCCCGATTAATTAGTTGGGGTAAAATAGTCATTTTAGAAGCATAATAATAATTTATTAGCAAAATAAAATTTGAATAAAACTTTGAGTTTAGTTTATAAAAAGTTTTAGAATAATATAGAGTAATAGTTGATAATTAATTCGTAGTTGTTTCACCAATTTTAGCTAGTTTTAATTTATAGCGCGTGTCCAATCACCGCGAGAATTGGTAGGCTTGCCACACCCAATCACCCAACCACATAGTACTCCACCCACACCCAAATATTTCTAATAAAATTTTAGTTAAATGAAATTTTGTCTCCAGGAAGTCATCTTCCTCTTCCTCAACACGATTCATCACCGCCTCTACCACCTTCGGGAAGCCACCATCACCGCCCCTGTCACATCACTTGTTCTTGGAGCCCAAGTAAACTCAACTATATAAGCCACTCCCAGCCACCTCCTCCCACCAGCAGCCACCCACACAACCACCACCTCCCTCATCACCATCGTCATCTTCAACACCACCATCACAGTTCACTCTCTCGCTGTCCAGCTCTCTATCTCTCACTCTGTCCAGCTCCCCCATATCCCTCTGTTCTCAGTAACAACCAGCAGCAGCGGAGAAGTGGTGGCAGCAGCCAACCACCACCACCGTCGCCATAGCCACCGGCGAAAAAACCCAGTGAAGGAACAACCCACTGCCGCCACCCTCATCTCTCTCTCTCTCTCTCTCTCCCTCTCTCTCCCTCTCTGCGTTCAGAGACTAACAGCAGCAGCAGGAGAAGAGTTTCAGGGCCCCCCACCGCTGCCACCATTTTCTCCGGCGGCAAGAGCTCGATCGAACCCAACTGGTCGGGTCTTCTCTCTCCCACCCTTTCTCCCTCTTGGCGTTTCATCCTCTGTTCAGAAACAGAGGACCAGCAGAGGGAAGCAGCAGCAGCAGAAGCCACTGCCTCCACCGTCGGCAGCCATTGTTGCCGGCCAAAGCTTCGGCCGAACATCACCCGAGCACCGCAGCGGCACCCAGTCCATTTCTCTGCTTCCAGACGACCCTCTGGACCCCGACCAACTCATTAGGAGGCTCAAAACCAGCTGTGAAAGCCATTAAAGCCGACGGCAGGAGCTCATCTCCGGCGACGACGCAGTGCTCTTCGACCCGACTCATAACTCGACCGTTTCGAGCGATTCTTGGTTCCGGTATGCACTAATCTTTGCCGTGAGTTGATTTATGTAGACAAAATCATGTTTTTCTTGCTTGATTTCAGTTTGGATCGATCGAATTTGGTGGTTCATGTTTAAGGGGGTTTAAGTGTCTTTTATGCAAAGTGGTTATAGTGTGGGGTGGGGTGTTGGTTGTGTTTTATGAAGTCTTAGGGGGGGTGCATTAGTATTTATACTATATATACATTATTATTTTGTTTAAAAACTATATATGAGTATTTTCATAAATATTAAGTGGAAATGGGTTGGAAATAAAAATATGTTTTGGATGTAATAAATTATTTTCTTGAACAAAATAAGCTAAAAGAGATATTTGGAGGAAAATATAAATATTATGACACTTTTGTTTAAATAGATAATGAGTTTGAAATAGTTATTCATCAAACTTTTATTAAGAATTAGATAACTATTTCTAGATATAGAAAATGCTATCTTCGTTGTGATATTATGCTTATAAATACTAATAAATATCACTTTTGTTGTTATAATTCAAATTAGTTCTTAAGTATAAATTTATCCTTAGCTCATATTTTAATAATCTAATTGGCCACTTTTAAATAATAATAATAATAATAATAATAATAATAATAATAATAAAACTTATCTTCGAAAATAGATGTGTGGCTTCGTTTATAGAAAATCATGGCTAGATAATAAAACGATGGAAATTTAGCTTGCGGGTTTGAGTTGGTATAAAGAAAATACTATTTAGGACTTATAGCATTTTATTTGAATATTTATTGACGTAGAAGATACGACTTGTAGGCGACGTCTTTGTAGACCCGAGCCATTGCTAGGACGTGCTTTGCTACGGAAATAAGGTAAGTGAACATGCCAAGCCTTGCGTGCCAAGCTCCTTTCGTGTCACAAGTGATTTTGATATTTGTCTCAAAATGTGGTTGCTATTTATTTGTTACATGTTTTATATGAGATATTCTTACATTTTTCAGAAATTACTTTGCTTGATATTGTCTCACAAATAATAAGAATAATTCGTAATTAACTTAAAGTGGAAAGAGTTGTGCGGGAGAAGCTTATTATTATTATTATTGTCGTGTTGGCTGCGGTCACTCGACCTGTTTATTTTCACCCGGTCGCAACCTGCCGGGTTGCTCCATGTACTCACCTCTCTGGCCGCAAGAAGTCTTAGGGGGGTGCCGGCACTTAAGGTCTTGGAGTATGCGAGATGGATAGTGGATTCTTCCCCGTAGCAACGCAGTTAATAATACAGTTTTCTGAGATTTGGGATATTTATGAAAAGAAAAGAAGAAAGAGATCGGGACTAATCCTCCCGTTTGGAAGTTGAGAAAGGAAGATCTAAAGGATGAGAATTTTATAAGTAATCTTACTGGATGCATCAGGTTCACTTATTACAGTTTTTGAGTTCCCGATTTACTTTGCAAAATTACAGTTTTATTTCTTCTGTATATTTGTTATGAAAAAGAAAGTTATGCTTCATCTTCCGTTTTACGAGCTTGGGTGTCACTTACTCAGTATTTAAATGCTGAATTTGAAAAATGCGGTTCCTGTTTTCCTTCCCACCGCAGGTTTAGGAGCTGGAGACTAAGGGATAGCCGGGTACGAGACTCACCTAGAAGGATCACGTCACGAATAGGATCTAGTGTGGCTAGCTCAAAATAATATAGTAGTTTTGAAAACGCTTTGTAATATCTAGAAACTTTTGTAACGTTTAATGTTATGTAATAAATAAATACTTTTGGGATGTTATGCTGTTGATTCCCGCCGTCACAGATTAGCACCGGCCCCTCCCGGGCTTTCTGGTCCGGAACGGAAGGCTTGGGAAATCCACGGGCTGTTGCAGGTGGTATCAGAGCATTCGTTCCAGTATAAAACCTGTAGGGTAACTAAAAATTAACATAGGGCAAGATAATTAAAATTGGAAAAGCCGTTGGGGATATGGGTAGTCTAAGTATAAGTTTTGATATTTCCTGACCACCCTCATCCTGTTTTGAGATTGTTGTGATCTGGTTTGATTTGAGATTCATTTAAGTGATTATGGATAGTTGTTACTTTCATGATGAGAATAAGGATGGAGATGGAGTTTGATTTCTGCTTATTGTGCAGAGAAGAGTTATATTGTCTTAATTGTTGACATGAATTATATGTGATCTATTGAGAAATTGCTATGTGATGCGTGCTATGTGATAATTGTGTTAGAGGCACTGTTAATTGTGAGAGTTAAGAAAAGTCGTTATGATTTTCGCGACCATGACCCAGAATACCGTAGGGTGAGACTGATAGACCTTTACGATATCACTTTAGGAAAGTTTGACTGGAACAGATGGCTGAGAACATCACCATGGAGCAACTCTTCGCGCAAATGACTCAGATGATGAATAATGGAGGACAGGCAGGAACCAACTGGGCTAAGCAAGTGGCAGACATGAAGCCAAGGGAGTTTACAGGGAAGGAGGATCCTGTGGAATTAGAGGATTGGATTATAGAAATGGACAAAATCCTTGAGACGGTAGACTGTCCTGACGATCGGAAAGTCAACTGCGCAGTCTTTTACTTAAAAAGCGAAGCGCATCTTTGGTGGAGGAATGTCCGAGAAACTCTGCTAGCCGATCCCAAATTCAACTGGGAAGCCCTTCAAACTGCGCTCAGAGCTCGCTTCTACCCTCACCATGTGAAGAGGAGCAAGGAACTAGAATTCCAGAACCTGCAGGGAAGTGACTCAGTGACGGAGTATTTCCGGAAATTTACCGAATTGACACGGTTTGTAGGAAACATGGTGCCTGATGAAGATTCCAAGATTTCCAAATTCATCTCCGGACTGCACGAAAGGCTACAAGAGTCACTCCTGAACAGAACCTATTCTACCCTCCACGAAGCCTACGACAGAGCCGCTGATATCCATCGAGTTCGTGTCGCTCAAGAAGAAAAACGCAAGAAACGTAAGCTAGAGGAAGCAGGAGGTAGCAACAACAATCAGAAGCCTAAGAATGGAGAAAGTAATCAGGGGCAATACCGAGGCAATAGGCAGAATTCTGGAGGACAGCAACCTCGCCGCTACATCTGCAACAAGTGTCAGCAGAACCACCCTGGAGTTGACTGCATGGGGATTCCGGTGATATGTCACAACTGTGGTAAGAGGGGACACCGAGCTAATGAATGCCGATCACACCCATCCAGGAACCAGCAAATGAATCAAGGAAGCAACTTTGGAAGGCCACAACAGAACAACCACCAGCAGTTTGGGAACCAGCAGAATGGGAACCGGGACAACCGCAACAATGGAGGAAATGGCTATGGAAGGCAGCAGAACTTCAACCCAGTCAATGCAGGACAGAACGGAACGCAACCCAGGATTGGAAACAATACTACGGGACACGGGAGAAACAACAACAATGGAGCAGGAGGAGCAGGAGCCCAGAACACCAATGTAGGAAGACTTGCGGTACTGACAAAGACTGAGGCAGATGCTGAGTAAGGAGTTGGCACGGGTGGTTTTCTTGACCATGAGCAGCCAATTTTGGATTGACAACCTACTTGATCAGGTACCAAGGACTCGTAGTTTCCGAAGATTGAGTTAAGTTCTAGGGACGTCAACCTTTTGATAAGTTGCGTTACGATCTTAGTACCCATGAGACTTAGTAACCAAATGAGACTGTCACTACTTAAGTAGACATGCGTGACCACGACTCTACTTGATATTATGTGCATTTCAGAACATGGGTATGTGCTATGATTTGTGAAATTACATGTCGTCTGTGTGATCTTTATTCTAATAGATAATTGCGTGATAAATTGTCCGAGCATCTTAATTAGTTGTGTGATATTAGCTTCGAGGACGAAGCTCTGTTTAAGGGGGGAAGGATGTAATACCCCGATTAATTAGTAGGGGTAAAATAGTCATTTTAGAATCATAATAATAATTTATTAGCAAAATCAAATTTGAATAAAACTTTGAGTTTAGTTTATAAAAAGTTTTAGAATAATATAGAGTAATAGTTGATAATTAATTCGTAGTTGTTTCACCAATTTTAGCTAGTTTTAATTTATAGCGCGTGTCCAATCACCGCGAGAATTGGTAGGCTTGCCACACCCAATCACCCAACCACATAGTACTCCACCCACACCCAAATATTTCTAATAAAATTTTAGTTAAATGAAATTTTGTCTCCAGGAAGTCATCTTCCTCTTCCTCAACACGATTCATCACCGCCTCTACCACCTTCGGGAAGCCACCATCACCGCCCCTGTCACATCACTTGTTCTTGGAGCCCAAGTAAACTCAACTATATAAGCCACTCCCAGCCACCTCCTCCCACCAGCAGCCACCCACACAACCACCACCTCCCTCATCACCATCGTCATCTTCAACACCACCATCACAGTTCACTCTCTCGCTGTCCAGCTCTCTATCTCTCACTCTGTCCAGCTCCCCCATATCCCTCTGTTCTCAGTAACAACCAGCAGCAGCGGAGAAGTGGTGGCAGCAGCCAACCACCACCACCGTCGCCATAGCCACCGGCGACAAAACCCAGTGAAGGAACAACCCACTGCCGCCACCCTCATCTCTCTCTCTCTCTCTCTCCCTCCCTCTCCCTCTCTGCGTTCAGAGACTAACAGCAGCAGCAGGAGAAGAGTTTCAGGCCCCCCCCACCGCTGCCACCATTTTCTCCGGCGGCAAGAGCTCGATCGAACCCAACTGGTCGGGTCTTCTCTCTCCCACCCTTTCTCCCTCTTGGCGTTTCATACTCTGTTCGGAAACAGAGGACCAGCAGAGGGAAGCAGCAGCAGCAGAAGCCACTGCCTCCACCGTCGGCAGCCATTGTTGCCGGCCAAAGCTTCGGCCGAACATCACCCGAGCACCGCAGCGGCACCCAGTCCATTTCTCTGCTTCCAGACGACCCTCTGGACCCCGACCAACTCATTAGGAGGCTCAAAACCAGCTGTGAAAGCCATTAAAGCCGACGGCAGGAGCTCATCTCCGGCGACGACGCAGTGCTCTTCGACCCGACTCATAACTCGACCGTTTCGAGCGATTCTTGGTTCCGGTATGCACTAATCTTTGCCGTGAGTTGATTTATGTAGACAAAATCATGTTTTTCTTGCTTGATTTCAGTTTGGATCGATCGAATTTGGTGGTTCATGTTTAAGGGGGTTTAAGTGTCTTTTATGCAAAGTGGTTATAGTGTGGGGTGGGGTGTTGGTTGTGTTTTATGAAGTCTTAGGGGGGGCTGCATTAGTATTTATACTATATATACATTATTATTTTGTTTAAAAACTATATATGAGTATTTTCATAAATATTAAGTGGAAATGGGTTGGAAATAAAAATATGTTTTGGATGTAATAAATTATTTTCTTGAACAAAATAAGCTAAAAGAGATATTTGGAGGAAAATATAAATATTAAGACACTTTTGTTTAAATAGATAATGATTTTGAAATAGTTATTCATCAAACTTTTATTAAGAATTAGATAACTATTTCTAGATATAGAAAATGCTATCTTCGTTGTGATATTATGCTTATAAATACTAATAAATATCACTTTTGTTGTTATAATTCAAATTAGTTCTTAAGTATAAATTTATCCTTAGCTCATATTTTAATAATCTAATTGGCCACTTTTAAATAATAATAATAATAATAAAACTTATCTTCGAAAATAGATGTGTGGCTTCGTTTATAGAAAATCATGGCTAGATAATAAAACGATGGAAATTTAGCTTGCGGGTTTGAGTTGGTATAAAGAAAATACTATTTAGGACTTATAGCATTTTATTTGAATATTTATTGACGTAGAAGATACGACTTGTAGGCGACGTCTTTGTAGACCCGAGCCATTGCTAGGACGTGCTTTGCTACGGAAATAAGGTAAGTGAACATGCCAAGCCTTGCGTGCCAAGCTCATTTCGTGTCACAAGTGATTTTGATATTTGTCTCAAAATGTGGTTGCTATTTATTTGTTACATGTTTTATTTGAGATATTCTTACATTTTTCAGAAATTACTTTGCTTGATATTGTCTCACAAATAATAAGAATAATTCGTAATTAACTTAAAGTGGAAAGAGTTGTGCGGGAGAAGCTAATTATTATTATTATTGTCGTGTTGGCTGCGGTCACTCGACCTGTTTATTTTCACCCGGTCGCAACCTGCTGGGTTGCTCCATGTAATCACCTCTCTGGCCGCAAGAAGTCTTAGGGGGGTGCCGGCACTTAAGGTCTTGGAGTATGCGAGATGGATAGTGGATTCTTCCTCGTAGCAACGCAGTTAATAATACAGTTTTCTGAGATTTGGGATATTTATGAAAAGAAAAGAAGAAAGAGATCGGGACTAATCCTCCCGTTTGGTGAGAAAGGAAGATCTAAAGGATGAGAATTTTATAAGTTATCTTACTGGATGCATCAGGTTCGCTTCTTACAGTTTTTGAGTTCCCGATTTACTTTGCAAAATTACAGTTTTATTTCTTCTGTATATTTGTTATGAAAAAGAAAGTTATGCTTCATCTTCCGTTTTACGAGCTTGGGTGTCACTTACTCAGTATTTAAATGCTGACTTTGAAAACTGCGGTTCCTGTTTTCCTTCCCACCGCAGGTTTAGGAGCTGGAGACTAAGGGATAGCCGGGTACGAGACTCACCTAGAAGGATCACGTCACGAATAGGATCTAGTGTGGCTAGCTCAAAATAATATAGTAGTTTTGAAAACGCTTTGTAATATCTAGAAAATTTTGTAACGTTTAATGTTATGTAATAAATAAATACTTTTGGGATGTTATGCTGTTGATTCCCGCCGTCACAGATTAGCACCGGCCCCTCCCGGGCTTTCCGATCCGGAACGGAAGGCTTGGGAAATCCACGGACTGTTGCAATGATGGCCCTGTTCCACGACATGATGCACAAGGAAGTGGAATTTTATGTGGATGACCTGGTGGTTAAATCCAAACAGGAGGCAAATCATCTGGCGGATTTGCGAAAAGTGTTCAAAAGATGCAGACGCTTCCAATTGAAGATGAACCCTATGAAGTGCGCATTTGGGGTAACGTCAGGGAAATTCTTGGGATGCGTAGTGCATCGCCAAGGAATCGAGCCCGACCCTGCGAAATTATCAGCCATCACCGGCATGACTACATAACCAGAGTGCCTTGAATACATTCTTGGGGAAGCTATCGTATCTGCGAAGATTTATCCCAGCGATTGCCTAGATTACTTTATGTTTCAGTAATCTTCTCAAGAAAGACGCTGCATACAACTGGACTCCGGAGCACGAAGCTGTGTTCGGGAAACTAAAGGAGCTGCTGATGTCTTCAAAAGTGATGATCGCACCTCAGCTAGGATCACCGCTTTTGCTGTATCTGACGTCCACAAGAAAGTCTATAGGAGCCCTTCTGGCCCAGGAGTACGAGGGACAAGAAAGACCCATCTACTATATCTCTCGCATTGTGCAACCCGCAGAATCAAGGTACACAGACATCGAACGTCATTGCCTTGCTTTATTCTTCGTAATAGAGAAGTTGAGACACTATTTTGCTTCGCACAAAGTAGTGGTGGTCACAAAGAATGATCCCATACGATATCTGCTAACTCACACTACTCCTGGAGGAAGATTGGCAAAATGGTATATGACCATTTCCCAATTTGACATCACATGCGTTCGACCGCGGGCGATCAAATCGCAGGCGGTAGCGGATTTGTTGGCGCAGTTCTCCGATAACAGTCACGAGCCTGTGATCGAAGAAGAATTGGAGGGACCTGAAATTTACGCAGTTGAGCTGCCTTACTGGACGCTTCATTTCGACGGTTCGTCCACAAGGAAAGGCGGAGGCATTGGGATAGTCTTGACCAAGCCAGACGGGGAGGTCATATAGATGTCCGCAAAACTTGAGTTCGCAGTAACCAACAATGAAGCAGAGTACGAAGCTCTCATCGCAGGGCTCCGCGCAGCAAGGGCCTTGGAAGTAAGCAACTAGACGGTTATGGGGGATTCCAAGCTAATCGTCAAACAAGCCTCAGGCGAGTATGGTTTAAACGAAATAAACTTATTGCCCTACAGGACCCTAGTGCAAAGATTGGTGCAACAATTCTGCGATGTCAGATACGAGCACAAACCTCGAGCGGACAACAGGCATGCAGACGGTTTGGCTACTTTGGGATCCAAGGTTAGCACGGACAAATGCCCTGCAAGAATCTCGATTGAAGTGCGAACATCGTCGGCGTTAACAGAAGACGCGAGCGTCGATGAATGCATAGACGATGCAGATTGGAGAAAGTCAATCTTACGGGCCATCGCAGAGGGCACGAGCAGCGAGAACTGGGCATCCACAAAGGGATATTGCATACATGACAACACCCTCTATTACAAGGGCCCTGGCGGAATACTTATGCGATGCGTCTCCGAGCAAGATGGACAACTGCTATTAGAAAAGATTCACCAACATGCCTGCGGGGAAAGTGAGGTGTCAATCTATCGGAAAGCTCAGAGATATGGCATCCATTGGCCGGACATGTCAACGGCCGCGGCGCTGATACAAGGAAAGTGCGAGAGTTGCGCATTGATCAAAGATTCTTTACTCCTTGCTCTGACCGACGATGATGTAGATTGGAGGAAACCACTCTTTGAGTTTCTCACCCAGGGTACTGTACCCGAATCAAGAAAAGAAGCTGAGAAACTAAGGAGGAAAGCAGCCCGATATGTGGTGCAAGAAAATCTGCTTTGGCGAAGAGGCCATGAAGGTAACTTGCTGCGATGTCTAGACAGCAGGGTAGCACAAGAAGTGATGGACCTTTCTCATCAGGTAGAACACCAGGGGGGTGCGAAATTATGCAGACAACTCCTCTCAATTGGATATTTCTGGCCCACTATGGAGGCCGATTGCCGCACCAAAGTACGACGCTGCCAGGAGTGTCAATTTAAAGGTAACCTAGTGCACGCTCCCGCTGTAGATCTACATGCATTGGGGACACCGTGGCCATTTCACACATGGGCCCTGGATTTTATTCGTCCCATTCGAGCAACCTCACATGGGAATCACTTCATTCTCACTGCGACTGAGTTGTTCACCAAGTGGGTAGAAGCGATACCACTAAAAACGGCAAATGCTCTAGCTGTGGTCCATTTCATCCAAGAAAGCATCATATGCAGGTTCGGAATTCCTAACACTATCCTTTCGGATAATGGCACTCCTTTTTTTAATCGTCAGGTGGCTGCGAAGCTAGCAGAGTACAACATCAGGCAGATATGCTCCACCCCATACTACCCTAAGGGGAATGGGCAAGCAGAAGCGACCAACAAGACGCTATTGAGAATTTTGAGCAAAATGGTCGCAGATGACCACAAGAAGTGGGCTGATTCTTTGAACATAGCCCTGTGGGCTTACCAGACTTCTCCAAGGACACCCACAGGGGTCTCACCATTCCTTCTATGCTATGGAGCTGAGGCTGTGGTACCTGCGGAAGTAAAAGTTAACTCTGCAAGATTGGCTTTCCACGCATTGTACGACAATCAACGCGACCATGACTTAGTCCTGCTAGAAGAAAAGCGAGAACAAGCCAAAAGGACCAATAAGCGCTACCAAGAAAGGATTGCTCGTGCGTACAACAAAACAGTCCAACGCCGAGATTTCGTAGTTGGAGATTTGGTCTTACGCGCATCTGACCATTGCATGCGAGAGGCGGCTCATCCAAAGTTCGCAGCCAATTGGGAAGGACCCTTCGAAGTCACGGAAGTCTTTGACAGTGGCTACTGCAGCATACGGAGGTTACATGGCACGACCTCAACCCCAAGCTCAGTAAATATGCGCTGGATTAAGAAGTACTATCCCTAACTTCTCTTATTTTACGCGTTATATTACAACGCTTGCTTTATGCTCCGTATTGCCATGATTCGCATATCTTCTCTCCCATATGAGAGCATTGTAATCTCATCTCTCCCACATGAGAGTTCTATAATAAAAGACTTCTCCCAAATGAGAAGAAATTTATATTTCTAGCTGTTTTTATCGCTTCATTTTGTTAAATAATATTGTTAACGAAAGCCTATCTGCTACGATAGCATCTCATGCGAAAACGATCTTAATTGATCTTCTAAGCCTATCTGCCACGATGCCAGCACATGCGAAAATGATCTTAACTGATCTCCTAAGCCTATCTGCTACGATAGCAGCTCATGCAAAAACGATCTTAATTGATCTTTTAAGCCTATCTGCCACGATAGCAGCTCATGCGAAAACGATCTTAATTGATCTTCTAAGCCTATCTGCCACGATAGCAGCCGATGCAAGTGCGATCTTAATTGATCTTCTAAGCCTATCTGCCACGATAGCAGCCCGTGCGAAAATGATCTTAATTGATCTTTTAAGCCTATCCTCTATGATAGCAGCCCATGCGAACATGATCTTGAATGATCTTTCAAGCCTATCTACCTGATGCGCAATTTAGCGTACTATTCGCAAGTATACGAATCAAGTAATATAGAGAGTATTTTCGACTCGGATTATCGATCCCACAGGGACTTTGCAGGTTTTTCTAGTAATCAGTTTTAACGAACAGAGTGTAAAAAGGAGGAATATTTTGAGAGTTTGTAACTACGAACTAAGTACTGAACGTAAATAACTGAAACGAAAATATTTTTGTGGAAGTTTTCTGAATAATCTTAAGTTTGTATAACTAGGGTTTGAGATACTAGGTCCCGGGATCCCCTAGGGTTCTTCAGATTTCGGTTCTTTGTTTGACATGAAAACACACAGCAGTCTCGTTATCCGTGCCACGTACCAATTGTGCAGTATCTTTTCTTTTCCTGCACGCTATCACGATCCTGCAGACTTTCGGATTCCTGTTAAGCTGCCTAAATCTGCAGTCTCGTTCTAAGTCTGCTAGGGTTTCTAACCTGTCCTGATGGCCCGGTTCAGATTCTCTAACAGTTGGTCTCAACGATTTCAGGCTAGTCCTAACTCCCCTTCGCTAGTCGGCCCATCGGGGTAAGGTGCTAAATTCTGTCTTCTCTTCCTAACCCTAACCGGACGTTTTCACCTACCGGCTCGGGTCTGTAGCAATTCTGGTTAGCTACTCCGATCATGCATGAATAGTAAAATTCAAAGACAGAATAACGAATAAAGCTGCTGAATTAAGATAGTACGATCATGAATTCATAGTCAAAACATAGAACTAATCTCTGAAACGAAACCCTAGGTTCACCGAGAACCTAGGTAAAAGTTTAGCTACTGAAATTCATAACGTAAATAACACAGTTTTTGAATGAGAGAGAAGAAGAGCAAACGGGTGTCTTGAATCTGGAATTGCGCTTTCGTGCTCTCCGGGGATGACTTGATGCGCAATTTAGCGTACTATTCGCAAGTATACGAATCAAGTAATATAGAGAGTATTTTCGACTCGGTTTATCGATCCCACAGGGACTTTGCAGGTTTTTTTTAGTAATCAGTTTTATCGAACAGAGTGTAAAAAGGAGGAATATTTTGATTGTTTGCTTAAGTACTGAAAGTAAATAACTAAAAACGTAAATCTTTTTGCGAGAATTTTCTGAATAATCTTAAGGTTGTAAAGCTAGGGTTTGAGATACTAGGTCCCGGGATCCCCTAGGGTTCTTCAGATTTTCGTTCTTTGTTTGACATGAAAACACACAGCAGTCTCGTTATCCGTGCCACGTACCAATTGTGCAGTATCTTTTCTTTTCCTGCACGTTATCACAATCCTGCAGACTTTCGGATTCCTGTTAAGCTGCCTAAATCTGCAGTCTTGTTCTAAGGCTGCTAGGGTTTCTAACCTGTCCTGATGGCCCGGGTCAGATTCTCTAACAGTTGGTCTCAACGATTTCAGGCTAGTCCTAACTCCCCTTCGCTAGTCGGCCCATCGGGGTAAGGTGCTAAATTCTGTCTTCTCTTCCTAACCCTAACCGGACGTTTTCACCTACCGGCTCGGGTCTGTAGCAATTCTGGTTCGCGACTCCGATCATGCATAAACAGTAAAATTCAAAGACAGAATAACGAATAAAGCTGCTGAATTAAGATAGTACGATCATGAATTCATAGTCAAAACGTAGAACTAATCTCTGAAACGAAACCCTAGGTTCACCGAGAACCTAGGTAAAAGTTTAGCTACTGAAATTCATAACGTAAATAACACAGTTTTTGAATGAGAGAGAAGAAGAGCAAACGGGTGTCTTGAATCTGGATTCGTGTTTCCGTGCTCTCCGGGGATGCTCCGACTTCTCCTTCCTCGGTGTCTTCCTGCTTTCCCGTGTTCCCGTCTTGCGTTTTGACCCGAAACTTGTCAAAATGACCAAAATACCCCTGGGTCAAAACCGCTCCAAATTCTGTCCAATCCTGACTCTGGCCATAGGAAAACTGCTGACTGAATTTGGGAGACAAAATCTGAACTTGACTTCGGAAACCCGGGCCCGGTGCCAAAATGACCAAAATACCCCTAGGTCAGAATTGTCCCGGAAATCGTCACGACCCTGAATTAGATGCTCATGACTCCAGGCATCGGGAACCGAGACTCCTACTTGGGCATGTCCTGTCTGGGACCCACACTTGACGGGAGTCGGTTTTTCGGCCGGACTCCGTTTCAGCATTATAACCTGTTTTCGGAAAGCCCTTGACGTCTCCGTTCTTTTGCCCCTGGTTTCACTTCAAAATTCCAAGTCAATCTCAAGATATTGTCAACCGAGCGCATCCCGGTGATTCTCGGTTTTGGCGTTTTCTGCTTCCTCGGTCGGTTTTCACTGCTCTTTTTTCCTCCAGTCTTTTCGTTTTCCATTCCGCTCTCCCTTGTACCACTCTTGGTCAAATCCTGCTCTGAGCGTTTTCTGCACGTTTCCCGAGGCGATCCCGGTTCTGTCTCGGCACGCATCCCAATGCACTTTCCGAACCTGTTCCTGTAAAAACATGAAAAAACCCGCGATCATATCCAATAAAAGTACGAAACATGCAGAAATTCACGAAGAGCAAATAAACGTCTCGTTCTTAAAACCGAGGCTTTCCGAGGGTGAATTCTGGCTAAAACGCGGTTTTCCAGCACACATACACATCTTTTCAGGCTATAAAATAACCCCTATTTGAGCGTTATCACTACCGCGATAGCAACACTATACAAATGCGATTTTAAAATCGTTCTTAAGTCTATCTGCCATGGTAGCAGCATTATGCAAAATGATCTTAAGTGATCCACAAAAGTCTATCTGGTGAGATAGCATCTGCACTTGAATCTAAGGCAAGTCACAAGGCTACCAGTCAAGGTAGCACAGCTGCGCAAACACGATCTCGAACGATCTAAAAACATATCCAAGAGACAATGCAAAGTGTGTATATAGCACTACAGAAGGCGAAATTTGCATGCGAAATTGTAATTTGTTGTGACAAGACAGCAAAATCATACAAAGCGATTTATCATTATGAGTCAAAACGACTTACAATCTATCTGTCTAGATAACAGCTTACAAGCGAAAAAGCTCAGCTCAAGCTAACTACGCGGCCAACATGGCTTACAATGCACCCACATAGTAACTCGCATACAGAAGTTACTCATCGCGGGAATCCTAGCTGAAAAACGATGGACCTAACGATCCTAGCACAAGCTATGCGATACACAGATCTGCGGCCAAAGATCTGTAGCAAGTAGGGCGCTCCTGCGAGAAGATCAGCCCGCCATTCGCTATGTCTACAACCGCAAGACCTGGGTGACGCTGCGTCCAAGATCTCAGGATCTGACAAGGCCTCTGTCTGATCAAGATATGTGCCAGAGGAACCGCCTGTTCCGGCATATGCAGCCGTACAAAACAGGGGAGCAGTTATTCCTCGGGCAATAGGCTCCTTGTCCACGAAGACGAGCACATTGGCTCGCCACCCTGAGTTCAAGAACGAGGAGGCAAGAAATTCTTCTCCGGGCATGCTGGAGGAGAATCCCGCCGTTCATTACGAGTCGGTAGCAAGGTCAGTACGGCGCTGCACCTCGCCGGGAGGCGGCCGGAAACATGACCTGCAAGCATAATAGACGAAGAGAATTCTTCGAACAAATGTGAGGTATTATCTGCATCCTCTCTATGAAAGTTACAAAGATCAATAAGCCTCATAGAGCGGATCTTGGAAAATATTTCTATAGCACAAAGCGCAAACTCAGGTTTCACAACTTGAAGTTGCCATGAATCAACGAAAAACAAGCGTTGAAGCCAGCAGTCGTAAGGACTCACGGCAAACCACATTTTGGGATGAAGAACCCAAATAGGAATAGGCAGGGTTTATATAGACCTTGCGGAGACTCTTCAGCTGCCAAGATGAGTCAGCAGAATTTGAAAAGAGGGTAAGGTCAATCACTTACGCCCTGAAAAGCGGTAACATTCAATTACCCTACTAAAGGCTACGACGATTCGATTGCGTATCCTAATTAATGACGGATAGTCATGATACGGATGGACTTCCCAAGGAAGGCGTGCTTATCTAAAGAGTAATTAGCCCGAAAATCAATTCAGAGTATCAATTGCTGACGTCATAAATTGATATACACAGAGATATTCGAGCAAATCCCGGAGAGGGCAAAACGGGCACTTCAATTCTTTTTGAAAAAAAAGGGGGGAGAAACCCTAGCAACATTACAGTAATGTTTTGCTACTTTTAAAACAAGCCTTTGATCAAGGAATCGTTAGGAGAAAACTGACGGCTAAGGTGTTCTATTTGCTCCATTTCTTGTTTCAATTGCTCGCATTTGGCATTCATCTCATGAAAAAGCTTCATGGCTTCTTCAACCTTTTGCCTTTGCTGCTCTACCTTCTGCTTCTCAGCTGCGAGGTTTTGGTGGCCGCGTTTCAAATTCACGGCCGCGCGAATCAGGGTAACTCTTTTCATAAGAAACTTGAAGCCCAGCTTGCCTTGAACTTTGGCGAGAAGATTTTGGCACATGCCAAAAAGCAATTCCGCGCTCTGAGGAGAAATAGTCGCAGGTGTGGCCGCGGACAGCTGCTCCAAAATCCAGATGGCCTCAGTAAGAAATAGTCTCCTGTCAAAGGGCCCTATCTCCAGAGACCTCGCAAACGATTGGGGGTAGGTGAGGCGCATCCGAACTAGCCAGTCCACGTCGGCTTGCTTCAAACCTTAAGTAATGTCAAAGCCAAGTTAGACTATCAAACTCGCAAATAAAGAATGCAAGATGCGAACAGCAAATCACGACATACCAGTTCCTTCAAGAATCTCGCGCAGAGAAGGAATGCGCATTGCTGGGGTAGTTGAAGAATGTCCTCGCTTTATGGCCCTCCTATCGGCTGCGAGTACTAACTCCTCATAGTTGGGGGGAAGAGTATAAGCCGCACCAGGTGCGATTGCAGCCCCGACCTGCGAACCCCAAAAGTTCCACGCAGGAAGAGATGCCGCAGGCTCAGTCACTGCCGGGGGCATGGCAGCAGAAGAAGTTGCAGCTTGACGAGGAATATCTTCTGGTGCGACAGCATCAGCAGCATTCGTTCCTGTTTCCTCAGCACCAGCAGGGGCATCTTCCTCCATCAAAACAGTGTCAGCTTCGGCATCATCGGAGAGTTCAATGACGTCCTCAAGGGGCTCTCCTGCATATTCAGCAGCTGCGACAGGCTTCTCAGTATGAGAACTCGGCACCGGGACATAGGACGCAGAAGGCCGACTCCTTTGCTCCAACACGGGTTCATCAGCACTGCCTGCGATACAAAATGCGATGATGTGAGGTAACTTGTATCATATGTTATTTTACTATCTTTGCTAAGCTGAGAGCAAGCACCTCCACGCGAAAGGTGGGATTGCAGTATCCTCGTCATACGCTAAGGACGTGGAACCTTGCCCTATTAGCGTGTCTTCGTTAAGCATGTCTTTAAAGTGAGCGTGAACTGGGGCGCGAAGAAACCAGTCATAATTATGTTTGAGGTGCTAAGCCTATTTCTTGCATATTGTCCAAATGATTACCTGAGGGTTCACCGCACTTGCCTACTAGCCAACGGCGAATGTCAGCTTTTGACACACCGTGCTTTAATGCACCAACAATAACATCTCGATAAGTTACTGCGAGATTAAAAATCTCACCTTCATTGCCACCTGCGATTTCTTCGAAATCTGCTTGGGCTCGCTCTAAGGCTGCCGCATCTTCTGGAGCCACATCCTCCTCTTCCACTCGAGGAGCCACCTCTTCGGGAAGCACATCTTCCTCATCGGTTGGACGCACTAAGTCGTCGACGTGTTGTTATTCTATGCTCCTCTGCTTCACGCGTTCGAGCTCCTCTTCCTCTCGCTTCCTTCTTCTTTCGGCAGCCTCCGCAGCTGTTCTCCGGGACTCGGCAAGAATGTCCTCGCTTATGGTTTCATCAGAAACGCCAACATGAGAACCTATCTTCTGCTTCTTGGCCAAGAGGCCACCGATGGTCTCATCATCATCATCATCTGCAAAGAAGCAATTCGTTCAAACCAGATTGCAAAAGAGTTAAGATAATGAGAAGAGAAGTACGATTGAGATACCTCCTGATTCTTCCTCATATGTCGCATCTTCCTCTCCGACTCTGACATCTTCAACTCTTTCTTCTCCTTCTTCATCTCCTTCTCTTGGCTCCCGCCTCTCCTCTTCTTCCTCCTGGCCGAATGGAACGAAGGTCTCCACTGCGAGCTCCTTCCGCGCTTTACCGGTCATGCGACCTTTACCTTTGTCCCTGGCAGAAAGGGACCTCGCAGGAGGGGAAGTCGGAGCGCTTCTAGGGGAAGAAATTGTAATTCCTCTTTGCTTGGGCCTCTTCGCTTGTGGCGCAGCAGTCGCCGGAGGAGACGGATCGTCTCTAGGGGGAGACAAGGCTGGGGTATTGTCTATCAGCGAATCGGCAAAAGCATTCATGACCTCGCGAATCCTGGCCTCGACCTCGGGATCCATTCTCGATGCCAGCCGAAACGGCTGTCTTTGCCTTCTTGAAGTAACAATGGTGGTAACCAGCGATTTGGAACGCTCACCAGATGCAAACCTCCGCACATGGCACTACAGCAAGAAGTATAATATAAAGTCTTCAGTATATTTAAGTAAAGAAGCTTAGCGCGTGCAAGAGAAGTTGCTTACCTTAGCAAAAGTCTCGCTGTATCTGATGACATGCGAGTCGCCTTTTCTAACCGCAGCAATCTTTTCATCTAGAATGATGGAGGGACACATATGGTTCTCGCGATCTAGCAATGAGTAGCAACCATACTCAGACTCGTCCAAGCTACAATTGGGACGAAAAGGAAAAGAATTCCTTTTGATCACAGGAGCTCAGCTTGGCTGAGGGATCGACTGCGTCTCAAACCTTGTCTGCTGGTTGTTCCAGTATGCGAGCCAGTTTTTGGAACAGCCGCCTTCACGGTTACCTGCAGGTTGCTCAAAGGGGAGATTTCTCAGCAAGA
Source organism: Linanthus parryae (assembly GCA_023055425.1). Lineage (NCBI taxonomy): Eukaryota > Viridiplantae > Streptophyta > Magnoliopsida > Ericales > Polemoniaceae > Linanthus > Linanthus parryae. The sequence continues at coordinate 127,805,711 of JALGPY010000001.1, forward strand.
CTGTCTTACACTCCTTTGACAACAAACGCTTATAGCAGCCTCTGATGATAGACTGTGGCCAGATTGATGGTGCCACTGCATCGAAGCCGAATTGGGGAGAGACGCGAGTGGGATCAACATCCACGGTGATCCTCTCATACCTTGGTGCGAGCTCACGAACATGCTCTGCGAGGACAGGAAGGGAACCTCGCAGGCACCAGCAAAAGAATTCGCGATAGCGCTCGTGGAAATGCTCTCCACCTTCGAAGAGGAGCTCTTCTGAAAAGACAACACCCTTAGAAGGATACATTTTTGGAAACCATCGCACGTTTTCAATACGCATGGCATAGGGCGTGGCTACGAACTCTTCTCGATTATCGCACATCAGGCTCCAGACGCACTTGGGGTAGTTTGTTCCGAACCACCTCGCAGCTCTGCCGCTGTTACGTTCCTCTTCTGTACCTGGGGGACACCATTTGCTGGGCTTGGAAGCGATTGGGGCATAAGAGGGCCATCGCTCGAAGACCCACATTGTCAAGAAAGCAATGTTGATGTAAGTCAGTATGTCGAGGCGGCCGCGCGACTCCTTCATCGCCACAACCAGCTGATCCAACCTGTAGTACAGTGTGCCCAAGACTAGGGGTCCGAGTGCGACCTTCTGACCAAGGGCCAACTTCACAGCAAGAGGCAGAACGTGGTAAAAGACTCCATCATGTGGGTGACCATCGATTAAGTACCTCGACAACCAGGCACAGAGGAAGGCGCACAGGGTCCAGTCATAACCCTTGCCATTCACATAGTTCTTAGCCTTCGGGTTTCGACTCAGAAGCTTATTGGTGATACTGCTGTTCGCATAGTCACGGAAAAAGTACTGGACCCACTTGTTCAAAGTATTATTCGCAGATGTGTCAACCAACTGCCAGTCAGGAAGGACTTCTGTAGGAGTCCATCGGGTGGAAATTTTCTTCACCTCTGCCAAGCACTCCTCCATCTGCGTGTACAGAGCGATCTCCGCATCCGTTCTCAGTGGACTCAAAGGATCCACCTCACCCATGTGAGACAGATTGTACAGCATGTGCACGTCCTCGAGCGTGGGGGCAGCCTCGAACTCAGCAAAATGGAAGGTGTGAGTCGCAGGCGAGTAGCGGGATAGAAGGTTTAGAAGCATGGACTGATCCAGCTTCACGGCAACACCCTTCATAGCACGAACTGCGAAATATTTTCCAGCATCGTTCAAAGTCACAGCATGATTGGTTAACACATGGTCAATCCACTCATCCATGTAGTCCAATTTCTGAACAAAAGCCTGGGTGGAAATCGCAGTATATGGGAAGTACCCATTTTCGACTCCCAATCGAACCACATCTTCGGAGCCAATCAATTCGAGCAAGACCGAGTTAACTGGAGGGGTTAATGTTTTCAATCCTTCACCAGATACAGGGGCAGGCAGTTTCTTTGCCTTAACCCTAGCATGGTAGAAGTCTTTGCCACCCAGGTAGGGGGCTTTTCGCCATAGAGCTTGCGGCAGATCAGGTATTTCTTCGTCCTCCTTAGTGGGTCTAGTTCCTTTTGTTTTTGCCATTCCTGCGGAAAAGCAAGAAAAAAGGGGGGAGAAATATGCACACTTCATTTTGAATTTCGAGATTCAAGATCTATGGGAAGAAAGATGAACAGTCTGGCACCAATTTCAGAAATTAGAGATTGGAATCGTTTGCATTATCAGGGATTTCAAAAGCTCTACATTCAAGGTCTTTATCATTGGGGGATTAAACCGAAATTGGATTCAAAGATTGTGAGCCTCTTCACAAGTTTTCAGCAGATAATATGTCATGGGTTTGCAGATCCAACGCAGTTCAAAGCATATACTAGCATATTAAATCAAAATCGAACAAGGCCAACCTTGTTTCTGTAAAGCTTGCTTGGATGCAGACAATTGAAGAAGACGATTTGCAATTTTGAATTGGTGATTGATTATCTGAATCTGCTCTTGAAGACTTCCGGGTATCATTCACTTTAAGAGAAAGAAGTGATGCTTTGCAACAATGGAGAGTACAGAGTATTTATCCGAAAACAATGAAGGGTTGCGTCCTTTCAGTAGTCGAATCGCAACCGTCACCGTCGAATCGCGCAATCACAGGACAAGCTGACGTCACGCCTAAAACCCTAAAGGCCAGACGGCACGACTCTAGGGGTTTTAGGTCATAATGGCACGCACGGGAGCTGAACTTACTCATATTTGAATTGGTACGTGGTGGCGACGCGTACGTTGGTTTCCGCGCATGGAAGTCTATCCGGCTATGAGTCTTCACGCACGGAAAGGGGGCTAATGTAGATAGTGCTTTCTGAGCTGACAGATCTTGGCCACGTGGCAACCATCTAGCACACCATATTGTGCTCCACACACACCGGATCACCAGCCGCGCCGATCCATGTGGGGGCTGCGAGACAGGGCCCTCGCATACCACTGCACGTGACTTGTAGGGACTTAGTGGTTTGGAGGCTAGAGTAAGTCCTGTCGCGTGCGAGCCAAGTGCACGGTCAAGTAATATAGGGGTGGTATTTCAACCCCGAGTTATCGATCCCACGAGGACTGACTTTAGATTATCTAACTAGTTATTTAATTTAGTGTACGATGCAGGAGGAAAGATTTGATTGATTTTAGAAATTGAAATAACAACTAATCTAATATTTTTGTATTTTTTTATATTTAAGAAACAAGTTTGGAGAAACTAGGCAATCTCTAGATCACCTAGGGCTGTAGACGATTTCGGATTATCTGAGCAACACGTTAACTATATTCTAACTAGGCCGGGTAACAGCGCTGATGTAGACAGTGCTTTCTGAGCTGACAGATCTTGGCCACGTGGCAACCATCTAGCACACCGTATTGTGCTCCACACACACCGGATCACCAGCCGCGCTGATCCATGTGGGGGCTGCGAGACAGGGCCCTCGCATACCACTGCACGGGACTTGTAGGGACTTAGTGGTTTGGAGGCTAGAGTAAGTCCTGTCGCGTGCGAGCCAAGCCCGCGCGCGACCTTTAGTAACTGCTTTTGAGAGATTTATGGCACGAGCTCCATAAACCCGGTCAATCCGGTCAAACCCGGTCAACCCCATAACGGTTCTGGTATTCGCGCATAACGTGCTGTAACGGTCCCTATATACGCGGACGAACGTGCCGTTGTGGTTAAGCTAATTAAGCCGTCATTGATGGGCGATGTAACCACACTGCAACGGTCACATTCTCCGTTATATATAGGACGTTAACCTTTTCATACAGAGGACACACCAGCCATACGCGGAAGCTCTGTCAAACCCCTGTCTCTCTCTCAGACATTACTATTGCCTTACTCTTTCCCTACACACAACCCAACTCTTCCTGTGCTATTTCCGATCCCCTACTTACGGTGTACACAGAGTACTCCCCGTCGGATTCTCTTGTGCACAGCTGACTATCTCATATCGGTATCAAGTCATTCTACTTCACGGTAGACTACAATCTCCTATCGGTCTCTTGTGTCTACCGGTCCGTTCTAGTAGGCTAACGACGTGCACGACAACGGGTTCTGTCGGTCCACCGTTGTACGAAACAGTCGAATCTCACCTACCGAATCTACCCACACTAGCCAATCCTAACAAGTCTCTTCTCAGTCTCAGTGATACGAGATTGATGTTCAAGTCTCATCCTAGTTAGTTAGAATCATTGTCGTGCATTCACTAACTAAGCAGTGTTTTCGGTTAGCTACTCCATTAACACTGAGTATTAAGCACAGTACATGAACAATTGAATTAAAATATTGCTAACTTTAAGCATGAATCAACTACTGAACAAACCCTAGTTCTTGAACCCTAGTTTTGTCTCCTAATCGTGTCACTCAATTAGGATTACTAACATAAACAAGAAACTAGAATTGATTCAAAAGAAGAAATTAAGAAATCATGAAGCAAAGTTCAAATCCGGAAAAATATCATCGTTTACATGAACCCTAGGCTCTCAAAGAGACGCCTGTCAAAACGTCTAGCTAATAATAATCAACCAAACAAGACTTACAGGTTTCTCCATACAAATATTGAGAGAGAAGAAGAAGAAATCAAACTTAGAGCTTCAATGGAGGAGGAGTCCTCCTCTTGTGCGTCGTCTCTCTCCTTCTCACGTTCGTTCCTTTCTTCTCCAAAATGAATCCTCTCTTAATTGTAGTTTTTCAGGTATTAATTATCTCCAATTAGGTTTAGGAGATGTCCATATGTTTTTTTCTTCTTAAGCAGATCGCACGACCTCAGTAAAGCTGATCGTGCGATCTGCTCAGGTCTTATCTCTGATCGTGTGATCTCAACAGCTTCTGATCCTATCTCTGGTCGTTTGATCTGCTCAGGTCTTATCTCTGATCGTGTGATCTCCTTAGATCCTATGACCATCCACATTGATCGTGGAAACAGTGAGTTGCTCAATTTTCTCCTCCGAATTTATTCTAAGTCTTGCTTCAGATCGCACGACCTCAGTTTTGCAAGTCGTGTGATCTGCTGAACTTGTCTTCTTCTCTCAAATCTTGAGCTTTGTCTCAATTTTCGAAGTTCGTTTCTCCTCTTCTTCTAGTCTCCGAGTTACGTTTCCTGTCAAAACAACACGACACACACCCGTGCGATCAAACGTGAAATAACGCGAGAAACGCCCGGATTTACATGTTATCGCTCAAAGCTACATTTACTAAATTTCCTCAAGTTCGTAGTGTATTTCTAATATAATCTACCCGAAATTCACACAAAACGGTACACAAACGTAGAAGAAATATAACTCTAATGCAGAGTTATCAATCATGTAGAATCAGACCATTGGCAAGCTTCACAACACCACTATGTGTGGCCTTCACTGACTTTCCATCAGGTAGATGTACCAAGGTGTTGATGACTTTGATATCAGAAAACATATGAAGATGAGAACACATGTGATCTGTAGCTCCACTATCAAGAATCCAAGAGTGAGGAAGAACATGTTCTTTTGTCACAAAACTTTGAAGTGAATAAGTACTAAGAACTCCTCCCATGAAATGTCATGTATCAAAATGAGTGCCAGAATGGTGATGATGTAATGTTGATTCCATAGAACTTGTATAATATGGAGAGATTGATCCCACTTCATTAGTTACATCACTAGATTTGGTGCTTAAATGTGAGCTCATAATAGAAACTAACTGCTGACATTGATTGTCTGTGAGAGTAATCCCTTTGCTCAGATTTTCTGAAGTGTGACAAGACTTAATTGATGATGGAGATAAAGGTCTGCTAGATGAGGTGTTGACAGGTCCTGTTATCACAGAATGAGCCTTAACATTTGTGAATTTGAAACCTGGAGGGAAGCCATGCAACCTGTAACATTTGGCCTTAACATGACCTTCATGACCACAATGGTGACAGATCAACTTTCCTCCTGGACCTCGTCCTCCAAAAACTGGAGCTCCGTTGCCATTAAGAGACTTATAGTGTGGATTTGTAGAAGTATGTGACTGAGAATTTGACTAAGTTCCATGTTGAACATACATAGCCATATTATTTGAAGAACCAGGGGAAGTCTTAAACTGCATTTGTCATCCTTGTTGAACTACTTTTGCAAAAACCACATTGAGTGAAGGTAAAGGTTCAGTGAGCAATAATTGATCTCTAACTGGAACATACTGATCATTTAGTCCCATAAGAAATTGCATAACTCTTTCCTCCTCCTGACTTTGTTTCATTCTTCCTAAGATAGACAAAGGTTTATAATTGCTTAACTCATTCCAAAGAGTTTTCAATTTTGTAAAATAAACTATAATAGACATATCTGCCTGTTTCAGCTGAGATATAGCCATAGAAATTTGAAAATTCTAGGAAAATTTCCTTGAGAAAATCTCTACAACAGATCGATCCACACTTATCTAGAACTTGATCTACCAACCACACTACATGCTATATCCTTAGAACCTGAATTGAATAACCAAGACATAATCATTCAGTCACATCTTCTCCATATAGAGTATGATTTAGATCCTACGGCCGGAGCCACAATTGCACCATTAACAAATTCAAGCTTATGTTTAGCTTCTAGAGCTATAGTCATAGCCATATGCCAAGAGTAAAAATTCTCACCAATCAAGATCTGAGATACCAGAACATTTCCAGGACTATCACCGTGATGCAGATAAAACGGCGACTGCGGATCAATCGCCTCCAAGGAACCGCCAGAAACACCATATTTACCATGAACAGACATCTTCATATCGAAGGCCTAAAACACCAGATCTGAAATTAACCGATTCCGAAATACAATCAGAACTCGATTCACTCAACAACAGAGCTCTTCGGTTTCAGCAAACAGGCTCTGATACCATGTTGAAATGCCTGAGATATAACCCTAGAACACAGATTCATCCATAGAAGAATAAGGAGAGAATGAGGAAAATGATAACGTTAAAGAAGATGAAACAAAAATGTGTTTCTCATTAATTGCAGAAGAAAGAGAAAGCAACAGCCTTATATACTTGGCCAATCAGGTGATGCTTTGTCATATAGACAAAACGACACCGTACACATAAAGACTATGAAGCAAATACAAATAAGAAAGCTACGACTGAGATTAAAACAAGAAAGCTATCCAAAGGCAGCTGTTGTGAATTGATTCGTGTCATCAATTTCACATTGAGTTCAATTCAGTCCAATCCTCAAGTTGCTCAAGTGGTTCAAATTAATGAATTATCATCTCTAGCTAATAATCAGGAAGAGTCGAAAATCAATACCACCTGTTGAAGTGCCAGTGTAATAACTGAATTCTAACTAGGGGTATTTTGTTAATCTAACACAGCGTAGTTATAATTCGATAATATGAGAATGTGTTTGTTTGATATTAGTGTTAGTCTTAATAAGACGCTGAGATATTATGCTTGATTTCATAGTGATTACTATTCGTTTCGTTTATAATTATTTTGATAAAACAAGCTTATTGTGTTATAAATGACTTATAAACAAATCTCTTTTATTTTAAATAATAAGTTGATTTTAAATTTCAATTAACATTGTTATAAACTTTTATTCAATAAACGTTTATGGGTTTCATCAAATTCAACATTCAAATTCCTATAAAAATATACGTCAAAAACATTTTAGAAGCGGTATTTCATTTTATTAGTTAAAACGAATTTTCTCGGTCAACTTTCTTTTTATCAGTACAAAACGGTTACGAAATTTGTTTATCTGTCAAACTATTTTTTTAAACAGTCAAAACTTTATTTTATCAGTCATTGTTCTATATTTTTCAGTCAAAATCATTTTATTTATTCCTACACCTATTTTTTTTTATAACATATATCTAATTATTCATCGCGCATTATTATTTCTATCCGCCGCGCCGAATCACCGCTTTTACCGGTACTCCTGCCACACGTAATGACTATTTTTAAATAAAATTAATGTTACCTCAGCTTTTACATCTCTTACCTCACTTTTCTACTATTTTTCTTTTCCTCTCCTACCCGCTTATAGCTTCATCTTCTCTTTTTCTTTCTCTGCAACAACAAGCGACCACCACCACACACCAACTCCAGCCGCCACCTGCACCTCCCTCTCTCACCACCACCACCTGCACATATATTGTTGGGAAATTTTATTTCTTTGTGGGCCAATATGAAAATATTAGTAGTTGTATTATTTGGGCTATCAAATAAACGGGCCACTAAAGTGATCTTATTAATAATTGGGCTCGTAGGAACATAAAGTGGTGTGGGCTTTGTAATGTGTAGTAGCCCATTACTAATTGATTAGGGTTATGGGAGCCTCATCAATTTAAAATATAAAGACTACTAGGGCTGTGATCCCCGACACATTCGAATACAGTAGTCTGACTCTTCCCATTGAGAGAGATCATTGAAGCTGGTCCGAGTTGTGGTTGGAAGATCGCGGTGCACTCAAGATCATCATGATGTTGAAGACGAATACACTAGCTATGGACCGAGGTTAGTCTAATTTAAAGTTCTTATGTTTTTGGCTATTCTAGATGATAGTTTATGTGTTGTAGATTATGATTTCGCCTTTAGATAATCTACATGAAGTTCTATTTTGATCTAACAAGTGGTATCAGAGCCACTATCATGCTAGGATCGTTAAGAACAAGTATTTTTGCATAATCCGAATTAGGGTTTATAGCCTCGTTTTATGTGCTCATGTCGGATCTCGGATTTCTTCATACGGTTGCGAAGATCTCAAAATAAGCTTTTCAACGATATAATATAAGCTTAATTCCGACTTACGGTTAAAAAGATACAGCGTTTTAAACTTTCAGCTTCCGTTTAATGATTTGCCAAACACTACCTTAGATCTGGGGTGTGACGTCGATCTGGTGTGGCAGCGTGTATCGCTGCTTTGTTGTGCCGCCCAGATCGACGACTCATATTGTTTTGGCTATTCCGGAAGTTCTAGATATCCGATTTGGGCGATTCAATAGTCAAACCCTAGGTTTTTGGGTCTTTTAAATCCATCTGTACGGTTAGATTTTCCAGATTCGGAATATTTATCAGGACAGAATAAATAATTTCGTATTTTAGCATGTTTTTGGACATGTAATCTCATTATTTACATTTTGTGACTAAAGTAATGTTTCTCTCATGATACTACTGTTTTTATATCATGTTTATGACTTGATTCATGGATAAAATATGCGAGATTATTATTATTTTTAATTTTGGGTGTATTTTTAGTATGTTGCACCATTATAAATCATTAGTGTATATTTGGTATATTACACAATATGAAATATGGTGTATATTTAGTATCTTACACCATTATTGATATTTGGTGTATCTTTGGTATTCATACACTATTAAATATTTTTGGTGTATATTTGGTATTGTACACCATAATTGATATTTGGTGTATCTTTGGTATTTTTACACCAGCAAATATCTTTGGTGTATCTTTGGTATTCTTACATCATTAAGTATTTTTGGTGTATATTTGGTATCATACACCATATGAAATTTGATGTATATTTGGTATTCTTACACCATTAAGTATATTTGGTGCATATTTGATATCTTACACCATTATGAAAATTTTGGGTGTAATCTTTTGTATTACACTAAAAGATTAATATTTCGGGTTCTTCATTTAAGACATTAGTGTAACTTTGACATTTTACACTAAAATATACATTTTAGACATTAGTGTAATTTTGGTATTTTACACTAAAATAAAATGGTCTTGTCTCATAGAATAAATCAGTTGAAATAATATGTCGCCAAAGTGACATCTATTGTGTAAAATTTATTTATTTTGGGATATAAAGATGTGTGTGTTTATTATTTATGCGACTAGCTAATCGGCCCAAAGGAAGGTTGTTAGTTGGCCAAATAATAAGCACACTTGTGGTAGTAAATATGTGACGGTTATCAAGTTATTACATGTGAACAATACGTCGGCCCAAAGGAAGACCTGTTGTTTGACCGGATTTACTGCCAATATTTGATTACTGCGTGGAGAGTACCACTTACAAGTTGTTGTTTCTGTCCAAAGACTAAACAACAATGTTGTGCTAGGTATCTTGTAAAGAACCCGTTAATTATATTGTTGATTTATGTCATGCATGAATACTTTGTGGTTATATTTTATTTCATGCTTGTACAATATATTTGTATTTTGAGCTCATGTCTTTAACTTGTTCTCTATTTAAGTCAGCTTATTTGTTATTGCTGACAAAGACTCGCATTTAGTGCTTTATAGCATGTATAAATTCTTGAAAATAAAGTTAATTCTAGAAGCTTTTAAGTGAAGTAATGGTAATGCTATTGAGTTCCTCGAGCTTATGTGTCCGAGTTTTCTAAAGAAAACATTAAGAGGACTTTTAGTCAACATTGTCTTGTTAAAAGAGGAACATAAGGGAGTACATCAGGAAAGCTTTAATCTCAATTAAGAACTTAAGTACTAAAGTTAGAGTTGTCTAAGGACATGCTCATAAGGTGTACATATATTTTCTCTCAAGCACTTAAGTGAGTATACGGAGAGCTGTAACGCTCATATGGATAAATAAGTTCTTTGTGAACTTTTTACCCATGTGTGTTAAAAGAGAAAATTGTTGTATGAGATTAAACTAAATGTACTCGCTTAGTATTTTCCCTAAGGATAATAGTCGAGATAAAGGGAATACAGTCATGTAAGTTGCAGTTGAATCACATTCCAAATATGTAAATGTAATATCATTCGGTAATTTTTTGATATTTTTTTACATATATAAGTGGATATGTGAATATGAATTTAATGTCACATGCTGGATAAGGAAAATTTACTTCTCACTATGGATAAAATTTTGAGTTAATTTAAGTTTTGTACCTAAGCATATTTGGCGAGTAGATTTTGGTGCAACTACTCAATTGAGAATATTTATGCATGGTTGGTTGTTGGGCCAATAGCCACTTGATGCTGAAAGATTCATCTTTATGGGCAACGGCAAGACAAATATAGTCGAAGCAATAAACACTTTTAACTTTTTTCAAACATTGTTTGAATTTTATGTTTATTAAGAAAAGCATTTACTAATGTTAAGGAAATAATTTTTTTTTTTGATAAATTCAGAAATTTTGATGTTTTAAATATAATTCAGTGAAGGTTGTAAATGCTTCATTTCAGTTAAAAGCAATATTTCAAATGTAATGCTTCATTAAGAAAGACCATGCATTTCACTTTGAGGTACAATGATGCAAGAGTAAGAATTCTATATTTGGTATGGCACAAAAGCTAAAGGAATGTCTTCGTTGGAAGAATTAAGATGCTTATGTGTAATAGAATTTATAACCTCCGTGATTTCACAAATATTATGAATTTGTGTTGAAAGCGTAAATGGGTGTATAAATAATTAGGTGTGTGTGGAATAAGGACATACTAGAACTTATATGTACTGATATGGTGGACCACTCTTTATAGTTATTTTGGGTGGAAACAGTATCATATTTAGTTCATAAGACTTCTGTCCACCTCATCAACACCTATAATCGGTTTGAGAAGTAAAGTGTGTGAATGTATAAGGTAACAACATTCATGGTGTTAACTTAATTCCTATAGATGTGCACTAAGTTTCTTCCCTACATGGAGTTATAAACATACTTGTCATAAATTAAGTTTGTGGGAATGAAATTAAACATATTTGGATATTGTAAGGAGAATGATTAGTCATTTTCTTTATCATGAGGCTATGGGAATAAAGATTTAAGGTTGCAAATTACATATAAAATATTTTATGTATTAAAGTGGCTATTTAGTACCATATATGATTGGCTAGGCGAATACCTAGCATAAGGAGATTCTCATTTCGGATCATCCCACCTAAAGTGAGGCCATATTGGTCTAGTGAGAGATATTGAATTTGGTATTTACTCCTTGCCATTATTTTGATGTCATTAATAATTGAGAAGTTCTAAATCTCGCAATTTGTCTTCTCAAATAAAGCCCCTTTTCTTGAGACTTTTGAGGATGTTGAGTTTGAGTGGGAGATACGGTTATAAGGAATATTTTCTTTGAGCATAAAGTTTGTTATGTTTGTGAAATGCACGTGTCTATTGTTTATGCAAGCAATGATCGGCCCAAAGGAAGGTCATTGTGTGGCCAAATAATAAGGCATACTTGTTTATGCGAACAGTAATCAGCCCGAAGGAAGATTATTTGTTTGGCCAAATAAGAGGGTGCATATTTAGTTATTCACGCCGTTCGAAGAAATATTCCATAAGGATACTCATAATAGGCAAACTCATCAGCCTCAAATATGAAGTGCCGCTAAAGTAATTCACTAATGACATGAGAAATATGATTTATGTATTATATGTTATTCTCATGTATTTGGGTTTGTGGAAGATGATTCTATCAACTTCTTACAAGTCAAACAAATGTTAAAGTGAATTGATTTTGTAATGATAAGATGAAATATCTTGACAAAATTAGTGACATTTGGAATCTTTCATAATAGCATAATTTATTGTTGATTACAATAAATAAGGTGTTATATTGGTTTATGAAAGATATGAAAGTCATACTTTGTCATTACATTTCATGTAAAAGAGGCACCGACTAAAGAGACTTCATAAAGTTTTACGAATTTCTCTTTTGAGTTGTTATGTCATGAACGATTACTTAAAGTAGATGTACATATATATGGATAAGTTGATTACAATCATATAACTTTGCCTTTAGTTATTCAAAGTACATGTTTGTAAATTACAAAATTCCATTTATAGTCTAAAAGCTTGCTTCTAGATTTGGTATCGCAATATTCATAAAGTTATTATCTCGTGTTGTGCGAGATAACTACTGTAGATATTTGTGAGTACCACAGTTCATAATTTTTGGTGCATCATTTTGATTCTACTCTTTTGACTAGCACCAATGACTTGTTGGGTGGACCAAGATATTCTTTATAAGGTTTCTAAAGAAAAGATCTTGGGGACATATTTCCTGTGTCGAAAATAAATGCTCTTGGGGTGTATCATTGAGTATTCAACAAGAGATCTATATCGATAAGGTATTTGCTAGATCGAGTACTTAAGGTTATGCACTGAAGAATAATCCTACTACTTAAGGAGACAATTTCTAGTCTCATTCAGTATTTCAAGAATATTGAGATAAGTAATAAAGGATGCAAAGATTCGTTTTACATCGAATCAATGGGTCTTGTGTATACCAGAATATGTACACATGTGGTTATTGTTTACATATTGGTATATTTGGTATAATTTTGGTTAATCATTGTATGTATTAGGGTAAACATACAATCGGTTAGTAAAGTATTGAAGAGAACAAAAGACTACATGCTCACTTATCGGAATTTAGATAATTTTGAGATCACTGAATCTAATTCCGAGGATTAGGTCAAGTTTATTGACATAAAGTCTTATTCTTCTTAAGAAAATATTCAGAGTGTTTGTGTCAATGTGACATTACTATGTTAAACTCCATTCTTGAGGATCCTCTAACTAAGGAATTACCACATAAAGTGTTGAGGAGCGGATTGCTCATTTGGAGTGGTAATATCTAAGGTACTTTGGTTTAGTGGGAGTTTGTATCTAATGAATGTCGTTTCTCGAGACACTTACTTTAGTTTCTGCAGAATAAAGTTTATGTTTCATTCAAGTTACTCTGAATTATTGTTATTTTGAATTTCCAATTGCGGTTTAGCATAAAGATGGAAATTATTAGGTTTGATCTCACTTCAGTAAGGATCAGTGGAAATAGGCATGTCTAAAGATCACATTGCATGTAATTTCCCTCTACACATCCACACTTGATCTATGTCATTGAATATATTGGTTTGGTGATCATTGATGGGTCTTTGTTACGACTATATCTAAATGTAGCAACGGTCGCTTTGGTCTCACACTGGTATGGACAATGGACCAGATTGTTATAAGGAATGTTCTAAGTATGATAGCACTTTTGCTAGCACTAAAGATTATGAAACATAACTACATCCGGTTTTTCAAGTTTGGCCCAAGTGGGAGATTGTTGGGAAATTTTATTTCTTTGTGGGCCAATATGAAAATATTAGTAGTTGTATTATTTGGGCTATCAAATAAACGGGCCACTAAAGTGATCTTATTAATAATTGGGCTCGTAGGAACATAAAGTGGTGTGGGCTTTGTAATGTGTAGTAGCCCATTACTAATTGATTAGGGTTATGGGAGCCTCATCAATTTAGTATATAAAGACTACTAGGGTTGTGATACCCGACACATTCGAATACAGTAGTCTCACTCTTCCCATTGAGAGAGATCATTGAAGCTGGTCCGAGTTGTGGTTGGAAGATCGCAGTGCACTCAAGATCATCATGATGTTGAAGACGAATACACTAGCTATGGACCGAGGTTAGTCTAATTTAAAGTTCTTATGTTTTTGGCTATTCTAGATGATAGTTTATGTGTTGTAGATTATGATTTCGCCTTTAGATAATCTACATGAAGTTCTATTTTGATCTAACATATATCTCTCCCCTCTCTGTTTTGGCGGAGAAACAACCACAGTAACCACCGCCGTCAGCCTGCAACTTCCCCACAACCTCCACCGTAACCACCAACTTCACCGCCACCAGCAACACCTCCATCTCCCTCTCTTCTCCTCATCTCTGTCTCTCTTTCACTCTGAATCGAAGGAGAACAGCAGCAGCAGCAGCAGCTGGTAGCAGCGGCCAAACCACCGCCGTTGCCACCGTCGGGAACAAGAACCCGAAGCCACCACCACCACCACTGCCCAACCCTCTCTTCCCCTCAATCTCTCTTTCCCTGACTTCCTCTCACCCCTACGAGTAGCCGGACAGCAGCGAAAAATAGCATGAGCAGCTCCGTCGAAGGCCACCGCTGCCACCACCGAACCACCATAAATTCCGGCGACAAGTTTGGCCCAAGAAAATCAAGGGCACCCAGCCCTCTTCCCCCATCTCTCTCACTCCCAAAATGTCCGAGGAGCCTCCAGAAGGTCCCAGGCGCAGCCAATAACCACCGGAGATAGCCCGACAAACTCCACCTCCGGTGACTTTTTCGGCGACTCAACCCGACCCGTTTCTCCGCCGTTTTTCGTCGTTCTTGGCATGGGTATACTCTAAATCTCATCCTCGTTCATCTTTGATTGCCAAAATAAGATTTTTCTAGCTTGAATTCATGTTTGGAGAAAGTTGAATGGGGTAAGTTTACATGTTTTGCCGTGGGTTTGGGTTGGGGGTCAGTTTTGTCCTTTCTTGAAACTTAGGGGGCTGTTTGTATTTTTGCTAGACCTTAGGGGGCACTAGTTGTAGTTTCCATGTTCATTTTAATTAGTACTAATAATTTTACTGAAATTGTGTATATATATATTTATACTTTACTATTTACATATTGAATTAATAACTAAATATAAAATCATTTTTTGTAATGTAAAATTCTTTCAAGTTACCACAAGTTATTATTTTATATTACAATTTATTTTCTTGAAAATAATAGGTAATAAAAATATAGTTTATATATGCAATGGTTAAGTAATATTATTTTAGATATTAGATAGATTTCAAATTCGTTTTAAGTATATTACTGAGCTATTGAAATGTCTATAAATGCCGACATTATTATTTTACAAATAAATAGATATGTTTATTTAAATTTTATTTATAATATAGCAAAGTAAATTTGTTTGTTAATTAAATAGTAGTTGTGAAATATCAAGAAATAATTTCTCTAGTTAGAAATGTCACCTTTACAATTATAAGAATTTATTTTAAATTAGAATTCCAATTTTCTTATTATTTCTAAATACCATAACTAGAGTATTAAATATAATTTAATTTTTAAAATTGAATCTTAGATTACTTAGGCTTTCGCTTTGGTATCATGTAAGAAACGAACTTGTTTGTAAGTAGGAATTTACGTGTATGATTCTAGAGCATGTCTTCGACGTATAAGCAGACCGTGACGTTGTTCTCGAGTAGTTGACTAGCTAGCGCTCTACGGCTCTCACTGTGAGTATTCATGCTTAGCGTTGTGTGCTTATCTTCTTTTGTGTCAAAATGTGATTTTATTTCATGTATCAAAATATATATATGTGAGTATACATGCTCAGTCTTGCGTGCCCAAGTTCTTTTATGTGATATACTTATTTATTTGAAAATAATTGTCGTACCTTATTCCGAAATTGCTAAGCTTGTCGTACTTGCTTTTAAATCATCACTTTACTACTCGTCTTCAAAGCAGAAAACTCATTGTTCAAACGTCACTAAGTCATAATTCATTAACAACGTAAAGTGAAAGATCGTATATACCGGATCAGTTGATTGTTACTTGGATTAGCCCTTTGTTGGCTTGGTTAGCCCTTTGTTGGCTTGGATTGCCCATTGTTGGCACGGCGCTTTGCCTTGTTGGCTAGAGTCCTGTCTAGTACTCACCCTTCTGGCCTTTTGCTTCTTAAGGGGGTGTTGCAACACTTAAGGTCTAGTATGTATTGGTTAGCCCTTTGTTGACTTGGTTAGCCCTTTGTTGGCTTTTCCCTTTGTTGGCACGATTCTACGCCTAGTCGGCTAGAGATATTGATTATGATCTACGGTAACGCAAAATATAATAATAAGGTTCTTCTGTTAATACACTTGGGATATGGATATTTACAGTGTTCTGGTTTAAACACTGCTTGTGAATGATCTTTATTTCAAATACATTCCATGTTCGGAAACTTATGACTATCTCAGTAAACGAATTGGCTACTTATGTAATAACAACTCTAATGATCAAATAACTTTTGGAAAACATCGTTGATAAGAAAACTCTATTCCTCGCACTCTGATATTCATACTTGTGATCTTTGACTCACTCTTTTATACTTATACTCTAAAACTATTTAAGCTCTTTTAAACACGTAACCCCGTACCATGTCTATCCATTCTGTTTTACATGCTAAGTTGTTTATTCACTCAGTTTTTACTGATACTCGAAAAACTGCGTCGTTGTGTTTCTTTTAATTCCCCGCAGGTTTATGATTGGTTGTTTGGGGTAACACGATGGGATCACGACTCGTTCTCACTTGCAAGCAGTAACACTTAGTAATTAACCGGATAGTTCTTTTGTTGTAAAATGTATTTTGTTAGGCTTGGTGTCCAGTTTGGAACCAGTCGCTAATGTTGTATACTTTTATCGAAATAAATCAGTAGTTGGATGTTTCTTTTCACTTGCTTATCGTTACTACTCCCTGTACGAAAGGGTAAAAGCCCCTGTACGGAGGGCACCATCCCGGTCTCCAGCTCCTCTGGAAATCGGGGGTGTTACAGTTGGTATCAGAGCAGTGACATCCTTTAGGACTGTAGGAAGATAACACTTAAAACTAATATTTTTTAAAAGTAATTAAAGCTAAGGTTGAACTGGAACTTGAAACTGATAGGGCAAGATCAATTGAACAAGTAAAATCTGAATAAGCCGGGGATTTTGGGGTTATGTCTCTTATTTTATCCTCGCATGCCTAATTGATAAATGTTACTTGTCCTTATTTGTTCCATTCCAAACACCAGTGTTTACTACATGTTTGAATGACCAGTGATCGACCGAGGGTATATCCCACCCACCCTCATCCTTTGTTTTAGAATCTGTATCCTATACTTTTTTGTTACATGCTCATTTACTTGTGAGAAATCTATTTCTCGAATTTCAGGTATCTCTGTGATATAATTTCAGTGGTTAACTGTCATTGCCTGCTTGTTTACATGACGTTATATGTGATTAGAACCTGTAGAGACTTTTAGAAACTCTTTCGAGCTTCGAGGACGAGCTCAGCCCTAAGTGGGGGAGAATGTAACGACCCCAATTTGTCTACAATCGCATGCTAATTTTTAGTTCTCTACCTGTGACTGCCAATGGAGACCCGTAAGTTGTAGTACCGCGTTCCAGCTTCGAGGACGAAGCTTAGTCCAAGGGGGGAAGGATGTAATAACCCGTAGGGGTATTTTAGTAATCTAACACATCGTAGTTATAATTTGATAATGTGAGAATGTGTTTGTTTGATATTAGTGTTAGTCTTATTAAGACGCTGAGATATTATGCCTGATTTCATAGTGATTACTATTCGTTTCGTTTATAATTATTTTGATAAAACTAGCTTATTGTGTTATAAATGACTTATAAACAAATCTCTTTTATTTTAAATAATAAGTTGATTTTAAATTTCAATTGACATTGTTATAAACTTTTATTCAATAAACGTTTATGGGTTTCATCAAATTCAACATTCAAATTCCTATAAAAATATAAGTCAAAAACATTTTAGCAGCGATATTTCATTTTGTTAGTTAAAACGAATTTTCTCAGTCAACCTTCTTTTTATCAGTACAAAACCGTTACAAAATTTGTTTATCTGTCAAACTATTTTTTTTAAACAATCAAAACTTTATTTTACATCGTTCTATATTTTTCAGTCAAAATCATTTTATTTATTCCTACACCTATTTATTTTTATAACATATATCTAATTATTCATCGCGCATTATTATTTCTATCCGCCGCGCCGAATCACCGCTTTTACCGGTACTCCTGCCACACGTAATGACTATTTTTAAATTAAGAATAAATAAAATTAATGTGACCTCAACTTTTACATCTCTTACCTCACTTATCTACTATTTTTCTTTTTTCTCTCCTACCCGCTTATAGCTTCATCTTCTCCTTTTCTTTCTCTGCAACAACAAGCGACCACCACCACACACCAACTCCACAGCCTCCCCCTGCACCTCCCTCTCTCACCACCACCACCTGCACATATATCTCTCCCCTCTCTGTTTTGGCAGAGAAACAACCACAGTAACCACCGCCGTCAGCCTGCAACTTCCCCACAACCTCCACCGTAACCACCAACTTCACCGTCACCTACAACACCTCCATTTCCCTCTCTTCTCCTCATCTCTGTCTCTCTTTCACTCTGAATCAAAGGAGAACAGCAGCAGCAGCTGCTGCTAGCAGCGGCCAAACCACCGCCGCTGCCACCGTCGGGAACAAGAACTCGAAGCCACCGCCACCACCACTGCCCAACCCTCTCTTCCCCTCAATCTCTCTTTCCCTCAATTCCTATGTTAGGTATCTTGAATTAAAATCAAAAGGAAAAAAATAAAGGGAAAACTCTAAAGCTTAGATGGAAACATGTTGAGGCGGTGGTGGGATTGCAATTACCACCGCCCATGCATGTGTATTTAATGGGTCTTTTGGCTCTCACAATAGTACACACACAGAGGGGTAAACAGAGAGTACATAGAGCAACATAGGCTTGTTAAGAGATCTCTAGATTGTGTGTCGAGTGGTTGTACCGGGTGCGTTTCTCTCTAATAAAATCGGGGTTTTTCGGGTCGTGGAGGTAGCTAGCTAATAACAAGTGAACCACATTAATACTAGTTTTCTTGTTTTATCGTTTACATCGTTCTCAAAGCTAGGTCCAGATTATAACAAACTGGTATCAGAGCTCTGAAACAGGAATTCTGTTACAACAAACTGGTATCAGAGCTTGGCTTGCGGTGTTCCAAGATCAAGGTGGAGCTACAGGGCTAGGGTTTCATAATCCGTGAAATTCATAGCTACGGTTTCGCGATCAAGGTGGAGCACACATTCGGGGGTTACAGATCTGGACAAGGAGATGCAGAGAAGATGACCGGGGGGATGACCAAGATCGACAAGTTCACGGGGAGAAACAGCTTCAGCTTATGACAGATCAAGGTACGTGCTTTATTGAAGCAACAAGGCCTGTGGTTTCCATTGGCGGAAGACAAGGAAGAGGCTTCTTCAACCACCAAGGAGTTCAAGACGATGGACAAAAGAGCACACTCAACGATCATGTTGTGCTTGGCGGACGACGTGATCACGGAGGTTCCAGATCAAGAGACGGCTGAGAAACTATGGAACAAGTTGGAGAGCCTCTACAATACGAAGTCGCTCACCGACAAGTTGATGTTGAAGCAGCAGCTATTTGGTCTACGCATGGGGGAAGGTACAGATCTAAGAGATCACTTGGATCGTCTTAATACTATTTTGCTTGAGTTGCGAAACAGTAATGAGAAGATAATTGATGAAGATGCCGCACTGATTTTGTTGGTGTCTCTACCACCGTCTTATGAGGGGTTTATGCAGTCTGCTTGTGCTGTAAAAGAGACTCTCACGTTGGAGGAGGTGAGATCTGCTCTTCACACAAGGGACATGCGGCGCAGGGCCGCTTATGGGGAGTACGACGTTCCGGGTTCGGGCGCATTCATGGTGTCCAAATGGGGTTATGGTAATATAAAGAACAAGGGTTCTAAGTTTCCATACGACGTCTGTGCACTGTGTAAAGAGAGGGGTCACTGGAAGAGGGAGTGTCCGAATAAGGCATCTGCAGATCTAGTTGTAGATGCAACGGCTTCGGAGGTCGACTACGTCCTGTAGGCCCCGTTGGGGGGCATGTAATCCGTTCTCCTGACGAGGAGGAGGATTTGGCATGGGTTAGTCTCTGACGAGGGACACGACACGTTTGAGGCGTGCAAGGGGGCGCGTATGAGGCGCGCAAGGGGGCGATATTGCAGGAATTCGGTTGGAATTGGAGCAATTTCGCAAAACGTTGTAGGAATTCGGTGGGGATTGGAGCAACGTGTTGGGGGGTTTTGTTGTAGGGACTCGGTGGGAGTCGGAACAACAAACAAATTTGTAGGAGCTCAGTGGGAGTTGGAACAACAAACAGGGGTTTCGATTGCAAGAACTCGGCCGTAGTTGGAGCATCGATAGGGTTCGATTGCAGGAACTATACGGGAGTTAGAGCATCGCTGGGGGCACTCGTTGCAGGAACTTGGCGAAGTTGGAGCAACTTCTGACGTGAGGATTTCGCATACAGCTGCGAAACGTTTGGGATTAATTATTGGAGAGAAGCATCGGTTCAGGTTCGGGTTGCTGAGATGATTCAAGACAAGGTGGAGATTTGTTAGGTGTCTTGAATTAAAATCAAAAAGGAAACAAATAAAAGGAAAGTCAAAAGCTTAGATGGAAACATGTAGAGGCGGTGGTGGGATCGTAATTACCACCGCCCATGCATGTGTATTTAATGGGTCTTTTGGCTCTCACAATAGTACACACACACAGAGGGTTAAACAGAGAGTACATAGAGCAACATATGCTTGTTAAGAGCTCTCTAGATTGTGTGTCGAGTGGTTGTACCGGGTGCGTTTCTCTCTAATAAAATCGGGGTTTTCCGGGTCGTGGAGGTAGCTAGCTAATAACTAGTGAACCATGTTACTACTTGTGTTCTTGTTTTATCGTTTACATCGTTCTCAAAGCTAGGTCCAGATCATAAAAAACTGGTATCAGAGCTCTGAAACAGGAATTCTGTTACAACATCCTCTCACCCTTACGAGTAGCTGGACAGCAGCGAAAATAGCAGGAGCAGCTCCGTCGAAGGCCACCGCTGCCACCACCGAACCACCATAAATTCCGGCGACAAGTTTGGCCCAAGTAAATCAGAGGCACCCATCCCTCTTCCCCCATCTCTCTCACTCCCAAAAGGTCCGAGGAGCCTCCAGAAGGTTCCAGCCGCAGCCAATAACCACCGGAGATAGCCCGGCGAACTCCACCTCCGACGACTTTTTCGGCGACTCAACTTGACCCGTTTCTCCGCCATTTTTCGTCGTTCTTGGCATGGGTATACTCTAAATCTCGTCCTCGTTCATCTTTGATTGTCAAAATAAGATTTTGCTAGCTTGAATTCATGTTTGGAGAAAGTTGAATGGGGTAAGATTACATGTTTTGCCGTGGGTTTGGGTTGGGGGTCAATTTTGTCCTTTCTTGAAACTTAGGGGGCTGTTTGTATTTTTGCTAGACCTTAGGGGGAACTAGTTGTAGTTTCCATGGTCATTTTATTTAGTACTAATAATTTTACTGAAATTGTGTATATATATATATATATTTATACTTTACTATTTACATATTGAATTAATAACTAAATACAAAATCATTTTTTGTAATGTAAAATTATTTCAAATTACCACAAGTTATTATTTTATATTACAATTTAATTTCTTGAAAATAATAGTTAATAAAAATATAGTTTATATATGCAATGGTTAAGTAATATTATTTTAGATATTAGATAGATTTCAAATTCGTTTTAAGTATATTAGTGAGCTTTTGAAATGTCTATAAATGCCGACATTATTATTTTACAAATAAATAGATATGTTTATTTAAATTTTATTTCTATTATAGCAAAGTAAAATTGTTTGTAAATTAAAATGTAGTTGTGAAATATCAAGAAATAATTTCTCTAATTAGAAATGTCACATTTCCAATTATAAGAATTTATTTTAAATCAGAATTCCAATTTTCTTATTATTTCTAAATACCATAACTAGAGTATTAAATATAATTTAGTTTTTAAAATTGAATCTTAGATGACTTAGGCTTTCGCTTTGGTATCATGTAAGACACGAACTTGTTTGTAATTAGGAATTTACGTGTATGATTGTAGAGCATGCCTTCGACGTATCAGTAGACCGTGACGTTGTTCTCGAGTAGTTGACTAGCTAGCGCTCTACGGCTCTCACTGTGAGTATCGATGTTTAGCGTTGTGTGCTTATCTTCTTTCGTGTCAAAATGTGATTTTATTTCATGTCTCAAAATATATATATGTGAGTATACATGCTCAGTCTTGCGTGCCCAAGTTCTTTCATGTGATCTACTTGTTTATTTGAAAATAATTGTCGTACCGTATTCCGAAATTGCTAAGCTTGTCGTACTTTCTTTTAAATCATCACTTTACTACTCGTCTTCAAAGCAGAAAACTCATTGTTCAAACGTCACTAAGTCAGAATTCATTAACAACGTAAAGTGAAAGATCGTATATACCGGATCAGTTGATTGTTACTTGGATTAGCCCTTTGTTGGCTTGGTTAGCTCTTTGTTGACTTGGATTGCCCATTGTCGGCACGACGCTTTGCCTTGTTGGCTAGATTCCCGTCTAGTACTCACCCTTATGGCCTTTTGCTTCTTAAGGGGGTGTTGCAACACTTAAGGTCTAGTATGGATTGGTTAGCCCTTTGTTGGCTTTGCCCTTTGTTGGCACGATTCTACGCCTAGTCGGCTAGAGATATTGATTCTGATTTTCGGTAACGCAAAATATAATAATAAGGCTCTTCTGTTAATACACTTGGGATATGGATATTTACAGTGTTCTGGTTTACACACTGCTTGTGAATGATCTTTATTTCAAATACATTCCATGTTCGGAAACTTATGACTATCTCAGTAAACGAATTGGCTACTTATGTAATAACAACTCTAATGATCAAACAACTTTTGGAAAACACCGTTGATAAGCAAACTCTATTCCTCGCTTTCTGATATTCATACTTGTGATCTTTGACTCACTCTTTTATACTTATACTCTGAAATTATTTAAGCTCTTTTAAACACGTAACCCCGTACCATGTCTGTCCATTCTGTTTTACATGCTAAGTTGTTTATTCACTCAGTTTTCACTGATACTCGAAAAACTGCGTCCTTGTGTTTCTTTTAATTCCCCGCAGGTTTATGATTGGTTGCTTGGGGTAACGCGCTGGTATCACGACTCGTTCTCACTTGCAAGCAGTAACCCTTAGTAATTAACCGGATAGTTCTTTTGTTGTAAAATGTATTTTGTTAGGCTTGGTGTCCAGTTTGGAACCAGTCGCCAATGTTGTAAGCTTTTATCGAAATAAATCAGTAGTTGGATGTTTCTTTTCATTTGCTTATCGTTACTACTCCTTGTACGAAAGGGTAAAATCCCCTGTACGGAGGGCACCATCCCGGTCTCCAGCTCCTCTGGAAATCGGGGGTGTTAAAGCCAGTGTAGTGGCTGTAAGGAGGTTTTAAGTTTCAGTTGAGCCAGATTCAAATGTAGGGTTTTTGACTCAGGTAAATTTGGTTAGTTATTCGGCTTAGTTTTATTAGCTTCTTGGCCAGTGTAACTCCAACATTATCAACATTACTAGATAAGATTCTTCCTGTTTTTATCATGGTTCTTCCAATTATTGGTAAGCATGACATACATAATGGATGAATAGGTATTTGCCACTCCCGAGTTAGATAATTCAAAAAATATGCTGCAACCAACAACTCTATTAAATAATGCATTGTGCTATTTTGTTTTCGACACAACAAAGAACACTAGCAAACAATCATCTACGGCAATATCAATTCACTAAACTATGCATCTGTTTCTTCTTTTGGTAAAATTGCAATCCAGTTACTCCAGCACACCAGGGGAAGAGCCATGTAGGGGCATGGGGGCACTCCCCCCCCCCCCCAAAAAAAAATTTTCCGAAACACTACCCTTAATTTAAAAAAAAAAAGAAAAACCCCAGCGCAGGTGGTAAAACTCTCCGTTTTTAATCACGTTGACTCAGGTTCGACTCTCCCAACGCGCGCTTATAATTTTATTTTTCCACAAAACGTCTCTGGGGAGATTCGAACCCTTGTGGCCGAAGTCGAAAGGGGAGTGTTTTACCAACTGAGCCAAAAAGCTTTCAAATTTTGTTTTGATATTTAATTGAATTTATTTTTAAATGACAATAGATATATTGGTTGTGCCCCTCTTCGGTCAAATCCTGACTCTGCTACTGCACCAGACCCATTAGAGCCAATCTAATCAGATAGACGGCGATGTCTGGATCACAATTCACTGTACAAGTTCCCTCCTAAAGATAAAGCAGCACAGTACTAGCAGCACAATACCGTGCACAATATTGCAGCTATACAAATGTACTCCCACAAAACTACACTAAATTTTTTTTGGGTAAAAGACAAAATGCACCATTCTTAGATGGGGTATATACAAAAACAACATCATTGTTCGGGAATATACAAAAACCACCCCTGACGTTGGACAAATACCACCTTCTGTCAGTGTGGGCTAGTAAATAGTACAATCTATTTTTTATGACTAATTTGCCCCTACTTCTGTTTGTGTGTTGTTCTTATGTTCTTGGTGTTCTTGACCACCACCACCACCACCAACAACAACAACAACAACAACAACAACAACAACAACAATCTGCCTTCATCACCATCACCATAAACTTCCAGAACCCACCTAAAACTCCCTCCTACACACCACTGTTACCACTATACACCAAGGCTGGAACCACCTCCTTCACCACCAAACTCCACAGATCCACCTCCTCCTCCGTTAACCTCACAACCACCTGTAAATCTCCACATCCATCCACCGTACTTTAAACCACTTAACTGACCTACAAGTAACACCACTGCTACATCACAAATCCACCTCTGCCTACAACCTATAGCAGCCAAATACACCACAACCACAGCCACCTACATCGCCCCAGAACACCGATCAAAACATCACTAAAGTTGCATAATACAAACTGTACTTAACCGACCCAATTTTCCAAACACTCACCTGGAAACCCCACCTGAAGCAAACACCACCACCATCAGTACCTCCAGAAACAGAGCAAGAGAGAAAGACAGAGAGAGGGACGAAGAGAGAGGGGTTTTGGCGGAGTCGATTTGAACCTAGATCCGAGCTTCCAAACCATCCATTTAAACCTAGATCCGGCGGCGGAGAAGGGAATATTCATCATCGTCGGTCTCTTCCTCAAGGGCGACGGAGAAGAAGGTGAGGCATTTCAACTCTTGAAGCCGCGAAACAGAGGGCGGCTCCGTGTTGATTCTCGTCGCGGCGGCGGCGGTAATTTCAGCTGGGCTTGCCTCTCGCTGGCGGAGAAGAGAGAGAGGAGAGGGTGTTTGTTCTTTGCCTCTCTTTCCTCCCTCTCGTTTTGAAGACCCGACGACGGCGACGGCGAGAGAGACGGACAGAGAAGGAGGAAGGAGACAACGAAGAGAGGGAAGGGGGAAGCAGGTAAGGAAGGAGGCAGGAGCAAGGTTGGGAAAGTGAGAAAATGAAGAAAAAAAAAGTATTTATATTGAGTCATTTTTTTCCAAAATGAGGGCAAAAAAGTCTTTTTACCCCTCCGTTAGGGTTCTGTTACCTTCCGTCCACTGACAGGGGTGGTTTTTGTATATCCCCGAACAATGAGGTTGTTTTTGTATATACCCCGTCTAAGGAGGGTACATTTTGTCTTTTACCTTTTTTTTTAAGAACACAAAACTACTAACATTATATAGCTATGAAGCACACATTGTCAACACACATGAAATTTCATCAAAACTCATACTGCACTATCAAAACTCAACCACACCACTCAAATCAAAGCTACACCGCACCCAACCGCGGGATCAAACTCAAACCTAGTCTGGATGAAATTGGGCTGTTCATATAAATAGACACATTACAAAATTACTATCCACTCCCCATTCCCCACAAGTCGGTGCATTCACTCATCACATGTGGGGCCCTAACCGATCAACACAAAATTGCAAACCGAAAGAAATAAAATTTAAATTTAAATACGTAGTTACTACCAGTACTAGCATTTATCCGAAGAGAAACCAATCAACGAGTTAGCAAGGTCGTAACTGACACGTGTCCCCTGCTGCTGAACATTTCCAATAATCGACATCGACGACGTCGTCGGTGCGAAGGCAAAGCAGAAAGTACCCGCCGAGTCAACCGGTATCAGGTAATTCTTAGCCGGTAAAGCCAAGGCCTTCCCGTTCGAGAAGTGAAACGACACCGTCGGAACCTGTACGCTCTTCCTAGAGGATAAGTCATAACACGTGTCGAACAACGCAACGCCGTCACTTGACGGCAAGTCCCGTGTCCCTTTAACGAACGCGTCACGGAGCGAGTCGTACGCTTCCGTTTGCAACCGAGTCACCGCCGTACCCGAGTCGACGATAACTCCGCCGTCGCCGGTTTCACTCGTTTGGAAAACCGACGGAGAGAGCGATAACTTCTCGCCGCCGACGCTGAGTCCGGTCAACTCGATGTAGTAAAACGTGTCCAGTTTCTTGTTCCGGAGCAACGGAGCTGTAACGGCGTTAGGCGGCGTTACTGAGTTGAACTCGAGAGTCGACGCCGAGTCGGAGTCACGGTCCACGAGGCAGTAACTGAACGAAGATGCATTAATTTGGGAGGGGAATGAGAGTGAGCCGCCGCCGAGGCCGATTAAGCCGGCGGCTCCAACGAATAAGCCTTCGTTGTTATGGCCGCATCCCATGGCTACATTCTCAACCGAAGCCGAGCCGCCGAAAGTCACCGTCTCCGTCACGAAGTCACCGACAGTGTACGAGCCGTCGCCGTAGGAAATCTCGTACAGGCACGTGTTGTTCCGACACTCGGACACGTCGAGTGACTTACACTGCTGAGCCTCGCAAGTGAGAGGAGAGTAGGAAGATGATGAAGCCGGCTCGAAGATTGGGTCGGCTTGCTGGTAACAGTCGGCGCAGGGTGCGCACTGCACCCAATTGACGTCACTCCCTGTGTCGAGCACCATGTAGACTTGACTCGCTGGACGACCGATTCCGACTCGGGAGAAGTACTCGCCGCTTCCTTGACTCGTTCCCGAAACCACCGGCCCTTCCAATTCCTCAGCACTGAACATCGTCCCATCATCGACAGGTTTCAGATCCGACTTGGCGACACCGTGAATCGCCAGATCTAGGCGAGTCTGGAGCGAGTTGACTCGGGCTGAGTCACGCTCGAGTCGGGAGAGGGTCAGTGAGTGGTAGTCTTTGTGGTGAGCTCTGTGGAGAGAGGAACGGGAATGCAGTTGGAATGTGAGTGAAGATGAGGATGATAAGCTTTGCTGTAAGTCGCTGGATCTGAGTACGGATTGGGGATCGGCGGTGAAGACATCGATGGTTTTCTGAATCGAAGATGAGACGTCGAGTGTAGCTGTGTTGGGATTTAGATTCAGTGTTCTGGAGTGAACAAGAAGCGATGAAGAGAGGAATGAGACGATGCAGAGGAGGATTATCCGTACCGCCATTGTTGGGTGTGATAGAGAGAAAGCTAAGGTTATGGAACTATGGAAGTGTATTTAAATCATTCCCAGTGAGTAGTGTACTACTAGGGGTAGAGTGAAGGACAATTTCACCCCATTTAGTTTGAGAAAAGACACTTTCACCCCATTAATGTGCGGAACTATAGAAAACTCACACCCAATTATTATAACACCGTTTTTTTGCAAATATTATAACACCGTTTATCTGTCACTAAAAGGAATTTATGAGATAAATTTACTCCCATATTTTGCAAAATTTGGGGTTAACCTAAATGTATGGGAGAAAAGTTTGTCTCAGAAATTATTTAGGCTTAGTACAGTCAAGGGCTGAAAGTGTCTTTTTCTATACTGGAAGGGGTGATGGTGTTCTTCTATCAAACTTGAAGCGGTGAATGTGTCTTTTAATATGCTGTTGCGTAATGCATGTTTGTGTTAATGTCAAATGTGCACACAAATCGTAGTGCAGCAATAAATATCGAAAGACTGTGGTGCAGTAACCACTGGTTGGACTCGTGACTAGTAGTATGATTCTTTTTTTGTTTCTTCTATGTAACCACCAGTCGAGAAATTATTTATTCAACTGCGATTACAGTTATAGAGTTAGTCTCAATTAATATTTTCTCTCTTTTGTCTCGTCTCCTATTGAAAACTATGTTCATTCTTCTATCCTCTTTGACAATAATTTACGTATTAAAGATATTTAGTGAAATAGAATCAAAGTAAACTTTGTTGCTTTAGTTCTTTTGGACTCAAATAATGGGGCAGTTACACCTAGTGTGGTGTATAGTGTTCACACGTCCCAGTTGATTGGGACTATGTTGTGAACATATCTATCTATCTACTCCGCCAACACTTGCACACGAGTCACTCGAAAAAATAATGGGACAGTTTAGATTCTACAGTTTTATTAATTTTATAGTTTTAGTTTTGTGAAGTTATATGTTTTTTTTTTCTCTAAACATATATGGTGGTCATTCCTCACTCGCAAAATTACAAAAAGAATATCATGGACTTAAAATCCCAATAAACTTTGATACACAAACAGCCCCAATAAATCTAACGCAATGGGCTTTTATAGTTTCGATAAAGTTTGATAGACAAAGATAACGTAAGATTTTTTCATGGCGTTATCCGGAGTAACTTATCACTTCTCAATCTAAAACTATGCCGCATATGAACTCTTAACGAAACTAAGTTTCATTACAACTATGCCGGATGAACTCTTAACGAAAGTAAGTTTCATTTGGTAATGGATTTCCTTGTAAGTTGTAATTGTAAAGAAAATTATTTTAACGTAATTATTTGGGCTGTCAATAATTGAAAGGGTTCTAGTCATTTATCGGTACGAGTCCAGTACGTTTGTGATTTTGTGTTTGGGCTACGGTGCATCTTAGTATTATTATTTAGTGTGGTATGAAATACATGAGGTTCCACCTCAAAACAATTGGCAACAAGGGGAGTAGCCCAAAATACTTATTAATTATATTTATTCTTCTTGATCGTCTAATGTGGGACTTCTCAACACGCCCCCTCACGTGTGACATTCTTTGGCCTACACGTAAATATTTTTTGTCATTTTTTTTTTTGTCTGGCTGACGGTGGAGAGAACGACACGGTCGATTCTCTTGGACGGCAGCTGCTTTCAATTTTTAAGACGGGATCGGTAACCCGCTCTGCTATCATTTAAGAATATATAGGGTTTCACCTCAAAACCAACTGACAATGAGGGTAGTAGCCCAAGATAATTATTAATTATATTTATTCTTCTTTATTGTCTAATGTGAGACTTCTCAACACTTATTTAGTGTGCAATGGAAGTGTGGGCTGATTGATCATTGGGTTCTTTGATATGAGAGCTCAATTACTGTTTATGATTATTAGGCACGGTCTCCTCTCCGCTCTTAAAAAATCATATTTGGTTTTTATAAATAAGACCAGTTAGGAGATTGTTAGTTCTGTCGAAAAACAACAAGAGTTGAAGTAAGAGGGGAAGTTCCAGTACTCTAGCTTTTTCAAAATTGTGATAATTCAACGACTACGAACATGGCTGAATCAAACGGCATATCTTATTATTACTTTATTAGCATTATCGGAGTTTTAATATCTTGTATGAGATCCATAAATAATCTTATAGTAATGACTGTGAAAATCGCAAATAATAAGGGTAAAAGACAAAAACCACCCCTCGAGTATGGGGTATATACAAAAAAACCCCTCGTGTTCGGGGATATACGAAAACCACCCTTGCCGAGACAAAAACCACCCCTCTCAGTGGATGGACGTTAGACGAAAAACACCCTTCTGTTACAACAATTAGTACGGGGTGCATTCTGTCTTTTTTTATGACCATTTTACCCCTGTTTGTATATTTTTGTTTATTTTGCTCATGTTCTTTGTGTTCTTGGTGTTCTTGGCCACCACCACCACATCCCCGCCATCACCAACAACACCACCACCACCGCCGCCACTGCCACAACAATAACAAAACAAAGAATAATAAAGAAAAAAATATATATATCAAGAGACTCACAATAAACATCAAAAGTATATCAATTAAAGAAGAACAATAACAACACCACATTTGCATTCAAAAGAGGTTCTCAAGAACAAACTTGCTTGTGGGTCTTCAAAATACAAGTACCGCATCAATCAATTTGATACCCCATAACAATAATCAGGATAAAAAAAATGTTAAAAATTTGAACTTTACTCAATCAGAAGTGATAATGGTTGGGTCTGGCTGGTCCAAGAATCAATCCCCAAATCGCAACAAACAAATAGTATGAGAAGGGGAAGGGATTTGAGGTTAGAACAGTCTCTTCCCTACCTTTTTCCCCTTCTTCCTCCACAGTTACTCATTCTAATGCTGAGCAATACCCCTCCACGTCCTCTTCCTCCAAGGCGGCGCCACCACCCAATTCACCGCCGTACAGTTGAATCTCTGCAAAAACCCGGAAGATCCCGTCGACTACATCGTCACCGGATCGTGGGGGCCTTCAAGGAGGCGACGAAATACAGCAAACCCAAAACAATCTGGTCGCAAATCTGAGAAATAAACCACTGCTTCAACAACCGCCAACATCACCGCCAACATCACCCAATCGCCTCCAACACCGCCAACCACTGCCAACCACTGCTTCAACAGCCCAGAACGATCTGGAGTCCCCACCTTTGATGAAATCGCCGCCAACATCACCCAATCGCCTCCAACACCGCCAACCACTGCTTCAACAGCCGCCACCATCGCCAGATCTAAGCTGTCCTGAACCCGTCGGCCCCCTCCGCCAGTCTCTGTCTGGCGAAATCACAGGCCCTGGCGACCTGTGATTTGGGTGGTGGCGCACCTTTCCCGCAGCTTCAACCGCCGTCAGCAACCTCCAACCACCACAACCGCCGACCCTGAACTCGGTCGGACCAACCAGAGCCAACGCCATACTCAATTCGGCCACCACACCAACATTCAACGACCTCAGCCTGATTCGAAACCCCCCGAACCCCCTGACCCCTCCGGTCTCCGTCCGATCCATCTTCGTCGTGCCTGCCATCTCCGGCGCTACAACCAGCGCCGCCGCCACCGCCATCCGACGGTGAGAGAGAGAGAGAGAGGCGCATGTGTTGTGCCGTGGGAGAAAAAAGAGAAGAGAGGAGGAAGGGAGAGAGAGACGGGGAAGAGATAATGTTGGATTAGGTTATGAATTGAGGATAAGGGAAGGAAAGGGGATATAAATGGGGGTAATTACCAAAAACGTTAGGGGTATGTTTGTCTTTTCATTATTCCGTTAGTGTGCCGTTAGTCACAAACTCTGACAGGGGTGGTTTTCGTATATCCCCGAACTTGAGGGGGTTTTTGTATATACCCCATACTCGAGGGGTGGTTTTTGTCTTTTACCCTAATAATAAATCACTTGCCGTAAATCCACTTGTTCTCCTACAGGGGTTGATGCGGAGCTAGATATGAGAGGCGAGGTTTGGTAAAGAAAATGGTCAATACTCTCGGAATTCTGGTTATGGAATAAAATTTCCGGATTTTGGAGTTTTCAAATCTGAAGACCTTTTTCCAAAACAGAACTTCGGCTAAACAAAAGCACACATTTCAGTTTTCCGCGGTCACGTGTCAAGAGAACAGTGGCTTGACCGGTCTAGTCTCCACGTGTTAACCATTTCATCTTGCCACATAGTTCAAATTATTTTCAGAATCCTACTAGTGTTGTACTACCTCCGTTTTTTCTCGATTACACTATTTTTTTGACTCGTATCCGGGTCATTTTGACCGGTAATTTGGATTGTGAAACGATCGATTTTTGATAATTTGCTCACCGTGTTATAGAACAACTTTTACACTACAACACCACGAAAAGTTATTACAAAGTTGTATCGCTTTGCTACACAAACCACCGGATCAAAGTGATACAGTAAATAGTGACAAAAGTTAAACGGATGTGATAGAGATGAAAGAGATAGTACATTTTACCCATGTTAGTGTTTGCGGTACTTAGTGCATTTTCATTATTTTATTTTTTTTAACCAAGAAGAGCAAATCAAGCCGGAATGTGTGCATAATTGGGTCAATATGTTTGGTTTCTTGGTAGGTCAAAAGGTTGAAAGTGAAATTTAGAAAGCACATAAAGCGAAAGAAGTGTGTACTATTGCTCTCTAATTTAGAAATTTGCAGTTTCTCTAAAAGCATTACGTTAACGTGATACTACTATGTAGTACTCTACACTACATATTTATTAACAAACACATATATCCATTAAATTTAACATTATCTATGTAGGTTATAGTAATTCTGTTTTCTATTTAACTATTTTCTATCTTCTAATTATCTCAATTTCATCTGACACATCAAAATGTGATTCCTGTTATTTTTTCTCTAAGAACACTAACAACCCCGCTTTTTGAACGATCATTTCATGTTCCAATTAGCATGGGATATTGTAGGCCACGATTGATCATCAAATTGTTAATTATGAGCCCTATGACCCTACTTTGCTTTCAAGATCTACAATTCTTACCTTGATCTCCAATTAGCACGGGATGGTATGCATTAAGGTTCACAACTTTTATCCTTAAATACGAAACAATGATTTATCCTTTTTCCTTGTGGTCTATCTGTACTTGTTGGCCTATCTGCTTTTTGTAAGGAAATGTTGTGACATATACGATGTTAAATAACATAGTTATACCACTATGTAGCATGGTGTTTTATTTAGCTTCTTTATGAAAGCTTCTTTCTTCCCATGCATTATTTATCAGTTCTAGCCATTATAACATGGGGGCACCATTGTACCTCTTAAAGAAAACATGGGGCACCATTCCATGTTTAGTTGCTTCATAAAATTTCTAATGTGGCGTGCTTAATTTATGTGTAGTGGTCCGAGCTAGCTCCAAAGTGATTTATGCGAAGAAAAAAGAGATTGGGGGAGGGATCAAACTTTATTTCTTGTTAGGTTGAAGGCCCGAGATGTCATGATTCAGTACATAAAAAAGGAGTCTTTTTTCAACCTAAATGAAATTCATACTGTCGTTGTTATTCTATTTCTCACATGGAGAATATGACCTCTCTTGAAATACGTGGCAATCAAGCACATTTCTTAAGCGTCGTGTCCATTTACAATGCCACTGTTGACTCTTTTACAGGATTCTTGACTTGGCTCTTCAATTTTTTGATCACTGATATAGTTCTAACCAATTTCTCATAAAGTTCAAGAGCTTATTTAGCTAGCCAGAGAAGAGGCCACAAAGCCCATCCTTGCAAGCCAGGAAGCCCACCACAGTAGACCAGTCACACCGTCCACACAATACCCTGCTCGGTGTATCCAAATGGACAGTGACGTGGGCTTTCATAAACTGGAGATAGAGACTGATTATTAGCGACAAAGCCGAGGAGATGGTGAGAGAGGAAGAGTCTGACATTTTTATAGAATAACATTTTTTCTGCGGGTTCGAACCCGAAGTCTTAAGTAGGGGATTTAAACACTCTATCACGGGGCTTGGACGTCCCATTTGCGAAGATACTGACTTTTCCAAGCTAAGGAAAATCCTCGAGAACTGTATTGGTTTTACTAGACAGTTCGATGGGATTTGTTTACGGTGGTGCAGGCGTATAGTCAAATATTTTGCAAACAGCTTTGCTAAGCAGGCTTGTTGGACTAACCAACATGAATAATGGATCGGGGATAAAGCCCCTAGGCTGAAGAGCTGCTATGTAATGATGTAACTGGCCTATATGGCCCATAATTGTTTTCAATTAAATATTTTTTTTCCAAAAAAAAAGTTAATAAGAATGTAATGATTCATACTTTCTACGTTTCTTTTGATTCTTTATTCTTTCTATTTTGAGATGTTTCTTCTGATTTTTCATCCTTTCTCAAAACGTCTACTAAATTTTAATTGGGGTTAACTAATCAAAATCAGTAAACTAATTTCATTTACTAAGTCCAATTAGACTAAGTGGACTGAAGTTTGCAAAAAAAAAAAAAAGAGACTAAGTGGACTGATGAAAACCTAACGATCGACCCAGCCCAAACCCTAACAACCTACTCAGCCCAAAACACAAAATACAAATCAAATCCTACATTTCTCATTCTACAACTCTCTGCCTCCTTCTGTGTTCTTCCCCAATTCTCTTCTCTTTACAATTTTTGCCGTTCGACGAAACCCTAGCCTGAATCACAACGTATCTTTGTTTTGTGAACGCACGTGCCTCGATCTGTTTGTGTTACGTATTCCGGGTTTAGTTACTCTCTTCTTGTTTCAATTGGGTTATTTTATGGGTTCAAATTTACTTAAATAGATAATTAACCTAACCCAATTGGATGATACAGGTCGCTTGTATCAATATTATTAGTTATTTAATATTTAATATTATTATTATTATTATTATTTATTTGATTAGTTTATCAGTTATTTAATAATTAGTCTGACCCGTAGAGCAGGTCCGCTAGAGTAGAGTTAGGTTAATTATCTATATAAGTGGTGTAATTGTTGAGCATTATGCAAGCATTAAAGAAATCTTTCTCTTAGCTTTAAATCTCTCTCTCTCTCTCTAAATTTCTCCTCAATCTCTCTCGATTCTCATATCCTCTCCAATTCGTCTATCAATTTCTCCTACTTTCTCTAAACTTCTCCTTAATTTCTTATTTCACGATACTCTTACGTATCATTGGTACTTTCATCGAGTTCGCCGGACGCCTTCGCGAGGAACAAGAACTCAAACGCCGCCGTCACCATGGATAACACCCCGTACATTCGCCCGATTGCTCCGCGATTTACAGGTGACGACCCCGTGGGCTGGATATTCTGGGTACAAAAATTTTTCGACTATCACAAAACTGCTGACCAGGACCGTTTACAAGTGGTTGCTATGCTCATCAACAGTCCCGCATCCGAGTGGTGTTACTATTATCAGACAAATCACAGTTCTTCCTCGTGGATGGAGTTTTGGTAGCGGTCAAACAACTATGTGCTCCGGACCAACAACCACAGCCGGAGATTCAACCATTGTTGCAGCCGCCGGAACAGACAGATGCGAAGAAATCAAATTCGCATATCCTTCAACCGATGCAATCACTACCACCACAGCCGCCAACGCAAGAAACCCAGCTGCCGCCACCATCGCAAGAGCAACATCTGCAGCAGGGGGTACTGATGAAGCCACCCACACAGCCGTCGCCTAAAACGGTCGTCCAAAACAGTGGAGCCACGCTCCAGGAGGTGCACAACCGGACTTAACCGCCTGCAATCCCTCCGTCTGTGGCCCTGGATTCGCCGGCAGTGCACCGCCAAGCTCGGTATCGGTCGGAGACAACACCCACCCAACTCCGCAACAACCACATCGAACAGCAGCCGGAGAAGCTGTCGTTTCCGATCGAACCACCACCAGACCACACCCAAGCTTCTTCCGCCCTCCAATGGCCTCAGCCGCTGTCCCAATCAATCGACGACTACCCAGCACTAGGGGTGAGCAAAACTCACCCAAACCGGCCGCCCCAAACCGGCCCGCATCAAACCGGTCCGAATTTAACCCCCGTTCATGCTACTTGATTGGGTACGACTATAAAATCGCAAACCCGAACTAACTTTGATTGATCATGGTTTTAGATTTGGCAAAACTGTTTAGGACCGGTCCGGTCCGATTAAATTTTTACATGAAAAATTACATCTTATAGTTAGATAACATAGGATAACACCGTACAATAACTTAATTTATACGCCCCAATAATATTTTTAGTTGATTTTCCTCAAATAACTCATCTTTTCTAACAAACTATGTTAAAATTTTCAATTCAAAACGAAGCTTATGTTTTTTTAACTAAATTTATACGTTTTCCAAATAACTTATTTAGATTTAACAACCCGTTCAACCCGTTCCGAACCGGGCCGAGTCGATAAGTTAAGTTTGGTTTGGGTATCGAGAACAATTGATTGGGTTTGGGTTGAACGTTCTCCAACCCGTACCTATTGGGTCGGGGCAAAAATTTGAACAATACCCGCGCAAACCGGTCCGTGCTCACCCCTAACCAGCACAGTCGCCAGATCCGCCCAACCCGAGCCACCTGACTTCGACGGCGACTTCCGACCGCTCCCTACGCCGTCCGGAGCAACCATGGCTTCCAGCGACCTCAAATCGAGAGGCCCAAGCCTCCCTCGCCGCCAGACCGGGGTCGACGACTACCGCCCAGCCATCTCCGGCCTCGCCCGACCTCCAATCGCCGGCGAATTCGACCCCACACCACCAGACCCGCCGCCGCCACCAACTATTACGTGTTTTGCTTCTTCCCAGCAGATGGATGATAGGGTTGCTCATATTGGACTGCATATTTCTTTTGGGCTTTGAACCCACAAGTGAGCTTTATTATTTTATTGGGCCTATTTTTTTTATGTAACCTTAGTATTTTTGTTTGGACAGCCGGTCTTCAGTTGGCTCAATGTAGGCATCATGTTGATTTTGGACTACACTATGGGGTTCTCAAGTTCGCTCAACATCCATTTGATCCGGGGAAGAATATTGAGGAATTTTTCGACATCCACCTTGAGGGCAAGGTGGTTTTCAAGCGTGGGAGAGATGATACGGGTCGCTCGTATCAATATTATTAGTTATTTAATATTTATTATTATTTATTTAATTAGTTTATCAGTTATTTAATAATTCATCTGGCCCGTAGAGCAGGCCCACTAGAGTAGGGTTAGGTTAATTATCTATTTAAGTGATGTAATAATTGAGCATTTTGCAAATAATAAAGAAATCTTTCTCTTAACCTTATATCTCTCTCTCTAAATTTCTCCCCAATCTCTGTCGAGTCTCATCCCCTCTCCAATTCGTCTATCAATTTCTCCTATTTTCTCTAAACTTCTCTTTACTACTTTCTCTAAACTTCTCCTTAATTTCTTATTTCACGATACTCTTACATATCATTCAAATTCACTGAATATGATATGGTAACCACGTCAAACTGCGGGGATTATGGTGGATCTAGAGTCTTTGGTTGTTGAAGACTCTGATGATACCGAATGCCCTGGCCTTTATGTGCTTCGGCTTCTACCAGAAGGGGGGCGACGATGGACAATACCTATAAAAAAATTAAAATTATCAAACAGAACCAAAATATTAGGACAGAAAGAGTAGACTACAAGTCACTACATTGGATATTCATCTAAAATGTAAGCTGACACGTCGGTAGGTGATCAGATTTTTTTGGGTGGGTCACAGTCGCGAACAATCGAAACTCACTGTGTGGATTGAAAATTTGAAATTAAAGTTCTCATGATCTAAGTTTCGTATCAACTTGTACAATTGAAAGTTTATTGATATTATAACAACGAATTGATTTGATGCTTTAGAGGGTCTTAGCTACTAAGCCACCAAATACCCTACAAGAAAAAAATACTAATAAAAACAGATAAATAACAAATTAATACTTTCCAAAAAAAAAAAAACTTTCGAAAAAAGAAATTAATAAGAGCTCTGACTAAAATTTTAAAGGTCAAGTCATCTTTGAAGCTTTGAATCAAAATGGTGTGTATACAAAAAGTCTTGTCTCTTTTGGGTGGACACACAAGAATTATGGGAGGAGTCTGTGGTACAGTTACTAAGAATGACAGAAGTTAACCCAATGAACTAGCGTGCAGTTAGTCATTAGGGTCCGTTTGAGAATGATTTTGCGATCAGTTCAATTGTTTTCCAACAATAGAAATAATTATTTTTTTTAGGAAAACTAGAAGTAACTATTAGCGCGTTTAAGTAAAATTACTTTTCTAACAATTTTGTCACATCAACTTTCAGGAATTAAGGGGATGGTTTTACGAAACCTGCTTACAAGGGAGATCTTTGTCCACCGCCGCCTGTTTTTATAAGACTTTAACCGACAAGGCAAGAATTGTCCACCGCCACCGGTTTACAAAGCGCAAAATCGGGAGCAGAAGCAAAGGCTCGAAAATTCAGGTCAGTTACACCTTATTCTAACCAGAAACGACATTCTAAGTCACCAGTTTTTCTAGTTTTAGTAATGATTTCTTGTTAGTCAGGAGGTCGATTTGATTATTTGAAACCCGAGTTTGATGAATCTTGTTGCCGAGTGTTTTCTCTAGTTTGTATTATACTTTAAAATGATTTTAGAGGTTTTTTATTTTTCACAAAATTAAGATTTTCAATTCGGACTTCTGGGCTAATTCAAGAGTTTATTGAGTTTACGAAATATTGAAGCTTTCATTCAGGAAATCTAGAGTATGATCTATTGTTTTCGTCCCGTCCCTCCCTTTGCTTTTGTTCCGTGATCACGGCAATCACTACCCATCCGGCGTCAGAATCTCACTATCCTCTCAAAGACGGAATCAATCAACATTACGAGCAGCACACGAGGACACTCAAGTTGGAAGTTCAATATCAAAAGTGTGAAGAATTAAGAGAAACAGAGGAAGTACACACTTCATCCGTTTCATCTCTTTCTTTCCGGTTTGACTTTTCAGTCGTATTCGGGTCAAAGACACGGTGATTTGGATAGCAAAACGATGCAAAATTTTAATAATTTTTTCATGGTGTAGATGTAGACTAAAGTGTATTCTACAACACCATGAAAAGATTACCTAGTTTTTGCATCGTTTTGCTAATGAAATCACCGGGTTATAGTGAGCCAGTGAATATTGATAAAAGTTGGACCAAGAAAGAAAGGAAACAGATGAAGTAATAGCAACCAAATAATATCTCATCTAAAATTTAGACAAGTTTTCTGCAGTAGTACTCACAGAGCAACTTCATATCCTGTGCGACACATTCCCATACTAGACTTAAGCATTTGAAATCTTTAAACAAAAGATATGGCTAGTGTTTCACCAAGTTATCCAGACTCTTTAAACTCAGATAAATTAATCTGATGGGTTATCACACATCAAAGTTTGATGAGATGTTGCTATTGATGATGAGTTGAAAACACTCTGAATCAATTTAAGATCAAAATAATTTCCGTGTTTGTGTTTAGTTTATGAACACAAGTATATACTGTGTAAAACAATTGCAACGACTTCTTATCGTCGTTCCCATGTTCAAAATTTAAAACACTTTTTAGCTGAGTTCCCAAGTTCTGAATTTGTGCAACAAGGCAAAATTCAATTCTCGGATACACACACCGAAATGGCACCCCCACCCAAGTGTCCTGGATTATTGGACTAACTTATGATAAAAGTTAGGAAAATGAAAGCAGTGAATGATTGAATTCTGCCTTGTTGCACAAATTCAGCACATGGACTAACTTGTACCAACACTTTCCATTTCACTACAAATAACTAATAAGTACTACTAGTACTACTTTTCATTTCAAGTTCATCACCAGCACATCAAAGGCCCCAACATCATTGTGAGTTTGTGACAACTCAAATGACCTAACAAACAATAATCTCTGTTGATCTGTAAACAGATTGAAGCTTCAAATCTCTGTTGATCTGTATACATTTATATATATTATGTTATTGGAGTATAATATATATTTATTAAAGTATATATAAAACAGCCACATACTCCAAAGACCGTTGAAATCAAAGAGCATCACCTTTCCATATCGAAACCTATCCGTGCTGTTTGGATGACATGGATTAAGTGAGATTATGGGATTACAAGCTCCTTTAATTTTGATTGATTAGATAAATGATATTATGGTTTTAATTATGTTCAATTTGTAATTATATTTCTTAATTATAGGGTTTTGGATTGATTTATATATTAAAAAAATGTTTAGACATACAAATTTGA
Source organism: Linanthus parryae (assembly GCA_023055425.1). Classification (NCBI taxonomy): domain Eukaryota; kingdom Viridiplantae; phylum Streptophyta; class Magnoliopsida; order Ericales; family Polemoniaceae; genus Linanthus; species Linanthus parryae. The sequence continues at coordinate 127,845,349 of JALGPY010000001.1, forward strand.
AACCCTGTTGTCAATTCCGGGACCTATTTTTCAATGGACCAGTCACGCGAGGCCACGCGCCATTTATCATTCAAGAACCCTTGGACCAGCACATATCTGAAACCCTATTGTGAAATTTCAAAAACCTTATTTCCTGAATCCAAATCCTATTTTCCAAATTCAGAACCCTATTGTGAAATAGGGGAACCCTATTTTGAAAAACCCGGAATCCTATTTTTGGGTACGTATCCGGTTTATTTTTGAGATTGTTCAGATTATTGATTTTTCAATTGCAGATTACTGATCACAATTTCTTCGCAACCACTAGCGCATTCAAACATAGCCCTTATGATATACTTCCCATTTTCCATCACGTCTGACATCGTGGCAAAATCAAATGAAAACATAATTAAAAAGATTAAGACTTCAAAGCCTATCTCCAATCATTGAGAATACCGTGCAAGGAACACCAACTAATTTTTCCTACCACCATTAAATTTTCTCTATATATTACTTGTCCTTCACATCCTCCTTCATCACAAACCACCAAGTTCTACTATTCGAACTAGTAAATCATTTTTACTCTCTAACCATCCATGGCATCCACAGACAAGCCAGTCACGGAGCCAGAGAAGGTTGCTCCACCACCAGAGTCAGCTACAGCAGTGGAGGCTCCGGCAGCTGAGCCAGAGAAGGTGGTGGATGCACCTGTGGCGGAGCCAGAAAAGGAAGCCCCACCACTGGAGGAGGGTAGCAGAGAAGTTGCTCCCCCAACTCCTCGCAACTACTTTGTGGTAGCTGAGGTGGTCTTAAGGTTTTTACTTTTTGCAGCTTCGGTGACGGCTGTGGTGGTGCTTGTCACCAGCGATCAAACAGAGATTGTTCCGCTGCCGTTTCCACCGTTCCGCGGCCCACGGGAAGCCAAGTTCAGCCACTCTCCAGCTTTCATGTAAGTAATTGTTTAGATGCATGCATAGAAGCTAAGTTCAGCCACTCTCCAGCTTTCATGTAAGTAATTGTTTAGATGCATGCATAGACTACTTCTTTTCAGGATGGTACTTAACTTGCATACCATATACGCTTGGGTTTTTTATGATGATATTACCTATGTACTTATACTCCTATAGGCCTTGTTTGGTAAGGTATAAGGAGGGAGGTATATGCGTAAATTTTACTTGCTAGCTCATATACCATATCTGGGAAAGACTAAAATACCCCCAAAAATTTAAAAGTGACATCAATACTGTTAGTCGTCCAGGCTCTTCTCAGTTCACATATAAAAATAAAAATTTCACATCCTTCCATATACTAGTACAATCATACTTTATCTCATATTCCACCATATGTCTTATACCCCTCTTTCTTATACTTTGCTAAACGAGCCCACAAAGAATTAATCTGTTACAAGTTGTATTATTATGTCAATAAAGTTGGTGAGCCATCACACAGCTCACTGTGAATATTTTAGGAAGTGGGGATTGTGATGCCCAAAGTGGGGATAAATATGTTGCCACTTTATTTTTTCATAGTATTATTCAAGCTCTGCTGGCCTGTTCCACAAGCCCGGGTCGTTTTTGTCTTTTTCTAGTATCTTCAATGTAAAAGGAAAATCTACATTATATCTCTAAACACTTTTTATGAGAGATTACTAACTGTCAACCCAAAGGTCTCAGTCTTTTAAATACCAACCTGCTTTAGTCCCCTCAAGTTTGATGCAAAAACACTTCCACCCCTTCAGCGTGCCAAATTTGAGGACACCAACACTCTCTAATTGTGACGTATGGGATGGGGTCTGCCACTAATAATAGTTTTTCGGACAAATTTGCCCTCTTACAGCATACAATGACAACCAGGGGGTGTAAGTGTCCTGAAGTTTGGCACCGTGAGGGGGTGAAAGTGTCCTTTACCAAACTGGATGGGGTGAAAGTGTCTTTTACCACTGCTAATCTTACACAAAACTACCCTTCTATGTGCAGTTACTTCCTAGCTGCTCTATCATTAGCCGGGCTCTACAGTATCATCACCACTGCGGTATCCTTCTTAGCCATCTTGAAGCCAGCATGTTCGTCGACAAAGTTGCAGTTACATTTCGTGATATTCGACGTGGTAAGAACAGAAACAGTCTCTTAACCCATTTCTTTCTAAAGCAATCTCTACGACTAAGTAATTTGTATGGTGTGTTTGCAGCTGTTACTGGGTATTGTAGCAGCAGCAACTGGGGTTGCAGGGGGAGTGGGTTACATCGGACTAAAAGGTAACTCTCATGTCGGATGGAACAAGATATGTGGCATCTACGACGTGTTCTGCCGCCACGTTGCCGCCTCTGTTGCCGCCTCGCTCTTCGCATCCGTCGTGTTGGTGTTGATCGTGTTGCTCTCGGTTTACTCCCTTTCCAAGAAGATCCCAAAGTAGATATTTCTCTCCAGAAAAAAAGATTCCGAAAAAATTCTGTGTCCTAGTGTTGTATGTATTACATCATTACTGTGTTTATGTATGTAGAGTTATTCATTGTTATTGATTCAGTTGATTGTGCAGTGGCAGTTGATAGGCTGAGACTAAGTATTTCTCTGGTGTAATTGTTTTTGTGTAGTTGTTGAAGTTTCTGGGTGGATGTATTTGTTCAATTTTCTTTTTTTTCAGGTTTCAGTTCCATCAACTTGCCTGATTATTACGTAACTGTGACATGACATCTCTTAATGCTTTCAACTGTATGTGATGTTTAATCAGGAAGGTTATCCGAAATGAAGATAATGTTAATGAAAATTGCTGTATGACTTTTAGGAGTTAGGACCACTACCAATTCACTCAGCCGAAAAAGACCCAACAAAAGTACTAAACCAAAAGGAACTCACAACAGTGGTGCTCAACTAGTAGATGGTTTCACCCATTGAGCATGGAAACTCCAAGATAGGGGCCGTATCCGTGTCGGACACTTGTAAGACACTGCAACATACGTGTCGGACACTCCGGCTAGCGTGTCCTGGTATTTTAGAGAATTTTATTAGACTGGACACTTCGGGAAACGTCAGGGACACTTCATGAGACCCGACAGTCAGACCTTTGAGTTTATTAGACATTCACACGGGCTGTTTTATGAAATGATTTAACTCTAAATTGCTTAAAATATGATTAGGCTTAAAGTTATAAAATATATACAATTAAATGGGGGCTCGATACATGAAAGGCTTCCTTTTGAACAACAAGTTTAATCGAGGTTTTAAGTTCTCGAATGTGAAAATTGAAATATATATACAAAAATTATAATAATAATGTTGGCGTATCTCTGCCATGTCGTATCCTCACTTTTTAGAAAAGGACGTATTTCATGTCCGTTTATGTATCGTATCTGACACCGAAACCGAGCTTCATAGGTACCAACTACCAACACTAGTGCTTCTTAGGTACCAGCTACCAACACCTAAACAATCCCATGGTAGTTGTGGTAGTTGAAGTCAATAAATTTTCCTCCCCCCAACTCCCCCCCCCCCCCCCCTTTTCTTTTTCCTTTTTGGTATATTGTATGTAGTATGTACTATGTCGGACGAGGTTTCCATAATTTTTGAGGTTATTACCAATTGCATCAGCGGTATATCTGGCTGGTAGTTCTCACCAGCAAAACATTCAAGTGCAAGTTCAGTATGCACCGTCAAAATTCTGTGATTTTTGCACATTTCCATGTCAGCAGTTCCATATGGAACTTCAGTTATCATCCATTAATTAACACACACACACACAAGTGGTAGATAAGGCATTAGATATAGTTACTAGAAACAGTAAGAAATTAAAAGTAATCGCACTTCTCCATCCATATAAAGACCTAGCATTTGTAGTTCAGGTCAGGATTCCTCATCGTACGTCTTAAGGAAATCAGAAAGGCATGCTCAAAGTTTTTGTATCGCGTGCTCAGATCTCATTTGGGCTGGGGATAAGAAATGGCAGTATATGACATATACTGGAATATGAGGTAGGATTTGATTAATATAGCATAAGGAGGAATGAAATTTTGTGTTCTTACGTTTCGTTAGGGCAGGATATGAGACAATATGATATGAAATAAACATGCTTATTAGGGATTTAGGGTATTCATCATTTAATTGTACAAGGACAATGAAGTAATTTAAACACCCACCCATATCCCTCAAGCTCATATCCTTGCTTATACCTCCTACAAGATTTTAGGCAAAAATAGATGAGAGGGATAAGGGGGGTATCCCCAACATAAACATGGTATTATAAACCAAAACCATAACTAATCCTTATCCCCCTCTTCTTATACCTAACACAAACGAGGCCTTAGGGTACAATCCCTTATAAGTTCCACCAAGTATATTAAAGGTGAATTTGATGGATGTTTATATTGATGATGATGATTCATGCCCATCACAACATAACCATTGTGCAAAAAGAAACAAAGAATACAATAGTGTGCACGATGTAACTCAACAGAATAGAGTCTACGGAAACATCAAGAATGATTCAAATTAGGCATAGTGAGATTGACCGTGCCACTTCACCAAAAAGGGCAAATATATGAGTAATCAGATGAATTAATCATTGAAGTTCATGCAACAACAAACTCCATATTAATAGGATTAATGAAGTTTTCCAAGAATCATACTACGTATTGGAAATTAGTAAAACAACCCATCACACGGGAGAATAACTACATACCTCTTCCATCACTCTGTGGGAACAAAAATCGTACCAGTGGAGTCGTGTCATTCAAATTTAACGCACAAGAAAGAACTCAGAAAATAGTTTGCTCCCCTAGTTCCTGGCCAGCCATTCCTTCCCTTAATACCCTCTCAAAGAAATCTTCCAACGTGTCCTTCCCATAACTCGGCGTCATCTCAGCGTCGTACTCTCCAGTTTCAGGATCCAATATCAACATACTCTCTGCAGCATAATACCTTCCAATCTTACCAAACTCAGCAGCATCCTCCAGAGACGGAAATACCTTAACAAGGTTATCAAGAACCCCAATAGCAAAATCCATTATTTCAATCGGCACTTTTATAAAGTTGGGTTTTTTCCCAGCAAGTCTCGAAAGCATGTACGCTTGCTCCAACGGTGTCAATGCCTTGCCCGGCCCGCCAATCGGAAGAATCTGGTTGATTTTGTCTTCACTCAACACACAATCCGCAATGAACGACGCCAAATCTTGCTCGCTGATTGGCTTGCAAGCACAAAGTTCTCCGTCCCCAAACATAACATAAGGCTTCCCATCTTTGACCAATTCGACTTGTCCAGCCAAACTCTTGAAAAATGCCGTTGGCCTCACAATACTATAAGTAAACTTATCATCCTCTTCAGCTTCTCTGATCAACTCAGACTCTAGTTTCAGCTTGGCGCGCTGAAACTCAAGAAGGGGCTTTTGGACGCAAATGGCGGACAACAATACGAAATGCGAAGCTCCGTGTTTCCTACCAGCGAGTAGACTGTTCTTTGTCGCCTCATAGTCAATTCCCCATGAGTCCTTAACACCGCCGTTGCGGCTAGCAAGGCATGAAACAACCACATCAACTGAAACCCCCAAATTCTCCACACTCCTCTCCAAAGAATCCAATTGGGTCACATCTGAAAAACACACACTTGCCCCACTCAACTCCCTCAAGGTCTCTTCTTTGCCATTCTTACCCTTGGTGCCACTTCTCTCCCTAGCAACAGCTATGACATTAAACCCTCTGTTAACCAACTCTTTAACAACAAACTTCCCAATGTACCCAGTTGAACCCACAACCAAAACATTGATATCTTTAGGGTTCTTGCTCCTGAATGAAGTTTTGGGGGTTTCTACAATTGAACTAGTTGAAGCTGTAATAGGGCTTGGTCTAAATCTCCTAAAGTTGAAAGATTCTGAAAAATTAGGACATGGGTATTGATTTACCTGGAGATTGGTGATGAATTGGGAAGAGGAGAGTCTCTTGAAGCTCTGAAGCTTTGGTGAGAGGAGTGAGAACCCAGTGAAAGGTACACAAGTAGACATCTTTCTGATTAGTATGACTGAAGGGAGATGAATTGGGTTCTGGGTGTGGTTAGATACATCTCATGGAAGAGAAATCAATGAACAAGGTGGAATCTTTTGAGATTGTGGTGGTGTTTCAAACGACTGGTTGATACTCCATTTGTGAAGATGATGGCAAAAATTGCAGAATGTGAAGAATTATTGCCACCTCCCCTGTTGTTATTGAAATAAGGGAAAAGACACTTTCACACCCTTAATGTTAATAAAATACACTTTTACTCCTCTTAGTTTGGGAAATGACATTTTCACCTTTTCAGTGTGCCAAATTTTAGGACATTTACACTGCCAACCGTGACGCCATTAGTCTGAGGGTTCAGTCAATGAAAGTCATTTTTTGGACAAATTTTTCATTATAAAATAAGTTATGACATAATTAGAGGGTGCATGTGTCATGAAACTTGGCAAACTAAATGGTGAAATTGTCATTTCCCAATTTAGAAAGGGTGAAAGTGTTTTTGTCAAATCCGTAGGGGTTGAAATGTCTTTTACCCCGTTACTCACTATCCAATTAGGCTTGTCCTAGATTAGTTTCGAAATCGAGACAGTGTGGCCTTGTTTGTTTTTTGAGAAAAGGCCTCGTTTTTATGAGTATGATTAGTAAAAAACCAAGTCAGTTTCTGCTGTCGGAACACGAAATCTAAGGGGAGCTAAACCAAGGAATATTGACTACATGAAGTCTCCGTGAAGTTTGAAGCTCCCTCACCAGAAAATCCGTTTCTTAATTTGATTTTCTACTCTCTTAGTTTCTTTTTCTTTGACATCAATTATCTTTAGAGAATGTGACAGTAGTTTTTAGTTACGGTTGTAGGTTCGTATTAGTGCTGATTCTGGCTAGGCAAGGCTTTAACACCATTGAGCCTAGGTTGTTTTTTAATAAATCGGCTTTGTCCTTACAAAGTGGACCTATTATATGGGGCCGGACTTTGGTTAGATGTCACAGCCCACGCCCAAATCTTAACTGGGAATTTAATTTACTGAAAGTAATCTATATATTAGTACTATAGATCATGCTTGAATTTGCCCGAAAAAATAGGGTGTGGGCTCCGGATGAAGGCTCGAAACTTGGGCTGAGCAGGGCTCAGGCTATGTGAGAGAGAGCTTCCATATGAAAAGTTAATAGGTGCAGAAAGTAGATCACCCCGTCCCAGTCCTCTCTTCGGTGGACTAGTGATCCGAAACAGGCAGTCTGAAGAGTGACCGTAGCTCAGATCATGATTAACATCCAAGTTCCCGTCTCGACAACAAGTGTCAATAAACTATTCCGATAACAAATGAACATCACCCTATATGCCTATAACAAGCACTGTAGGGAGAAGGTCGAGATGTGTGCATCTGCCCCTTCATTACAATCCTCAAAGAATAACCCTAAATCCCTTAACATAAACAATGAGAATGTGTAACTCGGGCAATCCTCCAACATTAACTCTCCGCCCGTATTGTCACCCAAACCACTCAGTGGATGAAACATCCTCAGTAGAAAAGGGTTATCTTTCTCCCATAAGAATCAACACTTGAATGCCAATATTTGCAGATTTCTTTACACGGTCGTCAGAAATTTCTTTCTTTTCTTGCTCTGTATTAGAAATGAATCAAATTGAGGGGAGAAACGTCAACGTGAAAACAGCTCAACTTTATCGAGGTAGCAATCAGATCCAGGGTCCTGGAGGCATTTGCACAATTTCGTGTCATCCATAGGAAATGATGCCGGCAGAGGGTGATCTGGAATGACACCAACCTAGAGAATGAAACAAGTTGGACAGATCGTCAGTACTGAAAGTAGAGTGTGAATGGACAAAATAGAAGAAGTGAGATTTTTGGGACGAATGGAAGTGAGAAGATATTGTAGCTAGGGTGTAATACCCCGATATTTTGGGGGTATTTTTAGTAGTTTCGTGAATATATTGGGTCGTTAGTGCGATTTATAAAATAAATTTCTTTTAGTTTTGTGTGTATACACACACACATATATATATATATTAGGAAAAATAATAAAATTTCTTTTATTTTTTATTTTTAGTTAAAATTATAGTAGTTGTGTAGATGTTAAGTTTTTGAAATGTAACGGGTCTTATAACATTTTTATACGTGATCAAAACGTCACGTTTTATTTAATGTTACGTAGTCGACCACCGCATCATGTGGTAAGCCAGCCACAACCAATCATTTTCACCCTCATCTTCCACCTCTCCTCACCCGAACAGGGGATTGCTTCCCCGACTCCCTCTCCTTCGTCTCCCTCTCCGACACCAACACAACCACCTCCTTATGCCGCCTCACACCACCACCACGGTCTAATTTCCGTCCAAATTCAAGAGTCGTGTTCTACCAACTCTCAAACTCTGAATTTTGCCCAAAATCGAACCCCGATTCACACCCGGAAATCACAATCGTCGGACTCCTCTTCCTCCTCCAATTCCTCTTCACTGCCTATATAAACCTCGGACTAAAACCCAGAAATCGCACACCAATCCACTTCTCTATCACGCTCACATCTCTCTCTCTCGCTGCCCTGTTCCGCCGGGAAACCCAGCCGGAACTCGGCCGGAATTCGACCGAGCTCAGGCGAGCCCAGCTCCGCCCCCGCCGTGCGACGTCGCCAAAGCCTCCTTTCCGTCTTCCTTGCTGTCCGGCACACCCAGAAGCCACCAAGAGTCGCCATTGACGCCGTCGCCGCTCATCTCTTTGTCGTCGTCCCTCAACTGGTAAACCAAAGCAAAACCCCTGTTTTGTAAAGCAATTGTTTATGTGGGTTACTTTTGTAAAGCATTTGTGGGTATGTAGCTTGTTAACAGAGAGGGTTTGTATGTGTGTGCGTGGATGTGTGTGTGGTCTGTGTTTTTTTTGATGAAGTAGTAGTAGTAGTAGTAGTAGACTAGTAGTAGTAGTAGTAAGTAGTAGTGGTAGAAGTATAGTTAATACTTAATAGTATACTACAATCATAGTAATAGTAGTTATAATTAAAATATTATTAGTGTTATGATACTACTTATCTAGTGTCTTAGGCTACCTGTTAAGGCAACATCTGGTTTATTAACATCTATTTTTCTTATTTAATTATTATTTTATATATATATATATATATATATATATTGAGGTTTCAGATTTTAAAAATGAAATGACCTCTGTCATAAACTATAACTTTTCGGGTCAACCCAATTTAGAGAATAATACACAAGCTGATATTTTGTTTAAGTCAATTTTTTACTTATATAAATAATAAGTAATATTTTTAGAATATTAAATAAAAAGTTTTTGTACTTCGAACTTTATACTCTTCGTACACAATTGTTCTTCTATAAAATTTAAACTTATAACTCGCGGTTTATTATTAATAATTATATTTTAGTTTTGGGGGATTAGTAGGGTTACGTATGCATTGCATATAGAATTTATATGCACCATTGTCGTGATAGTTGAATGTTGATTAGGAACGATTGCTATTGTAGATTCCGAGTTCGTAGGAGGCGAGTTCATTGAGGACCCGTACTACGAGAGTACGAGTAGTTGCGTGCTTGCTTTCGTGTGACGATCTCTCTTCCAATCCAAGTAAGTTTATATGCACAACACCTTCAACTATCAAAATGTGTTTGGCGTGTGTTACTTGCGTATCGTCCAACTGTTTTAAGCTTTGAATTTCGGAAATCTCTTGCAAATATCTCTTTCTAAAGTATGCGGTTACTAGAATGATCATGTGATATATTAATGAACGATAAATGATATGGGGCGATGTACAGAGGATGTGTGTGAAGGCTACGGCCGGAGACGCATGTCGGCGAGTCTCCTTTGTATTTATATATGGCTACGGTCGGAGACGCATGTCGGCGAGTCTCCTTTGTATTATGGCTACGGCCAGGGAAGCATGTCGGCGATTCCCTATGTTTATTGTGAAAGCTATAGAGTACTACCTATGCATGTATGGGTCACAACTGTATAGGGGTGTCGACACTTAAGGTCTCATAGTTAGTTCAGGGGTGAATTGGGATGGACTGTGATATCCCGAGAAGTACTCTAATTATTATTTATTGCATCGTGACCTCTCTGTGGGCATTCGTTACCCGCTGGGCTCTAATATGCCTCAGCTCAACTAATGATTAAATGTGAAGCTACTTCAGTTATATTGTATCCAGTCTTTAAGCCAAAACTCTGTTTTACATGTTGTGGTATATGCTTACTCAGTTTTTACTGATAAACGTTTTCTGCGGTCGGCTTTCGCTATTTTAAAACCCGCAGGTCGAGAATAAAGTGGGGGAAGTATTTCATTTATCTAGGAAGCATTTTATTTCAGAATTTAGATTCGAACACCGTCATTTATTTCTTTCAAAACTATTGTTGGAGGATTTCTCCGGTTTTCATTAATAAATGCACTTTTGGATTATCGTTTGGTTGTGCTAGCAAGGAACCGTAGGTTCCAGGGTTGTTTCATAGGGAGCCTTTTTAAAGACTGCAATCGTGTGTGTGTGTGTGTGAGAGAGAGAGAGATACCTTGTCAATATCGGTATGAGCAGGTGTCTCGTAGCGAGCTACTGTAACAGCAAGGCCTGAGCCATCCGATAGCTCAAAAACTGATTGAATCTTGCTGCAGGAACAAGTAGATGGTCAATGTGAATTCAGTACACCTCGTACATTCATGTATCAGAAATAATGGTTACCCTTTTCCATATGTAGGTTCTCCAAACAGCACGGCCCGTTTATTGTCCTTCAATGCACCAGCTAAAATTTCACTCGCGCTAGCAGTCCCTTTGTTCACCTAAAAGTATCAATTTTAAAAGCATTATTCTACTTGAGGCTGCCCACAGAAAAACTTGAAACCCAGGTAAGATTATTCAAACGCCATCAAGTTCAGTTTTCAAACGAAAAATTACATCTGGGGCCTTTAAAGCACGCTACTACTGTAGTAGTACATATGCTTATTAAGTACATAGGCTTTGTTTATTGAATTCCTAAATGTTTTCCTTTTTTGTTCATTTTAATAGGTACCACTACTACTTGTGCTCTGAGTACCCAACTTGACAAGGCTCCGTACCTACATATGCTTATTAAGTACATAGGCTTTGTTTATTGAATTCCTAAATGTTTTCCTTTTTTGTTCATTTTAATAGGTACCACTACTACTTGTGCTCTGAGTACCCAACTTGACAAGGCTCCGTACCTCAACCACATTCTCTTAAATACATGATTTTCACGTCAAAAAATAACCTTCTTGAAGTTAATTGTGAAAACCGCATACAGGTGTATAAAAGATCTGTCGGCTAATTTAAGTGTCCAACTCATTTATCAGCCTCAAATGTAAGAAATATAGGTATGTCCTTTTGGAGTACGTACTACTATGTCATTATTAAGTGTAGGATTCTTTCTATCTATTTACAATTTTACGGCTTGATTTCATTTGCATTGCAGTTAAAACAATATCTGAATAATGATATGTGATGTGCATCACAAAATGACAACTATGATGGTGGAGTTCATTGGTTAGTTTGTTACTATATGTTTCAAGCTACAAATATCAGATCAGATAAATTCCTTTTGATTGCAAGAATATGTTCACATACCAGCACAGCTAAGGGTTCTGAAGCTGCAATCGCTTTGCTTCCATCAGTGTCATATATATCACGAACACCTTGACTATCACAAATGTACACAATGACACCTTTCTCTAACCTGCTTGGCAATGGAAAATATGCTACATCAGAACTTGTGTATGATTCTCAAATACCTAGCAAATAGGTCCGCAGGAGCATAATCATTGAACTTCCGATGAAACAACGTGTAGACTAATAACTGTAAGCTAGTACCAGGCTAGTGATTATTTAAGTCGTTAACAAATGCACATAGATACATAATAGCAGGACAGATAGGGTGAGTTTGATAGAATGGTTTTTTGGTGGAAAAACTGGTTCTAAGATTGTGGTGGAAATCTTTTGGTTTTTTTTGGAGATTCTAGTTAAACCAGTGTGTTTGGTGATGGTTTTTAATCTAGATTAAAAACTGGATAAATGTGTTTGGTAGTGGTTTTTAAACTAGAATCAGTAGATCAAATGACAAATATATCCTCCACTTGAATTTTCTTTACATATTCACCAAGAACAAATTAAAGATTAAAGATTTCATGAAAGTTAACAAATTGAAGAACAAATTAACGGTATTGTAGCATCCAAAAAATAAGAATTTTCGTACTTGGATTCAACAAAAAATTAACAATTTCATGAAATTTCGATCACGCCAAAATTCAAGACTTGTTAATTCATGAAATAGAAGTATGAGCATTAAGTGGGATGAGAAACTATTACTACCTCTTTTTCTTTATAAACAGCAAACTTTATATTTTGTCACTATTCACTGAATCACTTTGCCCCGGTGATTTGATTACCAAAATGATGCAAGAAATTGGTGATTTTTGCATGGGGTTGTAGAGTAAAGTTCACTCTACAACACCATGAAAAAATTGCCTAAAAATTTATATCGTTTTGCTATATAAATCACCGAGTCAAAGTGATGCAACTACGGGTAAAAGAGTCAAACCATGACATTCCTGAAGTAACAGAGGTGGTACATAACACTGGTAAAAGAATGACCTAGGTTAATTTTGTAAATATAAAGAAAGTGTGAGGGCAATATAGGGTTAGCTGATACTACTAATAGAAAAAAACTGAAAAAAAAAACCCACCAAAACTTGGTTTTTTTTTTCCCATGCCAAAAGTTGAAAAAAACTAGTTTAAAAACTGGTTTTTAAACCACTCTAAACAAACACAATACATAAACTATTTGGTGGAAAAACCAAAAACCAAATAAACCAATTTACCAAACGGACCCTTACTATTTTGACTAGCATAAAGATATTGTTATAAAATAGAACTTTTGACAGACATCCCCCTGCAGTATCGTCTCGCTGACACTTAGCTACCAGCAGTATTGATTTTGTCAGAAAACTCCCCTGCAGTTTCACTTTTACCGACATCGCGCACCATTTTACTAAAACTGTTGGTAGCTAAGTGTCGGTAAAAGTGAAACTACATGGGGGTTTCTGTTTGAAAAATGTTGCACGATGGGGGGTTCTGTCAAAATCAATACTGCTGGTAGCTAAGTGCCAGCAAGACGATACTGCACGGGGGTTTTCTGTCAAAAGTTCTATAAATATACTTGGTAAACTAAAATCAGTCTATCACTGAAGGGTGCAAATAAATCAAACATGACTAGGAAACAGATTAAAGTAAAGGAACCAGGAAAACTGAAAATAATGTAGTACCCGGGGAAAAATCCTGGAACTTATTAACAGATCATAAGAGACATGGTTTCCTTTATCACTACCACTACCAACAGGCCTTCTCCCAGTTTAACTGGGGTTGTCTACATGGATCAAATTCCTTCAGTAATGTCTATCAAAAATCATTTCCTCAATTTTAATTCGACCAAATCAAGTCTTGGTTTATAGTTTAAACCCGGATTAGGTTCGGTCTCCCCCTCCCTCATTTACCACCACACATCTGGACTATATCACTATACCTAGGTGGTTCATCCAGCGGTCTACAATACACATGACCAAACAGCCTTAAACGAGTATCTCATTTTTGTCTTCTGCATGCAGCACCTAGATTCTTTCTAACTGTGTCATCGTGTATCCTTATCTTTCCTACTGACACCACTCATCCACCTAAATGTTCATTTCTGCTTACACTCATTTGATTCTATATCTTCTAAATCAAAAACTGCAAATTGATCCGAACCCGTTAAAGGTTAAGCAAAAGAATTTTAGTATATGTCAACTCACTTTCTTAAAAACTTACCAGATTTTCGCAATCTCAATGCCTTCTGGGAAAAGACCACCACTGCACCAAATTTAATCTTTCAGACAGTCTGCCAGAAGTCAAGTGTAAAAAAAGAAACATGACGTATGCATATCACCTATTGTTTCGTAGATCCAAAACAAACGCGTTAACATTGTTTCTCCTTAATGTTTCGATTGCTTCCCTCACAGCACCTGAGAGTGACAAATTTCAATTGTGAATTAGCAATACTAAAGCTTCCAGGCCATGAGTACTTATAGCTTGTGTGAACAAGACAAAGGTATCATCTCATGGTCCAGTTACTCCAATACAAGCTAAATAAAACTGAACTTTCTTTTGAAGGAAATTAAAAAAATTTATCTCATAAGAAATAGTCATGCAACTATGCGAGAGAATGTAATATGTCATTTAGCAGCCTCTTCAAATAGCACTGCAGGGCGCATAACTACTTTCAGTCAACTCATGCTGAAAAAGGATTCTTGTGAAAGAGTAAAATTAACGAATGTCTTGCATCAATATCTTTATAGCGCAGAAAATATAGACTCCACAAATATCTTCTATGTACTTTAAGTCACTCTACATATATCCAATTTCTCGACTTCTTTTGGCTAGTATCAGCAACAATTTGTCACTAGAAAGAGTTGTGCTAATATCAGTTGAACGTAAACCGATAGAGTAGTGTTTTTATAATCTATGGTATTCCCCTCAAAAGTAGCTGGCCATGAGGGGAGTAGCCCAGGAACTAATTAACCGACTCCAAGTGTTCCCCAATTCACGTATCATGTCAAATGTAGAACAAATTATAGATAGTCCTTCCATATCAAAAGAGGGCATACTAGAGAACTGGGACTTGTTTCCTTCCATATCTCTCTGCGATCAAATAACATAAAAAAATGTAAGACTAAACTAATTAAACTATTTCGTCCGGTCTTGGCTACTCTGCGGAGTTGAGTTTTTTCTAGCATATAAGAAGCTAAAAGGGGAGTAAAAAACATAATATTTCACAATTACATAAAAAGTTTATTAGTATACAATACTCCTCCATTTATGAAAAGAGTAATAAGAAGTTTGCAAAAATGATATTGTGGCTTTGGTAACGAGAAGTCAAAAACATCTCCCCGATGAACTAACAGCAAGTACTTCAAAAGTTCACCAACTTCAAATAGCAAAATCTATCATACTATCTAAAAGTCCGAAATACATATATTATGATAATTTTAGAGATGAAAATAAACTTCAAATATATATATATTTATATATAAAATTTCCTGTAGCATTGTAGCATTGTAGGAATAACTTTCATGCGAGAAAGCATATAAAAATTGTCTATACTGTACCAGCAGCATTCTGGTTGAATGATGTCAATTTGATATATCCAACTTTGGATGCACCCTTCCCAAGACTAGGCATCTCACAGAGCCCCCACTGCACTGGATTTAGTGAAACTTTCTCTCGCCTGAAAACATTAAATATGAAAAGATTAAACTATTGAAACTTACTTAGGTATTTGCCATAAACTCAATCACACATGCATGACTGAAGTAAAATATTATCAGCCAGTTGATCCAGCATAATATTACAGCTCCAGTCAAAGAGTACTTAATATTGACAGACCAGTCTTCCATACATGCAATCTAAGTAGCCTAAATTATATTTCGTTCATAAGTAGGAGTCAGGAATAAAATTCAAACTCCAGACAATAATGGAGACTACCCAGCATCATGGATCAAGACAAAAACAAAACAAGGAGGAACCTCAACGAAATATGAAAAGAAGCAAATTGTGAAGACTCACAACAGGGGTAAGTGCTTTATCTCGGGTCCACTCTGAACCGTTAATTCCACTGCACTGCCTTCAGGTCCTCTACATCCCAAAGTTTAACAATAAGAACAATGTGACTGAAGAACTCCAATAGGAAAGAAAGCAAAAAAAGGTTATCCAGAGCAACTAGTCAAATCAAAGAAGACAAAAATATTAGGTGATTAAACCAGTTCCTGTTCAAACAGTTGTAGCTTTTAAAGTAGTAAACTTGTCAAGCAAAACAGTGCATATTAATGTAAAGAATTAATCTTTATTTTCTTTGACAGCGAAATTGCAGGAAATTTTTTTTACTAAAAGCAGTATGAAAGATTAAACCATCAACACTATTCTAACACCCATAAAAATCTCTGAGGAACTTAGTGTGAAATAAGATCTAACTGAAAGAGAGTTCAAATTTGGGAAAATATGCATGGTTAATAATGCATGACGATTGACGACTCACTGCAAGCGTTCGGCTGCATCATATATGCCCATGCTTTCTGTACTTGTTTCGTCAATTTTCAGGATAACATCCCCAGACAAAATGCCGGCCTTATCTGCAGGACCACCTGGAGAAGCTGAAATGACCACTAATCCGGCAGATGATCCATCACCTCCTGTGGGGTAGCCGATTGACAGCCCAACCCCCGTGAGGGTACCTTGAGTCCCCGACTGCCTTCAAAGGACGTAATCACATATCTTAGAACTACATTTGGTGATACCAAAATGCTAACAGATATCTGAAGTTAAACTACATAACTTAAGTTGTCATAAGAACTGTCGTAAGAACTTAAGTTGTACCCGCAAACTCCGAAACTTTTCAGGCTCCAAAAACCGAGTGAAAGGATCATTTAGGGTTGCAAGCATCTTCTTGATCGCGGTATCTGATCATGAACACCCAACGGCAAGATCAAAATTTGAGTTTTTGACTTTAACAAATCCAAATTTATTTGATTCAGAAATAACAGTTCTAGCTGAAGCAAGAATGCATATTACATGTAAAATACAAGACTGCGATACAACAGCCTAAATTCATGAAATGAATGGCTAATTCTTGACATATTATGTAAAGCAATATTGTTCATATGCCCAATCTGTGTGACATCTAGGACTATTCCCCTATGATATAACAGCATAAAATAAATAGTTAAAACTTCAGATCTGGTGTATTTTGAAATAGTGGACTCAGATGCAGCATCAGTCTTAGTAGGCTATAATCGAATACCAAGATTTAACATGAGCATGACTTATAACATAGAAAGGTTGCATGTCATAAATGTAAGAAGGTTCGTACAGAAATACCAGTTAGCTAGAATGAATGCATATTACATTTAAAAATAGAAGAATGATATAGAACATCATGAAGTGACAAGCTCAATCTTTACATCTTATGTAAAACAATTACTGTTTATATGCTCAATCTGTGTAACATCTAGGACTATCCCCCGCGATATAACAACACGACATGATGCATTAAATCTTCACATCTAATCATGTGTTTTAAGTAACATTGGGCTCAGTATGTAGCATTACTCTTGCTACAGTCTATAACTAACAATTTGAAGTGACACGAGCATGAGTTATAACACTAAAAGCTTACATGTCTCCTCACGGGTGTTCATTGGTTCATTGCGCAGCGCATTCTCTCTGTACTTGAACCAACTTTGCCCATTGAATTTTTTGTCAACATATGCACGGTCAATTGTTCTCCATGCTTCCAGGAAAAGAAGATTTTCCTGCGTCAAGGCCCCTGTAAATTTTGCGTAATCAAAAGTTCTGATTAAATTGTTGCAACCACCCAAGAATAAGCATAATTTTATTTAGCTCCAAACACTAAAAATTCACACACAAAATAAACTTACAGGAAGGAGGCCTGCTAACAGCAACTGAAATTGACATAACAAGAACTGCCCCGACAACCAAACGTGCGAGAGGAATGTGTATAAATTTTCTAAAATTATCTGAACATCTCTTGTCTTTCTGAAAATTGATGCTGAACTTCCTCAGTTTTGGGAGAAATATCTTCCTCGTTGACAACACAGAACATTGCAATATAACATTTCTGCTATGCTCCTTTACTGGTCTGCAGAAGAGTCTGTTCTTTCTATCTACTACGGGAAATAAAACTTGGTTACAACAAGTTGACCCAAGAGGGACATCTCTGCTAATTGAGGATAAGGAGCTCCATAACCGAACTTCAATGATCCTAGCAGGAAGAGAACTCTGCAGCGCCTGAAACAATGCAAAACCAAATACATATCAACTAACATTTCTTTGTTACCAAAAGATAATTTTACTACTTTCTTCTCATTATTCACATTCATAATTGCCAAATATGATGTGACACTATACGAGCAGTGTATATCTGAAGTTCGAGGATTCTAGTACTTTCAAGCAACCAATACATTCATGACTAAAAAAGATAAAGCTTTCTGAGGAAAAAAGATAAAAGAAAACTGATGTTCATGACAGAGTTTAAACTTTAAGTTCACCATAGTTGTCTAACTTCTAGATTTAGCAACTAGAGTGGAAGTTTACTGTGATTCTTTCTCCTAGTGGTAGGCTTACCATAAACATGACCAAACAACAATGAGACTTTTGCTCATGTTACCCTCTACTGGTACAACTTATAGGTTCATTCTACTTGTTTCATCGTGTATTTTATCTTTTATAGTTACACCACTCATCCATCTTAGCATGCTCTCATTGCCAGGACATTTATTTTTTCGTTGCTTGACCTCCCATAGATAGCTCCTATTGTAATGTTTACGAAGACATGAAGTGTAAAAATACAGCACCTCCCGGCCCAGTGGCGGAGCCACATGAGGACTGGTGGGGACTATATTCCCCACTCAAAATTTTAATTTTGCTTACCCCTATTTTCATGTTAGTTTTCAGTCTAGCCCCCACAGATTTTTAGATTTGACCCCAAAGTTTTTGCTTATTTCACAATTGGCACTACTATTTAGCCCTTTAATTGAAATTAATGTAGTACAACTTAGCCCCCACTGTACCATAATCCTAGATCTGCCCCTGCCCCCACTAAAGAAAAGGAAAAAATATAATTGCACAATTATCAAAAAACTGTATCAGTATCTTCATGATATTGATAATGTTTACGATTAAACTTTGACATCTATCTAAATAATACGATTGTTATTTCTAATTTTTTGACATGAGCTTCATTCATCCGATTTACATTCCCATATATACTAAGGAAAAACCTAAAATTAAAATGAAAACAGAAGAAGTGTTTCCATCTTTGAGCGCATTTCAGAAAGTAACAAGGATCTACATCAACCATCTGTATAGCATATTGTAATCAGGTTGGAGCGGTTTGGCAACCACACTAACTTGCTCGAAGGCCGTGTAATTTAGAGCAACTGAATTTGCTTTTTCACCCATATAACTAGTTCTCAGTTCTCACATGCGTTCAGTATGTTTACCATTTTGAGTTTGAGAAGTTGTGTATATGTATACAATCTGTAGTGATTGTATTACCCCCAGTTGAAGAACATTTGAAATATAATAGCCCTTTGGTTATACAAGGAAATATGTGACTATAGGCGCATGTAATGATTTATCATTCCATGTTGTCAATCATCTCTCAGCTGTTCTCCGCAGGTCTAAGTTTCTAACAAAAGACAGCATATACTCTGTTGTGTAAAACTAACGTCGCGTGAGAGGCTTGTTTCAATGTACAAAGACAGATCACGCTCCACTACAGATTTTCTTGACATGATTTAGAGGGGGTAAATGACACAAACCACCAGAGGTATGGTACACTACCAGCTAAATACGCTGTGGTTTGGACAATGCCCAAAACCACCAATCTGTTGGCCCAAACCTGTGACACATACCACCCATCCGTCCAACTCCGTTTGTTAGACACATGGGGACAACACCTGACAAAATGTTTGGACAATCTTGCCCCCGCCACCACAACTGTTGCCACCACCACCACACCAAGACCAAATCAACCCCAGATTCACATCTCTCTGTAGCACAATCGAAGCCAACCACATACCAATCCCACCATTTTCAGTCGACTCCTGAACCCACCTTCATATTCACCACCACTGCCAAAAACATAAAACGCAGCCTTAAACGACCAAAATGAAACCATAAAGCACGCGAATCGGTGTCTTATTCAGCTGAAATGTAACCAAGATTTATTCTTCTAACAAACTGTTTTTTTCTCTAAAACAGCCAGACCAGTGATTGAGAAAATTTTCTACTTTTCTTTTGAAATTTCTTATGCTATGTCCTTCAACCTTACTGGGTGTAACCCTCACTTTATTGTGTGTGTGTGTGTGTGTGTGTGGGGAGGGTTCTTACAGGTTGGTGATTGTTTAATTCGATTGGGGGTAAACTTCAGTTTAGAAACCACTCCAACCCAAATTGCAATCCCCAAATCGACCCAATGTGAAAATTAACAACGGCGAGGAGTGGCCGGAGGACAACACAAACGCAATTGTCTCCACCGTCAGTGAAACCCAATGACCTTCATTGAGTTTGGGGGGTTTACTGGAGTCGAGAAGATATATAGAAATCGACCCGCGAGGTTGGGGTTGGTTGGGGGTAGAGAGATAGCCACCATTTCTCACTCGTCCAAACCTACTTCTACGAACCACCAGCAAACAGCCCTAACGCCGTTGGGACATGCGAGTTTGAGCTAGCCTTCCCAGAACCCTCTTACAAACAGCACCAAATCAAACTCTGGTGAGAAACAACCAGAAGACTCTATGGTGTTGATGATAGTGGCGCCGGAGGTGGCGATCACCAGCACCACCTGAATCGTCCTGGTCCTCAATCGAACCCGAACCAGCAAACCCGTAAGTATGGGGCGTGACCCATTAGTGATTAGGGCCATTGCGGGGTTTGGGCGAGACAATGGTGTGTGAGGGTGTTTGTTCAGTCGATTCAGAGAGAATGGATGTGGTGGAGTTCACTGTGGTGGTGGCGGCAACGGAGAGAGAAGAATAAGAAGATGGAGACGGGAGAGAGAGGGAGAATATTTGTGTGTTATTTTCCTAATAAAGGGGTGTAAGTTTTGTTAAGTGCAAGGGGTAGGAACGGACCTTTGGACCATCTATTACTCTCTGTTAGTCACAAGGGTGGTTTGGGGTACTGTCCAAACCACGGGGTATTAGCTGGTAATGTGCCATACCTCAGGGGTAGTTTGTGACATTTACCTTTTAGAGTCTTTATTATTTTCAGAGGGATATTCAACTCCATTCCATTCCTGTCATAAGACATGTACATCGTGGTATTTATTCTTGTTCTCATACAGTCTTACATCCATCTTTACGTTGAGATTTAGCAAAATTCACTCAGTTGAATTACACAAGGTAACCCTGTGGTTTGCCATTATAGAAAGAAACCATCCATGTGGTTTGACAAATAATGTTTGCTACCCTTATTAGTCACTATGTTAACCTAATTGCTACAAAAATGCCCAGATAACCATTGTTGTTTATGAAACAGCCTGCTGTAACCTGTGCGCTCTTTGTGCTCTTGACCCACTTCATCTTCAGACATCACCACAAATAGGCAGCACTAAAACAAACAACACCACGCCACCAGCGTCACCGACCATCCCCAGGTAAGACCTCTATCTCCTAAATAATCCCAAAAACCACAAAGTCCAAACTCAAATTTCCTTAACCCCAAAATCAACATGGGTTGAGATCTATTAACCGCACCCAGATCAAAACCCCATCCAGACCTGAAAATGGCTTGGGTGATTTTTCGGTTTCGTCCGTGTTACTTGATCAGACTAGTGGTTGGGGATTGAGTAAATGACGGTGGTTTGAATCTGTTAGTCCTTGCTTTGAAGAATGGGCTAGCGAGTCCAGTCGGTATACTGGGCTGGATCCTTTGGCACAGTAACCATCACCACCACCATTCACATAAGAGACATTCAATCTGGGTAAAGATTTCTATTTCACTTTGGGCTATGACTTTAGAGTTCTCGTTTGTGTTGCATACTTGTAGTGTTGCTTTCAATGGCTGTGAAGGTTGGATAGGCTGATATGGGTATTGTGTTGTACTGTCTCTCTTATAGCTGTGATGCTTGATTTGTTTTAGATATCAATTTGCGTTTTGATTTTGAATTTCATAATTTTGTGGCGTACCTAAGTAGTGACTGTGATGGTGAGATTAGAGATCTAAAATTCTCAAGCTCGAGTTATATTTCATGTGGTGACCGTGGACCGGCAGTTGGGGAGGTTCAAGAACTTGAAATCATCTTATTTAGTTAGTCAAAGGGGTACTTTTAACAAGTCTGATAAATTAAATATATCGATGGTAATTAGCCAGACCACATCGGTATTGTCTTTAATTATGACAAACCGTAAGGATAGGAAGTGTAATTCACCCTTAAAATGATTTAGTTTTTTGCTTCCTTTTATCACTACATCCAAGAAATCTATCCTACTCTTAGTAAGGGACTCACACTCAAGTCCGATATTCGGGGGCTGTACATGCCCTACAACTTAGGGTAGCAGCCATTTGCTACAATGGTTTGTCAGAAACACTACGGGAACGTTTGGTGGGGGGGGGGGGGGGGGGGGGGGGGGGTACAGGGGATCTCACCGTATCACTGGGAGTATTGATAATGAAGGATGGTTACTTACATTATAAAAAATTGCATTAAGCTCAAAGCATTCGAAGTTTCAAACTCAGCCCATGGTGAGTATGGGTATCGATTCCCATTAGGTGGTATTACCACCTTACTTCTCCCTACACCAACATCACATGATTTGTATGAATCGCAAAGGAAGGTTGGCGCGCCTCATATGCCCCTTTCAAAGAGACAAAGGGCGGATTAGCATAATACTCTTTGAGTATGCCGGAATTAACATTACTGCCATTTACATAATTCAATTCCTATAACTACTTTGCAATTATTCAAATTAATCCTGAATTTTCATTGTACTCAAAAAGTCGAAAAGCCATTTCACTATGTCAAAGACAGCAGCAGTAGTTTGAGTGACGGATTGTTATACGAGAAAGTATTCATTGGGGCTTGCCCCACCACTGTGGCATGCCTGCGTGGTGCGGCGCGCCATTCACTTCTGACAAATATGCATTAGTCAGATGGAACCCACGAAATTTTGCATGCTCGTCAGAAGGTGAATGGCGCGCCCCACCACGCAGGCATGCCACAGTGGTGGGGCAAGCCCCAATGAATACTTTCTCATTGTTATACAGCCGATTATGTTAATTAATTATGTCAGGGATGCATACATGCTATATCTATCTAAGAAGAAGCAAAGCAGTGGTGGTGTGGTGATTTTTAAGATGAGAAGATGTACTTACGAGCACCATTGCTGCTGAAAGGAGAAACCCTCGGATTTGAAGGGGGAAACTGAAACCGCGGAAAGGAAAAAGCGAAAGAGTTAGAAGAAGCTGTTGGCAGAAGAGAAGGAAAATACGCTGGGCTCAGGGAATGAGAGAGAAGAAACCTTCGAATACGAGCTTTATACCGAAAGCAAATGCGCCAATGAGAGAGATAGCGAGAAGAGAGGAATGAGTGAAGCAGAGAGCTAGGGTTTTTGTCTGTTGAGAAAAAGAGAGCGTTATCCAAAAATATTTTTACCATCCAAACATATTTGTCATAGCAGGAAAAAAAATACTTTGTAATTTTTACTACTAAAGCTGCTTACTAGGTTTCTCAAAAAAAAAAAACAAAAAAACAAAAAAAAACTGCTTACTAGGTTTGTTTTTCCAGGATGTCTTACTTTGACTTTTTAACCCGTAACTGACTCACTTTGACTCGGTATTTTGATAGCAAAACGATATAATTTTTTGACAATTTTCTTATGGTATCGTAGAGTAAAGTTAACTCTACGAGACTATGCAAAGATTATAAAATTATTTTATCGTTTTGCTAATCAAATCACTGAGTCAAAGTGACTCAGTGAATAGTGATAAAAAGTGAAGTAGGCTGAAAGAGAAAAAACATAGATAGTAGTTCGCAGTAAATTATTTTACAAAGAAAAATACCTAAGCGTAAAATATCTTTCACAAAAAAAAATCTCAGCAATAATTTTCTCTTGTTTGTTTGAAACTTGTAAAACATATTGGGGGTGGTGGCACTGGGCTGCTACGACAGTGGCGGAGGAGGTGTGTGGTGGCATTTGTGGTTTTTCGTGGTGGAAATGTGTTGTATGAGTTATTGTCATGCTCCTTTACTTTCTAAAAAATTGGCTCACAGATTTTAAGGGTAATATACACTTTGTACACTCGAGTTTTGGTAAATATTCAATAATTACCCTCACTGTTCATTGATTAACATGTAACACCCCTAATTTTTGTCTAAACATTTACAAAATATACCCTTCCGTCAACAGCCGTTTATTGGCTGTGAGGTTGCAGTAGGGTACACCTATTGGTGTAATTTTCATGCCTTTTTTGCCCTCCAAAAGACTAGTTAAAGGGATATAAATTGATTGTGCAGGCAAAAAAGAATTCGAAATACCGATTTTGGCCTATCCTAAAAAAAAGAAATACTGATTTTGGCCGCACTCATCACACACTTCACCTTCACAGTTACACCCCACCTAGTCACCTATCAACAGCACCAACCATCGCCACGAGTTCTCCTCCCTCTCTCTTCTCTTTCTCTACCCAGCACCGTCTCTTGGATGATCATACATCACAACCACCACCTATCCCAACTCCCCAATCTCTCTCTCTGTGAAACATCTCCAACGAGACTGAAACCTGGGTAGTTCTTCTTTCTCTTCTGAATAGTTCCAAACATCGTCCAACAGAATCCAACCCAGGAAGCCCCAATTCCGGTCTTGTCGAACCCATAAACAATCTCAAAATATGTTACGATTTAAGTTATGGGGTTCAATTTGGGTTAAAGGGTTTCAATTGGGGATTTGGGTTTGCCAAGATCTGGCTGGCTTGTGTTGGATCGACGAATCGGCGAGATGGGTTTTCGGTTGTGTCTGAGTTGGTTTGGGTTGTAGGGCTGATTTGGTTTATGGGTCATGGCTATATATGCGATGGCAGCAAAGTTTGGGTTAACTCGGTCGCGAGAAAGAATAAGAACCCGTTTGAACAAAAAAAAAAAGAATAAGAAGAACCCGATGATCTGGGTTGTGCTTGGTGGTGGTGGGTGAAGAGATGGGGTATAAATTAGAAGTAGAGCTCATCTATTTTGGCAAATAGGTGGGCGGCTAGGGTTTGATTAGAGGGGAAAGAAGAAGCAGCACATTATTTGGTGGGGAAGGAGGGGTATGATGTTTGGTTTCCCGTTCGTTGAAGTCCAAATTTTTTGATGAACACTCATCCATTTTTACTAACTTTGTGTTGAGTCTTCACATATTTATGCATTGAATCTTTTTTGGGGTTGTGATTCTGATAGTTTCTGTGTTTTGTTGGAGATTGGTGGTGTGTGGTGGTGATTGAGTGGAGACGGAACAGTGGTGGTGTAGGTGTTAAGAGGGTATTTTGGTCTTTAACCAAAATTCAGAAGTGACAAGTAAAATATTGAACACAATACGAAGGGCAAAATGGTACTTCTATCTTGTCCGTTACGTTCCGTTACAAACCGTCCAAATTAGAGGTGTATCATGTCAATTGATGAACAGTGAGGGTAGTTAATGCATATTTATCAAAACTCGAGGGTACAAAGTGTATATTACCCCAGATTTTAAATGTGTACATTTAACATCACTTGTTGAAAAAAAAATCACTTGACAAGACAAATTGCGAGCCCGCACCAAACAAGAGTAAACACTTTACATGAAAATATTTTACAACCAACCAAATGGAGCCTAAACATATTAGGACCTTGTCTGAGTGAGGTATGAGAAGAGGGGGATAAGGATATGTTATGCTTATAGTTTCATACTTCGCGTTTGGTTGGAGATATAAGACAGACATAATTTATCATTCTTGTCCCTTCTCATTTATATTTTTACCTAAATTTTTAGGATAAATGTCAATATCACCCCTCAGTGTCGGAGAATCGTCACTTATACCATTTTTTTTTCTTTTGAAAATTTTCTGTTACACTCCTTCTGACGGACCCAAGAGATATGAGAAGACTATCATTCCCTCAAACAAAAATGAAAAGATTTTATACCCAACTCTTATCTTCAACCATCCATCTATTATCTTCTGCTCTTTCTATCTACGTCATCTCTCTTTCCTTTGTCACAAACGAAGAGTCATTTACCTCTTATTCCCAAACCCACTACCAGCACCTTCGAAACCCATCAAAGTCTTGTTGTTTCCCTCTCCACTTTAGAGCCTCACATTGGTGTCTCCAATCGAGCCCCATGATACGGGTCTCTCTCTCCCTCTTGGACGTCGCTCAGTTGGATGCTTATGGGTTGAATTGGCTTCAAGTTGATTTCAAGGGTAGTGTGGGGGGCTTCGATTACTACATGAAACATCATTCTATTGGATAAAGTTTGAGCTCATGAGCTCAAGTCTGTGCTCAACTTGAGCTCGCAAGCTAACTGTTGGAAAGAGTATGTGTATGAACTAGAAACTAAAAAGAAATAATAACATAATAAGAACAAAAAAAATGACAAGTACAAAAATATTAGAGCTTAAATATTGCTAATCTCGTCATCTTTTGATGTGACAAGCTGATGTTCTCCGAGTATGAGGAAGCCAATTCCACAACTGCAAAAGTTAGTAGCAGCGGAAGGTTGTGCTGAAGCTGACTTCAGAAAATTTTGTTGACCCTCAACAATATACTCCATGTGCTTGATATCCGCAAGAACTTAGTGTCAAGAACTCTTCTTAGAAAGAATGGGTATAAACTAGTCTTTGAGTTGGATATGTTCACTTTGATCAAATTTGGAGTGTATGTTGGTAGGGGGTATCTTGGTGGGGGGTTGTTCAAAATAAATGTTGCAACTATGTACCCTCCAACTGTTAATGAAAAACCTTCTACTTCTTCTTACTTGATTGAGTCTTCTAGCATTTGACATAGTAGATTGCGCCACGTGAATTTCAATTCAAGTAAATTGATGCAAATTGGTCATCTACCTAAATCGAAAATAGACTTAACTCAAAAGTGTGACGCTTGTGTAGAAGTTAAGCTAATGAAACAACATTTTCACAATGTCACTAAAAGTACAACTCCTCTTGAATTGATACATTCAGATCTTTGTGTTTTGAAAGTTGTTCAAACAAGAGCGGGGTATAAAGTACTTTATTACTTTTATTAATAATTGCACTAAGTATGGCTATGTATATCTATTACGAAGCCAGAATGAAGTCATAAGTGCGTTCATGAGCTATAAAAGTGAGTTGAAAATCAACTTGGAAATAATATCAAGTCACTGAGGAGTGACAGGGGTGGTGAATACGAGTCGCCATTTGAACAAGTGTGTTCAGAAAATGAGAATTTTTTACCTAACAGTGACATCTTATTCACCACAACAAAACAGTGTTGCTGAGCGAAAGAATAGGTCGTTGAAGGATATGATAAATTATATGCTCTTAACTTATGGGTTGGCCCAGAACATGTGGGGGGAATCAAAGGATCCTTCCAAGCTCCGAATAGGGAGAGGGGCATGAGCATGAATGGGTTGAGGATTCCAGGAATCATCTTCTGTTAACACCGTTTTACCGATTCCCATTTTCTTGTTCAGTGAATTCACAATCAGTGTCATCAACGACATAATCTCTTGAAACTCATCATTTAATGACAGACATTATTTTGTGTGGGAAATTTGGCTTGCTCGAAACAACATAATTTTTAATAATAAGACATTGCACACACACACAATTATTAATAACAGTTTCCATAAGGCAATGTCTTTCACCTTCTTCCCCCCCCCCCAACCACACACACACACAACTTTTAAAAGCAATTTTGAAAATGTTCAATTTTTTTGGATTAAGCCACCACCTGGTATGTTTAAGCTAAACACATATGAATCTTTCAATGCAACGCGACAAACCTTACTCTATCCTCCAAGCCGCTCGCACCCCCAAGTCCCGTTAGCATAAGGCGCATACGCAAAAGGACCCTGCCTCGCAGTCCTTCGCATACGCGTACGCAGAAGATGCAATTCGGTGCTATGTGGAGCACAACGGCGGTACACATGTCCCTTTATCCAGGGCGCCACGTGGCTTGTCGATGGTATCACGATTTCGTTTATCTACAGTGAGAAAATGATAAAGACCTTTGAACATGAAGATAAGTCAATTGATGTCAAATGTATTCTTTGTAATTCAACTTAGCGCTCCTAAAACGAAGTTGTTTCTGGTCGAGAAATAAGGAAGAGCAAAGAGCCATTAAAATATGTGAATATCATATCACAAAAGTATATAAACATGATTCGCCGATCTAATTAATGGCAATTTTATTTAAGTATGGAAAGACAGATTATGAAGTTGTAGTTTATTCATCATCGTGTTGCCGACTCCTTTTAGCCGAGTTGACTACTCACCCTGAAAGCCTCGTGCCTTGGATCCCATGCAAACCTATTGGCACGAAACAATTATCAGCCCTTTCGGGTCTATGACCTTGGTTACATAACGGAACTGCACTATGATGGCACTGATATATCCAGAAAGGAGAACGTAACACATGGCATCCCATGAAATGTTCTTCCGGAAGTGGATGTAACAGCGACACACGATAGATAAACCTTTTATAATACAATGAAATGTTATATATATCCATATATTTCTTCTTCGAAGATACTGGTGATAATAGTTGTGATGATTTAGATGACACATAGACTTTATTTTGATTTTCACCAATATCACATTTTTTATAACTTTTTTTATGATATAAATACTAGTACAATATATTTTATTGCCAACCAAATTCCACTAATGAAATACCGCATCACATTTTTTTTACAGCTTTGGACTAATGTATAACTTGCTGTCATTAACTCTACTAGAGGCAAGTGAAGAAGCGAAAAATGCTGAGAATATATAAGGACGAGTCATGTCAATTATGAGGCTATATCATGATTTGTGGGTAATATATGTAGAGCTATTTTTAAAATAAAACTGTTGTTTGCATTTTGAAGAAAAAAAAGTTCAGCCGACATGTGTGAATGGTATCTATATTGCATGGAAAATGATCAACTGTGAAGTTATAAGAACATAGTTGGAGATTTATGCAATATTGCATGAAAATGATCAATTGTGAAGTTATAAGAACATAGCTGGAGATTTATGCATATTTTGATAACGGTGAAATAAGATGAAAACTAATTGCACATATTGTTAAGTTTGAGCTTTCTATTCTCATTAAAAACACTAAACATCGCGTCTAGATTCATCATAAAAAAAAATGAGTTTTGTGTTTTCATGACCAGACTTGGCCCTTTGGACTTATTTAATGGGGTTGAAAGTTTTCAAAAATTCTAAGTGTTTTTCCTGCGTCATAGTGAATTCGTAGATTATACCACTTCGTTTGTTTAGATTGGCCTCTTTCAAAATGTACAAGAATTAATTGGGACAATCACTTCTGGGGTAAAAACTCGATTTACCCCTCAGTGGGGATGACGTAAGCATCTTTATGTTAATATCAGCTCATGTGCAATAATTGTGTGAGGCAATTGTGGAAAGTTCATAATATTTTGATTGTCAAAAAGAGAACGGGAGAGATAGATAGGGAACAGATGAAAATAGGAAGGGGACTAAAGAGAAGAAACGGAGTGGTATTATAGAAGAAGTGACTACCAGTTCTAGGCTTCTAGCTAATCTCACACAGCATAACTAGATTACTTTTGAAGTAGCAGCAGATAACTAACCTTAGTAATCAGCACATGCCACATGGCGTCACCTTTGCGTGACACGAACAAAGAGGAAGGAGTTTTCTCTCAAATTCCAAAATTCAGTGACGTGGTCAACTCCCAAAATTCATCTTTTTCCTTAGAAGTAGTTCATTTTTGGCTCTTCCGTCCCTTTTCGCAGACCAAGCAAGCAAGCAGTGAGTGGTCACCACCGAGAGAAAGAGAGCTATGCCGGAGGAAGAAGTCATGGACGACATCCAGAGCTCACTACCGCAAGACATCGCCACCAAAATTGCTCTCTCCCTTCAGGTTTCTTATCTGAAAACCCCTAGTCTGAATTCTTCTGATTCTCATCATCATTCTAACAGCTCGATAACCGATTAAAATTCTGATGATTTGTGTGTCTTTGAAGGTGTCTGATGTGTGTTCGCTGGGCAGTTGCTCGCGGTTTTGGCGTGAGCTCTGGGGGTCCGATTCTGTGTGGGAGTCCCTCTACAGAGACAGATGGCCGCCGGAGGACTCTTCTTCATCTCCGGACCTCCTCCGCCCTACTATGGTTCATCTCTCTGACTCTCTAATTGAATTTATTTATTGATTTTTCCTAATTCAAGTTTATTATTGATTTCATCAACACCATCAATTCAGTTGAATCAATCAACCAACCAGTGAGTTATGTTAAGATCACCTAAAAAAAAACAAAAAAACAAAATATAATGTAATCTTATGACAGAATAGTGTTGTTGCAATTCCATGTAATATAGTAGTAGCTGGTATTACCTCTGTCTCTTCTCTTTCAGCTTACTTCACTTTTCGACACTATTCACCAGATCACTTTGACCCGGTGATTTGTTTAGCAAACCAATGCACAAATTTCGCAATCTTTGCATGATGTCACAACACTATAGAAAAATTGACAAAAAATTACATCATTTTGCTATCTAAATCACCAAGTCAAAGTGACTCAGTTACGGGTTAAAAAGTTAAACAGAGTTGAAAGGGAAAGATGTTCGGAGATGATTATTGTGCTTCCGGACAATGTTCGGAGACCAGATATTGAATTGCTCTTGCTTTTCTTTATTGTGCACAACTATAGGGATGGAGGGACTTGTACATCAACAAGCACAACGAAATGGCTAGCCGAGCAATATACGTGGTGAATTTTCTCAAACAATGTTCTTCCACCGATTCTGTTGAGGTGGGGCATTATCTCACAGCTATCGAAGACCTTTGCTCCATGCATTTCGGCTTCAAAGATGTGCAGGTTTTCTTCCTCAAACAGAACCTGAATGTTCTGCTCAATTTGGTTGGATTGCACTACTGTATTAGTCGCCTCGGAGTTCCTGTAACCACTCTATCCCTGGTTTTTTCATTGCTGTGTGCATGCACTTTTGTGCTTCTCTGAAGATTATAGCTTTCTAACTGATGCTGTATCTGTCATCAGTTTATTGTGCTGCTTATTAAGTCGGTATTGTTTAACTAGATAGAAGTCCAAACAATCCTTTTGAATATAAATGAAGAGTGTAACAATAACCAGATAAAATAGGTGGATTCAATAATTTGGTTTATTCTTTCAAATTTAAATTGCAGTAGTCTCTCCATCTCTTGATCTGAGGCAGCATTGCTGCGGAACAATATAAACACAAAGACCGTAAAGCGAGAGACCTTTATATCAGATTCATTTTTTATTTGTCTGAAGGAGAAATTCGTCTATAGATTTTACCCGAGGATACTTGTCACTGCAAATTTATGCCTATGAGTCTATGACATCTGTTTAATGTCTTAAATCGAATAACTTTGCGACTTGAAAGAGAATATGGAAGCGCAGCTGTGAAACACATAGCCAGTGATAAATATAGGAGAAGGGAAGAAGAGAAACAACCAATAAAAATCATCAGAAGTGGCAGAGTCAGGGTGGAAAGAGTAGAAATAAAGAAGCAAAATGGCAAAAGTGGGCACAACAATATTAGCAAGCAAAAGAAAGGTAGCAATAGTACAGAAGAATGGAAGGAGGAGGTTACGACCAGTGAGTAATTTATTGTATTATGAATCCAAATAAATGATTATAATGAAAAACTTTCTTGCCGGCTATAATGAAGTTTTCGATGGGTTTTTATCTGGGAAAGTTTGGAGACTATCATACACACTCATCTTGATGATCAATGTGAAATTGCTGCAGGGTGATTACATCATGGAAGTACTTAACAGCAGCAAGATATCAGAAAGGCAAGTGTGTGTACGATGGTGGAAGCTCGGCAGGTGGTTTTATGGCTTCCGCCTGAGAGATGAGTCCCATTCCAGAACACTCTCATTAGGAGATCTTGCCATGACCAAACAAGATGAGGTTTTGGGAGTACTTCACCGCGGAGCCATTCATGAGGTGTTCAGAGTGCAGATCTCTGCTGCTAAACCTGTTGCTACTTCCTGGTCCGTTCAACCTACGCCAACACAGACTCTTTAAGCACTTCAACTGTGTCTGTGACGAGCTTACATCATTCTTTCTGGCTCCAGTTTGTTCTGTATCGTGTGGTTGTGCATTTGTATTGATGCGTAAATTATAATAAGGGGTTTCGAAAGTAAGACTTGAAACAATGGAGTCGCAACTGTAGGGTGGGTTGCAGCTGTGTATATGTATATATCCATACTTGTATGTAAAGATCTTGATTTGTTAACTCAAATAATGATAATAAAGATTCAGTTCTGTGTGCAATCTCATTATATGCATAGGCTATGCAAGTGCACTGAGATGAAACTTGTTTTAGTGATACTTCATCTGTTGTTGGGAAGCAATTGTTCTGCAGGTGCAATGTGTTCGCAACTTCAAGTTCATGGCTGACTCTCGTTCTCTTCTTGTGTAGGGTATTGATTTTGAGTTTTTCCATGGTTCTATTGTCGTCTGCTTATATCCCAAGGAGACATAATTTATGACTATCGTATATCTCTTGAAGCCTAGTATCCATGGTAGTTGTACCACTAGGTTCTGCACTTTGGTTGCATCAGTTTTATCCCCAATGAAGGTTGCATACTCCAGCAGCTACAAGAACTTGGAGGTGGAAAGTGATTCATTGGATGCTGTGATGATGATTAATGGAAAAACAGACACACACACACACACGCGCGCAAATCAGTTTTATCCCCAAGTCACATATATGAAGGTGTGTGAAGTAGCAGTTACATTGGTTAATCACACAGGATTGTAGTTTTCAAATTTGCTCGGATCTCCTTTTGTTCTTTTGTTTTCTTTTCTTTTCTTTCCTTTTCGTGTGGATGAAACAGCAACGATTCTGAGCAAAGTCAAGCAGTTCCCGTCCCCATCAACATGCTTTTACTTCTGTGTATGAGCTGGTAGAGTGAGCTCAGCATGCCATGTAAATCCATGGTTGAACCAAAAGTTGCTATGTACCTGAATATCTCAGCAGGCCAGCTGATGTATGGGAGTCATCATATATCGACAGAAGAATGTCAACCCAGTAATGCTGAGGTGAGCCCGTCATCAAGTGTGTTCGTCACCCTATTTACATGTTTGATAAGGGATTGTAGAAATTGTTTGGGACATACATTTATCAATCATCATGCATGTTCTTGTAGCTTTAACGTCCACGGTTATCTATGAGATGTTCAAAAACACGGTATGTCGGTATCCATCATTTTGCTTTCAGCGGCCAACCATATGAAAGTAAACACACAATTTTTCTATTACAATGAAAATTGAGACTGGAATATCCAGTTTCAGTGGTGCCCATTCTTATATGATTCTCAGCTAAATTACATATGCTTACACAACATTTCTATGGAGTTACTGTTTCTGTCGCCATTAACAACAACCCCGTCTGCTGTGGATTGAACTGTTTCCTCCAAATCTTATGTGGAATGGATGTGCGTTGTCAGTAGCAGCGGTGTACAATGAAAAGCCGACCTTGTTATCTTGGTGGAGGGATACAGAGAACCAAGAGAACAAGAGCAAGAACGAGCAAGATCAAACCAGCCTTGGTATCAAAACCAGAGTCGGAGGACTCTGTGCAACACAGTTTTCCCATTGCTAGCACCTGCGACGCGAGCTTTCTATCTGGTATGCCTCTTCTTTTTAGTCTTGTTATTGCGCAACATGAAAACTCTTATAAAAGGGTTGTAGTTGAGATGGTGGTATACTGGTATGGTACTCTGCAATAGTATAGTTCTAGTCTCCTAGTTGACAAAAAGACTTGTGACAATTTGTCAATTTCCTTCCCATTGAATCCTTCTTGCAAGTTGTACTTCATCGTGCATCCAATGGCTTTGGTTCTAGTGTCAAATCTCTACCTACAAAAAATCATCGGGGACATGTGAATCTATGTACTATAAAGAGTTTAAGGATGATTTATTTGAGAAATCTGAAGAGTTCATACATAGACGAATGAGTTTGATCACAGGACCGGGAGACCAGGGAGACCAATGAGTTTATCGGTCAATCTAGAAAGAAGCCATGATTCTTCAATGTATTACAGAGTTATTTTGTTGACATAAAACGATGATCAAAAGCGGCGACATGTGATATTTACTTTCATTTAACAATGTAAGGCAAACCTCAAGGGCATGTCTGTTTTTGGCTTCAATACGAGGGATTGATGGTACCGTGATTAATAGTGATGGGATTGATAGTGTTTTGTGGTAAATAATATGTTGTTTGTTTTTTTATAGGATTTGAGTAGTATTGGCGGTAAAATGGTTTAATAATCAATAAAATAATGATCTAATTGAAAGAAACATAACAAGAGAGATACAATTTGATATAGGAAGGATAAGTATGTAATTTCACACCAAGTCTTTAGAATACTTGATACTCCCAGGTTTTATTAATCCCATGTTATATGGCTTATGAGTGAATCATGTATAGCCAGCATCTAACTCAATTTTAGCAACAAACAATCCCATCCGAGATCCACAAGCCAGAAAACAAACATGCATTGGCCTGGCGGGTCAGGTTTAAGACTTAAAAGCATGTTTGTTTTTCGTCTTGACTTGTGTGGGATGGGATTGCTAATTCAATGTGTAAGGAAACGTTTTCAAAACACCAGACCCCGACCCTGCCAGTGTTCCTGAGGGACCTTCCCTAGGTCATGTGGGACCTCCCAGAGGTCGTGCGACCTAAGGACCTCCAGGTCGTGTGATCTCTGGTCCAGGTCCTGTGGGACCTCCCAGAGGTCGTGTGACCCCAGGACCTCCAGGTCGTGCGACCTCTCGTCCAGGTCATGCGACCTCTGCAACATTCCGGATGTTTAAGCTTTTGTCCTCCTTGTTCATTTGCTCTCCCTTTAGGCTCGTTTGGTCTCCGTCGATGCTCCAAAGTGATTTCTTTAACATTCAAAAACAGCTCATCTTCTCGCAATAAAGCTTGCCTCCTCCGCACCCAATGTCTCCAAAGACTTAATGGACCCCACCGAGTCCAACATGCCCCCAAAGGCCTTCACCGGCTCAATAAGTTGAGCAATTCCAGAAAATGCTGGAACTTGCTCTCCGGAACTGGCTTCGTGAACATATCCGCGGGATTATCAGCTGTCCCCACCTTCTCCACCTTGATCCTGCTTTCGTTATAAAAAATGATACCTAACTTCGATGTGCTTGGTCCTTTCATGATGAACCTGGTCCTTTGTCAAGAAAATCGCACTCAAGCTATCACAGTTGGCCAAAGAATGGAAGAACCCTTCGGGGCACTTCATCCCTCGGTGTTTGGTTATTGACTCTCGTTCTTCTTGTGTGCGGTATTGATTTTGAGTTTTTCCATGATTTACTTCTACTGTCTGTCTGCTTAGAGACGTGGTTCTTTCACAGCCAAGACTAGCATATTGAGGATACCTGCATATTTCTCTCTAAACCACGATGGTCGATGTATCCCTAAAGCGGTATGTATGTGTTGGATTGAATACTTAAAGCCATGTTTTTTGTATTGGATTATTTGAATTTGATATTTATGATAACGGATTTGAGCAATGTTTTTGCATTGCGTTATTATTATGCATAGTTGTCTATTATTCCATAAAAACTGAAGAGCTAATCCTCTGTGTGTAAGTTGGACGCTGCACATCATATAAATTTTTATTACAATGATCGCCGGGCTTCTCTGCTAGTAAAAAAGTAGTAGTACATGTTTACACAACATTGTGAAACTAATGTTTCTGTCGCCTGTCTACCGTTCCACTGCCATAGCAGCAACAGCCTGTTGTGGATTGAACAACCTCCCAGTGCAGGTTTCCTAATCTTCTTTATTGTATAGTTGGGTGGAATGGATGTCGACAATGGTCACCAACAGCGGTGTACGAGGACAACGCGACCGCGTTGTCTTGGTGGAGGACTAATAACAACAAGGAGAACAAGAGCAAGAACGAGCAAGATCATAAAAGCCTTCATATCAACACCGTCGTCGGACTGTGAACAACACAGCTTCCCCATTGCTTAGCACCTGTGTGGGACTCTTCAGCCTTCCTAGCTGGTATCCTTGTCGAAGCCTTCTTATAGAAGGGTTGTAGTTGATGTGGTATGCTGCTCTGCAATGGCATATATAGTATAAGCTCAAGTGTCCCTAATTAACAAATGAGTTTCTGACTAGTTCACAGTGTCCCTTTGAATTCTTCTCGCATGTTGTACTAAGAAAGTTGATTGTCGACAAATGAATATCTATGTATCTAGACTTTTAAGGATGGTTTACTTGAGAAATCTGAAGAGGAGTTAGTATTTACATAAACAAATTCGATTGGTAACTAGGAATATCAATGGTAAAGCCAGCCATGATGGTACCGTCATTCTTTTAACCTCCTTTGCCATGAGTACCACATCGGATTACCACCGACTCTTTTTCCATACCTGTTTACATGTCAGAATGTAATTGGTTACAAAGTCTCCTTATTTGTTGGTTCATTTTTCTAAATGATAAGACAATCCAAGTGGGCGACGACGATGATAATGAAAAAGCCCAACATTGTAATGTCTAGCACAAAACGGCTCATCTGGTTAACATTGGTTTAGTAGTGTCCTGCATGATACAAAGAAAATGTCAAACATTTGTTTACCAGAAAAAGTTGAAACATGTTTCTGGCTTTTGGAGTGTCCCTTAGATTAGGTCTATGTTTCTCTAATTGTATTCTGCATAACATCCCATGAAATACTGTAGAAATATGATCACCAGTACCGATGACGATTGTGAGGGATGCAATTCAATTGGGTGTACAATGCAAGAGCTTGCGCTGGCAATTACATTTGTCACATAAAATTTATGATCGAGTCTAGATTTTGCAATGTCGCGAGAAAACAGAAGAGTATTATGTTTCCCAATCGGAGTAAAACCATTTCTATTGAATACAACAAGCTGTGATGACTGTGGCACGCGTGAACTCGCTCCGTGAAGACTCATTCCTCTTCATCATTACCATGTTGGGAGGTTTGCTGAC
This sequence comes from Linanthus parryae, assembly GCA_023055425.1. NCBI lineage: Eukaryota > Viridiplantae > Streptophyta > Magnoliopsida > Ericales > Polemoniaceae > Linanthus > Linanthus parryae. The sequence goes on from JALGPY010000001.1 coordinate 127,882,091, forward strand.
ATTCTAGATTGCGCAGCGGACACCAGATGATCATTCTGTGCAACTTCACAATAAGCAGCCTAGTCTAGACCAGGATCCCTTCAACTAGGGTTTCGCTTCTATCGGCTCAAGTTAGGATGCATAGTTTCATAGTCCAAGAAACGCGGCAAAGCTCTGGTATCTGGGCTCCCATCCAATTTCTTCACGAGTTTTCACATTGTTTAACTTCTTGCCTGAAGTTTGGCTCGAACCTACAAACAAAATGCAACATACTGTGTCTCAACTACATCCACCAAGCACAACTAGCTACACATCAGGAATGCTAAGAGATCATAATATGCAAAACAAATTCACGAGGGGCTGCATGTTGGATTAAGAAATTTTTCCCTCGGTCAAGTCTAGCGAGTGTAATAGATAGAATGGTGTCAGTTTCTAACCCAAACATGGCTCCTTAACATGAATAATAACGTCTCTGAAGTAGTATTGTATAGTGGTAGTGCAAACATAAATGGATCAAAGATACCACCCTTAGATCAGTCTATGGAATTCCAAGTACGTCTGCAAGGTGTCTCTAGCTACAGTACATTACAAGTAATCTTGTTATTCGAACAGCACAAAGCTATTATCGTCTGCAATATGTCTCGAGCTAAACGGCAACACTAACAAGGATACTGATACCACATCAGCTCCACACCATTATTGTTACCCACAGTGACATTCCAACTGGTTTCTACACAGAGTCACATACAAAGTCCAAGTGCGTGTTTGGCATCGCAGATTTTAATACAGTGCCAGCCAATAATTAAGACATCCACAGTCCAAACAAATTCCCAGAATCTTGAGTTCTTGAGTCAAATTCATATACCATGCACCCCGGAGTATAATAAAGCCATAAAAGAGCAGATTGCTTCATAAACTACCAGGAATCTCAACAAGTCAGAATGAAATCTCAAATCACCCTAACACCCTGTCTTGCATGCGTCCTTTGTGCATCCAGAAACTCTGTAAATAATGAAACCAATGGTGACGAGTGAAGACCAATGAGGAGTGAACTTGTCTGTTTTGCGGTATAATGCATACCGGGAAATTATAGGTTACTTCTAGGCTGCAGAAAGATTTGCAGAACCGACTACTTATGACAATTTATATACTGATGGAGATAATGAGGAAGAACCAATATCTTTGAAGGTGGAAGCTTTCTATAGTTTGGGTATTTTGGCATAGGGGTAGAGCAGTCTTCTAAAGTTCAATTCACGAGGGTTCCCTCTTACCTTTTCTTTCTATTTGCAACTCACTGGAGGAAAAGAATCTACACAACCAAATCGTCTTCGGGTAATTTAAAGTATAGTGATGGGGACTGACTGAGGAGTCCGTTCAACCAAGAAAAAAATAGTGGTCATAAATAGGAAGGTACCGACCCGGATGAGCACATAAAGGAAGACAAGGAGCTACCATGGTAAACTAAACTACATTTTAATTTTCAACCTGTGAGGTCCTATGACCCTCAGATCTAAATGTCTTATACAGAGAGTACAAATCGAACCTGTAAATCCGTCAAACTTCTTACTAAATCTCCCACTTGCATTGATGAGGTCCATTACTTCTTGCCTGCGAAAAGTTGTTCACATAGAAAGCAGACTAAAGATGTTAACTTCCGCTCCCAGAATAGGATTAATTAAATCAAAATGAATAAAGAAAATAAACAAGAAATGAAGAACCTGGATAAAGGATGATTATCACATCCCAGGTAAATTTGGCCCCGAATTTTCTTTTTCAGGATTGCTACTGAGAGAGAAGCCGCATCCTTTAAGGTGAACATACAACAGAATCAAATTGACATGTGAGCAACCAAATATTTAACACAGAGATTGCATCTATATATCTAATGGGGACAAACTCGGACCTGAATAAGGCCTACTTAGTACTTACTCATATGACTGTGAAAAGCTTTTCTTGCAAACTTGTCTCAACAAGAGATATCTAGTAGGATAGTATCTTAATATTGTTTACAAAGCGTAATGGAGAAAAACTGGTAACAACAGCAGCCAAGGCTTAAATACTTCACTTATACCAAGACTTGCTACTACCACTTGCCTCCATTTACATCCATCAATTAGATGGAGAGGTTCCGACATCTATGTGCGCTAAATTTAGATTGAAGCTTTTCTGGTGAGATATTCATACTCTACAAAGAACTCAAAAGCATAGGAATCACAAGAACAGAAACAAAAAATCTTTTGCGTGATCAACTAGACAATAAAATTGAACTTCAGATTCTGAAGGGTTCTTTATCCCTTTCATTTCTCCATTTTACACATTACTCTCATGGATCATTTCTGCGATTATATCTAACAGTAAAAAAAGATTACTACTGACGAAACAAATTCACCGTATAAATTCTCACCTCGTAGTGTATAAGGTTGAGGATATGGTCCGGACTAGAATCAACTGTACCCTTCTTCAGCCAGAAAACATGAGCACCTCTATCTTCTTTGTATGAAAAGTTAAGGTGCACTTAATTGCTTATTAATACATGAGCATTGTGCGGATATGATATGAAGTCATACTCAAAATTACATATGATTTAATATAGCTTTCATAACTCGTGTTCACAAGGATATGTAGAGTCCTGCCAATCTGACAACACAGCCACCAGACTCCAGCACTACTCTTTCCGCTTTTAGAAGGACATCAGTTTTTGGACTCCTCCCAATTGGCACTATTGGACTGTCCTGTATAGCCATGTCAAAAAAAAAGGTTAGCAGGAATCGAGGATTGTACCTTAAAACTAGACAAAAGAGCAGCAGGAGTTAAGGTTTCGCACTGTTATTAACTAACGTAGTCAGCACAAAAATTGACTACCAAAAGGTTAGCAGGAATCGGTTCATTCCCATTTTCAGTTCCCATTATTAAATACTTATCGATACTACTCGCTACATGTGTAGAGGGGTTTCAAATATTTTTCTTAGTTTTCCAGAGTATGAAATGTGAACAAAAACAAATTATTCTTAACTTTGAAATATTACAGTATTTCATGTCTTCATTTTTGCTTCCCAGTTTTGAAAAATAATAGTTTGAGTTATACTTGTCATTAGTCTTATTTGTTAATATTTTAATAGAGAACATGATTTAAATTTCTCTTATAAAGAATAAAATTCCTCGTGCATCTGCTCATAACTAGTAGAGGATAAAAGCTTGTCACTCCTTCTGAACTGCCAAACAAAAGAAGGGGTGCCAGCCCATGCATTAGCATTCTGGAGTAGAAGTGTGCTCTCACTTCAAATGGAATATGGTGAAGATGGAAGTGAAGGAAAAAATAGTGTACTGGTTAAGGTGAGCACCTCTCTTATAAATAACTAATGTCTAGTCTAGTATATTTGTCAGATTTGCTTCAAAGAATCACCAAGTTGGCAACCAAATGTCATAGGACAGAGACATGCTAGGTTTAGTTTGGGGCAGGCTTTTAATTCAAAAGGCACAAAAAGGCACTGATGAAATCAGTTTTAGGTGACAAGGAAAAGTTACTTTAGTCTCAAGCAGTCTTGGGCACGAGTACCTAAGTCCTTGGCAAACCTAAGTATTACAGCATTAGGTTTTCATGGGAAAAAAAGGCAACAACTTCGCACAAAGCTTTCTTTCTTATTCCCTCGCAAAACCACTGTAATGAGAGCAAGCATGAAGCATTAAAGATGTTTCATAAGAAAAGCAAGGACAGAGACACATAACACTACAAAGCTTCAGAGAAGGTTAGAGTAGTTAAACCACCAGTTATGAGACCATGCAAGGAGTGTTTCACAACATTTAACTATACTTACTACGACTTGCCAACCTTACCTAAAACCTCAAATATGTAACTGGTAAATGCTAAATCAGAATTCAAGCTCAACAAGTTGGCAGAATATACCCAGGTTTCAGATGCTGAGGTTCCTAACTCCAAAAATATGTAGTTAACTCATAATGCAATATAAAAAAAATGTCATTAGAATAATACTAAACACTATAGCAGTAGATGGAACACCTCATTACACGGCCCATTGTCACTGCGGTCATATGGTGCAGAGCTTGAAGTAAAAAGGAAAGAGCCTTCTCCACTCCAGCTCAATGTAGCTTCCCTGGCCATAAGACATTTAAAACCTGATGTTATCAACTAAATTGGTTACAGACAAATTATGTTAGGAAAGATCTGATTTGAAGTTCCGATACTTGAGTCTGATCTATGAACTTCAGCTACACTAGATGTGAAAAGTATGTTTAGCCCCCTTTGGCCAATTAGCAAAGGAGAAAAAAACTTCTTTGCAAGGTATCATTCACATCTCTTTAGTCCACCAATCTAATTTACTCCACACTCTAGCACAAAATAATCAAGAAACTAACAGAATTTAGATGATCGAGCAAATCAGATAATCAGGTATATCTAGATGTTCTTGACAATCCAAGCAAACAAATTACCTAAGAATGAACGACCATTACATGAAAATTAATCCAAAGGGGCACAAGCCTTCTAACTACCCTCAAGCATAGTTGTCACAATCTTACGATTCACAGTTCGTATCCTACGATTCGACTCTATTCACCCATGAAACGATGTGAATCCCTTGGTGAATCTCTAACGGACAAAAAATTATTTGAATCCCGATTCAAGAGTCTGAATCTTACGATTCAGTTGCGATTCGGACCGATTCTACGATCCACCTTCGGTTCATCTGAAGGTCTAATTGAGTTGCAGCATCAGTCTAAGAAATCGTACTTCCTACATTACTTACCTACATTTATGTCTGTTTTGCAACATTCATTTGTTTTAAATTACTAGTGCATTTTTCTTAAGTCCAAGGCTAACAGTTTCCTATTATTTTTGATCTCCTTGGAATCTTGTAGTTCCTTGCTCCACATGCCTATCTATATCTAGATTATTCTATATCTTTTAAATGTGTGAACCTTCTGATCACCAGTTATAAATGCGAGTTTTCAATAATTTGAGCTTTCTTTTTGTAAAAATATGAGTATTTTGTTCAATAATGTTATAGCTTTATGAAATATCTTATTATATCGACATAATATATTTCAAGTTGAATCTTTATGATTCACGGTTCGATTCGATTTACGATTCAATGAAGGTAAATTTCGATTCACTATCTGAATCCCGATTTGACAACTATGCCCTCAAGTTCAATCAAACCAGATAACTGGAATAACTGGAATACAGCTAGAAGTTCTCGACATTCCAAGCAAACAAATTAACTAGTGGGTAACTTATGAGTACATAAATATAACCACAAGGGGTATGGGCTTTCTTTCTACCCTCATGCCTTGAGCTTCATGTTCAAAGATAAAGAATAAGCTTCTTATGAATATGACCTGATTTAAGCAATTGTACGCGTCATAGTAAGAGATCGATGAATTTCACGAGACTTTACCTAGTTGTAGAATGTCTGTACATTGGTCTGCATACTTTTTTAATAGTTCACTATAGACAATAGGAGCTGTCATTTATGCTAACAGAGAGAGATGGTAGCCATGAGACAGATGATACAGTAATTACTATTAAGCTTGATGTGACTGCAGTTAAAACATGTGTTTCTGTAAGAACTAGCAGATGACACTTTTCATATGCACGTGGAATACACACACTGGCACATGCATATATATGAAGAAACTAAAAGGTACTGATGAGTCCATGGATCCTAGTGATCAACAAGAAAACCTAATGAAAAATGAACGTGGACTCTCCTCAGTCAGCTGCATAACAGATACCACTTAGAAAGTTTTAGTACATATCTCATCAGTCGTCACCAAGAAAGTCAAAATGCAGTAATGGCCTGAAATATTCAATCACGATTGTAAAATTATGGATGAAAAACTAAAATTAGTTTCCATTTCAAAGTTGTCATTCCTCATGCATACCTAACGTCGCCCGGATAATCTGGCGTTCGAGATGGTGGAGCACAATAAATGACATAATGAAACTTTTGATTCCCCAGCGTTCCCTTCAATGAGGGGTTGATCCCATTTTTGATCAGCTCGTCATGGTGATCCATTGTTGCTGTCTGTCCAAAGATTTGACATTCTGGGTGTTCCTGCACACAGCAATAACCTACAAATTTTGATTATTTGCAGTCAGAAAATGTATACAGTATACTAAAACTGCTTATGAAGCATGCAGGTAGAGAATGGATAAGGAGGGGTCCATTTGCATGCACTATTTACTTGAAATTTCATGTATCAAGAGATCAGTGTTGGATAAGTGGCTCATGTTCAAGACGATCAAAGCTTACTAAGGTAGCCAATATGCTGTCAGGTCCAAAAGAGATCTTCTCGGACAGAGGTAGGGATGCCACATGGCCAGGGTAATCTCGTGCCGTCCTACCTCAAAAGCTATTGAATATGTTTTCCCAGATAAATGTAATGCGTCCTGCTGAAGGTTCAGAACGTTTCCCCAAAACTAGTTAAAAAGATAAATCTTATACTTGAGGTGACTCGTCTAGTGATTCCCCTTCAATAATTGTATGGCTCCGACAATGTATCAACTAAGCTCACATCATGATTAGAGAAATTCCAATTTTATCTAAAAGACATGTTTATCTGAGATCAAGAACAATGTAACTTGTGTAGTAGACTTTTAGATACGGCGTAGTCCAATAGTGCCTGTAAAATTACTGTGTTCCATATATAAAGGTAAAATATGACAAGAATGGTAACTGGATAAAAAGAGTCTACGGTTCAGGTTAACAAAAGTATCATCCTTAAACCCTAAACCCCTAAAAAAGCTACCTATATACAGGGGCAACCACAAGATTGTGAATAATAGTACCACTTAGAGTTGAGTAACTGTCATCAATGATACCTCTTGCCATCTTTTAGCAACCAAGCGACCAAGAACACCAGGTCCAACTATGAGCAAGTCATTGCCTCCTACCACCAAGCTGGAAGGTGAAGCATTCTGTTTCTGTCCCTCATTCATTGAACCTTTAAAACCCAAATAATCCACTTAACCAAATCAAATCAAATCAAATCAACACATCAAGAAAAGTCCCACAACCAGTAAAAAAACCCACATGTCATCTCCATCAAAAGTGAATCTTGCAAGCATATTTGATGTGGGTTTCTGAAGAATACCATCAATTCATAGACTCAACCAAACGTGAATGTACATGGAGGGGAAAAGAAACAAACCTTTGGTAGAAATTGCAGTGACTTGCAATCGTCTAGCTATTAGAGGCAATACTTTGCATCTGGGACTCGAATTGGGGTTTCCAGAGAGAAAATTTAATGGATTTGAAGGTTTAGAGGAGCGGAGAGACACCGGAGAGAAGCAGAGGTCGGTGGGGTTTGAAGTGGCGACAGCGATGGCCATTTGGAGGGGGGAGAGATTATGAATTACTACAACAGCCTTCTTCCTCAGGGGTTGCAGGTGAGAGTAGCCATTGAAGGACAGACAATTTCGCTATCGGAGGTCGATGTTCTCTCTGGGGACACTGATCGAGTAGCGGTGAAATAGTATTGGCGGATCTTCCTAACCCGACCCGAGTTGTAACCCAGACAACCACCTAACAAAATCAGTACTAGCACAGTTGGAAAGACCAATAGACAAACTCAGAGTTGAGAATATCAATACCTATAGCTAACCACTCAAACACTAAAGCATATATGTTTGATCAACTCAATTAGACGTGTCAAACGGGCATGTTGGGAGGGTTCAACCCGTTTATAAGTGAGATTACTTATAACAAGTCAATCCCGCTTGACCCGTTTAAGTGTATGGGTGTCATGAACGGGTCCATATAACCAAAGCTCAAAGTTACTAGGGGATTTTGATAACACAAAGGAATAAAAGGGAACCCCATCAGCATTCATCACTTTTAAGTCGTCGTGATCCACCTTTACATACAAACCCAACAAATGATAATTGTAGTTAATTTCATTTTGACAATCGATCCAATCTATATAAAGGGGAACTGAAATGACACTTCAATTGTTGTGCGTGAAATATGAATATTTGAAGATAGAAGTAGGGTCGTGAAAGTAAGTTTCTCATACTATGGAGTATCAATGTCCTCTCAAATTACCAGGAAGTGCAACCGTTCGCATTTGATGAATAACTTCAACCCATTAATTTAGTTATCAATCTTATTCAAATGTATTAGTGTCATTCTAATGTAACTCGACGTTACATCATAATGGAGGAAGAAGTCACCATCATTAATTTGACTGGAAAGATAAAAGGTGTGTGCATCAGTTGTAGAAGTGTAAAATCTCTTGACGAATAGGTTTTTCAATTTGGTTGAAATGTCCTTGGTTGTAAACTAAACAATCGTTAACATTAACTTAAAAAGTAATTGCAAATTCGCAATTGGTGTATAGCATTTATTCATTTACATGATAAATACTCTTTCAAAACAAACAAGATGTAAATTACAATTATTTTCTTGCAGGAGAACTCGATTAATGTAATGAATTAGGTTGACAAGTATGTCAATTATGTAGCTTGGTCATGGTCCTTTGTTAGTTAGTTAGCATCTCCAATACATTAGTTACTTTGCGGTTACAGTTGAAATATAAAGAATTTTGATAGCAAAGCATCTGCAACATGTTCTCTAATTGACTCTTTAATTTAACTGATCTTTATCACGCTCTCTACAATTAGAGAGTCAAGTAGAGATCTTTGTATTTTTACTAATCATGTTCATGACGGTTATGTCCCAAGTCCCTTAAAGTTCTCTTGCTAGAAATATTGAGAGTGTCACGTGTTATATAACTAAGCATTCAACTAACACTATGGGAGCATTCACTAAAATTTCACAATACTTAAACTAAAATGGATAGTTATTTTACACCACTCATTATTTTAGTTGATAGTTATCCCGCTCTCTACATTTAAAGAACTGGAAAATGGATAGTTAATTTTTTTGTGTCTATCTCTCTCATTTTTTATATTATAACTTTTTATTATTAAATTTATCCCTACAAGAACTACATCTTAGCTAACTTTTATATAGTATGTTTGGAGATCATATATTTTTTTTGTATAATTAAAATAAATAATGAAAATTTTGATTAAAATTGTCATAATTTATAACTAGTAGCATTTGAAATGCTTATTCGGATACACCATCTTTTTGTTTGGGATAATCGTGTTATTCAGGCCAACAGATGCATACCAAAATGGTACATCAACTTCGAGCAATAATAGGTGATGTTTTACCATGCAAGACATTCACTATTGCTTATAATCAGCCGCACCATAGATGAATTTGTTTCAAGGAAAAAGTCCACCAAACAAACACATTTTTATTATATCCATATGGTAGGTTGCGGCTTAGAATTTTCCATTTTTCATATTAGTTTTATTTTGTAGATAAATCCATGTGGCACTAAACTAATTATTATTTTTATTTAGAATAAACCAAATAATTACCAATAACCTTGAACACTTTTCCTCCGAAGAAAAAAGAAAACCTTACACACATTCGACTTTTTCAAAGACAATAACATTGCATAAGTGTGACAACTGATAAGGAAATGACAAAGTTGGCAACGTTAAATCAACATAAAGCTCACCTACCTTAACAAATGTTGTCATCACATTTTCGTCTATCCCACTACTCTTGTTGAATTTCTTGTTCTCTCAACTGTTTCCTGATTCTTTAACAACAAACAATGCAAACAATTAGAGATCACCATAAGTAATTAGTCTCTCTGGTCGTGACTGGTAGCTTTTCGAGAGTGACGTTTCAATATTAATTAAAAAACAGTCTTAAGCGGTGCAGAGTGTGCGATACGTAACGGAAGCTGAGGTACCCAAGTCTAATTCTCCTGATACGTTGTGTGTGAATCGGGTTCACATCTGTAACGGCCTCAAGACGGTGTCTGAAAAAAGCCCGCCGAGAAGGCGTCATAACCCGACGCCTTCAAAGGAGCCATCTGATTCAAAGCCAACTCAATTTCCCCTTTGGTGAACGGCTTTTCCAACTCAGCCGATTGATAAGCTAATATAGATCTACCCGTGTCTTCCAACATGGCCTCAATGCTACCAACTGTTGGCTGCGCTGAGGTAAAAAAAAGAATTGAAATATTTTTCCAAAATTCCTACCATATCATTCTCATTTGTAGTCCAAGTCCCCTCCTCGTCTTGGAGTCCCTTTAGTGTATTTCTCGCTCTTCGAGTCGTAGCCTTGGTGTGGAAATATGTGGTGTTCCGATCGCCGGCTTTTACCATTGAGTACGGGACCTTTGGGCCCACATGTCTTCTTCCCTCGCAAATAAATCGTTGATCTTGTCTTTCAATGACCTTATTTTCTCCCAAACAACATCTGAAATTACACCTTGTTCCAAGTACTTGATTCTCTCGCGAACATGTAGCAGCTTAGTTCTGACTTTTCCAAAGACTTCCCATTCCCTCAACTTTTGCCCTGACGGTTCTGACTTTTCCAAAGACTTCTTGTTCCCATTCCCTCAACTTTTCCCTGACGCCTTCAGCTTATCTTCCATTAGCACATTGCCCATTGCTTGCCAATTTTTCTTAACCGTCCCCTCAAAATCTGTGTGCGACAACCACATACATTCGAACAAGAATCTTGGTATTGAAGCTTTGGCGTGGGTGCATACCAACTCGATTGGTATATGATCCGAAGTAGTACTTGTGAGATGATTAACTTGAGAGTTGCCATATTTGTCGAGCCATGCCAAGTTAACCACCGCGCTATCCAACCTTTCACGTATACGAACACCGTTTCTTGGGTTGCTAGTTCAAGTGTACTTGTTGCCGCTATAACCGAGATCGAATAATCCATTAACTGAAAGAGCAACACGAAACTCCTCAATTAATTGATAATCCGCCGTTAGTCCTCCAAGCTTTTCCCCGGTATCAGTCATGGCGTTGAAATCGCCGATAACGTACCACTGAATATTATCTTCCCTTCTTAAGAAAGAGAGTAGTCTCCACAAATGATGTCTATCTCCCGCAACTGGATTACCATAAAAACACGTTAAGTGCCACCATGATTTTCCATTATCTGAGCTTACTGAACAATCTATGCAATATCGGTACTAAGGTGAATTTTAACATCCACTTCATCCCTCCAAAGCAACGCCAAACCCCCACTGCACCTCACACAACCAACACTACGGCCAGCGCGGACCCCTAGGTTGTTTTTCAACTCCACCATCTCTGAACTTAAAAGTCTCGTCTCCATCAAAAAGACGAGTTTGGGTCGCTTACCTCGAATGAGGCCTTTTAAGCTCAGAACACTACGGAGGTTTCCAAGCCCCCGTATGTTCCAGCTCAAAACATTCATTGCGTTTGGCGGCCCTGCTTGGCAGACGCCGCCATTGTTGCAATTGGGTTCTTTATGGCTTCCCCATCCGTTGTAATCCTTTTGACCTCTTTAACCGTTCTTCCACTTGCGCTTTGTCTTCTATTTTGCTGCTTGTCTTTCGCGTTCGGAGTAAGACTTAAATCCTGAATCTTCCTTTTTTCTAAAACTTCTCTTGCCTTATCTTCTTTAGTTTTTCTCATTTGTTGTCGTGCAGAAACTCTTGGGTTCATCTCTCTATTCCTTTATCAACCCTCGATTCAGTTTCTTCCCCAATCCGAGAAGCTAATGGATAATCATACGTCTTGTTGGAATTGATCTTCTCTTCCTCATTCATCGCCTCAGCATCTTCTTCTATATCTGAGCCTATACTCTGGTTACTTAGCATGTCCTCGCCAGCTGTATCATTAGTTTTGGCACTGTCCACTTCGGTGTTTTCATCATTCGTCGCGTCGTCCTTCGTTTTAGAGTACTGTCTCTTTGTTGGCTTGCGCCTGGGTGGAGGCTTGTAGAGAAGAAATGGACCGTACACCGGGCGTTGAACCCCTTCCTTTGCTGTCTTCGCCGGACATTCATCACTGTAATGTGATATAACACCGCACCATTCACACACATGCGGTATTCATTCATATCTGTAATCTATCCATTTTTTCTCCCCACGGACATCAATAAATCTTCCTCGACATAGCAGCTTGGAGATATCAAGGTTGACCCTTACACGCATAAAATATCCCTCGGGCCCAGATAAAACTCTTCATCACCAACAATATATCCCAATTTCATCAAGGGTTTTTTCGCCGCCTCGAATTTGAGAAAATAATGGTAGGTTTATGATTTGCATCCATATATCCGCTCTAGAGAACATGTGCGGGACAATCTTTGTCTGACTATCCCATGGTCGCAGCACCAGCAGATTATCATCGAAGTTCCAGGGACCTCCCGGTAGCACCTTAATGTGGGAATTGAAAAACAAAAATGTTTGGGCTTGATCCGTATATACTCACCCTATCTCCATTAGTCCAGATATTTTTAAAGACCATCTTCATCGCCCAAGTTTGAATCGTTCCAGGAGTAACAAAGAATCCAACTGAGCATTATTCAAATTCCTTAATCGCTGCTTCGCAAAAGATATCTTCGAAAACAAAAACATCTTCTTCATCTTATGTGTATGGGCTGTTCTGGAGTATCGTCTTCTCAGTCGTTGTGTTGTTCCTGTCGTCTTCTTTGCCGTTGTCCATGTTCCCGGAGGACTAGGGTTTTCGCTCCTGTGGAGCACTAGATTAAACTTGTATATGCGAATGTGGTGAAAAATAACTTAACTTATTTGGCCCACTCTAGGTGTTTTAGCTAAGGACATAGTAATTTTTATTTTTGCATTTTCTTGAAAATCCATCTAAAATACTAAATATCGAATAAAATACCACTTAGCGCATGTTTGGCATCAATGTTTTTAATCAACTTTGATTAAAAGCATTGTAATTTTTTAACTCATTTGGTATGCATGTTTTTTTGCATGTTAAAAATAATAGCTGAAAAATAGCTGTTAAAAAACAACAAATGTGGTGCTTTTTGGTATTTTTTTATATTATTGGTATTTAAAGACATTTCAAATATGATTACATGCAAAAGATATCAAATATATGTCAGTATTGTATGTAAAAATGATATTCAAGCAAATTAACATTGAAATTTAATAATGTTGACAAATGTATTTTTAATTTTAAACACTCTTTTTTTTGTTAAACGGATACCAAATGGGCTTTTAGTTCTCTATTTAAACATGTATTTTCAACACCTTTTTTATCCACTATTTTTTTTTTTTTTGTTGTTAAACGGATACCAAACAAGCTTTCAATAAGGACCACCTCAAATCTAGAGTCCGTTTGGTATATTGTGTGTTTTTTTTTTTTTTTTTTGATTTATAGTTTTTCTACCAGATAGTTAGTTTATTTATTGTGTTTGTTTTGAAAGTTTTTTTTTTTTTTTTTTTTTTTTTTTTTTTGCAATACTAAAGAACTTAAATAGATACATAAACTTACACAAGAGAAATTAGTCCAAAACAACACCAATAAACTAAGTAGAAGTCATAACGAACAACACTAGAAATAAAAACTAAACATAAAACCCTGAAAACAACCAAACTAGCAACAACCTAGCCGCAACAACAAGACCAAACAGTAATCCATGATGAAAAGGCACTATGGCATCCACGTTCACAGAGGCATCTGGAAGGGGAGGGAGGATCACTTTTGAAGAAGAAGCAGCGGAAGCAGAAGGACCTTCTGCTAAAATGCTGGGGGGAGCACTGAAACCCAAAAGAGCCACCACAGAATCAACAACTGCAACTTGAATTGGCAACTCATACACCGGAACCCCTGTAGCGGAAAAAGCCACGGGAGGGATAACAACAAGAGGCTGAGCATCAGACACTGGATCCAAACTGGACTTGGCAGCAAATTGATCATCAACATTCACCCAAGAAGAAGTCTCATTCTCCACTGCAACCTCTACCAATCCTGGGAAATCTGAAGGTAATGTCATAAAGTACAAATATTAGAGCTACTAGAAAGTTGAATGGCATAACTTAGATCCTGAGCCTGATAAAACATATGATCAAGAGTGAGGTTCTCTTTGTTGAAGATCAAGTGATTTCTTGCAAGTCATAAAGTCCAAATAATGGCTGGAGGCCTGTACCAATTAGGCCTAGCCTGCAGAACCTTCCTAGCTCTTAACAAACTCTTAATCCAATAATGAATATTAATAGTAATGTCACTAGGGAAATGGAAATGAGTCTTGTGCCAAAGCCCTTGAACTCTAGGGCAATGAAGAAATAAATGGGGTTTCAATATGCAGGTTACAATAAGAACATAAATGATTATAGTTACTGATTCTACTATGAAGGTTATTGAGAGTAGGAAGTGAATTAATAAGAATTCTCCAAAGAAGACAAACAACATTATTAAGAGACCACAATTCCAAAGTCTAGACCATTTAAAATTGAAACTAATAGATTTGAATTGAATCTTGGATGAAGATAAATTAGGAGAGGAATTATTAAAGTTTAGAAAAGAATATGCAGAAGAGACAGAGAAGACACCATAGGAGGAGGCATTCCAGAAAGGAATGTCCATACTATTAAAGCTCCCACAATCCTGATGAATAATAATATTGGTGAGCAATGAAGGGAAGAGTTGCTGAAGAGTAGCTTGGCACCATATGTTCATACCATCAGTGGTAGTATCCAAAAGTTGAGAAACTCTTTTAAATCTATTAGAGGGGTGAGAACTTTTAAGAATTTCTGTAATGGAGCCAGCAGGAACTGAATTAACCCGCCCTGAAGACCTTAACCAAATGGAGTTACCATTTTCAATCTTCCAACTTAGCCCCTTATTGAGAGTACTTCTTCCTTTACAGATGGATTTCCATCCAACTTAGCCCCTTATTGTCCCTTGGGGGACATCCGATAATATTGGAACGATACAGAGTTTTGAATGGTTTGAATACCAGTTTTTAAACTAGTTTTTTTTTCCAACTTTTAGCATGGAGAAAAAAACCAAGTTTTGGTGGTGTTTTTTTTTTTAGCTCACCCTATATTGCCCTCACACTTTCTCTATATTTTCAAAATTTCCTTACGTCATTCTCTTATCAAAGTTATGCAATAGTTTTTCATCCCACTTTATGTTCATACTTCTATTTCATGAAACAACAAGTCTTGAATTTTAATTCCCTAAAAAAGAAAAATCTTGAATTTTGTCGTGATCGAAATTTCATGGAATCGTTAACTTTATGTTGAATTCAAATAAAAAAAAATTTGATTTTTTGAATATTACAATACCGTTATTTTGTTATTCGATTTGTGAACTTCCATTAAATCGTTGACGCTTATAAAATTGTTAACTTTTTCACTTGAATTTGTTCTTCGTAAATCTATAAAGAAAATATAAGTGGAGGGTATATTTGTCATTTAATCTACTGCTTCTAGTTTAAAAACCATTACCAGACACATTTCTTCAGTTTTTAATCTAGATTAAATATCATCACCAAACATACTGGTTTAAAAAAAATCTAAACAAAAAAAACTAACACCACAATCTAAAAACAGTTTTTCCACCAAAAACCATTCTACCAAACTCACCCTAATTCCAATAACCAACACTTCTCATTTTTTTTGGCAGTAGGAGTATTTTGATTTGAATTATTTTCTGGAAAAATAACGGCCTACTTGTCACAACCTGAGTGGCTGGTATGTCCATGGATCTATACGTTTTATCGTTTCAAATTCTTGAAAAATGGGAGCTTGAAGAAAATGTCTCTGCTCTGTTCATCTTTTACCTTCACACACTCTCTCTCTATGAACTTTCTCACTCAAATACTGCAACTTTTTTGCATATATACAATTGTTATTTATAGTTCTTGAACAGAGCAAGAAACAGATCAACCACGGCTCTGTTCTTTTTCCCACATTGCATGCAAATCTTGAATCGACCCATCTCTGTAAGTTCAATTCTTTCACTCTGGTGGAGTTCAAGTTTGCAACTTTATCAAGAACTCTTCTCTCTCTCCAATCATCCCCACCAAGAAATACAATAGACTCAAAAGATATAAAGCACAAATAAAGCTTTGTTCTATTCTACTGTACTACACATTACCCTTTTCTTGGCTTTTTTTAGAACTCATTTTTTGACCACCATAAGTTTGTGGGCTATACCCACAAATCATTGCTGCTGCTACTTTCTTGGGCACAAAAGCTAGGGTTCTTGAATTAGCGTGGAATCAAAAACATTTTCTCCCAAATTAAGCTTCTCCCAGAAGATTTTTCCTCCTAAAGTAGAGCATTTTGAGGCATTTGAGGGTTTTAAAGAGTTTTGATCTGGGTCTATTTCTCAAATGAGGGATAAGGGTTTTGTGGGTGGAGTGTGATGAGAAATGAGGGTTAGGGTTAGGGTTTTGGTGGGGTGAAAATTGAAAAATGGGTTGTGTGTTTGGGAAGGAGATTTCTTCACCAGGTCCACCTACCAGCTCTGAGGCTGGAGGGAGAGAGAAGGAGAGGCAGAGAGATTTGTCTGTGCCTTCCAGGAGAAGAGAGAAAGTGAGTGTTGAAGGAGTGAGTGAGTTCCACAATGGTGAGGAGGAGCAGCAAAAAGAAAGTAGTACAAAGCCAAAGGGGGAGAGAAGGAGGTCAAGGCCCAATCCAAGGCTGAGCAACCCACCAAAGAATGTTCTTGGCGAGCAAGTGGCTGCCGGATGGCCGCCGTGGCTATCGGAAGTTGCCGGCGAGGCAATTAACGGATGGACACCGCGTCGAGCAGACACATTTGAGAAACTTGACAAGGCATGTATGAAGAATTAGAATACTATGTTGTTATTGAATTCCCAATTATGGTATGTTTGGTTGCTCATTGATTGATTTTTCGTTTTCATATTTTTGTAATTAGATTGGACAAGGAACATATAGCAATGTGTACAAAGCTAGAGACGCCTTATCCGGGAAGGTTGTTGCTTTGAAAAAAGTCCGGTTTGACAATCTGGAGCCCGAGAGTGTCAAATTCATGGCGAGGGAGATTTTGCTTCTGCGGCGTTTAGATCACCCCAATGTCATAAAGTTACAAGGTTTAGTTACATCGAGAATGTCTTGTAGTTTGTACCTTGTATTCGAATACATGGAGCACGATTTGGCTGGACTTGCTGCAAGCCCAGGGATCAAGTTCACAGAGGCTCAGGTTGGCTTCTTATTTATCTCTTGAAATTACAAGATTTGGCTATTAGTTGTAATGATCGGATGTTTTCTTATATACTTGTGAATGGAGTAGGTCAAATGTTACATGCATCAGCTACTATCAGGGCTTGAGCATTGTCACAGGCGCCATGTGCTGCATCGGGATATAAAGGGTTCAAATCTTCTTATTGACAGTGAAGGAATTCTTAAGATTGCCGATTTTGGGTTGGCTTCCATTTTCGATCCTTATCATAAGCAACCCATGACGAGTCGGGTTGTTACTCTGTGGTATCGCCCCCCAGAACTTCTTCTTGGGGCCACTGATTATGGTGTCGGCATAGACCTGTGGAGCGCTGGTTGTATTCTTGCTGAGTTATTGGCAGGAAAGCCTATAATGCCCGGTAGAACTGAGGTAAGTTGGTTATATGCCATTGGCACCATCAAAATGTGCAAGTTTATCTGTTTTAGCCACTTGATGTTTCATTGGATTGATTTTCTGACTTTGTATTTGGCATCTGTCCAAGTTCTTGTGCTCATTCTGCTTGTCCCACATTGGTCTATGAAATGAACAAGCATTGGCTGTTAAGTATCCGTGGGGTTCCACCTCAAAACCAATTGGCAATGAGGGGAGTAGCCCAGGAGACTTATTAATTATGCTTCTTCTTCTTGAATGTCCGATGTGGGATTTCTCAACATTGGCTTCCGTGGATATGAGACTGCTAACATGAAATGAGAATTTTTCTTGTTGTTCTCGTGTCCAACATTGGCAATGCTTAGTATAAGTATGGGCGAGTTTGGTATGACTCATTTGTAACTTAAGTTGACTTATAAGTTTGTGTCAAAAAAGTCTATAAGTTTACTTATACGTTTATGACAAAAAAAGTAGAAAAAAAAGACGGATTTGTTTGGTGAAAAAGTTAATCCACTAAAAAATTCCAAGAAAAGCTTCAAGAACCCTACATTTTTACACTCATTTTGTACACTACGGACGTTTAAGTCTAAATCCGAAATTCCAGCTTATAAGTCTATACCAAACACTTCTTATAAGTTGGCTGCAACTTATAATCCAAAACTGACTTATAAGCTGCTTAGAAGTCACTTGATCCATTTAGTTAACCCAATACTTGTTCGAGTGGAGCTCATCTGGCTACTTCAATAGCGTCGCATAGACGAGAACACCTGATTTGTCTTATTTAGCCTCTGATGTCTTACTTCCGTTTCTGAAAGCAGAATAAGAGAGTCCCTTATTCTTATTGATTCCCCTGCTATTATTTTTTCTTTTAAATTCATATTGCTTATTTGCCTAGGTGGAGCAACTACACAAGATTTTCAAGCTATGTGGTTCTCCTTCAGATGAATACTGGAAAAAGTCGAAGCTTCCACATGCAACCATATTTAGGCCCCAACAATCCTACAAAAGATGCATAGCGGAGACGTTTAAAGATTTCCCACCTTCATCGCTTCCTTTAATTGAGACGCTGCTTGCTATTGACCCTGCCGACCGTCTCACTGCCACAGCTGCTTTGAGAAGTCAAGTGAGATTTTTAATACCAAGAATGGATATATTCTCCTATTTCTTTTTGTTTCGTACTTTGTACGCAGGCCAGGTGGTAGTTGAGTTTTTCTTGCATGATTTTGCGCTGCTTCAAAGTTCAAACTGATGAGTTGTTGAAATTTCGTTTGCGCTCTCCACATGCTTGATGAAACTATAATATTTTATCTTGCAACCTCGAGTAATATCTAAGCTTCAGTGAAAACAATTTTTTACATGTTCTTTTCCCTGAAGTAGACTAGTTTGAGTGGCTGAAGGTGTTCTAGGAGCAGTATTCCCGTAAACTGTGTAATTATTGAAACAAACACACCCACAAATAGTGGCCAAAATGTAGGCCGATGAAATTTTACAGTGCTGTCTATTATCTTTATGCTCTAGGACACACCTTCTGAAAGCTACTTGGCCTCTATGGAGTGGTCTCTTTAACCATTTAATTGATCTTATGATCTGACCAGGGGGCAGAGGGAGGATTTGAAACATAGGAGCTGTAGGGAACATATTTCTCCTAGGCACTCTTTAAACAGAGGTGGCGTATTTTTGTATTTTTAGCAAGGGCACAACTGAATACTTTTGTCAAAATTTGGGGATACTAGTGTAGTTTTTCAAACTTGGGGTGGGCACGTGCCTTAAGGTGCCATATGCTACCTCCGCCCCTGGACCTGACCTGAGGATATAATTATTAGAAAACAACGAGCTCGGTCTTATTCCCAAAAAATTATGAAAGTTTCACGGACGATACATAAGTCCGAATAGATGGTCAATTCCTTGATTTTAGTTTGTTTGCAGTGAATTTACATGCATTTCATAATGTTTCAAAGAATGCACGTGACAAGTTCCCTGTTTGTCTTACTGTTTACCTTGTTCTTGACAGTTCTTTGCTACCAAACCTTATGCTTGTGATCCTTCAAGCCTTCCCAAATATCCTCCCAGCAAGGAGATGGATGCCAAACTGCGGGATGAAGAAGCTAGAAGGTTTGTGACAAATCCAAGTTATACGTACTAAATTGTACTGAATTCACGCAACTGCTTCTTCTTTCGCACGAAAGCAAAGAAGAATTATAACAGGATGAAAAGTTTGTTTAAACCTTTTTCCTTCCAAACTGGCGTTGCTTGTTTCTCTGCTTTATGTTAGGCTGGGGACATGATTAGTTTATGATTAGCCCTAGATATACCCTACTAGAGAAGCATGTGTTCTGGCCCTAGTCTGCCCGAGAGAGAGAGAGAGACCACTTTAAGTACGCGTCACTCTAATATTACTCAAAACTGGCCAGATATAAATAGTCAAAAGAGTTTTGAAGAGAGTTTGTTGCTTTAATCTTCAAGTGCTATAGTAACTGAACTGCTTTCAAGTTACTTCCCATTAGCAGTTATTGTATCTATTTTTTTTTTTTTTTGATAAATTGTTATTGTATCTAGTGGTTGCACTGATATACTGACATGTTTAGCACACGGATTTTGTAGAGGGAGGCAACAAAGGAATAAAAAGTACAATCACATAAAATAGTTCTTAAACTTATTGATCAATGTTCCTTTAGATTTTAAGTATTTATTTGTTATGATCTCTCAAAGGCACTAAAAACTTATAATGTTCACCTTCTAAAACTGAAGGCTATATAGACAGTATATTGACTGCTTACTGTTTCATATTTTTCTTCTCAAAGTATGGTCTGCAGAAAGACACTTCACAAGAATCGAAGATTCCGCACAAGAGAGAAAACATCACTAATGGATAAGCATATTAAGTTCACGTTACATCAGAGTGAGGCAAAAGAGAAATAGAAGAAGAGCCCATTTAAAAAGCCTTTAATTGTTTGACTGTCATTCCTTAGGTAAATAGAGATAGGTTTTGTTGATGTTTCTTTATCCTTTCCTCCTATTTCTAACTGGGAACTGTGACACATGCTATTGATAACTGTAGGTTGAGAGCTGCCGGTAGAGTCCATGCTGCTGATGGTGGGAAAAGAATTCGTTCGCGTGATCGATCTGCAAGGGCTATGCCTGCTCCAGAGGCCAATGCTGAGCTGCAAGCCAATCTTGATGTACGTCTCCGCTAATCTTCCTATTTATCTACAGAAAATTTTTTTGTTGCCTTTTGGAGCAAGTTAGTTCATGATCATATGGAACAAACACAATGATTTCATCCCCTTTGGATAAACTCTGGTCTGGCCGTCTGGGTATTTATCCTTACCAGTTTAGCCAAACTCCGTCTTGCTCTAGCAAATTACACCTCAGCCTCGCATGTTTCCAGAATGGTGTTCCGTATCACTCACATAAAGTCAATTCAGTTTGCTCTCTCAAAGGTTTCTTTGGGAAGAAAAAAATCAAATGAAATTCTAGCTGAGCTCTTTTGACAAGAGAAAAATGCTGACGGAGGGGTTAATGTTATCCTCCTTTGCTGAGCTTCATGGATACAGAAGTAGAACCATGTGGACAGATCAAAATCTGGTTATATGAAAAGTGGAGGTATCTCTCCTGAAGTCGAATGAGATTGGTTTAACCTTCACAATTTGTTACTCAATGCCCAAATTTTTCCTTTCCACTCAATGCATTACTTGGCAACATCTTCCATCTTTTATAACTAGGACGAAAGTATCACTTGAATTATCCGTGACTTGACACTTCCATTATTACTATGTACCGATGGAACCCCAAAATCCTTCTCCTTTGGCCACATACTCTTGACGCGGAGAAAGCATCAAGGCTCCTCTTCGCTGATGCCACTTTCATAAAGAACGATGATGATCTGAACTGCTTTTGAAGGTTGACTTATAATACTCCAATCGTCGTGATCCTTGGGGTTCATGGCTTATCCCCAAATATTGAACACTGTATTTCTTTTCAGTAGGTGGAAATATTGTTTCAATTAACACCCAGAGAAGGGTGAAACCTTTTTGTTCCCTAGGTAAATTTGGCGTTAACCTTTATTTGAATACAAAAAAGTGAATTCTTTCAAAAAAAATAAAAAAAATAATAATAAGGGTAAAAGACACTTTGCACCCTTATGTTTAGGCGAAAAGACACCCGACACCCCTGTGTTTTGGACAATACACTTGACCACCCCTGTAACGGAAAAAAGTGAGGACATATTGCACCCCTCTGTTAGATTCCGTCCATAAAGCAAACATTTGAACATTTTTTGACCAACTTACCCCTGTTTGTTGGTGTTTATGTTCATGTTCTTGGTGTTATAGGTGTTCTTGGTGTACACCACGACCAACAACTGCATCAAAAACAAACTCTCTTCTCCTTTCTCCTTCATCCTCTTCACCAGAGAAAAAATTATTTCTGACTATGCACTAATTAAAAAGAAAAATTTCTGACATTCACCCAAGAAACAAATCCAGTATAAGGGGTCAGAATCAAACTAAGGGATGTAAACATTTTGATTTGTTTCTCTTGAATCATTAAGAAAAATGTGAACATCAAGAACCCATCAAAGTGAAACTAAAAATTACAACTTCGATTGAAATATCAAAGTTTCATTGGTATTGTTCAACCACCAATGAAACTCGAAGAAAATCTTCTGTTCTTTACCCATTTAATACTCAATCTGCCTTCCTCATCTCTGCTAGCCTATCCATCATCTCCATTTGCACGACTACCAGAATGTTGGCGAAAAATGGTGTTCCTTTTCTTGGCCGAAAGACAGAATCTTTAAGTAGACTAAACCATCAACGATTAATTTTGTTCTTAGATTGACCAAAACCCAGACTTAATTCTCAGCCTCCACCCTAAACTAACCCAAACTCATCCTCAATTCTCTCCAAAGCACCTTCAACCTCCATCACAAGAATCAATACGGGCACACCAAGCATAACAATCTCCACAAACTCAAATCGAGAACCACCAAACTGAGAACCCAGAAATCCAACATCGAACCCAGTCCCCGAAATAGACCCACAAAAACTGGAGTAGTTCTCTCGTTTAAGCCGAACAACTTCTAGTCATCGTCTTCAACCGAAATTCTGGATCGAAGTCCAAGGAGAACCTAATGGTCGGCATCTCGACAGACATTCCAGATCGATGATGAAGAAGAAGAGGGGGATGAGCCGGACACGGGCATAGGTACTTAAAATTCTTCCTCCCTTGTCGCCGCCAGAAATCATTCTTCGTAGTCTCCGATCTGTTGGACAAGAGATGTTGCCGGGGGTTGTGGTGGTTCCAGCTTGAAGAAGGAATGAAGATTGGGTCAAAGAAAAAGGGGAAAGTGGTGGTTGGAGGAAGATGAAAAAAAAAGATGGAAGGTTGAGAGAGACAGAGGTGAGGGAGGCTAGGGTTAATGCTGGTGATAAGACTGGGAGAAAAAGGAGAAGAAATGGTATAAATACCAGGTAATTTTTAAAAGCCCAAGGGTTAAAAAGTCTTTTCACAGAGCCGTTTGTGTTCCATCCGTTACAGGGGTGGTCAAGTGTATTGTCCAAAACACAGGGGTGTCGAGTGTCTTTTCACCTAAACATAGGGGTGCAAAGTGTCTTTTACCCTAATAATAATAATACAAAAAAGTGAAGAAAATGCACCAGGTAGCCATCAAAAGCAAATGCATAGTTATCAAAATCTTACGATTCACGATTCGTATCCTACGATTCGATTCGATTCACCCATGAAACGATGCGAATCCCTTAGTGAATCTTTAATGGCCAAAAATATATTTGAATCCCGATTCAAGAGTCTGAATCTTACGATTCAGTTGCGATTCAGACCGATTCTACGATTCACCTTCGATTCATCTGAAGGTCTACTTGAGTTGCAGCATCACTCTAAGAACTAATACTTCCTACATTACTTCCTACATTTATGTCTGTTTCGCAACATGCATTTGTTTTAAATTACTAGTGGATTTTTCTCAAGTCCAAGGCTAAAAGTTTTCTATTATTTCAATCCCCTTGGCATCTTGTAGTTCCTTGCTCCACATGCCTATCTATAACTAGATTATTCGTTATCTTTTTGATGTTTGAAACTCCTAATCACTAGTTACGGATGTGAGTTTCCAATAATTTGAGCTTTCTTTTTGTAAAAATATGAATATTTTGTTTAATAATGCTATAGCTTTATGAAATACTTTATGATATCTACATAAAAATATTGCAAGCTGAATCTTTACGATCCACGATTCGATTCGATTTACGATTCAGTGAAGGTGAATTTCGATTCACTATGTGAATCCCGATTTGACAACTATGAGCAAATGAACGATGTCTATTAGGTTATTAACCCACGACTCATTCAATCTGCTTGCTCTAGTTTTCTTTGCTATGAAATACAACTGGAGTAGTATCTGATGGAGTTTTAACATAAGAAACTGTTGACCAAGGGGTTTGTGTAGGTGACATAGGTTCAAGTTAAGATTTAAGGATGAACAATGTTGTGTCCTGTCTGATGAAACCAGTCCATAGCATATCTCATTCCTCCTTCCTTTCGGTTGTTCACATGAAGGTCCAAACCAGGACCTCCTTGTTACTTAAGTAATACGGAGCATGTACCACAGTGTAATGTCTCTTAGACTCAAATCAGATCCGCTATTAAGTTTTTTTGAGAAAATTAACCTTAAAGAGAAAAACCGGGACTCCTGATACTTTTGTATTTCACTCTGTTGCATTACTTGGCCAACACTTCAATTTTGTAACCGGAATCCTCTGCTTACCAGACAAAAAAGTCAAAGTATCCATGGTGTGATACTTCCCTCTATGTAATCCCAAGTATCCAACTCCCCAAATCCTCGACCTTCAACAACATATCGTCAGGGTGGAGGAAGCATTTGGCTTGCTATTCCCACTCTTCCCGCATCTAACATTAGTGATGACCATCCGAATGGTTGCCAGACAACCTGACGTATTCCCCAATCTTCAGGATGCCAGATCCTTGGGGTTCAGGGCTCAACCCCCCCCCCCCCCCCCCCACCCCCCCAACCTTGCAAATTTTCGTTGGTAGGTGAAACTCCTTTAATAAGTAGTACCAAAGTGAAGGTGCTTCCTTTTTGCGTAAAGGTCAATTGAGCGTTAACCTTGATCTGGATATAAGGGCCAGTTTGGGAATGATGTGGCGGTGCTATAAGCTGCAGTGTGAGAATCACACTGCTGTGAATGTTAGATAAAATGTTGTTTGGTAAATATTACGTGAAATTTACATTGAATTATTGATATAATAATTTCTTGTTTGATAAAATCAACTGTGAACCTGCTGTGAGTAGGGGTGTGCATGGGTTGGTTTGGTCGGGTTGCAAGCATTTCAAAAACTAAATCATACCTTTCCGTTTGGAAAAACTGAAACCAAAACCAAATCACATACTAGTTGAAACCACCCAAACCATTGTAAGTGGTTTGGCTCGGTTTGATTTGGTTTAGAAATATCTATTCTCTCCTAAGAAACGCGTACATTTGAAGACAATTTTCTCTTGCAAAGATATATTTGCTGCTTCTATTCAATTCTTAATATTGGAACATAGATAAAGGTACAACAAAGTTAATTTGCAAGTAAAACTTCTCATGTGAGAATATTACCAATTAGAGAAACAACAAACTAGATATGTAATACCAGTTAAACAGAAGTACAAAATTGTAGATTCATTTGTTATGAATTCTGAGATAAGCATGGACACCTTAGCAGATGGATGAGGCTCCTCCCTTAGTAGTAGATTTTGCCCCGTCCACACCTACTTCTACTTAGCAGTTAAAACTGGCAACTTTCTCAGAGTTGTAAAGAAACAATAAACACAAGTACCAATTAAACAAATTAAACACGTCTATTCATAATAATAAAAGCCAAAGGAGGAACTTCAACATAAAAGGGGACTAAATATAGATATTTGAAGACATAGTTCGACTACTAAAGATCTCCAAAACAGACTTATTGCAGCCAAGAAAAAAAAAAAAAGACAAATAAGTTTGAAGAAGATTAGTGGTTAAATCCAGATCCACCGAAATAATAGCTACACATTGCAGCTTCACCAAACACTTGAACACCCCAAAATGTGTAATGCAATTCTCATCTTCTAAGACCAGCGAACCCCATATTCTAAGACCAGCGAACCCCTACTCCTGGATGGATCTAATATTCGACCTCCTGTGCTAAATGGAAATTCTGAAGCTATAGTAGAACCAGGTTTATGAACTTTTCCATTTTTTGGGGGGTCACTCTTAGTTGATGGAGCTGCAACAGTGGCCATATTTCCTCTTTTTTCTATTGCTATGGCCTTGTTTTCCACTTGACCCATTTTATTTGCCTCGTCCAACATCTGGTATAAACAAAAATAACTTTTATAAATCATATACTCTAAGCACTAATAGAAACTACATATCTAACAAAATTTTGATTAAGACATAAAAGTAAAGTTAATAAACCTGGCATCAATTCAACTATATAAGGATCAAGAAAAAAGAGGAGCAAACATACATATTCAAATACAACAAAAATCGTTTATTGTGTTTTTACAGTGAAAATCGAGAGTGCTTGGGCAATTTGTTCCTTGTTCTTGAATTGTTGAGTGAAGAATAGGAAAGGTTAGAGTACTTATATGGCAGTGGAGTGGCCAGTGGGATTGAACATTTTTTTGGAATGAAGATTGAACATTCATAGTCTGTGGACATATGAAAGAAGTAATCGCTTCCCTAAAGAAATGAAATAGGTAATTCTGTTCTTGGAAACAAAAAATCTGAAGTTACCCATGCTATCATTTAATTTCTTCAATGAATCAAGAAAATCGGAATGAAGTTCAATAGTCTGTGTGGGGACAATGATATGGTAGCAAATTCAAATTTTGTTGGCATATGAAAGCTACGCCAATATAATAGAAATACTACTCCAGTATAATATTATACACACAAATATGAATTAATATCGGGTTGGTGCGGGTTTCTCAATTTTCTTGTAGAAAAAATTAGAAACCAACCCATACTTTCGGTTTGGCTGAAGTTCTAAGCCACAACCAACCCATATTATACAAAACCGCTAGAATTGATTCGGGTTGGGTTGGGTTAGGCGGTTTGGGCGGGTTGACGGGTTTGTTGCACAGCCCTAGCTGTGAGAGAGTAAAGTGACATATGACATGACATCCCAGTTCTGTAAAGATAAATATTGATATTTTCAGAAATTGTAAGGTTATAATCGATTCTAGATAAATTAATCAAAAGCAGGTTCCGGAAAGGCATCTCCCCCTTGCTTCCTGAAAGCTGCTGTGAGACAGCAAAAACTGTCCGAATAGTGAAAAATTATTTTTACCAAACACATTAAAAGCTGCTTCCGCTTTGTTCTCGCAACAGAAGCATCCCCAAACTGGCCGTAAGAAGCTGAAGAAAATCGCTGGCCTAACACAACCAAAAGAAACGATCTTTGTAACAACGAGCCAAGTGTCAACCTCTCTCATGAACAAAACCTAAGATCTTAGAAAACAGACTTTAGTTCACAACTTACCACCATGTGCATTATTCTCCGTCTCGAAAACCCCTTTGTATCTTACCTTGAACTGAACATGATACCACTTTGCTTCTATAAAGCAAACACCCTGCGGGTCTCCACTGTTAAGATCCCACACAAACTTTCTCTGCCAACACAGGTAGTGAATGAAACAGCGTAAAATAGCGCTAAAAGTTTATGGGTGGCGTAATTATCCAACAAAGGTTGTCTTCTGGTTCTATATGCAAGTTGAATATCATCATATATTGCAACTTGCAAGAGAAAGCTAAAGTATCAGTTGCTCATAAGTTTCTTGAATTGTGGCATGGGGTATTGAGGGGCCTCTTCTTAAACTCCAAGCTTGCACTCTTCACTTCTAAATGAGTGTTTGAATGGTCACGCCTAGTACTATTATGCTCTTAAAATACACACCCTTATTCTGGTTCAACCTTGCTGCCCGCTTGAGCATAATTGAATGATGATAATAATAATGTTGTGTAATCTTATTATTATTATTTGTTGACAGAGGCGGCGTATGGTAACACGTGCAAATGCCAAGAGCAAGAGCGAGAAGTTTCCTCCCCCACACCAGGATGGGACTATTGGTTACACCCTTGGTTCCTCAAATCATTTGGATTCTGGATATGACCCTCCGGATGTTCCCTTCAGCTCCAGTTTCTCTTACTCTAAAGAACCCATTCAGACGTGGTCGGGCCCGCTGGTGGATCCTGCTTCTGCGGCTGCTCGGAGGAGAAAGAAGAGGCGCTAGAATTCCCAGAAAATGCAGTCATCTTGACAGCGGCTGAAAGAACATAGGAGTACATTCTTATTTATTGTTTCACGTGGAATGCATCGGATAGTACATCGTTAATACGAGCCGAGAAACATGTTAAAATTTACATTTTGAGGTAAAAAAAATGTTTGTATGTCATGTTTCATTTTTGTGTTGTGTTTTATGGATCAAGAGAATCTTTCTTCTGCAATTGTATATGTTTATTCTTCTCCTTTCATTGTTCCTTTGTGCTGAGTAATCATGTTTAGGTTATTTCAAGCACTCTCAGCTACCTCAGTGGTGGAGCATTCAAAGCCTCTGCCTGAAGTACAGGGTTCGAACCCTCCAATGTATCCTAGAAATATTATTAGAAAAAAGTACACTTCTCAGCTTTTCTAGGTTTGACATGCTGGTGAAAGTGGAAAATCGCAACGTGTGGTGTTTGGTAAAATAGATTTGCAGGTGAAGAGAAACGAATGGGGTAGGTGGAAGAAGGTTAGCTACAGAGTCGTCTCTGCAATGCAAGATTATTAACTGTGCTTTACGTCGTAGAAGTTGGCATTTAAATGAAGCACCATATCCGAAAGCTCTTTATCTCTCTCTGGTGGGCAACTGTGGTAAGTGCTGCATTGTTGACGGCTTGATGAGACCAACCAAACCACCGGGCGGTCCAGGACCAGGACCGGGACCAGGACCTGGTGGGGATGCACCTGGGCCACCAGGGCCGCCTGCACCATTTCCTGCACCAGGCTTTATTGGGAACTTGTTCACTATCATATCTTCCTGGTTAGCGATAAGATTGACAAGTTTCTATAGATTTTTTTTTACCGGATTGTATAATTTTATTGAGAGTTAAGACTGTAAAATTTGTTTCTGAATTAAGTATTTTGTTGCAGCTTCTACTCTGTGTGTTGTTGCTGGTTGCTGCAAGATTGCTTTGGTGATCCCGTTGGGCCCAGATATCCGGCTGCTCCTCCTTTTGATCCTCATCCACCGGGTCCACCTGCTCCAACTCCTGCGCCTTTTGGGCCTCCCGGTGACCCGCCAGGTCCCGATGGTCCTCCTCTTGGGCCTCCGCTTGGCCCGCCTTGATATTGTAGTTGATCCCTATATACCCTTCCTGATGTTACTGAAACCTGATGTTGCTGAAATTTAGATAACCATTTTGCAGTAGCTTATTTGTCACTTCTTGCAGGAGAATGAACAATTTCCTTGTAATTGTCTCTTTTAATTTCTCCATCTGTCCTAAAATGAGCGTGTTTTGTGGTTTCTTTAAACTATTTTTATTGCATCGTTCGGTTATTTAACGAGACAATACTGATACTAGGTCTGTTTCTTCTGGATTGTCCTACTTTGACTTTTTAATCCGTAACTGAGTCACTTTGACTCGGTAATTTTGATAGCAAAACAATATAATTTTTTGACAATTTTCTTATGGTACTGTAGGGTAAAGTTAACTCTACGAAACTATGCAAAGATTAAAAAATTATTATATCGTTTTGCTAATCAAATCACTAGGTCAATGTGACTCAGTGAATAGTGACAAAAAGTGAAACAGTTTTTTTTTTTTTTTTTTAGAATCCAAGTGAAACAGGTTGAAAGAGAAGAAATAGAAGTATTACTTGCTATTCTTTTTATAAATGCTTTTTCTTGGAAAACATATATAACCAATTAGACATGATCTCAGACCACCACACCCCTTTGCTGGTGCCCCCTTTATGCATTGCCCCTTTATGCGTTACCAGTTTCTGCTGCCAGCACTTCTCCTCCGTTCACCCTCCAATGAGCGATCCTTTAGAGGAGGTACCCTCCTTCTTGGGCTGCCTATCTCCCCATGATATATCTTTCAGTGGTTGATTCATGATTTTTTCTAGTGAGAGTTAAATTGTAGAAACATAAAATGCTAATGAATAAACCAAAGTAGCATATGAGTTAGTATTTAATTTCAGTGGGGCGAAACTTAATATAGTTGACATGTGGAGGCCTAAAACACCTAAAAATTCTTGGAAGGGGCTTCGCTCCCGCTCCCAAGACCTCAATACTAAGTATGTAGCAAATTTGAAAACTATGTCAAACTAAACTTTCAACTAATTTGACATAGCTACCTCCCTTTATGTTAAGTTCTCATTGTTAACCACTGCATGTCAAGTTCTCACTGTCTAGCTAACATTTTACTTCAACTGTGTGTCAAGTTCTCATTACTAAAACTTGCTCAAGTTAAAATTTGTATGTAGAAGACATTCTAGTATCATATTTAAACTTTGTAGTTATTTCCACAAAAGCTAGATGCGCAAAAGTTCGACCTATAATATGTTTATATCTAAAAATCACATTAAATATGTAATTTATATACGCGTCGACGCTCTCAAAGAGTAGATAACTCATAGTGGATCCACTTAAATTGGATATGAACAAAGTCGTTGACAGGATCTCGTGGCAGTTTATCAAGGATTGTCTTATTCAAGTGCGCTTTGATGCCTTTTCAATTCAGACAGTTATGTCATGTATTACGACGGTCTCCTCGGCCATTCTGGTTAACGGAAATCCTTCTATTTTTTTTCTCCAACGGCCGGTATTCGTCAAGGTGATCATTTATCACCGTTTATCTTCATCATTGTTCAAGAAGTTTTCTCTAATTTACTTCATTTCTTGGGAGAAGAAAAAGGCATGAAAGGTATCAAGATCAACCCCCCTATCATTCGTCTTCTTTTGCATATGACACGTTTTATTTTTCAACAATCTGATCTCACTCGGGCTTGGCTTCTTAAATGGGGATTATCTGTTTTTTGCTATCAATCAGGTCAAAGAATAAACTTGAATAAATCATAACTTTTTGTTAGTCCGAACATGGATCCCCAAGACTCGGCGCATCTGACTCAGGTTCTTGATATTAAGTTGTGGCAAAGCCAGACAAATACCTTGGAAGCATCATGAATTTCACGCTCCCGAAGAGTATTATCTTTGATGGGATTCTTCTCCGCTTCAAAAATCAGCTCAAAGTTTGGAACTTTCACTCCCTATCTTTTGCTAGTAAATGTATCGTTATTAAATTTGAAATACCCGGTTTTGTGACTATGGGTATTTTGTGATATTATTATAAGTGTTGGGGAGTTAAATTTAAATGTTCAGAGTTAATTATAATGGTTTGCTAGAGTTTGAGGGTCTTTGTGTCTTTTATCTAAAGTTATTAGTGCCTTTAATTAAGTTGGGGGGAGGTAGTTGTCTTTTTACCTAAACTTGTGGTGGGAAAGTGTCTTTTCCCACATATTTGTATCATATTTTGACCCAATTTTCTTCATACATGAAGTTTCCTATTCAAGAGGGTTTCCTTCCTTATGAATTTGATTTTTTTCCAACTCTCATCAAAAACCCTCAACCTCTATTTCTCTCTATCTCTCTCACGTCTCTCTCTCACTCTCCCGACCCCTCTCTCTCTCTCTCGGCTCTCTCCTCTCTGTTCGACGACAAGCAGCAGCAGCGGCAGCCACCGCCGCCACCGTCTCTCTCTCCGTGCAGATAAATCTCTCTCTCTCTCTCTCTCTCTCTCTCTCTCTCTCTCTCTCTTTTCTTCTTCTCTTCTTCCCCTCCTTCCCCGTACGTTTCTCTTTTATCTAAAGTTATTAGTGCCTTTAATTAAGTTGGGGGGAGGTAGTTGTCTTTTTACCTAAACTTGTGGCGGGAAAGCGTCTTTTCCCACATATTGGTATCATATTTTGGACCAATTTTCTTCATACATGAAGTTTCCTATTCAAGAGGGTTTTCTTCCTTATGAATTTGATTTTTTTTCCAACTCTCATAAAAAACCCTCAATCTCTATTTCTCTCTATCTCTCTCACGTCTCTCTCTCACTCTCCCGACCCCTCTCTCTCTCGGCTCTCTCCTCTCTGTCCGACGACAAGCAGCAGCAGCGGCAGCCACCGCCGCCACCGTCTCTCTCTCTCTCTCTCTCTCTCTCTCTCTCTCTCTCTCTTTTCTTTTCTTCTTCCCCTCCTTCCCCGTACGTTTCTCTTTTATCTAAAGTTATTAGTGCCTTTAATTAAGTTGGGGGGAGGTAGTTGTCTTTTTACCTAAACTTGTGGTGGGAAAGTGTCTTTTCCCACATATTGGTATCATATTTTGACCCAATTTTCTTCATACATGAAGTTTCCTATTCAAGAGGGTTTTCTTCCTTATGAATTTGATTTTTTTCCAACTCTCATCAAAAACCCTCAATCTCTATTTCTCTCTATCTCTCTCACGTCTCTCTCTCACTCTCCCGACCCCTCTCTCTCTCTCTCTCTCTCTCTCTCTCGGCTCTCTCCTCTCTGTCCGACGGCAAGCAGCAGGAGCGGCAGCCACTGCCGCCACCGTCTTTCTCTCTCCGTGCAGATAAATCTCTCTCTCTCTCTCTCTCCCTCTCTCTCTCTCTCTTTTCTTCTTATCTTCTTCCCCTCCTTCCCCGTACATTTCTTTTTCTTCTTCTCTTTCTCCAGTTTTTTCTTCTTCTCCTTCATGCTTTGATTCCTCTTTTCTCTTGTTCTCTTTCCGGCAGCCTTTGATCATCATCTCCGTCATTCGATCTCTCGAATCTCTCACGTTTCACGTAAGTATCAACCATTCAACAATTTTCAGAATTTATTCACTTTAGTCATCAAGTTTTATCACTTATTTCATCATTATCACTTGATTTATTCTTGTTCATGATAACCCATAAACCCTAGTTTGTATAGGAGGTAAAAACAAGATGAAACAATAGGATTAACTAGAAGTTATCACTTGTTTGATGTGTTGGGTTGGTAAGGCGAGTGGTAAACGCCGGGTAATTGAATTGGAGTTGAAAACGAGACAGTTAGACACTTAATGTGATGATCTAGAGTTGATATACAATCTGTCCGGTCGCTAAAAGGTTGGAATTTGTCGCTATAGGACTGTTTTTAGTCGCCAAAAGATGTTGAATTTATCACTAATCCTGGTGGGATTATTATATAGTGTCTAGACATGGAAATTAGTTGGATTTTGGAGTTTTAACACTCGTTTCGTGACCTTGAACATAAGTACATGTGTTTGAATGAATTTGTGAGTTGTGACTAGTGTAATGTATCTAATTTGTTTAGTAACCTCTTTGTTTAAGTTAATTCGCCTAGTGGATGTGAAACTTGAACCGACTAGTAGAATAGTGTTGTTGACTTAGAACCCATTATCCTAACCACTTGTGTATTGGGCTATTTGGTAATGTTAGGTTGGTGTTAGAACCCTAAACCGTTGAGAGTCATATGCATATAGTATAGTTGTCGCTAGTATTATAAAAGTATTGTAATTTAATTAGAGTATTGTTAACTTGTAGGCGACGAGTTCACCGACGACGGGTACGTTGAGTACTACGATTTTGAGTCGTCGTAGTTGATTTGCGTTGAGGTAAGTAAACATGTCAGACCTAGTGTGCCTAACTTCCTTCGTGTCGAATGATTTATTAATTTACGTCTCAAAATGATTTTATGTGTTACGTGCAATTCAAATATCTATTTTTACGTGCTAAATGCTTTTCTTGAAAATATCACCAAGATAATAATAATGGACGATAACGCAAAGTGGAAGAGTTGTGCGGGGACCTTTATTATTGGTTACTATTGGCATTGGGCGTGTTGATCTCGGTCTTCCGTTCAATTTATTTTATTTAATCCGACCACACTTAGCCCCGGATAGCTCCCTGTACTCACTCCTCTGGCCGCTAGAGTCTTTGGGGGGTGTCGACACTTAAAGTCTTGGATGCTTGCGAGATGGTTGGTTTTCCCCCGTCACAACAAATTAATAAGATGGTCTTGGTTTTGATCATATTAATGGAAAAGGAAATAAATATGTGGTTTTGGATTTTTTTCCTATTGGATAATGAATAAGTTTGGAAATATTATGGAATTGGGAACTCACATGCTTTTATTACAAGCGTCAACTTTATTTCCGATATGTTTGAAAAGAACTCCTACTTGTAAAATTGTTTATTGTTTTATAACTATTTCATCATCATTTTACATGCTTGGGTGTTTGCTTGCCAGTATTTATATGCTGATTTTGTACTGTGATGTTTCTTTTTATTTCTACACCACAAGTCTAGGTGGTGAGTATTTGGCGTAGCAAGGGACGCGACTCATCACCAAGGTAATTAGTTATTTCATTTCAATAATTAGAACTCGTTGGTTAGTTATAATACTTTAGTTGGTTTTATGCCCGCGTTTGAGGTACGAATAATTGAATTGTAATAATGTCTGGTTTAATTACTTTATGGATGTTTTGCTTGAGAACCATCTTTAAATGTCCTTGTATCCGGGTTTAATCTCGGGTACGCAGTGAAACCCCCCGGACCTCCGGATTGGTCATTTTGGGGGTGCTACAAAATTAACTTTGCTTGCCCTTCCAACTTATATGCTCTCGGTCTTCAAAGCTCAAGTTTCGTTCTTCAACAAAATCAAAAGCTTGATTTCAAAGTTCCTTTGGACTAATGGTAGCTATGGGTGCAACTTGGGCGGGTTGAACCCGTCTAACCCGAGCCCAGCCCGAACTTAAACAGGACCAGGGCACATAGTTTTTGTAATTTGGACGGGCTTGGACAGAAATTCTCTGCCCGAATTGCAATTAGGGTCGGGCTTGGGCACAAATTTCGAACGACGGGCTAACCCGAATTGCCCGATTTGCATGACCATTATGTATAAATATTATATTTTTAAAGACTTATGTAGCATATCTAACATGAATACGCTATTTTTCTTTTAGTTATGAGCGATGTTTTTAGTCGCTTTTTTGTTCTTGACCTAGTTGATTTGTTTTTTCGCCGATAATTTATTATTCTCTTGTGTTTTTAATAAGATATTAAGTTTAATGTACTATTCCGAATTCAACCCGAACCCGAATTGATTTATACGAATTTGGACTCGGAGGGGTTGACAACACTCTTAACTCGGGTCGGGCTGGGTTTGGGCAGCCATGACAGAACTCGGGCTTGGACAGGGGTGCCACCCGTCCATCCCGCCCGAGTTGCAGTCCTAATGGTAGCAACAAAGGTATACGATGGAGCAAGTGGTCTCTCCTTTGCAAGCCCATCTCGGAAGGAGGTTTGGGTTTCCAGGACTTACTACTTCAAAACCAAGCCCTTCTTGCTAAAACTGCCTTTAGAATCATGTACAATCCATCCTCACTCCTCGCTAGAGTTCTTCTAGGTAAATATGGGCGTTCAGTTTCTTCACATTCAGCCACCCTTTCGATCTTCTTGGGGTTGGAAAAGCATTTTATGGGGTCAAGCTCTACTTAAAAAAGAAATGAAATGGAACATTGGAGACGGAGGATCAATTGGCCCCTTTAGTGATAACTGGATTCCAAACTCTCGGTCCGTCCTCCCTTTGCGTTTGAAATAATTTTGCCCACATCTTAAAGTGGGAGATTTCATTGATCATGACAGACAAATTTGGAAGCACAATCTTGTCTCTCAATGTTTTGGCAACCAAATGGCAGGACGTGTCTCTTCCATCTATATTCCAAAGACCGATCGGCATGATGTGATGATTTGACCCTTCAATCTCAATGGGATCTACTCAGTCAAATCCGGATACTTATCGCTAAAAAAAATCATGGATTCGTCACCTCCGTACATGGGTTTCTCGTCTTTAACGCTATGGAAAGCCTTTAGAAAACTCAAGCTTCAGCCAAAAATTATAACCTCTTGTTGGAAACTCCTTTCCAACACACTCCCCGTTCTTCAAATCCTTAAGCGTCGTCATTGTCCAATTCTATCAACAACTTGCCCCAGATGTCACCTACACAACGAATCATTTTTTCACTGCTTTTTCTTCTGCTCCTCCTCGAGAGCCAACTGGTTCGGCTCTCTTCTAAGTCTTCGGATCCCGTCAGGCCTGCCGCCTATTTTTTTCTGATTTTTTTTAATCTCTTCTCATCGTTATCTTGCTCCGATGCGGCAAATTTAATTACATAGAAATGAAGTGTTTATGAACAACAATCGTTCTATTACGCCAAAATCTTCACTTGTTCTTGGTCAGACGACCTCTATGACTCAGACAGATTAGTGCTCCGATCCTCGTCAGCTTCGAGGTAAAGAAAAAGAGAAAGCTGCCAATGAAGCAGTCTGAAAAAAAGGTAATTGTATTGTGAATTCAACCCCCTTTTTAGTTGATGCCTCGTGGAAAGAAGATTTCTCCGCAACATCAGCTTGGATGAGACCAAACTAGTCTTCTGAAGACTATTTCGTGATGTTTAAAGCCGAAACTCCCCTCCAAGCGGAAACAATGAAATTGATGCTTTCCTATGGGTACAAGGATGTTGAAATACTTACGGACTCACTCAACACGGTGAACGCGTGAACAGACAAAGACCTCCACTTCAGTATTAGAAAATTTATTGAGGACATTCTCCATAATTGCGATAATTTCAATTCCATAATTATCAGGCATGTTAAACGTAAGGAGGTCCAAAAAAAATCCATAACATGAGTAGATAGATCAACAATGATTGTAATACTTAATATCTGCAATGAATTTCCTTTAAAAAAAAAAGAGTGGATCCACTACACAATGTTATTTTCATAATACTAACAACGAGCTTCTGACTTATTGGTTGAGCTCTAACTAGTATTGAGTTCTAAGTGTTCTTTTCTATTCGAGTTTGGACAGAATCATGTTCCAGTATGAATGATCGAGTCCATATAAAACCAAACTCGGATAAAAACTCCCAAATCTTGAAATCACATCCTCAGAAACCCTAATCACAATTCACAAGTGCAAACCATGCATTAAGAGAAAAACCATCCAATATTTACATCCTAGACCAACAAAAATAAAAAACGCACTCTTAGTACTAATCGAAAACTCGAGACATTATTAATCACTGCAAAAGCCTCGGAGGCGACGAAACAGCTGCTTCCTCCCGTCCGATATCCATCATTAACCGGAGTAGCCGAGCACTGTTCTCCCTCCTAGCTTCCACGATCGCTCTCTCTGCCATCTCAATCTTCCGAGTAAGCTCCACAATCTCGTCCTCGTTCTTCGAGGGAACTACCGACGATGAAGATGATGATTCGGTGAAGTTGCTCCTGTACTTGTTCACTGTCGTATTGACGGCGGCTAAGTTTTCGGGCCACGTGTGGAGTTGCCCGTCCGGCCCGAAACAAATCATGCAAGCTTCGATGCCGCAGAGTGTGGTCAGCTCCATGGCTTTCTTCTTCACAGAAGCCATCCTTCTTTTGAAGGTCATCACCCGAGTCTTCTTGCTCTGGATTGCAGCCCTAACCATGATGACAGAGATTGGAGTTTAGATGATGATGTTTAGTGGTGTTCATTAATTGAAGTATTTATAGTAAATTAGTTTGATCCTACTTCTTCTAGTGTCCTAATCTTTCCATGACGTTGCATGGATTTCCATGTTCTAGTAGGACTACGAGTAGTTATAAGTTAAAAGATTCGAAATTGTGTGTTTTGGGGGAGAATTTCTTATATTTGTAAATAGTACATTAATTAATTGTTTCCAAGATTAAGTTTTACAAATTCCTTAAAAAAAAGATTAAGTTTACAAGTGTACATAATCATCCAGTTTGATTCTCTTAAATGTACTTATCTTTTCTAGCAAACTATCTCACGTTTCTAACTCCAAGATTTTGGTTAGATACATTTTAAAAATTAGCTAAGTTCAGTATTTTTCGTCAGATAAAAATTTCTGTAGGAAAAGAGGAAAATTAGTGAGACGGGGGAGAGAATTTAGAAAGAGATAGACACGGTTTTGGGAGTTACTTGATCCACAAGTTGCTTCATAAAAAAGGAACTCGAATTTATAGAAGTCTGATCAAAACTTTGGAGTAGTTTCTGTAATTGATGGGAGTTAGAGGGGGTGATTAGAAATTAAGGATTGTGTTGTTTAGATAATATGGTCCGATCCGATTTGAGATACGAGCGATCCGAGTCGAATGGATCGGATCCGAATCCGATCCAATTGAAAATAGATCGGATTTGGATCCAAAATGCCAAACCCGACTGGATTTGGATATGAGGGCTTATGCACCGGGTTCAGTCCTAATCCGATGTATATGTGTGCATTATAAATATATTCTTATTATGTTCCCACTTACACTTTCAAAATTACAAGAGTAATTCCAACCTATAAAGTTATTTCTTATGTGCTTTAGACTTCATAACTTACGAACTTGCCTTAGCGTATGAAATGGTGTTTTTTTTTATGTTAATTTTGTATTTTATTGCAAACTCGAGTTGGATTTGATATGAATTTGATCAGACCACGTACTATATGAATCTACGGGTCGAATTTGGATCAGCTTAATGAAACCCTATCCGATCCAATCCTAATTCAATGACGATCCGAACAGATCAGGACCGGATCTGGATCCCATTTCTCCTGGTTGGATCTGGATCTGGAAGAGCCTGATCTGATCCTGATTCGATTCGTTGCCATCCCTATTTTACGTATACGTTAAGCAATTAATTGCTCTCTCTCACTAACGTACACCCACCCCACATGAGCCAACAAGCATGCTTGCCAATCTTAATTAAGTTGAGATAGTATGGAAAAAAAAGAATTATAATTTCAAAAAATTGAGTGGAGGCTATAGCCCCACAACTCAAAGAGTGAATCCACTATACCACTCTGTCCCACCTCTAATGCACCATTTGGAGGTGGGACTAAAGACAAAAAATGATGCTATTTTACTGCTTTGTCCTCACAAGGAGAAAACAATTAAATGTCATTATCGAAAGATCATCACATGAAAAAGTTACTAATGTGATTAAAAAAATTCACCCTTCCCTCCCAACAAATAAACATGAAAATTAAAACAACGAAAATTTGAATTTGTGGAGCCAAAAACTGGCAATTATCCACAAACTCTATATAAACACCACATCCACCATATTACACATAAACTTCATGTTCTTGGCTGAAGAACATGAAGAAAAAACTGGAAAAATAAAAAAAAGAAAAAAAGAGAGTGGAAAGGAAGAGTAGCAACAACAACAGCACGTACTTTACTGGAGCAACATTATTCTTCATATATGCAGCAACAACAACACCAACAGTCTTGAACACCAAAAATCAGCAACAACAACACCAACTGTCTAGAACACCAAATCAGCACCTAAATCCTACAGGTAAGCACCCCTTCGCCCTGCCTCCAATTCTCAACCATTGTTCCTGCAAAATCAAACAAGTTAGTCCAATGGTGTTGACATTCCACAAAGAAATGAGATTAAAGACATTTTATTACTTGTATGCAATGACATGAATACAAGAAGGGGATTCATGAATGATCTTGCTGCAAAATATGGAGTAAATTAACAGGTCCACTATTTACACACTTTGGAAAAAAATAAAAAATAAAATACTTTATGGAGTATAAATTGATGTTAAATCAAATCGGAAAGGCAATGGAGTGCCAAAGATGGAGTTAGATGAGACAAAGTTTCTGGAACTGCCACCATGTGACAGACACACAATTAGACAACTTTCAAGTACCAATTCTCAACTTTATTATTTTTTTTGCGAATTTTGCAAAATAACATTTTCATCACTGAATTGGGTGTGAATGGGGGGATTTGAACCCATACAACATGTTTTGTAGGGAGACAGACAACAAGTTTGAAGTTCTAAAACTCCCACAACATGTCTACGGAGCAAACTC
The DNA here is from genome assembly GCA_023055425.1 of Linanthus parryae. NCBI lineage: Eukaryota > Viridiplantae > Streptophyta > Magnoliopsida > Ericales > Polemoniaceae > Linanthus > Linanthus parryae. The sequence goes on from JALGPY010000001.1 coordinate 127,921,469, forward strand.
CAAAACCCAAACACACAAATACCATGTTCATATCAATTATACTTCAATGCAGGCAACTTTGAAATTAGTAAATCCACACTTGGGAGATGGTTGAAAGAAAGAAAGTTGAATTCTAGAAAGTCTAAAATTCACTCATCCCTTTCAGATTGCATACAAAATTAAGCGACTGAAATTGGCTCTTCAACATCTAGAACTCAATGAGGAAGGTGAAATCACATACAAGAGCCACCAATACACAATACGTATAGATGAGAAATGGTTCTACTTGCACAAAGTTTCTAACAAGTATATTGCCATTTGAAGAATATCCATACAAGACATCAAAAAACAAGAATTTCATTCCAAATGATCATGTTTATGTGTTGTGTGAGAAGACCAGTACATTTTGATGATGGTGAGTTGATATGGGATGGTAAGATTGGCTGTTGGCCATTCACATAATATGTTATAGCACAAAAAACATCAAAGAACAAAGATGCAGGCACTGAAGAACTTAAGCCAATAGCATTTGTTAACAAGAAGGCTATGAGGGATATGGTGATCAACAAAGTGGTACCATCAATCAAAGAGGCATGGCCAACTTGTTTGTCGAAAAATATCAACATACAACAAGAAAATGCCACGTCCCATGTGAAGAATATTGATGCAGATTCCAGGAAAGTAGCAGATAGTGATGAATTCAACATAAATCTTATTCAACAACCAGCAAAGTCACCTGACTGCAATGTAATTTACTTGCGTTTCTTTGCTGCAATAGAGAGTGTGCAAAGTTTGATGGAAACATGAAACTTTGAAGATCTAATACAAGATTGTGACATGTCATACAATGGTTTGCGTCATGACACACTTGATGATGTATTTCTAACTGCACAAATGTGCAAGGCTGAAATTTTGGTGTGCAAAGACACAACAAGTATGAGATGCCACATATGGGGAAGCAGAGACTAAGGATGCAAGGAATTTAACAAAATATCTAACAGTCCCACCAATGCTAGTAATGAACAGCATTGATTACTTAAGGGACTTGAAGGTTGATATTGACAATGCAACTCTTGAAGAAGACTTAGGGTATGCACCAGTTTAGGTAGACATTTGGCAATGCACATTTGTATATTTTGGCGTAAGTCCTTTGTAAGGAAACTCAGAATTGTGTACCTCCTAATCACAAAATATTATGCATTAGTGAAGGGGAGTTACACATTACTAAATGCAATGTCTTTTGACAAAGCTCACACAATCTCAAATTACATTTTGCAATGCATCATCATATATTAAGTGGTTACTTGTGTGCAAGAGAGTATCACCAAAAAAACTCTCATAACATTAATCATAGAGTATTGCTAACAATAATCTGATTACATACAAGTTATAACAACATTGCACACTCCCTATGATCTTTGACTTCCATTACTCTCATTACATTCATCATTGAGTAGCGGAAGGGTGTATACCACCAACAATATTCTCATTCAGTAAAGAATCATTGAGTAGTTGGATTGTGTATACCACCATGAACTGGAAACAATTGCATCACAGATCACACCAAGGATGAATCACATAATGATATCACATAATCAATGACTCACATAATGATACCACAGAATCATAACCAGGTGAAGCACAAAATGATGTCACAGAATCATAACTAGGTGAAGCACTGAATGATATCACAAAATCATAACCAGGTGAATCACATAATGATATCACTGAATTATAACCAGGCGAAGCACATAATGATATCACATAATCAAAACCAGATGAATCACTTGATGATATCACAGTATCACGAACATATTGCATCACATAATGATATAAAAAATAGATAAAGAGTGTCACCTCCCTTCATATTTATGTTTGATCCATCCAGGCATTCGGATCTCTAGAATCTCGTCCACAGTAGCCTCTTTTTGAGCAGATAGTACCGGATCATCGGGGAACTGGGTGTCCGACACCATTTCAGAGTCAAAAGGAACGGACACGTTCGGTGGCCGAGTTTTGCCGGATTCAAATGGAACAGATAGATCTGGTGGCTCTGTTTCATCGGAGTCAAACAGAGCAGGTTGATCGGGAGGCTATGTTTCGTCGGAGTCAAACGACACTAGTAGATCGGAGATCTGGTTTCCCGGTGAGAATTTGCCATCATCATCCTCGCTGTTCGGAACCCACTCTCTGATGTTGTCGAATTCATCCATCTTCTCGTAACCCCAGGGTTAGGGTTTGAGAAGGTAAAGAACCCTAACAAAGGTGTTGATTTGAAGGGGGAAATCACCAGATAGAGAGGCGACGACGTGGATTTGAGACGAAAGATATGGATTTGAGACTCACCGGCTACAGAGAATCGCTCGGTGGCTCCGGCAGCCAGTGAGGTCGAGATAGAAAAGCGCCACGGAGAGATAGAGAGACACAGAAGGATGAGTGATCATAGTGGGGGGGGGGAGGTGTATGGTTAGAATTAGGTTAGGTTAGATTAATTGTTGGGTTGGGCTAATAGGTCAGATTAGGTTAAGTGTGAAAGGGGATACAATAGGTATAAATGCATGATCAATACTCTAGAAGGGGGGGGGGGGTTGAATAGAGTATGCAAAATTTTGCTAAAACTTGCAAGAGAAGCGGTTTCAAAAGAGTTTGTGAAGAGAAAGTGTGGTTCAAGGCCTTGAACTGAGTTCCAAGTCCTTCAAGTGAAAACAGTTAAGTATAAAGTGAATAAGTCTTTTTCAAGGCCTTGAAATGAGTTTCAAACCCTTGAAATGAAACTGTTTGAAAGCTGCAAGTAAACAAGTATGAAACTGTAAAGTAAATGTAATAGACACAAGATATATAGAGTTCAGTCCACTTGGACCTACGTCTCTACCTCAGGGATCTTCTCCCTGCAGGATTTTCAACTCAATTCTTATTAATCCACAGCTAAGCCCTAGATCTCAAGCACAGAGAGATACCTTACTCTGTTACAGCTTGTGGCTCTCACTAACCTATTTAGTACCTGCTCTAGCTATATGATTAACTAAGAATTCTTTATTGTTCACTTTGAACAATCCTTGAGAATGAGAACTAGAAGTATAAACAAGAAGATATACAAATGAAGTTCAAAACAGAAGAACACATAAAATGAAACTGTTGTATGAGTGCAGTGTTCTTCTGAGAATTAAATTGAGAATTCGATCTGCTTCTTTGCTTTTTGACAATCCTTGAATGTGTTTGAGTGTCTCTGTTTTTTTCTCGTTGATTTGTCTCTTCAAATGCTTCAAACAGAGATCCTTTTATACAGCTCAATTGGCCTGCAAATCTTCCATATTTTCAGCAACCAACTTTCCTATTTTGTAGGCAACAACTTTGACTTCTATAACAGCCTCTCCAACGGATAGTTTGATCAATATCTTCAATGCTACTGATTTGATCTTGTGTAGACATAAGTTGGGAAGCTTCCAAATACATCAAATTGATCACAGAATCAAATCATTGCTCAGTTTTCATTCCTGCAAAATACAAGTTAGGAAACATATCCTGCAATTTAGGAAACAAACTTTCCCTGCAAAGCTAAGTCAACCAGATGGATTAGATAGTACCAAACATGTAATGATTTTTTGTCTTTCATCATCAAATAACAATAGATCAAGCACAGGGGTTCATGAGTTGAGTCAAGATCAGAAAACTCCCCCTAAAAATATGCAGTTGAAGCTCAATCAGTTTCAAGGATTTGAAAGCTGTTTCAAGGTCTTGAAATAGACTAGCTATTCAAGTCTTTGAAACTGCTGAAACTGAATTGATCTTACAAAGTGGATTAGTGTAATTGGGCTTCTAATGCGGCCCAGATCTGATTTCTTTTTTTTTTTAAATAAAATGAGAGTCTTTTTTATGAGGGTATTGTTGCCATTCAACCCGATTAAGGTTACCAAAAAAGGAAAGTTGTAAATGTGAGTGGAGGTCCAAATAAGGAAATGGTGCAAAAGAGTTGGGACGGAGTGATACAATGTTATTCTTTTAATAATACTAACAACTTTGCGCTCTGACATACTGGTGGAGCAAATGTTTGTATCGGTTTCCTTGCTTTGACCTCTCCCTACTTCTAGAGAGAGAATTTTTCCGGCAAATCTTTTCATCCGACTTCCGAACAAAACACATCATCTAGCCTCTCAGCATCTTTCATGGCGACTCCGATGTGTATTGATGCTACCACAAAACGTACAGTCAGAGAGTCTTCTCCATGGGACTTCTCTGCTTCTACTCTACCATCGAAGCGGAGCTGGACGGAAAGTGTGTCACCAACTCCTTATGTCATGCTCACAAATCAACGCAGTTCTCGTTTACTCGTAGTTGATCGAGCTAAACTCCAGTCACTTTCCGAGGCATCATGGGGAAAGCCTCTGCAGTTCAAATCGTTCTCTCATGCTCGAAGAATACTGAATCATATCAACCGCTCTCGATGGTGGAACCGAGAAGCTACTCGCACTACTACACAGTCGTTGACTTCAATAAAAGAATTTCCCTTAGGGAAACAACAACCCGTCAACCCGACACCTTCTTCCCATCAGCCGCCAGCCTCCAAATTCAACAAGGGGGACTTATTTCCCATCCCGGTTTTGGAGACAACAAAACAGGGAGTGCTCTTTCCGTCACTGACACATGGAATGAATTACAGCGTCCCGTTTTCGCCCAAATCATGTCGTTTCTGGGGAACGCTTGACCCGCCATGGCTCTCACCGGCGAGATATGTGTCGACACTAAGTGGCAACGAGGTTAGCTGAAACCCACCGATGTTAGGGGATCATAATTTTTGATCGGACAATGTTCTGATTTCTTTTCCGGCCATCGCAATCACATACCGCCGTTGCCAACCGACCCACCGCTCAGCGCTTAGCTGCTCCACGTGTTGCTTCGATAACTCAAACAACGACGCAGCCTCTTGCCTCTGTTGGCAGTTGCAGAAAAAGGCGTGGATGAATAGGGTTCATCAACATATTTGGTCTTATCTTCATGTTTTGGCCCACAGACCATGGGCCTCATCTTTTAATGTTTGATTTCCTTAACTTGTTTATTTGGGTTTCGTTTTACATTGTGTTGTTTAGGCTTTAGTCACGTGTAGTGTTTGGGTTTGTAGCCCAGGTTTGTTTACCTAGTCTGGATAAGTACAGTTAGGTCATATTTAGACTGTATGTACTCCGCTGTGCCGGCGAAGGCTTACAGGTGAATTTAGTGTTTTTAGGATATGGTTGTACTATTTCTTTCTAGTAATATATTTCTTATCTTTCGCCCAAAAAAAGACTTACTGGTGGAGCTCTAACTACTAAGTAGTATTGAGTTATGTTAGAATGTAGACTCAGATTTGTTCTAATAAGACGAAAACAAAGTGAAAATAACACAGAGATAAAATAAACTTACAGATTAAAAGCCGACTCAAAAACATATACGATTTGAAGGATAGTCTCGTACAACGACGATCTCCGTACAACAGTATTTCCCCCTCACAGTTGGTGCGTCTGATTTGATAAACACTACAAAGGCGAATTGCTCCCCCAAGATAATAGTCATTCTTGTACTGTAGACGATGTACGAGTGTACAGTACACGGCGAACGAAATTATGGTTGACAGATATTGAGAGCATAAGAAGATGATTATTGGAAAAATTAGAATGAGAGGAGAGACTGCTATTTATTGATATAAGGCACATGTTAGGAATAGTTGCAATTGTTCATTTCAAATTGAAAGGGTACAGCTTTTCAATTCAAAATAAACGCGCAACTACTTTACATTCCTCAATTGAGTGACGCCAACCTTCAATGTCTCGTTTTTCATTCATCAATCAAAGATTTTGACGGGTGAGATCACAAACTAATCTCTTTACTTCTATAGTTTTATGTAAGCTCTCAAGTGAGCTTTCTCGAACCTGGGTTGTTTGAAGTCGGGTCAAAATCATATTTTCCAACATGTTCCAAGTGTTCTTCTTTTCTATTCGAGTTTCAAGAGATGCATGTATGAATGATCTGAGTATATACTCGAACAAAAACTCCCAAATCCTGAAATCACATGGTGAGAAACCCTAATCACAATTCACAAGTGCAAACCATGCATCAAGAAAAGAAAACATCCTATATTTACATCCTAGACCAACAAAAAGAAAAACGCACTCTTAGTACTAATAGAAAATTTTGAGACATTATTAATCACTGCAAATCATTAACCGGAGCAGCAGAGCACTGTTCTCCCTCCTGGCTTCCACGATCGCTCTCTCGGCCATCTCAATCTTCCTAGTAAGCTCCACGACCTCGTCGTCGTTCTTGAAGGGAACAACCGATGACGACGACGATGATTCGGTGAAGTTGCTCCTGTACTTGTTCACTGTCGTGTTGACGGATGCTAGGTTTTCGGGCCACGTGTGGAGTTGGCCTTCGGGCCCGAAACAGATCATGCAAGCTTCGATGCCGCAGAGTGTGGTTAGCTCCATGGCTTTGTTCTTCACAGAAGCCATCCTTCTCTTGAAGGTCGTCACCCGAGTCTTCTCGCTCTGGATTGCAGCCTTAACCATGATGACAGAGATTGGAGTTTAGATGATATTGATGATGTTTAGTGGTGTTTATTAATTACAGTATTTATAGTAATTAGTTTGATTCTACTTCTTCTAGTGTCCTAATCTTTCCATGACGTTGCATGGATTTCCAAGTTCTAGTAGGGCTACAAGTTGTTATAAGTTTAATTAGAAGATTCCAAATTGTGTGTTTTGGGGGAGAATTTCTTATATTTGTAAATACTACCTTAATTAATTGTTTCCAAGATTAAGGTTTACAATTCCTTAAAAAAAGATTAAGTTTGACAAGCGTACATAATCGTCCAAATTCGATTAAATGTACTTATCTTTTCTAGCAAACTATCTCATGTTTCTAAGTCCAAGATGGTTAGATACATTTTAAAAATGAACTAAATTCAATATTCCTCCTCAGATAAAAGTTTCTGTAGGAAAAGAGGAAAAATAGAAAGATGGGGGAGAGAATTTAGAAAGGGATAGACACGGTTTTGAGAGTTACTTGATCCACAAGTTGCTTAATCAAAAGGAACTACCATTTAGAAGTCTAATCAAAACCTTGGAGTACTTTCTGTAATTGATGTGAAGTTAGAGGGGGTGATTAGAAATTAAGGATTGCGTTATTTACGTGTACGTTAAGCAATTAATTTCTCTCTCTAACGTACACACACCCCGCATGAGCCAAACAACCATGCTTGCCGACCATGATAATAATAGTAATTAGGCTGAATTAGTGAAGCTGATGGATGACTAGGGCTGAATCTTAGCAATGAAGATTAATTAACTAGACATAAAATCAAAAGACATAAGAAAAACTTAGACAAGTTTTAGCGACCATTTGTAATTATACAGGTGGGGGTGCCGCTTTCAGGGAGTGACAAGTTAAAGAAATAGGCCACAGACCATGATACATCTGATGATCCGAACGTGTCCTTTTTTTTTTCATAAAATGAACGTGTTTTCACTAGCGGATGTAAGATTTTAATCTCGGCGGAGCCAACATATGTTATCTATATTATAAAATAGCATGGTTTAACTAACTTATGATATTTCAACCGTTAGATTAAATCAACCTATCCCCACCATTAGATCTGACCTATTTCTTACATCTCTAACTACCCACTCTCTTTGGACATCCCTAACTAGCCACTCTCCTTGGACATTCCTAACTAATAGGAGAGAGATTTTTCTCAACTACATCCCTAACTAATAGAATATAGGTTGTGATTGATTTCCACGTGCATTATAATGCTCATCCCATACTTGGAAGTTGTTCTTTTTTTATTTTTTCCACCACATTTGTAAATATAATTTTTGGATAACACCTCTAAATTCAAAAAAAAAAACAATCTCTAAATTCAAAAACTATCAAATTTAGAGATAGTGCCCTCGGGCACGAGCAATACTCTAGTATATCTATATTACTCGAGTTTTTAAATTAAAGTCAACATTTGAAATTTAAAGAAGAAGTAGACAAAAGTATTATATTTTGTAGGGACTAATATATAATTTTTGTATTATAAGTCACGAAATTATAAGGACGTTTTGTGAAATTTCATACCCTTGGAGGGGCCGTGGCCCCTGCCAGCCAGTAGCCACCCCTAGGTCTGCCACTGCTTGTTTTCTTGTAGTCACTGTTTTGAAATAATAATAATTGAAAGTATGACGTTATAAGAACAAGAAAAAGCTTAGAAAGAATCAATGGTGAAGCCAAAAACTGAAACAGTCGAGACAAAAAAATATTAATGTGTCTTTTTAAAGATGTTAGTGAAAAATATGAACTCAGTCGGGACATTTAGGTATTATTATAAAATTATGTTAGTTAAGAATCGTAATAGTTGGGGTAAAAGTGCAATTTTGATGAGGCATATAGCTTCACCGCGGTAAGAATAAACTCAGTCGGGACATTTAGGTATCCCTTAATAGATTCACCGCGGTAAGAATAACTCGAGTACCAAGTAAGAAGCATATAGCCCGACCAAATTGGGTTGCAAATGAGATTTGTTATGCGGTACTTCAATTTAATGAGTTCATACTACACAATCTAAAATTCAAGTGCTTGGCTGTGACTTTGACTTGTTTAATTTCAATAGCTTGTATGTTTGGACTTTGGACAATAGTTATGTTAATTGTTTAGTGACCTTAATTATTGTCATTCGGACGACCGTCATGTTAGCTTACATTTTTTAATTGGATTGAGTTTCCTTGTTATAATGATTTCATGTAAATTAATGTGTGAGTTTTTTAAGTATAAAAAATGTTATCAAATTAACCTCAGTTTAAATCGAAATCGAACCGTTTGTAGATGAATTGAACTAAACCAATTCGTTTATCCGTTTATAAATAGTTTAGTTTCAGTTTGATTTTTTTTCAAACTGAGAATTTTGATTCGGTTCGGATTTTGGTGCAATTCGAACCGAACTGACCCGTTGACACCTCTACTTACCTGCTGCACTATTTCCATCGTGGGGATAGGCTATCAAGGTTGGGGTTCAACACTTCACCTTTAATTTACATGCTCCACTAATGAATACTACTCTGTCCCAGTTCTTCCCCATCATTTTGACTTTTACCATTATTCACTGGGTCACTTTGACTCGGTGATTTGGATAGCAAAGTAATTTAATTTTTTGATAATTTTTTCATGGTGTTGTAGACTATAAGTTGCTCTATAACACCGTGAAAAATTTATCGAAAAATCGCATTATTTTGCTATTGAAATCACCCGGTCAAAGTGACCCATATACGAGTCAAATATTCCCAATGATGGGCATGAGCTGGGACAGAGGTAGTATCCATGGCTGACACACAATCAGAGACACCTGTCAAGGCATCTCCTAATGGAAGTGGGCAATAAAAGATGGAAAATTAGTCAGAGCCAGTGATTTGACTACATTCAATGGTCTGTCTTGGTGTGATTCAGCAAACAGTCATCGCCACCTCTGCACATTTACCCTCAAGTTGCACTACTCCTTATCCTTGGCTATCTCGGTTTGGGGTTTACACTTTCTTTTTCTAGCTTTTGGATTATGGTCGTATACTAAATGTGACACAAAACTAGAAAGAAAGATATCAAACTGTCAAATACATGAACTAGCCGTTTGGCCTAATTGGCGGAGTTATTTTGTTAGGTTCTTTCTTCGATAGCACATTCGTTTTTTCAACAATAATAGTATAGTATGAAACTGAATTAAATATTTACATGAAACACAATATTTACACCGTCCCCCGGCGTAGAGCCACATAAGGGCAAGATGTGGCACTTGTACCCCCAAATTTACAAAAACTATAGTAATACTCATAATTTTGAATATTTTAATAGTCATGTGATTTTATTAAATGTTAGGGTAAAAGACACTTTCCACCCTTGTACTTAGGCAGAAATACACTCTGCTTCCCCGACGTTTGGACAAATATGCACCCTTGTTAGTGTCTTTTACCCTAAATGTTATATTTAATTTTTTCTTCTTGTAAAATCCAGTCCAGATCAAATCCGACTAGTCCGAAAAACGGAACCGTGCAATGTTATGAAAAGGCTGGTATTAGTACATCTACTTAAGGATAAAGTATCCTGATATGAGTTCAGCCTTATCCTAGAAGGTCCATAATGGAAATATGCACTCTTTCTATTTCTCCTCCCCCTCCCTATAAATACGGATCACTCACCCCCAACACACCGTGCCTCTTCAAACTGCAAAATTAACAAAACCATTAATCTGGAAACATTCTGTAAAATGATGGAGATTCCGGTGACCGGAGGCTGTCCGGCGCCGATTGGGAAGGCTGATCCCCCCGTAGGGTTAGGACTTTTCAGTAATTTCAGCCCTCGCGTCTCCTCCCGGAGATCAAACAGCTGCTCAATCAAATGTTCACCCAGATCGCCCATCCGACTCGTTTCCAGAGCCGCTGTCTCCTCCAACGATTCTTCGGCGTCTCGTTCTAGGCACGCTCCGGTGAGTTGAGATTTCTCGACGAATGAAGTTCTATTAGTGGTTCAAAACCGTTGGTTGCATAATGAATGATTAATAATTTCATGGAAATCGATGATTGAATTGTTTATAATTTCAAATTTCTCTGGCCAATGCAAGCAAAATGTTACCACTCCGTCTCACGTAAAATGCACAATTTGACTTTTTCACCCGTAACGGGATTATTTTCACCTGATGATTTAAATAGCAAAATTTTGCAATTTTTAAATATTTTTTCATGGTGTTGTAGAATAACTCTTATTCTACAAGAACATAAAAAAAATTATCGAAAAATTGTATCGTTCTGCGATCTAAATCACCGGGTCAAAGTGACACAGTTACAGGTGAAAAAGTCAAATTGTGCATTTCACGTTGGACGGAGTGGTATATGTTCTGCAGATACACAAGTGGGCTAGAGCAAGCTCTATGTGTGTTGATGATGTATACATAGTAATTGATCTGTTCACTCATACCAGTACAATAGAGGAATGATATGGAAGGTTGGAATAGTGGTGTGGTGTTTATATTGAAATCAAAACTAACAAAAATGTGGGTGGTAACTTTTTTGGCTTGAAATTTGAACTTTGAATTGGTTAACCTTATTAGTCCACATTTATCTTGTTCGAATTTTCTAATTTTGTTAGTCATGGTGTCGACGACTTGGCATAAAGTAAGAACTCAAAATTGTTTCCTGCCCGAGCTATTTAAGCTATCAAAGAGGGCGAGCGAAAGAGGGCAAAGTTTAGAAATGAACGCATCATAGTTGGAGCTTTCCCTTTCGAGACCGAATTACTATATAGGAGGAGTGCACTTCTAAAATATCCCAACTATTTCTTGCAGATAACCTGTTCCTTCTCTTAAAAGAAAAGGAAAAAAAAATCTTATTGTTGACTATTGAGTGACTGGGAAAGTGTAGGTTGGCTGTATGGTTGGTCTTATTCTCTTCTTATATTTTAATCTTGACTAAACTAATCAATATTTGTCCACTTTGTGATCTCCACCAATAACAAATTGAATATCAACATGATTTTAGAAAAAAAAAAAAAAAAAAACATGACTTCTGTTTTGTGCTAAGTAAGATGCATAACGTATTTCCAAACTTTGAGTCTCCACTAATAATTGTACACTGCTGTTTGGAACAATTGGTTATACTTTTTGCTTATAATCTTCCTTTCCCTGGCACGTTATCGCCACAAAATACTCCGAAAGAACCCCCAAATGACAGATTGTACTAACTCTGTTCTCCATAATGCAATCATCGAAATCTGCTAATCATGCACCACAGTTTTTACCCATTTACTATCCATGTGCAGGATCTTGGCCAGTTCTGTAGTTGCTAAGATCAATCTGATCAACAAATTTGTTCATCAACAATATCAAATTCAGTTTCTTGTAGATACTTTGTGATTCTGATATGATAATTGGGCCAATGTTCTGATTAATTATTTGGTTTTGTGAACTCAGATCAATCGACCAAGATTACACGTTGGGCTGCCCCTTGATGCAGTTTCAGAGAGCAATAAAATAAAGCAAGCGCGCGCAATTGCTGCTGGATTGAGGGCTTTGAAATTATTGGGTGTTCACGGTGTGGAGCTCCCAATCTGGTGGGGCGTAGCTGAGAAAGAAGTGATGGGGAAGTATGATTGGTCAGGGTATCTTACCTTAGCTGAAATGGTCCGAGACATGGGTCTACAACTCCACATCTCAGTTTGCTTTCATGCATCTAGACAATCCAAAATTCCTCTTCCTCGATGGGTTTCACAGATTGGAGAAACCCAACCTAGTATATTCTTTACTGACCGGTCGGGGAAGCAGTATAAGGAGTGTCTGTCATTGGCTGTGGACGACCTACCTGTTCTGAATGGAAAGACTCCGGTCGAAGTTTATGGTGACTTCTTCGACAGTTTGAAGAGTGCATTCTCTTCGTTAATGGGCTCCACTATCACGGTAAGTAATATATCAGAATCTGTCCTCAGTCCTCACCCATTTCTATATCCATTTTAAATAAGGAGTTCTTGAAACCACCATGCCACCTTCATTCTTGTTCCAAGAAATTGGTATATGAAGATCCTTAAGCAATTTTTTCTTGTTTTAAAGGGCAATTGCATGAAGGGATTCGTTTATGAAAAGTTTCCTCGCAAAAACAATTTGAATGCATTGTCATGTTCGGTTAATGGCACCTATGTGACCTCATATAGAATCAACCTTAGCATATGCAAGCTCTTAATCTTTTATTTTTTGTTCATCTTCAGAGAGCACTAACTCCTTGGCTGTCTACGTTAAAAGTGTGAACAAAGTTTGAGGACCACCTGTTTTTAAAACCCAGATTGTCATTATTATTTGTTCCAGACAAGAAAGCTCCTTCATTTTGATTGCATGCATTTTGGACTCTTTTCTCGCATTTTTCCTCGTGATTTGCATTTGGGTGATTCTGGTGGTTGATTTAGACAATAGCAGTTTGTGGTGGTTGTTGGTTGAGGAAATTGTAAGCTTAAGTCATTGTACATAATCACAGGTCCCAGAGCATTCAACCTTACTTTCTATAAAAACCCAATACCCATTGAGTTGTTTCTTTAATCACTAAACTGGACCACTTTCACACTGAGATTTCTAAGAACGGCTCGCTTGGACGGTCCTATTTTTCATGTTCCATCTGTTTCTGGATAAAATGGAGGCACAACAAATACCTAACATGTCTAACTCTTGATTGAGCTGTACTTCGGTTTCAACTTCTTCCAACTACCTAACCTGCCCATTTAGTTTCACCTAATTTTCAAAGATGATCACTGTTAAATCATGGTGTCAAAGGGCCGGGCCGGTATGGGGGCGAGCTGGGAGGGGAGGGGGCGGTCCGGGCTTTTGGGGGAGTAAGGTGATCCCGACCGGTTGGGGGCTAAAAGCCCTTGGGTTCGGGGCCGGGAGGGGGTCGGGCCGGTTCAGGGTCGGTAGGCTGGGCTTTTGGCCGAGGAATGCGACCCCGACTGGTTTCGGGGCCGGGCTGCTTCGTAGGGGGGCGGTTCAGGGCCTAGGATGAGAGGGGGCCGGTGGTCTGGAGCCGATTTGGCCGCGGGCCGACTCTATTGACCCCATGACTGTTAAACCTAGTAAATGTGTCCTTTTTAACAAATCTAATTGCTACACATTTGTGTAAAACTTGATCAATATGCTTATTATTCTGCTGTGCCCTTTTATCTTTGTATAATTCACCAAAGATGCTCATGGTTAAACCTAGTAAATGTAGTCGTTTGTTAACTAACCTATTTGCTAAAGAGATACCAAAATACTTATGGTTCTGGTCATGGTTGCAGGGAGTATCAATTGGTCTAGGACCTGATGGCGAACTTCGCTACCCTTCTGACCATCTTCTATCAAGAGGAAACCCTACTCCCGGAGTAGGTGAATTCCAATGTTACGACTCAAACATGCTCAGCAACCTCAAACATCACGCCGAATCAACAGGACACCCTCTCTGGGGACTCTCTGGTCCTCACGATGCCCCAAGTTACAACCAAACTCCACGAACCAACACTTTCTTCGACGAAGAAAGAGGATCGTGGGAGACTCCGTACGGTGACTTCTTCCTCTCTTGGTACTCTAGTCAACTCATATCACACGGGGACCGCCTCCTATCCCGTGCCGCATCGACCTTCTCGGACGCTGAACTGAAGGTGTACGGTAAGCTCGCGGTTGCTCACGCGTGGTATAAAACACGGTCCCACCCATCAGAGCTCACCGCCGGATTTTATAACACGGCGAACCGGAACGGGTACGAAGCGGTCGCTGCCATGTTTGCAAAGAATCGTTGTTCGATGCTTTTGCCAGGAATGGACTTATGTGATGAAAACCAGCCTCATGAAGCTCACTCAAGTCCAGAGTCATTGCTAGAACAAGTCACAGGTGCTTGCAGAAACCATGGGGTGGAAATTGCTGGGGAAAACTTGTCTGCTTCGGGCGCGTCCAGTGGTTTCGAACAGATGAAGAGGAATCTGTTGGATGAGAACAAGGCGGTGGACTTGTTTACCTACCAAAGGATGGGAGCGCGGTTTTTCTCTCCTCACCATTTCCCTTCGTTTACTGGCTTTGTTCGGAGCTTGAACGAAGCAGAAAAGGGTTCTGGATCAGTTAATGGTTCGGGGAAAGGTAAGAATCTTCATGTGCAGTCCGTTTAATTAACAATTGAAGCGCGATGCTGTAAATAAATATAGAATCAGTTGTTAGATTGTTGTTTGGCGTGTCAGCCTTTCGTCATAGTAATGGGCAGCGAATACATTCGCTGTACAAGTGCTCGGGGTTTTATACTTGTTGCAGATTATGTTGTTAGTGAAGGCCTGTGAGGCTGTGACAGATTCAATAGTTCATTTATCTTGATTGTCCAATTCAATCATCATTAGCTCTCTTGGTTATCACGTCATGTTGTTACATCGTTCGATCTGTGATTTACTCTTTGGTGACTTGTGGTTTTAAAGTTTCACATAGTTGATTTGCGATATTCTCTATGTTTCTCGTAACAATTGTGTTTATATTTTTGTTAAATGGTAATTGCATTTTACCCCTATACAGTTAGGGGTGTGTTACAAAAGACTTTGTCCTTTCCTTCCATTTTACAACTTTATGTGGGGTATGGGTAAGATGGAAACGATCGAATCTTGGTTTCTGTGCCTTTCCAATCCATTCTTCCTCCATGACGGAAGCAATGGAAGAAACACTTCAACAGCCAGAAGTGGAAGATGATGAGATGAAAGAGAACTCTCTCATCACTATCAATAACCTAGATGAAAGTGATGATCATCTGGGAAAGAAACAGAAATATCTCGCTCCTTTTGCGAATGATAATCTGGGCAATCAAAGTAATGATGTTTTTTATCTTAGCAAAGGCTTGCGGATCTTGTAACATCGCAGAAACACACAAAAAAATGCGGACAAGTTCCAAGTCCTAACTCACTCATTCAAAGACGCCTTGAATAAGGCATTGAAATTTAAGGGTTTCTTCTCCAGTGAAACAGATCTGGAAGACGAATCGGAGATCATGGATAATTATGACTCCGATTCAGATTCCGATCTGGACATTAATGAGGAGGAAGGAGAAATCCCCGATGAAATTAAAGCAATATCCGAAGTGGTATTTCCACAAGAGTCAAACGAAAACTGAAAAAGAAACTAAAGGACTTTCTCATTGTTAAACTCCTGGGTAAGGAGATTGGTTACAAAGCTCTCACTAATCGAGTGAAAGGGCTTTGGAGTTTGAAAGGAAATTTTGATGTTGTTGAAATTGAGGCAAATCACTTCATTTTTAAATTCGACTCGGAGGAAGATCGATTAAGAGTCTACACGGGTGGACCGTGGGTGATCTTGGATCACTATCTAACAGTTCGAAAATGGATACCAAATTTCGCTCCGTCGGAGACCTCACCAATTTCAACTGCAATTTGGGTGACGCTGTCGGGGCTACCATACGAACACTTTAACAGAACATCCCTAGAATAAATTGCGAACGTGCTTGGAAAGCGTCCGAGAGGGGATATTAACTTCATTGCCCTCTTTCACTGAACTCTCTTCAGTTTCAAGCTTCATCATTGTCCTTATTCTCAAATTTTTTAAATTTTTATGAATTTTCGCTTTTCTATTTTTTCAATTTTTTTCATATTTTCCTAGACTCTATATGCTTTTGGCCAACTCGATTAACCACACGTTTTGGGTAGGGGACTCAATAATTAAACGTGCAACAATGCAAAAAAATATTAAACTAGCACAGTACGACACTAAAACACCACTCTACACTAACCACATTAACACAGTACTACACAAACTACATGTAACAAGGCTATGCAAGACAAAACATGGCTGGTGAAATTATACACAAACTCCCCCACACTTAAGTGTTTCGTTGTCCTCAACGAATTTAGAGATCAAGTACGAGGTGTCCTCGCTTAAATGTGCAGGCGGTGGATCTACACAATTATCGCTCAAAATGTAAAAACAAGAGAGAGAGTTAGAGGTACCTGGGGTGCCCGGACCTACATGGGCACCGTGTCCGCAAAACTGCAACAAGAAGGGGTCTTGTGGACCGTTGGGAGTTTCCGAAAAAGTCTCATCTCGCGCCCGGATTCCGATGCGCCTACTCAACATTCTAGCGTCTTTTACCCGTGTCCCTGCACACTGATTGAAAGAATTAACGCAACTCTCTCTCACCCCTCAAAATCATATGGAGAACTAAAATAAAGAACATAAATATATAGCATCCTACTCTACATTGGGTTGCCTCCCAAGCAGCGCATGTAATTTAAGGTCGACAGCCCGACCCGGTTACCTCAACCGAAAAGGATGGTGGATGATGTTTTATCCCTCCACTTCTTCTTCTTCCACCATCTCTTCTCGATAACTTCAAGTGCACCCCTGTGCTGTGCAAATGGCGGAGAGTTGTAGAAGCTGATTTTTTTCATCTTGCAGTTTATCTTCTTTATCAGCTTCCACCAAGTACCACTGGGCTCATATGCGTCGCTCTCCATAAAGTCATCCCAGTAATACCTCTTTGGTGCTAGATGCACATCAAATGACCCATTCAATTCATCCACACCTCCACACTTGCTGACTTCCTACTCCTTGACTATGAAATATGGATGATCAATATAATCACCCATAGGACAAGAGATTGGAAGTTGCTCATCACATTCTTCCCCATAAAAATCTCCATACACAAGTCTTTCCAACTCATCACAGACTTGATTAATATGAGATACGGAGAATTCTTCGAAAGTATGAGTAGGGGCTTTTACCTCAATTGGTATGGGCACAAGTGAATCATCAGCTTCATCGTCGGCACACCACAGGCTTCCAATGCTGGTGTCTTCCCATTTTTTGACAAGGATGTGAGGGCGTCTGCGGTCTTGGCTCAATACGGAAGATCTTCCCATCTTCGGCACACAGGTCCACCCCAGTCTGAATCAGAATCTGGGTCCTCATAAATGGAAGAGTCCACCAATGGGACACTGCAATCTTTGTTCGGCTCAGGTATCTCTTCTTCAACTTGTGGTGGGGATGATGAAGGTTCAATTTTTGGCTCACTGTCATATGCTTGATTCCCCTGCTGTTGACAGTTTTTCTATTCGTTTCTTTATCCTCTCCATCATCTCCCTCACGTATTCCCTACCTGTGGCAGAATCCTCTTGTGGCACTTGTGCAGCTATGGACAAAAATTTGGCGCACACTTCAATGTCATTCATAATACTACGCCGTTCAGCCATACTTTCTGCTGATTCTTCTTGGTGCCGATGAAGCTGGGGTGTATGAACTCGGCACGAGTCTCTATTATCATGATAAATGCCGCATCGATAGCACCAAACTATGCATGCGTCCTCTTCTTCATGATTACCCATGCAGTAGAAACAATATGGGGGACCTGAATGATAGTCCTCACTCCACATGCTTAGTAGAATCTCCTGCTTCCTGTGGTCCTGAGAAAACAAACTCAAAAGACACCCGTGAAGCAGAGAGATAGAGAATAGAACAAAATAAAACTAAACTTAATAAAAGTACTATAAACTAATTCCTAACTAAATAATCTACCGCTATCCCTGGCAACGGCGCCAAAAACTTGACGCGATTTACTAATGCGTTTAAACGCAAGTGCATAGTCAAGTAATATAGGGGTGGTATTTCAACCCCGAGTTATCGATCCCACGAGGATAGACTTGAGACTATTTAATTAGTTACTTAAATTTAGAGTACGGTACAAGAAGAAGGATTAGATTGATTTATGAATTAAAATAACAACTAAGCTAATATTTTTGTATTTTTTTTTATATTTACGTAATAGATATGGTGAAACTAGGCAATATTTAGATCACCTAGGGCTCTAGACGATTTCCGGTTCAGCTATGTAACACGTCAATCCTATTCTAGTTCAGCCGGGTAATAAACTATGACAATATCCTGCCGGTCTCATGTCACTTTACGTCTCGGTTAACTACAATCTCCTCCCGGTCTCATGTTGTCTACCGGTCCGTTCTAATAGGTTATCTACCGGTACGATAATGGGTCCTGTCGGTCCACCGTTTCAACGTAACAACTAAATAATCCTACCGAATCTACCCACACTAGGCCAATCCTAACACTTCTCCTTTTCAGTTTTGGCTATTCGGGATTGTGTTCAAATTCTCTACACAATTAGGTTGAGTCACTGTCGTGCACTCATCTAATTAGCTAGTACGTCCGGGTAGCTACTCCATTCATACTAAAGATTAAGCGTAGAACAAGAACATGTAACTAGAACGAATATTAACTTTAAGCAAGAAATTGATTCACAAAATAAACCCTATTTTCGTTGAATATCAAATCATATCCTAATCGTGTCAATAGACTAAGATCAACAAGTTCAAGAAACTAACATTCAATTGAAGAATCAAATTCAAATGCATGAAACAAAGTTTGAAATCCGGAAAATAACAGTCTACATAAACCCTAGGCTCTCGTAGAGATGCCTAGCAAAGTATTTAGCTAAGAAGAATCAACCAAACACGGTGCAATAGTTTCTCCATACAAATATTGAGAAAGAAGAAGAAGAAGAAGAAACCAAAAACCTAGCTCTCCAATGGTGGCTTTTTATGTTCTCTTCGTCCCCGTCTTCTTCCTTCTCCTCCTCCCTTTGTTTCCTGCTCCAAATATGCATGCACACTCTCTCAAGGACGGACTCCTAGGTTAGAAGAAGTCCCCCCCAAAGCTCAAACTCTTTAAAAATTACAAAACAGCCCAAAAAATTGCGATTTAGCCCTCTGTTCGCACGAACAAACGGGTGTTCGCACGAACAGATATTTACTCTCTGTTCGCACGAACAATTTTTTTGTTCCCACAAATGTTCAGCTTGTTTTTCACCTTTTCTTGGTTTTCCCGAAATTTTTCTAAGTGTTTTTGTTCGCACGAACACCCCTGGAGATGAACTCATATTTTCATCATCTTCGACGGACCTTAACTTTCTCGTCCGATCTCCGTTTTAGCTCCGTGACCTATCGTTGGAAAGCTCTTTGAGTCTAATTTCATTTTCCACTGGTCTAAATCCAAAATGTTTTATAGAACTCGAGATACATTCAAAATAGTGTAGATTGGTCACTTTTGCTCCTCTGACTTTGCTTCTCTTGCTTCCTCTTGAGTTTGCTTTGTTTCCGAAGTTCGTTTGATGCCTCCAAGCCATCGTTTAGCATCCATTCCAGTCAAGACAACATGAAAAACCATACCAAGCGATTATATTTGACAAATAACAACGAAATATGCATCGAAACGCCCGGATTAACAATAAAGTGCTAAAACTCAACTTTCTACGTTTTCTCAACATTCATAATGTAAAACTCATATTTCGACCCCCAGAATCACGCAAAACGATAAAAAATATGCAAGAAATATAACTCTAATAAAGAGTTATCAATGAGGCTGGAAGCTTTCAAGAAGGAAGGACTGACGACACTATCAGCGATGGTGAACTCAAGAAGGGGATGGGGGGAACTTCCGGCGAATCCCCGAGGTATCCGAAATGGTTCCGTCAGGGGAACGAAGTCACTGCCCTGATTGTTTCTCCATGAAGATCATCCGCTGGAAATGTCGTGGGGCAGGTAACGATGAATTCAAACGTCATTTTAAGGATCTTATCTTTGAGCACAAACCAGATATTTTTGCTCTGGTCTGAAACAAAAGTGGAAATTGCAAGTCACTGTGGGCGTTTACCACAAATCCAATCAAGGGATTCTTGCGTTCATCAAAAGGAAAGATTTCCTGGATTGGCCTCTCTCTGCTATTTATGCGAGCCCGAGCCCGGACAAAAGAAAAGAGCTTTGGGAAGATCAAGAGAACATATCTTAATCAAGCAACACTCCATGGCTGGTGGTAGGGGATTTCAACGATATCGCCAATTCTAGCGAAAGAAGAAGCATGGTCAGAGAGAGGAAAGACGGTAGAATGCAAAGGTTTTGCAACCACATCAGTAACTGCAAGTTGGTGGACTTGGGAAGCTCTGGTCCAACACTTACATGGTCCAATAGTAGGAGTGGAGCTGCGAACACCCTGAAGAGGCTTGACAGAGCTATGAGCAACTGCGAATGGATCGGTATTTTCCCTGATTTCAACATCACTACTTTTCCTAGAACATACTCGGACCATTAACCTATTATGGCGAACACAGAAGGTATTCCTAACCCCCCTAAGCTTACTAGATTTTTTAAATTTGAAGCTATGTGGCAACTAAGCTCACGTATGAAACTGTTGTTAAAATTCATGGAATTGTAATAAAGAGATTGCTGATAAGTTGAACCTTGTTGCTCACAACTCTATGCAGTGGAACAAAGAGCACTTTGTTAATGTTTTTTAGAAATAAAAAAGATTGATCTTGGGAAGAATTAGAGGAATTCAAACTGCTCAATCCTCAAAAATTTCACATAGTCTTTTCTACTTGGAGGTAGATCTTATTAAACAGTATAATTGTATTCTCAAAGAAGAGGAGTGGTTGTGGATGCAAAAATTCAAAAGAGAATGGATAACTAAAGGTGAAAGAAACACTAAGTTTTTTTCATATCACTGCCACCATAAGGAAAAATAAGAAGTGGATTAACTGTCTCAAAAAGCTAGATGGTAATTGGGACATGACCCTGCTAATCTCGTTAGGAATGTCACTGTCTTTTTCAAAAAGCTTTACACTAACTCTGATGAAATAGGTTTTGGACACGATAACACTTGTGATGGCAGAACCTATGGCACTTTCTCACATGACATGAACAAGATCCTTACTGCTCCTGTCACTATTAAGGAGATTGGTGATGTTGTTAAATCCATGAAACCGTTCAAAGCTCCAGGAAGTGATGGGTTTCACGCTTACTTTTTTCAGAAATATTGCATATTTTAGGGAAAGACATAACTTTGTTTGTTCAAAATTGCTTGGGTACTTGTACTATCCCCCATGAGATTAACAAAACCTTAATCTGTCTTATCCCCAAAGTTGATAGACCTATTCAGATGAGCCAATTTGGACCCATTGGTCTTTGTAATGTGGCTTACAAAATAATCACTAAAACTCTAGTTGATAGACTCAGGACTTACATTGACAAATTTGTGAGTAACATGCAAAGTAGTTTCATTCCTGATAGAACTACAACAAATAATATCGCTATTTCTCAGGAAATTCTGTACTCAGCTATGAATAGAAAAGGAAAAAAAGGGGATATGATCTTCATGATAGACCTTGAGAAAGCTTATGACAAGCTCTCATGGTCATTTTTACATAACACCCTTATATGCTATGGGTTAGATAGATAATAACCTAATAACTCTCATTATGAACTGTGTCACTACCACTTCCCTCTCTCCTGTGGAATGGTAAGAGACTGGATGAGTTTAAGCTTGAAAGGGGTCTTAGGCAGGGTGACCCCCTGTCCCCCTACTTATTTGTTTTATGCATTGACAGGCTGTCCTCTATGATACAATATAGGGTTGAGGAAGGATCTTGGAAAGGAATAAAAGTCTCTACAAAAGGACCCCACATTTCTCACATTATGTTTGATGATGATCTTATGCTCTTTGCCCAAGCTGACACTGATAATTGTCAAGTGGTGATTGACACACTTATGGACTTTTGTGAAGTGTCTGGCCAATCTGTGAACTTAACCAAGTCAAACTCTTTGTTTCCCCTAATATTCAAAGAAGTTTTGCTAGAGAACTGAGTTTTCAAAGTGGTGATTGACCCACTACTAACTTGGGAAAGTACCTTGGAACCCCTTTGCTTCATGGAAAAGTAAAATGGAGTGATTTTCAAGGAGTGATTGATAATTTGAACTCTAAGCTGGCAGGTTGGCAAACTAATCATCTTTAGAGCAACTCTTGTGAATGCAACCTTGTATGCTCTTCCTATGTATAGGATGCAAACTTCTCTTCTCCCTAGCCACATTTGCAAGAAAATTTACCAAATCAATAGAAACTTTCTATGGGGAGATACTATTGAAAAAAAGAAACTGCACCTTGTGAGCTGGGATAAAGTTTGCAAGCCTAAGATAAAGGGTGGCTTAGGCATCAAAAAATCTAAGCTCTTAAATAAAGCTTTTCTGGCCAAACTATGATGGAAAGTCATTACAAAAGAGAAATCTTTGTGGAATGATGTTCTCAATAAGAAATATCTTGCTAGAAATAATTTCTGGAATTGGAAAACTAAAGGTAAAGCTTCACATACTTGGAGAAGTATCATCTCTACTAGAGACTTTATTAAAAGTCAACTCAAATGAAATATTGGGAATGGTGATAACATCTATTTTTGGCATGATAAATGGTGTGGGGATGACCCTCTACACTTAAAAGCTGGACATGCTGATTTGGTGTCTGACATCAAGTTGTGTTCTTTGATGAATTTTGATGGTACATGGAAACTGGATGAAGTGAACTCTAATCTTAATGAGGACACTCTGTGTGTTATCAAAAGAACTACCTTCACCATCTATAGTACTCAAACTAACAATTTGAGATGGAACAGTGTGGCTAATGGTGAGTTTAGCATCAAAGAAGCCTTTAAGGCTCTTACTGCAAACCAATCCACCTTTTTGAATTGGGACTGGAGTTTCTTTTGGAAATTTAAAACTTCTCAGAAGCTCTTAAGCTTTCTTTGGAAGGTGCTCCTACAAAGACTCCCAACCAATGAGTTGAGAGTTGTTAGGGGAATGGATACCAATGGGGCTTGCCCTAGATGCAGTATGAGTTATGAGAGTCACACTCATCTTCTTAGAGATTGTTTACAGTCAAAGAAAATCTGGAATAAGTTGAGATTTGAAATTGGTTAAATAAAGATCAAAATCTTGACCTTAATGGGCGGATTTACAAAAACATGAAAGACCATACACTCTTCTTCCAAGATATCCCTTGAAAAACTGTTTTCACAGTGACACTGTGGACAATATGGAAAAACATAAGCAAAAAAGTCTTTGAAGGGATTCACACAGAGGCCAACACCATTGCCTTTGAGGTCCTTAAAACCTCCACTGACATCCACAATGCTTTTAACCAAAGCAATGAGATGCAAGTGGAAGTTGTGAATAAATCTAACTGGTTGTTACCTGATGCAGGAAAGGTGAATGGATGCTAGCTTATACCCATGTGTGGGTGGAGCAGGTTATGGGGGGATCCTAAGAGATGACAAGGGTGCACATCTTTGGAGCTTTTCGGGAAGCTCTCCGGAAATCTTTGTGATTCAAGCTGAGATTTCGGCCATCTACAAAGGCCTCACAATTGCCTACTCTAGCAATTTTTCTAAGATTGAGGTGGAAATTGACTCTTTGAATGCTGAACTTATCTTCAACAATCCAAACTACAACAATGTATGCAGATTCAACCTTATCCAAGAAATCATAAACCTTCTCATCCTCTCCCAAAGCACGGTCAAACACATTCCCAGAGAGCGAAACAAGTGTGCTGATAAATTCGCCAGAATTGGATCATTTCAAGTCGAAGACCTTCTGGTTTATAGTCAGTCACATGAGGCAATTGTGGATAATATCAGAGAGGACATGGGAGGCGATCTGGAGATGCAACACTCCAACTCCATTCAGGACCTGCCCTCTGCTTTTGGCTTCGGTTGCTATTTATTTTTATTTGAATGCTCATGACTGTTTGATCATGAATGTTGTCTTATTGTAATCACCTATGTCTTTCTTTTCCGATGAATAAAAAAACTAGTGTGAACATTATGATGCATAAATTTGTAGTAAGAATTTAATAGTGATAAACAAGCAAGGTTCGAACAATGAGTGAATATGTAATAAGTTCATCTGCCCAATTGCACCTAGCACTCGTGTCTGTTAGGTGATAATCGAAAACTAATTCTTTTAATATGTCATGTTTGCTTTCAAAATCTCATGACAAATTATTTACCATATGCACTTGTGGGCCCGATGTCAAAACATCAACCTTGAATAGTTGGTAGAACTAGCTTACTAGGGGCGTTCGACATATTAGTTTGAGTCGCAAAAGGCACCAACATAAATGTAGCAGTATAATTTTAGGTTCACACGGTGTGCTGCCTAATTATTAGGTACTCCAGAGTTAATGATGTGTATGTACTCCGCTTCATACAACACGACTTATCATATAAAGTTATTAAGTGTCATGTGCTGTATAGATTCGATTCATACTACAGTTAACATATTAATGGTAATATAGAATAGAACCATTAGAGTCACAGGTCGAGGCAGGAATAGCGAAGTAGTGAGGCACAATCATACTTCGTAAATAAAAGTTGAACTTTTTCCTGATTTACGAAGGACACAATTAAAAGATTCTAATATAAAATTTAAATACGAATAGTAATGTTATCCCTCGGAACTAGGGTGTGACACGTGCCCCACCGTACTGCACTCTAGCTATACATAATATGATGTTTAGTTAATCTATCACAACTTACTGAGTACCTTTATTCCAAAACCCAAGCAAGAATCACAAGAAGATGAACAGAATTTTCAAATATTACATGAGAGAATATGTTTATCGAAGCTTCCTAACAAATCTTTTTTCTGTATATGCACATCCGGGGTTCGATCCCACAACCTCAAGCCTAAATAGTCACATTAAACCAACCAAGAAAAAAGTCACGTGTCGTTTGAAAAAAAAAAAATGAAGTTGTACCTACCAAACCCACCACCGCAACCACAAAAAACTACATGACCAAACAGGCCCTAGTTTCGATGAAAACGAAGCAAACCAAACAAGTCCCTCCTTTAAACACCTCGCCGATCTCTTCTTCTTCTCACTACACTCTCTCTTCACACCCTTTGCCTCTCTTCCTCCGCCTCCTCTCTCTCTCTCTCTCTCTCTCAACTCTCGATCTCTCTCAAGCTCTCATCAATGGCTTCCGTTACAGGATCAACAATGTCCATCGCCTCTCTCTCCTTCAAACACAACCAGGTAAATTGTTAATCTCTATCACATAAGATCTCGATTCGATTCGAACCTTCTGAAAAAATGCATGTTCCTTCTTGTACCTGTTTAATGTGTTTACTTAGTTCTGGATCGGACTTCATATCTGGGACTTGTCGATTGACCTAATTTCTCAATTCGATTTGGTGTAGATTGTGTTCGATTTCACACTCATGAGCCTTTTTTTGGTGGAAATTGATTTAGGGCTTTTGACCAAGTTTGCAGTTTTAGGGTTTAGGCAAATCTAGTACCTGACAAAGACCCAGTTCCAAATATCTTGTGAATTTGATGATCTACTTGTTTGTGCTACTAAATGGGCTCTGAGCGAGTTTGTTGTTGAAACTGAGAGTTGAGACAGTTCAATTTGAATTTAATTCAGCTACTTTGTTTAATTAGGTAGTAGTTCAATCTTTCTTCTGGGTTTTTATTAAAGTTTTCTTATTGGATCTAGCAGGCTGCTTCAGGGATCTCCAGTCTGAGCTCAGTGGCTATGCCTGTTCATGGAAGAGCTTTCCAATCTCTCCGCATGTCACGCCGCTTCCAGGTTTCTTGTGAGGTATGTCAGCTCCTTTATAGTGCTTGTTGTTGTGTATGTGGCCTTTCATTTTCATCTGCCTTATTATTAGTGGTTCATGTAGGCCTTTTCAATATTGGAACTAGTTCTCATCCATGATTGTGTGTAGTTCTCAGTCATTACATGAAACAGAATTTGGTATTCGCTATACAAAGTTGGAATACCACAGCCTCTGTAGCTAAATATGGCACCCTTCATGATCTACGATTGCTACTTATTTGCGGGTCGGTGCATTTCTTAGAGTTACTTTGGAGTCTCAAGTGGTGGTGATTAGTCCAGTGACAGTGTTACTAGTGCTTGGAGATGATCTATACCATCACCATTGCTGTGTTTCAAACATGTGCACCGTGTTACTTGAAATTTGTTTGCTTATTGAGTGATTGTTTGATCCCTAATTCGTAAGGAGTAACCACAAAGTGATTGGTTAGTGTTTGCCGACATCCTCCTACCATGAATCAAACAACTTAATTTGAATATCATGGTATCAATTTTGCAGGATTTGTTAGCTCTATCACATTCTACTTTTTGTCAATTTAGTCCTTTGTCGCTGATTATGGTTTTTGTGAACAGGCCAAGCCCGAGACCGTTGATAAAGTTATTTCAATTGTGAGGAAGCAATTGGCTCTACCAGCTGATACTGTGGTCTCTGGAGAGTCGAAGTTTGCAGCTTTGGGCGCCGACTCCCTGGACACGGTATATAGTTTAAATCCATGCACCGACATAATATGTTTGCTGATCATTATCGTTTTTACTATAGTTATATGTTGTCGCGACATCTTCATTAGCGGATCTCCCCTCACACGGTTCTTTGTTAATACAAATGGGGATTTGTAGTTTGCTTCAATGGCTCAGTAGCCTGTAGTTTCGAATGGTCTTCTCGCTTCATATATTCTGACGGGGGAATATTTTCCGTAAAAAATGCTTCCTCTCCTAAATCTTGCTACTTATCATGTTTAGTAAATTTTATCACTTTTGACCAATTAAACTTGCCAATTGAACATTCACACCAATCCCAGTTAAGGGGGAGAGAGAGGGGTGAGGGTAGATTCAACGTTTCAATTAAAATGTGCAAAACCCATGTGGAAAGGAACACAAGAAACGGATAAAGTATTTCTTTGCTCACTATTCCTCCTACATTACAACATGAACAATGCAATGAATCTATTGTTTCTAGTGGTCATGATTTTTCTTGCTTCTATATCATTTTGAGATACAAGTTCTTGGCCGCTCCTGAGTAATGTTTTCTAAAACGTGCAGGTTGAGATTGTTATGGGACTTGAGGAGGAATTCGATATCAGTGTTGAAGAAGAGAAGGCCCAGGACATTGCAACTGTTCAAGATGCAGCTGACCTTATCCAGAAGCTGGTTGAATGCAAGGAGGCTTAAAAGAACACATCCCCAGAAAGGTCATGGATAGTTTTCCCTAGCAAAGTTGGAGTTCTACATAGATTATTGTACTAGACGTTCCTTCGTATGCTTCCATTTTGGCGTCGTCTCTGTGGTTGTTAGAACTTAGTTTATGAGAGTATTTTCTGTCTTGTGTCTTCCTTTGTGTTTCGAGAAAGAGTTGTCATATGTTCCTTTTTCTTTTGTTTACCTTAAACTGAGGATCATTGAATCTATTTGAAAAATGTATTAGAGGCTTAATAAATCTTGTCTGAGCTTTTAGTTTCCTGATCGTAGGGGTTGTTTGGATTTCACAGTTTTACGCTTTTGGTTTAGTAAAATGTGGGACTTTGGGGTAATTAGCTTTTGGGTGAAAGTCTTAGGTTTGCCAAAAAGACACTTTAACCCCATTCCTGATTGGCCTTTAGTGTGTTTAACTCCAGGACACTTGAACCCTGGTTAGAAGACTCTTAAACCCCTCGGGCTTGACACAGACACTTGAACCCCTTCTAGTTTGGAAAATTACACTTCCAGCTTCAGTGTACCGAATTACATGACACTTGCACTCTGGTTGTATGCCATGGGATGGAGTTTGTCACTCGAGAACAAATTTGTTCTCTTAGAATATGAAATGACACAATGATGGGTTTAAGTATTGCGAAGTTTGGCTTACAAAAGGGGTCAAAATGTCATTTTCAAACTATAAAGAGGTGAAAGTGTCTTTGTTTCAAACCTAAGGGGATAGATGTCTTCGACCACATATCTCCATTTCCAACACTAGTATAATTTTTGTACTAAAATATCATTGACACAATTCTTTCTTCCTCGTATCTCCATTTCAACACTAGTATAATTATTTTGTAGGGGATTCTTACAAAGCTAATATTGATGCTTTCAAAAGCCTCTAACTAATTGTATTGTTTTTTTAGATAATCTATTGTTCGGGTCAGCTTGTCCTCAGCTCGATTAAATCTATGTGTTCAAGAATTATAGGCCATTCTGGAATTTGAAAACTTGAGATCTCAAGGAGAGCAAAACCCTTTTAAGTCTCAACTATCACCCACTAGGTCAACCCTTGCCAATTCTATACAGAAGTTGAATCCTAATTACATTGTTGCAATGATAAATACAACTTATCGATTATTTGTTATGTGTTGGTCAAATTAAGTACTCTTTAAGGAGTTCCTGAAATCGTATCTTCTGTAATATTTTGGCATGCTCCTGAAAGCCTGAACTACCATTGGATTTTTGTTTTTGTTAAAGGTAATCGTGATGTTCGGGCCAGTTTACACGCACCTAGACTAAATTCACGCGACCCCATGGATTATTGGTCCTTATGAGGTCTGAACCTGAGACCTCAAGGAGGGCAAACCGTTAAGTTTCAAGTCTCACTCACTTGGCCAACCCCTTGGGTTAATTACCACCAGAGCAAAGGGCTACATATCTCCCTATTTTTTTTTTATGACATGGGAATCCACAGCCGCTACTCTTCGCTTAGACACTGAGTAAATCTCAACTCTAGTGCAATAGCCTACAAACCACACGAGAAGGTAAACCAACTTAAGAAAATTCGGACTTACGAACTCGCAGTTAAGCAGGCCAATAGGCAGTCCTTAGGTTGTGCCAAGGTTTGAACTCAACACCTAAAGGCCAACTCAACTACACCATAAAGGGCAACATATCAAAGTCACCTCAATATTCCACAAGACTAAGAGCTCATATAACATTCTTCTGTGGATTCAATTGGCTGGTGGTTGGCAAGTTCGAACTAAGACGAAGATGCTAATGCCAAGGTTGCAAGTGAAAGGTCTACTAGATAGGTTGTATCCTTTGGGCTGCCCCCGATGATGTGGCCATTCTTATCTGTTAAACCGACGTTGCCAAGAGCTCGTAAACTTTGGTGGCGATCTCTTTAGCTTTGTTTGAGATCTTGTGACTCGAAACAAAATGCTCTCAAGTCTCAATGAGTTTAAGAATGAAGTCGTGCTTGGGTTTTTCGATGCTCTCTGAGATTTTGGTCATGGAGGAGAGAGAGGTGAACGCCTTAGCAAATGATGAAAAGCGTATATTTGTTACTGAAAGAAAATTTGAAGTGAGTGGCTCTGTAATCATCAATTCTTGATGTGTAAAAATCAATTTCGTGGTTTTTTTTATTGGACATTCTTGTCAATGTGTTCACTTTCAAACATAAAAAAGCATATAGGGTGGTAGCTCAAGTGGTAGAGCGTTGGAAGCCCTTGCATGAGGTCTCGGATTCAAACCATGTTGACGTCAAACCAATTTCTCAAAAAAACATAAAAAATGAAATTGGACAATTATATTTTCGGAAATTCCAAAATAGAAAAAGTTCACATAACAAATAATCGATAAGTTGCAATTAAATTTTCAGATTGTTGCAATGAACATTTTCTGAAGTGGTCCTCAATCTACGAGACTTGACTTTTCTGCTGATTTGATAAGTAGAACAAAATATTTATTGAAAACCGGTACCCAATATGTCCAAAAATGGCTGACCTACAGATTCTCCCCAGAAGAGCATCATCCTCTCTCTACCAAATCCAGCAGAAAGGGGAATTTTTTCGACTGTGATAGATGGACCCTCCTAGTCCCAAGTCCATAATCTTCTCACTCTGATAGTTTCCCAACCATAACCAGAACAACGTCATTTGAAACTCCAACATGATCTCCAGGCTGATCTTCACATATTGATAGTAAGAATTCAAAAGTGTGGTATACTATTTTTCTTTCTCTTACACTAATGGTGTTTCAGTTTCATTCACAATTGACAATAACATCCACATTTTCTCAACGCGCAGTGACATTCAAAAACCCTGCATTTCCCTCACCGTTATTCAGTACGAAAAACATTACAAACGTCCTTTCTAGTAAAACTGAATTGGAACTCTCCAACACATAGCTAACACTATCGATCCAAGTTAAGAACCTCTTTCACTGTTGCGCTGACGACCTTAAAGATAAAAGTTCGAATCAATCAGTTGGGAGTCAATTATTTCCAAGCTGATCA
Organism: Linanthus parryae; assembly: GCA_023055425.1. NCBI lineage: Eukaryota > Viridiplantae > Streptophyta > Magnoliopsida > Ericales > Polemoniaceae > Linanthus > Linanthus parryae. The sequence continues at coordinate 127,951,865 of JALGPY010000001.1, forward strand.
ACTGGTGGCTGAGATCATATCCCTAGGGGAGTGTGGGATACCTAGGATAGGGATTCAACTTTACTGTATGTAAATTTGATTGATGCATTCACTTATTTTTTTGAATTAGTGAAAATACATATTAGATTAATTCAAATATATCTAGAATTAGTTTAATAGTACTGGTAATTAACCCCCCAAAGATATGACAATCCATGTGGCCACTAGACCCCCCATAGACTCATCTCCATCCAGCTAAGAGCATGAAATAAAGCAAACAGCTTTTCACCTAATACTAAATACAAAATTATTAATCAATTAAACAATTACCTTACACACCAAATGATTAGGCCATTAGGCCACGCGGTTTTAACCGGAACTCAAAATTGAAACTGTATCAAGTAAAGACCACCCAAATTACTACATGTAAATACAAGCCACTGGAATGCTGCGCTAGCTGGGGGATATTTCTCAACGTTACAAGGGGGTAAAAAAGTAGATCTGCAATACATCACCGTTTATGTGATTAATTAATGAATGAATTCTAAGTAGATTGCAACAGGAACATAGAAATGCAAATATGAAAGATTTTCAGGTAATTTTACAGTAGGTTTGATACATTTGACGTAAACAGACTGTACTTAGAACAAGTGAAAAAATGTGAATCTCAGATTATAATGACCACCAATCAAACAGGTTCAACCTAATCATCCTAGTTGTCATTTGTTTACCATAATAATGTCTTGTAAGACAAGTTATACGAGGAAAACTAAAATAACTTCATCAGATCGAAGCATCCAAAGTTATCAATAACCACTATCTCTTGAACACTCCCAACTATGGAAGTGAAAATAAGCGTAAATATCAATCTACTTCATCAAGAAAGTCACTGAACTATGTGCCCAAACACTCAGAATGCATAAATCATCATATACACCCATAACGCGAACACATCATCAGAACGAATTTTCCAAGAATCCGAGACCTCACATTGGAAGAACAACTCACCAATACAGCAATGAAACTGTCAAAGTAACAAATTTCAGAAAGCCAAAAAAGTTCAGTGAAGAAGCTCCCGAGTTTAGTTCAGAACCGGTGGGAGAAACTGCAGAACCTGGACCAAAGCTGAACACTTCATCAGGATTTGGCACGCTTGGGTTTGAAGGAATGGTGGGGATGTCAGCCCCAGATGAGGAAGGTGTGTCGCCACCCGGAGAAGGGAAAAGAGGAGCAACATCAGGTGATAGTTCTCCCAATGGAGACATTGCAGGATCAGGCAGTAATGTTGGTGCAGCTGGAATTGTAGCAGAGGATTCCAACTTCATCTCAGATGATAGTAAAGAGAGTGAAGGGGACACCATGAAAGCCACCATCATCATGAGTGGTAAAAGGAACCCAAAAGAAGCCATGCCAAGTGATGATAGGGAAGTGAAATGAAAACAAATAATACTACACTATACTTAGCTTCTTGGGGATTGTAATGAATAACTAATCTGTTTGATGGGAGTCATATGATTAGGGAATAAAAAGGTTGAGACCTGAGGTTCAAGGTGGGGCCCGCAGCCACATGGATGGCTATGAGTGGACAGCTAAAAATGGAGATACAGGCTGGCATGTCCTGAGACAGGGCCAAAGACTGGTAGGTGGTTATTTTGTTTCTATGTGTTTGTTGATCTGAGGATTCCTATTGAGTTATGCTGCTCTGGGACCTAACTACCCTTGCTTGGTGAGGTCATGCAAGAGGAACAGACAGGGGTATGAGTGTCTTTCCAGTGATAAGAGAAGACAATTTCACCAGTGTTGTCAAGCTAACAGCTCCACTAATTAAGGGCTTTTTACCTAATACTTTGAAATCAACCACCCTAACAACAAATCCCCATTGAAGATCAAGGGATGAACCAAATCACTGGAAGCAGAGGGCCAAGATCAGTAGAAATGCATGGTCAAATGTGGGGGAACAAGTGAGGAAAAAATTTACAGTTTAATGACCTGGGTTCAAGTCCTGGTATACTTCTCCAGCTCTCCGAGAAAAACTGATAGACTAGTCAGTACAATGGCAATGTGTTTCTTAGGATCATTCTCTATAATTGCATTAAACTGTAAAAAAAAAAAAAAAAAAAAAAAAAAAAAACCATAATGGAGCAACAGCTAAGAAGCAACATGGTTAAGGAGGAACTGCAAGTTAAGATTGCATTAATCTATTCTGACTCCCCCAGTAACTAGCCCCAATAGCTTTGCGATAAATGACAATTGAACTTCCAGCAACTTGACTTCTTATTAGACGAGCGCATGCAGATTTGGATCATAACCATGACCTATTTACTAGTAGGCAGCAGAAACCTTCATAGTTCACTTCAAACAGGTTCACAACATAATGGTAAAGCACTAAATAGGAACAAGAATTCTGTAAAAAGGAAATATGATGCGCTTTTATCAGACATTACTACTGAATGAACAACTCAATGACGGTACAAGTGTTATATAAAGATAGACGGCAGAATTAACCATGATAGTACAATGCACTTAGATGGGGGCAGATAACTGAACACAGCTAACTGCAATGTAAAAGATTCTTAGCCCCTCAACTGAAGTTGGTAACTGGAGATCTTACCTTTTAAATTTATGATTATGCAACGAAAATTCATTTGTAATCAGATAAACTGACAAAGAAACTTTTCACCATCAAATGCAACGAGGTAGTCTCTGCAATTCCTTTGCTACTCTGAAAGCAGCATCTGCAACAACTGGCGTAGGGGAGCTTTTGAGCTCAGAAACAGTCCCTTCTATTCTTGAGATCTCAGATGGGGGTATCGACAATATCATTGCTTGCGACAGGTACTGTTTACATGAAAAGCCAAGAGCATGCAGTATTCGCTGGATAACCAAGTGAGATGTATCCTGTCGCCAGGATTCAAGAATCACACTGACCTTGGGAAAATTTGTAAGAAAACCTGTCGTAGCTTCCCTGGGAGCTTCTCGGAGCAACAAAGTAATGCATTCAGAAGCTATATCTGCAATATTAGCCTCGTGGGATTTACTCAACTCCAGCAAGACACTGACATTGCAACCCAAGTCCATTATATCTCTTATGCATTGCAGCTGATCAATAGCATAACCCCCATCAGTAGAACCGTCAGTTAAGAGAGTGGGTTCTTTCGTGTAGATGAAACCCTTTCTATTGCTTGCTGAGCGAAGAAGGAAGGCTCTGCACAAACCAAGAGTTGGTTCGATAAAATCTTCCATTTCCTTAGCATATGCTAATTCTAACAGGTTTCCGATCCTCCTGACAACTCTTAACTGAGAAAGTATTTTGTTTTCCAACTCTGGAGCAGAAGCCAGTGCCAGACAGAGCATGACATTGCTAACGTTTGCAGTCGAGAGATCACCCAGAAGGAATTCAAAGCACTGTGAAACTATCTTCAGATGCAGAATGTCTGAAATCTTTATGAGATTAAACTCAATGAGCATTACTAGAAGCTTCTGAGCATACATAGGAATGGGATCTTCATCCTCAATCAAGGTGGGGTACAGAGGGAGGAAGCGAGTGTTGGATATTGATTTAAGAGCTGTCAATCGCTCCTCGTCTTCCAATGGCTCGTTTAAGAAAATAACCATCACATCAAACATAATTTTCAGGCACAAAAACCTGGCATCTCCATCTTTGTTTCCCTTGTAAACAACAGCAAGACTAGGAAGAATGTCACGGGTGAAAAAACTAGGATTTCCAAGAATAACTGAGGCCTCCTCCGCAATGCACTCCAGAACTCGGAGAAGGGTTATCTGGAAGTCATCTCTTCCCTGAGGTGCAGCAAAAAAAAGATGTTTCAATAACCTCATTCATCAACAGAAAGATATGGCTCTAGTTATAACTCCTTTATTCCAGAAATTGGAATGTGTGTCGTTCATAGGACCAGTTATGGTTCATGCTTATTCATCATACAAGTGAGTTCAAAGCCTCGTGACTCTGTGGACCTTAAGATACTAAAACTTCAGCATGCTCAAGAATATACTAACTGCTATAAGAAATTTTCCACATGAAAAAAAAAAAGTAGTGTTTTAATCGCATCTCAGAATGGAATGTGACACTTATCAGTATTGCCTAAAGCAGCAGTCCACCAGCCCAACAAAGATCTAGTGACTTACTATTCTTTTGCAAACTTTAAACGTCCGGGGGACAATTTTTGCACACATATTCAACTTGAACATGCTATTTCCAAAGCTGTCCTCAATATTAGAGATAAATTATTTGAAACTTCAGAAGAAAATAGGTCAAGCAACTTGGAGTATACTATGATGGAATGAGTCATGGACTATGGAAGAAAGCATAACTAATACGGACCTTCGCCAAAGATTTATTTTAGGTTAATTGCATTTTACCCCCCTGTGGTTAGGGTTTTGTGCGAAACACCCCCTTGGGATATCAACTGTTGCATTTACCTCCCTGTGGTTTGGTTTTTGTGCGAACGGAATCCGTTATATTTAGTGACCGAAATACCTATTAAACCTCCAAATATTAAAGTATTGACAGACTAATATAAAATTCAAAAATGAAAAAAAAAAAATGTTCATCTCAGAAGAACAAGAAGAAAATTGAACTAGTTTTCAAAAAAAAGAAGAAAATTGAAGCAGGTTGATAACCCAGCCTTATTAAACCATCGATGGGTCCAAATCGTGGTATAGTGTTTAAAGAGAGGGTTTCAATCATCACAGGACCAAAATGCACAAATTGCAAGCCTAGACATTCAAAATCAATCGTGTAACAGAGGGAGGGAGAGATCTTTTGGAGCAAAAAACTCACAAAACGTATATTTTCACAAACCCAATCCCAAAACCCTAATTTTTGGGGGTACAATTATTCAAGAAGGAAGAGGAAGAAGGCAGCCTCTACTGCACCCTCCGTCGCGGAATCCGCCAATTTCCGCCATGGCCTCCGAAACTGAGAAGATGGAAGATGAAGATCTTGATCTGAAGAAGAAGAAGAAGAAGAAGAAGAAGAAGAAGAGGAGGAGGATGAGGTTAAATATATATTGGGTATTTTGGTCCTTTAGCATGTATTTTAACGGAAGTATGCTCCAGCGCACTAAATCAAACCACAAGGGGGTAAAAATACAACATTTGGAACTGGGAGGAGGTGTTTCGCACGAACCCCTAAGCACGGGGAGGTAAAATGCAATTAACCCATCTATTTTTTACAATATGTTTCAACTTTCCAGTCAGAATGTCTAGAGATGCTCTGTTGAGTGGCAGTTTATGGAAGTTATCAAGTCAGCAGTTTGTAGAGGTTCGGAATTTGAATAATTAGTAGAAGTATTAATATGTATGTGTGTGTGTGTGTGTGTGTGTGTCTGTCTGTGTGTGTGTCTGTGTGTGTGTGTGTGTGTGTGTGTGTCTGTGTGTCTGTGTGTGTGTGTGTATGTGTGTCTGTGTGTGTGTGTGTGTGTGTGTGTGTGTGTGTGTGTGTGTGCGCGTGTGTATATTAACATTATGATATTCTCACCTAACCTATTCTGGAAGACAAAGCATATATATAGAGCAAAAAGTTACTTATCCTAACTCCGTGACTGCTACTAATTGCTCAAATTCCTAACCATAAACATTCATATATAGTATGTATATGAGTGGCAGTTTATGGAAGTTATCAAGTCAGCAGTTTGTAGAGGTTCGGAATTTGAGCAATTAGTAGAAGTATTAATATGTATGTATGTATGTGTGTGTGTATTAACATTATGATATTCTCACCTAACCTATTCTGGAAGACAAAGCATATATATAGAGCAAAAAGTTACTTATCCTAACTCCGTGACTTCTTCTAATTGCTCAAATTCCTAACCATAAACATTCATATATAATATGTATATGTGTGTCTGTATAATAGCATTGTGATATTCTCACTCAAAAACAGTTCCAGAAGACAAAGCATGTTATAGAGCGAAACGTACCTTATCCTAACAAAGTGACTTCTACTAATTGCTCAAATTCCTAACCTCTACGAATTGCTGAGTAGACTCCTCTTCACTATCATACGAGGCTCTCGAAAAAATAGATCTTGTCTATCTCCTTATGGGCGAAAACTAAGTGAATGAATGAGCCCTTGAACGTTAGATTTTGGTAAAAGATTTTTTTATCTTATAGATGAACTATTCAGGACCTATGCCAAATCTAGTAGTCGACTAATAAAGAGGGTGTTAGAAGCATCCTTTGGTCCCTTTCGAAATTGCATCTTCCAATAGTGCCCAAAAGTTTTCTAATGTAGTGTGTAAAAAAACAACTAGTAGTTATGAACCTGAAAGGGCGACTCTGTGAGCTTGATTAAGATTGCCAAGTGCTGCAGAACCTGACTAGTCACGGCCCTGCGCTTGAATGACGAGCTTCCTAGGAGATGGTAGACAACTGGAAACAAATGAATGTTGGCTTTTGGGGTGGATCGACTGGTTACAGCACCAACCTGCCCAGGGCGCCGTCCTCCCATCATCTGCTGAATATCTCCAGTTATTACTTCCAGCAAACCTGGTATGGTGGAAACAACGCCATGGACAAATGAATCTAAACACTTTTGAACATGGATATCCTTCTCTTTCACCAGCCTGTCAACTGCCGAGAGAAACTTTACGTTGCAAAAGAAGTGTGGCAACCATCTTTTTCCATTTTTACACAGCAGTGCAACAAAAATAAGTGCCTTTCCCCTCAAGACTTCACTTCCATGTTCAACAAGAGACACAAGGCATGGAACGAGATTCTTCTCCTCCACCAAGGGAAGAAGATGTCTTCCAATGTTGGTGTGGCTTCCAAGCAGGCCCATGCTCAGAAGGTTCAAACAGATTTGCTGCTCACGCGGACTGCCTTTGACAAGGGCTGATACAATGTCCCTGAACGGAAGTCTGTCTACAACCTGTTGGATGCTACGAGGATTAAACCGAACCAGACGTACCAAACAAGATCCCGCTGTGAGCCTAATACTCTCCTGTTTCCCTCCAGCCCTAAATATATAGATAAGATTAGAAATCACATCCTGGCTGGTGAAACGTACTGCCCAGCTCCCCCCTTGACTGCAAACGTTTTCAATTGTCCTCAGCGCATAGAGTTGAGTCATATCATCCTCTCCTTTCCTCAAAAGTGATGATACCAACGAAATAAGTGAATTTGACACCTGCACAACCAAAACAAGTAAATTGGACCAGATTAATAATGCAGAGAGAACAAACCAATCAACTTCTATTGCACGTGAAAAAGTTAATAATCTAAAATTAATCTTTTCGTCAAAAAGAAAATACGACTATATAGTAATGAGAATGGAAGCTAACCTCCCACCCTGAAGCTATACGACTGTCCTTCGACGGGGACTCAGGAGGTTGGTTGTCCTTGTTATGCTCACCCTGAGTGGATATATAAAATAGCAACTCACCTAAAGCGGCCATAGAGAACCTCCTAAGTTTGTCGTGTTTGTCTGTAAGAGCATTAGTCAGGGAAACTAAAATTCCAGAATTCGCCAAATCATCGTCGATAAAAGTGGAATGCCGAATCAATGAGCCAATGAGAGAGGCAAGTTGAACCCTTAAAGATGAATCCCTTGGCTGCCGCAACATTTTGATGACTGCCAGCATCAATGGCCCATTGGTCAAGATATTGGCAGCATCAGCAACATTTCCTACCATCTCGAGGTATCTGATTACATTTTGCTTGTCAGCAACAGTGTTACTGCTTAAGATCGAGACAAGCTCATTCATGAATGTATCCAACTGTTGCTTAGGCATCTTGACCAAATCCGCTGCAGACTTTGCTTTGAAGGGAAGGGGAGGAATTGATACTTTATCAGCTTTCCTACTGGGCATCACAGGTCTGACTGAAAGATCAGAAGCATGCCAAAGCATGTCCGAGAGGTCATTAGCTGATTTAGAAGAATCGAAATCAAGAGTTACTCCAGAACCTTTTTGAACCCTTGGATTTTGGACGTGAGGGCTTGCACTAGCTGGAGTTGTAGCCACTTCATCATATTCTGAAGACAACTCTGCGTTAGGTGTTCTTGAGTCACTTGAGAAAGGAGTATTAACTGTTGGTGATGCATCCAAGTGGTTGCTATTATTTTCCATCTTTTCTTGTGTTTCCCGGTGCTGATCTGACATTTGTTCTTTAGTACAAGTTGGAGTATCGGACCCTTCGTGATCATCAGGGGAATCATCTTCCTCGTTCTCATTAAAATCAAGTTCCATATCTGTGTTTTCAATTTTCACCTCAGAGTCATTATCACAGCCATTAGGCAATGGCCTCCTGTAGTTCTCCTTGTCATTTTCCCTTTCCAAGTTTGACTTAGCAATTCTTGATAGCCTCAAAAGATTCACGCCCCCAGTACTATTTGACTGGTCCTTTTGTTTCTCTTCGACCATTTTGCTTGGAGCTTTTGTTTGAGTCTTCCGACCACTAGATGGACCCTTAACCGGTGTGCTATAACCTCTTACACTTGGTGTAGAACTATCTTCTGACTTTAGACCTCTTGAATCTTTTACTGCATACTTTGGAGGAGTTTTGTTCCTGGGAGGGTTTTCTTTATTACGTTCAGAAAGGCATGGTTTAAAGAAAAGCTCTATCATATTTGTGAAAGCAGGTTGGGGAGGTAAAGACGAAGGAGTGAATTTCGTCTGCCAAAAAGCATGTTCACAGAGCTCAGTCCATTGTATTCTTTCAGCTGGATCTTTTACCAGGAGAGAATTGACTAAATTGACAAAGGAGCGGCTGGGAGAACCTGGGAGGGATGGAGTTGGATCTGAAAGGATTGATTTTACCAAGGAAGTAAATTCGCGTCCAATAAATGGTGGGTTCCCAACATAGCATTCATACAAGACACAACCAAGAGCCCATAAATCCGAAGCATAAGAATGAACACCTCCATCTTGAAACAACTCAGGAGCCATGTAAAAAGGAGTCCCGCGCTTTGCTTGTGGCAACTGTGTAAGTAGATAATATCCAGATCAAACCGTGAGCACACCCATTAAAGAATTATGCACAATCGAATCTTAACAAAGCAGACTAGGCATGACAGCAAGGACAGTAAATGCGAAGACCTACCGAGGAAGAAGGTGTTTTCGATATATCACTCAATTTCCTTGCCAATCCAAAATCGCAGAGCTGCAGTTCACATGATTTAAATGAGAGTACAAGCACATACAGCAGAGCTAACTGATATGTAAAATAAGAAAAGGAAGCATATATACCTTTGTGCGTCCATTTTCATCTAGCAAGATATTCGATGGTTTTAAATCACAGTAGATAATTCCCTTCGAGTGCAAATACCTGAGAAAGTCCAATATTGTATCAGAAATCAAAGCAACTGATTCAACTCATTAAGGAGCTAAAGGAGGTTGTGTGGGCTTCTTACTGCAAAGCTGTGACAATGTCAAAACCAAGATCATGCACTGATTCTTCTGGGAGCTTCTTATCCTGAAAAATTCAAAAGGATGGTAATTTGAACTTGGCAACATCACTCAAGATTTTATTTATTTATCCAGGTTACAGGGCGGTCTAAAGTAGAATCTGGGACATCACAATTAAGACTCGCGATGTTCCCCGTTACTTAAAGAAAATGATAAAGACTAGAACCATGGTGAAATGATAGCAGAACAGCATATTCAGGACTTCAAAATTAACTAACGGTTTACATCGTTTGACTTGCTATAATATCTTCTTCAGCAATAGCCAAGGGAAACATGATAAGACATAACTAAGGATTTACACTTTACTACCATCTGTCACTAACGGTATAGAACAGCATATTCTATTCTATACGGTTTACTAACGGTATAGAACAGCATGTTCTGTTCTATACGGTTTACTAACGGTATAGAACAGAATATATTATTGAATGATGATAATAGTGCAAGACTACATCTCTTTATATAGAATAATAAGAAGCTACTAGAAGTTAGGTCAAACTAATTGCTGTTTAGTCCCTATAGTTCCTATACACCCCCGCAAGATGGAGGGTCGTGACGAGACTCCAATCTTGGTCTTCAATGTAGCGCAGAAGAGCAAAGTGGTATTGGTATGGTTATCGGCTCCATGTTTTTGCCGATTAAGAGGGAACGAGCTTCGATCCTCTTCGGTAGCGGACGACAACCATGCAGGGGTTTTGCTTTTTCCAACGCCGATTTTGGAGACGGCAACTAGAAACTAGGATTTATTGAATAGAAAAAGAAAAGCAGAAGGGAGGCACTGCTTGGATCAACGGCGAGGCATCTGTTGGGTCTAAACCTGGACGAGCCCGGAACAGAGGTCACTGAATGGAGGGAACGAGAGATCGATCCTCTTGAGCGGTAACGGTTCCGGTGTCCGACTGGTAAAAACGCTGTAGAAGCTGAGAGAAACCGTACTGGAAAACGGCTCGAATGGAGCCACACAGAAGCCGGCTGGTAGGTTGGCTCGGTTGGAGCAGATCTGGAACAGCTGAGGCTGCGCGAGACTGGTGACGCAGTGGCGACGAACCAGTGTGAAGTTGCCGCCGATTGAGGGAACAACCTGGTCGATCCTCTGGAACGGCGGAGAACCTGGGAGAACCTGGAAGCAGCTATAGACGTTGCTGGCAGCTGGAGGATGGTCCTCTGCGTTGTGGGGTCGCCGACTGAAGCGGCGGTGATGAAGGCTGACTGTGAGGAAGCCAGATCTGTGACGGGAAGAGCTTTGTTTTCTTTTTCTTTTTTTGGTTACTGTCGACGTTCTGGACGGCGACGAAGAAAAAAATAAAATATTTGAAGTAGGGAAACACTCCAGGAGAACGGAGAACAACTGAAGCGGCTCAAAGTCCAGAATAGGAGCAAACTATGAGGTTGAAGGAAAAAAAGAGAGAGCTAACAGTTCCAACGGGCGGCTTGCGGTGGTGCCGCCCGCCAGAGGCGGAAGCAATTAGGTCACCAAGAGCGTAGCCGCTCTGAAACCATATAGAACAGAATATATTATTGAATGATGATAATAGTGCAAGACTACATCTCTTTATATAGAATACTAAGAAGCTACTAGAAGCTAGGTCAAACTAATTGCTGTTTGGTCCCTATAGTTCCTATAAACGGTTTACATCGTTTGACTTGCTATAATATCTTCTTCAGCAAGAGCCAAGGGAAACATGATAAACCTAACTAAGAATTTACACTTTACTACCATCTGTCACTCCATGTTTTGGATTTGTAGCTTCAGAAGTAGACCCATCTATACCTAAGCTGAGCACAAAGGACCATGTTAACCTGTTTAGGTTCTATTTACAGAAGGTTAAATGAAATTAGCCATTCCAAAGAGAACCCGAAAATTAACTTCAAAGTTCAACCAGAGTCTCAGAAAATAAGCAGGAAAGTTCAAAGAAAAAGCTCCTACGCTCCTTCAAAACTGTGGAATCCTTTCCCCTCCATAGAAACCAATAAATACAAAATGGCATTACGCCATTACCCTCTATTTTTTTCCTTGGTGCTCCTACTTTACAAGAAATCCAAATCTGCAATAGATCCCAAACGTCATAGTTCAAACCCAACTACTTCAAGAGTTTTCACCAAGACACAGCCCAACCAACATATGCAGGTTCTTCTTCCCTTTTACTCACCAAGTCCTAGAAGGAACTGTCAAAGCCTTTTATGCTTCTCTGCTCTTATTGGATGAAGTAACAAACCTATAAAACTGAAACTTCAGACACACCTCTAATTGCCATTTGCAAGGATATCACTAAGAGGCATAGTCGTTTTAAAAATTCACCAACAATAAAGCCTTCCTCCCCATCCCAGCCAATTATGCCACCGTTCCACTGTAGTTCGCGGCGTGCTGCATAAAGAGGTCAAGGAAAACATGCAAATCCCATATCTCCCAATCAATAAAATTAGGCTCCAAACAGCTCCTTCTCTCTCTCTCTCTACACACACACATATATATGCACACATACATCGCCATTTATGTCTGATAATGAACAAGTTTCAAAGATTCAGAGGTAAAGCTAGCTCGCTCCTCTGCCTGTCTTTCCAATTACTTATTCAGTCTTCACTCTGTGCAGTAACGAATGACAATCAACAAAGCTACTCGCTGAATGTGTACCCTGATACTCCCCATCCAGGCATGCATGATGACTGTACTTAGCAGCCAGCAACAGCCCTCCTTCAAGAGCAATCTCCATCAAAAACCTCAGAACAACTTACAGGCCACCTTATAAATCATTATTCTTGCAAATCAAAACATTTCTAATTGGAGAAAAAAGTGCTTGCACACCATTCCATAGAAACTGGCTTGCAATTTTCTCAACTTTTCAAATGATGTAAGGGAAGTAAAAGAGGGAATATGTTGCCATGCCTTTCCAAACATGAAAAAGTACTTTTTATCAGAGTCAGACTCCCTTCCCATGACAATGCTGATAAGTATCATGGTGTTTCTCAAAAACATTACATAACAACATCCAAGAACCAAACTCGCTTAAGAACAGTCTTAACAGCAACTCAAGATAGTAGGTTGGATCAGACACCTACAACCCAAATCTTCTGCAAGTAATCAATATGAGGTCAATTCCCGACTCTAATACAGACGAATGTAATTGATAATTGTCAGAATGCAATTGTAGTATGGAAAAGGAGACCGAGTTTTTTCTTCATATTCTGGACACTCCAACAAACAAATAATAATATCAGTGCGATACCAAAGTCATATCACTTACCCTTTTATTTTAGTGTTCACATGCTTGAAGCATTGTGTAAGCTCAATCAAGCATGCTGCAACTTGCTATCTGCAAGTTATGTTCTAAGTTGATACGGTGTAATGACTCTTATGGAGGTTCTCATGCAAATCGCCATCCATGTGTCGATTGCAAACCGCATACTTTTTTATGTTAGTTCTAGTACTCATATATTTAAATGTCTATGCCGTTGTAACTTGCATCACTATACAATGATAAAGCCACCTTAACAAGGACAAGCAATGCTAACCTGCTTCAATAATGACATCAGATCTCCTCCCACGCAATATTCCAAAACCAGCCACAAATGAGCTGAAGTTTCATACCTATGATTCATTATTAAGAATGTTTAAGTGCAGTTGAAATTTCACACTATTGCAGCCAAAGATGATCATAGACCGCAATGCAGTTGTCTACGAAATGCAATCAAAATCTCAAGCATAATGTTTCTGAATAAGGTAACCCATACCAGGAATAGAACTTTAGAACATTTGGGTTGTCTAGGGCATGAAGAACTCTAACCTGCAGCAAAACATGGAAATTAAAAAAGATACCCATTAACATAACTTGAGAACACAGTTTTATGTGTTGATGATTAGCTGATTTAAAAATCAAGTTCAAAATGTAATGTTTAAACCCTTACTTCTTGAAGAACCTTATTCTTCTGCGCTTTATCAACACACTTGATTGCAAAATACTCGATGGTCTTCTTCTTCCTCCCTTTATAAACAGTCTACGCATCAACCAAAAACCCAGTCAGAAAAAACGCATACCCATCAATTCAAATCGAGTATAATCAAGTGGGTTGCCAGTGAATTGAGCAAAAACAGTGGAATAACTGCAGTAATCGACCAGACACGAAAAGGGTATTTTTCAGTTTGAATTACAGAAGTACCGAGTATTTTCCGCGGCCGATTGCTTCGTAAATGTGGTAATTGTTCATCTTCGAAGCTGCGACGAGAGTCTAGGGTTCCGAGCGCTCAACAGATGCAGATGGGTTGAGGCGAGATTGACTCAGATCGGTCGCGTCTTGAGTTGATTCAGCCTTTTGCGATTGAGCATGTGGGACACTCTCTACTGGATTTGAAGTTCCGAAGAGAGAGAGATGTGTGAAAACGGAGAGTGAGTGATAGCCAGGAGATAGTGGTCGCATAGGCGGGAATAAGCATAAATCAAAAGTTGTGGACTAGGACAAAAAGGCTACCAGCTATTTCTTCCCAATTTGACTTTTGTCACTGGATCACTTTGACCCGGTGATTTGAATAGCAAACCAATGTAATTTTTTGGTATTTTTTCATGGTGATGTAGAGTAAAAAATGCTCTATAATATGGTGAAAAAATTATCAAAAATCATATTATTTTGCTATCCAAATCACTCGGTCAAAGTGACCAAGAATAAGAGTCAAAAAAGTCAAATGGGAAGAAAGAGCTGGGACGGACTGGTATTAGCTTAATCATTGTACCCAAATAGTGTCTGTGTCCGAAGACACTATACAAAAAACACGTTTCATATTCAATTTTGCTGGAGGAGGAGATGAAAATGCCGTCTCCAGTAATTTTATATGATATCCATCAAGTAATGTTCTTACACACTTTTGATAATTACGTAAATTAATTTGAGAGATAGGGTAAATTTTCAAGTAGTGGGTATTAAGTAGTGGATAGTAAAGTGGGTGATACGTTAGATCTAAGGGTTGGGGCTGATTTATTTAATCTAAAGGCTGAAAAGTCATAAGTTAGTTAAGCCATGCTGTTTTATAGAATAGACTAGGGGATTGCCCGTGCCCGAGCGCACTACCCAAAAAACATGTTTCATAATCGATTTTGCTGGAGGAGAAGATGAAAATGACGTCCCCGGTAATTTTATATGATATAACAAGTCATGTTCTTACACAATTTTGATAATTACTTAAATTAATCCCAGAGAGGGAGTAAGTTTTCAAGTAGTGTGTAGTTAAGTGAGTGGTATGTGAGATCTAAGGGCTGATGCTTATTTATTTAATCTAAATGTTGAAAAATCATAAGTTAGTTAAACAATGTTGTTTTATAGTATAGATGTCCTGTTTGGTTGTTTTTTTTCTAGAAAAAGAGAATTTCATAGATAAAATAGATAGTTTATAAAAGACGGTCAAAAGATGAAGCTACCAAGCGAGGCAAAAGGAACAAGTCAAAGATTTTTTGGAGAACTAAAAGGACCAAAAATATGTTACCAAGCAAAGAAGGCATGAGCATGGGTTTTCCTCACAATCGAGCGAGAAACCTTACTAAGCATGCAAAAGTCAAGATATGTCACTGTCTTCTTAATTCTTGCTACTATTGGCTCGTTCCGGTACGCTACACGATCACAGCCCCTGCAAAAGATAAAAGCCATTAGACGGTCAGTATAAATATGAGCATAGTTAAAAATGTAAGACCACATCAAGAGTAAAACCATGAAGGATAGATAAGAACTCGATCTATAGTGGACACGAGGTGAAGCATATGGAACTTATATTGGCACTTTGTGTGTAAGGGGTAGTAGTAGAAGGATCCGAGTGTGTACCTGCAATAGACAAGAACAACCAACACAATACATATAAAGAGTAAGAGGTTAAGTAAACAAGGGTAAGAGTAAGCCTTATCAGTTATCTGAGAGAGAGATAGTATGAAGGGTGATAGCCAAAAGATCCGAACCTAGATCAGAGGACAACAATTCTATACATACTGATCTTAAGACAACAGTTATAAGAAGTTATATAACTGTATGTGACGGTTATATAACTGCCTCGCACGTGTACAGTCGACCTCATATATAGGCGTGTGATTTGCAAGTCTCTCAGATAACTCACAAGGGTCGCACGCGAGTGTAACCGTTACTCACGTGTGGCGAGCCTTACTCTAGCCTCCAAGCCACTTAGACCCCTTGACTCCAGTATGCTCCATATGCTGGGGACCCTGTCTAACAGCCCCAATAACAATAATTATATAATGATAGTGGGTTACCACTGGATCTTACCAATGACTGTCACGTGGATAACAATTGTTGAATCTAGAATGCACAATCTACATTAGCCCCCTTTTGCGCGTATACCGCACATGTCGTGGTATTTAGGCGCGAAGCTGACCATGCGTGCATTCCACGCCGAAATTCGAATTTTCAAAATCATTAGAAACCCTAGCCTGTAAAATTGCCATCATTGCCTAGGTCTATGTAGCGTCTGTAGGGTTTTGATGCAAGATACGCAACGGAATAACAAAAATTAATTCCCGCTCAAGACCCTCCAAGGATCACAGGGATGCCAACATAACATGATAAGGGTTAGAATAGTGTGTACCTTGTTTGGGTGATCACAACGAAGAATAGTGTCTTCGTCTCTACGCAAGTCCACACCTAGGATCTTCAATGGAATCTTTCCCACCGTGTCGTGCTAGCAACGAGGAAAGGAGGAACGAATCACGCCAAACGAGGAAGGAGGCGCGCCCAGCTAGGGAGGCCGACGGCTCCAATGGGGGGACGGACGGGTAGGCTTCGGCCTACTTGTCTCTCTATCTCTTGCTTTATTATGTCTCTATCAATAATGACAATTACTTGAGAAATAACAAGCTAGAGTTACTTTAGGCCTCGTTTGGGTAAGGTACATAAATGATGGGGATAAGAGTTGTACTGGTATCAGAGGTAGGATATGATTGTACTGGTGTAAGACAGGATATGGTTGTACTGGTTCTGAGTGATTGGTTAGAGCAGGATATGAGATAGGATAAGCTACATGGATACTTATTAACATGTTTGGGTAGTGCATGATAAGAGATAGGATATGTGTGTAAATGACTACATTACCCTGCTTGTTTGAAACTTGTTTTTACAATTTTTTTATCTTCTACTGTAGACTGTAAACAAAAACTAATATTACGGACGCATTTTGACATGTTAAATGTGACAATATTAGAGTAGAGATAATTATAAATATTAACTCATGATATCATTATGTAAGTCTATTAGTCCTCGCATCATAGGTGTTGCTGCATCTTGAATTTAATTGTCATAATTCTGCTTACATATATACACACCCACACATATAGACATATATGTATATATACACATACTTGTATATATATTATATGTGTATATATGTATATATGCTATATGTATATATATGTATATATGTATGTGTATGCATATACATAATATGCATGTATAAATACATATACACATGATATGTATATATATATATGTGTGTGTATGTATAGAAAATATATGTATACATATTATACATATAAGATACATGTACACACAGACATATATATACATATATATATGTGCATGTATTTATATATATACATATATGTATATATGTGTTTGTGTACATAGTATATATATACATATCTTATACATATATACATATAGATATATATGTATATGTATATATATACACATATGTTATGTTATGTGTGTGTATGCATACATTCATATAATACATATAGATATATACGTGTATATATTTTTTGAGAAATTATATGTATGTATTTATGTACACACACACACACATACACACACACACACACATATGGGGGGTAATTTTGTCATTCTAGAACACCCTCCTTATACCCTTCTCCCTTTATCCTACCTTAGGTTGTAGGCCAAATAATCGAGACTTGTACCTAAGGGATAAGGAAATCAGTGATAAACATCTTTATCCAAACAGCATCCTTGGCTGCGCCTGCAGCAGCGATGTACTCAGCTTCTGTTGTAGAATTAACAACTGTCTCTTGCTTGGAACTCTTCCAGCTCACAGCTCCTCCATTCAGGCAAAACACATAACTCGACTGCGATCTAAAGTCGTCTTTGTTGGTTTGGAAGCTTGCATCAGTGTAACCAATTACACTCAACTCTTCCTTGCCTCCAAATATCAAGAACGCATCCTTAGTCCTTTTCAAGTACTTAAGGATGTTCTTGACAAAAATCCAGTGACACTCCCCTGGATTGGACTGGTATATGCTTGCCATACTCAATGCGTATGATACATCTGGTCTAGTACACAACATGGCGTGCATGATATATCCTATGGCTGACGCATACGGAATCTTACTCATGCGGTCCTTCTCAATCTGATTGGAAGGAAAATCACTTTACGAAAGAGTGATCCCATGCGACATTGGCAGGAATCCCTTCTTGGAATCCTGCATGTTGAACCGTTTCAACACCTTGTCTATATATGTACTATGTCTTAGGTCGAGCAGCTTCCTCGATCTATCTCTATAGATCTTGATACCTAGTATATAAGTTGCATCCCCTAAGTCCTTCATTGCGAAACACTTCCCAAGCCATCCTTTTACGGGCTGCAGCATGGGAATGTCGTCTCCAATGAGTAGTATGTCATCCACATACAAGACCAGAAATGCAACAGAACTCCCACTAACCTTCTTGTAGAAACAAAACTCATCTTCATTCTTGATGAAGTCAAACTCTTTCACCGCTTCATCAAAACGTCGATTCCAACTCCTAAAGGCTTGCTTCAATCCATTAATGGATCATTGTAGCTTACAGACTTTATTTGCATGCTCTGGATCCTCAAAACCCTCAGGCTGTGTCATGTACACATCCTCGAGTAAGTTTCCATATAGGAAAGCAGTTTCGACATCCCATCTGCCAAATCTCGTAGTCGTGATAAGCTGCAACAGCGAGTATGATTCTGATGGATTTGGTCATTGTGACCGGGGAAAAGGTTTCATCATAGTCAATACCATGAATCTGTCTATAACCCTTAGCCACCAATCGACCCTTGTATGTAACTACATTACCATCTATATCGGTCTTCTTATTGAAGACCCACTTGCACCCTATGGGCCGAACCCATCAGGTGGTTCCACCAAAGTCCATACTTCGTTGGAGTACATGGATTCCATCTCGGATCTCATGGCTTCAAGCCACTTCTTTGAGTCTAGCCCTTGCATGGCTTCTCCGTAAGTAGTAGGCTCATCACCTATGAGTGTTACGTCGCCGGGCTCAGTCACAAGAAGTCCATACCTCTCGGGATCTTGACGTACCCTATTCGACCCACGGAGTTCTTGTGTTACTTGAACAGGTTTCTCCACAACCGTTTGTGGTTCCTGTTCATGTTCCATTGTCATATATGTAATTTGTGGTTCTTGAATTTATTCAAGTTCTACAGTCCTCCCAGTGGCTCCTTTAGAGATAAACTCTCTTTCTAGGAATACGCCATTCCAAGCAACAAACACTTTGTTCTCGGTTGGGTTGTAGAAGTAATATCATTTCGTTTCCTTAGGATATCCCACAAACTTACATTTATATGACTTGGGTCCGAGCTTGTCACTTTGTAAACGCTTTACATAGACGTCGCAACCCCAAATCTTCATAAACGACACTATGGGACGCCTCCCAGTCCATATCTCATATGGTGTGTTCATGACCGTTTTGGATGGAACACGGTTAATGGTAAAAGCAGCTCTCATCAGAGCATGTCCCCAAAACGATATCAGAAGATCTGTTTGACACATCATAGATCGCACCATGTCCAACAAGGTGTTATTCCTCCTCTCAGATACACCATTCCATTGTGGCGTTCTAGGTGGAGTGAGTTGGGACAAGATCCCACACTCTCTAAGATAGTGATCAAACTCTTGGCCCAAGTATTCTCCTCCAAGATCCGATCGTAGAGCCTTGATACTTTTGTCAAGTTGCCTCTCTACTTCATTCTTGAATTCTTTGAAAATTTCAAAGGATTCTGATTTGGCCTTCATAAGGTATACAAATCCATATCCACTGAAATCATCAGTAAATGTAATGAAGTAGATGTAACCACCTCTGGAAGGTGTGGGAAACGGTCCACATACATTTATATGTATGAGTGCCAATAACTCACTAGTCTTCTCACCTTTCTTATTGAAAGGGGACTTTGTCATCTTTCCAATTAAACAAGATTCGCACGTCTCATATGATTCATAATCAAATGAGTCTAGCAATCTATCCTTATGGAGTCTTAGATATGCGTTTCTCATTTATATGGCCTAAGCGACAGTGCCATAGATAAGTAGGATTTAATTCATTAATTTTAATCATCTTGGTATTAATGTTATAGATGGGATTACTTGGATCAAGGATATACAATCAATTAGACAAATGCCCACTACAATAGTGAATACTATTTAAATAAATTCAACAACTATTGTTCTTTATTGAAATAGAGTATCCTTTCTCATCTAAACATGAAATGGAAATAACGTTCCTGCTCATAGAAGGTACACAATAGCAATGGTCTAATTTCAAAATAAGTCCTGAAGGCAGAGATAACTCATACACGCCTATAGCTAATGCAGCAACTCTTGCTCCATTTCCGACGCGCAAATCTATCTCCCCTTTAGCCAATCTTCTACTTCTTTTCAAATCCTGCACATTTCGACAAATGTGATAAACACATCCAGTATCCAATACCCAAGATGAAGAAATAGAAAGATTGACATCTATAACATAAATACCTGGTGGTGGTGGAATCACTATTCCAAGCCTTTTATCCTCCAGATATTTGGGGCCATTCCTCTTCCAGTGTCCTGGCTAGCTACAATAGTGACACTCACCTTTAGCCACGCCCCCACTGGGATTTAAGGCCGCATCCTTGGATTTCGCAACTCTTTTGCTCTTTCCCTTGGAAGTAGAGGCAACTGACTTTCCCTTCTTCTTATGCACCATCATTATGGCTTTGCCTTTTCCCTTGTTTATACTCTGTTCAACGGTCCTCAACATATTGAGTAAGTCAGGCAGAGTCTTGTTGATCTCATTCATGTTATAGTTCATGATGAACTAACTATAACTATCTGGAAACGATTGCAGAATAAGATCATTGGCCAACTCTTGGTCGAATGGGAACCCCAGTCTCTCGAGATTCTCCAAGTATCCGATCATACGGAGTTCATGAGGTTCGACCGGGTTCGCCTATGCGAGACTGCACTTGAACGGTGCTTTGGATACTTCGTACCTCTCATGTCGGGCCTGCTCTTGGAAGAGCTGCCTTAAATGTACGATCATATTGTACGCCTCCATGTTTTCATGTTGCTTCTGAAGCTCAGAAGTCAGAGTACACAACATGAGACAAGTCACATCGTTATTGTCATCTACAACCTTTTGATGTGCGCGTACTACTACATCCGCAGCACCCTCATCAGGTGGGGCTGGAACAGGTGCATCCAAGATGTACATCTTCTTTTCGTGCTTAAGGACGATCCTTAAGTTTCTATACCAGTCTATGAAATAAGTTCCTGACAACTTGTCCTTCTCAAGGACCGAACGCATGGATGGTATCGATGTTTGATTGTTGTTTGCCATTTGGAATTCTACAAAACAAGAAATATGCAATTTTAGTTTTTTTGAATTAAATTAACTACATTCAATAGTTGCTAGATTATCAAATATAGCTCCCACTATTTTTTTCGGATTAATAGCCCTCACCATTAATGCGAAAAATATCCCATATTTCTAGTGGGTCCAAGATTCTTATTTCACTTCTTCTTGAGCTTGCTTTGGAAAGTCACCCAAGAATTAGTTATTTAGGTAGGAACGCCTTTCCAATTGCGTCCATATGCAACTCTTGGTGGAACCGGACAAATAACTCCTTATTTATTTATCCCCATAAATAATCACAATCCCATGCCTCTAAGTAATCAATCCAATTGGAAATACTTAGTTATGTTTTAACCTCTTATTTCAACAACCACACATTACTTGCTTGTGTCGCCGCATCACATCATGGTAAATTAAAATCGCCTTGCTTTGGCAAGCCCGAAATTAATAAACCTTGATCATGAAGGGTGTTAAAATAAGAGAAGGCAATTAAACGTAATATTTCCTTTGAGGGATTTAATTTTTCATTATCGTTTGGTTGATCCAATCAACATGATCTACTTATTTGGATTGGGCAATCCACAATAAAAGACCATTCTTGTGTATTATTATCTTGTTAACGTTTTGCTTGTATCATCCATACACTCAAAAATAAATAACAAGATGTAAATAATAAACACCCACAAAAGAAAAATTAACGTGGCATGGATACGGCCCCTAGACTAAGATATTACCAAGCCAATGATAATATCTATATGCCCTAAAGTGACAAGCTCATCTCCATGTGCCTCCACCATAGCCGCGCGCCTAGGGATGGTGTCTTCATCGTCTTTGTGACTACTTGGTCCTCAAATCTTCTTCTCCATGCTCTTGGCTATTATCTAACTTATCTAATTTCTAGGCTAGCTACTAAAATTAATAAATAAATAAAACCTCACATGTTGAGAAGATGATCAACTCGCAGGCCGTAAACCAAACCACAAAAAGTAAACATCCACAACCTAGGCCATATCCTTCAACCATGTAACAAAGCACATAATACAGTTAAAACTAAATTTTAACGTGCTTGTTCAATTTTAATTGAGAACTAGGCAAATTGGGCAAAAAAGAACCCAAGGGGTCCACCATCTCCATGGCCGAACCACCCAAACAGACAAGTCAAGGCCTTGGGCCGTCGGCCGAGCCCCACGCGCGGCCAAGCGGCTCGCTAGGCCGGCCTAGGCCCTTGGCCGTGCCCTGGCTTGGGCGGCAAGGCAAGGGGAGCGGTCCCTAAGGGGGCCGAATCTTCCTATGGAATTGTTTCCAAAACAATTCCTTGCCTTGTTGCCCAATTCTTGTTGTTTCTTTGTTTGGAAAACCCATTTTCCAACTTTTGCCCAAAACCTAGTTCATAGATTCAAAATTATCACATCCTATGTGATCCAAAATCACTAATTACTACATACCATGTAAAATTAGATCTTTTTAGGCTTTGGATCATATTCAATTTGCATCTAATATGCTTAATTAATTCAGTTTTCGCGTAAAATTAACAAATTAACAATACGGCGTGTAAACTGAAAGCAACTAACACATATCCGGCGTGTAAACTGAAAGCAACTAACACATATCCGGCGCGTAAAATTATCACATCCCGGCAAACCTTGTACCCAATGTTACCGTGTTGTGTTATCCCTTTGTCTCTATATCCGGATTGGACACGAGACATATTTGTCACACTCGTATATTCAATCCATAGTTTCTCGATCCTGGGAATAGCCCTATCCATGCATGCAACATCAATATCTCCATATTGATTTATATGAGTCTGGACAGACATTCTATAGGCGCTACCCCTCGAGTGGTCGTGGATATTTTCTCCTATTATGTAGGAGGGACAAATCCTATCTACATCAGTGCCACCTATAAGTTTGCTTCCTACCATGCCCGATCGTTGCCTTTATAGTTACCCTGTGACGGCTTAACGTTTGATAATATCAAAGCATGATATTTCACAACTAGAGAATCCAGTGACTTCAAGTCTAAGGATTACAACACTATTAGTACTACGAGAAGCGTTTGTGACTTTGACATAATATAATGTAACCTTCTCGTTGTGGGTCTGTCCAGTATGCCATTACTCCTAATGCATACACTATTTGTTTGATCGTGATACCTCCATATCAATCCAACCCCATACTAGTCTATAGTTGATCGTCCTGTTAATCAATATAATGGACTAAGGAAGTTCAAGATAAACAAACACATTTGTATCTAAGGACTTAATTATATTAAATATCTCCATAAATAATACAATGAATTATTCTAGCAACAAATTCAAACTAAATAGATTGCCTCTAGGGAATACAAAACCAACAGCGTCGTGTTGTAGGCTTTAATAGAGTTTAGGGTGTGACGTGGGTAAACCCCACATTTACACGTTCTCGACGGTTACCGAGGTGAGAGCTAGATGAAGGGTTGTGTGACCTCAAAAGACTCCTCATAAGTATCAACTACGTCATTGTTATACTCCATTGTTTCTATCTAGCTTATGTGCAGAGACAAAGAACTCCAATTGCATATCTCAGAATTCAATAAACTCTTCACCACTCTCAATCGCCTTCTCGGAGCTCATACAGCAAATCAAGGTTAGTAGATCTCATCAATTTGAACTTTATGATTGATAATACGAATCTTATGATAGGGTTTCAAAGTAGAAAACATATAATCAATTTGGGTTTGCTGAATGTTCTTTAATGCTGAATAATTTTCTATTTCTTGCATGTATTCTTAATGTAAAAGACATGGCTAGAACAAAAGCTTCAAAAGAACCAGAAGATTTACCAGAACTTCTTTAAAAATTATGGCGTAAATCCCCTTATTTTAATGGTGAAGATTATTACCATGCTACTGTCAAGGGCACAACCCTTCCAAAATCTCCAAAAAAAGAAACTTTGTTGTTGACTTCAATTCCAGTAAGAGACGACTGGGATCTTGTTAGCATTAATGAAGTACAAAGACTCGGTCTTGAGGCCGAATTATATCCCTATACTGAGCCATCAAACTTTTCTAACAAAATGATATTGGATGGAGGAATGGTCTAAACATATTCTGCAATATCATGTGAAACGACCCGGGATCTGGGTTCAGGGTTAAAGCGACAATCGATAACCAAAAGTAGAACTATATTTACGAATATTAAAATTTACTTAATACAAAAATCTTTGAGACGATAAGTTTACAAAAGCAATGTGTGAAATAAGCTATGTGATCTACTAAGTGATCTAAACGTCTTCGTCTCGATCTGCGTTCCCATAACCCAACCTTGATTGATGACCTGCGGTTTTAAAATGGCAAAAGCCGACGCAATTTTGAAGAAAATAAACAGTAAAAACTAAGTAAATACACACTACGACAGGTAAAGCATGAGTGGCGCAGAAGCACGAGTTGAAACAAAACATAAGATTTAAAACAATAACAGTAACATGTTGGGGATTTTGGAACAATTCAAAGTAATCGAATAACAAAACATCTCAGTTTAAGAAATTTAAGAAACCATAAGTATTCAGTGGAATCTCCAGAGTAAACAAGTCCATTTGAGTTGATAACGATATTAGTTCACGAGTAGCCAACGCTTTCCAATCATTTCAATCAATTAGGGCATATCCAGAGCCACAAACAACATGAATACATTTATAATAATTGTTAAGTTTAGCTGAGGCATGCCTAGAGCCACTAGCAAGATCGATGTAAACAGAGGTATCACGAAGTAATCACAAAGGGTTCCTCTAGGGTCTATCAAACCCTATTTCACCCGAGCGTCGACACCCCTATACCGTAGTGACCCTTACAAGTATAAGTAGCACTCAGTAGCTCTACAAAACCCTTGGCCGTAATAACTTGGTACATTTGTCTCATCGGGGGCGGATTTATGAACATTCAAGTTCTATCCAATAAAAGGAATCATTGCTTCAATGTTCGTAGCCATAAGTAATAGGAGGATCGCTTGGCGCCTCCGGCCGTAGCCATAAATAAACACAACTCTGTACATCGTCCTAAATCTTTTAGAGGTATCTTATACCTTTATTTCTCATAACCAAAGTTGGTATACAATCTTCACAAGTCATTTCTAAGAGTTCTTAGTATAAATCAATAATCAGAATTTTTCAGTATCAATCATGCTTTTCATACTTTTTCATGTTGTACCGATTTGTTGTATGCTCTTGAAATCCATTCTTTGTATCGCATGTTTGTATCCTTATCTTTTTCGCGTTTCTATTCTAATAAAATTAGATCATGATCTCGCTGGTTTTCATACAGCATACTGAAGGCTAATCAATCTGAATTAATCTTAATTTTGGTGGGAACTACAACTTCAGCCCCATAGAAAAGTGAGAAGGGAAAATCACCTGTGGGAGTTCTCGATGATGTGCGGTACGCCCAAAGGGCTACATTCAGGGTATCTGCCAATTTCTAGTGATCGTCTGCAACCAGCTTGCTCAAAATTCTGAGTAGTGTTTTGTTTGTAGCTTCTGCTTGCACATTCCTTTTTGGATAGTAAGGCGTCGAGCATACTTGTCTGATTCCATATTCCATCAACTTGGCTGCTACTTGACGATCCACGAAAGGTGTTCCAATATCCGACAAAATGGTATTGGGAATACCAAAACGATAGATAATGTTTTCTTCGATAAACTTCACAACTGATAACGCATCTTCCACCTTAAGAGGAATTGCTTTCACCCATTTGGTAAATAGTTCTGTAATAGTCAAAATAAACGGATTTCCATGAGACGCAAAGCATGTAGGACCCACAAAATTGAGAGCATGTGTGTGATCAGCCAAGGGGACGCATGTAAATCGACAGTAGGAGCATGCAAAAGATTGCTATTGAATTGACACTGTTGACATCGCTTGACTTTCTCGCGACAGTCACCTTCCATAGTTGGCCAAAACTAACCCAATGTCAAAAGTTTTCTGCAAAGCTTCGCGCCTCCTTGATGTTATACTTGATGGGATAGTTCCATAACCTCTTGGATTTCTTGTCCATTTAGACATCTAAGCAGATTCCCATCAAATCCTTTTCTCCACAGTAAATTTTTTTTGAAAATATATCGACGCACTTTTCGCTTGATCTTTTCGCTCTCCTTTTTGTTGCCTGGAAGAATGTCATCTTTCATTGATAGCAAAAATTTCGATAGAGTCTTTGATCAGGGAACATTTGTCACAATTTCCTTGCAGGATCGTAGCGTAACCAGCCATATGAGGCCAATGAATCCCATAGCGTTGCACTTTTCTGTAGATGGAGACTTCATTATCTCCACACAAATTTTCATGTATTTTTCCCAAAAGGTGTTTGCCTTCCTCATCTGAAACACATCGCATGAGAATTCCTAAAGGTCCCTTGAAATGTAGCATGTTGTCATGAATATTGTATCCTTTGAAACCCACCTTTCTTTGATTGTTCCTTCAACGACCTCATGTAAGATGGGCTTTCTCCAATCTTCTTGTTCTATGACATCATTCTCGCACAGATCATGTAATAGGGATGGAGAAGTATTGAATTCGATCAAAATCCTTGCCGTGCATTTATCAGTACTCACCTTTGATCCAAGAGTAGCAAGAGCATATGCATGAAGATTATCAGACCTTGGAGTGTGTTCGTACTTGACTGAGGAGAACTTTTGTACTAGGTTTTGGAAAATTGATCTTTATCTTAAAAGATTGATTTATTTTAAAGCGTACTCTCCTAAATATTGTTTCATAATTGATTTGGACTCTTCCATTACTATCAGATTCTGAACTTCCAAAGCTTTTGCAGCAAGGAGTCCTGCGATCAATGCTTCATATTCAGCCTCGTTGGTAACCGCAAAATCCAACTTTCCAGACATTTGAATAACTTCGCCATTTGGATTTTTCCGTACAATTTGCGTGCCTCCTCCTGTTCTTGTCGATGAACCATCGAAGTGTAGCTTCCAATATAGTGGTTCTATCGAATTAATTTCTGGTTCCTCGAGCATATCCTCCATCATGGTTTCAAAGTGCGTGTCTGGGAATTGTGCTAACAGATCAGCAACAACTTGTGACTTGATAGATTTCGGTCGCGCACATGTAATGTCATATGTAGATATGGTCATAAACTATTTCGCTAATATTCCACAAGGAGCAGGATGTGCCAAAAGGTATCTTATGGGATCACTTTTGGTCATTACTACTACCTTATGAGACGCAAAGTAATGCTTCAACTTCCCAATGACAAAGAATAGTGCAAGACAATGTCTTTCTGTATCAGTGTACCTTGATTCTGCAACATGTATACTCTAGAAATGTAGTAAATGGGTCTCTCATGTCCTTCAAATTCTTGAGCTAATAAAGCTCCAATCGATTTCCATGTCGAAGTCAAGTAGAGAATCAACTGAGACCCACGCTGAGGCGCGATCATGACTCGTGGAGATGCTAGCAGCAACTTCAGCTTCTTGATGCATCTTGATGTTCTCTAGTCCATTCTTCTTGAGCAAGTTGTTGAAACATAATTTCAATTATGTAATTGCAGGTATGAAACGTTGCAGATACGATAACTTGCCCAAGAAAGTTTTTAGTGCACTGTGAGTTTGTGGTGCTGGTAGACTGGTGACCGTCTATACTTTCGCGGGATCAGGTTCGATTCCTTTTCGATGGATTACGCATCCCAAGAATTTTCCTGAAGTTACTCCAAATGTTCACTTCATTGGATTCATTTTCAGCTGATATTTTCTGCACCTTTTGAACACTTTTCTCAAGTCCTGCAGATGGTCTCATCTCTGAAGAGATTTTATCACCAAATCATCCATGTAAAATTCCACTTCTTGATGCATTATATCATGAAATAATGCCATCATGGCGCATTGGTACGTTGCCCTTGCATTTTTCAAGCCAAAAGGCATGACAGTATAGTAAAATACTCCAACGTGCGTAATGAAGGCGATCTTCTTTGCATATTTTGGATCCATTTTGATTTGGTTGTATCCGCTGAAGCCATCCATGAAACTAAACATTTGGTGACCTGCAGTTGAGTCGATCAAAAGATCTATGTTTGGCAAAGGAAAGTTATCCTTTGGGCTAAATCGATTCAAATCTCGAAAATCAACACAAACTCGCAGTTGTTCATTCTTCTTCACAACATGCACAATGTTAGCAAGCCAGGTAGGATGATTTAGTTTGATGAACTTCGCCTTGAGTAGTTTCTCTATCTCTTCCTTGACCTTTATCTCTATCTATGGTCGAAAGTTTCGTGTGCTTTGTTTAATTGGCTTCGCATCTTGGATGACATCCAATCTGTGCATTGTGACATCTGTATCCAATCTGGGCGTTTCACCGTACTCCCATGCGAACACATCCTTGTACTCTTTCAATAGAGATAGAAAACTCTCTTCCTCTTCTTAGCTAAGATCTGCGGATAAAAACACCAACCTTTTATTTTCTTCTTTTGGTCTAAAAAACACTTCCTTGAGCTCTTGCTTTCTGTGGTTTTGGTGAATCTTCCATACATTATGGAGCTTCTTTCAGCTTATTTATTCGTAATTGAACCAAACCATCCTTCATTTCTTCGTCTTTCATTTCTTCGTCTTCTCGATGTTCAACTTTCTCAGGGACATCTTCAGTAGAATTTCCCGAAGATGACCTCACTCACCTTCAGATGCGGTAACACTTATTTCCGTTTTGATAAAAGCTACTAACTTCATTTCCTTCCTTGTCATCCTCAAAAACTCTTTTCAAAGATTAAATGTTCTTCTTGTGATATGCCACCTTTGGCCCTTCTTCCTTCGCAAATTGATCTTCCTTTGGGGTTTATCTCATCAACATGACTCCTGGAAGTGACTGGTCTTTGATTCCATCCCATTTGGTAAATAGTGTGGGATTAAAAGGAGCTGGCATTTCCTCGTCTCCTATCTCTTTGAACCAAACAACCTCTGTTAAGTGAGCCTCGTTCAAGTTGAAAGGATTTATTAAAGCTGGGATATCCACAACTCTATCTTTCCATATAGCTTTCATCAGCTGATGTGTTGTGGAGGGTACTACGTCGAAACGGTGTATCCACGCACGTACGATAATCATGTGATAAGTTGTGTTCACATTAAACACAGGAAATTTAGCTAAACACTTGATCTTTTCAATATGAATCCACAAACGGATCCAACCCACTGTCATATTTGATTCGCTCCCAAATCCAAGCAAGGAAGACGGTCCCTTCACAATTTTCTTATTTGGAATACCAGCCAACTCCAAAGTGCTAACTGGTTTTACGTTCACTGTTGTTCCTCCATCAATAAAGGCTCTTTTGAATTGGATCCCATTGACAATCACCGTCACATACAAGGGCATGTGGTGATTTGCATCTGCCTTTTGTCGACCTCTGAGAATGACATTAATGGGCCAGTTGATTGCACAACCTTGATAACCTCTCCAATGGAGACTACCAAATCTTACTTGAAATCTTATGCGATTCTCAAAATAGCCTTCGTCATTTCCAGGCGACATGTTCTTGAAAAGTTCATCTAATCATAAACCTTCTCAAATTTGGGTGAATTCACCACTCGCGCTGCCCGAGAATCCTCAATATCAACTCCATAATCCTCATCTTCATGGATCTCAGCCACGACTGGAATTTCTTCATCTTCTGTCTCCTCCTGATCCATGATAGTTACTACCGTTACTTCTTTTCCTTTGGGCTCCTATGTGGAATGGGATGGCAAAGGATTGTTGCGAACATCCTTAACCGGTTCTTTGATAATCAATTCCCCTTCTTTCAGTTTCCTGTCAACATGCCACTTCAGCTTTCTACATTCAACCGTGGGGTGCGAAACCTGACCATGACGTTCACACCACTTTGGGTTCCTTAATTGTTCTCATGGGGAGGCTTCTCAAGCGCAGGCAGTACTTCATCTTTTCGCCATTATTTACAGAGTTTTGTTATCTCTCCAATGGAACATGGAAATGGTGGAGCCTCTTTTGGTGGACCTTGTTGCGCCTTCTGTGGTGAAACCGCTTTCATATCGACTTTGCGTCCTCTCTTGTAGTTGAACCGTCAAATCTTGAAACCCGATCCTCCTTGTGAGAATTTCCTCTTTTGCTTCTCTACAATAGGCTCGATATACCTGGTACAATCGATCAACTTGTAAAAGGTCGGCATCTGCAAGTTAATCAACATAGCCTTGTATTCGTCGCGCATCTCTTGGAGAGAGATTTACACTAGACAACTTTCCATTACCTCGTATACACATTCGAGTGACTTCGTTCTGAAATTTTTGATGAATTCAACTCCTTCCTCACCATGTTTCTGATGCATCCGAGACAGATGAATCGTTGTCACTTTCTCTTCTACTTGAAAGAACTTGGTGAAAAAAACTTCACCGTGTCCTCCCATGTGCGAATAGGCCCTGCTACCAGCGTTCTGTACCATTTGTACGCAACGTGTCCCAAGGATTTTGGAATATCGCACATAAACAGCCTTGTATCTACTCCATGTGGACCCATCATATCCACGAAACTCGTGAAGTGCTCCTGTGCATTGCCATTAACTTCGTCGAACTTTTCCCACTTCGGCGCCTTGTGACCTGCTGGATTGGGCATTAAAAAAATTTCTCGTAGGATGGGGGTGCACATTCAACCTTCGAGATGACACCATCTGCGAGAGACTGGTTTGCGAGAAAGTTGTCCAGACGCTGCCCCAAAGTTGACATGGTTGTTGGAGTGGTCCTCCAACAGCGAATGTGGAGGTGGCAGCGACCCCAAGAATGTAGGGCATATTTAGGTCATAGTGCATAGTACCTGCCATCTGCGGTTGAAAACCAGTCGCAAATGGTGGTGGAGGTCCCACGTAGTAGTTCCCAGAAGAGTTTCTTGTTGATACTCGTTCAGGTTGGAAGCGTGGTGCAAGTGGTGTGGGGGTTGTAAGTTCCCATGCTCCGAAAGTGGACTAGTTGGTGGAGGGGTGGTGGCATGTTGGAAGGATGTGTTGAAGCCGCGGTTACTCCAGGGGGAATTGAACTTCCATGTGAAGAGTTAGTTGCAATATTTCCAAAAATCGCCATTATTTGCAAAATTTGCAAGGCTTGGGCTTGCATGACTCTAGCCTGATTCTGGATTGTTGCATTGAGCATCTACATAGTGTGAGAGTCACCATAAAATGTCTGTGAGTGCAAATGATTGTGGATGTTTACTGGTGTATCATCTGTTGGGATCCCCTCTCCTGAAGGAGAGCGGTATCCATCTTCGCCATCATTACTCATGATTGCAAGATGCTGAAGTGAAGCGTTAAGGTTGCTTCATGTTGGGTTCACCAATGTGTGCAAGGAGTAGTAGTAGAAGGATCTGAGCGTGTACCTGCAATAGACAAGAACAACCAACACAACACAGATAAAGAGTAAGAGGTTAAGTAAGTAAGGGTAAGAGTAAGCCTTATCAGTTATTTGAGAGAGAGAGACAGTATGAAGGGTGATAGCGAAAATATCTGAACCTAGATCAGAGGACAACACTCCTATATATACTGATCTTAGGACAATAGTTACAAGAAGTTATGTAACCATATGCGACGTTCATACAACTGCCCCGCACGTGTACGTTCGACCGCATATAGGTGTGTGATTGACAATTCTCTCAGAAAACTGACAAGGGTCGCACGTGAGTGTAACCGTTACTCACGTGCGGCGAGCCTTACTCTAGCCTCCAAGCCATTTAGACCCCTTGACTCCCGTATTCTCCATATGCGAGGGGACCCTGTCTCACAGCCCCCATAACAATAAGTATGTAATGATAGTGGAGTACCAATGGATCTTACCAATGACTGCCACGTGGATAAAAATTGTTGTATCTAGAGTGCACTATCTACACACTTTTTTACGCAAACCTCTCCACGCCTGCTAAAGTAAAATTTCTCAATGAATGCGAGACTCAAGAGTTCCTCCAGGTTGGGAGGGGGAGAAGCACATTTTTTTTAAGATCTCCAGGCAGAGCTGTGGATATTCAGCTCGTCCTGAAAATGGGAATTTTTTACGTAGGCCTCTCCATGGCCTGCTATACCGTCGAATTTGTCAGTGCAGTAATAATCGGAAAAGCCCAAATTGTCGAATCCTAGAGGACTTGTCGTGAATTTTTCGGTACTATTAACTTCGTGTGGGCAAGCAATTGGATTTTTCACTAAAATAAGAATTGAAATAACAAACTAAATTATGAAATTGAGTTTACGAAATGGACAAATATCAGGAGTTCTCTAGGATCACTAGGTATACCCCGTTAACGAATTACATTTTGAAACACATATGATGTGTTGTTTTGCCAAACGAGAAATAGTCTCTACTGCTTTCACTAGAAAAAACTATGTATATGCTAGTGAATTGCTTACACTAATTCACGAATCGTCGACAGGCATTACGAACTTCTATTCTACTCAAAGCTCTCAATCAATGGTTGATTTCTCTAACCTGCGACTAAGCTTTTAATTCAACTATTCGGGTAATTTGTTTCTTTCACTATTATGTACCTAAAATCGTCATGATGCAACGTCTCACAATAGCATGATAGGTTAAGAACATGAATCAAACATAGGAAAACATACATCATCTATTAAGTGAAATTAAAGATGAATCAAATCCATAATTCGCCAACACAGCTTCAAACCCTAGCTACCATTTAGAAATCCCGATAATAAGTTTAGCTACTGCGATACATGATCAACGATACCAAGTTAGCATAGATCATGATCAAAAACAATGGAAAAGATAGCGAAGAGAGATCAAACGAAGGAATCCTCGCTCTCACGACGAACTCCAAGCTCCAAGATGCCCTCCAACATCTTCAACCTTTGTCTCTCCTCTGAAAATACGACCTAATATGTCTTATATACGTTCCCGAAAAGTCCTGAGCCTTTTAGGAAACATCCTCGTCGTGATCCTTTTAGGAAACATCCTCCCGAAAGGCCGCCCTTCATAGTGTCTTCGCGCGAAGATGAGGACCCTTCGTGTGATGGGTGTTCATGTGAACACATCCTCCTTCGTGTGAAGGGTGTTCCACTTTGAGACTCCATAGTGTTCCATGAAGATATTTGAAATTTCTTAAATTTTGGTTAAGTGTAAGTCTTCGTGCAAAGAATACACCTCTTCGTGCGACTCTCTCCGGAATTTCTTAGTTTCCTTGTTCGTGCGAAAAGGCTTTGCCTTCGTGCGAAGACAGCCTCTTCCTGCACTTCTTCTTCTTCTTCTTATTCATCTTCTTATTCCTCTTATTCTTCTTCTTCTTCTTCTTCTTCTTCTTCTTCATATTCCGAAGCTCGTTTCTTCTCATGATCCCCGCATGAAAATTCCTATAAATCACAACACGAACACTACCACGAATATCAAATGTGATAAAATCATGCAAATCATACGTTAAACAATGCAAGAAATGCCCCGACGGTACATTTCAGCTCTAAAACGTCCTAAAAGCTCATTCTTTCACATTTTGGCTCGAGTATTGTCTCTTTGAAGTGAAACACACACAAATAACATGTTTGATGTAATCATGATAACTCTTACTAACGAGTTACCAGGAGAGCCGTATTCATATTTCCAAGTGGATCCCTTGAAGAATATTGCAGCTCGGCTCCTCTAGCTTGCCCAAAAGAGGGGAATAACATGTTGGTGTGCACGGGTGTCCTGCCTCAAATTTATGATCAGTTTGACACCCTGCAAAGTTGTCAGCGTTGGTCAAATTTGTTCACTACGAGAGAGGGGAAGCAAAATAGAGTCGCGCCACTTTGACCAGTCGATGAATATGTCTCAAGCTGTTTCGGAGGCTACAAGGCACATATGACATGTATGGGTAACTCGTGTGAAATTATCTGCCAGACAAGACTTATGATGCACCATGTTAGCCCCCTAGATTTGTTGCCCGAGTATGGTTTGCAAGACGTGCACGCCGGTCTAGATAGTGAACCAAGGATGGTGCGGTGTGCAAGACGGATAGATAACGTTGGTTCTTAGGCCTTGGTCTTGCCTTGACTTGGTGCCTTGGCTAAATTATGTAGCCTTCGGTGGAAATTCCTTTGGCTTGGTGTGGATTCGTTGGTGATTCGGTGCGAGAAAGTTGGACGTGGACCGTGCAGTGCAGTGCCGTGGCCTGGGGCAACCAACATAATGCACCTGAACGTGTTGGTTGTGTATTGCAGCAGACTTGGATTCGTGCACCGCAGCAGACCAGATTATGGCCCAGATAGTGCAGCAACAAGGCCAGAAAGCGTGGGTAGTGGGCAGAGTTGTTCATAGCAGTTTTGTAGCTGATAGTTAGGCCATGTAACCGCTGTAAAGTGCCCCTTTGTGGCTGTATTTAGGAAATTTTGTGGCTGGGTTGTATTCATGGTGTTTTGGATGTGTATAAGTGGTGTTCTTTGTTTTTAGATCAATAATACAAGAAAACTTGCAGTCCAAATTTATAGCTTTCGTTCTTTAACTCTTCTTACACACGAATCAATTAACGGTGTTTAACAGGGCTGAACCAAGTTGGCATTTGAAAGCTAACCTTGGTGTCGTATCCGTGTAGAAATTCAAGCTTAGATTCTGCCCGGGTAACAACTGGTATCAGAGCTTTGTTTCGTGAACGAATGGCGGCCAGAACAACGGAGATACTCGAGAGGGTTTCTAAGATTGAGGGTCTCATCGGTCTAGTGGAAGATGGTGTCCAATTGCCTCCAGTTCTGCAGCAAATCAATGGGTTGCAAGCACAAATTCATGCTCTCCAAGCCAAGGTCGTGGCCCATGAGAACACGATTGAAGAACTTCGTGTCTCCAATGCCACGTTGAAGGAAAACTTGGATGGAGTAGGCACTAATTCGGCTCCAACCTGGAGTTGGTTTGCGTGGACGTGCCGAAGCTTTCCGATAGGCACAAGGTGGTGAAAGCAGACGTGGGTTTGCTACGCCAAGTTGTGGGAACGCAGGATAGCACTGAACGGGGCAGGAAGAACCACAAGATTCCTGAATCGCAACCCTTCAACGGTGCACGAAGTGCCAAGGACCTGGAAAACTGTCTCTGGGATCTTGAGGAGTACTTCTCCACAACGAAGGTGTTGGATGATGAGAAGGTCTCAATGGCAGCGAGGTATTTGGTGAGTGCAGCCAAATTGTGGTGGCGCACACGGGTTTCCGAGGATGCAATTGCGGGGCGGTCCAGAATTGAGACGTGGGAAAGTTTCAAGGACGAGTTGAAGTCCCGATTCTTGCCCGAAAACACTTCGTGACAAGCCAGGGAGGCAAAGAAGTCTCTCAATAAGACGGCTTTGGTGAAGGAGTACGCCAAGGAGTTTTGCGCACTCCTACTGAACGTGCGTAACATTTCAGAGGATGACAAGTTGTACAACTTTAATTCAGGGTTGAAAACGTGGGCACAACAAGAGTTGCATTGGCAAAATGTGCAGGACTTGCAAAGTGCAATCAAGGCAGCGGAGGCGTTAGTCGACTATCGTGCGGACAATACAGTGACAGAATCTTCCCCATCCAAGTCCAAGAAAGTGAAGGGTGCTAGAGACGATGAACAACCGCACGAGAAGCCAGTTGAGGATGGGAGCAAGTGGAAAAGGAAGCAGCACGAAAGCTCTTCCAAGTCTGATGTCGTAACAAAGGTTGCTTCCTTTGTGATGGTCCTCATCGTGCAGGGGATTACCCTAGACGAGAGAATTTGAATGCTCTTTTGATCGAGGAAGGAAAAACCAAGGAAGGACAGGACCATGGGGACAATTCGGAGTTACAATTGCTGAACACGATTGTAAGTATGAATAATGTTGAGATGTTGGCTACCCTAAAAAATGATGTAGACGAAGCAAGGCAGAAGTTGATGTAGGTTGCAATCAAGGTGAACGGGAAGGATGTGGTTGCGATGGTGGACACTGGTACCACATACACGATGGTGTCTTCTAGCATCGTGCAACAACTTGGCTTGAAGACGAGCAAGTGAAGCAGCCTTCTCAAGATGCCGAATGCAAGAGCACGATCTGTTGATGGCATGGTCTACAACGTGCTTATTGTGGTGGGATCACTCACGGGGAAAATCAATGTGTTGGTGATTCCCCTTGACGATTTTGACATGATCCTTGGGGTAGACTTCTTGACAGAGACCAAGTCCGTGTCGATGCCATACTCGAATGGGATGTTGGTGTCGCATGCAAGCAACCCATTTTTTGTTCCTTTTGTTTGTGAGAAATCTGCTCCAACCAAGAAGGTGGAGACGTTCTCAGCCATGACGGTTGGGAAATAGAAAAAGGCAGCGATTCCAGCGGCTTATTTGACAGGAATGTCGACGGGGAAAGCTGAACTGAAGACAGTGGAACCTGGTCCAATTTCAGTGGCTGGTTCCTCTTCTCAGCAGCGTTGGAAACCAAAGCAGATCCATGGGAAGAACTGGACAAGGACGTATGTCGGGCACGATTCGACGAGGACGTCAAATTCAGGTGGTCTGGGCAGTTTGTTAGCCCCCTAGACTTGTTGCCCGAGTATGGTTCGCTAGACGTGCACGCCGGTCTAGCAAGTGAACCATGGATGGTGCGGTGTGCAAGACGGATATAACGTCGTGTTCTTAGGCCTTAGATTCTTTCTTTTGCCTTGCCTTGGCTTGGTGCCTTGGCTAAATTATGAAGCCTTCGGTGGGATTTCTTTTGGCTTGGTGTGGATTCATTGGTGATTCGGTACGAGAAAGTTGGACATGGACCGTGCAATGCAGTGTCGTGGCCTGGGGCAGCCAACATAATGCACCAAAACGTGTTGGTTGTGTATTACAGCAGACTTGGATTCGTGCACCCCAGCAGACCAAATTATGGCCCTAATAGTGCAGCAACAAGGCCATAAAACTTGGGTAGTGGGCAGAGTTGTTCATAGCAGTTTTGTAGCTGATAGTTATGCCATGTAACCGCTGTAAACTGCCCCTTTGTGGCTGTATTTGTGGAATTTCGTGGATGGGTTGTAGCCATGGAGTTTGGATGTGTATAAGTTGTTCTTTGTTTTTAGATCAATAAAACAAGAAAACTTGCAGTCCAAATTTCTTGCTTTCGTTCTTTAACTCTTCTTACTCACGAATCAATTAACGGTGTTTAATGGGGATGAACCAAGTTGGCATTTGAAAGCTAACCTTGGTTCCATATTCGTATGGAAATTAGAGCTTAGATTCTGCCCGGGTAACACACCACATCATGCAGAGATTTCCATGGAAATAGTTTGAATTTCTCAGTGATGTCTAGGCTCTAGAGCTTTCCCCAAATTTGTAGATAAGTTATCCATGTTGTAGAAGAATTGTGCTGGAGAAATGACGGGGTTGCTATTATACCCACATATGCGATAACCAGATTTCGTCGAGAAATCGTAACTTTGTGAACGACCAGAAGATAATTCTTAATTCATATTTAAAGATATCTATATAGCTAGTTTTACCTAGCTTTGTGAGGAATTCTGATAGGAGACAAGTGTCTCTTAGGGGAAATGAGCATGATATGAGTAGAGAGAGTATCATTACTTATTTTGTCGATTCCTTGTATTTTTTACGTAAAATCATGAATTTTTTGAGTTTTCAGCCTATCGTTATTCTCCATCTTGTTAATTGCGATCATGCGATGTGTTCATAATGTTTGCACAGGGATAAGGTCTATGACACATTTGGAAATGAGAGAAAAGAACCTGGAATCAAGATGATAGCATGGGATATCCCATGGAAAAGCGAGAATGCGCGGTCCTCACTATTTCGGCTATAACTGAAGGTGTACAACGAATTCGGGAGGCTAGATGCAAATGATAGTAGACTTAAAGAGCTTTACAATGATATAAGGTGGAGCAAATGCGACACGAATCAATGAGATATTATGTCTCTTTCTGTGAACAAAAGGAGGCACAATGCCTCTTGTGCAAATAGCAAAGGCGAATCCACAATGTCCATACTGATATGAATCCAAGATTTGTTGGGAATATGTAATGGCTACAACAACCATGGGTATGGTACATTCTCCCATTTCATTCGTTGACAGATATCACAACACTTCACCCATTCTTTGACTTTCTTGTGCATTCCTGGCCAAAAGAACGCTGAAGACAACCTCTTATCGGTACCCCTTATACCAGAGTGACAACGCATACCATTGGTATGCATTATTGAAATGAGGGTGGTTATCAACCCTGGGTATGGTACATTCTCCCCTTTCATTCTTTGACAGATATCACAACACTTAACCCATTCTTTGAGTTCCTTTTGCACTCCTGGCCAAAAGAACACTGAAGGCAACCTCTTATC
Organism: Linanthus parryae; assembly: GCA_023055425.1. Classification (NCBI taxonomy): domain Eukaryota; kingdom Viridiplantae; phylum Streptophyta; class Magnoliopsida; order Ericales; family Polemoniaceae; genus Linanthus; species Linanthus parryae. The sequence continues at coordinate 127,990,116 of JALGPY010000001.1, forward strand.
GGTACCCCTTATACCTGAGTGACACCCCATACCACTGTTATGCATTATTGAAATGAGAGTGGTTCTCAAATTATTTTTGGAACCCAATAAATTCATTTGCCTTTCTTGAGCTTTCCATCTTGTAACTGCATGTCTGTACCACGATCTGGTGCTATTAAAACTCGCACCATGTGTTGATTAGCCCAAGCATCACGCTCATAAGTTTGCATTACTTCTTTCACCCACCTTGGCACTACTACTGTGATAGCGTGACAAGAAGCCTCAGTCACCAACCTTGATAAAGCATCAACAACCACATTTTCTTTACCCTTCTTGAATACAATTTCATAATTTAATCCCATGATCTTACTCACACATATCTGTTGTAACAGAGTGCTTATATTCTGTTCCAGGAAATATTTAAGACTGTAATGAATAGTCCTAATTTGAACTTATTAATTTGAAAATACGACCTCCATTTAGCAACTTTCTGTACCACAATTGATGATTCCTTCTCATAAGTGGAATACCTCAGGTGTTTACTTTTCAAAGCTTTACTAAATGATTTGAGAGGTCTGCCTTTTTGCATTACTACAACACCATTTCCATGAAGGTGGCATATGTTTGTAACAAAAACGTCTAAGAAAAGTTAGGGAAAGCTAGCACTGGAGTAGAACTCATAGCTGATCTAAGAGCTTGAAAGGTTGCTTGAGCTTCATCACTCCACAAAAGTGCTCCCTTCTCAATCAATGCATTAAGTGGCCTGGAAATCAATCCATAATTCTTCACAAATCTTCTATAATAACCTGTGAATCCCAAAAATCCTCTCAACCTTTTGATGTTTCTAGTGGGCCATGCCACCATAGCTTTGATCTTGGCATGGTCTGCCTTAACTCCCTTCCCATTGATTAAATGTGCCAGGTACTTAATGGTGGTTTGTAAGAAAGAACATGTAGACATCTTGGCATACAACTCCTGTTGCAACATTACCTCCAAAGTATTGCTCAAATGAGCTAGCTGCTCCACACTTGACTTACTATATATTAGAATATCATCAAAGAAAACTAGTAAGAACTTTCTGAGATAGGGTTGCAATACCCGGTAATGAGGATTTGAAATGTGGCTGGTACATTAGTGAGTCCAAAAGACATTACTTTGAACTCATACTGGCCTTCATGTGTCCTAGAAGCAATCTTGTGAGTGTCTTCATTAGCCATCCTTACTTGTTGATACCCTGCTCTTAAACACAGCTTAGAGTAGCAAGTATCCCCACACAAATCATCCAACAGCTCATCGATAATAGGAATAGGGTTTTTTTTTTCTTAATTGTCACCTCGTTAAAACCCCTATAGTCTACACAAAATCTCCATGATCCATCATTCTTCTTTCACGAATAGGGCATGAGATGCAAAAGAGCTGTTACTATGCTGAGTAACTCCTTTTTCCAGCATTTCTTTAACCAAGATCTCAATCTCTTTCTTCTGCACATGAGGGTATTTGTAAGGCATGCGACAATCTGGCTGTGCTCCCTCCTTGTGTGGGACGTGATGATCATGATGTTGGAATAGATGCCCTAGAGGCAATCTAGTTTAGTATGAATTTATTTGTGGCTAGAAATTCATTTATTATTTATTGGATATTTAATATAATGAAGTCCTTAGATTTACAATTGTGTTGTTTATCTTAAATATCCCTAGTCCAGTATAATGATTAAATGAGACAATCATCTATAGACTAGTATGGGGTTGGGTTGATATGGAGATATCACGATCCAACACATAGGTGTGCATTAGGGGTAATGTTGCACTGGATTGACCCATCTCCGAGAAGGCTACATACACGTTATGTTGAGTCACAAGCGCTTCTCGTGGTGCAATGGTATTTTCATCCTTAGACTTGAAGTCACTAGATATTCTAGTTGTGGATTATTGTGATTTTGGTAGCGTTAAACGCTACACCGTAACTGGGTAGTTATAAAGGCGTGTACTGGATACAATAAGAAGCAAGCTTAGAGATCGTAGTGGACGTAGATAGAATTTGTCCCTCCCACATAACGGGAGCAAATATCCTAGGCCACTCGAGGGATAGTGCTTATAGAATGGCTGGCCAGACTCAAATAAATCAATATGGGATATTGATGTTATTTGCACGAATAAGGCTATTTCCATGGATCGAGAAACTATGGATTGGATATACGAGTGTGACTTGTATGTCTCGTGTCCAATCCGGATATAGAGACAAAGGGATGAGACAATTACTTGTACAAAGGTTGTCAAGATGACTATTCTATTAGTTGGCTAGAATGGATGTTTTGCTAGAAACCACTCCATATTAGCAAATAGTTGCTACCAACTAGATAGAACCTATAGGGTCACACGCTATATAGAGTTGAACTATATTTGGGAATTAATTAATTGGATTAATTAATTAGAAGGATCACTTTGCAAAACCTTGCAAACTTAGTAGGGACTAATTTGCAAGGAAGGGACTAAAATGAATTCTAGTAGGACTAGAATAAGTCCTTTAGGTAGTTGACAAGGAGTTGTTGGACTATATAAATGACCTTCCTTCCTTCCTTCCCACAACTTATGCTTCTAATTGAACATAACAAGAGTGGGAGAGAACAAAATGGAGAGAAGAGAGCAAGCAAGCTAGGAGCTCGCCGCCCCTAGCCCGCCGCCCGTCCCCGTCGGCCACAAGGAGGCCGAACACCTCCTGGTCGTCTCTTTTTGCGTGATTCTTCTTCCTTTTCCTCTTTCCGGGCTAGCACCAAGGAGTGGGAGATCTAGCAATCAACTCTAGGCGTGGATCAACCATAGAGAACGTGACATAATTCACGTTTGAAGTCATCAAAGGAGAACCCTAAGGTGTGTTATTGATTTCTTCCTTTACCATCGTTATGTCTCTTGACTTGTGATCCTTGGAGGGTTTTGCATGGTTAATTATTGTTTCCGTTGCACATCCATGAATCAAAACCCTACAGTGGTATCAGAGCCACATGTCGTAGAGCATAAACTTGTTTATGTGTTTCGTTTTAGTTGTTTTACACCTTAAATTGATTGTTTATCACGTAAAACAAGACAAATCAAGCATGAGATGCAATTTGTCAATAATCTATCATAACAAGATCTAAATTTTGCATTGGATGCATGAATTAGTGAGTTTGGGAAATTTTAAGATCTTAGATCTAGGGTTTGGGAATCCTTGGGGAAGAAGGAGTTCTTCCAAAACAAGGAAACAACCAAACTTGGGCACCAAGCAAGGGAGTTGTAGTTGCAGTACACTTCTTGTAGTTTGGCCATATCTAGACTGCTAGGAGCCATAAATTGTACGTGGCTCCTCATCCCCATTTTTAGTCATCCATTAAATATTTTCATAAAATATTTTCATCGGTCCAAGGAATGAGAGCTTTCACTCTAGTCCTCAAGGCATCAAACTTGCTTTTAAACTCACACTCCTTTTCGTTTCCAATTTCTGAAACTCAGCCAAAATATTCTCATGAACTGGGTCTAGAAACTCTTCACAATGCACTCACTAAACTCCCTCCAAGTAATGCCTTTTAATGATTCAAACTCAGCACCAAACCAACTTTCAGCTTCTCCACTCAAATTAAGTGAAACAAGTATAGGTTACTGCAAATCATTCAAGTGATGCAGCTGTAAATATCTATTGGCTTTCATCAGCCATCCCAAAGGATATTCTCCATAAAACTAAAGAAATCCTACTTTAGGAATTGGTAAAGTGAAGTGAGTATAAACCATATGTACCTCATTATGGATCTCTTCCTAGCAGGCTTGTTGGAGACATGGTAGCAGAGCTTGAATCTTCCATTCTATCCTTCTCTGTGCTGCTTCCATCATTCATAAAGTTTGCCAAACGCTTAAGTTCTTCTCTGAGCTCTCCAATTTGGTTTAGCTACAATAACTCGCCATGGATCAAATGGCTATGCATGATCTCCTCTTGACCTTACCGGAGCTCATCATGGCCCTGGAGCAGCTCGAGGATAGCATCATCCAACGCGTGGAAGTTTCCAATAAATCCATTCATGGCTTAACTTCAGTCGGTTGAGTGTTATTCCTTTTTCCCATAGCACATAATTCACAAAGGAAGTGAGGCTCTGATACCAATTTGTCAGAATCTCAGAGAATGTTGACCTAAACAGAGCTAATTTCGACGAGTTGCAGAGAACCGAGAGTGAAATAGAGAGAATTAGAGAGAAGAAATGTAGAAGGAAATGAATTTATGAATTTTCATAATCACAAATGAGTTACAAACCCAGTTATGTAGTTGGAGTTTTTTTACGTAATAACCCAAATAAGGGGTCAAAAATAAATAAACCAAAGTTGATAGCTGCCAACTAACATGTCAGCTATTAATGACAGAAGATAGTTAATTAGCTCGCCCATTTGTCAGCTGGGACGTCTGCGTGTCCAAATTAAAGTGAAATGACGCCGTTCCACTTGGTTGTTTAAACCACGCCAATTAAGGAAATCAACGACTCTGATTAGAAGCTGAGAAACGATCCTACGGATACTGCTTGCCCCCATTTCATGTCATTAGTTTTGCACCGATTTCATTTCAGTCATTTGAAGTTGAGTTTCCTGAAAAATACACCTGCAAACCCACCTTTTCCTGAATCATGTCTCATGCATCCATTAATATTAAGTTTCAGGTTTCCTCTCAAAGAACATACCAAATAGCATTAGGATTCAATTGTGATAATTCTTAGTGTTGCGTTTAGCCATCCAGCTATGATTATTAAAAGACAAAGAGTTTGGAAAAATTCTCTGGCTGAGCAAAGAATGCCTTATCACTTTCGCAACACAATCAGTAATGGTATCAAATTTACAATTGAAGATAAATTGTTTCTTTTCAGCCAGATGCACCACAAGGTGTTCAGAAAGATAGTGCTTTGAATGTAATTAGAATGCAGAGTTTTGGATTAAGATTTCAAGTGATCCAATTGTGATAATTCACAGTGGTGCATTTCACCATCCGGCTGTGACCCCAAATTTGGTCAACTTCACTGCAGTATCTAAACACATGCTCATGAGTTTCAACTAAGCTATTGCAGATATTGCAATTACCAGAGGTAGGCATGCCTCTTTTCCATCTAGTTTCACTTTTCATAAGCCTTGGTGAATCAAGGTCCACAAGAAAATGATTAACTTGTTTGGAACTTTAAATTTCTAAAATTTAATCCACGCACCACTACTAATGCCAGAGAGGTTAAAGTTGTCGGTGTCAATAGATGCATAAGAAGCAACAACTGAAAATGATCCATGATTGGCTCCTTTTCAAAAGAGGGTGTATATCAGATAACACTTGGAAGAGTAATGGCTGTGATAGTATTGCAGATATGTTGGTGTATATGAACATTGCACAGCTCAATGTTCCATCTCCCATTGTCAATAATATTAGTCACTTTGGTTTGCTTTCATTAATATTTAGGGATTAGTCAATAGGCTCCTCTCCACACCACCAATCAGTCTATAAAGAACACATTCTTACCATTATTAATATTCCACTCAACATTTGTACCAATTAATTTTTTGGTCTGCCAGATCCCTCTCCAAATGGCAGAGCCACCAACTTTTTTCTTCATGTTGAAAATTTTTGAGGGAAAGAGGAGGACTCAATGATTATTCGTTCGCCGGAACTAGAAGTTAAAATTTTGGTAGATAGGGAACCTGTAAAAACGTCTTTCGAAACCTTCTCGCCAAGGACATTCAGATAGCTTGGCCGTGGTTACCGTCTTGTCACCCCTCATCCCCCTTCTCCGATCACCCTACAGAGGTTTTACGGAAACTGCGATGAAAAGCCAGCAAAATAAGGCTTACGCTACAGCAGCTGTTTCTTCTTCTTTGATATACTTTTTCCAGATAACATTGCAACAAAGCGCTTTGTTAAACAAAAAATTCTTCACTACTACACTTCTCTCGGAAAAAAAGAATCTTAACTCACCAACCAAGAAAGCTGAAACGCAATATGGATGGCAGTTGGGACAAAGAAACTTTCAAGATGGTGATTGGCTGGATCACAAGGAACCACAAAAAGATAAGTTTTAGAGTGTGACTGGGAGGAAGGATGGCCTTCTTCTGCACTACAAGCTGAGTTTAATGCTCTAAAGAGTGTTGAGAGCCAAAATGGAAACTGTTTTCACGAACTTGTCTTTGAAAGTGAATGCAAAAGGAGTGGTGGACTTGATTCTGGGAAAGACTTCAATTCCATGGTTGCTGTAAGATTTTGTAGAGGAGATTCGAGACATGTGCCATAACTTTTTCAAATTCCAGTTAGCTGGGTTAGTAGGACGACAAATAGAGTGGTTGACCTTATTGTCAAGGTTGTAAAATCTAGGCAAGTTTTAGTAGGAGAAGTGTTAGGACACAAGGATAAGGTGTCTCAAGTTAGAAAGGAGTTATGTATGAGTCTCTAATTTTTATCAAATTGGTGCTTTTGACAAAAAAACACAGGTTGCGTAAGTTTTAGATTTTCGCATGTCTTGTGGGTGGATTTATAATTCACCCGATCAATGGTTTGGGGGTAATTTATAGTTTGTGCCCTTAGGTTTATGTAAATAGGCAATTTCTTCCCCTACTGATCATCAACTGACAGGGAAAACCCCTATTATGTAAATAGACAATTTCTTCGCCCGATCAAATGTAGAGATCTATAATTCTTATAATTATTACTGCTATTATTACTTATAAAATAATTATTATTTCTTTGTTTGTTGATGCGTTCATGTGGTATTTGGAAAGTTGTTTGAAGGTGGAGGTATTTTTCTTTTGAAGAAAGATATGTATGTTTTTAATGATTATTAGTGTGTTAATATGTATTATCTATAGTTAGAACATTCATTTTTTTTTGTTCAAGGGGTATGTGTTTGTATATATTCTAAAGTCAGGGGGATTGTAGTGTCTTTTTAAAATCTTCCAAACAAGTGGGCTGAAACTGAAAACACGTTAGAACAAGAAAAAAGAATCAGTAGGAACGCAGGAGCACGTAGAAACCCTCCCACATCCATTGTTGCTTCTTCCTTCTTCTTCCTACCCATCACCACATGGAGCTTTCAACGATCTTTTCCAGCTATCGTGAGTATTATTCTCCCTCTCTCAATACTTTCCAATCCTTGTAGATCATACTTCTCCATGTTGTCAGTCAATTTTTCAGTTTATCTGTCAATTTCGTATCTATCAGTCAAATTAAAGTCACAAATTGATGACCCAAAACTCGTTATCTCGTAATCTTGTAGAAGGAAATTGCTCGACGCGCCAAGATCTCCAAAATGGTATCAAAATCTCCATCTCGTGGTGAAGTCGAAAAATCACGCGTTTCACGCTAGGTAGGGAAATTCACTAATTTGGGCATTGCGATTTGTATACTTGTGATATGCCTATATATGTTTTCATGTAATTTTGTGATTTGAATGTGTGATGTGTATGTCACTCGATTGCTAAGTGTCGTCGTGTTTGTGCTATGTGAATTTGATTATATACGATTGCGTGAAATTTTCCGAAGTGATGAGTTTGTTATATGTCGGTGTAATTGGAATTTGATGAGCTATTTTGATTAGATTTGATGCATTAGAGGGTGTGAGAACCCGTTTAAGTCATGGTGTGTGTGTCTTGGGGAGTGTGTGCCCGTTGAGCAAATTGGGCTTGGTGCCCACCGGTGAAAGACCGTAAACCTGCGCAGGAGGTGCCTGACTGTCCTTCGGGTTAGTAACTCGTAAAGTTGTGTCGTGTGTTCGGGTTGCCTGTTCCCTCGGTTTGATACCGTAAACGGCCGTGTGTTTGGGTTTCCTGGTCCTTCGGTTTCAGTCCGTAAACGGATGTGCGTTTGGTACACATCCCCTAGTTGTTCATGGTTTGTATTTGGTCGAGCGTATGTTATCATTAGTGTTTGATTTATACATCGTATTCATCGTTTTAAATATGTTACGTATGTCGCCCTTATACTTGTGGTAGTGTCTGTTTTAGTTTATTTTCCTACTGGGCTGTGGTTGCACACCCTACTATTTTTCAAGTGAGAATGCGGCACAATGAGGACATGGAAGCTTTGAGTTGATTATTGCGTTATAGTTTTTTGTTAGACGGTTTTTGGAGCTAGCTCCTCTTGTTATGTGATATTTGTTGTTTTGTCAATAATGTGAGATGTGTAGACGCGTATGCATACTTGCACGTTTTGGAGGGCCGTTGGCCTAGTTATGGGATTTGATGTCTTTCATGTTGGTTCATGTCAAAATTATCCAATCTATTTCTTAGTAATATGATGTTGTTATCTTCCTTTCGGTACATTTCTCATTTCAATTGAATAGTGTTGGAACACAATTGTAGTTGTTTCACTTAAACTGGACAAATTATACATGCTGGTGCGATTTTGCTCTTTAAAGGAGATCCGTCCAACGGATCGAAGTGATTCAAGAATATTTTTAAACTAGAAACATATGAATTCTTTACAGCTAAATTTGGTAGCTAGTTAACGGTTAGATTGCTCAGAATTTTTTTTTTAAGTTGGTCATTCTGTTCTGAATTTTCGTTTGCTCCAGCAGTCATCTCACGGAAAAAAAAAATTATAATTAGATATCGGTAACTCCGAGTCAAAAACTGTTTTAGATGGGTTTATTAGACATGTCTGGAGTCTCTATGCAAAATTTCATGTTATTTTCTCTTATAGTTTATGAGTAATTAAATCTTTAAAGTTCGGGTTATAGTTCTGAATTTTCTGCCGACCAGCTGCACGTTTGGGCTTGTATCTCCCGAACCCCTGCAGGCTTTCCAAAACAGTTTTATATGGTGTAATTAGACAAATCTAGGATGCCTCTGACCAAGTTTCATAATTTTTCACCGAGCCGTTTAAGAGATATCAAATTTTCTAAACCGAACTGTTGAAATTGTCAATTTTCAGCGTATTGTTTGTGAATATGGCTACGTTCTCGGGTCTTGGGGATCCGGGCCGTGACAACTTGGTATCAGAGCACTAGGTACAAATACCTAGGGGCAGTGGGGAATAGATTGAGTGTGTTTTTGGTGTATACATGAATTTATTTAATACATGTTTATGTGTTCGATGATTGTACTGCCTTGCTCATTGATGTGTGTGGTTCAGATGTGTTCAAAATGTGTTCACTTGTTTTTAATAGTGTGCTACATTTTTTCCATCATTATCATGTCAATAGGTTTTTGAATTGATTCTATAACAATTGTACAGCTCACTATTGATTTAGCATTCGTATATAGTGTTGGTTCCTAACAAGAGTAGATGTACTAAGATTAAGAAAAGACTACAGTTAGAGCTAAAAATATTGGTAATGGCGGAGTGTGTATTTGACTCACTCTGATATAGACTTGCTCTTGAATATTTTTTTTGTTAATGTTGGAGAGGTGGAAAGACAGGTGGGTAGTTTTGTTAGCCACATTACTTGGTGAAGCACTTGTCATTAGTATAATTAATTTTCTAGGCTTATATAGTCCTGCTAACTGAACTGTTGGACATGGTAACACTTAATTTGGCTATCATCTTGACTAGAATTTGGTCATGTGCTTAGCGCCCCCATAAAGAGAGATAAAACTGAGACGTCTATGGGAGCATATGTTCATAGGTGTAATGATCATTGGCGAATAATGATAGTTCTAGCTGCTCCTTGGTCTTAGAATCTCTGTTTCAAAAAATGAGATGGGAGGGACGAGCTCATGCTTGGGTTCCTCTATTGATGTTTTAGAGGTGATGCTTTGGATCCTTATTGTTCTTGGAGATGGACCAGTGGTTCAATAGATCTGACGACATTGGGGTTTCATGATATCAAATTTATTGGGCTTAGTTGAGCGGAGAATTAAGGATGAAGATGTTTCTAAGACCGTGTTTAGGACGTGTTATGGTCACTATGAGTTTGTTGTGATACCTTTGGAACTTACTAGTGCCCCAGCAACATCTATGGACTTAATGAACCAAATCTTTCACCCTTATCTGGATCAGTTTGTGGTTGTGTTTGTTGATGATATCTTGGTATAGTTACCATCACAAGAGGCACACATTTAAGGATCACACTACAAGTTCTTCGAGATCATACACTTTTTGTTAAGTATGAGAAATATTAGTTGATCTATCCAAGATAGAAGCCGTTATGAGCTGGGAACGACCGAATAATATTTTTGATTACGAAGTTTCTTGGGCTTAGCTTGCTACTATCGACGTTTTGTGAAGGATTTTTCACACCTCGCAGCACCAATGACCCGACTAACTCGTAAAGGAGTTAAGTTCACTTAGAATGACACGTGTGAAGTAGCTTTCCAACAACTTAAGAGGAGATTGACTACAACCCCAGTCTTGTTGGTGCCAGAAAGGGGGATCGGTTACACTATTTATTGTGACACTTCTCGAGTTGGGTTAGGTTGTGTATTGATGCAACAAGGCAAGGTTATAGCCTATGTCTCTCGCCAATTAAAGATAAATGAGAAAAATTATCCCACTCGTGATTTGGAGCTTACAGTTGTTGTCTTTTTCCTTGAAGAGCTGGAGACACTAGTTTCTATGGTGAGCGATTTGAGGTTTTCTCTGACCATAAGAGTTTGAAGTATTTGTTTTCACAGAAGGACTTGAATATGCCCCGGAGGAGATGGGTGAAATATCTACAGAATTATGAATTTGAGCTTTAGTATCACCCATGAAAGGTTAATGTGGTTGTTGATGCCCTAAGTAGGAAGTTTTTTTTTGTATTGGCACTATAGTAAGTATGGCTATCCATGAATGAAAATTCTTGAGGACCTTTGACATTTTGACTTGTGTCTTGGGGGAGTGGATGGGCAGCCTACGTTGTTCAACATGGTTGAGGTAAGTAAACTTGCAAAAAAATCATTGAGGCTCAACAAAGTGATAAATGGATAGAACATATCCGTGTTTTCTTGGCTAGTGGTGAGGCAATACAACGTTGGGTTTGGCACTCTGATCATGGCTTGAGATTTGCGATAAGTCAGTTGTTCCTTTAACTCTCCGTGAAGATGTATTACGTGAGTCCCACCATTCTAAATTTGCAATGAACCATGGAGGTACAAAGATGTATCAGGACTTGCGTCATCAGCTTTGGTGGAAGGGTATGAAGAAATATGTGGCCCTTTTTGTTGCTAAGTGTTTGACATGTTAGCAGGTTAAGGCCGAGTATCAGAGGCCAGTGAGATTGTTACAACCATTACCTGTGGCGGAGTGGAAGTGGGAGGATGTGACGATATCAGGTCTTCCAAGGTCATCGACAGGTGTGGATGCCATTTTGGTGGTTGTGGTTCGCCTTACAAAGTCAGCCCATTTTCTTCCTATTTGGATGAAAGATTCAGTAGATTCTCTTAGCGAACTCTATATACGTGATATTCTCAAATTGCATGGTGTTACAATTTCAAAAGATTGTGACAAAGATACACGATTTACTTCACGATTTTGGAAGAGTATTCAGTCGGCCCTTGGGACGAGTGCGTTGTTTAGTACTGCATTTCACCCTCAGACAGACGGACAATCAGAGCGTAAAATACATATTTTGGAGGATATGCTTCAGCCTTGTGTATTAGATTTTCGAGGCTCATGGGAGGATCACTTGCCACATGCAGAGTTTGCCTAACAGCTATCAGGCCAGTATCGGTATGGCACCTTTTGAGGCACTTTATGGTAGGACTTGTAGATCACCCATTTGTTGGGCCAAGGTAGGAGATGCGGCTAAGTTATGGCCAAAGTTGGTTCAAGAAACTATTCGTAAAATTTCCACAATCTAACAACGCCAAGATACAACCCAAAGTCAAAAGAAGAGTTACGTAGACAAAAGGGGGCGGCCTTTAGCTTTTAGGTTGGATGTCATGAATTTCTTAAGGTTTCACCAAGGAAGGGGTTGTTGAGGTTTGGTCTAAGTGAGAAGTTAGCCCCACGATTCTTTGGCCATTTTAAATTTTAGACAAAATCGGCGAGGTCGCTTATCGTCTTGCATTTTCTAGCACAGTTAGATGGGTTTTATAACGTGTTCCGTATTTCTATGTTGCGGAAGTATGAGCTAGACCCCACTCATATCCTTGATTGGACTGATGTGCATGTCACTGAGGATGTGTCATATGAGGGGAGACCCATACGAGTATAGGATTCGCGGGAGAAAGTGTTGTGTGGCAAGTCAATTTCTTTGGTAAAGTTCTTGTGGAATCACCATGGACTTGAGGAAGCCACTTGAGAGCGTGAAGATGTTATACGGTCCAAATACCCGGAGTTATTCGTTTAAGGTACGTCTTGCATTTCGAGGACGAAATTTTGTTTTAAGGGTGGTAGGTTGTAGAGATCTATAATTCTTATAATTATTACTATTATTATTACTTCTAAAATAATTATTATTTCTTTGTTTGTTGATGCGTTCATGTGGTATTTGGAAAATTGTTTGAAGGTGGACTGTATATTTTTATTGATTATTAGTGTGTTAATATGTATTATCTATGGTTAGAACATTAATTTTTTTTTGTTCAGGGGGTATGTGTTTGTGTATATTCTAAAGTCAGGGGGGATTGTAGTGTCTTTTTAAAAGCTTCATAACAAGTGGGCTGAAATTGAAAACACGTTAGAACAAGAAAAAAATCAGTATGAACGCATCACCTCCATTGTTGCTTCTTCCTTCTTTTTCCTACCCATCACCACATGGAGCTTTCGACGATCTTTTCCAGCTATCGTGAGTATTATTCTCCATCTTTCAATACTTTCCAATCCTTGTAGATCATACTTCTCCATGTTGTCAGTCAATGTTTCAGTTTATCAGTCGATTTTCGTATCTATCAGTCAAATTAAAGTCTCAAATTGATGACATAAAACTCGTTATCTCGCAATCTTGTAGAAGGAAATATTTCTCTACGCGCCAAGAGATTTGAAATGGTTCCAAAATCTCCATCTCTCGGTGAAGTAAAAAAATCACGCGTTTCACACCAGGTAGGGAAATTAACTAATTTGGGCATTGCGATTTGTATACTTGTGATATGCCTACATATGTTTTCATGTAATTTTGTGATTTGAATGTGTGAAGTGTATGTCATTCGATTGCTAAGTGTCATCGTGTTTGTGCTATGTGAATTTGATTATATACGATTGCGTGAAATTTGCCAAAGTGATGAGTTTGTTATATGTTGGTGTAATTGGAAATTGATGGGCTGTTTTGGTAAGAGTTGATGCATAGGAGGGTGTGAGAACACGTTTGAGTCATGGTGTGTGTGTGTCTTGGGGAGAGTGTGTCTGTTGAGCAAGTTGGGCTTGGTGCTCATCGGTGAAAGACCGTAAACCTGCGCGGGAGGTGCCTGACGTTGGGGTTAGTAAACCGTAAAGTTGTGCCGTGTGTTTGGGTTGCCTGTTCCCTCGGTTTGATACCGTAAACGGTCGTGTGTTTGGGTTGCCTGGTCCCTCGGTTTCAGTCCGTAAACGGTCGTGCGTTTGGAACACATCCCCTAGTTGTTCATGGTTTTGTATTTGGTCGAGCATATGTTATCATTAGTGTTTGATTTATACATCGTATTCATCGTTTTACATATGTTATGTATGTCGCTCTTATACTTGTGGTAATGTCTGTTTTAGTTTATTTTCCTACTGGGTTGTGGTTGCTTACCCTACTATTTTTCAGGTGAGAATGCGGCACAATGAGGACATGGAAGCTTTGAGTTGAATATTGCATTAGAGTTTTTCGTTAGACGGTTTTTGGAGCTAGCTCATTTTGTTATGTGATATTAGTTGTTTTGTCAATAATTGTAGACGCGTATGCATACTTGCACGTTTTGGAGGGTCGTTGTCCTAGTTATTGGATTTGATGTCTTTCATGTTGGTTCATGTCAAAATTCTCCAATCTATTTCTTAGTAATATGATGTTGTTATCTTCTTTTCAGTACACTTCTCATGTCAATTGAATAGTGTTGGAACACAATTGTAGTTGTTTCACTTAAACTGGACAGATTATACATGCTGGTGCGATTTTGCTCTTTAAAGGAAATCCGTCCAACGGATCGAAGTGATTCAAGAATATTTTTAGACTAGACACATATGAATTCTTTACAGCTAAATTTGGTAGCTAGTTAACGGTTAGATTATCTAGAACATTTTTTAAGTTGGTCATTCTGTTCTGAATTTTCGTTTGCTCCAGCAGTTATCTCACGAAAAAAAAATATAATTAGATATTGGTAACCTCGAGTCAAAAACTGTTTTAGATGGGTATATTATTCATGTTTGGGAGTCTCTCTGCAAAATTTCATGTTATTTGGTCTTATATTTTATGAGTAATTAAATTTTTAAAGTTCGGGTTATAGTTATGAATTTTCTGCCGACCAGCCACACGTTTGGGCTTGTATCTCACAAACCCCTACACGCTTTTTAAAACTGTTTTAGATGGTGTAATTAGACATATCTAGAATGCCTCCGACTAAGTGTCGTAATTTTTCACCGAGCCGTTTAAGAGATATCAAATTTTCTAAACCGAACTGTTGAAATTATCAATTTTCAGCGTATTGTTTGTGAATATGGTTACGTTCTCGGGTCGTGGGGATCCGGGCCGTGACTGAAAATGAAAAAAATACTAATTTGCCTATATACCTTTACTCTATATTAATAGGTAATTTACACAAAGCACAACCGGGTTATGGTAAATGGTACCCCTACAGTTTGTCTATCGGCCGGGGACACCCTTAAATTAGACAGACTCCAATAAAAATGGGTAAGTATTATTTCACATTCAATTTTTGTACAATGTTTAATCTGCAAGTTACATAAAGTCTAAAAAGACCAATTTGCTTAGATTTGTTGGTTCATTCAAGACTTCAATAATGTTATTGCGAGCAATTGTTTAGTGCTCCAAAAGAGCACCACGTGGTGCTCTACAACCAATGAGTGTCTACCAATCACTCTCAATTTGTTGAAGTGTTGCAATTTCATTAGTTGTAGAGCACTAAAAAAATTCTCTGTTATTGCCACCGAAAAATCCCCTCTGTGACTCTCCGACGTCGATGGATGAAAAAGAAATCTACCGCAACTTATAGAAAGCACTCAACTCGTATGAAAAAAATTATCGCATCTGCGTAAACTTCATCTCTGCAAGTCTAAAAACCTGAATCATCTAATAGATACGCAAAAAAAACATTTTAGGCGGGTTCATGATGGATTGATGGTACATAATTCAGTTGACAGAGAGAGTAAAAGGAAAGACGCAAAAAAAAGTCGTTTTAATTGATTCTTTTTTATAATTTATTAAGATGTTGCTAGATAGTAACAGAACTGTGTCTGTTTGCTATGTATCTCTTTGTATCTTATGTGTTTTTCGTCTGTTCAGAAGCACTTTTTTAACATATTACAGCAAGCTGAATGCTTTGTTTTTTTAACTCAACGCTTGAATTTTAATAAACTTGGGTTGTATTAACTACTATAATATTTGACCCAAAAAAAATAACTACAACAATCCTCTTTATTTTAGTTTCGGATAATTTCCAATGATATTATGTAGTTTCACTTTAGAAAATTCATTATCATTCTAGTAAACAAACCACAGATTGATGTTGATATTTGACAAGTACTCTATCAGAATTAATTTTGTTAAATAAAACTTCAAATTCTCTCAGTATTGATTTTCATTCTCGAAATTACCTTTTGACAACAAAAAAATATATTCCATAGTAATTTATAAACATCCATGGAAGGTAAAAAAGTCAGACAATTTAATGGTATAAATAGTAATATCTAAGCTTCTAAAAGTTAAAAATGCATTATATATCACTAGGAGCATAATAGGCATGAACCAAACACCAAAGCCCAAAGGTGTACCCCACTACCAGCTCACAAAATAGGGGTGTTTCACGTCAATTGAAAAACAATAAAGGTATGCATTGCATATTTACCTAAACTTGGGGGGTCATTATGAAAGTTTGCATTAAAGGTATGCATTTGCATATTTACCAAAAGTCTTTATATTTTAATGACCCCAAATGTTATTCTTATTTTTTCATAATAACCATACAACATGTATTTTTTGCTAAACTTTATTTGTTATTCTTATTTTTTACTAAAATATAGTATGAAATGAGCGAACGAAATTGAAAATACTTAGAGAACTACCACTTCGTCCCGTCTCTTTGTTCCCATTTGACTTTTTTGACTCGTATCTGGGTCACTTTGACCGGGTGATTTGGATAGCAAAATAATACGATTTTTTGATAATTCTTTCCCCATATTATAGAGCAAATTTTACTCTACAACACCATAAAAAAATTATCAAAAAATTACATCGATTTGCTATTCAAATCACCGGGTCAAAGTGACCCAGTGAATAGTGACAAAAATAAAATTGGGAACAAAGAGACGGGACGGAGTGGTAAAGATCAACATAGATGTATGTTTTTTTTACATTTATATGAAGGCCCCAAAACTTATTTTAATTACAAAC
The DNA here is from genome assembly GCA_023055425.1 of Linanthus parryae. NCBI lineage: Eukaryota > Viridiplantae > Streptophyta > Magnoliopsida > Ericales > Polemoniaceae > Linanthus > Linanthus parryae. The sequence goes on from JALGPY010000001.1 coordinate 128,006,518, forward strand.
GGAACCCTGACCAAAATCCACCTGAAATTCATTATATCGTCCGAAACACCCCAAAATCGGCCGAAACACACCGGCACACACCGAAATTCAGCCCGGTATGTACCGGTACCAGTTATACTTCGTTTTAAGACCAAAACGAATCGGCCGAAACGGAACGAAATTTCAAACTATGCTTCCCCCCTTTTGCGCTGAGGTACGGCGTACGGGTGAGATTCTTCCAAATTCCAAAGGCCCCTCAAGACTGCACCCCCCAAAGTCCAAACTTCCATTTGCTCGAGCCGCCACCATTGTTTCCTCTGTACGGAACTCCGTCCCCTCGGGCAACGACGAATCCAGGAACCCAAATCGGGCAGTGGACAATTCTGGTATGACATTAACTAACCAGATTGTTTCTCCATGTTTAAACGCCAATTCGATTGGTGTACTTAGCCCCTCAACTGAAGTAGGTAATTGGAGATCTTACCTTTTAAATTTATGATTATGCAACGAAAATTCACTTGTAATCATATAAACTGGCAAAGAGACTTTTCACCATCAAATGCAACGAGGTAGTCTCTGCAATTCCGTTGCTACTCTGAAAGCAGCATCTGCAACAACTGGCATAGAGGAGCTTTTGAGCTCAGAAACAGTGCCTTCTATTCTTGATATCTCAGATGGGGATATCGACAATATCATGGCTTGCGACAGGTACTGTTTACATGAAAAGCCAAGAGCGTGCAGTGTTCGCTGGATAACCAAGTGAGATGTATTCTGCCGCCAAGATTCAAGAATCACACTGACCTTGGGAAGATTTGTTAGGAAACCTGTCGTAGCTTCCCTTGGAGCTTCTCGGAGCAACAAAGTAATGCATTCAGAAGCTATATCTGCAATATTAGCCTCGTGGGATTTACTCAACTCCAGCAAGACACTGACATTGCAACCCAAGTCCATTATATCTCTTATGCATTGCTGCTGATCAATAGCATAACCCCCATCAGTAGAACCATCAGTTAAGAGAGTGGGTTCTTTCGTGTAGATGAAACCCTTTCTATGGCTTGCTGAGCGAAGAAGGAAGGCTCTGCACAAACCAAGAGTTGGTTTGATAAAATCTTCCATTTCCTTAGCATATGCTAACTCTAACAGGTTTCCGATCCTCCTGACAACTCTTAACTGAGAAAGTATTTTGTTTTCCAACTCTGGAGCAGAAGCCAGGGCCAGACAGAGCATGACATTGCTAACGTTTGCAGTCGAGAGATCACCCAGAAGGAATTCAAAGCACTGTGAAACTATCTTCAGATGCAGAATGTCTGAAATCTTTATGAGATTAAACTCAATGAGCATTACTAGAAGCTTCTGAGCATACATAGGAATGGGATCTTCATCCTCAATCAAGGTGGGGTACAGAGGGAGGAAGCGAGTGTTGGATATTGATTTAAGAGCTGTCAATCGCTCCTCGTCTTCCAATGGCTCGTTTAAGAAAATAACCATCACATCAAACATAATTTTCAGGCACAAAAACCTGGCATCTCCATCTTTGTTTCCCTTGTAAACAACAGCAAGGCTAGGAAGAATGTCACAGGTGAAAAAGCTAGGATTTCCAAGAATAACTGAGGCCTCCTCCGCAATGCACTCCAGAACTCGGAGAAGGGTTATCTGGAAGTCATCTCTTCCCTGAGGTGCAGCAAAAGAGATGTTTCAATAACTTCATTCATCAACAGAAAGATATGGCTCTAGTTATAACTCCTTTATTCCAGAAATTGGAATGTGTGTTGTTCATAGGACCAGTTATGGTTCATGCTTATTCATCATACAAGTGAGTTCAAAGCCTCGTGACTCTGTGGACCTTAAGATACTAAAACTTCAGCATGCTCAAGAATATACAACTGCTATAAGAAATTTTCCACATGAAAAAAAAAGAGTAGTGTTATAATTGCATCTCAGAATGGAATGTGACATTTATCATTATTGCCTAAAGCACCAGTCCACCAGCCCAACAAAGATGTAGCGATTTATTTATTCTTTTGCAAACTTTAAACGCCTAGGGGACACAATTGTTGCACACATATTCAACTTGAACATGCTATTTCCAAAGCTGTCCTCAATATTAGAGATATAGTATTTGAAACTTCAGAAGAAAATAGGTCAAGCAACTTGGAAATATACTATGATGGAACATGGAGTCATGGAATATGGAAGAAAGCATAACTAATATGGACCTACGCCAAAGATTTATTTTGGGTTAATTGCATTTTACCCCCCTGTGGTTAGGGGTTTATGCGAAACACCCCCTTGGGATTTCAAATGTTGCATTTTACCTCCCTGTGGTTTGGTTTTTGTGCGGTTCTGTTAAAACTAACGGAATCCGTAATATTTTGTGACCGAAATACCTATTATACCTCCAAATTTTAAAGTATTGACAGACTAAAATAAAATTCTGTTAAAAATGAAAAAAATAAATAAATAAATAAATAAAGAATGTTCATCTCAGAAGAATAAGAAGAAAATTGAACTTATCGAACCAGGTTGATAACCCATCCTTATTGCACCATCGATGGGTCCAAATCGCGGTACAGTGCTTAAACAGGATTTCAATCATCACAGGACCACTATATGAGGTTAAATATTAAAATATATATTGGGTATTTTGGTCCTTTAGCATGTATTTTAACGGAAGTTTGCTCCGACGCACTGAATCAAACCACGAGGGGGGTAAAAATACAACATTTGGAACTGGGAGGAGGTGTTTCGCACAAACCCCTAACCACGGGGAGGTAAAATGCAATTAACCCATCTATTTTAAAATGTTACATCAACTTGTTCAGATCATTTCTTGTCCTGGCAGTTTATGGAAGTTATCAAGTCAGCAGTTTGTAGAGGTTCGGAATTTGAGCAATTAGTAGAAGTATTAATATGTACTACTATGTATGTGTGTGTGTGTGTGTGTATTAACATTATGATATTCTCACCTAACCTATTCTGGAAGACAAAACATATTTATAGAGCAAAAAAATTACTTATCCTAACTCCGTGACTTCTACTAATTGCTCAAATTCCTAACCATATACATATATATATATATATTATATATATATAATATGTGTGTGTGTCCATAATAACAATGTGATATTCTCACTCAAAAACAGTTCTAGAAGACGAAGCATTTTATAAAGCGAAAAATACCTTATCCTAACAAAGTGACTTCTACTAATTGCTAAATTCCTAACATCTACGAATTGCTGAGTAGACACCTCTTCACTATCATATGAGGCTATCGAAAAAATAGATCTTGTCTATCTCCTTATGGGCGAACACTAAGTGAATGAATGAGCCCATGAACGTTAGATTTTAGTAAAAGAAATCTTTTTTCTGATAGATGAACTGTTCGGGACCTATGCCAACTCTAGTAGTCGACTAATAAATGAGAGTGTTAGAAGCATCCTTTGGTCTCTTTCGAAATTGCATCTTCCAATAGTGCCAAAAGTTTTCTAATGTAGTGTGTAATATTTAAAAACAAAAAAACAAAAAAACTAGTAATTATGGACCTGAAAGGGCGACTCTGTGAGCTTGATTAAGATTGCCAAGTGCTGCAGAACCTGACTAGTCACGGCCCTGCGCTTGAATGAGGAACTTCCTAGGAGATGGTAGACAACTGGAAACAAATGAATGTTGGCCTTTGGGGTGGATCGACTGGTAGCAGCACCGACCTGCCCCGGGCGCCGTCCTCCCATCATCTGCTGAATATCACCAGTTATAACTTCCAGCAAACCTGTTATGGTGGAAACAACGCCATGGACAAATGAATCTAAACACTTCTGAACATAAATGTTCTTCTCTTTTACCAGCCTGTCAACTGCCGAGAGAAACTTTACGTTGCAAAAGAAGTCTGGCAACCACCTTTTTGCATTTTTACACAGCAGTGCAACAAAAATAAGTGCCTTTCCTCTCAAGACTTCACTTCCATGTTCAACAAGAGACACAAGGCATGGAACGAATTTCTTCTCCTCCACCAAGGGAAGAAGATGTCTTCCAATGTTTGTGAACATGTGGCTTCCAAGCAGGCCCATGCTCAGAAGGTTCAAACAGATTTGCTGCTCACGCGGACTGCCCTTGACAAGGGCTGACACAATGTCCCTGAACGGAAGTCTGTCTACAACCTGTTGGATGCTACGAGGCTTAAACCGAACCAGACGTACCAAACAAGATCCTGCTGTAAGCTTAATACTCTCCTGTTTCCCTCCAGCCCTAAATATATAGATAAGATTAGCAATCACATCCTGGCTGGTGAAACATGCTGCCCAATACCCCCCTTGACTGCAAACGTTTTCAATTGTCCTCAGCGCATAGAGTTGAGTCATATCGTCCTCTCCTTTCCTCAAAAGTGATGATACCACCTGCACAACCAAAACAAGTAAATTGGACCAGATTAATAATGCAGAGACAACAAACCAATCAGCTTTTATTGCACGTGAAAAAGTTAATAATCTAACATTAATCCTTTTGCCAAAAAGAAAATACAACTATATAGTAATGAGAATAAAAGTAACCTGCCACCCTGAAGCTATACGGCTGTCCTTCGACGGGGATTCAGGAGGTTGGTTGTCCTTGTTATGCTCACCCTGAGTGGATATATAAAACAGCAACTCACCTAAAGCGGCCATAAGGAACCTCTTAACTTTGTCTTGTTTGTTGTCTCTAAGAGCATCAATCAAGGAGCCTAAGATTCCAGATTTCGCCAAATCATCGTCGATAAAAGTGGAATGCCGAATCAGTGAGCCCATGAGAGAGGCAAGTTGAACCCTTAAAGAAGAATCCCTTGGCTGCCGCAACATTTTGATAACTTCCAGCATCAATGGCCCATTGGTCAAGATATTGGCAGCATCAGCAACATTTCCTACCATCTCGAGGTATCTGATTACATTTTGCTTGTCAGCAACAGCGTTACTGCTTAAGATCGATACAAGCTCTTTCATGAATGTATCCAACTGCTGCTTAGGCATCTTGACCAAATCCGCTGCAGACTTTGCTTTGAAGGGAAGGGGAGGAATCGATACTTTATCAGCTTTCCTACTGGGCATCACAGGTCTGACTGAAAGATCAGAAGCATGCCAAAGCATGTCCGAGAGGTCATTAGCTGATTTAGAAGAATCAAAATCAAGAGTTACTCCAGAACCTTTTTGAACCCTTGGATTTTGGACTTGAGGGCTTGCACTAGCTGGAGTTGTAGCCACTTCATCATATTCTGAAGACAACTCTGCGTTAGGTGATCTTGAGTCACTTGAGAAAGGAGTATTAACTGTTGGTGATGCATCCAATTGGTTGCTATTATTTTCCATCTTTTCTTGTGTTTCCCGGTGCTGATCTGACATTTGTTCTTTAGTACAAGTTGGAGTATCAGACCCTTCGTGATCATCAGGGGAATCATCTTCCTCGTTCTCATTAAAATCAAGTTCCATATCAGTGTTTTCAATTTTCACCTCAGAGTCATTATCACAGCCATTAGGCAATGGCCTCCTGTAGTTCTCCTTGTCATTTTCCCTTTCCAAGTTTGACTTAGCGATTCTTGATAGCCTTAAAAAATACACGCCCCTAGTATTATTTGACTGATCCTTTTGTTTCTCTTCGACCATTTTGCTTGAAGCTTTTGTTTGAGTCTTCCGACCACTAGATGGACCTTTAACCGGTATGCTATAACCTCTTACACTTGGTGTAGAACTATCTTCTGACTTTAGACCTCTTGAATCTTTTACTGCATACTTTGGAGGAGTTTTGTTCCTGGGAGGGTTTTCTTTATTACGTTCCGAAAGGCATGGTTTGAAGAAAAGCTCTATCATATTTGTGAAAGCAGGTTGGGGAGGTAAAGACGAAGGAGTGAATTTCGTCTGCCAAAAAGCATGTTCACAGAGCTCAGTCCATTGTATTCTTTCAGCTGGATCTTTTACCAGGAGAGAATTTACTAAATTGACAAAGGAGCGGCTGGGAGAACCTGGGAGGGATGGAGTTGGATCTGAAAGGATTGATTTTACCAAGGAAGTAAATTCGCGTCCAATAAATGGTGGGTTCCCAACATAGCATTCATACAAGACACAACCAAGAGCCCATAAATCCGAAGCATAAGAATGAACACCTCCATCTTGAAACAACTCAGGAGCCATGTAAAAAGGAGTCCCGCGCTTTGCTTGTGGCAACTGTGTAAGTAGATAATGTCCAGATCAAACCGTGAGCACACCCATTAAATAATTATGCACAATCGAATCTTAACGAAGCAGACTAGGCATGACAGCAAAGGACAGTAAATGCGAAGACCTACCGAGGAAGAAGGTGTTTTCGATATATCACTCAATTTCCTTGCCAACCCAAAATCGCAGAGCTGCAGTTCAAATTATTTAGATGAGAGTACAAGCACATACAGCAGAGCTAACTGATATGTAAAATAAGAAAAGGAAGCATATATACCTTTGTACGTCCATTTTCATCTAGCAAGATATTCGATGGTTTTAAATCACAGTAGATAATTCCCTTCGAGTGCAAATACCTGAGAAAGTCCAATATTGTATCAGAAATCAAAGAATGCAACCGATTCAACTCATTAAGGAGCTAAAGGAGGTTGTGTGGGCTTCTTACTGCAAAGCTGTGACAATGTCAAAACCAAGATCATGCACTGATTCTTCTGGGAGCTTCTTATCCTGAAAAATTAAAAAGGATGGTAATTTGAACTTGGCAACATCACTCAAGATTTTATTTATTTATCCAGGTTACAGGGCGGTCTAAAGTAGAATCTGGGACATCACAATTAAGACTCGCGATGTTCCCCGTTACTTAAAGAAAATGATAAAGACTAGAACCATGGTGAAATGATAGCAGAACAGCATATTCAGGACTTCAAAATTAACTAACGGTTTACATCGTTTGACTTGCTATAATATCTTCTTCAGCAATAGCCAAGGGAAACATGATAAACATAACTAAGGATTTACACTTTACTACCATCTGTCACTCCATTTTTTGGATTTGTAGCTTCAGAAGTAGACCCATCTATACCTAAGCTGAGCACAAAGGACCATGTTACCCTGTTTAGGTTCTATTTACAGAAGGTTAAATGAAATTAGCCATTCAAAAGAGAACCCGAAAATTAACTTCAAAGTTCAACCAGAGTCTCAGAAAATAAGCAGGAAAGTTCAAAGAAAAGCTCCTACGCTCCTTCAAAACTGTGTGGAATCCTTTCCCCTCCATAGAAACCAATAAATACAAAATGGCATTACCCTCTATTTTTTTCCTTGGTGCTCCTACTTTACAAGAAATCCAAATCTGCAATAGATCCCAAACGTCATAGTTCAAACCCAACTACTTCAAGAGTTTTCACCAAGACACAGCCCAACCAACATATCAGGTTCTTCTTCCCTTTTACTCACCAAGTCCTAGAAGGAACTGTCAAAGCCTTTTATGCTTCTCTGCTCTTATTGGATGAAGTAACAAACCTATAAAACTGAACCTTCAGACACACCTCTGATTGCCATTTGCAAGGAAATCTTTAGGAGGCATAGTCATTTTAAAAATTCACCAGCAATAAGGCCTTCCTCCCCATCCCAGCCTAGTATGCCACCGTCCCACTGTAGTTCGTGGGGTGCAGCATAAAGAGGTCAAGGAAAACATGCAAATCCCATGTCTCCCAATCAATAAAACTAGGCTCCAAACAGCTCCTTCTCTCTCTCTACACACACACACACACACACGCATACAAATGTACACATAAATCACCATTTATATCTGATAGTGAACAAGTTTCAAAGATTCAGAGGTCAAGCTAGTTCGCTCCTCTGCCTGTCTTTCCAATTACTTATTCAGTCTTCACTCTGTGCAGTAACGAATGACAATCAACAAAGCTACTCGCTGAATATGTAAGCCCCTCTCAGGATGCCAGCACCTTAAGAACCGTGCCTAGCCTGATACTCCCCTTCCAGGCATGCATGATGACTGTACTTAGCAGCCAGCAACAGCCCTCCTTCAAGACCAATCTCCATAAAAAAACCTCAGAACAACGTACAGGCAACCCCATAAATAATTATTCTTGCAAGTCAAAACATTTCTAATTGGAGAAAAAAGTGCTAGCACACCGTTCCATAGAAACTGGCTTGCAATTTGCTCAACAACTTTTCAAATGATGTAAGGGAAGTACAAGAGGGAATATGTTTCCATGCCTTGGCAAACATGAAAAAGTATTTCTTATCAGAGTCAGACTCCAAAAACCAAACTCGCTTAAGAACAGTCTTAACAGCAACTTAAGATAGTAGGTTGGGTCAGACACCTCCAACCCAAATCTTCTGCAAGTATTCAATATGAGCTCAATTCCTGACTCTAATACAGACGAAGCTAATTGATAATTGTCAGAATGCAATCGTAGTATGGAAAAGGAGACCGAGTTTTTTCTTCATATTCTGGACACTCCAACAAATAATAATATCAGTGCGATACCAAAGTCGTTATCACTTACCCTTTTGTTTTAGTGTTCACATGCTTTAAGCATGGTGTAAGCAATCGAGCATGCTGCAACTTGCTAACTGCAAGTTCTGTTCTAAGTTGATACGGTGTTATGACTCTTATGGAGGTTCTCATGCAAATCGTCATCCGTTTGTCGGTCGCACACGGCGTACTTTTTCATGTTAATTCTAGTACTCATATATCTAATAGTAAGTATATGCCATTGTAACCTGCATCAACATACAATGATAAAGCCACATTAACAAGGACAAGTAACACATACCTGCTTCAATAATGACATCAGATCTCCTCCCACGCAATATTCCAAAATCAGCCACGAATGAGCTGTAGTTTTATACCTAAGGTTCATTCTTAAGAATTAATAGAGGGTGAATGTTTAAGTACAGTTGAAATTTCACACTAGTGCAGCCAAAGATGATCATAGACAGTTGTCTACGAAATGCAATCAAAATCTCAAGCATAATATTTCTGAATAAGGTAATCCATACTTGGAATAGAACTTTAGAACGCTTGGGTTGTCTAGGGCACGAAGAATTTCAACCTGCAGAAAAACATGGCAATTAAAATTTAAGAGACCCATTATACCATAACTGGAGAACACTGTTTTATGTATTGAAAATGTAATGTTTAAACCCCAGAAGCAACTTTGATGATTCGGACTTACTTCTTGTTCAACCTTATTCTTCTGCGCTTCATCAACACACTTGATTGCAAAATACTCGATGGTCTTCTTCTTCCTCCCTTTATAAACAGTCTATGAATCAACGAAAACCCAGTCAGAAAAAACGCATACCCATCAATTCAAATCGAGTATAATCAAGTGGGTTGCCAATGAATTGAGCAAACACAGTGGAATAACAACAGTAATCGACCAGACACCAAAAGGGTATTTTTCAGTTTGAATTACAGAAGTACCGAGTATTTTCCGCGGCCGATTGCTTCGTAAATGTGGTAATTGTCCATCTTCGAAGCTGCGAGAGTCTAGGGTTCCGAGGGTTCAACAGATGCAGATGGTTGTTGAGGCGAGATTGACCCAGATCGGAGATAGAGCAAGGCAGATCGCGTCTTGTGTTGATTCAGCCTTCGGCGATTGAGCATTTGAGAGTGAGATGATGCTCTCTACTGGATTTGAATTCAGGAGAGAGATATGTGAAAACGGAGAGTGAATGATAGACAGGGGATAGTGTGGTCGTATAGGCGGGAATAAGCAAAAATCAAAAGCTGCAGAATAGGACAAAGGCTATTTAGCTTAATCATTGTACCCAAACAGTGCCCTTATTAACCTATGCCCTGTTTGGTTGCTTTTATTTCTAAAATATTATAGAATTTTCATAGATAAAATAGAGAGTTTACAGAAGACGACCAAAAAAAGAAGTTGCCAAGTGAGCAAATGGGTGCTAGCTCAGTGGTAGAGCGTTTGAAGTCCATGAGTTCTCGTGTTTGAACCTGGCTGTACAGTGTAATTCTCAAGAAAAAAAAAGAGCTATTAGGTGAGACAAAAGGAACAAGTCAAATAATTTTCAGAAAACTAAATAACCAGCAATATGCTACCAAGCAAAGAAGGCATGAGCACGGGTCTTCGCCACCCTTGAGCGAGAAACCTTACTAAGCATGCAAAACTCAAGATATGTCATTGCCTTATGATTGGCTCGTCTCGGTGCGCGACACAATCACGACCCTGCAAAAGATAAAAGCCATTAGACGATCAGTATAAATATGAACGTAGTTAAAAATTTAAGACCACATCAAGAGTAAGGCCATGAAGGATAGCTAAGAGCTCGATTTGTAGTGGAGACGAGGTGAAGCATATGGAAATGAATGGACATAAGAATCTTTCATTGATGGAGCTTTAAAAATGCCCCGCTTTTAGATTTTCAGCTCTACCATGCTCCATAGACTATATATTGGCGCTTTTTACGCAAACCTTCTAGGCCTGCTACCGTAAAATTTGTCAATGAAAGTGTGGCTCGAGAGTTCCTCCAGGTTGGGAGGGGGAGAAGCACATTTTCTTTAAGCTCACTAGGGAGAGTTGTGGATATTATGCTCGCCGGACAATGGGAACCTTTTTAGCAGGCCTCTCCATTACCTGCTATACCGTCGAATTTGTCAAAATAAATGAAACTCAAGAGTTCCTCTTGTTGGGAGGGGAGGAACACATTTTGAGCTCGTCAAACAATGGGCACGGAGGCCTAGAGCAGTATTCAGATTTTCCATTTGAGCTCTTGAAGACTATTGTAGCCCGACTCTTCCACAATGCCCACAAAAGAGAAATAACATGTTGGAGTGTCCGGGTGTCCAGCCTGGAATTTATGATCCAATTTGTTATCCACCCACAAAGTTGTCAGTGTTGGTCAAATTTGTTCACTAGGAGAGATGGGAAGCAAAATAGAATCGAGTCACTTTTGGGCGGTACATGAATATGTGTCAAGCCATTTCGGAGGCTGCAAAGTCGATATGACACGTATGGGCAACTCATGTGAAATGATCAGCCGGACAAGACTTAAGAGTCACACATCATGCATAGATTTTAACGAAAATAGTTTCAATTTCTGAGTGATGTCCATGCTCGAGAGCTTTCCCTGGACTAGATATGAAGGGAAGTTCTCCAGGTTGTAGAAGTATCGTGCTGGAAAAATGACGGGGATGCTATTATACGCACATAAGCGGTAACCAAATTTCGCTGAGAAATTGACGTTCATTGTGAGCGGCCAGAAGAGAATCCTTAACTCATATTTGAAGATATCTATAACGCTAGTTTCACCTAGATTTGCGAGGAATTCTGATAGGAAACAAGTGTTTCTTGGGTGAAACATGCATGATTTGAGTACATAGAATATCATTACTTATTTTCTCGATTATTTGTTTTTTATATGTAAAGTCGTGCATTTATTGAGTTTTTCTGCATATCATTATTCTCTAACTTATTAATTGTGGTCACGCTATGTGTTTATAATGTTTGCACAGGGATAAGGTCCATGACACATTTGGAAATGAAAGAAAATAATTTGGAAGCAAGAGGATAGCACGGGATATCCCATAACCAATCGGTGAAAATATTTTGAAAAGCGAAAATGCAGAGTCCTCACTATTCGGCTATAACTGAAGGTCTACAACGAATTTTGGAGGCTAGAGGAAAATGAAAGTAGATTTAAAGAGCATTCCAATTTTGGAGGCTAGGGATAAGGTCCATGACACATTTGGAAATGAAAGAAAATAATTTGGAAGCAAGAGGATAGCACGGGATATCCATAACCAATCGGTGAAAATATTTGGAAAAGCAAAAATGCAGTGTAACCCTTTAGCTTTCATGACCCTAATCCTTGTACCGATTCCGCGCCACATGTATCGACTAGATATTAAATAAATTCATCTTTGCCTGTTGTGACATATATGAAATCTTATAGTAGCACTTCATTGATTAGTTGGTTTACGCTTCGAGGACGAAGCTCAGTTTAAGGGGGGAAGGATGTAATACCCCGTTTTTAATATACGGTTAATTTGATAACTATTTGTAAGTTTAAAAATATAGTTTTGTGAATTATATGGGAAAATGGGAGATAAGTGTAGTTTAATAAAGTATTAGCTAATTAAGAGGGGGAGAAGTTGTAGTTTAAAAAAGTTCAATACCTCATGAGCAATAAAATGAAAGAAATAAAATAAAACAAACACAAATTTTCTCCCCATTACCCAACGTGTAACATTTTGTGTTCCCCAACAAAAATTTCATTTTTTTTTTCTTTCTCTCTCTCTCTTTCTCCCCCCCCCCCCCCCCCCGCCCCGTCTCTTTCTCCCTATCTTCCCTCTCCTTCTATTTCTTCCTCTCTTCTCTCTTCGGGAAACACACACACCCGACACCATCACCCCCGAGACCACCACCTCCTCCACCACTGCTCTCTTCTCCCTCTATATCTCCCCTTTCTCTCTGCCAGTAGCAGCAACAGAAGTAGCAGCCGGAGACGGCCACCACCGCCGCAGCCACCGACGAGACGCCTTCCCCGACGGCAACACCAACGCCATCACCACCACCCCATCTCTTCACTTCCCCTCTGCCTCTCCTACCCCTCCTTCTCTCTCTGATATGCCTGAACAGCGAGGAAGAAGCAGCAGTAGCAGCGGCAGCAATGGCCGCTGCCGCCACCGGAGAACCCACCGGGGGCCACCACCATCATTCCACCCTCCATATCTCTCTCTTTCTCTGTCGCACTCTCTATCTGTCGCACTCTCTCTCTGCCTCCCTCCCTCTCGGTCGACCAGAAACAGAGGCAAGCAGCAGCAGCAGCAGCCACCGCTGCCGTCGACGGAAACCACCAAGGAGCCACCACCACTGCCACCTGCTCCTCCGTTATCTCTCTCCTTCGTCCCCATCTCTCTCGCTCCCTCTGTTGTGGTCCAAGGAAGTAGAAACAGGAGCTGCAACAGCAGCGGTCGCCGTGGACGGAGAAGACGCCGGAGCCACCATTGTTGCCGGCGAGAAGCTGCGGTCAAACCCAACCGGAGCTACCCATCGTTTGTTTTTGACACCAATCAACTCCTGGTGGTCTGAGGAGGTAGTTAGAAGCATAAAACAGAGCCCCAAGGCCGGAATCATCGCCGGCGAAAATCACCGCCGACCCACTCGACGGCGAGATCGAACCGCCCCATTTCTCGACCGTTTTTCGCGGTTTTTAGCTTGGGTACACTCTAAATCCTCTGATTAGTCGTTTTTTATAATCAAAACTTGATCTTGATAGCTAGATTTTGATTTGAGAATTGGTTTGGTGAGGAAGATGATGTTTTGACTTTTTGGTAAACTTGGGGGTATTTAGTGTACAATCTGAAACTTAGTGGGTATAAACTATGGCATCTCAAACTATTATATTAGGTGTAGGGTTATTGTTTGGGGAGCCGGATGTCATTTACATAACTTTATATAATATTAAAAATAGCAAAATTTGGATTAAAATTATTATAGTGTTCATCCCAACTATATAAACGGAAATTTTTGGTGTTAAAATTTTATAAGAAATAGGTATTATAAAACTAGAATTGTTTTCTTGAAAACTAAGAATAATGTGCCTATTTGTTCTTTTATAAATTACGGTTTTATTTGATTGGTTAATCTCAAAAGATAATAAGTCAATGTTTCAAATAAATTGATAAAAATAAGGTAAAATGTAACTTGAGATATAGTCGGGAATAGTTTCTTTAAATCGTTGTTTTATCTTACTATTGAAAAGTAGTTACACATAAAAATAAAAATAATAATAATAATAATAATAATAATAATAATAATAAATAAATAAATAAATAAATAAATAAATAAATGTTGGTCTATAACTAGTAAAATTCTGCGTGCTTGTAAAATGAATGTTTATTCAACTAACAAAAGTTGTTAGGTAAATATTGTTTCTACTAGTAGAAATTAAAATAGACCTCATTGTAAAATTGTTATGAAATAATTTCTCTAAGTTGAAAGTTGATCCTCTTTCAGTAATTAATTTCGCTAACTAAACAATATATTTCCTAAGAAGAATTTACCCTATAAAAGTTAAAGTTAGTGTTGGAATATTTAGAATAATGTGTTGCTTTATAATGAAATCAAAGAGAGTGTTCATAATTAGCGAGTTCTAAATCTAAACTTTTTCTTTTCACTATTTATCTTGTACGAGTAATATTTATAAAATTGAGTATTAATATTAAAGAAGTATTACTTGAGGAAATAGTTATTATAAACTAGCATGCTCGGGAAATTTAACCGAGAGAGAGATTTGGACTCTGTATTAGATTAAAAATTTAGGCGTTGTCACACTTGAAAATTTAGGCGTTGTCACACTTGAATGTAAGCTATAAATTTGTAGGTGACGAGTTTGTAGACGAGGGCTACGTCTACCCTTATCAGCTTGCGTGCTATTTGTTGTGTTATTGAGGTAAGTAAACATGCCAAGTCTAGCGTGCCTAGCTTCTTTCGTGTCGAAATATGATTTTATATCTGTCTCAAAATGTGTTTTATGACTTACATGCTTTACTTGAGGTTGATTGCGTTTTGAGATAAATGTTTTGAGAATGTCACACGAGAATAATAATATGTTAATAACGTAAAGTGGAAAGAGTTGTGCGGGGATCGTTATTATTATTGTCGATGTTGACTTCGGTCACTCGGCCTGTGATTAGATTGGTCGGGTTGGCTTCGTCCACTCGACCCGTATTATTTTAACCCGGTCGCAACCTGCCGGGTCGCTCCATGTACTCACCTCTCTGGCCGCGAGAAGTCTTAGGGGGGTGCCGGCACTTAAGGTCTTGGTAGCTTAGTGAAAGTAGATCTTCCCCGTATCAACAGGTTAATAATATGAAGTCCTTGAGAAAGAGATTTTTATGAGAGTAAAGAAGAGATAGATTGGGAATAATATTCCCCGTTTGAGATACAAGAGAAGGATTGATATGCAAGATAAGAAGAAAGAGAATTTCATACTTTATTCTTCAATGATTTATTAAGTGATTGTTCATTCCCATATATGATTGTTTTTGAAAGAATATGCCTCATAATCTGTTTACAATCTTGGGTGTTTACTTACTCCGTATTTCATTGCTGACTTTAGAAAAACTGCGGTCTTTGTTTCTTTCCCCCGCAGGTCTTAGGAGCTGGATTACGGGGTAGCGGGATACGACATTCATCTAGTATTTTCCGCACGCTTAGTAAAGATGAAATCTAGACAACATGGATCTTTTGTATAATGTACAAGTTAATTGTAAGTTTATTCTAAAGTACGTAATAGATAACTTTGACGGTGTTGTTCTCGATTTCCGCCATCTCACATTTAGTAGCACCCTTCTAGGCTCTCCGGTGCGGAACGGAAAGCTTGGGAACGAGGGGTGTTACAGGCAGAGTCCTCACTATTCGGCTATAACTGAAGGTCTACAACGAATTTCGGAGGCTAGAGGAAAATGAAAGTAGATTTAAAGAGCATTCCAATTATATGAGGTTGAGCAAATGTGCCACTCGAATCAATGAGATATGACCTGGAAAATTTTGAAGTACGATGCTGAGAGACATTATGTCTCTTTCTGTGAACAAAAGGAGGCACAACGCCTCTTGTGCGAACAACAAAGGGGAATCCACAAAATTCATACTGATTTGAATCAAGAGTTTGTTAGGAAATAGGTAATGGCTACAATAATCCTGGGTATGGTACATTCTCCCCCTTCATTCTTTGATAGACATCACTACCCTTCACCCATTTTTTGACTTCCGTGTGCATTCTTATAGGTACCCTTATACCAGAGTGATACCCCTCACCACTGTTTTGCATTTTTGAAATGAAAGTGATTCTCAAATTAGTTGTGGAACCCACATAAATGCATTTTCCTTTCTTGAGCATTCAATCTTGTAATTGCATGTCTTGTGACCCCAAATTAGGTCCACTTTACTGCAATATCTAAACACATGCTTGTGAGATTCAACTAAGCTATTGCAAATTTTGAAAATACCAGAGGTAGGCATACCTCTTTTCCATCTAGTTTCACTTGTCATAAGCCTTGGTGAATCAAGGTCCACAAGAAAATGATAAACTTGTTTGGAACTTTAAATTTCTTAACTTAAATCCACACACCACCACTAATGCAAGATAGGTTAAAGTTGTCACTGTCAATAGAGGCATAAGCAACAACAAACTGAAAAGGATCCATGATTGGCTCCTTTCCAAAAGAGGGTGTCATAAAAGATAATAAATGGAAGAGTGATGCTTGTGATAGTACTACAGATATGCTGGGGTATATGAACATTACACAACTCCATGTTCCATCTCCCATTGTTAATAATATTAGCTACTTTGGTTTGAAATTCATTAATTTGGGGGATTAGTCAATAGGCTCTTTCCCACGCCACCAGTCAATCCACAAAGAGCATATTCTTACAATTACCAATATTCCATGCAACATTTGTACCACTTAAAATTTTGGTCTGCCAGATCCCATTCCAAATGGCAGAGCCACCAATTTTTTTCTTCATGTTGCAACTTTTCTTCTTCTTTAATATACTGTTTTCTAGATAACATCGCACCAAATCGCTTTGTTAAACAAAGTATTAACTATTAAACTTCTATCGAAAAAAAAAAGATTTATAACCCACCAACCTGGAAAGCTGGAATGCAATCTGGATGCTAGTTGGGACAAAAAAACTTTCAAGATGGTAATTGGCTGGATCATAAAGAACCACAAATGACAAGTTTTAGAGTATGACCGGGAGGAAGGATGGTCTTCTTATGCACTTCAAGATGAGCTTTATGCTCTAAAGAGTGATATGAGCCAAAATGAAAATTATGGCCAAGAACTTGTCTTTGAAAGTTATTGCAAAGGAGTGGTGATTTTGATTATGGGAAAGACTACAATTTCATGGTTGCTGAAGATGTGGTAGTAAAGATTCGAGACCCGTGCTGAAATTTTCAGGTTTCAGTTACTTGGGTTAGTGGGACAACAAATACAGTGGCTGATCTTATTGTCAATGTTGTAGAATCTATACAAGTTTGGTGGGAGAAGTGTTAAGACACAAGGATATAGTGTCTCAAGTTAGAAATGAATTATGTATGAGTTTCTAATTTCTACTACCTCTGTTTCTTCTCTTTCAGCTTACTCTCTTAAACGAGAATTTTCTTCTCTTTCAACATACTTTCTATATTTGGTACGGTTTTAGCTTACTTTTACCGTATTACCCTTTTCTCACCCCCATTAACCACAGCTGACCCCGCCAACTTTACCCAACATTAATCAAATATTACAACCCCTTTTTTCAAAATTTCTCCCACTTCACACAAACCCTACCAGAGGTAGAGAGAGGAAGTGAAAGAGAGAAAGAAGATGAGACAGACGTGGTAAAGCGGGACACATACCAAGTATAGAAAGTAGGGATAATTTCTAAGTCCTCTCAAGTTAGAAATGAATTATGTATAGTAAAACCTATATAAATTAATAATGTTGGGACCATGATATTTTATTAATTTAGCGAGATATTATTATATCGATAAGTTAATAATTTATTAATTTAAAGAGGTTTTGCGCCTGACCTTTAATATTTTAGGTCTAGTGTACTTGTTACAACATATATTAGTTAGAGATGAAATTAAACTACAAAAACAAGTTCCAAGGTACATTCTATAGCTTTGGAACCGGTCACTCAGAAAGAAGTATTGCAAGCGACATAAAATCTTCACAACTTTTTCTTGCAGTACGAGAAGACAATGCCCCAACTCTTAAGTGAAATGAGAAGATTTAAAGATGAACTCAACATAGATTTAAATTTCAACAAAAAATAAGTGACTATAGATTCATTTTTTACTAGACAGCGTTAGAGTTTGTAATCTTTTAATAATTATTAATTTATAGTTTTGTTGGGACCAATATATGTACACTGGAATTTCAAAAAAATTATTATCTTATTATTTTATCGACTGGGGTATAATTTTGTACTGGTCCCATGTTGGAACCAGAAAAATTATTATTTTTATTGAGGTTATTAATTTATCGAGTATTAATATACAGAGGTTTTACTGTATAAGTTGTCTTAAGATTTGTTGTTTTCTTCTCTGATAATTTTTGATATGTAAGAGTTATTGTTATTGTTGTTGATGTTGTTGGGTGGCGTTGCTGCTGGTGGTGTTCTGGTGACTGTGAGAGAATGAGAGTGAGGGATAGAGAGTGTAATTCAAATGTTAGGTGGGGATAAATCAGTCATTGAAACATGTTTATTTAAACCCGTGCCCATTTTCTCTCAGCTGTTTCATAATAAGAAACAGAGGTAGTATAAAATTGGTGCTTTTTGACAAAAAAGAAACCCATAGGTTGGGCTTGTTTTAGAGTTTTACATGTCCTGCGGTTGGATTTGTATTTCGGCCCAACCAATGGTTTGGGCTTGAGTTCAGATTTCCAAATCCTTGACCGGTTTGACGCCACCCAGCCCAGCCCGGCCCGACTAATGAGTCCACAACCTGCCTCACCAGCGAGCTTCCCCCTTTCGCCTCGAGTACGGCGTCGTATTTGAATTTCATCCAAATTCCGAAGGCCCCCGAAACCACGGGGCAATTGGAAAAATGCCATTCTCTGAATTGGTGTTTGAATTCTGCACTTGGCTGAATTGGTATTTGAAAAATGCCCTTCTTTTTAAACAGATGCTTACAAGAGTTGTTAGCAAACAAGTGGGGCTACTGGGTGTGACATGGCTGATGACATGTACCCTAAAGTGGGTGAGAAACCATTGAATTACCTTGCTACCCTTGTCAGTGAGAGTGATATTCGAACTGAAAAACAAACCCTAACAAATGTGTAGCTCTCTCTCTCTAAAAACATTGAATGATTCCATCTACCCTAACCTACCAAAGTACAGTTGAATTAACTCCAACTGTAAACTTAATGAACCAGCTGCATTACAGCCTCAAAACTGGTTCATTTTTCACTCTCATTTGCTCTGGTTCCCCCACTTTGTGTATAGAAGTCTCTCTCTTTTGCCATTGTTGTTGAGCTACGGTAAACCCTAAACTCTGGTGCTACTCTTGCTATGATTGTAATATTCTCGTCATAATATTGTAGAATGTGTGCTAGTAGAGTGTTTTTATTAAATTTGATCTTCAGTTGTGTTTCTGATTAAATTTAGGTTCATTATATTGATGTTGTGTTCTTCATTCTGGGTTTGATGTGTGTTGTATATTGTGTGGAGACTGGAACGAGTAGATGCTCGTCCCTGTATTGTCTGAAAGGACTGGGACGATGCATCTGCCCGTCCCAGTCTATGAAGTGCACAACTAAGTCGTGCAACCAAAACTGAGACGAGCAAATGGTCGTCTCAGTTTGATGTTCACGAAATTCTGGGTCCGGCTTTGTCTTATTCCTCATAGCAAAATCTGGAACATGCACAATAGTGAGCAACTTCTTTGGAATACAACCCTTTTGTGCCAGTGCAACCCCATACGAAGTAGTCTCCCAATCAATTCTAGCACGATTACGGCTAAAGTAACGTTCCTCACCATTCTCATAAATAATTGGCATCTCATCCCGGCCGTATATGTCATGTAACTCATCACCTCTCTTATAATCGTAAAGCGATTGGGGAGACTAGCCCTCATCTAATCTTTCCCTTTCAACCGCGTCATACCACCAATTCCACTCCTGAGGTCCAAACTGATCAATGGCAATCGATTCAGGCTCTGGATCTGATTCTTCACGGAGTTCCGAGTAATTATATTTCATCCATTCCCGTAATTCGTCATCGGTGGCTGAATCCTCATCTTCCTCCAACCCACCTGCTTCTGCTGCCATGGACGGTCCTGCTTCGGTTTCTACGATTGGGGGTGCTTGGACTTGCCTGGACCCCTTGCTTCTGTTTCTGTTGTGGGGTTAGCCTCAACTAGATTGGAGCCATCGGTTCCTTCTGTTTCAGTGACTGGGGTTGACTCGATTGTCCTGGAACCCCCTTCCGCTGTTCCTCTAACTGTGGTTGGCTCGATTGGACCGGAACCCCCTGTCGCTGGTTCTGTAACTGTGGTTGGCTCGATTGGACTGGACCCCCCTTTGGGTTGGAATCAATGACAGCTTCTCTTTCTGTATCCTAACAATAGGATGAATAGATTTATTAGGTCACAATTACCTTAAATTACGTAAGTCAAACACCGTAAATAAAAACAATATGCGTACCTCGCTAAGGAACCGAATGCCGGACGTTGGATCTACTCGCACTTCTTCCCAAGCGGTGTGAAGATTTGTTACCATCTTGTGCGTTGCTTGTCCCCAAACACCGAGTTGGCTCAGTCGTTCGTTCTCTTTCGTGTCGTGACGGTTGATCTTTTCACGTACACGAGTGAAATCATTCTTACATGCATTTTTAAGGCAACCAATTCTTTCTCCATCTCACCGACCCTACTGCTCATCTCTGTCATTTTCTCACTCAATTGGAGCTGGTTTTCTTTGATAGGAACCAATGCCTCTTCAAAAGCTTTCCGCATTTCTCGCTTCAAGTCTTCTAAGTCAACTCCCACAGTTCTCGAAGGTTCGGGTCGACCGGCAGGTGGAGGTGTTGCAGACACCGAAGGTTGGGTTCTCGGTGGAGATGGAGGTGGGGTTGAGGAAATCACAACTGCACCCTTTCTCCGTCTCGGGACAAGACTAGCATCCTCCTCTTTCTCTTCTTCTTCCTCATCAACAAGAGCAATTTCATTGCGCCTCTCCGTCTTATTCTCAGTCTTCTTGGACTGTGGGCCAGGCTCGTCCTCGTTAACTGTGTTTTTCTGCTTCTTCTTCTGCGGCCTGGCACCATCATCCTTTCCAACATCCTTCTTCCTCATCCTCTTCTGCGGCTTTTCTGAAGCCACCACCTCTCCCTCAAAGTTGTAGCTGGGTGTGAATTTCCGATTAGAACTCACGTCATCCTCAAGCACTGTCCTCTTCTCGAACAGAGCAGTCCACCTGGGGTGAAGTGGTTGGTCGGGGTGAGTCCTCCTGTACTCAATGAAGCTAATACAGTAGTGTTGTTTCTTCTCTTCCTCCGTTGGGACGAGGGTAGGATTAACAAACTTTATCTCACTCCAGCATTCCGCTGCTTCTTTCAAGCCCAATGCGCATCCTCTCCACGTCCAATTAGCCAAGCGTGGCAACTTCCTTTCCTCACCTGCCCTCGGTTTTCCCAGCTGATCACCAAGGTGGGGTATGGCCTCGCAAATCCATGCCAGAAATATGTGCGGAAAGTTCAACATGTTGTACTTCCGACGACCGAGGCCATCCGTACCTTTATTCCAAGCCTCCTGAGCCACTTGCTCAGCGAAACCTGGCCACAAGTACCTGGCCCATCCGAATTTGTTTGCCCATTCAAAATCCGAAAGCAGGCCAAACGGTGTCATGGATATTGTGTCCGCATTGGTTTTCACAAACGTCATTCGTCCAATCAGGCATACCATAAGCAGTCTCGCATAATCAAATTTCTCCTCCTCAGTCAAATCTTTCATTTTGGGCTTCAGGTCATGCAAAACACTTTCAATCTCAGATACGTTGATGTTGTTACCGAGCCTGTGATCAGGGAAATACTTTGCAGCCCACGAGTATGCATGCTCTTTATCACCAAAACCAGTTGTTTCGTTGAAGCTCAACCCCGAAACTAAACAAAACTCCTGCAATCCAAACCGAACTAGCATGTTGTTTATGTAGAACCAAAACTCAGGATCTTTTTTCTCCGTGTTCATCAAAGCGTGCATGACAAGATTCACAACCATACTAGGAAAGGTAACGTTGCTCGCGCAATGGATGTCCAACAAAAACTTCAGCTCGGGGAGCCTTTCTTCAATCAATTCCCGAACCTCAGGGCAGACGTATTGCAAACTCTGCTTGTACCCTTTCAAGGCTACCCTCGTAGTGATGTTTCCTTTCTCGACTTTAACCTGGCACAATGGAAGCGGTACATCTCCCAACTTCTCGTCGAACTCCGAAACCTTGATTATTTGCTTCTACAATTCAAATTAAACTTCCATTACTAATGTCAGATAAATAATGAAATAATTCAAACTATTTATAATGGTCTGTTACTTAAAAGTTTATAAGTTTTTTACAAAGTGTTACTGTATTTTTTTTGAGGGTACATGTGTTACTGAATTTTGATTCAGTATAAGTGTGTCACATTTTTTTTTACGTGAAGTGTTGATGTGAGATCCATTACTGTTCAAGTCTATACAGATAAATAATTTTAAGTGTTCAAGTTGCAGGACTGTTCTAAATCTGGAATGAAACAATGGTTTTTTTTCATCTTCTAACTGCTGAGACGAGCAGTATAAGCCAGCTTATACTGAGACGAGCATGACTCTCGTCTCAGTATAAGCTGGTCTCTACCGAGACAAGAACATTGCTCGTCCCAGTATAAACTGGTCTTAACCGAGACGAGAGTCATGCTCGTCTCATTATAAGCTGGCTTATACAGAGAGGAGCGTGGAGTTCTCGTCTCAAGACGAGTAAACTGCTCCTCGGCAGGGTCTTGCTTTATCCTCGTCCCAGTTTTATAGGTTCTCGTCTCAGTATTCATCTCGTGATACTGAGACGAGAACTACTCGTACGAGTTCCAAGATCTAGAACAGGTCATCGTCCGAGTTCTAGATCTGGATCTCGTCCGAGTTCTTGATTCGGTGGAATTATGATCAAATTTTACAGGTAACAACAGATTCAAACTATGAGTTGTTTTCTTTGATTCAAACATCAATTACAAACATGTACATGAAATCATCAAGTAAGTTACAGAATTGAGAAACGGGGTATTTGAAAAGGCCAACCTCTTCGCCGACAGTGGGTGTCTCACTGGCGACGGGGTTGGGAAGGGGCAAGAGGGCGGCCGGAGCGGAGGAAGAAGAAGAACCAGTGGAAGCCATGGGTGCAGGTGCAGCGAGCGCCGGTGAATGACTTGCAGAGAAGAGAGAGAGAGTGAGTTGCAGTTAGAGTGATAGTGAATTCAAGAAGGTGCCCCGGATGATGATGTGTATAGGTTTGTTTTAAAAATTTGCCTAATTAAGTGTTAATTTAGTTAATTAAATTGTATTTCAAAAAAAAAGTTGATTAAATTGTGTAACCCACACGCCGAACATAAGTGAGAGACGGGTATTTTTCAAAGACCAATTCACCAGACGGGTAGGACGCCAATTCTTTCCGAAACCACACCCCCACAGTCCAAACTCCGATTTGCTGGAGCCGCCGCCATTGTTTTCCTCTGTACGGAACTCCGATCCCTTCCGGCGACGACGAATCCAACAACCCAAATCCGGCGGTGGACAGTTCCGGTATGAAATTAACTAACCCCTGCTCTTTCAACCCTCTATTCGCCTCTTCTTTCACATACACATGAATTCAACAGATCGCTTCTGCCTGTTAAGTCTCTCCATGTTTAAAACGCCAATTCGAATGGTGTAATACAAAAATAATGTATCTTTGTTACTAGGGTTCCCCCTTAAAATCTCTGCTGCACTTTTTGCCTTCGTGCTTCATCTGATATTTCAACAGTTTTTTGCCATAAGGGTACTGTATAAAGTTGCCAATCTGGAGACTTTGATGCACTTTTTTTGAACATCCACTTTGCATCTTTCTGATAAAATTAGTCTTAATACCAATTTTCTGATTTCAACACCCATTTTTTGAACAACCATGTTTTAGCCTGGTTGCAATTGTGCACAGGTTGCTGACTTAAACAAAAAACCCAAAGATAATGTAACAGTTTTTCTATAAAAGGAAATCCAATTCGTCACAGTTTGGATAAGATATTGACCAGCTCTTTTAAGAGCGACACTAACATTATCAAAAGTACGAGGTATTTTTATTGACACTCTAATTCATCTATATTGAGCTACTCGGAGTAGCTGAGGTTATGAGCTAGGACAAGTAGTGTCATCTATCCATAGTATTGCTTGATATTCACGAAGGAAAAATAATGAACAAAAAACCATTTTTATTTTTATGTATATTGAACAATCAGGTCAAGCCTTATGGCAGTTACAACTGGCCTCACTTAGGAGGTCACTGGTTAAAATAACTCTCCCAAAGAAATAAAAGGATAAGCATATTTCACCCAAGGAAAGTAAATTTTACATATGCTGGTTCCTTCTTTCGTTAAAAGACGGACCAAGTGATGGGGTCCACCTCTGGTAAGTTTACTGTTGCTGAGGCTTATAAAGTTATGAGTAACTATGATGTTCCTTCTTATGATAGTAAAGGTGGAAAAGAGTCTGGAGAAATGGTGGTTTTCAGAGATGGAGATCTTTTATTTGGCTTCTTAGACACGATAGGCATGTTACTCAAGAAATGAAGTTTAGAAGAGGTATTATTGAAAATGGTACTTGTCTCCTCTGCAATGATCACATTGAATCTTCCCTTCATGCAGTTAGAGACTGCATTTGGGCTAGTAATGTTTGGAAGCAGTTAGTTCACCCTGACTATTGGGTTCCCTTCTCATATCTTCATGTTGAAGCTTGGGTGGATGCCAACCTTGAGAAGAATTGGGGTCAGATTAAAGAGATCAATTGGTCAATTCTATTTTCAGCTGCTGTGAATATACTTTGGTTTTGGCATAATTTGAAATTGCACGAGTCTCCTTTGAATATTCCCACTGATATGGTCGCTTGCATCATTCATCTTGCCAAATTTGCGAGTAAGTCAAATTCTGCAGTCTCTGGCATTAAAAATGCTTGTCCAGTTTTGGTTAAGTGGCTTCCACTTTCTGCTGGGTTCTATAAGCTAAATGTTAATTGTGCTCTGAATGCTATTACTAAGATGATGGCTATGGGGGTGGTTTGCAGAGATGATCAAGGCCGATGGAAGTGGGGGGCTCACAGAAGAATTGATCTGGTTGAAGTTCTGGAAGGGGAGATGTGGGCTATCTTAGAGGGTTTTTCTACTTTGGTTGAGATGGGGATTCATGGTGCAGTTGTGGAATCTGATTCTCTCTCAGCTGTGGAGTTAATTTTGAAGTCTCAGGGTCAACACCCTCTCTGGTTCCTCATTGATATGATTAGGAAGCTTATGAGTGATTCTGCTAGTAGTTTAATTTTTGGTTGCAGGGAAGTGAACAAGGTGGCTGATGCTCTTGCTCACTTTGGCCTCTCCAATGTTAATTTTGAGAAAAAAAAAATTGTTTTTGAGGTCCCTTCTGTTTGTAAAGATCTGGTTGATGTTGATGAAGATCTGGTGGGTGTAGGCTGTGTTAGGTTGTTGTTATAGGGCTTTGGCCCTCGGTTATCACCAAAATAAAATAAAATGACGGACCAAGTATAAAGTATCAGAATAATCCTAGACACGGAATAAAATTAAAAATTAAATTTAACAGTTGTATGCAATAATAGAAAATGAAAAATAAATAATTCATTGATTCCCCCCCCCCCCCCCCAATAAGATGTAAGCTTTTTGAAATTGTGATCGCAGTTCAGACTATAAGATTAATCGAATTCACACCACCAGAGAACCTACCTTTGCATTTTGCTCTATTTTATGCAATATTGTGAAGGCGAAAATATAAAGCATTGGCATGTTCCAGGAGAAAATAGAAACAGTAAGGACTTCATCCAAAAAAGGTTATTACATAAGTAATTTTCTTCACCTCTACCATGGCGGAGCCAAGAACTAGTAACAGCGGGCGACGGTTCTATGTAAAGTTGATAACAAGGGTGCCAGTGCAAGGGCTTGGCCACAGCCAGGGCACTTGTGTAGTTAATGAAAGGACACCATTGCTAAGCTATTTCAAAATTCGGGGTTAAGTTCAAAAGCACATGCGAACCCTGACCTTACTCTAGCTCTGCCCCTGCCAGGATGAGGATTATAAAGGTAAAGATGGAAGATCCTATTATTTCAAAGGCCAACATCCCTCCCACAAGCATTAAGCCCATAAGCTAATTGTTTAATGCAGAAGAATGTTTCGGTTTCCGGTCAATTCAATCTCATGTACAAACATCCCGAAGATTTTCCACTCATGTTACCGTGGGTGGTTGTTGTGGTATATATCTCTTTTCTGTGTATTGCTGTGGGTATTTCGTAAATATGGGTTCCTGAAGAGAGGATTTGATTTTAAATATCTGAGTTGCGTTGGTGTTTGGTGGCTGCGGGTGAGTGAATTTGATATGGTGGTGTTTCGATCTAAAACAGAGGTAGGGAGATGGCAATGATATTTGAAAGGGAGATCGTGATGGTTGGAATCTGGGTTGTGGTGGCGGATGGCAGCGGTTGATGCAGCAGTGATTGTGGTGGTGTTCTTGGTGCTCATATATCTTTTTGAAATGGACCATTTTTGCCCTTAATAGAAATCACAGCTGTCAACGGGTGGGTCATTAGCATATGGTCGAAAATAACTATCCAAACTTGTATTGCAATAAGTATCACTACTGGGGGAGGCAACAAGGGAGTTTTTAAAAAGGGGAGCAGCCACACTTTGCGCGGCTATGTTCTAGTCATCCCACATGTATTCTTTAACGATCGAAACCAAATACACATTATACTTTATGTTCAATGATTATCAAATGTTTGGTGGTTCTTAATCTACTGGTACACGTGTTCAGCAAGGATTTAGAAATATGACATTTAGAAGTGTTTATGTATCGTGAGGTGGATAGTCCACTAGAACAAGCAAGTGACATTTTTAAAAGTGTCTTCGCTTCCACAGGCAAGGGACATTCTTGAAATGTATTAAGTTGGTTCCGCAATCAACAATCTAGACATCCAGCTTTAGTTATATTTTTATCAACGAAAGCTCTCCAAAAGGATTCACCATCTCTTTTTCGTTGCCTTCTTGACAGACAGGTTTGAGTATTGGACAATGGCATTAGATGGACAGAATGTTGTGGAGAAACAACAACCGAAATTGCAAATATATCCCAGTCCGAGCAATGAAATATCTGCTTTCTGGAGAGGTCACTCCCTCTTCCTCTCTCTCATACATAGACACACATACCTAGACATGTGCAGGGATGTGGGCAACAAAAATTCTCTAATGTTTCTCATTTGAAGTTTTCTTTGACAGAGAAGTATGAAAGAGATGCAAAGAAGTATTGGGATATCTTCTACAAACGTCATCAAGATAAAGTCTCTCTCTCTCTCTCTCACACACACACACACACACACACACACACAGACACACACACACGCACACACACACGCGCGCGCGCACGTACACTTGTACACACTCATTAAGCTCTCCTAATTGAAAAGGTGGTATTTGAAGTTTTTGGTTTGCTTAACTTCTATTTGCAAGTGGTTGCTTATTTGTGAACTCATTTATCGTTGTTTACCATTTTCATGTTTCTTCAGTTCTTCAAGGATCGGCATTACTTGGATCAGGAATGGGGGAAGTACTTATCTGTGAGTTCAAACAAAAAATGTTGATATGTAAATTTGGTTTTCACTTTTCTTCACTGTAGTACATCATACATACATTTGTTTGACTACTTCTCAACTGATGAGCTTGCTTTCGTCTCCAGGGAGCAGAAAGAAAAACAATATTGGAGGTAAATATAACCATCATGCACCCTCCATTTTAGTTGATTCTTGCACAACCACTTAAGTTACCTCTGATAATTATTACTCTAAATAATTATGTGGGCTAAGTGTGAGAACTTGAGATCATCATTGCGGTTTCTACCCAGATGCACTGCCTCCATCAGTTTCTAACACTTGTAAGTACTGTTAATGAGCAGGTTGGCTGTGGAGCTGGAAACACCATATTTCCTTTGATTGCTTCCTATCCAGATTTATTTGTTCATGCCTGTGATTTTTCACCTCGCGCAGTGAACTTGGTTAAGGTTTGCTTTCCAGTCTTTAATTACTTTCCTAAAATAATGTTCCCAGTCTCATTAGGCAATGTCGCGTGCTTACCTTGGCTCTCAATCTCATTAAGACTCAAACTATTCATTTCATGTCCACGTGGCAGTATCACTTTTGGACTGCTTTTAGCCAATTCTCGGTATCCCATGATGAAGGAAATAGATTACCCCAATGCTTAAATACTCTCCTGACCCTTATAAGTGCGGGTAACATGACATATGCTGTTGCCATTATCTTATACAATAAAAATCACGATTGGTTAATGTGTAGGTACATCTGCTATCTTTGTCCAAATGTTGATGTCACTGTTCTTGGTGGCTACTGGCACTTTCTAAAGTTGCTTGTGTTGATGTATGAGTCATGCTGTCATAGTATCATGGTGGGTAGGAATGGAAGTTGTGAGTAGCATGCTACCATTGGTGGATTGCGTGCTGTTTTATCATACAATTTAGTGCTATGATCTCTCATGGAAACAAAATAAGATGTAGTCTACTTTAAGTTTGAGTTGATACTTCCTCAACAACCCCTTAATTGTAAATTATGTTTGTATGTTTTCGTGTGCGGGTGCTCGTGGGTGATGGCAGTTTGATCTGATACACATAGATATATGCCTCAGAATCGATTCTTATATTCATATAGATTGTTACTTGCAGTCATGTTTCCATTTCAAATTCGAAGTGAAAAAAAGTATAAAAAAGTGAGTCTTTATGCCCTCTTGTTGCTTTGTGGTTGCCTAGTTAATGGAAGTGTTGACTAGTAATTGCTCAAGGGCACACTTGGGGAATTGTGTCAACTACGCATTCCTCCCCAATTCTCTAAGGAGGAGTTCTCGATCATGATACTTTGACTATTCATTTCATTGGCATCTATAGTTAGTTAGGTTTAGATGTTTAACTGAATGAATTCGTGTGTAATTTTTTTGCAGACGCACAAGGAGTACAGTGAGACCCACGTGAACGCGTTTGTTTGTGATTTAACAGCTGATGACTTGAGCAAGCAGATTGTACCATCTTCAGTCGATGTTGTAACCATGGTAATTCATGACGTTGTTATATTAATCGGTGCTTACTGATTGAATTATGGGTAAATTACAGATAGGTGACCTGTGGTTTGTGCTCCGTTCGCTTAACTGACCCGTAGGTTAAAAATTTACACTTAAGTGACCTGTGATTTTCTTCGTTTTCCAGATGACTTTTCCGTCCGCTTTTCCGTTAACAAATAAATCATTAATTGCATTTTGCTCCCTACAATTTTTGAGATAGCTACATGAAAAAAAATGAAAAAACAAAACAAACTTAAAAAAGAAGTCCCAATCTGCAACACATGAACGAAAGAAATCCTAATCCTCTGCAACAACTAAACCCCAATTATATGTCCACTATGCCTTCAATCACAGACGATCCACTCCTCACACCGAACCCGGAGATTGGTTCTGTATCACGGAGATGTACAAGAAACCTGAGGCCTCTTTCCGGACCAGCTCGCCGAAGAGGTTGATCACCCACGTCCTCGCCTTCTACGCCGCCTCCGACGGAATCGTCCTGGAGAATATCGTCGGCCGATTCATGAAGGAGATCCAGGTCGATAAGGCTCACGCCCTCCAACGCTGAAAAAGGGGTTAATGCCGAGTCTAACATTCTCCAACGAACTGATTTCGCGAAACAATGAATTGCATTGAGTAAGGGCGATTATTGCGGAAGCAGTTGAGATCGAGATGTAATTCATTTGCGATGCGCTTCCTTGTGCTCTTGTGGGCGTGAATGGTGAATGGATGGTTCAATATATCCAGTATCCAGTTTGTGGCTGATAAGCTATTGGGGGCTTTGGTTATGTGAAGATGTATGATATTCAGAACCCATTTGACTCGATGGAGCTGATTCGTCTTCAAGGGCAGACTGATTTCTTTGAGAACAGAGTTGTGGATTGCCAGAAGGCTTCTGTGATGAACAGTTTGAATGGGAATAGTGGGATATATTATTTAAGCTTGATGAGGATTTCTGAAATGGGGTTTCTCTATGATATTGCATTCCTTGATGTTTTGTTTAACTTGCTCCAATATGATGATAACTTGGTCTTTATCATCATATTGCATTCCTTGTTGTTTTGTGTAACTTGCCCTTTTGATTTATTTTTTTACAAAAATCTGAAATATTGGAGATGAGAAGGGCAGAGAGAGGTTAAGAAGAAGAAGAACAAGCTTATCCAGAAGAAGAAGAACCAGTTTTCTTTGCTTTGTTTTTTGTGTTTGGGTTAAGCAGAGTTTCAATGTTAACAACCGGGAGCAAAATGCGATTAGCGATTTATTGATCAACGGAAAAATGGACGGAAAAGCCATCTGCAAAACGGAGAAAATCACAGGTCACTTAAGTGTAACTTTTCAAACCACGGGTCAGTTAAGCGAGCCGAGCCCAAACCACAGGTCACCTATCTGTAATTTACCCTTGAATTATACATATAGATTCCACTGAAATATTTGCTTTGATACCTTGCCATTCTCTTAATCTGGCGTGGATATATATATCACTGAATCATGCATTTTGTTGTCTAAAAGCTGACATGTTAAGCAGATATTTGTCCTGTCTGCAGTGTCACCTGAGAAGATGTCCCTAGTCTTGCAAAATATCAGAAAAATCCTGAAGGTAAGTAAATTTTATTTGTCATCTAAAATGATAACAAACCATGCTCCATTATGAAATGACAAATTTTTTTTTTCCAGCCAAATGGTTATGTGCTGTTTAGGGACTACGCAACCGGAGACCTTGCACAGGTAAATTTATGGTGTATTAGCTTCTGATATATTATACAGAAATGCTAGTATTGTATTCTTGGCAGCTGAATATTGTGCTCCACTTCTGGTTCTTATAGGCTCTTCTAAATTTTAATTATACATGATGTTGTTGATATAATAGTACTACATGTTTACCGATTGACATTTTACTTTTATGTATGTCAAATTTATATATATTGTTAGGCTTTCGGTTCCTTTTTTGTGGGGGATCATACAAGTTGTTTTAACTTTGGGCTTTATTGGGGAGTAAGCGACATGCTTGCTTTGCTATGTGTTGATTGATAACCGCAGTATATTTTTTGCAGTTATTAATACGTTCTCTATGAAATGCATGTACCGCAAAAATGAAATTGCAATTGTCATGGTTTTTATTTTAACCAATGCTGCTGGTGTGTGTGTACATGTTTATACCTAGCTTACGCCCTTCTTCAATCCCACACACCCTCCACCCTCCACCCTCCAATCCATGCTGCTCTGTATACTTGCTCATTGACTGATAGGCTCTCTGTTGCAATACCTAAATGTTTTTTGGATTTTCATCGCAGGAAAGGTTCAGTAGCAAGGATCAGATGATAAGCGAGAATTTTTATGTCAGAGGAGATGGCACTGTATGTAGGCGTTGCTTTACATATTTCTGCTGATATCATCTTAATGAATAACACTCTATAATTTTACATTTTTGCAGCGTGCATTTTATTTTTCCGACGACTTTTTGACAAGTTTGGCCAAGGAAAATGGGTTTGAAATTGAAGAACATGTGCTCTGTTGTAAACAAGTGGAGAATAGGGCAAAAGATATAGTAATGAATCGGTAAGTGATAATATTCACTTTTGGCATTTGTTAATTAACATCATCTTGCCCATTCAATATTCACGAGTATCATAAAATTAAGTTATGTATTGGAAATTAGAACGACACAACTGAAGGAAATTGGTGCACATGCCTGCCGTTAGGTAAATAGAGAAAATTAATGCTTTCTGTTGTATATGAGTCATGAGATTGAACTTGGCCCTTGTGAACAAGTATTTTAACTGCATTCACATGTGTGGCATATTACCACTCCTAGGCTCCTCACCCTATGGTGACGTAAAACTAATTAGCGGAATAGCTGAATAGATAAAGGAAAGGCATACCCGTGTATGGGTTACCACTAACCACAATCTCATTAATTACTTCCACTCTCCAGCAAGAATGATCACTTGTTAGTTGCGATCTTTTTGGGGACACACAACTAATGCAAGTGAATTGTTACATCCTAAACAGTCCTTTCTCCTTTTCAAGACAGTCAGAACAACATCATTTGGGTAATGTTGGAAATGATTTATAGATTTAAGCCTGTCAAACGTAATGGATTGGGACTTCCAGAAATTGAAAGCTGCATCTTTTCTGCATGCTGTCCATATAAGAAATGATAAACATGATTTGGCCGGTTCAGTATCTGTAATTCTGTTATATGTCTATTGTTTCTTTTCCCAGTATCGCATTCGCCTATAGCCGACTTATGTGTTCCCAGCATTCAACAGTATGTGCAAGTTCATGACCAGGTATGACTTCCAAGGGAGAGTGGCAATTGGTTTTAGGGCTCCGGTTAGATAGAGGCTCAGTTTTGAATTAATTGGGGGTGGGGGGGGGGGGGGTTAAATGACAGAAAACCACCCATGTGGTATGGACAATTACCTGATCACTACCCTGTGGTATGGATAATAACACAAACCACCCTTCTCTTAGGCTAAACATGAGACAGAAACCACTCTTCCATCCAATTCTGCTACTTTTACATGTCTGGACATTTTCTGGACCATTTTGCCCTCTCTTGTTCTTCTTCCCCTTCTTTGCAACTTGATTCTACAACACTGCCACCACCATGCCACCACCAACCCTCAGCACCTCTTTGAAACTTTTTACACCGACAACACCACTACCAACGCCACTACCCTCTCTCTCCAGACCACCCACCGCCACTGTCACCCTCCTCGTCCACCCAAAATCACAAACACATTACAACCCAGCCTTCAACTCTCGGCCTCAGTTGGGTTGTCATTCTGTTCAGCACTGTAATTAAGGAACATGTACGATGGCTTCTCTCTTGTACTTGTTTGCGTTCTGGTTTTAGGTGATTTCAGAAGCAATGCATCTTTCTTCTTCTGCATAATGTATTTCAGTAGAGGCCCTAATCCAGAAGCCCTAGCCCTCCTCATAATCCTATTATCTCCGAATCTGTTCGTTTCTGAAATCAATCGCTGAAAGAAATCACCATCCCTCTTCCACCAATCGCGAACAACAAGACGCCGTAATTGAATCTTGCGGGTTCTGGGAGAAACACAATTCCTCAGTTGTCAAGTTATTTCACGACTCTGGCCTTTCAAAAACCCAGATCAAAGCTATAGTCTTAAGACATCCCTGTTGTCTGAAGCCCAATATTAGTTTCTTACAATCCATTGGCTTGACTCCCTCCCATATGGCGAAATCACAGAACCAACCAACTTTGAAAAAGCAAGAAAAAGGGACGGCAAATTCGCCATCTCTTGAATCGCGGAACCAACCATAAAGTCAATCCAACAAATCCATCGAGCCCAATCAACCAAAATCGAATTCACCACGGATAAATTCGAATCTCCAACAACCAGCCTCGTTCCTCTCAAGCCACCCAATCGATGAACACGATTCGAAACAAGAACCAATTCAAACTTACCTTGCTTGCCTCGGTTGGGTTGTCATTCGGTTCGATGGGGTCCTGAGAAAAGAAATAGGGTCGAATTTCCAATTGTTCAATTAAAGCACCCAAACCCCTTCTCTCTTGCACTCTCTTGCACTACCAGCAGGAATCGATACCGCAACTGTCACCAACACCTCCAAGACAACCCGACAAACCACCATCGAGAGGCACCAGAAGATTTTTGGTTGGTTGGGGCTGGATGGGTGTTGATTAGGTGGTGGTGTGTAGATTAGAAATTGAGAGAGAGGGAGATATATGGTACTGGTGTTGAGATTCGAAATTGAGAGAAAGGGAGATGAAGATAAAGAAGAAGGGGAGTGGTAGTTTGTTGGTGAAGTAGAGAGAAGAGAGAAATATCGTTTACATAAATTAATGGACTGTAAATTTTGTTAGGGAGAGGGGTGAAATTGACTATTGGTTGCTCTGTCACTCTCTGTTAGTCACAGGGGTGGTTTGTGGCATTATCCAAACCACAGTGTAGTGATCTGGTAATTGTCCATACCACATGGGTGGTTTCTGTCATCTACCCTTAATTGGGGGCTATACCTTCAAATTACTCAAAGTGTAATTCTTTATACCACAAAATAGTGAGGTTCTCTTATTCATGTTCCCTACATACAGTTGTACTTCCTCCGTTCTCTATCTATCTTCACAGTTCCTATTTTCGTCCGTTCTCTATCTATCTTCACCTTTCTATTTTGGGCCATTTTTGTGTGGGTAAATGACTTATCTACCCTTAAACTACCCCACCCTACAAAACCCACCAACTAGTCAACTACCCCTTTCTATCTACCCCACTCCACCGAAGGATCTGGTGGAGATAGAGAGAGAGAGAAAGAAAGAGAGAGAGGCAGGAAAGCGAGAGAGAGTGACAGGCAGAGACGAGGACGGCGGCAAGAACGAGGACGGCGACGAGCATGGCGGTGGAGGCTTCGATCTGCTCGTGAAGCGGCGGCGGCCCCTGGAAGAGCAACGCCGATTCGTTCTCTCTGGCGTTGCTTCGTCTCTTCCTCCGCCAGATCTGAAGGTCTAAAGCCTCTCCTTCTCCTCCTTCACCTTCTTCACCTCCGGAGCAACGCCGATTTGTTCTGATGGCGAGGCGGCGGCGTTCTGCCGGTCTTGTATAGATCTTCTGTTCTTCACCTTCTTCACCATTCTCTTCTTCTTCCTCTTGTGTAGATCTGTTTTTTTAGTGTGTGATATTTGTTCTGTTCTTCACCTTCTGGTGGTGTTGATGACTGTGCGTGGTGGTGATGTTGACTGTGAGAGAGAGAGACTGTAAATGGTGGAAAAGGTGGGGGCAAAACGGACTTTTCACAGGTTTTCCTTACAACCTGTGCCCTCAAAAGTGTGAAGAAAGAGCCCGAACGGAGGAAGTACTATACTGTGAACCTAGAGGGTGAGAAAGACAAAATTCATAAACATGGAAAAAGTGGGGTCTTAACGGGTTGTGTTGTTTTCTCTACTTTACCGTGAACCTTGTATCTATAGACATATAGGAGTTTGCCATTATTAACATCAAGACTCAACTTTAAAATTCTTCTTCTCAAAGAGATCACCCTATGCAAAACTCAACATTAACATGATTTGGGCTACTTTATGTAAAAGGTATTTCAAAAGATACAAGTCGCCGGACATCTATCTTCACATATCTCTAAGAGATGTTTGGCGATATTGGATTACATTTTCGATAATGACAAGGACCCCAGATATGATAGGTGGCACTAGTTGAACCCATGAGCCTCCTGTCTGGGCGACAGTTTTCCTGAGTATATTGGTTTGCAGTTGAACCACCTTTGTATTTCAGATAGCAAAATGACCTCTATTACGAAGGAGAACGATTAAAGAAGGTTTATAACCTACAAAACTGTATTATGTGGTATGGGTGCTGTACATAAGTTTTCTCTGGCTGCGATGTGCATAAAATACAGATTTTTAGATCGTGCTGAGATGCAATTTATTTTTGTTGTTTCATGCAATTTATTTGTCTCTACCTTTGTACGTCTTTCTTCTTCTGACTACATGTGGCTTATATTCTCCTCGAGTGTAAAGGCGTTTGTGGAGTATTTTATGAATTATTGATGGCCGCGTAGTCTTTGTGGTATACTAATGAATGTTGTGCCGGTTTTCAGGAGGTGGGTACAAGCTGTATTTCGGTTGCATGATGATAAGTCCTTATCTTGTTTGGAAACTGAAGACGAGGTTGCTAATAAAGAATGTATAGAAGATAAAATCAAGGCGATCACTCTTCACGAGCCTACAAACGATCTTGAGATAGACATGTCAGAAGGTTTCGCTGTTGAAATGTATGGCTCCTCAACTTCTATTGCAGAGGTACTGTATTAACACCACTCCTCTTTCCATTTTCTACTTTTCAAGGAACTTTTTATTAGGTCATGCCATGGAGCAACATCTTTCTGATGTTTTGCTTTCGTTGTTTTAACTTTCTTCTGTTATTAGGAGTGTTGGAAGTAAGAATCTCTCGACTACCTTTCTATGTGACATAGTGTAACACCCTATTTGTGCCAGATAAAGCGTAAGGGGTTGGGGGTTAGATCTTCCTTGTAATTATATTATGTGCATCACACGAGGAATTTTTCTGGGGAATTTATTCGCGTCCAGAAAACACCCTTATCCTATTTATGTTCTATGTGCCAGAAAACCGATAGAGTCGCACATAGGGTGAGTTTGGTATGGACTTATTTGTAGCTCAACTTCAAAAAGTCCGGGACAAGAAAGCTGAAGAAAAAAGCAATAGTCTGTTTGGCGAAAAAGTTTGCCCACCTAAAAAGTTCAAGAAAACTTAAAAGCCAACATCTTTTACAAACTATTTTTTTATAAATTTTTAAAGGTGAGTTAAGTATGAATTATAAACAGCTTATAAGTCAATTATTGTCTATTGATTATAATTTGAATTAACTTGTGTTTGGTGTGGACTTACAAGCTGAAATTTTGAATTTTATTTCAAAAAAAAAGAATCTGAAATTGTGAATTTGAACTTATATGTCCATAGTGTAAAAAATGGTTGTACAAAAAGCTGGGTCTGTAAAGCTTTTCTTGAACTTTTTTACTAGACACTTTTTCACCAAACACAATTATCTTTTTTCTGCTACTTTTTTGCCACATAATTTTTTGACATTAACTTATAAATCGATTTAAGCTATAATTAAGTCGTACCAAACTCGCCCGAAGTCCAAGTTCATATTATCTTGACTTCAGCTTATAATCCAAGACTGACTTATAAGATGCTTGTAAGTCGAACAAAATGTAAAAAATGCATTCCGCCAGCATGTTATATATGAAGTTTTCCCAAACACTTTTTAAATGGATTTCTACAACAGCTTTCTCACGGCACTTCCTGCACACCAGCTCTCTAAAATACCACGGCATTTATAATCTGACCCTTATAAGCTGCTTATAAGTCATACCAAACTCACCCATATTAGTGGCAGGAGATGTGTCCTACAGATGCAGATTTGTCTGTGCTGACTACATATTCATAACACTGTTGCTTATGTTAATTTCTAGGTTATTAACGTTGAGTTGAAAGATATGACGTTCAATATAAAAGTACTTCCGAAGGAGCATCAACACACCTGCAGATCAACTGGTCTGATGCTCTGGGAGTCCGCCCACCTGATGGCCTCAGTCCTTTCCTCAAATCCATCCATTGTCGCAGGCAAACGCGTCCTAGAACTGGGATGTGGTTGTGCAGGCATCTGCTCCATTGTCGCCGCCACATCCGCGGCCAACCTTGTGGTTGCTACCGACGGAGACCCTAAAGCACTAGATCTCTTGCGTGAAAACGTCGCCGCCAATATCGGCCCACCTCATCTCCAAAAACTGTTGACAGAGAGACTAGAATGGGGCAACAGAGACCATATTGAAGCCATCAAGAAACTAAACCATGGAGGTTTTGAAGTCATCATTGGAACAGATGTGACCTATGTCTCTGAAGCAATCATGCCTCTATTTGCGACTGCAAAAGAGCTGATTTCTTCGGGAGAAGGGGGCGGTGGGAAGGGAAGCAAGCCTGGGCTAATTCTATGTCATGTCTTTCGTAGGGTTGATGAGCCGTCGATTCTTTCAGCTGCGTCGCGATATGGGTTCTGTTTAGTCGATAAGTGGTCTCCTGGAAATCAAACAAGCTCCTCTGAATCCGTTATTCGTAGTTGGATTACAGAAGATATCTGCGAGAATGTTCCAACTAAAGCTTTGAACATCATGTATTTCGAAACAGTGGGTTGAGGTTGTCTCCTGCAAAACCATGAACTCCATGCATCTTTTTGCAGAATTGCAGCTCATCCCAGATTGTACTAGGATTTAACAAGATTTTGGATTATGAAATACCAGTAAATTTTATGTTTGTTACTCCATTTTATTTCTCATATTACTAGCTCGAGCTCGCGCAAGGTTTAGTCTTGGCAAACATCACAGTTATTTGAACAGTTGGAGAATAAAAATGGCCTAGAGAATCTCCAACATCAATACATTCCTTGGACCAAATTTGTTTCCCCCTTAAATTTTACTGCCTCATTTCTTGACCTGTTGTTCTACTAGTATGCTTAAATGTAGTTCACCATCATTAGTTTATTAGTTTTTATTTTTTTACATAAATTGAAACAATTTTGGATTAAAATTAATTTTGTATTTTTATGTTTTTTCTCGATAAACAACAGTCTTTAATTTTGTCCAAGAAATATGTCTGGTGGAAATTTAGGCCAATACTTGGACCAACTGTTGGAGCTGAACTGAATTGGCCTAAATTTGGTTCAAGGACAAGTTTAGGGCTGCTTTGAAGTTGCCATTAGATCTCATTGACCGGGTTTAGTGATAACGATCTAAACCCTGGATCGAAGAACTTCAGTAGCAAAGAAGAGACTGAAAGAGGAAGCTGATATTTACAATGGTGCCGTAGAGAACTTGGGAGCTGTTCCAGTGGAAGGGGAACTTATTAGCTCGTTCATTGGCTCATAAATTTATGAAGAACCTGATAGTCGTTCTAATGGAAAGGGAACTTGTTAGACAGTTCATTAGGTCATAAAAATTCTAGCTATTCTATTGTTCAATAGCGAATAACAAAATGAATAACTAAGCATCAGAACCCAAGCTAGCTCAAGAAGTAATACCGGTATGTTTCTTTCTTATAAAAAGGATAAGGAACTATCAGCGAAACAATCAAAGTTTGAGTAGAACAGTCAAAATAGCAAAAGCCAACAACCACGATTTTGACTAGTTCGTTCGTTGAAAAGGAAAGAAACACCCCTAAGCAAAAAGTGGGGAGCCTCATTACAGTCCAAAATCTAGTAGACATTCGGAAAGACACACATCGCGACCATAATAACAGATATCAGAACGCTCACCGCTTTCTTTGATAGCCTCACCATTACTCATGTTAACGTGACCTTATAATAAGGGCGCACAGTATCGCCCAAGATTGTAAAAGTGGGGAGCTAATCAACCAAAAACTAACGACCTCCCATCCAGTGACATACTGCTAAGGGTCAGTTTGAGAATGCTTCTGCTGTCAGCACAACTGCTTCCCAAACGATCCTTAAAACATGTGCCTCCTTGACCTCTTTTTGGGTACCTTCAACGAGGCATAAGGATAAGCTGGCTGCTACTGACACGATAGACTCCAACAACGGCTCCTCAGCGTAGGAACATTTTTTAAGGCGGCCCTGCAAAATTCGACAAGCTGTAAGATAATTTGACATAACGTAAAACATCTGGCACTTTGTCCGTATGTGGTTTATCCTGGATCAAAAAGTAAAAAACGTATCCCTTCCCAGGCCAAGATGCTTTCCAGGCTCCGTCAACCACATCCCTACATGGATGAATTACCTCCTTCTGAAGCCAAGGTTTAATGAATAACACAAGTGCTGGGAAGACCTGCATGGTTGAGAACTCAATTTACCAATAATTTTTTAGCGCACAGAGAGAGAGAGAGAGAGAGAGAGAGAGAGAGAGAGAGAGAGGTGACAGATAGAGCAGTGAGCACGCATAGGTTCAAGCATGGAGATTCATGCAAGAAATACTACCATGTGTGCTCACTCTCTTCTGTCACCTCCACAATTACCCGGCTGGCCTAGTGGAAGCAAGACTTGTTGCCTGAGACAAAGTCATCAACAACTGCGTAACTAGCAATGGAACAGTGTGTTTGTGTGTACATATAGCTCGCTAGCTATATCTAGCTATGTTTATATTTGCTTTGATGATATTGTTGAGAGGCATTGTTGTGCTTTATATAGGGGGACTGTGGGACTTGGAGAAGAAGATGATGAAGATGATGACGATCACCGACCACCAAAGGAAAAAAAAAAAAGAATAACTTACTGATTCGATACATATTTATATTCGTATTTATATTCTATTGTCAATCACCACACCATCTTTTCTCAAAAAAAAAAAAAAAAAAACACCACATTATCATGATCATACATGGAGCATCTCGCTATCTACTTTTGGATTCTATAACAAGTTTGTCACGATGTATTGAATACAAGCTTAGTGATCTGCTAAGGGGCGGACGTAGAAATTAGAATGCATTTGGGCACAATCCTAAGTTATATAAATGGGGGGTATTTTTATAATTTTACGAAGGCGCTGTTGAATTTTTCTGTAAAAAACTGAGGCATTAGTGTTGTTTTTCAAAATAAGGGTGCGGCACATGCTTCACTCTAGCTCCGTCCTTGATCCTGCATGACATGAATAAATAAAGACTTTCGAATTTAATCCAACCGGAATTATCATATTGTGAAATAATTTTGAGATCAATTTTTCGGGGCATGAACGTTATCTCTAGCTGTCAAATTGCAACTTCCAATGTGTCTTGTAATTCTAAATTTTACCACTACTGTCAAATATTAACTCCAACCTTCTTATCGCCTTCCCTCTTCCCCCATTTATGTCACTCCCATGCTTATTGTACCTGTCTTTCTCTCCCTGCAGAGAGAGAGAGATCAGAGAGATACAGTGAACTGTGTTATTTCGTATTTGTGTGTGAACATGACCCAGGTTTCGGCCAGGAGGCATATAGTAACGCATAGAAGAATTCATCCATTTTATTATTAGAAAAGGCAAGAAGTAACTAATCTAAAATGGAGTAGTGTTTTTTTTAAGGAAAATGTAGTAGTGTTAATTAACTACTAGTAGTAGTATAATTAGGAACTATGTTTTTACTAATTAATGCGATGGCTAGAATAAACATACTTCGAATGTGATAAACCAATGAGAGACCGACAGAGGTTTAGTGCAAAACTAGTTTTTATTTTATTCTTTTAAAAAGCAAACCATAAAGTGTGTACACTTTCAGCATTGATTACATTAAATTAATGAAACGCGTGGTTAGGGAATAATCATGAAGATTTATGCTTTTAGTATTACTAATGTAGTATTTAGTACTACGTACGAACAATCAACGACAAAGCATGCCTAATTCCACTTGTGGATACTACATTTCTTGATACTAGTACTTTCTTTCACTACATTTCTTGATACTAGTACTTTCTTTCAATAATGCGTAATCAACTTCAAATTAACCAATCATAATTGATACTGTGAACTATGTATAATTTGTACTATTGTATAATTACCATTAAAAAAAAAAAATACTATAGTATAATTACTTTTACATTATAATTGATATATATTATATGTCATGTTCTCTCAAAGTTTCGTCCGACAAATAGTGCATTAGTACTGTTATGATCATCCTCACATGTTGGCACAGTATAGCTAGCCAGCTGCCAGAGACACGAATTAGTTAGTAAGTAGAAAATTAGCATAATGATGGAAATATGAGTTAATTTCCCACTACTTGTAATCATATTGCCTCCTTTAAGGAAGCTGTGCGAGAAGTTTCACAGGCTTGACTCTTTGGGTCAGACACAATACAATATATAGTAGTATATTTTTCACTAAAGTATTGAGATGTAACGGGCGACTAACATGATGGGAGAAGTGGTATCTGAATTTGTATCACTTCACTAGCGTCACTATAAGATTGGATGTTATGCAAACATAAAATAGTTTCATATTCACTAAAATCGTAGCTTATTTATATTTAGTATCTTGTGTAAGTATTGAACTCAGATGAATGACTAACCTGATAAGAGACATGA
This sequence comes from Linanthus parryae, assembly GCA_023055425.1. Lineage (NCBI taxonomy): Eukaryota > Viridiplantae > Streptophyta > Magnoliopsida > Ericales > Polemoniaceae > Linanthus > Linanthus parryae. The sequence continues at coordinate 128,047,907 of JALGPY010000001.1, forward strand.
CCTGTAAATTCAGTTATAACTGTTTATATGTTAATTATTCTAACAACCGAGTTAATAAAATAATATGAAATTTGTTATATATATTCATATCTTATCTCTAGAGTCATGAACCCAACACATCTTTTGACTAAAATTATACTATACAACTTTGTAATCTTTTGAATAGTAGGGGGAATTTCATGCTTGATGCATTCAATCATGACTAGCATCTCCTAGTGTATATATGGGCATAAGGATATCTTCCCTTTATCATCCCCTTTTTTGTTGTTGTGGATTTGTGGTGGTTGCCCTAATGGGAGGTGAAGATTAAGCATGTTCCCTTCCTATCTTCTTTGATCACTTTCGGCTATACATATTATTATATGTATCACCACATATTGTCTAGTTTCAATAGGTCCATGTCGTATGTAAGAATAAATACTTGGGTGGCCATCCCCCAACCACAAGATCATTGGTCCTAAATTCTCTTGATAAAATAAAACGAAAAAAAGAAAAAGATAGAAGAGACCGCGTCTAAGGCACTATATTAGCAACTCTGGGAATAAGAGCATCTCCAACCATGACGGGAGAGGGGAGGGGAAAAACCGTATAAAAATACGGACCATGTCTAACCATGAGGGGGAAGGTGGGGGGTGGGTGGGTGGGGGAGAATTTAGGCATGGGTGGGGATGGTTAGGGTGCATTTCCCCCCTAACATCCCCCTCCCCTTCCATTATAACTAATTAATCTAATTTTGGGATAGTTAATTACAGTTAATGGCCCTGTTTGGATGAGCTTTTATGAGCTCAAATTATATCAGCTTATTGTGTCTCTCCTCACCTCAACCACTCATTAGTATCTCTTTCCTCACCTCAACCACTCATTCTAATAAGCTGATATAATTTCAGCTGATTTAAGCTCGTCCAAACACACCCAATATTATTTTATTATTCCTATTATATGTGTCTCTAATTATGATTTAAATTTAATTATTATTTTTATTATAAAAATAATAATAATAATAATATATTTTTTGATGATCGAACAAAATATTTAAGAAAAATTGTTATTTTATTTTGTTGTCAATTTGATATATCTTATTTATTATTATTATTATTATGATTAATAATTATATTTCTTAAAATTTTTGTGAAATAAAAGTGTTTTTTATTATTGTTATTATTTTTTTTTCATTTTTGTGAATATATTTATATTAATATTATTTCAGATTTATTTTATCGCTATTAATAATATAATTTTAAATAATTAATTATTTTTTAAATAGACTTAATTAGGTGGGGGAGGGGAATAGTTGTATATGAGTAGCAGTTTGGGGGAGGGGGAGGGGAAAATTGGTGGGCCCGTGGGAGGGGGGGAGAGGGAGGGAGATGTGAGAGAGGGGGAAATGCGACATGGTTGGAGATGCTCTAAGAAGACTTGCGATTCTACCAAATTGGTTAATTTGGCATGAACACAAAATGTCATGATTTTATTTAGTTATTTCAAATATAGAAGACTTATTTTCAAAAAAATATAGAAGACTAAAGTGTTTTTTTTTTTTTTTTATTTTTTTTGTTGTTGAGAAGGAGTAATTAGTGCTTGCTCCAAGAGTAAATATGACGTGGTGCTCTAATCAATACATCACATGACACGTCAGGAGTATGTAGAAAATCCATTTTCTTTTATCTACTACTCATTCTCTTTCTTCCTAACATATCATGTGTTATATGGTTAGAGCAAATCCACATCATTGCTCTTAAAGCAAACAAAAATTTCTCGTTGAGAAGGGGATAAAATTACACAATAAAGTAATTTCAGTTACATTATTTAGACAGAATTAATAAGCATCTCAATCCATGGAGGGACTGGTGGTTTCCACGTGGTGGCTGGGGGCAGATCTCTAGACCATTCCGCTAAGGCATGCGCAAAGTCGATGTGCATTCCTACTTCCAAATGACACTTTCACTTCTTTGGAAACTGTTTCTGAATTGATATAGGTCAACCGTATCATCGTAGGTAATTAATCGTTAGTTCTGATATTTATTTAATTATTATTTATTTAATAATTCATTACTTGACCGTTTTTCCAGGTCCGTTCTTTATCGGCACGTTAGGTCGAACCGTTTATGGTTAGTATTTGTTTATCAAAACAAAGTGTAATCGCATTTTTTATGAATCAATCAAAGATGAATTAAGTTGTGTCGTGTTTTTTTGCGTGTTTTCGTGTGTGTTCGTGTGGAGACTGATAGCTTTTCGTATTGCTATCGCGTTAGGTAAACCCTAATAATTGATGCTTTCATTGAATTTCACCACAATAGGTGAAATCCTGACGGACGTATCGTTTCGACAAATCGTGGATGAATTCAAGAACAATACACTTGAGATATTGGAACGCTTTATCGAACAAAACCGGGACGATTTTCTTACGCCGCCATCACAAGAACAACAGCAGCAAGAGCAACAAGAATCATCCAAAGCCGCCAACAAGAGAGGTGAGATGGCTGAAGAAAACAAGGATTCAAAGTGGTGAATGTCGATGAAGAGACTACTGTTTTTTTTTGGTAACAAAAGAGAAAAGTAAAACAAACTAAAGCAAAATTTGACTAATGCTGCCACCACCCCAGCTATCATCTAGTAAAAATTGTTTGCAGCTTTGAGGAGCAATCCTCATAAACTTCTTTTCAGCAGTTGTAATGCAGCTCTTAGCCAAGCAATCAACCACCTTGTTTGCTTCCCTCCAAACTTTAAGAAGAACACAACTTGTCTCTGAAAGGAGCTTCCTAATTGCACAAATCAACATTCAGAACAGAGCTTTGAGTACCATGAGCAATCAAAGTAATTGCATCTTCTGAATCAGATTCAACAATCGCATTTCCACCTACTTCAGTCTTCAAAAGCTTCAAACCTTAATGAATGGCCCATAACTCTGCATTTAGCACTGTGACTTTGCCCACATTTTGCTGACAACCCCAAAGCCAAGTACCATTATGATCCCTGAAGACGATACCAATAGTCATACTGTAGGGTTTTGATCATGGATGCGCAGCGGAAAGATAATAAATTCATCCTTCAAGACCCTCCAAGGATCACAGGAAGAGAAATCATGACGATGGTAAGAGAATAGTGTTATGTACCTTTGAGGTCTCCTTGATGACTTCTAACGCGAAAATTATCACGTCTCTACAGTTGATCCAAGCCTAGAGGTGAGATCTAGATCTTCCAAACGCCTTTTTCTAGTTAGGAGGAGTGGAAGAGGATGAAGAAATCACGCAACGGAGACAAGAGGAGGTTTCGACCTCCTCTCTTGGCCGACGGGTAGGGGCGGACGGACAAGGGGGGTTCGGCCTTCTTGTTTGTCTTACTCTCTCCTTCCTTCTCTCCTACTCAAAGTATGTTATTAGCATAAGTTGTAGGGAAGGAAGCTAGGAGCATCCTTTCTATAGTCCAACAACTCCTTGTTTACTACATAAATGCCCTATCCTAATCCTACTCAAGTTCGGATTAGTTCAACTTGCATATTAGTCCTACTAAGTTAGCAAGTTGTTGCAATTTGATCCTTCCAATTAATTAATCATATTACTTAATTATTTCCCAAGTCTAGTTCACCCCTATATGGTGTGTGACCCCATAGGTTCTATTTAGTTGGTAGTAACTATTTACTAATATGGAGCGGCCTCTAGCAAGACATCCATTCTAGCCAACAAATAGAATAGTCATCATGACAAACCTTTGTGCAAGTATTGTCTCATCCCTTTGTCTCAATATCCGGATTGGACACGAACATACAAGTCACACTCGTATATCCAATCCATAGTTCCTCGATCCTGGGAATAGCCTTATTCGTGCAAATAACATCAATATCCTATATTGATTTATTTGAGTCTGGCCAGACATTCTATAAGCACTATCCCTCGAGTGGCCTAGGATATTTGCTCCCGTTATGTGGGAGGGACAAATTCTATCTAGATCTACTACGATATTTAAACTTGCTTCTTATTATATCCGGTACACGCCTTTATGACTACCCAGTCACGGTGTAGCGTTTGACGCTACCAAAATCTCAATAATCAACAACTAGATGATCTAGTGACTTCAAGTCTAAGGATGAAAATACCGTTGTCACTGCGAGAAGCACTTGTGACTATACATAACATGTATGTAGCCTTATCGGATTTGGATCAATCCAGTATGCCATTACTTTAATGCATACCCATGTGTTGGATCATGATATCTCCATATCAATCCAACCCCATACTAGTCTATAGATGATTGTCCCATTGATCATTATAATGGACTAGGGATATTTGAGATAAGCAACACAATTGTATATCTAAGGACTTCATTATATTAAATATCTAATAAATAATACAATGAATGTTCTAGCCAATTTATTGTTCATACTAAACTAGGTTGCCTCTACGACACCTATTCCAACAGTCTCCCACTTGCACTAGAGCCAATCCGGTGCATCTCGTATGCCAATGCTCCTAGTGTGCCCTTCATGCTTGCGCGGAACAAGCGGCTTTGTAAGTGGATCTGGCAGATTCTCATATGTAGGAATCTTGCATATCCGGACGTCTCCTCTTTCGACAATATCTCGAATAAGATGGAACTTCCTGAGTACGTGCTTGGATTTCTGGTGCGACCTGGGTTCCTTCGATTGCGCGATCGCTCCAGTGTTGTCATAATATAACTCTATTTGATCCGCAATGCTAGGAACCACACCAAGCTCAATGATGAAATTCCTAATCAAAACAGCTTCTTTTGCTGCGCCATTTGCAGCAATATACTCAGACTCTGTTGTAGAATTAGCTATCGTCTCTTGCTTGGAACTCTTCCAGCTCACCGCTGCTCCATTCAGGAAAAATACAAACCCCGACTGTGATCTGAAATCATCTCGGTCGGTCTGGAAGCTTGCATCTGTGTAACCCTTTACACGCAACTATTTATCACCTCCAAATATCAAGAATGCATCCTTAGTTCTTCTCAAGTACTTTAGGATGTTCTTGACCACAATCCAGTGACTCTCACCTGGATTGGACTGATATCTGCTTGTCATACTCAATGAATATGACATATCTGGTTTTAGTACATAGCATGGCGTACATGATGGATTATGGACGAGGCATAGGGAACCCTACTAATGCGTTCCTTCTCAATCTCATTGGAATGAAAACCACTCTTAGAAAGAGTGACTCCATGTGACATGGACAAGAATCCCTTCTTGGAATCTTGCATGCTGAACCATTTCAGCACCTTGTCTATATATGTACTTTGACTTAGGCCGAGCAGCCTTTTAGATCTATCTCTATAGATCTTTATACCGATTATATAGGCTGCTTCACCTAAGTCTTTCATTGAGAAACACTTTCCTAGCCAATATTTAATAGAGTGCAGCATGGGAATGTGGTTTCCAATGAGTAGTATGTCATCCACATACAAGACTAGAAAAGCAGTAGAGCTCCCACTAACCTTCTTGTAGACACAAGACTCATCTTCGTTTATGATGAAGCCAAATTCTTTGACTACATCATCAGAACGTCGATTCCAAATCCTAGAAGCTTGTTTCAATCCATAAATGGATCGTTGCAGCTTACAGACTTTGTTGGCTTGCTTTGGATCTTCAAAACCCTCAGGTTGTGTCATGTACACATCCTCGAGGAGATTCCTATATAGGAATGCAGTTTTGACATCCATCTGCCAAATCTCATAGTCGTAGTATGCTGCAATAGCAAGTAAGATTCAGATGGATTTGGTCATTGCGACTGGTGAAAATGTTTCATCATAGTCAATACCATGAATCTGTCTGAATCCTTTAGCCACCAATCGACACTTATAGGTAATCACATTACCATCCATGTCAATCTTCTTCTTGAATACCCACCTTCACCCTATGGGCCGCGCCCCTACGGGTGGTTCCACCAAAGTCCATACTTTGTTGGTATACATGGATTTCATCTCGGATCTCATGGCCTCAAGCCACTTCTGAGAGTCTGGCCCTTTCATGGCCTCTTCATAGGTAGTAGGCTCATCATTTATGAGCATCGTGTCACCAGATTAAGTCACGAGAAGTCCATACCTCTCGGGTTCCTGGCGCACTCTACTAGATCTACGAAACTCTTGTGTTAATTGAACAGGCGGCTCCACAACATCTTGTGGTTCCTGCTCATGTTCAATAGTTGGATCAATGCCTTGTGGTTCTTGAACTTCTTCAAGTTCTACATTCCTCCCACTTGCTTCTTTAGAGACAAACTCTCTTTCTAGAAACACACCGGTCCGAGCAACAAACACTTTGTTCTCGGTTGGATTCTAGAAATAATATCCTTTAGTTTCCTTAGGGTATCCCACAAATTTGCATTTTTTCGAATTAGGCCCTAGCTTGTCTGATTGTAAACATTTTACATAGACATCGCAGCCCCAAATCTTCATGAAAGACACTGTGGGACGCCTCCCACTCCACATCTCATGTGGTGTCTTCATGATTGACTGAGATGGAACACGGTTAATGGTGAAAGCTGCACTCAATAGCGCATAGCCCCAAAATGATAATGGATGATCCGTTTGACACATCATAGATCGAACCATATCTAATAGATATCGTTTCCTTCTCTTAGACACGCCATTCCATTGTGTCGTTCCGGGTGGAGTGAGTTGGGATATTATCCCACACTCTCTAAGATAGTTGTCAAACTCTTGGCTCAAGTACTCTCCTCCACGATCCGATCGTAGAGCCTTGATACTTTTGCCAAGCTGCTTATCTACTTCATTCTTGAATTCTTTGAACATTTCAAAGGATTCAAATTTGGACTTCATAAGGTATACAAATCCATATCTACTGAAATCACCAGTAAATGTTATGAAGTAGAAAAACCACCCCTGGCAGGCGTGGCAAATGGCCCACATACATCAGTATGTATTAGCGCCAATTGCTCCCTAGTCCTCTCACATTTCTTATTGAAAGGGGACTTTGTCATTTTTCCCAATAAACAAGCCTCACATGTCTCATATGATTCAAAATCAAATGAGTCTAGAAATCCATCCTTATGGAGTCTAGATACACGTTTCTCGTTTATGTGGCCTAAACGACAATGCCATAGATAAGCAGGATTTAAATTATTTATTTTAATCCTCTTAGTATTAATTTTATAGACATGATTGCTTTGATCAAGGATATATAATCCATTAAATAATTTCCCACTACAATAGTGAATACTGTTAAAATAAATGGAACAACAATTGTTCTTTATTGAAATAGTAATACCATCCTTGTCCAAACAAGAAATAGAAATCATGTTTCTGCTCATAGCAGGCACAAAATAACAATTATTTAATTCTAAAACTAATCTTGAAAGTAGAGACAACTCGTATACGCCTACGGCCAATGCAGCAACTCTTGCTCCATTCCCAACGCGCAGGTCTATCTCCCCTCTAGCCAATCTTCTACTTCTATTTAGATCCTGCACATTTTGACAAATGTGAGATCCACATCCAGTATCCAATACCCATGATGAAGAGAAAGTTAAGTTGAAATCTATAACAAAAGTACATGGTGGTGGTGGAATCAATATTCCAAGCCTCTTGTCCTCCAGATATTTTGAGCAGTTCCTCCTCCAATGTCCAGGCTAACTGCAGTCACACCTTTGGCAATGCCACCAACAGGCTTAAGGGCAGGTTCCTTCAGGTTGGCAACTGATTTGCCTTTGCCCTTGGAGGATGAGGCAAACCTTTTGCCCTTTCCTTTCTGCACCATCATTATGGATTTTCCCTTACCCTTGTTGATGCTTTGTTCAGCTGTCCTCAACATATTGAGTAAATCTGGCAGAGGTTTCACGATCTCATTCATGTTATTGTTCATGATGAACTGTCCATAATTTCCAGGCAACGATTGCAAGATGAGATCGGTGGCCAACTCTTGGCATACCGGAAACCCTAGGCGCCCTAGGCTCTCAAGATAGCCTATCATGCGTAGCACATTCGGCCCTACAGGGTTTCCTTTTGACAGATGACATTTGAACAATGCCTTGGAAACTTCATATCTCTCAACCCTTGCATGCTCTTGGAAGAGCTGCTTCAAGTGTGCGATCATATCGACTGCATTCATGTTCTCATGTTGCTTCTGAAGCTCATAGGTCATGGTACAAAGCATTAGGCAGGCCGCATCATTAGAGTCATCAACACGCTTCTGATACGCCCTTAGGGCTGCTGAAGTGTTGTTTTCTGGAGCATCAGGAAGTTGCTCCTCTAGAGCGTACAATTTCCTTTCTTGCTTGAGAACGATTCTCAAGTTTCTGCACCATTCTAGAAAATTGGTCCCGGATAGCTTGTCCTTCTCAAGGACAGAGAGTAGGGAGTGAGATGAGTTCGATGAGTTGTTTTTCATTGGAATTCTACAAAAAAGAAAATACACAAATTTTAGCATTTTGTGAATAATTAACTATGTTTAATAATGACTAGATTATTAAACACAACTCCCACTATTTTTCTACGGATTAATAACCCTCAAGATATTAATGCGGAAAATATCATTGTTTTTTCTAGTGGGTACCAAGATCCTTAATTCACTTCTTTTGAGCTTGCTTCGGCAAGTCCCCCAAAATTAGCTATTTGGGTAGGAATAATTCCAATTGCATCATATGCAACTCTTGGTTCAATTGGGCAAATAACTCATTATTTATCTATCCCATAGATAATCCTAATTGTTTGCCTCTAGGTTTTTAATCCTTATTAAGTTACCTAGTTGCGTCCAAACTCTTATTCCAACAATTGCACACTATGTGTGCCATCACACCACATGACTATGAATCAAATCGCCCTGCTTTGGCACGCACAAATTTGATTAATCGATCCTGTGATGAGTGTTTAAGTAACGAGATGGAAAAATGTAATATTTTTGTTTTGAGGGATTTTACTTTCAATTTTAAATTGTTTGTTGATCTATATCAACGGATCTACTTATTTGAATTTGGGCACAACTCCAAATAAAAGATCCGAGTTGATTATCTTATTATCAAATTGCATGCATCATCCACACACCAACAAAAATAATAAGACAATAAAATAAACATCCACAAAACAGAAAATAATGTGATATGGATATGGCCTCCTAGACTAAGACATTATCAAGCCAAAGAGAATATCTATGAACCCTAGAATAAAAACGCTTCTCCATGTCACGCATCTCGTGGCTCCTTTAATTTTTTGGGCTTCTTTTTATTCAATCATGGCTATCATCTATTTTATCTAGCACTAGCTAACATCTATACTAAATAAAATAAATCCCACAAGTTGAGAGAAAAATACCGGCTCGCAGGCCGTAAACAAACCACAAAAATTAAACATCCACAACAAACCACATCTAAGGCCATATCCAATCACCATAAAATTGCACATAAAAAGTTAAAAACCAATTTTTAACGCGCTTAGTCAATTTTAGTTGATTTTAGGATTAAGTAGGGTCAAAACGGTCCTAGGGGCCCAACCAAACACTGTCGAACCCCTAAGAGACCGCCTAGGGCCGGCCGGCCCCTATCCCACATGGCTAGGCCGTGCGCTAGGGCTGCCCTGACCCCTAGGCCGAACCTTGCTTGGGCGGAAAGGAAGGAGGGGCGGTCCCCTAAGGGGGGGTGGGGGGCGAACCTCCTTAGGAGTTGTTTCCAAAGCAACTCCTTGACTTGTTGCCTAAATTTGGTTGTTTCCTTATTTGAAAAAAACTCATTTTTCCAATAGGATGCCCAAGAACCCTAAATCTAAGATTCTATAATTTCTCAAACTCACTAATTCATACATCCAATAAAAGAATTAGATCTTGTTTGGTTGAATCATATTCAACATGCATCAAATATGCTTAATTTGTTGTTTTAACGCAATAATCAACAACTAAACGTGATAAACAACAAAAAACGTAACACATAAACCACATTATGCTCTACGACCTGTGACTCTGATACCACTGTAGGGGTTTGATCACGGATGCGCAGCGAAAAGATAATAAGTTCATCCAATCAAGACCCTCCAAGGATCACAGGAAGAGAAATCATGACGATGGTAAGAGAATAGTGTTATGTACCTTTGAGGTCTCCTTGATGATTTCTAATGCGAAAATTATCACGTCTCTACGGTTGATCCACGCCTAGAGGTGAGATCTAGATCTTCCAAGCGCCTTGTGCTAGCTAGGAGGAGTGGAAGAGGATGAAGATATCACGCAACAGAGACAAGAGGAGGTTTCGGCCTCCTCTCTTGGCCGACGGGTAGGGGTGGGCGGACAAGCGGGGTTCGACCCTCTTGTTTGTCTTGCTCTCTCCTTCCTTCTCTCCTACTCAATGTATGTTATTAGCATAAGTTGTAGGGAAGGAAGCTAGGAGCATCCTTTATATAGTCCAACAACTCCTTGTTTTCTACATAAAGGCCCTATCCTAATCCTACTCAAGTTCGGATTAGTTCAATTTGCATATTAGTCCTACTAAGTTAGCAAGTTGTTGCGATTTGATCCTTCCAATTAATTAATTATATTAATTAATTATTTCCCAAGTCTTGTTCACCCCTATATGGCGTGTGGCCCCATAGGTTCTATTGAGTTGGTAGTAACTATTTACTAATATGGAGCGGCCTCTAGCAAGACATCCATTCTAGCCAACAAATAGAATAGTCATCATGACAAACCTTTGTGAAAGTATTGTCTCATCCCGTTGTCTCAATATCCGGATTGGACACGAGACATACAAGTCACACTCGTATATCCAATTCATAGTTCCTCGATCTTGGGAATAGTCTTATTTGGGCAAATAACTTCAAATATCCTATATTGATTTATTTGAGTCTGGCCAGACATTCTATAAGAACTATCCCTCGAGTGGCCTAGGATATTTGCTCCCGTTATGTGGGAGGGACAAATTCTATCTACATCTGCTACGATCTCTAAGCTTGCTTCTTATTGTATCCGGTACACGCCTTTATGGCTACCCAGTCACTGTGTAGCGTTTGACGCTACCAAATCACAATAATCAACAACTAGATGATCTAGTGACTTCAAGTCTAAGGATGACAATACCTTTGTCACCGCGAGAAGCACTTGTGACTTTACATAACATGTATGTAGCCTTCTCGGAGTTGGGTCAATCCAGTATGCCATTACTCCTAATGCATACCCATGTGTTGGATCATGATATCTCCATATCAATCAAACCCCATACTAGTCTATAGATGATTGTCCCATTAATAATTATAATGGACTAGGGATATTTAAGATAAACAACACAATTGTAAATCTAAGGACTTCATTATATTAAATATCCAATAAAAAATACAATGAATGTTCTAGCCAATTTATTGTTCATACTAAACTAGATTGCCTTTAGGGCACCTATTCCAACACATACCATTTTGTTGAAATTCTCTGCACAATCCACATTTATCTTAAGTTGGTGTATAGCAGGCTTAACCCAGTTCACCAAAATAGCTTTCCTGTAAATTTTATTTACATCTAAACCGAAAATGGTATCTATCTGCTTTGCATACTTCATAATAGCAACTGTAGTATTATGAGGGGGTTGTAAATTCTCCTCATGGATTCTTTTATTATGCCAAAATCGCAATAGAGAAACTGCTGCCAAAAACAGAATTGGCCAAGAAATAATTGGAGATTGACCCCAGTGCTTTTTTATAATGTTCTTATCCGTCCATTCAGCAACACTTAAACTGAAAAACACCCTCCAATACTGGGGTTTAACCAAGTTTTTCCAAACTTGAGTCACCCAAGGGCAATCTCTCAAAGCATGAAGAGTAGTTTCACACATATGATCACAAAAAAGACAGTGAGCAGAAGCAATGATACCTCTATGAGATTTTAAGTACTGTGTGCACAATCTATCATTCCTGATTAGCCAAGCAAGAGTTCTCCATCTTTGGGGACCTCTAATCTTCCAAATCTCTTTCCAGTTCTTTGAATTAATCAGATCCACATCTGTTTTGGCGATTAACTTGTAAGCCGAAGCCACGGTATACATACCTTTGCTAGAAGCCACCCAAATAGGCTCATAATTAGCCAGGACATCAGAAAGTACCACAACACTCTCAACTAATTCCAACATTGGAGCTGACAAAAAGTCCCTTAACAGATCGAATTTCAAACCCTGACCCTGTTCCCAATAATCAGCCACTGACATCTGGATCATATTCTCAGAATCTTCAGTGATAGCAAAATCTGTAAGTTTAAACTGACCCAGCCAAGAATTCACCCAAAAGGGTATTTTTTCCATTTCTCACCTTCTTGCCAACACCACTGCTCACAGCCTTGATAGCATTATACAAATATCTCCACACTCTAGGGTGATGAGCTCTAAGAGTCTTGGTGCCATTTTTCTGGGTAAAAATTCTAGCACATAAAGAATTCTCATTCTTTAATCTCCAGCTAGTCTTGCCTAGCATGGCTAAATCGAAAGAAGCAAGGTTTTTAAAACCTACACCACCCATGTCTTTAGTGGTTCTAGCTTTCTCCTAGCCAATAAGAGGAAGTTTTGCCTTTTCTGTACTTCCACCCCACGAAAACCTCTTACAAGATTTGTCAATATCGTTAATCACTGCTTGAGGCAATAATGTAGACTGCATGACATAGCAAGGTAAAGCTTGTAACACAGTTTGAATAACTGTAACCTTTTCTGCTAAAGAGAGTTGGCCAGTCATCCAAACACTTAGCTTGAGTCTAGCTTTATCACCAATAATTGAAATGTAGCTGCATTACATTGCTTGTAATATCCCGTATTTCAGTTAGGGGTTATTTGGTAAATTTAATTTATTTTGACAATTTCAAGAAATTTCTATTTCAAACTTATTCTTAATTTCTTCTTAGTTTTAAAATCTAAGGGTGTCATTTGACATTTATGATTTTATAGAATTTCATTTTTGTGATTATTTTGTAGTTTGAGTTACTTGAGTAATACTATGTGAATTTAATTTTGTATAATTGGGACATGTTTGTAGTTTCGTAAATGTAGAATTTGATACTTATATACATAGTAGCTTATATGGGAATTTATAATTTATAAAAATTGACTTTTATGTGTTAGTCGTTGTAAATTGTATTTTTGTTACCCCTTAACTTTTGGCTATCATTCTTTAGCCTCATCCACAACTCTTTTAACTTTTTTATAATTACAATCAACTACCTCGTCCATTCACTATCTTTGGTGAACTCTATAAAATATGGAGATACTAGTACATATCTCCCTATATAAACCATCTTGTTACATCAGACATATCATTCTCTATGACTCTCATCTCCATCAACTACCTCAATTCCCACTACTACCTACCCTTTTCTATTTACATCCCTTATGGGATTCTTCACCACCAACCATCAACCCCATTTCTTTCTTCCACAATTCTTCATATGTTTTTCTCTTCAAGAGCACTCACACAAGCTATTTTCTCTCTCTCAAAACTCTATTTCCGTTTTTGTAGCTTCACCTCCATAAAACTTCATCAAAACTCATATTTCTAGTCTCCAAATCATGGAAAACTTGATTCCAACCTTAATATCATCATGGAGGGGTGTTCTTCCACCATCCTACTCAAGAACTGAAGGTCACATTCACCTTCTTGCTCACCATCTTCTTGAATCTTGGGGTAAAATTCTTCCTAGACTTAAATCCATGCTTGCATGTTTAACTTTACCTTTGATTAGTGACATTAGATCTTAGATTCCTTCATTTCTATCCCCGATTCTTCATTTTCAAGGTTTGATCAATAGTTTAACTCCAAAATTTTGACTATTTCATGAAACCCACACTAGAACCCACATGCATGTTGTGAATGTCATCTTCTTTGCATTTGTTATTCAAGAGATTTTTTATAATTTGTGTCAAGAGAATGTAAAAATATTATTTTCATGATTAAAATGGTGCTATTTGGGAGAAAATCAAGTCTACATTGGTTGCATGTCTCATTAGAACAATTCTTGTTGATTTTTGAAAAAAATGCATGTTTATACAATCTGACCAGTTTGTGAAAAACATGGATTATCTCCAAATTTTGTCCCTGTGAATTTTCTTAACTCTTACATATCTTGAAACTAGACTCAGAGATGGTCATTTTGAGAAACTCCATAGCCATTTTGGTTAGGGATATATGCTCATTTTAAGTTACATGTTTTCTGAAACCCTGTTTCTGGACCAATCTTACCATTTTTATTAAAACCCATATTTTCAGAAAATTATTGCACCCAATATTTTTTTTTATGAAACTAAACACATAGGGGATTCATTCTGGAGAAGATGGGCATGTTTTCTATTCTCCAAGTAGTAGTAATTGTTCTTCAAAGTTGAAACTTTCTGCCAAACTTGTCTCTGCACAACATTGTTTGTTTATTTTGTAACTTAATTATTATAATATACATTCATGATTTTGTTGATGTTTCTGAAATTAGACACATGTAGGTTGATTATAAATTAATTTCATGATTTTACGAGATGTTTTGATATGATAAATATACCTCTAAAGTCAGAGCTACAATTCTGTCCAGAATTGAAGTTTCACCGTTTTTAGAAAACTTGAATTTTTAAAATTCTAAGTGTATTGCTTGATTTATTTTGATAAGTGAATATCATTATATGTGCATTGGTGACATATAGGACTATGTGTCATGTAGGTTTGCATTTGTATTATGCATGTGTAGATTAGTTGTAACAAGTACATTATACGTGTGATTGTAGACATCGGCCTCATAGGAGAGAGTGGTTGCGTCAGAGTGCTATACTTACTTTCTTTATTTTGGTTGTGCTTCATATCAGTGGTAAGTACATATGTGCGACTTTTACTTATCAAAATGTGAGTTTTTGTGTGATGTCTCGAATGAATATTTGTTGATTGAAAAAGTATGCAAAGCATGATTTATACTCGAAATTGTTTGGATATAAACTGAATCCTCTTTATAACTCTTGGAACTTTACTCGTCATAAGTTGCTAATATGATTTTGCTATAGTAAATAGAAGAATTAAAACACTTCTAATAGATTAAGAATGATGTACAGAGTTGTGTTTATTTATGGCTCCGGCCGGAGGCGCTAAGCGATCCTGTAACACTCCACTGGTCCGACTCGGTAAAGGACGGGAGAGTGCTACGTGAATAGTAGAAATCGAGTACAAAACATTCCATGTAAAGTTAAATAACAAGTCATTACATGATCATTTTTAGGCTACAAACACATGCTACAATGTTATGATGATGTTCTATTAAATTACTGTTCTTTACATAAAATGAGGATGTTTAATAATCTAGATGTGACTCGAATCCCGCTACTCCATATTCCCAGCTCTTAGACCTGCGGGGGAATGAAACAAAGAACGCAACTTTTCGAAAGTCAACAAGAAATACTGAGTGAGATATTCCTTAGCATGTAAAAACAGGAAATGTTACGAAAGGCTACAAGGTCACGTGTTAAATAAAATAACAGTAACAGAGTACGAGTATAACAACTAATTTCACGAATAAAGCAACAACGTTAACAAGTATTGATTGATTTTCACGTAACGAATCCGTTTACCACGATGTTCCAATGAAATTTCCGATACGTCAAAAGTTTCCAATTTAAATCTTTCACGTGTGGCAAGACCTGTTCAGGACATGGCTTAAATATAACTGTTCCTAAACATTGTAATCAGATTATCATCAATTCCACAGTACCCAGGTAGACCAGTAACCACAATCATACATACTTGACCTTAAGTGTTGCAACACCCTCCTAAGAGCGTCAATCAAAGGAGTGGTATCTAGAAGCTGGACCCTAGCCAACAAGGCAAAGAGCCGGGGCACACGAAGTCCCGCATTTTAGGGACCAAAATCCAAGGGATCGAAACCAGAGGGGCACACGGAGTCCCGCATTCTAGGGACCTGAGCCCAGGGGATCGAAACCCGATATAAGTAACATAATTGGTTTTGGTACATGTGAATCATTTTACTTTACTCCGGGGATCGAACCCGAATATCTTTTTAGGGACTAAGCCCAGGGAATCATCACCCGATATAAGTAACATTACCGATTCGTACAACATTACGTGATAACTGATTTCCGGTCAAGTGTGACAAGTATTTCAAGATCAAATATTTCGAAGATTTTAAAACGAGTAAACACATTTATCAAGTAGGGGATGAAATACGACAACCATCTTTCAATTAAGCAAGTAGTTGACACGAAGTAGCTGGCACGCAAGGCTAAGCATGTAAAACTGACATTTATAATTTCTGACATAAAATAGAAATCGCATTTTGACATGAAGTGAGCTAGGCAATCAAGGCTAAGCATTTAACTCACCTCAGGCGAAACGGCAATTAGCTCAAAGTTGTCCTCACGGGAAGTCAACGTAGCCTACGTCTACGAATTCTCACCTACAAATGATATTTTCTAAGTCATACACAAGTTCAAGCGTCAAGTTATACATTTTAACAAACGTCCTACTTGATTGACCATATCGACACGTTTCGCTCTTGCTAGAACGACGCATATAATAATGATATTTAAGCTATACAAAATTATCGAATAACATATTAGCTTTTAAACAACTTCTCGGCTTATGATATATCAAAAACTAGGTTATTTCTTTAGAGAAATTTACATTTTAAAAAGAACAAGTGTTAACTTATACTTATAAAATATAGTGAAAGAAATCGTGATAAAATTATAGGAAATAGCCTATTCTTGGCAAGTAAGAGTATCAAATTTCTAAGAAAAATACTTCTAAACATTCTACATAAGTTAAAAACATTAATTAGCAATAAAATATCGTTTGTACAAGTAGTTGAACCAAACCGAGTTGAAAGCTAGGTAATGAAACACAATGTTTGTTAAATTTTCATTAAAACACGACTTGTTTAATTTTTTAAATAGACATTACTGAAAACATTTCAACACCTGAATCACTTATCTGAGACAAGATCGAAAACTAGTATTTTTAGAAAATATTTTTAATTCGAAAACAACATTTTATTTTCGCGAAAATATAGTGTTTAGGTAAAAGACGTGTGAATCCCCCTAGGTTATATTTAAAAGAAGCAAGCACCACTCCCTACTAACAAGACAGATTCTCTAAATGACGACAACCTCCCCTAACAGATTCTGAATGACACTTATCCACCTTACAACCAACTTATGTAAAAGACACTTTAACCCCCTAAAATGAACTCTCAAATTGATCAATCTAAACATGAAATCAATCATATGATTTTAACTATGTAAATGAGCTCACAGCGAGTATTAGAGCATACCAGAACAAAAAATCGCAAGAAACGGTCAAGTTTTGGGATGGGTCGAAACTCACGACGGTGACCTTCAACTCCGGCGTCAATGGCTTCTCAGCTCTGGTTAGGCCTTCATATGACCTATTCGGACCCCTGGTAACCAAATGGGAGGGTCAAAGAGCAGTGGGTGGGTCAGGTTGAAGCGGGTGGAGCTTGGCCAAAAATCTTGCCAGCTTTAATGGAGGTCCGACAATGATGGTGGCGGCCTCTGCTTGCTGGCCGCTCCTGCTATTGTCTCTGCTTCTTTTCGTCGTTCTTCTTGTCGGAATCGAGAGAGGATTCGAGAGGGAGAGACAGAGGTGGAGTGGAGAAAGAATGGTGGTGGTCTCGGTGGCTTTTTCCGTCAGGGTCAGTGGCGGTGGTGGCGGCCTTTCGCTGCTGCCACCAGCTGCTGATACTACTGTTTCTCATCGGCGTGAGAGGAAGAGAGATGAGAGTGAGATAGAGGTGGCGGCTGTGGAGTTGGTGGTGGTGGTGTGTTGGTGTTGGGGGAGTTAGGAGGAGGAAGAAGAGAAACAATGAAATAAATATAGGGAGGAGAGAGAGACGGGGAGAGAGAGAGAGAGAAAGAGGGAAGTGACGTGACGGAGATGATAAGAATTGTCGAGGAGTGAAATTTTGTTGGAGAATGGGAGAAACCCTTTGGCAGGGTTGGGGAATGTGGAATTTTTTTTGGTTAAATTATGTTTTATTCTATTTCTTATTTATTTATTTATTTATTTATTTGCTCATTATACTTTAGAGTTTTTATAAACTATAATTTCTACCCCCAACTTCACTAGCTCATCTTTTCCGAAACTACTACAGTCTCCCCTCTCGTCATACAATTCACATCTAAATGATACAAAAAGTCAACAATTACACTTATAATAAAAACAGGGTACTAAAGATCCTTCCGTTATTTTTGGCTACGACCATTGAAGCAATGCTTCCTTTAATTGGATATAACTTAATTTTTCATGAATCCGCCCCCGATGAGCCAAAATTTACGAAGGTATTGCAGCCTAGGGGTTTGTAGAGCCACATAGTGCTACTTATACTTTTAAGGGTCACTACGGTATAGGGTGTTGACACTTAATACATTTTAGCTAATGTTGTGAGCAGAGATTGACGTATGGGCTCCCTTAACGCTCGGGTGAAAGAGGGTTTGATAGACCCTAAAAGGAACTCTTTATGATTACTTCGTGATCCCCCTATCTACATCGATCCGCTGGTGGCTCTGGACATGCCTAATGTTATGACAAACCACCTCACGAACGAAGAACGAATAAAAGAAGAACACGAGTATTTTACGTGGTTCGCTAGCAAAATATTTTTCTAACTACCTCCACGGCGGAAAAGCACTCTGATGCGCAATTTAGCGTACTATTCGCAAGTATACGAATCAAGTAATATAGAGAGTATTTTCGACTCGGTTTATCGATCCCACAGGGACTTTGCTGGTTTTTCTAGTAATCAGTTTTAACGAACAGAGTGTAAAACGGAGGAGTAGTTTGAGATTCTGCTTACTAACTAAGTACTGAAAGTACATAACTGAAACGTAAATCTTTTTGTGAGAATTTTCTGAATAATTGTACGTGTTGTAAATCTAGGGTTTGAGATACTAGGTCCCGGGATCCCCTAGGGTTCTTCAGATTTTCGTTCTTTGTTTGACATGAAAACACACAGCAGTCACGTTATCTGTGCCACGTACCAATTGTGCAGTATCTTTTCTTTTCCTGCACGTTATCACAATCCTGTAGACTGTCGGATTCCTGTTAAGCTGCCTAAATCTGCAGTCTCGTTCTAAGTCTGCTAGGTTTTCTAACCTGTCCTGATGGCCCGGGTCAGATTCTCTAACAGTTGGTCTCAACGATTTCAGGCTAGTCCTAACTCCCCTTCGCTAGTCGGCCCATCGGGGTAAGGTGCTAAATTCTGTCTTCTCTTCCTAACCCTAACCTGACGTTTTCACCTACAGGCTCGGGTCTGTAGCAATTCTGGTTCGCGACTCCGATCATGCATAAACAGTAAAATTCAAAGACAGAATAACTGATAAAGCTGCTGATATTAAGATAACGTAATCATGAATTCATAGTCAAAACGTAGAACTCATCTGAAAACGAAACCCTAGGTTCACCGAGAACCTAGGTAAAAGTTTAGCTACTAAAACTCATAACGTAAATAACACAGTTTTTGAATGAGAGAGAAGAATAGCAAACGGGTGTCTTGAATCTGGATTCGCGTTTCCGTGCTCTCCGGGGATGCTCCGACTTCTCCTTCGGTTGTGCTGTCTTGTGTTGATCTTCTCTGTGTATATTCTGTCCTCAAAACGAGTCTGGACGAGTCTATAAATAGTGCTGTTTTTCCCGAAACGCGTGCGCCAGAAATTACGGAAACTGCCATCGGTCCACCGTCTTTGACCAAAAAGTCAAAATGGCTGCGTATATACGCAGGGTTGCGTATATACGCAACCAGGGCATGTATCCACCTCCCCATCTCCCCCTCCTGCCTGCGTATATACGCAAGGCTGCGTATATACGCAGGCCTGCGTATATACGCATGCAGGGGGTGGAGATGGGGCCCTGCTTGGTCCTTTTGTGGGCCTGGTTGGGTCCCCTGGGTCCCACTCTTCTGCCCGAAATCTCCAGTTTGCCTTCCTTGGTGTCTTCCTGCTTTCCCGTGTTCCCGTCTTGCGTTTTGACCCGAAACTTGTCAAAATTACCAAAATACCCCTGGGTCAAAACCGCTCCAAATTCTGTCCAATCCTGACTCTGGCCATAGGAAAACTGCTGACTGAATTTGGAAGACAAAATCTGAACTTGACTCCGGAAACCCAGGCTCGGTGCCAAAATGACCAAAATACCCCTAGGCCAAAACTGTCCCGGAAATCGTGACGAACATGAAATAGCTGCTCACGACTCCAGACACCGGAAGCCGAGACTCCTTACTCGGGCCTGGCCTGACTGGGACCCACACGTGACGGGAGTCGGTTTTTCGACCGGACTCCGTTTCATCATTATAACCTGTTTTCGGAAAGCCCTTGACGTCTGCGTTCTTTTGCCCCTGGTTTCACTTCAAAATTCCAAGTCAAGCTCAAGATATTGTCAACCGAGCGCATCCCGGTGATTCTCGGTTTTGGCGTTTTCAGCTTCCTCGGTCGGTTCTCACTGCTCGTTTTTCCTCCAGTCTTTCAGTTTTCCATTCCGCTCTCCCTTGTACCAGTCTCGGTCAAATCCTGCTCCGAGCGTTTTCTGCACGTTTCCCGAGGCGATCCCGGTTCTGTCTCGGCACGCATCCCAATGCGCTTTCTGAACCTGTTCCTGTAAAAACATGAAAAAACCCGCGATCATATCCAATAAAAGTACAAAACATGCAGAAATTCACGAAGAGCAAATAAACATCTCGTTCCTAAAACCGAGGCTTTCCGAGGGTGAATTCTGGCTAAAACGCGGCCTTCCAACACAAAGACACATCTTTTCAGGCTATAAAATAACCCCTATTTGGGCGTTATCACACTCTTTATTCACTTAAGAGGAACAATTATAACTTGTATTGCATACCTAATAATGTGACTACTAGGTTCTTTATATAGTGCTAGGAAATCCCTAAAGTTTCCAAATCCGATTTGGAAACAAACTTGTTTCCTAACTAATCCTCCATCGCCTTTGACTTCCAATGTTTCCTAATCAAAGTTGGAAACAAAGAGTTTGGCCGCCTTTGACCAATTCAGGGCACCAACTCAACAAATCTCCACCTTGACTTAAATTGTCTCGTCAACAGCAGCTGCTCCTCTTCTCGTAAATAAAGCTACGTCTTCTCCGCACCAAATGTCTCTAGTCATAGAGACTAGCTGGACCCGCACCGGGTCTGACATGCCCCAAAGGGCCTCACTGGCTCAAGATGTTGAGCAATTCCAGACAATGCTGGAACTTGCTCTCAGGAACTGGCTTTGTGAACATATACGCGGGGTTGTCAGCTGTCCCCACCTTATTCACCTTGATCTTGCTCTCGTTTCTCAGAAAATGATATCTGACGTCGATATGCTTGGTACTTTCATGATGAACCTGATCCTTAGTCAAACAAATCGCACTCAAGCTATCACAGTAGACTATCGCCTGATCTTGAAGTAGCCCTAGATCATTGACCATTCCCTTAAGCCAAATTGCCTCCTTTGCTGCTTCCGTTAGAGCCATATACTCCGCCTCCGTGGTGGACAAAATCACCGTCGACTGTAGCGTAGCCTTCCAACTCACAACAGATGCTCCCAGAGCAAATACATAGCCTGTCATTGATCTTCTACTGTCAATATCCCCTGCATAGTCCTCCTCCAAGAAACCAGCTACCAAGATGTCTTCACTAGCCCCATAGCATAGGCCAATGTTTGACGTACCCTTAAGGTACCTGAATATCCGCTTCACCGCCTGCCAATGGTCCCTACCCGGATGAGCCATAAAACGACTAACCACACTAACATCGAATGCTATGTACGGTCGAGTACATACCATAACATACATGAGACTTCCAACTGTGCTAGCATATGGAACCTTGTACATGTACTCCTTCTCCTCCTCAGTCTGAATGGTGTACATTCCTAGCTTGCTGTTAGTTGCCATAAGAGTATCTATAGCTTTAGCTGATAACATCCCGAATCTTGCCAAGATCTTCTTGATGTATCCCTGCTGTGATAAGAAAAGCTTCTTCTTCTTCCTATCTCTATAGATCTCAACTCCCAATATCTTCCGAGCAGCTCCCAGATCCTTCATCTCAAATTCCGCGCTAAGGGACCTCTTCAGTTCTCTGATGTCCTTGATATCTCGAGTTGCAATCAGAATATCATCCACATACAGAACTAGGTAAATACGTGATCCACCATGCAACTCTTTGTGGTACACGCAACAATCATACTCGCACTTGTGGTAACCAATTTTCAACATGAAGCTGTCAAACCTCTTGTACCATTGACTCGGTGACTGATTAAGTCCGTAGAGAGTTCTCTTCAGCTTGCACACGTGGTTCTCTCTTACGGGAACTTGTAACCCTTCCGGTTGGCTCATGTATATCTCCTCTTCCAACTCTCCATGTAGAAAAGCTGTTTTGACATCCAATTGCTCAAGCTCTAGGTCGTGGTGTGCCACCATTGCTAGTAGCCCCCGGATAGAAGTATGTCTGACCACCGGTGAGAAGATCTCGTTGTAGTCAACTCCCTCTTTCTGACTGAACCCTCTTGCAACTAGCCTTGCCTTATACTTGATGCCTTCCCCAGATGTAGTTCCTTCCTTTCTTCTGGAAACCCACTTGAAACTGACTATCTTCCTTCCCACTTGCAATTTAACAAGCTCCCAAGTCGAGTTCTTGCTAAGAGACTCCATCTCCTCTCCCATTGCGGCAATCCATTGTGCTGACTCAGAACTAGATATAGCGGCCTTGTAGGAGGATGGCTCGTCCTCTACCTCTTTCGCTACCTGTAATGCATATCCCACCATACCATCATCTCTGTATCTCGCCGGAGGCTTGATGAATCTTCTTTGTCTTCCCACCGCAATACTCTGATGATCCGGTTCCTCTGGTAGAGACGCATCTTCACTATCAGACTTCCTCTTCTTCTTCTGGCGGCGGTGTAGGGATTTCAGAATCCTTAGGATCAGTAGGATCCGAATCTCCCTCCACCTTCTTCTTTGCACCTCCAAGCTCCACCTCCACGGAGTTCTTCAACATATGAGTCTCATCAAAGACTACACTTCTGCAAAGTATAATCTTGTTGTCTGCCCATATCTTGTATCCCTTCACACCTGTTCCGAAACCCATGAATACTCCCTTCTTAGCTCTTGGTTCTAGTTTTCCATCATCAACCTGATAATAGGAAACACAACCAACAACTCTCAAATCCGAGTAATCCACTGCATTACCGAATTAGACTTCCATAGGAATCTTGCATCCTATACCTGTGTGCGGGCTCCGATTTATGCGATAGCATGCCATGGAAACTGCCTCTCCCCAGAAACCTCTAGAAAGACCTGCATTCGAAAGCATGCACCTTGCTTTCGCTAAAAGTGTCTGATTCATTCTCTCGGCTAGACCGCTCTGCTTCGGTGTGTGCCGAACGGTGCGATGGCGTGCTATTCCCTGATCCTTGCAGAATCCATCAAACTCTGATGAACTGAACTCTAAGCCGTTGTCCGTGTGCATCCTCTTCCCCTTCTTTCCCACCTGATTATCTACTAGTGTCTTCCACTCATTGAATCTTGCGAATGCTTCACTCTTGTGCTTCATCACGAATATCCAAGTCATCCTGGAGTAGTCGTCTATGATGCTTAGGAAATACCTGTACCCTCCAATGGCCTCGACTCGAGTCGGACCCCAGGAATCCGAATGGATATAATCAAGAGTACCTTTCGTTCTATGAACCGCCTTAGGGAACTTGCTACGCTGTAGCTTCCCATACACGCAGTGCTCACAAAACCCTAAGCTCTTGGGCGCATGCCTGGTGAGATAGCCTTTCTTGTGAAGTTCCTGCATTCCACGTTCACTCATATGACCGAGCCTCATATGCCACATCTTAGTTAGATCAGCTTCCTTAATCTCGGCTGAGACAACTCCAGCGGAACCTGTGATCGTCGAACCTTGCAAAATGTACAAAGTCCCACTCTTGACTCCCCTGAGAATCACCTTAGAACCCTTGCAGACTTGTAGATCTCCACCTTCACCTTTGAAACTGTATCCCTTGCTGTCGAGTAGACTCAAGGAGATCAGATTCTTCTTAATATGTGGTACATGCCTGAATTGCTCTAAAGTACATAACTTCCCTTCATTCGTCTTCAATCTAACTGAGCCACTCCCAATCACCTTACAGACGGATCCGTTTGCCATGTAGACAGACCCTCCATCCGTTTGGTTGTACGTCGAGAATAGCTCCCTGTTAGAGCAAATATGATAGGAAACTCCGGAATCAAGGACCCACGCATCCTGAGAGTGCGTGACAACATCTGCCATTAGAACGTAATCATCCTCAGACGAGTTACCTTGTTCTGCTACGGCTGCGGATCCATTGTGCCCCTGTTGACCTCGTTTCGGGCAATCTCTCTTCCAGTGCCCCTTTTTCTTGCAAAAGGAACAGACATCCTTGGGTAAATTAGAACCTGAGAACTGCTTCTTCTTGTTCTTCTTACCCTTCTTGCTTCCCCCCGTTGCCATCAATCCGGAAGCATGGTCCTCCATACCTGTGCCTGCACCCTTATGGAGCAGTTCCCTAGCATGGAGCGCCGATCTCACCTCTTCTAGGGATAAGTCATCCTTGTTCACAATGAACGACTGCACGAAGTTCTCATATGATGGGGGTAACGAGATCAATAACAAAAGTGCAACATCCTCATCCTCCACCTTCTCGCCAATATTACGCAAATCTAACAGAATTGTGTTCAATTGATCAATATGGTCCTTGAGAGCCGTACATTCGAGCATCCGCAGGGTGGAGAGCCTTTGCTTTAGCATCAACTTGCTATTGAGACTCTTCGTCATGTAGAGACTCTCCAACTTGATCCAGAGCTTCGCTGCTTCCTTCTGATCTGCGATCTCGATTATCACGTCATCTGATAAGCACAGCATAATCGTTGCGTGTGCCTTCTCCTCCATCGCCTTGAACTCCGCTGATGCAACATTCATGCCTCCCTTGTCCGCGGTCAAAGGTGCCCACAAGCCTTGCGATTTGAGCAAAGCCTTCATCTTTATCTTCCACAGACTGAAGCTGTTCCCTCCTGTGAACCTGTCGATCTTCAACATCAATCCGGACATCGTTTTTGGTGGATATTGAACTTTAGTCGCGTGCTCCACCTAGATCGCAAAACCCTAGATTTGATTTCACCAAGTTGTGAAACCCTAGCTTTGCTCCGGATTGATCTTGATCTTGAAACACCTCCAAACCCGAGCTTTGATACCAGTTTGTTATGACAAACCACCTCACGAACGAAGAACGAATAAAGAAGAACATGAGTATTTTACGTGGTTCGCTATCAAACTATTTGCTAACTACCTCCACGGCGGAAAGCACTCTTTATTCACTTAAGAGGAACAATTACAACTTGTATTGCATACCTAATAATATGACTACTCGGTTCTTTATATAGTGCTAGGAAATCCCTAAAGTTTCCAAATCCGATTTGGAAACAAACTTGTTTCCTAACTAATCCTCCACCGCCTTTGATTTCCAATGTTTCCTAATCAAAGTTGGAAACAAAGAGTTTGGCCGCCTTTGACCAATTCAAGGCACCAACTCAACACCTAAGCTAAACTTAACTATAACTTAGAATTGAACGAAAGTTGATTACTCTATCGATTGAAATGATTTAAAAAGCTTTAGGCTACTCGTGATCTAATATCGTTATCAACTCAAATAAACTTGTTTACTCTGGATATTATACTGAATACTCGTGGTTCCTTAATGTTCTTAAATTGAAGGGTTTTTGTTACTCGGTTACTTTCAGATGTTCCATAATCCCAACCTGTTACTTTTATTTTTTTAAATCTTCTGTTTTGTTTCAACACATTCTTGTGTGCCACTCTTTGAGTTACATGTCGTAGTGTGTATTTACTCTTTTTTTACTGATTTCTTCAAAAGTGTGTCGGCTTGTTCCATTTAAAAACCGCAAGTCATCACTAAAGGTGGGGGATGAGAGTGCCGATCGAGAAAAAGATGTTTAGCTTAAGTTAGATCACATAGTTTTTGAAATATTTTGATCTTGTAAACTTGTCTCCTCAAATATTGTTTTACTTATTAGCTAAATTGTAATATTAGTAAGCATTTTTATACTTTTGGTTATCGGTTGTCGCATTAACCCTGAACCGAGATCCCATGTTGTTTCAAATTGAGTTTGATAGACCCTAGAAGGAACCCTTTATGATTACTTTGTGATCCCTCTGTCTACATCGATCCGATGGTGGCTCTTGACATGCCTAAGCTAAACTTAACTATTACCTAGAATTGAAAGAAAGTTGATTACTCTATCGATTGAAATGATTTAAAAAACTTTAGGCTACTCGTGATCTAATATCGTTATCAACTCAAATAAACTTGTTTACTCTGGATATTATACTGAATACTCGTGGTTCCTTAATGTTCTTAAATTGAGAGGTTTTTGTTACTCGGTTACTTTTAGTTGTTCCAAAATCCCCAACATGTTACTTTTATTGTTTTAAATATTCTGTTTTGTCTAAACTCATGCTTGTGTGCCACTCGTTGCTTTACATGTCGTAGTGTGTATTTACTCAGTTTTTACTGATCATTTTCTTCAAAATTGCGTCGAATTTTTTCATTTTAAAACCGCATGTCATCACTCAAGGTGGGAGATGAGAACGTCGATCGAGACGAAGTTGTTTAGCTTAAGTTAGATCACATAGTTTTTGAAATATTTTGATCTTGTAAACTTTTCTCCTCAAAGATTTTTTTTACTTATTAGCTAAATTGTAATATTCGTACGCATATTTCTACTTTTGGTTATTGATTGGCGCATTAAACCTTAACCGAGATCCCGGGTTATTTCAAATAGGGTTTGTTAGACCCTAGAAGGAACACTTTATGATTACTTCGTGATCCCTCTGTCTACATCGATCCGCTGTTGACTCTGGACATGCCTAAGCTAAACTTAACTATTACTTGGAATTGAACGAAAGTTGATTACTCTATCGATTGAAATGATTTAAAAAGCTTTAGGCTACTGTTGATCTAATATCGTTATCAACTCAAATAAACTTGTTTACTCTGGATATTTTACTGAATACTCGTGGTTCCTTAATGTTCTTAAATTGAGAGGTTTTTGTTACTCGGTTATTTTCAGTTGTTCCAAAATCCCCAACATGTTACTTTTATTGTATTAAATATTCTGTTTTGTTTCAACTCATGCTTGTGTGCCACTCGTTGCTTTACATGTCGTAGTGTGTATTTACTCAGTTTTTACTGATCATTTTCTTCAAAACTGCGTCGACTTTTGCCATTTTAAAACCGCAGGTCATCACTCAAGGTGGGGGATGAGAACGACGATCGAGACGAAGATGTTTAGATTAAGTAAGATCACATAGTTTTTGAAATATTTTGATCTTGTAAACTAGTCTCCTGAAAGATTGTTTTACTTATTAGCTAAATTGTAATATTCGTAAACATATTTCTACTTTTGGTTATCGATTGTCGCATTAACCCTGAAACGAGATCCCCGGTTATTTCAAATAGGGTTTGATAGACCCCAGAAGGAACCATTTATGATTACTTTGTGGTCCCTCTGTCTACATCGATCCGCTGGTTGCTCTGGACATGCCTAAGCTAAACTTAACTATTACTTGAAATTGAACGAAAGTTGATTACTCTATCGATTTAAATGATTTAAAATGCTTTAGGCTACTCGTGATCTAATATCGTTATCACTCAAATGAACTTTTTTACTCTGGATATTTTATTGAATACTCGTGGTTCCTTAATGTTCTTAAATTGAGAGGTTTTTGTTACTCGGTTACTTTCAGTTGTTCCAAAATCCCCAACCTGTTACTTTCATTTTTTTAAATCTTCTGTTTTGTTTCACTCATGCTTGTGTGCCACTCGTTGCTTTACATATCGTTGTGTGTTTTTACTCAGTTTTTACAGATCATTTTCTTCAAAACTGCTTCGACTTTTGCCATTTTAAAACCACATGTCATCACTCAAGGTGGGGGGATGAGAACGCCGGTCGAGATGAAGATGTTTAGCTTAAGTTATATCACGTAGTTTTTGAAATATTCTGATCTTGTAAACTTTTTTCCTCAAAGATTGTTTTACTTATTAGCTAAATTGCAATATTCGTAAATATATTTATACTTTTGGTTATCGGTTGTCCCACTAACCCTGAACCGTGATCCAGAGTTGTTTCATTGCTTATGAATCAGAGGCATCCCCGAATGAGAACCTAGATTGACGGTTGATCCCATACAAAGCAACCAACAAAGCGAAGCTCTCCCATCATCGCCCGTCAAGCAGCAACAAAGACAGTTGTCGCCGCAACATCAAAACATGGTGGCGCAAACCCATACCTCAACAAAACTCCTTATGTCCCTTCTTGTGTGCATCGAAGTCCCCCACGGTCCGCTTCCCCGACCACCTACCTTCAACAGCAACCTACAACCTTCTCCGACCACAACCGTCCTCCTCCGAAGAACCGTCAGCCTCCACCAGCCTTCGGCGACATCCTTTCGACCGGCGAAGGCCTCCAACACCCCAAACGGGCCATGAAAAACCTCCCATCACATCTCTCAGCCGTCGCGACCAGAATACACAAGCATTCGGCTCGATCTAGCTGCCAAAGACGCCCAGCTCAGTCCCGGATCGATCTAGCCGACATATCGACCTCAGCTCGGCTTGGGCTCGACTTTCGGTCGGCTCCAGCTTAGCCATCGGCTCCAAGTGGACTCCAAGTGAGCCACATACTTATTTTTAGCTCATTTTTAGCCGCGGCCACATGTTCTTGAGCCACGGGGTCTTACATATGATTTTTTGACCATCTGAGTTCGTTTCCAATCTCTGTTTTTCCGAATTTGGACTCCAAAGTGGTGTTTTAACTAGCGTTCACCGTCAATTTGTCCCATGCACGTACAGACGATTTTTTACACCTTCACCTTGAGGACAAGGTGTTTATCGACCGTGGAGGAGTTGATACGGGTCAACTGTATCATTGCGCTTAATTAGTCGTTAGTTATAATATTTATTTTATTATTTAATAAGTATTAATTTTTTAATTATACTTGATTTAATACTTAATTGTTTTCTTGTCCATTCTTTCCTGGCCCCTTATGTTGAACCATTCAGGGTTAGTATTTGTCTATTTAAAGAAGTTGTAAGTTGTAACCGCATTATTATGAATCAATCAAAGAATAATTAAATTGTTTCACGTTTTTATACGTGTTTTCATGTTTGTTTGTGTTTGTGTGGAGATTGATAGCTTCTCGAAGAGGTCTCCGATCACCGTGAGGTATTGAATTTGGACGCGATTGATGGCGATGTGAAGCTCTCCGGTGATCGTCTTTGCATCTCCCTCAAGACATATCTTAGAGAAACCCATCCGGGCAGCTAATTCCATCTTTGCCCCTCTCATTGTTCGTGTTTCACAGTAACCGATCTAAACCCTAGATGAAGAATGCCAATAGCAAAGAAAAGACTGAAAGAGGAAGCTGATATTATCGAAAACTATGTACAATGGTATTGTGGAGAACTTGGCAGCTGTTGTAGTCAAAGGGGAACTTAATAGCTAGTTCATTGGATCAAAGAAATTGTATAGAACTCCGCAGTTGTTCTAGTGGAAAGGGAACTTGTTAGCCAGCTCATTGGCTCATAAACTACTGTAGCGGACAACAAAATGAATAACTGAGAATATGACTATAGTTTAAACGTTTCCAAATTTGCATTCGCAAAGAGTTACACCAGAACCTAAGCTAGCTAGATTCATCAAGAAGCGACACCCGTTATGTTTCTTTCTTATAAAAAGGATAAGAACATCATTACGACTAAGAGCCAAAACAATCAAAGTTTGAGCATAACAGTCAAAATATCAAAAACCCCGCAACCAAGAGTAACTAGTTCCGTGAAAAGGAAAGAAATAGAGGAAGCAGGAAGTGGGAAGTTTTATACTACATAGTACTGAAAGCTAATTAACCAGAAACTAACAAGCTCTCTCCTGTGCTGGATCTGTTAAATCGTGCGACTCCTTGACCTCTTCTTGGGGCACCTTCAAAAGAGAGGCATATGGATGAGTTGGCTGCTGCTGACATGATAGACTCGACCAATGGCTTCTCAGTGTAAGAACATCTTTTAAAGCTGTAAGACAATCTGACATAACATGAACATTCGAATAATGCAAGAAAATTGGCAAAAATAATGCTATTGAGGATCCTTTGTTCCTCCTAGATCAAAAGCTTTAAAAGCTATAGGCTCCGTCAACTACAACCATATGAATTCCCCTTTTAAAGCCAAGCTCTTGTGATAAACACAAGTGCTCGGATGACCTGCATGGTTGAAAACTCGATTTACCAACAAGTTTAATAGAGAGAGAGAGAGAGAGAGAGAGAGAGAGAGAGAGAGGGTGACAGATAGAGCAGTGAGCACGCATAGCTTCGAGCATGGAAAAGATTCATGCAAGAAATACCATATGTGCTCACTCTCTTCTGTCACCTCCAAAATTACCCGCTTGCCTAATTAATGGCAACAAGAGTTGTAATTGCCTGAGACCAAGTAACCAACAACTGTGTTACTATCTACTGTTCCATTGCTGCTGCTGCTGCATAACAATGGAACAGTGTCTATATTTGACTTGATGATATTGTTGAGAGGCATTGTTGTGCTTTATATAGGAGAGACTGTGGGACTTAGGGAGAAGATGATGGAGATGATGACGATCACCTACCACCAAAGAAAAAAAAGAATACTACTACTTACTACATATAAATAAGTCGGATAACTCACTGATTCGATAACTTATTCTTATGTGTGTGTGTGTAGCATATTTTTCAATAAACGGCCCTACTATTTATATTCTATTGGCAATCACCACATTATCATGATCATATATGGAGTTATTAGCTATTTCTTTGTGTGTGAACGAGATGATGTTCTTCAGCCGGTAACCAGATGCTAATCCTCCACCCTTCTTATCCTCTTCCATCGCTACCCATTTTTGTTTCTCTCCCATGCTTCTTATACCTGTCTTTCTCTCCCTTCACGCACACACAGATAGAGAGATTCCATGTACAGTACGCTTTCGTATCTGTGTGTGAACATGACCCATGTTTCGGCCCGGAGGCATTTAATTAAGAGAGTTTGTTTGTATATTTTGTGATAAACCAATGAGAGATCGACAGAAGTTTAGTACAAAACTAGTATTTTATTTAGGGAGTTAATTAAAGCAAAGCTTAAAGTGTGTACACTTTAAACCTTGATGAAATCAAATTAAGTTAAATTAATGAAATGCCTTAGGAAATAATCATGACGGCTTATGCTTTTGATATTTCTTTTGTATTTAGTACGTACGACCAAAGCATGCCTAATTCCACATTTAGTGGTGGTATACATTTCTTGATACTAGTTCTTTCTAATAATGTAATCGTCTTCAAATTAACCGAACATCATTGGATAACGCCACTCAGTCAAAGCACTCGTGCCACGTCCCCATTCGACCAAAGAAAAAAGAAAGAAATATAGTTAATTATGTTTAATTTATGGCAGTATTATTAATTTTACATTATAATTAGCACATATTATATGTCATGCTCTCTCCGTATTTCTGACATCTACTAGTGCATCAGTACTGTTATGATCGTCCGCACATGTTGGCACGACATAGCCACATACGTGAATTAGCTAGTGATTAAGCATATACTTATGGATATTAGTCAATTTCCACTAGTTGCAATCATATTGCTCCCTTTAAGGAAACTGGCAACAAATTTCGCAAGCTTGACTTTGGGGTCAGATGACACAATACAAAGTACCGTATTGAGCTCGGGCGAGTGAGAAATTGTCTCTAGCTAAGTTTGGTTCAAAATGTTTGCTTCGCTAGTTTCATTACGAGATTGAATATTTTTGTGACAATTACGTAGAACTTCATAACAATCATATCTAAATTACACATTCTTTTTTTGAGTGATATAACTTACAATATTCCACAAGGGTTCTAAGTCTAGCCAGTGCCAAATGACTTGTTCGAGATTAGGTGGTATACAAGCATACACTGATTTCTTATTTTTACTATATCTTGCATAAATACTGAGCTTTGACGAGTGACTACCGTGATATGAGATATGGTGTCTAAGCTCAATTTAACCTGTTTATATAGCGCGTCTGTTTATATATCATATCTAATCTCTAGCGTCATGAAAGCAACAAATCTTTGGATTAGAATTATACCATACAACTTTGTTATCTATTTTGAAAAGTAGGGGGGATTTCATGCTTGATGTATTCAATCATGACGAGCATCTTGTAGTGTATATATGGGCATAAGGATATCTCCCCTTTTTTTTTGTGGTGGTTGCCCTAATGGGAGGTGAAGACTAAGCACGTTCCCTTCCTATCTTCTTTGGTCACTTTCGGCCGCACATAATATTATACGTACTATGGCTTGCCATATATAAATACATCTTTATCCACTTGTCTAGTTTTCAAGGGTCTTCAGAATAATTACATGGGTGGCTATCCCCCGACCACAAGATCGTTGGACCCAAAATCTCTTGATAAAAGAAGAGGAAAAATCATTCGGGGTATGGTTGAGTTGGTCGTGTTTATATTTCTTAAGTCTTTTGACATTTATCTAGAGGTCAAACTTTGGAGGGACTAAAGGCTGCCTATAGTCTTACTTAATGTGAATTTGTTAGTCTTCAGGCCAATATGTCTCTTGAATATAGCTTGCATATTATTACAATAAACTGTGAGTTTATCTAGTACAAACTAGAGTAGCGGCTAAGTGGCTGATGCGGGAATTGTAGTCAAGTGGGGCCAATCTACCAATAGAAGTAGTACTACGTTTCCCAATGTTATAATTAAGATAAATACTTATTGTATGCCTATCAAAGAAAAGTTACATAACTAATGTACAACTAGAGTACCAGTTAATTTTTTTGCCACAAAAGAAAGCTTTCATTCAAATAAATAGCAAAGTTATAAAGAGAAGGAGCTCACACCAACTTTAACAGAGCTCTTGGCAAGAGAATGAGCAGCAGAGTTGAAAACTCTAGCCACAAAGTGAAAAACACAAGAAGAAAATTCCAGTTTAAGAAGATCACAATCTTCCAAAATAGTAGCCACCATAGAAGACCTTGAAGAGGAAGAACCGTTGAGCTGCTTGACGACCAATTCACAATATGAGAAAATGGCAATTGACTCCCAATTCATCTTTTTACTCCACAAGAGAGCTGATCTAATAGCCCAGGCCTCCAAGATTGTAAGATTTGAAACACCACTAATACATTCTGAGGCAAGCAGACTCCATTTTGATCAAGGCAAACTGCAGCTATGTTATCCAGATTTGAAATTGAATTAGTAGAGCGTCCACAAAAATATTAAATCTAGCTGATAAAACTGGGGGAGAAGGATTCCTTGCAGCAGAAGAAGTGATCTGGGAAGACTTGGCATCAGAGACAGTCCAAAAAATCAGCAGAGTTCAAAGCTCTAGAACTAATTTGCTCTGATCTCCATTTTATTCGGTTAAAGATCCAGTCATTTCTGGATTCCAAATCCACCAGCATATGCTCAAGAACAGAGCTAAAAACCATTGCTTATCTGGAGAAGACTCAGCAATATCAATAACATTGTTCCACCACTCCTGACAGTGAGCTGCTTCCATTGAGATTGGACAAAGCCTGAGAGGAGAACTCAACCATATGCTCTTTACAGAATTGTAGTTTTTAAGAAGATGCAACACATCTTCATCAGATTCTCCACAGAGATTACAAAACTCATCCACCATCACACCCTTATTCCTTAGAGCATATTCAATTGGAATAGCATCAACAAGGCATTTCCAAAAGAAATGCTTAATTTTTGGCTGCACTTTCACACTCCATAAAGCTTTCCAAGAACTTTTAAAACTTGTGGAGGGCAACCCTGAGACTTCACCAAACTCCAAGAGCTTATATACAGAACTGACATTAAGCTTCCCATTGTTAGAAAAACCCCATTCAAGCTTGTCTTTACAAAATGAACTTCCCACAGGCAAATAGAGAATAAGGCCAGCTTCCTCTTTTGAAAATAGACCAAGAACTTGATTAGATTTCCATTTTCTTAGATCATGATCAATCAGGTCACAGACCTTGACTAAGTCACAGTCAGGTGGCTTCATAGAAGTGACATAAAAGTGATGATGCCTGGGAATCCAGGGATCCTCCCAGATGCTGATTAAATCACCATTTCCCACTCTCCATTTTATACCCTTATTAATCACTTTCAGCCCTTCCCTTAAACCTTTCCGAATCCAGGAGCCACCATTACAAGAAGAAACCTTCAAAGGAGATGAATTAGGAAAGTACTTCCCTTTGAAAGTTGAGACAAACAAGGTGTTTCCACCATTAACCAGCTTCCATGACTGTTTAGATAATAGTGCAAGATTAAAATTTTGAAGATTTTTAAAATCAAGTCCCCCAATATCTTTAGATCCACAAAGATGATTCCAACTCCTCCAATGAACTTTTGAATTATCAGAGGCCTTTGCCCCCCCCCACCAAAACTTTGCCATCATTTGAGACAAATAACAGCAAATCTTTTTAGGAAACTGAAAGCAAGACATTGAATATGAGGGGAGAGCTGACAAAACATATTTAAGCAATACCTCTCTTCCAGCAGGACTGAGGAAGATAGAGTTCCAGCTAAAAGGCTTACTCTGAAATTTTCTTTAAAAACTTGAATGTGCTTGACTTTGATCTTCCCTCCATAGCTGGGAGACCCAAATAGTCACCTCTTTGAAATCTTTATTGATCCCCATGTAAAACTGGATGAAGTTTTTTAGCAAGGGCTTGGTACTAGGACTGAAGAAAATCTGTGACTTCTCTCTATTAACTCTTTGTCCTGAGGCTTTCTCATAGATTCTTAAAACTGCAATGATGGCTGAAGCATCTGTCATGGAGGCCCTGCAGAAAAGAATGAGTCATCTGCAAATAAAAGGTGATTAACACTAGGGCTTCTTCTTGCAATTCTGATACCTGACAACCAACCCTCCCGCTCAAAGTCTTTCAGAAGATATGACAAACCCTCAGCACAAATAACAAAAAGAAGAGGGGAGAGAGGATCCCCTTGCCTCAAACCCCTAGATGGAGTGAAATAATTTGAAAGCTCATTGTTAATTACTAGTCTGTAACTAACACTGCATACAAAAGCCATGATCCAGCTGATCCATTTTTTACAAAACCCCAATTTGAATAGCATGCCTTCAAGAAAAGGCCAGCTTACTCTGTCAAAAGCTTTGAGCATGTCTAGCTTGATAGCCATTTCTCCCTTCCCAAATCTCTTCCTCTTCAAATGGTGCATTATTTCTTGAGCAATCATGAGATTGTCAACAATAATTCTGCCCTTCACAAAACCAGACTGATTAAGAGAAATAATACTATCCATGATTAAGCTTAGTCTGGAAGCAAGACACTTGGAGAGAATTTTGCAAAGTACAGTGCATAGACTAATAGGTCTATAATCTTTTTGACATGGATGGGGATTTGAGTCTTGGGGAGAAGACAGATGTGTGTGAGATTGATGCTTCTTAGAATTTTTCAAGATTTGAGAAATTTTTTAATAGCTTTGCAAATATTACTTGTTTTAGTGCATTACTTGTTTTTTCAGTGGAATGAAATTTAATTCCAGAAATTTAAAAGACCAAGTTGAAAACGCTCAAATTGAGGGGATCAAAACAAAGTAGTTACGTGAAATTCTTGTATTTTATTTTTGTTGACAGTGAAAATGCGGAACATTGGAGGGACCGTGCCCCTGCCCGCCCTTCTATGTGTCCTCCACTCGCCGCTGCAAATTCCCACGTGAAAAAAGAGAAAGAAAAAGAATAAAATTAGAAGATCAACATGAGTACTACAATAGCAAGTTAGCAACTCTTGGGCGACGTTTATTTTTTGGCTTGGATATGTACCACTCTCTCTCAGCTCTTCCTCTCTATCCTGACTTTTTGAATCGTATTTGAGTCATTTTGATAAAAGAATGATGCAGCTTTTTGATAATTTTTTCGCTGTGTTATAGAGAAACATTTACTCTACAACACCATGAACAAATTATTAAAAACTTGTATTATTTTGCTATCCAAATCCCGAGTCAAAGTGACCCAGTGAATAGTGGTGAAAGTCAAGATGGGGAGGAAGAGGTGAGACAGAGTGGTAGGATTGAGAGTGCTGGGATTATTAGTGATGAGATTGAGAGTGATTGAATTGAGAGTGTTAGATGAAATTTAAGATGGTGTTTGATAAATGATGGGATTGGTGTGGGATTTAATGTTAAAATGACCAATTTAACCTTAAATTAAATGAGATGGTGACAAAGTAAAAAATAGAAGAAGGGGCAGATGGGACAAGTTGGTCAATTCAGTTGGGACAATCTAATCAATCTTACTCCCTCCGTCCCACCAGGTAGGTGACAAAAGGAGGGATTTGCTTTATTAAATAAAAAAATAAAAGTTTCAAATACCCTCCACTTGCTATGGGAAACAAGTTAGTGGAAGGTGAATCTCGTATTTTTAAAAGGACAAGATTGTATTTTCTAAGTAAAAAGTTGTTATTTGAAAAAAATTAACCTATCTGGTGGGATGTCTAAATAAAGAAAGATTAACCTATCTAGTGGGACAGAGGAAGTAATAGCTGGTCCACCTAGATATGAGATAAGCCTTCATTTGAAGGACTATGCGCGGGCCTTTGATTTCTAAGCATTTTTTTTTGCTTCAACAGAAAGATAAAACAACTAAACACCTCCACTCATGTGGATCATATCCCTAACAACAAGATTAGCAACATAATCAGGCGCATCCTCCAGAATTACAAGCCCCTCATCCTGCTCCCTTCCTTTTTTTGCAAGTTCTTCAGCCACACTGTTGGTGTTTCTATGGATGTGCACAATCTTGCACTCAACCATGGAGGAGGGTCTGAATTTCTCTATTAATGAAAGAGAAGGTGTGATTCTGGCCCTCCCCTTGGAGGATGAGTTTGACAGCATCAAGGGAATCATATTCCACAATAACATCCTTCAGATTCATTTGATGAACCAGCACCAAGCCTCTTTGAATACTCCAGAGTTCAACCTCTAACACTGAGCTGTAGCCAATGTTGCCCATGAACCCTTTGATCCATTGACCAACTTCATCCCTAAAGACCCCTCCATAGCCAGCAATGCCTTTGCCTTTGCCTTCCTTCCTACTACCATCAGTATTGAGTTTAATTTTCCCTGCACAAGGAGGAAACCAATTAGCCCTACTCACAGTTCCCTCCTCAGAAGTGTCCTTAGAGCTGAAAACACTAATAGTCCCGTCAGTCATCTTTTGAGCATTAAACACTTTAACATTCAGAGGGGTACTAAGATGGTTGAAGCAAAAATTATTGCGACATATCCAGATAGACCAAACACAACTGATGAAAAGAATTTTATGCTCATACTTAAAGGAGACATCATTGAGATTAAGGTTAAACCAGTCATGGAAACTGGTAAGCAACAACTGGGAGCACCACTGAGGGGGGAAAATCATTGACCATAATCCTAAGGATTTAGTGTAATACCCCAATTTTATACAAGAGGGTAAGTTAATACTTTTGATAGAGTTGGGGTTATAATTGTGATTTACAAATGGTCTAAATGAATTGATTAAAGAATGATATTGAAATTTTAAGTTTTGAGACATTATAAAGTATTTGGATAAAATTTGAGGGGTTATAATTGTAGTCTTCAAAAAAATTATTAAGTTGTTAATGTGAAGAGTATGGAGATAATTGTAGTTTAGAAAAGTTAAAACTAATTTAGTTCAAAATTGGGGAGGTAGTTGTAGTTGACAAAAGATAAACTAGTTAACTAAATATTAGTTTGGGGGTTAAATAATGAGTTTGTGGATGGGATTGTAGTTGTCTTTTATTCAAGTTAAATGATGCAATTATTTTCACCCAACTCTTTTTCCACCCTCCACGTACACCTCCAGGAGAAACTCAACACTCCACTTGTTTTTCTCCTCCTCCCTCCACGTAAACCCCTCACATGGGAAGTTCATCCCCCTTGCTTCTCATTTCTCCCACGTAACCCTCCTCACAATGAGATTCATCCCCCAAATTCTCCCCTACTTTTCCTATTTAACCTAACACCAACAACAACAAACATCACCATCACCAACCTTCCATCACCACACCCACCACCATTCCTCTTGTTTTCTTCCAAGTCACAACAAGATCACTCTCTCCACATCCCTCAACCTCTCTATCTCCCTCTACCGAGAAGAGAAGCAAGCACCGACGGCATAGGCCGCGACCCACACCACCACCGCCACCATTAACGGCGACACCAAGCTCCACCACCGAGTCACCGGTGACACCCATCCCCCACCGGTTGTTCCTCCGTACTCCTGAACCTCCAAGGACCCCCATAGAGCCCCTCAAACGCAGCCAAGGTCACCGAAGTCACCGGTGAGGAACTCCACCGCGACCATCATCGAGTACAAACTTGAACGGCCTCGTTTCTCGACCGTTTTCACGATTTTTGGCTTGGGTAAACTCTAAATCACCTAATTTTATGTTTTAGTTAATCAATATCATAACTTGAGGATTGAATCCACATTTAGATTGAACAATTTGATAGTTCAGTAAGGGGGTGAAAGTGTCTTTTTCATAAACTAGGTGTAAGGGGAAAAGTGTTGTTTTAGAACATTGGGGGGGGGGTCAAAGTGTCTTTTACACAAGTTAGGTGTAAAAAACATGAGGGGAGTTACTGTCCTTGTTGGAAACTTTTGGGGGATATATTGTCTTTTAATATGGCTTGTGAGTGGAAGGGGTGCATGCTGTCTTCAAGCATAACTAAAAGGGCTTTGCATATGACTTTTACCCAAGGTTTTCAAACCCGCGGGTTGACCCACGGGTTTAACGAGTTTACGAGTCTACATGGGCGATCGGGTTGACCCGCTCAAAAACCCGGCGGCTGACAAACCCGCAGCAAACCCGTGCAAACCCGTCAAACGCGTAGACCTGCGAGTTGACCCGCGGGTTTACCGTGTCCACTCATTGTGAAAATAGTGTAAATTTATTAGGTTTTAGATCTTTTAGTACACAAAATAATGGGTTAGATATTCTCCCAACTTCAAACAATGGTGAACCATTGGAATTATCCCAAGATTAACAGATGAATTATAACGACTAATATCCAATCAACCACACCGATGACTGTGTAAATATCAAACGGACCACACTGATTAAGATTATATGTAAACTTATTTTTTATTTTTTGAGGGACTTATTTAGGAGATCGCATATAGAATTTAGCTTAGTAAAATTTTAATTACACCCTTACTTCAAATAAGTGAATCGATGAAAGGAAGAAATATAAACAAATAAATAAACAAATAAATAAATTTGGCTTAATTCTAAAATTAAAAAATTTAAACCTTGTAGTATTGAAACAATTTTATATACATAAAGACAAATGTACCATTTAATCATCAAAAAAACATTTTTTTTCATTAGTGAAAAGTCACGTGTACGTAAAAAATTGAAGATTTGAAGTAAAACGTGACCCGGGCGAGTCTCGGGTCACGGGTCACGAGTCGGGTCTACCCACCCTCTACGGGTTTATGCTGACCCGCGGGTTTGAAAACCTTGCTTTTACCAAAACTGATGTTAACTAATAAAGTGTCGTTACATTAAATTTAGGGGTTTCATTTGAATTTTACATAAACACTTGTTAGTTAATAAAGTGTCATTACATTAAATTTGGGTGAGGTTCATGCATGATATGAAACTTGGGGGGGGGGGGGGTTAGTGTTTTATCTTTTAAGGAAACTGTTAAAGTATTAATGGGAGGGGCTAAAGTGATGTTACAAAAACTTTGGGGGAAGCTAGGTGTAATTTACCTAAGGGCGTAAGTGCATCATATTTATTTAGCTAAATAACATGTGGGGGTGCTGAACGTATTTTCTAAAAACACGGGGAGGTAAGCGTCTTTTACTATCAGTTGAATCGACTGAAAAATATGAAATTATAGTTTTGGTAACCGAATTGTTAATGATTTATTACTAATTATAATCACTTATTTACGCATATAAGTCGCCTAAATATTTTTATTTGAATATAAATGTGTAAATTACACACAATTATGATTAAGTAAAATAGACGTCTTTACTAACTCACCTACCCAATCAACTTGTACAAAACGAATTATTCCTAGTTAAAATAACATAATTGGGGGTACAAGTGAGTT
Organism: Linanthus parryae; assembly: GCA_023055425.1. Lineage (NCBI taxonomy): Eukaryota > Viridiplantae > Streptophyta > Magnoliopsida > Ericales > Polemoniaceae > Linanthus > Linanthus parryae. The sequence continues at coordinate 128,088,076 of JALGPY010000001.1, forward strand.
GATAAATAAACCGGGGACATGCATTGCATATAGGACATAAAGACAATTACTGTATAAATGAGCTAAGTGTTGATAAGGATTAATTACGTATTTGTAGACACGCAGTTCATAGGCGACAAGTTTGTTGAGTACGAGAACGAGTACTAGGACTTCCCTTGTCGTGCGAACATTGATGTACTCATCACCGGTAAGTTCATATGTGTAATACTTTAACTGTCAAAATTTGATCTTGTGTGCGTTACTAGCTGTCTTAATTTGCGATACTTGGATTTGATCAAACGTTGAGACCTATATTTTGAGAATTTTTTTCTTTTATATATATCAGTTGAAAATCATGAATGTGGTTGAAAATATTATGGTTGTGGAATGACCACTGGAAATCAAGTAATGACGGAACCATGTCATTGGAAATACAAATGAATAAAAGCACTATAATATAATTGGGGCAATGCACATAGGAAGCGGAAATTACAGCTCAGGCCGGAGGCGCTAGGTCGCGATCCTCCATTTCAATGTTACGGCTCAAGCCGGAGGCGCTGGGTCGCGATCCTCCATTTTTTTATGTTACGGCTTAGGCCGGAGGCGTTGGGTCGCGATCTTCCATTTGATTATGTTACAGATCCGACCGGAGGCACTGTGACGCGAACCTCCTTTTATTATGAAACTATGGAGTACTACTTATACCTGTGCGGGTTACAACGGTATAGGGGTGTCGACACTTAAGGTCTCATAGTCGTGTTATGAGCGGGGATTTGACGTATGGGCATCCCCAACGCTCGGGTGAATTGGGATCTGAAATATCCCAAGAGGCACCCTACAGTGGTATATATATACATTGCATCGTAACCTCTCTGGGGCATTTGACACCCGCTGGGCAACACTACGCCAGCTAAACTAAAGGATAAGAAAAGAATCGGTTAATATTTAACAGTTCATTTGGATTCCCCGTTAAATATCATGCGTTTCATATGCATGTTTTTGTGCCAAAACTCGTTTTTACATATTGCAGTATGAATTTACTCAGTTTTTACTGATTAAATATTTTTCTGCGGTTGGCTTGTGCTATTTCAAAACCCGCAGGTTACGAATAAGGTGGGAGACGTTCACAACGCCGCTGGATAGGATATTGAGCTGCTTAGTACTTCACATAGTATTTTACCTTTTGTAAATTATTGTAGTTATACCCTTCAAACGATGTCACTGGTTTATCATGAATGTATAAATAATTATATTTTTGGATATTCGATGGTTGTACTAACTGTGAACCGACGATCCTTATCCGTTTCCAATGGGGTTCATGACCTCAGGTGGAGACATCTCTACCAAATTAGGCGGCCCAGCCGGCCGTGTGCTTTGTAGGGGTGTTGCATTTAGGACAACTTCTGAATAAATGGTTCAAGTTCTCACTGAATCCAGGACAGTGAGGGCAAGAACCATCAAGAGTGAGGCCTCTAATAAGTCTCTGATGGTTAGTAAGTAACTTTCCATGTTTAATTTTCCACACAAAAATTGTAAGTTTCATTGGAATTTTGATTTTCCATATCCACTTCCAATTATCCCCCATATTCTCCTAACAAGCAAAAAAATCATAGGCACATGCAGCTGTGAAGTAACCATTACTGGTTCCATACCAGAAGCAAGTGTCAGCAGTGTTCAGATCAACAGGAATGCTCTTAGCATTGTTGGTATCAAGAATGTCCACATACAGGAGATCTTTAACCAAGTTCATGTTCCAGCACCTATTCTCATCAATCAAGAGATCCACTGTGAGTTTAGGCTCAAAATGAATATCAGAGTATTTATCTTAGAGTGAGAAATTCCCAATCCAATTATCAGAACAGATGGAGATGGACTTGCCATTCCCCACCTTCCACTGGAGATGTTTAGCAATGAATTTCCCAGAATCAACAATACTCTTCCAAGTTCTAGTGCCACTTTTCTTTTTAGGCCAATCCAGCAAAGTGTGGTTTGTTAGATACTTCTCCTTTAGGAAATAAGCCCAAAGAGTGGAAGGACGGATAAGAAGTTTCCACCCAAGCTTGGCCATAGTGGCCTTGTTTTGAAGATTCATAGCTCTCAAACCAAGGCCTCCATTTTCCTTTTTTTTGCACACAGTTGACCACTTATCACTTTGAATCTTTCTCTTAGTGTCAGAATTACCCCAGAGAAACCCTCTATTAATTTTATCAAGTTTATTACAGATGTTAATAGGCTAGGACTGAGTGAGCATTGTGTTAATGGGAATAGCAAAGTTCACAGATTTTATGAGGGTGAGTCTACCCCCTTACCCCGCAGAAAGCATAGAAGTCTTCAAACCAGATAAAAAAATGTGTACTTTCTCAATAATGTGCCCATACTTCACGTTACCCACTCTCTCTTGATTGAGATTAATTCCCAGATAAGTACCCAAGTTGCTAGTAAAAGGAATTCCTAACTTTTGAGAAATGATAATAGCAGCAGAATTCCTGACATTGGGGGAAATCATAAGTCTAGATTTAGTGGGGTTAACTTTTTGACCAGAGAGATCACAGAAGTCATCCAGCACTTGTTTCATGAAAAAACAAGAAACACTAACAGTTTCAGAGAACATGAGCATGTCATCTGCAAACAGCAGATGAGTAATAGGAGTGCTGATTTTGGCAATTTTATGGCCCTTCCACAGCCCCTGACCCTCAATTTGATAAATCATGCTAGTAAATCTTTCCAAACAAAGGAAAAACAGGTAGCGGGAAAGAGGATCCCCTTGCCTTCATCCCCTTTTAGCTTTGAAACAAGGAAGAGGCTCACCCATTCCAAAGAATGGAATACTCAAAAGTGGTGACACAAGTCATGATAAGATCAATAATATCAGGATGGAAATTGAAAGTAATGAGAGTATCTTTGATAAAGGCCCAAGAGTGTCTTTGAGAACATTACAAACAAATAAGATTTTTAGCCTACGTGGGCATGATAATCCCATCCCAGATCTGTGAGAAGAAAAACGAACCAACTCTTGGAGAAAGAAATAAATTTTCCTCCAATCTAACTGTGGATTGACTTGTAGAGTCTCACGGAGTTCACGATTCCATAGGAGTATGTGCTGAACTAGCTAAAAACTATCAACTTGACATTATCGCAATTAACTAATACTACTAACTACTATGGACTCGTTCAAAAAAAAAAAAAAATACTTTGGACTCGGAGTGACTTTAGATTCGTGATTTTATCAAGTTGGTTAATTTGGCATAAAAGCAAAATATGGTCAATTACGTATCAACCACCTCCACTTTAAGGTAATAATCCACTTACCTCTTTCAATTTCAAAACTATCTTTTCACCACCTCTAGTTTATGATTGCTGTCACATAACAACTGGACCATTTTCCATCCAAAAACTTCCGTTAGTTAATAGTTATTTAGGGACAAAACGGTCCAATTCATAATATATGAAGATGAAGAATACAGCCTCCACCATATTTTCCAACATGACCCCATAATCCGGCGGCCACCACCTTTACAGCAACAACACCATCACCATAAATCCAGTAACATCCGCATCTCCTCCATGATCTACAGACCCAATCCATATCAAGACTCAACCGACCATTAACAACAAATATACCTCTAAGTTAGGAACCAACACTACAAAGAGGAAGAACAAGAACATGAAAATCGGACACCAATTGAAGTCGCAAATTGAAACTCAGCACTCTAGAGATTAACATCACCGATCCCCATCTCACTGTTTTCTTTCCCTCTTTCCTTGTTTGCTTTTGCCCTTATTTTTTTTTCTCTTTTTCACCAAGTTGGTAGATTCATCAAACTACAGCTACAAACTCACATCTGAGACTGAAAATCGACCGACTTATCTTCAATCACTTGACGAATCAGGAAGATGAACGAGCCGTTTTTAGGAAGAGAGGTCAGTAAAAGTAACAGTATAGAAACAAATCACTACACATAGAAAACCAGAGAACGGTAGTCACAAAAAACATACAACAGTTTTTTTTTAGGAATCAACATAACTGCATCGGCTCTGATCAGATCTATGCAACGAAGCGGACCTTCGTGTCAAGAATCTCTACAAACTCAGAGATGGCAGTCTCAAGAGCTCTGTCGTCAGTGGCCCAGGAGAACCTCCGATGAAGCACCGATATTCAACCTCGACCATGGATGGAACTGGAAACGGGGGAAAGAGAATAAAAAACCATGGAGGATAGAAAAAGAGAGGATGTCTGATCCACCTAAAAAAGCACCGTCTTTTTTTAAGGGTCATTGACACTAAACATACCCGCAGTATACATTTTGTGCCACTAAATCACCCGCACTTTCATTTTCCACCAAAACCCCTGCACTTATGTATACATAGACACTTCACCCTAAATTGCTAATGCTGTTAAATGAATGTAACAGAAACATGGGCATTTGTGTACTTTTACAAATATAAATGAAACAAATAATTATAAAAAATAAGAAACTACATTAAACAAAACACAAAGAAGGAAAATAAATAAAAAATACAAAGAAGATGATACAAAGAAGGAGAAGATGAAGAACTCACCAGAACCCACCAACCCACCCTCTCGGTTCGGAGCAATTTCTCAATGCTCCAAAAGAGCACCACGTGGTGCTCTACAACCAATGAGTGTTTGCCAATCACTCACAGTTTATTTTAGTTCTGCACTTAAATTGGTTGGAGAGCACCACACGGTGCTCTTTTGGAGCACTGAAAAATTACTCCTCGGTTCGCCTCACTCTCAGTTCTCTCTCTGTTTTTTATTCTATATGTTTGGATTTATACGAAGCACCAAACCCCCAAATCAAAACCCTAGAAAACACAGCCAAGAACAATGCTACAAACGCCACCATTGGCGCTTCCATCCAACCCAAATCTGGGTCAGGTTCGCCAACACCCACTTCAACACAAAGAACCCTCCAATTGCGTTGACATGCCAGAGAACAATAGGGTTGGTGTTGGGCTCACAGTCCTCGGCTTCGAGCTTCAACGGGAAACTCCGAATGGTTGTTGCGCAATTTTTACGACCATTGCCTTGTTCTCTTCAACACTGAATGTCGTCGTCGCCGGTAAAATAGGTGACTCCGGCTAGGGCGAGTCGTCGGGCTTCCATGGAGGGAACTTGAATTGTTGAAACTTGGAGAGGAGAGACAAAATACGTTGGGATTGTCACATTCGCCTTCTCTAGTGGTTTCGTTGGTGGTGCTGACCACTCCGGCCGTCTCTGTCACGACGGCAGAGTATACAGAGGAAACTAAGAGATTTCTTTTTCATCTGCTATTGCTTCTTATTTTTTTAATAAAAATATTTTTACTATTTATTTATTTTATTAGTGAGAATTATTTAAACGCCCATGCTTCCACTACAGACATTTAACAACGTTAGTAATTCGGGGCGAAGTGTCCCTGTATACGTAAGTGCGCGGGTGGTTTATTGGCACAAAATGTAAACTGCATGTAGGATTAGTGTCAATGACATTTTTTTATTTTTTTTTGAGAATTGTACCCTTGACAGATTTAAACTTTTAACATAAAATTTACCCCAATTGTGGATTGCAAACAATAAACAACTGGAGGTGCCAATATGACGATTTTGAAATTGGGAATGGTAACACGAACATTACCCTATACTGGGGGTGGGTATTAAGTAATTGACCCAACAAAATATTTGACATTTCTTTAGTTATTTAGATTACAGAAAAGTTAAGTACGTAGTCAACTGTGGTGAAATCACTCTCTTTTCAAAATTTGTCGGTGGCGAAGAGGAGGATTTACCACGTTTGTGCGAGCCAAATTCATGAGGGGCATCGACATGGCCTTGGTCTAACATTCGTGTGTGTCATCATCCGAAGAATCCGCCTCCTCTTTAGTAACAGCCTTGCCCTTATCAGCCTTGCCCTTCCCTTTTCTGTAAACATCCACATATTGCGAAGTGGCGACACTGGTGGCTGCTTCTCTGATACGGATAGGTGGTAAAATATGGCGTTGAGCTAGTGGAGCATGGGAGAGAAAGGATATAACAGTGACATCGTCAATGCCTACCTGAAGAGAAATAGAAGTAGGATCACCCTAAAAATCCTTGTCAGAGCACTCAAGAAAAATGGGGACCATGCCGAAGTCAGTCGTGAAATTTATCCACAAATTCGATATCATTTTCCAATCTTCCTCTGATGGGGTGAACTTCTCATCCATAAGTTTCTCAGCAAGCTCAGGTGGAAGGGGGCAGTGGGCAACAGTTAGGGTTGCTCCTGTGGCGGAGGTGAATGTTGTGGAGAGGGAGAAGATGGTGGATATGGGGATGGAGATGGTGATGGTTGAGGGGAGATAATCAGTGGAGGATGGGCATGTTCCATGAAGATATTGCAACAACCCCTTATCCGGCTCGGACAAGACCGGGAGGGTGATGTTAAAGTAACGGCGGAAATCAAAAGCATAACATCACGACATATATATACAAACTATTAAACATTACACAGAGTTCTTAATTCGTTCATACATAATTTCTAAAACATTTTACTTACACTAACCACACTACCTTACTACTCGTGACGTATCCTTTTTAGTTAGTCACGTACCCTCCTACACCATAGTCTTCAGCTTCTAAACATGCGGTGGGAAGGAAAATAAGAAGCGTGCTATGAAATACTGAGTAAGTAAATACCCGAGCTCGTAAACAGATGACAATACACAATTTCTTTTCAGTAGCATAATAAATACAAATAAATCGTAAAAGAATAAATTATGAATACACAAATACACTTCTCATTCTTATTTTTTTTTATCAAATTTCCAACGGGGAGTATTCTTCCCAATCTATTCTTCTTTCTTTTCATAAATTTTATGTTTAGAGAAAGACCATATTTTTAATGTGTTTGATACGGGGAAGATCTACTATCACTAGTAGCCATGACCTTAAGTGTCGGTACCCCCTAAGATTTCTTGCGGCCAGAGATGTGAGTACATGGAGGGACCCGGCATGTTGCGACCTGGATAAAATACACAGACCGAGTGACTGAAGTCAACATGGCAATAATATCACAGGGCGAGTGACCGAAGTCAACACGACAATAATAATCACAGTTCGAGTGACCGGAGTCAACACGATAATAATAAGCTTCTCTCGCAACCCTTTCCACCTTAAGTTATTTTCGAATTATTATTATTCGTGTGACAGAACTAAATCAATGCAACATCTTTAAGTGCAAGGAAAAATCATGTAAATCGCAAATACATTTTGAGACAAGTAGTAAAAATCATATTTCAACACGAAAAGAGCTAGACACGCAATGCTTGACTTATTTACTTACCTTAATCCGATAGCAATAGCACGTCCTAGTCGTAGTTCCTTCCTACGAAACCGTCACCTACAAACTATGGCTTCTAAATCAACACATATCCAAATATAATTCAATAAGTCTTATTAAGAAATATACTTAATAAATTTTTAGACTAACCCGAAACTTACTTGTTAATTTTCCCAACATCTCCCTCTTTTAGTTATATTTTCTTAAGAAAGAAATTATATAAAACAACACGTCTATTTTTGAATAACCATTAAATTTTATGTTTCGAAAAATGATTATTTATTTAGAGAAGTTGTTTGTATTAGAAGACATGAAATATTAGTGAAAACAAATGAATTATTACAATTACAATGATTAAACGATATTTAAGAATATTAAATTTTAAGAAAACTTCTTCCAAATACGACGTGAAAAAGTATTTATATTAGCAAATATCATCTTACAAATATTGAACAAAACTAAGTGAAAGCTAAATGATTAAGCAATGTTTATTTAAGTTTTAGTAAAAGCATTTTCTTACTTAACTTTAAACGAACGATCCATACATTATTTCAATGCTCGAATCACATTTATACGACGAGGACGAAAACTAGTATTTTTAGGAAATGTTATTACTTCGAAAATAACATTTTTATTTTTCGCTTTAAAGTATATACTGTTTATGTAAAAGACATGAGAAACACCTAAGTTATATTAAAAGTCAGCTAGTACCACCAACTACTCACAAAGTAGAATGATTAAAAGACTATTACCACCCAACATGTTCTTATACATACAAACAACCCCCCTAATCTTACACCCAGCTTATGTAAGAGACACTTTCCCCCTATCATGGACTTCAAATGATTCGGTCTAAATATTGATTCAAGCATGGAAGACTAGATTTTGATTATTGTAATCAACTCACGACGAGATTTAGAGCATACCAAAATAAAGAATTGCAAGAAATGGTCAAGATTTCGGTCGGGTCAAGCTTCCCGTTGAGGTCACGTTGGTGTTCTTCGTCATCGGTGATGGAGGGTCTCCTAGCTTCGGCTACAAGCTGGTTCTTCTCCTTTGACCTCTAGGAACCGTTTGAAATCGATTTGGATGAGTGGGTAGTGTTGGATGAGTGGGTAGTGTTGGTGAGGTACGGTGACTTTGGTGCCTGGCTTTTCTGTGGGAATAGGTGCCCTAGAGGCAATCTACTTTAGTATGAACAATAAATTGGCTAGAACATTCATTGTATTATTTATTGGATATTTAATATAATGAAGTCCTTAGATTTACAATTGTGTTGTTTATATTAAATATCCCTAGTCCATTATAATGATCATTGGGACAATCATCTATAGACTAGTATGGGGTTGGATTGATATGGAGATATTATGATCCAACACATGGGTATGCATCAGGAGTAATGACATGCTGCATTGACCCATCTCCGAGAAGGCTACATACATGTTATGTAAAGTCACAAGTGCTTCTCGCGGTGACAACGGTATTGTCATCCTTATACTTGAAGTCACTAGTTGTTCTAGTTGTGGAATATTGTGTTTTGGTAGCGTCAAACGCTACACCATGATTGGGTAGTCATAAAGCCGCGTATTGGACACAATAGGAAGCACGATTAGATATCGTAGTGATGTAAATAGAATTTGTCCCTCCCACATAACGGGAGAAAATATCCTAGGCCACTCGAGGGATAGTGCTTATAGAATGTCTGGCCATACTCAAATTAATCAATATACGAAGTTGGTGTTATTTGCATGAATAAGGCTATTCCCAGGATCGAGGAACTATGGATTGGATATACGAGTGTGAATTTTATGTCTCGTGTCCAATCCGGATATTGAGACAAAGGGATGAGACAATGCTTGCACAAGGTTTGTAATGATGACTATTTCTATTTGTTGGCTAGAATGAATGTCTTGCTAAAGGCCGCTCCATATTAGTATGTTGTTACTACCAACTAAATAGAACCTATGGGGTCACATGCCATATAGAGTTGAAATAGACTTAGGAATTAATTAATTAATATAATTAATTAATTAGAATGATCATATGGCAACAACTTGCTAACTTAGTAGGACTAATATGCAAGTTAGACTAATCCGAACTTGAGTAGGATTAGGAGAGGGCGTTTATGTAGTAACAAGGAGTTGTTGGACTATATAAAGTATGCTCCTAGCTTCCTTCCCGACAACTTATGCTCATAACATACTTTTAGTAGGAGAGAAGGAAGGAGAGAGCAAGACAAACAAGGAGGCCGAACCCCTTGCCGTCCGCCTTACCCGTCGGCCACAAGAGAGGGCCGCCCCTCTCCTTTGGTGTTCCGTTGCGTGATTTCTTCATCCTCTACCATTCCTCCTAGCTAGAACAAGGCGTTTGGAAGATCTAGATCTCACCTCTAGGCGTGGATCAACCGTAGAGGCGTGATACTTTTCGCGTTAGAAGTCATCAAGGAGACCCACAAGGTACTTAGCACAAATCCTTTACCATCGTCATGATTTCGCTTCCTCTGATCCTTGGAGGGTCTTGATTGGATGAATTTATTGTCTTTCCGCTGCGCATCCATGATCAAAATCCTACAGTGGTACAGAGCCACGGTTCGTAGAGCATAACATGGTTTATGTGTTACATTTTTGTTATTTATCTCCTTTAATTGTTGATTATTGGGTTGAAACAACAAATTAAGCATATTAGATGCATGTTGAATATGATTCAACCAAACAAGATCTAATTCTTGCATTGGATGTATGAATTAGCGAGTTTGAGAAATTTTAGGATCTTAGATCTAGGGCTCTTGGGCATTCTATTGGAAAATGGAGTTTTTTCAAATAAAAAAACAACCAAACTTGGGCAACAATGCAAGGAGTTATTTTGAAAACAATTCCTAAGGAGGTTCATCCCCCCTAGGGGACCACCCCTCATTCCTTGCCGCCCAATCAAGGCTCGACCAAAGGGCCGGGGCAACCCTAGGGCACGGCCTAGCCGTGTAGGCTAGGGGCCGGCCGACCCAAGGCCTTGGGCGATCCCCTTTTTGAGGTTCGGCCAATTGTTGTTGGGCCTCTCGGACCGTTTTGACCCTAGCTAATCCTAAATCAACTAAAATTGACTAAGCGCGTTAAATTTGGTTTTAACTAGTTTATATGCAATTTGCATGGTGGATATGGCCATAGATGTCGTTTGTTGTGGATGTTTAATTTTGTGGTTTGTTTACGGCAAGCGAGCTGATCAATTTGATTTAATAATTAATTAATGTTTACGGCCTGCAAGCCGATATTTTTTTCTCAATTTGTGAGATTTATTTTATTTAGTATAGATGTTAGCTAGTACTAGATAAAATAGATGATAGCCAAGATTGAAGAAAATGAGCCCAAAGGATTAAATGAGCCACAAAATGGAGCATGGAGCATTCCACAAGGCTATGAAGGATGGACCAAGAGATGGAGGCACATGTATATGTTTTTTTTCATTCTAGGGTTCATAGATATTATCATTGGCTTGGGAATGTCTTAGTCTAGGAGGCCATATCCATATCACGTTAATGTCTGTTTTGTGGATGTTTACTTTATTGTCTTATTATTGTTGTTGGTGTATGGATGACAATTTGACAATAAGATAATTTAACAACCCAGCTCTTTGATTTGGAGTTTTATCCAAACTCAAACAAGTAGATCAGTTGATATGGATCAACAAAACACTTTAAAATTGAAAGAAAAATACTTCAAAACAAAAATATTACGTTTTTCCTTCTCGTTACTTAAACACTCATCACAAGATCGATTAATCAAGTTCGTGCGTGCCAAAGCAGGGCGACTTGATTCATCATTGTGTGGTGCGATGGCACACATAGTGTGCAATTGTTGGAGTAAGAGGTTGGGCGTAACCAGGTAATTTTAATAAGGATTAAAAACCTAGAGGCAATCAATTGGAATTATCTATGGGATAGATAAATAAGGAGTTATTTTCCCAATTGAACCAAGAGTTGCATAGGATGCAATTAGAATTGTTCCTACCTAAATAACTAACTTTTGGGTGACTTGCCAAAGCAAGCTCAAAAGGAAGTAGAATATGGGTCTTGGCCCACTAGAAAATATAATGATATTTTCAGAATTAATATCTTGAAGGTTATTAATCCGTAGAAAAATAGTGGGAGCCGTGTTTAATAATCTAGCCATTGTTAAATATAGTTAATTGTTCACAACTGCTAAAACTTGCGTATTTTTCTTTTTGTAGAATTCTAATGGCAAACAACTCATCGAACTCATCTCACTCCCTACGCTCTGTCCTTGAGAAGGACAAGCTATCCGAGACCAATTTTCTAGACTGGTACATAAACTTGAGAATCGCTCTCAAGCAAGAAAAGAAACTGTACCATAACCTCCAAGTATGAACTATAACATGAAGGAGATCGTGAAACCTCTACTAGATTTACTCAATATGTTGAGGAAAACTGAACAAAGTATCAAAAATGGTAAGGACAAATCCATAATGATGGTGCAGAAATGAAAAGGCAAAAGGTTTCCTTCTACCTCCAAGGGAAAAGGAAAAGAAGTTTCCAAACCCAAGGAAACTGCCCTTCAGCCTGTTGGTGGCATTTCCAAAGGTGTGAATAAAGGTGAGTGTCATTACTGCAGTCAGCGTAGACACTGGAGGAGGAACTTCCCAAAATATCTGGAGGACAAGAGGCTTGGAATAGTGATTCCACCACCACCAGGTATTTTTGTTATAGATGTCAACTTAACTGTCTCTTCATCAAGGGTATTGGATACTGGATGTGGATCTCACATTTGTCAAAATGTGCAGGATCTAAAGAGAAGTAGAACATTGTCTAAAGGGGAGATAGACCTGCGCGTTGGGAATAGAGCAAGAGTTGATGCATTAGCCGTAGGCGTGTACGATCTGTCTCTGCCTTCAGGATTAGTTTTAGAATTAAATAATTGCTATTTTGTGCCTGCTATGAGCAGAAACATTATTTCTATTTCTTGTTTGGACAAGGATGGTTTTACTATTTCAATAAAGAACAATTGTTGTTCCATTTATTTTGATAGTATACACTATTTTAGTGGGCAATTATTTAATGGATTATATATTCTTGATCTAAGCAATCCTATCTATAAAATTAATACTAAGAGGATTAAAATGAATAATTTAAACCCTATTTATCTATGGCACTTTCGTTTAGGCCATATAAATGGGAAACGTGTATCTAGACTCCATAAGGATGGATTTCTAGGCTCATTTGATTTTGAATCATATGTGACAGGCTTGTTTATTGGGAAAAATGACAAAGTCCCCTTTCAATAAGAAAAGTGAATGGACTAGTGAGCAATTGGCGCTATTACATACTGATGTATGTGGGCCATTTTCTACGCCTGCCAGGGGTGGTTATGTCTACTTCATCACATTTACTGACGATTTCAGTAGATATGGATTTGTATACCTTATGAAGGCAAAATCCGAATCCTTTGAAAGGTTCAAAGAATTCAAGAACGAAGTAGAGAAGCAGCTTGGAAAAAGTATTAAGGTCTACGATCAGATCGTCGAGGAGAATACTTGAGACAAGAGTTTGATGACTATCTTAGAGAGTGTGGGATAATAAATCCCAACTCACTTCACCCGGAACGCCACAATGGAATGGCGTGTCCGAGAGGAGGAGTCGAACTCTATTAGATATGGTTCGATCTATGATGTGTCAAACTGATATTCCATTATATTTTGGGGCTATGCTCTTTTGAGTGCAACTTTCACCATTAACCGTGTTCCATCTAAGTCAGTCATGAAGACACCAGATGAGATGTGGAGTGGGAGGCGTCCCTTAGTTTCGTTCATAAAAATTTGGGGCTGCGATGTCTATGTTAAAGTTTTTCAATCTGAAAAGCTAGGGCCTAAGTCGGACAAATGCAAATTTCTGGGATACCCTAAGGAAACTAAGGGATATTATTTCTACAATCCAACTGAGAAGTGTTTGTTGCTCGGACCGACGTGTTTATATAAAGAGAGTTTGTCTCCAAAGAAGCAAGTGGGAGGACTGTAGAACTTGAAGAAGTTCAAGAACCAAAAAGCATTGATCCTACTATGGAACATGAGCAGGATCCATAAGAAGTTGTGGAACAGCCTGTTCAAGTAACACAAGAGCTTCGTAGATCTAGTAGAGTGCGCCAGGATCCCGAGAGGTATGGACTTCTCGTGACTGAATCTAGTGACACGATGCTCATAGATGATGATCCTACTACCTATGAAGAGGCCATTAAAGGGCTGGAATCTCATAAGTGTCTTGAGTGTAGGGTTTTGAACATGGAATCGCAGCGGAAGAAGATAATTATTCCGTTCAAATCCCTCCAAGGATCATGAGTCAAGAACACATAACGATAGTAAAGGATTAATATTTGTGTTACCTTTGGGTTCTCCTGAGATGAATTCAAACGCGAATAATGTCACGTTCTCTACGGTTGATCCACGACTAGGATAGAGAATTGGACCTCCCAACCTTCTTGTGCTAGCTAGAACGGAGATAGGAGACAACGGAATCACGCAACGAAGCCACAAAGAGAGGCTCGGCCTCTTTGGTGTGGCCAACGGGTTTGGGGCCGCGGGTAAGGGGCGGACGCCTCTTGCCTTGCTTTCTCTCGACTCTTTTCTCTCTTCTCAATTTGTGTTATGAATAACATGTATTGAGAGGGAAGGAAGGAGTTCCTTTATATAGTCCAACTACTCCTAGTTGTTTGCATAAAGGGCCTAATACTAATCATATCCATATATGGATTAATATTATTTGATAATTAGTCCTACTAAGTTAGCAATTTGTTGCAATATGATCCTTTTAATTAATCTTTATTAATTAAGTCCCTTGTCCAATTATATCCATATGGCGTGTGACCCCATAGGTTTCTACTTAATTGGTAGTAACTATTTACAAACATGGAGCGGTGTCTAGCAACACATCCATGCCACCCAATTAATAGAAATAGTCATCTTGACAAACCTTGTGATTTTATTATCGCATCCCTTTGTCTCAATATCCGGATTGGACACGAGACATACAAGTCACACTCGTATATCCAATCCACGTTTGATCCTGGGAATAGCCCTATCCATGCATATGATATCAATATCCCCATATTGATTCATATGAGTCTCGCCATACATTCCATAGGCGCCATCCATCGAGTGGCCTCAGATATTTGCTCCCGTTATGTGGGAGGGACAAAACTACCCAGTTACGGAGTAGCGTTTGACGTTGTCATAGCACAATATTCCAAAACTAGAGGATCTAGTGAATTCAAGTCTAAGGATGATAATATCCTATCACCGCGAGAAGCGCTTGTGACTTTACATAACTTGTATGTAGCCTTCTCGGATGTGGGTCAATCCGGTATGTCATTACCCCTAATACATACCATGTGTTGGATCGTGATATCTCCATATGAATCCAACCCCATATTAGTCTATATATGATCATCCTGTTAATCATTATAGTTGACTAGGGATATTTAAGATAAACAACACGATTTGTAAATCTAAGGACTTCATAATATTAAATATCTCCATAAATAATACAATGATTATTCTAGCCAATTCATATTAAAATTAGATTGCCTCTAGGGCATCTATTCCAACAGTCTCCCACTTGCACTAGAGCCAATCTGGTGCATCGCGTATGCCAATCGCCCTAGTGTGCTCTTCATGCTTGCGCTGAACAAGCGGCTTTGTAAATGGATCTGCCCGATTATCATCTGTAGGAATCTTGTGCTGATTCAAAGACCCTTGAATGTGTTTTGTTTGGTAATTGTTTTGAGTGATGAAAGACAAAGACAATGACATAAGCAGCAAAGCATTTCAGTTACTTCAAGACCTTGAGATACTGGAAGAACTTCAAAGCCTTGAGAGTTGTTTTATTCTGCTATATGTTCTAACTGTTCTGTGTTGCAGATTGGATATTTGATTATACAGATCAATGATTTACTGCATATACTTATAGTTTACACTATTTACATATCTAACACAATTGCAGATGATCAGAACCGGAAGGATCAAAGTTATCTGGGTTTAACTTTGAATATCTGTGAAGCAGGTTCAGAGCTCCAAGGCCTTGAGATATACCTTGAGCTGCTGGCAGTATTTACAGAACTAAGTTGATTCTTTTTTGCAGGTTGTGATTCTTATTGTTGTTATTATTCATTGACTTCTAAGAGTCTTAAACTTGTTTTCATGATTTATATGTATTAGAAGTTATATAGGTTATTGTTCTAATCTTTTAACCAGTTTTATCAGAAACTGGATAACCAAACAGTCATAGCACTGTTATCTTTTTGAATTTTGTTGTTGCTGTGTTTCAATGCTGTTGCAGGGTTGTTAAACGTGAACGAGCAATCTCAACAAACTCCAACGGATATCCACTTAGAGCTGTTTGAATTTCAGTTGAAAACAGAAAGAGGATTTGTAGGAACTGAGATCCTAAAATCTCTCAATCAGTTGCAGCTGTGGATAAAAGAGACTGGTTTGAATTTTGAAGAGGAGAGGGGCTTGCAGAATACTCAGAAAGGTGTGAAAAATTCGTGGGAGATCATTCATTCAAACACACAAACATTCAGGCTTCAATCCAGATTCCAGAAGATCAAATCAATCCATTTTTCAGAAGAACACATCCAGGCTTCAACAACTTATCTTTTCTACTGTGCTCTTCACTTGTACTTTAATCTGTGTATATTTAGATTATCTTAAACCCCACTTAACCTAGTGGTTGGTTGTTCAAGTGAACAACAAGAGGTTCTTGTTAGCTCAACAGTTAGTAGATGGAACTAGATAGGTTTGGAACCACAAGCTGTATAGGTGTAAGGAAAATCACTTAGGCTTGAAGATCTAGGGCTGTTTCTGTGTGAGTAATAAGAAGTATTTGCCCAATCCTGGTTGAATTAGATCCCTCAGGCAGAGATTAGGTCCATTGGGACTGAACTCTGTAAATTGCTTTGTGTTCTTTACTTTACAATTTGATTATTATCTGCTGCTTACAACTCAAATCAAACGAGGGTTCAAAAGCTGTTTAGAATTGATTACAGTTCAAGGCCTTGAAACTTTATATTTTGCCTTTGAAAGTTTCAGACAGTTTACTAAAATATCAAGGCCTTGAGATTTGAGTTTTACACAAAGTCATTCTGTTAAACTTTGAGTTTTGCAAAAAATTTCCATACTCTATTCAACCCCCCCCCCTTCTAGAGTATTTAGGTCCTGTATTTAGTCTACATTACACACTTTCATCGTGCATATCTTCACATCTCCTCTATCGATAATCTCTCGAATAAGATGGAACTTCCGGAGTACATGTTTGGATTTCTGGTGTGATCTAGGTTCCTTAGATTGAGCGATCGCGCCTGTGTTGTCACAATACAACACTGTGGCATCCTCAATGCTAGGAACTACACCAAGCTCAGAAACAAACTTTCTAATCCAAACAACTTCCTTTGCTGCACCACTTGCAGCAATATACTCAGCCTCTGTTGTAGAATCAGCAACCGTCTCTTGCTTGGAACTCTTCCAGCTCACAGCTCCTCCATTTATGCAATACACAAATCCCGACTGCGATCTGAAATCATCTCTGTCGTTTTGGAAGCTTGCATCTGTGTAACCAGTTACACGCAACTCTTTCTCACCTCCAAATATCAAGAACGCATCCTTAGTTCTTCTTAAGTACTTGAGGATGTTCTTGACTACTATCCAGTGACTCTCACCCGGATTAGACTAATATCTGCTCGCCATAATCAACGCGTATGATACGTCCGGTCTAGTACATAACATGGCGTACATGATAGATCCTATGGCCGAAGCATAGGGGATCTTACTCATGCGGTCCATCTCAATCTTATTGGATGGACAATCACTCTTCGAAAGAGTAATTCCATGGGACATGGGCAATAATCCCTTCTTGGAATCTTGCATGTTGAACCGTTTCAACACCTTGTCTATATATGTACTTTGACTTAGGCCTATCAACCTCTTAGATCTATCCCTATAGATCTTTATACCGAGTATATAGGATGCTTCCCCTAAGTCTTTAATTGAGAAACACTTTCCTAGCCAGTCCTTAACTGATTGCAGCATAGGAATATTGTTTCCAATGAGTAGAATGTCATCCACATACAAGACCAGGAACGCTACGGAGATCCCACTAACCTTCTTTTAGACACACGACTCATCTTCGTCCTTGACGAAGTCAAACTCTTCGACAGCTTCATCAAAACGTCGATTCCAACTCCTAGAAGCTTGCTTCAATCCATAAATGGATCGCTGAAGCTTACACACTTTATTTGCATGCTCTGGATCTACAAAACCTTCTGGTTGTGTCATGTACACATCCTCGAGAAGATTCCCATAAAGGAATGCTGTTTTGACATCCATCTGCCAAATCTCATAGTCATAGTAAGCCGCAATTGCAAGTAGGATTCGGATGGATTTGTTCATAGCGACTGGGGAAAAAGTTTCATCATAGTCTATACCATGAATCTGTCTGAATACTTTAGCCACCAATCGGCCCTTATAGGTAATTACATTACCATCCATGTCGATCTTCTTCTTGAAGACCCATTTGCACCCTATGGGGCGTGCCCCTTGGGGTGGTTCCACCAAAGTCCATACTTGGTTTGTGTAAATGGATTCCATCTCGGATCTCATGGCTTTTAGCCACTTCTGAGAGTCCGGCCCTTGCATGGCCTCTCCATAGGTAGTAGGCTCATGTCCTATGAGCATTGTGTCACCAGTTTCCGTCACGAGAAGTCCATATGGCGCACTCTAGTCGACCTACGAAGCTCTTGTGTTACTTGAACAGGTTGCTCCACAACCTGTTGTGGTTCCTGTTCATGTTCCATAATCGAATCATTAATTTGTGGTTCTTGAATTTCTTCAAGTTCTACAGTCCTCCCACTTGCTTCTTTAGAGACAAATTCTCGTTCTAGAAAAACGCCGATCCGAGCAACAAACACTTTGTTATCGGTTGGATTGTAGAAGTTATAACCCTTAGTTTCCTTAGGGTATCCCACAAACTTACATTTATTCGATTTCGGCCCGAGTTTGTCTGGCTGTAAACATTTTACATAAACATCGCAGCCCCATATCATCATAAACGACACTGTGGGACGACTCCCACTCCACATCTCATGTGGTGTCTTCATGAATGATTTGGATGGAACACGGTTAATGGTGAAAGCTGCACACATTAAATCATGGCCCCAAAAAGATAACGAAAGACCTGTTTGACACATCATAGATCTCACCATGTCCAACAAGGTTCGATTTCTCCTCTCGGATACGCCATTCCATTGTGGCGTTCCGGGTGGAGTGAGTTGGGATAATATCCCACTCTCTCTAAGATAATCATCAAACTCTTGGCTCAAGTACTCACCTCCTCAATCTGATCGTAAAGCTTTGATACTTTTGCCAAGTTGCTTCTCTACGTCATTCTTAAATTCCTTGAATTTCTCAAAAAGATTCGGATTTAGCCTTCATAAGGTATACAAATCCTTAACTACTGAAATCATCAGTGAATGTAATGACGTATACATAACCATCTCTGGCAGGTGTAGCAAACGGCCCACACACATCACTATGTATGAGTGCTAATTGCTCACTAGTCCTTTCACCTTTCTTGATGAAAGGGGACTTTGTCATCTTTCTCAACAAACAAGCCTCACATGTCTCATATGATTCAAAATCAAATGAGTCTAGAAATCCATCTTTATGGAGTCTAGATACACGTTTTTCATTTATATGGCCTAGACGACAATGCCATAGATGAGCAGGATTTAAATCATTCATTTTAATCCTCTTAGAATTTATGTTATAGATTGGATAGCTTAGATCAAGGATATATAATCCATTAAATAATTGCGCACTACAATAGTGAATACTATCAAAATAAATGGAACAACAATTGTTCTTTATTGAAATAGTAAAACCTTTCTTGTCCAAACAAGATACGGAAATAATGTTCTTACTCATAGCAGGACCAAAGAAGCAATTATCTAATTCTAATACTAATCCAGAAGGCAGAGACAGCCTATACACGCCTATAGCCAATTCAGCAACTCTTGCTCCATTACCAACGCGCAAGTCCACCTCTCCTTTCGCTAATCTTCTATTTCTACTTAGATCCTGCATATTTCGACAAATATGAGATCCACATCCAGTATCCAATACCCATGATGAAAAAGTATTTAAATTAACATCTACAACAAAAATACCTGGTGGTTGTGGGATCACTATCCCAAGACTTTTATCCTCCAGATACTTTGGGCAATTCCTTTTCCAGTGTCCATGCTGACTGTAGTAGTGAAAATCACCCTTGATCACGCCTTTGGCCACACCACCAGCAGGTTTAAGAGCAGTGTCCTTAGGTTTAGAAACTGCCTTGCCTTTACCCTTGGAAGTAGAGGCAAACATTTTACCCCTTCCTTTCTGCACCATCATTATGGCCTTGCCCCTTCCCTTGTTGATGGATTGTTCAGCTGTCCTCAACATATTGAGTAGCTCTGGCAGAGTCTTGGCGATGTCATTCATGTTATAGTTCATGATGAGCTGTCCATGACTATCCGAAAACGATTGCAGAATGAGATCTGTGGACAACTCTTGACCAATCGGGGACCCTAGGCGATCGAGATTCTCAAGATACCCGATCATCCGCAACACATGTTGTCCTACGGGGTTCCCTTTTGCCAAGTGACTCTTGAACAATGCCCGAGAAACTTCATACCGTTCAACCCTTTCCTGCTCTTGAAAGAGCTGCTTCAAGTGTTTGATTATATCGACTGAATTCATGTTCTCATGTTGCTTCTGAAGCTCCGGAGACATGGTGCAAAGCATAAGGAAGGCTGTATCATTAGCATCGTCAACACGTTTCTGATACGCATTTAGGGCTGCAGGGGTATTGTTCTCCGGACCCTCTGGAACGACTTCTTCTAGTGTGTACAGTTTCTTTTCTTGTTTAAGAACAATTCTTAAATTTCTGTACCAGTCCAGAAAGTTGGTTTCAGAAAGCTTGTCCTTCTCAAGAACAGCCCGTTGGGAGTGTGATGAATTCGATGAATTATTTGCCATTGGAATTCTACAAAACGAGAAATATACAAGATTTTAGTATGATTTTACTATACCCAATAATGGCTAGATTATAAAATATAGCTCCCACTATTTTTCTCGGATTAATAACCCTCCATATTAATGGGGAAAATATTCTTATATTTTCTAGTGGGCCAAGATCCATATTTTGCCTTTTCCAAGCTTGCTTTGGCAAGTCACCGGGAATTGGTTATTTAGGTAGGAACCATTCCAATTACATCATAAGTAACTCTTGGTTCAATTGGGCAAATAAAAATTATTTATCCATCCCCATGGATAATCCCAACTGTATGCCTCTAGATTCTTTTAATCTTATTAAATCTACCTAGTTGTGTCCAACCTCTTACTTAAACAATTGCACATTGTTACGTGCCATCGCATCTAATCACGATAAACCATGTTGCCATGCTTTGGGACGCACAATCATGGGATATAGTGATCATGATGAGTGTTTAAATAACGAGAAGGCATAAACACAATATTTTGAATGAGGGATTTTCCTTTCAATTTTAATTTGTATTGTTGATCCATATCAACATGATCTTTATGTTTGAGTTTTGGGCAAAACTCCAAATCATAGATCGGGGTTGTCTAATTTTCTTATTATCCTAATCGCATGCATCAAACATACACCAATCACAAAATAATAAGACAGTAAGATAAACAACCACAACAAAATAAACGTGATGTGGATATGGCCTTTCTAGACTAAGATATTCCCAAGCCAATGAGAATATCTATGAACCCTAAAAATAGATCACATCACCATGCGCTTCCATCTTTTGGCCCATCCTTCATAGTTTTGTGGAATGCTCCATGCTCCATGGCTCTAATGTCTTTGGGCTTCTTTTCTTCAATCTTGGCTAACAATCTATTTTATCTAGCTACACCTATACTAAATATAATAAACTCACAAGTTGAGAAATAAACGACTCGCAGGCCGTAAACCTTAATTAACTATTACATTAATTGATCAGCTCGCAGGCCGTAACACAAACCACAAAATAAACATTCACACACAAACCACAACCTAGGGCCATATCCAACCACCATGTGAATAGCACATAAACAGTTAAAACCAATTTTAACGCGCTTGTTCAATTTTTGATTGTTTTGTAAGAAGTAGGGTAAAAAACAATCCAAAAAGAACTTCCCAAAGCCCTATTGGATAACACACGGCCCTAGGGCCCGGCCTAGCCCAAGCCGCCGGTCCCCCCGGTCGCGCCTAGGCCCACACGACCCTTAGGCCGTGCGTGGCTTGGGCGACAAGGCACAGGGGCGGTCCCCTATGGGGGTCCGAACCCTTCTAGGAGTTGTTTCCAAAAACAACTCCTTCCTTGTTTCCCAATCCAAGTTGTTTCCATGTTGAAAAACCCTTTTTTCAAACATGTGCCCAAACCCTAATCTTCAAACCAAGAAACTCACTAATTTGTTGCATCCAATGCACAATTAGATCTTGTTAGATTGAATCTCCATTCAATTGCATCTACTATGCTTAATTTTTCGTTTTACGCGATAAACATGAATTTAAAGTGTTAAAACAACAAAATCGTTACACATAAACTACGTTATGCTCTACGACCCGTGGCTCTGATACCACTGTAGGGTTTTGAACATGGAATCTCAGCGGAAGAAGATAATTATTCCGTTCAAATACCTCCAAGGATCACAAGTCAAGAACACATAACGACAGTAAAAGGATTAATATGTGTGTTACCTTTGGGTTCTCCTGAGATGACTTCAAACGCGAATAATGTCACGTTATCTACGGTTGATCCACGCCTAGGATAGAGAATTGGACCTCCCAACCTTCTTGTGTTAGCTAGAACGGAGGAAGGAGACAACGGAATCACGCAACGAAGCCACAAAGAGAGGCTCGACCTCTTTGGTGTGGCCGACGGGTTTGGGGCCGCGGGTAAGCGGCGGACGCCTCTTGCCTTGCTTGCTCTCAACTCTTTTCTCTCCTCTCAATATTTTTTATGAATAACATGTATTGAGAGGGAAGGAAGGAGTTCCTTTATATAGTCCAACTACTCCTAGTTGTTTTCATGAAGGGCCCAATACTAATCATATCCATATATAGATTAGTATTATTTTCTAATTAGTCCTACTAAGTTAGCAACTTGTTGCAATATGATCATTTTAATTAATCTTTATTAATTAAGTCCCTTCTCCTATTATATCCATATGGCGTGTGACCCCATAGGTTTCTACTTAATTGGTAGTAACTATTTACAAACATGGAGCGGTGTCTAGCACCACATCCATGCCACCAAATTAATAGAAATAGTCATATTGACAAACCTTGTGATCTTATTATCACATCCCTTTGTCTCAATATTCGGATTGGACACGAGACATACAAGTCACACTCGTATATCCAATCCATGTTTCTCGATCCTGGGAATAGCCCTATCCATGCATATGATTTCAATATCCCTATATTGATTAATATGATTCCGGCCAGACATTCCATAGGCGCCATCCCTCGAGTGGCCTCGGATATTTGCTCCCGTTATGTGGAGGGACAAATCCTATCTACATGACTCACCATCTCTAAGCTTGCTTCCTATTGTGCCCAACATGCGCTTTTATAACTACCCAGTTACGGAGTAGCGTTTGACGTTGTCAAAGCACAATATTCAACAACTAGAGGATCTAGTGACTTCAAGTCTAAGGATGATAATATCCTATCACCGCGAGAAGCGCTTGTGACTTTACATAACTTTTATGTAGCCTTCTCGGATTTGGGTCAATCCGGTATGTCATTACCCCTAATACATACCCATGTGTTGGACCGTGATATCTCCATATCAATCCAACCCCATACTAGTATATAGATGATCGTCCTGTTAATCTTTATATTTGACTAGGGATATTTAAGATAAACAACACGATTTGTAAATCTAAGGACTTCATTATATTAAATATCTCCATAAATAATACAATGATTATTCTAGCCAATTCATACTAAAATTAGATTGCCTCTAGGGCATCTATTCCAACATTGAGGCCATGAGATCCGTGATGGAATCCATGTATGCCAAAAAAGTATGGACTTTGGTGGAACCACCCGAAGGGGCACGCCCCATAGGGTGCAAGTGGGTCTTCAAGAAGAAGATCGACATGGATGGTAATGTTATTACCTATAAGGGCCGATTGGTGGCTAAATGATTCATACAGATTCATGGTATTGACTATGATGAAACCTTTTCACCAGTCGCAATGACCAAATACATCCGAATCTTACTTGCTATTGCAGCATATTACGACTATGAGGTTTGGCAGATGGATGTCAAAACAACATTCTTGTTTGGCAGATGGATGTCAAAACAACATTCTTGTATGGGAATCTCCTCAAGGATGTGTACATGAAACAACATGAGGGTTTTGAAGATCCAAAGCAAGCCAACAAAGTCTGTAAGCTGCAAAGATCCATTTATGGGTTAAAGAAGCTTCTAGGATTTGGAATCGACGTTTTGATGAAGTAGTGAAAGAGTTTGGCTTCATCAAAAACAAAGATGAGTCTTGTGTGTACAAGAAGATTAGTGGGAGCTCTAGTTCACCTAGAAGACTTATCATCTTCAACATGATCCCTTACAGAGGATCCTTCAACCATTTTTGTGTTCATGAGGTTTTTCATAGCAACCTGCCTGGCAGCACGATCCTGATCCCCAAACATCTCTTTGAGGTTCTCCATGATCTCAAGGGCAGAGCCCATGTTCTCATGTTGATGCTGCAACACATTAGACATGGAGACTAATATGTAGCATTTAGCCATCTGATCGACTTTCTGCCACCTCTTATAAGGCTTGGCTTCTTCCTCAGAAGCCCCTTTTAGAGGTTCTTCAGGACATTCCTCAAGAAGCACAAATTTGTAATCCTCAGCAGTTAGCACAATATTCAAATTCCTCTTCCAATTAATATAGTTTGAACCAGTGAGTTTGTTTTGATTCAAGAGAATAGATAGTGGGTTGAATGCGTTCGACATTTTGAACCTGAGAATCATGTAAATAAAACATATAAGGGCAATGTAAACCACCAGTAGTCTAACACACATAAAAATAGTATGCCACGATGGGTGGACGTCTACCATTCATTCTATAGTTAGACATGGTTTCTTTGGTCCTGCAAGCCATAGCAGTGAGTCCGATGGGGAGGATACTATAACTTACATCTAAGTGTATACCATCATTTTACTTCTAAACCCCTTACCCCATTACATGCCTCTCAGAGATGACACATAAATAGTAATTGTTAGAAGTATCCTCATAGGAATTTATACCAGTGATACTATAGTGGTTATGTTCGATAAGAAGGTTAACTCCAAGGCTAACACACACAACCAACTACATCAATTATAAATCAATGATGGAGACCGCGGGATCTAGCAGCACTAGACTCCCTCTCCCACTTAGTTGTTTGAACAATTTAATACAAATTAAATTATTTATCCATGTTGTCCATGATTAAAATGCAAGCATTCACAATAATCATACACATAGATACAATCAAACACATAATAAGCATTCAACCACACACAGCCCTGCTATTATGGTCCGAGCTTCATTATCCGCGCTATCATGCTTCAGTCCCATCCGAGATCGACCTTTCACAGTTTCCCGCCGATCCAACTCGGCGTTGAGTTGGCTGGGGTTTCTGGGGTGCGATTTCTGTGCATCATTTTTAACCCGGTGTGCCCTTTTTCTGAAAATCGCCATGCCATCTTCACCCTTATGTCTTCACTATAATTACAGTAACCCTAGCCTCCATGGATTCCGCAAATCAGTCTATAACAGAGTAACAGAGACTGCTATAGACTTTCAATTCCTCCAAGGAGTTCACATGTTATTCTAAAACTTGAATAAGAGAACCTAGGGTTTACTATTACAGATTACATATTTCATCCACGAAAAACAGCGTGGGAACCAAAACTAAATCAAACCACACACATCAAACAGTGTGACCATAATAGCAATACACGATTCAATCTGCAAAACAGACTTAGACATTGCAATCTTCCTACTCTAACATGCATAGCCTGTTCGATTATTGGACAACATGGATGTATAGCAGATATGCAGAGTCGAACCTCGACTCTAATACCAATTGAAGGGAGGCGAATCCCTGGACCAGTTCGATTGCATGTCTGCTATACCGATTATTATTTGTTTCAACATGAACGCTAGAAACCCTACTAGGCGGAATTAGGGTTCATACATGCGTCCAAGCTATCTGATGTTGGTCTGAACACTCCATACCTTCTCCCGTATTCTTGAAGTTCCTCTTGGATGCAAGTGTGGGCTTGCTGCTTCCAGAATTCTTCTTGGCCTCCAGACGAATTGCTCTCACTCTCGAAACCCCATATTTTGGTGTGTATCTAAAGCATACGAATTCTGAAGACTACAGACACTTATATAGGCTACGGGAGGGACCTGGAAGAGAAAATGCGAATCAGGCTCCTAAATTTATTAGGACTTCTGGTTCCACCCGAACCTAGCCTGAACAAAGTTAATAACAGTTAGTACCACTAAATAACTGATATTGCACTCCTGTCCATATTCTCTAAAAATAATATTTCAAAAT
The DNA here is from genome assembly GCA_023055425.1 of Linanthus parryae. Taxonomy (NCBI): domain Eukaryota; kingdom Viridiplantae; phylum Streptophyta; class Magnoliopsida; order Ericales; family Polemoniaceae; genus Linanthus; species Linanthus parryae. The sequence continues at coordinate 128,114,048 of JALGPY010000001.1, forward strand.
CCTGTTATTAGATACTTATTATCTCCCCATGTTAAGATTACAGATATCCGTCGATTAAATTAATTACTGACTAATTCATTTAATCGACCTCTTCCCAAATTCCTTGATCCTTACCACTTAACTTATTTGATATGTCCAGATTACCAAGTAATCTACCTGCAGGGTTTGACATAATCAAAACTTATAAGCTTCATCAAGGGGATATCATCAATCCCATAACCGGGACATGGATTCCTTCGATATATCAATTTACACCATGGACTCAATAGTATCACCCAACTCATCGAGGTTATTGACTCCATAGGAATCTCACTCACTTGACTTGTCAGAGCAATAACTATTAAATACATGTGCACATTGACCATCTAAGGATTAAGACCATAAGTAATCATAATAACCATGAGACATAGCTTGTCTTATTATGTCAGTACAAAGACAATGATCTCAACTTGGTCCTGTTCAATATACACAAAGTATACTAGCACATTGAGTTGAAACTATAGTATAAACTATACTGTTTAATGTAGCCAAGACAGACGTACTAAAACAATGTGCTACACTCGTTCCGATGGTTTGTCAAATTCCATCTAGATTGTGAACTCACAACTTTCATTCCACAAGAACCGAAGATAAGATCTTCTGTGTGTAAGTTAGACTCTACACACCAGATCTTCTACTATGTAGAACAATAGACAATTATGCACAATAATAATATAATGCAAAAACATTGCCCAAAACTATTCTCATAAATATCAAATTCATATAATCCTATACAAAAAGTATGGCTTTTAGTATTCAATCCAACATGGAGCTTGCAGGTCTTCAAGGGAAACCGCAGGGTCCCAATATTCCACCGCCAAGAGGGATCCTCTGACTGAGTAAGGTCCACCATACAAAACTTCGATAGGATCGTTGAAGTGGAGAAGTGGACAACAAATAAGTTATTATGACTTCCAACCATTTGGATTTCTAAGGATGGTCTCCAAAGATCTCTAAGTTGCTCGATACAGATGGTTGGGTTGAAAATGATATCATCAACAATACAAATAGTGATACATTGGAGGGGTGTTGGTTCATAATAATCGGAAATGGTATTTTGAATGGATCTTTGAACACCACGACATGATGGATCTTCTATGAGGCCCGGGGGAGAGAGGCGAGCAGCAGGGAAGATCCTGTTTTGAGGGTGGTGGGAGAAACAACGATGGCGTGGGTGAAGTGGTGGTTGGAGGTTTGTGTGCGGTTGTGTTGATGTAGTGGTGGAGGTGGGGGTGGCAGACGGCTCCACCCAAAATTTGGTTGCAGTGCTTGGGGAATCGATCTAGAGCCGACGTCGAAGGGTTGGGAGATAGGGTTTCTACTCATCGAAGGAGACTTAGAGTGAAGTTTGGAGGGGTAATAGATGGTTCGAACCGGTGCATGACTACTCAATAAATACCTGACGAAGCTTCGGAAGATGTAAAAGCCACAGGGAGTATGGGGGTATCGAAGTGACGCAACATCTAGGCGTGATTTCCGGTGATTTTTTGAGGAGTGATGATTGAAGGAAAGAGAATAGGGTATGGTTGTGGCGACCTCCATTGGGTAGAGAGGCGGTGACAAAACCAGACAGAAGGAGAGATAGAGATGATGTTGGGAAAGGAGAAACTTGAAGAGGAGGAGAATGCAACAATTTCCAAGAAGGAATGTTCGTTTGGGGCCCTAGAAAACCATGCACAAGCAGAAAGACATGGAGGGAAGAAAGAGGAAATAGAGAGTGGATTAGGGCAACAAAGAGTTTTGGGAGGAAAAAAAGGCATGGATAAAAAAAATAACAACTAGAGAGAAAGAAAAAGGTAGGGAATTAGTTTATTTTGAATTCAATGTTTAGATTTGGAGGAGCAACATGATGAAAATTTAGCATGTGATGAAAGGTAATGGAAGAACATCAAGAACTTGAAGAATAGGTAGAGGAGTAGAGAGGATTTTCTTTCTCCAGAAATCAATCCATTCTTCCATATGGATTGAAATGCTCAAAAGGTTTTACTTATCAAAAACTCTTAGTAACACACTACTATTTTAGTTATTTTCCGAATCTACGAAGAAAAACTATTTTAAGGACTTGGGTACGAGACCTGATGCACAAGCCAATCTTGCCACTAGGCTAAGCCCCGACTTCACTATCGTAACTTGTTGGCTGACATGGGTACGTTAATTCGAAATCCACTTACCTAGCGGGTGAAAAGACTTGAGGTCTATAGCCGAAAGAAATATGACCATATTATGTATCAACAATAAGGATACGTTTGGTGTAGAGATTGAAAAGTGAGGACACATGGGTCCCATTGTTTAATAGTAAGGTGTATTGATATTAACATGTTAATTACTTATGTAGGATTATGTAGCATTTTTGTTTGCAGTATTACAAAATAGAGTATTAAGACTTAATATTCAATTTCACCTTCATGATGAGATAAGTAATAAGGAGGTATTGAAGCTAGGGTGGTAACTCAAGTGGTAGAGTATTGAAAGCCCCTGCATGAGATCCTGAGTTCGAACCCGGTTGATGAGAAAAATAATTTCTAAAAAAAAAAAACGTAATAAGGAGGTATTGAATCCCCCTACAATTATATCCGTACACCAAACACCAGTTATTATTCTTTACTGATATTATTATTATTATTGTACTTCTTCTTTATCCTGTATCAAACGTCCCCTAATTGTAACATTTGGTTTCCGCCAATCTAGCCCAAGATATCGTACCGAGTTTGTTTTCTCATTTTCTGAAAAAAGTGCACTATTTCAGAGAAAAAGACAAAATGTACATGCTCGATAATTTCGCTGAGAAGAAACCCCTATTCATATTCAAGAGGAGGACTATATTTAATAAGCTAAACCATTGAATTGAACCCATAAAAATGTGCTAATAATGGTGCAAGTCATGGATACAATCTAATTGCCCTAAATAAATATCATTTTTGTGCTTACTTGATTACATTTAAACGAATTTATTATGTTTTTTTTGAAATTAACGAATTTATTATGTTAATTAACATACAATTATTACAACTACCTATGCATATCCATTTTTTTTGAAAAAGACCTGCACATATCTCGAAAAGATACTGATAATTACAGCACAAGATCGGATAATTACAACACAATATTTTGTTACATGACATATTTACCCTTACGTATTTTGTTGCATACATTCGTCCCTCCCAATTCCACAGTCAAATACCCACTTCTGTCAAGCATTTCACCCCAAGAGTTCAAAATTCAAATGAAAAGTCCAATCTCTACTCAACTTACTCGTCTTATCCTCGCGATCAGATTGCTACCACTAAATTTCCCCGCTGCCAGTAGTCGCGTGAATTGACCAAAATCCAAACAAGCAACCTACCTGCAAGGGAAACTCCATCAACTGGTTATCGAAGCTTTCTCTCACGAACAAGGGTCACACAACTCAATTCAACCTCCACCCATCACCACGGACTCGAAATCTTCTACAACCTTAAACTCATAGCCACACTACCAAATCGATCTCGAAACATAACCCATCGCTGACCATTTTCACCACAAAATCGAATAGAACCATGGTAGCGAAACCCCTCTGTGACCATCGAACAGACCCGTGGGTTGATGTATAGAAGATGGGAAGGGGAAATGAAGGATTGAGGATCACAACGCATTGCATAATGGTTGGTGGACGGTGAGGACGGCAATGATTTGGCCCACAATTGCTTTACGGTGATATTTGAGAAGTCAGGAAATGGTGGTTGTGTGAATTGGAGATGCAGCAATCGTGTGTATGTGTGTGATAGCAGAAGCTATCGATAGAGAAGCAGTTCGAGAAACTTCGGTCTCCAATTCAGCAATTCTAGAAGCTGAGATCTCCAAAACTAGGGTTTCTACTAAATAAACTTAATTCTCATTCATTGATAATCAAAAGCTGAAGCAACACAACCTATAAATACTACTAGACAATCCTGGACTTAGAAACGTTTCCTTATCCGACTCTGTTAGGTTTTGGTGATTCAAACCTAGCATAGAAAATTGACTTGGTCAAAGGCGGCTAAGTATTGTTTCCTTGTTAGTTTTGGAGTTATTTCCTTGTTCGTTTTGGAATTGTTTCCTTGTTCGTTTTGGCAACTTTTGGACGTTGCTTTGGGCACAAGTCACTAGTTTAGGCCTATATATGGGTGTAGGACTCTTCTATTGACATGTGTGGTGTGTCTTGGATTGTAATTGGCTCTCTCATCAATAAATTGGTTCGTTTTGTCCGTGGATTAGCTAGTCTCAAAAAACTAGTGAACCACGTTAATTCTTGTGTTGTTTCTTCATCGTGTTCATCGTCTCATCGCTCCTCTTGGTGCTTCCGCTGTCGTTTTCTAACAAGTGGTATCAGAGCCAGGTTGTTGGATATCGAATTGGTGAGGAGTGATGTCAAACATGATGAAGATTGATCGTTTTGATGGGAAGAATGGTTTCAGCTTGTGGCAAATCAAGATGCGTGCTTTGTTGAAGCAACAAGATCTGTGGTTGCCACTAGCTAAAAAATCGGGCATTGAAAAGACCACCTCGGAGTTTGTGAAGATGGAGGAGAAGGCGCATTCGACGATCATGTTGTGCCTCGCGGACGAAGTGATCACTGGGGTTGCAGATCAGACCTCTGAGGCTGGCTTATGGAAGAAGTTGGAGGATCTCTATGCAAAGAAATCCGTGGCCAACAAGTTGATGTTGAAGCAGCGGCTCTTTGGTCTTCGTATGATTGAAGGTACGCTTATTGGCGATCACCTAGACAATCTCAACACTATTTTGCTTGAATTGCGCAATAGTGACGAGACTGTTAGTGATGTTGATGCGGCTTTGCTCTTGTTGGTGTCTCTACCTCCTTCTTTTGAGGGTTTCGTCCAATTGTTTGTTGTTGGGAAGGAGACGATAACCCTAGAGGAAGTTCGTTCGGCGTTGCACAAAATGGAGTTGAGGCACAAGGCGTCAAAGTTTGAAGATCATGATGGTGGCGCATTCATGGTCAAGGGAAAGGGTAAGGGTGGAAATCGGAACTATGGTAGATCCGACTTACCATTAGATGTTTGTGCGTTTTTTCGTGAGAAGGGCCATTGGAAGCGGAATTGTCCCAAGAATAAAGGATCTGCATATGCTGCAGTTCACGGTGGAGGGAAAAATTCCGAGGATGGCTACGTTCTCTAGTTCTCGTGTGCAAGCTTGGGCTCCAGGCGTAGGAGCATGGGCGTGTGATTTGTGACACGCGGATTGGTTGCATGTATTGGTTGTTGGCATGTTATTGGGCATGCATTGGTTGTTGGCATGTTATTGGGCATGTCTCGTTTGGCGTCTTGGTGCGGTAAGAATTGACGGCGCATTGGCATGACTTGATTGATGGGCACTTTTGTCGTTAAGTGTCATTGTAACGACGTTGTGGAGATGCATTGTGTCATGGTGCATTGGGGTGTGTTGATTGAGACACACAAGTATATGCATTTGTTGAAACGTAAAGACGCGCTTGTTGTGGCGCATAGTGGATGTGTTCCAATACCGCAAATTTGGGAATACATCCTATCGGTTGATTAGTTGATCGTTTCAATTTGGGTGGAGGCGTTCTTGATTGGGAGGCGCATTCACAATTGGATTGATGAGGAGCATTGGATTGGTTGCTAGGGTGTTTGAATCAAGGTGGAGATTTGTTAGGTTTTGGTGATTCAAACCTAGCATAGAAAATTGACTTGGTCCAAGGCGGCTAAGGATTGTTTCCTTGTTAGTTTTGGAATTATTTCCTTGTTCGTTTTGGCAACTTTTGGACGTTGCTTTGGGAACATGTCACTAGTTTAGGACTATATATGGGTGTAGGACTCTTCTATTGACATGTGTGGTGTGTCTTGGATTGTAATTGGCTCTCTCATCAATAAATTGGTTCGTTTTGTCCGTGGATTAGCTAGTCTCAAAAAACTAGTGAACCACGTTAATTCTTGTGTTGTTTCTTCATCGTGTTCATCGTTTCATCGCTCCTCTTGGTGCTTCCGCTGTCGTTTTCTAACAGACTCATACTAGAATTCCAACTATATTGAAATTACCTAAAAACCCCAAAATAATAAATAAACTTCCTAAATACTTAATAATTATAATAATGACGAAAATTAACTAATTACGTAGCATAATCCTTGAGATAACTTGGTTGACGATGAATGCGGTCAGAACGTCGCACCGTAGTCGTGTCCTGGCCCGTATCAACCTCCCCCCGTTGACATTCATTGTGTCCTCACGGTGAAGCTGCTGGCAATCGCCTCTTCTTCAAATTCCAAAAGCATCAACTTGGCCCCACACTTGTGGCCCGCAAAATATTTCTGATCGCAGTTGAAACACAACCCTTTAGCTCGCTTGTCCTGTTGCTCGGCGTAGCTTAGTTTGCGTATGGTTTTACCGGAAGAAGATGCTGCAACGGTGAGACTTGCTGTGGTCTGTTGCATGGCTGGGTGGGCGGGCGTCGCTTGCTGGTAGCTTTCGACGGCTGAAACCGTCTCAGCTAATGATGCCTCTAACTCACGCGCTAGTGCAAACACCTGAGTGAGGAAACGTGGCTGATGAAGCTCGAGGTTGCGGTTGAGTGGAGCTTTGAGACCACTTGTAAATATAGATATGAGTTGTTGCTCAGAAACCGACCCAACACGATTCAACAATTTCTCAAACTCCGTTTGATAGGCTAATACTGTGGTCTGCTGTTTCAATTTGCTCAGCGTACCAAAATAATCACGGTAATAGTCTTGGTCAAACCGGACCTTGACCTCATCCAAAAACGATAACCACGAAGTAAGAAGGAAATTATTCTTTTTATACCTGAACCAATCTGCTGCGTCACCGGTTAAGAGAACACCTACCAACCTGAGTCCGTCGTCTTCTGGCACGCGGTAATAGTCAAAATACTGTTGCACCTTGAAGGTCCAAGTATGCGGATCCGCTCCGGAAAAGTTAGGTGCATCCATACGAAGCTTCGGACCACGTCCGTCGTCGCCGAACGAATCCGGTGGTCGAGGCGCATTATAAATTGCTGGTCCAGGTGTATTAAAATCATATGCAGTGTTGTACCTGGAAGTCCCAAACCGGTTCGGATCTGGGGCGTGGTACCCCGGTCCATACGGATCAGACCACTGCCCGGCGTAAGCGGCTGCAGCCCTTGACAGATTAAAACCCGGATCCGTGTACAAAGCAGCGCCCCGATTTCTCAGGTGGTGGTCGGCCTGGGTTGTTGGTCCAGAGGCCGGCGGTGCCAGTGCCGTGTACTACTGCTGCAGCGGTGGCGGCGCAGGCGCAAAACCTCTGGGGTTGCGTCGTATTCTGATCGCCAGGAAGGTTCTGCGATGTTCATGGGCCGAGGGGTAGCGTCCTGGAAGCGGAGGTCTGTCCAGACCCTTGCGACGGCGGCAGCAGATCCACTGGTGGTGGCGGATGTTGCAGGCGCGCCTTAAGCACTGTGATCCTGGTTTCCATGGTCTGCTCGGCGGAAACCTGGATTGCCGCGTGGGTGGTCTCCACAGCGGTAAGCCTGTGGTCGATGGCTATGAGGGTTGGCGGCGTTGACTGTGGATCGACGGACCGGGGCGATGCAGGCGGCGTTGGGGTTCGGGTCTTCAATTCTGCGACATCAGTCTCCAAATTACCCAGCCGGTTCTGGATGTCCTTTAGTGTGGCTAGGAGTTGTGCTTTGAAATCGTCAGAAAGGTCACCTGAATTCGTCATGGATGAAAGCACCAGTTGATAGCAGAAGCTATTGATAGAGAAGCAGTTCAAGAAGCTTCGGTCTCCAATTCAGCAATTCTAGAAGCTGAGATCTCCAAAACTAGGGTTTCTACTAAATAAACTTAATTCTCATTCATTGATAATCAAAAGCTGAAGCAACACAACCTATAAATACTACTAGACAATCCTGGACTTAGAAACGTTTCCTTATCCGACTCATACTAGGATTCCAACTATCTTGAAATTACCTAAAAACCCCAAAATAATAAATAAACTTCATAAATACTTAATAATTATAATAATGACAAAAATTAACTAATTACGTAGCATAATCCTTGAGATAACTTGGTTGACGATGAATCCGGTCAGAACGTCGCACCGTAGTCGTGTCCTGGCCCGTATCAGTGTGTGAGAAAGAGAAACAAGTAAATGCTGTGAAAATGGATCATGATTAAAGAATTGGGAATCGTGGATGCAGAAGAAATGTGGTTGAAAATGTCAAGGGAAAGTTAAGGGCAAAAACGCCATGCAATAAATATTCTGCTGTAAATAGTAAATAGTGTGCTGTAATTATTTGCACTCTTGAAACTACAACAGCAAGAAAGATAGTAACGGGCTTAATTTTTTTTTAATAAAAGTGTCAGGGGATTCATCATTATTTTTCACCAATCTCCCACGACTCACGTAATTACAAAATAGATAGTGTCACTATTGATTTAGCACGATTGCATCTATGTAGGGGGAGATAAGTGGGATATAATAGTGGGCTAGTGGCTTATCGGGTATTTTGGGGAGAACTTTGACCGACAATTAAGCTAACGAGGTGTTAATTTTTTCATAACATTTTCGTAACACTGCAATACTATAAAAAAATTAATAAATTTTTATATTATATCGTCAGCTAAATTAGTCAGTCAAAGTGACCCTAAAATCAAATAGGGAGGAAGAGCTGGGAGAGAGTAGAATTATTTTTATTCCATCGTATCATCCTCTTGAAGATTCGTCCAAATCAACAATAAGACTTGCATCAAACTCTTGAAACTTAACAAAAGAGGTATAACATGTTTTGAAATTCCAAGCAAAAGCAGACAATTCAAACCCATTCCATGGTGGTTTCATAGTAGACTGCAAACTGAATCATACAAGTGCGCCTAGCTACTTGGCATTGAAACTCAATAGTCATTGAATAATTGGGGCAAAATAAGGAAATTAATCTATTTTCTCTTTGCAACTATAAGATTGAGCAACTTCTTGGCTTCCTTAGATTCTTCCAGCTTTTCTCTCTCCTCTTTCCATAACTTGACTTCGAATTTGGTCATCTTTCTAAGGGTGACCATGTCTTCCTCCATACCCCAATCTCCAAAATAGCCACTTCGCCCTAAACCCTGATCACCACCAAGACTCTTCTCACTCTTGTTGGAAGATGGTGGTGGCCAAAAACAGCAACCTCCTCCTCTTTGTGGTGGTGATGGTGGCGGTGGCTCCATTATCTTCACTCACCACTAAAGGTGTGGCACATATGCACATTTATGTGTGTATATAGTTTTACCTAGAGGAATAAATTTTGAAGGCAAACTTGGTGTACATGATGCGGTGTATCTATGAGATTATAAATGACACCATATCGTACTTTGATCACACTCTAACCGTGTAAGCATTTATTATTACCAACGGTTATCAAATTGTAAGCATTAAATGGAAATGAGTTTCAAATTAATGTTTTTTTGACAGCTTTAATAACAACTATGACAAATAGGGGCCGTTTGTAAGCGTGGGTATGGCTCTGACTTAGTTCGCTAGAGCATATGTAGTGCTCAGTCTCGATGTAAGTTCTAGTTAATTCTTTTTTCATTTGTGTTTATGTTCCATTTGGCTTTGCACAAAAATAATGACGTGCAACTTTTTTAATCTACTATCTCTGTTTCTTCTCTTTCCTATTCGATTGATTTTTTTATCCGTAGTTGGGTCACTTTGACTTGGTGATTTGGATATCAAAACAATGTAATTTTTTGATATTTTTTCATAGTATTATAGAGTAAAGTTTACTCTACAAGGTCATACACAGATTACCAAATTCGTATATATTTTTGCTAACCAAATCACCCAGTCAAAGTGACACAATGAATAGTGTCAAAAAGTGAAGTAAGGTGAAAGAGAAGAAAAAGATGTAGTAACTGGTGATCGTTTCGATACGCCACTCGTCAAAAATTATTGAGTAATGAATGATCAAATTAAGCTCTCAAAATGAGTTGTTGATCATTGATTTCAGAAAGTATCACACAACTTTGTCGAGGAAGAAATTTGGTAATTTATTTACTCGAAATTTTCACTTAGAAGACACGCCCTTAGGGCGTGGCAATTTATTGTGGGGAGATGACCTAGCGAAAGTCCAAACCACCACGCGCGCAACGCCGCTAGGGATTCATTGGTCTGGTCTGATTCGAGATCCGATTGATCCAATCTGAATAGATTAAGTCAGAATCCAATCAATTTAAAATAGACTGAATATGAATTATGAAAGCAAGATCCGAACGAATATGGATCTGGATTTCGATCACTCCGGATGATAGTGTCATGGAGCTATTGATTAAATGAATTCCATGAAGAAGGATTCTCTTAACATTGGCTTAGGGCATCAATATTTAAAAGGTACAATTAGAAAAAGTCTAAAATTTTATGATTTTTAACTATTTTATATAAACATTCTCTCTAGGAACTTGAGGTACAGACTTTCTCTTGGAGATGAAATCTAGCATTTGTCATCTCCAAACGCTTTGGATAATTCATGTGTACATAAAAAAAATTATTTCATGTTTTAACCAACACATCAGTAAGTTTCTTGGTCATCGAAACTATTCGGTTATAGTTCATAATGTGAGTTTGTCAAATCACATGAATCTAATATTCAGTAAAAGAAAATGACTCGTCATAGTGTTTGTTAACTTATTAAGCTTAGTGCCTAGAAAATATGCTCTTGTGCAGTTTTGTATTGATGTTGTATTGCTGCTTTCAAAACCATAATTTAGGCATCTTTGTGTTTGTACATAGTAGTCTTATAATGACATCGAAATACATTCAATTGATTTCTATGTATTTTCTCTTTCACACGGTCTTAAATATCCTTTAATAACTTTAGTTCGACTTTTTCACTATTCCTTTCAAATCGATTTATGAAAAAACATGTAAGATTTTAAAATTTGAGATAAATAAGTAACTGTTAGACTTCTCACGATCACTCAGCCTCATGAACGATAAGAAAAGATGCAATCACACAAGATTTACGTGGTTCGCTAGCCCAATCGAGCTAACTACGTCCACGGCGAAGAGAGACATTTATTTATCAAAAGAAACGTTTACAATGTAGTGCATAAACGTTCCAAGCACTTAGGAGCCTATTTATAGTTCTTAGAACCGACCTAGGATCGTCCTAGATAGATTAGGAAACAATTCCAAAAACGTCAGGAGCAGTCCAGGTCGTGGGTTTTGGTGGTAAAGGTCGTGCGACCTCCCATACCAGCTCCTGCGACCTTTGATGCAGGTCCTGCGACCTCCTACAAATATCCTGATGCTCCGGATATTTTCCTCTAGGTCGTGCGACCTCCGCACCAGGTCCTACGACCTCTGAAAACATCCCTGTTGGATTTTGACGTAGGTAAGGCAGCGGAATAACAAAAATTTAATCCTACTCAAAGCCCACCAAGGATCATAGGAAGAAACATCATAACATGATAAGAGACATATTAATTGTGTATCTCTTGGTTTGAGAGATCACACGAAGAATGATCCTCGTCTCTACGGTTGATCAACGTCTAGATGTGAGATCTAGATTCTTCCTTCTCAAGTTCTATCTTGGACCGGAGGAAGAGGGAAGAAGGAATCAAGCAACGAGGGACAAAGGAGGGGTTCAACCCTCCTCTTTGGCGCCGACGGGAAGGGGGCGGACGGGCTTAGGGGCGGCGGCCTCTAAGCTTTGTCTTGCTCTCTCTTTTGCTCTCTCGCACTCTCTTGTGTTATGTCTAATAACATTAAATGGGAAAGAAGCTAGAGCCTCCTTTATATAGTCCAACAACTCCTTGTTAACTACATAAAGGTCCTTCCTAGTTCTACATGAACTTGGATTAGTCCCTTCCTTGCATATTAGTCCTACCAAGTTTGCAAGGTGTTGCACAATGATCCTTCTTATTAATTATTCATATTAATTAATCCCAAATCTAGTTCTACTTTATTTGGCGTGTGACCCCATAGGTTCCTACAATTGGTAGTAACTTATTACTAACATGGAGCGGTGTCCAGCAACATATCCATGCCACCCAACTAATGGAAATAGTCAGTGATCCCAACAAACCTCTTCTGCCCAATATATCATACTGCGCTATCCCTTTGTCTCCATATCCGGATTGGACACGAGACATAAATAGTCACACTCGTATATCCAATCCATAGTTCCTCGATCCTGGGAATATGCTTATGCAAGCATATAACATCAATATCTCCATATTGATTTATCTGAGTCTGGCCAGACATTCAATAAGCCTGATCCCTCGAGTGGCCGTGGATATTTACTCCCATTATGTGGTAGGGACAAATCCAATCTACATCACTGTGATCTCTAAGCTTGCTTTCTATCATGCCTGATAGATATCTTTATAATTTCCCAGTTACGGTGTAACGTTTGATAACATCAAAGCACGATATTTCACAACTAGAGTATCTAGTGACTTCAAGTCTAAGGATTGCACTTATATTAGCACTACGAGAAGTGATTGTGACTTAACATAATCTAATGTCTCTTTCTCGTTGTGGGTCAATCCAGTATGCCATTACTCCTAATGCATACCCATGTGTTAGACTTGATATATCCATATTAATCTACACACATACTAGTCTATATTTGATGGTCCTATTAATCAATATAGTGGACTAGGGATATTTAAGATAAACAACACATTGCATCTAAGGACTTCATTGTATTAAATATCACAATATATAATAAATGAATATTCTAGCCAATAACAATGTTCATACTAAATATCAGATTGCCTCTAGGGCATCTATTCCAACAGTCTCCCACTTGCACTAGAGCCAATCTGGCGCATCTAATATGCCTATAGATTTGGCGTGCCCTTCATGCTTTCGATGCGCAAGAGGTTTTGTGAGCGGATCTGAAAGATTGTCATCCGTTGGAATCTTGCACATCTTCACATCTCCTCGATCGATCATATCACGAATAAGATGGAATCTCCTAAGTACATGCTTTGATTTCTGGTGTGATCTCGGTTCCTTGGCTTGTGCGATCGCCCCTGAGTTGTCACAATACAACTCTATGGGATCCACGATGCTAGGGACCACACCGAGATCAGTGATAAACTTCTTTATCCAAACTGCCTCTTTTGCTGCTTCAGAAGCAGCAATGTACTCAACTTCTGTTGTAGAATCAGCAACTGTCCCTTGCTTGGAACTCTTCCAGCTCACAGCTCCTCCATTTAGGCAAAATACGTATCCAGACTGCGATCTGTAGTCATCTTTTTCGATTTTGAAGCTTGCATCAGTGTAACCAATTACACTTAGCTCTTCCTTACCTCCAAATATCAAGATCGCATCATTAGCTCTTCTCAAGTACTTTAGGATGTTCTTGACAGCAATCCAGTGACTCTCACCCGGATTGGAATGATATCTGCTCACCATACTCAATGCGTATGATATGTCTGGTCTAGTACATAACATGGGGTACATGATGGATCCTATGGACGAAGCATAGGGTATCCTACTCATGTGGTCCTTCTCAATCTCATTGGAGGGACAGTCATTCCTAGAAAGAGTGACTCCACGTGACATGAGCAAGAATCCCTTCTTGGAATCTTTCTTGTTAAACCTCTTCAACACCTTGTCTATATATGTACTTTGACTTAGGCCGATCAACCTAATAGATATATCTCTATAGATATTTATACCAAGTATATAGGCTGCGTCTCCTAAGTCCTTCTTTGCAAAACACTTTCCTAGCCAATCTTTAACAGATTGCAAAGTAGGAATGTCATTACCAATGAGTAGTATGTCATCCACATACAAGACCAGAAATACTACAGAGCTCCCCCTAACCTTCTTGTAAACACAAGGCGCATCTTCTTTCTTGATGAAGCCACTCCTTGACTGCGTCATCAAAACGTCGATTCCAACTCCAAGAAGCTTGCTTTAATCCATAAATGGATCTTTTCAGCTTACAGACTTTATTGACATTCTCTGAATCCTCAAAACCCTCTGGTTGTGTCATGTACACATCCTCGAGGAGGTTCCCATAAAGGAACGTTGTTTTGACATCCATCTGCCAAATCTCGTAGTCGTAGTATGCTGCAATAGCAAGTAGGATTCGAATGGATTTAGTCACGGCGACTGGTGAAAAGGTCTCATCATAGTCAATACCATGAATCTGTCTATACCCTTTGGCTACCAATCGCCCCTTATAGGCAACTACCTTGCCATCCATGTCGGTTTTCTTCTTGAAGACCCACTTGCACCCAATGGGCCGAGCCCCTTCGGGTGGTTCCACCAAAGTCCATACTTTGTTGGTGTGCATGGAATCCATTTCGGATCTCATGGCTTCTAGCCACTTCTTAGAGTCTGGGCCTTTCATGGCCTCTCCGTAGGTTGCAGGCTCATCATCCATGAGTGGTACGTCATCGGGCTCAGTCACGAGAAGTCCGTACCTCTCTGGCTCATGACGCACTCTCCCTGATCTATGGAGTTCCTGTGTCACCTGAACAGGTTCTTCCACAATTGCTTGCAGTTCCCGTTCCTGTTCCATCATCGGTTCAGTGATTTGTGGTTCTTGAATCTCTTCAAGTTCTACAGCCGTCCCACTTGCTTCTTTAGAGACAAACTCTCTTTCTAGAAACACGCTGTTCGGAGCAACAAACACTTTGTTCTCGATGGGATTGTAGAAATAATATCATTTAGTTTCCTTAGGATATCCCACAAATTTACACTTATCCGCTTTGGGCCCGAGCTTGTCTGTTTGTAAACGTTTTACGTAGACATCGCAACCCCAAATCCTCATACATGACACTATGGTACGTTTCCCAGTATCTCATATGATGTCTTCATGACTGATTTGGATGGAACACGGTTAATGATAAAAGATGCCGTCATTAGAGCATGTCCCCAAAATGATATCGAAATATCCGTTTGAGACATCATAGATTGCACCATATCTAATAGTATGCGATTCTTCCTCTCGGACACGCTATTCTATTGTGGCGTTCTGGGTGGAGTGAGATGGGATACTATTCCACACTCTCTAAGATACTCATCAAACTCTTGGCTTAAGTATTCTCCTCCACGATCCGATCGTAGAGCCTTAATACTTTTACCAAGTTGCTTTTCTACTTCATTCTTGAATTCTTTGAACAATTCAAAGGATTCGGATTTGGCCTTCATAAGGTATACAAATCCAAATCTACTGAAATCATCAGTAAATGTAATGAAGTAGGTGTAACCACCTCTGGCAGGCGTGGGGAACGGCCCGCATACATCGGTATGTATGAGTGCCAATAACTCACCAGTCCTCTCACCTTTATTGTTGAAAGGGGACTTTGTCATTTTTCCTAATAAACAAGATTCACATGTCTCATATGGTTCCAAATCAAATTAGTCTAGAAGTCCATCCTTATGGAGTCTTGATATGCGTTTCTCATTTATATGGCCTAAACGACAGTGCCATAGATTTGTAGGATTTAAATAAATAGTTTTAATCCTTTTAGTATTTATCTTTTAGATTGGACTATTTAGATCAAGGATATACAATCCATTAGACAAACGCGCACTACAATAGTGCATACTATCAAAATAAATGGAGCAACACTTGTCCTTTATTGAAATAGAAAAACCCTTCTCGTCCAAACAAGAAACGGAAACAATGTTTCTGCTCATAGGAGGCACATAAAAGTAATTGTCTAATTCTAAAATAAGTCCATAAGGCAAAGATAGCTCATAAACTCCTACAGCTAATGCAGCAAATTTTGCTCAATTCTCGACGCGCAGATCTATCTCCCCTTTAGCAAATCTTCTACTTCTTTTCAAATCCTGCACATTTCGACAAATGTGAGAACCACATCTAGTATCTAATACCCAATATGAAGAAATAGAAAGATTGAAGTCTATAACATAAATACCTGGTGGTGGTGGAATCACTATTCCAAGCTTCTTATCCTCCAGATATTTAGGGCAATTCCTCCTCCAGTGACCCGGCTGGCTGCAGTAGTGACATTCACCTTTAGCCATGCCTCCACTAGGCTTTAGGGCTTCCTTGGATTTCGCAATCTTCTTGCACTTTTCTTTGGAAGTAGAGGCAACTCCTTTGCCCTTCTTACTATGTACCATCATTATGGCCTTGCCCTTGCCTTTGTTGACGCTCTGTTCCGCTGTCTTTAGCATGTTCAACAAGTCTGGCAGAGTCTTACTAATCTCGTTCATATTATAGTTCATAATGAACTGATTATAACTGTCAGGCAACGATTTCAAGACAAGATCAGTTTCCAAATCTTGGCCTAGTGGGAATCCTAGTCTCTCAATGTTCTCTATGTACCCGGTGATTCGGAGCACATGAGGCCCTACTGGATTCCCCTCTGCAAGACTACTCTTGAATAATGCTTTAGACACCTCATAGCGCTTATGCCTTGCCTGTTCCTGAAAAAATTGTTTCAAGTGTATGATCATATCATAGGCTTCCATATTCTCGTGCTGCTTCTGAAGCTCAGGAGTCATGTTGTAAATCATGAGGCAAGTCACGTCATTAGAATCATCAATATGTTTCTGACGTTCCCTCATCTTGTGGTGGGGCTGGAATTGGAGGGTCCAAGACGTACAACTTCTTTTCTTGATTAAGGACAATCTTTAAGTTTCTGTACCAGTCAAGGAAATTCGTTCCAGACAGTTTATCCTTCTCAAGGACAGATCGTAGGGATGAAGTCGATGCGTTGTTGTTTGCCATTTGGAATTCTACAAAACGAAATTTAGTATTTTGAACAACTTGACTATATTCAACAATGGTCAGATCATCAAATATAGCTCCCACTATTTTTCTCGGATTAATAGCCCTCACCATTAATGCAGAAAATGTCATTATATTTTCTAGTAGGTCCAAGATCCCTTTTTCACTTCTTCTTGATCTTGCTTTGGCAAGTCACTCAAGAATAGGTTATTTAGGTAGGAATCATTTCAATTGCAACCCATGCAACTCTTGGTCCAATTAGGTGAATAATTCTTTATTCTTTATCCCATGGATAACGCCTAATTGTCATGCCTCTAAGCTCATCAATCCAATTGAGTCTTACCCAGTTGCGTCCAACCTCTTGCTTCAACATACACACATTACTAGCTTGTTTTGTCCTCAACATATCATGTTAAATTAAAATCGCCTTGCTTTGGCAAGCCCGAATTTTTATAAACCTTGATCATGAAGGGTGTTTTGGAAAGAGAAGGCAAAACGCAATATTTAATTGAGGGATTTAATTTTTTTAATTTGTTTGGTTGCTTCAATCAACATGTTCTACTTATTTGGATTGGGAAATTCACAATAAAAGACCATTCTTGTTTATTATTATCTTGTTAATGATTTGCTAGTATCGCCATGCACACAAAAATAAATAACAAGACATAAATAATAAACATCCAGAAAATAAAAAAACATGTGGCATGGATATGGCCCCTGGACTAAGATATTATCAAGCCAATGATAATATCTAATTGCCCTAAAGTGAAAAACTCATCTCCATGTGCTCCACCATAGCCGCGCGCCTAGGGGTGTCTTCTTTGTCTTTTGGCTTCTTTGGTTCTCCGGTCTTCTTCTCCATGATCTTGCTATCATCTAAATATTTCTAATTCTAGCCTAACATCTAGAATAAATAAATAATAAAAGCCTCACATGCCGAGGAGAAAAGACGACTCGCAGGCTGTAAAACCTAATTGATTATTACATTAATATGATCAGCTCGCAGGCCGTAAACCGAACCACAAAGCAATAAACATTTATAACCTAGGCCATATCCATCCACCATGCAACAAAGCACATAATACAGTTGAAACCAATTTTTAACGCGATTGTTCAATTTTAATTAAATTGGGCAATTAGGGTTACAACGGTCCAAGGGGTCCAACCTAAGCCTAGGCCGAACCCCAAGGACCGCCGCCCGCCACGTGGGCCCGGCCCAAGGCCGGCCGCCCCATGTGACCCGCGACCTTTGCTTGGCGCGCAAGGAAGGGGGCGGACGGCTAGGGTTTTGGCCCTAGCCACCTTCCCTTCTTCCTTGTTTCCCAAGAATGGTTGTTTCCTTTATTGATGTTTCCATAAAATTATTTCCATAATTGAAAATTCCTTTTCAACTATGTGCCCATGAACCCTAATTTTCCAAGAACCCAATAATTCACATCCTATGTGATTAAATTCACCAATTCTAACATCCAATGTTAAATTAGATCTTGTTTATATTGAATCAAATTCAATTTGCATCTACTATGCCAATTATTTTCAGTTTTCGAGTAATAATAACAATACGGTGTATGAACAAAAATCGTAACACATAAATTCATGTTATGCACTACGACCTGTGGATCAGATACCACTGTTGGATTTTGACGTAGGTAACGCAGCGGAATAACAAAAATTCAATCCTACTCATAGCCCACCAAGGATCACAGGAAGAGACATCATAACATTGTGTACATTTTGGTTTGAGAGATCACACGAAGAATAATGTCCTCGTCTCTACGGTTGATGCACGTCTAGAGGTGAGATCTAGATTCTTGCTTCTCAAGTGCTAGCTTGGACTGGAGGAAGAGGGAAGAAGGAATCAAGCAACGAGGTACAAAGGAGGGGTTCGACCCTCCTCTTTGGAGCCGACGGGAAGGGGGCCGGATGGGCTTAGGGGCGGTTGCCTCTAAGCTTTGTCTTGCTCTCTCTTTTTCTCTCTCCCACTCTCTTGTGTTATGTCTAATAACATTAAGTGGGAAGGAAGCTAGAGCCTCCTTTATATAGTCCAACAACTCCTTGTTAACTACATAAAAGTCCTTCCTGGTTCTACATGAACTTGGATTAGTCCCTTCCTTGCATATTAGTCCTACTAAGTTTAAAAGGTGTTGCACAGTGATCCTTCTTATTAATTATTCATATTAATTAATCTTAAATCTAATTCTACTATATTTGACGTGTGACCCATAGGTTCCTACTTAGTTGGTAGTAACTTATTACTAACATGGAGCGGTGTCTAGCAACACATCCATGCCACCCAACTAATAGAAATAGTCAGTGATCCCGACAAACCTCTTGTGCCCAATATCTCATATTGCACTATCCCTTTGTCTCCATATCTGGATTGGAAACGAGACATAAATAGTCACACTCGTATATTCAATCCATAGTTCCTCGATCCTGGGAATATGCTTATGCAAGCAGATAACATCAATATCTCGATATTGATTTATCTGAGTCTGGCCAGACATTCAATAAGCCTCATCCCTCGAGTGGCCATGGATATTTACTCCCATTATATGGGAGGGACAAATCATATCTACATCACTACGATCTCTAAGCTTGCTTCCTATCATGCCCGATAGCTATCTTTATAATTACCCAGTTACGGTGTAACGTTTGATAACATCAAAGCACTATATTTCACAACTAGAGTATCTAGTGACTTCAAGTCTAAGGCTTGCAATTATATTAGCAATACCAGAAGTGATTGTGACTTAACATAATCTAATGCCTCCTTCTCGTTGTGGGTCAATCCAGTATGCCATTACTCCTAATGCATACCCATGTGTTAGAATTGATATTTCTATATCAGTCTACGACATATTAGTCTATATTTAATCGTCCTATTAATCAATATAGTGGACTAGAGATATTTAAGATAAACAACACATTGCATCTAAGGACTTTATTATATTAAATACCACAATATATAATAAATTAATATTCTAGCCAATAACAATGTTCATACTAAATATCATATTGCCTCTAGGGCATCTATTCCAACAATCCCGAATGCTTCTTTGCTCTCCATCTTGGTCTCTTTGGTCCCGGTTGTTGCTCTTGATGATTTCTTCAACTTATTCAAGGAACAAATCCAACAAATCTCCACCTTGACTTGAATTCTCTCGTGCAGCAACAAAATCTTATATTCTCGCAAATAAAGCTTGCCTCCACCGCACCCAATGTCTCCCACCACAGAGACTCGCTGGACCTCCACTGGGTCCGACATGCCCCTAAGGGCTCACTGGCTCATAATGTTGAGCAATTCCAGACAATGCTGGAACTTGCTCTCTGGAACTGTCTTGGTGAACATATCCGCGGGGTTGTCAGCAGTCCCCACCTTCATCACCTTGATCATGCTTTCAATTATCAGGAAATGATACCTGTCGTCAATACGCTTGGTCCTTTTATGATGAACAATGTTCTTCGTCAAGCAAATTGCACTCAAGCTATCACAGTAGACTATCGCTTGATCTTGATGTAGCCCTAGATCATTGATCATCCCTTAAGCCAGATTGCCTCCTTTGCTGATTCTGCTAGAGCCATATTGATAAGAGAGATCTTACCAAGTAGTAGCACTTTGAGAAGCTACGATCTCCAGAGAGAAAAGATGCAAAGGAAAAGAATAAAACTTACTAATGAAAATAATAATTGTCTTAATGAATACCAAAACATCCTCCTCAGTATAATATATATACTGAGTAAAGTTTCTAAAGTTTCCAAAACCAATTAATGCTAATTACTTAAAAACTCCTAAAATTACTTAATTATTTTAAAATACTTATTTATGGAAGTTTCCATAACGTTCAGGTTGGCGTCGAAGGCGCAGCCCACGTCGAACGAAGTTGCTCGTTTCTTCTGGCGTGTCCTGCTCGCTTTCTGCCGTGTCCGGTTTGTCTACAGCCGTGTCTTCTGGCGTGTCTAGGCTCGTATCAACCTCCCCTTGTTGAGAATCGCCTTGCCCTCAAGGTGAAGCTGGGGAAAATGTTGTTGTAAACAGCCACTGGTTTCCAAGTTGCATTCTCCTGAGTGCCGTCAGACCACACCACGAGCCATTGCTCCTCCATGCTCCCATTGTGCAAAATTTGCCGACTGTTGATTGCTGCAACTGGAATTGCTAACGGCCGATGATCCACTAAATTAGCAGGAAGTGATGGTGGAGGAAGAGTATCATTGGTGCTCACAAAACGACGTAAGAGGGAAATGTGAAAGGCTGGGTGAATGCGGGCATTGTCGGGCAACTCCAAACGGTAAGCAACGACATCGAATTTCTCAAGAATGCGGAATGGCCCATAATAACGCCGAGATAGTTTGTGCGACGGACGCTGAGCGACCGAATGCTGGCGATACGGATGAAGGTGCAAAAGAACCATGTCCCCCACACTGAATTCTTCCTCACAACGATGGCTATTCGCCTGAAGACGCATGCGATCCTGAGCAGACTGCAGATTACGACGCAATTGTCGAAACAACACATCACGATCGGTGAGCAATGTTTCGACATCAAGATCTTTGCGGTCCGAGAAACATACAGGACCAGTGGTGGAGGCAGGCGTCCGTAAAGAATCTGGAACGGAGTAAACTTCAACCCACTATGGAGAGACGTATTCAACGAATACTCGGCCAAGGAGAGAAAATGCGCCCAGCGACTAGGATGATCATGTGTGAATTCACTACCTCTGTTTGGCCGTCGGTCTGAGGATGATAAGTGGTACTACGATGAAGTGACGTGCCACTTAATTTCAACACCTCAGTCCAAAAGGAACTCAAAAACACTGGGTCTTGATCAGAGACACTAAACGAAGGGAACCCATGAAGGTTAACCACCATATTAGTGAAGACTGCGGCCACTCGTGGAGCATCGAGTGCTGGTGGTAAGGGGCCAAAGTGTTCATATTTGGACAAGCGGTCTACGACTACGAGAATGGTGGTATAGCCGCGAGAAGGAGGCATCCCCGTGATAAAATCCATAGATATTTCGTCCCATGCCAACCACGGAATGTGAAGCGGTTGTAATAACCCAGCGGGCGGCTTGGTGGAGTATTTGGTGGTCTGACATATAACACAAGCTGCAACAAAACGACGAACATCGTCCTTCATCTTAGGCCGATAAAAGGATGAAGCTAAGCTATGGAAGGTACGCTCGACCCCAGGGTGACCATCCACTGGAGAAGAATGGCACTCTTCGAGTAATTGGTGTTTTAACGTGGACTGTGACCCTAAACACAAACGATGTCCGTAATAGAGGTATCCTTGATAAACAGAGAATGGAGCTGCTAAACGACCCTCGCGAGCGGCAGTATGGAGTTCCAAAATATCAGGAATTTTTTTATTTTCTTGTAACATGGTTGTAAGAAAGGCTAGCGGAGGTTGCACATATGTAGCCAGTAGTGCTGCATCGCCCTCATCGCGACGGGAAAGAGCATCAGCCACTTTGTTACTTGCACCAGTCTTATATTCGATGCGGAAACGGTATCCCAAGAGCTTTCGGACATAAAACTGCTGGTCGGGAGTTTGGATAACCTGGCGAAATAGGTCGGTGAGACTGTGCTGGTCAGTGCGAATAACGAATTCGAGCCCCAACAAATATTGGCGCCACTTCTGAACCGCTTCAACTAACGCATATAATTCCCTGTGATAGGCGGACGTAAGATGGCGCCGTTTCCCTAGTTTCTTACTGAAATTGCCACAGGATTGTTTCCTTGTAACAATACCGCTCCAACTCCTACCCCAGAAGCATCAGTCTCGAGCACAAACGTTTTGGAAAAATCCGGGAGTTGCAAAACAGGAGCTTGACACATAGCGGTTTTGAGATCCTCAAAAGCCTTGATAGCAAGGTCTGTCCACACAAAAGCGTCTTGCTTCAATAAATCAGTTAGCGGGGCCGCAAGAACTGCATAGTGTCTCACAAACCGCCGATAATACCCTGTGAGGCCAAGGAACCCACGTAATTTCTTGGCTGTCTTGGGCACAGGACAAGCTGATATGGCCGAAATCTTCGCGGGATCGGTGCGTAGAACACTGGCTGAGATAAGATGCCCCAAATACTCAATGGAATCTTGACAGAACTGACATTTAGACAATTTCACATGGAATTGGTTTTCGTGAAGCAACTGCAGGGTCTTTGTCAAATGTTCCGCATGTGGATCTGGGGAAATACTGTAAATCAAAATATTGTCAAAGAATACCAGAATAAAATTACGGAGATATGGCTGAAAGAGCTTGTTCATACAAGCTTGAAAAGTGGACGACGCATTCGTGAGACCGAAGGGCATAACCAGAAACTCAAAATGATCTTCATGTGTGCGGAAAGCCATTTTGTAAACATCCCCTTGGTGCATGTGGATCTGATGATACCCTGCCCGTAAATCGAGTTTGGTAAAGAGCATTGCCGCGCCTAACTCGTCAAACAGCTCATCGGCCGTGGGAATCAGAAAATGGTCAGGGACTGTTACAGCATTAAGAGCACGGTAATCCACACAGAAGCAAAAAATGCCATATTTGTTTTTAACCAACAAAACCGGGGAAGAGAACGAACTTCGGCTTTGCTGGATCAATCCCTGGCTCATCATCGCACGCACTTGGTTCTCCAGCTCAGTTTTCTGAAAGTGGGGATACCGATAGGGTTTGACATGAACTGGAGCTGTACCTGGCTGCAGATAAATCCTATGATCGAAGAAACTTCGTGGAGGTAATGAGATAGGAGTATTAAACACCTCCTGATAATGGCGCAAGACGTCAATAATGTTGGAGGGTAATTGTTCGGGCAAGCTTAGCGGCGCTGAATGATCCACGTCCTCTGCGAGAGAACAACATACAGCCTCGTATGAATCGCTAACCACATCTGCTATCTGCATTGCTTGGAGAGATGACAAGGGGAAAAGTTTGGGAGCAACGTCCTATCCTCGCAATGTGATGGTGTCAGCATCGCAGGTAAATTTCATAGTCAAATCCGCATAATTGGTGGTAATGTCACCCAGTAAGCGGAGCTACTGTACTCCGAGTACCACCTGATCCCCATGAATGAAAAGAATGAATATATCAACGAAAAACATATGCCCTTGCATAATTATCTCAACAGAAGAACACTTACTGCTGCAGTGAAGATAATCGCCATTACCAACACGAACTTTGAATGGCGACGAATGTTGTACCGACAAATGAAGTGATTCTTCTATGCTTGGATGGATGAAGTTATGGGTGAAACCTCCCTGAAGCCGCAAAGAACTTAGCGTACTGTCGGTAGCCATGCTGTTAAGGCTGGAGATATCGCCCGAACAGACTGTGTCCTCCGGAAAACCCTCACTTACCTCCTCTAGTTTAGGCATGCTCTCATTAATGTCGGCGAACATGACCTGTAAGGTGGCTTCGCATCGATTCCCTTTGAGCCACTTTTTATCACACTTGTAACAAAGTCCTTGAGCCAATTTGTCTGGAGTCTCATCCCTACTGAGGCGCCGAATGGGTGGGGTACTGTTCATCTTTAACCCGACTGGTGTGGGAAATAATGGTGCTGTGGTAGGAACGAATGAAGTCTGTGTATTACCGCAAACAGCCGGCGGTCGTGGGGTCCATGATTGACGTTGCTGGGCGGAGACGGCTGAAACTGTCTCTGTCAACGTAGCATCTAATTCTCGTGCTAGGGAGAAGGATTGGGTAAGAGATCTGGGCTGACGGAGTTCCAGTTCACGGTTTAATGGAGATTTGAGACCCCCGGTAAACAGAGTGATGAGTTGTGATTCCGATGTGGGCCCAATACGAGCCAATAGTTTTTCGAATTCGGTTTGATATGCAAGAAAATTTGTATGCTGCGTGTTTAGCAAGGGTAGCAAAGTAATCTCGATAATAATCCGGATCAAAACGCACCTTAACTTCGTCTAGAAACGCATAACAAGAATTGAACATAAAAATTTGCTTCCTTTACCTGAAACAATCCGCAGCGTCACCAGCTACCAAGACACCGACGAGATTGAGTCGGTTCTCCAGCGGAACGTGATAATAATTGAAATACTCCTCGACTTTAAAAGCCCACGTATGGAGTCAAATCCAGAAAAATTTTGGGTATCGACTCGTAGTTTGGGACCACGATCGTCAGCTGGAAACGAATTTGGTCTGCGCATCCCATCCCCTGTGTTGAAATTATTGTGGTGCTTGTTTGGAGCAACATATAATGCGTGGCGGAAGTCGGTGCCGAGGGTAGGCACTGGCGGCGGCGGACCGTATTGGTCGGAACCATACGTGGCGAATGGCCATGTGTGTGCCGACCGGTTAACCCGATGATCGGCCTGGTAATCGAGACCAGGGGGTCGAAATCCGCCGTCAAGGGAACGACGTAGGGACCCTGTTAAAAACCCTGCTGGTCGCTGTATCCCTGCACAACCCCGAGGCCGTTCCCTGACCCGAATCCGGTCGCAGAACCACTGGAGTTCAGCGGTTTGGAGACGTTTGACGGTGCCTGAGTGTTGGCGGACAAGTCTGTCGCTGATGGTGAGGTGGGCCGTGTTTTGGCAGTGGCGGAGTCAGATTCGAGATTCCCCAGTCGGGACTGGACGTTGGTCAGCGAGGTTTTGGGCTCTGTTATGGCGGCGAGAATCTTGGCAAAGTCGTCTGCCATAGTTGATAACAACGAAAGCACCAATTGATAAGAGAGATCTTACCAAGTAGTAGCACTTTGAGAGCTACGATCTCCAGAGAGAAAAGAGGCATAGGAAAAGAATAAAACTTACTACTCAAAATAATAATTGTCTTAATGAATACCAAAACATCCTCCTCAGTAAAATATATATACTGAGTAAAGTTTCCAAAACCTAAAATTTCCAAAACAGTAAAGTTTCCAAAACCAATTAATGCTAATTACTTAAAAACTCCTAAACTTACTTAATTATTTTAAAAGACTTATTTATGGAAGTTTCCATAACGTTCAGGTTGGCGTCGAAGGCGCAGCCCGCGCCGAACGAAGTGGCTCGTTTCTTCTACCGTGTCCTGCTCTCTTTCTCCCGTGTCCAGTTCGTCTACAGCCGTGTCTTCTGGCGTGTCTAGTCTCGTATATCATATACTCCTCATCCGTGGTGGACAATGTCACCGTCGACTGTAGCGTCGCCTTCCAACTCACAACAGATGCTCCCATAGCAAATACATAGCTAGTCATTGATATTCTACTATCAATTTCCCCTACATAGTCCGAATCCGAGAATCTTGCTACCAAGATGTTTTCACTATCCCCATAACATAGGCCAATGTATGACGTTCCTTTAAGATACCTGAATATCAAATTTCACCGCCTGCCAATGGTCCCTACCCGGATGAGCCATAAAACAACTAACCACGCTAACAATCATCAACTCTTTTAAGGTGGAGTAATTATTATTCTTCAATTATATCAGTTGAAGATGTAATCCTAAGGTGTAATTGTGTCGTGCACCGCACTAAGTTACCGCTAGTTGACATATATTTGTGGATTACTACATACTTTCTTTTACTTAGTATCATCTCTGTTTTGCCAACTTCTTCCTACGTTGACTTTTACTACCCGTGACCATGTCATTTTGACTTCGTGATTTGGATAGCAAAACGATGCAATTTTTTGATCATCTTTTCATGAAAACACTTTACTCTACAACAACATGAAAAGATTATCAAAATTGTTCCTCTGTTTTGCTAATTAAAAAATCGTTCAGAATTTGTGATTAGTTTAAAGTGTCTAACTTTCCAGATAAAAAAAGGAGAATTTAAGAGGTACTTTTAGTTTCCAAATCCATGTCTACTCCAAAGAAGTGAGCTCATTTTTTCTACCAATACAAAAATAAGCATCAGAGGCCGAAAAAGAACCCCTACCAGACCCCATCCAGTTTAAAATCAAATCATCGTGTCAAAGTGAGCCAGTGAATAGTGCAAAAAGTCAAAGTAGGAATAAGCAGACGAAACAAATTTAGTATATATAGGAGAAGAACTCACCAATCAAAGACATAGTAATTAAAAAATATATCAGGTTTAGAATCTTTTAAAGTTTTAGTCCCTTTTGGTTCAAAAGTTTTCAATAAATTCATTCTACATTTTCCTGTATTGATTGCATTTTGCATTTAATGTAACATACTGAGATTTTGGAAAAATTAAATGCAAATGTTAGGTTTTTGGTGATTCAAAGTACCTAGCTAACATTCGTGCGAAGCGAGGAATAAATAACGAATCGACAAAACTTAGTTGTCTGGTGTGTTCGTACAAACACAGAAAGTGTTCGTACGAACACTTCGTATGTTGGTACGAACACTTTGTTCTGGGGCGGTTTTCGTTGTTTCCTTGTTTAATTTGGAATGTTTTCTCCGTTTATTTGGGCACAAGTAAGTTGTTTAGGCCTATATATGGGTGTAGGTCGTGGCTATTGACAAGTGTGGTGTATCGTTGATTGTAGTTGGCTCTCTCATTAATAAATGGGGTTGTTTTGACCGTGGACGTAGCTAGTCTCAAAACTAGTGACCACGTTAAATGTTTTTGTGTTGTTTTTCATCTTGTTATTCGTCTCATTACTCTTCTTGATTCCTAATAAGTGGTACCGTGCTTCCTCATTCGTATAATAGTTTACATCTTATGTTATAATATGGTATTAATTAATATACAGTACTGTCACATGACACTCTAAGAATAATCATAAGAAATCCTTGTAAATTAGAATATATATTGATTCAAGGTTTTCGTTATTTTAGAAAATTCAAAGATTTCATTAAATTCATTACATATTTTTCTTTTTTTATTGCATTTTGCATTAGGTGCAACATACCGCGAATTTTCAGATTATCTATGACCATGATATCAGTTCCTAATGCAAGTACGGGATATGCAGATTATCTATGACCTTGATATGCACTAGATGATAAACTTCAGTTAGTATGTAAAAACATCATGGAAAGTTATCGGACCATGAGGTTAGGTTTTTATACAAAATAGGTTGTGCTGGCATAATCTTGCAATCCCTGATAATCATCTCTGGCTTGCACTGATGAGAGAACTGAATGCTGAAGAGAAAATCTTATCTTGGGGGTGCTAGAGTTAATCGCGTTTGTCTACTCTGTGAGACTCTGCTAATTGAATATGATGTTATCCAAGTTGAGTATTTGACAATTAACTTCACGTCTCGTATGATGATCTAGCTCTCTCTTCTGGTCACAACTAAGCCAACTTTCTTCAATCTGGCATGGCAAAACCCCTTAACACTATACAATAACCACATTACGTGTACATAATTTTCAGTTTGAGTAGCAACTTTGAGCACATAGAATAAAATCTTATTTAGTATAGTATAAATTTTGACTAGACTAGATCAGATGAAGCTACATCATAGGCTGCATAAACACTACCACCTTTTATTGCAACACTTCTGAGAATAAATCTCTTTCCAGGTAGCTTTTAATACAACCAACCTCCCTCTCGCATTATTACCAATAAGAAATAAACAAGCTAATCAGGCAATTTAGACGAAAAGCCTTCCTTAGGACAGCATGATACCAAAGACCAACAATGAAATATAAGAAGGATAAAGTTGAAATCTCTCTGTTCTGGACTAAGAAATCTACTCACAATCTTATCAAAAAATTCGGAATACATAGTCTGTATTTATTATCATGTGTATGAAGTTTAGCTTAATCTCTCACTACAATGTTACTGGGTACAAACTTCAAGATGCTGACATTATAACTTGGTTTCACGTTCTGATGATTACTGTTGAATGTGACTTGAAGTCAAAGGCGGCTAAGAGATTTAGAAAACAAATTGGGGCCGCAAAATTTGGCAGTTTCTAGGTTGTTTCCTTATTTGTTCTATAGTCGTTTTTTGGATGTCTTGGGCACTAAGTCGGTCCTATATGTCTATATAAGGGACCTGAGTTGTGCCTAACCATTGTGGGTTGTATTGTGACGTTTATCTCAATAAAATCGGGGTTTTTCAGGTGGTGGAGCTAGCTCATCGCTAGTGAACCACGTTATATCGGTGTGTTCTTGTGTTCTTGTTTCTTCCAATTCATCGTTCTCTAAGCTCTGCCCGGATCATAACAAACTGATATCAGAGCCTGGTTGCGGTGTTCCAAGATCAAGGTGGAGCTACAGGGCTAGGGTTTCACAATCCTTGAAATTCATAGATACAGTTTTGCGATCAAGGTGGAGCACGCGTTTGGGGGTTACGGATATGGAAAAGGAGCTGCAGAGAAGATGACCGAGGGGACGACCAAGATCGACAAGTTCACGGGGAGAAACAACTTCAGTCTTTGGCAGCTCAAGGTACGTGCTTTGTTGAAGCAGCAAGGCATGTGGTTTCCATTGGAGGAAGACAAAGAAGGGGTCGATACAACCACCACCGCTGAGTTTGAGTCTCAGCAAGAGGGGACGCAGCACATGGCTGCGTATGGGGTTCAGACAAGCATATTTCCGGCGCGATGATGATGGCCAAGGGAAGCTACGCTGACGTCTCTTCAAACGGTAGAGAAAAAGACAATAGTGGACAAAGGAAGAACTCAGGATCTGCAGGTTTGGCTGCAGGTGGAGGGTACTTCAGAGGATGGTCTAGCTCTCTAAGCGTCGTTGGGGAGCATGAAATTCGTGCTCTTGACGAGGAGGCGGATTTGGCATGGGGGAGTCTCTGAAAAGGGACACGGCACGTGTGAGACGTGCAAGGGGGCGATTTTGCAGGAATTCGGTGAAAATTGGAGCAATTTCGCAAAACATTGCAGGAATTCATTGGGAATCGGAGCAACAAACGAATTTGTTGTAAAAACTCAGTGGGATTTGGAACAACAAACAGGGGATTTAATTGCAGACACTCGACCGTAGTTAGAGCATCGATAGGGTTCGATTGCAAGAACTTGGTGGGAGTTGGAGCATCGCTGGGGACACTCGTTGCAGGAACTTGGCGAAGTTGGAGCAACTTGTGACGTGAGGGTTTCGCATACATTTGTGCAACGCTTGGGGTTGATTATTGGAGAGAAACGTTGGTTCAGGTTCGGGTGGCTGAGATGATTTAAGTCAAGGTGGAGATTTGTTGAATATGACTTGAAGTCAAAGGCAGCAAAAGTCAAAGGCGGCTAAGAGATTTAGGAAACAAATTGGGGGGGGGGGGCAAACTTTGGCAGTTTCTAGGTTGTTTTCTTATTTGTTCTATAGTCGTTTTTGGGATGTCTTCGGCACTAAGTCGGTCCTATATGTCTATATAAGGGACCTAATTTGTGCCTAACCATTGTGGGTTGTATTGTGACGTTTATCTCAATAAAATAGGAGGTTTTCGAGTCGTGGAGGTAGCTAGCTCACCGCTAGTGAACCACGTTATATCGTGTGTGCTCGTGTGTTCTTGTTTCATCGTTTTTATCGTTCTCTAAACTCTGTCCGGATCATAACAATTACGGATAAGAGCTGATACAAATTCTGCGTCAAAATAAGGGATTAGATGAACACGAGGAAATATTGTCTAGAACTTGTAAGGTGGGTAATTTGGATAGTTCAGGTAAGAACAGGTCCCAATTTCTTCTGACACGAGGAAATCCTTGCATCGTCTGACAACTTGATTGTACATTTATCAACAACTATTGCTAAATACACAATAGGTCCCCAATTTTTGCATTCAGAAGTGATCTATTAATAAACAATGATTCTAGAAGCTAGCTATTTGCATCAGGTAAGCTATGCTGATGTTAATCGAATCTGATCGTGGTCGTTGTTGAAATTAAACGATGTGTTTTGTGACTTTTGTCAGGAAATAATTATTGGATTGATGGCAACAACCTGTGGTTCGCTACTAGTTAGTTCTATCAAACTCTCAAAAATAAATAAATAATTATCCTATAAACCGTTCGTAATCTGAGGAAGTGTTTTTTTTATACCCAAACATTATTCGGTCCAGCATAAACTACTACTACGTACTATTCCGTGTTGTTAACTCTCCTGATCTCCTCTCCTGCTACCGTGACGTAGTCGGGGAATACACAACCTCGAAAACTGAGAAAACGTAAATCATCGACCATGTCGTCAGCGAACTGGTTAAGGCCTAGACTATAAGGCCGATCGGTGCGCTTGTTGAAAGCATTAATCTCCTCAACGTTCTTTATGAAATTCATGAACGCAGCCTCTTTCTCTTGCGCGTCCTTGTAATCGTTATAGTGGTGTTTCATCCACACCTCGTGCATGACTCGCATCGACGACCGGTCCTCCTCAGTGAGATTGCCCTCCTTAAGATTCTTTTCAAAGATCCTATACTTCGCCTCCTTCTGTTCCGCCGACTCCTGGTAAAGGAGGAAGATGACTAGGAACAGGAACGCTACTAGGAGGACGCTGGTACGATTAGCCGCCATTGATCGATGATATAGACCAAAACAGCTAAACAAACTGAGAAGGAAGACGTGACAGTAGTGACAGAATCCGTAGAATATATGGTCTACGTATACTACAATGGAATGCTCTTGAGGAGTCATTAAATAGGCATAGAGTTTTGGTAATACTACTCGGTTTACGGGTTCACACAGGACTGCAGAAAGATTGAAATACATATGTCGGCTAAGACAGTCTCAGGGGGGAGATCAGGCCCTTCATCATGATGGACGGTTCAGATTATTTTGAGTGTGAAGGATCAAACTAAGAGGATCAAACTAACGACAGAAAATAAGGGTAACAAAATGTTACAAAAAATTAACATGTAGTCTACAAACTAAGAGAATCAAACGAAGAATCTGTCACCAAATCAACGAACTGGAGAGAAGAAGAGGAACACGTTGACGAACGCTTTCCTTAAAGCGATTTGGCCCCGGTGCTATCGGTTTGATCGGAACAATCGCCTCCGAGGACTCCTCTTGTTGCAATCAACTGGCGTAGCACTTGCCCTTGATTGCCTGAATGGAACGACGGTGTAAGAACAGTTTAGACGAGAGAGATTGAGTGATTGAGAGACGATCATTGTGGGTTCTATGGTTTGAGAACTCAGTTCTCAATTTATAGCCGAAGATAAAGACCTTTCAGCTAGGCAAAACGTATTCCCTCTTCATCTTCACGTACGTTACGTACGTTTCAACTAGGGCAATCAATTTCCAGGAAAATTAATTATATGTAATAAATACATAAACACCATATTATATCTGGGTCGACCCACGACCTAGACCCGCCCAAAGCGGTCCGCGCGTGTGTTTATTGTTTTTATTCAACACAATTCTTCCCCAAAAATTGCAGCCTAATGAACGTCATCTCAACACAAATTCACGGACAATTTGCTCATTCACCTGAACAACATTGTACCGTAACACCCTCAATCACCGGGTTACTCATGAGCTTAAGTTGAGCTCAAACTTCAACTCACAAGATTATCCAACAATCCCACACAAGAATGACCAAATTGGACATTCAACAATCCCAGTCTCAAATAAACTGTCCTGAAGTTAATCGCATAAAGATAGGTGGTCATAAACCTTGAACCTTCTCTTAGTGACACACAGCAGGATGTGCTGGGTCACTAGAGCTCCATAAGCCTTGAACTGCTTGCTAATGGTGCACACCAAGTCGGGAGTGCTTACGCAATTAGGTCTTCGAGTCTTTTTGTCCTCGTGAATGTGATCATTTGGCCACTGAGACATGTTTCCCGGTTTCGTGAGTGATATAGAATTCAGCCTATCAATTCTCATAGAGCCGGCCTTAGCTCCACTCATATAGGTGAAATCTATCGGTACCTTGCTATACCAGAGTTCATTAAGAGTTTAACTCATCCTCGATACAATGCAAGACATCACATTACCAATCCAAATGAAGGGCCAGGAAAGAAACTTTCCAATGATCGTGATGTATCCCTATCCGTACATAGTTAAGTTGTCCCTTTGAACCTAATTCTTGGGATCTCCAGTCACTTAGGTAGGGTTTGCCACTATGACAAATTTTTCAAGAGGCTTCAGGCCCATTCCTTTCGATAAAGTCCAAACTTGCTCTCTCGGTAGGCCTTTAGTCAGCGGATCCGCTAGGTTCTCCTTAGACTTAGCGTAATCAATAGATATTATACTGTTCGAGAGCAACTATCTAACAGTATTGTGTCTATGATGTATATGTCTAGACTTGCTATTATACATAGCTTTTTGTGCTCGTCCAATTGCAGACTGACTGTCGCAGTGTATGCATATTGGAGGTACCGGTTTCGGCGACATAGACAAGTCCTCCAGAAAGTGACGACGCCATTATGCTTCTTCACCTCCATTTTCCAACGGAATGAACTCAAATTCCATCGTAGACCTTGCTAAGCAAATTTGCTTTGTAGGTTTCCATGACACTGCTGCTCCACCAAGCATGAACACATATCCACTTGTGAATTTCGAATCCTTCGTGTCAAAATCCGGTTGGCATCATTATAAGCTTCTAATACCGCTGGGTATTTGGTATAGTGTAATCTAAGATTCTGAGAGTATCTTAAATATTTCAGAACCCTTACCGCTACTTTCAGTTGGTCTGCACCAGGATTGCTCGTGAACCGGCATATCTTGCTAACTGCCTAAGCAATATCTGGTGTTGTAAAATTCGTAATGTACAATAGGCTACCAACTACTTGAGAATACTCTAGTTGATTGATCCCTTCTCCAGTATTCTTGGTAAGATGCAGACTTACTTCAACTAGAGTTTTCACGGGGTTGCCTTTATCTTTGTCAAACTTATTGAGATCTTTCTCAATATAATGTGATTGAGATAAAGCTTACCCTTCTCGTGTTTTAGAAATCTGAATTCCTAAAATTACATTAGCTAGACCCATGTATTTCATGTCAAAGTTCTTACTTAACATCTTCTTTGTATCATCGATGACCTTCTTGTTGCTACCCAAATAAGCAAGTCATCGACATACAAACAGACTACTACATAGCCTTCAAGAGTAATGTAGACGCATTTGTCACACTCATTGATGTTGAAACCCCCTAACAACATGGTTCTATCGAGTTTCTCATGCCATTGTTTCGGAGCTTGTTACAAGGATTTAACAAGTTGACAAACTTTGGCCTCTTGTCCTGGGACGACAAAAACTTCGGGTAGTTCCATATAAATTTCCTCGTTTAGTTCACCATTCAAGATCGCCGTCTTAACATCCATTTGGTCAATCTCGAGGTCAAACAAAGCCGTATAGCTATTAACACTCGTATTGAGGTTATTCGAGTCACCAACGAATAGGTATCGAAGAAATCGATCCCTTCATCTTGCCTGTATCCCTTAGCTACCAGTCGAGCTTTGTACTTATCAATTGATCCATCAGCCTTCAACTTCCTCTTGAAAATCTACTTGCACCCTAGTGGTTTACAACCTGGAGGAAGATTCACCACTTCCCAAGTGTGGTTTTTCATAATAGAATCAATTTCACTATTAATTGCTTCCTTCCAACAAGGAGCTTCCGGACTAGAGACCGCTTGCTTATACGTCTTTGGTTCAGCATCCATCACCAGGGTTATGAAATCAGGACCAAACTTCTTAGCAATTCTAGCCCTTTCTCTCGTCGAGGTTCTTCCTCTTTAGGAGTTTCTTCAATTTCCAGGTCACGTACCCTTTTGAAAGGGTGCCCAGATTCCCTTTTCTCACATGGAAACACATCCTCAAAGAACGATGCAGTTCTAGCTTCAATTATTTTGTTCTCATGTATGTCTGGAATATCCGATTTGTGAAACAAAAACCGATATGCGCTACTATCATGTGCATATCCAATGAAAACACAATCCACCGTTTTTGGTCCTATGCGAGCCTTTCTCGGAGGTGGTACTAACACCTTTGCCAGACACCCCCACACTCGAAAGAATTTATAATTAGGCGGGTGGCCTTTCCATAACTCATAGGGAGTCTAATCAAGTTTCTTTCGAGGAATTCTATTCAGAATATGGTTCGCAGATAAGATTGCTTCCCCCCACATGTTCTGGGACAACCCAGAACTTAAGAGCATAGAATTCATCATTTCCTTTAAAGTCCTATCCTTTCTCTCAACAACACCGTTTTGTTGTGGCCAATAAGGCGCCTTTTTTGGTGAATAAGTCCATTTTAAGAACACACTTGTTCAAATGGTGATCCATATTCACCGCCCCTGTCACTCCGTAGTGACTTTATTTTCTTTCCAAGTTGATTTTCAACCTCACTTTTATAGTTCATGAATTCACTTATGGCTTCATCCTTACTTCGTAACAGATATACATAGCCATACTTAGTGCAATCATCTATAAAAGTGACAAAGTACTTATACCCCGATCTTGTTTCAACAATTTTCAAATCACAAAGATCAGAATGTATCAATTCAAGAGGAGTTGTACTTATAGTGACCTTGTGGAAAGGTTGTTTTGTTAATTTAGCTTCTACAAAAGCTTCACACATATGACTTGAGTCTTATTTTGATTTAGGTAGATGACCAATTTGCATCAATTTCCGAATTGAATTGAAATTCACGTGGCCTAATCTACCATGCCAAATGCTAGAAGACTCAATCAAGTAAGCAGAAGTAGAAGCTTTTCCATTAACATTTGGAGGGTACACAGTTGAAACATTCATTTTGAACAACGCCCCAATAAGATACCCCTTACTAACATACACCCCACTTTTGATCAAAGTTAACCTATCCGAATCAAAGACAAGTCTAAACCCATTATTTGTGAGAAGAGTTCCGGACACTAAGTTCTTGCGGATATCAAGTACATGGAGTGAATTGTTAAGGGTCAACAGGCGTCCTAAAGTCATCTTCAGCACAACCTTTCCCTTGCCACTAACATTGGCAGTCGCGGAATTACCCATGATGATAATTTCTCCATCATTGGATTCCTTTTATTCGGTGAACATCCGTTTGTCACAGCAAACATGGCGAGTAGCTCCGGTGTCAATCCACCTCTCCCTCGGATTACTGCCAACAAGATTCACCTCTGTGACCACAACCGAGAGATTCATATCCCCGACATCGTGGAATAAGTCATCCACCTCAGAAAAGTTAGCCTGGTTCTTCTTGTCACCATATACATCCTTCCCTTTCTTGGGGAAGTCCACTGAGCGGTGACCTATTGCTTTACAGTAATAGCATTTTCCTAGGAATTTCTTCCCAATTCCTCCCTTACCTGATAGTTTCCCATCACGCTTCTTTGGTGTATTCGAACAACCTCCCTTAAAGGTTTTCTGAGGATAAGAGACGTCCTACACCATATGGGCCTTGGATTTCCCATGGGTCACTTTATAGAGGGAGTTCTGATCCTTAAGAGTATCATCTTTGATGCGAATCCTCTGAATGAGTGCATCAAGTGTCAGAGGTATCTTCTTGTACAAAATGTGTTCCTTGAACCCATTCCAAGAACCTGGCAGCTTATCCCTGACACATGCCACCTTGAGTGATTCACTCATGGTCAAGCCCTCTTAATGCATCTCATGTAAATGACCTGCAACTCGTGAACCTGCTCCATCACAGGCCTAGTTTCCACCATCTGATAATGGAGGAACCTAGTTGCGACGAACTGCTGATGTCCACCATCCTCGACTCTGCACTTCTTTTCAAGCGCATCCTAGAGTTATTTGGAGGTCTCCATGTGAGCATAAACACTATACAAAGCGTCCTCCAAGCTGTTCATGCTGAAGTTGTGACATAGATAATCAGACTGCTTCCAAGCATCTACAGCCGCAACTTGCTGAAAATCAGCACTCTCTGGTATCTCAGGCTTGGATTTTGTCAAGAACCTATCCAAGTAAAAAGCGGTCAAGTAGAAATTCATTTTTTGTTGCCACAACCTGAAGTCTTTTCCGGCAAACTTCTCAGGCTTCTCTACGAAGTCGGTACACCCTTGACCTGATCCTATGATCGGATTACCAACGAATGGTGTAACATGATCACTAGCCGTGTGGACTTGGCCATATCCCGCTACAGCTGATTGAACTCCAACCCTACTTGAAGTCATCAACCCAGAGGTAGGCGTTTGCATTTCAAGTGAGCTTGGTGCAAATCCAAGAGAAGAGGAGACCCCAACGGATGACGACATACTTACTGCTGAGAGTCCCGCTGAAAGACTTGAAATCAACCCTTGAGAATCGCTTGACACACCAAAAAACGATGTATCAACCACGATAGTTTCACCCATGACTTGAGATCCACTCGAGGCAACACATGCCGGGATACTCTCAGCCAACATGAAGCTAGCCTCTTGGGTGCCCGAAATCAAAGCAGTGTAAATTCCCGAAGACATCTCGAACTGTCACCAAGACAGGAGGAGAATAAGAAACGAGAAACGATTTTCTCGTAAACTAGAACAATAAAGTAAGGATTGCAACTTAATTTTTGAGAAAAGCTCGAAAGTTGCGTAGTGACATATCAATACTGTCTAAACTAGACATGAAGAAAATCGCTTTAATATTGTTAGAGAAAGTTAACCGACAGTCCACAAAATAAGAGAATCAAACGAAAAACCTGTCACCAAATCAACAAATTGGAGAGAAGAAGAGGAACACGTTGACGAACGCTTTCATTAAAGCGACTTGGCCCCCGGTGCTATCGTTTTGATCGGAACAATCGCCTCCCAGGACTCCTCTTGTTGCAATCAACTGGCGTAGCACTTGCCCTTGATTGCCCGAACGGAACGACGGTGTAAGAACATTTTAGACGTTAGAGATTCAGTGATTGAGAGATGATCGCTATGGGTTATATGGTTTGAGAACTCAGTTCTCAATTTATAGCCGAAGATGAAGACCTTTCAGCTGGGCAAAATGTATGCCCTCTTCATCTTCACGTACGTTACGTACGTTTCAACTAGGGCAATTCATTTCTAGGATAATTAATTATATGTAATAAAGACATAAACAACATATTATATCTGGGTCGACCCACGACCTAGACCCGCCCAAAGCGGTCCGCACGTGTGTTTATTGTTTTTATTCCCCTGAATGGCAGCCTAAGTAACGTCATCTCAACACAAATTACACGGACAATTTGCTCATTCACCTGAACAACATTGTACCGTAACACCCTCAATCACCGGGTTATCTCATGAGCTTAAGTTGAGCTCAAACTTCTTCTCACAAGATTATCCAACACAAAATTCTACTTTTGATAATCCCTCCGTTTGTTGCTTTATCGGATATTATCTAGCTAGTAGTATTTCATGTAGTACAATTTTCAAGGTTAAGAATTTGACATTTTGTTAAGGTACTGTTTTGTTATATATGTTAGACGACATTCTGGTTGGTTTTTCTTCAGGGCGAATCACCTCAAGTTTATGCAATGGATATTTGGTGTTGGCCTCAAAAAAAGAAGTTAAAGGTTCATTGAGTAATCCAACAATGAAGACCGTGCCTGTATTCATGTAGTGGCAGGAAAAGAGGGTTGACTTGGATTGGGTAGTGGTTAATCAACCAGCCAATGAGAATTGTTCGATTTTCGGAGAATCGAATCATGAGAATTCTTCCAATCTCTGAGTATTTCTTGTGCATTC
Organism: Linanthus parryae; assembly: GCA_023055425.1. Classification (NCBI taxonomy): domain Eukaryota; kingdom Viridiplantae; phylum Streptophyta; class Magnoliopsida; order Ericales; family Polemoniaceae; genus Linanthus; species Linanthus parryae. The sequence goes on from JALGPY010000001.1 coordinate 128,152,228, forward strand.
TTAATTCATTAGTTGTCATGTACTGTGTTTATAGACAGTTTAGGATTTTCTCCAACACATTAAATTTGTATGCCTTTCTCTGGAATTCAAGCACCAAGTACAATAGTGTGAAGTATGCACTGTTGCCTATTGACCAGTATAGTTTGCTATATTGTTGTTATGCACCAGGTCCCTCTTGTGCGTGAGCTAATCATACACGCCAAATTGTTGTACCATTCTCGCGATCTTGTGAATCTGCTCATGCGTGAGCTAATCATATACACTAAATTGCACTTCTTATGACCGAAAGAGTGCTAATTCGCCCCTTCATTCCTCATTGTCCATAAAGAACCCATTATGAAAGCCGGTTATGTCTTTTATTCGTCCCATTTCACTTGCACACCGTCTGGTCTCTATAAGAAAGAGAAAAACGGGCTTCTCTCCTCGCAAAGTCATGAAGATCAAGAACACTACGGAGGTTCCCAAGCCCCCGTACGATCCATCTTATGAGATTCATTGCCGTAGGCGGGACTGATCAATAGTGTCCGCAGTTTGAGTGGTTAGTTTTTTCAAGACTTCCCCGTCGTTTGGTGGAATCTGAGACTCCGAAACCGGTTTGTCCGACAATGTCGCCATCTCTCAATCTTAACTTGTCCTTCTTATTAATAGTGAAGCCCAAAGATAAAAAGTGAAGCCCAAAGATAAGAAGAAGTCCAGCCCAATGATGAGGAACCCATAGTTTAGTCAAGCCCAAAGAACATTGTCGAAGCCCAACACTTAGTCTAAAACCCTTGAAAGACATTTCTGTTACGAATCACAAGCTTCATGGTCTAGCTTTAGTATTTACTAGACGGTCGTATATAGGACCGTTCCAGAACCTTGTATTTATCATCGTCTTCGTCTGTTGGAAACTCAAGGCTTTTCATTCTCTGTATATGGCTCCTCAAGAGCTCCGCCTCCTTATCTCTATGTTTACATTCAATTTATAAAATCTTAAACCCAGTTCTCATGGTATCAGAGCCTTCATGCTCGCTGCACTTGATTTCACCATGGCTTCCGCCAATTCCTCTGTTAACAACCCCTTTTTGTTCTATCAAACATCAACAATCTGATTCCCTTCAAGTTGGATAACTCCATCTACGTTCTCCGGAAACATCAACATTCATCGATTCTTCGCGTTCAGAATCTATTTGGTTACCTTGATGGCTCAACGCCGCCACCTCTTTATTTCTTCGACGCCGACAAAAATCTCACCACCACTCCAAATCCCGCACACCAGGTATGGATGAGTCAAGATCAGGCCCTCATCACCATCATTAATGCCACCTTGAATCAGGAAACTCACACTCATGTTATTGGTCTTACTACCTCTAGATCTGCTTGGTTATCTCTTGAGCGAAGGTATGCCTCCCTTACTCGCTCCAATATCATTCAATTGAAATTCGATATGCAAACTATTAAGAAGAAATCGGATAGTATTAATGTTTACATGCAAAATTGACAAATATTCGTGATACACTTGTTGTTGCAATGGTTGTGATTGAATACGAAGACATGCTTCTCTATGCTTTAAATGGCCTTCATGTGAAGTATAATGCCTTTTGATCTACATTGCGTATCCGTTCTTCTCCTATTTATTTTGAGGATTTGTATGTCTTAGAGCTGAGGAACAAATGTTGGATTCACGGTCTGTTACTTCGTATGATGGTATGAATCAATCTGCTTTTTCTGCCTCTTCTGGTTATTCTAACACTCGAGGTGATTATCGTGGTGGTTATCGGTGGTCCTCGTGGTGGTTCCTTTGCTTACCCTCATAGTGGAGGGGGTCAATCCACCAACTCCAATGGTAGACGATCTAATTCAAGTCCATGCTACAACAGAGGTAGATCTGCTCTTCCAGAGGCAACTCTAGTCGATTTGAATCCAGGGGAAGGGGGAACTCTTACACCACTAAGTTTGTTTCTGGTCAATCTGCTCCTATTTGTGGTTATGACTACCACTCTGCCTTAGATTGCTGGAATAGGATGGACTACGCATATCAGGGGAAAACTCCACCTGAACATTTATCTCCTATGGTGGCTACCAATTCTCAAAACCCTTACCCCCTGGTTATTGGTTATCTGATTCTGGAGCTTCTAGCCACATGACTGCTGACTTGAAGAATTTGTCTTATTTCTGATCCTTATATGGGTAATGAACATGTTTCTGTGGGTAATGGTAATACACTACCAATCTCCAATACTGGTACTGCACATCTTCACACTCAAACTCATTCCTTTACTTTGAAAAATACACTTCATGTTCCTCAATTGTCTACTAATTTGCTTTCTGTTCACAAAATGTGCAAAGAACATAACTGTAAATTTATTTTTGACTCCAATTCCTTTTCCATCCAGGACAAGGATAAGGGGAAAATTATTTATCAAGGTCTTAGTGAAATGGTTTATACCCTATTTATGGTTCTGGGTCTTCATCTCATTCTCCTCCAACTGAGTCTGCTGCATATCTTGGGAAGAAAATTAACAGTACTATCTGGCATTCAAGATTGGGTCACCCAACTGATGATATCTTGTCCAACAGGATTTCTGTTTATGTTCTTGATAAACATTTTTCTACTTTATGTGAACATTGCTTAGCAAGAAAAATGTCTAGATTACCTTATAAATTATCTATTTCTAAATCTTGTACCCCTCTGCAATTAGTTCACAGTGATGTTTGGGGTCCATCTAGTGTTAAAAGTTTTCATGGCTATAGATATTACATTCTGTTTATTGATGACTTCTCTAGATAAACTTGGCTATTTCCCCTATGTCAAAAATATGATGTTACACCTGTTTTTCCCACCTTGAAATTACAAGTTGAGAAAATGCTGGGTCATCCTATCAAAATTCTTAGAAGTGATGGTGGAGGAGAATACACCTCATATGTGTTTCAAAAATTGTTATCTGAAAGTGGAATTACTCATCAGAAATTGTAAAGTCCCAAAACATAGTGTTACCGTGCTCTGATTGGTCGCCTAATTCTATAAATAGGGTCCAGTGTTATAGTTATTTCTCATTCCAGACTCGAGTTAGTTATTGATACGTGAGAGAGAGATACTGGTGTCACTCTATACTTGGAGCTGCTTGTATTATCTCAAAGTCGTTATCAGATACTATTAAACGAGGTAGGGGGTTATGCACTTTACAATATCATTATCGCTTACGGTTTATGAGCATGCTTCGTGTTAAATATATGTTGATTCGTATATTGTCGTTATTATCGATTCGCATGCTATTCGGTGTTATGTGATTATTACGTGATATGTGATATTACGTGTAACCTGCTATAATTATATTGTTTATTGCATTTCACCCTACTGTTGCGGTGAACGACCTACTGGGCGCGAGCTCACCCCCTAACAGTCTTGTAGGTTACGACGGACGGATCAGACGGTAGAATTGAAGTGATAGCTTTATTAGATTTTATTAAAGCTTGTTTTCTTGAATATTGTAGTCGTTTATTAGTCATCATTTGTATAAAAAGATCACTTTTCAACTTCGGCGTCACGTACCACTGTATCGTCTTTTATGAAGTAAATGAATAAGTGTTTATTCAAATACGATGTTCGATTTTGTACCTGAGCTGGTGGCTCAGACGGTACATGTTTGGCAGACGGGTCTTTGTTTTGGTACCCGCGGTGGTGATCCGCAGGTGGTGCCGGTTGGATCGTCGTGCCAGTTTTGTTTATTATTTCCTACAATAACACCCTGGGTTCCGGGTCGTTACAGAAATCATGCCCTTATACTCCTCAACAGAATGTCATATTTGAAAGGAAACATAGGCATATTGTTGAAATTGCAGTTACATTACTTACCCAAGCTTCTTTGCCTAAAATGTTTTGGTATCATGCTTTTTGTACTGCTATTTACTTGATTAACAGAATGCCCTCCAAAACTACTGAATTCAAATCTCCATGAGAATTACTATTTGGCACTAAACCTAATTATTCAGAGTTAAAAGTATTTTGTTGTGCATGCTATCCATGTCTCAAACCATATAATCACTCTAAACTTGATCCTAAAACAAAACAGTGTGTGTTCGTGGGGTATGCAGTTAACTTCAAAGGTTACATATGTTATGATAGGAGCACTCACAATTTTTTTTTTTATCACAGGAGATGTTTTATTTGATGAACATGTTTTTCCTTATTCTCACAAATGCATATCTAAATATGATCATTGCTCTACTGCTCGATCTCACTCCACTGTGTTGTTCCCCATTTCAAGATATGATGTAATGCAGTAAATGAGGGCCAAAATTCTGCAGAACCTCTGCCTAGTGCCTTTACAGTGCAACCAACTGTGGAAGAACAAGACCCATATGAACATTTACAAGAGTAGATACACAATTCTCCCAGTATTGGCATGGCACCAGAGGTCACTCAGGATCCAGAGGTTCCATAACCAGGACACTCTATGCAAACCAGAAATAAATCTGGAATTTTCAAAAAAGAAGGTTCATGGTTACATTGCTTCTTCTAGTGTTTCTGATCCCCTACCAACAAAACACAATCCTGGTATTTCTGTTTGACTACATAATACTGCCTCTTCTTGTAATTCTCACAAAGACACTATTTTTGAAAATCATTGTATTCCAGATCCCACTATTTTTAATGAGACTAATAAATACTCACAGTGGCAAATTGCCATTACTGATGAGTTTTTTAGCCTCACACAGCAACAAACATGGACACTTGTACCTCCTCCAACTAATGCCAACACAGTTGGCACAAAATGGGTGTTTAGGGACTAAGTATAACCCTGATGGATCTGTGGCTAGGTATAAAGCTAGGTTAGTTGCAAAGGGATTTCACCAAACCCCAGGTGTTGATTTTGATGAAACTTGTAGTCCTGTGATAAAACATGCCACTTTGAGAACTGTTTTGGCTCTTGCTGCATCTTTTAACTGGCCTTTACAACAATTATACGTAAAAAATGTTTTTCTTCAAGAATATCTTAGAGAAACAGTTTATATGTCCCAACCACAGGGTTTTATTGATCCATATGTCCCACATTATGTTTGTAAATTAAAAAAATCCATCTATGGGCTTAAACAAGCTCCACGGGCTTGGTTTGAACGTTTTACTAGTCACATTTTATCTCTTGTCCTTGTTGCATCTACTGTAGATTATAGCATATTTCTCAGATTTGATAAATCAAAGATAACACTTCTTTTACTTTATGTCGACGACATAATACTCACATGTAATGATATTACCTTTATCTCCAAACTCATTCACATGTTAAGTTCCGAGTTTCAAATGACCAACCTGGGCAAACTCACATCTTTTCTGGGTTTGAAAATCTCTTATTTTTCTACTGGTATTTTTGTTCATCAAACAAAATATGTGAATGATTTACTCAAAAGATTTAATATGCAAACTTTCAAGCCCTGTCCTACATCTCTAGCTATAGGTGGAAAATTTCACATTGTTGATGGCACTCTTTTAAAAGATCCCACCAATTATAGTCAACTTCTTGGGGCTTTACAATACTTAACTTTTTCGCGACCAGACATCGCTTTTGCTGTCATTCATATCTGTCAATTTATGCACACCCCTCCTGATACATCCATAATTGGAGTTATATTCTTACGTGTTTACTTGTCGATTGCGTACTTTTCGATGCATTTACATGTGTTTTAGGCCAAGTTTTGATAGTCAGAGCATGTTTGAGAATTTGATCGTCAATGTTGAATCCTGCCCTTTTTTCACGTATTTTATGCTATATTTGTATCTTTTGATCTCCCGGTTAGGAATGGCAACGGGTCGGATCCAGATTGGATCAGGCCCTTCCTGATTAAGATCGAACTAGGAGAAATGAGATCCAGATCCGATCCCGATCCGTTCGGATCATCACCGGATTCAGATCAGATCGGATCGAATTTCATTCAGATGATCCAAATCCGATCCGTAGATCCTTATAGTACGTGGTTGGATTGAATTCGGATCGGATCCTGCTCGATTTTGCAATAAAATAGAAAAAAATAACATAAAAAATGCACTATTTCATACGCTAAGGCATGTTCGTAAGTTATGAATCTTAAAAAACAAAAGAAATAGCTTTGTAGGTTGGAGTTAGTATAGTATTCTTTTTGGAATTGTAAGTGAGGAGGTAATAGGGGTATATTTGTAACACACATATACGTCGGATCGGATCGGGTCAGAATCCGGTGGATCTACCCTCGGATCCAAATATGTTCGGGTCTGGCTTTCCCGATCCAAATCCGATCCATTTTCAATTGGATCGGATTTGGATCCGTTCCATTCGGCTCGGATCGCTCGGATCTCAGATCGGATCGGACCATATTGCCATCCCTACTCCCGATATGTTTTAGTGTTGTGTTTTTCAGGAACCGGGAGATCGGAGCGAGGATCTTGGATTGGAATCGAACTTCGGAGCGTTGGAAAAGCTCAAGAGATGCTCGAGAATGAAGACGAAGAATGAAGAAGCAAGAATAAGGAACAAAAGAATGACGCTGTCAGGAGTGTTTGTGCGAGCAGAATTTCTGTTCATACGAACAGAAAGACTTAGACAATTTTTTGAGCTGAAACAAACTGCTGAAGTGTAGGAACAAGTCAAAATTGTTCGTGCGAGCAAGGTGTTCGTGCGAACACTCGACTGCTCGTGCGAACAGAGGGTAAGATCTAGAAATTCAGGGTTGTTTTGTAATATTTTGAAAAATGCAAGCTTTGGGGACTGTTTCAGAACCTAGCAGTCCATGTCTTGGCAGCATTCTACCTACGTTGGAGCTTTGGATCATGCTTGGAAGATTTGGTGTTCATCGTTTGATTTCTATCATCTTCCCCTCTTTAGTTTTTGGTTGATGATCAATAAACTATGTACTTTGATAATGTATTCTAGTAGCTGAGCCCTTTTTACTACTACTGGGAATTCTCGTTTGGTAGCTAGGTGTTTGGTATGAACTCATTGTTTTGAGCTTGTGATTCGTGTTTAGACTTAATCATCATATTCTTCTATTATTATGAGATGTTTATGTGGTAATCTCTATCTCTCTTACGCCTAGCTAACGTAGGATTGATTTTGATTAATATTCACGTGGTAACTCCGTGAAAATTAGTCGGTAAAGTGCACGTTTCACCTAGTCACATCATTACTTGATAACTCGGTAGTGTTAACTAAAATCGTCAAAGTAGAATATTGAACTTTAATGCATGCCTAAAGCGAAATAAGCATGGTAACTCGGTTTAATTTGGCTCTACGTATAGACGACTTATTTGGTAAATCGGTAAGTTGTAATTTACTTGGTTAATAATAGAAGACATGGTAGTGTTTCATGAATCAAAACATTAGTTTATATCATCCCTAGTGATCCTAGACAGAATTTCTGGTATTTGCCACCTTATTAAGTAACTCTTACAATTATTCTCCGTTAATCGGGAAAACATTCGTTCAATTAAGTGGATAGTTGTCTTTTCATTTTAGTAGAATTAGCAAACAAAGACAACGTGCTTTGCCCACATAAGGTTAAGAATCAATAACTAGTTTACATTGAAGTCCCTTGGGTTCGACAAGCCGGATTTCCGGAATTATTACTGCACCGACAGCTGTACACTTTCAGTTGGAGCGTGTCACCTACCGATTTACATTTTATCGGAGCTAAACACATTTTAAGATACTTGCAAGGAACAAAAAGTCATGGCCTTTTTTTATCAACATGGTGAAACTACTCTTGAAGCTTACTGTGATGCAGATTGGGGCGGAAACCCATCTAATCCCAGAAGCACTTCTGGATATGTTTTATTCGTTGGGCCCAATGCAGTCCATTGGGCCGCTAAAAAGCAACCTACCGACTCTCAGTCTTCAACCGACGCTGAATATAGGGCCCTTGCAGTTACTGCTGCAGAAATCTCTTGGTTCAAAACTTTATTTCGTGATCAGAGAATCCCTCTTCTTAAAGCTCCACTCTTATGGACGGACAATTGCTCTGGCTTAGCCATGGCTGCAAACCCAATTTTACATGCTCGAACGAAACACATCGAGATTGATTACCATTACGTCCGAGATTTATTTTTTTGCGAAAGGAACTCACAGTTAGCAGTTATATTCACTAAAGGGCTTACTACACAATTTCTGGAACTCAAGAGCAGGCTGATGATTCAAACTCCACCATCATCTTGAGGGAAGGTATTAAGAGTGAAGCCCAAAAATAAGAAGTGAAGCCATCCCAAAGATGAGGAGCCCAGAGTTTACTCAAGCCCAAAGAATATTGTCGAAGCCCAACACTTAGTCTAAAACCCTAGAAGGACCTTTCTATCATGAATCACAAACGTCAGGGTCTAGCTTTTTTACTGATACGACCATTCCAGAAACTTTTTTATATGATCGTCTCCGTCTGTTGGAAACTCAAGGCTTTTCATTTGTATATGGCTCCTCCAGAGCTCCGCCTCATTACCTCTATATTTACATTCACTTTATGAAATCTTAAACCCAGTTTTCACTTCTTCCACTTACTTTGTGGCTTACGTTTCCATAATTCCCTGGTTGACTTTCACTCCTTCCTCCACTCGGATTAGCATCGAAGCATCTATCACCTCGTCTTCCTTTTACTCCCATTCTACTGTTTCCACGAGCTGTACGTAGAGACATATTAGCATAGTTTTAAAAACCGGACCGGACCGGCCGGTTCGACCGGTAAACCGGCGGGTAACCGGTCCGGTCTGAGTAATAGACCGTCCATGCAGAGAACCGGTCAAAACCGGTCAAAAACCGGCGGTTTTCACCGAACCGGTGAACCGGCCGGTTCTGACCGGTTTTGACGGTTTTTGCACAAATCATTGAAAACCCAGCTAAACAGAAGGAAACCCCACCGCAGCCGTCAATCTTCCACCACCACCGCCACCACCGTCGATCTACCGCCGCTGCGAACGAAACCAACACCACCAAAAATGGGTAGATCTTACGGATCTAGAAGTAGATCTTAGAACTACGAAGGAGAAGAAGCAGGTGAAGACGAGGAAGAGGAAACGGAGAAGCCGCCGCCGCCCGCCGGATTCGCAGCCATCTCCGTCATCTCCGTCGTCCTCGTCATCTCTTTCGTCTCCTCTCTGTCCCGTCCACTTCTCTCCCTCCCTCACGCAGTTCTCTTTCTCTCTCTCGTCCTTCTCTCTTTCTCTCTCTCGTCTCTCTCTCTCTCTGTGTGTGTGTGTGTGTGAGGGTGAGTAATGTGAGAGATGAGATAGGGTCAGTGATGGTAAGTAATGGAGAAGAGGTAGGGTTAGTGCGGTTTTAGAGAGGTTTTTTTTTTTTTTTTTTTTTTTTTTAAACAAATAATGTAAGTTAGAATAAAAAGAAGAAACACATCGTTTAGAAATTATGTTAAAAAAATATAGTTCAACATAATTTTGTTATTTTTGTGGATTTGTTTATTTTTTCAACATAACTATTACATCAAAAATATAGTAACACTAAATAAGTTTTAAATTGAAACATTCAAGTCTTTTTATTGGCTATTTTTCATTATGTGTTCTATTACAAATATATTTTAATAAACATGCTATTGAACCGGTCCGACCACCGGTCCGACCGGTCCGACCATGAACCGGTGCCTCACCGGTTCGATGGCCGGTCCGGTTTTTAAAACTTTGCTTATAAGCCTGCTTTTCTTTTGGATTGGGTTGTGGCTTTCCTCACTTACTTCACGTTTTGGAGCAGCTATCCGTGTTGAATAAGTTACCTCAATGATTTTCTCTTTGTCCACGATTTTATTTTTGTGGATTTGTTGATCAAAACTCCGCGGATTCTCATAAATTGCAAGTTCCTTTGAGACATTAGCATATTTGATTTCCCCAAATCCATACAGGACTATGGATCTCTATAACTGTCATTGAAGCCCCTATCTGAACCAGCCGTGAATTTACCCTCGTCTCCTTCTTTGGGATATTCAAGGTTCTCCTCTTGAGTTTTCTCTCTCCGATGGATCTTTTTACCGGGGCGGAGGCTTGTAGAGTGACCACTCTTCATAGCCAGCGAATTTTACTCTGTCATCAAAATCCTTCTTATGAGAACATAACAAAGAGTTAATGGGATGCGTTTGTATTCGTAATCCACTCAAGTCCTAGTGCCCATGGCTTTTATGAATCCACCCCTCCATAACAGTTTGTGAACTATCCTCACTCTCACCCTTATGTAATCTCCACCATCTGAAGTTAGAATACGGTTGTTAGGGTCAACATTCAATGTACCTTTTTTAGCCAAATCATTGCCGATCAGGTATATAGGCCGATTTCAAACCTGTACCCAGACGTCCATAGCATCAACCTGTATGCAAGTTTGAGAATCCCCTATTGTCCGGGGTTTTAGTAGCAACAACTTTTCAACAAAGAGCCAAGGGCCTAACCCCCGCCCCCAAACCCTATCTTGCTTTCTTGATCCGTTTCTTGATAATAGACGTGTTAAAATCAACTCCATACATAATCACCTCATCACCATCCTCATATATATTCCGTAATAGATTCTCTACCCCCATCTGTTTAAGTGGTCTTTGTCAGAAACTTCCCAATCAGACATTGGTCGAAACTCTTCCTTAATAGTCTTCTTCGCCGAAGCCATATATGCTCGATTTTCTCAGTAGCCACCATGACTACACTTGGTTTCGCCGATACTAAAAGGTTATGCTTTTGATCTAGTACTGTAAATATTTTTGAGTACTAGAAATTTTATGTTTTAACTTAATTCTTTCTGGTTTCTTTAATTTTCTCTCTCAACAGAACCGTTAGGGTTAGACTCCTTGCTGGAAAAATTTTGTACTTTCGCGGAGGGCATCCCCAAGAGTCAGGGACTCTCTCGTTGGAATGTTCAACTCATCTCGGTGAGGGTGTTACATCTTATGTTTGAGCACCACGCCAGCACATATGACACTCAACATTAGGGACGAAGATACATGGAAGCTGGGATCAGGGTCGACGTCTCTACCTCTAGGCCGTTGAGGCAACCGCCTAGGGGCTCCAAAGGATTAGGATAACAAATTCTTAAAAATTAAGAATATTTTAGTGATTTTATATCAGTATATTTTATTATATATACATTAATTTTAATTTACAAAAACTTCTTTTAGCTAACATATATTGTCTAAAACTTATTTAAGTCGCAAGAAAGATTAGTTGAATTAACAACTTTTTTATAGAGTTTTTTTTAGAAGATATCGAATATGATGTTTTAGTTATATCTACAAAAGTATGAGAAAAGAGTTTTGTGTAGGAATAAGATATGCAATATAAAATATGTGAAAAAAATATATGGGTCCTCAAATCGAATGCTCGCCTTAGGCCACAAAAACAAAAGAGACGGCCATGGCTGGGATCTTTCATTGTATAATTTTTATCACTGTGATGCTTACGTACAAATGATATTTTTTCATCCAAGTTCGCTATCATTTGTTTTGTAAAATACAATTCCAATAAAGTGGAAGGACTACATGTGCAATTTCTATGGTAAAATCTTCTCTTATAAGACCACAAACAATTTATACCTTCTACATTTATCCGCCACCTCTTCACAATATCCGCTTTACTGACGTGTTGTTCGCACCTCTCGATTCTCCTCCTGCTAACTTTCACTGCAGAATTCACTCGTCGGCTTTTAAAACCCTCCTTTTCTTGCCCAATATCTTCTTCAATTAGCTAATTGATTGATTTAGAGCTTTAAAAAATTGATTTCTCAACAAAATCGAATATACGCAGCATCGGCACGTTACTTCCAAAAGTTAATACTACATTTACGTATTGCATCTTAGGGGCACGGTTAAGCTAGGCACGTTTAACCTTATCATATCGCAGGGCTTCTTCAAATAATCATTATACATCGATCTTTACTCATATTAAATTATCTATTTCGTCCCTTCTATCGTGTAGTTGTTTTTTATAAATATTTTAAAAACCTACAATAAGCAGCATATGTTGGCATTGCTACATTATTAGCAGATATATATAATAATTAAATACTACATGTTCATATTTTTTAGTTGCAAATATAATGACGGAAACTTTATATGACACACCAACAAGTTTCATTTTTGCTACCTAGAATAAATTTTGATTCCCCCCAATATCTTACTAAGTGAGGCAACACCATGATTTGTGGTTGATCTCTGCCAATATGAATGTAACTATAAGTTGAAGAAGCAAGTACAGTCAGTATATATAAGAAAGTCATGCCAAGTGTATGTCAATATTATCATAATAACTCAGCGTCCGATCAATATATACAAACCAAACATATAATGGAACCATGATATGTGTGGATTAATACCATTCGAATTGCATGGAAATCCTGAAGTTGCAAGAGTTGCAAGAATGTATAATGTTAGCACGATAATATGGTCTTTTCAGCTAGTCACAAAATTATGCACAGCCGCTTATCATTTGACCAGATAACCTCGGGTGCAAGAATTCTGGTAACACACTTGACATTAGTTGTAAGATGGGGCTAATAGAATGTCGCCAAGAATAGATTGTTGAAGCGTCGTAATTAACCAAAGAATCTCAAAAATGTCTATTTATAGATGTATATTGTTGTCAAGGGGTTGGCCTAGTGGGTGAAGTTTGTGATTTAAGGGTGAACTCCCCTTAAGTCACAAGTTCGAATCCCTTGAACGGCAATTACCCTTAGGGCCACTCAGGGCCGGCTCTTCCGTTAAGCAGTTCAAGCAGCTGCTTAGGGCACCTGAATTTTAGGGGGCACCAAAATTTCGAAAATATAGGGATATGTAGTAATTCACTTCCATTTAATAGTATCGATAATGTTAATGTAGTATATAAATATCAGTAAGTGGAGGCTCCGACAAGTTCGGAGGAAGGACGCAAACCCTAGAGCATGGAGAACGCGGCGGCGAGGTTCAAATCGTTGCGGCTAACAGTGAAAGAAGCCCTGGAGATTGACTTTGAAGATGATTTATGCAGTGAGGCAGAGAAGGGGTTCTAGTGGTACCTCATAGCAAGACTTCTAACGGGAGTAGAGGTAAACCCTAGATCTATGAAAACTTTCTTTCGAAGGGTATGGAACAAAGGAGACCAAGTAGATTTCCTCTATGTGAGCAGAAACACGTTCCTTTTGAAATTCCCAAACAAAAGCCTCATGGATTAGATCTCCTCCGGGGGACCGCGGATTTTTGATGGGTCAATGTTGATGATAAAACCATGGTCATTGGGAGACGAAACGGTACATCCAAGGTTTGACACCATGGATGTATGGGTGCAAGTACACAAGCTACCCGTTCACCTAACAACTGAGGAAGCTTGCCGGAAAGCTGTCTGAAACATTGGTGTGATCATTGACTCGGATCCAAGAATCGATAGTGACGGCATGGAAAACTAAGTTCGAGTTAGGGCTCGAATGCCGGTCTATGTAAACATCAATAAGGAAAGCGTATGGTTGGACTTCAAGTATGAAAGGATTACGGCGGTATGAAAATGGTGTGGGTAATTAGACCATCGTAGTGGTGATTGCAATCACATTGAGGAAGTGACGAATCAAGAAGGGGAATAGGGCTACGGGGGAGTGGATGCTCTACCACCCCCCGAATAAAGAGAAATAGTATGTTGTGGAGAGAGGCAATGTTGACAGACCAAGTACAGGGATGAGGGGAGACACTAGCAAGGAAGAAAACTCAGCTGGAAAGTTTAATCTTAATCATAACCTTGAAGAACCCAGGGGGTGAAGAATAAAATGAGCTGGGGATAGAAGCAACAATACCAGAGGTCCGGATGAAAGACGGGCAGGATCAGGAGAGAGAAAGAACCACTACACACGGGAAACAAGGCGTTTCGGAATCAAGAGATGAGGGCATGAACAAGACAAGTGGAAAGGGGAATAACCAGGAACCAACAGGGGGGAGAAGCCAGGCACGAGTTCGAAGAAAACAGGAGAGAAGGGGGTCGGGAAGCAACCCTCGGACAAAAGCAAAGACAATGAGGGAGTAAGGCCGGCTTCCTCGAAAAGGAAGATAGCACCGGAGATGAGTCCTTCGTTAGTACAAACAAAAGAAAACACCAAAAGGAACAAGCAACTAGAGATTGAGAGGAGATATTTCGGCGCGATCAGAGCAGGAAAGGATGGGGAAGAAAGACGTACTACCTCGGACAGTAAAGCGGTGAGTGCCTCTACAGCTCTCTCTGCAAAAATGGCGGAGGCTGCCAAGCAGCCCCGCCAAGCACAATGAATCTCCTCAGTTGGAACGTGTGGGGGCTTGGGAACCCCTGCACGGTCCTATCACTTCGCGACCTAGTGAAGCGACAAGGCCCCGACTTGATTTTCCTCATGGAAACTAAGGTTTATAAGAAAGCTATGGAAAAAGTCCGAGAACAAGTAGGGTATGCAAAAGGGTTTTATGTGGATCCAGTGGGAATAAAAGGAGGATTCGGTCTGATGTGGAGAGATTCCCTTAAGGTCTCAGTTCAGTATTACACAATACACCATATTGACGCAAAAGTAAAAGGTAACGGCAAGGAGTGGTTCTTTACGGGCTTTTATGGGAGTCCATCGAGAGGGGACATGAAGAACTCATGGGAACTATTGAGAAGAATCAGACCCCAACCCAAAGACGCATGGTTGGTAGTTGGATATTTTAACGCAATAGTGTCCGGAGATGAGAAAGATGGAGGGACAGAAGTCATATATAGTCAAGTTGCAGACTTTGAAGATGTCCTTAATGAGATGGAGCTTCAAGACCTGGCCTATTATGGAGGTACGTTTACTTAGAATAATAATAAGGTCCGAAGAAACATCCGAGAGAGATTGGATAGGGAAATTGCTACAACAAAATGGAGGGATGATCACCGTGGAGTGAGGGTCACAAACTTGGTATGGCCTAACTCGGATCACCATCTAGTCATGATACAGTGGGGGGACGAAGAAGCAAACTAGACTTAGACGCCGTTTCCAATACGAACAAATGTGGCAGCACAACGAAGATTTCGAGAGGTTCGTGAGGGAGAGATGGGATCTAACGGCAGAGGCAGGCCTTCACAATCGCCTCAAAGTTCTGTAAGAGGAATGCATAATATGGGACAAGAATGTGTTCGGGTCAGTAAAAAAGAAGACAGGGGAGTGCAGGAAGGAACTAGAGAATCTGGAATTACAAACCGGACCCTACAACAAGAAAGATATCGAGAAAGAGTATAATTGTCTACTCCAAAAAGAAGAAGTCATGTGGAAACAGCAATCAAGAGTTGATTGGCTCAAATTTAGAGATAGAAATACCCAATTTTTTCACCAAAATGCAACAATTAGAAGAAAAAGAACACGATGGATGGAATTGAGGATAAGGAAGGAAAATGGGCTACATAGGAGGAAGACATCGCAAAATCTCTTGAAGACCACTTTTCGAGTATTTTTACTTCGGATAAACTGAGTCAAATTGAAATAGATACGACCCTTGGTGATGTTGAGGCTAGTATTAGTCGGGAGGAACGAGACATGATGGAAGACGAGTATACGGGGGAAGAAGTCAAATTAGCGTTGTTCATGATGGCCCTCGACAAGGCACCGGGAATTGATGGATTTAATGCTGGGTTTTTTCAGCGCTACTGGAAGCTTGTTGGAGAAGGGGTTACAACCACGTGTCTTGGAGTGCTGAACCAAGGATGGAGCTTAGAAGAACACAACAAAACACTAATTTCCTTGATTCCTAAGGTATAGCAGCCAAGGAAACCAGGTGACTTTCGTCCTATAAGTCTCTGTACTATTGTTTACAAGATTGTCTCAAAAGCTATTGCTAATCGATTGAAGAAGATACTCTCTAATATTATCAGCGAGAACCAGAGTGCCTTTGTGCCTGGACGTCTGATTTCTGATGATATACTAACAGTTTTTGAGGTGATCCACTCATTAAAGACACAAAAAAGGGGAAAACAGGATACCTAGCGCTCAAGGTAGACATAAGCAAAGCATACGATAGGGTGGAATGGGCATTTGTGAGGGACACTCTAAGATCGCTTGGATTCGGTCCCAAATTCATTGAGCAAGTTTTGAACTGTATCACCTCGATACAGTTCTCTATTATACAGAAAGGTGCAGTGGTTAGCAGTGTTGTGCCAGAGAGAGGATTAAGGCAGGGGTGTCCGCTTTCCCCGTACCTATTCCTCATCTTTAGTGAAGTGTTATCGAGAGCTGTGACCGCTGCAGTTGATAGAGGAGAGTTGGCAGCAGTCGCAGCGTCTCGTGGTGGGCCCTCAATGTCCCATCTTTTTTTTGCTGACGATAGTTTGTTTTTCCTACAGGCTAATACAGAGTCCCTAGCTACATTATTGCAGATCATACAAATATACAGCTCTGCTTCGGGACAAAAAATTAACGTGGAAAGATCAGCAATTGTGTTCTCATCAAATGTCTCGGCAGCAACAAAGAAACAGGTGCTTGACTTTTGCGGAATGGTGGAGGTAGCACGATATGATAAAGTACTTGGGTGTCCCTTCAACAATGGGGAGAAACAAGTCAATTTCCTTCAACAATTTATTGGAAAAGCTAAGCAGTTTTCTAGAAGGGTGAAAGGAAAGGACACTCACACAGGGAGGGAAGGAGATTCTGATCAGAACTATAGCAGAGGCGATCCCAACATATGCCATGTCCTGCTTCAAGCTGCCAGATGGGATCTGCGAAAGAATGGAGAAGATGGTCAGACAATTTTGGTGGAGCAAGACAGGACAAGATCGAGGAATTGCATGGATAGGATGGGAACAAATACAAAAACACAAAGGGGAAGGGGGCTTAGCTTTTAGAGACTTCAAAATTTTCAACAATGCACTACTTGCGAAACAGGGATGGAGGATAATTCAGCAACCAAACTCTATGTTGTCTAGAGTCCTTAAGGCAAAGTATTTTGCAAAAGAGACATTTTTAGAAGCCAAACTGGGGAACAATCCATCTTACGCCTGGCGAAGTATCCTGGAGGGAAGGAAGCTGTTGAGAAATGGACTGCGATGGAAGGTCGGGGATGGAAGATCAGTGAGATTGACGGACAAATGGATTCCGAGAGGATCACCCTCCAACCTTATAACAACAACCCCTGCAACGGAATAGATGAGGGTCAGAGACCTAATGACTCACGGAAAGCAAGAATGGATCGAAGAAAGGATCGAGCAAATTTTGGAACCATGGGATGCAGCTGATGTACTGGACATCCAACTGCCATAGAAAAGTCGCAAAGACCAGCTAATATGGCACTACGAAGATGATGGAGTGTATAAAGTGAAATCAGGATATAGAATTGAACGAGAAAGGGAACGCACCTTCACTGTTGGTCAATCAGAGAGAACGGAGAACCCAATTGCAAAGGTCTGGAAGCTTAAAGTCCCATAATAAATCAAGCATTTTATTTGGCGATCAAGCTTTGACAGTCTAGCCCCCACCAAGAACCTGCAACGAAGGGGAATTAAAACCACAACAGTATGCCCTTTCTGCAAAAAGCATGAAGATTCTACTAAACACATGTTCCAACAGTGCAAAGTAACAAAGGGGATATGGGAAAATCTTTTTGATCCAAAATTCGTTGAAGAAATTGGCGAAACAAAATTTTAAGAATGGGTCAAAATTCAGTTTGTGAACACCAATCAAGAACACCAAACACTGTTTTGCCTTACACTCTGGGCAATTTGGATCCACAGAAACAAGACCGTTTTTTAGGGATGCATACCAGATCTAAAAGGCTTACCCAGAGAGATCATTACAAGCTATGAAGAACTGGATGAAGTGTTAAGAAAGGAGAGAGATTGGTACCTGAGGACGCATCGGAGAAAGAAGCAAAGTGGAAACCTCCACCAGAGCATTCTGTGAAAGTTAATTATGATGGATCTTGAAATCCGTCCACCAAGAGCGCGAGTGTTGGATACATCATACGAGACTGCAATGGAAAATTCATCTGTGCTGGATCTAAATTTTACGAAAAATGTGAAAGCACCAAGGAATCGGAGATGAGGGCGGCGAAGATTGGACTAGAGATGGCAATAGAAAAGAGATTCCGGCGAATTATTCTTGAGGGTGATTCAACCAGTGTCTCTAGGAGCATATCGAGAGCCATTAACGAAGAAAAGTGGATCGGCTTCTCAAATGCAGCAGAAGTCCTCGAAGAGATGAAGATAAAGCTTTGGGAAGGAGAATCGATTAAATCTCGCGCTGTCCCACGCACAAGCAACCACGTAGCAGACCACGTGGCACGACGCTCTCAAGACACGAGAAACTCATTACTGATTGAAGAGGAACCGATGTGGTTGAAAAGCGTAATAGAAATTGATTTTCATGTACCTGTTTCTAGATTGATTTTATAAATTTTTTATTCCCCTAAAAAAAACAAAAAAAAAAACCCAGTAAGTTATCAATCAATCCCTTTTCCGTTCCCAATTCCTCATTTTTACCCCATTCCAGAGTGTGGTCCTCATCTTTCTCCAAAGTTTTCTCCTTGAATCTCTAATAAATGGAATCCCCTAATAAATGGTCATCTTCTCAAGTTTCTCCTAAAATTTCTCAAAAACAATTAATTTACTTTTTACCCATAATTTTCTCCGAAAATCTCTCATAAATTTGTTCATCTAGTAACTATAATTATAGCAACTACCTTATCTCCAAATTTATGCCCTTAAATTCCATTCTCTAGAGATGAAATCTAACAAAAAATCACCCTAAGAAATCGCTCTAGTCTTCAAGAATTTATATTGAATCTTTTAATTCATAAAGCTGAAGATTTGGAAAAGAAAAATCTTGCACGATGAGTTTTGCTGACCTCAAGTTAAAAACAGATAGTGGGTTTGCTTACTGCAAATAATGCATTTGTTCTTTTGATATTTTAATTTTTATATTTTGCTGATATAATTTTCAATTTAGTTAGCTCACAATTGTGCAACAAATGTTGTTACACTCTCTTTAAACTGCTATCGAGAGGAAAAGCAAACGGATCGCAGACTAAGTTCAGCACGCTTTAAGGTGGGAAGCTTACCGGGACTTGGAGATGCTATCTTAGAAGATGGTGCGAATGAAGAAACCCAAGGGAGAATGACTTCCTTTGATAAAAATCAGGCCGTGACTGCGGCGCAGTCCCGCCATCCATTATGAATGCTATCAGCTGGAATGTACGGGGGCTTGGGAACCTCCGTAACATTCTAGAGCTCCAAAAACTCGTTAGAGGTAAGTCCCCAAAATTGGTGTTCTTGTTGGAGACTCGGCTAACTCATGATGAGTTTGATCGAGTACGGTGACGTTTGGGTTTTGATGATTGTATTTGTGTCCCCTGTGAAGGTAGAAGCGGAGGTTTACGCCTCCTGTGGAATAATAACATTACGGTTACGCTAATAAATTGTTCAAAGTTTTTTATCAATGTTTGGATTTCTGATTCAAACTCTCAAGTTCAGTGGCAGTTCACCGGTTTTTACGGAAACCCGGACAGCATAGAGAGAAGAAATTCATGGGAATTATTGGGTAGACATCGTAACCCTAATAACAACCCATGGTGTTTTATGGGTGATTTCAATTCTTATTTGACGGAGGATGAGAAGCAGGGAGGAAGACCGGTTGATCTTCGTCTTATGGAGGACTTCCGTAATGCTCTATCCTCAAACGAGCTTTTTTATCCGGGATGCAGTGGTCCCAAATACACTTGGATTTGCAATCCTCGTGGTGGGCATCGAATTAGGAAACGCATTGATAGGGTGGTGGCTAATATGCCATGGCTCGACCTTTTTGGTAGTGCAAAGGTATCTCACCTTGCGGCTACAGTGTCGGACCATCTTCCTGTCGAACTTTGTTGGGTGCCAGTTCAACCGAAAGCCCCACGTTTTCATTTCGAGGCAATGTGGCTGAGCCACGCAGATTGCAAACCGTTCATAGCCCGAAGCTGGATGGAGCTTGACCACCTTCATCTCAATCTGAAACTTTCGGCTACGGGTAAAAGACTCAAGTACTGGGACCGTTCGGTGTTCGGTAATATTCGGAGGCGGATCGCGTCCCTTCGGCCAATGAGTAAATTTGTGCGCACCTTGACAAATCCGCAGAGTTATTAGTTTAGATAATCATGTCAATACCCAGTGGCCCCAGAGCCGGCTCTTATATCTTTGGTGTCATAAGCGCACAATGAACCTCATGCCCTCATTTAATATAAATGTAACCTATAAAATTAAGATACTACTTCAAATTTTTATTAAGAGAGGATATTTCAATTCTCAAATCTCGATAGCAGTTCTTTTTTTTTGAGGACAAGATTAAACTTCAATTAATGTAAATGAGTGGGATTATTCATCCCCATTACATCGTTTAAAAGAAGTTGTTGGGCCCATACTGGGTAACTATCTAGCCAAACATATCTATTAGGTAACGACAAACCAAAATTTGATAGTTTGTGAGCTACCCAATTTGTGGTTCAGTGGCTATAGCAGAACGAGACTTCTTCAAATCTTCTAGATAGCAGAATGATGCTTCTCAAATATATGCGTTATCTGATCTATCTGCATGGACTCGGGTGTGATTATTGATGGCGTCAATTACCTTCTTAGCATCCGATTCTACAAACAGCTTCCTTTTGTCACACTCCAAGGCGAGCATTAGTCCTTCTTTTATCGCCCACGATTCAGCTTCAAAAGCTGAAGAAGCCGTGGGCAGTGGAATTGCCGAGGCTGCCAAGCAAGCCCCCTGAAAGTCTTGGATAACTGCTCCTGCTGCTCCCTTTTGATTCTCGTCCAACCACGCGCCATCCGTGTTTAATTTATACCTCCCTGCTTCAGGATGTCTCCAGCACTCCGACGGTGAGATCGCCGCAAAACCCCTGCTTCGTTGCCCAGTCTCCTCCATCGGGAAAGAGCCCATTTGATCGTTAATAGATCTGTACAAGCTTTCTGTGGACAAAATCTCGTTACTAAAAGTCTTATCATTTCGATACTTCCATATCCACCAAAAGTAGTGCAAAAAAAAATTCTCTCCTGAGCCGTCAACGTTGGGAGAACCGTCGGGATCCATTCATCAATTTCTCCGAACATGCTTTATCTGAATTTTCTTTCGAAGCAATCCCAGAGTGAGAGAGCCACCGGACACTTTATGAAAAGATGGGTGGCGGTTTCCAGGCATTTATTACAAAGTGGGCATTCGACGGAAACGGATTTCTTGAACTTGTATATCTTCATCTTCGTTGCTAGTGAATTTTGAGCTGCTCGCCAAACCGTGTAGATGATCTTGGGTTGGGTCTTTGTCTTAAACAAGAACTTCAACCACTGTTGCTGTGATTCCGACGACGACTCTTTGGCCGTAGCATTCTATTTCTTTGTACAACTGAGGTGGTATCCCGTGGCAACCGAATAATTTCCGTCTTCGGTGAAGAGACAGCAGATAGAATCTCGGGTTGGTATCGCCGGAATAGTAATGCGTCTGATTTCTGGGATGTCGGCCGCAAAACCAGTAGATGCGAGTAAATCAAAATCCCATGTTTTCTCCTGGTTGATGAAGTCAGCAACTCGACGATCCACCGCATCACTTGGTCTCATAATGGTTTTGAAAGATGGTGTTCTTTTCAGCCACGGGTCAAGAGAGATTCAAATAGATCGACCATCCCCTACTTTCCGTCGAATGCCGCTAAGTATCAACTATTTTGCACTACAAATAGACCGCCACGCATATGAAGAGTTCGACGGTGCTACAGCCATGAAAATATCATTGTGAGGAGCATATTTGTGCTTAAGAACCCGGCTTACCAGAGAATTTGTGGTGAAAATCCTCCAATATTGTTTTGCTAGAAGCGCAGTATTAAAATCTTCCAAATCTTTAAAGCCAATACCTCCTTCCGCTTTGCTCTTCTTAAATTTTTCCCAAGAGATCCATTGTCCACCCTTTTGATCCGGCTGTTTACCCCAGAAAAATTGACAAGTGAGGGGTTCCAGTTTGTCACAAAGTGTCGTTGGAAGCTTGAAACAACTCATTGTGTGAACCAGTAGGGATTGAACTACTGCTTTGATTAAAATCTCCCGACCTGCATACGAGAGATTATGTTTCCACCCTTTGAATTTGTTAGCAACTTTATCAGAAAGATTGCAAAAACTCGAAATTTTCTTTTTTCCAATTGTCGTCGGTAGGCCCAAATACTTTTCATGACTTGCTGCCTCGAGATCCCCAAGAGATTGCATAATCCAGGTCTGTCGCTGACCGGTACATTCGATGAGAACACCACTGAGGATTTGTCCAAGTTTACCTTCTAACCCGAAGCCTCCTCATAAAGTTGCAAAATATTATTAAAGTGTAGGATCTCATCCTGAGTAGCTTTCATGAATAGCATGCTATCGTCAACAAAGAAGATATGCGAGATAATTGGGCCACCACGGGAGGCATTGATGCCAGAGAGAAATCCATCTGCAATTGAACTAGAAATTTCACGTGATAACAGTTCACTTACAAATAAGAACAAATAAGGGCTAAGAGGACAACCCTGACGAAGACCTCTTTGCGGAGTAATCCTTCCTTTTATTTAACCATGAATGGCAAAAGAAAAAGAGGATGTTGAGATACACTCATGTATTAGAGTAACCCATCGAGTAGAGAAACCCATTCTGATCATAGTTGCTTCCAAAAACCACCATTCCACTCTATCGTAAGCTTTCGCCATATCAAGTTTGACCGCCATATAACCTGTTTTGCCTTTTTACGAGTTCTCATAGAGTGTAGAATCTCAAAGGCCACAAGTATATTATCCGTTATCAACCTTCCTGGAACAAAAGCACTTTGGAAATCCGAAATACAACAGTCAAGAACTACTTTCAACCAATTAGCGATGCTCTTTGTGATCAGCTTATAAATAACTGAACATAAACTGATAGGACGAAGTTCTCTTGGGAAGCGTACCTGTTTCACCTTGGGGATCAGAGATATCACTGTATCATTAAAACCTGGGAGGCTTCCATTATGATTGAGAACATGAAGGCACGTCGCCACAATCTCGTCACCAATGAGATCCCAGTTTTCTTGAAAGAACAAGGCCGGAAAATCATCGCCTCCCGGGGCTTTTGTAGGTCCCAACTGAGAGAGGGCTTGTTCGACTTCTGCACGAGTAAACTGGGAGTCCAGC
This sequence comes from Linanthus parryae, assembly GCA_023055425.1. Taxonomy (NCBI): domain Eukaryota; kingdom Viridiplantae; phylum Streptophyta; class Magnoliopsida; order Ericales; family Polemoniaceae; genus Linanthus; species Linanthus parryae. The sequence goes on from JALGPY010000001.1 coordinate 128,175,295, forward strand.
ATCTGGTTATGATCTACGGAAATCGACGGGGAAACGAACTGGAGCATCTGTTCCATCGCTGCACCCGTCGGCTGTTGAGAAGTGAAAATAGAGCGGAAGTGATTGAAAAGAATTTCCAGAATACCATTAGTCTCGGTACACCACCGTCCATTCTGATCTTCGAGCCCGTTTATATGATTTATCGCATTCCTCAGCGCGGCTTTGCGATGGAAAAAATTGTTGTTTCTATCCCCGTGCTTCAGCCAAAGTACCCTGGAATTCAGATGTTCGGTGGCGGATCACTGGGATAGAAACAACAGTTTTTTCCATCGCAAAGCCACGCTGAGGAAAGCGATAAATCATATAAACGGGCTCGAAGATCAGAATGGACGGTGGTGTACCGAGACTAATGATATTCTGGAAATTCTTTTCAATCACTTCCGCTCTATTTTCACTTCTCAACAGCCGACGGGTGCAGCGATGGAACAGATGCTCCAGTTCGTTTCCCCATCGATTTCCGTAGATCATAACCAGATGCTGGACTCCCAGTTTACTAGTGCAGAAGTCGAACAAGCCCTCTCTCAGTTGGGACCTACAAAAGCCCCGGGAGGCGATGGTTTTCCGGCCTTGTTCTTTCAAGAAAACTGAGATCTCATTGGTGACGAGATTGTGGCGACGTGCCTTCATGTTCTCAATCATAATGGAAGCCTCTCAGGTTTTAATGATACAGTGATATCTCTGATCCCCAAGGTGAAACAGGTACGCTTCCCAAGAGAACTTCGTCATATCAGTTTATGTTCAGTTATTTATAAGCTGATCACAAAGAGCATCGCTAATCGGTTGAAAGTAGTTCTTGACTGTTGTATTTCGGATTTCCAAAGTGCTTTTGTTCCAGGAAGGTTGATAACGGATAATATACTTGTGGCCTTTGAGATTCTACACTCTATGAGAACTCGTAAAAAGGCAAAACAGGTTATATGACGGTCAAACTTGATATGGCGAAAACTTACGATATAGTGGAATGATGCTTTTTGGAAGCAACTATGATCAGAATGGGTTTCTCTACTCGATGGGTTACTCTAATACATGAGTGTATCTCAACATCCTCTCTTTCTTTTGCCATTCATGGTTAAATAAAAGGAAGGATTACTCCGCAAAGAGGTCTTCGTCAGGGTTGTCCTCTTAGCCCTTATTTGTTCTTATTTGTAAGTGAATTGTTATCACGTGAAATTTCTAGTTCAATTTCAGATGGATTTCTCTCTGGCATCAATGCCTCCCGTGGTGGCCCAATTATCTCGCATATCTTCTTTGTTGACGATAGCATGCTATTCATGAAAGCTACTCAGGATGAGATCCTACACTTTAATAATATTTTGCAACTTTATGAGGAGGCTTCGGGTTAGAAGGTAAACTTGGACAAATTCTCAGTGGTGTTCTCATCGAATGTACCGGTCAGCGACAGACCTGGATTATGCAATCTCTTGGGGATCTCGAGGCAGCAAGTCATGAAAATTATTTGGGCCTTCCGACGACAATTGGAAAAAAGAAAATTTCGAGTTTTTGCAATCTTTCTGATAAAGTTGCTAACAAATTTAAAGGGTGGAAACATAATCTCTCGTATGCAGGTCGGGAGATTTTCATCAAAGCAGTAGTTCAATCCCTACCGGTTTACACAATGAGTTGTTTCAAGCTCCCAACGACACTTTGTGACAAACTGGAACCCCTCACTTGTCAATTTTTCTGGGGTAAACAGCCGGATCAAAAGGGTGGACAATGGATCACTTGGGAAAAATTGAAGAAGAGCAAAGCGGAAGGAGGTATTGGCTTTAAAGATTTGGAAGATTTTAATACTGCGCTTCTAGCAAAACAATATTGGAGGATTTTCACCACAAATTCTCTGGTAAGCCGGGTTCTTAAGCACAAATATGCTCCTCACAATGATATTTTCATGGCAGTAGCACCGTCTAACCCTTCATATGCGTGGCGGTCTATTTGTAGTGCAAAATAGTTGATACTTAGCGGCATTCGATGGAAAGTAGGGGATGGCCGATCTATTCGAATCTCTCTTGACCCGTGGCTGAAAAGAACACCATCTTTCAAAACCATTATGAGACCAAGTGATGCGCTGGATCGTCGAGTTGCTGACTTCATCAACCAGGAGAAAACATGGGATTTTGATTTACTCGCAGCTACTAGTTTTGCGGCCGACATCCCAGAAATCAGACGCATTACTATTCCGGCGATACCAACCAAAGATTCTATCTGCTGTCACTTCACCGAAGACGGAAATTATTCGGTGGCCACGGGATACCACCTCAGTTGTACACAGAAATAGAATGCTACGGCCAAAGAGTCGTCGTCGGAATCACAGCTACAGTGGTTGAAGTTCTTGTGGAAGACAAAGACCCAACCCAAGATCATCTACACGGTTTGGCGAGCAGCTCAAAATTCACTAGCAACGAAGATGAAGATATACAAGTTCAAGAAATCCATTCGTCGAATGCCCACTTTGTAATAAATGCCTGGAAACCGCCACCCATCTTTTCATAAAGTGTCCGGTGGCTCTCTCACTCTGGGATTGCTTCGAAAGAAAATTCAGAGAAAGCGTGTTCGCAGAAATTGATGAATGGATCCCGACGGTTCTCCCAACGTTGACGGCTCAGGAGAGAATTTTGTTGCACTACTTTTGGTGGATATGGAAGTATCGAAATGATAAGACTTTTAGTAACGAGATTTTGTCCACAGAAAGCTTGTACAGATCTATTAACGATCAAATGGGCTCTTTCCCGATGGAGGATACTGGGCAACGAAGCAGGGGTGTGGCGGCGATCTCACCGTCGGAGTGCTGGAGACCTCCTGAAGCAGGGAGGTATAAATTAAACACGGATGGCGCGTGGTTGGACGAGAATCAAAAGGGAGCAGCAGGAGCAGTTATCCGAGACTTTCAGGGGGCTTGCTTGGCAGCCTCGGCAATTCCACTGCCCACGGCTTCTTCAGCTTTTGAAGCTGAATCGTGGGCGATAAAAGAAGGACTAATGCTCGCCTTGGAGTGTGACAAAAGGAAGCTGGTTGTAGAATCGGATGCTAAGAAGGTAATTGACGCCATCAATAATCACACCCGAGTCCAAGCAGATAGATCAGATAACGCAGATATTTGAGAAGCATCATTCTGCTATCTAGAAGATTTGAAGAAGTCTCGTTCAGCTATAGCCACCGAACCACAAATTGGGTAGCTCACAAACTAGCGAATTTTGGTTTGTCGTTACCTAATAGATATGTTTGGCTAGATAGTTACCCAGTATGGGCCCAACAACTTCTTTTAAACGATGTAATGGGGATGAATAATCCCACTCATTTACATTAATTGAAGTTTAATCTTGTCCTCCAAAAAAAAAAACTGCTATCGAGATTTGAGAATTGAAATATCCTCTCTTAATAAAAATTTGAAGTAGTATCTTAATTTTATAGGTTACATTTATATTAAATGAGGGCATGAGGTTCATTGTGCGCTTATGACACCAAAGATTTAAGAGTCGGCCCTGGGGCCACTGGGTATTGACATGATTATCTAAACTAAGAACTCTGCGGATTTGTCAAGGTGCGCACAAATTGTCCTAGACACCACACAAAAAATTATAAATCGTACTAGTGGTTAAATATGAAATATTATGAAAGATCGTCAATAATTTGATTTTAGATTAACGAAATTCAGAGATTTGGTGGGCCTTGTGAGAGGAAAATAGTTCATAAGTAGAGAAACACAAGTCAGAACTTAATTTCCCTGTGTAGACCTTTTCCCTTGATTAATTTTCAACTTTGTCCATGTACATTTTATATTATTAGCAGATTTTTAGTTCATTATACAAAGTTTAATTATGCTTACTAGTCACAACTATGCCCGCAATTGTAGTAACATTGTACCGTTTCTGTGTTTGAGAAGTCTGCTTATATGTGTATGCATAAAGTTGCTTTGGAACAAAATTCTGCGTAGAAATCAACTCCAGTATAAATTATATGAATGATAATCATATATAATATTGTAGTTTGCAATCAACCACAACGAATATTGCAATGACACAAGTTCAGCCTTTTTATACAATGTGCGAGAGGGGGCTTGTTGTCGATCTCATCTCCATACTTGTCCCAGCAGTCATCCCAGCATCGAATGTCATCACACACTCCAGGTCCCAATGAGTAAATATGCACGCCACAGCGTTGATTTTCGTACTCTGTATCAAAATAACTCCATCATAAGCACGAGCCTGTTTGTTAAGATGAGCTTAAATAATAAATCGAATATTTAATTTAACTATGAAGAGAAAATACTTCACCTTGGGCTTTAGTTGTCGACAAAAATACCAGGCCGATAACAGCCATGAACACGAAAAGAACCTTTGTTCTTGTACTCTCCATTTATGCTTGAGAAATAAATCAGACAGGAAATTTTAGTCTGAGATCGAAACCAACTCTGCACAAGAAAACACAATTACTCCCACCGTGAACTATATAGTAGTTTTTATAAGAGAATTTTGACTCTTATATTTAACTTTTGGCCACAAAATCTTGGGTCTGGCCGTCTGTGTAACAAGAATCTATGGTATGATTTTATTTTATTTTCAAATTTCTTTTGAGAAGCAATCTAGGGTCTGAATTTTTATTACTGGTATTCACGTTTCTAAGGAATTTGACCAGTTTTCTCACAAGAAACGTTCATTTAATTGATTGCAGTTTCTATAAAAGTGTCAAAAATAATTTTTTTAACTGGCCAACATCATAATTAATGAAATATAAGTGCAATTTATGGACGTAAATTACTGGGTGAAATATTTACCATATATTGACTCGAGTGATTAATTTTCAATACAGTTATAGAATGAAAACTCTTATAGTGCCAAATTTCTAGATTTTCGTGTGATTATGATAATTCCGGTAATATTGTAAGTATTTGATTTTGAAAATAATTTTATTTCCAAACTAAATTAATCAATAACTGAGAATGCAAGTAATAACCGTGAGATTTATTGATTGTGATAATAAAGGTGGCTGAGTTAAAAAACCAGTGATGAAGAACAAGGTGAACAACACTAGTACAGTAAGAGCACGTTTGATGTATGGATCACAGTTGTCGACTTTGTTTCTTCCTAAACCATTGCAATCTCTCTTTTGGAGGAAAAAACTCTAAGAAAAGGCGTTTGAGTTCCTCACAAATGCACCCCCAAATATGTATGCTAGCACTCTCCCTCAAACTGAAAATGCTTAGGAAGTGGCCAGCTGAAATATTGACACAAGATGTGAAAATCAAGAGAGATGAGACTTCGTGGAAACATAGACAATCTTGGAGAACTATTCAGGGAGCGAAATTGACTGGAGATGAATTGTTCATGCATCCACATGTGTCTCATGAAATGGCAATCAATATCAATGTGTTTGGTATGCGCATGAAATACATAAGTGTGTGCAATCTGAATGACTGATTGTCACAAAAAATGGTAGTAGTTGCATATGAGCTACATCCATATCTACTACCAAGAAACAAAGCCAAATAAGTTCTTGTGTGGTATGAACTACTAATGAACAATACTCAGCCTTGGTATTAACACAAGCAACAACAATATGTTTCTTACTATGCCATGAGATGACATAGTCTCTCGAAACAAATTCTAACCACTAATAGAAAGTCTATCATAGAAATTACCTGAGCCTGGAGGATAATGAGCACAAAAACGCATAACGCAAAACAAGGGTCCATTTTCTCCCAAAAAATACACAATGGTGTCTTCATTTTCCGAAGAATTGCGAATAACGGCCGAGTAGTGGGTAGAGCATGGTTCATATTTATGGACTAGATAACCCGATGAACGCCATATGCAATGTCAACAGTGTAGTTGTGAGATAAACCGTACTTAACTAAAAAAACAAATTAATGCATCAAACTACCAAGAGTTGTCGATATAGAGTGACACCCGCTGATAGCTCGCCTTTGAGAGGATTCAACTTCAAATTATACTTTAAAGGGGTGTTGGTGATTTTAGTGTCATCGGTCATTTGTGTAATCGGATTTACTTACGACCAAAGTAGATATTGGCATATACGTTGTACACCTTAGGAGGTGTGGAGTACACGCGTGCACACAACTATGTTAATATCTTGGACAACGAACTCCCGGATGACTGCGGAGGTCCGGGGGCAGCGCCTCCGGTGGGGTCCAACGGGCAACGCCCCTGGCAAAAAATTAGATTTTGGACGTTTTATTGCTTCGCAAAAACGTCTCCGATTTAATTTTTCGTTGAAAAACGGACTGAAATCTGGCGGTTGTATACCGCCAGATTAACCGCCTTCCCTTCTCTAATAAGTTGGCTTTTGGTCGAATTCAGAAACACAGGAAATCCATATTCGTTTTGAAGTCTATGTTTTATCCGATTACTGATTTCGTGTGTGTACCACCGAAACTCTAATCTAAAAGTGATAACACGACGCAGAGATTATCCAGGCCTATTGTTCCCGTTCTAAACACCCAAAATCCTACAAAGATTAGAGTATTCTGAATCATGACGAACGGCAACACTGTTCTGGACATGACAAGCAAGTTCATGAAATTGGAGAATTTCGAGGGGCAGGATTTCCGAAGTTGGCAGAAGAATATGCACTTCCTGTTCACGGCGCTGAAGGTTGTGTATGTTCTCACCACCGCGATGCCTGAAGTCGTGGAGGAGGAAACCCTGGAACAGACAAGGAGGAGATCAAAGTGGGAGAATGATGACTACATCTCCCACGGACACATTCTTAACGGTATGTCTGATTCCTTGTCTGATGTTTATCAGAATGTTGAGAGTTCAAAAGAACTATGGGATTCTCTTAAATCAAAATACATGGCTGAAGATGCTTCAAGCAGAATGTTTCTAGTCAGTAATTGGAACAATTACAGAATGGTTGATTCAAGGCATGTGATGGAGCAATAACATTAATTGCTTCGAATGCTAGGGAAGTTTAATCAACACAACATGAAAATGGATGAATCAATTTCTGTTTCTAGTGTGATTAATAAACTGTCTCCATCATGGACGGATGTTAGGCATAAGTTGAAGCACAAAGGAGGAAGAACTTTCCTTGGTGCAATTGGACAGTTACTTTCAGATTGAACAATCCTTGAGGGATCAAGAAAGTGAACCCAAAGACAAACTTACTGTTGATCCAGGTTCCGTGAATATGATGGAGGAAGGGGATTCTTCGAAGGGAAAGAACAAATCTGGGAAAAGGAAATTTAAACAGCAAGACAAGAATCATAACAAGAAGCCAAAGACTGTTTGTTGGAAGTGTGGGAAACCAGGACACTTCAAGAAGGATTGTCGTGTGGGCAAAAGTAAGAAAGGTAAAGACACAAGTGGCAAGGGAAAGGGGCCGAAAGGCCAAGATCAGCAACAAGGTATGTTCATTGAACAACCTGGAAATTCAATTCAGAAATATGTATCCCTAAATTCTGATGCATTTTATGTGCAGGATGATGACATATCATGGTGGGTTGATCCGGGTGCTACAAGACATGTATGCAAGGATCAAATATGGTTTACAACCATGCAAACCGTTGAAGATGGATCAACAATAAGAATGGGGAATGTTGCAACGGAGCCAATCCATGGAGTTGGAAGTGTTAGCCTAGGTACTTCTTGAAAATGTTTAAGTTTGAATGATGTATTGTTTGTACCCGGGATTTGAAAGAGTCTCTTGTCTGGAGTTGTATTAAATAAGCTTGGATACAAGCAGGTTATTAAGTCTGATAAGTTTGTATTGTCAAAACATGGTTCTTTTGTTGGCTTTGGTTAATTATGTAATGATATGCTTCGCTTAAATATCGTTGCTCCTTTTGGTAACAATTATGTTTGCGTTGCTAGTACTAGTATTGATAAATCAACACTTTGGCATGCACGTTTATGACATGTACACTTTAAACGGTTATAAGATATGTCCAAAATGAGTCTAATTCCTTCATTTGATATTAATACCGAAAGGTGTAAAACTTGTATGCTAACTAAGAAAACTAGACAACCTTTTAAGGATGTTAAAAGGGACTCTAAGGTGCTTGAACTAATTCATAGTGATCTATGTGACTTTCATGCAAAACCTTTTATAGGAAACAAAAAGTATGTTATTACATTTATAGACGATGCTACTCGGTTTTGCTATGTGTACTTGTCTTATACGCAAAGGTATCGGGTTGACGATTTTGTGAGAAATCGACAAAACTCCCAAGTAGCTTATAGCCTACTGCGCTGTTCTAATCAACTAAATTTGTGATCAAACGAAGAAATCTCTGTTCTATTCATCTCATGATAATAACTGAAGAGTACAAGCATTTAAATAGACGAAACAAAACCTAACCCTAGACTCCTACGGGCCATTTGGCAACGAAGCCCATTCGTTATTTAACAAAATAATGTAATTAAAATAATAATCTAATAAACTAAGTAATTACTAATTAAATAAACAAAATTAACTAACTAATTAACAAGACGTATCGGGTGACCCGTCTGCGACATGACCTTGTTGCTGTGAGACAGCTTCATCTGTGGGATTCGGATGAGATTGTTTTTGGGTTTGTGGCATAGGATTGGAAGCTTCAATTCTGTCGAATATGGCATCGATTCTGTCGAATCGAGCGTCCATTCGAATCTGGAATCCTTTGATTGCAGCCATCAATCGTTCGAAAATATCTGCTGAAATTCCTTCGACGTTCCTCATGCGTTCACCAGTTGCAGTGGTGAACAACAATGAAAGCACCAAATTGATACGCAAATGTATCGGGTTGACGGTTTTGTGAGAAATCGACAAAACTCCCAAGTAGCTTATAGCCTACCGAGCTGTTCTAATCAACTAAATTTGTGATCAAACGAAGAAATCTCTGTTCTATTCATCTGATGATAATAACTGAAGAGTACAAGCATTTAAATAGACGGAAAAAAACCTAACCCTAGACTCCTACGGGCCATTTGGAAACGAAGCCCATTCGTTATTTAACTAAATAATGTAATTAAAATAATAATCTAATAAACTAAGAAATTACTAATTAAATAAACAAAATTAACTAACTAATTACCAAGATGTATCGGGTGAACCGTCAACAACATGACCTTGTTGTTGTGAGACAGCTTCATCTGTGGGATTCGGGTGAGATTGTTGTTGGGTTTGTGGCATAGGACTGGAAGCTTCAATTTTGTCGAATTTGGCATCGATTCTGTCAAATCGAGCGTCCATTCGAATCTGGAATCCTTTGATTGCAGCCATCAATCGTTCGAAAATATCTACTGAAATTCCTTTGACGTTTGTCATGCGTTCACCAGTTGCAGTGGTGAACAACAATGAAAGCACCAAATTGATACGCAAAGGTATCGGGTTGACGATTTTGTGAGAGATCGACAAAACTCCCAAGTAGCTTATAGCCTACCGAGCTGTTCTAATCAACTAAATTTGTGATCAAACGAAGAAATCTCTGTTCCATTCATCTGATGATAATAACTGAAGAGTACAAGCATTTAAATAGACGGAAAAAAACCTAACCCTAGACTCCTACGGGCCATTTGGAAACGAAGCCCATTCGTTATTTAACTAAATAATGTAATTAAAATAATAATCTAATAAACTAAGAAATTACTAATTAAATAAACAAAATTAACTAACTAATTACCAAGATGTATCGGGTGAACCGTCAACAACATGACCTTGTTGTTGTGAGACAGCTTCATCTGTGGGATTCGGGTGAGATTGTTGTTGGGTTTGTGGCATAGGACTGGAAGCTTCAATTTTGTCGAATTTGGCATCGATTCTGTCAAATCGAGCGTCCATTCGAATCTGGAATCCTTTGATTGCAGCCATCAATCGTTCGAAAATATCTACTGAAATTCCTTTGACGTTTGTCATGCGTTCACCAGTTGCAGTGGTGAACAACAATGAAAGCACCAAATTGATACGCAAAGGTATCGGGTTGACGATTTTGTGAGAGATCGACAAAACTCCCAAGTAGCTTATAGCCTACCGAGCTGTTCTAATCAACTAAATTTGTGATCAAACGAAGAAATCTCTGTTCCATTCATCTGATGATAATAACTGAAGAGTACAAGCATTTAAATAGACGGAAAAAAACCTAACCCTAGACTCCTACGGGCCATTTGGAAACGAAGCCCATTCGTTATTTAACTAAATAATGTAATTAAAATAATAATCTAATAAACTAAGTAATTACTAATTAAATAAACAAAATTAACTAACTAATTAACAAGACGTATCGGGTGAACCGTCAACAACATGACCTTGTTGTTGTGAGACAGCTTCATCTGTGGGATTCGGGTGAGATTGTTGTTGGGTTTGTGGCATAGGATTGGAAGCTTCAATTTTGTCGAATTTGGCATCGATTCTGTCGAATCGAGCGTCCATTCGAATCTGGAATCCTTTGATTGCAGCCATCAATCGTTCGAAAATATCTACTGAAATTCCTTTGACGTTTGTCATGCGTTCACCAGTTGCAGTGGTGAACAACAATGAAAGCACCAAATTGATACGCAAAGGTATCGGGTTGACGATTTTGTGAGAGATCGACAAAACTCCCAAGTAGCTTATAGCCTACCGCGCTGTTCTAATCAACTAAATTTGTGATCAAACGAAGAAATATCTGTTCTATTCATCTGATGATAGTAACTGAAGAGTACAAGCATTTAAATAGACGAAATAAAACCTAACCCTAGACTCCTACGGGCCATTTGACAACGAAGCCCATTCGCTATTTAACTAAATGATGCAATTAAAATAATAATCTAATAAACTAAGTAATTACTAATTAAATAAACAAAATTAACTAACTAATTAACAAGACGTATCGGGTGAACTGTATCATTGTCACACTCTAAAGATGAAGCTTTAGATAAATTCAAGACATAAAAATTGAAGTTGAGTTGCAAAAGAATGGTTTAATAAAGGTTTTACGCACGGATAGAGGAGGCGAATATTATGATCCTAAGTATTTCCAAGAGGTTGGTATTTTTCACCAAACCACTGCTCCTTATACACCTCAACAAAATGGTATATCTGAGAGGAAGAATCGAACTCTAAAGTAAATGGTTAATTCCATGCTTTACTACTCGGGTTTGAGTGATGGATTTCGGGGAGAAGCTATGTTACAGCTTGCTATTTGCTTAATAGGGTTCCTAACAAAAGGAACAAAACTACCCCATTGGAAAGCTAAGTTGGTATACTAGCAATCCAAGCACACATCGTTGGCAGACAATGAGAAGAGTATTTAAATACTTAAGAAAACCATGAATTATGGTTTGACATACAGTGGATGTCCTTCGGTTCTAGAAGGATATTCTGATGCAAGTTGGACAAAAAATATGAAAGATAATTCCTAAACTAGCGGATGAGTTTCTCTACTTGGAGGAGGGGCAATCTCATGGGCTTCAAAGAAGCAAACTTGCATTACAAATCGACAATGGAATCTGAATTTGTGGCATTGGCTGCAGCCGGTAATGAGGTTGAATGGCTAAGGAATTTAGTGTATGAGATTCCATTGTGGGCCGAACCGATTTCACCAATATCTATCAGGTGTGATAGTGCTGCTACTCTGGCTAAGACATATAGTCAGGTGTATAATGGCAAGTCTAGACACTTGGGTGTCAGACATAGAATCATTCGGGATTTAATCATGATTGGTGTGATATTGTTTGAGTTTGTTCGTACACAACAAAATCTTTCCGATCATCTAACCAAAGGGTTAGCAAGGGACTTAGTGCACAAGTCGACCGTGGGGACGAGATTAAAGTCCATCTAAAAGATCTCTTATGATAAGATACCCAATTCCCCTCTAATACAATGTTAGAAGCTGAATTCAATGTGGAAATCTTACATGAAGAAATTGGAACGCAAAGATCATCCCAAGGTATGTGTTCAGGCCTGAAAGTTAAGGAGGTTGAAGTTTACACTTCTTAATGGTTCTTTTGAAATATTGTATGGCAGGTACAAGAGGAAAAGAACCACCTATATGAGTATGGATTTTAGCCGCTTCAAGAAGTTGGGGCTTGGCTTCCATATGCTCATTGACGGATAGTGACACTAGGCTAGTAAAAATTAGTGTCAAGTTAGAACATGGAATATGTTGAACTTATGTGTATTTTACTTTCATGTATTCATTATGAGTAGAAAGGGTTCGATACATAGGACACCTCTATACTCGAATATTTGAAGATGTAATTTACTGAGATGAAAATTCAATCTTCGAGACATTTTCATTTATGCATAAGATTGCTTTGTAATGGAAAGTTTAAGTGAATCAAGGATTACACTAGGATTGTTGGTGATTTTAGTGTCATCGGCCATTTGTGTAATCGGATTTACTTATGAACAAAGTAGACATTTGCATATATGTTGTACACGTTAGGAGGTGTGGAGTACACGCGTGCAGACAACTATGCTAATATCTTGGACAACGAACTCCCGGACGACTGCGGGGGTTCGGGGGTCCGGGGGCAACGCCCTTGGCGAAAAATTGAATTTTGGACGTTTTTTTGCTTCACAAAAAACGTCTCCGATTTAATTTTCCGTTGAAAAACAGACTGAAATCTGGCGGTTGTAACCGCCAGATTAACCGCCTTCCCTTCTCTAATAAGTTGGCTTTTGGTCGAATTTAGAAACATAGGAAATCCATATTCGTTCTTGAAGTCTCTGTTTTATTCGATTACTGATTTCGTGTGTGTACCACAAAAATACTCTAATCTGAAAGTGATAACACGACTCAGAGATTATCCAGGCCTATTGTTCCCGTTCTAAACACCCAAAATCCTACAAGGGGGTAGAGGTAGTATCATGTCCTCTCAGATTGGCTTGCACAATAATATATGGACCATACTTAATATGAGAAAGAGAGTACCCATCGTATTTTACTTGAGGTAACCTCGAGCCCTACAAAATTTATATGAGTCCCTAAACCCTTAATCTCAAAATGAGGGTTCATTTAGACTTAATAACATGCTCGGTGCGCCGAGTGAAAAGAGTGTAATTGTAATGGCTGGAGGACAAACCAAAATGAAGTACAATGGCACTCGACTTATGGAACCAAGCTCGAGAAACTTGGTTAAGCTCATACAAAGCTTAACGAAGATTAAGGTGACACGGTAAGACCAAATGAAGGTTGTATGTAACACCCCCGATTTCTTAGGGTGCAAACCGGGTGGTATCACTTTGCAACCAAAGGCACCCTCAGCCATGTTCAACGCAACCCATGTCGTCATTGACTGCATGGAAAATTACTAACTAAATTAAAGAGAAACTAACTTTGTTAACTAATCAATTCATAATACTCTAGACTACATATACATGATGCAAATCTCATGGAACAAAGTTGGATAATTGTTTAGCTATTTCTTTTTACAATGATGATGAGTACGAAGAGCGACATGAGGTGTTAAGTGGAGTAGTCACATGACTCCACAACATGTGAGTCTCTTCGATGGTTCGAGAATGATTGATATTGTATAATTTTATTACTATTGATCGTGTCGTGAAGTGAAGGGTTGGTGATGCTACTTTGGTATGCAACCTACGCGTCATGGATGAGTCGGTCTTCCGAACATTTCTAGGAAAGCAACCAATCCCAATCTGAACAACACGGGGGCGAGGGCAAGATTTTCATTGTATCCATCCGATGTTTAGTCATTCACTAATGGAAACGGATCAAACAACGGCGAGATATTTTTTTTATGAGCTTTTTCTTGAGGCAAGGCAAATTTTGGGTAGGCCGCGAGGTATTTTGACGTTGATACTATGCGGCAAGAAAAACCCTCACCGTAAATGACCTCTCGTCGTATTTAATCCTCAAAACGTGTGAGATATTTTCCGTTTATTCCAGAATATATATGGAAAAAGTACCTAATGTCTCAGTGTTTGAAGAGCCATATACGGAAATAATGTTGCTGTTAAAGTAATTAGGTTTGTTGTTTTTGGTTTACAACAAATACGGCAAGAAAAACCCTTGCTGTTTATGGGCCTATGTATTACGACAAAAGTAAAGCCATATTAACCTGTCCTCTTGCCGTATTTGAATGTAATTTTTTACGGCAACATATTAAACTTTTATCGTTTTTGTTGTTAACTAAAACAGCAATAATGTATTCTCGCCGTATTTGATCTTGACCATGCAACCAGTCCAGTTCATAACTGGAGAATTCCAACATGTAGCTTATTTCCAGGCACAAACCAACACATACACCTGCAGCCTTATGTTTTCAGGCACAACCAACATAACACACATTACCAATGTACTGAACTTAAAAAAAACACACAGAACACATTTCAAAAATATCAAGATATATACGTCCACAAAATTTATCCCAAATTTTACACTGCCAAAGTTTGACCCCAAATTTACAATTCCAGTAGACCAAAACCTATACTCTGCGCAGTATACCAAAATAATATTATGCGGCTTTTGAGCTAGCTATCTTCAAGTTGAAAAATAATACATCTCATCTTTCTGTAGCTAGCTTTACCTCTAGCTCTATCCCTAAGTACGATAAAATGGCTTCGAATACACGCCCTCCGGCTTCACATTCGCGCGCTGCGACAAAACGGCCATGATAACGTGCACGTGTCAAACCTGGATAAACCTAAACAAGATAACAGTACATATCAATATTAAAACAGATAGCATTTGAAGTTTACAAACAATAAAATAGATAGCACAGCCACATGTACACAGTTAAGCTATTTTACGTTTTCAATTTTCCTTTATATTTGGAAAGCACGAAATGCAATAATTTACAGACATGAAATTGCAAGTTCTGATAAGTTGTTTCGTCAGGCAAAGGATATGCCATTACCTCATGGAAATGCTACAACATCAAAAACACTCAGAATTCAAACTCAGCTTCTTTCATTATTAAGACAACTTTAGAGTTAAGACTATGGTTTAAGGCAGTGTCTGTATTTTGTGTATTTAGTCTTCTAGTTGGGGTTAGGCTTGTTCAGTAACTATAATAGTAAGTGGGGCACTAAGTGTGGTAGGTGGTGTGGTAGTAGTACGGTTTCATTTGTTGTAAATGTCAGGTTTTGTAGAAGTTCAAGAGAAGACTAGGGTGTAGATCACTACTGATCAAGATCTTAGCATATCAAGATGTCTATCTCTATTGTACTACGTTGACTATCCTTGTATTTGGTTAATTTAATGAAGTTATAACTTAAATAAAAGAAGGCTATTTTACGACAACAATTTCCAAAACAAAACAAAGAAACCGAGCTGATTTCTAAGACGACAAACAAACTAGACTTTAACAGCGATAAGATTATTTATGAGATGTTGGTTAGTTTGCTAAAAATAAGGCAAAACGAACCCAACACTTGAGGGAAAAATAACCTGAAATTCAATGTGCAGGGTTTGTTAAAGATAGCGACTAGCACAACAAACCAAATAATTGATAACTACCAGTCCAACACCCTTGATAATTGGACTGTTATGGAGGATCAACACTATAAAAGTCCCTACCTTCAGCTCCCTTTTGCCACAGATCCACACCCAATCACCTGCTCTTTCACTCCTCACCCCCCCAACCGCTGATATGTGGCAACCCACCACTTTCAAGAAACTGGGGCAGCCAAGTTTTGTTGTGAAATCCCCTGATAAGAAAGTAAAAAGAAAGACAAGAAAAGGCAAAAGCACAAAGAAGATTTAATCTGGTGGAAAGAGTAAAGGGAAGGTTTAGAAAAAGGTTGCACGAGTTGAAACGGCCATGGTTCCAGTTTATGATGTCATGCCCTTAGCAATGTTCCCTCCTGTGGAAGACACTCCTCTCTCCTCTGATGTTATTTTTCCCCTGCCTGCTCCTCTTGGTTCTAGCTCTTTTGCTGTTTAGAATATGTTTTCCGTTTAGTTATTTTGGTTAGTTGTGTTGCTTTTTTTTGGTTTGTTTATGTAATTTCCCTATCCGGCAGTATTAAAGGGTGTGTTTTTTAAACTTTAACAACTGGTTCTTTCGTGTTTCAATTGTGTTTTATATATTGATGGGCTCGAAATTCGGAAATAATCGAAACAAAAATACAAAACCAATCATTCATCAACCAATTTCAAGCCTTGCAGTAGGCAAACAACAACTAAAATCAACTAAAATTGAACAATCGATTACCAATTTCAAGCAATTTCAAGATAACAAACTAAAATCTCTAAACGTAGACCTCGTGTCATGAAACTCCCAAAAGAGGGTTACATGAAGCCCAGAATTAGGACTTCCTGTAACCCTCTTTTGGGAGTCTCAATAACCAATAATGAAAATCAAAGAACCCCGGACTAGGTAAACAACGGACCCCAGACTAGAAATTAAAATGAAAATCAATTGAAACATGAGAGATAGGGAAGGAATTACGATTTAGCTCATAGGATTTCGAGAGATAGAGAAGGGTCGACGATGATGTGTGTTTTGATGGATAAGGGTTGACGATGGCGATTCAGCTTTCTTGCAGCTTCTAGGTGAACTGCTCCACCATTTCTCTCTTCTCTTCTCTCTCTTTTCTCTTCTCCACTCTCTCTTCTCTTCTCTCTTTTTAGGCTTGTTCAGTAACGATGTGAAGGGTTTCACTCCCCATACCTAGGGTTGCTTTCTCTTAACTGGCTCAGGCAATGCAAATTTTCGCCCGAAGATTTGGCGGACCAATCAAATAATATTGGACACGTGCAAAAAAGAACTTATACGGCGAGATATTTCGTCCTATGAGTTTGAAACTAACGGCATTAATTAATTCTTGTTGTTTCTGTTAAATATTATTTACCGAGAGTATGAAATGAAGTTGTTAGTAATAATTTCTGGTCGTTTATAATAAAAGAATTAACGTAAAAATATATTTTCGGCGTTTTTGTTAGAACTCTTGCTATTTATGCTGAAATATATTTGGGGACACCAACTTTTCGCCGTATAAGACTTTTTTAAGCGAGATAATGAAAATCATCGTTTGTGATTCAATAAACGGCGAAAATACTCTAGTCGCGGGAATTTTAGTATATTTTTGCCATTTTTGTGTTCATTTCTTGTAGTGATTGTCAGCGCTTGTAAGACCCATGTGGTGTCATGATGTAGCATGTTAGAAACATTCGAGAATAGTCTATGGGACTAGCTAGATATGGTTATGTTCTATGAGATGACTTATGATTTAATATAGGGCATACGAGAGTTAGACTTTACTTTATCTTAGAGTATGAGCCTTCACAGTTACAAGTTTGGTGTATGGATCTCCAGAAATGCAGGTACTCTCAGCGGTCGCACGTCGCACATAATCCTTGTCGATCGGTGTTAAAGATTGAGGAAATTGTAAGAGTTATGTGTAGCCCTATGGTTGAGTGGAAGGTGTTAGAAACTATATGTTGTGCCGAAGGATGCTGCCCTGTATTTTCCATAAACCTAAAGGCGTCAACATCGCAAACGATAGAGGGTTATGTTGCAAATATGTGGAAACTCAGTCTATAGAGCTAGTTTCCACACATATGAGTACGACTCGAGACAATAGAAAATTTTGTTCTCTCTCTACAACTTCCTCCCTCACGCATTAAAGGAGCCGCTCCTGTTGTGGAATACCATGTTTCGCCCAAGAGCTTCGCGTTTCTGCTGAGATCGGAGCACGTGAACATCATTTCCAAGATCCGGATATCGTTCAAGGAACGTTCACGCTACAAGAGGCAAACCCTAATGTGGCTAACCGCCTTGCTCGCATAGCTCTCAAGACTCAATAATGTGAATTGTGGACCATGAGATACCGTGGTTCATAGCTCCTAGTGATAGCTTCTAGGTTTGAATTTTTGTTAGCTCTTAGTGTTTTTATCACTAAAAAAGAATTCAAAACAACCCCTTTTTAGTGACTTCAAAAGTGAAGATAATCTTCAACCAAATGATATAGCCAATTGTAGCTTTCACTGGCACTAGACATTTTGAGGGTGTGCGTTCTAGAGAGAGAAAATTCTCTCTACACTCTTAGGAAACCCTAAACTTTTCATCTCTTCTTCTCAGATTTTTCCAGCCGCCGCAAGTGTTTCTTCATCATCATCTACAAGATTTTCAATCATATCATCAATTTTGTATTCCAGTTCCTCATTCTTGTTGTTGATCTAGTTTTTGCTTGTGTTTTTCTGTTTTCAGTAAGCTCTCGTGCTTCCCATCTTCAAGTTTAAAATACCCATTTTTTAGTGACTTCATAAGTGAAGATTATCATCAACCAACTGATATACCCAATTGTAGTTTTCACTGGCACTAGACATTTTGAGGGAGTGCGTTCTAGAGAGAAAAAATTCTCTCTGCACTCTTAGGAAACCCTAAACTTTTCATCTCATCTTCTCGGCTTTATCCAGCCGCCGCCGCGAGTGTTTATTCATCATCATCTATAAGTCTTTCAATCATATTATCAATTTTGTATTCCAGATCTTCATTCTTGTTGTTGATCTAATTTTTGCTTGTATTTTTCTGTTTTCAGTAAGCTCTCGTGCTTCCCATCTTCAAGTTTCATCCTAAATCGTTCACAATCCTGTTTCTAATCTTCATTTGACCAGCGAAATCAATTATGGTCTTGTTTTTCAAATCGTTGTTTCGTTCTACAAGTCATCAAATCCCATCAATTTATTCTCAGAATTAGGAAAATTTCTCTGATCTTTTCGATTATTCTCGAATCGATGTTCAAAGCTCTCAATTTCTTCATCCTAGCATAGTCTCTTTTACCACCCCGATTTTGTTGCTGTTGGATTTCCAATCGCATCAATTCTAGGGGTGCAACTTGGACGGGCTGAACCCGACCAACCCGGACCCAGCCCGGACTAAAGTCGGGCTTGGGCACATGTTTTGACTAATTTGGACGGGCTCGGGCAAAAATTCTCAACCCGAATTGCAATTAGGGTCGGGCTTGGGTACAAATATTAAACGATGGGCTAGCCCGAGTTGCCCGAGTTGTATACTCATTACCTATAAATGTTATATTTGGAGAGCATTATATAGCATATTTATCAAGAATCTATTACTTTTCTATTAATTATTAGTGATATTTTCAATTATGTTTATGCTCACAACTAATAGATTTTTTTTCACAAAATATATAGTACTCTCTTGTATAAATGGATACTTTTTTAATTCACTATAACAATATATGTCATTATTTTTTAGCCTTAAATAACAAAAAAATTAAGTGTCTACATTCGATATATATTTGGCTAAATTGCACCGGAGGTACCCAAAGTTTGCCAAAACGAGCAAGTAGGTACCTAAATTTCAAAATCAAGCACCACAGGTCTCAAACTTTGGATTTTCGAGCAAGTAGGTACCTTTCCGTTAACTTTCCGTTAACATTGGACGGAAAATTATAAAAAGACTTTTGTACCCCTTATTTTCACCTCCAACTTTTTTTTAAATACAAGTTTTACTAAAAATCTAAAAAAAAGTTAAAAAAATAAATAAATTTTAATTTAATAATTTGATATATGTAAGATAATGCAATATATTTTATCAAAATTACATATTTTTACATCATTTCAAGATATGAAATATGTTTTTATTAACACATATCCGTCAATCTTAAAGTCTTTAATTTTTTTAATAGTGATTAAAAAGAATCTCAAATTTCATAATTTCATGTACTTTTGAAGAAACAATAACGTAAAGTATTTTTTTATTATATTTTATACAATAGTCTCTTTTACATTTGTATGAAAAATACAAAACGTTACAATAAAAAACTTCTCAAGAATTTCTGGTATCAACTCTTGTGTAAGTTGCTAAAATGCACAAAGATACTTGTATGTTATTGTTTTATTAAAAAATATATGTGAAATTATGAAATTTTGATATTTTTTTTAAAAGTTGTTAAAAAAAGCTAAAGACTTTAAGATTGACGGATATATGTTAATGAAAACATTTTTCATATCTTAAAATGATGTAAAAATATGTAATTTTGATGAAATATATTGCATTATCTTACATATATCAAATTATTAAATAAGTTTTTTGAATTTTTTTAATTTTTAATAAAACTTGTATTTTAATAAAAATATATGAGGTGAAAATAAGGGGTATAAAAGTCTTTTTATAATTTTCCGTCCAAAGTTAACGGAAAGTTAACGGAAGGGTACCTACTTGCTCGAAAATCCAAAGTTTGAGACCTGCGGTGCTCGATTTTGAAATTTGGGTACCTACTTGCTCGTTTTGACAAACTTTGGGTACCTCCGGTACAATTTAGCCTATATATTTTTATATGTAAGTTATCAACTTAACTTTAAGGGGACAATTTTAATTGAGTTGAATGTGATAATTATGTTAATTTATGTAGTTTAATGGGCTAGCCCGAATTCAACACCGAACCCGAATTGGTTTGTTCAAATTTGGGCTTGGACGGGTTGGCAATGCTCCTAACCCGGGCTGGGCTGGGCTTGGGCAACCCCAACAGAACTCGGGCGTGGGCTTGGACAAGGGCGTCAACCCGCCCAACCTGCCCGAGTTGCAGTCCTAATCAATTCCTTCCCAACAATTGAAAAACTTCTCAGAATTTCTCGTTTGTCATTTTGGTGTTTAATCCTCTTGTTCTTAATCTTTTTCTACTCTCAAGTGCTTTCTCTCAATGGGTTAAACACCAAAATGACAAACGAGAAATTCTGAGATGATGTGATCAAACACATTTGTTGATAGTCCCTCTTGCATTTACCAGCTACTCCATTGAGATTGTAAGCGCTCGCAGATGCAATTCCACAGTTCGGAATGATGTGATCAAACACATTTGTTACCTTGTCGCCGTGTAGCGACCTAGACTACATTTTGATTTGGCTTACTTACTTAATGCATATCCCGAGTTTATCGAAACTATCACATTGCAACCCCCAATTTTAAAACTAGCTGATTGCATCCCCATTTGTAAAAAATACGTCAATGTCAAATTGGGAATGAAATTTCATCTCAGAACTAACGTACTCCTCAAACAATATGATGCGATTGTATCATAGACGATTTGTACCTTATGAAATTGCCTTCGTCGTGTTTGAATTTGATGATTTAATTTCGTTCCCAATCTAAAATTGACGTATTTTTTACAAATGGGGGATGCAATCAGTTGGTTCTAAAATTAGGGATTGCAATGTGATAGTTTCGACAAACTAGGGGTATGCATTAAGTAATCAAGCCTTTTGATTTCCACCAATATCATGATTTAATTATTCATAACAGTACAATATGTGAGCCAACACTATGACTTGGCTGATCTCCACAATTACCACTGTTACCAGTATGAATGTAACTTCTGTAAATATGCGACACTGATAATATATAGGGTATAAGTCATCGTGACCTGATATCATAAATTGTGGGTGATCTTCAAACTTAGCACCACAAAAAAAAATCGCCGCAAATGACCTGGATGCCCATTCATTATAGTCCATTTCTGTAGTCAGAACGGTAGTCAGAATGTGATGTGGCTTACAACATCAATACATTGAGAATAGGAAAAGAAGATTTTTTTTCGTTTGTTTTAATTACATGCATTTTCTTTCTAATTTGTTTTGATTTCTTGCATTATCTTGGTATTCTTTTTTTTTTCTTTTCCTTGATCAATTTGTTGATGTGACATGGCATGTCACATTCGGGTTACCGTGCTGGCTATGGGAGTGGACCACTTATCATTACTCTTCTTTATTTAAGTGTGTGTGTGTGTGTGTGTATATATATAGGGTAGTGATTCTTGCACCAGCAAATGTGATGGTTACACCAGATTTATGCTGTCATGACTTAACTACCCCTCCTTAATAGTATTTAAAATTAAATTATCATATTTCCAATCTTTTATTTTTGACAAGTTTGACATTTCCAAAAAATTCATGATTAATCTCCATAAATTTGTTAATCCTTTTAAAACATTAACACCTTCCAAAAAACATCCCCATCCTAAATAAAACCTTTCTTTAGCGCTAATTCCCTTCTTTTGATATTCTCCAACCTTCTCAAGTACTCATAAATTATTAGTGAGATTTTTTTTTTGAGGAACGTGACTGTTGTTTGAACTCTTGTAAAAATTGAATCCAAAATGGCTTCGGGTCATACTCTTGACTGGGTGAATTTGGACAGTATGAAATTGAATTCTCCGAGTTTCCGTAATCTAATACTATTCACGTGTATGCTTGGCTTTGTATTTTATTTGTATTTTATTTTTTTTTTGAGAAAAAAAGCTTTGCCTACATGTGAATATACAATAAGTTATAGTCATTTTTCTACAAAATGGCTTTCATACCCTCATTTTTTTTTTGGTGCTTGTGTGCAAACAACATGTTCAAGTTAGAGTTTATAGACGGTTTCTTCTGTTTGGTTTCGTGTTTTTGTTTATACACAACATATATCAACATTTTCCATTGGACTTGTTAAAATTACTTTAAAGTGTTATTGTCTTTTCATCTAAATATTTTTTAGGAAGTAAAAAGATCGCCAGAGTATAAAGGAGGCACTATTTTTTTTAAAGAAAATGTAGGGAAGTTTTAATAAAGAGAAAGGGATTTTAAAAGGAATGTCAAAATATATGAAGATAAAATCATGGTAAAATTTTAAAATATTATACTTTCTGGAAATAGATGATTTCAAAAGGAATGACACAAATTTAATATTTCTCAAAATAAAACTACAAATTTAATTATAACTATAGAGGGGTAGTTAAGTCACGGCAACATAAATCTGGTGTAAGCATCAGAATTGCTGGTATAAGAATCACTACCCTATATATATATATATATATTAGAATCATATTTTTTATGGTATACTAATCAATATAAAATTATAAACTACAGATCCAACTGGTATGTGTGAATAGTTTCCTGCCTTTATTAAAAAAATGTTTTTAGTTTACTTTTTTTTTATAATAATTTTTTAGTTTATTTACTGATATTTGAAAAGGTATTAGAGTAAGTACTTTCTTGTCATTGCCTTTACTAATAATTATTTTTCCTTTATGAATTATTATTTATCAATTGAGCCGTGCTAGGGAGACAAAGAGTTGAAAAGAAATTTGAACAAAAATTGACGTGACATATGCCACATCAATAAAAGCCGTGTTAGGGAGACAAAAATTGAACATAAATTTGAACAAATACTGACGTGGCATATGCCACACGTCACTTTAGGTATAATTTTCCTTAACTAAATAGCCCAAACTTATAGTGTAGCAACTATTACAGCGTATATATTCACAAAACGAAACCCATGGTATGTGTGAAGTGATACTATTACTCCATGTGTCTTTACCATTAGTCTCATTTGAGTTTTGTACATTACTTTGACTCGATAATTTAAATATTGAAGAGTTAAAAAATTGGATATGTTTTTCACGATCTGAAGGAAAGACAACTCTACAATTCTATACAACTAATTGATGGGTAAAAGACATTTTGCACCGTACCCTATGATTATGGGAAAAAGACATTTTGCCCTCTGATTTATGGAAAAAGATCTTTTGCACCTCTGTCAGTGGATGGAGGTTAGATACTTTGCACCCTTCTTTTAGTGGTGGCTAGGGTTATCTTTTTGTGACCATTTTACCTTTGGAAGGGTGGAATGACTTAAATACCCTCACCCCTTAAAGACAACTTTACCATTTACTCTAATATTTATATAAATACTAATCAAATACATTTATGGCATCACATATTAATAAAATTACATCACACCTGGTATTGTGAAATGACCATCATACACCTGGAACTGTTCACAAGGACAGTTACCACCCCTGCTACTGTTCACATGGACTGTTACCACCCCTGGTAACTTCTGGGACTCCTTTCAATATGACTTCTGAGACTTCTCACTTCTGAGACTGCATTTGTGCAACGACCTTTTCAATCCTTGTACACATCCATTCAAGGTAACGTGAATTGGAGGACGTAGCTCCCTGCCCAATTGGCTTGCACCAACTCCATAAGTTGCAACAATCGTTCCTACAAACATAGAAGAGTATACCACGATTGCCGTATATGTTAGACTCTGTCACTCGTATGTCTGTCGGAAGGGGAACTTCACAAAAGCAATACTTTCTCTCGTACGTTAGGAAATCTTCTCTTTGTCTCGTTGTTCTGCTTGAGCTAGACATTGTACCTAAGCAAACAAAATTATATAATTACAACAATACAAAAAAAACAAACAAACAAAAAACACCTTCAACTACTAGCTATAATAAAGAGCTTCAACTACTAGTATTACCTTGCCTTGCTTGTTACGGAAGCATAATTGGAGCTACAAGTGGGTAAGAGTTTGAGTGGAGATAATTGAAGATGGGATGTCTATAACAAGGACTTTTTTGGAGGGAAGTTTTTTGGAGGGAAGTAATTGGAAGAAAGCTATTCGAGGGAAGCTATCGGGGGAAAGTAGTAATTGAGTAAGGATCATATTCACAGATAAAAAAAAAAAAAAAAAAAACAGTTGGTTTTAAAACAGCAGAGGGGTGCAAAATGTCCACAAAATTAGGGGTGCAAAGTGTCCATAAAGTTAGGGGTGCAAATGTCCAAACAAATAGGGGTAAAATGTTCAAGTGAACAGTACCAGGGGTGGTAACTCTCCATGTGAACAGTATCAGGGGTATAATGGTCATTCTAAAATAACAAGTGTGATGTAATCCTGTTAATAGGCGATGTCATAAATGTATTTAATTAGTATTTATTTAAATGTCAGAGTAAAGGGTAAAGTTATCTTTAAGGGGTGAGGGTATTTAAGTCATTCCACCCTTCTAAGGGTACAATGGTCACAAAAACGCTAACCCTAGCCACCACTAACAGAAGGGTGCAAAGTGTCTAACCTCCATCAACTGACAGGGGTGCAAAAGGTCTTTTTCCATAAATCAGGGGGCAAAATGTTTTTTCCCCATAGTCGGAGGGTGCAAAATGTCTTTTACCCCTAGGTGATTTGTTTTTTTCACTAAAAAATTATAATTCTCTTGTTTTTTAAATAAGTATTAAGTTTAATGTACTCGACCGAATTCAGCCCGAACCCGAATAGATTTGTACGATTTTGGGCTCGGACGGGCAAACGATGTTCTTAACTCGGGTTGGGCTGGACTTGGGCAGTCTCGATAAAACTCGGGCTCGGGCTAGGATAGGAGTGTCAACCCGTCCAGCCCGCCCAAATTGCCTTCTTCCGCTTTAATAAAAAGAGTTTTCCCTAAAAACAAAACATCATAAACAACCAATTGCACCTGTTGCGCGTAGCCAATTGTCTTAACTAATATTTTCAAAAGACATCAAATTTTGTCAATATTACAGATTGCTCCTTCAGAGAAATTTCACGATACCAATCTGCAATTCAATGAAATTAAATTTGCATGGAAATAAATGAAAATTAATTTAAATTAAAATAATTGTATTTAGTCACATTCGACAAATGAAATTAAATAAAAATTTTGTTTACAACAACCACAGCCACTTTTAATTTTTATGTAATCATAACAACTTTTTACATTAAGTATATCATTTTCACTGTTATTTTTTAAATAAACTCCTAGTACTCTGTCTTTATGAGAACTAGTCCGTAACCGGCGCATGGATGATACAATAATGAGTTAAGAATTGGCAAGAGAAAAATAACTTAAGAAGTGAAAGGTAAAAGAAAATAGAATTCGGATCAGCTAAATAATAAGCTCAATAACAACTCATACATGCCTATATTATTAAGAAATTGAAGAAAAAAGTACAATGTTGCGTTATCTGTAATCTCATTTTGGTTTTTGAGCAATTTGCGAAGAAATGTTTAGCTAGAAGTGTTGAAACTTCTTTTTTAGAAATTGTTTTGTTGTCAACATGGTTTGAACTCGAGACCTCATGCAGGGGCTTCCAACGCTCTGCCACATGAGCTACCACCCTAGCTGCAGAAGTGTTGAAACTGAATTCATTGAGAAGTAGAAACTCCTACACAACGATTTAAACAACAATAAATTTTTTTTTTGAAGATCAATTTCATTACTCAAACAGAATTAGTCATCAACTGGGTTACATCCAAATCAAAAACACCTTGTGGTAGGCAATGAACCCATATATTTACATTTGACTCTGAATACCCCACAGAGGCTATCTGGTGTGCTAGAGTATGTGTTTCTCGGACTCCATCGGATCGTGACCTCATTGAACAATGTAGTTAGTTGTCTGCAATCCTTAAGTACCAAACCGACCAGTGATCTGTCGTTGGCTAACCCTCCCTTATCATTGAGTTTCCTCACCACTGACTGAGAATCAAGATATAACTAAAATACTAAAATGAGGAGAAATGAAACATATGTACTGATTTTCTCCTTCTGGATGTTTTAGTCTTTGCCTTTTTAAAGGCTCCTCATAAATTATAACTATTCGATTACCCGCGCGAATCGCTTCAATGTATCATAGTGCTAATAGTTGCAATGTAATGGTCCTATCGCCACTACATTTTTTATTTAGCTTAGAGTAAAGCTAATGTTCGGAATTTGTCCATTTATATTCGATAAATGTCTCATGTGTGTATGCATATATTATATTGATCATATCAAAAGTTGTGGATACATATTGGGTATTTCCAAGCAAGGTACGTAGTCGGAGCAATTAGGAAGCGACTTGCGACTACAAAGACATGTGTTTAGTTTCTTCCAGTGCTTCATGATTAGCCTGGATCTGAGTTTGAACACCTCCAAAACAAAAAGAAATTATAAGAAAAGAACTGATCCCACTGCCAACAGCCCACACATATAATACTCGTACTCACTCATTACAGCGAAAAAATAAAAATCTCACAGCTGATGACATGAACTCTCTCAGATGAGGCAAAAACTCTTGCATGATTCACTGTCAACTAAAAATAATAAACATTTGGAATATATAGTATAAGAATATGTAAGACTAAAGTGTGCCATTCAAAAAAGAAACTA
Source organism: Linanthus parryae (assembly GCA_023055425.1). Lineage (NCBI taxonomy): Eukaryota > Viridiplantae > Streptophyta > Magnoliopsida > Ericales > Polemoniaceae > Linanthus > Linanthus parryae. Next base: position 128,202,178 of record JALGPY010000001.1, read on the forward strand.
AAGTTTGCCTTATTGTGGTACAAATAATAGATAGGCTTAATTGAGGTAAAATGATGGAGAAACTATTTTTCGGAGTTTTCTTGCTTGATAACAGAGATTGAAATCAGAGCAACTCAAGAAGTGTGATACCTCTGTATATCAACATCAAATGTTCACGAATCATGACTTTTGATTTGAAGGGATACCATAACGAAGAAATTACATACCAAAGAGTTGGCAAGCTTGTAAAACTTCAATTTTTCTTTCGTTTAAAGGGAAATCATAAGCATATATAGAACCATTTTCAGCTACTGTTGTTGAAGGAGTATCTTCGTTTCGAAGTTTTAGTGATTTGGTTCTTGAGCTATATGGATTCCTCCTTAGAACCCATATAGCTTACAGGTTTATCTTTGTCGGTTTGGAAGTTTGCGTCAGTTTACCCAATTACACTTAGCTCTTCCTCTTCTCCAAATATCAAGAACCCATTCTTAGTTCTTCACAAGTACTTGAGGATGTTCTTGACATTAATCCAGTGACTCTTACCTGAATTAGACTGATATCTGCTTGTCATACTCAATGCGTATGACACGTCTCGTCTAGTACACAACATTGCGTAATTTCATGCAGTCCTTATCACCCTTTATTTTTTAGGTTTGTTTACAAACACAATGTCATCAATCAGGCCAAAATGCTATTTTTAGTAACATTTAGGGCTACAATAGAAATAAACAAAAAAAATACCACTCTGTCCCAGCTCTTTCTTCCCAATTTGACTTTTGTCACTATTCACTGGGTCACTTTGACCCGGTAATTTGAATAGCAAACCGATGTAATTTTTTGATAATTTTTTCATGGTGTTGTAGTGTAAAAGGTGCTCTATAATATGGTGAAAAAATTATGAAAAATTCGTATTATTTTTCCATCCAAATCACCCGGTCAAAGTGACCCAGATACGAGTCAAAAAAGTCAGATGGGAAAAAAGAGCTGGGATGGACTGGTAATGGAAGAGGAAATGAACAAATGAACACACAGAAAAAGAAAAGGTGTGAGGCAGAAGAGGAAGCCCTGTGTTTATGTCCGTTTCGTTGACTACATAGGTAATGTTTTCTACGCACTGTGGTATTAGTGCATATGTAAAAGAAAGTTATAGTCATCTTGATACCTATTTTAGTAGCAGCTGAAAACTCAGAACGATTAATTTTATGTATTGAATAATCAAAGTCTACGATATAATATTGTATGCATCTTCTTTCCACAATGGTTTTTTGCCAACGAAGTTCAAAGAGTTAATAATTAAAATGGAATTGGATTTCAAATGGACATAAATAACACGTAGTGTGAAGTCCAGTTCATGATTAGTTGTATCATGAAAATCTACTGACAAATATACTAACATTTAGAATTACATGAACAATTGAGATTACATCATTTGAATCTCTACATGATTTTCCGCAGTTTCAATGTAATTTTCAAATTGTGATTAAATAAGATTTAAAGCAGAGATGTAGGACATTGTTCTGACTATTGAAAACGACTTACCTCCGATCATCTTTAGGTCCTACCTTAAAGCACATAAAGCTATTGTATTGTAAAGTTCCTGTCAATGATGAATATACAAAAAAAAAAAGACGGTAATCTTAATGCCGTTTTCATTGAGAATTGAGAGAAAAATAGTTTCAGAGGAATGGATGATCTAGATACACAATCAAACACTACATACAAATTTCCATTCCTAGGAATATGGTTTTTCTTTACTTTTTTACATTGAATGAATATTTTTTACATTGAAAGTGATGTGGCATATGCCACATCAGATAGTTGCCTAAATATCACCCACATTTATTCTTTCTCTTTCCTTCATAATATTCACTCCGAATTTTTATTAATGACATGTTGCCATACACATCATTTTATGTTCAATTTTTTGTACAAAATTTTGTTCACTTAGACTTTTTCTTTTACTTAATCTGTCTATAGCCAGACATGCTAGGAGAAACAAATTAATAGATACAACATACCTTATTTGCCAAGGACGATTGGGTTAAGAAATCACTCCATGTCTGTGCAAAAAAGAACCTTTGAGCCTAGAAAAAATTACGAAATAAACCTGGTGAACAAATATGTGCCAAGTTTCTCAAAAAAAAAAAAAAAATAAATAAATAACAAAACAAAACAAAACAAAAAAAAACAAATATGTGCCATTATATGAGTTACTCCATATCAAGAATTGTGAGGAAAGAAGTAGACGAATGGAATGGAATTGTGCAAATATGCAAAAAAATCAATTATCCACTTCATGTGCCCAAGTTTGTGCAGAATGTCGGTTCACTTTTAAGAATCATGACATGATCATGGGTTTGTTCCACAAATACCTTTACAAAATTAGAAACAGATAAGATTGTAGGTTCATTGTTTAAACTTATCAATGAATCACAGAATTCATGTTCCTCAAATTTGTAAAGAATCATGGATTTGAGTGATTGTATACAATGAATCATGCATAGAAATACAAAACAAAATGAATACATTTATGAAGCATGGAAAAATCAAAAGTTAAGTCAAGATCTTTTAAAGTAGAATACAATTATGATGAACACATGTCAGGTTTACATGGCAACAAAATATGACATGAAAAAAATTGATTGGCACAAATATGATATGTATATGCCACATGGTGAAACTAATTAACAAATGGCATCTAAAAAGGGCTTTTGATATGACATGTGGCACAAAAAAGAAGAAAATTCAATTGCTTTATATATATATATATATATATATATATTAAACTTCTTAACCGTATTGGGACGCACCATCATTTTTATCAAGAAAATGTATTAACATCTAATTCAAAAATCAATATGCTAAAATTAAATATCACATCAAGTCAATGTTAAGATTGCTCAAATCATAACAATTTTTTTTTTTTTACCATTTTTCCTTATGCATTTTTTTTTAGGATATTTAGGCATTCAAATTTATATCAGATAAATTGTAAGTAATTAAAATATTGTTGATCCCATCTTCATACCAACTTTGACGAGCTTACTGAATTTGCATATATCTCATAAAATTTGCATACATTGCATGTAAGTAATTCATGAGAAAAGGAGCTAATTTGTGCATTAATGAGTCCTTTTAGTGCTTTTAATATCATTAAAAATAAAAAGGATAGAGGTATCCACTTACTATTTATATGTACAGCAATGTAGTTGCAAGACATAGGAGTACTCACAATGAATCTCGTTCATCTGCTTGCCATATTCTCTTTAGTTTTTGCTAGTGTTGCACAAGCAAGAACAAAGGTTACAATCACTTTTGATGTTGATAACCCGCCAACTGTGAGCTTTCGATGTCAATCCAAAGATGATGACTTTGGAATGATAACAAGGAGTAAAGGGCAAACCTTCGATTTTGACTTCAGTGCATATCCCAGTACGCTCTTCTTTTGTCATTTCTATTGGAATAACTTAGATAACGTATTTGATGTCTATTCAGCAGACTTAAGTCGGTACTGTAATGAATATTCTTATGATCATGCTGACTGCTATTGGCTCGTTACATCGAGCGGGTTTTCGATTAGCCCAAATAATATAAACTGGACTCCGATGCATAATTGGACAAGGGGCTCCTAGCTTGTATAATTGTTTTGATCCATGACAAGAGATTATCGTAATAAAATAAGGGAGATGCGACTTATCAATTTAGTTTCATAAGACTTCTTTAATTTTTGTTGTAGTTTTATTTCTGATATATTTTGATACCGGAACAAAAGTTCTTACTAAAGATTCACAAAAATTTTGCTCAATTGAGGTGGGGCGACGGCTAGAATCTTTCGATCTTTAAAAAACAAAAGAGATAACAATGAACACAACAAAGAAGAGGGTCAACGGAGTTGGGTTATTTTTCAACCAACTAGTTGTTGAAATGAGGTCGCGAATCTACGTTTTAGACTTCGAGCAACTCTGATATCGGCTCGACCTCATAAGCAAATAAAGAGATTTTCAAAGAGAATAATTGTGTAATACAAACCCTAGACTATTTACTCCTCCACGTCTCCATCTGTCTTCTTTCTAACGTATGGCAGTCTAACTTCTCTATCGGACATGTTTGTAGTTCTCTACTCCTTACTGTTATGCTTGTTATGTCACTCACGCCTCACGAACAATGAAAGAAAACGATGAAACACACAAGTTTATGTGGTTCGCTAGCACAAATTGTACTAACTACGTTCACGGACAAGAAGATCATTTATTCAACTCAAGAGAACCTTTTGCGATGCTTACATACTATTACATGACTTCAAAGGATTCTTTTATACCACCTCCCAAATCGCCCTAGGCTCTAAGGTAATGTTTCCATCCTTAGTTGCCGCCTCCAAGATCTCTTCCTACGAACACAACGGGTCTTTGCGCGAAGGCTTTTGTATGAAGACATTTTGTCTTCGTGCGAAGAGTCTACTTGTTTGTATACCGCAAGCTGTTCCAATAAGACTGTAAACTTCTTATTCCTTGTCTTCGTGCGAGGAGGCTCCTCTTCGTGCGAACAAGTTTTGGGTTTTGTCTTCTTCGTTGCTCTGTTGAGTGTCATCAATCTTCAAGGCATATTCCAACACTTACAGTCCTCAAGGAAACCAACTGAGGACGAATAAGTCGAAGGTAAGTGCGATATCAACTTCGGAACTTGATAATTAGCGCTTGTTTGATTTTTCCTAGATTTAGTTTGAGATTTCATTTCAAAACCACTAATCAGGACATGAGTAGAGAAATAAATCATTGTTTCTACATTCATTTGGCTCGGAAAAATAAAGTACCTGCTTATATGAGCAGTTGAAGAAAGTTGTCATTCAAATCGGGTATTATGTTCGATTGGTTCAGGTATCCAGTCATATATATGTTATTCTTTTTTTCCTTTAGAGGGAGGTTGCATGTCTAGAAAATGTTCAATTAATTCTTCACATAGGTTAAGTTTTCTATTTTTCTTACTCACATGTTTATGTATAACGAATTAATGACCTTTTGTTTGATTGATTGATGATTCGGAAGTTTTCCAATTTAACATTAGTGCTACACTTTATTTATCTCAAAATTGGGCCCAGACCTTGCAATTTTTTACAGAGCATTATTGGTGGCCGGAGACTGTGATATTCATGAGTGAGGCTTTGTGTTAAGTATTTTGTTTCAATAAATGTGGCTTTTGATTCATCCACGCATTCTTGTAATATGTTGATTACCACTCCGTCTATGCTCTTTGTTGCCAATTTTCTTTTTGGAACATCTCTCTTCCTTGTTTCCATTGTCATATTTGGTAACATTAAACAAGCCAATTGTCCAAAATACCCCCATGAGACTGCATTTGTGCAACGACATTTTCAATCCTTGTACACATCCATTCAAGGTCATGTGAACCGGAGGACGTAGCTCCCTGCCCAATTGTCTCGCACCAACTCCATAAGTTGAAACAATCGTTCCTACAAACATAGTAGAGTATACCCCGATTGCCGTATCTGTTAGACTCCTACACTCGTATGTCTGCCGGAAGGGGAACTTCACAGAAGCAATACTTCCTCTCGTACGTTAGGAACTCTTCTCCCCGTCTCGTTGTTCTGCTTGAGCTAGACATTGTACCTAAGAAAACAAAAACATATTATCACAACAACGCAACAAAAAAACAAAAATAACACCATCACCTACTATCTAAAATAAAGAGCTTAAACTTCTTCTATTACCTTGCCTTGCTTGTTAGGGAAGTATGATTGGAGCTACAAGTGGGTAAGAGTTTGAGTTGAGATAATTGTGAAGATGGGATGTCTATAAATAGGATTTTTTTGGAGGGAAGTAATTGGAGGGAAGCTATTCGAGGGAAGCTATTCGAGGGAAAGTAGTAATTGAGTAAGGATCCTACTCACAGCTAAATAAACAGTTGGTTTTAAAACAGCAGAAGGGTGCACAATTTCCAAAAAAGTAAGGGGGGCAAACAGTCCAAACAAATAGGGGGTAAAATGTCCAACTGAATAGTACCAGCGGTGGTAACTGTCCATGTGAACAGTACTAGGTGTATAATGGTCACTTCACAATACCAGGTGTGATGTAATCTTGTTAATAGGTGATGTCTTAAATGTATTTAATTAGTATTTATTTAAATGTCAGAGTAAAGGGTAAAGTTGTCTTTAAGGGGTGAGGGTATTTAAGTCATTTCACCCTTCCAAAGGTAAAATTGTCACAAAAAAGCTAACCCTAGGCACCACTAACAGAAGGGTACAAAGTGTCTAACCTCCATCCACTGACAGGGGTGCAAAAGGTCTTCTTTCATAAATTAGGGGGAAACATGTCTTTTCGTATAGTCCGAGGGTGCAAAATGTCTTTTACCCCTAGTTGATTTATTTTTTCACTAAAAAAAAATACTTCTCTTGTTTTTTTTTTAAATACGTATTAAGTTTAACGTACTCGACCGAATTCATCCCGAACCCGAATAGATTTGTACGATTTTGGGCTCGGACGGGCTGACAATGTTCTTAACTCGGGCTGGGCTAGACTTGGGCAGCCTCGATAGAAATCGGGCTCGGGCTAGGACAGGAATGCCAACCCATCCAGCCCGCCCGCATTTCAGTCGTATTTCTAATAGCCTTCTTCTGCTTTAAGAAAAAGAGTTTTCCCTAAAAACAAACCATCATAAACAACCAATTGCACCTGTTGCGCGTAGGCAGTTGTCTTAACTAATATTTTCAAAAGACATCAAATTTTGTCAATATTACAGATTGCTCCTTTAGAGAAATTTCACGATACCAATCTGCAATTCAATGAAACTGAATATGAAGAGAAATAAATGAAAATTAATTTAAACTAAAATAAATGTATTTAGTCACATTCCACAACTGAAATTAAATGAAAATATTGTTTACAACAACCACAGCCACTTTTATTTTGTAAGTAACCATAACTACTATTTACATTAAGTATATTATTTCACTTTTATTTTTTAAGTAAACTCCTAGTACTTTGCCTTTATGAGAACTAGTCGGTAACCCGTGCCACGGGATGATAAGACAATGAGTTAAGAATAGAGAAAAATAAGTTAAGACGTGAAAGGGGAAAGAAAATAGAATTTGGATCAGCTAAATAATAAGCTCAATAGACAACTCATACATGCCTATATAGAAATCAGCTTCTTCTTTAATTTTTGAAAGATCGAATCTTTTTCCTTCCATTACTAATTTGTTTCTTCGATGCCAGTTCAACCAGCAAATTACCACAAAGACTCTCAAATCGGTGGTTTGGAGTTGTTCTGCCAACCGGATATCATAGCGGCCCAAAGAAGCATTGAAGATTTTGGATCCGAGATTGCTGCTTCCCCAAATCCACTTTGTTTTAGAGCACTTGAAGAACAAATGGTGACGTTTGTAGATAGTGCTTTCTGAGCAGACAGATGTTAGCCACGTGGCAATCATCCAGCACACAATAATGTGCTCCACACACACTGGATCACCAGCCGCGCTGATCCACGTGGGGGCTGCGAGACAGGGCCCTCGCATACCACTGCACGGGACTTGTAGGGACTTAGTGGTCTGGAGGCTAGAGTAAGTCCTGTCGCGTGCGAGCCAAGCTCGCGCGCGACCCTTAGTAACTGCTTTTGAGAGATTTATGGCACGAGCTCCATAAACCCGGTCAATCCGGTCAAACCCGGTCAACCCCATAACGGTTCCGGTATATGCGGATAACGTGCTGTAACGGTCCCTATATACGCGGACGAACGTGCCATTGTGGTTAAGCTAATTAAGCCGCCATTGATGGGCGCATTAACCACACTACAACGGTCACATTCTCCGTTATATATATAGGACGTTAACCCTTCCATACAAGGGAGAGAACGACCCGAGATACGCGAAAGCTCTGCCAGAATCCTGTCTCTCTCTCACACAGTACTAATGCCTTACTCTCTCCCTACACACAACCCAACATTTCCTGTGCCATTTTCTATTCTCTGTCTTTGGTGTACACAGAGTTCTCTCTGTCGGATTCTCTTGTACACATTTTGGTGAACCCGACGTAAACTTACCATTGCAAGCAACCATGTCTCATGAGGATGATGCCAGTAATAGATCGCCTTCCACGGAGACCACCTCGGGAGAGGAGACCCGCCGTACTCCTACAGCCACCGGTGAAGCTCCGACGCTAGAAGTCTTGGACGCCACCATCCAGAATCAGGCGAAGGCTCTCAAAGCTCAATCTGCACAGCTAGAACGGATAATGGCTGTCCTGGGGACTCTCGCTCCAAACCCCACACCAGTCACCACCGTCTCTCAGGGAGGAGGAGCCTCCACCACTCAAGGATTGGGAGTGTCAACCACGCCACTCAATCCTAACCTGCAAACTCCACCGGTAACTGCGCAGCTACCCTCCATTCAGTGGTCAACAACTCAAATGTTGCCTCTTTCTACTCACACTCCTCAACCTCCAACTTTGGTACCTAATCCAGCCTCACAGTATCCCTTGCCTCCTCCAACGGCAACGTGGGGTAACGTGAATTCACAATATGTTCCTAGCCCTCCTGCGACATATGTGTCGCCTCCGCCTGCGGCAACCCCTCTTCCCGCTGCCGAGGGAAGTGCTCCGGAGTGTATGACGTCATTGCAACGGCGCATAAACACCATCCTGGCTCACCAATCGTTCGCGGATACCATCATCCCGAAACTTGACAACGATCCGCCTATTCCACGAGAGATCTACCTCATGCCTAACCCTGCTGGGTACAAGGATCCTAAATGGGACAAGTTCGAAGATGTCAATGGGAACGCCCATGAGCATGTCATGCGCTTCATTGATGTAATGGGGCCGTATGGAGCTGATCCTAAGCTGCTGATGCGCGAGTTCCCGAAATCCTTGGGGAACGTGGCCTACAAGTGGTACAGGACCTTGGAAGCCGGATCCGTGAAGACTTGGGACGACGTGGTCCAGAAGTTTTACACTAAGTTCTTCCAGATGGAAGAAAAGGTGACAATGATTCATCTCTCGCGGATGTATCAGAAGCGCGAGGAGGATGGAATAACATTCATCAAGAAGTTCAGGGCCAAGTCCTTGGAGTGCAAAGATGTGATACTCGAAGGCAGACTCGTGGAGATATGCCTGCAATGCATGCGAGACGAGTACAAAGGTATGCTTATCAACCTGCAAACACCTACATTTTCGAAGCTAATCGAATGCACGAAGAATATCAAGCCTATAGTGGAGAGGCAGAAAAAGAGGAACGCCCCTAAGAGATCCTCGAGCAGGAACACTTTCAAAATTGGGAGACTCAGCTACAAGAGAGGACGCGAGGCTGAAGTGAATACAATCTCGCCCCAAAAGCAGCCGAAGGTAGTGAACTTCGATGCGCCACCACTGCCATGTTCGGTAGAGGAAGCGAGCGACCTGTGCAGACAATGGCGTAAGGACGGTATCTTGCCGCCGCTCGAAAAAGCACCTTCCAGGGAGATGGTGAGGGACCCTAAGTGGTGTGAATTTCACGGAAAGGTCATGCATCCCACGGCTGACTGCAAGAAGCTCAGAATCATGGTAAGCCAAAAGATGAAAAATGGCGAACTGATCGTCAGCGATCAAAGGCAGGATGTGCGAAACAATCCACTCCCTGCCCATGCGGAGCAAGAGCCGAAAGGCAAAGAGGTCGCCATGATCGCGATTGTGGACCTTGAAGAGGTTGCGGAGGATGGTCTACCCATCATTTCTGAGATCCACAATGACGAGGACTACAGCATAGACACTGAGGACGAACGTGCCGATCGGATGAAGGGGTCGCATGGGTTCAGCAGGTTCTTCGATGAGATGAATTTCTCAGAGAAATGCCGGAAGGAAATGACAAAGGCGATCCTGAGGATAGCAGAAGATTACGAGGAGGATATCGTAGTCTCCAATGGAAAGGTTGTCAGGGCATCTCGCTCGACAGAAAAGGTCATAGCCTTCTCCGCAAGCGACAAAAGGACAGATGCGAGCCACCAGAAGCCTCCGTATGTAACAGCAATCATCAATGGTGTGGAGTTCAAAAGAGCGTTCGTTGACGGAGGAGCGGCAGTTAACGTTGTTTCGCTCCATACTCTGAAGTTAGAAGGAATTCCAGAGCACAAGATCGTCAAGCGCCCATCCCCGCTGATGGGATTCGGAAGCGACTCCAGAATGACAATAGGATGGATCCGCCTGGGTGTCCAGATCGGCAAAATTAAGTGTTCAGCAAAATTCTATGTCATAGATGCGAACACCACGTATCACATGATTATAGGCCGGGCCTGGATTCATCGCTTTGATGCTGTCCCTTCAACAGCTCACCAAGTGATGAAAGCTATCTGGAATGATAGAATAGTGGAGATACCAGCTTCGATAAATCCTTTCAACATGGATGAGGCGCATCTCAGTGAGGCGGTATGGTTCACTGAGATAGCAGATGAGCAAACACCAAGGCCGTTCAACCCCACTCCTTTGCCTCGATGGGAAGACATTAAAGATCAGTCACCCGCAGGAGTAATGGTAACAAGAGAGGAAGCCAAGGAAAAACCGCCTACGCGAGAAGAGGTGCCGCGGATTGCATACCAGCGAAAGAACGTGTATACTCTGAAAAGGATAGCAAAACATGATCCTGAAAGCAAGGAAATAGAGAGTTTCTACGCCAACGGGAAGAAATGATATCGCATATGAAGGTGCGCGGGGGTGTCCTCACGCGAGCATCGGGATATCCCTGAGCAAATCAATCAGATTGAGCAGATTTTGGAACCAGACAAACCAATGCCAAGCGTTCTAGAGGAGAAACTCAAAGAAGCACCTGAATGCATGGAGGATAAACCCAGGCCGCAAAAGCAGGAGTTGAAGGAGGTACTCCTAAGTCCGAGAGAAGAAAAGAAGAGGCCAGTCTTTCTAAGTGCGGACCTCACAGGCGAGGAGGAGGAAATATTGCTACAACTTCTGACTGAGTACAAAGACGTGTTCCCATGGGAATATGATGAAATGCCTGGTCTGGACACGAGCATCACCATGCACCGGTTAGATGTGATCCCGAGATCCAAACCGGTAAAGCAGAGCACGAGAAGCTTTAGACCGGAGATTAACGTTAAGATCAAGCAGGAAGTTGTCAAACTTATGAATGCTAAGTTCATCGAGCCGAATCACCATCCCACATGGTTGGCTAACATTGTGCCTGTGGTAAAGAAGAATGGGCAGCTTCGCATTTGCGTGGATTTCCGGGACCTTAATCGTTTCTGCCCCAAGGATGATTTTCCACTCCCCAACATCGACTTACTTATTGATTCGACCGCGGGTCATCGCATGTTCAGCTTCATGGATGGCTTTAGCGGGTACAATCAGATCAAGATGGACCCTGAAGATGCACAGAAAACCGCATTCATCACTCCGGTGGGAGTCTTCAATTACACGGTTATGCCTTTTGGTCTCAAGAACGCAGGCCAACTTACCAGCGAGCCATGATGGCCCTGTTTCACGATATGATGCACAAGGAAGTAGAATTCTACGTGGACGATTTAGTTGTCAAATCCAAGGAAGAGGCAGACCACCTGGGGGATTTGCGGAAAGTGTTCAACAGATGCAGAAGCTTTCAACTAAAGATGAACCCCATGAAGTGTGCATTCGGAGTAACATCGGGTAAATTCTTGGGATGTGTGGTACATCGTCAAGGAATAGAACCTGATCCTGCGAAAGTATCGGCGATCACTAGCATGACTGCGCCGCACAACCAAAGTACCTTGAAGACCTTCTTGGGAAAGCTATCCTACCTGTGAAGGTTCATCCCAGCTATCGCTGAAATCACTTTCTGTTTCAGCGATCTTCTCAAGAAGGATGCTCTATATAATTGGACTACGGAGCATGAAGCTGTGTTTGGAAAGCTAAAGGACTCGTTGACATCGTCAAAGGCAATGATCGCACCTCAGCTCGGATCACCACTCTTGTTGTACTTGACGTCAACGAAGAGGTCCATAGGGGCACTCCTGGCTCAGGAGTATGAGGGGCAAGAAAGGCCGATCTACTACATTTCTCGCATAGTACTGCCAGCAGAATCAAGGTACACGGACATCGAACGTCATTGCCTTGCCTTGTTCTTTGTAATAGAGAAGTTAAAGCACTATTTTGCTTCGCACAAAGTGGTGGTGGTTACAAAGAGTGATCCTATACGGTATCTTCTGACTCACACTACTCCTGGGGGAAGGTTGGCGAAATGGTATATGACCATTTCTCAATATGACATCACGTGTGTTCGACCCCGGGCGATCAAGTCGCAAGCGGTGGCAGATTTGCTAGCACAGTTCCCAGATAACACTCATGAGCCTGTGATTGAAGAAGAACTGCAGGGACCTGAAATCTACGCAGTTGAGTTGCCCTATTGGACACTCCACTTCGATGGTTCGTCAAAAAGGAAAGGTGGAGGCATTGGGATAGTCTTGACCAAACCAGATGTAGAGGTCATACAGATGTCAGCAAAGCTTGACTTCGCAGTCACTAACAATGAAGCAGAGTATGAGGCTCTCATCGCAGGTCTTCGCGCAGCGAAGACACTAGAAGTAAGCAACTTGACGGTTATGGGAGACTCCAAGCTAATCGTCAAACAAGCCTCGGGCGAGTATGGTTTTAAGGAGATCAACTTGTTACCCTACCGGACCTTGGTACAGAAACTGGTGCAGCAGTTCTGCGACGTCAAGTACGAGCACAAACCCAGAGCGGACAATAGGCATGCTGATGCTTTAGCTACCTAGGGATCCAAGGTTAGTGCGGATAAATGTCCCGCGAGAATCTCATTGAAGTGCGAACATCCTCGGCGTTGACGGAGGACGCGTGCGACGACGAATGCATAGACGATACGGACTGGAGAAAGTCAATCCTGCGTGCTATCGCAGAAGGCACGAGCAACGAAAATTGGGCGTCCACAAAGGGGTATTGCATACATGACAACACACTCTACTACAAAGGCCCAGGTGGAATACTCATGCGATGTGTCTCGGAGCAGGAGGGACAAGCGCTGTTAGAGAAGATTCACCAACATGCTTGCGGGGAAAGTGAGGTGTCAATCTATCGGAAAGCCCAGAGGTATGGGATTCACTGGCCGGATATGTCAACGACCGCAGCATTGATTCAAGGAAATTGCGAGAGTTGCGCACTGATCAAAGAATCTCTATCAATTGCTCTGATCGATGATGATGTGGATTGCAGGAAGCCACTCTTTGACTTTCTCACGCAAGGTATTGTGCCTGAGGCGAGAAAAGAAGCCGAGAAACTAAAGAGAAAAGCAGCACGATATGTGGTGCAAGAAAATATGCTCTGGCGCAGGGGCCATGAGGGTAACTTGCTGCGATGTCTAGACAGTAAAGAGGCGCAAGAAGTGATGGACCTCTCTCATCAAGTGGAACACCAGGGAAGTGCGAAGTTATGCAGACAGCTCCTCTCGATCGGTTACTTCTGGCCCACCATGGAAGCAGATTGCCGCACTAAAGTAAGACGGTGCCAGGAGTGCCAATTCAAAGGAAAAAGTGCACGCCTCTGCTGTGGATTTACATGCGTTGGGAACACCGTGGACGTTCCATACATGGGATTTGGATTTTGTTGGTCCCATTCGACCAACCTCGCATGGGAATCATTTCATTCTTACCGCGACCGAGTTGTTCACCAAGTGGGTAGAAGCAATACCACTAAAGACAGCAAATGCGCTAGCCGTGGTCCATTTCATCCAAGAAAGCATCATATGCAGGTTCGGAATTCCAAACACCATTCTCTCGGATAATGGCACCCCCTTTGTCAATCGTCAGGTGGCTACAAAGCTAGCGGAGTACAACATAAGGCAGATATGCTCTACCCCATACTACCCGAAGGGGAATGGGCAAGCAGAAGCAACCAACAAGACGCTATTGAGGATCTTGAGCAAGATGGTGGCGGATGACCATAAGAAATGGGGTGATTCTTTGAACATAGCCTTGTGGGCCTATCGGACTTCTCCAAGGACGCCCACAGGAGTCTCGCCATTTCTTTTATGCTATGGAGCTGAAGCTGTGGTACCTGCGGAAGTGAAGATAAACTCTGCAAGGTTGGCTTTTCATGCATTATATGACAATCAACGCGATCATGACTTGGTCCTGTTAGAAGAGAAGCGGGAGCAAGCTAAAAGGACTAACAAACGATACCAAGAAAGGATTGCTCGCGCGTACAACAAAACAGTCCAACGTCGAGATTTCGCAGTAGGAGATTTGGTCTTGCGCGCGTCGGACCACTGCATGCGAGAGGCGGCTCATCCAAAATTCGCAGCCAACTGGGAAGGACCCTTCGAAGTCACAGAAGTCTTTGATAGTGGCTACTGCAACATACAAAGGCTACATGGGACGGCCTCAACCCCAAGCTCAGTCAACATGCGCTGGATTAAGAAGTATTATCCTTAACTCCTCTCATTACATGCGTTAGATTGCGATGCCTACTTTATGCTCCGTATTGTTAAAGGTTCATGCATCTTCTCTCCCATATGAGGGAATTGTAATCTCACCTCTCCCATATGAGAGTGTTCTATAATAAAAAGGCTTCTCCCAAATAGGAAGAACTTTGTGATTTCAGCTGTCTTTATCGTTTTATTTATTTCTTCATTCCTCAATAGCAAAAGCCTATCAACCACGATAGTAGCACTATGCGAATACGTTCTTAAATTATCTTCAAGCCTATCTGCCGTGATAGCAGCACTATGCGAATACGATCTTAGATGATCTTCAAGCCTATCTGCCATGATAGCAGCACTATGCGAATACGATCTTAAATGATCTTCAAGCCTATCTGTCGTGATAGCAGCCTATGCGAATATGATCTTAAATGATCTTCAAGCCTATCCGCCGTGATAGCAGCCCATGCGAGTATGATCTTAAGTGATCTTTTAACCCTATCTGCCATGATAGCAGCACTACGCAAGTATGATCTGAAGTGATCCCCAAAGCCTATCCGTCAAGATAGCAACCGTACTAGAATACTAAACGATTCTCAAGCCTATCTGCCAAGATAGCAAAGCTATGCAAATGCGATCTTGAACGATCTAAAAACTCATCTGCTAAGGCAACAGTTCCCATAAATGAGTCTCAACCTGTGAATCTATCCGTTGGATAGCAAATCGTAGCGATAACAAAATGCAAATCTGAAACTACAGAAAAGCTTGCCAATATGCATGCGAAAATTGCAACAAGAACAGCAAATCAAACAAAGCGATTTATTATTATGAGTCGAAATGACTTACAAATTATCTGTCTAGATAACAGCTTACAAGCGGAAAAGCTCAAGACAGAGCTAGTTACATAGCCAACATGGCTTACAATGCATCTAAATAGCAGCCTACAAGCGGAAGTTACACATCGGGGGAATCCTCACTAAAAGAGGGTCGACCTACTGGTTCTAACAGAAACTATGCGATGCAATGATCTGCGACCAAAGATCTGTAGCAAGTAGGGTGTTCTTATAAAATGAACAGCCCGCCATGTCTACAAGACCTATGCGACGCTATGTTCAAGATCCCAGGATCTGACAAGGCCTCTGTCTGATCAACACCCCAAGAGATGTGCCTGAGGAACCACCTGTTCCAGCGAAGGACAGGCAAGCAGCAACTCCTAGGGCAAGAGGCTCCTTGTCCACGGAGACGAGCACAATGGCTCGCCACCCCGAGTTCAAGAACAAGGTGGCGAATGATCATCCTCCGGGAAAGCTAGAGGAGAAATCCGCCGTTCATTACGAATCCGTAGCAAGGTCAGTACGGCGCTGCACCTCGCCGGGAGGCGGCCGGAAACATGACCTGCAAGCATAATAGACGAAGAAAAGTCTTCGAGCAAGCATAACAGATTATGTGTTTCTTCTTTATGATGGTTATGAAGATCAATAATCCAAGTAAACAAGATCTTGGAAGCTATTTCTATGGAACAAAGCACAAACTCAGGATTCACAACTTCAAGTTGCCATGAATCAAAGAGAGATAAGCATTGAAACCAGCAGTCGTAGGGACTCATGGCAAGCCACATTTTGGGATGAAAGACCCAAACAGTGAAAGCCAGGGTTTATATAGACCCAACGGATACCCTTCAAATCTCTGGCTGAGTCAGCAAAGCTTGGAAAAGGGGTAAGCATCAATCACTTACGCCTTGAAAAGAGGTAACATTCAATTACCCTACTAAAGGCTACGACGATTCGGTTGCGTATCTTAATTAATGACGGAAGGTCATGATACGGATGGACTTCCCAAGGAAAGCGTGTTTATCTGATAAGAAATTAGCGCGAAAATCAAGGCAGAATATCAATAGATGACGTCATCATTGATATACACAGAGATATTCGAGCAAATCCCGGGAAGGGCAAAACATGCATTCAAATTCTTTTTGAAAAAAAATAGGGGGAGAAGCACTAGCAACATTACAGTAATGTTTTAGCATTTTGTTCGACACAAATTTGTTATTGTTCAAAACAAGCCTTTGACCAGGGAGTCATCAGGAGTAAAATGATGTGACAAGTTTTCCACTTGCTCCACTTCTCGCTTCAATCGCTCGTAGTTGGCGCTCATTTCATGGAAGAGCTTCACAGCCTTTTCAGCCTTCTGCTTTTGCTGCTCCACCTTCTGCTCCTCAGCTGCGAGGTTATGGAAGCCGCGCTTCAAATTCACGGCCGCGCGAATCTGGGTGACTCTTTTGATAAGATAACCAAAACCCAGCTTGCCTTGAACTTTGGCGTGAAGGTTTTGACACATGCCGAAAAGCAGCTCCGCGCTCTGAGGAGAGATGGTCGCAGGTCTGGCCGCAGATAGCTGCTCCAAAATCCAGATGGCTTCGGTCAAAAACAGCCTTCTGTCAAAGGGCCCTATCTCCAGAGACCTCACAAATGATTGGGATAGGAGAGACGCATCTGAACCAGCCAGTCCACGTCAGCTTGCTTCAACCCTAAGCAATGTTAAACCAAGTTAGATTATCGAACTTGTAAATGAAGAATGCGGGATGTGAACAACAATCACAACATACCGGTTCCTTCAAGGATCTCGCGCAAAGAAGGAATGCGCATTGCTGGGGCAGCTGAAGACTGTGTCTGCTTCATTTCCCTCATGTCAGCTGCGAGCTCTAACTCCTCATAGTTGGTAGGAAGAGCATAAGCTGCACCGGGTGCGATTACAGCCCCGACCTGCGAACTCCAAAAGTTCCACGCAGGAAGAGTCACTGCAGGCTCAGTCATCGCCGGAGGCATAGCAGCGGTAGAAGTTGCAGCTTGATCAGGGATGCCTTCAGGTGCGATAGCATCAGCAGCATCTGCTTCTGTTTCCTCAGCAGCAGCATGGGCATCTTCCTCCATCAACACGGTGTCAGCTTCGGCATCGTCAGAAACTTCAATGATGTCCTCGAAGGGCTCTCCCGCATACTCAACAGCTGCAACGGGCTTCTCAGTGTGAGAACTTGGCACCGGGACGTAGGATGCAGAAGGTTGACTCCTTTGTTCCAACATGGCTTCATCAGCATTGCCTGCGATACAAGATACGATGATGTGAGGTAACTTGTGTTGCATAATATTTTATTATCTTTGGTAAACCAAGAGCGAGCACCTCCACGCGAGGGTGGGATTGCAGTATCTTCGTCATATGCTAAGGACGCGGAACCTTGCCCTATTAATGTATCTTCATTAAGCATATCTTTAAGATGAGCGTGACCTGGGGCGCGAAGAAACCAGTCATGATTATGTTTGGGTTACTAAGCCTAGTTCACAAATGTTGTTCAAATGATTACCTGAAGGTTCACCGCACTTGCTTACTAGCCAGCGGCGAATGTCAGCTTTCGACAAGCCGTGCTTTAACGCACCAACAACCACATCTCGGTAAGTTACCGCAAGATTAAAAATCTCACCTTCGTTACCACATGCGATCTCTTCGAAGTCTGCTTGGACTTGCTCTAGGGCGGCTACATCCTCTTCGGGAGCTTCATCTTCCTCGTCAACTTCAGGAGCTACCTCTTCTGGAACCGCATTCCCCTCATCGGTTGGACGCACTAAGTCGTCGACGTGTTGCTCTTCTAGGCTCCGTTGCTTTACGCGTTCAAGCTCCTCTTCTTCTCGCTTTCTTCTTCTTTCAGCAGCCTCCGCTGCTGTTCTCCTGGACTCGGCAAGGATGTCCTCGCTTATGGTTTCGTTGGAAACACCAGAATGAGAACCCCTCTCCTGCCTCTTGGCCAAAAGGCCATTGATGGTCTCATCATCATCATCTGCAAAGGAACAATTTGTTCAATCAAGATTGCGAAAAGTTAAGATAATGAGGAGAGAAGTACGATTGAGATACCTCCTGACTCTTCCTCTTGTATCTCATATCTCTCTCTCTATCTCTGACATCTTCAATTCTTTCCTCTTCTTCATGTCCTCTCGCCTCCCTTCTCTCCTCCTCCTCTTCCTCCTGGCCAAACGGAACAAAGGTCTCCACTGCGAGCTCTTTCTGCGCTTTGCTTCGCATGCGACCTTTACCCTTATCCTTGGAAGTAAGGGATCTCGCAGGAGGAGAAGTTGGAGCGCTCCTAGGGGAAGAGATTGTGATTCCTCTTTGTCTGGGCCTCTTCGCTCTTGGGGCAGCAGTTGCTGGAGGAGACGGATCATTCCTGGGTGGAGACAAGGCTGGAGTGTTCTCTATCAGCGAGTCAACAAAAGCATCCATGATCTCGCGAATCTTGGTCTCAACTGCGGGATCCATTTTCAATGCTAGCCGAAATGGTTCTCCCCGTCTTCTCGCAGTAACAATGGTGGTGACCAGCGGTTTGGAACGCTCACCAGATGCGAACCTCGTCACATAGCACTGCGGCAGAAAACGAAGCATAAAGTTTCAACGTATCGGAATAAGGAATCTTAGCACATGCAAGAGAGATTGTTTACCTTGGCGAAAGTTTCGCTGTATCTGATGACATGTGTAGATAGTGCTTTCTGAGCTGACAGATCTTGGCCACGTGGCAATCATCTAGCACACCATATTGTGCTCCACACACACTGGATCACCAGCTGCGCTGATCCATGTGGGGGCTGCGAGACAGGGCCCTCGCATACCACTGCACGGGACTTGTAGGGACTTAGTGGTTTGGAGGCTAGAGTAAGTCCTGTCGCGTGCGAGCCCGGCCCGCACGCGACCTTTAGTAACTGCTTTTGAGAGATTTATGGTACGAGCTCCATAAACCCGGTCAATCCGGTCAAACCCGGTCAACCCCATAACGGTTCCGGTATTCGCGCATAACGTGCTGTAACGGTCCCTATATAAGCGGACGAACGTGCCGTTGTGGTTAAGCTAATTAAGCCGCCATTGATGGGCGCATTAACCACACTGCAACGGTCACATTCTCCGTTATATATAGGACGTTAACCTTTCCATACAAAGGAGGACACACCAGACATACGCGGAAGCTCTGCCAGACCCCTGTCTCTCTCTCAGACATTACTACTGCCTTACTCTCTCCCTAAGCACAACCCAACTCTTCCTGTGCCATCTCCGATCCCCTATTTACGGTGTACAAAGAGTGCTCCCCGCCGGATTCTCTTGTGCACATTTTGGTGAACCCGACGTGAACTTACCATCTTAAGCAACCATGTCTCAGGAGGATGATGTCAGTAACAGATCGCCTTCAACGGAGGCCGCCTCAGGAGAGGAGATTCGCCGTACTCCTACAGCCCCCGGTGAAGCTCCGACGCTAGAAGCCTTGGACGCCACCATCCAGAGTCAGGCGAAGGCTCTCAAAGCTCAATTTGCGCAGCTAGAACGGATCATGGCTGTCTTGGGGACTCTTGCTCCAAACCCTGCACCAGCCGCCACCGTTTCTCAAGGAGGAGGAGCCTCTACCACTCAAGGACTGGGAGTGTCGACCACGCCACCCAACTCCAATCTGAAAACTCCGTCGGCGACTACGCAACTACCCTCAATCCAGGGGTCAACAGCTCATATGTTGCCTGTCGCTGCCCATACTCCTCAGCCTCCGGCTTTGGTACCTAACCCGGCCTCACAGTATCCCTTGCCTCCCCCAACGGCAATCTGGGGTAACGTGAATTCGCAATACGTCCCTAGCCCTCCTGCGGCGTATGTGTCGCCTCCACCTGCGACAACTCCTCCTCCCGCTGCCAAGGGAAGTACCCCGGAGTGTATGACGTCACTCCAACGGCGCATAGATACCATCCTGGCTCACCAATCGTTCGCAGATACCATCATTCCGAAGCTCGACAACGATCCACCTATCCCACGAGAGATCTATCTCATGTCTAACCCTGCTGGGTACAAGGCTCCTAAATGGGACAAGTTCGAGGACGTCAATGGGAACGCCCATGAGCATGTCATGCGTTTCATCGATGTGATGGGTCCGTATGGAGCTGATCCCAAACTGCTGATGCGCGAGTTCCCGAAGTCCCTAGGGAACGTGGCCTACAAGTGGTATAGGACATTGGAAGCCGGATCCGTGAAGACTTGGGACAATATGGTCCAGAAGTTCTACACCAAGTTCTTCCAGATGGAGGAAAAGGTGACGATGATTCATCTCTCGCGGATGTATCAGAAGCGCGAGGAGGACGGAATAACCTTCATCAAGAAGTTCAGAGCCAAGTCCTTGGAATGCAAAGATGTGATACTTGAAAGCAGACTCGTAGAGATATGCTTGCAGTGCATGCGAGACGAGTACAAAGGTATGCTTATTAACTTGCAGACGCCTACGTTTTCAAAACTAATTGAATGCACGAAGAACATCGAGCCTATAGTGGAGAGGCAGAAAAAGAGAAACGCCCCTGAGCGACCCTCAGGCGGAACTACTTTCAAGATCGGGAGATTCAGCTACAAGAGGGGACGCAAATCAAAAGTAAATACGGTCTCACCCCAAAAGCAGGCGAAGATTGTGAACTTTGATGCACCACCTCTGCCATGTTCGGTGGAAGAAGCAAGTGACCTCTGCAGGCAGTGGCGCAAGGATGGTGTCCTACCGCCGCTCGAGAGGGCACCCTCCAAGGAGATGGTGAGGGACCCAAAGTGGTGCGAATACCACGGCAAGGTCATGCATCCCACGGCGGACTGCAAGAAGCTCAGAATTGTGTTTAGCCAAAAGATGAAGAATGGCGAACTGATTGTTAGCGACCAAAGGCAGGATGTGCGCAACAATCCACTCCCTGCCCATGCGGAGCAAGAATCAAAAGGCAAAGAGGTCGCTATGATCTCGATTGTGGATCTTGAAGAGGTCACAGAAGATGGTCTACCCATCATCGCCGAAGTCCATGATGATGAGGACTACAGCATAGACACGGAGGACGAGCGTACCGACCGGATGAAGGGGTCGCACGGGTTCAGCAGGTTCTTCGACGAGATGAATTTCTCAGAAAAGTGCCGGACGGAAATGACAAAGGCGATCTTAAGGATAGCAGAAGACTACGAGGAGGATCTCGTAGTCTCCAATGGGAAAGTCGTTAGGGCGTCTCGCCCTACAGAAAAGGTCATAACCTTTTCCGCAAGCGACAAGAAGACAGATGCGGGCGACCAGAGGCCTCTTTACGTGACGGCCATCATCAATGGCGTTGAGTTCAAGAGAGCATTCGTTGACGGAGGAGCAGCAGTTAACGTTGTGTCACTCCATACACTAAAGCTAGCGGGAATTCCAGAATACAAGATTGTCAAGCGTCCATCTCCGCTGATGGGATTTGGAAGCGACTCCAGAATGACGATAGGATGGATCCGCCTGGGCATCCAGATCGGCAAAATCAAGTACTCAGCAAAATTCTATGTCATAGATGCGAACACCACGTATCACATGATCATAGGACGAGCCTGGATTCATCGCTTTGATGCTGTCCCTTCAACAGCTCACCAAGTAATGAAAGCCATTTGGAATGACAGAATAGTGGAGATACCAGCTTCGACGAATCCGTTCAACATGGATGAAGCAAATCTCAGTGAGGCGGTGTGGTTCACCGAGATGGAAGATGAGCAAACACCAGGACCATTCAACCCCACTCCGTTGCCCCGATGGGAGGATATCAAAGATCAGTCGCCGGCAGGAGTGATGGTGACAAGAGAGGATGCCAAAGAAAAGCCGCCTGTGCAAGAAGAGGCGCCGCGCATTGCTTATCAGCGAAAGAGTGTGTACACTCTGAAAAGAATGGCAAAGTATGACCCTGAAGGTAGGGAGATAGAGAGTTTCTACGCCAACGGGAAGAAATGCTATCGCATATGAAGGTGCGCGGGGGTGTCCTCACGTGGGCATGGGGATATCCCTGAGCAAATCAACCAAATCGAGCAGGTTGCGGAGACAGAAAGACCAATGTCGAGCACTCTAGAAGAGAAACTCAAAGAAGCACCCGAATGCATGGAAGACAAACCCAGACCGCAAAAGCAAGAGCTGAAGGAGGTATTCCTAAGCCCGAATGAAGAAAAGAAGAGGTCGGTCTTTCTAAGTGCGGACCTCACGAGCGAAGAGGAGGAAAGATTGCTACAGCTCTTGACCGAGTACAAGGATGTATTCGCATGGGAGTACGATGAAATGCCGGGCCTGGACACGAGCATCACCATGCACCGATTGGATGTGAGTCCGGGATCCAAGCCGGTAAAGCAGAGCACAAGAAGCTTTAGGCCCGAGCTCAACGTGAAGATTAAGCAGGAGATTGTCTAACTCTTGGATGCCAAATTCATAGAGCCAAATCACCATTCCACATGGCCCACTCCGTCAAATAAGTAATTGCCTCAGATGGCATGTACTGTTCAGGGACCAGTGTTATCTGTGGCCAACATCGTGCCAGTGGTAAAGAAGAATGGGCAGCTCCGTATTTGCGTGGATTTCCGGGATCTCAATCGTTTCTGCCCTAAGGACGATTTTCCGCTCCCCAACATTGATTTGCTTATCGATTCGACAGCAGGACACCGCAGGTTCAGCTTCATGGACGGCTTTAATGGGTACTATCTGATCAAGATGGACCCCGAAGATGCACGGAAAACCGCATTCATCACCCCTGTAGGAGTATTCAACTATACGGTGATGCCTTTTGGCCTCAAAAACGCAGGTGCGACCTATCAGCGGGCCATGATGGCTCTGTTCCACGACATGATGCACAAAAGAAGTGGAATTCTATGTGGATGACCTAGTTGTCAAATCCAAGCAAGAGGCAGACCATCTGGCGGATTTACGAAAAGTGTTCAAAAGATGCAGACGCTTTCAATTGAAGATGAATCCTATGAAGTGCGCATTTGGGGTAACATCAGGAAAATTCTTGGGATGCGTGGTACATCGCCAAGGAATCGAGCCCGACCCTGCGAAAGTATCAGCCATCACTGGCATGACTCCGCCACACAACCAGAGTGCCTTGAAAACATTCTTGGGAAAGCTATCATATCTGCGAAGATTCATCCCAGCGATTGCCGAAATTACTTTCTGTTTCAATGATCTTCTCAAGAAAGATGCCGTATACAACTGGACTCCGGAGCACGAAGCTGCGTTTGGGAAACTAAAAGAGCTACTGACATCTTCAAAAGTAATGATCGCACCTCAGCTAGGATCACCGCTTTTGTTGTATCTGACGTCAACAAGGAGGTCCATAGGAGCTCTTCTGGCTCAGGAGTATGAGGGACAAGAAAGGCCCATCTACTATATCTCTCGCATCGTGCAGCCAGCAGAATCAAGGTACACGGACATCGAACGTCATTGCCTTGCTTTATTCTTCGTAATAGAGAAGTTGAGACATTATTTTGCTTCGCACAAAGTAGTGGTGGTCACAAAGAACGATCCCATACGATATCTGCTGACTCACACTACTCCTGGAGGAAGATTGGCAAAGTGGTATATGACCATTTCCCAATTTGATATCACATGCGTTAGGCCGCGGGCGATCAAATTGCAGGCGGTAGCGGATTTGTTGGCGTAGTTCCCCGATAACAGTCATGAGCCCGTGATCGAAGAATAATTGGAGGGTCCTGAAATCTATGCAGTTGAGTTGCCCTATTGGACGGTCCATTTCAACGGTTCGTCAACAAGGAAAGGTGGAGGCATTGGGATAGTCTTGACCAAACCAGATGGGGAAGTCATACAGATGTCCGCAAAGCTTGACTTCGCAGTCACCAACAATGAAGCAGAATACGAAGCCCTTATTGCGGGGCTTCGCGCGGCAAAGGCCTTGGAAGTAAGCAATCTGACAGTTATGGGGGACTCCAAGCTAATCGTCAAACAAGCCTCGGGCGAGTATGGTTTGATGAAAATAAACTTATTACCCTACAGGACCCTAGTGCAAAGATTGGTGCAACAATTCTGCGACGTCAGATACGAGCACAAACCTCGAGTGGACAACAGGCATGCTGATGCTTTAGCTACCTTGGGATCCAAGGTCAGTGCGGACAAATGTCCCGCGAGGATCTTCATTGAAGTGCGAACGTCTTCGGCGTTGACAGAAGACGCGTGCGACGAAGAATGCATGGACGATGCGGACTGGAGAAAGTCAATCTTACGCGCCATCGCGGAAGGCACGAGCAGCGAGAACTGGGCATCCACAAAGGGCTATTGCATACATGACAACACCCTTTATTACAAGGGCCCTGGCGGAATACTTATGCGATGCGTCTCTGAGCAAGAGGGACAACTGCTGTTAGAAAAGATTCACCGGCATGCTTGCGGTGAAAGTGAGGTGTCAATCTATCGCAAAGCTCAGAGGTACGGCATTTATTGGCCAGACATGTCAACGGCCGCTGCATTGATTCAAGGAAAATGCGAGAGTTGCGCGCTGATCAAGGACTCTTTACTCATTGCTTTAACCGACGATGATGCGGATTGGAGGAAACCAATCTTCGATTTCCTTACCCAGGGTACTGCACCTGAGTCGAGAAAAGAAGCCGAGAAACTAAGGAGGAAAGCATCCCGATATGTGGTGCAAGAAAATCTGCTTTGGCGAAGGGGCCATGAAGGCAACCTGCTGCGATGCCTAGACAGCGCAGAAGCACAAGAAGTGATGGACCTTTCTCATCAGGTGGAACACCAGGGAGGTGCGAAATTATGCAGACAACTCCTTTCAATTGGATATTTCTGGCCCACTATGGAGGCTGATTACCGCACCAAAGTAAGACGCTGCCAGGAATGTCAATTCAAGGGTAATCTAGTGCACGCCCCTGCCGTAGATCTACATGCATTGGGAACACCATGGCCGTTTCACACATGGGCTCTGGATTTCATCGGTCCCATTCGACCGACCTCGCACGGGAATCACTTCATTCTCACCGCAACTGAATTGTTCACCAAGTGGGTAGAAGCGATACCACTGAAGACAGCAAATGCGTTAGCTGTGGTTCGTTTCATCCAAGAAAGTATCATATGCAGGTTCGGAATTCCCAACACCATCCTTTCGGATAATGGCACTCCTTTTGTTAATCGCCAGGTGGCCGCAAAGCTAGCAGAATACAACATCAGGCAGATATGCTCCACTCCATACTATTCGAAAGGGAATGGGCAAGCAGAAGCCACCAACAAAACGATGTTGAGGATTTTGAGAAAGATGGTCGCAGATGATCACAAGAAGTGGGCTGATTCTTTAAGCATAGCCCTGTGGGCTTATCGGACTTCTCCAAGGACACCCACAGGGGTCTCACCGTTCCTTTTTTTGCTATGGAGCTGAGGCTGTGGTGCGAGCGGAAGTAAAGGTTAACTCCGCAAGGTTGCCTTTTCACGTGTTATATGAAAACCAACGCGATCATGACCTAGTGCTGCTAGAAGAAAAGCGGGAGCAAGCCAAAAGGACCAACAAACGTTACCAAGAAAGGATCGCTCGTGCGTACAACAAAACAGTCCAACGTCGAGATTTTGCATTAGGAGATTTGGTCTTACGCACATCTGATCATTGCATGCGAGAGGCAGCTCATCCAAAATTCGCAGCCAATTGGGAAGGACCCTTTGAAGTCAGGGAAGTCTTTGACAGTGGCTACTGCAGCATACGGAGGTTACATGGAACGACCTCAACCCCAAGCTCAGTCAATATGCGCTGGATCAAGAAGTACTATCCTTAACTTCTCTTGTTATACGCGTTATATTACAACGTTTGCTTTACGCTCCGTATTACCATGATTCGCACATCTTCTCTCCCATATGAGAGAATTGTAATCTCATCTCTCCCATACGAGAGTTTTATAATAAAAGACTTCTCCCAAATGAGAAGAACTTTATGCTTCTAGCTGTCTTTATTGCTTCATTTAATTTATTATTATTGTTGGTAAAAGCCTATCCGATGCGATAGCAACTCGTGCGAATACAATCTTAAAAGATCTTATAAAAACCTATCCGCTGAGATAGCAGCCCATGCAAATGCGATCTTAATTGATCTTTAAAGCCTATCGGTCATGATAGCAGCCCATGCAAATGCGATCTTAACTGATCTTTTAATCCTATCTGCCACGATAGCAGCCCATGCGAATACGATCTTAATTGATCTTTCAAGCCTATCTGTCACGATAGCAGCCCATGCAAATGCGATCTTAGCTGATCTTTTAAGCCTATCTGTCACGATAGCAGCCCATGCAAATACGATCTTAACTGATCTTAAGCCTATCTGCCACGATAGCAGCCCATGCGAAAACAATCTTAAGTGATCTTCTAAACCTATCTGCTACGATAGCAGCTCATGCGAACATGATCTTAGTTGATCTTTTAAGCCTATCTGCAACTATAGCAGCCTATGCAAATATGATCTCAAATGATCTTTCAAAGCCTATCTGTCACGATAGCAGCATTATGCAAATGCGATCCTAAAATGATTCTTAAGTCTATCTGTCATGATAGCAACATTATGCAAAATGATCTTAAGTGATCTACAAAATTCTATCTGATGAGATAGCACCTGCACTTGAATCTAAAGCAAATCACAAGCCTACCAGTCAAGGTAGCACAGCTGCGTAAATACGATCTCGAATGATCTAAAATATATATCTGCGAATCTATTTGGCAGATAGCAAATCATACGTGACAATGCAAAAGTGTTTATACAGCACTACAGAAGGCGAAATTTGTCAATACACGTACGAAATCGTAATTTGTTGTAACAAGACAGCAAATCATACAAAGTGATTTATCATTATAAGTCAAAATGACTTGCAATTTATCTGTCTAGATAACAGCTTACAAGCGAAAAAGCTCAGCTCAAGCTAACTAAGCAGCCAACATGGCTTACAATGCATCTAAATAGTAACTCGCACACAGAAGTTACTCATCGGGGAAATCCCAAATGGAAAAGGATCTACCTAACGGTCCTAACAGAAGCTATGTGATACGAAGACTTGCGACCAAAGATCTGTAGCAGGTAGGGTCTTGCTATAAAATGAACGTCCTACAAACGCCACAAAGGCTATGCGATGCTATGTTCGAGATCCCAGGATCTGACAAGGCCATTCTTTGGTCTTACGCCTAAGAGACGTTCCTGAGGAATCACCTGTTCCGGCGTATGCAGCTGTGCAAAACAGGGGAGCAGTCATTCCTCTGGCAACGGGCTCCTTATCCACGAGGAAGAGCATTATGGCTCGCCACCCTGAGCTCACGAACATGGTGGCGAATGATCAATCTCCGGGCATGCTGGAGGAGAATCCCGCCGTTCATTACGAGTCGGTAGCAAGGTCAGTACGGCGCTGCACCTCGTCGGGAGGCGGCCGGAAACACGACCTGCAAGCATAATAGACGAAGAAAATTCTTCGAACAAATATGAGGTATTATCTTCATCTTCTCTATGATAGTTATAAAGATCAATAAGCCTTATAAAGCGGATCTTGGAAACTATTTCTGTAGCACAAAGCGCAAACTCAGGTTTCACAACTTGAAGCTGCCATGAATCAATGAAAAGCAAGCGTTGAAGCCAGTAGTCATAAGGACTCATGGCAAGCCACATTGTGGGATAAATAACCCAAATAGCAAAAGGCAGGGTTTATATAGACCTTGTGGAGACTCTTCAGTTACCAAGATGAGTCAGCAGAATTTGAAAAGAGGGTAAGGATCAATCACTTACGCCTTGAAAAGAGGTAACAATCAATTACCCTACTAAAGGCTACGACGATTCGGTTGCGTATCCTAATTAATGACGGATGGTCATGATTCGGATGGACTTCCCAAGGAAAGCGTGCTTATCTAATGAGCAATTAGCGCGAAAATCAAGGTAGAATATCAATTGCTGACGTCATAAATTGATATGCACAGAGATATTCGAGCAAATCCCGGAAAGGTCAAAACGGGCATTTCATGAATTCTTCTTTTGAAAAAAAAAAGGGAGAAACCCTAGCAACATTACAATAATATTTCAGCTATTTATTTGCTACTTTTTCAAAATAACCCCTTGATCAAGGAGTCATGAGGAGTAAACTGACGGCTCAGATTTTCTACTTGCTCCACTTCTTGTTTCAATTGCTCGCATTTGGCGTTCATCTCATGAAAGAGCTTCACAGCCTCTTCAACCTTTTGTCTTTGTTGCTCTACCTTCTGCTGCTCAGCTGCGAGGTTTTGGTGGCCGCGTTTCAAGGTCACGGCCGCGCGAATCAGGGTGATTCTTTTGACAAAAAACCCAAAGTCCAGCCTGCCTTGAACTTTGGCGAGAAGATTTTGGCACATGCCAAAAAGCAATTCCGCGTTCTGAGGAGAAATGGTCGCAGGTGTGGCCGCGGACAGCTGCTCCAAAATCCAGATGGCTTCAGTTAGAAACAGCCTTCTATCGATGGGACCTATCTCCAGAGACCACGCAAACGATTGGGGGTAGGAGAGGCGCATGCGAACTAGTCAGTCCACATCAGCTTGTTTCAACCCTAAAGCAATGTTAAAGTCAAGATTAGACTGACAAACTCGCAAGCAAAGAGTGCAAGAGGCGAACAGTAAACTATGACATACCGGTTCCTTCAAGGATCTGGCGCAGAGAAGGAATG
Source organism: Linanthus parryae (assembly GCA_023055425.1). Classification (NCBI taxonomy): domain Eukaryota; kingdom Viridiplantae; phylum Streptophyta; class Magnoliopsida; order Ericales; family Polemoniaceae; genus Linanthus; species Linanthus parryae. The sequence continues at coordinate 128,231,044 of JALGPY010000001.1, forward strand.
CGCATCACTGGGGCAGTTGAAGACTGTCCTCGCTCCATCGCTCTTTTATCAGCCGCGAGCTCTAACTCCTCATAGTTGGGGGGAAGAGTATAAGCTGCACCAGGTGCGATTGCCGCCCCGACATGCGAACCCCAAAAGTTCCACGCAGGAAGAGGTGCCGCTGGCTCAGTCATTGCCGGAGGCATGGCAGCAGCAGAAGTCGCAGCTGGAGGAAGGATACCTTCAGGTGTGATAGCATCGTCAGTGTCCGTTCTTACTTCCTCAGCACCAGCATGGACATCTTCCTCCATCAACACGGTGTCAGCTTCGGCATCATCAGAGAGTTCAATGATGTCTTCGAAGGGCTCTCCTGCATATTCGGCAGCTTCGACGGGCTTCTCAGTATGAGAACTCGGCACCGGGACATAGGATGCAGAAGGTTGATTCCTTTGCTCTAACACGGCCTCGTCAGCATTACCTGCGATACAAAATACAATGGTGTGAGGTAACTTGTATTGTACACTATTTTATTGTCTTTGATAAGCTAAGAACGAGCACCTCCACGCGAAGGTAGGATCGCAGCGTCCTCGTCATATGCTAAGGACGTGGAACCTCGCCCTATTAATGTATCTTCGTTAAGCATGTCTTTAAGGTGAGCATGACCTGGGGTGCGGAGAAACGCGTCATGATTATGTTTGGATTGTTAAGCCAAGTTCGCACATGTTGCTCAAATAATTACCTGAAGGTTCACCGCACTTGCCTACTAGCCAACGGCGAATGTCAGCTTTTGACACACCGTGCTTTAGCGCACCGACAATTACATCTCGGTAAGTTACTGCGAGATTAAAAATCTCACCTTCGTTACCGCCCGCGATTTCTTCGAAGTCTGCTTGGGCTTGCTCTAGAGCTGCTGCATCTTCTTCTGGAGCCGCATCCTCCTCTTCGCCTTGAGGAGCCACCTCTTCGGGAAGCACATCTTCCTCATCAGTTGGACGCACTAAGTCGTCGACGTGTTGTTCTTCTAGGCTCCTCTGCTTCACGCGTTCGAGCTCCTCTTCCTCTCGCTTCCTTCCTCTTTCAGCAGCCTCCGCAGCTGTTCTCCTGGACTCGGCAAGAATGTCCTTGCTTATGGCTTCATCAGAAACGCCAGCATGAGAACCTTTCTTCTGCTTCTTGTCCAAGAGGCCACCGATGGTCTCGTCATCATCATCATCTTCTAAAGAAACAATTTGTTCAAACCAGATTGCAAAAGAGTTAAGATAATGAGAAGAGAAGTACGATTGAGGTACCTCCTGATTCTTCCTCATGTATCGCATATCCCTCTCTGTCTCTGACATCTTCAATTCTTTCCTCTTCTTCGTCTCCTTCTCTTGGCTCCCGCCTCTCCTCTTCTTCCTCCTGGCCGAACGGAAAAAAGGTCTCCACTCCGAGCTCCTTCCGCGCTTTACTGGTCATGCAACCTTTACCTTTATCCCTGGCAGAGAGGGGCCTCGCAGGAGGGGAAGTTGGAGCGCTCCTAGGGGAAGAAATTGTAATTCCCTTTTGCCTGGGCCTCTTCTCTCTCGGGGCAGCAGTCGCTGGAGGAGACGGATCATCCTTAGGAGGAGACAAGGCTGGAGTGTTGTCTATCAGCGAATCAGCAAAAGCGTTCATGATCTCGCGAATCCTGGTCTCGACCGCGGGATCCATTTTCGATGCCAGCCGAAACGGCTGTCCTTGCCTTCTTGCAGTAACAATGGTGGTAACCAGCGATTTGGAACGCTCACCAGATGCAAACCTCCGCACATGGCACTGCAGTAGAAAGTGAAGCACGAAGTCTTCAATATATTGGAATAAAGAAGCTTAGCGCATGCAAGAGAAGTTGCTTACCTTAGCAAAATTTTCGCTATATCTGATGACATGCGAATCGCCTTTCCTAACCGCAGAGATCTTTTCATCAAGAATGATGGAGGGACACAGATGGTTCTCGCTATCCAGCAATGAGTAGCAACCATATTCAGAATCGTCCAGGCTACAATTGGGGCAAAAAGGGAAAGAATTCATTTTGATCACAGGAGCTCTACTTGGCTGAGGGACTGACTGCGTCTCGAACCTCGTCTGCTGGGCATTCCAGTAAGCGAGCCAGTTTCTGGAACAGCCGCCTTCGCGGTTGCCTGCAGGTTGCTCGAAGGGAAGATTGCTCATCAAGATTGTTTTACACTCCCTGGACAATAACCGCTTGTAGCAGCCTCTGATGATAGACTGCGGCCAGATTGATGGTGCCACTGCATCAAAGCCGAATTGGGAGAAACGCGAGTGGGATCAATATCCACGGTAATCCTCTCGTACCTAGGTGCGAGCTCACGTACATGCTCTGCAAGAGCAGGAAGGGAACCTCTCAGGCACCAGCAAAAGAATTCACGATAGCGCTCGTGGAAATGCTCTCCACCTTCGGAAAGAAGCTCTTCTGAGAAGGCAACACCCTTAGAAGGATACAGTTTTGGAAACCATCGCACGTTCTCAATGCGCATGGCATAGGGCCTAGCTATGAACTCTTCCCGATTGTCGCATATCAGGCTCCAAACACACTTGGGATAGTTAGTTCCAAACCACCTCGCAGCCATACCGCTGTTTCGTTCCTCTTCCGTACCTGGGGGACACCATTTGTTGGGCTTGGAAGCGACTGGGGCATAAGAGGGCCATCGCTCGAAGACCCACATTGTCAAGAAAGCAATGTTAATGTAAGTCAGTATGTCGAGGCGGCCACGCGATTCCTTCATTGCCACGACCTGCTGATCCAGCCTGTAGTACAGCGTGCCCAAGACCAAGGGTCCAAGTGCGACTTTCTGGCCGAGGGCCAATTTCACAGCAAGAGGCAGGACATGATAGAAGACCCCATCATGCGGGTGACCATCGATTAAGTACCTCGACAACCAGGCACAGAGGAAGGCGCACAGGGTCAAGTGATAACCCTTGCCATTCACATAGTTCTTAGCCTTCGGGTTTCGACTCAGAAGCTTCTTGGTGATACTGCTGTTCGCATAGTCACGGAAAAAGTACTGGACCCACTTGTTCCAAGTATTCTTCGCAGATGTGTTAACCAATTGCCAGTCAGGAAGGATTTCTGTAGGATTCCACCGGGTAGAAATTTTCTTCACCTCTGATAAGCACTCCTCCATCTGCGTGTACAGAGCGATCTCCGCATCCGTTCTCAAGGGACTCAAAGGATCCACCTCGCCCACGGGAGACAAATCATACAGCATGTGCACATCTTCGAGTGTGGGAGCAGCCTCGAACTCGGCAAAATGGAACGTGTGAGTCGCAGGCGAGTAACGGGAAAGAAGGTTTAGAAGCATGGACTGATCCAGCTTCACGGCAGCACCCTTCATAGCACGAACTGCGAAGTATATTCCGACATCGTTCAAAGTCACGGCATGATTGATCAACACATGGTCAATCCACTCATCCATGAAGTCCATTTTCTGAACAAATGCTTGAGTAGAAATTGCAGTGTATGGGAAGTACCCATTTTCGACTCCCAATCGAACCACATCTTCGGAATCGATTAATTCGAGCAACGCAGAGTTAACTGGAGGGGTTAACGTTTGCAATGCTTTGCCAGAGACGGCAATTGGCAATTTCTTCACCTTAACCCTGGCATGATAAAAGTCCTTGCCACCCAGATAGGGGGCTTTTCGCCATAGAGCCCACAGAAGTTCAGGTATTTCTTTGTCCTCCTTAGTGGGTCTAGTTCCTTTTGTCTTTGCCATTCCTGCGGAAGAGCAAGAAAAAAAGGGGGGGGGGGAGAAATACACATGCTTTAGTTTGAATTTTAAGATTCAGTTCTAAGCATACGAGGATCTATTGGAAGAAAGATGAACAGTCTAGTACCAATCTCCGAAATTAGAGATTGGAATCGTTTGCATTATCAGAGATTTCAAAAACCCTACATTCAAGGACCTTATCATCAGGGGATTAAATCGAAATTGGATTCAAAGATTGTGAGCTTCTTCATAAGTTTTCAGTGAATAATATGTCACGGGTTTGCAAGATTCAACGCAGTTCAAAGCATATATCAGTATATCAAACGCAATTGAACAAGGCCAACCTTGTTTTGGTAAAGCTTGCTTGGATGTGCACAATTGAAGAAGACAATTGACAAGAGAGAACTGGTGATTGATTATCTAAATCTGCTCTTGAAGGCTTCCGGATATCATTCACTTTAAGAGAAAGAAGTGATGCTTTGCAACAATGGAGAGTACAGAGTGTTTATCCAAAAACAATGAAGGGTTGCGTCCTTTCAGGAGTCGAATCGCAACCGTCACCGTCGAATCGCGCAATCACAGGACAAGCTGACGTCACGCCTAAAACCCTAAAGGCCAGACGGCACGACTCTAGGGGTTTTAGGTCATAATGGCACGCATGGGGGCTGAACCTGCATACATTTGAATTGGTGCGTGGCGGCGACGCGCACGTTGGTTCCTGCGCATGGAAGTCTATCCGGTTATGAGTCTTCACGCGCAGAAAGGGGGCTAATGTAGATAGTGCTTTCTGAGCTGACAGATCTTGGCCACGTGGCAATCATCTAGCACACCATATTGTGCTCCACACACACTGGATCACCAGCCGCGCTGATCCATGCGGGGGCTGCGAGACAGGGCCCTCGCATACCACTGCACGGGACTTGTAGGGACTTAGTGGTTTGGAGGCTAGAGTAAGTCCTGTCGCATGCGAGCCAGGCCCGCACGCGACCTTTAGTAACTGCTTTTGAGATATTTATGGTACGAGCTCCATAAACCCGGTCAATTCGGTCAAACCCGGTCAACCCCATAACGGTTCCGGTATTCGCGCATAACGTGCTGTAACGGTCCCTATATAAGCGGACGAACGTGCCGTTGTGGTTAAGCTAATTAAGCCGCCATTGATGGGCGCATTAACCACACTGCAACGGTCACATTCTCCGTTATATATAGGACGTTAACCTTTCCATACAAAGGAAGACACACCAGACATACGCGGAAGCTCTGCCAGACCCCTGTCTCTCTCTCAGACATTACTACTGCCTTACTCTCTCCCTACGCACAACTCAAATCTTCCTGTGCCATCTCCGATCCCCTATTTACGGTGTACACAGAGTGCTCTCCGCCGGATTCTCTTGTGCACAACATGCGAATCACCTTTCTTAAATGCGGCTATCTTTTCGTCAAGAATGGTGAAGGGACACAGGTGATTCTCGCGATCCAGCAACGAATAGCAGCCATATTCAGACTCGTCCAGGCTACAGTTGGGACGGAAAGGGAAAGAATTCCTTTTGATCACAGGAGCTCTGTTTGGCCGAGGGGTCGACTGCGTCTCAAACCTTGTCTGCTGGGTATTCCAATAAGCGACCCAGTTTCTGGAGTAGCCACCTTCGCGGTTACCTGGGGGTTGCTCGAAGGGAAGATTACTCCTTAAGATTGTTTTACACTCCCCAGACAGTAATCGCTTGTAGCAGCCTCTTATGATGGACTGCGGCCAGATTGATGGTGCCACCGCATCAAAGCCAAACTGAGGAGAAACGCGAGTAGGATCAACATCCACGGTGATCCTCTCGTACCTAGGGGTGAGCTCACGCACATACTCCGCAAGAGCAGGAAGAGAGCCCCTTAGACACCAGCAGAAGAATTCGCGATAGTGCTCGTGGAAATGCTCCCCGCCCTCGAAAAGGAGTTCTTCTGAGAAAGCAACAGCCTTGGAGGGATACAGTTTTGGGAACCATCGCACATTCTCAATGCGCGTGGCATAAGGTCTGGCTATGAACTCTTCCCGATTGTCGCATACCAGGCTCCAAACGCACTTGGGAAAGTGAGTTCCAAACCACCTCGCAGCCCTGCCGCTATTACGCTCTTCCTCCGCACCTGGGGGACACCATTTGCTGGGCCTAAAAGGAATTGGGGCATAAGAGGGCCATCGCTCGAAGAACCACATAGTCAAAAAGGCAATGTTGATGTAAGTCAGCACGTCGAGGCGACCACGCGATTCCTTGATTGCTACGACCAGCTGATCTAGTCTATGATACAGGGTACCCAAGACTAAGGGCCCAAGTGCGACCTTCTGACCAAGGGTTAGTTTCACAGCAAGAGGAAGAACATGATAGAAGACCCCATCATGCGGATGGCCATCGATTAAGTACCTCGAAAGCCAGGCGCAGAGAACAGCGCATAAGGTCAAGTGATAACCCTTGCCATTCACATAGTTTTTAGCCTTCGGGTTTCGGCTCAAAAGCTTCTTGGTGATACTACTGTTCGCATAATCGTGAAAGAAGTATTGCACCCACTTGTTCCAAGTGTTCTTCGCTGATGTGTCAACCAACTGCCAGTCGGGAAGAAGTTCTGTGGGAGTCCACCGGGTGGAAATTTTCTTACCCTCTGACAAGCACTCCTCCATCTGCTTTTACAAAGCAATCTCTGCATCAGTTCTCAAGGGACTCAAAGGATCCACCTCACCCACAGGAGACAGATCATACAGCATGTGCACATCTTCAAGAGAGGGGGCAGCCTCGAACTCAGCAAAGTGGAATGTGTGGGTCGCAGGCGAGTACCGCGAGAGAAGGTTTAGAAGCATGGACTGGTCCAGCTTCACGGCAGCACCCTTCATAGCACGGATTGCGAAATATATGCCAGCATCGTTTAAAGTAATGGCATGATTGGTCAGTACGTGGTCAATCCATAAAGTCCAATTTCTGAACAAACGCTTGAGTGGAAATTGCAGTATACGGGAAATACCCGTTTTCGACCCCCAATCGAACCACGTCCTTGGAATCAATCAATTCGAGCATGGCTGAGTTAACTGGAGGGGTCAGCGTTTGCAATTCGTCAGCAGGGACAGGGATTGGCAGGTTCTTCACCTTAACCCTAGCATGGTAAAAGTCTTTTCCACCCAGATGGGGGGCTTTTCGCCATAAGGCCTGGGGGAGATCAGGTATTTCTTCGACCTCCTTGATGGGTTTGGTTCCTTTTGTCTTTGCCATTACTGGGGAAAAGCAAGAATAAAGGGCGGAGAAATACACATACTTTAGTTTGAATTTCAAGATTCAGTTCAAGGCATACGAAGATTCACTGGGAGAAAGATGAACAGCCCAGTGTCAATCTTGGAGTTTGAAGTTCAGAATCGTTTGCATTATTGGGGATTTCAGAAACCCTACATTCAAAACCCTTACAATCTGGGGATTAAATCAAAGTTGGATTCAAAGAGCAAGGTCTCCTTCATAGTTTTCAGTGGATTATATGTTTCAGAGAGTCGTGGGTTTGCAGATCCAACACAGTTCAAAGCATACATCGGTATATTAAACAAAATTGAACAAGGCCAACCTTGTTTTGATAAAGTTTGCTTGGATGCGCACAGTTGAAGAAGACGATTGACAAGAGAGAACTGGTGATTGATTATCTGAATCTGCTCTTGAAGGCTTCCGGGTATCATTCACTTTAAGAGAAAGAAGTGATGCTTTGCAACAATGGAGAGTACAGAGTATTTATCCAAAAACAATGAAGGGTTGCGTCCTTTCAGTAGTCGAATCGCAACCGTCACCGTCGAATCGCGCAATCACAGGGCAAGCTGACGTCACGCCTAAAACCCTAAAAGACCAGACGGCACGACTCTAGGGGTTTAGCTCATAATGGCACGCACGGGGGCTGAATTTGCGCGTATTTGAATTGGTGCGTGACGGCGACGCGTATGTTGGTTCCTGCGCATGGAAGCCTATCCGGCTATGAGTCTTCACGCGCAGAAAGGGGGCTAATGTAGATAGTGCTTTCTGAGCAGACAGATCTTAGCCACGTGGCAATCATCCAGCACACCATAATGTGCTCCACACACACTGGATCACCAGCCGCGCTGATCCACGTGGGGGCTGCGAGACAGGGCCCTCGCATACCACCGCACGGGACTTGTAGGGACTTAGTGGTCTGGAGGCTAGAGTAAGTCATGTCGCGTGCGAGCCAAGCTCGCGCGCAACCCTTAGTAACTGCTTTTGAGAGATTTATGGCACGAGCTCCATAAACCCGGTCAATCCGGTCAAACCCGTTCAACCCCATAACGGTTCCGGTATACGCGGATAACGTGCTGTAACGGTCCCTATATACGCGGACGAACGTGCCGTTGTGGTTAAGCTAATTAAGGCGCCATTGATGGGGCGCATTAACCACACTACAACGGTCACATTCTCCGTTATATATATAGGACGTTAACCCTTCCATACAAGGGCGAGAACGACCTGAGATACGCGAAAGCTCTGCCAGAATCCTGTCTCTCTCTCACACAGTACTATTGCCTTACTCTCTCCCTACACACAACCCAACATTTCATGTCCCATTTTCTATTCTCTGTCTTTGGTGTATACAGAGTTCTCTCTGCCGGATTCTCTTGTACACAACGTTCTTCCACTGATCTTCCACAACACAAACATGAATCAGGTATTCTCATCCCTCTCTTCGTCAAATTACTCCTCAGAGGTAGGTAGTTGTTGAACAGACGCCACCCAAAGATCCGTACTTTTTCTGGTAATGTCAGCTTCCACAAATTTTCGTCAACTCTTCTGGCAGAATGTGTACTTGTACCCTCTGAACTTGATTGGACTTCTTCAGGGTGACATAACTGATAGGCTACATGGTAACCTGATGCAACTGTGTACCCCCCATTCTTTGTACCACCCCAAATTAAGCTATCATTTTGTTTCTACTGTCACGGTGGAATTTTTTTGGAATAGATGCCCTAGAGGTAATCTAGTTTAGTATGAATTTATTTGTGGCTAGAAATTCATTTATTATTTATTGGATATTTAATATAATGAAGTCCTTAGATTTACAATTCTGTTGTTTATCTTAAATATCCCTAGTCCAGTATAATGATTAATGGGACAATCATCTATAGACTAGTATGGGGTTGGATTAATATGGAGATATCATGATTCAACGCATAGGTGTGCATTAGGGGTAATGACGCACTGGATTGACCCATCTTCGAGAAGGCTACATACACGTTATGTTGAGTCACAAGCGATTCTCGCGGTGCAATGGTATTGTCATCCTTAGACTTGAAGTCACTAGATACTCTAGTTATGGATTATTGTGATTTTGGTAGCGTTAAACGCTACACCGTAACTAGGTAGTTATAAAGGCGTGTACTGGATACAATAAGAAGCAAGCTTAGAGATCATAGTGGACGCAGATAGAATTTGTCCCTCCCACATAACGGGAGCAAATATCCTAGGCCACTCGAGGGATAGTGCTTATAGAATGTCTGACCAGACTCAAATAAATCAATATGGAATATTGATGTTATTTGCACGAATAAGGCTATTCCCATGGATCGAGAAACTGTGGATTGGATATACGAGTGTGACTTGTATGTCTCGTGTCCAATCCGGATATAGATACAAAGGGATGAGACAATTACTTGTACAAATTTTGTCAAGATGACTATTCTATTAGTTGGCTAGAATGGATGTTTTGCTAGAAACCGCTCCATATTAGCAAATAGTTGCTACCAACTAGATAGAACCTATGGGGTCACACGCTAGATAGAGTTGAACTAGATTTGGGAATTAATTAATTGGATTAATTAATTAGAAGGATCACTTTGCAAAACCTTGCAAACTTAGTAGGGACTAATTTGCAAGGAAGGGATTAAATTGAATTCTAGTAGGACTAGAATAAGTCCTTTAGGTAGTTGGCAAGGAGTTGTTGGACTATATAAAGGACCTTCCTTCCTTCCTTCCTTCCCACACTTATGCTCATAATTGATCATAACTTGAGTGGTAGAGAACAAAAGGAGAGAGAGCAAGAAAGCTAGAGGAGCCGCCGCCCCCTAGCCCACCGCCCGTCCTCGTCGGCCCCAAAGGAGGCCGAAACCTCTTTTGGTTCGTCTCGTTTTGCGTGATTCTTCTTCCTCTTCCTCTTTCCGGGCTAGCACCAAGGAGTGGGAGATCTAGAAATCAACTCTAGGCGTGGATCAACTATAGAGAACGTGACACAATTCGCGTTTGAAGTCATCAAAGGAGAACCCTAAGGTGTGTTATTGATTTCTTCCTTTACCATCGTTATGTCTCTTGACTTGTGATCCTTGGAGGGTTTTGCATGGTTAATTATTGTTTCCGTTGCGCATCCATGAATCAAAACCCTACAGTGGTATCAGAGCCACAGGTCGTAGAGCATAAACGTGGTTTATGTGTTACGTTTTGATAGTTTTACACCTTAAATTAATTGTTTATCGCGTAAAACAAGACAAATCAAGCGTGGGATGCAATTTGTCAATAATCTATCATAACAAGATCTAATCTTTGCATTAGATGCATGAATTAGTGAGTTTGAGAAATTTTAGGATCTTAGATCTAGGGTTTGGGCATCCTTGGGGAAGAAGGAGTTACTTCCAAAACAAGGAAGCAACCAAACTTGGGCACCAAGCAAGGGAGTTATTTTGGAAACAACTCCCTATAGAGGTTCGGCCCCCTAGAGGGACCGCCCCTCTTGCTTGCCGCCCAAGTCTTGGCTTCCTAGGGGCTGGGGCAGCCCTAGCACGCGTCCTAGCCGCGTGGGCTAGGGGCCGGGCCGGCCCTAGGGCCTTGCGGTTCACCTTTTTGGGCCCGGGCAATTTGATTATTGGGCCCATGGACCGTTTTAACCCTAGAAAATCCTAAAAACAATTAAAATTGACCAAGCGCGTTAAAATTGGATTTTAACTGTTTATGTGTAAATCGCATGGTCATTGGATATGGCCTTAGGATGTGGTTTGATGTGGATGTTTAATTTTTTTGGTTTGGTTTACGGCCTGCGAGCTGATCAATTAATTGTAATAATTAATTAGGGTTTTATAGTATGCGAGCCATTTTTTTCTCTCAACTTGTGAGATTTATTTTATTTAGTATAGAAGTTAGCTAGTGCTAGATAAAGTAGATTGTTAGCCAAGATTGAAAAAAAGAAGCCCAAAGATAAAAAGAGCCACAAAAGATGGAGCATGGAGCATGGAGCATTCCACATGACTATGAAGGATGGACCAAAAGATCAAGACGCATGGAGATGTGTTTGCTTTTAGGTTTCATAGATAATTCCATTGGCTTTGAATTATCTTAGTCTAGAAAAAGCCATATCCACATCACGTTTATTTATGCTTTGTGGTTGTTTACTTTATTGTCTTATTATTTTGTGGTTGGTGTATGGATGATGCATGCAATTAGGATAATAAGATAATTAGACAACCCAGATCTATTATTTGGAGTTGTGCCCAAACTCAAATAGATAGATTAGTTCATATTGATCAAAAAAACAATTAAAAATTGAATTTAAAAATCCCTCAAAATTCAAATATTGTGTTCTTGCCTTCTCGTTATTTAAACACTCATTATCATCATTATTTATCAAGTTTGTGCGTGCGAAAGCATGGCGACTTGGTTCATAATGATGGAATGCGATGGCACAAGCTAGTAATGTGCAATTGTTTAAATAAGAGGTTGAACACAACTAGGCTATTAATGTGATTAAGAAACCTAGAGGCAATCAATTGGGATTATCCATGTGGATGGATAAATAAGGAGTTATTTGCCCAATTAAACCAAGAGTTGCATAAGGGATGCAATTGGAATTGTTCCTACCTAAAGTAGTCAAATTATGGGTGACTTGCCAAAGCAAGCTCATAAGGAGATGAAACATGGATCTTGGCCTACTAGAAAATATAAGGATATTTTCCGCATTAATTTCTTGAGGGTGATTAATCCGTAGAAAAATAGTGGGAGCTATATTTGATAAACTAGCCATTATTGAATATAGTCAAAAATTCACAAATACTAAAACTTGCGTATTTTCCTTTTTTAGAATTCCAAATGGCAAACAACTCATCGATTTCACAACATTCCCTACGATATTTCCTTGAGAAGGACAAGCTCTCTGGAACCAACTTTCTTGATTGGTACAAAAACTTGAGAATTTTTCTCAAGCAAGAGAATAAACTGTACGCAATAGAGGAGCATGTTCCAGAAGGTCCAGAGAACCAAACACATGCTGCCCTAAAGGCGTATCAAAAGCGTGTTGATGACGCTAATGATGCGGCCTGCCTTATGCTATGCACCATGACTTCTGAGCTTCAGAAGCAACACGAAAACATGAATGTTGTCGATATGATCGAGCATCTGAAGCAGCTCTTCCAAGAGCAGGCAAGGGTTGAGAGGTATGAGGTCTCTAAGGCATTGTTCAGGTGTCATCTGGCAGAAGGGAACCCGGTGGGACCCCATGTACTCCGTATGATCGGGTACTTGGAGAATCTTGCCCGACTAGGGTTCCCGGTCGGCCAGGAGTTGGAAACCGATCTCGTGTTGCAATCGTTGCCCGAGAGTTATTGACAGTTCATCATGAACTATAACATGAATGAGATCGTAAAACCACTGCCAGATTCACTCAATATGTTGAGGACAGCTGAACAGAGCATCAACAAGGGTAAGGGAAAGGCCATTGTGATGGTGCAGAAAGGAAAGGGCAAAAGGTTTGCCTCATCCTCCAGAGGAAAATGCAAGTTAGTTGCCAAGTCCAAGGAACCTGCCCTTAAGCCTGTTGGTGGCATTTCCAAAGGTGTGACTAAAGGTGAGTGTCACTACTGCAGTCAGCCTGGACACTAGAGGAGGAATTGCCCAAAATATATGGAGGACAAGAGGCTTGGAATAGTGATTCCACCACCACCAGGTATTCTTGTTGTAGATGTCAATTTAACTGTCTCTACATCATGGGTATTAGATACTGGATGTGGATCTCACATTTGTCGAAATGTGCAGGATCTAAAGAGAAGTAAAAGATTGGCTAAAGGGGAGGTAGATCTGCGCGTTGGGAATGGAGAAAAAGTTGTAGCGTTGGCCATAGGCGTGTGCGAGCTATCTCTGCCTTCAGGATTAGTTTTAGAATTATTTAATTGCTATTTTGTGCCTGCTATGAGCAGAAATATTATTTCTATTTCTTGTTTGGACAAGGATGGTTTTATTATTTCAATAAAGAACAATTGTTGTTCCTTTTATTTGAATAATATTTACTATTTTAGTGCGCAATTATTTAATGGACTGTATGTCCTTGATCTAAGCAATCATGTCTACAACATTAATACCAAGCGGATTAAAATAAATGATTTAAATCCCGCTTATTTATGGCACTGTCGTTTAGGCCATATAAACGAGAAACGTGTATCTAGACTCCATAAGGATGGACTATTAGACTCATTTGATTTTGAATCATATGAGACATGTGAGGCTTGTTTATTGGGAAAAATGACAAAGTCCCCTTTCAATAAGAAAGGTAAGAGGACTGGTGAGCAATTGGCGCTCATACATACTGATGTGTGTGGGCCGTTTGCCAACCCTGCCAGGGGTGGTTACGTCTACTTCATTACATTTACTGATGACTACAGTAGATATGAATTTGTGTACCTCATGAGGGCAAAATCCGAATCCTTTGAATTGTTCAAAGAATTCAATAATGAAGTAGAGAAGCAACTTGGCAAAAGTATCAAGGCCCTACGATCGGATCGTGGAGGAGAATACTTAAGCCAAGAGTTTGACGACTATCTTAGAGAGTGTGGGATCGTGTCCCAACTCACTCCACCCGGAACGCCACAATGGAATGGCGTGTCTGAGAGGAGGAATCGAACCCTATTGGATATGGTTCGATCTATGATGTGTCAAACCGATCTTCCATTATCATTTTGGGGCCACGCTCTATTAAGTGCAGCTTTCACCATTAACCGTGTTCCATCTAAATCAGTCATGAAGACACCATATGAGATGTGGAGTGGGAGGCGTCCCACACTGTCGTTCATGAGTATTTGGGGCTGTGATGTCTATGTAAAACGTTTACAATCAGACAAGCTAGGGCCAAAGTCGGATAAGTGTAAATTTGTGGGGTACCCTAAGGAAACTAAGGGTTACTACTTCTACAATCCAACCGAGAACAAAGTGTTTGTTTCCCGGACCGGCGTGTTTCTAGAAAGAGAGTTTGTCTCTAAAGAAGCAAGTGGGAGGACTGTAGAACTTGAAGAGGTTCAAGAACCACAAATCACTGAAATGATTATGGAACATGAACAGGAACCACAAACAGTTGTGGAGCAACCTGTTCAGGTAACACAAGAGCTTCGTAGATCTGGTAGAGTGCGCCAGGAACCCGAGAGGTATGGACTTCTCGTGACCGATTCTGGTGACACGATGCTCATAGATGATGAGCCTACTACCTATGAAGAGGCCATGAAGGGCCCAGACTCTCAGAAGTGGCTAGAAGACATGAGATCCGAGATGGAATCCATGTATACCAACAAAGTATGGACTTTGGTGGAACCACCCGAAGGGGCGCGGCCCATAGGGTGCAAGTGGGTCTTCAAGAAGAAGATCGGCATGGATGGTAATGTGATTACCTATAAGGGCCGATTGGTGGCTAAAGGATTCAGACAGATTCATGGTATTGACTATGATGAAACCTTTTCACCAGTCGCTATGACCAAATCCATCCGAATCCTACTTGCGATTGCGGCATACCACAACTATGAGATTTGGCAGATGGATGTCTAAACAGAATTCCTTTATGAGAATCTCTTCGAGGACGTGTATATGATACAGCCGGAGGGTTTTGAAGATCCAAAGCAAGCCAACAAATTATGTAAGCTGCAACGATTCATTTATGGATTGAAGCAAGCTTCTAGGAGTTGGAATCGACATTTTGATGAAGTATTCAAAGAGTTTAGCTTCATCAGAAACAAAGATGAGTCTTGTGTCTACAAGAAGGTTAGTGGGAGCTCTGTAGCTTTTCTGGTCTTGTATGTGGATGACATACTACTCATTGGAAACGACGTTCCCATGCTGCAATCTGTTAAAGATTGGTTAGGGAAGTGTTTCTCAATGAAGTACTTAGGGAAAGCAGCCTATATACATGGTATAAAGATCTATATAGATAGATCTAAGAAACTGCTAGGCCTAAGTCAAAGTACATATATTGACAAGGTGTTGAAACGGTTCAACATGCAAGATTCCAAGAAAGGATTCTTGACCATGTCACATGGAATCACTCTTTCGAAGAGTGGTTGTCCTTCCAATGAGATTGAGAAGGAACGCATGAGTAGAATTCCCTATGCCTCGGCCATAGGATCTATCATGTAGGCCATGTTATGTACTAGACCAGATGTGTCATATGCCTTGAGTATGACAAGCAGATACCAATCCAATCCAGGTGAGAGTCACTGGATTGCAGTCAAGCACATCCTAAAGTACTTGTGAAGAACTAAGGATGCTTTCTTGATATTTTGCGGTGAGGAAGAGTTGCATGTAAGGGGTTACACTGATGCAAGCTTCCAAACCGACAGAGATGACTTTAGATCACAGTCGGGATATGTGTTTTGCCTGAATGGAGCAGCGGTGAGCTGGAAGAGTTCCAAGCAAGAGACGGTGGCTGATTCTACAACAGAGGCTGAGTACATTGCTGCAAATGGCGCAGCAAAAGAAGCTGTTTGGATCAGAAAGTTTGTTTCTGAACTTGGTGTGGTTCCTAGCATTGCGGATCCAGTTGATTTTTACTGTGACAACACTGGGGCGATCGCGCAATCAAAGGAGCCCAGGTCACACCAGAAATCCAAGCACGTGCTCAGGAAGTTTCATCTGATTCGAGATATTATCGATAGAGGAGACGTTCGGATATGCAAGATTCCTAAAGATGAGAATCTGTCAGACCCGCTTACAAAGCCGCTCACGCAATGGAAGCACGAAGGGCACACTAGGAGTATGGGCATACGAGATGCGCCAGATTGGCTCTAGTGCAAGTGGGAGACTATTGGAATAGATGCCCTAGAGGCAATCTAGTTTAGTATGAATTTATTTGTGGCTAGAAATTCATTTATTATTTACTGGATATTTAATATAATGAAGTCCTTAGATTTATAATTGTGTTGTTTATCTTAAATATCCCTAGTCCAGTATAATGATTAATGGGACAATCATCTATAGACTAGTATGGGGTTGGATTGATATGGAGATATCATGATCCAACACATAGGTGTGCATTAGGGGTAATGACGCACTGGATTGACCCATCTCCGAGAAGGCTACATACACGTTATGTTGAGTCACAGTGCTTCTCGCGGTGCAATGGTATTGTCATCCTTAGACTTGAAGTCACTAGATACTCTAGTTGTGGATTATTGTGATTTTGGTAGCGTTAAACGCTACACCGTAACTGGGTAGTTATAAAGGCGTGTACTGGATACAATAAGAAGCAAGCTTAGAGATCGTAGTCGACGTAGATAGAATTTGTCCCTCCCACATAACGGGAGCAAATATCTTAGGCCACTCGAGGGTCGTGCTTATAGAATGTCTGGCCATACTCAAATAAATCAATATGGGATATTGATGTTATTTGCACGAATAAGGCTATTCCCATGGATCGAGAAACTGTGGATTGGATATACTAGTGTGAGTTGTATGTCTCGTGTCCAATCCGGATATAGAGACAAAGGGGTGAGAGAATTACTTGTACAAAGGTTGTCAAGATGACTATTCTATTAGTTGGCTAGAATGGATGTTTTGCTAGAAACCGCTCCATATTAGCAAATAGTTGCTACCAACTAGATAGAACCTATGGGGTCACGCGCTAGATAGAGTTGAACTAGATTTGGGAATTAATTAATTGGATTAATTAATTAGAAGGATCACTTTGCGAAACCTTTCAAACTTAATAGGGACTAATTTGCAAGGAAGATACTAAATTGAATTCTAGTAGGACTAGAATAAGTCCTTTAGGTAGTTGGCAAGGAGTTGTTGGACTATATAAAGGACCTTCCTTCCTTCCTTCCCACACTTATGCTCATAACTGATCATAACTTGAGTGGGAGAGAAAAAAGGAGAGAGAGAAAGCAAGCTAGAGGAGCCGCCGCCCCCCTAGCCCGCCGCCCGTCCCCGTCGGCCCCAAAGGAGGCCGAAACCTCTTTTGGTTCGTCTCGTTTTGCGTGATTCTTCTTCCTCTTCCTCTTTTCGGGCTAGCACCAAGGAGTGGGAGATCTAGAAATCAACTCTAGGCGTGGATCAACTATAGAGAACGTGACACAATTCGCGTTTGAAGTCATCAAAGGAGAACCCTAAGGTGTGTTATTGATTTCTTCCTTTACCATCGTTATGTCTCTTGACTTGTGATCCTTGGAGGGTTTTGCATGGTTAATTATTGTTTCCGTTGCGCATCCATGAATCAAAATCCTACAAATTTGACATATGCAATCAGTTTCATCTTCCACAAAATTAAGTCTAATTAATTCCACATTCCAAAAACTCTCCTCTGTGAGTAAATCTGATACCTTGGCATCCACTCCCAAATGTGGGTAACTATAAATTGTCCTTCCACCATTAAGTGGTAACCATTTGTGCTTTTAGACATTTGTGCTTTCACCATCTCCAATAACATGTCTTAGACCTGCATATAAAACTTGTCTACCTATAATAAGACTTCTCCAAATAAAGGAAGGTCTATGTCCAGAAAGAAAATTTGTATCTGCAAAATATTTCCCTTTTAGCACCTTCGCAACCAGTGATTGGGGATTACACGTGATTCTCCACCTGCTTAGCCAGTAATGCCATATTAAAGGCTTCCAAATCTCTGAAATCCATACCCCCTTCCACTTTCCTGGCACAAAGTCTCTCCTTTCTACACCATTGTGATTTCCTCTTTTTTCGTGAAGCTCCCCACCAAAAACTAACAATCTTGCTTTGAAGCTCCTCGGAAGTAGAAGTAGGCAGCATGAAACAATTCATAATAACTGGGGATGGCCTGCAAAACTGCTTTAATCATCACCTCTCTTCCTGCAATGCTTAACCCCTTTTCTTCCCAACCAAAGACTTTTTTATGTACTTTCTCCTTGACCCCCTCGAATAAAGATCTTTTTTTCTTTGCAACACAAGTAGGTAGACCCAATTACTTAGTGTGTCCCTCCACAGCATTAATATTCAAGATAAAAGCTACCTCTTGTTTAACACTTTGACTGACCTCGGGACTGAAACAAAGAGCAGATTTGTCATAGTTAACACACTGACCTGAGGCCTTCTCATAAAGGTCCAAGTTCCTGTTCATCTCCTTTGCTTCATTTACACATGCTTTGCCAAAGAACACACTGTCATCTGCAAACAATAGGTGGGTGATAGCAGGACATGCTCTTGCTGCCTTCACCCATTTTAACTTCCCCTCCAATAGGGACCTAATCATTAGGCTTGTAATTCCTTTTGTACATAAAAGAAAAAGATAAGGGGATATAGGGTCCCCTTGTCTAATTCCCCTTGTAGGAACAATATTTCCAACCTGCAGCCCATTTACCCGAACAGAGAAGATGACTTTCCTCAAACACATTATAATCTTCTTAACAAAATCCTCATGAAATTTAAGCTTTCTCATTACAGCTTCAATAAAAGGCCATTCAACTCTATCATAGGCCTTGGCCGTATCTAGTTTAAGTGAGAAATAGCCTTTCTTGCCCTTTGATTTCTTAATAGTATGCATTGTTTCAAAAGAAACAATTACGTTATCTGTAATCAATCTACCAGGGAGGAATGCACTTTGAGTGGAATCGATCACTTTATCCAACACCCTCTTAATCCTATTAGACAGCATGGTAGAGATGACCTTATAACAAACATTAGTCAAACTAATAGGTCTAAAATCCTTCACTGTGCAGGGGTTAGGAATTTCGGGAATCAACACAATATTAGTAGTATTGATACTAGACAAATCCATACCTTCATTTAGGACCAGCAACACCATTGAAACTAAATCTTTACCAACAATACTCCAGTACTGTTGGTAAAACAATGCAGGTACACCATCAGGCACAGGAGCCTTAAGAGGAGGCATTTGATACACTGCAGCTTTAACCTCTTCCTCCTGGAAAGGCCTTAAAAGATCTTCATTCATGTTTGGGGTTAATTTCCTTGGAATAGGCTGTATCACTTCATCCATATCAATCACATTAGCTGAAAATAATACCTTAAAGTAATCAATAAAAAGCTGCTGAATATCCTCCTCCTTATCAGTCCACATACCTTGATTATTTTGCAACTTTTTGATTGTATTTTCTCCTTTTCCGTTGAGTAGCTCTCCTGTGAAAGTAGCTAGTGTTTTTATCTCCCTCTTTTAGCCACGTTTCTCTTGATAAATGTCTCCACTTGATTTCTTCATCTGCCAATAAACTGTTAAGCTGACCTTCATACTGTTTTAACTTTTGCAGATTTGTAGCAGTTGGAGGGAGCTTCACAATGTCTTCAATCTGCTTCAACTTCCCTTCTTTAGCAACTTTGCTAAACAACTTTGTCTTTTTGCTCCATTTCTGTAAATATTTCCCAGTAATTGTAAGATTATGTAAAAAAAGACACTGGACTATCCACTTTTTTTGTTGAAAAGGTCATATCATTGAAAAAGAGAATACAAAGGTTCAAAACGAAACAACAAAGCAGACTGAACTAAAGACTAAAGACTACAATGGATGGTTATCATACATGGCATTTTTGGCAGCTCTATGAGCTTTCGCCACTAAAACACGAGAGACCTTTGAGATAGAGCAAAAGGCTAATTGTTGCACAGCATTCTTAATTCTTTCAAAAACGGCCGCATCCTGTACTGCCGGACCACCGAAGAGGAGTCAGTATTAATATTGATGCAATTAATATTATGATGCAATGCAAAGTTAACTCCATGCACCACTGCAAGGAGCTCCGCTTGAAAGGCGCTGGATGCAAAGCAATTTCTTCCTATAATCCACTCAAAGTCATCAACCCCTTGTGTGTGTAGGCCAATGCTGGAGGAAAACCTGGACTGTTCACTTCTTTAGATGAATTCCAAGTATTTTCAATTACCACTTTGCAGTCTATGGACTTTGCCCATTGAGCAGCAAAACGAAATGTCTTGTTGGCCTTTCTAGAGTTCTGAGCCCTTGAGGCATGAATAAGTATGGCACCGTGATCAGATACTGAATTCTAACAGCGATATTAGGAAATTTTGTAATCCAGCTACTAGAAGCCACAGTTCTATCGAGCCTTTTTTTAACCTTGTCTGCACCTTCTCTGCGATTCTGCCAAGTATATTTAAAACCTTGGAATCCCAAATCCACCAACTCGCCGTGATGCAACGCATTAGCAAAATCAGTCATCAATCTTTGGCTAGGAGAATGAGAACCTAAATACTCGTCAAAATGGAAAATTTCATTGAAATCACCACTTACAACCCACGCTTCATCACCAACTGGCTTCAATCTCTGCAAGACTTCCCATGACATATAAAGTTGGCTAGCCTCGAGGTTACCGTAGATTCCCGTAAAATAAAAACTTGACTCGGGATGATCAACTACTTCTGCCCACGCATGAATATAAAAATCATGATAACATAGAATAGTAATATCTACAAATGGACTCCATAAAAGAGCAAGACCTCCCGCCAATCCTCTTCGTGGTACCCAAAGCCCACTTCGAAAGCCAAGCTTATGTTGGATTTTACTCCCTTTATTTTGACCTAACTTAGTTTCGGAAAGAAAGACTAAAACAGGAGAATGACTCATCACCATGAAGTGAAGAGAGTTGAACGTGCAAGGGTTGCACGTTCCAACTTAAGAGATTCATGACTCTCGACGGGGGTGAGTCTTGTCACCCTCCGCCGCTTCAAAATGGATGTCTTCCTCCGCCTCATCTGATTGCGATCTTCCCCTTTTCATACCAACCGTTGAATTACTGTCTTGGGGTCCGAGTAACAACTTATGTGCTTCCATTCTTGTTGGTTCTTGAATCTTCATAGCTTTGTTCCTTCCCCCCTTAACAATACTCTGGACTTAGTCACCTCAGCCGCCACAACGACCTCTTTTTCTTTTGAAGACGGCACTGAAGCAGCCTTGCTCATACCACCACCACTAGTGGTATTATCACTCTCATCATGAACCCCAAACAAGGTAAAGCCTTTGAGATCCATATCGTTGATTCTTCCGGTCTTCCGTAGCGAGTCCATTGTCACCGATGCCCGAAGCTAGTCACCGTAGAGTTTCACCCTCTTTGTCGGATCCTTCTGCACCACCCCCGTACATTTGTTAAGTTCATGGCCTACCAAACCACACCCTTCACACATAAACGGTATTTTCTCATAACGGAAATCAACCCATGGAATTTGACCCCCTTGTAATCGAATTTTTCTGCCCCTCCGAAGAGGTTTGGTCAAATCCAACCAAACTCTGATCTTCAAAAACCTTCCTTTGATGATCCCCTTGTCCGGAATTGTGGCTTCCACGAAGTCTACTATCGCTTTCCCTATATCTTTACCACTACTTTCAGTACACCCTTCGGGAGGGAGACCCCAAACTTGAATGGAAAAGAGCCCCTTGGTGTAATCCATCATCTTCAAATCCTTCCCTTCTACTCAACGCTGGAGCACAACAAGGCAGTTATTAATAAGCCATGACTTACCTTGCATCACCTTCTCCATCTCTCTTTCACTACCAAAAACAAACTGAAATATCCCGTCGCCAAGAGGATTTACCGAGAAATCCTTTGGCTCATTCCACACCACCCACATAGCCTTCTGTACCCCCACAACATTGAGCATACTTGTAGTCCAAACCTTGCCGAATAAAATTATTTTACACACTCCCAATCCTTCCTCCATGGAAGTTTCGGAGATCACAATCTCGTCTTCCTCCACAAAGTTCAGATTCATGGCCCTCAGTTTTGCTTCCATATCCTCCATCAGACAACGGTTTTCACGTATGATAAAAACAAGTGAAAAACAACGGCGAAACGAGAATTAAAGCTAACATGGTAAGGTAGTTTAAACCATAAATGGTAAATTATCGAGAAGAACACAGCTTCTCTTATAGCAAAACCACCATCACTGGTGGCTAACTGCCCCATTACTCATGAAAATAGGAGGTTAACTGCCACCTTTCCACCACATCACTACTCAGAATGTGGAGCATAAGGGGGAGAGAGCAAAAAGGGACCTGTTTTGTTAAGTGTGGATTTGTCCTAAAATCCGTGTTAAATATAGTTATCTGTAATCTCATCTTGGTTCTTGAGCACATGCCCCAAGTTTCGAAGAAATGTTTAGCTAGAAGTGTTGAAACTTTTTTTTTTTTTTGAGAAATTGTTTTGTCGTCAACATGGTTTCAACCCGGGATCTGTTTTTAATAAATTGTTTTGTCGTCAACATGGTTTGAACCCGGGACCTTATGCAGGGGCTTCCAACGCTCTGCCACTTGAGCTACCACCCTAGCTGCAGAAGTGTTGAAATTGAATTCGTTGAGAAGTAGAAACTCCTACACAACGATTTAAACAAAAACTAATAATTGAAAGAAAAGAAATGTAAATATTTCATTTTCAAGGAACTAAGATATAACTCAAATACTAAAATGAGGAGAAATGAAACATTGTACTGATTTTCTCCTTTTGGATTTTTAGTCTTTGCCTTTTTAAAGGCTCCTCATATGTACTGATTTTCTCCTTTTTGGATTTTTAGTCTTTGCCATTTTAAAGGCTCCTCATAAATTATAATCATTCGATTACCCGCGCGAATTGCTTCAATGTATCCTAGTGCTATTAGTTGCAATGTAACGGTCCTATCGGCACTACATTTTTTATTAAGCATAGAGTAAAGCTAATGTTCTGAATTTGTACGGTTATATTCGAAAAATGTCTCATGTGTATAAGCATATATTATATTGATCATATCAAAAGTTGTGGATACATATTGGGTATTTCCAAGCAAGGTACGTAGTCGGAGCAATCAGGAAGAGTCTTGCGACTACAAAGACATGTCTTTGGTTTATGCCAGTGCCATCACGATTAGCCTGGTTCTGAGTTTGAATACCTCCAAAACAAAAAGAAATTATAAGAAAAGAACTGATCCCACTGCCAACAGTCTACACATATAATACTCGTACTCACTCATTACAGCGGAAAATAAAAAATCTCACAGATGACATGAACTCTCTCAAATGGGGCAAAAACTCTTGCATGATTCACTGTCAACTAAAAAGAATAAACATTTGAAATATATAGTATAAGAATATGTAAAACTAAAGTCTGTCGTTCGAAAAAAACTAAGGTGTGCCTTGTTGAGATACAAATAATAGAGAGGCTTAATTGAGGTAGAAATGATAGAGATGCAATTTTTCGGAGTTTTCTGGCTTGATAACAGAGATAGAAATCAGAGCAACTCAAGAAATGTGATACCTCTTAAAACCAACATCAAATGGTCATGAATCATGACTTTTGTTTTGAAGGGATACCATAACAAAGAAATTACATACCAAAGAGTTGCCAAACTTGTAAAACTTCAATTTTTCTTTCGTTTAAAGGGAAATCATAAGCATACATATAATCATTTTCAGCTACTGTTGCTGAAGGAGTATCTTCGTTTCGAAGTTTTAGTGATTTGGTTCTTAAGCTATATGGGTTCCTCCTTATAGGCAATTTGAGAGGTTGTTATGGTTTATCAAGAATATCTTACATGTTCATATACATTTAGATGTTTTCTAGGTCACTTAGAAATTGAAAATTGTGAGTTCAAACGAATAAAGTGATCCAGTCCAATCCATATTGTACACATCTAGTTTATGGTAACTGTGAAGTTGGCATCTTCCTATGTTGCACGGGTGATTCTGGGAGGTCCGGCACCTGCCACCGGGTGCTTATGGTGCTTTGTGGATAAGGCATGGTCATTTTGAATGATTTAGTTGAGATGTCTTATAAAATATTACTAAATTTAACAATAAACGTGCATTTATGTGATTATTTCTAACCCATATATTACTCGTCTGTCTAAAGCTACAAACAACGGCAGGAGTAGATTATATCGTTTATAGAGTAACCATTTCCTTTCAATTTGTGTATGAACTTCGGCTTGATTATTATTATTATTATTATTATTATTATTATTATTATTATTATTATTATTATTATTATTATTATTATTATTATTGGCACGGTATCACAAATGTTGTAAATAGTCGCACCCCTTCGCATCCGCACCCTTAACTTTTGATTATTTGCCGTAGGCGCGCTCAGTTCCAGCACCTGCAACCCCAAAGCACCCGCACATGTGCAACATAGTCTTCTCCATTTGAAATATGCTTATCAATCAGATTTTGTGGACATATTCGTTCGTGTATCTTGAGTTTATGTGTTTCTTTTTTTTAATTTTACTTATGTCGCCGTTCCAAAATCATTATAAAAAAAGACATATGAACACACGCTGCATTTAAAAATCGGGTCACGCTCGCACCTGCAACATAGATAAATATGTCAAGCAGACTGACATAAGTCTAGATGCATAGCATAATGAGTGCGCGCCAGATTAATATTAATATGAAGACTTATCATGTCATAAGAAATTGAAGTTTATAATTTAATCCCTCATTAACTTGAAAAATGAATCCCTCAATTCTCAGTCCCACACCATTAGATAAGAAGGTAAAGAACTAAAAGACACATGTAAAACAATATAATGTCACTTGATGTCATTAGCTGGCATTAGATAGGAAGATTTGAGTTTCAACCACATATTAGAAAGGAAATGATAAAATGATATCATAATTTTTAGGTAATGACTATTTATAAATAGCCAAGTTTGTTAGTGAAAGCCACCTTCGGCTGCGAAGAAAACAATAAGAGATAAATCTACAAAATTTTACTAGCATATAAAGTAATTTGGATATAATCAACTACAACTCCTTCAACCTTAAAAACTGAGAGGTTGCTAAGATATGCAAAAACGAAGTCATCAAATCTCAAAAATCATACGCCAAACCAGCACCTCTACAAAAGACGTAATATCGATTTTTTTATTTTATTTTTTTTTTGATATTGTATCTAACATAAGTTCATGTTCCCGACATAAATTCAAGTTGTAACAGGAAATAGAGAGACATCAGAATGAATGGGCACAAAATTTACTTTCACCTAACAAAACACGTGGACAATCAACTGAGGTGAAACATCTCAAAATGAATCGGTCGAAGATTGTTTTCATTTGAAGTACGATTTCCAGTATCTGAGGGTCATGTAAGTTGAGCAAAAGCATATGTAAAATGATTAGTAGTAAGTGAACAATTAACAAATGAGATTTTACCTGAAAAAATACCAGTGGACAATAAATATAGGGGAAAGACCCCCAAATGAAACAAAAGAGTTGAGAGAGGAGGTTTGTTGCCATTTGATGAAAAAGCGGTTGAATATTAGTGGTAAATGAACATCTTAAAGGCACGTGACCGTACTCACACAGAGAGGTAAGTGTGCAATAAAATTATTGGAGACTTGACCTGGGAGTATGTGAAAGTTAGTAGTTCATGAACTTGAATTATTGTGTACTTGCCTTCATTTTAAATAATGTATCTTTCAACATAAAATATCAATAGTATAAATAAAAAAGATAAGGACTTGACCAAAAAATTGGTCCTGGCAATTTTGTTGGCATTTCTTGTATGCTACTTGGAGAATCACTGTGCCATATAAATTAAGGAATAATTTTGAAATTTCATGTGGCGTAAGAAGAAAACTATTCCATTACACACACATATGTATTAAAGAAATTTAGAATGAGAATTTCATGTAACAAATATCTACCTCATTTGCGCATTCTTTCAAGCACTTAATTCTTATTTTTCAAAAGATATTGTTTTTTATTGTTTTTTGAGAAATAAATATAATTTTCTCATATTCATTTAATAAGAAATTTTCACAAAAAAACGAAAGTATCAATCTCAGTGCCTGAAAATGATATTTGTCATTCAGTACTAATTACTTAATTATACTAATAGATGTTTATTTTTTAAATACCGAAAAGACTGATTTTCTTTTTCATCAAAACATATGTGACTTTGAATCGACACATGCATATAAACTTGGACGGTATGTAATGGTAGTTGCTTCAGAAATATTGTCACGCTTATACATACTCGCAAAAAATTGAAGATCATCACATGCTTGAGTATATGTGTATGTGTGTGTAGATTTATTTTACTGTTGTACTTTAAAATAATTAAGCGCCAAAACTCTAGTAGAACAATTTCCCTCCTTAGTGCTTCTTAATATAATCTTTTTTCTAAAAAAAAATCAGGTAACAAATATCTATCTTTTTTATCAATTCACTCTTTTTTAGAACAAATAAGATAAGTGTTTTTTTTTCAAAATCAAATAATTACATAAGCTCGTATTAATCTAACCACACATTTTATAGAAAATAGAAAGTGGTCAAATGGTTCAATCTAAATGCCTAGAAAAGTCCAAGTGGAATGTAAACAATTATATTCACCGTGTGTGTGCATTTCTTGTCGCAAACTAAATAGTACAAAGCTCTTTTATGACAAGTTTGTGACAAATATCTAGTCTTTGTTGTAGAAAAATCAAAGTTCGTTGTTGTACTTTTAGAGTTTGTGTCAAATTCTTATTTTAATATTTTATCATTTTTTTTAGTAAATTTTTTATTTTTTTTCAGAAAAATATAGTATCATTTTAAATATTTAAAATGGAAAATCCTACATTATCTCATATTCTTTGCATCACACTTTCTCATAAAAGGATTCAAATTTAGTCAATTAGTTCATTCACAAATTCCTACAAAATTCCCAAAAAAAATACCCAGAGAAATTAAAAGTTGAATTAAAAAGTGTTTTCTCAATGCATTACATGAAAATTAATTTTTACTAGTCAACTTTTAATTAGCACACAAATACCATGTAAATGCCACTTGTAAAAATTACTTGACAAATTGCTAAAAATATTACTTTTTCAAATCCTATGTGGAATTAGAAGAAGAAAAATAGTACAAAAACTCTCCTATGATAGGTTTGTGACAAATATCTTGTTTTTGCTTCTTTTTTTTTTTTTTTTTTTTTTGCTCTATATTTATTTCACACCTTGATAGAAAAATCAAGGTTCATTGTTCTACTTCAAAATTTGTGCCAAAACTCTTATTTTCATATGTATTATTTTTGTTAGTAATATTTTTTTTTCTTTCAGGAAAATATGGTATCATTTTAATTTTTAACATGGGAAATTTTACACTATCTCATATTCATTGCATCACATTTTCTCGTGAAAGGATTCAAAGTTTAATCTATTGATTTATTCACAATTGCCTAGGAAAATAACTACAAAAAAGTGCCTAGAAAAATTAAAAGTTAATGGAAAAAGTGGTATTCTCAATGCATGACATGGTAATCAGATCCTACTTGTCAACTTTTAATTGGCACACATATGCCATGTATGTAATACCCCAATTTTATACAAGAGCGTAATTTAATAATTTTGATAGAGTTTGGGTTTTTAATTGTGATTTACAAAAATTCTAAAAGAATTAATTAAAGAATGAAATTGAAATTGTAAGTTTTAAGATATTATAAAATAGTTGGATAAAATTTGAGGGGTTATAGTTATAGTTTTCAAAAATATAAAGTTGTACAGAGATAATTATAGTTTAGAAAAGTTAAAACAAATCAAAATTGGGGAGGTAATTGTAGTTTCATAAAATATAAACTAGTTACCTAAATATTGGTTGGGGTATAATTTTAGTTTTCAGAAGTTATAAAAAAAAGTCTGGGGAGGTAAATGTATTTTAGACAAATAAAATTGTGCAAATATTTTTACTTGTAAGGGGTCGTAGTTGTCTTTTATCAAAGTTAAAGTATGCAGATAATTTATACTTGTACATAATACATATGAAATATTCGTCTACAACCCGTATTTTATCCTAACCCGACCCGTATAAAAGTATAACCCGGTATAATAGTATGTATATTTATACTTACCCGTATTTTAGATTACAACCCGACCCAAAACCCGTATTTTTATTTATTTATTATTTTTCTTTCTTTTTCTCTCCCTCTCATCTTTTTCTCTCTTCTCTCTCTCTTTCTTCACCGGGAGACAACTCCCCTCCCTCATCTCTCACATCTCCACCTCTCCTCCCTCCTCCTATTCTTAATTAATGCACTCCCTTCCTCCTCCTACTCCCCTATAAAATTCATGATCTTCCTCCTCCTTCCTCCATCACCTTCCTTCTCTTACACATCTCTCCCTCCCTACTTCTCTACCAACTAGATTCATCCCCCCCCCCCTCACAACACAATTTATTCCTGTTCCGTATTTGTTCATTCTCTCTCACATAACACACTCACAAAACACCTCCCCATCTCTTCTCTTTCTCCTCCCTAACGTCACCATTCATCTCCCCCTCCCTGTTTTTCTTTTTCCCCCTCACAAAAACACACATACTCTCACCCTTCTCTTGCTCCTCTCTCTCTCACGGCACCCACACACACTCTCACAAACTCTCACCCGACCTACTCCCCTCCTCTATATATGACCTCCTTCCTCAATTTTCTCCTCACAACAACAACAACATTCACATCATCACCACCCCACTGCCAACACCACCACTACCACCACAACCACCATCACCGCTGCCACCACTTCTCCCACAACCACCAATACAACCCCCATATCTCCTTTTCCCTCTCGGTAGAACATCCACAGCAACAAAAAAGGGCAGCAACAACAACCACCCAACACCACCCCACTGTCGCACCAACACCACCACTTCCTCCATTACCGCCGGCAACCACATCGGCCAAAACCCCTCCATTCCTCTTCTCTCTCCCTCTGTTCTCAGTCCCTCTCTCTCTCTCTCTCTCTCTCTCGAGTTCACCTCTGCCCAAACTCAGATCGCCGGAAAACTCGCCGGAGAAACGAAACTGAGAACGAACCACCACCACCACCGAACAAATCTCGCCATATCCCTCAAAGTCTCTCAAAAGACTCTGCAACCCACCTCTCTGTCAGAAACAAAGACAAAGCAGCAGAAACAACCACGTCGGAACCACGCCCGCGCCACCGCCGCCATGATCGCCGGCGTGGAGCTCGGCCAAACCACCCCGGACGCACCCATCACTTAAAACCCGTCTCCCTCGCCTCCAGGAGGTCCGACGAGACCACTGAAGGCCTCGAAAGAACCCAGAAACGCCGGACCCATCACCGGCGATCTCCGCCTCCGAGCTTGTCGAGCGGAGGCTCGACCCGCTTCGTCCGTTGACCGTTTCTCGTGATTCTTCGCGTGGGTAAGCTCTAAATCGCATCCTAGTTCCATTAAAATGATCAAAATCGAGTCTTGTTAGGAAAAAAATGATCTGGGTGAATTGGGTTGATGAAGTTACGTAAGGGGTGAAAGTGTCTTTTCTTGAAATTATTGGGGAGGCTCCTGACTTTTTATGTAAACTGAAATGTTTGGGATAGGGGGTGAATGTGTCTTTTCAGTAAACCTGCTTTGGGGGACTAGTTGTAATTTTAAAAAGATCTTAAACTAACTAATAGACATAATCTAATAAGTTATTTAGTGAAAATAATACAAATGACAATAACTTGATTTATCAACACCAATACTTGAGACCTTTCACAACAAAATACTTTAATCTCTTTTTCTTTATAAATGCTAGAATAATACTATATTATGACCTAGGCTAAAATAATAATAATAATAATAATAAAGATAATCAAAATAATAAATAAAGTTCGTAGCAAACTTATTTGTGTCAATATAAATATTTTAAATAGGAATATATATATATATATATATACGATATCTTTGTCAATTGTTTAATATGTCAAGTTTTACTTGTGTACATAGTGCTAGAAATAATATTACCACACTATACAAAGAAGTATAGATTTTTTCTATAAAAAGGATGCCAAAATAAATATTATTCTATCTACCTAAAACGTGTGTATACATATACATAAAAATAAATATATGCAAAACTAATTGAGTGGTGTTGTGCATAGTTGGAATATAATAATAATAGTAATAATAAGAAAAAGAAGGAGACATTCACACGATTTAAAATAATAAATAGTGTAAATAATCAGAATTTATAAACCATTTTGAATAACATAATTACCGAAATTGTATTATGCCGCTAAAAATTATCTTGTTCGTTATTTCCCCAAAATTGAGGAACTCGGGAATAGCAATAATAATAATAATAATAATAATAATAATAATAATAATAATAATAATAATAATAATAATAATAATAATAATAATAATAATAATAATAATAATAATAATAAGCTTTTATAAATACAAGGGGGTTGGGAAATAAATCAGGGACACGCATTTCATATAGGTCATGACTAGAGTTGTTACGTAACTAGGCTATGTGTTGATAAGAACTTATTGCGTATTTGTAGACACTTAGTTTGTAGACGACGAGTTTGTCGAGAACGAGTACGAGTACTAGGACTTCGCTTGTCGGGTGATCACTAATCTGCTTGCTACCGGTAAGTTCATACGTGCAATACCTTAACTGTCAAAATGTGATTTGTGTGCCAGTACAGGAATTTTTGCCAAAAAGGGCTCCCAAAAAGCGCCCTAAAAGACCCCAAAACCGCCCTTTTTTGGTTCTTACGGCGGTTGGTACGGCGGTTTCACTTCTGCCGTTGAGCAAACTGTCGTTTTTGGGGAAACGGCGCTTGTAAGCGCCGTTAGCATTAACGGCGTTCTGCAAAACCGCCAAAGTTCATAACGGCGCAATGTATATAACCGCCCCTATATATAAAGTAATATATTTTTTTTCTTTTTTTTAATTGACAGTATATAATTCATTTTTATTGATTTATTTTATTATTATTATTTGTACATCCAAAAATTTATGAATTTAATGAATTTAACAACATTGCCAGCCGATTCTTTGGCTCTTCAAGATTAAATTTTGATTTCTTTCATCAACAATTCGTGTTCATCAACAATTCATCTTCATAACCGTTCATCTCCAACCCAGAAAGCATCCATCACCAACCATAAGTTTGAATCAAGTCAATCATTTTGCTCCGAAATATCAAGTGTGATTTCATATTGACCATCAAAAGCCCAGAGTCATCTTGCAACTCCAATGGTACCAGATCGGAGAGCGTGGAGGATACAGAAGCAGATGGTGGACGGTGAAAGAGGCATGTACCGGGAGGAGATAGATCGAAGGAGGCTGAAGATGAAAACAAGATAGATAGGAGAGGGAAAGAGGATCGAGCAGCAAAGGAAGAGAGGAGACAGAGAAAGAGAGGGAGGGGCGATGGAGAAACCGCGGAAGAGAGAGAGAGAGACGATGGAGAAACAGAGGGAGAGGGACAGAGGGAGGGAGGAGGAGGAGGAATGATGAAATTGAGAGAGAGAGAGGACACACCTGAAAACGCACATCGCCGGAAGAACAAGGGACGAACTACAACTTCACCCACCGTCTGAAGAGAGAGAGAGAGAGAGGCAGTTCAGATCTAAAACCAAGAGGGAGGCGCAGTGGGGGAAAGGATGGAGTTAGGGTTTTTTTATAGAGTAGGAAATCAATCGGACGGTTTAGATTTAATCTGAGAAGAATATTGGGTAACGGCGGTTAAATGTTGTGCGCCGTTACAAATAACGACGCTCTTTCTCAACGTGCCGTTAAGTATACGGTGCTTTGTTACAACCGCCCCATCCTTTAATACTAACGGCGGTTTTATAGAGTGCGCCGTAACTTGGATTATATTTACGACGGTTCTCCGTAAACCGCCGTTAATTACGGCAGTTTTTGAGAAACCGCCATTTCTCTATTTTAGAAACGGCGGGCTCTATTGCAAACCGCCTTTTTAGGCAGTTTTTCTAGTAGTGTGCGTATGGAAATAATTTTGTTATAACTTGCGATACTTGGAATTCATAAACGTTTGTGAACTACGTTTTGAGAAATCTTCTTTTTGGTACCATGATTGGAAACTTGACTCCCGAAACATATATTGTGGTTGTGAAATAACAGTTGGAAATCAAAGTAATAATCGTGAGGAACAATGGGACCATGTGTTATTATTGGGAATTGAAAATGAATAATGCACTATAATATAATTGGGGCAATGCACAGAGGATGCGGAAATTACGGCTCCGGCCAGGGGCGCCAGTTTGCTATCCCCTTTTTTGTTACGGCTCCGGCCAGGGGCGCCAGTTTGCGATCCCCTTTGTATTTACGGCTCCGGCCAGGGGCGCTAGTTTGCGATCCCCTTTTTATATTTACGGCTCCGGCCGGGAGCGCCAGTTTGCGATCTCCCTTGTATTGTGAAACTATGGAGTACTACTTATACCTGTGCGGGTTACAACGGTATAGGGGTGTCGACACTTAAGGTCTCATAGTCGTGTTTATGAGCGGGGATTTGACGTATGGGCATCCCATAACGCTCGGGTGAATTGGGATCTTAGTTATCCCAAGAGGCACCCTATGGTGATATATACATGGCATCGTAACCTCTCTGGGGCATTTGACACCTGCTGGGCAACACTACGCCAGCTAAACAAAAGGATAAGAAAGTAATCGATTAATGTTTAACAACTCAGTTGGATTTCCGTTAAATATCATGCGTTTCATATACTTGTTTTTGTGCCAAAACCTCGTTTTACATATTGTAGTATGAATTTATTCAGTTTTTACTGATTAAACGTTTTCCTGCGGTCAGCTTGTGCTATTTCAAAAACCGCAGGTTATGAGAAAGGTGGGAGACGCTCACGACGCCGCTGACTAGGATATTAAGCTACTCAGTAATTTCACCTAGCATTTTTCATTTTTGTAAATTAATATAATTATTTCTTTCAGACAATGTCACTGGTTTTACGAATGTATAATAAATTATATTTGGATATTCGATGGTTGTACTAACTGTGAACCGACGATTCTTATCCGTTCCCAATGAGGCTCATCACCTCGGACGGAGACATCTCTATCGAATCATGCGGCCCGGCCGGCCGTGTGGTTTGGTGGGGTGTTGCAATGTAAATGCCACTTGTAAAAATTGCTTGACAAATGACATAAAAAGGATCATTTTGAAATTCTATGTGGCGCAAGAAGGAGGTATTTCCCTTGTTATATATATATATATATATATATATATATATATATATAAGGAGAAGATTAACAAACAATTTTTTTAAGAAAAAAGAGAGTTAAACACTTTAATTGTTTTGTTGATCAAATTATCTAGTCAAAATGACGTTGAAACGTCAAATAGAACTAATAGCTCCAGACGAAAGGAGTATCATTGTATGAAAACACGATGAATTGCGAAGTTGCAAAAGGTATAATGTTTACACAAAAACTATGGTGTTGTCAGCTATTCGTAGAGTTTATGTGCAAGCCATTTACCATTTCACCATGATTGCAGGAATTTTGTTCACTGGTTTGACAGAATACTTTTAAAGAAATTCATAAACCGCCCAACTTACATTTATAGAGATAAAATAAAATCGAAAACCCTATAATTCCTATAATACAACCAAGTAATACTTTGAATTTTGAAAGGAATTTTGTTCACTGCATGCTTCGCTTCCTTATAAGAGCCTTATTTCAAATATCACTTGCTGAAGTTTGAATTTTTCAGAAACTGCCGTTAAAGCTAATGCTTATGACGCATCTTGAAGACACCGTTTCAAGGTCCCGGCACTTACAAATGAAAACCATCATGAAAAACAAATTGTGTAGTCTAGAATGTTGTCACAGAAGTCTGGAGATGCTCTATATGCATTTCAACTTGATTATGTATCTAGACATGGAATTCCAAGTGTTATAATTAGCCGAAGAATCCTAACAATATTTATAGGTTCAATTGGGTGCTAGTTCAGTGGCAGAGCATTTGAATCCCCTGCATGAGGATCCGGGTTCTAGTCTGGCTAGATATGAATTTTTAAAAGGGTGCTGATAATTACAGCACAAGATTTAATTGTTACAGCACAATAAGTTTTTAAATGACCCTTTTATCCCTTTTATCACTATTTTATAAATTCTATGTTACAAATTTTTTATACGAAAATGCTAAGATCACCTATTCTGTGATCTAATTGAGCACCGAATGGGGCAAAATTACAATGTTTTATTTTACTATCCTATTGGTGCTATTACTGATGCTAAGGGGCCCATTACTGCCCCTCTTTGTACACTAGATCAAAGAGAAAAAATGAATGTCATTGGGCTCGTTTGGATAACGTTGTTTAGTAGTTTGGTTGACCGAACCGCATGCATGTTTGGATAGAAAGGCTCGGTTGGAGGAGTTCCGGTGGCCGGCGTTTTGTAGCCGGTCACCGGTTGTGTACTGTAATATTTTCTTATATTCTGTAAGTTTTCGCGGTGGCAGGCTGGTGAATAAACCCCAAACCCAAGTCCTTTTTTCCCTCTATCCCGCTTTACACAGCCATGCACCGGAAAATGACCCATCATCCACCTGACAAAGTGACCCATCTCTCTCCCCCTCTCTCTCTCCCTCTCTCATAGCCAAGCACGGGACACACACACCCATCCACCGGTTCATTCCTTTGCCGGGCACGGGTCAAATCTCACATGATTTCTTCCAATTTTTCATAAAGTCGGCCACGCCAACTACACTACCCGGCCACCGCCTACTCAAGTACCGGCCATCGAATTCCAAATACCGGTCACCGGCTTATCTCCAACCCCAAAAAAGTTAGGTTTGGGTTGGGGTTAACTAAACTGCGTTATCCAAACGAAGCATTATGGTCTAGTGTATGTGCTCTCTCTCAGATGGGTTTTCTCGTGTTCATTCCATTCTGATTGGGTTTGATTGTAATTCTTGGTTTGAGTCTTGGCTATTCGTGTTATGGAAGATGTGGGTTAATTAGGTCATCTTGTTTGATCGGGGTTAATGATATGGGATTTGTGGTTCAATACTTGCAGAGACAGTAAATTTGAATTTGTCATTCTATAATTTTAGGTACTTGTGGTGTATGCTGGTTGGGATTTTGTTACGGATGTAACCACGCTGGTCACGGAGGTTGAGGTCACGGATGCACAAGTAACCCGTACAGTCGAGCGAGCTAGGCGAAGCGTTGCACCGCCAGTTTAATTAAAGGATTATGTGCAACCGAAGACGAAGCGTTAGTTAGTATTTGTTTTGTTTAGATTAATTTCAGACTATCGTTATTTGTTCGTACTATTCGTAATTTGGATTTATCATGGGTCGTAGCTCGTTTTAGCTATATCCGGGATTTTCTATACGGTTCATTTTCCTGGATTAGGATTGAGTCAGAACCGTCAGGGTTAGATATAAAAGTGGGTGTAAATTTTCTAATCACTCAATGAAGAAAATTTAAGCCCTAACCCTATTTCTCTCCTCTTCTCTCTCGTTCTCTCTCTCGCGTCCCTCTATCCCGTCTTCTTCTTCTCCTTCTCTGGTCTGGTTACGTTACCCACTGGGTAACAGATTTCTGGTCGACGTTGATACTTGCTCGATCGAAATCAATTTTAGGTACTTGGGGTGTGGCTGGTCTGTTAGAGGAAGACAACGATGATGGCTCAATCTTGCTCATGTTCGACTTGGAACGAATGAAGAAAAGGATGACAGAGATTCTGGTAGGCGGGTTTGGGTTTCAGTGATGTAATTAAGCTTAGAGAGAGAAATTAGACGGTGGCTGATAATTGGAAGAGAACAGACTACAAAAGAGGAATTTAGTGGGGCAAAGAGAACTTATAAAATTACAAACAAGGCTATCTCGGTGACTTACTTGAGCACATAATATGTGACTGTAGCAGTTCTCTTTTTTATATTGTTTAAGAGGGTAAAAAGACACTATCAATTGTCTTTCTTTCTTGATTTGATAGGCGAGAAGAAGAATAAGCAATCATTATTCTTTCCCACTTTTGTTAATTGATACTACCTCCGTTTCTTCTCTATGACACGAATTTTGACTCGTATCTGTGCCACTTTAATCAGGTGATTTTGATAGCAAAATCATTTGATTTTTTTTTTAATTTGTCACCGTGTTCTAGAGCATATTCTACTCTACATGCAATGAAAACATTATAAAAAAGTAGTATCATTTTGCTACCCAAATCACCGAGTCAAAGTGACTCAGGGAATAGTGACAAAAGTCAAAC
The DNA here is from genome assembly GCA_023055425.1 of Linanthus parryae. NCBI lineage: Eukaryota > Viridiplantae > Streptophyta > Magnoliopsida > Ericales > Polemoniaceae > Linanthus > Linanthus parryae. The sequence goes on from JALGPY010000001.1 coordinate 128,266,945, forward strand.
TCGTGTGATAGAGAAGAAACGGAGGTAGTATGTACTATGGGCTTGAGTCTAGAGAGAGAATATGCAGAGTTTTTTCTGCTATTCTTGGCTTCTAGCATTTTTACCTGCTATACGGTGATTTTAACCAGAAATTGCTCCTTGCTTTAGGCTTTTTCTCTCATTAGCTAGCTTCATTTATCAATATTCCCCCAGTTTTGATTGTTCTTCTTATTTGGCTCCCTTGTTTACTAAATTCAAGCAATCTCATTGAGAACCCCATATTATTTTCTTTTCGCCTTGCTTAAACCCTAAACCCTAAAAATGGACCCAGATCTCTCTATCACGAATCCAGGTTCTTCGGCCATGAAGGAACAGCCGCCGGTGATCCTTGAATACGGTAACCAGGCGCTGGAGAAGCTACAACAAAGATGTATCTACGGGAAGATCCTGGCAAAAAGAGAGGCCATAGTCGCGAATGTGGAAGCTATTTTCAAAGCGATATGGAAAATCATAGACGGATTTACGGTCTCAGCAGTAGGTAACAACATTTTTGTTTTCAATTTTTAATATAGTGAAGACTGTGAAAAGATCTGGAATGGAACTCCTTGGAATGTCCAGAATAACTTAATGGTGATGAGAAGATTCAAACGAGAAACTAGGCCAGAAGATTTGTGCTTTAAGGATTGTGAATTATGGGTTCAGATTCACAAGTTTCCACTGGAGAAGTTAGTAGTAAAAAATGCCAGAAGAATCGGTACAATGATCGGTCGAGTCAAGGCAATAGACGCAGACGATGAAAATGATGATGAAGAGACCCTAATGTCTCCAATCAGGATCAGAGTTGAGATTGATTCAACCAAACCTCTTGCGAGATGTTTCTTCTTACAGATGAGCTCTGGAATTGCTGAATGGACCCCATTTCAGTATGAAAAAAAGGGAAACTATTGCTACCGTTGTGTTAGATTGGGTCACAATAAAGAAGAGTGTAAGTTTCTAAGTCAATTGGAAGGTCTGAACTCTGGGTATGGGAACCACCTAAAAGCACCATAGAATAGAACATTCAGCTTCTACGGAAGGAAACCCAAAACAGAGCGCTACAACTTGTCGGAGCTAAAGAAGATGGTGGCGTACCTCCCAAGGGCCGACTAGCAAAGGAAGTGACGAGGAAGAGCGCGTGGATAGTCACAAGGAAAGGAAAACAAGGACGATTGGGATACAGGACAATCAAGATGGAATCAACAGAATATTCCATGCTTTGGATCCATTACGCGCTAGAGAGCGTACGATTCGGGTACAAAACAATGAGCTGGCAAACTGGTCACATGAAGGTGAGGGCAATGCTAGGGTTTCACAGGAAGAAGAGGGGAAAGAAATAGAAGCAGTATCTGGGCTGCAGCATGTTGGGCCAAGAATTGTACCAAGAGAAATCTTGGTTAAAATCTCTAGCCCATCCTCTAATTAGGTGGAAACGATGGAAGGACTAGCAGGGCCTGGATACCAAAGCCCAGAAGCTATTCTCCATCCCAACCCAAAAAGGGGGTTAATTACTACGACGTTTTATCAGAACCAGGAAAAGGGATCGGCGTCATCTTCAATTCAATCCGCAGAGAAGACTATTGGAACCCTAAACAACAATGTCACTATTGGGGACGAGGATGAAGACTATGGAGAAGAGGAGAATAGAAAAGAAAAGGCGATCCAAGAGAAGCTTCAACAAGGGGTTACCTCTAAATCCCTGGACATGGTGTCATTCAAGGAGGATATGCGCAGAATGGCAATCAACAAGTTCTTAGGTGTACTTTAGAGGAGATACAAAACGCCATGCAATACAACAAGAAGATGGGAGGATACACAGCAAAAAGTCAAGTATGGAGGTTATGAGATCGACAATATGGACCCAGAAACAGGAGACTCCTTGATCACTCTCAAGTTGCTTCGAGCAAGGAAAATGTATAATTATGGAGTCGATGGAAAATTCAGAACCATTACAAGAGGTATGGCCACAAACAACCCTAGTAATAATGTTAGCAACAATGTTTTTGTTCGTTTTGAGGCTGAGGAGGCGGGCCTAAGCACGCACCCCACCCATCCATGAGTGGATTGTTTCGGAATCGCAAAGGGTTGGGTCAGACCTCTGCAACCCAAAAGCTAAAGACCCTAATAAAGCAGGAAGACCAAGATTGGGTTTGTCTTGCAGAAACAAAGGTTGATGAAAAAAACACAAAAAAAAAATCTTGTCGATGCAAGGTTGCTTAATGTTTTCACTATTGAGCATGTTGATATAAGTGGTGGTTTTACATTTTCCTGGAAAAAAGAAGTTGAAGCTGAAGTTGTGTATAGCAGTAAGAATTTATTCACAATTCTGTTTCACAGTACTGATAAATTGGTTTGCTGGATGTTACATTGTGTATATGCCCCTTGTTTCTATAAAAAGAGAGTGAATCTTTGGAATGAGATCAGATACATAACCAAGACTTGCTCTATGCCTACATTCATGATGGGGGACATGAATGAGGTTTGTTTTCAAGAGAATAAGTTGGGGGTAGGAAAGTTAACCAGAAATCCCAAGGAGGGCTTCTCAATCTGCTGAATGAATTATGGTGGTTAGAAATTGGTTTCACTGGTGCTCCCTTTACGTGGGGTAATGGCTGGCATCAAGGAGGTCTTATAAGGGAGTGAATTGGCGGATGTTTGCCAACCCAGAATGGAGGAGACTCTTCCCAGATGCAATCAGAATCCACAAGACTGTTGGAACCTCATATCATATTCCTATTGTATTGGAGCTCTCAAAGAGAGTAAAGACTGGAAGTAAACCATTTAGATTTGAGCCAATGTGGGTAAGAGACAAAGGAAGTAAGGTTTTTTTTAGACAAGCCTGGACTAGTGATAATCGCAGAGTTCTTGGCACAAGATGGGGAAGACAACTCAAGACTACCAAACAAGCTCTCAAGAAATGGAGTAAAGAGGAATTTGGAGATTTAGAAGCTCAAATTAAAGCTATATAAGATCACCTCTCTAAGCTTCAAACTCAGGCAAGAACAAACACTATTGAAGAAGAACAGAATTTCAAAAACTGGTTAAAGGAACTTTATACAAGACAATGCATCACCTCGAGGAACAAGTCAAGAATTCAGTGGATTAAGGAAGGGGATGCCAACACCAAATTCTTCCACACCATGACAGCTATTAGAGGAAGGAAGAACAAGATTGATGCTATCTTGGATGAAAATAACATATGGCAAGACAATACCGAAGGTATCAATAATGTCTTTGCTAATTGTTTTCAGAAATTTTTCTCCTCCTCCCAAAACAACTGCCCTGGCTGGCTTCAAGACCTTTATTCTACCCAAATTACTTGTGATGAGGCTGAATCTCTTACTACTATCCCTGCTGAAGATGAAATCTTTGAAAGTATATGTCAAATGGGGAGTTTTAAGTCTCCAGGGCCAGATGACTTATATGTGTTATTCTACAAGAATTATTGGCCAGCTATTGGAAGGGACCTCTGTGCCTTAGTCAAAACCTTCTTTGTTTGTGGTAAATTTCCCCCAAACTTCAATAATACATTCATAGCCTTGATTTCCAAAATCCCAAATCCCTCCAAAGCCTCACAGTATAGGCCTATCTCCCTTTTTAATGTTTCTTATAAAATGGTGTCCAAAATTATTTCTAACAGAGTTAAGCCCCTTCTCAATTCTATCATCTGTCCCTTCCAAAATACTTTTGTACCTGGAAGACATATTAAAGATAAAACTATTTTGCTTCATGAGGTGATGCATACCTTTAAAAAGAAGAAATGGAAGGGTGGGCTTATGTTTGTTAAATATGACATTGAGAAGGCATATGACAAAATTGAATGGAGGTTCTGAAACGAAATTTTGCAACCTAGTATATGAATGTATAAGCACTGTGAAATTCTCTATTTTAGTAAATGGTTGTCCAGTAGGTTACTTCATCCTATGCACTGACCTCCTTTCCAGACTTATTAATTTTGCTGCTACAAACAAGTGGATATCGGGGATCGCTCTAGCTAGGAATAGTAAACCTATTAACCAATTGATGTTTGGTGATGATTTGATCATGATGGCAAACGCCGAGGAGAGTCAAGTTGTGTGTTTGAACCTTTTTCTCAAATTATTTGAAGAGGTATCTGGTCAATGTGTTAATCGACAAAAGTCAGTTGTGTCCTTCAGTGACAATGTAAAAGGTGATCAGAGAAGAATTATCAAATTAAAACTACATCTCAAGAAAGGTAATAAGGACTTCACCTACTTGGGACTTCTTATATTTTTTGCAAGATCCAAGAGCTCAAATTTCAGTGGTATAATGGAGAAGATGAATGTTAAGGTCTGTGGTTGGCAAGGTAAAATGTTGGCAAGAGCTGGTAAATTAATTGTTCTAAAGCCCACTCTTAGCTCTTTAGCTTCTTATGCTATGTCTACTTTCATGTTCCCCAAGAACTTTTCTGAGAAACTAAATTCCATTTGTGCAAAATTTTGCGGGAGGATTCTAGAGAAAAGAGGAAAATTCACTACAAGTGTTGGCAAGATCTTTGTAAAAAGAAGACTGGGGGAGGTCTGGGACTTAGAGAATTTCACAATTTTAATAGAGCTCTTGTAGCTAAACAAGCTTGGAGGATGTGGTCTGATGACAAGAGTATTTGGGTGAAGTTACTGAAAGACAAATACTGCAAAATTCTGGATTTCTAAAAAGTGGAACCCAGAAATGGAGACTCTTGGTTCTGGAAAGGTCTTCTTAAAGTCAGAGACCTAATTAACGACTGTGCTTTCAAAACTATTGGTGATGGGGCTTCTATTGATATATGGCAGGACAAGTGGGTCCCCAACTTGGAAGCTGCAAAAACAAAGCTCCAAAAAGGGTGGGTGACTTAATTAACTGGGAAACTAGAAGCAGGAATCAAGAAATCTTGCAGGAATGGTTCTCTCTGCAAGAGAAGGAGGAAATTATGAAGTTAAAGATTCCAATATACCAGAGTTGTGATAAATGGAGATGGGTTTGAGTAAGAATGGTGATTTTGAGGTTAAACATGCTTATCACCACTAAATGCAGAATACTAGTAATGCAGCTATGGTACTGGACAGAATATGGTCCAAACTTTGGAAGTTGAAATGCAATAACAGACACAAACTTCTGGTGTTGAGGATTCTAGCTAAAGCATTGCCCACAAGAGGTAACATTAAAGTGTAAAATAGTTGTTGTAGATTCTTCTTGTCCCACCTGTCAGTCACAGTTTGAAGCCCTCTAGCCAGAATTATTTGGTTCAGTTTACTTGGCTTCAGAACTGGTAATGATCCACATTTGAATATTGAAGAATGGCTAAATGTTTTAATATTTGAGAATGGGGAGAGATATGTCAATGGTTTCAATACTATCTCAATGGTGATCATTATCTTAGACCAGATTTATAAAGAAAGGAACATGAGTTGGAGCCAGCCAAATTGCTTGTCTGATCATAACAGAATATCTAGAGTACTAGCAAAGATTAAAGAAATCTCACTACTAGAAAAATCAGTAAAAACAACGGTTTAAAACCGCTATTTAATGCACCTAAACCGTCTTTTTGGAAATAAACAGCGGTTTTTACCGCAGTTTCCAAACCGTCACTTTGAACGGTGTTGCCAAAGCTTTACCGCGGTTAATTTTTAACACACAGTTACAAAAACTGTTGTAAATGTTGTTTTTTATTCTTTATTATTTTGTTAAATTTTATTTTTTAATTGATATTTTCAGAATTAAAAAGAATAACATAATAAATATATTTAAAATTGATTTTTTCAGAATTTAAAAAAAAAAAAAAAAAAAAAAAAAAAAAAAAAAAAACCCAAATCAAAAACATTTTTTTTTGGATATGGGTTCTTGCAGGCCGATTTCTCGCCGGTGGTGTAGGCGGTAATGGTGTGGCGAAGGCGATGGTGCGGTGACGGAGATGGTGCGGCGATAGAGACGGTGGTGGTGTGGTTACAGTGGTGCATCGAGGAAGGAACCGAGGTTTTTGCTGGGTTTGTCGCCGGTGGTGAAGGAGACGGTGGTGGTGTGGTTATAGTGGTGCTTCGTCGCGATGGTTGTGCTTCGTGACGACGACGGGGGTGCTTCGTTGCGGCGACGGCGACGGAAATTGGGTATGTGCTTCAGACAAGAGAAAACCAGAGGGATGGAGGAAGAAAAAAAAGAGTATAGGAGGAAGGAGGGAGGAAGAGAAGACGTCGGCGACGATGACGGGAGGAAGAAGAGAGAGTTCAGAGAGTGAGGAGGGAAGCGAGAGTGAGGGTGAGGAGGGAATCGAAAGATGATTGGAGGGAGGAAGAAGATTTTTGTGGTGTGTGGCGGCTAAGATATGTAGAGAGAGAGGGTTGTAGATATTATTAGGGTTGGGAAATCAATGGCTGAGATCTTATCTGAGTATTTCATAAGCAGCGGTTCATTAAAAACCGCTGTTTATTATTTATTTATTTTATTTTATTACTTATATATAATAAATGTTGAGGGAAAAGAATATATTGTATTCATAAACAATGGTTATCTAAACAACCATTATTTATTTTATTTTTTATACATAATAATTATTATAGAATATAATTATTTTTTTATAAAATACCACGGTTCTTAGATAAACCGCTGTATTTGATGTTAAATTTACCGCAGTTTCCCTATAACCGTTATATTATAATTTTTGAATACCACGGTTCGTTAACTGTCGTTTATTTTTTCCTCAAAAATAGTAGTTTATTTATAACCGTGGTAAAAGTGAAAAAAAAAAATACCAGCGGTTCTTAGCTAAGTCGTTGTATTTTATGTTACATTTACCACGGTTATCTTATAACCGCCGTTAATTTAAATAATTATAACGGTTACAAAAAAAGCGCCGTTATTGGGGCCTTTTTACAACGGTTTTGATAACCACAGTTTTTAACTATTGTATTTGGACCCTTTTTTAGTAGTGCCTAATGGGAATTCAATAGCCAAGGTGATCATGTGATTGTTCATCAGGATCAAGTCATTTCTGAATTTTAGAATACACCCCCTGAAGATTATGTCAAGATTAATGTGGATGCAAGTGTGAAAAGTGAAGTTGTAGGCATGGGATGTGTGTGCAGAAACAATGATGCCATAAACCTTCATGTAGAAGGTAAAATTGATAGAAAGGTGGATGTTTTTTAAGCTGAACTCCAAGCCATTGAACTTGCTGTTAATGTTGGGAATTTACATATTTGAACGAAAGGAAGAAGAAAAGATGAGTTGAAATATAATTCAACTTTCTTCAGTTTTGCAAACCTCTTGCAGCAAGAGCAGCAACATATGTTGCAATCCTGATTCACCCTTGAATTCCATAATCCTATATGTTACTATGTTTGGGCATCCTCTCTTTGCTTTCGTCCAATTCGAGCTCTAACCCATAAACAATAGCAGCCACATATTAGCCCGCCTAATCAATAGCAAGCCTTCTAATTGGGAGCTAAAATCTCCGGTTCAAAACAATAATTGTTCCTCATTTAACCCAACGCAATTCGTCACATCGAAGAATCAATCTAACAGAGATCATTGGGAGTCACCCCAAATCAATCTCGCCGATCTTGCAGACGCAAAGATGAGAGTCATTTAACCCCAAATCAATTCATCACATGGAAGAATCAATTCTGGCAATCGGCGAGAGAGTCTAAGAAGAGGGAATGCCCAATCGAAACTCCCAGATTCATTTCGACATATGCAACTCCAATCTAGGTTTTGAGCGTCCTCTACCCTAGGTCAAGGAAGCATAAACGACGGTACTGGTATTGACCACTCGATTGCGGTGGTTCGATATGAGCTTCCGTTGGTAGGTATTGAATCAAGTAAGATAGGTAGAAGTAGTGTTTGGACGAAGTAATGATGGGCAAAGAAATGCAGGTAACGAAACATGACGGTAAAAAAGCACATGTATCAGAAACTGATAAAAAGACAGTGAATTAAACAGCATATCCTTAATTCACGCTTAACCAGAAAGTATGAAAGAACGGAACAGCTCAGTCGTCAGGTATTGCGAGAAGGCCTGACTGTTCTTGAAGAGATAATCGCCCCCACTTACTGAAACACCCCGGAACCCCGGTTCCTTGCTAGCACAACCAAACGATAATCCAAAAGCGCATTTATTTAATAAAAACCGGAGAAATCCTCCAACAAATGTTTGAAATAAATAAAATGACATTGTCTAAATGAAATAAATACTTCCTAAGTAAATAAATGTTTCCTATCAGCCTCATCCTAGTCTTCAATTCACGTGTGCGCGTTCCCCCACCTTATTCTCGACCTGCGGGTTTTAAAATAGCGAAAGCCGACCGCAGAAAACGTTTATCAGTAAAAACTGAGTAAGCTCAAACCACAACATGTAAAGCAAGAGTTTTGGCTAACAGGAAATATAAACAGTAGATATTAAATAACCAAGATGAGTTGTAAATAGTAGCCGATTCAACACATTAATCACTTGTTTAGCTGAGGCATGTTATAGCCCAGCGGGTAACGAATGCCCACAGAGAGGTCACGATGCAATAATAATAAATAGGGTACCTTTGGGATATCACAATCCATCCCAATTCGCCCTAAACAACTATGAGACCTTAAGTGTCGACACCCCTATACCGTAGTGACCTACACAGGCATAAGTAGTACTCAATAGCTTTCACGCCTTTATAAAACCCCGCGATCGTATCATAGCAGTATATGTCAATCACGGGGGCCGGGTATGTAATCTCGTGTGGATTAGCACCCGAGGGGAATCACTCATGTGTGTCCCTCCACGCACATCCTCTGTACATCGCCCCAATTCATTTATCGTTCATTATTATTTCACAATTTCACAAGAGTAATATTTGATTCAAAAGGCTGAGTAAAACACATTCTCCAAATCACAATTCACATTTAATCCAGCAGTAAAATACTTTTGAGTATTGAAAGATATAGCAGTTGACCATTTAGGAAATAACGCACGCGAAAACCACATTTTGAAAGTTAAAGGTGTTGCACGCCTGAACTTACCTGGAAATTGAATGGAGCTTGTCACACGAAAGCAAACGAAATCCTAGTAATACGGATGCTCCACAAATTCGCCGTCTACGAAGTTGGCGTCTACAATAGCAAATATTTCCTAATTATCATTCAATTATCACGACATAGCGCATACAAATCCTATATGCAATATATATGGCCCCTTATCTAAACCCCCAAGATTTGCTAAAGTGAAATATGAATTCGATTATACATATAGCTTATAAAAGCTAGTGCTTATAAAAACAAGATACTATAACTATAATGATATTTATAAACTTATTCGTATACATTAAAAAAACTATTTTAATTTAGTCATATGACCATTTCCGAAAAGATTAAACTTGACGATTATATTTAATAAAGCATATATATGCATAAGTATATAGTAAAAGCTTTCAAAAAAAAGTATATAGTAAAAGAAAGAATAATAATAATAATAATAATAATAATAATAATAATAATAATAATAATAATAATAATAATAATAATAATAATAATAACAACAACAACGTGCAAAGTTTGGAAAAACTATAGTAATTGCTTACTTTGAAAAGATTTGGCAAACTTACTCCAACCATTATTCTTACATTCTAGTACTTTAATTACTTACAAAATCTCCTACAATGCCATTTATCTATACCAATACAGTACTGCTACTACTAATATTATAATAGACTACCCATCTTTCTAATTCACCCAACACTCACGACCCACACACCCAACACTCACACACACACAGACTCTACCCGACACCCAACGATACACACACACCCTTACATACATCTACAGGTTCGCCCTCTTCTTCAAAATTTCAAATCCCATAACCCCAAAACTATTGAATAGGTAGCAACAATAAGTGAAACTGGAAGAAAACAAAACAAGGGGGTTGGGTTGTTACCGTCGAATTGGAACGGAAAGAATGAGTCGCCGGTAACGGGACTTGTGCTGGCGTCGGAGGCGCGAGAGGACGACGGAGAGCGAGGCGGCAACGGTGATGGCGGAAGGGGTCGCCGGAGCTGGTCTCGGCTTCGGTCGGGGCTGGGCTCCGGTCGGGTTTTCCGGCCGGGCTTGCTTCGGCGTCGTGAGACAGAGAGCGAGAGAGATTTGAGATGTGGGTTTTCTCTGATTTCACAAGGGTTTATATAGGCTTGACGGAGAAGAATTGGAGATGGAGGTGGACACCGATGGTGGAGTTGTTGGGTTCGATTCTGGATGAAAAATTGGCGAGATTCAATCCGAGTTTCGCTTAAATTCGTGTTCGGGTGATACTAGGAGTGAACTTGGGCGAATTTTCGGCATATGTGGCGGCGTTTGGAGGAAGAAACGGAGAGGTGGTGTTGTTGGTGGCGGAGAGTGAGTCGTCGGGGATGAATTCTCCTGGTGAAGAGGAGATTGGGGAAGATGAAGGGAGGAGTAATCCGGTGAGTCGCGGAGCACGGGTCACGCGGTGACACGTCACGTAATAATTAATTAAAAGTGACGTTTGGACACTTTAAAAATGTAATACGACCCTCAAATTTTTAATAACTAAAACTTATATAACTTTACTAAAACAATATAAAAAAAATAAAAGTACAAAAAAATATTATTTTTCTTAACTTAAATAATATATATAACACCTATAAATAAAGAAAACTACTTTTATAAATTCTATTAATGGCCCAAAATATTCAATAATTTCCTAAAAATACCCCCAAAATTACGGGGTATTGCACTTACACTGTGTTGGGATGCCGGCGATGATTCCTCCAGGATAAAACAGCTCCGATCTCCTTCGTCACAGCCACGCAGAAGATCAACGACGATTGGACCTCAGTTCGCCAAGAACACCACGAGTAGATCGAATTTCGTGAGATAGAAAGAGGGAGTCTAAAGCAAACTGTTGCAAGAGATCGAATAACACCAAAAAAAACGTTTTTTCATTCAAAACAGATATGGAAAAACTGATGCCATTATCTCGTAATTAATTCCCCATTAATGCGGTCAAAACCCATTTTGATTCAATTACTAAATCACCCATTAATCAAAAATTAAACTGGTGTGTAATGGACCAAAACAGTTTTATAATCTCACACCAGGTCGCCTCGCGAACGCGAGACGCCGAGACACTTCGCCCAAATCGCCCTCCGACCCGACCCGGTCCGGTCCGACCCGAGGCAAGGCGTGGCGAGGCAAGGCGGCTACGCACGTGTGTGTGTGCGTGAGGCACACAAGAACACCTATGGTCCTCCACACACCTTAGTAGTTATACACTACCCTTGTGTGTGGAACCATATAAAGCCACCTACTTACCTTGTGAGTACCAATGTGGGACTAATTACCATCTTGGTTTCAAGCTTCTTCAATCTACCAAGTATTGCATCCATTTCTATATGGATTAACTATCCATTTTCTAACAATCCACCACAAATCCATAAATAAATTCATACAAGATTCTCATCATGACTTGGTTTTCAGAGTCGGTACCCTTCCGGGTTTGAACCCTCCTAAGTCCTCCACTTCGATGACTACCGGATTCAGATGGAATATTTAACCTTGAATCTTAATCCGTCTAGTGTAATCATGCTCCATAGAAGACGACAAGTCAACGACTATGGTGCCAATCTACGGCTTTGAGACATTAATGGTCTTGTCTCCATCCTGTTCTTCGAATGCTTCAAGGAATAACCCTTTCCTCTAATTGCGACCGCACAATTACATTCACTTAGCTGGGCATCTGGAGAGATGTCTGCCACCATCTCGTGAAAAGACTTGACCCCATTCAGAGTTCAAATAACTCTTGCTACCCTGGCAGTGTTAGTACCTTTTAGGTTTTCAGGGGATAGACTCTAATACAAATGTATCATCTATGTAGCAAATGTACTACCAGTTCATCCTCACAGCTTGTTATTACCACATTGCATACACTTTCGAGGGATCTCCTCTCATGTGTATTGGGTTCCAACTGTTGATGAACTATGATGGGTTGTCAATCCCATCCCCAACCTCAACTTCAGGACCATTGCAGGTTCCAGTCATTTAGTCAAAGGATCAGTTGTATTATTCAGAGTTCCTATGAACTCAACAGCTATAATCCTATCAGACACTAAACCCCTTATAGACTTTAGTCTAACTTGGATGTGCCTCCTTGTTTTAGCATTATACTTTTTACTGCTAATCTTGTTAATAGTCGTCCGACTAACACAATGAATAGCAATAGCAGGAAGCAGTTTGCTTACTACAGGTATAGCGGACATAAATCCATGTAACCATTCAGCCTCCGTCCCCGTGGAATCAAGCGCACACAACTCAGCCTCAAAAGTAGACCGAGTTACAATAGTCTGTTTGGTCGACTTCCAAGATATTTCTCCACCTGCCAAGGTGAACACATATCCAGTCACTCCATCGGAACCAGAATTCTTAGCTATCCATCTTGCATCATTGTACCCCTCAAGTACAGCAGGAAATCTCCTATAGTGTAAACTTGGGTACATTGTGCCTTTCGGATATATAAGCACTCTATCAAGAATCCCAATGAGTTCTGTTTGGACAACTAGTATATCTAGCCAACTTAGACACAGAATATGAAATATCTAGTACAGTTAGCAAGATACTGCAAACTCCCAATAATCTGAGAATTTCTTAATTGAGACACATGTACACCTGAAGAATTCTTGGCTAAGGAAATTTTAGGATCAAAGGGTGTAGTAGCAATTCTACACTGTGAATAACCATATTTCTAATGTATAGATTTCTCTATATAATGAGACTGAGATAAGGTTATTCCCTCAGCTGACTAAGTCAACTTCAGTCCAAGAATCACACTAGCCTCACCCATATCCTTCATCTCAAAATGCCTCTTCAAGAAAGCTTTTGTCTCATTAATAATCTCAATTTTGGTTCCAAACAATAAAATATCATCCACATATAGGCATAAAATCACACATTCACTATCCTTAAATTTGGTGTAGACACACTTGTCACTTTCATTAATAATAAAACTGAACGGCAAAACAGTTTCATCAACTTTTTATGTCAATCCCTGGGAGCTTGTTTCAAGCCGTATAGGGACTTGATTAACTTACATAATTTCATTTCATTGCCTAATGCAACAAACCCCTCAGGCTGATCCATATAAATCTCTTCTTCAAGATCACCATGAAGAAAAGTTGTTTTAACATCCATCTGATTGATGATAAGACCATAGACCGAATCCAATGATATAAGCATTCGGATTGTTGTCATCCTAGCAACTGGAGAGTATGTGTCAAAGTAATCAATACCTTCCCTTTGCCTAAAAACTTTAGTAACAAGTCTAGCCTTGTACTTATCTATTGACCCGTCAGGGTTCAACTTCCTCTTAAAGATCCACCTACACCCAATAGTAGAACACCCAGGAGGGAGATCAACACACCCATGTTCCATTAGAAAAATATAGTCAATTTCACTCTTTATAGGCCCTTCCAGTGCCTAGATTCAGAAGAATCCATAGCCTGCCGGAAAGTTAAAGGTTCGTCCTCGACATTGTTAGTGACAAAATCACTTCCAAAGTCCTCGACTACCTCTGCATGCTTACTCCTTCTTGGTTCCTCTACTTCCTCAGGGACAGACCTACTACTCGATTCCGCCCCCACATTTGTCATCTTTTCCACATGATCAGGAATAGAACTCGATGTGTGAGATGGATCTTCATTAGTAGTATCTTGAGGTATACCAGTCTTCATAGGGTAGACATCCTCAAAGAATGTTCAATCACGAAATTCAACTATCGTGTTTGCCACTATAGCGTCTATGTCAGAAATTCCTACTAATAATCTCATAGATGTAGTGGTTTCTTGATAACCCAGAAAGATATAATCAACAGTCTTAGGACCTAGCTTTTTTCTCTTGTGTACAGGTACAAGTACCTTAGCAAGGCACCCCCACACACGAAGATAATTAAGACTAGCCTTCCTGCCCTTCCATAACTCATAGGGTGTTTTCTCCTTGTGTTTCAAAGGGACTCTATTCAGAATATGGCAAGCCATATTCAAAGCCTCTCCCCACAAGTATTTAGGAAACCTAGAGTTTAAAAGCATACTGTTAATCATATCTTGAAACGTTCTGTTCTTTTGTTCAGCAACCCCATTAGACACAGGTGTGTATGGAGGAGTAAATTCCTGAATTATTCCATTGTTTGCACAACATCAAATGTGTTACTCGTATACTCACCACCTCTATCGGATCTCAAACGTTTAAGTACCTTACCAGTTTGTTTTTCAACTTCAGTTCTATAAATAATGAATTTACTAAGTGCTTCATTCTTATGTTTAAGTAAACCTATTGATAGAAGTAGCGAGCGGGCGATAGGCGATTGCTTCCTACTTGCATGCTGGCACAGAGTCAACTGGCATATAAACATAACAATATATACTACAATCATCTATAAAGGTAATGAAATATCTAAATTGGTCCTTAGTTAACACACCACCAAATTCACAAATGTCCGTGTGTACTAAATCTAACAAGTCTGAATCCTTAACAACATTATGAAAAAGTTTCCTTGTTTGTTTAGCAGACACACATACTTGAGATTTAAAATTCTTTTCTATGGTGTGTTTAGGAATCAGCTCTAAAATCAACATGTGCTTTAGAGCATCAAAATATCAAGTGACCAAGTCTAGCATGCCATAAATTGGAAGATTCAATACTATTAACAGAAGGAACAATATCATTAGCTAAAGTACCCAAAACGGATTCAGCATTGATTACAAATAAACCGTGTAACAAATAGCCCTTGCCAAAAAATGTACCTGTATGAACAAGAACTACTTTATTACATTTCAAAGAAATCTCAAAACCGTCAGCTACTAATCGACTTCCACTTATTATGTTCCTACGAACATCAGGAACATGATGCACTCTCGTCAGGGATAGAATATGACCCGAAGGAAACTTGAGGTCCACGTTTCCTATTCCAAGTACTTGAGAGGCACTCGTGTTCTCCATATTCACTGTCAAACCACAAGTCTGTTGATAAGATACAAATAAACTAATGTCTGCAAAAATATGCACATTCGCTCCAGTATCAATCAACCATTCATTTGACAGAAATGTGGAAAATAGCGCAGGGTTGTAAGTAACATACCTATTAACGTCGGTTTCAGAAGCAAAAGCTTCACCAACAACCATGTTCACCACAGGCCCACTTGTGGTTCCAAGCACAGCATTCGCTTGCGCTACCACCTCGATTTTCTTTGCTTTCTTATTAGCGCAGCCCTTACTGAAATGTCCAACCTGCCCACAAAACCAACATGGTTTGTTTGTCTTTGGTTTCTTGTCCTTGACTTTGTCATCTTTTGGTTTATCATTTTCATCCTTCTTAACAATATTTTTCCTTTTCTTTCCAACAGTGACTACATTCACCTTCGCGCTACCATGTTTTGTTAGCATCACATGTCCCTGTTTGGACTTGTGTTGCTCTTCCACCGAGATATCTAGCATGAGGTTAGTCCATGTGATTTCTCCTTTCTGCCTTTTCAGGGAGAGACAAAAGTCTTCCCAAGACTTTGGGAGCTTTTCAAATCACACACATAACCAAAAACTTTTCAGGGAGGTCCATACCAAACTCCTTCAAAGCATGCACTGTCATCTCAAACTCATGAACCTGCTCTGTCATGGACTTATTGTCCACCAGTTTGAAATCAAGAAACTTAGACACATAATACTTTTTCAGAACCTGAGATTCAGTATTACGTGTCTCATTTAGCTTTTCACATAAGAGCTTTGCGGTGTAGGAATCTGATGAATAAACATCAAACAGAGTGTTCGACAGAGCAGCCAAAATAGCTACCCTAGCCACCCCGTCTTTCTCAGCCCACTTCGCAAAAGCCTTAGTTGAATCAGCTTTTTCTTGATCCACAACCGGTTTCTTATCTCCACAACGGACCATAGACCCTTTATAGTTAACCACAATTTCAGCTTTTTCTGCCAACGAGAAAAGCCGACGCCTCCATTGAATTTTTCTGGTAAACCAGTCAATTCAACAGCTTGTGGAAAAATATAAGTAGCCCAATCAATGGCCACAGTAGATGCAGACAAACCGTCAACAGATTTTTCAATTTCGCTTGCCGTTTTGTTAAACAAATAACCGGTTTTCTCTTCAAGAATGTTAGTTAATCACTAAAATTAACAGTTTTAGACAGGTCGAATTACTTAACAAATCCTGGCCAAAGGAACACAGGTAACGAAACATGAAGGTAAAAATCACATGTATCAGAAACTGATAAAAAGATAGTGAATTAAACAACATACCTCTAACTCACGCTTAACCAGAAAGTATTAAAGAATAGAACAGCTGAGTCGTCAGGTCTTGCGAGAAGGCCTGACTGTTCTTGAAGAGATAATCGCCCCCACTTACACTGTGTTGGGATGCCGGCGATGATTCTTCTAGGATAAAATAGCTCTGATCTCCTTCGTCACAGCCACGTAGAAGATCAACTATGATTGAACCTCAGTTCGCCAAGAACACCACGAGCAGATCCAATTTCGTGAGAGAGAATGAGAGATTCTAAAGCAAAATGTTGCAAGAGATCGAATAACACCAAAAAAAACATTTTTCCATTCAAAACAGGTATGGAAAAACTGATGTCATTATCTCCTAATTAATCCCTCATTAATGCGGTCAAAACCCGTTTAATTCCATTACTAAATTACCCATTAATCAAAAATTAAACTGGTGTGTAATGGACCAAAATATATTTATTATCTCACACCAGGTCGCCTCACGGACGCGAGACGCCGAGACATTTCGCCCAAATCGCCCTTCGACCCGACCCGAGGCGTGGCGAGGCGGCGGCGCGCGTGTGTGTGTGCGCGAGGCACAAAAGAACACATATGGTCCTCCACACACCTTAGTAGTTATACACTACCCTTGTGTGTGGAACCATATAAAGCCACCTATCCACCTTGTGAGTACCAATGTGGGACTAATTACCATCTTGGTTTCGAGCTTCTTCAAGCTACCAAGTATTGCTTCCATTTCTCTATGGATTAACTATCCATTTTCTAACAGGTGATGGTATCGTTGGGTGGCCGATCTCAGCTAGAGGATAGAAACAAGACATGTGGGTGGTGGAGTGGTGGTGGAGTGGTACGATAGTTTTCAGATATATTAAGATCTATTTACCAGAGGCAAAGATATTATTAAGCAATAACCTAATTATTATAAGGGGTAATATAGTCTTTTGTGAATTAATTGTGCTGTAACTAGTAATTGTTGTACGGTAATTATCATCACCCTTTCTAAAAAATATATTTATAGATGTAAGTATGTAACTGTGCTGGTGATTAAATATGAGATATTCTGCAAGATCTCGGTGGAACTTCAAAATTTGGTAATGGCTTTTGAGAGGAAAATCCTATAGAAAAAAAGTGCAGGCACAAGTCCCTTTGTAATATATTTTTTCTTCATCAATTTTCAATTTTTTCCATAGAGATCACTTTTCTTTATTAGTAGGCTTGTAGTTTTACCACACAAATAATTATGCTTAGAACTATGCTCGCAATTGTGTTACTGTAGAGTACCTTTTTGTGATATTTAGTGAAAGAAAAAAGAGGCTCTTTGTGAGAAATCTGGTTATATATTGCTGAAAACTGGCATTGATTCAGGATTGATGCCTAGCGACTAAACCCACTCACCCATCAAACAATATAAATCACAACGCATTTAGCCTAAGAACAAACTTTCGCAGTATAACAAAACAACTTACTCCTCATAATTACTTACACTCTAGTTTATTTTCTAATTAAATAATATCAAAATTGTCATCGTGGAACGATAATCCGAGTTTTATTAATTAACTTTATCACTTCGAACGTGTACTTGTGCATATGTATATGTAAGAAATCGTGTCAGGTTTTTGCGTCGTTGCAGTGGACATCGGTGGATTAATTAGTTAGAAATTACTTTAGAATTGTTTTGTTTTATTGTTAATCGACTATTCTCTCATACTTACTCTACTTTGAATTTGTGTGTCAGATTCTAGTGTGTGCGCAGGATCCCTCGAGAACTTGTGCCCCCACTAGAAGACCCAGAACAGTTAGTCATATATCAGAAATAGAAACAGAAAGGTAGTAAAATGGCTGAACAACCAACACGCACTGGGCAGATGGCCACATACGTTGAAGAGCTGGTGGTCGCGAGTATAACTGAGTGGAATAATTTGAGGCCATACAACAAGTCTGGCAGAGCGATAGTAGAGAACTTTGAAAATCAACTAGTGGACATGAGCCAGTCATTTCGGTGCCAGACACTGAGGCAGGACACTTCGCCATAAAGCCATCCACTATACAGACCATTCAGACCCAATTCACTTTCTCATGAGGTGCTGAAGAAGATCCCAATGATCTCATTGAGAAGTTCAATGTGTATTGTTGCAATTTGAAATAGAAGGTAGAGTTGAAGTATTGAAATTTATACTTTTTTCCGTATTCTTGAAGGGTGTTGCAAAGCACTGACTTGAGCCCATGGCTTCAGGATCTATGACCACACGAGATCATTGTGTTACAGAGTTCATTGATAAGTTATACCCGGGTTCATGAGTGATAAAGCTTTAGGGCAAAATTCTTTCTTTCGGGCAGTGGGACAAATTGATAAGATTAATAAAGAATTGTCCCAACCTTGGCTTTGGGGATCCGAAAATCATCTAGCTATTCTACCATGCTCTTGATCAAGAGAATGCATAAAGGTTGTATAGATAAGTAGGGGGAAATTGTTGTATCATGTAGACACGGATGACGCTTATGAACTGATGAAGCAGATGTCTACACAAGATTGAGCGCATACATGTAGCGTCAGCAGAAACAGTTGCTGATGAGAGACTCGACATTCTGATCAAAGTTACCATTGACTTTGTCAAACATGTTTAAAAAGACAAGAAGACAATAGTAGTAGTTGAAGAGCATATTTTGGATGTAACTTTGAACATGATGATGAATGAAGATATAAATTATGTGGGGCACAATGGCAGCAGAAGTAGAGCAGCAGTAACTATCGTCCATGCACAAGGAATCATCCAGGATTCAGATATGGAGCAGCATCAAGGGCCAATTATGTACCATGATTCCAACACAGACCACATGCACCACAGTCACAACCACGAATGGAAATGAATGATCAAATCCTATCACATGTGACAACAGCTGGAAACGAAAATGAATGTTTGGGCATACCCTCAGCGCCCTAGAAACCGACTTCCTGTTTCCCCTACGCGAAACCCCATACAAGAGGGCACCAAAAAACCATTTCAGAATTAGTGACACCACTTATTGGGCATACCCTCAGCGCCCTAGAGACCGACATTGGGAGCTACAACCAACCAACAAAGTACTACAGTATGTGGTTGTCACGCCAACTTCCCGTAGAATTTTTCGTGGGATGCCATGTGCTACACTTCCCGTTCCGGATATACATTGGTGGCATAAAGCGAGCAATAAGAGGCTCTCGAATCTTTTGTGCCCATTTTTTGTATTGCGAAGGTTTTGTGCTTGCACGCGTTGCTCGTGATGGAATCGTCCATATTCCATCTTTAAAATATTGAAATAATGAGATCTTTTAAAATCTAAGGCCCTCCAACTTGGATGGCACTAAGTGGGGTTTGTCATGGACTCTTCTCAAGCGACTCGCACCAGGTGGTCTTTCATACGGCGCTAGAACGAGTTCTATTTTTCTACCTCCGCTACATTTTGGTTTTCACCAATATCACAATTTAATGATGCATACCAGTACTCTGTGATCCAACATCATGATGTTTTGTGACTGATCTCTATAATTATGAATATAACTATGACTTGAAGAAGCAAGTACATGGCAATATATGAAAGAATAAGTCGTGTCAAGTGTATGTCTCGTGGGTGGCCTCTGTAATTATCAATAAACAAACTAAACTTGGAACAATTGTGTGCGTGTACCATGCACATTGTATGGAAACAACGATGAATTGTGAAGTTGCAACAATTGGAAGAAAGTGAGTGTTATTGTCATAATCATGGTGTTCTCTGCTAGTCATATAATTAATATACAGGCCGCTTACCAACTAACCTAGTAATCTCGTGCAAAAAAATTGGTAACACCAATCAACTAGTCAAAAAAATTATGTACAAGGTGCTTACCACTTACGCCGTGACCTGGGGTGCAAGGATTTTGGTAACATCCAGCCGTGGCGAATAGAATGTCGACGATAAATATTCTCACATTATTTTTATATATACATGGAACCTGGAGCATAATAATTAACCAAATAATTGCAACAATATTTATAGATGTAAATTCTGATGATGGTTAAATATACAATATTATGATAGATCTTTTAGGAGATTCAGAGATTTGGTGAGGCATTGTGAAGAAGACAGTACAAAATACAACTGTGAACATAATAATTGCCCCTTGTTGTATAATTTCCTTCATTAGTTTTACATTTTTTCTATATCGCTTTCTTATTTGTAGATTGTCATGATGGTGAAATGTACAGAGAAATGATCAAAATTACAAGAAGAAACAAATAGGAGCTACCATGCGATTAGAAGAGAGGAAGTGCAGTTATCGTCTCATTAGAAAGGAACGTTGGTAGGTATGATTTAAATAAATAAGTGTAACGGAACTGTATTGCTACAAACGGTGCCATATGCTAGCTATTGCCCAGTTAGTATTTAATTTTGTTCAGAAAATGAAGTACCACAAAATTCTAGGTATGTAAGTTCAATTTGTGCGACAAATCAATAGACCAGATTCTCTTATAAGACCTCAAAAAATGTATATATTTTACATCCCCCCCCCCCTCTTATAAGACCTCAAACTATTTTGATTTTTTACTTCTCTCCCTCCCCTCTTCACCGTATCAATCTTTTCCGCACCTCTCGATGCTGCTTCGGCTAATTTATAATGGGGAAGTCACTCTTCAATCTTCAAAACTCTCCCTTTCAGCGAGGACAATATTAGATAAATTAATCAAAATAAAGGTAAAATTTTAACTTTGAAAGTTGAGTGGTTCTATAAGGTAAATTTGCAAGACTAATAAAAACTACACACAATAAGTGTAAAATTGAAAAATTTAAAACTTGAGCGGGGCTATGACCCCCACAACTAACAATGCAAAACCGCCTTTAACTTTGTATATATCACTATTGTCCTCAACATCAACAACAAGAACAACAACACCCCCTCATTCTTATCATCGTAAATATTGTTATCATCTCGGTCGCAGGAAATGAGGTAATGATTAAAGCGGTTGCTCAAGCCCTTCTAACTTATGCAATGTCATGTTTTCAGCTTCCGACAGGCACTTGTGAGAAGATGGAGATGCTTATTAGAAGATTTTGGTGGAGTAAAGCACATCAAGATAGAGGAATCTCATGGGTGACATGGAACAAGATGCAGAGACCAACGAACAAGGGTGGGATGAAATTCAAGGATCTTAAAGCTTTTAACTTAGCTATGTTATGCCCTCTCTTTTGCGTGGAGGGGGATTCTAGCTGGTCGTGAAGTGTTGAAGCACGGATTGAGATGGAAAGTTGTCAATGGAGTAAGTATTAAACTTACTAATGCTTGGATTCCATCCAACCCTTCCTCCAAGCCAATCACAACTCTTCCGGATACGAATACGGATAGCATCAAAACCAAAGAAATTGGGATGTTCGCAAAATGAGGACTATATTATGGTAGATTGATTGTGTATCCATCTAAAATATCAAAATTCCCAGGTTAGGTGTCAAGACAAGCTCGTTTGGTTGCCCAATCCGGGTGGTTTTTACACTGTTAAGACAGGCTTGAATGTTGCAATAAGGATGGCGAATACGAGTGCAGTAAATATAGAAAATTCAGACGAGGACTCAAAAGTTTTTCGAAAATTGTGGACTGTTCGTGTTTCAAAAAAGTCTCTGTTGTAACACCCCTTCGGTTCTCAAGCTTTCCATTCCGGACTGGAGAGCCCAGGAGGGTGCTACACATAGTGAAATGGCAGGAATTGATAACAAACACTGCCATAGCTATATATTACATATTCCAACAGTCTTACACACCGTCTTAAAATAATATTACACAAAATATGCAAATTGTCTAAAGTTCAGTTTTACTAAGAGTACGGATAAATACTAGATGAGTCTGTGTTCCCCCTCCTATGCCAAACCTTCTTCTTCTGGACCTGTTGTGGGAATAAAACAGGAATCGCAGTTTTTCTAAAGTCAGCATTGTACTACTGAGTAAGTAAACACCCAAACTTGTAAACACGTTATGAAGCATTTTTTCCTCAAAACAATCATAAATGACAATGAACAGTAACTAAACATATTCTTGAAGAATAAAGTATGAATACTGGAACACATATGATCCTCTCTTCCTTCTTACCTTGCATCTCAATCTTCCTATTATATCTCAAACAGGAAATATTATTCTCAATCTTTCCTTTATAAAAATATATTTCTCAAAGAGATCAATATTATTAACTTGTTGATACGGGGAAGATCTACTTTCACTAAGCTACCATGACCTTAAGTGCCGGCACCCCCCTAAGACTCCTCGCGGAGAGAGAGGTGAGTACATGGAGCGACCCGGCAGGTTGCGACCTGGCTAAAATAATACGGGTCAAGTGACCGTAGTCAACACGACCAATCTAGCATAATATAACGATCCCCGCACAACTCTTTCCACTTTACGTTATTAACGGGTTATTATTCTCGTGTGACATTCTCAAACATCTATTTCAAAAACATAATCAAATATCAAGTAAAGCATGTAAGTCATAAAACACATTTTGAGACAGATTATAAAATCATATTTCGACACCAAAGAAGCTAGGTACGCTAGACTTGGCATGTTTATTCACCTCAATAACACGGCAAATATCACGTAAGCTTTTACAGGTAGACGTAACTCTCGTCTACAAACTTTTCACAAATAAAATTATAATTTTTAATTAATCACAAGTTCAACTAGCACTTAACATGCAAGTAATGACGAGAGTGAGTATTTAATCTAATACAAAGCCCATATCTCTCTTTGTTGTTATATTTGTCAAGAGTATGCAAGTTTATAATAATTAGATCCTCAAATTATAATTATCTAATATTACTACTCAATTTCACAAATAATACCCATGTATACTTAATTCGTGAGGAAAATACAATTAGGTTCAGACCTTCTTAATTGTAGACTCTTCCAATCGAAAAAATTAGCTTCCACTTCTTTATAAAGAAACACATTTTATTCTTAATATCCAAACAATTATATTTAACTTTTCTAAAATAAATTCTCCATAGAAATAAATTATTTAGTTAACAAAATTAATTATTGGAGATATATTTTAATAGTGGAATAAAAAAACTAGATCCTAAATTGTTTAAATGATGATATAAGAATATCTATTAGAACAACAAGTAGAATAGCTATTCATAAGTATGAAAAATAATTATTAGAAGAAGATACAACCTTGATTACAGAAACTATTCTCAAATATTTCTCAAATTACTTCATAACTTATTTTATTCAAAAAACAACATTTAGATAACTAATTTATTTAAAATATCAACTTACACTCTTTGAGATTAACTAATTAAACAAAACTGGTATTGATTAATGAACATATTAGATTTCTAAGGAAAACTACTTTCAAATACTCAACACGATGTGACGATGTTTATTTAGTTCTTAATAAAGCGTTTCTAGTTTGATTTTTAACGTACGACTCGTATACTATTTAAACACCCGGACCACTTTTTCGTAACGGGGACGAAAACTAATTTTTTTAGAAAATATTTTTCATTCGAAATTTTCTTTTTTTCGCATAAATGAAATGGTTAAGTAAAAGACAAACAGATTCCCTATGTAATATTAAAAGACCAGCAGAACCCCCTTACACTCACAACACATATTCATTAAGAGTCACTAACTTCCCCTAAGAGTTTCCAAAACGACAACAGTCCCCCTTACACGCAGTTTATGTAAAAGACACTTTAACCCCCTTAACGAGAACTAATAATTCGATCGGTCTAAACATGGATTCAAGGTTCATGTTATGAATTTGATTAGCTAAAACAAAAAAATAGAGGATATAGAGTTTACCCAAGCTAGAATGACAAAAAACATTCGAGAAATGGGTCGATTTGAGCTTCGCGACGACGGGGCCGGCGGTGGTGTTCGTAGACAACGTTCCTTGGACCTTTGGGGGACTAGTGGGAGAGATATTGGAGCATGGGTAGCATCGGATTGGTCAGGTCCGAGATCTTTTCCGGCGTTAATGGTGATGGCGACGTCGGCGGTTGAGGTTGCGACCTCCTCTGTTTCTTCTTCTTTTCTGGTCGTCCGAGAGAGAGGACGAGGGATATAGGTAGATTTGAGACTGATTGTGTGAGAGAGACATAGCAGTGGTGATGGGGTGGTGTTCCCATCGGGGCCGGGGCAGCAGCGGTGGCGTGGCCTTCGGCCGCTGCTGCTGTTGCTTCTGCTTGTCTGAGAGAGAAAGGGAGGCTAAGATAGAGAGAGAGAGAGAGAGAGAGAGAGAGAGAGAGAGAGAGAGAGAGATCGAAAGAGGGAAGAGAGGAGGAGTAAGAGGAGGCTGTGATGGCGAAGGTGGTGTCGATGGTGGTGATGTCAGGATGGATAAGTGAGGAGAAGTTTAAGAAGAAGAAGGGAGATTTACGTGCAAAGAGGAGAAACCCGTTGGCAGGTGTGTTGGGGGATGTGGGAAAAATTGGTTTAATTTTTTTATTGCTTTTATTTATTTTCTCATTAGGATTTTGAGTTTATAAAAACTACAATTTCTACCCCCAACTTAACTGGCTTATTTTTTCCGAAACAACAAATACCTCCCAAATTGACATATATTTAACATATATACTTCAAAAAAGTCAACAATTACCCCTATAATGAAAACGGGATATTACATCCTCCCCCCCCCCCTTAAACAGAGCTTCGTCCTCGAAGCTTAAACCAACTAATCAACGAAATACTAATATAAGATCTTATATATTGCAAAAGTCAGTACACATAATATGATAATTTTATAATATCTAGTTCGATGCGGCACAAGGATTAAGGTCAAGAAAACTAAAGGGTTACATTCCTCCCCCCTTAGCGGAGTGACATCCCCGGAACTCAGTTTACCCCATCAAAGAGGTATGATTACTTCTTCTTCATATCATCCTCTGCTTCCCAAGTAGCCATTTCCGTTTGATGGTTCGTCCATAAGATTTTTACACGGTTGACGCTCTTTGTACGCGTGTACCTTGTCTTCGTATCTAGAATCTTCATAGGATGCTCTTCGTATGCCAGAGACGGGTCTAACTCAACTGGTTCGGGATCCAACATGTGGGATGGGTCTGGTACATACTTATTTAGCTGTGACACGTGAAAGACGTTGTGCACTCGTCCCAAATTGGATGGTAGGTCTAGCCGATAGCAACTTCCCCAATTCTCTCTAAGATGTTGTAGGGTCCAATAAACTTAGGGATCAATTTCCCTTTTTGATTGAATCTGAATACTCCCTTAGTAGGTGAAACCTTAAGGAATGTTTTTTCTCCCACCGGAAACTCCAATGGCCTTTTCTTATGACCTGCATAGGACTTTTGTCTGTCTTGTGCTGCCTTCATTCGCTGCTGGATGAATCTCACTTGTTCGGTCATTTCTTCGATCATTTGTGGTCTTATCACCACTGTCTCGCTGATGTCACTCCAGCATAGAGGCGTTCAGCACTTCCTTCCATACGAAGCTTCGTGGGGTGCCATGCCAATGCTGGCGTGGTAGCTGTTGTTGTACGAGAACTGTATTAGTGGAAACTTGTCAACCCATGATCCTTATAAATCCATAACACAAGCCCTTAACATGTCCTCAAATGTTTGAATGGTCCTTTTTGTTTGCCCATCCATGGCTGGATGAAATGTCGTATTGTATCTCAGTTGGGTTCCCAATACTTCTTGAAGAGTCTTCCAGAAATGTGTGATAAAGTTAGGGTCCCTGTCAGAAATTTTTGAGCTTGGAACCCCATGATATCTCACTATGTTCTTGACGTACGCATAAGCTATTTTCTCCATGCTCCATGTGTCCTTCATTGGAATGAACCTTGCTGTCTTGGTCATTCTGTCCACCACTACCCATATGTGGTTGAGTCCATTCTTTGATGTCGGCAAAGCAGTCACGAATTCCATCGAAATGGAATCCCACTTCCAGAATGGGAAATTCAATGGCTGAACTAAGCTTCCCATTCTCTTATGTTTGAACTTCACTTTCTGACAGGTCAAGCATCGGGCTACTAGTTCTGCTAATTCCTTCTTCATATTGGGCCACCAAAACATCTTCAGATCCTTGTAGAGTTTGTCGCCTCCAGGATGAACATAATATGGCGTGTTGTGCGCTTCGTGCAATAAATTTCCTTAGTTTTTGTGCACTTTTGCGGTACACACCACCTTCCCATGTAGCAAATGCTCCCATCATCATGAATCTAGAAGTATTTGGCTTATCTTGCTGAAAACTTCTTCCGGTCTTTTCGAGCTTCACGTCTCCGTCTTGGTTGCTCCTTATTTCCTCAAAGAAGTCTGGTACCACTATCATACTTCCGAGCAGGTTCTGTACTTCCCCTTGTTCCAACTTTTTGATTTCGAGCTTTCTGAACTCGTGGCATAGCCAATCCGGAAAAAATAGCATGGCATTCATTGCATGGCTCGACGTTCGGCTTAACGCATTGGCGACCACTCT
Organism: Linanthus parryae; assembly: GCA_023055425.1. Taxonomy (NCBI): domain Eukaryota; kingdom Viridiplantae; phylum Streptophyta; class Magnoliopsida; order Ericales; family Polemoniaceae; genus Linanthus; species Linanthus parryae. Next base: position 128,293,667 of record JALGPY010000001.1, read on the forward strand.
CCTTTCCTTCGTGGTACTGGATACGCAAGTCATGGTCCTTATAATCTCTATCCATCTTCGTTTTCTGTTATTCAGGTCCTTCTGTGTGAAAATGTATTTGAGACTTATGTGGTTCGTATAGAGCCTGCAAACTGCCCCATACAAATAATGTCTCCATATTTTCAGCGAGAAAACTATTTCTGCCAACTCCAAGTCATGCATATCATAATCTCCTCGCGGGGTTTCAATTTCCTTGAGGCATAGGCAATTACCCTTCTCTCTTGCATAAGCACGCATCCTAGCCGCTTCTTTGATGCATCGATGTACACTTCAAATTCTCCAGAGTTGTTTTGTAGAGCCAATACTGGTGTTGTAGTCAGCTTCTCCTTCAAGGTGTGAAAAGCTTCTTCGCAACTATCATCCCAGTGATACTTCGCTGCCTTCTTTGTCAGCGTAGTCAGTGGCCTAGCAATTTTGGAGAAGTCCTTCACAAAGCGTCGGTAAAACCTGCTTAGCCTAGGAAACTCCTTTCAGAGACGTTTTTCGATGTTGTCCAAAATACAGCTCAGATCTTCCCTAGTTCCACTGATATCCCTTCCTTCGAGATGATGTGACCCAAGAGTGGAAAACGATCCAGCCATAACTCACATTTACACAACTTTGCATACAATTGTTCTTGTCTCAGATTCTACAACACTTCTCTGAGATGTTCCCCGTGGTCCTCCTCACTCTTCCAGTACACAAGGATGTCATCGATAAAGACGAGTACAAATCGATATAGAAACATCCTCATCAACCGGTTCATTAGATCCATAAACACTGTAGATGGTCAGATCAAATGACATCACAGTGAACTCATAACGCCCATATGTGGTTCTGAAGGCAGTTTCGGGATATCCTTCTCTGGCTACCCAAAGCTGATGGTACCCTGACCTCAAATCAATCGCTGAGAAGACACTAGCCCCTTGTAATTGATCGAATAGATCATCAATCCGGGGTAGAGGGTACTTGTTCTTGATAGTTGCATTGTTTAACTCTCGGTAATCAATGCATAGCCTCAAGCTTCCATCTTTCTTCTTCACAAAGAGCACTGGTGCTCCCCAATGTGACACACTTGGCCGTATGTACCCCTTCTCCAGGAGTTCCTTTAGGTATTCCTTGAGCTCCTTCAATTATACTGGTCATTTAACAGGCTCCTGCTACAACCTCCCCTGAGGAGCTACTATACTTGTTTGGATGGGTGTTTGGTGCCATCCGGTGTGAAAGATTGTAATGTAGACTAAATACAGGACCAAAATACTCTAGAAGGGGGGGGGGTGAATAGGGTATGGAAACTTTTTGATAAAAACAAATTTTAACTAAGTAAATATGTGAGAAACTCAAATCTCAAGGCCTTGAGGTTTTAGTAAACTAGTCAGAAATATTTCTAAGGCAAAACAGAAAGCTTCGAGGCCTTGAACTACCACCAGTTCTGAACAGTTTGTAAACCCTAGTTTGATTTGAGTTGCTTGCAACAGAAAATAACAAAACTTTAAAGTAAAGAACACAAGGCAATTTAAAGAATTCAGTCCCAATTGACATAATCTCTGCCTGAGGGATCTAATCCCGCCAGGATTGGGCAAACACTTCTTATTACTCACACAGAAACAGACCTAGATCTCCAAGCCTAAGTGAATTCCCTAACACCTATACAACTTGTGGTTCCAAACCTATCTAGTACCAGCTACTAACTGTTGAGCTAATAAGAACCTCTTGTTGTTCACTTTAACAGCCAACCACTAGGTTTAGTGAGGTTTTAGATATACAATAGATAAGAGATTACAAAACAGAAGAAGAACACAGTCGAAGAATAAGCTTGTGAAGGCCTGGATGTATTCTTCAGGAAACTGGAATGATAGATCTTCTGAAAGCTGTTATTGAAGCCTGAATGTATGTGTGTTTGAATATCTGGTCTTCCACGAATTTTCCACACCTCTCTCAGTTCTCTGCAAGCTTCTCTATCTCTTTCAAAATTCAAACCAGTCTTTTATCCACTCACTGCAACTGAATGAGAGATTCTAGGATCTCAGTTCCTGCAAATCCTCATCCTTTCCAACTACAATTCAAACAGCTTTGAGTAGATATTCGTTGGAGTTTGTTGAGATTTCACTTGCACGTTTAACAAACCTGCAACAACATTAAAACACAGCAACAACAAAATCCAGAAATATAACAGCACTAAGTCTGTTTGGATTTCCAGTTTCTGAATAAAAACTGGATGAGTACAAAATCCAAAAACTGAAGGATCACTTTGCAAAACCTTGCAAACTTAGTAGGGACTAATTTGCAAGGAAGGGACTAAATTGAATTCTAGTTGGACTAGAATAAGTCCTTTAGGTAGTTAACAAGGAGTTGTTGGACTATATAAAGGACCCTCCTTCCTTCCTTCCCATAACTTATGCTCATTAGTGAACATAACAAGAGTGGGAGAGAACAAAAGGAGATAGAGCAAGCAACAAGGAGGCCGACCCGACCCCCTTGCCGCCGCCCTCACCCCGTCGGCCAAAAAGAGGGCCGAAGCCCCTCTTTTGTCTCGTTTTGCGTGATTCCTTCATCCTCTTCCTATTCCGGGCTAGCACCAAGGAGTTTTGGAGATCTAGGATCAACTCTAGGCGTGGATCAACTATAGAGAACGTGACACTATTCGCGTTTGAAGTCATCAAGGAGAACCCAAAGGTGTGTTTATGATTTCTTACCTTCACTATCGTTATGCATCTAGACTTGTGATCCTTGGAGGGTTTTGCATGGTTATTTGTTTGATTATGATTCCGTTGCGCGATCCATGAATCATAACCCTACAGTGGTATCAGAGCCACAGGTCATAGAGCATAAACGTAGTTTATGTGTTACATTCTTGTTGTTTTACACCTTAATTTGATTGTTTATCGCGTAACACAAGACAAATCAAGCATGGGATGCAATTTGTCAATAATTACTCATAACAAGATCCAATTTTTGCATTGGATGCATGAATTGGTGAGTTTGAGAAATTTTAGGATCTTAGATCTAGAGTTTGGGCATCCTTGGGGAAGAAGGAGTTCTCCCAAAACAAGTAAACAACCAAACTTGGGCTCCAAGCAAGGGAGTTGTTTTGGAAACAATCCCAAGAGGAGGTTCGCCCCCCCTAGGGACCGCCCCCTTGCTTGCAGCCCAAGCTTGGCCGCCCTAAGGGGCCGGGCGGCCCTAACCCGCGGGCCTAGCTTGCGGGTTTTGGGTCGGGCCGGCCCTAGGGCCTTGTGGTTCACTTTAATGGGCCCGGGCAATTGGATTGTTGGGCCCATGGACCGTTTTAACCCTAGAAATCCTAAAATCAATTAAAATTGACCAAGCGCGTTAAAATTGGATTTTAACTGTTTATGTGCAAATCGCATGGTGATTGGATATGGCCTTAGGATGTGGTTTGATGTGGATGTTTAATTTTGTGTTTTGGTTTTACGGCCTGCGAGCTGATCAATTAATTGTAATAATTAATTAGGGTTTTATGGCCTGCGTGCCATTTTTTTCTCAACTTGTGAGATTTATTTAATTTAGTATAGATATTAGCTAGTGCTAGATAAAGTAGATTGTTAGCCAAGATTGGAGAAAAGAAGCCCAAAGCCAAAGAAGCCACAAAAGATGGAGCATGGAGCATGGAGCATTCCACATGACTATGAAGGATGGACCAAAGAATCAAGACGCATGGAGATGTGTTTGCTTAGGGTTCATAGATAATTCCATTGGCTTGGAATTATCTTAGTCTAGAAAAGGCCATATCCACATCACGTTTAATTTCTGTTATGTGGTTGTTTATTTATTGTCTTATTATTTGTGTGGTTGGTGTATGGATGATGCATGCAATTAGGATAATAAGATAATTAGACAACCCGGATCTATTACTTGGAGTTGTGCCCAAACTCAAATAGATAGATTAGTTGATATTGATCAACAAAACAATTAAAAATTGAATTTAAAATCCCTCAAATTTTAAATATTGTGTTCTTGCCTTCTCGTTATTTAAACACTCATTATCATCATTATTTATCAAGTTCGTGCGTGCCAAAGCATGGCGACTTGGTTCATAATAATGGAATGCGATGGCACGTAACAATGTGCAATTGTTTAGATAAGAGGTTGAACACAACTAGGCTATTAATTTGATTAAGAAACCTAGAGGCAATCAATTGGGATTATCCATATGGATGGATAAATAAGGAGTTATTTGCCTGATTGAACCAAGAGTTGCATATGGGATGCAATTGGAATTGTTCCTACCTAAAGTAGTCAAATTATGGGTGACTTGCCAAAGCAAGCTCATAAGGAGATGAAAGATGGATCTTGGCCCACTAGAAAATATAAGGATATTTTCCGCATTAATATCTTGAGGGTTATTAATCCGTAGAAAAATAGTGGGAGATATATTTAATAAACTAGCCATTATTAAATATAGTCAAAAATTCACAAATACTAAAACTTGCGTATTTTCCTTTTTGTAGAATTCCAAATGGCAAACAACTCATCGAGTTCACAACATTCCCTACGATCTGTCATTGAGAATGACAAGCTCTCTGGAACCAACTTTCTTGATTGGTACAGAAACTTGAGAATTATTCTCAAGCAAGAGAAGAAACTGTACGCAATAGAGGAGCATGTTCCAGAAGGTCCAGAGAACCAGACACCTGCTGCCTTAAAGGCGTATCAAAAGCGTGTTGATGACGCTAATGATGCGGCCTGCCTAATGCTTTGCACCATGACTTCTGAGCTTCAGAAGCAACACGAAAACATGAATGCTGTCGATATGATCGAACATCTAAAGCAGCTCTTCCAAGAGCAGGCGAGGGTAGAGAGGTATGAGGTCTCAAAGGCACTGTTCAAATGTCATCTGGAAGAAGGGAACCCGGTGGCACCCCATGTACTCCGAATGATCGGATACTTGGAGAATCTCACCCGGCTTGGGTTCCCGGTCGGCCAAGAGTTGGCAACCGATCTCGTGTTGCAATCGTTGCCTGAGAGTTATGGACAGTTCATTATGAACTATAACATGAACGAGATCGTTAAACCACTGCCAGATTTGCTCAACATGTTGAGGACGGCTGAACAGAGCATCAACAAGGGTAAGGGCAAGGCCATAATGATGGTGCAGAAAGGAAAGGGCAAAAGGTTTGCCTCTTCCTCCAAGGGCAAAGGCAAGTCAGTTGCCAAGTCCAAGGAACAAGCCCTTAAGCCTGTTGGTGGCATTGCAAGGGTCGTGACTAAGGGTGAGTGTCACTACTGCAGTCAGCCTGGACACTGGAGGAGGAACTGCCCAAAATATCTGGAGGACAAGAGGCTTGGAATAGTGATTCCACCACCACCAGGTATTTTGTTGTAGATGTCAATTTAACTGTCTCTACATCATGGGTATTAGATACTGGATGTGGATCTCATATTTGTCGAAATATGCAGGATCTAAAGAGAAGTAAAAGATTGGCTAAAGGGGAGGTAGATCTGCGCGTTGGGAATGGAGCAAAGGTTGCTGCGTTGGCCATAGGCGTGTGCGAGCTATCTCTGCCTTCAGGATTAGTTTTAGAATTAAATAATTCCTATTTTGTGCCTGCTATGAGCAGAAACATTATTTCTATTTCTTGTTTGGACAAGGAAGGTTTTATTATTTCAATAAAGAACAATTGTTGTTCCTTTTATTTGAATAATATTCACTATTTTAGTGCGCAATTATTTAATGGACTTTATGTCCTTGATCTAAGCAATCATGTCTACAACATTAATACCAAGCGGATTAAAATAAATGATTTAAATCCTGCTTATTTATGGCATTGTCGTTTAGGCCACATAAATGAGAAACGTGTATCTAGACTCCATAAGGATGGATTACTAGACTCATTTGATTTTGAATCATATGAGACATGTGAGGCTTGTTTATTTGGAAAAATGACAAAGTCCCCTTTCAATAAGAAAGGTGAGAGGACTAGTGAGCAATTGGCGCTCATACATACCGATGTGTGTGGGCCATTTGCCACGCCTGCCAGGGGTGGTTATGTCTACTTCATTATATTTACTGATGATTACAGTAGATATGGATTTGTGTACCTTATGAGGGCAAAATCCGAATCCTTTGAAGTATTCAAAGAATTCAAGAATGAAGTAGAGAAGCAACTTGGCAAAAATATCAAGGCTCTACGATCGGATCGTGGAGGAGAATACTTGAGCCAAGAGTTTGACGACTATCTTAGAGAGTGTGGGATCGTGTCCCAACTCACTCCACCCGGAACGCCACAAGAATGGCGTGTCCGAGAGGAGGAATCGAACCCTATTGGATATGGTTCGGTCTATGATGTGTCAAACCGATCTTCCATTGTCATTTTGGGGCTACGCTCTATTAAGTGCAGCTTTCACCATTAACCGTGTTCCATCTAAATCAGTCATGAAGACACCATATGAGATGTGGAGTGGGAGGCGTCCCACACTGTCGTTCATGAGGATTTGGGGCTGCGATGTCTATGTAAAACGTTTACAATCAGACAAGCTAGGGCCTAAATCGGATAAGTGTAAATTTGTGGGGTACCCTAAGGAAACTAAGGGATACTACTTCTACAATCCAACCGAAAACAAAGTGTTTGTTGCTCGGACCGGCGTGTTTCTAGAAAGAGAGTTTGTCTCTAAAGAAGCAAGTGGGAGGAATGTAGAACTTGAAGAAGTTCAAGAACCACAAATCACTGAACTGATTATGGAACAAGAACAGGGATCACAAGCAGTTGTGGGGCCACCTGTTCAGGTAACACAAGAGCTTCGTAGATCTAGTAGAGTGCGCCAGGAACCCGAGAGGTATGGACTTCTCGTAACTGATTCCGGTGACACAATGCTCATAGATGATGAGCCTACTACCTATGAGGAGGCCATGAGTGGCCCAGACTCTCATAAGTGGCTGGAAGCCATGAGATCCGAGATGGAATCCATGTATACCAACAAAGTATGGACTTTGGTGGAACCACCTGATGGGGCGCGGCCCATAGGGTGCAAGTGGGTCTTCAAGAAGAAGATCGACATGGATGGTAATGTGATTACCTATAAGGGCCGACTGGTGGCTAAAGGATTCAGACAGATTCATGGTATTGACTATGATGAAACCTTTTCACCAGTCGCTATGACCAAATCCATCCGAATCCTACTTGCAATTGCAGCATACTACGACTATGAGATTTGGCAGATGGATGTCAAAACAGCATTCCTTTATGGGAATCTCCTCGAGGACATGTATATGATACAGCCGGAGGGTTTTGAGGATCCAAAGCAAGCCAACAAAGTCTGTAAGCTGCAAAGATCCATTTATGGATTGAAGCAAGCTTCTAGGAGTTGGAATCGACGTTTTGATGAAGTGGTTAAAGAGTTTGGCTTCATCAGAAACGAAGATGAGTCTTGTGTCTACAAGAAGGTTAGTGGGAGCTCTGTAGCTTTTCTGGTCTTGTATGTGGATGACATACTTCTCATTGGAAACGACATTCCTATGCTGCAATCTGTGAAAGATTGGCTAGGAAAGTGTTTCTCAATGAAGGACTTAGGGGAAGCAGCCTATATACTCGGTATAAAGAGCTATAGAGATAGATCTAAGAGGTTGCTAGGCCTAAGTCAAAGTACATATATCGACAAGGTGTTGAAACGGTTCAACATGCAAGATTCCAAGAAGGGATTCTTGCCCATGTCACATGGAATCACTCTTTCGAAGAGTGATTGTCCTTCCAATGAGATTGAGAAGGAACGCATGAGTAGGATTCCCTATGCCTCGGCCATAGGATCTATCATGTACGCCATGTTATGTACTAGACCATATGTGTCATATGCCTTGAGTATGACAAGCAGATACCAATCCAATCCGGGTGAGAGTCACTGGATTGTTGTCAAGAACATCCTAAAGTACTTGAGAAGAACTAAGGATGCTTTCTTGATATTTGGCGGTGAGGAAGAGTTGCGTGTAAGGGGTTACACTGATGCAAGCTTCCAAACTGACAGAGATGACTTTAGATCACAATCGGGATATGTGTTTTGCCTGAATGGAGCAGCGGTGAGCTGGAAGAGTTCCAAGCAAGAGACGGTAGCTGATTCTACAACAGAGGCTGAGTACATTGCTGCAAATGGCGCAGCAAAGGAGGCTGTTTGGATCAGAAAGTTTGTTTCTGAACTTGGTGTGGTCCCTAGCATTGCGGATCCAGTGGAGTTGTTCTGTGACAACACTGGGGCGATCGCGCAATCAAAAGGAACCCAGATCGCACAAGAAGTCCAAACACGTGCTCAGAAAGTTTCATCTGATTCGAGATATTATCGATAGAGGAGACGTTCGGATATGCAAGATTCCTACAAATGATAATCTGTCAGAACCGCTTACGAAGCCTCTCACGCAGTGGAAGCATGAAGGGCACACTAGGAGTATGGGCATACGAGATGCGCCAGATTGGCTCTAGTGCAAGTGGGAGACTGTTGGAATAGATGCCCTAGAGGCAATCTAGTTTAGTATGAATTTGTATATGGCTAGAAAATTCATTTATTATTTATTGGATATTTAATATAATGAAGTCCTTAGATTTAAAATTGTGTTGTTTATCTTAAATATCCCTAGTCAAGTATAATGATTAATGGGACAATCATCTATAGACTAGTATGGGGTTGGATTGATATGGAGATATCACGATCCAACACATAGGTGTGCATTACGGAATGTTTCAATGGATTGACCCATCTCCGAGAAGGCTACATACATGTTATGTTGAGTCACAAGTGCTTCTCGCGGTGCAATGGTATTGTCATCCTTAGACTTGAAGTCACTAGATATTCTAGTTGTGGATCATTGTGATCTTGGTAGCGTTAAACGCTACACCGTAACTGGGTAGTTATAAAGGCGTGTACTGGATACAATGAGAAGCAAGCTTAGAGATCGTAGTGGACGTAGAGAGGATTTGCCCCTCCCACATAACGGGAGCAAATATCCTAGGCCACTCGAGGGATAGTGCTTATAGAATGTCTGGCCAGACTCAAATAAATCAATATAGGATATTGATGTTATTTGCACGAATAAGGCTATTCCCATGGATCGAGAAACTATGGATTGGATATACGAGTGTGACTTGTATGTCTCGTGTCCAATCCGGATATGGAGGCAAAGGGATGAGACAATTACTTGTACAAAGGTTGTCTAGATGACTATTCTATTAGTTGGCTAGAATGGATGTTTTGCTAGAAACCGCTCCATATTAGCAAATAGTTGCTACCAACTAGATAGAACCTATGGGGTCACACGCTATATAGAGTTGAACTAGATTTTGGAATTAATTAATTGGATTAATTAATTAGAAGGATCACTTTGCAAAACCTTGCAAACTTAGTAGGGACTAATTTGCAAGGAAGGGACTAAATTGAATTCTAGTTGGACTAGAATAAGTCCTTTAGGTAGTTAACAAGGAGTTGTTGGACTATATAAAGGACCCTCCTTCCTTCCTTCCCATAACTTATGCTCATTAGTGAACATAACAAGAGTGGGAGAGAACAAAAGGAGAGAGAGCAAGCAACAAGGAGGCCGACCCGACCCCCTTGCCGCCGCCCTCACCCCGTCGGCCAAAAAGAGGGCCGAAGCCCCTCTTTTGTCTCGTTTTGCGTGATTCCTTCATCCTCTTCCTATTCCGGGCTAGCACCAAGGAGTTTGGGAGATCTAGGATCAACTCTAGGCGTGGATCAACTATAGAGAACGTGACACTATTCGCGTTTGAAGTCATCAAGGAGAACCCAAAGGTGTGTTTATGATTTCTTACCTTCACTATCGTTATGCATCTAGACTTGTGATCCTTGGAGAGTTTTGCATGGTTATTTGTTTGATTATGCTTCCGTTGCGCGATCCATGAATCAAAACCCTACAGTAAGAATTAGATATCAACATTTTGCATAAACAATAAACAGTAATACCAGTCAAACCACATTAACTCAAATAACCAGCAATCACAGATCACAAATAATCACAGAACACAATTGATTAACACAAAAACTAAAAATATTATTAACTAAACTTATCCAAACACTAACTTATCCAAACACTAAAGATAACACAACTAGCACATAGTTTCTCCCCCTTTTTGACTTTCATCCAACAAAGGTTAAGAAATGTTGGATCATTACTCAGAGTCTTAAAAAAAAGTTAACAAAAATAAGTTCTAACTGAATGTCAAGGCCTTGAGAATAGAAAATAAGAAAAGAGAAAGAAAAGGTTCAAGGCTTTGGTCTTCTCAGATCTTCACTACTTCTTTGATGCTTGGCCTTTCTCTGAGCATTCTCCAACCTCTTCATCACTTTCAGCATCTTCAGCAGACTGATTCTCTTCTTTTTCAGCATCTACCTCAGCAACAACTTTCTGAATGATCTCATTCACCTTCTTGTTCTTAATCTGCACTGAATTACCTCTGTAGCTGCATCAACACCTGTGTCTTCACCAGCTTCTTCTTCATCAGTTTGCTCATACAGATCCTTCGAAGTGAGCACCACTGGAATAGGTTTCTTTTTCTTCTTCAAGAATTCACATAGCCTTTCATCTGAGTCAACACTGGTGTCATGACTAGTAGCAGAATGAATCTTTTCCAAGTTTAAACCTTTGATAACAACATCCAGTTGTCCATTCATCACATTCATCAAACCCTTGAACTGATTAAACTCAGAAGATAGATCAAATAGCCTTTGTCTAAGATCTTCAATCTCAACCTGCTGTTCTTCAAACTTCTCAACCAACAGAGAGTAATCCTCGTTTGCTTATCCTTTTGCTGTTGTAGCCCCCTTAGGTTTAACAAACTATTTCTCTTCAAGCTCAGCTTTGGATAACTCTGAATAGAACTTCCAATGACCTTTTCCTGTCTGAACCACTCCAATCCTCTGTAAAGCAGTCTCATCAATTAACCCAAAACCACCAGTTATCTTTTCCTCTCCTTTCACAGGTACCTCAAAATGCTCAAAGAAAAGAGGTAATAGGTTGGCATAGGGAAGAGGATGGTTTCTAGTTCTAGTAGCACAGTAGATCATATGCTCCATAACTACTATTGGCAAGTCAATCTCAAACCCTTGACATATCAGGTACATCAGGATAAGAACTTTATCATTAACCAACTCTCTTGAGTTTTCACTAGGAACAACACTTCTCATCAGAATTGTAAGCAAAATCTTAGCTTCATAGTTGAGCACAGAGTGTGTCAACTGTTTGGGACCAGAGGGAACACCATCAATGAAAAACATAGCTTTGGACTTTTCTAGACACTCCTTCCTATCAGGATGATCACCAACATTGTACTTCTTAGGAATGCCCAAGACTTTGGCAAAAGTCCTATGATCTAGCCTTAAGTTTATCCCAGCCACCTTAGAGGTTAACACCAATTTATCTTCTCCTTCTTGAACCAGATTCAGATAAAACAACCTAGTTAACCTAGGATAAGCTTTTGAACTAGGATTTAACACCTTCCAAACTGCAGAATCCCTTAACTTCCTCATACAGTCAATATCCAGTTTATCTTCAGAAATCATACTACAAAAAGCAACCTTAGAAGAAGCATACCCGTGCATCCAAACTGTCCTAACTTCAGAACTAACAAATCAATCTGAAGGAAGTACATTTTTACCTTGATAACCCTTTTTGGTTGCAGCAGCAACTTGCTTAACCCTTGATTTCTTCTCAGTAGGTTTCTCATTCTCTTGTTCTCCTTCAATGGACTTCTTCTTGCTTTCCTGAGCAGATTTCCCCTTTTCTTCTTCACCAGCATTTTTCTTCTCTCCCCCTTTCTTCTTGTCTGACCGAGGTTGATCACCACCCTGACTCTCTGTCTCCAGTGGATCAATACTTGAACCTTCATCTCCCTTTTCTGTTCTGATCTTCTTTACAGGAGGAGTGTCCTCATGAAACTTTGAGTGTTCTCTGAATCCGAATCAGAGATCACAATCTTATCCTTCTTGTTTGCCCTCTTCTTAGATCTGCCAGAAGACTTTCCCTATTGTTGAATCCTGGCTGATTTGCGCTCCATTGTGGGTTTAGGGTTTTGAGAGGAGAATGAGATTAAGATAAATAGAGAGGGCAGAGAGACGTAGAGAATTGAGAGAGAATGAAGAAGTATAAGCCCTGACTTTCAGCTTAAGTAGGTTGAAAGAATGAGTTATAATAGGACTCTACTGATATGAACATGCAAAACGAATCTTTAAAAAATATTTTTGGATATTTTAGAAAATATTCTGAGTAATTCAAATATTATACAATTATCTAAAGAGATAAGATATAATATTTGATGATCCATTTTTTTAAAAAAAATTACAGATGTTTCAAGACCTTGGAGAACAATCTCAAGGCCTTGAGATTTTCTGCAGTCCTAGAAATTTCAAAGCTTTGAACTATACTTTCAAGGCTTTGGAAAGTATAATCTCAAGGCTTTGATATTTCAACACATAAACACAAGTAAGTACCACTACTCCCCCTAAACCAATGCATCCTTGTTTAACATACCCAGTTCAAGCCTTAGGGATGAAAACCTATCATCTGGCAGAGGTTTAGTGAAAATATCAGCAATTTGCATTGAAGTGGAAATAAAAGATAGAACAACATCACCTTGGTTTGCATGATCTCTAAGAAAGTGATGTCTCACATCTATGTGCTTGGTTCTTGAGTGTTGTACTGGATTCTTAGAGATTGAAATAGCACTTGTGTTGTCACAATGAACAGGCACATTTCTGAAATTATAACCAAGATCTCTAAGTTGCTGTGCAATCCATAACACTTGTGAACAGCAAGCTACAGCTGCAATGTATTCAGCTTCTACAGTTGATAATGCTACAGAATTTTGCTTCTTAGAATGCCAACTGATCAGTGAAGATCCAAGAAATTGGCAACATCCAGAAGTACTCTTCCTATCTACTTTATATCCTGCAAAATCTACATCTGAATAGCCACTCAACATAAAATTAGATCTCCTTGGATACCAAAGCCCCAAGTCTTTGGTTCCATTCAAATATCTAAAAATTCTTTTGACAACAATTAAATGACTTTCCTTAGGATCTGCCTGAAATCTAGCACACATGCAAACACTAAACATAATATCAGGTCTACTAGCAGTTAAATATAAAAGTGATCCAATCATACCTCTATATTCCTTTTGATTTACACTCTTACCATTTGAATCCTTGTCTAATGAGAGTGATGAACTCATAGGAGTTTTAAGTACCTTGAACTGTGTCATATTGTATTTATTCAATAAGTCCTTGGTATACTTTCCTTGATGTACAAATATCCCTTTTTTCATTTGTAAAATATGAAGTCCAAGAAAGAAATTCGGTTCTCCCATTAAGCTCATCTCAAACTCCCTCCACATCAGACTAGAGAACTCTTTTGAAAGAGCATCATTAGTAGCACCAAACAAAATATCATCCACATAGATCTGAACTACTAAAAAATCACTTTCATGATGTTTAATAAAAAGAGTTTTACCTACTGGACCTCTCTTGAAATTATTGTCAAGTAAAAAATTTGTAAGTCTATCATACCAAGCCCTTGGAGCTTTTTTTAAACCATAAAGAGCTTTTTCTAGTTTGTAGACATGATCAGGTAAATTTTCATTTTCAAAACCAGAAGGTTGTGCTACAAAAACATCTTCTTGTAAATAACCATTCAGAAAAGCACATTTGACATCCATCTGATAAACATCAGAGATAGAGCTGGTAGAACCATTACCAATACTACATATACCAATAATATTGCATTTTGCTTTGTCACCAAGTGTAATTGTTCCTCCAGATTTTTCTGTAAGCTCAGTAAAGAGAGATTTCTTTCCACTCATATGTCTGGAACAGCCACTGTCTAATATCCATTTCTGATCTTTCAAGGCCTTGGTGACATCCTGCAAAAGTAAACCATTGCCTTAACAGGCTGTTAGACCAAGTGCAGAACTTTGAGTCATACTCAGAATCAGCCATGTTTGGTGGTATATTTCATTTTGGAACCCAAATCTGCCTAACTTGTCCCTTAAGCTGATAAGGATAAGTATTCCTCATAATGTGAGGTTCTGATCTTCTGAAGGGACAAGTTAATCTTATATGACCAATTTTTCCACAGTAATAACACTTTGGAGAATGTCTGCTACCAGATTTGACAAAAGTGGTTTGGCTTTTCTTTGGAAAATTTGGATTATAGCCAATCCCACTTTTATGCATTGATTTCAGACTTCCTCCAGGAATGAGATTTAGATTATGTTCTGAGCCTGTAAAACTGGCTAGGAACTTTTTAGAATCTTGAAGTTTCTCAGTCAAAGAACATATTTTTTGTTCTAAATCCTCAGAATGAGTCTTTAGATCAGCATATCTTTCAGTTAAAAGAGTTTTTTGATCAACAATCTCTTTTATCTGTGCCTTCAAGGCTTTGAACCTACTGTCCAAGGCCTTGAAGTCCTTTTTAATTTTTGTCTTAGAAACTTCAACAGTTTTTTTTGCAAAAACTAGGTCCAAATTTTCTTTTACCTGCTCATGAATCTTAATCTTTAAATAAGAAATCTCATTTCTATAACTTTCTTCATTTAAAAACATACTCTTGAGAATTTCAGGAGTACATCAGAAGGACTAGCAAGAAGATTGTTTACCATTTCCTCAATATGTCTATCTGTTGACTTTTCTTCATCATGTTTAGCAATGAAGCACAAATTTGCTTGATCTTCTTCTGTCTGAGTCACTTGATGAATCAGAATCACTCCAAGAGGCTATCCTGGCTTTCTTCTTTCTGTTGTCACTGTCTTTCTTTTGAAAGTTCCTGTTCTTCTTCTTTTGTTGACAATCCCTTAATAAATGATCTGCATCACCACATTCAAAACAATTCATTACTTTAGTTTTATGTAACTGTGATGAAGACTTACCTTTGTAGTCCTTGCTTCTTGAAGGTCTTGATCTCTCTCTGTTGTATTCCCTGTTACCAGAGTTTCTTTTCTTTTTGAGAATCCTAGCCAAGGCCTTGGAGATCAATGCTAAAGCCTCTTCATCATCATGCTCATCTTCGGTCTCAAGGCTTTGAGATTTTTCATTGTCTTTAGCCTTGAGTGCTAAGTTCTTGATGTTTTCACTCAGACCACCTTCTACATCTTTCATAGACATTTCATGAGTGAGCAGCTTTCCTTGTAAATCATCTAGCTGAAGAAGACTTAAATCCTGAGCTTCCACAATAGCTGTTGTCTTTAGCTCCCACTTGAATTTTGGTAAGCTCTTCAGAATTTTCCTGACCTTTTCCTCATTAGAAAACTTCTTTCCCAATTACTCCAGATTATTCACCACATCAGTGAATCTTTTGAACATCTCCTTGATGGTCTCATCTGAGTTCACCTTGAACAGCTCATATTGCCTCAGAAGTATGTTAATCTTGGTCTGTTTAACCTGGCTTTTTCCTTCATATGTCACAACCAGTTCGTCCCATACTTCTTTGGCACTTTGGCAATTTGGCACTCTGTTGAACTCATCTGCATTAAGAGCACAGTATAAAAGATTCATAGCCTTATAATTTTTTGATACCTTTTCCAGTTCAGTAACTGAGAGATTTTCCTCAGACTTGATGCATCTAACTCCATCTATGGTAGTGTAATACTCATGAGGACCACTCCTAACTATTGACCACAATTCCATGTCTTGATCTATGATGAACATCTTCATCAATGCCTTCCAGTGCATGAAGTTATCACCACAGAACAATGGAGGTCTGTTTGCTGCCCTTCCTTATGAGAATCCACCATCTCCTACATTACTCATAGTCACAAGACTGTTAGATCTATATTAGTGACCCAATCTCTAATACCAAATGCAAGATTGTAATGTAGACTAAATACAGGACCAAAATACTCTAGAAGGGGGGGGGGGTTGAATAGAGTATGGAAACTTTTTGCTAAACACAAATTTTAACTAAGTAAATATGTGAGAAACTCAAATATCAAGGCCTTGAGATTTTAGTAAGCTAGTCAGAAACTTTCTAAGGAAAAACAGAAAGCTTAGAGGCCTTGAACTACCACCAGTTCTGAACAGTTTGTAAACCCTAGTTTGATTTGAGTTGCTTGCAACAAAAAATAACAAAACTGTAAAGTAAAGAACACAAGGCAATTTACAGAGTTCAGTCCCAATGGACCTAATCTCTGCCTGAGGGATCTAATCCCACTAGGATTGGGCAAACACTTCTTATTACTCACACAGAAACAGCCCTAGATCTCCAAGCCTAAGTGAATTCCCTTACACCTATACAACTTGTGGTTCCAAACCTATCTAGTACCAGCTACTAACTGCTGAGCTAACAAGAACCTCTTGTTGTTCACTTGAACAACCAACCACTAGGTTTAGTGAGGTTTTAGATATATAGATGAGCAGATCACAAAACAGAAGAAGAACACAGTAGAAGAATAAGGTTGTGAAGGCCTGGATGTGTTCTTCAGGAAAGTGGAATGATTGATCTTCTGAAAGCTGTAATTGAATCCTGAATGTATGTGTGTTTGAATATCTGGTATTCCACGAATTTTCCACACCTCTCTCAGTTCTCTGCAAGCTTCTCTATCTCTTTCAAAATTCAAACCAGTCTTTTATCCACTCACTGCAACTGAATGAGAGATTCTAGGATCTCAGTTCCTGCAAATCCTCATCCTTTCCAACTACAATTCAAACAGCTTTGAGTAGATATACGTTGGTGTTTGTTGAGATTGAACTTGCACGTTTAACAAACCTGCAACAACATTAAAACACAGCAACAACAAAATCCAAAAATATAACAGCACTAAGTCTGTTTGGATTTCCAGTTTCTGAATAAAAACTGGATGAGTGAATCAAACAATAATCTGATTAACTTCTGAAACATATAACTCATGATAAACTATTTTAAGACTTTTACAAGTCATTAAACAATCATAATTATAAATATCAAACCCTGCAAGAAAGAATCAAATTAACTCTGTAAAAACTGTCAGCAGCTCAAGGCACATCTCAAGCCCTTGAAGCTCTGAACATGCTTCACAGTCTTTCAATGTTGAGACCGGAAATCTTTGATTGTCTCTGATCAGGATATCTGCAATTGTGTTAGATGTATAACATAAATATTTGCAGCAAATCTCTGATCTTAAACATCAGATATACAACCTGCAACACAAGATTATTAGAGCATACAATATAATAAAGCTACTCTCAAGGCTTTGAAGCTCTGATCACTATCTCAAGGCCTTGGAGTCTCAGAAATACTTTGTCGTTGTCTTTCATCACTCAAAACAGCTACTTCTCAAAACACACTTAGAAGTCTTTGAGTCAACACGGTGCTTTCGAGATAGGAGCATTTCCAGGTGCTAAGTCTAGGGTAAAATCCAATTCTCATTTTGGGGCATCCCTGGAATCTCCTCTGGAAAGACGTCAAAAAATTACCTTACGACAGGTATCTCCTCCAGCAGATTTTCCTCCTTCAATACATCTTGGACGTAACACAAGGAGGCAGAGGTCCCCTTCTTCACTTGGTTGACTATGGTCAAGGCTGACACTAGTATAATGTGAGGTTCCACTTGTGATACCACGATAGATTATCTTCTCCCCTTTGGGTCCTTTCAACCGAACCTTCTGCTCATAGCAGTCATAACTGCTCGATACATCCTGTGCCAGTCCATCCCTAGAATTAAATTTATACCCCCCCCCCCAGATCAAACTTTATTAGGTTGGCTGGTAGGGTACTTGATAGGATTTTCAATTCAAATCCTTCAAGTATGGTGTCACATACTGTTGCTTGGCCAGTATGGGTTGCAACGGGAATGGATATAATAGATGACTTATTCAAACCCAACTTATCAACAAATGATGATGATATTGAATGAGTAAGATGCACCAGAATCAAATAATACAAAAGTTGGTTGTCGTGGATAAGGAACGTACTAGTGACAACTCCATGAGCAGCTTCTGCCTCAGTCTTTTTTATGACAACAATCCTTCCGACTTTGGCATTCTAAACTCCAGCTTCTCCTGCTGCATTGTTGTTGACCGCAGTGCCAGCATTGTTGTTTCGGTTATGAGCTCTATTTTGTCTGGCATTCCCTCGATGCAGTTCGGCTTCCTTCCATAGCCATTACCTCCATTGTTTTGATGGTTGCCAAAGTTTCCATACCCAATCTGCATATTATTGTTGGAATTGAGCCCTATAGGCAATCAATTTGGCGTGACTTTTATATGGACTTACTATTCATTGTGTTATCGATATGGAGATATGTTAACATAAATAAAGTCCTTAGAATATAAATGTCATATTCTTAAATATCCATTGTACATTATAATGATTATTAGGACGATCACTATAGACTAATATGTGGGTAGATTGATATGGAGATATCACGTCTAACACGTGGGTATGCATTAGGAGTAATGACATATCGGATTGACCCACCACAAGAAGGCAATATATAAATTATGTTAATGTCACAAGTGCTTCTCGTAGTGATAATGCTGTTGTAATCCTTAGACTTGAAGTCACTAGATTCTCTAGTTGTGAAATATCAAGTTTTGATATATTCAAACGTTACGCCGTAACTGGGTAACAATAGAAATACTAACAGGTCATGATAGGAAGCAAGCTGAGAGATGGTAGTGATGTAGAGAGGATTTGTCCCTCCTACATAATGGGAGTAAATATCCACGACCACTCGAAGGGTGGAATATCTGGAAAGACTCAGATAAATCAATACGGGATATTGATGTTATCTGTATAGATAAGTCTATTTCCAGGATCGAGAAACTATGGATTGGATATACAAGTGTGACAATTATGTCTTGTGTCCAATCCGGATATGGAGGCAAAAGGATAGATACAAGACAGTAACATTGGGCACATGGTTTGTCGGATCACATCCTATTTATGTTAGTTGGGTGGTATAGATGTGTTGCTAGACACCGCTCTATGTTTATAATTGTTACTACCAGCCTGAGTAGAAACATAGAGGGTCACACACCTTATGGATTGAACTGGATTTGGATATTAATTAGTATGACTAATAAATCAAAAGATCAAAGCGCAACCACAAGAAAATTTAGTAGGACTAATTTGCAAGTTGGAATAATTCGTGTATGGACAGGATTAGTATTGGGGAAATATGTAGTTAATAAGGAGTTATTAACTATATAAGGGCAATCCTAGCTTATTATTTCACAAGTGTGTCATTATTGTGTGAAATAACAAAGCAATGAGAGAGACAAAGCAAGACGTCGAAGCCCCTTACCCGTGCGCCCCTTGAGCCATCGGCCACCTACTGGCGCGGGTTCCATGCCCCGTTTTGTGTGATCCTTCTTCCTCCTTCTTCTGTAGCTAGCACTTGACGTGGAGGAGGATTTCTATCTTGTAATCCAAGGTGTGGATATCGTAGAGACGTGGACATCATTCTATGTTGTGATCACACAACCAACTAAGGTACACAAATGTTCTTCCCCTATCACGTTATGAACGCTTCCCTGCGATCCGTGGAGGGATTTGATCAGGAATTAAATTTGTTATTTTGTTGCGTTACCTGCATCAAATCCCTACAGCTAGCGGGTTGTTGGTTCCCATACTGCTGGTTGTGCCCAAAATTGTTCCCATTTTGCTGGTGATTACCCGGGTAGTTGTTCTGTTTTAGCCTCGGAAAGTTTCTTCCTTGATTCACTTGATGGTTTCCTACTGGTGGTGCTCGGCATTCATAGGCTCGATGTTCCCTCCTACCATAATTGTTTCAGGTGACTACATTTCCATCAAAATCCTCTCCTGGGTGGTTCCTTGGGCCCTTCTTTGAGTAATAGCGGTGAACCCGTTGATTTCCCTGGTTCTGCTGGTTGCCTCGATACTGTCTTTGATTACCTCCTCCATTGTTGAGCTAGATCCTCTGGCTTCCCTTTGCAAAGTCGTTGTTACTTCCTCCTGCCTCTTCTAGCTCGCACTTCTTACATTTCTCTTCTTGGGCGACACAGACTTGTTAGATATCAGCAGCTTTGTCATAGGCTTCATGGAGAGTATGATAGGTTTTGTTCAACAGAGACTCCTGCAGCCAATCGTGCAATCCAAAGATGAATTTGGACATTTTTATCTCTTCGTCGGGAATCGTGTTGACCGAAACCGCATCAGCTCCATGAACTTTAAGAAATACTCGGTTACGGAGTCATTTCCTTGTTGTAGATTCTGCAATTCGTGTTCCTTTCTCCTCTTCACATGAGAAGGAAAAAGCAGGATCTGAGAGCAGTCTGGAGGGCTTCCCAGTCAAAGTTGGGTCGAGCCAACAGGGTTTCTCGGGAGCTCCTCCACCAAAGATTTGCCTCACTCTTCAGATAAAACACCGCCCATTTGACTTTCCGATCCTCGGGGCATTCCACATTCTCAAGGATCTTATCCATCTCCATGATCCAATATTCCAGCTCAACGGGGTCGTCGTTCCCCATGTAACTCGCATGTTTCATGTCCGCCACTTTCTTGGCCCAGTTACCTCCTGCCTGAGCTCCATTGCCCATCATTTGAGCCATTTGAGCAAAGAATTTCTCTTTTTTTTCATTGTTTTGTGCCATTGCTCTTGTTGGACTCTCCTAGTTTAGCAGCGCAGTGGTCTATCAGTCATATTCCTACACAATCACCTATTATATCATTTCTTAATCTATCATGGACATGAAAATTAAAATGAATCGTCTCATAACATACATGTTTGGCAGTCTATATGACACAAGTATCACACTTAAAATATCATCTATCACACAGGAATTAAGACATGCAACATGTTGGAATAGGTGCCCTAGAGGCAATCTATATTTAGTATGAACGATGTTTTGGCTAGAATATTTATTTATTAATTATTTTGATATTTAATATAATGAAGTCCTTAGATACAATGTGTTGTTTATCTTAAATATCCTTAGTCCATTATATTGGTTAATAGGACGATCAAATATAGACTAGTATGTGTGTAGATTGATATGGAGATATCAAGTCTAACAC
Organism: Linanthus parryae; assembly: GCA_023055425.1. Classification (NCBI taxonomy): domain Eukaryota; kingdom Viridiplantae; phylum Streptophyta; class Magnoliopsida; order Ericales; family Polemoniaceae; genus Linanthus; species Linanthus parryae. The sequence continues at coordinate 128,314,647 of JALGPY010000001.1, forward strand.
ATGGGTATGCATTAGGCGTAATGGCATATTGGATTGACCCACTGCGACATGGATACATTAGATTATGTCAAAGTCACAATCGCTTATCGTAGTGCTAATAATATTGTGGTCCTTAGACTTGAAGTCACTAGATACTCTAGTTGTGGAATATCATGCTTTGATGTTATCCAACATTGCGCCTTAACCTGGTAACTATAAAGATAGCTATCGGGCATGATAGAAAGCAATTTTAGAGATCGTAGTGACATAGAGAGGATTTGTCCCTCCCATATAACGGGAGCAAATATCCATGGCCACTCGAGGGATGGTGCTTATTGAATGTCTGTCCAGACTCGGATAAATCAATATGGAGATATCGATGTTATCTGCTTGCATAAGCATATTCCCAAGATCGAGAAAGTATGGATTGAATATACGAGTTTGACCATTATGTCTCGTGTCCAATCCGGATATGGAGACAAATGGATAATAGAATATGTGATATTTGGACACAAGGTTTGTCGGGATCACTGACTATTTCTATTAGTTGGATGTCATGTATGTGTTGCTAGACACCGCCCCATGTTAGTAATAAGTTACTACCAACTAAGTAGAAACCTATGGGGTCACATACCGGATGGATTAAATTGGATATAGGTATTAATTAGTTGGACTAATTAATAAAAGGATCATAATGCAACCACAAGAAAACTTAGTAAGACTAATTTGCAAGTGGGCTAATCCATGTAAGGACATGATTAGTATTGGGACTTTATGTAGTTAACAAAGAGTTATGACTATATAAAGGATCTTTAGCTTGTTAATTCTATACACAAGTCATTATTGAGAGAACTTAACAAAGCAAGAGAGAGAGACAAGGAAGAAGCCCGAAGCCCTCTACCCCATCCACCCCTTGTCGTCGGCCACACCAAGGCAAGGCCTTCGTGCTCCGTTTTGCGTGATCATCCTCCTCCTTCTTCCGTTGCTAGCACATCACGGTGAGAAGGAATCCAACCAAGATCCAAGGAGTGGATATTCATAGACACGAAGACACTATTCTTCGTGTGATCTCCCAAACCAAGATACACATCTTCTATGCTCTTATCATGTTATGATTAGCTCTTCCTGTGATCCTTGGTGGGCTTTGAGTAGGAAACTTTGTCATCCCGTTGCGTTACCTACGTCAAAACCCAACACAACATCAATCAATTCATACACATACTTGCTTCTATAAACTCAAACTTATATTCATCTTTTCTGAAACACAATTTTAGAATACATAACTCTATCATTCATTATGGGAGTAATATTTTTCCCACGGATAGCAAGAAAGATGATCACAAATAATAACTCCAAGTCGTGTTAAGCATATATCTCAAAGCTTTGAAAAAGATTTGAGAAATTAGAGATATAACTGCAGAACACAGAGGCTTTAAAGCTTTGAGATTTGGAAAACTCCAAAGCTTTGGAACTTCATTTTTAGAAAGTAATGAAAAAATAAATGAAGTAAGCAGCAAGAGCACAATGATTTTACAGAGTTCGGTCACAATTGGATCTAGTCTCTGCCTGAGGGATCTTATCCCTCCAGGATTCTAACACAACTTCTTATTAATCACCCATATTTAGCCCTAGATCTCAAGCCTAAGTGAGATACATTTCACCTATACAGCTTGTGGTTCCCAATCTATACAGTTCCAACTACAATATGTTGAAACAATAAGAACCTATTTGTTGTTCACTTGAACAACTAAACTTCTAAGTTTGTGAGGTTTAAGAACATACAATGATAATACCAGTTTAGTACAAGTATGAAGAACACATAATAGAAATAAGAAATAAAGCTTCGAAGTGTTCTTCAATCTATGATGAATGATCTTGCTTTTGCAGTGTTAATGGCCTAATGAATTTGAAGACTTCAATGATCTGATCTCTCCTGTTTGTAGCACTCTTCAATTCACACGTTGATCAGTATTTTCTTCTTGTCTCTTTTTGAAATTCAAAGTACTGATTACTTAAAGAACAGCCTGCAACAACCTGAGAGATTTTAGGAACTAAATACCTAAAAATCCTCTTCCCTGGTATGCTTCTTTCAACAGATATGCTAGAATATCTATCTGATTTGTTTATGGACGTTGGAATTCCCAACAACCCTGCATATACTCAACGAACAAGATCAAACAATATCCAGACAAAGTAGCATCAAGATCTGATCAGCAATATGCTAACAGTTCATGAGAAAAACTAGGCCAGGTTTTTCTTATAATAAACTCAGTTTATACATCCAATCTAATGAATATATCATCGACACATTATAGAAAAAGTATTAATAGACAATAATAGATCCATAACAAGTCATGAAATCCAAAATAACCTGCATACACAAATTTAATCAGATGAACTTAGCAGTGAACAGTACTCAATGAATCTCAAAGCTTTGAAGCTTTGCCTGCTAGTTCATCAGAATGAACTTGGATTTCAAATCCAATTCAGTCCTGCATATTATGTTAATCAATCCAAAACATGGATTACTAATGCCTGCATAGTATCATATAGAGTTGTATAACTCATTCCATATCAAAATCAAAGACCTGCACAGAACAGTTAGCCATATATATGCATAGTTACAGTGCCTCAAAGCTTTGAAGCTTTCGCACCTAGGAATATTTGCAGCTTGTGTTTCTGGCTTTCATCATCAAAGAACCAAAGCTCCTTCTGCATATTCATCCATATATTAATATCAAAGAGCTTCAGATCTATCAATCTCCCCCTTGATGAAAAACAAAACACATTATTGAAATCTGGATTTTGAATAAATTTCCTGCAACTCAAAAACATAAGTGATCCACCAATACCAGTAATAATATCAATCTAGTGATCACATTTAAACATAATATAGCACATTAAAACAAAAACAACCATATTCATAGCAATAACCAACCAGCATCCTACAAAAATTATTATAGGACTTAACGAAAACTAGAACACATAATCTAGAACACATAATCTTCTCCCCCTTTCTTACTTTCATCAAAAGAGTAGAAGAAATGTATGATCTTGTTCAGAGTTTTTTTAAAAGAAAACAAAATAATGAAAAAAAAAACTTTAGGACTTAGAAGAAAGAGATGACAAAAAGATTAAGAAGGATGGGTTTCAAGGCTTTGAAGATTTAACTTTTGTATCATTCTTTGCATATTTCTTTCCAGGCTTAGCTTTCCCTTTTCCTTTTTCCTGAGCTTCTTCCTGTTCTTCCTTAGCTGTCTCTCCTTCTGAATCTCCTTTAGCTTCAGCTGGTTCTTCTCTTTGCTCACCTTGTTCAGCAGCTTCCTCACCTTGTGCTTCCTCAGTTTCAGCTTGCATTTTTTCCATCACTTCATCAATAACCCTATCCAAATCAGCAGCTTTCTTTTCAGCAGTCTCTGCAACTGTTTCCTCATCACCATCCTCGTCCTCAGATTGATCAAAAAGATCCTTAGAAGCAAGAACAATAGGAACTGGTTTCTTCTTCTGTTGCTGCTTCTTGATAGCTTCTCCAAGTACTTCATCTGAATCAATGCTAGTTTCTCTTCTTTCTGAAGAGGGTATCTTTTCCAGGTTCAAAATATCAAGCTTATTTTTCACCAAACCTTTGAACTTAATGAAATCAGTAGACAGGTCAAATAACCGTTGTCTCAAATCCTCCACTCCATCTTCCAGAACTTCAACCCTATCTAGTATTTAAGAAAAATCCAAATTACCATACACTCTGGGGTTGTAGCAGCTCTATGTTTGATAAACTCCTTCTCCTTCAACTCTTTAGAACTCAGTTCATAATAGAATTTTCATTGTCCTTTGACAGTTTGAACTATCCCAATCCTTTGAAGAGATGCCTCATCCACCAACCCAAAATCAGTTGTAATATTTTCTTCATCCATAGAGACTCCAAAGTGTTCGAAAAACAAAGGTAACACATTTGCATAAGGCAGGGAATGATTCCTAGTTCTAGTGCCACAGTACACCATATGCTCCATAACAACAGTAGGGAGATCAGCTTCAAACCATTGACATATCAGATACACCAGAATCAATACCTTATCTGTTACCAACTCTTTGGAATACTCTCTGGTAACTACACATCTCATAATGATAGAAAACAGAATGTTAGCCTCACATGTAAACACAGAATGTGTTAACTGTTTTGGTTCAGTAGGGTTTCCCTCCAAGAAAAACAAGGCTTTGACTTTCTCCAAAATTTCCTTCCGATCAGGATGATCATTAACCCGATATTTTCTAGGAACTACCAAGACTTTGGCAAAAACCCTGTGATCCAACTTAATGTCAATCCCAGCAACTTTTGATGTAAGAATGTAATTGTCACTATCATCCAACTCTTGAACCAAGTTTAGACAAAAAAGGCTAGTCAACCTAGGATAAGCCTCAGATGGTGGATTCAACAAACTCCTAACAGATGATTCTATCAATTTCTTAATGTAGTATAAGTCCAGTAAAGCCAACAAATCAGTACTAATTAGACTACATAAGGAAATCCCGGATGATGCATACCCATCCATCCACACAGTCTTAACCTCAGAATTAACAAACCAAGTATCAGGCAAAATGTTCTTACCAAAATTTGTAGCCTTCTTATTCTTTACTGCGCTGTGTTTCACTCTTTTCTTTTCTGGAGTTCTTTCATCCTTCTTCTCATCAGCTTTCTTTCCCTTTGAAGATGGTACATTCTTCTTCTCACTTTTTCCTTCAGCCTCTTCCTTCTTCTTCTTGCTTGATTTTTCTCCCTGATCCTTACTCCCCTGTTCCTTGATCTTCACTACTTCTTCTGTTGCAGATTCAGATTCTGACCCAGCCACTGCTTCATCTTGAACTTCCTTTCCCTACTTGAGCTTCTTTGAGGCTGGTGAAGTCTCATGGACATTAGCTGTCTCTTTTGAATCTGATCCATGAATGGTGATCTTCCTGTTAGCCTTCCTTTTTATCCTCTTATTGGAAGTCGGTCCTTGTTGCTTGATTCTCTCAGATTTGCGCTCCATTGTGGTTAGGGTTTGAGAGGGTTTGAGAGAAAGAAGAGAGAGAGATAGGTACGAAGAGAATAAAGATGAGAATGAAAGAAATAAGCCCTGAAGTTGACTTAAGTAGGTAGAAGAGTCTGATTTGAAAAGTGGATTTGCATGCAAAAGAGATTGCATGATTTTAGAAGATATTTTTTAGATATTTTGTCAAAATCTCTGAACATTTGAGATGTTCTGTAATTATCTAAAAAGATATTACAAAATATTTCACGATCCAATTTGTAATAAATTAAATATCCACTTAATCAAAGCAAAGTATAGTAGTTCAAAGCTTTGAGAAGTTTCAGACCAACACAGAAACCTTCAAATCTTTGAGCCATACTTTCAAGGCTAAGAAAGTATGATCTAAAGGCTTTGAGATTTTCACATGTAATACACATGGAGACTAATACTCCCCCAAAACCAATGCATCCTTGTTTAACATACCCAATTCAAGTCTTAGGGATGCAAACCTCTCATCTGGCAATGGTTTAGTGAAAATATCAGCTATTTGCATAGTAGTAGAAATAAAAGATAGAACAATATCACCTTTTTCAGCATGATCTCTAAGAAAATGATGTCTCACATCTATGTGATTTGTCCTTGAATGCTGAACTGGATTCTTTGATATAGAAATGACACTTGTATTTTCACAGTTGATAATCACATTTCTGAATTCACATCCAAGGTCTCTTATTTGTTGAGCAATCCATAAGACCTTAGAGCAACAGGCTCCAGCTGCAATATATTCAGCTCCTGCAGTTCATGGAGCAACTGAATTTTGCTTCTTTGAATGCCAACTAATCAGTGATGAACCAATAAATTGGCAACATCTTGAAGTACTCTTTATTTCTACTTTGTATCCTGCAAAGTATGCATCTGAATAACCACTCAACATAAATTTAGATCTTCTTGGATACCAAATCCCCAAGTCTTTGATTCCATTCAAGTATTTGAAAATCTTTTTCACAGCAATCAAATGACTTTCTTTAGGATCTGCTTGAAATCTAGCACACATGCATACACTAAACATTATATCTGGTCTACTTGCAGTTAGATACAGAAGTGAACCAATTATACATATATATTCATTTTGATTCACACTCATAACATTTGTATCCTTGTCCAAAGATAAAGATGAACTCATAGGGGTTTTAACAACCTCGGACTATGACATGATATATTTATTAACCAGTCCTTGGTGTATCCTGCAAAGTATGCATCTGAATAACCACTCAACATAAATTTAGATCTTCTTGGATACCAAATCCCCAAGTCTTTGATTCCATTCAAGTATTTGAAAATCTTTTTCACAGCAATCAAATGACTTTCTTTAGGATCTGCTTGAAATCTAGCACACATGCATACACTAAACATTATATCTGGTCTACTTGCAGTTAGATACAGAAGTGAACCAATTATACATCTATATTCATTTTGATTCACACTCATAACATTTGTATCCTTGTCCAAAGATAAAGATGAACTCATAGGGGTTTTAACAACCTCGGACTATGACATGATATATTTATTAACAAGTCATTGGTGTATTTACCTTGATGCACAAAAAATAATTTCTTCATTTGATGCACATGAAGTCCAAGAAAGAAATTTTGTTCTCCCATTAAGCTCATCTCAAATTCCCTGCACAGTAGACTTGAAAACTCTTTTGAAAGAGCATCTTTAGTAGCACCAAATATAAACACATATCTGTACCACTAAAAAAACTTTTTCATGATTCTTGATAAAAAAGAGTTTTGTCAACAAGTCCTATCTTGAAACCATTTTCAAGTAAAAACTTAGAGAGTCTGTCATACCAAGCCCTTGTAGCTTGTTTAAGTCCATACAAGGCTTTGTCTAATTTGTAAACATGATCAGGAAATGTGTCATTTTCAAAACCTGGTGGTTGAGCAACATATACTTCTTCTTGTAAATATCCATTTAGAAAATCACATTTGACATCCATTCGAAAAAGTTTTATATGATTATGTGATGCAAATGCAAGAAGTATTCTGATAGCTTCTAACCTTGTAACAAGGGCAATTGTTTCCTCATAATCAATTCCTTCTTCTTGATTGTATCCATGTGCAACCAGTCCTGCTTTATTTCTCACAACCTTACGTTTTTCATCAAGTTTGTTTCTGAACACCCATCTAGTTCCAATCACTGATTGCTTCTTTGGTCTAGGAACCAAATTCCAAACTATGTTCCTTTCAAACTCATTCAGCTCATTCTGCATTGCAATGATCCAATCTGCATCTTCTAGTGCTTCTTTTGCATTTTTTGGTCTATAAGTGATACAAAAGCACTGAAAGCACCCAGATTCCTCAGTTGACCTCTTGTCTGAGTTCCAGTTGTTGGATCTGATCTGATGTTATCTGCAGGATGATCTGATAAGTATTTGAACTTATTTTTAGGTGTCCAAGTGTATGATCCTCTATGGCTTTGATTTCTTGACACAGTAGAAGGAGCATCATATGTCCTGTCAGTTTCAGTGTCAAGGCTTTGAGATTTTGGCTCAGCAGGGGGTTCAAGGCCTTGAGATTCTTCTGAATGTTTCTGCAGCTTAGTTTTGCTTCTGTTGACTTTCTCATTGTCATCATAAGCCTCATACTTGTTCAAATTGAGATCCTCAAAACTTTCACTCGGAGAATCATAAGTACTTTCATCAAAAATCACATGAATACTCTCCTCTATAATTTTAGTTCTCTTATTGTAAACTCTATAAGCCTTGCTAGTCTGAGAGTAATCAAGAAAAACACCTTCATCACTTCTAGCTTCAAACTTACCAAGATTATTTTTTCCATTGTTATGCGCAAAACAAGTACAACCAAATGGCTTAAAATAAAAAACACTGGGCTTTCTGCCGTTGAACAATTCATAAGGAGTTTTCTTCAGGATAGGTTTGATCTTGAGCACATAATTGACAGTATTAACCGCTTCTGCCCACAAATACTTTGGCAAATTACTTTCAAGTAGCATGGTTCTAGACATATCCTCAAGAGCTCTATTTTTCCTCTCAACTACTCCATTCTGCTGAGGAGTTCTAGGTGCAGAAAAGTTGTGTGAGATGCCATGCTTCGCACAAAATAAATCAAAATCAAGTTGATCAACTTCTCTACTATGATCACTCCTAATAGATGCAACAGGTAAATTTTTCAAAGTTTGAAGCTCTTTACTAAGCTTTGAAAATTCAGATAATGCTTCAGACTTATCTCTAATAAACATAACCCATGTAAATATGAAATAATCATCAACCACAATAAACATATATCTCTTACCTTTGGGTTTTTGAACCCTCATAGGACCACACAAATCTATATGCATCAATTCTAAAGGTCTAAAAGTACTTACAAAGTTCTTTGGCTTGAATGAACTCTTGGTCTGTTTACCTTGAGTACATGCCTTGCAAATCTCATCATCTTTGAATTTTAGGATTGGTAAGCCTCTTACCAAATCTTTTGAGATGAGTTTGTTAATAGTGTGCATGCTTATATGACCAAGCTTTCTATGCCAAAGCCTTGAGTTATCCTCCAAAATTTTGAGACATTTCAGATTTTCACCTGCAACTTTGTCAGTACTTAGAGCATAAACATTATGTGACCTAGGAGCAGTGAGTATGCAATTGCCTGATTTTTCATCTTGCACCACACATTTTTCCTTGTCAAAAACTACCTTATTTCCTTTATCACAAAGCTGAGAAATACTCAACAAATTATACTTAAGACCATCAACTAGATAAACATCTGAAATTGACAATGCAGAGTTATTACTAATGCTACCTATACCAATGATGTTGCACCTTGCTTTTGTCATCTAGTGTGATTGTTCCTTCTGACTTCTCTTTAAGCTCAGTGAATAAAGATTTCTTTCCACTCATGTGTCTGGAACATCCACTATCCAAAATTCATTTTTGATATTGACACGCTCCAACTGCAAGTGTACAGCTGTCGTGTGTAGTAATAAATTCCGGAAATCCGGGTTGTCGAACCCAAGAGACTTCGTCGTAAATTAGCGATTAAATTCGTTCTTTATGTGGGCAAAACGCAGTTGTGTTGTTCTATTAATCCTACTAAAATTAAAAACAAGTATCTCAATTAATCAATTGAATTGCTTCACGATTAATAAAGATGAACGATTATAAAATTTCTCAAAGTTTGGAAAGTCAGGATATCTCTACGGGTCACTAGGTATTTCACACGATATTGGATTTATGTTTTGTTAACACGATTAACATTTATCTAGCTAAACGAGCACAATTACGTTGAAGATGTCTCAACCAACTCATATGTTTAAACTATTAAAAACTGATTTCTCTAGCCTAATTGAGTTTAAACACGCATTACGAGAATTTGTCTACTCTTTGTTCTAGCTAACTAGCAAGATTTCTCAACCCTAGATACGGCTAGTGTGTATTTCAATTTTCCGGGCAATGAATATTGATGTCTCTAACATTCATAACCTAGCTCTATCCTAACAATACGTCTATTGATAGCAGAGATGAATTAAACACATAAAATACACATAGCTAGATAAAAAGTTCATCAATTAAGCATAATAGCATGAAATCAAATCCATAAATCACAAATATCGTGATCAAACCCTAGCTCCCTACGAGATACCCTGAGAAAAGTGTTTAGCTACTCAAAAACATGATTCACGTACAAAGTTTCGTGATCAAATAACAAGAATAGAGAAGAAACGGGGTTTTAGAGATCAAACGAATGATTCCAAGCCTCCTTGATCGTCTCCTAAGCTCCAAGCTCTCTTCAATGTGATAGAGTACGTGATAATGCCCAAAAACATGCCCTAACTAAGTCTAATACGTTCTCCCAATGTTTAGAATAAGTTAGGAGTAATTACAAAGCAACCCCAAAAAGTTACAAACTAAACTCTGCGTGAACTAGGTCGTGTGACCTAGTTAAGTAGGTCGTGCGACCTACTGTGCTGCCCAGAACAGGTCGTGTGACCTGTGTAGTAGGTCGCATGACCTACTGAAACAAGCTGGATTCGCTAACTAGGTCGTGTGACCTAGTAACTAGGTCATGCGACCTAGTTGCTTCATCAAATCTTTCCATCTTCTTCCCACTTGTTCCTCTTGCTTCCGAATCACTTCCCGGGCATCGTTTCTTCATTCAATCCTCCATTTTGAGCTCTCCTCATGCCTCAACACTCGTATCATCTTCTCTTGAGCCTCTCTAGCACTTGATCCATCAACTCTCGCGTTCCTTCCCAAATCTTGAGCTCGCATCACTTCCGAAGTTCGTTTCCTCTATCCACTTGCTCCTCGCGTGCTCCGGCCCTGAAAATCACAACACGAACACCCCGCGAAGATCAAATGTGACAAAATAAGATAAATAGCACGTAAAACAATGCAAGAAACGCCCAGACTTCACATTTTAGCATACGAACTCACTTTCTCAAATAAACACATGATCTAGAAAAGACGCAACATTTTCCATTATGAGCACACAAAATGTAGCAAAATAAGCAATAAAATAACTCCGAAAACGGAGTTATCAACTACCCCCACACTACATTTTGCTCGTCCCGAGCAAATCCCAACTTTCACATCATGTCCAAGCCACAAACTCCACTAGCTTTCAACCCACCATATTGCATACATAACCAAATATTAGCCGACTTGACGCAAACAAGACTCAATTCACAACTCGATTCATGCAACAATATGATGCAATGCAAATTAGACTCGATCCTAAACACATATATTTACACACACACAACACTAATTTTTTTTGTCTTTTTGGCGAGATCGGGCAATCTCAAGTCCCTAAATCGGTTCTCATGGAGTGATGATCAATTTAGATACAAGGCGTGAATTGAAACTAAACTTGACAACAAGAATTTCCCTTAGATCGTGTAGAGAACCTAACCTTACTAAATACAAGAGTATACCACCTCTTCGCGTGTGCCGATAAGTAAGAGGCTACGCTAGGCTAAGCCACATCCAAGGTACGAGCTCCTAATCCGCTAACGGTTTTAGAAAGTTGAGGCTTAGGGACATAAGGAAAATCATGATGAAACACGTCCTAAAGCGTCACATTCTCACATTGTAACCCACATCTCACACACCCTCACCACGATGATAGAAACCGCAACCCGAAACTCACCGTCTCCGGCCCTCGATTCCCTCAAAACCCCGGTACAGTTACGATCCCGTGGCCACCGTCTTGAGTCGTGCACAAAATTCAAACCGTCGTTACCGAAATAGTTGCTTCCTCCACTCGATTTCCGTTAAGCTCAATCTCTTTCCTTTATTCCATCTCTCCTTTTTTTCTCTCTTTTTTTTCAATTTTTTTTTTTCATTTTTTTTTTTATATAAAATTCCACAATCAACACAATCCTTTCAAATGTACGAGTGGTCTTCCAAGAGTAGTCAAACGAGTATGTTAGGGGAAGAAAACAAACAATCCAATGAATGAGTATCACATATAAAATTCATCTTCCCCTAACTCTATGAAGTACATGGTGCCACTAAACAAAGCCGCAAACAAATCAAATCACATGTGTGGGGATGGAGTCGTCGCAAGCTCGATCTCGATGTCCGTGGTCAAAAGTCGACACCCCCACACTCGAATGTAGTCACGTCCCCTCTCAAGTAATCAAAACAATGTAAGTCTCGTGCCTAATCCAACCAAACCTCCTACACCACGATGAATGAGATCCAGTACCTAGCACGATCCACCAATTAAATCACCCAAACCAATTTGTGCGTATTAGATGTCACGCACTCACGGCTCTCCACAACTGTGCCCATGATGTAACGACATGGAACACCGCCACACCGAAGTGCGCAAGCCTACTCTCACTCACCCTCGCATTCCCCTCGATAATCATAAATGAAGTACATGCGATACGTAAGACTCACACAAATATATCATGAAGCACTCCCTCATCGAACCCCCTCAACTACAAACACCCTCGTGACGCACTAAAGCGGTGATTCTAACCAATCAATGATGAATGCCAAGAATCGTCACCCTAAGTCCAGAGGTTATCAAAGAATCCAAGGTTCGAAACAGGGTTCACTAGTGGTCCTACAAGGTAAGTTCTATAAGCAGTGAGTGCTCTAATACACACCTCGCACAGCTGTTCTGTGTGCCACTACGAGGCGGGTTGGCGACTACCTAAGACGTACACATGAATGTTTGGCTTGTTTAGCTCACACCTAGCTCAACTCTTGTAAGAAAACTAGGCACACACTTTTAGATTTGAAAATCAAGTAAGTGTATAAAAATAGGTAGGCACTTCCGTAAAGAAAGTTTCTCTATACATACTAAGGGGAACTCACATTGTCTATCTCGGTCGCAAGTCACGCCCTATGCCTAAATTTCTCACACTCCTCGATTTTACCAATTCTAGGATCTTTTTGATTGCCCTTTCTCAAATTTTTAATTTTTTTTTTTATTTTTTTTTTTTAGATAATATTTCCTACTCTATATGCATGGGCCGACTCGAAAGAAGACTCGAAACTGACTCAATTCGGGTAGGTGGACTCAAAGTAAGAAAACGTGCAATCAAATAATACGAACACATATATATATCACACAACACTATGACACAAACACACTCTACGACAGAGACTACGAAACACACTACGACACAAACATCCTATATGCAATTGGTTTATGCAGACACGGACTTGGCTAATATTCAGAAAATCCCACCCCCACACTAGAATGCTTCGTTGTCCCCAACGAATTCAGAGATAAAACAAAGGGACTCAACATTCCAATGCGAGGGCGGGCTGGTCTACTCGCTCTCCTCCGAGCCATCCGAGTGGTCACTCGACAAATACATCAAAATCTGAGGTTCCGGAGTCAGGGTCACCCCGCCTGCCCTGCCAAGCTCGTGTAACCACTGATTCTGCTTATGCAGAATATCACCGAGCTGGCGCTGGTTCCGTCGCGCATGCATAGCCCTTGACTTGGCTTTCCTCTCTGCTTCTTGCCCTCGAGCCACGGCCTTTTTCTCATTTGCAATCATCATCCTTTGCATGGCCTGCAAAGTGGCCTCGAGGCTAACATTAGGTGCGGCAGACGGACTCGACTCCTCACTCACAGCCGGGGTCTTACCCTTACCGCCCCTCTGAGCCCCCTTTTTTGGTGGGGGCCGGCTGCTCTCGACGACTACCTCATCTTTCTTCGGGTCGGGTACCTGAGTCCAGCATCTCGGGGGTTCGGCTGCACGGTCTCCACCATAAAACGCGGCACCAGCCTTAGTGGCCAAGTGCTTTAGCAAATATCCAAACCCGGCTGCCCGACGGTTAGAGTCCCGAAGTCTCGATCGAAAACTCAAATAAATGCGCTTCGGGACGTTGAATCGACGGCCCTCATACCAACACATAGCCATAACACACCACTCAAACCGTATGTCGGTCTGGGTCGAAACGCCCTCAACCCATGCCTCCACTATGTTAACTAAATAACGCGCTCGACGAAGTAAGTGTCTGGCCGAAACCGTCCACTTTCTAACGTCCTGACTCGCATGAGTATCCCACGGCGCTCCCGTCACCCCACCAAAGGCAAAGATCGACACTGCGGTCACTAACTCCTCTACGTTCATTTTCATGGTGGATTCAAAGTGACAGTCGCCCTCGAGTGGTGGCCATTGTAGGGCCGCGGCTATGCTAGCCGGAGAGAAAACAAAAAAAATTCCTACGGGCGTAAATGATCCTACGATCATCCAACTCTCCATCCTCCCCATACCCAGACCACTCGGCGTTTGAGTAAATCTCCCACATGAGCTCCGAACTCGCGTTCCCCTGTACGAGCTCACACCACCCTGCAAGATTCTCTCTTTTCATGAACTCTTGGATTTGTTGGGGCATCTCAGTTTGGAACGGGAAATGCTTTTCTACATTTGCCCCCCTGAACACACTCCCCTCCCGCTTGGCGTACTTGGAATGCGCTAGAAGGGTGATAAACCGATAGTCACAAAACACTCCTTTCGCCGGGTCAAGGTCCCTAGGACTAGACTCTCTCGTGGCCCTCGCTATTGGCACTCTATCAGGTTCCGCACTTGCTAACTCATCAGGGTCCGGGGGGCTGGTGAAACCATGCTCCCCACAACCCAAAAGGTCGCATTCTTAGCTAGGTGACCACCCGCGTCCCCTGTCTCTCTCACTTCTCCCTCGGGGATATACTCGTCATCACTATCGACGACTACTTTTTGTTTCTTCCGTTTCCCCCCGGTTATATTCTGACTCGTAGCTACCCCCTTTCCTTTAGCTACGGCCTTTCCCTTATCTTTTCGACTCGACATGGCACAATAAGGTAGCACAAATTGACAATCAAAGTGACAAAAAGAATTAAGCTACGTGCTCAGTGTCAGGATGTGTGTACGGAAAGGAAACAGTTACGCAATTAACAAATAAGTCCTAGGACTCTAGTCAATCGCCCCCAAGCGCGCTACTAAGCGCAACAATAAATTTGGGCTTTTACTCAATTGTGCCTAAGACTCGATAAAAAGTAATTGCGAGGGAGAGAAGAGTGTACCTACGTGCCCGGAGCAAGTCTTACGGGCACAATTTTCAGATTCCTCCGACAAGAAGGACCGATTTGGTCGTCGGAAATTTTTTTTCTTCAAATTATGCAATCAAGTTGTGCCTTTTGCTCCTTGCAGTGTCCTCTTCGAAAGCCCCAGGTCAATTTTGCCGATTTCAGCCTCAATTTGCCCAATTTCAGATGTTTGACTTCGAAACCCTAGCTTTTTCTTCTTCTTCAATTGGCCACCAAACAACCCCGAATTGAAGCTTCACTCTGCCCTTGTTTGCGGTGGTTTACAGTGGTGGTGGCTGCGCGAATGGGGTGGTGAGATTGTGCGTGGAGGACGACGATGGTGTTCTGCGATGGTGTTCTTGGCGCGCTGGAGGGGGGGTCGGATTTGTGGGTGGGGGTCGGCTGGTGGTAGGGTTGCGCTTTGAGTGGCGATGTGGTGGTCGCGTGGTAGAGAGAAGACAGCGAGAGAAGGCGGCGGTGAACCTGTGATCTGCGATGGTGTTCTGACCTGGGGGGTGAGGCGCCGGGGTCGAAGTCGGGGTCTGGGCGGCAGAGGAGGGAGGGTGGCGGCGGAGTTGGTGTTGTTGCAGCGGACGGCGATGGTGAACCGGTGAGGGCGGCGGAGATGGTGGTGCTGTTGGCGATGGTCGGGGTCTGCGTGGAGGAAGGGAAGGCTTCTGTGTTTTGCCCGATGGAGAGGGGAGAAGATAATGCCTTCTCTTTTTTTTTTATATATATTACATTCAGCTCCCCATAAAGTTTCATGATATTGCACATAGACCCCTCTTTTGGATCAAACTGAACTCCACTTTCACTAGGTCGTGCGACCTAGTCACTAGGTCGTGCGACCTAGTTTTGCCCCTGCAAAAAATTTAACTTTTCCCGACTTGCTTTTTCTTGAATTTTTAGCTTGAAACAGCCTCCGATGAGCTCAAACATGGTATTTCACCCCCACACTTGGTCTCCAATATGCCCATTCACCATCTCGACCCGTAGCTCATGATTTTAACCTCTTTCGCCCTTTCCGGATGCTTTTTATCGCTTTTTCTTCACGAAAACATCCTTTCTCGCCTTTTTTACCGTTCCTCTACTTTTTTCATGGATCTCCTCGACCTCGAGACTCCATTTTGAATATAAACAATTCCCAATGTCCGAGGAATTCTTTATTCCTCAAATTTGCTCTTCTAAAGGCCCGTTTGGCGATTCCGGATGCTTTTCGTCACTTTTTCTTCGCGAAAACATCCAAATTGCCATAACTCTCGCGTCCGGACTCCGATGCATGCGATCCACCTATCAACAGAAAGCTCTCGACAACCCCCACCTAATGGCACTCTTCAATTTAGCTCACGGTCTTGTTTTCAAAAATTTGCCTCGTAATCCGTGCCAATGTGTCTGCTTTCTCGATTTCGCTATACATTCTTCGCTTGCATCGAGAGGGGGAGTCCGGATACGCGTCTCCCCTCAGGTGCATGTGTTGAGTGCGTGTTGGTACATCATTTTTCCCCCAATTCTTCATTTCGGATCCCGATACGCCCTTTTTAGCTGCTTTTTCTCGATTTTTGTGAACTTTTCTCCGTGCGCATCAAGAAGGGGGATCCGGAATAGGTCTTTCACCTAGGAGTCCTGCACATACTCATTATAAACGTTAAATCCACTCTCCCGCACCTCTCATATAAATCAAACAAAATACAATAACAAAACAGAATTGAAAAAAAACTATACTAAAGCAGTAAATAGGTTGGGTTGCCTCCCAACAAGCGCTTTGTAATTTAAGGTCGACGGCCCGACCCAGTTACCTCAAAAGAGCTCAAATATCGGGAATTGCTTTGAGGCGCTCAATCACCCCAATGAAATTCCCGTCCACGTATGGCTTTGCTCGCTGTCCGTTCACCTTGAATCGGTCCCCATTCTCAGCTTCTACCTCAAGTGATCCCCATGGGTAAACCTCAGTAATCGTGAATGGACCACTCCATCTTGACTTCAGCTTGCCCGGAAATAATTTCAGACGTGCATTGAAGATCAGTACCCTTTGGCCCACTCTGAAGTCTCGTGGAATGATGTGCTTGTCATGCCATTGCTTGGTCCTCTCTTTGTAGATCTTGGCACTTTGATATGCCATCAGTCTGAATTCTTCTAACTCCAGCAATGTCTGCTTCCTTTTCTCACCAGAGAGTTTGGCGTCCATGTTCAACTTCTTTAGCGCCCAAAACGCTTTGTGCTCAAGTTCAACCGGGAGATGGCACGATTTCCCAAACACGAGCTGGTATGGAGACATGCCCAAGGGAGTCTTGTACGCAGTTCGATACGCCCATAAACTATCATCCAAGTGTAGGGACCAATCTTTGCGTCCCGGATTGACAGTCTTTTCTAAAATTCCCTTGATCTCTCGATTGGACACTTCCGCTTGCCCATTAGACTGCGGATGGTAAGCCAATGATATCTTGTGCGTATTCACTCCATACTTGCTCAACACATTGGCAAAGAGCTTGTTAACAAAATGAGATCCCTCATCGCTGATAATCGCTCTAGGTGTCCCGAATCGTGTGAAGATATTCTTGCGCAAAAATCTCTCAACTGTAGCACCATCATTTTTCGGGCATGCCACTGCCTCTACCCACTTGGTCACATAATCCACATCAAGAAGTATATAAAGATTGCCAAGTGAGGGAGGAAATGGCCCCATGAAGTCAATTCCCCACACATCGAACGGTTCTACCTCTAGCACGAAATTCTGAGGCATTTCATTTCGGTTAGAAATATTACCTGTTCTCTGACACCGGTCACACTGCTGCACAAATAGATGGGCGTCTTTATGTAAAGTTGGCCAAAAGAAACCACTCTGAAGTACCTTAGCAACTGTGCGTGATTTGCCGAAATGTCCCCCACAGTTCAACTCGTGGCAATGTCTGAGGATCTCTAACGTGTCTGGCTCCGCAACACACCTCCGCAATACATTATCCGCTCCCAGCTTGAACAGATAGGGATCATCCCAGAAGTATTGTCGCGCATCTGCAAAGAATTTCTTCCTCTGGTGGTAAGTCATGTCCTTGGGTACAATGTTGAGTGCCTTGAAATTTGCCAAGTCAGCAAACCAAGGCACAGCTGCAACCACAACCATAAGCTGCTCATCTGGAAAATCCTCTCGAATAGGCAAATCTTCCTGCTTATCATTCTCCAGTCTTGACAAGTGGTCCGCAACCACATTCTCTACCCCCTTTTTATCTTTGATCACCACATCGAACTCTTGCATCAATAAAACCCACCGGATCAATCTTGGCTTGGCGTCCTTCTTGGTGAGAAGGTACTTGAGGGCTGAATGGTCCGTGAAAATCGTCACCTGAGAACCCACAAGATATGGACGAAACTTGTCCAACGCAAAAATGATGGCCAACATCTCTTTCTCCGTGGTCGCATAATTAACCTGTGCATCATTAAGAGTACGACTGGCATAATAAATGACGTGAGCTACCTTATCCTTTCGCTGGCCCAGAACTGCTCCCACCGCATAGTCGCTAGCATCACACATGAGCTCGAATGGTAGGGTCCAGTCTGGTGTGGTGATGATAGGCGCGCTAACCAGCTTTTCCTTGAGCAAATCAAAAGCTGACTTGCACTCCGCATTAAAATCAAAGACTGCATCCTTCTCAAGCAATCCACACAAAGGCTTCGTGATCTTCGAGAAGTCCTTAATGAAGCGCCGATAGAACCCTGCATGTCCCAAGAAACTCCTTACGCCTTTGACAGAGGTAGGGTAAGGAAGCTTCTCAATCACCTCGATCTTGGCTCTATCCACCTCTAGACCTTTGCTGGATATCTTGTGCCCCAAAACTATGCCCTCAGTCACCATGAAGTGACACTTCTCCCAGTTGAGCACTAGGTTAGTGTCAATACATCTATCAAGAACCCGGGCCAGCTGCTGCAAACAGTCATCAAAACCATCACCATAAAGCGAAAATTCATCCATGAATACCTCAAAGTTCTGCTCCATCATGTCTGAAAAGATCGACATCATGCACCTCTGAAAAGTAGCAGGCGCATTACATAACCCGAAGGGCATGCGTCGAAAAGCAAAAGTCCCATAGGGACATGTGAATGTCGTCTTCTCCTGATCCGCTGGCTCAATGGCGATCTGGTTGTACCCGGAGTACCCATCCAGAAAGCAATAATGAGAATGATGCGCCAGCCTATCAAGCATCTGATCAACAAATGGGAGGGGGAAGTGATCCTTCAATGTGGCATCATTGAGTTTGCGGTAATCCATGCAAACTCTCCACCCAGTAACAATACGGGTAGCAATTTGATCACCTTTCTCCCCTTCCACCACAGTAATACCACCCTTCTTAGGGACACACTGCACCGGGCTAGTCCATGTGCTGTCGGAAATCGGGTAGATGATGCCCGCCTCCAACCATTTAAGCACCTCTTTCTTCACCACCTCCTGCATGTGAGGATTGAGGCGGCGCTGAAACTGCACTACCGGCTTCTTATCTTCCATGAGCCGAATCTTGTGCTGGCAAACTGTGGGGCTGATCCCCTTGATATCTGCTATGGTCCATCCCATAGCTGCTTTCCTTTCCTGCAACACTTTCAATAATTGCTCCTCCTGTTCCCTGTCCAAACAAGAAGACACAATCACAGGTAAAGTATCATTAGATCCAAGATATAAATATTTTAAATGTGCAGGTAAAGGTTTTAACTCTAAAATAGGAGCAATATCAAGAGAAGGAATAAGAGTCTTCCTGCTTCCCTCATTAAAGAGGGGTAAGGGCTGGCGCCAATGGGTCTCCATAGCTTGCTCTTTTTTGCTAGAGTCAAGTAGAGAAAGCTCCTCATATAGTCGCTCCAATAAAATGTCTTCCTCCTCATCTGGTGTGTATGCCTCCACCCCAAAACATTGCTCACTCACCGCATACGCGGGAAACTTCATAGCTTCAAAGACGTTGAAAGCCACCTTCTCATCATTGATCCTCATAGTTAGCTCTCCGTTAGCCACATCAATGATTGTCCTTCCTGTAGCCAAGAACGGGCGGCCCAAGATAAGGGGGACATCATCATCGGCCTCCATGTCTAGGATCACAAAATCAGCGGGGAAGATAAGTCCCTCGACTCTCACAAGCACGTCCTCCAACACACCCCTTGGGCGTTTGATGGTGCGGTCAGCCATCTGCAAGCACATCCGAGTGGGTTTTGGATCTCCCACACCAAGCTGCTCAAAAACTGATGTAGGCATTAAGTTGATGCTAGCGCCAAGATCACACAATGCCCTACCATGAAATGCATCTCCCAAAGTCACAGGAATGATGAAACCACCTGGATCTTTCATCTTCTTTGGTAGCGCTTTTTGAACAACGGCGCTACACTCTTCATTCAGAGTCACTGTCTCAAAATCATCCATGCGCCTCCTATTGGAAAGGAGGTCCTTGAGAAATTTAGCATACTTTGGCATTTGTGATATGGACTCTGCAAAGGGAATATTGATATGCAGCTTCTTGAAGATATCCACAAACTTCTTGAAGTGCTTTGCATCCTCTTGGCTCTTCAACCTCTGCGGGTATGGAACACGCATGCTATACTCCTTAGGCTTTTGTTTCTCTTCCGACTTCCTACTCGTGTCCTTTGATTGGGGAATCACGGTAGGCACGGGAATTGCTCCATCCAACGCCTTTTCGGTTGCCTTAGTTGCTTATGCTCGCGCGTGGCTAGGATATGGGGGATCCTCAGTAGTGATGCCACTGCGAGTTGTGATGGCATTCAGCTGCTCATTAGGAGTGATGGTATTTGCTGGAAGCATACCTGGTGGAAGCTTGACATTTTGATTGGCAATTTGCCCAATCTGAGTCTCGTGGCTCTTCATTGTGGCTTGTATTGAGACAATCGTGCTCTCCATCCTGTCTTGATTAGCTAGGAGCTTTCTCAATAAAGCATTCGTCTCTTGCTCTTCTTTTTGTGGAGCCTGCTGTTGTGGAACTTGCCTTTGCGCTTGATATGGAACATTTGGTCTCTGACCGGGTGCATATAATCCACTGTTCGGATTGGCGTAGCTGAAGTTGGGGTGATTGCGATTGTTGGGATGATAGGTGTTAGGCCATTGCTGCTGTCGCATAAAATTCACATCTTCAACACTATTATCATATCCCTGGCTTTCATCTGCTAGTAATTCACCCATGGGCTTCTGTGATGGAGGGTGCATGCCGTGAAATGCTGAGGTCATGGATTCCAGCTTTTGTTCCATAGATTCAATCTTGTTGACTAAGGCTGCATCCCCCGGTTTGGAGTACCTACGAGTTTCAGTTCGTGTAGACTCTCTGTTTGACACGTTGTTCAGCAGATCTTGAGCTCGCTGTGCTCCAAGCCCCATAAAATTACCTCCAGCTAGCATATCTAACTGATCAGCTGTCTCCTTGTCTAATGCAGTGTAGAAATAATGGAAGAGCTTGTGCCATGGCTCCCCATGATTCGGACATCTACGGAGAATTTGGCTGAACTTCCTCCAAGCATCTCCCAATGAGCTGTCTTCTTCCTGAGTGAATTTTGCAATCTCAGCCATTTGCTGAGCGACTCTGGATGGTGGCAAATACTTCCTCAGAAACTCATGACAACAATCCGCCCATGTCACTATGCTACCAGCTGGCAGCTCCATAAGCCACTTCTTGGCTTTTCCAGATAAGGAGAAGGGAAATAGTAATAGTTTAACTGTTTCATCTGGAACTCGTTGGTCGTGCAGGGTTGATGTGATTTGCTCAAATACCAGCAGATGGTGATTGGGATCATCTCCTGGAGCTCCGTTGAATGCGCACTCATCACGAACCATATTGATCATATGTTGGCGCAACTCGAAGTGTTGGGCATTGATCTGTGGCCTGACAATGGTAGGCTGATAACACGCTGGAGTAGTCCTGAAATAATCCACCATAGGGCGTTCTTCAATCTCGGCATTGTTCTGCCTGTTGTTTCCCCCATTATTCGCATTATTGTTCCCACCGATGTTCGCCACTTGTGCCCCCACACCAGGACGTGGTTGTGGATTTGGGGGAGCCAATCGATCCATCATTGCCTGCATCTCAGCCATTTGAGCCCTCAGCTCCTCAGTTTCTCGTGCTTTATTGGTTGCATCCTCTACAGCTGCTGCTCTAGCTGCCTCCGCATCCTGCATACCTTTGCGGATCCTCTCAACCTCAGCTCTAGTTTCGTCATCCATAGCAACTGAGCTTGTCTTCCTCTTGTCTCTACGTTGTGCGCGTAACAAAGTTTCCGGGTCCTCAAGTGTTGGGTGCAAAGGCTCGTCTCGAGAACGGGACATGCACCGTGAAGTTCAACCTGAAAACACAGATTACACACAGAAAGTAGGTGAGTAATAGATATAAACAATAAAATAAATCCCTAAAGAAAAAAATAATAACTAATTTATTTGAAGTCCCCGGCAACGGCGCCAAAAACTTGACACGCTCCAACTGCAAGTGTACAGCTGTCGTGTGTAGTAATAAATTCCGGAAATCCGGGTTGTCGAACCCAAGAGACTTCGTCGTAAATTAGCGATTAAATTCGTTCTTTATGTGGGCAAAACGCAGTTGTGTTGTTCTATTAATCCTACTAAAATTAAAAACAAGTATCTCAATTAATCAATTGAATTGCTTCACGATTAATAAAGATGAACGATTATAAAATTTCTCAAAGTTTGGAAAGTCAGGATATCTCTACGGGTCACTAGGTATTTCACACGATATTGGATTTATGTTTTGTTAACACGATTAACATTTATCTAGCTAAACGAGCACAATTACGTTGAAGATGTCTCAACCAACTCATATGTTTAAACTATTAAAAACTGATTTCTCTAGCCTAATTGAGTTTAAACACGCATTACGAGAATTTGTCTACTCTTTGTTCTAGCTAACTAGCAAGATTTCTCAACCCTAGATACGGCTAGTGTGTATTTCAATTTTCCGGGCAATGAATATTGATGTCTCTAACATTCATAACCTAGCTCTATCCTAACAATACGTCTATTGATAGCAGAGATGAATTAAACACATAAAATACACATAGCTAGATAAAAAGTTCATCAATTAAGCATAATAGCATGAAATCAAATCCATAAATCACAAATATCGTGATCAAACCCTAGCTCCCTACGAGATACCCTGAGAAAAGTGTTTAGCTACTCAAAAACATGATTCACGTACAAAGTTTCGTGATCAAATAACAAGAATAGAGAAGAAACGGGGTTTTAGAGATCAAACGAATGATTCCAAGCCTCCTTGATCGTCTCCTAAGCTCCAAGCTCTCTTCAATGTGATAGAGTACGTGATAATGCCCAAAAACATGCCCTAACTAAGTCTAATACGTTCTCCCAATGTTTAGAATAAGTTAGGAGTAATTACAAAGCAACCCCAAAAAGTTACAAACTAAACTCTGCCCGAACTAGGTCGTGTGACCTAGTTAAGTAGGTCGTGCGACCTACTGTGCTGCCCAGAACAGGTCGTGTGACCTGTGTAGTAGGTCGCATGACCTACTGAAACAAGCTGGATTCGCTAACTAGGTCGTGTGACCTAGTAACTAGGTCATGCGACCTAGTTGCTTCATCAAATCTTTCCATCTTCTTCCCACTTGTTCCTCTTGCTTCCGAATCACTTCCCGGGCATCGTTTCTTCATTCAATCCTCCATTTTGAGCTCTCCTCATGCCTCAACACTCGTATCATCTTCTCTGGAGCCTCTCTAGCACTTGATCCATCAACTCTCGCGTTCCTTCCCAAATCTTGAGCTCGCATCACTTCCGAAGTTCGTTTCCTCTATCCACTTGCTCCTCGCGTGCTCCGGCCCTGAAAATCACAACACGAACACCCCGCGAAGATCAAATGTGACAAAATAAGATAAATAGCACGTAAAACAATGCAAGAAACGCCCGGACTTCACATTTTAGCATACGAACTCACTTTCTCAAATAAACACATGATCTACTCGAAAAGACGCAACATTCTCCATTATGAGCACACAAAATGTAGCAAAATAAGCAATAAAATAACTCCGAAAACGGAGTTATCAGATATTTCAAAGCTTTGGTGACATCCTGCAAAATTCAATCAATGCCTTAACATGCTTTTAGACCAAGTGTAGAATTTGGATTCATACTCAGAATCAACCATGTTAGGTGGTCTAATTTCTTTTGGAACCCAAATCTGTTTCACTTGTCCCTTAAGCTCATAAGGATAGGTGTTCCTCATTATATGAGGTTCTGTCCTTCTAAAGGGGCAAGTTAATTTCACAGGTCCAATTTAACCACAATAATGACATTTCGTAGAATGTCTGCTTCCTGATTTTACAAATGTGGTTTGGTTTATTTTTGGAAAATTTGAATTATAACCAATTCCACTTTTTTATAAAGAATGCATACTTCCTCCAAGCATAAGATTTAGCTTATGTTCTGAGCCAGCAAACGTTGAAAGAATTTTCTTGAATTCTTGAAGATCACTGGTCAATGAAGTGTTCTGTTGTTCTAAATCATCTAAATGACTCTTTAGATCAACATATTTATCAGTTAAAAGAGAGTTTTGATCAACAACTTCTCTAACTTGTGATTTCAAAGCATCGAATCTACTGTCCAAGGCTTTGAAGTCACTATAAATTTTCAACTTAGTAGTTTCAAGACATTTGTTTTGAAAAACTAAAATTTAAGTTTTCTTTTGCTTGATCATGACCTTTACTTTCAAGGAATCAATGTCATTCCTTTAACTTTCCTTATTCAAAAACATGCTTTTGAGGATTTCAGGCAATACATCAGAAGAGCTAGATAAAAGATATTTTTATCATATCTTCAATTGGCTTATCTGAAGAGTGATCTTCTTGATGTCCAGCCATCAAACAAATATTGGCTTGCTCTTCATCAGACTCTGAGTCTGAAGAGTCTGAATCACTCCATGAGGCTACCATTGCCTTCTTTCTTCTGTTGTCATTTTCCTTCTTAGAAAATTGCATGCTTTTCTTCTTTTGAGGGAAATCTCTTACCAGATGATCTGCATCTCTACATTCATAGCAATTCATAAGTTTAGGTTTATATGAATGTGAAGAAGATTTACCTTTCTGATCCTTGCTTGTTGAGGATCTGAATTTTTCTTTGCTGTAGTCCTTGTTTCCAAAGTTTCTCTTCTTTTTTCAGAATTTTGGCCAAGGCTATGGAAATCAAGGCTAAGCCTTCTTCTTCATCATCATCATCATCATCATCCCCCTGTTGCTTTGAGATTTTTCATTGTCATTTGCCTTGAGTGCTAGGTTCTTGATATTTTCACTCAAGGCACCATCTACCTCCTTCATGGAGATCTCATGAGTGAGCAAATTTCCTTGCAGATCATCAAGTTCCAGAATGCTTAAGTCCTGAGCCTCCTCAATTTCAGTAGTCTTAGGCTCCCATTTAGCCTTTGGCAAACTTCTGAGTATCTTCCAGACCTTTCCTTCATTTGAGAAAGCTTTTCCCAAGGATTCCAAGTTGTTCACAATATCTGTAAACCTTTTGAACATGTCCTTGATGGATTCATCAGAATTCATCTTAAAAAGTTCTACTGTCTCAATAGGATATTGATCTTTGTCTGCTTGACTTGACTAGTTCCTTCATAAGTAACAATTAGCTTATCCCATATCTCTTTTGCACTCTTGAAGTTGGATATCCTGTTAAACTTATCTGCATTAAGAGCACAATATAGTAAGTAAAAGCTTTGTAATTTTTTGATACCTTTTCCATTTCAGTATCTGAGAGATCTTCCTCTGATTTTACAGTTCTGACTCCATCAGAAGTAGTATAGAACAAGTTTAGGCCATTCACAACAATAGACCATAACTCCATGTCTTGATCTATGATGAACATTTTTATCACTGCCTTCCAGTGCACAAATTTATCACCACAGAACAGTGGAGGTCTATTAAATGCTCTTCCATGTGAGAATCCTCCATTACCTACATTACTCATTGTCACAAGATTGTTAGATCCTTAAACAGTGACCCTAACTCTGATACCAATTAAAAGTTTGTAATGTAAGTATATTAACATGATCTATATACTCTAGAGGGGGGGTTGAATAGAGTATGACAACATTTGCTAAAAACAGTCATTTGAAACTTGAAGAGAGTATGAAGTTGATATCTCAAAGCTTTAAAAAAGATTTGAGAAACTAGAGATATAAATGCAGAACACAGAGGCTTCAAAGCTTTGAGATTTGGAAAACTCCAAAGCTTTGGAACTTCCTGTTTAGACTGTAATGAAAAGATAAACGAAGTAAGCAACAAGAACACAATGATTTTACGGAGTTCAGTCACAATTTGACCTAGCCTCTGCCTGAGGGATCTTATCCCTCCAGAATTCTAACACAAATTTTTATTAATCACCCAGATTTAGCCCTAGATCACAAGCCTAAGTGAGATACCTTTCACCTATACAGCTTGTGGTTCCCAACCTATCTAGTTCCAGCTACAATATGTTGAAACAATAAGAACCTCATTGTTGTTCACTTGAACAACTAAACTTGTAAGTTTGTGAGGTTTAAGAACATAAAATTATAATACCAGTTTAGTACAAGTGTGAAGAACACATAATAGAAATAAGCAATAAAGCTTGAAAGCGTTTTTCAATCTCTGATGAATGATCTTGCTTTTGCAGTGTTAATGGCCTGATGAATTTGAAGACTTCAATGATCTGATCTCTCCTGTTTGTAGCACTCTTCAATTCACACGTTGATCTCTCTTTGAAATTCAAAGTGCTGATTACTTAAATAACAACCTGTAACAACCTGAGAGATTTTAGGAACTGAATACCTAAAAATTCTCTTCCCTGATATGCTTCTTTCAACAGATATGCTAGAATAGCTATCTGATTTGTTTATGGACGTTGGAACGCCCAACAAACCTGCATATACTCAACGAACAAGATCAAACAATATCCAGGCAAACTAGCATCAAGATCTGATCAGCAATATGCTAACAGTTCATGAGAAAAATTGGGCTAGGTTTTGTCTGATAATAAACTCAGTTTATACATCCAATCTAATGAATATATCACCAACACATTATAGAACAAGTATTAATAGACAATAATAGATCCATAAAAAGTCATGAAATCCAACGAAATAACCTGCATACACAGATTTAATCAGATGAACTTAGCAGTGAAAAGTACTCAGTGAATCTCAAAGCTTGAAGCTTTGCCTGCTAGTTCATCTGAATGAACTTGGATTTCCAATCCAATTCAGTCCTGCATATTTTGTTAATCAATCCAAAACATGGATTACTAATCCCTGCATAGTATCATATAGAGTTGTATAACTCATTCCATATCAAAATCAAAGACCTGCACAGAACAATTAGCCATATATATGCATAGCTACAATGCCTCAAAGCTTTGGAGCTTGGGCACTTAGGAATATTCCAACTTGTTTTTATGGCTTTCATCACCAAGGAACCAAAATCTCCTTATGCATATTCATTCGTATATCAATATCAAAGAGCTTCAGATTTGTCACAAACCTTCTTCATCTAGACCAACAGTGGGAATAAACAGGAACTGCAGTTTTTCTAAAGTCAACAATAAAATACTGAGTTAGTAAAAACCCAAACTTGTAAACAGATTATGAAGTATATTTTTCCTCAAAACAATCATAAAGGAGAATGAACAGTAACTAAACATATTCTTGAAGAATAAAGTATGAATACTGGAACATATGTGAAATTCTCTTTCTTTTTATGTTGCATCTCAATCTTCCTCTTATATCTCAAACGGGGAATATTATTCCCAGTCTATCTCTTCTTTCCTTCATAAAAATTTATTTCTCAAATAAAGCCATATTATTAACTTGTTGATATGGGAAAGATCTACTTTCACTAAGCTACCATAACCTTAAGTGTCGGCACCCCCTAAGACTCCTCGCGGCCAGAGAGATGAGTACATGGAGCGAGCCGGCATGTTGCGACCTAGTTAAAATAATACAGGTCGAGTGACCTAGTCAACACGACCAATCTAGCAGTAATATAACGATCCTCGCACAACTCTTTCCACTTTACGTTATTAACGAATTATTATTCTCGTGTGAAATTTTCAAAATTCTATTTTAAAACATAATCAAATCTCAAGTAAAGCATGTATGTCATAAAATACATTATCAAACAGATTATGAAATCATATTTCGACACGAAAGAAGTTAGGCGCACTAGACTTGGCATGTTTACTCACCTCAATAATACTGCAAGTATCACGTAAGCTTTTACAAGTAGACGTAACTCTCGTCTACGAACTTTTCACATACAAATTTATAATTCTAATTAATCGCAAGTTCAACTAGCACTTAACATGCAAGTAATGACGAGAGGGGGGTATTCAATCTAACACAAAGCCCAAATTTCTCCCTGTTGTTATATTTGTCAAGAGTATGCTAGCTTATAATAATTAGATCCTCAAACTATAATTCTCTAATATTACTACTCATTTTCACGAATAATACCCATGTATTTTTACATAGTGAGAAAAATACGTTTAGTTTCAGAACTTTTTAATTGTAGACTCTTCCAATCGAAAAAAATGGCTTCAACTTCATTATAAAGCAATGTATTTTATTCTTAATATTCAAACAACTATATTTAACTTTTATAAAGTAAATTCTCCATAAAAGTAATTTGTTTAGTTAATAAAATTAATTATTGGAGATATAACTTTTAATCGTAGAATAAAGAAAACTAGATCCTAAATTGTTTAAGTGATGATATAAAAATATCTATTATAAAAAAAGTATTATAGCTATTCATAAGTATGAGAAATAATTGTTAGAAGAAGATACAACCTTCATTAAAGAAACTATTCTCAAATATTTCTCACATTACTTCATAACTTATTTTATTCAAAAAAAACATTTAAATAACTAATTTATTTACCAACTTACACTCATTTGAGATTAACTAATTAAACAAAACCGATACTGATTATTGAACATATTAGAATTCTAAGAAAAATTAATTTTAAATACTCAGCACGATGTAATGATGTTTATTTAGTTCTTAATAAAAGGTTTTAGTTTAATTTTTAACGTACGACTCGTATACTATTTCAACACCCGGATCACTTTTTCTAAACGGGGACGAAAACTAATATTTTAAAAAAAATAATCGAAATTTTCTTTTTTATTTCTGCGTAAAATGGAATGTTTTAAGTAAAAGAAAACCAGATCCCCCTAGTTTATATTAAAAGACCATCAATACCCCCTTACACTCAAAACACATATTCATTTAAAGTCACTAACCCCCCCCCCCCCCTAATTATTTCTAAAACTACAGCAGTCCCCCTTACACGCAGTTCATGTAAAAGACTTTTTAACCCTCTTAACAAGAACTACAAATTCGATCAGTCTAAACATGGATTCAATGTTCAAGTTATGATTTTGATTATCTAAAACGTAAAATTATAAGATTTAGAGTTTACCCAAGCCAAGAATGGCGAAAAACAATCGAGAAATGGGTATATTCGAGCTCCGCGACGATGGGGCCGGCGATGGTGTTCGTCGGCGACATTTCCTGGAGTCCTTGGCTCCGGTTGGGACCGCTGGGAGTCTCCTTGGACCTTCGGGAGACTAGTGGGATAGATCTTGGAGGATGGGTAGCGCCGGATTCGTCGGGTCAGAGCTCTTCGTCGACGTTAATGGTGATGGCAGCGTCGGCGGTTGAGGCTGCGACCTCCTCTATTTCTTCTTATTTTGTGGTCGTCCGAGAGAGAGGACAGGGGATATATGTAGATTTGAGACTAAGTGTGTGTGTGAGAGAGAGAGACATAGAAGTGGTGGTGGGATGGTATTCCCGTCGGGGCCTCGGGGCAGCAGTAGTGGCGTGGCTTTGCTGCTGTTGCTTCTGCTTGTTCGAGAGATAAAGGGAGTCAGAGGGAGAGCGCGAAAGAGGGAAGAGTTGGGGAGGAAGAGGAGGCTGTGATGGTGAAGGTGGTGTCCGATGGTGGTGATGTTCGGACGAAGAAGTGAGGGAGAAGTTTTAGAAGAAAAGGGAGATTTTCGTGCAAAGAGGAGAAACCCGTTGGCAGGTGTGTTGGGGGATGTGGGAAAAGTTGGTTTAATTTTGTTTTATTTTATTGCTTTAATTTTGATGGTGCTTGGGATGCATCGACAGAAAATTCCTCTGCAGGGGTGGTGGCGCGTAACCAGGATGAGCTCATAATGGCAGTTGGCTCCTTTCCGACGGGCGTTAGTCCCTCGGCAAAGGCAGCGGAAGCCAAAACGACAAACTTCGCGATTGACATAGCGATCCGAAGAGGGTACAAGAACGTTATTTTTGAAGGAATGCCAAAGTTCTTATCAAGGAGATTTGAGATCGTTGCAATGGTCGTGCTGCAACAGATATTTTTGAAACAGAAGATGAAGTTACTTTCTTCATCTCAAGGGTTGACTATTTTGACGAGTGGTCCATCACTTTCACTGCTAGAGACGGGAATAAGGTTGCCCATTC
This sequence comes from Linanthus parryae, assembly GCA_023055425.1. Lineage (NCBI taxonomy): Eukaryota > Viridiplantae > Streptophyta > Magnoliopsida > Ericales > Polemoniaceae > Linanthus > Linanthus parryae. The sequence continues at coordinate 128,344,667 of JALGPY010000001.1, forward strand.
AGTAGCGGTTCTTTTTAAGAAATCAAATGTAGCATTAGAATGGTTCGCTGAGTTTCCAACTCCGAAACTAGAATTAGCTCAGAACGGTGTAAGAGCCGAGCCTCCTTTTCTGCCGTAGTAAGCTATAAAAGATTGTATTCTCTTCAAAAGAAAATATTGCTATCATCACTCTTTATCTATTTTCATTGTTTCCGATACACAATATGTCCCTTTTTGTCAAAAAGCCTATAAGATAAGTACGTACCATGAACAATGTGGTCATCTTACACGTTATCTTACTTAGAGCCCGTATGTAATGCTTTTGCTTTGTAGAACGCTGATTTTCGAATCTAAAATCAGTATTAATGTGTTTGGTATTTTTTTCTTCTAGAAAGCAGTTGCTTCCCCACAACAGCTTTTGAAAAGCAGGGGAGGAGTTGCTTTTCAGGACATGCTTTTTGATAATTATATCATTTGACATTCTTATCCGTTAATAAATATCAATAATTATTTATTGTAATAACACTATTTATTATATCATGTCTGATATGGTCATTTATGCAGTAACAACAACTCTAAAACACCAATTATCAAACACAAAATGTCAAAAGTGCTTTCCCGCAACAGCTTAAGTTCGTAATTTACCAAACACTTTCCGCGCAGATTTCCACAAAAGCTTTCTCACAGTAATTCCTACACAGCAGATTTATGAAACGCTGTCTAAGTGTACGGGCAAAAAAAGATTGTGTATCATATTTTCAGCTAGGACCTTTTATATTTCCTATCCCAAATTGGGGCAGTCACCCTTTTCCAATACAAAAATGTAAAAGCAACGAAGAGCACGAAAGCATAAAATTTCCAACACTGGGGGGCTATCATTGAAGTTTGGCTAAATTGCACCGGAGGTACCCAAAGTTTGCCAAAACGAGCAAGTAGGTACCCAAATTTCAAAATCGAGCACCACAGGTCTCAAATTTTGGATTTTCGAGCAAGTAGGTACTCTTCCGTTAACTTTCCGTTAAAATTGGACGGAAAATTATAAAAATACTTTTTTACCCCTGATTTTCACCTCCTATTTTTTTTAATACTAGTTTTACTAAAAATCTAAAAAATAATTCAAAAAAATAATTTAAATTATTTGATATATGTAAGATAATGCAATATATTTCATCAAAATTACATTACATCATTTCAAGATATGAAAAATATTTTCATTAACATATATCCGTCAATCTTAAAGTCTTTAACTTTTTTCAATAGTGTTCAAGAAAAATCTCAAAACTTCATAATTTCACATGTATTTTATTAATAAAACAATAACATACAATAATCTTGGTTCATTTTAACAACAAACATAAGAGTTGATACCTGACAATCTTGAGTAGCTTTTATTTTAATGATTTGTATTTTTAAAGCAAATGTAAAAGAGACTATTGTATAAAATGTACAAAGATACTTGTATGTTATTGTTTCTTAAAAAATACACGGAAAATTATGAAAGTTGAGATTCTTTTTAACATTGTTAAAAAAATTAAATACTTTAAGATTGACGGATATGTGTTAATAAAAACATATTTTATATCTTGAAATGATGTAAAAAAATATAATTTTGAGAAAATATATTGCATTATCTTACATATATCAAATTATTAAATTAAAATTTTATTTTTTCTTTACTTTTTTTAAAATTTTTAGTAAAAATTGTATTTAAAAAAAGTTGGAGGTGAAAATAAAGGGTACAAACGTCTCTTTATAATTTTCCGTCCAATGTTAACGGAAAGTTAACGGAAAGGTACCTACTTGTTCAAAAATCCAAAATTTGAGACCCGTGGTGCTCGATTTTGAAATTTGGGTACCTACTTGCTTGTTTTGGCAAATTTTGGGTACCTCCGGTGCAATTTAGCCTTGAAGTTTTGTGTTTAGAGAAAGATATTTTGAAAATCCCTTATAAGTGCCCCCAATATTTTAAAATTGTACCTCCGTATCCTTGATTTTTTGAAATGGGGATATTACGTTCAGGCCTCGAAGTTTCTTTAAATTACAAAGAGAACCCAGTGTAAATTGCAATGTAGTACAGTATCTTCCAGAGAGAGAGAGACGAGAGGGAGTGGATATTGAAGCTCTGTTCCGCTGGAGTCGGAGTTGCAGAGACCTACCGCCGGCGTCGGATCCACGAGATCGAGTTCTGTTCCGGCTGTCTCATGTTCGTGTTCCGTTCCTGAGGTTCATCTCTCCTGTTCCGTTCTCTGCTACTTGGGTAAGTTCAAACCAATCAACTTTGCGTCTTTTCTATGTATTAACGGACGTAATCTCTTCATCACAAGTTGAATGTAATAGATTGTGATGATAAAATTGCAATTGATTTCATGAATTGAGGTTTGTTAGTGTAGACTAGGGTTTTGTATTTTGTATTGTCAGTGTTGCGTGGTATTTGAGTTGAAACTTGTGGATTTCTATATTTTAGGGTTTGCTATTTTCAATTTGTGATCTAAATAAGGATTTTGATGCTCGTTGTAAACTACAGTTCATGACTTGATAACTGGGAATTGTCATTGCTATGTGATGGTCTTGCTAGTTGATACAGTTATTTTTGTTAGCTCCATGTAATCTTGGAATTGGACGTTGATTTGAGATACATATGGTAGGTTAATGATCTAGAAATTAATTGTGGGGTTACGATAGTTATGGGTCATATGGAGTCAGTAATTTAGTTTTCTGACTGGGTAGTAGCCTGTGATAATTGATGGTTGAAAGATTGGGCGTTCGGGATCTAGCCTAATTGTATTTATGGAGGATTCATGTGTTATATTCTTGAACGATTGAAAAAATTACTGATAGCTTTTGTTGCATAATCAGGAGTATTTACAGTTCTTGAATTTTCTTATGGAATGAGGAATGTGATGTTTAATCTGTCACATAGACAGGCCCTTGGCCACCATGTAGAACTGTGCCATGGGAGATTCTGATTTCTAGATCCGCCCATGCAGCTAATGGCGTTCTTGTTGCCATCTGCAACATTTCGGCCCGACCCAATTTCCGATCTTCGGTACCGTAACTGGAATCTTAACATTCCATTAACAAATCGCTCACACCGCCGTCAGAAATACAAAATCACAGCTGACATGTCCCCGGAGAGGCCATTGGACTCGAATCCTCACTTGTTACGAAACTTGACTGCCTCTGCAATCCTCTTCATTGGAGTTGGTATTCGTGTTTGCTCGGCTGCTGCTTCCACTAAGATTCCGGCAGTCGATGTTTTCAGTCATGAGAGAGTGACAGAAGTGCAGAGCTTTCAAGGTATTTTTGACCAGTTATTTTATTATTAGTTTTTGAGTTTCTCATGTGAAATATGTCATGATAAGTAAAAAACTGTTAGGCTATGCTTGGAACCCAAAATGCAAATGATAAAACCGGATTTGGTAATTGGAAATTTGGTCATGTGAGTTGAGATTGTAGGGGTCATAGTACAAAAACTAATATTGGATGAAGCAAATTTACATTTGGTTTTAAGAATTGTTTGGTTTACTTTATCTGTCTGGTTTGCATATGCATTCATTGTTAGTTTCATTATGTGTATTATTCGTTCCTAGCATGTACACGGCAAGGCACGAGACACGTCTACACTCACACCAATACCCAATCTGATCTGTGTACACTTTTGAAAGAAATTATGTCTAGTTTGCTTCTCTGGAGATCATCGTAGCCACTCAAGTTAAAAGCTAGATACACACAGAATCATGATTTGTGATCCCCTCCCTTAATATTAAAACCAGATACACACAGAATCATGATTATGACAGATCAACTGAATAATAGACAATGAACCATCAACAATAATTGATAGAATCTTACTTTGAGAAGTTTGTTGAGTCTTGAATTGGTTAAGGCAGGCCTATAAAATTGCAGATTAGTGGGAGCTAAGAATGGGTTTCTGAGTGCCAACTGAATGTAAGATCTTAGGTTGCAGATTATCCTTTCTATGTGGGCATCCAAGATTATGAACATCATGTTAGTGTGTAGTCGCCTCCGCAATGAATTATGGTTTTAGAGAAGAAATGGTCTGTGGTTAGGAATATCATATGGTGGAACGAAATCCTGTTTTTTCTCGCTTCCTAGTATTGGGGAGTATACAAATGCTTAGGGCTGTAAATTAACCAAGCTGTTCGAGAACAACTTGTATTCGGCTCATCAAAAACTCGTTCGTGTTCATTCTACGAAATAAACAAACTTAAACACAAGATTTTGTTTGATTAATAAACAAACACAAGCTTTAGCTAGTTCGTTCATTATGTTCGTGAATAGTTGTTATTAACATACTTTACATGTAATTTTATACATAACAACAAGCATTCAAAATTCCTAAATGACTATACTTTAAAACCTTTTAGTTTTGTTGTATTTTCTGATAGTTTTATGGTATATTTGAAATACATTATTGAGAAAAGATTTTCGTAAAACATACTTGTAAATATCAAAATATTGACACAAAATTGCATTAATTTTTTCCTTACATATTAGCTCGATTACCTGCTCGTATTTGACTAGAGTTTGAATGAAACTTAATCAAACAAACTCAAACAGCCCAAAAAAGCTCGGATCAAGTTCATGTTTGTTCGATTAATTTTGGACCTGGTTTGTCATTTTAGATAAACGGAACCCAAACAGCCGATATTCGGTTCGGCTCGGTTCATTTACTGCCCTATAAATGCTGAACCTGGTGAATTGCTGCTTTGGAGGTTAAGGATGGGACATGTGGGTAGACTTAAGTGTGGTGATACAGATGAAGTTTTGTTAGAATCAACAATTATTTGGTATTAAATCCTGGAGATTCTACAGTTGTATAGATGGAAAGTACAACTATAGATAAGCTGCATATCACAAAACGTATATTCTGTAGTTACTATGCTGATTTTAGGGGATTAGATCATGGAAGTTTTTTCCTTTATTTGCCTATTATAGCTCTTAGCTGTCTCCTATATATAATGTACCTCCAGTGCCTGAACATGAATTGAATTCATTGTGTTTTATGACATGGTTTCAGAGCCTAGAATAGGTTCCTAGTTCATTCTTCAACAGCAGAATTATTCCCTGCTACGATTTTTTGGCCATCATCTGAATCTCTTATTGGTGGCCTTCATAGCCATTTCCCTCTTGTGGGCTGTTCATTAACCAACTATTCCCTACCAACAAATCCATTATCAGAAAGTGTTGGCAACTTTCTGATAACTTAGCAAATATCCAAAACACTTCTTGCTGAGAAAGAAGTAATCAGAGAGGACCTCGGCATACACATTTAACCACCAGAAAACCTGAAGTGGAAGTTGAGTTATCCGAGGAGCAACCTCAGTTGAGATAACGAAGAGATTGAGAAGCTGAGATACTTCTCAAGACAAATGGAAAAACCTGCTTGCTCGTCAGGTATTTGCTCATTGTCTTTGTCAGGTAATTCTCATCCTCATGCACTAAATGCTTTGATCCCCAAAGGGAGTTGGGTAATAGATTCCGGGGCTACTGATCATATGGCCCAATTCAATCATGATTTTGTAACTTATCGTCCTTGTCCTAGCAATATGAAGATTGCTACCGCTGATGGTAACTTGGTCACAGGTAAAGGAGATATAATTATCAGTAACAATATTGTGTTGAAGGACGTTTTGCATGTGCCGAAATTGTCCACCAATCTAGTATCAGTTCACAAGCTTACAAAGGACTTGAACTGTAAGGTGATTTTTTCACCTACACGTTGTAAGTTTCTTGACCAAGGCACAGGGTTGATGATTGGACTTGCTAGGGAGAGAAACGGGTTGTATTTTCTTGATGAAATCGATCAGCACGGCAATACTGCAAATCCAACCCCATCATCCTTTCTTTCGGATTCTTCTCTATCCATCAAAAACAAGATATGGTTGTACCACCACCGTCTTGGCCACCCTTCTTTCACAACTCTTAAACTCATGTTCCCTAACCTTTTTAAGGGACTTGATTTGGGTGTATTTCACTGTGATGCATGTGAATATGCAAACACAAGCGGGCTTCGTATCCAATTAGTAACTCTCGAGCTTCCACCCCGTTTACCCTAGTCCACACTGATGTTTGGGGACCTTCTCCCGTGAATAATATCTCTGGAGCTCGGTGGTTTATTTCATTTATTGATGATTGTACTCGGGTATCGTGAGTTTTTCTCTTGAAACATAAATCAGATGTAAGCTCTACCTTCCAGAAATATTTTCACATGGTGAAAAATCAATTTGGGGTTGAGATAAAAAGAGTCCGGTCTGATAATGCCACTGATTATTTTAATCAAGTGTTATCTCATTTTTTCACAGAGAGAGGAGTCATTCACGAGTCCTCATGTGTCAATACACCCCAACAAAATGGAGTAGCAGAGCGAAAAAACGGCCATCTCCTAGCTGTAACTCGAGCTCTCCTTTTCCAAAAGAATGTTCCAAAAAGTTATTGGGGAGAAGCCGTCTTACTAGCAACACATTTGACTAATAGACTACCTACCCGAGTTCTCGATAATAGCAGCCCCATGGAACTATTAGCGAGATATTTTCCCGATTTCAGTACAACTAATGGTCTGTTCTCAAGGGTGTTTGGATGTGTGTCCTTTGTCCATATCCACTCAAACAATCGTGGAAAACTTGACCCCAGGGCTCTCAAGTGTGTTTTTGTTGGATATTCTTCCACACAGAAAGGGTACAAGTGCTATCATCCACCAACAAAACGATTCTATGTTTCTGCTGATGTCACTTTTGTTGAAGCCGAGGATTATTTTTCCAATTCTTCCCTACAGAAAGGAAGATGGTGATACAAATTTGTTTTTGGTGGATTTTCCATCCCTGTCATCTTTACAAAACCAAAATATTTCATCATCAGTACCCAATTCACCAAATATATCTGATGCAAGTACTGCGAGTACTCATGACCAGCAAGAAAATGATAAACAGGCTGAAAATGCTGCTCGGCCACTACGAGTATATTCACGGAGGAAAGGAACTGTTCAGCCAATGGAAGTTATTACTTCAGATTCGAGCTCGAATGGTCAAAATGTTGAGGTAACTTTAAATTCTGATGAGTTCGAACATAATATAGATTTGGCTACTGAAGAACTTCCAATTGCACTTAGAAAGGGTGTAAGGAAGTGCACTCAACAGCCTACTTATCCGTTGTCTCACTTTGTATCCCTCGACAAATTGTCTAATGGATATAAAAGTTTTCTTATCCACCTCAACAGTATTACTATCCCAAAAAATGTCTCTGAAGCATTGGCAAGTAAAGAGTGGAAAGAAGCTATGAAAGTGGAAATGGAAGCACTTGAGAAGAATAAAACATGGGATCTAGTGGAACTACCTCCTGAAAAAAAAAGCTAGTCGGCTGCAGATGGGTTTTTACTGTGAAATACAAGGCAGATGGATCGCTTGAACGATATAAGGCCAGGTTAGTAGCTAAAGGATATACTCAGACCTATGGGGTTGATTATCTTGAAACATTTGCTCCGGTTGCAAAGATGAATACTGTGAGAATCCTATTATCGTTAGCTGCCAATCGCGGATGGAGTTTGCAGCAGTTCGATGTAAAAAATGCGTTCTTACAAGGCGATCTTGATGAAGAGATTTACATGGAGGTCCCTCCCGGATTTGAGTCAGAGAAGAACAAGGTGTGTAAGTTGAGAAAGGCATTATATGGCTTAAAACAGTCCCCTAGAGCTTGGTTTGGCAGGTTTGCTTGAGTTATGAAAATTCTGGGTTATAAGCAGAGCCAAGGGGATCACACACTATTCCTCAAACATTCAGCTGCAGGGGGAGTTACAGCTTTATTAGTTTATGTGGATGATATAATAGTAACTGGAGATGATGTGCAAGGGATTGAGGCATTAAAGAGATGCTTATTGCAAGAGTTTGAGATCAAAGAACTTGGCAGGTTAAGATACTTTCTCGGTATTGAGGTGGCTCACTCACGACATGGGGTTTTTATATCCCAACAGAAGTATGTGCTGGATTTGTTGGCTGAAACTGGAAAAATGGACTGCAAACCAGTGGAAACACCTATTGAACAGAATCACAAGCTCTGTGAAGCTCCGAATGACGCGGTTGTTAACAGGGAATCCTATCAAAGATTAGTCGGTAAACTGATCTATCTTTCACATACGAGACCTGACATAGCATACGCTGTGGGAGTTGTAAGTCGATTTATGCACAATCCAAAACAAGTCCATCTTAGGGCCGTGCATCGAATTCTACAATACTTGAAAGGCACTCTAGGAAGGGGAATTCTATTTAGAAGAGGGAATGAGTTAACATTGGAGGCTTATACAGATTCAGATTATGCGGGATCAATTGATGATAGAAGATCAACTTCAGGCTATTGTACATATCTTGGAGGCAATCTCGTAACATGGAGGAGCAAGAAGCAGAGTGTAGTAGCCCGATCAAGTGCAGAAGCTGAGTTTCGAGCTATGGCATTGGGCGTTTGTGAGCTTTTATGGTTAAAAATAGTTCTGGAAGATCTAAAGATCGCTTGGAAAGTGTCTATGAAGTTATACTGTGATAACAAGTCCGCAATTAATATTGCACATAATCCTGTGCAACATGAACGCACCAAGCATGTGGAAGTGGATAGGCATTTTATAAAGGAGAAGTTAGATAGTGGGCTGATTTGTACGCCGTTTGTGTCAACCAATGGACAGCTTGCGGATGTCTTAACCAAAGGACTGAGTGGTTCTACATTCTGCTCTATCATTAGCAAGCTAGGAATGGATAATATCCACTCACTAGCTTGAGGGGGAGTGTTAGAATCAACAATTATTTGGTATTAAATCCTGGAGATTCTACAGTTGTATAGATGGAAAGTACAACTATAGATAAGCTGCATATCACAAAACGTATATTCTGTAGTTACTATGCTGATTTTAGGGGATTAGATCATAGAAGTTTTTTCCTTTATTTGCCTATTATAGCTCTTAGCTGTCTCCTATATATAATGTACCTCCAGTGCCTGAACATGAATTGAATTCATCGTGTTTTATGACAAGTTTGCACTGTGGTAGTAAATGAGAAGAGCAACAGAGGAAAGTAGTAGTTCATTAACTATTCCGGCTTCAAAAACTAGTCAAACTTATGAAGAGCATTGGGAGCGCCTATTGAGGCAATTCATTGATTGCTTTGAACACGTATTATGTATTTCAACAATCCCCATGGGTTTACTTTGACGGTTCTTTATGTGAAGATCGTATACTTCCTCTATTTTTTGGGAAAACCAGATTGTTTTTTGGCATGATTTGTTGAAAGCTTATTGTCCTTGGAGAGAGTTGATAGATAATCAAATGTTAGAGTCCTCAATTAAATAGGATTCTAGACTGATAACCCATTTCAAAGCAGTGTATGTGATGATCCTAGCTGCTTTACTCTGATTGCTATCATAGGAGGACGGATGTCCCATGAAAGGCGCCGACATCATGTCGAAGTAGATAAATATAGAGAAACATTTTTTTCTTGCATTCAAAGTAATATTTTGATCTATTAGAAACATGTTTGGAAGGACCTTATATTCAATATATTCAACATATTTAACATATAAGAACCTTCAAGTGCATTCTTAGTCTACTTATTTTTCTGAAACAAAGAAATATCCATTTATCTCAATTAGGTAACCATAGAAATACGATGTAATGTACATTATCTTATCTTTTGTGTGCTTAACTGCCTCTGTGTTCAATGTAATGTAGCATATTGTCCTTAATCTCACTGCAGTCATTCAAGAACAAAAATCAAAGTAAGCGACAGCGGTCATTTTTTTATAAAAAAAATCCCAATTCATCTAATGAGACGTAAAACTGCCAACCAGATTATCCATCCATTAATGAATCCTCAACACACGCATTAAATTTTTAACTGTGGTCTACTTTATTGAATTTGAGGTCAAAGACCTTTTGCCCATTACCTCTCAAGTGAATGAGCCTATTACTCTACCTTTTGACTGCCGTCTCCACCTATTTAAGACGCTCAAAACATCCTGTTCTCTCTTGCAATCAAACTTCTCTCTCTCGTAGAGATTACGAGTCAAGGCATGGCAACAATCTTCCATTTCTCCTTAGTGTTGTGCTTTTTTGTTTGGCCATCTCCAACTGAATCTGGAGGTTTCACGGTGGATCTCATCCATCGCGACTCTCCACAATCCCCATTCTACAGTCCTTCCATGACGAGATCAGACCAGATTAGAAATGCTTACCATCGTTCTATGTCTCGATCTTCTCACTTCATGAGAGTAACTACTTCATCGATAGCTCTTGATGATGATGTGTCAAGTGATAATGCTGCTCATAGTGTGACTATTGCTCCTAGTGGACATATCGCTCCGAGTAGTCATATCGCCCCAAGTGGTAATATCCAATCGCAAATTTTTTCCTCTAGAGGAGAATATCTAATGAAATTGTCCATTGGGACGCCATCATTCGAAACCCTAGCTATCGCAGATACGGGTAGCGACCTCACTTGGACTCAATGCAAGCCTTGTTCTAAATGCTACAGACAAAAGTATCCATATTTTGACCCCAAAGCGTCTACAACCTATAAATCATTGTCTTGCAAATCCAAGGCTTGTCAAATTATAGATACTACAACCTGTAGCGATGGAGATAAGGGTACATGTCAGTATTACATGAACTATGGCGACAGTTCATATAGTGTCGGTGATCTGGCCACTGAAACATTCACCTTCGGCCCTGCCTCGAGCCAGCCTGTTCTGTTCCCCAAAATGGTTTTTGGCTGCGGATATGACAATGCCGGCACGTTCAACGAGTTCGGGACAGGCATCGTCGGGCTCGGGGGTGGGACCCTCTCTCTGGTCAATCAATTGGGCAAGTCAATTTCTGGAAAATTTTCCTACTGTTTGGTGGAACCTTTAGCGGTGCGCAATAATTTGTCAAGCAAAATGAGTTTTGGCGACGATGCAATTGTATCAGGTTCAGGGGTGGTTACTACTCCATTGATTACGAAAGATCCCATCACATATTATTACCTCAATCTGGAAAAGGTTACCATTGGTGGCAAGAAAACTTTGGATTACGAAGGATATTTATGGCCACATGGCGGCTCCGATGAGGGAAACATTGTAATTGATTCTGGAACAACTTTAACCCTGTTGCCAGGTGAGTTTTATGAAATATTGGAACAAGAGATGATGGAATTCATCCAACTTGAACCTCAATCTGATCCAGAAGGGGTTCTTAGCCTTTGTTATGATGTCAAAGATAACAAAATCGAGTTCCCTACCATAACTATGCACTTCACAGGAGCTAATTTGGAGCTGTTGCCGAACAATACCTTCATCGAGCAAGGAGGTTTGCTGTGTTTGGCTATCGTCCCTTCCCATGAAGTGGCAATATTTGGTAACTTGTCTCAGATGAATTTCTTGATCGGTTATGATCTTGTAAAGAAGCAAGTTTCTTTCAAGCCTACAGATTGTACTAAACGCTAGACAAAGTTTTGAAATTGTACTCTTCAATATTTTATATATGTAAGGTTTTAATTATGTCCTCCATTTCTCTGTTATAAGCAACATAGAAATACGAAAGGTTTTGAAACATTAAATCTCCAGAAATGAAGGTATAATCATAATTAAACCCATAATGAGGGGCTATGTAGCCTAAGATTCTACAAATAGCTCCATCTTTACTCATTAGACTGTTAGTGGCGTTTTTGTTGTTGTTGCCATTGGTGATGTTTCGGTAGGACCAGTGGAAAATCTCCAAAACCCAACTCTTTAGAACTCCTGGATACAGAGGTACGAGCCTATAGAATAGATCTGTTCAAGTAAGGTCGTGACACCCTACCTCTGATACAACAATTTGCTGTAAACCTCATACGAATCTGACAATCTCAGCCGGCGTATCTCATGGGAGATAATTCAATCTATTTCCATCCCTTTTCCATATATTGGCTGTCTCTGCAATTCTCTTCATGGACTCTGCTTGGCAGTTGACTCCCCAGCAATTCTGGCGGTAGCTCTTTCTTCCAGTCATGAGAGAGTGGTAGAAGTCCAAAGTTTTCAAGGTAATTTTGACGAATGATCAGGATCAGTTCATTAATTCAGCGAGTGTTGGAGCTCCTCATGTAAATTGTGGGATGTTAAGTAGAAAACTAGTGGCTTATGCTCTGAACCCAAAATTTGTGTAGGAAATGAAAAAGAAAAGAAATCAAAGATTCCTTGGAGCAATACTTTTGATGTTTAGGGAAGGGCTATGTCGGTGATGTAATACAAAGAGTCAAAGAGCTCCCTGTTTTACACTGAGTGTGAGTCATCCAGTTGAACCACCAGTTCTATTGTGAACGGGACTGTGCAATGAAACTGCAGGTCCTTGTACTAACAAAAGCAATCTCATCCAATGTAAACACCAGGAATCAAACTAAGGCTTCTATGAAGGAAGGGGCCCACACAACCATCTAGCTAAGCAGATCTTCGTTTCAAGTGTGAACTATATATTGCACCCTCTGTCCTATTGTTATTGCCCTACTATCCCTAAAAGAGAAGTCCCAAAATTATTGTCCTACTTCAAAAAAAGTTGGGTTCTTTTTCAATTCACATCCTACATACCCTTTTTCTCTCATACTTCTTCCCTTTCGGAGAGAAAATGCATATGAAGGACAATTTGGTAAACTTATCAAGTAAAAAAGATGTCTTTAAACTTTTCACCTTAAGCTTAGCGAAATGTTTAACAATTATTTTGGACGGAGGCAGTATATGATTAATATTAGTACCTCTTTAAGATTTTTTCAATTACCAATATTTGAGACATATCTTAAAGTTTGTATTATCACTATTTATGTTTAATCTTTTTTTATTATGTCTCCAGTCATTTTGTATTTCAACTTTTAAGCAGTACATTACTTAAATTTTTGATAGAACACATAAAACCTGCTATTATAGTTAGATTATATATTAATAACTTTTAAGCAGTACATTAGTGAAATCTCTGCAACTCCATGGATGTAGGCTGTTCTTTCCGAACCGCGTAAATCTGTGTGTTCGATTCTTTCTTGTCTGCGTGTTTTTTGTTTTTCAAAACAGTCCTGTTGTTTGATATTGAAGTTTTTGGAGAGGGGCAGTGATGCAGAGTAGAAACATGGGTGATTATGGAGTTAGGGATGGAGAGATGCACTCACACAGACACAAATAGTATGATGGAGATAGAGTACAATAGTGGCACTGCTGTGGAGTGTGGACGATAGTGGAGATCAGTAGTGAGAGGGTTAACTATAATGAGAATGTAATTGTCTTTTAATTAGCGAGTCACTATCTTTTTGCAATTACAAACACATAGCATGAAGTACATAGTTAACTGCTGAAATAGATGGGGGGTCCAGCTTTGGTGACGAAATGATAGCTCGAGGTTAAAAATAAACCAAAATAGAAGTACAGGGTTAATTTTGACTTCTAATTTCTAAATGATAGTTCAAGGGTTTAACCTGAGTTTTTGCCTTTACTTTTTTTTTGTCTTTCTTTCTTTGGGTGGGATTCTGCTAGTTTTCTTTTTTTTTTTGTTGCAATAAGAGAGTCCTTTGTTGGGTATCATGTGTAGCGGTTGTCCCACATCAGAATGGTGGACAAGATGTCAATGTTTGGACTTTTGGGTGTGTGTCCCGAATCATACTATGGTGCCACTCCCTCACGGTGCATAATCTCCCATCGAGTGGTTTCAGAGCCTATGGTTCACGTGTGCTGCTGTGGTGAATCGAAAGGTGAGATGGTGCGGTGGTCTAACAAATGGTTTTCCAATGCACTCTCACAAAGGTGATGTCGAGAAATTCGGCAAGTGCTTTCGGGCGAGGGGGGGGGGGGGGGGCATGGCTAAGGGCTCACACGTGAAGGGGGAGATTGTGGGGTATCATGTGTGAGCGGTTGTCCCACATCGGGATGGTGGACAGGATGCCCAATGGTTAAGTGTGTGACTCATATAGTTGACCTTACAGGCAAGTGTGTATCCCAAATCATACTATGATGTTCCTATCTCGCGGTGATTAATCTCCCAACATCCTTTATCATCAATACTATCCGTTTTGGTGGTGGATCAATTATTGGGATACTTGTGATCATTCATTTAATGCAGGGCTTTGGTCATAGATTTGGGATTGGGTTGTACAGTTCGCAACATCTCTGTACTAAATTGCTGATGGTACTTTAGTGCTGTAGGTGTAGATAACCGAGGATTTACTGGTCTGGTTTTGAGGGTCTGAGGCTGCTTATATGAGGTCACTCTAGTTGAGAAGTTGGAAGTGAACGATCATTAATGTGTTCTGAACTCAGACAATGAAGATGTGTGAGAATCTGGGTCTGCTGCAAGCTCTGAAGGTAAAGAATTGAAAGCAGTGTGTGAAAAATGGACATTGAAAACATATGCCCTTACAGTTACTTTAAGCGTTGTTTCCTTACGTGACTCAGTGCCACCTTTGTGGATTGATATCTGTTTTGTAGGCTTTTTCTTTCCTTATTTGGATTTCGTATAAATACTTGAATGAGTTGAGAATGAATTTCTCGTGAGAAATCTGAATCAGTACTTCACCTCTTTACTGTAATAATTTTCTCTCATGCCCCTGAAAGCTATAAATCTTCTCTGTATGCATGCATGATTTGTTTTGCCACGAAATATGCTTGCGCTGATAAGATCGCTTGCATCATTTAGATCCCCATCCTATGTTCGCTTGAATTAGCAATAGGCTTAGTCTTCAGGCTCTGATGTACATTTTGGGCTGTGTAAAATAAATCTTTTGGTGATATTGAGGAAGTCCTGCACTTCGATTGTTATTAATGATTAGTTGTTATTTCAGTATATTTTAGTCTGCATAGTGGCTTTAATCTCTCGCTGTTTATTATTTCTTGAAACTTAGAAGGTTACTGCTAAGTTACTTTTATTAACGTATTACTGAAAGGAAAAAAGGAAGCCGTGTGATGATTAAGAAACAATTACAATAGTTCAAAATTGTAATAGAACTGTTATATGCTCATTAATGTGTTCTGAACTCAGAAAATGAAGATGTGCGAGAATCTGGGTCTGCTTCAAGCGCTGAAGATAAAGAGTTGAAAGCAGCGTTTGAAAAATGGGCATCGAAAACATACGCTTTGACAGTTCCTTTAAGAGTTGTTTCCTTACGTGGCTCGGTGCCACCTCTGTGGGTCAAGGTCTGTTTTGTAGCCTTTTGCTTACCTAATTTGGACTTCATACAAATATCTGAAGGCGCCACTCTTCAGAGTATACGCATATCATAATACTGCAACTCTTCAGAGTATACGCATATCATAGTACTTCTATGTTCGGCTTTGGAAAGACTAAACTGGAGAAAATTGATCCATGCAGCTACCCTTGTTAAGCTGGGAACAAATTTGTTGAGCTGAGTTGAGTTTTATGGTCCAACATATGCCAGGGGTAGAGTGGAGATCCCCCTGATTTCATTGTTACAGCTATAGCAGTCTCAGAAGCAGCCCATGGTTACTTTCTGAAAATTAGAAAATGCAAAATGTTCATCCTCAGTATCATTCTAGTAAGCAGGAATGTATTATTTCTTTCTAGAAGTTACTAGCAAAATATACCACACAGAAATACATGGTCTTGTTTTCAATCTCTGTGGCTTTCTTTCGGTGGATAAGTACCTTTGTAGCTTTTCTCTCTTCATTCTAGAAGCTTGCTATTGTTGGCAAGCCACTTCTGTTAATCCCGCTCTTGATTACTTGAATCTAAAAGTTTGGATTTAATAAATGGAAACTGTCACTACAAAATCATAATGGTAGTTTAACAGAAGAAGAGGGGGAATTTTGTCTTCTGTTACTTATATAGGGTATTAGGATATTGTATTATCTTACGTAGTGTGAAACAATTTGTAAGGTTGTGTAGAAGTTTGGTATTTATATTTCAACCTTACGTTGTGAAGAAAAACGACTCAAATTCTGCATAGTTAACGAAATCGGTATTTTTTCTATGATGCTTATCAATATGTCAATCATCATCATATATAAACAAGGGAAACATAGAGATTTAAAATTGTCCAATGGTGATTCAGTTTGTCATATCTTGGTCTGTCATGGGAGTCATGTACAAAGACCTAGTCTTCGTAGAGTGAATGAAAGGACTTTCTCTTACACCCTCAGTCCTTATTCTGTGTGAAGTAGTTGTTAATGTACAGTTGTGGTAGTTTGATATCTCCAACATTCAGATTGTTGATTAATTTCAGGTTGTCATTATGATTTTCTTGTTTGCTCGTAGGATTTTGTACAATCTCAAGGAAGGAGAGCAAGGTTGCTTTCAGAGAGCCGTGCTAGTCTCAGTGACATATATTCTGATCTTTCTTCATCTGTTAACAAAGAGGATTGTAGTGCTAAATCAGCCTTGGCAGCCGATATTGTTACTATCGGTGATTCCTGGCTCAATTTTGCCATCAGAAAGGGTCTAATTGAGCCGCTACCTGGGGTGGAAGATCAAGATTGGTTTAAAAGCTTAAGCTACAAATGGAAAGTAAGAGTTTCATGTCCTTTGTCTCTTTTGAATTTTGAATTTTTATGGGTAAGTTGTGTTAGTCAATCTGTTTGTGTTAAGTCATCATTGTTGTCTGCGACTTCATTTGATGAAAGAGTAAGCTAACTTTAAATGAAAGATTAATAGAGTTCAAGAACCACATGAAACATGGTATCAAATTCTTGTGGATGTTTACTTAAAGTGACCAATAATCCCTAGAGGTTGAAAAAGGTGGATGGGAATCAACTGTCTTTTATCTGGTTGTACATCAACTAGAAAATTGTTGGTCACCTGGACTCTGATATCTGTATGAAGTTAAATAGAGTACATAAGACAAATGAAATGTGATAGCGTAATTGAGTGCAGCAATTGGGGCTATTGTAGCCAATTTATTATACTGCAGCCTACAACATTCTCTAGCTAGGGAATGTTAAGAGGTACCTGGTATACTTCTAGCAGAAATAGCAAAACGCTGGTTACATAGAATATAAGTGTTGGGTTATTGTCTCGACTCGTAGAATCCGGAATCTACTAGTATTCATAAGTGGTTTTATTTATTAATTTCCGGTGAAGCTAGAATTACTTGAAGAGCAAGTCGTGGTAGACTAAAAATATGTCGGGCTCTAATAGGGGAGTTGCGAGAGAGAATGGTGAAATATCATTGAGTTGTAGAGTAGTATATGTTTGCATAAATGTACATGTACAAGTGATGAGAGTGCCCATGTTGACGTTGACCCAATGGTGCTCTTATCCACCCCCCCCCCCCCCCCCCCCCCCCCCCCCGCCCCAAATAAAATAAAATAAAATAAAAACCAACCAAAATGATGTACGACTCTTGTGATATTGTAAAATCCTCCATCTCCCGTGGATGTAGGTGGTTGGCCTAATCATTTATTGCGCGTGTTGATCTTGTGTGGTTTTTTTGCTTACGTTACACTGGAATTCAATGTGGTGAAGATTCCCAACAAATTAGTATCGGAGTCGGGTTCGTTGTTTGAATAAAGCATTCAAAGACAAGGGACGAAGAAGAAACTGGAAAGAAAAAATTACAACGAAGAGGGGGTTCTCCAATGTGTGCATGTGGATGTTGCTTGGCTCATGTTGGATATAGTGTGACTGCTGAAGGAGGGCAGGTTCCCCATGTGGGTGCTGTTGGTTTTGGTAGTAAGGAGGAATAATCAGGTGCAGTGGCATTGAGCTCCGCATTCGATGGTTCAAAATTGTTTTGAGCTGCATGTAAGTTTTGATTAGGCTCAAACATGAGTTGAATCACAAGTTTTAGGGCACATCGGATGCACTGGTGTGGCCAGATTCTGCAAGTTGCGATGGTTTCTACCGATATGTGACATGGCAGTTCGTGTTATTGAGATTGGAAGCACCAAACTTGCTTTGGTGTTTACAGTGAGCTTGTGGATCGGATGGATCAAGTCAGGGGTATTTCCCATAGTTTTGGACGTTGTTGATTCATGGATGCAGTTAGAGTCGTACGATTCTGAAGAGATTGAAATGATCACCATTAATCAAGATCGACATGACATATCAAAACAAGGGGGTGATCAGATTCGATCAGTTGCAAGATTAATTAGGTCGAGTCAATTAGAGTTAGAGGTGTGTGTTCCTGATTAAACGTTCGATTAGAAACCTATACAGGCTTGTGAGTTTGTGACGGGTGGAGTCGCTGTCAAACATAGGCAAGTAGTGTGGTGGACGACATGCATTGGATAATTTTATTACTTATCGACATCCCAAAGCAAAGGCTGGTGGAGTTGCCTACCTTTTCACTTCTCTGCATAGCCTTCTCTGGATTCCTACTTATCCATATCTCAAGCAAAGTTTCAAATAAGACGAAGGATAATTTTGTTAACCTATAAAGTCAAAGACTCTTACAAAAAAGTGTGAGAAGTTGATCCCTAACACTTATTTTGGGACGAAGAGAGTATATTTTTGTTAGTGCATTGCTGCTATCACATAATAGTCATAGAATTTTGAACTGAAGAAATCACACAGTTTCTTAGATTATGCATGAAAGGAAACTTCTTTTCATATAGGTAATCAAAAAAATTCAAACTAGAAAAGAAGCATGTTAAACTTCAAAAACCATATCTGGTGTGCTAAGAATCCACTTTGCATACTGGTTGTTTACATTTTTTTTAATCAAAGTGCATACATGAGGTTTGGGTGTATGTTTTCCATTCGTTAACTTTAGCATGCACTACATGAGTGAGTATGATAGAAACAGGGAATTAAAGGGTCCGTATGGAGCGGACAAGTCTCCCAATTATTCAGACACACATTCAGTATATATTCTTGAATAATCCTGGGAGTATATTTGATGAGAACGCATGAAATGGTTGCTAGATAACTGCCAACTAAATAACTGCTAAATCAAGAAAATAACTGTCTAATAACTTATCTAAATACCTCATCTAAACACATTTATCCTGGAAAACCGTCTTGTCCTCAAGGCGGAAATTCCCATCGATGATCGAGGGTTTTGGCTGGAGTCAAAGTTAGTTCCCAATTAGTTCGAATAGGCCAAGGAATATATGATGATTTACTAGGATATATTCAGAAAAGTTGATTCGGTTTACTCCATCGTAGGAGCTCCCTTGTATATTGTAACGTCAACCATTCATGTAAATATCAAGAACATCTTATTTTTATTTTCTTGCACAATGTCTAAGGAGGTCAGCCATTGATGCCCAAAATGATGTCTTCCAATAGAGAAAGGATAGAAATCCTTAGTGATTGTTAATCCTCTCAGTTGCACTCGAATATTGCGGCAAAAGCGGTTACAACGTATCACATCTCCATTGCGGATTTGGACTCCAAATTCAGCTACTTGCTGCAGTGGCAATTTTAGATTTTCCACCAACGTGTTGGAAATAGAACTATGAGTTGACTCACTATCTACCAAAAGGATGACCTCTCTGCCGCCAAGAATGCCCAATTGTTTCATAGTATTATATTCTGCTTACCCAAAATGCTATGGAAGGAAACCTATGCAAGTTGGCATAAATTTCTTTATCGCTGCTAGCGTCGTCAATTTGCTCGTCCGTGTGCGAATTTTCTGTAAGTTTCATGAGGGAGAAAGACGCTTGTTCGCAATGGACTGGTACAAATTTCCCGTTGCAACTGAAACACGTCCCTTTAGTACGACAATTCTGTCGCTTAGATTCCGAAGAACTAGATGGAATTGAGTGGGCTGGCTGCTGGATGTTTGATGAAAACTTGTGAAATTTTTATGGGGTTGATGAGCTTGAATTTGTTCTCACGCTGAAACTGAGTGTGTGAGGAAGAACCCTGAATACCAATTTGATCAGGACACTGGATGTTGCTGGATCCTCTTGTTCTTGAGTCAGGCTGAATTTAGATTTGAATTCCATTGCTAAGCTTGTGGCTTTTTAAACACTTCTGGGCGATAGTATGTGCACACCAGCTTTGAGATCCTATTGTAAGCCATTGATAAATGCGCCTAGGTAATGAAAGCTTTACAAACTCCTGCCGATATTGTTGAACACAAGGCTTCCTGGATCGCGGATCGCTACGGAACGGGAATGCGGAGTGCAGTGCCCTATGGAATTCGGTTCGCTCGGGGTAGGCTTCTCCGAATCATTTGTGCGGAACAAAATTCGCTAGGCCGGAACGCGATCTGGGATCGATTTATCAGCACTACTTTTATCTAAGATTTCGCATAAAATAATTTAAATAATGGAACAAATAATAGCTATACTCCTTTAAAAAAATGGTAATAATAAGTAGTGGCTCACGAAGTTCACTCAATAGTCAGAGGTGAAGATGTAATATATTCAGAAAATGGGACCCACGACTATCAGTAATTAAATATCCAATTTAGTGGAATTTTGACTATATGGGAATCGTGAGTATATCACTCAAAAGAAACCTCGGGTGCTCTTTCTCCCTACACGATGTTCCGTGCACAATTCGGCGCCGGTGACGACGGCGGAACTGTTAGCGCCTGCGTATTTTGGGCTACAATTCTAAGAATAAATAGAAAGGTATGTTATCTTTTTTTCGTTGTGAGATCAGTACTTGTATGGTCTTTTCTCGTTTACCCATCGGAAGACAGCCCTTTCGGGCCTCTGTTTCTTCTTCGTCGCTGGAACGTGGCAAACTCCGTTCTGGATCGCCGGTGATACACGATTCGGATCGAACGATCCAGATCGGAGTTCGCTACCCCATCCGACGAATTATGGTAACTCTGATTGAACAATACCTGTTTGACGAATAATGCACAAGTGTTCATCTGGATTCTGAAATTCTGTATGCCCATATTTCTCATAAGGCTATCTCAAGTTCTTCCCTGTGGATTAGGCTGCGCTCTTGTTTAGTCAGCAAAATAAATCTAGGGAGTCTCCTTCGAGATACATTGCTGCTATGTCAACTTTCATAAATTCATCTGGGCTGATAGTAACGATAATACTTCTGTGCCTTTAGGATCCAGCCTCGGCGATCCTTCCCTCGAATTCGGGAAACTCCATTCTCGTATGTGGCCTGCGTCCACGGTGTTTTAGCCGCCAAGGGTTTTCAGCATAATCATCTTCAGCTTCCAACCATACAGATTGGCGTAGTTCTCAAGAATTCTCAGGGACTTCTTTAGCTTTTCCTCTGGCTGCTCTATGGATATTATCGGGTTGCTGGCAATCGTTGGTTTAGCTTCAAGATGACTTGCTATGGGTGGAAGTTGGGCTGCGATTGAGTCAATTTTGGGGAGTAGACTGGGATGGGTTAATTGGATGTGTTGTGGTATTGGCTGGTCGATTGGTGGGTCTGGAGCGGATGTGCATGTGGAGACCATTTTCGAGTACCAAAAGTTAGTAACAAAAGTATCTGTATGGAGTGGACAAGTCTCCCAATTGCTCAGACAAACATTTAGTGTATACCCTTGGTTAATCCTAGGAGGATGTTTAAAGAAAACACAGGGAACAACTGCTGAGTAAACTACTCACTGAATGACTACTTGATAATAACTGCTAAACAAGATAATTACTCCCTAATAACTTAACTAAAACCCTAATCTGGATGAATGCCACATGTGTTTCTTCTGGAAATTCATATGTAGCTTATTCGTATCAGAGTAACTTAAAGTCCATGATCAGAGTTACCATAATTCACCAGAGGGGTAGGCGGGTAGCAAACGCTAATCTGGAACGTTCGATCCCAATCGCCAGAACAGAGTTTGTCGCATTCAGGCGGCGAAGAAGAAACAGAGGCCAAAAGGGCTGCCGTCCGATAGGTACACGAGAAGAAACCATACAAGTACTGAGCTTACAACGACAATGACATACCTTTCTATTTATTTGTACAATCGTAGACTGAAATAAACAGGCGCTAACAGTTCCGTTGTCATCGCCGGCGCCGAATTGTACAGACAGGGGGTCATCGTGTAGGGAGGGAGAGACCAAGAGATTCCTTTCGAGTGATATTCTTGAGATTAGATTCCCATAATGTCAAAGTTTTACTGGATTAGCCATTTAATTACTGATAGTTGTGGGTCCATTTTCTGAATATATTACATCTTTACATCTGACTGTTGAGTGAATTTCGTGAGCCACTACTTATTATTATTAGTTCCTCAAAGGAGTATATCTTTTATTTGTTCCATTATTTTATGTGAAGTCTTAGATAAAAGTAGTGCGTATAAATCGATCCAAGATCGCGTTCCGCGATCCCGGCCTAGCGAATTTCGTTCTGCACAAACAATCCGGAGATGTCTACCCCTAGCGAACCAAATTCCATAGGGTACCGCGTTCCCGTTTCGTAGCAATCCAGGTAACCTTGGTCCATGATACTCTTGTTGTATTCTTCTAATACTCTTTCTTCCCTTTCACCTTGTCCACCTCCATCTTCACTTCTAACTCCATCTCAACATCCCTATTCTACCACGGCACACCTTCTTCGAGGTAGGACAACTAACCAAATTAGCATTAATCAAAAGTCAAGGCATCCTTATTGGTCAATTTGATGGAGAAAGTTGAACACTAACAGACCCAAATATAATGACCACCACCACAGCCGTTGGCTATCATCACAACCACGACCTCACCTTGCGTCTCCATTGCCAATCAAACAACCCACACCAGAGAACAACCAGACCCCCAATCACCATTTTCATTACAAAATTACCGCAATCACAGAGCTAAACGAAGACAATGGCGCTGCTGAGCTTCCCGTTGGTGGTGTTTGTGGTGACGCTCGTGAGTTATACATGTTGTCCGTGGTGGTTTCTCAGAGAGCTCCAAAATCAGGGGAGAATTGGGCAAAACCAAATCACAACAGAAGCTTCATGAGCCCATCAACATATTAGGTAACTGGGTTTGATTCTGTTTTAACACAGAAACTGGGTCTGATTAATTCAAGTTTTATTGAGATTGATACTCTTGACAATGAAAAGAAGAGGTTCGGTAGCCGAAAAACACAGCAGTGATCGACCTCGACTCTTGGTGAACGCGACTTACGCGAGCAGAAGATCACCCATGTTCTCTGATGTGTCTCTCCTCGTTGATGTGGGTGTCAATTGGGAGGCCAAGACTTTGTTCTTTGTTTTAGGGTTGAATGCGGATTCAATTCTGTGGGTTGCCTTCTTGCTTTGGGGATTTCCGTAAACATGGGTGTGATGGGATCGCTATGATGCAAGGGAACTCCATGTAGGGTGGCGCCGTGTTACCACAATTCACTCATACCCCCGCGAATTGCGAATTGGATCGCGCGTTCCGAAACGTGGAACACCAGCGATCCAGATCGCTTAATTTGGCGATCCCAGTTTTGTTCTCTACTTTCACCTGAGGTATCTATGTAGAAGGGAAAATTAAATTTGGAAATGTTAAGTTACATCTATTTTTAGAGTATTGACTTTTAAATATTGTATCAATTGAGCAGTTTTATACTACATGATTTGTGGAAAATGGTAAAACTCCTATAAGTACCGAATTCCATAGGGTATGGCGTTCCGCGATCCCGTTCCCGTTCCACGAACCGGAACGATCCGCGTTCCAGGTAACTTAGGGGTGGCGTTCCCGTTCCGGAAACATCCCGAACTCCGGAACTCTGTCAAAACTCCCCGGAACGCCACATGCCGTTCCCATAAAAAATTTGAGTCCGGAACTTATGAAGAACTTCCCCGGGATGCCTTTTCCCTTTTTGAAAAGTTTGGGGAATGTTCCTGGGTTAAAAAATGAAAGACTAGTCTTTTTATAAATTTAAAAAAGATAAGAGGTATTACTTGTAATAAAATATGATGTTTCTTACTGCGCCTATCAGATCCCTGGCCCCAATCTAAACCCTGCCCGCATATACATCAACAGAGAAAACGGTTTGGAGACTTCAGGTCTTCGAGATGACCTCGAAGACTTTGACGACTTCTAATTTCTAAAGTGCCTCCTCGTGTTATCTAGTATATGTGTTCTTATTGCCTATGCTCCGAAATCTTCTTCTTGCTTTTTTCTCTTCTTCTTGTGTTGATCTTAATTGTAATATTTTCATTCAGCTATTTTAAAATATAGACATGTATTTATGCATCATTTACAATAGATTAAATTTTTTTGTGTATAAATGTATAACGTGTGTGTGTGTGTGTGTGTGTGTATATATATATATATACTGTTACCCCGGCGTGTCGTCTTCTGAAAATTTCCGTACTGGCGACCCCGTTTCCTCTCGTCCCCGTTTCGGTGCTACAAGAAGAAGATTTCGGAGCCCTAATATCAAGTACATGTGTTCTTGTAAAGAAAAAACAACAATTTGTGGACGTGATGGCGGTTTGGTGTTATTTGTTGCAGTAGTGGTGGTGTTAGTGGTGAAGATGACAATGACACGAGGTTTATAAGAATATATCAAGGGTATTTTGGTCTTTTGCTTCTCACATTGCAAATCTTAAAAATTTAACGGATTGGACTGAACGGAAACATACCCCCCTCAACCTCAGGTATGCATTTTAATTCAAAGTAAACCACAGGCATGGAAAGTAGATTCTTGGGATACCACAGGTATGGTTTTTGATTGTTTAGCCATTAAGTAGTACATAAATTATGAAGCTGAAGTTCATCAAGAAAAGGTGAAGAAGCAGGACAAGATTACATCAACGTCTCAAAGCTAGAAGAAATTCAAAGGAACATGGCCATAAAGGCTTCCATTCTCTGCACTGCTAGTCTGCTACTGCTCCATGAACAGGTCTGAAAGACATTTCATTAGACATATCAGATAATTTTCCTTGTCAGTTGAAGTTCCATAGATCTAGGGGTGTGTCTGGTGAAGGGAGGATCTTATTTTTGGATTATAAACCAAAATTTAACCCATGTTATGTTTTCTTCATTTAGGTTTGTAATATGGGCTATCAATTAAGTTTTTACCAATTGTGCATGAAAAAAAAAAGAATCCAGATTGCACTGATTATTATTTTTGCTAATCAACTAATGAGTTGTCCAATAGAAGGACAAAAGTGTTCCATCTTATGCCGTGGAACTGAAATTGCCCTTACATTTACCTACCCTTTATCTCCTTTCATTGAAAATCAAGCTTTTATTTTTGTACGTACTCCAGTGAGATGGAAGAAATCATAAATGGAATAACTAGGGAACTTATTCTTCACGCAGATCGCAAGTTGTGTACTTTATTTGTATGATTTTAATTTTATTATTGTAGTTGCTGAGAAACAACTAATATTTGTAGTATGGTAGTTCGACGAACTTTTGGCTGTTCTGTAATGAACTCGTGATATAAATTTGTAATTTGATTTAATGTAAGACGAACATGGATAGACAATAAGACAAGACTTTAGTCAGATTAAACATAAGTGAGCATGTGGCATTGAATAGACGCAAGTGGAGGAGTCTAATCCATGTAGCTGACAACGATTACTAAACGAATTTTCGTATTGACCTAGCATTAGGCATTGAGGGTGGTGCGAAAAGGTAGAAGTTGCTTATAGAAGGGCTGTATTGTCTTTTAACTTGTCAGGTAAAATTTAAATTTATATTATAAGCTAATACCAACACTCTCTTACTAATTTATTCTAGATTAACAACCAACACCTTACACATTTGGAACATATATATTTGGATTAAAAAATATCTTAATAAAAATCACAATCCAAAAGCTAGTTTAAAAACCAAATACCGTTCCGGAAAACTAGTTATTTTAAGAACAAAGTATCATCATCATCATCAAACATAAAAAAGGCTGATTACAAAGCTGAACTAGTTGTTTCGTACAATTGTTTGTGGATTTCTTTTTGGGTCCTATGAATTTTGTTCAAAATTTTGCGTGCACTACTTATCTGGGGGATAAGACAGTGAACACAAAATAGATGTGATTGGAAAACAGATGGAAGTGCTTGTAGAACCTGGAGCATGTCATGTGCCTATTGTTATTTCTCATGTAGTGGTGATCAGTTGCTCTTACAGTTTAATGGAAGTGCTTACATCTAAAATATTGTCAGGAATACTTATGCAGGAACAATGAGGGAATTATAGATCCAGAAGGTAAAATATGGGCTGCTCCATATAGATGGGGAAGCATGGTAATAGCTTACAAAAGCACAACACTCAAGAAACATAATTTGGCTCCTATAGAGGTAATTAAACATTAAGGTTTTTGTTTCCGATTATTTAGCTTCAATTTTATTTTATTTGGGATATAATGCAGCTCTCTTTCTTCTTGTGGTGATCTTGATAATATGATCATGTAAGTATAAATGTTTTCTGACTCATTGGTGTCTAATAAATGGGTTTTTTTCTTCACCACCCTCTTTTTGTTTTCTCCACTTTCATCTTTTTGATACTTTCCCCTTCATCTTGTTTACAGTCAATTTCATCTTTATCGTCAATATTATTTTTCAGTTCCTCAAAAATTCATGTTAAAGAATCATACAGGATT
Organism: Linanthus parryae; assembly: GCA_023055425.1. Classification (NCBI taxonomy): domain Eukaryota; kingdom Viridiplantae; phylum Streptophyta; class Magnoliopsida; order Ericales; family Polemoniaceae; genus Linanthus; species Linanthus parryae. The sequence continues at coordinate 128,371,044 of JALGPY010000001.1, forward strand.
AGACCCAGAACTGTTATTTCAGTCTATCAATTCATCTAAAGAGTCATACAGGATTGGTGGTTACTTGATCTAGAAAATTTTGCAAACCTAAATTGATTTTGGCGCAAGTTAGTTGCAAACAGTAGACACCTAGCAAAACCATAAAATGATCCCACCCTTTTGTTGTGCTTTCTCTTTTATCATGTCTGTGCTATTGGAAATAAACAGAAGCAGGCCATTTCTCTTTGCAGATACTCTAATTGCTGAATGGTACACTAAGTGAAGAATCTTACTTCAATAAAAATGAAATTTGAAATATACCAATTGCAGGATTGGGCTGATTTATGGCGGCCCGAATTCGCTGGGAAAATTTCAATGGTTGATTGTCCTAGAGAATTGGTTGGTGCTGTGTTGAAGTGCATGGGAGCATCATACAATACGGAAGACATCGATCATCAGGTTCCTGGGGGGAGAATTGCTGTGCTGAAAAAGCTTGAACAGCTGCAGAAACAGGTATATATTTTCTGGGAAAGTAACTAGTGGTTGACTCTTTCTTTGGAACCAGTATTCTTGAAGCTACTAGGAACAGGAAACCTTGTTAGTTTTTATTTTTTCCCCTTAGTCTGGTTCTTGGAAACATCTAGTTGAGACTTGAAAATAGAAAAGAGAAACAGGCTAAAAAAATAACTCAAGAAGAATTTTCCCAGTTTAAGCGGGGTCAGCTACATGGATCAAATAGAAAAGCGAAACAGGCTATGACAATGTATTTTATTGGTTTCAGTTAGGAAAAGATCACTTAGGAAAATGTCCATTCTTTTGCTCACGGAACTAAACTAAGAAACAGATTTGTGAGCACTCCTATATGAGGTATTAGAAGTAAGATGCTAAAACTTGAAACAGCTGATGTTGGATGCCACATTAATTGTGCTCTTTCCTCCATGACTTTGACATAATATCTTTGAATTGCCCTAATGCTTATCATGGTTAGAGCATCTCAAGCCGTAGAAAGTGAAAAAAGTTAAATTTTACATGTTCTTAACTTTGCATGACATGCATTTTTAGTGTTTGTTCCAACAGTTCAATTTACTTTTTACATTTAGTAGTTATGAAAAGTTAAAATATGCAGTTGTGGAATGCACGCGGAGAGAGATAGACACATAAATTTGCTTCCTTACTTTCTAGCATAGTTGTCAAAATCTTACGATTCACGATTCGTATCCTACGATTCGACTCGGTTCACCCATGAAACAATGTGAATCCCTTAGTGAATCTTTAATGGACAAAAAAAATTTATTTGAATCCCGATTCAAGGGTCGGAATCTTACGATTCAGACCGATTCTACGATTCACTTTCGATTCATGAAGGTCTAATTGAGTTGCAGCATCAGTCTAAGGAATAATACTTCCTACATTACTTCCTACATTTATGTCTGTTTTGCAAAATGAATTTGTTTTAAATTACTAGTGCATTTTTATCAAGTCCAAGGCTAATAGTTTTCTATTATATTCAATCTCCTTGGCATCTTGTAGTTCCTTTCTCCACATGCCTATCTATATCTAGATTATTCTTTGTCTTTTAGATATGTGAAAATCCTAATCACTAGTTATGGATGCATGTTTCCAATAATTTGAGCGTTCTTTTTGTAAAAATATGAATATTTTGTTCAATAATATTTATGGCTTTATGAAATATTTTACTATATCTACATAAAATATTGCAAGCTGAATCTTTACGATTCACGATTCGATTCGATTTACGAATCGGTGAAGGTGAATTTCGATTCAGTATCTTACTCCCGATTTGACAACTATGCTTTCTAGTTGGCTAAATATAGAAGGGAGGATGCATATTTTGTAAAAGAGGACCGCTATGTTCACCCTTTTCTCTTCACCCTTCAAGTTCACCTCCTACGTGTCAAGATATGATTGTTGGTAGTATTTATTCTAAAATATTTCTATAATCACATCACCAATCAAAAACATCCACATAAGGGGTGAACTTGAAGGGTGAAGAAAAAAGGGTGAGATTTAGCATTTCCCTTTGTAAAATGCATGGTCATTTGCATGACCTATTGGAGCTTGATATTTTATGAAATTATGCATATTTTTGCTAACATGGTATATTGCATGGTCTATTGGAGATGCTCTTAGTCTTGAAAAGAGAAAAAGAAGGGATAACATTCAAAAGACCTTGTAAAAACTAAATTTGGGTGCACGACCCTTAAAAGTTGAAGCTCTTCAGATGGACGACCACCTTGATGGGACATAGGTAGTACCACTCTGATTCTTCTCTTCCCCATCATTTGACTATTTTGACTCGTATCTGGGTCACTTTGACCGGGTTCGCAAAACGATACGATTTTTAATAATTTTTTCACCTTGTTATAGAACAATTTTTACTCTACAATACCATGAAGAAATCAGGCCCGTCTCTACCCTTTTAGGGGCCTCAGGCGTGTATCAAATTGGAGGCCCTCTTTTGTTTTTTGAGGGAAAAGTTGGAGGCCCTCTTCATAAAGCATAAAACATATTGTAGTTTTGTTATTGTACAGTAGAGATGCATTTCGGTTCGGTTAAACTAGCGGTTCCGGTTAAAACCGAACCGGTTTAATCAAAGGTGGGTGGATCGAAGACCGAACCGAAGCAAGAAGAACCGAACCGTACCCGGACCCGATATATATCGGGTACGGTTCGGTTGGGCATAAAATTTAACCGACCCGGAACCGGTACGGAACCGACCCGGAACCGATCGGTTAATCGCTTTTTTTTTTTTGTTTTTACCACATTTTTACAACACAAACTACCAAAAAAAAGTCGGTACAGGACCAGAACCGGTAAACCGAACCGAACCGAAGTACCGGTTCCGGTTGGTTCCCAGTCCGGTTCTAGATATTTCAATTCTCTCGGTTTCGGTTCAACCGAACCGTTTACGTCATCGGTTCGGTTTAACCCAACCGGAACTGATGGAACCGATACATTTAGGTTTGGTTCCGGTTCGGTTTAACCCAACCGGAACCGATGGAACTGATACATTTAGGTTTGGTTCCGGTTCGGTCGAACCGAACATGCACCTCTATTGTATAGTGTTACTCAGAATTGATATATTGAACTCGCTCAAAATATTTATATACTTCGGTTGTGATGGAATACATAGCATCTTTATTTCTTTCCTTAAGTCAGTCTTTTGCGTGGATATTCACAGTACTAACATAATCTTTTGGTAGGAAAGATGTTTGCTTTGATTTAGCATATGAATGTATTCCTGACATATCAAACAATTGACGATTTTATTTTTTTTTGATAGATAGAGTTTATCAACTATCAAGATAGTTTAACCTAAAAAACACATGATAATTTAGCGATTTTATAAATTAAAGATAAAATTATAAAATAAACCCATTAACTTTTCAAAAATACGAGGCCCTCCCACATGTGGGGCCCTAGGCAAAGGCAAATATGGCCTTATGTTAGGGACGGCCATGGAAGAAATTATCGAAAAATTGCATCATTTAGCTATCCAAATCACCGGGTCAAAGTGACCCGGTGAATAGTGCAAAAAGTCCCCATATGATGGGGAAGAGAAGAATCAGAGTGGTAGTATCTTTTAAGCTTGTTAAAAGGGATGGGTCAGAGTTGAAAAATGTGCCTTCTTTGCTCAGCACATACATTTTTTATGTTTATTATCTTCAAGAAAACGAATCTGTGATTTAAAGAATTCTGTAAAGGTGTTAAATCTCCATAAAATTACCCTTAACTTTCTTGTTGAAGTGTTGAATTTCGTAATGGCCCCCCTGTCCCAATTTATAGGTCCTGTTTGATTTTTCACGTGGATCAAGGAGATGCTTTGGACGTGTTAATTTTACAATGTGTGAAAAAGTAAGAATTTAAAAGAGGGTATTGAAGGAAGTAAAGTGAAAAGTATGCCACATTTATGGAAGTGGACCCATGAATTGAGACACCCATTTTAGGAAAGGTGGACGGATAAAATGGGACGGAGGATTTTGCATGGATCATACGCTCGTCGGCTCGTGTCATTTAGTCTCAGTCATGACATATCGAGTTATTTTATCTCAACTATCTCATTTTTTTTGTTGAACAATAATTTTATTCCTTCAAACTCTTGATTTTTATTCTGATTTTGTTCTGCATCTACTCGATTTGTGTAGGTCCGACTTTTTGACAGTGTACATTATCTGAAAGCATTCACAGTAGGAGATGCATGGGTGGCGGTTGGATGGAGTAGTGATGTTCTTCCTGCTGCTAAGCGCATGTCCAATGTCTCCGTGATTGTTCCAAAATCCGGAGCTAGTTTGTGGTCAGATCTCTGGGTAAGTCCAGATCCATCTACCATCATACTGCTGTTTGCGAGTTTGCTCAAAGGTTCGATATGTTGGTATCTATTAACGGCAGGGTCCAAATTTTGGAATTAGTTTGGGCAAAGAGATATGATGTTTTCTTATAATCAGCTGCAAAGATTTCCCTGTATCCCACATTCCTAGGAAGATGTACACTCTAAAATAGGTGTTGTATATGTGTCGGACACTTGCGACACTCTGACACTCGTATGATATTCCAAAATACGTGTCAAACACTACACTCCGGCTGGCATATCCGGGTATTTAGAGAATTCTCCTAAGACTGGACACCTGGAGAACACTTTGGGGACCCGCTAGGGACTCTTAATGTCTAATGAGAGACGACAGTCGCCCCTCCTATGAATGGAATTGGGTCAGTCTCACTTCACGTGTTCATTAGATTTTTTTACACCGTTTGTTTGATAAAATATTCTAAATGGGTATATAATAAGCATAAGTAGATATAGGGTATATGATTAATTGAGGGCTCAATATAGGAAAATGTTGCCCTTTTGAACAAAAAGTTCAAGCAGGGTTTTTAAGTTCTCGCATGCAACAACTTGAAGAGTTTTCCCAGACACAACTCGTCAAACTCGAACCCACGCAAGAACTCCTCTCTCTCTTCTCTCGTTCTTTTACTTATTCTATGCTTTTCTGTGATATTTGAGCTGTAACCCTGCCGTGTCGTATCCTTATTTTCTTCGGAAATGACGTATTTGTGCTTCTAAGCTACATTCTGTCTTTGGTTGTCCATGCTTGACAGATTTGGTTCTCAGATAGGTGACGGGACTTGTAAGTATTCTTATAGCTATTATCCAGAAGTCTTTAAACCTGGTTTATTAGGATTGATTGAAAGATAAGTTAAAGGTGTGGATCTTGCGAGATTTTGACCATTCTGTGCATGGACAATTGTGTATGATCTAAATGATAATATCCGTCCTCCATCTTCTTTCCTCAATGGAAATCAAATCTGCCTTTTTCTTTAAGACTCACGCAAAATCCCTTCCCCCACCACTACTAACATAGCATCAAATTAGAAGTGTTCCAGATGTCTAAAGACACCATGTCTATTTTGCAGGCTACTCCAGCTGCTTCAAGAAGCAATTCAAACAGAATAGGTGGGCGAATCAGAAGCCCATCACCACTGCTCCACGAGTGGATAGAGTTCTGTTTGCAGCCTGCTAGATCAATGCCTTTCAGGCAGGAGGTTGTCCCAGGCTCATCTCCTTTTTTCCTTGATAATGCTCCAGTTGAAGAGCCTGAAGAGCTTTCAAAAGGCAAGCCAAAGCTGGATACCAATCTCATCTCAGGAGTACCCCCAGCTGAGATTTTGGCCAGGTGTGAATTCATGGAGCCACTTTCAGACACTGCATCCGCAGATTACAAATGGTTGATTGACAATTTGCAAAAGCCTCGTCGTAGTATAATTCACAGGATGCAGCTTCGTGCTATGTCGATGATTCAAACCCTAAGGACGAAAATGAATTGATAACTTGGCAGCATCGCAGCACTATTTATTAATTTCTGACTAAACATTGAAAAGTTATTTTAAGGATGATGATATGAAGGTTACATGGCAAGTGGGAAGGAAGTTTATTTTGGTTGTTGTATAATTCTATAGCCTTGTAGTGATGTTACAAGATCACTGAAGTGCAGTAAGCTATATGTATTTGTAAAAGTTAACATGTCGCTGTGTGCTTGCTATTGATGTATAAAACTGTCTTCTTTGGACGGGTTTTGTTGTGCGTTTTAGTGTCAAAATCTTTCAATTGCAAGAGGTCATTGACTGTGATGGGGGGCGATTCTTCATGAATTCCGTGTCAGATTCAGATAGCTAGAATTGTTTTTTTGGTTTCCCAACCGGTTCCGGGGCTTCGCATGCACAAGTGGGAATTTTCGGCATAGACAAGGACTCGAACCCGAGACCTGCTTAAGCGGAACCACGTTGCTTACCACTTGGACCAACTCCCATTGGTTTCAGTCTTTCAGATAGCTAAAATTATCTTCACCATTTTGTCACTTGTGCACAATATGTGGTACATGCGGTTTTGATGGCATAATTTATGCAATGGTTTCTGTTTCTAGATAAAGTATGCATTCAAATATTCAAGTAACTGAAACGTATACAATGTTGTTATGGCCCTTTTTGTAATCGCTTGATTATCAAACTGGATTTATTTGATTGCACAGTGATTAGAACACAATAAGAACAAGCTACCAACAAATTTGGCACTAGATAACTGAACTCAAATCCAAGATGGTTGAGTTAAGTGGTAAGCGGCTTATGAGTGAGAGGGTCTCGTGTGTTTGAATCCGGTTGGAGCAATAACCTGGCTAGTAATTGAAGAATAGCATCTTCTTTTTTGTTTGCCGTGTACATAAACATCCATAAAAAATACATTTTTTTTAATGATAATCTGGCTACTAATTGGGTGAAGTAGAAGAGCCTTTTTTTTTGCCACGCACATAGCGCACATAAAACATTACTACCTCGGTTTCTTCTCTTTCACATGAGGTTGACTTTTTTACCCGTATATGGGTCACTTTGTCTCGGTGATTTGGATAGCAAAATGATGTAATTTTTTGGCAATTTTTTCATAGTATTGTAGAGTAAAGTTTACTCTACATGATCATGCAAAAATTACTAAATTCGTCTGTCGTTCGATAACCAAATCACCAAGTCAATGTGAACCAGTGAATAGTGTCAAAAAGTAAAGTAAGGTGAAAGAGAAGAAACACAGGTAGTATTACTCTAGTCAACAACTACCATTTTCTAATTCGAGACCTCATGTAAATGCTCCTTCACTGTGCTAGCGCCTATTTGTTGAACAATTGTTTTTGAACATAGAAAATGATAATTGGAGTCCGTCAGAATAATTCCTAGGAATGAACTCGGCTATGTATCTTGGAAAAAACGTTTGGGAGAGGCACAAGTCATTTTATTGATCTCTCTCGGAATTATTAGTATTCAGTCAATAAAAGATAACACTAATTATACACCTAAGAAGCACAGGTACGGATACGGTATTGGATACGATACAAAAACGAACACGGGATATGTTATTTTCTAAACATATAAGGACATGACACAGTACGGATACGTCAACATTATTATAATATTTATATATTTATATATATATATATATATTTGAATTTGTATACTACGAGATATGATAAAATAATGGTTCCATATTCTTTATATTTATAGCTTAAAATATCACGAAAAGTATATATTAAGTATAAGAGTGAGAATAGAAATAGTAGTAGCTTAGATGGGTTCGAGTTTGACAAGTTGTGTCTAGAAATACTCCTGAAGTTGTCGCATGTGAGAATTTAAAACCTGACTTGAACTTTTCATTCAAATGTCACTTGAACCTTTTCATATTGAAGGGCAGTGTTGATCTGATCATACATATATCTACAACATGAATTAAAGCGGAATATTCATGTGTACTTTTTCTTCCTTAGCTCCTAGCGCAGCGGATTGTTATCTTGTTGATTGCTTGCTTTCACGTGCTTCCTTCAACGTCTTGCTCCCACCAATCTTGTGCGAATCTCGAGGACGAACACTATGTTCCACCCCACGTTCCACCTCTTATGGATGTAGTTGGAGAGAGACTAGTGTTCTCTACAACTTGAGAATGAATCTAAGCAGAGTAACTTTTCTGTGTAGAATAGCAATATAATATGTGGGAGGCTACCTCTTTATATAGGCACAACTTATCATAGGTTTACACATAAATCCCCTAGGGTTTGAGCCTTTGCTACTAATCCCTCTAGATTTATGTCTTAGTGCAACTAACCCCATAAAGTTATGATAATTGCATTGGGCACCCCACTTGGGCGCACCAATTGCTAACATCTCCCACTCACACAGTGTGGCTGCACAATCAATCTAGTCTCTATCGATCTTCAACTATTCATCATCTACAAAAGAGTATCGTTGTGGCCGTGGTGTGTGACCGGTAAGAGTACCTGCATTTCGGGAGATCCGTACACCAAACTCGTATAACCAGCGTGGGAAGGCACCCTCTCGGGAGATCAACACACAAAACTCATATAGCCAGCGCAGGAAGACACCCTTAAAAATATAACAATGATAATGCATTCTGTAACTCTTACAAATATAACAGTGATAATGCATTCTGTAACTCTTAAAATATAACAGTGATAATGCATTCTGTAACTCTCTTATTTCCCAGATTCCTCCAATTGTCATCTCGTGAATCGTGAGCACCTGCCTTGTCCCGAAGGCCATGCTCCAATGACTTCACATCTCCTTTATATTTTCATATCCTGCATAATTCCATAAGATCTTGTAGGTGGGCCCAATGAAGATAATAAAGAGCGATGCAATGAGAATCTTTCCTTACATACATGTGTCACTTAGATTCGGTTTAGTTGCTTTCACCGCAGTGTCCGAAAGGCCGAATCATCCATAGCCATAAGGTGTCACGCCAAAGTAGCACCACCGACCCGTCTCCTCATGACACAGATATAAGTACAAGTGTCAATCACCTTTGTATGATCGACGAGGCTCACACGATGAGGAATCTCATAGACTAATTCTACTCATCACCTCATGGTCACTCATAAGAGCGCGTCATTCTTGGGGAAATGTGCGCCATAGTGTTTAGACTCTGATCAGAGCGCATATCTTATCCTTTAAGGACCACTATGCAGATGTTAATCCGGTAGCTCTTATGGCCACCAGCCCGAGTACTGCGATGTCACACTATTGTAAACTGTAATTAGTTCTCGCATCCGGCTTTCTCTACGGAGACTATACATGGTTCGGGGTACTAATCATGTTCGACTGGCCATAACTAGTCTCACCTTGGAACTTACTTCCAATGCGACGATTGAGTCCGTCTGACAGGCTACTTAGCTCTATTGATAGACATCTAGCTCTTATCATGGGCCTTATGCCTCATATGATAGGCATCTCATATCATATCGCAGGCTCTTAACGCTTATCGAGTTTCTGTCTCATCTTCCGCCTCACCCAGACATATCCAGGATATTGCGAAGGCGGTCGCTCGTTTGAGTGAGCCGACCGGTGTCTACGTGACAAGCTTTAAGATGGTACATGAAATGTAACATATCATACACGTATCAAACAACATGCAGCATAAAAACAAATCCATTCCTTAAATCCAATAAATCAATGTCTCAACCGTCTAATCAGTCTGAAATCTAGTACCATTTGCCTAACCCTATATTCCTAATATGACCGGTGAAAGTAGCCTTAAGAATAGGCTTGGTCATTGGATCAGCTAACATCTGACTCGTAGGAATATGCTCTAGAGTAACAGCTCCTTTAGCTACTACTTCCCTAATGAAGTGGTACTTTATCTCAATGTGCTTGGCCTTGCTGTGGTATTTCGGGTCCTTAGCACAGGTTATGGCCGACATACTATCACAACGAAGCGTACTGGTCTTGGTTCGTCAATCGCTCATAAGCTAACCAGAAATATATTCAACCAAACACTCTCTTGCACTGCCGCGGAGCAGGCAACGTATTCTGCTTCCATGGTTGATAAGGCATTGCAAGTCTGCTTGCTACTGTGCCACGTGATGGCTCCTCCACCCAACATGAAGACGCTTGAGGCCGATTTGCGTGCGTCTAAGTCCTCACCCCAGTCAGCTTCACTATAGCCAGCGATTCGAAGCTCTGAGCCTCGATAGCACAACACGTAATCTTTTGACCCTTTGAGATATCGGAGAATCCTCTTAACAACCTTCCACTGTCCAACACCGGGATCTTACTGATATCTGCTAACTAAACCGACATCATAGCATATGTCGGGACTTGTACACATCTTGGCGTACATTAAACTTCCGACTGCACTTGCATAGGGTACTTTGGCCGTTTGGTCTCTCTTGTGTTGGGTCTTGGGACACATCTCTAGGCTGAGTTTCTCATCATGTGCAATAGGAGTCTCGAATGGTTTCGAGTCCGATATCTGAAACTGATCAAGCATCTTCTTGTTGTATGTCTCTTGAGACAAACCAAGAATTATCTTAGAACGGTATGTTAGGATCTTTATCCCCAAGGATGTAACTTGCCTCACCAACATCCTTCATTGAAAATTGAGAGGATAACCACCCTTTGGTAGTTTCGAGCATTCCCTTATCATTGCTGGCTAGGAGTATGTCATCTACATATAATGACAGTATCATGAACTTCTTTCCAGAACGTTTGACATAAACACAGTGGTCCTCATCTACTATTGTGAAGCCATATGCCACAATGTCCTGATGAAACTTCAAATACCACTGTCTTGAGGACTCCTTAAGCCCATATATGGACTTAACCAACTTGCACACTTTGTGCTCCTGACCTTTCTTCTCAAAGCCTTCCGGATGAGCCATGTAGATCTCCTCATCTAGTTCTCCATTGAGAAATGCAGTCTTAACATCCATTTGATGTAGTTCCAAGTCCATGCTAGCCACTGTTGCAAGTATGAGGCGAATGGAGGCTATTCTCACAACTGGTGAGAACGTCTCCTCATAATCTACATCCTGCTGTTGGGGTGTAGCCTTTCGACACTAGCCGGGCCTTATGCCTCTCCACACTTCCGTGTGTCTTCCTTTTGACCTTGAAAAATCACTTGTTTCCAATGGCCTTACGTCCAGGAGGCAAGTCGACTAAATCCCAAATATGATTGGTTTTCATAGACTCCAATTCTTCTTGTAAATCAATGTTCCATTATTTCTTGTCAGGTGATGAGAGAGCCTCCGACAATGTCCTAGGTTCATCATCTTCTTACGTGGTGACCATCATGGCCTCCCTTCGATGTCAAATCGTCGACGGGGTACACTCCCAGGAGCGCTCCTACGCAAGGAGGGTTCTTCTTCAGCTTCATCATCATATATGATGGGCTGCTCACTAGGTAAGACGCTCCCACTGTTCTCAAGGTCCATAGGAACAAATTCCTCTTGGCTAGTGGTTAACTGAGTGTCATTTAGTGGTTCCTCTTCTTCGTAGAGAATACCATCTCCACGAGTTTCTCCCTGACTAGGAAAATATCCCTCGAGAAATTCAACATCTCGTGATTCCATCTCTATTAGACTGCCGTCCGGATGCTGCGCTATGAAACAACGTAACCCTTAGAGTGCTCAGAGTATCGTATGAAGATGCACTTCTTTCCTCTAGCACCCGATTTCTCAAGGACATGGGAGACGTTACGTACACAGGCTGCCAACCCCCATGGCCTAAGGTGACCCAATTCGGGTTGCCTTTTGGTCCACATCTCGTAGGGGGTAGTGGTCACAGACTTGGTGGGCACACGGTTCAGTATGTATGTGGCAGTCATCAATGCATCTCCCTAATAGGAGATTGGCAGATTCGCATTTGCCAACATACTACGAACCATTTCTAACAGTGTTATATTCCTTCTTTCCGCTACACCATTTTCCAGAGGTGTGAAGGGAATAGTCAACTGCCTCACTATTCTTTTTGTCTCACAGAACTCTTTGAATTGCTCTGATAGATATTCACGTCCTCGGTCTGTCCTAAGAGCCTTAACTCTTTGGTCCAGTTGGTTCGCTACCTCTTGTAGGAACTTTCTGAAGCACCCTAGCGTCTCAGATTTATGTGCCATCAAATACACATAACCAAAACGAGTGTGATCATCTATGAATGTGATGAAATAGCGAGCACCACGTCTACCTCTAACATCTAACTGACCGCAAACATCAGAATGAATAAGTTGTACAGGCTTAGTTTCCCTTACGGCTTCACTGAACGGTTTGCGTTTAGCTTTTCCTGCAAGACAAGACTCGCATACAGGTAATGATACCTTGGACATCTTTCCAAGTAGACCTGCCTTGGCCAGCCTGTTCATCCTATCATGTCCTATATGTCCCAATCTAGCATGCCATTAGTGGCATCAATTCCATCACTAGAAGAAGTAATGAATGAATAAGAATCATAAACATCATCAATGCTAGAACCGACAATGTCTAAATAAAATAAACCACGAGAAGTGTAACTAGTTCCAAAACATGAGTTGCCACAAAAACAATTTTGCAAAACAACCCTTAGAAACAAGTTTAAAATCCAAATCCTAAAAGGCCTAGAAACGGGAATCAAGTCCTCGCGCGCAGCTGGAGCATATAAAACGTCATGAAGAGCAAGCGTCTTTCCATACTTTATCTTCATGCGCATTCTTCTACAGCCCACTGGAACCCGCCTATAATCCACGCATGCGTCGTAGTCACATGCTAGGTGTTCGCTTGCACCTGAGTCCAAAACCCACTCATTAGGGGAATAAGAAATAAAAACTTGACTTATATCATAACAGTCAGAGTTTGGATTATGGCATACCTTTGGCTCGGTACAATCAGGAGCAAATTGACCCTTCTTCTGGCAGTTGAAGCACAAGACCCTTGCCAAATTTCTAACCTTTCGGCTCTTCTTCCCACCAGCGCCTTTCTTGATCTTTGGTTTTGGGCCCCCAACGGGTTTCCATTTGCCCTTGTCCTTCTTATCTGCTTTCCTCCAATTCCTGCGTGGCTTTTCCACCTTGGAATTTGGAGTCTCCGCCATCAATACCTCACCATTGGACTTGGCGACCTCAACTAGCTCAAATTCCAACAGTAGGTGACACTTGACATCTTCAAGCGTCTTGACATCCGCATTATGGGTCATGTTTTGCGTTATGTGATCCCACGAGCGCATCAGAGATAGCAGTACCGCTTGTACTTGCTCTTCATCAGATAAGTCGCGACCAGCTGAAACCAGCTCTTTGATCATGAAGGCCATAGCCTTCATATGCTGAGTCATTGTGTGCTCAGGCTTCATACGATATGAGTCGAACCTCATTCTCAAGACTTGCAGCTTGGTGATGGAAGTGGATCCATACTTGCTTTTTATCGATTCCCTTATCACCTTTGCAGTGAAACAGCTCTCGAACTCCCTGATGAGGTCATCTTCCATCATACACAGAATATTATAGCATGCCTTCCTATCGTCCGCCTCCCACTTATGAAAGGCAGCTGGGTGGTGCTCACGATCCTCCAGGTTTTCGTCATCGCTCATGACGGGTTCAGTATTTTCTGTCTGGAGATGTTCGGAAAATCTATGTCTAACATGTAGTACATAGCACGACGGCTCTACATATCGTAGTTGTCCGCATTAAGCTTCACAACTTTAGCATAATCGGCAATGAGACTAGATGATTTCGACATTACTGACAATGTGAGACATAGTGGTTATTAGTTACTAGTTTTGTTTAGCTCCTAATTGACATGTGACACTGATTAAACTTTAATAGTTCCTCTCAAGGACTCCACCAAAACCTAGCGTATATCATAGGAATCAAATCTCATCACTTGCGATTTCCTATCAACTTTAATCATGTCCTCATGTGAGCTCTTTTGTTTTAGTTCTTTAGCATGCAAGGTTATACAGTTATATCCAATCACACGCAGTTTATAACGTAAAATAAGCATAAGCATAAATAAATATGCAATGGATGTGGCCCCTAAGGTGCACTTCCACTATTGAGAGTACTTCTTGAGCAAGTCTTGAACTCTGTCTCATGCCATCTCGCCTATCTCGAGGACTCCAAGCTTGAGGATCTTTAGCTCGTCTATTTGTTCCATGCACCTTGCGCCATAGCTTTTGGTTTGGCCACCTCTCTTGAAGCTCCTATCTTCAATCTCTACTAACTATCTTATTTCTAATAAGAACTAACCTCATAGAGGCGATTGGATGAGAGAAGAAGACAATAGAGTATATAGAGAGGCACGACACGCAGGTCGTATTTTGATTACAAATTCAAAACCAAAACCAAAACCAAATATTAAATATCTATGCCTTATCCATGCATCAAACACATCCAATCAACCTACAACAGCATGTATAATAATAAAATAAACATAAGAATTTTCTAGAAATTTTCAGAATTAAAATCTAATTACTTGAAATAAATAAGAAATAATCTAATCATCGTAGATAATCAAATATTGCTCCAAACCTCATAAGGTCTCACCACCTATGGTAGACAGTAGGAAAAATAACCTAAGTCTCCAGAAAAAATTTGGGCTCAAAACAGTGTGTTTAAGGTCGTCAAACTGCATTGGGAAGTGTGCTAAACACTAATTGATTAATCTGGAAAATAACTAAAATTTTCTGTCGCTCCAAAAATTATATAAAAATATCAAAAAAACATAAAATTCAATTTGGAGTACCTAGGAAAAAACTGGACGAAAAAAGACCGCGGGAGGAGCCTGCACGCGCCCTCAGGCCCCGCCGCGCGTGGGCACGTCCGCCTCCGTCACGCGCTATTGCCGGCCATGTGCCACGTCACGACGCCACGTGGCATGCCACGCTAGCGACCATGCTGATGTCAGCTCCCACGTCACCCTGCCACGCCATCTGTCACGTCGGCCAATACGTGGCTGCCACGTCATCGCCACACCAACCTTGTGCTGTCGTGGCACTGCCACGTCATCTGCCACGCCAACCCTAGCCATGTCAGCAGTCCGTCGCCAGCCCTTGGGCGCGTGAAGCTTACGCGCCCCCTTCACGTGCTCCGTTCCCAATGATTTTTATATTTCTGGTGTAACACCCCCAAATTTTCATTACTGAAATTCCGGGCGTGCCCTTCTCATGGAGAATCAACCACCATGATCAGGAGAAAGGATCTTTTCTTCGGATTCACAAAACACACTTTATTACATAAAAAGTTCACAAGCCTTGTTCAGAGTTATTACAAACCATTATATTACAAACAGCGAAATAATGTAATTACTACTTTATTCAGGCGAGGTGATACTTCCACTAGTATGCGACGTCCCCATCCCCAACGTAGGCCTCTCCTGTGGTGGTTTTACAAAACAAGGACACCACAGTAAAAGTCAGTAAAAACTGAGTGAGAACGCATCACAGCGCGTAAATCAGAGTGAGGCACATGTAAGTATTAAAACAAGTTATGACATGTTCATTTATTCCAAAAAATTAGTTTAATTCTTTAATCGGGGAGATCCAGAACCAATAATCATATCCAGTGTGAACGGCGAAATAATCCGCTCGTCCGAACCAATCTCACCTCAGCATCTAGACCTTAAGTGTCGACACCCCCTACGAGGGAAACTGTTGTCCCAAGAGAGTAGTACTAGAGCCTTACCCTGTGCTAATGCGCCCCAGGGGAAACCATAGAGCCACCTTCGACTCAAGTCCCAAGCTTTGCTTGGTCAAACCATATCAAGTCCCAAGCTTTGCTTGGTCAATCCATATCAAGTCCCAAGCTTTGCTTGGTCATTCCATATCAAGTCCCCGAGAGTTCATGTTTCCACTTTACATGATTAGTAGCTTAAACATTCTGAAAAGTCTCATTATTATCATTTCTAAAAAATCATCAAGTAGTGGAAATCACTTCTTCTCGAGTGACAAGTTCTCAAAATATTGAATTCCAACATGTGAAAGTAAGGAGTTCAATTAACACAATGACATGTTTAGCTAACACAAGTATTGAGTAAGCATAAGAAATGCGTTCAAAACATTTAAAGCTCAAGTCAAGGCAAATAGAGACATTATAGTTAAACACGCGTTTTGAAGAGTAAGGGTTGAGCCTACGAACTCACCTACAAGTTCCGGCGGTAGTTTAGATGTAACCGACGTAGCCTTCGTCTATGAACTCGGTGTCTACAAATAAGGATAAATCCTAATTAATAATTAATCGCTTAATATGCAAATGTCCTATAATGTTAAGCGGGTTGATTCTAGTTAATTACTCGGTGATGACCTAGTCGAATTTTAATGATTTCCCTTAATTAAGTACTAAGATATTATTTATTTTTCGAAACGACTAATCCAAATTTATTTATAAAAACACTATATTGTTTATCAAATCTAATATAAATATTAATTTACTAATCTTCATCCTACTCACACTAATATTTATTTACTAACTACTAATCATTATTTATTATACTAACATTTAATTAATACTTAAGTATTTATAATGTAGGATAGCTAGAAATGTAGTTGTACACTTACCTCCCCTAGACTTGTCCAATTCTAAAAAACATGAGTTGTTGCTAGTTCTTGAAAATACATTTACAACCCCCATTTGAAGAATAATTTTTATATGCATTTCTAACGTTCCGTTTTCAACTAATTCAACATGAATGACTTTCGGGAGGTGTGAGAGTACGAATATGCAAGAACATGTAAAATGCGACGCGGGAAAAGAAAGTTATACCGAGGTTCCGATGAAATGAGTGGTGGCCTAGCGCGGGCTGTTTGAACCTCTTCGGCTTGAGAGAATGGTATTAAGGGATTCCTTGGAGTTTCACGGAGTGGACGGCAGCAGCCGTGTCCCATGTGGTGGTCGTTGGCGGAGTTGGTGATGAAGGTAGCTACTTGACGTTGCTAGTGTAGTTTTAGTTGGGCAGCGATTCGGGATCCGTTTTGGCCTCTTTTGGACGTGGTTAAAGAATGAAAGTTATAGATAACAAGTAGAGGGATATGTAGGAGAAAACGGAGGTCTTTTTGGAGCTAAAATGGAAGAGAACAAGGAAGAACAACACCGCTGCCCACTGGTGCTGTTCGGCTAAAGCAGTTTCAGCGCGGGGTGAATTCGGGCTCTGTTTTGACTCCTTTTGGTCGGGGCAAAAGAACGAAAGTTGTAGAATACAAGTAGAGGAAGTTGTGGTTAAAATTAGGGCCAATTCCGAGTTGTAACGAAGGAGATACAGCAAGAATAAGCCGCTGTCCAGCAGTCGCTGCTACTGTTGCGGGTTGCTGCTTGTTGCGGCTGTTGGGGCTGCTTCGGGTGGTTGTTTTGGCTGGTTATTTGCTGCTAAAAGATGCTATGAAAATCAGGGATTGAGTGTGTGACTTGAGGGGTGGTGGTATGGTTCTCGTGTTGGTTTGAGATGAGAGAGAGAGAGAGCTTGAGTTGGTGGTTATGGAGTTTTCCGGCGATGAACTATGGTTGTATTGGTTGTGATGGAGATGGCAAGGATGATGTAGATGATTATGAAGATGAGGGAGGTTGTATGCTTGTTGTGTTGGTGGAATGGAGCTACGGGAGGGAGCTATTTATAGAAGAAAAGAGAAGAAGCATGAAGAAGATGAAGAAGATGAATACGTAGGAAAATAATGGAGAAGATAAGAGAATAGTGTACTGCTTGTTTCTTCCCAAGGCATGATCCAATTTTTACGGAAATGATTGCCGTCTCATTTTTGATTGTGGCTGAGATTTATGTGAGGAAGATAACATTCCGGATTTCTTAGAAAATAATCGGGTGTGATATTATCGGTATGTCGTGATAAAAGTCACCACGTAGTATATGTGACACTATAGTGATACACACTATTAAATATAAATGTGATATATACGTATATATACATGTCTATATGGTACATACTCTATTATAATTTTATTAGGACATAGTCACCTAGCAATAGTACCACAAAATATTAAATATAGATGTCGGTTTATACTCAATATTGCTATAAACATACATATTTGTTCCTAAAATGTATATTTAAATTTCGGGTTGTTTCATCTGGGATCGTCTTTTCGTTATGATCCCGATTATGTGTTCAAAATTTAGTTTTAACAACTTTTCTAAAACATGTATTAAGAATCAGATCTAAGCAGTCCAGATTAATAAAACTCCGAAATTTAAAAGGGGCATAACTTTTTCATCGTTCGTCCAAAAAATACAAATCTTATGTTTCTGGAATCCTCGTGAAAATCCTATTCAACCATATAGGTATTGACTACATATTCTGAAAATTGAAAACCCGATTTTCTACTGTGTACCAGTTTTGGGTTCAAATTACGAGGCACGAAAAAACAAGCCTAGGGCTCTGATACCAATGAAGGACAGGGCTGATCTAATCATACATAGATCTACAACATGAATTAAAGCGGAATATTCATGTGTACATTTTCTTCCTTAGCTCCTAGCGCAGCGGAATGTGATCTTGTTGATTGCTTGCTTTCACGTGCTTCCTTCAACGTCTTGCTCCCACCAATCTAGTGCGAATCTCGAGGACAAACACTATGTTCCACCCCACGTTCCACCTCCTATGGATGTAGTTGGAGAGAGACTAGTGTTCTCTACAACTTGAGAATGAATCTAGACAGAGTAACTTTTCTGTGTAGAATAGCAATATAATAGGAAACAGCCCGAAGGACCACGGTTCACAGCTAGTACAACTCAACCAAAACCCAAGTACATTATTTATAAATAAAAGGAGAAACCCTCCAACAACATTTCGAAACAAAGAAATAACATTGAAATAACATCGTCTGAAATGTCGAAGTGATAAAAATGAAAACTAAACTAAAATTTATTTGCAGCTAGCCTAAGCTTCACCATGTGTGCGCGTTTCCCCCACCTCAATGCCAACCTGCGGGTTTTACAATGGACAAAGCCGACCGCAGGAAAATTTTAAGTCAGTAAAAACTGAGTAAGAGCATACTACAGCACGTGAAAACAGATGATTGGGCTCTGTAGATACTGCTTTCTGACATGGCTAATCTTAGCCACGTGGCGATCATCCAGCACACCATATTGTGCTCCACACACACAGGATCACCAGCCGAGCTGATCCATGTGGGGGCTGCGAGACAGAGCCCTCGCATACCACTGCACGGGACTTGTAGGGATTTGTGGTTTGGAGGCTAGGGTAAGCCCTGTCGCGTGCGAGCCAAGCCCGCGCGCGACCTTTAGTAACTGTTTTGAGAGATCTATGGCACGAGCTCCCTAGACCCGGTCAATCCGGTCAAACCCGGTCAACCTCGTAACGGTTCCGGTACTCGCGCACCACGTGCTCTAACGGTTCCTATATACTCGGACGAACGTGCCGTTACAGTTAAGCTAATTAAGCCGCCATTAATGGGCGCATTAACTACACTACAACGGCCACGTTCTCCAGTATATATATATCGTTACTCTTTCCATACAAGGAGAACAACACTGCCATACGCGGAAGCTCTGCCAAACCTCTGTCTCTCTCTCAGACATTGCTACTGACTTACTCTCTCCCTACACACACCCCTATTCTTCCTGTGCGATCCCTGATCCACTACATACGGTGTACACGGAGATCTCCCTGCCGGAATCTCTTGTGCACATTTTGGTGAACCCGACGTGAACTTACCAGCAAAAGCAACCATGTCTCAGGAGGACGATGTCAGCAACCGATCGCCTTCCGCCGAAACTCCCTCAGGAGAAGAAGTCCGCCGTACTCCGACGACACCCGGCGAGGCACCGACTTTGGAGTCTTTGGACGCCACTGTCCAAAGTCAGGCAAAAGCTCTCAAGTCTCAATCTGCGCAATTGGAACGGATTTTGGCCGTTCTGAACACCCTTGCACCAAATCCTCCACCGGTTACCGCTATCCCTCAGGGAAGAGGTACCCCTACCGCTTCAGGATTGGGAGTATCGGCCACGCCCCCCAATCCTCATCTGCAGACTCCACCGTCGGCCACGCAGCTGCCTTCGGTCCAAGGGTCAACGGCGCAGATGCTACCCCCTGCTGCTCACGCCTCTCAGCCCACGGCTTTGGCGTCCAACCCAACTTCGCAATACACTCTGCTTCCACCAGCAACGATCTGGGGAAACGCGGGCAGTCAATACACTCCCAATCCTCCGGCGGCATATGTGTCGCCACCGCCTACGGCAACCCCTTCGCCAGCTACAGAGGGGAGCATTCCAGAATGCATGACGTCTTTGCAGAAGCGCGTGGACTCCATCTTGGCTCATCAGTCGCTCGCGGATACCATCATCCCGAAGCTAGACAACGATCCGCCCATTCCACGGGAGATCTATCTCATGCCTAACCCGGTGGGGTACAAGGCTCCTAAATGGGATAAGTTCGAGGACGTCAATGGAAACGCCCATGAGCATGTCATGCGTTTCATTGATGTCATGGGTCCGTATGGAGCTGACCCCAAACTGCTGATGCGAGAATTCCCAAAGACTCTTGGGAATGTAGCATACAAATGGTACCGAACACTGGAGGCCGGATCCGTGAAGACCTGGGACGACATGGTCCAGAAGTTCTACACTAAGTTCTTCCAGATGGAGGAGAAGGTGACGATGATCCATCTCTCGCGGATGTATCAGAAACGCGAGGAGGATGGGATCACTTTCATCAAGAAATTCAGAGCGAAATCTCTGGAGTGCAAGGATCCCATGCTCGAAAGCCGACTCGTAGAGATATGCCTGCAGTGCATGCGAGATGAGTACAAGAGCATGCTAATCAATTTGCAAACACCCACGTTCTCAAAGCTCATCGAGTGCACGATGAACATCGAGCCCATCGTCGAGAGACAGAGAAAGAAGAGCGCTCCAGAACGACCTGCGAGCGGCACCACCTACAAGATCGGCAGATTCGGCTACAAGCGAGGACGCGAAGCTGAGGTCAACACGGTTTCGCCTCAGAAACAAGCAAAAGCCGGAAACTTTGATGCACCGCCTCTGCCATGCTCGGTGGAGGAAGCAAGCGATCTCTGTAGACAGTGGCGTAAAGACGGCATCCTGCCACCGCTAGAGCAAAAACCCTCCAAGGAGATGACGAGGGACCCCAAGTGGTGCGAATACCACGGCAAGGTCATGCACCCCACAGCCGAGTGCAAGAAGCTCAGATTCGCGTTCGACCAGAAGATGAAGAACGGCGAACTCATCGTCAGCGACCACCGGAAGGATGTGCGCAACAACCCACTGCCTGCCCATACGGACTCGGGCTCAAAAGGCAAGGAGGTCGCCATGATCTCAATAGTGGACTTGGAAGAAGTCGCAGAGGATGGTCTACCCATCATTGCTGAAGTCCATGAAGAGGAAGACTATAGCATGGACACGGAGGATGAGCGTGCCGACCGCATGAAAGGGTCGCACGGCTTCAACAAATTCTTCGACGAAATGAACTTCTCCGAAAAATGCCGATCGGATATGACAAAGGCAATCTTAAGGATAGCGGAGGACTACGAAGAGGAACTTGTAGTCTCCAACGGGAAGGTCATCAGGGCATCCCGTTCCACAGAAAAGATTATGACTTTTTCTGCCAGCGACAAGAAGACAGATGCGAGCCATCAGAGGCCCCTGTACGTGACCGCCATCATCAACGGCGTCGAATTCAAACGAGCATTCGTCGATGGAGGAGCAGCGGTCAATGTTGTTCCACTCCACACACTGAAGCTAGCAGGGATCCCCGAGCACAAGGTGGTCAAACGTCCATCCCCGCTGGTGGGATTCGGAAGCGACTCTAGAATGACGATCGGATGGATCCGCCTAGGCGTTCAGATTGGTAAGATCAAGTGTTCGGCGAAGTTCTACGTCATAGATGCGAACACCACATATCACATGATCATTGGTCGGGCCTGGATTCATCGCTTCGACGCAATCCCTTCCACGGCTCACCAGGTGATGAAAGCTATCTGGAACGACAGGATTGTCGAGATACCAGCCTCAACTAACCCGTTCAACTTGGACGAAGCACATCTCAGCGAGGCGGTGTGGTTCACCGAGATGGCGGACGAGCAAACACCCGGACCATTCGACCCTACTCCTTTGCCTCTCTGGGAGGACATCAAGGACCAGTCACCTGCGGGCGTGATGGTGACAAGGGGAGATGCAAACGAAAGACCGCCTACACACGAAGAGGCGCCGCGCATCGCATATCATCGGAAGAATGTGTACACTCTTAAGAGGATTGCAAAGCACGACCCCGAGGGTAAGGAGATAGAGAGCTTCTACGCCAACGGGAAGAAATGCTATCGCATATGAAGGTGCGCGGGGACGTCCTCACACGGGCATGAGGGTGTCCCTGGGCAAATCAATCAAATTGAGCAAGTTGCGCTGACAGAAGAGCCAACACAGATCGTTTCGGACGAGAAACTCAAAGAAGCGCCTGAATGCATGGAAGACAGGCCGCGACCGCAAAAGCAAGAGCTAAAGGAGGTGTTCCTCAGCCCGAACGAGGAAAAGGAAAGGCCAGTCTTCCTGAGTGCGGACCTCACAAGCGAAGAGGAACAAGGGCTGCTACAGCTTTTAACTGAATACAAGGACGTATTCGCATGGGAATACGATGAAATGCCAGGTCTGGACACGAGCATCACCATGCACCGTTTAGACATTATCCCAGGGTCTAAACCGGTCAAGCAAAGCACCAGAAGTTTCAGGCCGGAGCTCAACGTCAAGATCAAGCAGGAGATCGTTAAACTCCTAGATGCCAAGTTCATAGAGCCAAATCACCATCCCACATGGTTGGCCAACATCGTGCCAGTGGTGAAGAAGAACGGACAGCTCCGCATCTGCGTGGACTTCCGCGATCTCAATCGCTTCTGCCCTAAGGACGATTTCCCACTGCCTAACATCGACTTACTTATCGATTCGACGGCAGGCCATCGCATGTTCAGTTTCATGGACGGCTTCA
Organism: Linanthus parryae; assembly: GCA_023055425.1. Lineage (NCBI taxonomy): Eukaryota > Viridiplantae > Streptophyta > Magnoliopsida > Ericales > Polemoniaceae > Linanthus > Linanthus parryae. The sequence goes on from JALGPY010000001.1 coordinate 128,393,787, forward strand.
GTGGGTACAATCAAATCAAGATGGATCCCGACGATGAGGGCCAAGAGAGGCCTATCTATTACATCTCTCGCGTCGTACAGCCTGCTGAGTCAAGGTACACAGACATCGAACGTCACTGCCTTGCCTTATTCTTTGTGATAGAGAAGTTGAGACACTATTTTGCGTCGCACAAAGTAGTGGTGGTCACCAAAAGCGACCCCATAAGATACTTGCTAACTCACACTACTCCGGGCGGGAGATTGGCGAAATGGTACATGACCATCTCTCAATACGATATCACATGCGTGAGGCCAAGGGCGATCAAGTCGCAGGCGGTAGCAGATCTGCTGGCACAGTTTCCCGACAACAGCCACGAACCTGTGATCGAAGAGGAGCTCGAAGGCCCTGAAATCTACGCGATCGACGTGCCCTATTGGACCCTCCACTTCGACGGTTCGTCAACCAGAAAAGGTGGAGGCATTGGGATAGTCTTGACAAAGCCCGACGGGGAAGTCATACAGATGTCCGCAAAACTCAATTTCGCAGTCACGAACAACGAGGCGGAATACGAAGCTCTTATCGCGGGACTTCGTGCAGCAAAAGCTCTGGAAGTGAGCAACTTAACAGTCATGGGAGACTCCAAGCTGATTGTTAAGCAAGCCTCGGGCGAGTATGGTCTGAAGGAAATCAACCTCCTGTCATACCGCACTCTAGTGCAAAAGCTGATGCAGCAATTCTGCGACGTGAAATACGAGCACAAGCCCCGAGCAGACAACAGGCATGCAGACGCCTTAGCAACTCTGGGATCTAAGGTCAGCATAGACAAATGCCCCGCGAGGATTTCCATCGAAGTGCGAACATCGTCGGCATTAACAGAAGATGCGTGCGACGACGAACACATGGATGACGCAGACTGGCGAAAAGCAATCCTGCAAGCTATTGCGAAAGGCACCAGCAGCGAGAGCTGGGCACTCACGAAAGGATACTGCATCCACGACAACACCCTCTACTACAAGGGTCCCGGAGGAATACTCATGCGATGTGTCTCCGAACAAGAGGGACAACAGCTGTTAGAAAAGATTCACCAGCACGCTTGCGGAGAAAGCGAGGTGTCAATCTACAGGAAAGCTCAGAGATACGGCATCCATTGGCCGAGCATGTCTACAGCCGCAGCCCTGATACAAGGGAAGTGCGAAAGTTGCGCACTAATCAAAGATTCTCTTCTTGTCGCTCTAATCGACGACGACACAGACTGGAGAAAGCCTTTGTTTGAATTCCTCACCAAAGGCACTATACCCGAATCGAGAAAAGAGGCAGACAAATTGAAGAGGAAAGCTTCTCGATATGTGGTTCAAGAAAATCTGCTTTGGCGAAAAGGTCATGAAGGCAACTTGCTGCGATGCCTAGACGATAGGGAAGCACAAGAAGTCATGGACCTCTCCCACCAGGCGGAACACCAGGGAGGTGCGAAATTATGCAGACAGCTCCTCTCAATCGGATACTTCTGGCCCACGATGGAAGTCGATTGCCGCACCAAGGTGCGACGCTGCCAAGAATGTCAATTCAAAGGGAACCTAGTGCACGCTCCCGCCGTGGATCTACATGCATTAGGGACGCCATGGCCATTTCACACATGGGCTTTGGACTTCATTGGCCCCATCCGACCAACGTCACATGGGAACCATTTCATTCTCACCGCAACTGAGCTGTTCACCAAATGGGTGGAAGCAATACCACTGAAGACGGCAAACGCGCTGGCTGTGGTCAACTTCATCCAGGAAAACATCGTATGCAGGTTCGGAATCCCGAATACTATTCTTTCAGATAACGGTACTCCTTTTGTTAATCGTCAGGTAGCTACGAAACTTGCGGAGTACAATATCAGGCAAATATGCTCTACTCCCTATTATCCAAAGGGAAACGGACAAGCCGAGGCGACTAACAAAACGCTGCTGAGAATTCTGAGCAAGATGGTCGCAGATGACCACAAGAAGTGGGCCGACTCTCTTAACATAGCTCTGTGGGCCTACAGGACCTCTCCAAGAACACCCACAGGGGCTTCGCCATTTCTTTTATGTTATGGGGCCGAAGCTGTAGTACCTGCGGAGGTCAGAGTCAATTCGGCACGGCTGGCCTTCCATGCGCTTTATGAAAATCAACGCGATCACGATTTAGTCTTGCTGGAAGAAAAGCGAGAACAAGCCAAAAGGACTAACAAGCGGTACCAAGAAAGAATCGCTCGCGCCTACAACAAGACAGTTCAGCGGCGAGATTTCGCAGTTGGCGACCTGGTCTTGCGCGCATCCGACCACTGCATGCGAGAAGCAACTCATCCGAAGTTCGCAGCCAATTGGGAAGGACCCTTCGAAGTCACAGAAGTCTTCGATAGTGGCTACTGCAGCATACGAAGGTTGCACGGCACAACCTCAACTCCGAGCTCAGTCAACATGCGCTGGATCAAGAAGTACTATCCTTGACTCCTTTTATTTCATACGTTTTATGATAACGTTGCTTAATATCTCATGTGGCTACGATTAATGGAATCTCCCCTCCCATATGAGGGGATTGTAATTCTACCTCTCCCATATGAGAGCGATGCAATAAAAGAATTCTCCCAAATGAGAAGTTCATATTTCTAGCCGCTTATATTGCTCTATTTTATTTAAGTATCTCCGTTAACAATGATTCATTCGCTGCAAATAGCAATTCATGCAAATGTGATATTAATTGATCATCAAAGCCTATCCCCGCGATAGCAGCAAACGCAAGTACGATCTTAATTGATCATCAAAGCCTATCCCCGCGATAGCATCAAACGCAAGTACGATCTTAATTGATCATCAAAAGCCTATCCCCGCGATAGCAACAAACGCAAGTACGATCTTAATTGATCATCAAAAGCCTATCTCTACGATAGCAGCAAACACAAACACGATCTTAACTGATCATCAAAAGCCTATCTCTACGATAGCAGCAAACACAAACACGATCTTAACTGATCATCAAAAGCCTATCTCTACGATAGCAGCAAACACAAATGCGATCTTAATTGATCATCAAAAGCCTATCTCTACGATAGCAGCATACACAAATGCGATCTTAATTGATCACTAAAGCCTATCTCTTACGATAGCAGCCAAACACAAATGCGATCTTAACTGATCATCAAAGCCTATCTCTGACGATAGCAGCCAAACACAAATGCGATCTTAATTGATCACTAAAGCCTATCTCTCACGATAGCAGCCAGATACAAATGCGATCTTAATTGATCACTAAAGCCTATCTCTCACGATAGCAGCCAGATACAAATGCGATCTTAATTGATCACTAAAGCCTATCTCTCACGATAGCAGCCAGATACAAATGCGATCTTAATTGATCACTAAAGCCTATCTCTCACGATAGCAGCCAGATACAAATGCGATCTTAATCGATCACTAAAGCCTATCTCTTACGATAGCAGCCAAATACAAATGCGATCCTAGTTGATCATCAAAGCCTATCTCTCACGATAGCAGCCAATGCGAATGTGATCTCAATTGATCATATAAAGCCTACTTCTTATGATAGCAATCAAATGCAAATGCGATCTTAAGTGATCATGCAAAGTTTATCTTTTACGATAGCAGTTCGCACGAATACGATCTTAAGTGATCATCTGAAGCCTATCTCTTACGATAGCAGCCAAACATAAATGCGATCTTAAAAGATCATCCAAAGCCTATCTTTTGCAATAGCAGCGAAAATGCAAAATGATCTCAATTGATCATCTAAAGCCTATCTATCGAAGATAGCAGGTTCTACAGATGCGATCTTATAATGGTCTTCTTAAGCCTATCTGTTACGATAGCAATTTCTACGCAAAGTAATTTTGGTTAAGTACCCAAGCCCGTCTGTTATGATGGCAACGCACGTGCAGAATCATTTTATTAGATCTTCCAAAGATCTATCTGCTGTGATAGCAGTTTATGCGCGAGACGATCTCGAACAGTTTTCTAACAAAGCCTATCCTCTATGATAGCAATTCGCACTGCTCAATGATCTTAATTGATCTGTGAAAAATTATCTGAAACGATAGCGAAGTTGTGAACGTGGTCTCATACGATTTACAATGACCAACTACAAGCCCATCCGTCAAGATGGCAAAGCTGCGAAATTACGATCTCAAATGATCTGGCGAAACGTCTGCGAATTGACATCGCATATGAGAAATCATTACATGGAATTATGCAAGGCAAAACGAGCCGAAACGCGTGCGAAATTGTATTTTGTTGCAAAGAACAGATAATACAAGAGCTATTTATCATTATGAGTCAAATGACTTACACTTTATCTAACTAGATAGCAGCTTACAAGCGAAAAGCTCGCATCTAACTACACAGCCAACATGGCTTACAATACATTCGAAAAATGGCTGATCAGCCAGGGATGCACAAAGGAAACTCTCGGCTAAGAAAAGAGAGAATCCGCCGGTCTTGATACCGGCAGCACAGCGTGCGAACCTGCGGCCAAAGATCTATAGCAAAAGGGATGCTGCCGCGAAGAGATCAACTCGCCATTCGCTACATCCCTAGCAGCAAGGTCAGGGATACAATATGCCCAGGACCCCAAAGAATGACTAAAGCCTCTGTCTGATCAAGATAGGCGCCGGAGGAGCTTCCTGTTCCGACAGATGCTACTCCGCAAAACAGGCGAAGCAGTCATTCCTCTGGTGATGGACTCCTTGTCATGTTGGACAAGGGCATTGACGAGCACCCCGACCTCACAAATTTGAGGGCGAGGGATTCTTCTCTGGAGATGCTGAAGAAGAATCCCGCCGTTTATTACGAGACGGTAGCACGGTCACTACGGCGCTGCACCTCGCCACGAGGCGGCCGGAAACATGACCTGCACGCATAATACACGAAGAAAATTCTTCGAACACACATGAGGTATTATCTGCATCCTCTCTATGATGGTTATAAACAGCAATGAGCCTCATAAAGTGGATCTTGGAAACTATTTCTATAGCACAAAGCGCAAACTCAGGATTCAAAGCCTGAAGTTGCCACGAATCAACGAAAAACAAGCGTTGAAGCCAGCAGTCGTAAGGACTCACGGCAAAGCACATGTTTGGGATGAAGAACCCAAATGACAAAGGCAGGGTTTATATAGGCCCTGTGGAGACTCTTCGGTTGCTTAAGATGAGTCAGCAAATTCAAAAAGAGGGTAAGTTCAATCACTTACGCCTTGAAAAGCGGTAACAATCAATTACCCTACTAAAGGCTACGACGATTCAGTTGCGTATCCTAATAAATGACGGATAGTCATGATTCGGATGGACTTCCCAACGGAAGCGTGCTTATCTGCCGAGAAATTAGCGCGAAAATCAAGCAAAGAATCAATTGCTGATGTCATAATTGGATATGCACAGAAAATGTCCAATCAAATCCCGAAAAGGGCAAAACTGGCAAACTCATTGTTTGTTGTCAAAAAAAAGAGGGGGGAGAAACCCTAGCAACATCACATTAATGTTTCAAAACATTACATTAATGTCTCAGCCATTTTCCTTTCTTTTCAAAAATACGAAAAGTCAAAACAAATTTTTGACTAAGGAGTCCTGGGGCTCGAACTGCTCGATCAGCCTCTCCACTTGTTGCACTTCTTGCTTTAGCTGCTCGCACTTGGCATTCATTTCGTCATACAGCTTCAAAGCTTCATCAACCTTTTGCTTTTGCTGCTCCACCTTCTGCATCTCAGCTGCGAGATTTTGGTGCCCAAGATTCAAGGTTACAGCTGCGCGAATCAGTGTAACTCTGTCCTTGAGGAATTTCAAACCAAGTCTGCCTTGGACTTTGAGCACGAGATTTTGGCACACGCCACACAGCAATTCAGCACTCTGGGCCGAAATGGTCGCAGGTGTAGCCGCACATAGCTGTTCCAGTATCCAAATGGCTTCAGTAAGGAATAGCCTCCTGTCAAAAGGAACGATCTCCAGACACCTCACGAACGAGCGGGGGTATCTGAGGCGCATTCGAACCACCCAGTCTACATCGGTTTGCTTCAAACCTGAGACATCAAAAACGAGTTGTAATGTCAGAACTCGCAAGAAAATAATACCACGTGCGAATGGTAAATCTCTACTTGCCAGTGCCTTCCAGAATTTGGTGAATAGAGGGAATGCGAGCCACCGGGTTGTTCGAAGACTGCCCTCGCTCCATGGCTCTCCTATCAGCTGCGAGCTCCAACCTCTCATAGTCAGGAGGAAGAGTGTAGGCCGCACCAGCTGCGACTACGTTCCCAACCTGCGAGCCCCAAATGCTCCACGCAGGAATAGGTGCTTCCGGCTCAGTCATTGACGGAGGCACAGGAACAGCCGAAGTCGTTGGGCGAAAGACATTCTCAGGTGCGAAAACATTAGCATCACTTGTCCTTTCTTCCCCACCACCGGTACGGACACCTTCGTCCATCGGCACAGCATCAGCTTCGACATCATCGGAGAGTTCAATGACATCCTCGAGATGCTCACTTGCGTGTCCAGCAGCTGCGACGGGCTTCTCGGTATGGGAGCTCGAAATTGGAACATGGGATGCAGAAGTCTGGCTTCGCTGTTCCAGCTCAGGTTCCTCAGCATGACCTGCGATACCGAATGCGATAACATGAGGTAACTGGTGTTAAAAGTTATTTCGCTACTTTTTACTAAAGCCGAGAATAAGCACCTCCACGCGAGGGTGGGATAGAGGTATCCTCATCATACACTAGGGACGTGGAACCGTGCCCTATCAGTGTATCTTCACTAAGCAAATCTTTAAGAGAGGCGTGACCTGGGATGCGAATAAACCAGTCATGATCTTGCCTCAAGTGGCTACAGCCTAGCATGTGTATGTCACTCAAAATGATTACCTGAGGGTTCTCCGCATTTGCTTACCAACCAACGGCGAATGTCAGGCTTTGACACACCGTGCTTTAATGCACCCACAATTACATCTCTATAAGTAACTGCGAGATTGAAGATCTCACCTTTGTCGCCACCAGCGATCTCTGCGAAGTCCGCTTGGACTTGCTCTAGCTCTGCTGCATCCCCTCCGGGAACCTCATCTTCCTCCTCCACATGAGGAGCCACTTCTTCGGGAAGCTCGTCTTCCTCGCCAACTGGACGCACTAAGTCGTCGACATGCTGCTCTTCGAGGCTCCGCTGCTTCACACGCTCGAGTTCCTCTTCCTCTCGCTGCCTTCTTCTTTCAGCAGCCTCCGCGGCTGTCCTCCGGGACTCAGCAAGAACATCCTCGCTTATAGGATCATCTGAAATGCCAGATTGGGCATCTCTCTTTTGCCTCTTGGTCACAAGGCCACCAACGGCTTCATCATCATCATCTGCGAATACATTTTTTGGTTCAAAGAAAAGAACTGTATGGAAGTTGTGATAAAGAACAAAGGGATGCGACGGAGGTACCTCCTGACTCTTCCTCGCGCATTACAACTGTTCCTTCTTCTTCTCCATTACTTGCCTGGGGCTCTTGCCTCTCTTCCTCTTCCTCTTGGTTGAATGGAACGAAGGTTTCAACTGCGAGATCTTTTCGCACCTTGCTGGGCATACGACCCTTACCTTTGTCCTTGACAGAAAGGGGCCTCACTGGGGGCGAAGTTGGAGCGCTCCTAGGGGAAGAAATTGTAATCCCCTTTTGCCTAGGCCTCTTCGCTCTCGGCGCCGCAGTCGCTGGAGGGGACGGGTCATCCCTAGGAGGAGACGGAGCCGGAGGATTGTCTATCAGCGAGTCAGCAAAAGTGTTCATGACCCCGCGAACTTTTGTTTCGACCTCGGCATCCATCCTCCATGCTAGCCGATACGACTCCCCCCTTCTTCTGGTCGCAACAATGGTATCCACCAGCGATTTGGAACGGTCACCAGCTGCGAACCTCCGCACATGACACTAGACAATACAGAACAAAAAGCATCAGTGCAAGCAAATCAAAGAGCTCAAAGCACACAAGGAAACTGCTTACCTCAGCAAACGCCTTGCTATATTTGATGACCTGCGTGTCACCTTTCCTGATGGCATCGACTTGCTCCTTCAGAATGAAATCAGGGCACAAATGGTTCTCGCGGTCCAACAACGAGTAGCAACCGTACTCAGACTCACTCAAACTGCAATTGGGACGAAACGGAAAAGAGTTTCTCTTGATCAAGGGGGCCCTTCCTGGCTGTGCCGCCGCCTCGGTCTCCATCCTCGTTTGCTGGGCAAGCCAGTATGCGACCCAATTCTGGGAATAACCACCCTTGCGAGTTCCCGCAGGCTGCTCGAAGGGGAGATTGCTCATGAGCACCGTCTTGCACTCCTTTGTCAGCAAGCGCTTGTAGCACCCTCTAACGATAGACTGGGGCCAGATTGATGGGGCCACCGCATCGAAACCAAACTGAGGAGAGACCCGAGTGGGGTCAACATCCACTGTAAGCCTTTCATATCGTGGCGCGAGCTCACGAATATGCTCTGCAAGTGCAGGAAGAGAACCTCGCAGACACCAGCAAAAGAACTCACGATAGCGCTCGTGGAAATGCGATCCCTTTTCAAAGAGAAGGTCTTCTGACAAGACCATGCCTTCGGAGGGGTATAGCTTCGGAAACCACCGCACATTCTCAACACGTGTGGCGTAAGGCCTGGCAGTGAACTCCCTTCGCTTGTCGCATATCAAGCTCCAAGTACACTTGGTGTTGCTTGCCCCAAACCATCTCGCAGCCCTTCCGCTGTTGAGCGCTTTCGTCTCGCCTGGGGGACACCACTTCTCAAGTGAGAGGGGAGTTGGTGCATAAGATGGCCAGCGCTCAAAAACCCACATTGTCAAAAAGCTGATATTAACAAAGGTCAGAACATCGAGACGGCCGCGCGATTCTTTCATCGCCAGAACCAGCTGATCCAGCCTGTAATATAGCGTGCCCAAGACCAAGGGTCCAAGTGCGACTCTCTGGCCGAGAGCGAGCCTCACCGCAAGTGGTAGCACATGGTAAAAGACCCCGTCATGGGGGTGACCATCAATCAGAAATCTCGACAGCCAAGCACAAAGAAAAGCACAAAGGGTCAGGTGATAACCCTTGCCCTCTATGTAATTCTCGGCCTCCGGGTTCGCGCTCAAAAGCTTCTTAGTAATGCTGCTGCTCGCATAGTCTCGGAAGAAGTACTGCAACCACTTGTTCCAGGTATTCTTCGCAGACGTATCAACTAGCTGCCAGTTCGGAAGAGGTTTTGTACTGGTCCACCGAGTGGAGATTTTCTTCACCTCTGCTAAGCACTCCTCCATCTGCGCGTACAAGGCTAATTCCGCAGATGTCCTTAAGTGACTCAAGGGGTCCACCTCACCCATGGGGGAAAGCTCATACAGCATTTGAACGTCCTCGAGCGTGGGGGCAGCCTCGAACTCAGCAAAGTGAAACGTGTGAGTCGCAGGCGAATAGCGGGACAGAAGCTCTAGAAGCATGGACTGATCCAACTTCACGGCAGCACCCTTCATAGCACGAACAGCGAAGAAAATGCCGGCCTCATCAAGAGTTTCGGTGTAATTACCCAACACGTGGTCAGTCCACTCATCCATATAGTCCAACTTCTGGACAAACGCCTGAGTAGAAATCGCAGTGTATGGGAAGTGCCCGTTCTCGATTCCCAATCGAACCACATCCTCGGAGCCAACTAACTCGAGCAAGGCTGAGTTAACTGGGCGAGTCAGTGTCAACAACCGCTCAACGGGAACAGGATCAGGCATCCTCTTTGCCTTCACCCTCGCGTGGTAAAAATCTTTCCCACCCAGAAAGGGGGCTTTCCGCCACAGAGACTGCGGAAGCTCCGGCATCTCTTCGTCTTCCTTGACGGGTCTGGTTACCCTTGTTTTGGCCATTCCTGCGAAAGGGCAAAAAAAGGGGGGAGAAATACCACACCAGTCAGTTTGAATTTTGAATTCGAGACTTATGCAAAGGAATGCAAACAGTTCCGGTGCCGATTTCAGAAATTGGGCAATTGCAAGATCCAATATCGTCGAAAGAGTAAAGCGAAGCGGGTTTAAAGATCAAAGCCTCTTCACAGATTTCATGAGTTTACAGATTCAACGCAGTTCAAGACAAACGCCGGAATTTTAAAATCAAAAAGTAAACGAGGCCAACCTTGTTTCCTTGAAGCCTGCTTGGAGATGCACAATTGAAGAATACGATTTGCAGTCTTGAACTGATGATTGATTATCTGGATCTGCTCTCGAAGATCTCCGGGTACCATTCACTTTAAGAGAAAGAAGTGATGCTCTGCAATAATGGGATACAAGGTATTTATCCAAAAGAATGAGGGGTCGCGTCCCTTCAGTAGTCGAATCGCAACCGTCACCGTCGTGTCGCGCAATCACAGGACGGGCTGACGTCACGCCTAAAACCCTAAAGGTCAGACGGCACGACTCTAGGGGTTTTAGGTCATAATGACACGCACGGGGGCTGAATTTACCCGTATTTGAATTGGTGCGTGACGACGACGCGCATGTTGGTTTCCGCGCATGGAAGCCTATACAGCTGCAAGCCTTCACGCGCAGAAAGGGGGCTAATGTAGATACTGCTTTCTGACATGGCTAATCTTAGCCACGTGGCGATCATCCAGCACACCATATTGTGCTCCACACACACAGGATCACCAGCCGAGCTGATCCATGTGGGGGCTGCGAGACAGAGCCCTCGCATACCACTGCACGGGACTTGTAGGGATTTGTGGTTTGGAGGCTAGGGTAAGCCCTGTCGCGTGCGAGCCAAGCCCGCGCGCGACCTTTAGTAACTGTTTTGAGAGATCTATGGCACGAGCTCCCTAGACCCGGTCAATCCGGTCAAACCCGGTCAACCTCGTAACGGTTCCGGTACTCGCGCACCACGTGCTCTAACGGTTCCTATATACTCGGACGAACGTGCCGTTACAGTTAAGCTAATTAAGCCGCCATTAATGGGCGCATTAACTACACTACAACGGCCACGTTCTCCAGTATATATATATCGTTACTCTTTCCATACAAGGAGAACAACACTGCCATACGCGGAAGCTCTGCCAAACCTCTGTCTCTCTCTCAGACATTGCTACTGACTTACTCTCTCCCTACACACACCCCTATTCTTCCTGTGCGATCCCTGATCCACTACATACGGTGTACACGGAGATCTCCCTGCCGGAATCTCTTGTGCACAGGCTCTAACTACTACAAGTTTAAAAGCAAGCTTTTAAAAAAAAATGGAATTAGAATCGTAACAAGTAACCGAACCATTTAATTGGATATTAATTCAGCTGAAGCACATAAGGCCCAGCAGGAACGATGTATTCAGAGAGGTCACGATGCAATATAAAACATCATCAATAGAGGTGCCTCTTGGGATATCACAAATCCCATTTCACCCCGAGCGTTAAGGGCTACCCTACGCAACCCCGCTCAACCACATAGCTAAAAGACCTTAAGTGTCGACACCCCTATACTGTTGTGACCCACACTAGTATAGGTAGTACTCTATAGCTTTCACAATAGGGTTAATTGCATTTTACCTCCCTCTAGTTAAGGGTTTGTGCGAAAAACCCCCCAGACGTTTCAGATGTTGCAAAATACCTCCTTGTGGTTTGGTTTTTGTGCAGGGAGGGGGTAATTTTCTGTTAACTAGGTTAGAAAGACCTAAACACCCTCTCACATATATGCTCATCTTTTCTGCTCTCACTTTCTCTGCTCTCTTTCTCTCTTCTCTGTTTTCTCTCCAAGTGTTCTTCTCCTCCGAATCTTCATATCTATTTTTTCGTTGTTCTACATCTTCTCCTTCAATCTTCGTATGTATACCCTTCTTTTCTCCTTGTTCTTCCATCTTCTCATTCTTGATTAGAGATACTTCCTCAATTGAACCAATATCGAAAACAAAATCGGACTCAAGAACTTGCTCAACTAAAGATTTGGAGCAATTTATATTCAATCGAACACCAAAAACAAGATCTGCAGAAAGAGATTTAACCAACTTTAACATGTCAACCCTAATGTCATCAATTCATCTATGGATGCATTCGACAACAATCATAAACACACAATCAACAAAACCCCTTAACCCAGAAGTCCTCCCACGAACTTTTCTACAATACCCAACCACCTAACCATCAATTAAACCCCCGATCTATCAGACCACAACTCCACCTAACCCTTGTTCACCCCCAAACACCAAAACAGAACCCAACATAACTCAGGGAAAACAGTAGCCTCGAGAGAGAGAGAGAAAGAGAGCGGCGTTTCCACAATCATCGCGGCTGCAGTTCGATTCAATTACAGAGGCGTCGCCCCAATCACCTCGATCTGGGTTTCGTTGATTGACCCAAAATTGGGACAGGAAAGAGGAAGAAGAAAGAGTTGATTATCGCGGTGAACTGGTAGGGTTCTCCAGCGTCTTCCATGGCGCGCTTTCCTCGGTGGCGTCCTTGTCTTCTTCTTCTTCTTCTTCCTTCTTCGTCGTCTTCTTGTTCTCGTCTGGAAAAAAGATTAGCCCAGTTCTTCTTTCTTCGTGTTTTTGTTTTGTTTTAATTCTTTTTTTATACACTATCTTATTAATTTTGGGTACTGATATTTTTGGAAATAGATTAAAAGTCAAGGGCAAAATAGATATCTTAGGTCCTTAATCTGACGGATTCCGTTAACATTAACGGAATCGCACAAAAACTAGACCATAGGGAGGTGTTTTGCAACATTTGAAACCTCAGGGGGGTTTTTCGCACCAACACCTAACCACAGGGGGGTAAAATGCAATTAACCCTTCACAATAAATAACCCCCCGCTACCTCAGCACATTGATGCATATTGGCCACCACAGGGGCGGGTATGTAACCGCTATGGATTACCCCCGAGGAGGTTCGACACACATCCTCTGCACATCGCCCTATTTCTATTAGAGTGAATTAAACTTCCATGTTTACAACTTGAACCATTGATTTCCAAACCAGTAGTTTCCACAAATACTTTCCAAATAAGGGATTTGAACAAGTTCATCACAGGATATATATAAAACATGTATAAAGACATTTTCACAAGTAATCACATTTTGAGCGTAAAAACTGTACATATGAACTTACTTGGATCGAAGGAAGCTCGACACACAAGCAAGCATAACTAATAGTCGTAGCACAAATCCTCAACAAACTGATCGCCTACGAAGTCGGAATCTACAATAGCCACATAATCCTAACATTAATACACGACCGATCTCATACAACAATATGTCCTATATGCAAAAGCAAAGAATATTTCCCAAACAGTTCCCCAATTTAAATTTCACGAATCTAGTATAAAAATAAATAAATAAATAACTTATAAAGTTTTGATATTATAGACAAATAATAAAAAAAACTAAAACCATAGTAACAAGCTTTATACTAATTAATAATATACTTTAAAAAAAACATTACAAATAGTTATTTAGAAAAGAGTACAACATTTAGAATTGATATTAATATTAAAGAAAAGTTAACTTTACTAGTTAAAAGAGTAAATACTAAGTTATAATCAACACATTTATTATCATAAGGAAAATCTTGAAATAAAACACACAATTGTCAAATCGTCTAAGTTCTTAAGAAAACTAATTTTATTTTTATTAATAAAACTATTATTATAAAATTATACTAGAAAACTTATATTCATTTTCATGTTTTAAGAAATGAATTTATTAGGATTACTATTTAATAAACAAACACTAATTATAGATAAAAAAAATATCCAGATAAAGAAAATAGTTTATAGCTAATAACGAAAACCACCCCAACGTTTCTGAGCGTGTACCAAACCAGCCCCAAGTGATTCATTAAATGCCAAAAAGACCCCCACACATAACACTGAAAAGCCAAAGCAATTTCTTCATCTTCTACTTCTCCAACACCCATTAAACAGTGAATCAACCCAAAACATACAGACATGACTAAACTTTCATATGCCAAAGGACAAATTAGGATGATGAACAAAAAGGAGAATTAAGAAGATGGGTTCTTGACGTTTACCAATTGAAGAAGAAGCAGAGTGAAGAAGAAAGACGGCAGCGACGAAGACGATGCGTTGGGTCTGGACGGGAATTTGCAGCACCGCGGTTGCTACTGGGTCGTCGAGGAAGTTGAAGACGACGTCGGGAAAGCTGGAGGAATGGACGGATCAATCGAGCTTCGACGCCGGAAATCGGGTTACCGGGTCGCGAAATCGGGTCGGCGCAGAACAACGCCGGTGGAGGCTCTGGACTGGATCGAAGCGACCTCTGCTGCTGCTTCTACTGGTCGCCGGAGAGAGAGGAACCGACGGGGAGAGAGAGGCGGACTGATGGGTTTCCCGTCGGATTGGGTTCCAGCCGGGTCAAAATCTGGGTCTGCGCAATATGGCGCCGATGACGACCCTGGTTGATCCCAGCTGGTTCGTCGGGAAGGAGGCAGGGAGAAATCGAGGTATTTCTGGTGGTTTCGCCGGAGAAGACAGAGAACAGTGGTGGTGGTGATGGGCGAAAACAGAGCAGTGGTGGTTTCTTCGGCAAAAACAGAGTGTGGGTGAGATGGAGGTGAAGAAGAGAGGAGAAAAAGGCTGATTTATGATTGAATTGAGGGAGATCGTGGGTGATTTCGTGGCGGCGTTGTGGAGGGAGTTGCGGGAGAAGCGGGGAGAGGCGTTACTGGGTTTTCTCCGAGAGAGAGAGGAGAAGGTACAGGTGGGTTCTCCACCTATTTAAGTAAAAGACACTTTAACCCCCCTTATCTAGTTTTATGAAACTACACTTACATACCCCCGGTTTAGAAACAACAACAATTACCCCAATTTTAAAATAATACACAAATAAATACCCTACTAAATATAGGGGTATTACATAATATGTCGGAGGCTACCTCTTTATATAGGCAAAACTTCTCCTATGTTTACACATTAAACCCCTAGGGTTTGAACCTTTGCTACTAACCCCTCTAAGTTTGTGTCTTAGTGCAACTAACCCCATAAGGTTATGACAATTGCATTGGAAACCCCACATGGGAGCACCAGTTGCTAGCACATATATTAAGCCATCAATAAATTAATCAAATCTATCAAATATACTTTATCTTAGTTATATTTTAACCCTTGAAAGCTCAAATATCTCATAAGACAACCCGTGTGAAAGTCTAATAATCACTAAGGGGCAATCTTCGTCTCTCACTAAGTGTCCCTAAAGTGACCCTAATTGTCCAGTCTAATAAGATTCTTTAAAATATTCGGACACATCATCAGAGTGTCTGACACGTATTTGGAGAATCGTACGAGTGTCTGAATATCCAAAGTGTTCGACACGGATACAGCCCCTATTAGGGAATATCCATGCTTCCTAGTTGTAAACCAAACAAGAAAAGGTAAAATATTAGTCCGAGTAACATCCTATTTCGATTTTCCAATACGAATTCATGATAGGGATCCCTTCTGCTGTAATCACTTCTCGCCGCATAGATAAGTGCCATGCTCTGAGGGTTTGAATGAAAGTGTTAGCTGTATTTTGAAGATGAGGATCAAACATATATAATATCATTAAGTTTGCCTTGTACTGGGGTTGGACTCCCATATTAAGTCACTCGCTCTCTTAGTAGAATTATATTGATGCCATTCATTTTCAATAGATGTTGTCCGGACATCAGGCACACAATTATTATAAATAACTTTTTATTATTTATTTAGTTTCAAAGCTGAGTTAGTAGACACTGTTTTGCTTTCACACCGCTTCACATTCACGGCCGCGAGAAAGACAAAGCTACACCGGGAGACAGGGGAATTGAGTGAGCAGAAACTTAGGTGTTTCGGTGAGTTTTTCGGAGAACTCGATGAGGGGTGTAAGTTTGGGAACGACGATTAATGTCATAACAAGTAGGATTGTGTCGTACCTTGATACTTACATATATCCTACCTGTTAGACATAGGTTCCCTTAATCGTAAATAGCTCGGAACGTCGGTTAGCTAGGGATTTCCTCAAGTTGCGTACGAATGTAACAGTAGGAAGTGCCAGTGCTAATTTCCATTCTTAAATCTGGTCATACTCGCCGATCACTTGTGGATTAGTATTTTTAGGAAGATTGAGTGAGGACTTGATAACACACTAGTTTATGGTTTGGAGATTTCCCAATCTCGCCAAAAATGATACAGTTTTTCCTGTTGTTGTATAACCTATTGACTCAGTTGTATATCATGTCTCAGTCACTCGTTTAGTCGAGTCATCTGGTGCTAAGTCTTGGTCAGCAGGTTGGTATGCAGTGGTAAGTAGTATGCAATGGAATTGTATGCAAAGAAGGTCAGTATGAATATGATTTTTTCGGGACGAGCAAAGTTCAGTGTGGGAGTATTTGATAACTCCTCACTAGGAGTAGGGATGGCAATTGGGTCCGATCCGATCTGATATCCGACATGATCCGACCCTAATGGAACAGATCCGATCCGATCTGTTTGCAAATGGATCGGATATGGATCACAACTTTTGTGATCCGTAAAACCCGATTCGATCCGATTAGGTTATCGTACCTAATACAGTTAATAACATACATGTATTAATATAATTACATATATAAATTTTACTTTGTTTTGCTTGATATAACGTCCTAAGTTTCATATATCTATATTTTTGTTGTAAATAAATTGATAAAATCATAGATGTAAAGTGCATGTTCATTCAATTTTGATTTTGATTCATAACAATCTTAGGTCAGATGAACCAAAAATATTGTCCGCCCTGATCCGATGGATAATCTGATTCGAATCCGGCAAAATTCGGTCTTAATCCGATCTGATCCGAAACCTTATGGATCGGATCAGGATTTAGGCTGATCCGATCCAAGCCCGGTCCATTGCCATCCCTAACTAGGAGTTATTCTTGAGCTTAATTTGAGTGTCACTTGTGTCAAGATTTATTGTTTTAGCCAGATTTTAGCCCTAATTAGCCTCGGAATTTACAAGCAAGTGTTTTGAGCCTCCTCATACTGTGTTATTTCATGCATTTTTAGATATAATTATGGGGTTTGTTCGTGTTGTCTATGCAGGAACAGGGCTTGTGAAGAGTTGGGAATTAGCAAGAAGGAACGAGGAGGAGCTAAGGAGGCTAAGGAAGCAGAAAAAGAGCTCAAAGGGTTTTGTCTGCGTAGCTACGCAAACTGAGAGGAGAACAAATGGCTAAGGCAAGGACATTGAAGCCTCTACGCAGTTACCAACGCAAACATATAAGAGAAGAATGAAGAGAAGAATCTAGAGAAGACAGTCCAAGCCCCTGTCTGTGAGCTACACTGGTATCAACAGACACGGGGAAGAAAGTAGTCCAGAAAAGAGAATTAAGCCACTTTATGCGTAGCTATGCAGTTAGCGACGCAGAAGTCTGCGTAGCTACGCAGTTCTACGCACACTACCAGAACAAAAAGCAGGACATATCCCACTGTATGCATGGCTACACTGGAACTAGCTATGCATGATTTAGCAAAGCAAATAGTGGGGGTATTCTGGGTCTTTTGGGACACTACAATCTTTTTGGTAACTTCTCAGCACTATAAAAGGAGGTATCCAGGGCTCCTTTTTGACACAAAACAACACCCAATGAGAAATCGAAGTACCATTGGAGAGCACAGAAGCGCATATTCAACATTCAAGACACTCGTTTGATATCATTCTCTCCTTATTTCAGAAACCATGTTATTTAATTATGTCGCTTAGCAGCTAAACACTTTACCTATATTCTCGGTGAACCTATGGTTTTCTATCCACTACTTTATCTATCTTGAATATGGATTCATGATCTTTAAGTCTTAATATCATCAGTTTTATTTGTAGTATTCCGTAATTTCTGAAATACAATTACTAGTTAATTATCTTGTTCTTTACCTCTTTTATTTTATTTTATTTTTTTTTTTGAGAATTACATCATATAGTTGGGTTCGAATCCGAGACCTCATGCAGGGGCTTTAAACACTCTACCACTGAGCTAGCACCCATTTGCTTTTAACTTTATTGTTTAGAATGATGGTATTATACCTTTTTAGTAACATCGAGATTTTGTTGGAATAAGAGATACTAAATTAGCGTAGTAACATTTTTGGTTTATATGAAAATAATAGAAAGTTGTAACACCAGCTTATAAATAGGTGAAGTAACTACCAACTTTCCAAATAAGTATGGAATAAAGAAAATGAAAAAAAAATAAAAAAATGGATAGAAGAGAAGTGGAAGATGTTGTTCGACCGAAATAAAGAAAGGAAAATAAGAAGAAAAAAAATGGTGTTGGTTGTAGTGATAGTTGTGGGGCCCACTTGGTATTGAAGAATAGGAGAATGATGGGGCCCAGTTGGGGTTGATTTTTTTTTGAAAGACACTTGGGTTTGATTAATGTGATGTGTAGCACATTTTTTGAGAAAAAATTCAGCAACTCTCTCCCTATTAATAGCCCCCTTTTCTTTCATCAACAAACAAGAGAAGAGAGGGGAGTGGGAGAGAGAGAGGGAGTGTACGTGTTGAAGATGAGAGAAAGAGAGAAAAATGAGAAATTAATGAGAAAGAGAGGGTGTCGTCGCACAAAGAGAGGAAATCATTAAGAAAGAAAGAATAGGAGGGTTGTTCGGATGAAGATTAAGGGAGAAATGACAAAAAAAAATTGTTATTCTTTTGGGTGCACCACATCAATTGAAGGAAGAACTCCTAAGGCTTGTTTGACCATCTTTTAGAAGATTATTTGGAGCTTTATTGTAGCATTTATTGGAATATTGGGAGGACGTTTTCTAAAAATGGACAGTCTCCACGTTTATGAACGTCGCAGTGTTGTGATTAAAAACAATACTTACTTTCCTTATATATCATAATTATATAAATTTATTATTTTAATGCAAACGTTACATTTTGTTACGGAAATTTCAGTATTGTGATTATGTCCTAAGATGAAATTTTTGACTATATGAATTTGGAATAATCTTCTGAATGTATTTAACATGACATTTTGTGCTCCCCATTAATGAATTTTATGATTTTAGTATAGTACATTTTGTAAATTGAGCAAAAGAAAACTATGTGTCATAAAATTATTTAGACACTTTGGGACGACGTTATGCCTTGGGGCACTTGAGTATTTTCTGGCCCGCCATCGATATATAATAGATTGGTTTTTGACCCAGTCGTATGGTATAATATGCAATGTGCCACAAAGATGGCATATTCTGGACATGTCAAAATTTCTGTATGATACGATGGTTACCAACGACATAAACTGGATCTGAAATTCTGTTATCTGATATGAAAAATTCCGTAAAAAATTGTTATAGAATATCTGGCACTATTATTCTAAAATACCCTGTTTATGAGTTCAATTTCAGCGTTACCCGTAAAATTATCATTTTTGTCAGTTATCGCCAATTTTGATAAATAAGTTATTTTTGAAATGTAAAGGGGAGAGAAACTCTCACTGAGTTTTGTTGTTCATTTTGTTTAACTTAAATATTTTTCAGATGACACGACACATGCGGAAAAATAGGAATTTCGAGGAGGGACCATTGGAATTTATCAGCTTTTCATATTTTAGTTTTTGTTGTACTGTGAAGACTCTAGTGTCTAGTTATTGCATGTAATATTTTGGTGTACTGTTGTAAGATTTGGAGCATGTTATATTTGATGTCTAGCTTTTGGAGATATTTGCAGTAAATTTTGCGGTGAATAGTTTAGTTGGTGTTTAGTTTTGTATCTGATCCGCTCATCGTGGTTGAACCGAAAGTTGCTAAATTGACGCTTTCAGAACTTACCTTTCAGAAAAGTCAATTTTTTATAAATGATTTTTTCACTAATTTGTTAATAACTCATGTTCAACAATTTTTTAAAAGAATGAATTATTTTAAAAAATCATGTGGAACCCGAGAATTTAAACTCCATTCCTCACTTTATTTCATAAATTAAATTTCTATTATTTTTCCTAAACGGTTCAAGCCACATGAGTTTTGTTTGAGGCCTTGGTGGCTGGTCTCGTCTCTCGGTCTCAAATTAATAAATCGGGACCCGTGAGAGGGAGTCATGACATTATTTGTTATTCTTGTCTTCGATTTTTACTGTTTATGCATGCACGGCTTAATCACCCAGAATTGCTACATAATCAACCCGGTGCACGAGAGTGACTGGTTAGGGTTAGGAGAGAAGACAAAATTTAGTTTCTTCTCCTGATAGACTGAGAGGAGAAAGAAGTTAGGGCTAGCTGAGTGTCTGAACAAATGTTAACGGTTTTGACCGAGACCGAAAGGATAAGTCGTAACCCAAGCAGCTTTAAAAGGAGACTGCAAATCTAGGCGGGCCGAAAGGAACCAAAATCCGCAGAATTATGACAGCGTGTATGAGAACGAAAGGAGATGAAACCAACAGTAATGTAGCATAAATAACAAATTGTTATGTGTTTTCATGTCAAAATAATAAAATCTGAAAAAAAAAGAGGATCCTCGAATCTAGGGCTTTAAACCTTAATTCCACAACCTTTGAAATATTTAGAAAATTTTCACAAAAATATTTATTTTCCAGCTTTTTTTTTTTTTTTTAATTTCAATAATTTAGTTCTTAATCATCATCCAACTATTCCTCATTTTACACTTTGATTATTAAATCTAAATATTTAAGAAAACCTAAACAGTCCTCGTGGGGACGATGATTCGAGTCCCAAATACTCACTTTATTACTTGAATCGTACACTTGCAAATAGTACGCTAATTTGCGCATCAGGGGGACGCATTCACAATTGGATTGATAAGATGCACATCGGTTTGGTCACTAGGGCGTTTGGATCGAGGTGGAGATCTGTTATGAATTTGGGTGTTCCAAACCCTGGGTCAAAATTGGCAAAGGACAAGGACGGGATGGGCTTTGGTTTGGTTCGGGTTGTTTCCTAATCCATTTTGGTATGTTTCTTGGTATTACTTTGGGCACAAGTCAGTTCCTAGGTCTATAAATAGTCATAGGTCGTGGGTATACTTGTGTGAGTGGCCGCTATGGCTTTTGGCCATAGTGTGCTGTATCTCATGATTGCAATTGGCTCTCTCATCAATAAATTGGGTTCGTTTTTTGTCGTGGACGTAGCTAGCAAGTTTGCTAGTGAACCACGTTAGTTCTTTGTGTTTTTGTTCATCATTGTTCATTGTTCTTGCTAAAACCCTATGTTTTAACAGTGTTAAATAATGTACATAACATTGCCAAATAACAAAAGCATCATCAACTGCATCGAATTATAGTATGTGGGTATGTGGTTATTTGTTCGTTTTTCACTTGCAGTTTCTCAATACTCTCAAGTGACCTTTAATTGCTTCATAAAAGGAATATATGCTCTCATTGTTCGTTATTAGTTGTTCTACGCATAAATACGAAATCGTAGATTCTTTGCGTGACGTAAAATCATACATAGACCATCGTCTCTGAAGCCCTCCCCTATAAAAGCCCCCACGGCCAACTTATTAGTTTGATGAGAGAATTATTAGCTTGAGGAGGAATTTGTTTTAGAGAGTCAAATTGGCAATAGCTGGGCCAAGATGTGTAGGGTTTGGTGCAGGTTACGCATCGAAAATACAAAAAAAAAAAAAATCTGCTCAAAACCCTCCATGAATCGCAGGTGAAGCATTCATAACGTGATAAAGGAAGTAAGGTTATATTGTTGATCACAACGTAGAAATAACGTCCTCGTCTCTTCCGGTATCCATACCCGAGGATTGAGAACTGAAACCTTATCTACAGATTGTGCTAGCAGTGTAGCGAGGGGAGCAATCAAGGGCTTGATCCCATCAAGCAACGAAGCAACAACAATGGAGGAGGGAGGAAGGGGCCGTGCGCATTCTTGGTGCCGTCGGGTAGGGTTCGACCCTCTCTCTTATTCCTTTTCCTTGCTCTAATTACTTCATCTAATGAAATAATAGGCTTGGACTAGCCTTTTATAAGTAATAACTCCTTATTAATTATAATCTTACCCCACTACTAATTCGATCCATACTAGGATTAATTAGTAGTTTAGTTTAGTAGCTTTGTCCACTTTGCTATTTAGTCCAACTAAATATACATGTTGTTGCACTTTGATCCCCGATTCTTTTAACTGTTAATTAGTCCAACTAATTAACATATACATCCAGTCTAATCCATTTGGTGTGTGACCCTGCAGGTTCCTATTATGTTGGCAGTAACAATTACAAACATTGAGCGGTGTCTAGCAACACATCAATGCTACCCAACTAATTTGACAAACCTTTGTGACCAATGTTACGTGATATGTTTTCCCTTTGTCACTATATCCGAATTGGACACGAGACACGGATGTCACACTCATATATATAATCAATAGTTTCTCGATCCTGGGAATATACTTATCTGAACAGATAACAACAATATCATATATTGATCTACCTGAGTCTGGCTCGACATTTATAAGTACTACTCATCGAGTGGTCGTGGATACATACTCCTGTTATGTGGGAGGGAAGAATCTTCTCTACATCACTACCATCTCTCAGCTTGCTTCATATGTCCGACTATCGTCTTTATAGTTACTCAGTTATGGTGTAACGTTTGACGATATCAGAACATGATAATTCACAACTAGAGTATCTAGTGACTTCAAATCAAAGGACCACAACACCATTGTCACTACGAGAAGAACTTGTGACATTCACATAACTCCCATGTAGCCTCCTCGTGGTGGGTCAATCCAGTATGCCATTACTCCTAATGCATACCCATGTGTTAGACTTGATATATCTATATCAATCTACCCACATACTAGCCCCCATGCATAGTGATCGTCCTGCTAACCAATATACTTCACTAGGGACAATTTAAGAAAAACAACAATTGCAATCTAAAGACTTCATTATATTAATATATTCATATAATAAAATGAATATTCCGAACAAAATAACGTTCGCACCAAAATATATTTCCTCTAAGGTATCTACACCAACAAGAGGCCAGACCACAAAATCAATCAACACAAGATTTGTTGATCCAAAAACAGTCTTCGTCATTGATCAACACTCTTTATTGAAAGAATCTAAAATTTCTGTTGAATAACTTAAACTGCACACTCTTTAATGTACCTAAATTCTCCATTTAAGAATATAAACAACCTTTTCATTGGAGTTAAACCAACACTCCTTTCTTTCTTATTGGTATCACCAACCTCTGTATAAAGTTGTGGAATAAGAGCATCTCCAAGAGAAGGAGCATACTCACTTTTGGAGCAAAATTTGCTCCAAAACACTGAAAACATAGGTCCAACAGAAGGAGCATATGTTGGAGTAAACTTAAGGACACCAAAATGGAGGAGCAAACTTGAGACCAACTGTAGAGAGGAGCAAAATTAAAATACATAACTTTTATTCAAAATTTCTATTCCTTTTGAATGAAAATTTCTAAATTTGGGGTGATTATTGATTTATGTAGATTTTGTTTTGAGAAACAGTTTATGTAGATTACAGTTGTAATTAGTGTACTAATTTTATTTTGTTAGTGATTAATTAAATATTTTTTATTTAAGTAATGTTGTATATTAATCTTGTGTAGAATATAGTTTTACAATAATAAATAATCAAAAAGTAATACGATATTCATGATCGAGCTAATTTGCTCCTCACTTCTGAAGCTCAAGCAACAAAGTAGAGGACCAAATTTTATTCCAGGACCAAATTTGGACCAAGGACAATTTTTTTACTCCTCACTGTTGGAGATGCTCTAAGTACTTACCCTATACTCTGTCCTTTTACTTTGGAGTAAATTTAAGTTTATCATGTTTAAGGGATTCCTCAAAAAATCATAATACAACTCACCAGTTTACATCTAGTTTCTTTTATGCTGCATAAATGACATTTTGATTTCCACCTATATCACAATTTAACAATGTATAATAGTATGATATCTTAGCCAACATCATCGTTTTTGGATGTTCTCCACAATTACCAAAATGAATGTAAGCATAAGTTGGAAGAAACAAGTACGTCAGCAGTGTATATGATAATAAGTCATGTCAACCTTATATATGATAACAAGCCATGCCAAGTGTGTGCTAATGTCATAACTTGTGAGTGATCTCTGTAACTATGAATATAAATACATTAAACTTAATAAATTCATGCATTTATCTTCTCTGATTTGTGAATAATGGCAGATTCTCAACTTCTACTGACCGAGCTAAGTGGATCTTTTCTCCCAAGGAATTGGTAATAATACATTCATGCATTCCATTCTGGTACCACCTCTGTTTCTTCTCTTTCACCTTACTTCACTTTTTGACACTATTCGTTGGGTCACTTTGATCCGGTGATTTGGTTAGCAAAATGATATATGAATTTTGTAATTTTTGCATGATCTTGTAAAGTAAACTTTACTTTACAATACTATGAAAAAATTGTCAAGAAATTACTTCGTTTTGCTATCCAAATCACCGAGTCAAAAGTGACCCAGATACGGGTGAAAAAAGTCAACCGCATGTGAAAGAGAAGAAACATAGGTAGTATTTTTTATCTTTATGTGCAGAATGTTGGTAGTTGTAGATACTGCTTTATGACATGGCAGATCTAGGCCACGTGGCAACCATCCAGCACACCATATTGTGCTCCACACACACAGGATCACCAGCCGAGCTGATCCATGTGGGGGCTGCGAGACAGAGCCCTCGCATACCACTGCACGGGACTTGTAGGGACTTTGTGGTCTGGAGGCTAGAGTAAGCCCTGTCGCGTGCGAGCCAAGCCCGCGCGCGACCTTTAGTAACTGTTTTGAGAGATTTATGGCACGAGCTCCATAAACCCGGTCAATCCGGTCAAACCCGGTCAACCTCGTAACGGTTCCGGTACTCGCGCACCACGTGCTCTAACGGTTCCTATATACTCGGACGAACGTGCCGTTATGGTTAAGCTAATTAAGCCGCCATTAATGGGCGCATTAACCACACTACAACGGTCATGTTCTCCAGTATATATACATCGTTAACCTTTCCATACAAAGGAGGACACACTGCCATACGCGGAAGCTCTGCCAAACCTCTGTCTCTCTCTCAGACATTGCTACTGACTTGCTCTCTCCCTACACACACCCCTATTCTTCCTGTGCGATCCCTGATCCACTACGTACGGTGTACACGGAGGTCTCCCCGCCGGAATCTCCTGTGCACATTTTGGTGAACCCGACGTGAAACTTACCAGCAAAAGCAACCATGTCTCAGGAGGATGATGTCAGCAACCGGTCGCCTTCCACCGAAACTCCCTCGGGAGACGAGGCTCGCCGTACTCCGACGACTCCCGGCGAGGCGCCAACTTTGGAGGCTTTGGACGCCACTGTCCAAAGTCAGGCAAAAGCTCTCAAGTCTCAGTCCGCGCAGTTAGAACGGATCTTGGCCGTTCTGGGCACTCTTGCGCCAAATCCTCCACCTGCCGCCGCTATCCCCCAGGGAGGAGGAACCCCTTCCGCTCCAGGATTGGGAGTGTCGGCCACGCCTCCCAATCCTCATCTGCAAACTCCACCATCAGCCGCGCAGCTGCCTTCGGTCCAAGGGTCAACGGCGCAAATGCTACCCCCTGCCGCTCACGCCTCTCAGCCCACGGCTTTGGCGTCTAACCCAACTTTGCAGTACACTCTGCCTCCACCAGCGACGATTTGGGGAAACGCGGGCAGTCAATACACTCCCAATCCCCCGGCGGCATATGTGTCGCCACCGCTTACGGCAACCCCTCCGGCAGCTACCGAGGGAAGCCTCCCAGAATGCATGACGTCCTTACAGAAGCGCGTGGACTCCATCCTAGCTCATCAATCGCTCGCGGATACCATCATCCCGAAGCTAGACAACGATCCACCCATTCCACGAGAGATCTATCTCATGCCTAACCCGGCGGGGTACAAAGCTCCCAAATGGGATAAGTTCGAGGACGTCAACGGGAACGCTCATGAGCACGTCATGCGTTTCATTGACGTCATGGGTCCATACGGAGCTGATCCCAAACTGCTGATGCGAGAATTCCCAAAGACTCTTGGGAATGTAGCATACAAATGGTACCGGACGTTAGAGCCCGGATCTGTGAAGACTTGGGACGACATGGTCCAGAAGTTCTACACCAAGTTCTTCCAGATGGAAGAAAAGGTGACGATGATCCACCTCTCGCGGATGTATCAGAAACGCGAGGAAGATGGAATCACTTTCATCAAGAAATTCAGAGCGAAATCCTTGGAGTGCAAGGATCCCATGCTCGAAAGCCGGCTCGTAGAGATATGCCTGCAGTGCATGCGAGATGAGTACAAGAGCATGCTGATCAATTTGCAAACACCCACGTTTTCAAAACTCATCGAGTGCACGATGAACATCGAGCCCATCGTCGAGAGACAGAGAAAGAAGAGCGCTCCAGAGCGACCTGCGAGCGGCACCACCTACAAGATCGGCAGATTCGGCTACAAGCGAGGACGCGAAGCTGAGGTCAATGCAGTTTCGCCTCAGAAGCAAGCAAAAGTTACAAACTTCGACGCACCGCCTCTGCCATGCTCGGTGGAGGAAGCGAGCGATCTCTGCAGACAGTGGCGCAAGGACGGCATCCTGCCGCCGCTTGAGAAAGCACCCTCCAAGGAGATGACGAGGGACCCCAAGTGGTGTGAATACCACGGCAAAGTCATGCACCCCACGGCCGAGTGCAAGAAGCTCAGATTCGCGTTCGATCAGAAGATGAAGAGCGGCGAACTCATCGTCAGCGACCATCGGAAGGATGTGCGCAACAACCCGCTGCCTACCCATACAGACTCGGGCTCAAAAGGCAAAGAGGTCGCCATGATCTCGATAGTTGACTTGGAAGAAGTCGCAGAGGATGGTCTGCCCATCGTTGCTGAGGTCCATGAAGAAGAAGACTACAGCATGGACACAGAAGATGAGCGTGCTGACCGCATGAAAGGGTCGCACGGCTTCGACAAATTCTTCAACGAGATGAATTTCTCCGAAAAATGTCGAGCGGACATGACAAAAGCAATCTTAAGGGTAGCAGAGGACTACGAGGAGGACCTCGTGATCTCCAACGGGAAAGTCGTCAGGGCATCCCGTTCCACAGAAAAGATTATGACCTTTTCTGCCAGCGACAAGAAGACAGATGCGAGCCACCAGAGGCCCCTGTACGTGACCGCCATCATCAACGGCGTCGAATTTAAGCGAGCATTCGTCGATGGAGGAGCAGCGGTTAATGTTGTTCCACTCCATACACTGAAGCTAGCAGGGATCCCCGAGCACAAGGTAGTCAAGCGTCCATCCCCGCTGGTGGGATTCGGAAGCGATTCCAGAATGACGATCGGTTGGATCCGCCTGGGCGTTCAGATCGGCAAAATCAAGTGCTCGGCGAAGTTCTATGTCATAGACGCGAACACCACATACCACATGATCATAGGTCGGGCCTGGATTCATCGCTTTGACGCGATTCCTTCGACGGCTCACCAGGTGATGAAAGCTATCTGGAACGACAGGATTGTCGAAATACCGGCCTCAACTAACCCGTTCAACTTGGACGAAGCACATCTCAGCGAGGCGGTGTGGTTCACCGAGATGGCGGACGAGCAAACACCCGGACCATTCAACCCCACTCCTTTACCTCTCTGGGAGGATATCAAGGACCAGTCACCTGCAGGCGTGATGGTAACAAGGGGAGATACCAAGGAAACGCCGCCTATTCACGAAGAGGCGCCGCGCATCGCATATCACCGCAAGAGTGTGTACACTCTGAAGAGGATCGCAAAACACGACCCCGAGGGCAAGGAGATAGAGAGCTTCTACGCCAACGGGAAGAAATGCTATCGCATATGAAGGTGCGCGGGGACGTCCTCACACGGGCATGGGGATGTCCCTGGGCAAATCAACCAAATCGAGCAAGTTGCGCTGACAGAAGAGCCAACACAGGGCACTCTAGATGAGAAACTCAAAGAAGCGCCCGAATGCATGGAAGACAGGCATGCAGGCGCCTTAGCAACTCTGGGATCTAAGGTCAGCATAGACAAATGCCCCGCAAGGATTTCCATCGAAGTGCGAACATCGTCGGCATTAACAGAAGATGCGTGCGACGACGAACACATGGATGACGCAGACTGGCGAAAAGCAATCCTGCAAGCTATTGCGAAAGGCACCAGCAGCGAGAGCTGGGCACTCACGAAAGGATACTGTATCCACGACAACACCCTTTACTACAAGGGTCCCGGAGGAATACTCATGCGATGTGTCTCCGAGCAAGAGGGACAACAGCTGCTGGAAAAGATTCACCAACACGCTTGCGGAGAAAGCGAGGTGTCAATCTACAGGAAAGCTCAGAGATATGGCATTCATTGGCCAAGCATGTCTACAGCCGCAGCCCTGATACAAGGGAAGTGCGAAAGTTGCGCACTAATCAAAGATTCTCTACTTGTCGCTCTAATCGACGACGACACAGACTGGAGAAAGCCATTGTTTGAATTCCTCACCAAGGGCACTGTACCCGAATCGAGAAAAGAGGCAGACAAATTGAAGAGGAAAGCTTCTCGATATGTGGTTCAAGAAAATCTGCTTTGGCGAAAAGGTCACGAAGGCAACTTGCTGCGATGCCTAGACGATAGGGAAGCACAAGAAGTCATGGACCTCTCCCATCAGGTGGAACACCAGGGAGGTGCGAAATTATGCAGACAGCTCCTCTCAATCGGATACTTCTGGCCCACGATGGAAGTCGATTGCCGCACTAAGGTGCGACGCTGCCAAGAATGCCAATTCAAAGGAAACCTAGTGCACGCTCCCGCCGTGGATCTACATGCATTAGGGACGCCATGGCCATTTCACACATGGGCTTTGGACTTCATCGGCCCCATCCGACCAACGTCACATGGGAACCATTTCATTCTCACTGCAACCGAACTGTTCACCAAATGGGTGGAAGCAATACCACTGAAGACGGCAAACGCGCTGGCTGTGGTTAACTTCATCCAGGAAAACATCGTATGCAGGTTCGGAATCCCAAATACTATTCTTTCAGATAACGGTACTCCTTTTGTCAATCGTCAGGTAGCTACAAAACTTGCGGAGTACAATATCAGGCAGATATGCTCTACCCCCTATTATCCAAAGGGAAACGGGCAAGCCGAGGCGACTAACAAAACGCTGCTGAGAATTCTGAGCAAGATGGTCGCAGATGACCACAAGAAGTGGGCCGACTCTCTTAACATAGCTCTGTGGGCCTACAGAACTTCTCCAAGGACACCCACAGGGGCCTCGCCATTTCTACTATGTTATGGGGCCGAAGCTGTGGTACCTGCGGAGGTCAGAGTCAATTCGGCAAGGCTGGCCTTCCACGCGCTCTACGAAAACCAACGCGATCATGATTTAGTCTTGCTGGAAGAAAAGCGAGAACAAGCCAAAAGGACTAACAAGCGGTACCAAGAAAGAATCGCTCGCGCCTACAACAAGACAGTCCAGCGACGGGATTTCGCAGTTGGCGACCTGGTCTTGCGCGCATCTGACCACTGCATGCGAGAAGCAACTCACCCAAAGTTCGCAGCTAATTGGGAAGGACCCTTCGAAGTCACAGAAGTCTTCGATAGCGGCTACTGCAGCATACGAAGGTTGCACGGCACAACCTCAACTCCAAGCTCAGTCAACATGCGCTGGATCAAGAAGTACTATCCTTGACTTCTCTTATTTCATACGTTTTATGATAACGTTGCTTAATGTCTCATGTGGCTACGATATTCGCAATCCCCTCTCCCATATGAGAGGATTGTAATCCTATCTCTCCCATATGAGAATGTCATAATAAAAGAATTCTCCCAAATGAGAAGTTCATATTTTTTTAGCTGTTATATCGCTTTATCTAATTTGTTACAACTGTTAACAATGGTTTATTCGCTGCAATATCAGCAAATACAAACACGATCTTGATTGATCATTAAAGCCTATCTCTTACGATAGCGAACGCGATCTTAATTGATCATTAAAGCCTATCTCTTACGATAGCGAACGCGATCTTAATTGATCATCAAAGCCTATCTCTTACGATAGCGAACGCGATCTTAATTGATCATCAAAGCCTATCTCTTACGATAGCGAACGCGATCTTAATTGATCATCAAAGCCTATCTCTTACGATAGCGAACGTGATCCTAACTGATCATCGAAGCCTATCTCTTACGATAGCAACTAAATACAAATGCGATCTTAAGTGATCATCTAAAGCCCATCTCCTACGATGGCAGCCAATACAAATGTGATCTTAATCGATCATCTAAAGCCTATCTCTTACGATAGCAGCTACACGCGAACGCGATCTTAAGTGATCATCTAAAGCCCATCTCCTACGATGGCAGCCAATACAAATGTGATCTTAATCGATCATCTAAAGCCTATCTCTTACGATAGCAGCTACACGCGAACGCGATCTTAAGTGATCATCTAAAGCCCATCTCCTACGATGGCAGCCACTACAAATGTGATCGTAATCGATCATCTAAAGCCTATCTCTTACGATAGCAGCTACACGCGAATGCGATCTTAAGTGATCAGCTAAAGCCCATCTCCTACGATGGCAGCCGATGCAAATGCGATCTTAATTGATCATTTAAAGCCTATCTCTTATGGTAGCAATCAAATGCAAATGCGATCTTAAGTGATCATTAAAGCCTATCTCTTACGATAGCAGCCAAACGCAAATGCGATCTTAAGTGATCATCTAAAGCCTATCTCTCATGGTAGCAATCAAATGCAAATGCGATCTTAAGTGATCATCTAAAGCCTATCTCTCATAATAGCAATCAAATGCAAATGCGATCTTAAGTGATCATCTAAAGCCTATCTCTCATGGTAGCAATCAAATACGAATGCGATCTTAAGTGATCATTAAAGCCTATCTCTTGCGATAGCACCCAAACGAAAATACGATCTTACATGATCATCCAAAGCCTATCTTTGCGATAGCAGCGAAATACAAAAACGATCTCAATCGATTATCTAACGCCTATCTCTTGAGATAGCGGGTTATACAGATGCGATCTTATAATGATCTTCTCAAGCCTATCTGTTACGATAGCAATTTTGGTTAATTATCCAAACCCGTCTGATATGATGGCAACGCGAGTGCAGAATCATCTTATTAGATCTTCTAAAGATCCGTCTGCTATGATAGCAGTTTATGCGAGAAATGATCTCAAACAAAGCCTATCTTCTATGATAGCAATTTGCACAGCTCAACGATCTTGATTGATCTCTGGAAAATTATCTGGAACGATAACAACGTTGTGAACGTGATCTCATACGATTTACAACGACCAATTACAAGCCCATCCGTCAAGATGGCACAGCTGCGAAATTACGATCTCGAATGATCTAGCGAAATATCTGTAAATTGACATCGCATATGTGAAATCATTACATGTCATTATGCAAGGCAAAACAAGCCGAAACGCATGCGAAATTGTATTTTGTTGCAAAGAACAGATGATACAAATACTATTTATCATTATGAGTCAAATGACTTACAATTTATCTATCTAGATAGCAGCTTACAAGCGAAAAGCTCGCATCTAACTACACAGCCAACATGGCTAACAATACATTCGAAAAATGGCTGATAAGCCAGAGATGCGCCAAGGGAACTCTCGGTTAAGAAAAGAGAGAATCCACCGGTCCTGATACCGGCAGCACAGTGCGCAAATCCGCGGCCAAAGATCTATAGCAAAAGGGATGCTGCCGCGAAGAGATCAACTTGTCATTCGCCACATCCCTAGCAGCAAGGTCAGGGATACGATATGCCCACGACCCCAAAGAATGACTAAGGCCTCTGTCTGATCAAGATAGGCGCCGAAGGAGCTTCCTGTTCCGACAGATGCTACTCCGCAAGACAGGCGAAGCAGTCATTCCTCTGGTGATGGACTCCTTGTCATGTTGGACAAGGGCATTGACGAGCACCCCGACCTCACAAATGTGAAGGCGATGGATTCTTCTTCGGAGATGCTGAAGAAGAATCACGCCGTTCATTACGAGACGGTAGCACGGTCACTACGGCGCTGCACCTCGCCACGAGGCGGCCGAAAACATGACCTGCACACATAATACACGAAGAAATTTCTTCGAACGTACATGAGATGTTGTCTGCATCCTCTTTATGACGGTTATGAACAGCAATAAGCCTCGTAAAGTGGATCTTGGGAACTATTTCTATAGCACAAAGCGCAAACTCAGGATTCAAAACTTGAAGTTGCCATGAATCAACGAAAAGCAAGCGTTGAAGCCAGCAGTCGCAAGGACTCACGGCAAAGCACATGTTTGGGATAGAAGGGCCCAAATGGCAAAGACGGGGTTTATATAGGCCCTGTAGAGACTCTTCGGTTGCCTAAGATGAGTCAGCAAAATTCAAAAAGAGGGTAAGTTCAATCACTTATGCCTTGAAAAGCGGTAACAATCAATTACCCTACTAAAGGCTACGACGATTCGGTTGCGTATCCTAATAAATGACGGATAGTCATGATTCGGATGGACTTCCCAACGGAAGCGTGCTTATCTGCCGAGAAATTAGCGCGAAAATCAAGCAAAGAATCAATTGCTGATGTCATAATTGGATATACACAGAAATGTCCAATCAAATCCCGAAAGGGGCAAAACGGGCAAACTCATTGTTTGTTGTTAAAAAAGAAGGGGGAGAAACCCTAGCAACATTACATTAATGTTTCAAAATATTACATTAATGTCTCAACCATTTTCCTGTTTTCTTTTCAAAAATTCGAAAAGTCAAAACAAATTTTTGACTAAGGAGTCCTGGGGCTCGAACTGCTCGATCAGCCTCTCCACTTGTTGCACTTCTTGCTTTAGTTGCTCGCACTTGGCATTCATTTCATGATACAGCTTCAAAGCTTCATCAACCTTTTGTTTCTGCTGCTCCACCTTCTGCATCTCAGCTGCGAGATTCTGGTGCCCGAGATTCAGAGTTACAGCTGCGCGAATCAGTGTAACTCTGTCCTTGAGGAATTTGAAACCAAGTCTGCCTTGGACTTTGAGCACGAGATTTTGGCACATGCCACACAGCAATTCGGCACTCTGGGCCGAAATGGTCGCAGGTGTAGCCGCACACAGCTGCTCTAGTATCCAGATGGCTTCAGTAAGGAATAGCCTCCTGTCAAAAGGACTGATCTCCAGACACCTCACAAACGATCGGGGGTATCTGAGGCGCATTCGAACCACCCAGTCTACATCGGTTTGCTTCAAACCTGAGACATCAAAAACAAGTCATGATGTCAAAACTCGCAAGCAAATAATGCGACGTGCGAATCGTAAAATCTCTGCTTACCAGTGCCTTCCAGAATTTCATGAATAGAGGGAATGCGAGCCACCGGGTTGTTCGAAGACTGCCCTCGCTCCATGGCTCTCCTATCAGCTGCAAGCTCCAACCTCTCATAGTCAGGAGGAAGAGTGAAGGCCGCACCAGCTGCGACTACATTCCCAACCTGCGAGCCCCAAATACTCCACGCAGGAATAGGTGCTTCCGGTTCAGTCATCGCCGGAGGCGAGGGGACAGCCGAAGTCGCTGGACGGACACTCCCAGATGCGAAAATATTAGCATCACTTGTCCTTTCTTCCTCACCGCCAGTACGGACACCTTCGTCCATCGGCACAGCATCAGCTTCGACATCATCGGAAAGTTCGATGACATCCTCGAGACGCTCACTTACGTGTCCAGCAGCTGCGACGGGCTTCCCGGTATGGGAGCTCGAAATTGGAACATGGGATGCAGAAGGCTGACTTCTCTGCTCCAGCTCAGGTTCCTCAGCATGACCTGCGATACCGAAAGCGATAATATGAGGTAACTTGTGTTATAAGTTATTTCACTAT
This sequence comes from Linanthus parryae, assembly GCA_023055425.1. Classification (NCBI taxonomy): domain Eukaryota; kingdom Viridiplantae; phylum Streptophyta; class Magnoliopsida; order Ericales; family Polemoniaceae; genus Linanthus; species Linanthus parryae. The sequence goes on from JALGPY010000001.1 coordinate 128,427,592, forward strand.
CTTTACTAAAGCTAAGAATAAGCACCTCCACGCGAAGGTGGGATTGAGGTATCCTCATCATACACTAGGGACGTGGAACCGTGCCCTATCAGTGTATCTTCACTAAGCAAGTCTTTAAGAGAGGCGTGACCTGGGACGCGAGTAAACCAGTCATGATTTTGCCTCAAGTGGCCAAAGCCTAGTATGCGCATATCACTCAAAATAATTACCTGTGGGTTCTCCGCATTTGCTTACCAACCAACGGCGAATGTCAGGCTTTGACACACCGTGCTTTAACGCACCCACAATTACATCTCTATAAGTAACTGCGAGGTTGAAGATCTCACCTTTATCGCCACCTGCGATCTCTGCGAAGTCCGCTTGGACTTGCTCTAGCTCTGCTGTGTCCTCTCCAGGAACCTCCTCTTCCTCCTCCACATGAGGAGCCACTTCTTCGGGAAGCTCGTCTTCCTCGCCAGCTGGACGCACTAAGTCGTCAACATGCAGCTCCTCGAGGCTCCGCTGTTTCACAAGCTCGAGTTCCTCTTCCTCTCGCTGTCTTCTTCTTTCAGCAGCCTCCGCGGCTGTCCTCCGGGACTCAGCAAGAACATCCTCGCTTATGGGATCATCTGAAATGCCAGAGTGGGCATCTCTCTTTTGCCTCTTGGCCACGAGGCCACCAACGGCTTCATCATCATCATCTGCGAATACAAAATTGGCTCAAAGAAAAGAACTGCACAGAAGTCATGATAAAGGGCAAGGAGATGCGACGGAAGTACCTCCTGATTCTTCCTCGCACATCACAACTGTTGCTTCTTCATCACTTGCCTGGGGCTCCTGTCTCTCTTCCTCCTCTTGGTTGAATGGAACGAAAGTCTCAACTGCGAGATCTTTTCGCACTTTGCTGGGCATACGACCCTTGCCTTTGTCCTTGATGGAAAGGGACCTCACTGAGGGAGAAGCTGGAGCGCTCCTAGGGGAAGAAATCGTAATCCCCTTTTGCCTAGGTCTCTTCGCTCTCGGCGCCGCAGTCGCTGGAGGGGACGGGTCATCTCTAGGAGGAGACGGAGCCGGAGGGTTGTCTATCAGCGAGTCAGCAAAAGTGTTCATGACCCCGCGAACTTTTGTTTCGACCTCGGCATCCATCCTCCATGCTAGCCGATACGACTCCCCCCTCCTTCTGGTGGCAACAATGGTATCCACCAGCGGTTTGGAGCGGTCACCAGCTGCGAACCTCCGCACATGACACTGGACAATACAGAACGAAAAGCATCAGTGCAAGCAAATCAAAGAGCTTAAAGCACACAAGGAAACTGCTTACCTCAGCAAACGCCTTGCTATATTTGATGACCTGCGTGTCACCCTTCTTGATTGCATCGACCTGCTCCTTCAGAATGAAATCGGGGCACAAATGATTCTCGCGGTCCAACAACGAGTAGCAACCGTACTCAGACTCGCTCAAACTGCAATTGGGGCGAAACGGAAAAGAGTTTCTCTTGATCAAGGGGGCCCTTCCTGGCTGCGCCGCCGCCTCCGTCTCCATCCTCGTCTGCTGGGCAATCCAGTATGCGATCCAGTTCTGGGAACAACCACCCTTGCGAGTTCCCGCAGGCTGCTCGAAGGGAAGATTGCTCATGAGGACCGTCTTGCACTCCTTTGTCAGCAAGCGCTTGTAGCACCCTCTGACGATAGACTGGGGCCAGATTGATGGGGCCACCGCACCGAAACCAAACTGAGGCGAGACCCGAGTGGGGTCAACATCCACTGTAAGCCTTTCATACCGTGGCGCGAGCTCACGAATGTGCTCTGCAAGTGCAGGAAGAGAACCTCGCAGACACCAGCAAAAGAACTCACGATAGCGCTCGTGGAAATGCGGCCCCTTTTCAAAAAGAAGGTCTTCTGACAAGACCATGCCTTTGGAAGGATATAGCTTTGGAAACCACCGCACATTCTCGACACGTGTGGCGTAGGGCCTGGCAGTGAACTCCCTTCGTTTGTCGCATATCAAGATCCAAGTACACTTGGTGTTGCTTGCTCCAAACCATCTCGCAGCTCTCCCGCTGTTGAACGCTTCCGTCTCGCCTGGGGGACACCACTTCTCAAGCGGGAGGGGAGTTGGAGCATAAGACGGCCAGCGCTCAAAAACCCACATTGTCAAAAAGCTGATATTGACAAAGGTCAGAACATCGAGACGGCCGCGCGATTCCCTCATCGCCAGAACCAGCTGGTCCAGCCTATAATATAACGTGCCCAAGACCAAGGGTCCAAGTGCGACCCTCTGGCCAAGAGCGAGCCTCACCGCAAGTGGCAGCACATGGTAGAAGACCCCGTCATGGGGGTGACCATCAATTAGATACCTCGATAGCCAAGCACAAAGAAAGGCGCAAAGGGTCAGATGATAACCCTTGCCCTCTACGTAATTCTCGGCCTTCGGGTTTCCGCTCAAAAGCTTCTTAGTAATGCTGTTGCTCGCATAGTCTCGGAAGAAGTACTGCAACCACTTGTTCCAGGTATTCTTCGCAGATGTATCAACCAGCTGCCAGTTCGGAAGAGGTTTCGTACTGGTCCACCGAGTGGAGATTTTCTTTACCTCTGCTAGGCACTCCTCCATCTGCGCGTACAAGGCCAATTCCGCAGGTGTTCTTAAGTGACTCAAGGGGTCCACCTCGCCCATGGGGGAAAGCTCATACAGCATTTGAACGTCCTCGAGCGTGGGGGCATCCTCGAACTCAGCAAAGTGAAACGTGTGAGTCGCAGGCGAATAGCGGGACAGAAGGTCTAGAAGCATGGACTGATCCAACTTCACGGCAGCACCCTTCATAGCACGAACAGCGAAGAAAATGCCGGCTTTATCGAGAGTTTCGGCGTAATTACCCAACACGTGGTCAGTCCACTCATCCATATAGTCCAACTTCTGGACAAACGCCTGAGTAGAAATTGCAGTGTATGGGAAGTGCCCATTCTCGATTCCCAATCGAACCACATCCTCGGAGCCAACTAACTCGAGCAAGGCTGAGTTAACTGGGCGAGTCAGCGTTAACAACTGCTCAACGGGAACAGGATCAGGCATCCTCTTCGCCTTCACCCTCGCGTGGTAAAAATCTTTCCCACCCAGAAAGGGGGCTTTTCGCCACAGAGCCTGCGGAAGCTCCGGCATCTCTTCATCTTCCTTGACGGGTCTGGTTACTCTTGTTTTGGCCATTCCTGCGAAAGGGCAAAAAAAAAGGGGGGAGAAATACCACACTTCAGTTTGAATTTTGGAATTCGAGATCTATGCAAAGGAAAGCAGACAGTTCCGGTGCCGATTTCAGAAATTGGGGATTTGCAAGACCCAATATTGTTGAAAGACTAAGAACGAAGCAGGTTTAAAGATCAAAGCCTCTTCACAGACTTCATGGGTTTACAGATTCAATGCGATTCAAGGCAAACACTGGTAGTTTAAATCAAAAGTAAACGAGGCCAACCTTGTTTCCTTGAAGCCTGCTTGGAGATGCACAATTGAAGAATACGATTTGCAGTCTTGAACTGATGATTGATTATTTGGATCTGCTCCCGAAGATCTCCGGGTACCATTCACTTTAAGAGAAAGAAGCAATGCTTTGCAATGATGGGATACAAGGTATTTATCCAGAAGAATGAAGGGTTGCGTCCCTTCAGTAGTCGAATCGCAACCGTCACCGTCGTGTCGCGCAATCACAGGACAGGCTGACGTCACGCCTAAAACCCTAAAGGTCAGACGGCACGACTCTAGGGGTTTTAGGTCATAATTACACGCACGGGGGCTGAATCTACCCGTATTTGAACTGGTGCGTGACGACGACGCGCATGTTGGTTTCCGCGCATGGAAGCCTATACAGCTATGAGCCTTCACGCGCAGAAAGGGGGCTAATGTAGATACTGCTTTATGACATGGCAGATCTAGGCCACGTGGCAACCATCCAGCACACCATATTGTGCTCCACACACACAGGATCACCAGCCGAGCTGATCCATGTGGGGGCTGCGAGACAGAGCCCTCGCATACCACTGCACGGGACTTGTAGGGACTTTGTGGTCTGGAGGCTAGAGTAAGCCCTGTCGCGTGCGAGCCAAGCCCGCGCGCGACCTTTAGTAACTGTTTTGAGAGATTTATGGCACGAGCTCCATAAACCCGGTCAATCCGGTCAAACCCGGTCAACCTCGTAACGGTTCCGGTACTCGCGCACCACGTGCTCTAACGGTTCCTATATACTCGGACGAACGTGCCGTTATGGTTAAGCTAATTAAGCCGCCATTAATGGGCGCATTAACCACACTACAACGGTCATGTTCTCCAGTATATATACATCGTTAACCTTTCCATACAAAGGAGGACACACTGCCATACGCGGAAGCTCTGCCAAACCTCTGTCTCTCTCTCAGACATTGCTACTGACTTGCTCTCTCCCTACACACACCCCTATTCTTCCTGTGCGATCCCTGATCCACTACGTACGGTGTACACGGAGGTCTCCCCGCCGGAATCTCCTGTGCACAGTAGTTAAGAGACATTTTCAATCAAGAGATAGACCGAGTGGAGAAAGGAAGTTAGGGCTAGCTTGAGCGTTTGACCAACTGATAACAGCTTTAAACGAGACCGAAAGGGTAAGTCGTAAATCCTAACAGCCTTAAAACGAGACTGCAGATTTAGGTGGGCCGAAAGGACTCGAAAATCCACTGAATTGTGACAGCGTATATGAGACCAAGAGGAGATTACACCAACAGTAACGTGGCATAAATAACATATTGCTATCATGTCAAAATAATAAAATATGAAAGAACCCTAGGGCATCCTGAAATCTAGTGCTTTAAACCCTAATTTCAAAACCTTCGAAATTATCATAAAACTTTCACAATCTTTTTTTCTTTCAGTAATTTAGTTCGAAATCATCAACCAACTATTCCTCATTTTACACTCCGCTTATAACAACTGGTTATTTGAGAGACCTAAATAGTCCTCATGGGGAAGATAATTCGAGCCGCAAATACTCACTTTATTACTAAATCGTATACTTGCAAACAGTACGCTAATTTGCGCATCAGGAGGACGCATTCACAATTGGATTGACAAAGATGTACATCGGTTTGGTCGCTAGGGTGTTTGGATCGAGGTTGAGAGTTGTTACGAATTTGGTGTTCCAGACCCTAGGTCAAAATTGGCAAAGGACCAAGACGGGCTGAGCTTTAGTTTGGGTTGTTTCCTAATCCATTTTGTTATGTTTCTTGGTATTACTTTGGGCACAAGTCAGGTCCTAGGTCTATTAATAGAGCCCTAGGTCGTGCGTATACTTGTGTGAGTAGCTGCTATGGCTTTTGGCCATAATGCGGTGTATCTTGTGATTGTAATTGACTCTCTCATCAATAAATCGGGTAACTAGCAACTTTGTTAGTGAACCATGTTAATTATTGGTTCATCGTTGTTCATCGTTCTCGCCCAATCCCTCAGTTTTAAGTTTCTAACAGTGTCATATAATGTAGCGGAGTATATAACATTGCCAAATAACAAAACCATCGCAACTGCACCGAATTATAGTATGCGAGTATCTGGTTATTTTTTTCTTTTTTCGCTTGCGACTTCGAAATACTCCCAAGTTACATTAATTGCTTCTGAACATGAATGCGGACATGCTGGGATTGTTCCTTATTAGTCGCTCCGCGCCTAAATACGAAATCATATATTCTTTGTGTGACATAAAATCATACATAGACCATCGTTTGAAGCCCTCGCCTATAAAAGCCCCTCATTAGTTTGATAGGGAGCATTATTAACTTGAGGAGGTAATTGGTTTAGAGAGTCAAACAGGCGGGAGGTGGGTCGAGAATCCAGACCACAGAATCAATCAACACAAGATTTGTTGATCCAAAAACATTTTGTATTAACCAACACTCTTTATTGAAAGAATCTCAAGTTTCCATTTAGTAACTCAAACCACACACTCTTTAAACCTTTCTGTAAAAGAACCTAAATTCTCCATTTAAGAACTTTAAACCACCTCTCCATTGGATTTAAACCAACACTCTTTTCTTTTCTTATTGGTATCACCAACTTCTGTATAAAATTTTGTGGAATAAGTAGTTACCTTATACTCTGTCATTTTGCTTTGGAGTAAATTTAAGCTTATCATGTTTAAGGGCTTCCTCAAAAGATCAAAATATAACTAACCAGTTTACATCCATTTTTCTTTTTTGCTGGATAAATTACATTTTGATTTCCACCTATATCACAATTTAATAATGTATAATAGTATGATATGTTAGCCAACGTCATTTTTGGATGTTCTCCACAATTACCAAAATGAATGTAAGCATAAGTTGAAGAAACAAGTACACCAGCAGTGTATATGAAGTAATGTGAACCGTATATATGAGAGCAAGCCATGCCAAGTGTGTGTCAATGTCATAACTTGTGGGTGATCTCTGTAACTATGAATATAAATACATTAAACTTAAAATGGAAACACCATGAATCGTCATTGTATGAAAAAGCGATGCATCCTGAAGTTGCAAAAATTACAAGAAGGTATAGTGTTAATACGATAACCATGGTGTTATCGGCTAGTATAATTTATATACAAGCCCACTTGACCTGATAATTTTGGGTGCAAAAATTTTTGTAATACCAAACTGTGGTGTTAGCTTGTAAGGACATCTAAATATGATGGGGCTACCCAAGGAGAGACTGTGTATCTCACCTAAAATTATATGTAGACATGAAATTTGAAACGTTGTAATTAACCAAATAATTGGAGAAATATTTATAGGTATTAATTCTGCTGATGGCTAAGGGTGAGTTTGGTAGAATGGTTTTTGGTGGAAAAATTAGTTTTTAGATTGTGGTGGATTTTTTTTGGTTTTTTTAGAGATTCCGTTTAAACCAGTGTGTTTGGTGGTGGTTTTTAATCTGGAGAAATGTGTTTGGTAGTGATTTTTAAACTAAAAATAGTAGATTAGATGACAAATATACCCTCTCCACTTGTATTTTCTTTATAGATTCACGAAGAACAAATTCGAGTGAACAGTTAACGATTTCATGAAAGTAACAAATTGAAGAAAAAACTAACGATATTGTAACATCTAAAAATCAAAATTTGCACACTTTTTTAGGAGGCTTTCATTAATAAAGGCAAGCCAAACAGGGCTATCACGGCCCAAATACAAACCCAGTTAGTGATCTAAACAGATCTAGGACAAAAGCACAATAGTGAGCAGAAGTATTAACACTTCTGGAAATAAAAAACAAAAGAACATGATAAAAAAACTACCAGATAACAACTTGCAATCTCCAAAATAGGAGCAATACATGAAGCACAAGAAATTACTTTGGAGTTAGTAGCTGCAATTGAAGCACAAGAAATGGCTTTTGCATAGAGTAAAGCCAAAGGTTGGATTCAACAAAAAATTAACGATTTTATGAAATTTCGATCACCTAAAACTTCAGACTTGTTGTTTCATTAAATAGAAGTAAATAAATTGCGATGGGAAACTATTACATAATTAAGAGAATGAGCTAGAGTAACTTTGGAAATATAAAAAAAGTGTGAGGGCGATATAGGATGAGCTGTAAATAGGAAAAAACTGGATAAAAATCACCAAAACTTGGTTTTTCTTCCCATGCCAAATGTTAAAAAAACTAGTTTAAAAACTGGTTTTAAACCAAGCAAAACAAACACTTTAAATAAACTATTTGGTGGGAAAACCAAAAAAAAATAAAAAAAAAAATAAACTACTTTACCAAACGGACCCTAAATATGCAATATTATGAAAGACTCCAAGGAGATTCAGAGATTTGGCGAGGGCTTGTGAGAGTGAAATAGTAGAGAAACTAGCATTGGGCCCGTGCGATGCTCGGCCCGATGCATCAATAAGTTTCAAAACATATTCTTCACAAAACATGTATAGCATTCACATCTTATTACGTTGGGAAAAAAATAATTTTTTCTTGTTACAATGCACATTTTTATCATTAGTTTGTTTTGTATATTCTTTATTGTATTAAATATTTGTGTGGTACATAATCTAAAAAAAAAAAAAAAAAAAAAAAAAAAAAAAAAAAAAAAAAAAACAAACATATACGCACACTGTTACTTTATGCCACACAATTTGGAAAAATACAAATCTAATGAAATATATGTACATTATAGAGATGTTTTCTTCCATTGAGATAATCTTAAACTATATCACCCGATATTTACAATGAAATTATATTGAAAATCTAATTAGGCCGATTAAGTGTGATTTTCTCAATTCTTTAATGTTTAAATTTTGAATTTATCAATTTACCGCTGTTTTCTATTTTATTATATTATTTGAAATGAGTAATTATTATGACCTTCCATTATGCATTAAACCCCTTGACATTTTACGACCGATGATATGTTTGTAGATCAAAGTCACATATTATGTCTATTTTTCTTAAGAAAAAATTAGGCATAATTGATTGCTTCCGTTTTCAATCATGAATGTTCCTTAATGAAGTTTGTTTGACAAAGCACAACTGATATGTTTTTTGTTTTCTTTTTGTTAATGATAACATTTCCTTCTTTAGTAGAAGGAAACATTAATTAAATTTAATTTTCAAGTAATCTTTTTTTTCATTAATTAATTGTAATTTATTTTGATAAAATTATAATTTCCACATGGCAATTCATCGTGCAAAGTTTGAGAGGACATTCTCAAATAGTATATATAGATACAAGTGTGAACATAATTTCCTGTGTAGTATTATTTCCTTCATTAGTTTTCCAATTTTGTTTACACATCGCTTTCTTTTCATTACTAGATATTCATTTATTTTATATGAATTGTTAAAATATGGAGAAACAGAAAAACGAGAGAACAAAACAGAAAACCCGGTTGGTTATTTAACTAAATAATGTAATTATATTTTTTTTGAAGGAAAATAATGTAATTATATAATTACTAGCTAACAGTAATTAAATAAATAAATAATTCAATAATAAGTTAACAGATTCAGTTAAATAACGAATTGGTTGACCTATATCATAACTTTATTTCCCTTAAAAAAATGAACAATTTTATCATATCCATGTCATAAAATGCCCATAATCATACATTATATGATATTTAGTGCTACAGCATGACAGAAACATTGTGTACTTGAGCATATATTTTTTTTTTTCCTATTTCATCATATTTTTTTAATTAAAGTGTGAAAATTCTTGTAAGCTTGAAGCCAAATTTCCGTCCAAGATCAATTCCTCTTCGATGTGATCCTCTACCGAGGACTGGAATCGGCTACTTGAAGCCATGGAGAGAGTGATAGTGAAAGAGAATGTTTGGGAGAGTGAGGGAGTCGTCGGTGACGAAGAAGGTGAACGGAAGACGAAGAAGATCGTCGGATTCTGGGTTGGTGTCGGTTGCGTTGCTAAGAGAAGGATGGAGGAAGAGAGAAGAAGCCAAAACGCATAAGAAAGCCCGAGAAGAAGAGTTTGAATTTTTATTTATTTATTTATTTATTTATTTATTTATTGAGATATAGTTTGAATTTTTATAAGTGTTTTGGAATTTCAATAAATAATTTTAAAATTACGGTCGACGACCAGAAATCTGAGATATAATTACCCTTGTAGTATGGTAAATAGGTATTTTGCACCCTCACTATTCATCGAATAACATGAGACACCCTTAATTTAGACGGAGCTTTTAACCCGTTCGAAATCAATTATCATTTCATATTTTTGTTAGGATCAATACTTTTTATTTTCTAAATAAATAGATTAAAACAGTAAGTTGAAGTAAAATCTTGTTTATTGTATCACTATAAATTTGAAGTTACAGATTCCAGTTTGGATAAACTACTGGCAAATTTTTTTGTTGGCAGTTTACTGGCACATTTTGACTTCAATATGACTTCAATCGCTTTTCGTTTATGGGCAATCGAAATTAACATGAAATAGTTACAGATTCCAATATTTTATCAATTTATAGGCAATCAATCATTTTCGTACCTTTTTTAATCAATCAATATTATAAATGTCAACCATTTTATACCTTTTAAGTTTATCAATTTACAACCAAGATTTGAATAACTCGCCGATTTGAGATTATGAAAAAATTAGTAATCTTTGATTTGAAGTCAATATTATTATATACGTTTTTACTTTTTTTACATTGATCATAACATGGATATGAAAAAAAAAACAATCACTTAAAATAATAATACAGAAGAAAGCCTACAACTTTTTTTTTAATATTATCTATTAGAAGGTACATATCGCTGTGTTGAACTGTGTCCCTCAAAACAGAAGATTCCGCGTGATGAACATCTTCACCTACACCACCAAAGAAACTATGTAAGCAACAACTAAAATACTAGAGTTTATTACAATTTTTTGGCTGATAGAGGGATCAAGGAGAAAGGAAAAGAACATAAATGACCAATCAATCTTTCTTGTATTATCTATACGGGGATGGCGAGTGACTCTTTCGCGCAAGTGCTTGCCTTCGGCAGTGGCCATGAGAACTTCAAATATACAAAGCATCGATTTTGTCATGAATAATGTACATAGACAAAGCATACTATTGTAAATTATGAAGGAAAAACTCACCGGATATGCGAGTTTGTCTTTGCTCATCTAATTTTATATTGCGCGCCAAGCGAGCTAACCTACATTGTTCTCCGCTCCTCATTTGCGTCGGGGGAAAAAAGAGAATGTAGTAGGGGAGAGAATTACCGGATAAAATGTAAACATCAAACACAGATTGAATGGAAGAATCATACCTCCAAACACCAAACACAATTTGTTTACTCCAAAAAATTAAAACACGATTTCTTTCAAACTGTACGAATGGAAGAGTGATACCACCATTATATCATTGAGATACCTAGCCATTTTTGTCCATTTTGGAGAGGGAAAGGTGTGGAATTCACCATCAAAACAGAATATTCATTTTGGTACCTCTTTGGTAACGTCACAATGAATGCCATATAATGGAGTTCATTTTATATGGCATGATTCTTCCCTCCAAATTCACGTGTGTTTTGAATATTCACCGTCCATTTTGGAGACGAAAATTTACGGAATTCAATCATAATTTCGTCAACTAAAATTACGAGTTCCTTCAGCATATTTGGAAGTTTCCTTACGGACTAATAATTTTTGTCAACTTACATCTTCTACTTTCCTTTCCAATAAACATTAAACGGGCTGAATTAAATTTACACATCGGCGCCATTTTTTTTCATTTTAGTTCAAACTTTGCAGATTTTAAACTTAAAGGCGCAAAAAAATTCATTCAAGGCTCCACATTTTTCATTTTCACTTCAAACTCTGAAGTGTATTTTAAATTTAAATTTTGAAGCAATATTTTTACATTAATTAATTAATTGTATTTTTCACGTGGCATTTCCTCACGCAAAGCTTGAGAGGACATTCTCAAATAGTATATATAGATATATAGATGTGATGGAAATAAATGGAAATGGCAAAAAGTTCATTTTACCCTTCGTATTTATATCAATATATTGCAGATTTGTGACGCGAATGTAGAAAGATTAATATCCTCCTAATTTTATTTTTTACTTGAGAAAGAATACCCTCCTAAGTCTGGGATCGTGAATTGAAACAATAGATTGTATTTGATATGCTGCTACTCAAATTTCCAGATTTGTTTGTTGTTCTTTTCATTTCGTCCTCTAATTTTATCCTCACTCAATCTCACTAACAATTCTTTCTCTATTCTATCTTTTTTCTCTTTATCAGGTTTAGATACAGAAAGATAGGTAGATAGATCAAAGAGGGAGAAACAAAGAGAAACACAAATATGGAAGACGGGGTCGAGGTCGGGTGGAGAGGAAGATTGAAGATCAGAGTGAAGTCATGGGCTCCAGCGAGTAGCGGAAAGGGGCAAGCATCCTCCCGGACCCTGTGACGGCTTCGTCCTCGGACTAGCGGCGAGCTTCGGACCGGAGGTATTAGGCGACAGAGATGGACCGGTGGCAGCGGACTTCTTCTTCGTCTCTCTCTCTCGCTTGAGTCGGCAGCTGGGGTCTTCTATCCATTCTTAATTCTTTTCTTTCCTTTCTCCATAATTTCTTCTCCACTAATTGGAGTGCAAAGAACTAGTTTTGGTTAAGTTTGAGAGACCTGCGAAATTTGGGAGCTTAATTTTTCTTTTGGAATGAGTTTTGTTTATATTGATTTAGCATTAACGATCTGGTTCAGTTTAGATCTCACATTTCGATTACCTGTCTCATCTTCTTCCTGTTCTTCATGTTTTGTTCTAGAATATCTTTGTTTTAGGGATGAAAGTCTGATTTGTGTAACTAGTTTTTTTTGGTGCAAACGAGATTTCATGTAACACATTTTAAAGTTGAGAGGAGGGTAAGTTAGTCTACTGGGTGGCATAAGTTGTAGTGATAATATACAATTAAAAGGACAGAATGGACAATTAAGGCCATTGGAGGACATAACTGGAAGAAAAAATAGCCCAACATGTGTGCCCCACCGCCAACACATCGCCCACTAACATCCATTGACAGAAGGGTACTTTCAGTAAATACTTTGGCACAAGTGAAGAGTGTCTCGTGTCATTTGAGAGGAAGTATTCATTGGGACTAATCTCACCACTGTGGCATGCCTGCGTGGTGGGGCGCGCCATTCAGCTTTTGACAAACAAGCAAAATTTAGTGGGTTCCATCTGACTATTGTATGGTATTTGTCAAAAACTGAATGGCGCGCCCCACCACGCAGGCATGCCACAGTGGTGGGGTTAGCCCCAATGAATACTTTTTCGTCATTTGATGAACACTGATTGTGCATATTGCCTATTTATCCTACTACAAGGGTAGAAAGTGTAAAATACCCTTGTTTCATTTGCCAACTTTTGGAGCTAAGCGTAGGCCCCTTAGAGCATATCCAACCCATTGCTTTTTCCCCCTCCCCTCACCTCCCCCTCCCCCTCCCCCCACGGGCCCACCATTTTCCCCCTCCCCCTCCCCCTCCCCTTCCGCCAAACTACTAATCGTCTCCAACCCATTTCTTTCCCCCCACCCAAAAAAATAATTTGTAATATATATTTAATAATTTAAAAATGAATTATCAATATCAAAAAAAGTAAATGCAAATTTTTTTACCAATATACACACACACACACAAAAAAAAAAGATAACAATGACTTTTCGTAAATATAATTTCCAACAATCGTGAATACATTATTAATATTTAAAAATAATACAAAGTAAAATTTATTAATCATAATTATAAAATACATAATATAATCACAAAATATTAGTATGTGTAATTAAAATTATCAAATATTCAATTCATTAATCATTCCATGTAGGGGGAGGGGGAGGGGATGTCCATGGGGAAATCCCCCCTAACCATCCCTCACCCAAGGCAAAATTTATCCCCATAGCATCCCCTCCCCCTCCCCCTCCCCCTCCCCCCATGGGTTGGACATGAATCATATTTTTATACGATTTTCCCCTTCCCCTTCCCCCTCCCCCCCATGGGGTTGGAGATGCCCTTACAACTAAGCTCGATTACACCCTACCTCCAATTTTTTTTTTATAAACCAAAACTCTGAAACCTCTACGGAGAGACGAACGAAGAGAAACTGAGCGAGGCTACGACGGGTGCGCAATTGGAACTCCGAAGACAGGAATTGGGGTTTCTGTCTTATTCCATTAAATTAGGGCTTTTAGCTGCTGATCATTGTTGGCACATCGGCAGGTATAGACTAAAGCTATGTATCATTGTTGATTCATCTTCTATTCTCTCCCGCCTTTTTTTTTTCTAGTTTCTTTTTTAATTTATATTGAAGTATCATCCTGTATTCAGTCTTTAGTGAACTGATTACTTTATTATCAAAAGAACTAATATATACCCGTCTGTTTCTGCTCTTTATTTCCCGTCTTGACTTTCTGGGTCACTTTGACGAGAAATTTTTGTTTGCTCTAAGAGCAAATACACGTGGTGCTCTAACACGTGGTGTTCTAATCAATACATATTAGAGCACCACGTGTATTTGCTCTTGGAGCAAGCAGTAATTATTCAACTTTGACCGGGTGATTTGGATAACAAAATGGTGCGGTTTTTTGATGTTGTTTCACCTTGGAGAAGCTTTTACTGTACAACACCATGAAAAGATTATGAAAAAATTGCATTATTTTGCTATTCAAATTACGGGGTCATAGTGACACAGTGAATAGTGAGATGGGAACAAAAAAGAGAGACGGAGTGATACTACCACTTGGAACTTTCTTTGTAATAGTGCATTAATCATTGAGTTTGCTTCTGCCACAGACAGAGACTGCTGATCAATTTTGTTTGTTTACTTGGGTTTCTAGGCAGGGAGTGATATCCGCTGCTGAAGTATTTATCTTGCCTGATTTGAGTAATGGCGGATTTCTCAACTTCTACTCACCGAGCTAAGTGGATCTTTTCTCCCAAGGAACTGGTAAATATTACATTCATGCATCATGGCATTTTTTTTATCTTTACGTGCGGGATTAGGATTAAAAGGCATTTGGTTGTTAATAACTATAGAAAAGTACGAGAATATTGTACACGGTTCTTCCATGCAGAATGTTGGTAGTTAAGGGATACTTTCAATCGAGTGATACAAAATGGTTATTATAGCGGACTCTTTGAATATTGATATTTTTGTTGTTCTTTGTTGGCTTGTACTAAGTGCAATGTTTGTAAATGATGTTAGGAAGCAAAGTATAAAGCTGCTAATCAAAGATCACTGGAAGCTCTGGAGAAGGTATGGGGAAATTCTTTGATCATAGGAGGATCCGGCTTTTGTTGTTTGTGTATGCTTGCTGTTTACTCGGGCTTTTGTGTAGATTATAAAAATCATTTCATTCTGACAGAAAGCTATTCTTTTACTTCCTAGTAATATTGAAGTCACTATGATATGCTGCCTGTGAACTTTTTTTTTTGAAATCAGTGCTGCCTGTGTACTTGCTCGTTTTTTTTTTTTTTTTTTTTTTTTTTTTATTATTATAAATAACCCCACGGTTATAGACGTGAATCTCACAGTTGAGCATGCTTCTTTGCATCATGTCATTGAAGCAATCTGAAAGATTAAAGTTGCAAGTTCATATTGTGTACGAGGCATCTTTTGGCTGAAGTACTCTGCAAATTCTTACTAGCCATGCCCGGTGGTAATAAAATGTCATGTTAACTTCGTTGATTTTATGTCACAAGACTATACCTAAGTACTGGATTAGATCAGTTAAGGATGCTAAGGTTAGCAAAACAACGGGATGTTGCGAAGAAAGGGTATTTGAAGACTCCTTTTCGTGATTTGTTAGTTGTGAATCATTGTACGATATCTGACTGTTCTTCGTATGAAGTTGAAGTCATAAGATGATAAGAGTATAAATTAAGAAGGATTGGAAAAAAAAATAAAAGGTAGTGGAATTGTGGAAATTGACATGGAGTAAGGATTTGGTGTACTTATGTCCTGCAGTGTCATCTCAGTATTGAGCTTCTACGGTTTTGAGCAACAACCGAGAATCATTCAAATCACACACCAGAAATAACCTTAGCTTCATGTTTGTTACGAATAAAAACGAACTCTGACAAATCTTTGTAAATCTGACATAACTCCTGGCCCATTAATACCTTCTGTTGTATATGGTGATGTCAATGTCATAGGTAAATCAAAATACTCCACCAACTTTGTACTCGCAGTATGCATCATTCATAGCCAAAAGACATAGCTTGTTGTTGATGGAATACTCGACGTGAAATCTTTCAACAAGACGCTCCAACATCCTAGGACCTGGCACGGTACACTTTACAAGACAATTACGGCCGAGTCCACTTGCATGATTCCTGTTGTTAAGGGACTCCCTAGTGGCAAATTTAGCACTTACGTTACCCACCCCACGATCAACATCAACAGGGCTTTCTTATCCACCTTGCAAAGAAGTCATTGGGCGAGGCCAATCCCTGCTCCGATATCGCTCGAGGCATCGAACAATGAAAACGGAGACAATCTTTGTCAATCTCCCGAAGGATACATGACTCTCAAATCAGAAACGTTTGAAATATTGTTGATAAATGGAGAGAAGGATGTGTTGGCCAAAGACTTACAACGATTTTTAAATAGCCTAGAACCCGAAAATGTAAAAAATTACCAAAAACCGAATTAGATAGTCTAATAGGCTAGTAAGATGAATAAACCAATTATGGGATTGTGATTGGAGTTTCCTACTAAGAGATATTGCAAAAAGAACTATAACCATAAATAGCAAAACACATATCTGATGCCTAAATCAAAGAATTTGGCTAAAACAAGGTGGTGCATGTGAATTTATTCTCGAAATGCTGTTTCCACCCAACCTGTGGTGTAGGTTGACCCAAGGGCGGATCCACTATTGACTTGTGGGGGCTATAGCCCCCACTGAACTTTGAGAATTTGTAATTTTACCTTATATAATGTCTATTAAATGCAATTTAGCCCCCACTGAATTGATATAATAACCCTTTTCATATATGTTTTTTCATCAAATTTAAAATTTAGCCCTCACTGGAGAAATATCCTGGATCCGCCCCTGGGTTGACCCCAATCCACATGCGTTCAACCCCGCTGTGCAATTTTATCGGAATTCTTTGTCAAGATAGCGTTAGAAAGTGGATGGAAAATTTCCAGACCGTTCGACATTGCAAGTGAAGTTTATAGGTTTAGTTTTGCTCATTGAAAAGAAAATAGTGTTTCAAGGTGCGAGTTTTTTAGGGTGGATTTTGGTTGTCAACTTAGATGACTTGGAGAATGGGTAATCTTTTCTAGAACCGATTATGTATTTGTTTCTTTCACTGACTTGTGATTCTTGACTCGATCTTAGAGCGTCTTTTATAGTGCTAGGTAGAATTTAGTTAAATTCTTAGGAAAAATAGTCTTCTCTATTTTAACTAGTTATACGAGCTTGGCTAATGGTATTCTAATTTCTGTTTCTTATTGTCAGATATTTAATTCACTATCAATTATAATTTTGATATTTTAGTTTTATAATGAGTTTTCTCACTAGATAATTTGAACTGAAATGAAGAGTTGGCAAGTGCACCGAGTTTGTAACATTTGACTAGTATTTTCATGCTGAGCTTTAGTAGATATGTCTTGGTCTGAATATTTACCCAGCAAACTCATATTCGTGTATAAGAAATACTTTGCTATCAAGTCATTTTATGGTAAAAGAATTAATTGTGGTTTTTGAGTTTCCTAATTCTAATGCTTATGGCCATTTCATGTGAAGTATGGATTAACAGTAATGCAAGTAGACGATGATGGATCCTGGTCTTACATTGGAAATCCAGCTTACACGAAAGATAACGGTAACCATTTAACTCTTAAATTTCCAGGTTTTAGATTCATATGTATTGATCGTATACTTTCTTCTGACAGTCTTGTTCCTTTTCCCTGTCAGCTGAGCAACGTTCTAGTCTTCAACCACTTACGACGGATGATGAGCGGGCTTTACGTGCTTTCTTTGAGTTCAAAATACAAGAAACATGCTCAGCATTTTCATTCCCACATAAAATTCAGGTAAAGATCCTTACAAAAAAATCAGGTAAGGACCTTTTTGCTTTCTCTCTCTGTAGTCAGACTGTACCCTAGCAAACTAAGTTACAGTAATTCCATCTGAGCTCATCCACGGTTGAGAGTGCTGCCTGCTCCCTTGTATAGCATTGAACTTTTCCAAGTAATAAGAAAGGAAGAAACCGAGGATAGAACAAAGTCAGGTTCATATGATATGGTTCATGGATAATGCATATATAAATTCAGTTAAACGTATTTGTGTCTTAGCTCGTCTTTTATTGCCAATTAGTTTTTCTGAATGTGCCGCTTTGGCTCACTTTACTACAACACTATATAGGTAACTATTTACTCTTTTAGAAGTTGAAAGTAGGCAATATTCTTTGGAGTCTCCAAGAGTTTAATGTTCACAACCTATGAAGCACAGAGATGTAAACGCAGCGTAGGAGACACCTGGCCATGTCCCCTGACTGCCCAGATGGTGTCTGTTTTTTTCTTTTGTTTTTCTTAATATTTATGTCCACCACGTCGGCGAGTAAAAGATTAAATCCCCGGTCTTCTCACCAATTTGATTTAAAAGCTAGGATAACGAGAGTAAGTAGGAGCGTTTCGCCTTAAAAGCCAAAAGGTCGTAGAAACACTGAGAATGTAGGTAAATGAAACGTTCCTGTTGGTCCCCCCATTAAAGTGCATCCTATTTTGTTTAAAGGGGTAAAATGATTACAAGGAGGTAAAGGAGAAATTATTTTTCATCCAAACAGCTTTCATCTATCAAAAAGGCTATAGCAGCCAGAAAATACTAAGTTCAAAGGGTAACAAATAGCAAGTTTTACAAGGCTGCGAAAAAACAAATTGAGCAACCTGATTGTAAGATCTTGGAACAAAAGAAGAAATACAAGCATATAATAGAGAGGCCAGATGCCTGCAATCATCTACTATTGCTGAGACATTTGAAGCACACGAGTGATCTGCTGAAGAGAAAGTAACGACCATTATTTTTGAGTCAGAGAGGATCCAGACCCAAGAACAATTCTTTTTTTTTGTTGCCAGATGAGGGCTTTTCTGATTGCCGTTGTTTCAAGAATGTGACGGTTTGGGATGGAATACCTTGGCAGTTCTATCCAATTCATTTTTATGAGAATCATAAAGAGCAGAAGCAGAACTTCCCTTGCTTAGATGACATCTAACTGCAGCATCAGTGAACGCACATCCACCATTAAATTTAGGGGACCATTCAGATATTTTCATTTTTGGCTGGTTATTTGAGGAATTCACATTATAGATAAAATCTTGCAGTAGCTAGAAAATTAATTAGCTGAGGACTCCATTTCACTTTGTTGAATAGCCTATCATTCCTAGCTCTCCATATATCCCATCAAATGAACACGAATAAGGCAAGAGCTACCAATTTGTCTTCAGCCTCCACGATTCTGTCACTTACCTCAGACCACCATTGCTGGAGGGATAAAGAATCATCCATATGAGCAACAAAACACAGTGGAGATAGTATCCAAACTTGCTTTGCTAAAACACAATCTCTAAACAAATGTACTCCAGATTCCTGATCCTCCCCACACTGAAAATATATTCCATCCACCTCACAGCCCTTGAACTTGAGAGCCTCCACAAAACAGATTATTTTTTAAGGTAGACATAACTTCCACAATCTTTTCCAATCCTTTTATTCTGAAATTGACAATTTAATCTCCAGAATAAGGGTCATCAGTCATACTGCCCCTTTGGCCTTTATCTCTTCTTATCATTTCATAAGCTGTGCTTACAGTGAATTCTCCATCTTTTGAGAAGCGCCAAATCATTTTATCTGCAATGAGAGCCACCAACTGGCATTGACAGCATCTGATTAGAGAACAAACCTCTAATCAGATAAATATGCCCATATTCCAAGTTCTTGCATCATGGTCAATAAGATCTGATACTTTCTCAACAGAGCAGCCAACCAACTTGTGAGAAGTGACTTTAAAGGGTCAGTGCAAACTGCAAACTTTAACATTTTCACCACTCCCAATGTTCCAACTTTTCCATTGAAAATCCAGCTTGAGCATGATGACTTCTAAGTATTCCCACCTCACCCTGTCAAATGCTTTGATTATGTCAAGTTTAAGAGCCAGCCAACCATCTTTTCCTTCTCTTCTGCTTTTTACTCGATGAAGAATCTCTTGTGCAATGAGGTTCTTGTCGGTAATAAGTCTGTGACCAATGAAGGCACTTTGATTTTCTGAGATTATCTTCCCTAATATCTTAGAGACACTTACTGGGCTTTTGACTTTTGGCATCAAGGCAACGTGAGTAACATTTATGCCTTTGAGAAACTTGCCAGCCTTGTAAAATCTTTGATTGCTGCACATACACTTGGCCCCACCACAGGCCAATGGGTTTGGAAAATCTTCATGTAAAGCCATCAAACCCTTAGGATTTATCAGGCGCCATCTCAAAACATGCTTTGTTAATTTCTTCATCAGACATTGGGCTTAAAAGAAAGTTGTTCTCTTCATTAGAGACCTTTCCCACCACACTCCAATGATTGTACTGAGATCACCATTAGTGTCATCAGTGAAAAGCCACTTGTAGGGGTTTGGAAAATCTTCATGTAAAGCCATCAAACCCTTAGGATTTATCAGGCGCCATCTCAAAACATGCTTTGTTAATTTCTTCATCAGACATTGGGCTTAAAAGAAAGTTGTTCTCTTCATTAGAGACCTTTCCCGCCACACTCCAATGATTGTACTGAGATCACCATTAGTGTCATCAGTGAAAAGCCACTTGTAGTAATACTGAAATTCATTCATCACATTATATTTGTCAAATCGAGATTCAGATAGTGAATCGAAATTCACCTTCACTGAATCGTGAATCGAATTATGAATGTAAAGATACACTTGGAAAAAGATTAAGTAGATTATACATCCTATTGAATAAAATTATAGCATGTGCATCCGTAACTAGTGATTAGGAATTTGACATATTTGAAAGATAAGAATCATTAAAATACAGAAAGCCATGGAGCAGGGAACTACAAGATGCCAAGGCGATAGAAAATAATAGAGAACTGTTAGCCTTTGACGATATAAATATGTACTATAGTTCCTGTCATTTTAAAACTCACATGCATTGCAAATTGGATATAAATGTAGGAAGAAATATATCTTAGACTGCAACTTTAACTCAATTAGATCTATAACTGAATTGATGGTGAATCATATGAAGCAGTCTGAATCGCAAAGGAATCATAAGATTCGGTCTCGACTCGTGATTCAGATAATATTTTGTCCATTTAAGATTCATGGAGGGATTCACATCGTTTCACGGGTGAATCAAATCGTAGGATCCGAATCGTGAGTCGTAAGGTTCTGATAACTATGCATCACATCATCAGGATCATTTAGCCAAGCACCATTTCCGTTAGCAATCTCCTTGATCTGATTCTTCTTTTTTGTAAGAAACAAAGGCATGGAAGAATGATGTATTCCTAACTCCTGCACTTAGCCAATCATTTCTTGACTTCCACTTCCAAAACTGCTTTTCCTCTGCCCATAACCTGTCTAAGTTTAGCTCGAGATCATGGAGTAATCCAGTGTCTTCCATTCCATCACGCATTGCTTTTCTCTGTTTTAACCTCATCCTCAACCACTTTGATTCTGACTCGCAGATTCTTGCTTCTCCTTTGCACCATTTTTGAACTCCTGCCTGCAAGCTTTGAGTTTTGACTTGAGAATGTACATTGGATAGCCGTTAAAGCTCCTGCTCCAAGCATTAGAGCTGACATTCTCCACCACTTTCTCCCTTGCCCATCTGGGATCAAAACAAAATATTTAGAGCCTGCAATATATGACTGGCTGAAAACACAATTATGGATAGATGATAGAACAGCTAGAATCAATTCGTCCCTGTGACCTATCTCAAGTAAACTACGAATAGTTTGACATCCATTAAAAGCCTGGTCGGTCAAGTGTTTCAATCTGTAGTTCTGAACCATGCATATGTAAAAGTAGAGGATAAGGCACATGGCTAATCTGCAGTTTATCTTTTTGTTTTTCGTTGGAGCTGCAGCTTCAACTTATTTTGTTCCAAATAGTTGTCTGAAACGAAAAAGATTCTTATCTGAAAATGGTTATTTTGCAGGCTACAGCTCTTACATTCTTCAAAAGATTTTACTTACAATGGTCGGTGATGGATCATCATCCTAAAGACATTATGTAAGATTGGTTTTAATTTCTGTATGTGGGTTTTTATTTTGGGATCAAGAATTGATCTGTGTATGTAGTCAGTATGTTGCTGCTCCTTGTAGCTCATCAAACATTAAATCAGCGTAGATAGAAATTGTGAACTTCTTTCATCCGGAGGATCTTCATCTTTATTCTGCTCGCAAATTGCATAGATGAAACTGTAAGAATCCATGGGGTTCCACCTCAAAACCAATTGGCAATGAGGGGAGTAGCACAGGACACTTATTAATTATATTTCTTCTTCTTTAATGTCCGAGGTGGGACTTCTCAACAGAAACTATTTATGCACTGTAATGTTTAGTTTTCTTCTCTTTTACTCATTTGGTATCTCTCTCGGTTTTCTAATAATTTCAAACTTTCTTATGGTTTAACAACGATTTTTTCACACGGGTTAACTTGCATATATACAGCTTGTAAAGCGGAAGAAAATCATGTATCAGCAGAAGAGCTTGGTAAGGGGATTTCCCAGAATCCTGAAGTGATCCTTGACCTTGAGATGCTTGTTCTTCAGGCATGATATATGACTCTTATTTCATTATTCTTTGTTACCTTTCTTACTTAGATTATCTAATGTTTTTTCTCCAGTGCAGAGTCTAGGATTCGATCTTATTGTTTATGCTCCATACCATGCACTTGAAGGATTTTTCAGCGTTTTGGAGGTTTGTCTTAATCTACTTACTGGAAATATCTTGTATCACTTTCCTGCACAACCAAGCTTATCTTTACTAAGTTTGCATCCTTGCTGAATACATCAGTAGTATAAACTTAAGGGAAGAAATAGATCGGAGTTCAAGCTTTATAAAGTTCAAATGTTATTGAGTAGAAATTTAGCAATATCAAAGAACTGTATGTGTTGCAGGATGGGAGAGAATATGATGAGGTGTAAAGAGGGCAGAAAACATATTGGAGGATTAAAGAGTAGGATAGGAACTCAATTATCTCTTCACAAAATGGCTAATGTCAGAAGAAAGTCAAATTTAATTCATAAGGCGGGGATTTAGTTTCAGAAGAACGTGTGAGATTGAGATAATTCAGTACTTCTCTGTAACGTTCTGTGAGATGCTCTTTTAGGTAGAGGAACAATGGCGATCAATGATGTTGGAAGGTAAAATAATGATGTTTGTAGGCCAGGATCACTGCCCCAGTTCAGTTGTCCAAGTGAAGTGTACCCAATTTTGAACAAACTATTCAGGTTGCAATTCGCGAACTTCCGAGTCAATTCTGGCAACGATGTGAAGAGTTTGTAGAATCAATCTTAAAGGGCAAACTTAAGTAAAGATATCAAAATCTGGTTGGCAAATAGTGAACTATATCTTCGGAAAATATACCATCCGTGGAATCTCGGAGTTTTTGAAGAGACTACCACAAAAAGAGGCAATATTTGAAGGGATCTTGGAGGTCTGGATATCTTTTGCTCATTGTGTAGACTATATGTGATGACACAGTCTACTTAAGGGGGCCTTGTTTGGGTAGTAAGATTATTCATATATGATTAATTTGATTTTGAAATGAGTGGTTGCGGTGAAGTATATTCCTTCTCTCTCTTCATCACAACCACTCATTTCAAAATCAAATTATTCATATATGAATAATCTTACTGACCAAACAAGGCCCATCTCAGACTCACTATTAGTAGTTTATTTGTGACGCAAGGGCGAAATGACTTATACATATGGTATAGCCGCTATAAACATTTACTAACGCATGGAAATTTAAGGTTCAATATCCAACACTGTTCTGAACTTGCATAGAGAGATAGATGTAGCCTCATTGGACGTGTAGTAAGTGAAGTTCATTGTATCATCTGTTGTAATAGTGTCCGTTACTCTCTGTCCTTCAGGATTTCATTCAAGCAAACGATAAGGAGATTCAAACTTTAAAGGTAATTTATCATTTCTTTAATCTTAAATTTCTGACTACATTACTCATATTTACTAGTCTGCGAGGTGTTAAAATCCTGATCATCATCATCTAGCAGTATGATCAAAGCTTAATAACTGCAGATGTATTAACGATTTCCTAAGAAAATGATGGAAACCTTAGATACGCATATCAATTGAGTTGGCAGAACACTGTATCACGGGCATCAAAGCATTGCCTAGGTCATTAGTTGGGTGAAATATTGCATTTGATATTGTGCATGTGTGCCAGCTTTGTTTTAGAACTTCTGCTAACTGCTTCATGGGACCATTTATGTGCCCGTTTATTTGCATGAGACTACTGTGAGGAACTTTGATATCGATGATCGACACTCAGTATTGCCTTGCAAAATCATAGTTGTGTGGCAAGATTAGACTTGACCGTAAAAAGATACTTTTTGAGCTGATTGCCTATCGATTGAAAATGTTTGGTTCAGGATAACAATGCTCTCTCTCTCTCTCTCTCTCTCTCTCTCTCTCTCTCTCTCTCTCTCTCTCTCTCTCTCTCTCTCTCTCTCTCTCTCTCTCTCTCTCTCTCTCTCTCTCTCTCTCTCTCTCTCTCTTATTGATTGATGAGTTGCAAACACTCAAATCCTTTTTTTGGGATCAAAATAGTCATTCGGGGTTAGTTTCAGTTTATGAAACCTTGTTGGGCCTTGAACATAAATGTTTTCTCAGTTAATGAGTCCACATTATCTGTCTAGCTCATTATACTGATGGGTCATACAATCGTCTCATCCAAACATTCAGTAATTTGTTTCCATGCTACATCTATCTTTGTAGCTATATATTGCAAATGTGATGCTAAAGGTTTTCATTGTAGGACATGCATGAAGCTGCAAAGGAGACAGCTGATAAAATCATGCTCACAGATGCTCCACTTTTATTCCCTCCTGGGCAGGTACTTGACGTTCATCTTGCTTGCATATATAAAAATACTTTCCTTGCTTTACTTACGTCATATGCATGTATGAAAGCATCAAGCCAGAGTAATAATGGAAACAGAATACTGGCCGGTATATGCTTGCCTAACATAGCTGACAAGGTAATTTCTTTCTAAATTTTCTGTTATTGTTGTGCAGTTGGCATTGGCTGCTCTGCGCAGGTCGAATAAGGACCGTGGGCTTTTCAACTTTGAGAGGTATATCGTTTATAGTCCCTCTGTAATACTCCAGTCGAGTCATGCAATGTAATAATCCTCTTCCCTGTTTCTTATTTTGTTTCAAGTTATGCAGATTCCTTGGGAGCCTTGTGTCCCCTCAGCATCCTACTAGTATCGCTTCAGATCTCACAGGTTCTCTAAATGCAATAGATTTGCTGGTATGCACTCATTTTATATTAAGAATAATACAACTTGAACTTGTCTTCTTCATGTCTGGAAAATGTTGGAAGATATTTGATGTGGTTTTTATCATTACGATTAGAACTTTTGACATTTAACCCCTTTGCAGTTTATGGTGACTGACAGTGCGGTACATGCACTATGAAAATTGACTGATAAACCCCGTTTTCCTCTTCTTCTCTTCTGGTAGCGATGCCAGTATCCGGTAAATGCATTTAAGCGAAGGGAAACAATGTCTTTTTCTATAATTAAAATGTAGATGAGGAATAAGATCTGACTGAGAAAGGAAGAAGAGAAAGGAAGAAGATCTAACTGATTAACCCTATGCAGTATCAATTTTACTGAATTTGCGCTCCCAATCGTAGACGGCCGTTAGAATTCTGTTACCAGTGTCCGGTAAATCCATTTAAGCGAAGGGCAACACTGTCTTTTTCTATCATTAAGAAGTAAATGAGGAATAAGATCTGACTGAGAAAGGAAGAAGAGAAGATGAAGAATTCCAAAAATTTGGACTCTCTTTTCTCTTTATTTTTTTTCCCACCAGCAACAAAAGGATTAGATAGATAAAATTGAACATACAGAGAGAGGTTCGGGGGACATATGTACGGCGCGGTCTATGGTTGGGAGCGCAACGATTTTACTTCATAGGGGTTATCTGTCAAATTTCATGCTGCATGTACCGCACTGTCAGTCAGCATACACTGCACTGGGGTTAAATGTAAAAATTTCTTACAATTATATATCTGCTAACGGTTTCAGAAGTCTTTTCAACTATCACCCCCCTGTCTTAACTTATTTTTGTTACCTATTCAGTTGAGTAACTTGCATACTCCTACAAAACGCTATTTGAAGAAGCACATTAATGAGAAGCTCAAATCTTGCAGGAAGCCGACTAAAGATGAAAAAAAGTATTCCTTTATGAGAACCTTACTTTTTTATTCTTGGGGTTTAAATGAGTTCTCCGTGAAGAATGCTCTCACATGCCATGATTTATTGGGTTCAGGAGCAAAAAGAGGAAGGACCGCTCCAAGGACAGTAAAAAGGATTTGCAGTCATCATGAGCAGCTGTTATTTGGCTGCACCGTCTGGATTCTTACAACCTTAACTGGTCTAGGCTTAGTATAGGGACTCGTTATTTATAGTACGTAAGCTGTGTAGTGAGTGAATACATAAACCATTTGATCGCGATTCCATAGCAGAAAATACATTTTGTGGACTCTTAGCATGGACACAATTTGTTCGTTTGTTCCAGAATGGTAAGGACCTATTATGTACATAAGCTGACTTTAACACTGCAATGTTTATTCTATCTGAGTCCAAGACTAGGCAATTCTGTGTTTTGCTTGCATCTTTAGCTGATGAGGAGTTGTGAAATAGATTCCACCTTCATATCTGCCACTCAGAGTCGATGTCACCGAGTAGAGGTCAGGTTGCCATCAGCGAGATCCAAAATATTAGTATGATGTCGTCGGTGAATGATATTAGAGCGTTGAGGCTTCCAGCGTCAATCATCTCCTGCATCTGCAAACACATTCAGTTATAGAACTTGAAGTTCGACCTGGGTGCGCAAGATATTGCTTGTAATCTGAGATACATACATCAAGAATGCTAAAGACTTGGCAGCTGTTGTGTATGCTCCCTTTGCTTCATGTGATGGATAATGTTGCTCACTAGTTATAGAACTCTAGAACATTACTTTCGTTACTGTTGATGTTCCACTTGGCTTACTGGTAATGATCAGTAATAAGCATTGCCAAGCATGGGAGGCTGGATGGCCTCTTAAGGGCATCTCCAACCCTATGGGGGTAGAGGAAGGGGAAAAACGATAAACCGTATAAAAATACGGTTCATGTAGGGGAGGGGAAGGGGGACGGGGTGCTATGGGGATAATTTTTGTCTTGGATGTGGGATGGTTAGGGGGGAATTCCCCATGGACATACCCTCCCCTTACATGAAGTGGTTAATCAATTTAATATTTGACAATATTAATTACACTTAGTAATATTTGTGATTATATTACGAATTTTTTATTATGATTAATATTTTTTTAATTTATAAAAATTGATAACGTATTCACGATTGTTGAAAAGTACATTTAAAAAAGTCAACGTTATCTTATATTGTTGGAAATTTAATAAATATTATGTTTTATACAGTTAACAATTATAATTATTATATAATTTTTTTAAATAAAAATTTAAAAAACATAGAATTTATTAAATCATAACGATACAACCTTATTATTATTATTATTTTATACACACACACACACACATATATACTGGTATACAATTTTGTATTTACTCTTTTTAATACTAATATATTTTAAACCATTAAAATGTATATTAAAAATTAATTCTTGGATGGCAAGAAAGGAATGGGTTGGAGATGAGTAGTAGTTTGGGGGGAGGGGAGGGGGAGGGAGAAATGGTGGGCACGTGGGAGGAGGGGGAGGGGAGGGGGAAATGACATGGTTGGAGATGTCCTAAGCATGAGAGAGGCTGATTGAACTTGAATTCATGGTTAATGTAAAAGCATTATAAAAAAATGTTTTGAGTAAATTTCCACTTTGATGATTTGTACGCTTCTGGAAGATCTATAACATGTCTGGTACCAGCTTACAACATCAAAAATCTCTTCAAAACAATGAGTAGAAGATCTCGAAACGTAAGTAGCTGAAAATGTCAAAATCAGATTTGTTTGGTAAGAGTTGAAATTTTGCATATTATTAGAATTCAGAGATTATTTGTATATTTTAATTTTAAATGTATCTTTCATATTTGGCAATAGAACACATTCACCCCAATGCAAATACACATTCACTCTTTCAGTGTGCTGAAATCTATATTTCAGAACACTTACACTCTCTAACTCTAAATGAGACGTTAGGGGGTCAGAGTCCGTCACTGATAGTACTTTTTCTCTGACAAGAATGTTCTCTCAGTGTATGGAATGACACTATCAAAGGGTGTGAGTGTTCAAAACTTTGTCACAATGAACATTGAAGGAGAGAAAGTGTCGTTTCCCAAACTAGAAGCTGCAAATGTGTCATTGCGTAAAACTTGAGGGGTGAAAGTGTGTTTTACGAGAATGTTTAGTTGCTATGAGAGAATCACGTCAACATGACACTTGTTCTCTACACAATTCAGTAACTTACTCATATTTCCACTAGGATTCACCATTATATATATATATATATATATATATTTGCAAAAACGGTGAGAACATCGTATTAATAACAGGAATAAGTACGTCTAGACACATACAGAACCTGAACATACTACTTAGAGATCGGACTACGATACTAGGCTAGAATAAACATCAAGCCGCTAAACAAAGCCAGCCTAACAAAGCAAAACAAAGCCCCTAAAAGAGCAGGCATAAAAACAACCCAAAAACAAACATAGGGGATCCAACTTACCATCCACAACTAGCCACAACTAACCAAAAGTCAACAAAGCATTACAAACTAAGGAAGAAAATACATAGACTAAGCATCAATGAAGGGCAACTGAAACAAGCTCATCATTAGGGATATGAGGCAAAGCATAACCAGAAGCTGGAGCATCATTGAGCAATGGAGGGGGAAGACCAGAAGAGGAAGCTGCATCAACCAAGGATGAATCATCAACATAAGCTGGTAGAGCAAGGGCGGGCTCAGAAGAAGGGCAAGGGCAAGAAAATGGAGGCAACACAGCAAGTGGTGTAGCCTCTATAACAGCGACCAGAGAAGAGGTAGCAAATTGGACTTGCCCTGGAACCCACCCAGACAATCCTTCAGCCACAACAACTTCAACTAAGACTGAATCATTTGTAGTTTGGACAGCAAGAAGCAAGTTAAAAGATGAACTAAGAGTTTGCAGATATTGTAGAACAAGCTGCCAAAATGGTTGCAGCCAAAGCCTCAGCTTGGAAATAAAGTCGATATTTGCTGATAAATTGCTTTTGAACATCAATTCATTCCTGGTAATCCAAAGAATCCAAAAAATAGCTGGAATCCAGTGCCAGTTAAGCTGAGATTGGAGTACTCTCTTCATTCTCAGCCATCCTTTGATCCACACCGGGATGTTGGTGGTAGGGATAGGCTTGTGAAGTAGAGGAGCAACTTCTCAAAGCTCCTGAGTTCTAGAGCATTCAACAAAAATATGAGAGGGGACTCAATATGACCAGGACAAAGGGGACAAAGAGGATTAATGGAATTAATCTTATAATGCAGATTGTCAAGAGTAGGGATAGAGTTAGTAAGAATGCGCCATAAAAGATGAATAATTTAAAAAGGTAAGTCTGAAGACCAAAAATTTCACCAATTAGAAGAGTAAGAAATAGGTTTAAACTGGACTTTTTTGATAAAAGATGAGAAGAAGAATTGTTAAAATTTTGAATGTGGTAAGCAGATTTTACAGAATAGATTCCTGAGGAGGAGGGTTGCCAGAAAGGTAAGTCTAAGCCTTCATTTAATGGCATATGATTCTCAAGGATTTGCTTGCATAGACAGATTGGGAAGAGCTGAGCCAGCACCTCAGAGTTCCACTGATTTGTACCCTGAGATCCATTTAAAGTTGTAGGCTTCATCACAAACACATAAAAATTAAGTAATGGAGGTATCTGAGACATCTCTTATCCATTTCCCAGCTCTAATCCACATAGACTTGCTTGTGGCCACTTTCCAAGAGAGTCCCAATTTTAAAATGTCCCTCCCCTTAAAAATATTCTCCCAAGCACAAGAGGATTATGTATTATGTTTTAAAGCTAGAAAGGGTTTTCTTTTACAGTATTTAGAGTTAAAATATATGCTAAAGTAAGAGTTAGGATCATGTAAAAGTCTCCAACTGTTTTTAGTAAGTAGAGCATTACTCAAACATTTTAGATTTTTAAATCCCAATCCCCGTTTCCTAGTTTTGTTGCATAGGAAGTTACAAGAAAGTCAGTGAATCCCTTTTTTAACTGAATTTCCAAACCAGAAAAATTTGGAAAGCATTGAGGTGATGGAGTCACAAGCTTTCTTGGGGAAAGAGCAAATGGACATGGGATAAACAAGAAAGCTATATAACACTAATTTTATTAAAGGGTTTCTCCCTAAGGTTAAGAAGCAAATCTTGCCAACATGAGCATTTGGAAGATATTTTGCTAATAGTACTCTTAATGAGCTCTAAATTTGAACATTTGTTGTCTAAGAAGACTCTTAAATATTTCCCTATAGCTTCTTGTGGCTGGGCCTAGAGAGCTTGAGAGAATTGATGTTTATCATATGGGCTACAATTGGGACTAAAGACAATAGAAGAATTATTTATGTTAGTAGCTTGTCCAGATTGTTTAGCATAATCATCTAAGATTTTCCTAAGATTAAATGCTGTGTTTGGTTGAATTTGAAAGAAGATGAGAGTATCATCTGAAAATTGCAAATGAGAAATGGTGAGTCCCCTAGAATAAGGAATTCCCGAGAAAATCCCATCCTGCTCAGCCATACACAGAGAGCTATAGAGGGCTTCTGCACAAATGGAGAAAGGGAAAGGAGACGGTGGATGTCCTTGCCTAAGCCCTCTGGATGGTTGGAAGAAGGAAGATTGGGAACCATTAATTAAGAGAGAATAGGACACCGTACAGACACACTGCATAATGAACCTGATGAATTTAGATGGGAAGTGCATTCGAATCAGAATTTGTTCAAGATAATCCCATCTAGTTGGGTCAAAGGCCTTGGGTATATATCAAGTTTAAGAGCTCCTAACTTTGGTTGTGAATTACTTGTAGCTTAATGAATAGTATAAACAAGATCTTAACCAATTAGAATATTATCTTGGATTACCTGTGAGGGATAAAACCATTTTGATTTATTGAGATGAGTGAGGGAAGAACTTGTTTTAATCTAGAGGCAAGGACTTTGGCAATAATCCTATAAACAACATTGCAAAGAATTATGGGCCTATAATCACTAACAGATTGAGGATTCTTGATTTTAGGTATAAGGACAATGTGAGTTTTATTTAGTTCCCGAAGCATGTAACCAGAGTTGAGAAAAGAGAGAACAGCAGAAGTAACACTAGTGGAGGTGATGCTCCAAGTTTTTTTGAAGAATGCAGGTTGAAAACCATCAGGCCCTGGGGCTTTTAGTGGGACATTTCAAACACTGCATTTGATGTATGTATCTCGGATTCACCATTATATATGTAGCTTATAGAAAGAATATAAAATTCATACTTGGTTATTTCATCTCTCCCACTCATCTCACTTTTATTTGTTATGTTAAAATGTGACCGGAATATGAAGCATCACGTATCATTTTCTCTAAGGACACCTAATAATCACTTGTGTTGTACCCTTTTATATCACTACAAATTGTCAAACTAAACAAAATTAAATTTAGCTTAAATCTCCGGCCAAATATTTTTACTCTATCTCGCCATAACTTTTCATTTTGACTTTTACCACTACTTATCGGGTCACTTTAGCCGGGTGATTTTGTTAGCTAAACGATGCAAGAATATGGGTAATATTTCATGGCGTTATAGAGTAAAGTTTCCTCTACAATATCATGAAAACAAAAAATTACATCGTTTTACTATCAAAGTGACATGATTACAGATGAAAAATTCAACCAAAATCTTTCTGGCGGAACAGATGAAGTATTTAGTACAAGTTAAGAGACACTGCGTGGCGCGTCACTACATTTAAAAAAAAGAACATCATTATCATTATATATTAAGTGGAACGAGTATAGACGTGACTTATTGGGTTGCTCTATCGTGAGAAATTATAATATGCGGTCTAGGAACAAAAAAAATTGTAAAAAATGTTAGGGTAAAAGACAATTTGCACCCTTCTTAGATGGGTTATATACAAAAACAACCTCATTTTTCGGGGATATACAAAAACCACCCCTGTCACTGACGGACGTTGGACAAATACCACCCTTCTGTTAATGTAAGTTGTACAGGGGTCCAATCTGACCTTTTCATGACCATTTTACCCTTATTTTTAATTTTTGTTAACGTTCTTGATGTTCTTTTTTGGTGTTCTTCACCACCACAACCACAACCACAACAACATCATGTTTTTGTTTATTTTGTGGATGTTCTTGATATATATGTATGGACAGTCCTATTTGACGAGGTTGGTTACAAAAACTTTGTTGTCCGTGCGGAGCTCAATGTTGGTGTATCCATGAAATAGCAGCTATTGTAGGGCATCGCAAATCCCTCGCGCTTCACCTTGGAGGGAAGTTAAAGCCTTGTATGTGTCGTGGCTTGAGACCGTGGGTTCTGATTCAATAAGCCAGGCGGCCACAGAGAGTGTTCTCGGCTTCTAAGTTGAATCCACCAGGAAAATATTTGTGTGATTCTCCGCACTGCTGACATGTCCATAAGTGAGTCATTCTGTAGCGTTGTGGCTCTGCTGATTCCCGTGTCGTGGCAATTTTAGTAGTCGTTGACAGTTGTAGTGGGTGTCTTCCACAAGACGGATGGCTGCTAAGGAACCGATGGTGTTGATGGCCTTATGATTCACCGTGAAGGAGTTCCTAGAGAGCCAAGTTTGCTGTAAGACGAGAATGACAAGTATTTTCTCTTTTGAGTGGAGATTCTGAAGCATAGTCTTGGAAATACTAAGAGGCGTTCCAAGTGGCCGCCGATAAGCGAGAGCGAAATCAAACCAAAGAACACGAGCATGAGGACAAGTAAAGAGACAATGGTGTAGGGTTTCCTTTGTTTGATGTTAGAGATCATATAATAAGTTTGCAAGAGGAATGCCTCGCTTGTGTAGAACATGTTTGACTGGAAGAGCATTGTTGACACATTTCCAAATGAAGTAGTAAAGTTTTGGCTGAGGGCGGAGATTTTTGTGAGACCAAGAACTTTTCCTTGCGTGGTGATGAGAATATGTGATTCAGTTGTGGGTTCCTCAGATGCCAGTTTGTGAGCGGACTTAACTTTGAACTTTCCGGGCGGGTGATCTCCCCAAAGGCAAACATCGTTTTGGTCCTTGCATGGAAGGTGAATGGTGAGTACACTCTATATGTGATCAGCTGAAAAATAACTCCCCAGTAGTCCCATCTTCCATTGTCGTGTTGGCTCATCGATAAACTCCGCCAGCTTGAGGATTAGGAACTGTCGCAAAAGTTGTGGTGATGGACTAGGAGATTGTGTGGCATTGAGAATCCAGTTATGATAAAGAGGATATATTTGCTCCCCATTACCAACAATCGAAACAGTACCTTTAGAGACAAGTTGTCGCCAATAACAAAGGCTTTTTCAACCCCAAGAAGCAGCTGGTGGCACTTTGTCTTTCAAGAAGTCATTCGTTGAAAACTAACGTTCTTTAAGAACTTGATAGATGAGATTTGTTGATCAGTAAGTAGTCGATATCCTGTTCTTACTAGTAGTGCCTGATTATGACCCTCAATGTTGCAAAGCCCGACCCTCATTTACTTGGGTGTTGACATAGAAAAGTCCACTTATGCAATTGCATGCATTTCTTAGATCATTTAGACCATAAAAGATGATGAGCAAAAGAAAATGTGAATTAGTAAAGTGGCAGGCGTCATGTGTTTCTCTCAGTGTACAACCCGACCTGAAAATAGGAGAAGAAAGATGCCATCCTCATTGTGCAACCCAACCTGATAAGAAAGGAAGGGAAAATGTCAAGAACGATAACATAGGAGTGTATTTGTGGAGATTATGACCATTTTTGATGCAGTCTAACCAAGGAGGAAGAAATTCAGCTATATGTCACTTTGGGGCTGTTTGGATTTAACGGTTTTGGAGTTTGGTTGAACCGTAACCCGGTGTTGTTTGGATTTAATGGTTGGGTTTATGGGTTAGTGGGTGGGGTATATTTTTTCCCGGTGACCGGTTAAGTTTGAGCCGGTCACCGGTTGGATTTTAAAATAAATTGTCGCTGATCACACAAAAAGCAGGGCACTGGTTACTGTTGGCCGGTGGCCAGGTCATTTGGCCGGTGACCGGCTACATGTAATTTATTTTATTTTTTCATTTTTTTCTCTTTTCTTCTCATGACATGTTTGGTCGGGTAGTGTTTTTTTCCAAACCTTCCGTTTGTTTATTTTGTTTTTTATTTATTTGAATAACGTGTACCGATACCCATCCTATATAAAGCCTCCACCATCACCCATTTTTCTCTCATCATTGTTTTTCTTGGGCAAGACAATTTGAACATATTAAGTTGTGAGGAAATATTTGCACTTGTGTTCTTGCTTTCAATTCTTTTCTTTTCACGTATGTTGTATTCACAATTGTTTTGTTTCATTTTTAGGCAGTAGTGATGGAGAACAAGGGTGAGCCAAAAAGACGCTCTCGGAACGCACATATGAGAGTTCATGCAGTTCGAGCCCATTGGTGTCGAGAGGAATGACGACTATACATCGAGCAACTGAGTATGGAGAAAGAATACGGCTAGTTACGTGGTGTGGTTTTCTCGACTATGGCGTACCATCGTATTGGTGCATTTTGATTCGCACGCACCGGAAGCTATGTCACTACTACTCACTAACACGGTGTTGCTTAACCGTTGGGAGTTACTAAGGCGTGAATTCAATACTTGGGTGCGTTCGGTAGGAGCGCCCGAAGAGAATGCTGAAGAGTTAACACAGCCAGATGTGTTGGAGAGGCGTCGCTTGATCATCGAGCGGAATGAAGACATCTTGTGTGACCTCTTCGATCTTCCCTACTATGACGGTGTTCCACATGACTCGCCGGCTTCTGATGAATTTTCCACCCCGAACGACAACTCAGACGAGTAGAACTCGAATGTCTCAAATGTTATGTTGTCGGCTTATTTGTATCGCACTTGTCATTGTGTTCCTCTATGTATTTTGTTGTTTTTTTGTGCAATAAAATTGGTCGTGCTTCTCATCTACGATAAATTGCGGAAATTATTTTATCAATAAAACTTTGCAATTATAAGTATTCGTGCGGATTAATTATTTGTATGTATATATAATTACACAGCAAAACTAAACAAAAAGCGTGACAAAACTACATTCGGAGCTCAAGAAAAACGCTCATACTGTAACTTAGAAAAAATCAAACTATATAAAATCACACTACTATGGGGCCGGTACCCTACATTTGTAGGTGGAGTGTAGCAAATGATACAGGCGTGGTTTGAACAATTACAGAGCTAGAGAATATATTCTCTTCCAAAAGAAAAAGTAGTGTAATGGGGGAACTGATAATGGCTGGCATTATTTTTCGCATGCGTGGTAGATGAATAGTAATATTATTTGCAAAACAAAAATGAATGAACATTGAAGAAATATATTTGCAGACAGGGTGTAGCAAATAATACAGGCGAGGTCTGATTAATTACAGAGCCAGAGAATATATTCTTTCCAAAAGAAAATGCAGTGTAATGGGGAAACAGACAACGGCTAGCATTAGGCGTGGTGGATAAATAGTGAGATTCTCTGTAAAAGAAAAATGAATGAACAGTGAAGGAATATATTCCTTTTTCTTTTGCATAGAATATATTCGCATGCTGAGAAAGTTACTTCCATTACAGGCGTGGTGGGTTGAATTATTTTCACGTCTGCTACTTCCCTCCATTACACAAGTGACGTATCCAGCAATCGCTTTCTCATTACCAATATAACCAGTAGCCGAATTTAAGTAGTTGGAATGAATCAAACACTCTGAAAAGAATTGTTGACGAAGAGTACCCATGCAATACAGGTAAATTCCATGTCTTTTTAACAGAACTGTTTTTCATTCTCTACGTGTTCATCCTTAAATTATTTATAATATTTACGATTTTGTTAATTGAAACCATTAACTTATTTCGTCATTGACATGTTAATCTATGTTCTCTAATTTTGAATTGAAATATAAAATTAGTTGAAATTTCTGTAATAATAGTTCTTAACCTGCATTCGTTGGCTTGCATGTGGCGCCAATGATGTATTTGGTTAAAATAAATTGTAATACCATATAATAAGGTGTGTAAAATAATGCTAAAAATATGACACATTTCTCATGTTGTGCTTGTAAAGAAAGGTGGTATCTTTTTCAGTGGAAAAAATTGGCATAAAAAATCAATTATTAAAATATTGGTAGGAAAGTTATTATAATAAATTATTTACGATTTTGTTACTGAAACCCTTAACTTGTTTTAAACATTTTTTATTTTTTCTAACTTGGTGAAAATGTTAGTCAAGTCATATGTGGTATTCTTTATTCTCTCTTTTATGATTTGGTAAGTAGTAGTTTATTAAATTGATTTGATGATATTAATAAACTTTAGATGACCAAAAGTAATTCTTTTATTTAAATATTCTACTGTCGTAAAGAGTTTGTTTAGTATTATCATCAGAATAATAAGTTTAGTCCTACTAGACGTAAAAATGTCAAACAATCTACTTTTGAGTTGAAAGTTTATTATGTTGGTAAAATAAATCAATAAATATTTGAGTTTTCATTAAATGATTGCTATTGTTTTATGTTTATTTTCAGAAGCATGTCTTGGAACGAGAACAACGAGCAGCCCCTGCAAAAAGCGAATCCCCCGCAAAACGCTTATCCCCCTGGTATTATGTAACTGATTAAACATATTTTGTGTGTATTTTCTGTTACGTAAATGATTAATGTTATTGTATGTGCATACTTATTTTCAGTGGTACTCGCTGACTTACGCACCTGTTGCGAGGGTAGAATGAAGTACGGAAAGAATCGAACTTTTTTTTACAGTTAGTCAAGGCAGAGAAATGTAAGGGAAATTTCAAGGGAAAGGAAATGAATAGCACTGGGTATAATAATATCATTGAAACATTTTACGCTAGAACCGGGTTGTTCTACACGCATCAACAATTCAAAAATAAGTACGATAACATGCGTAAACTGTTTAAGTTATGGGTTAGGATAGACAAATGTGAGACTGGACTGGGGTGGGACACACACAAGAAAACATCGATGGACCTCCCCTGGTGGGTCCTTAGAATGAAAACTATTACTTTATGGTGTTATGTTTGGATTACCCCCTTGTGTGCAATTTATTTTGTAATGTACTTTTCTATTGTATACTTTCTATTAATGTTATCAATTTTAGTTTGTAGTGTTTATGTGTTATTACTTTAACTTAGAACGGTGTGAACTATTATGGTAATAATATGCGGATTCGGATGATGAAGACGTCATTTAAGATTTAGTTCAACCTCTAATTATTTCTGCCATACAGAAGACACCAAACGCTAACGCTATACAAGTTTTACTAGTTGCAATGCAAATGTTATTATCTACCCGCAAAGAGCCGTGTTGGATATCTTCATTGAATGGTCATATGTGGGTACAAGAGGTTTTAACCGGATACTGGAAGCGTTCTATTGCGGCGTTTCGTATGAGTGCAGCTGTGTTTCGACAGTTATGTCAATTATTGTAAGGGACATACGGATTTCGGCCGTCCCAGAAAATGTCGGCTGAAGAATCGATCGCCGTATTCCTGTACACTCTACGGCATGGCTCTTCGAATAGGGAATTACAGGAACGGTTTCAACACTCAGATGAAACAATTAGTAGACAATTTCGAAAAGTTTTGACATCAGCGACACGTATGACTGCTGACTGGATTGCACCAGTGTACCAAGACACTATACACCCGCGCATCCGCAACAACCGAATGTACTTGCCGGCGTTCATGGTGATTCACGTGCTTAATGGTGGATAATTATGGAAATACATACACATCAATCTAATTGATATGATTTTTTTGACAGGATTGCATTGGAGCATTAGATGGGACACACATTGTAGCACGCATACCTGAGGATCGAAACATCAATTTCATCGGCATAAAAGGTTATGCAACTCAAAATGTACTTGCAATTTGAGACTTCAACATGTGCTTCACGTATGTATCAGCAGGTTGGGAAGGGTGTACGCACGACACTCGTATACTCTCTAATTTAATGCAAAATCCGGAGATGCGATTCCCTTTACTACCTCTTGGGAAATATTTTCTAGTTGACGTGGGGTATCCAAACATGACTGGCTTTCTGGCTTCGTTCACTAGTGCGCCAAGGTATCACCTGTCACCAGTTCCAACATGGTGATCCTCCAACGAAGGCACAAACAATATTTAATAGCCGTCACTCATCTTAATGTAGCGTTATTGGAGAATCTTCGGTGTTTGGAAGACCAGGTGGCAAATTCTAGACGACGTGCCACAGTTTGTGTTCAACGATCAGGTTGCAATAGTTGACGGTACGATGGTTCTCCACAATTTCGTCCGGTTGTGCGATAGGGGCGACACATGGTTCATGTTCGCATAACGGTATGGCGCGAGATATCATACAGCTAATACTGGTGCTGGTCCATCCAATCAAGCGTCGACGTCATCACAACAGCATGTCGGACGACTATACCATGCTCCAACTTCGTTCACATATTACGGATGTGATGATGAGCAATAACTCTTGGTTTATGATTTTAGTGTTGTACGCTTCAAGTAATTTTGTTTCATTGCTATTTAGTTTGAATAAGATATCCTTTTTTAAATCGCATTAATAATAAAAACATAAATAATAATAGTAACATCAATTATACTGTCATCTTAATTTATAATAGTTATGAATGTTTGTTAGTAATAATAGTAATGTAAGTTTGTTATTTATAGTAATTATATATGTTTGTTGGTGTAAAAGAAATTAAGATCAATGTTGGGTGAACAACGGGAATAACTTGTTGGAGTTTTTTTTGTATTTCCTGATGTTGGTCATTTAAGCCAACCAAAGTAGTAGTATTACATAAGTGTGTGGCATTTTTTGTTTTGGTGGGTGCATCGAACGTATTTGTTTAAATAATTGTACAAAACTCCATAACACACATTTTATTAAAATAGCACACTTACAACATATTTTAACATAGACAAGACACAAAGTAGTGGATTACAACGACAAACCCTAAAACTTATTAACTTCACGAGACACGCGCTAAAACACTACAAATTTAGCGCGGAGTGCGCGATCGGGAACGAGCATTACCACCAGATGACGAACATAAATCAGATTCAACAACACGATCAACCTCAGTTTGAGACTGAGTATGGTGCTTACCCCTACGGAACATACCCCTGATACGACCAACAATGCTATGCGATTCTCCACCCACTGCTGAAATTATTTGTCGAGTCGATTGGCGGATTTTTTCTCTAGTTTGAGTTTGACTGACTTCTAGCCTTGCCATCATAGACTCTATTCCTTCCAGGCGAGCAGTTCAGCATTTTGACCGCCACGATATCCTTCTTCATTCGACACTGGCAGACATTTTTTGAACATGCCTTCTTTCTCGGCGAGACGAAGCTCGAAGAGGTGCTTCAGATACACTAGCACGTCGCCCCATTGAGGATTTTGCCTCATCGTTGTCGTTTTTTGCGTTACCCGGAGGAAAACCACTTATTTTTAATACATGGACCCGGGTCATGGGCTCCTTTGTCGGCTGCACAACATCTAACTTATCGTTTGGACGAACCCCAGACCACAAGAACATTCGGGTCAGTATTGCCCATTCAGTAAACATTTGATAATTTTATTGGTTTATCGAGCACCATTCATGACATGCATCATAATATATGGAATGTTTAATTGACGGCCAATGGCGCAGCAATATATCATGAAGCCCAAGAAATATCCTACCTCGTCACTGTTCCCCTTGCGTGGCAGGATGTTCACCTTCAAATAGTGCATCAGAAGTCGATATTCCGGCTTAATCATATGACTTGTGAGTCCCCCACCAGGGTCCCTCGTTGTGCAGAACGTGTCGTGGCAATATCCGATATCGACTTCGCCAATGTTATCTAGATTACCTTGGTGATTCTTGAAGTAGATATAATCTCCACCGGCCGAAAGATTTAGGGTCCTCATGATGGCGAGGACGCTTGCTACAACTGTCTTCTATTTAACATAACCTGCCAAATGTTGTTCTACGCCGAGTTGAATCCAGTCCAGCATGGTGTAAAATATCTTTACTAGTTGCGGGTAAACTTTGTCCGGTAGTTCATGTAATACCCCGTGTGATTAAAAGTGTAATTGACGAATTTTCTTCGCTAATTGTAGATAATTCTATGACAAGCGGGGAGGTGTTTGTAATTTTAGAAAGCATAATTAGTTAACAAGACACTTAGTTGGGGGTGAGAGTTGTAGTTTGTAAAAGCTTCATCACCTTTAGAGCAATTAAATAATTAAATTAATTTTTTTTTTATCCACATCCCCCAACGGGTTGCTCCCATTCCCCAACAAAATTGCACTCCCCAAACTTTTCTCTCTCTCTCTCTCTCTCCCCGTCATTCATTCTCTCTCTCTCTCATTCTTCTATAATAAGCTTCTTCTTCTCCTACTTCACACACGGCACCACCACCCCCGAGACCACCACTGCCATCCCCACCCTCCCTTTCTCCCCCATCTCTCCATCTCTCCCTCTCTAGCCTCCGTTCAGCAGCAGCAGCAGTAGCGGTTGCCACCACCGGAACCGCCGGCGTGAAGGACCGGCGAAAGCCCAATGGGAAACCCCCACTACCTCTCTTCTCCTCCTCTGCCTATCTCTTTCTCCCCCTCTCTCTCTCTTCTCTATGTTTGTTCCGACAAGAAGCAGCAACAGCAGCGGAAACAATGGCCGCTGCCACCGCCGGAGACCCGCCAACGGACACACCCACCGCCAAACACCACCTCCACCCCTCTGTTTCCCTCTCTCTCTCGGTTCCCTATCTGCTTGGACCACTCTAGCAGAAGAAGAAGCAGAAAAGAGGCAGCCACAGCAGCGGCAAAAGCAACCCGCCGCCGCCACCTCTATTTTTTTCGGCGAGCTCGACAAGAGCTTCGAGCCCGATCAAACCGAGGCGACCCACCCCTCCAAACCGACTCCAATCACATCCTGGAGGTCCGACCGAGTTAGAGGAAGCCTCAACCGAGGCCAAGAACCACCGGAGAAGC
This sequence comes from Linanthus parryae, assembly GCA_023055425.1. Lineage (NCBI taxonomy): Eukaryota > Viridiplantae > Streptophyta > Magnoliopsida > Ericales > Polemoniaceae > Linanthus > Linanthus parryae. The sequence goes on from JALGPY010000001.1 coordinate 128,468,536, forward strand.
TCCCATCGAGCTCCACCTCCGGCGAATTTTCGGCGCTTCAACCCGATCCGTTTCTCGACCATTTCTCACGAAATTGGCGTGGGTAACTTATAAATCTTCCTCTAAGTTGATTTCAGCTGTCAAAATCGTGTGTTTAGTACTTGAATCCATGTTTGGATCAAAGAATTTGAGAGTGTTCATGCTTGGGGGTAAAATTGCTATTTTCAGAAACTTTGAGGCTAGGAAGTACTGAAAATAAAACTTGCTATTTTAAGTGGTAGTGATTTTTGGGGAGCCACTTGTCTTTTACCATACTTCATTATTTATATAACTACATATTAGTTTATATTTTTACACAATTACCTATTCTAAATAAAAGAACTAAATATGTTTGTAATTGTTGGCCGATCAAATCAACATAAAAGCAGCCCATATTTGATGCAGTCAAAGTGGTTGTTTGGAAAGATTTTCCTATTACATCTCACATGATTTTGATTTGATATGATTTGATTTGTATATACTTAGCCTTGTTTTTAGGAGTAGATTGATTAGCCTTTAATTACCTTTATTACCTTTGCCTATAAATACCTTGTACCTTAGTCAGTTGATAAAATAAAATTACAGAGAATAGTTTTTTCCATAAAGTTTTCATGGTATCAGAGCGTGCTATTCTCTGGTTCTAAGTCTGATCCTTCTCATCATATATTTTCAAACTTCAGTTCAGCTTTTTTTCTTCCATGGCTCACTCTTCTAATCTCGGAGCTACTCAAGGCAACCATGGTGTGTCTGCCGAGTCCCGACGAAATCAAGCAGGAAGCTCAGCCATCTCTTTTCCTGGAGGTGACCCTGATTCCCTTCATATCACAGCCCACAAGCTGAACGGCAAGAATTACTTGCAGTGGGCTTAGTCTGTCAAAATAGTAATCTGTGGTCGTGGCAAATTGGGGTATATCACTGGAGAGCTCCCAACCCCTGAGGCTACAGATCCAAGTTACAAAACATGGCTGGCTGAGAACTTTATTGTTCTTGCATGGCTTATCAATTCAATGGATCCAAAGATCAGCAGGCGCTATCTTTTCTTCAAAACTGCCAAGGAGGTTTGGGATGCAACTCGCCGAATGTACTCGGACCTTGGCAATGCTTCCCAAATTTTCGAACTCCGTTCGAAATTGAAAGAAATGAAACAAGGCACAAGCACTGTCACTCAGCACTTTTCTGATCTACAGGATCTTTGGCAGGAGATGGACCTGCTCCAGGAAGATGATTCTAGTTGTACAGAGTGCAGTGTCAAACATCAAATAAAATTCGAGGACGAACGTGTCTATGACTTTATTGCTGGACTGAATTCAGATCTAGATGAAGTTCGTGGTCGATTGGTTAGCCGCACACCGTTTTCGGATACGGAGTAGGCTTTTGCTAAAGTACGTCGTGAAGAAGCTCGGCGGAAGGTGATGCTTTCTAATATTGGTCAGTCCAATGTTTCAATTCCTGAAGGATCTGCTCTTGTGACCAGACATCATCCTTCAGGTGGGCGAGCTAACAATGATCCACGGCCTAACCACAAAGGTGAACGAATGTGGTGTGATCACTGCAATCGTCATGGCCACACTCGAGAAATTTGCTGGCAAATTCATGGTAAACCAGCGAATTGGGTCCCTCGTAAACAGATTGGGGGAAAGGGAAGGAAGCATATTGAAAGTAAGGCCTATCACTCTAGCACTGACAAATTTGATAGTGCTTTCCCCACTGAAACTCCACCAAAATTCAGCAAAGAGCAGGTGGAACACTTAGGCCTTCTTCTCAGTCAGTCTTCCCCCACTGATCCCATCTTCTCCAACCACTAATTTAGGTTCTTGTTCCATCGCTCAATCGGGTAACATTCATTTTGCCTTAAACTCCTCTATTAGTCAAGAATCATGGATTATTGATTCGGGGGCTTCTGATCATATGACAGGTTGTCATAATCTATTTCATTCATATACTCCATGTCATGATGGAGCTACCGTTAAAATTGCTGATGGATCCTTGTTGTATGTTGCAGGAATAGGAAATATTAAATTATCTCATAATCTCATCCTTAAATCTGCCTTACACGTCCCATCACTTAAATGCAATTTAATTTCGGTTAGCAAAGTTACTCTTGACAATCAGTGTGTTGCTAATTTTTCCCCTTCCTCGTGTATCTTTCAGGAACTACCATCGGGGAGGACGATTGGCAGTGCTAGAGTTCATAACGAACTTTATTTATTAGATGGAAAAAATAAAGAGAGCACATAAACTCTTGTTCCGAATGTCGCCTCTGTCTCTATTTCTAATCATGAGCAAATAATGTTATGGCACTGCAGACTTGGCCATCCCAGCTTCATCTATTTAAAACACTTGTTCCCTTCTTTATTTGACAATAAAGATTTGAATTCCTTCCAGTGTGAAATATGTCAGTTTGCTAAACATACTCGCACTTCTTTCACTCCCAAACCCTACACACCTTCTGCTCCTTTCTCTTTGATTCATAGTGACATTTGGGGGCCATCGAAAGTTACAACTTCCAGTGGCAAACGATGGTTTATTACATTCATTGATGATCATACACGAGTCACTTGGGTGTATCTTCTTCGAGAAAAATCTGAAACTTGTGAAGTGTTCAAGAGTTTTAGCAAAATGATTCAAACCCAATTCCAAGCCAATATCCGCGTGCTTAGGACAAATAATGGCAAAGAATATTTTCACTCAATCTTGGGTGATTATCTGTTGCAGAATGGTATTATTCATCAAAGTTCGTGTGTTGATACTCCACAACATAATGGAGTATCGGAGAGAAAAAACCGCCATTTGTTAGAGGTTGCACGAGCTCTTATGTTTACAATGAATGTTCCAAAATACCTTTGGGGGGATGCGATCCTAACAACCACCTATCTCATAAATCGTCTGCCAAGCCGAACCCTTAACTTTAATTGTAACACCCCCAAATGGCCCAAGCCAGAGACCCGGGGATGTCACTCCGTACCCGAGAGGAGCCCGGATACAAGGAAATTTTATAACATAGTTCTCAAGCACAAACATCCACAATAATAATTAAAACCAATTGAAATAATCCATTATTACAATCCAACATCCTAGCCACAAACCGGCATAACAAACTAAAGTGTTTAAACTACTAAAGAATTCAAATTCAAATGAAACACTACTACTATTATTCCATGTGATGATACGCGTCCCCTTCTATGCCAGATAACCATCCTCTAAACTTGTGGTGCGGAATCAAAAAGAAACACCACAGTACAAAATCAGCATGAAATACTGGTAAATAAACATCCAAATATGTAAAACGATGATGGGATAATAATAAAACAATGACTCATTTGTAAGTAAGAGTTTTTCGCAAACACAGCGGTAATAAAGTTGACTCTTGTAATAAAACATAAGAGTTCCCAATTCCATAATATTTCGAACCAATTTCCATAATCATTAGGAAAATCTAAAATCCATCGTTAAGTCCTTTCCGTTAACAAAAACTAAAATTCATTATCAATTCGTTGTGACGGGGGAAACCAAATCATCTCGCAAGCATCCAAGACCTTAAGTGTCGACACCCCCCAAAGACTCTAGCGGCCAGAGGAGTGAGTACAGGGAGCTATCCGGGGACTTGCAACCGGATTAAATAAAAATAAATTGAAACGGAAGACCGAGATCAAACCGTCCAATGCCAATAGTAACCAATAATAAATGTCCCCGCACAACTATTCCACTTTACGTATTAATCCATTATTATTATCATGGTGACATTTTCAAGAAAAGCATTTAACATGTAGAAATCACATATTGCATGTCACATCACATAAACACATTTTGAGACGTAAAGAAACACAAGAATTCGTTTGACACGAAAGAGATAAGCACACTAGGCTTGGCATATTTACTTACCTCAAAGCAAAATCCAACTATAGCAACTCAATCAACGTACTCTACGTACTCGTCGTCGACGAACTCGTTACCTACACGTAACAATATTCTAATCAAACAAATATTCTAGCAATATACTTGCTATACCAATTACATGCACATGATAGTCAATGGTTTAGGGTTCTAACACCAACCTAACATCTCACTCAATTCACACTTCAAAACAAAACCCAAAACTTTGCTTCAAAATCCTCTAACCTAAAGCATACATAAACTATCATAACTCCACCAATCTATTACTCCAGTTTCCCATACAGATCACGGTCTAAAAACAGTTCCATTGGATTCAAAACGTTCGAAATAATAAGTTTAGCCTCAAACGGATCTTAATTTTGATTCCTGAATCAAAAGTTACACTAGTTTCAAGTTTCCAATTTCACTCAAAATTACGGGAATTGTCAATCTTCATGAAACTTTTCCCCCAAGCATCTAGTTCATCCTATATTCATACTAAACCTAATATAACATGATTCCCACATTCAAATCAGATTGTTATCCACATACTACGATCATTCAAACACCCAAATCACTTAATCAAACTTCTCTTCCAAACTAGGGTTTCTTCCCAACACCCAAGAACATGATAAACCCTAAAACTTGATTATCAATCCTATGTATCCATGAACAATGATCCTAACAATAACAAACTGGAAATTAAAGATTACATGCAACATACATGAATCATGAACAAGTGATCACAAGAACAAGAGATCAACAAGAGAAAAGAGAAGAAGAAACAAAACTACCTCAAACCCGCCGCCATGGAGGCCGGACGGAGAGAGAGGCGGACGCAGAGAGAGAAAAAGAAAGAAGGAAAGAGAGAAAGAAAAGAGAAAAGAGAGAGAGAGAGAGAGAGAAGAGAGAGAGAGATTACCTCAACGGAAAAGAGAGAGACGGCGGCGGCGGCGGGGTGGCTGCCGTCGGGTAGAGAGAGACGAGAGAGAGTGAGAGAGGGACGGGTGAGAGTGAGGGAGACGTGAGAGAGAGATAGAGAAAATAGGGAGAGTGAGGGTTTTATGAGAGTTGGAAATAAAATCAACTTCATAAGTAGGAAACCCTCTTGAATTAGGAAATTTTTACGTAGAAGAAAAGTTAGGTCAAAAGACACTTATCCCCCCTTAGTTTTGCCAAAAGGCAATACCTCCCCCAAACTCAAGTAGAAGACACTAAAACCTTTGATTAAAGTCACAAAAATCCCCCAAACTCTCATAGCCATTGTAATTAACTATCTACAATTAAATTAACTTCCCAACACTTGTAATAATATCACAAACTACCCGTAGTCACAAAACGGGGTATTTCATTAATTCTCCTTTCTCTATTCTTAATCAAACATATCCTCATATTTCCAAAAGAGATTTTCCCCTAAAAACCTTTGGTTGTACTGCATTTGTTCATATTCATGCTCACAATCGCAGTAAACTTGATCCTCGAGCACTCAAAACTATCTTCCTCAGCTATTCTCCTACTCAAAAGGGTTACCGTTGCTACTGCCCAAAAGATAAAAGAGTGTATGTCTCTTGTGATGTCACATTTTTTGAAGATAAACCGTACTACACACCAACTTTCTCTCAGGGGGAGAATACTGAAGGCGAAACACACTGTCACTAGGACATAGTTGATGCGCCATTACTACCCATCATGCATTCTTTGTCTCCTGCTCCTAATACTTCAGTTCCTGCCCCACAAGAAAATCTAAATTCTTCAATTCCTACAGTGCCTAATACTCCCTATCCTATCCCACACGGAAAAGATCCAAATCTGCCGGATACAATCCAGACCAATGTTTCACCAACCGTGCAACATGATAATGTACCATTGCTGGAAGATGTAACAATTCCTACCCAACAAGAGTTTCAGGTCTATTCCAGAAGACAGGTCCAAGAAAGAAATAAAAAAGTTATGAATCCTATTCACTGCCAAGAGGTCGAGTCGGCGGTAGAACCTTGCCCTCTCCAAGAATCAGGTAATCCAAGTCCATTTCATGATCTTGATAAACCAATTGCTACTAGAAAGGGTATTAGGTCTTGTACTCAACATCCCATTTCCAAGTTTATTTCTTATTCTAATTTGTCATCATCCTTTCGCGCATTTACTTCTAGCATATCTAATACTGCTATTCCTAAGTCGATTGAGGAGGCCTTAAGTGTACCAGAATGGAAAGCTGCTGTACTAGAGGAAATGCAAGCTCTTAAACAGAATAACACTTGGAGTTTGGTGGAGCTACCTAAGAACAAAAATGTTGTTGGATGCAAATGGGTATTCACTGTAAAATATAGGGCAGATGGCTATATTGAACGGTACAAGGCTCGGTTGGTAGCCAAAGTCTTCATACAAACCTATGGGATTGACTATACAGAAACATTTTCCCCCGTAGCCAAGCTTAATACTGTCCGGATTCTACTTTCTTTAGAAGTAAACTGTGACTTGCCATTGCATCAACTTGATGCCAAGAATGCATTTCTAAATGGCGAAACTGAGGAAGAAGTATACATGAATCAGCCACCTGGTTTTGAAGAAAAGATGGGCAATCATGTAGTGTGTAAGCTTCAAAAGTCATTGTATGGTTTGAAGCAATCTCCTCGTGCATGGTTTGATCGATTCTCAACAGTGATCAAGAACCTTGGCTACTTCCAAAGTCAAGCAGATGATACATTGTTTGTCAAACACTCGGATGGGGGTAAGATAACTGTTCTAATAGTTTATGTAGATGATATCATTGTGACTGGTGATAACTTTGAGGAGATAAAAAAGATCAAGGAAATGATGGCCAAAGAGTTCGAAGTGAAATACCTTGGATCATTGAAATACTTCCTTGGAATGGAAATTGCAAGAAGCAAGAATGGCATTTCTGTCTCTCAAAGAAAATACACGCTGGATTTGCTCAAAGAAACTGGTATGTTGGCCTTGTAGGACTCCAATTGAACTTGGAAACAAGGCGAAAATGTTTTCAGGGAATCATGTCAACAAAAGAAGTTATCAAAGACTTGTTGAAAAACTTATTTATCTCTCCCACACGAGGCCAGACACAGCTTTTGCTGTAAGTTTGGTAAGTCAGTATATGCATGAACCACGTCAAGGACATCTGGATGTTGTTTACAGAATTCTTAGATACCTAAAGCAAAATCCAGGGAAAGGATTTTTCTTTAAGAAGACAGATGACCGCAGCGTGAAGATTTTTACTGATGCTGATTGGGCTGGCTCATTGGATGACAGAAAGTCCACATCTGGGTATTGCACATTCTTATGGGGAAATTTGGTTACTTGGTGCAGCAAGAAACAATCTGTAGTTGCAAGAAGTAGTACAGAAGCTGAATATAGAGCTATGGCTCATGGAGTTTGTGAAGGAATATGGATAAAGAGGATTATGGGGGACTTGAAGATCAAATATGATGGATCGATGCATCTTTACTGTGATAACAAGTCAACCATCAACATTGCCTATAATCCTATTCATCGCGATAGGACAAAACATGTGGAGGTAGATCGACACTTTTTAAAAGAGAAACTTGAAGGAGGAATTATCAGCATAAAGCACATTTCTACTACTGAGCAACGTGCATATATTCTTACGAAAGGCCTCACTGAAAACGTATTTGATTATCTCATGAACAAGCTTGGACTCATCAACATCTATTGTCAAGCTTGAGGGGGAGTGTTGGCAGATCAAATCAACATAAAAGCAGCCCAGATTTGATGCAGCCAAAGTGGTTGTCTGGAAAGATTTTCCTATTACAGCTCACATGATTTTGATTTGATATGATTTGATTTGTATATACTTAGCCTTGTTTTTAGGAGTAGATTGATTAGCCTTTAATTACCTTTATTACCTTTGCCTATAAATACCTTGTACCTTTGTCAGTTGATAAAATACAATTACAGAGAATAGTTTTTTCCATAAAGTTTTCAGTAGTAAAAATAAAAATTCTAATTGGAAATTAGTTACGATTACATATTACAAGTCGATTTATTGAAAAATAAGAATTTCATTTCTTTTGTTTGTATGTAATCGAAAAGGAATAATGTTGTCATTAATAACTAAGTGTCACTTTGATTTTATTTAAACAAATAGAAAGTTTACAAATAATTATGAGAACTTGATAATCTCTTTAACAACAAGCGAAACTATTAAAAAGGAATATTGTTTTCTTGAAATAAAATGAGTTAGTTATGAATTGTAGAATATTAAGTAATGATTTCCTTGGTTAATAATACCACTCTTACAATTATATAATATATATTTTATGTTATTTGATGAAGTCCTATACTTAGTAGTATTAAAATAATAATAGTTCATAAATATTACTAGTTTATTTTGATAAATAATGCCTCAAATATGTAGTATCGCATTCGTTTCGACAATACTTCTTGAATATTTATAAAACTTAAGACGGGTTTCTTTGGGATCGTGAGAGCTTGACCTAGTATTAGACATAGCCGAGCACTCGTATATAGCTAGTTGTTATCATTTTTGAAGTATTGTTGTTGTAATTAGAAAATTGGTAAATTGTCGGCGACATGTCCATAGACGAGGACTACAATACGTTGTAGGAGCTTTTATGTGATAATTGATATCGGATCAGGTGAGTTATATGCTTAGCCTTGATTGCCTAGATCACTTCGTGTCAAACGTGATTTATATTTTCTGTCTCAAAATATACTTGTGAGTTTTACGAGCTTAGCCTTGTGTGCCAGCTTATTTCATGTCCAATACTCGTTCAATTGAAAATGGTTGTCATGTTTCATCCCCCTACTTGATAGATGCATTTTAATTATTTTCAAATCTTCAAAATATTATTTGAGTTTGGAATACTTATCACACTTGATCAAAAATCGGTAATAATGTTATACAAATTGGGTGATGATTCCCTGGGATTAGTCTCTAAAGAGATAATCGGGTTCGATCCCCGTAGTTACTTATATTTGGGTGATCATTCCCTGGGCTTAGTCCCTAAAGAGATAATCGGGTTTGATCCCCGCAGTTACTTGTATTTGGGTGATGATTCCCTGGGCTTAGTCCCTAAAGAGATATTCGGGTTCGATCCCCGGAATAAAATGATTAGCATGTACCGGAACCAGTTATATTACTTATCACGGGTGATGATTCCCTGGACTTTGGTCCCTAAAGATATGGCACTACGTGCCCGACTCCTTCGCCGTAGGCTGGAGTACTGTCTAGATACCACTCCTTAAATTGGCGCTCTTAGGATGGTGTTGCAACACTTAAAGTCTAGAATGTCTGATTGTGGTCACTGGTCTACCCGGGTACTGTGAGATCAATAATAATATGATTACTATATTTGGAAACAGTTACCAGTCTGTCCCAGCTCTTGTTTCTCATAGCGGCTGGGCTCTGGGATTAAGAGCTGGGACAAAATGACTAAAATACCCCTGCTTTTTCATAGATATAACAAAAATTACCAGCCACCATCAACACCACCCACCAGCCTCTACTCCGCCACAAATACCACCACTTTGCCACCAAAAACAAGAACATAATTGCAAATTCAACTGATTATGTACCCAAAAATACAGATCTAGACTGAAAAATTACATATCTTAGAAAAAATACAAGAAGATGTAGGAGAAGAAGAAGCAGATGGAGGATTGAAGCCACCCTCTGCCGTAGATCGAAGCAACCACGTTGTAGCCTTCCACCACCCATCGTCGAAACCAGAACCATCGCCGGACCGCCAACGACCCCATCGCCGAAACCAGAACCATCGTCGGACCACCAACGATGACACCGCCACCAACGAAGCCTGAACCATCCGTCGTCCTCACCGTCGCGGAGCAGATCTGTGAGAGAGAGAGAGGGGAGCAGACCTGTGTGTGTGAGAGAGAGAGAGAGAGGAACCGAACCCTGAACCACTCGTCGTCCTCACCGTCGGGGTCATCACCTCCCTCTCGTCGGCGTCTTCAACCGCCACCGGCGCCCTAGTTGGCGTCTTCCACCATGTCGTTCACCTCTCCCTCTCTCTCTCTCTCCCTCTCTCTCTCTTTCTTACTGTGAGTTGTGAGTGAGTGAGTGGTGGAGAGAAACTCTGAGAGATAAATGATAGAGATAAGGTTGGGTAAAGTGTAGGAATGGGAGAGAAGAAAAAGTTAGTGAGTTGTATTTGTGAGGGTAATTTGGACATTTTGTCTGTTTAAGGTTACCCAATTTGGCAATGGGAAGGAAGAGTTGGGACATACCAATAAGGAAATTGGGAAGGAAGAGCTGGGACGGAGTGGTATTTGTAAGTCGTGTTACGAACAGTCATACCATATCTGAAAGAATCAATTGGGAAACTTTTGACGTATCATAAATTTTATTGAGACATCGTGGTAAATGGATTTGTTGTGGGAAAACCAATCGATACTTGTTAATTGATAACTCAACGTCTTTGTTGCTTCATTATTATTTGGAGGCCCTTCGTTGGCATGTTTATATCCAGTTATTGTGAATCAAGGTTGGACTCTTGGATTCTGTTAGAGATTATTTCATTATTTGATGTGGATGTTTATGCCGTTACAAACTCTGATAACGTTTTACTTATACTCCATTACTCTTATTTATTTAACACTTGGCCCTGCAGCCTTTCTTAACCTTCCTATTTTTGCATGCTAAGGTGTAATTCACTCGCATTTCTTGCTGACTTTCGAAAAACTGTGGTCTTTGTTTCATTCCCCCGCAGGTCTAGGAGCTGAGATTATGGAGTAGCGGGATCTGAGACTCACGTATGTCACACATCGTCACTTTACGATGAGAACACTAGTTTAATATCATCATCCTAATGTAGTAGCATGTATTGTAGCCTGAATACGATAATGTAATAACTTTTTATGGGATGTAATGTTCTCGATTTCCGCTATTCGAGTAGCACTCTCCCGGTCTCTACCGAGCCGGATACGTGGAGTGTTACAGTTCATATAGCGGATGACACTGGAGAAACTCCAAGTGACGTTGTAGGTACTCATGAAATTCATTGCCAAGCAAGCGACCTACAAATGGCAACTGGTCGGCGGTCCATCTCGTCGTGTCGTAAACATTGTGCCACGAAAAAAAAGGGACCTCCTCCGGCGGTAATGTGATGCGGCAACCGAAAATGCGGATGATCAGGGTCGTCGTCAACGCAGTCGGCATCTGAACGAAGATTACGCGCCAGTTTTTGGGTGAAAGGGAGAGTAGGTGATGAAAAGTGGCGGAGGATGTATAAAAGAGAGAGTTGGTGAGGAAATGAAATGGTGGACGGAGAGTTGGTGATGAAAAAATGCAACCCCTTCAATGTTCTTATATAAGAAAGAAGTGAATCTCTCCAAACTTCCGAACACAAACCCGCGAGTCACAAAATTCATCAGACAATTTATTAGGTGCCAAAATTTCAATCAATGCATAAGAAAACAAAAACGAAAAAGTTGACAAAACAACACATGCAAAGAAAAACATGGCACAACCAAACAAATACCACTGATTCTTCTCTTCCCCCCATTTGACTTTTTTGACTCGTATTCGGGTCACGTTGACCGGGTGATTTGGATCGCAAAACGCTGCAATTTTTTGATCATTTTTTCACCGTCTTATAGGGAAACTTTTACTCTACATCACCATGAAAAAGTTATCAAAAATTTATATTATTTTGCTATCCAAATCACCGGGTCAAAATAGTGGTTAAAATAAAAATGGGGAGAATGAGAAGAATCGAAGTCAAACAATCTACAAATCAACCCGTGGTCTCTCTCCCTCCCACATGAGATTCTCTGCAATAACCTGTGATCTCGTCCCATTTTTTACACGACCAACTCAAACAAACCCGTGATCTCACCTCATCTTTTACACGGCAAAACAAACAAACAAACAAACAAACAAACAAACGAACAAACGAACGAAAGAAAAAAATAATAATTACCCGACCACCGGTTAGACTCAGACCCGGCCACCTGTTGTTTGCATGCCCAAGCCGGTCACCGGCGCAAGTAAAGCCGGGCACCGCCCCAATATTTACCCGGCCACCGGTAATCACATCCGCTGACCGGGTTTTGTGTTATGGTTGGAGTTAGGTTTGGTTCAATCTAACCCCTAAATCCAAACGAGCCTTTTGCATTCTACACCTGACCGAAATTACTATTTGCAATCTCCCCTCCAATAGTGAGAAGGGATTATGAGCTAATTTGGGAATGCTGTGGCGGTGATAGAAGTTGTTGTGTGAGAACTCTTGTGAAAATACAGCGGTGAATTTCAGTTAACATGTTTGAATTATATATTACGTGAAAATTACGGTGTAATATTGAAATAGTAATTTTTGTGTTTGATAAAATCAACTGTGAAGCTGATGCGAGAAAGTAAAATTACAAAAATGTATGACATTTATCAGTTATGTAAGAATAAATAATGAAATATTCAAAAAATTAAAGGTTAAAAATCATTTGTAGATAAATTAATCAAAAATAGGTTTAGTAAAAAAAAAGTTGCTATAGACAGCAAAAACTGTTCTAAAAATAAAAAAATAATAAATATCCCAAACTGGACCTAAGTTTTTGTAGAGGGTAGATCCCTAATTCGAATTCACCAGGTTAAGACCCAATATTTTAAGGAAGCTTTGTGCTTTTGGGAGAGAGCGAGAGGGGGATGACGAGAGGAAAGCAGAAGATCGAAGCGCAGAAGAAAAATGCTGAGAAGAACCAGAAATCCAAAGGCTCTCAATTTGAAGCTCGCGCCGTCGCTCTCAAAGTCGTCTGCCCAATCTGCAAGGTACGACAACTGCTTCTTTGAATTCACATGGACGATCATTTCATTGGATTCCCAAATTGAATCTTGAATTCCCAATTTATGGGTCATTGAAAGACACGATTTTCTTATTAGGGTTGTGTTTGATTTCGTTTCTTCAACCCCTTCTGTGTGCAATGAAGATGGTTTTTGCTTGACCTATGAAGATGGGTTTTTTCAGGATGTATGTTGGCTTGGTAGTGCTTAGTGGTAAATCTGTTTGTGTGATATGTAGTATATGGAGTATAGTTGACTTATCTAATCAGGCCCTGTAGTTCATCACCACTAACTGTTGTAGGTTGTTTTAGGCTTCTAGGTCATTCTTAGTTTCTTACTGTGCAGAAACTGGTATCCTCTCAAATGAGTTGGGCTTTCAGGGCACTTATCGAAAGTTTAGAATTTGGAATCCTTTATTCGTTTTTGGGTAAATGGGTAAATGCCATTTCTTTATTCGCATACACATTTTATGGCTGAGAAATTCAGCTTCATAATTGAGGACCGGGATGATGATTGTGCTCAATTTGATATCAGATCAAAGTTTCAAATTTTGTTTCCGAAGATTGTCTTTATTGGGCGAGGGGGGTGGACGATTTTTGAAGTTAATCATTAATCGCAGGCTATTGATGCTGTTGTGCGAACTTTAAATGACTTCGGAAGGCACGATCCGAATCAAGGACCTTTGTGAACATATGATGTCCTCGACCATGGTCGGAGAATGAGTAGGACAGAGACCAGGTGGTTGACTTTGCATTGTTCCTGTTTGAAAGAGAGGGGTAAGAGAGATATGTGATCCTCAAAAACATATTTCACAATTTAAGGGATTATTTCATTTACTTTGGGTCATTTCGTTATTTTCGAACGGATAGGGGCCTTGCGAATTTTTTTGTAGTCTTTTAGAATAAACATTTCATAATTTTGGGCAAAACATAGATTTCTCAGGTGCACATTTTCACTAAATAGGGGCACAGTTGATCTCTTATTTAAAATTTAGGGTTGTTTTTTTTATGTTACATAGAATGTTGGGGGGGGGGGGGGGGGAGTGACCCCTGGTGCCCCTCCATGCCTCGGCCCCTGTGTATGTAGTCATGCAGACCTCAATGGACCTTCGCTTAGAGAAAAACTGGTGCCAGAGATCTCAACTAATTTGACGTTGTTGAACGATTATCTGAAAAAAGTAGGTTAGGATTTTAGCATTTTTAATACTGGTGCAACTTGTTCCTGGTTGCAAATAGCTAATAATCGTAGAAATGTTGCCCCCTCTGCTTCTATTATTAAATACCCGTGTCTGAGGTTTTTCTTTTTTACATCCAAGGTTTAAGTCTTAAGTGATTGGTGTGCTCTAGTCAGTTGGATATATCTTATGGAGGGATGTTACTGGGTTCTTAATGAGATCAAACTTGGTGCATGTTTTAATTATGCTGTGTGTAAACAGTTTTACCAGTTTGTCAGCAGTGATCAGTTTGCTGCTCTTTTTGACTTCCCGAAAAGAAGGCTTTTGACTTTGTTTGAACATTCATCTATCTACATTAGGATACCATCATTTATATTTTTATCCCTTTTTCCGGGAGTAATTCCTTTTAGGATTGAGGATGATTTTGGCATAAAATTCGTTCATGTGCAAATTAGTAAGGGGAAATACATGTGAATTGATCTGTAACATTCTTTATCTGCTGCTCTTAGTGCTCTCTTAAAATAATAAACAAGCCTAAAGATTGATACTAGTCTTAGGTTCTTAGCTCTTGGTTTTTTCAGAATAGCCTATTCTAGTGAAGCTGAGTATGAAAAGGACAGTACATACGTCTATCTATTTTGGGCTTCCATGAAACATGTAGCATTGACGTGTGTGTTTCAGTCTTGTGCAATCTAAAATGCCTTCTGCAATTTCCATCAATGATCTCCTGAAATTTGCAACTAACCTCTTCTTTCCATGGGTAAATAACAACTAACCTTGTTACCTCCTAAACGTATTGCATAAACTTACTTTTTTCTCACTTCTGTTAATAAGGTGATTATTGAAACGATGCACACATGGCTTGCGCACACATGATTCATTATGTTAACGTCGCCACAGCATGCGTACTGTACATATACTAGATGGTAGTGGATTGCATTTTAATATTCAAATATTTTTTGTGTCTTGGTGACAGTCTTCGAATCATCGCTTGTACTGGAGCAGGACTCGGTATAATCCATGCCCAGAAATGCTATAGTGAATCAGTTTTGACCTATCAATTGCCTAAAATTTTTGATATAGAGTTTCATCTTTATATCCGGGTTGTTGGAGATGGAAAAGAAATATCATCATTCCTGCTTTTTTCCTCTATACTGATGTGTATTAGAGATGAAAAGGAGATAGATAGTTATGACGATTTGGCAATCCCACCAGTGGCCTCAAAGAATTATGACTTCCCGTGAGGTTTGAACTTTAAAACTTGAATCTCATGGGGAGCACACTCCTCAGAACAATGCTTTACCACTAGGCCAACCCGTTGAGGTTACCGCGCTAACCTTATTCAGGACATCTGTTTACATTAATTGCCACCGAATAGGACCTTTCAAAAAAATCAGTTGCCACCCAATAGGCCCAATATACTCGCACAAATAATCCAATCGAGCGTCTAACACCGCCACTCAATCTGCAAATTTGACGGTGAGTCTTTTGTGATGGGTGGCCATGAGAATCGCTTTCATGCCTTTCTCTAAAGGACCAGAGCAAATACAACCATAACCCTTATCAATACCACGGTATCCGCACGCCCCCATCACAACAAGACAGCACCAGCACACATCTCCTGGACACCACCAACAATTGAAATTAAAGAACCATAAGAAACAAACTGAAGACCTAGAAATTGGATATAAGAATGATTCGAGAAATGAGATCAGTTCAATTGGGCAGATGGCATTGAGGTAGTTAGGAGAGAAACAGGAAGCGGGAATGGAAACATCCACATGCAGAAGACACAGAAAATGAACAACCAACCGTTGATTCAATTCCGAACGTTCTTCACAATGTTTGCAAGATTTTTCTTCCTGGCAAGGCTGTCAATTTTTGAGTCTTTGAGAGTTGCCAACTTATAAAACTGGGTTTTAGCTATTTGAAACTCCATGGCTACCTAGATTTTTCTATATCTCCACATATATATGGTTCAAAGCCTTATTTTATAATCAATCTTAGAAGAACTACGGTAATTACACCTGATTAAGATTAATTAACCGTGCGCTTAGAAGAAGAGCGTAATGATTTTTTGAGGAAAAGATGTAGAGTTTCTAGTGTTGCTGTAACATATTACATTATAGCTGCTCTTCCTTTCATGAGAACCAGATAACTCCAGAGAAAACTATCGGGGAAAAGATAAAGCGTAAAACTTTATTATACATTTTATGACCAAGTCGGTTCTTTGATTGGTGTCATCATCAAAACCTTTTTACAGTAATTATTAAATCTTAAGTTAATGAGAGCTGTAAAGTGATTATTTTACTACAGCCCTTTTCCCTTCCTTTTAGCTATGGTGATAAATACTACTTCATATCCTGTTAATTCTTCGTTGTGATATATAAGAATTTCACGACAGACCATGAGAGATGTGTGCACAGTGCAGTACAGGAGGAGAAGAGAAAAGTCGAAGCGATGATTAGGAAGATGTTCTTTTATATTTTCATAAATTAGATACTGTTATATTATTTGATTTTGGAAAACTTGGTTCGTTGCAATTTCACAAGTCTCATAGCAGAGCTGACTCGAAAATTCTTAGAGATTCAATCCACACAGGTGTCAATTCTCGAAGAAGTCACGCATGTTGTGAGACCTATGTGCTTGTCCTGAACCAAGTTACCCAAAATCACATAATATGAAGTAATATACTTTCTGCATATATGGATAAAGTAAACATGTATGGTAATCAATTCTGCTCTTCTCACTTCCTGTTCTCCTATGTGTGCACTATATTCTCATATCTGCACAGGGTATTGATCCTTCGTATCGGTAGATTATCAAAGCTATAATAAATATCATATAATAAACATAATTAGACCAAATATTGTGTTATTGTCTCTTTTATGTAAATGCCCATAAAAATGTATTTTGCCAAATGATAATGCAATGGACCATACTTAGGATGTAATTGATATTGGATTAAAAAAAAGGATGTAATTGATATCAATTTACGACATGTAATAAGGTTTCAAAATTTACGACATGTAATAAAAGAATAATTTACGACATGTAATAAGGTTTCTAAATTTCTGAAATTTTATCAATATTTTTCCATGTAGTCAATCCTCCAAATATCCCAAACTGAGTATGCCTCTCATACCCTAAGGGCCCTGTTTGTTTTCTTGCTTAGCTTGGTATTGGACTAATGTTGAGGCATGGTCCGAAGCTTCTGTTTGTTCACAAAATGGTCAAAATTTTCACAATCCCGGGCCCACTTAAAAGGCCAGTAGGTGGTCGACTTCGGATTAGGAGAATTTGTAGTGGGATTATCTGTATTTCAAAGACAAAACATATGAAGAGAGGTAAGTTTAAATCTCGCAACACATCACATTTTTGCGAGAATTTGTAGTGGATTTTGTGGTGATTTTTTTAAAAATGATAGTCGATCATGGTTGTAGGTGGCTTAGGTGGAGGCCAATGTGTGGCCATGGTGGTTGTTCATCAGTAAATTTCATATTTCATGTTTGTTGATTGTGAACAGAGGAGAATAAGTTGAAATGGATTTCAAGAGGGGTATACTTGTCCTATCAAAGTTAATTCTATTGCTACCATAAACACTTTTTTTAGGGTCCATTCATCACTGTTGAGTCCCAGCATTATCATCCCATCTCTATTAGCCCCAGCACTCCCAATCCCACTTACTTTAAGTCCAAAAAAACAAACAAGGCCTATCAATTTGGTAACTGAACTCCATGTTTGGGGACATGATACACTAGCCCTACAGGATGGTGAATCTCGTAATCCAGTTATTCCTCATTGTGTTTACCTCCGATCCCTTAACGTGAAGGTGGGTCTTATAATGGGTCTTTAATCCAATAGTCATGGCATCCAAATCAAGCAACATGAAGAAATCTTCTCCTGATGCATGGGGAATCTCATTGGAATAGTGGTTTGGGAATTGGGATCTCATTCCCATTCCAGAACTCGGCCCATTTAGAGGTTCCAGGTAATATAGGCTCAAACTCTAGATCGAGTGACTTTGATGTACAAGTCTTTTATACTCCATTTGGATGCGCAAGGAATTGAGCATGGATTTGGATTTGTTCGGCTCTAGGACCAAGCCATTTTTCAATACAGAACTAAGGTTCAAAATTTGATTTGAGAGTTTTAGCCCCAATAGATCATTCACAACATAATGGACTTCAAATGAATACTATACTTGTCATTTCAACTCTTACCTGTTGGAGCTATTGGAACACTCTTTTTATACATCTTACTATTAATCTTTCACTATCGATTCCCCTAACTAAGTTCAATTATGTATGTACATTCCTTGCTTTTAACCCAACTCCAAATCCAAATCCTCTATCCAAACACAACCTTAGAGAAAATTAAACGTGAAAAGTTTCATAAATAGTAGTAGATGGATATGAAATGCACGCCAAACAGTGACCTCTGGTTGTTAGTATATAACAATTCATCTTATTCAGTTGTCTTGTCTATAAGGATCCCATGTCGTACGTATTACATAGTTCTGCGTGTATTTTCTGTCACTTGTTATTCCATAACTTCTTACTGAATGTGGAATTCCCGTGGTTTCGCAGGCGCAATTAGCGAATCAGAATCAGCTAGTCGATCACTACTCTTCAAAACATCCGAAAGAGAACCCTCCTAGCAACTCTGGATCATGACTTCCAATCACCGGCAAGACTGCCTGCATGATGCTTCCCAAATGTTACCTGTTCATGTTTATCTGTATTTGAACTGTCTCAAAACTTGAATATTGCATATTGTTCTTGTTTTATATGAATGAGAGTTCCATTAAACTTGTTCGGGGAACACATGGACCCAAAATTTTGGAAGTAGTTTTTGAAGGAGCCAGGTCTTCCTGCAAGAACTGTTTGTTAAAATGGAATGCCCAATTTTTGTGCTCTGTATGCGTGTCAGATTTTTTCTGTTGCAAGAGAAGAGGTCTATTTTATGTAAAATCATGGAGGAAACTATCTGCCGATTAAACTGTGATTAGTAAAAGTTAACTAGAAGCGCTATTGAAATGTGATGCTGAGATGCTGAGATTCATTAGCTTTTGGGTTGTTGTTGGGAAGGAGATTTGGAATCAAGAACCTCTTGTTAAACCAGTATTTGGCATACTGAGATATCATTTTCAGACATTGGTAGTGATTCACAGCAAGGATGATTAGAGATATTGTGGGTTTATGTATCAATATCCGAAGTGGATTAACGAATCTGTACACTTACATGAAGTTGCATTTCAACAAATGTTTCAATAAAATGTACTCTCTTCAAAATGAGTTACGAACTTATGATTTTTTAGGAAATTGAACTTATGATTATTACTACTATACAAAATTATGAAAAGAATTAGCAAGTTCTTGTGCAGCATCATTTTGCTACTCAATTCATTTCATTAGACACTCATTTGGGACAAAGGAGTAGAAGTGTTTACAGATTACCAAATTCCCAAAGCAACAATAGTGGCAACAACGACGCATGAGGTGTGAGAATTGGGGAAGAATAGGGAGGAGACGGATGGTTCTTGAAAGTAGGGATGAAAACGGTTCGGTCCGGTTTTGGCACCCGTCCGAACCAAACCGCGTGTAACGGTTTGGGCAAAACCCAAACCTAATCCGGACCGTTCATAGCTCAGAACCGAACCTTTTGGTGAATGACCGCGGTTTATAGAAATATATTATTGCATTTAAAATTTCTTAATAGTTCATTCAACAATCAAATGATTGCTAAAATTTCTATGTTAAGCAATTAAAAAATAAAGTAGAAAATATTACATTATTTCTAGAACCATTTAATGAGTTCGGTTCGATTTTGAGGTACATATCGTATATGATAAATGTGTAGAAGTAATCAAGTTTGGTAGTTGTATAACCTAATATGCTACATAAACGGTTATTCAGTTTTTACTGTTTTGTGGCATCTCAAACCTAAACCGAAACGTATTATACGGTTTGTGATTTTTGCAAACCTGGACCGAACTGTAATATCTTCCAAACCGAACCGAACCAGATCGCCTGATTCGGCTCAGATTGCGGTTTTGCCGGTTTGAACTTGCATCCCTACTTGAAAGAGTGTGTGTAAGTATTAAGTATTGTGTTTTGCTAGGGTTATTATTTGGGTTTGGTCTGGGTAGAAACTAATTTAGGTTAGTAAATTAGACGGGTTAGTGTAATTGGGCCTAATTAATCTGGTTAGTTTACTAATTGTGATTAGTTAACCTTAATTATAATTTAGGTGATTTTTTTTTTTCTTGTAAGGGCATAACGATATTTTCACGAATAAAAATTGTCAAAAAGAAATAAGGAAGAACCTGCAGAAACAGCCCAATAAAAAAACGAGGAAGAACTTGGAAAAACGGAGAGACCTACTGCATAATCCCATGTTTGAGGGCTTGCGTGGTGGGCCCAAAATTGTGAAAAATAAGTCCATGTTAACTTGGGTTGAGATTCTTCACTCCAATCTTTATATAAGCAACAAAGACATGGCTCAAAATCTTTCTTTGTTTGTCAGCACTGTCATTGTTACTGTCACTTCTGGTAATTTGATTAGCAAAAAGAGGTAAAAATTTGATATCTCTTTAAGTTTTCTAAAAAAAAAAAAAAAAAAAAAAAAACACGAAGTAGTAGTGCTTCTATATGTGTATTTAATTTTTTTTCTCTATTTTCTGATAAGGAAGGGGTCATAAATATCACTTGTAGCGTGAGAGTTCCGTACTTCCTCTGGAACAACAGATAATATAAACTCTCGTCCCTCCCCCCCTCGTTGTTATTTGTCGAGAAGTCTCGCATCTAGGGTTTTCTGCTTCTCCCTTCTTCGGGCACACAAAACTCAAGCCTTATGCAACCGCCGATTTATCTCCAAATTCCTCAAGGATTCATCTGATTTTCCCTCCGCTTCTCTCCGATCACATCTCAATATCGGATTTCCCCGCACGAGAATGATAATCCCTCTCCTGTTTCTCTTCTCATCCTCATCTGTCGTCACAAAGCTTGGAAACCTCCGCGTCTTCGGCCCTGGTTTGAATCCCTTTGCTCCCTTCAACATGGCCAACTACTCTCGCTAATCCCCTTTTCCCTCTCGACGACCTATTTGTTTCCCTAAAAAAAGTAATCGTCTACGAATCGAATCTATTGTAAGGTTTGGTGTTGTGTGATAGAGATCTGCTTGTTTCTGCAAAACCTGAGGTTTGGGGGTTTCTGTTTTTTTCAATTTGAAGAATTGGATAGTTGTTTTATTGTTACGCGAAACATTCACTATGCTTGAGGATAATCTGCCTTCCTTCCGCCGGAGCCGGAGCCGACGGTTCACTGATTCGGTCGGTAATAGAGATGATCGCGGTTGGACTTCTCTCCACATTGGTGCCCGAAGAGGTGATCTCAAGGAGGTCAGTCTTGTATTCACTGTTATTGTACACCCTTTGATACTATTGTGAATTGTATGATATTTACTGATATAGTGATACTATCATTCTGGTTTAAACAGCTTGTACTGATTCAGTTATGCCTTTTGGAGTACTGTGTTCCATTAGTAGTTGTTAGTTGAATCCTAGTGTCGTGGCTAAGAATGCTATCCTTGCTAATTAATTTATCAATGTTCCCACCATACTCTGCCGATATCTTGTTTTGAGAGGTTAGGCGAGGGTTTTCATACAATTCGTAGCTAGAAGATATATTTACAGCAATCTCGAGAATATAGCTTCTTAGAAGGAACAGATAAGAATTTTATCAGACTCTTATGTAGAATTTGTAGCTAGAAGATATATTTACAGCTCCTGGGAAGAATATAATTGGATTATACAAGAGAGAGAGAGAGAGAGAGAGAGCAATGGAAGTCTTGAGCTAGGAAAGCAGAAAGCCCATTTGCAATCATCAGTTTCCTATATGAGCCTGTGCGGCAGTATCGGCTTAGTTTCTGTCTGAATGTATTTCCCCATTGAAGGCCACATAGAATAAAGTTCTCACTGAAGGTTGTTTCAGACTTGGTTTGGCTGTTTTCGATTTTGGAAAATTTTGGGAGATGCTTTTCTTTGTCTAGCCAGTTAATCTTGCTGAAGCATCTACAGAACCCCTGTGCATAGCCAGGGCCGCCCTAGTGTACAGGAAGGTAAAGCACCCCTTCGCCCCCCGGGCCGACAGGGCCCCCATATGTTTATGGAGTGCTACGGTTAATTTATAATATTAATAAAAATGAGTGATCAAGTTTGCATCAGTCTGGTGATAATTGCTAGCCATGTGATGATTTTGGCCCAAGTACGAATATCGCAACCAAGAGTTGTCTAAAGAAACTTAAAATTTTATCGACTAATACATACAATCTGTTACGATTATACTTTAATTCTAGATTTACCAATTATACTTTAATATTATAATATTTTATATTCAGTTTATTTATTTATTTATTTTTCTTCTTCCTCAAAAAGTTAAATAAATAAACTGAATGTGACACATTATAATATTAATACGTAAACTTACTGTATAAAATATTATTTATTTCAGTGACATAAATTTACTATCGCTTTAGGCCCTGAAATGTCTTGGGCCGGCCCTAGTCTACGCAAGCTGACTACAGCAAGCCTTCCCACTGTTTAATCAGGGTCAGCCATATGGAAGAAGTATCTTGGGAGCATCGGTGTGGGATTTTCTGTGCAGTCTAGACAGTTAAATGGCTGAGGACAAAATTGGAGTAGTTCGATCCATATGGCCGGTCTAGTAAAAGGTGAAAAGGCTCGTCATCAACTTGCAAATTTAACTCTCTGAAACAACGAAAATCCGACTTTTAAGTTTGGTTTCGTGATATAGATCCTCATCTTACTATCTTTCCATGTGTAGCCTTACTCTCCTGTGGGTTGGTTATAGTTGGTAAATCAGGAGTTGTAGTGTGAATCAGGATCCTTAATCTTTTTGCTGCTGTAATGGTGTAGCATAGAATTGGTTGTTGGACATGTAGTCATGGACGACGTGGCTACCTGCTATTTGTTCAGTTACATGCTAGTTTGCTATATTTAAGAGGTACTCAGCAACCCATTAAAATTCTGAGTATTGGAATTAATATATTTTAGTGCATCAAATAAAATTACATCAATTATATAATACAAGTAATGTCTACTAGTGTCACTCACGATATAAAGAACTTGAAAATAACTATGGCACACTCTCAGACAACCTGAAACAATAGCAGTTATGACGAAGTTCAAACCAGGCAGTGTTTACCCAAATGTATTTTGGGGCTTGGTGCTTAAAAAACTGTCTGGAAAGTATTTTTTTTCTTAATTGACAGTGGACCGGAATTATCTCAAGTATTGTTAACGAGACCGAAAATGGATATTTGTTGGAGAAGCTTAGCCAATTTAACCCTCTGGGCGTCATTTGGGTAGCGGATATGGTACGCGGGATATGATGTATGCTGGGATATGCTGTGGGATGAGTCAGGATATGATACATTGGGTGCTGTGGGATATGAGGGAGGATAGAAGGAGAGTTTACATGAAAATGACCACATTTTCCTCCTCGGACTTGAAATTTTGTTCGTAGATGTTTGTATTCTAAATCATTTTTTTCAGTATTTAATTAAATTAACGGATAACAATCGGTACTCCAATCGAAACACCCAACCTCAAAACCCAACAAATCCACAAATCCGAACTCCAATCGAAACACTCAACCTCATAACTGAAAGCTTAGTGCTTCGATTCAAGTTCGGAGAGCTCTTATTGTTGGCCACGATGATCACCGGCAGAGAGAGATGGAGGGAGGAGGAAGAGGACGACAAGGATGTCGGAGGAGGGAGATGACGAGGTGGTCTGGTGGAGAAGTAGATGTTGAGAAGGTGAAGAGATGGAGATGGAGATAAGGTAGAGAGAGAAGTGAGAGAATTGTGGGTTTTTTTTTTGTAGTTATACCTTGAAATTTTGGTATATTGACGAGGGCATTTTCGTCCAAAATTACCCTCTCATATCTGATGTGCATAGTTGTCAAAATCTTACGATTCACGATTCGTATCCTACGATTCGATTCACCCATGAAACGATGTGAATCCCTTAGTGAATCTTTAATGGACAAAAAATTATTTGAATCGCGATTCAAGAGTCTGAATCTTACGATTCAGTTGCGATTCAGATCGATTTTACGATTCACCTTCGATTCATCTGAAGATCTATTGGAGTTGCAGCATCAGTCTAAGAATTAATACGTCCTACATTACTTCGTACATTTATGTCTGTTTTGCAACATGCATTTGTTTTAAATTACTGGTGCATTTTTTCTCAAGTCCAAGGCTAATAGTTTTCTATTAGTTTCAATCTCCTTGGCATCTTATAGTTCCTTGCTCCACATGCCTATCTATATCTAGATTATTCTTGATCTTTTAGATGTGTGAAACTCCTAATCACTAGTAATGGATGCGAGTTTCCAATAATTTGAGCTTTCTTTTGTTAAAATATGTATAGATTGTTCAATGTTATAGCTTTATGAAATATTTTATTACACCTACATAATAATATTGCAAGCTGAATCTTTACGATTCACGATTCGATTCGATCTACGATTCAGTGAAGGTGAATTTCGATTCACTATCTGAATCCCGATTTGACAACTATGCTGATGTGGTATATGGTTGAAGAAAAATAATCGGAGGAAGGATATGGGGAGGATAACAAGGGATAAGAAATGAAGGGGATATCATATCTTATCCCCTCCCCATATCCCCTACCCAAACGAGGCCTGGATGTTGAGATTTTATAGGTTGAGCAGAACAAAACTGCACATGCTGCTGTCAATTTTTGAGAACCACTAGACTGGTTTTAAGAATGCAATGAATTCGATAAGTACTTTGAAGCGCATCGTTGTTGTAAAAGAGAATGGGAATCTATAAAATGATCTCGTAGGCCCAATAATTACAGAGGGTTGCTTGTAAAGATGATTATCATTTAGAAGGTCCTGTTGGGAATATCTACGTAAAAAATGAGAGTTAAAGACAGACAAATTCGAACCTTATTCAGGAAGCCACTCAAGACAGTATCAAAGTAGTAGCCAACCTTGCTAATGAGATTGACTCGAAGAATGAAAATCTTAATGACCTACAGTCTAAGTACACAGTGACTACCATGTACTTGGGTAGGTTACTCCCGGAGAAGGTTGAAGGATGAGCTTCATCCTTCAACCATGTATTGAAATTTTCATTCTTGGAGTCAATCTCATCAGCAATGTTGGTTACTACTTTGATACCTAGGAAGCACGGACACTTCAAACAATGGAGCTGTAACTTGTGGATACGGGTCGGACATGGCTAAAGATGTGTCGTGGTACTCCGGTCTTTTTACAATGGGTTGGATACGGCTGGGACGCGGGGTTGGTACATGGCAGGGCAGTATAGTAATTTTTCAATAATCATGTGGATGTCTTTTGTAAAACTTCCAAAACTTTAAAGAGTTAGATGAAATAACTTAATAACTAATGTCTAATATGCAATATGCAAGTAGTGGATATGGTATAAAAAGGATGTGGAGTCCTTTTCAACTATAAAATTCACCTATTCAGTTATGTCTCTGGATTCGAAGGGACACAACAAACTCTCTGCAACCGAAGGGACACAGCAGCAACTACGAACATATGCTCTCTCTGCCCTTCTTTTGCACTTGGGTCTCCTCTCCCCGTCACCTATCGCTGCCCTTATTGTGAACTGGGGCATCTCGCTCCCCATCTCCTTCTCCAGTTGAGAGGTATTCTGTAATTTCGTTGTTATATATAATATATATATATATATATACACATGTCTATATATACATATATGTGTGTGTGTGTGTGTGTGTGTGGACACATATATATATACACGTATATATACACACACACATGTATATATGTATACTCATAATGGACGTATCCTTGCCGTGTCGTTACCTTAATTTTTTTAGAAAATGACGTATGACACGATCCCGTATCGTCTCTGAAACCCGTTTCCGTTTCTGTGCTTCTTAGTTTGTTACTTGAGTTGCTAGTGCTTCCTGAACAAGGTTCGAAACTGTTTTCAACTATCCTTTTTTAAGTAGATAGTATCCAACTGGACCTTCTGAATGATAATCATCTTTACGAGCAACCCATCCGTAATTATTGGCCCTACGAGATCTTTTCAGAGCTTCCCATTCTCTTTTACTACGACGATGAGCTTCAAAGAACTCTCTAATTCCATGGCATTCTTAAAACCAGTCTAGTCGTTCTCAAATTTGGCAGCAGCATGTGCTGTTCTGTTCTGCTCATCCCATAGAATCTCAACATCCAGAGGTTTTAAATTGGCTAAAGCTCTCCAACAAATATCCATTTCCTGTCTTGTTATCAATGTTCGAGATAACAGTAAAACTGACTGGAGAGTTGAGTAATAGATGCTATCGAGTAATGCACTAACCTTCAATTTGTGAAATACTGGAAAAGAAGACGAGTAACTTGATAAAGTCTGGAGAAGAAAATTTAAAGGTTCACTATTCTTAGGCTCTTCATAGTTCATACACCTTGAATCATGTCATGTACTACTTGATAAACTTAGGTGTCCCTTTTTAGATCAAATCAGCAGTTATTGAGAAACCCAACTCAGGAGCTAACTTACCTGGAACGCGGATCATTCCGGTTCGTAGAACGGGATCGCGGAACGCCATACCCTATGGAATTCGGTACGCCAAGGGTAGGCTTCTTTGGATACCTTTATAGGAGTTTTACATTCTCCACAAATCATGAAGTATAAAAACTGCTCAATTTATACAATATTTAAAAGTCAATACTCTAAAAATATATTTAAAAGTCAATATTTAAAATTCAATTTATACAATATTCCAAATTTAATTTTCCCTTCTACATAGATACTTCAGGTGAAAGTAGTGAACAAAACTGGGATCGCCAAATTAAGCGATCTGGATCGCTGGTGTTCTACGTTTCGGAATGCGCAATCCAATTCACAATTCGCGGGGGTATGAGTGAATTGTGGTAACACTGCTCAGGAGTTTAGTGCTGATTCAACCCTCGAATCAGAGACTTAAACGAGTTCTGACGAAGGTAATTGGAACTTGATTGGGGACATGTTAGATACTATATAGTTGTGCCTCATGTCTGGGTCCCTGATGTTGAGAGTTAGGGGTTTGCCGAGTATGGGAAATGGGTGGGTTTCTACTGGAAGAAGCTTAGATCCAACCCATCTAAGGAACCTCTATTGCCGTTGCTCAAACTAAGTTTCTGTCAGATGTTAACTTTACCTGAACAACCTGGTTTACCTTAGCGATATTGCACTTCGGGAATCGGGTACAAGTGTTGACCCATAAAATTTAGTAGACCTTCAGACAATGGGACTGCACATTAGAAAGCAATGGAACGCTGGGGGGGGGGGGTAGCCAAATCATCGTCCTTTTATGTACATGAGTCAGAGAGTTTGAGCTAAGCTGAAATTGAATCATCAAAAATTGGCAACGTAGAATCTGAGTTGTGTACTTTAGGCTGTGTTCGAATAATGGAAAGTGCAAGGAGAGTGAAAATTAAAAGAAAGTGAAATCATGGAAAAACTTTTGTGTTTGGAAGTGAAGCAAGTGAACCAGAGCTCTCTTTCTCTCTTCCCTTCAACCTCACAGTTCACACCACCGCCAGCCAATGACGAAAACAGAGATGTGTGGGAATTCAGGGAAGAGGGTCGTGCTTACCGGAAAACCACTATCGTCGCCGTCCACATTTATGGAGAGACAATTCGATAGATCTGATTGGCTCACTAATGGTTCTAGTCAATGGCCTCGTCATGGTGGTTGTGGTTCAATTGGTTGAAGACGGTGGGGACGGCGGGTGCGGAGGCGGTGTTAGCTTTGTTGGGTTTTGCTTTTTCAGAGTTTGTATCGAAGGAGAAGAAGATAACTTTAAAAAAGTACGGTAGAAAGAGATAATCATGTTGGGTCGGTTGAGTTGGGGGGTGTTCTTTTTTCTTTTTGAGGGTAGTACTGGGGTGTTTTGTGGGGTGATATGCGGGGATAGAGAGTGTTCATTCTGTTTTTTGAGAAAACAGTATTCATTCTTCAGTAAAGAAAATGCAGATGGTTAAATCCTAGAAAATGTATTTCTATTATGCCACATCTATCTCAGAATATTTCGGCGATGATTTTAGAGACTGCAAATCCTTATTTTTGGTTAAAACTTAATGATAATAATCAAACCACATTGTAACAAATTATATGTATAAAAATTGTGGCAGTATTTGTAATAAATTAAAGTTTTTGGTAGTAATTTTAAGATCTTACAAGTAAAGTCTCTTTATTTGTTTGGAAATTTCATTTTGTTTCCAAACAAAGGAAAATAAAAAGAATGTTGATGGAGTTTCTAACATTTTCTTTTTCTTTCCCTCATTTTATCCATGTTCCAAACATAGTGGGTTCAAATTAAATCTGAGGGTTGTGGGTCGAGACAATGAGATGTGCGAGGCTATACAGAACTTTGCTGTACCCTTTTTGGTACAGTACAGTATTTCATCATCTCCAGACCCGCAGACGTAAACGGACGTCTATTTTCTTTCATTACCTTTGCCTTTTATTGACCTCTTCCTGAGTTCAAAATCCATGTGAGCGTGCCTTAGTTTTCTTTTCTTTTGTTTGTCGTCCCTGACCTTCTAAACTTGATTGCGAACATTTTACAATCTGGTGAGCGCTGCTGTTTGCAGGTCAGGCGCCTTCTCGACGAAGGGATGGATGTCAACGTTGCTGCATGGGGCCCTAAAGCGCAAGGTATGACCCCTCTCCATCTGGCTGCTGAAGGAGGTCATGTGAAAGTCATGGATGAACTGCTTGAGCGTGGTGCCAACATTGATGCTCGAACTAAGGGTGCTTGTGGATGTAAGTAACCAATAAATTAACATGAACTTTCTCTCCAACTGTATGTGATCTGTGTGTTTGATCTCAAAGTTAAATCTATTTTCAAATGTTACTATTTCATCTGTGTCTGTTAACCTTTATTCGTGTCCTTTTGTCAAATTCTCAGGGACGCCACTGCACAGAGCAGCTAAGGAAAGAAAGAAGAAGGCGGTAAAGTTTCTTGTGGAGAACGGGGCTTTCTTGTCTGATGACATAAACGACACCAGGTTCAATCCACCTCTTCACTATTGCCCCGGTCTTGAATGGGCTTACGAGGAAATGAAGCGTCTCCAACTAGTGTCTACCTCTTCCAGCGAGGCCTCTTACAGTTCCGGCAGTTGAAACCACTCGGGTCCTCCCACCCACTTCTCTCGCTTTAAGTTTGCTGGTGGCCAACTGCTGTTTTATGTCATCTTTGTTGATGAGTTTGGTTGTTACCCGTTTCTTGGACGCTATCTGTAATATAATCTTTACTTGAACAGCTTGCAATTTGTGTGCTTTTGTTGTGAATCATGGGCGTCTCTGTGATGTTCTTCTATGACAGCTTTGGGCGCGCTTCTCTGTGATGTTCTTCTATTCTATGACAGCTTTGTGATTTGGTACTCTCGAACATTGTTCTGTTGTGAGGTAGTTAATTAATATTAGTATCGTTTGAACTCGCTGTTCTATCAACAGTCTCAAACATCAATAGCGGATTGTAGTATGGAACTGATGTGCTGTGCGCTTAATAGAGTACCAGTAGTTATATACTACTGATTTGAGCTTTTGCTTTAGGATACCCTCATAACTGGAGACATTTGTCCCCTTCGATATTTATTATTGGCAGAATCGCTGAACATCTGACTCGAGCAACTACCACCAGCCCACACAAATGCTCTTTGGGTGCCAATGATTACTAAGTAATCCGCGGCTTACCGTCATCGGAGTAAAGTTCAATTGCCTATCCTCTTTAGGGTTTCCGAGAACGAAAAGAAAATATTGGGCAATATGTTAACTACTCCGAGATACAGTACTGGCACCAAATTCATGAATCGTTTTGCAAACCAAAACACCATGTCAAGGTGACCCAAAAAATCAAATAGGGGAAATAAAGGTGGAACGAAGTAAACACTCTTGCAGTCTCATTTGTCAGCTTTTGTGTTTATGTTCCTGTGATATACTACCATCCTTAATGTTTCTTTTATCTCTCGTTTCGAAAACAATGATCTGTTAGTTTTCTAGTTTCAACTAAAGACTATCTTATTTTTACGAAAATGACAATGTGAATTTGGGCTCGGTTCTATTTGTTGACCGATGATTTAAAGAAAGAAAATTCACGTAAAATTGTATCATACTTACACTGGCGGAGCCACCCAAAGCGGGTGGGACTTGTAACTATACAAATGCTACAATTGATTTCAAATTCTTCCACTAGTGTTTGTTAAAATTACATTGAATCTAAATCAAGCTATTCATCATACTTCTACTTGCCTCCAGCAGTTTGCTATTTTATGACACTTAACCCAATATCGATAACGCCGTTGATGAATTGGACGGAACAAAGTCACTATTACAGCGTGCTATATCAGGCTGTTCGGGTTTATCCGGGTAAAGACATTTTCAACCCATAAATTGCCCGTTTCCAGTCGGGTTAGAGATTTAGCAGCCCACATTCAATCATTTATTACCGGTTTTGCTCATTGTCGGTCAGTTTCGGCTCGGGCCGATCAGGTTGACTGGGTTGCTCGGGTTTTTGCTCACTGCTAATCTCTCTTTCTCAGATGATTTTGAACGACTAATTTAGCCAACGAAATGATACGAAAATGTGTTAAACACACCAAGTAGTAATGAAAATAAAATAAGCATTGCCTAAAAACATAGCACAATTTGGTCTGTTGTATTTACCTTTCAGAAGAAAAAGAAGGAAGAAATGAATTTAATAAGAAAGTACACAAAAAACAAAAGTACTCTTTCTGACCAGTTGTTTAATAACCCGGCCGGCTCATCCTCGGCAACACATGAACCGCGGCAACTTCAAACCCAACCGGCGGTTCAACCACCCAAACCCTCACCGGCGACGCCACCACATCCACCACCACGATCTCCCTCCCACCGCCGCACACCACACAAACCCTCCCACCACCGGCCGCCACCTGCACCGCCCCTCTCAGCCTCTCATCAACCACAACCTCCTCCCAACAATCACCACCCACATCGTATCTCCTCAAAACCCCCTTCGACTCATCCACCACGAAAAGAACCTCCTCATCTAACGACGCCGCTGGACCTCTCCACCCCAACACCATCCCCTCCGGCATCTCCCCCCAAACATCCTTTACGACGTCGTATACTAAGCCTTCCTTTCTCGCATCGCCTCTCACGTTCACCATACAGAGGTGACCTCTCAATCCAACGGCTTCGATCGGTTCTCTGCTGAATCTCCCGTCTTTGAGAGACCCCAATCTCTCCCAAGTCCAACCCGAATCCGAACAATTGAATCCAAACCCGGGTCTGAGGTTGGTTTTCAGATCCCATTTCTCGACGGTTCGGGCGACGTGGGTGTTGAAGTGGGACCCGATTCCGCTGGCGACGAAAACGACGCCGTTGGAGGCACCGGCGGCGCACCAGCGGCGGGGGGCGGCGAGGGGAGGGCCGAAGTGCCAGGTTGTGGAGATGGGGTGGAAGATTAAGGGGCGGGGGAGGGCGGGGAGGAGGTGGTCGGCGGTGGCGGCGAGGAGGATGAGGTTGCCGGCGGCGGAGACGGACTGGAGGGGGAGGTTGCGGGAGAGGAAGGAGGGGTGGCGGAGGATGGGGCGGAGCGGGGGATCGGAGGGCTGTGGGGGGAGGTTTTGCCACGTGGCGGAGATCGGATCGTAGGTGAGGAAATGGAGGGTGTGATTATGGGTGGTGGTGGGGGATAAGAGGGCGTAGAGGGAGAGGAAAGGAGGGAAGGAAGGGGAGTAGATCAATCGCCGCCATGAGCGGCTGACGGAGTAGAGGAGGGAGGGTGGGACGAGGGAGAGGCAGAGTTGTGCCACGTCATCCGGTAGCCCTGGTAACAGAGGCTGGTGGTGGTGGTGGTGGTGGTGGTGGTGGTGAGTGGACTTGTGGTGCTTGGTGGTGGTGGTGGGGTGGCTCATGAGAAAAGTGGTGGTGGTGGTGGTGGTTTTTGAGAGAGGAGGGGAGGCTAAAATGGATTTGGGAGAGGGTGCACTTTGTGATTTGAAGGGGGGTATCTTTCTTCTTTGATCTAGGACTACTTTATTGGTGGTTAAGTGAGAAAGTGGGAAAGCTAAGGTTTGATAAGAATTGTTTAATCAAAACTGCAAAAAGGCAAAAGTTGGAAGCTTTTTGGTATCTTTTGTATGGACAGGGACTCATGTTGCAAGTTGGTCTTGGTTTGTGGGATTGTACTAGTATATTTTTGTGGATTTGTTTATGGTCTTGGTTTGAGGGATTGAGAAGATTTGTGAGGGCAACTTTGCGCTTGAGTACCAGTCCGTCCCGACTCTTTCTTTCTATCTGACTTTTTTGACTCGTATCTGGGTCACTTTGACCGGGTGATTTAGATTGTAAAATAATATATTTTTTTGATAATTTTTTCACCATATTATAGAGCAACTTTTACTCTACAACACCATAAAAAAATTATTAAATAATTACAACGGTTTGCTATTCAAATCACCGGATCAAAGTGACCAGGTGAATAGTGACAAAAGTCAAATTGGGAAGAAAGAGCTGGGACAGAGTGGTACCAGTTTATCTCTGCTCTTGTTTCATTTTGACTTTTTTGACTCATATTTGTGTCACTCTGACCGGGTGATTTGGACAGCAAAACAATACAATTTTTTTATAATTTTTTCACCGTATTATAGAACAATTTTTACTCTATAACACCATGAAAAAGTTATAAAAAATTACATCGATTTGCTATTCAAATCACCGGGTCAAGTGATCTAGTGAATAGTGACAAAAATCAAATTACGAACAAAATTGGGAACAAATAATAGACAATTCTTGGGATATTCTAAGTTTTGAACTCAAAACAATGCCTAAAATCTGAAGATTGCATGTTTGACCAACTTAACCACGTTGACGATATGATATCCTTCTTGAGTATGATATCGTTAATGCATGAATTGTTAATTTGTACAAACACGAAACATCTTATACGTATTATAAGTCGAACAAAGACCTATTGTAAATTTGATAATAAAGACATTTATTCACTCCATATTATTTTCATCAGATTATTGAGATTTAAAGGTGGAACCGAACGTGCCCAAAGTATACAAAGGATCCGGATTCATGATATACTACTTTCTCATTATCCTTTTTTTCTCATCAAAGAGAATATGGGCAACTATTAAGAAAGTTGTGATTTTACTTTTCTATCTCTTGTTCACACACATAATTGCATGGTAGAGTCCACTTAGTTAATGTTGTGGAGGTAGTTTAAAGGACAATTGTATTATTTAACCACAAAGATGTTACTAAAAAGAGAAATGTAGAGAAAGAGAAAATATGTCTCAAAAAGGAAAACATAGACAAAGAAAAGATGCGGAGAAAGTACTATCACTCTGCCTCTCCTCTTTGTTCCCATCGCCGCTGGGCGCGGGGATTAAGAAATGACAAATTTTGACTGTTTTGCCCCTAACATCCCACTAAATTAGCCTTTATGTCCTCCCCTCTCCCCCATCTCTCTCTGACTTTGGTTCAGTGCCACAAAACACCATCATCAGCTTCACCAGCCAACCACCGTCACCACGACCAGCAGTCCACCATCAACACCACCATATACACAACCAACAAAAAAAGTACTAAACCACAATATTCAATTGAACACCACCATCCACCATAGACTGCCACCACCAGTCGGCGTCACCATCCACTACAACGGCTCGGGTTTCGCCAACAGCGCCGTCTACATGGACCGATTGGAAGAGAGCAAGGAGCCACCGCCAGATCGGAGCAGAAGTCTGTTGAGAAGTCCCACATCAGACATTCCAGAAGAAGAAACATAATTAATAAGTTTTCTGGGCTACTCCCCTCATTGCCAATTGATTTTGAGGTGGAACCCCATGGATTCTTACATGGTATCAGATCAAGGTTCACACACGTGAATGGTCTAACAACCCACGTGGTCACCGCTATCCGTAGACAAAAGATCCACGTGTAGGCCAAAGAATGCCACACTTGAGGAGGCGTGTTGAGAAGTCCCACATCAGACATTCAAGAAGAAGAAACATAATTAATAAGTTTCCCGGGCTACTCCCCTCATTGCCAATTGGTATTGAGGTGGAACGCCATGGATTCTTACAAATTCGGCGTTCTCTTCGCCTCCATGGCCCAGATCGGAGCCGAAGCCGTCGGTCAACGACCTCTCATTAGCGTCTTCGACCGCCTCCGCCACCGGCACCCTAGTCGGTGTCTTCCACCACCTCTTCCACCGTCGTGCTCTGCTTAAGAATGGATCTATAGAGGTAGATGCCTTAAAGAAGAAGAAGAAGATGAAGAAGAGAGAGAGAGAGAGAGAAAGAGAGAGAGAGAGAGAGAGAGCTGCATCGTCGTCGTGCTCCACCTTTGACAGCCATGAAGCAGAAGAACCAGATTGCCGACGTCGCCGTTCAAGGGTAGTCCCTTCCTCTCTGTCCGCTTCTTTGTCTCTCTCTCTTAATTTCTATTTTGGGGTTGAAAAGTGATATGAGAGGATAAGGTAGTGAGTAAAATGAGTGAAACGGGTTGAGTTGTGTTGGGGGAAAAGTACTGTAGGATATTATGTGTGGGGTAAGGTGGTTATTTTAACTGTTTAAGGTTACCCAAATAGGAAATGGGAACAAAGAATAGAGAGTCTCAAAAAAGAAATTGGAAACAAAGAGCAGTGATGAAGTGGTACCACTCCATCCCACCTCTTTTGCACCATTTGGACTTTTACTACTATTCACTGGGTCACTTTGACCCAATAATTTGGATAGCAAAACTTTGCAATTTTTAGATAATTTTTTTGAAATGTTGTAGAGTAACTCTTATTCTACAAGACAATAAGAAAATTATCGAAAAATTATATCATTTTGCGATCCAAATCACCGGGTCAAAGTGACCCAGTTACGGATGAGAAAAGTCCAATGGTGCGTTAGAGGTGGGACGGAGTGGTATATATTTATTGGAGTACCTCACTAAGAAAAGTCATTATTACAAACCTCACTTTACACCTATCCACCAATGATAAAATAACTTCTCAAATGGTAGAGCTTTCTCTTCTATTTTTTTTTCTATTATTTTAAGCTGCAACAACTTATATAAATATAAACCGTATTAAAAAATTGCATCGTTTTGGATTCAAATCATCCGATCAAAGTGACACAGATACGAGTAAAAGAGTCAAGATAGGAAGAAAGAGAATAAACGAGAGGGGGAGAGAGTTAGATTGGTGATTCTGAAACAGGAATGAAAATGTACAGATTAAGAAGAGGCTTGGGGAAGCTTGGGGAGCCATAAACGTGGGTTGTTTGAGCATCACAAGTTGATAAGCCATCCATCAATCCAGTTAATTTGGTCACCCTACCTTACCTTACCTGGCGAGAAAGGCTTTGTTAGACCCTTTCTGCAATAAATGAGAGAGGTGGGGGAGAAGATATATGACGATGATGATAGCATTAAATGACAAAAGTTGGCATGTAAAGCACCTCATATCTGCCCCTATTTCGTGTAATTGTCGGTTTCATCCTTGCTCACGTCCATCAGATACAGATAGTACACCTCTGTCCCAACTCTTTCCCATCATTTTGACTTTTACCACTATTCACTGGGTCACTTTGACTCGGTGATTTGAATAGCAAAGTAATTTAATTTTTTGATAATTTTTTCATGGTGTTGTAGAGTATAAGTTGCTCTATAACACCGTGAAAAAATTATCGAAAAATCGCATTATTTTGCTATCGAAATCACCCGGTCAAAGTGACCCATATACGAGTCAAATATTCCCAATGATGGGAAAGAGCTGGGACAGAGTAGTATACCCTATCATTTAAGATTAAAAGTGAAGATATACAGAGTGCTGCGCGCAACAAAAACAATATATTTTTCTCTTCTGTCATGAGTCATGATTATCCGAGACTTTTATTTATACATTTTATAAATGTAATGAGCCGAGCAGATTATTGTACCAGTAATTCCTTTCTCCATACTCTCATATAAATATGCTTATGCTTTGAAGGTGCTCGTAGTAACCCATAAAATTTTCTATATACCAGACATCTAATTTACAATATCTCGAAGTGGGATGTGATATTACAATCCACCCACTATATATGCTCAATGTCCTCGACGAGTGTGTCCAGTCATGTATCCTCTTTGCATGCGGATGCGATGACAACCCATAAACGGACACATGGCAGCTCATCAGTGAGCACATGGTGAACCACGGGACATCTACTCCTCTCCGGAGCCTCTACTACGCCACCGCGCACCCCCAAGAAATCCTTGCGATATCAAAATTGGCTCGGATATCATTTGTAACAACCCGAGCGGATATTATTCTAATAACTTATTTATTTGTACCGCGGGATAAAAAACTTAAGCATTGAAAATGCTTGTAGTAACCCACAAGATTTTCTATGTACTATAATAGTTGGAGTGCTTATGAAGCCCATTGCCATTATTCATCTACAGCTACTCAGGCCCAATCTTCACAACCCATTACTTGTTTGTAACCCATTAACATCTAAGGGTACCATTTCATCAAAAAAAAATCTAAGGGTACTTTTGTTCGTTCCACTCATCAAAACTTACTTATCAAAACCTAACCCTAATTTATAACTACCGTTGGATCCATCCATACCTTTCCAGCCGTTGAGATCACGTGTGTATAAGCTTTTCTTATTGT
Source organism: Linanthus parryae (assembly GCA_023055425.1). Lineage (NCBI taxonomy): Eukaryota > Viridiplantae > Streptophyta > Magnoliopsida > Ericales > Polemoniaceae > Linanthus > Linanthus parryae. The sequence goes on from JALGPY010000001.1 coordinate 128,505,137, forward strand.
GTATTAGGGCAACGCTTGCATAGATACATGAATATACAACGGCTTTCTTCTTCGGCTTTTCTCTTCTCTGTCTCTTCAATATCCAAACTCTAATTTCTCTATTATAGTATGAGAGCCAAGTCCCTTAAGTTTCTTAAAAATTGTTTTTTATAATTTTTTTGAATGTTATTAATCATATTAATAATTATTGAGGAAAATATTATATTTATTCCATTAAACTGCGGTTATCATAAAAACCGTTGTTATTATTTTATTCTCTTAGTGTTTTATTTAATACAGCGGTATGCATTAAATTTTAGAATAACGTAGTGTGTTTCAACCGCCGTTTATTTTTTTAAAAAACAACGCTTTAGTAATATCCGTCGCAAACATGAAACGAAATATTGTGGTTCTTTGATAAACTGTTGTATTTGATATTCTGTTTACAACGGTTTTCTTCTAACCGCCCATTAGTTCTAGGACTGCAACTCGGGCGGGCTGGGCGGGTTGATGCCCTTGTCCAAGCCCAAACCCGAATTATGTCGGGGTTGCCCCAGCCCAGCCCGGGTTAGGTGCATCGCCAACCCGTCCAAACCCAAATTCGAACAACCCAATTCGGGTTCGGGTTGAATTCGGGCCAACTCATTCAACTAAATAAATTAACATAATTATCACATTTAGCTCAATTAAAATTGTCCCCTTAAAGCTAAGTTAATAACTTACATATAAAAATAAAAATAGATACTAACTGCAGACACTTCAATTTTTTTTGTTATTTAAGGCTAAAAGATAATGACTATATATTGTTATAATCAATTAAACAATTATCCATTTGTACAAAATAATACTAAATATTTTGTGGAAAAAAATCTACTAGATTTGAACATAAAAATAATTAAAAGTATCACTAATAATTAATATAAAAATAATAAATTCTTGATAAATATGCTATATAATGCTCTCAGAATATAACATTTATAGGTAATGAGTATACAACTCGGGCAATTTGGGCTAACCCACCGTTTAATATTCGTACCCAAGCCCGACCCTAATTGCAATTCGGGTTGAGAATTTCTGCCCGAGCCCGTCCAAGTTACTCAAAACATGTGCCCAAGCCCGACTTTAGCTCGGGCTGGGTTCGGGTTGGTCGGGTTCAACCCGTCCAAGTTGCACCCCTAATTAGTTCTAATAATTGCAGCGGTTATAAAGAAACCGCCACTATTGAGGCCTTTTTACATTTTTAATTTGTCGTATTTGAATCTGTTTTAGTAGTTATTGTTTTGCTAGTTAAATCATCAATCAAAGCGTCTCAGTGAATAATGCACTGGAAAGCTCGATGAATCTCCATCCCAAACAGAGGTAGTAGTAGTGAATCTCCATCTTGCCTTGATAAATTTATGATATTGTCATTTGTTGCACATGTTTATTTAAAAAATAAATAACTTTTTCAAGATATGACCATAATTGTAAAATTCTTCTAAAAATAATTCTTCATAAACAAAAAAGACAATACCACTGGAACGAAGTCTGTAATTCATTTCAGGCAGTTTAAAAGACATGCTTTGTCATGAACGGGTACTTCACTTTTCATAATGCCAGACAAGATACTCCAACTCATACGGATGAATATCTTTTGGGTCGTGTCTAGACTTTTGTACCACTCCGTTTCTTCTCTTTAGCCCGCTTTCTATTTATGTAGAAGTGATTTATGAGATGGATGGAACTACTATTTTCAATGTATTTACACACATTGACTAGAAGTACTCATGGGAGGATCACATGATTGGCGAACTTGCGTTTAATTATCATGAGATGGATGATAAGCGCATGTTACGGAAGTAACGACAGTAATTGGAGTCATCGTGTTGTTTTAGCCGTAACTTTTGTTATGAGTGTCAAACTGACAATTACGACCCTATGTGAAAAACTATCAACGAGACGCACTAGGGCCTGAGCTACGCTTCATCAGTGTCCAGCTTCATCGTCAAATTTTTTCATTTAACAGTCAAACGGACATTTTTAGTTATTTTTTGTCATTTATAATAATATGTTAATTGCGGATTAAGACATTGCGTTGAACCCGATTAGGGCCAGACTTTTTATAGCGTGTTTCTTATAATAAGGCCAACGTTTTTTGTCAGTTTTTTTTTTTTTTTTTTTTTTTTTTTTTTTTTTTTTTGGCATAAGTTAGAGTTGTCGGCTATAATTGTCCGGTTTGTGGACATAATTCAAAAGTTTTTGATTACTGAATTTCTAAACCATATAGAGGATGTCTTCTAGCGTTGTCCCTTTCACTTCGTTGTTCTGCTGCTCGATGAATGCCTGATTCAATTCGGCGTCAATCCGCCATTGAACACTTACAGTTTTCTTTGTTTCTTTCGCAACGAAAGAAATCCTATTAATAATGAAAATACATATTACATAAATCTAAGTATCTATAAGCAAGAGAGATCTTTCGTTGGACACTTAGACTATACATCAGCTTAGCTTCAGAAAAGTGTTTCATAATCGTTTCCAATGCCACCAGCTACACGAATTAGCTCATCAATTTCGTTATACAATGTCGTCATTTTATTAATTTATCTATTTTAAAATAATAATATGAAACAAGTAGGGCATACCTTTGAATTAAGCTACTTGGCTTGGACAATTTATCCCGGTATTTAGGTTTGACAAGGCAACAAGATACTATACTTCTTTATAACGTTTCTCTTAATGGTCAAGTCTACATTAAGTACCAAGACTTATTTTAAAATTGACAAGTCTACACTTTGGGAAATCTTCACGGAAAATTGATGTGAATGAGCTTGTTTGGATGGGCGTCAGTAAACCCCAACAAGAGTTTATTTTTCCCGAAAACTCATTGCATGAGCTTGTTTGGATGGGCGTTAGTAAATTGGTGATGGACTTTTAGGTAAGATATGGACAGATTTCATGGCATGGGAAGTACAAATAGATTGTTTACCACCTTTGATCTCACTGAAGGTGATCTTTTAGATCTTTGTAGTAATGCTATTGCTATACCTCCTGGTGAGAGGTGTGAGTGACTTCAATTGCATAGCTCATCTATTATTATTATTCCAGAGCTAGATGATCAAAATTAGCAAGAAAATAGATTTAACCCAAAATAGCTCATCTAATATTATTTCAATTGATACTCTCTAATGCAAAAGAGATAAGTTTTACAAATTGATTAGGAATACAACTAGTACTTAGAAAGATGAAGTGGTAAGAAAAAGAAATGGTTGAGCTTCGGAAATTTAAAATTAAATTAGAGAAAGTTTGATGATGACATAACAATTAGTAAGGGGTTAAATTTGATAGTTGATTTGTAAGGATTTTTTTATGAAAGTAAGGATTAATTTATGCTTTGTAAGAATCAGCTCCTTATATTTTTATGTTGCATTATACAATATGTAAATGTCATATTATTATTTTCTCAAAAGAGGTTCTTATATTATTATTATTTTTGAAAACAATATTTTTGCAAGGTCTTTAAATGCTCTACCAATGAGCTAGCACCCGATTGCTCTCATATTGAACTTCTGGCGTACATCTTTGCTATTTATACGCATTACTTATTATTACAATTCATAATATTCACAATTTTTTTATTTTTATTTTGAGTTCCTTATTGTGTTTGGATAGTATTCTAAGGTATGGGCAACTTTTTAGTATAATTATGTATTGTCTTATTTCAAGTATGGTGAAGACATATGACAAATTTGCTGGTTTAGGGCTAGGAACGACTGACCTCGTCCGTTATTCGCAATATGTTTACGGGTTGGAAGGCTGAGCCGTTACAAGTGATGTTAGAGCCCTGTTATTGCCTTCGTGTTCCTGCGAAACGATCAAGAAAGGTGCGGTCACAACGCATTTGACGTCCAGATCGACATGCCAAAATGTGAGAAAGCTTTGGGTTCATGGTTACAAGGTGGCCGCAATTTGTATGATTCAACCCATCGTGTCATAGCAGCGCAATTTACAGACGTGTGTGTATCTTTCCATCTGACTTTTTTGACTCGTATCTGGGTCACTTTGACCGGGTGATTTGGATAGCAAAATAATACGATTTTTTGATAATTTTTTCACCATATTATAGAACAACTTTTACTCTATAAAATCATAAAAAAATTATCAAAAAATTACATCGGTTTATTATTCAAATCAACGGGTCAAAGTGACTCAGTGAATAGTGACAAAAGTCAAATTAGGAAGAAAGAGCTGGGACAGAATGATATATGAGTACAGAGGGACAGAGTGTATATGAGTATATGAGGGAGAGAGAGTAAATTAGAGGGTGGCATGGTAGTGGACCATGGATGAACCATCTGGATGATGATGATGCTCCAAAACTTCTTTTAGGGTGAACAAATGGGGACCATGAATGATACTCCAACTTGTGAAGATGCAAAAAGTTGAATTTGTCCTATTCCTCTACACAGACAGATAAGTTAAAAAGACATTTATCTCCTTTAAAAGGATAAGCTGGTCAATGGAGTTGAGTTTGGTTATCACAAAATCAATCTCTTCACATGCCCTTGGCTCAAATGTTTAATGCCTCTCTCATAAGTACGCACTTCATAGGGATGGCTATTAAATCCGATTCGATAGTATCCAGTATGATTTGACTCTAATGGAGTATATCTGAATCGATCCGTTTACAAACTAGTGCATACTCCCGTGTCCCGAGGACACTATTCCGAAAAATCATGTCCGTTGCCATCAGTAGTGCTCAACTATTAACGGTAGTAAGCTATCCCACATCTATATAGTAAGGGGCGATGTGGAAGTGACTATTCTCAAAATACGACATGTGGGATAATCTTTCAGATGTCATATTTTTGGAATAAACTATTTCCCATAGCCCCTTATTATGTAGATGGATTGAGGATGGCTGAGCAGGGGTTCACAGTTCACGAGGAGGTGCAATCTAAGAACGTGAAGTACAAGAAAGCTGCTGATAGACACCGATGGGCTAAGGAGTTCTAGGAAGGGGACGATGTGATGTGATGGTGTTTATGCGCAAGGAGCGGTTTTCAGTGGGCACTTACAGCAAGTTGAAGCAGAAGAAGTATGGGTCTTACAAGGTCCTGAAGAAGATTAATGATCGCGCTTACATCGTTGATCTTCCAGAAAGTATGGGAATCTCCAAGAGCTTCAACGTATCTGAAATATACGAGTTTCACGGTGATGTGCCGCCTTATCCAGAAGATAGCTCGTGGACGAACTTTTTCGAAGAAGATGAGACTGATGCAGGAGCAACTTGACCCGTTCAAGGTCGGTGCACCCGGCCCTATTTGATGCATAATCACTAAACAATAATAACGAAGTGCTTATGGCCCTGTCAGTTTTTGGCGATCCGACATCGTTTAAGGTGTAAAATTGTAATTTTTTTTATTATTTCTGGTAATAATTTATTCCGTAATAACTCGAGATTGACAACTCCTTTTGCGATTATGCAAATTGGGCTATCTTAGAATCTCGTTCTTAGTTAGCAATAATATTTCTGGATGTTCTATCTTTTTCAGTAATTAGGGTTTTATGCTTACTTAAGCAGCGTGTAACCTACGGGTAAAGACAATTTTTTCCTTAAGGATTATTTTTTTCGAGTTTCTCAGCTTTTGAGATCTATTTAATCCATTTATGAATGTCGTTAGACTTTCTTTTTGCTTCTTGTCTGCGTCATATCACACATCTCCTACTCCTCCACGGCTTCATCACGTCCACCACCACCTATCACCACATCCCCTATTCCACCACCACCTACCTACCACATCCCCGACTCCAACACCTATCACCACATACCTTAATTCTCCTCCACATCCACCACAACCTACCACCACATCCCCGACTCCAACACCACCTATCCCCACCTACTATAATCCACCTCCACCTACACCATTGCCACTCACACCACTCGGTGATGAGGATCATTTACAGTTTTCTAGCCAGTTGGGCAATGTTGACCAGACATCTTTGCATATTACTGGCATCACACAGGCTGAGAGTATGTAATTTGAAATAGTTAATTTCACTTTTTTTTTAACTAAAATATTAAAATTTAACAACTTCTTGTGATGTAGGGTTGCCCGCCATCAGATCTCGGGATCTGTCACAGAAAAGAATCGAATTGTGGTGCTATACCAATTGAGCAGTTGTCAGAGATTCCCCACTGTGAAAAATGTAAACAATAAAATGTCCAAGAAACGGAAGGCAAGAGGATATTCCCTTGGTACTGGGCAAAATGGTGCCCAAACCACTATGTTGCAGTACGTAGTATGTATTATATTTTTTAAATCATTAACACAGTTGTACATCTGTAACACAATATTTGCTTTTTGATGAACTACATACTCGTGTGTGTTTTGGCTAGCTAATTAATTAAATAATTACATAACAAAAATATTAGTTATAACGATTATAAGGAGAATTTAGCTATAATAACCCCAGTAAATAATCGATACCATTATCGATTACGTCAGGAAAAATTGATAATAGAGTAATTGATATTAATAGAACCAATAGAATAGCTATCGGTTTCAAAGAGCTCTGCAATCACCTTAAAGCGGATAGTAGGTTTATCGATAATTAGCCAAGAACCGATACTCCCACTATCGATTTCAAAATGAGCCTATATTCGTATTATCCCCAGTTGGGGTTATTTTCGGGCCAAGTGACCTGATTCTAATGAAAAATTCCACTGCAAAGAGCTTCGTATGTGTATTATATTGTGGTGTCAATAATGACTTTGGGTGACAGTGAATAGGAGGGACATACGCGCCATCAGAAAAATATTGTAACGTTTAATCTTTGATTCAGTCAAAATCAGCCTTCCCACTGAGTAGATTTCTAATATTTTTTGTTGAATTACCTGTTGAAAGACCTGACTGGAGCTCTAAGAGTCAGGAACTGGAGTTAAGCCGAAACTTGGGCCTTTCTTTCTCCTGACTAGCAGATGGGACAAAACCTTGACGAAAAAGCGGTTAGAATCGTGTTTATTATACATTGTCGTATCGTGGTAGGATTGTGTAGTATGTATGTGTTTGCACTTTTACGTTATTGAGTCCTACCCAAATGTTGTGGTTAATCAAGTTGGCCAATTTTCTTGCTCGTACAGATCTGCGTAATTTGGCCAAGGACAACTCAAATCTGCAGTTACAGAGATTTTACTAATCGGACGAATCGTCTTGAAGAGAATTATAAGGAAAAACAAACTCGGAAAAATGCTCAACTAACTACTACTAACCCCAATTGCTCAATAAATACACGCGGGATGGTGGCCTAAAGCAGGCTCTACCCTACACATTTAAGCAAAATACTGGGAGAAGAGAAGAATCGACTAATGCTACATAAACTGATTTTGCTCCTTTTTCTCGATTGGCTAAATTGCATCGGTCATAGTTTGGATTTTGTGTGAATTAGGTGTCCACAGTTTTAACAGTTTTAAATGTAATATCCATTGTACTTGTACTTTGAATCTGTTGCAACGGCGCTTGCATCCATATATTTGACGGAAATAAATAAAATACCAGTATACCCTTCATGATTTCCTTCCAACTTTTACCTACAGGACTGTGGACGGGTACAGATTTTTACATATTTCCGTCTACAGATTTTTACTTATATATTTAGTATGAAAACTTTCGAATTGTCATTTCTTATAATGCATAAATCCAATTACAACAAAATCCTGGGAAGAAACATGTGAGCACTAAATTCTTTCCCAGGAGCAAGAACGATATGGACATGATAGAATAGTGGTTTATAGAAGTAGCAAAAAAGAACGCAAACAAATCTTTCCCGGAGCAAGATTGATCACTAATCCTTCACGCTTCATCTTCACTACTCTCAATTACAACAAGAGCTTTCTTCGATTTCAATCTCTTTGCAGCCCTATTAACGTCGGGTTGCTCTTCATCCTCTAAATCATTGTTAGATGGGGCCCCCTCTGACTCAATCACTTCGAGTATTTTACTCCCATACTTTTCTGTCTTCAACTTCCCGATAATTTTCTCCAACTGCAGCCAACAACAGCCCAGTCATCACTTTGAGGATATATAAGAACTAACTGTGCAAAATTATCACGCAACAATAGCAACACACAATAGTTGCATTTGAAAGCATTCCATCTAATGAAACAAGGGCTTCCTTAAAGCTCATTGACTTTCAAACCAATCCAAAGCATGTTATCCTCCGGGAAACGTAGCTTTTAACTAAACTCAACGGCTCAAGATCATCAAAACATGCTAGAAGTAAATTTCGTTCAAGCTCCACTTAGTACTTCCAATAAAACTCAATGTTATTGAAACACAATTTTAATGATCCAAGCCTGAGATCTCTTGGAACCACAGCCACACAAACGTGAGCTGGATTCCAACCAAAATCATTATTTCAGAAAATTCATGCGGTTGCGGTAGCCCACCACCACCACCATAGTCCAGGATAACCCCCAAACCACAACAGGTTCACTGAGCTCCCTGTCTACTAAATTAAAACTCACTAGGAGACAACAATAACCTCCTAATGAGGCAAGGTTACTGATGGTGATAGAGTAATAGAAAAGGAGCACACCATTTATAAGCCCAATATAGTTTCAGTTGTAACAATACAGTCTATATAGAGAAAGCTGGTAACATGAAGGCCAACGCGTATAGAGAATCCAACTATTTCAGATTGAGAAGATTAGAAAGTTCAGAACGCACCTCCTCAAGTGACTTAGGTTTGTGGTCACTTAACAGGGAAATCAGCTGAGTAGACAGCACCGAATGAGGAAATATGCCCCCATGAGTAGAAGCAAGTTCTTTTCGAAGCTCGTCTAGCTTATGCTCCAGGGGTGAAGATGTAACGCGACGCTTGGAAGACTTCATCATGTCCCCTTTACCACTTTGAATGTCGGACATCTCAAGCTTAATAGTTTTCCTCCCTGTGATTAAAACAGTGATTCTAAGAGATAAAAAAGGAAAAAATGATCTTCTCGCAAAATTAAGAACCCCAAAAGGTGCTCTGAACATACTGCGCTGTCAAGCACGATAAGAATTGGCAGATGCAAAATTATAATTTACTCCAGGCTTGCTGAAACAATGTGACATCTTTTCTTCCTAGGTACAATGATGTAAAACATATATAACGGAAGTGTTGCCGTCCTGTTCTACCCGCATATAAGATATTGGGTACAATGTCCCAAATTGTGAGTACAAAGTACAGAAAATAAGATATTGGCAATTGTAGTTTAGTCAAATAGCAATCATCTGTAAGTTCATGGTGCATAAAGTGACATGTCTTCCTAAAGAAAAGAAGCACCCTTACCCTGTGACACTTGCCTCGCTAGTGGTCCCATTGTTAAATACGCATTTGTTGAATATGGCGTGTGCTGAAACTCTTCTTTCTGTATAGAAAACATGCAAATTGCAATCAACATATATGAACCACTTTTCAACCTCAATTAGCAAGGGCTAAGTGCATGAAAGCTAGTCAGATAACATTCACTAAAGGCGTAGTACAATAGTAGGGTCATCAGCTACTTTTAAAGAGGCAATAAAGCCCAGAAAAGCACATGAATTTGCGAGAAAGAATATTCAAAGTTTTGAGACAATTTCTATGCATAAGGTGCCAGTAAAACTAAAAGAAAGTGCTAAAATCATCCTTCGAGTTACTGAAGATCAAATATGTCATCCAGTTGAACACCAGAGACATTCTGACGATGTGAGAGTTGGTGGTATAACTGTTGTGCACAAGAGATTCCGGCAGGGAGACCTCCGTGTACACCGTACGTAGTGGATCAGGGATCGCACAGGAAGAATAGGGGTGTGTGTAGGGAGAGAGTAAGTCAGTAGTAATGTCTGAGAGAGAGACAGAGGTTTGGCAGAGCTTCCGCGTATGGCAGTGTTGTCCCCTTTGTATGGAAAGAGTAACGATATATATATACTGGAGAACGTGGCCGTTGTAGTGTAGTTAATGCGCCCATTAATGGCGGCTTAATTAGCTTAACCGTAACGGCACGTTCGTCCGAGTATATAGGAACCGTTAGAGCACGTGGTGCGCGAGTACCGGAACCGTTACGAGGTTGACCGGGTTTGACCGGATTGACCGGGTCTAGGGAGCTCGTGCCATAGATCTCTCAAAACAGTTACTAAAGGTCGCGCGCGGGCTTGGCTCGCACGCGACAGGGCTTACCCTAGCCTCCAAACCACAAATCCCTACAAGTCCCGTGCAGTGGTATGCGAGGGCTCTGTCTCGCAGCCCCCACATGGATCAGCTCGGCTGGTGATCCTGTGTGTGTGGAGCACAATATGGTGTGCTGGATGATCGCCACGTGGCTAAGATTAGCCATGTCAGAAAGCAGTATCTACATTAGCCCCCTTTCTGCGCGTGAAGGCTTGTAGCTGTATAGGCTTCCATGCGCGGAAACCAACATGCGCGTCGTCGTCACGCACCAATTCAAATACGGGTAAGTTCAGCCCCCGTGCGTGTCATTATGACCTAAAACCCCTAGAGTCGTGCCGTCTGACCTTTAGGGTTTTAGGCGTGACGTCAGCCCGTCCTGTGATTGCGCGACACGACGGTGACGGTTGCGATTCGACTACTGAAGGGACGCAACCCCTCATTCTTTTGGATAAATACCTTGTATCCCATTATTGCAGAGCATCACTTCTTTCTCTTAAAGTGAATGGTACCCGGAGATCTTCGAGAGCAGATCCAGATCATTAACCATCAGTTCAGAACTGCAAATCGTATTCTTCAACTGTGCATATCCAAGCAGGCTTCAAGGAAACAAGGTTGGCCTCGTTTACTTTTTGATTTTAAAGTACCGGCGTTTGCCTTGAACTGCGTTGAATCTGTAAACCCATGGAATCTGTGAAGGGGTTTTGATCTTTAATCCCGCTTCGCTTTACTCTTTCGACGATATTGGATCTTGCAATTACCCAATTTCTGAAATCGGCACCGGAACTGTTTGCATTCCTTTGCATAAGTCTCGAATTCAAAATTCAAACTGACTGGTGTGGTATTTCTCCCCCCCTTTTTTTTTTTGCCCTTTCGCAGGAATGGCCAAAACAAGGGTAACCAGACCCGTCAAGGAAGATGAAGAGATGCCGGAGCTTCCGCAGTCTCTGTGGCGAAAAGCCCCCTTTCTGGGTGGGAAAGATTTTTACCACGCGAGGGTGAAGGCGAAGAGGATGCCTGATCCTGTTCCCGTTGAGCAGTTGTTAACCCTGACTCGCCCAGTTAACTCAGCCTTGCTCGAGTTAGTTGGTTCCGAGGATGTGGTTCGATTGGGAATTGAGAACGGGCACTTCCCATATACTGCGATTTCTACTCAGGCGTTTGTCCAGAAGTTGGACTATATGGATGAGTGGACTGACCACGTGTTGGGTAATTACGCCGAAACTCTTGATGAAGCCGGCATTTACTTCGCTGTTCGTGCTATGAAGGGCGCTGCCGTGAAGTTGGATCAGTCCATGCTTCTAGACCTTCTGTCCCGCTATTCGCCTGCGACTCACACGTTTCACTTTGCTGAGTTCGAGGCTGCCCCCACGCTCGAGGACGTTCAAATGCTGTATGAGCTTTCCCCTATGGGTGAGGTGGACCCCTTGAGTCACTTAAGGATATCTGCGGAATTAACCTTGTACGCGCAGATGGAGGAGTGCTTAGCAGAGGTGAAGAAAATCTCCACTCGGTGGACCAGTACAAAACCTCTTCCGAACTGGCAGCTAGTTGATACGTCTGCGAAGAATACCTGGAACAAGTGGTTGCAGTACTTCTTCCGAGACTATGCGAGCAGCAGCATCACTAAGAAGCTTTTGAGCGCGAACCCGGAGGCCGAGAATTACATAGAGGGCAAGGGTTATCACCTGACCCTTTGTGCTTTTCTTTGCGCTTGGCTGTCGAGATTTCTGATTGATGGTCACCCCCATGACGGGGTCTTCTACCATGTGCTGCCACTTGCGGTGAGGCTCGCTCTCGGCCAGAGAGTCGCACTTGGACCCTTGGTCTTGGGCACGCTATATTACAGGCTGGATCAGTTGGTTCTGGCGATGAAGGAATCGCGCGGCCGTCTCGATGTTCTGACCTTTGTCAATATCAGCTTTTTGACAATGTGGGTTTTTGAGCGCTGGCCGTCTTATGCTCCAACTCCCCTCCCACTTGAGAAGTGGTGTCCCCCAGGCGAGACGAAAGCGCTCAACAGCGGAAGGGCTGCGAGATGGTTTGGGGCAAGCAACACCAAGTGCACTTGGAGCTTGATATGCGACAAGCGAAGGGAGTTCACTGCCAGGCCTTACGCCACACGTGTTGAGAATGTGCGGTGGTTTCCGAAGCTATACCCCTCCGAAGGCATGGTCTTGTCAGAAGACCTTCTCTTTGAAAAGGGATCGCATTTCCACGAGCGCTATCGTGAGTTCTTTTGCTGGTGTCTGCGAGGTTCTCTTCCTGCACTTGCAGAGCATATTCGTGAGCTCGCGCCACGATATGAAAGGCTTACAGTGGATGTTGACCCCACTCGGGTCTCTCCTCAGTTTGGTTTCGATGCGGTGGCCCCATCAATCTGGCCCCAGTCTATCGTTAGAGGGTGCTACAAGCGCTTGCTGGCAAAGGAGTGCAAGACGGTCCTCATGAGCAATCTTCCCTTCGAGCAGCCTGCGGGAACTCGCAGTGGTGGTTATTCCCAGAACTGGATCGCATACTGGCTTGCCCAGCAAACGAGGAGGGAGACCGAGGCGGCGACACAGCCAGGAAGGGCCCCCTTGATCAAGAGAAACTCTTTTCCGTTTCGTCCCAATTGCAGTTTGAGCGAGTCTGAGTACGGTTGCTACTCGTTGTTGGACCGCGAGAACCATTTGTGCCCTGATTTCATTCTGAAGGAACAAGTCGATGCCATCAGGAAAGGTGACACGCAGGTCGTCAAATATAGCAAGGCGTTTGCTGAGGTAAGCAGTTTCCTTGTGTGCTTTGAGCTCTTTGATTTGCTTGCACTGATGCTTTTTGTTCTGTATTGTTTAGTGTCATGTGCGGAGGTTCGCAGCTGGTGATCGCTCCAAAGCGCTGGTGGACACTATTGTTGCCACCAGAAGGAAGGGGGAGGCGTACCGGTTAGCATGGAGGATGGATGCCGAGGTTGAAACGAAGGTTCGCGCAGCCATGAATACTTTTGCTGACTCGCTGATAGACAACCCTCCGGCTCCGTCTCCTCCTAGAGATGACCCGTCCCCTCCAGCGACTGCGGCGCCGAGAGTGAAAAGACCTAGGCAAAAGGGAATTACGATTTCTTCCCCTAGGAGTGCTCCAGTCTCGCCCCCAGCGAGGTCCCATTCTGTCAAGGACAAGGGCAAGGGTCGTATGCCCAGCAAAGTGCGAAAAGATCTCGCAGTCGAGACCTTCGTTCCATTCAACCAAGAGGAAGAGGAAGAGAGGCAGGAGCCCCAGGCAAGTAATGGAGAAGAAGAAGGAACAGTTGTAATGCGCCAGGAAGAGTCAGGAGGTACCTCCGTCGCATTGCTTTGTCCTTTATCACAACTTCCATACAGTTCTTTTCTTTGAACCAAAAATGTATTCGCAGATGATGATGATGAAGCCGTTGGTGGCCTTGTGACCAAGAGGCAAAAGAGAGATGCCCAATCTGGCATTTCAGATGATCCTATAAGCGAGGATGTTCTTGCTGAGTCCCGGAGGACAGCCGCGGAGGCCGCTGAAAGAAGAAGGCAGCGAGAGGAAGAGGAGCTCGAGCTTGTGAAACAGCGGAGCCTCGAGGAGCGGCATGTTGACGACTTAGCGCGTCCAACTGGCGAGGAAGACGAGGTTCCTGAAGAAGTGGCTCCTCATGTGGAGGAGGAAGATGAGGTTCCTGAAGAGGACACAGCAGAGCTAGAGCAAGTCCAAGCGGACTTCGCAGAGATCGCAGGTGGCGATAAAGGTGAGATCTTCAATCTCGCAGTTACTTATAGAGATGTAATTGTGGGTGCGTTAAAGCACGGTGTGTCAAAGCCTGACATTCGCCGTTGGTTGGTAAGCAAATGCGGAGAACCCTCAGGTAATTGTTTTGAGTAATACGCGCATGCTAGGCTGTAGCCACTTGAGGCAAAATCATGACTGGTTTACTTGCGTCCCAGGTCACGCTTCTCTTAAAGATTTGCTTAGTGAAGATACACTGATAGGGCACGGTTCCACGTCCCTAGTGTACGATGAGGATACCTTAATCCCACCTTCGCGTGGAGGTGCTTATTCTTAGCTTTAGCAAAGATAGTGAAATAACTTATAACACAAGTTACCTCATATTGTCGCATTTGGTATCGCAGGCCATGCTGAGGAACCTGAGCTGGAGCAGAGAAGTCAGCCTTCTGCATCCCATGTTCCAATTTCGAGCTCCCATACCGAGAAGCCCGTCGCAGCTGCTGGACACGCAAGTGAGCATCTCGAGGATGTCATCGAGCTCTCCGATGATGTCGAAGCTGATGCTGTGCCGATGGACGAAGGTGTCCGTACCGGTGGTGGGGAAGAAAGGACAAGTGATGCTAATGTTTTCGCACCTGAGAATGTCTTTCGCCCAACGACTTCGGCTGTTCCTGTGCCTCCGTCAATGACTGAGCCGGAAGCACCTATTCCTGCGTGGAGCATTTGGGGCTCGCAGGTTGGGAACGTAGTCGCAGCTGGTGCGGCCTACACTCTTCCTCCTGACTATGAGAGGTTGGAGCTCGCAGCTGATAGGAGAGCCATGGAGCGAGGGCAGTCTTCGAACAACCCGGTGACTCGCATTCCCTCTATTCACCAAATTCTGGAAGGCACCGGTAAGTAGAGATTTACCATTCGCACGTCGTATTATTTGCTTGCGAGTTCTGACATTACAACTCTTTTTTGATGTCTCAGGTTTGAAGCAAACCGATGTAGACTGGGTGGTTCGAATGCGCCTCAGATACCCCCGCTCGTTCGTGAGGTGTCTGGAGATCGTTCCTTTTGACAGGAGGCTATTCCTTACTGAAGCCATTTGGATACTGGAACAGCTGTGTGCGGCTACACCTGCGACCATCTCGGCCCAGAGTGCTGAATTGCTGTGTGGCATGTGCCAAAATCTCGTGTTCAAAGTCCAAGGCAGACTTGGTTTGAAATTCCTCAAGGACAGAGTTACACTGATTCGCGCAGCTGTAACCTTGAATCTTGGGCACCAAAATCTCGCAGCTGAGATGCAGAAGGTGGAGCAGCAAAAGCAAAAGGTTGATGAAGCTTTGAAGCTGTATGACGAAATGAATGCCAAGTGCGAGCAGCTAAAGCAAGAAGTGCAACAAGTGGAGAGGCTGATCGAGCAGTTCGAGCCCCAGGACTCCTTAGTCAAAAATTTGTTTTGACTTCTCGTATTTTTGAAAAGAAAGGAGAATGGCTGAGACATTAATGTAATGTTTTGAAACATTAATGTAATGTTGCTAGGGTTTCTCCCCCCTCTTTTTTTGACAACAAACAATGAGTTTGCCCGTTTTGCCCTTTTCGGGATTTGATTGGACATTTTCTGTGCATATCCAATTATGACATCAGCAATTGATTCTTTGCTTGATTTTCGCGCTAATTTCGCGGCAGATAAGCACGCTTCCGTTGGGAAGTCCATCCGAATCATGACTATCCGTCATTTATTAGGATACGCAACCGAATCGTCGTAGCCTTTAGTAGGGTAATTGATTGTTACCGCTTTTCAAGGCGTAAGTGATTGAACTTACCCTCTTTTTGAATTTTGCTGACTCATCTTAAGCAACCGAAGAGTCTCCACAGGGCCTATATAAACCCCGTCTTTGCCATTTGGGTTCTTCATCCCAAACATGTGTTTTGCCGTGAGTCCTTACGACTGCTGGCTTCAACGCTTGTTTTTCGTTGATTCATGGCAACTTCAAGTTTTGAATCCTGAGTTTGCGCTTTGTGCTCATGTGTGCTCGAAGAATTTTCTTCGTGTATTATGTGTGCAGGTCATGTTTCCGGCCGCCTCGTGGCGAGGTGCAGCGCCGTAGTGACCGTACTACCGTCTCGTAATGAACGGCGGAATTCTCCTCCAGCATCCCTGGAGGAGGGTTTCTTGCCTCTTCGTTCTTGAACTCAGGAGGCTCGCCAATGCCCTTGTCTATCAGGACAAGGAACCCAGTACCAGAGGAATGACGGCTTCCCCTGTTTTGCACGACTGCATGCGTCGGAACAGGTGGTTCCTCTGGTACATATCTTGATCAGACAGGGGTCTCGTCAGATCTTAAGATCTTTGGACGTAGATTCACCCAGATCTTGCTGCTAGGGATGTAGCGAATGGCGAGTTGATCTCTTCGCAGATACATCCTACTTGCTACAGATCTTTGGCCGCAGATCTGCGTATTGCACAGCCGGTGTTAGGACCATTGGGCTCATCCCTTTTCAGTTAGGATTCCCGCGATGTGTAACTTCGTGCTTGTAAGTTACTTTTCGGATGCATTGTAAGCCATGTTGGCTGTGTAGTTAGATGCGAGCTTTTCGCTTGTAAGCTGCTATCTAGATAGACAAAGTGTAAGTCATTTGACTCATAATGATAAATAGCTCTTGTACTATCTGTTCTTTGCAACAAAATACAATTTCGCATGCGTTTCGGCTTGTTTTGCCTTGCATAATTCCATGTAATGATTTCTCATATGCGATGTCATTTCGCAGACGTTTGGCTAGATCATTTGAGATCGTAATTTCGCAGCTTTGCCATCTTGACGGATGGGCTTGTAGTTGGTCATTGTAAATCGTATGAGATCACGTTTACAACTTCGCTATCGTTTCAGATAATTTTCATAGATCAATTAAGATCATTGAGCAGTACGGATTGCTATCATAGAGGATAGGCTTTGTTAGAAAACTGTTCGAGATCGTCTCGCGCATAAACTGCTATCACAGCAGATAGACCTTTGGAAGATCTAATAAAATGATTCTGCACGTGCGTTGCCATCATAACAGACGGGCTTAGGTACTTAACCAAAATTACTTTGCGTAGAAATTGCTATCGTAATAGATAGGCTTAAGAAGACCATTATAAGATCGCATCTGTAGAACCTGCTATCTTCAATAGATAGGCTTTAGATGATCGATTGAGATCATTTTGCATTTTCGCTGCTATTGCAAAAGATAGACTTTGGATGATCTTTTAAGATCGCATTTTGTTTGGCTGCTATCGTAAGAGATAGGCTTCAGATGATCACTTAAGCTCGTATTTGTGCGGACTGCTATCGCAGAGGATAGGCTTCAACAGTCATTCAAGATAGCGTTCGCGCTTGACTGCTATTGTAAAAGATAAACTTTGCATGATCACTTAAGATCGCATTTGCATTTGATTGCTACCATAAGTAGTAGGCTTTATATGATCAATTGAGATCACATTCGCATTGGCTGCTATCGTGAGAGATAGGCTTTGATGATCAATCAAGACCGCATTGGTTTTTGGCTGCTATCGTAAAAGATAGGCTTTAGTGATCAATTAAGATCGCATTTGTATTTGGCTGCTATCGTAAGAGATAGGCTTTAGTGATCAATCAAGATCGCGTTTGTATTCATTGCTATCGTAACAGATAGGCTTTGCATGATCACTTAAGATCGTATTTGCATTGATTGCTATCGTTAGAGATAGGCTTAGATGATCACTTAAGATCGCATTTGTATTTGGCTGCTATCGTAAGAGATAGGCTTTAGTGATCAATTAAGATCGCGTTTGTATTCGTTGCTATCGTAACAGATAGGCTTTGCATGATCACTTAAGATCGTATTTGCATTGATTGCTATCGTTAGAGATAGGCTTAGATGATCACTTAAGATCGCATTTGTATTTGGCTGCTATCGTAAGAGATAGGCTTTAGTGATCAATTAAGATCGTGTTTGTGTTTGCTGCTATCATAGAGATAGGCTTTTTGATGATCAATAAAGATCGCGCTTGCGTTTGCTGTTTGCAGCAAATAAATCATGGTCAACAGTAATATCAAATAAAATAGAGCAATATAAGCGGCTAGAAATATGAACTTCTCATTTGGGAGAATTCTTTTATTACATCGCTCTCATATGGGAGAGGTAGAAGTACAATCCCTTCATATGGGAGGGGAGATTGCATTAATCGTAGCCACATGAGATATTAAGCAACGTTATCATAAAACGTATGAAATAAGAGGAGTCAAGGATAGTACTTCTTGATCCAGCGCATGTTGACTGAGCTCGGAGTTGAGGTTGTGCCGTGCAACCTTCGTATGCTGCAGTAGCCACTATCGAAGACTTCTGTGACTTCGAAGGGTCCTTCCCAATTGGCTGCGAACTTCGGATGAGTTGCTTCTCGCATGCAGTGGTCGGATGCGCGCAAGACCAGGTCGCCAACTGCGAAATCTCGCCGCTGAACTGTCTTGTTGTAGGCGCGAGCGATTCTTTCTTGGTATCGCTTGTTAGTCCTTTTGGCTTGTTCTCGCTTTTCTTCCAGCAAGACTAAATCGTGATCGCGTTGATTTTCATAAAGCGCGTGGAAGGCCAGCCGTGCCGAATTGACTCTGACCTCCGCAGGTACTACAGCTTCGGCCCCATAACATAAAAGAAATGGCGAAGCCCCTGTGGGTGTTCTTGGAGAGGTCCTGTAGGCCCACAGAGCTATGTTAAGAGAGTCGGCCCACTTCTTGTGGTCGTCTGCGACCATCTTGCTCAGAATTCTCAGCAGCGTTTTGTTAGTCGCCTCGGCTTGTCCGTTTCCCTTTGGATAATAGGGAGTAGAGCATATTTGCCTGATATTGTACTCCGCAAGTTTCGTAGCTACCTGACGATTAACAAAAGGAGTACCGTTATCTGAAAGAATAGTATTCGGGATTCCGAACCTGCATACGATGTTTTCCTGAATGAAGTTGACCACAGCCAGCGCGTTTGCCGTCTTTAGTGGTATTGCTTCCACCCATTTGGTGAACAGCTCGGTTGCGGTGAGAATGAAATGGTTCCCATGTGACGTTGGTCGGATGGGGCCAATGAAATCCAAAGCCCACGTGTGAAATGGCCATGGCGTCCCTAATGCATGTAGATCCACGGCGGGAGCGTGCACTAGGTTCCCTTTGAATTGACATTCTTGGCAGCGTCGCACCTTGGTGCGGCAATCGACTTCCATTGTGGGCCAGAAGTATCCGATTGAGAGGAGCTGTCTGCATAATTTCGCACCTCCCTGGTGTTCCACCTGATGAGAGAGGTCCATGACTTCTTGTGCTTCCCTATCGTCCAGGCATCGCAGCAAGTTGCCCTCGTGGCCTTTTCGCCAAAGCAGGTTTTCCTGAACCATGTATCGAGAAGCTTTCCTTCTCAATTTGTCGGCCTCTTTTCTTGATTCAGGTACGGTGCCCTGGGTGAGGAATTCGAACAATGGCTTCCTCCAGTCCGTGTCGTCGTCGGTTAGAGCGACAAGTAGAGAATCTTTGATTAGTGCGCAACTCTCGCACTTCCCTTGTATCAGGGCTGCAGCTGTTGACATGCCTGGCCAATGAATGCCATATCTCTGAGCTTTCCTGTAGATTGACACCTCGCTTTCTCCGCAAGCGTGTTGGTGAATCCTTTCTAACAGCTGTTGTCCCTCTTGCTCGGAGACACATCGCATGAGTATCCCTCCAGGACCCTTGTAGTAAAGGGTATTGTCGTGGATGCAGTATCCTTTCGTGAGTACCCAGCTCTCGCTGCTGGTGCCTTTCGCAATAGCTTGCAGGATTGTTTTTCGCCAATCTGCGTCATCTACGTGTTCGTCGTCGCACGCATCTTCTGTTAATGCCGACGATGTTCGCACTTCGATGGAAATCCTCGCGGGGCATTTGTCTATGCTGACCTTAGATCCCAGAGTTGCTAAGGCGTCTGCATGCTTGTTGTCCGCTCGGGGCTTGTGCTCGTATTTCACGTCGCAGAATTGCTGCATCAGCTTTTGCACTAGAGTGCGGTATGACAGGAGGTTGATTTCCTTCAGACCATACTCGCCCGAGGCTTGCTTAACAATCAGCTTGGAGTCTCCCATGACTGTTAAGTTGCTCACTTCCAGAGCTTTCGCTGCACGGAGCCCCGCGATGAGAGCTTCGTATTCCGCCTCGTTGTTCGTGACTGCGAAGTTGAGTTTCGCGGACATCTGTATGACTTCCCCATCGGGCTTTGTCAAGACTATCCCAATGCCTCCACCTTTTCTGGTTGACGAACCGTCGAAGTGGAGGGTCCAATAGGGCACGTCGATCGCGTAGATTTCAGGGCCTTCGAGCTCTTCTTCGATCACAGGTTCGTGGCTGTTGTCGGGAAACTGTGCCAGCAGATCTGCTACCGCCTGCGACTTGATCGCCCTTGGCTTCACGCATGTGATATCGTATTGAGAGATGGTCATGTACCATTTCGCCAATCTCCCGCCCGGAGTAGTGTGAGTTAGCAAGTATCTTATGGGGTCGCTTTTGGTCACCACCACTACTTTGTGCGATGCAAAATAGTGTCTCAACTTCTCTATCACAAAGAATAAGGCAAGGCAGTGACGTTCGATGTCTGTGTACCTTGACTCAGCAGGCTGTACGATGCGAGAGATGTAATAGATAGGCCTCTCTTGGCCCTCATACACCTGAGCCAAAAGTGCTCCTATAGATCTCCTTGTTGATGTAAAATATAGCAGCAGCGGTGATCCCAGTTGGGGCGCGATCATGATCTTTGGGGATGTAAGTATCTCCTTTAGCTTTTCGAATGCGGCTTCATGGTCAGGAGCCCAGTTGTACGCGGCGTCCTTCTTGAGAAGAGTGCTGAAACAGCATGTGATTTCGGCGATTGCTGGGATGAATCTCCGCAGATATGACAATTTTCCCAAGAATGTTTTCAAGGCGCTTTGGTTGTGAGGTGGCGTCATGCTGGTGATGGCTGACACTTTCGCAGGGTCAGGCTCGATCCCTTGGCGATGAACCACGCATCCCAAAAACTTTCCCGAAGTTACGCCGAATGCGCATTTCATGGGGTTCATTTTTAGTTGAAAGCTTCTGCATCTGTTGAACACCTTTCGCAGGTCTGCAAGGTGATCTGCTTCGTGCTTGGATTTGACTACCAAGTCATCCACATAGAATTCCACCTCTTTGTGCATCATGTCGTGGAATAGGGCCATCATAGCCCGCTGATAGGTTGCCCCTGCGTTCTTAAGACCGAACGGCATTACCGTGTAGTTAAATACCCCCACGGGAGTGATGAATGCAGTTTTCCTCGCATCTTCGGGATCCATTTTAATTTGATTGTATCCGCTGAAACCGTCCATGAAACTGAACATGCGATGGCCTGCCGTCGAATCGATGAGTAAGTCGATGTTAGGCAGTGGGAAATCGTCCTTAGGGCAGAAGCGATTGAGATCGCGGAAGTCCACGCAGATGCGGAGCTGTCCGTTCTTCTTCACTACCGGCACGATGTTGGCCAACCATGTGGGATGGTGATTTGGCTCTATGAACTTGGCGTCTAGGAGTTTGACAATCTCCTGCTTGATCTTGACGTCGAGCTCTGGCCTGAAACTTCTGGTGCTTTGCTTGACCGGTTTAGACCCTGGGATAATGTCTAAACGGTGCATGGTGATGCTCGTGTCCAGACCTGGCATTTCATCGTATTCCCATGCGAATACGTCCTTGTATTCAGTTAGAAGCTGTAGCAGCCCTTGTTCCTCGTCGCTTGTGAGGTCCGCACTCAGGAAGACTGGCCTTTTCTTTTCCTCGTTCGGGCTGAGGAACACCTCCTTTAGCTCTTGCTTTTGTGGTCGCGGCCTGTCTTCCATGCATTCGGGTGCTTCTTTGAGTTTCTCGTCCGAAACGACCTGTGTTGGCTCTTCTGTCAGCGCAACTTGCTCGATTTGATTGATTTGCCCAGGGACATCCTCATGCCCGTGTGAGGACGTCCCCGCGCACCTTCATATGCGATAGCATTTCTTTCCGTTGGCGTAGAAGCTTTCTATCTCCTTGCCCTCGGGGTCGTGCTTTGCGATCCTCTTCAGAGTGTAGACACTCTTGCGATGATATGCGATGCGCGGCGCCTCTTCGTGGGTAGGCGGCTTTTCTTCGGTGTCTCCCCTTGTCACCATCACGCCTGCAGGTGACTGGTCCTTGATGTCCTCCCAGAGAGGTAAAGGAGTAGGGTTGAATGGTCCGGGTGTTTGCTCGTCCGCCATCTCGGTGAACCACACCGCCTCGCTGAGATGTGCTTCGTCCAAGTTGAACGGGTTAGTTGAGGCCGGTATCTCGACAATCCTGTCGTTCCAGATGGCTTTCATCACCTGGTGAGCCGTCGAAGGGATTGCGTCGAAGCGATGAATCCAGGCTCGACCGATGATCATGTGATATGTGGTGTTCGCATCTATGACATAGAACTTCGCCGAACACTTGATCTTACCAATCTGAACGCCGAGGCGGATCCATCCGATCGTCATTCTAGAGTCGCTTCCGAATCCCACCAGCGGGGATGGACGTTTGACCACTTTATGCTCGGGGATCCCTGCTAGCTTCAGTGTGTGGAGTGGAACAACATTGACCGCTGCTCCTCCATCGACGAATGCTCGCTTGAATTCGACGCCGTTGATGATGGCGGTGACGTACAGGGGCCTCTGATGGCTCGCATCTGTCTTCTTGTCGCTGGCAGAAAAGGTCATAATCTTTTCTGTGGAACGGGACGCCCTGATGACCTTCCCGTTGGAGACTACGAGTTCCTCTTCGTAGTCCTCCGCTATCCTTAAGATTGCCTTTGTCATATCCGATCGGCATTTTTCGGAGAAGTTCATTTCGTCGAAGAATTTGTTGAAGCCGTGCGACCCTTTCATGCGGTCGGCACGCTCATCCTCCGTGTCCATGCTGTAGTCTTCCTCTTCATGGACTTCAGCGATGATGGGTAGACCATCCTCTGCGACTTCTTCCAAGTCCACTATTGAGATCATGGCGACCTCCTTACCCTTTGAGCCCGAATCTGTATGAGCAGGCAGCGGGTTGTTGCGCACGTCCTTCCGGTGGTCGCTGACGATGAGTTCGCCGTTCTTCATCTTCTGGTCGAACGCGAATCTGAGCTTCTTGCACTCGGCCGTGGGGTGCATGACCTTGCCGTGGTATTCGCACCACTTGGGGTCCCTCGTCATCTCCTTGGAGGGTTTTTGCTCTAGCGGTGGCAGGATGCCGTCTTTACGCCACTGTCTACAGAGATCGCTTGCTTCCTCCACCGAGCATGGCAGAGGCGGTGCATCGAAGTTTCCGGCTTTTGCTTGTTTCTGAGGCGAAACCGCGTTGACCTCAGCTTCGCGTCCTCGCTTGTAGCCGAATCTGCCGATCTTGTAGGTGGTGCCGCTCGCAGGTCGTTCTGGAGCGCTCTTCTTTCTCTGTCTCTCGACGATGGGCTCGATGTTCATCGTGCACTCGATGAGCTTTGAGAACGTGGGCGTTTGCAAATTGATTAGCATGCTCTTGTACTCATCTCGCATGCACTGCAGGCATATCTCTACGAGTCGGCTTTCAAGCATGGGATCCTTGCACTCCAGAGATTTCGCTCTGAATTTCTTGATGAAAGTGATCCCATCCTCCTCGCGTTTCTGATACATCCGCGAGAGATGGATCATCGTCACCTTCTCCTCCATCTGGAAGAACTTAGTGTAGAACTTCTGGACCATGTCGTCCCAGGTCTTCACGGATCCGGGCTCCAACGTCCGGTACCATTTGTATGCTACATTCCCAAGAGTCTTTGGAAACTCTCGCATCAGCAGTTTGGGATCAGCTCCGTATGGACCCATGACATCGATGAAACGCATGACATGCTCATGGGCGTTTCCATTGACGTCTTCGAACTTGTCCCATTTGGGAGCCTTGTACCCCACCGGGTTAGGCATGAGATAGATCTCCCGTGGAATGGGCGGGTCGTTGTCTAGCTTCGGGATGATGGTATCCGCGAGCGACTGATGAGCCAAGATGGAGTCCACGCGCTTCTGCAAGGACGTCATGCATTCTGGAATGCTCCCCTCTGTAGCTGGCGGAGGGGTTGCCGTAGGCGGTGGCGACACATATGCCGCCGGAGGATTGGGAGTGTATTGACTGCCCGCGTTTCCCCATATGGTCGCCGGTGGAGGCAGAGTGTACTGCAAAGTTGGGTTAGACGCCAAAGCCGTGGGCTGAGAGGCGTGAGCGGCAGGGGGTAGCATTTGCGCTGTTGATCCTTGGATCGAAGGCAGCTGCGCGGCCGACGGTGGAGTCTGCAGATGAGGGTTGGGAGGCGTGGCCGATACTCCCAATCCTGGAGCAGTAGGGGTTCCTCCTCCCTGAGGGGTGGCGGTACCTGGTGGAGGATTTGGCGCAAGGGTGCCCAGAATGGCCAAGATCCGCTCCAATTGCGCAGATTGAGACTTGAGAGTTTTTGCCTGACTTTGGACAGTGGTGTCCAAAGACTCTAAAGTCGGTGCCTCGCCGGGTGTCGTCGGAGTACGGCGGACTTCTTCTCCTGAGGGAGTTTCGGCGGAAGGCGATCGGTTGCTGACATCGTCCTCCTGAGACATGGTTGCTTTTGCTGGTAAGTTCACGTCGGGTTCACCAAAATGTGCACAAGAGATTCCGGCAGGGAGACCTCCGTGTACACCGTACGTAGTGGATCAGGGATCGCACAGGAAGAATAGGGGTGTGTGTAGGGAGAGAGTAAGTCAGTAGTAATGTCTGAGAGAGAGACAGAGGTTTGGCAGAGCTTCCGCGTATGGCAGTGTTGTCCCCTTTGTATGGAAAGAGTAACGATATATATATACTGGAGAACGTGGCCGTTGTAGTGTAGTTAATGCGCCCATTAATGGCGGCTTAATTAGCTTAACCGTAACGGCACGTTCGTCCGAGTATATAGGAACCGTTAGAGCACGTGGTGCGCGAGTACCGGAACCGTTACGAGGTTGACCGGGTTTGACCGGATTGACCGGGTCTAGGGAGCTCGTGCCATAGATCTCTCAAAACAGTTACTAAAGGTCGCGCGCGGGCTTGGCTCGCACGCGACAGGGCTTACCCTAGCCTCCAAACCACAAATCCCTACAAGTCCCGTGCAGTGGTATGCGAGGGCTCTGTCTCGCAGCCCCCACATGGATCAGCTCGGCTGGTGATCCTGTGTGTGTGGAGCACAATATGGTGTGCTGGATGATCGCCACGTGGCTAAGATTAGCCATGTCAGAAAGCAGTATCTACAACTGTCATGAATGTACCAAAGGAATTCGATGAACCAAGGGGTCGCAATGAACCATCATGGAGACACATTGTTGCATCTCTAGGTCCAATACGTAGAGACTGATATCTAAAATGTAATTTAAAAATAGTTTAAACCAATGTGTATCACGATGTAATCGAGAGCCTAGGCGAAGACTATCTATACTTTGGACTGTTATCCAGTTAGAAGCTCAGGTTTTCACCGATAGAAACCACCCGAGTTCTGAAACTGGAATAATGCCTTAGTCAAGGTAAAGGATTCTTCTTTTTACCTATTCAGTTCATTGTGCGCTTTAAGTTCAAACAATAATATAGGATGTTAAGAAACTGTGATCACTGAACAACACCGGCAACAAATTAGATAAGCCCTTGTCTGCCGCGAGTGGGGATTGGTTAAGCCATTCAGGCACAATAACCTAAAAAATCCTCCAGTGAATTATTCAAGTTAAAAAAAGAAGCAACTTACGAGCACAGGAAGAACGTTTGGAGGAGCAGAATGAGCACAGGAAGAACGTAATGGATAACTATCATAATCAAGAACAAACATCTAGAGATTCTGAAATCCCGTCCGACATTGGAAACTTGAGAATAAGAATTTTGGTATATAGTCAACCCTGTGGGTCACTACTAGCACGGTAGCACCTTTAGCTTGCATTTTGATCCAGGAGTTCTGATCAATTAGTTATTGGGCCCGCAGCGCACTTGGGTCCTTCTACAGATATAAATCTTAATTGACCTAGTTAGTTTTAATCCTTCTTATGTACCACCAAGAAGACATTCATGTTGCTCAATGATTTGTTGTTTTGCTGAAAGCTCGACTTCCCTCCACTAACAGATCCTTCTATTCAAATCCTTTCCTCCGAAGAAAATTATAAAACAGTTGAAGAAACTTCTCCAGATAGCATTTAGTCGCTAAGTTGCCTAGTTTATCCTTTCCTCCCCAAAAAATTACAAAACGGTTGAAGAAACTTCTCTGGATCGCATTTAGTCGCTAAATTGGCTAGTTTAGAATAGAAGTGAGCCCTACTCTGGCTTTGTATTTCAATCAGAATTTGTGGTCACATTTTCTAGATCTGAAAGGCGAACAAAAATTATAGCTGCCTCCTACTCATGGGGAGTTCTGCAATAGTTGACTTTGGTTGCAGCAAACTTGTAAAATAGAGACTATCAAGCATATCTTGATTTGGCACCTTAGTGAATCCAACACAAACTTGCACAGTTCCACAGAAAATCTTAATTTCACCCTCAGGCCCTACCAATTCATATGCAATCGGACAGCCCATATAGCAATACTATACTTCTTCACCCTTAAATCTTTGTCGCCATAAACTCACTTCTTTCACCAAAAATCAGCAAGATCCCTTCTTTACTTGCGTACCTTCATTTCTTCAGTATTTCTTTCACCCTAACTTACAAATACCTTCCTGTATCATAGCAATCAAACTACCTCCTTTGACTACTTCCTCTGTTTCTACTATCTCGCCCAAAAGACCTTCAAAACAACCACTATTATCAGTACCATTTTCTTACCATGACATAAATCCTTTAACCGACAACCGACCCCCACCAGTACCACATTTTGTTGTGTCAACTGTGAAAGGCATTTTCAGCATATACTCACTACAACAAATGACATTATTTCTTTTAGAACTTCGTCATCATGATTAAGTCGACAATTGAATGCCTATATACAAACAAACCCAATGCCAATTAAAATATCATTAAGAGTGAACTGTGAACTTTTACTTCAGTTAAAACAAATATCAGTGAAAAGCTAATGGCAAGAAATTGAAATCCTGATAAAAAGAAAAGTAAAATGAGCAAGCCACTTTATGTCAACAGGTCCTCCTACAGGTATCAATTCCAAAGAAGGCTCTTCACTTTCTACGAAATAAGACGCCACAGACCACTAGCTATTCTTGTTGGGACACAACAAGAAGAGGCTCAAAATGCTTAAGCATTAAGTACCTGACTTCCTAGTACTCTTAAAGGTTAGATACGTTGGGACACAACGAGCAGTAAGTTCCTGACAATGACCTAGTGGACCACTAGCTCTACTTGTTGGGACACATCAAGAAAGGTCAAAACGCTTAAGCAATCACCTCGTGCTCTACAAAAACGCATAAGTTGCCCTCTATGGGTTGCTGGCTCTTATACAATGACACACAGATTTTTTTTTTTTTTTTTTTTTTTTTTTTTTTTATATACACACACATATACATATATATATATATATATACACATATACATACACACACACACATATATATATATATTAATGGGAGAGAGAGAGAGTCTCAACAGTGTGGCCGCTCATGATCTCTCCCGGTCTCCCCCACTAGAGTACATGGCTTATTCCGATCGTCACTCCGTCATCATATAACCAAGATGATCCAAGTTGAATACTGTTGCAAATGAAATAAGATGAGAGCTATACTGCAATGCCGGGACACCGAATCGCCATATTATAAGCAAAATTGACAAGTCATCCACTCATCAACAGACTAGACTACATAAGACTTGAAACAATTTTTGAAGATCTGTTTACCAGAACGCGGTCCACTAAAAGATGGATGACAAGATGCTCCAGTTCATCCTTTTTTAGCTCATAAGCTGAATCATACAAAGGATAGCATAGAAAGTAATTGTCACATATAGGAGCCAAAAGTCATCATGAGAATAAGAAGCATTGCCATAAGTATCAGTGGACAAAAAGATTATGAATTACAATTACAATAAACAGAGATGGTAAAAGTTCAGAGTTACTTAATGTTTACCCTTACTAGAAAAGAAATCCCAGTTCAACCAATCTACCCTCCTAACCTTACTTTTCCTTAGGATGGTATGCACTTTGTAAGAACCAGCACGCACAAAGAACAATGTTTCCTTCAGGTGATAAGTTTCAACCTGCTTAAGAGGCTGACAGCTATAGTGCCCTCAGAGTATGGGATTTGACATCAGTAACTAGCTGGCCTAGTGGGTCATGTGAGAACAAACTTTCTAACATCACTCCCCACCACAGATTATGAGACTCACATCCACATAACATCATGTTCTACTGGTTGAGTTATCATATGTAACGATCTACACCAGCATGTGACAATATCGTCTGCTCAAGATGGTACAATGAACATATAATCCGATGTGATGGGTACCATGTGTGAGCAGTTGTCCCACATCGGGATGGTGGACAACATGGCTAAGGTTAATATAGTACATTTTGGGGTCTAACTCGTAAGGTTGACCTTTGGGGTATGTGCACCAATACACACACACGCATACACTAGTGAATGAACTCGTGCCAAAAGTCATTACTTAAAATAGTTATAATAAAATATTTTCTTGCACAAAGTACAAACTATATTGCTTATTCATAACATATAATTCCGATAAAAAAAGTGGACATTAGATATTATGAAAAAAGATTGTAAACATTGAGAAACGATGGATACAAAAATGAGGATGAGGGTAATGATAGTGATTCGTTGTGAACCACACATAGTATGTTGGCAACTATTTTAGTGTGGTATAGCTTATATATTTAACATAGTTTCGAATTACTTATTTCTCACAGCATTTATCACACACACACACGCACTTACACACACACACACACACACGCACGCACGCACACGCACACGCACACACACACACACACAAGTGCAAAGCACATTCTCAACTGAGTTGTACATTGTTAACCTACTCAATTTGCGCAAGAAGTAGCGTTATCGGGCAAAGCAATTATGTTGTTGAGGCAAATATAGACTCACAAATAAACATTGCAATTTCAAATTCAATCAAGCAATTTAGAGATGGAGCTAACCTAAATCCTTCTGCTTGACCTTCATCTTCTCCACCAATTGCAACATCGTTAGCCTCTGATCATTTGCTTGCACATCTTGCAACAAGGTTATCATGACTTTTGTGTGTCCTAAAAATATGCAGCAATAAACAGAGATGTTTAGTGTACAACCATTTTCAGAAAACTCGATTTATTTATTTTAAGAGCATAATAAGCCATAAAAGAAATCACAAAGCTCCGCACATTAAATAAATCCAGTTTAAGGATGCTGATTAGAATAAAATCAAACTGAGCATGGCCAAGATGAATATTGAGCAGCAGAAATCAGCTATGCCTGAAGCCCCAAACTACTAAAGTATTAAGCACGGATTGATATGCGAGTAAAGTCTTAAATATGTCGGAATTATAATTGTTTAACATAAGGACCCATATCCACAATTTGGACCTAAATATGTTGACGGAAATGAAGATTAAATTGCTGTATAAATAGAACAAAAAAAAAAAAAAAAACTGTCATATGTTTCTGTTTAGAATTTAGAATTGTACATGAAATCAATCTGGATTAAGAATATTGCATATTTCTCCAATCTTTTGATGTCAAAGTGAAATTCCTTCCCCGTACTTAATTAAGGATCCCAGAGTTTAATTCAGTTCTGAGAGGTGGACATGCGTGCCATGCCCTTAGTCATATCTTGTGGACGCATGTAGCCTATTTTATAATTATTTTTCATCTTCTCCGTAGATGTCTCTCTTCTACTTATAAGCCTCAATTACAAGTTTTAATCTCATGGCTTCTAAACCCACGTGTTTATATCAATCACGTTGAACAAACTGGTCACAAGTTGAACCGCATGGGAAAATGTATCTCTTCTAGTCTACTTCTCTTGGTGTCAGAGCACCTGACCGACCAAATACTCTATTCACAGGAGATAATTTCTTGATTCCAATCCAGTCCTACACCTACCGAAATCGTAAGACATAGATCCATCTACAAAACCTTTTTTGCTACTGAAACTCTCAGTTCAGTTATATCTGAAAAAAGGAGCAGGTAATAAATTCAAATACCTGTCGATAGTAAAATATAGAAAGGGAGGAAAGGAAAAGATAGAAAAGTGAAATTCTTAGGTTACTTTGGTAGTTAGTGGAATATTGTAGGAAAAGAAAACGATGGCAATTTTGAGATTATTATGACAATACACTGCAGCCTAACTTTATTACATTTTCTACCCCCACTATCATGAGCAATTACATTGGAAGTACTGCGCTTAAAGATAGCCCAGAGAGGTAGAGACGACAAATCCACAACACTGCGAGACCATATCCACAGAACACCTATTCACAACTCTGATCCACAAACAAGAAGCAACCACAGACAATCATTTCACAATATCGAGACAAACAACCAACAAAACTATCATTGAATTCCTTCAAAACCTCAAGTTGTGCACTGCATTGTTGGAGCTAACTGCCCAAATCTGCATCTGCGCTTCAAAATAATTCTTCAAGTATCAATCTGGAGGAAGAAAAAGATGATATTGGATGTCTCGACTGCTCGTGACTGGAAACATCATCGTCCTTTCCCATGATGTTCGGTTATTTGTCTTGGTTTTTGACATGTGTTGCTGGTCCTTCGTGATGACGGAGAGAGATGGATTTGATCAGTGGTTTAAAGGGAGACAGAGCCGGGATGAAAGACAACAATGGAGTCGGAGAGAGAGATTGGTTATTCCATGATAATTTTCCTTCACTCACCTGTTCTGGGCAGAAATTTATGGTTCATTGTCTGTAACAGATTTTCATCCAATTTCACTTATTTTTCCTGTCTCACAGTTTTCTTAGACTGTTGGACACCGAAATTTGATTTTCCAAGATACTGTTATATTTTCCCTCCTAGTTCACAATCCAAACATAGCATGAGTGTCCTGCAAACCTAAATGCTTTATTCTAGGTTCTGGAACCCTAATTTTTGAAGCCATAACTACCACAAATACATTTCCAGAGAACCATGGACTTTGCTTTACATCACTTTCCAAGGACAATTAGCTATACTTGAATAAACAAGCTAAAAATACTGAAAAAGTAACAGAAATTGCTGGGAAACTTCAGTTCTGCTTTATATTCTCCTATATGGAGAACTTACAATGGAGCATAAAAGAAAGAAAGTTGTCTCGTAGAGTTAATAAGAAACATACCAGTAGCATCAATTTCCTTGACCTTATTTGAAAAGGTACAATTGTCACACATTCCTGGGGAAACATAATAAACAAACATTATCCAGATGATTTTACTATGTCCGAACCAAAAATACAAGAAACAACTTCAGGATTAAAATGGGCAAACAGTACCGTTGCATTCCTGTAGTGGCTCAGCAAAATGTTGAAAGAAAGCACTCCGTCGGCACTCTCTTTTATACTGAACCAACGAAATATATCAGTCAGTGACAACTAAATCTTGTGCCACCATGCAAAACTAGTTCTTTTACTAATTATAATGCTTGCCTAGCGCTATTTTTAGCCCACCAAGCACCATATGGCTGAATTTTATCCATACATCAAAGTTCATATCTGTTTGCCTATTGCTCGCAGAAACTACAGCTACACGATATAACCAGAAATTTGTGGTATCTAGCCAATGAAGTTAGAGTAATGTACCTGGCAATACCGTACAATGTCATACAAGTTTTGCAACCCAGAGTTCTCATAGAAGACCATCGAGCTCTGCTCAGTTGTAGCTTCAGAGTCAGAAATAGTACTTAATGAGCAAAGACCATCATCATCTTATCTCCCTAACAATAATTTACCTGTCTTGGAACATCACCAGGCCTAAAATAAAGAAGACACTCAGAAGGAAGTCCATCTCTTCCAGCACGACCACTCTCCTGTTGCAAGAGATGTTAGGGTAAAGGGGGACTGAAATGATAGAGACAGTCAGGAGGGCGTTAACAACCTGGTAGTATGTCTCCATTGACTTGCTCAGACTATGGTGGATGACAAACCTGACTAAAATCAGAATTAACTGTTATATTTGTGATAAATCAGAGAGCGCTAAGAACCAACCAACACAATATTGAACCAACAAAGTCGGCTACATAGCCGCCTACCCAGAGGCATCAAATCAGCGCATATATACGATCCTAGAATTACAAAGTCTAGGGGACACAATCGAATTTGTCAGTTCAGTTCTAAATCAACAACCTAAAACAGGAAGACTGAATGGACAAATCAAACAACACTAAAGCTAGAAAAAAGAATTTGTTGGTAAGGTTCACGTCTACTAAATTTTAGTTCCTTACAAAAATTAACTGAAAGTTTGTTCTTTGAACATTCTTTTGTCAGCTTGGTCATGTGTCAACAAATTTAACGTAAAAGGTTTCGGAGTCAAGGGAAATATACCTTACAACGGGCAAAACTATGAACTTTTACAAGCAGGTCAGTTACAAAAGATAAGAATAAGTAGCCTCACTTGGAAACCTACAGCCAAATATGCTGACACTTACAGTCAAGGTGTCAGGAAGCTTTGAGAATAAAAAGTGTGGGCTGTTTTTCCCAATAAACAAAAGGCACCTTTTGTGAACGCGCATTGACTTGTAAGTCGGGGAATTATGACACTGGTCTTCAACCCTAATGAACCTATTAGTGCATGAACGCGTGCCTAAAGGCACCAATTAATAAAATAAACGTTTACTCCCTCTGCTCCAGAAGGATGTCTTGCTTGATTTTTCATGGAGCTTTAGGAGATGTTTTTCACTGGTCTTCAACCCATTCCTAATAAAACACTTAGCAACTAGCACGAACCATCCAGGTTTTATACGAGTTCTCAAGGTCACAGGTTATTACCTGTACTAGCTAACATTGCAGAAGAAACAGAAGATTGTCCAATTATCAAGCATATTGATTGATTTTTAAAGCATGCAAGAGTCGAACAGGTTCTGTATCACATCTAGGAAGGACTTCCAAAGATCCATAATAATAGGTAACTAGGTTTTATAACCTATGTGTGCCTTTATTTTACCAGTCAAATAGGTTGGTAAGAGAGCCTTGGGTTCCAGAGTTATGATAAATACTGAAGAACTATATCGTAGTTATATGGCAGACTTTGAGCATTTTGTTTAATATCTTCCCTAAATTCTCTGTAACCCGGGGAATGCAATGTACATTAATTTTTCATCTCTAAAATAGTAAAATAACAAGAACCATTGAGTACTTATAATGAACAATTAACTGGCCACAACATAGTGCATGAAGTTTTAGCAAATAGGGCCACAACAGCCGTTCGTGTCAATGTGAAACCATAAATAAGTGGAAAGACCAGATCACGTAAAAAAGATACGAACCATCTGGTTTATTAATTCCCATGCCAAATGCCACCTGTAAAAGGAACAAATTTCAACATTAAAGATTGACATTATGATAACTTAACAAGTAGGACACTGCAAATTATTCTTACCGTACCAACAATGACCTGCAATTTGCTACTGCTCCATCTGCACCATAAAGAAACCAAGGAAATTTGAAGCAAATGTGCAATAACGAATAGTAAGAAAGGAAAAAATGGTAAGCATGTCATGTGTACTGGCACCACAGCTACCACCTTAGCTTAGACTGATAGAATCTAAGAAGACTCTACCTGTGTCTATAGCAAGATAGGATCTACGGACCACAGATACGGAAACGGGTACCAGAAACAATATAGTCACGGGCACACTGGACACTCCAATTTCCAAAAGAAATAAGGATACTGACACGTCAGAGATGCAACAATATATAAAAATTCTAATTTTATTTATGGGTTAATTGCATTTTACCCCCCTGTAGTTAGGGTCATGTGCGAAACACCCCCCTGGGGTTCTAAATGATGCAAATCACTTCCCTGTGGTTCCATTTATGTGCGCAAGGGGGTTATTTCCCGTTAAGTAGATCAAAAAAGACCAAAATGCCATTAAGTATATACCATCTGCTATCACCCTCTTTCATTTTCTTCATCTCTCTATATCTAGCGCGTCTTCTCTCCCTCTCCCTACCACCATTAAACAAACCCCAAACCTAGAAGATAAGAAAGTCTGTTACACCATCAGGAAAGCTCGCCACAAATTGGAAGAAGAAAAGAACAAGAACGAAGAGGACGACCAGGTCGCCGGCGTTGGTGGCTGTACTCGGCGGCGGCGACGTTGTCTCCTGCCAGTGACTTGACCCGGTCCTCCTCTTCCTCTTTCGTACAGATCTGAGTCCCCCCCCCCCTCCTCTCTCTTCGCGAGATCCGGCAAAGCTTTTCGCCTAACATGGCTCCGGCGACGACCTAAGGCGGCATCATCTCCCTCCCTCTCTCTGCTTCTCTCTCTCTCTCTGAATCTTGACGAGGCTTGTACAGATGAGAAGGGGAAAGGACGGAGGGGGAAGAGGAAGAACAAGATTAGAAGTTGAAACTGAAACTGAAGGTCACAATCTGGTTTCATATCACATTATCTTGTCATCCTCTTCTCATTTCTTCTCTGTTGCGGTTGTGGGTGAAAAATTCATTTTTTTGATTTGAGACAAAGATCCCATTTATTGGTCCGACTTTTGAGATCTGGTGACAGATTTGAGTGGTTTTTTATGTGTTTAGTCATACAATGCTGAAGGAGAGAGAGTTGACTGGTGTTTGAGGGAGATGGAGGAGTTCTATGCTTTGAACTTTTAAGCCGAATTTATCAGTTTTGATTTGATAGTGGTCTTTTTTAACAAGAATTTGATAATGATAATTAAATCTGGGTTCTTCTTTTTTTTTTCATCTGGGTTCTGTTGAAGAAGATGGAGAACAAGATGCAGGAGGAAAGAAAAAAATACATATTGGGTATGAATATTTTTGGTAATATGTTAAAAGTTGAGGGCAAAATAGACAGCTCAGGTCTGCAACTTGACGGATTAACGGAATCGCACATAAACCAAACCACAGGGAGGTGTTTTGCATCATTTAGAATCCCAGGGGGGTGTTTCGCACATGACCTTAACCACAGGGGGGTAAAATGCAATTAACCCTTTATTTATTGCAGATACATACATGAAAATTGCCAAAATATTTTTTAAAGAATTTGAAAATATTTGTCTAATATAAGAGGTTCTGATCCAAAAATAACATGTGTATTCATTGCATGCTTCAGATTTCTAGTTAAATTTGCTTCTCCAAGTCGACCTTTTCTTGCCGTAACTGTACCAGGATTTCTACTATTTTTCTCCAACGTACAATAAACTGAGGGAGAGAGAATTGAGAAGCACATTTCTAGCCAAGCGAGTGAGTAAGAAAGAAAATAGTTAAGAGTAGTATGTTGGACTTGTCATCCTTTCTTCACCTATACTGCCTCACATGTTCCTCCCTCATCTTCCAGTTCCAATAACATATAGTTCAAACCTAGCGCTTTTGTGATATGAAATTTTTTCGCACGACATTGGTGAACATATCCGCTAAAAGAGTAAGTTTAAGATATTTGGGCACATTTGGTGAACATATCAACTAAAATAAGGTTAAAAAGATGCCACAGGAGATGGTAAAGCATATCCCAAGCCCCATCCTTGTACTTGCTCTGAGATCAGACTCTAATCTACCGTTTTCCCTCACCTACTATGCTCTGCCCTTACAAATTCCTAAGCCTAACACACTTGTTCCAG
Organism: Linanthus parryae; assembly: GCA_023055425.1. Taxonomy (NCBI): domain Eukaryota; kingdom Viridiplantae; phylum Streptophyta; class Magnoliopsida; order Ericales; family Polemoniaceae; genus Linanthus; species Linanthus parryae. The sequence goes on from JALGPY010000001.1 coordinate 128,540,728, forward strand.
AATACCCACTACCCACCAGCACGTGTCCCTTCTTCTGCAGCAAGTACTATTCGCAGAGGGCTCGGCCTCTTCTTTTGCCTGGTAGTAGTACATATTTAGTCCACGGTAGTTCAAACACTCCCCCCCCCCCTCCCCCCCCCCCCCCCCCCCCCCCCCCGAAAAAAAGAACCACCATGTGCAGAAGTTGCAGCCTCCAAAGTGTTCCTTCAGGGATTGACAGTCACCTGAGAACTTCTGATGTACCGTTGAGAACTAGCAATGTTGAAGAACACCTTCACGCTAGACACAGCACTAAATTGGCATCCAAAGAGGGTGAATGGTGTAAGGTACTCCCGTGGACCTGCAACATGAAAAACAGGATGAACAGATGGAACTTCCAAGCTTTTAAGCAACTGTTGGAGCTCAAGAATGGATAAGAAGGGACCATAATACCCTTGGCCTAAGTGTGGCTACGGACCCAAAGACTACGGAGAGTCTTGGGTGGAGCTCGGTAGAGAGACAGGAAGATGGTTGGATCAAACGCGTCCCAGCAGCTATTTATGAACAGGGTACGTTCACGTCGCAATCCGTTATGGCGAAATTGGTTCTCTCCCCGAAGGTGGTCGATCCGCAGATAGATTGTAGTCCGATAAAAGTCTAACTCCGATCTCCAATCCTCAAATCCCTAGTGATCTGGCAACGATGGAGACTTGGGCATTCCAATTCGAATCTTCCGTAGCAAGTTAGTCAATGGATGACCTTGCTTATTCCACAGAGTACGGTGTCTGTATCAGAGTGACAACATCCTAGTAGTCGGACTAAATTAATCAGATTGTCATAGGCCGGCTGTTTTTGCCTTGTGAGCTGGATATCATGTACCCACATAAAATATCCCTTCCCACGTCAAAAACAATGAAAAAGGAGTCTGCACTAGATAGAGCTTGTGGGTTACTCCTTGGGCTTAAGATTGTGATCAGGTTATTAAGATCAGGAAGTTGATGGCACAATGGTCAAATAGAACTTCCCTATGGTAGCAATACAAATGGAGCATCAAAATAACTGACGAGCCAATATTCCATCCAAAGAGTTCTAGAAAATCGTAATATAGGAGCCACGTAGTTCCTAGACTTCCGTACAGGACTAGGGATAGTATTGTACCTCCTGCTCCTTATCCCGTGTTTGGGTGCAGTATATGGAGCAGGCACAATTTTCATTTCCTTATGCCCTCCACAATTTTTTTCCTACAACCTTATACCATCTCCTGGATAAGGAAATAGCGGATAAGGTGGGTAGTTGGCAAAACTATACTACCCCCACATAAAAGGTGGTTGTGAGTAGAAACCCTACACTGTCATTCATTCATCCTCTACTGCAGATCATTGCATCTTATCCTTCTCATATCCTGCTCTAACCAAACACTCGGAACCAAAAATCACTTATCCTGCCTTGTCCTGATACAATCATATTCCACCTCATATCCCAGTATATCTCTTGTCCCCATGACTTTTATCCCTTACCCAAACGAGGCAGTACAGGGATTTTTTGTAGAAGGCATTTTAAGTGGTCAAAAGCTGTTAGCCCGGAAGGCACATCCGCAGCAGCGAAGGCAATTCATCTAAGCCATGGACAAACACCAACAGGAACTTGCCTAGCTACATCTCACATGGAGTAAGAGCACTATATTCTTATATGTACTCCATGGTGGGTTTTCATGTCTACTTCTAGATTCTTTTGTTTCAACAAAAGGAGCTATCCACAAGAGGAAGTTCTGATACAATTATACAAGATTCATCACTATATTGATTGCGCTCACAAACTTCTCTTGACTTGGAGAACAAATGTCTTCATCCCACTTCAAAATTTACAATCAGAATTGCTGTCCACTTTTCTATCTCCCCTGCCATATTTTTCCAACCATCTCCGCTTTATTGCCTAATTACATAATCAAAACGTTTAAGTTCTCGTTCACTATCACATTGCATATATGCAGACCTTATTTTTTCTACAAAATAAATTTCTAGTCCACCACACCATAAATCATAATGGATATTTTATCTAGCCACTTCTCAATTCAAAAATTGCGTTTCCTAGTTTTGACATTACAAGGAAACAAAAATATGAGGGTCGGTTCAAACTAAAGTGCTTTATTAAAAGTGGGTGTCCGTACAAAAGACAATGACATGAACCCATTTGTAGATAACCTCCAGACATTATCAAATGATCAAAAGCAGAAACAAAACAAAACAAAACAAAATGACCAACGAAAGAACATAACTTTTACCTTTGATGAACTTTCTCGCGGTCATTTACATCCATATCAGCGTGATAATGATGCGCTGAAATTCCCCTGTCACGGAGCTCTTTTGCGACCTACATTGGTCGAAATTTGATGAATAATAAATGAAAATTAGTTTCTCTGACATTAATAATCAAGCAAAAAAAATAAACAGTGTAAATACAGATCAACAATGGTGTGGCATTTAAGACTTTCTGACTTTTACACTTCTAGAACTCTACAAGTCAGATAAATGTAATGATAACTACACCATCATCAGAAACCACCCCACCCCCCAAAACAAGACCAATATTAGCAATAAATAAATAAACATTCACTCCATGTCAAGAAAGACAATCCTGCGTGTTCGGCCAGAATGAAGAAAGACGGCAACTATTCTTGGTTGAATGTGTGACCCACCTACTCATCAAATTAAGACTATGATCATGAACATTAAAACATTAAATCCATTTCTCAGCTGAAATTCGATTTGTTAAATTATGACTCCTCCTCATCAAACGGAATTTTGTTTAGCTGAATCATGAATAGGATTTCAATCATGACAAAGATTAAGCTTCGATGTTCAAAGAAGACTGAACAATATATTCCAAAACACTATGGGATATACCAATGGTACACGCACACACATATCAACAAAAGCAAACTATTGTTCCAAGAAATTGACTTAATAATGAGTGGTTTGAGAACACGCTCGATCAAGACAAAACTAGCCTTTAGAGAAGGAAACGTGAGAGGGAAAGTAACAGAAAACATTAAAAGAATAAAATAAGCATTTGGAACAAGCTATATTGATATAGCTAAGGTCCAAATACATCAATTAGGTCAGGAGAACCCCATAGGTGGAAGTAATATAGAAGATATGTTTTAATCATGGTCTATACAAATCACTTCATCACGTTTACGCAAAAGGGACTGGGGATAGGAATGACAATTTCAGTATCTAAGTGTCAGCCTCTCTTTTTCTTTAGTAAAGGAGAAATAAAGTCAATGTCTCTTGAAAGGACGGTGACAGCATGTCACAAGTATCCCAATTTTGTAATTTCAGCACATTGGGATGCCTCAACCCCAACGGATTGTTGGCCTAGTGGTAATAACCATGGCCATAGGATTGGCCCCTGAGGTCCAATATTCGAACCACATGGACGGAAATAATCCTTCGGGCTACAGGAAATTTAACCAACCTCTCCAGGACCTGTGGATTTAGCCGAGGTGCAGGCAATCTTGTTGCCAACTGGAAATACACTTAAATAATCCTTCGGGCCCAAGGTCCAACACTCTTAAGTACATCAAAAAATTAATTGTTTTATCCAGAATTCCAGATTGCTAAAAGAAGATGCTAAAAATAAAAAGTAAAGCAGTTTGACCAAACCTGTTCACATTCTTTCCTTGAGAAGCAATATACTATCCCGGACTCATTATTTGGATAAGTACTTTGTATATATTCAGCAATTTCATCAATAGCAGTCTTCCCAACAGATGATTTTCCTCGAACCTGAAATAAGGCGATAAATTTAATTCTTAATGTCTCTAACTTAGCAGAAATCCACTTAACAAAATGAAGTGAAATGATAGAAATACCATGTAAAAGAGATTTGGCCTGTTCACTGAGCTAACAAACCTAACACATTTTGGAATACGAAGCATCTCCATCAGATCTGCTTGGACTTTTCTAGTAGCCGTTGCCTGGGACAAATCAATGCTATGAGGTGAACAGCTACAAATTCTACCAATATCGACTGTGCATTGTTAGAGAGCTGACAAACTTACAGTCAAAGCAACCATGGGAACATTGGGGAACTGAGTCTTTAAGATGCCAAGGTTTTTATAGTCCGGACGAAAATCATGACCCCACTGACTACAGCAGTGAGCCTCCTGTGAGTGGATCAAATAGTAAACAGAATCAATTCTCTAGAAAAGAGCTCTAAAATCAGATAAAGAAACGATTGTCCTCTGTATGTACTCCCATTTGGTTGCTACAGAATTACAGCTTAGGCCGGACCATATCAATCTATAACATCTGGTCAAAGCACAACCCTCCAGGTATATAGATGGTATCAAGTGGGATTCATTTGGACTTCGTTTGCATAGTGATGGGCCCTGCTTTAGCTTAGGCAATAATTACACACATATATAATTTTGCAAGAATAAAACACAATAGAATGTACAGGCAATTCAATTGCATGTCCATGTTTTCTTTATCTTAGGACAAAAAGGAAGAATTTCATCAATATGAACTATTTCAGTTGTGATAGGTAGTTTAAATTATAAATCTCAGAAAGACGTATACACAGGAACTAATAGGTCATACGCTCATAACTCGGACAATGAATGAAGAAAAACTGGAAAAGCAGACTAAGCCAACGAATTTAGGAACTCTAGCAAATGATCAATAGAGCTAAGCAGCATGACGATGAGCCATTCGGAAAGTAACCGAAGAATAAAGCCCTTGACAATAAACTGACTTGTACTCTGTTTATCGACACAAAAACCACCCAAGCAGTCAATAAATCTGAAGCTGTAGCAGTAGACCCAAGAAATGCCAGAGGTAGATAAAATCAGACTCTCCGAAAGACCACACAGCACGACAATACAGCAGGATGTGGTTAACCAATTTAGAACCAGACTTGCACAAACAGCAGTAATTAACTAATACCTGATGACAAGGGACCAAGTTGTCAATTGTTAAGATCCTGTTATGAGCTGCAGACAACAAAGAAAGAGACCCATAACGGAGCCCCTACTTTCCATAACAGAAAACGAACAGAGAACAGCCCACTCGAAGACAGGTGCCTCTCCAGAGAGTCCAAACTCCAACCCCTTAAGGATGTCCGATACGGCTAAGAACAGTATAAAAATTAAGAAAATCATGGACCTCCCAGACATTCAAGTCACCAACTCTCACCCACTTGCGCGCTAAAGCACTAACTCTCCAGAAGCAAATGATCCCGGGCTAAAAGAAAAATGTAAGGAAAATGACGTGACAAAAACATCGTGCTTAACCACTAATGCGCCCAGAACCGAACCATATTATCTTAACCAATCTTGAATCAGACATTTCCTCAAAATGATCCCAACGAGCTGCAATACATTACCACAACCGACATCCATAAGACGCTCTAACCATATTGGGGCCCCAATTCTCCCTCTTTGTCCCAAACCTAGTTCAATCACTCTCCTCGAAGACTCACGCTCGAGCCCAAGCCTCCACAGCCACTTCCCAATAAAGCTTGATTGAAAAGGACTAAGCAACGAATACCACAACCTCGGCTATCAACCGGATGACACTCTGTAACCCAATCAACCAAACGATACTCATCCCCCATCCCTCCCATAGAGATCACGCTGAATTTTCCCCAACCACCTAGCCAAGCTATTATTCTTTGGAATTAAGATATGCTCTCAGAGATCAGGCTGGGTGTTCAGACCCCACCACCACAGGAAAATGCCTGTGCCAATTACCCGTGCAAAAAATGCTTGACCCCAACTCAAATAATCACCCATTTCCTCCTCTCTATAAATAGTCGAAGGAGAAATTCTACAGGACCAAGTCCATGTTATCATTGACGGCGCTCATCCAAGTTCTATACATGAACACATCTTAACAGAGTAAAAAATCGTACTTGCCTAATGAAGGTTGAGTCGAGCCGAGCCAAGCAGTGCTTAACCCAACATCAGAGCCCTTAAAGGGTATCACTATGATAAAGAGAGATTTCACAATGACAAATTTTATTCCATTTTCGGGTTCATATTAATGCTAGATACAGACTTCTAGGGGAACAAAAGATGCCTAGCTGAAGAGATGCTACAAAGCTGTAGTATATATACACATGGGCAAAGACAAAGAAATATATGCAAGTTCAAATGTCATATAGTTGTATGAATCATGGGAACATCCAAATCCCTATCAGTTAATTCGTTAGAGGCTGCCATAAATTGTTCAATCCAAAATGTCTATGTTTTACCTTAATTAAATAACACTTGGCCATATTCTTTTCGTCTTACAGTTATACTTAATATGAAGTCTGGAATGAGGTGCGATTTCATATTGATGGCTTCTTCCAAAATGCATTGAGCGCGACAATATTTAGTTTTGGCATCTATAGCTTCTTTCAACGTAGTACTTATCAATAGATTCTCCCCTCTTTGAAGCTTCTTTGCCTGGACAAAATACTCTGCAATGGGGAACTAGGTGCTCAAACAAGCATGTGTTTCAACAGAACACAAGAAATAACTTAATATGGCTAGAATGATATCTTTATATAACTAGTAGTTCATAGCCTGACATAGCAAATTACTGATCATGCACATATGAGCTCAGGTCATGATGCAACCAATAATAACATAAACCTCGTGAAAACTCACTGAAGGATGGGACACAATTCATTCCCTTCCCACAAACAAAGATACAGCATGACAGACAATACACAAACCACGATGAGGCTAGAAAAAATAGCTTATCGCGTATGAATTTGTCCACAGATATTGATCTCGTGTTGCAATATATATCTTCCATTATTACATTGGGTCGAAAGACTCAGCATTTATGAATGTTATAGAGCAAGAAGTGTATCTTTCAATGATGAACAGAGCCAAGAACCATCAACAAGTAGCATAGGGAAGGCACAATCATATAGTTCCATATTTAGTATGTTAGCTTGTTAGCTATACTCACATCAACTGAAATTAGAGACAGACGGCCAGCATGATGGCATTTCTCTAGTTTTGACATAAATCTCTTGCTTTTTGATATCTTCTCTGGAGTGACATACAGTATCTTCAGTTCTCCTTCACCCTTCTCCAGGGATTTATAAATAATTTTTTCATCTTCTTTGTTCGTTGTTGAGGTCAACATGAATGCTGGGATGCCCAATGCAGCCAAACCCATCACCTAAGGAAAGTAGGGTCATGAAAATAACAATGCATAAATATTCAAATATACAAATAACAAGATGACAAGGTAATATAGAGTGTAATATAGCTGGCCCAAATCATCAGCCATATTGACCCATCACTATACGGTATTAAAAGGTATTGAAATGAGAAAATAATTCTGCTATGCAGCAACAATTAGTCAAGGATGTGTACATTTATCCACTTATCCCGTTGTTGTATAAGTCAAATTATTCATAAGTGTCAAAAAATTTTACATTGTGGATGTAAAACTTCTTTTATCTGAGCTTAGGAGACACTTCAATACCTAGTTTCATGTGACTCGGACAATATCGCCTATTTTCACTTCTACTTTGACCTTTGTTCTACTAATATCTTCCATATAAAAATAGTGGTAACCGGTATTCCGGTAATAGTTTACCTTCAAGTTTTCTCTACTTCTTCCGGTAACAGTTTTAAAAAGCGGACCAAGGTTACCAGGATCGCAGAAAGGTGTGGTACGCGGAACGGGATCAAGAACACGGTACGCAGTCTGGTAGGAATGCAGTTCGCAAGGGGGTAGGCCTCTTCGGGTCGATTAGTTGGGATCGAGATTTGCTTGTTTGGTTCGAAGAATACTTGTTAGCATTTCCTAGTAATATCGATTTGTTATCAGGTAAAGTTTTGTAGGGATAATAAGAAAAGTTTGAGGTAAAGATGTGAATTATTTGATGAAATTATTATGGGGTAAGAGAGTAATACTTTTAAAATATTTAGCTATATGTGTAAAAACATAAGGGATTGCCATAATCAACGATCTGGATCGCGAACGACCACTGATTGGGTTCGCGCGATCTGGATCGCAGATCACACCCGTTTGAGCAGTTTCAGGTAACTTTTGACCAGACCTGACAAAGTGGTCCGACCAGTTAAACCATGAACCGGACCCGGGTTGAAAAGTAGACCTTTGTACAGTCAAACCAGGACACGCCAGCACAACCAGCAATTCAGCTGGAAAACGGTAAACCAACCGGGAACAGACCCATGCCGTTGGTATTTAAAATTTAGATTCTGCAGGTGGCAAGGATTGAACACTGTACCTCAGGGTGCAGCAACCAATCACAAACAACCAGACCTCGATACATATCATTTCTAATAATGTAAAACAATTACTAGTGTTCATTTGTGTTCCAAATCATGACTCATGAGTAGCCACTTTCCATTATACTTCATGGAATATAATATTTTTAAAAATGTTTATTAATAATGTTCCACACTTTCAATATTGTCATAAATATATAATTAAACATCATTAAGGTGACATATAATGGTAACTACTATTAGCAGTCCTTCAATTTATTTTACTAAACATTTAAGCTATTAACCAAGTAATTATTGTCTGAAACCATATTATGTGACACGTCTTCTATTCTTTACAAAATTATAAAAGTAAAATTTATTATTGTTGAGCCAGAGGTTTAACCAGTTACTGACCAGGAACCTTAACCAGTTTGAAATAGCTCTCTCCTATAGGAATTACAGTCAGCTGATTTCCCATCTAATGCTATACAAGTATCAATTATAAATGAAATATACAATAAATGGACCATGTTTGCAGAAGTCTATCTTTACATTTTATTTCTGCAGGAGCTTTCAATGACCAAATCAGGGGGTTTTGTTTATTTGCCATTCAATAGATCTGACGGTTCTTAGGTTGCTCTTGAGTTTGAACAGAAACACCTTCCAATCCGAGTAAAGGTAATGTGCTTCATAGTACATTTAGACAGTTTTAAAACCAGACTGGACGTCGAACTGGTCAAGGGACAAGTTCACCGGTTCTCCGGTGGTTCAACAATTAATTCAATTAGTTAAATACACATGTTTTCAAAATATTAAAAGTAATAAATATGTTTGAACTTACCATTTTTACTGAGTTTATAAATTATATGTGTTCAAAAGTGATATAGTATGATCAAATAAGTAAACATGTTCAGTGAAGTCACTCACAAATTCATATATTTGACACAATGTGTAATTAATTGTAACAATTGTCTTCTGGAGCTATTCTGAGAAATAATATACATTAGTTTTTAATTGAATTCTAAATGTCAATTGGCATGGTGGTTCCGTGTGCTTGTCAACGCAGAAGTTGCTTGTTCGAAACTCTGTAAACAGCACACGTTTATTTTAATATTTCGCCGAGGCGGTTCAGAACCGGGTGGGCTCCAATCAAGTAACTGCCAGTTTTGGTAATCCACTTTTAGACCCAAACCGGTCACGGGTCTGGTTCACCGGTTTACTGGTCCACCCGACCAGTCCGGTCCGGTTTTAAAAACTACGCATTAAGCCATTAACGAATGACTCGGTGTTGGAAGTAGGGTAAAGACTACCAGGTATTCCCTTTCTGCTGAATCCCACACAACTAAAGTTATAATACAACTCAAAGAAGAGACACGACTATTTTCCTTGATGACCTTTCTTCACCTTAAAAAAGATTTTTGAAAAAATGAAATACTTTCTTTTCCTTGTTAAGGGTAAGCGGACATTATCAAGAAAACATGATTTACACTCAGCATGTTCCGGGAATGCTTTACAGTTCATTTATCAACTTTTAACTGTACTACCAATGTTATTGTTTCTAATGCACTCTTTTAGTCTTTTTTTAAAAGGTTTTCAAAAGGATGTGGCTCCCACAGATACTAGATACCTCGCCAGAGCCTGCAGAACCGACTTCTATGTAACTTACAGTATTATGCAGATAGAGCGTCAGCGTAATATTACAAATCTCCTTGATCTGGCTGTATTGTAACAAATTATTAAGGAAGGTCACTATAACTTACACAAAAAACATTAGAGCACCTGATCCTGAATAAGAGAAAGCAAAGGACTGATGACAAGAGCCACTCCATCACGAAGAATAGCTGGAAGCTGATAGCAAAGACTTTTTCCACCTCCAGCAGCCATTATTACAAGAACATCTCTGCCACTCATGATGGCATTGACAATCTGTTGAAAGTAGGATGTTTATTAGTAGAGACTCAACTGAATTCAGTACCATCTACTCCAATGAAAACCATACAGGAATTAACATTTACTGCCTTGTAAGGTAATACAAATTCTACTTTGGTGGGATGTAATAAATTATAAAGAGACAGCTTTACAAATGCAATTACATTGTAAATTAATCAAAGCCAGAAAAGTTAGTGTTGGCGGTCAACACTACTGTCACTCAGCATGAATCTTTGGCAGAATGTAGGCCTCATGTAGTAAATAACAAAACCGAATATTCTAAATTGGCATACTCTCTGCTTAGAAGGAGATAGATATAAAGCATTGCACTGTAATATAGAAAGAAGTCTGGAGGGATAAATTGTAAGAGATGACTAGAGGTTTCTATTCTAATCCTTCTGAGTTCAAGTTAAACTCTAAGTCCAATACTATTCTCCAGATCATAAGCGTTACCAACCTGTAGTTCCACCAAAAAACAAATTAGTAAGGAGAGGAGTAGCCCAGGATCCTATTAGTTATTGTTGTACTTTGTAAATGCTCGTTGTGTCCTATTAGTTATGGTTTGCGGGTGAGGGTGAGCAGGTAGGTCTTCTGACCGAGCACGTGAAGAAAGAGACCTATCTGATTCGTCGGGGGAGTTCCACCTCAAAACCAATTCGCAACGAGAGTGGTACATCTGAATCTTATTAACCACACATACATCTCTTCAAACCCAGATGGGGAACAAACACGATTCACACGCCTCCTCACGCCCTACACGCCAAACTGAAATAAATTCAGACAAACCAACACGACATGGCACTCATACCAAGTTGAGAATCATGAGTTCTACCTCAAAACCAATCGACAACGAGAGTTGCAGCCGGGAGTTTATTAGTTGTTATACTTCGTAAATGTCAATGCGGGAGCTGGACTTCTCAAACAAACCTATTCAAGAATGTATCATCTATCTTTTGTAATGCTGATTCCCAGGGAAATGAAGTTGCACACAAACCTCCAGCTCAATCAGAACCCACACTTACTAGAGTGGTAGATGATGTAATCTTATTATATTTTCCAATTTCGAATTTCTTAAAAAAATCGGAAGTGTGATTTTGGCCTTTCAGTTCAATAGAACCATTTTCTATCATTGTCATATACAATTATTATTATTATTATTATTATTATTATTATTATTATTATTATTATTATTATTATTATTATTATTATTATTATTATTATTATTATTATTATGGGGTGCAAGTTCAAACCCGAAAACCGCAAACCGAATCGAACCGAGCTAAACCGGACCGAAATAAACCGAACCGAGAACAAACCGTTCAAAAGACAAACCAAACCGGACCGAACCGGTTAAACCGTAATAAACTGTTTAAACCGTATTGCATAGAATTCATATACCCAAAACATAGTATTATTGTTTTTTCATGTAAAATTTTCAAGCTGCATCCATATCATGTAGTGATTGCTTGAGTTTTTTTTGTAAAACATTCTCATAATATCAAGAAAACGATTGTAGATTCGATTGAGTATACTTTACTCCCAAATATTTGAAAAAAAAAGTTTTTTTATATTTTTTAGTTTACATATCTAATTTTAAGTTTCACTTGGTACTAATATGCAAACCGCCGGTTTTAACCGGACCGAACCGCCTAAACTGAGACCGAGGCGAAACCGAACCGAGACTAAACCGAACCGTCGAGGTTTGGATTTTTTTCCCTCAAACCGGACCGAACCGAACCGTTTGCATCCCTATTATTAATATTATTATTATTATTATTATTATTATTATCATTATTATTATTATTATTATTATTATTATTATTATTATTATTATTATTATTATTATTGTGGTGATCAATACCACCACCACCACTACCATTATTATTGTTATTATTATCATTATTATTATTATAACAAAAAAAACATTGGCACTTCTATGGATTTATGTTATCCAGTACACAAGGTATCTCAGCCACAAGGGTTCACACCCCTGTTTGCTAGGATTTAAAGGTTTAGGCACATCCATGATTCTATTTGTGAACCGATTAGGTAGACTTTTTTGGCATATTCTTTTATCTCTGATTGAATATTTTCAATTCCATGTCAAATATTATGTTTTAGTGCCATGACCAAGTAGTGATTGGAAGTGATGAACCTCGACATTTAGGTACCTATTGTCACGGGCTGACATCTCGGCTAGCACTTGGTGTGCGAACCCAATGTCACCCCATGACCATGATTTGGTTGGTGCTAGAATAATTCATATAATCAGAGTTCGGAGGATGATGTGGAGTGTTTTAGAAACAAGTTGAATAAACTAGAGCATGACGGAATGTTCTAGAAGACGGTGGAACAATCTAGAAGTTGGTGGAATATTCTAGAAAGGTCTAGAATGTGAAAGAAGGTTCAAAAATATTCTAAAGGGTTCTCGGATGTTCTAGAAGCGGGTAGATGGTTCAGAATGTTCTAGAACTACGGGGAAGGTTCGAAAATATGGTAGATGTTTGTGGAATATTCTAGATAGAAAGAGAGTGGAATAATGTTGTAAAGTAGGAAGATTCTAGAGCTAGCATTAATTAGAGTAGCTAGATCCTTCCATGACTTGTATAAATAGGTGAGAGCTCATTTGGCGCAAACCATCTCTCAATCACTCTCTCAAGCACTCTCATGTACTCTTTGATAGTAACAGAAGTTCTCTTCCCATACATCACTCTTACATCCAAAGTATTCCGCAAGAATGGTTTTAAGGGCATACTCGGGAGTAACGGTGTGACGACGTCCGAGTGCCGCACTGGTTGTGGTGGGATCGAGACCCCGGCCCGTGACACTATGAAGCAAACAAAATGAAGGGTAGAAAGGAAAATAGAACACTTCGAAGCTATAGTACTTGGACGACTAATCACATAAAACTGTACATATAAAACGCCGCAAGAACAGGCCTATCCAGAAAATAAACTGGTAAGATACTAAGAATCATTCTGACGCCGAAGTGTACCAAAAAGGACTTCTGACAATAAAAATCACACAAATATTATGCGAATTGACAAAGAGAGCACTGACCTCGCGCTGATTCGCGCGGTAGTTGGAGATGCCAAAAACATTGAACCTAACATCATCAGCTCGAGAATCCCATTCAAAAGAACCCGTCCAATTCTCTGCGGCAGCAGAAGATCCATCGTTATGAGGACTTCTTGACACTTCACAAGCTTCCACAAGAGCTTTCAGTTCCGATTTTCTCTCATACAACCTCTCTTGTCGGTCAAGTAATATCTTTATCTGGTCTGTAGAACAATGAAGAAAACTGTAAGGAAATTACTTTTTATGGTGCCTGGTATTAGATTAAGCTTTATTTGTGAAAAGAAAAGCTCGGCATGGAAACATTTTTACATAGACAAACATTTATGCTTTTCATTTCAAGCACTGATCAAATTCACCCATTTCAAATATCGTACTGACATAAGTAACAATCAAAGCTAAACCAATGGTATAAACTTATATGTTCTTCCAATATGATGTAATGTTTTTGGAGAACTCAAGAGGAGAAAGCACAAGTTTTAAGTTATCTTTTATGAACAAAATCATTTCCATCAGTGTCATAGGATTCTCAATTCCTTTACGGATCGTTCTAGAGTTCAGAGTCTCTAGCATCCAGTGCAACTATTTCTCGTATTAGCATTAGCAGCTCAACCCAACAAGTATGTTCTCAATTTGATCAATGTTGACCCCATGGATCAACTTCAACTTGCTGATTCTTCCCAAAGTCGCATACTCATATAAATGTGGGTTAAATTAGGCATGTTTTATAGTGTTTACCGATGTTTTCCTTGGTAAGTTAAAAGTTGATCCTTTGTCTTTCTCACTAACACACTAAAGGGTTGTGCTGGAATTTTCAACGGCCTTGTGTTTTTCTATTGTCAATGTCTCCTCACCCTATTCGCATGCCCATTAAGTTGCATCCAACTATTCTTTCTTAGTATTACCTGTTTTTTTATCTTCTAAATGAACAAAGTGCAGTTAAGCATACACTATTCACCGTTTGTTCAGCCGACAAACTCTATATTTTGCCTTTGACAAGTCGTCACTCATCACTAGTGATATAGATTTCACATATAAGTACTTAGTAAGCACATTCAACACTAAACAATAGAGCATCAGATGTTTAAATCTCAAAAGGGAAATAATGACATGCATTTGTCTTTATGTTTCACCCAGAGCTACGTGCCTTGAGAATTCAAGTATGTGTTGTTTGCTATTACGTCACGGGAACCTGGTAAAGTAAATACGTACGACTAGGTGGTGCCCACTGAGAAATTTCTACTTGTATGAATACCTTAATTCGTTCGCCTCTCAAGTTTGCTCTTCTCGTTATGCCTTCATTGCAGGGTCCTCATATTAGGATTGACAATTTTGGACTCGGCAATTGCAAACCTTTAGCAGTCTGTTTTTACTTCCACAATAAATTGATTCCCGTAACAATGGTTGGGGTGAAACTAGTGCGAGTTTAATAGAGTTATATAGCACTGGGAACCTAATCCAGACCTACTTTTTGTCAAAATCAAATCAAGTTTCGAATCATGAAAATTGATTGCTATTTGGCCTTGACAAGTGTTGCTAATTTCAGTATACAAAGAACTGAGATGCTGCCAGTGGCAAAATCATGGCCACCTAGAATCTAGACCTCTCCGCTCTCCTATTTCCACTACCCACCCGATTGTTTCAGCATTTTTGTTCCAGATTGTGGAAACCCTAATTCAATGTTCTTCTGTATAGTTAGCAGGTAGTAATATGTAACTTTATGAAATATCAAGAGTACAAGAGGGATATAATGCAGTCATAAATGAAATTATAATCGAGCATTGATGTTTTGAAACCAGTTCGATCATACGATAAGAATAGATAGAGAAGAAGGAGCGAACCCTGAACGTCTTGAATCTCGACCTCAACGTTGAGCAGCTCTTCTAGAAATTCTTCTGTGGAGGCCATCTCATGCCCTCTCTCTGGAACTGCGTTTGGAGTTTGGCCGGAGACTGTTAAGGGTGCGAAGAAACCCTAGCGAAAGATTTGAACAGATTAGGAGAGGGCGTTGGGTTTAGTCCTTCTCTTCCCACGGTGACGCTAGGAAGTGACTTCGAAGTTCGAACTATGAAGATACACAAATGGCGACGGAATTTTGAGGAAAAGACACTTTACTCCCTCAAGTTTTGTGGGAAGACACTTTCAATTCATCCCCGTTTAGTTTGGAAAATGACACTTTCACCCGTTTGTGTGCCAAATTTTAGGGTTTAGATAGGGGTCCAACAATGAAAGTAGTTTTTCACAAATTTGCGCTATTAGACTCAAAAAAGCCTCGGGACCAGTTGCTTTCTGACAGCGGAAGTAGTTTTAGTATGTTTCGTAAAAATAATTTTTTTACTTTTTCGGACACTATTCACCTAAAGAAGCAAGGGGTGGAGATACTTTTCCCGAAAGTGCTTTCGATTAATTTGTCTACAAACGATTCTAGACTTACAATTTAAAAAATTTCAATAGTTATCTTTACGGAAATGACATGTGGTGTCATATTATTTTTTTTTATTTTACTCTCTCACAACAATTTCACAGTTAATTTTACCAAATACAAAATTATTATATCAATATTTTACTACAGTTTTTACGTAATATGTACCAAATAACATTTAAAGTCGCAACAACTTTTACATAATGTTTTCTCCACGACAGCTTTTAGCACCGCCACAGCATATTAATCCGGATTCAGGTAAGGGTATGTCTAACATTGAAAGTAGTTTTCGGACAAATTTGCGTTATATGACTCGAAACGGCCTCAGGGCTAGTTTGGAAATGCTGCGGCAGTGCTAGAGAATAGCTATGTGAAAATCCTGTGAAAAAACTGCAGTGAATTCTTGATAAAATGTTGTTTGGTAAATATTACGTAAAAGCTGATGTGAAATATTGATATAGTAATTTTGCGTGTTGTAAAATCAACTGTGAAGTTGTTGTGAGAGGATAAGATGACAAAAATATATGATACGGTAATTTTCGGAAAGATAACTAGTGATATTTTAAAAAATTGTAAAGATTTCTCAAAAAATAAAATTAAAAAATGTAAGGTTAAAATTGGGTGTAGATAAATTAATCGAAAGCACTTTGTAGAAAAAGCATCTCCCCCTTGTTTCGTAAGAATTGTTGTGAGACACAAAAACTGTTCGGAAAAACAAAAATTTTATTTTTACCAAACACGTTAAAATTGCTTTTGTTATCGAAAAGCAGTTGTGCTGACAATCCCAAACTCTCGTCACTTCAAAACCCGATTAGGGCCCCGGCTCCAACTGAATCCTAAGTAACCGAACCCGGCGATTTCCATAGTGAGACCAGACCCGAATGATTCCTTCCCGCAATTGCGAACCCTAAGACTCACTCTCTCATAAATCCAGTTCTTCCCGCCCAAAAAATCCCCTACAAACTGGGTGTTCCCGGAACAAATCTTGGCTGAGCAGTGCATTTCGCAACTTCCCAGCGACTGAAACTTCGCAAGCTCTCAGGCTTCTTCTTCGTCCATGGCTTGGTGGGAGGGAGTCGACGAAACTCGCATTCTCGTCGCACCAGGTAATTTCTCCTTTCCCAGTCGATTGGCTTCCGCAATTCATATCAATTGACACAGAGTTCGATCGTAATTACACGAAAGAATCAGGATTTATTTGATTTCTCGTCATGAGAACGAAGTTACATACATAAATCATGAAGACTCGAAGCAATTTTTTTTTTTTTTTTTTTTTTTTTTTTTTTTTTTTCAGAGAATGGTGGAATTGGGGATTCCAAAGGGCAATTGCTGGCACTTCAACACCCAAAATCTGGTAATTTCTCCAACTACTGGTTTTGTTGTTGTAATCTTTTCACTATTCATGTTCTGTCAGTCTTTTACATCTGGTAACTTCTGACCCTATTTACCTTCATCGATAAGCTATTAGTAGAATCAAAGAAGAATTAAAGAAAAAGATGCTTATCCCCATACCAGGGAAGGAACCTTTTATAACATAGTCTAGAAGGTTGGGAGAAACTGAAAAGATCGCCATTTAATAGAGTTGTCGCACGAGAGTTCCATTTCTGCCCAATCCACAAAACAAGTCCCTTTTGGATGGAGAACGTATGGTATTCTCTTAACGGGATTCTGTTTGTCTATCTGTCTATAAAGGATACCACTTTTTAAGTAGTTGGTACACATTGGTAGTGGAGAGGGACCACGCGGTGTGCTCTGTTGGAGCTCTGAACAAATTCTCGTTTTCTTAACTTTTCAAAAAATATTTTCGTGCAATACAATTTCTCCTGCTTGGCATTCATGCTAAATGTGTCAGCATTTAGTTTTCATTATTCATATTTTTCATCTGCCAGCTACTTAACCCCGCTTGATAACAATTGACTGATTGATGGGTTTCATACTTCCATGTTTGTATTCATTGACATGAGCACCTACCATTGTAGTATCACGTGATTGGAGTTCAAGAAGTTGAAATGGGGGGAGGGGAGTTATTGGATATAAATTGTTACTATTGCATGATTTTTAATTCTCAAATTCAACTGATTTTGTACTCTAACCTGTTAACTTGCAAGGTGCGGTTCCTAAATGCTCAAGTGTCTTCAAATGCTAGCTTTCACTATTTATTTCAAGTCTAACAAGAATTCCACATTTTTTTTTCGTTTGTCTGACAGGGAAGAAAACATCTTATTTGTTGACAAATGGGTTTCTTCACGAAATTCACTGGTTTAAGCAACCATATGGTTCTTGGTTCTTGGGAGAATATGTTTCTGAAGGTACATATTATCAGATAGGCTTAATTACTTATTGCATACCCCCACTATAGTGAAACTAACACATTGCAACCCCCATTTCTAGAATAGGCTTATTGCATCCCCCATTTGCAATATATCATACTTATTACAACTAGTTAAGAAAATCTATTAAAACACCATTCAAATAGAGAGGGTAGAGTTGTCAATACTAAAAAATTATACTAAAGTCTTTAAAAAGTAAAATAATTTAAATGAACATGGATATAGATAAGATGAGATGAGAAGCTTTGTTTTTCTCTTTTCTCCGCCTCCCTCTCCGATGAGGCATCTTTGGTCCTACATAGTTCCACAGGAAATTACACGAACCAGGGCAAAGTACCGTTGGAACCACCCAAAATCGGATCCATAAGTAGGAGGAGAACCTCTGATCAAAGAAAAAAGTGTTTCTTTTCCGATTTCTCTTCCGATTGATCTAATTGATTTTTCGATTTCAGTTTGAATTGCATACACAGTGTAGGTGGGGGAAGCGGTGGAGGTGGCCGAAATATCGCCGGATCGGGATTTGAGTTCCCTAGATCTAATTACAGGTCATGTGGCGGTGATGCTGGCAGTGGTTATGAGGTATTGGGTTGTGGTGAATTGGGTGTTCGGCTTGTTGGAGTTGTGGTGTTCGGCTTTAATGGAGGTTGGGGTTTGAGGAGGTTAACGATGGTGGTGGACTGGTGGTGAAGTAGGGTGACCGGAATCTGGTGATGTGCAGCGGCATCGATGGTGGCTGCGGCGATGATGGTGGTGTTCTTATTATATCGAATAGACCATTTTCATTATTTTCCCTCTTCCTCTCAATCTATTCACTCTGCAATATGGTTCAATTTTATAGCTTTTTTCTTGACAATTTTATAGCTTCTGTTCATGCAGTTTCATTTAGTTGCCGGAACCTGGGTTTCGATTGTTGAATATGAGCTTCAGTCATCGGAATCTGGGCTGCCTTGCGGTGTTCGGGCGGTTGCAACTGTGATTGTGGCGGTGTGCTATGAGTGTTCATATAGGCAAGTGTATAGACAATTGTACCCCTTCATTAAAAGGACGGGATTGTCAAAAATATTTACCAGTTTCAATAAGTATGATTTAGTGCAACTGGGGGATGCAATAAGCTTATTGTAGGAGTGGGGGATGCAATGTGTTAGTTTCACTATACTGGGGGTATGCATTAAGTAATTAAGCCTATCAGATATTATAATATCTTATCACATAGTTTGTTCTTGCTACTGTGTCCCTTATCTACAGAAATTCCTCTTCGGGGAGAATTAGTCGCTCAGTGAATTGTGAAAAAGAACTTGAGTACCGATGCTTAGTCAGTTGCTTGATCGTGTTCTTCCATGTTGAGAGAACTCCTCCTACTTGTTAATGAACACAAATGTGCCAAGAGAGACATTCACCTGAACTGGGAAGTTCTGGTTATCTTTTCTAGATGATGACGGGTTTTGTGTTAGGAGGAGAAATTGAACCACGTTTTGCACTTCTATGATGATGTAATCCATCCAATTGTTATTGGGTCACTAGAAGGATTGAGAAGCTTGCCACAGGAACCTTAATTCCTAAATATATTTTGGTTGTGATGGAGACATTCATGATTCATTATGATGATAATAAACATGGAAATGAGATGTTAAAAGTTTTTCGGTGAGCAATGAAATGATTTCTGTTAGCAACTTTTTATTTTCAGGAGCACGTAAAACAGAATTTTGTGGACCAGAGGTAATGGGAATCAGTTGTGTATAAGTGTCGGTTTTTGTCGGTTCTGAGGTCATGCTGGAGACAAAAATCAATGTGCTTCGATATTATACCCATTAGGATGTACTTAATAGGGAATAATTAGCATCTATTCTAGGATGTAAGGTCAAGTAGCTTTCTGCAAAAACATTGAAAAAAGCTGAGGGCAATGTTGATATCTCTAAGAAGGAATGCCAAATGTTGGAGAAGGTAATCACTTTGAAAGAGCCCATCTTAATCCTGTAATAGTTACTTGCAAAGAAGTCTATCCTATTTGCCTCTTTTGACCATTGTACTCAGCCCCTGACTCGAATATGTGGAGGTGGTTTAGGTTGTAGGAAATTTAGAATTTTCATATAGGAGTTTGTTTTTGCCAGAAGGTTAGTAGGTCTGGGTAGGAGGAAGATTTGAGAAAGGTTATAGCTCCTAAATATGGGGTGGATCACAGAGATTAGTGTTTGAAATTTCTGCGAGGTCCTCATGGTTTAGGCTCATGTAAAGGCCTATTCCCTTCTATTGTTGGAAGTCGGTGGCGTGAAGACAAGGTTCAGGGTAGGTAATCTTGAACAAGTTTATAAATTTGACTTCTTTTACATGTGGACTAAAAGTTAAAGCAGAATGTGCTGATTGGGAAGTGGGAGCATAAGGTCGCTTTCTTGGTTCAGTTCTCTTAACATCTTAAAGGATCTTAGAAAACCGGAGTACTGACAAAAGCCGCTTATTTATTTTGCGCGTTGCAGATGCACGACTTAGGGGTGATATCATTGTCAATAAGTATCTCTCTTACTGAAAGAAAGAAGTTTGCATTTTGAATCCCGGGGCATGATTCTTAGCTTATTTAATGAAGCATTGGATCACTTATATTATTGTTACATGTGCGCGCCTCACGGAGTTAAACTTGGATAAGAGGAAGCAGTAAATATTTGCCTCATGTGGTTAATGGTTCATTTGATGGAAAACCTGGTATGAAGAAGATGTATCACATCACTGCCTCACTGGTGCTTAAAAAAAAGGTAGGGGATTCCAAGGAGTAGGTTAAGTTATGTGGGTGTTATGTATCAAAAGAAAATGGCAGTATGTCATATGTCTATTTAGGCGTATTTTTGTTGTATATAATACAGTATCTGCGAACAATCATTTCAAATTGTGTTACTCATGTATTCCTTTCATGCTTCAAAATTTTAGCAGAGATCAAAATAATAATGGGATTAAATATCCTAATTGTAAAAAGTATAACAAGAAGGTTTATTTTCACGTTGTACATTTTATGTTAACAGTTCTGTTCCCTGAGTTAGCTGCAGTTAATGATATGTTGCTGTTGTGTTTTCTGTGCTTGATCACTCTTTCAACAGATGGAAGTCTATATTCTGCAACTCCAGTTGATCCTGTCTTTATCCTGCTGCCAATTTTCGAGGAAGCTCGAATGAAGGTACAAATACGCCTAATAGTTTGTCTTCCTACTTGCAATCTGTGCATGTTTAGGCATTTCATGCAGTTTCTGTCCGATATTTAATTTTTTTGTACCTGTGAAATGTCTGCAGAAGGGAGATGATCCGGGGAAGTTCAGACAACTAGATGAGATCATTTACATCAATGGCTATCCTGGATACCAGCATTTATTACCCATTGCAGAAAAATGTATGAGTGTAATTTGTGATTGTACAGGTGAATCACTTCATCAAACTAATTCTTTAACCTGCAACTGATATTGTTACACAATTAGTTCTACATCTTAACCAGTTTATGGCAGCATATACATAATTTGTTAGCTCTACTGCTGGTATTGAAAGAGGCTTAACTTTGTCCATTCTGTTCCATAGCAATTGAACTTTCATACAGTATGAGATATTTTGTTTGGTGCTTAATTCTAAAATTTATGGAACTTCTAATAAGTTAAAAGGTTGAAGCATTGTACGTCAATATTTCTCGCCCCTCCAGAGACTCGTGAAAAGACACTGGTAAGCAAAGAGATCCTCGCCTGACATTTGTTGGGAATTTTGAAGTGAGCGTGTTTGTACACAAATGTCGAGCACTGACTCAAATCTTCTGTAGACATGGGGTTCCTTGATGTGGGGTTTGCTAACTTTTTGTTTGCTTTGATTTTGTAGATTGTAGACCAGATATTAACCAATACTTACAATATGATCTTGCATTGTCTACAAAAGACAAACCATAGATATCTATCTATTGCTGTCTTTTAACTCCTAGGCTTGCTAATTTGGGTATCTGAGATGATCTGAACAAATGTGGCATAATATGTTCCAGTCAAGGTTTCTAAGGTTCCTCTTAAACTCCCCTCATTCCACAAGGGATGGGAAATGTACGCAGAATTTCTGTTTGGGCTGATCAATATCTATGTTTTTTACTAATTAGCTCTCGCTCTCTCTGCAGATTTAGGATCGACCAAGTTTTTTAGAGTTAATGATGCCAAGGTTTTGGCTTGGTTGAACTATAAAGTAAGTCTTTATGCTCCTACATGTTTATGTCAAGTGGATTGTCTAGATGTCGGACCAACACTGGATACCCTCATATGAAAAGAAAAAGCTAACAACCTTTAGTCAAAACTCAGAACCCATAAAAGTAAAAAGGGTAAAAGACATTTTCCACCCTTTGATTATGGACAAAAGACAATTTGCCCCCTGATTTATGGAAAAAGACAATTTGCACCCTTGTCAGAGTTAAAAATTAACACCACACTAACGACAGTACAAAAAGACACAGTTACCCTCGATATTTAAGAAAATTACACAATATAAAGCCTTTCCTTTCCTTTCCTTCTCCTCATTCCCTAACCCTAGCCCGCCTCCCTCCTCCTCTGGTTTGTCCAACTCAGCCATCTCTGATCTCTCTTTCTCTCTCATCTCTGATCTCTCTCTCGCTCGACCTCCATTGCAATCGAACGACGACGACCGCCACAAGGAGGAAGCTGCAGTGGTGGCGGCGGTTGTGAAGCAAAGGCCTTGACCCAGACTGCAAATCGAGAGCAGGGCTCTCTGATTGACCTCCGACCCACAACCCACTCAGATGTCAGATCGAATCTGGTCTTATTCTTCTTCTTCTTCTTCTTTGCTTCTAATTCGTGTGGGAAAACTCGATGTCAGATCGAATCTGGTTTTCTCTGTGCCCTTGTTTTGTGTTTGGTGAAATTGGGGATATTGGTATTGGTGGTGTTTGTAGTTGGATCGAATCTGGGTTTTCTTCGTGACCTCTGTAGCCTTTGTTTTTTTTTTGTCTTCGGTGTCTTTTTTTGGTTTTGGGTTGGAGTGCGATGTTGTGGTGGTCGGATGGAGGAATCAGGTGGAGGCTGTCTGTTTTTTTCGTCAGATTTCACGACGTATTTGGGCGTGGTGGATTCTAGACGGAGGAGGCAGGTGATGATTCGGTTTTGAGGGAGGAGTAGTTCGACGGAAACTATGGAGTTGGTAATTAGGCAGACAGTACCCTTACAGAGGAGGCATGTGATGATTCGGTTGCGGTGTCTGGTAGTTGCGAGTCGAGGAGTTCGACCGATATAAATTCTTCATCGCCGTACCTCTCAGAAGCCTCAGATTTGTCTAAACTCGCCCAAAAAATATCCGATTCAAACTGAGTTCAAACTTCAATATGTGTCCTAAATTTAGCACGTCTGACATTATCCCTGATTCGCCACTGCGTAAGTACACAACTGTTGTATACATCACCAGATTCACCGTGATCCAATTGTGTTCTTTTTCTATCTGGGTTGTGATTTCTCAATCTCTGTCAAGTCGTTAGCATCAATTTGTTGTTTCTTCTCCTCCAGGCGGTGGTGGTTTTGTATGAAATCTGTGGGGTGTCTGGTAGTTTGCTTTTGATGGAGAAATCTGGTAGCTTTCTTTGTGTGCCATCAATCTCTGATGGTGTATTTTGAGATCATTTTTGGGAAGTTGCCGCAGAATTAGGGTTTGAATTTGTACTGTGAGGTTTTGTATGAAATACTTATAGTTAGATAAATTCTTTCAGTGTGAATCCCAACGAAGCATTTATATTTGGGATATGCTTACCCCATTTAGGCAAGAGTTCCAAGGTTTTTTTTCTGGAAATGATTACATATAATAGACGTTATCTGCCCCGCGCCGCTGGATTGCTCAGAGTATGCCAGCCGCCGAATCCGGAAAGATTGCCTCAGTTCGGATTGCTCTCTCTAGGATATTCCCGCAGGACCCGCTTTTTGGACACTGGAAAGCTCCTGAAAAGAACCCACGTATGTGGCAAAATACGGGGATGACCTACTGAGCGGGTATAGGACTACTCGAATGGAGTGAAAACTGGTTCTTCTGTCTCAATTTTTCATTCAGATCTTATCATTGAATCTGAACACTAAAAAGAGAAAAATGCTGCGAGTTTGTTAATTGTGGTGGTCTAGGTTAGCAGTAGGTAGTTGTTGTTGTTGGTGGTGGTGTTGGTGGTTTTGGTGGTAGTGGAGGTGTTGCTAAACACTATATTAAACAAAAAAAGATTCTAAAAAAAAACAAAAAAAAGGTGTTATATGTCCACAGTTTGTAAGGGTAAAATGGTCACAAAAAGTCAGTTTGCACCCCTCCACTAACGGATTGTAACAGAAGGGTGGTATTTGTCTACCCTCATTCCGTTAACAGGGGTGCAAAATGTCTTTTTCTATAAATTAGGGGGCAAAATGTCTTTTGTCCATAATTAGAGGGTGGAAAATGTCTTTTACCCAAAGTAAAAATGTTAAACTGCATGTGGCGGCTGTCCAGACATTCTTTTGCATCAGCAATTCAGATGTTAAATAAGTTATCCTGAAATATCATGTCTTATGTTTATGTTTCCGTTGAATTTGTAGGTAAACCAACTGAAGACGGCTCTACTAACATTGGATAAAAACTATGCAGTACGAGACGAGAAGGATACATGTATGGGGTCATTGATATTTTAAAAGCACTTACATCCTCCAATTTCCCTTTTTTTACTTGTATCTGTTTATCCTGATGAAAGAGGGAACTTCTAGCTGACCTCAGGAGTTAGGGAAATGATTAGTGTTGCATGACAATCCACATGGTTGATATTTTCTTCATGTAGGGCAAAGATGTTTGATCATTTGGAACTTTTCCATTTTGCCTCTCATCAACTGATTACTAGAAGGGCAAATTGGTAACATGGAGGATGATCGGAATGAGTTTGAACATATTGGGCTGGTGACAGAATTTGACTGAGATGTTCCAGAGTTTCCAGTACCACGATTTTACTCCCATTTTATCAGAGCATAGTCATTTTACTTCCATTGTTGATAATTATTTATTTTGATATCTTTCCAAAATCCTACAATCAATTGGAGAACTCCACATGGGCGGTGAAATTAAAGGGTGAAGAAAAATAGGTGATGCTTAGCATTTCCCTTATAAATATTGTGAGGCATAATATTAAACATGAGTTATACATTCTGCTATGTCTTGATACATTTTTGGCAAGTTAATGTTATTTCATTCTTTTTAGGTCTAAGCTTCACAGTCTAGCTATTTCCTTACTGTTAGTACAATGATTCTCATTCAGTTCGTCACAATTAACAGTAGCAGTTTGAAACCACAACTTCGGAAAAATCGCTGAAATTATCACTGTTCTTCATCCATGTGTGCACTGTGCAGTGGCTGATGCAGTATCAATACTGGGGGAGTATATGAAAGATGAGCCATGGCTGAAGCTCCTATGTAGCCATCTTAAGTATAATAATATCTTTCATCTTTCTTGTAATCTCTTCCATGTTACTTATCTTGAGCTCTTCATCCTCATCTTGTTTCTTTCATTTATGGCAAACAGTTTTCTGTTTTTTTTTTTTTTTTTTTTTTGTTTTTTTTTTTTTAATTCTGGATATATGACAGGTTAGATTTGCAAAAAGCAGCTAAAGTACCAGAAGTCGAAGTCACCCCAACTGCAATGGAGAGCAACCCGCGTCTTTTGAGCCTACACAGGTAGAAATCTTAGTAACTCCCTGCCATATGTTGAGAGCACATGTTTTACATACATCCCTTGGCTGCATTTTCCTTCTAAATTCATTCTCTTCCTTGCACTGCATGCGAAAAGAAATTGAATGAATGATCGCAATGATACGTAATATCTGTTTGTTTCTTTTAGAGACGGCTTCTTCTTATTCTCTTTATTATGACTCCTCAGAGAACGAGTGGTGCCGACAAAAGAACTACCCGGAGTGCAAATCAAACTAAAAAGGCAAAGGTGGAGACAAATTCTCGAAACATCAAAGACATGTTCTTTAGGGCTACAAGAAGTGGGAAGAAATGACATGCTTCTTTCCTAACCAAACCGGCACTTTACCCCGTGATGATGGAGCTGCATCATATCTCAGTCGTACTGCATTAGAGGTGCCTCTCTACCTTGCCTGTCATTGCAACATTCGACGAGTTTTGTAAACAACCTTGGTTTGCTCAAATGATGTTTCTGATAAACCTAATTTGGATGTGTAGGTTTGATAAATATTCTCGCAGAACTTTGTGGTTAGCAGTAGTTTTTAGCTTTTTTATTAGATCTGTAAAACGATGATTATTTAAATTTTACCTATTGTAACATCGAGGTTCTTTTGCATTTCTGAATTTACTGTCTGACAGTCACCAAGATGTCATGAAAGTTTTGTTTCTTCTCTGCTGCCAGGTTAATTTTTCTTTTGCCCTATGTTAGTTAACCGAATGCAACAAAGAGCATGTATATATGTATTTGTCTAAATAACCGAGGGAACGTAGTTGTGGACAAACACAAAATAACAACTCTACGCACGAAACAACACACAAACACTGCCTAATTGGTTGGATTAGACAAGAAATAGGTAAACTCACCATTCCTAGTAGTTTTCTACCGACACTATGTTGGATAATTTAGTGCTAATCAAATCCATTTTATGATGATTTGATCTTAGTATTGGAAGCATTATTACCAATGAAACAAGCAATTTCATCTCATTCTCGTATTTATAACAATTGCATCAAAACCAGGAACATGAATAAAAAGACAACAACACCATGAGTTACACAAAAACCATCTTCGTGCTCTTCAAGTTGATCCTAATTTGCAGCCAAGCTTATGCAGATGTCCATGCCAGCATCAAGAACAGGCTCGGCAGCGGGGAGTCAATGACCGTGAATGTTAAGCGGTCGTTTTATCATGTGTTATATTTGGGCATGACTTGGACATGACATGTGCTTATATATGGTCATGCAACTGAGTTCAGTTTGCATTGAAATTGTTATAAATATGTGTCACAAGAGTCATCTAGTTGAGTAGGTCTCCTTGCTCTCCAATAATTAATTATCACATTAGTTTTCATTGATAAAGTTAATAAGCCTGTTATCTAATGATTATAGTACTAGCAATTCTGAAGACTCGAATTAGTTATATCATGAATGCTATGAGAACGTTGGGATATCGGCGGGAACCAAAATGTTCTATAGGACTACAAGAAGTGGCAACAAATTGTATGCTTCTTTCCTAACCAAAACACGAACTTTATCCCAGTTGATGACGAAAACGCATCATATCTCATTATATTGCATCGGAGGTGCACCCTTTTCTTGGTTACAACATTTGAATGCATTGGTTAGCAACCTTTTGGTCAATGATGTTTCTAATAAACCCAATTTGGATGTGTAGGCTTGAAGCATATTCTAGCAGAACTCTGTCGTTGGTAGTAGTAAATTTTAACTTTAATATTATTCAGATATGTACCGATGATGATTATTCAAATTGTAACATCTGAGTTTCTTTGGCATTTCTGAATTAACCGTTAAGATGTTACGAATGTTTTGTCCCCTTCTTTACACTATGATGTTACGAATGTTTTGTCCCCTTCTTAACACTATGTTAATTGACCTCATGCGAAAAGAACAGGTGAACCAAGATGTTATGAATGTTTTTTACCCCTTCTTAGCACTATCTTAATTGACCTCATGCAAAAAGAACAGGTGAATCTGTCTGAATAAATACGCATACAGGAACCCTAGTTGTGAACAAACGCAAAAGAACAACTCTACTCACGAAACAACGCGCAAACACGACCTATTTGGTTGGATTAGACAAAGACATAGGTAAACTCACCATTCCTGGGAGTTTTCTATGACACAATGTTGGATAATTTATCAAAGCCACTTATAATGATTTGATCTTTATTTTGGAAGCATTATTACCAAACAAACAAACACGCCATTTCATCTAATTCTCCTATTTATAACAATTGCATCAAAACCAGGAACATGATCAGAGACAACAGCACCACCATGAGTTACCCAAAATTGATCTTGGTGCTCTTCATGTTAGCCCTATATTTTTGCAGCCAAGCTTCTGCTGATGTCCATGCCAGAATCAAGAACAGGCTCGGCAGCGGGGAGTCGATGACCGTCCATTGTAAGTCCGGTGACGACGATCTCGGAGAACAGACGGTGGCCGACGGGAACGAATACGGGTGGGATTTCTCTCCGAACGCGTGGGGGACAACGTTGTTTTATTGCGACATGGGATGGGAAGGTGTGAGTGGGTTGAACTTAGTGGCTTATGATTTTGGTAGGGATGCTGTGAGGTGTGAGAGTGATTGCTCATGGTTGGTGTCCAAGGAAGGCATGTATGGGATGGATGGAAGAAGTGGTTTGTGGGATTCATGTATGATTGGTCCAGTTGATGATGGATATGAATGATAAAAACCAAAATGGATTGTAAAAAGATACTACCTCCGTTTTTTCTCTATCACACCGGTTTGACTTTTTGACTCGTATCTGGGTCACTTTGACTGGATGATTTGGATAGCAACTGAAACAGCCCGAAGGACCACGGTTCACAGCTAGTACAACTCAACCAAAATCCAAGTACATTATTTGTAAATAAAAGGAGAAAACCCTCCAACAACGTTTCGAAACAAAGAAATAACATTGAAATAACATCGTCTGAAATGTCTAAGTGATGAAAATGAAAACTAAACTAAACTTTATTTACAGCTAGCCTAAGCTTCACCATGTGTACGCGTTTCCCCCACCTCAAAGCAAACCTGCGGGTTTTACAATAGACAAAGCCGACCGCAGGAAAATTTTAAGTCAGTAAAAACTGAGTAAGAGCATACTACAGCACGTGAAAACAGATGATTGGGCTCTAACTAATATAAGTTTAAAAGCAAGCTTTAAAAGAAATGGAATTAGAATTGTAACAAGTAACCGAACCATTTAATTGGATATTAATTCAGCTGAAGCACATAAGGCCCAGCAGGAACGATGTATTCAGAGAGGTCACGATGCAATATAAAACATCATCAATAGAGGTGCCTCTTGGGATATCACAAATCCCAATTCACCCAGAGCGTTAAGGGCTACCCTACGCAACCCCGCTCAACCACATAGCTAAAAGACCTTAAGTGTCGACACCCCTATACTGTTGTGACCCACACTAGCATAGGTAGTACTCTGTAGCTTTCACAATAAATAACCCCCCGCTACCTCAGCACATCGGTGCTTATTGGCCACCACAGGGGCGGGTATGTAACCGCTATGGGTTACCCCCGAGGAGGTTCGCGTCCTAGCGCCTCCGGCCTCAGCCTCCACACACATCCTCTGAACATCGCCCTATTTCTATTAGAGTGAATTAAACTTTCATTACTTTCTCACTGAACCATTGATTTCCAAACCAGTAGTTTTCACAAATACTTTCCAAATCAGGGGTTTGAACAAGTTCATCACGGAATATATATAAAACATGTATAAAGGCATTTTCACAAGTAATCACATTTTGAGAATAAAAACTGTACATATGAACTTACTTGGATCGAAGGAAGCTCGACACACACAAGCAAGCAGAACTAATAGTCGTAGCACAGATCCTCAACAAACTGATCGCCTACGAAGTCGGAATCTACAATAGCCACATAATCCTAACATTAATGCGCAACCAAAACAACAAATGCAATTATGCCCTATATGAAAATGCAATGAATATTTCTTCCCAACAAGTTCCCCAATTTAATTTTACACGACTCTAGTATTAATAAAATAAATAAATAATAACTTATAAAGTCATGATATTATATATATATATAGAAAAATAATAAAACTAAAACAATAGTACAAGCTTTAAACTAATTAATAATATACTTAAAAATCTAATAGCCATTTAGAAAATAGTATAGTATTCAACTTTGATATTAATATTAAATAAAAGTTACATTTACTTATTAAAGAGTATATATATATTTACATAATGAAATCTTGAAATAAACACAAAATCGTCAAATTGACTAAGCTCATAAGAAAACTAATTTTATCTTTATTAATAAAACTCTTATTATAAAATTATACTAGAAAACTTATATTTATTTTCATGTTTAAAGAAACTAATTAATTAGATGTAATATTCAATAAATAAAACACTAATTATTAGTATAAGAATAATAAACTAAAAACAACTTATAGTTAATAACCGAGACCTCCCCAAAACTTTCTTAAATGTCACAACCACCCCCAACAGTTTCACAAAATGCCAAGAGTACCCCACAAATTCAATTAAACGCTTCCCAAATCAATCCTCTTCTTCATCTTCTTCACATTACAGTGACTCCCACCCAAATCATATACCAACACAGAGGCATGATTAGATAAATAGATTGGCGGAAATAGAACTTAATCATGAAAAGGTAGAACAAACAAGGGGGGTTTCATGTGTTTACCGATTGAAGGAAGGAGACTGTGAAGAGCGAAAACAACGACGACGGTGGTGGGGTGTCGATCCTGCAACTGCAGCGCTGCTGCTGCTCCTAGTCCGTCTGGGCAAATCGAGAGGCGGTCGGAAAGCTGGAGGGATGGACAAGGATCGGTGAGAGGATCGATCGAGCCTCGGTGCCGGAAACCGAATTGCCGGGTTGCGATTCGGGTCTGTGCCAGAACAGAGCCGATGATGGGCTCTGATGGCGCTTGCTGGTTCGTCGGAAACGAGAGGCAGGGGAGGCGACCTGGTGGTCTCAATTTCGCCGGAAACTGAACAGACTGAGGTGGTGGTGTCGGCGGTGGTTCTGGAAAAACAGAGGAGGCTATCTGTTTCCTCGTGGTGATTCGTCGGGATAGCGGGAGGTAGGAGGTGAGTTGGTGGCAGGTGGGTCTCACCGGATAACGGAGTGGCGGTGGTGATGATTCTCGCCAACCGGCTTCGCCGGAAACTGGCGATTGAAGGGGCGGTGGTGATGGGCAAAACAGAGGCGGTGGTGGGTTTTGTTTCTTCAGTAAAAACAGAGAGTTGGTGAATGGAATTGACGAAGAGAAGGACGGGGGTGTTGATTTATGTTGACAGTGGGGTGGAGTTGAGGAGGTCGTGGCTTGGTGGTGATGGTGGTTCCGCTTATTTTGGGAAGATGGAGAAGATGGATTTGTTTTTCCGTTAGAGAGAGATAGGGGAATGGTGCAGGTGGGTTTATAAGGTTTGAGAAATGACACTTTAACCCCCCAAGTGAAGTTACACCTAGGTTTAGGAAACTACAACATAACCCCCCACAACTAAGTTTAGGTAAGAGTGATCCTAACCCCAAACTAAAGAATTAACACACAAATACCCCTATTAAAAATGGGGGTATTACAGCAACACGAAGCGATTTTTTGATAATTTTTTCACCGTGTTATAAAGCAACTTTTACTCTACAACACCATAAAAAAATTATCAAAAAATTGCATCGTTTTGCTACACAAATCACCGGGTCAAAGTGACCTAGTGAATAGTGACAAAAAGTCAAAATGGTGTGATAGAGAAGAAACAGAGGTAGTATTACAGAGGTGTGGTTAATTGTGTTTCTTAATAAGAAATGATATGTTTGTGATTGTTGCTCATGATTTGGAAGGAAGACAAAAATACGATGTAGATTTGTAGAAGAGAAAACAAAGGGACACTTTCCTTTGCAATTGAAGTTGCTGGAAAAATGATTTGTGTTTCAATAATCTACCAGACTATTACCCAGTGGTTTAGGTAATACTTAAAGCCACCCCTATAACTGACAGAGAGTAACGGAAGAAGAAAAAAGATTAATTTACCCATTATACTTGTTTCAAAAAAAGAAAAAATCTTTATATTTCTTCGATCCCCTCTCCTCTTCCAACTTCTTCTCTCCGTCTCCATCCAAATCTGGGTTTATTACCTGGGTTTCCTTTGAGGATCCTCTTCTTGATCTTTCTGTTAATGTTGCTGGTGGTGGTAGTGA
Source organism: Linanthus parryae (assembly GCA_023055425.1). Classification (NCBI taxonomy): domain Eukaryota; kingdom Viridiplantae; phylum Streptophyta; class Magnoliopsida; order Ericales; family Polemoniaceae; genus Linanthus; species Linanthus parryae. The sequence continues at coordinate 128,572,635 of JALGPY010000001.1, forward strand.
ATTGTTGGTGGCTTGGATTTAATACACGAACTGCTCGATTCAAAGCTTTGGTAGTGATTGATTGTGATGGGTGGTAGGAAAAGATATTGAAATCGAATTGTTGGCCGGCAGTGATTTGGTGGTAGTGGGTTTGGGATGGTTCTGTTGGGAGTGGGGATTTGTGGAGAGAGATTTGAAGTAGTCGTGCTGGGTAGTTGGTTTGGGGGGCAATTGGAAATATACCAGTCTGTGAATTGGTCTTAGAAAAATGCATTCGGGTGAATTGGTCTTTGAAAAATACCCTCCTTTTTAAACACTAGTTGTTAGCAGCGTAGTGGGGCCATCTGTCTCTCTCGTCTCCATTCTCTCTCTCTCGTCTCCATCTGCCTCTCGTCTCCAACTGTCTCTCGTCTCCAACTCTCTCTCTCGTCTCCATCTCTCTCTCTCGTCTCCAACTGTCTCTCGTCTCCAACTCTCTCTCTCGTCTCCAGTCTCGTCTCTAACTCTCTCTCTCGTCTCCAACTGTCTCTCGTCTCCAACTCTCTCTCTCTCTCGTCTCCAATCTCGTCTCCAACTCCCTCTCTCGTCTGCATCTCTCTCTCTCTCTCTCGTCTCCAAACGCAATAGTTTTTTTTGATAGAAAAGGCCACCATTATATTAAAACAAAACTGGGTTGATCACTCCCACTACTAAGATCATTACAAAACTGCACCAAAGAGACATCAATCTCTCCTAACACCCTATTACATTTGACCCACTCAACTAGTTTATGTGCTCTGGCATTTAACTCTCTGGGTACATAATTAATTGAACTAGAGAAATTTTTTAACAAGGCTGAACAGGCAGAGGCTCTGGTCCTCCAATTCCAACGGCTAGCAACATTGTTTTTGATTGCATTTACTATCACTTGAGCATCAGTTTCCACAGAAGCCTTAAACCAACCTTTCCAAACACAATAGTTAAATACTCTAAAAACAAACCCTAAAAACGCGTACTCTCTCTCTCCAACATTGAATTGTTTCTATCTACCTCAACCTACCAAGTACAGTTGAATTTACTCCAACTGTAAACTTTATGAATGTATACCTTAAACTCCTCAAGAATATGGCTCATTTGTCACTCTCATTGGCTCCAATTCTCCCATAGAAGTATCCCATTTGTCTGTACAAGTATCTCTCTTTCCTCACTTTTGTTCTTCAGCTACGGTAAAACTTAAACTCTCATCTCTGTATGTTTGTCCTTATTATATGTTGATCACAGTACTCTGAAATGTATGGTACTCTCATTTATTTACTTTCATCCTTCCAATATGTTCATCACATTACTCTAAAATGTAGGTTACGTTTGTTATATTTCTGCTCTGTTCTTCATTATTATTGGTTTGATGTGTGTTGTTGTATGTGGAGAGACTGGGACGAGTATATTCATCGTCTCTGTCTTCTCATAAGACTGAGACGTGAACTATGCTCGTACCAGTCTTCCCCATGCACAACTGGGAAGAGCAAGACCTGCCAAACTGGGACGAGAAATCTCTCGTCTGGCATTCAAATCACAGACGAGGACTCGTCCCGGTCTGGCATTTGATAGACTCGTGGGACGAGTTATCTCTCGTCCCAGTCTGGGGTGTGATAGACTCGTACGAGTACGGTACCCAAAGATGACAAGACAGGGACGACAGAGACGAGCATACCCTAAACCCTAAACCCTAAACCCTAAACCCTGAAATCCTCTCTTATCATGAAAAAATGGTATTCAATATTAAAAATGTAAATTGTAAGTCATAAACCATATAATCATGTAATCTAAACTATAAACTCAAAATCCTACAATCATCATATCTTAATCATGTAATGCCTAAACCTTATACATACCATTAAACCAACTAACATCATCCCAAAATCCTACATGTGTAGACACTAAACACTATAACCAACTAAGTATCATTCCTATAGACACTGTTAATTGTAAGTCCTAAACCATATAATCATGTAATCTAAACTATAAACTCAAAATCCTACAATCATCATATCTTAATCATGTAATGCCTAAACCTTATACATACCATTAAACCAACTAACATCCTCCCAAAATCCTACATTTGTAGACACTAAACACTATAACCAACTAAGTATCATTCCTATAGCCACTAAAGATGTTAATTGTAAGTCCTAAACAATAATAATACTAAACATGAATCCCTAAATCACAGAACATCCAAGCATTTTAAGTAAACCCTAAGATTGTACACCTAAGACTGGGACGAGTATACTCTCGTCCCAGTTGTAAATACAGGGACGAGTATACTCTCGTCCAGTTGTAAATACAGGGACGAGTATACTCTCGTCCCAGTTGTAAATACAGGGACGAACATATTCTCGTCCCAGTTGTAAATACAGGGACGAGTATTCTCTCGTCCCAGTTGGGAATACTAGGACGAGCGTTTCCTCGTCCCATTATTAAAATAAATATGTTGTCTGAGCTGGTGGTGGTCCCTCTCCTTCCTGAAAAAAGTACAGAAATTCTGTTACCCATCAGAAAACTTTTTTCTTTGTTTGACCAAACCCTAATTTCATCCAAACCCTAAAATCGCTCTCTCTCTTTCTACTATCCGAACCCTAAACCCTAAAATCATTCTCTCTCTTTCTACTATCCGAACCCTAAACCCTAAAATCTCTCTCTCTCTTGACATGTAGAAATGGTGAGAAAATTGATGTTCCGTGCTGTTTGGAATGGTGAATGGACGCGTGCCGAAGGTAGACACATATACATAGGTCATGCAGTGAAGAATGCAGTATTCAAGATAATTCAAGGCATTACCGTGGAATCTTTGGAGCACGAAGTTTCGGTCAGAATGGATACAGATTGTCCGCCTACCAAAAAGGTTGTCTTATCTTATCATTTCCAATTTCCAGATGCTAACCTGATCGAGCCTAATGTCCTCACTAAAGATTTAGAAATCAAAGATATCTTTGATACTACGGAAAAAGGATCTATTGTAACCATGTACGTCACGTTAAAGGATTTGGTGGATCAACCATACGTTAATGCTGATGTTGCTGACGAGGATGTGATGGATCAAACTGAAACCCCTAACAATCAGTTGGTTCCTTTGAGCCCCCCCCCCTTACATACCGCGAGGATTACTTTGAGGGTATAGAGATACTCGCCGAGGATCGTGACGAAGACAGGGTAGCATATAACGCAATGGATCCCACTCCGTCTCCGGTTCACTGTAACGACATTGTGCAATTAGCTGACAAAGTTATGGTTGCCACTAATGAGGCAATGGGGCAAAATAATCTTGCATTGGCAACTGTTGCGGTAGATTGTACAGAGAGTCGTGGACAGACTGGTGTGGGAAGGCTAGACGGTCTGGAAATAGAGATGAAAAGTTTGTATACTGGGAGGGCGTTGTCCCACCATATGAGAACGGTTGCAGGTTCGAAGAGATGGACTTTTTACGTATATAAGCGAGACCAGACTCGTATTATACTGCGGTGCGAGAATCGGGAATGCAAATGGATGCTTGGGGCTTACAAGCAAAAAAATTCCCTGCACTACCAGGTGAAGAAACATAACCCCATTCATACATGTACGGCATGCAGCGTAGATGGGAAGCACCGTAACATTAATAGCGAAGTGATCGCGCAGGAATTGCTGGGAATGATGGGCCAATCAAAAAACACACCCACAATCAAGGAAGTACAGAACATCGCCTTAAAAATGGGAAGTAGAATATCGTACTGGCCGGCATGGTATGCACGTCAAAGGGCCAAACAGATGATCCAGGGTACTCGTGCTCAAAATTACGCTGATCTTCCCGTGTTCATGGCATTATGTGAAATTCTGAACCCCGGTACTAAATGGGATATGGGAGTGGACGAAGGTGGTGTTTTCTTGTACTGTTTCCTTGCGTTCGCGGCACAAATTCAGGGGATACCGTATATGCGACCAGTAATTGTCATCGACATGTCGCACATGAAGAAGGAACCCCTGCAATTGGTCGTATGCACAATGGTTGATAGCCAGAAACAGTGCTATCCCATTGCATGGGGACTAGTGGACAATGAAGACACCGCTGCATGGACTTGGTTCTTAAACAGACTGAGGTTTGTTGTCCAGGATCATGACGAGTTGACGTTCGTTTCAGATCGGCACCGGGCTATCATCAATTCAGTCAAGGCCGTGTACCCCTTATCCAACCACGTCCACTGCTATTACCATTTGAAAATGAACGCTCTGAAGCATTACAATACACAAAAGTGGGTGCCTCATTACCACAATGCGGCCTACACATTTGATAGGGACGCGTGTGAGTCACATCTGATAGACATGGGTATTGAGTGCGACAAAGAAAACAGCGTTAACGACAAGACCGTCGAACGTTACTTACGGGATGCCGGTCTAGAGAAATGGGCAAGGTCCCATTGTAAAACAGCACGGTTTGAGATTCTTACATCCAACTATGCTGAGTCCATTAACTCGTGCCTGCTGTCGACCAGGTCTGACAAAGCTCTTACAATGTTCTCCCAAATGAGCGATCATCAGAGCGAGTGGCACCTTAAAAAACGAAACCTCGGCTTTGACATGGGCAACACCTACCTGACTGCGAAAATGGAGAAAAGAATGTTGAGTCGTTTTATAAAGTGTATAGATTTTCGCGTGCGACCAATTTCAGAGTCTCTGTATGAAGTCCGCGGTAATCATCTGAAAACTCATATTGTGGAATTCAAACCTGGACATTGCCTCGGAACCTGCACGTGCGGCAAATACCAACAGATGTGGTTCCCGTGTGTACATGCGTGTGCTTGTGCAAAAGAACTCAGAAAACTTGGCCGTTACGATGCCGACCATGATATGAAGGTCATGTACGACCACACAGGCAGGTTCTATTCACTGGAAAACTACCATCTGGCTTATGCAGGTACAATTAAGACTCCTCCCAACCCAGCAACGTGGACCAGCGCAGTCACAAGCGAAGTACATGCACACATAAGAAACATTCGCCCACTTCCACCGAAGAAAGTTGTAACAGTTGGGAGGGACAAGGAGAAAAGACACAGGCCAATGGTCGAAACCGTTCGTGAAAAAAAGCGAGGAACGGGAACGTACGGATGTAGCCATTGCCATGTAAAAGGGCACACCAGAAATATTTGCCCTCAATTGAAAAATTAATGTTGTGATAAAAGCCGTTGTTCTTCGTTCTTTGTAATGTAATTATTCGTTCGCAACCTCTTTTGATGATTGCGCAAACAATATATCTGTTGTTTCGATCAATTATTGTGTTTTTTAATTTGAATATGCATTTTATTACATAAATAAACAATATATCTTTTTCTTGTGTTTTTAATATGAATATGCATTTTAATACATAAATAAACAATATATCTTTTATTTCGATCAATTCTTGTGTTTTTTAATATGAATCTGCATTTTAATACATAGATAAACAATTTCTTTTTTTAAATTTATTTAATATGAATATGCATTTCTTACAAAAAAACTGTTACGTATTTTAACAATGTTATTATTACAAACCTTCTAAAAAACATGCAACAATGTTATTATTACAAACCTTCTAGAAAACATACATGCATGTTTTTTAGAAAACATACATGCATGTTTTCTAGAAAATGCAATTATACCCGGCACATGAACCAAAATCTCTCTCCGTCTCTTCATCTACCCAGGAAGCACTACAAAAGTCACTCTTCTCTCCAAAACTCACCACATTCTGAAATGGCAAAGAAGAAGATACCAAAGGAGTGGGACGAGGACAAGGAGGAGGAGGTGGATACTGAAAGGTCCGAGGACGAGGACAAGGAGGAGGATACTGAAAGGTCCGAGGACGAGGACGAGGACGAGGAAGAGGATGAGGATGAAGAGGAAGACAGTGACAGTGAAACTGACCGTGAACAATCCTATTTCCGGGCAAAAAGGGGATCTGAAACTACTCAGTACAGTGACGATGAAGACGAGGAAGATGATGACGACTCCGTGGATTGGCCGCCATCTCCGCCATGGACGCCGAAGAAAAGAAACAGAGACGACGACAGCAGTGAAGAAGAAGATCCGGAGCTCTGGCCTCGCAGTCCCAAAAAACCCAAAAAAATGTAATCATCTTCATGTTTTTATGTTTTTAATGTAATGAAGTCTTTTGTTTCTGAACATTTTCATCTTCTGATTATGACTGTTCGAAATTTTTCTTAGTTTTTTTCTGGAAAACACAGTTACTGTGTAAGACGAGCATTTGCTCGTCCTGGTGTTGACCTGCTCGTCTCAGTATCAATGTGGCAATATACTTAGACGAGCAATACAAACTGGGACGAGAAAAAACTGGGACGAGAAACAACTGGGACGATGATGTGTATAGGTTTGTTTAAAAATTTGCATAATTAAGTGTTAATTTAGTTGATTAAATTGTGTAACCCACGCGTGGGTTACACACGCCAAACATAAGAGAGAGCTGGGTATTTTTCAAAGACCAATTCACCAGACGGGTAGGACGCCAATTCTTTCTTGGTTTGGTGGCTGTGGCACTGGCAATGGTGGTGTTGGTGGATAAGTTTTTACTTGAGTATTCTAGGTTTCGAGTAGAGGTGGTGGTTGTCGTTTGCGGCATCACTGGTGGTAATTGCAATGGAAGTTTTGGCTGTGGTGCACGAAGTAAAAGAGGAAGTTGGGAGTCGGCGGTGTCTCTGATGTTGATGCAGAGGGTGGGTTAGTTAGCTGCAAAGATGAGGGAGAGAGGAATATTTTGGTTAATTATAAAAATATGGGTAAATTACACATAGGTGACTTGTGGTTTGGGTTAAGTTCATATAAGTAACCCGTGGTTTGAAAAGTTTCACTCAAGTGACCCGTGGTTTGCTTTGTCTATCACATAGATATTCCCTCCATTTTTCCGTTAAAGAATAAATAGCTAATTACATTTTATACCACCAACTTTTAACACATTAACAAATGTCATACCTCAAATAATTGACTTAGTTCTTCTAAAAAAATAATAATAACTAACTTAGTGAACCAAAAAAAGGATTGTATTTCTGGAACAGGAGCTGCAGAACGGAGGAAGGAGGATAAGTTAAGAAGAAAAAGAACACGGTGGATTCACTTCAACCAACCTAGCCAGAACAAAATCAAATGACAATTTCTTATTATAATGAACACCATGAACACCAGATAGCTACCAGTTGAACTGGACTAGACCAATCCCTAATCCCTTCGGCCATTGCCTTTCACCAACCCAGAAAAAACATGTACGTCCAGATGTGCTTCTTCCTCTTGATCAAACATCAAAACAATTTGCTTCTCCCTCTTAGCACGCAACTAAACAACATGCTTCTCTCTCTAGACTTCATAGACTACGAAGTTTAAACTACCCAAAACTTGAAATTGAAATGAACTATCCCTCGTATGTAAATTCTTGAGCCAAACCAAAAATCCACCAAATTGAACCATACCCGTCAACAACCATCATCTTTTTACCGAACCCAGAAACATCCTTATCGAATCCCACGTTTCAGTCATGGCGCCGAATGTTACCTCACTTTCCGGCGCAGGAGATCTGGACATAGACGAGAGAGAGATAAGAGGCAGAGATGACAGATCTAAGTACTGGGCGGATCTGCTGCTTCTTCTTCTCAGTCTTCATATTGGGTGGGGTTTGATGTGAGCTTCTCATATGGCCTGGGTATGAGAGAGAAGGAGAGAAGGAGAAGGAAAGATATCGAGACAGAGCATCAGAAGATGAGAGGGGAAGGGAATGGTAGTGCAATCGCCGCTGTCGATGTCTTCGTTGTCCATATTGAGCGAGAGAGAAAGAGAGAGTGACGGCGTTGGTGGTGGCGCTTGCCGCTTAGGGTTCCGACCACTCCCTTCCTCCTTCCAGTTCCTTCTACTCTCGTATTCTCTTTTATTTTTTTTCCATTTTTATTTTTTTACATCTTGTTTTTCTCCTCTTATCTGTTCATCTTCATCCTTTTTTTTCTTCTTTTGTTTAATAATAATTATATGATTTGTGTTATAACAATTTTGTATAAGGGGTCTTTTGTGACACCCAGTAACTTAAGGGGTACAATGTAATTAAATAATCTTAGGTGTTACCGAAAATGTGGACGGACTATCTACGTGATAGATGGAGCAAACCACGGGTCACTTAAGTGAAACTTTTCAAACCACGGGTCACTTATTAGACTAGAGCCCATACCACAGGTCACTTATCTGTAATTTACCCTAAAAATATTGATGGATAAATATGTCATATGCAGTGTTCAAAGGCAAAATGGTCTCAAAAGCATCTTCATGTGTGGTACCATATGTCTAATTAACAGAATCGGATGGAAGGGTGGTAAGTGTTCACTAGTTTGGATTAACGGAGAGGTGGTTTTGGGTATTATCCAAACTATAGAGTAGTAGTCTCGTAATTTCCCATACTACAGGGGTGGTTTGTGTCATTTACCCAAAGAAAGAGGCTTATCGTTTCCCTTATATTGCGAGGCGTAATATTACACATTTTGAATACATGAGTTACGCATTCTACTAAGCCTTGATGTCTTTTTGGCAAGTTAATGTTATTTCATTCTTCTTAGGTCTAAGCTTCACAGTCTAGCTATTTCGGTACTGTTAATACTGTTAGTACAGTGATTCTCGTTCAGTTTGTCACAATTAACAGTAGCAGTTTGAAGCCACAACTTAGAATATGTAGCCATCTGAAGTATAATATCTTTCATCTTTCTTGTAATCTCTTCCATGTTACTTATCTTGAGCTCTTGATCCTGTTGTTACTTTCATTTATTTCAAATTGTTTTCTGATTTTTTTTTTCTAATTCCGGAATATGACAGGTTAGATTTGCAAAAAGCAGCTAAAGTGCCAGAAATCGAAGTGACCCCAACTGCAATGGAGAGCAAGCATACATCTTTTGAGCCAACACAGGTAGAAATCTTAGTACTCAGAATGAACTCCCTGCCATATGTTGAGGGCACATGTTTCACATCTAACGCCAAAACTCTTGGCTGCATTTTCCTTCTAGATTCAATATTTTCCTATCTCTAGCATGGTCTTGTACTGCATGCAAAAAGAAAGTGAATGAATGATCCCAATGAAACGTTATATCTGCTTGTTTATTTTAGAAACGGCTTCTTCTTATTCTCTCTGTTTTGACTCATTAGGGAACAGGTGGTACCGATAAAAGGACCACAAAGAGTGCAAATCAGACTAAAAAGGCAAAGTGAGACAAATTCTCGAAATATCAAAGACAAGTTCTAAGGCTACAAGTGGGAAGAAATGACATGCTTGTTTCCTAACCAAACCGGAACTGTACCTCCCCCACCCACTAGATGTCATATTGGTGCTTTCGACAGTTAATTTAGAAAAGCCTAAGAGACTAAGATTTACAATCGGTAAAATTTGAATAATCATCGTCGTTACAGACTATTGCGAACAACGCAGAGTTCTGCGATAATATTCATCAAGCTCGAACATCATTTGAGCAATACAGTGGTTGTTAACCGATATAGTCAAAGGTCGCAATAATCATAGAAAGGTAGACCTCTGATGCAATACGAAGAGATATGAAGCTGCTCAATCTTGAGGTGGGGGTAAAGTTCCGATTTTGATTAGGAAACAAGCGTATCATTTGTCCCCGTCATTGTAACCCTAAGGAACATTTTGGTTTCCACCGATATCCCAACGTTCTCATAGCATTCATGATATAACTAATTAGATTCTTGAGAACAACTAGTACTATAATAACTAGATAACTTTGTAGTATGCTATTGACATTACTAATGAAAACTAATGCGATAATTAATTATTGGAGAACAAGGATAGCTAATCAGCTAGATGATTCGTGTGACACATATTTATATATATAAGCACAAGTCATGTTCTAAGTCATGCGCAAAATAACACATGATAAAACGATCGCTTGATATTCACGATCATTGACTTCCTGCTGCCAAGTCTGTTCTTGATGCTGGCATGGACATTTGTGGAAGCTTGGCTGCAAATTAGGGTTAACATGAAGAGCACCAAGATGGGTTTTGTGTAACTCATGGAGTTGTCTGTTTATTCATGTTCCTAGTTTTGATGCAATTGTTATAAATAGGAGAATGAGATGAAACGGCTTGCTTGGTTGGTAATAATGCTTCCAATACTAAGATCAAATCATCATAAATGGCTTTGATTAGTACTAAATTATCCAAGATAGTGTCATAGAAAACTCCTAGGAATGCTGAGTTCACCTATTTCTTTGTCTAATCTAACCAATTAGTCCGTGTTTGTGTGTTGTTTCGTGCGCAGAGTTGTTCTTTTATGTTTGTTCACAACTGCGTCCCCCGGTTATTTAGACATATACATATACGCCTTTTTTGTCGCATTCAGTTAACAAACATAGTGCAAAAAGCATAAACTTGGCAGCAGAAAAGAAACAACACGTTCATAACATCTGTGTGACTTTTAGACAGTTAATACATAAATGCCAAAGAAACTCGAATTTACAAGTGGTAACATTTGAATAATCATCGTTGTTACAAATCTAAATAATAAAAACTAAAAACTACTGCTACGCAGAGTTCTGCGTCATCAGGCCTAACATCCTAATTGGCTTTCAACATCATTTGAGCAAACCAAGGTTATTAACAAATGTTGTCGAATGTTGCAATGACAGGCAAGAGAATAGGCACCGCTGATGCAACACGACAAAGATATGATGCAGCTCTACATAGGATTCTCAATTCCTTCTTGGCTCGTTCGACAGTTTCAGATTCTCCAGCATATTCCAGTGCAACTATTCCTCGTATTAGCAGCTCAACAAGTATGTTCACAATTTGATAAATGTTGACCACTTGGCTCAACTTCAACCTGCTGTTTCTTCCCAGAGTCACATGCTCATATAAATGTTCGATAAAGTAGGCATTTTTGCAGTGTCTACCGATGTTTTTTCCTAATAAGCTAAAAGTGAATCCTTTGTCTTTCTCACTAGCACACCAAATGGTCGTGACAGAATTTTCAAATGCCTTGTTTTATCCTATTGTCGATGTCTCCTCACCCTATTCGCATGTCCGTTAGGTTGCATCCAACTATTCCTTTTTAGTATTAACTATTTTTTTTTTGTATCTTCTTAGTGAACAAAGTGCAGTTAAGCATACTCTAGTCATTGTTTGTTCAGCTGACGAAATCTATAGTTTGCCTTTGACAAGTTGTCATTCATCACTATGGAAAGCAAGCCTAAGTTAAATATTGTGGTTCCTCTCCTTGCTATCGTTTAGAGAAGGGTGACCTATGGAAAGCAAGCCTAAGTCCCACTTATAATACTTTTCATTTTCTATTGTAAACAATCATGGAAAGTTACTTATGGTAAGGTAGAAGAGATTCAGGATTGGGCGAAACAGTTACCCGTGGTATCTTTCAGAGGAAGACTTCACTCATGAACTCCAATCCTTATCTCTCCGTCTCTTAAAGCCCCTGCACCTCAGTCTCAGAATGGACTGATATAAAGTCAGTGATCCTTCGTCTCTACCTCAATTCGATAAATTCCCACTTCCACAGTGTTGGATGTACTTTTCTACCAATATGTGGTCTTCATCTAAGGCATATCTGTGAAGCACGAAAGAAACTTTCTTACATCAGAGTGATATAGATTTCACATATGTATAAGCACTTAGTAAGCACATTCAACACTTAACAAAAAGGTATAGGATGTTTAAGTCCAAAAGGGATATAATGACATGCCTTTGTCTTTATGCTTGAGAATTCAAGTATGTATTATTTGCTATTACGTCAAGGGAACTGGAAAAGTAAATACACTTCCTAATAAAGTGGTGCCCACTGAGAAATTTCCACTTGTATGATTACCTTATTTCGTGGTCAAGACTCGCCTCTCAAGTTTGCTCTTCTCATTGCACCTTCATTGCAGGGTCCTCTTATTAGGATTGACAAGTTTGGACTCGGCAATTGCAAACCTTAAGCAGCCTGTACTCACTTCCTCAATAAATCGATTCCCGTATCAATGGTTGGGGTGAAACTAGTGCGAGTTTAATAGAGTTATAGCACTGGGAACCTAATCTTGACCTACTTCTGTCAAAATCGAATCAAGTTTCGAATCATGAAAGTTGATTGTTATTTGGCCTTGACAAGTGTTGCTAAAATCTAGACCTCTCTGCTCTCCTATTCCCCTACCCACCCAATTGTTTCAATGTGTTTTGTCCAGATTGTCGAAACCCTAATTCAATGTTCTTCTGTAAAGGTAGCAGGTAGTAAAGGCTTACTTTTATGAAACATCAAGAGTACGAGAGGGAGTCTTTGTGTGACCATTTATCCCAATGTCAGGGACCTAAGTGAAAGCCACTCAGAACCGTGGTTGTATAATTGGGACTAAAATGCAATCCCATTAAAACTGTGGTCGTCTAATTCGGAGCAGCAGGAGCCGTCCGATTAGACGAGGGAATCTATCAGAGCCGCAGGATGGGTTCAAATCCTTAAGTGTTACGGTGCCGTTTTGGTTTAGGCGTGCCACGAGAATGCCACCTTAGCTCTGTGGCGCCTTCTGATTGGTCCGTCCAGCTCGATAGATGCCAGCCTGGCTTGGCCGTTAGTTACTTTCTTTTATTACGTTTTAGCCCAGCCTTGATGTTTAGTATTTTAACAAATTCACCCCTCTGCTATATAAGTCGGGGATGTAAATGAATTTTGCATCTTTTATGAAAAATACAATCATTTCCCTCTTCTCTCTGCCGATCCTTTTTCTGCTTTCTCTCTAACCCTAATCGGAGCTTCTCTCCGATTTCTCTGCAAATTCCGGCGTAATACCGGAGACTCAGGCCACCGTAAGGCCGTAGTCCTTACAAGTTGGTATCAGAGCCAGGTTTGGCTTCTGAAGAGATCCAGAAATGCTGAATACCAGAAGCCACAATCTCATCTCCATGGATGCGGATGCGAAGGTCGCCGTGCTAGAAGAGAGGCTTAACGACTACAGAGAGATGCTGGAAGATGTGCGAGTGAAATTCGTCAAGCTAGATGAAGGAAGGCACAGTCAATTTCAGCATATCAGCCTTGAATTGAAAGGTAACCTAACTGAGAGCTTGAACTCCATGGAAAAACGTTTTGAGGAACAATTTAAGAGAATTACGAACTGTTATAACTTGCTCGCAAATTAGAGGGATAAAGAGAAGATGGCTAGTTATTCTGAGGTAGTAAATGGAGAAAGTAAATCACCATTATCAGTTAGTAAGAAGGCTGAAGGAAGTAGCAGTTTCTCTAAGGAATTACATGTAGAAGAAACAATTAATTGCCTCAGAAATTTCTCTAATGGAAACATTCCACTGCCAAAAATTGAGTTTCCAAAGTTTTCTGGTGTTGATCCCCTGGGATGGATGCAGAAGGTTGATAGATACTTTCTCATTTACAAATGAATGATTGCCAGAAATTAGTCATGACTTCTCTACATTTGGATGGTAAAGCTGATGCATGGTTTAGGTCAGAGTTTACTAGTTTGGAGGAAGTTAAGTGGAGTCACTTTAGTGAAAGGATTTGTGCAGAATTTGCAGAACCAGGACATGAGAACATCTTAGGAGTTTTCAACAAATTGACACAACACACCACTGTGGCAGAATATCAGTCCAGATTTGAAACCCTAAGACCTAGAATCAAAGCATTACAGCCTTGGGCTGATGAAATGTACTTTGTGAGGAGTTTTCTCAGTGGCCTTAGAGAGGATTTGCAACAAGCTGTTCAGCTGCATTTCCCAACCACTCTCTCTCAGGCCAAGGCCATTGCTAGATTGGAAAAAGGTCATGTCTCTTCACTAGAAAAACATATCACAAGGAAGACTGGGAGAAAGAGTAGTACTGGTGGAATACAAGGAGCTTGGGATAAGCCTAGAACAAATGTCACGGGGATGCATAAAGAAGACAATGCCGCAAAACAAAGTTCTTCTATTTTCAAGAGGTTAATTGCAGCAGAAATGAAAGAGAAGAGAGATAAAAGGTTGTGTTTCTATTGTGATGAGAGCTACACTCCAGGGCATAAGTGCACTAAGAAGTCAATATATCTGCTAATTGGCAATGATGAAGAAGAGGAAGGTGAGGCTTCTCTAGATACAGAAACAACAGAAGTGCTAAACACAGATCCAGCAGTAGTCATCAAAGAGGAAGAAGTACCACTGGGAATATCACTTCATGCCATGTCTGGTTGTACTAGCAGTGAAACTATTAGGTTAACAGGTTACATACATGGCAAATTGGTGCACATTCTCATTGACACTGGTAGCACTCACAACTTTATTGATCAAACTACAGCTAAGAGGGTACAATGTGATAGCCACCTAATCAAAGAAATGCAAGTAGCAGTAGCAGATGGCAGCATATTGAGAAGTACAACAGTTTGCAGAAATGTTAAAATTGAGTTACAGAAATGTGAAGTTATCACAAACCTTAGAGTTTTGGCTTCGGGAGGTTGTGATGTGGTTTTGGGTGCTCAATGGTTAAAACAAGTAAGTCCCGTCTCCCTGGATTTCAATAAAATGACATTTGGATTTAAACTGAATGGACATGAAGTGGTGCTGACTGCAAATCACAAAGTGGCTGTTATAGAAGAGGAACAACTTCATTGTCTCCAAGAATATTGCAGTCAGAATCAACATTGTATATCTGCCCAGTTATTTACTATTGGGGTAACCACTAAATCCACCACCATTCCCTGTGAGCTACAAGCCTTGATAGAGAGATACAAAGACTTATTTGAAGAACCTAAACACCTACCCCCAAGTAGAAGTCAAGATCATCAGATACCATTAATTGAGGGTGCAACACCAGTAGCCTTGAGGCCTTACAAATATCCTTTTTTGCAGAAAAATGAGATAGAGAAGATGGTAAGAGAAATGCTTCAAAATGGAATCATTCAGCCCGGCACAAGTCCCTTCTCAGCACCTGTACTGCTAGTGAAGAAGAAGGATGGCACATGGAGGTTCTGTGTAGATTATAGAAGGCTGAATGATATTACAATTAAGAATAAATTTCCATACCAGTACTAGATGTAATACCCCGATTTTATACGGGTAAATTAATAGCTTCGTGAAGTGGGGAGATATTTGTAGTTTAAGAAAAGATAAACTAGTTAATGTAGGGGGTGGTAGTTGTAGTTTAAAGAAA
Organism: Linanthus parryae; assembly: GCA_023055425.1. Taxonomy (NCBI): domain Eukaryota; kingdom Viridiplantae; phylum Streptophyta; class Magnoliopsida; order Ericales; family Polemoniaceae; genus Linanthus; species Linanthus parryae. The sequence continues at coordinate 128,587,764 of JALGPY010000001.1, forward strand.
GTTAAATACTAGAGGATAAATTAATAAGAGTAAATTAAATAATAATAATACTAATAAATAATAATAAAAAAAAGAAGAAGAAGAAGAATAAAATAATGGGGATCAGTTTCCCCTCAATTCACACAACCAACTGCTGATTTTCTCCGTAAAACAAGAAGCTTGTCTTCTTCTTCACCCCCTCCTTCAAAAACCAACCTAGCTCCCTACCCCCCCTTCTCACCCGTCACCACCACCAACACCATCGCCACCTCCACCGGAAACACGCCCACTGCAACCACCACTCTCCACCTCTCTGCCTCCCTCTGTCTCTCTCTCCCTCTCCCCTGTTCTGTCCGACGAAAACAGAGGAAGCAGCAGCGGCGGGAAAGCCGCTGCCTCCCCCGTCGGTGACGCCACCGCCACCAGCCACCTCAATCTCTCCCTCCCCCTCTGATTGGAACCCAAAATCCTCCTCTGCTATTTGATTCGAACAGAGGAGAAGTAACAGAAGGCTGCAGAACTACCCAGGCCGCCATTGGAGACACCATCGCCGCCGGAAAAGACGACCGACGGAACCACCGTCACCACCCCCTATCTCTCTCTCTCTCCTGTCTCTCTCGACCAATAGCCTCCCTCTCCCTCTCTATTTTGACCCAAGTGGAGGCAAAAATAGCAGCAGCTAGCTGCTGAATCAACCCAGAACCACCACCGCCGGCGGCAAACTCCATTGACGCCGGCGAAGAGCTCGAAGCCCAAGCGAACCAAAGCCACCCACCACTTCAAAGAAGTTGCAGAAGACTCCTAGGGTCTCGAGGAGGTCCGAATCGAACCCAGCCACGACCAAGAGCGCCGGCAACGACGCTGCCAAACATCATCGCCGACCCACCTCGACGGCAACCTCAATCGGACCCAATTCTCAACCGTTTTTCGCAATTTTTGGTGTGGGTAACTTATAAATCCTACTCTTATTCGTTTTTGATAATCAAACTGCAATTTTAATGGCTAAATCCGAACTTGGATCGATTTGGTGTTATGTGTTCTTGAAATAGGGGTTAAAATGTAGTTTCAAAAACTTTAAGGGTATAATCTGTCACATACCCAACTGTTATTTGCTAGTAGGGGGTCATTGTGTGTCTTTATTCAGAACTTGGGGGTTTCAGTTATTGTTTATATAAACTGCATATAAATTATAAAATGAAACATGCTATTTTTAGATTAAAATTATTTCCTATCATTTCTAAATAATATTTTACTTATGTAAAAGAAAAATTGGCTATTTAAAACTATGTAGAAGTTATTTAATGTTGTTGATTCTCTTGGAAAATAAGCAAACTAAAAATATATGTTTTTAAATAAATATTTTCTAAGTACTTATGAACTAGTGTTTTGAGTAAAATATGTTATTTGCTTAATATTGCTAACACAAAATAAGTTAGGAAGTTAAAAAGGGAAATAACTTTTAAAAAAATCCTTTATTAATAAATAGATAAAACTTGATTATTATTTTTAGATATTAGAAATTATTTATCCAAAATGAAGCTATAATTATGTGTGACTAAACACTTATTTTCTTAGAATAAATATTTTTGGTGAATCTAATTCTTTTATAGAATGTATATTTTCCAATAAATAATTAGCTATAATTAAATTAATTGGAATTAAATCATTGTAGTCACTTACAAATAAATGTGTTGTATAATAAATTAATATTTTCTAATTATGAGAGTGTATAAATTTAATATGTGATTTCTTACTTAATAATTTTAAAGAGCTAGTATTTATATAAGTAGTGATTTTCTATGAGGAAAATAAACAAATAAATAATAAATAAATAAATATGTGTATAGTTGTGGTTTACGTCGCCGGTTTATTGTACAAATATTGTACACTATTAATTAATGGGTTTATGGGGAAAATGAGACTTGTTAGGATTATAGAATTTCACATACCATACTTGGATTCTTGATTAATTAGAAATTATAACTTTGTAGGTGACGAATTTGTAGACGAGGGCTACGTCTACCTGTAAGAGCTTACGTGCTATTTTCTGTATTATTGAGGTAAGTAAATATGCCAAGTCTAGCGTGCCTAGCTTCTTTCGCGTCGCAATATAATTTTATAATATGTCTCAAAGTTGTGTTTTGTGACTTACGTGCTTTACTTGAGATTTAGTATGTTTTGAGATATGTGTTTTGAGAATGTCACACGAAAATAAAAATCTGTTAATAATGTAAAGTGGAAAGAGTTGTGCGGGGATCGTTATATTATTTCTAGATTGGTCGTGTTGACTACGTTCACTCGACCCGTATTATTTTAACCCGGTCGCAACCTGCCGGGTCGCTCCATGTACACACCTCTCTGGCCGCGAGGAGTCTTAGGGGGGTGCCGGCACTTAAGGTCTTGGTAGCTTAGTGAAAGTAGATCTTCCCCGTATCAACAAGTTAATAATATGAAGTTCTTTGAGAAAGAGATTTTTATGAAAGGAAAGAAGAGATAGATTGGGAATAATATTTCCCGTTTGAGATACAAGAGAAGGATTGAGATGCAAAGTAACAAGAAAGAGAATTTCATATGTGTTCCAGTATTCGTACTTTATTCTTCAAGCAATTATTCGGTACTGTTCATTCCCATTTATACTTGTTTTTGAAAAAATATGCCTCGTAATCTGTTTACAAGCTTGGGTGTTTACATACTCAGTATTTCATTGCTGACTTTAGAAAAACTGCCGTTCCTGTTTATTTCCCACCGCAGGTCTAGACGACGAAGGCTTGGCTTAGCTTTGGGGACGCAGACTCACCTAGTATTATCAGTATGCTTAGTAACTCGAACTACTAGACGGTTGGAACTTTTGTGTAATAATATTTTAAGACAATGTTTAAGACAGTTGGGCTACGTAATGTATAATTATGGCAGTGTTTGTTCTTGATTTCTACCATTTCATATTTAGTAGCACCCACCCGGGCTCTCCGGTCCGGAACGGAAAGTCTGGGAATCATGGGGTGTTACAGGTGGTATCAGAGCAGGCTGTCCAAAAAGGGAAATTAAAAACCTGTAGGGCAACCTTAAAATGAAACGAGGAAAAATATAATTAAAATTGGACAAGCCGATTGGGTTATGAGTAGCCTAAGTTCTGGTCTTATTGGTCCCACCCACCCACATCCTTTTGTTAGTTACCAGACACGTGTGCTTGACAGTACTTGGAGATATTAGTTGTGATGATCTTTATTGCTATATGTGGGATATAATTTGCTCCCATAATGAAGGAAAGAGTTTTGTATTCTAGATGTTTGCCTGAGAAAAGGCAATTATACACTGAGAAAGTTTATGGAAGCAAGCATGAATTACGAATTGTTAGATGCTGCATGTCTTGATTCTTATGTGGTAGATGGTATTTAAGTGTGATACACGTGTTACATGGACTGATAAATATGTACTTTATGAGGTGATTTATGTTTATCTTTCGAGCCAATAATAGATTAAGAAATGATACAATAGGTTATAGTGTAGGAATATGACTCATAGACCACTGCGCTACTACACCAGGAGAGTTCGGCAAGAACAGATGGCAGAAAACAACAACAACAACAACATGGAGCAATTCTTTGCTCAAATGGCTCAAATGATGGGCAATGGAGCTCGGGCAGGACTTAACTGGGCCAATCAAGTGGCCGACATGAAACCGCCAAGTTTCATGGGAAATGAAGACCCCGTTGAGCTGGAAGACTGGATCATGGAGATGGACAAGATCCTTGAGAATGTGGAATGCCCTGAGGACCGGAAGGTAAATTGTGCGGTGTTTTATCTGAAAAGAGCGAGGCAAATCTCTGGGGGAGGAATGCTCGAGAAACTCTCTTGGCTCAGCCCAACTTCAATTGGGAATCCCTCCAGACTGGTCTCAGATCCCGCTTTTATCCTTGTCATGTAAAAAGGAGCAAGCAACAAGAATTTCAGAATCTGGAGCAAGGAAGTGACTCGGTAACTGAGTATTTCCGAAAATTTTCAGAGCTGATGCGGTTTGCGGGTAATACGATTCCCGATGAAGAGTCCAAATTTTCAAAATTTATCTCTGGATTGCAAGAGCGGCTTTAGACGTCTATGCTGAGCAGAACTTATCCAACTCTTCATGAAGCCTATGATAGAGCCGCTGATATATGGCGAGTCCAGGCAGTCCAAGAGGAGAGACGCAAGAAACGCAAGCTAGAGGAAGCAGGAGGAAGTAACAACAACTTTGCGAAAGGAAACCAGAGGATCAGGCCCAACAACGGAGTAGGAAACCAAGTTCAGTACCGAGGCAACCAGCAGAATCAGGGAAATCAGCGAGTTCGCCGCTATTACTGCAAGAAGTGCCCAAGAAACCACCCAGGAGAGGATTGTGCTGGTAATGTTGTCACCTGCAACAAATGCGGTAAAAGGGGACATCGAGCCTATGAATGCCGATCGCAACCAGCAGGGAACCAGCAAGTGAACCAAGGAGGAAACTTTCCGAGGCTGCAACAAAACAACTACCAGGGGAACCGCCAGCAAAATGGGAACAACTTTGGCCACTACCAGCGGTATGGGAACCAGCAGCCAGCTAACTTGCAGATTGGGTATGGAAACTTTGGCAACCATCAGAACAATGGAGGTAATGGCTATGGAAGGCAGCCAAACTACAACCAGGGGAATGGCAGACAGAATGGAGGCCAGAACTGCAACAACAATGCTGGAGCTGCGGTCAACAACAATGCAGCGGGAGGAGCTGGGAACCAGAATGCCAATGTCGGAAGGACTGCTGTCATAACAAAGACCGAGGCAGAAGCTGCTCATGGAGTTGTCACTGGTACATTTCTTATCCACGAGCAACCAACATTTATATTATTTGATTCTGGTGCATCTTACTCGTTGATATCATCATCATTTGTTGAGAAACTGGGTTTGAATAAGTCATCTACCATATCCATTCCCGTAGCGACCCCTACTGGCTTAATAACAGTATGTGACACCTTATTCGAAGGAGTTGAGCTAAAAATCCTAACAAGTATCCTGCCAGCCAACCTGATAAAGTTTGACCTTGGGGGTATAGATGTTATTCTAGGAATGGATTGGCTCGCCATGTATCGAGCAGTTATTGACTGCTACGATCAGAAGGTTCGGTTTAAAGGACCCAAAGGGGAGAAGATCACCTACCGTGGTATCACAAGAGAACCTCGCATCAGACTAGTGTCAGCATTGACTATAGTCAATCAAGTGAGGAAAGGGAACACTGCTTACCTGTGCTACATCCAGGACGTATCCAAGAAGGAAAATCTACTGGAGGAAATACCTGTCGTAAGGGAATTTCCTGATGTCTTTCCAGACGATATTCCAGGGATGCCACCCAAACGAGAAGTGGAGTTTACCCTAGACTTAGCACCTGGAACCGCTCCTATCTCGAAGGCACCGTATCGGATGGCACCAGCAGAACTAAAGGAGCTCAAGGATCAACTGAAAGAACTCCTACAGAAAAGGTACATACGACCAAGTGTGTCACCCTGGGGAGCACCAGTGCTTTTCGTGAAAAAGAAAGATGGGAGCCTGAGGCTATGCATCGATTATCGAGAATTAAACATCGTGACCATCAAGAAAAAGTATCCTCTACCCCGGATTGACGATCTGTTCGATCAACTACAAGGGGCCAGTGTCTTCTCCAGGATTGATCTGAGGTCAGGGTATCATCAGCTTCGGGTAGCCGAAAAGGATATTCCGAAGACTGCCTTCAGAACCAGATATGGCCATTATGAGTTCACAGTGATGCCATTTGGTCTGACCAATGCACCTGCAGTGTTTATGGATCTTATGAACCGGGTGATGAGACCATTTAAGGATCGATTCGTAGTGGTCTTTATCGATGACATCCTTGTGTACTCGAAAAGCAATGAGGGCCACGAAGAACATCTTAGAGAAGTGTTGCAGACTCTGAGGCAAGAACAATTGTATGCCAAGCTGTCTAAATGCGAGTTCTGGTTGGATCGTGTTCCATTCTTGGGTCACATCATTTCAAAGGAGGGAATATCAGTGGACCCAGGAAAGATCTCAGCAGTTAAGGACTGGCCAACACCGAAGAACGTGTCTGAAATAAGAAGTTTCCTTGGCTTAGCAGGTTACTATCGGCGCTTTGTGAAGGACTTCTCAAAGATTGTCAGACCACTGACTACGCTAACGAAGAAAGCGGTGAAGTATCAGTGGGACGACAGCTGTGAAGAAGCATTTCAGACTCTAAAAGAGAAGCTGACTACGGCACCAGTATTGGCTCTACCAAACAACTCTGGCGAGTTTGAAGTATACAGCGATGCATCGAAGAAAGGGCTAGGGTGCGTGCTAATGCAAGACATAAGGGTAATTGCCTATGCCTCAAGGCAATTGAAACCCCACGAGGAGAACTATGCCACACATGACTTGGAGTTAGCAGCAATAGTTTTCGCGCTAAAGATATGGAGACATCATCTGTACGGGGCTGTTTGCAAGCTCTATACGGACCATAGAAGCCTCGAGTATATCTTCACCCAGAAGGAGCTGAACAATAGACAACGAAGATGGCTAGAGATTATCAAGGACTATGACTTGCGTATCCAGTACCACGAAGGAAAAGCAAATGTGGTCGCCGATGCGTTAAGTCGAAAATCGAGCCATGCGGTGAATAACATGATAGCCTTGCCAAGCTGGCTATGCCACGTGTTCGAGAAGCTCGAAATTGAAGTGGTAGAACAAGAAACAGTGCAGGGCCTACTTGGAAGCATGACAGTTGTGCCAGACTTCATCGAGGAAATAAGAAGCAATCAAGCCGGAGACGTGAAACTTGAAAGGATCAGGAGGAAGATTGCAGCAGGAGAAGCCAAAGACTTCAAGATTCACGAGGATGGAAGCATTCGCTACAAGGGAAGGTGGTGTGTACCGCAAAAATGCGCAGAAACCAAAGAAAAACTAATGCGCGAAGCACACAACACACCTTATTCTGTTCATCCTGGGGGCGACAAACTCTACAAAGATTTGAAGAAGACTTTTTGGTGGCCCAACATGAAGAAGGAAGTAGCTGAGTTTGTAGCACGATGCTTAACCTGTCAGAAGGTGAAGTTCGAACACAAGAGAATGGCAGGATTAGTTCAGCCATTGGACGTCCCAGTTTGGAAGTGGGATTCCATCTCTATGGATTTCGTAACTGCTTTGCCAACGTCGAAGAATGGACTCAATCAAATATGGGTAGTGGTTGACTGATTGACCAAGACAGCAAGGTTCATTCCAATGAAGGACACGTGGAACATGGAGCAAAGAGCTGATGCGTATATCAAGAACATAGTGAGATACCGTGGGGTTCCGAGTTCAATAATCTCAGACAGGGACCCTAACTTTCTCTCACGTTTCTGGAAGGCTCTTCAAGAAGCGTTGGGAACCCAACTAAGATTCAGTACAGCATTCCACCCAGCTACGGACGGACAAACAGAAAGGACCATTCAAACATTGGAGGACATGCTAAGGGCTTGTGTCATGGATTTCCAAGGATCATGGGTTGACAAGTTGCCACTGATAGAGTTCTCTTACAACAACAGCTATCGCGCCAGCATAGGCATGGCACCCCATGAAGCTTTGTACGGGAGGAAGTGTCGAACGCCTCTATGTTGGAGTGACATCAGCGAGACAGTGGTGTTAGGCCCACAAATGATTGAGGAAATGACAGATCAAGTACGACTCATCCAGCAAAGAATGAAGGCAGCACAAGACAGACAGAAGTCCTATGCAGACCAGAAAAGGAGACCATTGGAGTTCAAAGTGGGTGAAAAGGCGTTTCTTAAAGTTTCGCCTACAAAGGGAATAACGAGATTCAATCAGAAAGGGAAGCTGAGCCCAAAGTTCATCGGGCCATACGACATCCTTGAAAGAATTGGAGAGGTTTCATACCGTCTGGACCTACCTTCTAATTTGGGACGAGTACACAATGTTTTTCACGTGTCGCAATTAAAGAAGTATGTACCCGATCCATCTCACATGTTGGATCCCGAACCAATTGAGTTAGATCCGTCTTTGACATATGAAGAGCATCCTATCAAGATCCTCGATACCAAGATAAGAGACACACGTACCAAAAGCGTTAAGCTCGTGAAAGTCCTATGTACTAACCATCAGACGGAAGAGGCTACTTGGGAAGCAGAGGATGAAATGAGAAAGAAGTATCCGCACCTCTTTGACAAAGTTAACCGAGTTCCGAGGACGTCACTCCTCTAAGGGGGAGAGGAATGTAACCCTTTAGCTTTCGTGACCTTAATCCTTGTGCCACATCGAACTAAATATTAATGCAATTAAGATATCGTGTGTTTTGATAGTTCCTACATATTATATTACGGGAATTGGCTGTTGTGATACATATAAGATCTTATATTAGCATTACGTGAATCTTATATTAGCATTACGTGGACTAGTTGGTTTGCGCTTCGAGGACGAAGCTCTATTTAAGGGGGGAAGGATGTAATACCCTGATTTTATACGGGTAAATTAATAGCAATTCGTGAAGTGGGGAGATATTTGTAGTTTAAGAAAAGATAAACTAGTTAATGTAGGGGGGTGGTAGTTGTAGTTTAAAGAAAGTTAAATACCTAGAGGATAAATTAATAAAAGTAAATTAAATAATAATAATTATAATAAATAATAATAAAAAAAAGAAGAAGAATAAAATAATGGGGATCAGTTTCCCCTCAATTCACACAACCAACTGCTGAGTTTTCTCCCGTAAAACAAGAAGCTTGTCTTCTTCTTCACCCCCCTCCTTCAAAAACCAACCCAACTCCCTCCCCCCTTCTCACCCGTCACCACCACCAACACCATCGCCACCTCCACCGGCAACACCCCCACTGCCACCACCACTCTCCACCTCTCTGCCTCCCTCTATCTCTCTCTCCCTCTCCCCTGTTCTGTCCGACGAAACACCGCTGCCTCCCCCGTCGGTGACGCCACCGCCACCAGCCACAATCTCTCCCTCCCCCTCTTATTGGAACCCAAAATCCCCCTCAGCTATTTGATTCGAATAGAGGAGAAGTAACAAAAGGCTGCAGAACCACCCAGGCCGCCATTGGAGACGCCATCACCGCCGGAGAAGACGACCGACGGAACCACCGTCACCACCCCCTATCTCTCTCTCATGTCTCTCTCGACCAGTAGCCTCCCTCTCCCTCTCTGTTTCGACCCAAGTGGAGGCAAAAACAGCAGCAGCTAGCTGCTGAATCAACCCAGAACCACCACCGCCGGCGGCCAACTCCATTGACGCCGGCGAAGAGCTCGAAGCCCAAGCGAACCAAAGTCACCCGCCACTTCAAAGAAGTTGCTTAAGACTCCTAGGGTCTTGAGGAGGTCCGAATCGAACCCAGCCAGGGCCAAGACCGCCGTCAACGACGCTGCCAAACATCATCGCCGACCCACCTCGACGGCAACCTCAATTGGACCCAATTCTCAACCGTTTTTCGCGATTTTTGGTGTGGGTAACTTCTAAATCCTCCTCTTATTCGTTTTTGATAATCAAACTGCAATTTTAATGGCTAAATCCGAACTTGGATCGATTTGGTGTTATGTGTTCTTGAAATAGGGGTTAAAGTGTAGTTTCAGAAACTTTAAGGGTATAATCTGTCACATACCCAACTGTTATTTGCTAGTAGGGGGTCATTGTGTGTCTTTATTCAGAACTTGCGGGTTTCAGTTATTGTTTATATAAACTGCATATAAATTATAAAATCAAACATGCTATTTTTAGATTAAAATTATTTCCTATCATTTCTAAATAATATTTTAATTATGTAAAAGAAAAATTGGCTATTTAAAACTATGTAGAAGTTATTTAATGTTGTTGATTCTCTTGGAAAATAAGCAAACCAAAAATATATGTTGTTAAATAAATATTTTCTAAGTACTTATAAACTAGTGTTTTGAGTAAAATATGTTATTTTCTTAATATTGCTAACACAAAATAAGTTATGAAGTTAAAAAGGGAAATAACTTTTAAGAAAATTCCTTTAATAAATAGATAAAACTTGATTATTATTTGTAGATATTAAAAATTATTTCTCCAAAATGAAGCTATAATTATGTGTGACTAAACACTTATTTTCTTAGAATAAATATTTTTGGTGAATCTAATTCTTTTATAAAATGTATATTTTCCAATAAATAATTAGCTATAATTAAATTAATTGGAATTAAATCCTTTGTAGTCACTTACAAATAAATGTGTTGTATAATAAATTAATATTTCTAATTATGAGAGTGTATAAATTTAATATGTGATTTCTTACTTAATAATTTTAAAGAGCTAGTATTTATATAAGTAGTGATTTTCTATGAGGAAAATAAACAAATAAATAATAAATAAATAAATATGTATATAGTTGTGGTTTACGTCGCCGGTTTATTGTACAAATATTGTACACTATTAATTAATGGGTTTATGGGGAGAATGAGACTTGTTAGGATTATAAAATTTCACATACCATACTTGGACTCTCGATTAATTAGAAATTATAACTTTGTAGGTGAAGAATTTGTAGACGAGGGCTACGTCTACCTGTAAGAGCTTACGTGCTATTTTCTGTATTATTGAGGTAAGTAAATATGCCAAGTCTAGCGTGCCTAGCTTCTTTCGCGTCGCAATATGATTTTATAATATGTCTCAAAGTTGTGTTTTGTGACTTACGTGCTTTACTTGAGATTTAGTATGTTTTGAGATATGTGTTTTGAGAATGTCACAGGAAAATAAAAATCCGTTAATAATGTAAAGTGGAAAGAGTTGTGCGGGGATCGTTATATTATTTCTAGATTGGTCGTGTTGACTACGTTCACTCGACCCGTATTATTTTAACCCGGTCGCAACCTGCCGGGTCGCTCCATGTACTCACCTCTCTGGCCGCGAGGAGTTTTAGGGGGGTGCCGACACTTAAGGTCTTGGTAGCTTAGTGAAAGTAGATCTTCCCCGTATCAACAAGTTAATAATATGAAGTTCTTTGAGAAAGAGATTTTTATGAAAGGAAAGAAGAGATAGATTGGGAATAATATTCCCCGTTTGACATACAAGAGAAGGATTGAGATGCAAAGTAACAAGAAAGAGAATTTCATATGTGTTCCAGTATTCGTACTTTATTCTTCAAGCAATTGCTCGGTACTGTTCATTCCCATTTATACTTGTTTTTTAAAAGATATGCCTCGTAATCTGTTTACAAGCTTGGGTGTTTATTTACTCAGTATTTCATTGCTGACTTTAGAAAAACTGTCGTTCCTGTTTATTTCCCACCGCAGGTCTAGACGACGAAGGCTTGGCTTAGCTTGGGGGATGCTGGCTCACCTAGTATTATCAGTATGCTTAGTAACTCGAACTACTAGACGGTTGGAACTTTTGTGTAATAATATTTTAAGACAATGTTTAAGACAGTTGGGCTATGTAATGTATAATTATGGCAGTGTTTGTTCTTGATTTCCGCCATTTCATATTTAGTAGCAACCACCCGGGCTCTCCGGTCCGGAACGGAAAGTCTGGGAATCATGGGGTGTTACACTAGATGAGTTGATGGATGAATTGAGAGGAGCATCAGTGTTCTCTAAATTGGATCTCAAGTCTGGTTATTGATAACTCTATATTAGAGTTATATTTCTTCTGCGTTTGTGTACCGTTTTGTTTAGTTTCCGGGTTGAATATATTATAAATACACTATGAACTTGAGGAAATTGGATAAGTTTAGCTTTGAGTGATAAATTATTAATCCGGGTGTTTTTCACATTATTTACATTTATTTTGTCACTTTTGATCGCACGGGGTGTTTTCGTGTTGTGTTGGACAGGAAACGGAGCTCATAGATCAAGAGGAGGAGGAAAACGAACTTCGGAACATATGCGGAAGCTTGGGAGAGAAAGAAATTGGAAGAAAAGAGGACAAAGATGGAAAAAGGGGGTCAAAGTGTCATTTTAGAAAGTTTGAAGTGTAGGATCAAAAGTTGATCCTAGGATCAAAGCAGATCGGAGGATCACAAATAGTGATCGCACGATCTGCTAGGGGAGAACTCACTGGAATTGGCGATCAAGTAGCAGATCGCACGACCAGAGCATATCGCACGATCAGCAAAAGCAGATCGCACGATCTGCTAGCAGACCCGGCGCACGCACGGCAAGAAGGAGGGGATTTAGGGTTATTAATTAATATTGTGAGATTATTAATTAATAAACCCTAAGTTAAGATAAAAAAGAGACGTGAAACAAAAGAAGAGGAAGACACACGTGAGGAGAAGAGCCATCAACGAGAGAAGAAAGAGGGGACGACGAGGAAGAAGACAAGCTTCACCATTGAAGCTCTAGTGTTTGCTCTTTCTTCTTCCTACCTTTCTTAATCAATTTTTATGGAGAAACTCTTTGTTTTTGCTTATTCAACTATGAATAGCTAAAAACTCCATAGCTAGGCATCTCGATTTGAGAACCTAGGGTTCATGTAAACGATGAATATTTTCCGGATTTAATCTTTGCTTCATGATTTCTTGATTTCTTCTTTTGAATCAATTCTAGTTTCTTGTTTATGTTAGTAATCCTAATTGAGTGACACGATTAGGAGATAAACTAGGGTTCAAGAACTAGGTTTCACTCAATAGTTGATTCATGCTTAAAGTTAGCTTATTTTTATTCAATTGTTCTTGTTCTATGCTTAATCTTTAGTATGAATGGAGTAGCTACCCGGACGTGCTAGCTAATTAGATGAGTGCACGACAGTGACTCAACCTAATTGTGTAGAGAACTTGAACATCAATCCCGTATCACTGAGACTGAGAAGAGACGTGTTAGGATTGGCCAAATGTGGGTAGATTCGGTAGGTGAGATTCGACGGTTTCGTGCAACGGTGGACCGACAGGACCCGTTGTCGTGCATGTCGTTAGCCTACTAGAACGGACCGGTAGACACATGAGACCGATAGGAGATTGTATTCTACCGTGAAATAGAATGACTTGAGACCGATAGGAGATAGTCAGCGCCGTTACCCGGCTTAATTAGAATATAGTTAACGTGTTGCTCAGATAATCCGGAAATCGTTTACAACCCTAGGTGATCAGCGAGATTGCCTAGTCCTCTCCATTAATTGATTAAGAATTCTTCTTAATTCCAGTTTATTATTTATTTCTGACTTTATTATAGCCACTTGTTTGGGGGTGGCAACACCACAAGTTATAACTTTTTACTCTGGTTACCTAGTGAACTACTCTAAATTTGTTAAATATAAACCTGTTGCGAGATTGTCCTCGAGGGTTCGACAACCCGGAGTCCTAAAAATACTCCACTCTTACTACTTGACCGTGCACTTGCGTAATACGCGTTAGTAATCCGCGTCAAGTTTTTGGCGCCGTTGCCGTGGACAACGGTCAACACGTTTTTAGTTAATAATTAGTTTAGTTTACTTTTATTTTTCTGTTATATTTGCTATTTTGATTTCTCATTTGTTTTCTAACTTTCTGCTATTTCAGGTACTTAGTGCATGCACAGGATCCCAAGAGAGCTTGTGCCCCCACTAGAAGACCAAGAGCAGTTGTTCAGAGACCAAAGAAGAAGACAAAAACAGAGCACCATGGGCGAGCAATTGACCAACGCGCAACTCAATCAGCGGATGGAAGAGTTGTCTAAACTGATCAATGATCGCAACGCCCAGACACCATACAACAAGTCTGGACAGGCTATTGTGTAGAAGTTTCAGTCGTCCACCTTGGACACAATCCGGCAATTGTAGTGCCAGAGATACAGGCCGAGCACTTTGATCTTAAGCCTGCGACAATTCAGACGGTGACCAATCAGTTCCAATTCTATGGGAACAGGGATGAAGACCCCAATGAATTTATTGGGAGGTTCAACGCGTACATAAAGACTACCAAGTACAAGGATGTGACAGCAGAAGCGTTGAAGCTAATTCTTTTCCCTTACTGTCTGAAGGGTGCAGCTGAGAAGTGGCTTTAGTCAAGAGCTCTAGATTCGATCACTACATGGGCTCAGTGTGTGGATGAGTTCATGGCCAAGTTTTATCCAGTTCAACGGGTGATTGAGCTACAGGGTGATATTCTAGGCTTTCGGCAACATGCCGATGAAACCGTGGTGGATGCATGGGACCGTTTTATGCATTTGATCAGGAAGTGCCGAAACCATGATTTCGGGGATTACAAAATTTTGCAGGTCTTCTACTATGGACTAGAACGTCACAATCAGGAGCTGGTTAACAGAGAAGCAGGAGGCAATTTTCTGTACTCTGTTGACAAGGAAGGAGCTTATGCACTCATGAAGCAGCTCGCTAAGCAGGACTCACAACTCTATGATTCCAGGAGATTATCGGCATTGCCTGAACCTATAGATGATGAATGGAAGACTGGGATCAGCAAGATGGTGTCAGATTTAGCCAAGCATGTGTATCGAGACAAGAAGCCAGTTGCAAGAGTAGAGGAGCAGGAATCTGATTCAGCCTTGGCCCAGATTGCAAGTGAAGATGTGAACTTTGTGGGGGGCACAAGGACCGCGGCAGAATTGGAACCAAGGGAACTACAGACCAGGCACAAGAGATCATCCAGGTTTCAGGTATGGGGATCAGTCTGGAGCTATATACGCACCTGGGTTTCAGCACATGCCACAAGCACCAGTGTCGCAGGCTCCACCACCGGCTGTTGTAGCGCCAAACCCAGAGATTTCTGTACTCACTAAGGCGTTGACACAGCTGAGTAACAACATGAACGATATGACCACGACGGTCAATGCTATGTCTTCTGATTTGCAGGCTACGAAGACTTCTATTCATGCACTACAGGTTCAAGTTGGGCAAATTGCAACGCAATTATCTGCTAGAGCACCTGGTTCTCTACCGTCTGACACAGTGAATGTGCGCCAGGTAAATGCCATTACCACTCGCAGCGGGGTTTCGTTGACTGATCCACCATACCCGAGCCATGCTAGAGCTGAAGCATCAAAAGCTAAGGAGCATGAGGTCTTCGATTCTGAGAAGACACCTGTCATGGTCCCCCAATCAAAGGGCATGACTCCACATGATGAGGGAAATTCCAATGAGGTATTACCATCACCTTCGTCTTCTAAAGATATACCTTTTCCATTGAAAACTAGAAAGAAGAAGGATGACTCTGGAGAGTACAGGAGATTTCTCAATATTTTCTCCAAACTGCACATCAATATTCCTTTGATTGAGGCACTGCAGAAAATGCCTAAGTATGCACGGTTTATCAAGGATGCAATCTATGGGAGAAAAGCTATGGATAACTTTCAGACAGTAAAACTGAATGAGCAGGTGAGTTCATGCGTTTTGCATGGGCTACCCAAGAAGAAGAAAGATCCAGGTAGTTTTGTTATTGAGGCTACACTTGGCGGGGCATATACAGGCAAGGCTCTATGTGATTTGGGGGCAAGTGTCAACTTGATGCCACTCTCAATATTTAAAAAGCTAGGTGTGGGGGAGCCTAGTAAAACCTGGATCAATCTGCAATTCGCAGATAAGTCGTCCAAGAAGGCCATTGGGGTGGTAGAAGACTTACTTGTGAGGGTTGGTAGTTTGATCATGCCAGCAGATTTTGTGATCCTTGACATGCCAGTTGGTGACGTTCCGATCATTCTTGGTAGGCCCTTTCTGGCTACCGGTCGGACTTTAATTGATGTGGAGAATGGAGAGTTGATCATGAGGGTCAACGATACTGTGGAGACCTTTCAGGTTTTCAAACCGACTCCTCAGTACACTTATGAGGTGAAGCCAGACTTGCCATTTCCTGTGAAAGTTGTGCGTGGGATTTCAGAGCTGACACAGGAAGATCCGCCAAATTTTAAAGGTAAAGAATCGAGTGTGCAGGCGCACGAGGTAGTCATGAGTATCCGGCGCCAGAAGTTGGATGCGACACGACCTGCCAAACCACCTTTCTGAGGCTCATGAGGTAACATGGTCGGGCCGTCGACCTTAAATTACAAAGCGCTGCTTGGGAGGCAACCCATGTAGAGTAGGATGCTTTATGTTTTATTTATTTATTTATGAGTTCTCTATATTTGACTATGAGGGGTGAGAGAGAGTGGACTTATTTTTTCAATCACTGTGCAGGGACACAGGTACAGAAGACGCACCAGATTCCCCTTTTTGATGTGCATGCTAGAGATTGCACGGAATTGGGGAAAGAAAAAGCCCCACAGGATTATGCATAAAAGAATAGAGAATTGCTCGAGGTCGAGGAGCGATTCCAATATGTTGGTTGCCACACGCATGAGAGGGCTACAATTTATATCTTAGCCGCACATCGAAATCCGGGCGCGTAGAGACTTCTCCGGAAATTGTCAACGGTCCACAAGACCCCTTCTTGTTGCAATTTCGCGGCAACGGTGCCCATGTAGGTCCGGGCACCCAGGTACCTCTAACACTCTCTTTCAAGTCTACGTTTTTGAGCGATGAATGTTGCAATCCACCGCCTACACATTTAAGCGATGAGTCCTCCTTCATTATCTCTAAATTCGTTGAGGACAACGAAACGCTTAAGTGTGGGGGGTTTTGTATTTATGTTCACTAGCCATGTCTTTGTTTGCATCGCCTTGTTACATATAGTTATGTGTTCATATTGTGTTGGTTTGTGGTAGGAGTGTGTAGTTTATGAATTTTGTTAGCACTTTTACATTATTGAGTCCCCTACCCAAAACTTTTGTTTAATCGAGTTGGCCAAAAGCATATAGAGTTAGGAAATATTAAAAAAAATATTAAAAAGAAAAATCAAAATATTTTAAATTTTTGAGAAAGGGCAATCGAAGAGAGTGAATGTGGAGAGGGCTTAATGATAGAATTCCTTAGGAGTATGAAAATTTGAGGTGAGGTAGACGCGAGAATCTGGAGTAGGAAGACTTATAGGGCTAATGCACATTAGAAATGCGAGTAGCTGCCTCTCAGACTAGTTATCCTACTAGCGCTACACCACCGTCACTTAGGTAGTCGTCAACCCTCCTCGTAGTGGCAACGGAACAGCTGTGCGAGTGATGTTTATGGGGGCCTCACGTCCCGTCTCCATCTCCTAGGACCACTAGTTACCCCTATTGATCCGTTTACCCCTTTTATTCACAGCCTCTAGCCTAGGAAGCCTTTTATTGTGACTTTCATCACTTGTTAGAATGGTCCTTTCCTATGCGTCATGATAGAGGGAGTTGAGTTAGGGAGGTTCGATGAGGGTGAGTTGATTTGATACATCTTATGTGGATTCTCTTACATGTCGTCTTTTGAGGGGATGTGAGGGTGAGTTAGAGACGGTAGCACACTTCAGTGTGGCGGTGAGTCGTGTCCTTACACCACGATCACAGGTGGAGTACCGTAGTGCGTGGTATTTCTTCCGCACGTCATGGGGTGGGGGTTGGTTGATCTTATAGGAGGTCGTGCTTATGCTTTATTTATATTCTCTATATCTTAGGTGATGAGGAGGATCGGTTGGAAAAGCACATTTACACATTGACTACTGGGTTCGTGATTTGCTTTGCATCAAGTGTGGGGGTGTCGACATCTATGTTATTATATCACTAATTTAACACATTCCACCCCCATGTTATCTAATTCTGATAGTTGATCTCCTCGGATATTACTATCGTATTGTCGGCTCCATGTTCTTAATGTTATTGTGTGGAAATGAAAAAAAAGAGAAAAAAAAAGTAAAGTAGAAAGTGAAAGTGAAATTGAAAGGGAATAAAGGAGCAAGCTTGAAATTGAAGACCGGGGAGATTAGCTATTGTTTGAGATCACTTCTTCACATTTGTGGCCGCGAGAACGGCGTTGCACCAAGATTGAGGGAATGAGGGCCGGAGTAGTGAGATTCGGTGTGGTTCCTTGGATTTTGGTGAGGGAGTGTGAGAATCGGGTTTTGTGAGTAAGATCATGACGTCTAGGACTACGCTTCTAAATATCCTATCCTACCCGTCCTAAACCGTCAGCAATTTAACCCGTGGATAAATAGCTCGGATGGTAAGTTCTAGGGATACGTTTGATGAGTGTGCGGAAGCAACATTTTTTGTGTTCGTGCCCGTTCTGTCTAACGAAACTGGCCGCAAGTTCTACCGATCACCAAAGTTATAGAACTTCGGAGGGAATATGAGAGCCTTATGACTTGCCGGTTTACTTTTTGAGATTGCCCAATCTCTAACTAAAAAGAAAAATAAAATTGTGTTGTTTCAATTTTTGCATTGTTTGATAATCGAGTTGCATTGTATAGTCATGTAGGTTGCATGGGTGTGTGTGTTGTTTGTGTCACATGGCTAGTGAAGTTAAATGCAATTCGGTGGATTGAAAATCATAGTGTGAGAGATGTTTTTGATTTTGCTCGGGACGCGCAAAAAGGTAGTGTGGGGGGATTTGATAACTCTATATTAGAGTTATATTTCTTCTGCGTTTGTGTACTGTTTTGTGTAGTTTCCGGGTTGAATATATTATAAATACACTATGAACTTGAGGAAATTGGATAAGTTTAGTTTTGAGTGATAAATTATTAATCCGGGTGTTTTTCACATTATTTACATTTATTTTGTCACTTTTGATCGCACGGGGTGTTTTCGTGTTGTGTTGGACAGGAAACGGAGCTCATAGATCAAGAGGAGGAGGAAAACGAACTTCGGAACATATGCGGAAGCTTGGGAGAGAAAGAAATTGGAAGAAAAGAGGACAAAGATGGAAAAAGGGGGTCAAAGTGTCATTTTAGAAAGTTTGAAGTGTAGGATCAAAAGTTGATCCTAGGATCAAAGCAGATCGCAGGATCACAAATAGTGGTCGCACGATCTGCTAGGGGAGAACTCACTGGAATTGGCGATCAAGTAGCAGATCGCACGACCAGAGCAGATCGCACGATCAGCAAAAGCAGATCGCGCGATCTGCTAGCAGACCCGGCGCACGCACGGCAAGAAGGAGGGGATTTAGGGTTATTAATTAATATTGTGAGATTATTAATTAATACACCCTAAGTTAAGATAAAAAAGAGACGTGAAACAAAAGAAGAGGAAGACACACGTGAGGAGAAGAGCCATCAACGAGAGAAGAAAGAGGGGACGACGAGGAAGAAGACAAGCTTCACCATTGAAGCTCTAGTGTTTGCTTTTTCTTCTTCCTACCTTTCTTAATCAATTTTTATGGAGAAACTCTTTGTTTTTGCTTATTCAACTATGAGTAGCTAAAAACTCCATAGCTAGGCATCTCGATTTGAGAACCTAGGGTTCATGTAAACGATGAATATTTTCTGGATTTAATCTTTCCTTCATGATTTCTTGATTTCTTATTTTGAATCAATTCTAGTTTCTTGTTTATGTTAGTAATCCTAATTGAGTGACACGATTAGGAGATAAACTAGGGTTCAAGAACTAGGGTTTCACTCAATAGTTGATTCATGCTTAAAGTTAGCTTATTTTTATTCAATTGTTCTTATTCTATGCTTAATCTTTAGTATGAATGGAGTAGCTACCCGGACGTGCTAGCTAATTAGATGAGTGCACGACAGTGACTCAACCTAATTGTGTAGAGAACTTGAACATCAATCCCGTATCACTGAGACTGAGAAGAGACGTGTTAGGATTGGCCAAATGTGGGTAGATTCGGTAGGTGAGATTCGACAGTTTCGTGCAACGGTGGACCGACAGGACCCGTTGTCGTGCATGTCGTTAGCCTACTAGAACGGACCGGTAGACACATGAGACCGATAGGAGATTGTATTCTACCGTGAAGTAGAATGACTTGAGACCGATAGGAGATAGTCAGCGCCGTTACCCGGCTTAATTAGAATATAGTTAACGTAATGCTCAGATAATCCGGAAATCGTTTACAACCCTAGGTGATCAGCGAGATTGCCTAGTCCTCTCCATTAATTGATTAAGAATTCTTCTTAATTCCAGTTTATTATTTATTTCTGACTTTATTATAGCCACTTGTTTGGGGGTGGCAACACCACAAGTTATCACTTTTTACTCTGGTTACCTAGTGAACTACTCTAAATTGTTAAATATAAACCTGTTGCGAGATTGTCCTCGAGGGTTCGACAACCCGGAGTCCTAAAAATGCTCCACTCTTACTACTTGACCGTGCACTTGCGTAATACGCGTTAGTAATCCGCGTCAGTTATCATCAGGTGAGAATGGCAGATAAAGATGTGTACAAAACTGCTTTCAGAACTCATAAGGTCTTTATGAGTTCAGGGTGATGCCATTTGGGCTCACTAATGCTCCAGCCACATTTCAATGTCTAATGAATGACATTTTTAGGGAGTACCTGAGAAAGATGGTGCTGGTATTCTTTGATGATATATTAATATACAGCCAGAATATGAAGGAACACCAACAACACCTACAGTTAGTGTTTGAGCTCATGAGAAAGAATCAGATGTTTGCTAAACTGAGTAAGTGTTCTTTTGGACTATCATCAGTAGAATATCTGGGGCACATCATCAGCCAGGAGGGGGTTCAGACTGACCCTAGAAAGTTGAGTGCAATGAAGGAATGGCCTACTCCAAGAAATGTCAAAGAATTGAGGGGATTTCTGGGTCTTACTGGCTATTATAGAAGATTTATAAGGGGATATGGAGTTTTGGCAAGAACTCTCACCCAGCTGCTTAAGAAGGGAAGTTTTGAGTGGAATGAGGAAGCTACTGAGGCATTCAGGGAGCTCAAACAAGCCATGTTACAAGCACCTGTTTTAGCTTTGCCTGATTTCAATATTGAGTTTGTGGTAGAGTCAGATGCTTGTTATGAAGGAATTGGGGCAGTTCTGATGCAACACAACAGACCCTTGGCCTATTTCAGCAAGGCATTGTCTCCAAAACATTTAGGACTATCCACTTATAAAAAGGAGCTTTTGGCATTGGTGCAAGCCATTTCTAAATAAAGATCATATTTGGAAGGTAACAAATTTATTATCAAAACAGATCATCACAGTTTGAAATACCTTCTAGAACAAAAGTTGACAAAAGTGATACAACAGAAATGGATTTCAAAGTTACTGGGCTTGCAATATGAGATTCAGTACAAAAAGGGTCAAGACAATAAGGTGGCTGATGCTTTATCTAGGAGACATTGCCAAGTGATGGAAGAGCTAGGCTCTTGTGCAGCCATTTCAACTACCACCCCTAAGTGGTTACAAGAAGTCAAAGCCAGTTATGAAGGGGATGACATGGTCAAAACCAAATTGACTGCCTTAGCCATTGATGCAGATGCCTTGCCTCATTATAAACTACAAGATGGGGTGCTTAAACATAAAGGGTTGATTTATGTAGGAAACCAAACCAATCTGAGGCAGCACATCATTCAAGAGTTACACAATACAGGTGTTGGGGGTCACTCAGGGGTGTTAGGCACTTACAAAAAGGTTAAGATGTTTTTTGACTCGATAGGATTGAAGGCTCAAGTCAAGGATTGGGTGCAAGAGTGTGATATATGCCAGAGAATGAAGGCTGAACATGTGCCATACCCAGGTCTACTACAACCTCTTCCAATTCCTGACAAACCTTGGACTGACATTGCCATGGATTTTGTAGAAGGTCTTCCAAAAGCTGAGGGAAGCACCACCATACTGGTGGTGATTGACAGATTTTCTAAGTATGGACACTTTTTGGCACTTAGTCATCCCTACAATGCTGAAGTGGTAGCTGAAGTCTTCTTCCAGCAGGTTTGTAGGTTACATGGTCTTCCCCATTCTATTGTCAGTGACAGGGATTGCATCTTTCTCAATCAATTCTGGAATACATTGTTTAAACTGATGGGAACACTCCTCAAATACACTACTGCTTATCATCCTCAAACTGATGGACAGAGTGAGAGGCTCAATCAGTGCCTAGAGGTGTATTTGAGGTGTCTCACAAGTGATAGGCCTAAAAAGTGGGTTAAATGGCTGAGTTTAGCAGAATGGTGGTATAATACAAACTATCACACTACCCTCCAAATTACACCCTTTGAAGCTATGTATGGATTCAAACCTCAACACTACAACTTCCATCAGCTCAACAAAACTGGAGTGGACAGTGAGGATGCTTTCATTCAGGACAGGTCTAGACTGTTACAACTTCTTAAAGACAATTTGTGCAAGGCTCAAGAAAGGATGGCTCATTATGCTAACAAGCATATATCAGAGAGGGAATTTCAGGTGGATGATTGGGTTTTTCTGAAACTGCAGCCCTATAGACAGAGT
The DNA here is from genome assembly GCA_023055425.1 of Linanthus parryae. Lineage (NCBI taxonomy): Eukaryota > Viridiplantae > Streptophyta > Magnoliopsida > Ericales > Polemoniaceae > Linanthus > Linanthus parryae. Next base: position 128,609,917 of record JALGPY010000001.1, read on the forward strand.
TCAGTGCAGCTCAGGTCAAACTATGAACTTTTTGCTAGGTTTTTTGGTCCATTTTAGGTTGTGCATAAAGTGGGAAAGGTAGCCTATAAACTCAAGCTGCCTGATCAGTCAAGAGTTCACCCTGTGTTTCATGTGTCCCAGCTGAAGAAACCTATTGGTAATTACACTTCCTCACCTAATCTGCCAGCTGTAGGACCTGAAGGTCAGTTCTTGGTGGAGCCAGTTGCAATTCTGGATAGAAGATTGGCTAAACAGGTAAACTCCTCCACTGTTAAAGTGTTAGTCCAATGGTTGAATTTGTCTCCCTCAGAAGTCACTTGGGAGGACTATTCTCAGCTTAAGAAGCAATTTCCTTCATTTCAAGCTTGAAGACAAGCTGCATTTCTAGGGGAAGGTACTTGTCAGGGACCTAAGTGAAAGCCACTCAGAACTGTGGTTGTATAATTGGGACTAAAATGCAATCCCATTAAAACTGTGGTCGTCTAATTCGGAGCAGCAGGAGCCGTCCGATTAGACGAGGGAATCTATTAGAGTCGCAGGATTGGATTTGAACGTTATGTAATCCTTAAGTGTTACGGTGCCGTTTTGGTTTAGGCGTGCCACGAGAATGCCACCTCAGCTCTGTGGCGCCTTTTGATTGGTCCGTCCATCTCGATAGATGCCAGCCTGACTTGGCCCTTAGTTACTTTCTTTTATTGCGTTTTAGCCCAGCCCTAATGTTTTAGTATTTTAACAAATTCACCCCTCTGCTATATAAGCCGGGGATGTAAATGAATTTTGCATCTTTTATGAAAAATACAATCATTTCCCTCTTCTCTCTGCCGATCCCCTTTCTGCTTTCTCTCTAACCCTAATCGTAGCTTCTCTCCGATTTATCTGCAAATTCCGGCGTAATACCGGAGACTCAGGCCACCGTAAGGCCGTAGTCCTTACACCCAATGCGATTAAACATGAAATTAAGAGTGCAAAAATCCATAACATAATCGAGCATTGATGTTTTGAACCCAAATCGATCACACGATATGAATAGAGATATAGAAGAAGAAGCGAACCTTGAACGTCTTGAATCTCGACCTCATCGTTGAGCAGCTCTTCTAGAAATTCTTCTGTAGAGGCCATCTCCTGCCCTCTCTTGAACTGCGTTTGGGGTTTGGCCGGTGACTGTAAAAGGCAGCCAACAAGGGTGCGAATGTGAAACCCTAGCGAGAGATTTGAACAGATGAGGAGAAGACGTTGACTGTAGTCCTTCTTCTTCCCACGGTGACGCCTGGAAGTGACTTCGAGAGGGGAATTTTGAGGGAAAGACAATTTACCCCCTCAAGTTTTGCAAAAAAACACTTTTATCCCCGTTTAGTTTGGGAAATGGCACTTTTACTCTTTTAGTGTGCCAAATTTTATGACACCTACATTCCCTAACTGCGAAGTCGCTAATACGGGTAGGGGTCCGTCCAACATTGAAAGTAGTTTTCGGACAAATTTACGCTATTAGACTCGAAACAGCCTCAGAGCATCTACAACTGTTGAATTTTTTTTGACTATATTTGTACCTGCTCTAAATTTTACACAGCCACTTTTTGAGGTGTTGCTCCAGTAACTAGCATAGATATTAGCCATAAATATTATTCTATTATTATATAATTTTCATTATTAAATAATTATGTGACTATAAATTTGATAATTACCATACTTTATAAATTTAACATCAATTTAATTAAACTATTGAAGAGAGCTTAAAGTTATATTTATAAACTTTTTTATGTTTTTTACTTTGATTGTTGATAAGTATTTTATAAATTTTCTAAATTTACCTTTGCTACGGTGAATTCGAACAGTAGAGAATCGGGAGGAGGATTAACGGAGGAACATAGCAATAAATCAGAGTTTTTTTTACGCCAAATTGTCCACTTTTTGAGCAGGTCCAACCATAGGTTTGGCTCAAATTTAAGGCCAGATTTTACAGCAGCTGTTTGAGATGATTTTTGGGCAAAGTTGGTCAAAATTTGAGCCAAAGACAACTTAGAGCATCTCAACCATGCCCCCCTTCCCTCCCCCTCGCTCTCCTCCCACGGGCCCACCAATCTCCCCCTCCCCTTCCCCCAAACTACAACTCATCTTCAACCATTTTCCTCCCCTCACCTAATTATGTTTATTTTTAAAATATATTTAATGATTTATAATAAATTATGTAGTGATAAAATGAATTTGAAATTATATTAATATAAATATTTATTTATGAAAATTATAAAACAACACTTTTTCTCAGAAAGAAAAAAACACTTTTATTCCGCAAAATAACGATTACAAGTACACGAAAACTAGTAATTAAACACTATTACAAACGGCAACTAGTAGAACAGTACTAAAACGCGCAAAGTAGTACAATATACTAAATTAACAACGATCACATGGAAAATGTTCATTCCTTAATCGAATGGATCGAAGTTTGCGTCGGGCACATAGGTCGAACCTCCTGAAGAACCTCTAAATAATTTTTTCAAATTTCTTTTTCAGCAATTTCTCATTGCATGCTCTGGAAAAAAGGGTGATGGCTGGAGTCATGTCCCTTGTAGACATTTTCATGATATTCATATCTTCTTCATAAGACTTTTGTGCAAGAAGATCATTGTGACGTGTCATACGACCTTCCTCTATCAGCAACTTTGTTCGTTCAACATATTTTAAAAGATCATCTTCTCTACTATGACCAGCATCAGTCTTTTCTTTATCTTTTTTTTGATTTTTTGGTTCCTATTGGTCTAGGGCAAGGCAAATGGCGATTAGGGGGATTTATCTCCTGAACTTCTTGTGTCTCGAGGACCTCATCATCATTACCATCAGAAATATCAGTAGGGGTAGGTTTATAACCCGTTATTTCGTTAAAATCGACATTGTCACTACCGGTATCCACCCATTTTGATGTAAACACAACACAATCCTTGGCTATATCGCAATAGTGCATGAGATTAAGACCATTGGTAGAACGATATATAGCAATATCCGACTTTTGCTGAATACAAATAACCCAACATTAATATATTTAACATAACTGCAGCTAGAATGGCTGACTTCCATTTGTTTAGTGGCTTGTGTACTTGTTTTTTCTAATGGGAAATGACATCCATTTTGAGACCTTTTGGCATATTGAACACTTTGGATATCGAGATAGGAATGCATGGTAGCAACAATATCATTCCAAAAAAATGGGTGATTGTTTGTTGCTTCCACGAATGTTATCCTCGATGTGGTACCCATATGCTCTACACAATGTGACATCTTCCTCCACGGACCAGGTAGTATGGGGACCATTTTCAGAAATAACAACAATGGTGAGATAGGAGAGATTGTTGATGTTCAAGCATGAAAATATGAGTGGATAAGTAAGATTTGTAAATCCATGTGTTTCGTTCTGATTGGTTATGATAGATTTTTTCATAAGGATAAGATCACTGATATTTTATCTACCCTCCAAAATACATTTATGAGACTTGACAAATCACTGATATTTTATCAACCCTACAAAAATACTTAATGAGACTTGACAAATCACTGACATTATCCCCACCATTCAAAATAATTTTATGAGACTTGTCCAATCTCAAATCCTACACTTCCCGTAAATGATATATTTTTTGGACTTAGCCATTATTCCATTCACTACACTCCAAAACACTTTTATGAGACTTGACAAATCACTGATATTTTATCTACCTTCCAAAATAATTTTATAAGACTTGACGAATCACTGATTATTTTTTACCATCCCAAATATTTTTTATGAGACTTGACAATCAAAATTTTTTTATCTATCATCCAAAATACTTTTATGAGACTTGACATATCACTGAAATTTCATCTACCCTCGAAAATATTTTTATGAGACTTGACAAATCACTGATATTTTATCTACCTTCCAAAATAATTTTATAAGACTTGACGAATCACTGATTATTTTTTTACCATCCAAAATACTTTTTAAGAGACTTGACAAATCAAAGAAATTTTATCTATCATCCAAAATACTTTTATGAGACTTGACATATCACTCAAATTTCATCTACCCTCGAAAATATTTTTATGAGACGTTAACAATTACTGATATTTTTTCTACCATCCAAAATACTTTTACGAGACTTGACAAATCACTGACATTTTTTCCACAATTCAAAATACTTTTACGAGACTTGTCCAATCTCAAATCCAACACTTCCCGTAAATGAGATATTTTTTGTACTTATCCATTATTCTAATCACTACACTCCAAAATAATTTTATGAGACTTGACAAATCACTGATACTTTATCTACCTTCCAAAATAATTTTATAAAAGTTGACAAATCACTGATTTTTTTTACCATCCAAAACACTTTTTATGAGACTTGACAAATCACTGAAATTTTATCTACCATCCAAAATACTTTTATGAGACTTGACATATCACTGAAATTTCGTGTACCCTCGAAAATACTTTTATGAGACTTGACAAATCACTGATATTTTTTCTACTCCAAAATACTTTTACGAGACTTGACAAATCACTGATATTTTTTCAACAATCCAAAATACTTTTACGAGACCTGACAAATCTCAAATCCTACACTACCCATAGATGATATATTTTTTAGACTTATCCATTATTCCAATCACTACACTCCAAAATACTTTTATGAGACTTGACAAATCACTGATATTTTATCTACATTCCAAAATAATTTTATAAGACTTGACAAATCACTTATTTTTTTACCATCCGAAATACTTTTTAAGAGACTTGACAAATCAAAGAAATTTTATCTATCATCCAAAATACTTTTATGAGACTTGACATATCACTGAAATTTCATCTACGCTCGAAAATATTTTTTTTGAGACTTTACAAATTACCTATATTTTTTCTAACATCCAAAATACTTTTACGAGACTTGTTCAATCTCAAATCTTACACTTCCCGTAAATGATATATTTTTTAGACTTATCCATTATTCTAATCACTACACTCCAAAATAATTTGATGAGACTTGACAAATCACTGATACTTTATCTACCTTCGAAAATAATTTTATAAAACTTGACAAATCACTGATTTTTTTTACCATCCAAAATACTTTTATGAGACTTGACAAATCACTGAAATTTTATCTACCATCCAAAATACTTTTATGAGACTTGACATATCACTGAAATTTCTTCTACCCTCGAAAATACTTTTATGAGACTTGAAAAATCCATGATATTTTTTCTACTCCAAAATACTTTTACGAGACTGGTCCAATCTCAAATCCTACACTACCGGTAAATGATATATTTTTTAGACTTATCCATTATTCCAATCACTACACTCCAAAATACTTTTATGAGACTTGACAAATCACTGATATTCTATCTACCTTAAAAATAATTTTATATGACTTGACAAATCACTGATTTTTTATTTTACCATCCAAAATACTTTTTATGAGACTTGACAAATCACTGGAATCTTATCTACCATCCAAAATACTTTTATGAGACTTGACATATCACTGCAATTTCATCTACCCTCGAAAATACTTTTATGAGACTTGACAAATCACTGATATTTTTTCTACCATCCAAAATATTTTTACAAGACTTGACAAATCACATTTTTTGCACCATCCAAAATATTTTTACGAGACTTGTCGAATCTAAAATCCTACACTTCCCGTAAATGATATATTTTTTAGACTTAGTCATTATTCCAATCACTACACTCCAAAATACTTTTATGAGACTTGACAAATCACATAATTTTTTTAACCATCCAAAATACTTTTTATGAGACTTGACAAATCACTGAAATTTTATCTACCATCCAAAATACATTTATGAGATTTGACATATCACTGAAATTTCATCTACCCTCGAAAATACTTTTATGAGACTTGACAAATCATTGATATTTTTTCTATCATCCAAAATACTTTTACGAGACTTGACAAATCACTGATATTTTTCCACCATCCAAAATATTTTTACGAGACTTGTCCAATCTCAAACCCTACACTTCACGTGAACGATATATTTTCGAGACTTAGCCATTATTCCAATCACTACACTCCAAAATATTTTTATGAGACTTGACAAGTCGCCGACATTTTCTCCACCCTCCAAAATATGATAGATTTTATGTAAGGATAATAAATTATACATTGTCTTTGTCTGTTTAGGTCTGCATTACAAATCAAAATCGTATCACCACCAATCACTGAGATATAATGGATTGTGGAGAGGCTCGAGTAACTACTACTCAGGCGATAGAGAAGGTTTTGTTAATACTTATTTTGATTGTAATTTTTAGACTAACTATGATGCACAGTTTGAGGAACAAGACGCAACAGACGAGGATTTTAACAACACAATTCAGGACTACCGACAACATCGCCAAAACATGATTCTCCAGAACAATGATGTACATGGTGGTTCTGTTGATTGGCGCAAACACATAGCAAGAGCGCGCGAGGAGAAGTTCGAGGCGCTAATGCGAGACTGTTGAAAGACCTGATTTTAGTGACGAAGATTTTCGTAGGCGATTTCGCATGAAAAACCCACTTTTTATGTATTTGGTCGCAGATTGTGAACGCGTAAATCCGTACTTTCGTCAGAAGAGTGACGGGGCTGGACGTTTGGGTTTTACTACCCCCCACAGTTGACTGTAGCAGTGCGCATGTTAGCATATTCATATCCTGCTGATGCCATAGACGACCAGTTCCAACTGGCAGAAACAACTGCATGTGAAACCATGCGAGAGTTCTGTAAAACAATTTTGCAGGTACACAAACCAGAATATCTTCGTGCCCGACGAAGGAAGATCTACAAAAACTGCTCCGGCGTGCTGAACGGCGTGGGTTTCCTGGAATGATTGGGTCGTTGATGTATGCACTGGGAGTGGAAAAATTGTCCAATTGTGTGGCAGGGAAGTTTTTCAGGAAAATCAAAGAAGCCTACGATAGTGCTTGAAGCAGTGGCTTCAGACGACACATGGATTTGGCATGTCTTCTTTGGTGTACTTGGAGCTCAAAATGACATTACTGTCCTTGGTCATTCTCCACTATTTAATGAACGCGCAAGCGGAAAAGCTCAACGAGTTACATATAAGGTAAACAACAATGAACGCTACATGACTTACTATCTTGCTGATGTGATGTATCCTAAATGGTCTACTTTAGTGCGAGCCATTAGAAATCCTCGCACTAGAAAAGGAAGGTTGTTCACTTAAATGCAAAAGTCATATCGTAACGATGTTGAAAGGGCTTTTGGAATTCTCCAGGCTCGTTTCGCTATAATTAAATAGCCTGGAAGAGGATGGCATTTACGAGATATAAGTGACATCATGTTAGCTTGTATAATCCTTCGCAATATGATTGTGGAGGATGAACGTGATGAATACGCTGATGAAGACTCAGATGATGATGATGACAACAATTTGTATACGTCTCGTAGGGCTCGCGCGAACATTTATCTACAATATTCACATAAGATACATTTAGACCCAAGAACTGGCAACATATCACTTGATGAATATATGATGCGTCATTGCCACATCAACTCGGTGGACGCCAATCAACAACTATGTGATAACTTAGTTGAACATGTTTGAAATACACAAGGGGCAAATCATGAACAATAAGTGCTGGTGTATTTTGTATGTTTTAATCACGCTGTATTATCTTTTTAATCATGTTGTAGTCTATTCGTCTTTGTCTTATTCTATTATGATTCAATAAATTTGGCATCTTTTTAACCGTGTTTTCAAAATATTTAATAAATATAATTAGCAATTATAAAAAATAATAAGATATATCAAATTGACAACAAAATAGAATAATGATAATTTTTCGTAAATATTTGTTTCAACTATCGAAAAAATATTATTTATTTTTTTATAATAAAAATAATAATTAAATAGATTAACTGTAATTAAAATCACATAATATAATAATAACATTTATTTTTTATTAATAAAATAATATTAAGTATAATTAACATATTCCAAAATTGGATATCCCAAAATTAGATTAATTAGCTATAATGGAGGATGTAGGGGGATGTTAGGGGGGAAATGCACCCTAACCATCCTCCACCCATGCCTAAATTCGAAACACCCCCCCCCCCCCAATGGTTGAAGATGCTCTTAGAGATGCCCTTATAGATGCTCTCAGTCACTTGAAAACCTGATTGGGGCCCCGGCTCCAACAGAATCCGGAACCGAACCCGGCGATTTCCATAATGAAACCGGACCCGAATGATTCCTTCCCGCAACTGCGAACCCTAGACTCACTCTCATAAGCCCCAGTGCTTCCCGCCCAAAAAATCCCCTACAAACTGAGTTTCAGAACAAATCTTGGTTGAGCAAGTGCATTCGCAACTTCCGAGCAACTGAAACTTCGCAAGCTTTCAGCAGGATTCTTCGTCCATGGCTTGGTGGGAGGGTGTAGACGAAACTCGCATTCTCGTCGCACCAGGTAATTTCTCCTTTCCCCAGTCGATTGCTTCCGCAATTCATATCAATTGACATAGAGTTCGATCGTAATAACACGAATGAATCAGACTTTATTCGGTTTCCCATCATGAGAACGAATTTACATACATAAATGATGAAGACTTGAAGTTTTTTTTTTTTTTTTTTTTTTTTTTTTTTTTACAGAGAATGGTGGAATTGGGGATTCCAAAGGGCAATTGCTGGCACTTCAACACCCAAAGTCTGGTAATTTCTCCGAGTATTGGTGTTGTTGTTAAAATCTTCTCACAATTCATGTTCTGTCAATGTTTACATCTGGTAACTTCCGACCATATTTACCTTCATCAATTAGCTATTGATAGAATCAAAGAAAAGGAGAAGTTGGTGGCTTACATATACCGGTTTACACGTGCTTAAACCCATACCAGAGAAGTAACCTTTTATAACATAGTCAATAAGGTAGGGAGAAAGTGAAAAGATTGCCATTTACTAATAGAGTCGTCGCACGAGAGTTCCATTGATGCCCAATCCACAAATTAAGTCCCTGCAGATGGAGTACGTATACTATTCTCTATGGGATTTGTCTATCTGTTTGTTGGGAGAATGCTTTTAGTGCTCCAAAAGCACCACGCGGTGATCCTCTACCAAAGCGCATGCACCTGTTTTTTGAGTAATTGGTACATTCATTGGTGGGTTGAGCACCACGTGGTCCTCTTTTGGAGCTCTAAACAAATTCTGGTCTGTTTAGTTTTTCAACCAACATTTTCCTGCAATTCAATTTATCCTACTTGGCATTCATGTTAAATGTGTCGGCATTTAGTTTTCATATTTATGTGTTCATCTGCCGGCGACTTAGCCCCGCTTGATAACAGTTGACTGATTCATGGGTTTCATACTTTATGTCTGCGTTCAATGACATATGAGCAGCCATGTCAGGATTCTCAAGGGACAAGGACCTAAGTGCAATGGAGACTAAACTGATGACCTATAATTAGGACTAAACTGCAACATCACCTAAACTAATGACCTGTAATTTAGGTGAGCAGTTGCTGTTGGATCAGGCTACCAGATTAATCTGGGCCGTTGATTTCTTTCTGCCGTTTTATATCAAGTAGAACGGTGCCGGGGGGGGGGGGGGTTAGTTAGCCTAGTCAGCTTCTTATGCTCTCTGATTGGCTGGGGTGTGTCGACAGGAGCTGATGTGGCTCTGATGTGGCTAGTTTATTAGCAAGTTTAGTTAATTACAAATTCGCCCCACTAGTATAAAGGGGAGAACTGTAATTGAATTAGGGCATGATTTGGAATAACAATTCTTCCCTCCCTTTTCTCTAGATCTTCTTCTTCTCCGTTCTCCGATCCATTTCTTCCTCTCTCCGGCCACTTTCCGGCCGAGGTTCCTGTCAAGCCACCATTGTAGTCTCAAGTGATTGGAGTTCAAGAAGTGGAAATGTGGAGAGTGGAATTATTGGATATAAATTGTTACCATTGCATGGTTTTAGTTTTCAAATACAACTGATTTATGTACTCTAACCTGTCAACATGAACGGTGCAGTTCCTAAGTGTTCAAGTGTCTTCAATTGCGAGCTTTCACTATTTATTTTAAGTCTAACAAGATTTGACATTTTTTTTTGGTTTACCTGACAGGGAAGAAAACATCTTATTTGTTGACAAATGGATCTCTTCAAGAAATTCACTGGTTTAAGCAACCATATGGTTCTTGGTTCTTGGGAGAATATGTTTGTGAAGGTACATATTATCAGATATTATAGTATCTTATCACGTAGTTTGTTCTTGCTACTGCGCTCCTTATCTACAGCAATTCCTCTTCAGGGAGAACTAGTAGCTGAAATATGAAAAAGAACTTGAGTACCAATGCCTAGTCAATTGCTAGATCGTGCTCTTCCATGTTGAGAGAACTCCTCCTCATACTTGTTTATGAACACGACTGTGCCAAAAGAGACATTTCATCTGAATTGGGAAGTTCAGGTTTATCTTTTCTAGATGATGACGGGTTTTGTGTTAGGAGGAGAAATTGAACCACATTTTGAACTTCTATGATGATGTATCCAATCCAATTGTTAATGGGTCACTGGAAGGATTGAGAAGCTTGCCACAGGAACCTTAATTCCTAAATATATTTTGGTTGTGATGGAGACATTCATGATTAATCAGGATGTTAATAAACATGGAAATGAGATGTTAAATGTTTTTCGCTGAGCAAGGAAATGATTTTTTAGCAACTTCTTATTTGCAGGAGCACATGAAACAGAATTTTGTGGACCAAAGGTAGTGGGAATCAGTTACAAGTGTCGGTTTTTGTCTGTTCTGAGGTCATGCTGGTTAAAATCAATTTGTTTTAAAATTGTACCCATTAGTATGTATTCATATGGAATAATTAGCATCTATTCTAGGATGTAGGGTCAAGTAGCTTTCTGCAAAAACATTGAAAAATGCTTAGGGGGATGTTGATATATCTAGGAAGGAATGCCAACTGTTGGAGAAGGTAATCACCTTGAGGGAGCCCATCTCACTTTTGTAATTGTTACTTGCAAAGAAGTCTTGCCTATTTGCCTCTTTTCACATTATACTCAGCCCCTGACTCCAGTGCGTGGAAGTGGTTAAGGTTGTAGGAAATTTATTATTTTCATATAGGAGTTTGTTTTTGCCAGAAGGTTAGTAAGTCTGGGTAAGAGGAAGATTTGAGAAAGGTTATAGCTCCTAAACATGGGGTGGATCAGAGAGATTAGTGTTTGAATAATCTGCAAGATCCTCATGGTTTAGGCTCATGTAAAGTCCTATTCCCTTCTATTGTTGGAGGTTGGTGGCGTGCAGACAAGGTACATGGTAGGTAATCTTGATTCTTCGATGCTCCTTTCTTGTTTCCAGAAACGACTGTGAAGATTTCTGAATTTTTAGAAGCTATAAAGTAGATACAGAAATAATGAAAATCATCGATAAATGTGTGATAAAGACCTTTGCCTTTGGGAGAGTGTTACCTTTGGAGAACTGCTGGTGAATGATTCATTATTATTCTATGAGGGTAGTGTCTCATTATTGTCTTTAGAAGGGAATATAATTATCGGAAACTTGAATAAGTTATCAATTTGACTTCTTTTACTTATGGACTAAAAGTTATAGCAGAATAATTATCATAAGGTCGCTTTATTGTTTAATTTTTTACAACATCTTAAATGATATTAGAAAATTGGACTAATGACAAAAGTCGTCTTATTTATTTTACACGTTGCAGATGCACGATTTAGGGGTGATATCATTGTCAATAGGTATCTCAATTACTGAAAGAAAGAAGTTTGAATTTTGAATCCTGGGGCATGATTCTTAGCTTATTTAATGACCTGGGGATAAACATTGGTTCACTTAAACTTATTGTTACATGCGCGCGCCTCGTAGGATAAGAGGAAGCAGGAAATATTTGCCTCATGTGGTCAATTGTTTTCCCATTTGATGGAAAACCTGGTATGAAGATGTATCACTGCTTCACTGGTGCTCAAAAAAGTTAGGGGATTCCAAGGAGTAGGTTAAGTTATGTGGGTGTTATCTTATGCATCAAAAGAAAATGGCAGTATATCATATGTCTATTCAGTATTGTGGTATATAATAATTTGAAATTGTGTTATTCATGTATTCCTTTCATGATTCAAAATTTTAGCAGAGATCAAAATAATAATGGGATTAAATATGCCAATTCTAAAAAGTATAAACAAGATGGTATCTTTTCACTATAATGTTGTACATTTTATGTGAACAGTTCTGTACACACACATAAAATTATATGTTGCTGTTCTGTACCCTTAGTTAGCTGCAGTTAATTATATGTTGCTGTTGTGTTTACTGTGCTTGATCACTCTTTCAACAGATGGAAGTCTATATGCTGCAACTCCAGTTGATCCTGTCTTTATCCTGCTGCCAATTTTTGAGGAAGCTCGAATGAAGGTACAAATGCGCCTAATAGTTTGTCTTCCTACTTCCAATTTGTGCACGTTTAGGCATTACATGCAGTTTCTTTCAGATCTATAATTTCTTGTACTTGTGGCATGTCTGCAGAAGGGAGATGATCCGGGGAAGTTCAGACAACTAGATGAGATAATTTACATCAATGGCTATCCTGCATACCAGCATTTATTACCCATTGCAGAAAAATGTATGAGTGTAATTTGTGATTGTACAGGTGAATCACTTCCTCCATCAAACTAATTCATTGACCTGCAACTCATATTTTTACACAATTAGTTCCACATCTCAACCAGTATATGGCAGAATATACATAACTTGTTAGATCTATTGCTGGTATTGAAGTAGACTTAACTGTGTCCATCATTCTGTTCCATAGCACTTGAACTTACATACAGTATGAGATTTTTTGTTTGGTGCTTAATTCTAAAATTTACGGAACTTCTAATAAGTCAAAAAGGTTAAAGCATTTTAAGTCAATTATTTCTCGCGCATCCAGAAAGTCATTTTTTTTTAAAATCGTGAAAAGACACCTTTTGTTGGTAAGCAAAGAGACTGTCGCCTGAAATTTGTTGGGACTGAGATTTTGAAGTGAATGTGTCTATACGCAAATGTCGAGCACTGACTCAAATCTTTTGTAGAAATCGGATTCCTTGATGTGGGTTTTGCTAACTTTTTGTTTGCTTTAATTTGGTAGATTGTAGACCAGGTATTAACCAATAGTGGCAATATGATCTTGTATTGTTTACAAAAGAGAAACCATAGATATCTATCTATTCCTGTCTTTTGACCCATAGGCTTGCTCATAAGGTTATCTGAGATGAGTTGAACAAATGTGGCATAATATGTTCTAGTCAAGGTTTCTAAGGTTCCTCTTGAACTTCTCTCACCCCACAAGGGATGGGAAATGAGCGCAGAATTTCTGTTTGGGCTGATCAATATCCATGTTTTTTTTAATAACAAGCTCTCGCTCTCTCTGCAGACTTAGGATCGACCAAGTTTTTTAGAGTTAACGATGCCAAGGTTTTGGCTTGGCTGAATTATAAGGTAAGTCTTTATGCTCTTACATTTTTATTTCAAGTGGATTTTCAAGATGTGGATACCCTCGTATAAAAAGAATAACAACCCATAAAAGTAGCTCGGCGCTTTTGTTTATGTACAGATGTTAAACTTCGTGTGGGACTGTCCAGACACTCTGTTGCATTAGCAATTCAGATGTTAAATAAAGGGTCATTGACACTAAACCTATATGCAATATGCAGTTTGGGACATAAAACCCCCCACAGTTTTGATTTCCCACTACAACCCCCCCCCCCCCCCCCCCCCCCCCCAGTCACAACTAACCCCAAATTGTTAACGGCGTCCGAAAAGTTAACAGACCAAATGGGTTTTTCGTCATTTCATAATTAACCACTCTAAAAATACAGAAAAGATTAAAAAAAAAGAAGAACATGAGAAAAGAAAAAGAGAATAAAGAACAAAAATAGAGAAAAGAAAAAAGGATGAAGAATGCAATCTTTTTCTCGGTCCATCTTTAAATCTTCAGTTCTTCTGCTTCTCTCGCGCTCTCCTCCTCGCTCTGCCGCTCGTCTCCCTCTGGAGCCCTACCATAGCCTCCTTGATCATAAAACCCTCTTTTGTGTTCTTCACCGGAGGCGGGTGTGACCAGCAGTGGCTGTGAGTAGTGCGGTACTGCGGTCTCAAGCTCTTCTGTGTTGACCTACTTGTCGGACATAGCTTGCCTCGAACCTGGGCGTTGGAGCTTCATAGAGGACGATTACCTCCAGCTACCTCGGTTTCTCCGTCATCAAAACTCTGAAGTACCTATCTGACTTCTGAGTGTGTCAAGGCCTGATGGAGCTTTTGATTGTGTTTAGGGCTCTAGGCTTGAGGAGAATGGAGGGGGCTCCCCTGTGTTCATCTATGTTGCACAAGTTCTTCTAAAAGGTCACGCACCTGCACTGGGTGCTTCTGGGTGCTTCCTGAGTGCTTGGGTGCTTCATGGGTGGTTTGCGGGTGCTTCGTGGATAATATAGGGTCACTTTGATAGTTCAAGTTGAGACTTGAGAGGTCTTTTAAAATACAACTACTCCTATTTAACCAAAAAAACGTGCATCTATGTGAACACTTCTAGCCATTAAATTACTTGTCTATCCAAAGTTAAGAACGACAACGGCAAAAAGAGCTTATATTGTTGATAAAGTAACTCTGTTTCCTTGAATCAATTTATGTATTTGTGCGTGATTATAATTTGGATTGCTGATATTGTTTTTTTACGTTAGTATAAGGTATCACAAATAATATAAAACAGAAATATTAAGAAAAAAAAAATTGCTGCCGCACCCCGCCGCCCCTGCACCCTTTAAATTTGGGAATTTGCCGCACCCACACCCAGTTTCCGCACCCGTAACACACCCGCACTTCTGCAACATTGGTGTTCATCTTTTTTTCTTTTATGAAAGATCCCTCCCTGTTCTTCATCTAATCATGTTTTTTTCTATGTTTCCTTGCTTTTCCTTTTTTATCTAATTGGATGGTAATTAGAAAACTACGAGAAAGCCCATCACAATATGGGATTCCGTTAACTTCTTAAACGGTGTTAACGATTTGGGGTTAGTTGTTGCTATAGGGAATAGTGCGGGGGGTTGTAGTGGAAAATCAATTGTAGGGGGTTTTATGTCCAAAACTGCATACTGCATATTTTTTTAGAGTCAGTGACCCTTAAAGGAATTATCCTGAAATATCATGTCTTATGTTTATGTTTTCGTTGAATTTGTAGGTAAACCAACTGAAGACGGCTTTACTAACAATGGATAAAAACTATGCAGCACGAGACGAGAAGGATACATGTATGGTGTCATTGATATTTTAAAAGCACCTATATTTCCAATTTCCCTTTTTTACTTATATCTGTATATCCTGATAAAAGAGGGAACTTATGCCTGACCTCAGGGGTTAGGGAAATGATTATTGCTGCATGACATCCACATGGTTGGCATTTTCTTCATGTAGGGAAAGATGTTTGATCATTTGGACATCCATAAACAAAGTTATAAGTTTAGGAAACCACAATGTGAACTTTCTCATCTTGCCTTACATAAATGGATAACTAGAGGGGCAATTGGGTATATGGAGGATGATTGGAATTATCCAACTTTAAACATCTTGACCTGGTGACAGAATTTGACTAAAACGTTCCAGAGTTTCCAATATCACAATTTTACTTACATTTTATCAGACCATTGGCATGTTGGATACACTAGCTATAACATTCTGCTAAGCCTGGATGTCTTTTTGGCAAGTTAATGTGATGTCATTGCTTTAAAGGTCATAAGCTTCGCAGTTCGTCTCAATTAACAGTAGCAGTTTGAAATCACAACTTAAAAATAAACCTCTAGATAATCACTGTTTTTCATCCATGCGTGCAGTGGCTGATGCAGTCTCAATACTAGGGGAGTATTTGAAAGATGAACCATGGCTGAAGCTCCTATGTAGCCATCTGAAGTATAATATCTTTCATCTTTCTTGTAATCTCTTCCATATTACCTATCTTGAGCTCTTCATCCTCATCTTGTTTCTTTCATTTATTTCAAGTTGTTTTCTGATCTTTTTTCGATTCCGGAATATTACAGGTTAGATTTGCAAAAAGCAGCTAAAGTACCAGAAGTCGAAGTCACCCCAACTTCAATGGAGAGCAACCCTGCATCTTTTGAGCCTACACAGGTAGAAAACTTTAGTACTCAGAATGAACTCCCTGCCATATGTTGAGGGCATATGTTTTACATCTAACGCCAAAACCCTTGGCTGAATTTTCCTTGTAAAATCATTATCTTCCTATATCTAGCATAGTCTACATGCAAAAAGAAAGTGAATGAATGATCCCAAGGATACGTTATATCTGCTTGTTTCTTTTAGAAACGGCTTCTTCTTATTCTCTCTATTTTGACTCATCAGGGAACAAGTGGTACCGACAAAAGGACCTCAAGGAGTGCAAATCAAACTAAAAAGGCAAAGGTGGAGACAAATTCTCGAAATATCAAAGACATGTTCTCTAGAGCTACAAGAAGTGGGAAGAAATGACATGCTTGTTTTCTGACCAAACCAGAGCTTTACAATCTCCCTGTTAACAATCTTGATTTGCTCAAATGATGTTTCTGATAAACCCAATTAGGATTTGTAGGCCTGATGAATATTCTCGCAGAACTCTGTGTAGCAGTAGTTTATAGCTTTTATTATGTAACAACGATGATTATTCAAATATTACTGATTGTAAATCGAGTTTCTTTGGCATTTCTGAAAGTCAGAAAGATGTTAAGAATGTCTTGTTTCTTCTCTGCTGTCAGGTTTATGCATATTGCACTATGTTAGTTAACCGAATGCTACAAAGAACACGTGTATATGTGTCTGTCTAAATAATCAGGGGAACGCAATTGTGAACAAACACAAATAACAACTCTACACAAGAAACAACACACAAACACAACATAATTGGTTAGATTAGAGAAAGAAATAGGTAAACTCACCATTCCTAGGAGTTTTCTATGACACTCTGGTGGACAATTCAATACCAATCAAAGCCATGTATGATTCCTCAAAAAAAAAGCCATGTATGATTATTTGATCTTAGTATTGGAAGCATTATTACCAACTAAACAAGCCGGTTCATCTGATTCTCCTATTTATAACAATTGCATCAAAGCCGTGAACATGAATAAACAGACAACAACACCATGACTTACACAAAACCCATCTTTGTACTCTTCACGTTGACCCTAATTTGCAGCTTGATGTCCATGCCAGCATCAAGAACATGCTCGGCAGTGGGGAGTCAATGACCGTGAATATCAAGCGGTCGTTTCATCATGTATTATTTTGTGCATGACTTGAACATGACTTGTGCTTAAATATATATTTATAAATATGTGTGACAAAAATCATCTAGTTGATTAGCTATCCTTGCTCTCCAATAATTAATTATCACATTAGTTCCCATTAATAATGTTAATAGCATACTACAAAGTAATCTAATGATTATAGTACTAGCAGTTCTAAAGAATCTAATTAGTTATATCATGAATGTTTTGAGAACATTGGGATATCGTAGGGAACCAAAATGTTCTCTAGGTCTACAAGCCTACAATAACCGGGAAGAGATGATGCGTTTGTTTTGTAACCAAAACGGGAACTTTACCCCGCACTAGATGATGAAGCGGCATTATATCTCATTGTACCGCATCGGATGTCCGCTCTTATCTTGCATGTTATTGTAACATTTGACGACTAGGTTAACAACCACTACATTGGTCAAATGATGTTCATGCTTGATGAATACTGTCGCATAACTCTATGTTGTTAGCAATAGTTTTTATCTTTTATTATTTATGTCTGTAATGACAATGATTATTCAAATTTTACCGAATGTAACATATGAGTTTCTTTGGCATTTCTAGATTAACTATCGAAAGCATTAAGTTGGTATGAATGTTTTGTTTCTTCTCAGCTGCCACATAACCAATTATGTTTATGTTTTCTACATTATGTAAATTGACCTCATGCGAAAAGTACATGTGTTTGTCTAAATCAATATGCATACGAGCAACGTAATTGTTAACAAACACAAAAGAATAGCTCTATGCACATAACAGGAAAATGCTAGAAAACACATTGTTATCTATAATTGTTTTCCCTTTATAGGAATCTCTTGGTGGCAATGATGATTCCCATTTTACATCTGGGTAGGAGATTATTGTGAGTTCTCTATCAATTCTCCACGAAACAACACGCAAACATGGCCTAATCGGTTGGATTAGACAAAGACATAGGTAAACTCACCATTCTTAGGAGTTTTCTATGACACTATGTTGGACAATTTAGTACTAATCAAAGTCATTTACGATGATTTGGTCTTTATTTTGGAGCATTATTACCAACCAAACAAGTTGTTTCATCTAATTCTCCTATTTGTAACAATTGCATCAAGACCAAGAACATGACCAAACAAACAACACCGTGAGTTACACAAAACTCATCTTGGTGCTCTTCATGTTAGCCCTATATTTTTGTAGCCAAGCTTCTGCAAATGTCCATGCCAGCATCAAGAACAGGCTCGGCAGTGGGGGGTCAATGACTGTGAATATTAAGCGGTCGTTTTATCATGTGTTATATATGGGCATGACTTGGACATGACTTGTGCTTATATATGGTCATGCAACTGAGTTCAGTTTGCATTGAAATTGTTATAAATATGTGTCACAAGAACCATCTAGTTGAATAGCTATCCTTGCTCCCCAATAATTAATTATCACATCAGTTTTCATTACTAATGTTAATAACATGCTATTTTATGATTATAGTACTAGCAGTTCTGAAGAATCTAATCTGTTATATCATGAATGCTATGAGAACGTTGGGATATCGGGGAGAACTAAAATGTTCTCTAGGGCTACAAGAAGTGGGAAGAAATTAATGGTAGCTTGTTTCCTAACCAAAACAAGAACTTTACTCCAGTAGATGACAGAATTGCATCACATCTCACCGTATTGCATCGGAAGTGCACCCTTCTCCAGCATGAACCCTTCTTCTGCATGTCGTTGCGTTATTTGACGACATTGGTTAACAGCCTTTGGTCAATGGTCAAATCTCAAATATATTTTATATCTTGAAATGATGTAAAAATATGTAATTTTGATGAAATATATTGCATTCTCTTACATATATCAAATAATTAAATTAGTTTTTTATTGTTATTTTTATTTTTTGTTAGATTTGTTTAGTAAAACTTGTATTTTAAAAAAGTTGGAGGTGAAAATAAGGGGGTACAATAGTCTTTTTATATTTTTTCGTCCAATATTAACCGAAAGTTAACGGAAGGGTACTTACTTGAACGGAAATTCAAAGTTTGGGGCCCGTGGTGCACAATTTTAAAGTATGGGTACTCCCTTGCCTGGTTTCGCAAACTATGGGTACCTCCGGTGCAGTTTAGCCTACCCGTTGGGTAACTAGGATGACACGTTCAGTTCCGTCCATTGAGTGTAACGGGAACGTACGTTGGGTACCTCCCATGCACGATTTTGAAAATTTGGATACTCAAGATGCACGATTAGAATATGGATACCTCCGGTGCAATTTTGCCAATAAAGAAATGCTAGAGAACACACCGTTATCTCCAACCTAGATGCAAGATTGGAATGATATATATTTTTTCCTTGTTAGGAATCTCTTGGTGGCCGTGGCGATTCCAATTTTACGGTGGGAGATACGTGTGAGCTCCGTAGCAATTCTCCACGAAACAAGACACAAACACGGCCTAATTGGGGTTGTATTAGACACAGACATAGGTACCATTCCTAGGAGTTTTCTATGACACTATATATGTTGGACAATTTAGTACTAATCAAAACCATTTATGATGATTTGATCTTTATTTTGGAAGCATTACCAACCAAACAAGCCGTTTCATCTAATTTTCCTATTTATTTATAACGATTGCATCAAAACCAGTAACATGATCCGAGACAACAGCACCATGAGTTGCACAAAACCCATCTTGGTGCTCTTCATGTTAGCCCTATATTTTTGCAGCCAAGCTTCTGCTGATGTCCATGCCAGAATCAAGAACAGGCTTGGCAGCGGGGAGTCGATGACCGTCCAATGTAAGTCCGGTGACGACGATCTCGGAGAACAGACGGTGGCCGACGGGAGCGAATACGGGTGGGATTTCTCTCCAAATGTGTGGGGGACAACGTTGTTTTATTGCGACATGGCATGGGAAGGTGTGAGTGGGATTAGCTTTGTGGCATATGATTTTGGTAGGGATGCTGTGAGGTGTGAGAGTGATTGCTCATGGTTGGTGTCCAAGGAAGGCATGTATGGGATGGATGGAAGAACTGGTTTGTGGGGATTTATGTATGATTGGTCCAGTTGAAGTTGATGATGGATCTGAATTCTGAATGATAATTAAAACCAAAATGGACTGAGAGAGGAGTACAAAGGTGCAGTTAATTGTGTTTCTTAATAAGATGATTTGCTTGTGATTGTTGCTCTTGATTTTGGAAGGAAGAGAAAGATACAATGTAGATTTGTAGAATAGAGAAAGAAAAAAAAGGGAAACTTTCCTTTTGCAATTGAAGAAGCTGGAAAAATGATTTGTGTTTCAATAAACTCCAATGGTGGAGCTTTTATGTTAGTTTCTAATTCTATGGCAGGTCTAGAACTGGAAACCAAGAATGAGATAGGAGATCCACGAGAACCATGGGGGTTCTTGGCAAACCCGCTAACAAATACACTTGGGGGGACATGAATTTTGGGGTTAAACGCCAAAATAGTGGCGATATAGTCTCAACAGAAAGAAATACAGAAAAGTATTTGCTTAAGTAGATCCAAGGACAAGTATACACTGATATACTACAACATATATCATGCAAACACAACGTCACGAGTCAAATTACTTCTTCCATCTACCTATTTGAGTTGCAGAAATTTTATACCCGGTTTATTATTATGTGTGAGGTAAGGGATAGGGCTGAGCACGGGTCGGGTCGGCCGGGTTGGGCGGGTTTTTGCTCACCCCTATAGGGATATTACCCAGGAACCCCATAATGAACTTTTTCAGCAGTAGCTCCAACTTTATAGTAAGTGCCTTCTTCTCCCAAGGTAATTTAGTAACAAGTGAAGTCGAAATGTGGAATCAGCCAGTTCACTTCTATGATAACTGGCAAGGGTACCATCTGTTCACGCACTCTACTCTTCTTCTACCCCGGTCAGATATCTGCACTAAACCTCTCTATCTCCTCTAATTTAGCAAAAACTTCGCGAATAATCCAGAATCCATTTCGAATGTAAATCAGCCCCGGATAACATGTGCCAACTTTCAGGAAATAAAGATAAAACACAGGAAGATAGGTTTCATCGGTCACCAAACAGTTATGGTCCATGGACATCTGGTATCGCGGAAAACAAACAACATGTGAAGTATTCTTTATCAACGTACTAAATATTAGAGTGGATCTTGCAAATATGAAGGACAATACACTTGAAGTTACAATCAGAAATACTCATTTACACCTACTTTTTAACCGTAAGTAGCTCTAACTTCATAGTAAGTGCCTTCTTCTCCCAAGGTAATTATTTAGTATACTAATAAGTGAAGTCGAAATCTGGAATCACCCAGTTCACTTCGATAACTGGCAAGGTACCATCTAGTTCACACACTCTACTCTTCTACCCTGGTCAGATATCTGGCACTAAACCACCTCTATCACCTCTAATTTAGCAAAAATCTTGGCAAATAATCTACAGTTTCCATTTCGAAGGTAAATCAGCCCCGGATAATAAGTGGCAACTTTCAGGGAATAAGATAGAACACAATTAAAATAGAAAGCATGAAAATAGGTTTCATCGGTCACCAATTAGTTGTTATCATGGTCCACTGATATCCGGTACCTCGGAAAACACACAAGCATGTGAAGCATTCCTTGTCAACATAACAAAAATATTAGAGTGGCTCTTGCAATTAAATTCAAGAAATATAAAATCAAAATTGTGATACCTTTAAGTGATTACGATGAAAACAAAGTAACTGAAAAGCTTGGACAAGTGAAGAAAGTTCCTTAGCTACTGTCAGGACTACTGTATTGGCTCGCAGTAAGTTCAGCGGAAAGCAAAAAATATACCATTTTCAGTAACTGCAAATATGAAGGACAGTACCCATGAAGTTACAATAAAAAAAATATATCATTTACACCTACTCTTTCTTGTGCCAGCCTTGAGAGGAAGAAATTTCAAGGGTTCAAGCCCCGGGTAACTCTTGAAGGGGAATGACCAGGTAATTAGACGTGGGAAAAAAAAAAAGGAAAAGGGAAAAGAAGAGACAATATGCAATAATGAGATGGATGAACACCAACCCACCTCCAATCGGGAAAGAAACTTTCTCTCTGCTGTTTCGAAAGAAACATAGGTAGTACTACCTCTGTTTCTTCTCTTTCACCATACTTCACATTTTACACTATTCACTAGGTCACTTTAATCCGGTGATTTGTTTAGCAAAACGATACACGGATTTTGTAATTTTTACATTTCTTGTAAAGTAAACTTCACTCTAAAATATTACGAAAAAATTTTCAAAAAATTACATCGTTTAGCTATCTAAATCACCTAGTCGAAGTGACCCAAGTCAACTTAAGGTGAAAGAGAAGAAAAGGATTTAGTACAAGGGATTGATATACAAACCTTAATCATTATTAGCCATGTGGATCTCACTGACGTTATGTAATTGTTAAATAAAATGGAACTCTGCCACTCCCTACACTATTTCCAATATTAGGTACCACTATGATTCTTCTCTTTCTTCCCATTTTTTTTGGGACAATTCTTCTATTTCTTCCTATTTCCATATTTGGCAATGAAGACAAATGACAATTTTACTCTCACAAAGATACCCCACCTTTTTCCTAACCCTACCAATTCCTCCCCAACCCTGCCATTTTTCTCACACCCTCCTCTCACACTACAACTGAACACAAACAGAGAAAGTGAGAGGAAGAGAGGAGAAATTTTTATTTTCTCTAGAGTAAATGACGTGTCCTTGCTCTAACCATACAGCACCGAAAACGTATTGAAGAAAGAGAATGAGTGACAGACAAAAGAAAGTGGATTTATTACATGTCTCTGACGTGTCCTGTGATGTATTGGTTACAACACCATGTTACGTTTGCTCTTGGAGCAAGCAACTTCCGAGAGAGAAGATG
Source organism: Linanthus parryae (assembly GCA_023055425.1). NCBI lineage: Eukaryota > Viridiplantae > Streptophyta > Magnoliopsida > Ericales > Polemoniaceae > Linanthus > Linanthus parryae. Next base: position 128,633,110 of record JALGPY010000001.1, read on the forward strand.
AGAGTGAAGTACGGTGGAGAGAGTACGGCTGAGAGGAGGACGCCGGTGGAAGTGGCGGAGGAAGACGCTAACAAGGACGCCGGTGCAGTGGCGGTCGAAGACGACGACCAGTACAAAATTTGTTCTCTATCTCTCTCTACTTCTTTTGGTCATTTCCTCTGTAGATCCATTCTTGATGATTCAAGATCTACTTCTTTAGCAGATATTGGTGGTGGCTAGGCGGCCGTAGCAGTGGCGGCGACGACCAGACGGTGGCAGCGACATAGTCGATCTGTTTCTTCTCCTCCCTCTCTTCCTTCTTTCTTCTGTTTGTTGTCTTCTCTTCCCTCTTCGATAGCCCTCTTGTTTTGATTTCAGTCCAAAACTCTTGTTTTGATTTCAGTCCAAAGGAGGATTTGGACAAATGACTGGTGGTGTTTATGTTGTTAACAAAAAAGTCAGAGAGGGGGTGGGGAGGGGGGGGGGGGAGGGATCTTCAAGATACGTTGTGTTTGGTTCTGTAATTTTGTTTTGAATCCTCTGCTTTTTGTTCGTATCATCCAAATCTATGGTATATGAATTATCTTTTGTTTGAACCTGCATTTTTGTACATGCTTGTTTAATTGGTGGTGGTGGTGATTGTTGGTTGCTGGTGGTGGTGGTGGAGGAGGAGGACCGGTGGTTGTGTTTTTGTTGTCTCTGTGAGAGAAATGTGACGTAAATGGTTGTGAGAGAGAGAAGGGGATAGAGAGGGACTTTTGGGGGTGGGTAGGGTCAAAATAGTCAAAAGTACACTTTTCTTAATCACGAGAAGAAACGGAGCGGTATAAAGGTACATGAGCATAAACTATAGAGTACTCCATACTCCCTTTGCCACCATTGAAATAAGGAAATGAGTTTGGAATGTTGCAGTCGAGTTGAACTGAAAGCTTAGATTGCAGCCCAATTCCGCCCCGCCTCAGTGGAATCTGTTGAGTTTTGTGACTTGAATTATTTTGGTAATATTTAGAGTCCAAGGCAAGCAATAAACAAAAGTCAATGTTTTTGTTAATAGAAAAAAGAATAAAGAAAAAAGGAATTAATTAGTCAACACCACACCACCGTTCCTATTCTAAGGGCGTGGGTTGTAGGTGTATAAAAGAGCGTGTGCTTTTGTTTGTTACATAGGAGGGGCAGGAGCAATACTAGCACACACGGCAGAGGGATTTTCATAGCAGTAAGTTGTGAGTTTTTCTTCGCGTGTGTGTGTTCGTGATTATAATAAGGATCGGGTTTGTTTCTCTCAATAAATCAGGTTCGGATTGTGGAGTAGCTAGTATTTAAACTAACGATCCACGTTAAATTTCTGCTCTCTCGTTCTTTATTTCTCGTTATCGTTCTTGCGATACCCGGATTCATAACAGAACCAATGCTAGGCGGGCTGTCGCGCAAGTGATTTTTGAGTGTTTGACTTCATCAGAGTATCACGTAGTTTGTTTGTTTTTCACGTATTTTTTAGAGCTTGCTCGAAATTTGTTAAATATACGTGTTCAAGAAAATCAAAGCAGTGACATGAACTTTGTATGTTGCCTAGCTCATATGTGAAAGCGAGTTTGTGCCCGATTTACCTAATCAAAAATATCGTGCAGTCAACAGAGGGAGGTTTCATGGACAAACGTAGCTGAAAATACCGGCTGCCCCCCAGAGTAAGTGCAGGTAAATATCCCCCCACACAGGCTTTTTGTAACAAAGGAAATGATCTTCTTACACCTTTTGAACATCTTGTTCTAAATCATGAATATCAACAAAAGACAACTGAATAAAGTATTCAGTTTGCTAGTCCTAGATGTGGAAACCTGCTGCAATTATTAAAAAAAGAAATGAAAGAAAATAAAAACATAAAAATGGCATTTGGCATTTTAAACCAAAGTAAGTCAGACACTGCTGTTCAGTCACAGAAAATTCTATTTTTTTTACAGAGAATTCTATTTTTTAACATCGTGGCCTGCTAAACCCCGGCCATAATGCCTACTAGACGAAGGGACATGTAATGATCCCGATCCACCCATACCCGCAGAGACAAAGATCATTTGTTGGGAATGAACATGTATTGAACACTGTGGCCTCTGGATCCTGCAAGTGAATAGCCAGACATTCTTCGCTTACAATAAGGTAGCCACATAAATCTGATTCGCCTCGTGCTCATGAAGGACCGTGTAGTTAGTACAGCTCCACAGTTCTTGCTAGTGTAGGTTACCCAGGGAAGATCATTGTCAAGTAATGGCTGAGCGTGTTCAGGAGCAATTCAAAACAATCTCGTTATTCAGAACATTCTTCTGCACCCGTTGTGTAACCCTTCGTTTAGCATCCTTCATTTAGAAATGCTACGTGAGACCGCTACTTGATTAGAACTTTATTATCATTATGTTGGGTCTAGAATTTTTATTTTTGTAACTTAAATAAGTTATAGCATAACTTTATATTTCATATACTTTCATATAACAATATGCACGTAAAATGGAGATTTATCACTTATAAGAGATTTCATGTTTCTAACTTGGAGAATTAGTGCTAAAACCACGCCACTAGCCACTAATTCTCCAAGTTAGAAACATGAAATCTCTTATAAGTGATAAATCTCCATTTTACGTGCATATTGTTATATGAAAGTATATGAAATATAAAGTAATGCTATAACTTATTTAAGTTACAAAAATAAAAATTCTAGACCCGACATAATGATAATAAAGTTCTAATCAAGTAGCGGTCTCACGTAGCATTTCTAAATGACGGATGCTAAACGAAGGGTTACATCCTCTCCCCCTTAGAGGAGTGACGTCCCCGGAAGTCTATATAATCTGCCACGACGGATTGTCATACTTGGTGAATACAATTCGTGGGTATACTTCTTTAGTTGTAGCATAAGAACCGTATTATTTTTGCTCCAGAGTAAATCCTTATTTGAAATTTTGTCTATCTCCCGAAATAGGTTTAGCCGAAAATTAAGGTATCCTCTGGGATTCTACGGCTTTAAGTGACATTTAGAAGTTGCTTTCCTATTTCTATTTCTTATCGAATCCCATACCGTTCTACCCGCACATGATCATCCAGTCGGAGGTTGTTTTACCCGAATACCACGTAAAATATCGTCTCCACCTATTTCCTCTAGGTAACTCGTCTCACAAGGTCTGGTAAAGAAAATTTATAACATTTGATTCAACAAATAAGACTTAGAGTAACCCCATAAACTGGTGTAACACCCAAAAATGGTTAGTAATAGAACAAACATCCCATGAACCCAAATATTTATTTAGTGCTAACCCTCCCATTTGCACACTTGCACTGGTGAATCATATCAACTATCAGAAGTCTGAATCTGTACCATAATTTGATAGACATAGCCTAATTACACCAAGTGATTAAAATATTTCAATAAAGCTCCAAAATCTTGATAAACTACTAAATTCACCTTTAATGCGTACTTGATATTACCAGCAGTCCAGAACGTAAATCAACAAAAGACTTAAAGTGTATTCCCCTGGTACATAGCACGTAATCCTACTGTTTCCGTGACCCCAACAATAATTCCTGACTCAAAATTTATGCTCCTGTGATGATGTTCAAGTGACAAAACTCCATACTGCAACGGCAAAGAAACTATCAACTTTTTAGACATGCAAGCGCGTTATTCATCCCAAACATGACTTAAAATAACACGAAATACTTTAAAATAACTAGTTCTTCTTAATCTTAGAATCTAGATACAGACCCAAACTCCGCGATGCCACTCTCGAATCCCAAAATACCGTGTCAATTGACTAGAGAAGGAAAACTCCCAAGCAACTTATCAATATTCAATCCCAATAACCAAACCTCGATTAAGTGATGAGTGTATACCACAACAAGACATTAACCACAGTACCCCATTTAAGATTTATGGGAAGAGTATGTACCCCAAGTAAGGTAAAGTTAGACTACCGAGACCTATTATTATGCTACACAACTCCAGAAAGCTTACAATGACTTACTAACCCACACATATTATGGATAATTCCCGACAACATCAATAACCAGATTTCGCAGGGTAGTTGATCTAAACAATAGAACTCCAAATAGTCATCTCGAAACCGAACTTAGTTTCTCCAAACCAAGTTAGCCTAGGGAATCTAAAACTTAGTGGTTTGGCCCCCTGACTTTTGATCCAACTGCTAACATTTCTTTGAAGTTCTTCCAAGTACCACATGACAGAGTCCTCTTTTAATCGCATGTTACCCAAATATACCTCAAATCATGTTGATCTAATCAAGCACCGAAGCAATTACTCTCTAAGGTTGTATGTCTTACTAAAGTCTTCATATTCGATTTGGTGCTAATTACCCATTTGCTTCTACCAAGTATTTAATTGACCCCAATCAACCATTCAAATTCACAATTTTTCTTAGTCCAAATTTGTTACTCCAATGAAAAATGTGGATTCATGGAAATTCAACCAAGTAACTTGGAAACACTGACGTCAAGCCTATATTGAAACAATTCCCCCAAACGTAAAGCTGTGATATGCCTCCAATTTCCTACACGAACTCCAAGCTTTTCTTAATATTTTCTTCCTAGGTAACTGATAGTATCATCTGCATAAAGTTCGTATCACCTACTAAACCAAATAAAGTGAAGTTGGAGAATGTACAACTTTTCCCCTAAACCCAACATAACATTAGAACTTTAGAACAACATATGCTAAAATATACATCCCTTAGGGACAATTCTCAACTGAACACATTCTCCGACCATGAATAACAGTATTGCGACGACAATCCAAGTATGCAATAGTTACATATAAGAAACTTCCATAATTTCTCACAAAATAACGTCTTCCGAGCAACCATCTTAAATTATGAGGCTCCAAATATATATATATTTACTAGGTTCTAAACATAAATTCCATAACCCGAGTCAAAACTCCAATGCCATACTAAATGTGTGACTTCATAATAAACCTGCTTAGATCTGTCATATGGTGCGTCCAAATTTAATAAGCGACCAGCAATGATCTAGCAATACTTCTTTCACAAATTTACTTACCGTTTCTCCCAAGTGAATACTATAATTCAGAAAATAATACATAACCGAATAGACATCCCAATCATCAAGCAACGTTAGAGTAACTAGAATGCAAGTAACGTCTCAAATAATTATATATATCACCAATACCTTCAAATGATAAAACCCCAACTCTTAGTATAATATTATGAAGAAGTAGACTCTATTTAACCATTTACATAAAAAAATCTCTCCAATCACTGAGTCTGTAAAATTGTATTTAAAACGAGACGAAACTCAACGGGTTGACTTCTTAGTTTCTCAAGTGTGGGTGGGTGGGACCTTTCCTCGAATAATTTTCTTTGATCACCAGAAAAGTCTCCAAAATATGAATTCATTCTCGACCATTGAGTCTAAATTAATATCTCAATTGGTACCTCAAATATATCATCAAAGTCTTCACATATCTAGCTAATGGAACTAGGGTTCACTATCCAAATATTTTAACATTTCCGTTACGTCTCTTTAACTCAAAGTCTCCAACGGTCAAAATCTAATACTTCTCCCCCAAAGTTGTCACAAGAAACATGTATACAACATTACTATCGGACGAAGAGTTACTCCATGTGATTATTTCTCTGATCCGTCTATCCTTATCGGGTCCTCCTAATATATTACTGTAGTGGTTTATCAGTTACATTCTCATGTATTCACTTATTGATTTATTCTATCCTGGTCTCAGGGATTTTAATTCATCTTATAAATGCATAACTATCATGTCACATTTAGAAATTCATATGAATCTTATACACAACATATAAATTTTCAAATAGAGCAATGCATCATTCACAATTCACAATCCAATTTCTATAATTCATAATCAACTTCCTCTTATTATAAGAGCATTACTTATCTAGCAATTAATCCAAATGAAGAAACCACATAATCCAAGTATCAACGACCTTATAGAGGTCAAATCATGCAACATATAGTTATTCTCGCATATAACCCATCTTTTCAAATCACTTTCAATCCAAAATTTGGTTCCAATAATCCATGTTTCTCATTCTCCACAAACAGTGTATCACTGGTCACTCAACCCATCAAAAATGAGGTTACCAATTTAAACAAGTAATCCAATCACCATTTAATCACATAAAAATTAGCAAGAAAGAACGTGGGTGGGATCAATATCAGCACTTAGACTACCCATAACCCGATCGGCTTTTCCAGTTTTATTACCTTTCCCTATATCAATTTTAAGTTGCCCTACAGGTTTTAATCCCTTATTGGACTGTCTGCTCTGATACCACATGTGACACCCCCATACTTCGTCGTGGGAGAAATACGGGAATGCCACTCCGCACCTGGGACCGCTCCCGGTGCAAGGAACAATGGTAATCAAAACAAACATTGCCATAGCTATTTATTACAAACCATAATGTCTTCAACAGTGAAATAATACATACTATTAAACGTTATGAAATGTTATCTAAGTGTTCCAAATATTTAGTACTAATCACACTAGATGAGTCCGCGTTTCCCCTTAAGCCGAGCTCCCTTCACCTAGACCTGCGGGGGAAAGAAACAAGACCGCAGTTTTTCCAAAGTCAGCACAAAAATGCTGAGCAAGTAAACACCCCAACGTGTAAATCGGAAAGAGGCATGTTTTTATTTTAATAAATCAGGATGATACATAATTGAGATAAGAAGTAAAGAAATATATTTTCGAAATTTTTAATTCTTTGTTTCCAGAAATGTATTCTCAAATCATCACAGTACCAAATAGACATTTATCCAAAGGAAACATTCCAATCCATAATATTTGTCCCAATTATGAAATTCCCAATATCCAATATTCATCCACCATCGACATCTCAAAATTCACATTTTTATTTATTTAGTTGTAGCGGGGAACGAACCAATAATATAGAACCAACCATTTCGCAAGCATCCAAGACCGTAAGTGCCGGCACCCCCCTAAGACTCTTGCGGCCAGAGGGGTGAGTACATGGAGCAGCCCGGGGCAATTGCAACCGAGCAAATATCGTAACCACAGTAAATAATAATCCGCATATGGTTCCACCGCACAACTGTTTCCACTTTACGTTATTACACATTATTAATTACAAGTGATAGTTTCCAAAAGAATTGTTTAAACAAGTATTTAAAATTCCACGTCAAGCACATATATCACAAATCACATTTGAGACGTATATATCACGAAATTAGTTGGACGCGTAATTGAAATATCAAGTTAAACACGTAAATCACAAATCACATTTGAGACGTAAAAGTCATAAAAATATTTGGACACGAAAGGAGGACGGGCACACTAGGTTAGGCATATTTACTTACCTCAAGTAGCAAAGCAAATATCACGAAATGCTTCTACGGATATACGTAGCCCTTGCTTACGAACTTGTCACCTACAATTTATAATTCCTAAATCAATTTACAAGTTTAATTGTGCAAGTATGCTATGTAAAATGCTTTAACTCCTAATGTGTCATTTGAAATTATCCCCTTAACCCCATTAACTATTAGCATGCAAAAATTATTTAATTAACTTGTGACATTAACACTTATATTTTTCTCATAAAAATATTATAATTTATACAAATACAAACTCGTAAAATTGTTGAGTAATAAAACCAATATTAATTTCATACACGCACTATATTTAGGAAATAATAATTTATTAGAAAACATATTTATCTTTTAAATGACTATAAAATTTAATTCAAACTAATCCAATTATGGCTATTTATACTATAAAATAATTAAATACTCACATAAAATTCACAAAATATTTATTTCAATAAAACAAGTCTTATATATCCATAAATTGATGTTGGGTAAATAATTTCAAGTATCTAAGAAAAATAATCACGTAATATCAAACAATAGAAATATAGATTTTTTTTTAAAAGTCTACTTTATTAGTTATTTCACAAATTAACTTCCAACTTATTTATTTGTATCAATATTGACAAAATAATCTCTTTTACTCAAAACACTAGTTTATAAGCAATTTATATATTTAGTTAATCAACCCGAAATTATATAATTAAACCAAATTACACATTTTTATCTTGCTTATAAAACAACAATATTTCATATAAATAAAGTCTTATGTAATTTTTACAACATATTTACTTTATATAGCCAAAATAATATATAGAAATATTAGTTTATAACATAAATCCAAAAATCACATTTTAAATCTTACATATTATATGCAGTTTGATAATATACACAAATCACCCCCAACTTCTTTAGAAACTATACATGCTGTTCACATCTCACCCTCCAATTTTCAGAAAATACATAAACAACCCCCCCGTCAAGAACATATGCATACAACTCAAACCCAACATCCCCGATTTGATTTAGAGCTATCAAGATGCAATTTTGATGATTAGAAATGAACTAGAGGGTGATTTAGAGTTTACCAATGCGAAAAATCGCGAGAAATGGTCAAGAAACGGAGCGGGTCACGTCTCCAAAGGTGGTGGACGGCGGTGATGAACACGGACGATGAATCCGACGTTCTAGGCTCTGTTTGATGATGCTAAAGGACTCCTCGGACCTCCAGGAGTTGATTGGTACCAAAATCAAAGGGTGTGTCGCTCCGGCTAGCTCCGTTGAGCTTCTCGCCGGAAAATATGGTGGCGGCGGCGATGATGGCGGTTCTGGGTTGCCTTGCAGCGACCTGCTGCTGCCTTTCCTCCTCCTTGGGTCGAAGCACTAAGAGAAAGAGAGTTAGGGGGTCGAATAAGGGAGAGAGAAAGAGGCCGGAGGTGGCAGCGGTGGTTTTCCCGTCGGGTTGGTTCGCCAGAGGTGGTTGGCGGCCTCCTCGGCGGCGGAAGCTGGTGCTGCTGTTGGTGTCGTGTGGCCGAGAGGGAGAGGAGAGGGAGAGATGAGGAGGAGGAGGAGGTGGCTGTGGTGTTGAAGGTGGTGGTGATGGAGGTACGGTAGTGGTGGTGGTGTTGTTCCCGTGGGTTTGCAAGAGGGAGAGAGAAAGAAGCTTTTTTTTTTTGTTTTGTTTGTGAGGAAGAGAGAGAGAGAGATCTGATGGTGTGAAGAGAGAAAGGTGAAAGTGACATCTAATAAATAAGAAATGGGTAAAAGACAAAAACCACCCCTCGAGTATGGATTATATACAAAAACAACCTTCGTGTTCGGGGATATACAAAAACCACCCTTATCAGTGGACGCCTGCTAACGGCAAGTAACGAAAAACTTAAAAATACGATTTTACCCTCAAATGAAAAAAATATACCCAACTATAAAAATCTTTTCCTTCACCTTATCCTTTCATTTTCTCATCCACATCTCTTCTAATCTTCTCTCCTCTCTCTCTCCTCACAACCTGATTCCTCTTCATCCTCTCTCCCATCACAACCAACGACGACGACTACAGAAAAGACGACGACGACGGCGGCGGCGACGGACAGGGACGCCGGCGACAGAGAGGACGACGACGGAGACAGAGGAAAACATCGATAGAGAGGACGGCGGCGGCGGCGACGGACAGGGACGCCGACAACTTCAATCTGGGTCTTCCTCGTCCCTCCCCTTTCTTGGATTCGTGCTTCCTCTCCCATATGTCTCTGTGGATATCTCCGGTCCCGATTTCGGATCTGTTTCGAGATTCACTTTTTTTGCAGAGAGTTGAAAACTCGGCCGATTTCGGAGGCTGGTGAAGAATAGTAAGGTGTTGTTTTATCAAGGGATGCTCATATGAGAGATGCCGTGGTGTCAATAGAGGCGTGGATGAAGACGATGAGATGGGATGGGATAGGGAAGTGTTTGGAAGCTGAGAGGAAGGTTTGGAGAGTGAATGAATTGCTTGCTGGGTATGCGCAGAAATGGGGGAGTCTGAATCATGTTGTGGTTTTAGGAGCTGGACATCTTGTGCCTACTGACCAACCTGTGAATTCTCAGAAATTGATTCAAGATTGGATATGAATAGGGGATTATTTGGTAATGAGGTGAGTGAATCATCTGAATAGTACTACCTTTGGTGTTTGGCGATCTTTCTTCTTCGTTCTTGTTGTTGTAATTGTCTTGTATCATGTAACACGGGTATGAATTTGCTTGTATCAAAATATCAAATAAGATACTGCTGATGGAGATTGAACCGCATATGATGAAGCACTGTGGATTTTGCTAATTTCACTTTCCTGTTTCCAAGTTCAGAACAAGCAAATCGTTTGATTTCATTTCATTAATCCAGTTTGGATTTGTTTCAAGATCCATAATATTTGGGTTTTGGTTATTGATGATGGAAGCAGGTGGTGAAGATGGTGATTTAGATGGTGGGTTGTGGTGTTTTGCGGGTGGTGGTGAAGAAGAAAACCAAGAACACCAAATAAGGTCAAGAACATCAACAAATTAAACACAAAAACACAATGAGGGACAAAATGGTCATAAAAAGGTCAAATTGCACCCCCCCAACTGACAGACATTAACAGAGGGGTGGTGATTGTCTAACTGCCGTCCACTGTAGGGGTGGTTTTTGTATATCCCCGAACACGAGGGATGTTTTTGTATATAACCCATACTCAAGGGGTGGTTTTTGTCTTTTACCCATAAGAAATTGATGACTTGGAGAAGTCATCTTCCTTCAACCGACCTTGCACATTTTTTTTGTCTTCTAGTTAGTTAGGCTAGTGTGTGGTGGGAGCACACTTGGCTAGATAATTCTAGTGTTTTGGGTGCACCAATAGGTAGAGTCGTCTAGTGGATTGGGTACACGCTAGACTTTATTTAGATAAACCACATAAAATGCTAAAATCAAATACACAACAAAAATGTCGTTTTCTTAGAAAATCTAGAATTAATATATAAACTTCCCGACCATATTTTTAACTCGAAAATTACCAAACTCTTCATTTTGCAAATAAAATCAAATTTCTTTTCTCAATTACTAATTTACCCTTCATATTAAACGGGGTATTACACGTTGGCTGCCAATTCGGCTAAGGACCCACCCACTGAGTCCGCAAGCCCTAACTTCGCCATACGGATAGGCCAGCTCGAGCAGAGGAAGCACATATTGGGTGCGTACATCAAATATCTCATATGACACAAGTGGCTGAGCATGGCACACCAGCAGTAACGTGCAAGGTGTTCCCACCTTCTCAAAAAAGGTTCGCGTCTCAGATGATACCTGTGAAACCATAGTTTTAGTTCTAATGGAGCGAGCAACTAATTATAGGGTTTAAAACAATATAGTGTATATACTTAAAAGCAAGGAATTGGGATATAGGGTATCAAAGTATCACATAGTTTGTTTGGTTTCCGCCAATATCCCAATTTTCTCATAGCACTCATGCTTGTAACTTAGATCTCAGAAGTGTTAGTACCATAATCATTAGATAACATTGTGAAATGCTATTAGCATTATGAATGAACTAATGCAACAGTTAATTATTGAAGAGCTACGGATAGTTGATCAACTAGACGATTCTTGTGACACATATTTATAACAAATTCAATGCAAATTGAACTCAATAGCGTGTGCACATATAAGGAGTCATGTCCAAGTCATGCCCAAATATAACGCATGATATAACGGCAATTTTGTTTTTTTAATCTTTTTTAAGATTCTTAAGTTTACGTTCACACAATTCAAAATATTTAGTGTCGTAAAAAGATCAACATTTCATTACAATTTGGTTGATTTTTCTAGGAAGCAATTTCGTACTTAATTCTCACATGTAGCTGTGTGAAACCGTTTCTTGTGTCTTCTAGGCAAGGAATACAAATGCGCGTGAGAATTAAGATGAAGCCAATAGTATCTATATATAGGCACTAGTTAGATGATACGATAATTGACCCCTGCATGTTTATTGATATGAGATTTCATTTTCGTTGTTGAAAATTGCAAACATAGCAGCATGTTACTTTCTAAAAGAGAAGGTGTAGTAAGAAGTCGAAAGATGGATCGGTTCTTACAGAGCAAGTAGATATGCAGCAAAGCCCCCCACCCCCCCCCCCCCCCCCCCCAATTTGTTACTGACTTCAGGATCTGATAAGATTACCGGAACTAACTGAAACAAATGTATAGCCTCAAAAATATTGATTGTCACATTCTATTGTCACCAGCAATGTGATTATATCAAAGTTTTTTAATGAGGTAAGGAAATACTAACATGAAATGATGGGGTCCTCTTAGGTAATTGTTAGTATTTCAATAAATAACTAAATATTAAATATTAATAAATATCTTAAATTGAAGTTAAAAATGCCTAGTAATTGTTTTTACATGAGATCGAATTCTCCCCCCCCCCCCCCCCCCCCCCCCATGAAAAATTCATGGGTCCGTCCCTGTGTGTTGTCCAAGGTTTTAAGCGACAAGCTGATATTTTTGTTTAATCAAATCTCACATTCATTTGGTTCCCTGTTTTATCTCTGGATCCTCTACAATTTGAGGCCATCATTGATCTTTGGTTCACCAAAACCATAGGGTGGTGTAAATCTTGACAACATAAAGAAACAAAAGAACTGTGACATTAAACAACTATCTACAACAGCATATTTCAAAGATCACAACTTCACATGGCTTGTTTTCATTTTGAAAGACTTCTCCGAAGTAGTTTGCTCGTATATATAGGAATTATCAGCGTGCAGCCCCAGGAGGAATCCAGACGAAGTCAGTGATCATGTCCTGAATGACACGACCGGCTGAGGGTCTCTGTTGAAGAAGATGACACTGAGACATGTCCATAGGAGCAAGCTGGTGGCAGCGCAGACGTGGTGTTGTTGAATACCATAATCAATCTAGTTGCAGTAAAAAACACTGGTAAGTCAAACATGGTTCTATTATTTAAGCTCATACTAGAAAAGTTAGCTTCCCCACGCTGCATACATATTTCAACAGTAATGACACATATTCCAGTCACTCATTCCTTGTACTACTTAGCTTGTGTCATGATGAACTTAAACTGAATGCTTACATTGAAATTTCAAACTACTACTAAAGTACGTAGCCAAATAGTAATAAGCTTATGATTTTTGTGACAAGGGATTGGACGGTGTGAGTGGGTTGAGCTTTGTGGCTTATGATTTTGGTAGGGATGCTGTGAGGCGTGAGAGTGAATGCTCATGGTTGGTGTCCAAGGAAGGCATGTATGGGATGGATGGAATAACTGGTATGTGGGGATTTATGTATGATTGGTCCAGTCCAATTAATTGATCATGATGAAAATCAAAAGGGACTGAAAGAGGAGTACAAACGTGTGTAGTTAATTGTGTTTCTTAATAAGAAATGATTTGTTTGTGATTGTTGCTCTTGATTTGGAAGAAAGACAAACATATTGATTCGTAGAAGATAGAAAACAAAAAAGGGAAACTTTCCTTTGCAATTCAAGAAGCTGGAAAAGTTAAACCAAAAGTTAGCTTCCAGTCTACTGCTATCACTACTCTTTCTCTATCTCAATTCAGCCAGAAGCAACCTTAAATTGATAATCACAGTGTTTTCTGTACCAGTTCACTACTTTTGTCCCTAGATGCTAGATGCATTTACCCGTGTTTTCTGTACTTCTTCTTTCATGCTGGGACTGCTATATTGTTTTAGTACATGGTTACTTTCTCCGCTTGTGGGTTTAGCGCGTAGATCACATCCCTATCAACTCTACTTAGGAACAGCAATATTGCCCAAGCTTCCATGCCTAAGGTTGTCGAGGTTCTCTTAGTTTCTGTCTAGAATTGAAAACTAACCGTGGGACACGAGATCAATGAGAGCCATGGGAGTTCTTCGCATGCCGCTTACCTATAAACTTGACGGTACATGAGTGGATTTTTTGGGTTAACTGCCAAAATAATGGCGATCTTATAATCTCAACCAAAAGAAATAAATACAAAATAAAATAAATCTTTGCCTAAGTAGATCCAAGGACAAGTATATACTGAACTCCAGTATAGATGAGGGGACAGAAAGAAGAGAAAATAAAATAGTAATGGAAAAGACAAAATATGCAATTATGAGATGGATGAACACCAACCCACCTCCAATCAGGAAAGAAAATTAAGAAAGGAGTTAGTAGCAATCTGAACTAGGGTGCTCAGATTGTCGAAAATTAATTGATCGTCTCCCCCCATAATCACCCTCACATCTACCAGCTCATTTTCAAAAAATGTAAACCTAGTAAATGCAATACAATCTGAAGATTAGAATCATATGCCAAAACAACCCCCACAGAAAACAGATCTAGCTGAAACAACGTTCACGTGCTTTGAGAGGTACAAATCAATCAACGAAAGTTGGAAACCCATGAGTATATGAATCGTTACTACTTATGTTAACAAATACAGATAGATAGCAGTGCACACACACGGTGGGCTGACTGAGTGAATCAAAAATAGAAATTGGGAATCTCACCATTCCTATGAGGCTAGGAACTTTCTATGACACAAAAAAGTTGTGTTATGTAGTAATAACAATAATGTGTAAAACGCAATATAATTTACTCTCGTTTTCGAATCACTACCAAATAAGCCGTAGGATCCAATATTCCTATTTATTTTTGCATCAAAGTCTGGAATATGAATAGAAAGCCCATTCTCCTCTTTGTACTGATCCTAGTTTTACAGAAAAGTATCTGCAGAAGTCACACCAACATCAAAGAACATGCTGGGCAATAAAGAGATGATAACTTTATACTGTTGACCGGGGGACGATGATCTTGGTAGTCAGACGGTGGCCAATGGAAGTGATTTGTGGTTTGTACTTAAAATCTAAATGTAGGAATTACCTTGTTATATTGTACGTAACATGGAACGCTGAGGTGTGAGTCAATTCATATTTTGCGAATTCTGTATGTCGGCATGATCATCAGTAACATGGAACGCTGAGGTGTGAGTCAAGAGCTGGCTTGTGGGGATTTATGCGTGATTGGTCCAGTTGATAGCAGATAAAAGGTAATCACTCATATTTCTCAACAAAAATGGATAATGTCACATGCATGATTGGTGTACTTGATTGGAAGGACACAAATATGTATTAGTACTATTTACAAAACCTTGACAAATGTATTTTAATAACTAAAGAGTTGTGAATAACCTTCAATCATCTCTTGTGAATATATGTATACATTTCTGCAATTGTGAAAACATTTCATGAGCACATATTATCTTCAGTTTTGAAACTTTATGCTTTCTGATGATTCAATTCTTATATCTGTATAATTCATAAGAACGTTCTCAATCTATTTGTCTTATACGTAGAAAAACAATAGTTATTTGGAATTTTTTGGTAACACGGATTGAGGGGGCGCTACATATTAGCTTTTTTATGAGCATTATTAGTGAGCAACCGAGCAGCATCAACTCCTTTCTCTTGTTTTTTCCTTATCTTTTGGTTCCAAGTTTTATGCCCCAGCTTTCTAAACTGGGATACGAAGCTCTTGCAAAAGCTAAATCATATCCGTTCAGGAAGCGTTCAACAGAGTTGAACTCTGTTTTGGGATTTGGGCCGGGATCAGGCTGATAGGTTTCAATGGAGGAAAATGAAATCTGAATGTGAGCAACAAGAAAACAATAGTTCCACTCACCCAGAGGCTGGGATGGTGATGGAGAAGAAGGCTGGATACTTCAGAATTTTCAAGTTCTTTCCAACAGTTGTTATATCTCGAAGTCACAATTTGGGTACAAGGTATAGCCCATGTCGGTAAAATATTAATACCAGATGACCAGGACTTGGCCATAAAATGGAAATACCCCGGGTAGGTAAAATACAATCTCCCTAGAATATTTGATTTTCTCAAAACCATGTCTGAAGCTTGAGAATACGTATACTGCCAAGTTTTTATTTATTTTTGCTTTTATTTTTTTCTCCGCTACATGGAATTCTAGATATACCTTACAATAGCTTGCATATTCGACATTTCAAACAAAAAAACTTACATATTCAATACGCGTCACAGCAAGACCTTGCTATGAACAGGATTTCTGGGCAAGTAATTCCTAATTCATAAAGCTCCCTGACGCTACCTTCACTAGCAACTGACATGAATGTTTCCAAAGTAAGGTAAGATTCAGATCGACCTGAGCTTGTTCACTTCCACAATGGGTTTGAATAAAACATAAATAAAGAAGCTTAAATTCAGTTATGGCTAGGTTAGATTACAACACTAGAGAATAGTGCTACGAGGATCCATCATGCATATTCATAGCCATAGTTGGTTCTTCTTAGTTCTCACAGTTCATATTTAGTCGAGTAAACTCTATTGGATTGTAAACTATAAGATTCTCAACAACGGTATGTCTCATCCCTCTCACAACTACTACTCCCAAAGTTTTTGACTAATTTGTTGACCCTTCATTTTATATTTGCTATTTGGCGGTTAATTCTCGGTTTTCTCTCAGATGCTTTCAGAGCACAGAACTATAGGAGGCAACTACCAAGCTAACATTAAGAAAGCAGGTATTTCTCAAATTTCCGGGGGTGAAATCAGAAGTAGGACAAAGCAAACAGTTCTTGCAAATTGAAATAGAGTTTCGTATTCCAAAACAAAATTTCAATCCATAAAGAGTAGAGTGTAAGTTCTTACTAAAACCAGGATTTTTCACAAACAATTACTTTACCAACAGACAAAAACTAGGGTTTTTCTTTTCTGAAACTTGAGCACAGTAGGCCCCCAATTGTCTTGGGCCGGCCCTGTTTCTATGTTTCCTTTCTTTTCCTTTTTTATCTACTTTTGGATGGTAATTAGAAAATTACGACAAAGCCCATCACAATATGGGATTCCGTTAACTTTTTAAACGATGTTAACGATTTGGGGTTAGTTCTTACTGTAGGGAATAGTGCGGGGAGTTGTAGTGGAAAATCAAAACTGTGGGGGGTTTTATCTCCCAAATGCATATATATATGTTTAGTGTCAATGACCCTTAAATTAATTATCCTGAAATATCATGTCTTATGTTTATGTTTCCGTTGAATTTGTAGGTAAACCAACTGAAGACGGCTTTACTATCATTGGATAAAAACTATGAAGCACGAGACGAGAAGGATACATGTATGGTGTCATTGATATTTTAAAAGAACCTATAATTCCAATTTCCCTTTTTTTACTTATATCTGTATATCCAGATGAAAGAGGGAACTTCTACCTGACCTCAGGAGTTAGGGAAATGATTATTGCTGCATGACATCCACATGGTTGGCATTTTCTTCATGTAGGGGAAAGATTTTTGATCATTTGGACATCCATACACAAAGTTATAAGTTTAGGAAACCACAATGTGAATTTTCTCATCTTCCCTTACATAAATGGATACTAGAGGGGCAATTGGGTAATATGGAGGACGATTGGAATTATCTAACTTTAAACATCTTGACCTGGTGACAGAATTTGACTAAAACGTTCCAGAGTTTCCAATATCGCAATTTTTACTTACATTTTATCAGACCATTGTCATGTTGGATACACTAGCTATACACATTCTGCTAAGCCTGGATGTCTTTTTGGCAAGTTAATGTGATGTCATTGCTTTAAAGGTCATTAGCTTCGCAGTTCGTCTCAATTAACAGTAGCAGTTTGAAATCACAACTTAAAAATAAACCTCTAGATTATCACTGTTTTTCATCCATGCGCGCAGTGGCTGATGCAGTCTCAATACTGGGGGAGTATTTGAAAGATGAACCATGGCTGAAGCTCCTATGTAGCCATCTGAAGTATAATATCTTTCAATCTTTCTTGCAATCTCTTCCTTGTTACTTATCTTGAGCTCTTCATCCTCATCTTGTTTCTTTCATTTATTTCAAGTTGTTTTCTGATCTTTTTTCAATTCCGGAATATGACAGGTTAGATTTGCAAAAAGCAGCTAAGGTACCAGAAGTCGAAGTCACCCCAACTGCAATGGAGAGAAACCCTGCATCTTTTGAGCCTACACAGTAGAGAACTTAGTACTCAGAATGCATTCCCTGCCATATGTTGAGGGCATATGTTTTACATCGAACACCAAAACCCTTGGCTGAATTTTCCTTGTAAATTCATTATCTTCCTATCTCTAGCATGGTCTTGTACTGCATGCAAAAAAGAAAGTGAATGAATGATCCCAAGGATATGTTATATCTGCTTGTTTCTTTTAGAAACGGCTTCTTATTCTCTCTATTTTGACTCACCAGGGAACAAGTGGTACCGAAAAAGGACCACAAGGAGTGCAAATCAAAATAAAAAGGCAAAGGTGGAGACAAATTCTCGAAATATCAAAGACATGTTCTGTATGGCTACAAGAAGTGGAAGAAATGACGTGCTTTTTTCCAAACCAAACCGGAACTTTACCACCCCCGCCCCCAAGATGATGCAGTTGCATCCGAGGTGCCTCTTCTCTTTGCCTATCATTGCGACATTCGACGACATTTGTTAACAACCTTGGGTTGCTCAATTCATGTTTCTGATAAACCCATTTTGGATGTGTAGGCTTGAGGAATATTCTCACAAAACTCTTTGATTAGGAGTAGTTTTTAGCCTTTATTCTTTAGATCTGTACAACGATGATTATTCAAATTTCACCGATTGTAACATTGAGTTTCTTTGTCATTTCTGAATTAACTGTCTGGAGTCACCAAGATGTTATGAAAGTTCTGTTTCAGGTTTATGTTTTTTTGCACTATGTTAGTTAACTGAATGCGGCAAAGAACATGTGTATATGCATCTGTCTAAATAACAGGGGGATACGTGAACAACTCTATGCACGAAACAACACACAAATAGGCCTAATGGTTGGATTAGACAAAGGAGTTTTCTATGACACTATGTTGGACAATTTAGTACTAATCAAAGCCATTTATGATGATTTGATCTTAGTATTGGAAGCACTATTACCAACCAAACAAGTTGTTTCATCTAATTCTCCTATTTATAACAATTGCATCACAACCAGGAATATGAATAAACAGACAACAATATCATGAGTTACACAAAATCCATCTTGGTGCTCTTCATGTTGAACCTAATTTGTAGCCAAGCTTCCGCAGATGTCCATGTAGCATCCAGAACAAGCTCGGCAGCGAGGAGTCAATGACCATGAATATTAAGCGGTCGGTTTATTATGTTTTATTTTGGGCATGACTTGGACATGACTCGTGCTTATATATATAAATATGTATCACAAGAATCATCTAGTTGATTAGCTATCCTTGGTCTCCAATAATTAATTATCACATTAATTTTCATTAATAATGTTAATAGCATACTGCAAAGTTATCTAATGATATAGTACTAGCACTTCTAATGAATCTAATTAGTTATATCATGAATGCTATGAGAACGTCGGGATATCGGCGGGAACCAAAATGTTCTCTAGGGCTACAAGGAAAAAATGATATGCTTGTTTCCTAACCAAAAAGGGAACTTTAACCCCCACTAGATGATGGAGCTGCATTACATCTCACCGTACTGCATCGCAGGTGCTTTCTTCTCTTGCATGTTATTACAACATTTGACGACATAGGTTAACAACCACGAGATTGCTCAAATGCTCTTCCGGCTCGATGAGTATTCTCTCAAAATTTTGCTTATAGCAATAGTTTTTAGCATTATCAATGACTATTCAAATTTTACCTATTGTAACATCTGAGATTCTTAAGCATCTCTGAATTAACTGTCGAAAGCACCAATATGTTATGAATGTTTTGTTTCTTATCTGCTGCCACATAAACAGTTTGGTTTATGTTTTCTGCACTATGTGAACTGACCTCATGCGAAAAGAACGGGTGCTTGTCTAAATAAATATGCAAACGAGCAACGTAGTTGTGAACAGACACAAAAAGCCAGCTCTATGCTCGAAATAGAGAAATGCTAGAGAACACACCGTTATCTCCAACCCAAATGCATAATTGGCATGATATAATTTTTTTTTCCTTTATATTGGAATTTCTTGGTGACAATGATGAAGTCAAATTTACATCTGGGTGGGAGATAATTGTGAGTTGCTAGCAATTCTCCACAAAAAAAGACACAGATATGGCCTAATTGGTTGGATTAGACAAACACATAGGTAAACTCACCATTCCTAGGAGTTTTCTATGACACTATGTTGGACAATTTAGTACTAATAATCAAAGCCATTTATGATGATTTGATCTTAGTATTGGAAGCATTATTACCAACCAAACAAGCCGTTTCATCTAATTCTCCTATTTATAACAATTGCATCAAAGTCAGTAACATGATCAAAGACAACAACACCGTGAGTTACACAAAACTCATCTTGGTGCTCTTCATGTTAGCCATATATTTTTGCATCCAAGCTTCTGCAGATGTCCATGCCAGAATCAAGAACAGGCTTGGCAGCGGGCAGTCTATGACCGTCCATTGTAAGTCCGGTGACGATGATCTCGGAGAACAGACGGTGGACGACGGGAGCGAATACGGGTGGGATTTCTCTCCAAATCCGTGGGGGACAACGTTGTTTTATTGCGACATGGGATGGGGAGGTGTGAGTGGGTTGAGCTTAGTGGCATATGACTTTGGTAGGGATGCTGTGAGGTGTGGGAGTGATTGCTCATGGTAGGTGTCCAAGGAAGGTATGTATGGGATGGATGCAAGAACTTGTTTGTGGGGAGTCATGTATGATTGGTCCAGTTGATGATGGATCTGAATGATAAAAACCAAAATGGACTGAAAAAAGATACTACAAAGGTGTAGTTAATTGTGTTTCTGAATAAGAAATGATTTGTTTGTGATTGTTGCTCATGGTTTGAAAGGAAGACAAAGATACAATGTAGATTAAAGAAAAAAGGGAAACTTTCCTTTGCAAATGAAGAAGCTGGAAAAAAATTATTTGTGTTTCAATAATCTCCAATGCTGGAGCTTTTATGGTTGGACGAAATTCAGAAGAACTTGCTCAAATGAATAGGGTTTGGGAAAGCATTCTAAACCCTGATCAAAACACCCGGCAGATAGCTTAAAGATGAACGAATACTACACTATTGCAGAGAGGAACGTAGTAATTCAAAGCTAAAAGCACCACCACCATGTATCCTGCATCGTTCCTTTGAATTACTTCCTCCTAAGACCTTTGAACAATTGCACGGATAAAAGTTCTCTGTGTGCCTACATCAAACCATTAGACCCAAAAGTTTCCCAGCCTACCACCACCAGTACTCTTTCTCTATCTCAATTCCGCCAGAAGCAACCTTAAAAATTGATAATCACAGGGTTTTCTGTACCAATTTACTACTTTTGTCCCTAGATCCATTTACAGTGTTTCCTGTACTACTTCTTCTCCTTTCATGTTGGGAGTGTAACACTGATATATTGTTTTAGTACATGGTTACTTTCTCCACTTGTGGGTTTGACCGGTGCGGTAGATCACAAGAAAAGAACATTTCCACTCTCCCAGACGCTGGGTTGGTGTTAGAGAAGAAGGCTACAAAAAGGAAACTTCAGAATTTTCAAGTTGGACCTCCAACAGTTATTAATTTATTATCTCTTGTAGTCCAACGAGCCTGAAGTGGGTAAAAGGTGCATACAAAATTATACTTCCTCTGTTCGCTATCTATCTTCACGGTTTCATTTACCACTATTCACTGGATCACTTTGATTCGGTGATTTGATTAGTAAAACAATGCGAGAATTTAATAATCTTTGCATGACGTTGTAGAGCAAACTTTACTCTACAACACTATTAAAATATTACCAAAAACAATAATCGTTTTGCTATCCAAATCACCGGGTCAAAGTGACCCGGTTACGGAAGAAAAAGTCAAACTGTGAAGATAGATAGAGAACGATGGTAGTATGTAACTAGACATATTTTGGGTACAAGGTATAGCTCCTGTCGGTAAAATATTAATTCCAGATTACAGGACTTGGCCATAAAAAGGATATACCCTGGGTAGGTAAAATTCGATCTCCCTAGAAAATTTGATTATCTCAAAACCATGTCAGAAGCTTGTTCAATTTGTTACATATCTGTTTGATAAGACGTATACTGCTATTTTTTTTCTTAACAATGGACTGCCGCTACGTAGAATTTCAGACATACATTACATATTCAATACGCGTCACAGCGAGACCTTGCTATGAACAGGATTTCTGGGCAAGTAATTCCTAATTCATAAAGCTCCCTCACGCTACCTTCACTAGCAACCGACATGAATGTTTCCTCAGTAAGATTCAGTTCGACCTTAGCTTGTTTACTTCCACAATGGAGTTGAATAAAACATAAATAAAGAAGTTCAAATCCAATCAACACGAGAGAATAGTGCCACAAGATCCATCATGCATATTCATAGGTGGTCCTTCTTAGTTCTCACAGTTCATATTTAATCGAGTAAACTCTACTGGACTGTAAACTATAAGATTCTTAACAAATGTATGTCTCATCCCTCTCATGACTACGACTCCCAAAAGTTTTGGACTAGATTGTTGAACTCTTCATCTTATATATTTGCTATTTCGGAACAAGCTAACATTAAGAACCCAGGTACTTCTCAAATTTGAGGGTGATATCAGAAGTAGGACAAAGCAAACAGTGTTTTGCAAATTGATGAAATAGAGTTTCGTATTCCAAAACAAAATTTCAATCCATAAAGAGTAGAATATAAATTCTTACTAATCCAAGGATTTTTCTCAAACAATTACTTTACCAACAGACAAAAAACTAGGGTTTTTTTTTTTCTCTGAAACTTGAGCACAGTAGTAGTACCAAATAGTCAGCAGCGGTTTCGTTCCACCCCATCCCCCACGGCGACGGCGGCGGCGGCGGTTTCCAGATCACGGCGAGCATCGGCGAGCTTCTCCGCGATCTCGGCTTCGGTGTAGCCGTGATCGAGGAGCTTGTCCTGGAGAAGTACAAGCTTGAGCTCTATTTGCCTCTTCCGGTCATGCTCCAGCATCTCCTGGCTCGCCATCGGTGGTGCCCCGGTTCTTTGATTGTTCTCGAATCCCTTGCCGGCGTTGCCGGTCTTGGGCTTGAGGGAGAATTTGTTGGATTGGACGTAGCCGCTGGTAGCTGAACCCCTTGTTCATCTCCTCCCTCTCTCTCTCCGGCGTGGCTGATCACCAAACAAATTGGTCGAGTACTCGATTGATTGGGTCGATCACCAAAAAAAGTTGCTCTGATGCGAGAAAAATAGATTGCCGAAAAATAAACCGGTTTATACTAGTATTGGTAGAGTGTATGCTTGGCAACTTTATTCTTAAACAAAATTTGTAAATATGATATTGGTAGAGTATACTAGTATTGGTAGAGTATATATTGCAAATATCTTCCATTCTCATTCATGATCATCAATAAAAAGTTAACAATGGTTGGACAAAGTATAAACAACATTCATACATGACTCCACAAGATCATGCTGATCTGCATTAATGACTTCTAAGGATAACCATTCTTCACTCGTCGATTTAGACAACTTCACAACAGCAGAACGCTCGATTTTCACCAACAATTAATTGTCAACGAAATTGTCTTTTGATCACCAACATGGGGAGTAAAGATGGGGGTGAGAAAAGTAATGTGTTTTCCTCGACAATAATTCTTGGCAACCACAAGTTCAAAGCGGATCTGAGAGACCAATTGAAATAATATACCGCACGTAGGCGGAATAAGGCCGCACTAAGGCCGAAGAAATTCGCACAAAGGCGAAACATCACCGCATTTAAGCGGTACAACACCGCACATTGACCGTACAAACTAACCAAGATAAAACACACTAATACTATAAGAAAACACATTTGATTGTATAATTTTTCAATTTAATAAAACTACAGGTAGGAACAGGAAAGTTAAGTGGAACAAGCTGACGGAAAAACTGGACAACAAGTTAAAAGGCTGGAAAGAAGAAAGTTGTATGTAGCAGGAAGGAGGTGATGATAAAGACGGTAGCTCAAGCACTCCCAACATGACCGAGGTCTCCCTTGGGTAGCATGGAATCGTGTGCAGAGATCAAAGAGCCAGGGAAGATTGCAATTCAAAGAGCTGAAGAAGTTCAATCTAGCTCTCTTAGCAAGACAAGGATGAAGAATATTAAACAAATGTAACTCTCTTTGCAGTCGTGTTTTAAAAGCTAAGTATTTCTCGAATACTAGTTTTTTGAAAACATAGTTGGGTTACTCCTCGTCTTTTGCTTAGAGAGACATATTGGCGAATCGAAGGGTTCTCAAGCATGGCCTAAGATGGAAGATCGACAATGGAGAAAGTATCGGTTTATCAGAAGCTTGGGTTCCAAACAATCCTGCTTCTATGTTGATCGCTAGATTTCCCAACAATAACAATATGAAGGTCAGTCACTTAATGCACAAAGAGGAAAACAGATGGGATGTTCAACCTATAAACACAAGATTGTGGAGTATTGATAGAGAAGCAATTCTTCATATCAACTTCTAGCAATTAGAGGGCCAGATAAGCAAATTTGGATGCATGAGAACACGGGTTCATACTCTGTTCGATCAGGGTACAAAGTTGCTTGTGCGCTAGAGGCTACGAATTCAAACACAGAGAGTTCATCGTCAACAGACGAAGGTATCTTTAAAGCCTTGTGGTCTATAAAGGTCCCAAGAAAAATAAATCATTTTGTGTGGAAGATCCTAAACAATGCAGTCCCCACTATGAAGAATTTAAGGCGAAGATGTCTCAGAATTGACACAAGCTGCTGTAAGTGTGATTGCCCCTGAATCCCCCTCTCATGCTCTGCGTGATTGTTGGATTAGCCAAAGAAGTATGGTCACGTTTAATTGGAAGAGGCCTCAATCATCATCCAGGTCCAGCTCTCGGGGACTGGATCAAAGCGCAACTGGAAACAAGAAGCCACTATGAACTCCAAGTCTTTTTCACAGGTCCTTACACAATTTGGCTAGAGAGGAACAACAGTGTCTTTAATTAAGCAAGCTAGCTCAAGCGGATGATATCCACTATCATAGAAAGAGTGGAGGAATACAATATGGTTCAGAATGAAGAAGGGGCAATGAAGAGTTCTGAAATTTCACAAACTTGGTCCAAACTAGATCTATCGTGGGTAAAAGCGAACTTTGATGGAGCCTCGCACCAAAATTCGGGAGAAGCTCACGCAGGAGTGGCTATATGGGACATCGACGAAAATATGTTGGGTGGCGGAGGTTTTGCAATTGGATTTGCAGACTCAGCAAAGTGTTGGGTTTTGACGCAGGTAACGCAGCGGAATAACAAAAATTAATCCTACTCAAAGCCCACCAAGGATCACAGGAAGAGATATCATAACATGATTAAGGTCATAGAAGATGTGTACCTTTTGATTTGTGAGATCACACGAAGAACGATGTCCTCGTCTCTACGGTTGATCCACGTCTAGAGGTGAGATCTAGATTCTTCCTTCAAACAAGTGCTAGCTTGAACCCGGAGGAAGAGGGAAGAAGATCAAAGCAACAAAAGGAACCAAGGGGGCTCGGGCCACCTTTTGCCGTCGGGTAGAGGGGGCGGACGGGGCTAGGTTTCGGCCTAGCTCTTGTCTTGCTCTCTCTCTTGCTCTCTCCCACTCCTTATGTTATGTCTAATAACAATCATGTGGGAAGGAAGCTAGAGCCTCTTATATATATACTCCAACAACTCCTTGTTGTTTCCATATTAGAGTTTTCTTGTTCTAGTAGGACTAGAACTATTCCCTTCCTTGCAAATTAGTCCTACTAAGTTTTCAAGGTGTTGCACAATGATCCTTCTATTAATTAATCTATATTAATTAATCCCAAATCTAGCTCTACTCTATTTGACGTGTGACCCCATAGGTTTCTATATAGTTGGTAGTAACTATTACTAACATGGAGCGGTGTCTAGCAACACATCCATGCCACCCAACCCATAGAAATAGTCAGTGATCCCGACAAACCTTTGTGCCCAATATGTCATATTGCATTATACCTTTGTCTCCATATCCGGATCGGACACGAGACATAAATAGTCACACTCGTATATCCAATCCATAGTTCCTTGATCCTGGGAATATGCTTATGCTCGCAGATAACATTAATATCTCTATATTAATTTATCTGAGTCTGGCCAGACATTCAATAAGCCTCATCCCTCGAGTGGCCGTGGATATTTACCCCCATTATGTGGAGGGACAAATCCTATCTACATCACTACGATCTCTAAGCTTGCTTCCTATCACGCCCGATAGCCACCTTTATGATTACCCAGTTACGGTGTAACGTTTGATAACATCAAAGCGCAATATTTCACAACTAGAGTATCTAGTGACTTCAAGTCCAAGGACTGCAATAATATTAGCACTACGAAAAGCGATTGTGACTTCACATAATCTAATGTATCCTTTTCGTCGTGGGTCAATCCAGTATGCCATTACTCCTAATGCATACCCATGTGTTAGACTTGATATCCCCATATCAATCTACCCACATACTAGTCTATATTTGATTGTCCTATTTATCAATATAATGGACTAGGGATATTTAAGATAAATAACACATTTTATCTAAGGACTTCATTATTTATAAATATCGCCATAAATAATAAATGATATTCTAGCCAAAACATTGTTCATACTTAACCTACGATTGCCTCTAAGGCATCTATTCCAACACAAAGGTGCCCGAAGCTAGAGCTCTCAACTGTGAAATTAATTTCGCCGTAAAACTGGGCTTCACAAGATGCATTTTTTAGGGTGATTCAAAGACCATGACCCAAGAGTTCCTCCACAGATGCAGTGGCGGGAATCCGCATATATGGCGGAATTTGAAGAGGAACTAACTAGAGCAATAGATGAAATTTGAAGATTCGCTCAAGCCTCAGTTGTTTTTTCGAAAAGAAATTGCAACAATCTTTCCCATTCCATGCTCCATTTAGACGATCAGCTGAGGTTGATATAGAATGGGTAGATGAGTTTCCCTGTTGGATAAAGGAGTTAGTTGTAGGAATTTTTGGTGTTTAGAACGGGAACAAAAGGTCCGGATAATCTCTGAGTCGTGGGATCACTTTGAGATTAAAGTATTTCGGCAATGTGCGCGAAATCTATAATCGGATAAAACAGAGACTGTATCAAGAACGAATATGGTGTTTTCTATGGATTTCTGAACTCATAGGAGTTCTATCTGTTTTCTTTATTCGACCGAATTGCCAACATATAGGAAGTGGACAGGCGGTTAATGGCGGTTATAACCGTTGCCCGGTGGTTATAACCGCTGCTCCTGGTGGTTATAGTTATAATCGCTGCCCCCGGTGGTTATAACCACTGCCCCCGACCCCCGTCGGGGCCGGCGCCCCCGAACTTCCGTTGTCCAAGACATTAGTAAATTTGTGTACACGCGTGTACTCCACACCTCCTAACGTGTACAATTTATACGCCAATGTCTATTTGGTCGTAAGTAAATCCAATTACACAAAAATGTTTGATGACACTAAAATCACCAATAATCCTCCCCCATTTTAGTGTAATCCTTGATTCACTTATGCTTTCCATAACAAAGAAAACTTATGCATAAATGAAAATGTCTCGAAGATTGAATTTTCATCTTAGTAAATTACATCTTCAAATATTCGAGTATAGGGATGTCCTATGGATTGAACCCTTTCTTCTCATGATGAATACATGAAAGTAAAACACACATAAGTTCAACATATTCCATGTTCTAACTTGACACTTATTTTTACTAGCCTAGTGTCACTATCCTTCAATGAGCATATAGAAGCCAAGTCCTAATTTCTTGAAGTGGCTAAACTCCATACTCATATAGGTGGTTCTTTTCCTCTTGTACCTGCCATACAATTTTTCAAAATAACCATTAAGAAGTGTAAACTGTTGGAGTAGATGCCCTAGAGGCAATGTAGTTTAGTATGAATTTGTTTTTGGCTAGAACATTCATTGTATTATTTATTGGATATTTAATATAATGAAGTTCTTATATTTACAATTGTGTTGTTTATCGTAAATATCCCTAGTCCAATATAATGATTAAAAGTACAATCATCTATAAACTACTATGGGGTTGGATTGATGTGGTGATATCATGATCCAACACATGGGTGTGCGTTAAGGGTGATGGCGCACTGGATTGACCCATCTTCGAGAAGGCTACATACATGCTATGTGGAGTCACAAGCGCTTACCGTGGTGACAACGGTATTGTCATCCTTAGACTTGAAGTCACTAGATTTTCTAGTTGTGGATTATTGTGATTTTGGTAGCATCAAACGCTACACTGTAACTGCGTAGCTATAAAGGCGTGTACCGGATAAAATAAGAAGCAAGCTTAGAAATCGTAGTAGACGTAGATAGAATTTGTCCCTCCCACATAACGAGAGCAAATATCCGAGGCCACTCGAGGGATAGTGCTTATAGAATGTCTCGCCAGACTCAAATAAATCAATAGGGGATATTGATGTTATTTGCACGAATAAGGCTATTCCCAGGATCGAGAAACTATGGATTGGATATACGAGTGTGACTTGTATGTCTCGTGTTCAATCCGGATATGGAGACAAAGGGATGTGACAATTACTTGCACAAGGTTTGTCGGATGACTATTCTATTAGTTGGCTAGAATGGATGTCTTGCTAGAGACCGCTCCATATTAGCAAATTGTTGCTACCAACTAGATAGAACCTATGGGGTCACACGCTAGATAGAGTTGAACTAGATTTAGGAATTATTTAATATGATTAATTAATTAGAAGGATCACTTTGCAACACCTTGCAAACTTAGTAGGACTAATTTGCAAGGAAGGAACTAAACCGAATTCTTGTAGGACTAGAATAGGTCCTTTAAGTAGTTAACAAGGATTTGTTGGACTATATAAAGGATGCTCATTCCTTCCTTCCCACACTTATGAATCTATTATTCATAACTTGAGTGGGAGAGAACAAAAGGAGAGAAATCAAGCAACAAGAGGGCCGAACCCGACACCCTTGCGCCGCCCCGTCCCCGTCGGCCAACAAAGGAGGCCGAAACCTCATTGTTGCCTCGTGTTGCGTGATTTCTTCTTCCTCCTCCTCCGGTCCAAGCTAGCAACAAGGATGAGGAATAACTAGATCTCAACCCTAGGCGTGGATCAACCGTAGAGACGTGACATAATTCATGTTACAAGTCATCACAGGAGAAACCCTAAGGTGTGTAACACGATTCTTCCTTTACCATCGTTATGCTTCTCTTCCTGCGATCCTTGGAGGGTATTGAATGGATAAATTATATTTTCCGCTGCGTATCCATGATCAAAACCCTATAGTGGTATCAGAGCCACAGGTCGTAGAACATAGGCGTGGTTTATGTGTTACGTTTTGATAGTCTTACACTTTAAATTTGTTGTTTATCGCGTAAAACAGGACAAATCAAGCATATGATGCATTTTGTCAATAATCAAACAAAACAAGACCCATTATTTTGCATTGGATGCATGAATTAATGAGTTTGAGAAATTTTATGATATTAGAACTAGGGTTTGGGCACCAATTTGGAAACTAGTTTCAAATTTGGAAACTAGTTCAAATTTGGAAACTTTTTGGACTTGGGGAAAAAGGAAGGAGTTTTTTTGGAAACAACCATGGAGGTTCGGCCCCTAGGGACCGCCCCTCCTCCTACCTTGCCGCCCAAGCCACCTAGTCCGAAGGCCTAGGCGGTCGGCCGACCCCTCGGGTTGGGCCAACCGGCCTAGGCTCGGCCCGGGACGGCTCCAATAGGGTTCGACCATGGTATGTTGGGCCCCTTAGACCGTTTTAACTCTAGAAATCCAAAAATCAATAAAAAATTGACCAAGCGAGTTAAAATTGGATTTTAACTGTTTATGTACAAATTGCATGGTGGTTGGACATGGCCTTATGATGTTGTTTGATGTGATTGTTTAATTTTGTGGTTTGGTTTACGGCCTGCGAGCTGATCAATTTAATGTAATAATTAATTAGGATTTTATGGCCGGCGAGCCATTTTTTTCTCAACTTGTGAGATTTATTTTATTTAGCATAGTTGATTAGCTAGTGCAAGATAGAATAGATTGTTAGCCAAGATTGAAGAAAAGAAGTCCAGGGCCAAAAGGAGCCACAAAAGATGGAGCATGGAGCATTCCACATGACTATGAAGGATGGACCAAAAGATGAAGACGCATGGAGATGTGTTTGCTTTTAGGGTTCGTAGATAATTCTATTGGCTTGGAATTATCTTAGTCTAGAAAAGGCCATATCCACATCACGTTTTATTTTATTTTGTGGTTGTTTATTTTATTGTCTTATTATTTTGTGGTTGGTGTTTGGATGATGCATGCAATTAGGATAATAAGATAATTAGGCAACCCGGGTCTATTGTTTGGAGTTGAGCCCAAACTCAAAAAGATAGATCAGTTGATAAGGATCAATAAAAAAATTAAAATTGAATTTAAAATCCCTCAAAATTCAAATATTGTGTTTTTTCCTTCTCGTTATTTAAACACTCATTATCATCATGATTTATCAAGTTCGTGCATGCCAAAAGCAAGGCGACTTGGTTCATAATGATGGAATGCGATGGCACAAACAAGTAATGTGCAATTGTTTAAATAAGAGGCTGGACACAACTAGGCTATTAATGTGATTAAAACCTAGAGGCAATCAATTGGGATTATCCATGCGGATGGATAAATAAGGAGTTATTTGTTCAATTGAACCAAGAGTTGCATAGGATGCAATTGGAATTGTTCCCACCTAGAGTAGTCAAATTTTGGGTGACTTGCCAAAGCAAGCTCAAAAGGAGATGAAACATGGATCTTGGCCCACTAGAAAATATAAGGATATTTTCCGCATTAATATCTTGAGGGTTATTAATCCGTAGAAAAATAGTGGGAGCTATATTTGATAAACTAGCCATTATTGAATATAGTCGAAAATTCACAAATACTAAAAATTGCGTATTTTCCTTTTGTAGAATTCCTAATGGAAAACAACTCATCGAGTTCACAACATTCCCTATGATCTGTCCTTGAGAAGGAAAAACTCTCTGGAACGAACTTCCTTGATTGGTACAGAAACTTGAGAATCGTTCTCAAGGAAGAGAAGAAACTGTACGTTATAGAGGAGCAAGTTCCAGCAGGTCCAGAGAACAATACTCCCGCAGCCCTAAAGGCGTATCAGAAGCGTGTAGATGACGCTAATGATGCGTCCTGCCTTATACTTTGCACCATGATCTATGAGCTCCAGAAGCAACACGAGAACATGAATGCTGTCGATATGATCGAACACCTGAAGCAGTTATTCCAAAAGCAGGCAAGGGTTGAGAGGTATGAAGTCTCTAAGGCATTGTTCAAATGTCATCTGGCTGAAGGAAACCCTATGGGACCTCAAGTACTTCGTATGATCGGGTACTCGGAGAATCTCGCGCGACTAGGGTTTCCGGTCAGCCAAGAGTTGGCCAACGATCTTGTGTTGCAATCATTGCCTGAGAAGTATGGACAGTTTATTATGAACTATAACTTGAACGAGATCGTGAAACCACTACAGATTTACTCAATATGTTGAGGACAGCTGAACAAAGCATCAACAAGGGTAAGGGCAAGGCCATTATGATGGTGCAGAAGGGAAAGGGCAAAATGTTTGCCTCATCCTCCAAGGGCAAAGGAAAGTCAGTTTCCAAGTCCAAGGAACCTGCCCGTAAGCCTGTTGGTGGCATTGCCAAAGGTGTGACTAAAGGTGAATGTCACTACTGCAGTCAGCCTGGACACTGGAGGAGGAACTGCCCAAAATATCTGGAGGACAAGAGGCTTGGAATAGTGATTCCATCACCACCAGGTATTTTTGTTGTAGATGTCAATTTAACTATCTCTACATCATGGATATTGGATACTGGATGTGGATCTCACATTTGTCGAAATGTGCAGAATCTAAAGAGAAGTAGAAGATTGGCTAAAGGGAAGATAGACATGCGCGTTGGGAATGGAGCAAAGGTTGCTGCATTGCCCGTGGGCGTGTGCGAGCTGTCTCTACCTTAAGGATTAATTTTAGAATTAAATAATTGCTATTTTGTGTCTGCTATGAGCAGAAACATTATTTCTATTTCTTGTTTGGACAAGGAAGGTTTTATTATTTCAATAATGAACAATTGTTGTTCATTTTATTTTAATTATATTCACTATTGTAGTGCGCAATTATTTAATGAACTATATGTCCTCGATCTAAGAAATCCTGTCTACAGCATTGATACTAAGAGGATTAAAATAAATAATTTAAATCTTGCTTACTTATGGCACTGTCGTTTAGGCCACATAAACGAGAAACGTGTATCTAGACTCCATAAGGATGGATTTCTAGACATATTTGATTTTGAATCATATGAGACATGTGAGGCTTGTTTATTGGGAAAAATGACAAAGTCCCCTTTCAATAAGAAAGGTGAGAGGACTAGTGAGCAATTGGCACTCATACATACTGATGTGTGTGGACCATTTGCCACGCCTGCCAGGGGTGGTTACGTCTAGTTCATCACATTTACTGACGATTTAAGTAGATATGGAATTGTATACCTTATGAAGGCCAAATCTGAATCCTTTGAAAGTTTCAAAGAATTCAAGAGTGAAGTAGAGAAGTAACTTGTCAAAAGTATCAAGGCTCTACGATCAGATCGTGGAGGAGAATACTTGAGCCAAGAGTTTGACGACTATCTTAGAGAGTGTGGGATAGTGTCCCAACTCACTCCACCCGGAACGCCACAACGGAATGGCGTGTCCGAGAGGAGTAATCGAACACCATTGGATATGGTTCGATCTATGATGTGTCAAACCAACATTCCATTATCATTTTGGGGCTATGCTCTATTAAGTGCAACTTTCACTATTAACCGTGTTCCATCTAAATCAGTCATGAAGACACCACATGAGATGTGGAGTGGGAGGCGTCCCACACTTTCGTTCATGAAGATTTGGGGTTGCGATGTCTATGTAAAGCGTTTACAATCAGACAAGCTAGGGCCAAATTCAGACAAGTGTAAGTTTGTGGGGTACCATAAGGAAACTAAGGGTTACTACTTCTACAATCCAACTGAGAACAAATTGTTTGTTGCTCGGTCAGATGTGTTTCTAGAAAGAGAATTTGTCTCTAAAGAAGCAACTGGGAGGACTGTAGAACTTGAAGAAATTCAAGAACCGCAAATCACCGAACCAACTATGGAACATGAACATGAACCACAAGAGGTTGTGGAACAGCCTGTTCAAGTAACACAAGAGCTTCGTAGATCTAGTAGAGTGCGCCAGGAACCCGATGTTAAGTTTTGACGAAGGTAATGCAGCGGAATAACAAAAATTTAATCCTACCGAAAGCCCACCAAGGATCACAGGAAGAGACATCATAACATGATAAGGGACATGGTAGTTGTGTACCTTTTGGTTTGGGAGATCACACGAAGAATATTGTCCTCGTCTCTACGGTTGATCCACGTCTAGATGTGAGATCTAGATTCTTCCTTATCAAGTGGTAGCTTGGACCGGAGGAAGAGGGACGAAGTAATCAAGCAACCAAAGGGAGAAGAGAGGGTTCGGCCCTCTCTTTGAGCCGACGGGAAGGGGGCGGACGGGCTAGGGGCGGACGCCCCTAGCTTGTTCTTGCTCTCTCTTTTGCTCTCTCCCACTCTTTTGTTTTATGTATAATAAAATTAGTGGAAAGGAAGCTAGAGCCTCCTTTATATAGTCCAACAACTTCTTGTTAACAACATAAAGGTCCTTCCTAGTTCTACATGAACTTGGATCAGTCCCTTCCTTGCATATTAGTCCTACTAAGTTTGCAAGGTGTTGCACAATGATCCTTCTTATTAATTAATCATATTAATTAATCCCAAATCTGGTTCTACTCTATTTGACGTGTGACCCCATAGGTTTCTACTCAGTTGGTAGGAACTTATTATTAACATGGAGCAGTATCTAGCAACACATCCATGCCACCCAACTAATAGAAATAGTTAGTTATCCCGACAAATCTCTTGTGCCCAATATATCATATTGCACTATCCCTTTGTATCCAAATCGGGATTGGACACTAGACATAAATAGTCACACTCGTATATCCAATCCATAGTTCCTCGATCCTGGGAATATGCTTATGCAAGCAGATAACACCAATATCTCCATATTGATTTATCTGAGTCTGGCCAGACATTCAATAAGCCTCATCCCTCGAGTGGCCGTGGATATTTACTCTCATTATGTGGGAGGGACAAATCCTCTCTTCATCACTACGATCTCTAAGCTAGCTTCCTATCATGCCCGATAACTACCTTTATGATTACCCAGTTACGGTGTAACGTTTGATAACATCAAAGCACGATATTTCACAACTAGCGTATCGACTTCAAGTCTAAGGATTGAAATTATATTAGCACTACAAGAAGCGATTGTGACTTAACATAATCTAATGTATCCTTCTCGTTGTGGGTCAATCCAGTATGCCATTACTCCTAATGCATACCCATGTGTTAGACTTGATATCTCCATATCAATCTACACACATACTATTCTATATTTGATCGTCGTATTAATCAATATAATGGACTAGGGATATTTAAGATATATTGTATCTAAGGACTTCATTATATCAAATATCACAATATATAATAAATGAATATTCTAGCCAATTACAATGTTCGTACTAAATATTAGATTCCCTATAGGGCACCTATTCCAACATTCTCCCACTTGCACTAGAGCCAATCTGGTGCATCTCGTATGCCTATAGATCTGGCGTTCCCTTCATGCTTTCGCTGCGCAAGAGGTTTTGTGAGCATATCTGAAAGATTGTCATCCGTTGCACATCTTCACATCTCCTCGATCGATCATATCACGAATAAGATGGAATCTCCTAAGTACATGATTTGATTTCTGGTGTGATCTTTGTTCCTTGGCTTGTGCGATCGCCCCGGAGTTGTCACAGTATAACTCTATGGGATCCACGATGCTAAGGACCACAACGAGCTCAGTGATAAACTTCTTTATCCAAACTGCTTCTTTTGCTGCTTCTGCAGCAGCAATGTACTCAGCTTCTGTTGTAGAATCAACAACTGTCCCTTTCTTGGAACTCTTCCAGCTCACAGCTCTTCCATTCAGGCAAAACACGTATCCAGAATGCGATTTGTAGTCATCTTTGTCGGTTTGGAAGCTTGCATCAGTGTAACCGATTACATGTAGCTCTTCCTTACCTCCAAATATCAAGAACGAATCCTTAGTTCTTCTTAAGTAATTTAGGATGTTCTTGACAGCAATCTAGTGATTCTCACCCGGATTTGGCTGATATCTGCTCACCATACTCAACGTGTATGATACGTCTGGTCTAGTACACAACATGGCGTACATGATGGATCCTATGGCCGAAGCATAGGGTATCCTACTCATGCGGTCCTTCTAAATCTCATTGGAGGGACAGTCATTCTTTGAAAGAGTGACTCCATGCGACATGGGCATGAATCCTGACACGTTCCAACTGCAAGTGCACAGCCGTCGTGTGTAGTAATAAACCGGAAATCCGGGTTGTCGAACCCAAGGGACTTTGTTTAAATTAATTATTATTCTATACCTTATGTGGGCAAGTCGCAAGTTGTGTGTTTATCTAATTCTAAGTAATTAAACGCAAAATTCCCAATTAACCAAGTGAAATAATTCACGATTAATAAAGAATGAATATTTGGAGGTTTTTATCAATACGGGAAAAACACCGGGAATTCTCTAGGTTCACTAGGTCGATCTAAATTTATGTTTTGATTCGTAAAACAACCACGTGTTATTCACTATTAATCAAGCAACGTTGAACTTAACGAGTTACCAATCAAGTTCACTATACTTAAACTAAACTAAACCGAGTTACCAAGCCTAATTTAGGTTTAAGTATGCATTAAGATTATAATTCTACTTTAAAGATCCTAGTTAACAATGCCGAGTTACCAAACGTTGATACGACTAGGTGGATTATTCGATTTACCGACTAGTTATCACGGAGTTACCGCGTGAAACTAATTAATTCTATCTCTACGTTAGCTACTCGCAAAGATAATAAGATTGAGAACACGAATAAACCATAATAATGCATAAACACGAGAGATTAAGCTAAAGCATGCATCACAATCCTCAAAACATTGACTTTAGATCAAACCCTAGCTACACCAAACGAGAATTCCCAGCAAAAGGTGTTTAGCTACTCATATTCATGATCAAAACAACGATTATAATGAGTTTAAACATGAAAATCAAGAAAAACGAGAGTTTAGAATTCAAACGAATGATCCAAAAGCTCCTAAGCTCTCTCCTAGCTTCTTGATCTCCAAAGATGTCTCTAATCCTCCAAAACTACTGAAAAAGACGACCTAAAAGTCTTAAATACGTCCCCATAATAATATTACAAAGTTTGGAAATAATACGGAAAAGCCCCAAAAATATGCTGCTGACCCACGATCTCTTCGCACGAAGACAGTTGTCTTCGCACGAAGAGTCTTCGTACGAAGACTTCTGCCTCTTCGTGCGAAGGTCTTCTCATTGAGATACTGCATGTTGTTTTGAGAAGAGAATGCTGCAGACTTGAAAATTTGGCTAAGTGTTGTCTTCGCACGAAGACAAATGTCTTCGCACGAAGACACTGTGTTCCAGCCCTCTTCTTGCTTCCTTTGACTTTTCTCTTCCATTCTTTCTTCCTTTGACTTTCTTTGACCTTCTTTGACCTTTCTCTTCTGTTTGACTTTCCTTTGACTTTCCATTGACCTCCTTTGACTTTTGACTCTCCTCTTGACTTGTCTTTGAGTTCCTCGTTTCCGAAGTTCGCTTCCAAATCCCGCACGATCATCCAAGCCCTGTTTTCCTGCGAATCACAACACGAAAACACAACCCGCGATCATATCACAATAAAAAGCTCATAAATCTAAAGAAACGCCCGGATTTAACAAGTTTTGCACATGAACTCATATTTTCACATTTACGCTCAATTTACTCAAAAGACGACAAATTCTCCATTATAAGCACGCAAAACGTAGAAATAAAAGGCATAAAATAACTCCGAAAACGGAGTTATCAACTACCCCCACACTACCTTTTGCTCGTCCCGAGCAAATCTCCCAAGTCAATTCCATCTCTCTCAAGTCAAAGCTTCTTTCGCTTTTCCGCAATTCATCCAACTTTGCATACTAAACCAATTACTCATTGCATACTTCCCTACGCCAATTGCATACTATCACCTCACATTGCATACAAAACCAAAAACTCTTGCATACTTATCCGAGTAGAACCATTCACCAACCATCCTTCCTACTAGTCGACACGACTCGATTATACACAATGCACCTATATGCAAATGCAATATTCACAATGCAAGTATTGAAATACAATTTTTTTCTTTCTTTTGCGAGATTGGGCAATCTCCATTAGCTTAAACCGATTCACACGAAGCGATGAGAAATCCAGGCACAAGGAATGATTCGAAATCAAATTCGTCAACATGAATTCCCCCTAGCTAGTATAGAAAATCTAACTTTACTAAGTACAAGAATGCAATACCTTTTCATGTGTGCCACAAAATAAAAGGCTACGCTAGGCTAAGCCACGTTCAAGGTCCAAGCTCCTAATCCGCTAACGGGTTTAAAATGATGAGGCTTTAGGGACAAATAGGATAAGAATCAAATACAAGTCTTAAAGCGTCACATTCTCACAAATACCAAAGCTCACACACCCTCACAACAATAATGGAAACCAAGCCCGAAACTCACCATCTCCGGCCCTCGATCCCCTCAAACCCCGGTACAATTACGATCTCCGCGGCCATCGTCATGAATGATGCATAAACCAAAATTTTCCCGTTTGTGAACTAGTCGCTTCTCCACTCGTTCTTCCACAAAGCTTCTCATTCAACCTTTATTCATCTCTCCTTTTTTTTTTCTCTCTTTTCTTTTTTTTTTTCTGATTTTTCTCTTTTTTTTTTTTATTTTTTTTTTTTTTTTTTTTTTTTTTTTTTTTTACTATATATCTCAAAATCCTGCACAATTTCTTCAATGTCTTCCACGAGTGGTCTTCCAATCAAGCTAATCATGTAATCGTAGGAAGAGACAATATCCAAATCACGTATAAATCACAAATCAAAGTCTCTCCCTATCTCAATAAAATCCTCGGTGTAAATCAACAAAGCCGCTAACATTAAAGAAACATGTGTGGGGATGGAGTCGTCGCAAGTGCAATCTCGATGTCCGAAGTCAAATGTCGACACCCCCACACTCGAATGTAATCCTGTCCCCTCTCACGTAGTCGATCAAATGTCTGTCTCGTGCCTAATCCAACCAAACCTCCTACACCATGATGAGTAAGATCCGGTACCTAGCACGATCCACCTATTAAATTCCCCCAACCCAAGTTTTGTGTGTATTAGATGTACACACTCACGGCTCTCCTCACTTGTGTCCATGTTGTAATGCCATGGAACACCGCCACACCGAAGTGCGCCAGCCTACTCTCACTCACCCTCGCATTCCCCTCGACGATCACAAATGAAGTGCATGCGATATGTAAGACTCACACAAATATAGCATGAAGTACTCCCTCATCAAACCCCCTCAACTACAACACCCTCGTGACGCACTAAAGTGGTGATTCTAAACAATCAATGCTGAAGGCCAAGAATCGTCACCCTAAGTCCAAAGGTTGTCAAAGAATCCATGGTTCAAATACGGGTTTGCTAGTGGTCCTACAAGGTAAGTTCTAGAAGCAGTGAGTGCTCTAATACACACCTCGCACAGCTGTTCTGTGTGCCACTACGAGGCGGGTTGGCGACTACCTAAGACGTACACAAGAACGTTCGGCTTGTTTAGCTCACACCTAGCTCAACTCTTGTAAGAAAATTAGGCACACACTTTAAATTTGAAAGAATTAAATTTGAGTGTAAAATAGGCACGCATTCCCGTAAAGAGAGTTTCTCTATACTTACTAAGGGACTCTCACATTGTCACTCTCGATCGCGATTCACGCCCTATGCCTAAAAGTCTCACGCCTCTCGATTTTACCGAATTTTCAGCTTTTTTCAATTGCCCTTTCTCAAATTTTTAATTTTTTTTTTTTTTTTTTTTTTTTTTTATATATACCTACACTATATGCAAGGCCAACTCGATTAACGACTCAACAATGGTGGGTTGACTCAAAATACCAAAACGTGCAAAAAGATGAATAACAAAAAGACAAATAAGGACATAACCAAAAACCTCTAACTATATGCAGACACTGGCGATGCAAAGACACGACACTGACTAGTAACAAGGATTCAACCACCCCCACACTAGAATGCATCGTTGTCCTCAACGATAACACGAGGACTCAACAATCTTAGCACGAGGGTACACTCCACTACTCGTCATCTTCCTCCTCATCTTCCTCATCCTCATCATCTTCTTCTTCCTCATCCTCACTCGGCGGAACCTCATATTCAAAGTCATCCTCCTGAAACCACGGATCCGCCGTCGGGACTGGTGGAACAAACTCCCCCGGTGCCTGACCACTCGACTGTATCACCCACTGGCCAACCATCTGGATTAAACCCCCCAGCTTCGCCTGATTGTCCCGAGTGTGGGCAAACTGGCGTCTTCTCTCAAGTCTATCCCGGGCCATCTCCTCTCTCAAGTGGTCGTAGGCAACCTGGTTGTCAAACCTAGAGGTGTTCATCCTCCTACCCTTGCCCTTCTTCCTCGCTGTCTCATCAAACCTGTGCCACTTCCTAGCCGTAAACGGTTTCAAGTCCATATCTCTCCCTATGACTACCTCAGCAGTTTTGGCTAGGTGAGTGATCAAACAGGTATGACCGGGGCCCAATTTGTTTGTCCTAGACACCCTCTCAAGACAGTTCTCCCAAATCAGTTTGGGGATATCAAATCTAACCCCGGTGTAAAGACAAAGGGCCCAAACCGAGAGGCGGAAAGAATAACTAGGGTTTCGTGTGATTCCCAAAACCCAGTTTTCTAGTACTTCACAACACCACCTAGCCTCCGGCCTATAAAACCTCTTCTCGGCCTTCCAATGAATCACCTCTCCCTTCCTGTCCCATGGATCAACCCCCTTCGCAAAGCAAAAAGCATTTAGACGAGACCAAAGGTTCTCACTACGAAGAACCGTCTCTAACCCACAACCGTCTTTCAAAGCGGGGAAACCCATGGCGAGAGCGATAGTCTCTGGCGTGAAGACTATCCACTCGTTCCGACAGTAAACGAGACGAGGGTCTTGACTCTCACCGTCCTTTGCATAACGCAAATTGAACAAAAACTCTCTCGTAATGTGTGAACTCGACTGCCCTACAAGCTTAAACCAATTATCTAGCTTCTCTCGCTCATAAATTTCCTTAATTGCTTGAGGCATGTCCTCGTGCAAAGGAAAAGCTTTCTCGGGCTGCCCGTTCTTAGTCAAATACGTATCTCTACGAGAGTCAAGATGAGCCTCATGAGTGACAAACCGATAACTATCATAATAACCTGGCGCAATACTACGCTCTTTCAAATTAGCCTTGGCCTTTCGTCGGCCGACAATAACCGGTTTAGCCGGGAAAGGGGCCGACAAGATGGCATATTGGGGAGTAGGCGGTATCTCCAATTGGGGATCGCCCGATCCCGATGCTTCTTGCGACGAACCCTCTCCCGTCTTTCTCTTCTTACCACCCGCCATTTAAAATTCAAATCCAAGTAAAACAAGCAATCCAACACTTGTGCACGTGAACAAGAAGTGTAAACGAAACGAAACACGTAGGCACGTAACAAGTAGTTCCTAGGACTTTACGCAATCGCCCCCAAATACGCTTCTAAGCGCAACAAATATAACCGGGCTTTTACTCAATGTGCCTAAGACTCGATTATGAAATTGCGAAGTTTAGATAGTACCTACGCGTCCGGAGCAAGTCTTACGGACGCAAAAATTTCCCAATTTGACGAACCCGGACTGATTTTGATGGTGCCGGAAAAATTTGTCGAAATTTTGAATTTCTTGCTGCCCCGCACTCCTTGCGTAGTCCCCGTCAATGTTCCCTTCTCGTCCGAAAGCTGAATCAAGTCTCAACTCATCCAATTTCTCCAATCTTCTTCCAAACCCTAGCTTTCTTCTCCTCTGATTGCTCTCTGTTCTTGCACTCTCTCTCAAAACAACCGCTGGAATCTTGTTCTCCTTGTAATCGCGAGCAAAACCCTAGGTGGGTTGATGAATTTGGTGAAGAAACAAGGGGGGAGTGCTTTGGACTTGTGCGCGGCTATGGAGGAGAGCTGCTGTTGTGAAGATGAAGAATGAAGGAAGGAGAACGAAGACCAGCTGATGAAGCTTCAAACGTGGGCAAAAAGTCCAAAAAGCCCCTAGAAAGTAGCCCCCCATCATGTGTCCGTGCGTGGATAAAACTGGCATTTCACCCGCTGTCTTCGTGCGAAGACAAAAGGTCTTCGTGCGAAGAGTCTTCGTACGAAGACTTTTTGTCTTCGCACGAAGGTCTTCTCAAACAGATACTGAGAGCTGTTTTGAGAAGACAATTCAGAGGGTCAAAAATTTTTCTAAGTACAATGTCTTCGTACGAAGACAATTGTCTTAGTACGAAGACACCTCTGAATTGTGCCAAAAACATCCTTTTTGTCGATTTTTCGCGTCTTCGATCGTGCCTTTGCTTTCCGAAGGATCTCCTCGACCTCGAGACTCCCTTTTCACCTTAAAACACTCCCAAAATCCGGGGAATATTTTATTTCTCAATTTCACGCGTTCCAAGGCACGTTTTGCATTTCCGGATGCTTTTGGCCTCGTTTTACTTGCTAAAACATCCTTTTTGGCGTAACTTTCTCGTCCGGACTCCGATTTGCGCGAGCCACCTGTCTACAGAAAGCTCTCGACCACCCCCACACGTTGGCATTGTTCAATTTTCATTTCAATCTGTCCTTCAAAATTTCACCTCGTAATCCGTGCCGGCGTGCTAGCTTTCTCCGTTCTCCAATCAAATTCTTGCGCAAATCAAGACGGGGAGTCCGGGAACATGATCTTCCCCAGGTGCGTGTGTTGAATAGATGCCGGAATGGCTTCTACCTTCAATTCCTTCACTTCGGATCCCGATACGCGTATTTAGCTGCAAATCCGGACTTTTTACTCTGTTTCGCACGCGCGCATCAAGAAGGGGGATCCGAAATAGGCCTTTCACCTCGTATTCCTGCACATACTCATTGGAAACATTAAATCCACTCTCTCGCCCCTCTCAATAGCATCAAACCGAATAAAAATTACAAAACAGTATTAAAATCTATCCTAAAGCAGTAAATAGGTTGGGTTGCCTCCCAACAAGCGCTTTGTAATTTAAGGTCGACGGCCCGACCCAGTTACCTCAGAGATATGTTAAGTTGCGGGAGTTGCATGAAGCCATTCAATGACTCCAATGAAATTCCCGTCCACGTACGGTTTCGCTCTCTGGCCATTTACCTTAAACCTGTTCCCATTTGCGTCTTCTACCTCAAGAGATCCCCATGGATAAACTTCAGTAATCGTGTAGGGACCACTCCACCTAGATTTCAATTTCCCTGGAAACAGCTTTAGTCTTGCATTGAAGATCAATACTTTCTGTCCTACTTTGAAGTCTCTCGGGATGATGTGCCTGTCGTGCCACAGTTTTGTCCTCTCTTTATAGATTTTTGCACTTTCGTA
Source organism: Linanthus parryae (assembly GCA_023055425.1). NCBI lineage: Eukaryota > Viridiplantae > Streptophyta > Magnoliopsida > Ericales > Polemoniaceae > Linanthus > Linanthus parryae. Next base: position 128,675,662 of record JALGPY010000001.1, read on the forward strand.
CGCCATCAATCGAAATTCTTCAAGTTCAAGTAGCGCTTGCTTTCTTAGCTCACCGGAGAGCTTAGCGTCCAAATTGATCTTCTTCAAAGCCCAGAATGCCTTGTGCTCAAGTTCCACCGGAAGATGACACGACTTCCCAAACACTAACTGATAGGGAGACATGCCCAAAGGAGTCTTGTAAGCAGTCCTGTACGCCCATAAGCTATCGTCTAAATGCAGAGACCAATCCTTGCGTCCCGGGTTGACTGTCTTCTCCAGAATCCCTTTTATCTCTCGGTTAGACACTTCTGCTTGCCCATTCGACTGCGGATGATAGGCCAGTGATATCTTATGCGTCTTTACCCCATATTTGCTCAAGACATTGGCAAAGACTTTATTCACAAAATGCGATCCTTCATCACTGATTATGGCCCTAGGAGTTCCAAACCGCGTAAAAATGCTCTTCCGCACGAATCTCTCTACAGTAGCTCCATCGTTCTTCGGGCAAGCCATTGCCTCCACCCACTTGGTCACATAATCCACAGCTAACAGTATATAAAGATTACCAAGTGAAGACGGGAATGGTCCCATGAAGTCGATGCCCCAGACATCAAAGGGCTCTACTTCCAACACGAAATTTTGAGGCATCTCGTTTCGGCTGGAGATATTGCCGGTTCTCTGACACCGATCACATTGCTGCACGAATAGATGAGCATCTTTATGTAAAGTAGGCCAGTAAAATCCACTTTGCAATACCTTTGCCACTGTACGCGCTTTGCCAAAATGTCCTCCGCAATTCAATTCGTGGCAGTGTCTAAGAATGTCCAAAGTGTCTGGCTCAGCTACGCATCTTCTCAACACATTGTCAGCTCCCAACCTAAACAAATAAGGGTCATCCCAGAAATAGTGTCGTGCATCTGCGAAAAATTTCTTTTTCTGATGGAACGTCATGTCTTTCGGGACAATTTTGAGCGCCTTGAAATTTGCCAAATCCGCAAACCAAGGCACAGCTGCTACCACTACCATAAGTTGTTCGTCTGGAAAATCTTCTCTAATCGGCACATCTTCTTGTTTTTCGTTATCCAGTCGTGACAAATGGTCTGCAACAACATTCTCTACACCCTTTTTGTCCTTTATCACTATATCAAACTCTTGCATCAGCAACACCCATCGGATCAATCTAGGCTTCGCATCCTTCTTAGCAAGAAGATATTTGAGGGCTGCATGGTCCGTGAAAATAGTCACCTGGGAACCCACCAGATATGGACGAAACTTGTCCAATGCGAAGATAATAGCCAACATCTCTTTCTCCGTGGTGGCATAGTTAACCTGTGCAGTGTTAAGAGTACGACTAGCATAGTAAATAACATGAGCCACCTTGTCTTTCCGCTGTCCCAGCACTGCTCCCACCGCGTAATCGCTGGCATCACACATAAGTTCGAACGGTAGAGTCCAGTCTGGAGTGGCTATAATGGGAGAACTAATCAGCTTCTTCTTGAGCAAATCAAAAGCTGTCTTGCAGTCTTCATTGAAATCAAACACGGCATCTTTCTCAAGCAAACCAGATAAAGGCTTTGTGATTTTCGAAAAGTCCTTAATGAAACGCCGATAGAAACCTGCATGTCCCAAGAAACTCCGTACCCCTTTGACAGACGTAGGGTAAGGAAGCTTCTCAATCACCTCAATCTTCGCCCGGTCTACCTCTAAACCTTTACTGGAGATCTTGTGTCCCAACACTATTCCCTCGGTCACCATGAAATGGCACTTCTCCCAGTTAAGCACTAGGTTGGTGTCAATACATCTGTCCAGTACCCGAGCTAGCTGCTGGAGACAATCTTCGAACCCATCACCATAAAGCGAAAAATCATCCATGAAGACTTCAAAATTCTGCTCCATCATATCTGAGAAGATAGACATCATGCACCTCTGAAACGTAGCTGGGGCATTGCATAGCCCGAATGGCATGCGTCTGAATGCAAACGTCCCATATGGACAAGTAAATGTTGTCTTCTCCTGGTCAGCCGGCTCAATTGCTATATGATTATACCCAGAATATCCATCCAAAAAGCAGTAGTGTGAATGGTGAGCTAGCCTATCAAGCATCTGGTCCACGAATGGGAGGGGAAAATGATCCTTCAAAGTGGCATCATTGAGTTTGCGGTAATCCATGCAAACTCTCCACCCAGTAACGGTGCGTGTGGCAATTTGATCACCTTTTTCCCCTTCCACCACAGTTATACCTCCCTTCTTGGGAACACATTGTACCGGGCTAGTCCACGTGCTGTCGGAAATCGGATAAATGATACCTGCTTCCAACCATTTAAGCACCTCTTTCTTCACCACCTCCTGCATGTGAGGGTTGAGGCGGCGCTGAAATTGAACTACCGGCTTCTTGTCTTCCATGAGCCTGATCTTATGCTGGAAAACTGTGGGGCTGATCCCCTTAATATCTGCTATTGTCCATCCCATAGCTGCTTTCCTCTTCTGTAGTACCTCGAGAAGCTGCTCCTCCTGTTCCCTGTCCAAACATGCAGATACAATCACAGGTAGAGTATCATTAGATCCCAAGTATAAATATTTCAAATGAACAGGTAAAGGCTTTAATTCTAAAACAGGAGCAGTAATAAGAGAAGGAGTAAGAATCTTCCTGCTTCCCTCATTGAAGAGGGGTAATGGTGGGCGCCAATGAACATCTAAAACTTGCTCCTTCTCGCTGGAATCAAAAAGAGCAAGCTCCTCATATAGTTGCTCCAACAAAATATCGTCCTCCTCGTCCAGCGTGTATGCATCCACCCCAAAACACTGCTCGCTCACCGCGTATGCGGGAAACTTCATAGCCTCAAATACATTGAAGGCCACCTTCTCATCGTTGATCTGCATAGTCAGCTCTCCATTGGCCACATCAATGATAGTTCTCCCAGTGGCCAGGAATGGACGGCCCAAAATAAGAGGAACATCCTCGTCGGCCTCCATGTCTAAGATCACAAAATCCGCTGGGAAGATGAGTCCTTCAACTCTCACTAGTACATCCTCTAAAACACCCCTGGGGCGTTTTATTGTGCGATCGGCCATCTGCAAGCACATCCTGGTAGGCTTAGGATCTCCCACACCAAGTTGCTCAAAAACCGATGTAGGCATTAAATTAATACTCGCACCAAGGTCACACAATGCCCTCCCATGAAATGCGTCTCCCAAAGTAACAGGAATGATGAAACCGCCCGGATCTTTCATCTTCTTTGGTAGCGCTTTTTGCACAACGGCGCTACACTCCTCATTTAGAGTCACAGTTTCAAAGTCATCCATGCGCCTCCTATTAGAAAGGAGGTCCTTGAGAAATTTAGCATATTTCGGCATTTGTGAGATTGCCTCCGCGAAAGGTATATTGATGTGCAGTTTCCTGAAGATATCCACAAACTTCTTGAAATGCTTGGCATCCTCTTGGCTCTTCAATCTCTGCGGGTATGGCACTCGCACACTGTATTCCTCCCTAGGCTTCTGTTTCTCATCCGACTTCCTCACCGTGTCCTTTGATTGGGGACTCACGGTAGGCACGGGAATCTCTTCATCCAAAGCTTTTTCAGTGGCCTTAGTCGCCTCAGCTCGCGCGTGGCTAGGATATGGGGGATCCTCAGTAGTGATGCCACTGCGAGTGGTGATGGCATTTAGCTGCTCGTTAGGAGTGATGGTATTTGCTGGAAGCATACCTGGTGGAAGCTTGACGTTTTGATTGGCGATCTGCCCAATCTGAGTCTCATGGCTTTTTATTGTTGCTTGTATTGAGACAATCGCACTCTCCATCCTGTCGTGATTGGCTAGGAGCTTTCTCAATAGAGCATTTGTCTCTTGCTCTTCTTTTTGTGGAGCCTGCTGCTGTGGAGCTTGCCTTGCTTGATATGGAACATTGGGTCTCTGTCCGGGTGCATATAATCCACTGTTTGGATTGGCATAGCTGAAGTTGGGGTGATTACGATTGTTGGGATGATAGGTGTTAGGCCATTGCTGCTGTCGCATAAAATTCACATCTTCAACACTGTTATCATATCCCTGGCTTTCATCTGCTAGTAATTCACCCATGGGCTTCTGAGTTGGGGGGTGCATACCGTGAAATGCTGAAGTCATGGATTCCAACTTTTGTTCCATCGATTCAATCTTGTTGACTAAGGATGTATCCCCCGGTTTGGAATACCTACGCGTTTCAGATCGTGTAGTCTCTCTCTTTGACGCATTGTTCAGCAAATCTTGAGCTCGCTGTGCTCCAAGTCCCATAAAATTACCTCCAGCTAGCATATCCAACTGGTCAGCTGTCTCCTTGTCTAATGCAGTGTAGAAATAATGGAAGAGCTTGTGCCATGGCTCTCCATGATTCGGACATCTACGGAGAATTTGGCTAAACTTCCTCCATGCATCTCCCAAGGAGCTGTCTTCATCCTGAGTGAACTTTGCTATCTCTGCCATCTGCTGCGCGACTCTGGATGGTGGCAAATACTTCCTCAAAAACTCATGACAACAATCTGCCCAAGTCACTATGCTACCAGCTGGCAGCTCCATAAGCCACTTCTTGGCTTTTCCAGATAAGGAGAATGGAAATAGTAAAAGCTTAACTGTCTCATCTGGAACTCGCTGATCGTGCAGGGTTGATGTGATTTGCTCAAATACCAGCAGATGGTGATTGGGGTCATCTCCTGGAGCTCCGTTGAATGCGCACTCATCACGAACCATGTTGATCATATGTTGGCGCAACTCGAAGTGTTGGGCATTGATCTGTGGCCTGACAATGGTAGGCTGATAACATGCTGGAGTAGTCCTGAAATAATCCACCATCGGGCGTTCTTCATTCTCAGCATTGTTCTGCCTGTTGTTTTCCCCATTATTACCATTGTTGTTCCCACCGATGTTCGCCACTTGTGCCCCCACACCATGACGTGGTTGTGGATTTGGGGGGGCCATGCGATCCATCCTTGCCTGCATCTCAGCCATTTGAGCTCTCACCTCTTCAGTTTCTGCGGCTCTTCGTGCAGCCTCCTCTACAGCTGCAACTCTAGCTGCTTCCGCATCCTGCAAACCTTTGCGGATCCTCTCATACTCAGCTCTCGTTTCTTCGTCCATAACTACTGAGCTTGAATTCCTCTTGTCTCTACGCTGTGCTTTTAATAAGGATTCCGGGTCTTCAAACGTTGGATACAAAGGCTCGTCTCGAGAACGGGTCATGCACCGAGTAAATCAACCTGAAATCACGAAACACGCAAAACGTAGGTGAGTAACGGATATAAACAATAAATTAAAATCCCTAAGGCTAGGAATTATAACTAATTTAGCCGAAGGTCCCCGGCAACGGCGCCAAAAAAACTTGACACGTTCCAACTGCAAGTGCACAGCCGTCGTGTGTAGTAATAAACCGGAAATCCGGGTTGTCGAACCCAAGGGACTTTGTTTAAATTAATTATTATTCTATACCTTATGTGGGCAAGTCGCAAGTTGTGTGTTTATCTAATTCTAAGTAATTAAACGCAAAATTCCCAATTAACCAAGTGAAATAATTCACGATTAATAAAGAATGAATATTTGGAGGTTTTTATCAATACGGGAAAAACACCGGGAATTCTCTAGGTTCACTAGGTCGATCTAAATTTATGTTTTGATTCGTAAAACAACCACGTGTTATTCACTATTAATCAAGCAACGTTGAACTTAACGAGTTACCAATCAAGTTCACTATACTTAAACTAAACTAAACCGAGTTACCAAGCCTAATTTAGGTTTAAGTATGCATTAAGATTATAATTCTACTTTAAAGATCCTAGTTAACAATGCCGAGTTACCAAACGTTGATACGACTAGGTGGATTATTCGATTTACCGACTAGTTATCACGGAGTTACCGCGTGAAACTAATTAATTCTATCTCTACGTTAGCTACTCGCAAAGATAATAAGATTGAGAACACGAATAAACCATAATAATGCATAAACACGAGAGATTAAGCTAAAGCATGCATCACAATCCTCAAAACATTGACTTTAGATCAAACCCTAGCTACACCAAACGAGAATTCCCAGCAAAAGGTGTTTAGCTACTCATATTCATGATCAAAACAACGATTATAATGAGTTTAAACATGAAAATCAAGAAAAACGAGAGTTTAGAATTCAAACGAATGATCCAAAAGCTCCTAAGCTCTCTCCTAGCTTCTTGATCTCCAAAGATGTCTCTAATCCTCCAAAACTACTGAAAAAGACGACCTAAAAGTCTTAAATACGTCCCCATAATAATATTACAAAGTTTGGAAATAATACGGAAAAGCCCCAAAAATATGCTGCTGACCCACGATCTCTTCGCACGAAGACAGTTGTCTTCGCACGAAGAGTCTTCGTACGAAGACTTCTGCCTCTTCGTGCGAAGGTCTTCTCATTGAGATACTGCATGTTGTTTTGAGAAGAGAATGCTGCAGACTTGAAAATTTGGCTAAGTGTTGTCTTCGCACGAAGACAAATGTCTTCGCACGAAGACACTGTGTTCCAGCCCTCTTCTTGCTTCCTTTGACTTTTCTCTTCCATTCTTTCTTCCTTTGACTTTCTTTGACCTTCTTTGACCTTTCTCTTCTGTTTGACTTTCCTTTGACTTTCCATTGACCTCCTTTGACTTTTGACTCTCCTCTTGACTTGTCTTTGAGTTCCTCGTTTCCGAAGTTCGCTTCCAAATCCCGCACGATCATCCAAGCCCTGTTTTCCTGCGAATCACAACACGAAAACACAACCCGCGATCATATCACAATAAAAAGCTCATAAATCTAAAGAAACGCCCGGATTTAACAAGTTTTGCACATGAACTCATATTTTCACATTTACGCTCAATTTACTCAAAAGACGACAAATTCTCCATTATAAGCACGCAAAACGTAGAAATAAAAGGCATAAAATAACTCCGAAAACGGAGTTATCAAATCCCTTCTTGGAATCTTGCATGTTGAAAATTTTCAACACCTTGTCTATATATGTAATTTGACTTAGGCCGAGCAGCCTTCTAGATCTATCCCTATAGATATTTATACAAAGTATATAGGCTGCATCTCCTAAGTCCTTCATTGCGAAACACTTTACTAGCCAATCTTTAACAGATTGCAAACTAGGAATGTCGTTTCCAATGATTAGTATGTCATCCACATACAAGACCAGAAATACTACAGAGCTCCCACTAACCTTCTTGTAAACACAAGGCTCATCTTCGTTCTTGATGAATCCAAACTCTTTGACCGCGTCATCAAAACGTCAATTCCAGCTCCTAAAAGCTTGCTTTTTTCCATAAATGGATCGTTGCAGCTTACAGATTTTATTGGCATTCTTTGGATCCTCAAAACCCTCCGGTTGTGTCATGTACACATCCTCGAGGAGGTTCCCATAAAGGAACGCTGTTTTGACATCCATATGCCAAATCTCATAGTCGTAGTATGCTGCAATAGCAAGTAGGATTCGAGTGGATTTAGTCATGGCGAATGGTGAAAAGGTCTCATCATAGTCAATACCATGAATCTGTCTATACCCTTTGGCTACCAATCGCCCCTTATAGGAAACTACCTTGCCATCCATGTCGGTCTTCTTCTTGAAGATCCACTTTCACCCTTTGGGCCGAGCCCCTGCGGGTGGTTCCACCAAAGTCCATACTTTGTTGGTTTACATTGAATCCATTTCCGATCTCATGGCTTCTAGCCACTTCTTGGAGTCTGGACCTTTCATGGCTTCCCGTAGGTTGCAGGCTCATCATCCATGAGTGGTACGTCATTGTAGGGTTTTGATTCATGGATCGCGCAACGGAAGCATAATCAAACAAATAACCATGCAAAACCCTCCAAGGATCACAAGTCTAGATGCATAACGATAGTGAAGGTAAGAAATCATAAACACACCTTTGGGTTCTCCTTGATGACTTCAAACGCGAATAGTGTCACGTTCTCTATAGTTGATCCACGCCTAGAGTTGATCCTATATCTCCCAAACTCCTTGGTGCTAGCCCGGAATAGGAAGAGGATGAAGGAATCACGCAAAACGAGACAAAAGAGGGGCTTCGGCCCTCTTTTGGCCGACGGGGTGAGGGCGGCGGCAAGGGGGCGGGTCGGCCTCCTTGTTGCTTGCTCTCTCTCCTTTTGTTCTCTCCCACTCTTGTTATGTTCACTTAATGAGCATAAGTTATTAGAAGGAAGGAAGGAGGGTCCTTTATATAGTCCAACAACACCTTGTTAACTACCTAAAGGACTTATTCTAGTCCAACTAGAATTCAATTTAGTCCCTTCCTTGCAAATTAGTCCCTACTAAGTTTGCAAGGGTTTGCAAAGTGATCCTTCTAATTAATTAATCCAATTAATTAATTCCCAAATCTAGTCCAACTCTATATAGCGTGTGACCCCATAGGTTCTATCTAGTTGGTAGCAACTATTTGCTAATATGGAGCGGTTTCTAGCAAAACATCCATTCTAGCCAACTAATAGAATAGTCATCTAGACAACCTTTGTACAAGTAATTTGTCTCATCCCTTTGCCTCCATATCCGGATTGGACACGAGACATACAAGTCACACTCGTATATCCAATCCATAGTTTCTCGATCCATGGGAATAGCCTTATTCGTGCAAATAACATCAATATCCTATATTGATTTATTTGAGTCTGGCCAGACATTCTATAAGCACTATCCCTCGAGTGGCCTAGGATATTTGCTCCCGCTACGTGGGAGGGGCAAATCCTCTCTACGTCCACTACGATCTCTAAGCTTGCTTCTCATTGTATCCAGTACACGCCTTTATAACTACCCAGTTACGGTGTAGCGTTTAACGCTACCAAGATCACAATGATCCACAACTAGAATATCTAGTGACTTCAAGTCTAAGGATGACAATACCATTGCACCGCGAGAAGCACTTGTGACTCAACATAACATGTATGTAGCCTTCTCGGAGATGGTTCAATCCAGTGCAACATTCCGTAATGCACACCTATGTGTTGGATCGTGATATCTCCATATCAATCCAACCCCATACTAGTCTATAGATGATTGTCCCATTAATCATTATACTTGACTAGGGATATTTAAGATAAACAACACAATTGTAAATCTAAGGACTTCATTATATTAAATATCCAATAAATAATAAATGAATTTTTCTAGCCATATACAAATTCATACTAAACTAGATTGCCTCTAGGGCATCTATTCCAACAGTCTCCCACTTGCACTAGAGCCAATCTGGCGCATCTCGTATGCCCATACTCCTAGTGTGCCCTTCATGCTTCCACTGCGTGAGAGGCTTCGTAAGCGGGTCTGACAGATTATCATCTGTAGGAATCTTGCATATCCGAACGTCTCCTCTATCGATAATATCTCGAATCAGATGAAACTTCCTGAGCACGTGCTAGGACTTCTAGTGCGATCTTGGTTCCTTTGATTGCGCGATCGCCCCAGTGTTGTCACAGAACAACTCCACTGGATCCGCAATGCTAGGGACCACACCAAGTTTAGAAACAAACTTTCTGATCCAAACAGCCTCCTTTGCTGCGCCATTTGTAGCAATGTACTCAGCCTCTGTTGTAGAATCAGCTACCGTCTCTTGCTTGGAACTCTTCCAGCACACCGCTGCTCCATTCAGGCAAAACACATATCCCGACTGTGATCTAAAGTCATCTCTGTCAATTTGGAAGCTTGCATCAGTGTAACCCCTTACACGCAACTCTTCCTCACCGCCAAATATCAAGAAAGCATCCTTAGTTCTTCTCAAGTACTTTAGGATGTTCTTGACAGCAATCCAGTGACTCTCACCCGGATTGGTATCTGCTTGTCATACTCAAGGCATATGACACATCTGGTCTAGTACATAACATGGCGTACATGATAGATCCTATGGCCGAGGCATAGGGAATCCTACTCATGCGTTCCCTCTCAATCCTATTGGAAGGACAACCACTCTTCGAAAGAGTGATTCCATGTGACATGGGCAAGAATCCCTTCTTGGAATCTTGCATGTTGAACCGTTTCAACACCTTGTCAATATATGTACTTTGACTTAGGCCCAGCAACCTCTTAGATCTATCTCTATAGATCTTTATACCAAGTATATAGGCTGCTTCCCCTAAGTCTTTCATTGAGAAACACTTTCCTAGCCAATCTTTCACAGATTGCAGCATAGGAATGTCGTTTCCAATGAGAAGTATGTCATCCACATACAAGACCAGAAAAGCTACAGAGCTCCCACTAACCTTCTTGTAGACACAAGACTCATCTTCGTTTCTGATGAAGCCAAACTCTTTGACCACTTCATCAAAACGTTGATTCCAACTCCTAGAAGCTTGCTTCAATCCATAAATGGATCGTTGCAGCTTACAGACTTTGATGGCTTGCTTTGGATCCTCAAAACCCTCCGGCTGTATCATATACACGTCCTCGAGGAGATTCCCATAAAGGAATGCTGTTTTGACATCCATCTGCCAAATCTCATAGTCGTAGTATGCTGCAATTGCAAGTAGGATTCGGATGGATTTGGTCATAGTGACTGGTGAAAAGGTTTCATCATAGTCAATACCATGAATCTGTCTGAATCCTTTAGCCACCAATCAGCCCTTATAGGTAATCACATTACCATCCATGTCGATCTTCTTCTTGAAGACCCACTTGCACCCTATGGGCCGCGCCCCATCGGGTGGTTCCACCAAAGTCCATACTTTTTTGGTATACATGGATTCCATCTCGGATCTCATGGCTTCCAGCCACTTCTGAGAGTCTGGGCCACTCATGGCCTCCTCATAGGTAGTAGGCTCATCATCTATGAGCATCGTGTCACCGGAATCAGTTACGAGAAGTCCATACCTCTCGGGTTCATGGCGCACTCTACTAGATCTACGAAGCTCTTGTGTTACCTGAACAGGTGGCTCCACAACTGCTTGTGACTCCTGTTCTTGTTCCATAATCGGTTCAGTGATTTGTGGTTCTTGAACTTCTTCAAGTTCTACATTCCTCCCACTTGCTTCTTTAGAGACAAACTCTCTTTCTAGAAACACGCCGGTCCGAGCAACAAACACTTTGTTCTCGGTTGGATTGTAGAAATAGTATCCCTTAGTTTCCTTAGGGTACCCCACAAATTTACACTTATCCGATTTAGGCCCTAGCTTGTCTGATTGTAAACGTTTTACATAGACATCGCAGCCCCAAATCCTCATGAACGACAGTGTGGGACGCCTCCCACTCCACATCTCATATGGTGTCTTCATGACTGATTTAGATGGAACACGGTTAATGGTGAAAGCTGCACTTAATAGAGCGTAGCCCCAAAATGACAATGGACGATCGGTTTGACACATCATAGACCGAACCATATCCAATAGGGTTCGATTCCTCCTCTCGGACACGCCATTCCATTGTGGCGTTCCGGGTGGAGTGAGTTGGGACACGATCCCACACTCTCTAAGATAGTCGTCAAACTCCTGGCTCAAGTATTCTCCTCCACGATCCGATCGTAGAGCCTTGATACTTTTGCCAAGTTGCTTCTCTACTTCATTCTTGAATTCTTTGAACACTTCAAAGGATTCGGATTTTGCCCTCATAAGGTACACAAATCCATATCTACTGTAATCATCAGTAAATGTAATGAAGTAGACATAACCACCCCTGGCAGGCGTGGCAAATGGCCCACACACATCGGTATGTATGAGCGCCAATTGCTCGCTAGTCCTCTCACTTTCTTATTGAAAGGGGACTTCGTCATTTTTCCCAATAAACAAGCCTCACATGTCTCATATGATTCAAAATCAAATGAGTCTAGTAATCCATCCTTATGGAGTCTAGATACACGTTTCTCATTTATGTGGCCTAAACGACAATGCCATAAATAAGCAGGATTTAAATCATTTATTTTAATGCGCTTGGTATTAATGTTGTAGACAGGATTGCTTAGATCAAGGACATAAAGTCCATTAAATAATTGCGCACTAAAATAGTGAATATTATTCAAATAAAAGGAACAACAATTGTTCTTTATTGAAATAATAAAACCTTCCTTGTCCAAACAAGAAATAGAAATAATGTTTCTGCTCATAGCAGGCACAAAATAGCAATTATTTAATTCTAAAACTAATCCTGAAGGCAGAGATAGCTCGCACACGCCTATGGCCAACGCAGCAACCTTTGCTCCATTCCCAACGCGCAGATCTACCTCCCCTTTAGCCAATCTTTTACTTCTCTTTAGATCCTGCATATTTCGACAAATATGATATCCTCATCCAGTATCTAATACCCATGATGTAGAGACAGTTAAATTGACATCTACAACAAAAATACCTGGTGGTGGTGGAATCACTATTCCAAGCCTCTTGTCCTCCAGATATTTTGGGCAGTTCCTCCTCCAGTGTCCAGGTTGACTGCAGTAGTGACACTCACCCTTAGTCACGACCTTGGCAACGCCACCAACAGGCTTAAGGGTTTGTTCCTTGGACTTGGCAACTGATTTGCCTTTGCCTTTGGAGGAAGAGGCAAACCTTTTGCCCTTTCCTTTCTGTACCATCATTATGGCCTTGCCCTTACCCTTGTTGATGCTCTGTTCAGCCGTCCTCAACATGTTGAGCAAATCTGGTAGTGGTTTAACGATCTCGTTCATGTTATAGTTCATAATGAACTGTCCATAACTCTCAGGCAACAATTGCAACACGAGATCGGTTGCCAACTCTTGGCCGACCGGGAACCCAAGCCGGGCGAGATTCTCCAAGTACCCGATCATTCGGAGTACATGGGGTCCCACCGGGTTCCCTTCTGTCAGATGACATTTGAACAGTGCCTTTGAGACCTCATACCTCTCTACCCTCGCCTGCTCTTGGAAGAGCTGCTTTAGATGTTAGATCATATCGACATCATTCATGTTTTCGTGTTGCTTCTGAAGCTCAGAAGTCATGGTGCAAAGCATTAGGCAGGCCGCATCATTAGCGTCATCAACACGCTTTTGATACGCCTTTAAGGCAGCAGGTGTCTGGTTCTCTGGACCTTCTGGAACATGCTCCTCTATTGCGTACAGTTTCTTCTCTTGCTTGAGAACAATTCTCAAGTTTCTGTACCAATCAAGAAAGTTGGTTCCAGAGAGCTTGTCCTTCTCAAGGACAGATCGTAGGGAATGTTGTGAACTCGATGAGTTGTTTGCCATTTGGTATTCTACAAAAAGGAAAATACGCAAGTTTTAGTATTTGTGAATTTTTGACTATATTTAATAATGGCTAGTTTATTAAATATAGCTCCCACTATTTTTCTACGGATTAATAACCCTCAAGATATTAATGCGGAAAATATCCTTATATTTTCTAGTGGGCCAAGATCCATCTTTCATCTCCTTATGAGCTTGCTTTGGCAAGTCACCCATAATTTGACTACTTTAGGTAGGAACAATTCCAATTGCATCCCATATGCAACTCTTGGTTCAATCGGGCAAATAACTCCTTATTTATCCATCCATATGGATAATCCCAATTGATTGCCTCTAGGTTTCTTAATCAAATTAATAGCCTAGTTGTGTTCAACCTCTTATCTAAACAATTTCACATTGTTACGTGCCATCGCATTCCATCATTATGAACCAAGTCGCCATGCTTTGGCACGCACGAACTTGATAAATAATGATGATAATGAGTGTTTAAATAACGAGAAGGCAAGAACACAATATTTAAAATTTGAGGGATTTTAAATCAATTTTTAATTTTTTTTGTTGATCAATATCAACTAATCTATCTATTTGAGTTTGGGCACAACTCCAAATAATAGACCCGGGTTGTCTAATTATCTTATTATCCTAATTGCATGCATCATCCATACACCAACCACACAAATAATAAGAAAATAATTAAACAACCACATAACAGAAATTAAACGTGATGTGGATATGGCCTTTTTCTAGACTAAGATAATTCCAAGCCAATGGAATTATCTATGAACCCTAAGCAAACACATCTCCATGCGTCTTGATCTTTTGGTCCATCCTTCATAGTCATGTGCAATGCTCCATGCTCCATGCTCCATCTTTTGTGGCTTCTTTGGCTTTGGGCTTCTTTTCTCCATTCTTGGCTAACAATCTACTTTATCTAGCACTAGCTAATTTCTATACTAAATAAAATAAATCTCACAAGTTGAGAAAAAAAAATGGCACGCAGGCCATAAAACCCTAATTAATTATTACAATTAATTGATCAGCTCGCACGCCGTAAAACCAAACCACAAAATTAAACATCCACATCAAACCACATCCTAAGGCCATATCCAATCACCATGCGATTTGCACATAAACAGTTAAAATCCAATTTTAACGCGCTTGGTCAATTTTAATTGATTTTAGGATTTCTAGGGTTAAAACGGTCCATGGGCCCAACAATCCAATTGCCCGGGCCCATTAAAGTGAACCACAAGGCCCTAGGGCCGGCCCGGCCCAAAACCCACAAGCTAGGTCCGCGGGTTAGGGCCGCCCGGCCCCTTAGGGCGGCCAAGCTTGGGCGGCAAGCAAGGGGGGCGGTCCCTAGGGGGGCCGAACCTCCTCTTGGGGGTTGTTTCCAAAACAACTCCCTTGCTTGGAGCCCAAGTTTGGTTGTTTCCTTGTTTTGGGAGAACTCCTTCTTCCCTAAGGATGCCCAAACCCTAGATCTAAGATCCTAAAATTTCTCAAACTCACCAATTCATGCATCCAAGGCAAAAATTGGATCTTGTTATGAGTAATTCTTGAAAAATTGCATCCCATGCTTGATTTGTCTTGTTTTACGCGATAAACAATCAAATTAAGGTGTAAAACAACAAGAATGTAACACATAAACTACGTTTATGCTCTATGACCTGTGGCTCTGATACCACTGTAGGGTTTTGATTCATGGATCGCGCAAGGGAAGCATAATCAAACAAATAACCATGCAAAACCCTCCAAGGATCACAAGTCTAGATGCATAACGATAGTGAAGGTAAGAAATCATAAACACACCTTTGGGTTCTCCTTGATGACTTCAAACGCGAATAGTGTCACGTTCTCTATAGTTGATCCACGCCTAGAGTTGATCCTAGATCTCCCAAACTCCTTGGTGCTAGCCCGGAATAGGAAGAGGATGAAGGAATCACGCAAAACGAGACAAAAGAGGGGCTTCGGCCCTCTTTTGGCCGACGGGGTGAGGGCGGCTGCAAGGGGGCGGGTCAGCCTCCTTGTTGCTTTTTCTCTCTCCTTTTGTTCTCTCCCACTCTTGTTATGTTCACTTAATGAGCAAAAGTTATTTGGAAGGAAAGAAGGAGGGTCCTTTATATAGTCCAACAACACCTTGTTAACTATCTAAAGGACTTATTCTAGTCCAACTAGAATTCAATTTAGTCCCTTCCTTGCAAATTAGTCCCTACTAAGTTTGCAAGAGTTTGCAAAGTGATTCTTCTAATTAATTAATCCAATTAATTAATTCCCAAATCTAGTCCAACTCTATATAGCGTGTGACCCCATAGGTTCTATCTAGTTGGTAGCAACTATTTGCTAATATGGAGCGGTTTCTAGCAAAACATCCATTCTAGCCAACTAATAGAATAGTCATCAAGACAACCTTTGTACAAGTAATTTGTCTCATCCCTTTGCCTCCATATCCGGATTGGACACGAGACATACAAGTCACACTCGTATATCCAATCCATAGTTTCTCGATCCATGGGAATAGACTTATTCGTGCAAATAACATCAATATCCTATATTAATTTCTTTGAGTCTGGCCAGACATTCTATAAGCACTATCCCTCGAGTGGCCTAGGATATTTGCTCCCGTTATGTGGGAGGGGCAAATCCTCTCTACGTCCACTATGATCTCTAAGCTTGCTTCTCATTGTATCCAGTACACGCCTTTATAACTACCCAGTTACGGTGTAGCGTTTAACGCTACCAAGATCACAATGATCCACAACTAGAATATCTAGTGACTTCAAGTCTAAGGATGACAATACCATTGCACCGCGAGAAGCACTTGTGACTCCACATAACATGTATGTAGCCTTCTCGGAGATGGGTCAATCCAGTGCAACATTCCGTAATGCACACCTATGTGTTGGATCGTGATATCTCCATATCAATCCAACCCCATACTAGTCTATAGATGATTGTCCCATTAATCATTATACTTGACTAGGGATATCTAAGATAAACAACACAATTGTAAATCTAAGAACTTCATTATATTAAATATCCAATAAATAATAAATGAATTTTTCTAGCCATATACAAATTCATACTAAACTAGATTGCCTCTAGGGCATCTATTCCAACAGTCATTGGGCTCAGTCACGAGGAGTCCGCACCTCTCTGGCTCATGACGCACTCTACCTGACCTGCGGAGTTCCTGTGTTACCTGTACAGGTTTTTCCACAACAGCTTACGATTCCTGTTCATGTTCCATTATCGGTTTAGTGATTTGTGGTTCTTGAATCTCTTCAAGTTCTACAGCCTTCCCACTTGCTTCTTTAGAGACAAACTCCCTTTCTAGAAACACACTGGTCCAAGGAACAAACACTTTGTCTTCGATGGGATTGTAGAAATAATATTCTTTAGTATCCTTAGGATATCCCACAAATTTACACTTATCCGCTTTGGGCCCGAGCTTGTATGTTTGTAAACGTTTTACATAGACATCGCAGCCCCAAATCCTCATAAACGACACTATGGGACGCTTCCCAGTCCATATCACATATTGTGTCTTCATGACTGATTTGGATGGAGCTGTTAGTGGTAAAAGCTGCCGTCATTAGAGCATGTCCCCAAAATGATTTCGGAAGATCTGTTTGAGACATCATAGATCGCACCATATCTAATAGTGTGCGATTGCTCCTCTCGGACACGCCATTCCATTGTGGCGTTCCGGGTGGAGTGAGGTGGGATACTATCCCACACTCTCTAAGATACTCATCAAACTCTTGGCTTAAGTATTCTCCTCCACGATCCGATCGTAGAGCCTTAATACTATGACCAAGTTGCTTCTTTACTTCATTCTTGTATTCCTTGAACAATTCAAAGGATTCAGATTTGGCCTTCATAAGGTATACAAATCCATATCTACTGTAATCATCAGTAAACGTGACGAAGTAGGTGTAACCACCTCTGGCAGGCGTGGGGAACGACCCACATACATCAATATGTATGAGCGTCAATAACTCACTGGTCCTCTCACCTTTCTTATTGAAAGGGGACTTTGTCATTCCTAATAAACAAGATTCACATGTCTCATATGATTATAAATCAAATGAGTCTAGAAGTCCATCCTTATGGAGTCTAGATATGCGTTTCTCATTTATATGGCCTAAACGGCAGTGCCATAGATATGTATAATTTAAATCGTTAGTTTTAATTATTTTAGTATTTATGTTATAGATTGGACTATTTAGATCAAGGATATACAATCCATTAGACAAATGCGCACTACAATAGTGCATACTATCAAAATAAATGGAGCAACACGTGTCCTTAATTGATATAGAAAAACCCTTCTTGTCCAAACAAGAAATGGAAATAATGTTTCTGCTCATAGCAGACACATAAAAGCAATTGTCTAATTCTAAAATAAGTCCAGAAGGAAAATATAGCTCATAAACGCCTACAGATAATGCAGTAACTCTTGCTCCATTCCCGACGCGCATATCTATCTCCCCTTTAGCCAATCTTCTACTTCTTTTCAAATCCTGCACATTTCGAAAAATGTGAGAACCACATCCAGTATCCAATACCCAAGATGAATAAATAGAAAGATTGACGTCTATAACATAAATACCTGGTGGTGGTGGAATCACTATTCCAAGCTTCTTATCCTCCATATATTTAGTGCAATTCCTCCTCCAGTGACCCGGCTGGCTGCAGTAGTGACATCACCTTTAGCCACGCCTCCACTAGGCTTTAGGGCTTCTTTGGATTTTGCAATTTTCTTGCGCTTTCATTGGAAGTAGAGGAACCTCCTTTGCCCTTCTTCTTATGTACCATCATTATAGCCTTCCCCTTGACTTTGTGGACGCTCTGTTCAGCTGTCTTTAGCATGTTCAACAAGTCTTGCAGAGTCTTACTGATCTCGTTCATATTATAGTTCACGATGAACTGATTATAACTGTCAGGAAACGATTGCAAGACAAGTTTAGTTGCCAAATATTGGCCAAGCGGGAATCCCAGTCTCTCAAGGTTCTCAATGTACCCGATCATTCGGAGTACATGAGGCCCTACTGGATTCCCCTCTGCAAGACTACTCTTGAATAATGCTTTAGACACCTCATAGCGTTCATGCCTTGCCAGTTCCTGAAACAATTGTTTCAAGGGTATGATCATATCATAGGCCTCCATATTCTCGTGCTACTTCTGAAGCTCTGCAGTCATAGTGCAAAGCATGAGGCAAGTCACGTCATTAAAATCATCAATATGCTTATGATGTGCCCTTACTTCCGCTAGAACAGACTCGTCTTGTGGTGGTTCTGGAATAGGAGTGTCCAAGACGTACAGCTTCTTTTCTTGCTTAAGGACAATCCTTAAGCTTTTGTACCAGTCAAGAAAATTTATTCCAAACAGTTTATCCTTCTCAAGGACAGATCGTAGGGATGAAGTCGATGCGTTGTTGTTTGCCATTTGGAATTATACAAAACAAGGAATGTGCAATTTTAGTATTTTGAACAATTTAACTATATTTTACAATGGCTAGATCATCAAATATAGCTCCTACTATTTTCTCGGATTAATGGCCCTCACCATTAATGCGGAAAAAATTAATATATTTTCTAGTAGGTCCGAGATCCCTTTTTCACTTCTTCTTGAGCTTGCTTTGGCAAGTCACGCAAGAATAGGTTATTTAGGGAGGAACCATTCCAATTGCATCCCATGAAAATCTTGATCCAATTAGGTGAATAACTCTTTATTCTTTATCCCATGGATAACGCATAATTGTCATGCCTCTAGGTTAATCAATCCAATTGAGTCTTACTCAGTTGCGTCCAACATCTTGCTTTAACATACACACATTACTAGCTTGTGTCGTTCGCAACACACCATGGTAAATTAAAATCGCCTTGCTTTGGAAAGCCTGAATTTTAATAAACCCTGATCATGAAGGGTGTTTTGGCAAGAGAAGGCAAAACGCAATATTTAATTGAGGGATTTGATACTCTTAATTTGTTTGGTTGATCTAATCAACATGATCTACTTATTTGGATTGGGCAATACACAATAAAAGACCATCCTTGTTTATTATTATCTTGTTAACGTTTTGCTAGTATCGCCATACACACAAAATAAATAACAAGACATAAATAATAAACATCCACAAAAAATAAAAAACGTGGCATGGATATGGCTCATAGACTAAGATATTATCAAGCCAATGATAATATCTATTTGAACTAAAGTGACAAGCTCATCTCCATGTGCTCCACCATAGCCGCGCGCCTAGGGGGGTGTCTTCTTCGTCTTTTGGCTTCTTTGGTTATCCGGTCTTCTTCTCCATGCTCTTGGCTATCATCTAAGTATTTCTAATTCTAGCCCCTAACATCTAGAATAAATAAATAATAAAAGCCTCACATATCGAGGAGAAAAGACGACTCGCAGGCTGTAAAACCTAATTAATTATTACATTAATATGATCAGCTCGCAGGCCGTAAACCAAATCACAAAGCAATAAACATTCACAACCTAGGCCATATCCATCCACCATGCAACAACGCATATAATACAGTTAAAATCAATTTTTAACGCGCTTGTTCAATTTTAAATGAATTGGGTAATTAGTGTTACAACGGTCCAAGGGGTCCAAGCCATCAAGGCCCGAACCCCTAGGAGTACCGCCACCTGCCACTCGGCCTGGCCCAAGGCCGCCCACCCTAGTGACCCGCGGCCTTGCTTGGCGTGCAAAGAAGGGGGGCGGAAGGCTAGGGTTTTGGCCCTAGTCTCCTTCCTTTCTTCCTTGTTGCCTAATCATGGTTGTTTCCTTTATGGATGTTTCCATAAAATTGTTTCCATAATTGAAAACTCCTTTTCAACTATGTGCCCATGAACCCTAATTTTTAAAGAACCCAATAATTCACATCCTATCTGATTAAACTCACCAATTCTAACATCCAATGTTAAATTAGATTTTGTTTATGTTGAATCAAATTCAATTTGCATCTACTATGCCAATTAAGTTCAGTTTTTGCGGAAAATAAACAATACGGTGTATAAACTGAAATCATAACACATAAAATCATGTTATGCACTACGACATGTGGCTCTGATACCACTGTTGGGTTTTGACGTAGGTAATGCAGCGGAATAACAAAAATTTAATCCTACTCAAAACCCACCAAGGATCACAGGAAGAGACATCATAACATGATAAGGGACATAGTAGTTGTGTACCTTTTGGTTTGGGAGATCACACGAAGAATATTGTCCTCGTCTCTACGGTTGATCCACGTCTAGAGCTTAGATCTAGATTCTTCCTTATCAAGTGCTGCCTTGGACCGGAGGAAGAGGGAAGAAGGAATCAAGCAACCAAAGGGAGAAGAGAGGGTTCGGCCCTCTCTTTGAGCCGACGGGAAGGGGGCGGACAGACTAGGGGCAGACGCCTCTAGCTTGTTCTTTCTCTCTCTCCCTCTTTCTTGTGTTATGTCTAATAACATTAGTCGGAAGGAAGCTAGAGCCTCCTTTATATAGTCCAACAACTCCTTGTTAACTACATAAAGGTCCAACCTAGTTCTACATGAACTTGGATTATTCCCTTCCTTGCATATTAGTCCTACTAAGTTTGCAAGGTGTTGCACAATGATCCTTCTTATTAATTAATCATATTAATTAATCCCATATCTAGTTCTACTCTATTTTACGTGTGACCCCATAGGTTTCTACTCAGTTGGTAGTAACTTATTACTAACATGGAGCGGTATCTAGCATCACATTCATGCCACCCAACTAATAGAAATAGTCAGTGATCCGGACAAACCTCTTGTGCCCAATACATCATATTGAACTCTCCCTTTGTCTCCATATCCGGATTGGACACGAGACATAAATAGTGACGCTCGTATATCCAATCCATAGTTCCTCGATCCTGGGAATATGCTTATGCAAGCAGATAACATCAATATTTCCATATTGATTTATATAAGTCTGGCCAGACATTCAATAAGCCTCATCCCTCGAGTGGCCGTGGATATTTACTCCCATTATGTGGGAGGGAAAAATCCTCTCTACATCACTACGATCTCTAATCTTGCTTCCTATCATGCCCGATAACTACCTTTATGATTACCCAGTTACGGTGTAACGGTTGATAACATCAAAGCACGATATTTCACAACTAGAGTATCTAGTGACTTAAAAGCTAAGGATTGCAATTATATTAGCACTATGAGAAGCGATTGTGACTCAAGATAATCAAATGTATCCTTCTTGTTGTGGGTCAATCCAGTATGCCATTATTCCTAATGCATACCCATGTTTTAGACTTGATATCTCCATATCAATCTACACATACTAGTCTATATTTGATCGTCGTATTAATCAATATAATGGACTAGGGATATTTAAGATAAATAACACATTGTATATAAGGACTTCATTATATTAAATATCACAATATATAATAAATGAATATTCTAGCCAATTACAATGTTCGTACTAAATATTAGATTGCCTCTAGGGCACCTATTCCAACACCTGAGAGGTATGGACTTCTCGTAACAGACTCTGATGACATGATGCTCATAGATGATGATCCTACTACCTATGAGGAGGCCATGAAAGGGTCAGACTCTCAGAAGTGGCTTGAAGCCATGAGATCCGAGATGGAATCCATGTATACCAACAAAGTATAGACTTTTTTGGAACCACCCGAAGGAGCGCGGCCCATAGGGTGCAAGTGGGTTTTCAAGAAGAAGATCGACATGGATGGTAATGTGATTACCTATAAGGACCTATTGGTGCCTAAAGGATTCAGACAGATTCATGGTATTGCCTATGATGAAACTTTTCACCAGTCGCTATGACCAAATCCATCCGAATCTTACTTGCCATTGCAGCATACTACGACTATGAGATTTGGCAGTTGGATTTCAAAACAGCATTCCTCTATGGGAATATCATTGAGGACGTGTATATGACACAGCCGGAGGGTTTTGAAGATCCAAATAAAGCCAATAAAGTCTGTAAGCTGCAACGTTCCATTTATGGATTGAACCAAGCTTCTAGGAGTTGGAATCGACGTTTTGATGATGTAGTCAAAGAGTTTGGCTTCGTCAGATACAAAGATGAGTCTTGTATCTACAAGAAGGTTAGTAGGAGCTCTGTAGCTTTTCTGATCTTGTATGTAGATGACATACTACTCATTGGAAACGACGTTCCCATGCAGCAATCTGTTAAAGATTGGCTAGGAATGTGTTTCTCAATGAAAGAATTAGGGGAAGCAAACTATATACTTGGTATACAGATCTATAGAGATAGATCTAAGAGACTTCTAGGCCTAAGTCAGAGTACATATATTGACAAGGTGTTGAAACGGTTCAACATGCAAGATTTCAAGAAGGGATTCTTGCCCATGTCACATGGAATCACTCTTTCTAAGAGTGGTTGTCCTTCCAATGAGATTGAGAGGGAACACATGAGTAGAATTCCCTATGCGTCGGCCATAGGATCTATCAGGTACGCCATGTTATGTACTAGACCAGATGTGTCATATGCCTTGAGTATGACAAGCAGATACCAATCCAATCTGGGTGAGAGTCACTGGATTGCAGTCAAGAACATCCTAAAGTACTTGAGAAGAACTAAGGATGCTTTCTTGATATTTGGTGGTGAGGAAGAGTTGCGTGTAAGGGGTTACACGGATGCAAGCTTGCAAATCGACAGAGATGATTTCTGATCACAATCGGGATATGTGTTTTGCCTGATTGGAGCAGCGGTGAGATGGA
Organism: Linanthus parryae; assembly: GCA_023055425.1. Lineage (NCBI taxonomy): Eukaryota > Viridiplantae > Streptophyta > Magnoliopsida > Ericales > Polemoniaceae > Linanthus > Linanthus parryae. Next base: position 128,698,565 of record JALGPY010000001.1, read on the forward strand.
AGAGTTCCAAGTAAGAGACGGTGGCCGATTCTACAACAGAGGCTGAGTACATTGCTGCAAATGACGCCGCAAAAGAAGCTGTTTTGATCAGAAAATTTATTTCTGAACTTGGTGTGGTTCCTAGCATTGCGGATCCAGTAGAGTACTAGTGTGACAACACTGGGGCGATCGCACAATCAAAGGAGCCCCGGTCACACCATAAATCCAAACACGTGCTCAGGAAGTTTCATCTTATTCGAGATATTATCGATAGAGGAGACGTACGGATATGCAAGATTCCTACATATGAGATCTGTCAGATCCACTTACAAAGTCGCTTGTTCAGTGGAAGCATGAAGGGCACACTAGGAGCATTGGCATACGGGATGCACCAGATTGGCTCTAATGCAAGTGGGAGACTGTTGGAATAGATGCCCTAGAGGCAATCTAGTTTGGTATGAATTTGTTTTTGGCTAGAACATTCATTGTATTACTTATTTGATATTTAATATAATGAAGTCCTTAGATTTACAATTGTGGTGTTTATCTTAAATATCCCTAGTCCAATATAATGATTAAAATGACAATCATCTGTAGATTAGTGTGGGGACGGATTGATATGGAGATATCATGATCCAACACATGGGTGTGCATTAAGGGTAATGTCGCACTGGATTGACCCATCTCCGAGAACGTTACATACATGTTATGTGGAGTCACAAGCGCTTCTCGTGGTGACAACGGTATTGTCATCCTTAGACTTGAAGTCACTAGATTTTTTAGTTGTGGGTTATTGTGATTTTGGTAGCGTCAAACGCTACACCGTAACTGGGTAGCTATAAAGGCGTGTACCGGATTCAATAAGAAGCAAGCCTAGAAATAGTAGTAGACGTAGATAAAATTTGTCCCTCCCACATAACGGGAGAAAATATCCGAGGCCACTTGAGGGATAGTGCTTATAGAATGTCTGGCCAGACTCAAATAAATCAATAAAGGATATTGATGTTATTTGCACGAATAAGGCTATTCCCACGAATAAGGCTATTCCCATAATTGTCTGCTGACTATTCTATTAGTTGGCTAGAATGAATGTCTTGCTAGAGACCGCTCCATATTATCAAATTGTTGCTACCAACTAGATAGAACCTATGGGGTCACACGCTAGATAGATTTGAACTAGATTTGGGAATTAATTAATATGATTAATTAATTAGAAGGATCACTTTGCAACACCTTGCAAACTTAGTAGGACTAATTTGCAAGGAAGGGACTAAACCGAATTCTAGTAGAACTAGAATAGGTCCTTTAAGTAGTTAACAAGGATTTGTTGGACTATATAAAGGAAGCTCCTTCCTTCCTTCCCACACTTATGAATCTATTATTCATTACTTGAGTGGGAGAGAACAAAAGGAGAGAGAGCAAGCAACAAGAGGGCCGAACCCGACCCCCTTGTGCCCCCCCCCCCGTCCCCGTCCGCCAACAAAGGAGGCCGAAACCTCCTTGTTGCCTCGTTTTTTGAGATTTATTCTTCCTCTTCCTCCGGTCCAAGCTAGAACAAAGGAGAAGGAAGATCTAGATCTCAACTCTAGGCGTGGATCAATCGTAGAGACGTGACACAATTCACGTTACAAGTCATCACCGGAGAAACCCTAAGGTGTGTAACATGATTCTTCATTTACCATCGTTATGCTTCTCTTCCTGTGATCCTTGGGGGGTATTGAATGGATAAATTATATTTTCCGCTGCGTATCCATGATCAAAACCCTGCATAAACTTCAACCTTCTTAACTTGTAGGTCTGAACACATACCTTGGGATGATCGTTGTGTTCCAATTTCTTCATGCAAGAGTTCCACATTGAATTCAGCTTCTAACGTTGTATTAGAATGGAATCGGGTATCTTAACATAAGAGATCTTTTTGATGGACTTTAATCCCATCCCCATGGCCTACTTGTGCACTAATTCCCTTGCTAACCCTTTTGGTTAGATGATTCGCAAGATTTTGTTGTGTATGGACAAACTCAACCGATATCACACCGTTCATGATTAGTTCCCGAATGATGCCATGTCTGACACCCAAGTGTCTAGACTTACCATTATACACCTGACTATATGCCTTAGCCAGAGTAGCAGCACTATCACACCTGATAGATATTGGTGAAATCGGTTTGGCCCACAATGGAATCTCATACACTAAATTCCTTAGCCATTCGGCCTCACTACCGGCTGCAGCCAATGCCACGAATTCAAATTCCATTGTTGATTTAGTAATGCAAGTTTTCTTCTTTGAAGCCCATGATATCTCCCCTCCACCAAGTAAAAAACCCATTCACTAGTGGAGGAATGATCTTCCATATTATTTATCCAACTTGCATCAGAATATCCTTCTAGCACCGAAGGACTTCCACTGTATGTCAAACCATAATTCATGGTTTTCCTTAAATATTTTAACTCTCCTCATTGTCTGTCAATGATGTGTGCTTGGATTGCTAGTATACCTACTTAGCTTTCCAACATCAAATGCTATATCTGGTCGTGTCCGAATCATGGCATACATTAGACAACCAATAGACCTAGAGTATTTAACTTGAGATACAGCCTTGCATTGGTCAGGCAACAACTTCACATTCGGTTCCATCGGAGTACTAACCGGAGAACAATTTTCATAGTTAAATTTCTTTAACACCTTCTCAATGTAATGAGATTGTGAAATAGTAATGTCCTTGTTCTCATGTTTAATCCTAAAACCTACGATTACTTTAGCCTCCCCCAAATCCTTCATTGAAAATTTAGATGAAAAAAAATCCTTCGCTTGATCCACTTGATCTTGGCTGGTACCAAAGATCTGTTGGAATAGGTGCCCTAGAGGAAATCTACTATTTAGTACGAACATTGTCATTGGCTAGAATATTCATTTATTATATATTGTGATATTTAATATAATGAAGTTCTTAGATACAATGTGTTGTTTATCTTAAATATCCCTAGTCCATTATATTGATTAATAGGACGAACAAATATAGACTAGTATGTGTTAGATTGATATGGAGATATCAAGTCTAACACATGGGTACACATTAGGAGTAATGGCATACTGGATTGACCCACAACGAGATGGATACATTAGATTATGTTAAATAACAATCGCTTCTCGTAGTGCTAATATAATTGCAATCCTTAGACTTGAAGTCACTAGATGCTTTGATATTATCAAACGTTACACCATAACTGGGTAATCTTAAAGGTAGTTATCGGGCATGATAGGAAGCAAGCTTAGAGATCGTAGTGATGTTGGAGGATTCATCCCTACCACATAATGGGAGTAAATATCCACGACCACTCGAGGGATGAGGCTTATTGAATGTCTGGCAAGACTCAGATAAATCAATATGGAGATATTGATGTTATTTTCTTACATAAGCATATTCCCAGGATCGAGGAACTATGGATTGGATATACGAGTGTGACTATTTATGTCTCGTGTCTAATCGGGATATGGAGACAAAGGGATAGTTCAATATGATATATTGGGAACAAGAGGTTTGTCGGGATCACTGATTATTTCTATTAGTTGGGTGGCATTGATGTGTTGCTAGATACCGCTCCATGTTAGTAATAAGTTACTACGAACTGAGTAGAAACCTATGGGGTCACACGTCAAATAGAGTAGAACTAGATTTGGGATTAATTAATATGATTAATTAATAAGAAGGATCATTATGCAACACCTTGCAAACTTAGTAGGACTAATATGCAAGGAAGGGACTAATCCAAATTCATGTAGAACTAGGAAGGACCTTAGTGTAGTTAACAAGGAGTTTTTGGACTATATAAATAAGGCTCTAGCTTCCTTCCCACTAATGTTATTAGACATAACATAAGAGAGTGGGAGAGAGAAAAAGAGAGAGCAAGAACAAGCTAGAGGCGTCCGCCCCTAGCCCGTCCGCCCCCTTCCCATCGGCTCAAAGAGAGGGCCGAACCCTCTCTTCTCCCTTTGGTTGCTTGATTCCTTCTTCCCTCTTCCTCCGGTCCAAGCTAGCACTTGAGAAGGAAGAATCTAGATCTCACCTCTAGACGTGGATCAACCGTAGAGACGAGGACAATATTCTTCTTGTGATCTCCCAAACCAAAAGGTACTCAACTACTATGTCCCTTATCATGTTATGATGTCTCTTCCTGTGATCCTTGGTGGGCTTTGAGTAGGATTAAATTTTTGTTATTCCGATACGTTACCTACGTTAAAACCCAACAGTGGTATCAGAGCCACATGTTGTAGTGCATAACATGATTTTATGTGTTACGTTTCAGTTTATACACTATATTGTTTATTTTGCGCGAAAACTGAAATTAATTGGCATAGTAGATGGAAATTGAATTTGATTCAACATAACAAGTTCTAATTTAACAGTGGATGTTAGAATTCGTGAGTTTAATCACATAGGATGTGAATTATTGGGTTCTTGAAAAATTAGGGTTCATGGGCACATAGTTGAAAAGGATTTTTCGATTATGGAAACAATCTTATGGAAACATCCATAAAGGAAACAACCATGCTTGGGCAACAAAGAAGAAGGGAAGGAGACTAGGGACAAAACCCTAGCCATCTGCCCCCTTCCTTGCACGCCAAGAAAGGCCGTGGGTCACTAGGGCGGCCGGCCTTGGGCCGGGCCGAGTGGCGGGCGGCGGTCCTCCTAGGGGTTCGGGCCTTGATGGCTTGGACCCCTTGGACCGTTGTAACTCTAATTACCCATTTCAATTAAAATTGAATAAGCGCGTTAAAAATTGGTTTTAACTGTATTATGGATTTTTTGCATGGTGGATGGATATGGCCTAGGTTGTGGATGTTTATTGCTTTGTGGTTTGGTTTACGACCTGCGAGCTGATCAAATTAATATAATAATTAATTAGGTTTTACGGCCTGCGAGTTGTCTTTTCTCCTCGACATGTGAGGCTTTTATTATTTATTTATTGTAGATGTTAGGCTAGAATTAGAAATATATAGATGATAGCCAAGAGCATGAAGAGAACCAAAGAAGCCAAAAGAAGAAGAAGACACCCCCTAGGCGCGCGACTATGGTGGAGCACATGGAGATGAGCTTGTCAATTTAGGGCAAATAGATATTATCATTGGCTTGATAATAACTTAGTCTAGGGGCCATACCGATGCCACATTTTTATTTTTTATTTTTTGTGGATGTTTATTATTTATGTCTTGTTATTTATTTTGTGTGTATGGCGATACTAGCAAAGCGTTAACAAGATAATAATAAACAGGGATGGTCTTTTATTGTGGACTGCCCAATTCAAATAAGTAGACCATGTTGATTAGATCAACCAAACAAATTAAGAATATCAAATCCCTCAATTAAATATTGCGTTTTGCCTTCTCTTGCCAAAACACCCTTCATGATCAGGGTTTATTAAAATTCGGGCTTCCCAAAGCAAGGCGATTTTAATTTACCATGGTGTGTTGCGGAGGACACAAGCTATTAATGTGTTTATGTTAAAGCAAGAGGTTGGACGCAACTGGGTAAGACTCAATTGGATTGATGAACCTAGAGGCATGACAATTAGGCGTTATCCATGGGATATATAATAAAGAGTTATCCACCTAATTGGACCAAGAGTTGCATGGGATGCAATTGGAATGGTTCCTACCTAAATAACCTATTCTTGGGTGACTTGCCAAAGCAAGCTCAAGAAGAAGTGAAAAAGGGATCTTGGACCTACTATAAAATATAATGATATTTTTTGCATTAATGGTGAGGGCTATTAATTCAAGAAAAATAGTGGGAGCTATATATGATTATCTAGCCATTGTTAAATATAGTTAAATTGTTCAAAATACTAAAATTGCACATTTTTCGTTTTGTAGAATTCCAAATGGCAAACAACAACGCATCGACTTCATCCCTACGATCTGTCCTTGAGAAGGATAAACTGTCTGGAACAAATTTTCTTGACTGGTATAGAAACTTAAGGATTGTCCTTAAGGAAGAAAAGAAGTTGTACGTCTTGGACACTATTCCAGAACCACCACAAGATGAGTCTGTGCTAGCGGAAGTAAGGGCACGTCAGAAACATATTGATGATTCTAATGACGTGACTTGCCTCATGCTTTGCACCATGACTGCTGAGCTTCAGAAGCAGCACGAGAACATGGAGGCCTATGATATGATCATACACTTGAAACAATTGTTTCAGGAACATGCAAGGCATGAACGCTATGAGGTGTCTAAAGCATTATTCAAGAGTAGTCTTGCAGAGGGAAATCCAGTAGGGCCTTATGTACTCCGAATGATCGGGTACATTGAGAACCTTGAGAGACTGGGATTCCCACTTGGCCAAGATTTGGAAACTGATCTTGTCTTGCAATCGTTGCCTGACAGTTATGATCAGTTCATCATGAACTATAATATGAACGAGATGAGTCAGACTCTGCCAGACTTGTTGAACATGCTAAAGACAGCTGAACAGAGCGTCAAGGGCAAGGCCATAATGATGGTACATAAGAAGAAGGGCAAAGGATTTTCCTCTACATCCAAAGGAAAGCGCAAGAAAGTTGCAAAATCCAAAGAAGCCCTAAAGCCTAGTGGAGGCGTGGCTAAAGGTAAATGTCACTACTACAGCCAGCCGGGTCACTGGAGGAGGAATTGCCCTAAATATTTGGAGGATAAGAAGCTTGGAATAGTGATTCCACCACCACCACCAGGTATTTATGTTATAGACATCAATCTTTCTGTTTCTTCATCTTGGGTATTGGATACTGGATGTGGTTCTCACGTTTGTCGAAATGTGTAGGACTTGAAAAGAAGTAGAAGATTGACTAAAATGGAGATAGATTTGCGCGTCGAGAATGGAGCAAAAGTTGCTGCATTAGCTGTAGGCGTTTATGAGCTATCTTTTCCTTTTGTACTTATTTTAGAATTAGACAATTGCTTTTATGTGCCTGCTATGAGCAGAAACATTATTTCCATTTCTTCTTTGGACGAGAAGGGTTTTTCAATTTCAATTAATGACAAGTGTTGCTCCATTTATTTTGATAGTATGCACTATTGTAGTGCGCATTTGTCTAATGAATTGTATATCCTTGATCTAAATAGTCCAATCTATAACATAAATACTAAAAGGATTAAAAGTAACGATTTAAATCCTACATATCTATGGCACTGTCGTTTAGGACATATAAATGAGAAACACATAACTACACTCCATAAGGATGGACTCTAGACTCATTTGATTTAGAATCTTATGAGACATGTGAATCATGTTTATTAGGAATGACAAAGTCCCCTTTCAATAAGAAAGGTGAGAGGACTAGTGAGTTATTGGCGCTCATACATACTGATGTATGTGGGCAGTTCCCCACGCCTGTCAGTGGTGGTTACACCTACTTCATCACATTTACTGATGATTACAGTAGATATGGATTCGTATACCTTATGAAGGCCAAATCGGAATCCTTTGAATTGTTCAAGGAATTCAAGAATGAAGTAGAGAAACGACTTGGTAAAAGTATTAAGGCTCTATGGTCGGATCGTGTAGGAGAATACTTAAGCCAAGAGTTTGATGAGTATCTTAGAGAATGTGGGATAGTATCTACCTCACTCCACCCGGAACGCCACAATGGAATGGCATGTCCGAGAGGAGGAATCGCACACAATTAGATATTGTGCGATCTATGATGTATCACATAGATCTTCCTATATCATTTTGGGGACATGCTCTAATGACGGCATCTTTTACCATTAACCGTGTTCCTTCCAAATCAGTCATGAAGACACCATATGAGATATGGACTGGGAAGCGTCCTATAGTGTCGTTTATGAGGATTTGGGGCTGCGATGTCTATGTAAAGCGTTTACAAACAGACAAGCTCGGGCCCAAAGCGGATAAGTGTAAATTTGTGGGATATCCTAAGGAGACTAAAGGATATTATTTCTACAACCCCATAGAGGAAAAAGTATTTGTTGCTCGGACCAGCGTGTTTCTAGAAAGAGAGTTTGTCTCTAAAGAAGCAAGTGGGAGGGCTGTAGAACTTGAAGAGATTCAAGAACCACAAATCACTGAACCGATAATGGAACATGAACAGGAACCGCAAGCTGTTGTGGAAAAACCTGTACAGGTAAAACAGGAACTCCGCAGGTCAGGTAGAGTGCGTCATGAGCCAGAGAGGTACGGACTCCTCGTGACTGAGCCCAATGACGTACCACTCATGGATGATGAGCCTGCAACCTACGGGAAGCCATGAAAGGTCCAAACTCCAAGAAGTGGCTAGAAGCCATGAGATCGGAAATGGATTCCATGTACACCAACAAAGTATGGACTTTGGTTGAACCACCCGAAGGGGATCAGCCCATAGGGTGCAAGTGGGTCTTCTAGAAGAAGACCGACATGGATGGCAAAGTAGTTTCCTATAAGGGGCGATTGGTAGCCAAAGGGTATAGACAGATTCATGGTTTTGACTATGATGAGACCTTTTCACCAGTCGCCATGACTAAATCCATTCGAATCCTACTTGCTATTGCAACATACTACGACTATGAGATTTGGAAGATGGATGTCAAAACAGCGTTCCTTTATGGGAACCTACTCAAGGATGTGTACATGACACAATCAGAGGGTTTTGAGGATCCAAAGAATGCCAATAAATTTTGTAAGCTGCCATGATCCATTTATGGATTAAAGCAAGCTTCTAGGAGCTGGAATCGACGTTTTGATGACGCGGTCAAAGAGTTTGGCTTCATCAAGAACGAAGATGAGCCTTGTGTTTACAAGAAAGTTAGTGGGAGCTATGTAGTATTTCTGGTCTAGTGGATGACATACTAATCATTGGAAACGACGTTCCTACTTTGCAATCTGTTAAATATTGGCTACGAAAGTGTTTCGCAATGAAGGACTTAGGAGATGCAGCATATATACTTGGTATAAAAATCTATAGGGATAGATCTAGAAAGCTTCTCGGCCTAAGTCAAAGTACATATATAGACAAGGTGTTGAAGAGGTTAAACATGCAAGATTCCAAGAAGGGATTCTTGCCCGTGTCGCATGGAGTCACTCTTTTAAAGAATGACTGTCCCTCAGATGAGATTGAGAAGGACCGCATGAGTAGGATACCCTATGCTTCGGCCATAGGATCCATCATGTACGCCATGTTGTGTACTAGACCAGACGTATCATACGCGTTGAGTATGGTGAGCAGATATCAGTACAATCCACGTGAGAGTTACTCGATTGCTGTCAAGAACATCCTAAAGTACTTGAGAAGAACTGAGGATTCGTTCTTGATATTTGGAGGTAAGGAAGAGCTAGGTGTAATCGGTTACACTGATGCAAGCTTCCAATCCAACAAATATGACTACCGAACATAGTCTGGATACGTGTTTTGCCTGAATGGAGGAGCTGTGAGCTGGAAGAGTTCCAAGAAAGGGACAGTTGCTGATTCTACAATAGAAGCTGAGTACATTGCTGCTGAGGAAGCAGCAAAAGAGGCAGTTTGGATTAAGAAGTTTATCACTGAGCTCGGTGTGGTCCCTAGCATCGTGGATCCCATAGAGTTGTATTGTGACAACTCTGGGGCGATTGCACAAGCCAACGAACCAAAATCGCACCAAAAATCAAAGAATGTACTTAGGAGATTCCATCTTATTCGTGATATGATCGATCGAGGAGATGTGAAGATGTGCAATTTCAACGGATGGCAATCTTTCAGATCCGCTCACAAAACCTCTTGCGCAGCGAAAGCATGAAGGGCACGCCAGATCTATAGGCATACGAGATGCACCAGATTGGCTCTAGCGCAAGTGGGAGACTGTTGGAATAGGTTCCCTAGAGGCAATCTAATATTTAGTACGAACATTGTAATTGGCTAGAATATTCATTTATTATATATTGTGATATTTAATATAATTAATTCCTTAGATACAATGTGTTGTTTATCTTAAAAATCCCTGTTCCATTATATTGATTAATAGGACGATCAAATATAGACTAGTATGTGTTTAGATTGATATGGAGATATCAAGTCTAGCACATGGTATGAATTAGGAGTAATGGCATATTGGATTGACCCACAACGAGAAGGATACATTAGATTATGTTAACTCATAATCGCTTCTCGTAGTGCTAATATAATTGCAATCCTTAGACTTGAAGTCACTAGATACTGTTGTGAAATATCGTGCTTTGATGTTATCAAACGTTACACCGTAACTGGGTAATCATAAAGGTAGTTATTGGGCATGATAGGAAGCAAGCTTAGAGGTCGTAGTGATGTAGAGAGGATTTTTCCCTCCCACATAATGGGAGTAAATATCCACGGCCGCTCGAGGGAGGAGGCTTATTGAATGTCTGGCCAGACTGAGATAAATCAATATGGAGATATTGATGTTATCTTCTTGCATAAGCATATTCCCAGGATCGAGGAACTATGGATTGGATATACGAGTGTGACTGTTTATGTCTCGTGTCCAATTCGGATATGGAGACAAAGGGATAGTGCAATATGATATATTGGGCACAAGAGGTTTGTCGGGATCACTGACTATTTCTATTAGTTGGGTGGCATGCATGTGTTGCTAGACACCGCTCCATGTTAGTAATAAGTTACTAACAACTGAGTAGAAACCTATGGGGTCACACGTCAAATAGAGTAGAACTAGATTTGGGATTTATTGATATGATTAATTAATAAGAAGGATCATTGTGCAACACCTTGCAAACTTAGTAGGACTATTATGCAAGGAAATTACTAATCCAAGTTCATGTAGAACTAGGAAGGACCTTTATGTAGTTAACAAGGAGTTGTTGGACTATATAAATGAGGCTCTAGCTTCCTTCCCACTAATGTTATTATACATAAAACAAGAGAGTGTGAGAGAGCAAAAGAGAGAGCAAGAACAAGCTAGAGGCGTCCGCGCCTAGCCCGTCCGCCCCCTTCCCGTCGGCTCAAAGAGAGGGCCGAACCCTCTATTCTCCCTTTGGTTGCTTGATTCCTTCTTCCCTCTTCCTATGATCCAAGCTAGCACTTGAGAAGGAAGAATCTAGATCTCACCTCTAGACGTGGATCAACCTGTAGAGACGAGGACAATATTCTTCGTGTGATCTCCCAAATCAAAAGGTACACAACTACTATGGCCCTTATCATGTTATGATGTCTCTTCCTGTGATCCTTGGTGGGCTTTGAGTAGGATTAAATTTTTGTTATTTCGCTGCGTTACCTACCTCAAAACCCAACAAGATCAACATGTCATCGTTTAGAATGTGTCCTCAGCAGATGTAGTCATCATTCTCCCACTTCGATCTCCTCCTTTTCTGTTCCAGGGTTTACTCCTCCACGACTTCAGGCATCAGGATGGTGATAACGTAAACGACCTTCAATGTGGTCTACAAGAAGTGCATCTTCTTCTGCCACCTTCGGAAATCACGCCCTTCGAACTTCGCCAGTTTCATGAACTTGCTTGTCATGTTTTGAATAGTGTTGTCGTTCGTCTTGATTCGTAATACTTTAATCTTTGTAGGAATCTGGGGTGTTTAGAACGGGAACAAAAGGCCTGGATAATCTCTGATTCGTGGGATCACTTACAATTAAAGTATTTCGGCAGTGTGCGCGAAATATATAATCGGATAAAACAGAGACTGTATCAAGAACGAATATGGTGTTTGCTATGGATTTCCGAACTCAGAGGAGTTCTCTCTGTTTTCTTTATTCGACCAAATTGCCAACATATAGGAAGTGGACATGCGGTTAATGGCGGTTATAACCGTTGCCCTTGGTGGTTATAGTTATAACCGCTGCCCCCGGTGGTTAAAACCACTGCCCCCGGCGATTATAACCGCTTCCCTCGACCCCCGTCGGGGCCGGCGCCCCCGAACTTCCGTTGTCCAAGACATTAGTATATTTGTGTACACGCGTGTACTCCACGCCTCCTAACGTGTACAATTTATACGCCAATCTCTATTTGGTCGTAAGTAAATCAAATTACACAAAAATGTTTGATGACAGTAAAATCACCAACATTAGTTCTAGTTAATAAAAATGTAATTGCCCAGGTTCCCCTTGGGGGTTTTCTTCAATATATTTCATTTCTCAAAAAAATATATTATTCTTAAACAATAGTTTCTAAAAATTCTATTTTTTATAATTTTGTGAGTTATTTTTCATATCTAAACATATACCAGCCAAGCTCTTATGCACTGAGTAATAGATGCTCATTTAACATGCGTTTTGAGTTTTTCCAAAGAAAACATTTTTTTGAGACATGACCCAACTTAAACGGAATGACGTCGACTTCGAGAGGCATGAACCCTCTTTAAGAGAGGAACCAGGTTTTTCATACAAAATACTTGTCTCTTGCATCATGATAGTAGTATGTATTATGTAACAGTCTTTTATGATAAAATACTTGTTTTATTGATTGTGTTTGGAGACCATAGTATCATAATTCAATACAGATGTGGCTTCAGAAGACGTTTCTTCTATTCCGATAAAAAAATAAGGCCTTTTTGTACAAAATTAATTGAATCTATTATCATTTATCGATCCACTATATTCAAACAAACTTATTATTATTTAAATTTCAATTTTTTTAATTATCTTGTAACATTAGACTTCTTGCTGGCGCATTCCGTGCCTTAGCGGAGGACACTCTCGTGAGTTTAAAGGTCTTATTGTAGATTTTCCAGCTCTAAAGGGTGGGGAGGGGGCTGTTACAGTAAATCTCACAGTCCGGTGCCTGAATCTACACTTCCTTATGTTTCCACCAGACCTTCTTCGGTAATACTTCTTTTATCCTTTAAGGCCTCGTTTGGGTAGCGGATAAGGAGGCCGGTAAAATATGATATCCCCTCCTTATCTTATCACATGTTTGGGTGAAGGTATAAGGAGGGGAAATCAAATTCTCCCCTTATCCTTCCCTCTCTTTTCTGCCTTCACTCTTATATCAGATAAGGAGGAAGAGGGTATGAGGAGATCGCATTGTTGACTAAAATGCCCTCATTCAATCTTAATAAGTTCCAGATTGCCTCTGGTATTTCCAAATTTATTAAAATTGATATATATTTGTGTAAAGTTCTATTTGTCACTGAGAAATGGATGCCACTGCTTTATCAGCTAAGAAATTATGGTATTTTATAAGTCACTGAGCATTGGATGTCAATGGATGCCACTGATCCAATCTTTATCTTTATATATATAAAAGCAAGGGATATGACTTATCTTTGTGCCACATAAGACTTGAGAAGCAACATATAAATGACATTTGTCATGTACTTTTGTCCCAATGGCAATTATCAGCCAATGAACATCTGACAAGTATAATAGTAGATACATGTAATTCTAATCATGCAGCAGTTAATTATTGCATTGTGAATAAAATCAGATTACATTGATTTCTTTGTGTCAGTTTCAATGAAGGGCTTAGTTCATTGAACGGAGTAATAGTAAATTCATGTATTTCACAACTTCCATCATAATTTAATATTTAATGTTTATCAATTTATCTATTTGGCCTGTCAAATAGAAATGCTTGATTCAATGCAATGTCACAAAAAAAGTTCTATGACTAATGTTTGACAACTAAAGTTACAAAAAAGACAGTAAATATGCATATTCATATATAAATGTGTGTGTGTGTTAGTATGCGTTTAGCTAATAAAAAGATGACCAATCAATATTTTTTTCATTATATTAAGTGGTACATTGGAAAAAAAACGAGTTACCTCAAACGTTTTTGGGACCTTATGGGCTTATTCAAGGAAAATACTCGGTGGTACGCTATGAAGTTAGTCCTCCTACATTGGTAAATGTTTTCATTTTTAGACCCCATTTACACCTTTTTTTAGGTCAAGGACCCATATACACCAATTCAATGATTATTCGAAACATTGTTCAATGCATTAGTCCATGCGTGGAAAAATGTGTAAACTGAACTTGGACAAGTTATAACTCAATGAAATTGTTTAATCTCTTTCAGATTTTTTTCCCATGGCTACAGTATGTACTCATGGTGGCAAGGAATTGCACTATAAGTGAGTTCAAAAGCCATATACATGCTATATATGAGAAGTTAAATACACATTGGTCTTTTAAGTTGAATCCTAAAATTTACACTAACAAAACTTTTAAAGAACAATAGCCTTCAATTTTCCTTAGATAAAGGAATTTCAAATAAAAATGTTTGTAGTTCAAATTTATGTTTTGTAAACTACTAAAAATCTTAGTAAATACTACATTTTATTTCTAGCATTTGAACAAATGCGGTAATTGATACCCTAAAGCAGCATTGGTATTAATCTTGCAAATTAAATGCTGTAATATTGCAACATTAATCCAATAATGCTGCAAATAGCATATAAATTGCAGCATTAATTCAATAATGCTGCAATGTTTAACTAAATATGATACAAATTGTAGCATTAATCACATTAATGTTGTTTTTTTTTACAAATTCAATGTTTTATTTTGCAGCATTAACGAACTAATGTTGCAATTAAAAAAGTAAAAAAATTACATTGCAGCATTAACGTGTGTAAATGCTGATTTTTAAAAAAATTGCTATTCTAAAAGAAAATTGATTAGTATTGTAGCATTACAAGTAATGACGCTATAACAAAAAAAATTGGGGGGACATCCAAAATTTCACTAAAAATTTGGGGGGAATTTAAAATTTCACAAAACCTATCTCTTCACAACCCTATCTCTTCAACCCACCCCAACTGCCCACCACACCCACACGATGAATACACACAGACACACACACACACAGAGAGAGAGAGAGAGAGGGAGAGGGAGATGAGGATGAGAGGGAGGGAGAGAGAGAGAGAGAGGGAGACGAACATGGAGACGAGGAAGAGATCGAGAGGGAGAGGGTGAAGAGAGAGGGAGACGGACCTCCCGCCGGCGTCTCTGACTCGGTCTCTTCTGCTCTCTCTCTCTGTCTCGGTCTCTTCCACCGCCAACGACAGCCACCGCCGAACCGTCGTGCTCTCTGACCTCCCGTCTGCGTTCCAGATCTGGTGAGTCTCTCTCTCTCGCTCTCCCTCTCTCAGTCCTTATCTCACTCACTCTCTATATCTCTCTGATTGCCGAGAAGAGCTTTAAACGCAGATAAAGAAGAGACGTGGCTCTCCGATTGCCCTCAATGGCTTTTAGATACTGGTGTAACTTGACAGTTGTCCTAGTTCTGCTTTAATGAAGTTTCTTTCTCAAAAAAAAAAAAAAAAAAAAAAAAAAAAAAAAAAAAAAACAAACAAACATACAAACAAAAAAACTCCTAGGAATGGTGAGTTTACCTATGTCTTTGTCTAATCCAACCAATTAGGCTGTCTTTGTTTCGTGGAGAATTGCTAGGGAACTCACACGTATTTCCCACCCAGATGTAAAATTGGCGTCGTCACTGCCACCAAGAGATTCCTATAAAGGACAAAGATAAATTATATCGTGCCAATCTTGCATGTAGGTTGGAGATAAGGGTGTGTTCTCTAGCATTGATTTATTTCGTAAATAGAGCTATTCTATTTGTTTGTTAACAATTACGTTGCTCGTATACGTATTTATTTAGACAAACACCCGTTCTTTCCTCATGAGTTCAATTTACATAGTGCAGAAAACGTAAACGTAACTGGTTATGTGACAACATAGAAGAAACAAAACATTCATAACATCTTGGTGCTTTCGATAGTTAATTCATAAAGGCCTACCAGACTCAGATGTTACAATTGATAACATTTGAATACTCTTACAGACCTAATTAACAAAAAATAAAAAACTATTGCTAACAACAGCGAGTTATGTTCACCGAGCCCGAACAACATTTGAGCAATCCAGTGGTTAACATATATCGTCAAATGTCGTAATAACAGTCCATAGAAGAGAGGACCTTGATTGCAGTACGAAGAGATATGAAGCTGCTCCATCATGTCGTGGGGATAAAGTTCCGATTTTGATTAGGAAACAAGCATATCATTTCTGCCCGGCATTGTAACCCTAGAGAACATTTTGTTTCCGCCGATATCCTAACGTGCTCATAGCATTCAAGATATAACTAATTAGATTCCTGGGTAGTATAATAATTAGATAACTTTGTAGTTATGCTATTAACATTACTAATGACACATATTTATAATCAAGTCATGCGCAAAATACATTTCAAAAAAAATGCATGCACAAAATAACACATGATAAAACGACCGCTTTGATATTCACGGTCATTGACTTCCCGTTGCCAAGCATGTTCTTGATGCTGGCATGGACATCTGTGGAAGCTTGGCTGCAAATTAGGGTCAACATGAAGAGCACCAAGATGGGTTTTGTGTAACTCGTGGTGTTGTTTTCTATTTATTCATGTTACTGATTTTAATGCAATTGTTTTTTTTTTTTTTTTTTTGAGAATTTTTTTTAATGCAATTGTTATAACTAGGAGAATTAGATGAAACGGCTTGATTGGTTTGGTAATAATGCTTCCAATACTTGAAAGCTTTAATTGACTGTTATGCGAAAAACTCTAATGCCGGGAACTTGAAATCAATTCTTCTCAAAACATAAAGTACTGTAGAACATAAACACGTACCGTTTGCCATGGATTAAGCTTGGCAACGAACTTCTGAAACCGTGATTATTCCTGCTTTGATCGCAAACTCAGTACCCCCTCTTCTTGATAGGAACCGTAATCGATAGGCTCTCCCTCTTCTCTCTGTCTCCTTCAATAATCCATGACTGATTTCTTTTCGTGATGGAAGTGTTGTTGTTCTTGGACAAACTTTGAGGAGGAGTCATGGTCCTTTTATAAAGAGAGAAGAGGGCTACATCAATGGTGTAACGGCTATCAGTTAATGCCAACCAACATGGCCTTAAAAACTGATAGTGGGGGTTACAACACTTAAAACATTAAAACTTATATAATGGAGTTTTATTAAATTAGTGAAATCTAATTAAATGACTAGGTTAGTGGCCCATAAACTAACCGTAGGTTTACAATACTAAGATCAAATCATCATAATGGCTTTGATTAGTACTAAATTATCCAAGATAGTGTCATAGAAAACTCCTAGGAATGGTGAGTTCACTTATTTTCTTTGTCTAATCTAACCAATTAGGTTTTGTTTTTGCTTCAGAAAAAAAATGTTGTGCTTGTGCATTGTTTCGTGCGTAAAGTTGTTCTTTTGTGTTTGTTCCCGACTGTGTTCCCTGTTATTTAGACAGATACATACACACTTTTTTTGTCGCATTCGGTTAACTGACATAGTGCAAACAGGTGGTGCTCTGCTCTCACCTCTCTTTAGAAACTCTGTTTTCTTTTCACAGAAACCATATTTTTAGCTTTCTCAGCGGCTTCTCGCCGGAATTCGTAAACCTCCTTTTAAGATAGCTTCACAAATTCATCATTCAAAACCAATGGCTCACAATCTTGAACTAGATCTGGACGATGATCCAAAAATGATCAATCAACTATGTAGATATACCCTAATCGGAAAATTCTATAGTTACAAAGAAGTGGGGGAAAACACCATGAAGAAAATGGTTAGGGATCTTGCGTTTAAAAGAGGATATCCAGGTGGATTCCCATGGACCTAACATCTTCATGTTCTGGTTCGAAGATGAAGAGGACTGTAAAAGGGTTAGGGAGAAATCTTCATGAGTGGTGGCGAATCTAACTCTTCACGCTAAAGAATGGAGTATAGGAAGAAGTATCGATTCAACTAACTTCTCCATAATCCCTTTCTGGATAAAGATGAGGGGTCTTTCACTCGAAAAAAGATCTCTCTTCAACGCTGAAAGAATCGGATGTTCCATCGTAGAATTCATCGAAGCGGAAGGACTGGACCCCGGATTTGCGGGAATCGGACCATACATTCGCATCAAAGTAATGGTGAACGCAGAAAACCCTCTTCCGATAGGATTCCGACTTAAAAGAAGAACATAGGAGGGCATATGGGTAAGATTCAAGTTCGGAAAGAATGGGAGAATTTTGTTTTAAGTGTGGCAGAATGAGTCACTCCGAAACACAATGTCGATACTCGGAAAGAGCTTCGGCGAGAGACCCAGAGTACAGCCCAAAGCTCCGTGCAAATTATCGCCGTTTCCCGGGAAGAAGAGAGGAAAAAGAAAGAGGAACTCAACAAAATCATGGAGGATTATAAAGGAAAATTTATGGGCGAAAGTCAGTCAATTAATATCCTTAGGCCTCGTTTGGGTACTGGATAAGATATAGCGGATATGACTTATGCTGGGATATGAGGTAGAATATGTATCCTGTCGGATAAGGCCTGATATGATATCTCGGCTTACTGTGTTTGGGTTCTGCAATAGATGGGGCCGGATAAGAAAAAGAATATGTTTCCAAATGACTATAATACTCTCAGTGCAGTGATTTTGTATAAAACTATTTCTATTGTTAATTGAGGCATAAATTGTATAAACTGCAATATTCCAAATTCGTAGAAAAATAATAATTTAATAAGAAAGTGTGTATACGTATAAACTTGATTGAGGTGTTCTATTGTATACCATGATGGTGATTTTAGCTATGAGATTATTTTTCAATTAATCTTATGTGGTCCATGCAACTTTATCTAAACATGTGAAATCTCTAAATATCACTCTGTACATACTAATCTAGTTGAGTATATTTATTTACATTTTCATGTAATATGCATGCATGCACATAATTAATCAAATAAATAATTAATTATAAATATATATATTTATTTATTCATGTAATATGCATGCATGCATACTAATCAAGAATGCTTGTGAGCATTCTTGGTCGAGCAAATTGGTTGAACTCCCATGATGAAGAAAGTCACTATTCCTTGAGCTATTTTTCATGATAACTTTCTCATGCTCTCGAGGTCCTATTTAATTTTTTTAGAATCCCTTCTGTGTAGAAAGTCTATATAGCAAATGAATTATTATTGGGTAAAAGACAAAAACCACCCCTCGAGTATGGGGTATATACAAAAAAACCCTAGTGTTCAGGGATATACGAAGACCACCCCTGTCACTAACGGATGTTAGAAAAATACCAACCTTCTGTTAATGCCAGTTAAGAGGTGGGTGTAATCTGACTTTTTATGACCATTTTGCCCATATCTGTATTTTTTTGTTTATTGTGTTAATGTTCTTGATGTTCTTGGTGTTCTTCGCCACCACCACCACATCTCCACCGCCACCACCACTGATTCACCACCAACACCACCACCAACACCAACGACCAACAACACCAATCAAACCCACTCCAGAATTACCAAAACCTCCTAACACAAACACCATATAGTTAACACCTTTACAGTCGAAAATAAAAAAATACCCCCAACACTAGGGGTGCAACTTGGGCGGGTTGAACCCGAACAACCCGAGCCCAGCCCGAATTTAAATAGGGCCCGGACACATAGTTTTGGTAATTTGGGCGGGCTTGGACATGAATTCTTAGCCCGAATTGCAATTAGGATCGGGCTTGGGCACACATATCGAACAACGGGCTAACCCGAATTGCCCGATTTGCATGACTACTACGTATAAATATTATATTTTGAAAGAATTTTGTAGCATATCTAACATGTATATGCTACTTTTCTTTCAATTATTAGCGGTATTTTTAATCATTGTTTTGTTTTTCAACTAGTTGATCTGTTTTTTCACCAACAATTAATTATTCTCTTGTGTTTTTAAGAAGATATTAAGTTTAATGTACTAGCCCGAATTCAACCCGAACCCGAATTGATTATACGAATTTGGGCTCGGACGGGTTTACAATGCTCTTAACTCGGGTCGGGTTGGGCTTGGGCAGCCATGACAGAACTCGGGCTCGGGCTTGGACAGGGGTGCCAACCCGTCCAGCCCGCCCGAGTTGCAGTCCTACCCAACACCATGGGTTGTACCCTCTGCAAGAATTGAGTAGGTAGATGGTTCAGTATTATAGAGCAAATCGAAACCAGATCTCAACCCAAACAGAAAGAGCAAATCGAAGCTTATTCAACAGGAACACCAACATATTTGATACAGATCTAGGAAGGAGGTATCGAAAGTGAACTTCTTGTCCCCAACAACCACTGAATCTTTCGAGACCTTCCTCACTGAATCTAGATCTCCCAATTCGTGACCATGATAAGGTCTGATCCTCGCAAAAAAAATTCCAAAGAATACCCAGAAAAATTAGGGCAAAACCCAATAAAACTCAATCGATGGTTTAAACAGTACTAGAGTGTTGAAATTTGAACCTTCACTGGCGGATCTGAAGGTGGTGGCATGGGTTCTTCATCTTGTGCGGCAATTTCTGTTCGGGGAATTGAGGGTTTGGGCAGCGATTGCTTGTTGAGAAGAGAAGGCGATACTGGGACTGCAATGTTTGGATCCATGGGTCGGAAGTTTTCATCGTGGTGTCTGGGCAGTAATCAGCTCCACCAAATCTCAGGCAATCTCATCTCTCCACCGCACCCACCACCTCTCCGGCCTCCACCGTCGCCGCCTCCCCTTCCACACACACCCTCCCCCTCCTCATCGCCTTAAACAAAGCCACCAAGTCCAAATACGTCCCCACTTTCCCCATTAACCACCGGCGACTCCGAATTGGTAACGCAGGTAATTATAACCGCCGCCTCAACCACCGCCTCCAACCCCTCAACAACCTCAAATCTAACATTTTCCCCCAATTTTCCCAATTCAACCCCACCCTTCATCTTCTCAGCTAGATCTACAGCCTTCGATGAAGACGGCAAATTCGTCATGGGTTCTGTAGTCGGTTCGGAAACCGTGTCGAGACTGGGTGGTTCTGAGCACAGCAACTGCGCTGCTGTTGCTGCTGCTTTTGTCTTCTGTGTCGTCGGGTATTTCAAGCGGTGGGGAGAGAGTGGTGGCGGTGACTGTGGCTGGTGATTGGCGGTATTGATGGAGGGCTGTGTGTGTGTGTGTGAGCGAGAGAGAGTCTGGCGATGGTGATGGAAGGCAGAGAGAGAGAGAGATGGGGAAGGGGAAAGTGAAGAAGAAAGAAGGAAAAAAGTTATTTATTGTGTGGTATTTTTTTTGTCAAAATGAGGGCAAATATGTCTTCTTGCCCCTCTGTTAGTTTGTTGTTAGTGACATGGGTGGTCTTCGTATATCCCCAAATACGAGGGGTTTTTTTGTATATCTCCCATACTCGAGGGGTGATTTTTGTCTTTTACCCATTATTATTACTTTTGGGTGGCTTCATGATATAGTAAGTGCCTTTTAGTGGAGTTGATTTTGATGAAAGAAAATAATTAGTAAAATGATAAGTTGGTAACCAGGTGACATGAAGTAATTTTCAAATATATTGGTAATTGGGTAAACCACATTACTAAGTTAAATTATGTTTTAGTCCATTATGGGATCATTATTAGCTATGTTTACAAAAATAAATTCATAATCTACTTTCTTCATTTCTTAGCTGATAAACATAGCACAAGATGACTAAGCGGCAGTTCCGGAATTATTAAGACTAGTCGTATCCCCGCACCATGGCGCGTGTTTGCAATTGTAAGTAAGGTTAGATTACTTCAGAGTAGTAATAGAGACAGAGAAATGACCACTACTAGAAATCTTAGCAAAAGCGTCATTAAGAAAATGCGTTTTTGCTAAAATTAATGATGTATTTAGCAAAAACAGCATTAATTGCAGCATTAGGGCTAATGTTGCATTTGCCAGTGTTGTTTTTCACATTGCAGCATTAAGCTAATGCTGCTAGCAAAAAGCAGCATTACTTGCAGCATTAACTAATGCTGCACAGTTCTAGTCACACCTTGCAGCATTTACACATTAATGCTGCATTTTGGATCATCAAATTGCAGCATTATTGGACTTTAATGCTGCATTTTTACACATAATTTTGCAGCATTATTGTTGATTAATGCTGCATTTTTCTTCATCTATTATTTTTTTTTTGTTGCAAATTTTCTCTGTTTATCTTTACTATTCCCTTTTCATCTTCTTCAACTCTTTCTTCCTCCTCAACTATCATAACCATAAATCATCAACAAAACATGAACTGATTCTAATCTAATAACAAAAACACAACAACAACAACATATCAAAAACACACAAAAATTTATATTCATTCATCCATATCGATTTATATCCATTTACAAAATCACCATAAATGTTCAATTCTACATAACTAAGAACATGAAAGTCACTATAAATCTAATCTAACAGATTTAAAAAAAAAAAAAAAATCTAATCTGCAGATTCATCATCATCCTTTCTCACTTGTTCTTCATCCTTTCTCCTTCAATTCTTCCCTTGTTCTTCGATCTGGTTCTGCCCTTGTTTCACATCCATCAATCTGCAGATTCAAGGCAAACACATAAGAACCCTAGAAGAAACTGAGAACGAAATCAATGACCAAGAAGAAAAACCAAAGCAGATGAACAAAGCAAGACTGAAACCAATGACAGTCAAGTGCCAGATCCAAAACTGTACCACAAATCAGATACAAGACAACATGAATGAATTGATCCTATCGCGGAAAACTGTACCACAAATCAGATACTATCATCATCATCATCATATATGTGTGGTATACTGCCTACAAATTCAATCCATCATCCGCAGATTTAAGTGAATGAATTCAATTATGTCCACCATTTGGTCAAAATTAGGGTTTTAATGAACAACCAACCCAAATGGGGCAGAATAAAACAAACAGTAGCAGCAACACATAAACCAGTTCTTACTTCCCAGATTGCACGACGGAAGCAATCCCCTCCTCCCACTAGATTGCACGACGGAAGCAATCCACCATAACGAAATAGCTCGATCTCCAACCACCACCGCCGAAATCACCGCCATCGAAATCACCGCCACCAAAAGTCCCGCCGCCCAAATCACTGCCATCAAACAACAGCGCCTATTCGGCCTCACCACTGCCCATATAAACGTATAAACATCTTGCCCCTCTGTTAGTTTGTTGTTAGTGACAGGGGCGGTCTTCGTATATCCCTGAACACTAGGGTTTTTTTGTATATACCCCATACTCGAGAGGTGGTTTTTGTCTTTTACCTAATAATAATTCATTTGCTATATAGACTTTCTACACAGAAGGGATTCTAAAAAATTAAATAGGACCTCGAGAGCATGAGAAAGTTATCATTAAAAATAGCTCAAGTAATAGTGACTTTCTTCATCATGGGAGTTCAACCAATTTTCTCGACCAAGAATGCTCACAAGCATTCTTGATTAGTATGCATGCATGCATATAACATGAATGAATAAATATATTTATTTATAATTAATTATTTATTTGATTAATTATGTGCATGCATGCATATTACATGAAAATGTAAATAAATATACTCAACTAGATTAGTATGTACATTTTAACATGATTAGATAAAGTTGCATGGACCACATAAGATTAATTGAAAAATAATCTCATAGCTAAAATCACCATCATGGTATACAATAGAACACAATCAAGTTTATCCGTATACACACTTTCTTATTAAATTATTATTTTTTCTATGAATTTGGAATATTACAGTTTATACAATTTATGCCTCAATTAACAATAGAAATAGTTTTATACAAAAACACTGCACTGAGGGTATTATAATCATTTGGACACATATTCTTTTTTTTATCCAGCCCCATATATTGCAGAACCCAAACACAGTAAGCCAGCATATCATATCAGGCCTTATCCGACAGCATACATATTTTACCTCATATCCCAGCATAAGTCATATCCGCTATATCTTATCCGGTACCCAAACGAGGCCTAAGGCTATTGATTGACTGACTTTCGCCCATAAATTTTCCTTTATAATCCTCCATGATTTTGTTGAGTTTCTCTTTCTTTTTCCTCTCTTCTTCCCGGGAAACGGCGATAATTTGCACGGAGCTTTGGGCTGTACTCTGGGTCTCTCGCCGAAGCTCTTTTCGAGTATCGACATTGTGTTTCGGAGTGACTCATTCTGCCACACTTAAAACAAAATTCTCCCATTCTTTCCGAACTTGAATCTTACCCATATGCCCTCCTATGTTCTTCTTTTAAGTCGGAATCCTATCGGAAGAGGGTTTTCTGCGTTCACCATTACTTTGATGCGAATGTATGGTCCGATTCCCGCAAATCCGGGGTCCAGTCCTTCCGCTTCGATGAATTCTACGATGGAACCTCCGATTCTTTCAGCGTTGAAGAGAGATCTTTTTTCGAGTGGAAGACCCCTCATCTTTATCCAGAAAGGGATTATGAAGAAGTTAGTTGAATCGATACTTCTTCCTATACTCCATTCTTTAGCGTGAAGAGTTAGATTCGCCACCAACCATGAAGATTTCTCCCTCACCCTTTTACAGTCCTCTTCATCTTCGAACCAGAACATGAAGATGTTAGGTCCATGGGAATCCACCTGGATATCCTCTTTTAAACGCAAGATCCCTAACCATTTTCTTCATGGTGTTTTCCCCCACTTCTTTGTAACTATAGAATTTTCTGATTAGGGTATATCTACATAGTTGATTGATCGTTTCCGGATCATCGCCCAGATCAAGTTCAAGATTGTGAGCCATTGGTTTTGAATGATGAAATGGTTAAGCTATCTGAAAAGGAGGTTTACGAATTCCGGCGAGAAGCCGCTGAGAAAGCAGAAAACATGGTTTCTGTGAAAAGAAAACAGAGTTTCTAGAGAGAGGTGAGAGCAGAGCACCACCTGTTGGCTGGTAAGTCAATTTAGTCTGTTTGCACTATGTCAGTTAACCGAATGCGACAAAAAACGTGTATATGAATCTGTCTAAATATCCGGGGGAACACAGTCGTGAACAAACCCAAAAGAACAACTCTACGCACGAAACAACACACAAACACAGCCTAATTGATTTGACTAGACAAAGAAAATAGGTGAACTGACCATTCCTAGGAGTTTTCGATGACACTATCTTGGATAATTTAGTACTAATCAAATCCATTATGATGACTTGACCTTAGTATTGGAAGCATTATTACCAACCAATCAAGCCGTTTCATCTAATTCTTCTAGTTATATCAAGCATTAAAATCAGGAACATTAAAAACAACACCACGAGTTACACAAAACCCATCTTGGTGCTCATCATGTTGACCCTAATTTGCAGCCAAGCTTCCACAGATGTCCATGCCAGCATCAAGAACATGCTTGGCAACGGGGAGTCAATGACCATGAATATCAAAGCGGTCGTTTTATCATGTGTTATTTTGCGCATGACTTTTTCTTTTTTCTTTTTTTGAAATGTATTTTGCGCATGACTTGATTATAAATATGTGTCATTAGTAATGTTAATAGCATACTACAAAGTTATCTAATTATTATACTACTCAGGAATCTAATTAGTTATATCTTGAATGCTATGAGAACGTTGGGATATTGGTGGAAACTAAAATGTTCTCTAGGGTTACAATGACGGGACGAAATGATATGCTTGTTTCCTAATCAAAATCGGAACTTTACCCCCACGACATGATGGAGCAGCTTCGTATCTCTTCGCACTGCAATGGAGGTCCTCTCTTTTATGGCATGTTATTGCGACATTTGACGATATATGTTAAGCACCACTGGATTGCTCAAATGTTGTTCAGGCTTGGTGAACAGAGTTCGCTGTTGTAAGCAATAATTTTTTGTTTTTTGTTAATTAGGTCTGTAACGACGATGAGTATTCAAATGTTACCGATTGTAACATCTGAATCTCGTAGGCCTTTATGAATTAACTATCGAAAGCACCAAGATGTTATGAATGTTTTGTTTCTTCTATGTTGTCACATAACCAGTTACGTTTACGTTTTCTGCAATATGTAAATTGAACTCATGAGAAAAGAACGGGTGGTTGTCTAAATCAATACGCATACGAGCAACATAATTGTGAACAAACAAAAAAGAATAGCTCTATTCACGAAATAAAGCAATGCTAGAGAACACACCCTTATCACCAACCTAGATGCAAGATTGGCATGATATAATTTATCTTTGTCCTTTATAGGAATCTCTTGGTGGCAGTGACGACACCAATTTTACATCTGGGTGGGAGATACGTGTGAGTTCCCTAGCAATTCTGCAACAAACACGGCCTAATTGGTTGGATTAGACAAAGACATAGGTAAACTCACCATTCCTAGGAGTTTTATATGACACTATGTTGAACAATTTAGTACTAATCAAAGCCATTTATGATGATTGATCTTTATTTTGGAATCATTACCAACAAAACAAGCCGTTTCATCTAATTCTCCTATTTATTTATTTATAACAATTGCATCAAAACCAGTAACATGATCAGAGACAACAGCACCATGAGTTACACAAAACTCATCTTTGTGCTCTTCATGTTAGCCCTACATTTTTTCAGCCAAGCTTCTGCAGATGTCCATGCCAGCATCAAGAACAGGCTCGGCAGCGGGGAGTCGATGACCGTGCATTGTAAGTCTGGTGACGACGATCTCGGAGAACAGACGGTGGCCGATGGGAGCGAATACGGGTGGGATTTCTCTCCGAATGCGTGGGGGACAACGTTGTTTTATTGCGACATGGCTTGGGAAGGTGTGAGTGGGATTAGCTTTGTGGCATATGATTTTGGTAGGGATGCTGTGAGGTGTGAGAGTGATTGCTCATGGTTGGTGTCCAAGGAAGGCATGTATGGGATGGATGGAAGAACTGGTTTGTGGGGATTTATGTATGATTGGTCCAGTTGAAGTTGATGATGGATCTGAATTCTGAATGATAATAAAAACCAAAATGGACTGAGAGAGGAGTACAAAGGTGCAGTTAATTGTGTTTCTTAATAAGATGATTTGCTTGTGATTGTTGCTCTTGATTTTGGAAGGAAGAGAAAGATACAATGTAGATTTGTAGAATAGAGAAAGAAAAAAAGGGAAACTTTCCTTTTGCAATTGAAGAAGCTGGAAAAATGATTCGTGTTTCAATAATCTCCAATGGTGGAGCTTTTATTTTAGTTTCTAATTCTATGGAAGGTCTAGAACTGGAAACCAAGAATGAGATAGGAGATCCACGAGAACCATGGGGGTTCTTGGCAAACCCGCTTACAAATATACTTGGGGGGGATATAAATTTTGGGGTTAACCGCCAAAGTCTCAACAGAAAGAACTACAAAAATGTATTTGCTTAAGTAGATCCAAGGACAAGTATACACTGATATACTACAACATATATCATGCAAACACAACGTCACGACGGTGGCCAATGGAAGTGATTGTAGGAACTACGTTGTTGTTATACTGTAAGTAACATGGAACGCTGAGATGGATGCAAGAGCTGACCTGTGGGGATTTATGTATGATTGGTCCAGTTGATAAATTTAATAAATTTAGCGGATAAAAGGTACTCACTCATATTTCTCAACAAAAATGGGTCATGTCACATGCATGATTCGTGTACTTGATTTGGAAGGACACAAATATGTAGTAGTACTATTTACAAAACCTTGACAAATCTATGTTAATAATAAAGAGTTGCAATTTGCTTCCCATGTTTTTAAATATACTAAACTTTTGAAAAGATCTAGAGCTTGAGAGTTATGAATAACCTTCAATCATTTCTTGTCAATACGTATCAATTTCTACAATTATGATATATTTCATGAGCATATATTATCTTCAGTTTTGAAACTTCATGCTTTCTGCTTTGATTTGATTCGATTCTTAGATCTGGATTTTTCATAAGAACGTTCTCAATCTATTTTTTCTATATGTAGAAAAACATAAGTTACTCGGATTTTTTTGGTTATACGGAATTGAGGAAGCGCTATGTATTAGCTCTACATGAGCATTATTAGTGAGTAACCGAGCAGCATTAACTCCTTTCACTTGTTTTTTTCCTTATCTTTTGGTTCCGAATTTCATGCCCCAGCTTGCTAGACTGGGATGAGAAGCTCTTGCAATAACTAAATCGTGTAATTCAGTTCAGAAAGTGTTCAACAGAATTGAACTCTGTTTTGGATTTGGGTGAGGATTAGGCAGATAGGTATCAATGGAGGAAAATAAATCTGAATATGAATAACAAGAAAAGAATAGTTCCACTCTCCCAGACGCTGGGTTGGTGACAGAGAAGAAAGCTACAAAAATGGTACTTCAGAATTTTCAAGTTGGTTGGGGATGGCAATTGGGTCCGATCCGATCTGATATCCGACATGATCCGGCCCTAATGGAGCAGATCCGATCCGTTTGGAAATGGATCGGATATGGATCAGAAGTTTTGTGATCCGTGAAACCCAATCCGATCCGATTAGGTTATCATACATAATAAATTCAATAATATACATGTATTAATATAACTACATATTTAACTTTTACTATGTTTACTTTAGATAACGTCATAAGTTTGATAGATCTATATTTTTATTTTTATTTTTTTGATCGGTAAAGAAAATTTTATTCACCAAAAAAAAAAACAGGGCAAACAAAACCAAGATCAACTTAGGTGTTGATCAAGTCTAGAAAGCCTAATAGTGCATAGGGAGAGTTGGAATAAGTCCCATCGAACCAAAATCGTAAGGTCCGTACGAACTGGGCCCTTAATAGGTGAGCTGACATCTCTTGGCCATCAAAAATACGACGATTCCTCTCTCTCCAGACTTGCCAAATTATACACATAGGAGCAACTCGCTAAATCTTCCTTCTACTAGAACCTTTGCAACCTGCCGACCAGCATTGAAGTTGGGTCATTAAGTCAGCTGATTGGACCCACTGAATGCCGAACAAACCCCAAATAGCTTCCCAAAGAGCCCTAGCAACTGGACAGTGTAGCAACAAATGTGACACCGTTTCTTCTGAGCATTTGCACATAACACACCGATTAGGTAGTCTGAACCCTCTTCGTTGCAGGTTGTCCAATGTTAGAATAGCATTTTTCACAGCTAACCATGCAAAGAAACTTACTTTCAAGGGACTGCCTGATTTCCAAATTGCTTTAACTGGATAATAATTCTCAACAAAAAAGGAGTTGGAATAAAAGCCACTCACAGTGAACTTTTCTTGACCCCCAGCCCAAAAAACCTTATCACAGTTGCCCACATCCACTTTAACGTTGTGCAAGTTTTGTAAAAACTGTTGCAAGGAATCAAACTCCCAGTCATGCAAATTACGAATGAACAGAGGATCCCAAACAACACTTCCATATGTGATCTTCAAGAAATCTGCAACCTTGGCGTCTTTATTAGTAGAGAGGTTAAATAAGACAGGATAGGAAGTAGATAATGCTTCATTTCCGCACCATATGTCCTTCCAAAAGCTTATCCGAGTGCCAACACCAACCTGAAAGTGAATATTCCTTGAGAAAACAGACCACTTTTGGCGAATAAACTTCCACACACCAACACCATGTCTCTCTCTTCCTTCCTTAGACATCCATCCTCCTTCTAAAACACCAAACTTGGTGGCAATAACCCTCCTCCATAGACTGTTATCTTCACACATAAACCGCCATAACCATTTTACCAACAAAGCATGGTTAAATCGCCTGAGATCATGAATCCCTGCCCCTCCACTTGAAAGTGGAGTGCAAACAGATTTCCAAGATACTAGCGGCAACTTCCTTTCTCCATCTGCACCTTCCCAAAGAAAATCCCGTTGCAACTTATTCAATCTCTTCTCAACTGAAGCTGGCAGCGGGAATAAAGATAGGAAGTAGGTGGGCAAGGAAGACAACGTACTTCTTAGCAAAGTAATCTTCCCACCTTTCGACAAATATTGTTTTTTCCATGTTGCCAATCGCCTCTCCATGCGTTCAATTATCGGGTCCCAAATGGAGATTGTTTTAAAACCCACTCCAAGCGGCATACCCAAATACTTCACCGGCAACGACAACACTTTGAAACCCATTGCCATTGCAAGCGGCTGCAGATTTGGTACATTACCAATAGGAATCAATTCACTCTTAGCCATGTTCACCTTCAAACCTGAAACGGTTTCAAATGCCATCAACACACATTGAAGCCATTGTAGTTGTTCTTGATCAGCATCACAAAAGAATAGAGTGTCATCAGCGAATAACAAATGCGAAACCCGAACAGAGACACCATCCCTCCCGATTACACGAAAACCTGTTAAAACATCATCTTCCACCAACTTCTTTACCATTTTTCCAAGAGCTTCCATTACAAGAATAAAAAGTAATGGAGAAATAGGGTCCCCTTGCCGTAACCCCCTAGTAGTGGAGAAAAAACCTGCTGGTGTCCCATTTACAAGAATTGAGAATTTAACTGTTGTAATACACCATTTGATCCAAGAGCACCATTTTTCACCAAACCCCATCCGCTGCAAAAGAAAGATTAGAAACTTCCAATTCACATTGTCGTAAGCTTTATGGATATCCAATTTGCATATTACCCCACCGTTGCCTTGCTTCAAGCGCGAGTCAACTACTTCATTTGCAATTAGAACTGCATCGAGAATTTGACGTCCCCCGACAAAAGCACTTTGTTCATCCGATACCACTTTGCCAACGACTTTCTTTAGCCTCATCGCCAAAACTTTGGCAAGCAACTTATATACACTTCCCACAAGACTGATCGGCCGAAAATCGGTTAAGTGAACTGCTACTGCCTTCTTTGGGATCAAAGCAATAAAAGAAGCATTAAAACTTCGCTTGAATGTCATGTCCTCAAAAAAGTGCTCGAAAACTGCCAGAACATCTGCTTTGATACAGTCCCAAGCAAAAGAAAAAAAAGCCATAGTGAACCCATCCGGACCCGGCGCTTTATCCCCGTCGCACGATTGCAAAGCTTGCCAAACCTCATCCTCCGAGAATGGTGCCTCTAACTCCTCTTTATCAACTGCCGAAATTTGGTCAAAAACTAAACTTTCTGGGAGGGGTCTGAACTCATGAGTTTCCTTGTACAAATCTTTGTAAAATGACACAATTTCCTCACTAATCAATTGCGCATCAGTTAAAGTATTTCCCTGCACTTGTAACTGTGATATTGTGTTATAGCGGCGATGTGCATTAGCCATACGATGAAAAAACTTCGTGTTATTGTCACCCTCTTTAAGCCATAAAGAGCGTGACTTCTGACGCCAACTAATTTCTTCCATTAGAACTGTATTCCCATAACTAGCTTTCGCTTCCTCCCGTTTTAAAAAGAGTTCTTCAGTCATCTGTCCTTTACTTTCAAGATTATCGACTTCCTGAATATCCTTTAACAACTTATCCTTGCGAGTCTTTACATCTCCAAATTCATTTTTGTTCCATTTCTTCAAATCACTCTTCAATAACTGCAACTTCTTGCACAGAATATCACCAGCATTACCTTCAACATTATAACCTTGCCACCAACTGACAACTCTGTCAAAAAAACCTTCTGTTTTCAGCCACATATTCTCAAAACGGAAAGGTCGTTTCCCACCAAAGTCTCCACCACAATCCAGTAAAATAGGCACATGATCAGAGACAGGACGTGGCAAAGATCGCTGAACTACTGACTGGACATGTTCTTCCCAATCAGCACTCATTAGAAATCTGTCAATGCGTGAAGCTTCTGGATGTGAAGATCCTTTAGTCCAGTTGTAATCCACCCCTATTAATGGCAAATCAATCAAGTTATGATCAAGAACGAAGTCTGAAAAAACTTGCATCGTACTATCAATATGAGTACACCCCCGTCTTTCACTCGGAAAACGGATGCAATTGAAGTCGCCTCCAATACACCAAGGCAGATTCCATAAACCATGAACATCAGCTAGCTCTTCCCATAATTCATGTTTAGCTCTTCTCTAACAAGGGTCGTACACTCCCGAGAAAACCCATTTAAAACCGTCACTAGTAGACCGAAATAGGCAAGATAGTGAATACGAGCCCAACAAGGTGTCTACCTTCTCCACAACCCGAGTATTCCACATAAGAATAATCCCTCCGGAAGCTCCAACTGCATCCTGGACTTCCCATTCAACAGATGTCGAACCCCACAAACTCTTCAAGATCTGTACAGTACCATGTGATATTTTAGTTTCCTGAAGACAAACAATATCCACTCTCCAATCTCTGATGCAAACTTTAATCAAGTCTCTCTTATCTGGATCGTTTAATCCTCTAACATTCCAAGACAATATCTTCAGCTTCATCATGAGATTATAGAAATATCACCCTTTCCCTTCTCCTTAATCAACCCTCTATCAAATGCCATATCAAATTTCAGTCTATTCAATTCCCTTTGCATCTTACTAACGATAACAGGGGGGTTGATTTTACGTTGACCAGCACCTTGTTCGACCCACCTAGCCTCCACTTCTGCAAGCAATTTCAGTGCGTCGTCCTCAAAACCTTGAAAGGATAACCCCAGAATGTTTCTTAGCCCCTTCATCTTGCGCCTTATCCATTCGGACCAGTCATCCTGATTCGTGGCACTATACTTGTGAGGGCCATGATGTGAATGAATAGCTACTAACGGAAGAACTCTTTCAATTCCCTCTTCTAATACTTGATCATCTCTTCTATCACTAACATCAGGAAGTAAAGCCATATCAGTTGGGCTATGGTGGTTTTCACTAGGAGACGTTTGGTTCATGAGTTCATCTAAGTTACCGTCGCCATAGACACATTCCTCGCTTATATCTGACCATGGAATCAAAGCTAACCTCTCATCTGATGTAGCTATCTTGCCTTGTTGTCGACGTCTGTACACTTTAGTAGGAATTGGGACTGAGTCACTAACCACATTAGAAGTGACAAAATTGCCTTTTGAACTTGAAGGTAACTCTGTCATAAGCCTAGACGCTTCCTCCGTAATCTCCAGTAATGGGCTGAAAGCATTGGATAACTGCAGATTGTCGGACTTTGGCCCGTCTGAAAGCCCAGCTTTAACAGTTGACCCCTTACACTTCCATATTTGTTTTGAAAAAATAGGCCTTGAGCTGAAAAGGAAATCCCTCTGTTGACTGACCAATCCCTGAAAATATGGAGCAGTTACAATCTTACTACTTCTGATGCCATGATTTTGAAAATGAGGATTAAATCCCTCAGTAACTGTAGTCCTCTTTCCAACTTTAATGCCACAATCAGGGCGATGAGAATCAGATCCCACAAAATCTGCTTTTGTAACTGATTTTCCATTTTTTATGCCAGAATCATGCTGCTGGTGAATAATTTCCTGTAAATCTGGACTGAAATTGTTATTTCCTTTTTTAGTACCCAAATCAAGCGACTGATTTCCTTTCCCTGCCAACTGTTCATGCACTGCTGCAACTGAATGGATTGTACATTCTGATGTCTCCTCCTCTTCAGGCGGTTCTGGCCACCATACATGAGGCTGCGATTCAATCCAAACATGAACTGAATACATTAAAGCTCCGTATTTAAATTTTATTCTTGGTGGTACCTTTTCTCCGTTTCCTTTGACTTTTAACCGGACCCAACGGAAGTGATCTCGATCTTTCATTTGAGTCTCCGCCTCAATGAAGCCCCCACAAAAATCACCAATCTGGACAAGGATAACATCATCCCATAGAACAGCGGTAGTCCAACAACTCGGATCCATACTTCTTTTGGCCAACAAGAAGGACGATGGCATCCAGTTAACGGAGTCCACCAATCGAGTAGCAATCTTGTCCCTTCATAAAACCAGCTGAAACGCATTACCCTCAGCGCCTCTTCTTTAGATGGGAAGCGAAACAAAAATTGCCCACCCAATAGCTCATAAACTTGAAGCCCCACTGGCACCCTCCATTTCCTCCAGGCCCAAGATTTCACGGTAGCCGCACTTAACCCTGTTGACCGCCCTTCAAATTTGCCCACCAGAGATGTTCCAAGGAACTTTATGGTATCAGCACATGAATCTGAAACGACTGAGAAATCAAAATCACAATTGACAGCAGGAGCAATAACCACTGGAGATCTCGAGCCACTCTCAATCGATGCAACAGAAAGATAGGATTTCTCCAGGCATTTCACCACTGACTTCTCTGATGAACCTGACGCGTCCAAGTGCGAAGCAACTTCTTGGGTTTTCGGTATATGGAACTGATTGAAGCCGTCCAACACTGCTCTAACTCCTTCCCAGTAGTCACCAAAACTTGATTCAGGAAAACATACCCTCCAACAATTCTTACGTTGATACAAACGAATTGAAATATACCGCCCTTCTTCATTTGCAAGCAGATCGCATACCAGCAGCCTATCTACACCTTTCCACCGACCAAGACTGTACGGTGCCCGTCGAATCCTTCTAGCTTCTCCCAAGAGCCTGATGAGCCATCCGATCTCGTTAGCCTGCAAGAAAAACTTTCGCTGAAAGCCATGCCCCCTTTCAGTTATCCAACAACCCTCCCCTCCCCGACCTGGGACAAAATCGAACGTTTTGTTACCAAGATGGACAAAGCGTGCCTTGGGCAGAGGCTTCATCAGAAACCCCTCTCTCTCTCTCTCTCTCTCTCTCTCTCTCTCTCTCTCTCTCTCTCTCTCTCTCTCTCTCTCTCTCTCTCTCTCTCTCTCTATATTTTTATTGTGAATAAATCGATAAAATTATAGATGTAAAGTGCATGTCAATTCAATTTTAATTCTGATTCATAATAATCTTAGGTCAAATGAAATAAAAAATACTGTCCGCCATGATCCGGTGGATAATCCGATTCAAATCTAGCAAAATTCGGTCCGAATCTGATCCGATCCGAAACCTTATGGATCGGATCAAGATTTAGGCCGATCCGTTGCCATTCTATTTCCAACAGTCATCAATTTATTATCTCTTGTAGTCCAACGAGCCTGAATTGGGTAAAAGGACCATTTCAAAATTATACATAACTAGACATAATTTGGGTACAAGGTATAGCCCGTGTCAGTCAAATATTGATTCCAGAAAGCTTGTTCAATTTGTTACATATCTTTCGAGAAGAGGTATACTACTTATATTTTTTATTTATTTTTCTTAACAATGGACTGCCACCACATATTCAGTACACGTCACAGCGTCTGGCAATTGTTTATTTTTTATTTATTTTTCTTAACAATGGACTGACTACAAATTATGACATAACTAGACATAATTTGGCAATTGTTGCACTCTTCATCTTATATTTGCTATTTGCCGGTTAATTCTTGCTTCTTTCTCTCAGATGCTTTCGGAGCACAGAACTATAAGAGGCAAGCAACAAGCTAAGAAACATGTATTTCTCAAATTTAAGGGTGATATCAGAAGTAGGACTAAACAAACAGTTTTTCTGCAAATTGAAATAGAGTTTCATATTCCAAAACAAAATTTCAATCCACAAAGAGGAAGTAGAATGTAAATTCTTACTACTTCTCATCTACAGAACCAGGATTGTTCTCAAACAATAACTTTACCAACAGACAAAAACTAGGGTTCCTGAAACTTGAGCACAGTAGTAGTACCAAATAAGACCTGAAATTGGGAAAGAGGAAAACAATATTTACTTCTAGTCAGCGGCGGCGGTTTCCAGATCGCGGCGAGCATCGGCGAGCTTCTCCGCGACCTCGGCTTCCGTGTAGCCGTGATCGACGAGCTTGTCCTGGAGAACTGCAAGCTTGAGCTCGATTTGCCTCTTCCGGTCATGCTCGAGCATCTCCTGGCTCGGCTTCCGTGGTGCGCCGGTTCTTTGATTGCTATCGAAGCCCTTGCCGGCGTTGGCGTTGGGGGTATTGGGCTTGAGGGAGAATTTGTTGGATTGGACGTAGCCGCTCGTAGCTGAACCCCTCGGGGTCTGTAAACCTACTCCGTTGTGCATCTCCTCCTCTCTCTCTCTCTCTGCCTCCGGCGAGGCTGATCAGCAACCAAAATTGGTGCAGTATTTGATTGACCAAAAAAAAGTACTCTGATGCGAGAAAAATAGATTTCCGAATGCCCTCCTATTTATATGGCCTTGTTTGGAGAGATTATCAGTACGGGATTCAAATTTTTTGTTTTATAAATCCACGGAAATTGATGGGTGAGCTGTGAATTTTTTCCGTTAAATTTTATTCTAAAATATACCTTTGACTGAAAACATTGGTTTCTCGGGTCGTTAAATAGAACGACGTGAGGAATCAAGGTTTTTCATTCAAAAGTACTTGTGACCTAACTTAAATGAAACGACCTGAGGATCCAAGGTTTTCATTCAAAAGTACTTGTGTTTTGCATGATTAGGGATGGCAACAGGTCGGATCCGGATCGGATCAGGCCCTTCTCGATCCAGATCCGACCAGAAGAAGTGAAATCCAGATCCGACCAGATCATCACCGGATTCGGATCAAATCGGATCGGGTTTCATTCAGCTGATCCAAATCCGATCCGTAGATCCATATAGTACGAGGGTGGATCGGGTTCGGATCGGATCCAGCTCGAGTTTGGAATAAATTAGAACAAATAACATAAAAAATATACACTATTTCATACGCTTATGCATGTTTGTAAGTTATGAAGCCTAAAAACCAAAAAAAAATGCTTTGTTGGTTAGAGTTACTATAATATTCTTCTTGGAAGTGTAAGTGAGAAGGTGATATATGTATAATTGTAAAGTACACATATACATCGGATCGGATCGGGTCGAAACCCGGTGGATCTGTCCTCAGATCCAAATCCGTTCGGGTCTGGCTTTTCAGATCCAAATTCGATCCGTTTTTAATTGGATCGGATTCGGATGCGATCCATTCGGCTCGGATCGATCGGATCTCAGATCGGATCGGACCATATTGCCATATGCATGATACTAGCAGGTGACATTCTCTTAGAAAGAAAGGATCGCACTTCTATTAATTGTGCTTGGAGACCCATAAATATGATTTCATAATCCAATACAAATGTGGCTTCAGAGGTTGTTTCTTCTATGCCAATAAAAACCTCATACCTTTTGTACAAAAATAATTGAATATATTCTTAGATTATCATGATCGATCCACTATATCCTAACAAGCTTATTATTATTTGTTACATACAGAGAAAATTTATTATTTGTTACATTCAGAGAAAATCTCAATAAATGAAAACCCTTGGGACTGACTTTGGCAAAGAAAAAAGTATACTCTTGGCATCGGAAAAAATTATTCATCTGATGAAGTTATTCGATTATATAACATTCATTTAGCCCTTCTGCCCAAGCCGGGACCAGAAAAAAGTATTCATTTGGCGAGGTTATTCGATTATCGCACCTTCATTTATAGAAGATTTCCTGTAATCGTATATAACTCTAAAAAGCAAGATGAAATTAAATAATTACAGAGATGTTTTTGAGATTCTCCTCATAGTATCCATATTTCCAACCGTAATTTATCTCTAATTTCAACATCCTTCACAAATTTGCATTAAGGGCTGCTGCCATCTGCATTAAGATAAACAACAGCAGCTTCAACCAAACAATTATATAATTTCCCACTAATTTCCCCCCCCCCCCCCCCCCCCCCCCCCCCCCCCCCCCCCCCCCCCCCCCCCCCCCCCCCCCAAGAAATGAAGAGATTCCAGCTAAATGGTACTACACCGTACTAGTAATAAATACCAGGGAGCTAGTCCGACCAAAGCACCTAATAAAAACAACACAGATAAGCAAAGTGAGGGACTCCTTTCTTGTAATCCCTCCTTCCCTTCATGTGATAACTGAGATACCAGTCTGCAGATAGTCAACAGAAAAGGCAAACACCACATTAATATCCAAAGAATCTGCGAAGTCATAAATGAGAAAGCTTTGAAGGTGGAACTGGGTTCATACATCTGTAACCACAAATTTGTCCGAGGATTTTAGTGATGGCAACAACCATTCTGATGAATAGACCGGACAACTCGCGCTCATTTTATCATCATCATCTGGAGAGTACCACAGTTAGCAAGAGGAAAGAAATGTTAACAGAAATTGACTTCTGTCAAGAAGAAAAATACGCAATAAGGTAGAGAGAGTTAATGGCTTCAAACCTGAAGTTCGTACTAGAACCCTGTGTGTAACAAATGACTGCCAAAAAACAAACGTGTGATTACGAATACTGGATATCAAACTCTAATTAGACAGATACGAGGGCATCGTGATTATAATGGCTAATAGCAACCCCATGTTCTGAAAATTAAGTTCGTGATTTTTTTTTTTTTTTGGACGAGTTCACAATTATGGAACACAATAACAGAAATTTGTGTACTAATGTAACCCTACGAGGGTATCATGATAGTAAAAGAAGTTGGTAATCAAAGTTGAACTGTACCTGCCATATTGCAGGCATGTATTCACGATGTGGCATAGTTTTGGGTCTATTCGTCGCAGTTCTCAAGTCTGATGTATTTTCTGAAGACCACTTGTTTGAGCTCCTGTTTCAGAATTAACTGGCAATAGATTAAGAAAGTACTTTCTTACCGCAGAATTAAGTGGCAATAGATTAAGAAAGTACTCCTTTCTTACGGCAGATTGGCAACCAAGAAGGAGAAAGAGCCTTGAAGCGACTAAGTAAGTTTGATGGAGCCAAGAAATAAACGTTAAGGAATGACATCAGTATTAGGAAAGACAGGGAAGAAACACCCACATTTAGGGCTAAATAATTCTCCAAAATCTTTTTAAGGTTGCAGGTATCCTGAGGGAAAACCTGATTAATTTCAGACATCAGAATTCTTCTGAGATATTGTTATCATCCGAAGACTATAAAAAGAAACATAACACATACTGGCGCCATTGAGAACTACCACCGAACTTAAAAAATAACAGATCCCAAGGAACTAAACTGAACTAAATAAGATTCACTTTTGCAGGCAAAATTGAACTTAACAGTATTAGATGAGTATTTACCACTTTGCTTCATTGCCTGAATATTTGTCCCCTAGAATTGCTGCTTTTGTAGCGAAAACAAGAAGTGGATGCACCGACATAAGCTTTCTGGTCTCCTGAACAATGGCTTCCCACACATTTTGAAGAGAGTGGCTTTTCCTACATAAAGGGAAGATGTGATAGTCATATTACTGTTAAAAGGGAGCCTCAATAAGACAATGGAGAGAATACATTTAGAGCAAGCATACAAGGAGACAAAGGTAGCCACTTTACCCAATCTCATTTTAATATTATACGTAAGCATTAGTAACCAACCACAACATACTCGTTAGTGGTAAAGCAAAGTAAATGGAACTATATTATGTACTCTATGGGGTCGTCTCAAAAGCTTGATCATAGATATGATTTAAGTAGTATAACTCAACCCTTTTATCCAGCTACTTAGTCTTCACATCTAGGTAGCCACTTTA
The DNA here is from genome assembly GCA_023055425.1 of Linanthus parryae. Classification (NCBI taxonomy): domain Eukaryota; kingdom Viridiplantae; phylum Streptophyta; class Magnoliopsida; order Ericales; family Polemoniaceae; genus Linanthus; species Linanthus parryae. The sequence goes on from JALGPY010000001.1 coordinate 128,737,668, forward strand.
CCCAATTCCATTATGATGTTCTCACTTATGTTTTAATTAGAATAAAACCGTGTTGCTCAGGATGAAACAGCTGCTTGGTTCTTTTTCCTACCAAGCACAAGGCTGCATAAGAGACAACTCAAAGCATTTCATTGATAGGGAGACAACTGGGATAAAATAAGACCATTGCTCAAGAAAAGTATGCAATACCGTAGAATAAAAGAAATTTCACTTCCTTTGTTTTGTAATAAACCCTTATACTCATCACCAAAGCAGTGGAAAAAAAAAACAAGCTGAGATAAGAACGGCATGTAAATCAAGGACAAGAATCAGATACATCATTATCCATCAGGTCAACGAACGTCTGCACGTCGACAAATCATGAACACGTGGAGAAAAGAAAATTGGAAAATGAGGGCACAGGCCGAAGTGACAATTCCATAACATATAACTGATCGTACTTGGTAAATTACCTGTTATTGCTTGTAACTGCTAAAGATGTTGAAGAGCGATCAATCCAGTAAAATGCCCCAATACTGGTAAACAAAGGGGAGCCGATTTAGAAACATTTATTTGATAAAAACTATTTCCCATCAAAGTTTAAACAATAGTACAAGTACAATTATATGGGTTTGAACTAGGAGATTATGATATCTCTATCTCAGGGTGAGTAGTTTGATATCTCTATATCAGGATAACAAAATGTTTTAAGTCTTACAGTTTGTGACTAGGACAAATGAAGCACTCATATTAGTTGACGGTATACATTGCCTACAGTTTGAAGCTCCACTAGTTTTTCTCTTCAAATTCTCTTTCCCTCAATATATAAAATACCTTTCTCTTCCCAAATGCAGACTTGGTCGATATTAGCAGCACAGCAAGTTCTGATGGTGGGAATAAAATGTTCCAACATCATAATATACTTCTGCTTGTGCCTCAGTTGGATAAATGTTCAGTTCCAATTAGGAAAGAAATTAAGATAGTGTCACCCCCGCCCCTTTTGTGTATCCCCACCATGATAGGTTACAGCGATCACGAGATCTAAGCTCCACCCTACAATATTTTGTTAAGCTCCCCCGACGGAACTGTGTGCAGGTCCATAGCATTTTAAAATTGCGTGAAAAGCTATACAGTATCATAGCAGTAAACACCACATGTGAAAATGTCAGACTTACCCATCATACATAAGGAACTGAGCAGCAACTCCATGTGATTCTCTTTCCTTCTTAAGTTGATAATGCAATGTCTAGAATGCAAGAAGAATGGACGACAGAAGGCAAGACACATTCAGCATCCATATGAACAATGAAGTTCATCATTACAACATAAAGAAGCAGTGGCAGATCAGTGCAAGGGAAAATCTGATAGCTACCTCGTAGTGACCAAAGACCAATGGGAGAGTAAGAGTAGGGAGTTAGGACCTCGTAGTGACCAAATAAGGCTCTGGTCAACTAGGCCAACCTCAATTGGTCAAGGCATTGTCAGTGAGTATATGCGCATATTGGAGAAATCTTGCAATAACTCATTTTGAAGAATATTTCACCAATTATATTTGTATAATCTACAATCCAAAAAGAGCACATAAAATCCCAAAGAGCAATTGTTATAGGCTTTTGAGTGTAAGCCAATACAAACTATCCATTTAAAACATTACTGAACAAGGGTACAGAGGGCTACTTTATTAAAGAGGGAAACTTAATTAATGGGGTAAAAGACACTTTCACCCCCTCAGGTTTGACGTATAGACACTTTCACCCCTTCTAGTTTGGAAAATGACGCTTCATCCCTTCATTGCACCAAATTACGGACATGTAACCCACCAATCGTGACGCCGTTAGTTTGGTGGCGGAGTTTGTCACTGTCAGTGGTTTCTGGAACAATTTTGCAACGGTGCAAGTGTACTGAAGTTTGGCACACTAAAGGGGTGACACTGTCACTTTCCAAACTGCAAGAGGCGAGTGTCTTTATATCAAACCTGAGGGGTGAAACAGTCTTTTACCCCAATAAACTTGGTCTGCTAGGGTTCCCAACCCAAACTCTTCTCGAGTTACCAAATCTTTCAGCTGACAAGCTAGCTTAAAAAAAGCCAAACTGCACTATCTATGAAGCGAAGTTGATAAAAACAATTTATCACCAACCAGAAGTGTAAATTAGACTTGGAACCTAACTAAATATAACTTAAATCAGCTAGTACCTTGAGTGAAGCAAGAAACTGCAGACTATCATAACAACGGACATATAAGAATCGTTTCATGCACGCAGTAAACAATTCTTTGTCGTACTCAAAACGAGTATCCTGCTTCATGTTGTAATTCGAAGCATCAATATCTCGCTGGTCACATATAGCATTAGCCTCCCGTCCTGGATGAGATAGAATCCAACTTTATTCGTGATATAACAAATTGTTCGAGCCATTAAACACAACCAGTACTATAAAGTAGCGAACATTAATATCAGGCACATGATAACATATTAAAGCTTCCAGATAAAACAGGAGGTTTAATGATAGAATTTGGCCCACCGTTGGATGGAGAGACGACAAGTACTCTATTGAGTAAAAGGTATACATAGCAGAGATGGAAACCACAAAGAAGCTAGCACATAACAAATTGATATTAATTAAAGGTGACACTATGACTCATCATATGTTTGTTCAATTTTATCTATGTTTTGAGAAAAAGTCATCATTATTTATTGTTTGTGGTTTCATCATGTTAAATTGGAGTTGTTTCTATGAGCTTTTTTCTACTTGGAACAAGAACATTTGTTCCATAGTTCTACATGCCACTGCAGCATAGTAGCAGTTCTTTTTCTTTCAATGAATACCAGTACCACTAGCCAATCTTTGTAAGCTATTTCAAGCTTAGTTCCAAGTAGCATCGGACATATCCTGATTCTGTATATGGTTACACAACTCTTCTGCTTAGAATAAAGGACAAGTCAGAGATTTTTTGACCCATAAACCAACTAGTTTGTGGCTGGGCATTAGACCAACGGTCAAAGAGCAACAATGTCCGAACGTTCCAGAAAATAAACTCTTCATGAAGATTGGATAACAATATGGATAGGCACGCAGTAACACATCCATTTGAGGCCATTACCAATATTTTCCATATTGGGGTGGAGCCTGGTTTTGGCGAACCGTTTTTATGAACCAGTCCGGTTCATGTTTTGTTACGACCTCGAAAAGGAGACATGATTCATTGAACGAAGGCTTGGGCCTATCACAAACATGTCTCACGGGGGTTCGGGGACATCGGCCCCGAAAAAATATTCCGACCTGATTTCGATACGTTTGGGTTTGGATCTGGCCCAGTTTAAAGAGTTGTCTATTAATAGCGTATATTAGGGTTCGTAGCATTATATTCAGCATTTTCTTGATTTCGCTTGTAATTCTCTCTAAGACGTTTTCGTCTGTTTTAGTGAAATCTCTGCAACTCCCGTGGATGTAGCCAGTTTTGCCGAACCACGTAAATCTGTGTTTTGACTTTTCTTGTCTGCAGGTTTTTTCGTTATTCAGAACATTGCAAAGGCTTTAATGGAGTTGGAATGTAAAAATACCCATTCATCCACAAGAAATTCTCTATTGACTCAAAGCTGCATCAGTGGAATGGGATAAGATAGGGGAGGAATAGATGGTTCTGTGTGATACTAATGGTCGAAAAATCAGATGACTAAATTACACATGACACATCGTAACACACCATTATTCCAAAAATTAAGTCAAAATCTACGCGTACATAATAATATGAAAAATATATGAAGCATCTTAGTCAAATAAAAATGAAGTAGAACAATTCAGATTTGAAGCAGACATATTCCAACTTGAAAAAGGATCTTTCAATATAATCTACGACTTTTTGGCTACTTCTTGATGGCTAACCATTTTCTGCTCATACTAAAAATACTTAGTGCAAGGGTACATCAGTACACCTTATACAATTCATTACTTACAGAACCAAACTATGACCCCTTAACCTTCAAACACTTTATGTTCGTCATCTAGTTAAACTTCTATGTCCATAACCTTTTGTTTGAAAACAATAGTAGTTTCTAGAAACTATTTTAACAAGCGACTTGTGAATTTTCCCAGAAGAATATCCCCATGCTCTCATCTACAATTATTCATACTAGTAAATGACTTCACTCAAGGTACATTAAATGAGAATTAACTTTCACATTGCAGCCAGCTTCCTGATATTCTCACATAATATCCTTTTAATAAGTTTCCAGAAAAGGCTTTCAAAGACTCATATTTTGCTCAAAGCACAACATAACCGAGAAATTTTGACCAGATATCTTATCCGTGACAAACCATCTAAGACTAGATATTGAACACAAAGTCGAGCCATGTATTTAATATTTAACAATGCCTAGAACATATCTCACCAAGAGCTCCCATTATTCGATGCTTCAGCGATTGGGAAAGGCGTGAAATGTCAAAGCGGCAATCCAAGTCAAAGAACATTACTAACTTCTCCAAGCCACCGTAGTTCACACCATTCCACTCCTTTGGAAGAATACAAGTGACAGCAGCCTAAATATGACAGAACCTGTTATGTTTGATCTCCAAATAGATGATAGTCTGAAAAGTACTCAAAGCTTGAACGCCATCATCGCTATACAGTATCCAATGAACCAAGTAGGCAATCAGTGTCCTCCAAGCAAATCAAATCCCGTAACATGAGAAATAATTTGAAGGAGACAGGAACACATTTAAGAGATAGTAACTTATGGTATTCTCCTTTCAAATGTGGGCTAGATTTTTTTAAAACTTTGGTGTCCGGGTAAGCTTGAGCACACCTCGACTAATCCACGGGGCCCTGAAGAGACCATGTGAATACCTAGTGGCCCCAAGGATTATTAGAGTTATTACTTCAATAACGTAATTTAAGCAGTCTTATTATTTGAACAATGGAAACATTATTACTATGTGGCATATGCTAAAAATTCATATGGTACGGTGAATTCAAATGAACTGTTTAGTGTAATCTTCTTTTAATGTATTATGTATATATTGGATTATCATAATGTTTTTTATATGTATGCACAGATGTTGAATTCACCTTCCTCGTTTCAAGTAACAGTTTGAATGTTACATCCAATTGTAGAATTTTTGGTTTGTCCGTTTGCAAAACAAACCCAACGTCCCTGATCAATCAATAATAGCAATGCACGTCAAAATCAGAATTAACCTATGATGCATGGAAACTCCATGTAGGGTGACCTCCGCGGGAAGGTCTCTAACTCCGAAACTTCCCGGAACGCCAGTAAAAATCAAGAGTCTGGAAATTATGAGGAACTTCCTGGGGACATGTTCCCCCTTTTGAAATGTTAGCCGTGTATATTTTAATAAATTTAAATAGATAAGGGATGTTACTATAAATAATTGTAAATAAAATATGATGTATATTACTAATCCTATCAAGATCCCCGACCCCAATCTAAACCCTACCTGCTTATACTTCAACAGAGAGAAAACAATTTGGATACTTTCAAGACTTCCAGACAATCTCATAGAATTTGACGACCTCCAATTTCTCAAGTGCCTCCACATGTTTATTGAGTAATAATCCTTTAATTTGCAATAATCTATCTCATCCAAACAGCCTCTATGTCCTGGAAATTAGGGAGGAAGACCTCCTCTATATACTATGGTTATGTGGGTCCATGACTATCTTGTACTTGTATGGTGGAAAGAGCTCCGGGTGTTTGTTTGGATCTCCTTCCGCGATATAGCACCTCGAGTTGATGAGTAGACAATCCAAAGTCAATCTTCTTGTGTCTTGGCAACGGGCGAGATTGGAATTGGAATACCAGAGGTCTTGAATAATAGTGTCACGGAAACAGAAGTCAATTCGACGTAGGAGATTCTTTTCACTGTCACATTGGATTGTTTGCTAATAATCCAGGGTTTTGTCCATTAAGCTTCCTTTGAAGTTTGACCAAGAGGCAAGTAGAGCCGAAAATGCACCAATTTGTATGTTTAGGAGAAAATGAGGGCCTAGGAAGCTATAATGTGCAGCAACAAGTAACTGGACTAATAGCAGAAAGGAAAACGCTTTTTTTGCGGGCATGAATCCGATTGAAACCTCACATACACACTGCTTGAAAATTCAAGGGTAAATAGCAACAGACATCTCTTCAATCCTTGAGACAGAATCATGTTCCCCTTCCAATATTTTCAATTTTGTATGGGTTTTAGTTAGGGTTTACATATTCATTCTCTTGAAGTAAATAGAAATGTAGTTTGCGCATTCAATCAAACACCTAGCGTTGCCAATCCTGAAACTAATGATACTGATGCATACGGCAATTGATCGGCTTTCAACACGGCCATGAGTAATGTCTATTTTGGGAAAAAAAATGATTAAACAGATTCGGATTTGTGGAGAGGAGGAGAGCATATACCTCTATCAAGATGTTGGTTTTAGAGGAGGGAGAAGCGCCGGCGATCTCGACGACGTTACCGACGCGGAGGGGGACTCGGTGGAGAGGAGGGAGAAGCAACAATGGGCGCTCTCTGAGAACCCTAGCTATCATAGCCTTCGCAGTTTCGTCTCCCTGAATCCATCTTTCCACTTCCTCTCCCATTATCAGAGAACTTGTGCTGCTACACCCTCTGTTTTTTGAGAAATTGAATGTTTGCGGCTTCAGTGAGGAAAGCACCAACTCTGTTTCATTTTGAGGCTAACCAGGTTAGAATGTACTACTATTAGTTACACTAGGGATTGTCCGTGCCGGGGCACTATCCCAACCAAAAAAGTTTAGAAAAATGATAACACGCAGTATGAAGATATGCATCGGCGCATGTACTTGCTGAAATATCAACTCTTGTAAGAGAGAAAAACAACGAATGTTGGTTTACTCAATCATTATTAAAATAGGAGAAGTTAAAGATGTGTGTGTGGAGAAATTGGGATGAAATTAAAAGAGTGGTGGGTGGTATGTGAGATCTACGGGTTAGAGTTGATTTAATCTAAAGGCAGAAAAAAAGTCAACCGTGCTATTTTATAGAATAGATTTTGATAACAGAGAAGTACCACTCTGGGTGCGTTTGGTAGAGTAGTTTTTCTTTGGTTTATGGTTTAAAAATCAAATAGTTTATCGAAAGTGTTTGTTTGCAGTGGTTTAAAAATCAATTTTTAATCTAGTTTTCTTGACATTTTATCTTGGTGAAAAGAACCAACTTTGGGTGGTTTTTCTTTTGGTTTATTTCTATGACACATCGTAGATGTATTAAATTGAAAATCTACTCTTATTTTGGTAGCTCTCTGAATGTTTAGTCATCAAGATGATTAAAAAGACTGCACAAATTTTTTTCTATACTTTTGCCACAATTGGTCTTTAAATCGGCTAAGAAGTTGGTCTTTCCAATCTACCCTCCAAGACTTTAAGTGGGTGTGGTGTCCTTTTATTTCTGTAATTATCCAAAAGCAAACACCGATTAAAAATTTAACAACTTCTTATTAATTAAAACTTGAATCGATTGCCCTCCACATCACCATCACTCTCTGCACTCTCTCTCTCTCTCTGCTCTTTCCTCTCTGCAAGTGTGAAACCCACTCTCTCTCCTCCTCCTTCATGGCGTCCTCCTCCACAACTGCTCCCTCCTCTTCATCATCACCGTCCATAGATGCCACCGGCTCCGGCTCAGTTGCTGCGGGTGTTGATCAAACTCCGGTGGCCACTGTTACCCACCCCACCGCCGGGACTATCGGCTTCCTCAACCGTCAATTTCCCACCATTCTTGTTGGAAATGATGAGGCTAGAACTATATTTTGAGTTTGATTTTTAGTTTGTTTTGATTTGTATCATTCAATTTTGGTTGTGTTGGGTTAAATCTGCGATTACCTTAGATCTAGTTTTCTTTTTCCATAGAGACGATCTGGGTTGAGTTAGATCTAGGTTTTGGTGAACGGGGATGAAACGCCTGCCAATGGCATTTTTCCGAGATGACCTGGTCTAGCACCTGACGACCTGGGACGAACCCAGACGATCTGGTCCAGAGTTCGTCTCGGAGAACGACCTACAGGTCGTCTGTGTTTTCCCCTTTTCGACTGTATGTTTTTCCTATGTCGTATGGGTTGTGCAGAACTACAGACCACTTTTCACAAATTTTTCTAAGTCTCAATACTAATTTGAACACTTAGATAACTTGTTTGAACACCAAAATATGAACAAAACGGGAATTGAACAATAATGAACTACACACTTTAGAACTAAACAGGGGCCCGTAGATACTCGTCCTTGTGCATTCTGACTACTGTTACACAAAATTCGCGAAGAGTTTCTAATGCTGTTGTTTCCCCCATTCGAAGATATTCATCTAGAGAATCTGCAGAAGATCCGTAAGCTAACATTCGTAGTGCTATTGTTAGCTTCTGATAGGCAGAAAAAACCTTACGATTAGTACAGTCACGACGCTGCACAAAGTAAGGATTATGTTATTGGATATTTTCTTGCAACCGTAAGAACACTGGGCGCTTCATCCGATATTGTGGTCTGAAGTCGTCGTCGGAGTACACAGGATTGGGAATGAAGTAGTCTTTCATAAGTTGTGCATCACCAACTTCACGGTGGCGTTCCTACTCTCGTCGCTTCGAACCTGAAGATGAAGAAGCCCCGCCAGTGTCCTGATTTGAGATCGTCGCTAGAGTATTCGTCATTGTTACTGCAGTATTTATATGGATCGTGTCAAGCAATTCTTGGTCAGAGTTGAAACAATTGTTTAGGATAGCATTCTAATTGTTGGCCATGAAATTGTGAATTAAACTGTAGAGAGATTATGTGATACCGAATAAGTATGGATGGTGAGAGAGATGAAGTATACAGAAGTTTGTTTGATAGATGAGTATGGATGTTGTTAAGGAGATGAAATATGCAGAATGTGTTTTGTAGAGATAGTAATTAGTTGGAATAATGAGATGAGTGGAAATATGCAGAAGATAGGATAGTGGAAAAAGATGGGTTCCTAATTTGTCTTCAGTGGTTGTCATTGGACAAAACTAGTGAGCGACATATCAATAGGGACGGTGTATGTTTGATAAACTATGCAGAAGATAGGATAGTGGAAAAAGATGGGCTCCTAATTTTTCTTCAAGTGGTTGGCATTGGACAAAACTATTGAGTGACATCATAATAGGGATGGGGGTATGATTGATAAACTATGCAGAACATAGGATAGTGGAAAAAGATAGGCTCATAGTTTGTCTTCGAGTGATTGTCATTGGATAAAACTATTGAGTGACATTTTAATAGGGATGGGGTATGATTGATAAACTATGCAGAAGATATGATAGTGGAAAAAGATTGGCTCCTAGTTTGTCTTCAAGTGGTTGTCATTGGACAAAACTATTGAGTGACATCATAATAGGGATGGGGGTATGATTGATAAACTATGCAGAACATAGGATAGTGGAAAAAGATGGACTCCTAGTTTGTCTTCAAGTGATTGTCATTGGATAAAACTATTGAGTGACATTTCAATGGGGATGGGGTATGATTGATAAACTATGCAGAAGATATGATAGTGGAAAAAGATTGGCTCCTCGTTTGTCTTCAAGTGGTTGTCATTGGACAAAACTATTGAGTGACATTTCAATAGGGATGGAGGTATGATTGATAAACTATGCAGAACATAGGATAGTGAAAAAAAATGGGCTCCTAGTTCATCTTCAAGTGGTTGTCATTGGATAAAACTATTGAGTGACATTTTAATAGGGATGGGGGTATGATTGATAAACTATGCAGAAGATAGGATATTGGAAAAAGATGGGCTCTTAGTTTGTCTTCAAGTGGTTGTCATTGGATAAAACTATTAAGTGACATTTCAATAGGGACGGGAGTAAGAGATGCTGATGATTTGATGGAGCAGTATGGATGGGGTGAGAAAGAAGAAATTTGATGGAGTCCGTTTGCAGAAGGTATCCATATTCATATAAATACAGTATCCATATGCATGAAATATAACACTTGTAACACTTATCTCAGTTTCATAATACAATGTCTACTTTCAGGGAGTCCAACAGTTGGTCCCAAGCTGAAGATGAAGCTTTTGCCATGCACACACTCTAATATCTTATGATTCAATTGTAGGTACAAATCAAGAAATCGGTTCATTCTGAAAAAGAATTCACCCAACTATGTACAACATACTTTGTGCCGGTGAAAGCCACCCCAATCACCGTAGGACTGAACAAGCATACATGTCGCGCTTTAAAAGACAAATAAAAGAGCCGTGTATGGAATGAAAAGAGGCTCCGGAAAATGCTCGCAATCTCCATGCGACAGGAACAAATCTGTTAGACGAAGTAAGTATTAGCTACTAGTACTTTGTACCACTTTCATTTATACAAATATTATTATTACTAATATTTGTTGGCTACAGTATAACATTGCGCAACGGTTTTACAAGAACAAAAAGACGGGGATTTTTTTTTCCAGATGCAGCATTGTTGGGAGATTTTGAAACACAGTTCTATTTCAGCCAACTTCAAACATGGAACGACCTTATGCTACTAAAGAAATGTCGATGTCCCAATTCAACTCACATGCACAACCTGTCGAAGAAGGGGTTGAAGTACCAAATCCAACTTTTGGTGCGACTAGTTCCAGACCTAGGGGAAGAGAGAAATCCAAACAAAGAGGGAAGGCTATTGCAAGCACCACCAACAACGCAATGGCTGATCAAGTCAGTGCATTGAGGTAAACAATAAAATTGCAGCTGGCGCTCAAGCCAGAGATGAAAAAATACGTAGGATGAATGAGATAAACAATTCAAACAGGAGAACGGATAAATTTATGGAAATTATGTATATAGATTGCTCTCAATTGACCCCTGATACACAACTTTATTACTCTGATATGTTAGAATTGTTAATCTTAAGAAAGATTGATAGTGGGGTAAGGTGGAGACCCGTGGTGCAACAACCCCCTTATCCGGCTCGGGACAAGACCGGGAGGGCGATGCTTAATAGAAGCGGCGGAGATCAAAAGCAATACATTTCAATACATTTATTCATATTATTAAACACCAAACTTAGAGTATTACACACTAGTTTCTACTATTACACAAAACTATTTCACAAAACTTATCTAACATTTATTAGATAGTCTACTGGTGACGTCCATACTCTAGATGAGCCTCGCGCCCCTTCTATCTTACAATCCAGCTCCTAGGCCTGCGGTGGGAAGAAAAACAAGAACCGCAATTTCCAAAATCAGCTTGAAATGCTGAGTGAGATACACCTTAGCGTGTAAAACAAGGAAGATGAAATAGTTGATAATTCAAGAGTTTAGTAAAACAGTATCAGAGTACGAGTAAAACATTATCAGAGTTTGCAGCAGAAATAATCATTTATGAACATTCCAGAAACAAATCCATTTGTCGAAATTCTGATTCGTTGCACGTTTCCAAAACACAGGAGCAAAGAGATCAATTTTTATCATTTCGCTGTAACCAGGGTAGACCAGTGATCTTAGGGGCACACGGAGTCCCGCATTTTAGGGAATAAAACCCAAGGGATCTAAACCTTAGGGGCACACGAAGTCCCGCATTTTAGGACATGAGTCCAAGGGATCGAAACCTTAGGGACACACGAAGTCCCGCATTTTAGGGATCTGAGCCCAGGGGATCGAAACCCAATAGAAGTAACATAACTGGTTCCGGTACAAGCGAATATTTCCACTTTGCGTTACGATCGTATTATTATTGCGTGACAATTTCAAATAATCATTTCGAAAAAACTCAAGTAAAGCATGTGGGCACAAAACACATATTGAGGCAAGTTTTAAAATCATATAATGACACGAATGAAGCCAGGCTAGGCATGTAACTCACAAATATATTTTGAGACAGTATTAAAATCATATACTGACACGAAAGGAGCTAGGCGTGCTAGGCTAAGCATATAACTCATCTGAAGTCAACTCAGCAATCGTACAACGGATGTTCAACGAATCCTACGTCCACGTATCTGTCTCCTACAATTTACAAATCTCTAGTCACAATTGTGTCATTTCTGAATAAACGAATACACCAGCCCTATAAACATGCTTGACTAGATCGATTTCTAACTACAACTCTTACGATTCCTTTATAAAGCTCGTGTATATGTTATATACTTATATAAAGAAGCATTTTGAAATAATTATTAAATCAACATCGATAAATACATTTCCAAAATAAACAAATTATGATTACCAGCAATATTAAGAAAATAGCATTATCTTCTCTATAAAAGTTATTTTAGCTAGAAAACAATATCAAAATAAATATACTTTATTAGTAAGTAGTTAAATAAATAATCCAAACTCATTCGATAATAAAACTATAATGATATTACAAAATAAATATTTATTAATGCAATTTATTTTATTATGTCAAATAGGCCTCTTGCTAAGAGTTTATTGAGCAAATACTCAGAAATCACCATTTAAAGTGACGTTTAGTATTTAAAATAATATATTTTTCAATAAAAATAATGATTTACTGGCATCATATTATTACTACTAAATTAATCAACTTATTTTATATTATTAAAGCATTCTTTTAATTTATTTTGCCATAATTTTATTTTTATTCCAAAGCATAAATTTATTTGAAACATATATAGCATTTCTAAACTAATAATCCAATTAAAAGCTATTTCGGAATCTATAAACAACAACTACTTCCCCAACAGATTCATTAAAGAACACCCACAACCCCTAAGCTTTTGAAAACATCTTCTTTAAAATACACTTAGCTCCCCCTAAACATGAATAATCAAGTTCATCAATCAAAACGCGAATTGAAGCATGCAAAACGCGAATTTGACTACTGAAATCAACTCACGACGAGATTTAGAGCTTACCCAACCCAAGAATCGCGAGAAACGGTCGAGAATCGAGTCGGGTCAAGTCGCCGAAACGGGTCGCCGGAGGTGAGCTCGACCGGAGCTGTTTCAGTTGGTTCTGGCGTCGGCTGAGGGCTCCAATAGCTTGGTCGGACCCTATATAGGCTAGGGAGACCGAGGGAAGGAGATGGGTGGCGTTGGATTGAGTTGGCCGAAGAGTTGGCCGGAAAAAATGTAGTTCGCCGGATTTTCTCCACCTACTGTTGCTGCTGGTTTTGACCTCTGTTTCTCCTTCTACTGCTGCTTATGGGGTCGAAACAGGGTTGGAAAGAGAGATGGAAGAAAAAGGTGAAGCAAAGTGGAGTTGGTGGTGGTTCGGGTTGTCTTCCCGAAGGCAACGGCGGCGGCAGCGGCTCTGTTTCCGCTGCTGCTTCTTGCTCTGTTCCGGGGGCAGAGAAACAGAGTGAGATGGAGGGAGAGAGAGGAAGTGAGTTCGTGACAGAAGGGGAAAGAGAAGGAACAGGGGGTGGCTCTTGGCCTCTTTCCCGTTGGCGGCAGCGGCGGTGGTTGGTGGTTGGGTTTTGCCAACTGCTGCCGCTGCTATCTCTTGCTCTGTTTTAGTATGGGTCAGAGAGAGAGAGAAAGCAGTGAGTTGAGAGGGAGAAGGACGATGGTGTTTTGGTGGTGGTGGCCGAAGGTGGAAGTGGTGGTTGCGGTGGTGATGGCTTGATGAAGATGGAGATGATGATGATTGTTGTGGTGACTGTGTTGTGAGGGGGAGGAGGAAGAGGTGATATTTATAGAGAGGTGATGATGATGAGAACGGTGAAGCGGTGGCGGTGGCGGTGAAAGTGTTGGTGTCGTGGAAGAAAAAGAGAAGAAGAAGAAGTTGAGAAGGAAACAACTCTTCTGTGGAAAATATCTCAAATAAAATATAGAGTTTTTAGAAATTATTGTGTGTAGCTTATGTACTAGTTGCTTGAATGATTGGGTGTGGCACACACACACACAAGTTTGCGGTGGTCGTACACGCGGTCATACCTAAACTAAAAAAATACTGGCGTGTTTATTTTACGAATCTTAACTTAGCGTTCTCAAAAATCTTATACTAGAAAAACACGATAAATTACTCTAATTTTATTTTTCGCAAAAAATTTTTATTTAGCTCCCCGAATTACTATTTTACCCTTAAGTTTTAGACGGGGTATTACACGTGGGCTTGGGGAGCTCACGACTGGGGATGGAAAGAATTGGCGTCCTACCCGTCTGGTGAATTAGTCTTTGAAAATTACCCGTCTCTCACTTATGTTTGGCTTGTGTAACCCACGCGGGGGTCACACAATTTAATCAACTAAAATTAACACTTAATCAGGCAAATTAATAAAACAAACCAATACACATCATCATCCACCCCCTCGAATTCACTCCAACTGCAACTGCAACTCACTCTCTCTCTTCTCTGCAACTCACTCACCGTCGCTCGCTGCAACTGTACCCATGGCTTCCACTATTTCTTCTTCTTCCTCCGCTCCGGCCGCCCTCTTACCCCTTCCCAACCCCGTCGCCACTGAGACACCCACTGTCGACGAAGAGGTTTGCCTTTTCAAATACCCCCTTTCTCAATTCTGTAACTTACTTGATGATTCCATGTACATGTTTGTAATTGATGTTTGAATCAAAGAAAAATCAAATCCATGTTTGAATATCTTGTCACCTGTAAAATTTGATCATAATTCCACCAAATCAAGAGCTCGGACGAGATCCAGATCTAAAACTCTGACGATGACCTGTTCTAGATCGTGGAACTCGTACGAGTAGTTCTCGTCTCAGTATCACGAGATGAATACTGAGACGAGAACCTATAAAACTGGGACGAGGAGAAAGCAAGACCCTGCCGAGGAGCAGTTTACTCGTCTTAAGATGAGAACTTCACACTCATCTCTGTATAAGCCAGCTTATACTGAGACGAGCATGACTCTCGTCTCGGTTAAGACCAGTTTATATTGGGACGAGCAATATTCTCGTCTCGGTAGAGACCAGCTTGTACTCAGACGAGCAACATGCTCGTCTCAGTATATCAAGTTTATACTGCTCGTCTCAGCAGTTAGAAGATGAAAAAAAACCCATTGATTCCAGACTTAGAACAGTCCTGCAACTTTAACACTTAAAATTATTTATCTGTGTAGACTTGAACAGTAATGGATCTCCCATCAACACTTCACGTAAAAAAAATGTGACACACTTATACTGAATCTAAATTCAGTAACACTTATACCCTCAAAAAAAATTCAGTAGCACTTACAATAATTAAAAAACATATAATCTTTTAAGTAACAGACCATTATAAATACTTTGAAGTATTTCATTATTTATCTGACATTATTAATGAAAGTTTAATTTGAATTGTAGAAGCAAATAATCAAGGTTTCGGAGTTCGACGAGAAGTTGGGAGATGTACCGCTTCCATTGTGCCAGATTAAAGTCGAGAAAGGAAACATCACTACGAGGGTAGCCTTGAAAGGGTACAAGCAGAGTTTGCAATACGTCTGCCCTGAGGTTCGGGAATTGATTGAAGAAAGGCTCCCACAGCTGAAGTTTTTGTTGGACATCCATTGCGCGAGCAACGTTACCTTTCCTAGTATGGTTGTGAATCTTGTCATGCACGCAAAGATGAACACGGAGAAAAAAGATCCTGAGTTTTGGTTCTACATAAACAACATGCCAGTTCGGTTTGGATTGCAGGAGTTTTGTTTAGTTTCGGGGTTGAGCTTCAACGAAACAACTGGTTATGGTGATAAAGAGCATGCATACGGGTGGGCTGCAAAGTATTTACCTGATCAGAGGCTCGGTAACAACACCAATGTATTGGAGATTGAAAAGGTTTTGCATGGCCTCAAGCCCAAAATCAAAGATTTGACTGAGGATGAGAAATTTGATTATGCGAGACTGCTAATGGTATGCCTTATTGGACGAATGACGTTTGTGAAAACCAATGCGGACACAATATCCATGACACTGTTTGGCCTGCTTTCGGATTTTGAAAGGGCAAACAAATTCGGATGGGCCAGGTACTTGTGGCCAGGTTTCGCTGAGCAAGTGGCTGAGGAGACTTGGACTAAATGTATGGATGGACACGGTCGCCGGAAGTACAACATGTTGAACTTTCCGCACATATTTCTGGCATGGATTTGCGATGCCATACCCCACCTTGGTGATCAGCTGGGAAAACCGAGGGCAGGTAAGTAAAGGAAGTTGCCGCGCTTGGCTAATTGGACGTGGAGAGGATGCACATTGGGCTTGGAAGAAGCAACAGAATGACATGAGACGAGTAGATGCATCGTCCCTGTCCTTTCAGACAATACAGGGACGAGCATCTACTCGTTCCAGTCTCCACACGATCCACAGCACACATCAAACCCAGAATGAAGAACACAGCATCAATATAATGAACCTAAATTTAATCAGAAACACAACTAAGATCAAATTTAATAAAAACACGCTACTAGCACACATTTTACAACATTATGACGATAATATAAGAATCATAGCAAAAGTAGAACAAGAGTTTAGGGTTTACCGTAGCTCAACAACAATGGCGAGAGAGAGAGACTTCTATACACAAAGTGGGAGAACCAGAGCAAATGAGAGTGAAAAATGAACCAATTTTGAGGCTGTAATGCAGCTGGTTCATTAAGTTTACAGTTGGAGTTAATTCAACTGTACTTTGGTAGGTTAGGGTAGATGGAATCATTCAATGTTTTGAGAGAGAGAGAGCTACACATTTATTAGGGTTTGTTTTTCCGTTTGAGTATCACTCTCACTGACAAGGGTAACAGGGAAATTCAATGGTTTCTCACAGGGTACGTGTCATCAGCCATGTCACACCTAGTTGCCCCACTTATTTGTTAACAACTCTTGTAAGCATTTGTTTAAAATGGAGGGCATTTTTCAAATAACAATTCAGCCAAGTGCATAATTCAAAACACCAATTCAGAGACTGACATTATTCCAATTGCCCCATGTGGGAAACAGAATTGAAGAAGACGATGTCCGGTGAAAGCGAGGATTCCGACCATTACTCCGAAGACGTTGAACCAGAGGACCCCACCGACGTGGACGAAGACGACGACGACTCAGTTTCCCACAGACCACATCACGATGTTTCCGACTGGCCCTGTGATTTCTCCTCCGACGACACATCACCACAATCGAAACGTCCTAGGGTTGACAGAGCCGATCGGCTCAGTGCGCTTCCTGAATCAATCATCCTTCACATCCTCTCATTTCTTCCGACCCTCGACTCTATCAGAACTAGGGCTTTGTCCCGAAGATGGCAATATCTCTGGACTCTTGTTCCCACTCTCCATTTCATGTACCCTGATACTAATCGATCTCGAGTAGCTGTGTCTCCTGATCCCGTTTTCGATTTCATTCATTTCGTTGACAAAACCCTAGTTCTCTGCGACGGTTCGGTCAAGGATTTCGGGGTTAATTTCGGTTACGAAAAGCGATTTGCTTCTAGTTGTCATCTCTGGACTCGATTCGCTTCAAGGAATGGCGTGGAGAAGTTGGAATTGGTCTTCCATCAGGCAGGATCATCGACCCGTGATGATGACATTTACGTGTTGCCGCAGTTTCTGTATACAAACTCAGAGTTCAGAGAATTGCACTTCTCTTTGTGCAGGGTGGAGCCGAAAACAACCGTTGTTTGGAATTCTCTGAAGAAGTTGTCGATTGGGTATGTGAGTTTGAGTGATGATGTAATTCAGAGAATATTGGCCGGCACTCCGGTGCTGGAGATGCTGGAACTGTATCACTTTGCAGGTATCCAGCATTTGCTTATTGGCAACTCAAGTGTGAAGAAATTGATTTTGAGAGAGAAATGGAGCAGGTCTCCTTACCGCCGAATGGAGTTGGAAATCTCGGCTCCCAATGTCGAGTCTCTGGAAATGGTGGGCAACTATCAGAATTGTCAGCTGGTCGATATCAAATCTTTGGTCGAGGCTAATCTGTTCGATCTGTGCTTGGATCATTCTACGGACGGTGATTTGGTAAACAAGGCACGGTGCCTTCTTGACAGCTTTGCTCATGTGAAGACTCTTACACTCGGGACTTGGGCTATATTGGTTTGTCCTTCAACTCCTTTCACAATTACTTCTTTTATCTTGGTTGTCATTAAAGATGAGGAGGCTGGAGTCACATCTTAAGTTTTTTCAGACATATTCCCAATTCATAGCAGGCGTCTTAGTATGTCTGAAAAGTTACTCCCAAGGAACCCTCTTAACATCATTGACAATACTTTTAGTAACTAATGCTCATATGCACACATTCTCTTCCACAACTTTAAAGAGGGGTTCTTCAGGAAAAGAACTTGAGATCACTAGTGCCATGTTGTATCCGTTTTTCATGTTCAGTGAGGAAGACAATGCACTTCATTTATAGCTTAGATTCTAGAGTAAAGTACATAGTTGGGGCATTGTTACTTCAAGTATACTTCCAAATGACATTTCATACATTTTTTTGGGTTTAAGATATTGCTTTCACAATCCTGGGTCAAGTTGCACAACGAGAAAGCTTCTTCAGGGTGATGGCTCCAGCAGGAATCAAACTGACGACCTTTGCTGGGGGACACAAGCTGCTTACCCCTTGGCCTGACCACTTTGGGTTATGACATCTCATTATTAACGTTGATGAGAACATGTCTATCTTTTTTCATCTTAGATTAATTGTTAAGTAACTAAATTAGATCTTGCTATTGTTGTGTATTGACTTGCTTGCTTGCTTGATAAATGTCTTGCAGAGGTTCTTGTATACACAACTGTTTTTGAATTATCCTGCATCTGCCAACTCTTATACCTCGTTTCGTTTTTACTAAATGGACTAGGGGCTGGCAGTGCTGCATACAAAATGTTTGAGCCCTCGGTTGTTGAAGTGCAAATGTTTGACACTGGATACCAGGCTGTGGAAATCACATCCCCTTGGAATAGCAATCCTTTTGAGATACTTTCCGCTATTGCACACATTGACTCTGATTGTGACCTCGCCCGCATCCCGTAGTAGACAGGTGCGTGCTTTCTATTGGGTTCCTAGTTTGCTTTCTTGATACTTATTATTTTTTGCTAAAAACTTTGAGGCTGTTGCTCAATGTCTGTGCGGCGGAACCACATATTTGTACTAGGAAGATATTACATCTTTTGAACTCCTGAAGTTACGGTAGGAAGTTAGGAGTTTGGTTTGCCACATTTGTTCAGTATAACATTCTTAGAATTATAGTTAGCAACATTCTTCTTGTGCGTAGAACTACAAAGAAAAATCAATCATACATACTAACCAGTTTGCGAGGCGTAAGAATTTTTCTACCATTTACTTGTTATTACACTTAAGAGAGTTCTAGGATCAAAGATACAATGGTTAGAAAGTTGTCTGAACACTGATATGGGTCATAGAGTCCTACAAAGAGCCATAGAGGATCGAAGTGAAATAGAGGAGGAGAGAAAACCTCAATATTAAGGACTGCATGGATCTAGAGGGCGGGTTGGAAGTAAGGTGGTAACAGAGAAGAGGCCAAAAGGGCCACCATGCATAGAGAACTCGACAATGACTGATACTGCGATAGTCGATAGGTATCCGAGTGCCTTTATAAGGTAAGAGACGAACTAACATGGACCTCATTACTAGTAGGATGTGGGTTAATGAGGATTATAACTGCTGGATGTGTTCCTTATCAAGGTCCACGTCCAAGTGTAACCATTAATAGTCAATAGCTAATTGATGTTTGAGTCTCTTCCTTAATGCAACCAGGTCATGGCTCCAACTGGTGTACCATATGCTCGAGCTTACAATTGAATAATTCCCAACTCCCACCACTATCTTTTGGGCACAGATATGTACGAGATGCCTTGAGCTCTATCTCAATGCTTGAGTAATGACAATGGAATAAGGGACATGGTACATGCAGCATTCGCCCTTGCGGGTGCCTTTAGACTTTGCTCACATGTATAACTGAGCTATAGTGTATACTAGCTAGGCCAATAGTATCAAGGGCTACGTGGTAGTGCATGTCCATGTTCCGTAAGTCTATGGACTAATTTGGGCGTATTTAAGTGCCACGTGGAGCCCTCAAGACCAAGTATCTATATATGCCATGGTTTTAAATAACGGTATCGGCCGACATATCGGTTCCGGTCGCGGGTAACGGAATCGGTCCGTATCAGAGAAACTGTAACGGGAATCGGGAACCGAACGCGTGAATGTTAATAATCGTCAAAAGATGCAAAAAAGTATTTTTAAGAGAATGTTTTGTATATCAAATATATTTATAGTCATGTACTAGTTGTTTAGGCCATGCCTAACTAGTTTTTAGACAATTAGACATTGTACACTTCATTATATAGCAAATTAATATAATGAGTATACAGAGTATTGTGTGTATCGCCAGGATATCGGTGGGTATCGGCCGTTACATGAGGATATCGGTGCGTATCGGTCGTGTCACTTGTGAATATGATTCACGTGAACCGTATCGGGTGTATCGGATTCGGCCACTACCTTTTCAGTTAAATATCGGCCGTACTGAACGGTAACGGCCTTTATTTGAAACCCTGATATATGCTATACTTCAGCTATTACCTTTTCTAATCCATCATAGTATATCATATATTAAAATATCTTGGGTAAAAGACACTGACCACCCCTGAGTTTAGGGTTAATCCCTCTCACCTACCCTGTGTTTTGGAAAAAGACACTTTGCACCCACTTAACGGAATATTCCGTGGACACTAAGCACCCTTATGTCCTACTCCGTTAGAAAGGGGAGAGATGTACTTTTTTCGGACCATATTGCCCCTGTGTATTGTTTGGACTATATATTACCCACTTTTTTATCATTAAGAACACCAAGAACACACCCATAAATGCCCAAAAATTCTTGTGCCAATCAGAGACAATGTTGGTAAGAAGCTACCTGAAAGTAATCGAACCACAACAACCTGCAATTTCTTCTTCAAACTTTACCAAATGGCTAAGGAAAATAATACAATTGATTTATAAACCTAGTCAAATACATAACAAACAGCAGCAAATTCTATTGGAAACACATCTTCATAAGAACCAAGAACACCACCGCCATCTCAACTCAGCCCCGCATCCAACTCCACCCACACAACCCAGCCCCAAATCTAACTCCACCAACGCCTCCAATTTGTACTGAAATCAAATCCAAAAAATACCCCATTCATAACCCAGAAACCCCATTGGTACAGAAATCAAACCCAATTGGTACTAAGAAAAAAAAAGAAAAAAGAAAAAAATCTGGTTGAAGATGAACCCCAGAACCATAGTTGTAACCCAGAGTTATTGTTCACCATCACCGTACATCGTCTTGCCTTACCAGAGCCTTCGCCGATGTCGTCATGTCTTCGTCGTTGTGTCTTCGTCATCGCCGATGTGGTCGTGTCTTCGTCATCGCCGACGTCGTCGTGTCGTCTTCATCGCCGGCGTGCGGTGGCGGAGGCGGTCGGCGTCGATTCAAGAGGGGGCGGTGAATGGGTCAGATCTGGAAGTTTTTCCCCCTCTGTTCAGCGCCGCCTCTCCGTCGCTCGTGATGTTTGGGTCTCCTTCTGCATCAGATCGAGAGAGAAAGGAGAAGATGAAGGAGGAGGATTGGTAGTGGTGGTTGTTTGCTGGTGGGGGGGGGGGGTGATTTCTAGCGGTTGTTTGCTGGTGGGGGCTGATCGAGAGAGGGATGGAGGAGAAGATGAAGATGAAGGAGAAATTTGATCGACAGGGAGATTGAGGAGAACAAAGAAATGAAGTAGAAGAGGAAGAGAAAAGGCTGCTGTTAAGGGGAAGAGAGAAAGAGAGTGTAAGAGAAAGAGAGATTACGGTTAGAAATGAGGAGAATGAGAGATGAGAGTAATATATATGAAGTAATTTGATCACGTTTTAGGGGTAAAATAGTCTTTTTTACCCATGCTGTTAGTCAACTTCCAGCTTCCATCCAAAAAAAGATGTAGACTGTCTTTTTCCAAAATACAGGGTAGCTGGGAGGAATTAATCCTAAATTCAGGGGTGATCAGTGTCTTTTACCAAATATCTTTTATCAGCCCATTTTCAATTTCCTCCGTTAACCTCACCGTCACAACATTTCAACCATCAACTTCACTGAAGTCAATTCACATGCCTTTTCTAGAGGTTGATTCTGTGCTTTAATTACTCTATATGCCTTTTCTGCACATGAATTTATTGATCTTTGGTGGGTCGAGAGCTTTGTGTAAGCTGGATGTAGAGAAGGCATATGACCATGATAATTGGACGTTTCTTTTCTTCTTCTTCTCTGTAGGATGGGGTTTAGTCACCATTGGGTGGGTTGGATTGAGGCTTGTATCACCACCATTAGACTTCCCACTTTAAGGACGGGTTTTCGTGGGATTCTCTCTCCCCTTTACTATTTATCATTGCTATGGAAGCCTTTGATAGGATGATGGGTAGAGCAGTTCACAGAGGCTTGTAAAGGTGGTTCCATATGAGGAAGGTGGGTGGCCTGCAAGTCCATATTTTCCGAAATTATTTGCAGATGATATCTTATTTCTTGGATGTGAACGCCAGTTGCATTAGTTATTTGTTGGGAGTGCTCAATTGGTTTCAGGTGGTGTCCGGGTTGAGGATTAATTTGAAGAAGTATGAGATGATCACAATAGGGATGTGTATGGAATTGCTGAGTTTGCTATTATTTTGCGTTTTAAGGTCACTAATCATCCTATGATGTTCTTGGGCATGCCTTTGGGGAGTGTTTATAAGGAAACTAAGGTGTGGCATCAGGTCATTGAGCGTCATCTTTGTAGATTGGCTGGCTGGAAGAGGCATTATCTTTCGATGGTATAAATTGGTAGATTGGGGGTTAAAAATACTTCAAGAAAAAAAAGAACTCTTTTGGTCTCTTGTAACTTTTTTTTCAATCAGTCATTCTTAAAACCAGCGTTTTTAAGACCAAAGAGTCGGGCGGAAGGGGGGGGGGAAGCTCTCCGTTCCTGGTTCTCCTGTAGCTGGATCCTCCGGAACCATAAGAATCCTTAGTTAGAATGGGATTCCAAGTCAGTCCCCCATATTGCATATAATAATATTATATTAAAAGTAAAAGCCTTATACCTACAAGGAACATCACAGGGATAGGAACTACTAGAGGTACTAAAGAAAGAAGAACAACAACTACTAATTCATCAGCTAATATATTCCCGAAAAGTCGAAAACTGATCCACAAGAAGCTCAACAAACTCCTGAAATAGCCGAGCTAATTTGAAGAAAGCGGAAGGGAAGAGACAAATAATTGAGGCAAATCTATCTCTCAGACGAGCTAGGACACGAGTTGGATTCAGGGTATTGCGTGTTGGCTTGTATAGAGTGGTGGTACGGGATTCGGCAGGTTGTCCTCTTTAATCAGGCTTTATTAGGGAAGTGGTTGTTTGGTCTATAGAGGGAGAATTTTTGGATGATGCTAGGTTTGGTAATGGGAGGGAAGGTTGGTGTTCCAACGTGGTTGTGTGGGATCTCACGGGTGTGGACTGTGGAAAGGGATTCGAGCAGGGTTGAAATGTTTTGGGGAGAGTAATGTTTATAATTGGTTCAGGCGATCATATTGCATGATCCGAAAGTGAGTCACTGTTTGAGGGTAGGAGGGGCCGAAGGAGAGGGAGTAGAGAGTGTGGTGTGGGACGTTCGGTTTAGGCGATATTTGAATGACTGGGAGGTCTAGGAATTATTAAACTTTTTGTTAGTCTTTACTGTATCAGACTAGGGGTTCACACCTTTTCGTTACTCTTTACTGTATCAGACTAGGGTTTCACACATACTGTAGTGGCGCCTGTCTTCGGTTTTTTGTTCTATCTTATTATTCCTCTCTATGCTGGGAACACAGTTCCTTAGTTCCTGCGCTTTGAAAAGTAGGCTAGACTGGTCTCTTTTTGTGTGTGGTGGGCAGCTCATGGGAGAATCTTGACAATTGACAACTTCGTTCGGCACCATCAGATTGTTTGTGCTAATACATATCAGAATCCATTAACCATTCGTTGCTTCATTGTCCAGCTGTGTGGTTCTTCTGGGGGCTGATTCTATTGACCTTCAGCGTTTGTTGGGTTGCTCCTGCTATGCCTTTGGAGTTCTTGATCACCTGGGGGAGGGGGGGATGGTGGGGGGGGGGGGGGGGGGGAAGAAAAAGGAGAAAGATGTGATGTTTAGCTCCTTTGTAAAGCGTGTAATATAGAGACCTTTGATGGGATTCATGTTTAATGCTTTTATCAGAGGCCTTAGCTTGCAGTTGTTGCTAGAATGGAAGTCATGTTTGCCATTTGGCGTAATTGACTATTTGTTGGATTCATTGGCATAGTTTTAGTCAGTTCGCTGTATAGTTTCTTATGTAAACTTTCTTTTTCAATTATAATATTTTTGTTACCTGTCAGGAAATAGCTTACCAGGGTCGTGAAACCCTTATAAGTTTGGTCCCGAACAGTAGATGGAAGATGATCAATAATTTTATCAGCGATATTTCAGGCCTGCAGGGGTAATTTCCATTTGGGGTCACTGCTCAACTGAAAATACTTTTCTGATTGAATGCCCAAATATGAAAAGTGAAACTGTCAGGGTTTGTTAATTTGTAAATCATGGCAGTCGCGACTATAAACAGACTCGCTTTTTTATTAGAGTAGAGTTCGCTTTGTTCTGTTTTGAAGCGCCAGTCTAGTAGGGCGACCGGGCCAGGAAGAAGCAACCCGGTCCCAATACTTGACTCTCTTTTGATAACTCCTACTGCCAAGCTAACTAACTAGGATTCATGGTTTCGTGAAAACATAAAGAGTGGTGTAATCTAAGGTCACACTTGTCACTCTCCTTTCTAACCACACTGAATCACAGGGGACACCCCCACTCGCTTGGCGAAATGGGATGACTGCTATCACAAATGTGTCACGATTAGACCTTTCTTTCTCCCGGCTAGCAGATGGGACAAAGCCTTGACGAAAAAGCGTGCCCTTGCTGACATTACTAGAGCAAGTAAAGCCAATTCTAACGAAAAAGAAGCTTGATTGATAAATAGATGGGATTTCCGCTTTTTGATACGAAAAACACGGGGTTTAATCACCCTTTTTTCAAAATGGACTCGGAAAATCATCCCCTTTTCTTCTTCTGTTATTGTTGACAGTGCAAACAAGAATAAAAGAAAGCATGACGATTGTTTGTAGTTGATTAGACGAAGGTAACTCTCACTCCTTTCGCTGTTGCCCCCTCCCCCAAACTTAGATTCCGTGGATTTGACTTCTTTTAAGCCACGTTCGCTATATGATAGGTAAACCACACTTGATAGCCCTTCCAAGGGCTTTACACCGAGAGAATATGTAGTTGTTAACGTTTTAGTTCTTCCTTGTGACACCTTTCGAAGGTTGTGCCTTGGTCGCAGAGTTCGAGCAAGAGGCACTTATAGTTAGAGAAGAGCATTTGCCTCCCTTCCATCTTTGTTGTTGATTTCCGATGCCTTAAAAGCCTTTCTTCGTCGACCCTAGTCTAGTGACTAGAACTCTATGGTATTAAGCATAACAGGTGCCTCTGAAGGTACCATTGCAAAGGCATACTGCCCTGGCTCATAGGACGTAGATCGAAAGCATCTGCTGCTTCTTACTTAGTTTACGCTATTTCGCGTACTCTCCTTCTTGGGACGGAAACTGAGACTTCAACATGATCGACGCCTTCTACCTCTGGCTATGATAAAATAGGAGTACTAGATTGACCTTATGCTTCAATTCCAGTTCTCAATCTCCCATGGATTTACCTCCTACTGGCAGGCCGTATCGCACTTCCCTTGGGTTGGGCCTGTAGCTTCTTTCTTTAGGTTCAAAAGGTTATATACATAGAGAAATTGCGTCCAATAGGATTTGAACCTATACTCAAGGTTTAGAAGACCTCTGTCCTATCCATTAGACAATGGACGCTTTTCCTTCATCTTTAGACTATCGGACAAGGGTTGACTAATGGTTTGAGAAAGTTACATAACTGGGGTCAGATAGGCTTTCACCTTACCCCCCTGCCCTTTGAAGTGCATTTATCAGATCAACTCCCAAGGCAAGAAGCAAACCTAGTAGTTCTTTCCCACTTTCCAGTATTGTATTAGGACGGAGGGTAAATGTTGCTAATGGAGAAATGATCGGTGGTATGAGAGTTGATGATGCTCTAAACCTTGGTTAAGCTAGGGCAGTCTCGAAAGTAAGCTGATTGAAATTCCTTTATAAATACATCCGAGGAAGTTCTTCATCAGCCGGAAGCGGGGCTAGCTGTCCAACCACTAAGCCAAAACTTGCCCGTGATCAGATTCCTAAATCACTTAAGAGATAGCACGAGTAAGGTTTCAGTCGAAAGGCTTCGGCTATCAGCAATCTTAGTTCCGATCCGGAAGGACTCAATGTTGATGTATCTGTTTCCGAGGTATTACTATTGATTTTGTATTTTGGCTTTTCCTTCAACTGAGCATGGTTCTTTTAGATCTTCATAGTTGTGGACCGTGTGGTGTGGTTAGGTTTGTATATTTACCTATTCTAGGACCCTTTAAATTGGGCCAAAAACTACTACGGGTGATAATTTGAATTTCTTATAATTGTGTCAGATTGACACACCTTACTCGATTCCTTGTCAGGTTTTTGTGCTGTTAAACTTTATTCATTCTCAAATAAAATCTCAGAACTAAATCAGGAGTCAGGACGCTTATTTGCTGACTTGCACTGTGACTTATTAGATGCCATTACAATTAGCAAGGACATCAAGCATTGCTACTGGTGTGATAAACAGCTGTTAATGTCCCTCAGTTGATAGATCTCCATCATTATTTTTCTCATCTTTTGGACTGTTCCATTATAAGGCTTTAAGTTTGACTCCCTGTCCTAATGCTTGGCTTTTCTTGTCGATGGACATTCCCTGTCCTATGAGCCAACCAAGTGGTGATATGCCATCAAACAATCCAAAAAAACCTAACTCCAAAGTCAGATTATGGGCTTGGAACTTTAGACAATAATCCAAACTTCCGAAAGAGTCTATAACGGTACCATCAACTCAAGTGCAGTTGCCAAGAACCTCAAGCACTCTCGGTGTGCACATATGTTTCTTCCTCTCCCTCTTGATCTGTTAATTTAACTGAAGCAGTGTAAACGAATTTATGATTTATGGAATTGTTTGCATTCCGAACCTTTTTTTTTTTGAAGAACCTATCAGGTGGTATGGCACCCTGTGTTCTCTTAGCAACAATAAGTACTTTTGTCTTGTACAGTCAAGAAATTCTATCCCACTACTAGGGGCTTTTAATGCTCTTGCCACTTGAGCTAGCACCCAGTTTCACTCCAATCCATGCAAGTCTTTGTTTCTGCAAATAAAGTCTTTGTTTCTGCAAATAAACTCGAGATATGACGGAACGCCTATCAGCGCTTCTACCACTGGGCTAAATAGCTAGTCTTATATTGATAATTCGATATAGTATCTTCTTCATTGTCCTCAAAGAGCTTGAATTGGAGAGCCATTCAATTCATAATATCTCTTTTTAGAGTACAACTTAGCTTTAATGCATTTCTCATTGCATTACTTGTAGGTCTTTCCTGCCCGTCTTCGGAGGGTAGAAGAAGAGTTCTTGGCATCACCAACACCTTTCACTGGTTTCACACTTCTTAGAACAGTCAAGTTTGTTGGTCTTATGGACGACTACCGTAAACCTGATTTACAGTTTGCAGAGATCGTGTTGAAGAATGCGAGGGTATTGCAGAAGATGATTATCCACACAGGTACAAGAAACAACGGCTACCGTGATCCCAACGAGTTGTTCAAAGCCGCTCAGAAGCTGTTGAGCTTTCCAAGATCCTCTCCTGATGCACAACTTTTGGTTTACGAGTGAGAAGTGGAGCTGTGTAAATTTAAGCAGGTTTTGCATAGTATGATCTTGTTTAAGTGCATGTTTGGTTGGGGATTATAATCAGACTGGAGACTAAAATCTGCTAAAAAAATTAATTATATTTCTTTCGTATGATTTTCTGACAGATATTAATTTAAGTGGGCTAATAATTTGCACATTCTACAATCTCCAATTTTTTTGTCCCTGCTTGTTGAAATACATTTTTTTATAGATACAAATTGCAATTTCTCCAATCAAATAACCTTTCTGATGTGATGTAAGCTCAAATAAAAACATGTACCGTAAATTTAATGGTAGAACTTACAAGGGCTGCCAAATCTAATTACAATTTTAAATTTTGTTCAAATTTTCAGTGTAGGACTACCTGGTTTTAAATTATAATTTACAACAGTTTAATAACTCTTTTTTTATCAGATTATTGAGATAGATTTTAAGCTAAATCGAGCATACTTCAAGTTTTTTTTGGGAGAAATTACGTTATTTTCTATTTATCAACCGTCACTCTTTCTAGATCTCCTCGTATGACTTACATGAACCATTTCTAGGCTGTGTTATTACAAAAACACATTGCGCGATTGTTGGGCTCAGCTTGTTTGCAGTCGTACTTGATAAAATCCAATATTTTTATCGGAATTTCCCTCAACGAGTAAAAGTTTAGACACAATTGAAGCTAGTTACAGAAGATCAAATCCCGACGCAGCTAGGGTGGTAGCTCAAGTGATAGAGCGTTGGAAGTCCTTGCATGAGATTCCAGGTTCAAATTCGGATGACGACAAAACAATTTTTCAAAAAAAAAGGAAAAAGTCCCGACACCTCACGACTTCCCCGAGAGAATTTTTGTCAATTGTAATTACGATGCCCGAATTTATTTTTCAGCTTATGAATGCGGTTTATCTTCTCCCCCTGCCTGGCAAACACCGTGATGCGACAAGAACACTGCTTTATGTTCTCTAGGACGTAATGTTGGAAATTATAGAGAAGCAAGAAACAGAGCGAGGTGAGGCGTGCTTCTCTCAATTCTTTGTTTCGGAAGGCTATAACACACCCACACTAAACTGTTTGATCTCAGTGAACATAATAATGCCAATAATCTAAACTTTGGTGGTAAATTTTTAAACTGTTTTGAGCTGTTTTGTTATGTGATACTGTCAAGTTTCTCTGCTCCTCTGTTTTTTCCTGGTTCCACTTCCAAATAAGAGTCCAGTGACTTTGGTCGCTGGCGGCGTTTATGAAGCAAACGTCGCCGTCACACCAATCCCAAGTGTAACGACGTCCTCTGATCTAAGGGGAGCACTGTCAGTGCAGGGGCAAGGTAGTTAGGCGAATGGCCTACGTGGCAGGGTTATTTTCATCTTTTGTCCCTTGTCGTCTCTTACTTGTACCACTCCGTCCCAGCTCTTTCTACCCATATTGACTTTTTGACTCGTATTTGGGTCACTTTGACCGGGTCATTTGAATTGCAAAATAATACAATTTTTTGATAATTATTTCACCGCATTATAGAGACATTTTTATTCTACAACACCTTGAAAAAATTATCGAAAAATTGTATCGGTTTGTTATTCTAATCAACGGGTCAAAGTGACCAAGTGAATAGTGGCAAAAGTCAGTTTGGGTAGAAAGAGCTGGGACGGAGTGGTATACCAGAGAGATCTTCGGCAGCAATCAATGAGAATAATTTATTCTGTTCGTTTTCATCTTTCGTTTCTTTTTCTTTCTTTTAATTTTTTGTTGATTTCCTTGGTCGATTACTCGATTCTGAGGCCGGAATTACTATCTCCAATCTAAATCAAACCGAGTAAGCTCCATTTTGCTACCTTTTCCAGTTAGTTTCAGGGTAGAAGTCGGCGAGAGGTCACCGGAGTTAGAACACTCTCTTAATAGTGGTATCAGAGCTTTCAATCACCGGCGTTTTCCAAGATGGCGCGCGTGGACGAACTTGCAGCGAGGTTGAGGACTACGAATTCTATTGTGAGGGATATGGGACAGACTCAAGCAGAGATAAATGGCAAGATTTCAGGGTTGGAAGGTAAGATTGATGAATTACTTTATCGTTCAGCTCAAGAATCTAAGAGTAAGGGTAAAGAACCTTTGTTAGCGGCTGAATCGGCCAATGGCAGCGACAGCCGCTCGCCGAGCCGCACCCCCACCCTGCCTCCACCACCACAATTCTTCCAAGACGCCAGACCTCAAAACTCAATCAACATAAACCCTAATTTTACTGTGGGAAACCCTATTGTGATGTCTCACTCTCGGCACCACACCCCTGCTCCCCCTTCCACCACCACCACCATTACCCTACCCACTTCTTACCACTCCTCTCCACTAATTTCTTCACCAGTCCTTCAACCAACTTATTCAATGCCAATTCCAAAACCCCCACAAATTGTTCCTCCTCCAATTATGAATTATCACACCTTACACTACCCTCCCATTTCACTCTCCCAAACACTACCTGAGTTTCATACTTATCCCCCATACCACTCTTCCATTCCCTCTTACCCTTTTCCACAACCCAGACCTGAACAGCCTGCACCAGTCAAACCTGTTTGGATGAAAGGTTTTCAGGTTCTCAAATTGGAAATTCCCAGATTTAATGGAGATGATGTTCACGGGTGGTTACAACAGTGTGAAGTCTGTTTTCTGATTGGAAATGTCCCTCCTGAGAATAAAGTGTTATTTGCTTCCGTTTATTTTGTTGGATTACCCAAGTTCCGATTTAGGTCTTTTATCCAATCTCACTGGGGCATTACATGGGAAGTCATTTCTCAAGAATTGGTTATCCATTTTAATGACTATGGTGTTAATAATGTCATTGGATCTTTTAACAAAATCAAACAAACTTCGTCTCTGACTATCTTTTGAAGTTTGAAGAGCTCCGATCCTTGGTTATGAACAAAGGATGTCATCTGTTAATTGAGGAATGGTTCATTGACAGCTTTATTAGTTGTCTCAGAGAAGACATACAGGTGGATGTGCAAATTCAGAATCCTCAATCTCTCACGTTGGCAATCAAACTGGCCAAAATGTATGAGCTCAAGGTGGACATGGCATCTAAAAAGACCAAATACCAAAAGTGGAGCTCCCCTGCAGTGCCGACCACCACTGCCCCATCTTCACTTCCACCTCCAACCAAGCTTTCACCATCCATCCCTTTTTCCACCAACAGACTACTTTTCAAGAGGATCGCCCCAGAGGAGATGAAGGCCAGGAGAGATAAAAATATCTGTTATTTCTGCGATGATATGTACACTCCAGGACACCATTGCAAGAGAAAAACAAATCTTTATGATTTGGGGTGAAGACACTGATGGGGACACCACAGCTGATTTGGTTGAAGACCCCACCCCCACAGAACCACACAACACCCCAAATGCTGACATGCTCATGACCCTCAATGCCTTATCAGGTGCTGCTACTCATGAAACCCTCAAAGTACAAGGAAGTGTCCACAACACATGTATTACCCTCCTCATTGATAGTGGGATTACCCACAACTTCCTTGACCTACACACATCTCAAAGAGTTGGCTGCAAACTCCAAGACACAAAACCTATGGTGGTCACAGTGGCTGATGAAGGCATTGTTTTAAGCACCCACAAATGTGCAGCATACCTTTACCACTGAAATGAGGATCCTTCCTCTTGGAGCATGTGATGTTGTACTGGGCACACAATGGCTGAAAATTATCAGTCCAGTTAATATGGACTTCAACAAGTTGACACAGGGTTTCACTTATTTGGGCCAGAAGGTATTATGACAGGGTCTCACAGAACAGCTCCAAGCTCCTTCCCTCTGTAGCATCACAGCTCACAGCTTTGTTAAGTATGTGGCTACCAATGTGAATGCTTTATGCGGCTATCTTTGGTCAATCAATACCCCCACTGATACACCTTCTCCACCCTCCTCAGCCATTCAACAGGTTTTGGATCAGTCCCTTACATTTTTTACTGCACCCTCTGCACTACCTCCACAAAGACTCCATGATAATTCCAATCCCCTTCAACCTGGAACACAACCGGTGAGCATCCAACCTTATAGATATCCTCACTTCCAAAAGGCTGAAATTGAAAGATTGGTTCAAGAAATGCTGAGCTCAGGTGTGATACAGCCGAGTGCGAGCCCCTTTGCTTCACCTGTGCTCCTTGTCAAGACGAAAGATGGTGGCTGGAGGTTATGTGTGGATTACAAAGATCTAAATAGAAAAACTGTGAAAGAAAAATACCATACCCCTGTTATTGATGAGCTCTTGGATGAGCTACATGGTGCAACAACTTTTTCCAAGCTAGACCTCAAGTCAGGTTATCATAAACTAAGGATGAAGGAGGAAGATATCCCAAAAACAGCTTTCAGAACACATGATGGCCAATATGAATTCCAAGTGATGCCTTTTGGCCTCACTAATGCTCATGCCACATTTCAAGCCATGATGAATGAGGTTCTTAGACCTTACTTGAGGAGGTTTGTCCTAGTTTTTTTGATGATATCTTCATTTACAACCCATACACTTCTACTCATGTTCAACATTTACACTCAGTCCTCTTTACTCTCCAAGATCATCACCTATATGCTAAACTTTCTAAATGTGCCTTTGGTCAACCTAGTGGTCAACCTAGTATGGAATACTTGGGCCACATCATTTCAGACCAAGGGGTGGCTGCTGATAGCAAGAAGATCCAGTGCATGTTAGATTAGCCACAACCTACTACACTAAAAGGTCTGAGAGGTTTTTTGGGGTTAACAGGGTATTACAGAAGATTTGTCTCCCAGTATGGAATCATTTCTAAGCCACTTTCAGATTTATGGAAGAAGGGTCAGTTTGAGTGGACTCCTTCTGCATATGTTGCATTCCAGAAACTTAAACTATCCATGACCACTACCCCTGTCCTTGCAATGTCTGATTTTACTCAACCATTTGTGGTTGAAGCTAATGATTGTTGGGTGGGAATTGGCGCAACTCTAATGCAAAACCACATGCCCCGTTCCTTCTTTAGCAAAGCCCTATCCCCTAGACATCTCTCCCTCTCCACCTATGAAAAGGAACTCATGGTTGTAGCTCAAGCTATCACTAGATGGAGATCTTATTTGGAGGGTGTCCCTTTCACCATCAAGACTGACCAGCAGTGTATTAAATACTTCTTGGAACAACAACTCAATACTCCTATGCAACACAAATGGTTATCTAAGCTTATTGGGCTTCACTACAGTATTTCTTACAAGAGTGACAAGGAAAATTTAGTAGCTGATGCCTTGTCTTGACTTCCAGAAGAGGCTGCTTGTGCTGCTATATATGCTCTTCAACCTAATTGGGTTACTTTGGTACTCAAATCCTATACATGAGATGCATGGACTCAAGGCTGGATTCAACAATTGCTTTTAGACTCAACAGCTGGATCAGGTCAGCTTTCACT
The DNA here is from genome assembly GCA_023055425.1 of Linanthus parryae. Classification (NCBI taxonomy): domain Eukaryota; kingdom Viridiplantae; phylum Streptophyta; class Magnoliopsida; order Ericales; family Polemoniaceae; genus Linanthus; species Linanthus parryae. The sequence continues at coordinate 128,770,829 of JALGPY010000001.1, forward strand.
CTCAAATGGCATGCTTTGGAAAAACCACCAAACTTATGTGGGATCCACCACTTCACTCAAAGGGGACATCATCCAGATGGGTCATAACACTGGTATAGGAGGACATTCAGGTATTTTGGGTACCGTAAAGAGGATTCATCATCATTTCTTCTGGCCAGGTATGAACAAGCAGATTAAGGACTAGGTATTGTCTTGTGACACTTGTCCATGGATGAAACATGAAAATGTCTCTTATCCAGGTCTTCTCCAACCTCTACCCATTCCTACTCACCCTTGGAGTGACATCAGTATGGATTTTATCACTGGTCTTCCTATGTCTGCCAGCAAGGAAGTCATTTTAGTGGTGGTTGATAGACTCACTAAGTATGCTCATTTCATCCCTCTTGCTCATCCTATCTCTACTTCAAAGGTGGCTCAAGATTTCTTTGAGAAAGTTTATAAGCTCCAGGCCTCCCCAAAATTATCATCACTGATAGGGACCCCATCTTCCTTAGCTCTTTTTGGCAAAGCTTATTTGAACTCTTAGACACCAAGCTCATCCACACAACTGCGTATCACCCCCCAAACAGATGGGAAAACTGAAAGAGTCAACCAATGTCTGGAAGTATACTTGAGGTGCATGACTGGAGATCGACCCACCAAATGGCATAAGGGGCTAGGATTGGCAGAATATTGGTATAACACTAATTTTCATACTAGTTTGAAGACAACCCCTTTTGTGGCCCTTTATGGTTGGTTATTCCCCTCCTCATCTCAATTTCCACCAGCTCGACCACTCTCCTATAGCTGAGGTGGACTTCTTCCTTAAGGACGGGACCCAAACGTTAGCACTTCTCAAGCAAAATCTGGTACATGCTCAAGTTAGAATGAAACAGTATGCAGACTTGAACAGAACTGATAGGGAGTTCAATGTGGGTGATTGGGTGTACTTAATGCTCCATCCTTACAAACAATCCTCAATGCCATTGTCCAGGTCTCACACACTTACTCCACGGTATTACGGCCCATTTCAGATCCTTTCCAAAGTAGGTCCAGCTGCTTAAACATTGGTCGTACCTCCTCAAGCTAAAATCCACCCTCATTCCATGTTTCCCTTTTGAGAAGAAGGTAGGGGCCCAGATTGCCATTCAGCCCAATCTCCCCTTCCAAAGCCCAGCTGGACAGTTGCTTAACCAGTGGCAATTTTGGACAAGAGGACCTTTTCAAGATATATTATTTTCTTAAAAATAAAAAGAATGTGTTAAGTAAATAAAATAAGAGAATTAACTTAGTAGTAAAATATGATTTTGAGTAACTCTTATTTTTCTTGAAAAATAGATTGTTTTAAATGCTAAACGTCACTTTAATTTTATAAATAGTGATACTCGATTATTTGTTTAGTAATCTCTTTTTAGCAAGAATACTATTTAATACAATAAAACGGTTTGTATTGATAAATATTTATTTTTTAATGTCATTATAGTTTTATTAACTAATGAGTCTGATTTATTTATAATCTCTTATTAATAAGTATATCTATTTAAATATTGTTTTCTACTCAAAATAACATTTTGTAAAGAAGACAATGCTCTTTTCTTACTATTGCTAGTAACTATAATTTGTTTAAATATTTATAAATGTTGATTGAATTAATTTCAAGATATTTCAAAAATTATTTATATAAAGACGAGTTTTGTTTGAGGATCGTGAGAGATGTACTTAGTATTAGAATTAGCCGAGTTTTTGTTTATAGGGCTAGTGTATTTGTTTATTCAGAAATGACACCATTGTGACTAGAGATTTGTAATTTTAGGCGACAGATTTGTGGACATAGGCTTCGTCGACCATTCTTTGTATTAACTGCTGAATCGACTTCAGGTGAGTTATATGCTTAGTCTTGCTTGCCTAGCTTCATTCGTGTCGTGACATGATTTTATAAATTGTCTCAAAATGTGTTTTGCGATATGCATGCTTTACTTGAGTTTGATTACGTTTGAAATGATTGATTTGTAACTGAGCTCACGTGTACCGGAACCAGTGGTTTGGATTTGCCATGTGTTGGCTTTATTGCCCTTATTGGGTTTGTTTGGCCCTTAGTTGGCCCGACTCTTTGCCTTGTCGGCTAGAGTCCCATGTAGTACTACTCTTATGGACTTACGATCCATGAGGGGGTCTCGACACTTAAAGTCTAGTATGGTATATAAGTGGGGGCGTGAGAGGTTCTCCACAACGCCAGGCACGGAGAAAAGCGGAAGGCCAAGAGGATGATAATTATGGACAAGGCAGGAACAACCAAGGAGCGGACAAGTGCACTAAGCCAGGAAATGTTTGGGGAAACCAAAACCAGATGAAAAAGCCCAAACGTCATTACAATTGTAGGAGATGCAACAAGGACCATCCAGGAGTTGATTGTAATGGAAACAAGGTAACATGCAACTATTGTGGCATATTGGGTCACAGGGGATATGAATGTGACAAAAGGAAGATAGAGGAGCAATGACAAAACAACAATGGAGGGTACAATCAGAGGAATGACCCGAACGATGGGAGAAATTACCAAGGAAATAAACATAATCAGAACGGGAGTGGCTACCGACAGAACAACTGGAATGGAGGAAATAAGCTTCGTAACAACGATAATGGAAATGGGAATAGGAATGGAGGGCAAAACAGAAATGCAGCCAATGATAGAAACCACCAGGCTAGCAATAATGGTAACAGAAATGGAAACAACCAGAGGCCGCCTGGACAAGTCTTTGTGCTGAGTAAAACAGAAGCACTAAAGAACAAGGAAGGTAAGCATTCTGACCTTAACCCTTGTGCATCTCATTTAGGAAATCATTGAGACTCCAGAAACTCGTCCAAGCTTCGAGGACGAAGCTTAGTCTAAGTAGGGGGGGTGGGGGGGAGGATGTAATACCATGTCCAAAACTTAAGGGTAAAATAGTAATTCAGAGAGCTAAATAAAAAAAATTTTGCGAAAAATAATGTTTGGGTAATTTATCGTGTTTTAATCGTGTGGGATTTTAGAAAACGTTACGTTAATAATCGTAAGTTAAAAAGTAAATATTTTCTTTATTTAAGAAACTAACGCGTGTGCGATCACCGCGAGATGTTGTGTGTGTGCTACACTCAATCACCCTAGTGAAAAGTGCACCTACCACACTGAATAGTTCCTCGTGATTGTCTTCTTCAATTGAAACACTCTTCTTCGGAGATATTTTTTCCCATCACCGCCACAACAACTTTTTCCACCGAACCACCTCTTTTCATCACTCTCCCTCTCTATTTAATCTCACACTTTCTTCTCCCTCACACCACAACCTCCATCCTCACCACCATCGGCTCCATCATCATCATCATCATCATCATCATCATCATCATCATCATCATCATCTTCATCACCGCTAACACCACCACCGTAATCTCCACCTTCGGCCAAACACCCACCACCACCAACTCTCTCCCCACTCTCTCTTCTCTCCCCTATATATTTTTCTCTCTGTTTCTGTCCTGAACAACAGCAGCACCAGCTAGCAGTGGCAACCAGCCACCACCGCCGCTGCCACCATCGGGGAAGACACCCGAAAACACCCCACCACCTCCTAATTTCTCCACCTATGTTTTCCCTCTCTCTTTCCCTCTATTTCAACCCCATTAGCAGCAAAAGAAGGAGAAACAGAGGCCAAAACCAGCAGCAACAGTAGGCGAAGAAATTGCAACGAAACTCCATCTTTTCCGGCCAAAGATTTGGCCAACCTAAACCAGAGACACCCAGGCCATTTGGGTGGTCTCTCTCAACTCCTTAGGGTCCGAATAGGCTCCTGGAGTGCTCAGCCGCATCCAAGAACCACCAGAAAAGCTCCGGTCGAGTTCATTCTCTGGCGATGTTTTCGGCGTCTCAACCCGCTTATTTCTTGACCGTTTCTCGCTTTTATTGGGTTGGGTATGCTCTAAATCCTTTCCTAAATCTATTTATGTGATTTGTCTTTAGGCTTTGAATTCGTGTTCGGATCGATGAATTTGAACATTCATGTTTAGGGGGCTAGGTGTATTTTAAGAATGTTATTTTCAAAAACTTGAGGGTTGTGAGTGTCTTTTGAAGTAACTGTTTAGGAAGTAGTTGTAGTTTCTTATTATGAAATAATCATTAATTATATTTTTAGTTTAGTTAATGTTATATTAATATGTGTTTCAAATAATTTAAATAAAAATTGATACTTTGAAATAAATATATGATTATAGCAAAATGAATTATTTTCTTAAAAATATAATGTATGTGTTAAGTAACTGGCTAGAATATTAGTCCCACTTCAGGTGAGTTAAATGCTGAATTGCCTAGCTTCAAACAATGTATTGCTAGAATAATTGGATAGAATATTCAGTAGAGTTGTATTGTGTTGTTTATCTTAAATATCCCTAGTCCATTATACTGATTAACAGGACAATAATCAATAGACTAGTATGGAGTTTGATTGATATGGAGATATCACGATCCAACACATGGGTATGCATTAGGTGTAATGGCATACTGAATTGACCAATCTCTGAGAAGGCTACATACATGTTTTGTAAAATTACAAGTGCTTCTCGCTGTGACAAATGTATTCTCACCCTTAGACTTGAAGTCACTAGATCATCTAGTTTTGGAATATTGTGTTTTGGTAGTGTCAAACGCTACACCGTGACTGGGTAGTCATAAAGGCGTGTATGTGACACAATATGAAGCAAGTTTAGATATTGTAGTGATGTAGATAGAATTTGTACCTCCCACACAACGGGAGCAAATATCCACCGCCGCTCAAGGGATAGTGCTTATAGAATGTCTGGCCAGACTCAAATAAATCAATATAGGATATTGATGTTATTTGTATGAATAAGGATATTCCTAGGATCGAGGAACTATGGATTGGATATACGAGTGTGACTTGTATGTCCCATGTCCAATCCGGATATAGAGACAAAGGGACGAGACAATACTTGCACAAGGTTTGTCGGATGACTATTTCTATTAGTTGTGTGGAATGGATGTGTTGCTAGACACCGCTCCATGTTAGTAAATAGTTACTACCAACTAAGTAGAAACCTATGGGGTCACACGCTATATGGATTGAACTATACTTAGGACTTAATTAATATAATTAATTAATTAGAAGGATAAAAACGCAACAACTTGCTAACTTAGTAGGACTAATATGCAAGTGGGACTAATCCGAACTTGAGTAGGATTAGGAGCGGGCCTTTATGTAGTAACAAGGAATTGTTGGACTATATAAATGATACTCCTAGCTTCCTTCCTACAGACTAATTCTCATAACATTACTTGATTAGGATAGAATTAAGGAGAGAGCAAGACAAAACAAAGAGGCCGAAGCCCCTTTGCCGCCCCCTCCCCCCCTTATCCGTTGGCCACAAAGAAGAGGCCGAGCCTCTCTTTTGGTCTCCGTTGTGTGATTTCTTATTCCTCTTCCACCGTATCTAGCTAGCACAAAGTACTTGGAGGATCTAGATCTCAATCCTAGGCATGGGTCAACCGTAGACACACAACAATATTTGTGTTTGAAGTCATCACAGGAGACCCACAAGGTACTTGTTATGAATCCTTTACTATCGTTATGAATTCTCTTCCTCTGATCCTTGGAGGGTCTTGATCGGATACATTATGTTTTTTTTGCCGCGTATCCATGATCAAAACCCTACAACCGGCTCATTCCATGTCAGCACATGAGGACAAATTGCAGCTTGCACGGAAACCAGGAGATTTAGTGGCTTGGAGGTTGGAATAAGACTCGTATCAGGTGGTTGTCGTCCCACCTACGACGTACTTTTGTGTGTCCTAAATAGACTTGTTCAGCCCATATGTATTCACATATTCAGTAACCCTTTCTCGAAATATCTGCCATGATATCCGCAACGACTAACTTAATGGCCACAACTACTAACTTAATGACCAATCAAATTGCAACATTTAATTAAACTATATGTGGTTGGCAAACACTCATTGCTGGTAAAGCACCATGTGGGTGCTCTTTTGAAGCACTGAAAAATTGCTCGCGTGATTAACATTAACACAACCGTCCCTTCCTACAAAAAGCTAAATTAGATAATTTTAATCCAAATAACATATTTGACTTTCACCGGAATTTGAAATTCCACAATTTTAAATAGCTGGATTTCAAATCAATATTCCAATTCGCTTTGCCAAACGCAGCCTGACACGTTCCAACTGCAAGTGCACAGTTGTCAGTGTAGTAATAATCCGGTAAATCCGGGTTTGTCGAACCCAAATGACTTCTTATAAATTAATTGATATTTCTTAACCCTATGTGGGCAAAGCCCGGTGGTTTGTTCTACTAACTCTACTGAAATTAAAAGACAAAAATCTCAATTAATCAGGTGAAAAGCTTCACGATTAACAAAGAATGATTTTTAAATTACTTAACAAGTGGACAAGTTCAGGATATCTCTACGGGTTCACTAGGGAATTCACACCACTTAGGATTTACGTTCATACAACACAGATGTTTTCAACTTAGCCAAACGAGCTGTTTCACTTTGAAGATTCCTCAACCAAAGTCTATATTTAAACTCTTGTACCTGATTCCTCTAGCCTACTTAAGTTTAAATATGCATTATGATCTTGTTATCAACTCTTAGTTCTAGTTAACTAGCAAGATTCCTCAACCCTAGATTCGACTAGTGCAAGATTCAAGTTCAAGCAATAACTATAGATTCCTCTAATAATTATCACCTAGATAAATCTTATTGTGACGTCAAACAACATGAAAGATAGAATTACGCGTATGAATCAAGCATAACTAAGCATAAACATCCAATTAAGCTAATAACAATAAATCATAATCCATAAATCACCAAAATATGGTGTTCAAAACCCTAGTTCCCTATGAGATATCCCGAATAGAGGGTTTAGCTACTAAAACACATGATCAAAGTACAAAGTTTCAATGATCATAAACAAAAACTAAAGAGGGGAAGAAGAAAGAGAATCAAACGATGGTCTCCAAGCTCCAAGAATGCTCCTTCCTCTCCAATGGCGTAGAATAGATGAATCCCCTATTTTTGACGTGCCCTAGGTCTTCTTCTAGTCAATGACACGTTCCTTCCTTTCAAGTTTTTAAAAATAACACTTTTACCCCTCTTCTAATCACGTCATATCCAATATGTGATCTTGTGATCACAATTTGTGATCCTAGGATTACCTTTTGTAGTTGTAGAGTCACGTTACTCTTCTATGTGGTCTTGCACTTTGATCTTGTGATCATAGGATCACCTTTGTAGGATCACAATGATCTTCCATGAGAGTTTGCTTCTTTTCACTCTTCTTCTATTCTCTCATGCATTCCTTGAGTTTCTTTCTTTCCGAAGTTCGCTTCCGCTCCAAAATCCGCACTCCAAGCTTCCGGTTCCTGAAATCCACAACACGAACAAATACCGAAAGATCAAATGCGACAAATAAAGCATAAAACATGCATAAAACGCCCGGATTACACCATGAAGTCCAAATACTCAAGTATGCTCAAAACTATCAAAACTCTGCCTAAAACACATATAAATGCATCGGAAAGTACGCGAAACGACAAGTAATAACAATAGAATATAACTCCAATTATGGAGTTATCAAATATCCCCACACTTACCATTTGCGCGTCCCGAGCAATCAATCAAAACTGGCCATCATCTCCAAACTTTCTCCCCAACAAATCATGATACGAGTCTAACTAATTGCATACTTTTCGAAACACCACTTGCATACAAACCAAGACTAGCCGACTCGACATAAACACGACTCAATACATGACTCAACGATGCAACAATTTGAAAATGCAATATATACAATGCACATAACAAAATAACATTTTTTTTTTCTTTTCTTTTGCGAGATTGGGCAATCGCAATTAGCTCAAACCGGTTCTCATGGAGTGATGATCAATCTAGGAACAAGGCGTGAACTGCAACTAAACTCGACAACGAGAATTTCCCCTAGTTAGTATAGAGAGCCTAGCGTTAATATGTAAAGGAATACCTACCTCTTCGCATGTGTCGACAAAAATAAGAGGCTACGCTAGGCTAAGCCACGTTCAAGGTCCAAGCTCCTATTCCGCTAACGGTTTAGAATGTTGAGGCTTAGGGACAAAAGGATAATTATGTAGTAACAAGTCCTAAGCGTCACATTCTCACATTAAACCCCACATCTCACACACCCTCACCACGATGATAGAACCACAACCCGAAACTCACCGTCTCCGGCCCTCGATCTCCTCAAACCCCGGTACAATAACGATCTCCGTGACCACCATGGCGATACGTGCACGAAATGCAAACCGTCGTCAACGTACTAGCAACTTTCCACCACTCAATTTCCAATAAGCTCAAATTTATTCCTTTATTCCATCTCTCCTTTTTTTCTCTCTTTTTATTTTCAATTTTTTTTTTTCATTTTTTTTCTTTTTCTTTCTTCTCTCAATATAACAAAATGCCGCAAAAGTATCCGAGTGGTCTTCCAAGAATCCAGTAAAGCAAGCATGTTAAGGGGAGGAAATAGACGATCCAATGAATGTATATCACAAGTAAAATTCATCTCTCCCTAACTCAATGAAGTACACGGTGTAACCAAACAAAGCCGCAAAATAATCAAAGCGCGTGTGTAGGGATGGAGTCGTCAGAAGCTCAATCTCAATGTCCGTAGTCAAAAGTCGACATCCCCACACTAGAATGTAAACATGCCCCCTCTCAAGTAATCAAATGTATGTAAGTCTCGTGCCTAATCCAACCGATCCTCCTACACCGTGATGATGAAAAGAAACGATACCTAACACGATCCACCAATTAAGTTCAACCACCCCATTGTTGTGCGGATTAGACGTCACGCACTCACGGCTCTCCACAACTGTGTCCATGGTGTAGTGACATGGAACACCGCCACACCGAAGTGCGCAAGCCTACTCACTCACCCTCGCATCCCCTCGAAGATATGTAATAATACGCAAGCGATCACGTTGAACTCACAAATATATGCAGTACAATTCTCCCTCATCGAACCCCCTCGACTACGACCCCCTCGTGACGCACTAAAGTGGTGATTCTAAACGATTTATGATGAAGGCCAATAATTGGCACCCTAGGTCAAGAGGTTATGAATAAAACCAAGGTTCAAATTGGGCTTTCTAATGGTCCTACAAGGTGAGATCTATCAAACAGTGAGTGCTCTAATACACATCCTCGCACAGCTGTTCTGTGTGCCACTACGAGGCGGGCTGGCGACTACCTAAGACGTACACATGAATGTTCGGCTTGTTTAGCACACACCTAGCTCAACTCTTGTAAAAAAAACGACACACACTTTAGATTTGCAAATCAAGTAAGTGTAATAAAATAGGTAGACATACCCGTAAAGGAAGTCTCTCTATACGTACTAGGGGGAACTCAATTTGTCCTTCTCGGTCACAAGTCACGCCCTACGCCTAAAACTCTCACACTCCTCGATTCTACCAAATTTTAAGCTTCTTTTGATTGCCCTTTCTCAAATTTTCTTATTTTTTTTTGTTTTCAAATTTTTATTTTTTTTGTGTTTGTATTTTATTTATTCTAACTCTACATGCAAGGCCAGACGCGGAAGAAGACTCGGAACTGACTCAGTTTGGGTAGGTAGACTCAATTAAATAAACGTGCAACAATCTAACATTAACACATATATATATAACTAACATACACCTTACGACACTAAAAAAAAACACGACACGGACCACGAATACGACACAATACGCCCTAAAAATCTATATGTGACAGGTTAATGCAGACACGGACTAGCTAGTCAAGATTAAAAATCCTCCCCACACTTGAATGCTTCGTTGTCCTCAACGAATTTAGAGATCAATCAAGAATACTCTGCAATTCTAATGCGAGGCACGGTGTATCTACTTAGTACCATTGTCATTCTTTGCCTCAACTACTTCTAAACGGTCTCATTGCACAAAAAAGTACCAGTTCAAATTTAGAGATTATATTCGCTACGTGCACGTGACAATGAGTGTTTCGTGAATCAAAGCAAGAAAGCAATTTAGCATATAGGTCCTAGGACACTAGTCAATCGCCCCCAAACGTCGCAACTAAGCGACAACAATAAAAATTTGGGCTTTTACTCAATGTGCCTAGACTCGATAAAATTAACTTGCGAAAGAGAAAGATTAGAGATACCTGAAGCCCCGGAGTTCCGTTCAAACGGGGCTGAATCGACAAAATCAGTCAAGAAGGACCGTACGGTCGACTGATTTTTCGATACTTTTCGCGATGTGAGATTTTTAGCTCAATAGCTTCTCCTCGTTGTCCCCGTCATAACCCCGCAAACGGTTTGCTCTAATTCACACCGGTTGAGAACGAATTGACAGATTTGCGTGAGAAAAACCCTAGCTTTTACCCTTCGTCCCCCACACAATTCTCGTTGATTCTTCAAAATTACAACCCCAGATGATGTAGGCGCTGCTGAGCCGTGTGGAACGCACCAAACGCCGGTGATTTCCGACGATTTTTCCGTTCGGACGAGCTCTTGAGGCGGTTGAAGCTCTGTCGTGGTTTGGACCAACAACTCCCATCGCTGCTTGATGCAGCATCGCTGTATCCTCCCATCGTCATCAGCGCTGGTAGGCGGAGTAGAATCAACCAACCGCCGTCAAAATCCGGCGATTTTTGGTCGGCAGCGGTTGTGGAGATGCTGGCGTCGGGAGCGGAGGACGAACAGGCGTCAGATGCGGGTCTTCTGCGTCGCGGCTTCTGCTGAGGAAGAAGAACAAGGGGCGGCTGGCTTTCGGCCGGCGGTGGTGATGTCGAACGGCAGTCGGCGGTGGTCACGGCTTGCTGCGTCGAATTTCAGAGGTGCTTGTTCGTGGGTTCTTCGTCGGGGGTCTGAAGAGGACGACCGCCTGCTTCTTTATCTTCTTCTTCTTCTTCTTCTTCTTCTTCTTCTTCTTTTTTTTACACTTACAACACCAAAAGACACAATTGCCCCCCTGTTAATTTAGATCAGCGTGTGGGAGAAAATGTGATCATGCGATCAATTTTTTTGACACACGATCACCTTTTGTGATCCTGACTTTACAGTGAGTTGCACACTCTTGTCAATTAGCAATTCATTTTTTTTTTCCTCCTTCTTCTTCTTCTTCTTCTTCTTCTTCTTCTTCTTCTTCTTCTTCTTCTTCTTCTTCTTCTTCTTCTTCTTCTTCTTCTTCTTCTTCTTCTTCTTCTTCTTCTTCTTCTTCTTCTTCTTCTTCTTCTTCTTCTTCTTCTTCTTCTTCTTCTTCTTCTTCTTCTTCTTCTTCTTCTTCTTCTTCTTCTTCTTCTTCTTCTTCTTCTAAAGTTACGCTTCCGGACTCCGCTGCACGCATATAATATACCGTCGGAAAGCTCGTTTCACCCTCTTTCTCCTTTTGCTTGTGTTACTCCAAAATTACCGGAGTAAACTTCAGAATTTATGACCTCAAATTCCGTGATCATTACGTCGCTTTCTCGGTTTTTGTTCGTTTTCTTCCACATGCATCAAGAAGGGGAGTCCGCACCGCGTCTCCAACCTGTATTCCTGTAGAGACTCAATTCAAATGTGAGATTCTCACTCTCTCACCCCTCAGATAAGAAAATTGTATTGAAAAACGCACACAACAGTATTTAAAACACACACTCTACACTAAAAGCATAAAAATACGTTGGGTTGCCTCCCAACAAGCGCTTGTAATTTACGGTCGACGGCCCGACCCAGTTACCTCAAAGATGTTAAGGAGGTCTAGCACGACGTGCCTCCTCCTTCAATTTCTTGCTCTTGATTTTCTGCACCACATCATGCGCACTCACCACATTTGGCTTCTTCTCTGATTCGGGTGGATCGGGATGCAAAACTGTAGGCAACCCAAGAGAAGGATCCACACGATCTTCCCTAAACTTGATCATGGCCAATTTATTCTTCCCCTTGCTCGGAAAAAATGCCTTGAACACGAGTGATGAGTCTAGAGCCTTGATAGTCAACTCCTCAGTCTCTAGATCCACATTTGCGCGCATTGTCTTCAACAACGGTCTTCCAAAGATTAGTGGAACACTGCGATCCTCCTTGATACTATCACAAAGTCAACTGGAAAGACAAATGCGCCCACTTTGACTAGCAAATTCTCAATCACCCCATTTGCCGTAACTATAGAATTGTCTTCCAATTGCAGACCCATCTTCACAGGAGTCGGCACACCAATGCCCAATCTCTGAAACAGAGACAATGACATGAGATTAATACTCGCGCCCAAATCACAGAGACCATGTGTATGATATCCACCCCCAAGAGTGCAGCCTAAAATGACACTGCCTGGATCTCTCATCTTGGGAATGTCTCTTTGTATGACAGTGCTACACGTCTCTGTTAGCTTTACCGTGGCATAAGGTTCTATGCTCTTCTTACCCCATAGGATTTCCTTCAAGAACTTCTTATACCTGGGCATCTGGCAAGTGCTTCTAAAAGAGGAATGTTGATATGCAATTGTTTAAATATATCCATAAATCTCCCAAAGTGTTCCTCATCATTCCTCTTTATTGCCGCCGGATATGGAATTCGTGGCTCATAAGTAGCCGGATCCGGAGTGCTCTTGAACTCTTCTTTCTTCTCAACCGTGTCCTTTGATTGGGGACTCACGGTCTTGGGCAAATCTTCACCCAATTCCTTCTCTGTAGCTTTTGTAGCCTCGGATCTCGCATGGCTAGGATATGGAGGATCCTGAGTAGTCACACCACTGCGAGTAGTAATTGCTTTGAGCTGCTCAGTAGGAAGAATGGTATTGGAAGAAAGCATACCTGGCGAAAATTTAGCATTCTGATTGGCAATCTGCCCAATCTTAGTCTCGTGGCTCTTTATTGTTGCTTGTATTGAGACAATCGTGCTCTCCATCCTGTCTTGATTAGCTAGTAACTTTCTCAATAAGGCATTTGTATCTTGCTCTTATGGTTGTTGAGCTTGTTGCGGTTGAAATTTCCCTTGAGCTTGATACTGAGAATTCGGCTGCTGTCCGGGCGCATATAACCCACTGTTAGGGTTGGCATAGCTAAATTTGGGGTGATCCGGTTGTTGGGATGGTAAGTAGTCCACTGCTGCTGTCGTGGTGGACCCATGTAATTCACATATTCAATGGAGCCATATCCCTGATTCTCATCCGCGAGTAACTCACCCATGGGCTTCACTTGTGATGGAGGTTGCATGCTGTGAAATGCTGAGGTCATGGATTCCAGCTTTTGCTCCATAGACTCAATCTTGTTGACTAAGGCTGCATCCCCCGGTTTGGAGTACCTACGAGTTTCAGCTCGTGTAGTCTCCCTCTTCGACACGTTATTCAGCAGATCTTGAGCTCGTTGTGCCCCAAGCCCCATAAAATTACCTCCAGCTAGCATATCTAACTGGTCAGCTGTCTCCTTGTCAAATGCAGTGTAGAAATAATGGAGAAGCTTATGCCATGGCTCCCCATGATTCGGACATCTACGGAGAATTTGGCTGAACTTCCTCCAAGCATCTCCCAATGAGCTGTCTTCTTCCTGAGTGAAATTTGCAATCTCAGCCATCTGCTGAGCGACTCGGGATGGTGGCAGATACTTCCTCAGAAACTCATGACAACAATCCGCCCATGTCACTATGCTCCCAGCTGGCAGCTCCATAAGCCACTTCTTGGCTTTTCCAGATAAGGAGAAGGGAAACAATAATAGCTTAACTGTTTCATCTGTAACTCGTTGGTCGTGCAGGGTTGATGTAATTTGCTCAAATACCAGCAGATGGTGATTGGGATCATCTCCTGGAGTTCCGTTGAATGCGCACTCATCACGAACCATATTGATCATATGTTGGCGCAACTCGAAGTGTTGGGCATTGATCTGCGGCCTGATAATGGTAGGCTGATAACACGCTGGAGTAGTCATGAAATAATCCACCATAGGGCGTTCTTCAATCTCAGCATTGTTAACCGGTGCCTCGGCGTTCTGCATGTTGTTTCCCCCATTATTCCCATTATTGTTCCCACCGATGTTCGCCACTTGTGCCCCCACACCAGGACGTGGTTATGGATTTGGGGGAGCCAAGCGATCCATCATTGCCTGCATCTCAGCCATTTGAGCCCTCAGCTGCTCAGTTTCTCGTGATTTATTGGCTGCATCCTCTACAGCTGCTGCTCTAGCTGCCTCCGCATCCTGCATACCTTTGCGGATCCTCTCAAACTCAGCTCTATTTAGGTCATCCATAGCAACTGATTTTTTCTTCCTCTTGTCTCTACGTTGTGCGCGTAACAAAGTTTCTGGGTCCTCAAGTGTTGGGTGCAAAGGCTCGTCTCGAGAACGGGACATGCACCGTGAAATTCAACCTGAAAACACAGATTACACACAGAAAGTAGGCGAGTAACAGATATAAACAATAAAATAAAATCCCTAAGGCTAAGAATTATAACTAATTTAACCGAAGTCCCCGGCAACGGCGCCAAAAACTTGACACGTTCCAACTGCAAGTGCACAGTTGTCAGTGTAGTAATAATCCGGTAAATCCGGGTTTGTCGAACCCAAAGGACTTCTTATAAATTAATTGATATTTCTTAACCCTATGTGGGCAAAGCCCGGTGGTTTGTTCTACTAACTCTACTGAAATTAAAAGACAAAGATCTCAATTAATAAGGTGAAAAGCTTCACGATTAACAAAGAATGATTTTTAAATTACTTAACAAGTGGACAAGTTCAGGATATCTCGACGGGTTCACTAGAGAATTCACACCACTTAGGATTTACGTTCATACAACACAGATGTTTTTTACTTAGCCAAACGAGCAGTTTACTTTGAAGATTCCTCAACCAAAGTCTATATTTAAACTCTTGTACCAGATTCCTCTAGCCTACTTAAGTTTAAATATGCATTATGATCTTGATATCAACTCTTACTTCTAGTTAACTAGCAAGATTCCTCAACCCTAGATTCGACTAGTGCAAGATTCAAGTTCAAGCAATAACTATTGATTCCTCTAATAATTATCACATAGATAAATCTTATTGTGACGTCAAACAACATGAAAGATAGAATTACGCGTATGAATCAAGCATAACTAAGCATAAACATCCAATTAAGCTAATAAGCATGAAGCATAATCCATAAATCACCAAAATATGGTGTTCAAAACCCTAGTTCCCTATGAGATATCCCGAATAGAGGGTTTAGCTACTAAAACACATGATCAAAGTACAAAGTTTCAATGATCATAAACAAAAATTAAAGAGGGGAAGAAGAAAGAGAATCAAACGATGGTCTCCAAGCTCCAAGAATGCTCCTTCCTCTCCAATGGCGTAGAATAGATGAATCCCCTCTTTTTGACGTGCCCTAGGTCTTCTTCTAGTCAAAGACACGTTCCTTCCTTTCAAGTTTTTAAAAATAACACTTTTACCCCTCTTCTAATCACGTCAGATCCAATATGTGATCACAATTTGTGATCCTAGGATCACCTTTTGTAGTTGTAGAGTCACATTACTCTTCTATGTGGTCTTGCACTTTGATCTTGTGATCATATGATCACCTTTGTAGGATCACAAGGATCTTCCATGAGAGTTTGCTTCTTTTCACTCTTCTTCTCTTCTCTCATGCATTCCTTGAGTTTCTTACTTTCCGAAGTTCGCTTCCGCTCCAAAATCCGCACTCCAAGCTTCCGGTTCCTGAAATCCACAACACGAACATATACCGGAAGATCAAATGCGACAAATAAAGCATAAAACATGCATAAAACGCCCAGATTACACCATGAAGTCCAAATACTCAAGTATGCTCAAAACTATCAAAACTCGGCCTAAAACACATATAAATGCATCGGAAAGTACGCGAAACGACAAGTAATCACAATAGAATATAACTCCAATTATGGAGTTATCACAGCCCTTATGTCTTCGTTGTTGTGAGTTGTCACTTGTAAAACTCCCAGATTACAAAACCAAAAATTGAGATGAAAAATCCCACCCTACTCTCAAAATCGAACGATTAGGGTTCTTCGTCACTGCACCACTGATTGAGATGCAGGAATCAATCAAGTTTCGTGATGACCAGAATTTAAAATAGTTGGATCAGAAGCCTCTGTTCCGAGACAAAGTCCCCCTCAACATTCTAGGGTTTCCCTTCCAATCGGGAATCGTCGCCGGCGACTCCAAGGAGCTATCTTTGAATCTCGCCACACTCTTTGAATCCAGACCTTCATTGAAGGTTGCTTATCGACCCAACGATCCTCTAAACCCATTCAGCCTTGTTCTCAAATCCGGAATCGGCAGTCTCGTATCGGCAATTTCTAGCCCCATGACTATGAGCGCCAAATTCAACCCCGATGGCGACAGAAACTCTAGATTCTTCCTCCACTTCAAGCCCCAATTTGAGGATTTCTCCATCAAGAAGTCCTTGACGTATATGGTCTACCCAAAGGTTATCACGAATCCGAACTCGACTGGTATTTTCTCCGGCAAAGATGGGTCACCGGCGGCGAACGGAGAGTTTCCGAAGTCGCAGTTTTTCCCCGGTAACAGAGTCACGACCCCGCTAGAAGGTGACCGGGCACCAGGACTTTTAACCAAGAAAAAATAATTAGAGAGAGGTGGTCGAGGCACCGAATAGACTCCACGTGCCATCCGACCTGACCAGTGCACGTACACTGTCCACTACCTCCTTACACCCGCCCACCTGCCCCCATCAACTCGGGAACCTCCCTCATCAACCCTCAACCAGCTTGTCAGAAAATCAATAAAAAATTAAACTCTTGTTGAGGTTTACTAAACCCACTGATCGAACGAGACAAAAAGTAAAACTCCAGAATTGAGAATCCAAAAGAAAAAAAGTTCACACTGAACACCTAAAAAATGTGAACAAAGATAATGAGCCAGTTTGAGAAGGATGTGGCGGTACTATGTGGGAATTATTGCGGGAAAGTTCCTATGAATTTCATATAAAATGTTGTTTGGTAAATACTAATTGAAAGTTACCGATGAATAGGGAGCTGATAATTACATAACACAAAAACTAGTTACATCATAATTTCTTTGTAATGACCACACTACCCTTGCATTAATGTGCAGTAGTCGTAACTCTCATCCAACTCTCTCTCTAGTTTTCCCTCTCTCTCCTCTCGCTCTTCTCCGTTCGTCTCCCTCTCCCTCTCCCTCTTAATCAACGTCTCTCAGAGTCCAAGCAGAGACCCAAACATCTCAACTATTGTGTCTCTCTCCCTTATACATCCGTCTCTTCTTTACACCTCTCATCAATTACTGGGGGAGTTAGCCATTGTTGTCGGAGGCATCTGCGGTGAGAATGTGAAATCGTGGGTTAATTGCTTATCATCAGTTTTTGTCGAAGAACGAGTTTATGAGGTCCGAGGACAAACTCCTCACCGCATATGCGTTTTTCCCTCATCAAATAAATGAGGAAGCCCTCCTCTCGGTTATTCACACAACACACATAAACTTCTACTCCATTAGAGCATCTTCCACAGTGCACCAAATCCTATATTTGATGGTGAAATTTGGTGTTTTCGGCCTCCCACAATAAATCACCAAAATATCAAATCACCAAAACATTGCTATCTTTGGTAGGCCTCCCACAGTCGTTTACCAAAAAAACACCAAATCACCAAATTCTATATTTGGTGTAACTTTTGTGAAATGGTGAAGTGCATCTCCCACAGTACCCCCAAATCCTATTATATATCACCAATTCCTATTTTTACCATCAAATTTGATGGAGAAAATAGAATTTGGTGTAATCTACACCATATTTTTAATTAGTGTTTAGGGCATGTTTTTACATTACTTTTATATAATTGGAGAAATAATGTCATATTTAACAAATCATTAGCGTTAAAAAATACTTTTGACGACTAATATAATTAATCTTAGTCATATAAAATAAAATATAAACAAAAATGACGACACAAATCAATGCATTAACAATAAACTCAGAAAAATAAAAATAGATCACATTATTAGCATGAAAATAAAATACATAGTCAAACTAAGAAAATGGAAAAAGCATGATGAAGAACGAAATAACGCAATTATGGAATGTGTCATGTCTGCGTGACAATCTGTACCGCATGTTGAGGTTGCAGTGGATATCACTAATTCAACATTTATCCAATTCTAGGTCGACATCAAGATTTGATAAGCCAATGAGCTCATAATGAACTGAGAAGAAGTTTTATTACGCAGTTATGTGATAATCATGGTCAAATAGATAGACTCTTCAATTAGATTTTTAAAGTATTATTTAACCATTTTGCAATGTTGTGTAATATTGTTTGATAGTAAAATATTCTTTTTATATTGATAGTTATGGAATTCATGATTTGGTGATAAATTTGATGATTTATTGTGGGAGGCCAAATATACCATTCTTTAAATTTGATGAAATTGTGAAATAGCCATTTGATGTAAAAATTGGTGAAAACTGTGAGAGACCGAAAATGCCATTTTCCATAAAAATGGTGAAATGATGTTTTTCAGGGTTAACTGTGGGAGGCCAAACCATTTTTCTCCACCAAATATAGGATTTGGTGTAAAATTTGATATCAACTGTGGAAGATGCTCTTACAGGAGTATAAAACTAAGAGCATCTCCCACAGTGCACCAAATCCTATATTCGATAGTACAATTTGGTGTTTCGGCCTTCCACAACAAATCACCAAATCACCAAAAAAATTGTGATTTTTTTTGTAGGCCTCCCACAGTCGTTGACCAAAAAAACACCAAATCACCAAATTCTATATTTGGTGTAGCTTTTGTGAAATGGTGAAGTGCATCTCCCACAGTACCCTCAAATCCTATCCTATATCACCAAATCCTATTCTTACCATCACATCAAATTTGATGGAAAAAATAGGATTTGGTGAATCTACACCAAATTTTTAATTAGTGTTTAGAGCATATTTTCACATTACTTTCATGGTAATAATATGCTCTAATGTAATAGTGTAGCATTTCGTCCTTACAGTATATACGCCACCCGTTTTTCTTCTCCCACTTTGTGTAATATGTTTTTGAGCCACAGCGTGTTACATAATATTTTCAGCATCGTGCTGCGGGATGATAAAATGAAAGTTCACCATCTGTACCGCATGTCGAGGTTGCAAGGGATATCACTAATTCAACATTTATCCAATTTCTAGGTCGACATAGAGACTTGATAAACCAAGGAGCTCATAACGAACTAAGAAGAAGACTCATTGCACACTTATGGAATAATCATGGTCAAATAATTTAGACTGGTTAATTTTAGATTTTTTGAAGTGTTATTTAATCATTTTACAATTTCGTGAAATATTGTTTTGGTAATAATTTTTTTATTTTATTTTAATAGTTATGAAATCCTCGATCTGATGATAAATTTGATAATTTGTTGTGGGAGGCCAAAAATAACCAAAGCTTTATTTTTCCACCAAAATGATGAAATGATGTTTTTGAGGGTTAACTGTGGGAGGCCAAACCGTTTTTCTCCACCAATTATAGAATTTGGTGTAAAATTTGATGTTAACTGTGGGAGATGCTCTAACACATACCTCTGTAAACATCTTTCATCAATTAGTTATGTGAATTTGATTTGCAATTAATCCACGTGTTTGGTGCTAGTAAAAATAGTGAATTGATGATTACAGAGTCAATCATCTTTTACCTATAGGTTTGATGATTTTATTTGGTGACTTGGATTATTGTGGTGTTTTAAGATGCTGGTTGTTGTAATTTTGTCAAGTTTATTTGTTGATGTTTTGTTGGTAGCGGTAGTATAGAGTTTTTGGAACCTGCAGTAGTTGAGTAACACAAAGAAACGGGTGGTCTCCAGTGGCGGGGAGGAACGGTGGTGGTGTCGATGGAGGACTTGTAGTGATTGCAGAGAAAAATCTGGTTGAAAGGAATTTGGAAGAAGAAACGGAGAGGAAAAAAAGTTATACTGTTATCTATCTGGGAGACAATCGAGGAGGAGAAGGGGGAAAGATATGAGTGAGAGGACTAAAGTGGTATTCTAAAATTAGTTTGTGCTGTAACTAGTCTTTTGTGTGTTGTAATTATATAGATTTTGTGTTTGGTAAAATTAACTATAATCCCGCTGTGGGATGATAAAATGACATAAATATATGACATGTATCAATTATAAGAGAAAATAATGATTTTCCTTGAGAAAAGAGAAAATAATGTTAAAATAGTTGCAGATAATTTAATTAGGGTGCTGATAATTACAGCACAACATTTTATAGTTACAACACAATATTTTGATGAATGACTTTACTACCCCTGACTATTAATTAACTTCAAGTCCTCAACCCACCACAACTCTCTCCGTTAGATCTCTCTTCACCCTAGACCCCCTCTTTGCCTAACAAGATAAAATCTAATAACCACTCTGTCTGTCACGGCTGCCTCCTCCACCGCCTCCGCCTTCGCCTTCACGACGTCCTCCATAGCCACAGCCACAGCCACAGCCACAGCCACCACAGCCACCGCCACCGCCGCCGCCTCCGTATCCTCATCCTCCTTCACGACGACCTCCACCGCCACCGTGTCCACCACCTCCACCGCTTCGTTTAGATCCGACCGTTCATTCCCTCAATGGCGTCCTTCATCGCCTGCACGTCCTCAAGGTCACGAATCCGAACTCCCTGGATCTGCCAGTCGCACGGTCGTTGATGATCCTGGAATCAACAACTTTGCCGTACTTGAGAGTAGGCTTTCTCGAGTGCGTGGTCGTCGGTAGCCCAGGCAAGCCCTCCGACGAAGCATCTGTACTCGACCTCGGCCATGAAGTGAGATGAACCGAGAAGAAAGGGACTGAAATGGAATTAAGAGGAAATAAGAAGCCGTTGGAGGTTATGGCTTTGGCTTGATTTTAAGTGTTTTTCAATTGGGAACATCAAACCTCATTCTTTGGCAAGTTTTCTTTTTTATAATTTCCAGTATTAGAGAGAATTAAGGATCAATATCATGAACTACTGAAGATTGAACAGTGAGGCGGTTCAATCCAAGAAAGGATCAAATTCCTCAAATGACCGTCAATTAAGAACAAAGAACTGACCGTTATTTCTATTGGGTTGGTTTTGTCACAATATTTAGAGAAATGTTGTGAAAAAGAATGTTTGGAGTTACGTGAATTTCACAGTTGTAGTATTGAGTTCAGAATCTCATCAACGAAATAGTTTCTACTTCCTTCCGATTAATACAGTAAGTTTCTACTTACTTCTACTGATTTCTTTTTCTTTTTTGGTACAATTCCTTTACTAATTTCGATCTTAGATGAACAATAGTTTGTGCACGAGGAGAGAGGAAGATAGGCTGTGGTGGGTGACTGGGTGGATTAATGAAGAGGGGAGAAGATAAAGAAACAAAACATCATTTACAATTAGAAAATCAATAGTTAGGGGTAATAAGGTCATTCACTAAAAAATTGTGCTGTAACTATAAAACGTGTGCTGTAATTATCAGCACCCTTTAATTAAAACCGGTATTTCAAAAAAAAAAATTAAAACCGATTTTCACAAAAATTAATATTTGTGCTCCAATCAATACATCACAGGATATCTTTTGAAAAAAAAAAAATATCACAGGACATCTTTTAAAAAAAAATACATCACAAGGTTTGTCAGGAACATGTAAGAATTCACTTTCTTTTGTCTGCTACTCGTTTTCTTTCCTCATCACGTGTCCTCTTATGGTTTGAGCAAATCCACCGTTTGCAAACAAAAATTTCTGCTAAAGATTACTTTACCGGTTAAAAATGCTTTGACCTCTTGCCCAGGTTTTTTGCCCCTTTATTGCTGCTTCATACCGGAGGAGGGGACGTAGAAGAAGACGATGTCCGGTGAAAGCGAGGACTCCGACCATTACTCCGAAGACGTTGAACCAGAGCCCACCGACGACGACTGGCTTTGCGCTTCGAAACGTGCTAGGGTTGACAGAGCCGATCGGCTCAGTGCGCTTCCTGAATCAATCATCCTTCACATCCTCTCATTTCTTCCGACCCTCGACTCTATCAGAACTAGGGCTTTGTCCCGAAGATGGCAATATCTCTGGACTCTTGTTCCCACTCTCCATTTCATGTACCCTGATACTAATCGATCTCAAGAAGCATACGAAGACGAACGAGAGGTAACTGTGGGTCCTGATCCCGTCGTGGACTTCGTTAATTTTGTTGATAAAACCCTAGTTCTCTGCGACGGTTCGGTCAAGAATTTCGGGGTTAATTTCCGTTACCAAGAGCGATTTGCTGCTAGTTGTCATCTCTGGACTCGATTCGCTTCGAGGAATGGTGTGGAGAAGTTCGAATTGGTCTTCCACCAGGCAGATCCGACCGATGATGATGATGATATTTACGTGTTGCCGCAGTTTCTGTATACGAACTCGGAGTTCAGAGAATTGCACTTCTCGTTGTGCAGTGTGAAGCCAAAAACAACCGTTGTTTGGAATTCTCTGAAGAAGTTGTCACTTGGGTATGTGAGTTTGAGTGATGATGTGATTGAGAGGATATTGGCTGGCACTCCGGTGCTGGAGACGCTGGAACTGTATCACTTTGCAGGGATCAAGCATTTGCGCATTGGCAATGCGTGTTTGAAGAAGCTGATTTTGAGAGAGTACGGGAGCCGATTCTACCGAAGGGAGATACAAGTTTCGGCTCCCAATGTCGAATCACTGGAAATGTCAGGCATTTTTCAGAATTTTCAGCTGGTCGATATCAAATCTTTGGTCGAGGCTAATCTGTCTGATCTTTGCTTGGATCAGTCTACGGTCGGTGATTTGGTAAACGAGGCACGGGGCTTTCTTGACAGCTTTGCTCATGTGGAGACTCTTACACTGGGGACTTGGGCTATATTGGTGTGTCCTTCAACTCCTTTCACAATTACTTCTTATTTTGGTTGTAGTTATGGGTGTTTTCATGACAACTGCAAAGTTAAAGATGAGCCTTGAGTCATAGTAGTATATCTTAACCTTTTCCAGACTTGAATACCCAAGTTATAGGAGGCATCTTAGTATGTCTGAAAAGTTACTCCAAGGAACCCTCTTAACATCATTCACAATGCTTTTAGTAACTAATGTTGATAACCTGATATGCGCATGTTCTCTTCCTCGACTTCTGAGAGGGGCTCTTTAGGAAAGGAACTTAAGATAATTAGTGCTATGTTTTGTATCAGTTTTATCATATTCTTTGAAAAAGCGCCTAGTATATGTTAATACACTTTATCTATAGCCTATACTCTAGAGTAAAGTACGTAGTTGGGGAATTATTACTTCGAGTTCCTACTTCACTTCCAAATGACATTTCATACATTTTTTTGTTTTGTTTTGAGATATTGCTTTCGCAATTCCGAGCCAAGTTACACAATGAGAAAGCTCAGGGTGATGGCTCCAGCAGGAATGAAACTGACTACCTTTGCTGGGGGACACTAGCTGCTTACCGCTTGTCCCATCCACTTTGGGTTATGACATCTCTTTATTAACGTTGCTGAGAACATGTCTATCTTTTTTCATCATAGAATAATTGTTAAGTAACTAAATTAGATCTTGCTATTGTTGTGTATTGACTTGCTTGCTTGATAAATATCTTGTATACGCAAATGTTTTTGAATTATCATGCACCCAACTCTTATACCTCGTTTCGTTTTTACTAAATGGACTAGGGGCTAGCAATGCTGCATACAAAACGTTTGAGCCCTCGGTTGTTGAAGTGCAAATGTTTGACACTGGATACCAGGCTGTGGAAATTACGTCCCCTTGTAATAGCATTCCTTTTGAGATATTTTCCGCTATTGCAGACATTGACTCTGATTGTGACCTATTCCGCATACCGTAATAACCAGGTGTGTCCTTTCTATTGTGTTTCTAGTTTACTTTTTTGATACTGTTTATCTTTCGTTAAATGTGTTATTGATTTACTATAACACTTTGAGGCTGTTGCTCAATGTCTATGTTGCAGAACAACATATTTGTTCTAGCGAGATAATACATCTTTTAATTTCCTGAAGTTATGGTAGGAAGTTAAGAGTTTGGTTTGCCACAGTTGTTCAGTATAATTCTTAGAATTATTAGTTAGCAACATTCTTCTTGTGCATAGAACTACTAAAACAAATCAATCATACATACTAACCAGTTTACTAGGTGTAAGTATTTGTCTATACCATTTACTTGTTATTACACTTAAGAGAGTTCTAGGATCAAAGATACAATGAACTCGACAATGACTGATATGCGATAGTCGATAGATATCAGAGTGCCTTTATAAGGTAAGAGACGAGCTAACTTGGACCCCACTATTAGTAGGATGTGGGTTATTGAGGATTTTATTACTGCTGGATGTGTTCCTTATCAAGGTCCACGTCCAAGTGTAAACATTAATAGTCAATAGCTAATAGATGTTTGAGCCTCTTCCTTAATGCAGCCAGGTCATGGCTCCAACCGGTGTACCTTATACTCTAGCCTACAATTGAATAATTCACAACTCCTACCGCTCCCTCGACAAGGCAGTCAGGGCACAGATACGTACGTGATGCCTTGAGCTCTATCTCAAAGCTTGAGTAATGACAATGGAAGAAGGGACATGGTGCATGCAGCATTCGCCCTTGCGGGGGATTTTGGACTTGGCTCACATGTATAACTCAGCTATAGTGTATACTAGTTAGGCCAATAGTACCAAGTAATAGTAATAGTACTTTTATGTAAATAAAAGTCCCACATCGGACTTAGTTTATAAGTTAGAATAATGTACTTGCCTATATATTGAGATGTAAATAAAGAATCCAGCAATGGAAGTTTTACCAAATCTAGCATGGTATCAGAGCCTAGGTTCTAAGCTACCAAAACCCTAGTCTCTTGGTCTTCCCACCGCCGGCCTCACGCCACAAACAGCCCGCCCACCACCAGCGCCGACGACCCCTCTCTCAGTCGTCCGTCGTGCTCGGTAGTGAGCTCTGTCCGTGCTCGTTCGACGCCAACCCTTCCTTCCTCTGTCCGTCGTTCTCTCTGATCGACAAAAACCCTAGCCTTCCCGTCGCACTCTCAGTCCTACACCCCCCCTACCGCTGCTCAATATGTCTACTGATAAGAGAGATCTTATCAAGTAGTAGCACTTTGAGAAGCTACGATCTCCAGAGAGAGAAGAGGTAGAGGAAGAGAATAAAAATTACTACTGAATAATAATTGTCTCAATGAATCCAAAACATCCTTCTCAGCATAATATATATACTGAGTAAGGTTTCTAAACCCAAACGTTTCCAAAACCAATTAACGCTAATTACTTAAATACCCTAAACTTAATTAATTTAAAAGGCTTATTTCTGGAAGTTTCCATAACGCTCGGGCTGTCGTCGAAGGCGCAGCCCACGTCGAATGAAGTGGCTCGTTTCTTCTGCTGTGTCCTGCTCGTCTGGAGCTGTGTCTTATGGCGGGTCTAGGCCCGTATCAACCTCCCCCCGTTGACAATCACCTTGTCCTCAAGGTGAACTTGGGAAAATGTTGTTGTAGAACAGCAACTGGTTCCCAAGTTGCATTCTCCAGAGTGTCGTCAGACCACACCACGAGCCATTGCTCCTCTATGCTCCCTTTGTGCAAAATTTGTCGACTCTTGATTGCTGCAACTGGAATTGCTGATGGCCGATGATCCACAAAATCGGTAGGAAGGGATGGTGGACGAAGAGTATCGTCAGTGCTCACAAAACGACGTAAGAGCGAAACGTGAAAGACTGACTGGATGCGGGCATTGTCGGGCAACTCCAAATGGTAAGCAACAACACCGACTTTCTCAAGAATGCGGAATGGCCCATAGTAACGTCGAGACAGTTTGTGCGACGGACGCCGAGCGACCGGATGCTGACGATACGGCTGAAGGCGCAAAAGAACCATGTCCCCCACACTGAATTCTTCCTCACGACGATGGCGATTGGCTTGAAGACGCATGCGATCCTGAGCGAACTGCAGATTCCGTCGCAATTGTTGAAGCAACATATCACGATCGGCGAGCAATGTTTCGACATCGGGATCGGTTGCTGTCCCAGAAACATATGGGACTAATGGTGGAGGCGGTCGTCCATAAAGGATCTGGAACGGGGTAAACTTCAACCCACTATGGAGAGGTGTATTCAATGAATACTCGGCCCAGGAGAGAAAATTCACCGAACGACCAGGACGATTATTGCTCTAAAGAACGATTCACTACCTCTGTTTGGCCGTCCATCTGAGGATGATAAGCGGTACTGCGATGAAGTGACGTGCCACTTAATTTCAACACCTCTGTCCAAAAGGAACTCAAAAACACTGAGTCGCGATCAGAGACAATAACCGAAGGGAAACCATGGAGTTTAACCACCATATCAATGAAAACCGCAGCCACTCGTGGTGCATCGAATGCTGGCGGTAAGGGGCCAAAGTGAGCATATTTGGACAATCGGTTTACTACTACGAGAATGGCGGTATATCTGCGAGAAGGTGGCAGCCCCGTGACGAAATCCATGGATATTTCGTCCCATACCAACCGCGGATTGTGAAGGGGTTGTAATAACCCAGTTGGCGGCTTGGTGGAGTATTTAGTGGCCTGACATGTAATACAAGCTGCGACAAAACGACGGACATCGGCCTTCATCTTAGGCCAATAAAAGGACGAAGCTAAGCGATGGAAGGTACGCTCGACCCCAGGGTGCCCAGCCACTGGTGAAGAATGACACTCTTCAAGTAATTGGTGTTTCAATGTGGACTGCGACCCTAAACACAAACGATGTCTGTAATAGAGGTACCCTTGATGAACAGAGAATGGAGTTGCTAATCGACCCTCTCGGGAGGCAGTGTGAAGTTCCACAAGATCAGGCAATGTTTGATTTTCTTGTAACAATGCCGTGAGAAAGGTCGGCGGAGGTTGCACATATGTAGCTAGAAGTGCTGCCTCGCCCTCATCACGACGAGAAAGAGCATCACCCACTTGGTTACTTGCTCCGGTCTTGTATTCGATGCGAAAACGGTATCCCAAGAGCTTGCGGACATAAAATTGCTGATCGGGAGTCTGGATAACTTGGCGAAATAGGTCGGTAAGACTGCGCTGGTCAGTGCGAATAATGAATTCGCGTCCCAGCAAATACTGGCGCCAGTTCTGAACCGCTTCAACTAGCGCATATAATTCCCTGTGATAGGCGGACGTATAACGACGCCTTTGACCTAGTTTCTTACTGAAGAATGCCACCGGATTGTTGCCTTGTAACAATACCGCTCCAACTCCTACCCCAGAAGCATCAGTCTCGATCACAAATGTTTTGGAAAAATCTGGGAGTTGCAAAATGGGTGCTTAAGACATAGCCGTTTTGAGATCCTCAAAGGCCTTACTAGCTAAGTCTGTCCACACAAACGCTGTCTTGCTTCAATAAATCAGTGAGTGGGGCAGCAAGAACCGCATAGTGTCGCACAAACCGCCGATTATACCCTGTTAGGCCAAGGAACCCACGTAACTGCTTGACTGTTTTGGGCACAGGCCAAGCTGTCATGGCCGAAATCTTTGCTGGATCAGCGCGTAGGACACCGGCTGATATAAGATGCCCCAAATACTCGGTGGACTTTTGACAAAACTGACATTTAGACAATTTCACATAGAATTGGTTCTCGTGAAGCAGCTGCAGGGTCTTGGCCAAATGTTCCGCATGTAGATCTAGAGAAGTACTGTAAATCAAAATATCATCAAAGAATACCAGAACAAACTTACGGAGATATGGCTGAAAGAGCTTGTTCATACAAGCTTGAAAAGTAGACGGCGCATTCGTGAGACCGAACGGCATAACCAGAAACTCAAAATGACCCTCATGTGTGCGGAAAGCCGTTTTGTAAACATCCCCTTGGTGCATGCGAATCTGATGATATCCTGCCCGTAAATCGAGTTTGGTAAAGAGCGTTGCCGCACCTAACTCGTCAAATAGCTCATCGGCCGTGGGAATCGGAAAATGGTCAGGGACTGTTACAGCATTCAGAGCACGGTAATCCACACAGAAACGAAAAGTGCCATCTTTCTTTTTGACCAACAAAACTGGGGAAGAGAATGGACTTCGGCTTGGTTGGATCAATCCCTGGTTCATCATTGCACGCACTTGGTTCTCCAGCTCTGTTTTCTGAATGTGGGGATACCTGTAGGGTTTGACATGAACGGGTGTTGTACCCGGCTGCAGATGAATCCTATGATCAAAGAAACGTCGTGGCGGTAATGAATTAGGAGTGTCAAACACATCCTGATAATGGCGCAAGACGTCCGTAATGTTGGAGGGTAACTGCTCGGGCAAGCTTAGCGACGCTGACAGATCCATGTCCTCTGCGAGAGAACAACATACAACCTCGTATGACTCGCTAACCACAGCTGCTGTCTGCATTGCTTGGAGAGATGAGAAAGAGACAGGTTTGGGAGTAACGTCCTGTCCGCGCAATGTTATGGTGTCAGCATCGCGGATAAATTTCATAGTTAGAGCTGCATAATTGGTGGTAATATCGCCCAGTACACTGAGCCACTGTACTCCTAGTACCACCTGAGCCCCATGAATAGCAAGAATGAATAGATCAACGACAAACATATGCCCTTGTATCGTAAGCTCTATAGAAGAACACTTACTGCTGCAGTGAAGATAATCGCCATTACCAACATAAACTTTGAATGGCGACGACGACTGTACCGGCAACTGAAGTGATTCTGCTACCCGTGGATGGATGAAGTTATGGGTGGAGCCTCCGTCAATCAATACCTGAATTGCTTTGTTATGAATAGTTCCCTGAAGCCGCAAAGAACTTGGCGTACCGGCAGTGGCCATGCTGTTAAGGCCGGAGATATCGCCTGAACAGATTGTGTCCTCCGGAACAATGTCACTTACCTCCTCTAGTTCAGGCATGCTCTCATCAATGTCGGCGAACATGACCTGTAATGTGGCGTCACATTGATGCCCTTTGAACCACTTTTTATCACACTTGTAACAAAGTCCTTTAGCAATTTCTCGCGAGTCTCATCCCTACTGAGGCGCCGAATGGGTGGGGTACTGTTTATCTTTAACCCGACTGGTGTGGGCAATAATGGTGCCGTGGTAGGAACGAATGAAGTCTGTGTATTACCGGAAACAGCCGGCGGTCGTGGGGTCCATGATCGACGTTGCTGGGCGGAGACGGCTGAAACTGTCTCTATCAACGTAGCATCTAATTCTCGTGCTAGGGAGAAGGCCTGGGTAAGAGATCTGGGCTGACGGAGTTCCAGTTCACGGTTTAATGGAGATTTGAGACCCCCGGTAAACAGAGATATGAGTTGCGATTCCGATGTGGGCCCAATACGAGTCAATAATTTTTCGAATTCGGTTTGATATGCAAGAACAGTTGTCTGCTGCGTGAGTTTAGCAAGGGTAGCAAAGTAATCTCGATAATAATCCGGATCAAAACGCACCTTAACTTCGTCTAGAAACGCATACCAAGAATTGAACAGAAAATTTTGCTTCCTGTACCTGAACCAATCTGCAGCGTCACCGGCTAACAAGACACCGACGAGATTGAGTCGGTTCTCCAGCGGAACGTGATAATAATTGAAATACTCCTCGACTTTAAAAGCCCACGTATGGGGTCAGATCCAGAAAAATTTGGCGGATCGACTCGTAGTTTGGGACCACGATCATCAGCTGGAAACGAATTTGGTCTGCGCATCCCATCCCGTGTGTCGAAATTGTTGGGTTGCTGGTTTAGAGCAACATATGTTGCGTGGCGGAAGTCGGTGCCGAGGGTAGGCGCTGGCGGCGGCGGACCGTATTGGTCGGAACCATACGTGGCGAACTGCCCTGTGTGTGCCGACCGGTTAACCCGATGACCGACCTGGTAATCGAGACCAGGGGGTCGAAATCCGCCGTCAAGTGGAACGGCGTAGGGTCCCTGTTGAAAACCCCGCTGGTCGCGGTATCCCTGCGCAAACCCGAGGCTGGTCCTTGACCCGAATCCGGTTGCAGAACTACTGGGGTTCTGCGGTTTGGAGACGTTTGACGGTGCCTGAGTGTTGGCGGCCGAGTCTGTCGCTGATGGTGAGGTGGGCCGTGTTTTGGCAGCGGCGGAGTCGGATTCGAGATTCCACAGTCCCCGACTGGACGTCGGTAAGCGAGGTTTTGAGCTCTGTTATGGCGGCGAGAACCTTGGCCATGTCGTCTGCCATAGTTGATAACAACGAAAGCACCAGTTGATAAGAGAGATTTTATCAAGTAGTAGCACTTTGAGAAGCTACGATCTCCAAAGAGAGAAGAGGTAGAGGAAGAGAATAAAAATTACTACTGAATAATAATTGTCTCAATGAATCCAAAACATCCTCCTTAGTATAATATATACACTGAGTAAGGTTTCTAAACCCAAACGATTCTTAAACCAAACGTTTCCAAAACCAATTAACGCTAATTACGTAATCCCCTAAACTTAATTAATTTAAAAGGCTTATTTCTGGAAGTTTCCATAACGCTCGGGCTGTCGTCGAAGGCGCAGCCCACGTCGAACGAAGTGGCTCGTTTCTTCTGCTGTGTCCTGCTCGTCTGGAGCCGCGTCTTCTGGCGGGTCTAGGCCCGTATCATCTACTCTCTCTACCGATGATTCCCCCACCTCCGGTGATTCCCCCGCCTCCGGGAACAACAAGGAGCCTCTTCACCCAGTTTTTTCGGTCACCAATATCGAGAAACGGGCCTGGTTCATACTGGACAATCAAAAAGTTCAGTATGATCACTGGGCTACCTTCTTCCGTCTGCAGACCCACTCCTTTGGCGTCTCGGATCACATTGACCCTCCAACTGGAGCCCCTACTGATCCCCTCTGGAGTCTCGTGGACTCCGTGATCTTGAACTGGATCTACCAAACCATCAGTGATGATTTGGTACTTGCCATTCTCACCCCTAATCAGACTGCTCGGCAAGCCTGGGTGAAGCTTGAAATCTATTTTCGGGATAATCAGGGTTCCCGCATGGCTGAGCTGGAGCTTGACTTTGTCAATCTTCGTATGTAACACTGCTCGTCCCCGGACGACTACTGCACTCGGCTCAAGAACCTGGCTGATCGTATTGGAAACGTTGGTTCACCTGTCTCAAATCAACGTCTGGTGATTCAACTCACTAATGGTTTGTCCTCTGCTTACAGTGGCGTTGCTATGCTCATCCAGCAAGCTAACCCCACCCCTGAATTTCTCTCTGTGGTCTCCATGCTTCGGTTACATGAGCGTCTGCTCGCTCGACAGGAACAGGCAAGTCCCAGTCCCCCACAGGTTCTTGTCTCCGCACGTCAGCCTTCCCCTCCTGCCGCCCCGGCACCTCAAGCCGGGGGTAACCCAAACACCAAGAACCGCAACTCCGGGAACGGACGGAACAATTGCCGCAAACCGGGAAACAAACCCGCAGTTTCGGCCCCCATGCTGCACCGCCCGGAGCCCACAGGTCTTGGGTCTGGTGCCCCTGCCCCTCGGGCCCCGCACCCCCCTGCCCGTATGCGACAGCGCGCTGGAGCACCTCTCGACCCCCGACCGCCGGCCTCCTCGGTCCCCCACCGTCGGCCCCGGCTCACGCCCTCACTACTGCTCCTGTTGCCCCAAGCCCCATCGATTTGGGATCTCAGCTCAGCGGCATGACTCTCAATGTCCCTGATCAGACTTGGTATTTTGATTCGGGTGCTTTTGCTCATCTCACATCCCAGTCAGGTATTCTCTCTTCTCTCTCGTCATCTTGTCCTATTCCTAACATGATGGTAGGAAATGGTTGCAACATTCCAGTTAAAGGATCCGGCCATCACAAGAACCCAACCACCTCCCGTCCTTTACACCTTCGCAATGTCCTCCTTACACCTAACATCATCAAAAACTTAGTTTCTGTTCGTCAATTCACAACTGACAATAATGTTTCTATTGAGTTTGATCCGTTTGGTTTTTCTGTAAAGGACCTTCGAACGGGAGCTCTTTTGCTGAGGAGCAACAGTTCGGGTGATCTTTATCCATTCCAGTCTGCCTTGCCTGCGTCTTCCGCTGTCTCTCTTGCCGCCCTCCCTGCTCCAGTCTGGCACATTCGCCTTGGTCATCCTGGAGGTCTAGTTTTAGATTCTCTTCGTCGTAGTCACTTGATTTTGTGTCATAAGGATAGCTCAGACAATCTTTGTCATGCTTGTCAAGTTAGTAAACACGTACGTTTGCCGTCTCCATCTTTGTCCTACCGTTGCTCCTTTTGACATTATTCATAGTGATGTGTGGACATCTCCCATTTTGAGTAAATCGCACTACAAATATTATCTCTTACTACTTGTTGACTACACTCACTTTCTCTAGGTCTATCCCCTAAAACACAAATCTGACGTACTACTCAAATTTAACAATTTAGCACCTTCGTGCAAACTCAGTTCCAGCGTCCCATTAAAAGTTTTCAGTGTGACCGTGGTGGTGAGTTTGATAATGGCTTGTTTCATTCCTTTGCACTTCAGCATGGCCTTATGTTCCGTTTTGCATGTCCTCAGTGAAACACCCCATTTGTCGTTCGTTTGGTTGGTATGATCTTTTTGTTTTCTTGTGCAATAGAAATTTGCATCATTGCATCGTGCATGTAGGTATAATGTTTTCGCTGGGAGTTATTGTTTTACGCTTCGAGGACGAAGCGTTGTTTTAAGGGGAATGTGATGTAATACCCCTATATTTAGTAGGGTATTTACTTGTTTATTATTCTCAAATTGGGGTAATTGTTATTGTTTTTAAATTGGGGGTAGGTATGTGTAGTTTCACAAAACTAGATAAAGGGGGTTAAAGTGTCTTTTACTTAAATAGGTGGAAAACCCACCTGTACCTTCTCCTTCCCTCTTGGAGAAAACCCGACGCTCTCTCCCCGCTTCTCCCGCAACTCCCTCCACAACTCCACCACGATTTCACCCACATTCCCCTCTATTTCAATCTCCAGTCGACTTATATGAACACCCCTCTTCACCCTCGTCACTTCTCTTCATCCTCACCCTCTGTTTTTGCCGAAGAAAACAAACCCAGAGCCTCCCCTGTTTTCAGAACCATCTCCGAACACCAACACCGCCACTGCTCAATTTGCGGCGAAACCCACCAGCCACCCAAATCGCCTCCTCTCCCTCTTCTTCCCCGACGAACCAGCCAGGACCAACAGAGCCATCGACGGCTCTGTTTTTGTGCCGACCCGGTTCCGACCCGGGAGAAACCCGACGCGAACCCGAAGCCTCCAGCTTCTCTGCTCTGTCCGTCGCTCTCTCTCTCGCCTCCTCTCTGTACGGCGACCACCGCCAGTAGCAGCAATTGCAGCGGCGACCCACCAATCGCCGCCGTCGTCTCCATCGTCGCCGCCTCTCTTCGATTCGCTCTTCAATCGGTAAACACCCAAGAATCCATCTTGTTATTTCTCATTTTGGTGCATTATTCCCTGTTTTCCTCCAGTTTTTGTAGGTGTAGTCATGTATGTAAGTGTGTGGGTATGTGTGGTGAAGGCTGTATGTTGGAGAAGAAGGTGTAAATGAAAAGTTTCAGCCAATTGGGGGTTAATGTGTACTTTGGCAAATCTGTTGGGGCTGGTTTGTATGAGTCAGAAACTAGGGGAAGGTTTAGTTATTATTTGTAAATCTAAATTGTTTTCTTTTAGGTTTATTATTTATATATATGTTCTATATATGTATATATATATATGTATATATTTATAACGATCTTTGTTTATTAATATGAACTCTCATTAATTAGTTTCTTTAATGTGAAAATAAATATAAATTTTGTGGTATGACTTTATAGAAAGAGTTTTTATAATAAAAATAAATACTTTGTATTAAATAAAGGTGGCATTTCCTAAGTGTAGATAGTTTTATATCATGTGGTTATTTCAAGTTTTTCTTATGAAAATAAATATATACTCTTTTAACTAGTAAAGTTAATATTTCTTTAATACTAATATCATCTTTCAAATATTATACTCTTTTCTATATGACTAGTTGAAAATAGATTTTTAAGAACATAGCTAAATTGTTTAAAGTTTAGTTCTATTATTTTAGTTTATTATTATTATTATTATTATTATTATTATTATTATTCTTTAATATCATAACTTTGTAAACTATTATGCTTTTCTAATATTAGAGTCGTGTAAACGGGATTGGGAACTTGTCGGGGAAATATTCTTTGCATTTTCATATAGGGCATAATTGCATTTGTTGTATGAGTTTGGTTACGTGTTAATGTTAGGATTATTTGACTATTGTAGATTCCGAGTTCGTAGACGATCAGTTCTTTGACAGTCCGTACTACGAGTACTAGTTCCGTACTTGCTTGTGTGTGTGGAGCTTTCTTCAATCCAAGTAAGTATATGCACATCTTTAAATTATCAAAATGTGTTGTTTCGTGTGCGTTATCTCAAACTGTAAATTCGTTTTCTGCTTTACAATACTTTGAGCCTTTCTAGTGATTTATCATGAACGGTTTTGAAAAGCATGTGGTTACCATCCAAATTGTGATCTTTTACCCTCGTGAAATATTGAATAATAATTGTACGATAATAGAATTGGGAACGGTGTACAGAGGATGCGTGTGAAGGCTACGGCCGGGGACACATGTGCGTTGATTCCCCTAGGGTATATACCTTCTTATTTATTGTGAAAACTAGGAGTACTACCTATGCTAGTGTGGGTCACAACAGTATAGGGGTGTCGACACTTAAGGTCTCTCTAGTTATTTTAGGGAGAATCGGGATGGACTGTGATATCCCGTAGAAGCACCCTACTTTATTATTATTCCATCGTGACCCCTCTGTCCACATCGAACCTGTTGGGGCTCGTGTTATGCCTCAACCAAATAAAGAATAAAGTTGTGGTTACTACTTATCTTCCTGTTTATACTTTCGTGTTAGCCAAAAACTCCGTCTTTACGTGTTGTGGTATATCTTACTTAGTTTTTACTAATTAAAATTTTCCTGCGGTCGGCTTTGTCTATTGTAAAACCCGCAGGTTGGCATTGAGGTGGGGGAAACGCGCACGTGTTGAAGCTTAGGAGTTAGTAGCAATAAAGTTTAGTTTTCATTTCGTCACTTAGACATTTCAAACGTTTAGTTTTGTTCATTTCTATGTTTCCAGACTTTGTTGGAGGGTTTCTCCTTTTGTTTATAAATAATGTACTTGGGATTTGGTTGAATTGTACTAGCTGTGAACCGTGGTCCTTCGGGCTGTTTCAGATGGTATCAGAGCCGACGGTTCTAAGCTAGTGCGATTCTCCATTTTCCTTTAATAAAGAGAAATTAAATACTAAAGTCATTTTTGAAAGAAATTTAAAATTCACTTAGGACAACTAAAACTAACAATAAAATTAAACAAGCCGGGGTTTGGGGTAGCTTAGCTATTTCCTTTGTTGTCTTCTATGAGTGTTTGAGCTTTTCGTTGATTGGAACTTCATGTGTGGCCTACTTGTGTTATTTCATGCCTTAACATTTGGATATTGCTGTGATTCTACTTAGCATATGTGAAAATACTATGTGGTTATTTAGATTGTCTATATTTAAATTTTCGTCGCGATATTGAGTGCATACGTGGATTACAACCTTTCTGAGACTGTTTCTTCTCATTTCTCAGATGGCTGCCCAACCCGCACCTGCCCCACCAGCACTACAGCCTGAGGATTCTCCGCTGTTCATGACCTACTTAGGACCTCATGAGGAAATGATCGATTACTACATTCGTGTGCACGAACGCTGCAACGATTGGAGCTTCTCTGCGTTTGGAGATGACCGCTTTCGAAACCGATTAGTGGTGGGTCACTGTATCCTCAATGGACTTCCCAACGTGCAACCATGGCTGGCAATAAAGGACGACTTCGAAGAGTTGGTGCATGAGGACGAAGATGGAAACTTGGTACCTAACGAGGGACTTTGGAAGCATAACGGCGTTTACATGTTTCGACTCCACGACCTATATGATAGGTAACAAGAAGCGGCCGATCGACTCATACAGGAGGAGAATGAAGAACCGGAAGAGGAAGATCATGATGAGGAACCCGAGTCAGATCCGGAGGAACCGGTGGAACAGGAAGCGCAAGAGGAACAGATTCCCGAAGAGGAGGAAGTGCCCGATCAAGTTCTAGGGGAATATGGAGCAGGTAGACAGCCCATCCCTGCTTCTGATGACCTCACCGAGGCACACCGAACAGAACATGTGATGTACCAGCCCGGTCAGGAAACCATTGCACAGTACTGTACCTATGTGACAGATATATGCGTTGCATGGGGCCACTTCGATGACCGTCATAGCCATCCGTTAACCATAAGCTACTACATACTCCGAGGATTGCCTGATGTACACCCTTGGAGCAGCCTGAGGCATCAATACCGTGACCTACTCGTTTGGAACGTGTGGGGCGAGGCTGTACCTAACGAATCTCGGTACAAACATCGCGAGCAGGACGTCTACGAGATCGACCCACTTAAGATTCAAGGACGGCTAGAAGACTTAGATCAGAATGGGGACCAGGAGAACATGGATGTGGGCCATGATAACATGGATGTGGGCCAGGATAACATGGATGAAGACCAGGAAGAAGAGCATGACCAGGAGGAAGAGCACGATGAGTTTATAGATGATGAAGAGGAAATAGGTGGAGACGAGATCGACCTTCCAGAGACTGGCTCTGAGTGCCTGACTGACGTTGAGGAGCCTTAACACACCCGACCATTCACCCCGTAGTTGCATTTTCTATTCTTCATTGCATTTATTTCCAAGTGAGAACGATTAGGATTAGAATTTTGATTCAGTATGTCTTTTGTTGGATTGATTGGATTTCTTTGTGGATTATGTGGTATTTGAATCAATGAATGCATGGTTATCCTATATTTTCTCTCATGTGTATGGTTGGAATAGAATTTTTATTAAGTAAGGTTATATTTAAGAAGGTACAATGCAATATTATACCAGGAGACGTGCAAGGGAAGTAGGAACGATGAGTCAGGGAACCCAAGGAAACCAACCGGCTCCATTTCCAGAACAATATGACCCAATTCGGTTCCTGAACCTGGAACAAGCGACCCTAGCCCTAACCCAACTCCTGCACAACCAACAGGCGGGAGGAGGTGACGTGATGAGTAAGCTTGCAGAACTCCGCCTTGATTTCTTTTATGGGACGGACGACCCGACCATCCTAGAGAATTGGATTCGCGACTTCCACAAGGCACTGACTTCGGTGCGTTGCCCCGAGGACCGACGCATAGAAGTGGCGATCTATTACTTTAAGAAAGAAGCTGATAACTGGTGGACTTCCGTCTCAACCGACTTACTCGCCCAGGAAGGCTTTGGATGGGAGCAGCTAAAGGAGGCTATGCGTGAACGGTTTTACCCCGACCATGTGAAGTCGAAGAAGTTTGAGGAGTTTTTGCACCTGAAGCAAGATGGAGCTACCTTAACTGCTTACTATGAGAAATTTATGGAACTCATGAGGTTCGGACGGGAAATTGTACCCACAGAAGTGCGACGGATCCGCAAATTTGTCGAAGGTCTGGACTTCGAAGTCCGAAGGGCAATGGGACCTACACGATTTAACTCACTCATGGAGGCTTATGGAGCGGCTCACGACATGCAGCGCATGCTGGATAGTAATACCGAAGCCAACAAGAAGAGGAAGACCGAGACACCTGCTGCAACCGGATTCCAGAATCACGGTACGGGAAACAACGCCGAAGATAAGAGGGTCCGTTCCAACCCAGCCCCCACCAACCAGTTTGGGAACCCAGGACAAGGTGGACAAGGTCAAGTAAGAGTTTTCAACTGCATGAGGTGCGGCAGAAACCACCCAGGAGTGGATTGCCGAGGAAGGAAGGTTAATTGTCTCAACTGTGGCAGGCTGGGCCATCGTAGGTATGAGTGCCGATCCAGGCCCAACAACAACAATGGTGGAGGTTATGGAGGCAACAATGTTAACCGCCAAGGAGGAAATGGTGAGTACAACCGTGGAGGTAACTACTACAACAGTGGTAATCAATATGGCGAGAACCAGCAAAGCGATCAACAAGGTGGAGGTTACCACAATGGCAACAGTGGAGGATACAACCAGGGCAGGAACAACAACAACAACAACAGTGGAGGTGGCTACAACAGGGGAAACAATTGGCAAGGTGGGAATGGTCAAAACAACCGACCCCAAGGAGGCAATGCCGCATCAGCAACAACAGTAGCTGCTCTTACTGCACCAACAACTACAGCACCACCAAGCACAACCAATAGCGCCACGGGAACTATCAATGTCATGAACCCGACTCAAGCGGAACATGCCAATGCAGCAACTGGTACATCCCTAACCATCTCACCTCCGTATTATTTTACCTGATTCCGAAGCATTCTTCCTCTTTATCTCGTCAATTTCTGTTAATGGCCTAGGATTACTTACTCTTATCTCGCCTACCTGTCTCGATCTCGAATTTCATTGTCTTGTGACACCCTGTAACCTGGACTAGCTAACCTAGCTAAAAGACCACCTTAATACCTGGTTTAGTGACTTAGGAAACCCATATCAAGTGTAACTTGAGTGACGGGGACGTCACTCTCTTTTAAGGGGAATGTGATGAAACACCCCATTTGTCGTTCGTTTGGTTGGTATGATCTTTTTGTTTTCTTGTGCAATAGAAATTTGCATCATTGCATCGTGCATGTAGGTATAATGTTTTCGCTGGGAGTTATTGTTTTACGCTTCGAGGACGAAGCGTTGTTTTAAGGGGAATGTGATGTAATACCCCTATATTTAGTAGGGTATTTACTTGTTTATTATTCTCAAATTGGGGTAATTGTTATTGTTTTTAAATTGGGGGTAGGTATGTGTAGTTTCACAAAACTAGATAAAGGGGGTTAAAGTGTCTTTTACTTAAATAGGTGGAAAACCCACCTGTACCTTCTCCTTCCCTCTCGGAGAAAACCCGACGCTCTCTCCCCGCTTCTCCCGCAACTCCCTCCACAACTCCACCACGATTTCACCCACATTCCCCTCTATTTCAATCTCCAGTCGACTTATATGAACACCCCTCTTCACCCTCGTCACTTCTCTTCATCCTCACCCTCTGTTTTTGCCGAAGAAAACAAACCCAGAGCCTCCCCTGTTTTCAGAACCATCTCCGAACACCAACACCGCCACTGCTCAATTTGCGGCGAAACCCACCAGCCACCCAAATCGCCTCCTCTCCCTCTTCTTCCCCGACGAACCAGCCAGGACCAACAGAGCCATCGACGGCTCTGTTTTTGTGCCGACCCGGGAGAAACCCGACGCGAACCCGAAGCCTCCAGCTTCTCTGCTCTGTCCGTCGCTCTCTCTCTCGCCTCCTCTCTGTACGGCGACCACCGCCAGTAGCAGCAATTGCAGCGGCGACCCACCAATCGCCGCCGTCGTCTCCATCGTCGCCGCCTCTCTTCGATTCGCTCTTCAATCGGTAAACACCCAAGAATCCATCTTGTTATTTCTCATTTTGGTGCATTATTCCCTGTTTTCCTCCAGTTTTTGTAGGTGTAGTCATGTATGTAAGTGTGTGGGTATGTGTGGTGAAGGCTGTATGTTGGAGAAGAAGGTGTAAATGAAAAGTTTCAGCCAATTGGGGGTTAATGTGTACTTTGGCAAATCTGTTGGGGCTGGTTTGTATGAGTCAGAAACTAGGGGAAGGTTTAGTTATTATTTGTAAATCTAAATTGTTTTCTTTTAGGTTTATTATTTATATATATGTTCTATATATGTATATATATATATGTATATATTTATAACGATCTTTGTTTATTAATATGAACTCTCATTAATTAGTTTCTTTAATGTGAAAATAAATATAAATTTTGTGGTATGACTTTATAGAAAGAGTTTTTATAATAAAAATAAATACTTTGTATTAAATAAAGGTGGCATTTCCTAAGTGTAGATAGTTTTATATCATGTGGTTATTTCAAGTTTTTCTTATGAAAATAAATATATACTCTTTTAACTAGTAAAGTTAATATTTCTTTAATACTAATATCATCTTTCAAATATTATACTCTTTTCTATATGACTAGTTGAAAATAGATTTTTAAGAACATAGCTAAATTGTTTAAAGTTTAGTTCTATTATTTTAGTTTATTATTATTATTATTATTATTATTATTATTATTATTATTATTCTTTAATATCATAACTTTGTAAACTATTATGCTTTTCTAATATTAGAGTCGTGTAAACGGGATTGGGAACTTGTCGGGGAAATATTCTTTGCATTTTCATATAGGGCATAATTGCATTTGTTGTATGAGTTTGGTTACGTGTTAATGTTAGGATTATTTGACTATTGTAGATTCCGAGTTCGTAGACGATCAGTTCTTTGACAGTCCACTACGAGTACTAGTTCCGTACTTGCTTGTGTGTGTGGAGCTTTCTTCAATCCAAGTAAGTATATGCACAACATCTTTAAATTATCAAAATGTGTTGTTTCGTGTGCGTTATCTCAAACTGTAAATTCGTTTTCTGCTTTACAATACTTTGAGCCTTTCTAGTGATTTATCATGAACGGTTTTGAAAAGCATGTGGTTACCATCCAAATTGTGATCTTTTACCCTCGTGAAATATTGAATAATAATTGTACGATAATAGAATTGGGAACGGTGTACAGAGGATGCGTGTGAAGGCTACGGCCGGGGACACATGTGCGTTGATTCCCCTAGGGTATATACCCTCTTATTTATTGTGAAAACTAGGAGTACTACCTATGCTAGTGTGGGTCACAACAGTATAGGGGTGTCGACACTTAAGGTCTCTCTAGTTATTTTAGGGAGAATCGGGATGGACTGTGATATCCCGTAGAAGCACCCTACTTTATTATTATTCCATCGTGACCCCTCTGTCCACATCGAACCTGTTGGGGCTCGTGTTATGCCTCAACCAAATAAAGAATAAAGTTGTGGTTACTACTTATCTTCCTGTTTATACTTTCGTGTTAGCCAAAAACTCCGTCTTTACGTGTTGTGGTATATCTTACTTAGTTTTTACTAATTAAAATTTTCCTGCGGTCGGCTTTGTCTATTGTAAAACCCGCAGGTTGGCATTGAGGTGGGGGAAACGCGCACGTGTTGAAGCTTAGGAGTTAGTAGCAATAAAGTTTAGTTTTCATTTCGTCACTTAGACATTTCAAACGTTTAGTTTTGTTCATTTCTATGTTTCCAGACTTTGTTGGAGGGTTTTTCCTTTTGTTTATAAATAATGTACTTGGGATTTGGTTGAATTGTACTAGCTGTGAACCGTGGTCCTTCGGGCTGTTTCACTCAGACATCGTCCCAGAATGGAAAGACTGAACGTATGATTCGCCGAATCAACGACATCAGCCGTGCACTTCTGGCACAAGCGTTGCTCCCCTCCTCTTTTTGGGTCGAGTCTCTTTTGACCGCTGTCTACCTTCACAATATCCTTCCCACTAAAGCCCTGCAGGACAACATTCCCCTGGCTGCCCTCTACCATCGTGTTCCATCTTATGATCACCTTCGCACTTTTGGGTGTCTCTGTTACCCCAATCACTCTACCCGGTGTGTTTTCCTCGGCTACTCCCTCAATCATCGAGGGTACCGGTGTCTTGATTTGAGCTCATGACGTGTCTACACGTCTCGTCATGTCACTTTTGATGAGACTGTCTTCCCTTTCTCTGTCCCCGATTCGATGTCTCCTGCTACTCATAGGTCCTCTGATCCTGATGATAGTCTTCCTCTTCTTCCTCATCAGTTCCATAACCCTGTAGCACCTACATCCCCACCGAACACATCTCGGGCACCTATCCCGCCAAACACCTCTCGGGCACCTACCCAGCCCTTCCCCCCGCACTATGTGCGTCGCCCAACCCAGCCTCGGTCACCCTCGGCCCTCCCTCGGTTGCCCTCGGCAGCGCCACCCGCTGCCTCAGCAGCGCCACCCACTGCCTCGACAGCTCCACTGTCGGCTGTCCCTACGGTCGAGTCTGCTCCTTCGCCATTGACGTCCCCCCCCACCTCCTTCTCTCTCACCCCAAATGACTACCCGCTCCATGCATGGCATTACCAAACCTGTGCAGCGCCTCACTTTTGCAACCCAGTCCCCTGCTACTATCTCGCCACTTCCCAAATCCCCTATCCTAGCCTTGTCGGATCCTAACTTGAAAGCGGCCATGGATGATGAGTTTGGAGCTCTGGTGAAAAATAATACCTGAGATCTGGTTCCTTGCCCATCTGGGCCCAATGTACTTCGTGCTATGTGGTTGTTTCGTCACAAGTTTCGTGCAGATGGCAGGTTGCAGCGCTATAAGGCGCGTCTTGTGGCTAATGGTAAGTCTCAGCTTGTTGGGGTGGATTGTGAGGAGACCTTTAGTTCGGTTGTGAAGCCATCCACTATTCGTACTGTTCTCACTATTGCCGTATCACGTTCTTGGCCTATCCGGCAGTTGGATGTCAAGAATGCGTTTTTACACGGTGATCTTGCAGAGACAGTCTACATGCACCACCCCCTTGGATATCGTGACCCACGGCGTCCTGATTATGTTTGCCGTCTCCGCAAATCACTATATGGTCTGAAGCAGACCCCTCGTGCTTGGTTCCAGCGTTTTGCCACGTTTCTTACAAATGTAGTGGGTTTTTCCAGTTGCTCTTGTGATGAGTCCCTCTTTGTGTAACATTGTCTATCTCCTTCTGTATGGGACGACATCATCATCACTGGCTCATCTATGCATCTCTTGGATCGGGTTGTTTCTCGCCTGTCTGGCGAATTTGCTATGACTGATCTCGGCCCGCTTCATCACTTTCTCGGCATTGCGGTCACTGGGGATTCATCTGGTCTGTTCTTATCTCAGCATCAATATGCGACTGACATCCTTCGTCGCGCCTCTATGTCGGCTTGTAAGCCTACAGCCACCCCGGTCGAGCCTGGCAGTAAACTCACGGCTGACTCTGGGCCCTCAATTGCTGATCCCACCTTGTACTGCACTCTTGCTGGGGCACTCCAGTATCTTACCTTCACTAGGCCTGATATTCAGTATGCAGTTCAGCAGGTGTGTCTCTTTATGCATGACCCGCGCTAGACGCATTTTCATGCGTTAAAACGCATCCTTCGCTATGTCAGTGGGACCCTCGAGTATGGACTCCGGATATCTGCCA
Organism: Linanthus parryae; assembly: GCA_023055425.1. Lineage (NCBI taxonomy): Eukaryota > Viridiplantae > Streptophyta > Magnoliopsida > Ericales > Polemoniaceae > Linanthus > Linanthus parryae. Next base: position 128,813,954 of record JALGPY010000001.1, read on the forward strand.
CCCGTACTGACAGCCTCATCTGCTTATACTGATGCCGATTGGGCCGGTTGCCCCGACACTCGTCGCTCCACGTCCGGCTATTGTGTATTCTTGGGTGACAATCTCCTCACCTGGTCCTCCAAGCGGCAGACCACCGTTTCTCGCTCCAGTGCCGAGGCTGAATACCGCGGTGTGGCCAATGCTGTGTCTGAACTCTGCTGGCTTCGGAACCTGCTCCTCCAGCTTTGTATTACTCCGCCTCGGGCTTCAGTGGTGTACTGTGACAACGTCAGCGCCATGTACTTATCTGGGAATCCTGTTCAACATCAGCGCACCAAACATGTCGAGATTGATCTTCACTTTGTTCGTGAGAAAGTTCGAGTCAACTTCGCGTGTTACACATTCCGGCAGATTACCAGTATGCAGACATCTTCACCAAAGGGCTTCCTCGGGCTCTTTTTCAGCGTTTTTGTTCCAGTCTCAGTGTTCGAGAACCTCCCGCTGTGACTGCGGGGGAGTAATAGTACTTTTATGTAAATAAAAGTCCCACATCGGACTTAGTTTATAAGTTAGAATAATGTACTTGCCTATATATTGAGATGTAAATAAAGAATCCAACAAGGCAAGTTTTACCAAATCTAGCACCAAGGGCTACATGGTAGTGCATGTCCATGTGTGCAAGGTTATGGACTAATTTGGGCTCATATTTAGGTGCCACGTGGAGTCCTGAAAGCCAAGTATCTACATAAGTTATACTTTATCTATTACCTTTTCTAATTCATTATAGCCTCTGTTATCAGTATCGAGCGATACTCGATTACGATACATGTCATCAACGTTGCGTATCGTTCACTGTATCGCTAATGAAAGTGTATCAAACTGTATCGAGCGATACACATCCGATACCATACGTATCGTGTATCGCACGATACGTTTGAGAACTGGAACTGGTCTAGGTTTGTTAGAACTTATTAATATAGATTTTCTTATTACATGGATTATATGAATATAGATGGTCCTCCTTCTCTAGGTTTGCCTCAACTTTGCTAGTCAAAAAACTAAATTCTCTTGAATTCTTGATAATTGATCTAGCCTTTAGAAGAGAAAGGCCGAGGAAGAAAATGCCAGATACAAGACAAATTGTTCTATTTACATGACTCTAGTGGAATGCGGTTGTTTTCGTAGTGAGTACTGATTTGAGATCCCTAACTTTAGTATTCCAGTTTTATGTTCCATTTAATTGGGTGGTTTTGCCACACATAAGCAAGAATATTTAGTGCTTGTTTGGTTCGAGATTAAAATCTCATTTGAGATTAAAATATGCCAAAAAATTTAATCTTGTTTGTTTCGTAGATTTTTTGAGTCAGATTTTAATTTAAGTTGGCTAATAATCTGCAGATTATATAATCTCTGATTTTGAAGATTTTTTGAATGAAACGTATAAAATATCATACTCTATCATCCCGTTAATGCTTGAATTGTTAATTTGTGCAAACGCTTAGCATCTTAAACGTATTATAGTTCAAATAAATGCATTTATTGTAAATTTTGTTGTAAAAGCTACAGGTATTGCCAAACGCAATTAAATTTTAATTCCAAATTTTCAGCGCATGCCAAACAGTTTTCAGATTATAATTTCAGCCAGCTTATTCACTCCAGATAATTTTCATCATATTATTGAGATTTTAAGCTGGAACCAAACAGGCTCTTAACTACTAAAACGATGCCACTGACAGTCCACTCAATTCTTCTAATTCATTATTATTCTCACTTATGTAATGTGAATATGTGATTCATTATTGGACGTCTAAAATATATTAACATCTCCTTATAATGAGACTCCATAAATCTAGCTGCATACCAAAAATGTTAATACGTGCTGGTTAGACTAAGTAAATGTCAGATGCAACTAATAAACTCTTCACTATAAGGGTCAATATATATTTTTTAAGTTGCTTTAAGAAGGGTGTGCGTATCGTTGCGATACCCGATACGTACGATACACGATACGAAAATCCTACTATCGATACACGATACGTATCAAACTTTGATAACTATGATTACAGCATATCATTTATTAAAATAATCTTTTATAACTCTATTGTCATTTTCCTTCGTTAACCTCGCCGTCACAACATTTCAACCCTCAACTTTATCGAAGTCAATTCACAAGCCTTTCTAGAGGTTGATTTTATACTTCAATTCCTCTATATGCTTTTTCTGCGCACGAAATTATTGATGTTTGGTGGGTCGAGAGCTTTGTGTAAGCTGGATGTAGAGAAGGCTTATGACCATGTTAATTGGACGTTTATTTTCTTTCTTCTCGGTAGGATGGGGTTTAGTCAACATTGGATGGGTTGGATTGAGGCTTGTATCACCATTCACCACCATTAGACATTCCACTTTAAGGATGTGTTTTCGTGGGATTCTCTCTCCCCTTTACTATTTAATATTTATCATTGCTATGGAGGCCTTTGAAAGGATGATGGGTTGAGCAGTTCACAGAGGCTTATAAAGGTGGTTCCGTATGAGGGTGGGGGGCCTGCAAGTCCATATTTTCCATTTATTATTTGCAGATGATATCTTATTTCTCGGATGTGAATGCCAGTTACATTAGTTATTTGTTGGGAGTGCTCAATTGGTTTCAGGTGGTGTCCAAGTTGAGGATTAAATTGAGGAAGTATGAGATGATCACAATAGGGATGTGTATAGAATTGCTGAGTTTGCTATTGTTATGCGTTTTAAGGTCACTAATCCTCCTATGATGTTCTTGCCTTCTTGGGCATGCCTTTGGGGAGTGTTTATAAGGAAACTAAGGTGTGGCATTAGATCATTGAGCGTCATATTTGTAGATTGGCTGGCTGGAAGAGGCATTATCTTTCCATGGTATAAATTGGTAGATTGGGGATCCAGGATACTGCTTGTTGGCTTGTATAGAGTGGTGGTTCGGGATTCGGCGGGTTGTCCTCTTTAGTCAGGCTTTATTAGGAAAGTGGTTGTTTGGTCTATAGAGGGAGAATCTTTGGATGATGCTAGGTTTGGTAAGGGGAGGGAAGGTTGGTGTTCCAACGTGGTTGTGTGGAATCTCACGGGTGTGGACTGTGGAAAGGGATTGGAGCAGGGTTGAACCGTTTTGGGGAGAGTAATGTTTATAATTGGTTCGGGCGGTCATATTGCATGATCCGAAAGTGAGTCACTGTTTGAGGGTAGGAGGGGCCGAAGGAGAGGGAGGAGAGAGTGTGGTGTGGGATGTTCGGTTTAGGCGATACTTGAATGACTGGGAGGTCTAGGAGTTATTAACCTTTTCGTTAGTCTTTACTGTATCAGACTAGGGGTTCACACCTTTTCGTTACTCTTTGCTGTATCAGACGAGGGGTTCACACTTAACTGTAGTGGCGCCTGTCGGGGGAGAATATCGACAATTGACAACTTCGTTCAGCACCATCAGGTCTTAGTTAATTGGTGCTGTTTGTGCTAATACATATCAGAATCCATTAACCATCCTTTGCTTCATTGTCCAGCTGTGTGGTTCTTCTGAGGGCTGATTCTATTGACCTTCAGCATTTGTTGTTAATTTTTAAATCATGGCAGTGATTTTGTATTTTGGCTTCTCCTTCAACTGAGCATGGTTCTTTTAGATCTTCATAGTTGTGGACCGTGTGGTGTGGCTAGGTTTGTATTGTTACCTATTCTAGGACCCTATAAATTGGGGCAAAAACTACTACGGTTGATAATTTAAATTTCTTATAATTGTGGCAGATTGACACACCTTACTCGATTCCTTGTCAGGTTTTTGTTCTGTTAAACTTTTTTCATTCTCAAATGAAATCTCAGAACTAAATCAGTACGCTTATTTTGCTGACTTGCACTGTGACTTATAAGTTGCCATGACAATAAGCAAGGACATCGAGCATGGCTACTGGTGTAATAAACAGCTATTAATGTCCCTCGGTTGATAGATCTCCATCATTATTTTTCTCATTTTTTGGACAGTTCCATTACAGGTCTTTAAGTTTGATTCCATTATAGGGCTTTAACTTTCATTATATGCTTGGCTTTTCTTATCGATGGACATTCCATGTCCTATGAGCCAACCAAGTGATGATACGCCATCAAACAATCCAAAGAAATCAAACGCCAAAGTCTGATTATGGGCTTTGAACTTTAGACAATAATCCAAACTTCTCTAAGAGTCCATAACGGTACCATCAACTCAAGTGCAGTTGCCAAGAACCACAAGCACTCTCAGTGTGCACATGGGTTTCTTCCTCTCTCTCTCTTGATCTGTTAATTTATCTGAAGCAGTGTAAAAGAATTTATGATTTATGGAATTGTTTGCATTCCGAATCTTTTTTTTGAAGAACCTGTGATATGGCGGCACCCCACGTTCTCTTAGCAACAATAAGTACTTTTGTCTTGTACAGTCAAGAAATTCACTACTAGGGGCTTTCAATGCTCTTGCCACTTGAGCTAGCACCCAGTTTCACTCCAATCCATTTAAGTCTTTGATTCTGCAAGTCTAAGGTCTCATTTTGATGGCTTGAATTTTGAAGTTATTACCAACGACAATCCTATTTTGTAACTGTACCAATCTGATTCTCACATTTTGATTCTCTTCAGTTTTCCAGCATGGATTGGTTTAGGTTTCAGTCATCGCCAAACCAGTGCAATTTAGTCTAAATCAGACTGAACTCATAACTGTTTGCACTTCTGCAAAATAATTGCCCAATTGATATATGAGATTACTTCTCAAACCATTTTATTTAAAACTGCTACACTACCAACTGAATCGAACCATCAGGGTAATTTCCTTATGGTTATGGTTTGGCTAGCTGGCGTGCAAAATCTAACCTAATGTAATGTTGATGCTCTATCTTGGAATGGCGAGGCAAGGTTTTTTGTGCGACGAAATCGATCCTGCTCCAAATGGGTTGGGAGGCACACTCAAACTCGAGATATGATGAAACGCCTATCAGCGGTTCTACCACTGGGCTAAATAGCTAGTCCTATATTGATAACTTGATATAGTATCTTCCTTGTCCTTAAAGAGCTTGAATTGGAGAGCCATTCAATACATGAAGTACCCCTTAGCTTTAATGCATTTCTCATTGCATTACTTGCAGGTCTTTTCTGCCCCTCTTCGGATGGTAGAAGAAGAGTTCTTGGCATCACCCACACCTTTCACTGGTTTCACGCTTCTTAGAACAGTCAAGTTTGTTGGTCTTATGGACGAATACCATAAACCTGACTTACAGTTTGCAGAGATCGTGCTGAAGAATGCGAGGGTATTGCAGAAGATGATTATCCACACAGGTACAAGAAACAGATGCTACCGTGATCCAAATGAGTTGTTCAAAGCCGCTCAGAAGCTGTTGAGCTTTCCAAGATCCTCTCCTGATGCACAGCTTTTGGTTCACAAGTGAGAAGTGGAGCAGTGTAAATTTAAGCAGCTTTTGCATAATATGAGATAATTTAATTCCGTTTCTTTGGTAGGTTTTTTGACATAGATTTTAATTTAAGTGGGCTTATAATTTGAAGATTCTACAATCTCCGATTTTTTTTGTCCCGGCTTGTTGAAATACTTTATTTAGATATAAATTGCAATTTCTCCAATCAAATAACCTTTCTGATGTGATGTAAGCTCAAATAAAAACATGTACCGTAAATTTAATGGTAGAACTTGTAAGTGCTGTTTTCTCGGAAAAAAACAAACAAACTAACAACTGCTGCCAAATCTAATTAAAATTTTAATTTTAGTTCAGGTTTTCAGTGTAGGCCTACCTGTTTTTAAATTATAACTTACGGCAGTTTAATCATTAATGTTTTTATCAGATTATTGAGATAGATTTTAAGCTAAAATTGAACACACTTCAAGTTTTTTTGTGTGGGGGAATTACGTTATTTTCTATTTGTCAACCGTCACTCTTTGTAGATCTCCTCGTATGACTTACATGAACTTTTGGCCGTGTTATTACAAATACGCATTGTGCTATTGTTGGGCTCAGCTTGTTTGCAGTCTTACACTCTTGATAAAATCCAACATTTTTATTGGAAACTCCCGACTCAACAAGTAAAAGTTTAGACACAATTTCTCTAAAAAAAGAAAAAGTTTAGACACAATTGAAGTTAGTTAGACATAATAAAATCCCGACACCTCACGACTTCCCTGAGAGTAACAATTTGTCAGAACCCAACACCAACCCGGGATTTGATTAAATATAATTACGACGTCCAAATTTAATTTTCAGCTTATGAACGCGGTTTATCTTCTCCCCCTGCCTGACAAACACCGTGATCGCGACAAGAACACTCTTTGTGTTGAAAGTACAGGGAAGCAAGAAACAAAGCGAGGCATGCTTCTCCAATTCTTTGTCTCGGAGGGCTACAACACCCCCACACTAAACTAAACTGTTTGACATCTCCCAACGAACATATTAATGCCAATAATCTAAACTCTGGTGGTAAATTTAAACTGTAGTTTTGAGCTGTTTTGTTATGGGATACCTACAAATAAGCAAAATTGGATCAGACTCAAGAAATAACACTTGCGTACATTAGACAAGACAATTATCACTAATTACTAAGAGCATCTCCAACCCCACCTGGGGAGCGGGATGTGATGGGCGAGGGGTGAACAAAAATACAAACCGGCTTTGTTGAGTTGGTGCCTTGAATTGGTCAAAGGCGGCTAAACTCATTGTTTCCAACTTTGATTAGAAAACATTGGAAGTCAAAAGCGGTGAAGGATTAGTTAGGAAACAAGTTTGTTTCCAAATCGAATTTGGAAACTTTAGGGATTTCCTAGCACTATATAAAGAGCCTGGTAATCACACTATTATGCATGCAAACATCATTGTAATTGTTCCTCTTAAGTGAATAAATGGTGCTTTTCCGCCGTGGAGGTAGTTAGCGAATTTTTCGCTAGCGAACCACGTAAGATCCTCGTGTTCTTCATTTATTCGTTCATTGTTCGTGAGGTGGTTTGTCATAACAAACTGGTATCAGAGCTCAGGTTTGGCGGTGTTTCAAGATCAAGAACAAGGCGGAGCAAAGCTAGGGTTTCACAACTTGGTGAAATCAAAGCTAGGGTTTTGCGATCTAGGTGGAGCACGAGGCTATGGTTCAAGATCCACCAAGAACAATGTCCGGATCGATGTTGAAGATCGACAAGTTCACAGGAGGGAACAGCTTCAGTCTGTGGAAGATAAAGAGGGAGGCTTTGCTCAAATCGCAAGGCTTGTGGGCACCTTTGACCGCGGAGAAGGGAGGCATGAATGTTGCATCAGCAGATTTCAAGGCGATGGAGGAGAAGGCACACTCAACGATTATGCTGTGCTTATCGGATGACGTGATCATCGAGGTCGCAAATCAGAAGCAAGCAGCAGGGCTTTGGCTCAAGCTAGAAGGTCACTACATGACGAAGAGCCTCACTAGCAAGTTAATGCTAAAGAAAAGGCTCTTCACCCTGCGGATGCTCGAAGGTACGGCTCTCAAGGACCATCTTGATCAATTGAACACAATTCTGTTGGATTTGCGTAATATTGGCGAGAAGGTGGAGGATGAGGATGCTGCACTTCTGTTATTGATCTCGTTACCTCCATCATACGAGAACTTTGTACAGTCGTTCATTGTGAACAAGGACGACTTATCTCTAGAGGAGGTCAGATCGGCGCTCCACTCTAGGGAACTGCGCCATAAGGGTGCAGGCACAGGTACAGAGGACCATGCTTCCGGATTGATGGCGTCAGGGGGAAACAAGAAGGGTAAGAAGAACAAGAAGAAGCAGTTCTCCGGTTCTAAGTTACCCAAGGATGTATGTGTCGACTGCAAGGAGAAAGGGCACTGGAAGAGGGATTGCCCTAAACGAGGACAACAGTGACATAATGGCTCTGCAGCCGTGGTAGAGAAGGGTAATTCATCTGAGGATGATTACGTTCTAATGGCGGATGATGTCACGCATTCACCCGATGCGTGGTTTCTTGACTCTGGGGCTTCTTATCAACTATGTTCTAACAGGGAACTATTTTCAAGCTACAACCAAGCAGATGGAGGATCCGTTCACATGGCAAACGGAGCTGTTTGCAAGGTCATAGGAAAAGATTCAGTTAGATTCAAGACACAGGATGGGGAGACATACACACTGAAGGAGGTTAGACACGTACCACTTGTCACAAAGAATCTGATTTCTTTGAGTCTACTCGACAGCAGAGGATTTAGCTTCAAGGGTGAAGGTGGAGGATTATGCGTCCACAAGGGTTCGGATGTGCTACTCAGGGGGGTCAAGGATGGGACTTTGTATATGCTACAAGGTTCGTCTATCACAGGGTCTGTCGGAGTTGCCTCAGCCGAGATTAGAGAAGCTGATCTAACTAAGCTATGGCATATGAGACTCGGTCATATGAGTGAACGTGGAATGCAAGAACTTCACAAGAAGGGGTATCTCACCGGGCATGCGCCTAAGATCCTAGGTTTTTGTGAGCACTGCGTGTATGGGAAGCTACAACGTAGCAAGTTCCCTAAGGCGCTTCATAGAACGAAAGGTACTCTTGATTATATCCATTCGGATTGCTGGGGTCCATCTCGAGTCGAGGCGATTGGCGGGTACATGTATTTTTTGAGCATCATAGACTATTACTCCAGGATGACTTGGATATTCGTGATGAAGCAAAAGAGTAAAGCCTTCGCAAGATTCAAGGAGTGGAAGACGCTAGTAGAGAATCAGGTGGGAAAGAAGGTGAAGAGGCTGCGCAAGGACAACGGCTTAGAGTTATGTTCATCTGAGTTTGATGGATTCTGCAAGGATTAGGGAATAGCACGCCATCGCACCGTTCGACACACACCGCAGCAGAACGGTGTAGTCTAGAGAATGAATCAGACACTTTTAGCGAAAGTAAGGTGCATGCTTTTGAATGCTGGTCTTCCTAGATGTTCCAGGGGAGAGGCAGTTTCCGTGGCATGCTATATCATAAATCAGAGCCCGCAAACAGGTATAGGATGCAAGATTCGTATGGAGGTCTGGTCCGGTAGAGCAGTGGATTACTCGGATTTGAGAGTTTTTGTTTGTGTTGCCTATTATCACGTTGATGTTGGAACACTAGAACCAAGAGCCAAGAATGGAGTATTCAGGGGTTTCGGAACAGGTGTGAAGGGATACAAGATATGGGCAGACAACAAGATTACACTTAGCAGAAGCGTGGTCTTTGATGAGAGTCCTATGTTGAAGAACTCCATGGAGGTAGAGCTTGGAGATGCAGAGAAGAAGGTGGAGGGAGAGTCGGATCCTTCTGATCTTAAGGATTCCGAAATCCCTACACCGCCGCCAGAAGCAGAAGAGGAAGAAGCAGAAGAGTTTGATAGTGAAGATGCGTCTCTACCAGAGGAAGCAGATCATCAGAGTATTGCGGTAGGAAGACAAATAAGAGTCATCAAGCCTCCGAAAATATACAGAGATGACGGTATGGTGGGATATGCATTACAGGTAGCGGGGGAGGTGGAGGATGAGCCGTCCACCTACAAGGCCGCTATATCTAGTTCTGAGTCAGCACAATGGATTGCCGCGATGGGAGAGGAGATGGAGTCTCGTAGCAAGAACTCGACTTGGGAGCTTGTTAAATTGCCAGCAGGAAGGCGGGTTGGGCCGGGTTTTGCTCACCCCTAGTGGATGGATATGGCCTATGTTGTGGATGTTTACGTTGTGCTTTGGTTTACGGCCTCCGAGCTGATCAAATTAATGTACTAGTTAATTAGGTTTTACGGCCTGCGAGCTGATCATCTTCTCAACATGTGAGGTTTTATTTATTTATTTAATTTGGATGCTAGCTAGGGTTAGAATATTTAGATGATAGCCAAGAGCATGGAGAAGAAGACCGGAGGACCAAAAGGCCACAAAGACGATGGACACCCATCCTAGGCGCGCGACTATGGTGGAGCACATGGAGATGAGCTTGTCACTTTAGGGAATATATATATTATCATTGGCTTGGTAATATCTTAGTCTAGGGGCCATATCCATGCCACGTTAATTTTTCTTTTGTGGATGTTTATTATTTATGTCTGTTATTATTATTTTTTTGTGTATGGCGATACTAGCAAAACGTTAACAAGATAATAGTAAAAAAAATTGATCTTTTATTGTGAATTTCCCAATCCAAATAAGTAGATCATGTTGATGAGATCAACCAAACAAATAATGACTATTAAATCCCTCAAAGAAATATTGCGTTTTGTCTTCTCTTGCCTAAACGCCCTTCATGATCAAGGTCTATTAAATTCGGGCTTGCCAAAGTAAGGCGGTTTTAATTTACCTTAGTGTGTTGTGGACGACACAAGCAAGTAATGTGTGATTGTTGAAGCAAGAGGTTGGACGCAACTGGGCAATGTCAATTGGATTGATGAGCCTAGAGCCATGACAATTAGGTGTTATCTAAAGGATAATGAATAAGAAAGTATTCACCTAATTGGACCAAGAGTTGCATGGGATGCAATTGGAATGGCTCCTACCTAAATAACCAATTCTTGGGGTGACGTGCCAAAGCAGGCTCAAGAGGAGGTAGAAATATGGATCTTGGCCCACTAAAAAGTATATGATATTTTCCGCATTAATGGTGAGGGCTATTAATCCGAGAATAGTGGGAGTTATATTTAATGAATTAATTCCTTTTTAAATATAGTTAAAACGTCACAAATACTTTGCTTAATCCTTTTGTGTTGAATACATATGGCATTAAACAAATAAACTCGACTTTATCGATTGTCTAGAATCTGTTTTATTAAACTGGTATAAAATTGAGGATTGTTCTCAAATAAAAAGAAAATTGTTGTATATTCTAGAGCATAAAATTTCCTTCCACCAACTACCAAAACACACTAAAACCTAATCGAATGAACATCAAAGAATGGATCTTTGGATGTGACTTGCCTCATATTGGCTATGATGAACTCTGAGCTTTTCAAGCAAGATGAGAACACAGAGGCGTATGACATGATCATACATTTAAAGAAGTTCGTTTCAAGAGCCATCCATACATGGAAGGTTTGAAGTGTTGCTCAATTTGCGTTTTACCTTCTCTCGCTTAGCACTCGTCATGATCAAGATGTAATCAAGCTCGGGCTTGCCAAAGCAAGGCGACTTGATTCATCAAGATGTGACGCGACGGCACAAGCTGGTAATGTGTGATTGCTGAAGCAAGAGATCAAACACAACTAAGCCTTTTCAATAAGATTGGAAGCTTAGTATATGGGAGTTATCTATGAGATATATAAAGAATAAAGAGTTATTCTCTCAACTGGACCAAGGATTGCATTGTATGCAATTAGAGTTTTGTTCAAAGGCGATTTTTTCAATATGATTGAGAATCACTGAACAAAGTGCTAGCCGAAGGGGTGGTGTAGTGGAAGAGGAGCTGCCCAAAGTACATGGAAGAAAAAGGAATTATGAATTTCAATTTAAGGTATCTTTGTTATAAAAGGCCAATGTGTCTATCTCATCATCGCAGATATTTGATACAAGATGAAGATTTCACATCTATAAAGATGTGCAGGAATTGGAAGAGATACACCTACACGTGGGGCGATGAAGCAATGGTTGTTGAATTAGCCATAGAAAATTATCTCTACTTTTAGAATTATCCATGAATTAGACAAGTACGATTATGTCCCTGCTATGAGTAGGAACATTATCACAATTTCTTTTTTGGACAAGAAAGGATTTTTCTATTAAAATAATGGACAAATGTTGTTCCATTTATTTTAATAAAAAGCATTATTGTAATGCTAATTTGTCTAATGGATTGTAGATCCTTGATCATGATAATTTCATCTATGACATTAAAAATATAGCTTTGACATTGTGTTTTGGGTCACGTGAATGAGAACGGATTTCTAGACTCCATATGGATGGATTTCTGGACTCATTTGATTATGAATCATATAAGACATGTGAGACATATTAATTGGGCAAAGATTTGATCTTTTGGACTCACACATACTGATGTATGTGAACCACTAAGCACAAGTGCTAGAGATGGTTTTGGTACTTCATCATGTGATAAGCACATGTGAGACTTATTTATTGGGCAAAGAGATGGTTTTGGTACTTCCAATTTACTTTTGGGGCTATGCTCTACTCATAGCAATTTCACCCTTAACCTTGTTCCATCAAAATTAGTTATGAATACACCATATGTGATATGGACTGGGAGGTGTCCTACTATTTCATAAATATTTGGGATTGTGAAGTTTATGTAAAGCGTTTGCAGATAAACTTGGGCCCAATTCGGATAAATGTATTTTGTGGAATATTTGAAAGAATATTATATCTACAACCCAATCGAGGACAAAGTGTCTGTTGCTCGAATCACTGTGTTTCTAAAAGGAGAATTGTCTCTAAATGAAACAAAGAGAGGAAAGTAGAACTTGAAGGTGTTCAAGAACCACAACAGAACATTAATATTTTGATGGAACATGAGTAGGATCACAAGGCGTTGTGGAGAAACCTACTCAAGTAGCTCAAGAACCTTGTAGGTCAGGAAGGATATGTCAAGGAGCTATGGAAAAAAGGATTTCTCATAATCCTGTGATATATTGCTCATGGAGATGAGCCAACAACCTCTGAGGAGGCCACAAGTGAGTCAGACTCTCAGAAATGGCTTAAGGCCATGAGATCTGAATGGAATCCATGTATACCAACAAAGTATGAGATTTGTTAGAACCACTTAAAAGGGTATGACCCATAGGGTGCAAGTGGGTTCTAAGGAAATCTAACATGGATGGTAATAGGATTACTTTTAAGGGACAATTGGTGGCTAAAGGTTTTCTGCGAGCTCAGAGTATAGACTATGACGAAGCTTTTCCCCAGTTGCGATGCTTGAATCCATTTGCATCTTGCTTGTATGAATCTATCTATGGATAAAATCAAGCTTCTTGGAGTTGCAATATTTGATTCAATGATGAAATCAAATGGTTTGATTCCATCAAGAATGAAGATAAACCTTGTGTTTACAAGAGTGTTAGTGGGAGCACAGTTATATTTTGGTCTTGTATGTGGTTGACATACTGTTCATTGGAATGATGTCTCTACTCTGCAATATGGTAAAGATTGGCTAGGGAATCGATTTTGAATGAAGTGAATTAGGCGAAGCAACCTATAAAATCTATGGATATAGATCAATAAAATTGTCCAGCTTAATTCAAATTGCATATAATGACAAAGGTGTTGAAACGGTTCAACATGCAAGAATATTGATTCTTACCTATGTCACGTGGAGTTAGTCTTTGGAAGGGTAATTGTCCTTCCAATCATATTGAGAAAGGACCGTATGAATAATATTCATAGGACACGCCATGTTATTTTCAAAGGCCAGACATGTCATTTGAGAATGACATGATGATACCAATCATATCCGGATGAGAATCATTGGATATTGATCTAGAAAATCCTTATGTACTTAAGAAGAACTAAGGATGAATTCTTGATTTATGGAGGATAGGAAGGGTTCACTGTAAGGAGTTACAGTGATGCGAACTTCCAATCCAACAAGGATGATTCCAGATCATGTTCAGGTTTTGTGTTTTGCCTTAGTTGAGGTACTGTGAGCTGGAAAGGTTCCAGGCAAGATTCAGTTGCCGATTCTATCACAGATGACTGAGTGTATTGTTGCATTAGATGCAAATACTCAAAATATTCAATCTCATTCTATTGTCGGTAGAGGATATTTGAATATTTGAAAAGTACCAGTAATGTCTTTCTTATCTCTTGCGCAGCGAAAGCGTGAGGGGGCGCAATAGATCAATAGGCATATGATGCACCAGATTGACTCTAGTGCAAATTGGAATAGAGGCAATCAATTTGTCGTGACATTTATATGGACTTACTACTCATTATGTTATCAATATGGAGATATGCTAACATGAATGAAGTTCTTAGATAAAAATGTTATATTCTTAAATATCCCTAGTCGAGTACTTCAGTTAATAGGACGACTGTATTGCATCGAGACTAGTATGTGGGTAGATTGATATGAGGATATCAAGTCTAACACATGGGTACACATTAGGAGTAATGGCGTACTTGATTGATCCATCATGAGAAGGCTACATGGGAGTTATGTGAATGTCACAAGCGCTTCTCGTGGTGACAATGGTGTTGTGATCCTTAGACTTGAAGTCACTGGATATTCTAGTTGTGAATTATCATGTTTTGATATCGTCAAACGTTACACCATAACTAGGTAACTATAAAGGCTTTAATCAGACATGATATGAAGCAAGCTGAGAGATTGTAGTGATGTAGAGAGGATTTGTCCCTCCCACATAACGGGAGTAAATATCCATGGCCACTCGATGAGTGAGACTTAGAAAAATGCCTGGCCATGCTCAAATAAATCAATATAGGATATTGATGTTATTTGTTTATCTAAGTCTACTCATAGATCGAGAAACTATGGATTGGATATACAAGTGTGACACTCCATGTCTTGTGTCCAATCCGGATAGATGAGACAAAGGGATTATACAACACCGTAACATTGGTCACAGAGGTTAGTCAGATCACTGACATTCCTATTACTTGGGAGCATCGATGTATTGCTAGATACCGCTCAATGTTTGTAATAATTATTATTACTGCCACGTAATTAGGAACCTACAGGGTCACACACAATAATAGACCAAGCTGGGATTATTCCCAATTAGTTGGACTAAATAGCAATAATGAATTAAATGGACTAAAGTGTAAATTGTGCTCATTAGTTGGACTAAAGCGTGAAAGTGTGTAATGTAGACTAAATATAGGACCTAAATACTCTAGAGGGGGGAGGGTTGAATAGAGTATGGAAACTTTTTGCAAAACTTAAAGTTTAACAGGATAGCTTTGTGTGAGACTTGAAATCTCAAGGCCTTGAGATTTTGTAAGCAGTTTGAAACTCACTAAGGAAAAATTGTAAGCTTCAAGGCCTTGAGTTGTGAACAAAACTAAACAGCTTTTAAACCCTAGTTTGATTTGAGTTGTGTGCAGCAGATAATAATCAAACAGAAAGGTAAAGAACACAAAGCAATTTACAGAGTTCAGTCCCAATGGACCTAATCTCTGCCTGAGGGATCTAATCCCACCAGGATTGGGCAAACACTTCTTATTACTCAAACAGAAACAGCCCTAGATCTTCAAGCCTAAGTGATTTACCTTACACCTATACAGCTTGTGGTTCCAAACCTATCTAGTTCCAGCTACTAACTGTTGAGCTAACAAGAACCTCTTGTTGTTCACTTGAACAACCAACCACTAGGTTAAGTGAGGTTTAAGATAATATAGAGATACACAGATGAATTACAATTGAAGAACACAGTATAAAGATAAGTTGTTGAAGTCTAGAAGTGTTCTTCAGGAATGACTGGATTGACTTGATCTTCAGAAGTCTGGAATCAAGCATGAATGATTGTGTGTTTGAATGAATGATCTCCCACGAATTTGTCACACCTTTCAGAGTATTCTGCAAGCTCTCTTATGTTTAAAATTCAAACCAGTCTCTTTTATCCACAGCTGCAACTGATTGAGAGATTTTAGGATCTCAGATCCTACAAATCCTCCTTCTGTTTTCAACTTTAATTCAAACAGCTTCAGGTGGATATCCGTTGGAGTTTGTTGAGATTTCTCCTGCACGTTTAACAAACCTGCAACAGCAAAGAAACACTGCAACAACACAATCCAAACAACTAGCAGTACTGAGGCTGTTTGGTTATACAGTTTCTGATAAAACTGTTTAATAAACTCAGAATAATAATCTGCATATACTCTAAAACAAATAAGTCATGAAAAACAAGTTTAAGACACTTAGAAGTGAGTAAATAATCACAATACTAAGAGCTATAACCTGCAAGAAAGAATCAATCAAGTTATGTAAAAACTGTCAGTAGCTCAAGGCATATCTCAAGGCCTTGGAGCCCTGAACCTGTTTCACAGCATTTCAAAATTAAGCCCAGATAACTTTGATTCTTCCTGTTCTGATCATCTGCAATTGTGTTAGATGTATAAATAGTACAAACCACAAATATATATCATAAACCACTGATTTGCATAATCAGATATCCAATTCTGCAACACAAGGATGTTAGAATACATAGCAGAATAAGCAGTCTCAAGGCTTTGAAAGTTTCTGTCAATCTCAAGGCCTTGAGATGACTAACAAGCCTTTGCTGCTAATGTCTTAGCCTTTTTTATTTCATCACTCATAAACAATTGTCACTCAAAGCACATTCAGGGATCTTGCCTCAACAATCTCCCCCTTGATGAAAGACAAAACCTACAGTCTTGTATAGATCTTCCTGCCACTCATAAGCAAAAATTAAATAACCACAATCTCCACAATCTACAGATAAAATATATACTGAACCCAAACAGATAACCAGGAGAGTAAATATTACAAAATACCACAGAATTACCACAAAAATAAAAATTAACCAAAATATAACTAAATGCCAACTCTTATTATTTACTGAATACTGCAAACAAAACCAAAACACAAATACATTCTCCCCCTTTTTGACTTTCATCAAATAAGGTTGAAGAAATGTAGGATCATTACTCAGAGTTTAAAAGAAAACTTAAAACAAAAACTAGCTAAGGCCTTGATACAGAAAAGATTGAAGAGAATGAGAAAGATGGTCAAAGCTTTGGCAGTCTCTGATCTTCACTTCTTCTTTGATATCTGGCCTTTCTCTGAGCCTTCCCCAATCTCTTCCTCACTTGCAGCTTCTTCTGCAGACTGATTACCTTCTTGTTCAGCTTCAACTTCAGTGACCACTTCTTGGATTATCTCATCTACCTTCTTCTTAGCCTGTGCTGAATCTACCTCTGTAGCTGCATCAACACCTGTGTCTTCATCAGCATCTTCCTCATCAGTTTGCTCAAACAAGTCTTTTGAAGCTAGCACCACTGGAATTGGCTTCTTCTTCTTCTTCTTCAGAAACTCTCCTAGCTTCTCTTCTGAATCCACACTGGTGTCATGACTAGTAGCAGAAGGTATCTTCTCCAGATTAAAGCCCTTGATGACAACATCTAACTTCCCATTCATAGTATTCATCAAACCCTTGAACTGATGAAATTCAGTTGACAGGTCAAACAACCTTTTCCTGAGATCCTCAATCTCAACTTGCTGATCTTCTAATTTCTCAATCAGCAGAGAGTAATCCTCATTGGCTTGTCCTTTTCCAGATGTAGTCCCCTTAGGCTTCACAAACTCCTTCTCAGCAAGTTCCTCCTTTGACAAATCAGAATAGAATTTCCAATGCCCTTTCCCAGTCTGAACCCCCCAATCCTCTGAAGTGTAATCTCATCTATCAACCCAAATCCTCCAGTAATCTTTTCTTCTCCTTTCACAGGCACATCAAAATACTCAAAGAAAAGAGGTAACATGTTGGCATATGGAAGAGGATGGTTTCTAGTCCTAGTTGCACAATAAATCATGTGCTCCATCACAACTGTAGGCAGGTCTATCTCAAACCCTTGAGATATCAGATACATCAAAATCAGAACTTTATCAGTTATCAGCTCTCTTGAGTTCTCCCTGGGAACTACACTCCTCATCAAAATAGTAAACAAAATCTTGCCTTCACAGTTGAGCACAAAGTGTGTCAACTTTTTTGGACCAGAGGGAACACCATCAACAAAGAACATCTCCTTTGCCTTATCTAAACACTCCTTCCTATCAGGATAATCTCCAACATTGTATTTCCTAGGAATGCCCAAGACTTTGGCAAAAGTCCTGTGATCTAACCTCAAATCCACACCAGCCACTTTAGATGTTAAAACCATTTTCTCATCACCTTCAGACACCAAGTTCAGATAAAATAACCAAGTTAACCTAGGATAAGCCTTTGAACTAGGATTAAAACTTTCCAAACAGCAGTTTCCCTCAATTTTCTCATGCATTCTATGTCCAGTTTATCCAACAACTCATCAGAAATCATACTACAGAAAGCCACTTTAGATGATGCATACCCTTGCATCCAAACTGTTCTAACTTCAGAACTAATAAACCACTCAGTTGGAAGTACATTCTTACCTTGATATCCTTTCTTAGTTGCAGCAGCAACTTGCTTAACCCTAGTCTTCTTTTTAGAGGGTTTGGCCTTCTCTTGTACTTCTTCAGTTAATTTCTTCTGGCTCTCCTGAGTTGACTTCCCTTTTTCCTCTTCAGTAGCCTTTTTCTTTTCTCCCCCTTTCTTCTTCTCTGACCTAGGTTGATCACCACCCTGAGTCTCCTGTTGTGAATCAACACTTGAACCTCCTTCTCTGTCCTTGACTTCTTTGCAGGAGGAGTATCCTCATGCAAACTTTGAGTGTTTTCTGAATCTGAATCAGAAATCACTATCTTCTCCTTCTTGTTTGCTCTCTTCTTGGATCTGCCAGAGGGCTTCCCCTGTTGCTGAATTCTGGCTGATTTGCGCTCCATTTTAGGGTTTAGGATTTTGAGAAGAGAATGTGATTGAGAGGATTTGAGAGAGAGAGAGAGTAGTCGCAGAAAAATGGAAGAGAATGTGAAGAAAAATCCCTAAATTTCAGCTTAAGTAGGTTGAGAGGATGAGTCATAAAAGGACTCTGCAATATCTACATGCAAAAATAGAATCTTGAAAAAATCTTTTTGGGATATTTTAGAAAATTCTCTGAGTAATTCAAATATTATACAGTTATCTAAAAAGATAAGATATAATATTTGATGATCCAATTTTATAAAAAAAAATATTGCAGATATTATCAAGACCTGGAGAACAATCTCAAGGCCTTGAGATTTTCTACAGTTTGAGAAACTTCAAAGCTTTGAGCTATACTTTCAAGGATTCAGAAAGTATAATCTCAAGGCTTTGAGATTCCAACACATATACACATATAGGTACTAATACTCCCCCTAAACCAATGCATCCTTGTTTAACATCCCCAATTCAAGCCTTAGAGATGAAAACCTGTCATCTGGCAATGGTTTAGTGAAAATATCAGCAATTTGCATTGAAGTAGAGATAAAATTTAAAACAACATCACCTTGTTCTGCATGATCTCTAAGGAAGTGATGTCTCACATCTATGTGCTTTGTCCTTGAGTGCTGAACTGGATTCTTAGATATTGAAATAGCACTTGTATTATCACAATGAATTGGCACATTTCTGAAGTTGTAGCCAAGATCTCTAAGTTGCTGAGCAATCCATAGCACTTGTGAACAGCAATCACCAGCTGCAATGTATTCAGCTTCTGCAGTTGATAGTGCTACAGAATTTTGCTTTTTGGAATGCCAACTGATCAATGAAGATCCAAGAAATTGACAACATCCAGAAGTACTTTTCCTGTCTACTTTATAACCTGCAAAATCTGCATCTGAATAGCCACTCAACATAAAATTAGATCTTCTTGGATACCAAAGCCCTAAGTCTGTGGTCCCATTCAAATATCTAATAAATCTTTTAACTGCAGTTAGATGACTTTCCTTAGGATCTGCTTGAAATGTAGCACACATACAGACACTAAACATAATGTTAGGTCTGCTAGCAGTTAAATATAATAGTGATCCAATCATACCTCTGTATTCCTTCTTATTCACACTCTTACCAGTTGAATCTTTGTCTAAAGAGAGTGATGAACTCATAGGGGTCTTAAGCCCCTTGGATTGTGACATGTTGTACTTATTCAATAAGTTCTTGGTATATTTTCCTTGATGCACAAAAATTCCTTTCTTCATTTGTAATATATGAAGTCCAAGAAAGAAATTTAGTTCACCCATTAGGCTCATCTCAAACTCCCTGCACATCAGACTAGGAAACTCTTTTGAAAGAGCATCATTAGTAGCACCAAATAATATATCATCTACATAAATCTGAACTACTAACAAATCACTTTGGTGGTGTTTAATGAAAAGGGTTTTGTATACTAATCCTCTTCTGAAATTGTTTTCAAGTAGAAATTTTGAAAGTCTGTCATACCAAGCCCTTGGAGCTTGTTTCAAACCATAAAGAGCTTTATCCAGTTTGTAAACATGATCAGGAAACTTTTCATCTTAAAAACCAGGAGGTTGTGCTACAAAAACATCTTCTCGTAAATATCCATTTAGAAAAGCACATTTGACATCCATTTGATAAAGCTTTAAGTGATTGTGAGATGCAAAAGCAAGGAGTATTCTAATAGCTTCTAACCTGGCAACTGGAGCAAAAGTCTCCTCATAATCTATACCTTCTTCTTGATTATATCCTTGAGCTACCAGTCTGGCTTTATTTCTTACCACTTTGCCATTCTCATCAAGCTTGTTTGTGAATACCCATCTGGTTCCAATAACTGACTTCTCTTTAGGTATGGGAACTAAATTTCAAACCTTGTTCCTTTCAAACTCATTCAGCTCACTCTGCATTGAAATAATCCATTCTGCATCTTCCAGAGCTTCCTTGGTATTCTTAGGCTCAATCAAAGATACAAATGCACTGAAAGCACACAAGTTCTTTAACTGTCCTCTTGTCTGTGTTCCAGTTGATGGATCTGATATAATATTGTCAGCTGGATGGTGTGCAAGGTACTTAAACTTCTTTCTTGGTACCCAGGAGTATTCTCCTTCAAGGCTTTGAGTCCTTGAAACAGTAGAGGGAGCATCATAGAAAGTTTCAGCTTCTGTCTCAAGGCTTTGAGATTTTGGTTCAGCAGGAGGTTCAAGGCCTTGAGATTCTGCTGATTGATTCTGTACAGCAGTTTTGCTTTTGTCTTCTTTCACAGCATCGTCATCTGATTCATGCTTATTCAAAACTAGCTCTGCAAAACTTTCACTCAGAGAATCTTTAATACTTTCATCAAAAATTACATGAATGCTCTCTTCCACAATCTTGGTTTTTCTATTATAAAATCTATAAGCTTTGCTAGTTTGAGAATATCCAAGAAATACACCTTCATCACTTCTAGCATCAAACTTACCAAGATTGTCTCTAATAAACATCACCCAAGTAAATCTAGAATAATCATCCATTATAACAAGCATATACCTCTTACCTTTTGGGGTCTGAACTCTCATAGGACCACACAAGTCCATATGCAGCAATTCTAAGGGTCTAGAAGTACTTACAAATTTCTTTGGCTTGAAAGAGCTTCTGGTCTGTTTACCTTGTACACATGCCTTACAAACCTCATCATCTGAAAATTTCTGTGATGGTAAACCTCTTACCAAGTCCTTTGAGATGAGTTTATTCAAGGTATGTATACTAATATGCCCAAGCTTTCTGTGCCAAAGCTTTGAATCTTCCTCAAGGCCTTGAGGCTTTTTAGCTTATCACCTGCAACACTGTTAGTATTCATAGCATATAGATTGTATGACCTAGGTGCAGTGAGTATGCAATCACCAGATTTCTCATCTTGCACCACACATTTCTCCTTTTCAAAAACAGCTTTATAACCTTTATCACATAACTGAGAGATACTAAGCAAATTATACTTAAGTCCATCTACCAGATAAACATCAGATATAGAATTTGTAGAACCATTACCAATACTACATATACCAATGATATTGCACTTTTCTTTGTCACCAAGTGTAATTGTTCCTCCAGATTTCTCTGTAAGTTCAGTAAAAAGAGACCTCTTTCCACTCATATGTCTGGAACTTCCACTGTCTAATATCCATTTCTGATCTTTCAAGGCCTTGGTGACATCCTGCAAAAACAAATCATTGCCTCAACAGGCTATTAGACCAAGTGCAGAACTTTGAGTCATACTCAAAATCAGCCATATTAGGTGGCCTAATTCCTTTTGGAACCCAAATCTGCCTAACCTGTCCCTTAAGCTGATAAGGATAAGTATTCCTCATAATATGAGGTTCTGATCTTCTGAAGGGACAAGTTAATCTGACATGACCAATTTTTCCACAGTAATAACATTTTGGAGAATGTCTGCTACCAGATTTGACAAAAGTAGTTTGGCCTTTCTTTGGAATTTGGATTATAGCCAATCCCACTTTTATGCATTGATTTCAGACTTCCTCCAAGAATGAGATTTAGATTATGTTCTGAGCCTGTAAACTTAGCTAGGACCTTCTTGGACTCTTGAAGTTTCTCAGTCAAAGTACAGATCTGTTGTTCAAAATTCTCAGAATGAGCTTTTAGATCAGCATATCTTTCAGTTAAAAGAGTGTTTTGATCAACAACCTCTTTTATTTGTGCCTTCAAGACTTTGAACCTGCTGTCCAAGGCCTTGAAGTATTTTTCCATCTTTGTCTTAGAAACTTCAACAGTTTTGTTTGAAAATACTAGGTCCAGGTTTTCTTTTACCTGCTCATGAACTTTAATCTTTAAAGCATAAATATCATTTCTATAACTCTCTTAATTCAAAAACATACTTTTAAGAATTTCAGGAAGTACATCAGATGGACTAGCAAGTAAATTTTTTACCATGTCTTCAATGTGTCTGTCTGATGAACTTTCCTCATTATGCTTAGCCATGAAGCATAAGTTTGCTTGCTCTTCTTCTGTGTCTGAATCACTTGATGAATCAGAATCACTCCAGGAAGCCATCATGTCCTTCTTCCTTCTGTTGTCACCATCTTTTTTCTGAAAGTTTCCGTTCTTCTTCTTTTGTGGACATTCCCTTACTAAATGACCTGCATCACCACACTCAAAACAATTCATTATTTTAGTTTTATGTGACTGTAATGAAGATTTACCTTTGTAATCCTTGCTTTCTGAGGGTCTTGATCTCTCTCTGTTGTAATACCTGTTACCAGAGTTTCTTTTCTTTCTGAGAATCCTGGCCAAGGCCTTGGAGATCAATGCTAAAGCCTCTTCATCATCAGGTTCCTCCTCAGTCTCAAGGCTTTGAGATTTTTCACTATCTTTTGCCTTAAGAGCTAGGTTCCTGATATTTTCACTCAGATCACCTTCCACATCCTTCATAGACATTTCATGAGTGAGCAGCTTTCCTTGTAGATCATCTAGCTGAAGAAGACTCAAGTCCTGAGCTTCCTCAATGGCTGTTGTCTTTGGCTCCCACTTTGCTTTTGGCAAGCTTCTCAGAATCTTTCTGACCTTCTCTTCATTTGAGAACCTCTTTCCCAAAGACTCCAGGTTGTTCACCACATCAGTGAATCTTTTGAACATTTCCTTGATGGTTTCATCTGAATTCATCTTGAACAACTCATATTGCCTCAGAAATATGTTGAGTTTTGTCTGCTTAACCTGGCTGGTTCCTTCATATGTCACCACCAATTTATCCCACACTTCTTTGGCACTTTTGCAGTTTGACACTCTGTTGAACTCATCTGCATTTAAAACACAATATAGCAAATTCATAGCTTTATAATTTTTGGATACCTTTTCCAGTTCAGTAACTGAGAGATTTTCCTCAGACTTGACAGTTCTGACTCCATCAATTGTAGTGTAATACTCATGAGGACCATTCTGAACTATTGACCATAGTTCCATGTCTTGATCTATGATGAACATCTTCATCAAAGCCTTCCAATGCATGAAATTGTCACCACAGAACAATGGAGGTCTGTTAGCAGCCCTTCCTTGTGAGAATCCACCATCTCCTACATTACTCATAGTCACCATATTGTTAGATCTAAAAATAGTGACACAGGCTCTGATACCAATTGAAAGTGTGTAATGTAGACTAAATACAGGACTTAAATACTCTAGAAGGGGGGGGGGGGAATTGAATAGAGTATGGAAACTTTTTGCAAAACTTAAAGTTTAACAGGATAGCTTTGTGTGAGACTTGAAATCTCAAGGCCTTGAGATTTTGTAAACAGTTTGAAACTCACTAAGGAAAAATTGTAAGCTTCAAGGCCTTGAGCTGTGAACAAAACCAAACAGCTTTTAAACCCTAGTTTGATTTGAGTTGTGTGCAGCAGATAATAATCAAACAGAAAGGTAAAGAACACAAAGCAATTTACAGAGTTCAGTCCCAATGGACCTAATCTCTGCCTGAGGGATCTAATCCCACCAGGATTGGGCAAACAATTCTTATTACTCACACAGAAACAACCCTAGATCTTCAAGCCTAAGTGATTTCCCTTACACCTATACAGCTTGTGGTTCCAAACCTATCTAGTTCCAGCTACTAACTGTTGAGCTAACAAGAACCTCTTGTTGTTCACTTGAACAACCAACCACTAGGTTAAGTGAGGTTTAAGATAATATAGAGATACAAAGATGAAGTACAATTGAAGAACACAGTATAAAGATCAGCTGTTGAAGTCTGGAAGTGTTCTTCAGGAATGACTGGATTGACTTGATCTTCAGAAGTCTGGAATGAAGCATCAATGATTGTGTGTTTGAATGAATGATCTCCCACAAATTTGTCACACCTCTCAGAGTATTCTGCAAGCTCTCTTTTGTTTAAAATTCAAACCAGTCTCTTTTATCCACAACTGCAACTGATTGAGAGATTTTAGGATCTCAGTTCCTACAAATCCTCC
The DNA here is from genome assembly GCA_023055425.1 of Linanthus parryae. NCBI lineage: Eukaryota > Viridiplantae > Streptophyta > Magnoliopsida > Ericales > Polemoniaceae > Linanthus > Linanthus parryae. Next base: position 128,838,364 of record JALGPY010000001.1, read on the forward strand.
TTCTGTTTTCAACTTAAATTCAAACAGCTTCAGGTGGATATCCATTGGAGTTTGTTGATATTTCTCCTGCACGTTTAACAAACCTGCAACAGCAAAGAAACACCGCAACAACACAATCCAAACAACTAGCAGTACTGAGGCTGTTTGGTTATACAGTTTCTGATAAAACTGTTTAATAAACTCAGAATAACAATCTGCATATACTCTAAAAAACATAAGTCATGAAAAACAAGTTTAAGACACTTAGAAGTGAGTAAATAATCACAATACTAAGAGTTATAACCTGCAAGAAAGAATCAATCAAGTTATTTAAAAACTGTCAGTAGCTCAAGGCATATCTCAAGGCCTTGGAGCTCTGAACCTGTTTCACAGCATTTCAAAATTAAGCCCAGATAACTTTGATTCTTCCTGTTCTGATCATATGCAATTGTGTTAGATGTATAAATAGTACAAACCACAAATATATATCATAAACCACTGATTTGCATAATCAGATATCCAATTCTGCAACACAAGGATGTTAGAATACATAGCACAATAAGCAGTCTCAAGGCTTTGAAAGTTTCTGTCAATATCAAGGCCTTGAGATGACTAACAAGCCTTTGCTGCTAATGTCTTAGCCTTTTGTATTTCATCACTCATAAACAATTGCCACTCAAAGCACATTCAGGGATCTTGACTCAACAAAGCGCAATTGTGGACTAGAATGTAACTAGTCCCACATTGTTGAATTTATGGGCAAATGTGAATTTCTCTAGCTATAAATAGGATTTATAGGCTAAGAAATTTGAGTCTTAATTAATCCTGTTGGGTTTTAACGTAGGTAACGCAGCGGAATAAAAAAAATTTAATCCTACTCAAAGCCCACCAAGGATCACAGGAAGAGACATCATAACATGATAAGGGACATAGTAATTGTGTACCTTTTGGTTTGAGAGATCACACGAAGAATGATGTCCTCATCTCTACGGTTGATCCACGTCTAGAGGTGAGATCTAGATTCTTCCTTCTCAAGTTCTAGCTTGGACCGGAGGAAGAGGGAAGAACGAATCAAGCAACGAGGGACAAAGGAGGGTTTCGGTCCTCCTCTTTGGTGCCGACGGGAAGGGGCGGACGGACTTAGGGGAGGCGGCCTCTAAGCTTTTCTTGCTCTCTCTCTTTTTCTCTCTCCCACTCTCTTGTGTTATGTCTAATAACATTAAGTGGGAAGGAAGCTAGAGCCTCCTTTATATAGTCCAACAACTCCTTGTTAACTACATAAAGGTCCTTCCTAGTTCTACATGAACTTGGATTAGTCCCTTCGTTGCATATTAGTCCTACTAAGTTTGCAAGGTGTTGCACAATGATCCTATCTTACAAATTAATCATATTAATTAATCCCAAATCTGGTTCTACTCTATTTGACGTGTGACCCCATAGGTTTCTACTTAGTTGGTAGTAACTAACTACTAACATGGAGCGGTGTCTAGCAACACATCCATGCCACCCAACTAATAGAAATAGTCAGTGATCCCGACAAACCTCTTGTGCCCAATATCTCATATTTCACTATCCCTTTGTCTCCATATCCGGATTGGACACGAGACATAAATAGTCACACTCGTATATTCAATCCATAGTTCCTCGATCCTGGGAATATGCTTATGCAAGCAGATAACATCAATATCTTCATATTGATTTATCAGAGTCTGGCCAGACATTCATTAAGTCTCATCCCTCGAGTGGCCGTGGATATTTACTCCCATTATGTGGGAGGAACAAATCCTCTCTACATCACTACGATCTCTAAGCTTGCTTCCTATCATGACCGATAGCTATCTTTATGATTACCCAGTTACGGTGTAACGTTTGATAACATCAAAGCATGATATTTCACGACTAGAGTATCTAGTGACTTCAAGTCTAGGGATTGCAATTATATTAGCACTACGAGAAGCGATTGTGACTTAACATAATCTAATGTATCCTTCTCGTTGTGGGTCAATCCAGTATGCCATTACTCCTAATGCATACCTATGTGTTAGACTTGATATCTCCATATCAATCTACCCACATACTAGTCTATATTTGATCGTCATATTAATCAATATAGTGGACTAGGGATATTTAAGATAAACAACACATTGTATCTAAGGACTTCATTATATTAAATATCACAATATATAATAAATGAATATTCTAGCCAACAACAATGTTTAAACTAAACATTAGATTGCCTCTAGGGCATCTATTCCAACAGTCTCCAACTTGCACTAGAGCCAATCTGGCGCATCTCGTATGCCTATAGATCTGGCATGCCCTTCATGCTTTCGCTGCGCAAGAGGTTTTGTGAGCGGATCTGAAAGATTGTCATCCGTTGGAATCTTGCAAATCTTCACATCTCCTCGATCGATCATATCACGAATAAGATGGAATCTCCTAAGTACATGCTTTGATTTCTGGTGTGATCTTAGTTCCTTGGCTTGTGCGATCGCCGCGGAGTTGTCACAGTACAACTCTATGGGGTCCATGATGCTAGGGACCACACCGAGCTCAGTGATAAACTTCTTTATCCAAACTGTCTCTTTTGCTGCTTTGGCAGCAGCAATGTACTCAGCTTCTGTTGTAGAATCAGCAACTGTCCCTTGCTTGGAACTCTTTCAGCTCACAGCTCCTCCATTCAGGCAAAACACGTATCCAGATTGCGATCTGTAGTCATCTTTGTCGGTTTGGAAGCTTGCATCAGTGTAACCCATTACACTTAGCTCTCCCTTACCTCCAAATATCAAGAACGCATCCTTAGTTCTTCTCAAGTAATTTAGGATGTTCTTGACAGCAATCCAGTGACTCTCACCCGGATTTGACTGATATCTGCTTACCATACTCAACGCGTATGATACGTCTGGTCTAGTACACAACATGGCGTACATGATGGATCCTATGGCCGAAGCATAGGGTATCCTACTCATGCGGTCCTTCTCAATCTCATTGGAGGGACAGTCATTCTCGGAGAGAGTGACTCCATGCGACATGGGAATCCCTTCTTGGAATCTTGCATGTTGAACCTCTTCAACACCTTGTCTATATATGTACTTTGACTTAGGCCGAGCAGCTTTCGACATGTCAAGATATTCTAAATAGTGTGGCGAAGCGTGAGCTACGAGGACTGAGACTCGTAGATACTCGAAATCCGAATGGGCTCTAGTCAACAAGATGGACCCGATGGAACCGAAGTTTGACAACAAATGGCTTTCTTGACCAAGGCAGTTAACATCATAAATTCATCAGCACAGGTTAAGTCTGTGGGAGAGATGTTCGCGGACGAGAATCAGGGTTATGGGATTGAAGACATGAATTATATGGGTCAAATACGGTAGCACCAGTGGCCAAACAGTTATCATCCCAACAACCGTAATCACCCAAACTTCAGCTACATCAACCCAAACAGTGGGATATAAGCACCTGATCAGCAGCCTAATCCTCAATATCAGGCATAAAGACAATCTCCGCAGCAGCAGACACATCAACAGCACGATCCAGAAATAAAAGCTATGTTGAGACAATTGGTTACTCAACAACAACAAACGAATGAGAAGATTGATAGGTTGGAGAGCAAGATTGTTTCCAGTGAAGCCACTGTGAAGAACCATGAGATGCAGATTGGGAAAATTGCCAACCAGGCTATTAAGCTACCACCCGACATGCTTCCGGCTAATACCATCATTCCGCATGAAAAGTTAAAGGACATCACGACTCGCAGTGGCATTACTACTGAGGATCCTCAACATCTAGCCACGCGCGATCTAAGCCGACTAAGGCCACAGAGAAGGCGTTGCGTGAAGAAATTCTCGTGCCTCCCGTGAGTCCCCAATCAAAGGAAACTTTGAGGAAGTAGGATGAGAAGCAGAAGCCAAAGGAAGAGTACAACATGCGTGTTCCATACCCGTAGAGATTGAAGAAGAAAGAGGATGCTAAGCACTTCAAGAAATTTGTGGATATCTTTAGGAAGTTTCACATTAACATTCCCTTCAAGGAGGCCATTTCAAAAATGTCCAAGTATGCTAATTTCTCAAGGACCTCTTATCAATAGGAGGCTCATGGATGACTTTGAAACCGTGAGTTGAATGAGGGAATGTAGTGCCGTTGTACGAAAAGTGTTACCAAAGAAGATGAAAGATCCTGGAGGTTTTATGATCCATGTGAAATTGGGGGACACATTTCATGGGTGGGCATTGTGTAATCTTGGCGCCGGTATAAATTTGATGCCCACATCCGTTTTTGAGAAACTTGGTGTGGGATATCCAAAAACCTACTAGAATGTGCTTGCAGATGGCAGATCGTACCATCAAACGTCCAAGAGGCATTTTGGAGGATGTACTTGTGAGAGTCAAAATACTCATCTTCCCTGCGGATTTCATGATTCTTGACATGGAGGTCGATGTTGATGTCCCACTTATCTTGCCATTCCTTGCGATTCCTTTCCATTCCTTTAATGGGGGAAGCAGGAAAACTCTTACTCCTTCTCTTGAACATGCTCCTACTTTAGAATTAAAGCCTTTACCTGCACATTTAAAATATTTATGTTTGGGGGCAAATGAAACTTTACCTGTGATTGTGTCTTTTTGTTTGGACAGGGAACATGAGGAACAACAGCTCAAGGTATTGCTGGGAAGAAAGGCAGCTATTGGATGGACCATAGCAGATATGAAGGGGATCATCCCCACAGTTTTCCATCACAAGATCCGGCTTATGGAGGAAAAGAAGCCGATATGCAGGAGGTGGTGAAGAAAGAGGTGCTTAAATGGTTTGAGGCGGGCATCATCTACCCAATTTCTGACAACACATGACTAGCTCGGTGTAGTGTGTCCCTAAGTAGGGAGGTATTACTATGGTAGAAGGGGATAAAGGCAATCAAATTTCTACTAGAACTATGACAGGGTGGAGAGTTTGCATGGATTAACGTAAGCTGAATGATGCAACTCACAAGGACCACTTTCCCCTTCGGTTTGTTGATCAGATGCTTGATAGACTGGCACACCATTCTCACAATTACTTACTGGATGGGCACTCTAGGTTCAACCAGATAGCTATTGAGCCAACAGATTAGGAGAAGACGACATTTACTTGTCCCTACGTTACCTTTTGTTTTAGATGCATGCCTTTCAGGTTATGCAATGCACCTGCTACTTTTCATAGGTGCATGATGTCAATCTTCACTGATATGATGGAGCAGAAATTTAAGGTATTTATGGATGACTTCTCGCTTTATGGTGATAGATTTGAAGACTATTTGCAGCAACGGGCCCGGGTGTTGGATAGATGCATTAACACCAACCTAGTACTCAACTGGGAGAAGGGTCATTTTATGGTGACTGAGGGCATAGTTTTGGGGCACAAGATTTCAAACAGAGGCTTGGAGGTGGGTAGATCCAAGATTGAGGTTATTGAGAAGCTTCCTTATCCTACTTCTGTCAAATGGGTAAGGAGTTTCTTGGGACATGCTGGGTTCTACAGGCGGTTCATTAGATTTTTTCAAAGATCACAAAGCCTGTAACTGGATTGCTTGAGAAAGATGCAGTCTTTGATTTTAACAAGGAGCGAAAGTTGGCTTTTTATTTGCTCAACGAAAAGCTGATTAAGCACCTATCATCACTACTCTGGACTGAACTTTACCGTTTTAGCTCATGTGTGATGCTAGTGACTATACGGTGGGAGTAGTTCTGGGACAGCGGAAGGAAAAGGTAGCTCATGTAATCTATTATGCTAATCGGACTCTGAATAATGCACATGTCAATTATTCTACTACTGAGAAAGAGATATTGGATATTATCTTCGCATTGGACAAGTTTCGTCAATATCTTGTGGGTTCTCAGGTGACTAGCCCTCAAGCCAAGAAGGACGCCAAGCCAAGATAAATCTGGTGGGTTCTATATATGCAAGAGTTTGATATTCAGACAAAGGACAATAAGGGTGTGGAAAATGTTATGGCTGATCATCTATCCCAATTAGAGAATGAGAAGCATGATGAGATGCCTATCAAAGAAGATATTCCAGATGAGCAGCTTATGGTAGTGGTTTTAACTGTGCCTTCGTTTGCGGACTTTGCAAACTTCAAGTAACGAAACATTATTCCCACCGACTTGTCCTCTATTCAGAGGAAGAAGTTCTTTTCAGACGCACAATAGTATTTCTGGGATGATTCTTATCTGTTCAATCTTGGAGCGGATAATATATTGTGGACATGTGTAGTGCCACTAGACACTTTAGAGATTCTCAGAAACTTCCACGAGTTGAGTAGTGGGGGTCATTTCGACTAGACATGCACTGTGTCCAAGGTACTTCAGAGTGGATTTTATTGCCTACTTTACATAAGGATGCTCAATTGTTTGTGCAGCAGTGTGACCGGTGTTAGAGAACCGACACTATCTCCAAACGAAATGAGATGCCTCAAAATTTCGTCTTTGAGTTAGAGCCATTTGACATCCGGGGTATTAATTTATGGGGCCATTCCCCTCTTCACTTGGTTATATCTATATTTTATTAGATGTGGATTATGTGACCAAGTGGGTGGAGGCTATGGCATGTCCAAAGAATGATGGCGCTACAGTTGAGAGGTTTGTGTGCAAGAACATATTTACGCGGTTGGGGATGCCCAGGGCTATTATCATTGATGAGAGAACGCACTTTGTGAACAAAGTATTTGCTAATGTCTTGAGCAAATATGGGGTGAAGACACGTAAGATATCATTGGGTTACCATCAGCAATCAAATGAGAAAGCTGAGGTTTCAAACCGTGTGATCAAGTGGATTCTAGAGAAGACAGTCAATCCGGGACGCAAAGAGTGGTTCCTACATCTGGATGACAGTCTATGGGCTTATCGGACAACATATCAGTTTGTGTTTGTGAAGTCATGCCATCTCGCGGTGGAGCTTGAGCACAAGGCGTTTTGGGCGTTAAAAAAAAATCAACTTGGATGCAAGACTCACGTGAGCAAAGGAAACATGCATTGCTAGAGCTTGAAGAATTTCGGTTGATGGCTTATGAGAGTGCGAAAATCTATAAAGACAAGAACAAGCTATGGCACGATAAGCACATCATCCCGAGAGAACTCAAGGTGGGACAGAAGGTGCTAATCTTCAATGCACGTCTAAAACTGTTTCTTGGCAAGTTGAAATCAAACTGAAGCGGTCCTTTCACGATTACCAAAGTCTACCCATGGGGGTCACTTGAGGTTAAAGCTGAGAACGATAATCGCTTTAAGGTAAACTGACAAAGTGCCAAGACGTACGTTGACGGGAATTTCATTAGGTCAGTTGAGCGCCTCAGTACCATTCTCGCTATCTGATCTCTTGTGATGTTACTAGGTTGGGCCGTCGACCGTATTGCGAGGCAACCTAACCTATTTACTGTTATAGTGTAAGATATAAATACTATTTTGATTATATGTTCTGTTTATATTATCTGATAAGGGAGAGAGAGTGAGACTAATGTTTCCAATGCGTGTGTGAACGAATTTTAGGTGAAAGGCCTATTCCGGATCCCCCTTCTTGATGCGCCTGTCAAGAATGTCACGAAAATCATAAGAAATCAACGCAACACGCGTATCGGGATTTGAAATGAAGATATTGGTGGAGAAGGACATTCCTACACTCACTCAGCACAAAAACCTGGGGAGAACGCGTATTCGGCCCCCCGTCTTGATGTAAGTGACAAATGCTTTTAAGAATCAAGAAAGCTGACATAATGAAACGAATTACGTGGCAATTTTCTGCAAACAGTACAGTAAGCTGATTTGAAGAGTGCCATTGTATGGGTGGTTGAGAGCTTTCTGTAGGAAGGTGGATCGCGTACATCGGAGTCTAGATGTGAAAGTTTGGCCAAAAGGATGCAAAATTGAATAAAAGGGCGGTCAAAAAAACATCCGAAAATGGCAAATAAGCTCTTGGAAGCGCGAAATTGAAGAATGAAGGGTTACCCGGACTTTGGGATTTTTTTTTATATCATAACAGGAGTCTCGAGGTCGAGAATAAATTTTGGAAGCTAAGCCACGAGTGTTGAAGCACAAAACGACAAATTTTGGATGTTTTTGACCTGTCCATGATCCTCTTTGTGCGAAGCAAAGGTGTCTTCGTAAAAAGACAACACTTACAAAAATTTCAAAACTGTCAAAACTCTTAGTGGAACCCAACTCTGCCTCATTCTGCGAAGATCTTCGCTCGAAGAAGAAAAATCCTTCACATGAAGGACTTCGTGCGAAGACCTTGTGCATTCAGGCGTAATTGTCTGGCACGAAGAGTAATTGACGAGGTCTTTTAGGGGAATTTTTGTCACAAATTTCCGGCCCTTTGTTACTCAACAAACAGGAAAATGAACCTTCAAGCTCTTATACATGTTCAACAAGTTCTTACTCTCTCTCACCCAAACACCACCTCCGACCAAGATTTCTTCAAAATCAAAGTGAATCAAAAGGTTTTGTCGCCCTAGTAAGGTGATTACCATTGATACTGGAAGTTTTGAAAGTCAGTGAGGAAGGAAGGAGAAAATGGTGGAAGAGGAAACTAGGGTTCAATTCCTAGATTCAAAATTTGGAGCTTTTGGAGAGTGATTTGGAGGAAACAAAAAGAAGTTACATCGGAATCCCTGTTTTGAAGACCCAGAATCCCTGTTATGCGCACAACTTAGAGACATAAGGAAGACACGCTCAGTTACTATGGACGAGCAAACTAGAGCTTAGTTTGAGAGGATCCGCAAGGGTATGCAAGATGCGGAGGCAGCTAGACTAGCAGCTGTGGAGGATGAAGCTAATCGGGCACGAGAGACTGAGCAGCTCAGAGATCAGATGGCCGAGATGCAGGCTGCGATGGATCGCTTCCCCCCCCCCCCAAAAAAAATCCACAACCACTTCCTGGTGTGGGAGTACAAGCTGGAAACAATGGAGGTAATGACGGTGGGAATAATGGAGGCAATAATGGAGGAAATAACAGGCAGAATGCCGCGGCACAAGTCAACAATGCTAAAACTGATGAGCGTCTGTTAGTAGACTACTTCAGAACCACACCGGATGGACATTTGCCCACCATCTTCAGGCCACAGATTAATGCAGCTCATTTTGAATTGCGTCAAAAATTAATCAATATGGATCGAGATGAGTGTGCGTTTACTGGAGCTTCGGGGGATGATCCAAATGCCCATCTACTCAACTTCAACCAGATTACTTCCACAGTTCATGATCAGAGGGTCCCAGATGATACGGTAAAGCTGATTCTCTTTCCCTTTTCTTTATCGGGGAAAGCAAAGACATGGCTCCTGGAGCTTCAGGCGGGTTGTATTACTACATGGGCAGAGTGTTGCCAAGAGTTTCTCGGGAAATATCTTCCACCTTCCAAGGTCGCACAACGAACGACTGACATCACAAAGTTTACGCAACAGGAGGATGATTCCTTGGGAGACACATGGATAAAATTCAATCAGCTCCTTCGCAGATTCCCTACTCACGGATAGCCATGGTTCAAGCTACTGCACTACTTCTATAATGCACTAAGCAGAGAGACAGCAAAGGAACTGAACATGATGGCTCAGGGTAATTTGATGGGCTTGGGAGTGCAAATATGCCAAGATTTGCTTAACAGTGTGGCAAAAAGGGAACCTACGAGGTCTGAGACTGACGGGAACTCAAAATCAGATGGGGCGTTAGTTAGCAAAATGGAGTCGCTGGTGGAGCAAAAATTTGAAGAGAAAATGGCAGTCATGACCTCGGATATTAGCAACATGAATCTATTAGCACGAGTTAATTCTGTAGGAGAGATGATCGCGGATGAGAATCAAGGATATGGGATTGAAGACGTGAATTACATGGGTCAACCACGATAACAGCAGTGGTCCAACACTTTGTAGGGTTTTGATTCATGGATGCGCAACGGAAGCATAAACAATCATAAAACCATGCAAAACCCTCCAAGGATCACAAGTCAAGAGACATAACGATGGTAAGGGTTAGAAATCAATAACACACCTTAGGGTTCTCCTTTGATGACTTCAAACGCGAATTGTGTCACGTTCTCTATAGTTGATCCACGCCTAGAGTTGATCCAAGATCTCCCAAGTCCTTGGTGCTAGCCCGGAAGAGGAAGAGGAAGAAGAATCGCGCAAAAACGAGACCCAAAAGGAGGGTCTCGGCCTCCTTTTGGCCGACGGGGACGGGGCGGCGGCAAGGGGGCGGTCGGCTCCCTTGTTGCTTGCTCTCTCTCCTTTTGTTCTCTCCCACTCTTGTTATGTTCAATAATGAGCATAAGTTCTATGGGAAGGAAGGAAGGAAGGAAGGTCCTTTATATAGTCCAACAACTCCTTGTTAACTACCTAAAGGACTTATTCTAGTCCTACTAGAATTCAATTTAGTCCCTTCCTTGCAAATTAGTCCCTACTAAGTTTGCAAGGGTTTGCAAAGTGATCCTTCTAATTAATTAATCCAATTAATTAATTCCCAAATCTAGTTCAACTCTATGTAGCGTGTAACCCCATAGGTTCTATCTAGTTGGTAGCAACTATTTTCTAATATGGAGCGGTCTCTAGCAAAACATCCATTCTAGCCAACTAATAGAATAGTCATCTTGCCGACCTTTGTACAAGTAGTTGTCTCATCCCTTTGTCTCTATATCCGGATTGGACACGAGACATACAAGTCACACTCGTATATCCAATACATAGTTTCTCGATCAATGGGAATAGCCTTATTCGTGCAAATAACATCAATATCCCATATTGATTTATTTGAGTCTGGCCAGACATTCTATAAGCACTATCCCTCGAGTGGCCTAGGATATTTGCTCCCGTTATGTGGGAGGGACAAATTCTATCTACGTCCACTACGATCTCTAAGCTTGCTTATTATTGTATCCAGTACACGCCTTGATAACTACCCAGTTACGGTGTAGCGTTTAACGCTACCAAGATCACAATAATCCACAACTAGAATATCTAGTGACTTCAAGTCTAAGGATGACAATACCATTGCACCGCGAGAAGCGCTTGTGACTCAACATAACGTGTATGTAGCCTTCTCGGAGATGGGTCAATCTAGTGAAACATTCCCTAATGCACACCTATGTGTTGGATCGTGATATCTCCATATCAATCCAACCCCATACTAGTCTATAGATGATTTTCCCATTTAATCATTATACTTGACTAGGGATATTTAATATAAACAACACAATTGTAAATCTAAGGACTTCATTATATTAAATATCCAATAAATAATAAATGAATTTCTAGCCACAAATAATTCATACTAAACTAGATTGCCTCTAGGGCATCTATTCAAACAGTCTCCCACTTGCACTAGAGCCAATCTGGCGCATCTCGTATGCCCATACTCCTAGTGTGCCCTTCAAGCTTCCACTGCGTAAGAGGCTTTGTAAGCGGGTCTGACAGATTATCATATGTAGGAATCTTGCATATCCGAACGTCTTCTCTATCGATAATATCTCGAATCAGATGAAACTTCCTGAGCACGTGCTTGGACTTCTGGTGCGACCTGGGTTTCTTCGATTGCGCGATCGCCCCAGTGTTGTCACAGAACAACTCAACTGGATCCGCAATGCTAGGGACCACATCAAGTTCAGAAACAAACTTTCTGATCCAAACAACTTCCTTTGTGCGCCATTTGCAGCAATGTACTCAGCCTATGTTGTAGAATCAGCTACCGTCTCTTGCTTGGAACGCTTCCAGCTCACCGCTGCTCCATTCAGGCAAAACACATATCCCGATTGTGATCTAAAGTCATCTCTTTCGGTTTGGAAGCTTGCATCAGTGTAACCCCTTACACGCAACTCTTCCTCACCGCCAAATATCAAGAAAGCATACTTAGTTCTTCTCAAGTACTTTAGGATGTTCTGACTGCAATCCAGTGACTCTCACCCAGATTGGATTGATATCTGCTTGTCATACTCAAGGCATATGACACATCTGGTCTAGTACATAACATGGCGTACCTGATAGATCCAATGGCCGAGGCATAGGGGATTCTACTCATGTGTTCCTTCTCAATCTCATTGGAAGGACAACCACTCTTCGAAAGAGTGATTCCATGTGACATGGGCAAGAATCCCTTCTTGGAATCTTGCATGTTGAACCGTTTCAACACCTTGTCAATATATGTACTTTGACTCAGGCCTAGCAACCTCTTTGATCTATCTCTATAGATCTTTATACCGAGTATATAGGCTGCTTCCCCTAAGTCCTTCATTGAGAAACACTTTCCTAGCCAATCTTTAACAGATTGCAGCATGGGAATGTCGTTTCCAATGAGTAGTATGTCATCCACATACAAGACCAGAAAAGCTACAGAGCTCCCACTAACCTTCTTGTAGACATAAGACTCATCTTCGTTTCTGATGAAGCCAAACTCTTTGACCACTTCATCAAAATGTCGATTCCAACTCCTAGAAGCTTGCTTCAATCCATAAATGGATCTTTCCAGCTTACAGACTTTGTTGGCTTGCTTTGGATCCTCAAAACCCTCTGGATGTATCATATACACGTCCTCGAGGAGATTCCCATAAAGGAATGCTGTTTTGACATCCATCTGCCAAATCTCATAGTCGTGGTATGCTGCTATCGCATGTAGGATTCAGATGGATTTGGTCATAGCGACTGGGGAAAAGGTTTCATCATAGTCAATACCATGAATCTGTCTGAATCCTTTAGCCACAAGTCTGCCCTTATAGGTAATCACATTACCATCCATGTCGATCTTCTTCTTGAAGACCCACTTGCACCCTATGGGCCGCGCCCCATCGGGTGGTTCCACCAAAGTCCATACTTTGTTGGTATACATGGATTCCATCTCGGATCTCATGGCTTCCAGCAACTTCTGAGAGTCTGGGCCGCTCATGGACTCCTCATAGGTAGTAGGCTCATCATCTATGAGCATCGTGTCACCGGAATCGGTTACAAGAAGTCCATACCTCTCGGGTTCCTGGCGCACTCTACTAGATCTACGAAGCTCTTGTGTTACCTGAACAGGTTGCTCCACAACAACTTGTGGTTCCTGTTCATGTTCCATGATCAGTTCAGTGATTTGTGGTTCTTGAACCTCTTCAAGTTCTACATCCTCCCACTTGCTTCTTTATAGACAAACACTCTTTCTAGAAACACGCCGGTCCGAGCAACAAACACTTTGTTCTCGGTTGGATTGTAGAATTAGTAACCCTTAGTTTCCTTAGGGTACCCCACAAATTTACACTTATCCGATTTAGGCCCCAGCTTGTCTGATTGTAAACGTTTTACATAGACATCGCAGCCCCAAATCCTCATGAACGACAGTGTGGGACGCCTCCCACTCCACATCTCATATGGTGTCTTCATGACTGATTTAGATGGAACACGGTTAATGGTGAAAGCTGCACTTAATAGAGTGTAGCCCCAAAATGATAATGGAAGATCGGTTTGACACATCATAGATCGAACCATATCCAATAGGGTTCGATTCCTCCTCTCGGACACGCCATTCCATTGTGGCGTTCCGGGTGGAGTGAGTTGGGACACGATCCCACACTCTCTAAGATAGTCGTCAAACTCTTGGCTCAAGTATTCTCCTCCACGATCCGATCGTAGAGCTTTGATACATTTGCCAAGTTGCTTCTCTACTTCATTCTTGAATTCTTTGAACACTTCAAAGGATTCTGATTTTGCCCTCATAAGGTACACAAATCCATATCTACTGTAATCATCAGTAAATGTAATAAAGTAGACATAACCACCCCTGGCAGGCGTGGCAAATGGCCCACACACATCGGTATGTATGAGCGCCAATTGCTCACTAGTCCTCTCACCTTTCTTATTGAAAGGGGACTTTGTCATTTTTTTTCCCAATAAACAAGGCTCACATGTCTCATATGATTCAAAATCAAATGAGTCTAGCAATCCATCCTTATGGATTCTAGATACACGTTTCTCATTTATGTGGCCTAAACGACAGTGTCATAAATAAGCAGGATTTAAATCATTTATTTTAATCCGCTTGGTATTAATGTTGTAGACAGGATTGCTTAGATCAAGGACATAAAGTTCATTAAATAATTGCGCACTAAAATAGTGAATATTATTTAAATAAAAGGAACAACAATTGTCTTTTATTGAAATAATAAAACCATCCTTGTCCAAACAAGAAATAGAAATAATGTTTCTGCTCATAGCAGGCACAAAATAGCAATTATTTAATTCTAAAACTAATCCTGAAGGCAGAGATAGCTCGCACACGCCTATGGCCAACGCAGCAACCTTTGCTCCATTCCCAACACGCAGATCTACCTCCCCTTTAGCCAATCTCCTACTTCTCTTTAGATCCTGCATATTTCGACAAATATGAGATCCACATCCAGTATCTAATACCCATGATGTAGAGAAAGTTAAATTGACATCTACAACAAAAATACCTGGTGGTGGTGGAATCACTATTACAAGCCTCTTGTCCTCCAGATATTTTGGGCAGTTCCTCCTCCAGTGTCCAGGCTGACTGCAGTAGTGACACTCACCTTTAGTCACGCCCTTGGCAATGCCACCAACAGGCTTAAGGGAAGGTTCCTTGGACTTGGCAACTGATTTGCCTTTGCCCTTGAGGAAGAGGCAAACCTTTTGCCCTTTCCTTTCTGTACCATCATTATGGCCTTGCCCTTACCCTTGTTGATGCTTTGTTCAGCCGTCCTCAACATGTTGAGTAAATCTGGCAGTGGTTTCACGATCGCGTTCATGTTATAGTTCATAATGAATTGTCCATAACTCTCGGGCAAAGATTGCAACACGAGATCGGTTGCCAACTCTTGGCCGACCGGGAACCCGAGTCGGGCGAGATTCTCCAAGTACCCGATCATTCGGAGTACATGGGGTCCCACCGGGTTCCCTTCTGCCAGATGAAACTTGAACAGTGCCTTTGAGACCTCATACCTCTCTACCCTCGCCTGCTCTTGGAAGAGCTGCTTTAGATGTTCGATCATATCGACAGCATTCATGTTTTCGTGTTGCTTCTGAAGCTCAGAAGTCATGGTGCAAAGCATAAGGCAGGCCGCATCATTAGCGTCATCAACACGCTTTTGATACGCCTTTAGGGCAGCAGGTGTTTGGTTCTCTGGACCTTCTGGAACATGCTCCTCTATTGCGTACAGTTTCTTCTCTTGCTTGAGAACAATTCTCAAGTTTCTGTACCAATCAAGAAAGTTGGTTCCAGAGAGCTTGTCCTTCTCAAGGACAGATCGTAGGGAATGTTGTGAACTCGATGAGTTGTTTGCCATTTGGAATTCTACAAAAAGGAAATACGCAAGTTTTAGTATTTTTGAATTTTTGACTATATTCAATAATGGCTAGTTTATCAAATATAGCTCCCACTATTTTTCTACGGATTAATAACCCTCAAGATATTAATGCGGAAAATATCCTTATATTTTCTAGTGGGCCAAGATCCACGTTTCATCTCCTTATGAGCTTGCTTTGGCAAGTCACCCATAATTTGACTACTTTAGGTAGGAACAATTCCAATTGCATCCCATATGCAACTCTTGATTCAATTGGGCAAATAACTCCTTATTTATCCATCTATATGGATAATCCCAATTGATTGCCTCTAGGTTTCTTAATCAAATTAATAGCCTAGTTGTGTTCAACCTCTTATCTAAACAATTGCACATTGTTACGTGCCATCACATTCCATCATGATGAACCAAGTCGCCATGCTTTGGCACGCACGAGCTTGGTAAATAATGATGATAACGAGTGTTTAAATAACGAGAAGGCAAGAACACAATATTTGAATTTTGAGGGATTTTAAATTCAATTTTTAATTGTTTTGTTGATCAATATCAACTAATCTATCTATTTGAGTTTGGGCACAACTCCAAATAATAGATCCGGGTTGTCTAATTATCTTATTATCCTAATTGCATGCATCATCCATACACCAACCACACAATAATAAGACAATAAAATAAACAACCACAAAAACAGAAATTAAACGTGATGTGGATATGGCCTTTTCTAGACTAAGATAATTCCAAGCCAATGGAATTATCTATGAACCCTAAAGCAAACACGTCTCCATGCGTCTTGATCTTTTGGTCCATCCTTCATAGTCTTGTGGAATGCTCCATGCTCCATGCTCCATCTTTTGTGGCTTCTTTGGCTTTGGGCTTCTTTTCTTCAATCTTGGCTAACAATCTACTTTATCTAGCACTAGCTAACTTCTATACTAAATAAAATAAATCTCACAAGTTGAGAAAAAAAAATGCCACGCAGGCCATAAAAACCTAATTAATTATTAAAATTAATTGATCAGCTCGCAGGCCGTAAAACCAAACCACAAAATTAAACATCCACATCAAACCACATCCTAAGGCCATATCCAATCACCATGCGATTTGCACATAAACAGTTAAAATCCAATTTTAACGCGCTTGGTCAATTTTAATTGATTTTAGGATTTCTAGGGTTAAAACGGTCCATGGGCCCAACAATCAAATTGCCCGGGCCCAATAAGGTGAACCACAAGGCCCTAGGGCCGGCCCGACCCAAAACTTACATGCCTAGGCCGCGGGTTAGGGCCGCCCGGCCCCTAGGGCGGCCAATCTTGGGCGGCAAGCAAGTGGGGGGCGGTCCCTAGGGGGGCCGAACCTCCTTGAGGGAGTTGTTTCCAAAACAACTCCCTTGCTTGGTGCCCAAGTTTGGTTGTTTCCTTATTTTGAGAGAACTCCTTCTTCCCCAAGGATGCCCAAACCCTAGATCTAAGATCCTAAAATTTCTCAAACTCACCAATACATGCATCCAATGCAAAAATTGGATCTTATTATGATTAATTATTGACAAATTGCATCCCATGCTTGATTTGTCTTGTTTTACGCGATAAACAATCAAATTAAGGTGTAAAACAACAAAAACGTAACACATAAACCACGTTTATGCTCTACGACCTGTGGCTCTGATACCACTGTAGGGTTTTGATTCATGGATGCGCAACGGAAGCATAAACAATCATAAAACCATGCAAAACCCTCCAAGGATCACAAGTCAAGAGACATAACGATGGTAAGGGTTAGAAATCAATAACACACCTTAGGGTTCTCCTTTGATGACTTCAAACGCGAATTGTGTCACGTTCTCTATAGTTGATCCACGCCTAGAGTTGATCCAAGATCTCCCAAGTCCTTGGTGCTAGCCCGGAAGAGGAAGAGGAAGAAGAATCGCGCAAAAACGAGACCCAAAAGGAGGGTCTCGGCCTCCTTTTGGCCGACGGGGACGGGGCGGCGGCAAGGGGGCGGTCGGCTCCCTTGTTGCTTGCTCTCTCTCCTTTTGTTCTCTCCCACTCTTGTTATGTTCAATAATGAGCATAAGTTCTATGGGAAGGAAGGAAGGAAGGAAGGTCCTTTATATAGTCCAACAACTCCTTGTTAACTACCTAAAGGACTTATTCTAGTCCTACTAGAATTCAATTTAGTCCCTTCCTTGCAAATTAGTCCCTACTAAGTTTGCAAGGGTTTGCAAAGTGATCCTTCTAATTAATTAATCCAATTAATTAATTCCCAAATCTAGTTCAACTCTATGTAGTGTGTGACCCCATAGGTTCTATCTAGTTGGTAGCAACTATTTGCTAATATGGAGCGGTCTCTAGCAAAACATCCATTCTAGCCAACTAATAGAATAGTCATCTTGACAACCTTTGTACAAGTAGTTGTCTCATCCCTTTGTCTCTATATCCGGATTGGACATGAGACATACAAGTCACACTCGTATATCCAATCCATAGTTTCTCGATCCATGGGAATAGCCTTATTCGTGCAAATAACATCAATATCCCATATTGATTTATTTGAGTCTGGCCAGACATTCTATAAGCACTATCCCTCGAGTGGCCTAGGATATTTGCTCCCGTTATGTGGGAGGGACAAATTCTATCTACGTCCACTACGATCTCTAAGCTTGCTTCTTATTGTATCCAGTACACGCCTTTATAACTACCCAGTTACGGTGTAGCGTTTAACGCTACCAAGATCACAATAATCCACAACTAGAATATCTAGTGACTTCAAGTCTAAGGATGACAATACCATTGCACCGCGAGAAGCGCTTGTGACTCAACATAATGTGTATGTAGCCTTCTCGGAGATGGGTCAATCCAGTGCAACATTCCCTAATGCACACCTATGTGTTGGATCGTGATTACTCCATATCAATCCAACCCCATACTAGTCTATAGATGATTGTCCCATTTAATCATTATACTTGACTAGGGATATTTAAGATAAACAACACAATTGTAAATCTAAGGACTTCATTATATTAAATATCCAATAAATAATAAATGAATTTCTAGCCACAAATAATTCATACTAAACTAGATTGCCTCTAGGGCATCTATTCCAACACACTTATCATCCCAACAACCACAATCACCCCAACTTCAGCTATGCCAATCCAAACAGTGGGTTATATGCACCAGGTCATCAGCCAAATCGATCATACCAGGCACAGCAGCAGGCTCCGCAACAAGAGGACCAAGAGAAAAATGCTTTATTGAAAAAACGGCTTGCTAATCAAGATATAATGGAGAGCAAAATTGTCCCCATGGAAGCCACAATGAAGAGCCATGAGACGCAGATTGGGCAAATAGCCAATCAGAATGCTAAATTTTCACTAGGTATGCTTCCTTCTAACACCATCCTCCCTACTGAGCAGCTCAAGGCAATTACTACTCGCAGTGGCATTACTACTCAGAATCCTCCATATCCTAGCCATGCGAGGGCTGAAGCTACAAAGGCCACAGAGAAAGAATTGGGTGAAGAGTTGCCCGAGGTCGTGATTCCAATCAAAGGACACGGTTGAAAGGAAAGAAGAGCCCAAGAACACTCTAATTCCGGCTAAGTATGTGCTAGATGTTCCATATTTGGTGACAATAAAGAGGAATGATGAAGATCACTATGAGAGGTTTTTGAAGATATTCAATCAGCTACATATCAACATCCAATTAGTGGAAGAACTTGCTCAAATGCCCAAGTACAAGAAGTTATTGAATAAATTTTATAGGGCAAGAAGAGCATAGACCCTCATGCCCCGGTGAAATTGACAGAGACATGCAGTACAGTTATTCAGATGGACATTCCCAAAATGAGAGATCCAGGTAGTGTCATTCTAGGTTGCACTCTTGGGGGTGGATATCATACACATGGGCTTTGTGATTTGGGCGCGAGTATTAATCTCATGCCACTATCCCTATTTCAGAGATTGGGCATTGGTGCGCCAACCCCAGTGAAGATGGGTCTGCAATTGGCAGACAATTCTATTGTTACCGCGAATGGGGTGATTCAGAACTTGCTGGTCAAAGTGGGTGCATTTGCCTTCCCATCCGATTTTGTGATAGTGGATATCAAGGAGGATCGCGATGTTCCACTCATCTTTGGAAGACCGCTTTTGAAGACAATGTGCTCTAATGTAGATCTAGAGGCTGAGGAGTTGACTATCAAAGCTCTAGATTCATCACTTGTGTTCAAGGCATTTGTGTCGGGCAAAAGGAAGAATAAATTGGCGATGATCAAGTTTAGAGAAGATCGTGTGGATCCTTCTCTTGGGTTGCCTACAATTTTGCAGCCCGATCCACCCGAATCAGAGGAGAAGTCAACTGTGGTGAGTCCACATGATGTGAATCACAAGATCAAGAGCAAGAAATTGAAGGAGGAGGAACGTCGTGCTAGGTCTCCTTAACATATCTGAGGTAATTGGGTCGGGTCATCGACCTGAAATTACAAGGTGCTTGTTGGGAGACAACCCAACGTTTTATTTGCATTAGAGTATGGTGTGTGTTTTTAATACATTTGTGTGTGTTTTATTTACTTATTTATGGAGAGATGAGAGAGATAGGGACTACTGATGTTTCCAAGTGACATATTTGAGCAGATTATGAGAGAATCTACCTCGGTGTGCCATGGCTCACATGACCTTTACAGGGACTTGCATTGGTGAGTTGGGAACTCTTCAGGAACAGATTTCAGCATAGGAGGGCATTCGACCCCGGTGTGCGATAACACACTGACCGGATGGGCGCATAGCGGCGCACCACTGCTTGGGGGCTACTTGGCACACGTTTCCTTCCCCACCCTTGAGGTGGTTGTGAGTATTTTTTCCATTTTCTAAAATTATGTGTGTTCTTTTATGTATGTCATAGCTCCATCTCATCTACTGACCTTTCATATTGATTGCTAAGTCCTATGCATGATCTCTAAATTTGTTGAGGACAACGAAGCATTCAGTGTGGGGGTGGTTTATCTGTTTGCTAGCCAATTGTGTCTTGTATAGCCAGTTACATGTGGAATGTTTAGGTTGTATTGTGAGTCACTATTGTGGTCTATGTTATGTTTTTACTTATATTGTCGTATAGTGTAGAGTAGATTTACATACTGTTTGCACTTTTACATAATTGAGTATACCCACCAAAAAGTTTAATTGTGTAGTGTCAAATTTATTTCGTGACTAGCCTTGCATATAGAGTTAGGGTATTATGAAAATAAAAAAAAGGAGAAAATTGAAAATTTGAGAAAAGGCAATTGAGAGAAGCATTAGGCTTGGTTGTTTAATGATATGTGAAAACTTTAGGCATAGGGCGTGAATTTTGACCGAGAGTAACACTTTTAGTTCCCCTTAGTAAGTATAGAGAGAATCTCATTACGGGAATGCCTACCTATTTTCAACTAAATTAAAATTTTAAAAGCTAAAGTGTGTGTTGTTTTTTCTCCTAAAAGAGTTGAGGTTAATGTTTGCTAAACAAGTCGAACGTTCTTGTTGTCCTTCTTAGGTAGTCGCTTTCCTCGTAGTGGCACACATAACATTTGTGCGACGATGTGTATTAGAGCACTCACTGCTTTTAGATCTTACCTTGTAGGACCACTAGTAAACCCTAATTGATCCTTGGATTCATTGTTAGCCTCTTTGACCTAGTAAGACGATTCTTGGCCTTCATCATATAACTTGTTTAGAATCACCTTTCTAGAGTGTCACGAGGGAGCAGTAGTTGAGGGGGTTAGTTGAGGGAGTTTCATTACATATTTGCGTGAGTTCTTCATATCGCATATGCTTCATTTGATATCTACGATGGGATGCGAGGGTGAGTGAGTTGGCTTGCACACTACGGTGTGGCGGTGTTCCATGTCATTACATCGTGGGCACAGTAGAGAAGAGCCTGAGTGCGTGACGTCTAATCCACACAAAACCGGGTTGGGTGAGCTTAATTGGGGGAATGTTCTAGGTACTGGATTCCTATCATTTGGTGTGAGAGGTTTGGTTGGATTGGGCATGAGACGTACATCTATTTGAATACTTGAGAGGGGACGTGACTACATTTTACTGTGGGGGTGTCGGCTGTTGGCTACAGACATTGAGATTGTGCTTTTGACGACTCCATCCCCACACATGTGCTTTGATTGGTTTGCGGCTTTGTTTGGTTGCGTCACTTGCTTCATTGAGTAGGGAGAGATATGTCTTTATTGTGATACGTATTCATCAGATTGGTTAGTTCCTCCCCCTTACATATTTGTTTGGCTTGATCCTTGAAGGAGGACCATTCATGTCTATTTGATTGTATTGATTGAGAAAAAAGGGAAAAAAACAACAACAAAATAAAAAAATAAAGAAAAATAAAGAGAGAGAAAAAAATAAAAGAAGTAAAAAAAGTGAGAGAAGAAAAGGAGGGGAAAAAATTGAATATAGTTGTGCTTATTGGAAATCGAGTGGTGAAAGTTCTTATTCCCGGATTAAAGATAAAGACCTTAGTCTTACATATCATTCGCTTTGATGGCCACGGGATTGACATGGTACCGGGGTTTGAGGGGATTGAGGGCCGGAGTCGGTGAGATTCGGATTGTGGATTTCTATCATCATGGTGAGGGTGTGTGAGATATGGGGTTAGTGGGTTTATGTGTCACTTTAGGATTTTTGCTTCATACAAGTTATATCCTTTTTGTCCTTAAGCCTCATCATATTTGACCGTTAGCGGAATAGGAGCTCAGACTATGAACGTGGCTTAGCTTTGGTTAGCCTCTTTTTTTTTTATCGGCACACATGAAGAGGTAGTTCATTCTCGATATTAAAGTTAAGCTTTCTATACTAACTATGGAGAATTACTTGTTGTCGAGTTTTGTCACGCTTGACACCTCTTGTCTAATTTTTTCATCATCCGTGAGCATCAGTCTATGTTATGATATTGCCAGATCTCACAAAAAGAAATAAGTTAAAAGCTTTGATGTGTTTAAGATCGAGTCTAGATTTGCATTGCATCATCTTGCTGCATTCATTGTGTCGTGAGTCGTGTTAGAGTCGTTTGAGTCGTGTCGGCTAGTAAACAATTAAATGCAGTAGATGAGACTTTGCTCGGGACGCGCAAATGGTAAGTGTGGGGGTATTTGATAACTCCACGTTAGGAGTTATATTCTTATAGGATTCACCACCGATTTGCGTGTGTTTAGAGAGATTTACATGAGAAATTGATCAATTCTTATATGTTTTGAGCATACTTGAGTATTTGGACTTCATGGTGTAATCTGTGCGTTTTCGGCATGTTTTAGGCTTTATTTTTCGCATTTGATCTTCCAGTATTTGTTCGTGTTGTGGATTTCAGGAACCGGAAGCTTGGAGTGCGGATTTTGGAGCGGAAGCGAACTTCGGAAAGAAAGAAACTCAAGGAATGCATGAGAGAATAGAAGAAAATGAGGAGAAGCTAAGAGGAGAAAAAGACTTAGTCAAAATTTCAAGAGGAGTGAAAATAAGCAACGCACTGGAAGTAGAGGATCACAAATTGTGATTACAAGATCAAGTGCAAGACCACATAGAGGATCACGTGACTCTACAACTACAAAAGGTGATCCTATGATGACAAATTGTGATCATAAGATCACAAAGTGGATCTAACGTGAGTAGAAGGGGGTAAAAGTGTTATTTCGCAAAATTAAAAAGAAAAGGACGGTGTTTCGATTAAAACCAACGACCTAAGGCACTGGATATAATCTATTCTACGACATTGAAGAGAAAAGGAGCGTTCAATTGGGAGCTTGGAAGACCATCGTTTGATCCTTTCTCTTCTCTCTTTCTAGTTTTTGTTTATGATCATTGAAACTTTGTACTTTGTTCATGTGTAATCGTAGGTAAACCCTCTATTCGGGATATCTCGTAGGGAACTAGGGTTTTGAACACCGTGTTTGTTATTTATGGACTTCACTTCATGCTTTGTGCTTAATTAAATGTGTTTTGTTTAGCCATGTGCGGTTTATGATCTTCATACTTCTTTGGTATTGTTAGACGTAGAAATTGGATTGAATTGGGTTCTGAGCATTAGAGGAATCAATATTCGTAACCGGAACTTGAATCATGCACTACCTTTATCTAGGGTTGAGGAATCTTGCTAGTTGGCTAAGAACTAAGAGTAGACAACAAGAACGTAATGTGTATTTAAACTTGAGTAGGCTAGAGGAATCATGTACAAGAGTTTGAATGCAAGCGTTGGTTGAGGAATCTTCAACGTATTTGTGATCGTTTGGCTAAGTAAAATACATTAGTGTTGCTAAAACATAAATCTGAAGCGGTGTAAAATCCCTAGTGAACCCGTAGAGATATCCTGAACTTGTCCACTTATTAAGTGCTCTTGTAAATTCGTGAAGCCTTTCACTTGATTAATAGAGATTTTTGTATTTTATTTTAGTAGAATTTTAAAAATAAACAACGCGATTTGCCCACATAAGGTTTAGAATCATTAACTTGTTTACAAAGAAGTCCTTGGGTTCGACAACCCGGATTTCCGGAATTTATCACTACCGACAGCTATACACTTGCATTTGGAACGTGTCATTGCATGGGGCATAATTGACGTCAAGAACAATGAGGCATGGGGGTAGTTCCTTCAGAAACTGAGGCATTTCGTCCCGGACAACAAGTATCTCACATTTCTTTCTGACAGGAATCAGGCCATTAAGCACGCAGTTGCAACAAAGTACCCCAATTCACAACACGTGAAACTGTGGCACATCAAGCAGAACTTGATAAAGTTGTATTGCCCGGGAAAGTGGGTGAATCTCTTCTGGAAAGCTGCGGAGGCCGACACTGTAGATGAATGTCGCAGTATTCTTCACACATTGGCAGTAGAGCACCCTTTGAAACGTGGTCCACAGAATGAGCAATTGTCAATCGCGGAATACCTTGTTGAAAATTGTCCCCCGGAGAAACGGATTCGTGTGTTCGTGGTCAACACTAGATTTGACTTATTCTCTTCCAATCACGCAGAATCTATGAACTCCATGTTAAAGGATGTCAGATATCATGGCTTGTTCTCGTACTGTTCGTTTGTGCTTTCACAAATGTCTGGCTAGTTTTACGATAGGCGAACCAAAACTGGCACGTGGAACACAAAATTGACCCCTAAGCGCGAGGCAATCATGCAGAAGAATCTTAACGACGCAAAAATGCTACAAGTCACACAGCTGGCCGCACTTGAATTCCGTGTAACGGGGAGGAACCATGGCACTGCCAAAGTGTACTTCTCGGAGGGGTTCTGGGTTTGTGACTGCGGCAAGTTCCAATTGGAATGGCAACCGTGTGTCCACGCTTGTGCGTGCACTCCAATACTTAGAGAACAATATCCTCATTGGGGGATGGAAGAAGGGTTGTCTCCTTCAGACGGGCTTGTCATGTACAATTTCACGAGCAAACCTATAATGAGGACTCCTACAAGAGAGCTTACGCCGGGATCACTGAGGTTGGGCCTGATCGTTTAGACTGGGATACACGTCGGATCCCACCGAAGATAAGTAACCTTATCACTCTTCCACCAGTGAAGGAAGTAAAACGTGGAGCACCACAGACAACCAAGATACCGTCCGAAGGAGAAAAGCGTAGGTATGGTACTAAGAAGCACATGTGCTCTCGATGTAATAAGAAGGACATAACGTGAAGACATGCCCCACGAGGGATGATGACCGACTAATTACACATGATTGAAACTTGTTGCTTGCTTATGGATTAATACTGGTTTATTAGTTGTGAACGTAATATTTATGTATTTTGTAGTTGGTTTGGGTGGTTGTAATATTATCTAGCTTAATGAAGCCCCTTCAAAAAGTCTTATGTCAACCAAAAAGTCAACGGTCAATTTTGTGGTCAAACTATGGTCAACTATTCAGTGCATACCAAGTCATTCCACTTGTTTTGGCAATTTAAAGTCAAAATATAACCAAAAAGTCAACCAAAGTGAATAAACTAGCACCATGGGCGCACACTGTGAGTGGGCGCCCAAATTAGGGTATATGGGCGCCCAAACTAGGGTATAGAGGGCGCCCATGTCTGACTGTCAAAATCTGACAGTTTGGGCGTCCATGACCATAACGTGGGCGCTCAAGAACATAACGCGGGCGCCCACGACCATAACACAGGCGCCCAAGTCATGTTTCCCTCCATTTGTGTCAACTTCGTCCCAATTTTCCCTCCAAGAACACCCATAACACCCCTCACTTCCCTCCACTTTCTTTAGGCGGCCAATAAAGGGATTTGTTAATTTATGTAGTACTTGTAATGTTTTCGTTTTAAATTTTTGTTTTAATATAACTATTTGTTTCATTGCTCACATCTGTTGTTTCATCGCTCACTAGTATAATTACAAAAAGTAAATCAACTATAATTACAAAATTATTTCATTGCTCACATCGATTACAAAAGATAGAATAAAAAGAAGATGAAAACAACTATACGTAAGGGTAGAAAATGGGTTCTCCTGGCGGGTCTATTCTATTGCCATATGTGTCTACACTGATGAATATAAAAGCGGTCTTCCATATTGCCACCACATATTCTTTCCTATAAGCCACCTGGTCCCCTTGGTAACTGCAAAACTCTCCTCTAATTGCAGGATCCTCGATGACCTTCTCGATCATGCGCAACATATACAACGCACTGCAGGTTGGGAATTCACATTGGAATCTCAACTCATTCTTTTTCGGTAATTTGAGTACATTAAGGACCGTCAGACTCGAATTGGCCCGCTTAGCAACTTCCTCTTCTCCCCACCCCTGCAGCAATTTTGGAAAATCTTTGCGCAGTCGGTCGAAGTCCCAATTCCTACTTTTCGATCCCTTCATTGGATCGTACACCTTCAGGCACACGCTTATCGGATTGAACACGTGTATATAAACGAGAATCCAATGAGCAATCCCTTCATTGGCCGCCTAGTCCTCCAAGGCAAGAACCACCTCATCGCACACGATCCCTTGGAACCCCTCATAGTCTTGTTACCTCTAAAGTATTCAACAGTCTTACGCTTTAGGGTTTCAAATCAAACTTTTCTTGAAAAGCTTTGTACCACTCCTCGTTCGTAATAACCGTGTCGGTCCTTGGAGCTCCCATCTTTTTCAAGTAATTACGCCTCTGAGTATATGTGCATTCGTCTACATGTTCCCACCACAAAAAATGTCCCTTGCCAACTATATAACGGAAGAAATCCCGATGTCTTGACCTTATCCCACAACTCAAATATGGAAAATGTTCATCTTTTTGATGAAAGCAGATGTCAAAAAATGAATGAAGCTCTGGGTCTTGCTTACGCATGGTAGCCACGAAGAAGGCAGGCTTCATATGGTTTGCAAAAATAACGATACACGGGTTATATATTTTGGCGTACGGCGTCTTTTCCCAAGGGATCTTTGCTCGGTTTCACATAAGATATTCACCATCTGGTCCTTCGATGAATTTCATGTAGTCGTAATCATACACGGGCGTGTCGCAGTTGTACGTAGACATGGGGTTCCAGCACTCTTCTCTTTCCTTGTGCTCACCTACTTCAAAAAATGGAGTCTGCCCATCTGCAGAGAGAGGGGTCAAGCACTCTAGTAGTCCCATCGAGACTGCTCTTCTACTTTACTTGGGTTCAACTCTTCATCCGAGCTCTCACATACTGCGTCCCCTCCAAAGTCTCCAAGCACACCGTCGTGAAACTCTATCTCCTTGTTTCCTGATCCATCCTGAAGAGTTAAGCAAATTGTACAGTTGGAAATATGACATTAAAAAATTAGAAAAAGCAATGGTTCACTGTCAATAATACCTGTGACATGGAGGGCCTTATTTTCCCTGATGCAGGGAACATCGTGATAAGTACTTAACAACTTATTTTTTTTCTAAAAAAAAACAACTTCTTCTGATTTTCAGCAGTTTTTTTGAAATCGTCTACTTCATTGGAGACGCGGTCCAAGCACACGTTTAACTTGTGAGTCCCAATGAAGTGTGGGAGCCAGATTCTGAGGTACCATCCATTCACTGTGTATTTAACAGAGATGTTGGGAATGATTGTTTAGAGGTGTTTCAGGAAGAAACACACGTAGAACCCACAGTCATGCCTACAATAATAACAAAATTAATTCACAAATAGATAAGAAAATAATGTAAAAGTTAATTGCAATTACAATTAAGTGTAGTTCAAAAACCCGTTTTCCTGGTGCAGAATTTCGAGCCACATATAAACTGGTTGCAACGTCATTATGTCCTCCTTGTAAGCGCCTTTATAATGTTCGCGAAGACTATCGTGAATTAACTTCACTTTTTCCACCACCGGCCCCTCCACATACTTGTCAGATGAGCCGAATACATAAACACCCTTGTGTTCTATGCTTACTACAAGCAGATAGAAGTGATGACTCGGGATGGTTATTGGGAGTGCTATCTGAAAAGAAACATAAAATATGAAATTATTAGAATATGACCACAATAAGCACTAAAATATGACGAGATGATCACAGGTTACGATACCATGGAGAGCTCGAATATAGACGCAAGAAGATAATCACTTTTTAGGTAATATCCAAAATCTTGGTTTACAACCCCGAAAACTTGTATTGGCGGATAACAAATTTTTCGATCATGTTCCTCCTCTTCAGTCGTCAGAATGGCTGTCATGCACATGATCGTCTGCAAGCATTTACAACTTAGAAATTGTCGACGAATTAAAATCAAATGCAAGTTAAAAATTTATCTACGAACTTACCGAGTCTGTTATCCACTCATCGCGTGAATACTCGTACGCGTGTGACAACCTTATCTTTTCTCCACCAGGGATGTTAGCCAATACCCTACTGGAAATAGAAATGAAGTTTAATCACACAAGTGATACAATAAGGGAACACTAAATGAAAATTAAATTGTGCAATGTTGATCTCTTACGCGCTAATATGAGCAAGCAGTTTGACCTTATGTTCATCGAAGGCGCCAGCGGGCTCGACCTGGCTCTTACTGATCCTTGTGAAGTAAGATGGCACCAGCACTGGTCGATGGTTGGTTCATCAGGAAATGCAACACTGATCGGTTCAGGCGGCTGACTGACAGGTTGTGCGATCGATGCAACTGGTGGATTGGGTTAGTGCGATCGAGGCAACTGGTGGATTGGTACTTTGTGCAATCGAGGCAACTGGGGGATTGGGACATTCACTAACAGGTTGTTCAGGAAATTCTGCGCCTTCTTCCTCGACAGTTGAGACCAATGGTGAAGGCTGACTAAGAGGTTGTGCGCCTTCTTTCTCCGCAGTTTGGACCAATGGTGAAGGCGGCGAATCGCTAGCATCGTTAGGTTCTGCTGTTCCCAATTGTCTAGCAGCACTGTTGTTGTCTGTCAACCCATCTAGCCTCTTCGTCACCAAATCCAGCCTTGCCGTCACCTCATCCAGCTTCCTCATACACGCATCGATATTCACCTGCGGCTCGTTCTTCAAACTCTCAATAGCCAACTCCATGTTTGTCATCCGGGATTTCATAGAAGTCATACCCAAATCCATGTTTGTCATTTGGGAATTCATTGTAGTCAGCATACTAATATAAGATTCATCCCATCTTCCATTACTTGCATGCCCTGTGAATTTGGATCTCGCGATTGGGTTTCCTCAGTCCGAGTTCTCTTTATTGGTTGTGCCTCCTCAGTTTCCTCGGACACTTCATCGGTCTCCCTTTCGCGCTCTTGACGATTCTTTGACCTTTGCTCGACACCAACCTCGCTACTGGGTGAGGACAGGGGTGCGTCCATGATTTGATCCCAAGCCTCCCTTAGCCTGACATCCGACAGGGGCTCTTCAGAATCAACATCCTGTTGTGGCGCTGCAGTTGGTTGCTTACTCTTTATCAGTTGGGAACAGCAGAATCCACATCCTGTCATATTAATTTTAATTTAGTTACTATAATTTTTTGATTAATTCTACGAATAGAGGTCAAAGACAAAAAGTCTTTTGATTATTGCGCACCAAGAAAGTGAGACATTTTTTTTTTCCCAATTTCTTCTCCCCAAAACTGGCCTAAAGATTATTTTACCGGTTAAAGATGCTTTGAGAAATCACACCTCTCTTGCCCAGGTTTTTTTGCCCTTATAGCTGCTTCATACGGGACTGGAGGAGGGACACGCAGAATTTAAGAAGACGATGTCCAGTGAAAGCGAGGACTCCGACCATTACTCCGAAGACGTTGAACGAGAAGAGCCCACCGACGACGAAGACGACGACGACTCAGTTTCCCACAGACCACATCACGATGTTTCCGACTGGCCCTGCGATTTCTCCTCCGACGACACATCACTACCATCGAAACGTCCTAGGGTTGACAGACCCGATCGGCTTAGTGCCCTTCCTGAATCAATCATCCTTCACATCCTCTCATTTCTTCCGACCCTCGACTCTATCCGAACTAGGGTTTTGTCCCGAAGATGGCAATATCTCTGGACTCTCGTTCCCACTCTCCATTTCATGTACCCCGATACTAATCGATCTCGAGTAGCTGTGTCTCCTGATCCCGTCGTCGATTTCGTTAATTTTGTTGACAAAACCCTAGTTCTCTGCGACGGTTCGGTCAAGAATTTCGGGGTTAATTTCGGTTACCAAAAGAGATTTTCTTCTAGTTGTCATCTCTGGACTCGATTCGCTTCGAGAAATGGTGTTGAGAAGTTCGAATTGATCTTCCACCAGGCAGATCCGACCGATGATGATGATGATATTTATGTGTTGCCGCAGTTTCTGTATACAAACTCAGAGTTCAGAGAATTGCACTTCTCTTTGTGCAGGGTGGAGCCGAAAACAACCGTTTCCTGGAATTCTCTGAAGAAGTTGTCGATTGGGTATGTGAGTTTGAGTGATGATGTAATTCAGAGGATACTTGCCGGCACTCCGGTGCTCGAGAGACGCTGGAACTGTATCACTTTGCAGGTATCCAGCATTTGCGCATTGGCAACTTGTGTTTGAAGAAGCTGGTTTTGAGAGAGTACTGGAGCCGATTCTACCGAAGGGAGATAAAAATTTCGGCTCCCAATGTCGAGTCACTGGAAATGTCGGGCAGTTTTCGGATTTTTCAGCTGGTCGATATCAAATCTTTGGTCGAGGCTAATCTATCTGATCTTTGCTTGGATCAGTCTACCGACGGTGATTTGGTAAACAAGGCACAGTGCCTTCTTGACAGTCTTGCTCATGTGGAGACTCTTACACTCGAGACTTGGGCTATATTGGTGTGTCCTTCAACTCCTTTCACAATCACTTCTTATTTTGGTTGTAGTTATGGTTGTTTTCATGACAACTGCAAAGTTAAAGATGAGCCTTGAGTCATAGTAGTATATCTTAAGCTTTTCCAGACTTGAATACCCAAGTTATAGGAGGCATCTTAGTATGTCTGAAAAGTTACTCCAAGGAACCCTCTTAAGATCATTCACAATGCTTTTAGTAACTAATGTTGATAACTTGATATGCACATGTTCTCTTCCTCGACTTCAGAGAGGGGCTCTTTAGGAAAGGAACTGAAGATAACTAGTGCTATGTTTGTATCAGTTTTTTCATATTCTTTCAGAAAGCGCGTAGTATATGTTTATACACTTTATCTATAGCCTAGACTCTAGAGTAAAGTACGTAGTTGGGGAATTATTACTTCGAGTTCCTACTTCACTTCCAAATGACATTTCATACAGATTTTTTTTTTTTTTTTTTTTTTTTTTTTTTTTTTTTTTTTTTTTTTTTTGGTTTAGAGATATTGCTTTCGCAATTCCGAGCCAAGTTACACAATGAGAAAGCTCAGGGTGATGGCTCCAGAAGGAATGAACCTGACTACCTTTGCTGGGGGACACTAGCTGCTTACCCCTTGGCCCGTCCACTTTGGGTTATGACATCTCATTATTAACGTTGCTGATAACATGTCCATCTTTTTTCATCATAGAATAATTGTCTTTTTTCATCATAGAATAATTGTTAAGTAACTAAATTAGATCTTGCTATTGTTGTGTATTGACTTGCTTGATAAATATCTTGCAGATGTTCTTGTATACGCAAATGTTTTTGAATTATCCTGCACCTGCCAACTCTTATACCTCGTTTCGTTTTTACTAAATGGACTAGGGGCTAGCAATGCTGCATACAAAACGTTTGAGCCCTCGGTTGTTGACGTGCAAATGTTTGACACTGGATACCAGGCTGTGGAAATCACGTCCCCTTGGAATAGCAATCCTTTTGAGATATTTTCCGCTATTGCAGACATTGACTCTGATTGTGACCTATTCCTCATACCGTAGTTACCAGGTGTGTCCTTTCTATTGTGTTTCTAGTTTACTTTCTTGATACTGTTTATCTTTCGTTAAATGGGTTATTGATTTACTATAACACTTTGAGGCTGTTGCTCAATGTCTATGTTGCAGAACAACATATTTGTTCTAGCGAGATAATACATCTTTTAATCTCCTGAAGTTATGGTAGGAAGTTAAGAGTTTGGTTTGCCACAGTTGTTCAGTATAACATTCTTAGAATTATTAGTTAGCAACATTCTTCTTGTGCATAGAACTACTAAAACAAAT
Organism: Linanthus parryae; assembly: GCA_023055425.1. Classification (NCBI taxonomy): domain Eukaryota; kingdom Viridiplantae; phylum Streptophyta; class Magnoliopsida; order Ericales; family Polemoniaceae; genus Linanthus; species Linanthus parryae. Next base: position 128,870,205 of record JALGPY010000001.1, read on the forward strand.
CAATCATACATACCAACCAGTTTACTAGGTGTAAGTATTTGTCTATACCATTTACTTGTTATTACACTTAAGAGAGTTCTAGGATCAGAGATACAATGGTTAGAAAGTTGTATGAACGCTGATATGGGTCATAGAGTCCTGCAAAGAGGATCAAAGTGAAAGAGAGGAGAGAAAACACCAATATTAAGGACTGGAGAGATCTAGAGGACGCGGGTTGGAAGTAATGTAGTAACAGACAGAAGAGGCCAAAGAACTCGACAATGACTGATATGCGATAGTCGATAGATATCAGAGTGCCTTTATAAGGTAAGAGACGAGCTAACTTGGACCCCATTATTAGTAGGATGTGGGTTAATGAGGATTTTATTACTGCTGGATGTGTTCTTTATCAGGGTCCACGTCCAAGTGTAACCATTAATAGTCAATAGCTAATAGATGTTTGAGCCTCTTCCTTAATGCAACCAGGTCATGGCTCCAACCGGTGTACCTTATACTCTAGCCTACAATTGAATAATTCACAACTCCTACCGCTACCTCGACAAGGCAGTCAAGGCACAAATACATACGTGATGCCTTGAGCTCTATCTCAAAGCTTGAGTAATGACAATGGAAGAAGGGACATGGTGCATGCAGCATTCGCCCTTGCGGGGGATTTTAGACTTTGGCTCACATGTATAACTCAGCTATAGTGTAAACTAGTTAGGCCAAGAGTACCAAGTAATAGTAATAGTACTTTTATGTAAATAAAAGTTCCACATCGGACTTAGTTTATAAGTTAGAATAATGTACTTGCCTATATATTGAGATGTAAATAAAGAATCCAGCAAGGGAAGTTTTACCAAATCTAGCATGGTATCAGAGCCTAGGTTCTAAGCTACCAAAACCCTAATCTCTTGGTCTTCCCACCGCCGGCCTCACGCCACAAACAGCCCGCCCACCACCACCAGTGCCGACGACCCCTCTCTCAGTCATCCGTCGTGCTCGGTAGTGAGCTCTGTCCGTGCTCGTTCGACGCCAGCCCTTCCTTCCTCTGTCCGTCGTTCTCTCTGATCGACGAAAACCCTAGCCTTCTCGTCGCACTCTCAGTCCGACACCCCCCCCCCCCCCTACCGCTGCTCAATATGTCTACTCTCTCTACCGATGATTCCCCCACCTCCTGTGATTCCCCCGCCTCCGGGAACAACACGGAGCCTCTTCACCCAGTTTTTTCGGTCACCAATATCGAGAAACGGGTCCGGTTCATACTGGACAATCAAAAAGTTCAGTATGATCACTGGGCTACCTTCTTCCGTCTGCAGACCCACTCCTTTGGCGTCTCGGATTACATTGACCCTCCAACTGGAGCCCCTACTGATCCCCTCTGGAGTGTCGTGGACTCTGTGATCTTGAACTGGATCTGCCAAACCATCAGTGATGATTTGGTACTTGCTATTCTCACCCCTAATCAGACTGCTCGACAAGCCTGGGTGAAGCTTGAAATCTATTTTCGGGATAACCAGGTTCCCGCATGGCTGAGCTGGAGCTTGACTTTGTCAATCTTCGTATGGAACACTGCTCCTCCCTTGACGACTACTGCACTCGGCTCAAGAACCTGGCTGATTGTATTGGAAACGTTGGTTCACCTGTCTCAAATCAACGTCTGGTGATTCAACTCACTAATGGTTTGCCCCTTGCTTACAGTGGCGTTGCTATGCTCATCCAGCAAGCTAACCCCACCCCTGAATTTCTCTTTGCGGTCTCCATGCTTCGGTTACATGAGCGTTTGCTCGCTCGACAGGAACAGGCAAGTCCCAGTCCCCCACAGGTTCTTATCTCGGCACGTCAGCCTTCCCCTCCTGCCGCCCCGACACCTCAAACCGGGGGTAACCCAAACACCGGGAACCGCAAGCCCGGGAACAAACAGAAACCGGGCAACAAACCCCCAGTTTCGCCCCCCCCCCCATGCTGCATCGCCCGGAGCCCACGAGTCTTGGGTCTGGTGCCCCTGCCCCCGGGCCCCGCACCCCCCTGCCCGTACCCGACAGCGCGCTGGAGCACCTCTCGGCCCCTGACCGCCGGCCTCCTCGATTCCCCACCGTCGGCCCCGGCTCACACCCTCACTACTGCTCCTGTTGCCCCAAGCCCCATTAATTTGGGATCTCAGCTCAGCGGCACGACTCTCAATGTCCCTGTCAGACTTGGTATTTTAATTCGGGTGCTTCTGCTCATCTCACATCCCAGTCAGGTATTCTCTCTTCTCTCTCGTCATCTTGTCCTATTCTAACATGATGGTAGGAAACGGTTGCAACATTCCAGTTAAAGGATCCGACCATCACACGATCCCAACCACCTCCCGTCCTTTACACCTTTGCAATGTCCTCCTTACACCTAACATCATCAAAAACTTAGTTTATGTTCGTCAATTCACAACTGACAATAATGTTTCTATTGAGTTTGATCCGTTTGGTTTTTCTGTAAAAGACCTTCAAACGGGAGCTCTTTTGCTGAGGAGCAACACTTCGGGTGATCTTTATCCATTCCAGTCTGCCTTGCCTGCGTCTTCCGCTGTCTCTCTTGCCGCCCTCCCTGCTCCAGTCTGGCACAATCGCCTTGGTCATCCTGGAGGTCTAGTTTTAGATTCTCTTCGTCGTAGTCACTTGATTTTGTGTCATAAAGGATAGCTCAAACAATCTTTGTCATGCTTGTCAAGTTAGTAAACACGTACGTTTGCCGTTTTCTCCATCGTTGTCGTCTACCGTTGCTCTGACATTATTCATAGTGATTTGTGGACATCTCCCATTTTGAGTAAATCGCACTACAAATATTATCTCTTACTACTTGATGACTACACTCACTTTCTCTGGGTCTTTCCCCTAAAACACAAATCTGACGTACTACTCAAATTTAAACAATTTAGCACCTTCGTGCAAACTCAGTTCCAGCGTCCCATAAAAAGTTTTCAGTGTGACCGTGGTGGTGAGTTTGATAATGGCCTGTTTCATTCCTTTGCACTCCAGCATGGCCTTGTGTTCCGTTTTGCGTGTCCTCAGACATCGTCCCAGAATGGAAAGGCTGAACGTATGACGTCGAATCAACGACATCAGCCGTGCACTTCTGGCACAAGCGTCGCTCCCCTCCTCTTTTTGGGTCGAGTCTCTTTTGACCGCTGTCTACCTTCACAATATCCTTCCCACTAAAGCCGTGCAGGACAACATTCCCCTGGCTGCCCTCTACCATCGTGTTCCATCTTATGATCACCTTCGCACTTTTGGGTGTCTCTATTACCCCAACATGTCAGCCACATCTCCACACAAACTCGCCCCTTGCTCTACTCGGTGTGTTTTCCTCGGCTACCCCCTCAATCATCGAGGGTACCGGTGTCTTGATTTGAGCTCAGGACGTGTCTACACGTCTCGTCATATCAATTTTGATGAGACTGTCTTCACTTTCTCTGTCCCCGATTCGGTGTCTCCTGCTCCTCATAGGTCCTCTGATCCTGATTATGGTCTTCCTCTTCTTCCTCATTAGTTCCATAACCCTGTAGCACCTACATCCCCACCGAACACATCTCGGGCACCTATCCCGCCAAACACCTCTCGGGCACCTACCCAGCCCTTCCCCCTGCACTATGTGCGTCGCCCAACCCAGCCTCGGTCACCCTCGACCCTCCCTCGGTTGCCCTCGGCAGCGCCACCCGCTGCCTCAGCAGCGCCACCCACTGCCTCGGCAGCTCCACTGCCGGCTGTCCCTACGGTCGAGTCTGCTCCTTCGCCTGTGATGTTCCCCCCCCCCCCCCCCCTACTCCTTCTCTCTCACCCCAAATGACTGTCCGCTCCATGCATGGCATTACCAAACTTGTGCAGCGCCTCACTTTTGCAACCCAGTCCCCTGCTACTATCTCGCCACCTCCCAAATCCCCTATCCTAGCCTTGTCGGATCCTAACTGGAAAGCGGCCATGGATGATGATTTGGAGCTCTGGTGAAAAATAATACCTGGGATCAGGTTCCTTGCCCATCTGAGAAATGTACTTCGTGCTATGTGGTTGTTTCGTCACAAGTTTCGTGCAGATGGCAGATTGCAGCGCTATAAGGCGCGTCTTGTGGCTTATGGTAAGTCTCAGCTTGTTGGGGTGGATTGTGAGGAGACCTTTAGTTCGGTTGTGAAGCCATCCACTATTCGTACTGTTCTCACTATTGCCGTATCACGTTCTTGGCCTATCCGGCAGTTGGATGTCAAGAATGCGTTTTTACACGGTGATCTTGCATAGACAGTCTACATGCACCAACCCCCTGGATATCGTGACCCACGACGTCATGATTATGTTTGCCGTCTGCGCAAATCACTCTATGGTCTGAAGCAGGCCCCTCGTGCTTGGTTCCAGCGTTTTGCCACGTTTCTTACAAATGTAGTGGGTTTTTCCAGTTGCTCTTGTGATGAGTCCCTCTTTGTGTACAGTCGTGGCACCGACATTGTCTATCTCCTTCTGTATGTGGACGACATCATCATCACTGGCTCATCTATGCATCTTTTGGATCGGGTTGTTTCCCGCCTGTCTGGCGAATTTACTATGACTGATCTCGGCCAGCTTCATCACTTTCTCGGCATTGCGGTCACTCGGGATTCATCTGGTCTGTTCTTATCTCAGCATCAGTATGCGACTGACATCCTTCGTCGCGCTCTATGTCGGCTTGTAAGCCTACCGCCACCCCGGTGGAGCCTGGCAGTAAACTCACGGCTGACTCTGGGCCCTCAGTTGCTGATCCCACCTTGTACCGCAGTCTTGCTGGGGCACTCCAATATCTTACCTTCACTAGGCATGATATTCAGTATGCAGTTCAGCAGGTGTGTCTCTTTATGCATGACCCGCGCGAGACGGATTTTCATGCGTTAAAACGCATCCTTCGTTATGTCAGTGGGACCCTCGAGTATGGACTCCGGATATCTGCCACCCGTACTGACATCCTCACTGCTTATACTGATGCCGATTGGGCCGGTTGCCCCGACACTCGTCGCTCCACGTCCGGCTATTGTGTATTCTTGGGTGACAATCTCCTCAGCTGGTCCTCCAAGAGGCAGGCCACCGTTTCTCGCTCCAGTGCCGAGGCTGAATACCGCGGTGTGGCCAATGCTGTGTCTGAACTCTGCTGGCTTCCGAACCTGCTCCTCCATCTTTGTATTACTCCACCTCGGGCTTCAGTGGTGTACTGTGACAACGTCAGCGCCGTGTACTTATCTGGGAATCCTGTTCAACATCAGCGCACCAAACATGTCGAGATTGATCTTCACTTTGTTCGTGAGAAAGTTTGATTGGGTCAACTTCGCGTGTTACACATTCCGGCAGATTACCAGTATGCAGACATCTTCAACGAAGGGCTTCCTCGGGCTCTTTTTCAGCGTTTTCGTTCCAGTCTCAGTGTTCGAGAACCTCCCGCTGTGACTGCGGGGGAGTAATAGTAATAGTAATTTTATGTAAATAAAAGTCTCACATCGGACTTGGTTTATAAGTTAGAATAATGTACTTGCCTATATATTGAGATGTAAATAAAGAATCCGAAAGTTTTACCAAATCTAGCACCAAGGGCTACATGGTAGTGCATGTCCATGTGCTGCAAGGTTATGGACTAATTTGGGAACATATTTAAGTGCCACGTGGAGTCCTGAAGACCAAGTATCTACATAAGTTATACTTTATCTATTACCTTTTCTAATCCATTATAGCCTCTGTTATCAGTATCGAGCGATACTGGATACGTATCGTACGATACGATACATGTCATCAGCGTTACGTATCGTTCACTGTATCGCTAATGAAAGTGTATCAAACTGTATCGAGCGGTACACATCCGATACCATACGTATCGTGTATCGCACGATACGTTTGAGAACTGGTCTAGGTTTGTTAGAACCTATTAATATAGATTTTCTTATTACATGGATTATATGAATATAGATGGTCCTCCTTCTCTAGGTTGGCATCAACTTTGCTAGACAAAAAACTAAATTTCCTGAATTCTTGATAATTGATCTAGCCTTTAGAAGAAAAAGGCCGAAGAAGAAAATGCCAGATACAAGACAAATTGTTCTATTTACATGACTCTAGTGGAATGTGGTTGTTTTTGTAGTGAGTACTGATTTGAGATCCCTAACTTTAGTATTCCAGTTTATGTTCCATTTAATTGGGTGGTTTTGCCACACATAAGCAAGAATATTTAACTACTAAAACGATGCCACATAGATATACCCTACATATAACTGACAGTCCACTCAATTCTTCTAATTCATTATAATTCTCACTTATGTAATGTGAATATGTGATTCATTATTGGACGTCTAAAATATATTAACATCCCCTTATAATGGGACTCCATAAATCTAGCTGCATACCAAAAATGTTAATACGTGCTGGTTAGACTAAGTAAATGTCAGATGCAACTAATAAACTCTTCACTATAAGGGTCAATATATATTTTTTAAGTTGCTTTAAGAAGGGTGTGCGTATCGTTGCGATACGCGATACGATACGATACACGATACGAAAATCCTACTATCGATACACGATACGTATCAAACTTTGATAACTATGATTATAGCATATCATTTATTAAAATAATCTTTTATAACTCTATTGTCATTTTCCTCCGTTAACCTCGCTGTCACAACATTTCAACCTTCAACTTTATCGAAGTCAATTCACAAGCCTTTCTAGAGGTTGATTTTATACTTCAATTCCTCTATATGCTTTTTCTGCGCACGAATTTATTGATGTTTGGTGGGTCGAGAGCTTCGTGTAAGCTGGATGTAGAGAAGGCTTATGACCATGTTAATTGGACGTTTATTTTCTTTCTTTTCGGTAGGATGGGGTTTAGTCAACATTGGATGGGTTGGATTGAGTCTTGTATCACCACCATTAGACATTCCACTTTAAGGACGGGTTTTCGTGGGATTCTCTCTCCCCTTTACTATTTAATATTTATCATTGCTATGGAGGCCTTTGAAAGGATGATGGGTTGAGCAGTTCACAGAGGCTTATAAAGGTGGTTCCGTATGAGGGTGGGGGGCCTGCAAGTCCATATTTTCCATTTATTATTTGCAGATGATATCTTATTTCTCGGATGTGAATGCCAGTTACATTAGTTATTTGTTGGGAGTGCTCAATTGGTTTCAGTTGGTGTCCAAGTTGAGGATTAATTTGAGGAAGTATGAGATGATCACAATAGGGATGTATATAGAATTGCTGAGTTTGCTATTGTTATGCGTTTTAAGGTCACTAATCCTCCTATGATGTTCTTGCCTTCTTGGGCATGCCCTTGGGGAGTGTTTATAAGGAAACTAAGGTGTGGCATTAGATCATTGAGCGTCATATTTGTAGATTGGCTGGCTGGAAGAGGCATTATCTTTCCATGGTATAAATTGGTAGATTGGGGATCCAGGATACTGCTTGTTGGCTTGTATAGAGTGGTGGTTCGGGATTCGGCGGGTTGTCCTCTTTAGTCAGGCTTTATTAGGAAAGTGGTTGTTTGGTCTACAGAGGGAGAATCTTTGGATGATGCTAGGTTTGGTAAGGGGAGGGAAGGTTGGTGTTCCAACGTGGTTGTGTGGGATCTCACGGGTGTGGACTGTGGAAAGGGATTGGAGCAGGGTTGAACCGTTTTGGGGAGAGTAATGTTTATAATTGGTTCGGGCGGTCATATTGCATGAATTGAAAGTGAGTCACTGTTTGAGGGTAGGAGGGGCCGAAGGAGAGGGAGGAGAGAGTGTGGTGTGGGATGTTCGGTTTAGGCGATACTTGAATGACTGGGAGGTCTAGGAGTTATTAACCTTTTCGTTAGTCTTTACTGTATCAGACTAGGGGTTCACACCTTTTCGTTACTCTTTACTGTATCAGACGAGGGGTTCACACTTAACTGTAGTGGCGCCTGTCAGGGGAGAATCTCGGCAATTGACAACTTCGTTCAGCACCATCAGGTCTTAGTTAATTGGTGTTGTTTGTGCTAATACATATCAGAATCCATTAACCATCCTTTGCTTCATTGTCCAGCTGTGTGGTTCTTCTGAGGGCTGATTCTATTGACCTTCAGCATTTGTTGGGTTACTCCTGCTATGGTTTGGGAGTTCTTGATCACCTGGGGGGGGGGGGGGGGGGGACAGCAAAAGGAGAAATGTGTGATGTTTAGCTCCTTTGGAAAGTGTGTAACATAGAGACCTCTGATGGGATTCATGTTTAATGCTTTTATCAGAGGCCTTAGCGTGCAGTTGTTGCTAGAATGGAAGTTATGTTTGCCGCTTGGGGCAATTGACTATTTGTTGGATTCATTGGCATAGTTTCTTAGTAGTTTTAGTCAGTTCGCTGTATAATTTCTTATGTAAACTTTCTTTTTAAATTAATAATACTTTTATTACCTATCAAGAAATAGTTTACCAGGGTCTTGAAACCACTTTTCTGATTGAACACCCAAATATGAAAAGTGAAACAGTCGGGCTTTGTTAATTTTTAAATCATGGCAGTGATTTTGTATTTTGGCTTCTCCTTCAACTGAGCATGGTTCTTTTAGATCTTCATAGTTGTGGACCGTGTGGTGTGGCTAGGTTTGTATTGTTACCTATTCTAGGACCCTTTAAATTGGGGCAAAAACTACTACTGTTCATAATTTATATTTCTTATAATCGTGGCAGATTGACACACCTTACTCGATAAACTTTTTTCATTCTCAAATGAAATCTCAGAACTAAATCAGTATGCTTATTTTGCTGACTTGCACTGTGACTTATAAGCTGCCATGACAATAAGCAAGGACATGGAGCATGGCTACTGGTGTGATAAACAGCTATTAATGTCCCTCAGTTGATAGATCTCCATCATTATTTTTCTCATTTTTTGGACAGTTCCATTATAGGGCTTTAAGTTTGATTCCCTGTCCTAATGCTTGGCTTTTCTTATCGATGGACATTCCATGTCCTATGAGCCAACCAAGTGATGATACGCCATCAAACAATCCAAAGAAATCAAACGCCAAAGTCTGATTATGGGCTTTGAACTTTAGACAATAATCCAAACTTCTGTAAGAGTCCATAACGGTACCATCAACTCAAGTGCAGTTGCCAAGAACCACAAGCACTCTCAGTGTGCACATGGGTTTCTTCCTCTCTGTCTTGATCTGTTAATTTATCTGAAGCAGTGTAAAAGAATTTATGATTTATGGAATTGGTTGCATTCCGAATCCTTTTTTTTTTGAAGAACCTGTGATATGGCGGCACCCCAAGTTCTCTTAGCAACAATAAGTACTTTTGTCTTGTACAGTCAAGAAATTCTATCCCACTACTAGGGGTTTTCAATGCTCTTGCCACTTGAGCTAGCACCCAGTTTCACTCCAATCCATTTAAGTTTTTGATTCTGCAAGTCTAAGGTCTCGTTTTGATGGCTTGAATTTTGAAGTTATTACCAACGACAATCCTATTTTGTAACTGTACCAAACTGATTCTCACATTTTGATTCTCTTCAGTTTTCCAGCATGGATTGGTTTAGGTTTCAGTCATCGCCAAACCAGTGCAATTTAGTCTAAATCAGACTGAACTCATAACTGTTTGCACATCTGCAAAATAATTGCCAATTGATATATGAGATTACTTCTCAAACCATTTTATTTAAAACTGCTACACTACCAACTGAATCGAACCATCAGGGTAATTTCCTTATGGTTATGGTTTGGCTAGCTGGCGTGAAAAATCTAACCTAATGTAATGTTGATGCTCTATCTTGGAATGGCGAGGCAAGGTTTTTTGTGCGACGAAATCGATCCTGCTCCAAATGGGTTTGGAGGCACACTCAACTCGAGATATGACGAAACGCCTATCAGCGGTTCTATCACTGGGCTAAATAGCTAGTCCTATATTGATAACTTGATATAGTATCTTCCTTGTCCTTAAAGAGCTTGAATTGGAGAGCCATTCAATACATGAAGTACCCCTTAGCTTTAATGCATTTCTCATTGCATTACTTGCAGGTCTTTCCTGCCCCTCTTCCGATGGTAGAAGAAGAGTTCTTGGCATCACCCACACCTTTCACTGGTTTCACACTTCTTAGAACAGTCAAGTTTGTTGGTCTTATGGACGACTACCATAAACCTGACGTACAGTTTGCAGAGATCGTGCTGAAGAATGCGAGGGTATTGCAGAAGATGATTATCCACACAGGTACAAGAAACAGCTGCTACCGTGATCCAAATGAGTTGTTCAAAGCCACTCAGAAGCTGTTGAGCTTTCCAAGATCCTCTCCTGATGCACAGCTTTTGGTTCACGAGTGAGAAGTGGAGCAGTGTAAATTTAAGCAGCTTTTGCATAATATGAGATAATTTAATTCCGTTTCTTTAGTAGGTTTTTTGACATAGATTTTAATTTAAGTGGGCTTATATAATTTGAAGATTCTACAATCTCCTATTTTTTTTGTCCCGGCTTGTTGAAATACTTTTTTTAGATATAAATTGCAATTTCTCCAATCAAATAACCTTTCTGATGTGATGTAAGCTCAAATAAAAACATGTACCGTAAATTTAATGGTAGAACTTACAAGTGCTGTTTTCTCGAAAAAAACAAACTAACAACTGCTGCCAAATCTAATTAAAATTTTAATTTTAGTTCAGGTTTTCAGTGTAGGCCTACCTGTTTTTAAATTATAACTTACGACAGTTTAATCATTAATGTTTTTATCATTATTGAGATAGATTTTAAGCTAAAATTGAACACACTTCAAGTATTTTTTTTGAGGAATTACGTTATTTTCTATTTGTCAACCGTCACTCTTTGTAGATCTCCTCGTATGACTTACATGAACTTTTGGCCGTGTTATTACAAAAACGCATTGTGCTATTGTTGGGCTCAGCTTGTTTGCAGTCTTACACTCTTGATAAAATCCAACATTTTTATTAGAAACTCCCGACTCAACAAGTAAAAGTTTAGACACAATTTCTCTTAAAAAGGAAAATGTTTAGACACAATTGAAGTTAGTTAGACATAATCAAATCCCGACACCTCACAACTTCCCTGAGAGTAACAATGTGTCAGAATCCAACACCAACCCGGGATTTGATTAAATGTAATTACGACGTCCAAATTTATTTTTCAGCTTATGAACGCGGTTTATCTTCTGTCCCTGCCTGACAAACACCGTGATCGCGACAAGAACACTGCTTTGTGTTGAAAGTATAGGGAAGCAAGAAACAAAGCGAGTCATGCTTCCAATTCTTTGTTTCGGAGGGCTACAACACCCCCACACTAAACTAAACTGTTCGACATCTCCCAACGAACATATTAATGCCAATAATCTAAACTCTAGTGGTAAATTTAAACTGTAGTTTTGAGCTGTTTTGTTATGTGATACCTACAAATAAGCAAAATTGGATCAGACTCAAGAAATAACACTTGCGTACATTAGACAAGACAATTATCACTAATTACTAAGAGCATCTCCAACCCCTCCTGGGGAGCGGGATGGGATGGGCGAGGGGTGAACAAAAATACAAACCGGCTCTGTTGAGTTGGTGCCTTGAATTGGTCAAAGGCGGCTAAACTCATTATTTCCAATTTTGATTAGGAAACATTAGAAGTCAAAGGCGGTGGAGGATTAGTTAGGAAACAAGTTTGTTTTCGAATCGGATTTGAAAACTTTAGGGATTTCCTAGCACTATATAAGAGCCTAGTAATCACACTATTAGGCATGCAAACATCATTGTAATTGTTCCTCCTAAGTGAATAAAGGGTGCTTTTCCTCCGTGGAGGTAGTTAGCGAATTTTTCGCTAGCGAACCACGTAAGATCCTCGTGTTCTTCATTTATTCGTTCATTGTTCGTGAGGTGGTTTGTTATAACAAACTGGTATCAGAGCTCGCATTTGGCGGTGTTTCAAGATCAAGGCGGAGCAAACTAGGGTTTCACAACTTGGTGAAATCAAAGCTAGGGTTTTGCGATCTAGGTGGAGCAAGAGGCCAGGGTTCAAGATCCACCAAGAACAATGTCCGGATCGATGTTGAAGATCGACAGGTTTCACAGGAGGGAACAACTTCAGTCTGTGGAAGATAAAGATGGAGGCTTTGCTCAAATCGCAAGGCTTTTGGGCACCTTTGACCGCGGACAAGAGAGGCATGAATGTTGCATCAACGAAGTTCAAGGCCATGGAGGAGAAGGCACACGCAAAGATTATGTTGTGCTTATCAGATGACGTGATCATCGAGGTCGCAGATCAGAAGCAAGCAACAGGGCTTTGGCTCAAGCTAGAAGGTCTCTACATGACGAAGAGCCTCACTAGCAAGTTGATGCTAAAGCAAAGGCTCTTCACCCTGCGGATGCTCGAAGATACGGATCTCAAGGACCATCTTGATCAATTGAACACAATTCTGTTGGATTTGCGTAATATTGGCGAGAAGGTGGAGGATGAGGATGCCGCACTTCTGTTATTGATCTCGTTATCTCCATCATACGAGAACTTTGTACAGTCGTTTATTGTGAACAAGGACGACTTATCTCTAGAGGTGGTCAGATCGGCGCTCCACTCTAGGGAACTGCGCCATAAGGGTGCAGGCACAGGTACAGAGGACCATGCTTCCGGATTGATGACGTCAAGGGGAAGCACGAAGGGTAAGAAGAACAAGAAGAAGCAGTTCTCCGGTTCTAAGTTACCCAAGGATGTCTGTGCCTACTGCAAGGAGAAAGGGCACTGGAAGAGGGATTACCCTAAACGAGGACAACAGGGACATAATGGCTCTGCAGCCGTGGTAGAGAAGGGTAATTCATCTGAGGATGATTACGTTCTACTGGCGGATGATGTCACGCATTCACCCGATGCATGGTTTCTTGACTCTGGGGCTTCTTATTACATATGTTCTAACAAGGAACTATTTTCAAGCTACAACCAAGCAGATGGAGGATCCGTTCACATGGCAAATGGAGTTGTTTGCAAGGTCATAGGAAAAGGTTCAGTTAGATTCAAGACACAGGATGGGAAGACATACACACTGAAGGAGGTTAGACACGTACCACTTGTCACAATGAATCTGATTTCTTTGAGTCTACTCGACATCAGAGGATTTAGCTTCAAGGGTGAAGGTGGAGGATTATGCGTCTACAACGGTTCGGATGTGCTACTCAAGGGGGTCAAGGATGGGACTTTGTATGTGCTACAAGGTTCGGCTATCGCAGGGTCTGTCAGGGTTGCCTCAGCGCCGAGATTAGAGAAGCCGATCTAACTAAGCTATGGCATATGAGACTCGGTCATATGAGTGAACGTGGACTGGAGGAACTTCACAAGAAGGGGTATCTCACCGGGCATGTGCCTAAGAGCCTAGGGTTTTGTGAGCACTGCGTGTATGGGAAGCTACAGCGTAGCAAGTTCCCTAAGGCGCTTCATATAACGAAAGGTACTCTTGATTATATCCATTCGGATTGCTGGGGTCCATCTCGAGTCGAGGCGATTGGGGTACAGGTATTCTTTGAGCATCATAGACGATTACTCCACGATGACTTGGATATTCGTTATGAAGCAAAAGAGTGAAGCCTTCGCAAGATTCAAGGAGTGGAAGACGCTAGTAGAGAATCAGGTGGGAAATAAGGTGAAGAGGCTGCGCACGGACAACGACTTAGAGTTCTGTTCATCAGAGTTTGATGGATTCTGCAAGGATCAGGGAATAGCACGCCACCGCACCGTTCAGCACACACCGCAGCAGAATAGTGTAGCCGAGAGAATGAATCAGACACTTTTAGCGAAAGCAAGGTGCATGCTTTCGAATGCAGGTCTTTCTAGAGGTTTCTGGGGAGAGGCAGTTTCCATGGCGTGCTATCTCATAAATCGGAGCCCGCACACAGGTATAGGATGCAAGATTCCTATGGAGGTCTGGTCCAGTAGAGTAGTGGATTACTCGGATTTGAGAGTTTTTGGTTGTGTAGCCTATTATCACGTTGATGATGGCAAAATAGAACCAAGAGCCAAGAAAGGAGTATTCATGGGTTTCGGAACAGGTGTGAAGGGATACAAGATATGGGCAGACAACAAGATTACACTTAGCAGAAGCATGGTCTTTGTTGAGAGTCCTATGTTGAAGAACTCCGTGGATCTGGGGCTTGGAGATGCAGAGAAGAAGGTGGAGGGAGAGTCAGATCCTACTGATCCTAAGGGTTCCGAAATCCCTACATCGCCGCCAGAAGCAGAAGGGGAAGAAGCAGAAGAGTCTGATAGTGAAGATGCTTCTCTACCAGAGGAACCGGATCATCCGAGTATTGCGGTAGGAAGACAAAGAAGAGTCATCAAGCCTCCGAAAAGATACAAATATGACAGTATGGTGGGATATGGATTACAGGTAGCGGAGGAGGTGGAGGATGAGCCGTCCACCTACAAGGCCGCTATATCTAGTTCTGAGTCAGCACAATGGATTGCCGTGATGGGAGAGAAGCTGGAGTCTCTTAGCAATAAATTGATTTGGGATCTTGTTAAATTGCCAGCGGGAAGGAAGATAGTCAGCTGCAAGTGGGTTTTCAGAAGAAAGGAAGGAACTGCATCTGGAGAGGGCGTCAAGTATAAGGCAAGGCTAGTTGTAAGAGGGTTCAGTCAGAAAGAGGGAGTTGACTACAACGAGATCTTATCGCCGGTGGTCAGACATACTTCTATCCGGGTGCTACTAGCAATGGTGGCACATCACGACCTAGAGTTTGAGCAATTGGATGTCAAAACAGCTTTTCTACATGGAGAGTTGGAAGAAGAGATATACATGAGCCAACCGGAAGGGTTCCAAGTTCCCGGAAAAGAGAACCACATGTGCAAGCTGAAGAGATCTCTCTACGGACTTAAGCAGTCGCCGAGGCAATGGTACAAGAGGTTTGACAGCTTCATGTTGAAGATTGGTTACCACAAGTGCGAGTATGATTGCTGCGTGTACCACAAAGAGTTGCATGGTGGATCACGTATTTACCTAGTTCTATATGTGGATGATATTCTGATTGCAACTCGAAATATCAAGGACATTAGAGAACTGAAGAGGTCCCTTAGTGCGGAATTCGAGATGAAGGGGTCTGCTCGGAAGATATTGGGAGTTGAGATCTATAGAGATAGGAAGAAGAAGAAGATTTTCCTATCACAGCAGGGATACATCAAGAAGATCTTGGCAAGATTCGGGATGTTATCAGAAAAAGCTATAGATACTCCTATGGAAACTAACAGCAAGCTAGGAATGTACACCGTTCAGACTGAGGAGGAGAAGGAGTACATGTCCAAGATTCCATATGCTAGCGCAGTTGGAAGTCTCATGTATGCTATGGTCTGTACTCGACCGGACATAGCATTTGCTGTTAGTGTGGTTAGTCGTTTTATGGCTCATCCGGGTAGGGACCATTGGCAGGCGGTGAAACGGATATTCAGGTATCTTAAGGGTACGTCAGACATTTGCCTATGTTATGGGGATAGTGGAAACATCTTGGTAGATGGTTTCTCGGATTCGGACTATGCAGGGGATATTGACAGTAGAAGATCAATGACATGCTACGTATTTGCTCTGGGAGCATCTGTTGTGAGTTGGAAGGCTACGCTACAGCCGACGGTGACTTTGTCCACCACGGAGGCGGAGTATATGGCTCTAACAGAAGCAGAAAAGGAGGCAATTTGGCTCAAGGGAATGGTTACTGATCTGGGGCTACTTCAAGATCAGACGATAGTCTACTGTGATTGCTTGACTAAGGACCAGGTTCATCATGAAAGGACCAAGCATATCGACGTCAGGTTTCATTTTCTGAGAAACGAGAGAAGGATCAAGGTGAAGAAGGTGGGGACAGCTGACAACCCCACATATATGTTCACCAAGCCGGTTCCGAAGAGAAAGTTCCAGCATTGTCTAGATATGCTCAACATTATGAGCCAGTGAGCCATTCGGGGCATGTCGGACCTGGTGGGGGCCCAGTGAGTCTCTGTAACGAGAGACAATCGGGTGCGGAGAAGACGTAGCTTTGTTTGCGAGAAAAGGAGCAGCTGCTGTTGACGAGACAATTCAAGTCAAGGTGGAGATTTGTTGAGTTGGTGCCTTGAATTGGTCAAAGGCGGCTAAACTCATTGTTTCCAACTTTGATTAGGAAACATTGGAATTCAAAGGCGGTGGAGGATTAGTTAGGAAACAAGTTTGTTTCCAAATCAGATTTGGAAACTTTAGAGATTTCCTAGCACTACATAGTAATCACACTATTAGGCATGCAAACATCATTGTAATTGTTCCTTTAAGTGAATAAAGGGTGCTTTTCCGCCGTAGAGGTAGTTAGCGAATTTTTCGCTAGCGAACCACGTAAGATCTTCATGTTCTTCATTTATTCGTTCATTGTTCGTGAGATGGTTTGTCATAACAGGCTCCACGGCAGGGAGACTTTTTCAGCATGGGTGGGGGTTGATTGGGGGGCTTCCTCATAAACAACCCCCTCCATGAAGATTGAAGAGGCTAGCTAAACAAGATTTTGTGTATATTAATTATACTTGTAATATTATAAAATTATAACTTTTATTTTTAATTACGATCAATATATATATATATTGTGAAAGATATAAAAATGTTTTCGATAACTTAAAATAAATTAAGGAAAACATTTTGTTATTTTATTTTGTGTTAAATTCAATACAATAAGAATCTTATTTTTGTGATAATTAGTAATTATAATTATTGAATAATTTAGCAACACATTAGAAAAGACGCCAAGTTTATTGAATTTCTACTTACATACGAAGACGAATAAAACACAACACGCTTAAAAACGAAACGATACAATATATATTTTTATATGGAGGTTTAACTCTAGCTAACACCTAACTAGGGTTTACAACAACTGTATTCAACCACTCAAGATTTTCTCTACAAACCCGAGCTTCTACCGTGGTCCTCATGGAGCTTCGTGTGCTTCTTCCTTACTTCATCCCTCCTTCTAGGCTTCCCCATCAAGAATTCGCTGAACTTACATCCAAATCATACCATCCGTTGCTCCTACTCAACTCATGCAATCATTTTACAACATCTTCACGATTTAATTGACGTGTTTTAACTCACCTTCACAGTCGCCTAATAGCTAAATTTCTTCTTCTTCACACAACAATCCATCTGATCAGTGACTTCACTCCTCTAAATCTTCTAACTCAAAAATATGATAATAGTCTATAATCTAACAATCATTAGGCGTTAATTTATTTGCATGAACTTCTTATTAGATACATTGTGCATATACAATTGGTAGTTTCTTTTGCTCTTGCTTTTCTTCATTTCTCTATTCTTGTCTCCGTGTAGCAGTAGTAGGAAGCTCTCCCCCTCCCTCCCACGCCTCTCTCTCATGGACTCAGACTTTCAATGACTCTTCTGTAGAAGTTCAAGAAAAGAGTACCAGTACTATCATCCACTTCTGGTTAAGTTGTATTCTCAGAAGCAAAGACCATCTCAGCAAAGAAGATTCGAGTTCTCTTACAGTTGGACTAAAGACAACTACTGCCAAGATTTGATTGCTAGTAGATGGAGCCAGTACAATCCTACAATATCTATGGATTCTTTTCAGAGGAAACTGCAGGATATTAATTTCAATCTTCACAATTGGGAAAGAAGAAACAAGAGGAATAAGAAGGTGGAAATTACTAGACTTCAAAATACACTTGCTCATCTCAGAAATCAATACCCAGATGCTGCAAACATCCAACAAATGATAAATATCCAGGATAGTATCAACAATATTCTCCTCAAGGATGAGATGGATTGGAGACAGAAGTCAAAAGCTCTATGGCTTCAAGAAGGTGACAGGAACACTGCTTACTTTCACAGAAAATCTTCTTCTAGAAGGAAAAGGAATTGTATAAAAGGTATTTACATTGATGCTAAAGATTGGGTTACTGAGGATGCTGACATTGCTAAGGTATGTTTGAGTTACTTCAAACATATTTACACATCTGAAACTATAACCCATCTTGATATTGTTATCAATGCTATTCCTGTCAAAGTAACTGATGATATGAAGAACATCTTATTGACTTATGAGCAAGGAGAGGTCATAGAAGCTTTAAAGCAGATGCACCCTCTTAAAGAACCTCGACCTGATGGTATGCCAGCTATTTTTTATCAGCATTACTGGTCTATTATAGGTGCTGAAGTTGCACAGTTGGTTTATCTGCTCTTAATGATAAAAAGGACATTTCAAGTATTAACCAAAATTGTGTTGCTTTGATTCCTAAGGTTGATCTTCCTAAAGAAACTACTGACTTTAGGTCAATTCCTTTATGTAATGTCATTTATAAATTGGTGTCTAAAGTGATGGCTAACAGACTTAGAAGGATTCTGCCTGATATCATTGATAATTCACAAAGTACTTTTGTGCCTCACAGACAGATTACAGACAATGTTGTTACTGCTTTTGAGACTATTCACTCTATGAAGAAGTTCAAAAGGGGCAATGGTTACTTTTTTCTGAAATTGGACATGGCAAAAGCCTATGACATAATTGAATGGGCCTATCTTAAAGGTTGTCTGAATAAACTTGGATTTCCAAAACCTTTTAAATTCTTACTCTGGCGTATGTGCTCCAATTATCTCCCTGTCAAAACTAATTTGCTACACCGTGGTATCCAGTTGGACATTGAGTGCAGTTTGTGTGGCTATCTTGCAAGAGTCACAACAACACATTTTCAGAAAATGTGGTTATTTCAAATTCATCTGGAAGCATTATGATTGGGTTCTAGACTTATCTGGAAATTTTACGAACGACAGGGACTGGATCAACTCCATTCTTCTCCAAAATGATGAACAAAGCCATGTTCTCTTCATTGCTTGTATTTGGATCATTTGGAGACTTCGTAATATGTTAGTTTTTAAAATACAGGAGCAAAATATAAAACAAATCCTCAATTGGATTCATCAGCCAAGACAAGATCAACAGAGCTTACCAATCAGATGGTCACCGCCACCAGAAGGATTGATCAAAATAAATGTTGATTTTGCATCTTCTGGATTCACTAGTCGTGCCTGTGCATGTTCTGTTTGCAGAAACCACAAATGAGAGTTTTTGATGGCAATGACAATCCCAATTCCACTTGCTCCGGATTCCAATCTTGGTGAAGCAAGAGCCTTATTGGAAACAGCTAGGATGATACGAGATTTGCGATCTTTTACAGAAGAGAAGATTTTTGAGATAGACTCTTTGAATGTGTGTAGCAGAATGAATGGATCTCAGAGTTGGTTCAACGAATGGAATGCCATTTTGGCAGAGCTTCGCTACCTCATCATCGATCAATTGAAGGGTAAGTTGGTTTATATAAGAAGAACATGCAACCAAGTGGCGCATGTGATGGCATCGAAGGGATTAGAAGACGAAAATGCTATCATTTACACGGTTCATCCCCCTAGTTATCTTCGCAGTTTTCTAGATGCAGACAATGAAGGAAACCCTAATAACGAAGAACCAGATACCGATTAGAAGTGTTTGAGTTTCTTTTGTTTTCTTTAGATTTTAGTTTGGTGGTTTTTTCATTTGGGCTGTACTTGTTTTCTATTGGGCCTCAATTGTGTTGAATAATTATTGGGCCTTTTATTATTTGGTTTGTAAGATTAGTGGGTAAGGTTCATGTCCCCCCACTTGTTTTATGGGTTGGGAGCCCAATTCTATAAATATAAGCGGGGTTTATACCGCCCGAAAAACATAGTTCACCGTAGCCTTAAAGTAAAATTCATTTTCATCCCTCAAGTTTTGAAAAAGACACTCGTACCCCTTCCCGTTTTGTAAATGTCACTTTCACCCCTTTAGTAAGCCTGAAATTCGGGTACACTGAAGGGGTGAAAGTGTCAGTTTCTAAACTAAGAGGGGTGAAACTTTCTTTATGTAAAACCTAAAGGGGTTAAAGTGTAATTTTCAAAACTGAAAGGTGTGAAACTGTCTTTCTCTCAAACCTGAAGGGGTTGAAATGTCTCTTACCCTCTATCATTTCTTGAATGCTGTGCAGCACCTACAGTGAACTACATTGAGAAAAAAACGTGACTTAATTTTCTGATATTTATTTTTTCCGGAAATGTATTAATTACTTACTGTATTATATTATTTTCATAAATAATTATAGTGATCCAAATATATAAAATTCCAACTGATTAACATGAAAACTAACTTGAAGATAGCTAATAGAGATTGTAGTCAAACATCGCAATACTGATTTGAGGATTTCTTAAAAAAGTGACATATCTATATCTACTAATTGAAAATATCGCCAATAATAGGAGTCATAGTCAACGAATATATTTTTTTAAAAAAGTTCAACTTGAACCACTAAGAACTTGCCATGTCAAGAGTGTATAGGAGCTCCTACAACCCAGTCTATATATAGGAAATCCTTGTACATATTTTAATTCACGTTTTTCCTTTAATTATCCTCCTCCTTGGCATGACCATCACTATGTCCTCTTGGCAAACTGCTCTAGAGAAAAATATGTCTTGATTGTGTTCTGGTGGTTGACTGCGTTCAACAACCCATGCAATCATGATGCTTTTAGCATGTAACTGTAAGGGTATTGATCAAGCTAGGGGTGGCAATTCGTGTCACAGGTCGTGTTCGTGTCGGGTTATATTCGTGTAGGGACTCATATAGGGTAAACCTGAACCCGACCCATGTATTAAACTTGTCTATTACTATGAACCCTAACCCGAACTATAAAAATAAACGGTAACCCATCGTGTAACACACTTATATCACACAATCATAAAATGATTAATAGGCAGTGTAAGCTACAAGTACATATGATATGAGTGCACAAAATAAAACATGTATAAACACTCAATACATAAATTTCAGAACCCAATTAAACATTGACTATCAAACATATTTTAAATTTGGGTAAAAGACACTGACCACCCCTGAGTTTAGGCTTAATACCACTCAGCTACCCTGTGTTTTGGAAAAAGACAATCTGCACCCATTTAACGGAATATTCCTTGGACACTTAGCACCTTCTGTCCTATTCTGTTAGAATAGTGGGAGATACACTTTTTTCAGACTATTTTGCCCCTGTTATATTTTGGACTTTTTTTACCCATGTTCATCATCAAGAACAGCATGAACATACCCACAATATTTCAATACAACACCAAGAACAGACAAATACCACCAAGAATATCTTTTTTGATGAATTAGATTTTATTGAAAGAAAAGAGGGCTTACATTGCTTCAACACCTGAACTACAGTTCCTATCCTCATCTAGAGCTCTCTTGACTAAGTTATCAAAACTAGAGAACTTGAAACAACCTTCTAAGCTATTTCTACTAGCCCATTTGGCAATCTCATGAGCACTTTTGTTAGCCTCTCTGAAAATAGAAACAACTTGAATACTGGGGTTAGAAGAAAGCCACGATTTTACAGCTTCACCCCTATTTCTCAGAGCACCACTTAGCGAGCTTGGATCCTTGCAGCCTTTCTCCACAATTCTAGCATCAATTTCAATAGAAACCCTTTTCCATTTAGCTGCTGCAATCTTTTTAATGGCCATCTCAACTGCCTTGAACTCTGCCTCTTCAACAGAAGTGCCCTTGGTTTGACAAATTTCAGCAAAGATGCATTCACTCCTATCATTTCTTACCAAATAAGCAGAGGTATAGACACCTTCTTTCACTGCTGCATCACAGTTAATTTTCAGATAGTTATCTCCAGGAGGTCTCCACCAAATGTTACTTGAATCTCTCCTCTTGATGCTTCCTTCAAACTCACAAGATTTTGTTCCAAATTAATAAACCCTGCAACACAAATGAATGAATTCAATACAATACAAACGAACACCTCACAAACAAACCTTTACATCCAAGCGCCACAATCATTTCCCCCTCTAGTTAACATCAAATTCAAACTGAGGTGTTGAGATTTAGTGCTACTAACGGAGAGAGAGAAGAGATTGATACCTTTGCATGATGAATATGGGTTTGCTTGCTTGGTGGAAGGCGTAGAACAGGGCCTCGGTTGCGGCGGCCTTATTGTGGGTCGGTGTACAACCCAGAAATCTATCATCTTTACCCAATCAATTCGAAGATTTTAGCCCTAAATCGACTTCTAAGTTTCATCGATTGGGACAAGATGATAAATTTCTGAGTTGAATCAATTTCTTCATTTGTATGTCTTTGGGTTTTTGATGGTTAGATTGGGTTTGAACTACAGGGATCCGATTACAGTGTTTCTAAATGGGAGGAGAATCACTTACCCAAAACTGTTCGTATGGATCTCCAAATTCTTCAGCCGGAGCATCGGTCCTTTCCTGGTTCGAGGTCGATTAAACACGGGGGTGCCACCAATCGGTCGATCTCTGAAGAAAATAGAGAGTTGGGTCAGCGGAAAAGACGGTGGCGATGGCGGATATGTCGTCGGCGGAAAAAGACGACGTTGTTGTGGGTCGGTGCACCGGAGAAAACGGAATCGAGAGAGAAGCGAAATGCCGGCAGGTCGACGGAAAAGATGGCGACGGTGATGGGAGACCTTGAGCCCTAAAGCCGCCGCCGCCTTGTTCACAGCCGAGCGACGCCTCCATCAGAGAGATATAAGAGGAGCTTGTGTTCAGTTTGAGGGTTCTGGAGATGCAGATGGAGTTGATGGTGGTCGGCTTTTTGATTGGGGAGGCGGAGGTGGAGATTTAGGTGGAGATGCGTCGGCTCTGCTTGGGAGGGGAAGAGAGGGAGAGACCAGAGATGAGATAGGGTTTGAAAAGAAGATAAAGGAGAAGGTAGGTCATTTTCAGAAATTAAGAGGGTAAAATAGTCTTTTCGCCTGCTCTGTTAGTCCACCGTCACCTCCATCCAAAAAAAGGGTGCAGATTGTCTTTTTCCAAAACACAGGGTAGCTGAGTGGTATTAAGCCTAAACTCAGGGGTGGTCATTGTCTTATTTTGCAAAATATGCAAACTCATACACCTAGTTTTAAAATTAAAAATTAAATAAATAATAAACCAACAAAGTTTTAATTGCATTGTTCATCGATTTCTAACTAAACGAAATTTCTGAAATAAAATTGACAAAAAACTAAGAAGTATCTCAGATGATAGCTTCACCCCTTCACCAGATTCCGTGTAGGAGCTACGACTCAACAACGCACCACTAAAGATGGTACGACACTAGAACAAAAATCTCACATTTCGAAGCAATTCAAAGTACAAATTTATTAGAAGTTGATTTGACAATTCCTTTAGGATGAAGCTGAATCGCAACCCGCAAAGAGTCTAAGCTGAGTAAGGGAGAAAAGAATCATGAGACACTAAAGAGTTGTAGACCTGCTGTAGACTTTTTATAAGAATAAACTATGGTAACTTTTTTAGTGGGTTTAGACTCATATTTCCAGTATATTAGCTATATATTATATAATATAATATATTTTAAATACGGGTAAAAATGTGCGGTGTTGGGTTTAAATTTAAATGGGTGACTTGTTTAAGAAGTGCATGTCTAGCGGGTTATAATTGGATTTTGCGAGTCAACCCACATGCGACCTGTTAAGCTTCGTGTTTCATCTTGTAGATCCGATTGCGACCCAAACCCATATGACCAAACCTAAATGATATAACTTCGTGTCGTGTTCGTGTCGGGTCGACGTGTCAATACTCATTTTGCCGGCCCTAGATCAAGACACTACAGTTCATGAAAATTTTCATTTGAACACAAATTATCAACCTCCCATCTTATTTATAATGGAAATTAAAACGCTTGTAGACCATGTCAACATAAAACTTAGGAAGTTTGATGTGAACAACTCTGTAGGATTTGACTCAGTAGGGAGTTCATGTGGTCTTTGGATAGGTTGTCAAAATGTTTTACAATTAAACGTCGTCTAGAAGCCATAATCCTACTTTGTCAAAAATTGTGGACACTTCAGGCAATATATGGTTTATTGGTCTTATATATGGTCATCTTCGTTTTAAAGAGAGACTTACAGTTTGGAGAGAAATTCATAATCTTGTAAATCCATCTCAGCCTTTTCTCATTGATGGGATATTTCAACCAGGTTATATTTCAAAATGATAGATTAAGCCCTTCAACCTCTAATCCCCCTGATGTAGAAAGTTTTAAACTCCCTCATCTTTAAATGGAATCTTCTCACCTAAATAATATAGGACCTTGATTTACATGGACAAATAACACTCATCTTTTCACACCTTTAAACGTCTTGATAGACCCGTAACTATCCCTTCTTGGCTCTCTATGTACAATCATGCTAGAACCACTACCCTTTGCTACACCGTTTCTTATCACTCACCAATATTTCTAAAAGACCTTCCACCCACACATTCATTTCCCCAGCCCCTTAGAGTTAAAGTATGGTGGCTTAAAACATTGCAGGCTGGTGAACTTATTTCTTACTAGTATGAGGCACGTGCGTTGCACGTGGGCATGGTGTTCAATCATTTAAATTTACTTTTCAACTGGAAGGAAGATACTCTTTATAACATTAGAAAATAATGAAAGAAGAATTATATTGTAGGAAACTAAGGTGGTGTTTAGAGAGACTTTACTCAAAAAACATCACTTAGCCAAATGGATCTCCTAATAGGCTCAATAGACAATATAATTTGTTTGGTCCATAAAATTAAATCCTCAAACAATTCTCTTTTATGTTTTCTTCATGTCAAAATTGTTTCGGTACATCAGATAAGAAGCATACACATTAATATGAGTGTGCACTATTTGTTACGATCAAATTTTACATTGAACCTCAAGTCAAACAACAATCAAAAGGAAATAGCATAAAATGAAGTTAGGAAAGAAAGCAGACCAATCATGTATGCAGTAGACATCCACATATGAATTTGAAGGATGGAAGCCATGAAAATCTTTGCTCTAGGAATACCCTTGTATTACAGTTGTAGGTGGTTTACATAAGATGGTGCACATTACAAGTGCGCAGCAATGTAAACAGTGTTGTGGCATGGCACGTTAGAACTATCTTAATGCTAAAATCTGAAACCATTCAACTACAGGTTACCAAACTCTGCGTTTCTTCAGGACGTCCTCTTTCTTCTCCTTTCCAAAACAGTATACTTTTTGTAAACAATGTCCAATATAAATGTATCTTTATTTTTTTGTCTTTTTGATTCAGCCTCCTCTTTTTTCTCTTCATATACGCATTCTTTTTCTAGCAATTTAGTATCTGAACTTTTTCTTTTAAACATCTTGCTCATAACTACATCCTCATTTTTAACAAAAGATAAGTAGCCATTTCATCAAATATATATCTTTTCCATTGCACGAACCAAAATTACAATGCCATATGTTCCTACAAATAGCATAATGCTACCAAAACATAAATTGCAACGAACGCCAATTATCATTGGGGACACTGGGGATAGCCATGACTATCCAGACTGTAGATATATCCAGGACTCCATTGATTTGTCAAAAGTGCGCGCACACTGGCTCCAACACCACGAATCAATCCATAAAAAATGGATCATATCATTCTTCAAATTGCATCATTCTTAGTACGAAAATAACTCCGTAATCAAAAACTCAACACTGCTACTGCAACTTGTCCAGTTCTAAATTTTATCAAAGTGAATTGTACTTTATGTAAATCACTTTACCTATCCAGACCCAGAATAGTTGCTAAGAGTTTATTCAACCACAAAGTACATTGGCCAAGGCTTTTTCCATGCACATTTCAAAAGCAGTAGACTGCAATCCACCATGTCTTTCCTTCTCTTCTTCTAGTAGTTCAAAAAGTTAGTTTGTTTTCCCTCTGTGCTAATCCCTGATCATCCAACACAAAATTTATGTCTTCTTCAAAAGAATTAGAAGAACTGACACCGGAAAATTTCGGAGAAACTTTGTAAACCTCTAAGAAATTTACATCATCTCTCACACTAATACTTCTGAAATCAATATCATTTAAACATACACAAAGACGTAAACAATTGGTGAAAATACAAAATTTTCACCAATCCCTGATCATCCAACACAAAATTTATGTCTTCTTCAAAAATTTAGTAGAACTGACACCGGAAAATTTCTGAGAAACTATGTAAACCTCTAAGAAATTTACATCATCTCTCACACTACTGAAATCAATACCATTTAACATACACAAAGACGTAAACAATTGGTGAAAATACAATGTTTTACACCAATTGGTCAAATTGTATTTTCACCTATTTGAAAAGTAAAACATTTTTTTTTTGAGAATTGTATTTTGTCGTCAACCGTGACCTCATGCGGGGGGCTTTCAACGCTCTACATAAGATAAACATAACATGTAGTTAAAAAAATTACACTAAAGGATTCCTTTATGTAATTGGCACATAAAGCAGTGATGCATAAAATAAATTTGAATATGATAGAAGAATAACATGGACGCTTGAAACCTTGATTGATAATGTGTAGTACATTCAAAACAACCTCGTTTCTTTTCAATCAAACAAGCAAAAAAGCGCTGATGGTTGCATCATGCTTAATTGTGAATCTTACAAAATCTGTCAAAACAATTTTCTAGTCCAACTGCTTTACGCCGTCGAGGTCTGGGGCTTTTGCCATCAGAATAGAGAGAAACATGATGAATTGATTATTGAAACTCGAGGGCTCTGATTTTCTCTCGTGAACTGGAGAAATTCAGCAGGGTGATACACATCGACCGGTCTGGAGGTGGTGACACATGTCGCTGGGAGGAAGTGATACGTTGTTAGAAAATAAAGTCGTTTGCTAAAACATAATTTGGAACTATGGATGCGTTTACTTTGGTTGTAACTTTTTGATTTTTATCATCCATTTGCACCTTGTTCAGTTGTTCTTGTTCGATCTGTTTCCCATTCCCCATGATAAGATTTGGGAAAGATAGGTAAAAGTGCTGGTGAGAGAATGAGGGAAACTTAGCAGATTATGTAACCATATTCCTTGGGGGTACATGATGGAAAAAAAAATTGACCCCCATAAAAGCAAGGCACATAGACATGATCGTAGAAAGAAGGAAAAAATGCTCAGATAGAATCATGCACAGTTATGAATCTTCATTATGAAATTATTTTAATGACATTATTTTACAGCAACATTAATTGGAAAGCGACCGAACTTGAGTTGGAAGTAATACAATAACTCGAAACCATTGGAATTACAGATCTAGCACAGCATAGCCAGGACATAAAAACACCCCTCGAGAAGATCAATCACTTACCGCTTGATCGTGTGGAGCGAAGAGAATCTCTTAAATTAAGGTGTGTCCAGCTTCTGCTCTAAGGGGTTGTTTCGTAAGTAAGAGAGGTGTCGTTTATCATGATTCTGTCCTTCTCATGATACAGGAGCATGTTTGAAATTATTAGTTTCGTTTTTATTGGAACATAGAACACAGTCAAATGTTCAAAGAAAACCCACTTCAAAAAAAGTCCCAAATATAACCGCTAAACATAAGTACATCTAAACGCATACCTCTATCCAAAAGCCACCTCATTAATTAGCTTCTTGCCCTAGGTTTCACTTCTGCTACTTGAATAATGTGTTAAACGAGCTTCTCACCAAAACTGATCGAGCACAATCAAAATTTCAGAGAGCTAAACTTTGGAACAGATAAAGCTGCTTGCCTAAACCTCATGATGCCAGCAAGATCATGAGAATGAATTTGTATTCTGATTCTTCCAAACAATGACGTTTAACTTGATTGTCGTCTATTACTTGAGGGTTTACTTAATGGTCTCAACATTGGAAAAATTGATTAACTCATTTTTCTAATCTTGTTCTCTGAAGTGAAACTTGTATAGTTCTTATAGTATCAGGCACAAGTATAAAATTTCCAGGCTTTTTCTCGAATGAACATAGCTTATTTACATACCTAATTCTCCTACAATCCAATAATGTTTTTCACCCAGGCAGCCACATAAAGTAGACAGCAATTAGTGAGGGCGCTTGCAAATCAACTTTCTGCAAAACTGCAAGAAAACAAAAATAGTAAATTGCAGTAGTATATTAAAATTGTGTTGCTCTCCGAAAAAAATTGAAGGAACAGCACATGCAATTTTGTTCCATTAACTGCTTTTGTATATGTGAGTTTGTGTCACTGAATGGAGTAAAACATTTATCGATTTTGGATTTTTGTAAATATCAAAGATAGGCGAGCCGTGATTCTGAAAAGTCTAACCAAAAAAACCAACGACACAAATAGAACCGAATCTGTGAGTAATATCTTCCTGGTTGTAAATAGAACGGAAAGTAAAGGGCGTACACTTCTTGTCAATTTCAGGAACATCAGTGCTTTCTGCCATCTCCCAACTACCCAGACACAACAACCAGTTGTAAGACGTCACAGATAAAATCTCATCGCTTAATTTTACACTTAAAGGTGGAAAATTAAAGTTCAGGCATTACCGTATTCTCTCAGGAAGCTTCTGTCTTATCCGTGAGTCTTGAAGACTCGGCTGACCTTTCTCTGAAATTGTGCAATACAAACAGCCTACTCCAAATCAAAGAGAAACACAGGAGGATGTCCGATTAGGCGTGAAGTTGCACCGCCCTTCAATTGCAACCTCTACTTCACCACATCCATCAGAATGAACACAGCGTCGCTTGCCAACGTTGCAACAACACCCGACGCTGCATGAGCTGCAAAGTTGTTCCCACCCGAAAACACCTCCTTACCGATCGTAGACCGAAAAGTAGATGTCATGCCCTGATCCGCGAGGCCCATTGGTCCGTAGACCAAAAAGCAGACGGGTTTGATCCGAGACGTTTTTCTCGATTGAGCAGGCGATGGAACAGACGACCACGGGTTTCCAGAACTGGAGGCGATGCCAAACAAGTCTAAACTACCATCTGCCCAAAACGTGGACGAAAAAATGAATTCATATTATTAACCGAAGGAATTGGAACTCTGAATATTGAACTATTGGGACGCTGGGCGAGTAAGCATGAGGAGCAGAGAGGTTACATCCATAATACTAAGAAGGCTAAATATTGAGTCGGAAAACCATAATTCCAAACATCCAAAACAATTCACTGTTTCTGTCTCACCTTCAATATCTTCAAAGTGGGTTGGCTATTTGCAGAACATTAAGCGAAGCACCCAACTTTTGAAGGAGATCGATGTCTCAAACCTTGGACTTCAGGATCTGGAAAACTTACAGACGAAATAGAAAATCTCTTTGCTGGGTGCAAACAAGAGGTTCCATTAGTTTGGTTCCGACGGGAGAGATACAACCACGTTCTGTGAAGAAAGACGCCACTTGTACAATTCCATTGTGCCGATTAGATAGAATAGAAACGTAGGAGACGGTTCGAGTAACCTACCCCTATCTATGGTTTTGTGAATTTGTCATAATTAAAGGGGTACAACATGAATTAATCAAAATTTGTGGGAGATTTTATAATAAACAGTTTTAGGAACACCTTTTTGAACATTCATGCTTTTATAAGAGTAAAGATATATGGAATTTGACGATTGTAGGCGGTCCGCTATACCAATTTATGAAAAACAAAATATTTACAATAAAGACTTTTAAGTCTTGGCAGAAAGACAAAGGGAGCCCTTAAATCTAGAATTCTTGCCAAAAGAAACTAAATTGAACACCATCGAATTCTCCTTCACAAAACCCAGCTATTTCTTCCTCTCTGCAATCCTTATTTTAGGAGCTGCATTCTCTGCTTGATCAAGAGAAAACTTATTGGGCTCACAGAGCCAACTGTCGTTGGCTTAAAGAAGGAGATAGGAACACAAAATTCATTTCTGATACGAAACTGAGAAGCAGAATAAGCTATTATTCAACTTAGATAATGTAATGTACAAGGGTTCATATTTATAGGCTATACAAGAAGTCAAAATACAAAGCTAGTGGCATGTGGGACAAATATACTTGTACATATATCATAACAGCCCTCCTCAAACTGTAGCTGTCGTGATAAGCGGAAGTTCAGAAACCAAGTTACGAAAGCGTCCAGGCGGATGAGACTTCGTATGAATATCGGCAGTTTGATCTGACGAAGACACGAACTTGAGATAAAGTGTGCCTCCACGGAGATGATGGCGGGTAAAGTGACAATCTATCTCAACGTGTTTGGTCCGAGCATGAAATACATCATTGTGAGCAATCTGGATGGTGCTGCGGTTGTCACAACATATAGTAGTAGCTCGAGACTGTGGCATTCCCATATCAGATAACAACCATCGCAGCCAGATAAGCTCCTGTGAAGCATCAGCTAATGCACGATACTAGGCTTCTGTACTGGACCGAATAATGACAGTTTGTTTCTTGCTACACCAGGAGATAAACGAGTTGCCCAAGAAGAAACTATATCTCGTAGTGGAACGTCTATTGGTCGGATCACTAGCCCAATCGGCATCTGAGAACCCATGAAGAATGGGTGTAGACTCAGCAGCAAAATATAGATTGTGAAAAAGAGTACCTTTCACATACCGAATCATACGAAGGACAACAGCATAATGCGTATAGCGAGGAGCAGTCAGAAACAGACTAATCTGATGAACAACATAAGCTATGTCGGGACGAGTGATTGTGAGATAAAGTAGGCTGTCGACAATCTCTCGATATCGAGTATGATCAGATAACTGTTCACCCTACCGGGGTGTAAGCTTCAAGTTGGGCTCCAAAGGGGTGGAGGCGACCTTTTGATCAGTCAGTTCTGCACGATCAATGATATCATAAGCATACCATTCCTGTGGGAGTGAGTATCCACCATCATCAGAAGTGACCTCAAGACCCAGGAAATAACTGAGAGGACCCAAATCTTTCATCTCAAAGTAGTGATTGAAGGACTCTCTTAACTTAGTAATACCGACAAGATCATCCCCAGTAATTATCATGTCATAAACATATATCAGTAAAAGGACAATTCCACGATTAGTACGACGAATGAAGAGAGCTGAATCATACACACTAGATGAGAAGCCAAGCTTCATCACCGTGGAACAAAACTTATCAAACCAAGACAGAGGGGATTGTTTCAGACCATATAACGCATGATGCAAGCAACATACATGTGAGTCAGAAACTCTAAGGCTAGGTGAAAGTTGCATATACACCTCCTTTGTAAGATCACCGTTAATTAATGCATTCTTAACATCCATCTGGAACAATGACCAATGCCTCTCAGCATCCATGGATATCAGAGTGCGGACTGTGGTGAGTCGAGAAACTGAAGAAAATGTCTCCTCATAGTCAATACCGTACTCCTGTGTGAACCCCTTTGCTAGCGGGCCTTATGTCTTTCAACGAAAACCATCTGACCGAGTCTTAACCTTATAGATCCATCTACACCCACTAAGGTTTTACCGGGGGTAACTGAATCAAATTCCAAGTCGTATTCTTTTCCAAAGCACCTAGCTCTTCTTCCATCGCTTTTACCCATCGTGGTTCATCTCTTGCTTCCCGATACAATTGAGGTTCTGGATATTTAGTGGCTGTACTCATAACAAAATCACAAAATCGAGTAGGTTTGGTCTTCTCTATGGTAGATCGACGAAGTTTAGTAGTGTCAACAACTTCGTCAATAGGATCATTGACAGGAGGTTCAACCGGGGGCACAACTTGATCCTCAAAATCAGCAGCAACGTACTCAAAATTATCAACTTCATAGTCATACAGTTGAGTATGTGGCTCAGGGTCAACAGTATGCTCAACTAATGTGTTTGTGGATCCACCAACACAGGAAGTCGTCTCTAGAGATGATTCTAATGTTGTGGGAATGTCGTGACAATGCTCATGTGAATCATCAGAGAAAAGGTTGTAAGTCGGATCAGTGAATGCAGGCTTATCCTCCAAGGTGGATGATGAAATGCAGAGATGCTTGAGAACATCTTGTCTTCACGGAAGACCACATGTCGAGAGATACGAAGGCGTTTGGAGACAGTATCCCAACAACAATATCTTTTGTTTTTAATGCCACAACAAAGAAAGCAACAAATGCGAGAACGAGGTTCCAAATTATTGTGTT
Source organism: Linanthus parryae (assembly GCA_023055425.1). Taxonomy (NCBI): domain Eukaryota; kingdom Viridiplantae; phylum Streptophyta; class Magnoliopsida; order Ericales; family Polemoniaceae; genus Linanthus; species Linanthus parryae. Next base: position 128,902,105 of record JALGPY010000001.1, read on the forward strand.
CGTGTGGCTGTACGAGAACGAGACTCACACATCCGAACACACGAAGTGACGATTAATCAGGAGGCACTCCATAGAGCTTCTCGTAGTGTGTCATATTATGTATGGTGGGAGTCGGAACACAGTTTATTGTATAGATAGCAGTGAGAGCAGCTTTTCCCTAGAAATGTTCTGGACAAGAGGAGGATATGAGCAGGGCGCGTACCGAGTCAAGTATGTGGCGATGCTTACGTTCTGCACGAACATTTTGTTGAGAAGTACCTGGGCAGGAGCGTTGCGGAAGTGTCCCTTAACTACGAATGAATACTCATAAGAAATTGAGATTAAGGAACTTCCATTGGAATCTACCTCGATCGGAGTCTGTGTATTATCCTGCATTATCAGCCCGAAAGACTTTGATGGGACGAGAAAATTAAGTTTTTGCCATGGCAGCAAACTCATTCTGGGTTAGTTCAAAATAATATTTCGTTAGATATATCGAAGTATACCGGGTGAAGTCATCAACAAAGATAACAAAATATCTAGAACCACCCATAGTTGCATGAGGGGAAGGACCCCAAACGTCATAATGAACTAAATCAAAAGGAGCTAAAGAGACGGAATCACTCTTATGGAAGGGAAATGTTGGTTGTTTTGCTAACTGGCACGGAAAACAATCAAAATGTTCACTTCCAACTGGACCAAGATTCCCACTAGAAGCAAGCTTGCGTAAGACACCAAATGAAGCATGGCCAAGCTTGGAATGCCAAAGGCTGAGTAGCGATACCTATGGTCTTACAGAATCAGCAGACTGCGTCACGAAGGAAGGCGAAAGCTTCAGACTAGTGAGATCATATAGACGACCATTTTTCCGACCAACTTCGAGAGTTTTTCCCATCTCAGGATCGTGCACACGATATTCAGTATCAGAAAATGTAACATCAAGTCCAAGTTTACATATTTGTTCGACATATACCAAATTATCCAGAGAAACATGTCCCTTGTGAGTAGCCTGCATACCTGTACCATCAGCTGTATGGAAAGTGGAAAAGCCTGGAGAATATTGCTATGAACCAATATACTGTAGAATCAGAAGTCCTATGACTACAACATCCAGAATCAAAGTACCATGACTTCGTATTAGAGGTGGTGGAGAGAGAAGTATGAGGTTCCTACGTGAGTATCAAATCCTGAAGACGCTCTATAAGCATAGCATATTCTGACTGTGAAGTCTCAGACGACTGATCAGAAGAATCCTCAACATGAGCAACCATAGTAGAACTGGACTTTTCTTGCAACTTTGGATGCTCGAAACGCTCAGATTAGTAGTGACCTGAACTTTTGACCCCAGAATACAAGCAACGGTGGGTAGGGCAGTGAGGAAGCTCGTGTCCCCGCTTATGACAATAAGTGCAGCGAGAGTCCATGTATAATAACCAATATGATCACGAAATACCAGCAGGAGCACAAAATAACTGCTCAAATATCCAAGAACGGAGCTAAATAAGCTTAATTTCCACGAACCAACAATAAATATATCGAAACTGACTAAACAGACACCAAATATGAATACAGTGGGTCCAAAACCTTGAGAACAAGTGAGAAAGTGTCCAAAAGACCGAGTGGAAGCAAATAACTGAGTTGGTCAAAGATGTGACCAAACAAAGTATGCCAAGAAACAGTACCAAAGAGTCCGAAAGTTACAAAACAGAGTCTGCAGACAGATTTAGAGAGCCCAAAAACATTGGAAACCGGATTTATCCGGCTCAAATATGGAAAATAACTGAGCCACAAACGCTGGTCAAAGGCTGGAACGAGAGCTGGCTGGAACATAACAGGAACAGAGCACATCGGAGCCGAAACAGGGACCAACGGCTCAAGATCAAGCCACAGCTCAAAAGGAAGCCGATGGCTAAAACTGAGCCGAACAGAAGCCGCTAGGAGTCAGCGGCTAAATGAAGCCGGGCGGAAGTCGTTTGAGACAACGATTAATTTGAGCCAGTTTAAAGCTGGAGAAGCCACGTGCGCGCGTGGATTGCGACGGGTGACGGCGCAGAGACTTCGGGAGGCTCCGATGGCGTAAAAATTTTCAGGCCAGACTCGAAAATCTATTCTGAGTCGATTGGCGGGGGCGGTGAGACTGATACGGGATCGGAACCGCCAATTCAGTACTAGAATAAGAAGGTATGAATCCCTAAGATCGAATTCCGCCAATTCCGCCAACTATCAACTTCAATCGGAAAAAAATGAACCAAGAACTGAAACGAATCCCTAAGATCGTTTTAGCTGTGATACCATGATACGAAACTGAGAAGCAGAATAAGCTATTATTCAACTTAGGTAATGTAATGTACAAGGGGTCCTATTTATAGGCTATACAAGAAGTCAAAATACAAAGCTAGTGCGATGTGGGACAAATATACTTGTACATATATCATAACAATTTCTATGCGTACATAGATTAGGGGATCGAGAAATCATATTTGGGCTCTTAACATTCACCCTGGTGGCCCAAATCACAAATGCATATGAAGTACGTATGGCTTTTTACCATCAACTCGGAGAGATTTATGACAATCTTACCCCCTCTCCTAGTGTTCTGAGCTACTTCAGACACTCCTGATGTAGCTTCTGCCCTTCTTTTAAACAACAACTCTCACCTGAATCCATTCCAACATCATCAGCTAGAGTTGCCTTTCACTGAAAATGTAATAAAAAAGTTGTTCTTTTCATGGCTCCCCTCCAAGCCCCTGTACCTAATGGCATCAACCTATCTTCTAAAGAAATGGCCAATTCTAGCAAACCACATTACCAAAGTTTTCTTATCCTTCCTCAATTCAGTACATTTACTTAAGGAGGTCAATGGAACCTTTATTGCCCATGCTCGAAAGGTAAAAAATCCCGCAACTCTAACTGCTTATGAAATAATCAGCTTATGCAATTTCATCTATAGAATCATCACAAAAGTGTTGGAAAATAGGCTTAGAACTGCTTTTCCTTCCCTCATTTCCTCAAATAAAAAATAATTTGTTCCAGGCAGAATCATCCAAGACAACATTGTCCTGCTCAGAACTTAAATCATTTTATCTCTACTCAAAACTGCTGACAAAAATATGTAGCTATTAAGTTAGATATTTCTAAGGCTTTTGACCGCGTTAGATGAGACTTTCTTTTACATCTCCTACATCAAATGCATTTTTCTCCAAAGTTTCATAACCTCATAATGCAATGTGGTACTATAATTTCTTACTCTATTTTGGTAAATGGCTCTTATACACATCATTTCGCCCCCTATAGAGGACTTAGACAAGGAGACACCCTCTATCATTTTCTCTTTACTTTAGGTGTTGAGGCTTTATCCCAAAACCTGCATTACAAGCAACATATGGAAAACCTTACAAGGAATTTCACCCTCTAACCGTACACCCCTAATCTCACATCTAAAATTTGTTGATGACGGTATCGTCTACTTCGCCCTTAATACTAACACCGCATCTCACATATATACTCTTTTAAAATGATTATAGCACTCAATCTAGATGAAAAATAAATTTATACAAGTCATCCTTTATTCTTAGGCCAAGGTGTAACCCCTAGGAAAAAGAGGCTTTCAGAAACATCACAGGCATCCCCCCTCAAATAAGTTTGGGAAATTTCTTGGCGTAAATATGGATAACTCACCCAATTCAAACATCACAAAACAATATACACTTTAATTCAGGCAAAATTTGCCTCTTGGAATGGTTTGCTTCTTTTCAGGGCTGGTAAAGCTACTTTAATTGAATATTTCCTTACATCTACTTTAGTCTATCCCATGCCTATTAATCTTTTCCTTCAAAAAACATGAAACTTGATAGATAAACTGTTTAGTAATTTCTTTTGGGCGGGTGATTGCCATAAGAAATCTCTTCACTTAGTCTCATGGTATGAAATTTGCCAGTCCATCTGTCAGGGAGGTTTAGGGATTAGACTAGCACAACCTTTAAATAGATGGCTTTTTGACAAAAAAAAAATCTTGGCTTAAAAGAACTCACTCCCTTCTACCTATTTCCTAATATTTATAGTTGGAGAACCCTCCCTCGATAATGCTAGAACTACTTCCTCAAACTCGAATGCATGAAAATCTATTTGTCATGGGAAAAAATCTCCTTAGAGATCTAAAATGGAACAGAAAGCAGTTGCTCATTCAAGGAAATTGTTGTTAGGATTCCAATACGTGAGAGAACAAGAGAAAGCAAGAAAAACAAGAGTATGATCAAGAACACAAGAAATTTAACGTGGTTCACTAGTTTTGAGAATAGCTAATCCACGGCCAAACCAAACCAATTTATTGATGAGAAGATAATACCAATTACAAGCACGACCCAAAATCATGAGCCTAGCATCTATTTATACTAGTACCAAACTTGGGGCCAAAGTTACTACCAAAACAATCCGAAACTAATTAGGAATGAATCTGTCCAAAATTGTGTCCAAAAATATTGGAAACAATTCGTTGCCAAAAAAGGAAGTCGAAGCCGACTAGAACACTGCCACACTTGTAGCCGCCTTTGACCCAAAGAAACACTCCTACCTCCAAAACAATGTCACTGCATGTCTAGCTGTCTTCATTTTTTCTTTGACAAAAAAACAAAGACACCTATAGCCAACCAAAGTCCATGCCGACCCATGCACAATTCAAACAGTGCACATGCACTCATTCACACAGCCACTAACCAATTATTGGCCATATGATGAGCTTTGTTTGGCCAACTTTCAATTTCACCGTTTGAATCAAAAGAGACCCAACAAACCTCCCCCTTGATTCAAACCCTAAAACTACCGAACCAATTCTTCTCATCAACAAACTCAATCTGAGTGTATTCCCGATTTGCGGAATTTCAACACACTCACAATGCGTCCCAACAAACGCCTCTTCAATGCACCATGACTAATGCATACTCCAACGTTGCGTCAATGACACTTCGCAACAAAGTGTCTATCAAACTATGTCATGACAATTTGCGCTGCCACCCGCACCAATGCGCAAAACAAATAACCGATGCGCGCCAATCCATGATCCAATCGCGCCACCAACCGATGCGTGCACAATAACACACCACCAATCCGCGTGCCCAATAACACGCACCCATGCTCCATGTCCGGAGCCCGAACCGCCCCCGAGGGGCCTAGAGAGCATCATCGTCCTCGGGTGTTGTCCCTCCTCCTCCCCCTGAAGCGATAGCTACAGACGTCCGATTCTTGGGACACTCCCTCTTCCAATGACCTTTCTGTCCGCAAAAAGCACATACGTCCGAAGGTAAGTCGGATCCACCTCGTCTATATCCTTTACCTTTTCCTCTCCTAACAATCAACGCTCCAGAAGCATGATCGTCCTTCCCAGCCGCCTTGTGCCTCAATTCCCTTGTATGAAGGGACGACCTAACTTCCTCTAGGGTTATCGTTTCTTTCCCAACAACGAACGATTGAACGAAACCCTCAAAAAATGGTGGAAAGGAAACTAATAAAATCAATGTCGCGTCAACATCACTAACAATCTCATCAATATTGCGCAGTTCAAGCAATATAGTGTTAAGAGTGTCTAAGTGATCACTAATACGCGTACCTTCAATCATCCGAAGACTGAATAGCCGCTGCTTCAACATCAATTTGTTGGCCACGGATTTCTACGCGTAGAGATCCTCCAACTTTGTCCACAATCCAGCTGCGGTATCCTGATCTGCAACCCCAGTGACCACGTCGTCCGCGAGGCACAACATGATCGTCGAATGCGCCTTATCCTCCATCTTCGCAAACGCCAAAGTGCTTGTATCCGTGTCCTCCTCGATAGCCAATGGCAACCACAGATCTTGCTGCTTTAATAAAGCACGCATCTTGATTTGCTAGAGACTAAAACTATTCCTGCCATCGAACCGATCAATCTTGATCATCGAACTCACCATAGCTTCTCTTGAGACTCAGCGAACCTGGCTCTGATACCACTTGTTAGGATTCCAATACGTGAGAGAACAAGAGAAAGCAAGAACAACAAGAGTATGATCAAGAACACAAGAAATTTAACGTGGTTCACTAGTTTTGAGACTAGCTAATCCACGGCCAAACCAAACCAATTTATTGATGAGAAGATAATACCAATTACAAGCACGACCCAAAATCATGAGCCTAGCATCTATTTATACTAGTACCAAACTTGGGGCCAAAGTTACTACCAAAACAATCCGAAAATAATTAGGAATGAATCTGTCCAAAATTGTGTCCAAATATATTGGAAACAATTCGTTGCCAAAAAAGGAAGTCGAAGCCGGCTAGAACACTGCCACACTTGTAGCCGCCTTTGACCCAAAGAAACACTCCTACCTCCAAAACAATGTCACTGCATGTCTAGCTGTCTTTATTTTTTCTTTGACAAAAAAACAAAGACACCTATAGCCAACCAAAGTCCATGCCGACCCATGCACAATTCAAACAGTGCACATGCACTCATTCACACAGCCACTAACCAATCATTGGCCATATGATGAGCTTTGTTTGGCCAACTTTCAATTTCACCGTTTGAATCAAAAGAGACCCAACAATTGTAGGATCCCTGATGTCCTGTCAATGCCATTAGAGAAGAATGGAAAGAAGATAATAGTATCAAAAGGCTTTTTTACTTAATTTGGGATGGCTCTCCCAAAAAATGGGATGAAGAGCTTCTAGACCACTGCTTCCCCCCTTGGCTCAGTAACCTATCAGTTCTACACATTTTATCCAAGAAAATTTTAAACACACCCTTGCCTGGACATATACCAAATTAAGGATGGCAAGGGGTCGGATCCGGATGAGATCATGCCCTACTCGATCTAGATCTAACCAAGAGAAATGGGATCCAGACCCGTTCAGATCTTCATCGGATTTGGATCGGTTTGGGTTTAATTCAGCTTATCCAAATCTGATCTTTAATCCACATAGTACGTTGTCGGATCGGATGATCGGATCCGGCTCGGTTTGCTATAAAATTAAAAAAAAAATAGCGTAAAAAATAAAAAATGATTTCATACGCCAAGGCATGTTCGTAAGTTATGAAGACTAAAACACAAAAAGAAATAACTTTGTAGGTTAGAGTTATTATTGTATTATTTTTCGAAGTGTAAGTGAGACTTTAATAGGGGTATATTTTTAAAGTACACATATACGCCGGATATGATCGGGTCGGAACCCTGTGGATCTACCCTCAAATCCAAATTCATATCCAAGTCCGATCAGGTCTGGCTTTCGGGATCCAAATTTGATCGATTTTTAATTGGATCGTGTAAGTTCACAGGTTTCCCAAAGCTATTTCAAGGCGTTGAAACAGTTTTCAAAGCCTTGAATTAACATTCAAAGCCTTTAAACTGTCTGTCCTGTATGTATATTCTAAGCGGAAATTTTTATGATATTATTTTAACTCTCTCACCCCTATAATTGATCTGTTATTACTTGATGATGAAAAAAAACTTTTTATTCACTTAGACTTCATTTGATTAACCTGTTTGACTTAATTTTGCAAGGATTAAACTGCCAGGGTTGTTCTACTTCCGTGGCATCCCATGTTTCACACAACTGCTCACTTCTGTCGTCAGATTTACTGTCTCGAAATCGCTCATCAACCTTCTTCCATACAGAATATCTTTGAGAAATTTGGCATAAGTGGGCATCTTTGCCAAATCCTCAGCGAACGGTAGGTTGATCTGCAGTTGTTTAAATACTTCGAGAAATCTGGTGTAGTCTTTGCTATCATCCCACTTTGGCATCTTAAAAGGATAAGGTACCTATTTAGAGACAGGCACCATTTTTGACTCATCCTTCTTAGTCTGCACTGCATCCTTCTTGACCGGTCGCGTTGGATGGGGGCTGATGGTCGGTCTGTCTTCCCTGTCAAAAACTTCGTGTACAATATTCTCTGATTTTTCTACACGTGCATGACGGGGATACGGTGGATATTTTAGTGCTATTCCACTACCAGTAGTGATGGCGTTGATATCAGTACGTGGATTGTTCACGATATTTGAAGGTAAGTTCTCTTGTCCTCTATCTGCTTGGTGTTGTACAAACTGCCCGACTTGTACTTCCAACGTGCGTATCACAGTTTTCGATGTGGTCATATCTGCTGTAAGTGCATCTGGCTGGGAAAACCTGGCTTCCATGTTTGTAAACTAGCATCAAATTTACTCATGTAGCTTTCAAACTGCTGCATTGATAGCCCTGTCAGTGTTAGAGGTGTTGGTGCTGCTTGCTGTGCCTGTGGTTAGTGATGGAAGCCTGGTGCATAAATTTTTGCGTTGGCGATTCTATACTGGAAACGGTGATGGTCACGTGTTCGTGGCCTGTATCGACTGGGGTCCCACTACAGCTGCGCATAGTTGGCATCCTCAGATCTGAGTTCATTGATTGCTGCACCAAAATCAGGCTCGTCTACTGCTGCAACAGACTTCTTTTTTGAGTAAACCTTCTTGACCAAATCTTGAACTACTTTGGTAAGGTTGTCAATTCGATCATCAGCAACTAGCTCGGCTAGGGCGGTGCGTCTGCAGTCATCAAACAGGCGAGTGTCCTGCTTGGCTAACTGCTTCATCAGATCCTATGCTCCATTTTTGTCCACATGGTATAGAAAATTCACCCGGCTTCTCGGTCAATAGTGTCAGCATTCTCTCTGTCTAGGGTATGGTAGAATACTTGTAGAATCTTCGGGTCCCCAAAACCGAGATTAGGTCATCTTTTCACCGATCGCATCGGACAGTCCCATGCGTCTACCACTGTCTCTCCCATCTTCTGTTTTAGTGATAAGATCTCACTCTACAGTTGGATGACTCTAGAGTCAGGGTAGAATTTTGCAAGAAAATATGCAACACACTCTTCCCATATAGTGATGGACTTTGGTGCTCGGGATTCGAGCCAATCCTTGACTGTCTCGTACAGACGATACGGAAGCAGTATCAGTTTGAGTGCTTCTGCTTAAACTCCCTTGTACCTCACCTTGTTGCAATAATCTTCAAATTTCCCGATATCGTCATTCGGTTCTTCATCTGCTTTTGCCATGGAATGGACAGATTGTCTAGATAGTCTGGATGTTGGAAGGTTTTAGATCAAAGTGCTATGCGGCGATCTCAGGCACCACAATGACTGGCTCATGTCCTCCCGTAGGGCCTTCGAAAGTTTCCACCAAGGCCCTGCCCGATCTGTTGAATGTTCTCAGATTGTGTCGGGCAACAAAGCTTGATTTGATCAGATCCTCAATGTACCGAGCCATCTGTGGTGGGCCATCTGCTGGAACCTGTTCTCTTGGTTCAGTCATTCTGGTTTCTCGGTGTCTGTAGTTTTGCTCTCTGAAAAGCTGTTATGGATCGTCGAGTGGCTGCACCAAGTTGTGAGGCAATCTGGGCATGCACTAGAAGTTCCTGAAAAATAGAGATTTTCAAGAGCATCGAGATAAACAGAAAAATAAAAAATAAGAGAAGAAAAAAAAACTTCAAAACTAATTCTGACTACTAAGTAAAACTGTTACTGTTCCCCGGCAACGGCGCCAAAAACTTGACAAGAAATAAAGTAGAGTATTTTACGACTAAGATATCGAACCAACGAGAACAATTTTCGATTTTATTTTAGACAATCAGAATTAATAGAAAAGCTATAAAAAGGAGGAGTATTTTTGTAATACCCCGTTTAATTATAGGGAAAATTAATGACTTTCTCGTAAATTTAAGCGGTTATTTTCAAAATACATGTTGTGTGGGGAGGTATTCGTAATTTTAGATTCTATTAAATAGTTAATGTTGGGGTGATAGTAGTAGTTGACAAAAGCATTAATGCCTTGTAGGTAAATAATAATAATAACAATAAAATAAAATAAAACAAAATAAAATTTTGTTTCCTTTCTCCAACATCCGATGAATTGTTTTTTTCACCCCCAACATGTTTCCCAATCCCCAACACACACACACATACACTCTCTCTCTCTCACTCCCACCCTTATAACATCATCCTCTTCTTCTTTTTCCTCACAACCAACACCACCACCATCGGACACAACCACCGCCACCACTTACTGCCAACTCTCTCTCTGCCCAAGGCCATCACCACCACCACCTACACCTCTCCCTCTCGCCTCTTTTTGGCCCAAAGAAAACCCACCACCACCACCACCTCAAACGCCATCACCGCCACTTCCACAAACACCACCAACGCCCTTCACCACCCACCTCTCAGTCCCCATCCATCTATCTCTCTGGTTCGCTAAAAGCAGGGGAAGCAGCAGCAGCAGAAAGCATCGGTCCAAGGCCAGCCACTACCGCCGCTGCCACCGTCTGGAGGAGACCCACCAAGCACCGCCACTTCCATTTCTTCCAACCTCTGCTTCCCTCTCAATTACCCACTCTATTTCGACCCCATTAGCAGATGATGAAGAAGAAGAAACAGAGGCACAAGCAGCTGTTGTAGCCGAAGAAGATGACCTCGCCGGCGAGGCTCCATGTTTCCCTTTCCCCTGTCTCCTCCGACTCATGGGGGTCCGACGAAGCTCGAGGAAACTTCAGCCAAGTTTAGAAGTTAATGGAGCACCGCCGTCGAGCTCCACCACCGGCGCCAACTCCGACGAACTTGACCCTCCTTGTTTCTCCACCGCTTTTCATTTTGTGGCGGGTAAACTAAAAAACCTCAGATAATTCGTTTTATATAGTCAAAACGTGATCTTGTGGGCTCTAAATCGATTTGGGTAGGAAGAATTAAGCATGTTCATGTTTGGGGGGGTTAAAGTGTCTTTTCAAAAACTTATAGGGTATAAAGTGTTGAATCTGGAAGTTGCCATTTAAGGTGGTGGTAATTTCTGGGGAGCCCCTTGTCTTTCACCCAAATTTAATTATTTAATTAACTCATTTGTTTAATTTATGTATATTATTATTTGATGTTAACTAATTAGATATTCTAAAATAACTAAATAAAATAAATATTTTTGTGGTGACAATGATAAGTTAAATAAATTGGAAATTAGTTATAATTTTATATTCAATTTCTTGAAATTTATAATTTCACTTTTGTTTTTAATCGATAAAGAATAGTTATTTCATTATTAGCTAAAAGTCACTTTGGTTTTAACAAATAATAAGTTTAAATAGTCATAGAAATTTAATGACCACTTTACCAACAACTGAACTTGTTAAAATTGAGTATTATTTTCAATAAATAAAATGAAGTGGTTGTAAATTGTAGAATGTTAAGAAACGATTTCCACCACAAAAATATTACGTTTAAAAATATATGAATTGTTGTTACTTAATAAAATTTCTAAATCTCTCATAGTAAGTAGTACTTGTTATTGAAATAATACATAGTTGTCAAATAATGCTTTATCGATATTTTAGAGTGTCTATTTATCGAAATACTAATCTTTTATCAATAAACGAGTTAACCTCTATTTAAGTAAATATGTACGTCTCATAAAATTATTACGTTGGGGGTCGTGAGAGTTGGACTCAGTATACGACCTAGTCGAGCATTCGTATAGAACTAGTGAATTATTTTATTTAGAAGTAAATTTTTTGTAATTATAAATTGATAATTGTAGGCGACGGTTTCATAGACGTGGGCCACGTCAACTACCTGTCAGAGCTACTTTCGGATAATGGATGTCTCGACGTGCGGTGAGTTACATGATTAGCCTTGATTGCCTAGCTTCCTTTGTGTCAAGGAATGATTTTATATTCTGTATCAAAAATATACATGTGAGTTTTATATGCTTAGCCTTGCGTGCCAGCTTATTTCGTGTCCACTACTTGTCCAATTGAAAAATAGTTGTCGTATTTCATCCCCTACTTGACAAGGGTGTTTTAATTGTTTTCAAATCTTCAAATTATTATTTGAGCTTAGAATACTTGTCACACTTGATCAGAAATCAATAATAACGTAATGTATACAAACCATTGATGTTACTTATATTTGATGATGATTCCCTGGGCTTAGTCCCTAAAGAAGTATTCGAGTTAGATCCCCGAAGTTACTTATATTGGGTGATGATTCCCTGGTCTTAGTTCCTAAAGAGATAATCGGGTTAGTTCCCCGTAGTTACTTATATTGGGTGATGATTCCCTGGGCTTAGTCCCTAAAGAGATAATCGGGTTAGATCCTCGTAGTTACTTATATCGGGTGATGATTCCCTGGACTTAGTCTCTAAAGAGATATTCGGGTTCGATCCCCGGAGTAAAGTGAAATGATTCGCAAGTACCGAACCAGTTATGTTACTTTTATTATGGGTGATGATTCCCTGGGCTTTGGTCCCTAAAGATATGGCACTACGTGCACCCCGACTCCTTCCCCGTAGGCTGGAGTAAAGCTTATAGATACCACTCCTTTGATTGACTATCTTAGGAGGGTATTGCAACACTTAAGGTCTAGAATGTCTGATTGTGGTCACTGGTCTACCCGGTGCTGTGGAATTAATAATAATACAATTACTATGTTTGGGAACAGTTATATTTAAGCCGCTATCTGAATAGGTCTTTCCACACGTGAAAGATTTAAATATGAAAATTTTAACGTATGAGAAATTTCATTGGGACATCTTGGTAAACATATTTGTTACATGAGAAACAATCAGTATTTGTTAATGTTATTGCTTTTATATTAAAATAAGTTGTTATACCCACTCTCTGTTACTGTTACTATTTTAAACATGTAATCATGTATCCTATCTCACCTTCCTGTTTTTTACATGCTAAGGTGTATCTCACTCAGCATTTCTTACTGACTTTCGAAAAACTGCGGTCTTTGTTTCATTCCCCCGCAGGTTTAGGAGCTGGGATAATGAAGTAGCGGGATTCGAGACTCACGTAGGTTATCATGTATCATCACTTTACGATGAGAAAACTAGTTTAAAACCATTATACTAATGTTGTACATGTATTGTAGCATAAATATGATAATATAATAACTGGTTATTTCACTTTTATGGAATGTTTTCGATCTCTGCTATTCTACTAGCACTCTCCCGGTCTCTCCCGAGTCGGACCAGTGGAGTGTTACAGCTTTGATTTGAGAGTTATTGAATTAAATAACAGTAAATAAAATCAATAATAAAACAACTATTTTTGTTATGAATTTTATGAGAATATTTTCTAAGGTTGAAACTGATGGATTAAAGATCTAGGCTCCCGGATCCCCTAGGGTTACTATTAAGCTTTTCTAGTTTGTCTTCATTTCAGAAACACAGTGGTTTTGTTTATTCCATCATACCAATGTTGCAATCTCCTCTCGGTCTCTTGCACCTGTCACTCCCCTGCAGCTTTTCGGGTCCTCTCAGTCCACCTAGATCTGCAGGTTCGTTATAAGTCTGCTAGGGTAACATTCTCTCCTCTCGGTCTCCCCCTAAATGTCTAGCACTAGGTCTGATGCTTTTCAGGCTAGTCCCTGATTCTCTTCACATCTCTGTCCATCAAGGCAGGAAACTAAATCCAGTCTTCTATTCCTAACTCTCACTGACCACTCTCGCGCACCAGAGCCTGTCTGTAGCACTTTAGGTTGATCAGGCCGTTCATGCATAAATACTAAAAACGAAGACAAATTAATAAACAAAACTCGACTGTATTAAGACTAAACCAGTCATGAGTCTGATAATCAAGAACAAACTAAGTTGCTGAAATCATAAACCCTATGTTCACCGAGAACCTAGGTAAAGCGTTAAGCTAGCTTACATTATTGAAAAACAGAGTTTCATAAATAAAAGAGAAGATAGATCAAACGAGTTTTCTGCTGGAAACTTGGACTGCTCCGTGCTCTGTTGTGATTTTAGATGTGAGTTTGAATGAATTTTTTTGTGCCCCGGGACTCCTCTTTTATACTGCCACAGTTTCCAAAATTGATGCCTGAAATCACCATTCTGACCTTGTCTAAACTGCCTCAAGAAGCTTCTGGAGACCTGCGTTTGAATGCAGGAGGCTGCGTTTAGACGCATCCTTGGACTTTGACCGTTTGACTTTTCTTTTCTGCGTTTGAACGCAGGGGGCTGCCTTTGAACGCAACCTGCGTCTGAACGCACATTATGCGTTTGAACGCAGCTCCCTTTTCTTCCTGTGCTTTATTTCTGCCTGCTGACTTTTCTGCACTTTTGACCTCCTGCGCCTGAACGCAAGGTCTGCGTTTGAACGCAACCAGCTTTCTGTCCATAGCCAGTTTCTGTCTTTTTGCTTCTGGGTTCCTGCGTCTGAACGCTGGCCGCTGCATCTGACTGTAGCACCTCTTCTGCATCTTTTCTGCTCTTCTGCCTTGGTACTCTGCCTCCATTCCCGAGCCTCTTTTTGCATTTCTGTACCTGTTTCCTGCACATACAAAAACTACCCGCGATCATATCCATATAAACGCAAATATGCATGAAATTACTCAAATACCACATTATCTGGCTCAGCGTTCTCTATCCTGTACCAAGGTCTAAACTGCCTATAACTAGGCAAAAATACTCCAAACATGGTCAGAATGAACTGTAATATACATCCCAGAATAACTCTATCTGAGAGTTATCACATATAAGAACTTATTGTTCGAGGTTCCGAACATGGATGAGAAGACAAAGTCTTCTACTTCCTTAGCTTATTACAACCATGGTTAAAGCATGGAGTTTGATAGACATGGAGTGAAGTGTCGGACACTAGCCACATATGAGGCAAAATCCATGGAGTTAGTTCAAGGGATCAAATCCAAGTACCCTCATAGGTACCATAAGGAGAGTGAGGACCACGAGAAAGGGGTCGGCAGCGGCACTGAAGAATGTCGTGAACGAGATAGAAAAGGAAAAAAAAAAAGAATGGAAGTGTTGAGGAAGAAAAAAAGAGACAAAGAAAAGGAAAAGCAAAAAAAATGGGGGGTTGCCATTGGTGCAAGGATCATCATAACTTGAGGCTCTGTCAAAAACCCAAGAAGCTCAACGCACTGGAAGCCAAAACCACAAAACCAGAAGCCAATGAGGCAAAAAGAAGGGAAGATACACTCCGAGTACTCAATACGCTTCATGCAAGAGAAGGGACAGTCCTAGAGAGAGAAGGTTTTTAGAGAGAGGTTTTTTCTCTCAAAAAATCTGAAATCTTCTAGAGGTGAGTGATTAGTGTGTTTTTTAAGCACTCTAATTTGTTAGTCCGGCGACGGCTAAGTCTTCTCTTTTCATTTCACTTCCTTTTCTTCTTTCTTCGGAGGTCTTAGTTTCTTCCGTTCTATTACCAAAAATCCAGAAAAAATCACAAAAGTTTTCGTTTAAGTCCAATGGAAATAGAAAAAATGGAGGAAAAAAGAGAGAGCCCAACAAATAAAGGTGAAATATCTGCAGAAGAAGGTCAAGCAGAAATGGAGTTACAGCTTGAAGATGATGAACAAATCCAACAATCTCTGAGCAGAAGGTGCCTAATCGGAAAGATCAAAGAAAAAAGAGAGATCCGGATACAGACGGTGAAAGGGATCTTCATGAAGGTCTGGAGATTAAAGGAGGACTTCAAGGTGACTGCTAGAGGTGGCAATCTTTTCTCATTCGTCTTCACAGATGAGGAAGATTGTGACAGAGTATGGAATGGTACACCATGGCTGGTTCAAAACAATCTTATGATTATGAGAAAGCTGGAGGAAGAGACAATACCAGAAAGGTTAGGGTTCTCTGAGTCCCCCTTCTGGATTCAGGTAAGAGGATTACCTCTTGAAAAAATGACAAAAACAAATTCAGAAATTATTGGGCAGAGTATTGGAAGATTATTGGATTCCGATGCAGATGAAAAAGGGAAGTTCGAAAATTGCCCGTATATGGGACTAAGAATCATGGTAGATATAGAAAAGCCTCTGAAACAAGGTTTTAAGATGAAGCTAAAGGATGGAAGTTATCTTTGGATACCGTTCAAATATGAAAATCTGTGTGATTTTTGTTTCCGGTGTGGACGAATTGGGCATGAAAAGTTTGAGTGTAAATGGATCTCTCAGAGAAAAGGTATGGATTCGGGGTATGGTATTCATCTAAAGGCGTTGGAACAAAAGAGATTTCATCAGCCAAAAACAGAGCAGGGGACAAAATTGACGGAAGAAAGAAGAAGCCTCGCCGGATTCTGGGGAAGCAGCTACCGGAAAAGCAGACGAGGGGAGGACGTCAGCTAATCGGAAAAGGACGATACGTTAACGCGTGAAAGGACATACAGAGAGGCACATGACAGTACACGTGGAGACTGCTGCAGAGGAAAGGACAAGGAGGAAGATCCGTACAACAGCAGGAATATCGTGCAATGGAAGCCAATGAGGGAGGGACACGTGTCCTCAGGAGCCAGACAGAGTGAAGGAAATTGCGTGGAAATAAGGGTAGAAGATCTAGAAGAAAGAGAAGGGAAGGGGCAATATTAGAAGGATAAGTATGATGGTACAGACGCCCTGATAAACCCTTGGTTTTTGGGCCTGGACCAGAGTAAGCCCAGTCCAACAAATCATCCTTTCAAGAATATTAAAAGCCCAGCGTTTGGGGGCCTCATAAGCCTCAAAGGTAGAGACCCAATACAAATGTTGGGCCAGTATGTAGCCCAATATTTAAACCTGATGCTAGAAAGCCCGATCCATCTGGTTGGAAATGAAAATACAAGTTTGACTAGTAAAGCAAGTCAATCAATAGAAGATAGTAAGAACCCTAATTCTAGAGAAGAAGAAGAGAGAGAGAATAACACAGAAGCGTACACTCCAATTCTAACAGAAGAGGAATTGAAACTTGATACTCGCAGATGGGTTGTCAATACCAGTTTGGCAGAGGATCTCAAGCAAAAGGCGCAACTAAAAAGGGAGTTTACAAAGGTCATGTATCCGACCCCAAGAGAACTGAAGAGGCGAGGAATTGTCAAGAAAGGAGAAAGAAGCTTTGTTCCAGAAAGATTAGAGGAAGTAATTGACGAAGAAAACTGGGACAATGAGGAAAAACAAACTTTCATTACAAGGAAGTACATAGATGCCAGAAATTTTTTCAAACGAGATGAGGATGGGATCTTCCGCAGAGTTAAAGTCAGGGTTGAGGACTTCATACAAGTGGAGGAAGAAGAGGAAGTTGCTGAGAAGAATTCTAAGGCCGAGGAGGCGGGCCATAACATGCCCCCCAAATATCCATGAGAGGACTAAGCTCGAATTGCAGGGGGATCGGGCAGG
Organism: Linanthus parryae; assembly: GCA_023055425.1. Classification (NCBI taxonomy): domain Eukaryota; kingdom Viridiplantae; phylum Streptophyta; class Magnoliopsida; order Ericales; family Polemoniaceae; genus Linanthus; species Linanthus parryae. Next base: position 128,919,235 of record JALGPY010000001.1, read on the forward strand.
CCGCTGCAATTCAACAGCTCAAAGCCCTAATAAAGCTAGAAGAAGTGGATTTGTTCTTTCTAGCAGAGACAAAGGTATGTTCTACAAAATACAAAAATAGTATTTTAAATTCTGATTTCTCAAATGTGCATTGTGTGGATCCAAAAGGGAGAAGTGGGGGACTTTGCTTCAGTTGGAAAAGCACTATTGACTGTGAGGTGGTTTTTAGTTCAAAAAGTTTAATTGCGGTGTTGATGCACCCGTGGCATGATAAACCAAGATGGATGTTGATCTGTGTGTATGCTCCATGTCTAGCTAGAAAGAGAGAAAAGGTGTGGAAGGATATTAGTTACATTCATAATCTATGTAAAATCCCCATGGCAGTGATAGGGGATTTTAATGAAGTCTGTTTTCAGGAAGAAAAAATGGGAGGTAGGAAAGTAGCGCAAAGCTCAAAAGGAGGACTTCTCCAGTTTATAAATACAATGGGGTTAATTGACCTCGGTTTTACTGGTTCAAAATACACTTGGTCAAACGGTTGGCAAGTGAACAGATTGATAAGGGAAAGAATTGATAAGTGTTATGCATCCAGAGAGTGGAGAACCAGCTTTCCAAATTCAAATATTTTTCACAAGACTGCAGGACTCTCAGATCATATTCCAATTATTCTGGAGCTAGACAAAATAGAAAGTGGGGTTAGAAGACCCTTTAGGTTCGAAGCTATGTGGATTAGAGACAAAACTAGTAAGGATGTGGTGGCAGCTAGCTGGCAACAACATAAAGCTGAGCAACCTGGGAAGAATTGGCAGAGACAATTGAAAAGCACTAAGACAGCTCTCAAGAAGTGGAATAGAGAGAATTTTGGCTGGTTGGACACCCAGATAAAGGAAGCCACCACTAAACTGCAAGAAATTCAACAGATGGATGTAATGGACAATGCTGCTGAAAGAGGGGTCAAAAACTCTTTGAAAGAACTGCTCACTAGACAAGAAATCTTATGGAAGCAGAAATCTAGGGACAACTGGCTTGCAGAGGGTGATGCAAATACAAAATATTTCCACACTATAGCATCCATAAGAGGGAAAAGAAACAAGATAGAAGGCATTCTCAAAGAAAATGGAGAATGGTGTTTCAAAAGAGAAGAAATAGGGGAGAAGTTTCAACACTTCTTTTGTGACTTGTTCAGATCTGAGGTGGAGGAGGTGCCTGAGTGGCTGAAAGAAATTGTTCCTCCTTCAGTGCTTGAGGAAGAGTGGAATGAAATGTGTAGAATCCCAGAAGATGATGAGATCAGAGAGGTCTTATTCAAAATGAGTAGCTTAAAGGCTCCTGGACCAGATGGTATGTCTGCCCTTTTTTATAAGCACTGTTGGAACATAGTTGGAAATGATTTCTGTGGAATAGGGAAAGAGTTCTTTACTTCTGGAAAAATGCCAAAAGCCTTAAATTGTACTTTCATCACTTTGATCCCAAAAATTGAAGGTGCTCATAAAGTCTCTCAGTTCAGACCTATCAGCCTCTGTAATGTAATTTACAAGGTTATTGCAAAGATAATAGCCAATAAGATTAAACCATGCCTTGAGAGAATCATCTGTCCTCTTCAAGCAGCCTTTGTTCCTCACAGACATATCCAGGATAATGCTATTCTCTTGCATGAGACTCTTCACACAATGGGAAGGAAAAAAGGGAAGAGTGGGTTGATGGCTATCAAGGTGGACATGGAAAAGGCTTATGACAGAATGGAGTGAAATTTTCTTGATTGCATGCTCAATGGATTAACTTCCCTCCTCAAGTAAGAAACTGGATTAAAGAATGCATAACTACTGTTCAATTATCCATACTCATTAATGGTGGTCCATTTGGTTTCTTCCCAGCTCAAAGAGGATTAAGACAAGGTGACCCCCTCTCACCTTATTTATTTATTATTGGGTCTGAATTACTCTCTAGAATCCTAAATTTTGCTAAAGAGAATGGCTAGCTGAGTGGGATTAAACTAGAAAGGAATTGTGATTCTCTTCATCACTTGATGTATGCTGAAGCAAAGTATGTAAATTGGTGCTTGCAACTTTATGAGGAAGTCTCTGGGCAGAAAGTGAATAAGCGAAAGTCAGCTTTATTTATGAGTAAACATATTTAGGGAAGAGAGAAAAAAAATATCAGAGAAGTGTTGGAGCTAAAAGAGGGGAATAAAAAGAGTGTGTATTTTGGGATTCCAATGTTTCAAGAAAGATAAAAAATTACCACTCATCAAAGCACCTTGGACAAGATGACTCATAAAGTTGAAGGGTAGAAAAGAAAGCAACTTTCATATGCTGGAAGAATGATATACATACAGACGGCTGTGAGTCCAGTCCCATCCTATCTCATGTCTATGTTTCTCCTCCCTAAGAATCTATGCAAAAAAATGGATGATTTGTGTGCTAATTTCTGGTGGGGGAGAAATGAGCAAAAGATGAAATTTCATTGGCTAAGTTGGGAAAGGCTTTGCCTAACTAAAGTTGAAGGAGGTCTGGGTTTTAAGCAAAGTGAAAAGGTCAATATGGATCTGATTTCAAAACTCAGATGGCATTTATGGAGTAATAAAGAGTGTGTGTGGGTGAAACAACTTACTGGCAAGTATTGTAGTAGACTTGAGTTCCAAAAGGTGGAGGCTAAGAAAACTGACTCCTGCTTCTGGAAAGGAGTGCTTAAATGTAGAAGTATCATTGAGAAAGGAGCATACAAGATTATTGGTAATGGAGACAACATAGATATATGGCAAGATCCATGGGTGCCAAATCTGGAAAAATCAAAGCCAAAGCCTCCAGAGGATGTTACTCATGCCCCAAAAAGAGTAAGGGATTTATTTGCAGGCAACACTAGAGAATGGAAGACTAAAATTTTGCAAGAATGGTTTGATGAACAAGAACAGGAGGAGATAAAGAAATTGAAAATTCCTCTAAAGGAGGTACAAGATAAATGGTGCTGGATTCTAGATAAGAAAGGGGAAATTACTGCAAATGGCATATAAGTCTCTAAATCCAACTAGACAAACTAGAGAGAATACTGATGTGCACAAAGAGGTCTGGAAAAGTTTATGGAAAGCTAGACTTCATAATAGACTCAAGATGGTGCTTTGGAGAGCTGCTAAAAACATAATGCCAACTCATCAGAGAATTAGAAGCAGATTTGCTGATATTGATGACAGATGCCTTATTTGCCAAATGGAGGAAGAAAATGAGGTTCATATTCTTCTTAAGTGTCATGTGGCCAGACAAGTGTGGAGTAATGTGATGGGAATTAGAACACATTTAATACAGTGCGATACTATCATTGAATGGTATGAATATTTACTCAATAAGCAAAATGATTGGCCTATGGATATGGATGAAATTTGGAAGATTACTTCTTGTATTTTTGAGAAGTTATGGATGATAAGAAACAGATGCAATCAAGAGAAAGAAGCCCAGAACTGGAACATTACCAAGTTGGAGAAAGTATGCAGAGAGGTAAGATCTCATTGTGAGAGATACAACATAGAATTAAAAAAGAGGACAGACACTCCAATGGTGGTCATAACTGAGGATAGATGGTCACCTCCTAGGGAGGAGGGCATGAAAGTCAACTGTGATGCAAGTCTGGATTTCAAGAAAGGAGTGGCAGGAATAGATATTATTATGAGGGATCATTTAGGTTCAGTGAAGAAAATTAGTACAAGATGGTGCCAAGTTAACTCCATTGAGGATGCATAGCTTCTGGGGATTGAGATAGCGGTGGAAGATGCAATTTCCCAGCAGTTAAAAGAAGTGCTAACTGAATCAGATTGTCAAAAGGTGGTGCAAGCAGTAAATGATCCTTCAAAAGCTGAGTGGGAGCTGAAGAACAGAGTTGAAGCAATTTTTAAGAGAATCAGGAGGTATAGAAATGTAAGTGTAGTCGATTGATTCAGAAACAGTAACAAACTTGCCCATTACGTAGCAAATTGGGCAAGAATTAAACAGAAGGCTGGTTATTTTATGTTAGAAGATTTGGATCCCATTTGTAGGGAGATCCAAAAGAAAGAAAAAGGTTAGCCAGGAGGCTTGTTCCTGGAGTTTTGGTGCTGGCTGTTTTTTGTTTATTTAATTCCAATTCATAAAAAAAAATATGCTTCATGCTAGAGTAGGAACAAGCCATGCACAATAGAATGGGTTGGCATATGTGGAGGTCAAGTTCATTGGCAAGACCTCGAAGGCCCTCATTGATACCGGAGCCACCAAAAAACTTTGGGTTCAAGGATGAGGCATGAAGACTTGTCTTGACGGTGGTTTGAAATGGAGGAAGGGTGAAGACGACACATTCCATCATTGGAACACTATAAGGCATAGTGCGAGGTGTACTAGTGTAGCTCTTTTCATGGAGATGACACATACTCGTATCGGTTATCCCTATGGATGATCATATCATGGTGCTTGGAGCGGAGTCCATGAACAAAGAGAAGACATCCCCATTGCGTCCTTTCAACAATAGGAGCATTCTTAGATATGGAGTCCACCATACTGTCCCACTGATAGGAGAATTAGAAGGGTGAGCTGAGACATTGTCATCACTCTGATTGATCGAGGATTTCGAAAGGGGTGAGGGTCACATGGAAAACTGAGGTAATACAAGAGTGGAAATTTGAGGCAATGAAGGGACATGAGCCTTTGAATTTACAGCGTGTCGAAGACTCAACGGCGATACTTGCAGCAACAGGTTTACGTGGGGAGAGTCCCCGCACTAGAAACAGGGAGATGTTGTTAACACAAAAACTTAATTGGGCTCTAATATAGCACATGGGACCATGTAGGAATCATGAAAGACAATTTCGAGCGTTAAAAAAGGGAAAGAAATCTTGCATGCTAGGGTTACTTCATTGCAGAAGGGAGGTTGAGACCATATTGGCCACAAAAGTGGATCCAGCGGCTAGGCGCCCTAAGGGTGTGGAGTGCTTGGGTGGTGGAAGAGGAAAATTGGTGGAGAGATAACAAAGCTGAGACATAAGATGACTCCACGATATACGGTCAACGAGGGCATCAAAATTGGAGGAGAGATAAGAGAGCAGAGAAACGATCATACCAAACAAAATATTTTTTGTCGCGACTTCATGTTTTTGAGCCACGAGGTCTTAACTATGGTTTTTAGAAACCACCCCCCCCCCCTCCAATACGTTTCCGGTCTCCATTTGCGGGATTTGGAGTAAAAAGTGGTGTTCTCAAGATTGCCCGCCGTTAATTTGATCAGGCTACACTCAATTATAGGCGTATGGACGGATGTTCACACCTTCACCTTGAGGATGTAGTGTTTTCAACCGCGAGGGAGTTGATACTGGTCACCCGATCCTTTATTTAACTAGCTATTAGTTAGTTACTATTTATTCTTTTATTTATTTAATTTGGTTTGATTAATTAATTTGTTTAATTAGGTTATTTATTTAATTAGCCCAACCAGGTTTTCTATTTGGTTCTTTCCCGTCCCATAAGATTCGAACTGTCTAGTTAGGGTTAATTTATTTTCTATTTAAACAAGATGTAATCGCAATTTTATTGATCATTGAAGAAGAATTAAAGTGTCGAGTGGGTTTTTATGTTTTTCGTGTGTGTTCATGTTCGTGTGGAGATTGATAGCATCTCGAGTTACTATCGCGTGAGGTAAACCCTAACATTATTACATGTGAGTTTCTATGTTTTTTCATAATACAAAGAACATTTGCAGGAGTCTCATGGCTGCCAAGGTATGACACTTGCTTTGGTCGGAGATTGAGATATCGGCAAAGCTATGCGTAGCCCCACAGTTTGAGAGGAGATGTTAGTAAATTACGTGTAGAGCGCCCACGGGGTGCTTCGTAATCTGACACAAACTCTAAAGGGGTAGTCTGCAATAAGCTAGAAGTTTGTCTATAGAGACACCTTTTACATTAAATCTGCATGTGGGCATAAACTAATTTATTCACAGTTCATAGGAACCCTAGCCTCTCTCACATTAATTCAAAAGCGGAACGTGGTGTAAATCACAATGTCGTCCTTGAGGTTCGCATTAGACTGTTGGGAGCGTGAGGAACGTAAATACAAGAACAACAACAAAATCACCATCCGCTGATATTCATCTGGAAAGCGGTAAACGCTAGAATCTTCTGCTATTATTTCTGCCTTTAGATCTAGATCATTTTTCCCTTCATCAACTGATCTCAAAAAAAAAAAAATTGTTTGGAATATACAAGTTAGTACAAATAAATTAAGAAAATTTACATTTCTAATTTTCTAAATAAGTTCAATTCATTCATCCTAAAAGATTGTATGTTTCGAAGAAACATTATAACAAGACTATACATAGTAAACGAAGGTTCATGCTAGGATAAAGTTGATAATATCATATGGGAATAAGTAAATGAGTTTCCTGAAAAGAAGAAGGGTAAGCGAGACACCTGACTAGCTTTCTTTACAGAACTTCGCTTGTAATATTTCTCAGACGTTTTCATTCGTTTTAGTGATATCCCATGCAACTATATCACCGTAGGTTGTTTTGCCCAACCACGAAAATCCATGTTTTGATACATTATTATGTGAGTTTCTATGTTTTTCCATAATACAAAGAATCTTTGCAGGAGTTTCATGGCGTCCAAGGTATGACACTTGTTATGGTAACGTTTGTTGGTGTTCCATGGGCCCCAGGGATGAAAGTTGTTATATATTTTAGTGGCCTCTACAAAGGAAGTTATGCAGAATGTCTGAAAAGAAATGTCGAAACAAAATGCAAGCAAGTTAATTTTCATTTCAAAAATAATTGGGCACATTGCCGACCTAGTAGCTTACAGGAGTCCTGTACTAAGGGGATCGTCACGATTGAGAACGAGACCCGGAAGAGATGATCGTCTGTTCACCTCAGCTTGAGCTGCAGCCTCCACCTGATCCAGGCGCGCCCGCTCGGCCCTAATGTTTGCAAGACTTTGCTGTGCAGTAACAAGGTTGACTTGGTTGTGCACTGCCTCAATTCGGCTGACCAGCCACGCAACACGGAGGGGAGAACTCCTGAGCATGCCCAGCCCACTAAAGAGGAACTCAGCATCAGCAGGATTGATTGTAGCAGGAGTGGTCTGATCTAAAGCAATTACAGCGTAGTAAAGAAAAGCCAACACTGTTAACCTGACAAAAGGACTAACAGATAGAATATCAGCAAATGTTTCCCTTCTCCGGAGACGGATGCGCGCTAGTACATCCACGTGCTCCTGGGGAACCCCAATACCAGCAATGATATCCCGGAGAGGTGGGATATCTGTCCTACCGGCGTCAACAGCAGCCTCATGCTCATTATACCCTGCGGGGAGAACCACACCATGAAGATTATAAGCATCTGATGTGGCCGAAGAACACCAAACGGGGCTTTCAGGCCTCTGGTGCGAGGGATGGTCTTGAGGAGTTACACTGGGAGCACAATCCTCTTCTCCGGAAATAGGAAGCTCGCAACGAGAGGAACCCACATTTTGACCCTTCAGGGTCTCAGAGAGAAGTGCATTCACCTGAGAACCCTCGCGTTCTTCCCCACACTGAGGTTTAAGAAATTCTGTTGATAAATAAAGCAAAGACCAAATCAGAACTAGGAACAAAACTCGGCAAAGGAAGAAAAGCAAATTGTTGTAAAATTTACCATAAGCAAGTGTCTCCTCCTGTTGAACAGGTATATTCTCTGGCTCATTAACAAGAAATTCCTCCCCATCATTGATAGGAACTTCTTCTTGTCTTTGTTTAACAGGAACAACCCCATGCCGAGTAGTTGTCTTCCCTCCATTAGCAGGAGCCTCCGCTTGAACAATAGAGGGAGTCTCTTGCTCAACAACAAGAACCTCCTCCTCATCACCTCCAGGTCCCTCAGAAAGTTGCACTGAAGTAGGGTCTGGAGCAATTCCCTCAGCCTGATCTGTTATTTCACGCCCCTGATCATCCTTGGCACCTACAAACAAAAGAGTCAGATTTCCACCAAAGATAAAAGATAGCAATCTCAATCCTCCACAATGCTAACCTGAGGGTTCACCTTGCTTTGGTGAAAAGTAGCGGCATGCCTCATCTATGGAGTATCCACTCTCAATGAGATGGGTCACCTTCGGGAGGAGCTTGAGAAATACTGCTTCTCGCTCACCTTCATTCAGGCCAGCACCAGCCAAAGCCTTGATAGCTTCCTCAACCCTGGTAGATTGTAAGGCTGCGGCCTCAACAGCGGCTTCCTGCTCAGAAGCCTTAAGTGCAGCCTCTAGTTGAGCATCTACTTTTGCCAAGATGCGGCCATCTTTCTTCTTGGCTGCTGCGGCTTTAGCCTTCGATGCACGATGAGTGCTGGCTTGAAGAACATCTGTTTCAGCTTTTGGCGACTTAACTCCAGAAAGATCTGCAAAGAAAGCACTAGGGAAACTTGTATACTTTCTCGGAGAAAAAAAAGTGGGAAAACAAACCAAATCTTACCTGCTGCAGTTGAATTATCAAGAGAAGTACATTGCTTCTTACCCCCTGCTCTTCCTTTCCTGGAAGGATTCCGCCTTAGGTCCTGATTACCAGCAGGGGTAGAAGCCCTTGGAGGAGTCCTCAATGAAGGAATGCGCTTGGGAAAAGGTGGGTTTCCATCACCACTAGGATCCTCAGTGTTCCTCTTGCGCTTTTCAGGGGCTATGGCCGGACCACGGGACTTTGCGGTTTTTCTTCCGCTAGTCGAACTCCTCACCTGTGCATTTAACAAAATGTTATACAAATCACAAATATAAATCTTCTGAAGAAGTTAATGGACATAGTGTTTTGTAGTCAAGAAGCAAAAACAGACACCTAAAAGTTTGATGTTTGCCACAAAATGATTAGAATATCAGTTTTACATTTTCTTAAGAAATACCTAAAATGACAAATATTCAAAATAACAAAATCATAAGTTTGTGAATGATAACATGCAATACAAATGAAATATGAGCTGTTTGTAATCAGTAATTTTTTTCAAGGTAATATACTCACTACAGAGTCCTTACATTTTGAAGGCTAAGTTGATCTTGACGAGAAGACATGATAACGTGAAAGTAATAAATCAGACAAGCAAGAACAACTACAATTGAGATTCTTTGTCCAGTACGTACTCTACACCTCTAACATATGGGTGGGTACATATATATGGGTACATGAAGACATAATTTTAGAAGATTATTAATGTACCACATTAGTTGCAAGTATCTGAGTACAATTCAGCGCCCGCGAAATGAGTTAACTAATAAAATATCAGGACCACCGTTCACATTTGGAATGTCTTTTAATGTCATTGATGTAGCACACGGGTAGATACATTCACTTTCAATCCCCTTGAGACAAAATTTTTACTCATATATCAAATGTAACAACAACCATTTGTTCGTTGACACTTGTAGTCATATGTGTCGTTGCAATGACTTCTTGGCATCTAAATCACGCACGCAAACGAATATCAATTAATATAACTTTAGTAATGTGTTAATGGTTGAATCAAAACATGACTTACATTCCTTTCTTAGCTCTTAATGTGATGAACTATACAATATGTTTCTTAGTATGTCATAATTGTTATGCTTTATCTACGACGACTTCTGCTGATCATGTATCTATGGCAAGTGATTTGAAATGCGTTTATTGAATAACATATGCATACATAGTAATAATTAGTAATTTTGGTAGCTACTTTTTTCTTTTTTTTTTTTTTTTTTTGAGAATTATTTGGTGACTAGTTTTGGAAAGTAAAAGAATTTGATTGGTTGTAATGGTCATTGCGAAACTTTCAATTACTAATATTGGAGAAGATCAATACAGGTGTTTTTAACAAACATTTTTTTAGTTCAATTTTGCTGGGCATGTTTTCTTCGTCTAAAATGTTTATATAAGTAAATTTACATTCTACGAATTAATTAAAGGACAATTTACAGTAAGTGAGATGGCCAGTAGATTATTAATTATCTGGAAGCAACAATGAAAGGCCAATCCTCAACGGGGTGATGAAAGAGCTACATATAGATACTCAAAATATTGAGTAACCACCTTTGTTCTGTAATTTTATAAGATGTTTTACTTTCCGCTCCAGTTTCTTTTTTTCTAAACAATTTCAGTGAATGATTTTAGTATATGTACTTTTGCATGAAATTCAATGTGAATATGTGGTTTTTCATAATACAAAGAGGAAATAATGAAACTACAAAATTAAAAGAGAAATGTTAGGGAATCCACCAATGTGAAAATAGAATGTGTACACACAATCTGGTAATGTTTTGTCATTAAAAGCACATACCTTTATCTTTGAAGGAGGTGCCATAATGGAAATGTCATGAACAACGATCGAATTCCCACTATAAATAGACGATCCTGAAGACATGAACATCCATTATAAAAGCCATCTGGAAAATATTACAAGAATTCATGATAAGGAAGAAAACGTGATGTTAGAATTTTGGTTTGGTTCATTTGTCATTTAATTATGTAATTGTCATTCCAAACTCTTTACATGGTCAAATGTATATGTTAAGATATATTAAAATGTAAAGGTCCTGAATATTTGAGAAGGCAGTGGCTGGATGATCAAATGATAACAACAAGCTCGATCAAGAACATCAATACAAATTCATTAAGCACCTATGTTGTTTTCATACACTAAATTCTTAGTAGACCAATTAATTTTGAACAGAAAAAGTACAGGATTTCTATTTAACAACGCATACTTCTAGTAAGAAAATCAAAACTATGGTAAAATCACACACATGAATCAAATACATATCAAGAACGGTAAGCAATTTGACTTACAAATCGGATAATTGGAGATTAACATCGATACTTTTGATGTTTTTTTAGTAGGGCAAGAGTCCGATAGGAGATTAGAGAGCGGCCAACTACTATATGGATTAGAAACGCATACATAGTCGTATATATATATAGTGAGATAAAAAGAATTAGGTACATTTTAGGGAGTTCGAGGATTCACTGAGACAGAATGAATTACGACTTTTTCAATTATCTTTCTTGCATTAGAGACGAGAACGGATGGAATAATGTATCTGGACTTCAATGTTTTCTATCTTTACGACTTAGTACGTGTCATGTGTTTTGATTTTTTTATAATTATTTTGAACTAGGATAACCCCCAATCTCATATGGACTTTCACTAGAAAGAGAACTAGCACATACGTTTCAACCTTCACATAATATTTTTACAGGTACTTCAATGTACTCTACGCACTATCTAATATTAGACACATTTTATTTAGGAGACATGGTAGAGCGGCATTACCCCTTCATTAGAGAAAGAAAATCAGAATCCCATAAAATACATTGTGGGAAGGAGGGGTTACGATCTATCATAGTAGGTAAAACTTAAGGTGCGCCCGGGCCGGGCCGTGCCGAGGCAAGGCGGGCTGGGGCGGGCCGTGCACAGAGTAGGGTTGGCCGGACCATGCCCGGGTCGAAACTCCACGAGAAATACAACATGCCGGGGGTCGTGATTAAGGCGGGTCGTGTTGTGCCTCTTCCATTTTGTTAGGGTTGTGCACGACCCAGGGGCGCGGGTCGGGCCGTGTCGTGCACGGGAGGAAAGTGACCCGACCGTGCCACGGGTTGAGCACGCCTTTGAGCGGGTCGTGCTGTGTCGGAGGGTGGAGGGGGTCGTGCTCGGGGCGTGTTATGTGCGGGTCGGTGCGGGTCGTGCCATTTTAGCACGCAGGTCGGCCCGTATGGCAGCCATGAGGTAAAACTCAAGGTGGTCAAAGAGTATCAGGTCTAAAGCACAATGCCTACGAAAGCTACAAATAGCAAATAAAAGTTCCTCGTGGTAGTGGAAACTCTGAAAAGATAAAAAGTCTTTTCCAAAAGCAGCAAGCGCATCACAGTAGATCAAGACCGTAGATGTTGATAGGGTCTTTATATAATTTGGGTGAGACATTATGCCAACACATCCAACATTTTTGTAGTCTCTTACTCTCTCAACAATAGTTGTTTTTCTTAATTTTCGTTGTGTTCTTATCTAGTGTTCTTCGTGTGTTGGAAGGTTTAAAGGCTTACTTAAAATCTCAAGAGGGAGGATAGAAAAAGTTCCACACAGATTTGGCTAGTGTAGATAGTGCATTCTGTGTATATCGATAATCGTCCACGTGTCAGTTGATCATGAAGCTTCATGGTACTTCATAATAATGGAATACTTATCTTCATAAACACACTTACTCATATGGGGGTTGTGATACAGGGTCACCCTCGCGCTTCAGTCTTACGGGAGTCAAGGGTCTAAGTGGCTTGGATGCTAGAGTAAGGACCTACGCACGTGAGTAACGGTTACACACACGTGCGACCCTTGTCAGCTATCTGAGGGACTTGCGAATCACACGCCTATATATGCGGTCGACCGTACACGTGAGAGAGAGTTATATAACCGTCGCATGCGGTTATATAACTCCTTGTAACTGTTGTCCTAAGCCCCTATATATAGGAGCAATGTCTTTTGTTCTAAGTTCGGTTTTTTTGCTATCCGAATACACTGTCTCTCTCTCAGATAACTGACCAAGGCTTACTCTTACCCTCAAACACTTAGTTCTTTACTCTCTATCTGTTGTACTGTGTGTTCTTGTCTTGCAGGTACACATCCAGATCTAAGCCTCAGTATCCTTTGTGAACATTTGGTGAACCCGACGTGAACTTATCTGTGCGAATCAACTTTTCAAACATGTCTCATGATGGTGATAACAGTTACCACTCCCCCACTGGAGACGGAATCCCGAGGGAGGAACTTCCAATCAACATCAACAACACTTTGCAATCACAGACGGTTGCAAACGACGCCCATACCCTAGAGATGTTGAATGCAACTATCCAGAACCAAGCAAGGGTCATGGTGTAGAGTTTTGGTCATGGATACGCAGGGGAATAAATAATAATTTATCCAATCAAGACCCTCCAAGGATCACAGGAAGAGAATTCATAACGATAGTAAAGGATTCGTACAAGTACCTTGTGGGTCCTCTGTGATGACTTTATACACAAATATCGTTGTGTATCTACGGTTGATCCACGCCTAGAATTAAGATCTAGATCCTCCAAATCCTTGTTCTAGCTAGGAATGATGGAAAAGTAGAATGAATCACGCAACGGAGACCAAGAGGAGGATTCGGCCTCCTCTCTTAGCTGACGGGTAGGTGCGGACGACAAAGGGGCTTCAGCCTCTTTGTTTGTCTTGCTCTCTCCTTGCTTCTCTCCTACGGAAGTAATGTTATTAGCATTATTATGTAGGAAGGAAGCTAGGAGCATCCTTTATATAGTCCAACAACTCCTTGTTTACTACATAAATGCCCTCCCCTAATCCTACTCAAGTTCGGATCAGTACAACTTGCATATTAGTCCTACTAAGTAAGCAAGTTGTTGCGTTTTGATCCTTCTAATTAATTAATCATATTAATTAATTCCCAAGCCTAGTTCAATCCATATGGCGTGTGACTCCATAGGTTTCTACTTAGTTGGTAGTAACTATTTACTAACATGGAGCGGTGTCTAGCAACACATACATTCCACCCAACTAATAGAAATAGTCATCCGACAAACATTGTGAAAGTATTATCTCATCCCTTTGCCTCTATATCCGGATTGGACACGAGACATATAAGTCACACTCGTATATCCAATCCATAGTTTCTCAATTCTGGGAATAGCCTTATTCGTGCAAATAACATCAATATCCCATATTGATTTATTTAAGTCTGACCAGACATTCTATAAGCACTATCCCTCGAGTGGCTGTGGATATTTGCTCCCGTTATGTGGGAGGGACAAATTTTATCTACATCACTACGATACTCCACAACTAGATGATCTAGTGACTTCAAGTCTAAGGATGACAATACCGTTGTCACCTCGAGAAGCACTTGTGACTTTTACATAACAAGTATGTAGCCTTCTCGGAGATGGGTGCCATTACCCCTAATTCATACCCATGTGTTGGATCGTGATATCTCCATATCAATCCAATCCCATACTAGTCTATAGATTATTGTCCTGTTAATCTGTATAATGGACTAGGGATATTTAAGATAAACAACACAATTGTAAATCTAAGGACTTCATTATATTAAATATCTCCATAAATAATACAATGACTATTCTAGCTAATTATTGTTCATACTAAACTAGATTGTCTCTAGGGCATCTATTCCAACAGTCTCCCACTTGCAATAGAGCCAATCTAATGCATCTCGTATGCCAATGCTCCTAGTGTGCCCAATATGTTGGAATTGTGCCCTAGAGGCAATCAATTTAATGTGACATTTAATGGACTTACTATTCATTATGTTATCGATATGGAGATATGCTAACATGAATGAAGTCCTTAGAATATAAAGGTTATATTCTTGAATATCCCTAGTCAACTATATTGATTAACAGGACGATCAACTATAGACTAGTATGGGGTTGGATTGATATGGAGATATCACGATCCAACACATGGGTATGCATTAAGGGTAATGGCATACTGGATTGACCCACCATGAGAAGGCTACATGGGAGTTATGTGAATGTCACAAGCGCTTCTCATAGTGACAATGGTGTTGTGATCCTTAGACTTGAAGTCACTAGATATTCTAGTTGTGAATTATCATGTTTTGATATCGTCAAACGTTACACCGTAACTTGGTAACTATAAAGGCTTTAATCGGACATGATATGAAGCAAGCTTAGAGATCGTAGTGACGTAGAGAGGATTTGTCCCTCCCACATGACGGGAGTAAATATCCATGACCACTCGATGAGTGAGACTTAGGAAAATGCATGGCCATGCTCAAATAAATCAATATAGGATATTGATGTTATTTGTTTACCTAAGTCTACTTACAGATCGAGAAACTAAGGATTGGATATACAAGTGTGACACTCCATGTCTTGTGTCCAATCCGGATAGATGAGACAAAGGGATTATACAACACTGTAACATTGGTCACGGAGGTTAGTCAGATCAGTGACATTCGTATTACTTGTGAGCATTGATGTATTGCTAGATACCGCTCAATGTTTGTAATAATTATTATTACTGCCACGTAATTAGGAACCTACAGGGTCACACACAATAATAGATCAAGCTGGGATTATTTCTAATTAGTTTGACTAAATAGCAATAATGAATTAATTGGACTAAAGTGTAAACTGTGCTCATTAGTTGGACTAAAGAGCAATTGTGGGCTAGAATGTAGCTAGTCCTACATTGGTGGATTTATGAGCAAAGGTGAATTTCTCTAGCTATAAATAGGGTTTATGGGCTATGAGAATTTATAATTAATAAGTCCCACATTGTTGAATTAATGGGAAAAGAGGAATTTCTCTACCTATAATAGGATTTATAGGCTAAGAAAATTCAACCTTAATTAATTCCTACACACCGCAAGTTTACTAGAGAACTAGAGACAAAAGAATAAAAGGAGTTTCTTCTTCCCATGAGGGTTCGGCAAACCCTAGTCGCCCCTAGGAGCCGCCGACCTCCTTTTGGTGCCGCCCCTCTCTTGTGCCCACGGCATGGGGATGCCGTGTATCTTCCTTGCCGCATTGATGGATGTGATCCAGCCTGTGTATGTCCAAGTTCATCCTTCTTCTCAGATTGCTAGCACCATTTGGAGAAGAAGCCCGGCTGAGTTCTATTCGTGTGGATACCGTAGAGACAAAGATACTATTCTTTGTATGTGATCGTCACCAGTCTGGTATGGGTGAGGTAACATTTCTTCCTTTCATCATGTTATGATGCTTCACCTGTGATCCTTTGTGGGATTTGAGTAGGATAATTTTTTTTTATTCCGCTGCGTAACCTACGTCAAAACCCAACAGTGGTATCAGATCCAGGTTGATAGCGCATAACATGATTTTATGTGGTTATCTGTTTTATTAGTTTTATTAGTTTTACAACGTTTTGTCAGATTGACCGTGAAACTGATATGCGTATTATGATGCGCCATGAATGTGATTCATGTGTGGATTCAATTATTTTACATATGATGTGAAAATAATGAATTTTGGGTATATATTTGATATACTAAATTTGTCAGTTTTGACCGTTTCTATCAGTTTGACCGTAAACTGGAATAAAATTAATATGTGTATTTTGATACACCATGAATATGATTCACGAGAAAATCATCTAATTTTACATAGGATGTGAAAATTAGTGTTTTTCATGTACATATGATGTACAGATTAATTGGTGACATAAAGCTAGGGTTTGGGCACAATGTAGGAAAAAAAGGTGTTTTCACCAGTTTCATCACCTTCCCCTATTCAACAGAAATAGCAAAAACATCTATAGCACCACCACCAAGTTTTCATAAGCACCAACACCAAGTCATCTCCACCACATTCAGCTCCACCTGCAAAATAAAAAAATGTTAGTTCAAATATGTCTACAAAAAATTGATTGACAAGCTTAAAAAGTGATGAATTAAAGACTGTCTACTACATGGTTGTACACATATGAAGCCATTAAATTTATTGATGAAAGAAATAATAGGCAAGTTTAGTGTTTATAAGAAGACAATATACAAAGTGTAGAAAAAGTTTAAAAAAAAAAAAAACGCGTGTTTAAGTTGTTGTGCCAATTATTGTGAAGTCTATGCGAAAAGGGAACCTGAAGCATAAGTCTCATCTTGACATGGAAATGTTTATGAAAGTGAAATAAGAAGAGAGACACAATATTATGTAACTTGCACGTAAGTCATTATTGTTAAATTACCCCAGTATCTCAGATTTTAGTTACAAATCCTCACTCGATGGTCATAATTGGGGAGATACACCTATTGTACCACTCTAAATCCAATAATGAAGAATGAACACATAAAAATAGTCTAAAACCAATTTATCATCCAAATTTTAGGAGTGTTAATCACACAAATTCATCATTGGCAGAATAGTTTAAACCCACATTAGACATTCAAATTTACATAAAGCAACCATGAGATCACATGTACTATAGCACATTAACAATTTCATATTGTATGTTTATATTTCAGTCAAATATGCTATGGGTCGAACAAGAATTTGGAGATTGTTCAATGAAGGTGCATTGAAGCAAAGAACATCACATGTACATCCATCACTCACAGAAATACACAAAGTTTATATGCTGAAATGGAGTCTTCAAGCACTAAAAGTTAATAATGAGAATGAGATCACATATAAGAGTATAAGCAACACTGTCCACATTGATGAGAAATGGTTTCACTTGCAGAAACTTAATGAAAAGCTTATAGTGCTACTAGATGAATTAGTGTCTTATAAAGATTGCCAATCAAAACACTTTCCATGTAAGATTTTGTTCATGCGTTGTGTTGGGAGACCACTTCAAGGAGAAAACAAAGAAATTATGTTTGATGGGAAGGTTGGAGTATGGTTGTCACATCCCCCTCCCGCCTACCCCGTTTAGCGATTAATAAAACTTGCGTTAACGGGAGGAGGGCGCGACGGTGAGGCATTGACTCGTCGAGAGGCTCAATAAGTTAATTTGAAATTCATGATAAAAGGTTCTAAAAACAACTTCGCGGAAGCGTAAATAAAAATTAGTTGGGGTCGTCTTGATAAACAATTTGAATTGTAAAGAAAACAAAGTTGGAACATAAAAGTTCAATGTCATTTAGCCATCTCGACTCATAACGTAAGCAGAGCATAACTCGGGAAATGTTCTAGGTATCATACCATGGCTCATAAAAGTCTTATATACATAATTACATAACTTTTACATTCTTAAAATAATTCACCAACATGTATTATACACTAGCTCCAAGTCGTCTAGAATATCATCACATCTAAGCACATATGCACCATCAAGTATGAAATCACATATCAACTTAACGCCTTGCTACTTCTTGTGTCTAACGTGTCATTAAAACGTGAAAAAATGTAACGTGAAAGGGTAAGCTCAACTAGCTCAGTGAGTTACATCTACGCCCCTCCGTAGGTTTGGAAAACAAAAAGAGGCTAACTTTCCATGGAGCATCATGAACATAAGTTATAGTCATACATACATATACTTGTGAAACTTGAAAGATCATGACATTCATAAAACGTAACTTGTAAGAAAGCATAACGTAAAGCATAACGTGAGTCGTGAGAAATCGTATTGTTCCAAGTAGGAACCTTGCTTTGTCTCACGTAGAGACCTTAACATACTTAAAATGCTTGCTTAGTTTCTTATCTTATGGCCCGTGTAACCTTCATGACTTAACAAAACATAACGTAGGGACATGTCCATCGCGACGGCTCGTGAGGCGACGCGTTGCCTGCTTATAATGCTCGGCAAAAGGGCCGTAGCCTGCCTATACCCGACAGGGTGTTTCACTCCGGTACCGTGACCTTTCTGAAAACGTGTTTTATCTTATGAAACGCTCGTTTATTTTATTTGTTTGCATCTATGGGGCATAAACATTTCAATTGAGTAAAGAAAACATACATACATAATAATAGGGAGAACATGAACATACATAAGCTTGTAAGAAACTTGAGGGTAGGTACAAACTTCGGGAGGTAGGGTAACTCACCTTGCGATCTTAATCCATTTACTTAAGATTCTTTAGTCCAAATTCCATCAACTTTTAATTAGCACATGAGAATCAACTCCAATGTCACGTAAATAGCAAAGAATGCTACAAATCTTACATATAAGCACTTAGCACGGAATCAACATAGCATATAATCACTTGGCACAAAATCATTCCAAACATAGCACATGCTCAAATAACTTAGCTAAACGACACTAGGCTTATCAATGCAAGATGAACTATATCTAGAACCGTATACATATTATTAGATGCATATGACATGTCTAATGCAACACATAAATACAATATGACATATTATGAACTAAAAATGAACTTACATAAACTAGCTTTAATAAACTTGATAAACTTCTAGATTATGCTCATAAACAAAGTGTAACTATGGCTAGTTTAGAAATTCACAGGTGACTAAACTAATTATTTAGGACCCAAACGTTTTACAAAAAACATAGATAAAGGGTTTACTGATAACATATAAAAATATCAAAACTTATAAAAACTTATAAGTGATTTTAAAAAATTAACTTTCAGAGCTGTTTAGTTGTAAAATAGAGGCTGAAAAGCGGTATTGGGAGTGAATTCATAAAATATTCATAGAAATTCCAAAAATTATGAAATTTTAACTGAAACTAAATAAACCCCTGGGAACAACATATCCAAATTTTGTAACCATTGGAGTAGAATAGGTAAATGAAATGTAAGAAAACCCCTGCTAGTCTGGGGTTGAGCAGTGTGTTGAAACATAACTGGATTTTGGCCTATTTAAAATTAAATACAAGTCCAATGGATCTGAATTTTTTTACTGTAGAACCATCACATACAAATACACAAACTGTAAATTTTTCATAATTTTCTGAAATGACTAACTATTTTTCTTAATTTCGTGAAAATAGTCTTAAACATGAACTTTATGGTTTTCTATACTTGATAAACTTGTGTGTGTTTCTCCAGTAGAAGAGAAGAGGGTTGAATTAAATAAAGATGAAAAAACTTAGACTAGGTCCACTTATCTAGGTCTTTGGTCAAGTCAATTGCCCAATTGGTGATTGGTCATGGTCAATTGGCCAATAGAAAAAGTTATGAAAATTATATGGTGTGTTGGTAGTACAATTAGTTAGGTAAGAATTGTAAGGTGTTTTGATAGTACTACAAGTGGATAAAAATTTAGCATGCTTTGCTAGTACTTTATGTATGATTATAATGTATTAATTAGTTTTATTTTATTTTATTTTATTTTATTTTATTTTATTTTATTTTAATTTATTTTAATTTATTAGTTTTAGGTTACCAATTTATAAATAAATTTATTCTATGGTATAAAAATCATATACGAGCCTACCAATTAAATCACGAATTTCGAGAAAATTCACCAATCATTTCTAGTAGCTCATAACCGGACATCATGTGTCAAATTACTAGTTTACCCCTAGTATCAAAACAGAGTATTTCAAAATCGGAAAAACTTTAAATAAGATCTGTGTTTGACAGAGAAGAACCCTATCCCAGGTACAACATTATAGGTCATGTTAGCTAACTCGTGATTTGAAAATTTTCACTTATAGGACCTGTGGTTTGCTCCTTGTTTCACACAACATTTTCGTCCATATTTCCGTTAGTAATTAAGACAAATAATTACACGTTAACCCCTGTAATTAACATATTATAAACAATAACCTCAAATTATTTGCAAACTTAACAAAAAATATAAATAAAATAATAGGCTTAATGTCCAATTCTCTCTCTGTTATTTCAAGAAAGAAAAAAATCTCCCTCGTGCAATTCCATCTTCACGGATCAACTTCCTGCACTACAGAGAGGTGCTCTCTCTTGATTGGGTGCGATAGAAATGAACATATCGGGGCTCTTGCCCGAATTCTACTTCTTCTTCTTCCGTTCCTTTTTTTTCTCTCTTTTTACTTTAATTCAGTACATCACATTTTTTACAAAAAAGAGAAAAAACTAAAGATCTGTTTTTGAAGAACTGTTTCTTAGAAACACCTTTTTACGTTTTTGCTATCTATCTATATATACTACTATTTGAGAATGCTTTCCCCAGCTTTGTCTCTGGAATTGCCACGTGAAAATTACAAATTACAATTATTTATTGTATGAATTATTTTTTATATTTGGTAGTTTCTTTGTAGGACATTGCTATAGTTAGAACTGCTCTGCTTGAAAATGGAAGCAATCAATTAGGCTTAATTATTTCTTAAAATAAATAGACATAATATGTGACTTTGATATACAAACATATCATTGATTGTAAAATGTCAAAGGGTTTAATGCAGAATGGAAGGTCATAATAATTATTCATTTTAAATAAATATTCTAATAAAAAGAAAAATAGCGGTAAAATGATAAATTTGAAATTCGAACATTAAAAAATTGAGAAGATCACGCTCAATCGACCTATCATCTCATATTTTTCCCTATAAATTCTATTAGTCGTTCTTTGCCGATATGATACGTATGCATGTTGATATAATACGTATGTATGTTGTCATATCAAAAGACAAGTTACATCTCGGTTGTTGACAAGTCTTTGAGTAGATGATTGAAAGTTTTATTTCTTAAAAAAGATTTCAAATTTTGTTTTCTATTGATAATAATTTCCTAGAGATGTTCTCATATATATCCGTTTGTTTAGTATGTCATTTTGCAGGAATTCTCATACGAAAAAATTTTAGAGGGGCAGGAGAAATTTGACTTTTTTTTCAGATGGCATACAGCTCCATCCAATATCATCACAAGTTTGTTTTGCATTCATTATTTTCCTGGTTTGGGAGCAGTTATGACCAAGTCGCACAAAGAAATATCATCTTAAGGAAATTTAATATCAGGAATATCCCGTTTCATCTTATTTTGTATACATAATTTACTTTTACAAGACCGTATGTTACGAGTCATTGAAAATTTTAATCTATGTACCTTATTATTTCACCTTAATTATTATGTTGTTTATCTGCAATATCACGTTATATGACAACTATGATTAACCTCCCACACTCCCCCACCCTATATCTCTCACGGGGCATGCTTAAACTTCCTCCAGTAGTACTCAAGCAAATCAATCCCCATTCACTTTTCCAACTACATAAAATGTTTTCTACTAATAGCTATTCATGTATGTTTCATCAGCTATCAACTATTAGTTTCTTGAATCTCTCATATAATGATTTTCACTTGCCGATTTTATTTTTCTATTATATTTTCTTAGTTTGCAAATTATAAAGAGTTTATACAAGGCAAAGTAGAAGTTCGAGATTCAGTTATCAGAACTCCAGGTAATAGATGCAACAACCCCCTTATCCGGCTCGGACAAGACCGGGAAGGCGATGCTAAAAGTAACGGCGGAAATCAAAAGCATACATCCCAACTTAATTATTACATAACATTAAGCATCCAAAAAGTCATTAGATATTACACAAGTCTTTTCAAAATTACTACATAAGGTGAGCTAGCCAACTACACCACTACTCGTGCTGAAAACCGTCTACGTGAGTCCCGTACCCTGCTATGCCATAGTCCTCAGCTCCTAAGCCTGCGGTGGGAAGGAAACAGGAACCGCAGTTTCAAAGTCTGTACAAAAGACTGAGTAAGCGACACCCAAGCATGTAAAACAGATGAAGAATGAATATCTTTTCTTTTGCAATAGCTCAGAACAGGGAAAGAATAACAGGAATAAAATAACTTCTATGAAACAAGAGCTCAACTGAAACTTCTCTTCTTTACTAAACTTCTTTCTTTTATGATATCCAAAAAATCAGAAAAAATGCTATATTATTAATCTGTGTTGATACGGGGAAGATCTACTATACTATCACTAGCAGCCATGACCTTAAGTGCCGGCACCCCCCTAAGACTCCTCGCGGCCAGAGAGGTGAGTACATGGAGCGACCCGGCAGGTTGCGACCGGGTTAAAATAAGCGGGTCGAGTAGACGAAGCCAACACGACCAATCTAGATAAAAGAAATCACAACGATCCCCGCACAACTCTTTCCACTTTAATTAATTATGCATTAATGTTATTCGTGTGACAGTAGTAAACAAATCAACTTCTGAAAATATAAGAACGTCACAACTTAACATGAAAATAAACAACAAATATTTTGAGACGAATATAAAAGTTAAAACGAGACGCGAAAGGAACTAGGCTCGCAAGACTTGGCATGTTCACTTACCTTATTTTCCGTAGCAAAAGCGCGTCCTAACAGTGGCTCGGGCCTACAACGACGTCACCTACAAATCGTGTCTTCTATGTCAACAATTATTCAAATAAAATGCTATAAGCCTTTAAAGAGTATTTATATCAACTTAAACCCCACTATTTATATTTCTATCGTTTTATTACCCACTTATAATTTCCTAGAAATAAAACAACTCATTTATTTTTAAACAACTATTATTATTATTATTATTATTATTATTATTATTATTTAAAAGTGACTAATTAAATTAATAAAAACACGAGCTAAAGAAATTATACTTAAGAACTATTGACAAATGATTTCTCAACTATTATGTTTTTAAGAAAGCTTTACACGACATATAAAAGTTAATTTTACAAGTTTAACAAACAATTTTATAGACTAAGTGATTAAACAATATTTATTAAAAGCTTTTTACAAAAAAGTTTCTATTTTAAACAACCCGTTTACTATTTCTTCAACCGAATAAATTCTTCGAGACGAGAACAAAGCTACTATTTTTAGAAATCATCGTTAACCCAACACTATTATTATTAGTATTATTATTATTAATATTTTTATTTTTAACTAAAACTGTGATTTAATTATATAAACTCTAATTTGTAATAAAAATCAACAAATACTCTAAATTATATTAAAACAGTTATGTTAAAAGTCACTAGTCACCCCTTAGTTTCTGAAAATATCAAACAGTCCCCCTTTTTGCCATGTTAACAGGTTTATAAAAATTACACTTTGACCCCTTTTCAAAAACAAATCCGTTTTAGCTCTTCTAATTGTGAATCTAGCTATCAACTTTTGGTTTTGATTATGTATAATGACTAAGCAGAGGGTATAGCACATACCTAGGACAAAAATGGCCGAAAACCGTTGAGATATGCGTCGGGTCGAAGTCTCGAATCGGAGTCGCCGGACTTTGAAGCTCACCCGCCGGAAATAATGGCTTCTTGGCCGGTTCTGGGTCTGTTGCTGTCCTAGTCGGGGCCTTGGGAGTCTACTGGAAGCTCTGGAAGCGAGGGAGAGCTGTGGCGGAGCTTCGGCCAAGTGGGTCGCCGGAGTCAATGGTGGCGGCGGCGGCAGTGATGGCTTTCGCTGCTGCTGCTATCCTCCGGTGCCTCTGACGTCTCCTGGTCTCGTAACAGGGGCGGAGAGGCTGAGGGAGTGGGACGAAGAGGAGGGAGAAAAAGGTGGTGAAGTGGGTCTTCTCGGTGGATGACCCGACGGGAGCACGACGGCGGTGGTGGCTCTGCTTCTCTCTGCTAGCAGCTGCTGCGGTGGTCTTCGAACAGAGAGGAAGTGAGAGTGAGAGGAAACAGAGGGTGAGGGGGTCGTGGGTTTGCTGGGTGGTGCTTGCTGCCGGAAGTAATGGCGGCAGTGGTGGAGGGTGGCTGCTGCCACTCTTCCTCTGCTGCTGCTGCTGTTCTCTGGTGGCACGTAGGTGGAGAGGGAGAGAGAGATGAAAGTGGTGATGGTGGTGGGTTTCTGCCGAAGCTACAACAACAACGATGGTGGTGGTGATGATGTTGACGGTGGTGAAGGTGGTGGTGTTGGAGATGGCTGTTGTGTGTATGAGGGAGGTAGGGGCTGCTGGTGAAGCTCTTATATAGAGCTGGTGACTTGGTGGGCAAGGAATGGAGGGCGGTGAGAAGCCTCCCGAATGGTGTTGGGGCGGTGAGATTTTGTTTTGCCGTGAAGAAAAGAGTTGGTGAAGATGTGAGAGAGGGAGGAGTTATAGTGTGTGGGTGAAGTACTAGTGCTTTTAGTGATTGGGTGTGGCAAGCACACCTAGTCTCGCGGTGGTCGGGTACGCGTTAAAACTATAACTTTAACTAAATCTACGAAACGTTATCGTATTATTTCACGATTGTTAATTTAATAACTATTCTAAAACATTAACACTCAAAATCTATTAAAACATTATTTGTCAATAAAATTATTATTATGCTATTATAATGACTATTTTACCCCTACTAATTAAACGGGGTATTACAATAGAGAAATGGAGAAGCTATCTTTATACAACCAAATAAAAAGTAAGCACAATCTTTTTTTTGGTTCATGACAGTTAATTAATCACGTATATTGATTTTTGTATTTGCTTCAACTATTATTCATCGTAAGTAGCTCAAGAGTTCATATCTGCTTCTCATTGAAGACGAAGATGGTTCATTATTTGTAGTGGCGTGACAATTAGATATGCCCAAATGCATTGTATATCCATCTTGAACTCAGATGGGAAATGAAAACTATTAGCCCCACACGAGGTTTGTGAATAAGCGATTGTCTGATAATGTATGAGCTAACAAAGTATCGGGTGATGAAGAACTAAATATGCTATTGTAATCAAGGAAAACTATGATTCACATGCTCTCACGTTGTTTAAATGTGCAAACAAGATCAAATTGTTTGTTTCACTGGAAGGTATATTGCCTTTTGTTGATTGTTTGTTATCATTTTCTTTTCCTTTATTTTTCACTAAGAGAATAATTGTTTATTTTTTGGTAAAAGACATTTTCCACCCTCCATTTATGGAAAAAATACATTTTGCCCCCTGATTTATGGGGAAAATACTTTTTGCACCCCTGTCAACGTTAATAACTAACACTACACTAACAGAAGGGGAAAAGCCAAATTACCCTCAAGATTAATGTAAGTTACACACTATATATTGAAATTCTTCTCATTCTCTTCCCACTACTAACCCTAGCAGCCTCCTCTCTCTCTCTCTCCCTCTCTCCCTCCACACCATCAATCGCACCTCTCCCTCTGTCCTCTTCCCCCCGGCGCTTCCTCGGCAGCGGACGGCACAGCAGATTGTCCGGGATTTTTGATTCTCTGGCCGTCGGTGTCGTAGCTGGTGATACCCATACCCAAAGTCAACCAAAAACTCCCGGGAAAGCTTCATTTTTTACCAAAAAGATCCGGCGGTGCCGTCGTCGACTTGCAGTTCGACGAAGATGAAGGGAGACGTCTCCGAAGTGAACTGGAGGAAGGAAGTTGACCCGATCCTGAAGCGGCTCTCTTCTGTTCGGAGCCGACCTCCTCTCTCCAGAAGGGCGATTTCGATTCTGCCACCGTGCTCGGCCTCCGCCTCGTCGGATTCCTCGATTCCCGGTGTCAAAACGACGTGGACGAGACATTTATTCGTCCTATTCGCCAGGCCCTCGAGAAGATCGATATTGCTCGGTGCTCCCTCGCTCCAGACTCAGATCTGGACTCTCTCTCTCTGTGATTGATGTTAACTAGGATTTTATTTCATGTGGAATGAGGTGAGTTGTTTTTAGTCTGATTTGAGAAAGAAAAAAAAGCTGTAAGTTGAATCTGTGAGTTGGATGTAGGCTAAGCTCTATGTCTCTGCTCTCAGGAGCTCGATAGTGTGAGCATGAGGTGTAAAATTAATGAGTACTGTAAACCATTTCTTTTCTTCTTTTTCATTTTTCAGATCTGTTCATCTTATTCTACTCATGTACTTTGTTCTTCTTCCTCTTCAACCAAAATAGTTTTCTTTTATGTAAATTTACATATGTTTCTTTTAATAAAAAAATATTACAGAAGGTTGATGTGGATTTGTTTCTTGTCTCCTTCTTGTTTATATTTTGGTCTGATTCTTCTCTCATTTGGATCTGCTTTTGACTGATTTATATATGCAAACAGCTTGTAGTTTCAGTTGTTTTCTAATCTGGTTAAGTATTTGTTGAAGAAGATGGAGATGTTGATGATGATGTTATTTGTTCATGTGATTGTGTGTTTAAGGAGAGAAAGGGGCTGGAGATTAAATCATCCATGAATAAGGTTCAGGGAGGCCTCGGTGGTTGTGGCAATTGGAAGTTAGGTTGCCAATTGGTAACTTTTGGGCTCGAATTGGTCGAAGAGCTGCGAATTGGATTCATGAACTTCTTAAATCTGAATATATCTTGGTATATCTTGGTGGTGGTGGTGATGAGGTGGTAGTGGAGGTGGTGCTCAAGAACACCAAGAAAAAAATGATGAGTTCAATAATGAACAAAAAAGGGGTGTTATTTGTCCATAATTTGTAAGGGTAAAATGGTCACAAAACGTCAATTTGCACCCCTCCACTAACGGATTGTAACAGAAGGGTGGTATATGTCCACCCTCCATCCGTTAATAGGGGTGCAAAAAGTATTTTCCCCATAAATCAGGGGGCAAAATGTATTTTGTCCATAAATGGAGGGTGGAAAATGTCTTTTACCCTTTATTTTTTGGTCATGCTTATGTGTTATCATTCCTTTTTTGTGAGATCATGTCCTCTTTCACACGTCATTTTCAATTATTGATGGAAAGTAACAATTTCAAATGTGTAAGAAGACATACATGTAAATTTATAATGGAACTACAAAAAATTTATTTCTAACAAAGTGATATCCACAAAATAAGATATGACAAAGAATAGGACCCAAAATTTATTACAGTATCTTCCTAAAAAAAAAGAAAAAATTATTACAGTATCTTTTCTATCCAAACATCAAGTATATGGTAGAAACATACACAGGTATATACGATGGAGTAGAACAAATTCATTGGAGGTTCCGTAAGAGTTACTTCCTCCGTTTTTGTAAAAAAAAAATACCATGTTGACTTTTCTTACCCGTAACAATGTCACTTTGATCCCGTAACTTGAATAGCAAAACGATGTAATTTTTTATAATCTTTTCATGGTATTGTAGAGTAGTGTACATACCATGAAAAGATTACCAAACTCTTGCACCGTTTTGCTAATCAAATCACCTGGTCAAAATGACCGGGTAAAGAGTGGCAAAAGTCAAAATGACCCGATAAATAGTGGCAACAGTTAAAATGAGTAGTATCTGACAAAACAAATGAAGTAATTATGATTATCTTTTCTGGTCCAGTTACTAATTATATTGTAAATATCGGGTGATATAGTTTAAGATGAACTCAATGGAAGAAAACATATCTACATTGTGTTTATATTTCATTAGATTTGTATTTTTCCGAATCATGTGGCATATAGCAACACTGTGAGTATAAGTTAGATTATGTATCACACAAATACTTAATACAACAAAGAATATACAAAACAAAACTAACGATAAAAATGTGTATTGTAACGACAACAAAATTATTGTTTTCCAACATAATAAGATGTGAATGCTATACATATTTTGCGAAGAATATGTCTGAAATTCATTAATGTATCAGGTCGTGCATTGTCCTTACTATCTTTTTCTTCTTCATTATTCAATTTTGTTCTTTTTTTGTGTTTCATTTAATTTCTACAAGTTTATTTTTTGTTTTTTATAGTGCGGAATTCAAATAATTTTGTATGCACTTACATTGTTGTATTCGTTGAAAGAAATTACTAAAGTTCAAATTTAGCGTTAATCTGAAATTTTTACTTTCTTATATAATATTTTTACTTTTCTTTTATGAACCTCAAGGTTTTTTCCTTACCTCATTTTGACTTCTTTAAACTAGTTAATTTTTTAGGTATGCTTGATATTTTGATTATAGGAGTGTTTTTTGGTTGAGAAATAGGTATCGGATTTTAATATGAAATGAAATTAATATCTTATTTGTTTTTCATAAAAAAAAACTATTTTAATTCGTAACGAAAATGCGGACGAAAATGCTTCATGAAACACGGAGGAAACTAACAGGTACGTGGCCTGTTTCTTCTCGATCGTCCTACTTTGACTTTTTAACCAACTGAGTTATTTTGACTCAGTAATTTAGATAACAAAACAATATAATTTTTTGACAATTTTTATGGTATTGTAGAAAAAAGCTAACTCTACGAGACCATGCAAATATTAAAAAATTCTTGCATTATTTTAATGATCAAATCACTCGGTCAAAGTGACTTAGTGAATAGTGACAAAAAGTGAAGTAGGCTGAAAGAGAAGAAACATACCGCTCTGTCCCAGCTCTTTCTTCCCAATTTAATTTTTACCACTATTCATTGGGTCACTTTGATCCCATGATTTGGATAGCAAAATGATATTATTTTTTGATAATTTTTTCATGGCATTGTAGAGTAAATGTTGCTCTATAACACGGTGAAAAAATTATCAAAAAATCGCATCGTTTTGCCATCCAAATTACCCGGTCAAAGTGACTCAGATACGAGTCAAAAAGTCAGGATGAGAAGAAAGAGCTGGGACGGAGTGGTAGATAGTAATATAACCAAGGGTTATCTAATCGAACCGAGCCCGAACCACATGTATATGTAATTTACCATAATCTTAATCCAAAAAATGAATTACATAATTTTAATGCAAACAATAGATTTGACTTTAAATTTCAAAATTCCCAATTCGCTTTGCCAACGCAGCCTTGATGTCTTCGTAGCTGCAAGCTGTACTGGTAAAAACTCCCATATTGCAGAATTGAAAAATTAGGATAACAAATCCCACGGGGGAAGTTGGAGAATGGACATTATGTCCATTAGTAAGAAGAAAATGGACATGAATTGAGGATATATAGGAGAATGGACATCAATATATAATACACTTGCTTACTAACTAAAAAAAAATATGGGACCCACCATTTAAAAAAACACCAACAATATAGGCAGCAACAACCTCACCCCATTTAAGTAATTAATTCTTTCTCTCTCTCTCTCTCTCTCTCTCTCTCTCCTCTCACTCTCATGCCAGAAACGGAAATTCCCTCACCCACCTCCCCATTTCTACTCTTCAATTCACCAACCTATGGCATATATCAACTACCAAGTACATAACTCCTCCGAAAAACTGAAGAGAACAAGTTGAATCACTTAATCTCTCATCCACTCCATCTTAAAACCTCAAAAAATCATTGTTTGGCTCTCTTTGAAAGTTTGGATTTTGTGAAAATTTACCGTAGAAACTTGCTTCTTGTTGCTAGGTAAGATACTTACATGATCGTATTATTGTTTTTCAGCATTTTTTGTTGTTGGAGTGATGGAAATAGCAAAAAAAATATAGTAAATCCTGTGATGAACAAAAAACTCTGTTCTGGAACAGACCTATCGAACTCAGATCGCTGTGTCGAACTCTCAGTTCGATGAAGCGATAATGAGACTCATATATAGTCCCATTGAAGTCACAGTTCAACAACACAAACCCATTGTTGGATAGGCATTTGTTTAAAAGTTGAAACAAAATCACTATCCAATATGAGTTCATGAGTCAAATTATGAGTTCGATGCGGAAGATTGTAGGTTCTAAAAGTATGGTCATCGAACTTACATTTCGACGTATCGAATTATTAGTTCGACGTGCTTTAGGGTTTAGAGTTTAGGGAATATGTTTCGAAATAAGTAGTTCGATCATCGAACTATTAGTTCTCCATGCCTGCACCTATCGAAGTACTAGTTCGATGGTTGAACTAACAGTTCAATGACACAATGTACTTGTTACTTTGAGATCATTTTGACAACTTTTCTAATTCATTTGGCTTTTATTTATCTTTTTAGCATGGAAAATCAAATAGCGAGTGTTACTTGCAAAGGGGAGTGCAAATTTGATGGAAAACATCACACGTACTAGGGGACAAGGCAAGTTAAGTGTTTGATGTTGGAGAAATCTCCATCCCTTTTATCATTTTTTGGTAAGATCTAGCGCAAGTTCCAGTTAATCCACAATACGAATACGAGAGTGGTGAAGTTAAAACAAATGTGGGGAGGAGAAGATAACCATGCCTTACCTCCAGCTGACATTGATGATGAACCCGACGAGGACTACCTTTGTGCGTAAAATGAAAGTGAGAACTTGGATATGAATGATGACAACGACTGTGATGAGGGTGATAATGACGTGGAGAAACCACATGTTGTTCTCGATGCCGAAAAACCTATCTACACGCATGGTCATGTGTGGTACGAGCATTGCTAGACAACTTCTTGGATGGTCGTGTAAATGATGAATGTCTTCTGAATTTGATCTCTATTCATGCTTAGTGATTTATTTTCTTCAATCCATGTTAGTTTATTGATCTTTATAGTGATTCTAATCTATTGACACGATTAGGAGATGAAATAATTTTCACAAACTACAGTTTGTTCTTAAATGTGAATCATGCTTAAAAGAGGTGGACTGAAAGGACCCTAGGTGAACCGTGACGTAAAACGACCAGAGACCTACAAGAGATAGTTAGTGCTATTACCCGGCTTAGTTAGCAACTTCATTAACGTGTAACTCAGATTATCGGGAAATTGTTTAGGAGCTGTACTCGAGGGCTCGAGAACCCGAGTATTAAATATACTCACACTTTACTACTCGTCCGTGCACTTGCGGTAACACGTTAATACAGCACGGTCAGCTGGATGGACATACTCGGTCAGCTACTCCATCAACAAAGTATTATATTTAGTCCCGAGACGAGGACAAACTCTTTCTTCAACAAACGGGTGATAACGTCCCAAAAAGAATGGTCATCGAAATGACACTTCAACATATCGAACTATTAGTTAGATGGGTTATAGGGTTTATAGTTTAGGGAGTAGGTTTTCAATATAAACTTAGCTACCCCCATCGTCAAGACAAATTGTTTACGTAGGGATGCACCTGGCCTATCTCTTCGACCCCCTTCCCAACCCATGTCATCCACCCAAATATGTTGTCTAGCTTCTCTCCCTGAACATCCTGCTTTTCCAATATCTTATTCTGATTTTGGCCATGTTCCCTCATCCCAACTCATCATCTTCGCCTCGAACTCATCGATCCTCTTGGCTAGCTCGGTGATCAATCTGTCCTTACAATATCCTTAAATCTCTGGACTTGGTGAAATGTAGTTCGATGCATCGAACTATCAGTTCGACATGTATGGCATAAGAAGTTTAAAAAATCCAAGCAACATACCCCATCGAACTGATAGTTATCGAACTACTAGTATGAAAGGATAAAGTGGTACTTCGAAAGCCTTTGGCTTGTTGCTTGAAGAACCAGGCGTCAAAGTTGGCATATCAAATTCTCAATTAATTTTGTTTCTAGCACTTGGTTGTTCAATCATCAAGCCCTATGTAATTGAATTAGGCGTTTGAAGTATTGAAATATCTATTATATTATCGAACTATTTGTTCAATATACATCAAAATCCCTGTAAAACGGGCATCTTGCCCTAGATCCGATTATACGAACAGAATCACGAAATCGGTGGAGATCGATTACAAGTTCCTCATGGATTTCATCGATTGGGTATTTTTCTAGATGTTGTTGTTGATAATTTTTTTCATCGAACAATTTCTGAATTCGATGAATACGAATCCAATCTGTAACATCGGTGCCTGAACCTTCTAATTTTGGGTCCAGTTCCTCTTCTTCTCCACCTTCTTCCCCTTCCTGTTCGAGTTCCCGTTCTTCTTCTTCACAACCGACTGGAAGTCGTAGGTAGCAACAAAGCAGTGGTAGTGTCGACAAATTAAAGGGGGCAAATTTGCGTTTCGATCTTGATGCCACCGAAGAGAGGGAGAGGGAGGTCGAAGAAGTTGACGATGGTGGTCGGAGAAGTGTTGCAGCGAGATTTGTACGGGCTGATTCGATAAAGGGTTGATAGATCAAAAGAGGGAGAGGAGAGGGAGTGGAAGTTAATTCTTTTTAATTTCCTTGAAAATCTCGTTTAAAGTCAAATTTTAATTACTGAGTCTCATTAATTTAATCAATTTTAAATTAAAAATTGGACTTTAATATTGATGTCCATTTGTCAAATGTTTTCTAAAATCATACCTATTCTGCAAATTTTCTACAAATCCCACCCCTCTCTCAAAAATCGATCGCTTAGGTTCCTCCTCACTGCGCGACTGATCCAAATGAAGGCATCAATCAAGTTCCGCGAGGACCATAAACCTCTCTTCCGAGCCAAAGTCCCCCTCAACATCCTAGGCTTTCCCTTCCAATCAGGAATCGTCGCCGGCGACTCCAAGGAGCTATCTCTCAACCTCGCCACATTCTTCGACTCCGGACCTTCATTCAAGGTCGCTTATCGACCCAACGACCCTTCAAACCCATTCAGCCTCGTTCTCAAATCCGGAATCGGCACTTTCGGATCCCCCATCTCCAGCCCCATGACCATGAGCGCCGAATTCAACCCCGTCGGGGACCGAAACCGAAACCCTAGCTTCTTCATCCACTTCAAACCCCAATTTGGGGATTTCTCCATCAAGAAGTCCCACACCTCTCTGGTCCACCCCAAGGTTGTTATCACGAATCCGAACTCTACTGGTGTCTTCTCCGGCGAAGATGGGTCACTCGAGGTCGTCGAATCACCGGCGGCGAACGGAGAGTTTCCGAAATCGCAGTTTTTCGCCGGTAACAGAGTCTCGGTCCCGACCTCGGAGTCGGCGGGGAGGCTGATTGGGGGTTTATTGAGGGGTATGGAAGCCAACGCGAAGACGGTGTTTCCGGTGATGAACCGGGCCGTGGTGAAGTTCCGGTGGGGGTTCAAGTTTCCGGCGGAGGCGGCGGGTGGGGTATCTATCCAGAAATTGCCTGTACTTGTGATGAACAAAATTGGGATAGAACACTTAACAGAGAGTGACCAGAGAGAGTCTAAGAGTGGAGTTGGGAAAAGGAAGAGTTCGGATGAAGAGGTTGCAAAGGCTTGTTTGTCGATAAAACGTCAATTGGAGGCGATGCAAGCTGAGAATGGGCTTCTGAGGAAATCTGTGATTGATCTGAAGTCAGAATTCAACTCCAGGAAGATGGAGTTTCCCAGAGCCAGTGGAGAAGCTGAGAGGGGAGGGAAATACAATGGTGGTGCTAGGGTGGGGGAACAATGGACGAACGGTGATAAAAAGTCGTCTGAGGTGAATGGTGGCAAGGCGGTGGGAGGAGATGTGAAGGAGGAGTTGAAGAAGCGTTGATGGGAGGATGAACTTTGCAAGGATGTGGAAAAATGTCATGAGCTCTATGATGTAGTGCTTTTCTATTTCGGGGTCTGAAACTAGGTTAGTGTATCTGCATTTGATTCTTCTTTTGATGTTTGATAGCTTTATTTTTTGGTGTTAGATCTTAATAAGTTGTTAATATTAGAGCGTTGTTGAGTTGGTTTTAAAGAAATAATTGAGGTAATAGAAATGAAATTTGAGATACTGGTGATGACAGGGTAAGTTTCCTCACTTTATCCATGTGCTTTTGCTGTGTTTCTTTATCTCTATGTTATAAAGGAACGGGTTACCTATCTGTTTGCATAGCGTGCGTACAAAGACCCCAGGCTTTAGATACTCTTCTTATGTCTTAAGAAATCAAACACAATTTGATGATATCACTAAAAATGAGACTCTATGTGAAGATTGGATGTGCCCGAGGTTTGATTCTTTATTGCAGCCAGAAGTAGGTGGATGTGTCTATCAAGAAAGGATATGCCAAGGTACTATAATTAGGAGGGGTCTGGGCTAGAATGTTGTAAAGAGGGTAAGGTTGAGGTGTTGAATGGTGTTCCAAGTATTAGCAGGCTGCATACAAAGAGGCTTAATAGTTATTACCACTTTGGTCAATGATGTCAACTGTAAAGCATCCCCCTGATTTGATCTCGGTTGACCTTAACTGCCGTGGTGCCAGGATGCTGTATTTTCTCTTGACATATCTTTTGAGCAGGTTGTTGAGGATCCATCGTTACAGCTACACGACTTGTTGGATCCAACTTTGGTGCGCTAAATGATGTGTTCTACATCTGTTGAATAAGCTACATGATGTATTTATTTTTGGTGTTAGACCTTAATAAGTTGTTAATATTAAGTGTTGTTCATTTCAACTTAATAATTATGACCACTTTGGTCAGACAGCATCCCCATGATGTAAGGTTGAATCTACGTTGCACGGGAAACGGGTACGGGTACGGCAACGGAGACGCCGACACGCCAATTTTCGGAAAATCGAGAAACGCCTACAAGGGATACACACACACATATACACACACATACACATTTTTTTCCTCAGCTTTATGGCAAGCAGGCACCTCACGGTAGTCATAATGCATTACAACAAAGACATTAAAACAATAACAAGTTTAGTCACCACCAAGTACAAATAGATCAAAGCATAAATAAGTTCACACACTACAGGCAGGTCTTCGATTCTTCGCTTCTTTCGTCTTCGCCGTCTTCATGTCTTCGCCTCTTCGCGTTTTTCTCTTTGTTTCTCAAACCCGATTTGAGTCTTTGGGATAGTGTGCAGCTAGGGTTAAGGGTCTATGTATTGGGAAGATGACATTTGATAATTTTAGAACAGTCCCTCTAGTTTTTAGAATAGCACAAAAACGACCCCCGAGAAACTTAAAAAAATTCCAGATGTGTCTAAAGGCGTCTCCGTTTTTGGACACGCGTGTCCCCCGTTTGTCGGACGGCGTGTCTGGCCATTTTTTTCTGTTTTCCGAACCGAAACGCCACCTTGCGTGTCTGAGACGTCCAGCGACGTGTCGGAGACGTTTCCGCGTGTCGGAGTGTTTGAAACGTGAACCGGACAATATTTGTAGTGTTTCAAGTTATAGCAGGCCGCATACACGGAGGCTTAACAGTTATTACCACTTTGGTCGATGATGTAAATGATAAAGCATCCTCTTGATATGATCTGAAGTTCACCGTTGCGACAAGTACTTGTCTTTGGTTGACCTTAATTGCCATGGCACCAGGATTCTGTATTTTCTCTGAACATATCTTTTAAGCAGGTTGTTGAGGTTCCTTGTTACAGCTGCACAACTTGTTGGATCCAGCTTTGGCGCGCTAGATGATGTGTTCTACATCTGTTGAATTAGCTGAAGTTGGTGTTACATGCTGATGTTGTGAAAAACATAAATTTAACATGTGATTGTATCTCCAGTTACCTTATTTGTTACACATATATTCACTGTTTGAGAGTTAATATATGACCTCTGACTAAAAACAACGTATGGCAATGGCTCATTCCCCCAGGATTTTGAGTTTCTGTATATAGTGTCAATGATGTCATTGTGGGTGCTCGGTCCATTTCCAAGAGCTACAATCTACCCGTTACCTAAGCTGGGTCCATAGCTTGTCCATGGTATCATTAGAGTCAGTATTTAAACGCAACTATGTGCCTTTGTGATTTCAGAAGTCATTAAATTATAGGGTTGGGGTATACAAGGTAACTTTGAGCAGAGTTTCTTTCCTGCACTGCCACTCATGAAGTCATGATAGCTAAAAGCTGATTTAACACTTGCAACTTTCTGGAATTGCAATCCACTCATGAAGTTATGGATACTCTCCCAGCTGACCGCTCAAACATCCTATTTATTTTGGGGAAGGGGGGTAACCCTTCAGTTGGAGATGGTCTGATAATGTATCTCACGTCTTATCTAGACTCTAAAGTATATAAATTGAGGAAACGTTGTTACCAGTTCCGAATGACATCCCATTCTCAACTTTGCTGAGGACTTGTCTACATGTTCATTAGATTCATTGTGTAGAAACTAAAGTAGACAGTGCTGGTGCTTATTATTGAGCTGCTCACCTGATACTAATATGATGCAAAAATCTTGTATAGGTCCTGTGTACACAAATGTTCTACATTATTCTGTATCTGCCACGAAGTAACTCTTATACCCTATTTCTTTATGATTGATGGATAAAGGGATAGCAAAGCTGTATACAAAATGTTTTAGCTGAAGTGCAAATGTTTGGAATTGGATACAAAGCTGTGGAAATCGCACCCCCTTGGAATAGTGATCCTATTGAGATATTTTCCTTTATTAGAGACATTAACTGTGATTGTGACCACATCCTGAATCCAAGATGTATAGGTGAGTGCCTTCTAATGTTTTTTCTAGCGCGCTTCTGTTAAACTCTTTCTTTGCTATATGGTTAATTATCTGATACTCCTATAGCTTTGAGGCTTAGGCATTGCCTGTGTGACAGAACAACATATTTGTTTTGGAAGATTATACATCCTTTGAACTCCCTAAATTATATGAGGAACTTTGGAATGTGCTTTGCTGCATATGTTCAGCATAACTTTTAAATGGTCACTGCATCATTCTTTAATGATCAAAAAGGATTTATTAATCAGCAACGTTCCTTGAGACTCTGGCATTGTAAATCTTGTTTCGTTTGAAGTTTGTTTTAAAGGATAGTTCTACAACATTTAGTGTTTATACGTAACAACAACTAGGTTCTGATCAGTTGCTTCTTAGTATTTTATTGGATTGACCTTATTGGCTGCTTTCATTATTTTGCAATAAACTACTAAAACAAACAAACCAATCATACATACTACTACGTCCATTCCCTGCTTTGACTTTTTCAACTATTCATCAGGTCACTTTGACCCGTGATTTGATTAGCAAAACGATGCAAGAATTTCGTA
Organism: Linanthus parryae; assembly: GCA_023055425.1. Taxonomy (NCBI): domain Eukaryota; kingdom Viridiplantae; phylum Streptophyta; class Magnoliopsida; order Ericales; family Polemoniaceae; genus Linanthus; species Linanthus parryae. Next base: position 128,956,245 of record JALGPY010000001.1, read on the forward strand.
ATCTTTTTATGGTGTTGAAGAGTAAATTTACTCTACAACACCAGGAAAAAATACCAAAAAATTGCATCGTTTTGCAATCGAAATCACCCGGTCAAAGTGACCCGGTTACGAGTGAAAATGTCAAATCGGGGAGAAAGAGAGGGAACGGAGGAAGTAACAAATATAAGAAGTGTAAAAAATACCGGACTCCTATAGATTAGGCAGATGATATGCATCTCCATTGCTATGTTTGGGGATAATAACATTTGCCAATTGAAAACAGTCATGAAAATGTTGCATTCGACTTCTAAGTTTGAAGTAATCTAGTCAGACGTGGTTAACACGTAGAAGATTGGTGACCCTTGGATGCTTAGTTGGGTGACATGTGACGACAAGAGCCTGTGGAAGTATGGGTCAAGGGAAGAGAGAAATGGAGGAATCCTGCTCATCATGTTTTTGTATACTATCATGAGTTTTGTATTTAATTTGCCTAGCTTTTAGCTAATACTATTGGAGTTCATTAGCTAAATTTTATAGAGCATCTCCAATAGTAGTACTTCAGAAGATTAATTAGCTAAATTTTAGTTACTTGTTTAAACTTTAACTAAGGCGAGTTTTTAACTGTTTGCTTCAGTAATGCATGAATTTTACATGAACTTGTAGGTGTAAAATATTCAAAACAATTATATGTTAAATTAAATTAGGTGGTAGAATAGACACAAAATTTTCAACTATCTTTTTTTCTAACTAGGTACTCGTAGAGAGAGTGAGAAATGTAAAACATTGAGTAATTTAGCTAGCCTATTTGGAGCTCGTTCTTCTACCAGCTCATGTCTCTGTATATTTTAGCTAAACTGAAGTTTTACCTTGCCTACTAGAGATGCTCTTAGAAATGTCAGAAGTTACTATGTGCTGTCAGACTTATTGAATTTTGCTTGAAATTTACCTAGCTCTATTGGAGATGGTCTAGAGCTAACTTGTGGAATGTGAGTTATAACTGCTACACATCCTTATCAAGATCCAGATCCTAGTGTAACCATCTCAATACCTAATAAATGTCTGAACCTCTTCCCTATTGTGACTTAGGTCATGGTTCCAATGTGTGAACCATAACGAATGTTACTAAGGCCTACAATCGAATAATTCCTTAAGTTCCACAGCTTCCTTACGAGGTAGTTCATGGTATGGATGCGGGAGGCCTAAATCTCTCTATTTCAGAACTTAAGTAATGACCGTGGAGGGAAGCCAGCATGCGCAATCTGGCGGCCTGTAGACTTAGATTACAGAACAAGTACTCCCTCTGTCCCATACTTTTAGTCCCCTTTGGGGAATCCAACTATTTAAGGAGAATGTAATACATACCCACTAACTTTTTGGCAAGTCATTTACTTAAGTACCCCCATTTTTTAACTATTTGATGATGTCACCTTTTACTTTTTGGGGACAAATTAGAGAAACTACACTATTAAGAGCAAAAAAAAAAAAAGTAGACACAAATTTCAGGACGAACCAAAATGGAATAAGGGACTAAAATTATGGAACGGAGGGAATATAACTAAGCTATAGAGTAGACTAGCTAGCTGCATGGTTGTGCTAATATCCATGAATTACAACTCACAAGTCTATGGACTATATGTGAGATTTTTTTTATCTTCAGTTGTAAAATATGTGGGCTTATTGCGGATCCTTCAGGATGAAGTGTCTACAATTATACTTCATTTATTACCTTTTCAACGCATTAAGCAAGTAATATATCGGAAGAATGTTTCATCCTCCTTTATTCAATTTGACAAGCCTTTTATTTCTTTTCATTTTCCCACAATAGTTATCGATCTTTGAAGTTCTACCAGGCTATCACCATAAAACCTTTACATTATCATAGGGAGGTCTTCTCTCCTGGATAACTGCTACTTTGTTACCACCTCCACCTATTACTGTAACTTTGGTTCTGGACAATATATGAAAGAATAAAATATAAGCGACATCCAGACCTGCAGAGGTCATTTCCCGAATGTAAAGCTTAGACATCCTCTCTCTCAGCCTCTCCTATACTCAACACTACCGAAATAATTTCCTGTTTGAAGGCTCAAATATGGGAAGTGAAATTGTGGTGTTTGATACTTTGTATATCATGGCGTGCATTAGCCAAGTTTACCCATGCCTCCACTGTCACACATCATACCCATCTCCAGTAGGAATTGTGTTTTCAGTTCCCAACGCCAATTTCTGTCTGATCAGGTTTCTATTAGTTCTTGCGATTCCTGATCTTTATGCAGAAAACAACAAAGCATTGGAATTTAACAGTGACTGAATTTCATGAATTCTCTTACTGGGAGTAAAACATCAGGGGACCCTATCATGAACTGTTCAAATTAGGATGCGATAAAGCAAATAATTTACAAGTCCTTGATTTGTATTCGGCAAGCTACTTGAATCTATGAGCCAATAATGTTACCATATGTGACAAGAGTGTTGGTCTCAAACTGCACACTAACTTGCACACCTATTGAATCACAGAGCCATTCATTATGAGACTTTATTGTGCAACTCTAGTTTAATGCATTCTTGTTCATCACTTGCAGGTCCTTCCAGTGTATAAGAAGAGTTCTCAGCCTTGCCAACACCTCGTGATGGTTTTGCGCTTCCCAGAACAGTTAAGTTTGTTGGTTTTTGGAACTGCCGTGAATCTGTCTTTCAGCTTGCACCAATAGTGCCGAAGAATGCGAGGGTATTGCAAAAGAGGATTATCCACACGGGTACATGAGATAGCGAGATAGCTGCTTTGGTAATCCAAATGAGATGTTCAAAGCTGCTCATAAGCTTTTGGGCTTATCAGGATCCTCTTGTGACGCAGACCTTTTGTTTGATGAGGGAGAAAGATAGAGCAATATATTTTGAGTAGGTATTTTGAGTAGGCTTTGCATAATTGTGACCTTGTTTAATGTTTATTTTTCATTTGTCAGCCGTGACTCTTGAGGTAGAATGTTGTGTTGTATGTTCGAACTTGTTCTGCTGTTTCGAACCTATAGATGAACTATTTTTTGGCCAAGCATGAGGTTGAAATAGGTGTCATAGGTTGAAATATGTATGCAGCTTCTGGAAGCTACCGCCGATGGATGATTGTCATGCTATACTTGTTCATACAATGGGGGCGTTCAGCTTGAGGTGGCGGCGGCATCATGTTTGATTGGGGGCGGCGGGGTTGTTGACGATGTACCACTGTCTCTCTTCTCTTTAACCCCATTTGACTTCTTTGACTCGTATTTGAGTCGCTTTGACCGGGTAATTTGGACAGCAAAACGATGCGACTTTTTAATGATTTTGTCACCGTGTAATAGAGCACAATTTACTCTACAATACCATGAAAAAAATATCAAAAAAATGTATCATTTTGATAGTCAAATCACCGGGTCAAAGTGACCCGGTGAATAGTGACAAAAGTAAAAATGGGGCTAAAAAGGAGAGACAGAGTGGTAGTATTTAAAAACGTAATATGCGTAATGACTCACATATCACATACAAAAAATTGAGGATAGGTTATAACCAAATGCCTAACTATAGAAACTGTTGACTTCATCTTACTTCTGTTCTAGACTAGAATACATAAAAAGCAAGTCACAAGACATAAGAAACGGGTTCACACGTAGCGAGCGATATGGTGAGAAATACGATTTCACGTTTGAAATCGGTTCCGTGAAAAATCAACCAAATTGTAATGACGTGAAAATCAATCAAATTGTAATGAAATATTTATCTTATCTACAAGCGCATTAAATGTTTCGAACTGTGTGAATGAAAAACTAAGAAAGTTGAAAAAGAATATTTTCTTATCCAAAAGAACTGTGAATATTAGGCTGTCATGCATTAAATTTGGGCATGACTTGGACATGACTTGTGCTTATATGTGGCCATGCCACCTGAATTCAGGTTGCATTGAAATTTGTTAGAAGTATGTATCACAATAATCATCTAGTTGATCATTTATCCTCCTCTCCAACAAATAATTATGACATTAGTTTCCACTAATAATGTTAATCTCACAATACAAAGTTATAATAGTATAGCAGGGTATAAAAACTTTGGGATATCGGCGGGAACCAAAATGTAACGGAGAATAATTAAATTCTCACATATACTACAAAAGAACAAGGCAAAAAGTCAGTTTACTCCGTTATACTATGGTTTTGTAGTCAATTACAACCCTGAACTTCTACTTCGGTCTTCTTTAACCTCGAACTATAATTTCATCATCAAAATTTGTCTTTATGTCCATTTTAACAGTTCACGATTTGATAAATGTTTCTTTTTTTATTGAGAATCAATGTTTAATTTATTTTTGATGTAAAATGTATTAACTTATAAATCAGAAGATTAGCATACTCTTATCATCTTCAACATGATATTTTTAGTAAATCCATAACTAGACACCTCGACCATTATAACCAAATCCTAAATACATGACAAGGTGCCTATGCCACATGATTGACATGGCTACATGGTCTGATGCACTTCAACTAAGGGACATCATCTTTGTATGGGAAGAAATTAGGTTCTTCACATTGTGTTATGTTCTTGGCTTTTCTAATTTTGTTTTATTTTTTCTCTTTTCCTTTGTCAATTTATTTTCTGTTTATGGTTTAACTAGTTTTAAATTTTTTTATTTAAAATTGAGGGGCGTCTGTAAGCAGATTTCAAATCGTTTTCTTTTTTGGTTTATTACGATTGTTGACCTCCATAGGTCTACTGTTTCACCATTGGTAGAAGGTTAGTGTATGAATGAGGTGGTTAGCTGCTGTTAAAATATGTGGAGAGAGATCAAGGAAGGGTATGCTAGTATTTTGATTTATAAGTTAATATATTTTACATAAAAAATAAGGTCAATTGCTTATTACCCAGCTCGAGTATAACATAATGATTCATGTGCCACCTCCAGTTTAGAAATTATCAAATCCACACTTAAAGTTTAATATTGTTAACAATTAGAAACGGGGACACTTTTCCATCCAAAATCGTAGTTCACAGTTGTTTTTGTGACATTAGTGTCCTTTTGTTTAAGGTCATTAGTCAATACCATTTTTTAATTAAATGAGGGTAAAATCAATTTTTTGTCATCGTTGACTAGAGTAATCCATATTTCTTCTTACTCTCTCTTCTCTAATATCTTCTCCCGTCCGTTTTCTTCTTACCCTGCCTCCGTAATCAACAACCCCGCCCAAAATCGACCAACGGCGAAGAAAGACTTGGAGATCCACCACGGCGGAGAAAGGGTGCGCACGAATCGCAACATCTTGACTAGGTTTCGAAAGAATTGACGGACGAGGCGACGATGAAAGAGTTAGAGATCCTGCGGATCGAGATCGGGGGATTCCTTATATGCAAAAAAGACAGCATGCGTCGGTTGGTTCACAACTTCATTTAGATCGGTAAGTTGTCAGAATCTAGACCTGAGAAGAAGAGATAGCGATGAAGAATTGATCGAAGAAGAGATTGACGATGAAGAGAGTTGAGATTCAGAGAAGAATTGTAGAAGAAGAAATGATAGGAAAGGAAATTGATAATATTTTCATTAATTCGATACCTTACTGTTACAATTCCCAGGTTATATAGTGCAAGACAAATAACCTCAACAAAATAAGAAAACAAGCCCTAAACATTACATTATTTAAAATAAGCCCTAAACATTACTTAATTCTAAAGCGACCACAAATATTACTTTAAATTGCAAAAAGACCCCCACTTTCATGACAATCCATCCCCATTATGAAATCCTTGACCTCAAGAATCAAAACGAACCAGGAGTAGTACTGGTTGTATGACCCTGCAAATCGCATTTCCCCCTCGTTGCCACCACTGTTTTCTAACCGAACAAGTCGGTAACCATTTGCACTCCCACCAAGCTCTGTTGGCACCAACAGACATAATATAGAAGCAATCATACCCAGAACGCTAACCTTTTTTTTTTTTTTTCTGAGGAAACCCAGAACGCTAACCTGTTCAGGTTGTTGTAGCTTCTTCCACTCATGGCCATTAGCTTCGCTACCAGGTCTAGCATTTTTTTTCCATAACATTTTTCATACTTTGCTGCTACAATATTTAATGTGACTTGAGGTAGCCACATCATTTCCTCCCTGTCAACTTGTGCCAAGTCAAGTTCCATCAGAAGTTGTGAACCACGCCAAACCTTCATATTGAAAATTAGCTTCACTATTAGAATGCCTTGTGTCCAACTGATCAAGTGCCAACCCCCTTCATAGCAAGCAATATAGGATGAATATACATGAGTCAGCTCACTTATGTTCCCTTCTATGTCTAATGTTGCGGGGCAAATGGATGGAAGTTCGTCCAAGTGTTTTTCATACTTCAGCAAACGAGATACCAGCGAAGCACTCTCTTTAAATCCAACTCCATGTATGTTGTCAAAAGAATTCAGCATCTTCTTATCACAAACCTCACATTCCTCAACCAGATTAGCTACTGTAACTCCTCCCAACCTCCCCAGGAAACTTTCCCCCACTCCAGCACACCTTATTTCCAATCCACTTGGCCAAACCCGCTTGGTAAAGTTTCCATGAGAATAATGTTTCAACTCATATTTAGCAAAAAACTCAAACCCATAGAAGAATGCAGACACCTTAATCATTTGCCAGTTAATGAACCTAGTAGTGGAAAAATGCCAAGGAGTGTAATGGAAATAACTTCACCAGTGTAAGTATGCAGGTACTTACAATATCCAACTGCAAGTTTGGTTAGTTGAATATCTGGTGGACACCAAGGAGCCATGATCCTTGAATTGCTGCACCAATTATAGCAATATTCAGTTGGATTGAGCTTCATTAACTTCCCTCAATGCCTATGAAATTCATTTCCATGTCCAGCTAAGTAATTTACATTGACTTCATTGCCCACCATATTAACCATATCCACTTGTGACGGAAACTGCACGAATAAGCCATGCCTATCCAATTTCTTTTCATGAAGCTCATCGTATGTCTTCTTGTACCCCAGAACAACTACACTTTCCCTTGTCTCATCTTTGACGCACAATTTAATCCTTGTAAGCGCTGACTTGATTTCTGAGAATTCTGTGTCTTCACAGCTAATAAAATTCACGGAATCTCCTTTCTTGTTTTCCTTTTTCTCAAGACCTATACGAAATTTTCCATCTTGAAATCTAACCTCGGGTCTATACCAACTCATCAAACAAAGAGTAGTGGTGGAGGTTTCAGCAATCTTCCCTGTGGCATTCAGTTTTGTACTCCTCCACTCCAGGTAAGAACTCAAGCCTCTAATATTAGTTGGCAGAAATTTTGATGCATATACTGAAACAAGAGCAGTTATAGACCTCCAACTGTCAAGCTTAAACCCAATGCATTTTCCTAACTCAATGAAGAACATGTACTTAAAGAAAGTAGGATATGAAACCAGGTATAACCCCCATCTCTTGTACAATTTTGTCCCAAAATTAACCACACCATCATAAGTTTTTTCGCCACAATCTGGTAGTACCTTGGTGAGCTTAAATAATCCTCTTGTATCACTTTCTAGGACTGAAACATTCAAGCCTTGAAACTTCATACAGTATATGTGATTACCAATACACATTGCAGCTACACCAGTGCAAACACCCCAAGCTATCATTAGCTCCATGTTACCATCTGGGTGAACATTCAACCAAGCAATAGAATTCAAATTCGACTTCGCAAGTTCAAAGTTTCTGGGCATTAAAATATCAGGGGGCCACAAAGAAACCCTTTCCTTGGAGTTAAGAAAAAAATGGTAGCATCAGCCTCCTAGATCCCACTTTGCTAGTTTCTTCTTGCACCTTTCAGCTTCATGTCCATACCAATGTTCATCCTTAGTCTCATCAAACTCAGCTTGCCTTGACTGTGCACCAAGAACCATTTCTCCATTTTCAGCTTCTGCAAATGCTTCCATTCTATTTCCATTGTTCATTTCCTTAGAAGCCAACATATAGTCATTCATCTTTGTTTCTACAAGACTTTCACATTGAAGTTCATCTAAAACATGGAGTTTTTCAATCCAATTAACCCCCCCAGATATCTCACTGACCAATTGTAATGGAGGTTCATGCATTACTTCTTCCTCAACATCAGATGCATAACTATCAATTTCTTTGTCATCTTCCACTCTAGGGGTACTCACTTCATCACTTATAGTCTGTAAATAATATTTATTAGCTGTACGGTACCTTCCACCATGGATTTTCAGAAGAGGTAGATTGCTTGAATCTTTCTCTTCGGTTGAGCATTTCGTCGAACAAGTAATATGCATGTTGAATTTACCCGCCCTTTCAGCCAAAGTAGTCTCAGGAATTGGAAGTTCTTCGTTTGGGCATTTCATCGAACACTCAGGAGGCAACTTCGATTCACTTCTTGATTGAACACATAATCCTCTTCTTGCAACCATCAAACCCCTAGTGTGTCTCGGTGACTGATCACGCTCGATGCCTAATCTCGTCGGAGCCGACATTTTCTGATCGGAATTCGCCAATTCATTTCCGTTGGACTCCTCGTATTGAGCCTTCACTTTTTTGCTAGCCATCCCGAGGAGGCGGTTCCTCAGCTTCCTCATTTCATCTCGAAGCTCTCCGATCTTACCTAGCGGTGCCAATCGATCATTGATCAAGTCCAGGCCATGGCGAAGCTCGATAATAGCTCCATCAACGGCACGAAAGCGAGTTTGGACCTCGCTGATCTGGTCTGTATCAGTGGTTGCGCCGTTCCTTCTCGCTGTCGACATCTCTGCGCAAGGGGAACGTTGGCTCTGATACCAATTTTTCAGAGTCTAGATGATTCTGACCTGAGAAGAAGAGATTAGCGATGAAGAATTGATCGAAGAAGAGATTGACGATGAAGAGAGTTGAGAGATTCAGAGAAGAATTGTGAAGAAATTGGGAAAAAAACCATTTATCACTTTTTTGGTGCAAACTAACGATAGACTTTTTGTCTTCTATTTTGACCTTTATTTGAGAAATTAATTAAAAAGTAATAACCTAATTAGACTAATAAAATCAGTTCATATTAAAAAAACAATAAAATTCAAAAAGTTACTTTTTCCAGCCCTTCCTCTCTCCTCTCTCGGGATTAAAACCCCCACAAAGAAACCGTTCGGTTTCTTTCTCCTTCTTCTTCCCCGTGCGACCACCAACACTCTCTTCACTCTCTTCACTTTCTTCCTCCACCTCCATACTCTCCGGCGACCACCAACACTCCTCTCTCTCTCTCGCTCTCATGGACTCCCAACCCTCTCCCACACACACGGTTAACCAAGTTCTTGGACAACTCAATTCCGGCGGCCAAGGAATCGAGTCCCCGTCCTCTTCTCCGGCGCCGACGGGTGTAGTGGCTGCGTCCGCGGCTTCTCCGGCACCGGCTCCTTCCTCTGCACCGGCCAATGTGGCCCAAGAGGTGAGTTTCTTTCACCTCTTCAAGTTTACTTCATCAAACTCATGTTCTAGGGTTAGATAAAATTGATGTTGTGTTGCTTTTTTGGTGCAAAATTGGTTCATGAAATCAAGTTGTTCTGTAAATTTGACGACTACGTTCATGTAAAAATCATGTTGATGAACCACTGGGCGTACAAGAACATCAATTTTGACTGATTAATCACATAGGGCGTATACAATTTGATAAATTTTGACTGATAATCACGAAGGGCGCCAGGGGGCGCATACTTTTGTGTGTTGGGGCATACAGAACATGTTGTATGCGCCCTAGATGTGAAACAAGGAAAATTTTTGACCCAGATGCCCAGGGGCGCATACAGGGGCGTCTGGTATCCGCCCAGGCGCCCCTGTATGCGCCCCTGGGCTTCAGGGTGAAAAATTTGCCTTGTTTCCCAGCTGGGGCGCATACTTCATGTGCTGAGGCATACAGAACATGCTGTATGCGCCCCAGCTGGGAAGCAAGGCAAATTTTTCACCCAGAAGCCCAGGGGGGCATACAGGGGTGCCTAGGCGGTTCCTAGAAGCCCCTGTATGCGCCCCTGGGCTTCTGGGTGAAAAATTTGCCTTGTTTCCCAGCTGGGGCGCATACTTCATGTGCTGGGGCATACAGAACATGCTTTATACGCCCCAGCTGGGAAGCAACGCAAATTTTTCACCCAGAAGCCCAGGGGCACATACAGGGGTGCCTAGGCAGTTCCTAGAAGCCCCTGTATGCGCCCCTGGGCTTCTGGGTGAAAAATTTGCCTTGTTTCCCAGCTGGGGCGCATACAGCGTAGTCTGTATGCCCCAAAACATGAGGTATGCGCCCCAGCTGAGATATTGAAGAATTTTTTGACTGAGTAAGCCAAGGGGGCTTACAGGACGCCCCTGTATGCCCCCTTGGCTTACTCAGTGTTTTTTTTTCCAAGTTTTCAGCTTGTATGCGCCCGTGCTGGGAACTTGAGAAAATTGTGATTAATTGTGATTAGTTTTTTGAGTATGTGCCCCTAGATGATAAGTTCATAAAGTTATGACTAATTTTCTGAGTACTTATTGATAATTCACTACTTATTGGTTTATTTGACAGGATTTGATCTCCTTGGACCAACTTGGTCGTTTACCCGCTGCCGCTAATCGAGCCGAATTAAGGAGGTATAAGTTGACGTTTCGTTCGCGGAAGAGGTCATGGATAGTGTTTACCAGGCTTACCAGACGGGAAGACGTTAGGACTTTAGTGCGACAGCGGCTCCCTAACTTGGCATGGCTTTTGACCTATCGATATGACCAAGTGTTCTCGAAGACGCTCCTCGACTTACTTATCCAGCGTCGGATTAACACTAACCCTCATGACCGTGAAATATGGTTCAACTTTGGGACCTTCCCGCTGCGGTTCTCCCTGCAAGAGTTTGTTCTCTGTAGTGGACTTAACGTGTTTAAGTCTCATGACGATGAGCAGCTCGACGAGAGGATGGCAGATTATGCCCTTGTTCAGACCTTGTTTGGCCCCGATTTCACGAGTGTGTACGGGAAAGTGAATGCAACTACACTGGAGAATTATCTGGAAGGCATCGATAGCGAACACCCGTACTCCGAAGATCCTGATAAGCAGATGGACTCGGCTACGTTGGAAAGATTTGTGAAGATATTAGTTGCTGCAATAATTGGTAGGTTATGGCACAACACCGGCGGCCATGATGTGATGCCCGCCGCAGTGATACAGAAGTGCAACAAATTTGAGTTCTGTAACGCCTACGATTGGGGTATGGAATGCTTTGAAAAATTACTCGAAGGGATGAAACATTGCGACTTTACCAAACCAACTTACTCACTCACCGCCTTCCCTTTCGTTGCTGCGGTAATTGTGTTAGTTATGCATTTTTTATTGTTAGTTAAATCTATAAATGTTATATGCTTACTGCGATTCGTCTCTCCGCGCAGGCTTGGGCCTACGAAGCAATCCCACAGATGGTACCCCTCTTGGCTAGCAGGGACGAAGGGGTACTTCCCAGAGTGGCGGCGTACTATCCTCTACAGGTCAGGGCTGATGATGAATCAGTGAAAAGGCTTGTGGCGTCAATCACATATGTTCGCCCGACACTTCACCCCACTCCTGCGGAGGAGCAGAGTTGGTACTCGCTTCAGTACTTGGCTCATATGGAAGCTAATCCGTATCTTCCATTGTTTCTGGACCTGACGAGTAAGTTGGGTGGCCGATGCGTTGTCTACTCCGGTGCAACTATTCAAATGCAACCGTTTCAGATGTCGGGGACTAAGACGACGAGGAATTTGGGTGCGAGTAAGAAAACAAGTGAAAAGCAGGGAAAAAAGCAAACTCAGAAAAAGAGTAAGCAAACAAGTGAAACGCCACCGCCAAATGAAGGGGAGGCCGATGTGCCAAGGCCGGCGACAACCAAGGGAAAAAGGCAAACTCAGAAAAAGAGTCAGCAAACAAGTGAAACGCCATTGCCAAGCCCACCTGCTGCAGCTCCACATGATGTCATGACTGAAGAGCGCGTTAGGGAGGATTTTGATCGAATGATTAACGCACCCCTGTCCTCACCCAGTGGGGAAGTAGGTGCCGAGCAAAGGTCGAAGAAGCGTCAGGATCGCGAAAGGGAGACTGATGAAGTGTCCGAGGAAACTGAGGAGGCACAACCAAGAAAGAGAGCCCGGACTGAGGAAATGGTAGATGGGATGGATCTTATTATCAGTATGCTGACTTCGATGAAGTCCCAAATGACAAGAATGGATTTGGGTATGACAACGATGAAATCCCGAATGACAAACATGGAGATGGCTTTTCAGAGAATGAAGAACGAGCAGAAGGTGAATATCGATGCGTGTATGAGGAAGCTGGATGAGGTGACGGCGAGGCTAGATGGGTTGACGGAGAGGCTAGATGGGTTGACAGACAAAACCAGTGGTGCTAGACAGATGGACACACAAGATTCTAACGATGCTCGCGATTCACCATTGGTCCAAACTTTCGAGGAAGAAGGGGCACAACCCGTTGGTCAGACTTCACCATTAGTCTCACATGCCGAGGAACAACGCGCAGAATTGCCTAATGCCGAGGCACAACTGTTAGTGAATGTCCCAATCTACCAGTTGCACCGATCAGTGTTTCATTTCCTGATGAACCAAGCATCGACCAGTGCTGGTGGCATGCCTACTTCACTCGGGTCCCTAAGAGCATCGTCGAGCCCCCTAACGCCACCGACAAAGAAAAGGCCAGACGGCTCGCTATTTTTAGCCAGTAAGAGATCAGTATTTTACAATTTTCCTTTTATTTAGCTCTTATTAGTATCGTATCATTTGTGTAATTTAACTTCATTTTTGTTTACAGAAAGGTATTGGTTAACATCAGTGGTGGCGACAAGATAACGTTCTCACACGCGTACGAGTATTCACGCGATGAGTGGATGACAGACTCGGTAAGTTTTTATTTAACTTGCATTTTTTTGTAATTTGTCGACAATTTTCTAAGTTGTAAATGCTTGCAGACGATGATGTGCATGACGGCCATTCTGACGGCTGAAGAGAAGAAACATGATCGGAAAATTTGTTATGCACCAATAAATATTTTCGGAGTATATGATCAAGAGTTACCATTTTACCTAAACAAAGAATATCTTCCTGCTTCTATATCTGAGCTCTCCATGGTAATCATATTCTAATAACTTCATATTTTACTTCGTATTGTAATCATATTCTAATACTTCATATTTTATATTGCTTTTCAGATTGCACTCCCAATAGGCATCCGGGATCATCACTACTATCTGCTTGTGGTGAGCTTAGAACACAAGGGTGTTTTCGTATTTGACTCATCCGATGAGTATATGGAGAGGCGGGTGGAACATGAAGTGAAGTTAATTCACGATAGCCTTTGCGCCCATTATAAAGTCGCTTACAAGGAGGACATAATGACATGGAAACCAAAATATGTGTGGTCCGAGATTCCGCACCAGAATAACAGGTTTGTGAACTACACTTAATTTTAGTTGCAATTCATTTTTTTACATTATTTTCTTATCTATTTGTGAATTATTTTTGTTGTAGGCATGACTGTGGATTCTATGTGTGTTTCTTCATGAAGCACCTCAGAACACTCGTTCCGAACTTCTCTGTGAAATACGAAGTGAACGGGTGGTACCTCATAATCTGGGTGGCACACTTTATTGGGACTCACGAGTTAAACTCGTGCTTGGATGCCGTCACCAACGAGGTAGACACATACAAAAAAAATGCTAAAGCTCAAGATAGGCTGTTAAGTGTTTATCACGATGTTCCCTGCATCAAGGAAGTAGGGCCCTCCATGTCACAGGTACTATTGGCGGTGAATCATTGCTTTCTCTAATTTCGTGATGTTATATTTTCGAATGTACAAATTTTCTTAATTCTCAGGATGGATCAGGAAACGAGGAAATAGAGTTTCACGGCGACATCGATGGGATAAACAAGGAAACAGAGTTGGAGGCAGATGAGATCTCGGATGAAGAGTTGGATGAAGGGGTGACGGATGAAGTAGAAGAGCAGTCTCGCTGGGATAGGCTACATGTTTTAACCCCTTTCACTGCGGACGGGCAGAATCCATTTTTTGAAGTAGGCGAGCACAAGGAAAAAGAAGAGTGCTGGACCCCTCTGTCTATGTACACTGAAATTGTGCCCGTGTATGAATTGGACTACCTGCAACAAATGGAAGACGGTCGATATCTGCTTCGAAACCGTGCAAGGATCCCTTGGGAGAAGACGCCGTACGCCAAATTATATAACCCGTCTATCGATATCTTTGCAAACCATATGAAGCCTGGATTCTCCGTGGCCGACATGCGTAAGCAAGACCCCAAGTTGCATCGGTGTTTTGACATCTGGCTTAATGACGAAGATACACGTTACCCATATTTGGATTGTGGGAATAAGACAAGATCTCGGCCATTCTTCCGTTACATAATGGAAGTAGGAAAACTTTTCTGGTGGGAACATGTAGACGAATGCACGTATACCCAGAGGCTTAATTACTCAAAAAAGTTTGGCGCTCCAAGGACGGACACGGTTATTACGGATGAGGATTGGTTCAAAGCTTTTCAAGTAGATTATGATTTTGAAATCCTAAAGAAGAAGACTTCTGAATACTTTAGAGGTAACAAGCCTATGAGGGGTTCCAAGGGATCGCTTGCGAGGAGGTGGTTCATGCCTTGGAGGACTAAGCGGCTAGTGAAGGGATTTCAACAGTGGATTCTCGTTTACATAGACGTGTTCGAGAAGGGACGGATTTGTGTGAAGGTGTACGATCCAATGAGGTTTTCGGGGCGTCGTAATTGGGACTTGGATCGACTGTGCACAAATTTCCCGAGATTGCTGCAGGAGTTTGGGGAAGAGCAAGTTGCTAAGCGGGCCAAGTTTTGCCCGAAGGTCCTTAAGGTATTCAAATTGCCGAAGATTAAGGAGCCGAGACACCAATGTGATCTCCCAACTTGCAGTGCGTTGTATATGCTGCGCATGATCGAGAAGGTCATCGAGGATCCCACAATTAGAAGAGAGTTTCAATCATACCAAGGGGACCAGAAGCTTATAAGGAAAGAATATGCGGTGGCAATATGGAAGACTTTTTTTAGATTCATCACTGTAGACACACATGGCAATAGAATAGACCCGCCAGGAGAACCAATTTGGTATCCTTACCTGTAGTTGTATTCATGACTGATTATTCCATCTTTTGTAATTGACGTGATCAATGAAATTTTTTTGTCATTATAGTTGATTTTCTTTTTTGTGATCAATGAAACAACCGATTCGAGCAATGAAACAAATTATTAAAACAAATATTACAAGCACTGCCTAAAAAAACTTTACTAAAATAACACAATAGTCATGGGGCGTATAGGTTGTGGTCAGGGCGTCTAAATGGGCGCCTGTGTTGTGGACGGGGCGCATATGATAGGATATGTCTCTGCTAAACATGGGGGGCGCCTACATTGGGGCGTATAGAAGGGGGGGGGGGGGGCGCCCAACCATGATAATGTGGGGCGCCTACATGGGGGGCGCCTCTATACCCTAATTCGGGCGCCCTGTATCCTTACTAGGGCGCCCGAATAAGGATATACGCCCCTATGGCTCCATATTCAATTTGTTTGACTTTTTGGTTCTATTTTGACATTACATTGCCGAAACAAGTGGCATGACTTAGTATGCACTGAATAGTTGACTATAGTTTGACCACAACACCGACCGTTTACTTTTTTGTGGAGTACATTAAACTAGATAAGATTACAACCACCAAATCCAACTACAAAAGACTTAAATATTACATCCGCAACTACTAAACTTGCATCAATCAATAAGCAACAAGTTTCAATCATGTGTAATTAGCCGGTCATCCTCCCTCGTGGGGCATGTCTTCACGTTATGGCCTTCCTTATCACATCGAGAGCACTTGTGCTTCCTAGTACCGTACCTACGTTTTTCTCCTTCAGACGGTATCCTGGTTGTCTGTGGTGCTCCACGTTTCACTACCTTCACTGGTGGAAGAGTGACAATGTTGCTTATCTCCGGTGGGATCCGACGTGTATCCCAGTCTATACGATCAGGAATAACCTCAATTTTCCCGGCGTAAGCTCTCTTGTAGAAGTCCGCACTGTAGGTTCTGCTCGTGAAATTGTACATGACAAGCCCGTCTGAAGGAGGCAACCCTTCTTCCATCCCCATATGAGGATGTTGTTTTCTAAGTATTGGAGCGCACGCACAAGCGTGGACACACGGTTGCCAGTCCAACTGGAACTTGCCGCAATCGCAAACCCAGTACCCCTCCGAGAAGTACACTTTGGCAGTGCCATGGTTCCTACCCGTTACACGGAATTCAAGTGCATCCAGCTGTTGGTTCCTACCCGTTACACGGAATTCAAGTGCATCCAGCTGTGTGACGTGTAGCATTTTTGCGTCGTTAAGATTCTTCTGCATGATTGCCTCGCGCTCTGGGGTCAACTTTGTGTTCCAAGTGCCAGTTTCGGTCCGCCTATGGTAAAACCACTGAGACATTTGTCTGAGCGCAAACGAACAGTACGAGAGAACGCAATGATATCTCGCATCCTTTAACATTGAGTTCATAGATTCTGCGTGATTGGAAGAGAATATGTCAAATCTAGTGTTGACCGCGAACGCCCGACTCCATTTCTCGGGAGGACATTTTTCCATAAGGTATTCTGCGATTGACAAACTCTCATTATTTGGGAAATTACGTTTCGCAGGGTGCTCCACTGCCAATGTGTGAAGAAAACTGCGACATTTATCTATAGTGTCGGCCTCCGCAGCATTCCAGAAGAGATTCACCCACTTTCCGGGGCCATACAGCTTTATCAAGTTCATCTTGATGTGCCACCAGCAGTGCACATGTTGTGCATTTGGGTACTCTGTCGCGACTGCGTGTTTAATGGCCTGATGCCTGTCGGAAAGAAATGTGAGATACTTGTCGTTCGGGACGAAAAGCCTCAGCTGCTGAAGGAACCACCCCCAGGCCTCATTGCTCTCGGTGTCAATTATGCCCCATGCAATTAGATAACACTGCCTCCGTCCATCGACCATTGTCGCAACTACGACCTGCAATGGCTCGTTCTTCATGTGACCGACATCGATGACCACTAGTGGTCGCATGAAGTTGATTCCATCCAGCTGAGCTTTTATACCCATGAAACAGTACTTGAAACTGCTTTCTTCGTCGCGCTCTATCTTCGTGTAGGACCCAGGGTTCAAAGACTCCAACATGTAGAAGAATGCAGGGAGTTGGTGGTACTGTTCTTCTCGGCTACCGTGAATGATCTGGAACGCCCTCTGCCTAGACTGGTAGCATATCCATTTAGTGACGGAGCACTTGAAGGCAAGTTTCACGTACGCGACGATGTCATGTCTGCTAGGGCGAGGCTGCCCGTTCCGATATCGATCAATCATTCCATAGGCGATGTCATCGACATTCACGTTCGCATGCTTGAAATTTGTGGTGATCGCGGAACAAGTGTGGATGTTTTTGTATCGCTTAACCGTGTAAAATCTCTCTTGTTTCCCTTTATAAGCAGCCATGTACCACTGATAATGAGGATCGTGACATTTGAGAACGACCCTTGTGCTCTCTGTCTTTACACTTGTCCATTGCCACCCTTGTTGAGTTGCAGGACCCCGTAGGATATTCTTGATTTCCTTTGCTGATTCAAACAAATCATCAAGCTTTAACGTAGATCCATCGGGCCTGCTGTTACTGGCAACGGCGTCGGCTTCAATCGCAAGTGTGGGATGATGCTGTAAACCTGTGGCCCAAGGACCCCTGTTAACCGGTACATCGTCGTCCGTTGTGTCATCTCCACTTGATGGCCCGTGCGGGTCAGCGTTCGGATCTTCGTTCAAGTCGGGATCCTCCGACAAACTTCCACCCTCGTAACTAGGACCACCGACATTAGTGTCAAACAATCCTTCCAACGCTGTTGCATCCTGACATGTGTTGTTCGCCACCAAGACCACTGTTTCGTTAAAACCGGCCTCCCAGGTTGGGCATTCATGTTCCCCACCCCCGACATTCGTGTCAAGCGGTCCTTCCAACGCTGCTGCATCCTAAAATGTGTTGTTCGCCACCAAGACCGCTGTTTCGTTAAAACCGGCCTCCCAGGTTGGGCCTTCATGTTCCTGACTATCATCAGTAAGTAACGCACGAAGCTCCGAATTTCCCCTGCGAGGATTCATCTTCTGCAAATACTGTCCCCCAGCTGCAACCGAGCCGTCATTGTCGTACTTGGCAAACATGGGAACGATCTCCTTTGGTTCATATGTCTCAAATATTAACAAAACATCGTCTTCGTCGGTGATTTCTGATGGCTCATACTGCTCCATACCTTGTCGCATGTAACTTAACTCTATGAATGGAGCTAGGTGCTTGTCCAGTCCCATTCTCGAAGCAACTCGTTCCTTCAGACTATGGAGTGTGGGAATTTCCTCCTGTTTCAGCACCATCGTCTTCGATTTGTAGTTCACCCCGGGTGCGTAGAAAAATTTTCCATTGACGAGCTCCCAAACTCCATTCCACATGAGTTGCACAGTGATTTTCCCCATTCCTGCTGATAACCGAAAAGTCAATAATGTCAACGGTCAACTAAGAAGTCACAAGTCAACACCGAAAAGTCAATAACCCCCCCAGGGCGCCTAAGTGTATGCCCAGGGCGTCTGAAACAATACACGGGCGTATATATCACCCCCCAGGGCGCCTAAGTATATGCCCAAAGTTCAAACTGATTCATTCACTTATGGGGCATCTAGGGGCGCCCTAATCTAGGCGCCCCTAGATGCCCCATAGGTGAATGACCCATTTTGATCTTCGGGCATACAGAGGGGCGTCTGTAACCAAACACGGGCGCCTAAGTGTATGCCCCAAGCTCAAACTAGTCTTTCACCTATGGGGCATCTAGGGGCGCCTTGGTCAAGGCGCCCCTAGATGCCCCATAGGTGAAAGACTAGTTTGAGCTTGGGGCATACACTTAGGCGCCCGAAACCACACACGGGCGTATTTAACCCCCCGGGCGCCTATGTGTATGCCCGAAGCTCAAAATGGGTTATTCGCCCATGGGCTTCTAGGGGCGCCTTAATGTAGGCGCCCTTAGATGCCCCAATGGGTGAATATCTCATTTTGAGATTCGGGCATACAGTAGGCGCCCATGACGTGTTATTGTACGCCCGTTATAGGTTCAGGACACCCTCTGTATGCCCAAGCTCAAAATGGAACTTAAATCGATCGTATTGGGGCTTCTTGTAGGGCTTCCAAAGACCTTCGCAATATCCTCAAGGTGAATCTCATACTATTTTCAGAACATCTCCGAAAATGTTGAAAAATGAATATACGAATTTTTTCAAAATACTACTTTTGAAATGAAAAGATAAAACGAAGGGATACTAAGGTTGATAAACTTACTCTTGTTTCCGACGGATCCGAAGTCTTCAAACGAACGAACTTTGTTTTTGTTTTGAAACCCAACAATGGAGGTTTTGGAATAGACTAGAGAGAGAAACAACAACTTTTGGGTGTCAAAATTGATGAACTGAGGTACATTTTAAGGTTTGACATCATAGGTAGTTGAATGTATTTATCATTTGAACAAGGTTGTTGAGTGAATTTAATTTTCTAGGGTGAGGGAGATGTTGTTGTTGTTGTTGTTGTTGAATGAAGAGAGAGAGAGAGAGAGAGAGAGAGAGAGAGAGAGTAGTGCATGCACGCAAATTTGGAGAAAAAATTCAGCAAAAAAATATTTGGGTAGGACCCCCTCTTGCCACATGGAAAACCTTAAAAAAACAAAGAGAGACCCACCATGGAGAAAATGTTAAAAAAATCAAATGGGACCCACTAACTATAACAAACCAAAAGTTAACTTTTGATTATTAGTTGGTGGGTACTTCCCACCAACTTTTTGAACTTATGGTTAAATGCACCACAAAAGTTAACTTTTGATTATTAGTTTGTGGGTACTCCTCCTTTTATACTCAAACCGAGCTGCCTGCTAGAGCTTTCTTCGACAGAAGGAAATGTCCCTTTCTTGCCGACTCTGTCTGCTGCTGCTACTGTCGTCACTCTGCTGCTGCTCTCTGTCCTGAGCAGAGTTCAAGAACGCAGACGTAAACGTTGACTAATTCAAAAGCTAAAAAACTAAGTACCACATAATTACTAACCTAGCTAATAAGTTTCTAAAAATCACAAAATAACCAAAAAGTAAATTGAGTTTACATGATTCAACATCTACAAGTCCTTGATTTGTATTCGGTAAGCTACTTGAATCTATAAGCCAATAATGTTACTGTAAGAATGTTGGTCTCAAGCTGCACACAAACCTCGCGAACCTCATAATTATATAAAGCTGCCATTTCCCATGCTATAATTAATTAGATTCTTCAGAAAATGGGATGTCATTAAGAAGCTACCAGTTTGACGCCATTGATCTTCTTGGCAGACTTGGCTCTGGTGTTTGGGTTCTCGCCTCCTAGGGTCTTTGCCACCTAGGAATCCGGCTCCGGCTTACACTGGCGTAGGAGTCGAAGCTGATCGGACTAGCTTGTTAAAATGACCGCATTCATCAGCACTATTGATGCAAGTTGAACGACAGATTCACGTCAACTCCAAAAACCAACAAACTTAACTGTTCTGGGAAGCGCAAAACCATCAAGAGGTGTTGGCAAGGCTGAGAACTCTTCTTATACGCTGGAAGGACCTGCAAGTGATGAACAAGATGGATTAAACTAGAATTGCACAAAAAAATTCTCATACATCGGACGCCTCTGTTTAATAGGTGTGCAAGTTTGTGAACTGTGAATATTACGCGGTCATTTTAACAAGCGTCATATTCGGGCATGACTTGGACATGACTTGTGTTTATATGTGGTTATGCCACTGAGTTCAGTTTTAACTGAAATTGTTATAAATATTTATCACAACAATCAGGATAATAATTTCTCTCCAATAGTTAATTATGACATTAGTTTTCACCGATAATATTAGTAGCATAATACAAATTTATGTAATGATTGTAGTACTAGCATTTCTGAAGAATCTAATTAATTATAGCATGAATGATATGAGAATGTTGGGATATCGGTGGGAACCAAAATATAACGGAGAATAGTTAATTTCTCCCTTACAGTATTAGTTTTTCAAGAGTGAAAAGCAAGCAACCTGATACTCTCTGATGTAGTTTAACACTATAAATCTTGCTTACGCCGCATTTCAATCAACCATGGTTCCACTGCAGCAGGCGGGACAGATTTAGGTTGTGTATGTAGACACATATTTTTAAGAAGCTGGAATTATTGCTTTTGCTTTAAAATCTGCGCAACAAATATTTTTGTTAGAGTGGATCCTAACTCCCTAAGTTTTACCCTATCTAAAGGAACCCCTGATTAATGAAACAAAAATAAACATATATTTAAGAAAGAATATAAACTGAATCGACGATTTTATTGAATCAACAGGGTTTTATACCCAAATTGGTACAAATTGTATAAAACTAGAAATATATTTGGTTCTTCATATGAAGAAGATGATATCCCGAGTGTACGGAGATAGATTTTAGGGTTTTGGAACCCTTTACTAGTTTGACGTCATTGGTCGTCTTGGCAGACTTGGCTCTGGTGTTTGGGTTCTTGGTTCCCGGGACTCCGGCTTCGGCTTACTCCGACGTAGCAGTTGAGCGAACTAGCTTTACGGAGTGTACGGAGAGAGACGTTTGGGGTTTTTGAACCAGTTTCACGCAATTGATCGTCTTGGCAGACTTGGCTCTGGTGTTTGAGTTCTAGCCTCCTGGGGTCTTTGCCTCCTGGGACTTCCGGCTTATTCCGACGTAGGAGTCGAAGCTGAGCGACTAGCTTTATAGAGTGTACGGAGAGAGACGTTTTGGGGTCTTGGAACCCTTTACTAGTTTAACGCCATTGCTCGTCTTGGCAGACTTGGCACTGGTGTTTGGGTTCTCGCCTCCTGGGGTATTCGCCTCCTGGGACTCCGGCTTCGGCTTACTCCGACGTAGGAGTCGGAATTGATTCCACTAGCTTTACAGAGTCTACGGAGAGAGAGACGTTTTGGGGTTTTGGAACCAGTTTGACGCCATTGATCTTCTTGGCAGACTTGGCTCTGGTGTTTGGGTTCTCGCCTCCTAGGGTCTTTGCCACCTAGGAATCCGGCTCCGGCTTACACTGGCGTAGGAGTCGAAGCTGATCGGACTAGCTTGTTAAAATGACCGCATTCATCAGCACTATTGATGCAAGTTGAACGACAGATTCACGTCAACTCCAAAAACCAACAAACTTAACTGTTCTGGGAAGCGCAAAACCATCAAGAGGTGTTGGCAAGGCTGAGAACTCTTCTTATACGCTGGAAGGACCTGCAAGTGATGAACAAGATGGATTAAACTAGAATTGCACAAAAAAATTCTCATACATCGGACGCCTCTGTTTAATAGGTGTGCAAGTTTGTGAACTGTGAATATTACGCGGTCATTTTAACAAGCGTCATATTCGGGCATGACTTGGACATGACTTGTTCTTATATGTGGTTATGCCACTGAGTTCAGTTTTAACTGAAATTGTTATAAATATTTATCACAACAATCAGGATAATAATTTCTCTCCAATAGTTAATTATGACATTAGTTTTCACCGATAATATTAGTAGCATAATACAAATTTATGTAATGATTGTAGTACTAGCATTTCTGAAGAATCTAATTAATTATAGCATGAATGATATGAGAATGTTGGGATATCGGTGGGAACCAAAATATAACGGAGAATAGTTAATTTCTCCCTTACAGTATTAGTTTGTCAAGAGTGAAAAGCAAGCAACCTGATACTCTCTGATGTAGTTTAACACTATAAATCTTGCTTACGCCGCATTTCAATCAACCATGGTTCCACTGCAGCAGGCGGGACAGATTTAGGTTGTGTATGTAGACACATATTTTTAAGAAGCTGGAATTATTGCTTTTGCTTTAAAATCTGCGCAACAAATATTTTTGTTAGAGTGGATCCTAACTCCCTAAGTTTTACCCTATCTAAAGGAACCCCTGATTAATGAAACAAAAATAAACATATATTTAAGAAAGAATATAAACTGAATCGACGATTTTATTGAATCAACAGGGTTTTATACCAAAATTGGTACAACTTGTATAAAACTAGAAATATATTTGGTTCTTCATATGAAGAAGATGATATCCCGAGTGTACGGAGATAGATTTTAGGGTTTTGGAACCCTTTACTAGTTTGACGTCATTGGTCGTCTTGGCAGACTTGGCTCTGGTGTTTGGGTTCTTGGTTCCCGGGACTCCGGCTTCGGCTTACTCCGACGTAGCAGTTGAGCGAACTAGCTTTACGGAGTGTACGGAGAGAGACGTTTGGGGTTTTTGAACCAGTTTCACGCAATTGATCGTCTTGGCAGACTTGGCTCTGGTGTTTGAGTTCTAGCCTCCTGGGGTCTTTGCCTCCTGGGACTTCCGGCTTATTCCGACGTAGGAGTCGAAGCTGAGCGACTAGCTTTATAGAGTGTACGGAGAGAGACGTTTTGGGGTCTTGGAACCCTTTACTAGTTTAACGCCATTGATCGTCTTGGCAGACTTGGCTCTGGTGTTTGGGTTCTCGCCTCCTGGGGTCTTCGCCTCCTGGGACTCCGGCTTCGGCTTACTCCGACGTAGGAGTCGGAATTGATTCCACTAGCTTTACAGAGTCTACGGAGAGAGAGACGTTTTGGGGTTTTGGAACCAGTTTGACGCCATTGATCTTCTTGGCAGACTTGGCTCTGGTGTTTGGGTTCTCGCCTCCTAGGGTCTTTGCCACCTAGGAATCCGGCTCCGGCTTACACTGGCGTAGGAGTCGAAGCTGATCGGACTAGCTTGTTAAAATGACCGCATTCATCAGCACTATTGATGCAAGTTGAACGACAGATTCACGTCAACTCCAAAAACCAACAAACTTAACTGTTCTGGGAAGCGCAAAACCATCAAGAGGTGTTGGCAAGGCTGAGAACTCTTCTTATACGCTGGAAGGACCTGCAAGTGATGAACAAGATGGATTAAACTAGAATTGCACAAAAAAATTCTCATACATCGGAAGCCTCTGTTTAATAGGTGTGCAAGTTTGTGAACTGTGAATATTACGCGGTCATTTTAACAAGCGTCATATTCGGGCATGACTTGGACATGACTTGTGCTTATATGTGGTTATGCCACTGAGTTCAGTTTTAACTGAAATTGTTATAAATATTTATCACAACAATCAGGATAATAATTTCTCTCCAATAGTTAATTATGGCATTAGTTTTCACCGATAATATTAGTAGCATAATACAAATTTATGTAATGATTGTAGTACTAGCATTTCTGAAGAATCTAATTAATTATAGCATGAATGATATGAGAATGTTGGGATATCGGTGGGAACCAAAATATAACGGAGAATAGTTAATTTCTCCCTTACAGTATTAGTTTGTCAAGAGTGAAAAGCAAGCAACCTTATACTCTCTGATGTAGTTTAACACTATAAATCTTGCTTACGCCGCATTTCAATCAACCATGGTTCCACTGCAGCAGGCGGGACAGATTTAGGTTGTGTATGTAGACACATATTTTTAAGAAGCTGGAATTATTGCTTTTGCTTTAAAATCTGCGCAACAAATATTTTTGTTAGAGTGGATCCTAACTCCCTAAGTTTTACCCTATCTAAAGGAACCTCTGATTAATGAAACAAAAATAAACATATATTTAAGAAAGAATATAAACTGAATCGACGATTTTATTGAATCAACAGGGTTTTATACCCAAATTGGTACAAATTGTATAAAACTAGAAATATATTTGGTTCTTCATATGAAGAAGATGATATCCCGAGTGTACGGAGATAGATTTTAGGGTTTTGGAACCCTTTACTAGTTTGACGTCATTGGTCGTCTTGGCAGACTTGGCTCTGGTGTTTGGGTTCTTGGTTCCCGGGACTCCGGCTTCGGCTTACTCCGACGTAGCAGTTGAGCGAACTAGCTTTACGGAGTGTACGGAGAGAGACGTTTGGGGTTTTTGAACCAGTTTCACGCAATTGATCGTCTTGGCAGACTTGGCTCTGGTGTTTGAGTTCTAGCCTCCTGGGGTCTTTGCCTCCTGGGACTTCCGGCTTATTCCGACGTAGGAGTCGAAGCTGAGCGACTAGCTTTATAGAGTGTACGGAGAGAGACGTTTTGGGGTCTTGGAACCCTTTACTAGTTTAACGCCATTGATCGTCTTGGCAGACTTGGCTCTGGTGTTTGGGTTCTCGCCTCCTGGGGTCTTCGCCTCCTGGGACTCCGGCTTCGGCTTACTCCGACGTAGGAGTCGGAATTGATTCCACTAGCTTTACAGAGTCTACGGAGAGAGAGACGTTTTCGGGTTTTGGAACCAGTTTCACGCCATTGATCTTCTTGGCAGACTTGGCTCTGGTGTTTGGGTTCTCGCCTCCTAGGGTCTTTGCCACCTAGGAATCCAGCTCCGGCTTACTCTGGCGTAGGAGTCGAAGCTGATCGGACTAGCTTTACAGAGTGTACTAAGAGAGAGACGTTTTGGGGTTTTTGAACCAGTTTGACGCCATTGATCGTCCTGGCAGACTTGGCTCTGATGTTTGGGTTCTAGCCTCGTGGGGTCTTCGCCTCCAGGGACTCCGGCTTCGGCTTACTCCGACGTAAGAGTCGAAGTTGAGCAACCTGCTTTACAGAGTGTACGGAGATAGAGACGTTTTGGGGTCTTGGAACCCTTTACCAGTTTGACGCCATTGATCGTCTTGACAGACTTGGCTCTGGTGTTTGAGTTCTCGCCTCATGGGGTCTTCGCCTCCTGGGACTCCGTCTTCGGTTTACTCCGACGATGGAGTCGGAGCTTCTAGCATTAGGTGTATGTGATCTTCTCTCGTGATGACTCTCTCTTCACTCACTCTCTCTCTCTCTCTCTCTCTCTCTCTCTCTCTCTCTCTCTCTCTCAGTTTCTCCACTTATGACGTTACGAAGAAGGGAGGTTCCACCTAGGAATAGGGCAAATCCCACCTTAGGAATATGTTACCGTAGCCCTAGGAATCCGCTCTATCATTTGTTGCCTACTTTCCTTAGGGGAATGGAGCCCAGTATTTTTATATAGTAATGTCAGATGGGGTTTTGCTTGTTGCCTGGGAGTCGAAGTTGAGCAACCTGCTTTACAGAGTGTACGGAGATAGAGACGTTTTGGGGTCTTGGAACCCTTTACCAGTTTGACGCCATTGATCGTCTTGACAGACTTGGCTCTGGTGTTTGAGTTCTAGCCTCCTGGGGTCTTCGCCTCCTGGGACTTCCGGCTTATTCCGACGTAGGAGTCGAAGCTGAGCGACTAGCTTTATAGAGTGTACGGAGAGAGACGTTTTGGGGTCTTGGAACCCTTTACTAGCTTAACGCCATTGATCGTCTTGGCAGACTTGGCTCTGGTGTTTGGGTTCTCGCCTCCTGGGGTCTTCGCCTCCTGGGACTCCGGCTTCGGCTTACTCCGACGTAGGAGTCGGAATTGATTCCACTAGCTTTACAGAGTCTACGGAGAGAGAGACGTTTTGGGGTTTTGGAACCAGTTTGACGCCATTGATCTTCTTGGCAGACTTGGCTCTGGTGTTTGGGTTCTCGCCTCCTAGGGTCTTTGCCACCTAGGAATCCGGCTCCGGCTTACTCTGGTGTAGGAGTCGAAGCTGATCGGACTAGCTTTACAGAGTGTACTAAGAGAGAGACGTTTTGGGATTTTTGAACCAGTTTGACGCCATTGATCGTCCTGGCAGACTTGGCTCTGATGTTTGGGTTCTAGCCTCGTGGGGTCTTCGCCTCCAGGGACTCCGGCTTCGGCTTACTCCGACGTAAGATTCGAAGTTGAGCAACCTGCTTTACAGAGTGTACGGAGATAGAGACGTTTTGGGGTCTTGGAACCCTTTACCAGTTTGACGCCATTGATCGTCTTGACAGACTTGGCTCTGGTGTTTGAGTTCTCGCCTCATGGGGTCTTCGCCTCCTGCGACTCCGTCTTCGGTTTACTCCGACGATGGAGTCGGAGCTTCTAGCATTAGGTGTATGTGATCTTCTCTCGTGATTACTCTCTCTTCACTCACTCTCTCTCTCTCTCTCTCTCTCTCTCTCAGTTTCTCTTCTCCCGAAGTCCCGTTTGCTTGTGATGAATCCTCCTATATGTAGAGGCTCTAGTCAACTGATTTGAGATCGTACGTGATCCCGTGATATTTGGTGGATCTGGAGATAATATTTTATCTCCAGTGATTTGAAGATCTCGTGAGATTATTTTCTTTTCCGATGCTTGACTTTCTGAGTGTCTGAGATCTTGACCAGATAAGTACAGATCTCCTCAGTTTGAATTTACTTGGGGGTTACTCCCAGTTTTGGCGCTCGTGGACTTTGAAATTCAGCAATTTAGGCTGAAAAGCCTTAGGCGCATATTTTGAAATTTGAGTACCGTCGAAATTTAAGTGCCAACAAACCCCCTCGTGATTCGGTAAGAGCAGTTTTGGTCCCTTTCTCGAATCACGACAATTTGGCACCTTATCTTTTTTTGGCAATATTGATTGCGGTTTGCATGACTGACCGTTTTGGGTTTTAGCCTCGCAACATTTGAAAAAACGATTTTGATCGCGCCCCTCTTAGTTTTAGCCGGTGACAATTAATATAGAGATTTGGATCGCATTTCGCTTGAGCTGACCGTTTTTTTAGCATGGCGACATTAGTATAGCGATTTGGATCGTATTTCGCTTGAGCTGACCGTTTTTTTTAGCTTGTCGACATTTAGTATAGCGATTTGGATCGCATTTCGCTTGAGCTGACCGTTTTGGTTTTAGCTTGGCGACATTTAATATAGCAATTTGGATCGCATTTCGTTTGAACTGACCGTTTTGGTTTTTGCCATGTGTTTCCGGACTTTTGGGTTCCAAGGTTTGCCTTTTTGGGTTTTCGACCCGACTTTACTAGACTTGCATTTGAGCTTTAGTCTAGCGGATTGAATGGGTTCGTCCATGAAAATTCACTGATTTAATTCTGCCAACGCAAGTGTTGCACATATAAATTTTAGTACCCCTTTGTCTATATTTTAAACCCCTTTAACCCTATTTCATGTTTTGAGCCCACGTGGGTTATTTTTCTTTTGGCTCATACATTATACATTAGGGTTTTTTTCTTTTTGCACGTGCATGAGTCTTTTTAGGAGTCCTTTTTTTAGTCTTGAATTTCTTTCTCTTTTCTTTAATCGAGGACTTTGCTGCTTCTTTATTGCCGCTGTGTTGCCATCTCCAGGTATGTCCCTTGGAACACACCTTTGTCTTTGTCTTTTCCTTATTATAATATCCATGTTTCTTACTACTCTGGTGACATCTTTGTATTCCATATGGATTACAAATCTGCTCCGGCATGGATGTTTTCCTTCTCTTTTATGTTTTGAGAAGTTTATGCCTCCCGAAAGGTTTTTTGTTGTTGTTGTTGTTGTTGTTGTTGTTGTTGTTGTTGTTGTTGTTGTTGTTGTTGTTGTTGTTGTTGTTGTTGTTGTTGTTGTTGTTGTTGTTGTTGTTGTTGTTGTTGTTGTTGTTGTTGTTGTTGTTGTTGTTGTTGTTGTTGTTGTTGTTGTTGTTGTTGTTGTTGTTGTTGTTGTTGTTGTTGTTGTTGTTGTTGTTGTTGTTGTTGTTGTTGTTGTTGTTGTTGTTGTTGTTGTTGCTGCGAATTAGCTCTGCTTGCCCTTCTAACAAGCATCCCTCTTTTCTCGAATTCAGAACCACTTCCAGCTTTCTCCGTGTCAGCGGTAACGTTCTCGCAACCCACTTCCGCTCCTTATCTCGGATTTTCAGGTACTTTCGATTCTTGTTTTGTGTTGTTTGATTCATACCGAAGTATTCGTCTCCTTATTATGAATTTGCATGAGCTTCCCCGCGTGATGTGATGAAACTTTGTTAATAGCAGTGAGTTTGCTCGCAATCTTGCTATTTTATTTCATGAACTTGGCTTTCGAGAGAAACTTCAGGGTTGTCCTTTGCAACAATTCAGTGTTGGAGACCCTAACATGCTACGTATCGAGCTTGCAAATTTCGGAACGCATCATGTTGCTTCTATGCTACATCTCAGCATATCCTGTCCTTTAATAGTGTTTGTGACGTTGTGTGTGTCTGACTATAGTCAAATAAGCTAGGGTTCACCCACGCTAAGTCTCTGTTTCGACGGCGTTTCGATTTTTTTATTCATTCCTTGTGCCGAACGATTATCATAAGCAAGATTTTTCATTGTCATTGGAGTCACTCTGTAATTTGGACTCTTCTCGGGTTCCAGTCCACTTAAAACTTTAGCAGCATGTGTCCCTCTCGTAACAGATTTGTTGGTGCTACTACTTTTCTTAGCTAGTAGTGCACCCAACTTAAGAGGATTAAAACAAGCCATTTCATCTCCTTATGCCTCCAGTTATTCTTCTTTGTTTATTAACATACAATCTCATATTTGAAATCGACAATATGCTTTCAGGAGTTCCCAACTTTCATCCCAAAATCATCACAAACCAATGAGAGCCAGTGGAAGAACCCTAGAGCTTGCTTGCTTATAAATCTTCACTGGACTGTATCGAAACCATTGGTTCTATTTTAGCTGGTCGTTTCTCTTGTGCGCCTCGCTTCTCATGGGCTTTTTGGTGCTTTTGAACGAAGATTTTTTTTCCATGAGGTGTTGCTGGAGAGAGAGCAACTGGTGATAATTTCGGCCACATTATTAGACTTCACAAATCAGCCTTTCATTTGTGTTATGTGACACATGGTAATTTGTGTAAGGTTTAGGGCACTAAGCTGAGCACTACAAATTTTTTAACGTGTAAGCCCTTTATTTGGCACCCGTGAGCTCATGTCTTTATTACTTCCCAAGTCAGATGAAAAATATGATTATTATAATGATACATTTCTTTCTTCTCGTGCATCTGTTCTTGTATTTTCTTTCCTTATAGTAATGTGTTCTTTCTGCATGCATCAGGTGATTCTCATCACCGTCAACTTTCTTTTCCTCGCGGTTTGCTCGTGTCAAACAGGTACAACCTTTACACATTGTCGTACATGTTTTAAATTCATATACTGCTTTCCTTTGTGACCTTATAGTGTCGGCTTGTATCCTGATGGGTGTTCGGTCGAGCATTCGCTCGGCCTTCATCTTGACGGGTTTTTGGTCGCGCACGTCATCGCCTTGCATCCCTCCGGATGTTTGGTTGCGACTTACATCCCAACGGGTGTTTGGTTGAGCACTTGCTCAGCTTTCACCCTAACGAGTGTTTGGTTACATCTTCCATCCCTCCGGATGTTTGGTCGCGCACGTCCTCGACTCTCGTCCTTGTGGATGTCCGGTTGCGTCTTGCATCCCAACGGGTGTTTGGTCGAGCATTTGCTCGGCCTTCATCCTGACGGGTGTTTGGTCGCGCACGTCATCGGCTTGCATCCCTTCGGATGTTTGGTCGCGACTTAGATCCCAACGGGTGTTTAGTTGAGCACTTGCTCAGCTTTCACCCTGACGGGTGTTTGGTTGCGGCTTTCATCCCTCTGGATGTTTGGTCGCACATGAAATTGGCTCTCGTCCTTCCGGATGTCCGGTCGCGGCTTGCATCCCAATGAGTGTTTGGTCGAGCATTTGCTCGGCTTTCATCCTGCCGGGTGTTTGGTTGCGGCTTTCATCCTCCGGATGTTTGGTCGCACACATCCTAGGCCTGCATCCTTCCGAATGTCGGGTAGCATCTTGCATCCTAACAGGTATTTGGTCAAGCGTTTGCTCGGCTTTCATCTTGACGGGTGTCTGGTTGCGGCTCTCATCCCTCCGAATGCTTGGTCGCTTTGGTTTTGCGCTTATGGGTCGCATGTTGGACAATATATCTTCCTAACTCCTCTTTTGAGCTTTGTACGCAAAGAGCACATGGAACTTCAATAGAACAAGGAACTTCATAGTTCCTCACTTAGGAACATGGAATTTTGATGTGGGTGGACTGGACTCGATTTTTTATTTCGAGTTGCCTACGTATCCAATCGGGATCAAGTCGGACGTAGTTCATTGGGGTAATTTTTGCTTGGTGGACTGAACTTGAGATGAGATCAAGCTGCCTACATACCCTTTCGGGATCAAGCCGAACGTAGTTCAAGTAGTTTTTCTTTTTTTTATACCTTAATTTGTTCACGGATGCCCTTTCAGGTTTTCAACCTTGTGGACCATCAATTCCGATTAGGCTCGCTGTCACCTCCTATGATGGAGGCAGTTCGATAATTTTTGAATCCAATAAGTCTTGGATTTTATCTTTCACCACGAAACAATCCCATAAATAGTGACCAATCAGGCGATGATATGGACAATACTTGGGGTCCTTTGTCTTCCCCACCTCGTTAGGCCTTTTTTGCTTCCGGGAGGAAGATCAATTTATGCTCCAGAAGGTCCTCAAATAAATCTTCCACATTCTCATCAGTGAAAGAATACTTCTTTTTGAGTCTTTCTCTAATAGTGGACTGATTTTTCACCCCCACAACCACTGGAGATTTCGTCACACCTACTACAGTTGTAGCCAGGGGCTCGGTGTTGTTAGTAAAACTTAGCATCCCTTGCTTGTTGATGTGTAACTCCATGTCATGCACCTTGGTACACAAGTCATTGAAGCCACTGAATGTTTGAGCCATCAACGAGGTGGACAATTCATGTCTGAAGTTGTTGAGGCACATTCTGATGAGTTCCTTTTTTGTGAACTTCTGAGGGCATGCAATTGTCAATGCTCGCCACTTAGCAATGAAGTCAGTGACCGTTTCGTTGTCACGCTGGTTCGTCTCAATCAATTCTGGAACCCCCACTCGTCTTTGGGTCTTGCAGAAGTGTTTCAAAAATTCTTTGGTCATTGCTTCCCAACTTGGTATGGAGCCTTCGGGTAACTGTGAATACCAAGTGAAGGCAGCATCTTCCAATGATTGGACGAATAACTGTAAACACAAAGCCTCATTATGTGTTATAGGCCCACACATGGAGAGGAAGTGCGCTAGATGTTATTTTGGATCTCCAACTCCATTGAAAATCTTGAACTCTGACTGGGGATAACCCATTGGTAGAGTTACCTTGTCTACCCACGTTGGGTAGGGCTTTGTAATCACTGTAGAGAGTCCGTCTTCTTTCTTTTTGAACTTCTGGACTTGAGTCTCTATCATTTCTCCAATCAACGCCATTAGTGTTGGACTAAGGCCATTGATGCTCGAGTCATGCAACCTTTGGTGGAGACCGCCATCCCCGAATGAGGT
Source organism: Linanthus parryae (assembly GCA_023055425.1). Lineage (NCBI taxonomy): Eukaryota > Viridiplantae > Streptophyta > Magnoliopsida > Ericales > Polemoniaceae > Linanthus > Linanthus parryae. The sequence goes on from JALGPY010000001.1 coordinate 128,988,481, forward strand.
ATTAGCTAGTGATACTTCTACCCTCGTGGGTGGTACCCCCAAGCAATCATTGGCGGAGTCTGGTGGTACCCCCTGCGATCTCACACCCCCTTGGTTTGTCGCGCTTCCGGCTTCCAAGAGTTGTGCTTGTAGAGATTTCAACTGTTGTGACATATCTTCGATCTCTTTGTCTTTTCTTTCCAATTGTGCCTGAAAGATGGCAAATTTCTCCTTCACGGGCCGAGAGGTCGGATCATCCTCCACATCCATCATCATCACAGATACAACCTCCATTGGTGCAAACGTTGATGAGCTAATGTCCCCTTCTTCATATAACGGATTCACAGTTCTAATCAAGTCAAGTGCCTCCATATTTCCGATCATTGACCTTGTGATGCAACCTGACTTTACCAACGCCACTTGTCCCCCAATTGGAGCCGAGATTGAAGTCTGAACCCCCTTCCCATTTTCCTTATTAGGACCTCTAGGTAAGGTGAAGACAAGAGACTCACGTTCTTGGTCTCTTACACCTTCGCCTTCCGGAGATCGGAGGTCTTCCCTAGCAGCTTGGGTCTTCCCATGCTTCGAGCGTATGCCGACATGCATGGCCGAGACGAACTCAAATGCAGTGTTTTTCATCTGCGCTGCATTTCCATTCTTTCGTGATGGCTTCTTTTGTGCCGCCAAGTGAGTTTTTACCCCGGGGGAAGAGTCCTTAGGGGCTGAGCTCTTGGGAGCCGAGTGGCTTATGCTCAATGATCTCTTGCTAGCTATAGGATTTCTGACCAACAAGGGTTGATCCAGTAAGGATGAGCCCTTGGAAGCCATGAAATTGTTGACCAACAAGGGAGAATCTGATACGGACAGGCCCTTGGAAGCCTTGGAATTTTTCATCGGCAGCAACCCAAACACTTGGTTCTTCCCATGTCTCGAGCGTATATCTACGGGTATGGCCGAGACAAACTCAAATGCAGTACTTTTTATCTGCGTTGCATTTTCTTTCTCTCGTAATGGCTTATTTTGTGCCACCAAGTGAGTTTTTAACCCGGGGGCTAAGCCTCAGGAGGCTGAGCTCTTGGGAGTCGAGTGGCTTACGCCCAACGAGCCATTGGAAGCCATGGTATTATTGACCAACGAGGGCGAATCCGAAGTGGACAGGCCCTTGAAAGCCTTTTGAGTTTTGACCAACAAGGGGGAATCCGATGCCGACAGCCCCTTGAAAGCCTTGGAATTTTTCTTTGGCGACAGTAAAACTTTTTTCGCCGGAGGAGATTCATGGGACATCACTTTTTTTGCGATCTTCCTTATAATCCTGCAATTTTCCTCAGAGGCCGCTTCTCCAGCTTTGGCGGCAATCTTCTTGGCTTCTTCTGCCTCTCTGATCATATTGGCAGCAGTATTTGGCATGGTGCCAACGACATTTATCTCAATGGCGAAGATAACCGCCTTCTCAGCCCTCTGAGATAGGGTCAAGAAGTCTCTGATCTTCTTTGCTTTCCAGATCCCCGATAGGATCCTGGCACTTTGATAAAGGACATCACTTCTTCGACCAGAGGTTCAATCCGTCTGAGCAAAGTCTCGTTTCTACCAGGAGAAGCCACTCGGTAGGGAGACAGTTCATGAGAACCCCTCACGTGTTGAGTGACCGATCCCAGTGCACGTGCCTGCTCACGGGCCTGGTTCTTGGATCTGAACAGGTGTCAGCCCCTTGGGCACCCAGGGCCCGTAAGGGCTTCGCCCTTGTTGCATGGTCAGAGCGGGTGTCAGGAGCTTCTCCTTCCAGAGGCCGAGCACTGGCCTTGGTGGAACTCCCATGCTAGCACTCTGTAACATGAGACCAAACTAGAGATTTATTATTAAGGTCACAGAAAAGTGCAAAGCTTAAAATTTTTTTACGTATATTTTTTGTTTCAAAAGATGAGGGGAGGAAATGGTCCCACTGGGCGTGCCAATTTGTAGACACAGATTTTTAAGAAGCTGGAATTTATTGCTTTTGGTTTAAAATCTGCGCAACAAATATTTTTGTTTGAGTGGATCCTAACTCCCTAAGTTTTACCCTATCTAAAGGAACCCCTGATTAATGAAACAAAAATAAATAACTATGTAAGAAAGAATATAAATTGAATCGACGATTTTATTGAATCAATAGGATTTTATACCCAAATTGGTACAACTTGCATAAAACTAGAAATATATTTGGTTCTTCATATGAAGAAGATGATCTCCCGAGTGTACGGAGATAGATTTTAGGGTTTTGGAACCCTTTACTAGTTTGACGTAATTGGTCGTCTTGGCAGACTTGGCTCTGGTGTTTGGGTTCTTGGTTTCCGGGACTCCGGCTTCGGCTTACTCCGACGTAGCAGTTGAGCGAACTAGCTTTACAGAGTGTACGGAGAGAGACGTTTGGGGTTTTGGAACCAGTTTGACGCCATTGATCGTCTTGGCAGACTTGGCTCTTTGTTTGGGTTCTAGCCTCCTGGGACTCCGGCTTACTCCGACGTAGGAGTCGAAGCTGAGCGACTAGCTTTATAGAGTGTACGAAGAGAGACGTTTTGGGTTCTTGGAACCCTTTACCAGTTTAACGCCATTGATCGTCTTGGCAGACTTGGATCTGGTGTTTGGGTTCTCGCCTCCAGGGGTCTTCGCCTCCTCGGACCCCGGCTTCGGCTTACTCCGACGTAGGAGTCGGAATTGATTCGACTAGCTTTACAGAGTGTACGGAGAGAGAGACTTTTTGGGGTTTTGGAACCATTTTGACGCCATTGATCGTCTTGGCAGACTTTGCTCTGGTGTTTGGGTTCTCGCCTCCTGGGGTCTTCGCAACCTAGGACTCCGGCTTCGGCTTACTCTGGCGTAGGAGTCGAAGCTGAGCGGACTAGCTTTACAGAGTGTACGAACACTACAAGAAATAATGCCTTTGGCGAGGGCAAAATACTAAGAGAGCACCCTCACAAACGGTTATTTGCGAAGACATTTTGCCCTCGCAAGGAAAAATGTTTTATGTGACAAGCCGTCGCAAATTTAGTATTTAGAGACGGCAATGTGCCTTCTCAAAATTTGAAATACCAGTCACAATACATGCATTTGTGAGCACTCTTTCTCATCGCAAAAGAATATGTGTCATCACAATTATTTTTTTAGCGAGGACGATAACATATCTCAAAAACGTCACGCCACACAAGAATTAGATTTTGTGAAAATACACACCCATTAAAAATAATTGAGTTTTCACAAAATTTGACATTTGCGAGAGATATAGTTGTAACAAATAATGTCAATTTGCCTTAAAGGTCATTTTGTTAAGGCTACATATTATTATTATTATTATTATTATTATTATTATTATTATTATTATTATTATTATTATTATTATTATTATTATTATTATTATCACAATGTAAAATATCATGACGTGGTATTCATTAATAAAAAAGAACAATACAAATCAAGATTTTTTTTCTATTAAGTCTTGTCATATATACATTTTTACAACTTTACAGGTCTACAGAGCTATGACGATCACCTCGACCCAAATTACAAAGAATAATATTCTAGTCCATTCAAGTGTAAATGTTGTTTCGTTATAGTCTTTCTCTTCAACACGATGCGAACAGTTCTCCCCTTGACAATAAAATTATTAATAACCTGCATCAGCCATTTGAATCACTGATTAAATACCCATATGAAATCTATACAAGAAAAAATTCAAAAAAAATACTTAGCAATTTATATCTCAATTCAATTTATGCAGAAAATTTCTGAAATAATTATGAATAAAAAATGAAATTTGGATTTCTATCAACTACCTAATGTTGAAGAATCTTCATCAGTATTATCTTGATAGAGAAGAAGATGCCGGCGGATCACTGTTTGATGTCTCAGTCGCAGGATTCTTTATCTCGAACCTTCCGCAAGAAGGTACGATGAAACTTACAACCTACCTGAGGACTTGCCACATCGGTGGTTACGTCTCTGTCCGATGTCAGGGTGACCGAAGCCATCCACATGGGTATGTCTCTCAAGTTCTACCGCGGACTGTCCAGGTCTAGAACGTTACCAAGCGCGCCATCTGCATTGAAATCAACAAACAGGTTGGTAATACAATTATAAAGAAGAGGATCCATGTCTTCATTTAACACGTGCGACCTTCCTGGTGCACTGAGAATTTCAAGAAGAGGGTATAGAAAAGCGGTTATCAGCACAAAGTGGTAGCCTAAACCAGGTATCATGATCTTCTTCTATGGGTGGTTCAAGTTTTGTTTCCTTATTTCGGCACATATTCTACACTAAAAACCAATAGTTCAAATGCTTTATTGTTTCTCTTGATCTTTGATAAGATAGTTGTGATTTCAAAAGGGGGAATCAGTAGATTGTATGCTCTATCTTTATCAGAAAAGATTGATTTACCCAATAATTCAAAAACTGCAAAGAGAATTTAAAAAAAAAATGATGGAACTGTGAAAATTAAAACTTACTATTGGTTCATATATCTACCAAGTAGTGATTCAATGAAAGAAAACATCCTTGCATGGTAGATGACAGAACGGAGATCAAAATCGAACATGGTCAACCACAATGTCTCGCTCTGTGATTCCACCTAATCTCCAAAGCCGTCATGATCGGAGGCAATCGTTCCACGAACCTCGAATCACCACCGCACCAATGACCAGGAACAAAGTCCTTATCCCCCGGTGCTGGAGTACTCAGTTCGTGATCTTTCCGCTCACATCCACGTTCTTAGAAATTGGCATTTGCGACTCCTTCGGCGCCGCGGAGGTTGCGTAGTATGTGAATCGGTTCACAAGAATGTCAGTCGGCGAAGGGCGAGGGGTGATTGCGGGCGTTCTAGCCCCAATCGATGGAGGGCCTATAGAGGAACTGACGAAAAGAATAGAGGATCAGAGAAGCTAAAGAATGATGGAGATCTAGCATTCCTCTGACCTTGTTAGTGAAGTAATACAAAGAATTGACCTAGTTACCTAGCCGCCAGTAGCCCTGCCCAACCCAACCCTAAAAACTTCTTTCTAGTACACCCTCAACCCTAAGTTATTACTGGAAAGGCTTAGAATATTTGATTTTATGGCTATAAAATATATATAATATAATATTATAAAATAAAAGTAATGTATATTGTAATGGCCAAATTAAGTTTTTTTGAGAAACAAAATAAAGTTTTTTAAAAAGGAATTGAACTATTATAATGTTTGCATTGTTCAAAGTTTATCCTAAATCAAATTCTTTTGTGAGGGTCTTATTCATGTTTGTGACGGGGAACTTCTCTCCTCGCAAATAATTTGACGAAATTCATACTTATTGCGAGAGTATCATTTTCTCGTCGAAAATGACCCCAAATGTGACGGTATTTATTTACCGTCACAAGTTCACGTCGCAAAAGCTAATAATTCTTGTAGTGGAAGAGAGAGACGTTTTGGGGTTTTGGAACCAGTTTGACGCCATTGATCGTCTTGGCAGACTTGGATATGATGTTTGGGTTCTAGCCTCCTGGGGTCTTCGCCTCTAGGGACTCCAGCTTCGGCTTACTCCGACGTAAGAGTCGAAGTTAAGAAACCTGCTTTACAGAGTGTACGGAGATAGAGACGTTTTGGGGTCTTGGAACCCTTTACCAGTCTGACGCCATTGATCGTCTTAGCAAACTTGGCTCTGGTGTTTGAGTTCTCGCTTCCTAGGGTCTTCGCCTCCTGGGACTCCGGATTCGGTTTAATCCGACGATGGAGTCGGAGCTTCTAGCATTAGGTGTATGTGATCTTCTCTCGTGATGACTCTCTCTTCACTCTCTCTGTCTCTCTCTCTCTCAGTTTCTCTTCTCCCGAAGTCCCGTTTGCTTGTGATGAATCCTCCTATATGTAGAGGCTCTAGTCAACTGATTTGAGATCGTACGTGATCCCGTGATATTTGGTGGATCTGGAGATAATATTTTATCTCCAGTGATTTGAAGATCTCGTGAGATTATTTTCTTTTCCGATGCTTGACTTTCTGAGTGTCTGAGATCTTGACCAGATAAGTACAGATCTCCTCAATTTGAATTTACTTGGGGGTTACTCCCAGTTTTGGCGCTCGTGGACTTTGAAATTCAGCAATTTAGGTTGAAAAGGCTTAGGCGCGTATTTTGAAACTTGAGTACCGTTGAAATTTAAGTGCCAACAGTGTAGTTCAACTGGATTTGAACGTTTTGAACTCACATGGTCTCGAATGATATTAAGGGAATGGTAAAGCCCGATAACGAATTTGAGGGAAAGCCTAAAGATATATATGTACAGACAATTTAGTTCGTGAATCAAGTGGTTTGAATAAAATTTTTAGTGCTCAATAGTTTTTCTATAAGAACTTCAAAATATTAACTATCAAAGTTATATCTTCATGAAGGGAAATATGTGCAATCTATAATCACATTTAATATTTGTGCTATAGCCTTTTCCGAATTTTTCCCATTCATCACACTAAACGCCATACACTAAACCCTTCGGAGAGAAAAAAGTGTGCGACAGAAATCCTAACGGCGATGGAAGAGGATTGATCGAACTTCACACTGTTCAAGGAAGAAGCTGATCCAATCGCTTTCGATGACGAGTATTGTATCGAGGCTGTGAAAGATTTTTTTTAGGGTAGGCTGCGAAGATTTCAGCTTCTGTTTGATTGGGAAACTAATGACAGAGGGACACATCACACTTGAATACTTAGGCTATGAAGATGCTCTTCAAAAAGATCTAGATGGATGGTGAGAATATCAGTATCCACAAACATGTTATGAACATGTTTTTCTTTCTATTCCCAAACGCTACAAGCATGGAAAGGGTTGAGGGTGGATGGCCGTGGATTTTTGATGGTCAACTTCTAGTGTTCAAACCTTGGCAGGTCGGTATAAGAAAGGAGGATATCATCTTCGATATTGTATATGTATGGGTTCAAGTATTGAATCTCCCTGTTCACCTTCTGAAGGAGGAATCTGGTTGAAACCTTGTGGTTAGAATGTGAGTAACCTTAGGCTCGGACAGTCCAATTCTCTCGAGAGAAGGAGGGGACTAAGTTTGAGTAAGGGTGAAAATTCTCATTAACAAACCTAAATCTTGGGAACCCTCGAAACGTTCTTTCCTTTCAAAATTTTTTGAAGGGACGGAAGCCCGCTATTGTTTTCTTGATGGAAACAAAACGATATCCAATAAATATAAAGAGAGTAAAGCATCAGTCAGGCTTTACTAACGGCTTGTTTGTGGATTGCAACGACCGCCGAGGATGACTAGCTATGTTGAGGGGAGAGAAACTTAAATTCTCCTTAAATTCTGTTATAGCACTCGTACCTCACGACAATGAAGGAAAACGAAGAAACACACAAGTTATACGTGGTTTGCTAGCACAATGTGTGCTAACTACGTCCACAACAAATAAAGAACTTTATTTATTAAGAGGAACCTATTAGAATGTTTGCGTTTGTTTATAGGAACCCCAAGGGTCCTTTTATAGTGCCCAAGATCGCCCAAGAATCGGCCTAGCAAATAAGGAAATAATTTTTTTGGCCTCTCCAGGATCTGGCCGTACGACCAGTCCGAGTGGTCGTGCGACCGACAGAGACTTGGCGGCTTCTGCTTTTGTTCTCCTTGGGTGCTCTTGGTCCCCTGTTGTTGCTCCTAGTGTGGTTTTTTTATCTTTTTTTTTTTTTTTTTTTTTTTTTATTTCAAGGCATCAAACTAACAAATCTCCACCTCGACTTGAATTCTCTCGCGAGCAACAACAGCTCTTGTTCTCGTAAACAAAGCTTGCCTTCTGTGAACCCAAGCTCCCACAGAGACTCACTGGACCCATAAGGGCCCGACATGCCCCGAAGGGCCTCATTGGCTCAAAATGTTAAGCAATTCTAGACAATGATGGAACTTGCTCCCCAAAACTGATTTCGTGAACATATCCGCGGGGTTGTGAGCTGTTCCCATCTTCTTTACCTAGATCCTGCTCTCGTTTCTCGGAAAATGAGACTTGACGTGGAAGTGCTTTGTTCTTTCATGATGAACCTGGTCTTTAGTCAAGCGTATCACACTCAAGATATCACAGTAGACTATCGTTTGATCTTGAAGTAGGCCTAAATGATTAACAATATTATGATATTTTTCAAAGGAAGAGACATTATGTGAGGACCACTAAAATGCCAAAACTTTTTATAGAAGATTGGATGTGCCCTAGGTTTGATTCTTTATCTCAGCCAAAAGTAGGTGGATGTGTTTGTGCCAAGGTGATACGGGAAGACGCACGACACCGCGATACCGTGATGAGCCAGAGTATACGGATGAGTATTATTATTATTTATTTATTTAATTGTTATTTAGTATTATTTATTAGTTGTTTATTTATTTGATTAGTTTATTTAATTAGTTAGAAGATTGGGCCGAGCCCGTTAGGTCGAAAGAGTCTAGGGTTAGGTTTCGTTTTATTATTTAAACACATGTAAGTCTTTGTTTATTTTTATCGAATGAATTGATTATTGAAAAGAAATCTTTGTTCGATCATCAGTAGTTGTTAGAATAGCGCCGTAGGCTATAAGCTACGTGGTCAAGTTTTGTCGATTTTCGCAAAATCGTCAACCCCGTTACCTTAACGGTAACAAATTGGTGCTTTCATTGTTTCCGGCGGAACAGATTTTTTCTGCGCCGTTCCCTCACAACCCCATCACATCCGCCAAACCTTGGTTCCTTTTTCTCTGTCTTTTTCCTCCATACAACTCCAGTACACACACCCTACTGATCCACATAAGAAAACCACAAAAGAAAACCCTACCTCAACTTCTTTTTCACGAAGCCACCACTTTGCACCTTGTTTCTCACCTCTGCACCTCACCAAAACCAAACCCAGTAGCTATCCAAAACCCACAAAACAGAGTATCCCTTCAACAGTTTAGGATTCAATTTGTGTTGTCGGCATGACGAACAACGACAATGTTTCCCCAGCCATGGGAGACCGCTTACTGGCGGCAATCGCGGATCTGAAAACCACAGTCCAGGAGTTGCAAGCTTCGATTCAGACCATTGATACAAGATTTGACGCCGTCAATACAAGATTGCACACATTGGAGAACGACCGAGCAGAATCTCAAACCACCATAGCCGCCATCGATGCACGCCTAACGGCTTTGGAGATCGGCCAACAACGAGAGCAGGTTTGCGACCTCGCCGCCGTGGAGACGCAACTGGCGGCTTTGGAGGTTCGGCTCCAGGACCCAGTTCGTCCGCCTCCGCCGTCGAAGCCACCCACAACACAAGAGCAACAGCCTGCTATTCATCCCATCCACAAATCATCGCTGCTACAATCATACCCGGAAACGGTGCCGTTCCAAGAGGCGGCGGCGTTACCCTTTGCGTCGTCGAACACCCAGGCGATGGCAGAGTCATGTCCAACGACAAACCAGTCCCCAATCGACCGCCACTTCGTCAAAACGCACCCACCCGAACCCCCTGATTTCGTCGGCGACGACCCCAACGTGGCCGAAGTGTACCACCGTCCTCGATGCCGACCGAAAGCGGCTTCCATCCATTGCAACCGCCCAGCCCACTCGGCCGCCTCCGTTGGCCACGAACCCAGGAGTAGAAGGGTTGAATTCGCCGAGGACTTTGATGCAGGAGTGGATTTTCATGAACAACCTCCGTGGGATTTCTCCCAAATCCGTACGGCACACAGACAAGTGAAACAATCTAGGTCTTACACTCATTTTGGGCCAAGAGATACTTTTGGGCTCCACTCTCCACATGGGGTTCTTCATTCTAGTAGGCCCAATTATCAATTTGGGTATAATTTTAAGCCCAAGTCACTTCATCCAGACTTTGGGCCAGATTGCATCCGTGGTAATTATTATGCACATGCATCAAATTATTCGACCCGCCTTGAGGACAAGGCGATTTTCAACGGCGGGGGAGTTGATACGGGAAGACGCACGACACCGCGATACCGTGATGAGCCAGAGTATACGGATGAGTATTATTATTATTTATTTATTTAATTGTTATTTAGTATTATTTATTAGTTGTTTATTTATTTGATTAGTTTATTTAATTAGTTAGAAGATTGGGCCGAGCCCGTTAGGTCGAAAGAGTCTAGGGTTAGGTTTCGTTTTATTATTTAAACACATGTAAGTCTTTGTTTATTTTTATCGAATGAATTGATTATTGAAAAGAAATCTTTGTTCGATCATCAGTAGTTGTTAGAATAGCGCCGTAGGCTATAAGCTACGTGGTCAAGTTTTGTCGATTTTCGCAAAATCGTCAACCCCGTTACCTTAACGGTAACAAATTGGTGCTTTCATTGTTTCCGGCGGAACAGATTTTTTCTGCGCCGTTCCCTCACAACCCCATCACATCCGCCAAACCTTGGTTCCTTTTTCTCTGTCTTTTTCCTCCATACAACTCCAGTACACACACCCTACTGATCCACATAAGAAAACCACAAAAGAAAACCCTACCTCAACTTCTTTTTCACGAAGCCACCACTTTGCACCTTGTTTCTCACCTCTGCACCTCACCAAAACCAAACCCAGTAGCTATCCAAAACCCACAAAACAGAGTATCCCTTCAACAGTTTAGGATTCAATTTGTGTTGTCGGCATGACGAACAACGACAATGTTTCCCCAGCCATGGGAGACCGCTTACTAGCGGCAATCGCGGATCTGAAAACCACAGTCCAGGAGTTGCAAGCTTCGATTCAGACCATTGATACAAGATTTGACGCCGTCAATACAAGATTGCACACATTGGAGAACGACCGAGCAGAATCTCAAACCACCATAGCCGCCATCGATGCACGCCTAACGGCTTTGGAGATCGGCCAACAACGAGAGCAGGTTTGCGACCTCGCCGCCGTGGAGACGCAACTGGCGGCTTTGGAGGTTCGGCTCCAGGACCCAGTTCGTCCGCCTCCGCCGTCGAAGCCACCCACAACACAAGAGCAACAGCCTGCTATTCATCCCATCCACAAATCATCGCTGCTACAATCATACCCGGAAACGGTGCCGTTCCAAGAGGCGGCGGCGTTACCCTTTGCGTCGTCGAACACCCAGGCGATGGCAGAGTCATGTCCAACGACAAACCAGTCCCCAATCGACCGCCACTTCGTCAAAACGCACCCACCCGAACCCCCTGATTTCGTCGGCGACGACCCCAACGTGGCCGAAGTGTACCACCGTCCTCGATGCCGACCGAAAGCGGCTTCCATCCATTGCAACCGCCCAGCCCACTCGGCCGCCTCCGTTGGCCACGAACCCAGGAGTAGAAGGGTTGAATTCGCCGAGGACTTTGATGCAGGAGTGGATTTTCATGAACAACCTCCGTGGGATTTCTCCCAAATCCGTACGGCACACAGACAAGTGAAACAATCTAGGTCTTACACTCATTTTGGGCCAAGAGATACTTTTGGGCTCCACTCTCCACATGGGGTTCTTCATTCTAGTAGGCCCAATTATCAATTTGGGTATAATTTTAAGCCCAAGTCACTTCATCCAGACTTTGGGCCAGATTGCATCCGTGGTAATTATTCTGCACATGCATCAAATTATTCGACCCGCCTTGAGGACAAGGCGATTTTCAACGGCGGGGGAGTTGATACGGGAAGACGCACGACACCGCGATACCGTGATGAGCCAGAGTATACGGATGAGTATTATTATTATTTATTTATTTAATTGTTATTTAGTATTATTTATTAGTTGTTTATTTATTTGATTAGTTTATTTAATTAGTTAGAAGATTGGGCCGAGCCCGTTAGGTCGAAAGAGTCTAGGGTTAGGTTTCGTTTTATTATTTAAACACATGTAAGTCTTTGTTTATTTTTATCGAATGAATTGATTATTGAAAAGAAATCTTTGTTCGATCATCAGTAGTTGTTAGAATAGCGCCGTAGGCTATAAGCTACGTGGTCAAGTTTTGTCGATTTTCGCAAAATCGTCAACCCCGTTACCTTAACGGTAACAAATTGGTGCTTTCATTGTTTCCGGCGGAACAGATTTTTTCTGCGCCGTTCCCTCACAACCCCATCACATCCGCCAAACCTTGGTTCCTTTTTCTCTGTCTTTTTCCTCCATACAACTCCAGTACACACACCCTACTGATCCACATAAGAAAACCACAAAAGAAAACCCTACCTCAACTTCTTTTTCACGAAGCCACCACTTTGCACCTTGTTTCTCACCTCTGCACCTCACCAAAACCAAACCCAGTAGCTATCCAAAACCCACAAAACAGAGTATCCCTTCAACAGTTTAGGATTCAATTTGTGTTGTCGGCATGACGAACAACGACAATGTTTCCCCAGCCATGGGAGACCGCTTACTAGCGGCAATCGCGGATCTGAAAACCACAGTCCAGGAGTTGCAAGCTTCGATTCAGACCATTGATACAAGATTTGACGCCGTCAATACAAGATTGCACACATTGGAGAACGACCGAGCAGAATCTCAAACCACCATAGCCGCCATCGATGCACGCCTAACGGCTTTGGAGATCGGCCAACAACGAGAGCAGGTTTGCGACCTCGCCGCCGTGGAGACGCAACTGGCGGCTTTGGAGGTTCGGCTCCAGGACCCAGTTCGTCCGCCTCCGCCGTCGAAGCCACCCACAACACAAGAGCAACAGCCTGCTATTCATCCCATCCACAAATCATCGCTGCTACAATCATACCCGGAAACGGTGCCGTTCCAAGAGGCGGCGGCGTTACCCTTTGCGTCGTCGAACACCCAGGCGATGGCAGAGTCATGTCCAACGACAAACCAGTCCCCAATCGACCGCCACTTCGTCAAAACGCACCCACCCGAACCCCCTGATTTCGTCGGCGACGACCCCAACGTGGCCGAAGTGTACCACCGTCCTCGATGCCGACCGAAAGCGGCTTCCATCCATTGCAACCGCCCAGCCCACTCGGCCGCCTCCGTTGGCCACGAACCCAGGAGTAGAAGGGTTGAATTCGCCGAGGACTTTGATGCAGGAGTGGATTTTCATGAACAACCTCCGTGGGATTTCTCCCAAATCCGTACGGCACACAGACAAGTGAAACAATCTAGGTCTCACACTCATTTTGGGCCAAGAGATACTTTTGGGCTCCACTCTCCACATGGGGTTCTTCATTCTAGTAGGCCCAATTATCAATTTGGGTATAATTTTAAGCCCAAGTCACTTCATCCAGACTTTGGGCCAGATTGCATCCGTGGTAATTATTCTGCACATGCATCAAATTATTCGACCCGCCTTGAGGACAAGGCGATTTTCAACGGCGGGGGAGTTGATACGGGAAGACGCACGACACCGCGATACCGTGATGAGCCAGAGTATACGGATGAGTATTATTATTATTTATTTATTTAATTGTTATTTAGTATTATTTATTAGTTGTTTATTTATTTGATTAGTTTATTTAATTAGTTAGAAGATTGGGCCGAGCCCGTTAGGTCGAAAGAGTCTAGGGTTAGGTTTCGTTTTATTATTTAAACACATGTAAGTCTTTGTTTATTTTTATCGAATGAATTGATTATTGAAAAGAAATCTTTGTTCGATCATCAGTAGTTGTTAGAATAGCGCCGTAGGCTATAAGCTACGTGGTCAAGTTTTGTCGATTTTCGCAAAATCGTCAACCCCGTTACCTTAACGGTAACAAATTGGTGCTTTCATTGTTTCCGGCGGAACAGATTTTTTCTGCGCCGTTCCCTCACAACCCCATCACATCCGCCAAACCTTGGTTCCTTTTTCTCTGTCTTTTTCCTCCATACAACTCCAGTACACACACCCTACTGATCCACATAAGAAAACCACAAAAGAAAACCCTACCTCAACTTCTTTTTCACGAAGCCACCACTTTGCACCTTGTTTCTCACCTCTGCACCTCACCAAAACCAAACCCAGTAGTTATCCAAAACCCACAAAACAGAGTATCCCTTCAACAGTTTAGGATTCAATTTGTGTTGTCGGCATGACGAACAACGACAATGTTTCCCCAGCCATGGGAGACCGCTTACTGGCGGCAATCGCGGATCTGAAAACCACAGTCCAGGAGTTGCAAGCTTCGATTCAGACCATTGATACTAGATTTGACGCCGTCAATACAAGATTGCACACATTGGAGAACGACCGAGCAGAATCTCAAACCACCATAGCCGCCATCGATGCACGCCTAACGGCTTTGGAGATCGGCCAACAACGAGAGCAGGTTTGCGACCTCGCCGCCGTGGAGACGCAACTGGCGGCTTTGGAGGTTCGGCTCCAGGACCCAGTTCGTCCGCCTCCGCCGTCGAAGCCACCCACAACACAAGAGCAACAGCCTGCTATTCATCCCATCCACAAATCATCGCTGCTACAATCATACCCGGAAACGGTGCCGTTCCAAGAGGCGGCGGCGTTACCCTTTGCGTCGTCGAACACCCAGGCGATGGCAGAGTCATGTCCAACGACAAACCAGTCCCCAATCGACCGCCACTTCGTCAAAACGCACCCACCCGAACCCCCTGATTTCGTCGGCGACGACCCCAACGTGGCCGAAGTGTACCACCGTCCTCGATGCCGACCGAAAGCGGCTTCCATCCATTGCAACCGCCCAGCCCACTCGGCCGCCTCCGTTGGCCACGAACCCAGGAGTAGAAGGGTTGAATTCGCCGAGGACTTTGATGCAGGAGTGGATTTTCATGAACAACCTCCGTGGGATTTCTCCCAAATCCGTACGGCACACAGACAAGTGAAACAATCTAGGTCTCACACTCATTTTGGGCCAAGAGATACTTTTGGGCTCCACTCTCCACATGGGGTTCTTCATTCTAGTAGGCCCAATTATAAATTTGGGTATAATTTTAAGCCCAAGTCACTTCATCCAGACTTTGGGCCAGATTGCATCCGTGGTAATTATTCTGCACATGCATCAAATTATTCGACCCGCCTTGAGGACAAGGCGATTTTCAACGGCGGGGGAGTTGATACGGGAAGACGCACGACACCGCGATACCGTGATGAGCCAGAGTATACGGATGAGTATTATTATTATTTATTTATTTAATTGTTATTTAGTATTATTTATTAGTTGTTTATTTATTTGATTAGTTTATTTAATTAGTTAGAAGATTGGGCCGAGCCCGTTAGGTCGAAAGAGTCTAGGGTTAGGTTTCGTTTTATTATTTAAACACATGTAAGTCTTTGTTTATTTTTATCGAATGAATTGATTATTGAAAAGAAATCTTTGTTCGATCATCAGTAGTTGTTAGAATAGCGCCGTAGGCTATAAGCTACGTGGTCAAGTTTTGTCAATTTTCGCAAAATCGTCAACCCCGTTACCTTAACGGTAACAAATTGGTGCTTTCATTGTTTCCGGCGGAACAGATTTTTTCTGCGCCGTTCCCTCACAACCCCATCACATCCGCCAAACCTTGGTTCCTTTTTCTCTGTCTTTTTCCTCCATACAACTCCAGTACACACACCCTACTGATCCACATAAGAAAACCACAAAAGAAAACCCTACCTCAACTTCTTTTTCACGAAGCCACCACTTTGCACCTTGTTTCTCACCTCTGCACCTCACCAAAACCAAACCCAGTAGCTATCCAAAACCCACAAAACAGAGTATCCCTTCAACAGTTTAGGATTCAATTTGTGTTGTCGGCATGACGAACAACGACAATGTTTCCCCAGCCATGGGAGACCGCTTACTGGCGGCAATCGCGGATCTGAAAACCACAGTCCAGGAGTTGCAAGCTTCGATTCAGACCATTGATACAAGATTTGACGCCGTCAATACAAGATTGCACACATTGGAGAACGACCGAGCAGAATCTCAAACCACCATAGCCGCCATCGATGCACGCCTAACGGCTTTGGAGATCGGCCAACAACGAGAGCAGGTTTGCGACCTCGCCGCCGTGGAGACGCAACTGGCGGCTTTGGAGGTTCGGCTCCAGGACCCAGTTCGTCCGCCTCCGCCGTCGAAGCCACCCACAACACAAGAGCAACAGCCTGCTATTCATCCCATCCACAAATCATCGCTGCTACAATCATACCCGGAAACGGTGCCGTTCCAAGAGGCGGCGGCGTTACCCTTTGCGTCGTCGAACACCCAGGCGATGGCAGAGTCATGTCCAACGACAAACCAGTCCCCAATCGACCGCCACTTCGTCAAAACGCACCCACCCGAACCCCCTGATTTCGTCGGCGACGACCCCAACGTGGCCGAAGTGTACCACCGTCCTCGATGCCGACCGAAAGCGGCTTCCATCCATTGCAACCGCCCAGCCCACTCGGCCGCCTCCGTTGGCCACGAACCCAGGAGTAGAAGGGTTGAATTCGCCGAGGACTTTGATGCAGGAGTGGATTTTCATGAACAACCTCCGTGGGATTTCTCCCAAATCCGTACGGCACACAGACAAGTGAAACAATCTAGGTCTCACACTCATTTTGGGCCAAGAGATACTTTTGGGCTCCACTCTCCACATGGGGTTCTTCATTCTAGTAGGCCCAATTATCAATTTGGGTATAATTTTAAGCCCAAGTCACTTCATCCAGACTTTGGGCCAGATTGCATCCGTGGTAATTATTCTGCACATGCATCAAATTATTCGACCCGCCTTGAGGACAAGGCGATTTTCAACGGCGGGGGAGTTGATACGGGAAGACGCACGACACCGCGATACCGTGATGAGCCAGAGTATACGGATGAGTATTATTATTATTTATTTATTTAATTGTTATTTAGTATTATTTATTAGTTGTTTATTTATTTGATTAGTTTATTTAATTAGTTAGAAGATTGGGCCGAGCCCGTTAGGTCGAAAGAGTCTAGGGTTAGGTTTCGTTTTATTATTTAAACACATGTAAGTCTTTGTTTATTTTTATCGAATGAATTGATTATTGAAAAGAAATCTTTGTTCGATCATCAGTAGTTGTTAGAATAGCGCCGTAGGCTATAAGCTACGTGGTCAAGTTTTGTCGATTTTCGCAAAATCGTCAACCCCGTTACCTTAACGGTAACACAAGGTACTGGAATTAGGAGGGGTTTGGGCTAGAATATGTTATGAAGAGGATAAGGTTGAGTTTGAGTAGTGTTCGAAGTTCTAGCAGGCCGCGCCTACACAGAGGCTTAATAGTTATGACCACTTTGGTCTATGATGTAAGGTTGAGTGTGAGAGTAAGAGAAATCTTCCGTGAGTATTTTATTCATTATCGACCTATTTAAATAGTAATTACAACACTAATTATAAATTAGTCCAAAACTAGTAATTACAAAGTAGTCCTACAACTATTACGCCCCCGCAGTCGAAACTGTAGGCGTGCCAACACTGAGACTGGAACGGAAGCGCTGGAACAAGGGTCGAGGAAGACCTTTGGTGAATATGTCGGCGTACTGGTAATCGGCTGGAATGTGCAACACGCGAAGCTGACCCAAACGAACCTTCTCACGAACGAAGTGGAGATCAATCTCAACATGCTTGGTGCGCTGATGCTGAACAGGATTACCGGAGAGATAGACAGCACTGACGTTGTCGCAATACACGACAGTGGCTCGAGGCGGGGTAACACGAAGCTGAAGAAGTAAATTCCGAACCCAACATAGTTCGGAGACGGCGTTAGCAACACCGCGGTACTCAGCCTCAGCACTAGAACGAGATACCGTGGCCTGTCGCTTGGACGACCAACTCAGAAGATTGTCTCCATAGAAGACACAGTAACCAGAAGTGGAGCGGCGTGTGTCCGGACAACCGGCCCAATCGGCGTCAGTGTAGGCGGTGAGGGAATCGGCGGCGGAGGCAGAGAGCCGAAGACCATACTCAAGTGTCCCACTGATGTAGCGCAAGATACGCTTCAGGGCATGAACGTGCGGCTCACGGGGGTCATGCATGAAGAGACAGACCTGCTGAACGGCAAACTGGATGTCGGGTCGAGTGAATGTAAGGTACTGCAGGGCCCCAGCAAGGCTGCGGTATAAGGTAGGATCAGCAACCGGTGGTCCAGATGTGGCTGTAAGCTTACTCCCGACCTCGACAGGGGTGGCAGTAGGCTTACAGGTCGACATAGAGGCACGACGCAGAATCTCGGTGGCATACTGATGCTGAGACAGGAACAAGCCAGACGAATCACGGGTGACAGCGATGCCCAGAAAATGATGCAGATCGCCGAGGTCAGTCATAGCAAACTCTCCAGAGAGCTGGGAGACAATCTGATCCAAAACAAGCGGAGACGACCCAGTGATGACGATATCATCCACATATAGCAGGAGGTAGACGATGTCCGAGCCACGACTGTAGACGAAGAGAGACTCATCACATGAGCAACCAGAGAAACCGATAGTCTGTGTGAGGACGGTGGCAAATCTCTGAAACCAAGCACGGGGAGCCTGCTTCAGACCATATAAAGATTTGCGTAACCGGCAAACAAAATCAGGATGGCGTGTGTCGCGATAGCCAGGGGGCTGATGCATGTATACCGTCTCAGAGAGATCACCATGAAGAAAAGCGTTCTTGACATCCAGCTGACGGATAGGCCAAGAGCGCGTGACGGCAATGCTGAGCACTGTACGGATGGTGGTCGGTTTCACAACCGAGCTGAAAGTCTCCTCACAATCGATCCCAACCATCTGGGACTTCCCATTGGCTACCAATCGCGCCTTATAGCGCTGCAGACTGCCATCAGCGCGAAACTTGTGGCGGAAGATCCACATAGATCGCAGAACATTAGCCCCTGCCGGGCGAGGAACCAGATCCCACGTGTGGTTCCGAACCATAGCTCCAAACTCATCATCCATGGCCGCTTTCCAGTGAGGATCTGACAAGGCGAGGATGGGGGATTTGGGAAGGGGTGAGATGGGGTCTGGCGGCTGGACAGCTAAAGTGAGACGGGTGACTGGTTTGACAATGCCATGCATGGATCGAGTAGTCATCTGAGGAGAGGTAGGAGGAGGAGAAGTAGCCACTGGGCGCGGTGTGGGTGACTCAGGATGGTCAAGTAACACAGGCACAGATGGTACAGGAGGGCGTGTGGACACAGACCGACGGACGTAGTGCTGAGGAAAAGGTTCCACTAGGGTCCGGGACGGGGTAAGCTGTGTAGGTGCCCTGGTAGGTGCGGGTGGTGATGTGGATGCCCTAGAAGGGGTGGGTGAGGGTGTGTGTGCCACAGGGTTATGAGCACGATGAGTGAAAAGGGGAGACGGAAGAATGTCATCGGGATCAGACGTCCTGTGAACAGAGGGAGACACAGACCCAGGAGTGGAGAAAGGAAACACCGTCTCATCAAAGGTGACATGACGGGAAGTGTGAACCCGACCAGTACTCAAGTCTAGACACCTATACCCACGATGATTAAGAGGGTATCCCAGAAAGACACATCGAACAGAGCGTGGTGCAAGCTTGTGAGGTGAGGTGGCAGAGAGGTTCGGGTAGCACAAGCACCCGAACGTGCGGAGATGCTCATATGATGGTGAGCGATGGTAGAGGGCAACAGTAGGAATATTGTTGCCAAGGACTTTGGTGGGAAGAATGTTATGAAGGTAGACAGCAGTCAGAAGAGACTCAACCCAGAAAGAGGCTGGAAGGGAGGCCTGAGCTAGGAGGGCACGACTGATGTCATTGATTCGACGAATCATGCGTTCAGCTTTGCCATTTTGAGATGACGTCTGAGGACACGCAAACCGGAAGACAAGTCCATGATTAATGGCGTGAGAGTGAAAAGAGCCATTATCGAATTCTCCACCAAGGTCACATTGAAAAGTTTTGATGGGTCGCTCAAATTGAGTTTGTACGAAGGTAGTGAATTGTTTAAATTTTGATATCGCTTCGCTTTTCTGTTTAAGTGGGAAAACCCAGAGAAAATGGGTATAGTCATCTAATAGTAGTAGGTAGTATTTGTAGTGCGATTTGCTTAAGACCGGAGATGTCCATAGATCACTGTGAACTATGTCAAATGGACTAGAAGTAGAAGAAGTAGATGGTGAAAAAGGCAAACGCACGTGTTTACTAATTTGACAAGCATGACAAAGAGTTTCTGAATTATGCCTACTACAAGAAATGAAATGACTACTACGAAGCGAATCTAAAACTAGACGCCCGGGATGACCAAGGCGGTTGTGCCAAACGGAAGCAGGAAAGGCAGCAAAAGAGACAGCAGACGACTGTGGTGGGACAGACTGGAATGGATAGAGATCACCCGAACTGTTGCTCCTCTGTAAAAGAGCTCCCGATTGTAGGTCCTTTACAGAAAAACCAAAAGGGTCAAACTCAACGGAAACATTGTTGTCAGTAGTGAATTGACGAACAGAAACTAGGTTTTTGATAACGTTTGGGGTGAGTAAGACATTTCTAAGGTGAAGGGAACGTGAGTTGGTGGTAAGGGTGTGATTGCCAGATCCTTTCACTGGAATGCTAGAGCCGTTTCCCACAAGTATGTTAGGAAAATGACAAGATGACGAGAGAGAGGAGAGTATACCTGACTGCGGAGTGAGATGAGCAGATGCGCCGGAATCAAGATACCAAGTCTGATCCGGAACGTTGAGTGTCATGCCAGAGAACGGAGATCTCAAATCAGTAGCAGGCGGGTAGGCAGAAGCGACTGTGATGCCCTGCTGAGAAGGTCCTGGACCAAGAATACCTGACGTAACTGTAGGCTGAGAGGGTCCTGAACCCGGTGTCGGGGGATATGGGCCCGACTGAGCAGTCGGGAACGATGGGGCAGGACACCACACCCAGTTGCCGTGAGGGGAGGCAGGGTGTTGCTGTGGGTGCTGCTGAGTCTGTGCCCGACCTTTTCGTCCACACTGACGACGATTACTATTGCGTGAGCGTGCTTGAGGAGGAGAAACGATTTGCTTGGCGGTCGACATGACGAATGATTACGAAGAGAAGCAGATTCTCACAAAAAATCTCAAAAAAACAATACGAAAGTAAATTGTTACTTTATGACTGCAGTTTAAATTCCACCCAAACAAGGCCAACTCAAACTAATGGCAAGGAGTCACAAAGTTACCCACGTGGTGCTTGGAAAGTGACCCACAATTACAAAGCCTGGAATCCCAAAAGTTACCCACAACTACCACAACTGATGAATCTCACAAAAACAAAAGTCACTTTCTCCAAGTGAGAGCAGTGAGCAATCGGGGCTACTTCGGCGCCGTCGTTAGAGAAGCTTGAACGATTTAATTGTTGTGCCTCAATTGCAATTGATGTGCCTCAATTTATCAGAATCAATTCTCCCCTTTTCTATTGATAATCGATTCAATTGTTGTGCCTCAATTTATCAGAATCAATTCAAATC
Organism: Linanthus parryae; assembly: GCA_023055425.1. Classification (NCBI taxonomy): domain Eukaryota; kingdom Viridiplantae; phylum Streptophyta; class Magnoliopsida; order Ericales; family Polemoniaceae; genus Linanthus; species Linanthus parryae. The sequence continues at coordinate 129,009,718 of JALGPY010000001.1, forward strand.
GCCGGGTGAGAAATTGCAGGTTTCTGGTTTATCAGTATAGCGATGAGATGCGACCGGAGGCGGTACTGCACGATCGGGAACAGAGAGCTAGGGCTCTGGAGAAGACGACCTGAAGGGCGGTGCTGCACGATCGGGAACAGAGAGCTAGGGCTCTGGAGAAGACGACCCGAAGCGAGACGACCCGAAGCAGAGAAGAGACAGCAGCTGTGGCCTGGGGATCGATGGTAGATCCGCGACAGAGGCAGAGAAGAGGGACGATCGTACCAGTTGGGTTTGACGATCAGGTGAGACACCGCCGAAGTGGGCAGCGGGGTTGAGGGCGAGCGGGGTTGCGGAGTGCGACGCGAAGGGGGAGAGCGAGAGGGAGTGCGGAAGCAACAGGGAGCGGACCGAAGCGCTTAGGCAGCGGCGGCAGTGCACAGGAGGTGTGCAACAGCGGCGGCAGCGGCTGGCTCTGATACCATGAGAGTAAGAGAAATCTTCCGTGAGTATTTTATTCATTATCGACCTATTTAAATAGTAATTACAACACTAATTATAAATTAGTCCAAAACTAGTAATTACAAAGTAGTCCTACAACTATTAGAGTGTTGTGTAGAGTTTCAAGTTATAGCAGGCTGCATGCATGGAGGCCGGCTTAAATGTTATTACCACTTTGGTCGATGATAAAGCATTTCCCCTTGATGTGATCTGAAGTTGACCGTTTCAACAAGTACTTGTCTTGGTACAGCTGCACGATCTGTTGGATCCAACTTTGGTGCGCTAAATGATGTGTTCTACATCTGTTGAATAAGCTGAAGTTGGTATTACATGCCGGTGTTGAGAAAAACATAATTTTAACAGGTGATTGATATCTTCAGTTACCTCTATTTGTTACACGGTTACACCTATATTCACTGTTCGAGGGTTAACAATGTATGACAATGGCTCATTCCCCTAGGATTTTTAGTTTCTGTATATAGTGTCACACTGTCACTGATGTCAATGTGTTTCAGTCCATTTCCAAGTAGTATGTGTTTAAACACAAGTATGTGCCTTTGCGATTTCAGAAGTCATTAAGTTTTGGCTTTGTGGTACTCGAGCAGAGTTTGTTTCCTGCACTGCCACTCGTGAAGTTATGATAGATAAAAGTTGATTTAACACTTGCAACTATCTGGAATTTCTATCCAGAATTTTGTTCGCGTGGATTCTGATGTCCCAAGTAAAGGAAGCATGCTTCGGTTGAGGCAAGTGTCTAAAGATACGGTTATGTAAGGTATCTAGTTTTGTGATGCTTTCTGCCTCTCTTATCATTGAAGTCCATGCTATTTGACTTCATATAGGCGGTTTTTTCAGATTGCTGGATCATCTTTTGTTGATGTTGGGAACATGGCAGCTTTATATAATGACCGCTCAAACCTCCAATTTATTTTGGGGAAGGGGGTAACCCTTCAGTTGGAGATGGTCTGATAATGCATTTCACTTCTTAATGACATCCCATTCTCAACTTTGCTCAGGACTTGTATGGCTTATCATTGGAATCCGTATTTAGAAACTAAATTATACAGTGCTATTGCTGACAATTGAGCTGCTCACCTGATACTATTATGATTCAAAAGTCTTGTATAGGTCCTGTGCACACAAATGTTCTACATTATATTGTATCTGCTAACTCTTATACCCCATTTATTTTTGATTGATGGATAAAGGAGATAACAATGCTGTATACAAAATGTTGATCTTGCTCAAGTGAAAATGTTTGGCATTGGATACAAAGCTGTGGAAATCGCACCCCCCTTGGAATAGTGATCCTATTGAGACATTTTCCTTTATCAGAGACATTGACTGTGATCGTGACCATATCCCGGATCCACGATGTATAGGTGAGTGCCTTCTAATGTATTTCTAGCTTGCTTCTGTTAAGCTCTTTCTTTTGCTATATGGTTAATAATATGATACTCCTATGGCTTTAAGGCTTGGGCTCATTTCCTGTGGCAGAACAACGTATTTGTTTTGGAAGATTATACTAAAAGTGTGAGAATTTCCCCGTCCTTTATTTTCAATAATCCTCATGTTTAAATAGACTAATTACAAAAACTATACACTAATTACAAACCTCGTCCTCAACTAAGTGAGGTACGTATAAAAACGTCATACGACTATTACTCCCCCGCAGTCGAAACTGTAGGCAAGCCAACACTGAGACTGGAACGAAAGCGATGGAACAAGGGCCGAGGAAGACCCTTGGTGAAGATGTCGGCGTACTGATAATCTGCTGGAATGTGTAACACGCGAAGCTGACCCAAACGAACCTTCTCACGAACGAAGTGTAGATCAATCTCAACATGCTTAGTGCGCTGATGCTGAACAGGATTACCAGAGAGATAAACTGCACTCACATTGTCGCAATACACGACGGTGGCCCGAGGCGGGGTGACGCGAAGCTGAAGAAGCAAATTCCGAACCCAGCAGAGTTCGGAGACGGCGTTAGCAACACCGCGATACTCAGCCTCAGCACTGGAACGAGATACTGTGGCCTGACGCTTGGACGACCAACTCAGAAGATTGTCCCCATAGAAGACACAGTAACCAGAAGTGGAGCGGCGCGTGTCCGGACAACCAGCCCAATCTGCGTCAGTGTAGGTGATGAGAGAATCAGTAGCAGAGGCAGAGAGCCGAAGACCATACTCGAGGGTCCCACTGATGTAGCGCAAGATACGCTTCAGGGCATGAAAGTGCGGCTCACGGGGATCATGCATGAAGAGACAGACCTGCTGAACGGCAAACTGGATGTCTGGACGAGTGAACGTGAGGTATTGCAAGGCCCCAGCAAGGCTGCGATAGAGGGTCGAATCAGCAACCGGCGGGCCAGATGTAGCTGTGAGTTTACTCCCTACCTCAACAGGGGTGGCAGTAGACTTACAGGTCGACATAGAGGCACGGCGAAGAATGTCGGTCGCATACTGATGCTGAGACAAGAACAGGCCAGACGAATCATGAGTGACAGCGATGCCCAGAAAATGATGCAGATGGCCCAGGTCAGTCATAGCAAACTCTGCAGAGAGCTGGGAGACAATGTGATCCAAGACAACCGGAGACGACCCAGTGATGACGATATCATCCACATATAGCAGGAGGTAGACGATGTCAGAGCCACGACTGTAGACGAAGAGAGACTCATCACATGAGCAACCAGAGAAACCGATAGTCTGCGTGAGGACGGTCGCAAATCGCTGAAACCAAGCCCGGGGAGCCTGCTTCAGACCATATAATGATTTGCGTAACCGGAAAACAAAGTCAAGATGGCGTGTGTCGCGGTAGCCAGGGGGCTGATGCATGTATACCGTCTCAGAGAGATCACCATGAAGAAAAGCGTTCTTGACATCCAGCTGACGGATAGGCCAAGATCGGGTGACGGCGATCCTGAGAACTGTACGGATGGTGGTCGGTTTGACAACCGAGCTGAAAGTCTCCTCGCAATCAATCCCAACCATCTGGGACTTCCCATTAGCTACCAATCGCGCCTTATAGCGCTGCAGACTGCCATCAGCGCAAAACTTGTGACGAAAGAGCCACATAGATCGCAGAACATTAGCCCCTGCCGGGCGAGGAACCAGATCCCACGTGTGGTTCCGAACCATAGCTCCAAACTCATCATCCATGGCCGCTTTCCAGTGAGGATCTGACAGGGCGAGGATGGGGGATTTCGGAAGGGGTGAGATGGGGTCTGGTGGCTGGACAGCTAAAGTGAGACGGGTGACTGGTTTGACAATGCCATGCATGGATAGGGTGGTCATCCGAGGAGAGGTAGGAGGTGGATAAGTAGCCACTGGGCGTGGTGTGGGTGACTCAGGAGTGTCAGGCAACACCGGCACAGTAGGAGGGCGAGTGGACACAGATCGACGGACGTAGTGCTGAGGAAAAGGTTCCACTAGAGTCCGGGACGGGGTAGGCTGTGTAGGTGTAGGTGCCCTGGGAGGTGTGAGTGGGGATGTGGTTTCCCTAGGAGGTGTGGGTGAGGGTGCGGTAGCCACAGGGTGGAGAGAACGATGAGTGAAGAGGGGAGACGGAAGACTATCATCGGGATCAGACGTCCTGTGAACAGAGGGAGACACTGACCCAGGAGAGGAGAAAGGAAACACCGTCTCATCAAAAGTGACGTGACGGGAAGTGTGAACACGACCAGTGCTCAAGTCGAGACACATGTACCCACGATGGTTAAGAGGGTAGCCCAAAAAACACATCGAACAGAGCGGGGTGCAAGCTTGTGAGGTGAGGTGGCAGAGAGGTTCGGGTAACACAAGCATCCGAACGTGCGAAGATGCGCATAGGAGGGTGAGCGATGATAGAGGGCAACAGTAGGGATAACGTTTCCAAGGACTTTGGTGGGAAGAATATTATGGAGGTAGACAGCAGTGAGAAGAGACTCAACCCAGAAAGAGACTGGTAGAGAGGCCTGAGCTAGGAGAGCACGCATAATGTCATTGATTCGACGAATCATGCGTTCAGCTTTGCCATTTTGAGATGACTTCTGAGGACACGCAAACCGAAAGACTAGTCCATGATCAATGGCGTGGGAGTGAAAGGAGCCATTATCAAATTCTCCACCAAGGTCACATTGGAAACTCTTGATGGGTCGCTGAAACTGGGTTTGGACAAAGGTAGTGAATTGCTTGAATTTCAATATTGCTTCGCTTTTCTGTTTTAGTGGGAAAACCCAGAGAAAATGTGTGTAATCATCTAAGAGTAGCAAGTAGTATTTATAGTGCGATTTGCTTAAAACCGGAGATGTCCATAAATCACTGTGAACAATGTCAAACGGACTAACAGTGCAAGAAGTAGAAGCTAAGGAAGGCAAACGCACATGTTTACTAATCTGACAAGCATGACAAATAGTGTCTGATTTATTCCTACTACAAGCTATGAACTGACTACTACGAAGCAAATCTAAGACTGGAAGCCCGGGGTGACCGAGGCGGTTATGCCAAACTGAAGCAGGAAGAGCAGCTAACGAGACAGCGGACGAGTGTGGTAGGCCAGGCTGGAACGGATAGAGATCACCGGAACTGCCATTCCCATTGCGTCGCTGTCCGCCACCATGGTTCCCATGCCCGCCACTAGAGTGGCTGCCGGGCTGAGGAGAAGGGGCATTCGGCTGTCGGTTCGAAGGAGTCGAAACCAACACCTGATGCGGGCTAGGATGGACCGGCTCCTGTCGAGCAAGAAGACGCTCGTGTAGCCGGATCATGGAAACGGCTGAGAGATACTCCGGAGTCGGACGAGTCTGCTGGATGATCATGGCAACCCCGGTATATGCAGGAGAGAGACCATTGGTGAGCTGTATAACCAACCGCTGGTTCGAAACTGAAGTGCCGACATTTCCAATACGATCCGCCAAGTTCTTCAGCCTGGTGCAGTAGTCGTCGAGAGACGAGCAATGGTCGATGCGCAGATTGACAAATTCCAATTCCAGTTCTGCTAGCCGAGAGCCCTGATTGTCGTGAAAGAGGTTCTCCAACTTCAACCACGCTTGTCTAGCAGTCTGGCCCCGAGTAAGGATAGAGAGTGCCAAGTCATCACTAATCGTTTGGTAAATCCAAGATGAAACGTACACGTTTCTCAATGTTGGTAACCATAAAGACAGGGTGAAGCTGCTCTTTGGAGACAGATGAGTCAGATTTTTCAGTAGCCATCAAATTTAGACAAGCGAGGAGTAAAAGAAATAATAATAAACAATCTGATGGGGTAAAGACTCAAATTGTACCCACTCAAAAGTGTAGTACTGATGGGTACTACTAATTGCTAATTCCCCACAAATTAACCAAGAAGCAGCCGACAATCAACAATGAAAACCCACCAGTAGTTGGACCCAATACAATCTCAGCGGGTTGACTACGCAGAGAGCGAAGAAGCGGTGTGCAGCAGAGGAAGCGAGAGGCCGTTAGCGCCGGTGAAAGTGTTGATCTGCAGATTGACGGAGATGGAAACGTACAGAAAGAAACTCGACAGATTCGTCGGAGTCGGACAAGAGAAGAACCCACGAACCAGGTCGTCCAAGAAGAGGGGTTCGCTGACCGAACTTTCAGCAGCGACATGGAGGGAGTCACCGGCAGTGAAAGGTTCGCTGGTTGGTTTCGTCGGCATTGGGATGGCCGGACGATCCTAGCGAAGTCTGACGACAGAGGCTCACAGTGAGCGCAGCGATGGAGCTAGGGCTCGCAATGGCTCTGATACCATAAAAGTGTGAGAATTTCCCCGTCCTTTATTTTCAATAATCCTCATGTTTAAATAGACTAATTACAAAAACTATACACTAATTACAAACCTCGTCCTCAACTAAGTGAGGTACGTATAAAAACGTCCTACGACTATTATATACATCCTTTTAACTCCCAAAATTATGTTAGGAACTTTGGAGTGTGCTTGCTGCACTTGTTCAGCATAACTTTTAAATGGTGGTTACTGCAACATTCTATGATGTTCAAAAAGGATTCACTTATTCCTTGAGATTCTAGCATAACGTTCCTTGAGATTCTAGCATTGTAAATCTTATTTCATTTGAAGTATGTTTTAATGGATAGTTCCACAGCATGTTAGTGTCTAATATGTGTTCAATAACAGCTTGTGATTGTTAAGGTGCACAAGAACAACTAGTTCTGATCAGGGCCGGCCCTAGACTTTCATGGGCCCTAGGCGAGGGTTGAAAGTGAGGCCCCTTTTAACATAAACATAAATTTTTTTTTGAGGAATTTAACACATAATTGTGAATAAAAAACATACGCAATAGTAGGGCGACATATACCCCGCGTTTTATTAATAATTTTGGGTTTTTAACCCGTAAAAAAAATATGGGGAGACATAGTACCTTACGCACTACAAAAAAAGAGTTACAATTTACTTATCAAATCGTCATACTCAAGCTATCTTTCTAAATCTTTTAGTCTTCTTCGAAATGTTATCTACCGTATTTTTTTTTCACTGTATTATAAATTTATGATATTACCCCTACTATTGGAAAAATAGTACGGGGCCCCTTGAAATTGGGGGCCCCAGGCGAACACCTAATCTGTCTAGCAGATGAGCCGGCCCTGGTTCTGATCAGTTGCTTTTGCATATTTTATTGGATTGACCTTTATTGGCTGCTTTCATTATTTTGCTGTAAACTAGTAAGTAGCACGTGCGGTGCACGTGGTGTATAATCAACTCGCATCTTTAAGTCATTATGTCATCTTACACATTGTAAGTTTAGTGCACGAACATACTAACCATAGTTCCTTTACGATTCTGACCCTTGTTGAATATGGTTCAATTTAAACGTATCACAAGGTAATGAGAAGAGCGGTTGATGGTGTGTAAGACTTCTTATATTGGACGGTCACATTTTGCCATTTTGGTATGGACCAGTAGAAGAATTATTTGTTCCCTCTTCCGAAAAAAACTCGGCGACCCTTCAAGCAGGGAATACCAAAATGTTATGTCACAACATCATCTAGCTGTATTCCCGACAAATATATACTCTTTCTTAATTGATTGTTTGTTTAAAGACGTAAAAGGACGCCGATTATACTTGCCTTTGTTCAAAGACATAAGTCGCTGACTCTACTTGCCTTACTTCCCTTGGCGAAAGGCCATACCACAAAGGTAAGACACCAGTGGCAAACAACAGTTATAACATCTTTCAGTTCCCATTATGGCGAACAGGGAACCTAACAATAATTAATCTAAAAAGTTCAAGTGAAACTTCAGGAAAGACTTTTTTCTTCCTTCTTTGGTTTTATGCAAAGAACCCAAGCAGAAGAGCTTAAGACTCTAATAAATATTTGCTCTTAAAGAATGCTATCAGTTAGTGAGGAGATATTTTTGCTGTTAGAATAGAATATCACCTCCAACAGCTCAAAAACCCAAACTCGTAGATCAGATATATTTTTCAGTCTTCCAACTTTTAGGACCATGAATAGAAATTAGGAATAAGTAAAATGCAGCCCAGTCAACAAGCGTTTCATGTTCTAAGCCTGTTAAGTCGAATGGTTCTTAGAAAGATACCAACACTTAGATGTTAATGACTGGGTTACTAACTCCTTAGCTGTTTGGAAGGAGGTTAAGCTTTTGGAGAGAGAAAGAAACAAAACCAATCCACCAGGATCCACTCAAAACCTCAAAAACGTTCGCTGTGTTATGGTTAACATAACCCCCATCCAAACAGCCCCAATGATCAGTGAGTATATATAAGCAAATATTATAGTTTTTTTTTTTTTTTTTTTTTTTAACCTAAAAACACTGAATACTACATGGAATAATAAGTAGTGAAAAAGGTAAGCAAGGGAGACCAAACATGTGAATCTTAGCTCCAACACACGAGTTTTCAAGATTCATTAGGGCATAGATGATAGCCAAAGAAATATAGGGGAAATTCGTTCTAAGTGCGAGTGAAGTGATGTAACAATTAGGTAATTCCCCACCTTCTCATCTCGCCACGCCAGTCCGAGTATTTTGAACAACCATTTCCAAAGAATTGAAACTTGAAAGCATGTGCAGCTATAGTAGATAACCCAAATGAAACAATAAGCAAGTCTGAGAAAATCTAGAAAGACACTAAATCAATTTCCGAGGATAGTTTCTCCCGTAAATATCAAGCTGTCTGCACATTGTTCATGCCTTAAAAACGGTAACATCTGGTAAGCAATTGGTCATGTATGGAGCCTAAGCTGAGCAGTGGTCTGTTTCAAATCCAATGTTCACGCATTTGGTGCACTACTACTGCAGCAACTCACATAGTGTGAAACTTTGAGCAAAAAGGAAAACAAATTAGAATTTTAATAGTCATCTCAAATTTTACATTTGCAAAAAAAGCTTAAATTTTTATTCCCATGCCCGATTGTGAAAAATGACAATCAGAATACTAATTTTGTGTGTACAGAGTCAACGGCGTCAGCCTAGCTCTACTCCAATCAGCTAACGACGATTAGCTTGCGTCAATCCACTAATATCCCCACCAAATATTCGATATAGCATAAATTGTGACATAGCAGAATATAATGGGGACGAGCGAAATGGAATTAGGGATACAAATAAAGCATGCAATGAAATTATGTAAAGAAAACAGTAACTCATTTAGAATTTTTATAGGTAGTTAAAAATGTATTAAAGTGCAAATGCATGTTTACAAAACAAAACTCTGCCTTTCCCTCGTAGAGCTTACACGGCAACATGAGAAAACTACTTAGAGCATAGAAACTGAAATAGACATGGGCAAAGATGTAAAAATTTAAGCAAAGGGTAAATGTAGAACTGAAAGCATAAAACCACAAAATCACTGTAATGTAGGAATTATGCTTTGGCTCATCCAAGAATTCAATTTTTGAAGAACTCAAAGCATAAAACCAACAAAATCACTGTAATGTAGGAATTATGCTTTGGTTCATCCAAGAAGACGAATTCAATGTAGAACACAAAGCATAAAACCAACAAAATCACTGTAATGTAGGAATTATGCTTTCGCTCATCCCAGACGATGAATCCAAATACTTGTTCATGATGTCATGGACAGGAACAATGTTTGGGAGAAGCAAACAATGAATGGAAAATAAATATATGAAAGTGAGCTACTACATGCAAGAAATCATATTATAATACAAACTTGATTAGAAAAATATGGAGAAGAGGCTTGCACGCTGCATAGTTACAATTCCGACCTAATAAACATTTGGCTTTACACCGGACAGTTAGTTTGGAGAAACACAATTACTTGATCATTGATTATTGCAAATGGCAAATATTGAGCAAGAGAATACCTTCAATCCTTCCTGTCAGGGATTTGATCACGGTCGAAGCATATCAACTACAAGAGAGACTGGAAGTTTATATCCTTTTGACCTTTGCTTTTGTAAAACTGTCCTTATATTCATTATAATATGGCCACAAGCGATAGTACAGTCTTACATTTATAATTTTTTATATTACAGTCCTCCTTTGCCTCAAATACCAACAGATGGTCAATCCGTCGCCGATAATATTCTTCTATAACAGTCATCAATATACAACGCTAGAAGAACTATATCAGCAATTTTGGTAGGTGCAACCAGATACCATGTGATTTGAGTAACAACCTCCATGATACATATGCAACGACACAACAATACATACCTGAATCTAAAAGAAACATACTGAAGTGAATTGGAACTGAGGAGAGATTTTAGAACCTCTGTGGTCATGTGGAACATGCCCTACTCTGAAGGAAATCGCCTTCTGGTATGTGGTGTGCTGATTGGCCCAATGTTTTTTGCAGGAAGCTCTCTAGATTGGCAATAAAGAAGCGATGGTAGCGCATGAAATATGTTGTGTGCCAATCGAACTTGTTGCCTGGAGGAATCGTTTCTTGAAATCGAGACTCTACAAAATTAGCAAAGGCGAAGACACTGAAGATTTTGAAAAAGAACTTACACATATAAGAGAGACCGGCGAGATACGATTTTCTATGGAGTTTCCTCTGTTCTCTAGGGTTCAGTAGGCTAGGATGCAGCGAAGAGTTGAACTATCATCACAGCTTTGAGACGTTCCCCCATCAAGCATTGTCGTCTTCATCAATCAAAACTCCAAACGGTTTGTGGTTTGTGTTGGTTGACTGGAGACATTGCGATTATTTTTGAACCCGTGGTTGAACTTCACGCTTCGCGGGAACTGGATGAGATGAGATGAAATACCATTTGGTGATTCAATGGAAGACAAGCAAAATAGATTCTGCAATTTGAGTTGTGTCGTATTGTGACACTGTTTCGCACGGAGCGGTGTAATTTAGGGTCGTGAGTTTATGAATGGTGAAAGGGTATAATAGAAATTAAGTTAATTAATCAGGGGTATTATTGTCAATCTGAAAAGGTTAGGAACCCTTTTTGGTTAGGAACTCCTCAACCTTTTATATAGTAGAGATTACTAAAACAAACGAATCATACATACTAACCAATATAATAAGTGTAAAAAACACTGGACTCCTGTAGATTAGGCAGATGATAAGCACCTCCATTGCTATGTTTGGGGAGAATAACATTTGCAAATTAAAAATAATCCTGAAAATGTTACAGTTTGAAGTAATGTTGACCCTTGGATGCTTAGTTGGGTGACATGAGCCTGTGGTAGTGTGGGTCAAGGGAAGAGAGAGAAATGGAGGAATCCTGCTCAGCATGTTTTTGTATACTATCATGAGTTTTGTATTTAATTTGCTAATACTATTGGAGTTCAACGTTAGAGCATCTCCATGACTTCAATACCACCTCCGGTCCATCTCTTCCTCCCAATTTTTATTTTTACCACTATTCACTGGGTCACTTTGATCCGATGATTTGATTAACAAAATGGTGCAAGAATTTGATAATCTTTTCGAGGTATTGTAGAGTAAACTTTATTTTCCAACACTACGAAAAAATTATTAAAAAATTGCATCATTTTGCGATACAAATAACCGGGTCAAAGACCCAGTTACGGGTAGTCCAAGTGGGGAGGAAGGGAGGGAACTAACTAAGTACTTCAGAAGATTTAAGTTACTACTTTAAACTTTAACTAATTAAGGTGAATTTTTACTGTTTGCTTTAGTAATGCTATGAATTTTACATGAACTTGTGGGTTTAAAATAGTCAAAACAACTATATATATATATTAAATTAAATTAGGAGGGAAATAGACACAAAACTATCTACTTTCTAACTAGCTACTCGTAGAGGGTGAGATACATAATGTGTAAAATATTGAGTAATTTAGTTGTCAATTGGAGCTCATTATTCCACCTACCACTATGAATTTGGTTCAGAACAATTGATGAAAGAAAAAAAAGTGTAAGATGCGCGCATTTGGACCTGCAAAGGTCATTTCCCGAATGCAAAGCTCATCCATCCTCTCTCTCTCAGCTTCTCCTATCCTCATACTACCGAAAATAATTTCCTGATTGAACGCTCAAATATGAGAAGTGAAATTGTGGTCTTTCAATACTTTGTATGTTATGGCGTGCATTGGCTGAGTTTATGTACCCATGCCTCCACTCTCATCCCCATCTCCAGCAGTGTTCAGTTCCTAACAGCCAGTTTATGTCTGATCAGGTTGATTTCTCTATCAGTTGTTGCGATTCCTGATCTTTGTCTAGAAAACGACAAATCAATGAAATTTAACAGTGACTGAATTTCAAGGAAACCCAATTCCCAAGTTTTAAGCAAAGCAAATGAACTAACCGAGGAGAGAAAAATGAGTACTGGTTTCCTGGAGATGCATAATTTTATTTGAGGAGTGGTCGTGGATAGTATGATCATATGTTGTGTTAGCTAGTGTGGACAGTTTGTTGGAGAGCATAGTACATGTAGAAGACTGGGTAGGTAAGGGTGATAGTAACACATCATTTCATGAATTCTCTTACTAGGATCGAGTAAATGTAAAATGAGTGTTTCTGTTGTATAAAATTAAGATGATTTTAATTCCATGCCGGCTTAAATATACAAGCCACTTAAATGTTAAAAGACTTCTGGTTTCAAGTCAGTCAAGTTTATGTCTGATCAGGTTGATTTCTCTATCAGTTGTTGCGATTCCTGATCTTTGTCCAGAAAACGACAAATCAATGAAATTTAACAGTGACTGAATTTCAAGGAAACCCAATTCCCAAGTTTTAAGCAAAGCAAATGAACTAACCGAGGAGAGAAAAATGAGTACTGGTTTCCTGGAGATGCATAATTTTATTTGAGGAGTGGTCGTGGATAGTATGATCATATGTTGTGTTAGCTAGTGTGGACAGTTTGTTGGAGAGCATAGTACATGTAGAAGACTGGGTAGGTAAGGGTGATAGTAACACATCATTTCATGAATTCTCTTACTAGGATCGAGTAAATGTAAAATGAGTGTTTCTGTTGTATAAAATTAAGATGATTTTAATTCCATGCCGGCTTAAATAAACAAGCCACTTAAATGTTAAAAGACTTCTGGTTTCAAGTCAGTCAAGTTTATGTCTGATCAGGTTGATTTCTCTATCAGTTGTTGCGATTCCTGATCTTTGTCCAGAAAACGACAAATCAATGAAATTTAACAGTGACTGAATTTCAAGGAAACCCAATTCCCAAGTTTTAAGCAAAGCAAATGAACTAACCGAGGAGAGAAAAATGAGTACTGGTTTCCTGGAGATGCATAATTTTATTTGAGGAGTGGTCGTGGATAGTATGATCATATGTTGTGTTAGCTAGTGTGGACAGTTTGTTGGAGAGCATAGTACATGTAGAAGACTGGGTAGGTAAGGGTGATAGTAACACATCATTTCATGAATTCTCTTACTAGGATCGAGTAAATGTAAAATGAGTGTTTCTGTTGTATAAAATTAAGATGATTTTAATTCCATGCCGGCTTAAATATACAAGCCACTTAAATGTTAAAAGACTTCTGGTTTCAAGTCAGTCAAGTTTATGTCTGATCAGGTTGATTTCTCTATCAGTTGTTGCGATTCCTGATCTTTGTCCAGAAAACGACAAATCAATGAAATTTAACAGTGACTGAATTTCAAGGAAATCCAATTCCCAAGTTTTAAGCAAAGCAAATGAACTAACCGAGGAGAGAAAAATGAGTACTGGTTTCCTGGAGATGCATAATTTTATTTGAGGAGTGGTCGTGGATAGTATGATCATATGTTGTGTTAGCTAGTGTGGACAGTTTGTTGGAGAGCATAGTACATGTAGAAGACTGGGTAGGTAAGGGTGATAGTAACACATCATTTCATGAATTCTCTTACTAGGATCGAGTAAATGTAAAATGAGTGTTTCTGTTGTATAAAATTAAGATGATTTTAATTCCATGCCGGCTTAAATATACAAGCCACTTAAATGTTAAAAGACTTCTGGTTTCAAGTCAGTCAAGTTTATGTCTGATCAGGTTGATTTCTCTATCAGTTGTTGCGATTCCAGATCTTTGTCCAGAAAACGACAAATCAATGAAATTTAACAGTGACTGAATTTCAAGGAAACCCAATTCCCAAGTTTTAAGCAAAGCAAATGAACTAACCGAGGAGAGAAAAATGAGTACTGGTTTCCTGGAGATGCATAATTTTATTTGAGGAGTGGTCGTGGATAGTATGATCATATGTTGTGTTAGCTAGTGTGGACAGTTTGTTGGAGAGCATAGTACATGTAGAAGACTGGGTAGGTAAGGGTGATAGTAACACATCATTTCATGAATTCTCTTACTAGGATCGAGTAAATGTAAAATGAGTGTTTCTGTTGTATAAAATTAAGATGATTTTAATTCCATGCCGGCTTAAATATACAAGCCACTTAAATGTTAAAAGACTTCTGGTTTCAAGTCAGTCAAGTTTATGTCTGATCAGGTTGATTTCTCTATCAGTTGTTGCGATTCCTGATCTTTGTCCAGAAAACGACAAATCAATGAAATTTAACAGTGACTGAATTTCAAGGAAACCCAATTCCCAAGTTTTAAGCAAAGCAAATGAACTAACCGAGGAGAGAAAAATGAGTACTGGTTTCCTGGAGATGCATAATTTTATTTGAGGAGTGGTCGTGGATAGTATGATCATATGTTGTGTTAGCTAGTGTGGACAGTTTGTTGGAGAGCATAGTACATGTAGAAGACTGGGTAGGTAAGGGTGATAGTAACACATCATTTCATGAATTCTCTTACTAGGATCGAGTAAATGTAAAATGAGTGTTTCTGTTGTATAAAATTAAGATGATTTTAATTCCATGCCGGCTTAAATATACAAGCCACTTAAATGTTAAAAGACTTCTGGTTTCAAGTCAGTCAAGTTTATGTCTGATCAGGTTGATTTCTCTATCAGTTGTTGCGATTCCTGATCTTTGTCCAGAAAACGACAAATCAATGAAATTTAACAGTGACTGAATTTCAAGGAAACCCAATTCCCAAGTTTTAAGCAAAGCAAATGAACTAACCGAGGAGAGAAAAATGAGTACTGGTTTCCTGGAGATGCATAATTTTATTTGAGGAGTGGTCGTGGATAGTATGATCATATGTTGTGTTAGCTAGTGTGGACAGTTTGTTGGAGAGCATAGTACATGTAGAAGACTGGGTAGGTAAGGGTGATAGTAACACATCATTTCATGAATTCTCTTACTAGGATCGAGTAAATGTAAAATGAGTGTTTCTGTTGTATAAAATTAAGATGATTTTAATTCCATGCCGGCTTAAATATACAAGCCACTTAAATGTTAAAAGACTTCTGGTTCAAGTCAGTCAAGTTTATTGGTTTGTTGGCTGTGAATCAGAGAGTCATTCAATATATGAGAACTTTTTTGCAACGTAAGTTTAATGCATTCTCGTTGGCTCGTTGCATCACTTGCATGCAGGTCCTTTCCCAGCCATTACGAATTGTAGAAGAAGATATCTCAGCCTTGCCAACACCTTTCAGTTGTTTTTTCGTTCTAAAAACAATTAAGTTGGTTGGTTTATATAACGGCCGTGAACCTGTAATTCAGCTTGTAACAATAGTTAGTGCTGACTAATGCGAGGGTATTACAAAAGAGGTTATCCACACGGTACACAAAATAGCTGCTTTTGTAATCCAAATGAGTTATTCAAAGTCGATATGAAGCTTTCGGGCTTTCCAAGATCCTCTCGTGATGCAATACTTTAGAGAAATGGTGCCGTATATTTTACGCAGGCTTTGCGTAACATGGCCTTTCTTATGGGCGCGGGAGTAATATTTATTGTTTATTTGTTTGAGTTAGAATGTCTAACCTTTTACTGGGATTGCCATGAGGTTCAAATTAGAATGGTGTGGTCTGGGTTCGAACCTATGATCTACGTGAACTTTTTTTGGACCAAACAAGAGGTTGAAATAGGAGTCATAAATGTGATGAATTTCTAAAAAAAACAAAAAAGTGTGATGAAGTATGTATTTATGCAGCTTCCGGAAGCTTCTAGTATGAGCCCAAAAATTAGAACCATGTTGACCTAACATAAGTATTTCTGCTATTACATTGATTATGATAGCTTGACTGCTTTCGGGGCGGATGAACATCAGAGCGTGGATCTTCAAGCCATTGTAGCTAACCTTGTTTATACACGTGGGGACGTTCAGCTTGAGGTGGTGATGGCTCATAAAACTGTGAATACAAAGCGATCATTTTATCATGTGTCATGACTTGGACATGACTTGTGGTTGTCATGCGACTGAGTTCAATTTGCATTGAAGTTATAAATATGTGTCACAAGAATCATCTAGCTGATTTGTTATCCTTGCTCTCTAGTAATCAGTTATCACACTAGTTTTCATTTATAATGTTAATTAACTATTAAATTAATATATTTTTTTCTCTCTGTCATCTCTCTCCTATTTTTCTTGACAAATTCATCTCTCTCCTTCGTCTCTTTTCTCTGTCTCTACAGTTTCATTTTCTCTTCTCCCTACTCTGTTTCTCCACCAACTCTCTCCTCCTCTCCATCATCTCTTTTCTTCCAACATCCATTCCTCTGTTTCACTTCCCCATTATTTCTCTTTTCTATATTATTTGCATATTCTTCTAGATTTGGAAGTCCTCAATCACCATGAACAAAAGTTTATGTTGAAATAAAATTGCAAAGCTTATTATTCATAGATCCCAAAAGATGCATAGACATAATCATTTGAAAATTCATATGGAACAATCTGAAATTTTTAGATGCTTCACATAGCACAGATTCAAAAAAAGTTTAAGCTTCAATTGACCGGCTTGTTTTGTCCAATTGCTTCATATTGATGCCGTTGCAGAGTTTAAACTTTAGATTATTCGACAATGGAGTTCAAGAGATTGAAGATAAAGATGAAAAGCTATGAGTGCAGGGGATGTTAAAACAGAGGAGGGAGTGGAGAAAAAAGAAACCGGAGAGAGAAGGAGAGAGTGGATAGAAAGAGAAGGAACAAATATTTATTTAATACTTACAAGACGATGACGTGGCCATTTCGGCGTCTCTTCGGGAGTTCTCTTTCGGCATGTAGAGCATTATTGATATCATAATAATAGAAAGTTATCTAATGATTATAGAACTAGCAGTTGTGAAGAATCTATGCTACGAGAATGTTGGGATATTGGCAGGAACCAAAATGTAACGTAGAATAGTTAAATTCTTCATTAACACTATTAGTTTGTCAAGAGTCAAAAACAAACAATGCTATACTTCTGGATGGAATTTAACACTAAAAACTCACTTGTGCCGCCGCCCTTTCAGCATTTGTTCCACAGGAGGGGTGTTCTGCTATCCGCTGTACACAACACCCGTAACTCTTGTAAACTTGTAATTTGTTAACCACCTCCTATTCTACTGCTGGTGTGTGCTGATATTCGCTATACACTACACCCATATCTCTAATAAACTTGCAACTTGTTAACTCATTGTGTATGTATAAACATGGTTGTGCTGCAATCGACCAGTAAAATATATGAAACTTATGATGATTCACTCATTTTCTAGATTTCACTTTTTCTTACTAATATTTTTCTAACTAGAGTTGTTGGACCATATTATAATCTTTTAGTACTAGTATAATTTCTCTTACAAGCCGTGTTGAGGAGATTAAAATATTTTAATGCAGGTATAATTTCTCTTTACAAGCCGTGTTGAGGAGACTAAAATATTTGTCCCACTATAATCTAGGCTACTTATAATTTAATTTTCCTTATTCCTTTTAGGCTACTTGGTAACATAGGTAAGTTTAAATTTGTAGAGATCTCTACTAGGACTGCAACTCGGGCGGGCTGGACGGGTTGGCACCCCTGTCCAAGCCCGAGCCCGAGTTCTGTCATGGCTGCCCAAGCCCAACCCGACCCGAGTTAAGAGCATTGTAAACCCGTCCGAGCCCAAATTCGTATAATCAATTCGGGTTCGGGTTGAATTCGGGCTAGTACATTAAACTTAATATCTTCTTAAAAACACAAGAGAATAATTAATTGTTGGCGAAAAAACAGATCAACTAGTTGAAGAACAAAACAATGATTAAAAATACCGCTAATAATTGAAAGAAAAGTAGCATATACATGTTAGATGTGCTACAAAATTCTTTCAAAATATAATATTTATACGTAGTAGTCATGCAAATCGGGCAATTCGGGTTAGCCCGTTGTTCGATATGTGTGCCCAAGCCCGATCCTAATTGCAATTCGGGCTAAGAATTCATGTCCAAGCCCGCCCAAATTACCAAAACTATGTGTCCGGGCCCTATTTAAATTCGGGCTGGGCTCGGGTTGTTCGTGTTCAACCCGCCCAAGTTGCACCCCTAATCTCTACGTTACTAATTCTGCAAAACGGGAATTTGAACACGGCAAAATGCGAACACGCAACATACAACTGAGAGAAAACAAATAATACGCGAAGTTAATGTGCTTTGCTAAATTGCCTACTGGCATGGAGTGAGAGAGAAATTTCACTCCTTTGACGCACACAGTCTATAGCATGCCTAGTAAATAAATAAATTAAATGACTTCAAGTCTTCAACTTTGAGCTAAAGCTCTGGGACCGAGAGAGTTCGTCTGCCTATGTCATCACCTCCTCACATAAGAATTTATCTCATGATTCGGTCACACCGAATTTGTTGCAGGATTTGAGACAAAATTCAACAAACTCCACATTCGCTTCAATTCTGCAAGCGGTTGACAATTCATTAGCCAACTCCAAGTTGATGCTGAGTCCGCTGCATTAACCACACTCATTTAGCATGGTCCATCATGGCACATCAATCGAGATGCTTTACGATGCTTACCTTGGGCTCTTTCTCCAACCCTCTCTCGGGTATGTTTCAAAGTCTGCTACTTTACGGGTGGTATAGCTACACCTCCATATGCTTTTTAGATATACCAAAACCAGTGAATACATAATTCGCTTCTTCTTCATCAACGCAATAGATTTTTTCATTGTTGTTCTCTTCAACGGTTGATAATCAGTCTTCATATGCGTGTCGATCACTTTAGTATACCATCCTCTTGTAGCACGCCCACCTTGTGATCCTCCGAAGTTGTTATTGGTGCTTCTGTTTAGATGTTGTTTCTCATATATCACTTAAGTATACCATCCTCTTGTAGCACGCCCACCTTGTGATCCTCCGAAGTTGTTATTGGTGCTTCTGTTTAGATGTTGTTTCTCATATATCACTTAAGTATACCATCCTCTTGTAGCACGCCCACCTCGTGATCCTCCGAAGTTTTTATTGGTGCTTCTGTTTAGATGTTGTTTCTCATATACTTTCATTTTTACGCCTTGCATAAGTATCTCATCGATCTATACCGCTGGCTTTGTACTTGAAAGTAGACCCGCATGTCATAACCTTTTCCACACGTTTGTATAGACATTCAATCAACTTTCACTCAACATAGTCATAATGTTGGAATGTTCCTTGAATAGTGAAGAAATCACTTTGGAGCGTCAACGTGGACCAAATAACACTAAAGGGGGAGCAAAGGAACAAAGCCTAAAAGGCTGCAGCGAGTTCAGGTGAAAAGCAGGTCCCAACAGGACCTTTAGGAGGTCCCACAGGATCTCGGGCAGGTCCCACATGACCTGGAGAGGTCGTACGACCTGTACCAGAGGTCGTATGACCTGGTCGTGAGTCTGGAGTTTTGGAATTGATTCCTAATTCTTCTAGGAAGGTCCTAAGTCGGTTCGGTTCTAAGCACTTTAAAAGGTCCCCTAAATATCTAGGATGTTTATACATTCTATTGTACACTGCAAATTTGAACTCACCAATGAACATTTGAAGCAAACCCTAAGGGTGAAACACCAAAATTCTAAAAACAGTGTCTTGGCCACCAATCCGACAAAACACAGGGGAGAATCCCCAAGTAGTTCCACCAGAAACCGGTTGGTCGCATCTAACGAAACCCAGAACAGAGAGAGACCTCAGTGTTTTTTTTTTTTGAACTCACCTCGCCCAAACACAGCAGCCCAGAACCACCATCACTGCCTCCTCTCTTCTTCTCCGTCCATCATAGTTAGTAATATACGGGATGAAAATAAAACGTGATACGGTACGTACATGTATTATGCGATTTTAAGTTAAAATTACGTTAGTAATTCGGCTTAAATACGCGATTTGATTAATTTTAATTTTCTATACGTACGTGTATAGTTCGTATACTAGTTATTTATTCGAAATTAAAAATACGGGTGCATTTCTTAGTATTTTAGCATATATAATGAGTTCTTTGTGTCACACATTGCCATCTTTTCATATTTTTTTCAAATATTTAAAAACAATTTGTAAAGCATGTACTTAATTGTTTATCATTTCTGATATTTACACTATTTACTCATAACTAATTACTTAGGTAAAATAATATCATACTATTCAAACTATTTCTATAAAAAAAGAGTTACTACGCATTCCGTAATCTTATACATATCAAGATGCATGTACACACGCGCGCATACACACACACATATATATAATTATAGTAATTTTAAATTTAATATTTTCAAAGTTTTATAATAATACTTGTAAATATTTATAACCATAAATATTTGAAATAGATAAATAGTAAGAAAATATTTAATACTTCCTCTGTTCTCTCTGAATCTTCACCCTTTTCATTTTACCACTATTCACTGAATCACTTTAATTCGGTGATTTGATAAATAAAACGATGCAAGAATTTGATAATCTTTGCACGATATTGTAGATTAAACTTCACTCTACAACACCATCAAAAAATTATGAAAAAATTGTATCGTTTGGCTATCCAAATCACTGGGTCAAAGTGACCCGATTACGGAAGAAAGAGTCAAACAGTGAAGATTCAAAGAGAACGGAGGTAGCAGTAACTAATTACTATTAGTTACACTATTTTGGATGATAATTTATTCACTGCAATATTGTTCAAGAAGTTTTATTCGGAAGTATTATACATTTAAACGTGAAATTCTAGTATTAAAATTATTTGCTCAAAAATCGAGTATTTTTCATTAGGTCCAGCAATAGTACGAAATACGGAAGTATTTTTCATTTATACGTACGGACGGGTATTAAACGGAAAAATTCGAAGTATTTACTAACTAAGTCGTCCATAGCCAACAATCACCGACCTTGCACTGCAGAAAATCCCAACATAACCGATGTTCAAGATAACCCATAAACCCAACCATCTCCAACGCAAACCAACGCCATCCCCTCATCTGTTCATCCCCAGAACAAAGCCCATACCATAAAAAAATCCGAACAAATCCATCAGCTGTGCTCCGCCAAAACCCGAACAAATTTCAAAGAGGCTCCTATTGAACCCATGGTCGTGTTCTTGGCGAATCCGAATCGCAACCCACCAACAAATCCGATGAATCTGAGGATGTAGGGTGGTGGGTTCTTGAAAAAATTTGGGGCTTCGAACCCTCCTCGTCCTTCGTCAGGCGCCGATCATGCCCAGATCTGCAATTCTCACAGAAGCATCAACGGAAGTGGAGGTCGTTGTGGGTGAGGAAGCAACAAAGGTGGAGGTCGGGTGATGGTGCGATGGGGAGGAGGATGCAACGGAGGTGGAAGTCGTTGTGGTGATGGTGGGTGGAGAGGAGGGGGCAACGGAGGTGGAAGTCGTTGTGGTGATGGTGGGTGGAGAGGAGGGGGCAACGGAGGTGTCGGAGGAGAAAAGAAGGAGAGAGAAGGCTGGTAGGGTTAGAAATGAGAGGAGAAAGGAGAAAAAATGACTTTTATAGTGAGGTAATTTTATCAATTTTAGGGGTAATTATGTCCTTTCGTCCCTCCGTTATAGTGGCGTTAGTTTTTAACTCGGACAAGGGTGCAAAATATATTTTTCCATAAATTAGAGAGCAAAATGTCTTTTGTCCATAGTCTGAGGGTGAAAAATGTCTTTTGCCCATGAATAAATAAAGAGAGTCCTAGAGGCGAGTCCCGGCTTATCTCCGAAGAAATGCCGACCAATCTCCAGAGAATTGCAAACGACCCATTTTAGCTCTATCAAACCAACTCACACCCCGATCTACACCCACATGAATGAATCAAAAGAGTTGGGAAATGTTTACCAAAAAAAAAGAGTGAGGAAATAAAAAATTGGGTTTCAAGAGCACTACGTAAGCACGACACTTAGTGCTCCACACCATTCATTAACTGACACATGTCCCACTAGGGTTAACCACTACCCCTATAGGTTATAGAAAAAAAAACAGATTCCTACTTGGCTATTTTCTCTCTCCCACTCACCCCACTTTTATTACACATGTTGACATGTGAGTGGAATGGAGCACCACGTGGATTTACTCTATGAGCACCTAAGAATTGCTCCTGACAAAGTCGGCACCGAAAACCCATATCGCTCTCAGGCCGTCGAGCAACCAATCTCCTCTCTCTCTCTCTTGAGTTTCAGAATCATTTGTCTAGGAGTAAAAATCACAACAGCAACGCGCTATCAAACTTCGGCGAGTCCCCAACGCTGTGAATTTTGCCAAGAAACAACAACCAGGTTGTAGATTCGTTGTTTGATTTCCAGCGAAGTCTAATACAGATTCGAACGCTCCCCATTCTAGCTAAAATCGACCGATCTACAACCCTCGTCACACTTCTGGTAAGTCTACAACCCTTCCCTTCAATCTGGCTCCATATATTAATCAGATGGGAGATCACTCATGTGCTATCCCCTCTAGAAAATATGTTATGGATCCAATTGCTCCACCGTTAGTCCCCCAATACTAGTTTAGTTAATAGAAGAAATGCTCAAGTTGAGTTCTCCTTATCACAACTTCTCTCTACAAGGCTATCAAATAAAAAGTCAGTGGTCCGGACAAGGTCCTACCATATAACTCTTCCCACCTCGGCAGCAGGGTTTACTCCACACTTACGCCAAACGAAGAGGCCTCGGAGTCGGCTTAGAATGTGACATCCCAGCAGTTCCAAACGACATTGCTCATCTCTCATTGACCCTTTTCGTTCCATTCACACGCGAAGCTGATCATTGAAGAAGAAAAAATTCTACTCGAATGAAAAGGCCCTGCAAGGAAGGTTATGAAAGTAGGACTCACTTTCTGGAAACACATGGGTTCTGCTCGCCATCCTCTGTTCTCTCAATCAAGGATTTTTGAGATTGTTCCACCACAATCTCCAGCGCAGCCATGACCAACCCCAGTGGCGGAGCCAGGATTTGGCCGAAGGGGGGGGCACAATCCAATATTTGTACTGTTTTAATAAAAGCCTTTTAAATATCCAAACGGATAATGTACGCACTCTGTCTCAGTTGGTACCGCGCTGCACTATAGAGACGTCTGCTGCAAGGGTTCGAGTCTCCAGCGCGGCGCTTTTTATCTTTTTTTTTTAATTTTTGTAGAAAAAAATTTCAACCGCACGTACGAAGAGTCGAACCCGCGTCACTTTGTTTTCAAATAGAGAGCTTTACCAACTGCGCTGGACGGTACTTCATGAAAAGGGGGGGCACTTTTCTATTTGTACAAAGCTCTAGTTAATTTCTTTTTACAAATTAAGGGTTATCTAATGTTTTCGGAAAATTTTGGGGGGCACGTGTCCCCCCGTGCCCCTACATGACTCCGCCCCTGACCAACCCTAGCTGGAACTGTTAAGAATTGAGACAATCTTTCTTCTAAAAAAATAATAAGTCATTTTGGTATCATAGTTTGCCAAGACATTCATCCCTCCCTTTTTCAATCATTTTGGTATCATAGTTTGCCAAAATATTCATCCCTTCCCCTTCCAGTGTCATTGTTGATCAATATCTACGAATATGTGTTTTTATCTCTTTATTATATTTGTTTTATTTTTAACATTTATTTCAATATTTAGAAATTAGCAACATACATTGTGATAAAAAAAATAAAAAATAAAAATAAAAAGTGGATAGAATGTAAAAGAAAGTTTAATCAACTAGAGAGTTCATAATTGTAGGAGCAAATCAATACTCACATAATGCCCCCATATGTTTGTAAAACTATGAGGCCCTCCCCCGGTGGGGGCCCTAGGCAAGCAAGTAGTTTGCCTAAGGGTAGAGACGGGCATGTGGTGGACCAACTTTGGTGCACTAAATGACGCGTTCTACATCTATTGAATAAGCTGAATTTGCTAATACATGCTGGTGCTGTGAGAAACATAAAATTAACAGGTGAATGGTATCGTCAGTTACCTCTGTTTGTTAGATCTATATTCACTGTTTGAGGGTTAATATATGACCTCGGATTAAAAACAACGTATGGGAACGGCTCGTTCCCCTAGGATTTTGAGTTTCTGTATACAGTTTCGTGATTGAATTGTGGGTGCTCAGTCCATTTCCAAGAGCTGCAGTCTACCCGTTGCCTAAGCTGGGTCCATAGCTTGTCCATGGTATCATCGGAGCCAGTGTTTAACACTAGTATGAGCCGTTGTGATTTCAGAAGTCATTAAGTTATGGGGTTTTGGTATTCAAGGTAACTTTGAGCAGAGTTTCTTTCCTGCACTGCCACTCATGAAGTCATGATAGATACTGATTTAACACTTGCAACTATCTGGAAACTCTATCCAGAATTTTGTTGAAGCAAGTGTCTAAAGATAAGGTTATGTAAGGTATCTAGTTTTGTGATTCATGCTGAAGTCCATGCTAAATTAGACAGTGCTAGTGAGCTGCTCACCTGATACTAATATGATGCAAAAATCTTGTATAGGTCCTGTGTACACAAATGTTCTACATTATTCTGTATCTGCTAACTCTTATACCTTATTTCTTTTTGATTGATGGATAAAGGGGATAGTAATGCTGTATACAAAATGTTCGAGTTGCTGAAGTGCAAATGTTTGGCATTGGATACAAAGCTGTGGAATTCGCACCCCCTTGGAATAGTGATCCTATTGAGATATGTTCCTTTATTAGAGAAATTGACTGTGATCGTGACCACATCCTGAATCCACGATTTATAGGTGAGTGCCTTCTAATGTATTTCTAGCTTGCTTCTGGTAAACGTTGTTTTGCTACATGGTTAATAATCGATACTCCTATAGCTTTGAGGCTTTGGCTCATTGCCTGTGTGACAGAACAACATATTTGTTTCGGAAGATTATACATCCTTTGAACTCCCTAAATTATATTAGGAACCATGAAATGTGCTTTGCTGCATTCGTTCAGCACTTCAGCATAACTTTTAAATGGTTAATGCAACATTCTTTAATGTTCAAAAAGAATGTTATTCATCAGAAACGTTCCTTGAGATTCTAGCACCGTGAATCTTGTTTCGTTTGAAGTATGTTTTAGAGGATGGTTCCACAACATGTTAGTGTTTAGTATGTGTTCAATAATAGCCTGTAATTGTTAAGGTGCACAAGAACAACAAGTAGGTTCTGATCCGTTGCTTTTGCGTATTTTATTGGACTGACCTATATTGGCTTCTTTCATTATTTTGCAGTAAACTACTAAACAAACCAATCATACATACTAACAAATATAAGAAGCGTAAAAAATACAATACTGGACTCTTATAGAGCATCTCCATTGCTATGTTTGGTGAGAATAACATTTGCAAATTGAAAACAATTCCGAGGATGTTGCACTCTGACTTCTGAGACAACTTGAAGTAGTCTAGTTAGACGTGGATGCTTAGTTGGGTGACATGTGACGACATGAGCCTGTGGCAGTGTGGGTCAAGGGAAGAGAGAGAAATGGAGGAATCCTGCTCAACATGTTTTTGTATACTGTCATGAGTTTTGTTTGTGGGTTTTAGCTAATACTATTGGAGTTCAACGTGGAGCATCTCCAATACTTCAGAAGATTAATTAGATGAGTTTTTGTTATTAGTTTATGTAGAAATCCACAATTCTCAGTAAACCAAGAACACCTAATTGTTGTAGATCACAGAGAGAAGAGTAGAGAAGAGAAGAGAGAGAGGACGACGAACTGAATGTTTTCATTAACCACTAACAAATGTTAGTTGCAGATAAGTAGCTGTTAGCTACTTCTCTGTAATTACACAAGCACCCCTATAGTTCTCCCTAATTACATAGTTCAATACACACCCAACTTTACTAAATGACAAACACAGACCCAACTTTTTCAGAAAAGACAAATACATACCCATGAGTGCTAAAACAAAGCCAAAACACTAAAGACAAGGTAAAATATGCAGTCTCTTTTGCAGATCTTGAAACCTGGAAGTGGAGAGAGGTTTAGTAAACAAATCTGCTAACTGATCTGCAGTGGTAACATGAGCTAGCTGTAGTAACTTGGCTTGAGCTTGCTCTCTTACAAAATGAAAATCAAATTCAAAGTGCTTTGTTCTAGCATGAAAACTGGGTTTTTAGCTAGAGACAGAGCAAACGTATTATTCCATAGCAGAAGAGGAGCTTGGGCTAAGTCAATGCACAGATCATTCAAAATGTGCCTTAGCCATTTTGGCTCAGAAGCAGTAGTAGCCATTTTCCTGTACTCAGCGTTTGAGGAAGATCTGGCCACTGTGTGCTGTTTTGTTGAGCACCATGAGATCAATGTATCTCCCTGAAAAATACAGAAACCAGAAGTAGATCTTCTATCCACAGAAGAACCAGCCCAATCTGCATCTGTAAATCCGCATAGATCTGTAGAATTGCCAATGTGAAGACCATGTGAGCGAGTACCTTTAATATATCGGAGAACTCTCTTAAGTGCTACATATCCCTTGTTGGTAGGAAGATGCAAACTTCTGACATAAACTGTTGAATGCAAATTGTAGATCAGCTCTAGTAATAGTGAGATATTGCAGTGCTCCTACTAAACTTCTGAAGAGATAAGCATTAGAGAATAGGAGATCAACATTTGGCACAATTGGTTCTTTTACTGCAACTGGAGAATCACAAGGTTTACAGTCTTGTACACCTGACTTCTTGAGAAGATCACTGGCATATTTGATCTGATGAAGATGCAAGGAGGTTGAGCTTCTAGTGACTTCAATACCCAAGAAGTAAAACAGTGAACCCAAATCTTTGAGAGCAAAGACAATTTGCATACGAGTAATAAGAGTAGTAGTGTGCTGAGCACTTGCACCAGTGATTAATATGTCATCTACATATACTAAGATGACTGTGAAGGAGGTGGAGTTCTGCTGGACAAAAGGACAAGCATCTGCCCCAGAGGCTATGAATCCTTGACTCATCATATATGAAGAGAACATGGTGAACCAGGCTCTAGGTGCATGTTTTAACCATTGAGTGATTTTTGAAGTTTACGTACCAAACCCTAAGAAGCATCAAAACTAGGTAGTTGTTGCATATAGACTTCTTCTTGCAGAGTGCCATGTAGAAATGCATTTGAGACATCTAACTGTCTAACACTCCAGCTGAACTTAAGTGCCGAGGTCAACACAACTCTTATTGTTTGATGTTTAACGACTGGACTGAAGGTCTATGAGTAATCAAAACCTTATTTTTGATGAAATCCCTTGGCCACCAACCTGGCCTTGTACCTAGCAATAGTGCCATGTGGATTTTTCTTGATTCTGAAGACCCATTTACAACCTATGGCCTTTCTATCAAGTGGAAGAACCACTAATTGCCAGGTGTTTTGCTGCATGAGAGCCTGATATACTTCTTGCATTGCACTGACCCAAGTCAAGAGAGGCGTCAACATAGGTCGTAGGTTCAGTTAGTGATGAACTAATAGTAGCTGTATTGCAACATTTGGGGTTTGGTTTTGTGATTCCAACTCTTGATCTGGTAACCATAGGATGAGTGGAGTTGACGTAGAGGTAGATGAAGATGATGTAGAAGGAGGAGAGGGTGCAGGTAATGGTGAAGAAGCAGGGTTGCTTGAAAGGTGGACACAGGTTTAGGACGAGGTATGGTGGTGGCAACGGGTGATGTTGTTGAATTCCTAAGAAAAATGGGTGTGAGAAAGCTCCAATATATGGTGTAATTGGTAGAGTGAAAAGTAGAAGGATAAGATGCAAGTGATGAGTAAGGAAAGACTGACTCATCAAATACTACATGTCTAGAAACATAGATGACTTTAGTGTGATAGTCCATGCATATATACCCTTTTGTAGAAAGACTGTAACCGAGAAAAAGACATGGTGTCGATCTAGTATGCAACTTGGTTGGTGCATAGGGTCTCAACCATGGATAACACAAATAACCAAATGCTTTGAGAAGAGAGTAATCAGAATGATTGTTGTGAAGAAGAAAATGAAGATGGCTTTGGTAACTTGTTAATCAAAAAATTTGCAGTGTTGAGTGCATCTAGCCAAAAAGTATGAGGTAAGTGCATAGTTTTTAAAATCGGACCGGTTCGACCGGTTCGACCGGTTCGACCGGTGAACCGGTGGGTAACCGGTCAGGTTCAGTGAAAGGACCGTATATGCAGAAAACCGGTCAAAATCGGTCAAAAACCGGCGGTTTCCACAGAACCGGCCGGTTCTGACCGGTTTTGCCGGTTTTTGCAAAAACAAAAACTGAAGATCCGAAAAATCCGATTACTTCCAAAATCGTTTGTAATCCGACTGTCGACAACACAAATCAGTAATCACCGGCCAATTCTCACTATACGCGCCTGCAATCGCGTTCAGGACGCTCAATTCGCCAACGGTGAAAGTCAAGACGGAGGCCCCGACGTCGCGGCCGCGAGCGTAACCGTCGGCGGCGTACTCGGCGTTGAGCTCGTTACAGCAGCCGTTTTTATTGAGGCTGGGATCAGATCGATTGAGGACGAGAATAGTGACGGGTGGTAGAGAGGAGGAAGAAGGAGGCACATAGAATAAGAAGAGAGATTATGTAGGGGATAAGGTTGAGGTGAGAAGGAAAAGAACGAGAGGTTATAGATTAGATAAGAACAAACGGAATGAAGAGTCAAAAGGTTCAGCACTTGTTTTTTATATATTATTATATTAATGTAAAAAGTTAATGACATTTTTTAGAAAATTAATCACATGTTCTTTTGTTTTGAGAAAAAACTAATTGCATTTTCTTAGTCAGAAGCCGTATTCATCTTAAAACATATTCTTGTTGTTATAAAAAAAACACATTCTTTTTAATTTCATACTATTATATTATATTATATTATTATTATTTATATATAAATAATATTTATATATTATTAAAAAATAATGTGCGATTGAACCGGTCCAACCACTGGTCCGACCAGTCCGACCGTGAACCAGTGTCTCACGATGACCGGTCCGGTTCTGAAAATTTTGGGTAAGTGAGCTTGTGTAAGCAAAGTGATAGTTGTTTCTACAAGTTGTCTGCGCTTTCTTTCTGCCTTCCCATTTTGTTCTGGAGTGCAGGTGTAGGTAGTTTGATGGACAGTACCTTGTGATTGTAGGAACAGAGCAAAATCATGGTTTAAGTACTCTGTGCCATTGTCTGCTCTAAACACTTTGACAGTGATAGACAACTGAGTTTTAATGAGTGCTGAAAGATGGAAAAAGCTACATAAGCCTGGTCTTTTGACTTCGGAGGATAAAGCCAAGTAAACTTAGTGAAATCATCAAGAAAAATCACATAAAACTTGTAATTCTGAAAGATGTGTAAGGAGAAAGCCCCCAAACATCTGAGTGTACAAGTTGAAAATGTACAGTAGATACAGATTTACTAGAAGGAAAAGACAGTTTGTGAGACTTAGAAACTGCACATGACTTGCACAATGTTGTAGAATGATGAAATTTTACATTTAGAGTAGAAGACAAAGCTTGCAAAGCAGCTGTATTAGGGTGACCTAGCCTCCTTTCTCAGAGAGACGTAGTTGCTTCATTGAGATGTGAAGAGAATGCAGTAGGAGGAGAAGGTGAAGCTGCGGTAGATGATGTGCTAGAAAGAGCATACATGCCATTGATACATGGGCCTCGGTGAATTACAGCCTTGATAGCATTGTCCTGGATAATGAAACCCTTGGAATTAAATGACAATGTGCAATTATTGTGAGATGCAAATTGATGTACATATAGCAAGCTATGAGTGAAATGAGGAGAGTACAGAATGTTGGATAGGTGAAATGTAGAGATAGGTAAAGAGAGATTACCAGCACCATTGTATTGAATTGGAATCTCAATACCATCACCAATGTGTATAGAGTCAGTTCCTTGATAAGGTGTACGAGTGCCAAAGGTAGAGAGGTTGTTAAAGACATGATGTGTAGCCCCAGAGTCCAATAACCAAGGAAGATGAAGACTGGAAGTCTGAGAAGCATTTTAATCTGGAGAAGAGGTAGGAACAAAGCCAAAGCCACTAAATCTAGACATGAGAGGTGCAGCATATGTATAATAAGCCTTCTTGGGAGCAGATTTCATAGAAAACCTAGATGTATCCAGTCTGAACCAACAATCCCTAGCAATGTGTCTGGTTCTGCCAAAAATCTGACAAGCAACATCTGAGTTTGGTGTAGAAGGAGATCTAGTTCCATACTTGATGTGTGAGCCAGCATTGGCATTATAGGGACTAAGAATAAAAGTGATGGGATAGTTTTGTTTCTTGTAGTGTTGAAGCTTGGAGAAGTTTGAGTTCCCAATCTTAGGCTTGTAGGAAGGATGATAAGAAATCATTATTTCAGCAGTAGCCATTGAAGGAGTAGAAGAACCAGCACCAGAGGTAGAGAAAGGAGCCAAAACGGACCTAGATGCATCAGCTTGATGAAACAATTCTTCAGAAATTAGCAGTGTACTAAGTTCATTAACAGAAATTGGAACACCTCTTACTCGAATGGTAGACTTGAAATGATCATACTCTGCAGGTTGTCCTTCGAGGATGTAAAGAACGCGATCTTCATCGCTAATAATCTCATTTACTTGAGCTAATTGATTAGTAATGTGCTTAATCTGGTCAAGATATGTAGTAATAGTAGATGATCCTTTCATAACAGTAGACATACACATCTTTAGAAGATGAACATGAAACCGAGATAGAGATGCATATCTAGCCTCTAAGGCAGTCCAAATGTGACGAGCATGATAAAGACGCAGGATGATAGGTAACACAGAAGCAGAAATTGATGCGAGCAAAGCACATTTAGGTGCTGATCAACCATTAACCATTTTGTATTGAGTGGATTTACAAGAGAAGATGAAGAACCTGTGGAGCTAGGGTTTTTAAACTGAGAAGGAATGTTCTTACCAAGAACATGATCCAGAAGATCATTAGCTTGAAGAATCATTTGCATATGTGCCTTCTGATAGAGAATTAGGGTTTCTGTTCTATCAGAGAGAGAAGAGAGAGATAGAGAGGTAGAAGATGAATGAATTCTCATTAACCTAAACGGTGAATACAAGAGAGAATATATACACAGTAACCAACGGTCGGATTGTACTAGCTAGATTTGATCTAACGGTAGGATAAGCTAGGGTTTCTAACAAGAGACTAAAGACAAGAAAGCCCTTATACTTATGGGTTGAATTACAGAAATAATAGTGAATGCTAATGGGCTAAGCTATTGGGCTAAGTTATCACAGTGGATTGATGGGCTTTTGACATGAGCTGGCCCAAGAGTGTGAAGAGAATTATTTTCCTTAATATCCTCCGTTAAACTGATGGTGGGGATTCCACCATGAGTTTATGCTTGAAGGAGTCAAATTAAGCTGCTGGGAAAGATTTGGTGAAGATATCCGCGACCTGGTCGATGCCTGAAACAAATGAGACAATTAGTTCTCGATGAAGAGCTTTTTCTCGGACAAAATGGTAGTCTAGCTCGATGTGCTTCGTTCGAGCATGAAATAAGGGATTGGCCATGAGGGCAAGCGCTGAATAATTATCAGTCCATAAAAATGGTGGTTGAGGTATACAAAAACGAAGATCACGGAATAAAATTTTAAACCAAAACAATTCTGCAGCACCAGTGGCGAGGGCCCGATATTCAGCCTCAGTTGAAGATCTAGCGACGGTGGGGTATTTCTTGGAAGCCCAATGGATTGGGTTGGAGACAAGAAACACAATAAGCCCAGTCGTGCTTCTGCGGTCTGTTGGGTCACCAAACCAATCCGCATCAGTGTAGATGTGGAAGGGCAGAGGACCCTTTTGGTAAAAAAGACCTTGAGACTTTGTGCCCTGTAAATAGCGCAAAACGCGTTTAGCACCAGCAAAGTGACTGTGAGTAGGTTTGTGCATAAATTGGCACAGATGGTTAACTGAAAATGCAATATCGGGACGACTAAAGGATAAATATTGTAAGGCACCAAGAAGCTGATAGTAAATTGTAGGATCAGGTAGTAAAATGTCGTCATTAATGTGATATTTTACCCCAACTGCTAGGGGTGTAGGACAAGGTTTGCAATTGCTCATATTAAAACATTGTAAGAGATCAACAATGTATTTCTCTTGATGTAATAAAATGCCATCTTTGGTGCTGATATTTGAAGACCAAGAAAATAGGTTAAATCACCCAAATTTTTCATATCAAATTCCTTACCAAAATGCTGAATGACCAAGTTGATGTAATTAGTGTCATTATCCGTAAGGATAATGTCGTCAACATAGAGTAAAAGAATAGCAATATGATTGTGGCTGTGTCTAATAAATAGGGAACTATCAGCAAAAGAAGCAGTGAAACCAAGAGATAAAATATAAGTTGTAAAACGCTCAAACCAAGCCTAGGGGCTTGTTTGAGACTATAGATTGATTTGTGGAGTTTACAAACATGATTTGGAAATTTAGAATTTACAAACCCCGTTGGCTGCCGCATGTAAACAGTTTCACGTAAGACGCCATGTAAAAAAGCATTTTTGATGTCTAATTGTTGTAAAGGCCAAGAAAAAGAGGCTGCAAGAGCTAAAACAAACCTAACAGTAGCATGTTTAACCACGAGACTAAAAGTTTCATCGTAATCTAATCCAGGAGTTTGATGAAACCCTTTGGCCACAAGGCGAGCTTTAAAACGAGAAACAGTAGCATTTGGCAAATACTTAGTTTATAAACCCATTTGTTGCCAATCATATTGGCGTAATGTGATTTTGGAACTAAACTCCACGTATTTGATGTATGAGGCTTCCAAATTCATCATTCATAGCTTTTTACCAATGTGAATGTTGAGAAGTCTCTTTAAAAGAAGTGGGATTGGTGTGTGAAAGTGTATTATGCAGAGTAGAAGAAGAAGAAGAAGTAAAAGCAGTGAAAAATAACTTTTTCTTACTGATACCCGATTTGCTACGGGTTTGCATTGGGTGAAACCCATGAGAAGTGGTGGGAGGTTGGGGGGAGCTCATCACTGGATCAGCAGGAGAAGATGCCACGCCAGAACCAAGGACCAGAACTGGACCTTAGTGTAGTATTTGTATTAGGGCCCTGTGTTGTAGTATCTGGAGTTGGGCTAGGCCCAGTATAGGTAGAACCAGGCCCAAAAGTTCGCTGCATCAACCCTGGACCTCAAAATAGGGTGTGTAGTGATCTGTTCTGATCACAGTATCTTTTGTGGGCCTAGGCACACAATGAGGAGCAGGTCCAGGAGTGGTGCCTAACCCAGGAGGGGGATTGATTATCCACATGGTACACAAAATAGCCGCTTCCAAATGAGTTATTCAAAGCCGATATGAAGCTTTTGGGCTTTCCAAGATCCTCTCGCGATGCAATACTTTTGGTTGTTGAGTGAGTGAGAAATGGTGTAGTAGATTTTGCATAAGCTTTGCATAACATGACCTTTCTAATGGCCGCGGGAGTAATGTTTATTGTATATTTGTCTGAGTTAGAATGTCGAACGTTTTACTGGGATTACCATGAGGTTCAAATTAGAATGGCGTGGTCTAGGTTCAAACCTATGACCTATGTGAACCCTTCTTTCACCAAACATGAGGTTGAAATAGGTGGCGTGCAGCTTCCGGAAGTTTAGTATGAGCCCAAATTATAAAACATGTTGACCCGACATCATTTTCTCTGCGATTATGATAGCTTGACTGCTTTCGGGGAGGATGAACATCAGAGCGTGGATGGCCATCATGCCATTGTAGCTAGACTTGTTCGTACACGTGGGCACGTTCAGCTTGAGGTGGTGATGGCTCCTAAAACTGTGAATAATAAGCGGTCGTTTTATCATGTGTCATGACTAGGATATGAATTGTGCTTATGTGTGGTCATGGGACTGAGTTCAATTTGCATTGAAGTTATAAATGTGTCACAAGAATGATCTAGTTGATTAGCTATCCTTGTTGTCCAATAATTCATTATCACATTAGTTTTCATTTATAATGTTAATAGCATAATAAAAGAAAGTTATCTATGATTATAGTACTAGCAGTTTTG
The DNA here is from genome assembly GCA_023055425.1 of Linanthus parryae. Classification (NCBI taxonomy): domain Eukaryota; kingdom Viridiplantae; phylum Streptophyta; class Magnoliopsida; order Ericales; family Polemoniaceae; genus Linanthus; species Linanthus parryae. Next base: position 129,043,811 of record JALGPY010000001.1, read on the forward strand.
AAGAATCTAATTAGTTATAGCGTGAATGATATGAACGCTGGGATATTGGCAAGAATCGAAATGTAATGGAGAAAAGTTAAATTCTCCCACACTCACTACAGGAAGTCAGAGCTTTAGCCGCTGTTTAAGCCGTTGGCATGGAGACGAAAACTTGCCGGCATAGATCTACTGCAGAGGGTGCTCAGGCGATGGCAATTAACCATCTAGCCGCTGCTATGTCCCTGTTGGCCTAGCCCCCACGCGGCGGGCACACAAGTCGCTGCGGTAGCATATCTTTAGCGGCGGGTCTGCCGCTGGCATAGCTTGGAACATATTGTGGTGACTCTAGTCGCCGGCCCAGCTTGAAAGCTATCCACCACTGGCATAGCTTGTAACCTATTGCGGCGGCGCCGCCGCCAGCAATGCATCTGGTCTATGCCGGCGCCTAGAGCCGCCGGGAAAGCACCTGTTTAGAGACAGGTTCGGTGGTTGCTTCTACAACCTCAATAGCTTATGGTGCCAACTTTGCTGCTTCAACTGTCTCCCCCAAGCAATAAATAATCCAACACCAAATGATCTCAAGTACTACCTACAAGTCACAATCAATACGTAGCAAATGAAAATACAAATTTAGTGAAAAGAATTTACAAAATTCCATTTCCTTAGTCACTGGAAGTGTCATCCCATCCCATCCCATCAGAATTTATTACATGGTTCGCTAAGTTACAAATAAGTAAACATTTAAAACAATGGTAGTGCTAGTAGAGCAATCCCTGTGCTCATCATAGATTTTTCAGGAGGTGTTGTGCTAGTAGAGCAAGCTAGTACTTCCCTCAAACCGATTGAAGATCACCTCCAAACTATGGCCCGACATCCGGTAGCATACAAGTAGCACCGACAAAATGCTTGGGGAGACTGAGACTGACCTGGTAAACGAAACAAGATAAATTTGACGATTTAGACATTATTTGCAGAAGACAAAATACATGAAATGTGCAAACAACATTCAGTTTGCCTATTACGAGAAGGGTTTAATGAACATGAGAATCCTCATGGAGTTCCATTTAACAACTTGATGCAAGATGTTATTTGACAAACGAGCAAAATTGAGGCTCATACATTTTGCCAGAAATCAAAACTAGGGGATAGCCAGTTCCCTGAGGGACATACCCTATACAACATGAAACAATGTACAGGCATGTCAATAATTTTCAAACATTTAATTTGAAATATTATTTCACATAATAAAAAATCTGTCTTGTTTTAAGAATGCTCTTCTAGCAAAAAATAGCCGGAGAATTATTTCAGAGCCTTCCTCTTTATATACTTCTTGCTTTACTTCTAAGTACTGTAAACGCAAACCTTTCTTGGCAATTAAGCAAACCCCCATGGCCTGTTGTGCTTGGAAAGCCATCTGCAAATGTAGAGAGACTCTCAAATCTTGGATTGTCTTGGAAGATTTTAGGGGAAACAAAATTTGGATCAGGGCTGGAGGTTGGATTGATTCAGTTTCTGCAGACTATGTTACTGAGTGTCTTAAGGTTTCTGATAATTCTAATGTCTACAAATGGGTCTCTCAACTTCTAATGGCTATTAATTTTCATTTGAATATTGATATCTTGCATCAACTCTGTCCAGATTGGCTTGTTAGGCAAATTCTCAATACCTCCAAGTTTTCTTAAAATGAAGGTGAGGATGATATCCCCCTTCGGAAGCCTACCTCTAATGGAATCTTCTCTGTTAAGTCAGCTACCATCATAAGAGATACAATAACTCTTCTCCTCTATCTCTCTAAAAAATTTACAATTCCTTGGATTTTCTTATGAATACAATTGGAAAAATCTCCGGTCCAGTGGTATTCCTTACAAGATCATGGGTCTTTTTTGGCGTGTTCTTGCTAACTCTGTTCCTTCTCTGTCTAATATGAATTCTAGAATTGCTTCTTGTTCTCCGTATTGACCTATTTGCCCCATGCATCAGGAAGATCCTTTCCATAATTTTATTTATTGTCCTAGAGCTCAAGGACTGTGGCAATTGGCTCCCTTCCCTTCCCCCTGGCAGCTCTTCTGACATTCAAATGTGGCTTAAGGGCTGGTTAAGGCCAAGAAAGAAGCTACAGGCTCAACCTCAATGGCAATGGCCCCCAGCCATTATTTGGGTTCTGTGGACAGCAAGGAAAAATTGTTGTTTGAAAAGCAGCACACTTCTAAGGAGCAGCTACTTCATCAAGCCTATGATTTGGCTGATTCAATAGTGGCTGGTTGTAGCATTCATAGTGGCTGCTCCTGCTATGGTCGATGCGGAAGTTTCTGTTGATGTGGTTGGCTCTGCTGAAGTTCCCAAAGATGGTGCTCCTTTGCTTCCCCCTCTGCCTCAGCCTTCTGTTAATGCCATCATCCCTTACATTATGGATTAGTTTGTTTAGTGATATCCTGTCCTTCATTCTGAACAATGTTTCTGTTAATTTTGGGTTATTTTGGTATGGGTGGTTTTAGTTGGATAGTTATGCTAGTTTGGGTGTCCTTAGCCCTTGTAGTTTCTTTGCTACTTCCTTGCTTGGTTAGCTTTTGTGTTAGGTTTTACGGTTAAATTTGGGCTAGCTTAGTGTTGCTAGTTTGTGTATGATTGACATCCTCTATTAATATGATGTTCTTCAGTGTTTGGAAATAATAAAAAATAAAAATATTGATCGCATTTGTATGAGTTATACAAACTCGACCCCAGGTTGTTCAGGCATTGGCATGAGCAGGGTGCAACCATATCAGTAAGAAATTAACCAATTAAGTGCCCCAAACTATCCAAGACAATGAGATGCAATTCTACAATTTACTTAAACATCACCGTAATGTTACATTTTCACTTCATAATAGGGATATGCTTAGTCTTAAAGAAAGTGTAAATCTCCATGTAAAGATCAACCTGATTAGGCAATGATAGAAAGGTGATGAGCAAGAAGATGCGAACTTACGAATAAAAAACCTGAAAATCAAAGTTCCAAGTCTGTGTGGTGCTTATACTGTTGCTCCATCCTTGAAGATATGAACTAAGTAAACTTAACCATTAGTATGAATCCACTCGCAAACTTGATGAAATCGAACCCTCCCATACCCTGCAAATAAGAAATCTAAATCCAGAATCGAGCAGAACCCCATCCTTTAATTCCATTGACTAGGGTATTACCCGAGGCCACTACTTAAAAGAAAACGGGAACAGTTAAGGTAAAGCATTAGACCCGGTCACAAAGGAAAAATCAAAACACATTGGATTCTGAACTGCAAGATCAATAACACATCACAGAGTAAATCGGTAAAGCAGACAGTTTACTGTAGACAGAGACACGGGTCTTGAGGCCTACCGTATTACCTAAGGACTTGTCTTCTAATACTCCCTTCATAGTGGATTAATAAAATAACAAACGTTACAGTTAAAAAGAGTGACTTATATATTATTTGTCAATAAACTGTATTAACAAAGGAGCCTATACATGGTGGTCGACTCTAGTGAAAAGATCAGCAAATGAAAGTGACTTACTGTTACCTGGACGGTAACCTGGTAGAGCACCGTGAGGTGCAGCAATTGAACAGTGACGAAAAAAATAAACTTGGGCAAATTTTCTTTGTTATTTTCTCTGAAAATTTACACCCTTTTATATGACTAACCCTGACTGTTCGACCTAGTCCTAATCCGAGTAAAGAACCGTATAGAAATCCCGGATATATAAATAAAATACGCTACGACCCCTTATTAAACGCAAAACATAAAACAGTCCAAAATATACAATATCAAAAAACAGAAATAAAGATAGACTAGCGTTTCAGCTTAGGCTGAACGTAGTCTTGCAAATACTGAGGCGGTACAACCGTCCTCTTAGGCCTGGCCGTGACCACAGAATCCATGCTCTCGTCGTCCCGTGAAGATGTGTCAGCTGAAGCAGGTACTGGTACCGTATCAACTCCCCCGGTCTCGAAAAGCAGCTTGTCCTCAAGCTGTAAAACTGGATAAGCTAACTGTATCTCATCAGCAGGTTCCCACGACGGAGACGCACCATCTGACCAAGAGACCAACCACTGATGCTGTGGGAGCCCAGCAACCAACACGGATCGTTCCGTAGATGCACTGATAGGGGTGGCGACCGGCCTACCCTGAAAGAACTGATCAGGAAGGGAATCGGCAGAAACTGTCGCACTGTCCGGAATAAACGGCCTCAACAACGACACGTGAAAAACATCGTGTAACCGGCACGTGTCAGGTAACCGCAGCCTGTATTCCACTGCGCCCATACGCTCCAGGATCTCAAAAGGACCATAATAACGTCGTGCCAGCTTGGGGGAAAGAGGCCGAGCCAAAGAACGATGTCGATAAGGACGAAGGCGGAGCAGCACCAAATCACCGACCTGAAAGGATACATCCCAACGATGCTTGTTCCCCTGAACACGCATCTGCTGCTGAGACTCACCAAATGCCGTTTGAGGGCTTTCAACAAGTCCTGCCGCTCCAAAGCCAAGGCATCCACGTCCGGAGACTTCCCGTCGTCAGAAATAGTAGGAAACAAAGAAGGGGAGTCACGACCATAAAGAGCACGATAAGGAGATGTCCGAATACCCTCGTGATAACTGAAATTCGTAGCCAACTCAGCCCACGGAAAAAAGGAGACCCACTTCTTCGGATGTTCCGAAGTAAAGGCACGCAAATACTGTTCCAAGCACCGATTCATCACCTTTGTCTGACCATCTGTCTGCGGATGGTATGCAGTGCTAAACTTGAGTGTGGTTCGCTCAAACGCATCAACTCTGTCCAGATAGTGCTCATGAAGATAGGGTCACCATCCGAGACGATGGATTCCGGAAACCCATGATGTTTGACAACAACATCAGCAAAAAGTCGGGCAACACGAGGGGCATCAAAATTCGTCGGTAGGGCCCCAAAATGAACATACTTGGTCAAGCGATCAACCACAACCATGACTGCCATCGAACCCTGCGAAGAAGGCAACCCGGTGATGAAGTCCATAGTAGCTTCCGTCCACACCCGATCGGGTATAGGGAGAGGCTGAAGCAAGCCGCCCGACTTCTGAGTGGAATACTTGGTCGTCTGACAAACCAAACATGCACTGACAAAACGCCGGACATCTGTACGCATATCTGACCAATAGAAAACCGCAGAAAGGCGCTGATAGGTAAGATCGATCCCTGGATGTCCCGCGGTGGGGAACTATGAAATTTCTGAAGCAGTAATGTCCGGATCTCGGAATCCTTCCCAACACAAATCCGAGTATGAAAGTACAGGATACCATCAACGAAAGTAAAGTGATCGGGCAGGGTACCTGACTGAACTGCGTGAATGAGAGCCTGAAGATCGGGAAATATCTGAGTCTCCTGAAGAATAGTGTCCAACAGAGAAGGGAGAGGCCGCAGGGCCGTGGTGAAGAGGGTCGGGGCTTCATCCTCCGTGTCCCGTCTAGATAACGCGTCAGCTGCGAGATTGGTGGACCCGGATTTGTACTCGATGCGAAACTGGTAGCCCATCAGTTTCCGGATGTAAAACTGCTGATCAGGAGTCTGAATAAACTGTGTTAAGAGCTCCTTTAAACTGCGATGATCGCTGCGGATAATGAACTTCCGGCCTAGTAAATACTGACGCCACTTCTGCACGGCCTCTACTACGGCATACAACTCCTTATGGTACGTGGAGGCGAACTATAAACGAGGACCCAACTTCTTGCTGAAAAAGGCCAATGGATGACCGTCTTGTAGCAAAATCGCACCTACACTGCGGTGGGATGTATCGGTCTCCAAGACGAAAGGCAACGCAAAATCTGGTAAACGGAGAACCGGGGCAGACGTCATGGCCTGTTTCAAAGCCGCAAAACTCTGGGAAGTTGCTGTAGTCCACAGAAATGCGTCTTTCTTCAAAAGATCAGGGAGGGGGGAAGCAATAGTAGCATAATCCTGAATAAAGCGCCGGCAATATCCTGTCAGACATAAAAAACCGCGTAACTGGCGAACCGTAGTCGGCGTAGGCCATGCCAACATAGATTCGATTTTCTGAGCATCGGCTTGGACCCGACCTCTGAAACAACGTGCCCCAAATAGTCCACACTGGTCCTGCAAAACGAACACTTGGATAGTTTGACATAAAAGCAATGCTCAGAAATAAGTCGTAAAACCTGATCCAAATGTTGTGTGTGGAGCTCCAAAGTTGTGTTATAAACCAGAATATCGTCGAAGAAGACGATGACAAAGGAGCGCAAAAACGGACAGAAGATCATGTTCATAGCAGCCTGGAATGTGGACGGAGCATTAGTCGGGCCAAAGGGCATGACGAGGAACTCAAATGGCCATCATGGGTACGAAAAACAGTCTTCTCGATATCCTCAGTGTGCATGCGGATCTGGTGGTAGCCGGAGCGTAAATCAAGCTTAGTGAAGAAGCGACAAGCGCCCAACTCATCAAATAGCTCATCTGTAGTGGGAATAGGGAAGTGATCCGGTACGGTGGCCGCATTCAGGGCCTTGTAGTCAACACAGAAACGGTAAGTGCCATCCTTTTTGCGAACCAACAAAACCCGGGACGAAAAAGCATTGTGGCTTGGTTGAATAACCCCTTGTTGGAGCATCTCCCGGACTTGCTTCTCAATTTTGGTCTTCTGGAAGTAAGGGTACCTGTAGGGACGCACTTTAACCGGTTTGGAGCCCGGTTGTAAGTGAATACGGTGATCCCACTGCCGACTAGGGGGCAGCCCAGTGGGTACGGCAAACACGCCCTGATGGCGTTGAAGAACCTGCAGAATCTCCTCTGGTAGATCGGGTGAAAACTCTTCAGTAGTAGGCTGCAACTCGGATGCAGAAGGAACGGGAAGGATCTCATAAACCGTAGCCGGTTTCTGCTGTGAGCACTGAATGGCCACGGAATTGTAAGATATCTGGCGAGGACCGTGGTCAACCCCAGTCAACACGATTGTCTTCCCTTTCCACACAAACTCCATCGTGAGATCGCTATAATCATGAGAAATTTTACCGAGTGTCTGTAACCACTGTATCCCCAAGACTGCATCAATACTATGAATCGCAAGAACATACAAATCCACATCAAAAGTAATACCCTTAATAGTCAGCGGCGTTTTGGGGCAACAATAGGTGCAACGCAATGATTCACCGTTGCCAACATAAACCCGAAATAGATTAACCGGGTGCAATAGTAATGACCAATGTTCCGCCATGGTGGGATGGATGAAGTTGTGCGTACTTCCACCATCAATCAAAACCTGTACACAGACCCCACTAATAGTACCGGTTAACTTAAGAGCACGAGAATGTGGTGTACCTACCAACGTGTGTAAATGGGACAGGTTGTCCATAATGATTCAGGGACCGTCCTCGTCAATAGGAACCTCTGGGTCAGTGTTGTCCTCCTCGTTGCAAAGTAATAAAAACTTAGGAGTACACTTGTGGCCCCTGAAAAACTTCTCATCACAATTAAAACACAGGCCCTGACGACGTCATTCGGCTTGCTCAGCTGGAGAGATCCGGCAAACCGGTGGATCTTCCGACCCTGTGGAGGGCACTGAACCCGATGGTGAAGCCGATAGGGGGGCGGGTGTAGGGGCTGCCGAGCAGTAGATGGAGTCCACGAACGCTTCGGCACATAGGACTGAATGAGTTCCTCCTAACCTGCTGCTAACTCACGTGCCAAGGAAAAAACTTCGGGCAGAGTGGTAGGGTTGCGTAAACCAAGCTCTCGTTTCAATGGTTGTTTCAATCCTGCACGGAACAAAGACACCAATACCCGATCTTCCACACCCACGACTTTATGTAATACTTTCTCAAACTCAGTCTGATAAGCCATGAGAGAAGAGGTCTGCTGAATCTTGGATAATACCCCCAAGTAGTCTTCGTAGTGTCCCGGGTCAAACATGAGCTTTACCGCGATCAAAAATTCCATCCAAGAAGCGGACGGGTTATTGGATTGGTAGTAGCGAAACCAATCGAATGCGGGCTGATCAATTAAAATCCCCACATGTTGAAAACGATCATCGTTTGTGGCGCGATAATAATCAAATACTTCAGGATGCGAAAAATCCACCCGACGGGGTCATCGCCATTGAACCGAGGTGAATCGACCCTCATCTGCGGGTTCGGGTCGGTTGAAGCTGTTGTGGTGGTGCGAGACGGTGGTGGTTTCCAAGCAGCCACCTGGCCGCTGCTGAAGGAGGTGGTAGTCGCCGGCGTGGAGGTCGCGGCAAGCGTGGCAGGGGGCGCACCGGACTGGCCATTCAACAGCTGGCGGAGACCATCACGGATCTCGGCGATCTCGCTGTCCCGTCGTTACTCCCGTTTGGCGGTCTTTGCGTCCTTTCTCTTATCGCGAGTGTAACACTCGACCTGGAAGTTGGTTATGGCGGCTAGGGCTTCGGCGGTGGAGGAGGGAGAAGGCGGCTGAGGTGCGGTTGTTTGGGGAGTATCCACCATGTTGCGCGGCGGAGAGAGTTCGGATCACCGCGGGGATGTCGACCGGTGAAAGGCGATGAAAGCAAGAGTTGTTACCTGGACGGTAACCTGGTAGAGCACCGCGAGGTGCAGCAATTGAACAGTAACGGAAAAAAAACTTGGGAAATTTTCTTTGTTATTTTCTCTGAAAATTTATACCCTTTTATATGACTAACCCTGACGGTTCGACCTAGTCTTAATCCGAGTAAAGAACCGTATAGAAACTCCAGATTTTTCATAAATAAAATACGCTACGACCCCTTAATAAACGCAAAACATAAAACAGTCTAAAATATCCAATATCAAGCAAAAAACATAAATAAAGATAGACTAGCGTTTCAGCTTAGGCTGAACGTAGTCTTGAAAATACTGAGGCGGTACAACCGTCCTCTTAGGCCTGGTCGTGACCACAAAATCCATGCTCTCGTCGTCCCGTGAACATGTGTCAGCTAAAGCAGGTACTGGTACCGTATCAGTTACACAATTGTTAAGGCGCTCAAACCAGTTGCTGCACATACTGGATCGATGAAGTCAACAAAGAAAGGGACAAGCCGCAAGCGTATCTCCACCACGCTGCAGAAAAATGTAGATTTAGTTTGTTGAGAGAAAACAGCTTTTGGAAAGTTAAATACTCAGAATGACAGACAATAAGACTGATCAGAAAATACACCACCTTGGATGTACCTCTATTTTGAGCCACTGATAGAAAGGTGATCAACAGAAAGAAGCAAACTCACTAATAAACAAACTTGATGAAATTAAACCCTCCCTGACCCTGCAAATAAGAAACCCATAAACCAGCAGAAACTCATAATTTCTTTACATTGATAACTAAATTTTGACCACCAAAGAAATAAACTTCATATTTCTCATCATATGAATTAAATAATCTGATTCAAGCATATAAGATAAATATACGATTATATATAGTTCATAAAAAAATGAGAAACACAACAGTCTTTATAATAGGACATGTCAAATTAAAAAAAAAAAAAAAAAAAAAAAAACTTGACACCTTTTGAATACCACTGGCCCAATAACAATTTTTAGCACGCCATATCAGGAAATCACATTCTAGAGAGAGTTTATCTTTGTAGTTTTTACCAGATAATTGAGAGAACTACTGCTCAGTTTATTACAAACAAATGCAGAGCCTTTACTGACACATGATTAAGGACTCCAACCTCAGGGAGTGGAGTGGAAGGTTAGAGGTAGAAAAAAATAGATAGAAGATGGCATTCATTATATGCACTGTTATGGTAATTCACTCGATCACTTACTTCACGAACAATTCAAGAAAGATGCAAAACACAAGTTTAACGTGGTTCGCTAGCCCAAAACGAGCTACCTACGTCCACGGGGAAGAAAGACCTTTATTCAACGAAGATGAACGATCACAATGCTTTACATACGTTCATAGGACCCCCAGATGATCCTTTTATAGCCCCCAAAACCACCCTGAATACAAAAGGAACACAACCCTTATTTTCCGCCTCCCGGATTGTCTTGGTGCTAAGACACGTTGTCTTCGTACGAAGGCCCTTCCTGCGAAATCTACTCGTGCGAAGACATCTTGTCTTCGTACGAAGACCTTTCTACTTTGAGACAGAGGCCTATTCTTGGAAGACATTATGATTTTCCTAACTCCGGGATGTCTTCGTGCGAAGACACTTTGCCTTCGTACGAAGACCCTGGGAACTTCACTTCTGCGCGCTCCTTTGAGTATTTTCTACTTCAAGGCATCATTCCGACATGCACAAAACCAATGTTCGCCTACGTAATCTGAAATCACATAACTTAATTCTAAAAAGCCAGAGAAAAGGGAATACAAGTAAGAGGGTTCTTTTTGTGAGGAAAGATTAGCGTGCACTGAAGGTGGCCTAGAAAAAGTTGGGCACTCACAAGAAGGCCAAGAAGAAGAGAGAGGAGATCTCCAAAGTTCTCCGCCAGATGAAAGCTGGCGGTGGCGATGCCTGGAAGAAGTAAGGTGCTGCAAGTGAATCCACCTCATTTAGTGTTTCCTATAAGCAAACACTAAATGATACTCGTATTTCCCTATGGAAGAAATTTATTAGACCTTGATATTTTGGGCATTTAGTTTTGTGTGAAATATATTGATATCCAGAGATCAATATGTGAAGCAACGTAGGGTTTCATGGATAACGAAGAAGAAGAAGAAGAAGAAGAAGAAGAAGAAGAAGAAGAAGAAGAAGAAGAAGAAGAAGAAGAAGAAGAAGAAGAAGAAGAAGAAGAAGAAAAAGGTGATGAAGAAGAGAACCATATATTCTCTCCGAATTTTATTCACCACAATGATGATAATGAAAATTACAGAGAAAATGAGGAAATTAAATTCCCTTTTGAAATAAAGCAACTAACGGAAGTCCACCGTTAACCAATCATGGTGTGCCACATCACCAACTTGGTAACGGCATAACACAAACTAAAACGAGCAGTAAAACGACATAGTAATGCTTAGACAAGAAGGAAAACTTACATGCACGCCCCCTCAAGCCAAGAACGTCTAAGATTAAAGGATATCTAAATAATCCAACGGATGCTGCTACATGTGGAAATACAGAAGTTTCATGTCATTAGTTTGGCTACCATTGCAATTTAGTCCAGGGGCATTTATCAATGATCTCTAATACGCCCCCTCAAGTTGGGTGAAATGTAGAATGACACCTAACTTGGAAATCAGAGAAGAAAATTGAGGATAAGCCAAGGGTTTAATGATAAAATCAGCCAATTGGAGCTGACTAGAAATGTGCTTGAGTTTAAGTTCATCTGATTGTACTTTATCTCTGATAAGGTGACAATTCAATTCAATGTGCTTGGTCTTCTCATGTAGAATATGATTAGCTGCTATCTGAAGTGCAAAAGACCTATCACAATAGTTTACAGGAGGAGATCCTGAAGTGAACTGCAGCTCTGCAAGAAGTGATTCTATCCATTTGGTTTCACAAGACACAGCTGAAGAACATCTATATTCTGCTTCTGCTGAACTCTTAGGCACTACTGTTTGCTTCTTGGATTTCCAAGTGATCAAGCAATTTCCAAGAAACACCAAAAAAATAAGAACTGGACCTTTTGCCATCCAAACACCCAGCCCAATCTGAATCTGCATAAGCAGTGTTACCAATAGTAGAGTGGGAAGGAAAGAAAACACCTTGATCAACTGGGCCCTTCAAATATTTGAGAACATGATGTGCAGCTGACAAGTGATGATCAGTGTAATGACCAACAAATTGACCAAGTTTGTGAACAGCAAAACAGAGTTCAGGTCTGGTGTTGCAAAGATAAAACAATTTACCACATGAGTTTTCTATAGCCAGTAGCAGCTTGATCATCAAGAGAATTACCAATGTGCATGCTAAGATTGATGGAAGAGGTCATAGGTATAGTAGAAGACTTACAATCAAGATATCCAGAACTTAGATAAAATTTCACGTAAAATTTCTGCTGACTTAAGAAGATACCAGAAGCAGTTCTAGTAACTCCAAAGCCAAGGAAAAAGGTGAGAGCACCAAGATCTTTAAGTTTAAAGAGGAGTTGAGAACATTTTTAAAATGATGAAGATAAGCTGAATTGGAGCCTGTCAAGACTATGTCATCCACATAAATTAAAATATAAGTCTTCTCTTCACCAGCCAAATGCATAAACAAAGTATCATCTGATCTGCATTGTGTAAATGCAAAAGGGAGAATAGTTTTTGATAACTTTAAGAACCACTGCCTGGAAGCTTGTTTGAGGCCATACAAGAACTTTTGCAGCTTACAAACTAGGTTGGGAATCTGAGATTGAGTTGATGTAAGAGATAAGCCTTCTGGCACTGACATATACACTTCCTCTGATAGAACACCTTGCAGAAAAGCATTGTTAATATTTAGCTGTAGGATCTCACATTTGAACTGAGAAGCCAAACTAAGCAAGATTCTAAGTGTGGACAATTTTGCAACTGGAGAAAAAGTGTCAAAATAATCAAACCCCTCAGTCTTTGTATATCCCTCTGCAACAAATCTAGCTTGAATATATCAACAGTGCCATCGCTTTTGTATTTGACTCTGTAGAACCATTTACATCCAACTTTCTTATGACCTGGAGGCAAAGAAGTAAGTTTCCAAGTGTCACTATCAATCAAAGCTTGGAGTTCCTCATTCATAGCCAAAACCCATTTATCATCTTGTACAACTTGTTTGTAACTGTGTGGCTCAAGTAGACTGTAGAATTTGGATAAGAAAACATGAGCACGAACACCACTGCAATCCATTAAAGCAGTACCAAAATCGTATTTGTCATTGAAAGTTGAAGGTGAAGAAAGACTAGCATATAGCACATAATCTTGCAAATAAGCTGGCTGAGATCTGTTTCTGCCACTTTGTCTAACTGATAGTGAAGGATTTGAAGATTATAAAAGGGCATCTCTATAGATGGGAACTGAAGATGAACTAGGAGGTGTAACAGAAGCAGGGAACTGAGAAATGTCATCACAAGAAAGAGGTAGAAAAACCAGATTAGGTGCATTATTGTCAACAATAGATTGACTGTGAAAAGGAAACACATCTTCATGAAACACCATGTAACACCCCCGAATGGCCCAAGACGGAGGCCCGGGGATGTCACTCCGTACCCGAGATTAAACCCAGATACAAGGAGATTTTATAACATGGTTCCCAAGAAAAAACATCCATTAAACTAATTATAACTATCCATTATTACAATCCAACTGTTCTAGCCACAAACCGGGCATAAAGCAACTAAAGTAATTAAATAGTTCTAATTTAAAATGAAAACACTAACGATCCAAATGATGAAACTAATGAATTAAAATATGAACGCGTTCCACTTCTATGCCAGATTCCCATCCTCTAGAACCGTGGTGCGGAATAAAAAAGAAACACCACAGTACAAAATCAGCATGAAATACTGGTAAGAAAACACCCAAGCATGTAAAATGATGATAGGATAGTTATAAAATAACGACTCATTTACAAGTAAGAGTTTTTCTCAAACATAGAGGAAATAAAGTTTGTCTCTTGTAATAAAACAAGTGAGTTCCCAATTCCATAATATTTCCAAACCAATTCCATAATCATTAGGAAATCCAAAATCAAATATTAGTTTTTTTTCCATTAACAAAACAAAAATCCATCATTAATAATTGTTGTGACGGGGGAAACCAACCATCTCGCAGGCATCCAAGACCTTAATTGTCGACACCCCCCCCCCCCCCCCAAAGACTCCAGCGGCCAGAGGAGTGAGTACAGGGAGCTATCCGGGGACTTGCAATCGGATTAAATAAAATAAATTGAACGGAAGACCGAAGTCAACACGCCCAATGCCAATAGTAACCAATAATAAATGTCCCCGCACAACTCTTCCACTTTGCGTTTAAATCATTGTTATTATCATGGTGATATTTCCAAGAAAGACATTTTGCACGTAAAAATCACATATTGCATGTCACATCACATAAACACATTTTGAGACGTAAAGAAAATCCAAGAATTCATTTGACACGAAGGAGTTAGGCACACTAGACCTGACATGTTTAATTACCTCAAAGCAAATTCAATTATCGCAAATCAGTCGACGTACTCGATGTACCCCTTGTCGATGAACTCGTCACCTACACGTACCAATACCCTAATTAAACATAATACTCTAGCAATATAGTTGCTATACTATGTACATGCATATGACACTCGACTGTTTATGTTTCTAACACCAACCCAACATCCCACTTAATTCATACTTCAAAACCAAATCCAAAATCTTGCCCCAAAATTCTATAACCTAATGTGTACATAACCTAACATATCTTCACCAATTTTATTACTCCAACTTCCCAAACAGATCATGGCTCAAAAACAAACTCATTAGATTCAAAACACTCTGAATAATAAGTTTAGTCTCAAACAGAACCGAATTTCGATTCCTGGATCAAAAGTTATGCTAGTTTTAGGTTTCCAATTTCACTCATAGTACCCATGCGGGAATTATCAATTTTCATACAACTATTCTCCAAAGCATCTAGTTAATCCCGTATTCAAACAAAACCTAATGCAACATGAATACCCACATCAAATCAGGTTCTACCCACATACTATGATCATCAAACCATCCAAATCGCTTAATCAAACGTCTTTTCCATGACTAGGGTTTTCCCCATAAACTAAGAACATGATTAAACTCAAAACTTGATTACTAATCCTACGACTTCATGAATGATGAAACTAACAATATAAATCTGAAAATTAAAGATTACATGCTACGTATATGAATCGTAAGAAAGAGATCAAGAGAATAAAAGAAACAAAAGAAGACAAAAACCAAACCCGCCGCCCATAGAGGGTCAGACGGAGAGAGAGAGAGAATCGGACGGAGAGGGAAAGAAAATAGAAGAAAAGAGAGAGAGAGAGAGAGAGACAGAGAGAGAGAGAGAGAGAGGGAGGGAGAGAGAGATACCTGCTCGGGGAGAGAGAGAGGCGGCGGCGGTGTGGCTGTTGCTGCTGCCGTCGGGGAAGAGAGAGGGAGCCGAGAGAGAGAGAGAGAGAGAGAGAGGGACGGGTGATAGAGTGAGGGAGACGTGAGAGAGAGATAGAGAGAGATAGGGAGATTGTGAGAGTTTGGTATAAATCAAACTCATATAGAAAGAAACCCAATTGAATTGGAAACTTTACGTAGGAATAAAAATTGGGTCAAAATAATATCAATCTGTGGTAAAAGACACTTTCCCCCTAGTTTAGCCAAAAAGACAACTACCTCCCCCAAACTTAATTAAAAGACACTAAAACTTTTATATTAAAGTCACAAAGATCCCCCAACTCTAGTAATCATTATAATTAACTCTCGACAATTAAATTAACTCCCCAACACTTATAATAATATCACAAAATACCCTTAGTCACAAAACGGGGTATTTCACACCACATCTCTGGGGACAATGAAACACTGATCTTGAAAGTTAAACACCTTGTAACATTTAGTTCCATAGACATAGCCAGTGAACACACACTTCACATCTCTTTGCTCAAACTTAGTTCTACCATGCTGTTGTACTAGCATAGCACAAGCATCCAAAGACCTTGAGAAGGGAATAATATTGGAAAACTTTATACAACATTTGAAATGGTGACTTGCGCTGCAATTTAGTAGAAGGGGTTCTATTGATGAGGAAAACAGTAGTAAGAACACACTCCCCCCCCCCAAATGAGAGTGGTAACTGAATTTGAAATCTCACTGATCTGGCTACATTCAACAAGTGCTGATGTTTCCTGTCCACTAGTGAATTTTGTTGAGGAATTTCTACACAAGAGTGCTCATGAATAATACATTTACTAAAAAAAGAAAGTGTTTATTTCCAATTTTGGAGCATTGTCACTTCAGAATCTTTTGATTGGAGTCTTGAATTGATTCAAAATCAAATTATAGAAATTCGGAATGAGTTGTGCTGCATCACTCTTATTATGCATCAGATACACCCAAGTTGTTCTACTTGAATCTTCCACAAGAGTAAGGAAGAATCTGAAGCCTGAATGTGTCTTGAATCTGTATGGTCCCCATGTGTCACAATGAACCAAGTCAAAATGTGAATTTGAAATGTGATCAAGCTTTGGAAATGACATTCTCTTTTGCTTGGCAAGTGGACATACATCACAAGGTTTCTGTATCCCAGCCATGAATGGTTTATCAAGCAAACCAGAAATTATCTTCAGTTTCTTGAGTGAAGGGTGTCCAAGCCTCTTGTTCCGAAAATCACTGATGCTGGGAGAGCTAGATAATGTCAAGAAGTCACATCTGGTTTTCTAAAAAAATAAAGTACACCCTTCCTGACACCTCACTGTACCCATGTGAGTGACCACAGTGGTCTTTCCATTTGGCAAATGCACAAATGTATGCATAGCTGGCACAATTTCAGAAAATAAATCCATCTTTGAGCACATGTACAAAATCAGCATGAAATACTGGTAAGAAAACACCCAAGCATGTAAAATGATGATAGGATAGTTATAAAACAACGACTCATTTACAAGTAGGAGTTTTTCTCAAACATAGCGGAAATAAAGTTTGTCTCTTGTAATAAAACAAGTGAGTTCCCAATTCCATAATATTTCCAAACCAATTTCATAATCATTAGGAAATCCAAAATCACATATTAGTTCCTTTTTCATTAACAAAACCAAAATCCATCATTAATAATTTGTCGTGACGGGGGAAACCAACCATCTCGCAAGCATCCAAGACCTTAAGTGTCGATACCCCCCCCCCCCAAAGACTCTAGCGGTCAGAGGAGTGAGTACAGGGAGCTATCCGAGGACTTGCAACCGGATTAAATAAAATAAATTGAACGGAAGACCGAAGTCAACACGCCCAATGCCAATAGTAACCAATAATAAATGTCCCCGCACAACTCTTCCACTTTATGTATTAATTCATTGTTATTATCATGGTGATATTTTCAAGAAAGACATTTAGCACGTAAAAATCACATATTGCATGTCACGTAACCTAAACACATTTTGAGACGTAAAGAAAATCAAAGAATTCATTTGACACGAAGGAGTTGGCATGTTTACTTACCACAAAGCAAATTCAATTATCGCAAATCAGTCGACGTATTCGATGTACTCGTCGTCGATGAACTCGTCACCTGCACGTAACAATACCCTAATTAAACATAATACTCTAGAAATATAATTGCTATACTATCTACATGCATATGACACTCGACGGTTTATGTTTCTAACACCAAACCAACATCCCACTTAATTCATATTTCAAAACCAAACCCAAAATCTTGCCCCAAAATCCTATAACCTAATGTGTACATGGACGCGAATTCTTTACGCGCTTAAACGCAAGTATACGGTCAAGTAGTATTTAGGAGTATTTTACGACTCCGAGTATCGAACCCAAGGGAATTTAAGACTACTAGCTAACTAGAAATTAACTTTACGATATCTAAGTAACAAGTAAAAATGGTGTTTGATTTTGTAACGTTGTCGCCCACGAACAAGCGACGTAAATTAAATAACAAGTAACTAAATATTTTTGTAGGGTTTTCATGTTTAAACGAAAATAACTTGTGATTGATTACGATTAATGAGGAAGAACTAGGTAATTGATGATCCCTAGGGTTTTTAACGATTTCCGGAATTATGCTTGAAACACTCTACTCACGTTCTAGTTATATCGGGTAATGCTCATCACGATCTTCTCTCGATCTCACGTGAATTTGTGCACATAATAGCTTTCGGGTCCTCTCGGTCCACCTCCGTCTATTACTACACTCTAGTTGATTTGTTAGGCTCGTTCACAGGGTCCTATCGGTCCACCGAATTCACTAATTTCTAACACAAATCAACCGAAACTACCCTCACACGATTGACCAAGTTCCTATCTCCTCTCGGTCTCAAGAAACAAAAGATCACCTAACTATTCTTTAACACGTCTCAAAGAATTCACTTTCGTGCAACCCTATCAACAAGTAGCGTCCTACGGGTGATCAAGCCAAGAACATTAATAAATAAAGTACAAGAATAGTTTGGATTACAAGAACGTTCATAAAATTTAAGCAAACGCATGCATCAAGTCTAAAATCCGGAAAAACGTCATCAAACCCTAGTTTTCATCAATCACCTAGCTTGAAGTGTTTAGCTAGACATAATATTGTTCAACATAAGCAAAATAGTAGAGTTCATGAAGAAAAGAAGAAGAAACGATAAGAAAACGCAAAAATCTTCACTCTTAATGATCCTCCAAGCTCCAAGCGTTCTTGATCTTCTTCTCCAGCTCTCTAGACTCCCAAGATGTGTGAATACCCCTTTTGGATCGTCCCCCAACGTTAGAATAGGGATGGAGTCTCTAAACTTTCTCAAAATCACCAAAAAGCACCCAAAATTTGCGTCTGGCCCAGCTGTTCGCACGAACACCCGAGTGTTTGTGCGAACAGTGTTTGTGCGAACAGTTTGGGTGTTCCTATTGTGCAGCAGTTTGTTTTTTCTCCCTTTTTGGCCCTCCAAATTTCTTCTAAGGCATTGTGTTCGCGCGAACACAGCCTTGTTCGCACGAACACCTCTCCAATCTTCAATTCTTCTCTTCTTTTCTTGATTCCTCCTCTCTCGTCTTCATTCCCGAGCATATCCTTGAGCTATCTTGTGTTCCAAAGTTCATTTCCGCTCCAAAATCATCGCTCCAAGCTCCCGGATCCTGAAATACACAACACGAAAACGTACCGGAAGATCACATGCGATAAACAATGTATAAATCATACGAAAAACTCCCGGATTACAAAATAAAGCTCAATAACTCACGTATGCTCAGAACAACCTGGATTTGGCCAATTTCTCACGTAAATACACCGAAACGCTCACAAAACGGTCCTGGATCGTAAAAAATATAACTCCTAATGTGGAGTTATCAAACACCCCCACACTAACCTATTGCGCGTCCCGAGCAATCAAATCAAAGTCCAAATCAAAATCCGGCCACAATCCAACCAAAATATCTCCAATGAAACACATCCCCACAAGTGATATGAGTCGAGAATTGCATACTTACTAGAAACACCGTTGCATACAAATCCTAACTAGCCGACTCAATAACGACACAAGACTCGACAATGCAACAATATGATGAAAATGCAAACTACGACTCGATCCTACACAAACACATATATACACAAAACACACTTTTTATCTTTTTGGTTGAGATCGGGCAATCTCCATTGGCTTAAATCGATTATCATGAAGTGATGAGAATCCTAGGAACAAAGCATGAGTTGAAACTAAACTTGACAACGAGACTCTCCCCTAGTTAGTATTGAAAGCATAATTTTATTAAGTACAAGAGTACGCTACCTCTTCGCGTGTGGCACGAAATAAGAGACTACGCTAGGAAAAGCCACATCCACGGTCCGAGCTCCTAATCCGCTAACGGTTTTCACATGATGAGGCTTAGGGACATATAGATAATCTCGTCGAAATCAAGTCCTAAGCGTCACATTCTCATGTCAAATCCCCCATCTCACACACCCTCACCACAATGATAGAAACCGAAACCCGAAGCTCACCACCTCCGGCCCTCAATTCCCTCAAACCCCAGTACACTAGTGATCTCCGTGGCCATCGTCGTTTGTCATGCATGAAACGTGAACCGTCGTCGTCAAAGTAGCTCAACCACTCGTTCCAATTCAATTCAATTCCAACTCAACTTTATTTCATCTCTCCTTTTTCTTTTTCTCTCTCTTTTTTTTCATTTTCTGTTTTTTGTTGTTGTTGTTTTTTTTCTTTTCTTTTTTTTCCTCAATTCTCTCAAAATACCATCAAAATCCAACAATAATATCCGAGTGGTCTTCAAATAATAATCAAATATGCTAGGAAAAGGAAACACGTAAATCGATGAATGAATATCACATAAAAATATCATCTCCTCCTAACTCAATCAAAGTCCGTGTCAAATCCAAGCCGCGAAATCAATGAAGTACATGTGTGGGATTGGAGTCGTCGCAAGCTAACACTCAATTTCCGGAGTTAAAAGTCGACACCCCCACACTCGAATGTAACCATATCCCCTCTCAAGTAGTCCCGAAGATGAACGTATCTCGTTCCTAATCCAACCGATCCTCCTACACCAAAGTAATCAAAACCGGTACCTAGCACGATCCACCAATTAAATTCACCCAACCCAATTTCGTGCGTATTAGATTCACGCACTCACGGCTCTCCACAACTGTGTCCATGATGTAGTGGCATGAAACACCGCCAAACCGAAGTGCGCAAGCCTACTCACTCACCCTCGCATCCCCTCGCAGATAGTTAATGAAGTGCAAGCGAGATGTAGAACTCAACGAATTGTATAATCACTCCCTCATCGAACCCCTCAACTACACCACTCCATCGTGACGCACTAAAGTGGTGATTCTAATCAATTTGTGATGAAGGCCAAGAATTGTCACCCTAGGTCCGAAGGCTAGCAAGAATCCAAGGTTCAAATTGGGGCGTCTAATGGTCCTACAAGGTGAGTTCTAAAAGCAGTGAGTGCTCTAATACACACCTCGCACAGCTGTTTCGTGTGCCACTACGAGGCGGGTTGGCGACTACCTAAGACGTACACATGGATGTTCGGCTTGTTTAGCTCACACCTAGCTCAACTCTTGTAAGAAAATAGGCACACACTTTAGCTTTGAAAATCACGTAAGTGTTAGAAATAGGTAGGCACTCCCGTAAAGAAAGTCTCTCTATACCTACTAGGGGGGACTCACGTCGTCACTCTCGGTCGCAAATTCTCTACGCCTAAAATCCTCACACTTCGCGATTTATCAAACTTTTAGCCTCTTTTGATTGCCCTTTTCTCAAAATTTTCACTTTTTTAATTTTTTGATTTTTCAATTTTTGATTTTTTTTTTTATTTTTCCCATATAATTCCTACACTACATGCAAGCCGACACGAACGAAACTACACAAAACATTCGATAGGGTAGGTAGACTCAAATACGAAAACGTGCAATATTAAACACAAACACAAACAAGTATATACACGACTAACACATCACAATACGATACTATCACAAAAACCACGACACGGACCACATAAATAGACACAATACGACACGAACAAACTATATACAGACATGGCGATGCAAACACTGACTGGCTAGTCAAGACTAAAATTCCCCCCACACTAGAATACGTCGTTGTCCTCAACGAATTCAGAAGTAAAACCGAGGACTCAGCATCTCTAATGTGAGGGGCGCTGGATCTACTCGGACTCGGAACCCTGATCCTCAGACTCCTCGTTTGCTGTACCAGGTTCCTCGCCTGCCGAACCGGCCTCGGCCTCATCGAAATCACTCGACTCGTACCACAAGTGCTCACTGTCAGGGCTAGGGCCTAGGTCCACATTGATCTTATGAGCCAACTGAGCTACCCACTTCCCTAGAGTCTTTACGGAGTCTCCTAACTTCTTTCGGCTTCGGTCATGAGCAAACCGCCACTCATTCTCCTCCTTAGACTCTAACATCATCTTACGCATGTTCTGCAAAAGAGTGTCGGTGCTCGAAGACTCACCTACCTTCTCCTTGCCCTTTCTATACCTAGACGCCCTAGGGGTTTGCAAATACTTCGACCACTCGCGCTCGGTGGGTGGCAGGATGTCCAACTCCCCAACCTCTACCCCAGCGTCGCTAGCCAATTTGGTCAACAAACACGTGTGACCCGGGGCCATCCTATTTCCCTCCGATTTGCGCGCCATGATTTTTAGCCAAATCATGTGAGGAATGTCAACCCGCTGCCCTAGCCAAACACACATAGACATGCAACAATGGCGGAAAGTGAAGCGGGGGTTCGGTGTGATGCCTAAGACCCGATTCTCAAGCATCTCACAAACCCACCTAGCACGAGGGAGTAGGAACTTCTTCTCCATCGTCCACATTGTCACCTCGACCTTCGATTTATCCCAAGGATCTGCCCCCTCACCCGGAAAACAAAAGGCATTGACCATAGGTACTACATCGGGTCGCCTAAGCATGACGTGTAACGCACAAGGGGTATTCGGGTCCAACTCTGTAAACTGAAGGGCCTTGCTAATGATCTCCAGTGTTATCCGCACCCAAGTTCCCCGACAATACACCATCCTATCGTCCTTGCTCTCCCCCTCGTCCCCGAACCGGAGATTAACGTAAATTTCCCTCGCAACTTGAGAACTAGACGGTCCACACAACTCAAACCACTTATGTAACCGCTCACGTTCATGAATGACTATTAGTTCGGTAGGCATGAGTTTCGCTTTGTCTATGGGGTAGGGTTTCTCGGCCGCACCTCTCAACTTGAGGTATCGGTCGCGAAACGACGTAACGTGAGCATGAAAAATCACGAACCGATACGTGCAATAACTGGTTGGCGACACATTCACATTGGCTATCTGTAGCCGTTTTTCCGACCTACCCTTTCTCAAACGGGGCTTTGGGGGCATTGGTTTGTTTAGTATGCGGTGTGGCGGAGATTCCGGCACCACATACTCAGGCTCTTCGGGTGGTACGATAGGTGGGTCCTCGACTACCATTTCATCTACGTTAGATGGCCCTACTCTCCTAACGGGGTGAAAGATGGGGTCGTCAAAAGTAGCGGCTTTACGTTTCGACATTGTAAACGAGCAATTCAACAATGCAACTCAACAATTCAACAACTAAAGCAAAGGGAATGCGGAAATAAAGAGAAGGAATTAGGAGTACCGAAGAAATTTGCAGAAAATTCCGGCAAGCGAGACCGAATTTGTCGCCGAAATTTTTCGTTGGCTTTACCCGATTGAATGGTGCTCCTAGTTCTTCTCGTTTTCCCCGTCAATTCTCCCTTCTTCGCCAAAGCTGAATTGGACTCGTTACTCTTCAATTTGAATTTCTTCCCGAAAAACCCTAGGTGGGTGTTCTTCCCCAAAATCTGAACTTTCTTCTTCAATTGCTCTCAACACCGAAGAATTGATGTTGGAAGCTTGCTAGAGCTGCCGGAAATCAACCTCAAACCGCCGGTGAAGTTGAAGATGGGATTTTGCGGTGGTGGTGGCTTCAAACCGACGGGGGCGAAGATTGTTTCTGCTTCGGGGTCGCCGGAGTGAGAAAGAGAGGTCGTCGGAGTGAAAGGCGGTCTGAGAGGCGATGGAAAACGGGGTGAAGCACCGGAGGTGGTTGGATTTGAGAGAGGGAGGAGGAAGGGTTGAGGGTTTGTGGCTGTTGAGGATGAAAGAGGAAGGAGATGCTCCTGGTAAAGCCCGATGATATGAAAAATTTGACCCAAATTTCCTCTTTTACCCTTGAAAACACGTCAGAACACCCTTTTTTAACCCTGTTCGTGCGAGCAAAAGATTGTTCGCACGAACACTGGTCGCAGGAACACAGATTGCTGTTCGTAATATTCGGCAGAATGTTTTTGGCCCTCTTCTGTTCGTGCGAACATGTGTCTCTGCTTCTAATTTTTTTCCGATATGCTTCGTTTGCTTTATCTTTGAGGTTCCTTAGCTTTGAATTCCATGTCCCTCTTTTTGTTCTTGATCCAATTTTTTCGTGACACGCTTCCCAACATCCTCGGGAATCTCATCGTGATCATGTCTTTCTCGTTCAAATTCCGCCTTTCTCTTACGTCCGAACTCCGATGCGCGCATTTCCATGCGAGTCTACGCACATCAAGAAGGGGAGTCCGAATCGCGTAATAACCTGTAATCCTGCGGAGACTCAATTCAAATGTCAAATTCTCGCTCTCTCACCCCTCAAATAACAAAACGGAATTAAAAACGCACACAACAGTATTTAAAACACACTCTCTACACTAACCCATAAAATACGTTGGGTTGCCTCCCAACAAGCGCTTTGTAGTTTACGGTCGACGGCCCGACCCAGTCACGGCTCGTCAAAGTAGATAACATCCACTTTGGCCGAAATTGGTGCGGATTCCAAGTAAGGTTTAACTCTGATTCCGTTGACGCGGAAAAACTCCTTCGTATGTGGATCTTCTAACTCAACCGCATTCGAAGGATAGATTTGGTGGATCCGGAACGGCCCGGACCATCTCGAACGAAGCTTTCCCGGAAAGAGCTTCATGCATGAGTTGAATAACAATACCTTTTGTCCCACACGAAGTTCCTTCGGTTTGAGACGACTGTCGTGCCATCTCTTCGTCTTCACCTTATAAATTCGGGAACTATCATAGGCCTGTAATCTCCATTACTCAAGTTCAAGAAGCTTCATCTTCCTTGCTTGTCCAGCTAACTCGGGATCCGTGCTCAACCGCTTGATCGCCCAATAAACCTTGTGCTCTAGCTCAACGGGTAGATGACATGCCTTACCGAAGACGAGCTGAAATGGTGACATGTTCAACGGCGTCTTCCATGCGGTACGGTATGCCCACAATGCGTCATCCAGTTTCACAGCCCAATCCTTGCGTCCGGTGTTGACGGTTTTCTGAAGAATTCCCTTAATCTCCCTGTTCGAAACTTCTGCTTGCCCATTGGTTTGGGGGTGATAAGGTAGGGAAACCATATGGATAGCCACCCCGTACGTCTTCAAGCCTTTGGCAAACACTCTGTTTATGAAGTGTGAACCTTCATCGCTCACCATTTCCCTTGGTGTTCCAAACCGAGTAAAGATATGCTTCTTCAGAAACTTCTCTACCGTCACTGCATCATTCTTGGGGCACGCAATTGCTTCAACCCCTTTCGTCACATAATCAACATCAAGGAGGATGTAGAGATTACCATAAGAAAGAGGGAACGGTCCCATGAAGTCTATGCCCCAAACATCGAAGGGCTCCACCTCAAGCCATTCAGACATTGGCATCTCATCTCGCTTGGAGATGTTACCCGTTCTTTGGCAGCTATCACACCCTGCAACCCAGTCATGACAATCCTTAAATATAGTTGGCCAAAAGAAACCGGATTGTAGTACCTTCATGGCGGTGCGCGGACCGCTAAAATGGCCTCCACTAGGTGCTGCATGACACTGCTTGATCACATCATAGATCTAATGGGTAGGAACACACTTTCGAATGATGTTATCGGATATGGGATATCGTTCAGAACCCCGATTCTTCACTTCAACATAAAGCAGGAAGCAAGGGAAGCGGTGGTCTCCCATCTTGAATAGATACGGATCCTCCTAAAAGTATTGCTTCTTCACATACAAGAACCGCTTCTTCTGGTGCACTGTCCATTCCTCAGGGATCTTCCCATTCGTTAGATAGTTGGCATTTGCCCAATACCATGGCTCAGTATCCCCCAAAGACATCAAGCTCTCGTCAGGGAAGTTCTCTTGAATCGGCACCTTCTCTACCTTTCCATTCTCAAGTCTTGAGAGGTGGTCCGCTACCACATTCTCAACACCCTTCTTGTCGCGGATCTCAACATCAAATTCCTGCATCAAAAGAACCCACCGCAACAATCTTTGCTTGGCATCCTTCTTATCAAGAAGATATTTCAGCGCCGAATGATCTGTAAAGACAATCACTTTCGATCCCACAAGACAAGGCCAGAATTTGTCAAGAGAAAAAATCACAGCTAAAAGCTCCTTCTCAGTAGTGCCATAATTTATTTGAGCATCATTAAGAACTCTACTAGCATAGTAAATAACATGGCATACATTTTCCTTGCGCTGCCCCAATACTGCTCCAATGGCGAAATCACTGGCATCGCACATGAGCTCAAATGGCAAACTCCAATCCGGAGTTGTGATGATGGGAGCTGAGGTGAGTTGTTCCTTCAAAAAGTCGAAGGCCTTCTTGCACGCTTCATCAAATACGAATGGGACATCTTTCCCAAGCAACTTACACATAGGCTTGCAGATCTTTGAGAAGTCCTTGATAAACCTGCGATAGAAACCTGCATGTCCCAAGAAGCTTCTGACCCCCTTCAGTGAAGTCGGATAAGGGAGTTGCTTGATTGTCTCTACCTTCGCTTGATCAACCTCCAAACCTCTGCGTGAAATCTTGTGACCAAGAACTATCCCCTCTGTGACCATGAAGTGGCACTTCTCCCAATTCAGCACGAGATTAGTGTCTTCACAACGAATCAAGACACGGCCGAGATGATGTAGACAGTCCTCAAAACTGTCACCAAATAAGGAGAATCCGTCCATGAAGCCCTCTAAATGCTTCTTAATCATGTCCGAGAAGATGGCCATCATACACCGCTGGGAAGTAGCCGGTGCATTACATAATTCAAATGGCATGCGGCGGAACGCAAATGTGCCATAGGGACATGTAAAGGTAGTCTTCTCCTGGTCTTCTGGAGCAATGGCGATTTGGTTGTAGCCTGAATACCCATCCAAGAAGCAGTAGTACTCGTGGTGAGCCAAACGATCAAGCATCTGATCAATAAACGGCAACGGAAAGTGATCCTTGAGCGTGGCTTCATTCAGCTTCCTGTAGTCCATACACACACGCCATCCAGTAACTGTCCGTTGAGCAATCTGCTCATGCTTGTCGTTCTCTACCACAGTCATCCCTCCTTTCTTAGGCACACACTGGACCGGGCTAGTCAAAGTGCTGTCTGAGATCGAAAAAATAATACCAGCCTCTAGCCACTTCATGACCTCTTTTCTCACCACTTCTTTCATATGCGGATTCAATCTCCGCTGTGCTTGGATCACTGGCTTCTTTCCTTCTTCTACCCGGATCTTGTGCTGGCAATACACGAGGCTGATCCCCTTAATATCTGCGATAGTCCATCCAATTGCTCCCTTATGCTTCCTTAGCACATCCAAAAGTTGCTCCTCCTGTGCCTGAGATAAAACATAAGAAACAATTACGGGCAATGTGTTATCAACACCAAGAAAAGCATACCTGAGATGGCTAGGCAACGGCTTCAACTCAAGCACGGGTGGTGACTTGAGTGAAGGAACAAGAGCTAACTTCTGCTCCCCATGCTCATATAAATCCATCTTGATCCAGCTGGTCATGTGACACAAATCCATGGGAGGACTCGGATCTTCATCCTTGTACATGCCATCAATCTCCTCCCACATCAATTCAGCTTCCTCATTTTCCATGTCATCATCAAAGATCTCTACGCTAAAGCAATCTTCATAATTATAACATGAAGGCATTTTCATTTCCTTGAACACATCGAAGACTACTTTCTCATCATTGATTTGCATAGACAACTTTCCACTCTTCACATGAATAATAGCCTCCCCTGTAGCTAGGAAGGCCAGCCACGAATGAGAGGTACTTCGCCAACCTCAATGTCTAGGATGACAAAATCTGCCGGAAAGATGAGAGTACCAACTTTGACCAAAATGTCTTCAATCACCCCATATACTCTATGGATCAACCTGTCAGCCATCTGTAAGGTAACTTGGGTGGGACAAGGCTCCCCCACACCTAGCATACTGAATACGGACAAGGGCATCAAATTGATGCTTGCCCCCAAATCGCACAATGCATTCATAGTGAGAGAATCAACAAGAGTAACCGGTATCACAAAGCTCCCAGGGTCTTTCTTCTTCTTAGGTAGTCCATTCCTGACGCATTCAGAAGTCTCAGCAGTCAAATTCACCTGTGAAAAATCACTCATGCGTCTCTTTCCTGAGAGAATATCCTTGAGAAACTTGGCATATGTAGGCATGTTAGAGATAGCCTCTGCAAAAGGAATGTTAATCTCCACCTTCTTGAATATATCAAGAAACCTCTGAAAATCTCTAGACTCATCCCTCTTTCTCGTTCTCAACGGATATGGAACTGCCTTAGAAACAGTAGTATCAATACGTACCTCATCATTGTCATTCACTGCCTCCTCATCCGTCGCGCCCTTTGATTGGAGGATCACGACATTAGTATCATCATCGAATATCTCATGCTCTTTAGCCTTAGAAGCATCGACTCTAGCATGGGTGGGATATGGCGGGTCTCTCAATGCAACCCCGCTTCGAGTAGTGATTGCATTGATTTGACGAGGATTTTCTTCCGTGTTTGAAGGAAAAGAACCTGGAGCTCTAGATGAGAGCTGAGTAGCAATCTGACCCACCTGTACCTCAAGAAAACGAAGAGAAGTATTCGTAGCCTGTAAATCCGCAGACACAGCAGTAACCTGCGTGGACATATTGTTCACATTGGTGGTCATGGTATTCATATTGTCACTCAGTTGTGTCAATGCCTTTGTCAACTCAGAGATGTCTGAACTTGGTGCTGCAACAGCTGCTGGTGGAGCCTGCGAAACCGGTGGCCTATGCTGGAACCCTGGTGCATATGTCGCTCCAGGCTGATCCCCATACCTAAAGCCTGGATGATCTCTCGTGCCTGGCCTGTAGTTCCCTTGATTCCAGTTCTGCCGCTGTCCGTGTGCCCCCACATAGTTCAAATCCTCATTTACCATGTGTGCCATTGCTGCATCATATTCTGGCTCCTCAACACTTGCTACTGTCTTCTTGTCCTTATAAACATCCTTGGCCAAGTCTGACACCATATTGCTGATCCCATCCTTCCACTCATTATCTTTCGCTTCAGGCAATGCCGATAGTCTTCTAGAATCATAAAACTGCATATCTTGCTTGGCTAGTTGTTTTAAAAGTGCAAATTCTCCCTCTTTGTCAACTGAATACATGAAATTTCCTCCATCTTCCCTGTTATCCAACTCCTGGTTATGGCGTTCTAAGCCATGGTAGAAGACCTTCAAAATTTTTTAGTCCCCAAAATCGTGATTTGGGCACGTCCTGATCAAATGCATAAATCTATCCAAGCCTCTACCACGGTATCATGGGCTTGCTGCTTAAGGCCAAGGATATCACCTTGTAACTGAATCACCCGCTGAACTGGGTAAACTTTGCCATGAATTCATCCACACATTGAGCCCATATAGTGATT
Organism: Linanthus parryae; assembly: GCA_023055425.1. Classification (NCBI taxonomy): domain Eukaryota; kingdom Viridiplantae; phylum Streptophyta; class Magnoliopsida; order Ericales; family Polemoniaceae; genus Linanthus; species Linanthus parryae. The sequence continues at coordinate 129,072,617 of JALGPY010000001.1, forward strand.
GAATCCGGAGCTCTCGACTCAAGCCACTTCTCAGCTGCACCTTTCAAACAACAGGGAAATAGAATAAGTTTCAACGCCTCTGGATTCACGTTCTTATACTTCACAGTCTTGATATAAGCATAGAACATCCCAATGCAATCGTTAGGATCCTCATCCTTGTTCCCATAAAACTGGAACTGACTGGTAACTGTCTGGATCGTAGCTGGCTTTAGATCAAAATGCTCAGCCTGTATGTCTGGCACTACAATTGCCGGATTGTTTCCATACGTGGATGTATGGAATTTATCCGCAATAGCCTGCCCAGACTTGTTGTACGGTGTCTGGGCGTTGCGATCATTCAACTGTTTCGACAACTCTTCCATTTTCTCATTGAGCTGCGCGTTGGTCAATTGATCACCCATCTTGCTCTGTTTCTGTCTTCTCCTCTGATCTCTGAATAACTGTTTTGGGTCTTCAAGCAGGGGCACAAGTTCTCTAGGGATCCTGGGCATACACTGACGACCTGAAAAACAAAATCAAATACAAGTGAGAAAACAAATAGCTAATTAAAAAAAAATATACCCAAATCAATTTCTACTAAACTAATAAACCGTTAAATTCCCCGACAACGGCGCCAAAAACTTGACGCGAATTCTTTACGCGCTTAAACGAAAGTATACGGTCAAGTAGTATTTAGGAGTATTTTACAACTCCGAGTATCAAACCCAAGGGAATTTACGACTACTAGCTAACTAGAAATTAACTTTACGATATATAAGTAACAAGTAAAAATAGTGTTTGATTTTGTAACATTGTCGCCCACGAACAAGCGACGTAAATTAAATAACAAGTAACTAAATATTTTTGTAGGGTTTTCACTTTTAAACGAAAATAACTTGTGATTGATTACGATTAATGAGGAAGAACTAGGTAATTGATGATCCCTAGGGTTTTTAACGATTTCCGGAATTATGCTTGAAACACTCTACTCACGTTCTAGTTATATCGGGTAATGCTCATCACGATCTTCTCTCGATCTCACGTGAATTTGTGCACATAATAGCTTTCGGGTCCTCTCGGTCCACCTCCGTCTATTACTACACTCTAGTTGATTTGTTAGGCTCGTTCACAGGGTCCTATCGGTCCACCGAATTCACTAATTTCTAACACAAATCAACCGAAACTACCCTCACACGATTGACCAAGTTCCTATCTCCTCTCGGTCTCAAGAAACAAAAGATCACCTAACTATTCTTTAACACGTCTCAAAGAATTCACTTTCGTGCAACCCTATCAACAAGTAGCGTCCTACGGGTGATCAAGCCAAGAACATTAATAAATAAAGTACAAGAATAGTTTGGATAACAAGAACGTTCATAAAATTTAAGCAAACGCATGCATCAAGTTTAAAATCCGGAAAAACGTCATAAAACCCTAGTTTTCATCAATCACCTAGCTTGAATTGTTTAGCTAGACATAATATTGTTCAACATAAGCAAAATAGTAGAGTTCATGAAGAAAAGAAGAAGAAACGATAAGCAAACGCAAAAATCTTCACTCTTGATGATCTTCCAAGCTCCAAGCGTTCTTGATCTTCTTCTCCAGCTCTCTTGACTCCCAAGATGTGTGAATACCCCTTTTGGATCGTCCCCCAACGTTAGAATAGGTCTGGGGTCTCTAAACTTTCTCAAAATCACCAAAAAGCACCCAAACTTTGCGTCTGGCCCAGCTGTTCGCACGAACACGCGATTGTTCGTTCGAACAGTGTTCGTGCGAATAGTTTGGGTGTTCCTGTTGTGCAGCAGTTTGTTTTTTCTCCCTTTTTGGCCCTCCAAATTTCTTCTAAGGCATTGTGTTCATGCGAACACAGCCTTGTTCGCACGAACACCTCTCCAATCTTCAAATCTTCTCTTCTTTTCTTGATTCCTCCTCTCTCGTCTTCATTCCCGAGCATATCCTTGAGCTATCTTGTGTTCCGAAGTTCGTTTCCTCTCCAAAATCATCGCTCCAAGCTCCCGGTTCCTTAAATACACAACACGAAAACATACCGGAAGATCACATGCGATAAACAATGTATAAGTCATATGAAAAACGCCAGAATTACGAAATAAAGCTCAATACCTCACGTATGCTCAAAACAACCCGGATTTGGCCAACTTCTCACATAAATACACCGAAACGCTCACAAAACGGTCGTGGATCGTAAACAATATAACTCCTAATCTGGAGTTATCATACATAACCTAACATATCTTCACCAATTTTATTACTCCAACTTCCAAACAGATCATGGCTCAAAAACATTCTCATTAGATTCAAAATACTCTGAATAATAAGTTTAGCCTCAAACAGATCCGAATTTCGATTCCTGGATCAAAAGTTATGCTAGTTTTAGGTTTCCAATTTCACTCATAGTACCCATACGGGAATTATCAATTTTCATACAACTATTCTCCAAAGAATCTAGTTAATCCCGTATTCAAACAAAACCTAATGCAACATGAATACCCACATCAAATCAGGTTACTACCCACATACTATGATCATCAAACCATCCAAATCGCTTAATCAAACGTCCCTTCCATGACTAGGGTTTTTCCCATAAACTAAGAAAATGATTAAACCTAAAACTTGATTATATTAATCCTACGGCTTCATGAGTGATAAAACTAACAATATAAATCTGAAAATTAAAGATTACATGCTACGTATATGAATCGTAATCAAGAGATCAAGAAAACAAAAGAAACAAAAGAAGACAAAAACCAAACCCGCCGCCCATGGAGGGTCGGACGGAGAGAGAGAGAACCGGACGGAAAGAGAAAGAAAAGAGAAGAAAAGAGAGAGAGAGAGAGAGAAAGAGAGAGAGAGAGAGAGAAGAGAGAGAGAGAGAGAGAGAGAGAGAGAGATACCTCACGGGGAGAGAGAGAGGCGGCGGCGGCGATGTGGCTGCTGCTGCTGCCGTCGGGGAAGAGAGAGGGACGAGTGAGAGAGTGAGGGAGACGTGAGAGAGATAGAGAGAGAGATAGTGAGATTGTGAGAGTTTGGAATAAATCAAACTCATATAGAAAGAAACTCAATTGAATTGGAAACTTCACGTAGGAAGAAAAATTGGGTCAAAATAATACCAATATGTGGTAAAAGACACATTTCCCCCTAGTTTAGCCAAAAAGACAACTACCTCCCCCAAACTCAATTAAAAGATACTAAACTCTAAAATTAAAGTCACAAAGATCCCCCAACTCTAGTAACCAATATAATTAACTCTCGACAATTAAATTAACTCCCCAACACTTATAATAATATCACAAAATACCCATAGTCACAAAACGGGGTATTTCATCCGTCCCTCCTTAAAGAGAGCTTCGTCCTTGAAGCTTAAACCAAATCCTCAGCGCCCAATAAGATATGAACCTCCCCTCAACGGTACAACTACTAAATGCAAATCTGTGGTCATGAATGATATGCAATATACTATAAGTAATACTGTATTAAAAACCGAATGATTACATCCTCTCCCCCTTAGAGGAGGGACGTCCTAGGAACTCAAAGTACCTCGTCAAAAAGGTGAGGGTACTTCTTCCTCATATCATCTTCCGCTTCCAAAGTTTCCTATTCAGTGAGGTGATTTGTCCATAAGACCTTTACAATCTTGACACTCTTGTTGCGGGTGTCCCTTGTCTTGGTGTCTAGAATCTTAACAGGATGTTCCTCATAACTCAAAGACGGATCCAGTTCTACTGTTTCGGGATCCAATACATGGGATGGGTCAGGCATGTACTTCTTCAGCTGAGATACATGGAATACATCGTGAACACGACCCAAATTCGATGGTAAATCCAATCGATAAGCCACTTCTCCAATCTTCTCTATGACATCATATGGTCCAATGAACTTTGGGCTTAACTTCCCTTTCTGATTGAACCTCATGACTCCCTTAGTAGGAAAAACTTTAAAAAATTCCTTTTCTCCAATTTGAAATTCCAATGGTCTCCTCTTCTGATCAACGTATGACTTCTGTCTATCCTGAGCTGCCTTCATTCGCTGCTGGATAAGTCTCTCCTGATCTGTCATCTCTTTGATTAGTTGTGGACCAATTACTATTTTATCGCTTATGTGGTTCCAACACAATGGTGTTCGGCACTTTCTTCCATACAACGCCTCGTGCGGTGTCATTCCAATATAGGCGTGGTAACTGTTGTTGTAGGAGAATTCTATCAAAGGTAATCTATCAACCCATTAACCTTGAAAATCCATAACACACGACCTTAGCATATCTTCCAATGTCTGAATCGTTCTTTGGGTTTGTCCATCGGTAGCAGGGTGGTATGCCGTGCTGAATTTCAACTATGTTCCCAATGCCTCCTGGAGTGCTTTCCAGAAGTGAGAAAGAAAGTTGGGATCCCTGTCGGAAACTATAGAGCCTAGAACTCCATGGTACATGACAATGTTCTTCATATACGCATCAGCTATTTGTTCCATATTCCATGTATCTTTCATCGGAATGAACCTTGCTGTCTTGGTAAATCTGTCAACTACGACCTAAATCTGATTCAGTCCATTCTTCGATGTCGGCAAAGCAGTCACAAAATCCATTGAAATTGAATCCCACTTCCAAACTGGGACATCTAATGGTTGAACTAAGACTCCAATTCTCTTATGTTCAAACTTCACCTTTTGACAAATCAGACATTTTGCCACAAATTCTGCTACTTCCCTTTTCATGTTGGGCCACCAAATGTCGTTGTTTAGATCTTTATAGAGTTTGTCACCCCCTGGATGTAGAAATTAGGGTGTGTTGTGTGCTTCATGCATCAATTTTTCCTTGATTTCCGTACACTTGTGTGGTACACACCATCTTCCATTATAGTGAATACTTCCATCTTCATGGATCTTGAAACCCTTTTATTGACCTTCTGCAATCTTCTTCATTATCCTTTCCAACTTCACATCTCAAGGCTGGTTACTCCTTATCTCTTCTAAGACATCTGTCACAACCGTCATATTCCCAAGGATATTATTTACTCCACCTTGTTCCACCACTTCAATCTCGAGCTTTCGGAACTCGTGGCATAGTCGGTCTGGCAAAACTAGCATAGTATCCAAAGTATGGCTCAATTTTTGTCTTAACGCATCAACTACTACGTTTGCCTTCCCTTCGTGGTATTGGATATGAAATTCATAATCCTTTATGATCTCTAGCCAACGTCTTTGCCTGTTGTTGCGTGTAGATGTACTTGAGATTGCTTTGGTCAGTATAAAATCTACACACTGATCCATATAGGTGATGTCTCCATATCTTCAGCGCGAATACTATTGATGCAAGCTCTAAATCATGCGTAGCATAGTTCTCTTCATGAGTTTGCAGCTGTCTCGAAGCATAGGGAATAACCTTCTTTCTTGCACAAGCACGCATCCTAAACCCTTCTTCAATGCGTCGCTGTAAACGTCAAAATCTCCAGAATCTTTGGGTAAAGCTAAAACAAGTGTTATAGTCAACTTTTCATTCAATGTCTGGAATGCTTCTTCACAATCTTCTCCCCACTAATACTTTACCGTCTTCTTGGTTAGTGTAGTCAGCGGTCTAGCGATCTTCGATAAATCTTTTACAAAACGCCTATAATATCCTGCTAATCCCAGAAAACTTCTTATTTCTGACACATTCTTCGGAGTCGGCCAATCTTTAACGGCTGAAATCTTTCCTGGATCCACGGGTATCCCTTCCTTTGAGATTATGTGACCCAGAAATGGAACATGTTTTAGCTAAAACTCACATTTCGAGAGCTTAGCATACAACTTCTCATGTCTCAACATTTCTAACACTTCTTTGAGATGTTCTTTGTGCTCTTCCTCGCTATTTGAGTAAACGAGGATGTCATCAATGAAGACGACCACAAACCAATCCAAAAATGTCCTCATAACACGATTCATTAGATCCATAAATACTGCATGAGCATTAGTTAGACCAAAAGGCATAACAGTAAACTCATAATGGCCATACCTTGTTCTAAAGGCTGTCGGGATGTCCTTCTCGGCTACACGAAGCTGGTGATACCCTGATCTCAAGTCTATCTTTGAGAAAATGCTCGCCCCTTGCAACTGATCGAACAAGTCATCAATTTTGGGTAAAGGGTATTTGTTCTTGATCGTTGCGTTGTTCAACTCTCCATTGTCAATGCACAACCTCAAGCTTCCACCTTTCTTCTTCACAAACAATACTGGTGCACTAAAGGTAATCTAAACCTAGAGTCTCATTCTAAGATAGGGTCTCTACCAAACAACCCTTTCTTTGGCCTTGGGGCGCACCGAATAAATACTAAACCTTAAAAGGTATTGTCTCTTCCTTAGAGCCTCCCAATTGAAATTGGGTTGAGCCAAAAAGTTCTGACGTGAGCTCCTCCACCATATATTTGCTTCATTCTTCAGGTAGAATGTCTCGCAAACAACCTTGCGGTTTTTAGGGCACTCAACTAGCTCGAGGACCTTATCCATCTCATCGATCCAGTTATCAAGCTCAACAAGATCCTCATTGCCTGTAAAGTTCCCTGCTTCATGTCGGCCACTTTCTTTGCCCAGTTAGCTGCATTCTGCTCTCCCTGGTTCATGTTATGAGCCATTTGAGCAAATTGAGCAAAGAATTGCTCCATGTTGTTGTTGTTGTTGTTGTTGTTGTTGTTGTTGTTGTTGTTGTTGTTGTTGTTGTTGTTGTTGTTTGGTGCTGCCATTGGTACTTGACGATTTCTCCTGGTGTAGTATTGATGTGGTCTATCAGTCATAATCCCTACACTATAGCATATTGTATAATTCACAAAATATCATGGAATACAAGTAAACATGAATACATGTCATATAACGCGCAATTAGGCATGTAATGTCACACCTTGATAATCATTTAAATCAATTACACATATATCTACACATAGGTTGATCACGTCTCATCTTTCATCCTTTACCAAAAGTTAGAAAAATGATCAATCAGACAAGCAAAAATTATGAATTTTGGTGTGCAACAACCTCTCTGAATCTAATTTCATAATCAAGAAGAATCAACTCAATATAATTTGTAGAACTCAATATACACAGAAAATACTACAATTGCTGTCACATACCACCAGAACAGAAACTCTGAATTTGAATGGATTTAAACTGACTTTAAAATTCTCTAAATGAGCTAGACTTTCACCCAGCATTACTCATACGTGTCTACTAGCTGCCATAGAAATTTGGGATCAAAACAAGGTCTGCAAGATAGGTAAACATAAAAAATGCTATAGCTAGTCACTTTGCAATTCTGCTACTACACAACCAACTTTGAAAATTCGTGTATAAGTCTCCAGAACTCATATAGGGCTGAAATATTTAATAGGAGATACCTGGGTATGTCTACTTTCTGATAAATATTCAGGGAAAAATAAATCTAAAATTAAGTACGTCTGCTATATCAAAAACCCACTGCTGCGCAGAATCAAGCAACACCAAAATCATTGCTCTTGCGTTCTAACTCCATGAACACTTTCTATGCATTTAATCAATGCTAACAATACACAATCTAATCTTAATTAATAAACTCATACTCCAAAAGCAGGAAACTAAATTTATTAAACTCCCAAATCGGGTCCTCAAAACATGAGCATTATTCATCATCCTTAAAGTAAATCGCTAAGAATTTAACTCTAGCCCAAAAGTGGCTATACGAAAATCATTCAAGAAACTTCAAAGTATTTCTTGGCATCATAGCCTTATTCAAACCAATAAATAAACTCAAATTGCATCAAATTCCAGGAAATTAAAGCAGTTATAACATGCTTAATCCTCGTCTTCATTTCTCTCATCCAACTCCTCATCATCATCGGCATCATACTCGAACTTTTCACCCTCACTTGTGTCTTCTTCACTCCCATCATATTTCATGGGGTCTTCCTCAACTTCATCGTCTTCCATTGGGTCCTTTTCGACTTCCTCATCTTCACTATAGCCTATAACGATCACGTCCTTGTCATCACTAGAGTCTATTACTATCACCTCTTCATCATCACTAGATTCTATGTTGATCACCTCCTTAGCTTCAATATGATTCACTTCAATAACCGTGTAGCATTTCCACTTCATGTGAACCTCCATCAACAATTTGCATGTGAAATCGGCGCTCACCCTCCATTCACCTTGGTAGAGATAATCCCTAGCATTCATTCGGTTGAAATTGTCCATAAGGTCGCTATACTTCGCTATTATATCTCTAAACATGGGTCCAATAGGAAGTGCTTTCACCATAAAATACACCTGAAAGATGGATTACGGTTCCGAGGAACTCCAATGCAACGAACTTTTGCTCACAATACTGAACGACGCGATCACGAAACGTCGTGAGATCCTCACCCTCGACCCAAGCTGTCACAACCGGGTGCTTCTCAACGGGCCACACACGTTTCGTAGCCGTTGTTTTGGTTACGGCGATCTACAAAAGAAAAGTAACTCTATAAGTCTCTTACTCCACAAATATATATCGTAAACAAAATGACTACTCCCAAGAAATAAGTAAATATTCCCAAGACTTCAATATTATAACCACAAGACTTTTGGAAACAACTCCCAACAAAATGCCCCAAAAAGGTTGGGTGATCAAAGGTTTATAACCCGAACTCAAATAAAACGCCTCAAAACCCAATTACATAGAATATCGGGTAGGCCAAAGCTCTTAGTTAGGAGTGGGTGGACTTACACACATAATAGTCCTATCCAAGACTACCCAAATCCCCCAACGTCTTGTCAAATTTTTATTACTTTTCCTATATTCATTTTAGTTACCCTAACAGGTTTTGATTTCCTTTTTGGAATGCGGGCTCTGATACCACATGTAACAACCCCAAATGGCCCAAGCCGGATGCCCGGGGATGTCACTCCGTACCCGAGATTAAACCCAGATACAAGGAGATTTTATAACATGGTTCCCAAGAAAAAACATCCATTAAACTAATTATAACTATCCATTATTACAATCCAACTGTTCTAGCCACAAACCGGGCATAAAGCAACTAAATTAATTAAAGGGTTCTAATTTAAAATGAAAACACTAACGATCCAAATGATGAAACTAATGAATTAAAATATGAACGCGTTCCACTTCTATGCCAGATTCCGATCCTCTAGAACCGTGGTGCGGAATAAAAAAGAAACACCACAGTACAAAACCAGCATGAAATACTGGTAAGAAAATACCCAAGCATGTAAAATGATGATAGGATAGTTATAAAATAACGACTCATTTACAAGTAGGAGTTTTTCTCAAACATAGCGGAAATAAAGTTTGTCTCTTGTAATAAAACAAGTGAGTTCCCAATTCCATAATATTTCCAAACCAATTCCATAATCATTAGGAAATCCAAAATCAAATATTAGTTTTTTTTTCATTAACAAAACCAAAATCCATCATTAATAATTGTTGTGACGGGGGAAACCAACCATCTCGCAGGCATCCAAGACCTTAACTGTCGACACCCCCCCCCCCCCAAAAAAAACTCTAGCGGCCAGAGGAGTGAGTACAGGAAGCTATCCGGGGACTTGCAAACGAATTAAATAAAATAAATTGAACGGAAGACCGAAGTCAACACGCCCAATGCCAATAGTAACCAATAATAAATGTCCCCGCACAACTCTTCCACTTTACGTATTAAATCATTGTTATTATCATGGTGATATTTCCAAGAAAGACATTTTGAATGTAAAAATCACATATTGCATGTCACATCACATAAACACATTTTGAGACGTAAAGAAAATCCAAGAATTCATTTGACACGAAGGATTTAGGCACACTAGGCCTGACATGTTTAATTACCTCAAAGCAAATTCAATTATCGCAAATCAGTCGACGTACTCGATGTACCCCTCGTCGATGAACTCGTCACCTACACGTAACAATACCCTAATTAAACATAATCCTCTAGCAATATAATTGCTATACTATGTACATGCATATGACACTCGACTGTTTATGTTTCTAACACCAACCCAACATCCCACTTAATTCATACTTCAAAACCAAATCCAAAATCTTGCCCCAAAATCCTATAACCTAATGTGTACATAACCTAACATATCTTCACCAATTTTATTACTCCAACTTCCCAAACAGATCATGGCTCAAAAACAGTCTCATTAGATTCAAAACACTCTGAATAATAAGTTTAGTCTCAAACAGATCCGAATTTCGATTCTTGGATCAAAAGTTATGCTAGTTTTAGGTTTCCAATTTCACTCATAGTACCCATACGGGAATTATCAATTTTCATACAACTATTCTCCAAAGCATCTAGTTAATTCCGTATTCAAACAAAACCTAATGCAACATGAATACCCACATCAAATCAGGTTCTACCCACATACTATGATCATCAAACCATCCAAATCGATTAATCAAACGTCCTTTCCATGACTAGGGTTTTTCCCATAAACTAAGAACATGATTAAACTCAAAACTTGATTATTAATCCTACGACTTTATGAATGATGAAAATAACAATATAAATCTGAAAATTAAAGATTACATGCTACGTATATGAATCGTAAGAAAGAGATCAAGAGAATAAAGAAACAAAAGAAGACAAAAACCAAACCCGCCGCCCATAGAAGGACGGACGGAGAGAGAGAGAGAATCGGACGGAGAGGGAAAGAAAAGAGAGAAAGAGAGAGAGAGAGAGAGAGAGAGAGAGAGAGAGAGAGAGAGAGAGAGAGGCGGCGGCGGTGTGGCTGTTGCTGCTGCCGTCGGGGAAGAGAGAGGGAGCCGAGAGAGAGAGAGAGAGAGAGAGAGAGAGAGGGACGGGTGATAGAGTGAGGGAGACGTGAGAGAGAGATAGAGAGAGATAGGGAGATTGTGAGAGTTTGGTATAAATCAAACTCATATAGAAAGAAACCCAATTGAATTGGAAACTTTACGTAGGAAGAAAAATTGGGTCAAAATAATACCAATTTGTGGTAAAAGACACTTTCCCCCCTAGTTTAGCCAAAAAGACAACTACCTCCCCCGAACTTAATTAAAAGACACTAAAACTTTTATATTAAAGTCACAAAGATCCCCCCAACTCTAGTAATCATTATAATTAACTCTCGACAATTAAATTAACTTTAACACATATAATAATATCACAAAATACCCATAGTCACAAAACGGGGTATTTCACACCACATCTCTGGGGACAATGAAACACTGATCTTGAAAGTTAAACACCTTGTAACATTTAGTTCCATAGACATAGCCAGTGAACACACACTGCACATCTCATCGCTCAAACTTAGTTCTACCATGCTGTAGTACTAGCATAGCACAAGCATCCAAAGACCTTGAGAAGGGAATAATATTGGAAAACTTTATACAACATTTGAAATGGTGACTTGCGCTGCAATTTAGTAGAAGGGGTTCTATTGATGAGGAAAACAGTTGTAAGAACACACTCCCCCCCCCCCCCCAAATGAGAGTGGTAACTGAATTTGAAATCTCAGTGATCTGGCTACATTCAACAAGTGCTGATGTTTCCTGTCCACTAGTGAATTTTGTTGAGGAATTTCTACACTAGAGTGCTCATGAATAATACATTTACTAAAACAAGAAAGTGTTTATTTCCAATTTTGGAGCATTGTCACTTCAGAATCTTTTGATTGGAGTCTTGAATTGATTCAAAATCAAATTATAGAAATTGGGAATGAGTGTTGCTGCATCACTCTTATTATGCATCAGATACACCCAAGTTGTTCTACTTGAATCTTCCACAAGAGTAAGGAAGAATCTGAAGCCTGAATGTGTCTTGAATCTGTATGGTCCCCATGTGTCACAATGAACCAAGTCAAAATGTGAATTTGAAATGTGATCAAGCTTTGGAAACGACATTCTCTTTTGCTTGGCAAGTGGACATACATCACAAGGTTTCTCTATCCCAGCCATGAATGGTTTATCAAGCAAACCAAAAATTATCTTCAGTTTCTTGAGTGAAGGGTGTCCAAGCCTCTTGTTCCAAAAATCACTGATGCTGGGAGAGCTAGATAATGTCAAAGAAGTCACATATGGTTTTCTAAAAAAATAAAGTACACCCTTCCTGACACCTCACTGTACCCATGTGAGTGACCACAGTGGTCTTTCCATTTGGCAAATGCACAAATGTATGCATAACTGGCACAATTTCAGAAAATAAATCCATCTTTGAGCACATGTGATTTGTTGTCCCACTATCCACAATCCGATTGTCATGATGATAAAGAACTGAATTAATTTCTGATTGAAGAGAGTAAGAACTCATAACTCCTCCCATAAAATGATGATTGCTCTGAACGGAGCTTGGTGAGCTAGATGGAGAATCTAATGGAGAATCATGGTAACCAGTGCCTATATAGGGAGCAGGTGAAGCATTTGAATCATGTTGATCCTTTGATTGTTGTAGAATGAGTTGATTATTGAGAAGATCAACCAAATGCTGACCTTGCGCGGTGCTGAGAGTGACATTTGGGGAGTAAACTGAAGAAACCAGAGATACTGGTTCTGTCACAGAAGCATTGACCTTAGATTTTGTGAATTTAAAATTGGGGGGAATGCATGAAGTCTATAGCACTTAGCCTTGATATGACCTTCATGACCACAGTGATGACACGCAATTGGTTTTCCTTTTGAGAAACCTGATTTTTGTGATGGAGCAGTGTTGTTACTCTTGTAAGCATTCACATTTTTAACTCCAAATTGGTAAGCACCCTGAGTGTGAGGAGTAGCTCCAACAGTGTTGGCAGTGACATTCATTGCAAAATTTTGTGTTTGAACAGAATTACACTGCAATTCCATTTGTTTCTCTTGTTTCACAACTTTGGCAAAGACTGAGTTCAGACGTGGAATAAGATCCCTCAAAAACAATTGATCTCTTACTGACTTGTATTGATTGCTTAGTCCCATTAGAAACTGCATGATTCTTTCCAATTCTGGAGATTGCTTCCACATATTAACAACTCCACATTGACATTGATCTAGATCCACAATCACAACTAGGTAATGGCTTGTAACTTGACAACTCATCCCAGAGACCTTTCAACTTTATAAGATAAAGAGTAACAGACATTCCATCTTTCTTAAGACTAGTGATCAACTGTGTTAGCTGGAAAATTCTAGGAAAATTTCCTTGAGAGAACCTCTGTAACAAGTCCATCCATATCTCTCTAGCAGTTGATCTACAGACAACACTGCTAACAATATCCCTTGAAAATGAATTCAACAGCCAGGACATAACCATGCTATCACACCTTCGCCAAAGAGAATACAAATATGAACCAATTGCAGGTTCAGAAACAGTATCATCAACAAAATCAGCTTATTCTTAGCTCAGAGAGCCACCACAATCCGTTTGTGCCATGTTTAAAAATTACTACTGCCCATTTTTTTAGAAAGTAACACAACTCCAGGATTATCTGAGTTGTGAAGAAAATAAGGAGAAGAAATATCCATACCTAGAAGAGAACCTCTAGCAGATTAGCGCTCCATCAAAACTCGATCCGAGAAAACATAATGGATCTGAAACCTTCAGATCTCCAGACGCGAAACTAAATGAAACTTCACCAAATCAGCAGCAACCAGGCTCTGATACCATATTGAAATCCATTGAACAATTTTTGAAGCAACCTAGGGTTTCATGGATAACGAAGAAGAAGAAAAAGGCGACGAAGAAGAGAACCATATCTTCTCTCTGTATTTTATTCACCACAATGATGATAATGAAAATTACAGAGAAAATGAGGAAATGAAATCCCCTTTTGAAAGAAAGCAACTAACGGAAGTCCACCGTTAACCAATCATGACGTGCCACATCACCAACTTGGTAACGGCAGAAAACAAACTAAAACGAGCCATAAAACGACGTAGTCTTGCTTAGACAAGAAGTAAAAATTACATGCACACCCCATCAATCCAAGATCGTCTGAGATTAAAAGATAGCCAAATAATCCAACGGATACTGCTGCATCTGGAAATACAGAAGTTTCATGTCATCAGTTTGGCTACCATTGCAATTTAGTCTAGGGGCATTTATCAATGATCTCTAATAAAATAGTCTACAACTATTGCGATTTTGTCCTCAAATTATCTTTGATGTTCTAAAAAAACTGCCAAGTACTTCAGGCGAGAGATCGATTGCAACTTGCATTTGGCATCAACCTTGTTCATAAATAATGAGGGGTAATTGTAAGGATATCAAGTTAGTCCAAAACTATTTCCAAAATAATTTAATCAAAGATGGAGTAATTCATATATCATAGGGATATCAAGAAATCTATTTCCAAAAAAAAGTTGGACATACTCACACTCCAATAATATCTCAAGCATTAAACCAAATAAACTATGATATTTCACAATGCAAACAAAGAACACCAAATAAACAATCAGTAGTACTTTAATCTGTAGCCAAACTTTGAACCTAGAGAGAAATCAGTAGAAATTAAACAGTTTCTAGTAGAGACAACCAAGATCCTCAAACAGTACCCAAAGCTATCAAATTGAATCTCTGCATGATTCAAAAAATGAAACCTAGAGTAATCGAAGCCCACAAGCAAAGATCCAAACCTTAGCGCTTGCAACAAATGCGACAAATTAGGCTATGGAAGCCTGAAGACCAACCTTCGCCCCGATTCCTTTAGAGAGCTGCAATTCTTATGATAAGAGGTGTAATATGACAATTGACCTGACAAGAGAAGGCTTAGACAGATTTGAGAGAAGAAAGAGAAGAAATTTGGGGGTAAATTTGGGCGGGGGGTTTGGCGCTCGTCGTGCGCGTCCTAATGTTTCATTTACAAGGATCACGTTTATTTTTGAAAACACTTTTCTAATAGAAAACATAGTTCACGAAAACCCTAGCAAACTCATCATGTCCAACACTATAATATTGTGAAATAGATATATGGTTTATAATAAACTTTGTGGGTTGGTAGTAGCACATTCAAGACTTAGAGCATTTCGAACAAGTGGCACGGACGAAAAAGTTACCAAGACAGTAGTATGCTCGGGTCGCCATTAAAAAAAATAATCCCATAGACACAATTTATATGAATTTAATTCGAAAGTTAAAAACTTCTGTGGCAAAGCAAGATTTTTATCTCAACACACTATTTAAACCAAGGGATGTTTGCAAAAAAAAAAAAACAAAAACAAAAACAAAAAAAAACAAGGATTTTGCGACGGAAAAAACATGAGCAAATAGACAAAAAAAAAAAAAATCCCCCGCCAAAACCATCCCTTTCACATAAGGTACTTGGATTCCGTGGAAAGAAGGAAATTAGAATATTTGAACTTAAATAATTCACCTTCTGCTAGAGATGATAAAGGAAACTGGACTAACTATCCTATGCAGCATCCAGCAGATCTCAAGTTTGGAGCTGAACTCCGTGATTTCATGGCAACAAAGGTTAGTATCTTATATCAGTGGAATCACTCCCTGCTTAAAACCGAGAGTGAAGTGGAGGTGCATTTTATTATAGAAGAAGGCATTCCTCATCACTCTCTGGGAGATGACATTATGGATACCAAAAGAAAGCTAGTTCTTCGTTGTCGTATCAATTTAGTAACACGTGAAGCCAACTGATGTGCTATTATCGATCCTAGCGAAGGAAGCACGGTTTCAAGGAAAGAGCTATACTGAGCTCAACAACCCTCCTGCCTCCTTGATTATGGAGATCGATGATGATAAAGTTGATGTTCTCCAAAATGCAGCCAATGTTTAGTTAGGCCACGTTAGGCCTTGTTTCACATGTAATGAATGTTTGTTTATGTGTTTGTTTAGTTGGGCTATCCAAGCCAACTGCTGAGGGCAGTCTAACATTAGTATGAGCCCGAAAAATGGAATGTCATAACTGTGTGATCACATATGTATGCAACTTCGGGAAGCTAACGTTTCTAGTATGAGCCCAAAAAATGGAAACACGTTGACCGGACAACATTTCATCTGCGTGCTATTAGATTGATTATGGTAGCTGGATTGCTTTTGGGGAGGATGAACATCAGAGCGTGGATGATCTTAAAGCAATTGTTGCTAAACTCGGTCATACAATGTGGGCGTGATCAGCTTGTGGTGGCATCTTTTTATTGGGGGTGGGGTGAAGTGTCTCAGTGTCATCTTCTTCAACAAAGACCCTTTCAGTCGGTTGTGTCGTTCAGGGCATGATCACTGACCTTGTCTGCATTACTCCTGGGGGTGAAGGGAATTCCTATATATACCACCGAACTACTTCGAAGAAGTCCTTTAAAATGAAAACTAAGTCATGTGAAGTTGTGAACTGCATAGTCTTTGAAATAGGTTGTCCTACGAAAGAGATTGTTGTGTTTCTTTAAATTGGTCGAGCTTTCACCCTATGGTTTTGGTGAACCAAAGATCAATACTTGCCTCAAGTTGTAGATGGTCAAGAAAAAATTAGGGAACCCAAATGAATGTGAGGAAATATTCTTCTTACACCATTTGGGGTTACTTTTAAGTTTTTTTTTTTCCTTTTCTTTTCGTAACATGCTGCAATTCTCTACAACAAAAATAATATAGTATCACTTAATTTACAATTATAACAAATGCCTAAATATAGAAACTATTGACAGTCATCTTCATTGTAGATTAGAAGGCACAAGAAACGATTTTGCACAGAGATATGGTGAGACATAAGTTTGAAATTAGTTCCTCAAAAAACCAACCAAATTGCAATGAAATATTGATCTTGTTACAAGGGCACCAAATATTTTAAATTGTGTGAATGAAAATTTAAGACCGTTGAAAAAAGATTCAAACAAAAAGAAAAACTATGAATATTACGCAGTCGTTTTATCATGCGTTATATTTGGGCATGACTTAGACATGACTTGTGCTTATTTATGGTCATACGACTAAGTTCAATTTGTATTGAAGTTGTTATAAATATGTGTCACAAGAATCATCCAGTTGATATAGCTCTCCAATAATTAATTATCACATTCTTTATATGATGATTATATTACCGACAATTTTTAGGAATCTAATTAGTTATAGCATGACTGGTATGTGAACGTCGGGATATTGGTGGGAACAAAATGTAACAAAGAATGGTTAGATTCTTCCAGCCCTTATTCCCAACGTCACGCCAATGACACTTCGTGACAAAAGTGTCCATTAAACAAGTCATGTCAATTGTGCCACCAATACTTTACCGCACCAAGGTGGCTTCCGCATTCATATTCTAACAATTGGGCTATGTTCTGGGCATCAAATCAACTCGATTCAAACATTCTGAACTCATTTGAAGATGATGGTGGAAGAGTATATGATCTTATCTACTTTTTATACTTCTATGTGGGGTACGAAAGTATACTATTCTTGATATAGCTTTTTCCAAATTTGCCCCATGGGGTGTTATCCATTATACACTATAGACTACACCAATTTGTGAACATCTATACATATGAATGCTGCAATATCCTATCATATTACGGTAATAATTCTCTTATTTTAAGATTTCATTTATTCTTACTCATATGCTTCGTTAACTAGAGTTCTCAGGCCATACTGTAATCAACTGGTTACCAATGGTCTAATTTCTCTTACGAGTGATCATATGTATTGAGATACTAAAATATATATCCCACTATAATCTAGGCTCCCTATGATCTATTGTTTCGTCTTCTTTTAAGGCTGCATTTGTGTAAGCCTACATTAATTTGTTGATACGTCACCAATGCCGCACAGTGGATATTTGAACACAGCACAACGCGAACACGCGATATATGAGTGAAAGAAAAATAAGAATACGCGAATTTGATGTTCGCCAAATCACCTACCGGCATGGAGGGAGAGAGAAATTTCACTAGTACGACGTATCAGCGATGATTAGAAAAATAAATATGACGAGTAACAAATCTACACCGTGGAACATCGTCACCTTTTCTAATTAATCTTCCCCAGATGATTGACTCTTGATTGCAGATGATCAAGAAGTTATGAGATTGATAAAGAAGCGACTTCGCTCTGCAGATTTACAAATTGTGCTCGTAGAAAAGAAACATCAAGTAAAAGATCACTGGGAGATCATTTCGACTCCGCCATAGCTAAAAGAGCTTACAGTTACTAGTCGTTCTTATGACTCGTATAGCAGTAGCCTCTCTGTCCTTGTAAAGAGCTATAAATTCCGCTGGCTAATTGATCACATTGTCGCGTGTGGGAGCTCCCGAGCACTGACATTATAGCATGATACCCATTTCATATTTAAATGCCAAATGGAATTCGGAGGTTTGAATCAGAAAAAAACGATGTGAACACAATATGGTTTCTTGAAACTGAAGGATTTAACACTTTTGTTTGTTAGTGAAAATCACTATTTTTTTTTTTTTTTTACTAATAAAATTATGATAGGCCAAATTAGTTGTCGTAGTATATTAATACAAAAAAGTATCGGTAAATTGGTCATTTTGTTTCTTAAGAAAAAAAAAAGTATAAAAAATCATGAAACCCAACTTTTTTTAGAATTCGGTCTTACACTACAAAGCCAAAATTCATAAGCTAGCACAAAGGAAGTCATACCAAACCTTTCACGAAAGTTCGAAACAGATTAAAAGTTCAAAGTGGATTAAAAGCTGAAAATAAACCATACCACACCCCATCCATCTTCCAACTTGTTCCTAATAACCACCAGTACATAATTGGGTCTGCTTTAAACGACTTTCGGGATTCCCTCCGGGTTTGTGTGGTGCTCGATATTTTCTCGGGTAGGAAACTTGCATTTGGTGTATCGTAATGTAGTAGTTAGAATATATTTGTTGAATATGACTTTAATTCAAAGGCGGCAAAAGTCAAAGGCGGCTAAGAGATTTAGAAAACAAATTGGGGCGGCAAATTTTGGCAGTTTCTGGGTTGTTTTCTTATTTGTTCTATAGTCGTTTTGGGATGTCTTGGGCACTAAGTCGGTCTCATATGTCTATATAAGGGACCTATGTTGTGTCTAAACATTGTGGGTTGTATTTGTGGTGTTTCTCTCTAATAAACGGGGTTTTTTGGGTCGTGGAGGTAGCTACCTCATCGCTAGTGAACCACATTATATCGGGTGTGTTCTTGTGCTCTTATTTTCATCGATTTCATCGTTCTCTAAGCTCTACCCAGATCATAAAAAGCTGGTATCAGGGCCTGGTTGCGGTGTTCTAAGATCATAGTGGAGCTACAGGGCTAGGATTTCACAATCCGTGAAATTCATCGCTATGGTTTCACGATCAAGGTGGAGCACGCATTTGTGTAGGGTTTTGATGCAGGTTACGCAGCGGAATAACAAAATTAATCCTGCTCAAATCCCTCAAAGGATCACTGGTAAGTCATCATAACATGAAAAGGGCATAATAGATGTGTATCTTAGTTTGGAAGATCACGCGAAGAATAGTGTATTCGTCTCTACGAGTATCCACACCTTGGATTCTTGATTGGATTCCTTCCCACCGCGTAGTGCTAGCAACAAAAGGATGAAGAGATCACGCAAATCGAGGCACGGAGGGGCGGTCCTCTTTTGGTGGCCGACGGGTGAGGGACGACAATAGGGGCTTCGGCCTCTATTGTTGCTCTCTCTCTCTCTCTTGCTTTGTTATGTTTCTCTCAATAATGACTCTAGTGAGAAAAAAACAACCCAGAGTTCCTTTATATAGTAATAACTCTTTATTAACTACATAAAAGTCCCAATACTAATCATGTCCTTACATGAATTAGTCCACTTGCAAATTAGTCCCACTAACTTTGCTTGTGGTTGCGTTATGATCCATTTATGAATTAGTACAACTAATTAATATCGATATCCAATTCAATCCACTCGGTGTGTGACCCCATAGGTTTCTACTTAGTTGGTAGTTCCACTTCAACTCAAGGGACAAGTTAAACATATTTGGGTTCCTAAAGAGGTTATACCACCTAACATGGTTGACCCTGAATATGAATCTAAATTCTACACTTGGTCTAACAGTTGGGTAAGGCAATGCATGGTGTTTGCAGGTTGTCACCAAGTGCAAAGAACAGAAATGGATCATGGATAGTGGTTGCTCCAGACACATGAGTGGGAAGTGTTCTTTATTCTCTGAATTGACGGAACATGCAGGAGGAACTATCACACTTGGTGACAAATACAAATGCAACATCATTGGTATTGGAAATGTTTGTAATAGTTCTGAACTTCTATCTCAAATGTATATCTAATAGATGGTCTTAAGTTTGATCTGCTTAGTGTATCACAATTATGTGAAAAATGTAATAAGGTTATCCTTTACAAGGAGAAATGTGTGGTGCAAGATGAGAAATCATGAAATTTCATTCTCACTACTCCTACATCAAATAATCTTTATTTTCTAAGTACGAACAAAGTTACAGGAGAAAGTTTAGAGTGCCTCCAGACCTTGAAGGAAGATTCAAAGGTTTGGCACAGAGCTTGGACACATTAACTTGCACACATTGAACAAATTAGTTTCCAAAGACCTGGTAAGAGGTCTGCCTTCTATCAAGTTCAAAGATGAAGAGTTATGCAAAGCATGTGCTCAAGGTAAACAGACAAGAAGTTCATTCAAGCCCAAGAACTTTGTGAGTACTACTAGACCTATTGAATTACTTCATATGGATCTCTGTGGTCCTATGAGAACTCAAACTCCAAAGGGTAAGAAGTACATGCTGGTTATTGTAGATGATTTCCCTAGATTTACTTGGGTAATGTTTCTTAGAGATAAATTTGAAGCTCTAACTGAAGTTTCAAAGCTTTGTAATGAGCTTCAAACTTTGAAAAACCTGCCCATTGCTTCAATTAGAAGTAATCATGGCAGAGAATTTGATCAAATTGAGTTTGATTTATTTTGTGCTAAGTATGGCATCTCTCACAACTTTTATTCTACTAGAACTCCTCAACAAAATGGAGTTGTTGAAAGAAGAGCATGACTCTTGAAGACATGTCTAGGAAAATGTTTCAGGAGAACAAGTTGCCAAAATCCTTTTGGGCAGAAGATGTAAACACTGTCAATTATATTCTTAATAGGCCTATCTTGAAGAAGACCCCTTATGAGCTCTTCAAAGGAAGAAAGCCGAATATTTCTTATTTCAAACCTTTTGGCTGCACTTGTTTACGTTAATTATTTAGTTATATTCGATCAGGCTTTCTTGTCTGGACCGTAAAATTCTAGGTTAGGAATAAGAGTCTATTTATACATTGTTGTTTTTTTGAGGAACAAACTTTATTTCATAAATCAACTTGTGATAAAATTACATCACCGTTTAGCACTCTTGAAACCACATTGGACAAACTTCTAACCATTGTTCAGAAAATAAATGTTGTTTCGTTCTTGCAGCTAGGTGATGAGCTGCTTGGTTAGAGATACGAGGAACTGAACAAATTTTTGCGTCTTCAAAACTTTCCAGTAGGAGAGAAATTTCAGGAAAAAAATGTCCACAGTGGATGAGTGGTCATAGATGTTCTCGCCTCTTAAATACTTATTCAAGTCGTCTATGAGCAGCTAGGCGTCTCCTTCGATCAAAACACGTCCCTGACCCATGACATAAGCCAACTGTATACCCATCAGCATTTCCCGAGCTTCAACATCGCGAGGACTTTCTCCCATCCATCCAGCACAAACTCGATAAGCCAATAATCTTCCATTTTTGTCTCAAATAACCACACCTCCTCCAATGCCCTCAAGTAATAATCAAATCCTCCATCAAAGTTGATTTTTGTGAAGCCTTCAGGAGGTACCGACCAGTGATGTTTTGGCACCGAACCCCTGTCCTTACTGTTTGCACTGGCGATGTTTTCAATCTCCGCCATTCGAAACTCCACTGCATCATAAATTTATTTCTCATCCTTGGCTACTCCTTTCAAGATCAGCGCGTTCCGCAAGTTCCACACTTCCCAAAACAAAAAACAGAATCTAGTTCTATCTTTAGGATTTGCCTTCATGAGCAAGTTAGAAAGCCAATATTTGTATCCCAGAACAATTTTTAGCAACTCGCAACTAAAATCCATCATCATCCACTACTTTTTTATCATTGAACATTCAGTAAAGAGATGTACTTCTGTTTCTCCTTGCCTACCGCACAATGGACACAGATTATTAACTTGAACATTCCTTCTTAATATAATTGTAGACGTGGGGAGGATGTCATGACAGTTTCTCCACATTAAGTGCAAGATCCTTTTGGGCCCTTTGATCTTCAAGAGCAGTTCAAAAAAACTAGCCCAATCCTCATTATCAGCTCTATTTTCGTTCACATTTTGGTTCCTTATTGCCAACTCATACCCCGATTTTATCGTGTAAACACATTTTGGTTCTAAATGCAACACAATTATGTCTGGTGGTGGATTTTCCGAGATGGAGAGTGTGGCTATAGCGTTAATTTCCACATCCCATATAAAGCTCCTCAAGTAATCAGTATTCCAAGATCGATCAAGTTTAAAAAAATTACCTACTAGAGGACCCAAATTCAAATTTGGGGTGATTACCTTAAAGTTTGGATGATGCGGAATCCACGGTCAAACAGGCCAACCGAACAACCATCCCCTATACTCCATCTAATTCCCTTTTTCAGCAAATTTCTACCATATATAATACTCCTCCAAGCAAACAACGGTGCACTACCAAGTTCTAAAGATCAAAAATAAGAGTTCGCAAAATACTTTGCTTTCAGTACTCTACTAAGTAAGGAATTTGGATTTTGTAAGATCCACCTTTCTTGTTTGGCCAATAGAGCTTGATTGAATTCATTCATCTTCTTGAAACTCAACCCTCCTTCTTTCCTTCTATCTTGAATCTTGTTCCAAGCAAACCAGTTAATACAATTAGCTTTATCTCTTTCAGACCACCAGAATCGGCGGATTAGAGCTTCAATCTTTTCACATATACCACCCGGAAGCATAAAACAACTCATCGTATAAGTCGGTAGAGCTTGGGCCACTGCTTTAATCAAAACTTATTTTCCAACAATTGAAATAGTCTTCTCCTTCCATCCTTTGAGTCTACTGTATATTTTTTCTATAAGAGTATTGAAAGTAATAGATTTGTTTCTTCCCATAGTAGTGGGGAGAACCAAATACTTATCTTACTTATCATCCTCTTGAACACGAATAGTAGCCAGCAAATCAGTACGAGTACTCATGGGAACGCCAGATCATGATAAAGATGTGGGAGACCACTCGTCCTCCCTAGACGCTGTGAAACCTTCCAACCGACCCTCCGAGACAGCCAAAGAAACAGCCTGCAACAGGAACTCACTACAAATCAGAAACATATATGGTGAGATTGGACAGCCCTGCCTGAGGCCCCTCTCAAGAACCACACTCCCCATAGGTGCCCCATTCCTGATAAAAGAATACCTCGCTGTGGATATGCAATTAATAGTGAGTGCTAAAAATTTGGGGCCGAACCAAGGTGCTCTAGAGCTTCTTTCATAAACTTCTATTCCACCCTGTCGTAAGCTTTGCTCATATCTATTTTTCAGTGCCACGTGTCCTTTCTTCCCCTTCTTTCTCGTCTTAAGAGAGTGAATTACCTCAAAGTCGTTATATGTTATGTAGTACTTAAGTTATTTTTATCGAATGTATTGAAAAAGAATTTCTTATTCGATCAACCCATTAGATTTTTAAAAATATCGTCGTAGGCTACAAGCTATGTGGTCAGTTTTTGACGATTTTCACAAAATCGTTGACCCTGATACCTTTACGGTATCAAAACAATTTTGGAGAAGTCTTTCAAAATGAAAATAAGTCATGTGAAGTTGTCAACTGCATGGTCTTTGAAATTGGTTGTCCTACAAAAGAAATTGTTGTGTTTTTTTTTAATTGGTTGAGCTTTCCATCGTATGGTTTTGGTGAAATAAAGATCAATACTTGCCTCAAATTGTAGAGGGTCGAGAAAAATTAGGGAACCCAAATGAAGGTGAGGAAATATTCTTCTTACACCATTTGGGGTTGCTTCTATGTCTTTTTTCATTTTCTTTTCGTAACCTACTGCAATTCTCGACAACAAAAATAAATATAGTATCAATTAGTGTACAATTGTAACAAATGCCTATATATAGAAACTGTAGACTTCATCTTCATTTTTACAAGCATTTTTGTTTGTAGATTAGAAGACACGAGAAACGATTTCGCACAGTGATATGGTGATATGTTAGGAAAGTTTGAATATGAATCAACTAGGTAATAACTTGGGGTCAAAGCTAAACAAATAAGGAAAAAAAAGGAAACAAATAGCACCACCACCGCTCCTAATTAAGGGAGGTTGGTGGCAGTATATATAACATGTGCTCATGCTTTGGTTTAGAAGTCAGGGAGCATACACACAAGGACTAGCTTATTTGGTTGCTTCGTAGAGAGCTTGTGTGTGTGTTCGGGTGGGTTTGTTTCGGGTTGCCTCCGTGGCCGTTGTGGCCACGGCGGCGGGCATTGTAATCGGGTTCTCTTCTCAATAAAATATCTGGTTCTGGCCGTGGATTAGCTAGCGGGTTCATTACGAATTCGTTAGTGAACCACATATAACATGTGCTCATGCTTTGGTTTAGAAGTCAGGGAGCATACACACAAGGACTAGCTTATTTGGTTGCTTCGTAGAGAGCTTGTGTGTGTGTTCGGGTGGGTTTGTTTCGGGTTGCCTCCGTGGCCGTTGTGGCCACGGCGGCGGGCATTGTAATCGGGTTCTCTTCTCAATAAAATATCTGGTTCTGGCCGTGGATTAGCTAGCAGGTTCATTACGAATTCGTTAGTGAACCACGTTAAATATCTGTCTCGTTCTTGTTTTGCTTAAGTCGTTCTTGCTCAAATACCCACATGTTATAACAAACTGGTAACAGAGCTCTGAAACAGGAATTCTGTTACAACAAACTGGTATCAGAGCCAGGTCTGGGGGAACACCAGTTTCAACAAACTGGTTTTAGAGCCGGGGTTCCAAGATCAGGGTGGAGCCAAGAGCTAGGGTTTCACGTTTTGGTGGATCTCAAAGCTAGAGTTTCGCGATTCAGGTGGAGCAGGCTATCGGAAGTGGGGTTTCGAGATTCCTCCAAGAACGATGTCTGGTTTGGCGATCAATATCGATCTATTCGAGAGGAGAAACGAGTACACCTACCATCTGACTGTGCTCCTGTTGGAGCAATCTGACGCGCATCTGATTAGGCGTGCAAGGGATCTGGCAAATCCAGCACGCATTCGGTTTCGGTGCGAATCTGGCAGTTCACGCGCATCTGGCGTTATGGCGATTGACGTTCAGGCGCAATCCGGCTCCCGCCGTGGAGCATCTGGCGTGTGAATTGAATATGGTTCTGGCTCATGCGTTGCAGGAACTCGTTGGAGTTGGAGTAACGACATGGAGCATCTGGATCGTGAGATTTCTGGCACGCGCATCTGATTCTGGTTCTGGCGCGCATTATGCACGAGTTTGTTCTAGCGTGCATCAGGTTTTGCAGTGTGTACCATGACACGCACTGAGCTCGCATCTGGCGCGATCTGTTTCGGGCGAGCATCTGGCGCATTTGAGGCATACGGGGCGCATCGGGCAAGACAATTTGGGCACTCGTCATCGGTGCATCTGGTCTGGATGACATCTGGGCATTCTGTCATGGTGCATCTGTCTGGCGCAATTGGGCGCATCTGGAATGTATTCGGTCCAGTCTCAGTGAATACATTCGAGTCTGGTTCTGGGTGGAACACTTGTTTCTGTTTCTGGGAGTGCTTTCACGTCGGGCGCAGTCGTTGCAGGAACGCATGGTAGTTGGAGCAACGATTTGGCGATTCGGGTTTCGCGTACAACTGCGGAACATCTGTTTGGGAGGCGTGCTCGTTTCTGGTTCTGGGAGACGCATCCAGTTCAAGTTTGAGAAGAGAAGAATCAGGTTCTGGTTTCGGATTGCTGATTTGATTCAAGTCAAGGTGGAGATTTGTTAGGAAAGTTTGACTATGAATCAACTAGGTAATAACTTGGGGTCAAAGCTAAACAAATAAGGGGAAAAAAGGAAACAAATAGCACCACCACCGTTCCTAATTAAGGGAGGTGGGTGGCAGTATATATAACATGTGCTCATGCTTTGGTTTAGAAGTCAGGGAGCATACACACAAGGACGAGCTTATTTGGTTGCTTCGTAGAGAGCTTGTGTGTGTGTGTTCGGGTGGGTTTGTTTCGGGTTGCCGCCGTGGCCGTTGTGGCCACGGCGGCGGGCATTGTAATCGGGTTCCCTTCTCAATAAAATATCTGGTTCTGGTCGTGGATTAGCTAGCGGGTTCATTACGAATTCGTTAGTGAACCACGTTAAATATCTGTCTCGTTCTTGTTTTGCTTACGTCGTTCTTGCTCAAATACCCACAGGTTATAACAAACTGGTAACAGATCTCTGAAACAGGAGTTCTGTTACAACAAACTGGTATCAGAGCCAGGTCTGGGGGAACACCAGTTTCAACAAACTTGTTTCAAAGCCGGGGTTCCAAGATCAGGGTGGAGCCAAGAGCTAGGGTTTCACGTTTTGGTGGATCTCAAAGCTAGAGTTTTGCGATTCAGGTGGAACAGGCTATCGGAAGTGGGGTTTCGAGATTCCTCCAAGAACGATGTCTGGTTTGGCGATCAAGATCGATCTAATCGAGAGGAGAAACAGGTACACCTACCATCTGACTGTGCTCCTGTTGGAGCAATCTGACGCACATCTGATTAGGCGTGCAAGGGATCTGGCAAATCCAGCACGCATTCGGTTTCGGCGCGAATCTGGCGGTTCACGCGCATCTGGCGTTATGGCGATTGACGTTCAGGCGCAATCCGGCTCCCGGCATGGAGCATCTGGCGTGTGAATTGAATCTGGTTCTGGCTCATGCGTTGCAGGAACTCGTTGGAGTTGGAGTAACGACATGGAGCATCTGGCTCGTGAGATTTCTGGCACGCGCATCTGATTCTGGTTCTGGGGCGCATTATGCACGAGTTTGTTCTGGCGTGCATCAGGTTTTGCAGCGTGTACCATGACACGCACTGAGCTCGCATCTGGCGCGATCTGTTTCTGGCGAGCATCTGGCGCATTTGAGGCATACGGGGCGCATCGGGCATGACAATTTGGGCACTCGTCATCGGTGCATCTGGTCGGGATGACATCTGGGCATTCTGTCATGGTGCATCTGTCAAGCGCAATTGGGCGCATCTGGAATGTATTTGGTCCTGTCTCAGTAAATACATTCGAGTCTGGTTCTGGGTGGAGCACTTGTTTCTGTTTCTGGGAGTGAATTCACATCGGGCGCAGTCGTTGCAGGAACGCATGGTAGTTGGAGCAACGATTTGGCGATTCGGGTTTCGCGTACAGCTGCGGAACATCTGTTTGGGAGGCGTGCTCGTTTCTGGTTCTGGGAGACGCATCCAGTTCAGGTTTGAGAAGAGAAGAATCAGGTTCTGGTTTCGGATTGCTGAGTTGATTCAAGTCAAGGTGGAGATTTGTTAGGAAAGTTTGACTATGAATCAACTAGGTAATAACTTGGGGTCAAAGCTAAACAAATAAGGAAAAAAAAGGAAACAAATAGCACCACCACCGTTTCTAATTAAGGGAGGTGGGTGGCAGTATATATAACATGTGCTCATGCTTTGGTTTAGAAGTCATGGAGCATACACACAAGGACGAGCTTATTTGGTTGCTTCGTAGAGAGCTTGTGTGTGTGTGTTCGGGTGGGTTTGTTTTCGGGTTGCCGCCGTGGCCGTTGTGGCCACGGCGGCGGGCATTGTAATCGGGTTCTCTTCTCAATAAAATATCTGGTTCTGGCCGTGGATTAGCTAGCGGGTTCATTACGAATTCGTTAGTGAACCACGTTAAATATCTGTCTCGTTCTTGTTTTGCTTACGTCGTTCTTGCTCAAATACCCACAGGTTATAACAAACTGGTAACAGAGTTCTGAAACAGGAGTTCTGTTACAACAAACTGGTATCAGAGCCAGGTCACGGGGAACACCAGTTTCAACAAACTGGTTTCAGAGCCGGGGTTCCAAGATCAGGGTGGAGCCAAGAGCTAGGGTTTCACGTTTTGGTGGAACTCAAAGCTAGAGTTTCGCGATTCAGGTGGAGCAGGCTATCGGAAGTGGGGTTTCGAGATTCCGCGAAGAACGATGTCTGGTTTGGCGATCAAGATCGATCTGTTCGAGAGGAGATTCATGTACACCCACCATCTGACTGGGCTCCTGTTGGAGCAATATGACGCGCATCTGATTAGGCGTTCAAGGGATCTGGCAAATCCAGCGCGCATTCGGTTTCGGCGCGAATCTGGCGGTTCACGCGCATCTGGCGTTATGGCGATTGACGTTCAGGCGCAATCCGGCTCCCGGCGTGGAGCATCTGGCGTGTGAATTGAATCTAGTTCTGGCTCATGCGTTGCAGGAACTCGTTGGAGTTGGAGTAACGACATGGAGCATCTGGCGCGTGAGATTTCTGGCACGCGCACCTGATTCTGGTTCTGGCGCGCATTATGCACGAGTTTGTTCTGGCGTGCACCAGGTTTTGCAGCGTGTACCATGACACGCACTGAGCTCGCATCTGGCGCGATCTGTTTCTGGCGAGCATCTGGCGCATTTGAGGCATACGGGGCGCATCGGGCATGACAATTTGGGCACTCGTCATCGGTAGATCTGGTCTGGATGACATCTAGGCATTCTGTCATGGTGCATCTGTCTGGCGCAATTGGGCGCATCTGGAATGTATTCGGTCCTGTCTCAGTGAATACATTCGAGTCTGGTTCTGGGTGGATCACTTTTTTCTGTTTCTGGGAGTGCATTCACATCGGGCGCAGTCGTTGCAGGGAACGCCTGGTAGTTGGAGCAACGATTTGGCGATTCGAGTTTCGCGTACAGCTGCGGAACATCTGTTTTGGAGGCGTGCTCGTTTCTCGTTCTGGGAGACGCATCCAGTTCAGGTTTGAGAAGAGAAGAATCAGGTTCTGGTTTCGGATTGCTGAGTTGATTCAAGTCAAGGTGGAGATTAGTTAGGAAAGTTTGACTATGAATCAACTAGGTAATAACTTGGGGTCAAAGCTAAACAAACAAGGGGGGAAAAAAGGAAACAAATAGCACCACCACCGTTCAAGGGAGGTGGGTGGCAGTATATATAACATGTGCTCATGCTTTGGTTTAGAAGTCAGGGAGCATACACACAAGGACGAGCTTATTTGGTTACCTCGTAGAGAGCTTGTGTGTGTGTAATCGGGTGGGTTTGTTTCGGGTTGCCGCCGTGGCCGTTGTGGCCACGGCGGCGGGCATTGTAATCGGGTTCTCTTCTCAATAAAATATCTGGTTCTGGTCGTGGATTAGCTAGCGGGTTCATTACGAATTCGTTAGTGAACCACGTTAAATATCTGTCTCGTTCTTGTTTTGCTTACGTCGTTCTTGCTCAAATACCCACAGGTAACAAACTGGTAACAGAGCTCTGAAACAGGAGTTCTGTTACAACAAACTGGTATCAGAGCCAGGTCTGGGGGAACACCAGTTTCAACAAACTGGTTTCAGAGCCGGGGTTCCAAGATCAGGGTGGAGCCAAGAGCTAGGGTTTCACGTTTTGGTGGAACTCAAAGCTAGAGTTTCGCGATTCAGGTGGAGCAGGCTATCGGAAGTGGGTTTTTGAGATTCCGCCAAGAACGATGTCTGGTTTGGCGATCAAGATCGATCTGTTCGAGAGGAGAAACAGGTACACCCACCTTCTGACTAGGCTCTTGTTGGAGCAATCTGACGCGCATCTTATTAGGCGTGCAAGGGATGTGGCAAATCCAGCACGCATTCGGTTTCGGCGCGAATCTGGCGGTTCACGCGCATCTGGCGTTATGGCGATTGACGTTCAGGCGCAATCCGGCTCCCGGCGTGGAGCATCTGGCGTGTGAATTGAATCTGGTTCTGGCTCATGCGTTGCAGGAACTCGTTGGAGTTGGAGCAACGACATGGAGCATCTGGCGCGTGAGATTTCTGGCACGCGCATCTGATTCTGGTTCTGGCGCGCATTATGCACGAGTTTGTTCTGGCGTGCATTAGGTTTTGTAGCGTGTACCATGACACGCACTGAGCTCGCATCTGGCGCGATCTGTTTCTGGCGAGCATCTGGCGCATTTGAGGAATATGGGGCGCATCGGGCATGACAATTTGGGCACTCGTCATCGGTGCATCTGGTCTGGATGACATCTGGGCATTCTGTCATGGTGCATCTGTCTGGCACAATTGGGCGCATCTGGAATGTATTCGGTCCTGTCTCAGTGAATACATTCGAGTCTGGTTCTGGGTGGAGCACTTGTTTCTGTTTCTGGGAGTGCATTCACATCGGGCGCAGTCGTTGCAGGAACGCATGGTAGTTGGAGCAACGATTTGGCGATTCGAGTTTCGCGTACAGCTGCGGAACATCTGTTTTGGAGGCGTGCTCGTTTCTCGTTCTGGGAGACGCATCCAGTTCAGGTTTGAGAAGAGAAGAATCAGGTTCTGGTTTCGGATTGCAAAGTTGATTCAAGTCAAGGTGGAGATTTGTTAGGAAAGTTTGACTATGAATCAACTAGGTAATAACTTGGGGTCAAAGCTAAACAAATAAGGGGAAAAAAAAGGAAACAAATAGCACCACCACCGTTCAAGGGAGGTGGGTGGCAGTATATATAACATGTGCTCATGCTTTGGTTTAGAAGTCGGGGAGCATACACACAAGGACGAGCTTATTTGGTTGCCTCGTAGAGAGCTTGTGTGTGTG
This sequence comes from Linanthus parryae, assembly GCA_023055425.1. Taxonomy (NCBI): domain Eukaryota; kingdom Viridiplantae; phylum Streptophyta; class Magnoliopsida; order Ericales; family Polemoniaceae; genus Linanthus; species Linanthus parryae. Next base: position 129,103,287 of record JALGPY010000001.1, read on the forward strand.
TGATCGGGTGGGTTTGTTTCGGGTTGCCGTCGTGGCCGTTGTGGCCACGGCGGCGGGCATTGTAATCGGGTTCTCTTCTCAATAAAATATCTTGTTCTGGTCGTGGATTAGCTAGCGGTTCATTACGAATTCGTTAGTGAACCACGTTAAATATCTGTCTCGTTCTTGTTTTGCTTACGTCGTTCTTGCTCAAATACCCACAGGTAACAAACTGGTAACAGAGCTCTGAAACAGGAGTTCTGTTACAACAAACTGGTATCAGAGCCAGGTCTGGGGGAACACCAGTTTCAACAAACTGGTTTCAGAGCCGGGGTTCCAAGATCAGGGTGGAGCCAAGAGCTAGGGTTTCACGTTTTGGTGGAACTCAAAGCTAGAGTTTCGCGATTCAGGTGGAGCAGGCTATCGGAAGTGGGATTTTGAGATTCCGCCAAGAACGATGTCTGGTTTGGCGATCAAGATCGATCTGTTCGAGAGGAGAAACAGGTACACCCACCTTCTGACTGGGCTCTTGTTGGAGCAATCTGACGCGCATCTTATTAGGCGTGCAAGGGATGTGGCAAATCCAGCACGCATTCGGTTTCGGCGCGAATCTGGCGGTTCACGCGCATCTGGCGTTATGGCGATTGACGTTCAGGCGCAATCCGGCTCCCGGCGTGGAGCATCTGGCGTGTGAATTGAATCTGGTTCTGGCTCATGCGTTGCAGGAACTCGTTGGAGTTGGAGCAACGACATGGAGCATCTGGCGCGTGAGATTTCTGGCACGCGCATCTGATTCTGGTTCTGGCGCGCATTATGCACGAGTTTGTTCTGGCGTGCATTAGGTTTTGCAGCGTGTACCATGACACGCACTGAGCTCGCATCTGGCGCGATCTGTTTCTGGCGAGCATCTGGCGCATTTGAGGAATATGGGGCGCATCGGGCATGACAATTTGGGCACTCGTCATCGGTGCATCTGGTCTGGATGACATCTGGGCATTCTGTCATGGTGCATCTGTCTGGCGCAATTGGGCGCATCTGGAATGTATTCGGTCCTGTCTCAGTGAATACATTCGAGTCTGGTTCTGGGTGGAGCACTTGTTTCTGTTTCTGGGAGTGCATTCACATCGGGCGCAGTCGTTGCAGGAACGCATGGTAGTTGGAGCAACGATTTGGCGATTCGAGTTTCGCGTACAGCTGCGGAACATCTGTTTTGGAGGCGTGCTCGTTTCTCGTTCTGGGAGACGCATCCAGTTCAGGTTTGAGAAGAGAAGAATCAGGTTCTGGTTTCGGATTGCTGAGTTGATTCAAGTCAAGGTGGAGATTTGTTAGGAAAGTTTGACTATGAATCAACTAGGTAATAACTTGGGGTCAAAGCTAAACAAATAAGGGGGAAAAAAAGGAAACAAATAGCACCACCACCGTTCAAGGGAGGTGGGTGGCAGTATATATAACATGTGCTCATGCTTTGGTTTAGAAGTCGGGGAGCATACACACAAGGACGAGCTTATTTGGTTGCCTCGTAGAGAGCTTGTGTGTGTGTGATCGGGTGGGTTTGTTTCGGGTTGCCGTCGTGGCCGTTGTGGCCACGGCGGCGGGCATTGTAATCGGGTTCTCTTCTCAATAAAATATCTGGTTCTGGTCGTGGATTAGCTAGCGGGTTCATTACGAATTCGTTAGTGAACCACGTTAAATATCTGTCTCGTTCTTGTTTTGCTTACGTCGTTCTTGCTCAAATACCCACAGGTAACAAACTGGTAACAGAGCTCTGAAACAGGAGTTCTGTTACAACAAACTGGTATCAGAGCCAGGTCTGGGGGAACACCAGTTTCAACAAACTGGTTTCAGAGCCAGGGTTCCAAGATCAGGGTGGAGCCAAGAGCTAGGGTTTCACGTTTTGGTGGAACTCAAAGCTAGAGTTTCGCGATTCAGGTGGATCAGGCTATCGGAAGTGGGGTTTCGAGATTCCGCCAAGAACGATGTCTGGTTTGGCGATCAAGATCGATCTGTTCGAGAGGAGAAACAGGTACACCCACCTTCTGACTGGGCTCTTGTTGGAGCAATCTGACGCGCATCTTATTAGGCGTGCAAGGGATCTGGAAAATCCAGCACGCATTCGGTTTCGGCGCGAATCTGGCGGTTCACGCGCATCTGGCGTTATGGCGATTGACGTTCAGGCGCAATCCGGCTCCCGGCGTGGAGCATCTGGCGTGTGAATTGAATCTGGTTCTGGCTCATGCGTTGCAGGAACTCGTTGGAGTTGGAGCAACGACATGGAGCATCTGGCGGGTGAGATTTCGGGCACGCGCATCTGATTCTAGTTCTGGCGCGCATTATGCACGAGTTTGTTCTGGCGTGCATCAGGTTTTGCAGCGTGTACCATGACACGCACTGAGCTCGCATCTGGCGCGATCTGTTTCTGGCGAGCATCTGGCGCATTTGAGGAATACGGGGCGCATCGGGCATGACAATTTGGGCACTCGTCATCGGTGCATCTGGTCTGGATGACATCTGGGCATTCTGTCATGGTGCATCTGTCCGACGCAATTGGGCGCATCTGGAATGTATTCGGTCCTGTCTCAGTGAATACATTCGAGTCTGGTTCTGGGTGGAGCACTTGTTTCTGTTTCTGGGAGTGCATTCACATCGGGCGCAGTCGTTGCAGGAACGCATGGTAGTTGTAGCAACGATTTGGCGATTCGAGTTTCGCGTACAGCTGCGGAACATCTGTTTTGGAGGCGTGCTCGTTTCTCGTTCTGGGAGACGCATCCAGTTCAGGTTTGAGAAGAGAAGAATCAGGTTCTGGTTTCGGATTGCTGAGTTGATTCAAGTCAAGGTGGAGATTTGTTAGGAAAGTTTGACTATGAATCAACTAGGTAATAACTTGGGGTCAAAGCTAAACAAATAAGGGAAAAAAAGAAAAAGGAAACAAATAGCACCACCAGCGTTCCTAATTAAGGGAGGTGGGTGGCAGTATATATAACATGTGCTCATGCTTTGGTTTAGAAGTCAGGGAGCATACACACAAGGACGAGCTTATTTGGTTGCTTCGTAGAGAGCTTGTGTGTGTGTGTTCGGGTGGGTTTGTTTCGGGTTGCCGATGTGGCCGTTGTGGCCACGGCGGCGGGCATTGTAATCGGGTTCTCTTCTCAATAAAATATCTGGTTCTGGCCGTGGATTAGCTAGCGGGTTCATTACGAATTCGTTAGTGAATCACGTTAAATATTTGTCTCGTTCTTGTTTTGCTTACGTCGTTCTTGCTCAAATACCCACAGGTTATAACAAACTGATAACAGAGCTCTGAAACAGGAGTTCTGTTACAACATGAGACATAGGTTTGAAATCAGTTCCTCAGAAAACAACCAAATTGCAATGAAATGTTGATCTTATTATAAGGGCACCAAATGTTTTGAATTGTGTGAATGAAAATTTAAGAACGTTGAAAAAGATTCAAACAAAAAATTTGTGAATATTATGTGGTCGTTTGTTCGTGCGTTATATTTGGCACGACTTGGGGACATAACTTGTGCTTATTTATGGTCATACGAACTAAGTTCAATTTGCATTGAAGTTGTTATAAATATGTGTCACAAGAATCATCCAGTTGATCAACTATCTAAGCTCTCTAATAATTAATTATCACATTATTTATCTAATGATTATAGTACCGAAAATGTTGAGGAATCTAACTAGTTATAGCATGATTGCTATGAGAACGTCCGGATATCGGCTGTACCAAATAATGGTTAAATTCTTGGGTTTATAGCATTTGACTCCCCTGTGGTTTGAGGTTTGTGTGAAATTCCCTCATGTGGTTCCAAATTATGCATAAAGCATCCATGTGGTTTGGTAGATGTGCGCTTTTCGTTAAGTTAACAGAATCCGTCTAAATCACCATTTAAAAAGTTATGTTCACCCCTGACTTTGTTTTGCTTCATATTTTATGGTTAATTTCAATTGTGTTTGGTGTTGTGATGAGGGTCGGTTTGGTGTCCATTCAGGGGCTCTGTTAGAAAAGTGAAAACATTAACATACTACAAAATCTGAAAAATGTGCAGGAGGAAGAGAGGAAGGGAAAGGTGATGTCAGTCGAGGTGGTTGCTGTTTGTTCTAGGGTGTGGAAATGGTTATGTTGGTGATGGTTGAGGTTAATTGGGTTTGATTTGTGTTTTAATCGATTTTGGAGGATGGACTTTGTTGGCGGTGTTTCATGTAACCGCCTCAACTGACATTTTATCTTATCAAAAAAAGTGTAAGAATATTTAGATCTCATACGAGAAATTAAAACACCTTACAGTAATCATAAGACGTACAATTTGATTTGGGCATGTTCGTGACCACCGAATCTCCATGAATTTTGAAGATATAGTGCACTGGATCTTCCCCTCCTACTCCCACTCTTGTAGTTTTTTGATAGGGCTCCGCAACTGGTAGCATATCAAGGAGTCCAATGACCAACTAGCCCACACTTCCATACCATACTAATAATAACATTAAGATGCACCATGACCCAAACAAAGGATTACAAACGTATTGGACTTGTATGAACCACTTTCAACCCGTTTTATAAATACTGAAATACAATTATTGGCAGCCCAAATAATTAATTAAAAACAATTTTCTTACATTTCATTATCATCATCATTCATTTATTGCTCATCTTCTACCATGTTCTTCATTTTGCAGGAACATCTTTTCCTTTAATCTGCAAAGGGAGAAAGAGAGAAGAGACACGGTAAGTTAGCGAGAGAAATTGAGAAGAGAAAATGAGAAGATGAGGATAAATGGAGGGGTACTTAGGTCTTTTTATTTGTACTTAACAAAAAAATACACCTCCCGCACATAAATGAAACCACGAGGAGTCTTTTTACGTCATTTGGAACTACAGGGAGGTGTTTCTCACAAATCTCTAACCACGGCGGGTAAAATGTAATTAACCCTAAATTTCCAGGTCAGTTTGTCAAGAGTGGAAAACAAATCATGAGTCTAACACTACCAAACTCACCTGCGCAACAATCCACCTAGCATTGGTTTCGTTTTGCATTGTTTTCTCTGGAGGCGGGACAAAATTGGGCTATGTTGTGGGTGTCACATCAACTCGATTCAAACATTCTGAACTCATTTGAAGATGGTGATCGAAGGCATATGATCTCATCTACTTTTTATACTAATATGTGGGGTGCGAAGTATAATATTTTTGAAATATTGCCCCATGGGGTGTTATCCATTATACACTACACCCATAACTCTTATAAACTTGCAATTTGTGAACAACATCTATACATATGATTGCTGCAATCAGTCAGTAATACATATGAAACAAGCATAAAAAGTATAATATGGTAATAATTCTCTTATTTTAAGATTTCATTTATTCTTACTAATATTCTTCGTTACGAGGCCATACTGTAATCAACTGGTTAACAATGGTCTAATTTTATTTTCTCTTACAGGCAATCAGATTTGTTGAGGATGGATACTAAAATATATATCCCACTATAATCTAGGCTCCCTATGATCTATTGTTTTCGTCTTCTTTTAAGGCTGCAGTGTAAGCCTACATTTGTTAAAACGTCACTAATTCCGCGCAGTGGATATTTGAACACGGCACAACGGGAACACGCAATATAGGAGTGAAAGAAAACAAAGAATACGCGAATTTGATGTGTTTTACCAAATCACCTACCGACACGGAGGCTGTATGAGCGATGATTAGAAAATTAGATATGAAGAATAACAAATCTACACAGTGGAACATCGTCACCTTTTCTAAATAATCTTGCCCAGATGATTGACTCTTGATTCTAGATGATAAGTTATGAGATTGAGAAGCAACTTCACTCTGCAGATTTTCCAATTGTGCTCCTAGAAAAGAAACATCAAGTAAAAGATCACTGGGAGACAATTTCAACTCCGCCATAGCTAAAAAAGCTTACAATTAGTAGTATTTCTTATGACTCCTAGCCGTAGCCTCTATGTCCTTGTAAAGAGCTATAAATTCCACTGGCTAATTGATTACAATGTCGCGTGTGGGAGCTCCCGAGCACTGACATTATAGCATGATACCTGTTTCATATATTTAAATGCCAAATGGATTTCGGAGGTTTGAATCGGAATACAGACTATGTTGAACACAATATGGTGCCTTGAAACTGAAGGATTTACGTATATAATCTTCTTCTCCAAGCCATCCATCTTCCAACTTATTCCTAAGTACCAACAATACATCATTGGGTCTGCTTTAAACGACTTTCTGGATCCCCTCCTGGCTTGTGTGGTGCTCGATAATTTTTAGGGTAGGCAACTTGCATTTGGTGTCTCGTAATGTAGTAGGTAGAACATATTCATCTCGTGGGCATAGTAAAAGTTAGTTGAATCTACCTACCTAGTAGTATGTTGGAGCATAGTTGAATCATGAGTATTGTGTTTGTGAGTACGTTGCTCGGGCTTATATAATTCTGAGGTGCGTTTATTGTGGGATAGACGTGTTTTGGAAAGAAGGAAATTAATGAGTAAGGGTGCTATGTCACTTTGTCATTTCAGCATTAAGTGACTAGGTGCCTCTAGTTTGCGATACTGGAAGAAACCAAAATGTAACATAGAGAAGTAGTCACACTGTAGGTTGTCAGGAGCGATTGTCACCATCATTTTAAGTGTCCAGATTTGGACCGAGCATTTGCAACTCTCATTGCTTGGAAGCCTAGAAGGATGTTGCAAAGAGGATAACGTTCTTGAATCCATAGTGTCTAGATCTCTGGAAATTATGGATTTTCGGTATTTTGAAAACATCTCACGTGTTCTACCGACCTAATACTATATGCATCATTCCTTGTGATCGTGATCGATCTTGAAATTTAGTCCATACTTGTCGAAACCCGTATAGCAACGACAGATTGTTGATGGCTATGGATTAGGCAAGTGTAGTTTATACGGGATATCCTCCGCTTGCAATATGTTTGTATTCACGCATCCTGTTCCAGTCACCTTGCGAAATAGGTGGGGCCTAGTCGAAATGATTTTTGAATTTGAATACTTATGAAATCATCCATGTCCTAAATGTTAGAACACAGGCAATACATTAGACGACTGAATTAATATCTATTTACACAAAATAAAGTTCCAATCCAAAAGGGAAATCAACAATTTGTGAAACATAACCATTTTTTCTAAACCATTTGAGTTGCACCAATAGATCCCTTGTTATCATGAACCGTGTCATCAGACACAAACCCATGCTTAGTTATATCATACTTCTCCCCATCACCCCACAACGCATACGCCTCCTCCCCGTGAACCGCGTCGTCCCCGATCTTCAGCTGCTCTTCCGACATCCTCAGTGGTATCATCGTCCGAATCACGACACAGATGATCGAGGTTGCCACGATGTTCCAACCGATGATGAAAAAAGCGCCAACCAACTGTTTGAGGACTTGGATGCCTCCTGACCCGCCGTAGACACCGCCCCTGGAGTTGGCCACTGGGAGGAAGAGGTTGCAGAGGGTTGGTTCAGCGAAGAGGCCGGTGAGGAAGCCGCCTAGTAGGCCGGCGACGGCGTGGGTGTGGAATACGCCGAGGGTGTCGTCGACTTTCTGGAGGAGGGTCCACCGTTTGTGAACGATCATCATGGTGAACCACGGGACGCTTCCGGAGAGTATCCCCATGATTATTGCTGCCCAACCTTGGACAAGACCTGCAAAATCACTGTAATAAGTCTCTCCATGTGTTTGTGCAACAAGTCATACAGTATATAAGTAACTGTGTCAAAATCTTAAAATCTGCAGATTATCTCACATTTTACAAATTTCCTCCATTCTCTCTATTTTATTTCAGTTTGACTTTTACCACTATTCACTGGTCACATTGACCTGATGATCTGGATAGCTAAACGATACAGTTTTTTGATAATTTTTTCTGGTTACTCCACAACATTATGAAAACATTATCGAAAAATTGCACCGTTTTGCTATTCAAATCATCATGTCAAAGTGACACTATTACGGGTCAAAAAGTCGAAGTGAATAGAAATAGAAGGAACGAAGGAAGGACTTATTTTGGTTTCCCTCCAACAAAACTTGAAGTCTTTTTCAGTTGGATGATATGGGAATAGCATATTCAGGAGTTACCTGCACCAGGAGTGATGCAAACGAGGCCGGTAATCATGCCCTGAACGGCACCAATGACGGAGGGTTTTTTGAAGAAGATGACATCCAGACAAGTCCACACGAGCAAGCTGGTGGCGGCACAGATGTTGGTGTTGAGGACGGCCAAGGACGAGTCGATATTGGCGGTGTAAGGGTCTCCACCATTGAAACCAGCCCAGCCCATCCACAGCAACCCCGCCCCCGCCAACATTAGGAGTACATTGTTCGGAGGAAACCTCTCCCTGTCATTCTTCGACCTAGGCCCCACCTGTTCCAGGCAAACCCGACATGAGTTAATAAAAAAAAGGAGACGAGTCTTATCAATTCAGACAGTGTAATATACATTTTCATCATCTTACCATATATGACATTTCGACATTCTATTGCTTGTGAAGTCTGTAATCCGTTTGGCTTATGAACTCGAGAGCTTCATTTTAAATTTAATGAGTCTTTGTGATTTTGTCACTAATTAACAAGTATGCACTCGATCAACATTTTTAATAGGGCACCAAAAGTCTTGATTGCTTCAAATCGAAACTAGAATCCGTGATTAACATATGCTAGCGGAAACAATACGGATATGTGTATTGAAATTGTCAGCGTTGCAAGAAATAGAAGTAAATTAATGTATACCCAATAAGCTGCAGTGAAACCAGCAATCCCCGAAGAGAGATGGATGACATAGCCACCGGAGTAGTCCATGACGCCCCAATGAAACAAGAAACCGCCGCCCCACAGGCTAAATGCCCCCACGGTGTAGGAGAAAGTTAGCCACAACGGCACAAACATCATCCACGCCTTAATGTTCATCCTCCCCAACAGAGATCCGGCTAACAGTATCAATGTTATGGCAGCAAACACACACTGCAAACAACAAGATATGCCATCATTTCAGAATTCATTCATTTTGAAACTGGATTATAGTTGCATTATTGTAAATCACTGAAATTTCAATAACTTGATATCAATTACTAAGTAGAAAAGGATCGGTTACAAAAATGACCTAACAGGGTTGACCAAAGACTAAGTCAAAATGTTCTTTTATGAAAGCAACCCCCAAGTAGAGTACAAGTTATAGAAAACACTAGAAAGCGAAATATTGTTAGTTTTTACAAGTTTTATATCTTTTAATGATGATCATACAAAAACTAAAAAATTAAAATTAAATTAGTCCGGGGCATAAACGGGTGCTAACTTTAACTTAGCTAGTGGCTTACCTGTTGAGATAATATAATTTCGATTACATTTCTCATAATTACAAGCATGGGCGGAGCTGAGAATTCCAAAAAAGATGGACAATTAAGTAATTAATGTTCTTAAGCAAACTACGCTTAAAAAAAAGCAAGCTCGTGATCTTAAGCTACACCCGTTATTCCCAAATTAGGCCCTATGGAGGTGTCAACAAGAATTTGCCATTTTATGAGAGAGAAAATTAAGTGTTCATTTCGACGAGTACATGCCATTTCATGAGAGAAAATAACTTGGTTAGGTAATATCGCCATATGTTTAGAAAGTGATTTTGTAAAAGTTATGGTAAAAGTTGTTCGTAAAAGTTACAAAAAGTCAAATTTTAATACAGTAACTGCAACTATCCTGTTACATTATATTTGTTTATTTTGAAAAGAATCGTAGTGGAAGTTTAAGTATCAATACTCCAGAAGCAGCGGATAAGTAAATGTCAGTAATACAAATCGCACCGTTAGGTAACCGATAATTTTTTTTGAGGGAAATTAGGTAACCGATATTGATTGACCGAAAACGTAGAGCAAGATTCCAAATAGACTGAATCAAGAAACTGATGAAGATTCCACGGAGAGAATCAAAATAGAATCAAGAAAACAGAGCACGATTCCGGAAACAGAATGGGATCAGAATCAATAAATCACAGCAAGATTCTTTCTCTCTCTCAGGAACAACAAAGATAACAGAATTCAGAAATCAAAACAATTTACGAGACCGTGAAGAACAGAATCAAGAAATAGATCAAGATTCCAGAGAGAAAATGTGAAGTTGAATGAAGTAAACCGAGTACCACTATGATTCTTCTCTTCCTCATCATCCTGACTTTTACAACTATTCACTCGTTCACATTGACCCAGTGATTTCGATAGCTAAATGATGCAACTTTTTGATATTTTTCTCATAGTGTTCAAAAGGAAAAGTTAATCTATAACATGGTGAAAAAATTATCAAAAAATCATATCGATTTGCGATTCAAGTGAAAAAAGTCAAATGATAGAGAAGAGGAGAGTCAGAGTAATTTTCATTTTTTCAATACCTGAAACCAAACCATGGACGCCATAGGATAAAACGGCTCAATCATCGCGGTCTCAAGCGTCCCATCATGGTGATAATGCGTCGTCTCGGGCAACGCCGCCTGCTTGATCAGAAACTTCTGACCCAGCGCCGGCCCAGCTTTCCCCCAAAACGGCAGCAACTCGTCACCAAACGACATCTTATAAGCCCACGTCACCCAACAGATGACCACAGCAGCGAAGGCATACAACGCCATGAAGGCCGAATTGACGGCCCATTTCTTCTTCACGATGCTGCCGTAGAGGATGACCAGCCCCGGGACGCTCTGGAGTCCGACCAGCGTCGCGGATATCATCTGCCACGCGTTGTCGCCTTTGTTTAGCCAGTCGGGGACCGCCGCCGACGTGTTCCCCTGGTAAGCCAGTGGCACTACTGCCGCCGCCATGGTTCGCCGCCGAAGGGAGGGAGGTGGTGTGGTGGTATGTTTTGTGGGTGGAATCAGAATCTTCTGTTTCTTGTTTGAGAATTGAAGGGTTTACTTATAGTACTACTACTCCAAACAAGAAGGTTGACTTGTAGTAGTAATTGCCAGCTGGCTTGAAAATGTTTGTGGAGATATGGCATTTCTTGTTTAGAAAAAGGTATGGCATCTTTTTAAAAGCACACTAAACATTTGCTAAAATAAAGAATACGTTTCCCCTAAGAAAAAGTAATACATTATTGTAAATCTCTAAACTTATTTGCAGTTTATCATTTGTTATCAATAATTTGCTGCCATTTCATTTCAACTTTCAATTATTATTTTTTTTTTTTTGAGGAAAAAAACTGTATTAAATCAAGAAGAAACGTCTGCTACACAAATATCAGAGACAATAATCTTATCTAACCACGCTGGTTGCGTGTCCCAACGGGTTGAACTCCTCGTGTCATGTGCCTTTTTCGCCACTTGGTCTGCTGCCGCATTCAACACGCGTGGAACACCACTCAGCTTTAACTCTTCTAGAAACCCGAGGCTTTCCTTCATCTCCTCTAACACTTCGCCTGCATTCGAGAAGTCACTCCATCTTTCTCCCCTTATTGTTCTCTCTATGCTTCGGATTACAGTTGAAGAGTCTCCCTCAAGAATCACTCGCCGGGGACCCTTTTCGATTGCTGTTTCTATGCCCAGTTTCGCCGCTCTCATCTCCGCCTCTTTTTCATTTTCACACTTCTGGTAGAACTTTGCTCCTGCACAAATGAACGATCCATGTTGATTTCTGATAACAAACCCCCCGCTTGCGTTCTTCGAGGAAGAGATCCATGATCCATCAACATTTACTTTCACAAATCCCTCCGGAGGCGGTACCCATCTCTGATCTTTTGCCGAGTCTATCACAGGTATCATTCTCCTTCCTTCTTTCATTGCATCTTCCACTTCCTCGTATCTTGTAATGATCTCTGAAGGTATTGATTTGAAATCTGGAGTGACTCCTTGAAAGATTGCTTTATTTCGATTTACCCAGATTGTCCAGAGGCCTATGATGAACATTACTTGGTGTTCTTTGTTGTTGTTGATAAACTGGAGGTGGATCCATTCTTGGGTCTTCAAATCTGAACAGCTTTTGACAAAATCCGACCCAAATAACTTCTCCCACACCCCTTTTACTTGCTTGCAGTCTTGAAATAGATGTCTTGACGATTCAGCTGTTTTGTTGCAAAAAGGACAGTTTCTTCTGACTTGAATCCCTCGCTGTTGCAGGTTTTTTGAGGTAGCAAGGCTGTCATAGCTCAAACGCCAAGTGAAATGTTTAATCTTCGAGGGCACTTTCAGCTTCCAGATCTTGGCGATTGGATTATCCTGTCTCTCCGGATAGCCAACTATAGGGGTACTCTCTCTTTCCTTCGTTACTTGGTAGCCTGACTTTACTCTGTAGATCCCATCTTCCTCGAAGTGCCATATAAGCTTGTCTCTGCGTCTTGTTTCTGGTAGTTGAATGTCCAATACATCATCAATGTCCCACGGCTTCAGTGTCTGTTTATTTTGTCTTCATCCCATTCCATTCTGTTTGTGCTAATCAGTTCACTGACCTTCATTTGATCGCCTGCAGGTGTTTTCGTGATAAGGGAGAAGTTCGCCCTCTTCGGTACCCATTTGTCATTGATGTTCACTGTATTCCCGTCCCCAATCTTCCATCGAAGTCCCTTTTCCAGTATCTTGCGGCCTTCCAGAATACTCCGCCACGCAAAGGACGGAGCGTTTCCCAGCTTGGCTTCCATGAAGGATTTATTTGCAAAGTATTTTGCTTTTAGAACTTTCGTTAAAATGGAGTTGGGTTGTTGGATTATCCTCCACCCCTGCTTCGCCAGCATAGCTCTATTGAAGATCTTGAAGTCTCGAAAAGCTAAGCCTCCCTCCCTCTTGTTTCTTTGTATTTTGTCCCAGCTCATCCAGGCAATACCTCTGTCCTGGTCTGTTTTGCTCCACCAAAACTGTCGAATAATTTTTTCCATCCTGTCACAGATCCCGTTCGGAAGCAGGAAGCAGGACATCGCATACGTTGGGATCGCTTCAGCAATTGCTCTGATGAGTACTTCCTTTCCCCCTTGTGTGATAGTTTTTTCCTTCCATCCCTTTAACATGCTGCTTAGTTTTTCTAGAAGATTGTTGAAAGATATCGATTTGTTTCTACCCATTGTTGTAGGTAGTCCCAAGTACTTGTCATACCTTGCAACCTCCACCATGCCGCAGTAGTCCAGGACCACTTGTTTCGTCGTTGCCATGACATTGGAGGAGAACACGATCGCTGACTTCTCAATGTTTATTTTTTGTCCTGATGCTTCACTGTACAATTGTATAATTTGTAGTAGTGTTGCTAGGTTCTCTGTATTAGCCTGTAAAAAGAACAAACTATCGTCAGCGAAAAAAAGGTGGGACACTGCTGGCCCACCCCTTGAGGCTGTGACTGCTGCAAGGTCTCCCCTACCCACTGCAGCAGTTACAGATCTCGATAGTACTTCACTGCAAATTAGGAAGAGGTAAGGGGACAAAGGACACCCCTGCCTCAAACCTCGTCCAGGTATCACGTTCCCCACAACTGCCCCATTCTTAACAAAAGAGAATTGGACAGTTGTGATACAGTTCATCACTTGCTCCACAAAAATTGGGCCGAAACCCAGCTGAAAAAGAGTCTCCCTAACGAAAGGCCATTCGACCCTATCGTATGCCTTACTCATGTCTACCTTTAGCGCTAGGAACCCCGTCTTCCCCTTCTTCCTCGTTTTTAGGGAGTGAATAACTTCAAAAGCTGTAAGGATATTATCAGAAATCAGACGTCCTGGGACAAAGGCACTCTGATTTTCGCTGATAATGTTGGGCAAAATTCTCTTTAATCTATTAGCCATAGCCTTAGAAACAATTTTATAGATAATGGTACAGAGGCTAATAGGACGGTAGTCACCTGGTTTCATTGGCTGCTTGACTTTTGGGATTAGGGCTATCAAGGTTTTGTTGTGCTCCTCCAAACTCCAACCCTGATTTAGCACCCCTAGGCAGGTGTAAGTGACACCCGTACCCACTATCTTCCAAAATCGTTGGAAAAAACCTGCGTTAAACCCGTCTACCCTTGGTGCTTTGTCTGGTGACATCATAAACAACGATGCTTTGATTTCTGCTGCCGTGTATGCAGACTCCATCAGTTCCTTCTCTTCACGACTGATACTGGAATCCATATCAATAAGTCCCGTCCTTACTGCTTCTGGGGAGGGTCTATCCGAAGTGAATATAGATCTGAAGTGATCTTCTAGGGCTGCTGCGATATCTGCTTCCTCCGTAACCCACTTCCCATTGCTGTCTTCAATTCCCTCTATTGAATTTTTTGCTCTTCGTATAGTTGCTCGTTTGTGGAAAAACTTAGTGTTCCTGTCTCCGTACCTTAGCCAATCAATCCTAGACCTTTGCTTCCACATTACCTCCTTAGATCGAAGTAAGCTGTTGTACTCCTTCTCTATCAATTTCTTGCGCTGCAGAAGCTGGTTTGTTGCCGTTAGTCTGTCTAGCTGTTCGAGTTCTTTCCTACATCTTTCCGTCTTCTTTCTGACTGACCCAAACACGTTCTTATCCCACACTTTACATTCTTCCCCAAGGGACAACAATCTCTTGTGTAAATCATCACCCTCTGTGCGTTCCCAATTGTCTCGTACGAACTCCACAAAACCTTCGTGATTTTGCCACATCTGCTCAAATTGAAATTTGCGTCCCATGTTGACCTGTTTTCTCTGGCTCCATTGCACCAGCACAGGTTTATGGTCCGAATTGGGCCAGACTAAGTTGGTCACTCGGGTCCCTCTATGATCATCCATCCACTTGGTTGTAGCTATGGCTCTATCCAATCTTTCCCGAATGTTCTCTTCCCCTCTATTATTGTTCCACGTAAAACCATCCCCACAATACCCCAAATCATGAAGTTCAAGGTCGCTTAAAACTTCCCTGAAATCCGCAACTTGGCTGTATGTTACTTCCATTCCCCCTTTCTTCTCATCTCCTGCAATAATTGCATTAAAATCACCGAGAACCAGCCAGCTGCAGTCCGGCCCCGGCCTAATTCGTCGGAGTAGATCCCACGAGTGTCTCCGCTCTCCCCTTGATGGGTTCCCATAAAAACCTGTAAAGTTCCACTTGCTACCATGTTCTTCCTCCACCAAAGCATCAATGTGGTGGATGGTCGAAAATCTCACTGTTACCTTGAGAGGAGATCTCCACATCAATCCGATCCCTCCCTTAGTTCCCACTGGATCCACAAAATGACCCATTGCATACCCCACCTGTTTTCCGATTCTCTTCATAACTGTTTTATCAACTTTGGTCTCCATTAGTAAAACCAAATCGGGCCCTTGTCGCCTCACTAGATCGCGAAGCGAGAGGACCGTGCAGGGGTTCCCAAGCCCCCGCACGTTCCAACTGAGTAGATTCATTGTGCCTGGCGGGGTTGCTTAGCAACCTCCGCCAATTTCGCATCTAGAGTTTTTGAGGCACTCCCCGCCTTTCTGTCCATCCGGTTAATCCTTTCTTCACCTTCTTTACCTGACCTTATAGCCCCCAAATAGCGCCTTTCCATCTCTAGCTGTTTGTTCCTTTTGGCATTATCCTGTAGTTGCACCGACGTATGGCTCATCTCTGGTGCTATCTTTCTCTTTGGGGAAGCTGGTCTGACATCAGTGTGGACCGGATCCTTATCCATGCTGCTGACTTCTTGCACCCCTTCTCTACTAACTCCTCTCATGGTTCCAGCTTCTTGGACTTTTGCACTTTCTGTGCTCTGTTTGTTTCCCGTCCCGCTAGTATTCTTGTTGTCTCCTTTCTTAGCCGTCCCCTGATGGTTCACCTCATTATTGTTCGCTTCCGGCAGCAACTGATCTTCTACCATTGTCTCGGTTTGCTGTCCCCCGGGAGAGGCCTCTCGTGCTTCATCCATACCAGGTTCCTCCAGGTTCTTATTTAGATCGAAAACCCCTATATCTTCGGTTTCTTGATCTGTCTTCTTTGGCCCTGTTTTTCTCCTCCGTCGCTTCCTTCTTTGGTTGGAGGTTTCTTGTTTTCTTCGGGGGTTGGTATAGCATCCATTCCCCATATGCCCCTTCTTCCTCTTCCTCACCATCTTCCCTTCTGTGATTACAGTAGTTGCTGTGATGGTCCAAAAACCCACACCATTTACATATCGACGGGATCCTTTCATACTTGATGTCCAACCAAACCTTCTCCTTCTTGATATTGACATTAACTCCCCTGGGTAGGGCTTCGAATATGGGCATTCGAACCCTAACCCTAACAAAGTTTTCTAATCCTTCACTATCGATTCTCGGATCTGACTCTATGATCGTTCCAAGGTTCCCAACCGCCTTCCTGCCAGCCTCCTCCGTAGTAAGGTGGATTGGGAGATTATGTACTTGGACCCAGACATCCATTGTTTCAAAACGTGGGTGTTCCGTCTCATCCCCCAATAACCAGGGTTTAATCATCAACATAGCCCCATCGAAGACCCACGGTCCTCCCGAGGATATTCGATCCATGAGAGCTTTATTCGGGAACTTTAACAAAAAGGTGTTTCTGCTAACGTATAAGAAATTTACCTGATCGCCTTTATTCCAAATCCTTCGAAAGTAGGTTTTGATGAATCTAGGGTTTACTTCTTCTCCTGTGAGCAACCTTGCGATAAGGAAGTAGGCAAATCCCTTCTCTGCTTCCAGACAGAAGTCGTCCTCGAAATCAATCTCCTGGGCTTCTTTCGCCGTTAGCCGGAGGGGATCGAAGTTCTCCGCCGTGTTCTCCATCTTCTAGGGTTTTGCTCCCTCCGAGACTTCCGGAGCTTTTTTTGATACTTGAGCTATATCGATCTATTCGGTTTTCTCAACTTTCAATTATAATTACATAACGTTCTCAATAAAAAATGTGAAACTGCTGATAGCAGCTGGGGTGGTAGCTCAAGTGGTAGAGCGTTGGAAGCCCCCGCATGAGGTTCCCGGTTCAAACCCGGTTGACGACAAATTCTCAATAAAAAATGTGAAATTGCAGATAGATTTAAAGAAATGACAAACCACGTATAAATTTACGATAATTTATGACAAACTAATGATAAGAAAATTAAAGTAATTACCAAGTATAGGAAATATTTATTGAGATAGCAAAGACTAGAAACATTGAAGGACAAATCACATGTGTACCCTTTATGTATTTTCAGTTTCTACCGCATGAGAGCGATTTTCTTCCGTCACATGAGTCACATGACGGCCAACTACCGCATTAAAGCGGCCAACTACCGCTTGAGAGCGGTTCTCTTCCGCCAAGGGGCGGCCAACTACCGCCTAGGAACGGTTCCCTTCCGCCATAGAGCGGCCAACTATCGCCTAAGTGCGGTTTTTATCTACAATAAGGTAGTAATCTACCACACAAGTGTGGCATTATGTGTCATGTGGTCTTGCATTTTCGCTGTGAAATTTTTGTGGAGGTCAAATTCTGCTATCGTGATGGACGGACTATTTTCTGCACCCCTCTCGTTGCTCCCGGTGATGGAGGAAAAAAAAAGCACTTAAGCCAAATGGTGGTGATGTTGGAGCCCACAAATGTTCAGGAGTCATTTGAAGCGATAGTTGCCGATTTGTTCTTCTTAGAAATTTCTAAATTGTGTAGGCAAGATTATGAAAGTGTAATATTAAATTGTATTTCATTCTTGTTTCATCCATTATAACTGTAATTGCTTATGATAATTAAAAATGTTGAATGCATTAAAAAAAAGGACTGGCGATAGTCGTGGCCTCTCCAAAGTGTCGGATTTTCATTCTTACCCTTATATAATTTGAATATTTTCAGATAAATATTACAGTTTGGGTCCCTCATGATTGAATTATTTTCAACATATTCCTTCTAGTTTCTAGAATACCCTACGAAATATAGTTATCTTTACTATTCCATACATTTTTTTATGAAATCAGTGTTGGTCTTACAAAAATGATCTTATTTCTTATAATTCTTATAATAATTGCGTAGCTCAACTGCATCTTACTTTCTCTGTTTCTTCAAGCATGTCCAGCTTTGACTGTTCAACTTATAACTAAGTCTTTTTCTCGAAAAAGTAGTAAAAATAGGCTATGGGGATATCGGAGGCGCAGAAACCCTAGGTATGGCAGAGGCGGCGACGGCATTTGATTCTCTCAAGCTCACGGCGAAGGAAGCAAAGGAGATCGACTTCGGCGATGACTTTTGCACAAGGGCATAAAGGGGGTTCGAATGGTGTATGATTGGAAGATTTCTGACAGGAGTGGAGATTGAAACCAGACCTATGAAGACGTTCTTTCGTAGGGTTTGGAAGAAAGGCGATCGGGTAAATTTCTACAACGTTAGTAGGAATACTTTTGTCTTCAAATTCCCAAATAAGGCTTTGCCAGATAGGATCGCCTCGGGCGGTCCATGGATGTTCGATGGGGCGATGCTGATGATGAAACCCTGGGAATTGGGGGACGAAACTGAAAATCCAGTGTATAATGCTATGGACGTCTGGATCCAGGTTCACCACCTACCCCTCCACCTAATGATGGAAGAAGCAGGTAGGAAGGTTGTCCAAAACGTAGGAGAAGTTCTTGAATCTGACCTACGAGTTGACAGCGAGGGGCTGGAGAACTACGTACGTATTCGAGTCCGAAATCCAATCTTCGAGCCCCTACCACGAGGGACTTACGTGAATATAAAAAAGGATCGGGTGTGGTTGGAATTCAAATACGAACGGATACCAGGGGTATGCAAATGGTGTGGGTACCTTGACCACCATAGAAGACAGTGTGATCAAGTAAAGGAAGGAGAAGAGGAGAACAACGAAGTGGGATACGGGGAGTGGCTACTGTACCACCCCCCCCCCCCCCAGAAAGGGAAGAACACGGGCAGTGGCACCATCAAAGAGCCAAACGAAGGAAACATATGGAGAAGGGGCAAAACTGAATGGTGAAGACAATCAGGGCCATTTTGATCTCAACAAAGGGGTAGAAGAGCAAAAGGCAAATGAAAATAATCTGTCCAAAGATACGAACAAGCCTTCTGGAGTTCGAATGTATGACAATCCGCAATTTGAAGAAGAACACCCGGTTGATACTGACATGGGGGTAGATCCAATACCAACTCAGACGGTAGAGGAGGAAGTGGGGGAAGGAGGAAGACGTGATAAGGGACAACGGAATAACAGTGAAGTAGTGCTTGAAACAAATGTCGAGAAAGGGGTAAACAAGAAAAAGGGCACTGGGAACGATCATGAGAAAGAACTGGTTGGGAACTACGGGGAGGTAGAGCCGGAGAGACACGTACCAAAAACCCCCAACAAAGGAGAAGGGGAAAAATCCGGCAAATTATGGCATGGGTAAAACCAGACCAGTTGATAATACAAGGCCTGCGTCTCCTAAGCGGAAAATATCACCAGAACACAGCCCTCATCTGCTACGAATCACGAAGTGTCGAAGCGGAACAAGCAGTTGGAACTTGAGAGGAGGTATCTGGGAGGTATAAGGGCCAAGAAAGAAGGCGAAGGAAAGAATATTACGATGGAAAACAAGGCGGGGAGTGCCTCAAAAACTCTAAATGCAAGATTGGTGGAGGATGCTAAGCAGCCCCGCCAGGCGCAATGAATCTCATTAGTTGGAACGTGCGGGGGTTGGGGAACCCCTGCACGGTCCTCTCGCTTCGCGACTTAGTGAGGCGCCAGAACCCCGATTTGGTGTTCCTAACGGAAACCAAAGTCAGTAAACAGGAGATGAAAGTGATTTGCGAAAAGGTAGGGTATGCAAAGGGTTTCTTCGTTGACCGAGTTGGAAGTAAAGGAGGACTAAGTCTCATGTGGCAAAAACATCTCAACGTCACAGTTAGAAGATCAATGATACACCACATCGATGCCACCGTGGTGGAAGATAATGGTTGCGGATGGAGCTTCACCGGGTTTTATGGGAACCCAACAAGAGAGAACCGAAAACACTCGTGGGAATTATTTTGTCGAATAAGCCCGCTACCGGGAAGTTCATGGCTGGTAGTAGGGGATTTTAACGCAATAATTTCCGAAAGCGAGAAGTCAGGAGGAAGATAGGTAACGTTCAGTCAGATAGCGGATTTCAAGGAAGTCTTGAATGATCTGGAACTACATGATCTAGGGTTTCATGGAGGGACTTTCACATGGAATAACAATCGGGTCGGGGATAATGTCAAAGAAAGACTCGATAGAGTCGTGCCAACAACGACCTGGAGGGATGCACACAGGGGAGTAAGAGTAACGAATCTGGTGTGGCCAAATTCTGACCACAACTCGGTCCTTATGCAATGGGGAAACAGCGGGGTTCAAGAAAAGGCTCGTCGCTTCCAATACGAGCAAATGTGGCAAAGACACGAAGGCTTCTAGGATTTTGTGAAGGAAAACTGGAACCTTACTCTCGGTCAGGAAATTAGTAACCGCCTGAAAGCCTTGGGCATCGAGTGTAAATTCTGGGACAGAAACATTTTTGGGTCTATCCGGAGACAAACCGAACAGTGCCGAAAAGAGTTGGAAATAGTAGAGACACTCCCAGTCACGGAACAATTGCAGGTTCGAAAGCGAGGCATTGAGCACAGGTACAACAAACTGCTTGCATCAGAGGAAGTTTTGTGGCGACAAAGGTTGAGGATAGATTGGCTAAAGCAAGGGGATAGGAACACGAGATTTTTTCATCAAAGGGCTACTATCCGAAGGGAAAAGAATACTATGCAAGGTATAGAAAATGCTGAAGGTCAATGGGTCACAAATGAGGAGGACATAGCAAGAGCCTTAGAGGATCACTTCACAAATATCTTCCAATCTGTGAGACCGACAATGACGGAAATTGTGTTGGAATTGTGCCCTAGAGGCAATCAATTAATTGTGACAAATATATGGATTTACGATTCATTATGTTATCAATATGGAGATATGCTAACATGAATGAAGTCCTTAGAATATAAGGTGTTATATTCTTAAATATCCCTAGTCAATTATAATGATTAGTGGGACAATCATCTATAGACTAGTATGGGGTTGGATTGATATGGAGATATCACGATCCAACACATGGGTATGCATTAGGAGTAATAGGCATACTGGATGACCCACCACGAAAAGGATACATTAGATTATGTGAAGTCACAATCGCTTTTCGTAGTGCTAATATTATTGCAATCCTTGGACTTGAAGTCACTAGATACTCTAGTTGTGAAATATTGCGCTTTGATGTTATCAAACGTTACACCGTAACTGGGTAATCATAAAGGTGGCTATCGGGCGTGATAGGAAGCAAGCTTAGAGATCGTAGTGATGTAGATAGGATTTGTCCCTCCCACATAATGGGGTAAATATCAACGGCCACTCGAGGGATGAGGCTTATTGAATGTCTGGCCAGACTCAGATAAATCAATATAGAGATATTAATGTTATCTGCAAGCATAAGCATATTCCCAGGATCGAGGAACTATGGATTGGATATACGAGTGTGACTATTTATGTCTCGTGTCCAATCCGGATATGGAGACAAAGGGATAATGCAATATGATATATTGGGCACAAAGGTTTGTCGGGATCACTGACTATTTCTATTGGTTGGGTGGCATGGATGTGTTGCTAGACACCGCTCCATGTTAGTAATAGTTACTACCAACTATATAGAAACCTATGGGGTCACACGTCAAATAGAGTAGAGCTAGATTTGGGGTTAATTAATATGGATTAATTAATAGAAGGATCATTGTGCAATACCTTGCAAACTTAGTAGGACTAATTTGCAAGGAAGGGAATAATTCTAGTTCATCTAGAATTAGGAAACTCTTTTATGGAAACAACAAGGAGTTGTTGGAGTATATAAAGGAGGCTCTAGCTTCCTTCCCACTTGATGAGTTATTATTAGTCATAACACAAAAGTGGGAGAGAGCAAAAGGAGAGAGCAAGACAAGGTGCTAGGGCCGAAACCCTAGCCACCCGTCCGCCCCCTACCCGACGGCAAAGAGAGGCCGCCCCTCTCTTGTGCCTTTGGTGATTTGTTGCTTTGATCTTCATCCCTCTTCCTCCAAGGTTCAAGCTAGCACTTGATTGAAGGAAGAATCTAGATCTCACCTCTAGACGTGGATCAACCGTAGAGACGAGGACATCATTCTTCGTGTGATCTCACAAATCAAAAGGTACACATCTTCTATGTCCTTGATCATGTTATGATGTCTCTTCCTGTGATCCTTGGTGGGCTTTGAGTAGGATTAATTTTGTTATTCCGCTGCGTTACCTACGTCAAAACCCAACAGTGGTATCAGAGCCACAGGTCGTAGAGCATAACATGATATTATGTGTTTACGATTTCAGTTCATACACCGTATTATTGTTTATTACGCGAAAACTGAAAAATTGGCATAGTAGATGCAATATTGAATTTGATTCAATCAAACAAGACCCAATTTAACATTGAATGTTAGAATTGGTGAGTTTAATCACATAGGATGTGAATAATTGGGTTCTTGAAAAATTAGGGTTCATGGGCACATGCTTGGAAAAGGGGTTTTCCAAGTATGGAATTAATTAAACTTGGGCAACAAGGAATAAGTTGTTTTGGAAACAACTAAACTTGGGAAACAAGTAAGAAGTTGTTTATGGAAACAACTAAACTTGGGAACCAAGGAAAGAATTATTTTGGAAACAATACCATAAGGGTGTTTTGGAAACAACCCAACAAGGAAGGAATTGTTTATGGAAACAATTCCATATATTGTTTTTGGAAATAATTCCATGAATTGTTTATGGAAACAATTCCATATATTGTTTTTGGAAATAATTTCATGAATTGTTTATGGAAACAATTCCATATATTGTTTTTGGAAATAATTCCATGAATTGTTTATGGAAACAATTCCATGAGGAGGTGTGGCCCATGTAGGGACCGCCCCTCTCTCTCCTTGCCGCCCAAGTAACACACGGCACAAGAGGGGCCGGCACACCCTAGCACACGGCCTAGCCGTGTGGGCTAGGGGCCGGCCGGCCTGGGCCTAGTGTGGCGGTTCCTTGGTTGATTTCGGCCATTCTTTGGTAAATCCTTTGGACCGTTGTGAAACCCTAGTTACCCAATTTCATTAAAATTAAACAAGCGCGTTAAAATTAGTTTTAACTGTATTATGTGCTTTATTGCATGGTGGATGGATATGGCCTAGAATTGTGGATGTTTATTGTTTTTGTGGTTTGGTTTACGGCCTGCGAGCTGATCAAATTAATGTAATAATTAATTAAGTTTTACGGCCTGCGAGTCGTTCTTTTTCTCCTCGACATGTGAGGCTTTTATTATTTATTTATTCTAGATGTTAGGCTAGAATTAGAAATATTTAGATAATAGCCAAGAACATGGAGAAGAAGACCGGAGAACCAAAGGAGCCAAAAGACATCCCTTGGCGCGCAGCTATGGTGGAGCACATGGAGATGAGCTTGTCACTTTAGGGCATATAGATATTATCATTGGCTTGGTAATATCTTAGTCTAGGGGCCATATCCATGCCACGTTATTTTCTTTTGTGGATGTTTATTATTCATGCCTTGTTATTTATTTTGTGTGTATGGCGCTACAAGCAAAACGATAACAAGATAATAATAAACAAGGTTGGTCTTTTATTGTGGATGGCCCAATCCAAATAAGTAGACCATGTTGATAAGATCAACCAAACAACTTAAGAGAAATCCCTCAAATAAATATTGCGTTTTGTCTTCTCTTGCCAAAACACCCTTCATGATCATGGCCTATTAAAAATTCGGGCTTGCCAAAGCAAGGCGATTTTAATTTTCCATGGTGTGTTGCGGACGACGCAAGCTAGTAATGCGTGTATGTTGAAAGCAAGAGGTTGGACGCAACTAGGCAAGAGTCAATTGGATTGATGAGCTTAGAGGCATGACAATTAGGAGTTATCCAATTGGATAAAGAATAAAAGGAATTTATTCACCTAATTGGACCAAGAGTTGCATGGGATGCAATTGGAATGGTTCCTACCTAATAACCAATTCTTGGGTGACTTGCCAAAGCAAGCTCAAGAAGAAGTGAAAAGGGATCTTGGACCCACTAGAAAATAAAATATTGTCCGCATTACTGGTGAGGGCTATTAATCCGAGAAAAATAGTGGGAGCTATATTTAATAATTTAAATCCTTGTTGAATATAGTTATACGTCACAATGCTTTGCTTAATCCTATAAGTGTTGAATACCCATCGCATTAAACAAACAAACGCGACTTTATGTCCATGAGATGGACAAGATATCTGGAATCTATTTTCTAGATTGGTATAAAATCGAGAATTGTTCTCAAGTAAAGGAAATATGTTGTACATTGTAGAGCATAAATTTCTCTTCCCACCAACTACCAAAACACACTAAAGCCTTATGGAAGGAACATCAAAGAATGGTTCTTTGGATGTAACTTGTCTCATGTCAAGCTCCCATGGACTCTGAGCTTTGGAAGAAAGATGAGAAATTTGGAGGTATGTGATATGATCATACGAGCTTGTCATGAAAGGCTTAAGGAGTTGCTCCACTTTGCAATCTCTTGCTTAGCACTCGTCATGGTCAAGATGGAATAAGTTCGGGCTTGCCAAAGCAAGGCAACTTAGTTCATCGAGATATGACGCGACGACACAAGTTTGTAATGTGTGGCTGCTGAAGCAAGAGGTAAAGCGCAAACTAAACTAACTCAATAGGATTGAAAGCTTAGATATTGGGAGTTATCTATAAGATAGATAAAGAATATATAGTTATTCTCCCAAGTGGACCAAGAATTGCATTGGATGCAATTACAGTTTTAAAGTTGATTTACTCAATATGATTGAAAAATCACTAAACAAAACGCTAATAATGGGCATGGGCAAAAACTGTTAATAGTTAACAGCATGGGTAAGGGCAAATGGTTTGCGCCGAACCCATGAGTATAAAGCAAGCCTGTTGCTAAAACCAAGTTGCCTCGAAGTCCCATAGGTGGTGTAGAGGAAGAGAGACTACCCAAAAGTACATGGAAGTAAATAATAAAGGAATTATGAATTCCGACTTGGGTATTTTATTATAAAATTCAATGTGTCTATCTCATCATCAAGAGTATATGATACTAGATGAGGATCTCACATTTATAGAAATGTGTAGGATCTCAAGAGACGAAGACAATTGGAGAAGGAAGAAATAATCCTACACGTGGGGCTATGAAGCAAAGGGTTGCTGAAAAGCCGAAGGGAATTATTTCTACCTTTCATAAATTTTTCATGAATTAGACAAAAGGGGTAATGTCCCTGCTATGAGTAGGACCATTATGATAGTTTCTTGTTTGGACAAGAAAGCTCCTCATCATAATAAAAGGACAAATGTTGTTCCATTTATTATGGTATGCATTATTGTAATGCAATTTTGTCTAAGTGGATTCTATATCCATGATCATGATAATTTCATCTATAACATTAATACCTAGAGGTTTGCATATAATGATATGAACTTCACTTATCTTTAGCATTATCGTTTAGGCCCCATAAATAAGAAATACATATCTAGAACTCCATTAGGATGGATTTCTGGGACTCATTTGATTATTGAATCATATGAGACATGTAAGACTTATTAAGCAAAGATATGATCTTTTGGGAATCATACATATTGATGTATGAAGGCCGCTAAGCACAAATACTAAAGATGGTTTTAGTACTTCATCATATTTACTGATAGGATCAGAGAAATATGGATTTGTGTATCTTATGAAGAAACAAATCAGAATCCTTTGAATTGTTCAAGGTATTCAGGAATGAAGTAGAGAACCAACTTTGAAAAAGTATTTAGACTCTATGATTGGATCATAGAAGAAAATACTTGAGCCAAGATTTTGACAAGAATCTATGGGAGTATTGGATATGATCCAAAACTCGCTCCACCTAGCACGCCACATGGGTTTTGGCGTGTCTAAAAGGAGAGTTCGAACCTTGTAGGACACGGTTCGGACCATGATGAGTCAAACAGAACTTCCAGTTTACTTTTAGGGGCTATGTTCTAATTACAGCAAATTTCGCCCTTAACCTTGTTCCATCAAAAACGGATTATGAAAAATACCATATGAGATATGGACTAGGAGGTGTCCTAGTATGTCATTCATAAATATTTGGGGTTGTGAGGTTTATGTAAAAGAGTTTACAAATAAACTTATACCCAAGTCGGATAAATGTTTTGTGGGATATCCTGAAAAGGATATTATTTCTACAACCTAATCGAGAACAAACTGTCTGTTTCTCGAACCACAGTGTTTCTAGGTAGAGATTGTCTCTAAAAGAAACAGTGGGAGGACTGTAGAACTTGAAGGAGTTCAAGAACCACAGCAGAACATTGATCCGTTTGATGGAACATGAGCAGGATCACAAGGTGTTGTGGAGCAACCTACTCAGATAACACAAGAACCTCGTAGGACAGGTAGGATATGTCAAGGGACTAAAGAAATAAGGATTTCTCATAACCCGTGATATATTGCTCATCGAGATGAGCCTACAACCTATGAGAAGGCCACGTGTGGGCCATACTCTCAGAAATGGCTTTGAGCCATAGGATATGATATGGAATCCATGTATACCAACAAAGTATGGACTTTGGTGGAACCACCTGAGTGGGTAGGACCCATAGGGTGCAAGTAGGTTATGAGGAAACCAACATGGATGGTAATATGATTACTTTTAAGGGACAACTGGTTTGAAAGGGTTTCATGAGAATTCATAGTATAGACTATGACGAAATCTTTCCCCAGTTGTGATGCTTAAATCCATTCGCATCTTGCTTGTAGCAATCTGTTTATAGATTGAGTCAAGCTTCTTGGAGATTGAATTCTTCGAATTTATGATGCAATCAAAGGAGTTTGGTTCCATCGAAAATTGAAGATGATACTTGTGTTTACAAGAAGGTTAGTGGGAGCATAGTTAAATTTCTGGTCTTGTATGTAGAGACATACTAATCATTGGGAACAATGTCTCTACTCTGCAATCTGTTAAAGATTGGCTAGAGAAATTGATTTCCAATAATTGACTTAGGCGAGACAATCTATAAAATCTATGGAGATAGATTAAAGTAATTGTTCAACCTGAGTCATGGTACATATATTGACAAGGTGTTGAAATGGTTCAACGTGAAAAGAATATTGATTCTTACCCATGTCACATGGAACTAGTCTTTGGAAGGCTAATTGTCTTACCAATTATATTGGGAATGGACCATATGAATTAGATTCACGAGATACGCCATGAGATGTACTAGGCCAGACGTGTCATAAAGCATGACACAAAGATACCAATCAAATCCAAGTGAGGTGTCACTTGATAATTATCAAGATTATCCTTAAGTACTTGAGAAGGAATAAAGGATGAACTCTTGATTAATGGAGGATAGGAAAAGTTTACTGTAAGGGGTTACAGTGATGAGAACTTCCATCTGACAAAGAAGATTTCAGATTATAGTCGAGTTATATGTTTTGTGCTAGAGGGAGTGACTGTGAGCTGGAGCGGTTCCAGGCAAGATTCAGTCACTGATTCTAACATAGAGGACTGAGTAAATTAATGCATAAGATGCATTTATTCAGAATATTCAATCTCAATCAAATTGTTGATGGAGGAGATGTGAATATTTGCAAGGTGCCAGCATATGTCTCGCCCCTACGCAGTGTAAGCGTGGAGGACCGCGCTAGATCAATAGGCACATGATGCAGGAGATTGACTCTAGTGCAAGTGGGAGACTGTTGGAATTGTGCCCTAGAGGCAATCAATTAATTGTGACAAATATATGGATTTACGATTCATTATGTTATCAATATGGAGATATGCTAACATGAATGAAGTCCTTAGAATATAAGGTGTTATATTCTTAAATATCCCTAGTCAATTATAATGATTAGTGGGACAATCATCTATAGACTAGTATGGGGTTGGATTGATATGGAGATATCACGATCCAACACATGGGTATGCATTAGGAGTAATAGGCATACTGGATGACCCACCACGAAAAGGATACATTAGATTATGTGAAGTCACAATCGCTTTTCGTAGTGCTAATATTATTGCAATCCTTGGACTTGAAGTCACTAGATACTCTAGTTGTGAAATATTGCGCTTTGATGTTATCAAACGTTACACCGTAACTGGGTAATCATAAAGGTGGCTATCGGGCGTGATAGGAAGCAAGCTTAGAGATCGTAGTGATGTAGATAGGATTTGTCCCTCCCACATAATGGGGTAAATATCCACGGCCACTCGAGGGATGAGGCTTATTGAATGTCTGGCCAGACTCAGATAAATCAATATAGAGATATTAATGTTATCTGCAAGCATAAGCATATTCCCAGGATCGAGGAACTATGGATTGGATATACGAGTGTGACTATTTATGTCTCGTGTCCAATCCGGATATGGAGACAAAGGGATAATGCAATATGATATATTGGGCACAAAGGTTTGTCGGGATCACTGACTATTTCTATTGGTTGGGTGGCATGGATGTGTTGCTAGACACCGCTCCATGTTAGTAATAGTTACTACCAACTATATAGAAACCTATGGGGTCACACGTCAAATAGAGTAGAGCTAGATTTGGGGTTAATTAATATGGATTAATTAATAGAAGGATCATTGTGCAATACCTTGCAAACTTAGTAGGACTAATTTGCAAGGAAGGGAATAATTCTAGTTCATCTAGAATTAGGAAACTCTTTTATGGAAACAACAAGGAGTTGTTGGAGTATATAAAGGAGGCTCTAGCTTCCTTCCCACTTGATGAGTTATTATTAGTCATAACACAAAAGTGGGAGAGAGCAAAAGGAGAGAGCAAGACAAGGTGCTAGGGCCGAAACCCTAGCCACCCGTCCGCCCCCTACCCGACGGCAAAGAGAGGCCGCCCCTCTCTTGTGCCTTTGGTGATTTGTTGCTTTGATCTTCATCCCTCTTCCTCCAAGGTTCAAGCTAGCACTTGATTGAAGGAAGAATCTAGATCTCACCTCTAGACGTGGATCAACCGTAGAGACGAGGACATCATTCTTCGTGTGATCTCACAAATCAAAAGGTACACATCTTCTATGTCCTTGATCATGTTATGATGTCTCTTCCTGTGATCCTTGGTGGGCTTTGAGTAGGATTAATTTTGTTATTCCGCTGCGTTACCTACGTCAAAACCCAACAGTGGTATCAGAGCCACAGGTCGTAGAGCATAACATGATATTATGTGTTTACGATTTCAGTTCATACACCGTATTATTGTTTATTACGCGAAAACTGAAAAATTGGCATAGTAGATGCAATATTGAATTTGATTCAATCAAACAAGACCCAATTTAACATTGAATGTTAGAATTGGTGAGTTTAATCACATAGGATGTGAATAATTGGGTTCTTGAAAAATTAGGGTTCATGGGCACATGCTTGGAAAAGGGGTTTTCCAAGTATGGAATTAATTAAACTTGGGCAACAAGGAATAAGTTGTTTTGGAAACAACTAAACTTGGGAAACAAGTAAGAAGTTGTTTATGGAAACAACTAAACTTGGGAACCAAGGAAAGAATTATTTTGGAAACAATACCATAAGGGTGTTTTGGAAACAACCCAACAAGGAAGGAATTGTTTATGGAAACAATTCCATATATTGTTTTTGGAAATAATTCCATGAATTGTTTATGGAAACAATTCCATATATTGTTTTTGGAAATAATTTCATGAATTGTTTATGGAAACAATTCCATATATTGTTTTTGGAAATAATTCCATGAATTGTTTATGGAAACAATTCCATGAGGAGGTGTGGCCCATGTAGGGACCGCCCCTCTCTCTCCTTGCCGCCCAAGTAACACACGGCACAAGAGGGGCCGGCACACCCTAGCACACGGCCTAGCCGTGTGGGCTAGGGGCCGGCCGGCCTGGGCCTAGTGTGGCGGTTCCTTGGTTGATTTCGGCCATTCTTTGGTAAATCCTTTGGACCGTTGTGAAACCCTAGTTACCCAATTTCATTAAAATTAAACAAGCGCGTTAAAATTAGTTTTAACTGTATTATGTGCTTTATTGCATGGTGGATGGATATGGCCTAGAATTGTGGATGTTTATTGTTTTTGTGGTTTGGTTTACGGCCTGCGAGCTGATCAAATTAATGTAATAATTAATTAAGTTTTACGGCCTGCGAGTCGTTCTTTTTCTCCTCGACATGTGAGGCTTTTATTATTTATTTATTCTAGATGTTAGGCTAGAATTAGAAATATTTAGATAATAGCCAAGAACATGGAGAAGAAGACCGGAGAACCAAAGGAGCCAAAAGACATCCCTTGGCGCGCAGCTATGGTGGAGCACATGGAGATGAGCTTGTCACTTTAGGGCATATAGATATTATCATTGGCTTGGTAATATCTTAGTCTAGGGGCCATATCCATGCCACGTTATTTTCTTTTGTGGATGTTTATTATTCATGCCTTGTTATTTATTTTGTGTGTATGGCGCTACAAGCAAAACGATAACAAGATAATAATAAACAAGGTTGGTCTTTTATTGTGGATGGCCCAATCCAAATAAGTAGACCATGTTGATAAGATCAACCAAACAACTTAAGAGAAATCCCTCAAATAAATATTGCGTTTTGTCTTCTCTTGCCAAAACACCCTTCATGATCATGGCCTATTAAAAATTCGGGCTTGCCAAAGCAAGGCGATTTTAATTTTCCATGGTGTGTTGCGGACGACGCAAGCTAGTAATGCGTGTATGTTGAAAGCAAGAGGTTGGACGCAACTAGGCAAGAGTCAATTGGATTGATGAGCTTAGAGGCATGACAATTAGGAGTTATCCAATTGGATAAAGAATAAAAGGAATTTATTCACCTAATTGGACCAAGAGTTGCATGGGATGCAATTGGAATGGTTCCTACCTAATAACCAATTCTTGGGTGACTTGCCAAAGCAAGCTCAAGAAGAAGTGAAAAGGGATCTTGGACCCACTAGAAAATAAAATATTGTCCGCATTACTGGTGAGGGCTATTAATCCGAGAAAAATAGTGGGAGCTATATTTAATAATTTAAATCCTTGTTGAATATAGTTATACGTCACAATGCTTTGCTTAATCCTATAAGTGTTGAATACCCATCGCATTAAACAAACAAACGCGACTTTATGTCCATGAGATGGACAAGATATCTGGAATCTATTTTCTAGATTGGTATAAAATCGAGAATTGTTCTCAAGTAAAGGAAATATGTTGTACATTGTAGAGCATAAATTTCTCTTCCCACCAACTACCAAAACACACTAAAGCCTTATGGAAGGAACATCAAAGAATGGTTCTTTGGATGTAACTTGTCTCATGTCAAGCTCCCATGGACTCTGAGCTTTGGAAGAAAGATGAGAAATTTGGAGGTATGTGATATGATCATACGAGCTTGTCATGAAAGGCTTAAGGAGTTGCTCCACTTTGCAATCTCTTGCTTAGCACTCGTCATGGTCAAGATGGAATAAGTTCGGGCTTGCCAAAGCAAGGCAACTTAGTTCATCGAGATATGACGCGACGACACAAGTTTGTAATGTGTGGCTGCTGAAGCAAGAGGTAAAGCGCAAACTAAACTAACTCAATAGGATTGAAAGCTTAGATATTGGGAGTTATCTATAAGATAGATAAAGAATATATAGTTATTCTCCCAAGTGGACCAAGAATTGCATTGGATGCAATTACAGTTTTAAAGTTGATTTACTCAATATGATTGAAAAATCACTAAACAAAACGCTAATAATGGGCATGGGCAAAAACTGTTAATAGTTAACAGCATGGGTAAGGGCAAATGGTTTGCGCCGAACCCATGAGTATAAAGCAAGCCTGTTGCTAAAACCAAGTTGCCTCGAAGTCCCATAGGTGGTGTAGAGGAAGAGAGACTACCCAAAAGTACATGGAAGTAAATAATAAAGGAATTATGAATTCCGACTTGGGTATTTTATTATAAAATTCAATGTGTCTATCTCATCATCAAGAGTATATGATACTAGATGAGGATCTCACATTTATAGAAATGTGTAGGATCTCAAGAGACGAAGACAATTGGAGAAGGAAGAAATAATCCTACACGTGGGGCTATGAAGCAAAGGGTTGCTGAAAAGCCGAAGGGAATTATTTCTACCTTTCATAAATTTTTCATGAATTAGACAAAAGGGGTAATGTCCCTGCTATGAGTAGGACCATTATGATAGTTTCTTGTTTGGACAAGAAAGCTCCTCATCATAATAAAAGGACAAATGTTGTTCCATTTATTATGGTATGCATTATTGTAATGCAATTTTGTCTAAGTGGATTCTATATCCATGATCATGATAATTTCATCTATAACATTAATACCTAGAGGTTTGCATATAATGATATGAACTTCACTTATCTTTAGCATTATCGTTTAGGCCCCATAAATAAGAAATACATATCTAGAACTCCATTAGGATGGATTTCTGGGACTCATTTGATTATTGAATCATATGAGACATGTAAGACTTATTAAGCAAAGATATGATCTTTTGGGAATCATACATATTGATGTATGAAGGCCGCTAAGCACAAATACTAAAGATGGTTTTAGTACTTCATCATATTTACTGATAGGATCAGAGAAATATGGATTTGTGTATCTTATGAAGAAACAAATCAGAATCCTTTGAATTGTTCAAGGTATTCAGGAATGAAGTAGAGAACCAACTTTGAAAAAGTATTTAGACTCTATGATTGGATCATAGAAGAAAATACTTGAGCCAAGATTTTGACAAGAATCTATGGGAGTATTGGATATGATCCAAAACTCGCTCCACCTAGCACGCCACATGGGTTTTGGCGTGTCTAAAAGGAGAGTTCGAACCTTGTAGGACACGGTTCGGACCATGATGAGTCAAACAGAACTTCCAGTTTACTTTTAGGGGCTATGTTCTAATTACAGCAAATTTCGCCCTTAACCTTGTTCCATCAAAAACGGATTATGAAAAATACCATATGAGATATGGACTAGGAGGTGTCCTAGTATGTCATTCATAAATATTTGGGGTTGTGAGGTTTATGTAAAAGAGTTTACAAATAAACTTATACCCAAGTCGGATAAATGTTTTGTGGGATATCCTGAAAAGGATATTATTTCTACAACCTAATCGAGAACAAACTGTCTGTTTCTCGAACCACAGTGTTTCTAGGTAGAGATTGTCTCTAAAAGAAACAGTGGGAGGACTGTAGAACTTGAAGGAGTTCAAGAACCACAGCAGAACATTGATCCGTTTGATGGAACATGAGCAGGATCACAAGGTGTTGTGGAGCAACCTACTCAGATAACACAAGAACCTCGTAGGACAGGTAGGATATGTCAAGGGACTAAAGAAATAAGGATTTCTCATAACCCGTGATATATTGCTCATCGAGATGAGCCTACAACCTATGAGAAGGCCACGTGTGGGCCATACTCTCAGAAATGGCTTTGAGCCATAGGATATGATATGGAATCCATGTATACCAACAAAGTATGGACTTTGGTGGAACCACCTGAGTGGGTAGGACCCATAGGGTGCAAGTAGGTTATGAGGAAACCAACATGGATGGTAATATGATTACTTTTAAGGGACAACTGGTTTGAAAGGGTTTCATGAGAATTCATAGTATAGACTATGACGAAATCTTTCCCCAGTTGTGATGCTTAAATCCATTCGCATCTTGCTTGTAGCAATCTGTTTATAGATTGAGTCAAGCTTCTTGGAGATTGAATTCTTCGAATTTATGATGCAATCAAAGGAGTTTGGTTCCATCGAAAATTGAAGATGATACTTGTGTTTACAAGAAGGTTAGTGGGAGCATAGTTAAATTTCTGGTCTTGTATGTAGAGACATACTAATCATTGGGAACAATGTCTCTACTCTGCAATCTGTTAAAGATTGGCTAGAGAAATTGATTTCCAATAATTGACTTAGGCGAGACAATCTATAAAATCTATGGAGATAGATTAAAGTAATTGTTCAACCTGAGTCATGGTACATATATTGACAAGGTGTTGAAATGGTTCAACGTGAAAAGAATATTGATTCTTACCCATGTCACATGGAACTAGTCTTTGGAAGGCTAATTGTCTTACCAATTATATTGGGAATGGACCATATGAATTAGATTCACGAGATACGCCATGAGATGTACTAGGCCAGACGTGTCATAAAGCATGACACAAAGATACCAATCAAATCCAAGTGAGGTGTCACTTGATAATTATCAAGATTATCCTTAAGTACTTGAGAAGGAATAAAGGATGAACTCTTGATTAATGGAGGATAGGAAAAGTTTACTGTAAGGGGTTACAGTGATGAGAACTTCCATCTGACAAAGAAGATTTCAGATTATAGTCGAGTTATATGTTTTGTGCTAGAGGGAGTGACTGTGAGCTGGAGCGGTTCCAGGCAAGATTCAGTCACTGATTCTAACATAGAGGACTGAGTAAATTAATGCATAAGATGCATTTATTCAGAATATTCAATCTCAATCAAATTGTTGATGGAGGAGATGTGAATATTTGCAAGGTGCCAGCATATGTCTCGCCCCTACGCAGTGTAAGCGTGGAGGACCGCGCTAGATCAATAGGCACATGATGCAGGAGATTGACTCTAGTGCAAGTGGGAGACTGTTGGAATTGTGCCCTAGAGGCAATCAATTAATTGTGACAAATATATGGATTTACGATTCATTATGTTATCAATATGGAGATATGCTAACATGAATGAAGTCCTTAGAATATAAGGTGTTATATTCTTAAATATCCCTAGTCAATTATAATGATTAGTGGGACAATCATCTATAGACTAGTATGGGGTTGGATTGATATGGAGATATCACGATCCAACACATGGGTATGCATTAGGAGTAATAGGCATACTGGATGACCCACCACGAAAAGGATACATTAGATTATGTGAAGTCACAATCGCTTTTCGTAGTGCTAATATTATTGCAATCCTTGGACTTGAAGTCACTAGATACTCTAGTTGTGAAATATTGCGCTTTGATGTTATCAAACGTTACACCGTAACTGGGTAATCATAAAGGTGGCTATCGGGCGTGATAGGAAGCAAGCTTAGAGATCGTAGTGATGTAGATAGGATTTGTCCCTCCCACATAATGGGGTAAATATCCACGGCCACTCGAGGGATGAGGCTTATTGAATGTCTGGCCAGACTCAGATAAATCAATATAGAGATATTAATGTTATCTGCAAGCATAAGCATATTCCCAGGATCGAGGAACTATGGATTGGATATACGAGTGTGACTATTTATGTCTCGTGTCCAATCCGGATATGGAGACAAAGGGATAATGCAATATGATATATTGGGCACAAAGGTTTGTCGGGATCACTGACTATTTCTATTGGTTGGGTGGCATGGATGTGTTGCTAGACACCGCTCCATGTTAGTAATAGTTACTACCAACTATATAGAAACCTATGGGGTCACACGTCAAATAGAGTAGAGCTAGATTTGGGGTTAATTAATATGGATTAATTAATAGAAGGATCATTGTGCAATACCTTGCAAACTTAGTAGGACTAATTTGCAAGGAAGGGAATAATTCTAGTTCATCTAGAATTAGGAAACTCTTTTATGGAAACAACAAGGAGTTGTTGGAGTATATAAAGGAGGCTCTAGCTTCCTTCCCACTTGATGAGTTATTATTAGTCATAACACAAAAGTGGGAGAGAGCAAAAGGAGAGAGCAAGACAAGGTGCTAGGGCCGAAACCCTAGCCACCCGTCCGCCCCCTACCCGACGGCAAAGAGAGGCCGCCCCTCTCTTGTGCCTTTGGTGATTTGTTGCTTTGATCTTCATCCCTCTTCCTCCAAGGTTCAAGCTAGCACTTGATTGAAGGAAGAATCTAGATCTCACCTCTAGACGTGGATCAACCGTAGAGACGAGGACATCATTCTTCGTGTGATCTCACAAATCAAAAGGTACACATCTTCTATGTCCTTGATCATGTTATGATGTCTCTTCCTGTGATCCTTGGTGGGCTTTGAGTAGGATTAATTTTGTTATTCCGCTGCGTTACCTACGTCAAGACCCAACAAATTGGCCCGGCACTGGAGGATGTTGATATCTGTATTGCTTGGGAGGATAGAGAGATGATGGAAGAAACTCATACAGCAGAAGACATTCGAGCGGCACTATTTATGATGGTGCCCGATAAGGCACTGGGTGTGGACGGGTTCAATGCAGGGTTCTTCCAGAGATACTGGAAAATCGTGGGAAACGGAGTAACTACAACTTGTCTTGAGATCCTAAACAATGGGAAAGAAATGGGAGAGCACAATCAAACTCTCATTGCCTTAATCCCTAAGGTGAAACAGCCCAAGAAGCCAGGCGACTTTCGCCCTCATTAGTTTGTGTACAATTATTTATGAAATTGTTGCAAAAGCTATTGCAAATAGGCTTAAAAGAATTCTCCCAAAAATTATTAGTGAGAATCAGAGTGCCTTTGTCCCGGGCCTTCTGATCTCTAATAACATATTAACGGCTTTTTAAATTATTCACTCCCTAAAGACTCGCAAGAAGGGGAAGAAAGGGTTTTTGGCTCTTAAGGTTGATATGAGCAAAGCCTATGACCTGGTGGAGTGAAATTTTGTCTGAGAAAATTTGGCCAAATTTGGTTTTGGTCCTCAATTCATTAGTCAAGTGACGAACTGCATATCAACGGTGAACTTCTCGTTTATCCGCAATGGACGAGTGACGGGTAGCGTTATACCCGAGAGAGGATTAAGGCAGGGGTGTCCGCTTTCCCCGTACCTTTTCCTCATATGTTGTGAAGTTTTATCGAGAGCTGTTACTGCAGCAGTCGATCGTGGCGACTTAACAGCAGTTATAGCTTCTCGAGGGGGGCCAGCTGTGTCCCACCTTTTTTCGCTGATGACAGTTTATTCTTTTTACAAGCTACTACATACCAAATTGCTATGCTACTACAAATAATACAAATTTATAGTGCAGCTTCGGGACAACAAATAAACGTAGAGAAGTCTGCTATTGTTTTCTCTTCCAAAGTCACGGCGGAGACCAAAAAACAGGTTCTTGAGTCATGCGGAATGGTGGAGGTAGCACGTTATGACAGGTACTTGGGGCTACCTACAACAATGGGAAAGAACAAGTCAGTTTCGTTCAATAACCTTCTTGAAAAACTGTGCAATATTCTAAAGGGGTGGAAGGAGCGAACACTTACTCAGGGGGGAATGGAGATACTGATACGGACGATTGCTGAAGCGATTCCAACTTATGCCATGGCCTGTTTAAACTGCCTGAGGGGATATGTGTGAAGATGGAGAAAATGGTTGGACAGTTTTGGTGGAGCAAACGGGACAAGATAAAGGAATACCATGGGTGAGATGGGAGAAAATGCAACGACAAAAGAAGGAAGGAGGGTTAGCTTTCCAAAATTTCAAGGCTTTCAACAAAGCAATGCTAGCTAAACAGAGCTGGAGAATTTTACAGAAGCCAGAGTCAATCCTCACGAAAGTATTACAGGCGAAGTATTATGCAAATGATACCTTTTTGGAAGCAAAACTCGGTAACAATCCATCCTACGCGTGGAGAAGCATATTGGAGGGAAGAGATCTCCTCAGCCGAGGACTTAGATGGAAGGTGGGGGACGGCAGCAACATCAGAGTTCACGACAAATGGATCCCAAGAAGAACATCCTTCTCTCTGATTACAAAGACACAGGAGACAGAAGAAATGAAAGTCAGCGACCTTATAGATCAGAGGACAAACCAGTGGGATGAGAACAAACTAAAGCAGCATCTGAAGTCTTGGGATATGCCTGATGTTCTTGATATCCAACTTCCACAGAAAAGGCACAAGGACATACTGATATGGCACGAGGAGGAGGACGGCATCTACCGAGTCAAATCGGGGTATAGGATGGCGATGAAAGTGGAAACTCCTATTACGGTGGAACCCTCAAACCCTGGACCCGATCCAATAGCAGCAATCTGGAAACTAAAAATCCCAACAAAAATCAAACACTTCCTTTGGCGCACAAACCTGGACAGTTTAGCCACAACCTCCAATATGTAGAAGAGGGGAATTAAAGTTAGAAGAGCGTGCCCTTTCTGCAAAAAATATGAAGATTCAAGCAAACATTTTTTTAAGGAGTGCAAAGAAATAAACACGATTTGGGAGGAGATCTTCGGTAAAGATTTTGCCACAAAGAGAAAGGATTCAAAGCTCAAAGATTGGATCCAATTTCAATTTACTCATCATCATCATAAACACCAAATGCTTTTTTGTCTTACCCTCTGGTCTATTTGGATTAGCAGGAACAAAATTATTTTCCAGGGGATCAAACCAAACTTAAAAGCCATTCCAACAGAGGTCATCTCCAGCTTTGAGGAAATTGAAGAAGCCCATAGGACAGAAAGAAGGAACTCACCAGAAGTTATGCAGAAAGAAGAGCAGATCTGGAGAAACCCGCCACCAGGGATGACGAAAGCCAACTATGACGGTTCATGGAGTCCCTCAACAAAAGCCTCGTCCGCTGGAGTGATCATAAGGGATGACAAGGGAAGATTTGTATTGGCGGAATCACGAAAGCTTCGAAACTGTGAATCAGCAAGGGAAGCGGAAATCCGAGCGGCCTCCTTAGCGATGGAAATGGCGACTTCCAAAGGAATCCGGCGACTGGTTCTAGAGGGAGACTCAACAACAGTGGCTAAAAGCATTATCAGAACTCTTAATGGAGAAGAATGGGAAGATTTCTCCAACGCAGAAGAAGCTCTAGAGATCTTGAAAGAACAACTTCGGGAAGCGGAAGTAATAACGGCTAGTGTGGTTCCGCGCCAGCTCAACCAGGCAGCTGACTAGGTGGCGAAACGACACAATGATACGTCTAGCTTATCACATTGGGAAGAGATACCAAATTGGCTCCATGGTTTTCTTTCCAATGCATCAGATGTACCAGTTACTTAGTGTGGTTTCCTTGAAATATGATTTGTCCCTCAAAAAAAAAAGTTATTTTCTCAGAAAAGGTAACTTAGCTGTTCATTTCTCAAAAAATTAGTTTGCTTTTCTTTAGTAAATAGTAAATTTTATTTATGGAATCAAATCAACAAGTGATTTTTATGTATTTCTCCTAATGTCTTGCATCATTGTACATTCTTACACTTCACGTAAAGGTAAAATTAAATTTTGAATCTTACTTGTTAGAAAACGATGCGGAAGTGCAATGCCCAGTTGTTGGGGACCAAGAAGAGTGATTAGACGATGAAGAAGATGAAGAACAACACAACGATATAACGTGGTTCACTATTTTTTAGGCTAGCTACATCCACGGTCAAAACAACCTGATTTATTGATGAGAGAGCCAATAACAATCCAAGACACATCACACATGTCAATAGAAGAGTCCTACACCCATATATAGGCCTAAACTAGTGACTTGTGCCCAAAGCAACGTCCAAACATTGCCAAAACGAACAAGGAAACAATTCCAAAACGAACAAGGAAATAATTCCAAAAACGAACAAGGAAACAATCCTTAGCCGCCTTGGACCAAGTCAATTTTCTATGCTAGGTTTGAATCACCAAAATCTAACAAATCTCCACCTTGATTCAAACACCCTAGCAACCAATCCAATGCTCCTCATCAATCCAGTTGTGGATGCGCCTCGCAATCAAGAACGCCTCCACCCAATTCACCAAATCGTTTCTCCGATTGCCATCCGTCCTTTCAACGAATATGCCAATTGTAGATGCACCTCCAACAATCAAATTCAAATTGCTCCACCCTAATCGAAACGATCAACCAATCAACCAATAGAACATATTCCCAAATTTGCGGTATTGGAATACATTCACTATGCGCCACAGCAAGCGCGTCTTTGCGTCTCAACAAACGCGTAGACTTGTGTGTTTCAACCAACACACTCTAATGCACCATGACACAATGAATCTCCCCAATATCATCACAATGACACTTGATGATGAAAGTGCCTATCAATCAATGTCATGCCAATTGCGCCGCCAATATACCACACCAAGACGCCAAACGAGACACGCCCAATAACGTGCCAACAACCAATGCGTGCACAATAACACACCGCCAATTAATACATGCCCAATAACATGCACCCAAACAATCCGCGCCCAATAACGCGTCACCAATCAATTGTGTGCCAACAAGACACATCAATTGCTCCATGCCACGAGCCAAATTCGCCGGTTGATCCGAGCCGTCTCCAACTTGACTTCAATTCTCCTAGCGGCCCGAACAAGATCGCTCCATGCCGATGCTCCAACTCTTACGAGTTCTTGCAACGAATGAGCCCAATTTAGATCCACAAGCCCAATGCTCCATGTTGGAAGCCCGATTGCGCCGGAACGCCAATTGCACGTGAAACTCCAAATTCGCGCTAGAATGCGCGCCCGATGCTCCATGGCAAAGAACCCAATAGCTCCCCCAATAAGGAACCCGATTGTTCCCCCCAATAAGGAACCCGATAGCTCCCACAACAAGGAACTCAATTGTTTCCCCAATAAGGGACTTGGTGGTGGGTGTGTC
The DNA here is from genome assembly GCA_023055425.1 of Linanthus parryae. NCBI lineage: Eukaryota > Viridiplantae > Streptophyta > Magnoliopsida > Ericales > Polemoniaceae > Linanthus > Linanthus parryae. The sequence goes on from JALGPY010000001.1 coordinate 129,143,748, forward strand.
AACAAAATTCTCATCAACACGATAGACCTTCATCCCAAACGATTACGTCATCACTCATCACCAACAAACCCAACCCAACAACCAGGCTCTGATACCACTTGTTAAAAAACGATGCGGAAGCACGATGCCAGTTGTTGGGGACCAAGAAGAGTGATTAGACGAAGAAGAAGATGAAGAACAACACAACGATATAACGTGGTTCACTAGTTTTTAGGCTAGCTACATTCACGGCCAAAACAACCTGATTTATTGATGAGAGAGCCAATAACAATCCAAGACACATCACACATGTCAATAAAAGAGTCCTACACCCATATATAGGCCTAAACTAGTGACTTGTGCCCAAAGCAACGTCCAAACGTTGCCAAAACGAACAAGGAAACAATTCCAAAACGAACAAGGAAACAATCCTTAGCCGCCTTGGACCAAGTCAATTTTCTATACTAGGTTTGAATCACCAAAATCTAACATTACTATATTCTCGGGTGAGAATAAAATTTATTTGTGGGAATAAGTTATTTCAGAGTGTGCCATCTATTGATAGCTCTCGCACTGTACAATTCAAAAATCAAGCAAAATAGACTTAGTCGATTCACATGTGCCCGCAAGTGAATTTCTTCCCAAGGACAAATGAACCATAAATGTTGGTAATGAGATCCAGGAATCTTGGAAACTCGAATATTAGAGATAGTTAAATGCAATACAGAGGTTGATTTTGACTATTTCAACACTATTTCTTGTGTCATGTGAGACCACAGCTCACAAAGATACTTATTAACATTTCTAAAAAAAAAGTCTCATTAATTATTGTTTAGTAATACCGTTATGGTATTAGCCAATGGCATTCATTTGACTTAATCACTCACTCATTCCCTTGAAAGATACATGTTGGTCCATTAGACCCTTTCAGGTTGATTTTATTCCATCGAAACCCATAGTTCTTGTCAAATATCTTAGCTCCGTATAACCCTGACAATTTATTTTTAAAAAATAACCCTACAATCTAGACATTCATGCTACATATTTCACTTTTATGTTTTTTTTTGATACTCCTGAAATTAGTTTTATGTTTTTACTCGAGTATTTAAAAGAATAGCTTCAATCTTGTTTTCTCAACAAGTCATACTTGTTAAAACTTGTATCTTCCTATAACAGGTTTTACTAACTTCAGATATGAGAAATTGCGTCATCTTAAACGGTGATGAGTGGCACTCAAATCTCTGTGCTCTCCGTGGGAGGCAATAGAATTGGGCTGCTAGCCTTGCATCGATAACTTTGGTGAACGATTATACTATTATTTCCTCAATTTTGTGGTAGTTGTCAAAATCATTTCAACCCTCCTACGGCATTGGAGTATTCTTTATATTCTTGCTTGAATAAGGTACAAAGACAACTGTGTATGATGCCAACTTCGGAGAAAATAATAAATAAGATTCTAAGAATCACTCATTTCTCTAAATATTTCATACTTGATTCATGGAATTGGCTTATTCGTGAAATCTATTTGGAATAATTTGTTTTCCTTAATAATTCTTCTATTACCATCATACACTTTTATTTCTTTTTTTTTTTCAAGATCTAACATCATCACTAATTTGTGCGTGCATAACATTCTGAAAAAATTAACTAATCTTTTTCTGTTTGACTTGGGCAAATTGATCATTAATGTGTGGTAGTTCGATGAAGATGACAGAATATCTTACAATTATGAAGGCGACTAAAATAAACCCATAAAATTGAGTGGGAAGCATGCATACGCCGGCGATGACTTTTGACACTGTATTCTTTTTATCACTTGTATTCTATTACCTCTGCTCTCTCTCAATCTCTACCTTTTGACTTTTTTTTCCGTAATCGGGTCACTTTGACCCGATAATTTGGATAGCGAAACCATGTAATCTTGATAATTTTTTATTGGGTTATAGTGTGAAATTTACTCTACTACATCGTGCAAAGATTATCAAATTCTTGCATCATTTTACTAATCAATCACCGAATTAAAATGATTAAACATTGGTTAAATGAAAACGGTGAAAATTCAGAGAGAACAGATGAAGTACCATTTAAGGATGCAAATTTCTAGCATAACGAACAAGGAAGATTAGCTTCTTCCTGCGTTTGTTTTCTGCTGCAGACTAGGCAGGAAATACGTATTAAATTGTGATAATTGTTCGACTTTTGATGCCTTGTCAATTTACAAATATATCAAGAGTTGATGTTAAAGTAATTCATTTACAATTAAGCAACTTTTTCTTGCAACCCTAAAAAATAAATAGGGTAAAATATACATATTCCTGGATGATGTTATATATGTTTGGCTGTTTTGATGTGCTGATTTGACTACGAAAAATGATAACTCTGTAATTTTAAGATAGAATATGCTTGAGATTCCACTGTTATTTCGCACTTTTATTTTAAAATAGAATATTCATATTCCTCATCCATGTGTAAAATTGACAATGTCATTGCAACAGGGAAGGAAAAGGCAACCTTAATTTTATTTTGCAGGTGAGTGAGACATAGGTGGGAGCTAGATTTGGATAGCAGAGCGTTGCAATTTTTTGATAAATAAAGCAAGTTTTACTTTACAACACATCGTTTTGCTTATTAAAAATTGTATTTTTTTTTTACCCAAATCACCGGATCAAAGTGACAAGATGAATAGTGGTAAAAATCAAACCGGTGTCATAGAGAAAAAACGGATATAGTATTAAATTGATCTATATCCAATAAACAAAAGCAAATTCATGTGACCTAGTTCACATGATTAATGGGAATGTATACACTTTGGTGTCGAACGAGGACAATGGATTATCCGGGTTCTTTGTTCGAAGGAGATTAATTAATTGTTTAAAATGTTCAAGTTCCAAATGCAACCATAAATTGCACCAAAACGGTACAAATAAACGATGTTTTGGCTTTCATGTGATCGCCATCTGGTTTGTCTATGCATCTTCTGCAAATTTATCGCCTGCATGATTTTCCCCTTTTTTAATAATGCATACTCTATGATCATATGGATTCTCTTATTAACTCAAAATGGAAACGATAAACAGAATGAAACATGCAACAAATTGTACCCAAAACAAACTAAAATAACTATCTTTTGTTGTTTAGCAAGTTCATTTTGACTGTATAGAATTGGAGAAGCATCTTAGCTCAGTCTAGTTCTCTCCTGGGGTTTCTGGACCATCGATCTAAAAAAAATCGTGTTGTCTAAGTTCAACTCTATGTCCGTACTCCACCGTTTTTTTCTTAGAAAATTACAACATGCATTGATATTTTAGAAATTATTTAGATGCTTCTGCTTCTAAAATATTTCATATGCATGAGTTCCTATATAAATAGATACTGGATCCTTGTCTTCCTAAATTATAAACGACAGTGTGTATTACAAATCATTTATAAGAGAAAAAGAATAAGATTGTTAACTTAGATCTATAAAATATGGTGTTTCTATAAGACAATTACTAGACCTAACCCCGCACCACAGGCGCGAGGCTCGACCCAATTATACACATTTTTAGTTTTTGTTTTATAGCGATAAATATGTAATCGTCATTTTTAAATGTTCTTTACAGGATTTTATGTCTGTATTTTGGACAATTTTATTATTGAAGTAACGTTGATAAGTTTTTTGACCACAAGAAAAACGAGACTCTACTCATCGTCATCATCAGACTCGTCTAGAATGGCCACATCGACATCATCAGGCTCATTTAAAATGTCCACGGAGACATTCTCTGTGGCTTTGACAAGACGGTTGATCTTTTCCTCTAAGTCGGCGACATGATCACCTCCCAACTGGGTCCTCATCTTGGTAATTCCGTCAAAGATGAGGTCACGCTTTTCTTGAACTTTCATTGCACCTGAATTAATTTTCACTTTTATTTTCCTCATGCCAAATTCAATACATACAATTATGGCTATAGGTTCCATCATCTTAGAGGTCACCTCCTCATTGTAGGGTATCTCCATAACCTTGGATGTGTAGTCCTCGCGAAGCCATGTGGGATCGCACTGCTGGTAGATCTCTTACTACAACGGGAAACAGAAACACCACGCGAGAACTGAAAGACTGAACATCCTCGCAAGCCTTTGTAGCCTTGTAAGCCCTTGATTTCTCTGAATCCATCTCCTAATCCGCCGATTCACCGTCGACCGACATCTGCGAATGAGCGGCGACCACTGAGAGAGTTGTTTCAGAAATGGTCTCGGAGGCAACGTTGATAAGTTGAAGATACTATTTTCACCTAACTCATTTTTATTTTATTTTTTTGAGAAAAATCAGACTCTTTTAATTTTCTACTATTTCTCTCTCCTGTTTAATTCTAAGAAATATAGTTTGGTCCGATCCGGAAAATGATTATTTCAATTAATCAACAATGTATACGTACACATAATTGCCATGTCCAGTCACGTCTGTTTTTTTCACATATGGTTTCTTCTATATACATTGAATGACGTCCGTTGAAATTATTTACTGCGAGAGCTAAGTAAAAATAAAACTAAACGTCCATGGTTATACTAATATTTCTCATCATTTTGACACCGTGAGACAAACACCAAATACAAACTTTTATATTCAAGTCCTTATCTTTTTCTTATCTTACCCAACGTTCAATTTACGCTCAAAACAAAATCTGGTCAGAGTGTCAAAACCTACCTCTATCTCCCTATCTCATGGAATCCATTAGCATTTCTAAAACAATCAAGATCATGAAGAAAACTATTTGTGCTGGATGAATAAATTATAATTAAAAGAAAAAAATATTAATAAAATAATATGAATATATGTTGGCTATTCTAAACAACAAATCAAGCAAGTAATGCGTATATGAAGTACATGATTACTTATTTTCTTTTAAGCCAATTACTTATATTTTTTATTACGAAGATCGTATTTTTTTTTTTCCCTAAAATCATGTCTGCAACCCTCTCAATTGTTTTTTTGTGAATTACCCTCTCCATTGTAAGGGTATTTAATCTGCGAGTTACTTTTTAACGGATATGCGGATGAAGAAGTGTTGTGCCTACAAACTATTAGGGGCTACATTAGAATTGGTGGATGAGACATGTACTCGTTCGTGCGAGTGATGAATGTGCAAGATATTACTGAACAAATTAAATAAATGTAATCACTAACGATCATACAGCCTATAACTTATTGCATACCAGAAATACACAATCCCATGTAGATAATATGTATAAAAAAATAGAGTGAAATCAGAACTGTTAGAGCCTGATCAATGATAAATGTGAAAGTAGTGTGAAAAGAAACTATATACACAAATCTACATTACACTTTTGTTTTACATGTTAATCATAAAAATATATGTATATATAAAATATGGTATTTGTAACATTAATAAGATAAGTGTTCCAGTTGTAAGCCATAATTTATGTAGATTATAATTTTTTGCCGTTGCACTGCTTTGACTGGCTCTCGTATGACAGGAAAATGACGTGGACGAAAATCGTTGCATGGAGTGGTTCACACCACCGCTCTATATTTAAAATCTTATTTTAATAATTAAATAATATAGATACAATCCTTCTATTTTTATCTATTCCAAACAAAATATGTTATGCCTAAAACTTGACACAGTGTTTAGCTATATGGCACGTATGGGATTATGTGGTCCTTAATATTGTAAGACGAATTACTGGTTGGTTTGCTCTATACTTCATAAACATTTTTAACTACTTCTATAATGTCATGGTAATGCATTTTTCTTTCATGCTTGACTTAATTAATGTTTCTTGCAAATGGATGCTAGCTCAGTCGTAGAACGTTTAAAGTCCTTGCATGAGGTCCCGGTTCGAACTCGAAGAAAAAGTATTATTCTCAAAAAATAAAATTAATGTTTCTTACTGCTGAATAATCCCTATTTCTGTATTCCCCCTATTGACCAATGGGTGTCAACAACTTGGATGAAAATTCATACCATATTTTTTAATAAGTGTTTTCAGAAAAGAATTCCATTTTTTTGGACTTCTAGATGAGGTATGATATGGTACTATTTTGTTTTACCAAAACTAAATATAGCAAGATGGTTTCTTCTTTTTCCCGCATTTTCCCAACCATGATCAGTCCTGTGGTGTCTTCACAATCCTTCTTTTACATTAAGAGCATAAACTTATTCAACTAATGCCACTTTTTATTCTAAAAACGTAATGGTATGTGAATCTCTCAAAATTTCGTTGAAATGAAGGCATTCTCTTTCCAACATCAAATGGTTTATAAGTATGAGGAAAAATGATACGTTCATAAAGGCATACAAGTCACTGAAAGATAAACATGAATCGAAATGTGTAAAACTATAAACAAATATTACAAACTCACTGAGAGAAATAAAATGAATGTAATACTGAATTAGGTAACTCCGCAACTGCTAGGACCTAAACGTGAACCTGAGAGCATGATAGTTGAAAATAGCCATATGAACATGTGTAGAAGAGGTGCAAGTTAATATTGAAACAATTGACTGGGCTTTCTTTATCAGTGCAAAATTGTTAGTCAAACAATTTTGCCATCTATTATAGAGTATGAGCAGGTCAAAAGTTCTGTGTATTTTCCTCAAAAGAGGAATTGTTTTGTGTACTGCTTCTTTATCAATTACCCCTTTTTTTTAATATGCCTTATCAATGACCCTTAACATGCCGAAATAAGAACAAATTTAGAAGATAGAAAATGATTCAAAATAAAATTAAACATACACTGATTATAGTTCATCTCTTCTTGTGTTGCTTTCCACCAAAGTACACGAATCAACATCCACCACGGCTGCCATGAACTTCATCAACCACCACCTATGAGACACTACATCTAAAAGCCTATGCAACAGAGAATTGCACTTCCTACATATGTTTGCCCTCTCTATTGGTACATGCCAATTCATTTGGATTTTTGAACGTTTATGCAGAAAATAAACTTTCAGTTATGGAATTTAAAGGGGAAATATATTATTATTTTCAATTAAAAAATTCTTTTATTAGCTGTTTTTTTATAAATTTGTGAGGACAATAATTGCGTCAGTTATAAACTTGAATGAGTACTAATTAGTGGGGAGAGTTAATTAGTAAATTGGTCATTTGAATTGGCAATTATGTGGCTTCTAATGTCCCAATGGCAGTTTACGTTGACAAAAAAGACACTTGGAAGAAGGTTATTGGGTGGGTGTTCAAAGTAGGCATGACAAATGGCACAACAACATTTAAAATTAGTTGACAAATGGCAGTCTCAAATTCAACCGTAGAAATATTAGATATTAGATTAGATTATATTAGATTAGATTAGATTAGATTAGATAATATAAGATTTTTATCCCAAAAAAGTGTTTATATGCTCAAAACTAAAAAAAATGGAGTTACACAAATTCTTTTTTTTTTTTCGAAGAAAAAAATCTAAGTTGTGACAATGCTAGATAAATAACCAAGGGGAACGAAATCTAAAGTCTTAAAATCAAAATATCTTTGCAACATCTCCAACTCCTAAGTTATGTTCAATATATGCAACTAATAATATCTAGCAACTAGGGCTGAGCAAAACCCGCCCCGACCCGTCTCCCTGAGCCACCCCGCATCAAACAGGTCCGAATTTAGCATAAATCGATGCTACATGATTGATCACGGTTATAGATTTCTCAACCCAAACAATGTTCGATCGATCATGGTTTGAATTTGGAAAACCCGCTTAAAACCAAACCGGTCTGATTAATGTTTTATATGTAAAAATTACAATTTTAATTTTGATAATGGTTTCTAAATTAAGCTTTTTAAGAGTTAACACCATCAACATAATTGATTTTCCTCAAACTATTCCTCTTTCATGGGAATTCACGTTACTTTTCCAACTTTAAACATTACACAAATGTATATAACGAAAAAATTAACCAAACTAATATGTTTTTTCAAGTGAAATCTCAAGATTTTCCAATCCGTTTAACCGGTCCGAATCGGGCCGAGTCGATAAGTTACGATCGGTTTGGGTATTACAAAACAATGGGTGAGTTTGGGTAGGACATTCTCCAACCCGAACCTATTGAGTCGGGTAGAAATTTTCGGCAAAACCGGTCCAAACCGGTTCGTGCTCACCCCTACAAGCAACAATCTCTCACCATGTCCCCTGCGTCATCAACACTCTCTACTTTCTGCTCAGCTTTGAATGACTAATTTGCTGGTCTTTGATAATTGAGCGGACGTCATAAGCCAAGTCATCATAAAGCGATACCCGGGGCTAAATGTGAATCGGTACCAACCCCACACAGCTCAGGTACATAAAGCGATACCCGGGGCTCTCTACTTGAGGTTGAGAGTCTAGTTGTATCTCAAAACATATGCTGATGTTTGCGGATTGAGGAGCTCCTCCGCAGACATTGCACTTGAGCACAAGTTCGTCACTAGTGTGAGCCTTAAGATGAATGGGCCTGGTTCAGAAAGAGTGTTGACACAATGTAATAAAATCAATGTACAGTTCTGCATTTTCTAGCAAATGCACTTTATCGGTGCAAAAGAGATTGACTTTCACGGATGGTTCATAGAGAGTAGCATCATTCCTGACAGGAAGAGAAAACATCTTGACAACGAACGCGGATAGATTGGAACAACGACCGATTGCAGAGATTTGAAGGCGGTTACAAAAATTCAAATGAAATCTTTTTATGAAAAATTCGAATTTGAATTTATACCATAAGCTCCAACGAAATTTGACTTTGGAATCGCATACATAAACCTTACTAAAATTCTGCTAGAGAAGAAACCCCTAGAAATCAAACTGGAATTGTGTAAAAGAAGTGTATGAGGAGAGAATTGAGGAGGCGAAGAGGGGTCTTCATCGCAAGGCCACACCTTTTACATGCATATCTGGAGGAAGGCGGAGGAAATGCCTCCTCCCCCGATTTCAGCATTCCCGGCCGCCTTATCTTCGTCACAACCAACGCAAATCGACTTTGGCTTCCTTGCCATGTTGCGTGTTCTCTCTTGATCTCTATCTTCCTTCTCTCTGACACATTGAAGCCAGGAGAGTGAACCTGACAATTCAATGCTAATGAACAAATCAATAGAAAGGGCATTATGATAAAATCACAATCAGGCATTACGGTAAAATTACATTGGAAAGTAAACATGTCTTATCCTCTTTTATATGAGTTAAATTGATTATGAGTAGTAAAAATTTAACACCTCATCTATCATGAGTTGGATAATCTAGATAGATGCACGACCCGAGGGAGTGTCCTATGTTTTTTTTTTTGAGAAATTGTTTTGTCATCAACGGGAATCGAACCCGGGACCTCATGCAGGGGCTTCCAAAGCTCTACCACTTAAGCTACCACCCTAGTTGCAGGGAGTGTTCTATGTTGAAAATACTGAAACAGTTAGTAATGAGTTAACCCAAAATCATCTATGACATAATAATATCATGAATAACTAACTTATATTAACAAATACTTTCTAGTTACATTAAATCGAAGATAATTGTTTAGGTGAGTAGTATTACAATGATTAATTTAGCTCCGCGGTCTCAAGTTTTTATTAAAACAAAAAATGACAGAAAATATATTCTCGAGACATGTCTGAGGAAAACAGTCAAATCACAAGTAAAATGTTTAAGTTGAGTTGTTTTAAAAGTAACTCAGTTTAAGAAACTTAAACAGCTTTGGTAGATCTACTCTAATAAAAGTTGTATTACATAGCTGCCTTGTTTACCCAATGTCTTTCTGCCTCTTTTCCAAGAAGGCTTGTGATACTATTCAGTCTATTCTATCTAAGTTCTTCTGGTTTAGCAATGCGGTGAAGAAATGTATTCATTGGCTCTTTTGGGATTTTCTCTGCAATAAGCCTAAGAGTGGAGGTCTGGGTTTCAAAAACTTACAATGTTTTAACAATGCACTTCTTGCTAAAAATAGTTGGAGAATTATCCATAATCCCAGTCCCTCTTTAGCACCTACTTTATTTCTAAATATTGCAAAAGGAAACATTTTCTTCCTCTTAAACATAATTTTGCCTCCTCCTGTGCTTGGAAGAATATTTGCAAGGGAAGAACTACTTTCAAATTGGGACTTGCATGGAAAGTGGCTACAGGTAGCTCTATCGGGATCAGGTCAAGAGGATGGATTAAGGATGTCCCTAGTTCCTCCATTACTGAATGTCTTGCACGCACTGATGTTGATCATAGCTACAAACAGGTTTCCCAACTTAGAAATGAGAATAACAATCAGTGGAATCATAACCTTCTGGAACAGTTGTTTCCCTCCTGGCTTTGCAATCACATTGTGCAGAATGTTCATTCAAGTGATGGTGGATTGGACACATCCTTCTGGCAAGCCTCCCCTAATGGCAGCTTTTCTGTAAAATCAGCTTATTCTCTTTAAAATTTTAACAACTCTTCTCCTCATCTTTCTTCAACCAAAGTTCAGTTCTATCCAATTTCCCACTCTCACAGCTGGAAAAAAATTTAGTCTTCAGGTCTTCCTTCTAATATTCTTCACCTATTTTGGCGTGTTGTCACTAAATCTTTACCATGTCTTGCTAATTTACACTCTAAAATTCAGTCTATTAGTCCCCATTGTCCCCTCTGTCCTGATCAGACTGAAACTGCTGAACATATTTTTTTCAGCTGTCCTATAGCTTTTGAGCTTTGGGATAAGGCTCCTCTTCACTACACTCAAAAACCACACAATGCTACAAGTATTCAATGCTGGCTCATGAAATGGATCAAGAAAAGATCTATCCTGCATAAGTTTAGCTATTGGCATTGGATCCCTGCCATTTTCTAGATCCTTTGGATTACTAGAAATAAACGGTTATTTTAACATATCACTACTGCATCAATTGTACCATCAGACTGAGGCATTGGCAAAGAATATTTTGGATGCAATCCACACTGTATAGTTTGTTTTTCTCGTATTTACCTCTGTTTTCTAGCTCAGATGATCAAGGTTGGGTTGAAGTTGCAGTGAATCAAGGGCGGACTTCTTGGGTTCCAGGGCAAGTGCAGTTTGCTCCTTCCTCTTTTATGCCAATTTCGGGAGCCACTCGTCTGGCGGTCTTGCCCCCGTTCAGCTGGAGTCCCGGCGTTGTCTGCTGCATTGGCTCTCCCTTCCTCTGTGGGTAGCTCCTCCATGGACTGCTCAGCTGATGCTTCCTCGAGTGCTCCTGCAATGCTCCTCAAGATGGTTCTGGTCAAGTCGATGATATGCCCCCAAATCCCTGGTAATGAGCTTATGTCCGCTATCATCCCTTTTATTGACGGTTGAAGGTCTGTGTTGGTGTTCTTGGTCATCCGAGTTTGGTTTTCTCTATTTTTAGACTTTTGTGAATGTACTTTTGCATTGTCCTTGCCTGCTTCCTTAGAGGCATGTTTTTTGGTCTTGTGTTTAGTTCTAGGACTGTTGGTTTTGTCCCTAAGTTCTGGGTTGGTGTTTCTTTTGGCATGTTTGGATAGGGCGCGGCGGTATTGTACCCCCTATGTTTCTTTAATGTATTTTATGCTGGTATTAATATGATGTTCTAACTTTCCCGCAAAAAAAAAAAAAAAAAAAAAAAAAAAAAAAAAAAAGGTTAAAAAGTCTATAGAAATGTGTAAACAACGATTATTTGAAAGGACCATTTCTACGAGCAAGTTCCTTTGTCGAAGCCCACCACTGGATAATCCAGTCACCAATTCAGCCTTATAAAATGGAGTTCAGATCGCACAATACCATCTTTAACCCCACCTTTATCCTGAGTCAGATAATCTAGACATATCCCCGGGCTAAAAGGAGTGTTCTCCACTGAAAGTACTGATATACTCAGCAATGATTTAACCCAAATCATCTATCGTATAACGGAATCAGGAATAACCAACTTATATAAATCAAACATACTATGTACATCAATCTAAAAGTTAACTGTTCTTGTAACTGTTATTAGAATGATTAATCTAGCTCCCCAATGTATGACGCTCGCCATATGGATTTTAGAAAACAAGAAATTACAAATAATAAACAGTCAAAATATGTATGAGTGATAATAGCCAAATCATAAGTTAAATTCTTAAGTCGTTTAAAAAATAACTGAATTTAAGACATGTATAAGTTGAAAATCAGCTTTAAAAATGTGAAAACAATGATTATTTGAGAAGTCCAGCTCTATGAGCAAGTTCCTTTGTCGAACCCCAGCATTGGATAATCGAATCACCAATTCATCCTTGTACGACGAATTTCAAATCTTACAATATTGCAGCATTGTAAGGACCTGATTCACATCCGACAAGGGTGACCAAAGAGATGACAACTAGACCAAAAGTTTTGACACCCCCTCAGAAAGGACATACTCTTAAAGAGACATGGTACTAGTGCCTAATTGCTAAGTACAACAGTTCGTATCAGCTGAACTCGAGAGACAGATATTATCAAATCCAAAGGCCATAACCACAATATAGTTGGGGAGGCCGGCAGATCTCTATCCCCAATCCCGCACCCAGGTCTTTACCTTAAAGATACTAACTAAATCCATATACACAATCTAGTATCCAATATTCAGTTATAAACAAAACTATTTAAGACTAGCTTGTTCTAATTTCGAGTTCCAATATGAAAAACAGTAGCCTATATAAGACAGTTTGATAAACAAACTCACTTCCAAATTCAGAATTTTCAAAAAGGTATTCCAGTACTCACAAATAACCACATACAGGAGGAGCCTAGTGAGACTGCTCACTAGACATATCACCATATATCCAATAAACGTCTATCGAAGACGGTACTCAACGCCAGTTACATCTACACCACCAAGTACATAGTCTATCAAAACAACTCATCTATATGAGATAGGATGCATGAATGCTTATGCAGTGCAGTGCACACAATGCATGACAAGACTAAAATATCTATGACAGTCCAAAATAACCCAGTACATTCCCCCTAACTGAGCATGGACCCTAAAACATGCTCATTTATGCTTAACGATTTGAAAATACCCTTCATAAACCATCTTTGAATACAACATTAAAAACTACACTTTCAATTAATTGCACTTAGACACCTGAAGTTTGGAAAAACTATAAACAAATCCCCAACAAATGACTCAGTCAACTCTAAAACAGAACAACACAAAATTAATTCAAATTTCATGAAAATTCATACAAGACACCCAAGAGTACTCCAAGTTACTTAAGCAACCTCGCAGTTGAATTTTTTGAAAATATAATTTTACCCCTCATACATAGACTTAGTCAAACCAGACCAAAGTCAAATTATCCAAAATTAGAAGTTGATATTGGTATATACTACCTTTGTTTCTTCTCTTTCAAGTGCGTTTGACTCTTTTACCCGTAATTGCGTCACTTCGACTCGGCGACTTGGACAGCAAACGATATAATTTTTTGTAATTTTTTCATAGTATTGTAGAGTAAAGTTTACTCTACAAGATTATGCAAAGATTACCAAATTCGTGTATCGTTTTGCTTACCAAATCACCGGGTCAAAGTGAATCAGTGAATAGTGTAAAAAAAGTAAAGTAAGTTGAAAGAGAAGAAACAGAGGTAGTACATTCTAAGAAACTTTCATAAATAAATCTAGGGGTAAAAAGGTCATTCAAACGATCATATTAGAATTCAATAATAGGGAAGGTCAATTCTCAACTAGTCAACTTTGCAGCCAATTTCTGATCTATGTAGGAAGAGTTTGAGAAATCTGGAAATAGAATTTTGAAGTTTGGAAGTTTGAGATTCCCAAAACAAATTTGGTCTCATAAAAACTCTTAATACGCAATGAGATATGATTGGTCAATGAAACAGGAAGTCTCAGCTCATAGTAATCCTTATGTTTCTGACAGCTTGTGTGCAACAAGAAATGTTTGTATGACTGTTTCCAACTGTTTCACAATTTTGGGTCAAATATCTCAGATCTTGTATACTGGTGTATAGGAATTATAGAAATGATCGTGAGGACTCTTATTTAGACATATCTTATGTTAATCCTATTATTGCAGATATTTCAAGCATCTTGAATTCAGTGAAGTAAGTTGAAGATCTTATCATATTTCTTAGGGTTTCCAGATGCTCCTCATAATGGCATGGTCCAATTCTACTTGTTAACAACAGAAAAGGAGAATCGCTTTGAACTCAACTAAACCTGTTTTTTTTAGAGTATCCTTCCTCCATATTCTTTGCCGGAGACCTCTCATTTTCCTTCCTCTCCTTCTACCCCTCTGCTTCTCTCCTCCACTCCATCAAATCTTTCTTTCCAAATCAATCATGGCCTCTCTACCCTCCCCCACCCTCCTCTTTGATAGAAATTCCAGAGCAAGACCCCAGCAACACTCTGCTGCTGGAAGACGATAACCACAGAAAAGATGAGCTCATCATCAATTGTTTGTATGGTAAAATCCTCGTAAAATGAGAGGTTAGGGTTCAAAGTGTCTCAAATGCAATCAGTTACATGCATCACAGAAACTGGAAGAGGGTATTCTTCTCTAGTGATTCACATATAGTGGTTCGCTCCTTCAAATCCAATCTGGTTGGTCACTGGAGCTGGGGTAACATGATTCAAAGTTTAAAAGCAATGCTTAGAGCTGCAGATAGTGACGTCATTTTTTAATCCAGAAAAAAGAACTGGCCTGCTCATTCTCTTGCGCTGGAACCATTCTTGTAGGTTTTTCGAGTGAGCTCCAATTTTGTAATCTTCCTCAAATTGTAGTTGTTAGCATAGAGAAAGACAAAAAGGACTGTAATCCCTCTTTGCTTTGTTAATAAAACTGTTTTTTTCCATCAAAAAACAGAAAAAGGAGAATTTGATTGAGAATTGAGAGAAACATGCAAGAACAGTCTTACCCTAATATCTCCTTCACCACGATTTTGGGTGGAAAAACATGCAAGAACACTTTCCATCTTGTTGACTTATTGATCTCCTTTGCTGGCTTACTCGGCTAGGATTTTGTCAATGCTAGATCATTTAGAACTTGTCGATTCTCCAAGTCTAGGTACATAGGGAGGTGAAAATTATAGTGGGGAGAAACTCAGGGCTTGTTCGACGGGTTCAAGAGATTAGCAACTAACCCCTACCACTTCTAACAATTACCCAGACACCCCAACATTACTAGAATTTACCTCGATCCTTTTTGAAATGACATTTGAGGCCTACTGAAAACTAAATTTTAATGTAACTTCACTCTAATCAGTCTTGACTTCAATAAACTAGTTTTTGCATATAAGAATAATAAACATGGACGAAAATTGCCACTTATTACATGTTCTTCGTATTTTCTCAACTGCAATGGATGATTCTCATGCCCGATTTCATCCCAGAACCTAAACAGGTCGGATGGAAACAACTTACACTCCACGCACGACACCATTACCACATAAGCTTCACCAACACAACCGACACTACCATATCTTAACAAAACCAACCAATTCACCTAGACTGTCAATTGAAACCCTAAATTTGAAGACACAACCACAAAAATCGAAGAGAAAGATCAGATGTCAAGAAACCCAAACCACTCAAACGAACAAGTTGGTGTCACCACATTTGCAACCATCTGAATGGAATGAAATGAAACAAAGCAAACTGAATAATACTGGAGAAATATATACACATCCGAGTTTGAATTCTCCAATATTGCCGGACAAGTGCCGGCATTTGTTCCAAACACAAACAGGAAATGCAAACCATAAAAGTACTAGATAAACCCAAGTACGTTTCTGACTGTTGCGACTGCTTAAACACTGTCCTTTGGGAAAAGCAAACCTTAACTAGTACTATTAAATGGGAAGCACGTTTTCCACTGTGACGCCAGGCTTAAACACTGTTCTTCAGCACTGCATCGCCTTCTGGCTTCACATCATCAAAGAAGTCCTCTCGTGCATTGTCAGCTAGCATCAGGGAGATCAACCAGAAGAGAGATGCATCCAGGGCTAAGAAGGCACCACCGCCCAGGAGACCCGTCTTGGCAGTTGGGCAAGAAGTTTCCAGGTTGTGGTGGACGTTGCGAGAGAGGTGGAGTTGCTCTGTGATCGTAGGCCACAGCAGGAACGCGGCAGCCAATCCAGCTACACCCCTGTGATTTCAACAGACCAGGTTGAGAGAGAGAGAGAGAGAGAGAGAGAGAGAGAGTGATGTTATGCAGCTCAGAAAAAGACCCATGAAAATGAGCATAGAGGGATGAGCCAGATACTCCATCAGGGAGAACCTAGTTACTTTTGAAACATACTATGGATTATGTAGTAGTCTGTCCGACAAAGATTCTTGAACTTTTTCCGTTCGAGGAAAGAGCAACAATGATTTCCTTATACTATGAAGAGACTTTCAAAGACAATAGATTAGAAACACTTTCTTATCTTCAGGAGTTGTAGGGCTAGTTCGGGAATGCTATTGCAGTGCTAGAAGTTGCTGTGTGAGAATCATTGTGGGAAAGGTGCTGTGGATTTTAGATAAAATGTTGTTTGGTAAACATAACGTGAATGCTATGTAAATATAGATGACATGTATAATTTCGGTAAAGATAAATATTGAAATTTTAAAAAATACCAAGGTAATAATTGGTTGTAGATAAATTAATAAAAAGTACGTTCAGGAAAAGCATCTACCCCTTTTCTTCTTGAAAACTATTGTGGGACAGAGTCAAAAATGTTATATTTACCAAACGCACTAAAAACCACTTGTTCTGTCTGAAAGTTGTTGTCAGTAATTTTTGAAAAATAATCAAACCGGACGGTTCACAACCGACCGGTTCGGCGGTTGGACCGGTTAACCGACCGGTTCTTGACCAGTTTGGACCGGTTCAGTGCACCGACGGTCCGACGACCGAACCGGATCTGTCAGTGACCGGTTCACCGGTCTGACCGATTGAACCAGCCAATCCGGTTTTATAAACTATGCCGGTCACAGCAGAAACTGTCTGAAAAGTCAAAGATGTTATTTTTACCAAACGCACTAAAAACCACTTCTGCTGCCAAGGAATCAGTTGTACTACTGGCAGAAGCATTCCCTCACTGGCCCGCAGTTACTTGCAATAGTTATAATCTAACAGAGGCATAGTGATGAAATTGAAAACCACCATAAACAAAGCAGATCAAATTGACGAAACAACTATGATTACGCTTACTTACAGAGAGATATTGAAGAACACGGAGAAGCTAGTGCTTTTGAACAACGCCCCCTGGGGTACAGCCTTCCCTTTGTAGGGGTAGAACAGCGACAAGTAACCAGCCACCGATGATGCCACAAGAAACACGAAAGAGAGATATCCCAAAGCAACGGTGGGGTCAGAGGGATACTTGCAGATGGTAACTCCTTTTCCAGTGATTGGAATTCCAGATGCAGGCTGTTTGAAAAATGATATCTTTGAATTAGAACTAGTCTGATGACTAAAGGTGACAACAAAACAATGAAAATGTTCGATTTTCCCAAATTTCTTAGATTGAGTAAGTATGTAAAAACAATACTGAGCAAAGCAATGGTCATGTAATCCAGCATAAAGAACACAATAAACATCTTCAATTAATCTAAAGATACGGAGCAAAAAAGATCTCATGCCAACATAATGATACAACTAAGTGTCCTATATACCTATCCTAGGCCCAAAAACCTAAGGCACTTTGATTTTATTCAAATATGAGACGAGAGATCGTTCTTGTGGACCAAACCCAACCAAACCCAATAAGAAACTTTCAGGCTGTGACTCATAAAAAGACAGCAGATCAAACTTCATAGCTAACCACCTTCTTCTCTTTACTTGTAGAGCAAGGAACCATATCAACTAAGGGCGCTAAAAGGCTAAAAAACCTCTTGAAGAGCTGAAGTAAAACATTTGAGAATAGAGCAAGCATTCAAGTGATGCCAAAACATAGAATCACACAGTAAACTTCAATAACAAACAACAGTATATTCTACTCGTATTCATTATCAGCAAAGTCTAACCAGTAGTGACAAAAAATGTTGCAGTAAGAGTACGATCAAGGAAAAAAAGGATGAAACGGAACACATTCTTGTCAGGCAGTAAACTCGGGCTTTCATCTAGAGATTGCTTTGTCTTAAATAACGATAATTATATATGTTTATCGAATTCCTAGAAGCCACCTAGAATTCAGAGCACTCACTGAAAAACCTAACACATGAATCCATCCAATAAATTGTTCTCACAATAGCTGTTACTTGAACGTTAGATATCACTGACTATGAAACTTGTCAGATAATGAGCATATATGGACTAAAGGAGAGCAATTCTTAAAATCACTCACGCACGCCCACGGAGCAGTGTTGTGCTTGAAACGGTTATCTCAAGGCACGCGAGAAGCAAACCAGAAACTGAAGCCTTAAATAATTCAGAGAAGCACCAGAAAATGCTGACAACAATGGTCCCATTCATTTAACCATAAGATAACTGTTTGATAGATTTTAAGGGATCATATCACACATATGGCCCCTGCTCCTTCAACTATCACATCACCGAGACTATTAGTTACAGTTGAGATAAAAAATATTGAAGCAGGCGTTCTGATCATGTTCAAGAGAAATATAAAGTGATTTTGATATGTTTATGTGCTTGAATATTGCAAACAAAGGAATTCAAAGTTAAGCAAGTGCCTGAGCATGTGTGTGGAAAAAAATAAAGCATATTAAGCTTAATGTTTCGCATAAAGTAGTTTGAAGAGGAAAAGAACAAACCTTCTTGTTTTCAGCAATCACTCCAAATATGAATGAGAGAACACCCAAGGCTGCTACAATGATTGACATCTGTTTCGTAGAGAACTCCATTGCGCCGGCCTGCAGAGAAAGAAATAAAACTGTTGAAACACTTTGAATATATTTAAGTTTTGACAAATTATGCAAGTTTGTGATTATTTTCATCGTCCTAATCGAAGCCATCAAAACTCTATCCAACAATTTCTCCCTAGATGATGTCTCTGATTGCCTTAAAAAATACTTTTCGAAATTGCTTCAGGATGTCTTCAAAATCTATCCACTACCTATTTCTTAGCCCCCATCTGAATTTAGGGCATCATCTGAAAGACTGAAACCATCATATGGTATGAGATTCATATACACATCTAACAGAGAGTAAAACACAGACCACAAATCAAAAACAAATGTCTCCAAGTTCTCACCAGCATAAATCCAATCAAGGTTGCATAAAGATGTGGTTGTTATGAAATCATCATTAGAAGTTAGAATTAGTATTACCCAATTGGAAGATAAGAACAAGTGATAAAGAACCATTCAAATATTATTTGAATGGTTCTTTATCACTTGTTCTTATCTTCCAATTTTGGGTTGGATTTGATGTTTTCGAGGCTGAAAACCAACCAACCCAAAATTGAGGGAAAATCGGATATACCCAGAAAGGAAAATCACAAACCCAGAAACAAAAACAGTTCTATAAGGCGACTAGAGACACGATCAACAGATGAATTGTCACAAATCAACGCTAATAGGCATAAGACATTGAACCCAATTCGCAATACACATATATAGGACGAGTCGAGTCATACCGATCTTAATCAGATAGAAACTAAAGAACCCAGATATGAATCATACCGATATGAATTCCGGTGATCAGTATTCGTCGTCGATGGAGAGAGAGAGAGAGAGAGAGAGAGATGACTCGAGGGAGAGAGGGGTGATTAGCTGTATATTTATGGGAAGGGAGAGGGAGAAGAAGAAGGGATAAACAGAGTTTCAGTACAATCCTGATTCTACGAATCTCCGGGAATCTTTATCCCCTGTGTTTGAAGTACACTACAGAATACCCCAACCTTTTATTATGTATTTGTACTGGTTTCGTAACTACATTCAAGCTGGATAAAAGTAATCCTATTAGGTAGTTTTTGATTTCTAATTCAAATTTTAAGATGATGTAACAAATATACGTTTCTTGAGCATATTTAATATAACCTCGGAAAAAAAGAGTATAAATATTGATTTTCCCTCAAAAAAAAGAATATAAATATTTATAAATCTTTTGTCATTTTCGGTGGTCGCTGTATTTCTCTGACAATAAGAACAAATGAGCTCAAAAAAGTATGTCAAATATAATTTTGTTAAAATACGTTTTTAAACAAATATGGGTCCTAGTTGCCACATAGGTACAATTTTTAATTTTTGAGAGATTACTACTTGAACAACCACCCTAGCTGTGTTGTAACAATTCTTATGTATGAAAACATACATGATCTTTCATTATGCATAATAAAGCGTCAGAGTAGAATTTCTTCTCAACTGTAAAGAAATTAATAGTATTGTTTTTTTCTGGAAAAAAAAATGAAAGCATTATTTTGTACCTACGTCCTAATATATTTCTCGGAATAATAAGGAATTCCTTTGTTTTATTGAGAAAATAGCCAAAATTTAATTAATAAGCTAGAGGTTATTACATTACATTTCTTCTCTTTGTGGATTACAACTGTAAGCCATTTGAGTACTTGGGTCGTACATTCGAGAGTGTCATTTTGTTTAGTGCATGATGGGATAACGTATGAATTGTTCTATTCAATGCAAGGCACGTATCTCCACTCAACTCTTTAGAATTGTGTAACTTTCTAATATTTCTTCTCCGATGAATCTGACTATATTTTTATATTGCACCGTCTTTCTCTCTAAGTTGGATATAACTTAGAACGTTTATGGTTTGTTCAACACTAAATCTCTTAAGATCAATGCGGGCTGTCTGCCCATTATTCAGGTTCTTCCTTAATCCTGTTTTTATAATTTTCATACCTTCAAAAAAAATCTCAAGCAAACAGTGACTATAGTTAGTAATTGGTTGGTTGAAATATATAATGGATATTACAGATGCACTTGAGTATAACAGAACCTTTGTGTTTGTTGCTACATGCTAGCTGTTATTTCAGTGGTGGAGCTAATTGTGATTCCAAAGTCTTTGCATGACTCCTTATTTTGTTTTTTTAGGAAAAAATACTCCTTAATTTAAGACAAGAATTTTGCACATTGCTTCGATGGTAGGTACAGATATATATAAATATATACGTTGTTTATGTATAAGTTAGCTGTTGTTTTGTCTAGTTCGAGGACCAGTTTAAACCCCAACAAATTCAAACTAGTTATAAAAGACCTACTTGCAAACAGAAGATTACAAAAGGCCACTCACAACATTGCTACAATCGTCTTGGTACGCGTGCCCGCTACGCTGATTAACGTTCTCGACGCAACAAACTCCAGAACCCAGAAAAACGAAACAAGGCTACTCGAGCAAATGTGTCGTAGATGCTACCAGTTTAGGAAAAATTTTGTTGTCACTATAGTTATTTCCTAAACAGCATAAATAATTTTTAGTACATGTGGGAAAAATAATTCTTTTTATTTTTCGGACGATTTTTGTTGTCTCACAACAGCTTTCAAGAAGCTAAGCATGGGGAAACTACTTTTTCGGAACCTGCTTTTGATTAATTTTCCTTCAACCGATTCGAACACTACAATTTTGAAAATTTTCAATATTTATCTTTACAGAACTTATATAAATTAATGATATATTATTGTCATTTTACACTCTCATAGTAGTAGGTTCACGATTAATCTTTTTTTTTTTTTGAGAAAAATACACAATTAATCTTAACTAACATGAAATTCAGAATATCAATATTTTTGCGCAGCTTTCACGTTTTTACCAAATAACATTTTATCAAAATTTCACAACAATTTTCCCACAGTAACTCTCACATAGCAATTTCCTACACCGCCACAGCATTCTCAAACTGACTCTAAAGTCTTTCTACACTTCAGTTGATCAACCACTTCAGACGCAACAACTACAAACTACTTGGAAATGTTTACAGATATCCATCCTTTCCGTAGAAGAGGGCATCCTTCTGCAAGCCTTTCTTCGGGACCTGTGAAGATATAAGCCAAAAAAGGAGTCAACTTGGGCAGGAGCTGACTTGAAAATAGTTGACTCTTTTTGCCACAAGACAACTTGATCTTTCTGGCTCAAAAAGTCAAAGGTTTCTTACATGTAAACTGTAAAATTACTACGGCTTCAAAATCAACACTGGCAGAAGCATGATTTATAAGAATTAGCGTGGGAACAACAAACTTGATTCAACCTGAAATGCAAGGTGAAGTTCTGCAATCCCTTAAGAATTCATGGCTACACCTGAACCTAGTTATATGAGAGGAGAAGTGAGGCTGCCAATGTGAATAGCTAAGTTGAAAATTTTCGCATTACTTGGAACTACTATATCTTGGTCCTACAAAGGTAGGTCAAATATGGACTATTTTTAGATCATTTGCTCTCACCATGGTCTGAAATTCGCACTATTTTTCAGGGATTCTTCTGAAAACGTGTATCATAAACACTTGATCTACTTTAAAAATCAATGTTAGACAAAAAACTGTGAGCTTAACCAAAAAGAAACCTTCAATTCTTCCAACACAAGCAATACCGGTTAATCAAATTAACATGAGATCAAGTTGGTAACTACAGATACTACGCTCCCAAAAAAATGTACAACTTTGAAAGAGGTGCATGATCATGAACATAGGATAACACTTGTACTGTTGTATATGTATATGGTTCCAAAAAAGAGCACTGAAAAGAATGGACAAAAGAGTACATATAGAAAGATCAACTACTGCACTGAAGACGGATCCTAGAAAGATTCCTCGCATGTGAGATCATCTGTAGGCACTGTATTTTTGAAGTTCCTAGAAAAAGTCAGTTTAGCTTTGAATTTGGGCGAACCAGTTCCAACGGGATGAAGTTAAACTGCAAGGTCGTTACACAAACATATAAGCAGTGTAAGTTAATTTTGACCTGAGGAGAGGAAAGCTTGTGAGTATCGTCTATCTTCCCTTTAGTTGATTTTGTCGATGTCATTTCATATATCCACTTTATGCAAGCTCATGAATAATCCGAATCCCTTGCAATTTTGTGAATCCTTGCAACAATACAGGAAGAAGGCTCTATATTTTTTTCTTTTTTGAAAGTTAGAAAACTCTATAATGTTGAGTTCCAACTGGAAGGGAAAGTATGTTTGTAGCTAAAACTTAACCAAACACGGACAAGTTTGGTTTTGACAATCTTATCCGAGCCATTGCATCATATATATAATGGATAATTGATTTCTCACTAGCCTGTATAAGCCAATTTGCTGAGTTCTTTTGGCAGACTTGTACTGTTGCGAATTGTACCTTCTCCTATTTTAAACAGAGGACAAGTTTTGGTTAGCGTTTGCAAGGCAGTTAATGAGCTAGTAAGATTGGAAGCATAAGTTTTCACTATCAATTTTGTCCTCTGAACCTAGACAGTGTCTCTTACATTTTCCTTACCAGAGAAGACTAATCAGACGTTATTTTGGACATCAAAATTGTCCAGTAGAACGAATTCTTCGCATGGACTGTATGCAATGTGTAACAACCAAAACCAATGTTCCAATGTCGAATCAGTAAAATGAAAATCCAAAAGCAACCAAACAAATCCAAAGCCCGCAAAATGAAAGAGATGGAAGCCACAGTTAATTTCTCAGTGGATAATGTGTATGGAAGCCACTGTAAATACTAACTATCATGTTGAGTAAATAAATGTCGGTTCCGCTCTCCTGCATAAGAAAGAAGAAGTAGTAGTTGTGTGGGAAGGAAGGAAGATGCCATTTTGGGTTCACTAGATTGGGAGTGTGGGAGATTATATTGGGGTAGGGAGATGTCTTTTTCTTTATCATGTGGCGATGGTTTGTGGTCATTGAATATTTATGACCCCTAAATGGTATAAGTGCCGCAAGAATAACCGTAACTTTCAGTTCCTGAATCTTTTCGTGATCAAACATCTATGAAGATCACAAGGAATCAATGAATTTGTTAATATAATTTTTGTGTCAGTGCTAGCTGTTTTGGTGATGGAGTTTATTTTTATTCCAAAGTCTTTGCAAGACTCTTGAAATGCGACTTTTCTCCTTAAATTAAGACGATATGGACTTGGAGTAGTCTCTTGCACTCTGCCTCTCTTTATTTAATTATATTACTAGGAAACTGGGCACACAATACCTGTGAACAAATATATAATTGAAGTTTGGATATTAGTAAACAGGGTAAAACACACTTAAACCCCTTTAATCTACTTAATAACACACCCCCCCCCCCTCTAGATTAAAAAAGACACATGACTACCTTATTGTTTCGAAGTTTTGGACAATCGACTCTCAACTAACTATCGTGGGTCCTTATTACCTTTATCCACCCTTCGTCCACCACCGTCGCCTATATCTCCGCCACATACATGCACCTTTTAACACCACAAAAACCAACCTCCACCATCAACGCCACCACCAAATCAACACTAACACCTAAATTATGCATTTTGTCTAATTAATCTAAATAGAATGATATTGTCAGATCATTGCCCTCATTGGCTCGATCAGTGTTCATCAACAGTATTGTTTAGTAAAATCTCACCTAGTTATGGTAAGACTTTGACTATTAAGTGTTAAGAAACCAAATAGATTCGCAAAATGTTAGAACATACATAGTACTATATTTTGGAAAAACAGTCGGTGCACTCTACAGCTTTTTTACTACGCCCAAGAAATCTAGCTTAGTTCTAGCAAGAGAACTCAAACTCAAGTCAGGTGAACAGGCGACAATGCCCTAACCCGCAACTCATCACAACAAAGTACCATTACTCAAGGGGGGGAACAAGAAGGTTTTAGAAATCAAAGAAATGCTACATTAAATGTCAAAATGGCTCTTATGAATCAATTCATGTTCAAAAGCAAATGACAAGAGCCTGATCCACTATACCCTCATATAGCTTTCAGTATCACCCTAAGGCCTAAACCTACAATTCTTGCAATCAGCTCCGACCTATTGTCAAATGTCAAGTGTTTGCTATCTATCGAAAGAAGTAAATCAGTTTGATAGGTTAGCATTCAACCTCACAATTGTGTTCCAGGAAGCTGGGAGAAGTGTCACCTGGTTTGAGGTAAATTTGACTGTACTCTAGTCTCTAGACAATGCTGCCAGTAATCTCTTTCAGGTGTGCCAAAAAAGAGGTATACTTCAGTTCAGTGGCTAATTGCGAAGATTATAAGTTTAAGGTCATTGCAGAGATAAGTAGTTTATTGGATAAGTTTACTCACTTGGTTCATGTCCATCATGGAATTTCCAAAACCTGGGCTTCCTTCAACGATTTTCTGGGTTATGGATAGAGGTTGGGTAGGAAAAGATTCAACAACTATTTCTTGTTTCATACTGAACACTATACAATATTCCTTATTTGTTCACCTTCTCATCAAGAAATCTTTAATTTAGACAATTCAGAATAATAAAATGCTTTCGTGAAAACAGAAAGAAGAGTGGCGTAATCTAATCACCGTTATAAACGTACCTTCTCCTGCTCAGCAAGTACTCCAACTACGAAGGACAGCATGCCCAATCTAGCAGCAGTTAAAGAAGTTGTCGCCAGAAAATGTCACTAAAAAAGGTTTCAGAAATCTCTTCCTGCTATCCCTGCAAGGACTTCAAATGGGAATTTGCGAAAAAGCTTAAAGCATCAAATTGAAGAAAAATTAGACATGTGCTGAAGGATTGAACTGTTTACAAATACATTAAGAGCACATTTATACGTACCTCGTCTGCCTGTGGAGATATGAGGGACAATTGACAAAAGACTGAAGTTCTGTAATCTTCTGAGAATCTAGTGCACTACCCTGCTACCTATAAAAGAGGAAAAGTGGAATCAATGTGAATAACCAAGCCTCAGTCGAAATTGCACCACGTAGGGATCAGTTGACATTTATGGTCAGAAATTACTTATTTCAAGTGACTCCAATACTGCAGGGTAGTGGGTACCCAATATTCGGGGATTCATCTGAATGTTTATACCAGAAACACTTCATCTACTTTGAAATTCAATGTTAAACTGCAATCTCTTGTGAGCTCACCAGTATATCATCAGTGCCCCCATCAAGATATCAAGTCTTTATTTATGCTTAACCAGAAAAAGAATGGAATCATGAAGTTTCAATTCTCGCTACAAAAGATAGCGGCAAATTAAAGTATCATTATATAAACTTGGTAGTTACAGATATTATTCTCCAAAAACTGTACAGTGTGAAAGAGGCTTCATGAACATAAGAAAATGCTTGTACATATTTAGTATTCCAAAGAATGCACTGCAAGAGGTAGACCAAAAAAATGCATTGAGGAGATCAACTGCAGTATAGAAGACAGGTCCGAACTGAAAAGCAGGAGATTCCTAGCATGTCTTCGACGATGATTGTGCCCTACGCGGCCTCATTTCAATACGTTGCTGCAAAAAAGTGGAAACATATAGAGGTGAACTCGATGTTGTGGGAATACAAGGAGAAATCATGCAGTAAAATTATAAATAATTACTATTTAGATATTTCAAGAGAGAATATGGATCAAGTGCCAACATCAGTTGCTGCCCAAAGTTTAAGAGCCACTTACATTACCCCATTTGGTTGAGACATGAGAGAAACACGGAATCATATAGAGGGGAGCTTGATGTTGTGGTAATGGAGAGGCAGGGTTGTGAAAGTATAGCTTATAAGGGGAGCTTTTGTGTAATACCTTTGGTACTGACAGGTATAGAAACAGTGTCATATATTTTCTAATTGCTTCGTCCTGATTTTGTCATTCTTTTTTTTTTGGAAAAATCAAAAGAAATATCCTACCCCAGGAGTAATCGAATTTTTCTGTCTTAGCTCCTTGACCATTCATTTTTTTCTAACTCCAATTTGGAACACAATACGAATTTCAAGAGAAAAATTCGCAGCCAAAGGACAATCTTCTATCAAGTAAATATGACCAGTGAAACGGATCAGGTAAATCTCTACGACTTAAAAGTTTGTAGTGTTCCTAACCAGAAAGTGTTCCTAACCAATAATTGTTCCTAACCATTTGTTAGTTTCCGAAATTACCCTTAACTTAAAGGCACATTATTACTGAAATAGCCTTGTCAATGTGAATGGCATCCATTGTGTCTGTTCAAAACACCGCTTCACCAGAGTGACCTTTCGCCAACAGACTCTCTGGTATTTGTTATTATCAGAGAGTTCTTTTCTTCAATAGGCGTCGACAGCCAATAACCATAACGTTTGCCTACAATCTGATACTTGGGTTCATCTCCGAACCAGTTCTCTGTGTGTGGTCTATTCGACTTCGCGCAGATGTGCAGCGATGCTCTGCTCAAAATTTGATAACTGGGTTGTCCTCTGGTACTGGGCGATCACCTTCGGACTTATGACGACATGTTCCTGTAGAAGAGATCTTTTTTGGCATCAAAGTACATCTGTTAGACTCGCCTCTCCCGGGTGCGTCAGTGGAGTTCCACTGTGTCTGTGTCTCTACAAAGGAGACGAGATCTCCAACAGTTAACAGGAAGGCGTCGAACAAACATCCAATCATGCATTCCGGCTTCCCGCGTTCTTTCCTAGATAATATGCTGCCCATAGGTACGTCAACCCACCCTCTGCTTTACTTAATTGAAATCTCTTAGTCAATAATTTTGATCAGATACTGATAATTTATTGTTTCTTATTGGGTGCTAATTTCAACCAAGTTATGTGAGCTTACTTTGGTTACCATGAATTGCTAATCTGATTATTGGGTGTTCAATAAATTTCTTCTCTAACTGCCATTATATGCTTTGAGTTTTCAATGAACCGCCTTACAACAGTCTTGTCATTCAATCTCACGGTGTTGTCCGCAGGTGTTCCTATGGTTACAATTTTGGTATGTAGTTCTATGTACATAAAGATTCTTTTTCTTAACCTATTTCATTGTAGTTTTCAATTGTCACAATCTTTGAATATATGTTACTGGAACAAAATTTATGTTTCTGTTTTGGAATGTAAAGAGATGCCCGAAACTGGACATGAGTTGTTGAAGTACTCCTCACCGCTCTTCATTTATGAAATCTTTCCATTTATGATAAGTCGGTAAATTTCATCCACTGAGCAAATCAAAAGACGACTTTTGTACAAAGATGCCACAAGAAAGGGGAAATATTTGTGTGACACATAAACCTCCAATTGGTACATTTTGTTTGAAATATTTGTGTGACACAGGGAGTATAATGTTGCACTAACTTGGTACGGTGGAACACTAAGAGATTGGACAGCTAGGTTGTGGTGGATTTGAATGCGATGAACACATTAATTGCTTTCATAGAGGTTCCTGTTGTGTGAATGAAGATGGATACGAGTGTGAATAAGAAAATGTGTGCACTATTTCCGGATGTCGCATCCTGGCATTGTGAATTGGCAGTCTTAACTTTTCCATATTCCTTTCTGTTTTATTAAGGTCGTGATTATTTTTTGCATCTTTGCTTCTGGGAAAAGATGATCAATACAATCGGTCACATTTGTTTTATTTTGGGAAGTATAGACAGTGAAAAATGATTGTGGTATTATAGTCCTTGTGGTACTGTTAGGCAAGTTAAAGCCTGAACGCCTTAGACCTTTCTTGCTACATGTTCCTTTGTTGCCTTGCTTTTTGATAGCAATGATCTGAACAACCCAAGCACAAAGGCCATTATCCATAATATAAGAGAGTTACTCATGTGTCCTTTGAAGCCTGGATTTCTTTTCAAGGACTGAAATTTTCCCGGTGACGGCTAGAGTCTGAGTTTTGTTGATTTTCCAGTCATGGCAAAGGCTCTACGTCTCAGAACAACTTGCATTTATGTTATTTTCCAAAGGCCAAATGTTCAAAGTTGTGTGTATACAGAGCCGAATTAGCAGCATTGGCAACCAAGAGTTTGCTCCTTGGTTCAAGATACGAGCTATGTCAGGTGAGAAAAGAGTTCTATCAATTGAAAGATAAATTATCTTTTAAAGAAACTGAAAGACAGATTTTCTTACATGACTATTTAATTCTGGACAAATAAATGAAATGTTATTTTGTTAAGAAAGACAGATGGTTTTCAGGGAAGGTGTGTGTGTGTGTGTGTGTGTATATATATATATATATACATACACATATATAGGCCATGTTTTACCATCAAGTTATAATGGTAGTTTGTAAAATGTTGTAATGTTTGTTTCCTACGCATAAGTTTGATATTATCACAAAAATTAAGTAACTCACGTGCATAGCACGTGCACCATACTAGTCTTTATAAAAGTTGCACATAAAACATAAACAGGAACAACGGGAGATAAAAAAGATTTGGTAAGAGTTTGGTTTGCTCCCTTTTACTTTCAAGTAGTAGCAAATATCAACCTCGAACTATTTTGGTAAAAAAAAAAGAACCCTGAACTATCATTCCGCCTGCAGAATGTGATCTCCATCAATTTGAAGCATTAGTGAGTCAACAAGTTATGATAACCTCATTTGAAAACTCAATTAATTTATTGAGCCTCGAGGTGAAATACACACATGCCCCTGACATAAAGAACAATTCAAACCAGCCCCCTCCCAAAATTTTCCCCTTCTCTCCAGAACTACCGACTACGCCCCTTCACCAAACCCAGAACGATGGCCAATCTCCTCCTTCACCCCAAACCACGCATCATCTTCTCATTTACCCAAAAACCACCCCAGATCGATGTTATACTTACCTCACCGCCCGATCTAACAGACCAACAGCACCATCACCCAACATATTCGTACAATATACTGAAATCTCAATTTCAAAACAAAATTGGAGCTTGGCAGAAGAAATCCACCTGTCACCGAACCAGAAACAGGAGATCCAAAGAACCCAAAATGGCCAGTCTCTGGTTTCTGGTCATACTCTCACTACTGTGAGCACTGGTGTTAAACTGGCGGTGATATTCTTCAAGCAATGTAGAATTTCTCAGGTAGCTCATAAGAGAGATAGACACCACTATTGAAAGCTTTTATGGGCTGTTTGAAGAACACTTTTTCTGAAGAATATTCTTATTGTTGATTATCACGAATTTGAAGGGTTAGCATTGGATGACGGAGATGGAGAATGAGAGGACTAAGAGGATGAGTGAGAGATTAAGATGATGAGTGACGGATATATAGGTTGGCTTTGGTAATTTGGATCAAGCAGGAAGAAATGACTTGTTCAGGCTTCATTGTATAAGAACTCCATTCCAGAGGAAACGAAGAGAGATGATAACAGATTTATCCTAAGAAGAAGGGAGAAGAGACATCGAGCCTCAAACTCACGTACTGACATCCAGGTTCAAGATCTAAAGGACAGGAGTGTATTTGAACCCATCGAGCACCTTGCACACAAGCACCTTGCTCACATCTAGGTGCTTTTTTCATTCCATCCAAATTCTCCCCCATTTTGACATCTGCGTCCTGAACTACACATGATAAGGTCTGGGGTGAATAAACGTGTGCCCTTATTGTATGCATATCATATCCCTTTTATAAAGGGAATCCTTTTCTTCTTCAGCAATCAAAGTTGGGATTGTCCCTTAATCCTTAAGAATCAAGAAACTAATATGGAACGCAATCCAGCAAACAAATACCTTACAAGAGTTTTCTCATTTTTCCTCCAGGCAGCTATGGCAAATCAGTGAATCCAACAGCGTTAGCAACCAAATCACACATAAATTATGTTCCAGACAATCATTTCAATAAGCACTTTGATTACGGAAGACCAAGGCCGAAGAGACACCTTACATCCAAGATAAGATACTTCAATAAGCATTAGAGAACTTGATATATAGTACGCATAGAAGTTTCGTCTATACAGATCCTGCAACATCTAACTGTGAAACCACTCCTTGTCGACCATTATAAGTAGTAGGGCCAAAACCTTACATCCAAGATAAGATACTTCATAAAATGTCTCGCCATGAATAGAACTGGTTAAGGATGCATAATCATTGCTAATATGGGCGAAAAGGGAACAAGTTACTGGAGCTTTTATTGCTTACTCCAAGAACAAATTTGGTGTGGTGCGCCAAGCCATACAACACAGAACATGTAGGAATCCACTGCCTTTTTCTGCCACTCATTTTCTCTCTTAACTGTGCCCTGTGCTGTATGGATTAGAGCACGCCACATCAGTTGCTCTTGGAGCAAACAAAAATGTTCCCAAGTAAATTGTAAAGAGGTCCTGTGATATCCTGTAACAAGACTGTGGATGATGGGGACGGTGAACAGTTTTTTTTTCTTTGCTTCAGATTCAGGTTCACTTATCCGAAAGAACAAAACATGCAGAAAAGGATGACACGGCGAAAGAAAACAACATAAGCTGGCCAACGAGTCAGTCATTTCTGATTTTAGGCCAACTACTCCAATCAGAACGTTCAAGTCAATCTATCATTAAAATTCAAGCTTTTCAACTAGTCAAAACAATAATACTAGTTGACACAACTGAAATTCTAAATCACTAAAAATGACCATTTGTATCTCAGTGCTATGTGACTTGTAGTTAAGTCTGTAAAGAAGTGCACCTATGCTGACAGTTTTGAACCCCGACATTACCCTCTTCCTATTCTCAACTCTTCATCAATATAACTCTTTTAGAGTATTACCTGTTCTAATTGCACTTTCTGTATCTACAACTAGTTCCTTATAATGTACAAACACGCTGTCTCAAGTAGCTTGGCATTCCGCTCTTTAATAACCCGCAGGCCGCAGCTAACCATAG
Source organism: Linanthus parryae (assembly GCA_023055425.1). Classification (NCBI taxonomy): domain Eukaryota; kingdom Viridiplantae; phylum Streptophyta; class Magnoliopsida; order Ericales; family Polemoniaceae; genus Linanthus; species Linanthus parryae. Next base: position 129,175,290 of record JALGPY010000001.1, read on the forward strand.
AACGAATAACCATACTTATGCAGTGATTAAGGGAATTACAGAAAGGGGTAGGAGAAAACTAAACCTACCTGGTAGTACAGAACCCACAATACAGCCATACACATAGCATCGGTGAACCTAATGATACTTGCGAAGGTAATCCCTGGATCTTATATCAGCCTGCAATCAAAGTGGTACATAAGAAATCAGAAAAGAAAGCATATCATTGATATCAATGCCATAATAAGAGTTTTCATTTCCATAAAAACAGAAAATAAATATGATCCTTGTGGTGGATAGCCTTCATGAACACCAAATTGAAATATGATTCACATAAATGATAAAACTAAGAGTTAGATAACCCTCAAGCGAACAGAGTTTCCTGGACTAATTATATAGTGGTTCTCTTATTGCGGAATACATCAACACAGTGACGATTAATGCAGAACCAACAACAAATATACGTGGCATACAGCGATGTTCATGTGCTCAAATGGCGACACGTCAAGAATTTTATCTGTCCATAAATAATCACGCAAATTTACCATTTCTAGAGATTGGGTGATTTGAAGCACTGATCAATTTTGTGAGACAGAGAAATATAAATTAAGCTTCCACCAAGGTCGGACAGGACCACAATCCCATGGTAAAATCTTATAACCTACCAATTCTGAGGCATAATTATGAACAGCACACAGTTTCCATGGCCTATTATTTATAAGGAGCCCAAGTTTATGGACTACAAGAAACCCAAGTACACTGGCAGTATCATGAATCTCCAAAATTACCCCTGTACACAGAATCCAAAGAACTTACATTCATTTTAGTCTTATGGTCTATAAACACTGTTGGCAGCATTACTCAACTAACAAGAAGTGCGACAATACCTGTCTGATAGGCTCTGGGACGCGGAATTTGCAACTCATTTTTGCAATTTTGAGAGCAGTAGCAAGAGAAATACGATGGCCAACAGAAACGAACACAGGTTTAAAAGAACCCTGAGTAGATCGCATTGCCTGCAAAATTTTTGAAAAGTTCAGAAAACCTTGAATGACCAAATGTAGCATGATCTTATACAATGAAAGATTTCGTTAACAGCAAACTTCATATACATGAAATCATGTTGGTGTGCCACACTCATCTGGCGGATTTCAGGTTCTGTGTAGATTTTTTTTTAACCAACAACATCTAGGAAAAGAGAAATAAATATAGTGAACAACAAATCCCAAAAGAGAAATAAATATAGTGAACTGTACAAAAGCACAAGTATATGAGACCTAAGGTATCAGAGATCATACACATGACATTAACGTGGACAAATACAACAATCTGGAAGAAGAAAGCTACTCGAGGAACCATATTACTATGGAAAATATCACGATGCAGCTAATAAATTAACACGACACGCACTAAGATATATTTTCCTCAGTGCATTGAGATGGCTACATTCTGCAGCTTTGAGTACCCGCACATTGAAAAGACTGTCCAACTCAAATGCCAAAAGAGCACCATTTTTGTAAAACCAAAGTCCACTTTTTGTTGATATTAATATTGGCTGATATGGCTCATGTAATCAGTGTAGGTAAGGTCAAAACAGGGAAGTTGTGGTGATTGAAAGCTACCATGTCATCTCCCTAAAGTTGCCTCCCTCTCCCACTAGGCTGGAATCATAATAATGAATAGATTCCCATAATGTGGCATATGAGCCTGAGGGACAAAACTGAATGGACTTGCCCACAAGGAATTGCGCGCCTATCACATGAAGCATTAACGAAAAGAATTGTCATGTCACCTCCAGTGCCTTGCCATCGCAGATGGATGATCCCAAATCCATCGCCTTACTGATCAATGACTTGGGTGACCACCAAAATCACTTAACGGGCTAATTCGAATTGTAGGTTTCATGTTTTCTTGTTTTTTGGTGAAAGGGTGGTTGAGGTGAGGAGAGAGAGCATACCTCTTCGCCTCAACCACTCATGCAACAATAAACAAAAAATCTACAATCCAAACTTGCCCAATATTGTGATAATAGGACAATTTTCCAGTTTATAGATCATGCCTTGGAAATTTCAGTGCCAAAGTTCAATTAATTCACAATCTTGAGAATGAGAATGCAGATCATGCTATACAAATGGTGTTTTCCAGCTACTCATGTCCAAAGATGGCTAGTCAATTCTAGAACCCCATGCGGAAGTCTATTTTACAACTGCCCGTAAATAGTCACATCACCATTTATTTAGACCTTCCCTCAGTCTGGGTCCTACCCTACTGATCACTTGGGAATTCATGGAAGGTGGAGTTAGAGTTCCTTCTCAGAGCACTGATCAACCTGAAGCATATCTGACCACCTTTAGCTTGAGGGACCATGACAACTGTCATGGAATTGGATTTGTGGCATTGACCTGACGACTCATCACTCTCCACAAACATCTTGGATCCCAGGGCTTCTAAGACGCAGCAGCCAACCACCCCCACTACCTATCAGCAACAGTCTTATGAAGGTTCAATCCATTACAAGTTGCCTTGACTGTAATAAAAGAGTACCTTCTCGTTCCATGTCGAAAATGGTATTCACCAATCAAAAGGATAATGTTCTCTTTCTCAATGTAATGCTAGCTATCTCCCGTAACAATTTAGGGAGTGATTTGCAAAAAAGCCTGATGTATCTTTCAAGAAAGTAATCATCCAGCAACGGCCTCTCAAGGGCATTACCGCACGATAACAGGATTTCAGACAAGATATGATGCCTCGAACAGTTCTCAGTCCCATGCTTCCCAGGTCAGGATGTACGATGGACTAGACTATCAGGTTATAAGATTCACCCATCTACCAACTGATGCAGATGTAGCTTGAATTCAAGTTGCTTGACAGCATGTATTGCTTGGGGCCTATGTTGCACGGACACTACAGTCCATTGAACCTAAGGACTTTGGACGGATTTTAACCACCATAATGTACCAAGGACACCCCCTGGTTGCAGTTAGAGAGGAAGTAACCACGATGTTGAGCAAAGACGACATAAATCCAACGTGTGTTCAGTATTCACCAAAAAGAAGAAAAGAAACAACATCAACAACAAGAAACATGCCTTACATAAAAAAATATGGGTCAGATGCCGTGCCAAACCTGTACGGACACCACGATCTCGGTATAGAGGGTGCTGGTCAGGGTCGTGCGAGCCAACACCCCACCAACCAACTAATAAGAAAGATGGAAGTAGGGGAGTACCAAGCTCTGTGAAATGACCCTCTACTCAGAATGTACCCCTAACAAAATCCTTAACCGAACCAAATTGCCAATTCTCCAAGAGATTGCCATTTGTCACAAGACTCTCAACATAAAAACACCGAACAACCGAACAACTCAAAGGATGATGCTCTTATTCAAACCCAAGCAAACTGCCAATGTAAGTCCAACGTGAATTAGTTACCTTGAACCTTATAGGATTTACTTGTGAGTTACGATATTTTTATAAAGAAAAGCACTTGCTCAGATGGAGTGACAACATAACTATGATCGATGAGATGAAAAAAAAAAAAATTGCTGTTAATAGTTAAATTTCCTTCTTTATTTAATTTATTTCTGAGTTATACTCTAGAGCACACATTGTATTGTACGCTACTCTTTACCCATCAGCTTATACTTTATAACCATGACCCAGCACAAACAGCAGTCAAAGAAAAAGATCAAAAGCAAATTGCAATTATAGAGATTGCTGGGGAAGGGTTATGTTGCAAGTACTTCTCAAATCACCCAAGTAAAATGCTTTAGGTATTGCCAGACTACAAGGTAAATCTAAATACCAAACTTGGTACATGAGTACATGACGGAGCAAGAGCGAGCTGGAAGATTTTGCTAAAATGAAATTTAATGAAACATAATATGAAGCTAAATTGAATATTCGTTTCAGTGAATGAGCAAGATATAAATAGCTAATATCAGATTCATTACCGCTCCCCATATGCGCCCAGATTCACCAATTAGAGGTACAAATTCTTCAGCTCCCTCAGCTTCCAGGAGCTCTCTCACGTTAGATTGAGTAAGACCATCAACATGATGCAACTGCCATTAAATCAACGATGAGAAAGACCATTCACATTTTGAATGAATAGATAATGGATCTACCAACGGATACAGGCCTCGCTGGGAGGGAATGCTTTTTTATTACGCCATAATCAGAAGTAAAGGTTATTAATCACTTATCGTAGAGGATTTCAGTCATGACAAGAATGAAGTTAGAAGGGAAGATTAAGAAATAAAAACTTACATTCTTCCCTATTCCAATTGTAGGAAGACTAGCAAGAACACCTAGATGACACGCCAAACCAAAGCCTACAACAAAGAAACATTAATCTTTCAGAATTTTCTCCAGCGCCACAACATAAAACTCTTAAATGGTGCCACGATTTGATGATTAACAAATCAATAATGGACCTACACAGCAGTGAAGTGCACCCAGAGGATAGGAATATTTTTCATGTACAAATACATTGAAAAGATCAAGGTTATCAACCTTGTTGAACAAGCCATGACGGAGCTTCACTTAACTTCAGTATTGAAGTTACAACAAATCGGCATTCGCATTCTTCGATCCTGTTGGTAGGAAAACTGTGACACTATGACACACCAAAAGTAATAAACTGAATGTCCTTCAGACTTCCTTCACTCATCAAGCAGTGCCATTTAAAATCAGTATACAACTTTGTTAGTTGTGAATGCAATCCAGTGTTACGTCACACAAGAAGAATATGATGAAACACATGTGAGTAGGCAAAAAATTATTACGTTATGTTTGGGTGTGTACCATTTTGAACCTTTATGTTTAAAAAGTAACGATTTGAACCTTCACTCCAAGTGGTGGTAACAGTTGAGACATTCCATCCAATAATGTCATCGTGTTGGACACGTGTCACGAAGGAACCGTTCAAAAATTTCAGCTTATTAGATATATTTTGATTTGACAGGTATGTCCATAGAAAACTAAGATACCTAAATTTGCCTTCAATTCACTGGCCATAAACCCTATTGTCCAAAATAAAGCAATTGATAGATGTGAAGCAGACATCAGTTACTCATACTTCTTAGCTAGATCTCTGTAACTGAAAAGGCACAGAGATCTAGCTAAATTGTTTCAGAATTTGACAGCCCGTTGATTAAAACTGAGAAACTCTTTAAAAAATCAAACAAGCAATACATCAAAGTCCAAATAAAAGCATTTGGGATCCGGATAGATGAGAGTATCAGTAGGAAGAAACATAGGACTACAGTGGACCAGCAAGAATGACAACCGATAAGATCAAAAGTTTCGACAATTCTTCTCTCCATCCATCTTATCTACTCGACGGCCCAGTAGACTTCGAGAAGAAGAGAACACGAAGCAAATTACACTCATCAACTACCGCTCTTATTCTGCTTTAGACTTAACCCATTGCATCTGACAATTCCAATAGTGCAACCAAAAGGATCCCAGTAAGAAAGCTATGATAAATCATTTTTGTATTCTTGCTATTTGTTTCTTGATATGTTCATTGTATTTGAACTGTCACATTTGTTTAGTGTAATTTCTGATTTTTTGACTTCTGGCTTTTCATTTTCTTGAATTTCAATTAATATTATGAACATAGTTGGTGCTTCTATTTCCGCTTATAGATTTTGTTCAATCAATTTGAATCCAGATACTTGAGCTAAACTATTTCTGTTTTGATTAATGGGTTTTAATTTATTTGGTATTTTAGTTATTTCATATGGGCATACTTGTCATTTCAAAATAAGTTGAGATAATTAAATAGTACAAAAAGTTCGGCATAACATGCTGCCTTAAAAAGTTAAGGCGCTGGATGGAATATGTGGAATGTCATAATTGTTGACACAACTTTTCGTGAATATCTAAATTATTACTACCTCCGTTTCGTCTGTTTCGTCTGCGTTTGACTTTTTAACACGTAATTGAGTCACTTTGACTTGGTGATTTGGGTACCAAAACGATGTAATTTTTTAACAATTTTTTCATGGTATTTTAGAATAAACTTTCCTCTATAACACCAAGCAAAGATTACCAAATTCTTGTATCGTTTTGCTAATCAAATCACCGAATGAAAGTAACCCAGTGAATAGTGACAAAAAGTGAAGTAGGCTGAAACAGGCGAAACAGAGGTAGTACTTTTCAAGCCTGAAGGTCCAAAATGATATCAACATCAAAAGTAAAGAGGCTAAACTGATTTTTGCCGTATATAATCTGTAGTTTGTATGTTTGCAAGTCAATTTGAAGAGTACAAAATGTACTTCTTTTTTTTTTGAGAAATTGTTTTGTCGTCAACCGGGTTTGAACCCTGGACCTCATGCAGGGGCTTCCAATGCTCTACCACTTGAGCTACCACCCCTAGCTTCTGAATTTTATTCAGGTGAGCACTTGGGTATATTCAGTGATTTTCGCAGTCATTTTCTGCAGTATCAAATATAAATGTATTTAAAATATTCATTTCAGTTCCTACAGGACCTTATTAATATTCGAAATCTCTAGATAAATACTAATGGTTAAAGCACTCTAGTTTTACTACAGGCCCTCTTCAAGAAGTATATCAAGTTCTTAAGCGATTTTTGGCTCATCTGTGTCAAAGAAAACCAGATTGAATGACAATTCTTGTTCATTTGGTTGTTAAACAATGAGGAAAATCGAAGCTTTAGTCAGCATCCACATGCAAGTTACATTCAAAGTTGAAAGCATTCATGGGAGGGTTACAATACTTGGATAGGTCAGAAGGAACTACAAAAATTAGCAGAAACATGACAGTGATAACATGTCTGTTTCAGAACTAACTCTACTAAGGGATAGGCAAAGAATTCAGAATCTATATTATAAAATAGCATGGTTTAACTAATTTTTGATTTTCAACCGTTAGAATAGATCAACTTCATCCCCACCATTAGATCTCACCTACTTATTACATCTCTAACTACCCACTCTCCTTCAACATCCCTAACTACCCACTCTCATTGGACATCCTTAACTAATATGAGAGAGGTATTTATCACCAAAATTACATCCATAATTAATAGGAGAGAGGTTGTGAGTGATTCCCAAATCCATTATAATGCTCATCCCATATTTTTTTTTTTACTTTTTTTTCACCATATTTGTAAATATAATTTTTAGATGACACCTCAAAATTCATTTAAAAAAAAAAACTCTAAATTAAAAAAACTATCTAATTTAGGGATAGTGCCCACGGGCACGGGCAATACTCTAGTTACTTGACGAGGAAAAGAATTTGATAGCATAAGTATAACTTGACCTGTATAATCTTTAACTATGTCAAACTAAGGTGCGACTTCCTCACATGTTCTGACATGGAAGAATTAGACGTTCATGCTATTTTGGCGTGGATACTTGAGAAAGGACCTCTGAGAGACCGTCATGCTCTAGAGACCATATATCAGTTGTGTTTTGATTAGTTTTAGGTCCCTCTTAGCCAAATTGCATACCTTCTAGCCAATTCCCCAACACCCATTACCTACTTAACAAAAGTAGAAAGAAACTTTTCACTAATTTTTACAGGGTTGTTTGAGAGTTTCTGTTTGCTAATTCAAATTCAAATCAAATCAACTTCAAATTTCATCTCAAATACTTAGTACTTAATGATTCTGTATTCAGACAAGTTTAGCTCCTTGGGGTTCAACTCAAGTCATGCCTCACCAAAAACTATTTCGACTGTGCATTTGTGGGGACCTGAAAAGTGGTTCTGCGCCATGGCGCTAGAACATGGAAGAGTTGAAATCTATTGCATAACTTGGTCGACAATTTGGATATGTTACAAACAACCCAGTGTCATATCTACCTCACAGCAGCAGTAGCAAGTATGGTAGCATGTCAAGGGGGAACCTCATAGCCATTGCGATAACGATTCCCTCACCTTTTGAACACTTGTCGGCAACCTAGCTCTGTTCTATAGTGGAAGGCAAGTATTTTACCTACTCTGCAGAATGGCAGAAGCTGTGGAACGCAATTCTCATCAGTAACCTAGGAAACCATAGTATGGACTTTGCATTAAGAATAGCGGTTTGATTTGTCATGATCCGAGTGCATTGTTCACCTAACAACTACTACTAGTTAATTCTAAGGGATTATTGCGATCATGGCAGAGAACTAAAAACTATTTGTAAGTAAGACAATAAAACTTTTCTAATTATTTTAAAAGGAAATTCATGAAACCTACTTACTTAGAAGGCAAAACTTAGTATATTAATACACCAAATGACAATTACCCCAAATTTGTAAGTGGAATGAATTGGACTCCCTCTCTCTCTACACTTCTAAGCAACACACCATCACCATAGTCAGATTCACATTTGACTGATAACATAGCAAAATCATCACCATCGGCCTTAACCTTTCACCACAAAAACATCGCTGAGTAATATGAAAATGTTCCATTAAAGTCATGACCAGTGGCCAAATTTATCAATTGAATTGCTCTTTCCCATTTCTATCAATGACTCCATACTATCAACCCAAAAGCTACTTACGCCATACCCTATCAACCCAAAAACTTGAATTCCACTTCTCAATTGGGTTGAGAACCCAATTCTCCTATTTGGTTAGCATTTATTCTCCCATGAATTTGAAGAAATTGGCCAAGAAAGAACACAAAACTGAGCTCGCACAGATTATAAGCACAAGAAATTATCCGTTTTGATCCTTTAAAGCTATTATCAGTTTAATAGGAAAATAGCAATGTAGCACATGAATGTAAAAACACAGCTATCTAGCGGCAGTGAAGCATTTGAGAGTCATATTGTAGATGTGTGTTGAATAAATTTCAGGATTCATGGAAGTTGGAATGGAAGAACGTCAATGGGGATTGTTCTCTATCGATTCTACTCTAAAAAGTGGGGGTAGAATTGTCTCTTGGTATACTAATATGCTTATCGTTGCCTTCTTAGTAAATAGTTTTCACAAACTTCCTTTAAAAATAAATAGAGAGGTCTTGTTGCCTTATTCATAAATACTTTTTTAAGTTTCTGCCTTTACTGCAATAATCCCTAATTTTAATCAATGGATCAAAAATGCTTAGACTAAATGGTTAGTAGAAGTTACAAGGTTTCACATATACCCAACTTTTTGTTAAAACTGTGCACATGCAGAATGGGATATGACATGTTCCACTTGAGTCCTTCAATTCCACATTATTTCATTCACAAGTTTTTGTGAGAAAATATATATTTTTTCTTTTACCATATTGTTTTTCTTAACACATGCCCCCCCCCCCTCACATTCCACAATTGGGCTTTGGCTCCAATCCTTAATCTCCTTACTGCCGAAGTGGTGACCCATCACAAACGTTAGGTGAGTGATAGAGCACATGGAAACTTTCTTCTCATCCGTACGTTTTTTTATTTTATTTTTCGTCCTTCTGTAACCATGAATGTGAACCCGCTTGGGCAGACCTGATCTAAAATGGGCCTGAAGTTAACAATTTAGGTGTTTGAAGGAGCACAGCAGGTCAATTTTTTCTAGGTATACACACTCGGGTTTCTTGTATTTGATACTTTGTATTCACGTTATCATTGAATTTGGATTCTTCAGTATTTTCTTTCTGCGGAAATTAAGGTTTACGCGGTATCGTTCGACAAAGCCACATAACCTCATGGTCTAGTTAATTTTACCAACACTAGCAGATCCTTCAGTTTAATTGGAACGATGGTACGTAGATTATGCTAGTAGCTTGGAGTTTCTAAGAAGCTACATCCTTGCAACAATTTGAGTTTGTAATTACCCAACCTCATAAATTATTTCTCTGTGCGGCTAGAATTAACTGGAATTTGGGGATGAGGTCACATCAACTGGATGACGATAGCAGAGCATAGGAGCTTCTAACAGTGGCATCAAGATAATAGTAAAGAAGGTACATATGAACATTAAGAGCACAAGAATGCGAACAGGTAAATCCATTCAGTCTGATTAAATGGAAGAACTATTTAGCAGGCGAGGAGAATACTTGCCTCGTGGATGAAGTAATCCATTGCCATCAACCATCAGTAACTGTTGTCATTAGCAAGAAGAATATGTAAGGGATTTGGACTGGTATATAGACTAAATTGTAAGAACTGTCATAATTATGATTACACGGTGGAACAGTTTAGATATGCTTGAAACAGAGATTGAGGTCATCGCAAATTCCATAAAACTAATTAATCGCGAAGCACCTCTAAACGCATCAATCATTGTTACCAAGTACCTGAGGATAGAAAGCATGTCCAGAATTCTTCATTTTCTCCAAAAGTTCAAGAAGCACCGGGGCCTAAAGGACAAATACAATAAAATAACTATATCAACACATGGATTACTTCATATTGCTGTAATGCTTATACATTCTTGATTTCTTAACCATGGTGATAGTATTCTTAGTGGTCAGGACAATTGTATCCATTCTTTGATTCGCAAGAGTACAGCTTTGGTTCATTACCTAAAATTCAGCATAAATTTTGCAGTTTTATCTGAAGAAATCAAGAGGGGGGTTTAGTGATTTGACCTCTCTGAAAGCAAGAAACCCAGGAACATAAGGAACATCAAGCTTCACAAGAGAGAAATCCTCATAAATGACTTCAAGACTCTGCAGATCCAAAACAACTAGTGTACCACAAGCAACAGAAGCATCATCCTTGGAGAAGCTAATATCAACACCACCCACGTACTTGAGCTCTTCTGTGGTGGAAGCAGTTGTTGTTGAGTCAGGTAATCGCCATGTGAAGTCATCTTCGGTTACCAAGCTTCTCTTCAGTGAATCTTGAGCCCTGGAAGGAAAGAGACAACATTTATGCAAGATGATGGATTTAGGGTTTGAAGAGGGTTTAGGGTTTGGGGTGCTTACTCTATCCAATTTGTTTGCTTCTCAAGATCACTGGCGTCTGCATCCATGTAATTTGCGTATTGATGAGAGATGAGAGATGAGAAATCGGGACTTACACAGGAGAACATGCAAAAAATTTGTTCATGAAGCTCCATTTCATGGAAGAAATTGGGGGAAAGTACATTGGGCCACAAAGTGGTCCCATGCCTATTTTGACTTTGGTCTTTGACTTTTATTTAGAGCTAGTGAATGACCCGTGCCCTCAAGGGCGCTACCTCTAGTCATGGAAATCCAGGTGAACATGTTAGGTCGTTGGTTGGGTCAAACATTTTCGGGTTAAAAGACGGTTCTACCTAAACTCAATTTGTTTACTTTGTAACTTTAGGTCAACCAATCTGCTTTAACTCATTGTGGATTTGTGTCGATATAAACCTGTTAATTTTGTGTCGGATTCATGTTTTCTCGTCGTGTCGGTCCTGGTATTGTTAAGATTATGCCTTTTGAGAGAATTGATAAGTGTGAAAAGAGAGTTATTGTTGTGTTTGGCAAGTTGAGACATATATTTTGGATTGTTTGGGGTGTCACTCACCAGAGTCGTTAATTAACTTTCAGGTCGACCCATTAGAACCCAATGCCGCTTTGTGCTGACCCAAATCCGCTAACTCTGTGGCAAGTTCGTTTTGTCGTGTCAAGTGGAATATCACCAGGCCTCCTCATCACAAATACACTAAAAACAGACATGATTCATAGGATGAACTACAATCTCATGTGCGGAAATAGTACGAACCCGATACGTTAAATCTAGCACAACAAAAAAACTATGGTATTACGACTAATTTGCCAGTTATAGCAATGAATGAACTTGTAAATAGAGACATGTTAAGTCAAATCCTATCAGAGTTGGCTAAAGTAACTGAAATTTTTCTTAAAAACGATAAATGACTCTGTAAATAGAAACATTGTAAGCCAACTGTAGCAAAATAAAAAGATGAATAACAAATGTTATTTCGTAAAAAAAAATGTACAAACCTCTAAAAGGGTAGTAATACCAAATTAACCTATGAACTTCCTATTGAAGCCTATACATCATATTGCTCGTGCTTGATAACTCCTTAGTTGGAGTCATCTTTCGTATGATAAACATTGCTATTTGTGTGCGTTTCGGTGCAAAGTGATGAGATTCGGGCTTAATTGAGAAGAAAATGAGGTTTTCGATGTTTTTGAGTATTTGATCGTCAATGTTGAATCCGGACGCTTTTTCACGTATTTTATGCTATATTTGTATCGTTTGATCTCCCGGTATGTTTTAGTGTTGTGGATTTGAGAAACCGGGAGCTTGGAGCGATGATTTTGGATAGGAAGTGAACTTCGAAAAGTTGGAATTGCTCAAGAGGTGCTCGGGAATGAAGACGAAGAATGAAAAAGCAAGAAAAAGAGCCAAAGAAGTGCATTATTGCCAGGGGTGTTAGTGCGAACACTTATTGTGTTCGTGCGAACAGAAACACTTAGAAGAATTTTGGAGGCCAAAAATGTTGAGGAAACTAACAGCTGAAAAGTAGGAACAAAAAGTTGCTTGTGGGAACAGAGTGTTCGTGCGAACACATTTCTGTTCGTGCGAAAAGAACGGGAAACTCGGAATTTCGGGCTGTTTTGCAATTTTTGGAAAGTTTAAGGCTTTGGGGACTTGTTTTAGACCTAGAAGTTCGTGCTTTTGCACGATTCGACGTACAGAGGCAGCGAGAAACGCAGAGAAGAAGGTTTGAGGAGCAAATTGGAGCTAGGGTTCGTCACGGAAGCGAGGATTCATCCGTTTGATCCCTCTTCTCTTATCTTTTCATTGTTTATACAAATGATCACACAAACTTTTGTCGTTGTGATCATGAATATGCGTAGCTAAACTTCCTAGATCAGGACTCGAGTTTAAGGTTAGGATTTTGACATAGATTATGCGTTTTATGGATTGAGATTCATGTTTTGATAAACCTAATTGATGAGTTTGCGTTTGCTATGATTGTGTCGTGATCTTCATCCTATCTAGCTAATTGGAGACGTCTTGTTAGCTAGAACTTAGTTTGTAATTATTTGGTAACTCGGTAATTGTTGAACCGGAAAAGAAAACAATCACTCGTTCATAGGCTTGGTAACTCGGCTACGTTGAATGGGATCACTAGAGTAGAATTTCAACGTTAATGCATGTTTAGGGATAATTAGAACTTGGTAACTCGGTTTTAATCTAACCTAGGCATAGGATGCTCACTTGGTAACTCGTTGAGTTATTATTTCTCGATTAGCAACATAAATTTTTTCTGTGTTTCACAAATCGTATAACGTCGTCAATAAGAGAATCCTATCAATCCCCCAAGCAAGGTGTACTGGTTGTTCCTCCCCTATTCAACTCTCAATATTTCATTACTTGTTTTGTTATTTCAATTCCTAGTTCAGAAAAACAATCTCTACTGCTTGCCCACATAAAGTTAAGAATACTAATTGATTCACGACAAGTCCCTTGGGTTCGACAAACCCGGATTACCGGATATTACTACACACGACAGCCATACACTTGTGGTTGGAGCGTGTCAGTGCTCGAGGGCGATACCATGAACCCAGAAGGAATATTGCTACAGAACAACAAAGCTCATCATTCAGGAAGAACTATACGCGTTGTTAGCTTTTTCATACAACCTACAATATTACTTCAAATTTCTGACAAAGATGGACCCGGAAGTTGACCGGAATGTGTGGGAATTCGTTCCGGAAATCACACATGTTTGTCCTTGTCTTCACCCAACTCCTGAGGAGGAGCTTCCGCCATACTGGATTAGGTACCTGGAACACGTAGTCGCCCATCCACCGTCAACTTCTTATCCTTATTTGGCGAAGGCGCTTGACCGACCTTGAGTAGTGCACATGGGTAAAGATCTTGTGATGCGACAATTTGATCTTACCGTATGCAAGATAATAATTCATCGGGGCTCAGGCGCACCAACCAATAAAGAGAGCGTTCCCAAGCCGCAGAAGAACAGTAAGACGAAGAAGGGAAAGGGTGAGGAATAGGAAGACGAGGAAACTGAACCAGAGGGTAAAGAGGATCATGTGATGTATCAAAACTTGGTCGAGTTTGGGGTTACCGAGAGGACCTTGGGCGGTGACTCTGATTCGGAGGAGGAGGTGTTGGAAACACGAACCGTCAAGAGGAGATCGAAGAAGCAGGTGGATCGACATTGGCAGAAAACATAGTTGCTTATTTAGATAGGTTGATTTTTTGTCCAGAGGCCTGCTCATAATATTTAATAAGTTATAATAAGTATGTGACATCCTCTTCTATGGCCTGATTGAATAAAATGTTGTCATCTGCAAAAACGATGTGTGAAATAAGAGGACCACTTCTAGAAGCTCGAACTCCATATATGCGCCAGTTGGGCACAGTTGAAGAGATTAGTCTATAGAGTCCTTCACTGCCGATCAAGAAGAGATAAGGCGAAAGGGGGGCATCCTTGACAGAGGCCTCTTTCGAGTATAACTCTTTCCAATACTAAACTGTTAAGATTAAAAGCATAGCGAATCGAATTGACACAACCGAAAACGATACTAATAATGTTGGGGGCGAAACCAATCTTACTCATCATGACTTCGAGAAAGCTCCTGTCAACTCTATCATAAGCTCTTAGCATATCCACTTTGAGGGCTACGCAACCCCTTTTCCCTTTAACCCCGGTTTACATTTGTATGCATCACTTCAAAAGTAGCTAAGATATTTTCAGAAATTTCCCTTCCGGGAGCGTAATCATTTTGGGTTTACCAGATTATTAAATCCATACAAGGTTTAATTCTGTTAAGTACCGCTTTAGCAATCATTTTATAAACCACCGAGCAAATGCCTATAGGTCGGAAATCCACCGGTAACTGAGGTTGTTTAATATTTGGAATTAGAGTTGTAAGGGTTTCATTCAGGCTCACGAGACTACTGACATCATTGAGAACGGAGAGGCAAAGCTTATAAATATTTGGGCCAATAATATTCCAATACTTTTTGATAAAATAGGGCAGGGAAATCGTCTGTACCTGGGGCTTTGAGGGGGTGCATATCCTTCAAAGTGGAGTATATGTCATCTACCACAAAAGCTTAATCCATTTGAAATTTTAAATCCTCTGCCACCATGCAAGGAACATGCTCTGTGACTAAAACTATATGTTATGCGAGGGGTTCTGGGATAGGAACACGTCATAAAAGTGCTAGGTCATAATATTGCAAATGTTTGATTCGTCCTCTATTCAATCTTCGTTGCCCATAAGCGTGCATATGGGGTTCATGTACTTTCGATACGAGGCTTTATGATGAAAGTATCTCATGTTTTGGTCTCCACTCTAGAGCTAGAGTGCCCGACTTTTTTGACTCCACAATTCCTCCTCTAAATTAAAAAGCCTGTTTAGCGCGGCATGTGTCTCTTGTTGTTGCTGAATACAGAGGGAGTCTTGATGTTGAGACCACATATTTTGTAGTCGAGATTTGAGTTCATGGATAAACTCGAATTTATCCCATGCCTTTAAGTTTGATGCCACGGACTTTCATTTGCGGTCAATCGTTCCTGGAACGTTCCATGCTTCCCCGATTTTGGTGCTGCAATTCTGATTCAAAGCCCAGAAGGACTCAAGTTGGAACGTTCTCCTTCTTCTCTGTGTTGTCTCCATTCCACTTAACTTTATTAAGAGTCCCACATGACCCGAGTTCTACCAAACTCGATGATACAATGAAGCTCTCCATAATTTTTCCATCCACTCCGAATTCGCAAGAACTCGAATCTAGGCATTCTATAATGACTGTACAAACTTTGTGTCGATTAGACCACTTATATTGACAACCAGATTACCCTAAATCTATCAATTGCAATAATGGATGGCTCAATCTGACTGAAACGTACTGAAATACCTCGTATTTTGTTTGGGGCTATTATGTTATTTAGAAAAGTAGTGTTGTTATTGAGTAATTCAAGTCATAGTTTTTAAAGTTAGCAAAAAATACTACTAGTAAACTTGTTACTTAGTGGTAATTCTAAAAATACCCCTTGCATTAGCAATCTTGTAGTTACCTTAATTTGTAGTATTTGCCTACCAACCCTCAACTTTCTACTACTTCAATTTCTACCCCCCAATTAATTTGTTGGGAGAGTTGTAATTTCTCTCAAGTCTCTCCCCAACACTACCAAAGTGCACTCCCATAAAATAATACTCCTCCTTTCCCATCCACATGTGAAATCACCATCTATATCTATATTATAAAATAGCATGGTTTAACTAACTTGAGACTTTTCAGCCGTTAGATTAAATCAACCCCATCCCCACCATTAGATCTCACCTACTTATTACATCTCTAACTACCCACTCTCCTTGGACATCACTAACTACCCACTCTCCTTGGACATTCCTAACTAATAGGAGAGAGGTTTTTCTCACCAAAACTACATCCCTAACTAATAAAAGAGAGGTTGTGAGTGATTACCTCGTCCATTATCATGCTCATCCTATTCTTTTTTTTAACATTTTTTTCACAATATTTGTAAATATAATTTTTGAATAACACCTCTAAATTCATTTAAAAACCTCTAAATTAAAAAACTATCTAATTTAGGGATAGTGCCCTTGGGCATGGGCAGTACTCTAGTATGACGTAAGATGAAAAACATGTTGGAATAGATGCCCTAGAGGTAATCTAGTTTAGTATGAACTTATTTTGGCTAGAATGTTCATTTTATTATTTATTGGATATTTAATATAATGAAGTCATTAGATTTACAATTGTGTTCTTTATCTTAAATATCCCTAGTCCGTTATAATGATTAAATATGACAATCATTTATAGACTAGTATGGGGTTGGATTGATATGGAGATATCATGATCCAACACATGGGTATGCATTAGGGGTAATGGCATACTGGATTGACCCATCTCCGAGAAGGCAACATATGAGTTATATAAAGTCACAAGCGCTTCCCGTGGTGACAACGATATTGTCATCCTTATGCTTGAAGTCACTAGAGCATCTAGTTGTGGAGCGTTGTGGTTTTGGTAGCATCAAACACTACATCGTAACGGGCTAGTCATAAAGAGTTGTATCGGACACAACATGAAGCAACCTTGTATATCGTATTGATGTAGATATAATTTTTCTCTCCCACATTTTACTTAAAAAAATGTATACTTTTTTTTTACTTACATGTCGTTCGTCTATCGGGTTCGAACCTAGGACTTCATGCTGGAGCTTTTAAACGCTCTACAACGTGGGCTAGCACCCCATTGCAAAAACATATGATCTTGTTTATCTTTGAAAATGATATATACTTAACCTATAAATATAGATATGATTTCGTTAGTATTTTAACTTTTATAGAATCCCATAAAAACTGAAATTTGTCTTACATTTGAATTATAGGCAAAAGGTATGAACAATAAGTTTTAATGTAGTTGACAAATCGTAGCCTCTTTACAGGATGTGATAGGTGTTTTCTTCATGTTGATTTTGTTATAACGAATTTCATTGTTTCGTATAATATTGGAATTGAATTTTAAGTATTTATGAATCAATTTGCCACTAATCTTAGTATTGTTTTCTTAGTACAACGTATTTCGTGCAATGCACAGACGGTTTGCTAGTACTTTACAAATTTAAAAATAGCATGGTGTGGCCACATAAGAGACGAACCTCCACTTTGCCCCACACTACCGACGTGAAGTCCATTTCAGAAGTTGTGTCTTTCCTGAAGTCGTTTTGTGTGTTTCTCGTCTAGTCATGTCACCATGAGAAATACCGTATCTGGGATTTGACTCCTCACTTCATCGTGAAGAGCATGGAATGTACGGGGATTTCCCAACCCCCGTACATTCCATCAAAAGAGATTCATCGGGACAGTGGTGATGCTCCGCAACGATTGCCTGAATTTCTCTAAGAGTTGGAGCAGGACTCTCGGCCTTGGTGGACCCTCCTTCAATCATCAACTGCTTTGTGGGGAAGTCTAGTTACTGACCTTTGTCGCTGTCTTGTTTGGTGGGGTACCAAAGTTCATTGTGGACCCTTTTTCTTTTAGCTTGCTTAATTTCTTGATGGACTGTCCGTTTTGCCTCGTGTCAAGCTTGCTCTTTAAGGCTCCCGAGTTGGTTGGCCGCTAATCCTCGGTTAAAGGAGCTAACTATTTCCTTCATCGATCTACCCAACTTCTATGTGAAAGTATCTGCCATCAACTTAGCAAAGTGAGCCAAGGGGTCAGTGTGTTGTTGTTGCAGCTCTCACTCCTTAAAATTTATATTTCTGTAATTATGACAGAGGAGTTTTGAAACCCCAACCCTTCGTTCTCTCCCTCTAAGTGGTTCTTAAAGATTAAATAATAGAAGAACGAACGTTTGCAAGAACTTCCATATCTGGAACCCTTATCCTTTTCTCACTTTCTAAAAATGAATCCATCAATTCAAAAAATGACGACTGGGTTTTATATTCAAAAAGAAAAAAGGCTGCCAATTTTTTTTCGAAATATTGTTACGAAATTGTTACGTTAGTTGCCAGAATCAATGGCGATTAATTTTTTTTTTAATCTCAACAAAACTCTTCATTTATGATAATATATGTTGCTTTTTGAATTTAAATACCCCAAATCTTTTGTTACGTATATCTGATTTGTTATCCTTATCAATCCCAATATAAGGATAACTCATGTGCTCTGCATTATTCAAAATTCTCTATGAATTTATCTTGACATAGTAATCAATTTGAAGTTTAATTTTCTTCTTCCATCAACGGAAAACTGCTTAGACGAGGTTTGATATTTTTTTGTATACTTTATTCTTCATCTTTTTCATTACCCTGACTGTCATGATTTCATAGATTCAATCATTCTTGAAGAAATATGATCTGATCGTGAAACTCCATATGTCAAATTACGGCGCTGAATATGAGCTGTCAAATGTATTGTTTGCCCCTTTCTAGGGCAATGGAACTTCTACGTCAAATGAAAGAAACAATGTGAAAGTGGTGTTGAATGTTGAATCGGAGTGATAGATCAGAGATGGTTTCTCACAATTTCAAGATTATGAAATATGTTCAGTGTTCATTTTTTTGGATGTAGTATTCTGGTGTTCATTACTTTAAGGACTAGAGTTTTACTTTTATACATCTCAATATTTTTTTAGATTATTAGTTTTACCTTCATACCTCTCCAAATTTTTGTATAGTACTTTTGAATTAGTATAATCTTTGTCAATTGCAATAGTTATGATTGTTCAAATTATACTAATAGGTCGATTAAATTTCGGAAGCTGCAAGATCGTCCCTCAGGTACAATTCAATGCCTCTTCCTCCTTGGAGGTCCCTCGCTTACCTATACAAGCCAAGTTCCAGTCTCCCTACAAGAGACATTTAATGCCCAGAAGATCAAACGAATTCTCTTTTGTCTGCAGCAGTGTGCAGGTCATTTAAAGAGGCTGCAATCTCTGCTTCAATCTGAAGTTGAAACCAGTAGACAGGAGAGTGAAGCTTGAGAGGTAGAGGCGCTCTTCGATCAGGACTCTTTGAGAAATATGCAACATAAAGGACAAATTCATATAGCGGCCGTTAATAAACCGTCTCTCCAAACTTTTTGTATCGTTGTGCACAAGAGATTCCGGCGGGGAGAACTCCGTGTACACCGTAAGTAGAGGATCAGAGATGGCACAGGAAGAGTTGGGTTGTGTGTAGGGAGAGAGTAAGGCAGTAGTAATGTCTGAGAGAGAGACAGAGGTTTGGCAGAGCTTCCGCGTTTGGCTAGTGTGTTCTCCTTTTTATGGAAAGGTTAACGTCCTATATATAACGGAGAATGTGACCGTTGCAGTGTGGTTAGTGCGCCCATCAATGGCGGCTTAATTAGCTTAACCGCAACGGCACGTTCGTCCGCCTATATAGGGACCGTTACAGCACGTTATGCGCGAATACCGGAACCGTTATGAGGTTGACCGGGTTTGACCGGATTGACCGGGTTTATGGAGCTCGTGCCATAAATCTCTCAAAAGCAGTTACTAAAGGTCGCGTGCGGGCTTGGCTCGCACGCGACAAGACTTACTATAGCCTCCAAACCACTAAGTCCCTACAAGTCCCGTGCAGTCGTATGCGAGGGCTCTGTCTCGCAGCCCCCACATGGATCAGCGCGGCTGGTGATCCAGTGTGTGTGGAGCACAATATGGTGTGCTAGATGGTTGCCACGTGGCCAAGATCTGTCAGCTCAGAAAGCACTATCTACATTAGCCCCCTTTCTGCGCGTGAAGGCTCATAGCTGGATAGACTTCCATGCGCGGAAACCAACATACGCGTCGCCGCCACGCACCAATTCAAATATGAGTAAATTCAGCCCCCGTGCGTGCCATTATGACCTAAAACCCCTAGAGTCGTGCCGTCTGGCCTTTAGGGTTTTAGGGGTGACGTCAGCTTGTCCTGTGATTGCGCGATTCGACGGTGACGGTTGCGATTCGACTACTGAAAGGACGCAACCCTTCATTGTTTTTTGGATAAATACTCTGTACTCTCCATTGTTGCAAAGCATCACTTCTTTCTCTTAAAGTGAATGATACCCGGAAGTCTTCGAGAGCAGATTCAAATAATCAATCACCAGTTCTTTCTTGTCAATCGTCTTCTTCAACTGTGTGCATCCAAGCAAGCTTTACAAAAAACAAGGTTGGCCTTGTTCAATTTTGTTTATCATACCGATGTATGCTTTGAACTGTGTTGGATCTGCAAACCCATGACATATTATCTGTTGAAAACTTGTGAAGAAGCTCCATTCTTTGAACCCAATTTCGATTTAATCCTTCAATGATAAGGACCTTGGATATAGGGTTTTGAAATCCCTGATAATGCAAACGATTTCCAACCCCTAATTTCTGAAATTGGTACCAGAAACTGTTCGTCTCTCTTCCCATAGATCTTGAATCTCAGAATTCAAACTGAAGTGTGCATATTTCTCCCCCCTTTTTTCTTGCTTTTCCGCAGGAATGGCAAAGACAAAAGGAACTAGACCCACCAAGGAGGACGAAGAAATACCTGATCTTCCGCGAGCTCTATGGCGAAAAGCCCCCTACCTGGGTGGCAAAGACTTCTATCATGCTAGGGTTAAGGCAAAGAAACTGCCTGCCCCTGTCTCTGGTGAAGGGTTGCAAACATTAACCCCTCCAGTTAACTCGGCCTTGCTCGAATTGATTGGCTCCGAAGACGTGGTTCGATTGTGAATCGAAAATGGGTACTTCCCATATGCTGCAATTTCTACCCAAGCTTTTGTTCAGAAATTGGACTACATGGATGAGTGGATCGACCATGTATTGACTCATCACGCCGTGACTCTAAATGAGGCCGGTGTATACTTCGCAGTTCGTGCTATGAAGGGTGCTGCCGTGAAGCTGGACCAGTCCATGCTTCTAAACCTTCTTTCCCGCTACTCGCCTGCGACTCACACATTTCACTTTGCTGAGTTCGAGGCTGCCCCCACGCTCGAGGACGTGCACATGCTTTATGATCTATCTCCCATGGGCGAGGTGGATCCTTGAGTCCCTTGAGGACGGATGCGGAGCTCGCTCTGTACGCGCAGATGGAGGAGTGCTTGGCAGAGGTGAAGAAAATTTCCACCCGGTGGACCACTACAAAAGTCCTTCCTGACTGGCAGTTGGTTGACACATCTGCGAAAAATACTTGGAACAAATGGGTGCAGTACTTTTTCCGTGATTATGCGAACAGCAGCATCACCAAGAAGCTTCTGAGTGAAAACCCAAAGGCTGATAACTATGTGGAGGGTAAGGGTTATCACTTAACCCTATGCGCCTTTCTCTGCGCCTGGTTGTCGAGGTACTTAATCGGTGGCCACCCGCACGATGGGGTTTTCTATCACGTTCTGCCTCTTGCTGTGAAATTGGCTCTCGGCCAGAAAGTTGCACTCGGACCCTTGGTCTTGGGCACGCTGTACTACAGACTGGATCAGCTGGTCATGGCCATGAAGGAATCGCGTGGCCGCCTCGACATACTGACTTTTGTTAACATCGCCTTTTTGACAATGTGGGTCTTTGAGCGCTGGCCTTCCTATGCTCCAGTTGCTTCTAAGCCCAGCAGGTGGTGTCCCCCAGGCGCTATGGAGGAGCGTAACAGCGGCAAAGCTGCGAGGTGGTTTGGGACAAACAATACCAAGTGCGTTTGGAGCCTGATGTGCGACAATCGGGAGGAGTTTATAGCCAGGCCCTATGCCATGCACATTGAGAACGTCCGATGGTTTCCAAAGCTGTATCCTTCCAAGGTTGTTGTCTTCTCAGAAGAGCTCCTCTTCGAAGATGGAGAGTACTTCCATGAGCGCTATCGCGAATTCTTTTGCTGGTGCCTGCGAAGTTCCCTTCCTGCTCTCGCGGAGCATGTTCGTGAGCTCGCGCCGAGGTACGAGAGGATTACCGTGGACGTTGATCCCACTCGTGTTTCTCCCCAATTCGGTTTTGATGCGGTGGCGCCATCAATCTGGCCACAGTCTATTTTCAGAGGCTGCTATAAGCGTTTGTTGACAAAGGAATGCAAAACAGTCTTGCTGAGCAATCTTCCCTTTGAGCAACCTGCAGGTAACCGCGAAGGCAGTTATTCCAAAAACTGGCTCGCATACTGGAACGCCCAGCACACAAGATTCGAGACGCAGTCGGCCCCACAGCCAAGCAGAGCTCCTGTGATCAAAAGAAACTCTTTTCCTTTTCGTCCCAATTGCAGTCTGGACGAGTCTGAATATGGTTGCTACTCGTTGCTGGATCACGAGAACCATCTGTGTCCTACCATCATTCTAGATGAAAAGACCGCCGCGGTTAGAAAAGGCGACTCGCATGTCATCAGATATTGCGAAACTTTTGCTAAGGTAAGCAACTTCTTTCGCATGCGTTAAGCTCCTTTACTTCAAAATATTGACAACCTCATTCTACACTGCCTGTTGTAGTGCCATGTGCGGAGGTTTGCATCTGGTGAGCGTTCCAAATCGCTGGTTAACACCATTGTTACCACAAGAAGACAAGGACAGTCGTTTCGGCTAGCATCGAGGATGGATCCTGAGGTCGAAGCCAGGATTCGCGAGGTCATGAATGCTTTTGCTGACTCGCTAATAGACAATGCTCCGGCCTTATCTCCCCCTAGAGATGATCCGTCTCCTCCAGCGACTGCCGCACCAAGAGCGAAGAGGCCTAGGCAAAGAGGAATTATAATTTCTTCCCCTAGAAGCGCTCCAACTTCCCCTCCTGCGAGATCCCTTTCTGCCAAGGACAAAGGCAAAGGTCGCATGACCAGTAAATCGCGGAAGGAGCTCGCAGTGGAGACCTTCGTTCCACTCGGCCCGGAGGAAGAAGAGGAGAGGCGGGAGCCAAGAGAAGGAGATGAAGAAGAAGAAGAAAGAGTTGAAGATGCGATACATGAGGAAGAATCAGGAGGTATCTCAATCGTACTTCTCTCCTCATTATCTTAGCTCTTTTGCAATTTGATTTGAACAAAATGTTTCTTCGCAAATGATAATGATACCATCGGCGGCCTTTTGGCCAAGAGGCAGAAGAGGAGTGCTCATTCTGGCGTTTCTGATGAACCCATAAGCGAGGACATTCTCGCCGAGTCCAGGAAGACAGCTGCGGAAGCTGCTAAAAGGAGAAGAAAGCGAGAAGAGGAAGAGCTCGAGCGCGTGAAGCAGAGGAGCCTTGAAGAACGACATGTCGACGACCTAGTGCGTCCAACTGATGAGGAAGACGTGCTTCCCGAATATGTGGCTCCCCGAGTTGAGGAGGAGGACGTGGCTCCAGAAGATGATGCGGCAGCCTTGGAGCAAACCCAAGCAGATTTTGAAGAAATCGCAGGCGGCAATAAAGGTGAGATTTTTAATCTCGCAGTAACTTATCGAGATGTTATTGTCGGTGCATTAAAGCATGGTGTGTCAAACGCTGACATTCGCCGTTGGCTAGTAGGCAAGTGCGGTGAACCCTCAGGTAATCACTTGAACGATATGCATGAACTAGGCTTAGCAACTCAAAGCATAATCATGACTAGTTTCTTCGCGCCCCAGGTCACGCTCATTTTAAAGACATGCTTAACGAGGACACACTAATAGGGCAAGGTTCCACGTCCTTAGCGTATGACGAGGATACTGCAATCCCACCTTCGCGTGGAGGTGCTTGCTCTTAGCTTTAGCAAAGATAGTAAAATAACGTACGATACAAGTTACCTCATACCATCGCATTTTGTATCGCAGGCAATGCTGATGAACCCGTGCTGGAGCAAAGGAGTCAACCTTCTGCGTCCTATGTCCCGGTGCCGAGTTCTCATACCGAGATGCCCGTCGCAGCTGCTGAATACGCAGGAGAGCCACTTGAGGACGTCATCGAACTTTCTGATGATGCCGAGGCTGACACTGTGTTAATGGAGGAAGATGCCCATGCTGGTGCTGAGGAAATAGGAACGAATGCTGCTGATGCTATCGCATCTGAAGATATCCCTCGCCAAGCTGCAACCTCTGCTGCCATCACGCCTCCAGCGATGACTCAGCCAGCGGCACCTCTTCCTGCGTGGAGCTTTTGGGGCTCGCAGGTCGGGGCTGCGATCGCACCTGGTGTAGCCTATACTCTTCCCCCCAACTATGAGGAGTTAGAGCTCGCAGCCGATAGAAGGGCAATGGAGCGAGGGCAGTCTTCAACTACCCCAGCAATGCGCATTCCTTCTCTGCGCGAAATCCTTGAAGGAACTGGTATGTCATGATTTGCTTTTCACATCTCGCATTCTTCATTTGCGAATTTGATAGTATAACTTGGCTTTGACATTGCTTCAGGTTTGAAGCAAGCCGATGTGGACTGGCTAGTTCGGATGCGCCTCACGTACCCCCAATCATTCACGAGGTCTCTGGAGATAGGGCCCTTTGACAGGAGGCTGCTTCTTACTGAGGCCATTTGGATTTTGGAGCAGCTGTCCGCGGCCACACCTGCGACCATTTCTCCTCAGAGTGCCGAATTGCTTTTTGGCATGTGCCAAAATCTTCTCGCCAAAGTTCAAGGCAGGCTGGGTTTCAAGTTTCTTATGAAAAGAGTTTCCCTGATTCGCGCAGCCGTAACTTTGAAACGCGGTCACCAAAACCTCGCAGCTGAGAAGCAGAAGGTAGCGCAGCAAAAGCAAAAGGTTGAAGAGGCTATGAAGCTCTATCATGAGATGAATGCCAAGTGCGAGCAATTGAAGCAGGAAGTGGAGCAGGGGGAAAGTCTGAGCCGTCAGTTTACCCCCCATGACTCCTTGATCAAGGGTTTATTTTGATTTTTGAAAAGTAGCAAATAAATAGCAGAATAGTAGAAGCATTATTGTAATGTTTCTAGGGTTCCTCCCTTTTTTTTTCAAAAAAAAGAAGAATCGAAATGCCCGTTTTGCCCTTTGCGGGATTTGCTAGAATATCTCTGTGCATATCCAATTATGACATCAGCAATTGATATTCTGCCTTGATTTTCGCGCTAATTGCTCATTAGATAAGCACGCTTTCCTTGGGAAGTCCATCCGAATCATGACCATCCGTCATTAATTAGGAGACGCAACTGAATCGTCGTAGCCTTTAGTAGAGTAATTGATCGTTACCGCTTTTCAAGGCGTAAGTGATTGACCTTACCCTCTTTTCAAATTCTGCTGACTCATCTTGGCAACTGAAGAGTCTCCACAAGGTCTATATAAACCCTGTCTTTGGCCATTTGGGTTCTTCATCCCAAAATGTGCTTTGCCGTGAGTCCTTACGACTGCTGGCTTCAACGCTTATTTTCCGTTGATTCATGGCAACTTCAAGTTGTGAAACCTGAGTTTGCGCTTTGTGCTATAGAAATAGTTTCCAAGATCCGCTTTATGAGGCTTACTGATCTTTGTAACTTGCATAGAGGAGATGCAGATAATACCTCACATTTGTTCGAAGAATTTTCTTCGTCTATTATGCTTGCAGGTCATGTTTCCGGCCGCCTCCCGGCGAGGTGCAGCGCCGTACTGACCTTGCTACCAACTCGTAATGAACGGCAGGATTCTCTTCCAGCATCCCTGGAGGAGGATTTCTTGCCTCCTCGTTCTTGAACTCAGGGTGGCAAGCCAATGCGCTTGTCTATTCAGACAAGGAGCCCATTGTCCGAGGAATGACTGCTCCCCTGTTTTGCACGGCTGCATATGCCGGAACAAGTGGTTCCTCTGGCACATATCTTGATCAGACAGAGGCCTTGTCAGAACCTGAGATCTTGGACGCAGCGTCACCCAGGTCTTGCGGTTGTGGACATAGCGAATGGCGAGCTGATCTCTTCGCAGGAGCGCCCTACATGCTACAGATCTTTGGCCACAGATCTTTGTACCGCATAACTTGTGCTAGGACCGTTAGGTCCATCGTTTTTCAGCTAGGATTCCCCCGATGAGTAACTTCTGTATGCGAGTTACCTTTTAGATGCATTGTAAGCCATGTTGGCTGCGTAGTTAGCTTGATTTAAGCTTTTTCGCTTGTAAGCTGCTATCTAGACAGATAAATTTTAAGTTCTTTTGACTCATAATGATAAATCGCTTTGTATGATCTGCTGTTTTGTTACAACAAAATACAATTTCGCATGCGTATCGGCATATTTCGCCTTTTGTAGTGCCATATACACACTTTGCATTGTCGCTTGGATATGTTTTTAGATCGTTCGAGATTGTGTTTGCGCAGCTGTGCTACCTTGGCAGATAGGCTTGTGATTTGCTTTGGATTCAAGTGCAAGTGCTATCTTATCAGATAAGCTTTTGTAGACCACTTAGGATTATTTTGCATAATGCTGCTATCATGGCAGATAGACTTAAGAACGATTTTAAAATCGCATTTGTATAGCGCTGCTATTGCGGCAGATAGGCTTGAAAGATCATTCAAGATCATGTTCGCATGGGCTGCTATCATAGAAGATAGGCTTAGAAGATCACTTAAGATCGTTTTCACATGAGCTGCTATCGTGGCAGATAGGCTTAGAAGATCAATTAAGATCATTTTTCCATAGGTTGCTATCGTAACAGATAGGCTTAGAAGATCAATTAAGATCGCATTTGCATAGGCTGCTATCGTGACAGATAGACTTAGAAGATCAATTAAGATCGCATTTGCATAGGCTGCTATCGTGACAGATAGGCTTAGGAGATCAATTAAGATCGCATTTGCATAGGCTGCTATCGTGACAGATAGGCTTAGAAGATCAATTAAGATCGCATTTGCATAGGCTGCTATCGTGACAGATAGGCTTAGGAGATCAATTAAGATAATATTTGCATAGGCTGTTATCGTGACAGATAAGCTCTTGCTAACAGTAATAATAAACTAAATTAAGCAATATAAACAGCTCGGAAGTATGAAGTTCTTCTCATTTGGGAGAAGTCTTTTATTATAGCACTCTCATATGGGAGAGATGAGATTACAGTTCTCTCATATGGGAGAGATGATGTGCGAATCATAGCTATACAGATCATAGGGCAACGTTGTAATAAAACGCATAAAATGAGAGAAGTCAAGGATAGTACTTCTTAATCCAGTGCATGTTGACTGAGCTTGGGGTGGAGGTCGTTCCGTGCAACCTCCGTATGCAGCAGTAGCCACTGTCAAAGACCTCTGTGACTTCAAAGGGGCCTTCCCAATTGGCTGCGAACTTTGGGTGAGCCGCTTCTCGCATGCAATGGTCAGATGCGCGCAAGACCAAATCTCCAACTGCGAAATCTCTACGTTGGACTGTTTTGTTATACGCACGAGCAATCCTTTCTTGATACCGTTTGTTGGTCCTTTTAGCTTGCTCTCGCTTTTCCTCTAGCAGGACTAAGTCATGATCGCGTTGGTTGTCGTACAAGGCGTGGAAGGCCAACCTTGCTGAGTTAACTTTTACCTCCGCAGGTACCACTGCCTCATCCCCATAGCATAGGAGGAATGGTGAGACCCCTGTGGGTGTTCTTGGAGAAGTTCGGTAAGCCCACAGGGCTATGCTTAAGGAATCAGCCCACTTCTTGTGGTCGTCTGCGACCATCTTGCTCAAAATTCTCAACAGCGTCTTGTTGGTCGCTTCTGCTTGCCCATTCTCCTTCGGGTAGTAAGGGGTGGAGCATATCTGCCTGATGGTGTATTCCGCTAGCTTCACAGCCACCTGGCGATTAACAAAAGGAGTGCCATTATCTGAAAGGATGGTGTTGGGAATTCCGAACCTGCATATAATGCTTTCTTGGATGAAACGGACCACAGTTAGCGCATTTGCCGTCTTCAGTGGTATTGCTTCCACCCACTTGGTGAACAACTCCGTCGCGGTGAGAATGAAGTGATTCCCATGTGAGGTTGGTCGAATGGGACCAATAAAGTCGAGAGCCCATGTGTGAAACGGCCATGGTGTTCCCAATGCATGTAGATCTACAGCAGGAGCGTGCACTAGATTTTCTTTATATTGACACTCCTGGAAGCGTCGTACTTTGGCACGGCAATCACCCTCCATCGTGGGCCAGAAATATCCAATTGAGAGGAGTTGTCTGCATAATTTCGCACCCCCCCCCCCCGATGTTCCGCCTGATGAGAAAGATCCATCACTTCTTGTGCTTCCCTGCTGTCGAGGCATCGCAGCAAGTTACCCTCATGGCCTCTTCGCCAAAGCAGGTCTTCTTGTACCACGTATCGGGATGCTTTCCTTCTCAGTTTCTCAGCTTCTTTTCTTGACTCAGGTACAGTACCCTGGGTGAGAAAATCAAAGAGTGGTTTCCTCCAATCCGCATCATCATCGGTCAGAGCAATGAGTAAAGAATCTTTGATCATTGTGCAACTCTCGCACCTTCCTTGTATTAGTGCCGCGGCCGTTGACATGTCTGGCCAGTGAATACCATGTCTCTGAGCTTTCTGGTAGATTGACACTTCGCTTTCTCCGCAAGCATGTTGGTGAATCTTCTCTAGCAGCAGTTGTCCCTCTTGCTCGGAAACACATCGCATGAGTATTCCGCCAGGGCCCTTGTAGTAAAGGGTGTTGTCATGTATGCAATACCCCTTTGTGAGTGTCCAGTTCTCGCTGCTGGTACCTTCTGCGATGGCCCGTAAGATTGCCTTTCTCCAGTCTGCATCGTCCATGTGTTCATCGTCGCACGCGTCTTCTGCTAACGCCGACGATGTCCGCACTTCGATCGAAATTCTCGCAGGACATTTGTCCGTGCTAACCTTGGATCCCAAAGTAGCCAAAGCATCCGCATGCCTGTTGTCCGCTCGAGGCTTGTGCTCGTACCTAACGTCGCAGAATTGCTGCACCAGTTTTTGTACCAAGGTCCAGTAGGACAGAAGATTTATCTCCTTCAAACCGTACTCGCCCGAGGCTTGCTTGACAATTAGCTTGGAGTCCCCCATGACCGTCAAGTTGCTTACTTCCAAGGCCTTTGCCGCTCGAAGTCCCGCAATAAGAGCTTCATATTCTGCTTCGTTATTGGTTACTGCGAAGTCAAGCTTGGCGGACATCTGTATGACCTCCCCATCTGGTTTGGTCAAGACTATCCCAATGCCTCCGCATTTCCTCGTTGACGAGCCGTCGAAATGAAGCGTCCAGTAGGGCACATCGACTGCATAGATTTCAGGTCCTTCGAATTCTTCTTCGATCACAGGCTCGTGACTGTTGTCGGGGAACTGCGCCAACAAATCCGCTACCGCCTGCGACTTGATCGCCCGCGGTCGAACGCATGTGATATCAAACTGGGAAATGGTCATATACCATTTTGCCAATCTTCCTCCAGGAGTAGTGTGAGTCAGAAGATACCGTATGGGATCACTTTTTGTGACCACCACCACCTTGTGCGACGCAAAGTAGTGTTTCAACTTCTCTATTACGAAGAATAGGGCAAGGCAATGACACTCGATGTCCGTGTACCTTGATTCGGCGAGCTGCACGATGCGAGAGATGTAGTAGATAGGCCTTTCTTGGCCCTCGTACTCCTGAGCCAAAAGTGCTCCTATGGACATCCTCGTTGAGTCAGATACAGCAAAAGCGGTGATCCTAACTGCGGCGCGATCATTATTTTTTAAGACGTCAGCAGCTCCTTTAGCTTCCCGAACGCAGCTTCGTGCTCCGGAGTCCAGTTGTATGCGGCATCTTTCTTGAGGAGATCGCTGAAACAGCAGGTAATTTCGGCAATCGCTGGGATGAACCTCCGCAGATATGATAGCTTTCCCAAGAATGTCTTCAAGGCGCTTTGTTCATGTGGCGCAGTCATGTTGATGATGGCTGAAACTTTCGCAGGGTCAGGCTCGATTCCCTGGCGATGCACCACGCACCCCAAGAACTTTCCTGACGTTACCCCGAATGCGCACTTCATGGGGTTCATCTTCAGCTGAAAGCGTCTGCATCTGTTGAACACTTTCCGTAAATCTGCCAAGTGATCCGCCTCCTGCTTGGATTTAACCACGAGGTCATCCACATAGAATTCCACTTCCTTGTGCATCATGTCGTGGAACAGGGCCATCATGCCCCGCTGGTAGGTTGCGCCTGCGTTTTTGAGACCAAAGGGCATCACCGTGTAGTTGAATACTCCCACTGGGGTGATGAATGCAGTTTTCCTTGCATCTTCAGGGTCCATCTTGTTCTGATTGTACCCGCTGAAGCCGTCCATGAAACTGAACATGCGATGACCCGCTGTCGAATCGATGAGCAAATCGATGTTGGGGAGCGGAAAATCGTCCTTGGGGCAGAAACGATTGAGATCTCGGAAATCCACGCAAATGCGAAGCTGTCCATTCTTCTTTACCACTGGCACAATATTGGCCAGCCATGTGGGATGGTGATTCAGCTCTATGAACTTGGCCTCCAGGAGTTTGACAATCTCCTGTTTGATCTTCACGTTAAGCTCCGGCCTGAAGGTTCTTGTGCTCTGCTCTACCGGCTTAGACCCCGGGATGATGTCTAAACGGTGCATGGTGATACTTGTGTCCAGTCCGGGCATCTCATCGTACTCCCATGTGAACACGTCTTTGTACTCAGTCAGGAGCTACAGCAGTCCTTGCTCCTCTTCGCTTGTGAGGTCCGCACTTAGAAAGACTGGCCTATTCTTTTCTTCGTTCGGGCTTAGGAACACTTCCTTTAGCTCTTGCTTTTGTGGTCTGGGTTTGTCTTCCATGCATTCGGGTGCTTCTTTGAGCTTCTCGTCTGGAATGCTCTGCATTGGTTTTTCCATTACCGCAACCTGCTCGATTTGGTTGATTTGCCCAGGGATATCCCCATGCCCGCGTGAGGACATCCCCGCGCACCTTCATATGTGATAGCATTTCTTCCCGTTGGCGTAGAAACTCTCTATCTCCTTGCCTTCAGGGTCATGCTTTGCTATTCTCTTCAGAGTATACACGTTCTTCCTCTGGTAGGCGATTCGCGACGCCTCTTCCCGTGTGGGCGGCTTTTCCTTGGCATCCTCCTTTGTCACCATCACTCCCGCGGGTGACTAATCCTTGATATCTTCCCATAGGGGTAAAGGAGTAGGGTTGAATGGTCCCGGTGTTTGCTCATCCGCCATCTCGGTGAACCACACCGCCTCGCTGAGATGTGCTTCATCCATGTTGAATGGATTCAATGAAGCCGGTATCTCGACTATTCTGTCGTTCCAAATGGCTTTCATCACTTGGTGAGCTGTTGAAGGGACAGCATCAAAGCGATGAATCCAGGCTCGACCTATGATCATGTGATACGTAGTGTTCGCATCTATGACATAGAACTCTGTCGAGCACTTGATCTTGCCGATCTGGACGCCCAGGCGGATCCATCCTATCGTCATTCTTGAGTTGCTTCCAAATCCCATAAGCGGAGATGGACGCCTGACGATCTTGTACTCGGGGATCCCTGCTACCTTCAGTGTGTGGAGCGAAACGACGTTAACCGCTGCTCCTCCGTCGACAAACGCTCTTTTGAACTCGACGCCGTTGATGATGGCCGTCACATACAGAGGCCTTTGGTGACTCGCATCCGTCTTTTTATCGCTGGCGGAAAAGGTCATGATCTTTTCTGTAGAGCGAGACGCCCTAATAAATTTCCCATCGGAGACTACAAGATCCTCTTCGTAGTCTTCTGCTATCCTTAAGATCGCTTTCGTCATCTCTGTCCGGCATTTCTCTGAGAAGTTCATCTCGTCGAAGAATCTGCTGAAGCCGTGCGACCCCTTCATCCGGTCAGCACGTTCATCCTCCGTGTCTACGCTGTAGTCCTCATCGTTATGGACTTCGGCAAAGATGGGTAGACCATCCTCTGCGACCTCTTCCAGATCCACAATCGAGATCATAGCGACCTCTTTTCCCTTCAATTCTTGCTCCGCATGGGCAGGAAGAGGATTGTTGCGCACATCCTGCCTGTGATCGCTGACGATCAGCTCGCCGTTCTTCATCTTTTGGCTGAACACAATCATGAGCTTCTTACAGTCCGCTGTCGGATGCATGACCTTGCCGTGGTACTCGCACCACTTCGGGCCCCTCACTATCTCCTTGGAGGGTGCTCTCTCGAGCGGCGGTAGGACTCCATCCTTGCGCCACTGCCTGCAGAGGTCGCTTGCTTCTTCCACCGAACATGGCAGAGGTGGTGCATCAAAGTTCACAATCTTCGCCTGCTTCTGGGGTGAAACTGTATTGACTTCAGCTTCGCGTCCCCTCTTGAAACAACCCGGGATCTCGGTTCAGGGTTAACGCGACAATCGATAACCAAAAGTAGATTATTAACTATTAAATTTACATTTCGGTTAAAGTACATAACAAAATTTCGATATTAAGTACAATCTAAAACAAATTGTGTGTGATCTACTAAGTGATCTAAGTTAAGCTATACTTCTTCGTCTCGTTCCAGCGTTCCCATCCCCCTCTTTGATTGACGACCTGCGGTTTTAAAATGGCAAATGCCGACGCAGTTTTGAAGAAATAATCAGTAAAAACTGAGTAAATACATACTACGACATGTAAAGCATCGAGTGGCACGGAAGCACGAGTTGAAACAAATTAGAAGATTTAAATAGTAAAGCTATCATGTTGGAGAATTTGGAACAACTGGAAGTAAACGAGTAATTAAACCTCTCAATTTAATAACATTGAGAAACCACGAGTAGTTGGTAAAATACCCAGAGTAAACAAGTTCATTTGAACTGATAACGATAGTACTTCATGAGTAGCCAAGATTTACAATTCATTTCAAATCAATAACGGCATATCAAGAGCCACAAACAACATTAATAAGTAGCCAATTTTCAATTTCGACTTCAATCAACAGTTTAATTTAGCTGAGGCGTGTCAAGAGCCACCAGCAGGATCGATGTAGACAGAGGGATCACGAAATAACTACTAAGGGTTCCTTCTAGGGTCTATCAAAGCCTATTTCACCCGAGCGTTAAGGGAGCCCATTCGTCAACCCCGCTCACAACATTAGCTAAAAGGCCTTAAGTGTCGACACCCCTATACCGTAGTGACCCTTACAAGTATAAGTAGCACTCTATAGCTCTATAAAACCCTTGGCCTCAATACCTTGATACATTTTGGCTCATCGGGGGCGGATTTTTGAACATTGACGTTCTATCCAATAATAAGAAGCATTGCTTCAATGGTCTTAGCCATAAGAAAATGGAGGATCGCTTGACGCCTCCCATTAATAACAGTACTCTGTACATCGTCCTAAGTCTATTAGAGGTATTTTATTTCTTCTCTTTCACATAAACATAATCAGAATATCAAAATTTTACAAGTAAATTCCGAGAGTTCTCAAAGGAGATGAATAGAATAGTTTAACAACATTCGAGTGGAAAACATGCATTCTCATACTTTTTCATATAACAAGCATTCATTTGAAAAATAAAACACATACTCAGGTTTTGATATGAAAAGGCCGTACATATGTACTTACCTCTGGGCCATGAAAGGCGCAAAGCAAAGCTAGCACTCCTACAACACTCGTCTCATGTGAATCCGGTCTAACTGTGAATGCAGCGATACGAACACGTTCGTCTATTGCGGAACGGTCCTCAACAACGGCTGGGTATAAACAAGTCAAGTATACAGTCTATTAGCATTTACCCTCTATATGAGGTTGTATGCAATATTGTAATGGAAATGCGGGTCATGCAAGCTAACTTGACTGAAATGCCCCGGTACTTTGAAACTGTCCAGTACAGTCCCTGACTGTGCCTGGACCCCAAATTACACCCATACTGGCCCAAAAACATCCAAGAATGACTCTTAGCTCATCCATATGAACTTAACATTGAAATCTACAAATTTCAATAAATTGCACTGAGGCCCCTAAATTTGCTAAAATTGCAAAAAGACCCCAACTATTGATTTGATAACTCCCGAGTCAAATAATTCATTCTTAAGGCTCCAAGTATCCTTCTAAGTCAGGTTGTTGGTCTCAAAACATTAACTTTGTTCAAATGCAAAGTTTTAATTAATTGCACATAGGCCCCCGAAGTTTAGTAAAACTGCAAAAAGACCCCCACATTTGACTTGGTCAACCCTAGCCCAGAATTACATACAAGTACTCCAAACACGCATACAAGACATGCTGACAAACTCCAAGTTACTAAACTAACCTCAATTCAAAGTTTAAGTGAAATGACTATTTTGCCCCTCCTATACAGTTCAGTCAAACTAGGGTTTGCGAAAAGTCAAACTTGGTCAAACTTGATATTTAGACTCAGAATATGAATACGAGCAAGTTTCGTGAAGAACACTAAGGCTAGAAACGTCATTTAGAGTGTCGAATTCTAAAGTCGAATATAGAAGAAAATCGACTCAACTAGTCAACTTTAGAGCTGATTTGTAATCAATTGAGGGAGATACTTGAAAATCTGAGAATAGGGTTTTAAAGATGAGAGTTCAAGGATTCCAGAACATATTTGAACTCCTAGAAACTCTAAGTATTCAAGGAGATATCGCTAGTCAAAGTTGGATGAAAATCACGATTCAATACTTAGACAAATTCGATAGTGCTTCGCGAGTTCAAACTAGCAACTTTAGGATCGTTTTGTGAGCAATCCGTTATAAATTTGAACATGACCCAGAGACGATGATTTGAAGTATTATATACCAGCTACACATAGGAGAAAACAGATCTAAATTTCATTAAGTTTTGAAGAAGATACAAGGGTTACAAAGTAGGTGTTTCACCACGACACTCTATACTTAGAAAATTTTGAAGCGAAGAACATATGCATTGCAGCAACTTTGGAGCCAAAATCAGAGGGTTTAGAGATCGAATTGGACCAAGAAATCAACACGAAAGTTGGAGTACTACATGCAGGGAATCCATAGCAACAAGAATCAGGTCAAAACATCAAGTATCGAGAGAGTTATAGGTCGACGAACAGGGCAGGTTTTCAAGTCGAAAAAACTCAACATGCACGAATCAAACTTGTTGAATTCATTGTTACAGTCATGATTTGATGATTCAAATGAGTTCAGGAGATGATTAGGAGCATGAACAAGCTTTTAATCGATCAAAACGAGAAAGAATTGAAGGCGTACCGAGCTTTGAGCTTCCCGGCGGCCATGGAGGAATCCGGCGAACAACCGCACGGTTTCCGGTGATTCAACGCCTTCCCAGGAGATTATGGATTCGCCTGAGTTGTCTTGGACGCCCAGAGACCTCAGAGCAGCAGCGTGGAGGGAAGAAATGGCCAGAAAACGAAGAAATCACCACGCCGTCGTCGCTTGCCGCCGTCCCCGTCGGGTTTTAAAACCCAGACTCCGGCGACTCCAATTCCGACGACCCACAGTGAAAAACCCACCCCCTGGGTTCGCCCAGACCTCAGAATCACGAGAGAGACGATTAATTTGATTGATAAGCAACGTAGGAGGTGGAATCAAACAAAACATGAAACTAGGGTTCATACCGTTCTTCGTCGAATTCGACCTCGATACACAACCATTTGGGAAAAGGATTGAGGGCTTTTGCTCTCTGCGTCGAGGGCTTCTACCAGCAGCAGCAGATTTGTGAAAGACGCAGCGGTGAGGTGGTGGCTGTATTGGTGGTGGTGGTTGTTCTTGGACAAGAAGGGGTAGGAGATGAAGATGAAAAAGATCAAGAAAAAGAGGAAGGAGATCATTCTTGCATGATCAGATGGTGGAGATGAGGGTAGAGATGCTGCCACTCCACCTTGTCAAGTGTCAAGTTGAGTTTGACAAGTGGCCTTCATGCATGGGGGGTGAAAGTGTAGTTTTTCAAACTTTAGTGTACAACTAGAATTAGAGCTTCTACTTAATTTCTAAGAATCGCACAACCACCCCGAACATATCTAGTGCTTCAAAATCACTCTAACAACGTCCAAATATTGCTGACACTCCAAAATTCAAACTTTAAATCCGAGACAAACTATTTACAAATTCGCCCCCAAAGTCTTGATATTGCACTTAGAGTCGGCTTGAAAATTAGGGGTGTTACAGTCTACCCACCTTAAAAGAATCTTCGTCCCCGAAGATCTCATTCTATACTTACCCATATACACAAAATGCAGCACAGTGACTCAGTCTATTTGACTTAGTCAGACAAGGACATAAATAACTCTCGTCGGATGTTTTGCTCCCAAAAGACCGCTTCCTTACATGGTCAGCTAGAAACACCATAAGTGACAGAAATTTGTCAAGCTTACTCTCCGCACGACGAGGTCTATTATGGGTCTATACTACTATCCAGCCTAGACACGCACCACAATTGGGTCTCGTATTAGTACAAGTAAAAGTTTGGAACAAGATTTTGGAAGTTCAATAACAACATACAAGTTCTCAATTTTAGAAACGACTCAAAAATTTGCTGGAATTATACAAATTTCGAAACTTCTAGACAAATACTTTTAACAAGACTAATATGTCATTTTGCTTGAATCATACGTGTTAAAAATGTTGTCTTACCTCTATAGGGTTAGATA
This sequence comes from Linanthus parryae, assembly GCA_023055425.1. Lineage (NCBI taxonomy): Eukaryota > Viridiplantae > Streptophyta > Magnoliopsida > Ericales > Polemoniaceae > Linanthus > Linanthus parryae. Next base: position 129,212,020 of record JALGPY010000001.1, read on the forward strand.
AACCAATCACCTAAAGTGTTCCACGCATACGAGGGAGAAAGAACACTATGTGTCGTCACACAACGTGCCTTTCTAACACAACTCGCATGTGCTTCAAATGTTCCAACTTAGTCTACACAGCGGGTACAACTTATAGTACCGTCGTACTAAGAGTCGCGCCAGCGGACTGATAAACAAAGCGGTCCATATCACTTGGCATTTGGTAGCTTGAAACGCCAATAATTTTCAGAAACCATTTTTTTTTTTTTTTTTGTAATAAATACTTTATTTTCAAAAGTTTCTAATTTTGGAAAGAACCATGTCAAACTAACTCAAAATGGAGCAAACAACGTATTATCTTAAAACCCGCGCTCCTAATATGAATGGTCTCATGGTCTTCTAAATTAAAGCGTCGTTACTCTCTCGTTGACAAATTAACATAAAAGCATAAAGAGTCAAAGATAAGCATCACAAACCATGGCAAGCATTTCAGTATAAATAGGCATGTCACAAATTATTGCGCCTGTAAATAGGCAAGTAAATTTTGCATGAACATCTCAAATAGTCATTAATATTCAATCAACATATACGGTACAAGTCAAGTTTCATAATACGTAAGTACCCAAACTCCCCGACGGCTTGTTTACTTTTTATTGCCAAATTGGGTTATCCTAGTCAAATTTTAAAATTTGAAAACGTTTTATCTTTCTTATTCTCTACTAATGGAGATCGAAAAGTCACTTTAACCGGAGAACCGATGCTCTGATACCATCTGAAACAACCCGGGATCTCGGTTCAGGGTTAACGCGACAATCGATAACCAAAAGTAGATTATTAACTATTAAATTTACATTTCGGTTAAAGTACATAACAAAATTTCGATATTAAGTACAATCTAAAACAAATTGTGTGTGATCTACTAAGTGATCTAAGTTAAGCTATACTTCTTCGTCTCGTTCCAGCGTTCCCATCCCCCTCTTTGATTGACGACCTGCGGTTTTAAAATGGCAAATGCCGACGCAGTTTTGAAGAAATAATCAGTAAAAACTGAGTAAATACATACTACGACATGTAAAGCATCGAGTGGCACGGAAGCACGAGTTGAAACAAATTAGAAGATTTAAATAGTAAAGCTATCATGTTGGAGAATTTGGAACAACTGGAAGTAAACGAGTAATTAAACCTCTCAATTTAATAACATTGAGAAACCACGAGTAGTTGGTAAAATACCCAGAGTAAACAAGTTCATTTGAACTGATAACGATAGTACTTCATGAGTAGCCAAGATTTACAATTCATTTCAAATCAATAACGGCATATCAAGAGCCACAAACAACATTAATAAGTAGCCAATTTTCAATTTCGACTTCAATCAACAGTTTAATTTAGCTGAGGCGTGTCAAGAGCCACCAGCAGGATCGATGTAGACAGAGGGATCACGAAATAACTACTAAGGGTTCCTTCTAGGGTCTATCAAAGCCTATTTCACCCGAGCGTTAAGGGAGCCCATTCGTCAACCCCGCTCACAACATTAGCTAAAAGGCCTTAAGTGTCGACACCCCTATACCGTAGTGACCCTTACAAGTATAAGTAGCACTCTATAGCTCTATAAAACCCTTGGCCTCAATACCTTGATACATTTTGGCTCATCGGGGGCGGATTTTTGAACATTGACGTTCTATCCAATAATAAGAAGCATTGCTTCAATGGTCTTAGCCATAAGAAAATGGAGGATCGCTTGACGCCTCCCATTAATAACAGTACTCTGTACATCGTCCTAAGTCTATTAGAGGTATTTTATTTCTTCTCTTTCACATAAACATAATCAGAATATCAAAATTTTACAAGTAAATTCCGAGAGTTCTCAAAGGAGATGAATAGAATAGTTTAACAACATTCGAGTGGAAAACATGCATTCTCATACTTTTTCATATAACAAGCATTCATTTGAAAAATAAAACACATACTCAGGTTTTGATATGAAAAGGCCGTACATATGTACTTACCTCTGGGCCATGAAAGGCGCAAAGCAAAGCTAGCACTCCTACAACACTCGTCTCATGTGAATCCGGTCTAACTGTGAATGCAGCGATACGAACACGTTCGTCTATTGCGGAACGGTCCTCAACAACGGCTGGGTATAAACAAGTCAAGTATACAGTCTATTAGCATTTACCCTCTATATGAGGTTGTATGCAATATTGTAATGGAAATGCGGGTCATGCAAGCTAACTTGACTAAAATGCCCCGGTACTTTGAAACTGTCCAGTACAGTCCCTGACTGTGCCTGGACCCCAAATTACACCCATACTGGCCCAAAAACATCCAAGAATGACTCTTAGCTCATCCATATGAACTTAACATTGAAATCTACAAATTTCAATAAATTGCACTGAGGCCCCTAAATTTGCTAAAATTGCAAAAAGACCCCAACTATTGATTTGATAACTCCCGAGTCAAATAATTCATTCTTAAGGCTCCAAGTATCCTTCTAAGTCAGGTTGTTGGTCTCAAAACATTAACTTTGTTCAAATGCAAAGTTTTAATTAATTGCACATAGGCCCCCGAAGTTTAGTAAAACTGCAAAAAGACCCCCACATTTGACTTGGTCAACCCTAGCCCAGAATTACATACAAGTACTCCAAACACGCATACAAGACATGCTGACAAACTCCAAGTTACTAAACTAACCTCAATTCAAAGTTTAAGTGAAATGACTATTTTGCCCCTCCTATACAGTTCAGTCAAACTAGGGTTTGCGAAAAGTCAAACTTGGTCAAACTTGATATTTAGACTCAGAATATGAATACGAGCAAGTTTCGTGAAGAACACTAAGGCTAGAAACGTCATTTAGAGTGTCGAATTCTAAAGTCGAATATAGAAGAAAATCGACTCAACTAGTCAACTTTAGAGCTGATTTGTAATCAATTGAGGGAGATACTTGAAAATCTGAGAATAGGGTTTTAAAGATGAGAGTTCAAGGATTCCAGAACATATTTGAACTCCTAGAAACTCTAAGTATTCAAGGAGATATCGCTAGTCAAAGTTGGATGAAAATCACGATTCAATACTTAGACAAATTCGATAGTGCTTCGCGAGTTCAAACTAGCAACTTTAGGATCGTTTTGTGAGCAATCCGTTATAAATTTGAACATGACCCAGAGACGATGATTTGAAGTATTATATACCAGCTACACATAGGAGAAAACAGATCTAAATTTCATTAAGTTTTGAAGAAGATACAAGGGTTACAAAGTAGGTGTTTCACCACGACACTCTATACTTAGAAAATTTTGAAGCGAAGAACATATGCATTGCAGCAACTTTGGAGCCAAAATCAGAGGGTTTAGAGATCGAATTGGACCAAGAAATCAACACGAAAGTTGGAGTACTACATGCAGGGAATCCATAGCAACAAGAATCAGGTCAAAACATCAAGTATCGAGAGAGTTATAGGTCGACGAACAGGGCAGGTTTTCAAGTCGAAAAAACTCAACATGCACGAATCAAACTTGTTGAATTCATTGTTACAGTCATGATTTGATGATTCAAATGAGTTCAGGAGATGATTAGGAGCATGAACAAGCTTTTAATCGATCAAAACGAGAAAGAATTGAAGGCGTACCGAGCTTTGAGCTTCCCGGCGGCCATGGAGGAATCCGGCGAACAACCGCACGGTTTCCGGTGATTCAACGCCTTCCCAGGAGATTATGGATTCGCCTGAGTTGTCTTGGACGCCCAGAGACCTCAGAGCAGCAGCGTGGAGGGAAGAAATGGCCAGAAAACGAAGAAATCACCACGCCGTCGTCGCTTGCCGCCGTCCCCGTCGGGTTTTAAAACCCAGACTCCGGCGACTCCAATTCCGACGACCCACAGTGAAAAACCCACCCCCTGGGTTCGCCCAGACCTCAGAATCACGAGAGAGACGATTAATTTGATTGATAAGCAACGTAGGAGGTGGAATCAAACAAAACATGAAACTAGGGTTCATACCGTTCTTCGTCGAATTCGACCTCGATACACAACCATTTGGGAAAAGGATTGAGGGCTTTTGCTCTCTGCGTCGAGGGCTTCTACCAGCAGCAGCAGATTTGTGAAAGACGCAGCGGTGAGGTGGTGGCTGTATTGGTGGTGGTGGTTGTTCTTGGACAAGAAGGGGTAGGAGATGAAGATGAAAAAGATCAAGAAAAAGAGGAAGGAGATCATTCTTGCATGATCAGATGGTGGAGATGAGGGTAGAGATGCTGCCACTCCACCTTGTCAAGTGTCAAGTTGAGTTTGACAAGTGGCCTTCATGCATGGGGGGTGAAAGTGTAGTTTTTCAAACTTTAGTGTACAACTAGAATTAGAGCTTCTACTTAATTTCTAAGAATCGCACAACCACCCCGAACATATCTAGTGCTTCAAAATCACTCTAACAACGTCCAAATATTGCTGACACTCCAAAATTCAAACTTTAAATCCGAGACAAACTATTTACAAATTCGCCCCCAAAGTCTTGATATTGCACTTAGAGTCGGCTTGAAAATTAGGGGTGTTACACCTCTTGTAACTGAACCTCCCGATCTTGAAGGTAGTACCAGCCGAGGGTCGCTCAGGGGCGTTTCTCTTTTTCTGCCTCTCCACTATAGGCTCGATGTTCTTCGTGCATTCAATTAATTTGGAAAACGTAGGCGTTTGCAGATTAATGAGCATACCTTTGTACTCATCACGCATGCACTGCAGGCATATCTCCACGAGCCTACTTTCGAGTATCACGTCTTTGCATTCCAAAGACTTCGCCCTGAACTTCTTGATGAAAGTTATTCCGTCCTCTTCGCGCTTCTGATACATCCGCGAGAGGTGGATCATTGTCACCTTTTCCTCCATCTGGAAGAACTTGGTGTAGAACTTTTGGACCATGTCGTCCCAAGTCTTTACAGACCCAGCTTCCAACGTCCTGTACCACTTGTAAGCTACGTTTCCCAAGGATTTCAGGAACTCGCGCATCAACAGCTTGGGATCAGCTCCATACGGCCCCATGACATCGATGAAACGCATGACATGTTCATGAGCGTTTCCATTGACATCTTCGAACTTATCCCATTTAGGAGCCTTGTACCCAACCGGGTTAGGCATGAGATAGATCTCTCGCGATATAGGTGGATCGTTTTCTAGCTTCGGAATGATGGTATCCGCGAACGATTGATGAGCAAGAATGGTGTCTATGCGCTTCTGCAGAGACGTCATACACTCTGGAGTGTTTCCCTCGGTAGGAGGAGGAGGGGTTGCCGCAGGCGGAGGCGACACATATGCCGCAGGAGGATTGGGGACGTATTGGGCGTTCGCATTACCCCAGATTGCCGTTGGAGGAGGCAAGGGATACTGCGAGGCCGGATTAGGTACCAAGGCCGGAGGCTGAGGAGTATGAGCAGTGAGGGGCAACATTTGAGCTACTACTACTATTATTATTATTAATATTATTACTACTACTACTACTAGTACTAGTACTACTACTACAACTACTACTACTATTATTATTATAACTTTTAATATAACTATTATTATTATTATTATTCTTATTATTATTATTATTATTATTATTACTATTATTATTATTATTATTATTATTATTATTATTATGCTTGTTATTATTATTATTATTTAATTATAACAATATCTAGAAAGTGTATAAATTAATTTAAACTTAAAATTTCTATTTTTATTTTGTTTTTATATTACAGATTGCTAAATGACAAACAGACCCCCATAGTTTACAGAAATAGCAGAATTACCCCCTTTCTTTAACTAAAATAGTTTCTGAAAATGACATATACCTCCCCCTTAGCATGAATTTTCAATTTGATCATTCTAAACATGAATCAAAGCATCAACATACGATTTAGACAATCTAAATCAACTGAGGGTGAAGATTAGAGCGTAGCGGTACCAAAAATCGCGAGAAACGCTGGAGAATTGAGTCGGGTCGGGTGGCCGAACGGCGGTGTCGGAGGTGGAGCTCGACGCCGGTGATCGGGTTGCTTCTGGGTTCGGGTGAGACCTCTGGAGGCTTTTTCGGGCCTCTAGGAGTTGACTGGAGGGGTGAGAGAGTCATGGGTGACTCTGTTTTGGGTTGCCCAAGTCCTTGCCGGCGACTATGGTGGTTCGTCGGCGGTGGTTCTCGACCCCGACGGTTGGGGCTTTCTTGGCTCTGCCCAAGCTTGCTACTGAGCTCCTAGAGCTCTAAGGACCTGAATAGAGACAGCCAAAGGTGGTGGGGTCGCTGTGGAGCTCGACCGGAGAGCTTGATCGGTCGTTCATGGCGGACGGGAGGCGGCGGGGATGACCTCTGTCGCCGCTGCTTCTGGCACTTTCAGCCTCTGTTTTCGGACAGAGGGGAGGGTGAAACAGAGCATAAAGCTATGGGGAAAGGAATGAGGAGAGAGAGGAGGTGGGTTTGTTCCTCTCGGGTTCTTGCCGCCGGAAAAGATGGTGGCTGAGGTGGTGGTGGTGGCAGTAGCCACTGCTGCTCTGCTGCTGCTGTTGTGTTCAAGGAACAGAGTAGTACAGTGAGAAAGGGAGAGGAGTTGATGGTGGGTTCACTTCTTGTTTGCCGAGAGCTTGAGGGTGGTGGTGATGGTGATGAAGAGGACGATGGTGGTGGTGATGGAGGAAGGGGGCTGGTGTGTTCTGCTGAAGGAGATGAAGAGAGGAGAGTGATGGAGGTGGCGGTGGGCGGTGATTGTTGTCGGGCAAAATGTTGCCGAAGAAGAAAAGTAGAATAGGAAGAAGAAAAATTGAAGATGAATAAGAGGAAGAAAACAAAAGGAAAAAGACAAATGAGAGAGAGAGAAATCTGATGAATCACCTAAGAAACTATTTGGTGTGGCAAGTCACACTAAGTTGTTGTGTGTGACATAACTACGAAGTTACGCGGTGGTCATGCCCGCGTTAATGATTAAAGCTAATAGATTGCTCGCGTATTTGCTTACAAATATTACTTCAATATTCCTCACAAATTTTCTTAACTATAATTTACACAACTTTATTTTATTTTTCTTTTACAACTAAATTTATATTTAATTTGTCAATTTACTATTTTACCCTTAAGTATTTTACGGGGTATTACATTCTTCCCCCCTTAAAGAGAGCTTCGTCCTCGAAGCTAAAATCTAACGAATATTTAAGATACTGAGACCACATGGCGAGCAATTGATTTTTGAAGTAAACGTAATCTCTCTCAGGTAAGAAATCTTTATCCGACTAAAATCTTTATTTGATACTCCCTACACATATGGAACATACTTGTAATATTAAGTAATGTTGTAACTTATTTCAGTTACTAGAAGTTAATGATATGCCTGATATGACGATACTGCTGTTCTTGACATGAAGCGATTTTAGACGAAGGGTGACATCCTCTCCCCCTTAGAGAGTGACGTCCCCGGAACTCCTTATGAGTATATCTTCTAACATTACCCTGATCATTCAGTCGGAGGTCGACTTACTCGAACACAAAGTAAGATATGACTTTAACTAGTCTTTTACTTCACAGTCTTGCGAAACCTTTGATACAATCGAATTATGTAATTAACCTCTAGAAATAACTGGTAAGAAAATCAGCATCCCATGGACTCAAACATCTATTTAGTGATGGACTCCAATTTGCAAATTTTCACTGATGAATCATACCAACTATCTGAAATTCTTTCTAAATGATAACCCCATAGACGAAACCTAAATACCCCAAATAGTAAAACTATCGTGGTAAAATCTCCCAAAACCTTGATAAAAGACCTAATCCACCTTTATTTCTCATTTTATATTAATAGTAATTCCAGACGTAAATCAACAATGAAACTATAACATATTCCCATCATACAGAGCACATAGTTATACGGGTTCCCGAGCTCCAAAGGTATATTCATATTAACATTTATGCTCCTCTAGTAAATATTTAGTAACAACACTCCAAGTAATAATGCCCCAAACAACTATTAACCTTTTAGCCACACAAAGCGCTCTATTCATCATAGCAGAGGATCGACAACAATAGATAACAAAACCTCATGATACTATAGATTGTAACCACCGATCCCATCACTGAGTTGTCACTTCCAAAATTCCCGAGATTTTGTAATAATTTGTGATGACCAGACTCCCAAACAATTTATTTACATTTAATTTCGAGAACCCAACATGAACTATGTTTTAGCGAGAAAACCTCAAATGCAAGAAGGACTTGAAATAGAACTTATCTTAAGAATGTATACTGCAATACGAGGTTAACAACAAGACTCCAAATAGAATTTATGTGAACAATATGTACCACCAGAAAAGGAACTTATATGACCGAGACATTTATCATGTCAGATAATTCCAAAAAGAGAACTCCCGACAATATCAATAACTAACTCCTTAGAGTAGTTGCTCTGACAATATAACTCCAAATGGATATTCCAATCTGTTGCAACACCTCAAATCGGTTTAGTTGAAATTATCTAGGATCTAATGGGTGAACCCTACGACATTCGATCAATTTCCCAACGTCTCCTCAATTTACCCTTATTACAATTTATTTATTTATTTATTTATTTATTTATTTATTTATTTATTTATTTTTAGCTGCTTCTCTTGTTCGTATCTGGAGTTGAATGTCTCACGGTAGGTTCTTATAGGAATCCAGTATGGGAAAACTTAGGGTTGTACTTCAATAACCGTTTGTTGCACATAGCGATAATTAACGTCTCTTCGTTTCACCCAAGTGACAACATTCATACGTTTCCCCTTAGTATTTTAATCTGACCTCGAACAACTATTTAAGTTCATCACTCCTTGTAGTCCAAATTGGATTTTCCAGAGTTCAATCAAATAAATTAGAATGCTCCTTGACCTCATGTTTAAACAAGTATCCATATTTAAAGTTAGAATACACCTTTAGTTTCCAACATTTAACACAAATTCCAAATTCATCTTAACCTCTTGTCTTGTATTATTTCAATAAACCTCATGCCACAAAACGTAAGCTACACGACAGAACTCCCGAGTGACATATGCGAATATACCTAAGAACAAATTCACAATTTAACACATATCCCAACTGTAAACAAAGAATTTTTAACAATACACCAAGTATTCTCCAATAGCTGAGATAGTTACCCAATATAAGAAACTGCCAACATTTTGCATAACCAAATAGTAGCTCTTAAATAAATGTAGTGAAGTAAGAAACTCTAAATATAAACTTTCTAGACTCTAAACAATACTTCCAAAATTTTGGGTTATCACTCCAGGAGAGTCCCTAGACCAGAAAATTTGAGGTACATCTCATGCAAAATTTAGAGTAAACGTGACTAAACATGTGATTTGATACATCTAAGTCTTGTAGGCGAACATTGGTGCTTCACAATTTAAACATCAACCCTCTGAAGTTAGTCCCACAACTCCAAAAGTAATATACAACTGAACAGAGATCCCAACCTTCAAGCATTACTAGGATGACAAGACTCCAAGTAACAACTCAATTACTTAAATATTATTAGACCAAACAAATTATTTATGATAAATCAATCTAGCATAGACCTCTGATCACAAATTATGAAGAAGTAAACTCCAATCAACCATTAACACCTGGAGACCCTCTAATAACTAAGGCCGTAAAATTACAATTGAAGCAGGTTGAAAATTGCGGGTTGACCTTATTGATTCTCAGGTGAGGGAGGGTGGGACCTTCCTTGTCTACTTCCAAAATAAACTATTTGATTTCCTGAAAAGACTCCCAAGATTAATTCATTCTTGACTCCCAATTCCAAATTACAATCCCAATCAATATCTAGAGTACGTCACCAAATTTCTTTACAAATATTTGGTGTGAAACTAGGATTCGCCAGTCAAGTATCCCAATATTCTTATCATATCTCTATCCTCAGATTTCTCATGAAGTCACATACCCTTTTAAACGGTCAGCTACTCACTTTCTATAATGTCCTTGGTTATGCTATCACTGTCTTAGAGATTGAGATATTTCATCTTTTAAATGCGCAATTAACAGTATATACCACACAACTATCATATAGAGCATCTTATCAAGCAACTTTACATTAAAGCACACATAACGTGTGTCTGCAAATGAAATGATTCATCTAGTACAGATCAAATGCTGTTCTTATCCTTCTTCCTATCGTGGCAATGAAAATCATTCACAACCAATAAAACTGATTCACATAAGACTATAACACATAATACTTCTTGAGGCAGGTAGCGGGTGGGCGGGAAAATACCAAGACCTATGCCTAAGCTACCCATAACCCAAACGGCTTTTCCAATTTTAATTATCTTGTCCTATGTTCATTTTATGTTACCCTACAGGTTTTAATTCTCATTTAATAGATAGCCGGCTCTGATACCACCTGCAATAACCCCCTTATCCGTCTCGGACGAGACGGGGAGGCCGAAGCTAAAAGTAACGGCGGAACATCAAAAGCACAACATCCCAACATATATATTACATACTATTAAACATTACAAAATGTCATCGAGTCTGTCACACATTTCTATATATTATACATTATTCTAACATTATTCATACTATACTACAACTTGTGATGGGACCTCGTTAGTGAGTCTCGTACCCGGTCATGCCATAGTCTTCTTCTTCTAAACCTGCGGGGGAAGGAAACAAAGACCGCAGTTTTCTAAAATCAGCATAAAGTACTGAGTAAGTAAACACCCTATCTTGTAAAACGGAGGAGAGAACAATATTTTATTTCATGTCAAAGCATAAGGAGGAATGAGTCATAAAAGTGTAACTCGGTGAAAAATGTAAATAAACTCTTAACTTTGAAACTTTCCTTCTTACTCTGTAGCAGGGAGTGATATCCCGATTATCTCTTCTTTCTATTCATAAACTTCCTGGTCTCGTAGAAAAGTCCATTTTAACTTTGTTGATACGGGGAAAGATCTACTATACTATCACTAGCTACCATGACCTTAACTACCGGCAGCCCCCAAAGACTTCTTGCGGCCAGAGGCGTGAGTACATGGACACACCCGGCAGGTTGCGACCGGTTTAAAATAATAGGGGTCGAGTGACCGAAGTCAAAACGACAATAATAATAAGTTTCTCCCGTACAACTCTTTCCACTTTACGTTATTACGTTTTATTAATTTTCGTGTGACGATTTCAAAGAAAACATTTTAACTTGCAAACAAATCTCAAGTAAAAACATATATATCACAAAATACATTTTGAGACAAATATTAAAATAATATTATAACACGAAAGGAGCTAGGCACGCTAGGCTAGGCATATTTACTTACCTTGATCCTCAACAGTTAGCTCGTAAAGCCTCCTAGAATGTCACGTGACCCTCGTCTATAAACTTGTCACCTACACGTCACGTTTCTTTATTTGATCACAAGTTTATCGACACAAATATGTAATCGAAAATTATAAGCCTAACATATTTTATTTAAAATCCCTTTAATTCTTACTATATATATAGAGTGAGATATGTCATAAATTTTAATATTATATATAAACCCATATATTAAGTCCACAAACTTTTGATAATTATTATATACTAATTTTATTAACATATCCATTTCTAAATAACCAGGAAATTATTTAATAAATAATATTATTAATTTAACCATTTATTTATCAAACTTATCAAATAAATTATGGAAACTGTTTATCATATTTTTAGTGGACAAATACAGGTTGGAAGATTATTATTTTTATTAATAAATAAATATTCGGTATTAATTGAGAAAGCCATTAACTCAAAGTTATAAAATATTTCTTATTTACTAACTAATTTGAAACAAACCAAAATTTAGTAATTACAAGTTATGCTTATAATTCGTTTATTTTCAAGAAAATACTTTCTATTTAACTAGCCACTGTTTTAACTATATCAGAAGCTTATTTATCTTACAATTTATTTTGATATTATTATTACTATTATTATTTCTGTCATAACTACTATTATTATTGCTATTAGTATTATCATTACTGTTATTGTTATTATTATTATTATTATTACTATTATTGGTATTACTATTTATTAAAATTACAATTATTTTTATTATTATTATTATTATTATTATTATTATTATTATTATAATTACTACTACTAGTATTATTATTATTATTATTATGCTTGTTATTATTATTATTATTTAATTATAACAATATCTAGAAAGTGTATAAATTAATTTAAACTTAAAATTTCTATTTTTATTTTGTTTTTATATTTTAGATTGCTAAATGACAAACAGACCCCCATAGTTTACAGAAATAGCAGAATTACCCCCTTTCTTTAACTAAAATAGTTTCTGAAAATGACATATACCTCCCCCTTAGCATGAATTTTCAATTTGATCATTCTAAACATGAATCAAAGCATCAACATACGATTTAGACAATCTAAATCAACTGAGGGTGAAGATTAGAGCATAGCGGTACCAAAAATCGCGAGAAACGATGGAGAATTGAGTCGGGTCGGGCGACCGAACGGCGGTGTCGGAGGTGGAGCTCGACACCGGTGATCGGGTTGCTTCTGGGTTCGGGTGAGACCTATGGAGGCTTGTTCGGGCCTCTAGGAGTTGACTGGAGGGGTGAGAGAGTCATGGGTGACTCTGTTTTGGGTTGCCCAAGTCCTTGCCGGCGACTATGGTGGTTCGTCGGCGGTGGTTCTCGACCCCGACGGTTGGGGCTTTCTTGGCTCTGCCCAAGCTTGCTACTGAGCTCCTAGAGCTCTAAGGACCTGAATAGAGACAGCCAAAGGTGGTGGGGGCGCTGTGGAGCTCGACCGGAGAGCTTGACCGGTCGTTCATGGCAGACGGGAGGCGGCGGGGATGACCTCTGTCGCCGCTGCTTCTGGCACTTTCAGCCTCTGTTTTCGGACAGAGGGGAGGGTTAAACAGAGCATAAAGCTTTGGGGAAAGGAATGAGGAGAGAGAGGAGGTGGGTTTGTTCCTCTCGGGTTCTTGCCGCCGGAAAAGATGGTGGCTGAGGTGGTGGTGGTGGTAGTAGCCACTGCTGCTCTGCTGCTACTGTTCTGTTCAAGGAACAGAGTAGTAGAGTGAGAAAGGGAGAGGAGGTGATGGTGGGTTCACTTCTTTTTTGCCGAGAGCTTGAGGGTGGTGGTGATGGTGATGAAGAGGACGATGGTGGTGGTGATGGAGGAAGGGGGCTGGTTGTTGTATAAAAGTTCAAAAATATTGTTTTTATGTTTAAATTTAAATTGTGACTTTTCTATAAAAGTTGTGTTGTTTCAAATAGTTGTAACTTTTACAACAATTGTGTTTTTTCATAGTGTCTTTTCCTAAAAGGTGTTTCAAGCACCCCCTTAGTTCCTATAAATACAAGTATGTCTTTTGTGTCCAATTAAGTTTTAGATTTGTGTCTCTCTTTCTTTACATGTCTGGGTTGGGTTCTAGTTTAGGGGAAGACAAGAAGTGCAATCTTGTTCTTCTCCACCGCGGTAGGCATTGTATCGGTGGGTAGCATTTCCGTGTATCCCATTTTGCACCGTATAGTGGGGGAAATCACTATCCTAAAGATAGTTCCTAGACCGCATTAGCCTACACAATCAATCTCTTCATCTCCAACAATTCGATAAGTTCTTCTATCTCTTTTTCTCATTTCTTTTCTATTTATTTTCTGAATTCATCACTTCAAGTTTTGATACTAACCATATTCTGAAATTATTTGTATTTGGTGGAATTTCCACAACACTGGTGTGTTCTGCTGAAGGAGATGAAGAGAGGTGACTTTTATAAGAGAGGAGAGTGATGGAGGTGGCGGTGGGCGGTGATTGTTGTCGGGCAAAATGTTGCCGAAGAAGAAAAGTAGAATAGGAAGAAGAAAAATTGAAGATGAATAAGAGGAAGAAAACAAAAGGAAAAAGACAAATGAGAGAGAGAAAAATCTGATGAATCACCTAAGAAACTATTTGGTGTGGCAAGTCACACTAAGTTGTTGTGTGTGACATAACTACGAAGTTACGCGGTGGTCATGCCCGCGTTAACGATTAAAGCTAATAGATTGCTCGCGTATTTGTTTACAAATATTACTTCAATATTCCTCACAAATTTTCTTAACTATAATCTACACAACTTTATTTTATTTTTCTTTTACAACTAAATTTATATTTAATTTGTCAATTTACTATTTTACCCTTAAGTATTTTACGGGGTATTACAAAATCAACAACAAAACATTTGTAATTATATAAAAAAACAAAGATTAACGTATCTTCGCGGCATTTTTTTTATCGTACGAGACTTACTGTTGGAACAATCTCTTCCGTATAAGATCAATGAAAGGGACTTTACAAAAGTTTTACTTTTTAAGAAAAAAAAATTACTTTTTTAGAAGAAAATAAAATTGTCATTAGAAACAGGTAATGAAGTGATTCAGCGGCTTTCAAGTCATGGGTTACTTGCTTCAGTTTGCAATGAACATAAGGGATGAGCCTTTTCGTACGAAATTTAAAATTACGAAATCTAAATGTATTGATATTTCTAGAGAACATGTAATCTTCTACATATTTTCTATTATTTCTCAAAAAATCATAAACAAAATATTTTCTTTTAGTTATCTTTCATCTTTATTAAATATAAAAATAATACTTCTCAAAAATAATATATGATAAAACCGAATTTTTAGATAAGATTGACTCTTCTACATGTTTTCTCATTTTTTTCCTCTATCTTGAATTCTCATAGGATACTTCATTTTTACCTAAGAAAAAGGATACATCATATTTACCAAAAAATAAATAAATGATACATGATTTTTTGCTTTACTTTGTTAATTTTAAATATAAAATATCATGAACCCATATTCATGAGAAAATATTTACTCTTCTACATGTTTATCTATTTTCAAATTCAAAATATTTGGATATTTTTTTGCAAAGCAAAATATTTGAGATATGAAATAAGTTTACAGTTATAGATTAAATATTTGATTTTCTTAAGTTGATAACGTTAAATGATTATTCTAATTGTCTTATTTGTATTTCAAAAAGAGTATCCTAATCTACTCACACTCATGCAGAGCTTTTACCAGTTTTTGGAGTTTTCATTAGTGCTATTATCTCAAAGCAACTAAACTCTCTCATTTTCGCCATGGCTGAGACTCATGCGACCGCGGTTTCTTACAAAAAAAATACAAGGTAATGATTATTTTTTTCTGAGAAAATATTTACTCTTCTACATGTTTATCTATTTTCAAATTCAAAATATTTGGATATTTTTTTGCAAAGCAAAATATTTGAGATATGAAATAAGTTTACAGTTATAGATTAAATATTTTATTTTCTTAAGTTGATAACGTTAAATGATTATTCTAATTGTCTCATTTGTATTTCAAAAAGAGTATCCTAATCTACTCACACTCATGCAGAGCTTTTACCAGTTTTTGGAGTTTTCATTAGTGCTATTATCTCAAAGCAACTAAACTCTCTCATTTTCGCCATGGCTGAGACTCATGCGACCGCGGTTTCTTACAAAAAAAATACAAGGTAATGATTATTTTTTTTGTTTTCTTTGACGAATGACTAAATGAAGAATTACCGGTTTTAATTGCTATACTCTTTATTTATTTCTAAACTAGAGTGGAGGTTAACAATGCTGAAAATGATCAAGTTATCAATGATGGGCTTACGACGCCAATCATACAAGGTAGTAAATACTTATTTTCGTTGACGTTCTTTCAAAAAGTTTATAATGTTTTTCTTCATCGATTCTTTCTCTGTGTTCTTGGATGAAAGAATAAATGAAAAATTGTCGACTTTAACTGCTACACTCTTTATTTATTTCGAAACTTGCATGGAGGTTAACAATGCTGAAAATATTCAATTTATCAATGATGGGCTTACGACGCCAAATCCTACAAGGTAGTAAATACTTATTTCGTTCACGTTCTTTCAAAAAGTTTGTAATGTTTTTCTCCATCGATTCTTTCTCTGTGTTCTTTGATAAAAGATACTCTTTATTTATTTTTCTAAACTAGACTGGACGATAACAATGCCGACAGTGATCAAGTTATGAATGATGGCCTTCCTACACCAAATCCTACGAGGTAGTGAATATTTATTTTTCATTTGTGTTCTTCCAAAATGTTACTGCATAAACCAGACCATCTCGATGACAGAATATAGTTTTTAACTTTTTTATGAAAAACTAGGATGTAGGTCGAGCATTCTTTAACGATCCATTCAAGGTGATCAAGATACACGTCAAAATGAACGTAACGTGTCTTCATGTTATAAATCATAATTAGATGTCTTTATAAATCATATAACTCAAATTGTTATATCTAACCACTATCATTTTTATTTTGTTTTAAAATCAAGTAATATAGTTTTGAGATGTGGCGTAACTCATTGTGATTAGAATAATATTGATCACGACGACGGTAGGAGTGATGATGATCTGTATGGTATTCCAGCAACCCCTCCAGCACGACGTCTACATTACCAACCAGGTATATGTCAATTTCAGGGGATAACGCAAACAATAAACATTTTTTGTCACTTTCATTTACTTAAATGATTGGAAATCAGTACTACAAATAATAATTCACCACCAACTATCACAAATGTCCGATTTTTTCACACCTAACAAATGTGTGTGTTTATACGTTTGTTGGCTGGAATTCTATAGGCGGTGTGCTAGAATTGTTTTCTGTATATCCTCACCAAAGAAAATAATATGACTGCCTAGTGTGGTAACAATAAAAAATTATGTTGGTGAAAAAAGAATACTTTTTTTATTCAATACTAAAAAGGAATACTTAGCTCAAGTGGTTGAGCGTTTCAAGCTCCCGCATTATGTACCGATGATGTCGTTGTGGGAGTCTGTCAGCGATAGTAGTTTTTGGGATATACCACTCCATTTCTTCTCTTCCTACCCTTTTGACTTTTTCGGTCGTAGCCGGGTCACTTTGACCCGGCAATTTGGATGGCAAACCGATATAATTTTTTGATAAATTTTTCAAGACATTGTAGAGCAACACTTATTCTACAACAATGTGAAAAAATTGTCAAAAAATTACTTCGTTTTTCTCTCCAAATCACCAGGTCAAATTGACCCAGTAAATAGTGAAAAAAGTCAAAAGGGGAAGGAAGAGAGGAAACGGAGTGGTATATGACTGTAGGGTTTTGATTCATGGATGCGCAACGGAAACACAAACAATCATAAAACCATGCAAAACCCTCCAAGGATCACAAGTCAAGAGACATAACGATGGTAAGGGTAAGAAATCAATAACACACCTTAGGGTTCTCCTTTGATGACTTCAAACGCGAATTGTGTCACGCTCTCTATGGTTTATCCACGCCTAGAGTTGATCCTAGAATCTCTCAAGTCCTTGGTGCTAGCCCGGAAGAGGAAGAGGAAGAAGAATCACGCAAAACGAGACCCAAAAGGAGGGTCTCGGCCTCCTTGTGGCCGACGGGGACGGGCGGCGGCAAAGGGGCGGTCGGCTCCTTTGTTGCTTGCTCTCTCTCCTTTTGTTCTCTCCCACTCTTGTTATGTTCAATAATGAGCATAAGTTATGTGGGAAGGAAGGTCCTTTATATAGTTCAACAACTTCTTGCCAACTACCTAAAGGACTTATTCTAGTCCTACTAGAATTCAATTTAGTCCCTTCCTTGCAAATTAGTCCCTACTAAGTTTGCAAGGTTTTGCAAAGTGATCATTCTAATTAATTAATCCAATTAATTAATTCCCAAATCTAGTTCAACTCTATGTAGCGTGTGACCCCATAGGTTCCATCTAGTTGGTAGCAACTATTTGCTAATATGGAGTGGTCTCTAGCAAAACATCCATTCTAGCCAACTAATAGAATAGTCATCTTGACAACCTTTGTACAAGTAATTGTCTCATCCCTTTGTCTCTATATCCGGATTGGACACGAGACATACAAGTCACACTCGTATATCCAATCCATAGTTTCTCGATCCATGGGAATAGCATTATTCGTGCAAATAACATCAATATCCCATATTGATTTATTTGAGTCTGGCCAGACATTCTATAAGCACTATCCCTCGAGTGGCCTAGGATATTTGCTCCCGTTATGTGGGAGGGACAAATTCTATCTACGTCTACTACGATCTCTAAGCTTGCTTCTTATTGTATCCAGTACACGCCTTTATAACTGCCCAGTTACGGTGTAGCGTTTAACGCTACCAAAATAACAATAATCCACAACTAGAATATCTAGTGACTTCAAGTCTAAGGATGACAATACCATTGCACCGCGAGAAGCGCTTGTGACTCAACATAACGTGTATGTAGCCTTCTCGGAGATGGGTCAATCCAGTGCAACATTCCCTAATGCACACCTATGTGTTTGATCGTGATATCTCCATATCCCAACCACATACTAGTCTATAGATGATTGTCCTATTAATCATTATACTTGACTAGAGATATTTAAGATAAACAACACAATTGTAAATCTAAGGACTTCATTATATTAAATATCCAATAAATAATAAATGAATTTCTAGCCACAAATAATTCATACTAAACTAGATTGCCTCTAGGGCATCTATTCCAACAGTCTCCCACTTGCACTAGAGCCAATCTGGCGCATCTCGTATGCCCATACTCCTAGTGTGCCCTTCATGCTTCCACTGCGTGAGAGGCTTTGTAAGCGGGTCTGACAGATTATCATCTGTAGGAATCTTGCATATCCGAACGTCTCCTCTATCGATAATATCTCGAATCAGATGAAACTTCCTGAGCACGTGCTTGGACTTCTGGTGTGACCTGGGTTCCTTCGATTGCGCGATCGCCCCAATGTTGTCACAGAACAACTCAACTGGATCCGCAATGCTAGGGACCACACCAAGTTCAGAAACAAACTTTCTAATCCAAACAGCTTCCTTTGCTGCACCATTTGCAGCAATGTACTCAGCCTCTGTTGTAGAATCAACTACCGTCTCTTGCTTGGAACTCTTCCAGCTCACCGCTGCTCCATTCAGGCAAAACACATATCCCGATTGTGATCTAAAGTCATCTCTGTCGGTTTGGAAGCTTGCATCCGTGTAACCCCTTACACGTTACACGCAACTCTTCCTCACCGCCAAATATCAAGAAAGCATCCTTAGTTCTTCTCAAGTACTTTAGGATGTTATTGACTGCAATCCAGTGACTCTCACCCGGATTGGATTGGTATCTGCTTGTCATACTCAAGGCATATGACACATCTGGTCTAGTACATAACATGGCGTACATGATAGATCCTATGGCCGAGGCATAGGGAATTCTACTCATGCGTTCCTTCTCAATCTCATTGGAGGGACAACCACTCTTCGAAAGAGTGATTCCATGTGACATGGGCAAGAATCCCTTCTTGGAATCTTGCATGTTGAACTGTTTCAATACCTTGTCAATATATGTACTTTGACTTAGGCCTAGCAACCTTTTAGATCTATCTCTATAGATCTTTATACCGAGTATATAGGCTGATTCCCCTAAGTCCTTCATTGAGAAACACTTTCCTAGCCAATCTTTAACAGATTGCAGCATGGGAATGTCGTTTCCAATGAGTAGTATGTCATCCACATACAAGACCAGAAAAGCTACAGAGCTCCCACTAACCTTCTTGTAGACACAAGACTCATCTTCGTTTCTGATGAAGCCAAACTCTTTGACCACTTCATCAAAACGTCGATTCCAACTCCTAGAAGCTTGCTTCAATCCATAAATGGATCGTTGCAGCTTACAGACTTTGTTGGCTTGCTTTGGATCCTCAAAACCCTCCGTCTGTATCATATACACTTCCTCGAGGAGATTCCCATAAAGGAATGCTGTTTTGACATCCATCTGCCAAATCTCATAGTCGTAGTATGCTGCAATCGCAAGTAGGATTCGGATGGATTTGGTCATTGCGACTGGTGAAAAGGTTTCATCATAGTCAATACCATGAATCTGTCTGAATCCTTTAGCCACCAATCGGCCCTTATAGGTAATCACATTACCATCCATGTCGATCTTATTCTTGAAGACCCACTTGCACCCTATGGGTCGAGCCCCATCGGGTGGTTCCACCAAAGTCCATACTTTGTTGGTATGCATGGATTCCATCTCGGATCTCATGGCTTCCAGCCACTTCTGAGAGTCTGGGCCACTCATGGCCTCCTCATAGGTAGTAGGCTCATCATCTATGAGCATCGTGTCACCGGAATCGGTTACGAGAAGTCCATACCTCTCGGGTTCCTGGCGCACTCTACTAGATCTACGAAGCTCTTGTGTTACCTGAACAGGTTGCTCCACAACTACTTGTGGTTCCTGTTCATGTTCCATAATCGGTTCAGTGATTTGTGGTTCTTGAATTTCTTCAAGTTCTACATTCCTCCCACTTGCTTATTTAGAGACAAACTCTCTTTCTAGAAACACGTCGGTCCGAGCAACAAACACTTTGTTCTCGGTTGGATTGTAGAAGTAGTATCCCTTAGTTTCCTTAGGGTACCCCACAAATTTACACTTATCCGATCTCGGCCCCAGCTTGTCTGATTGTAAACGTTTTACATAGACATCGCAGCCCCAAATCTTCATGAACGACAGTGTGGGACGCCTCCCACTCCACATCTCATATGGTGTCTTCATGACTGATTTAGATGGAACACGGTTAATGGTGAAAGCTGCACTTAATAGAGCATAGCCCAAAATGATAATGGAAGATCGGTTGACACATCATAGATCGAACCATATCCAATAGGGTTCGATTCCTCCTCTCGGACACGCCATTCCATTGTGGCGTTCCAGGTGGAGTGAGTTGGGACACGATCCCACACTCTCTAAGATAGTCGTCAAACTCTTGGCTCAAGTATTCTCCTCCACGATCCGATCGTAGAGCCTTGATACTTTTTCCAAGTTGCTTCTCTACCTCATTCTTGAATTCTTTGAACACTTCAAAGGATTCGGATTTTTCCCTCATAAGGTACACAAATCCATATCTACTGTAATCATCGGTAAATGTAATGAAGTAGACATAACCACCCCTGGCAGGCGTGGCAAATGGCCCACACACATCGGTATGTATGAGCGCCAATTGCTCACCAGTCCTCTCCCCTTTCTTATTGAAAGGGGACTTTGTCATTTTTCCCAATAAACAAGCCTCACATGTCTCATATGATTCAAAATCAAATGAGTCTAGTAATCCATCCTTATCGAATCTAGATACACGTTTATCATTTATGTGGCCTAAACGACAGTGCCATAAATAAGCAGGATTTAAATCATTTATTTTAAATAAGCAGGATTTAAATAAGCAGTGCCATAAATAATGTTGTAGACAGGTTGCTTAGATCAAGGACATAAAGTCTATTAAATAATTGCGCACTAAAATAGTGAATATTATTTAAATAAAAGGAACAACAATTGTTCTTTATTGAAATAATAAAACCATCCTTGTCCAAACAAGAAATAGAAATAATGTTTCTGCTCATAGCAGGCACAAAATAGCAATTATTTAATTCTAAATCTAATCCTGAAGGCAGAGATAGCTCGCACACGCCTATGGCCAACGCAGCAACCTTTGCTCCATTCCCAACGCGCAGATCTACCTCCCCTTTAGCCAATCTTCTACTTCTCTTTAGATCCTGCATATTTCGAAAAATATGATATCCACATCCAGTATCTAATACCCATGATGTAGAGAAAGTTAAATTGACATCTACAACAAAAATACCTGGTGGTGGTGGAATCACTATTCCAAGCCTCTTGCCCTCCAGATATTTTGGACAGTTCCTCCTCCAGTGTCCAGGCTGACTGCAGTAGTGACACTCACCTTTAGTCACACCTTTGGCAATGCCACCAACAGGCTTAAGGGCAGGTTCCTTGGACTTGGCAACTGACTTGCCTTTGCCCTTGGAGGAAGAGGCAAACCTTTTGCCCTTTCCTTTCTGTACCATCATTATGGCCTTGCCCTTTCCTTTGTTGATGCTCTGTTCAGCCGTCCTCAACATATTGAGTAAATCTGGCAGTGGTTTAACGATCTCGTTCATGTTATAGTTCATAATGAACTGTCCATAACTCTCGGGCAACGATTGCAACACGAGATCGGTTGCCAACTCTTGGCCGACCGGGAACCCTAGTCGGGCGAGATTCTCCAAGTACCCGATCATTCGGAGTACATGGGGTCCCACTGGGTTCCCTTCTGCCAGATGACACTTGAACAGTGCCTTAGAGACCTCATACCTCTCTACCCTCGCCTGCTCTTGAAAGAGCTGCTTTAGATGTTCGATCATATCGACAGCATTCATGTTTTCGTGTTGCTTCTGAAGCTCAGAAGTCATGGTTCAAAGCATAAGGCAGGCCGCATCATTTGCGTCATCAACACGCTTTTGATACGCCTTTAGGGAAGCAGGTGTTTGGTTCTCTGGACCTTCTGGAACATGCTCCTCTATTGCGTACAGTTTCTTCTCTTGCTTGAGAACAATTATCAAGTTTCTGTACCAATCAAGAAAGTTGGTTCCAGAGAGCTTGTCCTTCTCAAGGACAGATCGTAGGGAATGTTGTGAACTCGATGAGTTGTTTGCCATTTGAAATTCTACAAAAAGGAAAATACGCAAGTTTTAGTATTTATGAATTTTTGACTATATTCAATAATGGCTAGTTTATCAAATATAGCTCCCACTTTTTTTCTACGGATTAATAACCCTCAAGATATTAATGCGGAAAATATTCTTATATTTTCTAGTGGGCCAAGATCCATCTTTCATCTCCTTATGAGCTTGATTTGGCAAGTCACCCATAATTTGACTACTTTAGGTAGGAACAATTCCAATTGCATCCCATATGCAACTCTTGGTTCAATTGGGCAAATAACTCCTTATTTATCCATCCATATGGATAATCCCAATTGATTGCCTCTAGGTTTCTTAATCAAATTAATAGCCTAGTTGTGTTCAACCTCTTATCTAAACAATTGCACATTGTTACGTGCCATCGCATTCCATCATTATGAACCAAGTCGCCATGCTTTGGCATGCACGAACTTGATAAATAATGATGATAATGAGTGTTTAAATAACGAGAAGGCAATAACACAATATTCGAATTTTGAGGGATTTTGAATTCAATTTTAATTGTTTTGTTGATCAATATCAACTAATCTATCTATTTGAGTTTGGGCACAACTCCAAATAATAGATCCGGGTTGTCTAATTATCTTATTATCCTAATTGAATGCATCATCCATACACCAACCACACAATAATGAGACAATAAAATAAACAACCACAAAACAGAAAATAAACGTGATGTGGATATGGCCTTTTTCTAGACTAAGATAATTCCAAGCCAATGGAATTATCTATGAACCCTAAAACAAACACATCTCCATGCGTCTTGATCTTTTGGTCCATCCTTCATAGTCATGTGGAATGCTCCATGCTCCATGCTCCATCTTTTGTGGCTTCTTTGGCTTTGGGCTTCTTTTCTTCAATCTTGGCTAACAATCTACTTTATCTAGCACTAGCTAACTTCTATACTAAATAAAATAAATCTCACAAGTTGAGAAAAAAAATGGCACGCAGGCTATAAAACCCTAATTTAATTATTACAATTAATTAATCAGCTCGCAGGCCGTAAAACCAAACCACAAAATTAAACATCCACATCAAACCACATCCTAAGGCCATATCCAATCACCATGCGATTTGCACATAAACAGTTAAAATCCAATTTTAACGCGCTTGGTCAATTTTAATTGATTTTAGGATTTCTAGGGTTAAAACGGTCCATGGGCCAAACAATCAAATTGCCCGGGCCCAATAAGGTGAACCACAAGGCCCTAGGGCCGGGCCGGCCAAAAACCCACAAGCCTAGGCCGCGGGTTAGGGCCGCCCGGCCCCTAGGGCGTCCAAGCTTGGGCGGCAAGCAAGGGGGGGCGGTCCCTAGGGGGGCCGAACCTCCTTATGGGAGTTGTTTCCAAAGCAACCCCCTTGCTTGGTGCCCAAGTTTGGTTGTTTCCTTGTTTTGGAAGAACTCCTTCTTCCCCAAGGATGCCCAAACCCTAGATCTAAGATCCTAAAATTTCTCAAACTCACCAATTCATGCATCCAATGCAACAATTGGTTCTTGTTATGATTAATTATTGACAAATTGCATCACATGCTTTGATTTGTCTTGTTTTACGCGATAAACAATCAAATTAAGGTGTAAAACAACTAAAACGTAACACATAAACCACGTTTATGCTCTACGACCTGTGGCTCTGATACCACTGTAGGGTTTTGATTCATGGATGCGCAACGGAAACACAAACAATCATAAAACCATGCAAAACCCTCCAAGGATCACAAGTCAAGAGACATAACGATGGTAAGGGTAAGAAATCAATAACACACCTTAGGGTTCTCCTTTGATGACTTCAAACGCGAATTGTGTCACGCTCTCTATGGTTGATCCACGCCTAGAGTTGATCCTAGAATCTCCCAAGTCCTTGGTGCTAGCCCGGAAGAGGAAGAAGAATCACGCAAAACGAGACCCAAAAGGAGGGTCTCGGCCTCCTTGTGGCCGACGGGGACGGGCGGCGACAAAGGGGCGGTCGGCTCTTTTGTTGCTTGCTCTCTCTCCTTTTGTTCTCTCCCACTCTTGTTATGTTCAATAATGAGCATAAGTTATGTGGTAAGGAAGGTCCTTTATATAGTCCAACAACTCCTTGCCAACTACCTAAAGGACTTATTCTAGTCCTACTAGAATTCAATTTAGTCACTTCCTTGCAAATTAGTCCCTACTAAGTTTGCAAGGTTTTGCAAAGTGATCCTTCTAATTAATTAATCCAATTAATTAATTCCCAAATCTAGTTCAACTCTATGTAGCGTGTGACCCCATAGGTTCTATCTAGTTGGTAGCAACTATTTGCTAATATGGAGCGGTCTCTAGCAAAACATCCATTCTAGCCAACTAATATAATAGTCATCTTGACAACCTTTGTACAAGTAATTGTCTCATCCCTTTGTCTCTATATCCGGATTGGACACGAGACATACAAGTCACACTCGTATATCCAATCCATAGTTTCTCGATCCATGGGAATAGCCTTATTCGTGCAAATAACATCAATATTCCATATTGATTTATTTGAGTCTGGCCAGACATTCTATAAGCACTATCCCTCGAGTGGCCTAGGATATTTGCTCCCGTTATGTGGGAGGGACAAATTCTATCTACGTCTACTACGATCTCTAAGCTTGCTTCTTATTGTATCCAGTACACGCCTTTATAACTGCCCAGTTACGGTGTAGCGTTTAACGCTACCAAAATAACAATAATCCACAACTAGAATATCTAGTGACTTCAAGTCTAAGGATGACAATACCATTGCACCGCGAGAAGCGCTTGTGACTCAACATAACGTGTATGTAGCCTTCTCGGAGATGGGTCAATCCAGTGCAACACTCCCTAATGCACACCTATGTGTTTGATCGTGATATCTCCATATCCCAACCACATACTAGTCTATAGATGATTGTCCTATTAATCATTATACTTGACTAGGGATATTTAAGATAAACAACACAATTGTAAATCTAAGGACTTATTTATTAAATATCCAATAAATAATAAATGAATTTCCAGCCACAAATAATTCATACTAAACTAGATTGCCTCTAGGGCATCTATTCCAACAATGACTTGATCTGTTCACTTATTAGAATGTGAAATGATTGCAAGCGTCTTGAAGTTTAGCATATTCAAGGGGTCAAAGTGTCCTTTCCCAAGTTAGAAGGGGTGAAAATGTATATATGTAAGATGAGGGTGTTGGACTGTCTTTTACATACATGTAATTTGAAACTTTGACTTTCATTATAGCTTTTTCATATTAATTACATTATCATTTTTAATTTAATTTTATCTGTGCAATTAATTAACAAACAATTAATTAAATAAAAAAATTAATTAAATAAAACAAACAATTGACACTAATTAATGATAATCATAATGTGTACGACCCGTATCAACTCCTCCCCCGTTATAATTTGAATCACATTGATGACAAATGTGAAATTTTTAGTATTTACTTATCAAAAAATTCAATGTTGAAGAAATTAATTAAAGCTAACCTAATTCTAACATATTACACACAACTACTAGATGTCTACAAGTTTTTTTTTTTTTTTAAAGACTCTTTTACATGTACAATTTTTCTCTACTTTGGGGCCCCGATTTTATCACCCGCTTTAGGCCCCCAAGTGTCTTGGGCCGGCCCTGATAACCAATTGGATTGGGAGTCCCAAAACCTGAATACCTCGTAGTTGTTGAAAGTAACATCCTTATTAGGGTTACTTGGAGACCAGGTTGGAGGAGGAGGTTCTTCTCGTTAAAGATCAGGGTCCCCCGAGGAAAGACGATTCATAGAGATTTAATCAGGGATGCAAAATAAGAAGGTATTGAAATCAACTTCAAGTATGTTGATCCTTTCTCCATCGGTCAAGATCCTCCGAAACCTACCTCTCATAGATCCAGCGTTCACACGGTTTTCCGAGGCAAACATACCAATCAAACAATGCGCAAAGTTGCTTTCCGCCTGGTCGCAGTACTCGTCGTCAAAGAGTACAGTCTGGATCTCCTGCGATGTCAAGTCCGTTTGCGCTTCGGAACACCACTATCTGATACTGCCGCTCTTGACTCTTCGCGATTCTAGGGTTTCTCTCCAAAAACGCCCGAAGATTTTTTTTTTTTTTTTTTTTTTTTTTTTTTTTTTTTTTTAGTGCTTGCCTTTTACTTGTTTTTCTGAGAGAAGATTTTCACATATTTTCTTACCACTATTTATTTTCTTAAAATTGATAATTTTTTTTTCTTATATCTATACCTTTTGCCATCAACAAAGAGCTTCAATTCCTCAGGAAAAAGGAGCTTCAATACTTCTAAAAAAAGAAACAAAGAGCTTCAATCATTATATTCCTTTGTTATCTAATTTATGCGACCAACTGTTCAAATTTCACGACAATGAAAAGAAAAAAAGAAGTTCACATTTCAGGAGGTAAACGAGTCAAACCCGTACCCGGCTCCGCAGTGGGCAGGACCATGGGAAGACGCTCATGGCCCAATTATAAAACGCCACCCAAACACACCACAAGGGCTCTCTTTATTTCTCTATTTCTTCTCGTTTCTTCTCTCTTCCTCTGTACAACTCCACACCAGGTCCGTACGGAACTCACAAAGCACACCACCACCACCACCACCACCAACACAAACCAAATTCGCCTCTCCCATTTTCTCTCTGCAACGCCGCCGCCGTCCCATGGATCCCGCCACCAGCGATTCTCAATCGGCGCCGCCCGAGGGAGCTCCCCCGCCGCCTCAAGAAGCGGAGGAGGAGGAGGAGGAATCGAGCAACGAGGAGGAGAATTTGATGGCGAGAGTGCAAGTTCTCATGGACAAGATCACTTCCTCGCCTGATAACCCTAACCCCAATGTCCTCCACGCTATTTCCTCCATCTTCGAGACTCAGGAGGCCAGGTTTGTTTGTTTTGCCCTATTCGCATCTCTCGAGCTCGCTTCTTTATTGTTTTATTTTAATTTTTAATCTGAAGTAATTTCGTAGAGTCTGCTGATTGGTGGCATTTCCGTTGGCCAATTTTTTGTTTTAAATGGGAGGAGTTTTGCGAACTTAGGTTATTGTTAAATTGGCTTTGTTGGTGACTGTAAATTAAGCTGAGATTGCTCCAGTTTTGAGTTACTCAATGATTACTTACTTGTAGACGAGCACATGTTAGAGTACATTGGTGGCGAGTTCGGAAATCATTTTTTGTCACCAACTTTAATAGATGTTTATTTTTCATTGTGAATTAGGTTAAGAATGCTCTAGTTTTGAGTTACTCAATGCTACTTGTAAGTGACCACATGTCAGAGTACATTCGTGGCTAGTTCAGAAATCATTTTTGTTATCTGGGTATACACCAACTTTAATAGATGTTTTTTTTCCATTGTAAATTAAGTTAAGAATGCTCCAGTTTTGAGTTACTCAATGCTATTTGTAAGTGAACAGATGTTAGAGTACATTGGTGTTGAGTTCAGAAATCATTTTTTGTTAAATTAGGTCAAGAATGCTCCAGTTTTGAGTTACTCATGGCTACTTGCAGGTGACCACATGTGAGAGTACATTTATGGCTAGTTCAGAAATCATTTTTTGTTATCTGGGTATACACCAACGTTTATTAGCGGTGTAATTGATTGATGGCTTTCCGGGGAAGGAGTATTTAGTGGCATACACCAATGATTACTTATACACAGCATAAACCAGAGAGTGGACTGATCCCAACTATACATGAAATTGAGAGAAGACAGGTGACTGAAGTTTGAGGTTATGCATGTTATCTACTTGGACTACCGTGCTCTAGCCAGACAATACCACCTTGTCTGAGCTGAACTCATCGATTTGAATTTTACAAACAAAAGAGAGGAAACTGACGAGGTGAGACTCGAGTGAGAACCAGCCATTTTGAACAATGCTTCCACCCTTTTTGACAGCCTCAGGGAACCTACGTGTTCCCTGTTGGTGCTTATCTAGAAATCATAAGTACATTACCAGGCGGCACTCGTCCTGTAAACATAGGTTAAATAACATTAGAGCCAATATAATTAAGGTCACTAGTTATATCCTTAACGAATGGTCCTGTGAGTAGTATCCCCTCGTGGACCTGACCGTCTCCCGTGGCCACATTGGAAGTCAGTTGGGTTGGTGGCACTTAAGCAGGCACTTCTACATGGGAAGTCAGTTGGGTTGGTGGCACATAAGCTGGCACTTCTACATGGGAAGTCAGTTGGGTTGGTGGCACTTAAGCAGTCACTTCTACATGGGAAGTCAGTTGGGTTGGTGGAACCTAAGCAGTAAGACACTTCTACCTGGTGTACATTAGTCTCAGTATTGTCAACTTCCGCCTCTTTTCCAGTTTTAGCAGGGCTTTTATCATGGTTAATCAGAAATAGAATTCTCCTAGAGAGATTGTGTACTGTCCTTGACTTTTAACATGTTATACAATGTCTCCATTTCCTTTACTGTCCAAAAAAGTGATGTGATCCCATGACAACTCTTGCAAGGATTAGTATTATGTTGTGGACGGCATCCCAATAATGATATAGCCTATTGCTTACAAAAAATATGTTTGACTTACTTTTTGTACATATTTCAGTGGAGAGAGCATACTGGAAAAGGTAAAGATATTTACTCGCTTAGCGCAGGGAGACATGTTTTCTTCATTATCTTTTGTATACCAGCTTATCTGGTATTCACACTATTAGGAGACATTTATGTGCCATGACTTTGTCCTCGTACATTTTGAGGAAGCTCGTTTTGTAAGTTTGATTTAGATGGTTGCTTTTTGTTCTTTACAGTGCATGCACCAAATTGTTAATGTAAACTTCATTTAGAAACATAAAAAATGAATATTTCATCAAAATATAAAAAAATATTGAATAATAGTCATAATGGAATTTCAGAGTCTCATCATATAGTTATATTCTGTCAAATTGTATTCAAAACCTAAAGAGTATAAATTAGATGTTGTCTTTTCTCTTTTCTATTTTCTCTAATACTACATATTAACAGTGCTTTCTATATTCAACTTGTAGATACATGGAAGAGACAGGTCATTCCTCCTTGAACAATGCACGGGCTTCTCACAATGTTGGGCGGCTAGGGAGCTTGGTTAGGGTAAGTGGTCATATAGCCCTTTTGACGTCATTCTTTTGCTCTCTGTTAGTTATTTGACATAAGATGCATGATGATCATCTATCACATTTCTCAGAAGATGACAAATGCATAGTGTTTCTGTTTGTGTGTTCCCTTATCTGTTTTTTTCTCCTTTTTTCCCCAGGAAAATGATGAATTTTTCGATCTGATATCTGAGAAGGTCCTTTCAGAAACTAGATACTCGATATCTGTTCAGGCTGCGGCTGCAAGGCTTCTGTTTAGCTGTTCACTGACTTGGATGGTTAGTTTACTGTTTCAGTTTCTTGAGCTGTTGTGAAGTTTAAGAAGCACAGAGAGACTTGGCACACATCCACTAACCAAAACTACGGGTCTTATACTTTTGGGTTACTTTGTCATAGTACGACATCACTCAATAAGATCGTTACAATCTATATGATCATACTTCATACTATATAACCATTGCTCATTTAAAAAGTATTTGAACTGCAGAAGAACTAATTAACTTAAAGCTATGTTTACCAGAAACGCTGAATTGTCCGCGTTTTCCCTTCCGGGGTCACACGCCCGAAATGGGTGCGTCTGCCATCTGGAATGCAAATAGGGCGACCTGAAATCTTTACATAATCGGGAAGAATAAAGTTTACCTTTGATGATTGCAAGACTATTTGACAGTTTGTCTGCATATTTCACGACTCTTTGTTGAAGGTTTCTTCCTCCAGGCAACAATAATTTTTGTTGATCAATTGCATTACACAAGATATTAATTTGAGTATTTTAACAGTGTGCTAATACTTATTTTTGTGTATTGAAGAAAAGTATGTGTGTAGTTATGCGAAGGCATTATAGGTAAAACCATCTCTCATTCCAGATACCTTTCGGAAGAAGCCTACCCCCAGCGTACCCCGTATCATGTCATATCAAGTTCCTGTGACCCGTTCCCGTTTTGCGTACCACAACGACCTGCGATCCTGGCAACTTAGACTTAAAGTTATCAAGCGTTATACTTAATGCAAATAGCACCGACTGCACTCGCCTATTATGAAGGAAGAGACCAGTCCATGTATCCGATTTTTTAATCAAACATTAGTTCCTTGGGTGTTTCAAAATTCTTAGCTTTATAAAGTTATAATCAATCGTAACACTCTGCATGCATGCATCTTCACCAACTTCACGTGGTTTGTGGTGTGAATATCTACAGAAGATGCAGTCTTCTGCAAAATTTCCATGCTTGCTAGCTATAAGGATTTATTTTGACTATCTTTATGCTGACTAATCTTTTGGGCTGTGAATGAAATACAGTATCCCCATGTTTTTGAAGAACCTGCTTTAGAGAACATAAAAGGTTGGGTAATGGAAGACTCAGCCAAATTGTCTGATGAAGATCACAGCTTAAAGCATGATTCAGGAAAGAAAGAACCTACAGACTCTGAGATGTTGAAGACCTATTCTACTGGCTTGCTTGCTGTGTGCCTGGCAGGGTATGTTGAGCGAAAGTTGATATTACACCCTCTTTCTTTTCTTAATCGAATTTTCACAGTTCAAGGAATTGTTTTTTCTTGGTAAATTTGTAATATTTTGATTTGTTGCAAGTTGGGGGTACTTCTATTGGGAATTGAAAATTACATGTGAACTTAAAACTTCAAAGGGACGAGGAGAAAACTAGAGAAGTAAATGAGTTGTTAACTTGTTATAGGACAAGGGAGACTTAGTATTCAGGATAGAGGGAATATATGATTAATGATTATTTTTATGTAATCCAATTATCTGCAGCAACCTTATTCCCACATTTGATGGACTTTTATTGCAGTGGTGGTCAAGTAGTTGAAGATGTATTGACTTCTGGATTATCAGCTAAGCTTATGCGATATCTTCGTATCCGAGTTTTAGGCGAGTCTAGTGTGAAAGATCCCCATCACCTGACAGAGAGCAAAAGTTCATCTTCTTCACATTCTATACGAGGCAGAGATGATGGCCGGGGTAGATTTAAGCAAACCCCAGAGACTAACCACTCGGATCTTCCTAGGATCATAGATGGTGGATCCCTTGATGGCCAAGGCTCCGAGCAGCTAGACAGAAGGCAAGCGCATGGGGAGGAATTTCATGTTCGATTTGAAGAACCTGATGACGCTATGGAAGAACATCAAGATCAAGTAGATGGAGATAGTGAGGACAGGTGGCATGGTCAAGGTGCACAGGCTTCCATAAAGATTGGTGATAGAAATTACCTGACACGGTCTGGCCGGGATGAAAATATAGACGAAAATTTAAGAGATGACTCGGCAAGGCGCCGGTTGAATCGTGGAGGGGCACGCTTTAGAGTAAGGGGAAGGGCCAATGAAGCCACTTTAGAGAATGATCAGATTTTAGTTTCCCCAGTTTCTGGGAGTAGGTTAGGAGTACAAGGTAGGAACACCAGGGATAGGAGTATAAGTAGAGATTCGGAAGTTAAACAACTCCTCGATTCCAGAAATGTGGTTCCAGGAAAGGTAGGAGTTGATGATTCTGTGGTTGAACGTGAAGACAATGATGATTGCTACCAAGGATGCAGAGTTGGTTCTAAGGACATTTCCGATCTTGTAAAAAAAGCCGTCTTAGCTGCTGAAGCTGAAGCCCGAGCAGCCAATGCACCTGCAGAAGCTATAAAGGCAGCTGGCGATGCTGCTGCTGAAGTTGTTAAAAGTGCTGGTTTGGAGGTAATCAGACTCCTACTTCATCCTCTCGAACATATATGTGTCTATGCTGTATTATGATTTTGTTTTCTTATGCGATTGAATCTCAGGAATATAAAAAGACCAATGATGAAGAAGCTGCAGCTGTAGCTGCTTCAAGAGCTGCGTCAACAGTTATTGATGCTGCTAATGCAGTAGAAGTCTCAAGGTTTGCTACCTTCATTATTTTCTGTAATTTCCCTGTTCCATATGATTTCAGTCACTGTTTAACTAGTATTTAATCCGACATGGTGACTTGTCTGGTGGTGATAGGAGCTCAAATACTATTCCCGCTGATTCAATTAACTCAAAAGAGACAGAACCAGAACCTAGTGAAGAGGCTGAGGAATTTTTCATTGTTGATACTGATACGCTGGCAAAGTTGAGAGAAAAGTTCTGCATTCAGTGTCTTGTGATACTTGGAGAATACGTTGAAGTCCTTGGGCCTGTACTGCATGAGAAGGGGGTGGATGTATGTCTTGCCATGCTGCAGCAGAGTTCCAAACAGAAGGAAGCTTCTAATATTTATGAACTCTTGCCTGATGTGCTGAAGCTGATCTGTACTTTGGCTGCTCATCGGAAATTTGCTGCAGTATTTGTAGACCGGGGAGGCGTGGAGAGGCTACTTGCTGTCCCAAGGGCTTCCCAAACCTTTTTTGGTCTTTCTTCATGTTTATTCACTATAGGTTCGCTTCAGGTAAGGACATAAAGTATTTGGTTTACAGGCACACAATTTATGATCGTGATAACATCAAATTTGATTTTCTAATCTGGTGATTCGTTTCATTGTTTTGACCCCACAAATGTTTTTCAGGGTATTATGGAACGTGTGTGTGCTCTTCCTTCAGATATTGTACAGCAGGTGGTCGGTTTGTCTCTTCAGCTTCTTGAGTGTTCTCAGGATCAAGCCAGGAAAAATGCCGCATTGTTCTTGTCTAATGCATTTGTCTTCAGAGCTGTCCTTGAATCTTTTGATTCTCAGGATGGTTTACAGAAATGTCTAAACATTCTAAGTGATGCTGCTGCCATAAGAGCCGGGGTCAGTTCTGGAGCGCTGGGAACGTCCAACTCAGGATCACTACGCAATGATCGATCTCCTTCAGAGTTACTGACCTCGTCAGAGAAACAGATAGCTTACCATACATGCGTTGCTTTGCGGCAATATTTTAGAGCTCATCTTCTCTTGCTTGTAGATTCACTTCGTCCAAACAAAAACAACCGGAGTGCAGTTCGTAATATCCCTAATGCAAGGGCTGGTTACAAGCCACTTGATATCAGTAATGAGGCCATGGATTCAATCTTCCGTCTGATACAGAAAGACCGTAAGCTTGGTCCTGCTCTTGTGAGGGCTCGTTGGCCTGCGGTGGACAAATTTCTAAATTCCAATGGTCACATAATCATGCTTGAATTGTGCCAGGTCTTGCAAAATAATGCTTCTTTTCCACTTGTGCTCTACTTTTTCCTTGTCCAGTTGTGTTAATATTTTGTTTTGGTACAGGCCCCGACTGTTGACCGTTATTTGCACGACTTGCTTCAATATGCATTGGGTGTTCTACACATTGTGACATTAGTGCCTTACAGCCGCAAGCCAATTGTCAATGCAACACTGAGCAATGATCGTGTTGGTATAGCAGTAATTTTGGACGCTGCCAATGGTGCTGGTTATGTTGATACAGAGGTAGACCTCATATTTTTTAATTTTCGTGTCTTCTGACCGTGGGGCAAGTTAATGCTTGTGGCGGATAAAACAACTTAAATAAGAAAATTGTTATCTTTGTTTTCAGATAATACAGCCAGCTCTGAATGTGCTAGTGAACCTTGTTTGTCCTCCTCCTTCAATCAGTTATAAACCTCCTGGTGTTACACAAGGTTAGCGGTCTGGTTCTTCTCTAAGTTCTATGGTGTTGAAAATAGTATGTCCGGAAATGTGGGAATGGCTAATATATTTTTCTCTTGCAGCAGAACGAGCTGTTAATTTGCCCAGTCAGAATGAGCCAAGAGAGCGGAATGGAGAATCTAGTGCTGCAGACAGAAGTACTACAGGCCCACTTGGTACACCTTTGGTCAGCGGTAATACTTCACAAACACCAGTTACTTCTGGTTTAGTTGGCGATCGTAGAATTTCTTTGGGCGTTGGGGCTGGTTGTGCTGGTCTAGCTGCCCAACTGGAACAAGGGTACCGTCAGGCTAGGGAGTCTGTACGTTCGAACAATGGCATAAAAGTCCTACTTCAGCTCCTCCAACAGCGTATAGTAACACCCCCCACTGCCCTTGACTGTTTACGTGCTCTTGCATGTAGAGTCCTCCTTGGTTTGGCGAGAGACGATGCAATAGCTCACATATTGACAAAGCTTCAGGTGAATGATCATCCTGTGTCATCAATCTCATTTGGTCATTTTCTTAAATGCTGTTTTTTTGCTTTGCATGTATTCCTTTCGATATCTTAATATAGAGAAAACCTGGGTATTTGCGATCCTGTATTCTCCCATAGTTGATAAGCTATGAAGCATGATTGCGGCGAACTTACATAGTATATAAAATATATGAAATGTATTTATATAATTTGTAAGATATTTACATGCCAAAATAAAATAAAAACCATAATCATCCAAATTATTTATTAACCAAACACATTAACCGTTCTACAAAATAGATTATAAACATGACATGGTAAGAAGCTAAGACCCTAATCCACTGCATTGCCAAAATAAAATAAACTAAAATAAATGCAGAAACTCATGAAATCGTAACCGAACATCAATACCCACTCACCCACCATCACACCAAAAGATCACCCACTGTAACACACAAACAAAAATCACATTGAAGCAAATCCAAAGCAGAGCTGAGAGAGGCCGAAGGGTGATCGATGGTGGAACCCCTTCGGTTTTGCCTCTTAATATCGTCTTCATCCTCTGCTCCCTTGATTGCGTGGGCATGATTTATTTTCATGTTGTTTCTTTTATTTGTTACACTTCCAAAATTGCAAATATACCCCCGCCAGACCGGAGCACACCCAGACACCCCCACACACCAGAAATGTTATAAAATTACACCCTATATATATTATTCCTTCAATCCCATTCACCTCAGTCTAAACCTAATCCATGTCTCTCTCTTACCCTCTTTCTCTCTTCCTCTCTTGCTGGGAACACAGAAGCCACAGCCAAAGCCTCCCATCGATCTCACTCCTCTCTTCTCTCTCTTACCATCTTCCTCCTCCAATCTCACCACCACCCACCCAAACCAGCAACCTCCATACGCAGATCTAGAGGCAACCACCACCAGGGCGGAGTTACGGAAACATGGCCCCTCTCTCTCTCTCTCTCTCTCTCTCTCTCTCTCTCTCTCCCTCCTCTCCTTCTTCATTCAACCCACCACCGCCATCTCCAACCCACAAGAACGGTGGTTGGGTTTTGTCGGTTTCAATGGAGGGTATGCAGATCTAGGAGTCAGAGAGATGGTGGTCGGCCTTGAGCAGCGGTGGTGGTAGGTGTTTGACTTCGGATTGGAGCTCTTTTTCTTTGTCGTCGCCATCCTCTACCTCTTTGGACACCAATACCGGTCCGGCGACACAGAGGAGACCGAATTTTCGAGCCTCAACTTCAACGGAGAAGGAGGGTTTCTGTTGCTCGTCGAGATTGAAGAGAGACCAGAGCGTGTGTTCCTTCTCGCAATATTTTCGTTGAGGCTCGAGTACGCCAGAGAAACCCTCATTTTTTGATGCGGAGAAGGACTTCGTACAGCGGAGCTCCGGGAAGAAAGATGACGAAGAGGAGGGGGAGGAGGAAGCTGAAGGGGGTTTGTTGTTCTTGTTTCTGGTGTCGGTGAGCATAGTTGTCAAATCGGGATTCAGATAGTGAATCGAAATCCACCTTCATTGAATCGTAAATCGAATAGAATCGTGAAGATTCAGCTTGCAATATTTTTATGTAGATAATAAAATATTTCATAAAGCGATAACATTATTGAACAAAATATTCATATTTTTACAAAAAGAAAAGCTCAAATTACTCAAAACTCGCATCTATAACTAGTGATCAGAAGTTTCACACATCTAAAAGATAAAGAATAATCTAGATATAGATAGGCATGTGGAGCAAAGAACGACAAGATGCCAAGGAGATCGAAAATAATAGAAAATTACTAGTCTTGGACTTGAGAAAATGCACTAGTAATTTAAAACAAATGCATGTTGCAAAACAGACATAAATGTAGGAAGTACTATTTCTTAGACTGATGCTGCAACTCATTTAGACCTTCACATGAATCGAAGGTGAATCGTAGAATCGGTCTGAATCGCAACTGAACCTTAAGATTTGGACTCTTGAATCGGGATTCAATTAATTTTTTGTCCGTTAAAGATTCACTAAGGGATTCACATCATTTCATGGGTGAATCGAGTCAAATCGTAGTATACGAATCGTGAATCATAAGATTTTGACAACTTTGTCGGCGAGGGTTGTTGAAGGAGGGACACGGAAATTGGCTTTAAGGGATTCGAGATTGAAGAGGAAGCCGTAATCAGGGACTCGATTGAAGCTTGCTCCTTGTTCTTTCTTGGGAGTTTGAGGGATGGAGGATAGGGTTAGTAAATTAGTGTTAATAATGAACATATACTAGGGGACTGATTCATCGATTGCCAGAGGACTGGTTCATATATTATTAATGATGATATTTAACTCCTTGCACTATCGAAAGCGCTGACACCGCGCTCCAAAATTTCGACGGCCTTTTATACTGTTTTCAGCATTTTCAGCACTATTTTGGACCTCATTGCCAACCGACTCCAACTGCAATGTAGCTAAATGTCGAAAGTTCTAAAAATAGAAGTAGAAAGGTGTGCTTTGTAGTTATGCATGTGAATCAGTTCCCAGAAATTGAGCAGTGTGTGGGCTTGATTGATGGTGGGTTTCCGTTGGTTTGGCTTTCACTCTTTAGTACTCCCTCCGTCCCATTTTGTTCGTCTTGTTTGACTTTTCACACATATTAAGATAGTGGAGAAAGATGCCAAAAAATCATGTACTACCAAAATTACCCTTACATATTAATGATGATAGTACATGTGGATCTGTAGTAGAAGACTACAATCATGTAATTAATGAAGGGTAATAGTGGAAAAGATAGTGTTAAAAAGTGGTGTTATCAAAGTAGAATCAATTTTGGGACAAGGCAACATGGCAAACAGGACAAACATTTTGGGGACGGATGGAGTATGGAGTAGCATGGGTGTAAGTTCCGGTTGCTGGTTGTGAATTTCTGTTGTTTAGACGTGTGCATCTGCTCTTGCTTCAGCACCAAGATACCAATTTGCAATCTCTTTCAGCAATCAAGGGTGTGGAAAGTTATCCCCAATGTGGTTATCTGCCTTCTTTATAGTGAAAGAAACACAGAGAAGTTTTTTGATTAAGGAATGATCTCTACGTCACAGCAAACGCCTCTCGCTGTGAAATCTGAAATGGTTGGGTTCCTAGGATTAATCAATGTATGCTATTTTCTCTGTCCGTGCCTCTTTTTAGCTCGTTAGTTAGCTTTTTGTTGTTAATTTCCTCATTGTTCTAATCTGTTTTTTTATTGTAATCTGAGAGGATCTTGTTTGAACCGTTTCATGTTTTGCCCGTTGAAATTTTTTTGCAGTCCATACAATCCTCTTTTGATAGATTAGTTTATCTACAGTGAACTTCAGTGGCCATGTCGTCCTAACTATCTCACTTATTTTAACTATTGTAATCTGAGAGGATTGTATGCACAATGATGTTTCATGGGAATGACATAGAAATTACTGTATTCACCCATGATTGTTTATCAAATACTTCCAGGTTGGCAAGAAACTTTCTGAACTAATCCGGGATTCTGGGAACCAGACTCCTGGAAATGAGAACGGCAGGTGGCAAGCTGAACTTGCCCAGGTGGCAATTGAGTTAATTGCGGTATGTATCCTGTTTAAATCATTTTTTTTTAATTTTTTCGCTAAAGAACACTTTATTCTCAATTTGTAAGGCTTGTAACAGTTCTGCTAATCAAAATGGGTGGGTCTGAACTCTGAAGAGAAATTGTGTTTTCTTGAAAAATGGGTATGATTGCAACTCGTAATCTTAATTACATAATAATAAAGTTTGAAATGTTGAGAAGGCAATTAATTGATAATCATTAAAGCAGATGTAAGGATATCTAATGCCCGATCTCAAACATCATTTTGACGATCTCTTCTGTTTTAATGGAACTGATAATGCAATGTTCTTGGCAGAGCGATACTATTTTCTGAGAAAAAATTACCTACATTTATTTTGAATTACAGACATATCAGCACAAGTCTGTCTGTTTCGTATTTCAGTGGCAAACACAATTCAATTTTTATTTAGTATTAGAACTCGTACTTGCGGTAATACTGCAACACACATGAAATTTCTCGAAGTAAATACATCCTGCTAGTTAGTTACTTAGTTCGTAGTTTACTAACTTAATACCAGTTTTCAAATTTTGATAAATATATGTCCATGAATAATTACATGAAAGGTAGTGCACCAAGTTTTTGGGCTCACTTTCTATATTTTGCAGTCAAGGAGAACTAAACCAAGTTGAGAATGATTTTTGATCCAAAGCCTACCATAGGTCTCACTGTCTCATCCATACACTAAGCCATTTGAAGTTTTGTTCCTAAATTAGATTTCTTCGTGACACAATAATAAAGGGTAATTTAGAGATCCAAAAAAAAACTACGATGGTGCAAAGTGTAAAATCAGCGCAGTTTGTCGGCCATAGCTTGTGACTAAAATTAGGATGTACTAGCACTTCAGTTTTCTTATTATTGGCCAAGGATAAAATGGTACTTGAGGTTTGTTAATCAGAAAACTTCACAAAAGTGGTCTTGTCGTGGTTTGAAATCCAGAAAAGAACACCGAATAATCAAAGAAGCCCAATCCTTCTGCAAGAGAGTTAATGCAATCTTCCACCATCTTGTTCCTACCCATGAAGCTCTTGCGACTTTGACCAAAAGTTTATATTGCAATTTTTTTTGCAGATAGTTACAAACTCTGGACGAGCAAGTGCATTAGCAGCTACAGATGCAGCTACCCCTACCTTGAGACGTATAGAAAGAGCTGCAATAGCTGCCGCCACACCAATTTCTTACCATTCCAGGTACCATTTGCCTCACCTTCTTGCTGAGTTTCCCCTTTGCTAGTAAATGATACTTATCAATTCTTGGCTTTGTCTTGTTTTTGTTGCATGTAAAACTTCAGGGAACTTTTACTTCTTGTTCATGAACACCTCCAAGCATCTGGTTTGTCTACAACTGCAGAGACGCTTCTGAAAGAGGCTCAGCTGACTCCGTTGCCGTCTTTAGCTGCCCCATCATCTCTGTCGCTTCAGCCTTCAGTACAGGAGACTTCATCGGTGCAAATCCAATGGCCATCTGGACGCGCTTCTGGTGGGCTTTTTTCAGATAAAACAAAACTTGCCTCACGGATTGAAGATTCGATTATGAAGTGTGATCCAGATGTGTCTTCTTCAATGAAGAAACCTGCCTTCGCTTCTACCCTGAATTTAACACCAAGAATCCAGCTATCAAAGAAGTCTTCTGTACCAGAGGGCACAGCTTACGCAGCTTCAATTTCTGCAACGAAACCCAATGCTGACAAAGAAGCACTCGTCGGGACTCCAACCCTGCCTTTGAAGCGTAAATTGGATTGCAAGGACATTGGCTTGGCACCATCGGCAAAACGTCTACACACTGCTGAGCATGCACATCGATCCCCAGTATGTCCTACTCCTACATCACGTAAAGGCGGTGTAGCAACTGATGCCATGTTTTGCACACCGAGTTTTAATCTGAAAGATACTCATGGACGGTTAAGCACAATGTCAGAGAATCTGGATGATAACCAATGTAATATGCAGATGGGTCTCATGACACCTACTCCCCAGTCTGGATTTGTAAGTGATCCACAACCTATCAATACTGAAAGGTTAACTCTGGACTCTCTTGTTGTTCAGTATTTGAAACACCAGCATCGCCAGTGCCCAGCTCCTATTACTACGTTGCCACCTCTATCTCTCTTGCAACCGCATGTTTGCCCGGAACCAAAAAGAAGCCTCGATGCACCATCCAATGTAACTGCCCGACTAAATACCCGTGAGTTTAGAAGTATGTATGGCGGAATCCATGGAAATCGTAGGGATCGACAGTTTGTCTACAGTAGGTTCAGACCATGGCGAACTTGCCGAGACGACAGTGGTACCCTTTTCACATGCATTACTTTTCTTGAAGATTCCTCTCAGATTGCTGTTGGAAGCCATACTGGAGAGCTCAAAGTTTTTGACTCCAACAGCAATAACATGCTGGAGAGCTGCGCTAGTCATCAGTCTCCTTTAACTATCGTGGAGTCCTATCTTTCTGGAGATACCCAGATGATCCTCTCCTCGAGTGGTACTGATGTGCGTCTGTGGGATGCATCATCAGTTTCGACCGGGCCAAGGCATTCATTTGAGTCTTGCAAGGCTGCTAGGTTTAGCAATTCTGGGGACATATTTGCAGCTTTATCAACCGACACATCCAGGCGAGAAGTTCTATTGTATGATATCGAGAAATGTCAGTTGGATCTAAAGCTGACAGACACCTCAGCAACTCCATCAGGCAAGGGTCATGCGTATTCCCATGTTCACTTTAGTCCGGAGGACAAAATGATTCTCTGGAATGGTGTCCTGTGGGACCGTCGAGGTTCTGGCCCAATCCATCGGTTTGATCAGTTTACAGATTATGGCGGCGGTGGTTTTCATCCTGCTGGAAACGAGGTATGGTAGATATGCGTTATTATGAATATTTTTTGTGGTAGAAAAGGATTAGTCAAGGATAGCAAATGGAACAAATGCAATTTTAATGTTACTTCCGGGTTGAGGACTTGCATTGTAAAATCAATACACCATCTGTAACTAAAAGAGAATCACGATCACCCCAGAGCTCTTAAATTTGCTTAACAAAGATGATCAAATGCAAGTAGATTAGGAGTTTGGCCTTCATTAATTATTTAGTTACATGTAAGAACCTACCTAGCCTATTCTTAAGGGGGAAGGGGATGCCAAGGTTTGAACTCTGAACCTTAGTGGTGAACTCGGGAATCGAGACTCCTTACCATCTGCAACAAGCCACTAGTTTCGAATTTGGCCTTTAAAGTTTAAACCACTCTTGTTGAGTATTTATTTCATTTTTTTAAAGGCTCACGACCTATGTTGCACGGGTGCTTCTGGGTGCTTCGTGGGTGCTTTGCGGGTGCTTTGTGGATAAGGCAGGGTCGTTTTTGAAAGTTTTAGTTGAGAGGTCTTCCAAATACAACTAGAATTTACCAAAGAAACGTGCATCTATGTGAACATTTTTAACCCTTAGATTAGTCACCTTTCCACAGCTAAGAGCAACGACATGAAGAGATTATACTATTGATATAGTAACCTTGGATCTTCGAATGTCTGTATGAATTTATGTTCGATTATAATATGATCCCTATTATTGTCGTTATTATATTAGTATAATGGTATCACTAATAATATCAGATAAAAATGTAAATAATGTGACCGCACCCCCGCCGCACCCGCACCCTTGATTTTTGGGAATTTGCCGCACCCGCACCCAGTTCCCGAATCGCACGCGCACTCATGCTACATAGCTCACGACTATTTTGTTTTCTGTTTTAGTCTGATCTGGGCTGTCCTGACGGAAATAGCTGATATGCAAGCGCCTTCTTTGGCACTGTGTATTCAAAGGAAGGAAACTGTACGGTTGAATAAAAACGACGTACATAACCTTCTAACATGATCTCTGTATTTCTTTACACTTATTTGGAACTCGATTTCAATCTGTTTTCGGAGAACCTGTTACTAGGATTCTGCTAATGTAAATGTAACTTTTATCCCTGAACGTTCTCACCATCACCAGCTTGAAGAGTTTACCTACCACAGCCATATGATGTCCTTGGTCCCACAGTTTTGTATGGTTGTTGCCACGGCACGTAGTCACTGAAAGCATATCTCCTTAAACCTGTTATGAAGCTTCTGAAACTGATTTTGACTGTGCAGGTGATCATAAATTCTGAAGTTTGGGATCTGCGCAAGTTCAGGCTGCTCCGAAGTGTACCCTCCTTGGACCAAACAGTGATAACTTTCAACGCCAGTGGGGACGTAATATATGCCATTTTGAGGAGAAATCTTGAGGATGTTACTTCAGCCTTCAACACTCGTCGCGTCAAGCATCCTCTCTTCGCCGCTTTCCGTACGCTGGATGCAGTCAACTACTCGGACATTGCCACAACACCTGTCGACCGTTGTGTCCTTGATTTTGCAACAGAACCAACTGATTCTTTTGTCGGTATTGTGTCGATGGACGATCAAGAAGAGATGTATTCTTCAGCTAGGGTTTATGAAATAGGTCGCCGGAGACCTACTGATGATGACTCTGACCCAGATGATGCCGAGAGTGAGGAGGAAGAGGAAGATGACGACGAAGACGACGACATCGATGGAGATTCGTTACTGGGCGGGGATATTGATGGCGACGGTGATAGCGATGGCGACGATATGAACAGTGACGATGATAGTAT
This sequence comes from Linanthus parryae, assembly GCA_023055425.1. Lineage (NCBI taxonomy): Eukaryota > Viridiplantae > Streptophyta > Magnoliopsida > Ericales > Polemoniaceae > Linanthus > Linanthus parryae. The sequence continues at coordinate 129,254,970 of JALGPY010000001.1, forward strand.
GAGTGATCTTGATGGGGATGACGATGAAGATGGTGACTTTATTGTGGATGAAGGAGATTTCAATGGTGCAGGGGGCATATTTGAGATTGTGACAGACGGAGAAGACGATGATGACAGCGACGTTGAATCAATGAGTAGCGGCGATGAAGATGATTTTGCAGAATTCGGATTTTAAATGGTATATATACAGGGAAATCTGTATGATCAATAATTTTGTTCTTGATAGTGTAATTATTGTTTTCAAGGGTGTAGGAAGAGGGTAAAAGTAAGAGATTGTTTCAGGTCAAGAAAGAATTCTGTTGTCAAAAGCTGAACTTATTTGTTTTCCCTTGAATCACATTACATCTTAAAGAAGATTATGTAAAAATGATTTTGGGAACTAATGATTTTTGTTTCAGAGTGCAAGTCAAGAAGTTCTGGTACTATCCTGGGCCTGCTGGGGGTCTTGAACTCGTGCATGGGCTTTAGTAGTTTTTATAGTTTCTCAGGGTAAATTTGTTATTGGTTGCACTGGCACCTAGAGATTTCAAATGGGCTGGAGGGTTGGTTTGGCTGTCCATCGGCCTGGGACTGGGGTGGCCCTGAAGTAGCCCAGGATCGTAGTGGTGGCGCTCGGTTGCTCCCCGATATGGGGGATTGAAGGACCGGACCTGCCTGATGGAAATCCAGACCGGCCCAAAACTGCCTAATTTATGAGATACACACATTTACAAATTAATAAAGGTAACAATAAACCAACGATTTAGGACAGACTGCCTTGAACCGCCTCGCCCAGTGGTCTGGTCCTCGCATGGGCCATGCTGGTACCATGTATCCTCATTTCTGGTGCGGATTGGGACTGGGCCGCTGCAGTCCAGGGCCGGGAGCAGAACAGGCTCGGCAGTCCTCCCTCAGTTTTTTTTTTTTTTTTTTTCCAAAACCCCAAGAACTTCATTACTAGATAAAAGCTAAAGGAGTACTACAATACTAGACAACCATAATAAAGAAGGTCAAGAGGATTAAGCCTAAACATCTACAAGCCCACAAGACATGCATTCAAAGCCTAACACCAAATTACCAAAATAAGAACATTGTCCAGAAATTAAGCTGTACCACTAAAACCAGAACTGAATACTAGGCCAACAAGCATCAATCCACAATGTAAGGAACAGTAGCATTGACAGAGAAATCTGGAAGAGGAGGCCGGGCTGATCATCAGGGAGAGAGGGCAACACTGGAACAACAACATTGTGATCTTAAGCGCAACCAAAGCCAGCAGCAGAAACCTCAGTGCAGACCAACTCAGTAGCAGGAAGAGCCAAAATAGAACCACCAGGAACTGATTGTTTGATGACCTCGCACATTAGGGCTCCGTTTGGTTGCTGGTAAAACATTTTCCTGTAAAATGTTTTCCCTTGTTTTGGTGTTTTAGTGCTGTTTGGTTGGAGGTAAAATATTTTCCTGTAAAAAGTTTTCCCTCAAATGATGTAAAATGATTTACACATTTCAAATTAATAAGCCATTTTCGGAGAGTGAAGGAGCACAACAACAACTCATACTAACACTTCCACCATCAATAACCACCACTACCTACCTCCGCCACAACCCTTCACCGCCACCCATCACTGCCACTGCCGTCACGGCCCAATTTTTTGTCATGTGTCAACCAAACACGAGAAAATAATTGCAGAGAAAACTTTTTCACGCAAAATATTTTACGCGTACAATATCTTCCCTTGTAAAACATTTTACTGCGAACCAAACAGAGCGCAGTATATTTTCTTTGCTCTTTCGTTGTTACTGGAGATCTTGACCAGTGAAGGCGCTGGGACGATGATAACTGGGTAAACTACTCATTTCAGGTGTTTTCTTGAATCAAAGTAATAATTTTTTGAGTTTTAATGGGAGAACAACCTTGGTGGGTGCAATTATTTCAGGTGTTTTCTGTTTGCATTTGATGTTGTAAATTTTCAGTATCTAGAGCTAGTTTTCTGGTTATTGAGATTTTTCAATTGCCTGAAAATTTAGTTTAATCTGCGTATCTGCAGCTGAAGTTTTTGGTGCTGCCAAATGAAATTGGCTGAAAACACCGATTTCCATCCCAATTGGACTAAAATTCTAGGATGCCAAATTTTGTTATGTTGAACTGCACTCTCTGTTTTACACTATCTAATAATGTTTATGAAGTTGGATAGAAACCAAACTGCGAAAGAATGGGAATTCGCAATCATGCAGTGGTGTATTGGCTTTGTATATGTTATTAGGCTTAGATGGTGGTATTAAAGAAGTGAGGAATTCAAGAACTTGCAACTATGCCATATACGAACGAACTCTTTACTCGTCCAAATTCCACTGTACTAAATTCACTGTAATCCCTAGCTGAAGAATACCATATATGAACTTGCTGAGATAGTGAGATATGTGCGCTTATTTGTTACTTCACCGAAATTCAATGTAAAAGTGGTAATCTATAGAAATGTTAATAATATTGATGGGTTGCCAATCTTATCATCCATGTATGTGTAACGCTTTTTCCTGCAGGAAAAAAAAATTGTCTGGAAAAATACAAAAATAGCACGGTGCCAAAGAAATCAGGGGTATTATCTGCAAAATATATGGAAGTGCCAAAGAAGCCCAAAAGAGAATATTCGGGAAGTTGAAAACCGATCACATGAACCAGATGGGAATTGCAATAACTACTACTTCGGGGTAAGAACACTTTCACCCCCTGTAGTTTGGAAAAAATACACCCTCACCCCTTTGCATGTTGTGCCGATTACCAAGTAATTTGCACTCTGTCGTTGCGACACCCTTAGTATAGGAGTAGGTCCGTTACTGAAAATAATTTTAGACAAATATTTAACGCCTATATAATGCAAAAAGTCTAATATACCATTGGATAATCCCTATAATTTTCATAACACGAGCGCAAAGTTGTCCTCCAAATTATTTTTACCGACAGTTTCCAATCACATACTTAGAATTTAACAATATGGGGTGCAAGTTTTCTGAACTTCAATACACTAAAGGGGGGAAATTGTCCTTTCTCAAACTAGAAGGGGTGAAAGTGTTTTGCAATGAACCTTAAAAATGAAACTAGCGGGGGGTGAAAGTGTCTTTTGTGAGAAGAGTACTCCGGTCTAGAAACAAACATATGAAGAAGTTCTCCTGGAGCCCCACCAATCCGAAGCCGAGAAGGATTTGCTAATTCTTCTCCTATTTAGAAGATATCGTCGAGAGCCTTTCCAATGTGTGTACTTAGACACTCTTTCTAGTTATCGTCTTCCAAGTCAGTTTTGTTGCAGAAACCCTAGAGAGTTCTTTCCAACTCATCATCTCGGATTCTCGTCGATCAATGGCTTCTTCTTCTTCCTCTATTAAACACCACCGCGTCCTCTCCATCATATCCGCCGCCGCCACCACTTTTATGTTCCTCCTCTTACTCTTGGGAGGAGTAGGAGCCTTCCGAGTAGGAGCCTCGGAAGATGCTGCTTCTGATCCTCCTATGGACCCGCAGGCAATTTATGAGGAGTTGATGAGACTGAGAGCAATCGAGGATGAGTGGATGGCACGCTATGGTCGCGTTCACAATGACACGGACGAATCGTTGCGAATAATGCGAGCAATCCACGAGGAGTGGATGACGGTGTACGGTCGCGTTTACAAGGACGCTGAAGAAAAGGAGGCCCGGTTCTTGATCTTCAAAGAGAAGATGGAGAAGATTTATGCCTTCAAAATTGGCCCTGGCTCCCGTATACGGATACGGCAATCGCCATATACGCGACAAGTGAGCGCATGGACTGACGTGGGGAGAGTACATCGACGTACCCTCTTGTTCGAAGACCTCCTCGATATCGTGGTGTTCCTCGTAGAAAGAATTGGATGATGTTGTATAGGCACCGAGTTCTAGTATATGAATTGGCATGAAATATTTGCTTTGCTGTTACTACTTTAATTTGTTTTTTGTTCTGTTTTCTATTGGTACCACTACTGATTAATTAAGTGGCAAGGTAATGTTGGTTCAGCTTCCATATATACAGTAGCTCGATTTCTCTAATATTTCCTTTCACAAAACATATACTAATATTACTCAGGCTCGACCCCTCGATCTCTATTACTTCCTTTCAACTACATCGGCAGGCAGTGCTGTGTTAGCTTGGTAATTTCATTGGAGATCGGAAATAGCGGTCAACATATGGCCTGATTAAACAACCTGAGATCATGAAAAAAACATTCCACTCCGTCCCAGCTCTTTTTACCCAAACTGACTTTTGACACTATTCACTTGGTCACTTTGACCCATTGATTTGAATATTAAATCGATGCAATTTTTCGATAATTTTTTCATAGTGTTGTAGAGTAAAAGTTTCTTTATAATACGGTGAAAAAATTATAAAAAAATCATATTATTTTACTATCCAAATCACCCAGTCAAAGTGACCCAAATACGAGTCAAAAAGTCAGCTTGGGTAGAAAGAGCTGGGACGTAGTGGTAGATCAAAGTAGAAGAATCAGTAAAGAAAGAGGAATAGCTTAGACGGGTTCGAGTTTGACGAGTTGTGGCTGTTATAACTCTTAAAGTTGTCACATGTGAGTATTTAATACCTCGCTTAAACCTTTGTCCAAAATGACATTTTTTTCCATATATCGAGCCTTTAATTAACTACTGTAGCCTAATTATATTCTAACCCATTTAAAGTTCAAATATTTCACAAAACAGCTTGTGTGAAAGTCTACTAAACATAAAGGGGCAACCGTTGTCTCTCATCAAGTGTTTTCTCATTTGTCCTACAAATATCTCTCAAGTGTTCAGTTTAATAGTAAGTTTTTTTTTTAAATTAACTAGACATGCCGTCAGAAATATCTGACACATATAATTGAGTTTTGTACAAATGACGTGTGTTAGTGTGTCTTAAATTTCAAATCGGCAAAAGAAAAGTCAAAGGAAACTTTTGGAAACAAGCAGAGGTGGTGTGGGTTTGTTCGAGCAATTCCATCGCCCCACCAGTGGCGGATCCAGAACTTTGATCCACCGGTGGCCAACTTGAACTTTCTTATTAAATAACAAATAATTCTATAGTACTTTCCGTAAATTTCACAAAGATCAATGCAAATATTTGAAATTCTACAAAAAAAATGTGTACTTATCTAATTTTGTAGGGGCCAAATACTTATATTTGAATTAAGAAATCGTAATTTATATGGGGGTACTTGTGCAATTTTTGGACTTTGTAGGGGCCATGGCCCCCGCCGGCCATCGCCTAAGTCCGCCACTGCGCCCCGCCATGTGCATTCCACAGAGTTTTTCGCTGTGTATCGAGTAGGTTGTATCGTATTTGTTCCTCTCAATAAAATTGGGGTTTTGGGGCCGTGGAGGTAGCTATCTAATCACTAGTGAACCACGTTACATCGGATGCGATCTTGTTGTCATTGTTCTCTTGCTCGTTCTAGATGATGATAACAAATTGGTATCATAGCGTAGTTGATCGGTGTTCCAAGATCAAGGTGGAGCTAGAGAGCTAGGGTTTCACAATCCATGAAATTCATAGCCAGGTTTTTGCGATCAAGGTGGATCATGCGATTTCGGGAGTGATCGGAGCTGAGGAGATAATGTCCGGGGATGGTCAAGATCAACAGGTTTAGTGGGAAGAACAACTTCAGTCATTGGTACATCAAGATGCGTTGATTATTGAAACAACATTTCCTTTGGTTGCGGTTTAGCGAGGACAAGAAGGGAGCAAGTGCAACCAAAAGTTGGTTCTTTTTCACATGCCAAAAGTTAAAAAGGAAAAAAACTAGTTTAAAAACCAGTCAAAACAAACATATTCAAAATAAATATATTACTTTGCGAAACGCACCCCACGTCGCCATGCTGTGCTGTGAGGAGAAGAGTAATCAGGTATCGAAACAAATTAACACTTGAAGAAGAAGTTCTCGTGGAGCCGCACCAATACGCAACCCAGAAGGATTTGCTACTTCTCCTATTTAACATCTCCCCGAGAAAGCCTTTTTAATGTATGCATGTGGACTCTCTCTTTCTAGTTGTCGTCTTCCAAGTCAGTTTTGCCGAGGAAACCCCAGAGGGTTAATTCTTTCCAAGTCATCTCGTTGATCAATGGCTTCTTCTTCTTCTTCTTCTTCTTCTATTAACCATTATCGCGTCCTCTCCATCGTAGCTGCCGCCACCTTTCTGTTTCTCCTACTCCTCCCCTAAGAGGAGGAGGATCCTTCCGAGGAGCCTTGAAAGATGCTGCTTCTGATCCTCCAATGGACTGGCAGACAATTTGTGATGAGCTGATGAGACTGCGAGCAATCGAGAATGAGTTGATGGCACGCTACGATCGCGTTCACAATGACATGGACGAATCGTTGCGAACAATGAGAGCAATCCACGAGGAGTGTATGATAGTTTACGGTTGCGTTTACAAGGACGCTGAAGAAAAGGAGGCCCGGTTCTTAATTTTCCAAGAGAATATTGAGGAGGTTTATGCCTTCAAAATCGGTCCTGGCTCCCGTAGACGTGTGCGGCAAGCGCCATATACACGACAAGTGAGCGCCTGACGTGGGGAAGCACGAGTTCCGCGATGTACTTCGTGGTTGGAAGACCTCCTAGATGTCATTCGTCATAGATCTCTACCTCAAAATCGCTCCACAAGCACGTAAATTAGCTAGATTCCCACAAGTACGCACCATAATGAGTTAGATGATGTTTAGGTCATTTCATTCCTTGAAAGAATTAGATGATGATGTTTAGGCACCAAGTTCTTGTTGAAGATAGCTTGTAAAAATTTGAACTAATTTGTCCCACATCTTGGAAAATGGAGTTATTGTGCACTTTATATATGGAAACCCATTAATGGTATTTAATTGAGTTACCATATAGAGTGGTTATCTTCTACAGCTCGCACACGCGCCGTCGCGCGCGCAAGACGCAATGTGGCTACTTTTGTAGGCGCACTTTTAACTAATAACGATTTTTCGTTTTTATTTTGCTGGCGGTTATGGCAGTTATTTTTCGGTTGGTGAAGGGATGTGTTGTTATAAACAGTCACAACTGTTATGAACAAACACACCCTTTCATTCATGATATTTCGTAAACCATAAATAAGCCAACCACCCAGCAGATTCTGTATCGGTTTCAATCACAGTTCACAGAGAATTCTACATAACTTCTGCATATTGCTGGCTGTAGAACCGACGCAACTTGTTGTATTCTGGAAGGGAATCGCTAGAACCCGGCAGCATAGTGGGGGCGATTTATCCCTTAAAAAAACGTTCATCATGCCTCAAGTCCTGTTTTCTTCCATCATCCATTATTCTCGGCGTAACAGTTCTAGTTTATGAATTGACACGGTGATTTGCTTTTTATGCTTTTTTTTTTTCTACCATGTGATAACACTAGTGATTAGTTAGCTGGCAAAAAGGTAGGATATATGTGTATCGATAAGTAGTACCACTCCGTCTTAGCTCTTTCTCCCCATATTGACTTTTTAACTCGTATTTGGGTCACTTTGACCGAATAATTTTTATAGTAAAATAATGCAATTTTTTGATAATTTTTTGGCCGTGTTGTAGAGCAATTTTTAGTCTTCAACATCATGAAAAAATTATTCAAAATTACATCATTTTTTTATCCAAATCACCGAGTCAAAGTGACCCGGTGAATAGTGGTGAAAGTCAAGATGGGGAGGAAGAAATGAGACAGAGTGGTAGCCATTATTTCTGTTGGTTCTACTTCCCATACATTAACTCGATTACTCTTAACATTTCCTTTCACAAAACACAGTGTAATATTAATTAGGCTAGATTTCTATTACTTCCCTTCACAGTTCACAGCACATCCAAGAGTTGGCCTAATTGTTGGGCCGGTGTTCTTTGGGATCTAATGTTTTGTTTTGCTCTCTTGTAGTCTCAAGTTCAAACCCCACAAGAAGGCAATTCTTGAAGCTACTTTGATTCAATTCAATCGACCATCTGCACAAAACTATAGGTATTCACCCCCATGTCGTTTAGTGTTTTAACATGTCGGTCATAAATTTGATTTGTTCGTATCACAAGTTCATGTTTTCCAATTCCATGTGATGCAGGAATCCCTTGGTCGTGCCGGATCTAGGACAACAGTGGAGACCCCCAGTGTTTTCACCCGCTAATTCAATGAGTCAATGGTGGATCATGATTTTGATTCATATGATTCGTGTTGAGATTGACTCTTTAGCTCAAGTGACAGCAGTTCAAAGTGCGCATACTTGTTTCTCTGAAACTGGGTAATTTCTCATGTGAAGCATCTAGTTAAGATTAAAGCGAACGCACACATTCTTTTTGTTTGTAAAGAGGGCAATACACCTGCATATATTCTAGCATTTCGAAAAATCGGAATTAAATCGGTAACTTATGGGATTAAACCTGTAAAATTGAGTTGTGGGTCAAGATAATTAAGTATTATGTTGATTTTACTATTGTACATGCAAATGAGTGATAGCTCAATGGTAGAGCGTTTGAAATGCTTGCATGAGGTTCCGAGTTTGAACCCGGCCATATGATGTAATCTTAAAAAAAAACTATAGTACGTAATGAAACATTTAACATAATATTATTACTTGTCAAATGGTAATAACATATAGGGTATGAGAGACTTTGCACCTTATGTTTGGCAAGAAGACACCCCGACACCGGCTGTGTTTTTATGGCTGTGTTTTTATTAATTCCACTTTGCACCATTGTAATGCAAAAAAATTATGATTCTGAACCGTTAACACCCATATGTCCGTCCGTGAAGTTATTTTTTTTTTAGTTTTTTTTAAAAACTATTTATATTACATCATTAACCAACTAATAAAATTACACCACCCACCAATAACAACCATTTCTCTTCCTCTTGGAATCTATCAACACTTAAAGCAAGTGAAGACTAAGTTACATCTAGGGTTGCAACTCGGACGGGCTGAACCCGACCAACCCGAACACAGGCCGGACTAAAGTCGGGCTTGACACATGTTTTGAGTAATTTGGACGGGCTCGAGCAAAAATTCTAAACCCGAATCGCAATTAGGATCGGACTTGGGTACGAATATTAAAAGATGGGATAGCCCAAATTGCCCGATTTATATACACATTACCAATAAAATGTTATATTTAGAGAGTATTATATAGCATATTTATCAAAAAATTATTGTTTTTCTATTAATTATTAGTGATATTTTTAATTTTGTTTATGTTCTTAACTAATATATATATATATATTTACAAAATATTTAGTATTTCATTATATAAATGGACAATTTTTCAATTTACTCTAAAATATATAATTGTTATTGTTTAGCCTTAAAATATTGCAGTATCTATTTTTACATGTAAGCTATTAGCTTAACTTTAAGGGAATAATTTTAATTGAGTTTAATGTGATAACTATGTCATTTTATTAAGTTCAATGGGCTAGCCCAAACTCAACCCGAATCCGAATTGGTTTGTTCGAATTTGGGCTTGGACGGGCTGTCGATGCTCTTAACCCGGGCTGGGCTGGGCTTGGCAACCTTGACAGAACTCGGGCTTGGGTTTGGACTCAACCCGCCCAACCCGCACGAGTTGCAGTTCTAGTTACATCCCATCACAAACAACCAAGCCCCGATTTGAGAGCCAAGACCTTCAAACTCCTCGATATAAAAAAAACTGCCCAAACGAAATTGAGGATCCACCACCAATCTGAGCAAGAGATGAATGAATACAGAAGCACCGCCAAGAATCGATTCGAACCCACGCCATTCTTCACACAGCAGTACAAACAAGTAACACCTCAAACTACTCCACCTGGGTTCGATCCACCAAGAGTTCGGTGCCTCGATATCCTTTAATAAACTAAATATAAATATACAAAATTAGAATGAGAAAACAGAGCCAACAATGCTTTACATTCCTTAGGTACATCCACCATCACCACTAGGGATGGCAACGGGTCGGATCCGGATCGGATCAGGCTAGATCCGATCCAGATCCGACTAGGAGAAATGGGATCCAGATCCGATCCAGATCCGTTCGGATCATCACCGGATTCAGATCAGATCGGATCGGGTTTCATCCAGCTGATCCAAATCCGATCCGTAGATCCATATAATACGTGGTCGGATCGGATTCGGTTCGGATCCGACTTGATTTTTCATTAAAATACAAAATATAACATAAGAAATAAACATTATTTCATGAGCTAAGGCATGTTCGCAAGTTATGAAGCCTAAAACACAACAGAAATAGCTTTGTAGGTTGGAATTATTATTGTATTCTTCTTGGAACTGAAAGTGGGGAGGTAATATGAATATATTTGTAAAGCACACATATACGTCGGATCGGATCGGGTCGGAACCCGGTGGATCTGCCCTTAGATCCAAATCCAGATCCAAATCCGATCGGATCTGGCTTTCTAGATCCAAATCCGATCCATTTTCAATTGGATCGGATTCGGATCCGATCCATTCGGCCTGGATCGCTCGAATCACAGATCGGATTGGACCATATTGCCATCCCTAATCACCACCACCAATCAAAATCTCTCTTTTATAAGGACACTTGTTGTATTAGAGCTGCAAAAAGATTAATCAGCAAAATGGAGCTCTAATAACATGAGTGTTTAGTATGCTGATGGACATATCAATTAGCCATTCTCATTCTCACACGTACGGTATTAGAGCTGCATAAATTTTTCTACATTATCCATCCTTCCCCAAGCTCTAAGTCGACATAAATTCTCTTTAGCCTCTAGTACTGCCCCTGTCAACCCTTCACTCGGTAGCTATGACTTCCTCTGCATCAACCTTGGTGATCCAATTGAAAGCCTCGGCGAACTTTCCCATCAAGCACTCTTCTGCCAACTTCCCAGTGTGGTGTCGACAAGTTGAGGTCACTCTCACTGGCTTTGATCTATTGGGCTATAATTAAACACCACCACCGCAATGCCGCCATTCTTCAACAATGTCGCCAAAACAATCTCTAATCCTGCTTACCCCACATGCTTATCGTCAAGATCAGATCCTTGTCAGTTCTCTTCTCGGTAGTTGCACTGAATTGTGCCGTAACTGATCTCTCTTGTGTCCACCATGCATGAAGCTTGGACCATTCTCATGGATAATTATGCCAGTGCCTCCTATGTTCGCGCTCTTGCTCTCAAGAATCACCTCTCCTACAATCCATGCAACATTCGCTCCATGGTGGTGTATGTCAAGGACATGAAAGACATTGCCAACAATCTTGCCTCGCCCAAAACCGATCTCAGGTGCAGACTTCCATATCTCCAAGAACTATTACTTTTGTCGATTGTAACAATGTTTCATAATTTATAATAGTTGATTTTGTTTTTATGGGGAATACTTTTTCTAAAAAAAAAAAACATTAACCCAACTTCTATATAACATTTTACATGTCACGCGGTAAGACATTAACCAAACAAATTTTTTTCCATACTATTTGCAAATGGGAGCTAGCTCAATGGTAGAGCATTTGAAGCCCCTGCATGATGTCACGAATTCAAACCCGGCTTAAAAGCTTAAAAGGCACTTTCACCCCCTCATGTTTGAGACAAAGACACTTCAGCCCCTTCTTGTTTGGAAAATGATATTTTCACCTTTCTAGAGGCAAATTTGTCCCAAGAACTACTATCAGTGACGGACCTCACCTCGAAACTAACCTTGTCACAGTAAGGGAGTGCCGGTTTCCTGAAATTTGGCATACAGAAGGGCTAAAAGTGTCATTTCCCAACAAGAAGTGGTGAAAAGTGTCTTCGTCTCAGACTTGACGGGGGTGAAAGTGTCTTTTAAACCAAAAACGGGTCACTAGTAATTGTTTGTTACCCAGTCCAGAGGAATCCACCACTCACAAATCGACGTACGACGCGCCTGCAACCACCATAGTACACCACACCCCCTCTCGCTCTCTGGATTGTTCCTCAAGGTGAGTGTGAAGGACGAGGAGAGAGAAAACAAAATTTGTCTCAGAGCCCTCTGATTCTCTCTCTGTGAAATTGTTTCGTCTTCTTCGTCTTCTTCTTCCTTATGTAGAATAGAAAGAGGAGGAGAAGAAGATAGGCATGGAAATCTTCTCGGAGAGACCTAGAGCTTTCAAAATGGATAGGAAGTCTCCCTTCGCTTTGTCTCTCAAATCTTCCATCTCTCAGAAGCTTCTCAGCTTCCTCGGCCATTACACCGACGACATTCTCGCTGTAAATCTCTCTCTCTCTCTCTCTCGCTGTTTTTGGACTTTGTTGAGCTAAACAGGTCTCTCCGACGAGATCAATCTGTTTCCGCTGCTAGTTCTTCGTTTTTGTGTGATTTTTCTGTATCGAAGGACTGGATTTAGAGACTGTATGTTGAGTCCGAGCTTGAAAATCGGCTTATTTCAGCTCCTGTGAGTTGCTTTTGAAATTACTGTTTTGTGTCTTCAGTAGCTGAATGGGAGTGTGGATGCAGTGTGTGGTGATTTTGAATATTACTTACTTCATTAGGTCACTGGTGATATGGATGTTATTGGTGAATTGAAGCCTATTTTGTTTATTTAATTCTTTGTTATGAGTCCATATGAAGAGCCCTAATGTTTGGCTTTCTTATATAATGTTGGTCCTGTGAAAGGGGAAGTTAGTCAGAATTTTAGGTATGGAGATGAATTGATAATGTTTTACGTGATACTGGCTCAGAGAAGAGCTAATATCGCCATGGAATGAAGCAATTGTAATCATAAACTTTCCCTAAATTAGGTAGAGGTTTTGGACTGTATATGATTCAACCTCAAATGTCCAAAAGAGTTGTGATAGGGAATTGGTAGTATAGTTAGACTCGCTGGTTCTGTTGTCTCCGACATGTGGTATACTTGGGGGGGGGGGGGGGGGGGATATAGCCACGAGTGTAAATGATTTCTTTCTGAATAGATGTTATTATATATATGTAAATGTATATCTTCTGAAAACATAACCAGCCACACTTTCGTATCTGAGGACAGATATGAGTAGTGTGTCTTAAGTTCCGACGATCATTTGAAGTACTGGTATTTCTCAAGAGATATATCTGAAAGGAAGTATTGAAGTGCTTTAATTTGTGGTACGAGATCGTCTCAAACCGAAGGAAGAATAGTGGATTAATAGGAAACTCCTTGAATTTTGAGGCCGTGCTAAGAAAAGACTAGTTTTTCATTCATTGGTCATTTGTAAAACAATTTACTCTGAAGGAAGAAGTTTAAATTTTCATAAACATCTCGTCGAGTTCTGTACGGATCTAGCATTTCTTTGAAACATTCGGCTTTTGTAACAGCCAGATGTCAAGAATCAAGATTGGAACATTTTCCCTTTATTCACGGAGGAACTATCTCATGTGTCCTAGTCTTAGAGCAAAGCTGACTACAAAGGAATGAAAATATGCTAGACGGGTCTGAACCTTGAGTTATATTCGTTGCAGGAATCTAAAATCTCCTCGTGTATCTATTTACCGTGTCATTTGTTTGAGGTCTATTTCCTAGAAACAGGAATTGCATTCTTGCTGTTTGTTATATCAGGTTTATCTTTACTGGCTGATTAACTTCACATACATTAGAAGTAACTTGGGCATTCTACTACTTGGATTTGATGTGCATTAGGCATTTGGTTACAGGCTACTCTATCCTGTCAAACTTCGGTGTTCTTGTTGGATGAATCAAATTTATTCATGTTATTTGTTATCTTCTTTAGCTGTATTTTATAAGAAATTACTTGGTCCAGGGGTCAGTCATCCGAGGAAATGGAAGTAGAAGTTGAATCTCTGATCCATTGACAATCAAATTTTAATTTGTTAAACTCCGTTTCTATTAACTATATATATATATTTGCTTGAATAGATTGCCATTTCCACCTCTAAGTGATCCATGCTTGTTTGTAAGAGAAACTCATTATTTGTTCAATAGAAACTCATTATTTGTTTGTATGAGCTTGGCTTGGTAAGCTGAAATTCGATCTGGAGTTTAAATTCGGAGCTTAACTGAGAATTTAGCTCAACGTGGATGTTTCATACTCCCTCCGTCCCAGGATAAGTGCCCGGGTAGACTTTTCACGGTGTTTTAGTAACATGATAGATTTAAAATGTCCTTTGCATCCTTTGATTTATGTGGTACTTTTTGTTTGGAAGGGACATAATACGAATTTGGATAAGGGTATCGAGGGAAGTAAAGTGAAAAATATAACTTTTTGGTGTAGGGCACTTGTTAGGGATTACTATAGTAGGAAATGATGACACTTAATCTGAGATGAAGGAGTATTTATTTTGATGTCTGGATGGCAATATATGACCCTTTTGGCTCAGTAAAACTTGTCAGAAAACTCGATCCTGAGAAGTGTGCGTGTTTGGCTCAATTCCAGTTTGGTATGTTAGGACTTTGACAGCTTGGGCACACAAAGAATACTTTTCTAACCAAAGTTGAAACATAGTTTGAACTTTGAAGAGACTAACACGAAGCTTGGTCTGCTTGTTTACCATAGAGGTCGCTGTGTTATCTGGTTCAGAATTATCTTATGTTTCAAAACATTTTAGTGGGACTTCTATGTGCTGCCAGGTTATGTTATTCACTCAAATTTCTAAATCTGTTTCTCTGTACTTGTACGCTCAAGAAATTGGGTTCATGCGTATTCATTTATTTAGAGGACATTGTATGATAAATCAATGGGTCCGATGTAGTCAAGGAGACTTAGCCGAGAGGTCGGTTAGACAGGATGAACATGGAATAATTAATGGTTTATTATTATTATTCTTTTATTTTTTATTACCAGGTCTTTTAAGTGAAAGGAATCACTTGAGAGAATGGAGAGAGGTAAGGAAACCCTCCAACTTCCCCTTTATAGGATTTTACGCATCTCTCCTTGGATAAACTTTCCCTTTTAATAGATATTCTCATAGCGGGACACTTTGTACCGAAATTTGGACAACACCAGACACTCAAAGTTGTTGATGGGACTTGGTAATTCTGTCAAATACTCAAATCAATATTCTCTTTTTGGGCTTTTCTCGACTGGATACTAGCTGATAGATTTATTCCTCTGAAGGTGATCCGGGTCCTTGGAAATGGATCCAGAGTGCTTTTGAACCATGCAACTTAGCCCCCGTTTGCAAGCTTTAGTAATTTATCAAAGGATGTCACTCTACATACTCTATGGTCCACGTTTGACTTGGACTGGTCCATGTTTGGCTCTGTCTCTACTTGGTATGGTATCAATCTGTTTAGGCAGAAAGGACTTACTGGAAGGGAGTCCACCGGATGAGCTTAGAGACTTAGAGTTTCTTGTAGCCTAAAGCAACTCCTTAAATGTTACTTACTGAGTCATATTTTGACAGAGGATGTTGCTAAGAACTTAAATGGATGGGAGCTATCCCGTAAAGGTGGTTTCCTGGTCTTCGGTTTTCTAGGGAGGGTGGGGTTAGGATCCATGATAGATGAGTATATTCCCATGATCATTAATCTCACAGATCTGCCTTATCAGGTTTGGATCACAGCTAAGGGAGTGAAGTTAGCCGTTGCCCATTGTCCATTTTGTTGTGTTAGTTAGGCAGCAAGCACATGCTCCTTTAAGTTGGTCAACCTACGTACTGTTTGCTAAGGTGTGATTCAGATTATCTGTGATGCAATGTGTGTGTGTAGCTTCTAGAGCTTCTAATGTATGTTGATTGTGTGTGTAGCTTCTAGAGCTTCTAATATATGTTGATCTTGGCTGTGGTTCTCAAAAGGAGATACTAACGTTGCATCACTGGATTGCCTTGCATGTTCATGTCGTGATCTCATCATACCTAAAATAACGATTATATTTTTCTTCTGTTTTGTAGGAGTATATTATAGTGCTCGTATGTAACGGAAAGCATCAGGTTCAGGCAAAAGAAGATCTAGAAGCTTTTTTGGGGAAACGAAGTGGTGAATTTGTGTCTTGGTATTGCTACTGTTGACTTTTGATTAGTTTGTCTGATCTTGGCTGAGAAGGAAAACACAATTCTAATCTTATTAAGGTTCATTGTGTTCTTTGTTTGAGATTATTTTCATGTATTGCTGTTCATATTTAGGTTCTCTCTTGCTTTATTTGAAAAAAATCTGATATCCGGGGACAGAATAACTTATGTACAATGTAGCGATGTTAGGTTTAAATTGAACATAAAAAGAAAATTTGAGGGTATTGCTTTTCCATAAGTGCTATCATCTCAATTTTGTTTGCCCAGTTTGTGAAGAAGTGGTAGATTTTTGAAAGTCTCTAACATGATTGACTTAAGTGTTAGTAGTGAAGGTTTGAGGATTGCTCCAATAATTTTCTTCATTCATTTTCAGGTTGTGGGATCACCTTCTAAAATCGGTTCATGCATCGGATTCTGATATTGGTTTATTAGAGCATAAAGATGCTAATATCACTAGTCGTAGTAGTGGTGTTGGGGAGAGGAACTTTAGAAGCAGAAGATCCAAGGATGTTCAGACCCATGGCAACGGAAGTTCAGATAGCTCAGTTGTAAGTTTAGTATTATATCTTAGTCTGCCAGTAATGCCTAGTGTGATTTTCGTCGATTCTGGTTTGTAATTTCTGAAGTTCTCGTTCTTAGCAGGGAAAAAAGGGGAAGCACCGGCATCCCTCTGACAATGATTCTACTCCCATTCCCTCCACTAATGTGGAATTGCCTGCAGATTCTAAACATTGTGGTGCCTACTTGAAGGGAGTAAATTCTGACAAGATACAATTATCGAGACAAAATACAATCTCAAGCAAAATTGATGGGACTGATCCCTCTACACACAAACCTTCTAGAGCGGGAGTCTCTTCTTTGATTGCAATGAAAAAAGAACAAAGCTTTCGAAGCCTTGACAACTCTAAGAAGGCAAGCACAATAAATCTTAACTTTTGATTCTTTTTCCTGATTTTATTCCGTGACGAATATTCAACTTCTTCTTGTTGAGTAGATTGTCAACAGCAAAGGCAATGGGCTGTCTAGTTCACAAAGGGAAGTACTATCCGAGGGTTTGCAGTCTTCTATTATAGGTATGCTTTACCTAGAGAAATGATTTTATTAATCGGTTGGTATCTATTCAATTTATTGCTGTTAGGTCTAATAAATCTAGAATGTTGCCATTTCCGGTACAGAGAGAGCTCGTATGGGTCAAACGTGTACGGCCATTGCTTCTGCAAGAAGTCTTCCGGAAACAATTGATAAAAAGCCTGTCTACAGTAGTTTACCACGGGTTAGCGTATGGGACAGATTGGGCAAACCATGTGAAGATGATGATCACGTATGTCATAAAACTACTGATGCAGAAGCTCTTGGTATTGTTGGAAAAGATAAAAGGTTTTTTAACCAAGATAGTTTATCGGTAACGGTTGTCCACGGTGATTGTAAGAAAGTGGAGCAGAGCGGGAACAAGATCAGCAAACTCCATGCTGCAAGCAATATTGGGAGAAAGAGACATTTTGGTGAGATAGCCTATGGTCCCACTTCTAGCTCTGTTAATATGGTCGGCAGAAATGAAATGGATCTGCAGTGCAAAGAAGGTCCATATGGTTTCAAAAGACTGAATTCAACATCAAAAGTTGCTCCTCCTGCCCAAGTTACAGTATGTTTCCTACTGTCCTTTAATTAACTTTGGCGTGGATGACATCAGTTACCTCCAGAAGAAAAAGCGTAACAGAAACTAGTCATTCTCATTTCTCTCAGTATAGGTCGTTTAGAGCGTGGTGGAGACTTCATTGGTCATCAGGCTGACATGTCTTTGTTGTCATGTTATTTGCAGCAAGTACTAAGTGTGAAAGAGAAGTTGCACCAAATCGAGATGGAAATTTCAAGACTTCGAACTAAGCAGCTACAGGTGAAGAAAGATGGACAGCTCCATGGGCTGTCAGGTTCTGGTAAAGCAATTTCCTTAGTTATTCCCGGATTAGGATAAGATGACCTGTTTTGATGTCTGTTTATGATAATATATGCTTCTGTATGGCTATGTGCAATGGGCTACATAAGATGTCGGTGATTTATAAAGTGGACATACCAAACTATTTAACTGGGAGTTTCACCGAGCAAATGAAAGTTTTGATGGCATGTCGGGAGCTGCTTGTTTATTTCCCCTAATTTTCTGACCACTTATATAGTTTGCATGAGCATCCTGGAGATCATAATTATGACAGTTCTGCACTGTTGAGTATTCTCATACTTCAGTTGCAAGGTTATGGGTTTTCGGATCTATACATCAGAAGACGAAACAGATAATTTTTCCTTTTCCTTTTGTCCATCTTTGTTCTGTTTAGCCCATACGATTACTATAGGCCTGGGTGTGGGATCTTTCATTTATAATGGTCGAAAGTGGCTGCACAAGTTAATGAATCTTGAATAGTTTAATGTACTGATCTTATATATCCATCTACCTATTTGTATCTGTATATAAACTCATCCTGAACTGGAGATATGCTCTCTTTGTTATTTGCAGGTGCAGTTGAGTGCCCAAAAGAAGATTTGGAGTCAAGAACTGTATTTGTCACTAATGTAACTTCCTATTACTTCCATTTTGCCCTCCTTACCGGCAGTTATTGCTATCGTTGTTTCCTTGCATAGTTTGCTTTCTGTAGGTACTTTATATTTATTGAATGGCTTAATTGTTTTTGTATCTTTCCGTTGACTAGATCACTTCAAAAATACTAATTCAACCCAGGGCATAAAAAGTATTTCTATATATCTATATATACTTTTTTATTTACAACTCTTAATTTTGGGATTTTGTTTGTTTGTTGAAAATCTACTTATGAGATTGAATGTTCGATATGGACTAAAAGTGTTTCATTTTGGTTGAGAAAGTTTCTCCTAAACTTTGGAATGGTTATAGCGATAAATTTTCAGTGCGCAGTTGATACACATCACACACCGTGCATGAAACGATCGACTCACATGCTAATCGATGCCTTTAAGCTTTCAATTCGATGGAGATCTGCTTTCTATCACCCTGCGAAACTTCAACATTGATTTTTTTTTTTTTTTTTTTTTTTTGATGAAATCAATATTGATTCTTGCTCGAACTATAGTTATAGTCCTGTAGAATGCACATACCAAACCTATTCTTGTCGGTTCTCGTCTTTATTCGTGGAACTTGGGAGTTTCCAGTCTTGTAATATGCAAATTTTCATGTTTTCCACTGTGAACCTCAGCACAGGTTTGTTGGTGAACCGTGTATGGTTTATCTCATGATTGCATGCACGGGGGGCTTTGAACATCACAGTCAATATTGTTTGGCCATGGACCTACTTTTTATCCTGAAGTTCAAGTGCTATTTCATCTATATAGTGTAATATATCTCATTTAGCTCGAAAAAAGTATCTGAATATCAATCAACTATTTTCTGCTAGCTTAAGTCCATTGATGGTTGACAAGATAATCCCTTTTAATACATTGAACACCAGGTACATTTTGCTGCAACTAAGGAGGCCCTGTCTTTGTATTTTTCAAAATGTGGAATGGTCCTCAATGTTGTCATTTTGACTGACGTATCAAATGGCCAACCTAAAGGGTAAAATTTTAATTTTCTAGCAATTATCTATGAAGCCATGTATTCAGATCCTATGCTGCACATATACCGGTTAGTGATAATATATGCTCCTTTTAGGTCTGCTTACATTGTCTTTGCCAAGAAAGAGTCTGTTGATAAAGCAGTGGCACTGAGTGGGACGTCTTTCTTCTCACGGATTCTAAAGGTATGCACTTCTATATATCTATAAAGCGAAGTCTTCTAGCAGTTATGGTATGCTGGATTTAGTATATTCCGTTTGTGTGATTTCCTAAAGTCCTGAAAAGGTTATAAATTCAATTAAAATAAATCAGTTCTGATTGCCATGTACAGATTTCTTTTTGAAGATCAAGTTAAGAACAAAAGAGAACTTATATTCGTATCTATCTGAAAGAAAGAGGAAATATTAGGACTTCTTCTGTATAATGCCAAGAGGAACATGTAGCGTGGTGGTATGTTTACAGAACATGCAACCTTCAAAGGATGACTGGTTACCTATTTACGTGTGAAACCTGAAGTGACAATTGGTTCAATTTTGTTTGTGCCATATCCCGCTCTGCCATCTCTTTGGTTCTTTGCCTTCTAAATGTCCATGTTCGCAGGCATATCATATTCCACAATGACCAAAACCATGTTCTAGGTCTTTGGCTTACCTAGGAGAGTTCTTGTGAGTTGTATGACAATAGCAGGATATGATGTTTGTTGTATGAACATCATACTGTGTTTATCTGTATTGTAGGATAAACTATCATTTTACCTGTGTGGAAATGCTTCTATGCTTCAACTTTTCAATTAATTTCTGCTTACTTCCTTCCCCTACAAATAACAGAAGCTTTTTCTACTCATCTATAGGATATAAGAGAAAGGATAGATCCCATTAAGGATTCTAAATTCTTCTACTCTTTCCCAATAGCCTCATAGTCATCACAAGATAACAACCTATTCTAAAAGAAAGGCAGCAATTGCCTAAAAACAAGATCCATCACATCAACAACTATTCACTTCAGAATGTTGATTGATTGATTCCCTTATCGGATTTGAGTGGTATGGTACTTACATCTTTCATTGATACAAAATCAAGATGGGCCATGTTCTCTTTGGATAACCTGTTTTCATGAAACTCAAATAAGAAGATCAGCAGCTATCTATCACCAGTCTTTGAATTGCGGGGAACATGGGATGTATGTAGTTGAGGTTCTCGCGAAAACTACGTATTATATTTGACTAAATGGATAGCACAGTTCATCTATCCATTTATAGAGATGTCGAAATGGAGAAAGCTATGTCCAGTTTACATTGCTGGTGTTATTCTTTGTTGTACTAGCTGTTTGAGTTTTTGATTAGTGTAATGGATATCCAGGTTTTGAGGAAAGCAGAAGAGGCTTCATTCAACTCCATAGTGCCACAGCGATTCGGGAAGCCTCCACGGCCACCGTTTCCTCTGCCTATCAAGAATGAGGTCTTTAACTACAAACCACTTCATCCAAGCCCTCATCTTCAGTGGCGCCGCGAACCTATACCACCAACTGTGCCTCAATCTTCAGCTACAAGCACTCGAGGAGATACAAAACCTGTTTCAACTGCACTTCAACAACCTTCAGTTAGAATCACTCATGATGGGAAACCTGTTTCAACTGCTCCTCCTCTACTTTCAGCTACAATCATCACTCAAGCTGGGAAACCACCCGTTTCAATTGCGTCTCAACCTTCAGCTACAATCATAACTCAATGTGAGAATCCTGTTCCAACTGCTTCTCAACCTTCCGCTACAAGCATCCAAGAAGGAAAGATCGAAGACATTGCTGCTTCCCAGCAGTGAGACCTCAGTTTTTGCATAGGTTGAAACTTTGGGTAAGTGTAACTAGGTCACCTGACCAATGAACCATATCATTAGATTTAGAGGTTATTATAGCATCAGTACAATTATGAAGAGTGAAACAGTTTTTAACTGCTCCGTTAATAGGTTGACATCACAGTTCATTTGGCAAATTTGTAGTTCTGCTTGGAGGTACTGTTTTGTAGTTATGATGATGCCTTGTAAATAAGTCTTACTAGCTTCGCTCGGAAAACTGCTGCGTCGTTTTCATTTACCCCTTTCTTTGTCTCGAGTGCGGTACTGCATCAGAACTCTGACGGCCCCAGTTGCCATTCTGCTCCCTCTTAACAATCGAGCATTTTTTTGTTTTTTTTTGTTTTTTTTTTGGCACGAAAGAACATCATATTAAAGAGAAATATTACGAGTCCAAACCCTGCTTCTAAGTCCGGTAAAGCCAAAAGCAGGAGCAAAACATACAAAACAGACCACAAAACGAGCATTCCTAAGTCTGGAGGCCTAAAAGCAAATCACCAAAAAGCCATCCCAAAAGTACATATTAGCAAGGACCCAAACATGGCAAAAGGAGAGAAACAGAGCTTTGCGACTTTAGTAGGAAAGTTCTCATAACAGCAGGACTTTAGTAGGAAAGTTCTCATAACAGCAGGTACTCCATGCACAGCACAAATCATCCTTCAGACTGAAAATTCCTTTGAGCTGATTCCACATCCTCCATGAGCTGTAGAGCACGTAAAACAGAGGCATTAGGGGATTCGTATCATGTATCGTAATATGTTTGTATCCCCTGACAAACACCCAGTGAATCGCATCAATAGCTGTCTCCAGAATTGCAAGAGGACTGTGAAGAGAAGTAGAATTGCTGTAATGTGCTATAGTAACTCCATGTAAACATCTTATAAACTTTTTATTTAGGATTCTCCAAAAAGAAACTTTTTATTTAGAACAGTCTGTAATATCTTTTAGTTCACAAAATACACTTGGGTCTTGCTTGGGTAAGAGATAAAGGGGTAGGATATGGATAATTATAGAGGTATTCATGAATCGAACGGGCCGAAGAAATTGGACCGCACCAAACTAAACCGCACCAAATTGCCTTTTTTTTTAATTTTTTTTAATACACTATGCAATTTTCGTTTTATAAAGCCAAACCAGACCATTACTAAACTGGAGCGAAACCGGGTAACCGACTAAAAACCGGACCGGACCAAAATGATATTTTGCACTCAAATTTTATAAACTTATCAGTAGCTAATGCGTTTGAATTATTAGTTCATGACCATTTTAAGTGTTGACCACTAGCATGTGTTTGAAAATATTAGTTCATGACCATTTTGTAGTCAATTTTTCAAGGGATTAGAAATTTTGATTTTATCATCCTAAATTGGCATCTAAATTTTAATAAATGTTGGGTCCATATATAAATGCTATGAGAAAACTTGATAAGCTAGACACAAAAGTAGAGTTTTAAGCGTTTTTATAGGTATATTATTAATTGAATTGAGAATCGAAAAAACTACACTTTGAAGTTTGGTTTTTCTTAGAGTAATAATGTAACATGTTATAGTACTAAAAACGTGGTATTAATTGAACCGACACATATACCGGTGCCGTTTTATTTCTTTAATTTTCGAATCGGAGGTATTTCAATTTTAAATATAGCAAAATCGATCATTTTCGGTTTAGGTGTCCGTGGTGGGCAAAAGCCGATCAAACCCGACTGTGAACACCCCTAAATAATTTATACTCTCCATCCTGTGTTTGTGTGTGGTACAAGGAACAGTTGCGTAGCCCCATTCACATCATGTTTCCTAGTACAAACTTATATTACCCCCTCGATGGTGTAAGCCAGGATAAGGAAATATGGAGACAAAATGGATACTAAAAAAGACTAAATTACCCACAATCTACCTCCCCTTCTTATGTTTCTTTCTCGATTACTTTTTTGTCACTATTTATTGGGTCACATTGACCCGGTGATGTGATTAGCAAAATGATACAATAATTTATTGATCTTTTGCATGGTCTTGTAGAGCAAACTTAACTCTATAACACCAGAAAAAAATTGCCAAAATATTACATCGTTTTGCTATCCAGATTATCGAGTCAAAAGTGACCCGTTACGGTTTGAAAAAGTCAAACAAGAAAAAACAGAAAAAATTGGAGGTAATATAAAAAAAATAGATATAAGAACAAACTTCGACCGTCTTTTTATTACATATCTCTGGATCTTATAATAGTGTCTCATACATTACTTCAACCAAACACTCATAACTCATTTTAAAAAAACCAAACAGTCATAACTTCAAATCACTTGCCATGCCATAGCTCAGTATATCTCTTCTCCCGTGACTTTTTATCCCTCACCCAAAGGAGGCCTTCAGGAAAGCCAGTCACTGTATTTCTAAAAAAATAAAAAAACCAGTCACTGTTGTCGATTGGAGGAAGCTAGTTGTGGTATGCACACAATTATAACTAATAGCAAAAGACCCTGCATAACACCTTGTATTACAACTTACCAAATGTATAACATATTTGCAATCAGACCCCTGAGTCATTACAAATCACATAACCCACCCATGTTTGACTCATTCGATTCAGAAACTGGAATAAATAGCAGAAAACAGAACTTTATCATTTCCTTCATCCGTCTAAACTCCTCCCAAAACCCTAGCTCCGATCCCCTATCTTCAGTCCCTCTGCAACAATGGAGCACGAGGAAGAAGCATCGAAAACCAGCAAGAACGCCGCGAAGAAGGAGGCAGCCAAGCTCGCCAAGCTCCAGAAGAAGCAACAACACGCCGCCGCCGCCGCCGCCGTCGAGTCCATGACTCTCGACGGTCCCGACCCCTTGGCCGCCAACTACGGCGACGTACCCTTCGAGGACCTCCAATCGAAGGCCGTCACCGGCCGGAATTGGACTCGAGTGGGTTCACTCACTTCCGATTTGAAGGACCAGACCGTTCTGATCCGCGGACGCGCTCAGACGATCCGGAGCGTGAGCAAGAAGATGGCTTTTCTGGTGATCAGAGAGAGGGGTTTCACTGTCCAGTGCGTGCTCGCTGTTGCAGCCGACTTGGTGAGTCCTCAGATGGTGAAATTCGCCAACGGGTTGAGTAAAGAGTCGTTTGTTGATGTGGAGGGTGTTATTTCTGTGCCTAAGGATCCAATCAAAGGTGCTTCTCAACAGGTATGAGAAGCCAAGTGTTGCCTAATAGCTGCCTACTATCTCTTTTCATACATGTTTGCTGAAACATTTTGGTATCATCAGGGCCGTCTCTAGATTCCAACTCCTCGGGCCCTCTTTGTAAAAGAAAAATATGCATAGCATAATTACATATAATTTAAGAAATTAAAACAATTCGGGTTTGTTACCTAAAGAATACATTTGACTATAATTCAAATGTATTCTTGAAAAATGGGCCCCTCCCGTTATTGGGGCCCTAGGCAAGCCGTCATAAGTAGTTTTGTGATTTGATTACTTCCAGTAAGCTTCATTCTCATTTGTATGCATGGTGTCTAAAGAGGGTCCTCATGTAAACGGGGAAATACACATATTTTAGTCATTTTGCTATCCCTCCCAATCCGAAACACCAATCTTATTATATATCTAAACCATAACATTTACCTGCATGTTTGAATTTTCACTGTAATACATTTTGGCTCACAGCTGTTCTTTGTGACAACTCTACCAATTACTGTTTCAATTTCTAATTCTGTTTATTCTGATACGAAAACATGTTCGCATTTTACGCAGCAATACCTTAGCAAAATATTCATTCAAGTGTGAGAATCAAAATCTAATGACAGAGGGTATTATAGTTTGCGCCCATACACTGAATCATCGAACAAAGTACTTCCTCTTTGCAAATTGCTAAGATATGATATTTCTTAGTTCTTGTAATTCCTCCGGGTCATTTGCTAGAGTTACTGCAGCATTTGTTTCTATTCGGGATAGGTTAAAGAACCTATCTGCAAAAAAACATGTAAGTATAAATGTCATTAGCATTTGGGAAATTAATTTGTCCGCTGAAGTTGGTGCAATCCACAGAATAAGAAACGTGTGACAGGAGTAAGCAAAGTTTGTATAATCAGGTCCATCTCTGACGAAGAAAATAAGATTTTAAACTTAATGGAAGAGGCTTATATTTCCAATATGTCAGTCAAGAAACCTCAATAGCAGCATCTCACATAATTGCATTCTACAAACATGCTTGATCGATTGAGCTAACAAAATTGATTTCCAAAGAAATAACACACTGTGTTTTTACGAAACGTCCCATTGATGTTTTCTGTCTTTCTTCACAGGGGGAATTTATTCAATAGGCCGTAGACCAAACTTTACCTCTTTCAAACGCACTCCGACATGGTTGAAAGCACCCTGCACATGGACTTGAAAGTATTGTGATTAGCTGAAACAATTGAAACAATAGAAAAATATGGAATTAGTTGATAAACAAAAGTTTGAGTCAAGATGATAAAGACTATTCTTGACATATTTTGGCAAACTACAGAGAAAGTTCTCTCTCGAATGGAGGCATAATCACAAAGCCACGAAGTGGAAGATTGCTATTGAGAAGCAAAAGACTACTTCAAACAACCCTGGTAGGCCGCTGGATATCAGCTTCAACGAACATCCCATGTTTCTCTGTTCGCCGACGTACTGCTCAAAACAACCTTACTTCAATTTTTTGGACCCAATAATAGTTGTGATTTTGTATGGTTAACCAAGTTGTATCATTACCCCATCAGGGTCAGTGATAGTCAAATTACCAGTAACTTTTACTTACATCATGAGTCTGTTAAGCTAATCTTTTTTAGCACAATTGTGGGTTTGTGTAAAGAACTTGCAGAAACAAAGGTTGAATAGAAGCACAAAACTTGATGTGGAGAGTGTAAAACTGATAAGGTACCTGCAGGCATTGTTAACAAATTCCTTCAATGCTAGTAACTTAGATCAATATAAATGTCATATTAGAGCCCAATGCTCATCAAAATTAAGATTTGTTGGCAAAGCTATGTTGGGTTCTTTAAAATATTGTAAGCAACTAAGAAAATTGAGTTTTGCGTCACTGGTAGTAAATCAAGTCCTAGAGGTCATTAGTTAAATTGAGGTTTCGAACCCTACCCAAGAGATAGATGAGTTTCAAGACAATTTTATGAAGTCAACAACAAAAATTACACAATGATGAGAAGAAAATTCAATCATACCTGATAAGTTATGGTGTAAAAACAATGCCTGATGAGTTATGGTGGAACACAATCCGACTACAAATTGCTTCAAATAAAATAAATATTCAGTTCCAAAAAGTTAAAAAATTCACCACTGAACTGAGGGCAATGGCAAATTTTCTTAAATTAGAGTTTGAGAGAAACCAATTAAAACCCTATAACCAAGTTATATACCGAAACCCGTATCGACCTGGAAGAAGAAATAAGAACTTTTCCTTACCCGTGGCCTCTCGCATTTCAACCCAGGAGGTGTAAGAGAGTACAGAAATCAGGGGTTGATAACGACATGGAGAGGGTCGGCGTGCGATGGCTAAGTTGAGGCTGAAACACATGAGGTGAAACATGATATCAGTCTTGAAATTAGATAGTTAAGATGAAGATCTCCCTGGGAAGAAGAGGGAGTACCTGATGGCGACAACGGAAGCAAGAAATTGCAGCCATCGTCAGTCTCCGGAGGGAGAGAGTAAGAGATGAGTTGTACCGTAACGTGGGAGATGTATTCAAATTTGGAGAGGGAGACAGAGTAAAGAGGATGACAAAGAATTTTGATTTTTTTTTTGTTTTTGTTTTTTGTTTTTTTTTTTTTTGTTTTTTATGTTTGAATTTGAAAACAACCGTCCACTTGCTCTGCACGATAGATGAGAGAAGTATTAGCTGGGATCCATACGTGGATATACTATCACATACCTATATGAGCAAGTAGTCAACTTGAGAGAATTGGCCATTTGGTGTGCAGCTTTGTTCATTTCTCAGATTTTGGGTTGTAAGAGTGAATTTACTGTTTGGTTGGTGAGTTGGTGTTTGGTAGGATTTTCTATACTTTTGGGATATGCTATTCCTCAAGCTAGATTGTTATATAGATGGCCTTTCTAAGTATATCAGTTTTCAGAATTAATATTTTGTCAAGAAGTGGTATTTCAACATCTAATTTTAAAAATGGGCCCCTGGATTATATTGCTAATATTTATTTGAGATTTTTATATGTTTTTCATACGCCTAGAAGATGACAAAAACAATAAATTTGAATATGATCTCAGATGACTTATAAATACCTCATGACATGAACTTGACTTTGTAGAGCAGCATATTGCATGTTGGTGTTCTATGTTGTTCTATGTTACGAGTATATGCTAAATTGCTAATGAAACATTTTTGTTACATAATATTGCATGGATGTGAATAGCTTCCGCGCATTTGGTGTTTTAACTTCGAACTCTAGTATTGGCCTCTGCCCCTGGAACTTCCAGATATTCTTCTGGTTTTTTAATGCATACCCATTAACGAATTGTCAATGTTGATGTGCAGGTGGAGATTCAAGTGAGGAAGCTTTACTTGGTCAACAAGGCACTGACTCCCTTGCCTGTTAACATTGAAGACGCCGCACGCAGCGAAGCTGAAATTGAGGAAGCCGCAAAGGTATTTAAAGATTTGCTTGTTTAATGCTTTGCCATGTGACATTGTTCTCCGCCTTTTCTGGAATCAACAATGTTTTATTAAGTAATCAGTTGGATTAGTAAACATTTTCTTAGACTAGTACTACCTCTGTTTCGCCTGTTTCAGCCTACTTCACCTTTTGTCACTATTCACCGGGTTACTTTCATCCGGTGATTTGATTAGCAAAACGAATCAAAAATTTGGTAATCTTTGCATGGTGTTATAGAGGAAAGTTTATTCTAAAATACCATGAAAAAATTGTTAAAAAATTACATCGTTTTGGTACCCAAACCACCAAGTCAAAGTGACTCAGTTACGGGTTAAAAAGTCAAACGCAGACGAAACAGACGAAACGGAGGTAGTAGTAAGCATAGGTTTATGGAAAAGAATTATTAACATACTAATTTCATGCACCAACCAGTGATTTAGGCTACTCAATCCTTTGGTTTTGGTTCAAGGATGGTAGAGGATTAGATGAATCTGAAGACTTTACCAGCCTCATTGAGCTAACACAGTAGACATTTTTGTAATACTGAAAGATATTGTTGAAACCTTTGGGCCATTCACCACCAAGAGAAATGATAAAATTTAGTCTGAGCGGACACTTCATGTAGTTTCAGAGTAGATTGGTGCAATATTTATAGTTCCGTTACATCAATTTACCAGCTAATGTAATTATGTCGAGATGGGAATCTGGAGGTCTTGTAAGATATTGGTAACCTTGCATTTTTTTATTTGATCGACCAAGATACTTCTTGTTGGTTACAGGCTGGGGAGCAGCTTGTTAAAGTCAATCAGGATACCCGTTTGAATTTCAGGTATCTTGATCTGCGCACGCCTGCAAATCAAGGAATTTTCCGTGTTCAGTGCCAAGTCGAAAATGTAAGTCATTTGATTTGTAGTGTTCAATGACATAAACAAGGTCTTTGTTCTTACGACTTTGTAATGTGCATGGTTGATTGAGAAACTACTTAAATCTTTCGGGGGATGGTATATGAATCCTTGTATGCCATTGGCTTTTGGTCTCTTGAGGAGGTAGAATCGACCAATAATTTTGGAAGTATCTAGTTATTTTGTTTCAAATTTTTCTGGTATCTTTCCCTTTTAAAGGGTGATCATGTCACAGACATACGCAACCCATATGGCCACTGTCTGTTTAATTACATGACATAAGCCCCTATCTAATGTTTGCTCATAGTTCAACTACTAAATGAAAGGCTGACCACAAAAGTCTAGAAATAATCTAGGTTTCATGGTTGCAAAGGTATTTGTGTCATTATCCACGCCGTATGAGTAGAAATGTTTATGTCAATATCCATTACTCATGAATGCTACAAAGGTGAAATATATGTTTTCTCCACCTGGAATTCACTAGCGTATAGCCGTATAGTAGTTCAAATTTTTTGAGGTCCTAAAATGCTCATGCAGATGCTGTCACGTATTCTCAACATTAAGTGAAATTCTTGAGCCATGCAGTTGGCTAGATGTCAACCTATCTCTCTGTGTGTGACTGTGTTTGTCTGTGTGTGTGTATATATATACATTGGGAAGAAAGTTTCCTCCTAACAGTCGCACCGCTGTGCAGATATTCCGACAATTCTTGCTAGCAGAAGATTTTGTTGGAATTCATACGCCAAAGCTGATAGCTGGCTCCAGTGAGGGTGGCTCAGCTGTTTTCAAGCTTGATTACAAAGGGCAGTCTGCATGTCTTGCACAGTCACCTCAGCTTCACAAGCAAATGTCTATCTGTGGTGATTTTGGGCGTGTTTTTGAGATTGGTCCAGTGTTCAGGGCAGAAGACTCGTTTACTCACAGACATTTATGCGAGTTCACTGGTCTTGATGTTGAAATGGAGATTAAGGAACATTACTCTGAGGTAATTAAACTTCTTGCTTGATTGGTTGATTATACACGCTATGCTATCCCTTGAGGACTTAATTATACATATTGTACTAAAAGATGCTTCAACTTCTTCATGTAGGTGATGGATATCGTGGACAGGTTATTTGTAGCGATGTTTGACTATTTGAACGAGAACTGTAAGAAAGAACTCGATGCCATCAAGAAGCAGTATCCATTTGATGATCTCCTGGTATTTTCTTTGTAGTTTCCAAATGTACTTTTGTCAGCTTAGGATTTTTTGTCGCGCAATATTTACTAGATATTGCCCATGCCTACGGCACTTTCTAATCAAAGTGGGAGTCATAATATTGATATTGTAGAGTTTATGGGTCATGGTGTATTTATATTAAGTTTGTGGGAAAGTTTGCCATACATGCTATTATTTTTGTAAAGTTTGGGGGTTCATAACCTAAATTTTATGAACTTTATCAGTCATAGTGTATTTCCATAATGTTGATATCTCATAATTTTTATTCTTACATATCGTATTTTCGTTAATTTGTGGGCGGTATTTTAACTTGTACAAAGTTTATGGGTGATATTATAACAAATTATAAATACAAAATGTCTCATTTAAAATGTGGGACACACACCTCTCTATCTTATTACTTGGATCATCCTCATATCTGTTTATTTCATGACCTTCATTTGATATCATTATGACATTTTTCCCTGATTTTGGTGCAGTATTTGAGGAAGACCCTACGACTCACATTTCAAGAGGGTGTTCAGATGCTTAAGGTTAGTTCTACATGTGCGTGTTTGTGTATATCTAGTTTTTTCTTGGTCTGTAAAAAAATGATTTTAGTAAAGAAGAGAGACAAGAGAAGGTTCTATAGACATAAATAGGAAATAAATTGGTCAAACCCAATATGCCTGAAGAAAATTGAACTGTCACATCAGCCTATGAACCTGCAGAAAGTTGGTATCTGTGTTTGACATGTTCTAGCAGAATGATTTATGGAATGATCATTCCATGCATAGTAGGAAAAACAGTTGATATTTAGTTTTTCTGAAATTGTTTTGTTCTTTGGATTTGCTGAACCTTATATGATGGGGCATGCCTTGGCGAGATGAACTGAATTTAGGTAATCTTTTTATGCGCTGTATGCTGCATGTTAGTCTGATGAAGCACTTTCTGTTCCCCCTTCAATGTGCAGAATTCCTTTCACAAGACTGTCTGCTTTTTTTTCTTTTTTTTTTTTTTTTTTTTTTTTTTTCGAACCATCAAATTTCAAAACTTCACACCTGTCAGTTTAGCATATTTATTCTGTAGAGTTTTTAGCCTTTGATAGCAGTTTGGATCTGGAAAGCCGGAACTGCATATAAACTTAAGAGCATCTCCAGTACTAGTAGGCAAATTTTAAGCACATAAGTGAGAAATAGGGGTGTAAAGGGTTCGGTTTGCACCAAAATCCGAAGTGTACCTAAATTCTCGGTTTGGGAAAAATCTGAACCGTTTACAGATGGTTCGCTTCGCCTAGAAACAGTCTAGTTTTGGTTTGAACCGCGGTTAACTTGATATTATTTTTTAGGGTAAAAGACATTTTCCACCCTCCATCTATGGAGAAAAGACTTTTTGCCCCCTGATTTATGGAAAAAACACTTTGCACCCCTGTCAGTGTTAAAACTAACGGTGGAGTTAACCGATGGAGGGAAAGACAAAAATACCCCTTAAATGTCGGAAATTACCACACTATAAATCCCCAATCCTTCCATCTCATCTCATTTCCAAACCCTAACCTCATCTCTTCACCCCTCTCTTCCTCCTCTCTTCTTCTCTAGTTCTTCAACTTCCCCTTCTCTTCAAAACACAACACAGCAACCTCATCGTCGTCACCCCCCTCGCCAAATCCGGCCGCCTCACCTCCTCCGAACCTCCCGCCGCTCTCACCCTCCCCCAAACCGACCACTACGAGGACCAAATCGGAACTGCCACCGCCGGACGAGATCGCCGCAGGTGGCTACGGAGGTGGTGGCAGTTCCTGGTGCTTGGGGCGGAATTGTCGAGGATACAATCGACGGAATAGAGGGCTGTGGGGTTAGCGCCGTGGTCTGGGATGGTGATGGTGGCGCCGGAGAGGGTGAGGCTGTGATTGCAGCGGCGATTTGGGGATCTGGTGGCTTCGTTCGCTGTGGGGACGGTGGTTTCGGCCGGTGAAGCACTGGCGGAGGGGGGTGGGGTTGAAGATCTGGAGGTGGAGGTGGTTCGGGCGTCGGATTGGGTGGTTTGGATGGGTTCGGTAACGGGGAAGAAAACCGGGTCTGTGGCGGGTTTGCCTGGTCTAGGCGTTCGTCGTCCTCCTCCTCCTTGCCGTCTACGTTCTCCGCTTCCCTTGCCTGCGGGTCTTTGATCTGTTCTTGCTTATTTGATTGGTGGCGGCATTGTGGGTGGAATCTCCGGCGTTGGTTGCTGCAGTGGCAGCAGCTGCTTCCCTTTTGTAATTGGAAACCAAGTGGTAATACTGTCTGGTGTTAGTTTCAAAGCTGGGTATTATTAGTATTATGACCTAGATAGATTAGATGCAATTGCAAGGCAAATCACAGTCCAAGGATTTGCAAATCAGTTCATCTAAAATTACGTTATTTCTCATCTAAAACTGTTTGATGAAAGTCCCGAAAGAAAAAATCAAGCTTTGAACTTATAAAAGTTCTAGCCTTTTAATGAATTTTCTGGCAGTTTCTAGCTCTTCTATGGTCCTGGTGACCTTTTTCTGGCAGTTTCTAGCCTTAAAAAAAAATTAAAAAAAAAAAAAATCTTACTAGTTGTTATTGTTCGTGTTGTTGTTGTTGGTGGTTGTGTTGTTGTTGTTGTTGTTGTTGTTGGTGGTGGTGGTGGTGGTGGTGGTGGTGGTGGTGGTGGTGGTGGTGGTGGTGGTGTTGTTTTCTGGCTGTTTCTAGCTCTTCTATGGTCCTGGTGACCTTTTTCTGGCAGTTTCTAGCCTTCAAAAAAAATTTAAAAAAAAAAATCTTACTAGTTATTGTTCGTGTTGTTGTTGTTGTTGTTGGTGGTGGTTGTGGTGGTGGTGGTGGTGGTGGTGGTGGTGGTGGTGGTGGTGGTGGTGGTGGCGTTCAAGAACACCAAGAACATCAAGAACATGTTGAATTCAATAATAAAAAAAAGGGTAAAAGACACAGACCACCCCTGACTTTAGGATAAAATCCACTCCGCTACCCTGTGTTTTAGAAAAAGACACTTTGAACCCATTTAACGGAATATTCCGTGGACACTTAGCACCTTCTGCTATGTTCTGTTAGGATTGAATTTTTTCGGACCATATTGCCCTTGTGATTCTTTTAGGAATATTTTGTCCATTTGCTTATCATGAAGAACACCAACAATCTAGTTTACTCTAATTACCACAAGAACAACAAGAGCAACATCAATACCATACCATCATCAGATCAAAAAATAATAAATCTGATGAAAAATCACATATTTGATGAAGAAATGTTTTATTTTACCACAACACAACTAACATCACCAAACTTGGAAACCTTTCCTTGGTTTATTCTCCACATGTAGGCTTCGACAGATATGCATATGAACTTCAAGAAACACATGTTCAACAGAGAGAATGGAGATTGAGAATCAGCACACGAGGAACTTTAAAACTGAAAAAATCTTCCCCCAACACAAACAGACCTCTGAACCCCAACTCAATACCCCAGAGCCTGTGCTTCTTCCTCTCTGTACAAATTGAAACTCATTCACATCAAATCGTCCAATTGAACACAACCCAAGCAACTCGCAACAGTTCAAAGAAAGGAATAATGGAGGCGACGGTGATTAACAATATTTGGGGTACCAATCTCGGCGCCGGCGCTAAGGCTCTCGACTCCGAGGAACACGAAGACGGACCCATCGATCGCTGCGACAGCCACGACAAGAAGTTGAAGCACCACCGCCACCAGCAGCGCCGCCGGCCAGGTTTCTTCGTCATCGTCCTCTTCAGATCTGTCGAAGACCTCTACAGATCAGGTCGGAGAAGGAGGCCTTTTCGGGTTCCGGTGTGGATTCGGACAGCCCGTAGCCTCTGTAATTTGGGGCGATTGCTCGGTAGCCGGCGTTTGTGACGGCGACCATCTGGCGGCGACAGGAGTACCAAACCTCCGGGAAGCCATGGAGGAACACCACCACCGGCAGTTCAGGTTCGCTGATCTCAGCCACATGGAGATTGAGACCACTCACTTGGACATATCGGTGCTGAATCTGGTCCATTTCTTCCGGTGTGAGCAGGAGATAGCGAATGTCAATTTGACTAGTAGTAGTAGAACAGTTCAAAGGTGAATAAACTAGGGCAGGGTTGGACGAAATGGAACTGAAGAAGACTACTACTGGGTAGAGAGAAACACAGTCACCTATGGCTTCTTTTTGTTGTGTAAATTGAGGGGAAGAGAGAAAGAGGGGTAGATAGAGAATGATTAGGGTTAAAGAATGAAGGAAGGGAGGGGTTAGGGTAATATATAGGGGGTAATTTTATAAAATTTCAGGGTTAAAATGGTCTTTTTTCTTATACTGTTAGTCAACTGTTACTCTCCATCCAAAAAAAGGTGCGCAGTGTCTTTATCCAAAACCCAGGGTAGCGGAGTGGAATTTTCCCTAAACCCAGGGGTGATCAGTGTCTTTTACCCTAAAAAAAAATGTTATTGGTC
Organism: Linanthus parryae; assembly: GCA_023055425.1. Taxonomy (NCBI): domain Eukaryota; kingdom Viridiplantae; phylum Streptophyta; class Magnoliopsida; order Ericales; family Polemoniaceae; genus Linanthus; species Linanthus parryae. The sequence goes on from JALGPY010000001.1 coordinate 129,289,510, forward strand.
TATAATCTGTAAGGGTAAAATGGTAAAAAAAAGTCAGTTTGCACCCCTCCACTAACGGATTGTAACAGAAGGGTGGTATCTGTCCACCCTCCATCCGTTAACAGGGGTGCAAAATGTCTTTTACCATAAATCAGGGGGTAAAATGTCTTTTCTCCATAATTGGAGGGTGGAAAATGTCTTTTACCCTATTTTTTATAACTGCAATTTAGTCCTGAAAACTTCAAAAACTCACAGATTCCAAGGGTGTCATGCTCTGATATTTTGGCTTTTCGACTTGTTTTCTCTGAAATACATCCTAGGGTGCTTGATTAAAATGGTTTAGCATTTCAGCCCATGCTTGCAGGTCCAGGACCTGACATCACCTTCACCCTCCTCCCGAAACATACCAGGTGCTCCTAATGACAAAAGTGGTCTTCTTTACGATACAGTATAAGGAATTAGCTATTCTCCGTCCTTGACAGGGATACAAAATTATTGATAGTCACAGCTTATTCATTAGATAATTTTGATTCACTATCCTTGAATCTTATTTTACACAATCTAAATTTTGACCTCTTTTAACCATTCAAACACTACTAATTTGTGCTCCCACCTCTCATTTTCTCAGCTCAGTTTTGCAACTCATTCTCTCTCATCCTCATTTCTTCCTCTTATCCCTCCCAATGTAACTCTCGTTCTTTGTTTCAATATTCTTTAGGGTTGTTTGCTTGCTGCTGTTTTCCTGAGCACTAAATTTAATTTTTGAGATTATTGCCGGCCGGTTTTTAACCTGCCCGGTTCGCTGGTTGGGCTGTAAAGCGGCCAGTTTTGGCAGGTGAGGTCCATGCCCAATCAGATGACCAAACCGCAACGGTCAAATTATGCTCTCTAAACCCAGAAATTAAACCATGAATTAGCCCAACTAATCAGCAAGATTTTGTGTATAGATAAAGAATTGGACACTAAAAAGAAACCTTTATACTACCTCCGTTTCTCTGGAATCTTCCCAATTGACTTTTTTTACCCGTATCCATATCACTTTGACCAAGTGAGTTGGATAGCAAAGCGATTCAAGTTTTTGGCAATTTTTACATGGTGTTGTAGCGCAAAGTTTATTTTACAACACCACGGAAAAGATTGCCAAAATATTGCATGGTTTTGCTAATCAAATGAATAGTGGAAAAAAGTCAACTGGGAAGATCCCAGAGAAACGGAGGTAGTATGTGAGTGTCTCAAATTCTCGTTCTTTTATTTGAAGATACTACTTGCTTTAGAAGATAGCTTCTCAGTCCGTAAAAAGGCAAGTAAGAGGAGAGGCCGTGAGCCTGTACTTAGCAGCTTCCAACTCCGGCTTTCCTAATCTGTAGCTAAGGGTGCTCAAAATCCTACGGCGGAGAAGAATGCGAATGTAGTAACACCTCTTGATCTATTTATCTATGGTATAAATACTCCTTGAACTCCCATTTATATTACTACTACATTCTAACCCCGCCATTCCGCGTTTGAGCACTACACCTGTCTGTCCGTGGTACAAACTTGTGAGCACACCGTATGTTATTGTGAGGAGGCGGCCAGACGATATTCCCTTAGTACTGACGAGCAAAATGGGAGCAGCCTAAGCCGTGAAAACGGGGCTGTGGGAGAGCAGTAAAAGTGTCGTGCCGGAAATTTTGGTTTATTGGTATGAGCTTATATAGACCTGGTTTTATTCTGTCAACTGCTGAGGACACATTAAAAGACAGAAAGAAAGAAAGTTTCACGAGTATTTGTTGTCGTTTCTGTAAAAAAAATATACTGCCCTGTCAATCATAACCCATATGCACAACTGTTGGATTACTTCTTTGCTTACGATGTTGCTGTATGGATAAAGTGAGAGCAATAAGAATGTGTTTCAGCTTTCAAGATTTTAAAGTACTTTTTAGCAGATTCCTTTGAGAATTTCTACTCCAATGGATTCAGAGTGTGCTTGTCATATCAATTTTCATTTACTGGTCCTTGTTTTTCCGAATTTCTGTTCTCTTGATTTGACGAGACTTCATTGCTGCAGGATGCTGGCGTTGAAGTTGATCCTCTTGGGGACTTGAACACCGAGGCAGAAAGAACGCTTGGCAAGCTTGTTGAGGACAAGTAATTTTCATTTCTATAAGTCTCTAGTCTCCTTTCTCTGTGTTTACCTTGAGATTATAGTTTTAAATTAAATCTTCTACTAAATGCAGGTATAAAACTCAGTTCTATATACTCCATCGCTATCCTGCAGCTGTTAGACCATTTTATACAATGCCCTGCTGTGATGATGCAGCTTATAGTAACTCGTTTGACGTCTTCATCCGAGGTATGTATTCTCCTGTTCCATTGTTCTGTTCACCGCCAACTGGGTGATGACAAAGGAAGATGAAAGTTTTACGATTTGGAAAGTTTGTTCTACAAATAGGAAGGAGAAAAATCAATATCCGGAAGTTTCCCAGTGGAACATATTAGAAGACAATTTTTTTTGGGTTTCTTGTCTTATTCTTCCCTACCTAGTGTTCTTTTTCTTTCTGACATATATGTGCTTGTGCAAGTGCCTGTTATAAGATGAAGTACTGGCGCAGCATGTCGTATGTTGACTGGCTCTATCTTGGGGTTCCCTTTTTGTAGGTGAGGAGATCATTTCAGGAGCTCAGCGTGTTCATATGCCTGAGCTGTTAACAACCCAGGCAGTATCCAAGGGCATAGATGTGAAAACCATATCAACATATGTTGATTCCTTCAGGTATTACCTCTCGCCGTGTTCTGTTTTGGAAAATTTTGGTTCCGGCTTGGATTACTTTTGTCCAATCTCAATGTAGAATCAACGTCAAGATAAACATAGTACTGATATGTTACTCTATAATGAGTTGAAAAAAATGTTTCTGCTTTGGCAAAAGCCTGATGAACTTGTTTTTGTTTCTCTTACTAGGTACGGTGCTCCACCCCATGGTGGATTTGGAGTGGGATTGGAGCGGGTGGTGATGCTTTTCTGCAAGTTGAACAACATCCGTAAAACGTCTCTCTTCCCCCGCGACCCTCAGAGGCTTGCCCCATGATAAGTTTGTGTTCACATAGAGGCCCACATTTTTCTCATTGAGATTTGCTTCGCTGGTATCAACTGATAATGTTTTTTGACCGACGGTTTTAGAAAATTTCCCATTTATTCAGCAGAAAACAGGAAGTATAGTCTCCACTGGCTCCGGGATTTCATGTTGTGTATACTACGTGTGATTTTGTAGTGTTTGACTGCTTCATTTGCATTCGTGGTTGAGTTTGGATGCGTTGTATGATGAGTTTGTGAGCAGAAAATTGCTATTTAGAGTAAAAGCCTCTTCCAAACCAACATAAATTTACACTAACAAAGCTCTGACGGGAGAGCGAATAGCAACATATCATTTTATGTTCGTCCGAAAGAAGCTTAAGGTGCTTGGATACGAATTATGAAATTATCTCAAAGAAAAAGGCTTACACCCGCTAAGCAACTGGAGCTCCACTTAAAACCCGATTACACCACAGCAATTACTAGTCTCTTTAAAAGCATCTCCAATACTCATGGATTCTCTCGTAGCTGTAAAACTGAAGTAATAGATTAAAAGTTATTTACAACCTGATGAAAAATTATCCATCTTCATTTTTTTATTCCAATAGAAACTGAAGCTTTCTTTTAATACCCCAAAGAGAGTAGGCTGAGAAACAACCGACAGCAGCAGAGAGCTCTTAGCTTAATCATGAGCTGAAGAGTTCATGCCTCTGGGAATGAAAATAAAACTACAAAAATCAAAAGAGAAACTCAAGATCTTACAATCTTCGAGCAAGGTTGCAATCTTAGACGGCCGACCAGAATTTACCGCTGCAAGATTTTTGGTTACTATTTCACAATCAGAGTGAATGAGAACTGATTTCCAATTGTTGCTGCTACTCCAAATAAGTGCTTCTCTGATTGCCCAAGCTTCAAGAATTGTTGGATCCAAAACACCTGGAATTGGAGTTCGAAAACTTCCTTGATAGCAACCATTAGCATCAAAGCAAATTGCGGCTATACCTCCCTTATTTTTAGTAACATCTATAGCTGCATCAGTGTTGATATTAAAATCTGATGCAACACTAGGAGGAGTAAAGCGTTTGATCAAATCTTTCTTAGCAGTTCGCGAAATTCCCCCCACAATGACTATGAAAGTCATCGAGAGCTGAAATTGCTCTGTTCACCACTTGCAAAGGATTCCATCTGATCTTCTCAAAGCACCATTCATTTCTAGCTTTCCATATGCCCCAATACATATAAATGATTAAACACAAATACCTTGATGAGTCAGGAGATGAATCTGCAACATTAATAATTTCCTCCCACCAATCAATTGGGCTTCTAGTGCTGAAATTCAAGTCTGCAAGTCTGAGGGGTGGCAATTTCCACACCTTGACAACATAATCACATTCTTTAAGGATATGTATTTCACTTTCAGCCATTTCACCGCAAAGATTACAAATATCATCTTCAATCACTCCTCTTCTCTTAAGAGCTGCATTTGAAGGAAGAGCTCCACACCGAAATTTCCAGAAAAAGAACTTCAATTTGGGCTGCACTTTCAATTTCCATCTTCATTTTAAATATTGTAAATTTTGAGTATGTGCCACTCGGTGATAGCTAGATTAGATGACGAGTTAAATAACATGTTATTCTTAATTCCTATGTTCAAGTATAACAAGTTATATTCTTAATTCCTACGTTCAAGGAATTTAAATATAAACATCGTGAACGTGTTTTAAGAACATATAAGATCTATACCTGATGCCTTGGAAAGAAAAATATTACAACATTACAAATAAAAGGTACAGAAACACCCAAATGAGAGAGTTCCAAACAAAACCAAAAAGAGAGGTACAACTAGTTATTGTTAAGCATGTCCTCCACTAAGGTTTCCTCAATAGCTTTAGGCGGGGAATTGTACATCAAAAGGTCATGTGGCTAGAAGGTCCCCATTCTAGCAAGCATATCAGCACATTTGTTCTTAGCTCTTGGAATGTTCTGAGAGTGCTCCTGGAAAGGATGAGCAGGTTCTTGACATCAGGGATAAGGGAATATCTAAAGCTTTGAATATTGTCTAGGTTGTTGATTCATGTCCACCGCATCCAAAGAATCAGATTCAGTCTCCACATTGCTAAAACTGCTAGAGTACACAAAGTTGAGGCCCTCATAGATTGCCAGGACTTCAACTTGCGTCACCTTAGTCTCAGCAGACTTTCTAGTAAAACTCAGAATGTGGTTTCCTCCTTCATCTCTCAAAATGCCACCATAACCAGCACCACCAGTTCCAGGGTACAAGCTTGCATCAATATTAAGCTTACGCTTACCTGCAACAGGAGGACACCGGTTAGAAGAAGAAGAGAAATTTTCAACAGTCTCAACTAACCTTTTCTCATCTCCAAGGGCAGAGTGAATCTCTGTTGCATGTTTGTAAGCCCCAATGGCACATCTAAGATCAGGAGTCAAATATTTTCAAAACTCATTTTATTTCTTTGACACCAAATTACCCAGAGGCCAGACAAAAACACATTCCCCTACTGGAGGTCCTGAAAAGCAGGACTAGTATCAGTAGCATTAAAATTGATCCAAGTAGTGAAGTCCAAGTCAGTGGACTTCTACAACCAATCATCATTTCTGAGAAATGATCAAGTTCTTGTAGAGTGAATACAATCACTAAATAGATGGTCATAAGTTTCCATGTAGTTTCTGCATCTAGGACAGATGCCATTACTGGTCATGCCTCTTTTGGCTCTTAGGAGGTTGGTAGGAATCCTCTTTCTCATAGCTTTCTAGAGAAAGCTTCTAATGACATGTGTCGTATATGCACACCTTTTCCTATCATGTCAGCCTATCTCAAAGCCTTTGGATGCAGTTCCCCTTAGTGAAAAGTTTAACTTATACCCTTCAATCAAAACATTTTTAGCTGACCTTCTTAGATCATCTTCTTCCTTATCAAAAATGTCTTTTTATATGGGCTGCATCTCAACTTTGGGAAGTTTTGAAATTAAGAAATGAAAGATATTTTCAAACTAACCTTGATGGCACTCAACCTTTGTCTCCTCATGTGTGTATGCTCCTATTTGCAAAACTCAAAGCTTTGGTCACAGATCTTGCTACCTGCTGAACGACTAATAATGAGGTCAACACTACCAGCAAGCTCTTAGCTTTGGAGGAACCAGACAAATTTATGTGGGGGCAATGGGTGAACTCATCAAAAAGTGAAAATCATTCCTTTCTACGAAAGAAGCAGAAGCAGCAATCAAGATGCATGGGATGGGGAACCTGTGAAGACAAGAAAAATGATTTTCCAAACCAGCAAACTCACTACCATGCACACACACACACAACTTTTGCTTGCGGCCATTTACTTTGCTTTCTCTTGGATTACTGCACATTGCATTAAACATATTCACATTAGAATTCCTAATAGATATATCTAACATTGTCTACAGAAGCAAGACACTTTTGAAAGGGAGATCGCTATGCTTGTCAATGACATCACTCAGTTTGAGGATCAAACATGTTGCTGCAAAATTTCAAGTCTGTAGTTGTGGTCCTAATCTCTTTTGGTTTTTAGTTTTTTTATCTTCTTCTTTGCTTGGACTCCTTTGCTGTTATGTATCATGTTCTGGTTACAATGTCTTGGTAACATTGTTTGGGTGGTAGCTATGGCTGCGTTTTGTGGATGGGGTATGCCCCGGTGCTAATTTATGTACTTATGCTTTTAATCCTAGTTTTTCTTTCTTTGCAAAAAAAAAATGAAAAGAAAGAAAGAGCAAAGAAATGGATCACCGTTCTTGCATTAGCGTTGCTTTTCGTAATGTTTTTTATCACGACTAATTTGCGATGAGTTTGCACCTGATTTTCTCTCATACTAGTTGAAATGCACGTGTGTTGCACATAAGTACTTATATAATAACGATTTTTTTTATACATTAACAATTTTCAGTTTCACTATCGTGTATAAGAATCGGTAAGGAACAACTCTGTTTCTTGTTTGAGCATGACTTTGTACTTCTTTTTTTCTTTCCACACATGACCTCGTATCTTTACTACTGTAAAAAGCTGAAGAGTTCCAGAGTGTGTGGAGTGTTTTATCTGTTTCTTACATTTTTTGTTTTGCCAAAAACATCCTTAACTAAAATTAAGATTTTCTAATTTGGTCATATTTTAAAAATTGGCGTATCTTCTCGGTTACAAATGCATTTTGTGTAGAAACGAATGCATTTATGGAGAAAAATGTAAGCTAGAATTATTATTATTTCATCAACTACACAATATTAAAAACATAATTCACACAATGATTACATTCCTCGTTATTGGCATCCGTTGGCTCAAAATTTGTTCTCTCTTTCTTTAAGACCTGAACTTTCCTCAAAATAATAATAAGACCTGAACTACTGTACTTTAATTTCGTAATCAAGCTTTTGTTTCATCAGCTTTCGTGTAATAATGGAACTACACACAGATCTTGAATCTATAATCGCATAGTAGGATAAGTATGTGAGTCTATTGCATCCATCTACGACCTATAACTATAAGAACACGCTAAATGAGTAAGTTTATTTTCAACTATCTAAACTTTCATGTAGAAAAGTCATTAAATAATACAGTGTTTGATGCACGGATCCCACCTTTTGAATACACCAAAATAAATTTACCCCACTCCTAAACATCACTAACTAATTAAGATGTAACCCTAATTTCATATTCAGCAGACCCAGAAAAGAATGAGCTAGAGAGAGAAAGTAGAGTTTTTTGCTCTGCCTATCTCTTCTGGAAATTAGGCCGCCATGGTTCTTTAGACTGGTTCTTTAGAACTCAGTATCACTCTCCTCCCTGTTGATTTCTTTCTCCTTTTCCTTTCCATCCTTCCTTTTCTCACCATGATTATCAGATCCTTCCCTAGTTTGATTGTTCTTTCTCGAGTCCTTCACCTCTCTGGTCTCCGATGGAGATCCACAACTCTTCGGAGAGAGCGATTAGGATGCTCAATCCACCTTCCACAAATCCAGGATTAATTCCCCCTGTCAGTCTAGATTTACAAGAGGAAGTTCAAGTAGCGGAGGATCTACAGAAGAAGGCACTATTTGCCAAAATCTGGTCAAAAAGAGAAATTAGGGTTCATAGTGTCAAGACCCTGTTCTCCAACATATGGAAGATTAGGAAATCTTTCGAAGTTATAAGCAAGGGTGAGAATGTCTTCGTCTTCATCTTTGAGGATGAGGAAGATTGTTCTCGAGTATGGGAGGGTGCTCCATGGACAGTGATGAATCAACTTATGGTTTTACGGAAATTTGAAAAGGAGATAGACCCAACAAAGCTTCAATACAACAGAGCTCCATTCTGGCTTAACGTGAAAGGGCTACCGATGGAGAAAATGACCAGGAACAACGCAGACGAGATCGGAGCTCTTGCCGGAGAAATCATCGATGTGGATGCGGGAAAGAAAGGTACTCTGCTTATTAGCCCTCATATGAGAATACGAGTTCTAATTGATCTGGATAAACCTCTGGAGCAAGGATTTATGATGAGGAAAAAAGATGGAAATTCATGTTGGATTCCATTTTCTTATGAAAAATTGGGTGATTATTGCTACCGGTGCGGATGAATTGGACATGAGAAAGTGGAGTGTAAATGGTTGGATCAAGCCCAAGGATTAAATTCAGGGTACGGTTCTCATCTGCGTGCTCTTGAGCAAAAGAGATTTCATTCAAAGCTTCTTATAGTACATGAAGAAACAAGTCACAAATTCAAGAACGCAATAACTAGAGGGGGTGGGATTGTGGAAAACCCAGTTTTTGCAGGCGGGTCCTCGTCAAAACCTGGCACTGGTGAAAGAGGATCTTCATCAAACCCAGTTTCCGATGAAGGTTTGAAGGCGAGTGTGGTAGACGCGCCCCCAATTCTAATTACGGCGAGTGACATTGGCAGAAAGGACATGCAGCTGGGGGACATGGGTCCACCTCCCATACGTCAGCCAATCAAATCCTCTGAGGAAGATCCCGAGGCACGTACTATGATTACCGATAACGGCTGGATTCTCTGTAAATCCAGCAAAAAGTTACAGCTGGCAGAGGAACAGCTGGAGAATTTCAAGTAGCAAAGGAATTTTGAAAACCCTAGTGAAGATGACGATGCAATTAGGCCCTATATTCTTCATGGATTTGGGCCGCCTAACCCAGCCCACATATTTAGTAATTACATTGGGCCGTCCTCTGCAGACATCTCTATGGCCCATTTCAAAGACCCACTCCAAGCCTTAGGGGTTTTGGTAGCCCATCATCTAAACCCAAATATCGCTGTTGAATTAAACCAAACCCAGAAGACCATCAGTCAAACTTTCATTAGCCTTGAGCAAGACGATGATAACTCTGACTATGGAGATGAAGAAAATCAAAAGGAGAAGCGGATACAGGAGATACTCCAACAAGGTCCCGCATCTCACTCTCTGGATATGGATGTCTTCAAAGAAGATACACGAAGGATGGTGGTTAACAAATTCGTCGCTGAAGATTTTCGCACCAAGGTTCAATTGAAGAGAGACTACCAGAACATAACTGTATCCAGGTCTTCGACGAGAAAGTTGAGAATGGTCTCTACGGATGAGGGGTATGCTAAAGCTGTTGAAACCGATCTGGAGATCATCAGCATCCCTTGTGTTGATCCAGATACCAAGGAGAATTTCAATACCCTGAAGCTTCTACCCCGGCAGAAGATGATTCGGCGTGACTCGAATGGTATTTTCATAAGTGTTAAAAGAATCGAAGAAAGGAAAAGGGATGGTTAGGGAAAAGATAGGCGGGCCTTACCACGCCCCCAACCCCCAAATGAGAGGCATTGTTTGGAATTGTCGAGGGTCGGGACATACCTCGACAATTCGTCAAGTGAATTCCTTAATGAGACAAGAAGATGTTGGCTGGCTCTTCTTGGCAGAAACGAAAGTTGTCTCCAGCACGTATCTCAAGTACTTCTCTAGTATGGGTTTTTTACATAGCTTAGTAGTGGAACCAATTGGTAAAAGTGGTGGCTTAGTTTTTTGTTGGAAGGATATGGATTCTATGGAAGTTATCTTCAGCTCCAAGAACATTATTTCAGTCTTAATTCATAGCACTCCTGTGAAGGAGGCTTGGCTTCTTACCTGCATATATGCCCCTTGTCAAATATCTCAAAGGAATATTAAGTGGGATGATATTCAATACATTTATCAGCAATGTAGTCTCCCCATGTTACTTATAGGGGATTTTAATGAAGTAATTAGTCAAGGTGACAAGGCTGGAGGAAGAACAGTGGCAAGTTCCTCAGGAGGTATGCTGTCTACATTAATTCATAACATTGGTCTCATTGATGTTGGTTTTATTGGCACCAATTTCACTTGGTGCAATGGGTGGGAAAGGGGAAGAATTATCAAGGAAAGAATTGACAGAGTCTTTTGTGATAGTGAATGGAGGAGAATGTTCCCTAGAGCTACTATTACTCACCACACCTCCAGTGTTTCTGATCATGTGCCATTAATTGTGGATATTAATACAAAGAGGAGAGGAGGGCCTCGCCTTTTAGATTTGAAGCTATGTGGGCTAGGGATGATAGGTGTAAAGAAGTTATCTCCAATAGTTGGTTGGGTTCTCAGCATTCCAATTCTTTTCAAGCTTGGAAATTGAAGATCAAGAACACCAGAAGTGCTTTAAGAGAATGGAATAAGAAGGAATTTGGCAATTTAAATACCAACATTGAAGCTACCACAAATGAGCTCCTCGGAATTCAACAGCTCAATAGTATTGACACTTACCCTAGAGAAAAAGCTCTCAAGTTACAACTTCAAGAACTTCTCAAAAGACAAGAGCTTATGTGGAGGCAAAAGTCAAGAATTCTTTGGTTAAAAGATGGAGATGCCAACACCGAGTTTTTTCACACATATGCTGCCATCAGAGGTCAAAAAAATACTATTCAAAGAATTCTTACAGAAGATGGTGAGTATGCTACTTCAAATTCATCTATTGGTGATGTGTTCTGCTCTGATTATCAGAACTTGTTTACTTCTAAAGCCCCCTCCATTCCCAGCTGGTTAGAAGAGCTTTTTCCCAACAAAATTGATTCTCAGATTGGTAATGAGCTTTGCAGATTACCTACTAAGGAAGATATTTATAACACTCTCTTCCAAATGGGAAGCTTCAAGGCTCTAGGACCAGATGGTTTCCCAGTTTTCTTCTTCAAAACCTATTGGCATATTGTGGGAGAGGATTTCTGCAATCTAGTTCTCAAGTTCTTCACTACTGGCGAGATGGATAAAGAGATTAATTCCACCCTCATCACCCTCATACCTAAATGTAAGGAAGCTCTCAAAGTTACTCACTTCAGGCCCATTAGCCTTTGTAACACTGTTACAAGGTTATCTCAAAAATTATTGCTAACAGGCTAGCTCCTCTGATTCCTTCTATTGTGTGCCCTAAACAACCTGGTTTTGTTCAAGGCAGACTCATCCAAGAAAATGTTATTCTCCTTCATGAAAGTATCCACACTCTCAAGAAGAAGACAGGTAAACAAGGCTTGATGGCCATCAAAATAGATATGGAAAAAGCTTATGATAAGCTTGAGTGGGATTTTATTCTTATGTTTCTGAAATGGTATGGTTTTCCTACCATGTTTATTAGCTGGATTGAAGAATGTATCAAGACTGTGAGCTTATCTATTATATTTAATGGCTCTCCTTTTGGAATATTTGGTGCTACTTGTGGAATTAGACAAGGGGATCCACTCTCCCCTTCCTTATTCATTTTATGTGCTGAAGTCTTGTCCAGAATCCTTCACTTTGCTACTAATGATGGGTTGATCAAGGGGCTGAAATTAGCAAAATCTTGTGATCCTATAGAACACTTAATGTTTGCAGATGATCTTGTCCTTCTAGGTAGAGCCAACATGAAGGAAGCTCAGAACTTTGATCTTTGCCTCTCTCTCTATGAAGATTGCTCAGGTCAAGTTGTGAATAAAGATAAATCAGCAGTCTTCTTTAGTAAAAACACTCCAAGCAATATGAAGAGGTGCATTAGAGAAAAGCTCAAGTTGAAGAAAGGTTCTAAGAAGGCATTGTATCTGGGTCTCCCTATGTTTCTTACAAAATCTAAAATAAGTGACTTTCATAGCTCTTTGGAGAAGATCAATTCTAAGGTTGCTGGGTGGAAGTCCAAGTTGATGTCATTTGCAGGTAGGTACACTGTCATTAAAAGTGTGCTTCATTCTACACCCTCTTATGCAATGTCAGTCTTTAGATTACCCTATAATATGCAAACCCAGATGGATGTTGATTGTGCTAATTTTTGGTGGGGAAGTACAAAACAAAAGAAGAAAAGGCATTATAAGAGTTGGGATACTTTGTGTGCTCCCAAAGAAATGGGAGGTCTTGGATTCAGGAAGATGAATCACCATAACCAAGCTCTTCTAGCTAAATTAGCTTGGTTGCTTTGGATTAATCGTGATTCTTTGTGGGTAAAGCTTCTTCTGCATAAGTACTGTTCAGACATTCCTTTTCATAGAATTGATGGGAAAAGTGGTGACTCTTATTTTTGGAAAGGGATGCTCAAAGCTAGGAGTTCCTTAGAACCTTATTGAAACAACCCTGGAACCTACGGTTCCCTGCTAGTACAACCAAACGATAATCCAAAAGTGCATTTATTAATGAAAACCGGAGAAATCCTCCAACAATAGTTTGAAATAAAAAAAATGATATTGTTCAAATCTAAATTCTGAAAATCTGCTTCCTAAATGAAATGAAAAGTTCCTAGCTGCCTGATCCTAGTCTTCAACTTACGTGTGCGCTTTCCCCCACTTTATTCATAACCTGCGGGTTTTCAAATAGCAACAGCCGACCGCAGTAAAAGTTTGTCAGTAAAAACTGAGTAAGCATATACCACAACATGTAAAACAGAGTTTTGGCTAAAAGACTGGATCACAATATAACTGAAGTAACTTCACATTTAATCATTAGTTGAGCTGAGGCATATTAGAGCCCAGCGGGTAACGAATGCCCACAGAGAGGTCACGATGCAATAAATAATAATTAGAGTACCTCTCGGGATATCACAGTCCATCCCAATTCACCCTTGAACTAACTATGAGACCTTAAGTGTCGACACCCCTATACAGTTGTGACCCACACATGCATAGGTAGTACTCTATAGCTTTCACAATATAAAAACCCATATAGGGTAGGGTATGAAACCCTAGGAGGTTCGTCTCACGTGCGCCTCCGGCCGTAGCCTTCACACACATCCTCTGTACATCGCCCCATATCATTTATCGTTCATTAATATATCACATGATCATTCTAGTAACCGCATACTTTTGAAAGAGATATTTGCAAGAGATTTCCGAAATTCAAATCTTAGAACAGTTGGACGATACACAAGTAACACACGCCAAACACATTTTGATAGTCGAAGGTGTTGTGCATATAAACTTACTTGGATTGGAAGAGAGATCGTCACACGAAAGCAAGCACGCAACTACTCGTAATACGGGTCCTCAATGAACTCGCCTCCTACGAACTCGGAATCTACAATAGCAATCGTTCCTAATTAATATAGTGCTAACACGACGTTAACACATACAAGTCCTATGTGCAAATGTATATAATCCGCCCTATTTCATTCCCCAAAATTTGCTAGAGTAAAAAAAAAAAATAATACGATTTTTATTTAAAATATAGTTTACAAAAACTAACGTTTATTATCATAAAAATAATCTTTATAAACTTATAAGGAAATAAAGCTTGTTAAGAAAATACATTTTGATTTGTTATAAAACATCTCTTGTAAAGTAACTAAGATAATACTTTTATCTTTATTGATAATATTATTACTAGAGCTAACTATTTGTCTTGAATATATACACCACTAACTACATACAACAATCAAAGTAACCCGACACTGAACGTCTTGGTACTACATGAACCAGAACCTCCCCAGTTTTCCTTTATATATATATATATATATATATTGTTTTATTCCTTTTTGAAAGGTCAACCACACCCACTGGTGTGTTAATGGTACTATCTTTAACAACAAAAGACCCATTCCATTAGAAAACCCACTGTAACCATTTCTACACACCCAAGTCCTTCAAAATTGATCGATTGGCAAGGCTATAATGCAAATCAGAAGCAAAACTGAAAATTGATACTCAAAACCACACGGTGCTTACCGAACGGGTTGACGGAAGGTGAAGCCGACGGCGGCGATGGCCGTTGGAGACGATGGCGACGATGGCGAGCACCGTCGCTGCTACAGCTTGGGTTGTCGGACGCCGAACAGAGGGACGACGTCGCACGGTGGGACGGAGCCGGACGCTGGCTCGCCTGGTCGGGGATGGCTTCGGCTTTTTCCGGCCGGGTTCGTCTCCGGCAATTCGACGGGAGAGCGCGAGGGAGAGCGAGAGAGATTGAGGGCTATTGGTGTGGAAAAATTCTGAATTCGAGGTGGGTTTATATAGTCGGAGAGAGAGGAATCCGACCGGCAATCAAAGACTTTCCGGGTTGATTTTCGATTTCGATCGAGTCATGAATTTGGGCGAGATTCGGAGTTTGAGAGTCGAATTCGTGCTTGGGTGCAATAAGGACTGAGTCGGGACGGAATTCGGGTTGCGTGGTGGTGTTGGTTGTCGAGTTGGAGTAGGAGGCGGAGAAGGTGAACGGAGAGGACTCTCGTGTGCGTTGAGGCAAGTGGAGAAGATGACAGGAGGAAAGTTATAGTGTGGCGGGAGTACGAGTTGTTGCGGTGGTTGGCTACGTGAAAATAATTAAAACGTGTCGTTTTGGTTACGTTAAAAACATTACACCACCCACAACTTTTAATAACTAAAAACGTATCTAACTTTTATAACTTTTACTAAAAACAAAATATGTAAAAACAAAAGTTTACTAATATTATTTTTCTTAACTTAGAATTATATATATGTATAATATATATATATATAACATCTAAAAATTAAAAAATACTAATTTTATAAATCCTATTAACGGACCAAAATATTCAACAATCTCCTAAAAATACCCCCAAAATTACGGGGTATTACATCACATCTCCCTTAAAACAAAGCTTCGTCCCCGAAGCTTAAACTAACTCCCCTATGAAATGCATGAAATTCTAATGCACACGTATTAGCAAGACACGTAACACGAAACATGACGGTTATTGAATTGCACGGCTGTTCAATCAAACACGGCGGCTATTGAAATGCACAGCTGTTAAATCACATCTCCCTTAAAAGGAGTGACGTCCCCGTCACTCGACCTCGCACACACCTACGAATTTGGAAATGTAATTCACTAGCTAGCAATGACGAGGTGTCGAAACTGATGCTCCTAATTTAGGCAAGCAAAAGCGTTAAGGTGGATAGGGATGTACCAGCTATTGTATTGGCATTGTTTTCCAAATTGGTTGACCTTTTCCTCATTGAAACCTTCTTCGGGGTTTCCTTCTCGGTTGGTCATATATGATGGTAATCTGACCTCGTAAATTCTACGTGTCTTCTCGGTAGTATTCTTTGAATCGTCCGAAAGTAAATTCGAGAAGTCACTCATTAGTTACGAGTACCTCTTCTAGCAGAACCTTTCTTGGACAGGTCGAAGGTGTAACCCAGCTAGCTAGGGTTCCCTTCTTCTCACGGGTTCACCATATGATGAAACATCAAAACCTTACACAACATCTTTGGGGTTCAGTACATCTTACCCATCTTGTGAATAAATAATAAATGAACTATATTACGCCTTACTCAATAAAGATGATACATCCCAACAACTTACATAACACCAAGAACAAACCATTAACGAGAAGATGACCCGTTCCTCAAATAATAGATAAGTACTAAAACTCCAACATGTACCTCCGATGTAAACATTAACATCTTAACGACCCACAACACTGTATTTGGTAACTCATATTTAGAGGATAACAAACAAAACTTATCCCTCACCCTCAACTTCAGTTTCACATGAGTGAGCCCCCTTTTTTCCTTTACTCTTTTACACTCATCTTCTTCGAAAAAAGAAAAAAAAAGTCTTCCCCGTAACTCTCAAAGCTTTACAATATGTACAAGAGACATCACGATATTGGAGATCGATCTCTAACCAATTTATTGAGGTTCCAAAACATGTCCTGAAATAATAAGACTCTGAAGCCCAAATCCAAAACAAATCTAAACAGTAAAACCTTCGAAACTATAGCCCTGATAACAAGACTCTAAAGGAGAAGTTTGTGAAAAACTGTCATCAGTAAAGGAAGCATAAATTCTCCGGGTATAACAGCGATTAATAGAACTCCAAATAATATGTCAAGATTTTAATATTCCACGCCACGTTAAAACGCCCGAACTATATCAATAAAAGAATTTAAGCGAGATAAAATCCCAAAAGTAGCCAACTCAACAACCCTAGGACTCGATATAAACACCCGAAATTTCCTAATACAACATAGATTACAACGATTGTTTCAGTTTTGCATAGGTGTGGTCTATTGTCATACACTATAACCTATTGTATCATTTCTTAATATATCATGAACTACAAGTAAAAAAATGAAATACATGACATAAAATGTGCAATTATGCATATAACACATTGGTCGACAATTAATCATTTACTATGCAATTAATATAAGCTGAACATGTCCTATATCTCTTTCTTCTTGGAAATTGAAAAGAAAATCAATCGGCAAGCAAAATTTTGAATCTTGGTGTGCATCATCATCTCTGAGTCTACTTTCACAATCTAGAAGAATCAACTCAAAATATATTGTAGAACTCAAACTTCTCCAGAAATCACATCGTTGCTGTCACATAGACCATCAGAACAGAAGCATCAACTTTACAAGGCCTTAAACTCACTTTAACTTTGCGAAAATGGGCCAGGTTTTCTCCTAGGTATAGCCCTATAGGTTTACTAATCACCATAAAATCAATGTTCTCACGTTTTAACTTCATGAACACTTCATATGCACCATCACTTAGGGTGTTGGGCATGCACTACTACAAATTTTTGAAACATCTCCTCAATTCCACACCATACTTCAACTCAAAGAAACATAATCTTATTAAATTCCAAAACGGATCCTCAAATGCATCAACGTCATTCTCCATTACGAAAACAACTAGCCTAATTGAATCATCCATAGAAAATCCTTAGCCAAACGTGGCCATGCTAAATCATTTTAAGAAACCTCAAGGCATTCTTTGGCTTCATGGCCTTACTCGAAGTAAATGTAGAATGAAACTAAAGTCTACGAAGTCAAAATAAGCCTACTACTACTAGTCTTCCTCACGGTTGACCTCGTTCTAGCCATATACCAAAAACAGAGAGGTAGACTCCATAAGTCTCTCATTACGCCAAGTATATACGTATTACAAATCATAATTGAGACTGTCATTATAAGGATAAACATCATACTCCCAAAACGATCCTTATTTAATATTTCAGTGACATGACTCCATGATGCATTAATATTCCAGAGAATACTACAAGAACTCTTAAACACGGACTTCAAAAATGCACTCCGAACATGAACTGCCAGTTTATCAATCACCTAAATGATAGCCAACTAAGGAAAAATCCAAAGGAAGTCTCCAATTTAAATCCTTAGCTAATCGGGTAAGACAAAAGTTCTAGCTAGGAGATGGTGTGTGGTAGTACTCACATCCTATGGCGATCCTTTAAAGGGTTTCTCACATAATAGACACTATCCAAGGCTACCCAAATATCCACGACTCAATACATTTTAATTAATTTCCAAACAAATTCTCGTACCTTAGGGTTTTTAATACCTCCCTCAAATGCTGCTCGTGTTCCTCTTCCCTTTCGACTAGATTAGAATGTCATCGATGAAAACGATAACAAACTTTTCTATGTACTTTTGAAGAACGCGATTCATCAACTCCATAAATTCTGCTAGAGCATTGGTGAGACCGATGACATTAATGTAAACTCGTAGTGCCCATATCGACTCTGAAATACCGTTTTAGGAATATCTTGTTCAGCTATCCTAAGTTGGTGATGCCCTAACCTTAAATCGATCTTCGAAAAGGTATCAGCTCCTTGTAAGTGATCGAACAAGTCGTCGATCCTGGGAAGTGGGTATCTATTCCTACGGTTACACCATTTAATTCACGGTAGTCTATGCAAAGTCTTAGACTTCCATCCTTCTTCTTTACGAACAAAACGGGTGCTCCCCAAGGTGATACACTAGGTCTGATGAAACCCTTATCTAATAACTCCTTAAGTTGCTCTTGTAAATCCTTGAGCTCGGCTGGTGCCATCCTATATGGTGCCTTTGATATTGGCCCAGTCCCTGGTACTAAATTAATTGCAAAGTCTACGGCTCTCTTTGGTGGCATCCCTGGAAGCTCTTCCGGAAAAATATCAGGAAATTCTCTTACCACTGGAATATCTTCTAACTTTTCCCCTTCTTTCTCCTGATCGTGGATCGTACAGAGGTATGCCTTATTCCCTTTCTTCACATAGGATAGGATGGATAGGGCTGACACGATTTGGATATTGGGTCCGTTGGTTATGCCCCTATAGGATAGACGTTCGCCTTTCGGTCCACGAAATCTGACTTTTTGGTTAGCACATTCTATGGTTGCTTTGTATTTGCTAAGCCAGTACATACCTAAGATGACGTCTAGGTTGCCTAGATCGAAAAGAATCAGGTCAGAAGGTATCTTGGCTCCTAGGATTTCTAAATTGACTCCAGGATACATGGTTTTACAGGATATGGCTTCTCCACTAGGGGTAGAGATGGTAATAGAAATTGGGGTAGGAGTTGGCAAGTCTAACTTCTTAGCAAAAGTAGATGATATGAAAGAAAATGTGGCTCCAGAATCAAATAAGACTAAAGCAGGGGTGGATTGGATTAGGAATGTACCAGTCACCACGTTGGCTTGCTCCGCTTGAGTCTGATTCATAACATTGATAGTTCCAGCTGCGCTACGGGCTGTGGCAGCTGGTGCTGTAGGAGCTGCTGTTGTTGCGGTTACGGATCCAGCAACACTTCCTTGTGGCCTGTTGTTGTAGTTGTTTCCTCCTGGCCCATTGTTGTTCCTCCAGTTATTGTTGTTCCTATAGCTTCCACCTTGCTGATAGTTGCGTTGGTTCCCTCCATATTGGTTACTACGATTGTTATTGCCTCCCTGGTTATATCCGTTGTTATTCCCACCGTAGTTGTTGCCTCCACGGTTGAATCCACCATTGTTGCTTCCTGAGGGTTTGACACGACATTCATACCTTCGATGGCCCAGCCTACCACAATTGAGGCAGTTAACTTTATTTCCTCGGCAGTCCTCTCCTGGGTGATTTCTGTCGCATTGCCTGCAGTTGAAGATGCGCACATGGCCTTGTCCTCCTTGGCCTTGGTTTCCTAACTGGTTGGTGGGGGTTGGGTTGGGGCGAAACCTTTTATCCCCACCATTGTTTCCTGTACCACGGTTCTGGAAACTAGTTGCTGCTGGTGCCTCGGTCTTTCTTTTCTTGTTAGCTTCTATGTCTTCATCCAGCATGCGTTGCATATCCTGAGCCTCTCCATAGGCCTCCAATAGTGTGGTGAAACGTGTAGGCCCTATGGCCTTTCGAACTTGAAAGTTCAAGCCTTCGACAAACTTGCGGATCTTGCTTGCCTCAGTCGGGGTAATTGCTTGTCCAAACCTCATAAGTTCCATATACTTATCGTAGTAATCAGTCAGGGTATCTCCCTCTTGCTTCAGGTGCAAGAACTCGTTAAACTTCCTAGACTTCACATGATCGGGGTAGAACCTTTCACGCATAGCTTCCTTTAGTTGCTCCCATCCAAAGCCTTCTTGGGCGAGCAAGGTAGCTGATGCGGAAGTCCACCAGTTATCGGCTTCTTTCTTAAAATAGTAGACCGCCACTTCTATGCGTCGATCCTCTGGGCAACGCACCGAAATCAGCGCCTTGTGAAAGTCGCGGATCCAATTCTCCAGAGTGGTCGGGTCGTCCGTCCCGTAAAAGAAGTCGGGTCGGAGTTCCGCCATCTTACTCATGGTGTCTCCTCCCCCAGTCTGCTGATTGTGCAGGAGTTGGGTTAAGGCTATGGTCGCTTGTTCCAGATTCTGGAACCGAATTGGGTCATATTGTTGAGGAGCCTGAGCTTGTGGGTTTCCTTGGTTTCCTTGATTCATGGTTCCTACTTGTCTTGCACGACTCCTGGTATAATATTGAGGAGGGTTGGCAAATCGCATTGTACCTTATAAATGTGACTTTACTTAATACAATCCTAAGGTATTCACACACAAAACTTAGGCTTAAAATAATCATGTCATGCTATATGAAGAGTCTACAAGTCCAAAGGTTGGTGGAGCAGGTGCGGGTAGGGAAACCATATGAGGAGAGATAAGACAAGTCTTAGAAGCGTTCTAAACCACATACACACTCATAATTTCATCGAAATTAATCTAAATAATCAAATAAAAAGTGCCAAGCATTTATCACAACAATATTAGGACATTGAGGCACACAATATGGCACATAACAATCTCCAATAAATATCAAATAGTTAACAAGAAAGCTGCTAGACTAACCCACAACCCCGGCTTGCTTAAATTTTATTTCCAATTTTAGTTAGCCTAAGACCATTTTAATTTTCAAAAAGTTTTATTTTATGTTTTATCTTTATGTAATGGAAATCGAAAGGTCGCACTAGCGTTGGGACCGTCGGCTCTGATACCAACTGAAACAACCCTGGAACCTACGGTTCCCTGCTAGTACAACCAAACGATAATCCAAAAGTGCATTTATTAATGAAAACCGGAGAAATCCTCCAACAATAGTTTGAAATAAAACAAATGATATTGTTCAAATCTAAATTCTGAAAATCTGCTTCCTAAATGAAATGAAAAGTTCCTAGCTGCTTGATCCTAGTCTTCAACTTACGTGTGCGCTTTCCCCCACTTTATTCATAACCTGCGGGTTTTCAAATAGCAACAGCCGACCGCAGTAAAAGTTTGTCAGTAAAAACTGAGTAAGCATATACCACAACATGTAAAACAGAGTTTTGGCTAAAAGACTGGATCACAATATAACTGAAGTAACTTCACATTTAATCATTAGTTGAGCTGAGGCATATTAGAGCCCAGCGGGTAACGAATGCCCACAGAGAGGTCACGATGCAATAAATAATAATTAGAGTACCTCTCGGGATATCACAGTCCATCCCAATTCACCCTTGAACTAACTATGAGACCTTAAGTGTCGACACCCCTATACAGTTGTGACCCACACATGCATAGGTAGTACTCTATAGCTTTCACAATATAAAAACCCATATAGGGTAGGGTATGAAACCCTAGGAGGTTCGTCTCACGTGCGCCTCCGGCCGTAGCCTTCACACACATCCTCTGTACATCGCCCCATATCATTTATCGTTCATTAATATATCACATGATCATTCTAGTAACCGCATACTTTCGAAAGAGATATTTGCAAGAGATTTCCGAAATTCAAATCTTAGAACAGTTGGACGATACACAAGTAACACACGCCAAACACATTTTGATAGTCGAATGTGTTGTGCATATAAACTTACTTGGATTGGAAGAGAGATCGTCACACGAAAGCAAGCACGCAACTACTCGTAATACGGGTCCTCAATGAACTCGCCTCCTACGAACTCGGAATCTACAATAGCAATCGTTCCTAATTAATATAGTGCTAACACGACGTTAACACATACAAGTCCTATGTGCAAATGTATATAATCCGCCCTATTTCATTCCCCAAAATTTGCTAGAGTAAAAAAAAAAAGATTTTTATTTAAAATATAGTTTACAAAAACTAACGTTTATTATCATAAAAATAATCTTTATAAACTTATAAGGAAATAAAGCTTGTTAAGAAAATACATTTTGATTTGTTATAAAACATCTCTTGTAAAGTAACTAAGATAATACTTTTATCTTTATTGATAATATTATTATTAGAGCTAACTATTTGTCTTGAATATATACACCACTAACTACATACAACAATCAAAGTAACCCAACACTGAACGTCTTGGTACTACATGAACCAGAACCTCCCCAGTTTTCCTTTATATATATATATATATATATATATTGTTTTATTCCTTTTTGAAAGGTCAACCACACCCACTGGTGTGTTAATGGTACTATCTTTAACAACAAAAGACCCATTCCATTAGAAAACCCACTGTAACCATTTCTACACACCCAAGTCCTTCAAAATTGATCGATTGGCAAGGCTATAATGCAAATCAGAAGCAAAACTGAAAATTGATACTCAAAACCACACGGTGCTTACCGAACGGGTTGACGGAAGGTGAAGCCGACGACGGCGATGGCCGTTGGAGACGATGGCGACGATGGCGAGCACCGTCGCTGCTACAGCTTGGGTTGTCGGACGCCGAACAGAGGGACGACGTCGCACGGTGGGACGGAGCCGGACGCTGGCTCGCCTGGTCGGGGATGGCTTCGGCTTTTTCCGGCCGGGTTCGTCTCCGGCAATTCGACGGGAGAGCGCGAGGGAGAGCGAGAGAGATTGAGGGCTATTGGTGTGGAAAAATTCTGAATTCGAGGTGGGTTTATATAGTCGGAGAGAGAGGAATCCGACCGGCAATCGAAGACTTTCCGGGTTGATTTTCGATTTCGATCGAGTCATGAATTTGGGCGAGATTCGGAGTTTGAGAGTCGAATTCGTGCTTGGGTGCAATAAGGACTGAGTCGGGACGGAATTCGGGTTGCGTGGTGGTGTTGGTTGTCGAGTTGGAGTAGGAGGCGGAGAAGGTGAACGGAGAGGACTCTCCTGTGCGTTGAGGCAAGTGGAGAAGATGACAGGAGGAAAGTTATAGTGTGGCGGGAGTACGAGTTGTTGCGGTGGTTGGCTACGTGAAAATAATTAAAACGTGTCGTTTTGGTTACGTTAAAAACATTACACCACGCACAACTTTTAATAACTAAAAACGTATCTAACTTTTATAACTTTTACTAAAAACAAAATATGTAAAAACAAAAGTTTACTAATATTATTTTTCTTAACTTAGAATTATATATATGTATAATATATATATATATATATATAACATCTAAAAATTAAAAAATACTAATTTTATAAATCCTATTAACGGACCAAAATATTCAACAATCTCCTAAAAATACCCCCAAAATTACGGGGTATTACACTTATGCTATTAAAATTTTGGGGAATGGCCTAAACATTGACATCTGGAAAGATCCTTGGGTACCCAATCTGGAGCTCTTCAAACCCAAACCCCCTGATGACCTTTGGAGAGCTCCTAAGAGGGTTAGTGAATAGATAAACTGGGATGAGCTAGCTTGGAATGCCAATCTGCTAGAAAGATTGTTCACTGATGAAGAAATTGCAGCCATTTAAAACATCAAGATTCCTCTTAATCCAGTAGATGATATGTGGAGTTGGAGCAAAGATAACTCTGGTAAAGTCACTACTAAAGCTGCTTATAAAGTGATAGTTATTTCTGCTCACAATCAGGTTAAAGATATGTGGAAGTGGATTTGGAAAAGCCCTTTACATAATAGATTGCAATTTATGTTATGGAGAGTGGCTGCAGGGGTACCTCCAATGTGCAAAGGAGGTGTCATCCCCTTAAATTATAGTATGTGTTGCCTTTGTGGGAATGAGAAGGAATCTGAAAATCACATTTTCTTTGAATGCTCAGTGGTAAGGAGTATCTGGTTCCAAGAGGGACATATCAGAATTGATGTTTTCCCAGGTGGAGACATCATAAAGTGGCTGGAGCTGTTCTTAGATCCTGCTAGTGAGCTTCAAAAAGACCATTCATCTTCTATAGATTGGAGGTGTTTATGTGCAGTGATAATGGAGAAGGTGTGGATGGCCAGAAATAAAGTTATGTTTCAAGGTGATTATTCTCTTTTACATAATCTCCATAAGGACTGCAAAAGAGCCTATATGGAGTTTATGTCCATTTACAGTGTAGATACACCTATTTCTGAAAGAACCAACAAGATATCTAAGTGGTCTCCTCCCCTGGAAAATCTCCTCAAAGTAAGCTGTGATGCTGCCTTCAAAGATGGTATTTTTACTGCAGCTTATGTGGTGAGGAATTCAAATTCTGAAGTGATTTTTGCTGAAGCTGTGGAGGGAAGATGTGATTCTGTTGTGGAGGCTGAATTTGCTGCTATTGAAAGAGCCATTCTTAGAAGTCATGAAGAGAATTGGAGATCTGCTACTTTTGAAACTGACTCTCGACTGGTGGCTTCCCTCTTTGAAAGAAATAGTAGAGGTCACTGGATTCTAAATACTAGACTCAAGGCCTGCAACCTGATTTTAAAATCCCTGGAAGGAAGAGTCAATTTTGTCCATAGATTAGCAAATGAATGTGCCCACAATGTTGCTAAATGGACTCATTCTCATCATAGTTTTGGATTCATATATGTTTCCCTTTTACCTTGCTTTAAGGATCTCTCTGTTGGGTCTGATCCCCCCAGTTTTTCTTTTGTTGGTTCTTAATATAGTTCTGGTTCATCAAAAAAAAAAAAAAGATGTAACCCGACGTAATAATGCATATATCTGACATGAAGTTGAAGTACTTATGGTGGATTCTCGCCATTTTCTTGTACGCCCTCCTCTGATCTGCTCCTAACAGCGTGTGCCTAAATAAAATAGTTCGAACATTAGTTCGAACATCTGCATAAAATAGCTCATTCAGTGATGATATTTTGAGATCATGAAAGTACCTCTTTTAATTATTGAAATATTTTTTACTAAAGAAGTTTTTAGCCGGCAACTGTCCATATGCATTACCAGTCCGTCCCAGCTCTTTCTTCCCATCTGACTTTTTTGACTCGTATCTGTGTCACTTTGACCGGGTGATTTGGATAGTAAAATAATACGACTTTTTGATAATCTTTTCACCATAATATAAAGCAACTTTTACTCTACAACACCATGAAAAAATTATTAAAAAATTACATCGGTTTGCTATTCAAATCATCGGGTCAAAGTGACCCAGTGAATAGTGACAAAAGTCAAATTGAGAAGAAAGAGTTGGGACAGAGTGGTACAAAATTAGGGCAGTTGACATCATAGTAGTTGCTCAGTCATGTAGAGAACAATTTTTGCTTCAATTATTGTTGTGCATGGTACTTTTTATTTATACAACCGTATGTTGTAACGTTTCATCAAGTACACTTTGAGGACATAAATAATTTTGTTTTTATCTACAGGAAATGAAGTCTCAATTTTTTTTTTTTTTTTTTACCATAGATCTTATAGTAACGATCTTTTGAATCATTGAGGGGGTGTTATGTGCCGAAAGATTAATTATGCAATATGCACAATCTTGCATAATAATGCAATATGCACAATCTTGTTGATGTCAGAGGTCTTAGGGATAAACAAAAATAAAAAGAATTAGGGAACAAGACGGTGATATTCATAATGGAAGAGAAAGATACAAACTAAAAAGGAATTTTTTAAGTTAGTTACTGAGGGCTCTTTTTGAAAAGTTAGTAACATGTTGGTTTTTACTTAAAATCTTTCCTCGTATGTAATTTTATGAGTTATAATCTACCAATATAACAATTCAAAATCACAGATGAAGAAACGTGAGAGGGCGTGATTATAGGATACGGCGAGGCAAAGAGAAAAAAAAATATACACATTCATAAAAGCCACAATTAGAATAGAACATTTGAATGTTTACCAAGAAAATCTGAAAGTTCCATCCCCAAACTCATCCTTTATTAACAACCTGCACGAGAACAATGAGTACATCAACTACAAAGAAAACTCAATCCAAGAAAATAACAGAAATGAAAGGTCAAGAATAAAAACATATTTCACCATTACGTAGGGAAATCCACCGTGAGGGAGCCTGGAATTTTATAGTGCAAACACAAAAAGAGAAATTCACATCTTAAAGAAGCAGAGCAAACGGTTTTTGAGGCAATGAATGCCGATAAAGCGGAAATGTAACGGTTGTGTGAATTATGCCTTTAATACTGACATTTTCTCCACAAAAATACATTTATAACTTTCTCAAAAAAAACACAAAGTTTTTAAATATGACTCAATTAGAAAATCTTTATTTTAGTTAAGGGTATTTTTTGGCAAAACAAAAAATGTAGAAAATGGAGAAAACACTCCGAAGTGTTAAACACTTTGGAGCTCTTCAGTTTTTTATAGTAGTAGAGATAAGTAATGTACCATCGTATTGAAGATTATTTGAATTAAAATCAGCTGGTACGAGCATGGTTAGTGCATATCGTTAGAGCATTTTTGTAATAGTTGAATATTACCTTATTATGTTGTTTCCTATGTGCGTATTATTTGTTTCTTTTGTTTTTCTGCCATACATTTATTTTTCTTAAGTGATACGACTAATCTGCGGCTAGTTACACCCCACTTTTCTCTCATACAAGTAATGTACCCCTGTTTTTGAAGGTATTTGAATGAAAATCACTTTTTTTTTTTTTTTGAAATAGAATTAACATCACTTTGTACGATCATGATTGGTACTACTACATATTATTAGAGTTTTTATCTAGAAGAATGCAATTTTATCTATTTCTGTCAATTTTTTGTCAAGTTATTATCAATTTCTTTAATATTTTCTAAACCCCAGAATTTTGTCTTTTTTCTTGGATTGTTTTTAGTGTGACCAAGACGCAACCCATAGCCCATCCCTATTTAACGAAGTACGTACCCCCAACTCTTCTTGCACGATTAGTATTCTCCTACACTACAACAATGGAGCAAGAAGAATTGAAAACCAGCAGAAACGCTGCGAAGAAGGAAGCAGCGAAGCTCGCCAAACTCCAGAAGAAACAACAACACGTCGTCGCCGCTTCTGTTGCCGCCGTCGTATCCATGACTCTCGACGGTCCCGACCCCTTAGCAGCCAACTACGGCGAGGTACCCCTGGTGGAAATCCAGTCGAAGGCCGTCACCGTGGGTTCTCTGACTCCTGATTTGAAGGACCAGACCGTTTTGATCCGGATAATCCCAAAAATCCTAAAATCTATCAATTTTTAAAAAATGAGTCAGATTAATTATCAAAATTTAATCGATTAAGCGAATAATTAACCTTTTAATGTTGGGGTTCCTATGCAATTTGTCCTGAAAGAAAATTCAAAGGCAAGGTTTGAGGGTACTTCGGAAAAAAATGTTTGTGAGCAGAATGAAAAGAAGAAAAGCAAAATCTACTTAAATCTCCATTTCGAAGTACTCCACATAAGAACGGCTAGAACCCTAAAACCCTAGCCACCATCCCCCCTACAAAGCAAAACTCCGGTGGGCGACGATGGGGCCTCTGGACGAGAAAGAAACCGCCCAAGTCTTCGAAAAGATGTTCAAATTCGTCGGCAACAACCTCAAGAACATCATCGACAACCCCTCTCACGAAGGCCCCGACTCCACCCCATGCCGCTTATACTTCCGCCTCCAGAAGAACCGCGTCCACTACGTCAGCGAATCCCTCGTCAAGCGAGCCACAACATCAAACGAGACAAGCTCATCTCATTGGTTGAAAAATCATTTTTCAACCAAAAAATGATTTTTCGTGGGAACCAACCCGGACCCCGATGGGGACGACTCGGATCCGGCCAAAAAAAGAAACTTCTCGGTTGGTGTTTTTCAGGTTACATGTTATTTTTTGGTTGGTTTATTTGTTAAGGAACCGGATCTGGTCGGCAACCATGTACGACAACCATGACCTCCGAGATGTCCTTCATGTACGACAACCATGTCTTGAAAGGCTGGTTGGGGAGGATTACGGAGAACATTGTGGCGCAGGACGGTGTTGTGGTGTATTCGATGGCGGATGTGCCGCTGGGGCTCGGTATCGCGGCGAAGTCGACTTCGGATTGTAGGAAGATGGACCCGAATGGGATTGTGGTGCTGCACCAGGCTGATATTGGGGAGTATTTGAGGATGGAGGATGATCACTGAGGGAGAACTATATTCTAAATAGAATTCCTAAAAGGAAATTGGACAAAACCGCATATGAAATGTGGAAAGGCCGAAAACTCTCATACAAACATTTGAGGGTATGGGGTGTCTTGCTAAAGTAGCAACCCCACAACCGAAAAGGTCAAGTTAAGACCTCAAGCAATAGATTGCATCCTCATTGGGTATGCGGCGAATAGTAGTGCTCATAAATTGGTTCACAAATCAAAAATACCGGATATTCACGAGAATAATATTATTAAATCAGCTAATGTCTCATTCTTTGAAGATATATTTCCTTGCAAGATAAATGAAGTACAAGCTTCTGGAAAACGGTCGCATGAAACTGCCATTGGCAATGACCAAGAGGAAGAGGTAAGGGGGAGTAAACGAGCCAAAACGGAAAATTTTTTTTGGACCTGATTTCCTTACATATTTAACGGAAAATGATCCAACAAGTTATAAGAGGCCATGTTAAGTGTTGATGCTCCATATTGGAAAGAAGCTATTAATAGCGAAATTGAATCCATCTTATAGAATAATACTTGGGAATTAGTAGACATTCGACAAGGCTCCAACCCCCTTGGTTGTAAGTGGATTTTTAAGAACAAGCTTTAACCCGACGGTACAATCGACAAGTACAAGGCAAGACTTGTCGCGAAAGGGTATAGGCTGAAAGAAGGACTAGATATCTTTGACACATATTCTCCTGTGACCAGAGTTACTTCTATTCGGATGCTTATCACAATTGCCGCAATATTCAATGTTGAAATACACTAAATGGACGTTAAAACGGCTTTCTTGAACGGAGAATTAGAGGAAGTAATCTATATGGAACAACCGGAAGGGTTTAAAGCGACAACAAATATTGTGGGCTAAAGAAGTCCCTTTACGGACTAAAACAGGCTCCCAAGCAATGGCACGAGAAGTTCGAAAAAGTCATGAGTTGCAACAACCCCCTTATCCGGCTCGGACAAGACCGGGAGGGCGATGCTAAAAGTAACGGCGGAAATCAAAAGCATAACATCCCACTTATTTATTACATAACATTAAACATCCAAAAGTCATTAGATATTACATAAGTCTTTCCAAAACTACTACATAAGGTGAGCTAGCCAACTACATCACTACTCGTGCTGAAAACCGTCTACGTGAGTCCCGTACCCTGCTATGCCATAGTCCTCAGCTCCTAAGCCTGCGGTGGGAAGGAAACAGGAACCGCAGTTTCAAAGTCAGTACAAAAGACTGAGTAAGCGACACCCAAGCATGTAAAACAGATGAAGAATGAATATCTTTTCATTTGCAATAACTCATAACAGGAAATGAATAACATGAATAAAATAACTTCTCTGAAACACAAGCTCAACTGAAACTTCTCTTCTTCATTAAACTTCTTTCTTTTATAATATCCAAAACTCAGGAAAACTGTATTATTAATCTGTGTTGATGCGGGGAAGATCTACTATACTATCACTAGCAGCCATGACCTAAAGTGCCGGCACCCCCCTAAGACTCCTCGCGGCCAGAGATGTGAGTACATGGAGCGACCCGGCAGGTTGCGACCGAGTTAAAATAAGCGGGTCGAGTGTACGAAGTCAACACGACCAATCTAGATAAAAGCAATCACAACGATCCCCGCACAACTCTTTCCACTTTAATTAATTATGCATTCATGTTGTTCGTGTGACAGTAATAAACAGAGCAACTTCTGAAAATATAAGAACGTCACAATGAAAATAAACAATAAATATTTTGAGACGAATATAAAAGCTAAAACGAGACACGAAAGGAACTAGGCTCGCAAGACTTGGCATGTTCACTTACCTTATTTTCCGTAGCAAAAGCACGTCCTAGCAGTGGCTTGGGCCTACAAAGACGTCACCTACAAATCGTGTCTTCTACGTCAACAAATATCCAAATAAAATGCTATAAGTCCTAAAAGAGTATTTATATCAACTTAAACCCCACTATTTATATTTCTATCTTTTTATTACCCACTTATAATTTCATAGAAATAAAACAACTCATCTATTTTTAAACAACTATTATTATTATTATTATTTAAAGGTGACTAATAAAAATATGAGCTAAAGAAATTATACTTAGGAACTAATTTGAATTATAACGACAAAGTGATATTTCGACTATTAAGTTTTAAGAAAAACTATACATGACACTATAATATTAGAAAGTCTAATTTTACAAGTTTAATAACCAATTTTTGTAGACTAAGTGATTAAACAATTTTTTAATAAAAACTTTTTTACAAAAACGTTTCTATTTTAGTTTCAACCAACACGTTTACTATTTATTTAACCGAATAAATTTTTCGAGACGAGAACAAAAGCTACTATTTTTAGAAATCATCTTTAAACTCACAATTATTATTATTAATATTTTTATTTTTAACTAAAAGTGTGATTTAAATTATATAAACTCTAATTTGTAATAAAAATCAACAAATACTCTAAATTATATTTAAACAGTTATGTTAAAAGTCACTGGTCACCCTATAGTTTCTGAAAATATCAAACAGTCCCCCCCTTAGCCATGTTAACAGGTTTATAAAAATTACACTTTGACCCCTTTTCACGAACAAATCCGTTTTAGCTCTTCTAATCATGAATCTAGCTATCAACTTTTGGTTTTGATTATGTAGAATGACTAAACAGAGGGTATAGCACATACCTTGGCCAAAAATGGCCGGAAACCGTTGAGATATGCGTCGGGTCGAGGTATCAAATCGGAGTCGTCAGACTTTGAAGCTCACCCGCCGGAATTAATGGCTTCTTGGCCGGTTCGGAGCCTTCTGCTGTCCTAATCGGGGCCTTAGGAGTCTAGTGGTAGTACTGGTGGTCGCTGGGTGTGCTTTGGCGGAGCTTCGGCCAAGTGGGTCGCCGGAATCAATGGTGACGGCGGCGGCAGTAGTGGCTCTTGCTGCTGCTGCTATCCTCCTGCGCCTCTGACCTTCCCTGGGTTCGTAACAAGGGGCAGAGAGGCTGAGGGAGTGGGACGAAGAGGAGGGAGAAAGAGGCGGTGAAGTGGGTCTTCACCGGTGGTTGTCCCGACGGGAAACACGACGGGGTGGTGGTTCTGCTACTCTCCGCTAGTAGCTGCTTCTCTCTCTGTCCTTCTCTTATGGTGTGGTCTTCGATTACCAGAGAGGAAGTGAGGGTGAGAGGAAGCAGAGGGTGAAGGGTTGCTGGGTGGTGCTTGCTGCCGGAAATAATGGCGGCAGTGGTGGAGGGTGGCTGCTGCCTCTCTTCCTCCGCTGCTGCTGTTGGCTCTCTGGTGGCAGATAGGTGGAGAGGGAGAGAGAGAGAGCTGAGTGGTGGTGGTGGTGGGTTTTTGCCGAACAAAACAACAATGGTGGTGATGATGATGTTAACGGTGGTGAAGGTGGTGGTGGTAGCTGCTGGTGTTGTGTGGAGGTAGGGGCTGCTAGTGAGGCTCTTATATAGAGCTGGTTACTTGGTGGCCAAGGAGTGGAGGGCGGTGGTGAAGCCTCCCAAAGGTTGGGGCGGTTACGGGTTGGAGGCGGTGATGAAGCTTTTCCGTGAAGAAAAGAGTTGGTGAAGATGTGAGAGAGGGAGGAGTTATAGGGTGTGGGTGAAGTACTAGTGCTTTTGGTGATTCGGTGTGGCAACCACACCTAGTCTCGCGGTGGTCGGGTACGCGTTTAAAATCATAACTTTAACTAAATCTACGAAACGTTATCGTATTACTTCACGATTTAATCTAATAATTATTCTTAAAACATTAAAACTCAAAATCTATTAAACATTATTTGTCAATAAAATTATTATTATGCTATTATAATGACTATTTTACCCCTACTAATTAAACGGGGTATTACATCCTTCCCCCCTTAAACAAAGCTTCGTCCTCGAAGCTAAAATCAGGCAACTACTCATGATACTTAATCAATCCAACAAACAACTATCTAACAGAATTACTATCGCACGGCTGACAAATAATTTCACGCAACAAATAATAGCAAGTAGCAAGTAGCCATTTTAAGCTATACGTAGTGCAACACGTAACACCAAATTAGGTCGTGGTCACATCAATCTAATTAAGTGGTCTTAGTCTCATTCAGGTTCTAAGTCTCAAGGTCAAACGTATCTAAAAGGTATTCAAACATATCTTAAAGGTATTCAGACCTATCTCAAAGGTGCTTAAGACGTGAAAATATCAAACTAAGACGTAATGGCATTAAACAGAGGGTTGCGTCCACTCCCCCTTAGAGAGTGACGTCCCCGGAACTCCACGTACCTCATTAAACAAGTGCGGGTACTTCTTTCTCATTTCTTCTTCAGCCTCCCAAGTTGCTTCTTCCGTTTGGTGGTTGGTCCAAAGTACTTTGACTAGCTTGACACTCTTGGTTCTCGTATCCCTTGTCTTTGTATCCAGTATCTTGACAGGTTGTTCCTCGTATGTCAGTGACGGGTCGAAATCCACTGGTTCCGGATCCAACACATGGGACGGATCTGGTACGTACTTCTTTAGCTGGGATACGTGAAAAACATTGTGTACTTTCCCCAAGTTCGATGGTAGGTCCAGCCGGTACGCAACTTCCCCTATTTTCTCAATAACGTCGTATGGACTGACACGCTCCAACTGCAAGTGTACAGCTGTCGTGTGTAGTAATAAACCGGAAATCCGGGTTGTCGAACCCAAGGGACTTTGTTTAAATTAACTATTATTCTAAACCTTATGTGGGTACGTCGCAAGTTGTGTTTTTATCTAATTCTAAGAAAATAAACGCAATATTCTCAATTAACCAAGTGAAATAGTTCACGATTAATAAAAAATGAATTTTAGGGTTTTATCAAATAAGAGAAAAGTACCGGGAATTCTCTAGGTTCACTAGGTTGATCTAAATTTATATTTTGATTTGTAAAACAACCACGTGTCATTCACTATTAATCAAGCAATATTAAACTTACCGAGTTACCAAGCAAGTTCACTATACTTAAACTAAACCAAACCGAGTTACCAAGTCTAGTTTACCTTTAAGCACGCATTGAAACCATATTTCTACTTTAACGATCCTAGTTAACGATGCCGAGTTACCAAACATTGATACGACTAGGTGGATTATTCAATTTACCGACTAATTCTCACGGAGTTACCACGTGAAAACTAATTGAGTTTATCTCTACGTTAGCTACTCGCAAAGATAATATAATTATGAACGTAAATAATTCATAATAGTGAATAAACACGTGAGATTAAGCTAGAACATGCATTACAATCATCAAAACATCAACTTTAGATCAAACCCTAGCTACACCAAACGAGAATTCCCAGCTAAAAGTGTTTAGCTACTCATATTCATAATCAAAACGACAAGTCTAATGAGTTTAAACATAAAAATCAAGAAAAGAAGAGAGTTTAGAATCCAAACGAATGATCCAAAGCTCCTAAGCTCTCCCAAAAGCTTCTTGATCTCCAAAAGATGTCTCTAATGTCAAAAACTACTGAAAAAGTCGACCTAGAATGCTTAAATACGTTTCCATAATCTTATTACAAAGTTTGGATAAACTACGAAAAAGCCCCGGAAAAATTCTGCACTTTCAGCGCTGTCTTCGTAGGAAGACATTTGTCTTCGTAGGAAGAGTCTTCGTACGAAGACAATTTGTCTTCCTACGAAGGTCTACTCACTTAGATACTGCAAGCATGTTTTGGAAGACATTTTTGCCGAGCCAAAATTTGGCTAAGTATTTTGTCTTCGTACGAAGACATTTGTCTTCGCACGAAGACCCTCTGTTCCAGCCCTCTTTTCTTTGACTTTCTCTTCCTTCCTTTGACTTTCTCCTTCCTTCCTTCTTCCATTGACCTTCCTTTGAGTTCCTTTGACTTTCTCCTTCCCTTTGACTTTCCTTTGAGTTCCTTGTTTCCGAAGTTCGCTTCCATATCCCGCATGATCTTCCAAGCCCTGTTTTCCTGCGAATCACAACACGAAAACACAACCCGCGATCATATCACAATAAAAGCTCAAAAATCTAAAGAAACGCCCGGATTTAACAAGTAATGCATGTGAACTCACATTATCACATTTAAGCTCAATTTACTCAAAAGACGACGAATTCTCCATGATAAGCACGCAAAACGTAGAAATAAAAGGCATAAAATAACTCCGAAAACGGAGTTATCAACTACCCCCACACTACCTTTTGCTCGTCCCGAGCAAATCTCCAAAGTCAATTCCATTTCTCTCAAGCCAAAACTTCTCTCGCTTTCCCGCAATCCATCCAACTTTGCATACTAATCTAATTATTCATTGCATAACTTCCCTACGCCATTTGCATACTTTCACCTCACATTGCATACAAAACCATTAACACTTGCATACTAATCCGAGTAGAACAATTCACCACCCATCCTTCTTACTAGTCGACACGACTCGATTATACACAATGCACCTATATGCAAATGCAATATTCACAATGCAAGTATTGAAATAACAATTTTTTTTTTCTTTTGTGAGATTGGGCAATCTCCATTAGCTTAAACCGGTTCACACGAAGCGATGAGAAATCTAGACACAAGGAATGGTTTGAAATCAAATTCGACAACATGAATCCCCCCTAGCTAGTATAGAGAACCTAACTTTACTAAGTACAAGAATACAATACCTTTTCATGTGTGCCACAAAATAAGAGGCTACGCTAGGCTAAGCCACGTTCAAGGTCCGAGCTCCTAATCCGCTAACGGGTTTAGAATGATGAGGCTTTAGGGACAAATAGAATAATAATCAAACACAAGTCCTAAGGCGTCACATTCTCACAAATACCGTAGCTCACACACCCTCACAACAATGATAGAAACCAAGCCCGAAACTCACCATCTCCGGCCCTCGATCCCCTCACACCCCGGTACAATTACGATCTCCGCGGCTATTGTCATGAATGAAGTATAAGCCAAAATTTCCCGTTCGTGAACTAGTCGCTTCTCCACTCGTTCTTCCACAAAGCTTCTCATTCTTCCTTTATTCATCTCTCCTTTTTTTCTCTCTTTTTTTTCTGATTTTTTTTTTCTAATTGATTTTTTTTTTTTTAATCTCTCAAAATCCTGCACAATTCCTTCAATATCTGTCTCGAGTGGTCTTCCAAGTGTCAAGCTAACATATGATAGTACGGGGAGACACTATCCAAATCAACATGTATAAATCACAAATAAATGTCTCTCCCTATCTCGATGAACTCCTCGGTGCAACAAACGAAGCCGCTAACATAATAGAGCACGTGTGGGGATGGAGTCGTCGCAAGCGCAATCTCGATGTCCGAAGTCAAATGTCGACACCCCCACACTCGAATGTAATCCTGTCCCCTCTCAAGTAGTCAATCAAATATCTGTCTCGTGCCTAATCCAACCAAACCTCCTACACCATGATGAGTAAGATCCGGTACCTAGCACGATCCACCTATTAAATTCCCCCAACCCAAGTTTTGTGTGTATTGGATGGTACACACTCACGGCTCTCCTCACTTGTGTCCATGTTTTAATGCCATGGAACACCGCCACACCGAAGTGCGCAAGCCTACTCTCACTCACCCTCGCATTCCCCTCGAAGATCACACATGAAGTGCATGCGATATGTAAGACTCACACAAATATAGCATGAAGTACTCCCTCATCGAACCCCCTCAACTACAACACCCTCGTGACGCACTAAAGCGGTGATTCTAACCAATCAGTGATGAAGGCCAAAAATCGTCACCCTAAGTCCAAAGGTTGTCAAAGAATCCATGGTTCAAATCAGGGTTTACTAGTGGTCCTACAAGGTAAGTTCTATAAGCAGTGAGTGCTCTAATACACACCTCGCACAGCTGTTCTGTGTGCCACTACGAGGCGGGTTGGCGACTACCTAAGACGTACACAAGAACGTTCGGCTTGTTTAGCTCACACCTAGCTCAACTCTGGTAAGAAAACTAGGCACACACTTTAGATTTGAAAAATTAAATTCGTGTGTAAAATAGGCACGCATTCCCGTAAAGAAAGTTTCTCTATACTTACTAAGGGAAACTCACATTGTCACTCTCGATCGCAATTCACGCCCTATGCCTAAAAGTCTCACACATCTCGATTTTTACCGAATTTTCAGCTCCTTTCGATTGCCCTTTCTCAAATTTTTAATTTTTTTGGTGTTTTCACATTTTTAGTTTTTTTTTTTTTTTTTTTTTTTTTTTTTTTTTTTTTAAGTTTTACCTATACTATATGCACGGCCAACTCGACTACTGACTCAATAATGGTGGGATGACTCAATAATACCAAAACGTGCACGCAAAAAGATGAATAATAAAAAGAAAAATAAGGACATAACCAAAAATTTCTAACTACATGCTGACACGGGCGATGCAAAGACTCAACACTGACTAGTAAAAAGGACTCAACCACCCCCACACTAGGATGCATCGTTGTCCTCAACGATAACATGAGGACTCAACAATTCTAGCACGAGGGCACACTCCACTACTCGTCTTCTTCTTCCTCCTCTTCATCTTCTTCCTCATCATCTTCTTCTTCCTCATCCTCACTCGGCGGAACCGGATACTCAAATTCATCCTCCTGGAACCACGGATCCGCCGTCGGGACCGGTGGAACAAACTCCCTCGCCGCCTGACCACTCGACTGTATGACCCACTGGCCCACCATCTGGATTAATACACCCAGCTTCGCCTGATTGTCCCGAGTGTGGGCAAACTGGCGTCTTCTCTCGATTCTATCCCGGGCCATCTCCTCTCTCAGGTGGTCATAGGCAACCTGGTTATCAAACCTAGAGGTGTTCATCCTCCTACCCTTGCCCTTCTTCCTTGCTGTCTCATCAAACCTATGCCACTTCCTAGCAGTAAACGGTTTCAAATCCATGTCTCTCCCAATGACTACTTCGGAAGTTTTGGCTAGGTGAGTAAGCAAGCAAGTATGACCGGGACCCAACTTGTTAGTCCTCGACACCCTCTCAAGATAATTCTCCCAAATCAGTTTAGGGATATTGATTCTAACCCCGGTGTAAAGACAGAGAGCCCAGACCGATAGGCGGAAAGTGTAACTAGGGTTTCGTGTGATTCCCAAAACCCAGTTCTCTAGCAATTCACAGCACCACCTTGCCTCCGTCCTATAATGCTTCTTTTCGGCCTTCCAATGAATCACCTCCCCTTTTCTGTCCCATGGATCTACCCCTTTCGCAAAACAGAATGCATTCAAACGAGACCAAAGATTCTCACTACGAAGAACAGTCTCGTACCCACAACCCTCTTTCAATGCAGGGAAACCCATGGCCAAAGCGATAGTCTCTGGCGTGAAGACTATCCACTCGTTCCGACAGTACACAAGACGAGGGTCTTGGCTCTCACCATCTTTTGCATAACGCAAATTGACACAAAACTCTCGCGCAATATGCGAACTAGACGGCCCTACTAGCTTAAACCAATTGGTAAGCTTCTCGCGCTCAAAAATTTCCTTGATTGCTTGAGGCATGTCCTCGTGCAATGGAAATGCCTTTTCGGGCTGCCCGTTCTTAGTCAAGTAGGTATCTTTGCGAGAGTCAATATGGGCCTCGTAAGTGACGAAACGGAAGCTATCATAGCACCCGGGCCCAACACTACTGTCTTTCAAATTAACCTTAGCCTTTCGTCGGCCTACAATGCCCGGTTTAGCCGGGAAAGGGGCATTCAAGATAGCATATTGGGGAATGGGCGGTATTTCTAATTGAGGCTCGCCCGACCCCGATGCTTCTTGCGAAGTACCCTCGCCCGTCTTCCGTTTCTTTCCACCCGCCATTAAGACCACAATTTCAAATTAAACGAGAAATTCAACTATTGTGCACGTGACAAGAAGTGTGTACTGAATGAAACATGTAGGCACGTAAGCAAATAATTCCTAGGACTTTACGCAATCGCCCCCAAAGCACGCTACTAAGCGCAACAAAAAATAATTGGGCTTTTACTCAATTTGTGCCTAGGACTCGAATATTGAAATAACAAGTTTTAGAGTGTACCTACGTGCCCGGAGCAAGTCTTACGGGCACAAAAATTTCAGAATTTGACAAACCGGGCTGATTTTGAGGTTGCCGGGAGAATTTGTCGAAACTTTGAATTGGTTGATGCTCCGTACTCCTTGTGTAGTCCCCGTTAGCGTTGCCTTCTTGACCGTAAGCTGAATCAAGCTCTAATTCGTCCAATTTCTCAATTCTTGCTTCGAAACCCTAGTTTCTTCTTCCTCTGCTTTCTCTCTCGTCTCTCAAGCTCACTCAAAACCACCTTGCAATCCTTGTTCTCCTCTGAATGGCGAGCAAAATCTTGGGTTGTTTGCTGAATTTGGTGAAGAAACAAGGGAGGAGGCAATTCGTGGTGAGGTCGCGGCTATGGAGGTGAAGAGCTGGTGTTTGTGAAGAATGAAGAAGAGGGACGAATTGCTGATGATGAAGCTCCTCTTTTCGTGCAAAAGGTCTAAACAACCCTTACTATCTTGCTCCTCTTTGTTCTCTGTGTGTGGGCTGAAAAGTCATTTTGCCCGATGTCTTCGTGCGAAGACAAATGTCTTCGTGCGAAGAGTCTTCGTACGAAGACAATTTGTCTTCGCACGAAGGTCTTCCTATATAGATACTGCATTGTGATATAGGAAGACAACTTCAGAGCTCAAGAATTTTTCTAAGTACAAAGTCTTCGTACGAAGACAATTTGTCTTCCTACGAAGACAATGCTGGAGCTTGCCAAATACATCCTTTTCGTCAAATTTTCGCGTATCCGATCGTGCCTTTGCTTTCCAAAGGATCTCCTCGACCTCGAGACTCCCTTTTTACCTTAATACACTCCCAAAATCCGGGGAGTATTTCATTTGTCACTTTCACGCGTTCCAAGGCACGTTTTGCATTTCCGGATGCTTTTGGCCTCGTTTTACTCGCTAAAGCATCCTTTTTGGCGTAACTTCTTCATCCGGACTCCGATTTGTGCGATCCACCTGTCTACAGAAAGCTCTCGACCAACCCCACACGTTGGCACTATTCAATCCTTATTTCAGTCTGTCCTTCAAAATTTCACCTCGTAATCCGTGCCGGCGTGCTAGCTTTCTCCGTTCACTAATTAAATTCTTGCGCAAATCAAGACGGGGAGTCCGGGAACATGATCTTCCCCAGGTGCGTGTGTTGAATAGGTGCAGGAATGGCTTTTATCTTCAATTCCTTCACTTCGGATCCCGATACGCGTATTGGGCTGCAAATCTTGACTTTTTACTCTGTTTCGCACGCGCGCATCAAGAAGGGGGATCCGAAATAGGCCTTTCATCTCGTATTCCTGCACATACTCATTGGAAATATTAAATCCACTCTCTCGCACCTCTCAATAAAATCAAATCGAATAAAAATTACAAAACAGTATTAAAACCTATCCTAACGCAATAAATAGGTTGGGTTGCCTCCCAACAAGCGCTTTGTAATTTAAGGTCGACGGCCCGACCCAGTTACCTCAGAGATTTCTCAAGTTGCTGGAGTTGCATGAAGCCACTCAATGACTCCAATGAAATTCCCGTCCACGTACGGTTTCGCTCTCTGTCCATTCACCTTAAACCTGTTCCCATTTGCATCCTCTACCTCAAGAGATCCCCATGGATAAACTGCAGTAATCGTGTAGGGACCACTCCACCTAGATTTCAATTTCCCTGGAAACAGCTTTAGTCTGGCATTGAAGATCAATACTTTCTGTCCTACCTTGAAGTCTCTCGGGATGATGTGCCTGTCGTGCCACAGTTTTGTCCTCTCCTTATAGATTCTCGCACTTTCATACGCCATCAATCAAAATTCTTCAAGTTCGAGTAGTGCTTGTTTTCGTAGCTCACCTGAGAGCTTAGCGTCCAAATTGATCTTCTTCAAGGCCCAGAATGCCTTGTGCTCAAGTTCCACCGGAAGATGACATGACTTCCCAAATACTAACTGGTAGGGAGACATGCCTAAAGGAGTCTTGTAAGCAGTCCTATACGCCCATAAGCTATCATCTAAATGCAGAGACCAATCCTTGCGTCCCGGGTTGACTGTCTTCTCCAGAATCCCTTTTATCTCTCGGTTAGAAACTTCTGCTTGCCCATTCGACTGCGGATGATAAGCCAGTGATATCTTATGCGTCTTTACCCCATATTTGCTCAAGACATTGGCAAAGACTTTATTCACAAAATGCGATCCTTCATCACTGATTATGGCTCTGGGAGTTCCAAACCGTGTAAAAATGCTCTTACGCACGAATCTCTCTACAGTAGCTCCATCGTTTTTGGGGCAAGCCATTGCCTCCACCCACTTGGTCACATAATCCACAGCTAACAGTATATAAAGATTGCCAAGTGAAGACGGGAATGGTCCCATGAAATCAATGCCCCAGACATCAAAGGGCTCTACTTCCAACACGAAATTTCGAGGCATCTCGTTTCGGTTGGAGATATTGCCGGTTCTCTGACATCGATCACATTGCTGTACAAATAGATGAGCATCTTTATGTAAAGAAGGCCAGTAAAATCCACTTTGCAATACCTTTGCCACAGTACGCGTTTTGCCAAAATGTCCTCCGCAATTCAATTCGTGGCAGTGTCTAAGAATGTCCAAAGTGTCTGGCTCAGCTACGCATCTTCTCAACACATTGTCAGCTCCCAACCTAAACAAATAAGGGTCATCCCAGAAATAGTGTCGTGCATCTGCGAAAAGTTTCTTTTTCTGATGGAAAGACATGTCTTTCGGGACAATCTTGAGCGCCTTGAAATTTGCCAAATCCGCAAACCAAGGCACAGCTGCTACCACTACCATAAGTTGTTCATCTGGAAAATCTTCTCTAATCGGCACATCTTCTTGTTTTTCGTTCTCCAGTCGTGACAAATGGTCTGCAACAACGTTCTCTACACCCTTTTTGTCCTTTATCACTATGTCAAACTCTTGCATTAGCAACACCCATCGGATCAATCTAGGCTTCGCATCCTTCTTTGCAAGAAGATATTTGAGGGCTGCATGGTCCGTGAAAATAGTCACCTGAGAACCCACAAGGTATGGACGAAACTTGTCCAATGCGAAGATAATAGCCAACATCTCTTTCTCCGTGGTGGCATAATTAACCTGTGCAGTATTAAGAGTACGACTAGCATAGTAAATTACATGAGCTACCTTGTCTTTCCGCTGTCCCAGCACTGCTCCCACCGCGTAATCGCTGGCATCACACATAAGTTCGAACAGTAAGGTCCAGTCTGGGGTGGCTATAATGGGAGAACTAATCAGCTTTTTCTTGAGCAAATCAAAAGCTGTCTTGCAGTCTTCATTGAAATCAAACACGGCATCTTTCTCAAGCAAACCAGATAAAGGCTTTGTTATTTTCGAAAAATCCTTAATGAAGCGCCGATAGAAACCTGCATGTCCCAAGAAACTCCGTACCCCTTTGACAGACGTAGGGTAAGGAAGCTTCTCAATCACCTCAATCTTCGCCCGGTCTACCTCTAAACCTTTACTGGAGATCTTGTGCCCCAATACTATTCCCTCGGTCACCATGAAATGGCACTTCTCCCAGTTGAGCACTAGGTTGGTGTCAATACATCTGTCCAGTACCCGAGCTAGCTGCTGGAGACAGTCTTCGAACCCATCACCATAAAGCGAAAAATCATCCATGAAGACTTCAAAATTTTGCTCCATCATGTCTGAGAAGATAGACATCATACACCTCTGAAACGTAGCTGGAGCATTGCATAGCCCAAAGGGCATGCGTCTGAATGCAAAAGTCCCATATGGAGAAGTAAATGTCGTCTTCTCCTGGTCAGCTGGCTCAATCGCTATCTGATTATACCCAGAATATCCATCCAAAAAGCAGTAGTGTGAATGGTGAGCCAGCCTATCAAGCATCTGGTCCACAAATGGGAGGGGAAAATGATCCTTCAAAGTGGCATCATTGAGTTTGCGGTAGTCCATGCAAACTCTCCACCCAGTAACGGTACGGGTGGCAATTTGATCACCTTTTTCCCCTTCCACCACAGTTATACCTCCCTTCTTGGGGACACATTGTACCGGGCTAGTCCACGTGCTGTCGGAAATCGGATAGATGATACCTGCTTCCAACCATTTAAGCACCTCTTTCTTCACCACCTCCTGCATGTGAGGGTTGAGGCGGCGCTGAAATTGAACTACCGGCTTCTTGTCTTCCATGAGCCTGATCTTATGCTGGCAAACTGTGGGGCTGATCCCCTTAATATCTGCTATGGTCCATACCATAGCTGCTTTCCTCTTCTGTAGTACCTTGAGAAGCTGCTCCTCCTGTTCCCTGTCCAAACATGCAGACACAATCACAGGTAAAGTATCATTAGATCCCAAGTATAAATATTTCAAATGAACAGGTAAAGGCTTTAATTCTAAAACAAGAGCAGTAATAAGAGAAGGAGTAAGAATCTTCCTGCTTCCCTCATTAAAGAGGGGTAATGGTGGGCGCCAATGAACATCTAAAGCTTGCTCTTTCTCGCTGGAATCAAGTAGAGCAAGCTCCTCATATAGTTGCTCCAACAAAATATCGTCCTCCTCGTCCAGCGTGTATGCCTCCACCCCAAAGCACTGCTCGCTCACCGCGTATGCGGGAAACTTCATAGCCTCAAATACATTGAAGGCCACCTTCTCATCGTTGATCTGCATAGTCAGCTCCCCATTGGCCACATCAATGATAGTTCTCCCAGTGGCCAGGAATGGACGGCCCAAAATAAGAGGAACATCATCGTCGGCCTCCATGTCTAAGATCACAAAATCCGCTGGGAAGATGAGTCCTTCAACTCTCACTAATACATCCTCTAAAACACCCCTGGGGCGTTTTATTGTGCGATCAGCCATCTGCAAGCACAT
Source organism: Linanthus parryae (assembly GCA_023055425.1). NCBI lineage: Eukaryota > Viridiplantae > Streptophyta > Magnoliopsida > Ericales > Polemoniaceae > Linanthus > Linanthus parryae. Next base: position 129,332,326 of record JALGPY010000001.1, read on the forward strand.
CCTGGTAGGCTTAGGATCTCCAACACCAAGTTGCTCAAAAACCGATGTGGGCATCAAATTAATACTTGCACCAAGATCACATAATGCCCTCCCATGAAACGCATCTCCCAATGTAACCGGGATGATGAAACCGCCCGGATCTTTCATCTTCTTTGGTAGCGCTTTTTGCACAACTGCGCTACACTCCTCATTCAGAGTCACGGTTTCAAAATCATCCATGCGCCTCCTATTAGAAAGGAGGTCCTTGAGAAATTTGGCATATTTAGGCATTTGTGAAATTGCCTCCGCGAAAGGTATATTAATGTGCAGTTTCTTGAAGATATCCACAAACTTCTTGAAATGCTTGGCATCCTCTTGACTCTTCAATCTTTGCGGGTATGGCACTCGCACACTGTATTCCTCCCTTGGCTTCTGTTTCTCATCCGACTTCCTCACCGTGTCCTTTGATTGGGGATTCACGGTAGGCACGGGAATCTCTTCATCCAAGGCTTTCTCAGTGGCCTTAGTCGCCTCAGCTCGCGCGTGGCTAGGATATGGGGGGTCCTCAATAGTGATGCCACTGCGAGTTGTGATGGCATTTAGCTGCTCATTAGGAGTGATGGTATTTGCTGGAAGCATACCTGGTGGAAGCTTGATATTTTGATTGGCGATCTGTCCAATCTGAGTCTCGTGGCTTCTCATTGTGGCTTGTATTGAGACAATCGTGCTCTCCATCCTGTCTTGATTAGCTAGGAGCTTTCTCAATAGAGCATTCGTCTCTTGCTCTTCTTTTTGTGGAGCCTTCTGTTGTGGAACTTGCCTTTGCGCTTCATATGGAACATTGGGTCTCTGACCGGGTGCATATAATCCACTATTCGGATTGGCATAGCTGAAGTTGGGATGATTACGATTGTTGGGATGATAGGTGTTAGGCCATTGCTGCTGTCGCATAAAATTCACATCTTCCACACTATTATCATATCCCTGGCTTTCGTCTGCTAGTAATTCACCCATGGGCTTCTGTGATGGAGGGTGCATACCGTGAAATGCTGAGGTCATGGATTCCAGCTTTTGTTCCATAGATTCAATCTTGTTGACTAAGGATGCATCCCCCGGTTTGGAGTACCTACGAGTTTCAGTTCGTGTAGACTCTCTCTTTGACGCGTTGTTCAGCAGATCTTGAGCTCGCTGTGCTCCAAGTCCCATAAAATTACCTCCAGCTAGCATATCTAACTGGTCAGCTGTCTCCTTGTCTAATGCAGTGTAGAAATAATGGAAGAGCTTGTGCCATGGCTCCCCATGATTCGGACATCTACGGAGAATTTGGCTGAACTTCCTCCACGCATCTCCCAACGAGCTTTCTTCATCCTGAGTGAATTTTGCAATCTCAGCCATCTGCTGAGCGACTCTGGATGGTGGCAAATACTTCCTCAGAAACTCATGACAACAATCCGCCCATGTCACTATGCTACCAGCTGGCAGCTCCATAAGCCACTTCTTGGCTTTTCCAGATAAGGAGAAGGGAAATAGTAATAGCTTAACTGTTTCATCTGGAACTCGTTGGTCGTGCAGGGTTGATGTGATTTGCTCAAATACCAGCAGATGGTGATTGGGGTCATCTCCTGGAGCTCCGTTGAATGCGCACTCATCACGAACCATATTGATCATATGTTGGCGCAACTCGAAGTGTTGGGCATTGATCTGTGGCCTGACAATGGTAGGCTGATAACACGCTGGAGTAGTCCTGAAATAATCCACCATAGGGCGTTCTTCAATCTCAGCATTGTTCTGCCTGTTGTTTTCCCCATTATTCCCATTATTGTTCCCACCGATGTTCGCCACTTGTGCCCCCACACCAGGACGTGGTTGTGGATTTGGGGGAGCCAAGCGATCCATCCTTGCCTGCATCTCAGCCATTTGAGCTCTCACCTCCTCAGCTTCCGCGGCTCTGTTTGCACCCTCCTCTACAACTGCTGCTCTAGCTGCCTCCGCATCCTGCATACCTTTGCGGATCCTCTCAAACTCAGCTCTAGTTTCGTCATCCATAACTACTGAGCTTGAATTCCTCTTGTCTCTACGATGTGCTTTAAATAAGGATTCCGGGTCTTCAAACGTTGGATACAAAGGCTCGTCTCGAGAACGGGTCATGCACCGTGTAAATCAACCTGAAATCATGAAATACGCAAAACGTAGGTGAGTAACGGATATAAACAATAAATTAAAATCCCTAAGGCTAGGAATTATAACTAATTTAGCCGAAGTCCCCGGCAACGGCGCCAAAAACTTGACACGCTCCAACTGCAAGTGTACAGCTGTCGTGTGTAGTAATAAACCGGAAATCCGGGTTGTCGAACCCAAGGGACTTTGTTTAAATTAACTATTATTCTAAACCTTATGTGGGTACGTCGCAAGTTGTGTTTTTATCTAATTCTAAGAAAATAAACGCAATATTCTCAATTAACCAAGTGAAATAGTTCACGATTAATAAAAAATGAATTTTAGGGTTTTATCAAATAAGAGAAAAGTACCGGGAATTCTCTAGGTTCACTAGGTTGATCTAAATTTATATTTTGATTTGTAAAACAACCACGTGTCATTCACTATTAATCAAGCAATATTAAACTTACCGAGTTACCAAGCAAGTTCACTATACTTAAACTAAACCAAACCGAGTTACCAAGTCTAGTTTACCTTTAAGCACGCATTGAAACCATATTTCTACTTTAACGATCCTAGTTAACGATGCCGAGTTACCAAACATTGATACGACTAGGTGGATTATTCAATTTACCGACTAATTCTCACGGAGTTACCACGTGAAAACTAATTGAGTTTATCTCTACGTTAGCTACTCGCAAAGATAATATAATTATGAACGTAAATAATTCATAATAGTGAATAAACACGTGAGATTAAGCTAGAACATGCATTACAATCATCAAAACATCAACTTTAGATCAAACCCTAGCTACACCAAACGAGAATTCCCAGCTAAAAGTGTTTAGCTACTCATATTCATAATCAAAACGACAAGTCTAATGAGTTTAAACATAAAAATCAAGAAAAGAAGAGAGTTTAGAATCCAAACGAATGATCCAAAGCTCCTAAGCTCTCCCAAAAGCTTCTTGATCTCCAAAAGATGTCTCTAATGTCAAAAACTACTGAAAAAGTCGACCTAGAATGCTTAAATACGTTTCCATAATCTTATTACAAAGTTTGGATAAACTACGAAAAAGCCCCGGAAAAATTCTGCACTTTCAGCGCTGTCTTCGTAGGAAGACATTTGTCTTCGTAGGAAGAGTCTTCGTACGAAGACAATTTGTCTTCCTACGAAGGTCTACTCACTTAGATACTGCAAGCATGTTTTGGAAGACATTTTTGCCGAGCCAAAATTTGGCTAAGTATTTTGTCTTCGTACGAAGACATTTGTCTTCGCACGAAGACCCTCTGTTCCAGCCCTCTTTTCTTTGACTTTCTCTTCCTTCCTTTGACTTTCTCCTTCCTTCCTTCTTCCATTGACCTTCCTTTGAGTTCCTTTGACTTTCTCCTTCCCTTTGACTTTCCTTTGAGTTCCTTGTTTCCGAAGTTCGCTTCCATATCCCGCATGATCTTCCAAGCCCTGTTTTCCTGCGAATCACAACACGAAAACACAACCCGCGATCATATCACAATAAAAGCTCAAAAATCTAAAGAAACGCCCGGATTTAACAAGTAATGCATGTGAACTCACATTATCACATTTAAGCTCAATTTACTCAAAAGACGACGAATTCTCCATGATAAGCACGCAAAACGTAGAAATAAAAGGCATAAAATAACTCCGAAAACGGAGTTATCAACTACCCCCACACTACCTTTTGCTCGTCCCGAGCAAATCTCCAAAGTCAATTCCATTTCTCTCAAGCCAAAACTTCTCTCGCTTTCCCGCAATCCATCCAACTTTGCATACTAATCTAATTATTCATTGCATAACTTCCCTACGCCATTTGCATACTTTCACCTCACATTGCATACAAAACCATTAACACTTGCATACTAATCCGAGTAGAACAATTCACCACCCATCCTTCTTACTAGTCGACACGACTCGATTATACACAATGCACCTATATGCAAATGCAATATTCACAATGCAAGTATTGAAATAACAATTTTTTTTTTCTTTTGTGAGATTGGGCAATCTCCATTAGCTTAAACCGGTTCACACGAAGCGATGAGAAATCTAGACACAAGGAATGGTTTGAAATCAAATTCGACAACATGAATCCCCCCTAGCTAGTATAGAGAACCTAACTTTACTAAGTACAAGAATACAATACCTTTTCATGTGTGCCACAAAATAAGAGGCTACGCTAGGCTAAGCCACGTTCAAGGTCCGAGCTCCTAATCCGCTAACGGGTTTAGAATGATGAGGCTTTAGGGACAAATAGAATAATAATCAAACACAAGTCCTAAGGCGTCACATTCTCACAAATACCGTAGCTCACACACCCTCACAACAATGATAGAAACCAAGCCCGAAACTCACCATCTCCGGCCCTCGATCCCCTCACACCCCGGTACAATTACGATCTCCGCGGCTATTGTCATGAATGAAGTATAAGCCAAAATTTCCCGTTCGTGAACTAGTCGCTTCTCCACTCGTTCTTCCACAAAGCTTCTCATTCTTCCTTTATTCATCTCTCCTTTTTTTCTCTCTTTTTTTTCTGATTTTTTTTTTCTAATTGATTTTTTTTTTTTAATCTCTCAAAATCCTGCACAATTCCTTCAATATCTGTCTCGAGTGGTCTTCCAAGTGTCAAGCTAACATATGATAGTACGGGGAGACACTATCCAAATCAACATGTATAAATCACAAATAAATGTCTCTCCCTATCTCGATGAACTCCTCGGTGCAACAAACGAAGCCGCTAACATAATAGAGCACGTGTGGGGATGGAGTCGTCGCAAGCGCAATCTCGATGTCCGAAGTCAAATGTCGACACCCCCACACTCGAATGTAATCCTGTCCCCTCTCAAGTAGTCAATCAAATATCTGTCTCGTGCCTAATCCAACCAAACCTCCTACACCATGATGAGTAAGATCCGGTACCTAGCACGATCCACCTATTAAATTCCCCCAACCCAAGTTTTGTGTGTATTGGATGGTACACACTCACGGCTCTCCTCACTTGTGTCCATGTTTTAATGCCATGGAACACCGCCACACCGAAGTGCGCAAGCCTACTCTCACTCACCCTCGCATTCCCCTCGAAGATCACACATGAAGTGCATGCGATATGTAAGACTCACACAAATATAGCATGAAGTACTCCCTCATCGAACCCCCTCAACTACAACACCCTCGTGACGCACTAAAGCGGTGATTCTAACCAATCAGTGATGAAGGCCAAAAATCGTCACCCTAAGTCCAAAGGTTGTCAAAGAATCCATGGTTCAAATCAGGGTTTACTAGTGGTCCTACAAGGTAAGTTCTATAAGCAGTGAGTGCTCTAATACACACCTCGCACAGCTGTTATGTGTGCCACTACGAGGCGGGTTGGCGACTACCTAAGACGTACACAAGAACGTTCGGCTTGTTTAGCTCACACCTAGCTCAACTCTGGTAAGAAAACTAGGCACACACTTTAGATTTGAAAAATTAAATTCGTGTGTAAAATAGGCACGCATTCCCGTAAAGAAAGTTTCTCTATACTTACTAAGGGAAACTCACATTGTCACTCTCGATCGCAATTCACGCCCTATGCCTAAAAGTCTCACACTTCTCGATTTTTACCGAATTTTCAGCTCCTTTCGATTGCCCTTTCTCAAATTTTTAATTTTTTTGGTGTTTTCACATTTTTAGTTTTTTTTTTTTTTTTTTTTTTAAGTTTTACCTATACTATATGCACGGCCAACTCGACTACTGACTCAATAATGGTGGGATGACTCAATAATACCAAAACGTGCACGCAAAAAGATGAATAATAAAAAGAAAAATAAGGACATAACCAAAAATTTCTAACTACATGCTCACACGGGCGATGCAAAGACTCAACACTGACTAGTAAAAAGGACTCAACCAGCCCCACACTAGGATGCATCGTTGTCCTCAACGATAACACGAGGACTCAACAATTCTAGCACGAGGGCACACTCCACTACTCGTCTTCTTCTTCCTCCTCTTCATCTTCTTCCTCATCATCTTCTTCTTCCTCATCCTCTCTAATGTCAAAAACTACTGAAAAAGTCGACCTAGAATGCTTAAATACGTTTCCATAATCTTATTACAAAGTTTGGATAAACTACGAAAAAGCCCCGGAAAAATTCTGCACTTTCAGCGCTGTCTTCGTAGGAAGACATTTGTCTTCGTAGGAAGAGTCTTCGTACGAAGACAATTTGTCTTCCTACGAAGGTCTTCTCACCTAGATACTGCAAGCATGTTTTGGAAGACATTTTTGCCGAGCCAAAATTTGGCTAAGTATTTTGTCTTCGTACGAAGACATTTGTCTTCGCACGAAGACCCTCTGTTCCAGCCCTCTTTTCTTTGACTTTCTCTTCCTTCCTTTGACTTTCTCCTTCCTTCCTTCTTCCATCGACCTTCCTTTGAGTTCCTTTGACTTTCTCCTTCCCTTTGACTTTCCTTTGAGTTCCTTGTTTCCGAAGTTCGCTTCCATATCCCGCATGATCTTCCAAGCCCTGTTTTCCTGCGAATCACAACACGAAAACACAACCCGCGATCATATCACAATAAAAGCTCAAAAATCTAAAGAAACGCCCGGATTTAACAAGTAATGCATGTGAACTCACATTATCACATTTAAGCTCAATTTACTCAAAAGACGACGAATTCTCCATGATAAGCACGCAAAACGTAGAAATAAAAGGCATAAAATAACTCCGAAAACGGAGTTATCATGGACCAATAAATTTAGGACTTAACTTTCCTTTCAGGTTGAACCTGGTTACTCCTTTAGTAGGTGAGACTCGCAAGAACGCCTTTTCTCCTACTTGGAACTCCAGCGGCCTTCTCTTCTGATCCGCGTATGACTTCTGTCTGTCTTGGGCTGCTTTCATTCTTTGTTGGATAAGTCATACCTGATTTGTCATGTCTTCGATCATTTGTGGGCCTATGACCACCGTCTCGCTGATGTCACTCCAACACAGTGGTGACCGACACTTCCTTCCATACAAGGCTTCGTACGGTGCCATCCCGATGCTGGCATGGTAACTATTATTGTAAGAAAACTCTATTAAAGGCAGTTTATCGACCCATGAACCTTGGAAATCCATGACGCAGGCTCTTAACATATCTTCCAGCGTCTGAATAGTTCTTTCCGTCTGACCGTCTGTGGCTGGGTGGAAAGCAGTACTGAACTTTGGTTGAGTTCCCAGTGCTTCTTGAAGCGCCTTCCAGAAGTGAGAAAGGAAGTTAGGGTCTCTGTCCGAGATTATCGAACTCGGAACCCCATGATACCTCACGATGTTTCGGACGTACGCATCTGCCCTTTGCTCCATGTTCCACGTGTCTTTCATTGGAATAAATCTCGCCGTCTTTGTCAACCGGTCAACGACTACCCATATCTGGTTGAGTCCATTCTTCAACGTAGGCAAAGCTGTTACGAAATCCATTGACACGGAGTCCCTCTTCCAGACTGGGACATCTAACGGTTGGAGTAGACCTCCCATCCTCTTGTGCTCGAATTTCACTTTCTGGCATGTTAGGCATCTAGCCACGAACTCGGCTACCTCCTTCTTCATATTGGGCCACCAGAACGTCTTCTTCAGATCTTTGTAAAGCTTATCGCCTCCAGGGTGGACGGAGTATGGAGTGTTGTGTGCCTCCTGCATCAGCCTCTTCTTAACCTCCGAACATTTCTGTGGCACGCACCATCTTCCCTTGTAGCGGATGCTCCCATCTTCATGAATCTGGAATTCCTTGGCCTCTCCTGCTGCAATCTTCTTCTTGATCCTCTCGAGCTTCACATCCCCTGCTTGGTTGCTTCGTACTTCTTCGAAGAAGTCTGGTACCGCTGTCAGGCTTCCAAGTAGTTTCTGCACCGTTCCTTGTTCCACCACTTCGATGTTAAGCTTTCTGAACTCGTGACATAACCAGTCTGACAAGATTACCATAGCGTTCACTCCATGGCTCGACTTGCGGCTTAGTGCGTCAGCGACTACATTAGCTTTCCCTTCGTGGTACTGGATGCGTTAATCGTAGTCCTTGATAATTTCCAACCATCTTCGTTGCCTGTTGTTTAGTTCCTTCTGTGTGAAAATATACTTCAGGCTGCGGTGATCCGTGTAGAGCTTGAAAACTGCCCCGTAGAGATGATGCCTCCATATCTTTAACGCGAACACTACCGCTGCTAGCTCCAGGTCATGTGTGGCATAATTCTCCTCGTGTGGTTTCAGCTGTCTAGACGCGTAAGCAATCACCCTTCGGTCTTGCATCAATACACAGCCAAGCCCTTTCTTCGACGCATCGCTATATACTTCGTACTCCCCAGAGTCATTTGGCAAAGCTAGTACTGGTGCCGTAGTCAGCTTCTCCTTCAAAGTCTGGAACGCCTCTTCACAGCTGTCATCCCAGTGATATTTTACCGCTTTCTTTGTCAATGTCGTCAACAGTCTGGCAATCTTTGAAAAATCCTTCACGAAACGCCTGTAGTAGCCAGCTAAACCAAGGAAGCTTCGAATTTCGGACACGTTCTTCGGCGTAGGCCAATCTTTAACCGCTGAGATCTTCGCTGGTCAACGGATATTCCTTCCTTGGAGATGATGTGGCCTAGAAACGGCACACGATCTAACCAGAAATCACACTTGGAAAGCTTAGCGTACAGCTGCTCTTGCCTCAAGGTCTGCAATACTGTCCGGAGATGCTCTTTGTGATCCTCTTCGTTCTTCGAATACACCAGGATGTCATCGATGAAAACAACCACGAACCGGTCCAAAAACGGCTTCATTACGCGGTTCATCAAGTCCATGAAAACGGCAGGTGCGTTGGTCAAACCGAACGGCATAACTGTGAACTCGTAGTGACCGTATCTGGTGCTAAAGGCCGTCTTTGGAATATCTTTCTCAGCCACGCGAAGTTGATGATAACCAGACCTCAGATCGATCTTGGAGAAAACACTGGCTCCTTGCAGCTGGTCGAATAAATCGTCAATCCGGGGTAGCGGATACTTGTTCTTGATAGTGGCACTGTTCAGCTCCCGGTAGTCAATGCATAATCGCAAGCTTCCATCCTTCTTCCTGACGAACAACACTGGTGCTCCCCAGGGTGACACACTAGGTCGTATGTACCCCTTCTGTAGAAGTTCTTGTATCTCTTCCTTCAACTCCTTCAATTCCACAGGTGCCATCCGATATGGCGCCTTGGAAATGGGTGCAGTCCAAGGTACCAAGTCTAGAGTAAACTCCACTTCTCGATGAGGTGGCATTCCGGGAATCTCGTCGGGGAATACATCAGGAAATTCCCTCACGACTGGTATCTCATCCAGCACATTCTCCTTCTTGGTTACGTCTTGGACATAACACACATAGGCAGAGTTCCCCTTCTTCATTTGGTTGATTATTGCCAGAGCTGACACTAGTCTAATCCGAGGCTCAGTAGGAATACCCCGGTAGGTGATCTTTTCTCCTTTGGGTCCCCTAAATCGAACCTTCTGGTCGTAGCAGTTGATAACTGCCCGATACTTTCCCAACCAATCCATTCCTAGGATCACATCTATGCCTCCTAGATTAAATCTTATTAAGTAGGCAGGTAAGACACTGTTTAGGATTTTTAGTTCCACCCCTTCATATACAGTGTCACAAAGCGTTATTTGGCCATCAGGGGTTGCTACTGGGATAGATATACTAGATGAATTATGTAAACCCAGCTTATCAACAAATGCAGACGAAATAAAAGAAAATGATGCGCCCGAATCAAACAGTACGAAAGCAGGGTGCTCATAAACAGAAAAAGTACCCGTAACAACTCCGTGTGCAGCCTCTGCTTCAGTCTTGGTCATCACAGCAATTCTTCCCACGGTTGCATTCTGGGTTCCTGCTCCTCCTGCTCCTGCTCCATTGTTGTTGTTTCCATATCCTGCATTACCATTTCCGATCCTGGGTTGACCTCCGTCTGACCTGCATTGCCTGGGTTGTAGTTCTGCTGCCTGCCTTATCCATTGCCCCCATTGTTCTGGTTGCGATTCCCATTCTGCTGGTTTCCAAACTGCTGGTTGCGGGCAAAGTTATTCCCATTCTGCTGGCGGTTCCCCTGATAGTTGTTCAGCTGTGGCCTTCCAAAATTACCGCCTTGGATTATTTGTTGGTTCCCAGCTGGTTGTGAACGGCATTCATAGGACCGATGCCCCCTCTTACTGCAGTTGTTACAAGTGACAACATTCCCTGCGCAATCCTCTCCGGGATGGTTTCGTGGGCATCATTTGCAGAAATATCGCCGAACTTTCTGATTCCCAGTGTTTTGCTGGTTGCCACGATTCTGCCCTTGGTTACTTCCTCCATTGTTAGGCCTGAATTTCTGAATTCCCCTGGAAAAGTTGTTGCTTCCTCCGGCCTCTTCCAACTTACGCTTCTTGCGTTTCTCTTCTTGGGTGACACGAACCCGCCAGATGTCGGCAGCCCTGTCATAGGCTTCATGAAGTGTGGAGTAAGTCCTGCTCAATAGAGAATCTTGCAGCCTCTCGTGTAATCCACCGATGAATCGGGAAACCTTGGAATCCTCGTCAGGCACCATGTTCCCCACGAATCGTGTCAATTCAGTAAACTTTCGGAAATACTCTGTCACTGAGTCATTCCCCTGCTGCAGGTTCTGGAATTCCTGTTCCTTGCTCCTCTTCACATGGTGAGGGTAAAAACGTGCTCCGAGCGCAGTTTGAAGTGCTTCCCAGTTGAACTTGGGATCAGCCAAGAGTGTTTCTCGTGCATTCCTCCACCAGAGGTTTGCTTCACTCTTCAAGTAAAAGACTGCGCAATTGACTTTCTTATCGTCAGGGCATTCTATTGTCTCCAGAATTTTATCCATTTCCACGATCCAGTCTTCTAACTCGACAGGATCTTCTCTCCCAGTGAATTCCATTGGTTTCGCTACTTTCTTGGCCCAGTTAGTCCCTGTCTGTCCCCCGTTGTTCATCATCTGGGTCATTTGGGTGAAGAATTGCTCCATGGAGATGTTATCAGCCATCTGTCTGAGTTAAACTTTCCTATATAGTGATAACGGATTGGTCTATTAGTCACGCCCTACCGTATCCTTGGTTAAGGTCGCGGAAACCTCAATAGTCTCGTCATGAGTTCACAATAAATAAATCCCGAATAAACATAAAGTAACATGCATAGCATAGCATAGCAATTCTGTAATAAGGCACATAATGCTTATGTATGCAACTCATCCAATATAATTCAAATTCTGCTTTCCTCCTTTTCACTATAATGATCAGAGATAGTAAAAATAACTCATGAAACTCGCAAAACAGGATGTGGGTGGGCGGGAATACTCAAGACCAATCTCCTAAGCTACCCATAACCCGAACGGCTTTCCAATTTTTATTTATCTTTCCCTATGTCCATTTTAAGTTGCCCTACAGGTTTTTAATTCCCTTTTTACGGATTGCCTGCTCTGATACCACCTGCAACAACCCCCTTATCCGGCTCGGACAAGACCGGGAGGGTGATGCTAAAAGTAACGGCGGAAATCAAAAGCATAACATCCCACTTATTTATTACATAACATTAAACATCCAAAAGTCATTAGATATTACATAAGTCTTTCCAAAACTACTACATAAGGTGAGCTAGCCAACTACATTACTACTCGTGCTGAAAACCGTCTACGTGAGTCCCGTACCCTGCTATGCCATAGTCCTCAGCTCCTAAGCCTGCGGTGGGAAGGAAACAGGAACCGCAATTTCAAAGTCAGTACAAAAGACTGAGTAAGCGACACCCAAGCATGTAAAACAAATGAAGAATGAATATCTTTTCATTTGCAATAACTCATAACAGGAAATGAATAACAGGAATAAAATAACTTCTCTGAAACACAAGCTCAACTGAAACTTCTCTTCTTCATTAAACTTCTTTCTTTTATAATATCCAAACTCAGGAAAACTGTATTATTAATCTGTGTTGATGCGGGGAAGATCTACTATACTATCACTAGCAGCCATGACCTTAAGTGCCGGCACCCCCCTAAGACTCCTCGCGGCCAGAGAGGTGAGTACATGGAGCGACCTGACAGGTTGCGACCGGGTTAAAATAAGCGGGTCGAGTGAACTAAGTCAACACGACCAATCTAGATAAAAGCAATCACAACGATCCCCGCACAACTCTTTCCACTTTAATTAATTATGCATTCATGTTGTTCGTGTGACAGTAATAAACAGAGCAACTTATGAAAATATAAGAACGTCACAATGAAAATAAACAATAAATATTTTGAGACGAATATAAAAGCTAAAACGAGACACGAAAGGAACTAGGCTCGCAAGACTTGGCATGTTCACTTACCTTATTTTCCGTAGCAAAAGCACGTCCTAGCAGTGGCTCGGGCCTACAAAGACGTCACCTACAAATCGTGTCTTCTACGTCAACAAATATCCAAATAAAATGCTATAAGTCCTAAAAGAGTATTTATACTTAAACCCCACTATTTATATTTCTATCTTTTTATTACCCACTTATAATTTCCTAAAAATAAAACAACTCATCTATTTTTAAACAACTATTATTATTATTATTATTATTATTTAAAGGTGACTAATAAAAATATGAGCTAAAGAAATTATACTTAGGAACTAATTTGAATTATAACGACAAAGTGATATTTCGACTATTAAGTTTTAAGAAAAACTATACACGACACTATAATATTAGAAAGTCTAATTTTACAAGTTTAATAACCAATTTTTGTAGACTAAGTGATTAAACAATTTTTTAATAAAAACTATTTTACAAAAACGTTTCTATTTTAGTTTCAACAAACTCGTTTACTATTTCTTTAACCGAATAAATTTTTCGAGACGAGAACAAAAGCTACTATTTTTAGAAATCATCTTTAAACTCACAATTATTATTATTAATATTTTTATTTTTAACTAAAAGTGTGATTTAAATTATATAAACTCTAATTTGTAATAAAAATCAACAAATACTCTAAATTATATTTAAACAGTTATGTTAAAAGTCACTGGTCACCCTATAGTTTCTGAAAATATCAAACAGTCCCCCCCTTAGCCATGTTAACAGGTTTATAAAAATTACACTTTGACCCCTTTTCAAGAACAAATCCGTTTTAGCTCTTCTAATCATGAATCTAGCTATCAACTTTTGGTTTTGATTATGTAGAATGACTAAACAGAGGGTATAGCACATACCTTGGCCAAAAATGGCCGGAAACCGTTGAGATATGCGTCGGGTCGAGGTCTCAAATCGGAGTCGTCGGACTTTGAAGCTCACCCGCCGGAATTAATGGCTTCTTGGCCGGTTCGGAGCCTTCTGTTGTCCTAATCGGGGCCTTAGGAGTCTAGTGGTAGTACTGGTGGTCGCTAGGTGTGCTTTGGCGGAGCTTCGGCCAAGTGGGTCGCCGGAATCAATGGTGACGGCGGCGGCAGTAGTGGCTCTTGCTGCTGCTGCTATCCTCCTGTGCCTCTGACCTTCCCTGGGTTCGTAACAAGGGGCAGAGAGGCTGAGGGAGTGGGACGAAGAGGAGGGAGAAAGAGGCGGTGAAGTGGGTCTTCACCGGTGGTTGTCCCGACGGGAAACACGACGGGGTGGTGGTTCTGCTACTCTCCGCTAGTAGCTGCTTCTCTCTCTGTCCTTCTCTTATGGTGTGGTCTTCGATTACCAGAGAGGAAGTGAGGGTGAGAGGAAGCAGAGGGTGAAGGGTTGCTGGGTGGTGCTTGCTGCCGGAAATAATGGCGGCAGTGGTGGAGGGTGGCTGCTGCCTTGCTTCCTCCGTTGCTGCTGTTGGCTCTCTGGTGGCAGATAGGTGGAAAGGAAGAGAGAGAGAGCTGAGTGGTGGTGGTGGTGGGTTTTTATCGAACAAAACAACAATGGTGGTGATGATGATGTTAACGGTGGTGAAGGTGGTGGTGGTAGCTGCTGGTGTTGTGTGGAGGTAGGGGCTGCTAGTGAGGCTCTTATATAGAGCTGGTTACTTGGTGGCCAAGGAGTGGAGGGCGGTGGTGAAGCCTCCCGAAGGTTGGGGCGGTTACGGGTTGGAGGCGGTGATGAAGCTTTGCCGTGAAGAAAAGAGTTGGTGAAGATGTGAGAGAGGGAGGAGTTATAGGGTGTGGGTGAAGTACTAGTGCTTTTGGTGATTCGGTGTGGCAACCACACCTAGTCTCGCGGTGGTCGGGTACGCGTTTAAAATCATAACTTTAACTAAATCTACGAAACGTTATCGTATTACTTCACGATTTAATCTAATAATTATTCTTAAAACATTAAAACTCAAAATATATTAAAACATTATTTGTCAATAAAATTTTTATTATGCTATTATAATGACTATTTTACCCCTACTAATTAAACGGGGTATTAAATGAGCATTCATGGATTTCGAACTAATGAATGTGATAAATGCGTATAGTATAATAAAATAGGAAAATAATGTGTCATCATATGCTTGTATGTCGACGACATGCTAATCATGGGGAGCAGTAAGACGATAATTCTTGACACTAAGAAATTATTGTCTACAAAGTTTGACATGAAAGACCTAGGAGTGTCAGATTTGATTTTAGGGATTAAAATTACAAAGACTCCATGTGGTTATGCACTTTCTCAAACTCACTACATAGAAAAGGTGATCGAAAATTTAGATAAAGGAAATAATAAACCGATTACCACACCAGTAGGCGTGAGTTTACATTTCCCCAAGAATCGTGGCGAATGTGTCAGGCAATTGGAATATGCCCAGATGATTGGAAGCCTCATGTACATCATGAATTGTACGAGGCCGGACATCGCACAAGCTGTCGGGAAATTGAGTTGCTTTACTAGTAACCCTGGAAAGGACCATTGGACAGCCTTGATTCGAGTGATTAGGTATCTTCGTTATACCAAAGACATGGGTCTACAATACTCAAATTATCCAGCTGTCCTGGAAGGATATTGCGATGCCAAGAAGATCTCTGACTCAAGAGACTCCAAGTCCACAAGTGGTTATGTATTAACTCTCGGTGGAGCGGCAATATGTTGGAAATCTTCAAAGCAGACGTGCATTGCAAGGTAAACTATGGAATCAGAATTCATAGCGTTAGACAAGGCAGGGGAAGAAGCAGATGGCTTCGTCATTTTCTCGAAGATATTCCAACATGGCCAAAACCTGTGCCTCCTATATGCATTCATTGCGACAGCCAATCACCAATAGGTAGAGCACAAAGTAGCATGTATAATGGTAAGTTCAGACATATATGTCGGAGACACAATACCATTAGGCAAATTCTCTCAAGAGGAATAATATCGATCGATTACGTAAAGTCAAAAGAATATATAGCGGATCCGTTGACTAAAGGTTTATCGGGAGAACTAGTTGCAAGTCCGTCAAGGGGAATGGGATTGAAGCCAATCTCGTAATATTTGCATGTAGCGACAAACCCAACCTAGGTGACTGGTGATCCCACGAATTAGGTTCAAAATGGACAACCCAACTACCGGTGCAAATAAACAAGTCACTCACCCGGAAATAAAGTTTCCAAACTCATTCCTAGGGCGAACACCGAGTGATGCGACATGGTAAGCTAAAGTCTTTTAATGAGATCACATCTTAAGGTTCCTTAAGAAGAGTATGTAGGATACTCGTTGTGTGTCTCACCTATGTGAGTTGGAACAGGCCGGTTCTTGGAGGATGACGTGGCTACACTCCTTTAAGTATACTCATGAAACCAGGAAAAGTGTTTCAAGGCCGAAATGAACACAACCGTGAGAACAGACTACATTCAGGTTGTTAATTGTGTGCGATCTACTTACTAGGTATACAACACAACAAGCAGTTTAAGGCGTCTCGCTCACTGTCAAGCCAGTATATCTTGTAGTATCTCACTAAGGGTAAGGTTCAACGTCTATGACTACCTTTATTTAAGCAATTAACTACCGCCAAGGGAGTTTCAACCACATAAAGACATTTTGAGCTGAAAACGCTAATTTGTCATTCATGTGGGGGATTGTTGGAAGAAATGGTTTAGAAACGACAATATTTATAACTTTGAGCTCTGTTTGAACCCGGCTCACTTGTGGGTTAACAACACCAATCGCATCTTTATATTGAGGGAAACTTGGTGGTCGTACCGGTAACTCACTCGTCGAAAACCATTAAGAAATGAATGATCAAATCGAGCTCTCAAAATGGGTTCATGATCAAACTTGTGTTGTGTGAAGAAAATAGAAACCACATTTTGGTTCAAAGAAGAAACTTGGGAGTTTATCTACTCCAAGTTTGGACTGTAGGGCACGCCCTTTGGGTGGAGCAATTTATTGCAGGCTATAGGACCTTGACAAAGGTCGAACCACCACGCGCGCTGCTACCGTCGTCCGTCCAGCCGGCTCGTCTCAGGCACGGGCCGAGACGTGATGTGGTGTGGGGCTATGTTGTTAGTGGGCTTCATTAAATATTAAATTTTTTGGGCCAGATACTAACAAAATTAATATGTTAATCAACATTTTTAATTTCTGTTATTAACGGATGCAAAACTCAACGGTTGCAACTTTCTGAACACTTGCAACCGCTCCCAACTAACACTTTGCTCCCATAAATGTCCAGACCCTTCCTCATTCGTGGAAACTGAAACCAACGAAAGTCTCTAGCACAAAAACTTCCGAACACAATCAGAAACTTCATCGTAGTCTCAGTTCGCTGTGTGCGGCGCTGTACTCAGTACTTTCCACCGCCGCACAGGGAAGACTTTCATCCTGGGAAGCAGATGTCCGATCGCTCCGCAACAAGCACGTGTTGGGGACGAATATGCTTTAAGGAGTCTCGTTATTATGAACAAAACTGTCTTCCATCTTTGTACACAATTCGGAAAACTCACAGTCAGTAAGTTTGTTATGCTTTTATTTTTTATTTTTTCTGGTACTGAATGATTAATTCACAATCTGTTCGGGTCAATATATTTGCTAGCACTTACTATCGTCCTCTGAGTGCATACTTGATAAACTGCCATGTGTAGTGCAACTACTTGGAAAACAAATCCTATCCGATTGCGTCGCAGCTAAGAATCCAATTGGCCTTCATCATTTCAAATTATACATTCACTAATTCACAAGCTTCCACTACGTCAGCGAATCCCTCATCATGCGAGCCACCAACATCAAGCGAGACAAGCTCATCTCGTTCGGAACCCAGATCGGTAAATTCACCAAGGGAGGCAGCTTCCACCTCACTATCTAGTGCCTCAACTTGCTCACAGCCAACGCCAAGCACAAGGTCTGGCTCAAGAACAACTCCTAGATGTCCTTCATTACGGAAACCATGTCTTGAAAGGCGGGTTGGGGAGGATTACCGAGAACATTGTGCCTCAGGATGGGGTTGTAGTGCTTTCGATGGCGGATGTGCCTCTGGGTTTCGGCATCGCGGCAAAGTCGACTTCGGATTGTAGGAAGATGGACCCGAATGGGATTGTGGTGCTGCACCAGGCTGATATTGTGGAGTATTTGAGGATGGAGGATGACCTTTAAGAAAGAATAACAAGAGTGCAAGTCTTTTTTTTTGCTATGATGATGAATTCCAATGTTTTGTTTGGGTTTCCATCAGTTGTGAGTTTCTATAGTCTTGTAAGAGGGATTGAATGTAAGTTATATTTATTTATTAGTATGAGCATCTTTATTATCATGAGATTGTTCTCCAGCTCTCTGTGACTGCTATATTCTCCTCAAGAATGTGATGATTGCTGAATTTGTGTGTGAACACTAAAATGAGAATAACGCATAGAAGCTCTAGGGGTAAAAGATACAAGAATGATACGAGTTCCATGAGTCTTTGCTCAGATTAGAGATATGTATGTCTCAATCTTAAATGTAAACCACAAAAGATTTATAAGTTCGGTACGGAGGCGGCAATTGTGAATGCGCTCTATTACTTTGCATGAATCCGTTGGAAAATATGTTATACCTAGGAAAATTTGTGTGGGAAGATAAAAATGGGATCCTTCGAATCACAACTGCTTATATAATGAAACTTGAAGCTTTAAGGACGCAGAATGGCATATGCTATGACCAATAACTCAATGAGGATGAATGTCCAAGTTCGGCTTCCCGCTTTAGACTTCTGTTTCTCCTATTATAAAAATCTAGAACCGAGCATCTTCTCTATCTTCACCCTCAATTTTCATCACCTGTATGTTGTAACCCTCTCGTCTTTTGTCAAATTGTTTCTAACTAGATACTCTATTGGTGGTAGTGAAGTACATAAGCTAGACTCCAAAGCATCTGAAGCATTTTGGGTTTCTGTTGCCAAGGGAATGAGACAAGAAGAGTAGAACTTAGCACATTTACGCAAGGAGGTCTTAAGTCTTGAAAGAACTATGTTAACATTTTGAAATCTCCAGGAAATCGTAGTTATGGATAGTGGTTGTTTTAGAACGGTGGATTAGAGGAATGGAGAATTCGAAATGAGCTCTGTTAGTGTCCTTGAAACCTTAGTGACTGCTATACATAGGAGTATTTCATAGTCTTGCTTACCACTGATCCTCATCCAAGAAGAGGGGAAACTGATCTCGTGGCATGAATGAGTAATCACATCTCCTCTTCTTCGCCGACTAGAGTTCAGATGATCTCATAGCTCAGTGTGTGTCCTCAAGTCCTTGGTCCACATGCTATGCAGTATTTCCTGAAAGTTATCAACTTATAATTCTTTTTCTTTCCACTGTTTTTTAAACGTATGTATACTTGCAAGTTGCAATTAAGCGTGATGGGCACATCTCTCTCTCTCTCTCAAAAATGCCAAAGAGTTTAGCTTACCAAACGAAGAAGGTTGAATACCAGGTTGTGGAGTTATTAGAGTTACTATGGAAAGTTAGACTTCACCTGTATGGGCTTTGAGCCCCTTTGCTTTTACCTATCTCAATGTTTAAGAAGAAATCAGTGCTTATGTTTACTTTTATTTGCTGATATTACATGGGTTCAATGTCTGTTTCTCTAGAGTTCTACTCTGTGCACCTATAGGCGTCATCTATTTCAGAGCTGAAGTATTCATTTGACATAGTATTTTTAGAAGAAATCTGAGTGAGTTTGGAATATATATCAGCTCTTTCAGTCTCTCTTGGATGGTGTGTATTTATGGCGCAGTCAGTGCTTGCAAGATGGTTTTATTGGTGGTTATGATCAGTTGTGTCGATGTGAGTTAAGCAACATAAATAGGTTATTTCAATAGGATATCTGTTTAACTTTTGTAGCATTAAGGATGAACCCAGAATGATATTTGGTAATGGATGGACGGGAAGTGGCGGCTGCAAGGATTGAACTGCGGCTATGAACAATGACGACTAAATGAGGATGAATGTACGCACTCAAATCTTGATGTAACCTTAAGTCTCATATTTCTCCAACATCCTGGTTTAGACTTCTGTTTATCCTCCTCAAAAGAGTTAAGAACAAAGCGTTTTTCCTTACCTTCATCCTCAATTTTCTTCACCTGATGCTATATCGATCCCTCTTCTTTTGAAAAATTGCTTCCAGCTGATATCCTGTGGGGGTTATTCAGTGTGTGTGTGTGTGTATAACAATCATTATACTGAAGCATCTAAAAATCATTCTGCTCAAGTAGTGTTTTTGGTATTTCTTGTGGAAGGGGATGAGAAAAGAAGAGTAGAACTTAGCACCTTGAAGCAAGGCAGACTTTAATAGTTAACGAAACAGCTTCAACATTTGGAATCTCTTGAGAATCATAGTCATGTCTTATGAATACTGATAGGTAGTTTCAGAACTTGAGGGGGGCAAAATATATTTTACTGTTTTTTAGATTGTGACATAGTATCCTTGGACTCTTGTTTAGAATAACTTGCATTATAGCTATGGTGGAGGAAAGAGTTAATTTATTCAATAAGTGCATGTTTTATACAATAAGTGCATGTTTTATATCGCATATTTTAATCCAATTTCATTTGTTAGTGGGCTTCATTAAATATTAACTTTTTTGGCAAGATACTAACAAAATTAATCTGTTATCAACAGTTTTAATTTATGTTATTAACTGATGCAAAATTCAACGGTTGCAACTTTCTGAACACTTGCAACCGCTCCCAACCAACACTTTGCTCCCATAAATTGTCCAGAACCTTCCTCAATCGTGGCAACTGAAACCAACGAAAGTCTCTAGCACAAAAACTTCCAAACACAATCAGAAACTTCATCGTAGTCTCAGTTCGCTGTGTGCGGCGCTCTACGTAGTACTTTCCACCGCCGCACATGGAAGACTTTCATCCTGAGAAGCAGATGTCCGATCGCTCCGCAACAAGCACGTGTGGGGGACGAATATGCTTTAAGGAGCCTCGTTCTTATGAACAAAACTGTCTTCCATCTTTGTACACAATTTGGAAAACTCACAGTCAGTAAGTTTGTTATACTTTTTATTTTTTATTTTTTCTGGTACTGATTGATTAATTCACAACCTGTTCGGGTCAATTTATTTTCTAGCACTTACTATCGTCCTCTGAGTGCACACTTGATAAACTGCCATGTCTAGTGCAACTACTTGGAAAACAAATCCTATCCGATTGCTAAGAATATCAATTGGCCTTCATCATTTCAAATTCTACATTCACTAATTCACAAGCTTCAAACAAATAAGAGTTTCACTCCATTGTTTCTAGCTTTCAACTTGTCCATTGTTTCTAGCTTTCAACTTGTCCATTTCATCATCAACAAAGCTCCCTCTGTTTTTACTCAAAACCCTTGTTTGCCGGTCTCTTACATGAAAAGAACCACAAAGTGTTGGGGTTTCAATGCAATTTGCAGACAAAGTCTTGGGGAAATAAAATGTTCGGGGGGCAGAACGCAAAATCTTCTACCACTCCGTTTCTTCTCTTTCTCCCCTTATTGATTCACTCGTAGTTGGGTCATTTTAACCCGGCAATTTAGATCACACATCGATATAATTTTTCGATAAATTTTCCATGGCATTACAGAGTAACACTTATTCTACAACACCATGAAAGAATTGTCAAAAAATTGATTCGTTTTGCTATCCAAATCACTGGGTCAAAGTAACCCAGTGAACAGTAATAAAAGTCAAAAGGGGGAGAAAGAGAAGAAAGAGAGGGGTATCTACTAAAACCCCCCATTTCGAGTTAGAACCTTAAACCCTAGCCTCCATCCTCTCAATCCCTCCTAGGGATGGCAATATGGTCCGATCCGATCTGCGATCCGAGCGATCCGGGCCGAATGGATTGGATCCGAATCCGATCCAATTGAAAATGGATCGGATTTGGATCAGGAAAGCCAGATCCGATTGGATTTGGATCTGGATTTGGATCTAAGGGCAGATCCACCGGGTTCCGACCCGATCCGATCCGACGTATATGTGTGCTTTACAAATATATTCATATTACCTCCCTACTTTCACTTCCAAGAAGAATACATTAGTAATTCCAACCTACAAAGCTATTTATGTTGTGTTTTAGACTTCATAACTTGCGAACATGCCTTAGCGTATGAAATACTGTTTATTTCTTATGTTATTTTTTGTATTTTATTGCAAACCCAAGCCGGATCCGATCCGGATCCGATCCAACCACGTATTATATGGATCTACGGATCGGATTTGGATCAGCTGGATGAAACCCGATCCGATCTGATCCGAATCCGGTGATGATCCGAACGGATCTGGATCGGATCTGGATCCCATTTTTCCTAGTCGGATCTGGATCGGATCTAGCCTGATCCGATCCAGATCCGACCCGTTGCCATCCCTAATCCCTCCTCTGCGTAGCAAGCAAAACTCCGGCGAACGATGAGGCCACTGGACGAGAAAGAAACCGCCCAAGTCTTCGAAAAGATGTTCAAATTCGTCGGCAACAACCTGAAGAACATCGTCGACAACCCCTCCCACGAAGGCCCAGACCCCACCCCAGGCCGCTACTGCTTCCGCCTCCAAAAGAACCGCGTCCACTACGTCAGCGAAGCCCTCGTCAAGCGAGCCACCAACATCAAGCGAGACAAGCTCATCTCCTTCGGGACCCAAATCGGTAAATTCACAAAAGGAGGCAGCTTCCACCTCACCATCCACTGCCTCAACTTACTCGCCGCCAACGCCAAGCACAAGGTCTGGCTCAAGAACACCTCCGAGATGTCATTCATGTATGGGAACCATGTGTTGAAGGGCGGGTTGGGGAGGATTACTGAGAACATTGTGCCGCAGGATGGTGTTGTGGTGTTTTCTATGGCGGATGTGCCGCTGGGGTTTGGGATTGCGGCGAAATCGACTTCGGATTGTAGGAAGATGGACCCGAATGGGATTGTGGTGCTGCACCAGGCTGATATTGGCGAGTACTTGAGGATGGAGGATGATCTCTGAGATAAGTGTAAGTCTCTCTTTGGATAGAACTTTTGACAGAAAACCCCTCTGCATTATCGTTTCGCTGACACTTAGCTATAAGCAGTATTGATTTTGACATAAAACCTCCGTGCAGTTTTACTTTTACCGACATCGCGCCCAATTTTATTAAAACTGTTGGTAGCTAAGTGTCGGTAAAAGTGAAACTGCAGGGGGGGATTTCTGACAAAATCAATACTGCTGGTAGCTATGTGTCAGGGAGACGATACTGCAGGGAGGTTTTCTGTCAAAAGTTCCTTTGGATATGAAGATGAATTGCAATACTGTCTCTGGGTTTCCCTCAGTTTTGAGTTTCTATAGTCTTGTAAGAGGGATTGGTTTCAAGTTATTGTTATTTTATAGTATGAGCATCTTAATTATCATGAAATTGTTTCACTAGCTCTATGTGATTGCTATGCTTGTGTGATCATTGCTTCATTTCTATGTGGACACCAAAGTGAGAATAACACATAGAAGCTCTAGGGATAGAAGCTGCGAGAATGATACGAGTTCCGTGCGTCTTTGCTCAGATTATCGATATGTTTGTCTCAATCTTATATGTAAACCAAAAAAATTCATCAATTCATTATTCCATTTCACTACCAAGGTGGTAAGCCAATTGTGAATGCCCTCTATTGATTTGGATGTATCCGTTGGTGAATATGTTATACATAGGGCAATTTGTGTGGGAAGATACAAAAATAGGATCACAGCTGCGGATATAATTGGTATTGTAATTTCACAGATGACTTACAGGTTATAACCTGATATGCAATCTGTTGCAAGAGGTGGAGATATTGATCTGGTGGCATGACTTAGTAATCACCATCTCCTACTCGTTGGCTAGAAAACAGCTGTGAGCTCAGTGTGTGACCTTAAGTCCTGGTCAACATCCGATATAATATGTCCTACTACTTCCTGGAGTGATCCTTGCTTACTACTTATGCTTGTTGAAAAGGTTATTTTGGCGGCTGGACTCTCTTCCAGATGAGGGTTTTTAAGAAGTGGCCTTACCGATGTAGTTACGCATCCAAGAATCTTGCACCACTATTGTTTAACCTGCTGCTTGTCATTACTTGGTCTTGTAAGCTTAGCGTACCGAAAGCCATCAACATTGTTCTTTTTGCTTTCCACTGTTTTTAAAACTTATATACTTTCGGTTAAGCTTGGCGGCTTCATCTCTCTCTCTCTCTCTGAAACGCCAAAGAGCTTAGCTTAAAGAATGAAGAAGGTTGCCTCCCAGGTTGTGGATGCTTATCAGATTTATTGGGTTATTACAATTGGTGGTATCGATGTGGGTTAAGCAACAAAAATAGGTAGTTCAATAGTTCTCTATTTGAAACTTGAAGCTTTGAGGATAAAAGCATAATGGCATATGCCGTGACCGATAACTAAATGAGGATGAATGTCGATGTTCAAATCTTAGGGTTACTGATAAGGCCCAAATTGTCTCCAATGACATCCCGATTTAGACTTCTGTTTCTCTTTCTATAAGAATCAAGAAATGAGCGTCTTTCTCTACCTTGACCTGTATGTTGTATCCATCTTCTTTTGTCAAATTGCTTCTGACTAACTGATACTCTATTTGTGGTAATCAAGTATGTAACCGAAACTCCAGAGCCTCTGAAAATTACTTCTGTTCAATCAGCATTTTGGGAATTTGTTGCCAAGGGAATTAGGCAAGAAGAGTAAAACTTAGCACATTGAAGGAAAAATGACCTTTGTCTTGAAAGAAACACTGTTCAAATTTGGGATCTCCAGGAAATCGTAGGTATAAATAGCAGTAGTTTTAGAACGTAAGGTGGATATGCACAAATTAGCCCAAACTTCGGTACGTCTAGTGTAATTTACCCTTCATTGGCTTGTCATTCTGATACAATGGAGACACATAGTTTCCTTGAGTTCTTGTTTCAACTAACTACCTCATAGCTAACTATGGAAAGGAGATTTAACTGCTTAGACACATTCATCTATAAACTATAGTCAGGGAGTGGTTCGCTATTAGTGTTTGGATAAATGGAATCCGTGGCGGTGGCTTTGGTTCGTGGTCATTACTGGTGCTTTCAAGGTACGATTCCTCCAAAACTTCGCTCTAGATACAGTGCAATTCCAGTTGGCCGTCGCCAGACTCATCTTTACCCGACGGTGCTCTCAGTTTGTTGTTGAATCAAGCTGGGAGAAGGGGTTTTGCCAGTGGCTGAAGCACATTCTTTGGTCTGCCGCTTTGCACCCCCAAAAAGTTGCCGACTTCAACCCACACAAAATCGCCGGCGGGTGTTGCAACTCTGGCAACAACTCTCCGGAGCCGCAGGTGGGCTACTGTCTTCTCTTTGTTTTCAGTTATTGAATTCTTCAATTTCCCTGTGAAACCCAGTTGACAAAATTGGGTTTGTTTTGATGTTGTTGGATTAATCAGTGGTGTTGTGTTGAATCTAGGTGCTGATTTGGTGATTTTTGGTGATGTGGGTTTGGCTTGTTTGGATCCAGGGATGTGTCAGTGTGCTTTTCTGTGGGCTGTAAGTATCTATCTCTCTATCAACATACTCCTCTTCATGATCATGTTGATTTTCTATCAATTACTTCATTTTTTCTAGCTTGTCTTGAATTGGGTGTTACCGGCTGCTGAGGTCTGGGGTTTTGCAAATTTGCAGAAAACATGTTTTTCTTCTCTCTTTCAGGCTGAATTAAATAGTCAATTCTAATGCGATTTTTAAGCTACATTAGATAATTAGATAGCCTTCTGCACTGCTGCTACTATGGCTTTGCCGATTGGTTTTTGTCTTCTCAAGTCTATTGACATTCATATTACTCGTTAGCTCAAATCTTTAGCCTTTTCGTATGATTGGGATAAAGAAATATCCACAACGGAACCGGATTAGTCCACATAATTTAGTTGGACTTGTGTTTTATTATCTTTTAAGCATTTGATACAACAGTCAATTATGTGTAGATTTAGTAGCATTTGAGCACACAAACTTAGTGATTTAATTTCTTTATATATCGAGATGACTAGTACAAATGTGATTCAACAAAATCTAAGTGTTTCTATCTGAAGCTTTTTAGCATTGCAATGTTGTTGTTAGAAGTTATGTTAAAAATTGATGACAAATGCATACAGATCTTAGATTTAGTATAATGTTTATATTAAAAATGCGAACTTACAAGTGGACTCTTGAGCTCGTATTTCAGGTTCAGCAATTTTTTTAAACATAGAGCTTCATTAATAAAAGAAGGGGAGCAGTATAACAAAAGTGTCAAAGCGGCCGGTTTGCGACTCTCCGTCTGTTTGCTAGCGGCTGTTTTTATGAGCACTAAATTTAATTTTCAAAATTATTTCTGGCCGGTTTTCAACCTGCCTGGTTCGCTGGTTGGGCTGTAAAGCTACCTGTTTTGACAGTTTATGTCCATGCCCAATCAGATGACCAAACCGGACCAGTCAAATTATGCTCTCGAAACCCAGAAATTAAACTATGAATTACCCAACTAATCAGCAAGATTTTGTGTATAGATTCAACACTGGAACTAAATCACAGTAAGAATTGGACACTAAAAGGAACCTTTATATGTGAGTGTCTCAAATTCTCGTTCTTTTAGCTGAAGATACCACTTGCTTTATAGGATAGCTTCTCAGTCCAGAAGAAGGTAAGTAAGAGGAGAGGCCCTGAGCCTGTACTTGGCAGCTTCCAACTCTGGCCTTCCTAATATGTGGCTAAGGGAGCTGAAAGCACTCCTGGACACCCAGTCAAAATCCTAGAGCGGAGAAGAATGCGAATGTAGTGACACCTCTTGATCTATTTATCGATGGTATGTAAATACTCCTTGAACTCCCATTTCCATAATTCCATTACTAACGCAACCAACCCTGCCATTCCCTGCTTGATCACTACACCTGTCTCTTGATGGTACAAGACGACAGTGATCAAAGGATCTTGTTAGTGCACAGTATGTTATCTTGAGGAGGTGGCCAAACCGTGAAAACAGGGTCGTGGGAGAGCAATAAAAGTGTCATGCCCGGAATTTCGGTTTGTTGGTTTGAGCTTATATGATTTTCCTCCCAATAGTTAGATGATATTACTATGTACGATTTGCTCAAGTGAATGTAGTATCAGTTTTCTCTTCCTTTGTTTTATTGGAGAAGCAGCTTTTGATTTGGTAGTTATATAGACTTGATTTATGCTGCCGACTACTTATGACACATTAAAGGAAAGAAGGAAACAAAGTTTCACGAGTATTTGTTGTCGTTTCTGTAAAAAAATATATACTGCCCTGTCAATCACGACCCATATGCACAACTCTTGGATTACTTCTTTGCTTTCTATTTTGCTGTATGGATAAAGTGAGAGCAATAAGAATGTGTTTCAGCTTTCAAGATTTTAATGTACTTTTTAGCAGATTC
Source organism: Linanthus parryae (assembly GCA_023055425.1). Classification (NCBI taxonomy): domain Eukaryota; kingdom Viridiplantae; phylum Streptophyta; class Magnoliopsida; order Ericales; family Polemoniaceae; genus Linanthus; species Linanthus parryae. The sequence continues at coordinate 129,359,217 of JALGPY010000001.1, forward strand.
TTCTGAGCATATCTTTTCCAATGGATTTAAAGTGTGCTTGTCATATCAATATGCATTTACTGGTCCTTGTTTTTTCGAATTTCTGTTCTCTTAATTTGATGAGACTTCATTACTGGAGGATGCTGGTGTTGAAGTTGATCCTCTTGGGGACTTGAACACCGAGGCAGAAAGAACGCTTGGCAAGCTTGTTGAGGAGAAGTAATCTTTATTTCTTTCTATCTATCATCTCCTTTGTTTATCTGTGTTCACATTGAGATTACAACTTTTTTTTTTGAGGGGAATGAGATTACAACTTAAATTACATATTGTACTAAATCCAGGTACAAAACTCAGTTCTATATACTCCATCGCTATCCTGCAGCTGTTAGACCATTTTATACGATGCCTTGCTGTGATGATGCAGCTTATAGTAACTCGTTTGATGTCTTCATCCGAGGTGTGTATTCTCTAATTCGGTTTCTGTTCACTTGCTAACTAGGAGATGAAAAGTTGTCCTAGTGGAACATTTGAGAAGACTGTTTTTTTTGGTTTCTAGTGCTTATTCTCCCATCCCCTTGGCTACCTTTTTTTTTTTTTTTTTTTTTTTTTTCGACGTAAGTGTGTGCTTGTGTGAGTACGTATGTTAACTGGTTCTATCTGGGGCTCTTGTCTGTAAGCGAGGAAATCATTTCAGGAGCTCAGCGTGTTCATGTACCTGAACTGTTAACGACACTGGCAGTATCCAAGGGCATAGATGTGAAAACCATATCAACATATGTTGATTCCTTCAGGTAATTTATAACCTCGCCGTATTCTGTTTTGGAAGATTTGGTCCCGGCTTAGATTACTTTTATCCAATCACAATATAGAATCAACATCATCTTAGTACTTGCTCTATAATGTTTTTTTTTTTTGTGGTGGAAGAAAAAAATGAGCATTATTAGTACAATTTACACCATGAGCCAAATTACTAATCTGGAGCTGACGTAAACTAAGCAAGAGATCTTGAAATAGGATGCAGTTTTTCTCAAAGCCTGCTTTCTCCGATAATAAAAGAATCGCGGTACGGAAAAAAAGGCCTATGCCACACTCTGTTATCCTCCAGCTGAAAATATGACTCTTCCACGTAAACAGATAGCTCCCCCTTGACATGATAGGAAGCTTGAAGAATCGGAAGTAGAGTTTGCAGATTATAGAGGTTTTTTTTGGGTGCGAGGAAATCCCCTTTGTGTACATGCATGCTTTTCACAAGATCAATAAACATAGCTTCAATTTGTACAATTTACTCAAAGACTGTAGCTTTTCATTTTAATTTTTTCCTGTTCCAAGTGATCTTAATAATCCAAATGGTAGAGATATTTCAAAGTAGGCCACTAGGATCAGTAGCTTTCAAGTATAAAAAACCCATCTCACGCTCAACGGTATCCTCCAGCTGAACAATGATCTTCCTTGTAAACACACAACTCAACCCTTGAGCTGATAGCAAGCAAGCTTGAGGAATTGGAAGTAGAGTTTGCAGATTGTATAGAGTTGGGTTAGAGGAAATCCACTCCTTGTACTGCTTTTGAATTCTTTCCTACTCATAGCTTGCTCTTGTGAGAACATGAGAATGCTATAATGAATAAAATATTTCTGCTTTGGCAAAAATTGCTTGTCTGATGGACATGTTTCTGTTTTCTGTTGTTAGGTGCGGTGCTCCACCCCATGGTGGATTTGGAGTGGGATTGGAGCGGGTGGTGATGCTATTCTGCAAGTTGAACAACATCCGTAAAACGTCTCTCTTCCCCCGCGACCCTCAGAGGCTTTGCCCCATGACAAGTTTGTGTTCACATAGAGGCCGTCATTTTTTTCTCATTGAGATTTGCTTTGCGGGTATCAACTGATAATGTTTTTTGACCGACTGTTTTAGAAAATTTCCCATTTATCCAGCAGGAAACAGGAAGTATAGTCTCCACTGTCTCCGGGATTTCATGTTGTGTATAATACGTTTGATTTTGTAGTTTGACTGCTTCATTTGCGTTGATGGTCGAGGTTGGATGGCTTGTATGATGAGTTTGTGAGCAGAAAATTGCTACATAGAGTAAAAGCCTCTTCCAAACCAACATATAATTACTCTAACAAAGCTCTGACAGGAGAGCCCTGAATAGCAACGAATCATTTTATGTTCCGAAAGAAGCTCAAGGTGCTTGGATACGAATTATGGAAGGTGCTTGGATACGAATTATGGAATTATGGCAAAAATCAAAACCTTTTTAACTGACATTCTTGGATCATCTTCTTCCTTATCAAATATGTCTTTTATATGGGCTGCATCTCAATTTTGGGAAGTTTGGAAGTTAAGAAATGAAAGACGTTTTCAAACTAACCTTGATGACACTCGACCTTTCTCTCCTCAATTGTGTGTGCTCCTATTTGCAAAAATCAAAGCTTTGGTCACATATCTTACTACCTGCTGGACGACTATCGAGGCCAACACTACCAGCAAGCTCTCAGCCTTGAGGAGCGAGACAAGTTTATGTGGGGGAATGGCTGCACTCATCAGAAAGTGAAAATCATTCCTTTTATAAGAAAGAAGCAGAAGCATCAATCAAGATCATGGGCGTCTCTAGTATTTTGGGGGCTCTAGGCAACTCAGAAATTTGGTGGCCTCCCTTAAAACACATATACTCAATTCCACCGTAAGCTTTCCCTGGAGATGAATTTAACAATCGGAGAGAACATGATATATTGGACAAATAAATATTGTCCATGGTTTTTATAAAGAATTGATCTTGTTTGTAGTTCAATAGGGGGAGTGACTGAGTAAATTCCATGTCGACAGGATATTTTTAAGTGAAATATCGATAGAAAATTTTACAGAGAGATATAGATACCTGAGGAAGATTTTAGATGGAGATAAAAAATATTCGCCAAAGTAAAACAGTGAACCTGTACGGTTTAGACACCTTCAAATGATTACAAAAATATGAATATAAAGAAGCATTGTTACTTTAAAAACAAATAAGAAACTATGTTACTTCAAAATTGGGGGTATTTGTTTCTAAAGAAAGATAAAATTAAAAACAAATGGGGGATTGGAGACTATGGGGACCACGAATACCTGAGAAATGTAAAATTTTTGTTTGGAAGTGCCTACAAGACTCTGCATTGCCTTGTATGGCACTCCTCGCTAGAAAGCTGCCTGGGATCAACCCTGTCTGCCCCCTCTGTCAGCAGCTGCCAGAAACTCCGAATCACTTATTCCTACGCTGCACCACCTCCGCAACGCTGGCCACGAAAGTTGGAATGACACACCTACCACACCAGCTATGTGAATGGATATGCAACCTCCTTCAAGGGCCAGCAGATACAAAGGCCTCATCTCTCTCTTTTCTTTGGGCTACTTGGCGAATGCGGAACGACTGCATCTACAGGCACCACCCGTGGTCCGTACAGACAGCTGAAGAGTACTATCGTCAATGTATGCATGACCTTCAAAGCTATAGGAAACCCTCTCCGCGCCCCCAAGGCGATCATGAGGCCCCATCTCTCCTCCCATACTCAATAACACACACAAGGAGCACTCAACCAGTTCCGGCGCCTGCGAGCCTCTTACTGGTCGATGGAGCATGGAAAGCCGCTACTCAATCAGGCGCCATTGGAGTACACCTCACTCATCCCACCGGCCCGCCTACTTGCTATTCACGTCTTTGCCACGCAGATTCCGCGCTCCAAATGGAATTACTTGCTATTTATTACGGACTTTTAGTTGCACAACAATCTACTCTGTCTACTGTTATGATCTATACTGATAGTCTCCTCTCGTACACTCTACTGCAGGGGAGTAGTCGCGCCGCTTATAAGGACGCACCTATTTTGGCTCACATAAGGCAGGAGGCTAGTAAGTTCTATGACTGTATTATCACCAAGGTCCCCCGCAGGCAAATTTTGGAAGCTCATCGCCTAGCAAAGGCCGCTGCTCGTCAGTATGGTAGTTGTTAATAGCTAGCTCTTGTTTATATCTAGTAGTTTGTCAAGCCAAATTTTGTTGTATATAAGGCTGTTAGAGTAGAGCCGCGTTTTGTTGTTTTTATGGCTCTATGACTTGTACTATTTGTAGTTTGTAGCTGAACTCTTTGGCTTGTACCTATGATCCCTGCCTGGTGCGTTCTTAATGAATCCTTACCTTCTTATCAAAAAAAAAAAAAAAAACAAATGGGGGGTTTTTCTGGCTTTATCACAAAATGTGGGTCCTTTTTATGTGGGGCCCTAGGCAGCCAAACACTTGGCCTTGTGCATGAGACGGCCGCATGGGATGGAGAATTTGTTAAGAACAGAAAAATATTTTCCAAACCAGCGAATTCACTACCATTCACACACACGCGCGCGCACACACACACAACTTTGCTTGCGGCCATTTACTCTGCTTTCTCTTGGACACATTGCATTAAACATATTCACAATAGAATTCCTAATAAGTATATCTACCATTGCCTGCCGAAGCAAGACACTTTTCAAAGGGAGATCGCTATGCTTGTTAGTGACATCACTCGGTTTGAGGATCAAACATGTTGCTGCAAAATTTCAAGTCTGTAGTTGTGGTCCTAATCTCTTTTTTTTTTTTTTTTTTTTTTTTGCTTGGACTCATTTGCTGTTATGTATCCCGTTTTGGTTACAATGTCTTGGTAACATTGTTTGGGTGGCAGCTATGGCTGTGTTTTGTGGCTGGGGTATGCCCAGGTGCTAATCTATGTACTTATGCTTGTAATCATAGTTTTTCTTTCTTTGCAAAAAAAGAGCACACAAATGAATCACAGTTCTTGCATCAGCGTTATGTTTTTCGTAATGCTTTTATTTTTCTGAAGTGGTATATCTAACCTGCGATGAGTTGCAACAAAATTTTCTCTCATATAAATAATGTACCCTTGTTCTGAAGATTATTTAAACTAAAATCAGTTTGTACGAGCATGGTTGGTGCATATTGTTAGAGTTTTTGTCCGGTCAAATGCAGTTTTATCTATTTCTGTTGTTTTCTACATGCTTATTATTTATTTCTTTTGTTTCTGCAATACTTTTTATTGTTCTTAAGTGATATGACTAATCTGCGGTGAGTTGTACCCTAATTTTCTGTCATATAAGTAATGTATCCCCTGTTCTCAAGGTTATCCGAATGAAAATCACCTTGTAAAATCATTGTTGGTGCATTTTATCAATAAAGTCTCTCTTATTGAATGCAGTATTATCCGTTGACATGGGTTTCTATCTCCATAGTACTTCACTTTTTGTCTTTATACACTGGGTTACTTTGACTTGGTTATTTGATTAGTAAAACGATACAAGAATTTAGTAATATTTGCGAGGTCTTGTGGAGTAAACTTTACTCTATAATATTATGAAAAAATATTCAAAAAATTATATCGTTTTGCTATCTAAATCACCGAGTCAAAGTGACTTTTTTACGGATTAAAAGTCAAAGTAAGAGAAGAGGTAGTACTACCGAATACCTCTGTTTCTTCTCTTTCAACTTATGTTGATTTTTTTACCCGTAACTGGGTCACTTTGACTCGATGATTTGGATAGCAAAACGATGTAATTTGTTGATAATTTTTTCATAGTATTGTGTAGTGAAGTTTATCCCACAAGATCATGCAAAGATTATCAAATACGTGCACCGTGTTGATAACTTTTTTTTTGGTCAAACTGATTGCATTAAGAAAGCAACAGAAAAGAAAATACAATTTTAGCCACCATCGTCATTGATGGAGCTGGAAACCTCATCTAACATATGGCTCTTATCACTATCTAATAGAAGATTCAGACTACCACTCTCTTCATCATCCAACTGATCTCTAATCAGTTTCTTGCTAGCTAGTTTTGCTAGCCAATCAGCACACTTGTTGGAACTTCTCTTGCACCAGAGTAGCTCAATCTGGTGCCTTTGTAACATCTTTTGAACATCACTGATCACATCTTCCACATCTTTGTCAGGTGGTTTTTTCCTCTTAATCATTAAGACTGCATTTTGACAGTCACTCTCCACACAGCATCTTCTACCCAAATCCTTGGCAATCTGGCATCCCCACCTTATAGCTAGCAGTTCAGCACTTAAAGAGTTCATAGCCATACCTCTACCTGTCCAAAAATTTTCCATGTTACCTTCCTCATTTCTGAGAACAGCAGCCAAGGTGTAACAAAGTGATTCCTTCCTCCATGCGGCATCTACATTCAGCTTCAACATGTTATGATCTGGAGGTCTCCAGTGGGGTGCAGCACTCACCTCTTTTGGTTTTTTTATGGTGGTTGGTCTGGCTTTGAGCTGCCATTGCTTTTATAAAATCCCCTCTCCAAATAACTGTTGTGTCAATAACATTAGTAGGATTCAGAGGTTCCTGGTTGAAGACATTATTATTCCTTGCAATCCAAATTCCCCAACAGGTAAATATCACCTTTTATAGAAGCTCAACATGTATTTTGTTATCTTTCTTTAGCTTTACCATATCCAGATTCCACCCAGAAATTGAAAAAAAATCATCCAGCTCACTAATGCTTAAGGTTCCACTAGCAAACCAGATTGGTGCTGTCCAATGACATTGAAAGAAAACATGTTCTGTGGTTTTTGGCTTAGAGAGACAGAGAGGGCATACCTGTTTTTTTGCACATCTTTTTCTAGCTAGATTGGCATTTGTAGGGAGGATATTATTAACAGCTCTCCACCAGAAATGCTTTAACTTTGGAGGAATGGATAACCCCCAGATTTCGTTTATATCATTGCTTCCTGTTTTGTGTGAGCTCCCTGCACCTTTCAGATTTTTGTTTCTCTTTTCTGGCCAACTCTTGTAGACTAGTTGCTGTCTTGTACCCAGACTTCACACTGTACTCTCCGTTGGTTGTCCATAGCCACACTCTTCTATCTTTACCAGCACACCATGGCAGATTCTGAGATAATATGGCTTTTGCAGCATCATTGTCAAACATGTTGCAAACAGTTTGAACCTTCCAATTTCTAAGATGGTTATTAATAAGCTCACAAACCCGAAGTTCTTCACTGTAGTCACTATTTCTGCAGTGCTCGTTTAGATTTATGTTTCCAATGATACATTTGTCCTTGAAAACCTTGATGCCTTCCCCTGAGCTTACCTTCCATCTGGAATCTGCTTCTAGGATAACTCTAATTTTTATCAGATCCTTCCAAACTTTACAGCTTCTCCTACCTTGTGTCGCTTGCCAAAAGTTGGTTCTTGGGTAGTATAGAGCTTTGAAAACTTTGGAAACTAAAAGATCTTCTTTTGTAGCAATCCTCCAACCTTGCTTGACTAGTAAAGCAGAGTTCTAATCCTTGAAGTCTTTAAAACCCAAGCCACCCTCCTCTTTGCTTTTAGTAACCTTACTCCACGCCATCCATCTTATTTTCCTTTCTTCTGGGTCATTACCCCACCAGAAATTTCTAACCGCAACAGTTAGATTCTTGTGGAGATAAGCTGGGAGTAGCAAAGCAGACATAAGATAGCAAGGAATGGCCTGCACTATAGCTTTGATTAAGATTTCCTTGCCACCATCGGACAGTAGTAAACTTTTCCATCCCTTCAAATGTTTCATCACTCTCTCATTAAGCGTATTAGTGGCTTTCCTCCTATTCTTTCCCCAAAACATGGGTATGCCTAGATAGATGGCATCATCACTAAGTTTTGGTAACTTCAAGAGATCTTCCATTTCTTTCACTTTGCTCTGTCTTGCATGAGGAGAGATGAGGAAGCCAGACTTTTGTATGTTCATCTTCAAACCAGATTCTATACCAAAAGAGTTCAAAATTTCAAGGAAAGCAGAGACTTCTTGTTGATCAGCTCTCAAGAAAAATATCACATCATCTGCAAAACTTAAGTTCGTAATTGTAGGCCCATTATTTGGTGTAGCATAACCCATAATTTCTCCCCTTCCTGAAGCCCTTTCTATGTATTTAGTAAGTACATCCATAGCAATAACAAATAGATAAGGGGAGAGGGGTCTCCTTGCCTCAATCCCCTATTAGGCACAATATCTGCTATATCACTTCCATTCATGCTCAATTTATACCTCACTGTGGAGATACATTGCTCCACAAGTTGACACCACTTAGAGCAAAAACCAAGTTTTTTGAAAGCCTCTATGAGGAAGGACCAACTCAGCATGTCATAAGCCTTATTTAAATCTAACTTGAGCACAACATGGCTTGGCTCTTTCGGATTGGCATGTAGAATATGATGTACAAGGGAAGTTGCAATCATGACATTGTCATGTATGCTTCTTGTAGGAACAAAGGCAGCTTGTGTTTTGGAGATAAGGTTTTCAAGAATTGGCTTAAGTCTATTGGCAAGAATTTTAGAAATGACCTTGTATTTGAAATTACAAAGGCCAATGGGTCTAAAATGTTTGGGATGTTCAGGGGAGGCTACTTTGGGGAGCAGGGTGATTCTTGTAAGATTGAAACTTTTAAGGATATAACTAGTCTCAAAGAAATTTGCCACTGAATTAAATAGATCAACACTGATTACCTCCCAATGGTGCTGATAAAAACCACCCTGAAAGCCATCAATGCCTGGCGTCTTCCATTTACCTAATTGAAAAGCAGCTTCTTTCACTTCCTCCATGGTTGGTTTTTTTATAAGGTCAGTGTTCATTAAATCTGTGATCTGAGGCTGGATGCAATCCAATGTACTGAGAGAAGCTGTCTCCTTTTGACCTTGATAAATGCTTGTGAAATAATCTGTGAGCAGCTTAACCATTTCACCCTCATCACCTGTCCACATACCTTCATTCTTCTTGAGTTTATGGATCCTGTTCCTGTGTCTTCTTTGTATTATTTTACTGTGGAAGAACTTGGTATTATTGTCCCCAAGTTGTAGGTATTTAGTTCTTGCTCTTTGTCTCCAATAGATCTCTTCTCTATACCATAACCCCTCAAGCTTCTTTAACAAAGTTCTTCTTTCCTCTTCATTATGACTGTCACTGTGTGATGCTTGAATGATGGCTAATCTTTTCTGGATAGCTTCAATCTGTGTTCTTGAGTTTTCAAATCTTGTCTTCCTCCAAATCTTCAACTTGTGCCTAGTATTCTTAATTTTCACTTCAAGTTTATACATGTTGGAACCTTGGATATCCACTCCCCAGCCTTGAGTTACAACCTCACTACATTCCTGCGATTGCAGCCACGCTTCTTCAAACTTGAAGGATGGTGGTTTCTTTTCAACTATTCTGTTTGTGTTGAGGACAAGGGGACAATGGTCACTGCCAATGTCCATTTCATGAACAAGGCATGCATTTGGGAAAGCTTCCCCCCATTCCACATTGTGCAATGCTTTATCAGGAGACCAAATACCAGGAGCAAAGTCTGGTGATACACCAACATCACATGGCAATTGATGCAATACAGTCAAGGGAGGAAGAAATAAATGGGAATCTGCGTTACTTTGAGGAAGTCAGGAAAGTGCAGAGGGAGAAGACAGTAAGAAAGAGGAAGGCTAGGAAAAGTCAGAGAGAGGAATCTGCAATTCTTTTTCCAACACACGAGGCATCGGATTTTGAGAATCGATTGAACCGCTTCTTTGTTGAAGGTATGGCTGATTTATCTCAATCGCTAACAAATTCTATGGGTATGGTGGCTGAACCCCAACAGCCACAAACTCCATGTTAGTGATTAGTTGGAACTGTCAGGGGTTGGGGCGACTCTTGACAGTCCATCAATTACGAGGGCTCGTTAGAACCCATCGCCCTAGTCTCTTGTTCCTAATGGAGACTAAAAATAGGAGAGGTTACATGGAGAAGGTACGTAGGGGTTTAAGATTTCCAAACTCAGCATATGTAGATCCTAAAGGAATAGCCGGCGGTTTAAGTTTATGGTGGGTGAATGATATAGATGTGGAGATTCTGTATATGACAGAGAATTGCATTCACACTAAAGTAAATAGTGAGGACAGAAGCGTGTTATGGTCTTTTGTTTACATGGCGCCAAAAGAGAAAGTAAAAAAGCAGGTATGGGCAGACATTAAAGATTTTAGCAGGTATGTAAATGACCTGTGGTGCATTATTGGCGATTATAATGACATTAGTAGTAGCAAGGAAAAGCAAGGGGGTTCCCAAGCCAATCTGTGGAGAATCAACAAGTTTCAAGCTATGGTGAATTCACTGGAGTTAATGGAGATGAGTTTTGTAGGTCCTGCATTTACATGGTGTAATCGCACACCGTGTTGGTAACTAAATCACTGTGTCAAAGTGACCCAATAAATAACGTGAAAGAAAAAAAACAAATGTAGTTTTTTTTACACTTTTATTAAATTATTATTTATTATTTCTAATCTGGGCCCATTTTCGATTCGATTATGGCCGACCCACAGGAACCAGACCGGACACTCACAAGCTTCTGGGCCCGTTAGCCCATGCCTATATTAACCATACTACTACTAGTATGCTCCTCGTTCGTTTCATGCTGGTAGAGACTAGAGAGATACGCACTGTTATTCTCCCACAACAATGGAGACTAGTAAGAAGGCTGCCAAGAAGGAGGCAGCCAAGCTCGCCAAACTCCAACAGAAACAACAACGCGCCGCCGCCGCAGCTTCCGCCGTCGAGTCCATGACTCTCGACGTTCCCGACCCCTTAGCCGCCAACTACGGCGAGATACTACCCCTGGAGGACCTTCAATCGAAACCCCGTATTTGGACTCCAGTAGGGTCTCTAACTTCTGATTTGAAGGACCAGACCGTTCTGATCCGCGGACGCGCTCAGACGATCCGGAGCGTGAGCAAGAAGATGGCCTTTCTGGTGATTAGAGAGGAGGGTTTCACTGTCCAGTGCGTGCTCTCTGTTGCGCCCGACTTGGTCAGCCCTCAGATGGTCAAGTTCGCTAATTCGGTCAGTAAGGAGTCTGTTGTTGATGTCGAAGGTGTGGTTTCTGTGCCCAAGGACCCGATTAAAGGCGCTTCTCAGCAGCAGGTACGTAGTAGGATTTCGTAATTTTGAAGATGTTTAGGGTTTATTCATCATTGATTGATTGGTTTGTTTTTGCAGGTGGAGATTCAAGTGAGGAAGCTTTACTTGGTCGACAAGGCACTGCCTATTAACAACACTGAAGACGCTGAAATCGAACAAGCCCACAAGGTAATTTTGCTTCTGTTATGCTTTTCCACATACTAGCTGTTTACCTTTTGAAGATTTAAAACACATATTAACGTTTAGGTCAAGAGACTCGGATGATTGTAACGAATTCTAGGATAGACTTCCATGGAATAGTTTTGTTTTTTCAAGACTCTCGTGGCAAATTGAGTGCTCCTACATGTCATGTTTTTCATAGACAATGAACCCGGTTCTCTAGAATATAATATTTATTAAGAGATTATGTCCATCACACGGCGGCATAAATCTTCAAAGGCAAACATCACAATTGCTTTTGTAATTCTTGACCACAATGTAAAGCATATTTGTGGCAACTCTATCTGTTTGTTTCCATAGAAATAATTACTTAACATTCTTCGGTCAGCAGAGTTTACCATGTATTTTCTCTATAATATGTCTCAAACTGGACCCAATGGAAAAATGTAATCTAACACTAATGAAAGTCTTCAAAATTTGTGATTTCATCAATGATCTATTATGCGCTCTACTTCCTCCATTGCAGACTACTAAATGATGTACTGGGTCAAAATATAGTTTAGTTCCTATCAATTAGTATTTACCAGGTCTCCAATCTCGAACTGCTACTCAATATTCACATCCGTTGATCTAATTTGTCCCATAACCACGTATCTTACTTCTGTACTAATAATGTGATGTAATCGGAAATGGAGAAACGGGGCAGGGAAAGGTGAAAACAGAGGAAGATAAATAATCGTATACATCGATCATCTTTATTAGTACAAGATAGACCAAATGAGTGATGAGTATGTCCTATAGGCACCCGTTTCGATCTTACACCCGGCAGATTTTAAACCCCCTTGATCTTTTCTGATATTGCACAGGTAATAACAACAAACAAGACCCAAATTGTCATCGTTAGGTAAACCCACCGATCTCTTCTCCGAAAGGGCCCTTCAAAAATGTACATTCCCAATGATTTATAGTTTACCATCCATGACGGTTTTATCAAACACCCCCAAAGGTTTCATGTGAGTGCTTTCCTCTCAAATGTTTGCCACGAGACAATGTCATGGGATTTATGTGTGTCCCTTTTGATAAGAAAAAGAAAATGAAAGGAAAATTTAAATAATCTCAATTGTTTGGATTGGAATCATGTTACCTGATAAAAATATCCAACACGATGCTAACAAAATTGTTTTACCATTTTAAGTTGTAGAAAGTTCCTAACTTTTGTGCACTTAATCAAGTAGATTGCCTGTCGTTTCTTTTCCTTCTCCTTTCACTTTCTCTTCCTAGTATTGAAACCCATGGTTCCAAGCGTAGGTGTACTGTAATTATGTCTCTAGATCATATTTCATATTTCCTATGCAATCTATGTTCATCTCAATGGTTACTTCAGAACAGAAAATTATCTAACCATGACTGGCAGACAAACACTATTATTTCTACAAATATTTGTAGTCCACAAGGAAATAAACCAATCTTTGTTAACATCAAGATTTAAAAAAAAAAAATGCCTACAAATAACAAATGTGTACCTCTGATGAAAAGGAGTGTCCCACCAAACAGAGTCAAAGAGAACACTTCTACCAGTATGAGGTCTGTGAAAAACCAGGTATGCATCCTAGAGGGTGGGCGGAGAAGGAGGTTAACACAAGTGCACAACTTTTGCTGTAAAACTCGAACATTTCAACCACACTTATTGTTGATGATGAAAGTAGGATGACGAAGAACTGAATTACCCGGTGTCCTTTCTAAAAAAAAAACAAAACAAAACAAAAACAAAAAACATCAGGTGTCATGTAAATCCAAACCATGCCGAGAACGGATAAAGCAACAAAATTACCATTACAGTAATTATCAGAAGGAAAACAGTAATTGATGCAAAAAAATCACGGGAAAAAATGTAAAAGGAAAACTTAATTTCAAAGAAATCAGTAATCGCAGATCACAACATTAGAAGTTTACATTAGAGTCTAAGAATGGATGACGTGAAACATGATCTAATCCGTCATATTAGAACTGTGCGTAGGCACCGTACCGAGCTTATACTGGGATAGTGCAACATCAACTTGAGGATCAATAACTATGAGATGGAAACAAAGGATCAATCGATATTTATGTAGATTCTCTAAACTTCTGAGCCGGTCCCCCTTGTCTTCAATGAACTTGGACGAAGCGGGGGAATATTATTGCCCTGCCTTCGGATCAACTTGAAGATGTCGATTGCTAAACGTGTAGTCTGTTTAGGTCAATCAAAAGCAACAATTAGGGAAGTTGGAATGATGTACTGTGATGGTCGATGTGGAGAGTGGCTTGTGAAACTGCTTGATTTATTAGATTGAATAGGGTTGGACGACGATGATTAAGCAGTTACTTCTGAATCAATGCGTCGTTTGCCATATGGTCCGAAAGGCACAAGGTAAAATATCAGTTTAAATTGTAAGGCTATTTTAGAAATTTCATGTCTTTAAATTAAGGGTATTTTTGTCACTTCAAAAATATCAGGAACACATACTGGTTAGAAACATCCAATGGTTAGGAACACTACAAACTTATTAGTTGTAGAGATGAACTAGATGTGGAAAGTGATATGACAAAGGTGAATATGTGGAATTTCTTCATAACTTTAGTAGGCGAACACGGAACACTTGTAGTTGTAAGGATTAAGGTAAACTATGCTATAAGAGTCTTTGAAAAAAAGTTCAAAAATCTGGTAAACTATGCTATAAGAGTGCAATGCAACAAGGGTAGAGTTCTATTAATTTTGGGTATTCTGATTTTTGAGCTTTAAGCATAGGAAGCAACTCATTTTTTTTTATCAATGGATAGGTACGCTTCCTTCCTTCAACCAATCACAGCACTAGAACCCTGAAAAAGATGAATCAGAAAGCTTCAATTGAATCTCCAGTGGTGCAGCAGCAGCAGCAGCGAAGAATCACCATACCCAACACTTATGGTGAAAAGCTTGTGGGTATATTACACGACACGGGTTCTGCAGAAATAGTGATCTTGTGTCATGGTTTTCAATCTGCAAAGGAGCACATCATTATGAGAAACGTAGCTGCTGCTTTGGAGAAAGAAGGTATAACTGCCTTCCGCTTCGACTTCTCTGGAAACGGGGAAAGTGAAGGTCCTTTTCAATTTGCTGGTTATTGGAAGGAAGCCGAGGACTTGCGTGCTGTAATCCAACATTTCAAAAATGAAGAAAACCGTATAACAAGTGCCATTCTCGGGCATAGTAGTGGAGGAGATGTGGTGCTTTTGTATGCATCCAAGTATCATGATATCGGAACAGTGGTCAATGTTTCCGGCCGCTATGATTTGGCGAAAGGCATTGTCGGACGCTTGGGTGAAGGCTACTTTGAAAGAATCAAGAAAGACGGATATTTGGATGTCAAAGATAAAAAAGGAGAAGTTCGATATCGGGTTACTGAGGAAAGTTTGATGGATCGCCAGAATACGAACGTCCACGAAGCATGCTCCAAAATTAACAAGCAGTGCAGGGTCTTGACCGTCCACGGATCCAATGACCAAGTCGTTCCGGAGCAAGATGCATGGGAGTTTTCCAAGATCATACCGAACCATGAACTCCACATCATAAAGGGAGCGAATCATGGTTACTGTTCGCATCAAGCTGAGTTAGTTTCAATTGTTTTGCCTTTCATCAGTACTACAACTTATGCAACAATGGAGCACGAGGATGGAGGCAGGTATTGATGCTTTTCTGCAAGTTGAACAACGGAGGCTTGCCCCACGACAAGTTTGTATTCACATAGAGGCTGACATTTATTTTCTCTCTTCTCATTGAGATTTGCTTCGCGGGTATCATCGACTGATAATGTTTTTGACTGACTGTTTAAGAAAATTTCCTATTTATTCAGCAGAAAACAGGAAGTATATTCTCCACTGTCTGTTTCGGCGATTTCATGTTGTGTATACTATGTTTGGTTGTGTAGTGTTTGACTGCTTCATTTGCTTGGTGCTTGTCATTATATGTTAGTCCGAAAGAAGCTTACACTGGAGCTGGGATACAAATTATGGAACCACCAACTGGGTATCACAAAGAAAAAAGGCTTATACCCAATTGCAAAATAAAGGGGGGAACCCCCTATCAGAGTTGATCATACCACAAAAATTACTTCTCCTTTTAAGAGCATATCCCAACACAGATAAGAAACTGCATTTTAGAAAGAATGTAGAGAGAAGAAGAAGAAGATGCGTTGTTTTCATGTGACTGATTTACATTAGCAGTTAGAATTTCGCATATATACACTACTCATCACACAGCTCGTGGTTGAGCTCTGTCAGTTACAGACCATGCGGTTACTAAGTCATTGTTTGTGACCATTTGCGTGTCAGTCCTTTATGTGTAAGTTTTCATCTTCGTGGTGTGACTTCCTCTTCTTCCTTTCCATTGCTGCAAAGTGTGCTTGCTTAACATCCTCCCTCAAGCCAAGTGTGACTGCAATCTTGAGCTTGCCATAAAGATAAATTGAACTGGTTTTGAGGTAAGGATTTGGTGAAAATATCAACCAATTGATCAGTGGAAGGAATATGAGGAACAAAAATATGTTTGGCAGCAACTTGTTCTCTTGTAAAATGGTACTCCACCTCAATGTGCTCTGTGTGAGCATGAAAGACTGCTAACTTGAACAGTGTATGAAACCACTTGAGTTTTGCAGCTGAAGCGGCCAAATCTCTGTATTTAGCTTCAGTAGAGGACATGGACACAGTGGGCTGCTTCTTTGAAGACAACGGAATTAGGTTGGCACAATTCACAAAACACTGATGTGAACTTCCTGTCTAGTACATCATCTGCATCTGCATCTGCATCTGCATATGCTGTGAGAATAAGAGGTGACTGATGAATTGAAGTTCAAATTGGAGTGTAGCCTTGAGATATCTGAGAACTTTCTTCAAATAATGAAAATCCAATTGAGATGGTTGATGCATATGACCTTGATCAAAAAATAAAAAAAAAAAATAAAAAAAATACAATGAATTGACAATAAATTGAGTTTCTGGTTTGGTGATAGTGATATACTGAAGAGTTCCAACCACACTTCTAAACAATGTAGGATTGGAGAAAGGAGGTGAACTATACACATTTGCACATGTGTATTTAATGTAACCAGGAGTATATACAGGTTTGCAATCCTGCGTCCCTGCTTTGATGACTAAATCTTCAGCATATTTGGACTGATGAAGCATTACTCCAGTAGGTGTATATTGTACCTCTATACGCAGAAAGTATGACGATTGACCCAAATCTTTGATAGCAGAAGAGGTAGCCAATTGATGATTGAGATTTGAGACTAGTGCATTATCACTCCCTGTAACGAAAATGTCATCCGCATGCAGAAGCACTAGTAGAACATGAGTGGCTGTCTGGTGAATGAATAGAGAGTGATATGCTTGACTTAAAGGGTCTTGTTAGCACACAGTATATCATCGTGAGGAGGTGGCCAAACGGTGATTCCCTTAGTAGTGGCTGGTGAATTGAGAGCAGCCTAAACCGTGGAAACGGGTTTGTGGGAGAGCAATGAAAGTCTCGTGCCCTGAATTTCGGTTTGTTGGTTTGAGCTTATATGATTTTCCTCCCAATAGTTAGATGATATTATTATGTACGATTTGCTCAAGTGAATGTAGTTCCAGTTTTCTTTTCCTCCGTTTTCTTGGAATAGCAGTTTCTGATTTTGTAGTTATATAGTCTTGATTTATTCTGCCAACTGCTTAGTACACATTCAAAGAAAGAAGGAAATAAAGCTTCACGAGTATTTGGTAGAAAACTATGCTGCCCTGTTAATCATGACCCATATGCACAACTCTCCGATTGCTTCTTTGATTTCTATAAATGGATAAACTGAGTGCAATAAGAATGTGTATCAGCTTTCAAGTTCTTAAAGTACTTTTTAGCAGATTCTTCTGAGCATTTCTTCTCCAGTGGATACACAGTGTGCTTGTCAAATCAATATGCATTTTTACTGGTCCTTGTTTTTCCGAATTCTGTTCTCTTAATTTAACGATACTTCATTGCTGCAGGATGCTGGTGTTGAGGTTGATCCTCTTGGGGACTTGAACTCCGAGGCAGAAAGAATGCTTGGCAGGAGAAGTAATCTTATTTCTTTCTATCTATCGGCTCTTTTGTTTCTGTGTTCACCTTGAGATTACAACTTAAATTACATGATCTAATAAATGCAAGTATAAAACTCAGTTCTATATACTCCATAGCTATCCTGCAGCTGTTAGACCATTTTTTACGATGCCTTGCTATGATGATGCTGCTTATAGTAACTCGTTTGATGTCTTCATCCGAGGTATGTATTCTCCAATTCATTTTTCTGTTCACTGCTAACTGGTTCAGCATGTTGTATATTAAATGGGGCTATCTTGGGCTCATGTGTCTGTAGGTGAGGAAATCATTTCAGGAGCTCAGCGTGTTCATATACCTGAACTGTTAACGACCCAGGCAGTATCAAAGGGCATCGATGTGAAAACCATATCAACATATGTTGATTTCTTCAGGTATGGATACCCTCACCATGTTCCATTTAGGAAGATTTTTGTTCTGGATTATATTACTTTTGGCCATATTGAACATCAACATTGTACTTATATGATGATACTTCAGGTGTGTAACTCTATAATGAGTTGAAATTCTTTGTGCTTGGTAAAAAAAGTCGTTTGTCTGATGGACGTCATGTTTTTGTTTCTGTTGCTGCTAGGTATGGTGCTCCACCCCATGGTGGATTTGGAGTGGGATTGGAGCTGGTGGTGATGCTATTCTGCAAGTTGAACAACATCCGCAAAACATCTCTCTTCCCCCGCGACCCTCAGAGGCTTGCCCCATGACAAGTATGTGTTCACATAGAGGACACATTTTTTTCTCTTCTCATTGAGATTTGCTTTGCGGGTATCAACTGATAATGTTTTAGCTTATTGTTCTAAAAGAGTTCCTATTTATTCAGTAGAAAACAGGAAGTATAGTCTCCACTGTCTCCGGGATTTCATATTGTGTCTACTGTGTTTGAGTTTGAAGTGTTTGACTGCTTCATTTGCTTGGTGGTTGTCATTTGATGGCATGTATGATGAGTTTGTGAGCAGAAAATTGCTATATAGAGAAAAAAGCCTCTTCCAACCAATATAGAATTACCCAAATAAAGTTTTGATAGGACAGACCTGAATAGCCCCCGAAAGATTATATGTTGGTCCGAAAGGAGCTTAAGCTGGGGCTGGGATACGAATTATGGAATCACCAATCGGGTCTCACAAAGAAAAAGGCTTACACCCAATTGCTTAGAAACTGGGGTAACTGATAATGTCCGAATAGGGGTTATCTTTTAGTCTGATTTGATGTGTCATTGTGTCGGAAAACCGTGTTTTAGCTAGAATTTACCCTCGGAAAACCTCGGTTGTAGGAACGAGATGTTTATCTGCTCTTCATGAGTTTATGCTTATTTTGCGCATTTCGAGATATGATCGCGGGTTTGTTCATGTTGTCTTTACAGGAATAGGTTCGGGAAGTGCATTGGGATGCGTGCCAAGACAGAACCGGGTTTGCCTCGTGAAACGTGCAGTAAATGCTCGGAGCAGGATTTGACCGAGACGGGTAACAGGGAGAGTGGAACAGAAAACGGAAAGACAGGAGGAGAAACGGGCTGTGAAAACCGACCGAGAAAGCAGAAAACGCCAGAACCGAGAATGACCGGGATGCGTTCGGTTGACAATATCTTGAGCTAGACTTGGAATTTTGAAGTGAAACCAGGGGCAAATGAACGGAGACGCCATGGGCTTTCCGAAAACAGATTATAATGCTGAAACGGAGTCCGGCCAAAAACCGACTCCCGTCAAGTGTGGGTCCCAGACAGGCCACGCCCAAGTAAGGAGTCTCGGTTCCCGGTGTCCGGAGTCATGAGAAACTATTTCATGTTCGGGACAATTTCCGGGACAATTTTGACCCAGGGGTATTTTGGTTATTTTGGCATCGGGCCCGGGGTTCCGGAGTCTAGTTCAGATTTTGTCTCCCTAATTCAGTCAGCAGTTTTCCTGGGCAAAAAGTGAAATTAACAATCATGTTACTCCACTCAACTTATGATCTATTTGCATGGAAATATTTATTTTCTTATTCGTACTTGGCACGATCATGATTTATACATACATTGAGAGCAATGAACAAGTTATCATGTCACACGCTGATCACAAAACATGCTTAGGTAATTCAGCTAAACACTTATGACAATGCTACTAACTTGATTGGTGAGCTCTTAACATAAACATACTGTGTATCTGGTTCATATGAACATGCTCCTAACTTAATCATTCTCTGGTAAGTCATTTCTATTATTTCAGGCATGAATAAAAAAAGACAATTCTGGATTCCTCATTCATAAGACATATTCAAATCCTGGAGGGTTGTCACGAATGACGTCAAACGTAGCATAAATGAAGACAGTATAACAAGTCGACTTCTAGAATACAGCATGGGTCGCACTGGAACGGGGACTATATGCGAGGGTCCTCATTACAGCCTCCATACTATTAGACCCCCCGACTCCCGTGGTAATGATAAGCGCGAGGACCCTGTCTAATGTGCCCCTGAGTCAGGGTGGAACATGATCAGGTGCTTCTGGAGCACGAAGGTGCGGACGCCTGTAAGGAGCTGATGGATCCACGTGGCAGTGGATGGAGATGTGTTTTTTTTTTTTTTTTTCTGTCTACAATTGGCGTGCCTCTTTGCCAGGGATCCACAATACTCATAAAACAACATTATATTTCTTGCATCTCTAAACATCTCAAATAAATTAGTTTTTTGTGCTGAAGAGTGGAAAGGAGAATCATCGAGATTAATGGATGGTGATGAGTAGCAGTTGAATCTTTGGAGTACGCATTGTTAGGACATCAACTGGGTTTTGTCTATTGTGATTAGGTTTACTTGGCAGCGATAAATTGAGTATTCCTATGGGGTGGAAGATGGCGATGCTGGCTGGGGTGTGGGGGTAAGGATGGGTTTGTTGGTATGAGGTAAATGAGTGGTCGTAGAGTAAATTGTAGAAAATGTGGTGATAAAACAAAATAAAGATAAATACAACAGAGAAAGAGATATACTTTATTTATTCATTAAAATTATCACTTTTCCCTCACCAAATAAAAAAAAGAAAACCTCTGCAACACAGATTACACACGGACGAAAGCGAAGCGACGAAGAACAGCAGCGTGCTGCGCGCTGTCCACCCCAGCCCCACCCTTCACCGTCGTCGCCGCCGCCTAAGCGCCACCATTCATCAGTCCGCCGGCCTCCATCTTCGGCGGCGATTTGAAGGTAAACCCTAGTCCCTAGATACTTTTCCTAGACTATGGGCATCACGTTTTTAATATTTCCTTAGTTTTTTTTTTTTTTTTTTTTTTGCAAATAATAATATTTCCTTAGTTGAATGAATTGATGCGCAAGAAACGGATTTATTAAGGGATTAAAAACGAAAGTCAATGTAAGGGCAAATCAAATTCTTACTCTGCAGTTTTCAAAAAAAAAAAAAAAAATCTTACTCTGCCGTCCCAATAAATAACCTCGTTCGTTCGTTTCGTGCTGGTAAAGTTACGCCATGCAGCACGAGGAAGAAGGATCGAAAACCAGCAAGAAGGCTGCGAAGAAGGAGGCAGCCAAGCTCGCCAAACTCCAACAGAAACAACAACACGCCGCCGCCGCTGCCTCCGCCGTCGAATCAATGACTCTGGAAGTTCCCGACCCCTTAGCAGCCAACTACGGCGAGGTGCCCCTGGAGGACCTCCAATCGAAGGCCGTCACCGGCCGTGTTTGGACTCCAGTGCGTTCACTCACTTCTGATTTGAAGGACCAGACCGTTCTGATCCGCGGACGCGCTCAGACGATCCGGAGCGTGAGCAAGAAGATGGCCTTTCTGGTGATCAGAGAGAGGGGTTTCACTGTCCAGTGCGTGCTCGCTGTTGCGCCCGACTTGGTCAGCCCTCAGATGGTCAAGTTCGCCAGTTCCATGACCACAGAGTCGATTGTCGATGTCGAGGGTGTGGTTTCTGTGCCCAAGGACACGATTAAAGGCGCTTCTCAGCACCAGGTACGTAGTAGGATTTCGTAATATTGAAGATGTTTAGGGTTTATTCATCATTGATTGATTGATTGATGTTTTGCAGGTGGAGATTCAAGTGAGGAAGCTTTACTTGGTCGACAAGGCAATGTCTCCCTTGCCTTTTAACCTTGAAGACGCATCACGCAGTGAAGCTGAATTTGAACAAGCCCATAAGGTATACCCAAGCTGACTTTTTGACTTGTATTTGGGTCACTTTGATCAGGTGATTTGGATCGTACGATTTTTTGATACTTTTATTTTACCGTGTTATAGAGCAACATTTACTCTACAATATCATGAAAAAAATAATTAAAAAATTACATAATATTGCTATCCGAATCACCGGTATATCGACAAAAACCAAAATGGGGACAAAGAGAGGGAACAGAGGCCTGGGTAGTAGTAGGGAAGATGTTAAACTTGAAACTATAGGGCTGGCCATGGGCTGGGCTCGGCTCTGACCGGGCTGAGCCGGCCTAATTTTTCACCATCTAACCCAAACCCAGCCTAGCCCAGTAATCGGGCCAACACTGCAGCCCAAGCCCGTCCAAGTTACACACCTCTAACCCATGCCCAGCCCGTTGGCCAATGCTTGACTAATATTTATTTAATTATTTTTGTCAAAAGGTAGTATATTAAATTCTAAGGAAAATCCACATTACATGCATCTAGGCTGATTTCGTCTAGCAACTCAGAATTACACATAAACTCATCTACAGCTCCCATATTTCTAGCAACTAACTTAGCTATAAGATATCTGCTGCTTTGTTGGCTTTTCTGCATACCCAGATAGCTGAAGCATCTAACTTTTGCAAATATCTTCCATAACTTCATGCAGCATCCAAGGACATTTGTCATTGTCTTGGAGCATCTCAACAAGATAATCACATTACCCAGATGACCATTTTGCACCACTGCCAATCTGAGAGCTATCGTTTCATCTTGAATAGCAGAAGAGGCACTTCCAGTACTCCAATTAGCATTTATTGCCTTACCTCTATCATTTCTTACAATCCACCTACAAGTCATCTTCCCACTACTTTTTCCCCAGCAAGCATCCAGGTTGCATTCCAAAAAATGAATCCAAGTTTCTACCACAGTGCTATTAGAAGTATCTAACTTCAAAGCTGCCATTCATATTCTCCATGCAGAAGTTAAAATTTTCTTTTATCACTTCAACCACCACTCTTGGATTTGGACTGATCTTGTCAAAAATCACCCCATTTCTGCATTTCCATATATTCCATCAAGAAATCACCACTTTCTCTAACAAACCAGCATTATTTCCCATATTTTTATCTCTTTCAAAACGGTTTAGTTGCCGAGAAAAAGAGCATTCTTCCATACCTTCAACCCACATTAAAAGGTCTAAAGCAAACCAAATTGGTCTGGTCCAACTGCATTTCAAAAACAGATGTTGAGCACACTCCACCTCAGTTAAGCATATAGAGCACCTATTTGAAATAGCACATTTTCTTCTATGCAAGTTCCCCTTTGTAGCCAGCCCATTCACACTTGCTCTCCACCAAAAGGATTTGATTCTTTGGGGCAGTTTTAAATTTCATAGCTTCACCCCATACTCTTTTGGGAAGCTAAAAGAGGAAGAGCTTCTATTGTATAAGTACTCCTTTAAACCTTTACCTCCTCTACTGGCATCTTCCTCAAACATCTCTTTTGCTACTAGAGTACTAGTTTTGACTGTGTATTCTCCCACTCTGGTTTTTGCCCAAATCCATTCATCGCTAACATTTCTCCAAGGGATAGGCATGGCTATGATAGCTTTTGCAATACTTGGTTCAAATATATTGTTTATGAACTTAAGCTTCCAAGACTTGCTATTATGATTTAAAAGCTCACTAACCTTCATATTCATCAAATGCTGGTTATTTGACCCGTCAAGCTTGCCATAATGAGTGAAGCTACACCATTGATCTTTAAACACATGAATACTCCTGCCATCACCAACTCTCCACATGCCACCTTTAAGCAGCACTTTTCTACCAGCTAGAAGGCTCCTCCAGGACGAAGATGAATTCGACCCCAACTTAGCCTCCAAAATAGAGAAATTTGGAAAGTGAGCAGCCTTTAGAATTCTTGCACAGAGTGAGTTTGGATTCTTCAATAATCTCCAGGTACTTTTTGCAAGAAGAGTCAAGTTGTAAGACCTAAGGTCTCTAAATGCCAGCCTACCATTACTTTTAGACTTGCCCATTTCCTTCCAATTAATCCGAATTTGTTCTACTTCTAGTGCTGCTGCTATCCGCTTTAATACAAACGTGCACAAAGCATGCCTCCAAATTGACAAGAACTGCAGGGTCTTGACCGTCTACGGATTCGATGACCAAATCATTGCGGTGCAAGATGCATTGGAGTTTACCGAACCATGAACTCCACATCATAAAGGGAGCGAATCATGGTTATTGCCCCCATCAATCTGACTTAGTTTCGGTGGGTTTGCCTTTCATCAGTAGTACAACTTTTGCAACAATCGAGCACGAGGAAGAGCGATCGAAGGAAGCAGCCAAGCTCGCTAAACCCCAAAATCGAAAACCACAAGCCGGCGCTGCTTCCGCCGACGGCCCCGACACCTTAGCAGCCAACTACGGCTAGGTACCCCTGGATGACCTCCAATCGAAGGACCAGATAGTTCTGATTCGTGAAAAGATTAGCCAAGACAATTAGTAATCATAGGTTTATGGAAAAGAATTAGAAACGTAATAGTTTTGTGTACCAACTACCAATCAGTGAAATAAAACTTATGCTACTCAATCCTTTGGTTTTGGTTAAAGGATAGTAGCTAAGTTACCTGGAACGCGGATCGTTCCGATTCGTGGAACGGGAACGGGATCGCGGAACGTCATACCCTATGGAATTCGGTACGCTAGGGGTAGGCGTCTTTGGATACCTTTATAGCTGTTTTACCATTTATCACAAATCATAAAGTATAAAACTGATTAATATATAAATTATTTAAAAGTCAAATACTCTAAAAATGGATGTAACTAAATTCCCCCTTTTACATAGATGCTTTAGGTGAAAATAATGAAAAAAATGGATCGCCAAATTAAGCGATCTGGATCGCTGGTGTTCCACGTTTCGGAACGCGTGATCCAATTCGCAATTCGCGGGGGTATGAGTGAATTGTGGTAACACTGGATAGTAGTATGGGATAAGATGAAATCTGAAGAATGTACAAGCCACCTTGAGCTAACACAGTCAGACATCTTTGTAATACTGAAAGATATTGCTGAAACCATTGGTGCAATAGTTATAGTTCCATTATACCACAACATACCACCTACTGTAATTGTGTCCGGATGGGAATCTGGAGGTCTTATAAGATAATGGTACCCTTGCATTTTTTTATTTGTATGACCAAGATACTTCTTGCTGGTTACAGGCTGGGGAGCAGCTTGTTAAAGTCAACCAGGATACCCGTTTGAATCACAGGGTTCTTGATCTGCACACGCTTGCAAACCAAGGAATTATCCGTGTTAAATGCCAAGTTGAGCAAGTAAGTCATTTGATTTGTAGTGCTCAATGACATAGTCAAGGTATTTGTTCTTACGAATTTTGGTCTTTTGAGGAGGTAGAATTGACCAATATTTTTTGGAAGTATCTAGTTGTTTTGTTTTCAATTTTTTTTTCTGGTATCTTTCCCTTGTAAAAGGAAGGCTGATTTTTTCTGGTATCTTTCCCTTGTAAAAGGAAGGCTGATCATGTCACATACATACTATACCCATATGGCCGCTATCTGTTTAATTACATGACAGAAGTCCCTGTTGTAATGTTACTCATAGTTCAGCTACTAAATGAAAGGCTGACCACAGAAGTCTAGAAATAATCTCGCCTTCTGTTTGAGTACAAATGTTTATGTCAATAATTATCCGGAACTGATGAATACTACAAAGGTGGAGTATATGTTTTGTCCTCTGGAATTCACTAGTTATAGTCGCTCAGAAACTTTTGAGATCCTAAAATGCTCATGCAGATGCTGTTACGTATTCTCAAAGTGAAGTGAAGTTCTTGAGTTATGCAGTTGGCTAGATGTCAACCTATCTCCTTGTGTGTGATTGTGTTAGTCTGTGTGTGTATAGATATGCATGTTTATAGTGTCTGTCTGCTTTCCAAAAAGTAAAATGAACCCCATTGGGAAGAAAGTTTCTTCTAACAGTTGCACTGTTTTGCAGAGATTCCGAGAATTCTTGCTAGCAGAAGATTTTGTTGGAATTCATACACCAAAGCTGATAGCTGGCTCCAGTGAGGGTGGCTCAGCTGTTTTCAAGCTTGACTACAAAGGGCAGCCTGCATGTCTGGCACAGTCACCTCAGCTTCACAAGCAAATGTCTATATGTGGCGATTTGGGGCGTGTTTTTGAGATTGGTCCAGTGTTCAGAGCAGAAGACTCGTTTACTCACAGACATTTATGCGAGTTCACTGGTCTTGATGTTGAAATGGAGATTAAGGAACATTACTCTGAGGTAATTGAGCTTCTTGCTTGATTGATTGGTTATACATGCTATCCCTTGAAGACTTAGTCATACATATTGCAGTAAAAGATGCTTCAACTTCTTCCTGTAGGTGATGGATATCGTGGACAGGTTGTTTGTTGAGATGTTTGACTATTTGAATAAGAAGTGTAAGACACACCTTGATGCCATCAAGAAGCAGTATCCATTTGATGATCTCCTGGTATTTTCTTCGTAGTTTCCAAATCTACTTTTTTGTTGGTGTCATGTAAAGTTACTAGATATTGCCTGTGCCTAAAGGCACTTTCTAAACAATGCATGATTCATAATGTTGATATTGTAGAGTTTATGGATCATGGTGTAGTTTTATTAAGTTTGTGGGAAAGTCTGCCATATATGCTATAATTTTTGTAAAGTTTGTGGGTTCATAATCTAAATTTTATGAACTTTATCAGTCGTAGTGTATTTCCATAATGTTGATATCTCATAATTTTTATTTTTACATATCATATCTTTATTAAGTTTGTGGGATGTATTTTAACTTGTACAAAGTTTATGGGTGATATTATAACAAATTATAAATACAAAATGTCTCATTTAAAATGTGGACACCTCTCTCATTCTTATGACATTGATCATCCTCATGTGTCTGTTTATTTCTTGAGTTTCATTTGATTTCATTATGATTTTGGCCCTGATTTTGGTGCAGTATTTGAGGAAGACCCTACGACTCACATTTCAAGAGGGTGTTCAGATGCTTAAGGTTAGCTCTACATGTGTGTGTTTTTCTATTTCTAGTTCTTTGTTAGTCAGTAAAAAATGGATTTAGTAAAGAAGAGAGATGGGTACACATGTAAAATGCAAGAAGAGCAGGTTCTATACACAATAAATAGGAAATAAAGTGGTCAAACCCAATATGCCTGAAGAAAATTGAACAATAAATTAGCCTATGAACCTTTAGAAAGTTATTCTGCGTGTATGACATGTTGTAGCAAAATGGTGTTTAGAATGATCATTCCATGAGCATAGTAGGAAAAACAGTTGATCTGTGTAGTTTTTCTGAAATTGTTTTGTTCTTTGGATTTGCTGAACCTTATATGATAGAGCATGGGCATGCCTTGGGCTAGAAGAACTGAATTTAGGTAATCTTTTTTTTTTATGCGCCACCTCTAGAAGCATCCAAAAAGACAACCTCCAGTTTTTCTCACTAGCGGGTGAGGTGGATACTGTATGCTACATTATAGTCTGATGAAGAACTTCTTTCCTGCTCTTCCTCGTTCAACCTGCAGAACTGCACACAAGACTGTCTGTTTCTGATCTTTTTTTGTAAAAACCATCAAATTACGAAACTCCACACCCGTCGGCTTAGCTTATTTGTTCTCAAGAGTTTTTAGTTCTTGAAGCCTGCTTAGCAGTTTGGAATCTGGAAAACTGGAACTCCATAAAAACTTAAGTCTCTATAATTAGTGCTCTAGAAGACACTCATAGGCGGATGCTTCATCACTTAAGACCATCTCCAGTACTAGTAGGCAAAAATTAGGAAAAATATTGATAAAATCGTTCTTTTCGATATTAGATAACGAATTTTGTTAGCATCTTCTCCATTAGTGATTAGGCTAAAACAAAGTTATGCTAGATTTTTTTGTTTATTTTTTGTTAGCAAGTGGACGTATAGAGAGAAAAAAGGGGAAAGCAATGAGAAGAATTAGGAAGCGTGTAATGAGCCACCTAAATAGGAGAGAAATTTAATTTTTCCTAACAAAAATCATCGCCAAATTTGGCGAAGAGGATGCCTATTTTGTGTTTTGCCTAGCAAGATGGCTATGCTATTGGAGCTCAACTTTTACCAACTTTTTATAATTTGTCTAAAATAATTGGTTTGTATAACCTATTGGAGATGCTCAGTTCTAGGTTGTCGGTTTGTGGGAATCCTTCAAATGCCATCTCGAGGAAAAGAAACTGCTTGTCATGCTCTGATATTTTAGCTTTTCCACTTCTGGGTTCTCTGAAATGCATTCCTAGAGTGCTTGATCAAATTGGTTTAGCATTTCAGCCTATGCTTGCAGGTCCAGGACCTGACATCCCCGTCACCCTCCTCTCAAAACAGGCCATACCATGTGCTCCTAGTGAAAAAAGTATTCTGCTTTACGATACGGCACAAGGAATTAGCTATTCCTTGTCCTTGACAGGGATACAGAATATTGATAGGTTGCAGGTTATTCATGAGATAATTTTGATTTGCTATCCTTGAATCAGTTTTTCTATGCAATCTAAATTTCGACCTCTTCTAACCACTCAAACACTACTATTTTGTGCACCCACCTCTCATTTTCTCATCTCTCTATTTTACAACTCATTCTCTCTCGTCCTCATTTCTTCCTCTAATACTTCCCCACGTAACTCTCGCTCTTAGTTGAAATATTCTTACGGGTTAATTGCATTTCCCCCCGTGGTTAGGGGCGGGTGTCAAAAAGCCGTGCCCACCCCCCTCAGTGGTCTAAAATGGTACATTTCTCTTCTGTGTGGTCTCAAAGGTTTCGGGAGGGGTAACTTTCTGTTAATTAGGCAGTGAAAAGTCAATATAGCCCTTATTGGTCAACAAACAAAAAAGAAATAAAATGATGAAGAACACGATGAAGGTGGAGATGAATATGTGGAACAAGGTGGTGTGGATGAATATGAAGAACAGATTGAATTTGAACCAGCAAAACCAACACAACCACCTGTAAAATTAATTCCATCTTCGAACCCGTGGTGTTGATGAACATGAAGAACAGATTGAATTTTGCAGGTTATGTGCATGCCCGACCAGATGACCAAACCGGACCCTTCAAACTATGCTCTCAAAACCCAGAAATTAAACTATGAATATAACCCACTAATCAGCAAGCTTTTATGTATAGATTCAACATGGAATGAAAATACAGTCAAAATTGAACCCGCGAGCGTCTCAAATTCTGGTTGTTTTTGTCGAAGATACTAATTGCTTTATAGGATAGCTTCTCAGTCCAGGAGAAGGTAAGTAAGAGGAGAGGCTGTGAGCCTGTACTTGGCAGCTCCCAACTCCTGCTTTTATGATTTTATGATTTTCCTCCCAAAGTCCAAATTCTTGAGCTTATATGATCTTCCTCCCAATAGTTAGATGATATTATTATGTACGATTTCCTTAAGTGAATGTAGTTTCAGTTTTCTTTTCCTCCGTTTTCTTGGAGAAGCAGTTTCTGATTTGGCAGTTACATAGTCTTGAATTTTTCTGCCAACTGCTTAGGACACATTCAAAGAAAGAAGGAAAGAAAACTTCACGAGGATTTGGTGTCATTTCTGTAAAATAGTTATGATGCCCCTGTTAATCATGACCCATATGCACAACTCTTCAATCGCTTCTTTGCTTTCTATGTATGATGGATAAAGTGAGCGGCGCAATAAGAATGTGTATCAGCTTTCAAGTTTTTGAAGTTCTTTTTTTAGCAGATTCTTCTGAGGATTTCTTCTCGAGTGGATACACAGTGTGCTTGTTAGCTCTAAATGTGTGCGTGTATTTTCTTGCCCGGTATAAAAATAACCGTGGTCGTAACTCGTAAGTAATGAACAGAGATGTTTGCACTTGTAATTAAAATACCATAAAGAGAAAGTTTGTGAAGGACGTAAATAGTAAATAAATAGCACAGATCCAATATGCCCGTAGAAAAATGTAACTGTGAAATTGGCCTTCTAAAAACATTTACTGTATAATATAATCATCCCACCGGAAAAAAGCAGTTGATCGCTCGCAATAGGTGCTCCAAATGACGAAGTTGTCTGCTTTAGAATACAACTTGAGGAATTATCTATTACTTAATCCTTACAGGGAGCCAAATTTTTATTGATAGTCCACTTATTATAGTAGGTCTACAGAATCTTAATTTTGACCTATTTTAACCACTCAAACTTCGCCTCCACTCAATTCCTCTGTTCCTCACGCGCCCTCATTACCTTGAAACTTTGCAATTAGATGAGTCTATTTTGGCATAAAGAAACCGAAACGATCTCCATTTGAGAGATAATGCCAATATAGGCTCGTTTATGGATTGATAATAGGAGTATAGGTTTTTAAGTTTAAGACAATAACATGAGTAGCGGTTTTTAGCTATATATACACAGCATAAATTGCTCAAGTACGAAGCCTATATAAGTGGCGGTTTTAAGGGGAATACCATCTGATAAGATTATCAGTTTTAAACTCAAAAACCTTTTTTAATTATCAGCTCCTAAACGAGAGCCTATATTGGTATTATAAACTAGGATGAGGATCATTTTGGTTTTCAACTGCCAAAATTGCTAGGAGGCTTATTTCAATGAAAAGTTCAATTCTTTTGCTGCATTATTCGTACATATAAGATAAAATTTATCTTAGAATAGTGCATTTTAGGCCAAGGTTACATTAACTAGTTTTGTTTCTTTTCAAGTGTATAAACTATTTTTGAGCATATTCTTCTGGGCATTTCTTCTTGAAGGGATTCACAGTATGCTTGTCGAATCAGTATTCAGTCACAACTGATTCTTGTTTTTCTGGATCCATAATCTCTTACTTCAACGATACTTCATATCTGCAGGGTGCTGGCATTGAAGTTGATCCTCTTGGAGACTTGAACACCGAGGCAGAAAGAACGCTTGGCAAGCTCGTTAAAGAAAAGTAATTTTGATTCTTTCTTTCTTTCTATCTCTTCTCTCTGTTTACTCGAGATTTAAACTAAACTTTCCGCTCATTAATGTAGGTATAAGACTGAGTTCTATATACTCCACCGATATCCTGCGGCTGTTAGACCATTCTATACGATGCCTTGCCATGATGATCCCGCTTATAGTAACTCATTTGACGTCTTCATCCGAGGTATGCTGGCTCCTGTTCCATTGTTCTTTTCACTACCAAATGGGAATATCATTTTTTTATGGGTAAAAAAGACACTTTCACCCCCTCTAGTTTGGAGAATGACACTTTTACCCCATCAGTGTACCAAATTTCAAGTAATTTACTCTCTCTGATTGTGACGCACTTAGTATGGAAGTGGGATCCGTCACTGAAAACACTTTTAGAGACAAATTTGACTCTCATATCATGCAGAAAGTCTAATATTCCATTTGGTAGTCCCTATAATTTTTATAAAATGAAGGTAAATTTGTCCCAAAATTTCTTTTTTACTGACATTTCCCAGTTCCAGACAAACAGCATAATAATATGGGGTGTAAGTTTCTGACGTTCGGCACACTGAAGGGGTGAAAGTTTCCTTTTTCAATCTAGTAGGGGTGAAGGTGTATTTCAATGAAAGTAGAAGGGGTGAAAGTGTCTTTTACCCTTATTTATTTTTTAGTTCTGGTATGCTGTATGCTAACGAGTTCTATTATCTGTTAATAGGAGAGGAGATCATATCGGGAGCTCAACGCATCCATAAACCTGAACTACTAATAGCCCAAGCAGAATCCAAAGGCATTGACGTGAAAACGATATCAACATATATTGATTCTTTCAGGTACGCATCTTTCTATTTTTCAGAAGATTTTGGTACCAGCTTAATATTATTACTTTGTCCAATCAAAATACCAAAACATAAAACATAGTAGTAGAAGCACTTATGAATAATATGTTGAAACCTTGCTGGTTGGAAAAAAATTGCTCGTCTGATGAGTACGTATGGTTGTTTTGTTCCGGTGTAGGTACGGTGCTCCTCTCCACGGTGGATTTGGAGCGGGATTAGAGCGCGTGGTGATGCTTTTCTGCGGCTTGGACAACATTCGTAAAGCAACTCTTTACACCCGTGACCCTAAGAGGCTTTCCCCATAACATAACAAACGCTGTGATAGGACACTTAGTTCTCTTCGTGACATCCTTTAATTTTTTTTTTCTTCTAATTGAGGTAGATTCGCTGGTAGCGAAAACTCTTATTGTTCTGTAGAAAACGGGAAGTATAGTTTGCCAATTAGCGTTACCCGAGAGGTCACTTGAATTTTTTCCCTTCTTTCAAGAGTGGATGATTTTTTGTGCTCCTTGCGGGAGCATATTTGTGGATCCCAAACAATTTCAGACATATTTCTATATTTGTACTATAGAAACTGCCCTTGATGTTGCGGTATGGTGACGCCGTGGCTCAACCCATTCTGTCCCAACATAATTTTCATGTTGTCCACTGCCCAGTAGTGGTGGTGATGAGTTGATCCAATTCAACTGTGTTCGTGTTTCAAAAGTGCTCTAATCTATCACAACTCGTGATACAAAAGGCACACAATGAAAAAAAAAAAAAAAACAAAACAAAAATAATATCAGAAATATCCACAATGTTATGGTGAGAACTCTGATAAAAGTTACAATTTATTTAGCAAAATGAAAATGAATTATACTCAAAAGGTAAGTCGGGGAAAATGTCACATACTTGGTTTGTTTCTTCTGGTTTGTCCTACTTTGACTTTTAACACGTAACTGGGTCACTTTAACTCGATAATTTAGATAGCAAAACGATATAATTTTTTGACAATTTTTGTATGGTATTGTAGAGGAAAGCTAACTCTACGAGACCATGCAAAAATTACAGAATTCTTGTATTATTTTACTAATCAAATCATTAGGTCAACGTGACAAAAAGTGAAGTAACTGAAAAAGAAGACACAGAGGTAGTACTATGTACTAGCCATCAATTGCCTGCAAGCATACTCTGTTTGTCCTGCGTAAATGGAAAGGGGAGATAATACCTACTCCCATAAAAGAAATCAAACACACCAAACAAGACTACACTGTAATTATCTTATCTGATGGCGACAGTTGAAAATGTACACCATTCTAAAGAAGCTCCACAATAAACACCATCTAAATTCGAGGTTAATGTAGATTTCTCGTGGTTTCATTTTCTCAAATTATTTATACTTAGACAAATAAAAGGCCATTGAAAATGATTGTAGTCTGTTTAGAATCAAACCACTAGTTACTTTTTTATCGGTAAACTCTAGGCTATTGTCATCTACGGAATTGGAAGTGTAATATACCTCTGTTCAGAAATTTTCTCCAAATGGTTGTTATCTAGTTATTGCATTTCTACATCTAGGACACTATTTAGCTTTTGCCTGCTGTGTATCTGGTCACATTTTCATCCCAAAGGGGAAAAAAAGAAAAAGAAAAATCCTAAACACTAATTTGGGACCCATAGAAGACCACCCCCAATCAAATTAAATGACCCATCTCGTGATACTCTCCTAATCCAAGATATTTCTGCAGCGAGGAAAATGGCTGTAAACGGAGAAGCCATACCCGCTGGTAATGGAGTACCCAGCGGCGATCGTGTTCGTAACGAAGCAGCAGCAGCCGCTGAGAGGGACCAGCGGGTGGCGAGGAGTATCCAAAGACTGACGGCGCTATTCCAGCAAGTTAGCGTCTACGGAGAAGCCATACACGAGATGATGAACCGCTTGGTGGACCCCGACGAGTTATCGTACGAGGAGTTGCTAGCGATATGTGAAGCGGTTGGGACAGTGAGCAAAGGGGTTTCGGCTGATACGGTTGCTTCTTTGGGTTCGCTGGTTTATAAAGAAGGTGCGGTGAATGACTCGATGTGTGTTATTTGTCAGCTGGATTACGAGGCTGGAGAGGAGTTGAATCTGCTGCGGTGCAAGCACTCGTATCACTGTCCGTGTCTTCGTGATTGGTTAAGGAACAACAAGGTTTGTCCCGTTTGCAGCGCCGAGGTCTCGCCTCCGTGAGAGTCGGAATCATTTTCCGTTTCATTTTCATGCAAAGTGATAATTTACAAATGTGGATATACTATTATTAGTTTTTAGGGAAAAACATTAGGGTTTTGTGTGATTTTGTCTTCTTTGAGTACAGATGATTGTCGTTACTAAGAGGGATATATGCATGCTAATGGTAATTTAGAATTTTGTTTTTTTGGTTAGCAACCAGTTTTTGTTCGCTTCGGTGAGAAATTATTTGGTAGATTCCTCCATTTCTCGTATGTGTCTCTTTTTCTCACAGTGATTCTTATTGGGCCCTCTGAGAGCGAATGACACGTAGTTCTCTGTATTACCTTATCAGGTGAAATTGGTGTGAGTGCAAGAGAGAAAATAGCTAGTAGGAGACCGCGCCCGTCATGGCTCCCGTGAGATTGCATTTCTAAGAGTAGAAATCTATGAAATTTTGGATATGACACAGTAGTAACAATGTTATGAGAGACTTGTACTCAAATTAGAGCACCGTGGCGTCAATGTATGGGTGAGTGCAGCCACTTGCGTTCCACAAAACTTAAGGGTTCTATTCTTATAACTTGTTCTATGTTATTCATAGATTCCTTCTCTTACAAAGACAATTTCATAGGAGCTATGACGGGCTCAATCCGGTCTAATCTGTTGGTGTTTTTATTGGAGAGAAAGCATAAAGAAATCTGCATATATTTACTTCATGGTTACACTTAAATAGCCGAAAAATGACTATTAACTTATCCTAACTTCATGGAATATTACCATGATTTTCTACTTTGAAGTTAACCTCCAAAAAAAATAGGAAACTAGAACAAACTAACTGAATTGCGTAACTAAAGCAAAATATTTAACATGATTTTTGTTATTTTTTTTTTTTCTGTAACCTATACAAGTAATGGTGAATCCTAATGGAATTATTTATTAGTTGACTCAAGGCAAGTTAAAGTTTAATATGGATGCCTCTTGGAACAGCTCATCTAAAGTAGCTCATTTGGCAGTAGAGATTGGCATGGCGCTGATGGAAATTAGCTTGCATTGGCAACTTTAAATGTCCAGGTAAAGTGGATCAAAAGACAGGCAAACTCTGGGGCTCACTGGACTGCAAGAAATGCAGCTAAAAGAAATCTGACCCCTCACTGGTGCTATATGATTCCAAATGAATTGGAAATTTTGCTGGCTAAAGATTTACAGACTAGTATTAATGGTAGTTTGACAAGAGAAGTAAGTCAGTACTTCAAATAGTTGTAATGCCTTAGAGTTTTTATTGAAATGCTCGACTTTTGAAAAAAAAAAAAAAAATCCCTAAAAAAAAACACCAAAAAAACCCTGAGTTCGGTACATAATTTCACTCAACTCCACAAACGAAAGAAACAACACACATGATCGTTAATGGTAGCCCCCGTAACGGCACGTTTGACCGTGTATATAGGAACCGTTAGGCACCTGATCGTACATACCGGAGACTGTTATGAGGTCAAGCCGGGTTTATAGGACTTGGCCATTAAGTCTCTCAAAGCATTAACAAAGGGTCGCGCGCGAGCTTAGTTGTCGCACACGCGCAACGTGCCTTACCCTAGCCTCCAAACCACTAAGTCCCTACAAGTCCCGTGTTGGTACGCGAGGGCTCTGTCTCGCAGCCCCCACGTGGATAAGCATGGGTACTTATCTAGTGTGTGTGAAGCATAGCTCGGTGTGCTGGATGGCTGCCACGTGGCTGTGATCTGTCTGTCAGGAAAGCACCATCTACAACTGGAGAAAGCCCATCATGTATGCAGAGGTTGAAGGAACAAGTAAAGAAAGTTGGACTTCCACAAAAGAATATTGTATTCATGAAAATATTTTGTATTTTAAATGACCTGAAGGTATCTTAATGCGATGAGTTTAAGAAGAAGAAGCCAAGAATATTTTGGACAAAATCCATGAAAACTCCTGTGGTGATAATGAAGTCTCTATTTAAAGAAAAGTGCAACCATACGGAATCCATTGGCCTCAAATGTCATGTTGTGCTGCGATGATACTAGGCAGCTGCGATAAGTGTTAGTTAGTTAAAGACTCTCTTGAGATTTCTGTTATTGATGATGATGTGGATTGGCGAAAACCATTGATTGATTTTCTCAGAAGCGATATTTTGCCAAGAGGTAAAAAGGAATGCGAAAAGCTCAAAAGAAAGTCTACACGGTATCTAATCAAAGAAGATTTGTTGTGGCGAAAATGACATGACGGGAATCTACTCAGATTTTTAAATGCACAAGAAATCCAAGAAGTTATTGAATTATCTCATCAAGTTGAGTCAAGGAGGTGCAAATCTTTGAAGACAACTCTTAACTTTTGGTTATTTTTGGCCAACTATGGACAAAGACTGTTGTAGATAGTGCTTTCTGAGCTGACAGATCTTGGCCACGTGGCAATCATCTAGCACACCATATTGTGCTCCACACACACTGGATCCCCAGCCGCGCTGATCCATGTGGGGGCTGCGAGACAGAGCCCTCGCATACCACTGCACGGGACTTGTAGGGACTTAGTGGTTTGGAGGCTAGAGTAAGTCCTGTCGCGTGCGAGCCAAGCCCGCGCGCGACCTTTAGTAACTGCCTTTGAGAGATTTATGGCACGAGCTCCATAAACCCGGTCAATCCGGTCAAACCCGGTCAACCCCATAACGGTTCCGGTATTCGCGCACAACGTGCTGTAACGGTCCCTATATACGCGGACGAACGTGCCGTTGTGGTTAAGCTAATTAAGCCGCCATTAATGGGCGCATTAACCACACTGCAACGGTCACGTTCTCCGTTATATATAGGACGTTAACCTTTCCATACAAAGGAGGACACACTAGCCATACGCGGAAGCTCTGCCAAACCTCTGTCTCTCTCTCAGACATTACTACTGCCTTACTCTCTCCCTACACACAACCCGACTCTTCCTGTGCTATCTCTGATCCTCTACATATGGTGTACACGGAGGTCTCCCCGCTGGAATCTCTTGTGCACATTTTGGTGAACCCGACGTGAACCTACCAGCAAAAGCAACCATGTCTCAGGAGGATGATGTCAGTAACAGATCGCCTTCCACCGAAGCCGCCTCAGGAGAGGAGGCCCGCCGCACTCCTACGGCCACCGGTGACGCCCCGACGCTAGAGACCTTGGATGCTACCATCCAAAGTCAGGGAAAAGTTCTCAAAGCTCAATCTGCGCAGCTAGAACGGATCATGGTCTTCCTGGGGCACTCTTGCGCCAAACCCTTCACCAGCCACCGCTGTTTCTCCGGGAGGAGGAGCCCCTACCGCTCCAGGACTGGGAGTGTCAACCACACCTCCCAACCCTAATCTGCAGACTCCACCGGCGACTACGCAGCTACCTTCAATTCAAGGGTCAACAGCTCAAATGTTGCCTCTCACTGCTCATACTCCTCAGCCTCCGGCTCTGGTACCTAACCCGGCTTCGCAATATCCCTTGCCTCCTCCAACGGCAATCTGGGGCAATGCGAACGGCCAGTATGTCCCCAACCCTCCGGCGGCATACGTGTCGCCTCCACCTGCGGCAACCCCTCCTCCTGTTACCGAAGGAAGCATTCCAGAATGTATGACGTCCCTGCAGAAGCGCATGGACACTATTCTGGCTCATCAATCATTCGCGGATACCATCATCCCGAAGCTAGACAACGATCCACCTATCCCGCGAGAGATCTATCTCATGCCTAAGCCGATGGGGTACAAGGCTCCTAAGTGGGACAAGTTCGAAGATGTCAATGGAAACGCTTATGAACATGTCATGCGTTTCATCGATGTCATGGGGCCATATGGTGCTGATCCCAAACTGCTGATGCGAGAGTTCCCAAAATCCTTGGGGAACGTAGCGTACAAGTGGTACCGGACGTTGGAAGCTGGGTCCGTGAAGACTTGGGACGACATGGTCCAAAAGTTCTACACCAAGTTCTTCCAGATGGAAGAGAAGGTGACGATGATCCACCTCTCGCGGATGTATCAGAAGCGCGAGGAGGACGGGATAACTTTCATCAAGAAGTTCAGAGCGAAGTCCTTGGAATGCAAAGATCCGATGCTCGAAAGTCGGCTCGTAGAGATATGCCTGCAGTGCATGCGGGATGAATACAAAGGTATGCTCATCAACTTGCAAACGCCTACGTTCTCAAAACTAATTGAATGCACGAAGAACATCGAGCCTATAGTGGAAAGGCAGAAAAAGAAAAACGCTCCGGAGCGATCCTCGAGCGGTACTACCTACAAGATTGGGAGATTCAGTTACAAGGGGGGACGCGAAGCTGAGGTCAATAAAGTTTCACCCCAGAAGCAGGCGAAGATTGTGAACTTCGACGCACCACCTCTGCCATGTTCAGTGGAAGAAGCAAGCGACCTCTGCAGGCAATGGCGCAAGGACGGTGTCCTACCGCCGCTCGAGAAGGCACCCTCCAAGGAGATGGTGAGGGACCCGAAGTGGTGTGAGTACCACGGCAAGATCATGCATCCCACGGCGGACTGTAAGAAGCTCAGGATTGTATTTAGCCAAAAGATGAAGAACGGCGAGCTGATCGTCAGCGATCACAGGAAGGATGTGCGCAACAATCCACTTCCTGCCCATGTGGAGCAAGACTCGAAAGGTAAAGAGATCGCCATGATCTCGATTGTGGATCTGGAAGAGGTCGCAGAGGATGGTCTACCCATCATTTCCGAAGTCCATGATGATGAGGACTACAGCGTAGACACGGAGGACGAACGTGCCGACCGGATGAAGGGGTCGCACGGTTTTAGCAGGTTCTTTGACGAGATGAACTTCTCGGAAAAATGCCGGACGAAAATGACGAAAGCAATCTTGAGGATAGCAGAGGAATACGAAGAGGATCTTGTAATCTCCAATGGGAAAGTCATCCAGGCGTCTCGCCCTACAGAAAAGATTATGACCTTTTCCGCCAGCGACAAAAAGACAGATGCGAGCCACCAGAGGCCTCTGTATGTGACGGCCATCATCAATGGCGTCGAGTTCAAAAGAGCATTCGTCGATGGAGGAGCAGCGGTCAACGTCATTTCGCTTCACACACTGAAGCTAGCAGGGATCCCCGAACACAAGATTGTCAGGCGTGCATCCCCGCTGATGGGATTTGGAAGCGACTCCAGAATGACGATAGGATGGATCCGCCTGGGCGTCCAGATCGGCAAAATCAAGTGCTCAGCGAAGTTCTATGACATAGATGCGAACACCACGTATCACATGATCATAGGTCGAGCCTGTATTCATCGCTTTGACGCGGTTCCTTCCACAGCTCACCAAGTCATGAAAGCTATCTAGAACGACAGAATAGTCGAGATACCGGCTTCAACAAATCCATTCAACCTGGACGAAGCACATCTCAGCGAGGCGGTGTGGTTCACCGAGATGGCGGACGAACAAACAACGGGACCATTCAACCCTACTCCTTTACCCCTATGGGAAGATATCAAGGATCAGTCACCTGCGGGAGTGATGGTGACAAGGGAAGATGCCAAAGAAAAGCCGCCCACGCGGGAAGAGGCGCCACGAATCGCCTACCAGCGAAAGAACGTGTATACTCTGAAGAGAATAGCAAAGCACGACCCCAAAGGCAAGGAGATAGAGAGTTTCTACGCCAATGGGAAGAAGTGCTATCGCATATGAAGGTGCGCGGGGATGTCCTCACACGGGCATGGGGATATCCCTGAGCAAATCAACCAGATCGAGCAGGTTATGGTAACAGAAAAACCAACGCAGAGCACTCCGGATGAGAATCTCAAGGAAGCACCTGAATGCATGGAAGACAAACCCAGACCGCAAAAGCAAGAGCTAAAGGAGGAATTCCTAAGCCCGAATGAAGAAAAGAAAAGGCCAGTCTTTCTAAGTGCGGATCTCACAAGCGAGGAGGAGAAAGGACTGCTACAGCTCCTAACTGAATACAAGGATGTGTTCGCATGGGAGTATGATGAGATGCCCGGTTTGGACACAAGTATCACTATGCACCGTTTAGACATCATTCCGGGGTCTAAGCCGGTAAAGCAGAGCACAAGAAGCTTCAGGTCGGAGCTTAACGTGAAGATCAAACAGGAGATTGTCAAACTCCTGGACGCCAAGTTCATAGAGCTGAATCATCATCCCACATGGCTGGCCAACATTGTGCCAGTAGTAAAGAAGAACGGACAGCTTTGCATCTGCGTGGATTTCCGGGATCTCAATCGTTTCTGCCCAAAAGACGATTTTCTGCTCCCCAACATTGATCTGCTTATTGAATCGACGGCGGGTCATCGCTTGTTCAGTTTTATGGAAGGCTTCAGCGGGTACAACCAGATCAAGATGGACCCTGAAGATGCGCGGAAAACTGCATTTATTACTCCCGTGGGGGTATTCAACTACACAGTGATGCCGTTCGGTCTCAAAAACCCGGGTGCAACCTATCAGCGGGCCATGATGGCCCTGTTCCACGACATGATGCACAAGGAAGTGGATTTTTATGTGGATGACCTGGTGGTTAAATCCAAGCAGGAGGCAGATCACCTAGCGGATTTGCGGAAAGTGTTCAATAGATGCAGACGCTTTCAACTGAAGATGAATCCCATGAAGTGCGCGTTCGGGGTAACATCGGGGAAGTTCTTGGGGTGCGTAGTGCATCGCCAAGGAATCGAGCCTGATCCTGCGAAAGTATCAGCCATCACTGGCATGGCGCCGCCACATAACCAAAGTGCCTTGAAGACATTTTGGGAAAGCTGTCATACCTGCGGAGATTCATCCCAGCGATTGCCGAAATCACCTGCTGTTTTAGTGCCCTTCTCAAGAAAGATGCCGTATACAGCTGGACTCCGGAGCACGAAGCTGCGTTCGGGAAGCTGAAGGATCTGCTGACGTCTTCAAAAATAATGATCGCACCTCAATTAGGATCACCACTTCTGCTGTATCTGACATCAACAAGGAAGTCCATAGGAGCACTCTTGGCTCAGGAGTACAAGGGCCAAGAAAGGCCCATCTACTACATCTCTCGCATCGTGCAACCCGCCGAATCAAGGTACACGGACATCGAGCGTCACTGCCTTGCTCTGTTCTTCATGATAGAGAAGTTGAGACATTACTTTGCGTCGCACAAAGTGGTAGTGGTCACCAAGAGTGATCCCATACGATATCTTCTGACTCACACCACTCCTGGGGGGAGATTAGCGAAATGGTATATGACCATCTCTCAATACGATATCACATGTGTGCGACCGCGGGCGATCAAGTCGCAGGCGGTGGCGGATCTGTTGGCACAGTTCCCCGATAACAGCCACGAGCCCGTAATCGAAGAATAATTCGAGGGACCTGAAATAAACGCAGTCGATGTACCCTATTGGATGCTCCATTTCGACGATTCGTCAACAAGGAAATGCGGAGGCATTGGGATAGTCTTGACCAAGCCAGATGGGGAGGTCATACAGATGTCCGCAAAGCTCGACTTTGCAGTCACCAACAACGAGGCAGAATATGAAGCCCTCATAGCAGGACTGCGTGCAGCGAAGGCCTTGGAAGTAAGCAACCTGACGGTCATGGGGGACTCTAAGCTAATTGTCAAATAGGCCTCGGGCGAGTACGGCTTGAAAGAGATAAATCTTCTGTCCTACCGGACTTTGGTACAAAAGCTGGTACAGCAATTCTGCGACGTTAGGTACGAGCACAAGCCCCGAGCAGACAACAGGCATGCAGATGCTTTGGCCACTTTGGACTCCAAAGTTAGTACAGACAAATGTCTAGCAAGAATCTCGATTGAAGTGCGAACATCGTCGGCGTTGACAGAAGACGCGTGGGACGATGAACACATGGATGATGCGGACTGGAGAAAGGCAATCTTACAGGCCATAGCAGAAGGTACAAGCAGCGAGAGATGGGCACTCACGAAGGGGTATTGCATACATGACAACACTCTTTACTACAAGGGCCCTGGCGGAATACTCATGCAATGCGTCTCCGAGCAAGAGGGACAGCTGCTGTTAGAGAAGATTCACCAACATGCTTGCGGAGAAAGTGAGGTGTCAATCTATCTGAAGGCTCAGAGATATGGCATTCATTGGCCAGACATGTCAACAGCTGCAGCACTAATACAAGGGAAGTGCGAAAGTTGCGCACTTATCAAAGATTCTTTACTCATCGCTCTCACCGATGATGATGCGGATTGGAGGAAACCACTCTTTGATTTTCTCACCCAGGGCACCTTACCCGAATCGAGAAAAGAAGCTGAGAAATTGAGGAGGAAAGCGTCCCGATACGTGGTACAAGAAAACCTGCTTTGGCGAAGAGGCCATGAGGGCAACTTACTGCGATGTCTAGACAGCAGGGAAGCACAAGAGGTCATGCACCTTTCTCATCAGGTGGAACACCAGGGAGGTGCAAAATTATGCAGGCAACTCCTTTCAATTGGATATTTCTGGCCCACTATGGAGGCCGATTGCCGCACCAAGGTACGACGCTGCCAAGAGTGTCAATTCAAAGGTAACCTAGTGCACGCTCCCGCTGTAGATCTACATGCACTAGGAACACCGTGGCCGTTTCACACATGGGCTCTAGATTTCATTGGTCCCATCCGACCAACTTCGCATGGGAATCATTTTATTCTCACCGCAACTGAGGTGTTCACCAAATGGGTAGAGGCAATACCACTAAAGACGGCAAATGCGCTAGCTGTGGTCAATTTCATCCAAGAAAACATCATATGCAGGTTCGGAATTCCCAACACCATCCTTTCGGATAATGGTACTCCTTTTGTTAATCGCCAGGTGGCTGCAAAGCTAGGAGAGTACAATATCAGGCAGATATGTTCAACTCCCTACTATCCGAAAGGGAACGGGCAAGCCGAAGCGACCAACAAAACGCTGTTGAGGATCTTGAGCAAGATGGTCGCAGATGACCATAAGAAGTGGGCTGATTCCCTAAGCATAGCCATGTGGGCTTACCGGACTTCTCCAAGGACACCCACGGGGGTCTCACCGTTCCTCCTATGCTATGGGGCTGAGGCCGTGGTACCTGCAGAGGTGAGAGTTAATTCGGCGAGATTGGCCTTCCACGCATTATACGACAATCAACGCGATCATGACTTAGTCTTGCTGGAGGAAAAGCGAGAGCAAGCTAAAAGGACCAACAAGCGGTATCAAGAAATGATTGCTCGTGCATACATTAAAACGGTCCAGCGAAGAGATTTCGCAGTTGGAGATTTGGTCCTGCGCGCATCTGACCATTGCATGCGAGAGGCGGCTCACCCAAAATTCGCAGCCAATTGGGAAGGACCTTTCGAAGTCACAGAAGTCTTTGACAGTGGCTACTGCAGCATACGGAGGTTGCACGGAACGACCTCAACCCCAAGCTCATTCAACATGCGCTGGATTAAGAAGTACTATCCTTGACTTCTCTCATTTTATGCGTTTTATTATAACGTTGCCTCATGTCTTGTATAACTATGATTTACACAACCTCCTCTCCCATATGAGAGAATTGTAATCTTATCTCTCCCATATGAGAGCACCATAATAAAAGACTTCTCCCAAATGAGAAGAACTTCATACTTCTAGATGTTGATGTTGCTTCATTTAGTTTGTTATTACTGTTAGCAATGGGCTATCCGCCACAATAGCAGCCCATGCAAATGCGATCTTAATTGATCTTCTAAGCCTATCTGTCACGATAGCAGCCTATGCAAATGCGATCTTAATTGATCTTCTAAGCCTATTTGTCATAATAGCAGCCTATGCAAATGCGATCTTAATTGATCTTCTAAGCCTATCTGCCACGATAGCAGCCTATGCAAATGCGATATTAATTGATCTTCTAAGCCTATCTGTCACGATAGCAGCCTATGCAAATGCGATCTTAATTGATCTTCTAAGCCTATCTGTCACGATAGCAGCCTATGCAAAGACGATCTTAATTGATCTTCTAAGCCTCTCTGCCACGATAGCATCTCATGCGAAAAATGATCTTAATTGATCTTCTAAAGCCTATCTGCCATGATAGCAACATATGCGAACATGATCTTAAATGATCTTTCAAGCCTATCTGCCGCGATAGCAACGCTATACAAATGCGATTTGAAAATCGTTCTTAAGTCTATCTATTGTGATAGCGACATCATGCAAAATGATCTTAAGTGATCTACAAAGGCCTATCTGATGTGATAGCACTTGCATTTTAATCTGGGGCAAAATCACAAGCCTATCTGCCAAGATAGAAAAGCTGCGCGAACGCGATCTCGAACGATCTAAGAACATATCTGCGAATCTATGCGATAGATAGCAAATACAAAGTGTGCATATAGCACTACAAAAGGCAAAATCTGCCAACACGCGCGCGAAATTGTAATTTGTTGTAACAAAACAGCAAATCATACAAAGCAATTTATCATTATGAGTCAAAAAGACTTACAATTTATCTGTCTAGATAGCAGCTTACAAGCGAAAAAGCTCAAATCTAACTGCGCAGCCAACATGGCTTACAATGCATTCAAAAAGTAACTTACAAGCGCGAAGTTACACATCGAGGGAATCCTAACTGAAAAGGGATGAACCTAACGGTCCTAACACCGGATATGCGATACGCAGACCTGCGGCCAAAGATCTGTAGCAAGTAGGATGCTTCTGCGAAGAGATCAACTCGCCATTCGCTACATCCCTAAGCAGCAAGATCTGGGTGGCGCTACTTCCAAGACCCCAGGATCTGACAAGGCCTCTGTCTGATCACGATATGTACCAGAGGAACCACCTGTTCCGGCGTATGCGGTCGTGCAAAACAGGGGAGCTGTCATTCCTCGGGTACTGGGCTCCTTGTTCAGATAGACAAGGGCATTGGCTCGCCACCCGGAGCTCAAGAACGAGGAGGCAAGAAATTCTCCTCCGGGCATGCTGGAGGAGAATCCCGCCGTTCATTACGAGTTGGTAGCAAGGTCACTACGGCGCTGCACCTCACCGGGAGGCGGCCGGAAACATGACCTGCAAACATAATAGACGAAGAAAATGCTTCGAACAAACATGAGGTATTATCTCCATCTTCTTTATGATGGTTATAATGATCAATAAGCCTTATGAAGCGGATCTTGGAAGCTATTTCTATAGCACAAAGCGCAAACTCAGGTTTCAAAGCTGGGAATTGCCATGAATCAATTAAAAACAAGCGTTGAAGCCAGCAGTCGTAAGGACTCGCGGCAAAGCACATTTTTGGGATGAAGAACCCAAATGGCAAAAGGCAGGATTTATATAGACCT
The DNA here is from genome assembly GCA_023055425.1 of Linanthus parryae. Lineage (NCBI taxonomy): Eukaryota > Viridiplantae > Streptophyta > Magnoliopsida > Ericales > Polemoniaceae > Linanthus > Linanthus parryae. The sequence goes on from JALGPY010000001.1 coordinate 129,403,801, forward strand.
TGTGGAGACTCTTTGGTTGCCTAGATGAGTCAGCAGAATTTGAAAAGAGGGTAAGCATCAATCACTTACGCCTTGAAAAGCGGTAACAATCAATTACCCTACTAAAGGCTACGACGATTCAGTTGCGTATCCTAATTAATGACGGATGGTCATGATTCGGATGGACTTCCCAAGGAAAGCGTGCTTATCTAATGAGAAATTAGCGCGAAAATCAAGGAAGAATATCAATTGCTGATGTCATGAATTGATATGCACAGAAATATTCTAGCAAATCCCGGAAAGGGCAAAACGGGCACTTCGATTCTTTTGACAAAAAAAGGGAGAAACCCTAGCAACATTACATCAATGTTTCTGCTATTTTTTTGCTACTTTTCAAATTCAAAAATCAAAGTAAACCCTTGATCAAGGAGTCATGAGGGGTGAACTGACGACTCAGATTCTCCACCTGCTGCACTTCCTGCTTCAACTGCTCGCACCTGGCATTCATCTCACGATAGAGCTTCATAGCCTCTTCAACCTTTTGCTTTTGCTGCTCCATCTTCTGCTTTTCAGCTGCGAGGTTTTGGTGGCCGCGTTCCAAAGTTACGGCCGCGCGAATCAGGGTAACTCTCTTCACGAGAAACTTAAAGCCCAGCCTGCCTTGAACTTTGGCGAGAAGATTTTGGCACATGCCAAAAAGAAATTCGGCACTCTGAGGAGAAATGGTCGCAGGTGTGGCCGCAGAGAGCTGTTCCAAAATACAGATCGCTTCGGAAAGAAACAACCTCCTGTCAAAGGGCCCTATCTCCATAGATCTCGCAAATGACTGGGGGTAGGTGAGGCGCATCCGAACTAGCCAGTCCACATCGGCTTGCTTCAAACCTGAAACAATATTAAAGCTAAGTTATGCTATCAAATTTGCAAATGCGAAATGCAAGACAGCAAACCACGACTTACCAGTTCCTTCAAGAATCTCACGAAGAGAAGGAATGCGCATTGCTGGGGTGGTCGAAGACTGTCCTCGTTCCATAGCCCTTTTATCAGCTGCGAGCTCTAACTCCTCGTAGTTGGGAGGAAGAGTGTAAGCCGCACCAGTCGCAATTGCAGCCCCGACCTGCGAGCCCCAAAAGCTCCACGCAGGAAGAGGCGCCGCCGACTCAGTCATCGCTGGAGATGTAGTGGCAGCCGAAGTTGCTTGGTGAGGAACACTTTCAGATGCGGTAGCATCAACAGTACTTGTTCTTATTTCCTCAGCACCAGCATGGGCATCTTCCTCCATTAGCACAGCGTCAGCCTCGACATCATCAGAAAGTTCGATGATGTCCTCAAAAGGCTCTCCTGCATATTCAGCAGCTGCGACGGGCTTCTCGGTATGAGAACTCGGAACCGGGACATAGGACGCAGAAGGTTGACTCCTTTGCTCCAACATGGGTTCGTCAGCATTGCCTGCGATACAAAACGCAATGGTATAAGGTAACTTGTATCGTATGTTATTTTATTATCTTTGCTAAGCTAAGAGCAAGCACCTCCACGCGAAGGTGGGATTGCAGTATCCTCGTCATACACTAAGGACGTGGAACCTTGCCCTACTAGGGTGTCCTCATTAAGCATGCCTTTAAGATGAGCGTGACCTGGGGCGCGAAGAAACCAGTCATGATTCTGTTTTGAGTTGCTAAAGCCCAGTTCGTGCATATCGTTCAAGTGATTACCTGAGGGTTCACCGCACTTGCCTACTAGCCAGCGGCGAATGTCAACTTTTGACACACCATGCTTTAATGCACCAACAATAACGTCTCGATAAGTTACTGCGAGATTAAAGATCTCACCTTCATTGCCGCCTGCGATTTCTTCAAAAACTGCTTGGGCTTGCTCCAAAGCTGCTGCATCCTCTTCTGGAGCCACATCCTCCTCCTCAGCTTGAGGATCCATCTCTTCGGGAAGCACATCTTCCTCTTCAGCTGGACGCACTAAGTCGTCAACATGTTGTTCTTCGAGGCTTCGCTGCCTCACACGCTCGAGCTCCTCCTCTTCTCGCTGTCTTCTCCTTTCAGCAGCTTCCGCAGCTGTCTTCCTAGACTCGGCGAGAACATCCTTGCTTATGGGTTCGTCAGAAATGCCATAATGAGCATCCCTCTTTTGCCTCTTGGCCAAAAGGCCACTGATGGTCTCATCATCATCATCATCTGCGAAGAAACGATTAGTTCAAAATCAAGTTGAAAAAGAGTTACGATAATGAGAAAGGAAGCGCGATGGAAATACCTCCTGATTCTTCCTCATGTATCACATTTGCTCTTTCTTCTTCTTCATCACCTTCTCTTGGCCCCCGCCTCTCCTCTTCTTCCTCCTGCCCGAATGGAACGAAGGTCTCTACTGCGAGCTCCTTCAGCGCTTTACTAGGCATGCGACCTTTGCCTTTGTCCTTGACAGAAAGGGACCTCGCTGGAGGGGAAGTTGGAGCTCTTCTAGGGGAAGAAATTGTAATTCCCTTTTGCCTGGGTCTCTTCGCTCTTGGCGCGGCAGTCGCTGGAGGAGACGGATCATCTCTGGGTGGAGACGAGGCCAGAGCATTGTCTATCAGCGAGTTAGCAAAAGCATTCATGACTGCGCGAATCCTGGTTTCGACCTCAGGATCCATCCTCGAAGCTAGCAGGAACGTCTGTCCTTGTCTTCTTATGGTAACAATGGTGTTGACCAGCGACTTGGAACGGTCGCCAGACGCGAACCTCCGCACATGGCACTACAACAAGCAGCGCAGAATAAAGATGTCAATATGTGAAAATAAAGAAGCTTAGCGCATGCAAAAGAAGTTGCTTACCTTAGCAAAAGTCTCGCTATATCTGATGACATGCGAGTCGCCCTTCCTAACTGCGGCGATCTTTTCATCCAGAATGATGGCAGGGCACAAATGGTTCTCATGATCCAACAATGAGTAGCAACCATATTCAGACTCGTCCAGACTACAATTGGGACGAAACGGAAAAGAGTTTCTTTTTATCAAAGGAGCTCTGCTTGGCTGGGGGGCCGACTGCGTCTCAAATCTCGTCTGCTGAGCGTTCCAGTATGCGAGCCAGTTTTTGGAACAACCGCCTTCACGGTTACCCGCAGGTTGCTCAAAGGGAAGATTGCTCATGAAGACTTTTTTGCACTCCTTTGTCAACAAACGCCTATAGCAGCCTCTGATAATGGACTGTGGCCAGATTGAGGGTGCCACTGCATCAAAGCCGAACTGGGGAGAAACGCGAGTGGGATCAACATCCACAGTAATCCTCTCATACCTCGGCGCGAGCTCACGAATATGCTCTGCGAGAGCTGGAAGGGACCTCGCAGACACCAGCAAAAGAATTCGCGATAGCGCTCATGGAAATGCTCTCCCTCTTCGAAGAGGAGCTCTTCCGAGAAGACAGCACGCTTGGAAGGATACAGCTTTGGAAACCATCGCACGTTTTCAATACGCATGGCATAGGGCCTGGCTATGAACTCTCGCCGGTTGTCGCATATCAGACTCCAAACGCACTTGGTATTGTTTGCTCCGAACCACCTCGCAGCTCTGCCGCTGTTACGCTCCTCCACCGCGCCTGGGGGACACCACTTGTTGGGCTTAGAAGCAGTCGGGGCATAGGAAGGCCATCGCTCAAAGACCCACATCGTCAAGAAGGCAATGTTAACAAAAGTAAGTATGTCGAGACGTCCACGCGATTCTTTCATGGCCACAACTAGCTGATCCAGTCTATAGTACAGTGTGCCCAAAACCAAGGGTCCGAGTGCGACTCTCTGGCCAAGGGCCAGTTTCACAGCAAGCGGCAGAACATGATAAAAGACCCCATCGTGCGGGTGACCATCGATTAAGTACCTCGACAGCCAGGCACAGAGGAAAGCACAAAGGGTCAAATGATAGCCTTTACCCTCCACGTAGTTCTTGGCCTCTGGGTCTTGACTCAGAAGTTTCTTGGTGATGCTGCTGCTCGCGTAATCACGGAAGAAGTACTGCACCCATTTATTCCAAGTATTCTTCGCAGACGTGTCAACCAACTGCCAGTCCGGAAGGGCTTTTGTAGTGGTCCACCGGGTGGAGATTTTCTTTACCTCTGACAAGCACTCCTCCATCTGCGTGTACAAAGCAATCTCCGCATCCGTCCTCAAGGGACTCAAAAGGTCCACCTCACCCATGGGAGACAGGTCATACAGCATATGCACATCCTCGAGTGTGGGGGCAGCCTCGAACTCAGCAAAGTGAAAAGTGTGAGTCGCAGGCGAGTAGCGGGAAAGAAGGTTTAGAAGCATGGACTGGTCCAGCTTCACGGCAGCACCCTTCATAGCACGAACGGCGAAGTATACGCTGGCCTCATTAAGAGTCACAGCATGATTGGTCAACACATAGTCAATCCACTCATCCATGTAGTCCAATTTCTGGACAAAAGCTTGGGTGGAGATCGCAGCATACGGGAAGTACCCATTTTCGATTCCCAATCGAACCACGTCCTCGGAGCCAATCAAATCAAGCAAGGCTGAGTTAACTGGAGGAGTTAATGTTAGCAATCCCTCATTGGGGATAGAAGCAGGCAGTTTCTTTGCCTTAACCCTCGCGTGGTAGAAGTCTTTGCCACCCAGATAGGGGGCTTTTAGCCATAGAGCTTGCGGAAGATCAGGTATTTCTTCGTCCTCCTTGGTGGGTCTAGTTCCTTTTGTCTTTGCCATTCCTGCGGAAAAGCAAGAAAAAAGGGGGGAGAAATATGCCACACTTCAGTTTGAATTTCGAGATTCAATATCTATGGGAAGAAAGACGAACAGTTTCTGGTATCAATTTCAGAAATTATGGATTGGAATTGTTTGCATTATCAGAGATTTCAAAACCCTACATTCAAGGTCTTTATCATTGGGGGATTAAATCGAAATTGGATTCAAAGATTGTGAGTCCCTTCACAAGTTTTTTTCAGCAGATAATGGGTTTGCAGATCCAACGCAGTTCAAAGCATATACTAGCATTTTAAATCAAAATTGAACAAGGCCAACCTTGTTTCTGTGAAGCTTGCTTGGATACAGACAGTTAAAGAAGACGATTTGCGATTCTGAACTGATGATTGATTATCTGAATCTGCTCTCGAAGACTTCCGGGTATCATTCACTTTAAGAGAAAGAAGTGATGCTTTGCAACAATGGAGAGTACAACGTATTTATCCAAAAACAATGAAGGGTTGCGTCCTTTCAGTAGTCGAATCGCAACCGTCACCGTCGAATCGCGCAATCACAGGACAAGCTGACGTCACGCCTGAAACCCTAAAGGCCATACGGCACGAATCTAGCGGTTTTAGGTCATAATGGCACGCACGGGGGCTGAATTTACTCGTATTTGAATTGGTGCGTGGCGGCGACGCGTATGTTGGTTTCCGCGCATGGAAGTCTATCCAGCTATGAGTCTTCACGCGCAGAAAGGGGGCTAATGTAGATAGTGCTTTCTGAGCTGACAGATCTTGGCCACGTGGCAATCATCTAGCACACCATATTGTGCTCCACACACACTGGATCACCAGCCGCGCTGATCCATGTGGGGGCTGCGAGACAGAGCCCTCGCATACCACTGCACGGGACTTGTAGGGACTTAGTGGTTTGGAGGCTAGAGTAAGTCCTGTCGCGTGCGAGCCAAGCCCGTGCGCGACCTTTAGTAACTGCTTTTGAGAGATTTATGGCACGAGCTCCATAAACCCGGTCAATCCGGTCAAACCCGGTCAACCCCATAACGGTTCCGGTATTCGCGCACAACGTGCTGTAACGGTCCCTATATACGCGGACGAACGTGCCGTTGTGGTTAAGCTAATTAAGCCGCCATTAATGGGCGCATTAACCACACTGCAACGGTCACGTTCTCCGTTATATATAGGACGTTAACCTTTCCATACAAAGGAGGACACACTAGCCATACGCGGAAGCTCTGCCAAACCTCTGTCTTTCTCTCAGACATTACTACTGCCTTACTCTCTCCCTACACACAACCCGACTCTTCCTGTGCTATCTCTGATCCTCTACATACGGTGTACACGGAGGTCTCCCCGCCGGAATATCTTGTGCACAACTGTCACATGAAGGTTAAACGGTGCTAACAATGTCAATTTAATAGTAATCTTGTGCACGTTCCCACTGTTGACTTGCACGCATTAGGGACCCCTTGGCCATTTCATATGTGGGCTCTCAATTTCATTGGTCCCATTTGCCTGCATCTCACAAAAACTAGTTTAAATTGACTGATACAGAGAAATTTACCAAATGGGTGGAAGCGATTCCCCTCAAAGTGGCCAATGCATTATCTGTTGTCAAGTTTGTTCAAGAGAACATCATTTATCGTTTTGAAATTCCTAATACTATTTTGTCTGACAATGGTACGCCTTTTGTGAATCGTCAGGTTGCAACAAAGTTAATGGATTATAACATCAAATAAGTATGTTCGACACCTTATTACCCTAAGGGAAATGGTCAAGCAGAAACCACGAACAAGACACTTCTCAGAATTCTCAACAAAATTGTCGAAGATGACCACAAGAAATGAGCAGATTCTCTCAAAGTTGCATTATGGGCGTATCGCACATCGCCAAGAACTCCCATGAGAGCCTCTCCATTCTCGCTCTTTTATGGAGCTGAGGCTGTGGTCCCAACCGAAGTTAAGATTTATTCAGCGAGATTAGCCTTTAGTGCTTTATATGAGAATCAGCGAGACCATGGTCTCATTCTCTTAGAAGAAAAACGCAAACAAGCCAAGAGATCGAATATGCGATACAAAGAGAGAATTTCAAATGCTTACAATAAAACAGTCCCACCTCGAGACTTTACCGTTGGAGACTTGGTTCTGCGAGCATCTGACCTTTGTATGTGTGAAACTACTCGTCCTAAATTTGTTGCTAATTGGGAAGGCCCATTTGAAGTTAAAGAAGTCTTTGACAACGATTATTGCACAATCTTAAGATGTGGTGGGAATGCTACGACGCCTAATCCGATCAACATGCGATGGCTAAAGAAATATTACCCATAATTTCTTTAAGGGACTTATGTAACGCTACTTATCTCCTCCCATATGAGGAACTTGATTAATGATAATGACTCTCGCATATGAGAGATCGATTCATCAAGTCTCTTCGTCTTAGTTGCTTTATCTTTACAGTTTTATTGTTGATTCTTCATTCTGATAATGATCATAAAACTCCTAAAGCCTAGCTGTTTAGATAGCAGCGATATCATCAAAGAAATCCAATAAAGCATATATGTCTCGATAGCAGCAATGTGCGATTAAAGCCTATATGATTAGATAGCAGCAAATGTTCAAGAAAAGCTTGTTCAGATAGCAGCAATATGCGACTAAAACTTATTTATTTAAGATAGCAACATTCGAGAAAGCCTATATGTCTAGATAGAAGCAACGTTCAACGAAAAGCCTATTCGTTTAGGTAGCAATGACATTCGAAATATATATAGATATTTACCAATGCAACAACATTCGACAATCTCTATATGTTTAGATAACATTGTAAACTACAATAATGCCTCTGAGATGAGCAGTGACATTCAACGAATCTGAGACTCTGATCTGGTAATAATGATATTCAATGACAAAAACCACTACTAATCTTGTTGAACGATGTTCATGATTTTTCAAATACATCATCACATATGGTTAAACAAAAGCCACTACTAATCATGCTGGCTACTAATCTTTCTGGAACAAATCCTTCATAAGCGAATTATGAGGCTCCAGAATAATGGAGACTTTTTCCCACATAGCAATAAACTTCTTCATCTGGTTGCACTTTTCCTTCGCTCGTTAAATTGCTTCACAACCTTTTCAATCGCTTACTTTTGCTGACGAAGTTTGACATTCTCGATGGTAAGATCTTGATAACCAAACTTGAGCAAAACAGAATTGTTTATCTTCTTTAGCCTTCGAATGAGAAAATCAAAGTCAAGCTTGCCCTGCCAAACAATTTGAACATGTTGCACGGTATCAAAGAAATACTTCGCATTTGTAAGAGATGTGCTCAGTGGAGTCGTGTCATTTATTTCCTCCAAAATGCCTGTTATTTCAGTAAGAAGATTTTTCCTTTCCTTCGGCATCAAATCCATTGCACTTGCAAAGTTCTTAGGGTACGAAAGTTGTATCTTCATAAGATAACTCAGAGAAGATTGCTTTATGCCTACATTACACAAATAATTTATTTAACAGTGAAATAAATCTCTATGACACTAACATAACTGCATGAGAATTTTATTACACGTGCCATCAATAATTTCGCGAAGAGATGGAATTTTTAACACCACTGCCTGACCACTTGTGGAAGCTTCTTGTTCAGCAAATCGATTATCTGCTGCAACTTCTTGCTCAAAAAATATTCTTCAGGAATAATACAATTTTCTTCATGTAAAATAGTTTCAGCAGCCTGTGAACCCCATAATATCCATGGATTTTGAGCAAGAAGTGCATACAAATTAAGATCAGAGGAGCGATCTTTGTCATGTGAATATTCACTAAACATTCCAGAAATTGACAAATTCTCACTTTGAGATCTTGTGCTAATACCATCAGAAGATGCGACATTCCTTAATACATATGTATTACTTGGACTTGTTGTAGCTGGATTAATCCTTCCTTCCTCAGTTGCGTCCACAAGGGTATTAACGCTTGATGAAGCATTTTGGTTTGGCTCAGCAATAGTCGCATTTATCTCATTCGCAGTAGCTACCTCATGTGGATTTGAACGAATAGCTTCAGATATTGAGGATAAATTAATCACCTATGTTTGCTGTTCATTTTGGTTGAGATTAGCTCCTACTATAGGAGGTGAAGTAGTTACTTCTGGATGATCTTCACCATGCTCAAGATTTTCCACGTTCATATCATCTGCAACGAGTAATTGATCAGATTCTTGTTGGATATTTTCCTCTTGCTCTTGTTCGATGATGAGCTCAATTCGTTCATCTTTGGTTTGTGGTTGTTCTTCATGTACTCGCATTTTTTTGTCTGAATTGATTGCTCAGGCATTACTACATCCTGAGCAGAGGCTTCAGTAATGACTTCAGAAGGGCGTACAACAACACTTCGAATTGAGGGAGTTCTTGAATCTAGCATTTCTGCAGCAATGATAAATTATTGATAAATGTTTGATAATTTGTATTATCAAATTTTAAGAGTTTATCGTGTAAAATAACCTCCACATTCATATGGGATAGCATCTCCACATTCATATGGGATGTCAACATGAGTAGTATGCTGAAGATTGTCATCAATCCCTTTAGAAAAAGCATGACCTGATTATATGTGAAGTGTTAATATGATGATTTATATATGACAATTCAGACATTTATGATCCTGATTCACATTGATTACCTTATGTTTCTCCGCATTAATTCACCAACCATTGACGAATATCATGTTTAGAAATCCCACGAGATACAGCTTGAAAGATAATATCTTGATTTGTTAAGGCAAATTTTAAAATTGTATCTTCTTCACTTGCATCACCAACAATTTCTTGGAAATCCGATTGGGCACGTTGCATTTCTTTAACAACTGTAAGCGAACTATGTTCCTCTAAACTTTTCTTTAAAGCAAGTTGGACTTCTTCTTCTTCTTCTTCTTATTTGGTGTACCTCAGCTTCTCCTGCCATTGTTCTAGACACTTATTGCACCCTCTAAATGTTGTTCTCCATCAATATATGCTTGCATGCGATCCGTATTTTCCTCATTCTCCCCTGGAAACGTTCCACTGTGTGTTTCTTCTGAATCTATAATAGAAATATGTTGTGATAGAATTCACCTATCCAACCATAATTAATGTTTGATGATATGGTTACCTTCTTCAACTGCAATAGTTGTACATGCATTGTACTCAACAAAATCAGAGATAATCTTTTATCGCGCTGTAACACCCGTGGATTACTGTCCCATCAACTTCTTTACCCGTACCACCGCATAAAAATTCTTAAGCCTTCAAGGTGCTAGTAGAAATCCACATGGTGTACTATATACAACACATCTCATCCACAATATCCCGATGTGGGACGGGATATTACAATCCCCCACCTTATATACTCGACGTCCTCGTCGAGGCTGCAAAGTCACGTTTCCCTTTGACTGGCGGCACATTAACACGGAGCCCTTCTGGGACCAGGGTTGGCTCTGATACCATTTATAATACATGTGGATTACTGTCCCGACAACTTTTTTTATCCGTACCACCGCATAAAAATGCTTAAGCCTTGAAGGTGTTAGTAGTAATCTGCATGGTGTACTGTATACCACACATCTCATCCACAATATCTCGATGTGGGACGGGATATTACAAAGAGTTTTGGATTTGGGGGCAAAAACATATACTGCAATCTCTCCCCACTGTAATAATAATCTTCTTCTTCTTCTTCTTCTTCTTCTTCTTCTTCTTTTTCTTTTTCTTTTTGTTTTAGAAAATCTTTTTCTTCCTCATCATCGTCAAACTGTATTCATCTTCCCTTTTGTTTTTTTTTCCTTTCTTTCTTATTTTCTTGATACCTAAAAAAAATAAATTTTATAATGACGCATATGCCCCTGTTGGAATCGAGGATCCCGGTTCACGGGCGTTCGATAACACTTCTTCCTATTTATTTAATTTGTCATGGTGCTTGGATGGTTTTGAATAATTTTTTACCAGTTGCAATAAGTAGGGTTTATTGAAAGTGGGGGATGCAATAAGCCTATTTTGAAAATGGGGGTTGCAATGTGTTAGTTTCGACATACTGGAGATATGCATTAAGTAATTAAGCCAACTTTTTTTTTAGCATATTCTTCTGGGCATTTCTTATTTAAGGGGTCACAGTATGCTTGTCGAATCAGTGTGCAATCACAACTGATTCTTGTTTTTTTGTATTCTTATTCTCTTATGTTATGACAAACCCACCTCACAAAACGATGAACGAGTAAAGATAAACACGGAATTTTACGTAGTTCCCTTGCGAAAGATTCGCTAACTACGTCCACGGCGGAGAAGCACCATTTATTTCACAAGAGAAACAAATACATTGATGTGCATATGAAACATGGAACAAAAAGGGTCCTCATATAGTGCTAGGAAAATACCCTAAAGGAGGTGATGGGCGGCTAGCGGAAAGCCCACAATTGTCGTCCCACCCATTTGTTTCCTAACCCCTTTCAGCCTTTGATTTTTCAACTAAGGCATTATTCAACGAATATCCAAACTGCCTTGAATTCACTCGTCAACAGCTGATGGTCCTCTTCTCGTAAATAAAGCCACGTCTTCTCCGCACCCGATGTATCTCGTCACAGAGACTCACTGGACCCCAACGGGTCCGACATGCCCCGAAGGGTCATATTGAGCAATTCCAGATAATGTTGGATCTTGCTCTCCGACATCAGCTTTGTAAGCATATCTGCGGGGTTGTCAGTTGTTTGATGTTGCTCTCCTTTCTTAGAAAATGATTCCTGACGCCGATATGCTTTGTTCTTTCATGATTGCTAGAGCTAACAATCTTCTAGCAAGAAACTCAGGTGATCTGTAGAAGGGAGATGTAGAGGAAAGGGGCGGATTTGAACAATATTGTACTTGTTGGAGGGGAAATACAGCTTGTTAGCAGCAACTCGGCTATTTGGTACATAACAATCATAGTATTCACATAGGACTATTAGTGTCAGCCAACGTACAAAATGGCAGAAAGGACGTCATATTTATACTAGTAGACTATGGCAACCAATGGGAGACACGTAGGTATGCGGCGACCCATGGCCCAATTATGCTGGAGACGTACCCTACATCCCTGGAGGATTGTCATGAATGATGTCAAAGCTAGGATAAACGAAGACAGTATAACAAGTCGGCTTCTAGAATACAGCATGGGTCGCACTGGAACGGGGACCATATGCGAGGGTCCTCATTACAGCCTCCATAACAATAGACCTCCGACTCCCGTGGTAATGATAGGCGCGGGACCCTGTCTGATCGGCCCCTAAGACATGACAGAACATGATCAGGTGCTTCTGGAACACGAATGTGCCTGTAAGGAGCTGATGGATCCACATGGGAGTGGATGGAGATGTTTTTTGTTTTTTTTCTGTCTACAATTGGCGTGCCTCTTTGCCAGGGATCCACAATACTCATAAAACAACATTATATTTCTTGCATCTCTAAGCATCTCAAATAAATTAGTTTTTTGTGCTGAAGGGTGGAAAGGAGAATCATCGAGATTAATGGATGGTGATGAGCAGCAGTTAGAGTCTTTGGAGTACGGATTGTTAGGGGAAGACATCAACTGAGTTTTGTCTATTGTGATTAGGTTTACTCAGCAGCGGTAAATTGAGTATTCCTATTGGTTGGGAAGGTGGCGAGGGTGTGTGGGTAAGGACGGGTTTGTTGGTATGAGGTAAATGAGTGGTCGTAGAGTAAATTGTAGAAAATGTGGTGATAAAACAAAATAAAGATAAATACAACAGACAAAGAGATATACTTTATTTATTCATTAAAATTATCACTTTTCCCTCACCAAATAAAAAAAAAAAAAGAAAACCTCTGCAACACAGATTACACACACGGACGAAAGCGAAGCTCGACGAAGAACAGCGCGCTGTCCACCCCAGCCCCACCCTTCACCGTCGTCGCCGCCGCCTAAGCGCCACCATTCATCAGTCCGCCGTCCTCCATCTTCGGCGGCGATTTGAAGGTAAACCCTAGTCCCTAGATACTTTTCCTAGACTATGGCCATCACGTTTTTAATATTTCCTTAGTTTTTTTTTTTTTTTTTTTGCAAATAATAATATTTCCTTAGTTGAATGAATTGATACGCAAGAAACGTATTTATTAAGGGATTAAAAACGAAAGTCAATATAAGGGAAAATCAAATTCTTACTCTGCCGTCCCTATAAATAACCTCGTTCGTTTCGTGCTGGTAAAGTTACGCCATGCAGCACGAGGAAGAAGGATCGAAAACCAGCAAGAAGGCTGCGAAGAAGGAGGCAGCCAAGCTCGCCAAACTCCAAAATCGACAACAAAACGCCGCCGTTGCTTCCGCGCTCGAGTCCATGACTCTCGACGTCCCCGACCCCTTAGCAGCCAACTACGGCGAGGTACCCCTGGAGGACCTCCAATCGAAGGCCGTCACCGGCCGTGTTTGGACTCCAGTGCGTTCACTCACTTCTGATTTGAAGGAGCAGACCGTTCTGATCCGCGGACGGGCTCAGGCGATCCGGAGCGTGAGCAAGAAGATGGCGTTTCTGGTGATCAGAGAGAGGGGTTTCACTGTCCAGTGCGTGCTCGCTGTTGCGCCCGACTTGGTCAGCCCTCAGATGGTGAAATTCGCCAGTTCCGTGACCACAGAGTCGATTGTTGACGTCGAAGGAGTGGTTTCTGTGCCCAAGGACCCGATCAAAGGCGCTTCTCAGCAGCAGGTACGTAGTAGGATTTCGTAATTTTGAAGATGTTTAGGGTTTATTCATTGATTGATTGATTGATGTTGCAGGTGGAGATTCAAGTGAGGAAGCTTTACTTGGTCGACAAGGCAATGTCTCCCTTGCCTTTTAACCTTGAAGACGCCTCACGCAGTGAAGCTGAATTTGAACAAGCCCACAAGGTATTCCTTCAAAGATTTAAGTATTTTGCTTATGTTATGCTTTTCCATATCAACTACCAGTAATAGTACCGAAGCTGACTTTTTGACTCGTATCTGGGTCACTTCAACCGGGTGATTTGCATCCCAAAATCATACGATTTTTTGATAATTTTTTTTACCGTGTTATAGAGCAACATTTACTTTACAATACCATGAAAAAATAATTAAAAAATTACATCATATTGCTATCTGAATCACCGGTGAATAGCGACAAAAATCAGGATGGGGACAAAGAGAGGGAACAGAGGTAGTAGTAGGGATGATGTTGAAACTTGAAACTGTAGGGCTGGCCATGGGCTGGGCTCGGCTCGGACCGAGCTGAGCCGGCCTAACTTTTCACCATCTAACCCAAACCCAGCCTAGCCCAGTAATCGGGCCAACACTGCAGCCCAATCCCGTCCAAGTTCTACACACCTCTAACCCATGCCCAGTCCGTGGGCCAATGCTTGACTAATGTTTATTTATATATTTTTGTCAAAAGGTAGTATATTAAATTCTAAGGAAAATCCACATTACATGCATCTAGGCTGATTTGGTCTATCAACTCAGAATTACACATAAAGTCACCTACAACTCCCATATTTCTAGCAACTAAGAGCATCCACAATAGACTATTCAAATGAAAGTTATAACTAAAATAGCAAGTCAATTTGAATAAGTTCAGTCTCCAGCAGACTAGCTAAACCAAGTACTATTTTAGTCTCCTACTTTCATGCTAGCTAGATGTGGCGAGTCAACACATCCTAGCTACTTCTATTTTTTTATTTTTTATTTTAGTTTTAGATAGTATTTGTACAACACTATTGGAGCAAATCTACCATTCTAAAATGAATAAGTTGAATTTGCACTAAAAAATAGCTAATTTGTAGATTATACTACTGTGGATGCTCTAACTTAGCTATAAGATATCTGCTGCTTTGTTGGCTTTTCTGCATACCCAGATAGCTGAAGCATCTAACTTTTGCAAATATCTTCCATAACTTCATGCAGCATCCAAGGACATTTGTCATTGTCTTGGAGCATCTCAACAAGATAATCACATTACCTATATGACCATTTTGCACCACTGCCAATCTGAGAGCTATCATTTCAGCTTGAATAGCAGAAGAGGCACTTCCAGTACTCCAATTGGCATTTATTGCCTTACCTCTATCATTTCTTACAATCCAGCTACAAGTCATCTTCCCACTACTTTTTTTCCCAGCAAGCATCCAGGTTGCATTCCAAAAAATGAATCCAAGTTTCTACCACAGTGCTATTAGAAGTATCTAACTTTAAAGCTGCCATTCATATTCTCCATGCAGAAGTTAAAATTTTCTTTTATCACTTCAACCACCACTCTTGGATTTGGACTGATCTTGTCAAAAATCACCCCATTTCTGCATTTCCATATATTCCATCAAGAAACCACCACTTTCTCTAACAAACCAGCATTATTTCCCAGATTTTTATCTCTTTCAAAACGGTTTAGTTGCCATTGAGAAAAAGAGCACTCTTCCATACCTTCACACATTAAAAGGTCTAAAGCAAACCGAATTGGTCTGGTCCAACTGCATTTCAAAAACAGATGTTGAGCACACTCCACCTCAGTTAAGCATATAGAGCACCTATTTGAAATGCACATTTTCTTCTATACAAGTTCCCCTTTGTAGCCAGCCCATTCACACTTGCTCTCCACCAAAAGGATTTGATTCTTTGGGGCAGTTTTAAATTTCATAGCTTCACCCCATACTCTTTTGGGAAGCTAAAAGAGGAAGAGCTTCTATTGTATAAGTACTCCTATAAACCTTTACCTCCTCTACTGGCATCATCCTCAAACATTTCCTTTGCTACTAGAGTACCAGTTTTGACTGTGTATTCTCCCACTCTGGTTTTTGCCCAAATCCATTCATCGCTAACATTTCTCCAAGGGATAGGCATGGCTGTGATAGCTTTTGCAATACTTGGCTCAAATATATTGTTTATGAACTTAAGCTTCCAAGACTTGCTATTATGATTTAAAAGCTCACTAACCTTCATATTCATCAAGTTATTTGACCCATCAAGCTTGCCATAATGAGTGAAGCTACACCATTTATCTTTAAACACATGAATACTCCTGCCATCACCAACTCTCCACATGCCACTTTAAGCAGCACTTTTCTACCAGCTAGAAGGCTCCTCCAGGACGAAGATGAATTCGACCCCAACTTAGCCTCCAAAATAGAGCAATTTGGAAAGTGAGCAGCCTTTAGAATTCTTGCACAGAGTGAGTTTGGATTCTTCAATAATCTCCGGGTACTTTTTGCAAGAAGAGCTAAGTTGTAAGACCTAAGGTCTCTAAATGTCAGCCTACCATTACTTTTAGACTTGCCCATTTCCTTCCAACTAATCCGAATTTGTTCTACTTCTAGTGCTGCTGCTATCCGCCTTAATACAAACGTGCACAAAGCATGCCTCCAAATTGACAAGAACTGCAGGGTCTTGACCATCTACGGATTCGATGACCAAATCATTGCGGTGCAAGGGAGTTTTCCAATATCATACCGAACCATGAACTCCACATCATAAAGGGAGCGAATCATGGTTATTGCCCGCATCAATCTGACTTAGTTTCGGTGGGTTTGCCTTTCATCAGTAGTACACCTTTTGCAACAATCGACCACGAGGAAGAGCGATCGAAGGAAGCAGCCAAGCTCGCTAAACCCCAAAATCGACAACAACAAGCCGGCGCTGCTGCCGCCGACGGCCCCGACACCTTAGCAGCCAACTACGGCTAGGTACCCCTGGATGACCTCCAATCGAAGGACCAGATAGTTCTGATCCGTGAAAAGATTAGCCAAGACAATTAGTAATCATAGGTTTATGGAAAAGAATTAGAAACGTAATAGTTTTGTGTACCAACTACCAATCAGTGAAATAAAACTTATGCTACTCAATCCTTTGGTTTTGGTTAAAGGATAGTAGTATGGGATAAGATGAAATCTGAAGAATGTACAAGCCACCTTGAGCTAACACAGTCAGACATCTTTGTAATACTGAAAGATATTGCTGAAACCATTGGTGCAATAGTTATAGTTCCATCATACCACAACATACCACCTACTGTAATTGTGTCCAGATGGGAATCTGGAGGTCTTATAAGATACTGGTACCCTTGCATTTTTTTATTTGTATGACCAAGATACTTCTTGCTGGTTACAGGCTGGGGAGCAGCTTGTTAAAGTCAACCAGGATACCCGTTTGAATCACAGGGTTCTTGATCTGCACACGCTTGCAAACCAAGGAATTATCCGTGTTAAATGCCAAGTTGAACAAGTAAGTCATTTGATTGACATAGTCAAGGTATTTGTTCTTACGACTTTTGGTCTTTTGAGGAGGTAGAATTGACCAATATTTTTTGGAAGTATCTAGTTATTTTGTTTTCAATTTTTTTTTCTGGTATCTTTCCCTTGTAAAAGGAAGGGTGATCATGTCACATACATACTATACCCATATGGCCGCTATCTGTTTAATTACATGACAGAAGTCCCTGTTGTAATGTTACTCATAGTTCAGCTACTTAATGAAAGGATGACCACAGAAGTCTAGAAATAATATCGCCTTCTGTTTGAGTACAAATGTTTATGTCAATAATTATCCAGAACTGATGAATACTACAAAGGTGGAGTATATGTTTTGTTCACTACTTATAGTCGCTCAGAAACTTTTGAGATCCTAAAATGCTCATGCAGATGCTGTTACGTATTCTCAAAGTGAAGTGAAATTCTTGAGTTATGCAGTTGGCTAGATGTCAACCTATCTCCTTGTGTGTGATTGTGTTAGTCTGTGTGTGTATAGATATGTATGTTTATAGTGTCTGTCTGCTTTCCAAAAAGTAAAATGAACCCCATTGGGAAGAAAGTTTCTTCTAACAGTCGCACTTTTTGCAGAGATTCCGAGAATTCTTGCTAGCAGAAGATTTTGTTGGAATTCATACACCAAAGCTGATAGCTGGCTCCAGTGAGGGTGGCTCAGCTGTTTTCAAGCTTGACTACAAAGGGCAGCCTGCATGTCTGGCACAGTCACCTCAGCTTCACAAGCAAATGTCTATATGTGGCGATTTTGGGCGTGTTTTTGAGATTGGTCCAGTGTTCAGGGCAGAAGACTCGTTTACTCACAGACATTTATGCGAGTTCACTGGTCTTGATGTTGAAATGGAGATTAAGGAACATTACTCTGAGGTAATTGAACTTCTTGCTTGATTGATTGGTTATACATGCTATCCTTGAAGGCTTAGTCATACCTATTGTAGTAAAAGATGCTTCAACTTCTTCCTGTAGGTGATGGATATCGTGGACAGGTTGTTTGTTGAGATGTTTGACTATTTGAATAAGAAGTGTAAGACACACCTTGATGCCATCAAGAAGCAGTATCCATTTGATGATCTCCTGGTATTTTCTTCGTAGTTTCCAAATCTACTCTTTTGTTGGTGTCACGTAAAGTTACTAGATATTGACTGTGCCTAAAGGCACTTTCTAAACAATGCATGATTTATAATGTTGATATTGTAGAGTTTATGGATCATGGTGTAGTTTTATTAAGTTTGTGGGAAAGTCTGCCATATATGCTATAATTTTTGTAAAGTATGTGGGTTCATAATCTAAATTTTACGAACTTTATCAGTCGTAGTGTATTTCCATAATGTTGATATCTCATAACTTTTATTTTTACATATCATATCTTTATTAAGTTTGAGGGATGTATTTTGACTTGTACAAAGTTTATGGGTGATATTATAACAAATTATAAATACAAAATCTCTCATTTAAAATGTGGACACACACCTCTCAATCTTATGACATTGATCATCCTCATGTCTCTGTTTATTTCTTGAGTTTCATTTGATTTCATTATGATTTTGGCCCTGATTTTGGTGCAGTATTTGAGGAAGACCCTACGACTCACATTCCAAGAGGGTGTTCAGATGCTTAAGGTTAGCTCTACATGTGTGTGTTTTTCTATTTCTAGTTCTTTGTTAGTCTGTAAAAAATGGTTTTAATAAAGAAGAGAGATGGGTACACATGTAAAATGCAAGAAGAGCAGGTTCTATACACAATAGATAGGAAATAAAGTGGTCAAACCCAATATGTCTGAAGAAAAATTGAACAAATGAACCTTTAGAAAGTTAGTCTGCGTGTATGACATGTTGTAGCAAAATGGTGTTTAGAATGATCATTCCATGAGCATAGTAGGAAAAACAGTTGATCTGTAGTTTTTCTGTAATTGTTTTGTTCTTTGGATTTGCTGAACCTTATATGATAGAGCATGGGCATGCCTTGGGCGAGAAGAACTGAATTTAGGTAATCTTTTTTTTATGCGCCACCTCAAGAACCATCCAAAAAGACAACCTCCAGTTTTTCTACACTAGCGGGTGAGGTGGATACTGTATGCTACATTATAGTATGATGAAGAACTTATTTCCTGCTCTTCCTCGTTCAACCTGCAGAACTGCACACAAGACTGTCTGTTTCTGATCTATTTTTTGTAAGAACCATCAAATTACGAAACTCCACACCCGTCGGCTTAGCTTATATATTCTCAAGATTTTTTAGTTCTGGAAGCCTGCATAGCAGTTTGGAATCTGGAAAACTGGAACACCATAAAAACTTAAGTCTCTATAATTAGTGCTTTAGAAGACACTCATATGCCGATGCTTCGTCACTTGAAAAACTTAAGTCTCTATAATTAGTGCTTTAGAAGACACTCATATGCCGATGCTTTGTCACTTGAGAGCATCTCCAGTTCTAGTAGGAAAAAAAATTGGAAATTGATAAAATCGTTCTTTTGGATACTAGATAAAGAATTTTGTTAGCATCTTCTCCAGTAGTGATTAGGCAAAAATAAGGTTATGCTAGATTTTTTTGTTAGAAAGTGGACATATAGAGAGAGATAAAAGGGGGGGGGGGAACAATGAGAAGAATTATGAAGCGTGTAATGAGCCACCTAAATAGGAGAGAAATTAAATTTTGCCTAACAAAAATCATCGCCAAGTTTGGCGAAGAGGATGTCTATTTTGTGTTTTGCCTATCAAGATGGCTATGCTATTGGAGCTCAACTTTTACCAACTGTTTATAATTTTTTCTAAAATAATTGGTTTGTATAACCTATTGGAAATGCTCAGTTCTAGGTTGTCGTTTGTGGGAAGCCTTCAAATGCCATCTAGAGGAAAGAAACTGCTTTTCATGCTCTGATATTTTAGCTTTTCCACTTCTGGGTTCTCTGAAATGCATTCCTAGAGTGCTTGATCAAATTGGTTTAGCATTTCAGCCTATGCTTGCAGGTCCAGGACCTGACATCCTCGTCACCCTCCTCCCAAAACAGGCCATACCATGTGCTCCTAGTGAAAAAAGTATTCTGCTTTACGATACGGAATAAGGAATTAGCTATTCATTTTCCTTGACAGGGATACAGAATTATTGATAGGTCACAGGTTATTCATTAGATAATTTCGATTTGCTATCCTTGAATCAGTTTTTCTATGCAATCTAAATTTAGACCTCTTCTAACCACTCAAACACTACTATTTTGTGCACCCACCTCTCGTTTTCTCATCTCTCTATTTTACAACTCATTCTCTCTCATTCTCATTTCTTCCTCTTATCCTTCCCCACGTAACTCTCGCTCTAAGTTGAAATATTCTGTAGGGTTAATTGCATTTCCCCCCGCGGTTAGGGGCGGGTGGCAAAAGCCGCGCCCACCCCCCTTAGTGGTCTAAAATGGTACATTTCTCTTCTGTGGGGTCTCAAAGGTTTCGGGAGGGGTAACTTTCTGTTAACAAGGCAGTGAAAAGTCAAAAATACCCTTATTGTCAATAAACAAAAAAGAAATAAAATGATGAAGAAAACGATGAAGGTGGAGATGAATATGAAGAACAAGGTGGTGTGGATGAACATGAAGAACAGATTGAATTTGAACAAGCAAAACCAACACAACCACCTGTAAAATCAATTCCATCTTCGAACCCGTGGTGTTGATGAACATGAAGAACAGATAGAATTTTACAGGTTATGTGCATGCCCGATCAGATGACCAAACCGGACCCTTCAAACTATGCTCTCAAAACCCAGAAATTAAACTATGAATCTAACCCAACTAATCAGCAAGCTTTTATGTATAGATTCAACATGGAATGAAAATACAGTCAAAATTTAACCCAAAAAGGAACCTGTATATGTGAGAGCGTCTCGAATTCTTGTCGTTTTAGTTGAAGATACTAATTGCTCTATAGGATATAGCTTCTCATTCCAGGAGAAGGTAAGTAAGAGGAGAGGCTGTGAGCCTGTACTTGGCAGCTCCCAACTCCTGCTTTTATGATTTTCCGCCCAAAGTCAAAATTCTTGAGCTTTTATGATCTTCCTCCCAATAGTTAGATGATTTATTATGTACGATTTCCTTAAGTGGATGTAGTTCCAGTTTTCTTTTCCTCCATTTTCTTGGAGAAGCAGTTTCTGATTTGGCAGTTACATAGTCTTGATTTATTCTGCCAACTGCTTAGGACACATTCAAAGAAATAAAGCTTCACGAGGATTTGGTGTCATTTCTGTAAAACAGTTATGCTGCCCCTGTTAATCATGACCATATGCACAACTCTTCCATCGCTTCTTTGCTTTCTTTGTATGGATAAAGTGAGCGGCGCAATAAGAATGTGTATCAGCTTTCAAGTGTTTGAAGTTTTTGTTTTTAGCAGATTCTTCTGAGGATTTCTTCTCGAGTGGATACACAGTGTGCTTGTTAGCTCTACATGTGTGCGTGCATTTTCTTGCCCGGTATAAAAATAACTGTGGTCGTAACTCGTAAGTAATGAATAGAGATGGTTGCACTTGTAATTAAAATACCATAAAGAGCAAGTTTGTGAAGGACGTAAATAGTAAATAAATAGCTCAGATCCAATATGCCTGTAGGAAATTTAACTGTGAAATTGGCCTTCTAAAAACATTTTGTATAATCATCCCACAGGAAAAAAGCAGTTGATCGCTCGCAATAGGTGCTCCAAATGACGGAAGTTGTCTGCTTTAGAATACAACTTGAGGAGTTATCTGTTACTTAATCCTTACAGGGAGCCAACTATTTATTGATAGTCCACTTTTTATAGTAGGTCTACAGAATCTTAATTTTTACCTATTTCAACCACTCAAATTTCTGCGTACGCCGCCCCCACTCAATTTATCTGTTCCTCACGCGCCTCTCATTATCTTGAAATTTTGCAATGAGATGAGTCTATTTTGGCAGAAAGAAACCGAAATGATCCCCATTTGAGAGATAATGCCAATATAGGCTCGTTTTATAGATTGATAATAGGAGTATAGCTTTTTAATTTTAAAGACGATAACATGGGTAGCGGTTTTTAGCTACTTATACACAGCATAAATTGCTCAAGTACGAAGCCTATATAACTAGATAACTAGCGGTTTTAAAGGGAAAACCATCTAATTAATAAGATTTATCAGTTTTAAACTCAAAAACCTTTTTTCATTATCAGTTCCTAAACGAGAGCCTATATTGGTACTATCACTAGAATGAGGATCATATTGGTTTCCTCCAGCCGGAATAGGAGGCTTATTTCAGTGAAAAATTCCAGTCTTTGTGCTGCATTATGCGTACCTGTAAACTGAAATTGATCTTAGAATGTTGCATTTAGGCCAATTGTACATTAACTATTTGTTTCTTTTCAAGTGTATAAACTCTTTTTGAGCATGTTCTTCTGGGCATTTCTTCTTGAAGGGATTCACAGTATGCTTGTCAAATCAGTATGCAGTCACAACTGATTCTTGTTTTTCTGGATCCATAATCTCTTAATTCAACGAGACTTCATATCTGCAGGGTGCAGGCATTGAAGTTGATCCTCTTGGAGACTTGAACACGGAGGCAGAAAGGACGCTTGGCAAGCTCGTTAAAGAAAAGTAATTTTGATTCTTCTTTCTTTCTCTCTGTTTACATCGAGATTTAAACTAAATTTTCCACTCAATAATGTAGGTATAAGACTGAGTTCTATATACTCCACCGATATCCTGCGGCTGTTAGACCATTCTATACGATGCCTTGCCATGATGATCCCGCTTATAGTAACTCATTTGACGTCTTCATCCGAGGTACTCATGCTGGCTCCTGTTCCATTGTTCTTTTCACTACCAAATGGGAAAGGTTTATCATTTTTTATGGGTAAAAGACACTTTCACCCTGTCTAGTTTAGAAAAGGACACTTTCACCCCATCAGTGTACCAAATTTCAAGTAATTTACTCTCTCAGATTGTAACGCACTTAGTATGGAAGTGGGATCCGTCACTGAAAATACTTTTAGAGACAAATCTGACTCTCATATCATGCAGAAAGTCTAATATTCCATTTGGTAGTCCCTATAATTTTTATAACATGAGGGTAAATTTGTCCCAAAATTTCTTTTCACTGACATTTCCCAGTTCCAGATTAACAATGTAACAATATGGGGTGTAAGTTTTCTGACGTTCGGCACACTGAAGGGGTGAAAGTGCCCTTTTTCAATGTAGAAGGTGTCTTTCAATGAAATTAGAAGGGGTGAAAGTGTCATTTACCCTTATTTATTTTTTAGTTCTGGTATGTTGTATGCTAACGAGTTCTATTATCTGTTTGTAGGAGAGGAGATCATATCGGGAGCTCAACGCATCCATAAACCTGAACTCCTAATAGCCCAAGCAGAATCCAAAGGCATTGACGTGAAAACGATATCAACATATATTGATTCTTTCAGGTCAGCATCTTTCTATTTTTCAGAAGATTTTGGTACCAGCTTAATATTATTACTCTGTCCAATCAAAATACCAAAACATAAAACATAGTAGTAGAAGTACTTATGAATAAAATGTTGAAACCTTGCTGGTTGGGAAAAAAAATCGCTCGTCTGATGAGTACTTATGATTGTTTTGTTCTGGTGTAGGTACGGTGCTCCGCTCCACGGTGGATTTGGAGCGGGATTAGAGCGCGTGGTGATGCTTTTCTGCGGCTTGGACAACATTCGTAAAGCAACTCTTTACACCCGTGACCCTAAGAGGCTTTCTCCATAACATAACAAACGATGTGATAGGACACTTAGTTCTCTTCGTGACATCCTTTAATTTTTCTTTTCTTCTAATTGAGGTAGATTCGCTGGTAGCGAAAACTCTTATTGTTCTGTAGAAACCGGGAAGTATAGTTTGCAAATTAGCGTTACCCGGGAGGTCACTTGAAATTTTTCCCTTATTTCGAGAGTGGATGATTTTTTGTGCTCCTTGCGGGAGCGTACTTGTGAATCCCAAAACAATTTCAGACATATTTCTGTATTTGTACTATAGAAACTGCCCTTGATATCGCGGTATGATGACGCCGTGGCTCAACCCATTTTGTCCCACCATAATATTCATGTTGTGCACTGCCCAGTAGTGGCGGTGATGAGTTGATCCAATTCAACTGTGTTCGTGTTTCAAAAGTGCTCTAATCTATCACAACTCGTGATACAAAAGGCACACAATGAAAGAAAAAAAGTTGCAGAAAATACCAACTAGCCATCAATTGTCTGCAAGCATACTCTGTCCTGCCTAAATGGAAAGAGGAGATAATACCTACTCCCATAAAAGAAATCAAACACACCAAACAAGACTACACTGTAATTATCTTATCTGATGGCGCCAGTTGAAAATGTACACCATTCTGAAGAAGATCCACACCAAACACCATCTAATTAAATTCGAAGTTAATGTGGATTTCTTGTGGTCTCATTTTCTCAAATCATATATACTTAGACAAATGAATTTCATTGAAAATGATTGTAGTCGGTTTAGAATCAAACCACTCATTACTTTTAATCGATAAGCTCTATTGTCATCTATAGAATTGGAAGTGTAGTATACTTCTATGCAGAAATTTTCTCCAAATGGTTGTTATCTAGTTATTGCATTTCTACATCTAGGACACTATTTAGCTTTTGCTGCTGTGTATCTGGTCACATTTTCATCCCAAAGGGGAAAAAAAGAAAATGAAAAAGAAAAAACCTAAACACTTATTTGGGACCCATAGGAGACCACCCCCACTCAAATTAAATGACCCTTTTACTCTCCTACTCCAAGTTATTTCTGCAACGAGGAAAATGGCTGTCAACGGAGAAGCCATACCCGCTGGTAATGGAGTACCCAGCGGCGATCGTGTTCGTAATGAAGCAGCAGCAGCCGCTGAGAGGGACCAGCGGGTGGCGAGGAGTATCCAAAGACTGACGGCGCTATTTCAGCAAGTTAGCGTCTACGGAGAAGCCATACACGAGATGATGAACCGCTTGGTGGACCCCGACGAGTTATCGTACGAGGAGTTGCTGGCCATATGTGAAGCGGTTGGGACGGTGAGCAAAGGGGTTTCGGCTGATACGGTTGCTTCTTTGGGTACGCTGGTTTATAAGGAAGGTGTGGTGAATGACCCGATGTGTGTTATTTGTCAGCTGGATTATGAGGTTGGGGAGGAACTGAATCTGCTGCGGTGCAAGCACTCGTATCATTGTCCGTGTCTTCGTGATTGGTTAAGGAACAACAAGGTTTGTCCCGTTTGCAGCGCCGAGGTCTCGCCTCCGTGAGAGTCGGAAGCATTTTCTGGTTCATTTTCATGCAATTGATAATTTACAAATGTGAATACTGTTAGTTTTTAGAAAAAAAACAAACTTTAGGGTTTTGTGTGGTTTTGTCTTCTTGAGTACAGATGATTGTCGTTACTTAGAGGGATATATGCATGCTAATGGTGATTTAGAATTTTGTTTTTTGGTTAGCAACCAGTTTTTGTTCACTTCGGTGAGAGATTAATTGGTAGATTCATCCATTTATCGTATGTGCCTTCTTTTATCTTTGTCATCTCTTTCTCTCGGAGTGATTATTGGGCTCTCTGAGAGGAAATGACACGTATAGCAAGTAGGAATGTGATTTGGAGCAATGATCATACGGGATCGAGTCTGTCATGGCTCCCATGAGATTGCATTTATAAGAGTAGAAATCTATGAAGTTTTGGATATGGAGTTGAACACCAACGTAGTAACAATGTTATAAGGGACTTGTACTCAAATTACAGCACCATCAATAGATGGGTGAATGCAGCCACTCGCGTTCCACAAAATTAAGGGCCCTATTGTTATAACTTGTTCTATGTTATTCATAGATTCATTCTCTTACAAAGACAGTTTTATGGGAGCTATGACGGGCTCAATCCCGTCTGATCATTGCTCTTTTTAATTTTTTTCTGTAACCTACACGGATAATGGTGAACTCTAGTTAAAGTTTAATGTGGATGCCTCTTGGAGTTGGAACAGCTCAGCTAAAGTAGCTCATTTGGCAGTACTGGTGAGAGATTGGCATGGCTCTGTAATCACATGTAAATGTCAGAAAATTCTGAACTTTCTCTGCTTTAGCACCAGAATTGCTAGCTATTCAATTAGCTACTGACATGGCCAAGGAAATGAACCATGTAGAATGCATTGAGAGTGATTGTCAATTGTTGCTGATAAGGAAGAAGAAGCCACCTGACATTAAGCTGGTGCACATTGTGATTGCATTGGCAACTTTAAATGTCCACGTAAAGTGGATCAAAAGACTGGCAAACTCTGGGGCTCACTGGATTGCAAGAAATGCAGCTAAAAGAAATCTGAACCCTCACTGATGCTGTGTGATTTCAAATGAATTGAAATTTTTGCTGGCTAAAGATGTACAGACTAGTATTAATAGTAGTTTCACAAGAGAAGTCAGTACTTCAAATAGTCGTAATGCCTTAAGAGTTTTTATCGAATTGCTCGACTTTTAACCCCCAAAAGAATCCCTGAGTTCGGTACATAATTTCACTTAACTCCACAAACGAAAGAAACAACATACATGATCGAGAGCTCGAACACTCAGATATGTAACCCCAGAAAAAGAGACAGCGGAAGACAAGATGAATTACAAAGTGTGGTATTATATACTAGTATTAAGAATACCATTACGTCCTTACAAAAAAACCCAAAAAAGTATAATATACAACTTTTATCAAAAAGAAAAGAAAAAAGACATAAAATGCCTTTGTAAAAATAATACAAAGTACACCCCTCATTTTGCGGGGCTACTGATAATTTACAAATGTGTTTGCACAGAGGACAACCCCTGCGCACACTCGAGACTCTATTCGAAGGGGCTCAAAAGATTTTTGGTACAAACGGACCAGCTAACTAGCAAGAAAAAAAGAAGAAAACACGACCAAAGAGTTGTTGCTTTGGTGTTGCTGCGCTTGAAACCAATCCTTGCTTTGGAGAAATATTTACGTTTAATTGTTATAGTGCTTGTTGTTATGCAGGTGTTTTCAGGCCTCTACGCTCTTGGAGCTTTCGTATCCAGATTGCCCTGCTGGCGGATAGCTCAACTCGTCCTTCACAAAAAAAAATCCCGAGTCCAAATTAATATTCAGCCATGCAAAATCAACATAATTTGCGTAATTTTCACGACATATTAGAAGTTTGAAAAAAAGGTGTGCGAAAGATAAAGGAAAAAGCTTGCTCACGGTGTCGACTTCATCTGGAAATGGACTTACTAAAACGCAAAAGCCCTAAAACCAGTCTCAGCGGAGTCGGGAATTATAAAGTATTGGGGCACCATCGAATGTTTTAAGAAAATGTGGGGCTTTTAGTAGTTTTGCGATGGACCCAATTGAGAATTTTATTTATAATAAAGATATCAAAATTAGGGTGAGACATATGCCATATGTAAGATGGTGACTATTCATGGTGTCAAGCGGGCCAGCCCACTGGCGAAACCGGCCCAGGTCGGGCCCCAAACCACCAACCCGGCCCCAGGCTGGCCCCCTACCATTCTCGTCCCCAGCCCGCCCCCTACGAAGTAGCCCGACCCCGAAACTAGTCCGGGTCGCATTTAGCCCCCAGTGGCCCGGCCCCCTCCAAGCAAAAGCCCTCTCAGGATTAGCCCGACCCCCTCCGGTCCGGGCTGGCACCTCAAAAAAAACCCTCTAATTGACCATTTTAAATTTGGACCGAACCAAACCCAAGGGCTTTTAGCCCCTAACCGGTCCGGATCGCTTTCCTCCCCCAACAGCCAGGCCCGACCCCTCCCAGCCCTCCTCCAAGCCCGGCCCCCATGCCAGCCCAGACCGGCCCTTTGACGCCTTGACTATTGAGAGGAAAGTAATGAAAATAATGATTAATAAAAGTTGAGAGGATTAAGGATATGCAATTCAAACTCACCTGATTCATGGAGACTTGGCTATGACTAGGTGAGCTCAAGCTTCCCTTATCTGGTGAATGTACCACATTCCCATCTGCAAGTGCTCTCAATCTTTCAAGTTCAGGCATTACAACACTCCCAAGATCAGGTCTATCCTTCCTTCTCAACTCTGCACATTTCAGCGACAGCTTCGCGAACGACAAGGCCTCTTCCACGGGCCAATCAGGAACCGCAGGGTCAAGCATATCGGCAAAAGTCCCTTTCTCAATAGCCCTCTCGATATGATAGGTCAAACCCATAGGTGGCTTAGCTGTTATAATTTGCAAGAACATGACACCTAATGAGTAAATATCAGATTTCACCCCAAGCATCCCGGTTTGTTGATACTCCGGATCAATGTAACAGAAGGTTCCGGCGGTTGAAGTCATCCGGTATTGGGTGACCATGTCGGCGACAGACGGTGGGACCAGCCTGGCCAAGCCGACGTCGCTGATCTTGCAGACAAAGTTGCGATCGAGCAAAATGTTTCCAGGTTTCAGGTCACGGTGGACTAGTGGCTCAGGTTTTGTCTGGTGGAGGAAGAGTAAGCCGGTGGCGATGTCCGCCGCTATTCTGAACCTCTGCTGCCAAGAAAGTGGCGGCGTGTTTCCTCTGCGGAGGAGGCGGTCTTCTAAGCTTCCGTTGGACATGTATTCGTAAACTAGGCAACCGTATTCCGGGCAGGCTCCTAGGAGGAGAACCATGTTGGGGTGCCTTATGCAGCTCAATACTTCAACCTGCGAGGAAAAAAAAAAAAACATGAGAGACAATGCCTCCTACTCACATGAAACTTCTAAGGTCCAGTTTGGGAATGGGCCGTGTGAGAATGTATTGTGTGACTGGGAAAGCTGATGTGAATTTTAGATAAAATGTTGTTCGGTAAATATTATGTGAAAGCTACAATGAAACAATGATTTAATAATTTCATGTTTGGTAAAGTCAAATATGAACCTGCTGTGACTGAGTAAAATGACAAAAATATAGGACTTGCATAAGCTTTGTTGAAACTCTAAAAAATTTAAGGATAATATTGATTGCAGATATTTTAATCAAAAGTAGATTTTGGAAAATCAGTTCCCCATTTGCTTCATGAAAGCTGCCGTGAGACAGCAGAAACTGTCTGAAAAATCAAAAACATTATTTTTACCAAACACAGTAAAAACTGCTTCTGCTGGCAGCAGAAGTATTCAAAAACTGGCCTTGTCAGAAAATTAAATTACCTCTTGCTGGAACTGTGATCTTCCTTGAGCTGCATCTGGGCGGAGAACCTTAACCGCAACTTGCGTGTGGTCAAGATAACACTTGAAGACAGGTCCATAGCCTCCCTCGCCGACTTTATAAGCTTCTGAGAAGAAATTTGTGGCAGTTTCAATCTCATCGATCGAGTACCTTCTGTACCTGACATCCGACTTGGCCAGTTGCTGTAACACCTTGTTCTTCTCTTCTGTCTCTTTAAGTGCTTTCATCTCTGCATTTATTCTCTTTTGAGACTCCAGTTCCGCTATCCTTTGCGCTGCCTCTGCAGCCTCAATGGCTGCCTTGGCCTTGGCTTTCTCCTTTTCTACGATTGCCAATGCAGCCTCCTCCGCCAGTTTTGCTTCTTCGTATTTCTGTTCTTCTTCCATCTTCCAGCGTTGGAGCTCCTTCGCCTGTAAAAAAACCCAGAAAAACCATCTTAGAGCTTTCCCTGAATCATGAAAACATGAAATTTCATGTGTTAATGTCATGAGGCATACCTTTTGTCGCGCTGTGAGTGCTTCTTTGCAGGCTGTGCTGTACATATCCATTGTTTGCTTCAGTTCTAACTTTAGCCGCCTCATTTCAGCTTCAACATCATCCTGCGATTTTTTCAAAACCTAGGAATTAAATGCCAGCATCCTCAAATCCACAAGATATACTTTTAATTGACAGTTTTTTCTCCTATCTTTTATTCCATTACCGTGGTGTTTTCAGAAGCTGAATCATCGCTGTTGTAAGAAGCTGACGAAAACTCAGGTGGTGTGCCGATATCAATTGATCTGCGTCCAATGTACTGAGACTCGAAGCTGTGGTTTTCAAACTCAGAGAAGCATCCTGAGAGGCGTGGTGGGGTTTTGCAGTTGTCGAAGCTATCATAGAAGGATGGAAACATTTGATCCACGCTATCCCTTTTTGAGCTAACAAAGGATATGTCTGAATCTGGGGGTGGTAATAGTTCTGCATAAGATCTCCCGTTCGGGCCTTTCCTGTGAGTGAATGGTGACCTGCTCATGCCAAAAACAACACTCAAGTGAGCCCTTGGGACAATTTTGTGAATGCTGTGGCGGTGCTAGTAAAGCTGATGTGTGAGAATCATGGAGGTAAGGTTGTTGTGAATTATAGATAAAACGTTGTTTAGTAAATATTACGTGAAAGCTACACTGAAATATTGATATTGTAATTTTGTGTTTGGTAAAATCAATTATGAACCTGCTGTGAGAGAGTAAAATGACAAAAATATATGACGACATGTATCATTTTGTAAAGATAAACATCGAAATTTTTAAAAATTGTAAGGTTAATATTGGTTGTAGATAAATTAATCAAAAGCAGGTTCCGGAAAAGCATATCCCCCCTAGCTTCCTGAAATTTGCTGTGGGACAGTAGCTTGAAAAGTCAAAAAATATTATTTTTACCAAACGCACTAAAAACTGCTTATGCTGTCATGAAGCTGCCGTGCTGGCAGCAGAAGCATTCCCAATGTGGCCCAAATTTCAACGCTACGAGTCCCATTTTCAAATCATCGAAAACATTCGGAAAGGAAAAAAGTTTAAGAGGGGAGGATCAGCATACTTCATGAAGTCCATCTCACTCTGCGAGTCGTTCGATGATCGCTCAGACTTCCTTGGTGTCCCTGACATAAGAGTTTGAGTAACATATGAGGACTAGCATTCGTAACTGCAAATACACAATTGAAGAGATGGTTTAGGCTATAGGAGGAGGGAGCTAACCTTTTACACTTGCAGATGGTGATGTGTCGTTCTTATCTGATTTGACGCCCGATTGGTTTAGAACCTGATTACGAAGAGAAGAAAATCCTGGCGCAGGACGTGAAGAAGCTCTAGAGGACGCGATTTTTCCTTTGTTGATGACATATACAGTGCAAAAATCCGGCACTGACTTTGAAACACTGAGAGGAATATCTACTGCTTTAAATCTCCTGCTCAAGAACACAAATAAACTCCTTAAATTTCTTTCATTTTGTTTACTATGAATCAGTAAAACTATGGCAAATGAAAAAAAAATCACCACTCTAGTTGACAAAGAAATTTCCTACCTAAGAAGCCCATTCTTTGAGGGGGAACCAAGCACCAGAATCTCTATAGCCGATTGAGTGACAAATTCGATCAAAGCATGGACGACATCAGTTTCTTCTAGCACGACGTCATAACACTGGATCTGGTCCCATGGAGAGAATGAAAAGAATACCTTAGATTTCTGTGACTGATAATGATGTATGCAACTAGTTTATGTTAACCCTATAGCAGCATAAGAATGAGTTTGGAGAATAACCTACATCTTTACGTGTACAAAAGCAACGGAAAGGAAGGAATAACTCCTTAGCATAAGCTGATCCGCCTTCATCACTTGTATCAGAAATCGGACTGAGCCCTGCACCCCATAAGAAAGGAAAAAAGAAAAAAACGTATGTGAGTTTAAGTTATGGTCATTTGATCCGAGACAATGAGACCGTATCTTGGACATAAAATGCTGATCACAATGAGTGCTTTAAAGGGAAATGATATCGCCCAATTTCAATCAAGGTCATTTGTTCTGCTGTGATACGAGGCAAAATGAGAGGGTTGAAACTTGAAAAGAGAATGCCATTAATTTTTCAAACACTTATATCAGTAATATCTATCTCTGTTTGCGATGTGCCAATTCGCGGAACTTTAGCAAAAGAGAAGCAACATGCAACATATATATTCACCAAAACTCTGCGAAGCATATCATCAAAGAGGTCGGGCGACTAAGAAAAAAGAAAGTTCAAACAACTAGCAGCATAGCAATACCAAAACAAAATCCAACCCAGAACCAATCTTATGAGCTAAGAAGCCAACAATTTTTCACAAGCATTTATAAAATGAGAGTTGCAAGAAAATGCCATTTGTATCAATGTAGAACATTAGCAAAGAGAAGCAACAGACAACATCTATTTGCCAAACTCTGTGAAGCATTTCATCAAACAGGTCAGGGGCAGCTTAGAACCAAAGAATTAAACAAATAACTGCATATCAATTCCATAACAAAATCCAACCCAGAACCAATATATAACCTAAGAATGCAAAAGAGAGAGAGAGAGAGAGAGAGAGAGAGAGGGAGAGAGAGAGAGAATTACTTGGAGCACTATATGAGGATGAATATTGGACAGAACCAGGTTTAACCCTGACATGAACCAAAACAACAGTTTGTCCTCTGGTGAGGAGATTATCAACAGTCCATTTTAGAGCACATTGGCTTCCTTTGTCTCTGTCAATAGCCACTGCTACCAACCTGTTCACTAATTCCTTCCTCTCACTGCCTCTTGAATTCCACATTCTCTATTCTGACCAAAATGGGGGGATCAAGAAACAGACACCCAGATAGGAAGAAACCAAAAAACAATAAAAATGACAAAACTTTCTACTTCTTTTTTCAAGAACCTCCAGAGATTTGGTATCACCACCACCCACCAGAGGTCTTGTTTTTCTGATCTTTCTTGTCTCCCAGATAGGAGGGAGAGAGAGAGACAAGATGGAACAAAGAAAAATTGCTATTTGTGTCTCAAAAATTTGTGGGTTCTGTCTCTGATAACGAAAACAATGGAAGATTCAACAAATGTGCCCCATTTTCTCACTCTTTCTACTTAATTCGTTGAGAAGATGGAGAGACCCTTTGTCTATTCTCTCTCACTCGTCTCCTCCATCAAATATTTCTGGGGAGTCCCTCAAATGGCGGGTATGTTTATGTTTATGTTTTTGTTTATTGTTTCTTACCATTTGTCCTCTTTTTTGGGAAGGTTTCTATAAATAGAAAATATTGGTTTGAAATCCCTTCAGGTTTGACATAAAGGCACTTTAACCTCTCCCACTTTGGAAAATTACATTATTACCCCTCTAGTGGGCCACAATTTAGGTGACTCGCACCCTTGATTGTGTCATTCAGTGGCGGAGCCAAAAAATTGAACGAGCCATTTCAAAATTAAAGGCTGCTGAAGTTTTAAAATATAGTCATTACATATTATGGATTTTTAAGGGTACGACTAATTTTTTTAATTCCAAATGAGATATTTATGCATTTATTTTAAAATCTCAATGTTACATAGTTAAAATAAAAGGGGTGCATGTTGAATTTTCATAAAATTAGAGGTTGATACACGAATGTATCGGGTTGCTAGGATTTACCTAGCGTGATAGTAATTCTAGACACTATCAAGTCTCCACACACACTATAAAAACACGAAGTTCCGCGTGGTAACTTTTTGCTCCGGTTTTTTCGGAGCGATTTAGGGCGACTCTAGGGTTTACAGAGGCTCCTACTCCGGCGACGGCGGGACAATCTCTTGCTCGAGCAACTCCCTTCGTGTTTCTCTATAGTAGTTTCAGGGTCTATCCGCCGGTAACTTCAGGATGGAGGACGACGATCTACTACTGAGGAAGTTTGGCAACTTATCGATGGAAGAAGAACACGTCGACGAATACGACGACGAATACTGCTTGGAGGCCATCCAATGCTGCGGTCCATGTCTACTAGGAACTTTCCTCCACCCAATCACCTTCAACACCTAGGCCATGAAGATCCTGTTCAAAAACATCTGGCCGGAGGGCGAAGAAATAAAGATCCACGAGCCTTCTCCAAATAAGTTCGTTTTTGAGTTCCCGTCCGAGGATTCTAGGCAGAAGGTGCTGAACGGTGGACCTTGGCTTTTCGACGAAAACTTATTGCTCCTACAACCTTGGTCTGTTAACGGAGTCGTGGACTTAGCCAAACTTGGAAGAATTGATGTTTGGGTTCAGGTCTCAAACCTACCCTTCTACCTCCAAACCGAAGAAGAACTCCGAAAAGCTGTCAGGCTCCTTGGACCGGTCGTGAAGACGGATACTAGGGTCTTAAACGGGAAGGCAGGCGACTACATGCGTGCGAGGGTGAAAATCGATATCAACGTCCCTCTTATGAGGGGAAAATTCATTAAACTCTTTGGCAAGAAGAGATGGTTAAGCTTCACTTATGAGCGGTTGCCGGGGGCTTGTGAATGGTGTGGCAGGGTAGGCCATTATAGCTCTGATTGTCGAGTTCTGGACGAAGAAACAAAAGCTAAGACTTCACCGGGATTTGGTGAATGGCTGTTCTTTAGGCCACCGGCGAAGAGAAAACTATTCGAGGACACAGATATGCGCTTCCCTCAAACAACAGCAAACACCCAATCGGCCTTCGAACCAGCTGACACAGGGAAGGAGAGTGCAGAGAAGGGGGAAGATAAAGCTGATTCTGATAAGGACTGGGGATTTGACGATGAAGATGACAAAGCCTCTGGTGACATGGAAGTTGAGGCAGAAACAGAGCATGAGGTTTTGTCAGGGATGTCGAACTTTATTAACCCACTGGCGGCAAACCCACCGGAGAAGAACGGCAAGACACCTCCTCGATTAACGCCGGAGCAGAAGTCGAAGCAAATCGCCAGTGATTTGGGCAGCACGGCTACAAGGGCGAAGAGGAAGATAAGCGAAACCAATCTCTCTCCGAACCCTACGGTTAAGATACGAGATGTTGCAGAGGTCACTAACACAGCGGCCAGAGGAAGAGGAGGCAGACAAGGTCGGGGAAGAGGAAGAGGGCGCAACACGAATGTGAACACTGGTGGGATGGGAAGGGGTATGATTTCTTCACAGAGAGGTACAAACTCTTCAATGCAAGCAGGACACAACGCTCTCCGTTCATCTACAGACAAATCGAAGGGGATTGAGACAATTGGTCAGCTAAAGAATAAGGAGAATGACAGCAATGTAGACAGCCACCATGGATCAAAGATTCTGACCACGGCAAAAGGTAGCACTCCCACTGTCTCTGCAAATCAGAATGTTTCTTTAGATGCCTCTGCTCACGCTATTTCAAACAGTAATCTTTCCACAATGGAGGGGACGGATGGTCTTGTTACACTACAGGTTTCTGATAATCGGATTCCAACACAGGTTGGGGGCACCTCAAATAACCCGAAAACTATATTGGCTGAGACTGCGGCGCAGTCCAGCCAGGAGCAATGAATCTCTTAAGCTGGAACGTGCGGGGGATTGGCAACCCCCGCAGCGTCGCTTCTCTTCGCGATTTAGTGGGGAGAAGTAAGCCGAACATTGTCTTCTTAATGGAGACAAAACTGTATGCAAGAGAAATGGAATGGGTCAAAAGAAGGTTGAACATTAATAATGGTATCTATCGCGATTGTGACGGTAGTGGAGGTGGTAGGAAAGGGGGTCTTGCTCTGTTATGGGATGACTCCGTCAGCTTCAGTCTGGAAACATGGTCGAGCCACCACATTCATGGGGAGGTTTCTTTCGATAATGGATCCAAGACTGGTATCTTAACGGGCTTCTACGGAGATCCGGATAGGTACGAAAGACACAATTCGTGGAGTTTATTACAAACTCTATACCCGGGTGACCGACCATGGTGTGTAGTTGGTGATTTTAATGCTTTCTCTTCTATCTCAGAAAAGGAAGGAGGAAGATCTGTCTCCTTCAG
Organism: Linanthus parryae; assembly: GCA_023055425.1. Taxonomy (NCBI): domain Eukaryota; kingdom Viridiplantae; phylum Streptophyta; class Magnoliopsida; order Ericales; family Polemoniaceae; genus Linanthus; species Linanthus parryae. The sequence goes on from JALGPY010000001.1 coordinate 129,439,389, forward strand.
TCAGATAGAGGGCTTTTGCAGCATCATTCACAGACTACAGCTTAGAGATATGGGTTATTCAGGTTCTCCGTTCACTTGGAGAAATAATCAGGGTGATGATCTGGCAATACGAGAAAGACTGGATCGTTGTTTAGTTTCAGACAGCTGGATTGGTATGTGTGGATGGGCTAAAGTCCAACATCTTATAGCAGAAGTTTCCGATCACGTGCCGGTTGAGGTTTACTGGAAGTTGGGCAACCCGATTAACAGGAGATGTCGCAGGCGTTTTCATTTTGAAGCGATGTGGCTTCATCACGAGGGGTGTAAGGAAATCATTACTGATGTGTGGTCTAATTCGGGCAACCAGATGGAGGGTCGTTTGAGCTCTCTGGCCACGGCCCTTAAGAGCTGGGAGACCTCCACTTTCGGGTCAGTTAAGAGGCAGTTAGCTCAACTGAGGGGTCGATTAAAACTACTTTCAGACGGGCCGCAGACTTCAGAGGCACTATCTGAAATGAAGACCGTCCGTAGCCAGATTCTCCGAATCCTATTGAGAGAGGAGGAGATGTGGAGGCAGCGCTCAAGAGAGATGTGGCTAAGGAAAGGGGATCAAAACACGAGATTTTTTCACCGCAAAGCTTCTATACGCAGGGCACGTAATTATATCTATGGAATTGAGGACAGTTCATGGGTTTGGCAGGAGCAACCAAATCAGATCGTGTCAGTGCTGGAAGACTATTACAGGGGATTATTTGGCACCAATGATCCTACTAGATTGCAAATGGAACCTATGATGGCGGGCATTGAAGAACTAGTCTCTCTAGAACAACGAACTTTTATGAACCAGGAGTTTACAGCTCATGATGTTTATCAGACAGTGAAGCAGCTAGCTCCACTGAAGTCCCCAGGACCAGACGGTTTCCCGGCTCTCTTTTTTCAGAAAAATTGGCAGGTTGTAGGGGCTGATGTAGTGGCAACGTGTCTATCTATCCTCAACGACGGTGCAGATATTTCCAGGTTTAACCATACTCTTCTTGCGCTAATTCCTAAGGTTAAACAAGTAAGGAAACCGGTTGATTTGCGACCTATTAGTCTATGTAATACTATCTACAAAATAGTCACTAAAACCATGGCTAATAGGTTGAAAGTTATTTTGAGTTCCTTGATTGCAGAGAATCAAAGTGCTTTTGTCCCGGGCAGACTGATCTCTGACAACACTATCACGGCTTTTGAGCTCCTCCACTCGATGAAGAACAGGAAGAAAGGAAAAGTCGGTTATCTTGCCCTCAAAGCTGACATGAGTAAAGCCTATGATAGGGTGGAATGGGATTTTCTACGCGCAGTCATGGAAAGGATGGGTTTCGGGTTCAGATGGATTGAGTTGGTGATGAATTGTGTCTCTACGACAACCTATAGTCTTCTCATCAATGGAGAAACACACGGCCACTTTGCTCCAGAGAGGGGGCTCCGTCAAGGATGTCCTCTATCTCCATATTTATTCTTACTCGTCAGTGAAACGCTCTCACGTAGTTTATCTGCTGCCGTGCAGGAAGGCCGTATCTCAGGATTATCTGCATCTAGAGGAGGCCCTATTATCTCTCACCTTTTCTTTGCAGACGACAGCTTACTATTCACGAAAGCTACGCCAGAAGATATTGGAGTTCTAAGGAATATTCTTAGAGACTACGAGATTGCATCAGGTCAAGCTCTCAACTTACAGAAATCTTCGGTTTTATTCTCTGATAATGTGAGCAACGCAGACAAACAAGAGCTAGCCCAACTATGCGGCGTCAGTTTGGTCCATGAACACGACACTTATCTGGGACTACCTACTAATATAGGTAGAAAGAGGACCACTACTTTCTCCTACCTTCCGGAGAGAGTACTGAAAAAGTTAAAGGGCTGGAAAGGTAAAGAATTATCAACGGCGGGTAAAGAAGTGATGATAAAATCGGTTATTCAGGCGATCCCCAATTATACGATGGGTTGTTTCCTTTCCCACAGAAGACGTGCCAGGACTTGGAGAGACTCATAAGACAATTTCGGTGGGGCGGCGACGACAACAAAAGGAAGATTCATTGGGTGGCCTGGGACAAGATGAAGAAGGAAATAGAGCTAGGTGGGCTAGGATTTCGCGATTTTCAGAACTTCAATATTGCTCTCCTTGCCAAGCACACATGGAGGCTGCTTAGAAATCCCGATAGTCTGATGGGAAGAGTTCTTAAACACAAGTATTTTAGATCTTCAACCATTCTTGATCTCGAGGTTAAAAAGTCCTCGCAAATCTCTTATGCTTTCCGAAGTATCATTGCAGGCCGCAATCTCATAAAATCGGGACTATTTTGGAACATTCACGATGGTTCACAGGTACGAGCTTTTACGGACAAATGGCTTCCCAGGTCTAGCTCCTTTAAGCCAGTTTCTATTTGCCCCCCTGGATTCGAGGATGTCAAGGTGAATTTCTTTATCAATAATGCACTGGGAACTTGGAATGAGGATTTGTTAAATCAATATTTTCTGCAATCGGATCGAGATATTATCCTATCTATTCCAGTTCAAACAGGAGTACAAGATGAGCAATCATGGCTTCACTCGGACGATGGGAACTACTCTGTCGCAACCGGGTACAAGGCCCAGACGAACATCACAACGGGTAATCCCTCTTCCTCAGGCGGCAATGTGAACGGGAAATGGTTACGGAAGATGTGGAGGTTGAAACTGCCAAAAAAACTGATTTCCCCGGTATGGCGTCTATGGCATGGGTCTCTACCAGTCTCTACAAACCTGTTGAGAAGAGGAGTTCAGGTCAGTTTGGGTTGCCACTTCTGCGGCTCTCATAGCGAAGATGAAACCCACTGTTTTCTCTACTGTGAATTCTCTTGAAGAGTTTGGGTAGAAGCTATGGGAATAGATTTCAAAATCCCAACAGCAGGTAGTATTCAGGATTGGATTTTCGAAGTTTTCAATAATCACTCCGTGCAAGTTTGTGAGAATTTTACAGCCATGATCTGGGCTTTATGGCGAAGCAGAAATGACCGCATCTTCAATGACCTACAACGCTCCCCTGGCCAGGTAGTCCGATTGGGTTTAGATTATTTAAACTGGTATAAGGAAGCCTCTGTGTGTGGCCTATTGAGAGATGATATGGCGTTGTTCCAGGGCAAGAATGGGAAATGGTTATCGCCGCCAGTGGGTCGTCTCAAAATCAATACGGATGCAGCGTGGATGGAGAGCGGATCGGTTAGGGAATAGGAGCTTGTATTCGGAATGAGAACGGAGAATTCATAGCAGGGAGAACTCGCAGAGCCCTTCGGCAAAGATCTCCACTCGTGGCTGAGGTAGCTGCAATAGAAGAAGGATTAAAACTTGCATCAGAGCTCCACCTCACTGAGATTATTATCGAATCGGATAGTTCAAATGCAATCAGTTTGATTAGAGAAGGGGTTGCCAACAAAATTACAAGAAAGAAAGCGCTATCAGACCTCAAAACAGCTTTGGAAGGATGCTCGAGAAGAATGGAAGACTTTGCAAGCGTGGACCTGATTTTCACAGCTCGGGAAGGAAATAAACTGGCACACTCCTTTGCTAGCAAGGGATTAGTGGAAGACGATATGACTTTTTATAGCTCTATCCCTATTTGGGCAAACGATGTATTTGAATCAGACCTTTTGGGCATGACTACCCATACTTAATAATATTTTCTTTCCTCAAAAAAAAAAAAAAATTCTCCACACACACTAGGGTTTTAACCCAACACACAAATTTAACTGCTTCTTCTTCATTAATTCATTAAACTGGGGGATTACAAATACTTAAATAGACAAATAACTCTGTGTCTGTAGATCGCTACGGCGCCAAGAACGGTTGAACTCTGGCTGGTTGCTGTAGGCGGAGGTCGTGGGTGTTCATGTATTGGTCGCCGAAGAGCTCTGCTTTGCCGTCCGATTTCTGGAACGGTGGCGGATATAACGGATCGGGAGGCAACGGCGGTTGTGGTTGCTGGGTAGCTTCGGGAGTTTCAGATTGTCGGGGTCGGAACCCGTTGATTGGGACGGCGACGGTTCTGCGTTGCCGGTCGCCAATTGTTCTGTGGGGGTTATTGGTCGGCTTCTTCGCATGCAGCGGTGAGTTCTCTGCAGGGTCCGGTGGCTTCAGTGGGTCCAGCGAAACCACCGGCTTCTCCTGGAATTGGTCCGGCGACGATGGTAAAAAGGACGACTGGCGGCCGTGATCGGAATCTGTATCGACTATAGAAGCATCCAATTCCCGATTCTTCTGAATCCCATGTTCTGTCATAACCTCTTCAACAACTCTTTGATTTGTTTCAATTATGCTTTCTCCTTCAGTGCTTGATTTTCTGCTTCAAGTCTTTCACGTTCAGCAATGGGCGTCTTCTGGTCCGGCTTGATTGGCGATTGTTGAACCTGGTGGGTCGCCCGGCGGCGGCGTTGGCGGTTGTTCTTCGAATCCGATTATGCCCTGGAGCAGACAGAATTCCTCATTGGAAATCAATCGATATTGTCTGCCACTGAGAGATCTTCGTCTCCCACTTGCTTTAAGGCCTGCAAACGCTGGGATGCCATCAATGTCTAGAACGGCGCAAGGGTAATCACCCATGTCCGCCATTAACTCAATGAAAGCACCAGTTGATACACGAATGTATCGGGTTACTAGGGTTTACCTAGCGTGATAGTAATTCTAGACACTATCAAGTCTCCACACACAGTAGGATTTTTAACCCAGCACACAAATTTAACTGTTTCTTCTTGATTGATTCATTAAACCGGGAGATTACAAATACGTAAATAGACAAATAACCAAACCATTACCTAACGGTCCTACTCTACGGGTCGGATAATTATTTAATAAATAACATAATTAAATAACTAACTATTAATTAACTAATAAAATTAATCAATAATATGATACGAGCGACCCGTATCAGAGGTGGCAATTGCCATCCCTTGCTCTTATATCTCTCGGCTCCTAGTGTCATTTTGCATTGGAAGAGGCCAAATTTTTTCAAAAAACTATAATCATTGATAGAACATTACCCCAGAGTCCCAGACCATCAACATCACAATTTGGGAGTGTAGGTGTCCCTAAATTGGAACGTTAAAAGGGTGAAAGTGTCATTTACCCTCGTTCAAACTTTTGAAGTTTGTAATAAATGAATGTGTGTGGAAATTGAGTCACATTGATATTCATACTAATCTTGAAGATTATGTGTTCAACAACTCAGCTAGCATAACCAATCATCTCGGCAACCAATTCACCCTAGACAGTTCAGGCTTTCAGCTCATACATACAACAGGAAATGCAGGCTACCACCTCACAACCTCCAAGAAAGAACCAATAGATGACATTTCACATCCAGTATTTAAATCAAAAAAATCCCCCTCTGGGTCCAATGCATAGCAATCCTGCCAATTTCCTGTGCATAAGCTCCTCTCCGCCTCAAAAGTATAAGCCAATGGAATTGATACTGTTGAGTTGGTGCCTTGAATTGGTCAAAGGCGGCCAAACTCTTTGTTTCCAACTTTGATTAGGAAACATTGGAAGTCAAAGGCGGTGGAAGATTAGTTAGGAAACAAGTTTGTTTCCAAATCGGATTTGAAAACTTTAGGGATTTTCCTAGCACTATATAAAGAACCTAGTAGTCACATTATTTGGTATGCAAACATCATTGTAATTGTTCCTCTTGTGAAATAAAGGGTGCTTTTCCGCCGTGGACGTAGCTAGCAATATTTATGCTAGCGAACCACGTAAGATCCTCGTGTTCTTCTTCTTTCGTTCATTGTTCGTGAGGTGGTTTGTCATAACAAACTGGTATCAGAGCCCAGGTTTGGCGGTGTTTCAAGATCAAGGCGGAGCAAAACTAGCGTACCTTTGACTGCGGACAAGGGAGGCATGAATGTTGCGTCATCGGAGTTCAAGGAGATGGAGGAGAAGGCACATTCAAACATTATGTTGTGCTTATCGGATGACATGATCATCGAGGTCGCAGATCAGAAGGAAGCATCGAAGCTCGGGCTCAATTTGGAGAGTCTCTACATGAAGAAGATTCTCACTAGCAAGTTGATGCTAAAGCAAAGGCTCTTCACTTTGTGGATGCTCGAAGGTACGACTCTCAAGGACCATCTTGATCAATTGAATACAATTCTTTTAGATTTTTGTAATATTGGCGAGAAGGTGGGCGATGATGATGCTGGAATTTTGTTATTGATCTCGTTACCTCCATCATATGAGAACTTCGTTCAGTCGTTCATTGTGAACAAGGACGACTTATCCCTAGAGGAGGTCAGATCGGCGCTCCATGCTAGGGAACTGCGCCATAAGGGTGCAGGCACAGGTACAGAGGACCATGGTTCCGGACTGATGCCGACGGGGGAAAGCAAGAAGGGTAAGAAGAATAAGAAAAATCAGTTTTCAGGTTCTATCTTTCCCAAGGATGTTTGTGCTTGGTGCAAGGAAAATGGGCACTAGAAGAGAGATTGCCCGAAACGAGGACAACAGGGGCAGAATGGATCCGCACCCGTAGAAGAACAAGGTAACTCGTCTGAGGATGATTACGTTCTAATGTTGTCACGCACTCTCAGGATGCGTGGGTCCTTGATTCCGGAGCTTCCAATCATATTTTCTCTAACAGGGAGCTATTCTCGACGTACAACCAAACGGATGGAGGGTCTGTCTACATGGCAAACGGAGCCGTCTGTAAGGTGATTGGGAGCGGCTCAGTTGAATTGAAGACGAATGAAGGGAAGTTATGTACTTTGGAGCAAGTCAGGCATGTACCACTTATTAAGAAGAATCTGATCTCCTTCAGTCTACTCGACAGCAAGGGATACAGTTTCAAAGGTGAAGGTGGAGATCTACAAGTTTGCAAGATCTCTAAGGTGATACTCAAGGGAGTCAAGAACGAGACTTTGTACATGTTGCAAGTTTCGACGATCACAGGTTCTGTTGGAGTTGTCTCAGCTGAGATTAAGGAAGCTGATCTAACTAAGTTGTGGCATATGACGCTCGGTCATATGAGTGAACATGGAATGCAGGAACTTCACAAGAAGGGGTATCTCACCGGGCATGTGCCCAAGAGCCTAGGGTTTTGAGAACACTGCGTGTATGGGAAGCTACAACGTAGCAAGTTCCCTAAGGCGGTTCATAGAACAAAAGGTACTCTTGATTATATCCATTCGGACTGTTGGGGTCCATCTCGATTCGAGGCGATTGGCGGGTACAGGTATTTTCTGAGCATCATAGACAATTACTCCAGGATGACTTGGATATTCGCGATGAAGCACAAGAGTGAAGCCTTCGCAAGATTCAAGGAGTGGAAGGTCCTAGTAGAGAATCAGGTGGGAAAGAAGGTGAAGAGGATGCGCACGGACAACAACTTGGAGTTTTTTTCATCAGATTTTGATGGATTCCGCAAGGATCTGGGTATTGCATGCCATCGCACCATTCGGCACACACCGTAGCATAACGACGTAGCCAAGAGAATGAATCAGACACTTTTAGCGAAAGCAAGGTGCATGCTTTTGAATGCATGTATTTCTAGAGGCTTTTGGGGAGAGGCAGTTTCCATGGCATGCTATCTCATAAATCGGAGCCCGCACACAGGTATAGGATGCAAGATTCCTATGGAAGTCTTGTCCGATAGAGCAGTGGATTAATCATATTTGAGAGTCTTTGGTTGTGTTGCCTATTATCACGTTGATGATGGCAAACTAGAACCAGGAGCTAAGAAGGGAGTATTCATGGGTTTTGGAACAGGTGTGAAGGGATACAAGATATGGGCAGACAACAAGATTATACTTAGCAGAAGTGTAGTCTTTGATGAGAATCCTGTGTTGAAGAATTTTGTGGAGGTGGAGCTTGGAGGTGCATAGAAGAAGGTGGAGGGAGAGTCGGATCCTATTGATCCTAAGGATTCTGAAACCCCTACACACCCGCTGGAAGCAGAAGAGGAAGAAGCATAAGAGTCTAATAGTGAGAATGCGTCTCTACCATAGGAACTGGATCATCAGAGTATTGTTGTGGGAAAACCAAGGAGCGTATGACGAGGATACTGCAATCCCACCTTCGTGTGGAGGTGCTTGCTCTTAGCTTAGCAAAGATAATAAAATAACATACGGCACAAGTTACCTTACACCATTGTGTTCCGTATCGCAGGCAATGCTGATGAACCCATGTTGGAGCAAAGGAGTCGACCTTCTGCGTCCTATGTCCCGGTTCCGAGTTCTCATACCGAGAAGCCCGTCGCAGCTCCTGAATGTGCAGGAGAGCCTTTTGAGGACATCATCGAACTTTCGAATGATGCCGAGGCTGACACCGTGCTAATGGAGGAAGATGCTCATGAGGAAATAAGAACAAGTACTGTTGATGCTACCGCATCTGAAAGTGTCCCTCGCCAAGCAACTTCGGCTGCCACTACGCCTCCAGCGACGACTGAGTCGGCGGCACCTCTTCCTGCGTGGAGCTTTTGGGGCTCGCAGGTCGGGGCTGCGATCGCAACTGGTGCGGCTTATACTCTTCCTCCTAACTATGAGGAGTTAGAGCTCGCTGCTGACAGGAGGGCTATGGAACGAGGCAGTCTTCAACCACCCCAGCAATGTGCATTCCTTCTCTTCGTGAGATCCTTAAAGGGACTGGTAAGTCGTGGTTTGCTGTTTTGCATTTCGCATTATTCATTTGCGAGTTTGATAGTATAACTTAGCTTTCATATTGCTTCAGGTTTGAAGCAAGCCGATGTGGACTGGCTAGTTCGGATGCGTCTCACCTATCCCCAGTCATTTGCGAGATCTCTGGAGATAGGGCCCTTTGACAGGAGGTTGTTTCTTTCCGAAGCCATCTGTATTTTGGAACAGCTGTCCGCGGCCACACATGCGACCATTTCTCCTCATAGTTCCGAATTGCTTTTTGGCATGTGCCAAAATCTTCTCGCCAAAGTTCAAGGCAGGCTGGGCTTCAAGTTTCTTGTCAAAAGAGTTACCCTGATTCGCGCGGCCGTAACTTTGAAACGTGGCCACGAAAACCTCGCAGCTGAAAAGCAGAAGGTGGAGCAGCAAAAGCAAAAGGTTGAAGAGGCTATGAAGCTCTATCGTGAGATGAATGCCAAGTGCGAGCATTTGAAGCAGGAAGTGGAGCAGGTGGAGAATCTGAGCCGTCAGTTCACCCCTCATGACTCCTTGATCAAGGGTTTACTTTGATTTTTGAATTTGAAAAGTAGCAAACAAATAGCTGAAACATTAATGTAATGTTGCTAGGGTTTCTCCCTTTTTTTTTTCAAAAGAATCGAAGTGCCCGTTTTGCCCTTTCCGGGATTTGCTAGAACATTTCTGTGCATATCAATTCATGACATCAGCAATTGATATTCTGCCTTGATTTTCGCGCTAATTTCTCATTAGATAAGCACGCTTTCCTTGCGAAGTCCATCCGAATCATGACAATCCGTCATTAATTAGAATACGCAACTGAATCGTCGTAGCCTTTAGTAGGGTAATTGATTGTTACCGCTTTTCAAGGCGTAAGTGATTGATCCTTACCCTCTTTTCAAATTCTACTGACTCATCTTGGCAACTGAAGAGTCTCCACAAGGTCTATATAAACCCTGCCTTCTGCCATTTGGGTTCTTTATCCCAAAAATGTGCTTTGCCGTGAGTCCTTACGACTGCTGGCTTCAACGCTTGTTTTTCGTTGATTCATGGCAACTCCAAGTTGTGAAACCTGAGTTTGCGCTTTGTGCTATAGAAATAGCTTCCAAGATCCGCTTCATAAGGCTTATTGATCTTTATAACCATCATAAAGAAGATGGCGATAATACCTCATGTTTGTTCGAAGAATTTTCTTCGTCTATTATGTTTGCAGGTCATGTCTCCGGCCGCCTCCCGGCGAGGTGCAGCGCCGTACTGACCTTGCTACCGACTCGTAATGAACGGCGGGATTCTCCTCCAGCATGCCCGGAGGAGAATTTCTTGCCTCCTCGTTCTTGAACTCAGGGTGGCGAGCCAATGCCCTTGTCTATCTGGACAAGGAGCCCAGTACCCGAGGAATGACTGCTCCCCTGTTTTGCACGACTGCATACGCCGGAACAGGTGGTTCCTCTGGTACATATCTTGATCATACAGAGGCCTTGTCAGATCCTGGGGTCTTGGACGTAGCGTCACCCAGATCTTGCTGCTAGGGATGTAGCGAATGGCGAGTTGATCTCTTCGCAGAAGCATCCTACTTGCTACAGATCTTTGCCCGCAGATCTGCGTATCGCATAGCCGGTGTTAGGACCGTTAGGTTCATCCTTTTTCAGTTAGGATTCCCCCGATGTGTAACTTCTCGCTTGTAAGTTACTTTTTGAATGCATTGTAAGCCATGTTGGCCGCGTAGTTAGATTTGAGCTTTTTCGCTTGTAAGCTGCTATCTAGACAGATAAATTGTAAGTCTTTTTGACTCATAATGATAAATTGCTTTGTATGATTTGCTGTTTTGTTACAACAAATTACGATTTCGCACGCGTGTTGGCAGATTTCGCCTTCTGTAGTGCTATATGCACACTTTGTATTTGCTATCTGCCGCATAGATTCGCAGATATGTTCTTAGATCGTTCGAGATCATGTTCGCGCAGCTTTGCTATCTTGGCAGATAGGCTTGTGATTTGCTCCAGATTAAAGTGCAGGTGCTATCTCATCAGATAGGCCTTTGTAGACCACTTAGGATCTTTTTGCATGATGTTGCTATCACAACAGATAGACTTAAGAACGATTTTCAAATCGCATTTGTATAACGCTGCTATCGCGGCAGATAGGCTTGAAAGATCATTTAAGATCATGTTCGCATAGGCTGCTATCGTGACAGATAGGCTTAAAAGATCGATTTAAATCATTTTTGCATGAGGTGCTATCGTATCAGATAGGCTTAGAAGATCAATTAAGATCATATTTGCATGAGCTGCTATCGTGGCAGATAGGCTTAGAAGATCAATTAAGATCATTTTTCGCATGAGCTGCTATCGTGGCAGATAGGCTTAGAAGATCAATTAAGATCGCATTTGCATAGGCTGCTATCGTGACAGATAGGCTTAGAAGATCAATTAAGATCCTATTCGCATAGATTGCTATCATGACAGATAGGCTCAGAAGATCAATTAAGATCGCTTTCGCATAGGCTGCTATCGTGGCAGATAGGCTTAAAAGATCACTTAAGATCGCATTTGCACAGGTTGCTATCGTGACAGATAGGCTTAGAAGATCATTTGAGATCACATTCGAATAAGTTGCTATCGCGGCGGATAGCCTATTGCTAACAGTAATAACAAACTAAATGAAGCAATATAAACAGCTAGAAGTATGAAGTTCTTCTCATTTGGGAGAAGCCTTTTATTATAGTACTCTCATATGGGAGAGATGAGCTTACAATTCTCTCATATGGGAGAGAAGATTGTGCGAATCATAGCTATACAGGGCATAAGGCAACGTTGTAATAAAACGCATAAAATGAGAGAAGTCAAGGATAGTACTTCTTAATCCAGCGCATGTTGACTGAGCTTGGGGTTGAGGTCGTTCCGTGCAACCTCCGTATGCTGCAGTAGCCACTGTCAAAGACTTCTGTGACTTCAAAAGGCCCTTCCCAATTGGCTGCGAACTTTGGGTGAGCCGCCTCTCGCATGCAATGGTCAGATGCGCGCAAGACTAAATCTCCAACTGCGAAGTCTCTTCGTTGGACCGTTTTATTGTATGCACGAGCAATCCTTTCTTGATACCGTTTGTTGGTCCTTTTAGCTTGCTCTCGCTTTTCCTCCAGCAAGACTAAGTCGTGATCGCGTTGATTGTCGTACAATGCGTGGAAGGCCAGTCTTGCTGAATTAACTTTCACCTCCGCAGGTACCACGGCCTCAGCCCCATAGCATAGGAGGAATTGTGAGACACCTGTTGGTGTCCTTGGAGAAGTCCGGTAAGCCCACAGGGCTATGCTTAGAGAATCAGCCCACTTCTTGTGGTCATCTGCGACCATCTTGCTCAAGATCCTCAACAGCGTTTTGTTGGTCGCTTCGGCTTGTCCGTTCCCTTTCGGGTAATAGGGGGTGGAGCATATCTGCCTGATGTTGTATTCTGCTAGCTTCGCAGCCACCTGGCGATTAACGAAAGGAGTACCATTATCTGAAAGGATGGTGTTGGGAATTCCGAACCTGCATATGATGTTTTCTTGGATGAAATTGACCACAGCTAGCGCATTTGCCGTCTTCAGTGGTATCGCCTCCACCCATTTGGTGAACAGCTCAGTTGCGGTGAGAATAAAATGATTCCCATGCGAAGTTGGTCGGATGGGACCAATGAAATCTAGAGCCCATGTGTGAAATGGCCATGGCGTTCCCAATGCATGTAGATCTACAGCAGGAGCGTGCTCTAGGTTACCCTTAAATTGACACACCTGGCAGCGTCGTACCTTGGTGCGGCAATCGGCCTCCATAGTGGGCCAGAAATATCCAATTGAGAGGAGTTGCCTGCATAATTTCGCACCTCCCTGGTGTTCCACCTGATGAGAAAGGTCCATGACCTCTTGTGCTTCCCTGCTGTCTAGACATCGCAGCAAGTTGCCCTCATGGCCTCTTCGACAAAGCAGGTTTTCTTGTACTACGTATCGAGATGCTTTCCTCTTCAATTTCTCAGCTTCTTTTCTCGATTCAGGTAAGGTGACCTGGGTGAGAAAATCAAAGAGTGGTTTCCTCCAATCCGCATCATCATCGGTTAGAGCGATGAGCAAAGAATCTTTGATCAGTGCGCAACTCTCGCACTTCCCTTGTATCAGTGCTAGGGCTGTTGACATGTCTGGCCAATGAATGGCATATCTCTGAGCCTTCCGATAGATTGACACCTCGCTTTCTCCACAAGCATGTTGGTGAATCTTCTCTAACAGCAGCTGTCCCTCTTGCTCGGAGACACATCGCATAAGTATTCCGCCAGGGCCCTTGTAGTAAAGGGTGTTGTCATGTATGCAATACCCCTTCGTGAGTGCCCAGCTCTCGCTGCTTGTGCCTTCTGCGATGGCTCGTAAGATTGCTTTTCTCCAGTCCGCATCATCCATGTGTTCATCGTCGCACGCGTCTTCTGTTAACGCCGACGATGTTCGCACTTCGATCGAGATTCTTGCGGGACATTTTTCTGTACTAACCTTGGATCCCAAGGTGGCCAAAGCGTCTGCATGCCTTTTGTCCGCTCGGGGCTTGTGCTCGTACCTAACGTCGCAGAATTGCTGCACCAGTTTTTGTACCAAAGTTCGGTAGGACAGAAGATTTATTTCCTTCAAACCGTACTCGCCCGAGGCCTGCTTGACAATTAGCTTGGAGTCCCCCATGACCGTCAGGTTGCTTACTTCCAAAGCCTTTGTTGCACGCAGTCCCGCTATGAGGGCTTCATATTCTGCCTCGTTGTTGGTGACTGCGAAGTCGAGCTTTGCGGACATCTGTATGACCTCCCCATTTGGCTTGGTCAAGACTATCCCAATGCCTCCACATTTCCTTGTTGACGAACCGTCGAAATGGAGCGTCCAATAGGGTACATCGACTGCGTATATTTCAGGTCCCTCGAATTCTTCTTCGATCACGGGCTCGTGGCTGTTATCGGGGAACTGTGCCAACAGATCCGCCACCGCCTGCGACTTGATCGCTCGCGGTCGCACGCATGTGATATCGTATTGAGAGATGGTCATATACCATTTTGCCAATCTCCCCCAAGAGTGGTGTGAGTCAGAAGATATCGTATGGGATCACTCTTGGTGACCACTACCACTTTGTGCGACGCAAAGTAGTGTCTCAACTTCTCTATCACGAAGAACAGGGCAAGGCAATGACGCTCGATGTCCGTGTACCTTGATTCGGCGGGCTGCACGATGCGAGAGATGTAGTAAATGGGCCTTTCCTGGCCCTCGTACTCCTGAGCCAAGAGTGCTCCTATGGAATTCCTCGTTGACGTCAGATATAGCAGCAGTGGTGATCCCAATTGAGGTGTGATCATTATTTTGGGAGACGTTAGCAGATCCTTTAGTTTCCTGAATGCAGCTTCGTGCTCCGGAGTCCAGCTGTATGCGGCATCTTTCTTGAGAAGGGCACTAAAACAGCAAGTGATTTCGGCAATCGCTGGGATGAATCTCCGCAGATATGATAGCTTTCCCAAAAATGTCTTCAAGGCACTTTGGTTATGTGGCGGCGCCATGCCAGTGATGGCTGATAATTTCGCAGGATCAGGCTCGATTCCTTGGCGATGCACTAGGCATCCCAAGAACTTCCCTGATGTTACCCCGAATGCGCACTTCATGGGTTTCATCTTCAGTTGAAAGCGTCTGCATCTATTGAACACTTTCCGTAAATCCGCCAAGTGATCTGCCTGATGTTTGGATTTAACCACCAGGTCGTCCACATAAAATTCCACTTCCTTGTGCATCATGTCGTGGAATAGGGCCATCATAGCCCGCTGATAGGTTGCACCCGCGTTTTTGAGACCGAACGGCATCACCGTGTAGTTGAATACCCCCACAGTAGTGATAAATGCAGTTTTCCGCGCATCTTCAGGATCCATCTTGATCTGGTTGTACCCGCTAAAGCCGTCCATGAAAATGAACATGCGATGACCCGCTCTTGAGTTAATAAGCATATCAATGTTGGGGAGCGGAAAATCGTCCTTTGGGCAGAAACGATTGAGATCCCGGAAATCCACGCAGATGCGAAGCTGCCCGTTCTTCTTTACCACTGGCACAATGTTGGCCAGCCACATGGGATGATGATTCGGCTCTATGAACTTGGCGTCCAGGAGTTTGACAATCTCCTGTTTGATCTTCACGTTAAGCTCCGGTCTGAAGCTTCTTGCAGTCTGCTTTACCGGCTTAGACCCCGGAATGATGTCTAAACGGTGCATAGTGATACTTGTGTCCAGACCGGGCATCTCATCATACTCCCATGCGAACACCTCCTTGTATTCAGTGAGGAGCTGTAGCAGTCCTTTCTCCTCTTCGCTTGTGAGGTCCGCACTTAGAAAGACTGGCCTTCTCTTTTCTTCGTTCGGGCTTAGGAATACCTCCTCTAGCTCCTGCTTTTGCGGTCTGGGTTTGTCTTCCATACATTCGGGTTCTTCCTTGAGCTTCTCATATGGAGTGCTCTGCATTGGTTTTTCTATTACCATAACTTGCTCGATTTGGTTGATTTGCTCAGGGATATCCCCATGCCCGCGTGAGGACATCCCCGCGCACCTTCATATGCGATAGCACTTCTTCCCGTTGGCGTAGAAACTCTCTATCTCCTTGCCTTCGGGGTCATGCTTTTCTATTCTCTTCAGAGTGTACACGTTCTTTCGCTGGTAAGCGATTCGCGGTGCCTCTTCCCGTGTGGGCGGCTTTTCCTTGGCATCCTCCCTTGTCACCATCACTCCTGCAGGTGACTGATCCTTGATATCTTCCCATAGGGGTAAAGGAGTAGGGTTGAATGGTCCCGGTGTTTGCTCGTCTGCCATTTCGGTGAACCACACCGCCTCGCTGAGATGTGCTTCATCCATGTTGAATGGATTCGTTGAAGCCGGTATCTCGACTATTCGGTCGTTCCAAATGGCTTTCATGACTTGGTGAGCTGTTGAAGGAACCGCGTCAAAGCGATGAATCCAGGCTCGACCTATGATCATGTGATACGTAGTATTCGCATCTATGACATAGAACTTCGCTGAGCACTTGATTTTGCCAATCTGGACGCCCAGGCGGATCCATCCTATCGTCATTCTGAAGTCTCTTCCAAATCCCATCAGCGGGGATGGACGCCTGACAATCTTGTACTCGGGAATCCCTGCTAGCTTCAGGGTGTGGAGCGAAACGACGTTGACCGCTGCTCCTCCATCGACGAATGCTCTTTTGAACTCGACGCCATTGATGATGGCCGTCACATACAGAGTCCTCTGGTGGCTCGCATCTGTCTTTTTGTCGCTGGCGGAAAAGGTCATAATCTTTTCTGTAGGGCGAGATGCCCTGATGACTTTCCCATTGGAGACTACAAGATCCTCCTCGTAGTCCTCTGCTATCCTCAAGATTGCTTTCGTCATTTCTGTCCGGCATTTCTCTGAGAAGTTCATATCGTCGAAGAATCTGCTAAAACCGTGCGACCCCTTCATCCAGTCGGCACGTTCGTCTTCCGTGTCTACACTGTAGTCCTCATCATCATGGATTTCGGCAATGATGGGTAGACCATCCTCTGCGACCTCTTCCAGATCCACAATCGAGATCATGGCGATCTCTTTACCTTTCGAGTCTTGCTCCGCATGGGCAGGAAGTGGATTGTTGCGCACATCCTTCCTGTGATCGCCGACGATCAGCTCGCCGTTCTTCATCTTTTGGCTAAATACAATCCTGAGCTTCTTACAGTCCGCTGTGGGATGCATGACCTTGCCGTGGTACTCACACCACTTCGGGTCCCTCACAATCTCCTTGGAGGGTGCCTTCTCGAGCGGCGGTAGGACACCGTCCTTGCGCCACTGCCTGCAGAGGTCGCTTGCTTCTTCCACCGAACATGGCAGAGGTGGTGCGTCGAAGTTCACAATCTTCGCTTGCTTCTGGGGTGAAACTGTATTGACCTCAGCTTCGCGTCCCCTCTTGTAACTGAATCTCCCGATCTTGTAGGTAGTACCGCTCGAGGATCGCTCCGGAGCGTTTTTCTTTTTCTGCCTCTCCACTATAGGCTCGATGTTCTTCGTGCATTCGATTAGTTTTGAAAACGTGGGCGTTTGCAGGTTGATGAGCATACCTATGTATTCATCTCGCATGCACTGCAGGCATATCTCTACGAGCCGACTTTCGAGCATCGGATCTTTGCATTCCAAGGACTTCGCCCTGAACTTCTTGATGAAAGTTATCCCATCCTCCTCGCGCTTCTGATACATCCGCGAGAGGTGGATCATTGTCACCTTTTCTTCCATCTGGAAGAACTTGGTGTAGAACTTTTGGACCATGTCGTCCCAAGTCTTCACGGACCCAGCTTCCAACGCCCGGTACCATTTGTACGCTACGTTCCCCAAGGATTTTGGGAATTCTCGCATCAGCAGTTTGGGATCAGCTCCATATGGCCCCATGACATCGATGAAACGCATGACATGTTCATGAGCGTTTCCGTTGACATCTTCGAACTTGTCCCATTTAGGAGCCTTGTACCCCACCGGGTTAGGCATGAGATAGATCTCTCGCGGGATAGGTGGATCGTTGTCTAGCTTTGGGATGATGGTATCCGCGAATGATTGGTGAGCCAGAATAGTGTCCATGCGCTTCTGCAGGGACGTCATACATTCTGGAATGTTTCCCTCGGTAACAGGAGGAGGGGTTGCCGCAGGCAGAGGCGACACGTATGCCGCCGGAGGATTGGGGACATATTGGCCGTTCGCATTGCCCCAGATTGCCGTTGGAGGAGGCAAGGGATACTGCGAAGCCGGGTTAGGTACCAGAGCCGGAGGCTGAGGAGTATAAGCAGTGAGAGGCAACATTTGAGCTGTTGACCCTTGAATTGAAGGTAGCTGCGTAGTCGCCGGTGGAGTCTGCAGATTAGGGTTGGGAGGTGTGGTTGACACTCCCAGACCTAGAGCGGTAGGGGCTCCTCCTCCCGGAGAAACGGCGGTGGCTGGTGCAGGGTTCGGCGCAAGAGTCCCCAGGACTGCCATGATCCGTTCTAACTGCACAGATTGAGCTTTGAGAGCCTTCGCCTGACTCTGGGTAGCGTCCAAGGTCTCCAGCGTCGGGGCTTCACCGGTGGTCGTAGGAGTGCGGCGGGCCTCCTCTCCTGAGGCGGCTTCGGTGGAAGGCGATCTGTTACTGACATCATCCCCCTGAGACATGGTTGCTTTTGCTGGTAAGTTCACGTCGGGTTCACCAAAATGAGACACATGTGATTCCGGCGGGGAGACCTCCGTGTACACCGTAAGTAGAGGATCAGAGATAGCACAGGAAGAGTTGGGTTGTGTGTAGGGAGAGAGTAAGGCAGTAGTAATGTCTGAGAGAGATACAGAGGTTTGGCAGAGCTTTCACGTATGGCTAGTGTGTCTTCCTTTGTATGGAAAGGTTAACATCCTATATATAACGGAGAATGTGACCGTTGTAGTGTGGTTAATGCGCCCATTAATGGCGGCTTAATTAGCTTAACCACAACGGCACGTTCGTCCGCGTATATAGGGACCGTTACAGCACGTTATGCGCGAATACCGGAACCGTTACGGGGTTGACCGGGTTTATGGAGCTCGTGCCATAAATCTCTCAAAAGCAGTTACTAAAGGTCGCGCGCGGGCTTGGCTCGCACGCGACAGGACTTACTCTAGCCTCCAAACCACTAAGTCCCTACAAGTCCCGTGCAGTGGTATGCGAGGGCTCTGTCTCGCAGCCCCCACATGGATCAGCGCGGCTGGTGATCCAGTGTGTGAGGAGCACAATATGGTGTGCTGGATGGTTGCCACGTGGCCAAGGTCTGTCAGCTCAGAAAGCACTATCTACAACGAGATAGAAAACGCCCGATATACACAAGTAATGCACAAAAACGCTCACATGATCAATTCTCGCTCAAAACGACTAGGAACGACTCTAAATTCTCCATTTTCGCACGCAAACCGATATGAAATTATACGAATAGATAACTCTAATTCAGAGTTATCATCATGGTGCTTAATTGGTGATCTGAATGAAATTCTTGATGAATAAGAAAAGGATGTGAAAAACCAGAGCTCAAAAATAGATGGAGAAGCTTCAAAAGTTGGATGGATAAATGTAAGCTCCTTGATCTAAATTTCAAAGGTAGCCCTTTTACCTGGGAGAATGGGAGAAGTGAATGAGCTATAACGGAAATAGTTAATATGGGTTTATGTAATATGGAATGGCTAATTGCTAATCCAAATGCATGTATTATTCACGAGTTATTTGTGGGTTCAAACCACTGCCCCATTGTCCTAAATCCTTCCCCAAATGTGGCCATAAAGAAGAAACTTTTCAAGTTAGAGCTCTTTTGGTTAGAGGATGAGAACTGTAGGAAAGTAGTTGAAGAAAGCTAGGCCACACCTAGTTATTGTACCCCTATGATTCAAGTGGAAAGCAAGTTGAACTTATGCATAAACAGCCTCTGGAAGTGGAGTAGAGAAACTTTGAGAACAACAAGAGGAGGATAGATGAGTTAAAGAAAAAGTTACACAATATTCTACTCCAACCTCATACTGAGAATTATAGAGAAAGTTTGACACAATCTACAAGAGATTTGAAGTATGCTTGGAAGCAAGAAGAACAGTATTGATTTCTGAGGTCCATAAAAAATATCTGCAGTGTGGAGATAAAAATACCCACCTTTTTTATGCTGCTACATTACAAAGAAGAAGAAGAAATAGAATTTTGGAACTTAAGGATGGGGATGGTGAGTGGAAGGAAAGTGAAGATGAGACTGGAAAAACCATAAATGACCATTTCGGTCTTCACACTATTGGTGTGGATGGTTCCCCTTGGATCATATGGAATATATGTGTCGCGTCAAGTGCTCAACAAACGGAACTTCTTGCTGTGGAACATGCCATTAATTTTGCTATTCACCATAATATCATATTTTTTAACATTAACACTGACTGTGCTACTATTTTACCCTTTATTCAGGGCATCTCCAATCCACCCATTCAGGATGAGCCGATCATTGGGAGGATATGGAATGCTTCAAAGCTTTTGAAGTACTGCAGTGTCACCAAAGTCCAGAGGAGTATGGTTGCGGGTGCCCACAAGGCAGCCAAGTATTCTCTTTTAGATAACCATCCGGTGTAGTTGAAGTTGTTCTTGTGTTGTTTTTAGTGGTAGGTTCTGTGTTGTCTTCTAGTGTTGTTGTATCTTGTCCTTTATGAGTCGTTTCCTTATTGTTGATGTTAGTCTTGTGTTTGTAGTTTGTCTCCTCAGTTGTTTCTCTGTTTCATTTAGGTCTTTGTCTGGGCTTGTACTTGAACCCTTGTTTTATTAATGTTATGTGACTCTTCATCAAAAAAAAAAGGTGTTTCCAAATGCTCACAACTATTTGAGAGAAGATTACTGGGAAGACTTGCCAATGGACATTGATGAAGAGAGCAATGCTTCGTTAATCAAGGAGCCAACAAATGAAGAAATCAGAAATGTAGCTTTCCAACTGGGAAGCCATAAAGCCTCGAGCCCAGATGGATATTCAGGTATATTTTACCATAATTTTGGGAAATTACTGGTGACTCTCTAACAAAAGCCATCAAATATTTTTTCTCAAATGGTCAGTTGAACCCCTCTTGGAACTGCCCAAATATTTCCCTTATTCCTAAAAAAAAATACCCTTGTAATGCTAGTGATTTTAGACCTATCTCTCTATGCAATTTCATTTTCAGGATTGTGTTTAAAATCATTGCAAACCATTTGAAAAATATTCTCCCAAATGCTATTTCTACTTCCCAATCTGCCTTTATCCCAGGAAGAGTGATCCAAGACAATATTTTAATTGCACCCGAAGCCTTCCACTTTATTAAAAAGAAGGAAAATAAAGTTTTTTTGGCTTCGAAATTGGATATTTCTAAAGCCTATGACAGACTAAGTTGGGATCTCTTACTAAAATCTCTAGAAGTCAGGGGTTTGTTCTCAAATTGGTGCAATGTGATTTTTCAGTGTATCTCTACAGTGTCATATGTTGTCCTCATCAATGGAAACCCCCAAAAAGGGTTATATCCAAAGAGGGGTATGAGCCAGGGGGATCCTATACCCCCTACCTATTTGTTTTGGCTGCAAATATTCTTGCTAGGAAGCTCACAAAAGCTCAAAGAGGAGGGGAGAATCAAATATCTCAAAATTACGAAACATCGTCTAACCATTTCAGATCTTCATTTTGACGACGATTCATCATTCTTGAGGGCCATTGTGGAAGAATGTCAAAATTTCATGTCCATTTTGGAGGATTTTAAAAATGCCTCGGGTCTCAAAGTGAACTTGAACAAAACAGGATTTCTTTTTTTCTCCAAACACTCCTGTAGAAATACAAAACCAGATCAACAATGTTTTGAATCTCCCACAATGGAGGAGGATGGGAGATATCCGAGAGTTCCCATGTTTTGGGGGAAGTGATGCGCAAACTAACGTGCTATCGCAAGTGTACGAATCTTGTAGTACCGGGTGCAATTAGACTCGGATGATCGTTCCCACGAGGACTGTTTCGGGTTTACTTACGTTGTCAGTTTCGGTTTTCCAAGAGTAGTAACCAGGAGGAGTAGGATGTGATTATAATGACTAAACTAAAAACAGAAATTAAAAACGTAAACGTAAATATTTTTTGTGACGTTTTCTAAAATAAGCTGATTTGGTTGTAACGATAATAGATGAAGACTAGGTTCCAGGATCCCCTAGGGTTTCTACAGATTTCAGTTTTACGTTCGATTATGAAAACACTCAGCAGTTTCAATATCTGTGCAACGTACCAGTTGTGCAGTGACTTTTCAGATTCCACACGTAATCCCGATCCTGCAGACTTTCGGATTCTTATTAAGCTGCCTAAATCCGCAGTCTCGGTCTAATCCTGTTAGGGTTTCTAACCTGTCCGAATGGCCCGGGTCAAATTCTCTAACAGTTGGTCTCACGTTTTTCGATGCTAGCCCTATCTCCCTTTCTCTGGTCGGTCTATCAGGGTAAGGTACTAAATCCTGGTTTTTCTTCCTAACCCTAACTTGACGTTTTCACCTACAAGCTCGGGTCTATAGCGATCATGGGTGATCAATCCTATCATGCATATACGATAATAATCAAAACCAGAATAACAGATACAACTTGCTGAATTAAGATAATCATCATGAATCCGTAAACGACATAGTCATAAAATCTGGGTACGAAACCCTAGGTTCACCGAGAACCTAGGTGAAAAGTTTAGCTACGACTAGACATAATACAAAACGCAGTTTCTGAATATAAAGAGAGAGAACGAAATCAAACTAAGTCTTCGAATCTCGAATCGCGCTTTCGTGCTCTCCGGGAATGCTCTGACTTGTCCTTCGGTTGTGCTGAGAATTGTGCTGTGTCTCCGTGTCTTCAAAACGAGTCTGGACGAGTCTTTAAATAGTGCTGTTTCCCGAAAACGCTTGTGCCCGAAATTACGGAATCTGCCATCGGTCCACCGTCTTTGACCAAAAGTCAAAACTGGCTGCGTATATACGCAGGGTTGCGTATATACGCAACCAGGGCCCATCAACCAACCCCATCTCCCTCCCTGCCCGCGTATATACGCAAGGCTGCGTATATACGCAGGCCTGCGTATATACGCAGGCAGGGGGTGGAGATGTGGGCCCCACTTGGTCCTTTGGTGGGCCAGGTTTGGTCCCCTAGGTCCCACTCTTCTGCCTGACGCTCCCGGTTTGCCTCTTCGGTGTTCTCCCGCTTTTCTGTGTTTCCGTCGTGTCCCGGTTTTGTGCACGTTTCCCGAGACGGTCCCGGCTTGGTCCTGGCACGCTTCCCGATGCACCTCCCGAACCTGTTCCTGAAAAGGAAACACGAACGAAAACCCGCGATCATATCCAAATATAGCAAGAAATAAGCAGAAATCCAGCAAGTACAAATAAACGTCTCGTTCTAGATTCCCGGGGCATTCTAAGGCATTTTCCGGCAAAAACCGCTAATTCCGACACAAATACTCGTGAAATCAGGCTAAAAGATAACCCCTAATTGGGCGTTATCAAATACCCCCGCACTAAACATTGCTCGTCCCGAGCAATCCTGCCAACTCTAGCCTGCAAGTCTGTCCTCGTGACTGACTCTGTACATACCCTACCGTTGCATACGCTTTCGACCCGAACCTTTCAACCGGACGACTCGATAGAAAAACTGACTCAGATAGAATATACACAGACTCAAACGACTCAAAACAGACTAGTGACAAAAATATTTTTGGCGAGATCGGGCAACCTCAAAAACATAAACAGTGTGTCCTCGTGATCTCATCCTTTTCAGAATTTACTTCCCTGCAAGCGATCGGTAAGTCTGAACAGATTTATATGGTGGATTTAAGAACTGGACCGAAGTACTATTACTTTGGTTATCAAACTGAGCAAATCCCGAGCTAACTTACCATCCGAGCTGTTTCCAAAAGGATCTATGTCTAATCAGGTAGGATAAATATATGTATCAAGGTACGACATAATCCTACATGTTATGACATTCTCACAATTTACCTAACTCACACCCCTCACCGAGATCCTGAAAAACTGCTCGAAACACCTAAGTTCCTTCCTTCCCAATTCTCCTGTCCCCCGGTGTGTCTTCGCCGTGCTCGCGGCCACAAATGTGAAGTGGTGCAAAACGTCTCGAAAATTGTGCCACTCACTCAGCTCTTTATTTAAATAACAAAAACACAAAACAAACTGAAAACTAGATCAAAGAATTTTTTTTCTTTTTCTTTTCTTTTTTTTTTTCTCTTTTTTTTTTATATCACAACTATATATACACACGTACACGAATATCAACAATACTAAACTGACTAAAGCTGAGTGAGTGAAAATAAATCTCTGTCGTGGGGTATGTAAAATGTCCTCATGTGAAGTACCCCCACACTAATCCTGAAGCGCTGATCCTGTAGTCGAGATAATACTGTGCAGTCCCACCGAACCTCCTCATCACCAAAGATGTAGAAAAACGGCACAACCACCAATTGACCCTACAACCCCCCGGAACCCTGTTTTGTGCGAAAAGATGCTCGCACGCGACTAACTCCTCTTGTGGTCACTATGTAGTGAAGTGATCCACCTCCGTAAATTAATGCACTGTCGCCTCTTACTCACCCTGTCCTTCCCTCGAAAAACGTGTCAAAATCGAAACTGTCCAAAACTGATAACTCATGAAGCTCCCCCATCTAAAACCTGCCCCTACTCACTCCCTCCGTCATAACACGTAGAATAGCCAACTATCGACTGATGAGGTCTCAAAGAAGGCTGCCTAGGCTAAAGTGGCTATGAAGAAAGAGAGTACTTGGCTTCAAACGGGTTGACTAGTTGGACCTAGGGGTAAGAAACAGGACGTGAGGTCCCTTGATAGCCAGTCACTCCACCGAAAAATGCGATGACCGTGACGGCGCCCGTGGGCAGGTTGTCGACTACCTATGTGACGGTGGTGTAGCAACTAGTCGGATTTTTCGCTCAGATGATAATTACTTGCGGATTCCAAAGGTCACTGGCTCTCACCTATCTACTATACCTCGGTGCAAGTCTTCTTCTCTTTCAAAGGATTCAAACTCAATTTCTTCACTGTTTTCGTTATCTCGATTGCCCTTTCTCAAAATTTTCTGATTTTAAACTTTTTTTTTTTTTTTGAAAAATAATTTATACTTGCTGTTTGCGTATATACGCAGGTCTGCGTATATACCCAACCAGCAGCATAAAAAAAATTTAATTTTTCATTTTTTTTTTAATTATATACAATGCATGGCCAGAATGATTATGGTGGGTTGACTCAAATAAAGAAAATATGCTGACTCAAAAATAAAAATAAAAATAAAAATAAATACGAAAAAACGTGCAGACCGGGTTAATGCAGACACGACTACCACCCCCCCCCCCCACTAAGAGGTGGCATGCCCTCATGGCACTCACTCGTCCGGAAAATTTGTCGGGTCTGACCCGGTCTCGGACGTACCGGATATGCTACCCGGCGAGCTGCTCTCTGAATCAGTCCTAAATACCGGTTGACGTGCCCGTGTACGGGGCCGGAAATCCGAGGACTGCGACTCGGACCCAGTCCAACTGCTAGGTGGCTGGGATCGCAAAGTCGTCCTGCCACTCGAAGGCTGCTGAGTACGGGCCCCAGTCTGCTGGGTACGTGTCCCAGTCTGACGACCAGTAGGCTGCCGGGATCGTGTCCCAGGCTGCCGTCTCTCCTGTCGGGCAGGTGGCTGTGATGGCTGAGTCGGTGGTGGTGGCTGGGTCGGGGGTGGTGGAGCAGACGTGCACTCGCTAGAGTCCCCGTCATCCGACCATCCCTCGGTAAAGCTGCTGGAGTAGGTGGGTGGAAAATACAGCGGAAGTGGCGGTTCTCGGCCTGCGTGCCGAGCCGCATCCCGCTGCTCCTCTCGAATACTAGCTAGGGCAGCCTGGGTGTCCTTCGTGACCTTCCGCTGAGTCCGACGGTTATGCGTCAACGCTCTCCAAAGCTTGCCCACGCTCTCATACACCTTCTCTCCTATGGACTTGCGTCCGCCCTGACACCCCTCAAATCTCTCGTCCACTCGGGGCAGTCTACGTGGCGGGGCCGGTCTAGCTCGTTGGGTCGGGTTGGCCCGTGGGGCCGGCTCACCTCTCTGACGGGCAGGCTGAGGCTGGGCATTCCTCTCAGTCCCCTGTCTACTCGACTCGGGGCGCTCACTCTCTCTACTAGTACGGCATCGCCGAAGTCCGGCCGATGCCTGGCGACTTACTGGTCGCTCCTGAGTCGAACGCCTCCTAGGGGCAGGGGCAGGGGCAGGTGCAGGTGCAGGAGCCGGGTCCTCCTCCATAATATCGTCATCCTCATCGAGGTCAACGACTGGTTGTGGTGGGTCCGGGTGACGAGCGATAAGCTTCCTATAAGGCCGTGGCCTAGGAGGTTGTAGATCACCCTCTAAATCATGCATCGGAACCTCAAACTCCCGTGCCAGTTTGGCAATGAGGTTGGCGTACCCCAATCCCTTATGGCTATCGGAGCAGTTCCGCTCCTGCATGTACACCCAAATCCGACGAGGAATGTCAACCTCTCGTCTCAGAACAAGGCAATAGACTAAGAGTACGTACTCAAAGTCAAGGTAGGTAAAATGCTTAATACCCACGACCCTGTTCACTACCCACTCGGCCCACCACCGTGGCGGGCCGGTAATAAAATGAGAATGCAATTTCTTGCCTATCTCGCCTGGCCCCTCTCTCTCCAAATGGGCACCCGGGTACCCCCCAGTCACAACCCGCAAAAGCTCAGCATCACTAGGCGGGTAATCTGCACACTCAGCATATGCGCACGAGAAATGGCGCATCGGAATCTGATACGCCTGGCGGATGGTATCCGCCGTGTACGCCGCAAATAGACCCATCGAACATCGCCGTTGGCCTCACCCTCCCCCTTGTGCATGAGGTTCGCGTAGAACTCACGCACCAAGTCAAAACTGGACAAGTCCGGAAACCCCGCTAGGGACGTTCCGAAAATGTCCGGTCGACTCGCATACTCTGCCATCTCTGGCGGCATGCTCGTATGGTCTACCTGAAACTGGTAGTCAACGGGAAGGCTATGACCCATTTTGGTTCCGGTCATAAAATAAAACTGTGCATGATGGTTGACGAACCTAAAACTGTCAAACAGCATAGGGGTAAGCTCATCCGCCTCGTAGTCAGTCGGGATGTCATCTCGCTCGGGGTCTAGGACGGGTACGTGAAACTCCATAACAAACTGAACCTCGTAAACCGTGCCGACTCGGGGGAATAAGCTAAAACGTGAAACGTGCACAAAAATAGTGTGTCTCAATAGATAGTCCACCTAAGAGCTACCAGAGGTCCACACGGCAAGTGCCTCCAAAACGCAAAATAACCGAAAATAACGGGCCCGGCTACGGGCCGTGCCAAAACGGAAAATAAAGCGAGGGATGAGATTTTCGACCTTCCCTAAATAGGGGTGAAGACCGGAGATTCTGCCCGGAAAGTCGCGGGAAAGCCGCCGGCGGTCGCCGGAAAAGTCGCCGGAAAAGTCAACTGCCCGGAATTGAAATCCGAGCCCACCAAATCGAAGCCCTTGATCTCCTCGTTCACGTTCCCTTGTACGGTTTTTGCTAGTTCTTGCTCTAAAACCTTCGAATCTGCACTTTTCCTCAAGAACACCTCACTTTTTGATGGAAATTGCCCGCTCGATTTTCGCTTGTTTCTGGATTTTGATGGATGAATCTTGATCCTTGCGACGAGGGGATTCCAGAAATGTGCCCGGATTTTGATTTGGAGGTCCGATGCACAACTTGTGTTCTTCAAGTGAGAGGAAATGGAGGTAGAGAGAGAAAGAGAGGTGCCAACAATGGCAAAATCCGGCCCCCTCTCTCTTTATAAACCCTAAATGGTCAAAATGACCAAAATACCCCCGGGGTTTTGAAAAAACTTCGAATTTTTTATTATTTTTTCTTTTCTTTCCTGTTTACGTATATACGCAGTACTGCGTATATACCCAACCAGAAAACAACCAAAAAAAACAAAAAAAAATTAATTTGTGCCCTCGGGTTGCGTATATATACGCAGCCCGAGGCAAAATTATTTTTTTTTTCAAATCCTCTCTCTTCCCCTGTTTTCCTGGTTCTGGCTGTTTTGGATGATTTTGTATCTGCACATTCTCAAATTCAAAGTCAAAAACCCGCTCATCTCGCCTCTCTCGAAAATTCAGAACTGACATAATAACGTAATAACTAATAAAACTAAATAAATAAACGATAAATTTTGGGTTGCCTCCCAAACAGCGCCTTGTGATATACGGTCGACGGCCCGATCTATTTTGACGACTTCGGCGGTCTCGAGATACGGCTTGATCCGGTTCCCGTTCACCCTGAAACTTGATTTGTCTTTTGGATTTTTCCAGCTCGAATGCCCCCCAGGCAAAAATCTGCTTGATGATGAACGGTCCCGACCAACGAGACCTCAACTTCCCAGGAAAGAACTGCATCCGGGTATTGTAGAGAAGCACCTTGTCGCCTTCGTTAAACTGCTTTGGCGTGATACGATTATCATGCCACTTCTTTGTCTTCTCTTTGTAAATTTTGGCGCTCTCGAAAGCCGTTCTACGGAATTCCTCCAATTCCAGCAGTGCCATCTTCCTCTTATCCCCTGCTAGATTCTGGTCCAAGTTCAGCAGTTTGATGGCCCAGTACGCCTTGTGCTCCAGTTCCACCGGTAAGTGGCATGCTTTCCCAAACACGAGCTGGTATGGTGACATTCCCAGCGGTGTTTTGAAAGCTGTCCTGTAGGCCCAGAGCGCATCGTCTAGTCTGACGGACCAATCCTTTCGGCCGAGATTCACTGTTTTCTCGAGTATGCTCTTGATCTCTCGATTCGACACCTCGGCTTGCCCGTTTGTCTGCGGATGGTAGGGTAACGAGACTTTATGAACTGACACGCCGTATTGTTTCAGAACTTTCGCAAAAACCCGATTGATGAAGTGAGAGCCCTCGTCGCTGATCATTGCCCTGGGAGTCCCGAAACGAGTGAAAACGTTGCGTTTCAGAAAACGCTCAACGGTAGCTGCATCGTTTTTCTGACACGCGATCGCTTCGATCCACTTTGTCACATAATCTACTGCCAGCAGAATGTAAAGATTTCCCATCGAAGACGGGAACGGACCCATGAAGTCAATCCCCCATACATCAAAATGGCTCTACCTCCTGCCACACGGTCATCGGCATCTCGTCACGGTGTGACGTGTTTCCTGTCCTCTGGCACCTATCACATCCTTGCACATAGTCGTGACAGTCTTTGAAGATTGTCGGCCAGAAAAACCCGGACTGCAGTATTTTATGAGCTGTTCGCGTTCCCCCAAAATGACCCCCACACTGTGATGAGTGGCAGTCTCGGATCACGTTCCAGGCCTCGTGGGTTGGGATACACCTTCTCAGGATGTTGTCGGCCCCCTGTTTGAACAAGTACGGGTCGTCCAAGAAATACTGTCGACTTTCGGCGATGAACTTTTTCCGCTGCGACGGGGTGAGATCCTCGGGAAGCGTGCCAGTTACCGAGTAATTGGCTATGGCATAGTACCACGGTCTCCCGATTTTTACTGCCATGATGTGCACGTCCGGGAAGTTTTCCTTGATCGGCACCGGGTCCACCTTCACGTTCTCAAGTCTGGATAGGTGATCCGCTACCACGTTCTCAACTCCCTTCTTGTCCCGGATTTCCACATCGAATTCCTGCATCAGTAGTACCCACCTCAACAGTCTCGGTTTTGCGTCCTTCTTGGCCAGCAGGTATTTCAGAGCACTATGGTCGGTAAAAACGATAACTTTTGACCCGACCAAATAGGGTCTGAATTTGTCCAGGGCATACACCACGGCCAGCAGTTCCTTCTCTGTCGTGCCATAGTTGAGTTGGGCATCGTTGAGTACCCGGCTCGCATAATAAATGACGTGGCATACCTTATCCTTTCGCTGGCCCAAAACTGCCCCGACTGCGTAGTCGCTGGCGTCACACATCAGTTCAAACGGGAGTGACCAATCTGGCGTGGTTATAACCGGGGCTGTGGTCAGCTTCTCTTTCAAATGGTCAAAAGCTTGCCGACATGCTGCATCGAAATCAAAGGGTACGTCTTTTCCGAGTAAAGCGCAAAGTGGCTTTGTGATCTTGGAAAAGTCTTTGATGAATCTTCGATAAAATCCTGCATGACCCAGAAAACTTTTGATCGCCCTTACGTTCGTCGGGTATGGAAGCTACTTTATCACCTCGATCTTAGCCCTGTCCACCTCAAGTCCTTTGCTGGAAATTCTATGACCCAGCACGATCCCCTCGGTGACCATAAAGTGACACTTTTCCCAATTGAGCACCAAATTCGCCTTCTTGCATCGGATCAGAACCTGGCCCAAATGGAACAGGCAGTCATCGAAACTGTCCCCGAAGAGTGAAAAGTCGTCCATGAAGACCTCCAGATTTTTCTCGATCATGTCGGAAAAAATCGCCATCATACATCTCTGGAACGTGGCCGGAGCGTTACACAACCCGAACGGCATGCGCCGAAACGCGAACGTACCGTATGGGCAGGTAAACGTCGTTTTTTCCTGGTCCTCCGGGGCTATGCAAATCTGGTTGTACCCGGAATACCCGTCCAGAAAACAGTAGTAGGCGTGGTGGGCGAGCCGGTCCAGCATCTGGTCCATGAATGGCAGCGGGAAGTGGTCCTTCAGTGTTGCATCGTTTAGCCTCCGATAGTCCATGCAGATCCGCCAGCCCGTAACGGTGCGCTGCGCAATCTGCTCCTGATCTTTATTCTGCACCACCGTAATACCCCCCTTTTTGGGCACGCACTGGACCGGGCTGATCCACGTGCTGTCCGATATGGGGTAGATGATTCCCGCTTCCAGCCACTTCATGACCTCTTTTCGCACAACGTCCTTCATGTTCGGATTCAGTCTCCGCTGGGGCTGAATCACCGGTTTCTTGCCTTCTTCAATTCGGATCTTGTGCATGCAGTAGGAGGGGCTGATTCCCTTGATATCTGCAATCGTCCATGCTATTGCTTCCTTATGCTCTCGCAATACTTCCAGCAGTTTCTGCTCCTGTTCCTGAGATAAACGAGACGAAACAATTACGGGCAGAGTACTATTTTCACCAATATAAGCATACCTGAGATGGCTCGGGAGCGGCTTCAACTCCAGTGCGGGTGGCTCCTTGAGTGACGGGACCAGAATCATCTTTTGCCCGCCGTCTTCGTCCCGGTGCAAAGTGGTTCAGTCCTCGGCTCTCATGGCGTGTTCGCACCGAGTCTTCTCCTTTTCTTCCCCGTACATGCTGTCGATCTCTTCCCATAATTGGTCCATCTCCTCGTTTTCCCAGCCTTCGTCCACCACATCGATAGCAAAGATGTCCTCGTGGTCGTAGTAATTTGGCAGTTGCAGATTTTTGAAAACGTTGAATTTCACTTTTTCCTCGTTAATCTGCATGGTCAGCTCCCCGCTCTTGCAGTTTATCATTGCTTCGCCCGTGGCCAAAAACGGCCTGCCAAGTATGAGCGCTACCTCCCCTGCCTCCATGTCCAGGATGACGAAATCTGCCGGAAAAATAAGCTCGCCAACCTTGACCAGAATATCCTCGATAACCCCGTAGGCCTGTTTTACGGACCTGTCTGCCATCTGCAGCATGATTCTGGTGGGTCGGGGTTCACCGACTTTCAAACTCTTGAAAATCGTCAATGGCATCAGGTTGATGCTGGCCCCTAGGTCACACAGAGCCTTTCCTGTGTAAGCGTTCCCTAGGGTAACCGGTATAACAAAACTTCCAGGATCCTTTCTCTTCCTCGGTAGCCCATTCTTCACACAATTGCTCACTTCTGCCGTCATGTTTATGGTCTCGAAATCGCTCATTCGCCTCCTCCCATACAAGATGTCCTTGAGAAATTTGGCGTAAGTGGGCATCTTAGCCAAAGCCTCAGCAAAAGGTATGTTAATCTGCAGCTGCTTGAACATCTCGAGAAACCTGGCGTAGTCCTTGCTGTCATCCCTCTTTCGTGTTCGCAAGGGGTACGGGACCTCCTTGGAGACGGGTACAGTTTCTGCACCTGTCTCGTTCTGCACTGCATCCTGCTCAACCGAGCCCTTCGGCTGGGGGCGATCGACTGTGCTGTTATCCTGGCCCGACTAGTTGCGTTCTACTTCTTTCGAATTTTCTGCACGTGCGTGGCTGGGATACGGTGGATCCTGCAGTGCCAATCCACTCCGAGTGGAGATAGCATTGATCTGAGCCCGTGGATTATTTACTGTGTTCGAGGGTAGGTTTCCTGGCTGTCTCTCCGTTAGCTGCTGTGCTAACTGCCCCACCTGTACTTCCAAAGCGCGTAGTGACGTTTTGGTTGTCTGCATATTTGCCGTCAAGGTGTCCATGTGCTTGAACCGGGACTCCATAGTCTGGAACATGGACTTGATCTCTTTCATCTGAGCGTCGTACTGCTGTGCTGACGGGACTGACTGAGCCTACTGGGCCGGGGCAGCCTGCTGGGCTGGTGGCCTGTGCTGGAATCCCGGTGCATAAACTGCTGCGTTCGGGTTTCCGTACCGAAACCCGGGATGGTCTCTCGTACCCGGTCGGTACCGTCTTGGGTCCCACTGCTGCTGTACGTAATTGGTATCTTCGGTCCTTATCTCCTCAATGGCCGTGTCCAGATCCGGTTCCTCGACTGCTGCGACAGTCTTCTTATCCGAGTAGACTTTCGTGACCAAGTCATGACCGATCCTGGCCAGATTGTCTATCCGGTCATCCTCTGCAGGTTCGGCTCTAGCCGCCATCTTGCGATCGTCAAACAGTCGGGTGTCCTGCTTGGCCAACTGCTTCATCAGGTCATACGCACCTTCTTTGTCCACGTGATACAAGAAGTTTCCCCCAGCCTCTCTGTCAATCCTGTCGGCGTTCTCCCTGTCTAGGGCATGGTAGAAAACCTGCAGGATTTTTGCGTCTCCAAAACCGTGGTTCGGGCACCGTTTGACCAATCTCATGAGCCTGTCCCATGCGTCCACCACCGTCTCCCCCATCTTCTGTCTGAATGACAGGATTTCGCTCTGTAACTGTATAACTCGGGAGGCGGGATAGAACTTTGCCAGAAAATCCGTGACACACTCCTCCCATGTGGTGATGGATCGGGGTGGTCGGGATTCAAGCCAGTCTTTGGCTACTCCATAAAGAAAGTACGGAAATAAGATCAACATGAGTGCCTCTGCTTCTACCCCCTTGTATCTGACCTTGTTGCAGTAATCTTCGAATTTCCCGATAAAATCGTTCGGGTCTTCGTCGGCCCTGCCATGAAACGGGCAGAGAGTTTGTACCGTCTGGATGGTGGATGGTTTGATGTCAAAGTGCTCGGCGGCGATCTCGGGCACCACAATAGCTCGCTCATGCCCCCCGGTGGGGACTTCGAAATTTTCCACCAACGCCTTCCCAGATCGGTTATATGTTCTCTGGTTTCTTCGGGCAGCAAGCCCCGCTGTGACAAGCTCCTCAATGTACCGCGCCATCTGGGCTGGGGTACGTGTCTCTCGTTCCTGTCCACCGGCTTCGGTGTTCGCGGGTGGATCTCTCTCGTTGGTTGCCATCCTGCTTTCTCGGTTTCTGCGGTTCTGTTCGGTATACAGTTTTTCCGGGTTGTCGAGTGGTGACACCAAATCGCGAGGCAATCTGGGCATCAACTAAACAGTCCTGAAAACGCAGATTCAAAAACGCAGTGAGATAAAAAGAAAAATAACAAAACTGAAAATAAATAAAAACTCAAAAAACTAATTCTGACTACTAAATAGACCCCAAAAAGTCCCCGGCAACGGCGCCAAAAACTTGATGCGCAAACTAACGTGCTATCGCAAGTGTACGAATCTTGTAGTACCGGGTGCAATTAGACTCAGATGATCGTTCCCACGAGGACTGTTTCGGGTTTACTTACGTTGTCAGTTTCGGTTTTCCAAGAGTAGTAACCAGGAGGAGTAGGATGTGATTATAATGACTAAACTAAAAACAGAAATTAAAAACGTAAACGTAAATATTTTTTGTGACGTTTTCTAAAATAAGCTGATTTGGTTGTAACGATAATAGATGAAGACTAGGTTCCAGGATCCCCTAGGGTTTCTACAGATTTCAGTTTTACGTTCGATTATGAAAACACTCAGCAGTTTCGATATCTGTGCAACGTACCAGTTGTGCAGTGACTTTTCAGATTCCACACGTAATCCCGATCCTGCAGACTTTCGGATTCTTATTAAGCTGCCTAAATCCGCAGTCTCGGTCTAATCCTGTTAGGGTTTCTAACCTGTCCGAATGGCCCGGGTCAAATTCTCTAACAGTTGGTCTCACGTTTTTCGATGCTAGCCCTATCTCCCTTTCTCTGGTCGGTCTATCAGGGTAAGGTACTAAATCCTGGTTTTTCTTCCTAACCCTAACTTGACGTTTTCACCTACAAGCTCGGGTCTATAGCAATCCTGGGTGATCAATCCTATCATGCATATACGATAATAATCAAAACCAGAATAACAGATACAACTTGCTGAATTAAGATAATCATCATGAATCCGTAAACGACATAGTCATAAAATCTGGGTACGAAACCCTAGGTTCACCGAGAACCTAGGTGAAAAGTTTAGCTACGACTAGACATAATACAAAACGCAGTTTCTGAATATAAAGAGAGAGAACGAAATCAAACTAAGTCTTCGAATCTCGAATCGCGCTTTCGTGCTCTCCGGGAATGCTCTGACTTGTCCTTCGGTTGTGCTGAGAATTGTGCTGTGTCTCCGTGTCTTCAAAACGAGTCTGGACGAGTCTTTAAATAGTGCTGTTTCCCGAAAACGCTTGTGCCCGAAATTACGGAATCTGCCATCGGTCCACCGTCTTTGACCAAAAGTCAAAACTGGCTGCGTATATACGCAGGGTTGCGTATATACGCAACCAGGGCCCATCAACCAACCCCATCTCCCTCCCTGCCTGCGTATATACGCAGCCCCTGCGTATATACGCAACCAGGGCCCATCAACCAACCCCATCTCCCTCCCTGCCTGCGTATATACGCAAGGCTGCGTATATACGCAGGCCTGCGTATATACGCAGGCAGGGGGTGGAGATGTGGGCCCCACTTGGTCCTTTGGTGGGCCTGGTTTGGTCCCCTAGGTCCCACTCTTCTGCCTGACGCTCCCGGTTTGCCTCTTCGGTGTTCTCCCGCTTTTCTGTGTTTCCGTCGTGTCCCGGTTTTGTGCACGTTTCCCGAGACGGTCCCGGCTTGGTCCCGACACGCTTCCCGATGCACCTCCCGAACCTGTTCCTGAAAAGGCAACACGAACGAAAACCCGCGATCATATCCAAATATAGCAAGAAATAAGCAGAAATCCAGCAAGTACAAATAAACGTCTCGTTCTAGATTCCCGGGGCATTCTAAGGCATTTTCCGGCAAAAACCGCTAATTCCGACACAAATACTCGTGAAATCAGGCTAAAAGATAACCCCTAATTGGGCGTTATCAAATACCCCCGCACTAAACATTGCTCGTCCCGAGCAATCCTGCCAACTCTAGCCTGCAAGTCTGTCCTCGTGACTGACTCTGTACATACCCTACCGTTGCATACGCTTTCGACCCGAACCTTTTAACCGGACGACTCGATAGAAAAACTGACTCAGATAGAATATACACAGACTCAAACGACTCAAAACAGACTAGTGACAAAAATATTTTTGGCGAGATCGGGCAACCTCAAAAACATAAACAGTGTGTCCTCGTGATCTCATCCTTTTCAGAATTTACTTCCCTGCAAGCGATCGGTAAGTCTGAACAGATTTATATGGTGGATTTAAGCACTGGACCGAAGTACTATTACTTTGGTTATCAAACTGAGCAAATCCCTAGCTAACTTACCATCCGAGCTGTTTCCAAAAGGATCTATGTCTAATCAGGTAGGATAAATATATGTATCAAGGTACGGCATAATCCTACATGTTATGACATTCTCACAATTTACCAAACTCACACCCCTCACCGAGATCCTAAAAAACTGCTCGAAACACCTAATTTCCTTCCTTCCCAATTCTCCTGTCCCCCGGTGTGTCTTCGCCGTGCTCGCGGCCACAAATGTGAAGTGGTGCAAAACGTCTCGAAAATTGTGCCACTCACTCAGCTCTTTATTTAAATAACAAAAACACAAAACAAACTGAAAACTAGATCAAAGAATTTTTTTTCTTTTTCTTTTCTTTTTTTTTTCGCTCTCTTTTTTTTTTTTTTTTTTTATATCACAACTATATATACACACGTACACGAATATCAACAATACTAAACTGACTAAAGCTGAGTGAGTGAAAATAAATCTCTGTCGTGGGGTACGTAAAATGTCCTCATGTGAAGTACCCCCACACTAATCCTGAAGCGCTGATCCTGTAGTCGAGATAATACTGTGCAGTCCCACCGAACCTCCTCATCACCAAAGATGTAGAAAAGAAGTTGGATGCTTCAATCTTGCTATGTTAGCAAAAAGAAGTTGGATGCTAATCCATGATGACAGAAGCTTCTGTAGCAAAATCATAAAAGTTGTTTATTTCCCCAACTCCCCTTTCTTAAAAGCTATACTGGGTTGTCATCCTTCTTGGTTTGGGAGGAGCATAATGGTAGGGAGAAAAATTATGGAGCAAGGTTTGTGTTGGACAATCGGAAGAGGTCTAGAAGTGGATTGTGGAAATGACATTTGGATCCCTGACAAACAATAAAAGAGTTTAAATGAGAGTACATGTCTTGTCTTCCAAGAAAAAGTGGCAGATTGGATCAACCAACATTCAAGAACCTGAAAAACTGCTAGGTGAACAATCTTATTCCACAAGAGTGGGTGGATGCAATATTGAAGATTCCTACATCTCGGACAGAGGCAAATGATGAACAGATTTGAAAATGGTCTAAAACAGGGAGCTATTCAGTCAAAAGTGGCTATTGTATTGCAAAAAATGATATTTGATCAAGAAAAGCAAAAGAAGGCTAGTGATGTTTACCCAAAAAAAGAAGGCTAGTGATAGAGCTTCATCTTCTCTAAACTGGCCAGAGGGTTATTTGAAGTTTGTGTGGAGTTTGAGTCTTCCTCCAAAAATTATATATATTTTTGTTGAAGTGCTGTAATTATGCAATCCCTACAGGTAGAAATCTGATGAGGAGAAAATGTGGAAACTGAGAGTTATGTAAAAAATCAGTGGTACTGAAGTAGAAACTGAAGAACATATACTCTTTCACTGCAGTTGGGTTAGAGCTTTCTGGTTTGGCTCTGGTGTGTTACCTACTGCAAACTTGGAGAGCATAGGGAGAGGTGAGTAAAGATAGTTGCTACTTGCTGGACTATATGGATGTTCCTCAAGGGATAGGTTGGAAGTTAGCTGAGTGGTGGAGAGGTGGCTTTATGTAGTTTGTGGTTGTTTTGGGTTTCTATGGAAAGTTATTTTGACCAAAAAGAAAAAGAAAATGAAAAAGAAAAAGAAAAGTTACAATCTTTAAACCGGCCCGTCATAGACCGTCGACTGAGAAACGAAAGGAAGAAAGTCAAGCTTCTCCGCACTCATCCATCGTCGTGATTTTCGAGAAATCCGAGGACTCAAAACCGCAAAATCGCGAATTTTACTTACAAACTTGTCTGATTGATCGGGGGGTCCTGTTCTGTTCAACTCCTCGTCTCCTGCTCGAAGATCGTTCCGCTTCTCGGCCCATCGGCTGGTCTCTCTCGCTCTCTTCTTCACCAGGTCTCTCTCTCTCTCTGAATCTCTCTCTATCTGTATTATTCAATTGGGGTTTTTCTCTCGCAATCAGACCCCGTATATATTTGGAATTGCATCTATAAATTTTCAAATTCCCGCATGTTGTTATTGATCTGGAGCTAGTTTTTTTGCATCTGCAGATTGTGGGTTGATATTGGTTATGGGTTTTGATTAATTTCTCCATGTGGGGGAGGATCATTGGATTGGGTTATTCATTAATGAAAATGAGGAATTTTTATGGTGTTCATGTAGTTTTTTTTTTTTTTTTTTTTTTTTTTTTTTTTCTGCCGTAGAGGTGTTTGAGGATTACAAAGACCTCAACTTTTCTTGAACTGCAAAGACCTCAACTTTTCCTAATCTTCATCACCAAGGTATAGTTTTATTGCTAGAGTTGAGGTGGGTGACATAACTGTCTCTTGGAGTGGAGGTAGGCAGCCGATAGTCAGCTTTTCTCAGAATCATTTGTATGATACTGAGGTTGATAGACCAAAGCCTTGACAGGTTAGTTTTTGAGGTGTCAGGGTTTGGAAGGGGGGGGGGGGGTGTCCTTCGTTTGATTAGTGAGAACCGAGAGGTGAAGCAGATTCGCTTATTTGGTGGGGGTTAAAACTCCAGATCGGGTGACAGCAGTCTTTTTTCCAGCGGAATTAGTATGTTGTTGGGGCCGATGATAAGGGCCGATCCTGTGGCTATGAATTACGATGCAAGAGTTTCATGTGTCAGGACGGTTTCATAAGAGCTCAAATGCTACTTTTGTGGCTTTACTCCCCAAAAAACAGAAGCTGTATCGTGATTTCAAGCCAATTAGTCTGTTGAATAGCTAGGTTTATGGCAAAAAGTGCTTGCGTTACGATTGAAAGGAGTGCTTCCATATGTTATTTCATATCTTTGAATGAGTTTGTTGTAGGTGGCAGATTTTAGATGCTGTCTTGGTGGGTAATGAGAGTGTGGAAGGCTTAATAGTACAAGTCAAGGGTGCTTTGTAAGTTGGTTATTGAGAAGGCTTGTGATCATGTCAATTGAGAGTATTTGTTCTATCTTTTAGGTAGCTGGGCCTTAGTTAACTTTGGGTAGATTTAGGTCTTGTGTCTCAACTGTTATATTGTCTATTCTTGTGAATAGGACGCGCAAGTCTTTTTCCAACTTTCCATCTTTCTCCTTTTTTGTTCATCATTGTCTCAGAGGCCCTTAGTTGGGTGTTAGAGGGAGCTGTGCAGGGAGGTTTATGGGAGGTTTCCAGATGGGTGCTTCTGCAAGGTCGCGCACCCGCACCGCGTGATTCCCGGGTTGCTACATGAGTTGGCAGGTTCATTTTGAATGTTTTAGCTTAGAGCTCCTCTAAAACACAATTACAATTTTAACCAAATTAGTTCATCTTTTATGACTTGTTAACATGTAACGTGTATCACATAATCCGAACCATTCTTGTATTTATTTTCATTTTTTACATGTAATTGAAATATCTCACAAATATCATGAGGTAAAGAAACACACACACACACACACACGTAAATTCGGCGCACCCGCCCCACACCAGCACCCCTAATTTTCGAAAAATTGCCGCACTCGCAACCCTGGACGCGCCAGCACTCGTGTTTCTTAAGGGTTAGTTAGTGGGTATCAGGTCATTTTTCTCATTTTTTATTCGTTGACAATATTTAAGTTTTTTCTTAGACGAGAGCGAGGAGTTTGGGCTACCTGCTTGGTGTTCTTTATTATTTAGAGACATATTCGGGTTTCAGGGTTAATCTAGGTAGGTCTTAGCTAACTCATTCTGATTGGGGATGTGGGTAGGATCGACGAGTTTGCCAGCATGTTGGGTTGTAGGGTCACTCAGCTTCCAATCAGGTACTTAGGGTTGCACTTGGGGGCCAAGTTTAAGCACACTAATGTGTGGGATCAGATAGAGCCGCACCAAAGTAGGTCAGGAGGTTGGGAGAGATAATATCTTTCCAAGCGAGGTAGAATTAATATTCTAAAGAGCATTTTGTTGAGCCTCCCCACTTCTTGTTTTTGGTGATGCCGGCTTATTTTTTTGTCAGGCGGTTGGAGAAATTTCGGGGTGATTTTCAGTTTGAAGGGATGGGGGATGAAATCAAGTATAATTTGGTCAAATGGGTACGGTGCGTAGTCCAGCTGATTGTGGAGGTCTAGGTTTTTGTCGGTTGGTCCTTTTATTCAGGCTGTTCAAGAGGAGTGGTTATGGAGGTTTAGGACTTTAGGCTCGAGCCTGAGAGTTATGGAGGAGAGTGGTTTATGCTAGTCTGCGAGGTATGGGTCAGGGAGAGAAGGGTGGTGCCCCAATGAGGTTAGAGGATCTTCTGGCTGTGTTTAATGGAAAGGTGGGTTGGTTGGGATCGTTGTGAGGAAAGAGTTTGGTTCAAGATTTGTGGGATCATCAATAGTAAGCGGGGAGTCATTGTCACGTAAGTTTTTTTTGAAGAGAGAGAGAGAGAGCTCATGAAAAAATCTTGACAACAGACAGCTTGTTCCGTCACCGTCAGGTGTTAGTTAATTGGTGCTATCTGTGCAGGTCTAGTTCCGAATTGGTCAACTACCTCCTCCTGCACTGTCCTGCTGCGTGGTCCTTCCACCATCTAGGGTCCTTCAGGCATTTATTTGGTGGTAGTGGTTTCAGTGTTCTTCACTGCTTAGAGTGGTGTTAGGGGGGATAAAGAGAGATGGACAGTCTGGAGATTGTCTCCTTCGGTTATTATGTGGATTAGTTGGATGATCCATAATAGGGAGACTTTCGATGGAAATCGTATGTCAGATAGTCAGTGGCCTTATTCTTTTGTTGCTTTCCAAATGGTACTTTGGCATGCCGGTCAGCTCCGTTGACCAGTTGCTCGATTAATCAGATTCTGTGGCCAAGTTTGCATTTGTAAATTTTCTTTCCCCTGCGATTTGCGCTGTATAGGTTATGAGAATATGACCGATCAGTTCCCTCTGCACGAAAATAGGCTTTATTTGCGAGGAGAATTCAATTCGCAGGTGGAGTCAAAGTGTTATAAATTTTATAGCTTTATTTGTGGTGCCTTCGTTTAGGGATCAAAGTGTAGAAAAGTTGTAGTGTTGGTTGAGAAGAGGATTAGTGCATTCCCATAAACTCAGCAGCAAGATCAATCTGAAGTTTCTGGGCTAGTAAGCTTTTTCAACCTATTGACGGTAAGAAGGTTACGAAAAAGGAAGCTTGCATCTACGGAAAAGGTTTTGGTGCTCAAAGTTTGATAGGTATTCAAAGTTTTCTATGAAGTATACTAGGGTAAAAAGGTAGGCAGGAGCACTGTTTTAGTTTAGTCTTTTGTGTTGTGTAACATCATCTGAGGTTTTTCCTTGGTTTATTAAATCACTTGCTTGTTAAGAAACAGTGGGTAGTGCCTGTTTGAAAGGCTTACAGAACGAAAGACTTAAAGCAATTGGTCACATCTCCCCCTTTTAGGTGTCGGATAAGTATTTGGACTTGCCAGTTTGGAATCTACTACAGTTTAGTATTCCAGATCCTACTGCTTGGGTAAACCAGTGTTACCACAATTCACTCATACCCCTGCGAATTGCAAATTGGATAACGCGTTCCGAAACATGGAACACCAGCGATCCAGATTGCTTAATTTGGCGATCCCAAATTTTCTCACTAATTTCACCTGAAGTATCTATGTAGAGGGGAAATTAATTTATATCTGCTAAGTTACATCCATTTTAGAGTACCGACTTTTAAATATAGCATATATTTAGCAGTTCTATACTCTATGATTTGCGAAAAAATGATATAAACTCCTATAAAGGTATCCAAAGAAGCCTACCCTTGTCGCTCCGAATTCCACAGGGTATGGCGTTCTGCATTCCTATTCCAGTTCCACGAACCGGAACGATCCGCGTTCCAGGTAACTTAGGGGTAAACTGCACCTTCCTTTTGCTCTTACC
The DNA here is from genome assembly GCA_023055425.1 of Linanthus parryae. Taxonomy (NCBI): domain Eukaryota; kingdom Viridiplantae; phylum Streptophyta; class Magnoliopsida; order Ericales; family Polemoniaceae; genus Linanthus; species Linanthus parryae. Next base: position 129,480,242 of record JALGPY010000001.1, read on the forward strand.
TTTCAACCCTAACCTCAACTTTGATGTGAAAGTTATGAGGAAGTGGCCCAAACAGAGAACCTCTGTACCAACAATACCAATGTGGATGTTTTATTCGAGCATACCGAAATATGGATGTTTTGAAACCTCAAGTAAAAGTGAGGTTCTCGTAGACTCGTAGTTGAAACCTGAACTTCAACTCAAGGTTTCAAGATTGCCTGTGTCTTTTGAACTTCCCTACTTAAAACTTGGAGTTAAAGTTGAGATTCCAACTCCTTCAAACCTCAACTTCAACTTGAGGAAAACACCCATATTTTGGTATGTTTGGTACACAGGTCTCATATTTTGGCTCCTTTCCTCCAAAAGTTACAGCGGTGTTTAATGAATGGTCCTTCCCTTTTCACTCCCTCTTTTCAACGGTGTCCAAAGTTGGCTTTCATGCTGCGATAATGGTAGTGCTTTTATCTCACTGCTGAGAAGTACAATAGATGCATCATTCTTGAGAATACCATGACTGTAACCTTGAGAATACCATGATGAGGTTATGTTTTAAAACTGTGTGCTGTATCTTCAAGCGGATTTAAACACTTGCTCCGAAATTTCTTGTTCTGAATGTTTAATGTTCTATGTTGCTGATGTTGAGCTCGGTCTTCTTTCTTTAACATGTTTGTTTTTTGGATTTAATGTATTATGCTAATGAAATTAGGGGGACTGTTTTCATTTGATAGGTGATATAAGATCATAAACAACGAAAAGATGAGGGTCAAACAAGCCATCAAAAGCATGGATGCATTTCCACGTGCTGAAGATCATTTAATGCAGAAAACACAATCTGGGGCATTTGGTATGTTCTGTATTCCTTCTTTTCAGTTTGATTTCGTTTGAGGGAAAATATAGTTGCGCCATGTTTAGTTTTCTACGTACATTTGGCTACTTTAACATAGTTCAGTGTGCTGGGTTTTTCTTTCATGTTCATGCACGAGATTTCTTAATTGTCTTATTCTTCGCCTAGGCAGAGGGGTGAACGTTCTCAAATGTTGTCTTTATTAGTATTTTAATCTTTCTTGTTCAACTTAGATAAGCACCAAACCATTTTTTCTTGGTTTTAGACATCTATCTCACCATTGATGATGGAAGGATGATTATATGTTTCTCACATGAGTTTCTGTTTCGATAGTGGAGTAGTGTAAGGTCTTCTGGTGATTCTACCTGTGGTGCCCGTAGTCTTCAATTCTCGTATTCACGTACAGTTAATTTCCGACAATGTGTTTTAGATAGCCATACGGACTCGTCACTGCAGAAAATTAGAGGGAAGGAAATAATTAGTTCTCACCTTAGAGGCCTTTCTCTAACTTGTAATCTGACCATAATTGAGGGGATCCATATGGAAAATGCCGCTTATCCAAGGATGAGCGTGCAAAATGCCACTTGACCTGACAGTTTTCTTTTCATGTGTGTCGAGTACTTACATAATGGCGTCACTGGGCCACATCGGTTCTAATTGATGTTCAAAGGGTACCCAAGTCATAATTTGTTTTTATATTAGCAACTTCTCAATAAGCTTATTATGAAAAGGCAATTCAATATTTGGGCAAAAGCATAATAATACGACGAGGATGACCTTTTGAGTGATTAGACTTGATTCTTTATCTGGAATTGAATCACTGTTATCTTATTAAGTTTTGCTGCGGCTGTACCAGATGTAGTTTCTTTTTGGGCTTAATTCCTTATTCCACTCCCCCAGTGTATCGAAAGTGTCACCTTACCCGCCCCAGTTCAAACTCCCTCAATAATCTCCCAGTTTCAAAAGCTACGGCAATCAACTTTTGGATATTTATCCGTCCAACATGATCCGTTAGTTGACAGTTAATGTCCCTTTATTTTAGGCCAGCTAGACAGAGATGCTATGATCATCGAATATGCATACCCTGTTAAGGCTTTCGCTACTTTATTCGCAGGGGCAACAAAAGGTCCTTAAATGGTCTTTTTGATTTAGCATTGGATGAAAAAAGAATGAAATACCTGCCAGTTGTTCTTTGCTTTCCTCTCACTCCTCCAAAAAGACATGTCCAAGGGCATGTTTCCGAATCGCTGAAAAAATGGTAAAAGCCTTAAAATATGAAAAACTCCACTACAATGAACCATAACAGCCTCATCCACCACCAACACACTAACACGGATTCTGGGGAGTATGCCCAGATTCCGACTAGTTGACCAGATTCTAGCGTTTAAAAAAAGCCTGCACCCATCACTGCCAACCAAGGCCAGAAGAATCTGACCACCAACTCCAGATTTTGGCGTCCCTCACTGCCACTAGGCTGCCTGAAACAACACCACCAACTCCACCCTCTCACACTCTTACCACCAACACCAACTCCAACTCCACCTTCTCAACCCGGACCACAGTGTCAAAGCCTCACCACCCCCTCCTTCTCCATCTCCACCTCAAACCAAGTCAAACCCGAACCACCAACACCACAACCTCCTCGACCAACATCTGAACCCAATTCAGCCTCGAACAAATTAAGTGCCAAACCAATTCAATTCGAAACCCTAGTTAAAAAATCCAAATCAAAACCAAAACCTAAATCGGCTAACGACTGTTGGGGATGGGTGATTTGGATCCGGATTAAACCTGTTCTTGTAGAATCCAACATAGTAGAGAGAGAGAGAGAGAGAGAGAGAGAGAGAGAGAGAGAGAGAGAGAGAGGGAGGGAGGGAGAGGGAGAGGGAGAGGGAGAGGGAGAGGGAGAGGGAGAGGGAGAGGGAGAGGGAGAGACAGAGAGAGAGAGTAGTTTTGGACAGAATTCTTTTACCAAGGTTGATTGCACTTTTTGAAACTGAAGAGGGTAACAAGGTAGTTTTAGAACAGGGGAGGGGAATGTGACAGTTAAGGGTAAACTGGGGGTGGGCACTGAGGAATTCATCCTTCTTTTTTAGAACATCGTGAAGGCCATTGTGGAAGTTGCTAGGATTAAAAAAAAATATTACAACAATCAGGGAACGTTAGATTGAATACTGTAAACTAATTTATGGGGTCTAATCTCAGTTGTCAGTGGTGGCAATATCCTTGTTTGTCTACTATCAACGCTTGACGTTTGAAGCTCCCCAGAGTCCTTTTGGTCAAACGTTAGGCTGTCAACATTACATAACTCTTGATCCCATTAGTGCACTAATTTCCTCTTGCTCTGTATCCTGCTTCACTGTATAAAATAATAAAATATTGCTTCCTCTTGTTGGTCACGTTTGGAACTATTCCCACCGAAGAAGTCATGCATGTGATTGATATATAGCTCATCATGGGACCTGATGGAAGTTAATGTTACATGTTGAAAGTAGTTTGGCTATGATAGATGAGTTGATTTTTCCGCTAACCTCATTTCCCCCTTTCTTGTTCATTGGTGTAGTCTCTATTGTGGGCCTGGTGATAATGGCCACTCTGTTCTTGCATGAGTTGAGATATTATCTCACCACATATACTGTTCACCAGGTATTTTATATATGTTCTTGATCCACCCTTAACTGATTATTCAGTTATCTATAACAGTTAAAGATCTCATTGGGGTCCTGGCTTTATTATTTATATACATACTGTATCTTCGCAGATGTCTGTTGACTTGACGCGTGGGGAAACTCTTCCAATCCATATAAATATGACTTTTCCGTCTTTACCTTGTGATGGTTAGCTTGTTTTACTTCAGTACATCCTTTTTTGTGTTTTTTGTGTTGCCATAGGTAAAAATTTGACTCACCTCCTTGTACGGTATTCTAATCTTGACTGTCAACTTTTCTTTCTCCTGGCAGTTCTTAGTGTGGATGCTATTGACATGTCTGGCAAGCATGAGGTGGATCTTGATACAAACATATGGAAAGTAAGATGGTCTTTAACTTGCGATTTGCTGATTTGAGTATTCTTTGAGACTATTGCTACTGTGCAACCATGCTCTTAGGTGTCTTTTCCAAACTGAACATGTGGACAGTAAGATAACCTTGAACTTGTGATTTGCTATTTGAGTATTTTTGAGACTATCGCTACCATGGGCGGATCCACCTAGAAACAAGTGGGGGCTATAGCCCCCAATCAAATTCTAAAAATAAAATTTTACTTTTATGTTATTAAGTATTTTCAGTTTAGCCCCCACGATAATTGTATTATAGCCCACTCAACATTATGAAATTTAAATTATACCATTATTTTATTCAATTTTTCAGTTTAGCCCCCACTGTAGCGAATTCCTGGATCTGCCCCTGATTGCTACTGTGCTACCATGCTCTTAGGTTTCTTTTCCTGTCCGAACACACTATTATACCTTTAACTTTATCGGGCATTCATCCTGGACGTGAGATATTATTTAGACTAACCATCCGTCACACCCCAAAATCAGGGGTAATTTTAGAGAAAACTAAAGAAAACCGCAATATTTAACACTAACTCAAGAGTTGAAACAATAGCTAATAAAATGTACTTGTTAATACACAGCAATCTGGCCAGAGCAACTAGCGAATTCCTACCACCGACACGAAGTAAGAACCAAGCTGGTACAAGATCTATAGATAACAGCTTTGACCAGGATGCAACATTATGATTTAGCAAGACAAACTTCTATAACAATGCTTCTTGTACCTGAAAATGTTGGGGGTTGAGCTCACATGTGAGCTCAGTAAGGAAATTCAGTACAACAGTCCAGTCACATATTGTTTCAGGGATACACGTATCATATCAGTACACTATCAGAAAAATAACATATCATGCATATGCCATGCCATGCCTTGCCATGCGTATGCAAATTTCTTTTCATCAATCTCATTATCTTTAATTGGATCTTGGGGTGCCCGGTTGCGCACTTTTAGCTGGGAGCTAGCAAACCTAGCAGATCTGTCACCGCATATATGGCACTCTCAAGGGAGCGGTATACCCACGCACATTATAACATCGTTGGCTCATTTAGAGCCTTTCACCCAAGGGTGGAACAATTATATAGTTCCTCCAGTCGTACTCCGCCCTCCTCTTTAGAAGATATAATAATTATCCATCAAATAATTAAACTCTCGAATTTAAAGTCATACTCCAAATCTCGTTCTTTAGCTTCCGATTTTGAAAATACACTTGTAACTGCTAAAATAATAAATTCCATATTTCACAAGAACATTTTAAATCTAAAAGAGATCCGGGATTTCACGCTGTCAACATTATATAGTTCCTTCAGTCTACTTTGTAAAGGCATCATTGGCTCTTAGTACAACGCAGAGTATATGGTGTAACAGTGCCATTCTCTTCCATGGCAGGAGGACATTGCTACTAGGTGAAATATGAAAAGGAGAAACTGAAAGGATTAGTAGGCTTGTAATCTTGTAAAATTTCAAGAATTCAATTGTTCTAAGTGTGAGTACAAGTCAACATTTGTTCATCAGTGCATGTTGGTGGCTAGTAACTTCCAATCCATGGCCCGCTTGAGTGGAACTGTTATATATCCTTGTAGCTAATTCTCATTCTTCTTTAAGCTGGTGGTTTTGATGACATCATATAGCAATACCGTGAGTCGATGCAAATGAGACAGTCCCTCTTTTTTTTGTCTTTGCTTTATTGACAATATGTTCTCCACTAGTGCATACCTTTTAGAACCATGTGTTCAATTCAAATGTGCCAGGACTAATGGGTCAGTTCTTATCTGTTTTTTCTTACTTCTCGTCTGCGTTTCGTGTCTAATCGCTAACTTTTCTTTTGAGTTTTTGTAGCTCCGCTTGACTCGTGAAGGACAGATCGTCGGCACTGAATACTTGTCTGATCTCGTAGAGAAGGAACATCATGATCATAAGAATGGTAATCTTTTCAAGTGGGCAGAAGTCTTGTCTTTTCTCAATTAGTTGCATCTCGTTTTCCTCTCAGGTAGTATAGGACAAATGAAAAGTAAAAGGACACACTGCTTACCGATGCCACATATGCGATATTGATCCCTCATGGTAGATTGGAGATCATCATCTTAGCTAGCGTGATCACCGAAGTGAATAGACACTCACAAGAGAATCTTCAAGAATACCACGCTAACAAGCTCAGTGCATTCCCTGTAAACATTAGAATGCAATATTTTAAAATTTTCCAGCATATGTCACAGTATAGTAAATATTTTTAGAAACTAAAAAGAAATATAATATAAAAGGAAACAATGAGCATCACTTCTTTGGCTACAGAACGAAGAAGAAAACCGGGAAATGAACAAAGACTCTTCACGGCTAGACATCAGACCCGGAAACTTTCTCGAAGGAGGAGGGGACTATATGTCTCCTAGTAAACTCCTGCTATTATATTTCCCATGTCAATTTTGTTTGTTTACGCGTTACGTGATCATTTGTGCTTATACTGATTAATTTATGGGACAAAACTACTGAAAGGACTTAGTGGGCTTGAAAGTTGTGGAGTCCCACATATTTTTTGTACTATAACTGCAAACTTCAGTTTGTTTTTGTTATCTAGCATTCGGTATGAAAGAAGGTTCTTACTTATAAATGATTTACAACATATTTGTACTCCTCAAAGATATGCTGCGAACTTCTTTCCACAGCCTTCCCATTCTATGATCTCATCATATAAATATGTTGGAGAAACAGATCTTTATGGCCTTGATTTTTTGGTGTTTTAATGGTCATGAAGACCTTTCTCAGCTTCTTTATTTCTAATTTGATGCTCATTGACATATTTGACCAGATGGTGACAAGGAGCATCACGAAGTTGCAGAGAAGCATTTGAATGGCTTTGATCAAGATGCCGAGAATATGATTAAGAAGGTCAAGCAAGCAATGGCTAATGGAGAAGGGTGCCGAGTAAGTTTTTGGTCCCGCTTTAGACGCGAACATGCTCTATCTTTAAGAGATAAATGAGCTTCATGTTCTTTGCAGGTTTATGGTCATCTCGATGTTCAAAGGGTTGCTGGTAATTTCCATATTTCGGTTCATGGATTAAACATCTTCGTCGCTCAGATGGTCAGTATCTTTTGTTGAGTAACCACCTTTTGGTTTGTAGTTCTATCATTACCATGCATTTATCAGTGACTAGCATCTTGAAAAGAATGAGTGTGATTCTTGATGAACTCGTCTAGAACTCAACCTAGATGGCTTGATATGAAAAACATCTGGATGTGAAAAGGGGGTCTTTTGGGGCACATATATTTGGGTCGATCATATTCCAAATGATCAATTTCCTCCAGATCATCTTACCTATCCAAAGAAACTCAACTAGATTATCTCATCTCGCCTGTTATTGTCGGCTAGTTAGTTGCCTTCGCGCACGCCACAGCTGAGTGGACACCTACCCCCAACAGACTGAATATCCATCCCAAAATGAGAGTGGATCCATGGAGGCTTTTCTTATTGCGAATTAAAAACCCAGTCAAAAGTGGGGTTGCCATTAAAATAAGGGTCGGACACCCCACATGTATCACACATGCTTCCATGTTAGCACTTTCAACCCAATAGCATAGGTGGATTATTGGCTGAATATCCGCCCTTTCTGAACAGGTGTGTAGCCCTAACTTCTATGATTGATTAAACTTCTATCAGGAACAAGCCAAGAGCACAAGAATGTGTATTAAAAAACCCAGTCAAAAATGGGGGTTGTCAATTAAATAAGGTCCAAACACCCTGCGTTTATCCACACATGCTTCCATGTTAGCACTTTCAACCCAATAGCATAGGTGGATTATAGGCTGAATACCCGCCCTTTCTCAACAGGTGCGTAACCCTAATGTGCTTTCTATGAATGATTAAACCTCTATCAGGTACAAGTCCAAGAGCACAGGAATGATGTTTGAACAACATAATCGTTGCAGTAGAATCAAACTTCTCATAAGTAGCCACTCCAGCACATCGAAGACATCCTCAACTAAAGGAAAAAGCATCCTTCAACCTTAAAAGATATGATCAGCTGAAGAATACCATACCTCAAACCAGTAAAAGAAGTACCCTTCCATGATAGCTCTAACATTCTTTTGAGCCCAAGAGTGGTGCTCTATTGAAGCATTAAAAAACATTTGAGCCCACGAATGGTTAACTGTGTTAAATTATAGGGTGATATGCAGTTTCTTCCTTGTGGTTAGGGAGTGTGTCACTTACCCTTATTTTGGTTTGTAATGTTGCACCTGACCTACTTGTGGTTTCCATTAGGTGAGCAACAAATGGACCAAAATACCCATGTATATTTGAGAAAAAAAAAACCTTTACCTTTTTTTGTAATGAAGAACTTGTGTCGCATGGACACTCCATCAGGGGTGCCATTTAACGACTTCGAAACTCCAACTCTCCTACAAACTTTTTCAAAACTCCAGGAGGCTTTTTGGTGATTTTTATGCACACACTCCAGGAGGCTTTTATATATATATATATATACGAAACGCGTTGGGAAGACTTGTTTCTCTTTCAGGGAGACGTTTGAGAGGCACCATCAATGAGAATGAAATTCTTAGGGGCAGTTTAATTTGTTTTAAAACTCATGGGCTGATGTAAAAACAGATGGTCTCTTTTCCACTAACCATAGCGGCACCATTTCACTTTCTGGAATGACTTGGAAGCTACATTAGAAAAACCATGGTCAATTCTTAGTATTGTGCTGTATTTATTTATTTTTCAAGTGGTCATTTACATTAGAATAAGTATGCATTGGCGTGTCGTCGACTCGTCGTCTCTGTCGTGCTGCCTCCGTCTCCGTTTCGGTGCAACATTGTGAAAAGTAGTAGAACCTGGTCACAATCCCCACCACCAACAGAACGACAATTGTCATTGCACACCAACACAGCCATGTATAGCCACCATCACCATCACCATCACCATCACCATCGTCAACAGAATCAAAGCCACAACTACCCCCACCAACACAACCGTATCCCCATACCACCAGAAAATACACCGTTGAAACTGAAATTCCAATGCTGTATCAGCCACCACTTCCACCAACATCACGCAAAAATTTCATTTGAATCCAAACTCACGAAGAAAATGAGATACCGCCACAAAAATTGAATCAAATTGAACTGAGAAATGCACCGTGATAAAAAAAAGCAGAAGAAAATCAACTTATACTTTCCCAAAAAACTAATAAAAATCAAGTTATGAAATTGAAATCTAACCAAAATAATAAGAACGAGCCACCACCACAGGCACAGGAAAAAAAGAACAGATCCAAAAAACTTCAGAAGAAGAGGAAAAGAATAGATGAAGGAAAGAGAAAGGACCAAAATACAACTCCCAAGTCCCAACTGAAACTAATCAGATCCAAAAAACAGAACCCAACTCAGAACAGTTGCCATTATAGAATGTACATTGGACCAAAACTGGTCTCCAGACAAAATCCAGCTGGCATCCCAAAGTTGTCTGGCTTAATCTCCTCAAACTTAGCTTGCTAAACTTACTAAAATTTTCTGTTAACTTGACCTATAGAGGAGGGGGTCAGAGTAGTTGCCTCCAAGTGAAGACCAGGGGTGAAGATGCCACACGATATGCTAGGCGGTAAAGTTCCAGCTACCCAAAAAATTGTTACTTGGTTGTCTTGTTTAATTCGTCCATGGAGAGAAGGAAGATGATACATACAGAAAAAGGAATTCTTCCTTGATTTAGGCATATGTCTTAAACTGTTAAACCTTGAGACCTCATAAAGGCGAGCAGCAGAGAGGACAGAAGATCTAAAGCAATCACAGGGTAAAACAATGTCAAATCTCCAAGAAGAAGTGAATGCTGCCTATTGCCAAAAGTTATGTGATGACCTTGCTGTCTTTAAAACATAAGTGGCCCCTCCTCCAGAAGGCCCCTGTGAACCTATTAAGTCAGGTGCCTAAGTTCTCCTCTGGAGGAACTGCTCCACATCCCAAGCTATACAACTGCCAAGGATAAAACAAAATTACCATGTGATTAACAGCATCCGCTGCCACCTCAAAGTGGAAAATGATGAAAACAGTTGGATCAAGAAACACTACAACGTATGGAGATCGCCTTAAATTCCAGAAAATTGTCTAGTTTTTCTTGGCTACTATCAGTAATTCAAGTTTCCATTTCTTCTTTCGCAATTCACATAAAATGCCAGTTTGGTTTACTACTTGTATGTGATACAAAAAATTGCTGTAATTTAGTGATGTTAAAGTATCGTGTGGGAAATCGAGACCCTGGTGCGTTGTGTTTCTTGGAGGCTAGGAGTGAATTTTGGCATATTTTGCGCAATGGTGCTTCCCTGGCATTTATAGAACACAAACAATTCAGGCAAACCGAAACAGTCAAGTGGCCATTTTTGAGTTCAGCACTTCCCTTTATAACTGTCCCATTCAAGATAATAGACTTGGGAGTGAGATATACTGGAATTTGAAGGGGGTAAGGCTGTTAAATTACCATAAGAGTTGTGTTTTACTTTTTTTTTTTTTTTTTTTTATTTTTTATAAGAGAATGAATCTCTGCGAGAATAACTTCACGAAACTGATACTCTGCTGCTGCAAATGGGCTACACGTTTTATGTAAATGCTTCTCCTTACTGTCCTTTTGAAGAACCTGGCCAGTATGTGTTTCTTACATATCTCTTTGAACTGCTCTTATGTCGACTCTAGTAGCTTGCATTTGCCTTCTGTTCATTCTATTTTCTCCTACAGATCTTCGAAGGGGCTACTCATGTCAATGTGAGTCATGTTATTCATGAGTTATCATTTGGGGCAAAATACCCTAATATGCACAACCCACTTGATGGAACTTCGCGGATCTTACATGGTTCAAGCGGAACATTCAAGTATTACATCAAGGTCTGTCAAACCCATCTTTAATGAAGTTGGTGAAGATTCAAGTTGCAATTTTATATGATATTTTCTTGCTTCAATCTTCAAACTATTAGGTAATGAGCTTGGATATAAAAATGAAAATAAAGTTTGATAGTACAAGCTTGTATTTCGGTGAGCATTGTTTGATCACGCTCAACCCAGCTGCATGCTCTAATGAACCAAGGATTCATGTGTGCACCTTTTATTTTGTTACTTCACTTAGGAGGTTATGGCCCTGCTTTTTCATCCCCTCGAGCGAAATTGGCGAGAGGAAAAGTACCACCTATGTGGCAAAATGAATGAGTGCAATTAGTTGTTGGAAATGAGTTTGTTTGCAGCCTACAGTCAAGCTCTTCACATGCTAAAGAAAACAAAGAAACAAAGGGAAAAGAAGAAAGAGAAAACACACACAAATTTAAAAAACAAATTCAAAGTCGAGTTAAGCCTGGCTTGTTTGTAAGTGGAGCTTTGGAATTGAGAACCAAACTTGATTTTGGTCCAAAAGTTGTTACTTAGGTGGCTTCTGGATCTCTAACCCTAATCATATGAATACACAAAAAGACGCTATGCATTACTGTTTGTAGAACACAAATATGAACTTCACTATAAATAGCTTGTCATTTTCTTTACGGCTTCCTTATTTCTAAATTTGTTCCTTTTTTGTAGATCGTTCCTACCGAGTACCGAGAAATTTCAAAACAAGTTTTAGCAACAAATCAATTCTCTGTAACAGAATATTATTCGCCTATGAACGAGTATGACAGAACTTGGCCAGGTTTGTTCTACCCTTGATGGATTTTTCCTCTTGGAAGGCTGCTTCTGTGATCTTACATCCACTTAACTAACCTCGTTCTTTTTCCAGCTGTCTACTTCTTGTATGATCTGTCACCAATTACTGTGACTATTAAAGAGGAGCGCCGCAGTTTTCTCCACTTCATCACTCGCCTTTGTGCAGTCTTAGGTGGTACATTTGCTCTAACAGGTAAGGTTTCTTCTCTTTTCTTGACCACATAATTGCACTCTTATAGATGATAATCTGGAAGTGTCATTCTTTCTTAGATAACTAAATGAAAGCCACTTGCTGAGGAACACAACACATATTTTTGTTCCCTGAATTGTGTTTGAGGAGGAATTATTTCTTTAGAAACATCTCGGTTGAGAATTATTTCAATAAGATGGCATTTAATTTTTTTAATTTGTCATGAAATTAGCTGAACTTTGCAAGGTTTTATTTTTTATATCTCTAATAATTTTCATCCCTTCTTTAATCTGTCTGAACTAAAAAATAATGATAAATGCATTACTCTGCCGAAAATGTGCGACCAATCATGCAAAATGAAGTTCAGGTTGGAGCGGAAAGAAAATTCGAACTTGTTCATAGATGTATCACTGGGTTTTGGAGGTTCCACTGTGGGGCAAGGGTGGTGGTGAAGTGACATGAGGTGTGGTTACGGGTGGGATTTGAGGTGGTTGTTAGTGATATGCTAAAGGTGCGATGATTGTGGAGTAGTGGTAACTTTTATATTCAATCCGTAACTAAGATTAGAATCACGCATGGGAATGCCAAATGTTTGAGTCTTGGTGCTAGGGTACAATTTCTAAAGGAGACATAAAAACTTGTGTTACCACCCCCGCAAGTCTCTCATGCTTTAGCAAAAAGCAGTTGGGATTACACCTTCTGAAACATCGGCTACCATTTTGGAATGGTGAATTTGAGAATGTGACAACTTTTCACCATGTTTTTAGCTTGTGTTGGAACCATGGATTGTTTCAGGAAAAGGAATCAAAATCATAGAAAAACTTTCTAACTGCACGGAACTTAAAATGATTTTGTGCATAAGCCTAATAAATAAAAGATTCTTGTTTCTTTAAGGATTTTGTGCATGGCCAACGTGTTTCTTAACAGATTACGAAGTTCAAAGTCATCTTGTCTAGGAAAATATAAGAATTGCTGAACAGTTATACAAAATGTCTTAAACCCGTCTTAAATCGGTAAAAGTTGATTGCGCTCCTGCCAAGATGTCTCTTCAGAAAAGGAGTTCTGCGAAACTGAGTTCTTGAATTCCTTCTCTGCTCATGATAAATCTTAAATAACTGGACTTGTATTTTGAACAGGGATGTTGGATAAATGGATGTATAGATTCATCGAAGCAGTGATGAATCCAAATGCCGGAAGTCTGAAGCGGTAAAACTGGGGCATCATTGTCATATGATTACATTCTCTCCCGTGGAAGCAGAGCGTAGTATCTAAGCGGGAGCCGGGGAGCCTTAACTTATACTGTCAAGAACGAATATAGCGTCTAGGTTGCAACTGAATTATCTCATTATCAAGAAATGCTGTGATGTACTTTTTTTCTATTATTTTTTTGTAAAAGATTATGTTATTTTAGTTCTTCCTATAGTCTAAAGATTTTGGAAATCATTTTTCTCCCAGTTGACATATATATATATTAGCCTTGTTTACAAAGGTTTTCTCATTTCTGCACCTGACTGATTTGCTTTGAGCGTATGGGAGATGCTTTCAGAAAATTGACTTTGCACAGATGACCACTCGGAAAGATGCACACTCAACTTTGCTGTCTGTGTGGATATAGGAACCAAAAAAGATGAGTCTACTCGCTGCCTCTCTGTTGAGCAGCTCCATATTGGAGTTGTTGCTGGACTCCCTAATATCTAATATACCCTTCCCCTATCCTGCAAGGCTGCAACACCTCCACCCTGCAGGCCTGGTAAATCTAACGGGAGATTTCCTGAATCACATGGTTGTCTTCCACTAAAGCATAAAAGCCATAGCAAGGAGTCTATCCCTAATAGTTCTGTTACGAGACATGATTGAAGAAGCTGATAACCTAAAAGCTGGAGTGAAAACTTAGAGCATCTCCAACAATGTTATGTGCTCTAAACTTGCTCCCCACAAAGAAACCCTAGCAACCCACTGCCCTCCGGCGGCGGCTCCTCTGTGGAGCTGTCGTCGGGCCCTTCACCGCCTCTCTGGTCATGACATAGTGCTTACCTCTAGTCACGCCCCCGTGCTGTTGTTGTTGCCGTCCTAGCCGCCGCCACACTTGCAGCCCTTCCGTTCAGTTCCGCACCGCTCCCCGTCGGTTTCTCACCGGTACTGTTCAGATCTGGTGATCTGCCCGGCTGAAACGCCGGACCGAAGTTGGTATTCCCCTCTCTGGGACTCAGGTATGGTTTCTCTGCCTCATCCTCCTTTCCCCTCCTTTCTCTGTCTCGATGCCGCCGCCGCCTCGCTGCCGGAGCCGTGGATCTGAGATCCCGTGCCCATCTCCTCCCCTCTGTCGCTGCTGTGTCCCCTTCCTCTCTTGCGCCGCCGTTCCCGTCTGGGCTGGTGAGGCTTTTGCATCCTCTGTGGACTATCCCTAGTACTCACCCCTCCCCCCGGGTATAGATCGTGATTCTGGTAGCAGTCCCCCCTCCCCCGGTTGTGGGGCTGCTCTGTCCCCCCTCCCCCTCGACTAGGCTGGACTCCCGGCTTAGAAGAGCCCACCCTGGAGCAGTCCCCTCACCGCACACCGACACTGTCAGAAGCCCCCTCTATTACCCGATCCTTCAGCGACGAATATGTCCCTCCACGTGGTTTTTGGTGGGATGATGCGCTTTGCCGCCTCTCGTGGTCATGACTTTCTCCTGGCGTCCAGATTGGAGACTTACGTGCAGCCGCTGTCCCTCCGCCGCCATTTTAGGGTTTGGATGGGGTTCTGGGCCAGGTCATGGCTCATGATGTCTCCGCTTGTGCTTTCAGGCTCTGGGCCGTTTGTTTTGGGGCCGTGAAGGAGTTGGAGGCTCTCGAACCTGCTGAACTAGTTTCTTTACTTCGGGGTTGTATTGGAGCCTTTGAGCTTTTTATCCATCAATGTCTACTGATGTTTTTGGAAGTGGTTTTGTTAGGCTTGTTAGTTCGGTTATGGTTTTTTCTGTTCTTATTGCGGGGGATATGTGCAACACCCCCAAATCATACGGCCGGCCGAACCGTACATTTGGAAAGATGTCTCCGCCCGAGGTGATGAGCCTCATTGGGAACGGATAAGGATCGTCGGTTCACAGTTAGTACATCCATCGATAATCCAACATTAACAGTGTTTACAAAATGAGAGTACATTTATTTGGTGAGATGGAAATACTAGGTGACATTCTAAGCAGCAAGCATTTCTATCCAGCAGTGTCGTGAACGTCCCCTCCTCATCTGTAACCTGCGGGTTTTGAAATGGCGAAAGCCGACCGCAGAAAAACATTTTAAGTCAGTAAAAACTGAGTAAGAATCATACTACAACATGTAAAACGAGTTTTTGGCTCAACAGTTATATAAATCAACGAATCTGGAGTAAACTCACATCAATTGTAAACAAGAACTGATTTCAAATCTTTAGTCATTAGTTTGGCCGAGACGCGTAATAGCCCAGTGGGTAACGATGTCTACAGAGAGGTCACGATGCAATATATCACAATAAGGGTGCCTCTTGGGATGTCACGATCCCAATTCACCCGAGCGTTGTGGGAGCCCATACGTCAATCCCCGCTCAAAACACAACTATGAGACCTTAAGTGTCGACACCCCTATGCTGTTGTGACCCAAACAGACATAAGTAGTACTCTATAGTTTTCACATAAATGGGTGGATCGCATCCTTGCGCCCCCGGCCGTAGCCTCGACATAAATATATGGGTGGATCGCAACCTTGCGCCCCCGGCCGTAGCCTCAACATAAATATATGGGTGGATCGCAACCTTGCGCCCCCGGCCTTAGCCTCAACATGAATATATGGGTGGATCGCAACCTTGCACCCCCGGCCTTAGCCTCAACATGAATATATGGGTGGATCGCAACCTTGCGCCCCCGGCCATAGCCTCCACACACATCCTCTGTACATCGCCCCAATTATTATAGTGCATTATTCGACCGTCATTATGGAATCGTATCATTTGATTCAAAGATCGTATTAATAACCACATATTTTCGCAAACGGAATATTCAAAGAGTTCTAAAAATCATGATTCTCAAACATTTGATCATTTATAAGATAATCCAAGTATCACGAGATATAGCAAGATTACAGTTTGAAAGCACGCACGCCAAATTCACATTTTGACAGTTAAGGTGTTGTACATATGAACTTACCGAAACAGGTGGAGTGGTGCACGCTCGACAAGAGGAATTCTAGCACTCGTCTTCGATAAACTCGTCGCCTACAAATTGGGTGTCTACAAATACATAAATTAATCCTAATTAATACATAGTTCATTTACACGACAAATGCAACCATGCTCTAATGCAAGCCCCCCGATTAATTTTCCAAGCACATTATATTCTTAATATAATTTCTAAGAACTTGTTTATTAATTCTAAGCCTAAATATTATTTAATCCATAATAATTTAGGACAATAATCCTACTAGAATAAAACAAGCGTTATTTACCAAGAATATGATAAAGTTTATTTGACAACTATATTCCAAAATTGTAACCTCTCATTAGTTCTAAAGAAACTAAGTTTAAGTTTAATTATGAAAAGAGTAAACTTTTAATTATGAAAACCACAATTTAAGTATAGAGAATATCTATCAAATAATCCGTATTTCTTTTAAATAAAAAGTTAGTATTTAATGAAACGATGTTATCTTTCATCCACCTATAAATATACTACTATAAATATACTATCACTACTTTTGTCGTATCTTGTAACGTGTCTGTTTTTGTACTAGTAGATCGACCAAGTTTAAGCAAATCAAGCATTTTGGATTTAACGTAAAAATTGTATGTAGCTATACGTATATGCACATATATAATTACATATACAATTAATGGAAGTAAATAGTTAGATATAATTGACAATAAAATATTTTTAGTAATTTAGGAACATAAATTGAAATTTCGGACAACTCGGGTAATTTTAACTGATACTAAAAGACACTGACATCCCCTATATTTTCAGAAACTACAAGAAGCACCCCAACATGATATATAACCAAATAGAACATGATTCACTAATACCCTTAGGTAAATACACCTAGCTCCCCCCCAACTTTCATTTCATGCATAAACAACCCCTAAAACTATTAATCTTTTCAATCGTGCCATCTTCTTCACATGTAACTAGACCCAATCATGAATTCTAGCTATTAATACTAGATTTTTGTAATAAAGAACGCACTAAGAAGGGATTTAGAGTGTACCCACGCCAAGAACGATGAAGAACGGTCAAGGAATTGGGCGGGTCGTGTTTGCCGTCGATGGGCTCCGCGGTGGTGGTCGACGGGGCTGTTTCTTCTACTTTCAGCCGCGATTACGTGGCTCTCCGTGCTCCTCGTACTCTCAAGAGCGCAACGGAACACCGAGTGGAGGATGGGTATCAACGGATTCGTCGGCTCAAACTTCGCCGGTGACGATGGAGGTGCGGTGGTGGTACTCAACGCCGGTGATTTCGGCGGCTTAGCTTCGGATAGAGTTGTTTCAGATCTCCTCAGACCTCCATATGTGGAGAGAGAGCTACTTCAGGAGCTGGGTTTGGCCCGGGTTACCTTGCCGAGCTCGACGCCGGTAACAATGGTGGCGGCGGCGGCGGTTGGGCCAATGCTTGCTGCTGCCTCCGTGGTGCTGCTGCTGCTGTTGTCGTTGTCTCGACAGCGCGACAGAGAGAAAGAGAGAGAGAGATGGAGGGCTTCGAGTGAGAGAGTGGAGGTGGTGGTGGGTCGCGGATGGGGTGTTCCCGCTGGTGGTGGGTCGCCGGAGATGGCAGCGGCAAGGCCGCTGCCGCTGCTGCCTCTTGCTGCGTCCGACGAACAGAACAGAGGAGGGAGAGATGGTGGGTGAGAGCAGAGAGGGAGATGGTGGTGGTGATGGCGTGGTCGCCGGAGATGGTGGTGGTGGCGGGCTGCCTTCTTGCAGCTGTTGCCGCTGCTGTTGTTGTCGTTGTTTTTGGGCAGAGAGGGGTGAGACAGAGGAAAGAGATGGAGGGAAGGGGAGGTTGAGAGGAGGGAGCTGGTTGTGGTGGTGAGGGTGTCGGGTGGTGATGGTGTTGAAGGAGAAGAGGGAGCTGTGTTTAAGAAGAGGGAGGAGGAGAATAAAAAAGAAAAAAATCGTTGGGGATTGGGAAGGTGTTGGGGACTGTGGGTTTCAGGAGGGTGTTTCATTTTTTTTTTTTTTTTTGTTGTTGTTGTTTTATTATTATTATTATTATTATTATTATTATTATTATTATTATTATTATTATTATTATTATTATTATTATTATTATTATTATTGTTGTTGTTGTATAGTATTGTATGTGTATATTTATACGTATAATACTATATATGCATGGGTATAAAATACATGTATCAGTATTAGTATACAGACTGTACAAATACATAAGAATACTCTTTTAAAAGACAAATACTCCCCCTTAGCTTTTAGTATGCAATGTTTAGCCCCCCTCTTTATAGATAATAATTTAAATAATATGCACAAACCCACCTTTGTTAAAGAAATAGGGTGTTTTGAATAGATAAAATATCGTATTTGGAAGGACTAATGATTATAACATAATTGGAGCTAATATACTTTGGGTGCTCGTGTTCGATGTTTAGAAAATTATAATTGATATAAAAGCTGAAACAGGTTGAAATAATTTACAAAAATAGAATTGACAATGGAACCCGCGTAATTTTATGTAATTACCCGATTAATCCGGTGCTAAAATAGAGAGGTATTACAATATGTACCCCCTGACCTTCTGCTTGTATGAACCTTATTTGCATTTCAATATCATCATTTTGTTGTAAAAAAAAAAAAACAAAAAACAAAAAAAAAAAACAAAAAAAAAAAATGCTATGTAAAAGAAGTACAAATTATAAATAAAACCACAATTTTTCATTTCTTGCACTGGCAATTACCACTAAATCCAGTAATGCTAGTTTTTTTCCGATCAAAGGTAAGAAATATCACTAATAATATAGAAGTACAGCCAGATCTTGAATACATCGAAATACATTTGTAAACCTTCGTCGACGCAGCGGAGTACCTACAGTCTAAATGTAGACCTACCTGTACTACACTAACATAGAAGACTCAAAGCATGATAAATTCTAGGCACAATAAACACTAGTAGAAAAGTAGAAGTACATAACCTGCAAAACAAGAAAGACAAAACATAGGTAAAAGATGGGTAATGTTGTCTAGGACCCATAAAACCTCTGAGAAGGACGCGTGGCGTGTAAAAGAAAGTACAGCCCGAAACTTTTAAGGTTTGAGATAAGGATGACTAGCGTCCACCCAAACATATGAGCTGACATAGACGTAACTTGCAATAGATTAGTAACAGGGCCGTCTTTAGATTTTTTGTGGCCCTAGGCATGTAGTGTATTTGAGGCCCTTGTGAGTGTCAACTCACCAGAACAATATACACATGTTTGTCTAATGGTTGGTATTACAAGTTATATTTATCGGTGAATGTTGTAATTTTAATTTACTTCTTTTTTCTTTTTCTCTATCTAATATTATTTTTGAGAAAATGTTTTGTCGTCAACTGGGTTTGAGCCAGGAATCTCATGCCGAGATTTTTAATGCCCTACCACTTAAGCTACCACCCTAGTTGCTTATCTATCTAATATTTACTCGGAGATGTCATAAAAGCTAAATAAAATATTGAAATGTCAAAATTCAAATTAATACAATGTTAATAACATAACCCCTAATTCCTTAAATAGCCCTTAACTTCCCTAAAGTTGTGAGGCCCTCCCCATCTTGGGTGCCCTAGGCAGAGCTGTAGTTGGCCTAAGGCAAAAGACAGCCCTGATCAGTAAGCCCCCCACGTGAGAAAAGCGGTGGGGGTGGTGTCGGTGATAGCAAGAGGACCACCATGGCTGGCGATAGTTGTATCAAACGATGGCAAACAGCGACAAAAAGACAGACAAACCGTTTTGATTTGGCCCGTGAGGGCTGAAGCTTGGGGTTTGAGGCACTGAAAAGACAAATAGCAACCCATCTTCTCGATTGATTTGGCCTAAAGAGGGAAAAGAACAAAAACTTGAAATGAACCAAAAGAAAACTTTAAGACAGAACTCCGCTCCAAGAAGAAACCAACAAATTGACATGGACAAACACAGGCAAGCAGATTCTCAACCTCAGAAAAATAACAGAAAAATCAGTATTTGGCCTAAAAAAAGATTTTTAGCTTAGGACTAGTATCGGGAAACACAAAAAAAGACAGAACAACAAAGGAAATAGAAAAAAATCGCTTTAAAATTGGATCTCAGGGGAGATCGACGCTCCGGCGGTGAGAGAAACAAAGAAACTAGGAGTAAAATCTCTTGGACCTCAGGGGAGATCGAAGCTCCGGCGATGAGAACCCAAACATGTCGAAAATACCGAAACCCTCATGAAGAGAACCTGTAGCCTGTGGGAAGCTTACTGAGTTTGGCAGAGATCTTGAGCACAAGGGGACTATGGGAAGTGAAGGCAGGAGCGAGGGAAACCCGACGAGCGACGCCGCTTTGGCGCCTCACGACAAGAAAGGGACAAATACTGAGTTTCTCGCCCTAGACTCGGAGCGTCTTAGTACCAGATGTAGACTTATAATGAAGATATATTGTTTGTAGAATATAAGGAAAAGCCAGTAATGCTAGTTAGATAGGCATTTCAGTTATATTGGTTTCAAAAAATATTATTCTTATTAAGATATTAGAATTATAAAAAGACAAGTCTACTAAAAATAGGAACACGCTAAACAATAGGAATAAACTAACAAAATAGGAAAAAAGATAAGATGGTGAGGCAAGATCATCGCCAAAACATGAGGGAGTGCATGTTTTATTGGATAGGTAAACTTTGAAGTTAACTCAAATTTAAACTGGTCAATTGGGCTTAACAGCAGACGGGCTGACCTTGTTCCTAAAAAAGGCTAGGCTGGACTTGGGTAGCCTTCATGCAACACGAGTTCAAGTTGGGACAACGGTGTCAACCCATCCAACTTGCCGGAATTTCAACATGATTTACACTAATTATTTACTTCATTGTTTCATAGAAAAAAAAATATTTACTTAATCATCATTTATTTTTACTAAGGAGTTAACTTAGTGGGTGAGACTTGAGACTTAAGAGTTAGAAGTCTAATATTCAAATTCCACATAGACCAATAATTATGTGGATTTAGTCAAAGTACGCGAAAGTTGGCCCGAACATCACTATAATCTTCTTATGAAAGAACATATCCGGAAGACAAGACGACATAACTTCACATATATTAAAAAAGAAACCGGACTCTCAACCTCTAAAAACAAGTGGGGGACATAAACCTTACCCACGCGGATTAAAAAGCATTTGTGGAAGTAAACCTATACAAAAAGCTAAACCAGGGAAATTATTGTGTGTGTGTGTTTTTTTTTTCTTCTTCTTCTCACAAATAAAATTATTGTTTCTTTTCCATTAAAGTCAATCCTCCCATTTATTTTGAAAAAGAAGTCAATCCTCCCTTCATCAGCCAAAAATACTTTCACCGGGGGAGAGAATAAACCCTTATATTTCTCCGTTGAGACGCATAGCTAGCTCCTCCATTGTCGTGCCCTGCTTGTGCTCGAGAGAGAGATAGAGGAGCGAAGATGAACAACCACGGTCAGCAATCGGCCGAAGTCAGGCACGACGACGACACTGCCCTCGCCGATTTTCTTGGGTCCTTGATGGACTACACCCCCACTGTAATTAATCCCCAATCACAACTCCTTCATCTTCCAAGTTATTCGACTCGATTTCTCACCTTTTTTCCTCCTTACTCATCGTCAGATTCCCGACGAACTGGTCGAGCATTACTTGGCCAAAAGTGGGTTTCAATGCCCCGACATTCGATTGTAGGTACTCTCACCTTTCTTAATGAACTAGTTTTGTTAGGGTTAGTACTCAATTCTGTTTTCTTTATCTGGGTATGAAGTATGTTGTTGAATTTTGCCATATAGTCATGAGCATTTACTTATTGGGGTTTTCAGTAATTTCCCAGTAGTCAGAAACTTACATTTGATTTGATTCTGCTGTTATCTCGAGTGATGATGGTGTTGCTTTTGGCAGGATTCGGCTGGTGGCTGTTGCTACACAGAAGTTTGTTGCCGATGTTGCTGCTGATACTCTTCAGTAAGTTTATCTTAATGATTCATAGCAGCGTGTTGTTTATAGATATCGTGGCATTGTTAAAGTACTATATACAAGGATTGATAAGCTTTCCTGCTCATGGTGTCATCTCTTACAGTACAGTAGCATACATGATAGTTATAGTAATTCATTGCTCAGATATGTTGGGGAAATCGGGCACAAACACGACAAATACCCAAAGTCACAACGGAATCAATCAAAAAGCCAGTAATCGATTTTTTCGCCAAAACATGCAACCAAATGAGAGCCAACGTAATGCAAAATAGATAATAGTAAAAAGCACGAGACAAGACCCAATTTAAAATTTGGAGGTCCGATTGGGAAAAACCACGAAGGCGACTCCCTGTCTCAAATTATCCACTCTGTCAAACAATGGTATGATACACAACTCTAGTACTACTAGAATATCATCAACATCCGAGAAATCAACAATATTGGGATCACGTGAACATCTAGATAAGCTATCTAAATTCTAGATTGAACAAGAGAAGAGCAACTTAGGAAAGTCTAATCCCAAATATGACCGTAGGATGTGAGGAGGATTTAACCAGGAACTTGTCCCTGAAATCTGAGGTGAATCCGTTTAGCTTTCACCGTCAGACTTGCCATAAACTTTGCTGTCCGTCCAAGCCAAAACCCAGCAGCACTCCCGCTTTTCTTTTCCTTCCAAAGGTTAGTACCTGCTACCCTCTCGCACAAGCACTCTCAAACTGAGCACTCGACAATCTTAACCTCACTCGCTAGTAAATGAGATTCACGCTCGCTCAAAAAATTGCGTGAAGAACACACCAACTCTGTATCCAAGAAAATCATCACACACACAAGTGTGAACAATCAATGGAAATATGCCCACACATACACATGTTCACCATAGCTGGAAACAACCAATTCAAAACTAATTTCTTCTTTTTATTTATTTGCTCAAATGTGTTTTTATTCAATATGGCAATTCCACCATTTGAGGTGGACCTCACACCAACATTCTGCCCCTCCATCTCATATGGAGGAATCCCTACCCGTGACGCTTCTACACACTTCAAGATTCGGAACCGGTACAGACTTAGTTGTCATATCAACAGCATTCTCGTCTTTATGAATCTTTCCATGCTCAACCAACTTTGCATCCAACACGTCTGTATAATCCAGTGATACCTCACATTGTCTTGCTTAGATCTCGATTGAAAAACTTGAGTTCTTGCTAAGGTGGCAATTCCTTGCAAGCCTCAGTAGGCGCAATAAACTCAACATCATTAGTAGAAGGTGAAATGTATTTCTGCAACCTGGATTGCCAACACACTTCAAAAGCGTACAAATGCCGACTTCCTCGAATCATCATCCCCAGCCATGTCAGCATCTGTGAAACTAACAAGAGTAGGATCACCATTTTCCAAACAAAGACGCGCTCGAGTGGTAACTTCGGCTTTGAGATACCTGAATATCCACTTAACTGTATACCAATGCCCTTTATTAGGATTGGAGAGAAGTTGTCTCACAACATTAACCGCATGAGCTATGTCACTACCCCTTGCTGAAGCATACGAAGCCAACATCATCTCTTCCTTCTCTCCCTTTGTTGAGGGACTCTTCTTTGGACTCAACTTGAAATGACCAGCAAGAAGTGTACTAACTGCTTTCACCTTTCACCTGGTCCATATTGAACCTCTTCAGAACCTTTTCAATGTAGGTATCCTCAGCTAACCAGAGCCTCTTGGCTTTCCGGTCTCGTGAAATTCTCATACCCAAAATTTGCTCCACATATCCCAAATCCCTCATAACAAATGTTTTTTTCAAATCCTTTTTGAACCTGACAATCTTGGTGGCATCTCCATACAGCAGGAGAATGATGGAATCACCGTGAGGGAAATTCTTTTAAGAAACGCAATGATCGCAAGTTGTCTTCTCATACCTATGGTCCCCAATGAATGAGTCAAATTTCTTGTGAATCTATCGTGGTGCCTGCTTCAATTCAAGCCATACAAACTCTTCTCAGCTTGCACACAAGATTCTCCTTTCTTAGAACGTTACTCTCTGGTTGTTCCATGTAGATCTTCTCCTTCTAATCACGATGAAGGAAAGCATTCTTTACATCACATCTGCTCAATTTCCCAGCAAGTAACACAGATAGACGGTATCTTCACCACTGGTGAGAATATCTCCTCGAAGTCCACTCCTTTCCTCTGAGTGATCCCGATCACCAACAATGTTGCTTTGCACCTTGGCTCTGAGTTCTCTTCTTCAACATGTTGATCCATCTATTCTTGAGTTCTCTCTTACCCTTATGTAACTCCGCCAACTCATAGGCTTCGTTCTCATGTAAGGACCACATCTCATATTCCATGGCTTGCAGCCATTTCACTTTCTTATCAACTGTCATGGCTTCGTCATAGGCTCGTAGCTCTCTGGCTCCCCCTCATCCATGAGTGCCACATACTCAGACAAGGAATATTTCTGATATAGTTGCCGATCTCTGCTAGATCTACTCAACTCTATAACTGCTGGAGCTGGTGGCTCTGGAAGTAGCACCTCATCCTGTACATTTTCCTGATCATCAACGATAGGTGGATCAACATCACCTGCATGAACCTAACCATCCTGCTTTATATCATCACCATGAGCTCGAGGCTTCTCAAATTTCTCAACGTCTCAATTGACTGAGCTTTGAGAAATACCACATCTCAGCTCCTCGCAATCTTAGATCTCATAACTGGTACCCCAAACTCTTCATGTTTATAACCAAGAAAAATACACTGCTTAGACTTATCATCAAGCTTCGATCTTTCACATGTCGGGACATGTACAAATGCTCGAAATTCAAACACTCTTCTCCTCACTCTATCAGGTATATATGTCTCCAAAGGAACTAGAGGAGATAGGTTGATCAGTCCACATGTGTTGTCATCGCCTCATCCCAAAAGGTTCTTGGCAGGTTTGCCTATGACAACATGCATCTGATATTCAGAGTGATGGCCACGTTCATCCTCTCTGTTACACCATTATATGTTGTGGGATCTTGGGAAGTGTCATCTGATGTCTTATACTATGGTTCCTGCAATACTAGTGGAAGGGACACTTGTATTCACCACCATTATCTGTCGTGATGCACTTCAATGGCTTTTGTGTTTCCGTCTCAACACCAACATGAAACTCCTTAAATAATCAACCACTTGGTTCTTTCTCCTAAGCGTGATGCCCACACTTTCTTTAAATGTTCATCGTGAAAGTGACAATATCTCGCGCCACAAGTGTTCTCTTCTTCATGGGACCACATACATCGTAATGTACCAATTCTAGAACTTCAGACGTTCTAGAACCATAAACATGCCGAAAACTCATCATATGTTGCTTTCGAGCGAAACAATGAGTGCAATCTTTCGACAGAGTACCTTTCATGCCGAGGATCTTCTATCTCTTCGTTAATACATCAAGTCATTTCGGACTCATGTGGCCCAGCCTCTGCGCCACAACTTTGCAAAGGAATCATTAACCGCGCACTTATCACTGGATTGGTAAGCATTGCATGCATCATATACAGTGAACACTATGCCATTCCTCTATCAACTTCCAATGAGTCGTGGGTGAGTCTCCATTTCCCATCAAGCTTTCCTGCAGAAATCCAATTCATGCGAATATCTGGGGCATGTCTGACATCCCTGAGAGCTAATTTGTATCAATTGTTAGTCTCCAAAGAAATATCACCCATGCCAATTATCATTGACAACCTTATTCCCCATCTTGACTACTCTATAGTTGAGGTAACATGAATGGAAGCCCCACTGTCAATAACCCAACTGCTATCCTGACTAGCTATGCTCGCGACTTTCTCCTTACGGGCAATGAGAACATCCTTTTTATTCGTTGTAGCAAATGTCTCTTTCCCCTCATTCTTGTCTGACCCTTTCTCTTCTTAGTTCTTTAGCTTTTTGCACTATTTCTTCATATGTTCCATAACCTCACAGTGGTAGCATTTCGCACTTGTCATCCACACTCTGGAATGGCTTCCCGCCTTGTTCTCTTTCTTTGTTGTTACCAGTGCATCAGCCTCCGAGTCCATGCCTAACTCGTGCATATCATTCGTCAACTTTCATTCTGGAGCTGAATTGCTTAGAGTCACCTTAAGAGTTTTCCAACTTTCTGGCAAGCTAGTGAGAAGAAATCTCATCCTCAAAGATAATCTGCATTGCTGTAAACTGATGCATGAGCTTTACCCTGCCCTGTACCTCAAGTTTACAAGCCGATTGATGATGGAAATCCTTTTTTAAATCTTGTTTTGAGTTGTCTGTCTCTCATACAATGATTTAAGCTTTTTGCACAATACATCCGCCCTCGTCTCTTTGGCAACATTGTGAAAAATGCTTTGGTCAATCCACTGTCTTATGGTGGCAACAACCTTCTTATGCAATGTGTCCCATTCCTTTGTCCTTCATCGAGGCCGGTTCGAAGCATCACATTTGACAGGATCAGTCCTTAGAGAACAACAAATCCTCCATCTTCAATTCCAAATCGAATAATTTTCCGAGGTCAACTTAATATCATGCCACCAAAGAGTATACCCAACCATTTTAGTCAAAATAACTAACTGAGCCTACATCATTGAACCTGGTTCTGATACTACTTGTGGAAACTGGGCACAAACACTACATATACCCAAAGTCGTTCCGGAAGCAATCATTAGACAAGAATCGAATTTTCCCATGAACGTGCAATCAAATGAGAGCCAACACATTGCAAAATAGACAATAATAAAAACAGGAGGCAAGACCAAGACTAAAATTTTAGAGTGGAAACCCAGACGGGAAAACCACGGAGTCGACTCCCCGACTCAAATAATCTGCTATGTCAATCAACAGTAGGATACACAACTCTAGTACTACCTGAATATCATCAATATCCAAGAAATCAACAATATTGGGATCACGTGAACATCTAGATAAGCTATCTAGGTTGAACAAGAGAAGAGCAACTTAGAGGAGTCTAATCCAAAATCCAACCGTAGGATCTGAGGAGGATTTCACCAGGAGCTTGCTCCCGAAATCTGAGCTGAATCCGTCGAGCTTTCACGTCCGATCTTGCCAGAAACTTGGCTGTTCGTCCAAGCCAAAACCCAGCAGCACTCCTGCTTTTCTTCTCCTTCCACAGGTCTATCCCTGCCCCTCTCGCTTCTCACTTTCTCACAAGCAATCCCAAACTGAGCACTCAATAATCTCATCCTCCTCACTGGTATATAAGATTCACATCTCAAAATGACGTAAAGACCACACCACACCAACATGTGTCCATGACAAACACCACACACAGTCACACACAAGTGTGAACAACCAATGGCAATATCCCACACACAGGTGCACCACCAGCTCTCTGACAGCTGGAAACAACCAAATTCAGAACTTTTTTTCTTTTTTCTTTTTCTTTGTTTGCTCAAGTGAGTTTTTATTCAATGTGGCTAGTCCACCATTTGAGGTATGAGATATTACTGCTTTAATGATATTTACTGAACTAACCAAGTTAAATGTATTTTTATGTAGCCAATGCAAGGCAAGGCAGGCAGCTGTGGTGAAGGACAAGAGAGATAAACAACAAAAGGTGCTTGCTATCTATTTTTTATTTCTTGCGGTTCTCTTAAAATTTATTTTCCTGATCCGCTCTTTGCTTACTGTACCCTTAAATAGGACAAGCGTTTGCTGTTGACAATGGAAGACCTCTCAAAAGCTTTGTCTGAGGTAAAAAGAACATAGTGGTTTATGCATTCTTTCATCAGCTTAAAAGAAATACAAGTTCAGAAGCAATTATTTTACACCTTCTGCTATATTAAAAGCATGGTTCTAGTAACCGGGATATGCACATGGTTGCAGCAAATTGAAAGTGCGTTGCATCTTTATAGAATTTTGAAGGTGATAGAGTATGATTATAACTTATAATCCATAATCCCTCTGTCTATACAGAGCTATCTTTATAGCTTATAAGCCATAACCTCTCCCTCTATACAGAGATATTTTTACACGTATAGAGACATTTAATGACGGTGACAATTGTACCCCACATAGTGACTCTCTTCTCTCTTCAACCATTAAGTTCCCCCCCCCCCCCCCCCCCCCCACACACACACACACACACACACACCCACACACACTGCAGAGTACACCTGATCAACACATGTGAAGCACTTGACCAATTTCTCAGCGAGTATCAGTTACTCTATTCAACTACTATTTCGTTATCTTTATCCACCCCCGCAAAACTGATAATTTCTTGTATATCGTTCAATTTTAACTAGACTCCCGTAAGTGATTTGTTTAAATTATTGAATAAATTCCTCATTGTTCGTAACTCGGTTTTCATAATATCACTTCTTGATCCCTCCTGAAACTGCGTGCCGAATTGGAACATAAACGTCGAGTCACTACGATTTTGTCAAAGGCTGATCTGCCTCTCTTTAATGATTGATTAAGATTGCATTTATGGTATGATCACGGTTAATGGTCTAAACCGGCAGATGTGTTGGTATACTGGAGTAATAGAATGAGGACCCGATTCTCTCTGATGGAGGATCTATTTTTATTGCACTAGTGTTAACATAATAAAACACACATTAAAATCCTACGAAGCACGGGTGCGTGCTTTTCCCAAGCGCCGCACCACGCACCGGGTGCTTTCTGGTACTTCTGTGGTGGATTTTGAGGACAAAAGCCCCTAGCCGTCTCGGGTGTTTCTGTGCTGACGATGAGAACCGAGAGAGGAGGTTGAAGAAGAGTAAGGTGATTGGACCTGAATTGTGACCGGGCCGTCTTCTTTGTGCTTCTTCTCCACCTTTGGATCTCCGTCAGCCCTTCTTTCCCCTCTTTCTCTACTCTCCAAATAGTATGGAGTAAATAAGACCTTTAGCTAGTGAAAGTTATATTTACCCCCTCAAACTATTAACTTCGTATGTTATACCCTTACATTATTTGAATTTGCCGCTATTAAGTTTAACATTTACTATTGATCCCAAAATTTCAATTGAATGTCTAATACAAATATATAATAGGATCAATTACGTTTCCAGCACTTCCAGTTTGGAGTAATGATCCACTTGCCACCTCTAATTTCAAAACCCTCATTTTACTACCTTTAGTTTGCAATTGTTAACAATCAGCAACTGGGGTAATTTCCGTCCAAAGTTTTCCGTTAGTTAACGGATATTAAGGGGTACAGATGTCAAAAACATAATCATGGAGAACACCGCCATAAACACCGCCACCTCTGCCTCCATAAACCCAGAATCCGGCTAACAATCCGGCGACAAGCACAATCTTCACTCATCGCTACCCTCTGTTCAAAACACAGCCACCCCATCCCAACTTCTCTCTAATCCGACCACACTAACGAAGAACTTCCCACGCTGCCATTAACTCCGGAAGCAAATCTAATCAAGAGCCCGATTAATCGATTCTACTGTCTGCCCCAATTAGTATCAATTGCGAACCAAATTACCAGGACCAGACCCAACTCTAGACTCTCCAATCGAAAATCCAATCCAAGAACAACCCCAAATTTAAAAAGATCCAACACAGCCCCAAATTGTGTGTGAGAGAGATGGGTTCCCTTTGACGAATTCTATAACCTCTATCTGAATCTACAAACCCTCCGTGAAACCAGCCTCTGCCGCCAACCTCCCCGTCGTTTTCTTCTTTCACACAGACTGATAAGGAAACGAGAGAGAGAGAGAGAGAGAGAGAGAGAGAGAGAGAGAGAGAGAGAGAGAGAGAGAGAGAGAGAGAGAGAGAGAGAGAGAGAGCTGACGGATAGAAAATAGAGAAATAAAAAAGAAGATTGAGGAGAGGAGGGAGATTAGATTGGAAAGAGAGAAGAAGATTTGTTTTTTTAGTTCCAAGAGAAGAAGATGTGTTCATCACAATTTTCTTTTTCTGTTTTCTTTTTTCTTTAAATATTTTCTTTTAATTTTCTTCTACTACAGTCAGTGGCGGAGCCAGGATCTCATCGAAGGGGGGGGCACAATTCGGCTAGCAGGAGAGCCAGTTTTTGTACTCTTATAAATAAAAAACTTTAAGTATCTACAAAGACACAATAGATATATCTTTTTTTTTTTGTCCAACACTATAAGCCTTCTGGCTTAGTTGGTATTGCTTTACTGTATTGACTTTGGCAACCCGAGTTCGAGTCTCTTCGGGCTCATTTTAAGTTTTTTTGCTTTTAATTGGGAATTAAAAAATTAAACGCGCACATGGGGGGATCGAACCCGCGCCACTGCAGTAACTAAGCCGGTCATTGATCAACTCCGCTGGGGACATTTCTTTAAAGGAGGGGGGCACGATTTTATTTGTACGTTAGATTCTTAATTTTTTTTGTGTCAAATACAGGGTTATCTAGTGTTTCGGATAAATTTTGGGGGGCACGTGCCCCCCCGTGCCCCTACATGGCTCCGCCCCTGTCTACAGTCTGTTCTTCTTCATTCTCTTTCATTTTCTTCACGGTTTGTTTTATTTTTAATTTAACTTTTTTGTTTTCAATGACGACGATACCCTTGACTGTTAGTTTTCTGATGGAAAACTTACCCCAGTTGTTGATTGTTTGCAATAAACAACTGGAGGTGTTAATAAGAGGGTTTCAAAATTGAGGTGGTACATGGATTACTACCCGATACTGGAAGTAGGTATTATGTAATTGACCCTATATAATATACAAACATCTTATGAATTACACAAAAGAAATATATATAACTAAATTCGCTCCACCCTTGCCGCGCCCCTGATTTTCTGAAATATGCCGTGCCTGCACCAAGTTCCTGCACCCGTATCTGTCCTGCACCCGCACCCGCACCCGCACCCATGCTTCTTAGGTAAAAACAGGGAGGACGAGAGACATAACATATATATAAAGAGTTGGATTACAATAGAAGATATGATATCTCTTTTGAGAGAATAGGATATCTGATCTTTGTACAATGAAAAAGTACTTAGAACATAAAATAGTACTAGATTGAATTGGCATAGCAGCTTGATCAAAAGGAGATGAAAACATAGGACGGTGAGAAGTTGAAGAAGAGGAAACATAGAAGAAAGAGAGGGAGAGAGAGATATGTGAATTTTGTGGGCCATGTGCTGGAGTGGTGGTAACTAGTTGGTTGAAGAGAGAAGATACAATAATCATGCGAGGGATTTTTTTTTGCACTGTCCTTAAAGAGATCTGTAAGCACTAAGCATACAAAATAGTTCTGTAAGAATCACTCCACTTTTAGGTAAGATGCTCTTAACTCCATAAATTTACTTTATTGTCTACAGCGTCATGCAGTACCTATTTAGGAGTTGGATTGTTTAAAATTTCAAAATTTTAAGGAAGGATAAGGAGGGAGTAAGAGAGAAAAGGTAGACAAATTTTGGGTCCAAGACACGTCCTTTGGGACTTTCAAGAAGGAAAGAAAGGCATAAACTAGGAATGAGGAATTTATCTATATTGTCATGTTTGCAAGTGGTAGTATGCTTGTAGCCAAAACTAGTCTCTGCCTTTAAATTGAAAGAAAAAGAAACTCTTGAAAGCAGAATTTTTCATTTTCTTTACATAAACTGTTTACAGGCATTCTTTGAATTCTGCATTTTGCAGCAGTTCATTTAGAAGTCCTTGTCCGTACTACACACTCAGATTCATGACCAAATTGGGGATTTTTTCCATTATATTTCTTGATAAAGGCATTGTTATCAAAGTAAGATACATATCGGGTATCCAAAATTGGGTTTTCATATTAGGTATTATACGATACATAGATTTCCCTTTAATAGATTTAAAGCATTTCTAAACCCTTATACATGAAAAAGGTGAGGCCCCTCAACTGCGACTATTAAGACCCTTTGATAACCTAATGGTTGTCTTTGCATTTGCTTCATTTCATCCACATAAAAAAAAAAAGAGCTCCAGAAATGCAAATTAAATGAGCAAGAAGAAAGTTGAACTTTAAGAACGAACAAGTCTTCATGCAAAAGGGAAGTTCCTACAATCAAAAAGGCGCTTGAAGTCTCACCCATATATATGGAGAACGAAAAAAAAATACATATTTCGCAGTTCTGCACCCCTAGAGTGTTCATATCCAGGAAAAAAAAATCATGTAATAGGACACTGTTGGAAGCTTGTCTCACATAAGTCAAGCATCATTCTTGAGGTGCCAGAATCAGCTGAGGGGCCTCACCTTTTTAGTTCTTAATAGTGTATCGTCCTTGGTGTGTGTATTTTTGTAGCATTATTAAAGAGAATATTGGGTCTGTTTGGATGAGCTGAAGTAAGTGAGCGATTTGGCTAAAGATCTACCTTTATCTGGATCGTTTGGATAAAGTAGCTAAAACTAGATTAATGTAATTGTATAGTAAAATTAATAATATAATATTATTGAAAATTGTGACACTTTTTTTTGGCAGTTACAATTTTAGGTGAGAGGTGTAAATTTTTTTAGAAGAGAGGAATGTAGGTGTCACGTGTTCAGAAAATGGGAGAAATCTGATACTAGAGGGGGACATTTTTAACAAATGTTGAGTGAGAGGACCAATTGTTTTAGGACACGTGGATGGGGAGGAAAAACTTGTCATGTGAAAGGTTTGAAATTTTCAGAATTATGCAACACATCCGGACTTCCGCCGGTAATTCGGGAATTCCGGGTCAAAATATCCGGATTCTCCCCCTTTTCCGGAATTCCGGTTTTTGTTTGAGATTTTTGACTATTTTCTTAGATTGTTGACTATTTCATTCCTCTCTATTTCATCTGATCCAAACACGACCATTGTCTAATCCATTTCAGTCAAGGAATGATTAGAGAAGCTTTGATTCTAATAGAGAGCAATAATACATCTGAAGGTATCTCAATATTTTTCTGCTGGGTAACTACGTATCTTCTAGAAAGCGAGGCGCTGTGATAAGAGTATATGCTTACTTGCGATTTATTTTATGCTTCGCCACAGTTACTCTTTGGTCTTTATCTGATTAAATTCTGCTGTACTATATAGCACTGGCTTTAGTCCATCAGTTTTTCTTATTATTCATGTTTTCTTATTTGGTCTTTTTGTTCCTCTCCAATTGAGCAGTACGGGGTGAATGTCAAGCATCAAGAGTACTTTGCTGATAGCCCCACAACTGGGTTGGATCCTCCTTCAAGAGAAGAATGATTTGGGATCTTTTATCTGTAAAACATGTCCCTCAAGGTTGATTCTGTTTCAAAGTCAGCAATTTTCAAGGTTATGAAGTTGTGCATTTACTTTCCGCAGTTGGTTTCTGTGTACATTCTATGTTGCGAAGCTATAAATGATAAGTTTTCTTGTTTGGATAATGAGCTAGACACGTCTTGGTTATTTAGAAAAGTAAAAGGAAGCTTTAATTCTTTCACTCCTTTTTCCACAGCTTGTTATTTGAGACATTAGCTCATGTCTTAGCCCACATTGAATCTAAGTCTTGTCAGGTTAGATTGTTAGTGTTGCATTCTGATCTGTGAATTGACAAGTAGTAAAATTTACTTAAGCTCCTCAATTCCGTGTCTTCTTTGCGTTCTAGATCTGGCTTCCTGCTTCTTCTTGCCTCTTGCAATTTGTTGGTCGGCTTCAAACTATATGTAACATCTATCAGATGCTTGGTATGGTTTTCCACTTCTCCGCTTAGCTGGGCACATGTGACTCTTTAAATCACTGAAACATCCTTGGCAAGTGCACGTAGGACACTCAAAGAAGCTAGTTGTTAATGTTGTTTATCCTAGGCCATATTGTAGTTTTATTTGGGATTTATTCGAGAGTTCGCAGTCTACCTAGTGCGTGCTCTAGTGTTTACTGATGTACTAGTTGTCTTCATTGAATCACAACATTTGTTAATGATCACGTATATCAGGCTGCAGTAGGAAACTCTAATTTAGATTTCAATTTGGATTTTTCATCCTTGGAATCTAAAGGAATCGATAACAATCTTAAGGCGCCCAAATAAGGTTATGATGTGAATCCTCAACAACATTTGTTAAGGAAAGCCCTTGCTTGAAATTCTCTATATACTGTAAATTTCAGAGCATTATTTTCTGAGATGCTTTCAGAACGAATTCAGAGGAGTGAACGATTAATTTTGCTAACAGTTAAGCGAAAAGATTTTTCCCCTTTTTCGTGCATGTGAGCTAGAAGTTTGGGTTGATTTTTAACTGCTTTAACACAGATCTTGATGATGATTTAGATATGACGTCATCTATTCACTGCGAGTGGGTTGTTTGCTGACTTCCTAGGTGATTTACCGAGTTGGATTGGGCGATGTTTGTTGTAAGATGAAAAAAACGTAGATGTACCTCGTACGTTATACTTACATAGTTGAATGAAAAGATGTCCAGTAATAGAAGACAGAGAAGACACCTCCTCTAAGTTACCTATGTAATTAACAGATTAATCTTCGTAAGGACATTTCTAATGAAGAAATAGCCACCAACTCCCCAAGATTGCCCTCTTCCATGCCAGAGAAGCCATCTTAACCGTTCACTTAAAAGAAAACTCTCTGAACTCTCTGAATTCTCTCATTTCTCCAGACCATTGAGCATCACTTTTGCTAACAAAAGAGATGTCATCTCTATCGCTTTCCTCCTCTTTTAGCTCTTCAATCTCTTGCAAAGCCTCCCACATCTCCCACCTCTTTTCAGTGTCCCACTCGCAACAACACATTCCAATTTTCAATAGCTTGAGCATTTCTCCTTCAACATTCTTTGTTGCTTTCATGTCTTTATCAAACACCTCGCACGTCCACTCTTCTGTGAGAACTGATTCCACCCAAGCCGCCAAGTCTGAGTTTGTACCTTTACCTTGTTTCAGGTAATTTGCAGGGAACTTACCAGTTAATATCTCTAGTATAAGAATGCCGAGGCTCCACACGTCTGTCTTCTTAGTTGTCTTGTCATGTTCTGTGAACTCTGGTGATTTACAGGCCACCATGAATTGTTCTGCGTGTTCTCTGTTTATGACAGGCTTAAGTGCATAATCCGCTAAGAGAGGCTCAAAAGTCCCATCAAGAAGAACATTGCTTGATTTGAGGTGACCGTGTGGTAATGTCATGCTAGGGAGTTCTTTGTAGAGGTAACCCAGTCCCCTGGCCATTCCTTTTATGATCTTCAAGCGTGTTGGCCAATCTAGTGCTGGCTGGTTTGGACTATGTTTACCTACATATGGGAAATGTTTCAGAGTTAAAATTGAAGCAGTCGAAACACTGTATGGAAAGCTAATGTATGTTCATGCATTTCTATGTAGAGTTAAGTGTTAGATTTAGCAAAGAATATGGTGGTGGTGTAGATTTAGGGTTTCAACTAATTTGATACTCAGAGCATGTTCACTTGTTCGGACTTTGGGGCAGGGGCTCTAGGGCAATACATTGTTCATGTACTTTTTGGTGTGTGTTTCCAGCCGAAGGGGCAAGGATACAACACTGTTCATGGGTACTTTTATAGCTTCTGCACAACTGGATGCCCATGTGGCAGAGGAGTGAGAGAGGGGTCCTGTAGCCCCTGGGACAGGCACCGGAGGGTTGGTTTCATATGAAGTGATTTTGAAACCATTTTGGAGCTAGGATGAGGTGGTGCCTAGGCAGTGGGACACTGGTGAACATGCTGTAAGGTTAGTCTAGCAAGTATAAATTTCTTTGTTCAGAATAAAGCTCTATCTCATTATCTGGAATCTATTTAGGTTGTTTCTGAGCAGATTGGGTGATGTAGAGAAATAACCAGATTAGAGAAGCTTACCATGTAGATGACTTGCCAAACTACCGTTCTCCACATAGTCAGTTATCAGCAGCTTCTCGTCTTTCTTGTAGTAGAAAGCCACAACAGGTAGCAAATTAGGATGAGACAACCTTCCCAACCTCCTCATATGCTCATAGAAGTCCTCTCTTCCGACATTGTTCATGTACCTAAACCTCTTCACAACCACACTCGGTCCTGTCAGGAGTTCAGCTTTGTAGGATGACCCAAAACTTCCGCTACCCAGAACCTCCGCCGACGCTTTGAGCAACTCTTGCAGGTCAAATTCCTCTCCGGTGCTTCTCAGGAAGTAGAGCCTCCCGTTCTCTCCCTTCTTGTTGCTGTTTTGACGCTTGGGCATGAGCCTG
This sequence comes from Linanthus parryae, assembly GCA_023055425.1. Taxonomy (NCBI): domain Eukaryota; kingdom Viridiplantae; phylum Streptophyta; class Magnoliopsida; order Ericales; family Polemoniaceae; genus Linanthus; species Linanthus parryae. Next base: position 129,516,225 of record JALGPY010000001.1, read on the forward strand.
GCTTCTTCTCTGTACTGCTTGTGGTCTGCGACGTCTTTGATCTTTTCGTGTTTCAGAGACCTGCTCTGGGTGTTTTGGTTGCTCCGTAGCATGAAACATATGAATGTCACAGAAGCCAATGCGACGACGACGGCCAAGATGACGATGATGGCGGTTTTGTGTAGGGTCTTCCTCTTGGGGAACTTGCAGGGGTCTAGAGGCTTACCGCAGAGCCCAGCATTGCCTGTTCAGTTGAAAAACATAATAAGCTTGATGTTTCTAGACTTTGATTACAATTGGTAAGATTCAGATTTTTAGAGTTTTTAACCTGTAAATTTAGGGTTTAGACTGAATCTTCGTCCTGTAATCAGGGTTTTCAACCTGTAAATGGAATTTTGACATATAACCCCCATGCAACGTATATATCTGTTGACTGTGGATACATACACTATGAGAGGTGTTAGATAACTCCCACACATGATTGATTTGAATACAGACACCGTGGCCGAGAAAGCACACATGTTATCATATTGTTGGTGCACGTTGTCAGGAAAATCGAAAGGAACGGTGTGCGATGTCTGTACAATCAATATTGCGCTAGAGTTATCTGCGTCATGTATAGCACGGTCAGCAAACATGTAACGCATAGGGTCTATATGTCAATAGTTGTTGTAAATATGTTGCAGTTTGATGGTTGTGGTTAGAGGACTGGAAGAAGTGGACCAGATTATAGATAATCTGGTGGTAGGTATGTATATTAGATAACATAGTCTGTAACACTTCCTGGAAGAAAAAAATATAACCCTTGACCTGCACAAACCGACGTGCATGCTGCTTACAAATATTTTATAGTCCATAATCTTTGAATGAAGGGAGCATGATTCCGGCCTTAGTGCTTTCACATTATCTTAGCAACCTCCCTCTGCCTAAAACATTGTGCTTTGCACGTAGTAGATACTCATTGGTTGATGGTACGGATCCTCTACAGCTAAGGAGCGTGTTTGAACTTTCTTTATTCCTAGTATAATTTTAGTGAGTTCCAGCTCTCCAGAAAGACGGGATTATTACCTTAGCGATCCTCGAAAGTTATTAAGTTTATTATTCAGATATAACTAATCATGGTTGAAATGAATTTCTCGAACTCATCGTTTTGAATTACTTGGCCAAGCTTCAAGTTTTCAATATAACACACTGAGTTGGGCTCCTAATGTATTTATTCCAGATTTGGGCTTATCAGGTCCGATATTGGGTGCCTGTTTTATTATTATTCCGAACACTTTCGGCGACCCCTTACTGTTAGGATGTTCTATTGGTACTCTCCAAACTGCTGTTTCTAGAAACATCTACTGGTGTGCTTTTCTTGAGCTGTTTTTCCTGTTACCAAACTGGCTTCTGAAATAACTAGAACTTGGCTTGGTTATGGGTTCATCGTTTAAGTAGACAATGGACCAGACCAAACCGAACTAAACCGAACCGTCAATTAACATTGGAAGAGAAATGTTTCAGAAAAGTTTATGATTAAACAGAACTCACCTGAAAATGAAGCAGGAGTAGTGATTTTGCTCAGGCTAGCCGGAATCGGACCAGTTAATCTATTATTTGCCAACTTCACATTCCTCAAATCCTTAGAAACAAAAACCGGAATCTCCCCTTCAAACTGGTTATTACTCAACAAACAATCCACAAGCTTGGGTAATCTCCCAAGTGACCTCGGAATCCTCCCTGTGAAATTATTGTTCTCCATGAAAACTTTCCTCATCGATCTCAGCCCCGCAAAAGCATCGTCCTTCATCTCCCCAGAAAAGCTGTTATTTGACAAGAACAACCCCCTGAAGGACCTCCCAAGTTTCTTGAAATCCGGCATGGGCCCACCAAAACTGTTGTTCATCAGGCTCAGCGTGCGGAGATCCGGAAGCTTCGAGAGGAGTCCCACCTCGATCGTACCGTTGAGTCCCATGTTCTCGAGGCGGAGCCCGTAGAAAACCCCGTTGGAACATAGCAAGCCTTTCCAGTTCGAGTCGTTGCCTGAGCAGAGACTGATTGAAGCATTCCAGTTACTCAACGATGTGTGGTTCGATAAAGAGTCTTTGAACTTGAGAAGGGCTTTGGCTTCAGATTGATCAGCAGATGCTAGGATAGAGCAATGGAGGAGAATGGAATAGAGAAGGAAGAATACATGTTTTCTAGTGCATTCCATGGCATGGACTAGAAGAAGAAGATGAAGAGAAAGAAAATAACTTCTTCAACTCCTTTTTTTGAGAGAATGAGGCTTTTGGGGTGGTAGAGTGGTGGGAAACTGAAGGTTAGGGACAAATTTTGGGGAGTGACATTGGCTAAGTCTTCTTAGAAGAACCTTTTGTTGGAGGAAAACAGTTCAATGTATCCGTCCTACAACCCGGTACATACAATACCCTCGTCACTATACGCCGGCTTGACACTGTTGACTTGTTGCATAGTTATCTGGTACTGAAATACAGACTTCCGTGCGCTATTATGGAGAATTACAACTTAACTTGATGCATCGGCTACATGGAGTCTCCTCTCTCTAATAGCGGATGCCGGCCAAAGGGTATTGTTGTTTTTTGCATGTTTGCTGTCATTCCATGGATCAATCATAGGCTTCTTAGTTTAGTGTTTTCCTTGATTTTGTGTTTGGATATCTTGTTCTGTTGTTTGATTATGTTTGCACTAATAAAACAAAGGAATAATAATATGTTGTCTGGTCTTACATAGTAGACTCCCACACCACATCGACTTCAACAACTAATATTGGCAGGTGTCCCAAAAGGGAAAGAGATGTCAACACGATGACACGGTTGTTTCAGGGAGTTCATGGTTTTAAAATTTTGGTTTTGGCGGGGACAGTGACAGTTTTGAGCACGAGTTTTTGTCTTACAATTGGGTAATTTTGCTTTCTGGAAACGTTGTGATTTTTCGAATTTGTCTTAGCACTGCAACCTGTAAGTGCAGTATTAAGGCGAATCTCGGATTCACTTTTATACGATAACTCTCCTGATGTTGAAATCTCGACGACTCCATACATGTTTTTTTGCCCAGTTCTGTTAATAATGAATTGAGCTACATGTGACTAGCCGGAAACTGAGCTAGCTTGTGATTTTCCATCTTGGTAAGGGGTTTTTGTCAGCCTTCGGCGAGGGTAGCCGAAAACTCAAACATTTGACACCTAAGGGGTTTTTGTCAGCCTTCGGCGAGGGTAGCCGAAAACTCAAACATTTGACACCTATGATATTACATATATATACTCCGCTATAAACTAGTAATGATTCGTAATTCCCCTTAGAAAGTGCACCAGTGTTCCAAGTATTCCCGATATCGTGAACTCGTGTATCCTAGACTCCTAGTGATTTTCAGTTGATCTTTCTTTTGGACCGAGATACCATTACATTATTAATAAGAAAACACAAGCGGCAATACAAGCATCACAGAGCATAGGATTATTTGGCTACTACACATAAGTATAACTAAGCCAAGCGACCTAAAAAAAAAAATAATAATAAAAATTACAACAAAGATAGGATATAAGGACATTTTGCTGAGTGAGTGTGGAATGTGGATAACTAGGAATCTTCCCAAAGTGTTGTTAACTTGATACTGTGAACTCCACAGCGAGTGCTTAAGTAGCTCAATGTGACGAGGTGAGTCGTTGAAGATTATACTTCCTCCATTTCTTCTGTAGGTGCTCAGTTTGACTTTTTACCACTATTCATTGGGTCACTTTGATCGGGTGATTTGGATAGCAAAACGATGCAATTTTTTGACAATCTTTTCATGGTGCTGCAGATTAATTTTTACTCTACAACACAACACCATGAAAAAAAACACCCGACAAAATCATATTGTTTTGCTATCTAATTCATTCGGTCAAACTGACCCATTTACGAGTTAAAAAGTCAAACTGAACACAGAGAGAAGAAACGGAAGAAGTACTACTTTGTTTTTTCTCCCTGTTGCAAATATCCGAAACATCCTTGCCACCATAAATATATAGCAGTGGTGGATACCAATCCTCCCGTCACCCATTCCCCTCTGAAGTTGGTGATAGTCAAAATCTGGACCGTTGAATGATGATTTGACGATCATTGATTTGTACTATGACCAATCTTTGTCTTCTTCATAAAATGTACGCACGAGTGAGTTAGATCCTTTTTGCGGATATGTTGTCGTCTTGTTATCAATGGATGGTCTAAATTTTTATGACCAAGTTACGAAAGAGGGTATCATATTCCGCACCACAACATGTCAAATATTGGTTACGAATATGATTTGTCCTTATCAGTTGTTCTCCAATGGAGAGCCTCTTGGGTGCGAATTGATGCTTATTATTGGTTAAAGTTCTCTTTTGGCTACTCTCAGAAACATAAGAGTGTCCTTTGAATGAAGCTGAATCACCGAGAAAGATGATAGTGAAGTTGGTGAGGCACAACGGATTGGGCACACGTTTTAATTGTGCTCTTTTACCCTTGTTTTCTAATAAATTAATACTATGATTTTGCCCAACAGATATTTTAGTTTATTTCATATTATTTTTATAGTTATAATTGAGTCCCCCTTCGTTCATTTATTTTAGCTCAGATTCAAAATTTAGCCCCTAATCTGTGCACATGTTTAGCTTTCTTACATTGGCACTAATAACATAGCAAATTATCATTTGAAAGGGTTACAGACACTCTCACCCCTCAAGTGTGCCAAATTCCAAGACACCCAACATTACCTAGTTGGGATAATGTTAGTCTGGGATAGTAGCTTTGAAACAAATTTGTTGTCTTCAAAGTATAAAATGACATAATAAGGAGGTCTAAGTAGTGTAAAAGACACTTTCACACCTTATGTTTGACACAAAGACTCTTTCACCTCTTTTAGTTCGGGAAATGACACTTTCATCCCTTTAGCCAAATTTGGGGACACCAACCCTCCCTAATTGTGATGTCGTTAATCTGGACTGAGGGCTTGTCACCGGCAGGTAATTTTTGGTACAAATTTTCCTGAAATGACACAATAGGGGTGTAAGTGTCTTTAAGTTTGGCAGGACCGAGGTGTGGAAGTGTCATTTCCCAAACTAAAAGGGTGAAAGCGAGTTTGTGTCAACTACAAGGGGTGCAATTGTCATATGTGTAGTGTGAGTATACTGAAGTTTGACACATTAAAAGGATGAAAATGTTATTTCCGAAATAAAAAGGGGATGAAAGTTTCTTTATGTCAAACCCAAGGGGGTGAAATTGTCTTTTACCCTTTATAAACATGTAAGTTAAAAAGCTTGGTCTCAAAGTTAAGCTTCAAGTATCACAGAAGCAGTGTTTTAAACTATTATTTTAAGTTTCTTAGCAGTGTACCAGCCCAGGCGTAAGAGCATCTGCAATACGCCATGTTGGCAAAAATATTCGTAAAATTATGAATTTCTCTAGACAAAAGTGGATAAGCTCATTTTTCTTTCTTTTTGTAAGTTACTTGATACAAATAACGTGATATCCAGGGCCGGCCTCAACCCTAGGCAAGTTAGGCACTCGCCTAAGGCCTCGGATTTTGGCAGGCCTCATATTATGGGGTAGTTATAACAAATTATATATATGTGTTTATCTAATTTAGGAGAGTTCCTAGTAAAAGAAACACGCACGAACTCAAAAACCTGAATGAAATATTTGATTTGGGAGAGTGGGAGGATATTTAGGAAAAAAAAAGGGTGAATGGGCGATTTTACTTTTTGTTGTAATTAATTGATTATATATTATGGGTAATGATTCTTACACCAGTGAATTTGATTGTTACACCAGAGTTTCGAGATCGTGACTATACTACCCTCATGAATTAATGTATGATGTTTTACCCATACTTAATTTACAGTCATCTATTTTTGGAAGTTCTTGTTTGTGCGATTTGCCTCCAGTAATTTCCAGAATCATTTATTTCTACAACTCCAATTTCCATAACTTCCCTCCAATTAACTCAATTAATTCCACAAATTTTGCTTGACTAGAAGCGTCTAAGTATAATGAAGAAAATAAGGAAGAAGGTATTTTTATTTTATTTTTTTTGATAAAACTGAGGAAGAAAGTTACAGAGTTAAAAGGATGTTTGCCTGTTTATTCTACAAATTTAAACTTTTCGGCAAAACAAAAATTATATGAAAGATTAAAAAACTAAAAGGTGTGGCACAAGTTGTCATTTGTTTATTTATTGTTGAAAAATTCAAAAATCATTGCTGAAAGTATTTTTTTGGGTAAAAGTCACTTTTTCAAGTAGTTCAATTCACCTAGTTAAAGAATCATTTCGGAATAGTGAAATACAATAATTCCGGGTACTGACATTTCATAAGCATAATTGTAACTATGATTTTAATTTTCTTTATAAAAATTCCGACAAAAATATTGTTGAAAGAGGAACCCATATCCCTTTAGAAAGAAAACACTTATTATTTTCGCAAAAAGAAAAAAGAAACACCTATTTTACTAATAGTCAACAGTGAATTTTTGTTTTTCTAAAGAAAATAAAATGTTTTGAAAAACAGAGGTTAAGAGGTGAGTGCAAGTGCAGGATGATTTTTCTTTCTTTTGTAGTTCCTTTTTTGAAGTCAGAAAGTATTTAAAATTAAATTCATGGCCTTAGGTAGTGGGGGTAGTAAATGATAGTTGAATGTGTAGATATTTCGTTAAAAGTTAAAGAAAATTAAAATTTATTAGTTTCTAAAAAAAAACTAAAAGAAATGGATACTAAATGAGGGAGAACCCTGACTATATAATTTGGTAAAGTAATTATAATATAATAAATGTAGAAAAGATTAGATTGATTTGTCCTACAAATATAAATTGGTAAGTATAAAGGGTATATTTGTCATTACAACAAAAAGCTGGTGTAACCATTAAAACGGCTGGTGTAAGAATCACTACCCTATATTATATAAAGTGATAAAAATCAGAACGTGAAAAGGATACACAAAGGAGATAAAATAGGAGATAATGATGGAAGTGAGTAAATATGAGAGTTTTTTGGAATCAGTTCTTCAAATTGATTTGCTTGATATTGGCAAAACTATTGACCTTCCCGATTTTGTAGAGTTTATATTCGTTTTTTTCTTCTTCTTTTCTTCTTACCGTTGGTAGAGAATCCCTATATATTCTATTTTATTTTTCTCATTTTCTTTTATCATCTGTAAAAAAAAACTCAATTCTTTTCAAGTTGCTATTTGTTCTTGATACTCTGTGAGATTCTTTGGGCCTTTTCGAATTGAAGAGAAAATAGTGAGTTTACAGTCTACACTCAAGGCGTTTGAGTCGAATTCATCCCTCCTCTTCCTCATCTTTCCAGTTCGATACCTGAATTAATCTACACAAGTTCCATCTCAAGCTTCATTCCAGGTTCATGTGTTCCCTTTCAATTTTATATCAATTGTTTTAATTCTTTTACATATTGTCTTGGTTTTTTCCGTCTTATTTTTCATTATGTCAACTAGAAAATTTGAATATGGTTAAGAAAAACTTAAGAAAAAAAAGAAAGATTGAAAATTTAATAAATTCTCAAATGGGAGCTATGGATAAATTTGTTAATACTACTAATAAGCCTACAAATGCAACTCCTCAAGTTTACTATTTATGAAGAACATTTTGGATTCTATTTAGTGTCGAAAAAATGAGATCATTGTCTAAGGAAAGTTTGAAACAAAAATGGTTAAATCTCGAAGGTTATTTGAAGCTTGACTTATTTTCTGACATAGATGGTTTGAATTTATTATCAGAACTTGTAATTTTAAAAGAAATTTTACCCCGTAATGTGGTTGAACCGGTAGACATTCTTAAGTCTTAACTATATTAAGAGATTAGATTCATTTCCAAATGGTTGTATTGCCTATAGAATATTACTCACTATAACACCTTCGGCGGAACGGAGTTTTTCAAAATTTAAACTAATAAAATCTTACTTGCGGTCCTCTATGTCACAAGAACGACTAAATGGACTTGCTACACTATCAATTGAGAAAGACATGTTAAAAAATTTGATTTTGAAACTTTAATTAATATATTTGCGTTTAAGAAAGTAAGAAAGGTAAAGTTTAACTAATATTATTATAGTCACGAAACAAGTGGAAGGTGCAGTTTTTGATACTATTGACCTCTGGGTACGGGTTAGAAACCTTCCCCCCTATCTCCTCACGGCAGAAGACGCTCGTAATGATGACGTCCGTCTAGGTCCAATCCTTAATTTGGATAAACGCTTTATGCCGGGTGGTGGTGATTATATGCGTGTCCGGGTGCGCATGAACGCCAATAAACCAGTCCGGAGGGGTGGTTTTACTGATGTCACTGGGGAGAAAGTTTGGTTGGACTATAGATATGAACGCCTCCCGTACATTTGCGAGTGGTGTGGTTGCGTAAATCATCCCTCATACGATTGTAAACACAGATCTAATCCTGACGAAGACAAATTGCATGGGTTTGGGCTGTGGCTCCTTTACATACCACCCCCCATAAGAAGAGGCTTGCCGCAAAACCTGTCTCCAAACCAAGCTCTCTCAATGATGAGGATATTGAGATAGGTGATGATCATGAGGAAGGATCTGATGATGCATCGGGTTATGTAAACAATGACTACAGTACTTCTTCGGGTGATGAGATGGTTATTGAAACAGATGGCATCGATTCAGGTCCACGGAACAACAAAGGGGGTATCTCCATTCACGAGAACCCGTTGGGTAATGAAGGTTCCAAAGAAACGACAACCTTGCAGGACAAAGGCAAGGGGTTAGTGTCCGGTGAAGTCTTCACTCATATGAGTTCAGGCTCGAGAAAGAAGAAGGCGTGTATGACGACTCCCAAGAAAGCGCCCACCAAGCGTAAAGCTTCAGAAACAACGCCAAGCCCGAACTCGAAGAGCACTGTTTCTACCAAGACCGTAGAGCTGCTAATGCTAAGAGTGATCTCACTGGAGGTAGTACGACGACAAGATTCAATAACAACAAATCGGTTTCTGAGTCTCGGGTTCGAACAACATAGGTAGGCGCCCAAAAGACCCTTAATGCATCATTGGCGGTGGCTGTTGAGCAACACCGCCAGGCGCAATGAGTCTCATAAGTTGGAACGTTCGGGGGCTTTGGAACCCCCGAAACGTTACCTCTCTTCGGGATCTCGTGAGAATACAGAAGCCTGCCATGCCGTTTCTTATGGAGACACTCAAGTATGCAAGTGAGATGGAAAGTATTAGGTTACAGTTGGGGTATGCAAATGGAGTGTTTTATGATTGTACCGACAAAGCTTGTGGTTTGGGTTTACAGTGGTCCGAGAATGTCGATTTCTCTCTACACAAGTTCTCTAGCCACCATTCTTTTATTCTTACTTGTTTTTATGGGGACCCTGTTAGGAAAGAAAGACGCCATTCTTGGGAGCTTCCTTGTCGCTTACATCCGAGGTCTATTCCTTGGCTTCTTGTAGGCGATTTTAATGCAATCTATTTAGCTTCAGAAAAGGAGGGTGGTAGGGATGTCACCGTCAAACAAGTTGAAGCGTAGAGTTATGTATTCTCTTGAACTCCGGGATTTGGGGTTTAACGGAAACAAGTTCACTTGGGCGAATAGTCCCCCGGATGGTCATTTGATTAGAGAAAGGCTGGATCGTGCTTTGTCTACGGACGACTGGATTGAGAACTTTGGGAGAGCTCGGGTTAATCATCTTGTTGTCGATACGTCGGTTCATGCTCCGATTGAGGTCATCATTGATTCAAAGATTTGGAAAGATTATCGCAAAAAGAGGAGGTTCTATATCGTAGCTATGTGGTTGAAGAAAGAAGGTTGTGAAGAGTTTATTACTGAGAGCTGGAACCGTACCGTTCATCAGGCACTCTCGATAGGAAGTCTGGCTCTCTTTCAGAGAAGCTTTCTCTTTGGGACCGTGAGGTCTTTGGCTCGGTTAGAAGACAACTGTACGAGCTCCGGAATAAATTGTCGCTTCTGGGTATGACTGTGCAATCTCCCCAGGTTATCATAGAGGCAAAATCGTGTCGAAACAAGATCTCCTTGTTGCTTGCGCAAGAAGAAGCTACGTGGAGACAAAGATCGAAAATGTTATGGCTTCTAGAAGGGGATAGAAATACCAAATTCTTTCACAGGAAGGCTAGTATCCGAAGGTCGCATAACACAATCTGAGGCATTGAGGATCGGGACGGAAATTGGATTGAGGATCAGCAACATCTAGTCTCAGTGTTCGCCGATTATTTGGTAACATTTTTCCTCGTCTGACCCACAGTGAGCTTCGGTGGAGCCACTTATGGGTCCTATCGAGGAGCTTCTCAGCCCGGCTAGTCGTCATGCTCTCGATAAGCCGTTCACGACCAAATAAATCTGGATAGCTTTGAAGGGCATGGCTCCCCATAAGGCTCCGAGTGCGGAAGGTTATCCCCTGCTCTTTTTTTAGAAGTGTTGGGGTGTCGTGGGCCCCGAGGTAACCGAGATTTGTCTCAAGTTTCTGAATGAAGACGGTGACATAAAAGAGTTTAACCACACTCTTATAGCACTTATTCCAAAGCTGAAACAAGTTCGGAAAGTTTCTGATTTCAGGCTTATTTCTCTTTGCTCTACTATTTATAAGATCATCACCAAAGCCATGACTAATCGTTTGAAACCTGTCATGCCTGAATTAATATTGGATAACCAAAGTGCTTTAGTTCAGGGTTGGGTTATCACATACAACATCTTATCGGCATTCGAACTACTTCATTCTATGAAAATGTAGAAAGGGAAGGAGGGTTACTTTGCTCGTAAACTCGACATGAGCAAAGCGTATGACCGCGTGGAGTGGGATTTCCTTCGAGCGGTTATGGAACGTATGGGCTTTGGATTTCGCTGGATTAAGATTGTGATGAGATGTATTACTACGGATTCCTATAGCATTATTATCAAGGGTCGGTCCGAAGGTCACATAATTCCCCAGAGAGGTCTCCGGCAAGGATGTCCTCTATCCCTTTAGTCTTTCTCCTTGTTAGTGAATCGCTTTCGAGGAATCTTTCTCAGACTATGGAGGATAATATGCTATCTGGAGTTTTAGCTTCCATGGTGGTCCATCTGTGTCCCACTTGTTTTTCGCGGACGACTCCCTGATCTTTGCGAAAGCAAACACCGACAAAATTAATTATTTGTTACATCTGTTTCAGATTTACGATGCGGCTTTGGGTCAGTTCATAAACCTTCAGAAGTCGGCAATTGTTTTCTAAAACAACGTGCTAGATCATGTTCCTACAGCTACCGGCCACCTTTGTGACGTCCCAGCGGTTCTTGGCCATGATTCGTATATGGGCCTCCCATCCTCCATTGGTCGTCAGAAGAAATCTACGTTTTAGATTACAGATCATTGATAACTCTCTTTTAGGAGCGATTATTATACTTCCATATTACTTGTATTAGGCTTATTTCACATGATTTATATGTTATATTTTCACAAATATGCGAATTTGACGATTTATAAGCCTAAGAGTGAAAAGTTGTGTTTTTAGCTTATTTGCGCATGTTTTCTCTCATATTTGCTATGATAATTGCACGGGTTGTTTATTATTGTGTATCTCAGATAAAATAGGTGCAATGGAGCTTATGAGAGGCTTGAAAGTGTTGGAATTGTGCCCTAGAGACAATCAATTAATTGTGACATTTATGGATTTACGATTCATTATGTTATCGATATGGAGATATGTTAACATGAATGAAGTCCTTAGAATATAAGTGTTATATTCTTAAATATACCTAGTCGATTATAATGTTTAATAGGACAATCATCTATAGACTAGTATGGGGTTGGATTGATATGGAGATATCATGATCCAACACATGAGTATGCATTAGGAGTAATGGCATACTGGATTGACCCATCTCCGAGAAGGCTACATACATGTTATGTTAAGTCACAAGCGCTTCTCGCGGTGCAACGGTATTGTCATCCTTAGACTTGAAGTCACTAGATATTCTAGTTGTGGATTATTGTGATTTTGGTAGCGTCAAACGCTACACCGTAACTGGGTAGTTATAAAGGCGTGTACTGGATACAATAAGAAGCAAGCTTAGAGATCGTAGTGGACGTAGATAAAATTTGTCCCTCCCACATAACGGGAGCAAATATCCTAGACCACTCGAGGGATAGTGCTTATAAAATGTCTGGTCAGACTCAAATAAATCAATATGGGATATTGATGTTATTTGCACGAATAAGGCTATTCCCAGGATCGAGAAACTATGGATTGGATATACGAGTGTGACTTGTATGTCTCGTGTCGAATCCGGATATAGAGACAAAGGGATGAGACAATTACTTGTACAAAGGTTGTCAAGATGACTATTCTATTAGTTGGCTAGAATGGATGTTTTGCTAGAAACCGCTCCATATTAGCAAATAGTTGCTACCAACTAGATAGAACCTATGGGGTCACACGCTATATAGAGTTGAACTAGATTTGGGAATTAATTAATTGAATTAATTAATTAGAAGGATCACTTTGCAAAACCTTGCAAACTTAATAGGGACTAATTTGCAAGGAAGGGACTAAATTGAATTCTAGTAGGACTAGAATAAGTCCTTTAGGTAGTTGGCAAGGAGTTGTTGGACTATATAAAGGACCTTCCTTCCTTCCCATAACTTATGCTCATTATTGAACATAACAAGAGTGGGAGAGAACAAAAGGAGAGAAAAGGAGCAAGCAAGCTAGGAGCTCGCCGCCCCTAGCCCGCCGCCCCATCCCGTCGGCCACAAGGAGGCCGAGACCCTCCTTTGGGTCTCGTTTTGCGTGATTCTTCTTCCTCTTCCTCTTCCGGGCTAGCACCAAGGACTTGGGAGATTCTAGGATCAACTCTAGGCGTGGATCAACCGTAGAGACGTGACACTATTCGCGTTTGAAGTCATCAAAGGAGAACGCTAAGGTGTGTTATTGATTTCTTCCTTTACCATCGTTATGTCTCTTGACTTGTGATCCTTGGAGGGTTTTGCATGGTTTTTATTGTTTGTGTTTCCGTTGCGCATCCATGAACCAAAACTCTACAGTGGTATCAAATCCTGGTTGTAGCTCATAAACGTAGTTTATGTTTTACGTTTTAGTTGTTTTACACCTTAAATTGATTGTTTACCGCGTAAAACAAGACAAATCAAGCATGGGATGTAATTTGCCAATAATCCATCACAACAAGATCTAATTTTTGCATTGGATGCATGAATTGGTGAGTTTGAGAAATTTTAGGATCTTAGATCTAGGGTTTGGGCATCCTTGGGGAAGAAGGAGTTCTTCCAAAACAAGGAAACAACCAAACTTGGGCACCAAGCAAGGGAGTTGTTTTGGCAACTCCCTCAAGGAGGTTCGAACCCCTACGGGATCGCCCCTCTTGCTTGCCACCCAAGATTGGCCGCCCTAGGGGCCGGGCGGCCCTAGCCCGCGGCCTAGGCGTGCGGGTTATGGGCCGGGCCGACCCTAGGGCCTTATGGTTCACCTTTTTGGGCCCGGGCAATTTGATTGTTGGACCCATGGACCGTTTAACCGTAGAAATCCTAAAATCAATTAAAATTGACCAAGCGCGTTAAAATTGGATTTTAACTGTTCATGTGAAATTCGCATGGTGGTTGGATATGGCCTTAGGATGTGGTTTGATGTGGATGTTTAATTTTGTGGTTTGGTTTTACGGCCTGCGAGCTGATCAATTAATTGTAATAATTAATTAGAGTTTTATGGCCTGCGTGCCATTTTTTTCTCAACTTGTGAGATTTATTTTATTTAGTATAGAAGTTAGCTAGTGCTAGATAAAGTAGATTGTTAGCCAAGATTGAAGAAAAGGAGCCCAAAGCCAAAGGAGCCACAAAAGATGGAGCATGGAGCATTCCACATGACTTTGAAGGATGGACCAAAAGATCAAGACGCATGCAGATGTGTTTGTTTTAGGGTTCATAGATAATTCCATTGGCTTGGAATTATCTTAGTCTAGAAAAGGCCATATCCACATCACGTTTAATTTTTGTTTTGTGGTTGTTTACCCTTTATTGTCTTATTATTTTGTGGTTGGTGTATGGATGATGCATGGAATTAGGATAATAAGATAATTAGACAACTCAGATCTATTATTTGGAGTTGTGCCCAAACTCAAATAGATAGATTAGTTGATTTTGATCAACAAAACAATTAAAATTGAATTTAAAATCCCTCAAAATTCAAATATTGTGTTCTTGCCTTCTCGTTATTTAAACACTCATTATCATCATTATTTATCAAGATCGTGCGTGCCAAAGCATGGCGACTTGGTTCATAATGATGGAATGCGATGGCACGTAACAATGTGCAATTGTTTAAATAAGAGGTTGAACACAACTGGGCTATTAATATGATTAAGAAACCTAGAGGCAATCAATTGGGATTATCCATATGGATGGATAAATAAGGAGTTATTTGCCCAATTGAACCAAGAGTTGCATAAGGGATGCAATTGGAATTGTTCCTACCTAAAGTAGTCAAATTATAGGTGACTTGCCAAAGCAAGCTCTTTAGGAGATGAAACATGGATCTTGGCCCACTAGAAAACATAAGGATATTTTCCGCATTAATATTTTGAGGGTTATTAATCCGTAGAAAAATAGTGGGAGCTATGTTTAACAATTTAAGTCCGTGTTAAATATAGTTAAAACGTCACAAACTTTGCATAATCCTATTATGTTGAATACCCATGGCATTAAACAAACAAAAACGCGACTTTATCTATTTTCTAGACTGGTATAAAATTGAGAATTGTTCTCAAAATAAAAGAGAAATTGTTGTACATCGTAGAACATAAAGTTCTCTTCTTATCAACTACCAAAATGCACTAAAACCTAATGGAAGGAACACCAAAGAATGGTTCTTTGGTTATGACTTGCCTCATGCTAGCTGCCATGAACTCTGAGCTTTGGAAGCAAGAAGAGAAATATGGAGAAGTATGATATGATCATACATTGAAAGAAACTCTTTCAAAAGAGCGAGCTAGACATGAAAGGTTTGAAGTGTTGCTCCACTTTGCGTTATGCAAATAAGCTAATTCAATATGATTGAAACATTAGTGAATGGGCATTATCTATGAGATAGATAAAGAATAAACGGTTATTCACCCAAGTGGACCAAGAATTGCATTGGATGCAATTATAGTTTTGTTTTAAAGTTGATTTACTCAATATGATTGAAAAATCACTAAACAAAACACTGATAATGGGCATGGGCAAAGTCGTTAAAGGTTAACAACATGGGTAAGGGCAAATGAATTGCGTCGACCCCATGGGTATAAAGCAAGCCTGTTGCTAAAGCCAAGTTGCCTTAAAGTCCCATAGGTAGTGTAAAGTAAGAGAGACTACCCAAAGTACATGGAAGTAAGTAATAATGGAATTGTGAATTCCAATATAGGTATTCTTGTTATAAAATTCATTGTGTCTATCTCATCATCAAGAGTATATGATACTAGATGAGGATCTCACATTTATAGAAATGTGGAGGATCTCAAGAGATGGAGACAATTGGATAAGGAAGAAATAATCCTACACGTGGGGCTATGAAGCAAAGGGTTGCTGAATAAGCCGTAGGGAATTATTTCTACCTTTAAGAAATTTTTCATGAATTAGACAAAAGTGATTATGTCCCTACTATGAGTAGGATCATTATCGTAGTTTTTTGTTTGGACAAGAAAGCTCTCTATCATAATAAAGGACAAATGTTGTTCCATTTATTCTGATATGCATTATTGTAATGCAATTTTGTCTAAGAGGATTGTATATCCTTGATCATGATAATTTCATCTATAACATTAATACCAAGAAGTTTTCATATTATGATATGAACTTCACTTATCTTTAGCATTGTTGTTTAGGCCTCATAAATAAGAGATACATATCTAAGAACCATGTGGATGGATTTCTGGAACTCATTTGATTATTGAATCATATGAGACATGTAAGACTTATTAGGCAAATATATGATCTTTTGGGAATCATACATATTGACGTATGAAGGCCGCTAAGCACAAATGCTAAAGATGGTTCTCAGTACTTCATCATACTTACTGATAGGATCAGAGAAATATGGATTTGTGTATCTTATGAAGAAACAAATCAGAATCCTTTGAATTGTTCAAAGTATTCAGGAATGAAGTAGAGAACCAGCTTGGCAAAAGTATTAGGGCTCTACGAATCGCATAGGAGAGTACTTGAGCCAAGAGTTTGACAAGAATCTATTGGAGTGTTGGATATGATCCAAAACTCGCTCCACCTAGCACGCCACATGGGTTTGGAGTGTCTAAGAGGAGATTTCGAACCTTGTAGGACACGGTACGGTCCATGATGAGTCAAACAGAACTTCCAGTTTACTTTTGGGGCTATGTTCTAATTACAGCAAATTTCGCCCTTAACCTTGTTCCATCAAAAACAGATTATGAATAAAACCATATGAGATATGGACTAGGAAGTGTTCTAGTATGTCATTCATAAAGATTTGGGTTTATGAAGTTTATGTAAAATAGTTTACAAACAAACTTGGACCCAAGTCGGATAAATATTATGTGGGATATCCTGAAAAGGATATTATTTCTACAACCCAATCGAGAACAAACTGTTTGTTGCTCGAACCACGGTGTTTCTAGGTAGAAATTGTCTCTAAAAGAAACAGTGGGAGGACAGTAGAACTTGAAATGTTCAAGAACCACAATGGAACATTGATCCGTTTGATGGAACATGAGTAGGATCACAAGGTGTTGTGGAGCAACCTACTCAGATAAAACAAGAACCTCTTAGGTCAGGTAGGATATATCGAGGGACTAGAGAAATAAGGATTTCTCATAACCCACGATATATTGCTCATCAAGATGAGCCTACAACCTATGAGATGGCCACGTGTGGGCCATACTCTCAGAAATGGCTTGTAGCCATGAGATACGGTATGGAATCCATGTATACCAACAAAGTATAAACTTTGATGGAACCACCTGAAGGGTAGGACCCATAGGGTGCAAGTGGGTTATGAGGAAACCAACATGGATGGTAATATGATTACCTTTAAAGGGAAAATTGGTAGGAAAGGGATTTCATGTGAGCTCATAGTATAGACTATGACAAAATCTTTCCCCAATTGTGATGCTTAAATCCATTCGCATCTTGCTTATAGCAATCTATTTATAGATTGGATTAAGCTTCTAGGAGTTGGACTCTTCGAATTGATGATGTAATCAAAGGAGTTTGGTTCCATCAAAATTGAAGATGATACTTGTGTTTACAAGAAGGTTAGTGGGAGCACAGTTATTTTCTGGTCTTGTATGTGGAGACATACTTAATCATTAGGAATGTTGCCCCTACTTGGCAGTCTTACGCAGATTGACTAGGGAGTTGACTTTCTAATGGTAGACTTAAGCGAAGCAACTTGTGAAGATCTATTGAGGTAGATCAAGATGGTTGTATAGCTTAGGTCATAGTGCATAAATTGACAAAGGTGTTGAAATGGTTCAACGTGAAAAGAATATTGATTCTTACCCATGTCACATGGAATTAGTCTTTGGAAGGCTAATTGTCTTTCCAATTAGATTGGGAATGGACCGTATGAATTAGATTCACGAGATACGCCATAAAATGTACTAGGCCAGATGTGTCATAAAGCATGACACAAAGATACCAGTCAAATCTGGGTGAGAGTCACTGGATAAATTATCAAGACTATCCTTTAGTACTTGAGAAGCACTAAGGATTAGTTTTTGATAAATGGAGGATACGAAGAGTTTACTGTAAGGGGTTACAGTGATGCGAACTTCAAATCTAACAAAGAAGATTTCAGATTATAAAGCCGAGTTTTATGTTTTGCCCTAGTGGGAGCGACTGTGAGCTGGAAAGGTTCCAGGCAAGATTCAGTCACTGATTCTAACATAGAGGATTGAGTAAATTAATACATAAGATGCATTTACTCAGAATATTCAATCTCAATCAAATTGTTGATAGAGGAGATGTGAATATTTGCAAGGTACCAACAGATGCCTCGCCCCTACGCAGCGGAAGCATGGAGGGCCACGCTAGACCAATAGGCATATGATGCAGGAGATTGACTCTAGTGCAAGTGGGAGACTGTTGGAATTGTGCCCTAGAGGCAATCAATTAATTGTGACATTCATGGATTTACGATTCATTATGTTATCGATATGGAGATATGTTAACATGAATGAAGTCCTTAGAATATAAGTGTTATATTCTTAAATATACCTAGTCGATTATAATGTTTAATAGGACAATCATCTATAGACTAGTATGGGGTTGGATTGATATGGAGATATCATGATCCAACACCTGAGTATGCATTGGGAGTAATGGCATACTGGATTGACCCATCTCCGAGAAGGCTACATACATGTTATGTTAAGTCACAAGCGCTTCTCGCGGTGCAACGGTATTGTCATCCTTAGACTTGAAGTCACTAGATATTCTAGTTGTGGATTATTGTGATTTTGGTAGCGTCAAACGCTACACCGTAACTGGGTAGTTATAAAGGCGTGTACTGGATACAATAAGAAGCAAGCTTAGAGATCGTAGTGGACGTAGATAGAATTTGTCCCTCCCACATAACGGGAGAAAATATCCTGGGCCACTCGAGGGATAGTGCTTATAAAATGTCTGGCCAGACTCAAATAAATCAATATGGGATAATGATGTTATTTGCAGGAATAAGGCTATTCCCAGGATCGAGAAACTATGGATTGGATATACGAGTGTGACTTTTATGTCTCGTGTCGAATCCGGATATAGAGACAAAGGGATGAGAAAATTACTTGTACAAAGGTTGTCAAGATGGCTATTCTATTAGTTGGTTAGAATGGATGTTTTGCTAGAAACCGCTCCATATTAGCAAATAGTTGCTACCAACTAGATAGAACCTATGGGGTCACACGCTATATAGAGTTGAACTAGATTTGGGAATTAATTAATTGGATTAATTAATTAGAAGGATCACTTTGCAAAACCTTACAAACTTAGTAGGGACTAATTTGCAAGGAAGGGACCAAATTGAATTCTAGTAGGACTAGAATAAGTTCTTTAGGTAGTTGGCAAGGAGTTGTTGGACTATATAAAGAACCTTCCTTCCTTCCTTCCCATAACTTATGCTCATTATTGAACATAACAAGAGTGGGAGAGAACAAAAGGAGAGAAAAGGAGCAAGCAAGCTAGGAGCTCGCCGCCCCTAGCCCGCCGCCCCATCCCGTCGGCCACAAGGAGGCCGAGACCCTCCTTTGGGTCTCGTTTTGCGTGATTCTTCTTCCTCTTCCTCTTCCGGGCTTGCACCAAGGACTTGGGAGATTCTAGGATCAACTCTAGGCATGGATCAACCGTAGAGACGTGACACTATTCGCGTTTGAAGTCATCAAAGGAGAACCCTAAGGTGTGTTATTGATTTCTTCCTTTACCATCGTTATGTCTCTTGACTTGTGATCCTTGGAGGGTTTTGCATGGTTTTGATTATTTGTGTTTCCGTTGCGCATCCATGAATCAAAACCCTACAGAAGATGCTTGGAATGAAGCTATATGAAGAGGAGAAAAGAAGACGCAAAAACGAAGCAAAGTTGAAAAAGTCGCACAGGACCAGCCTGCACTATTTTCGATGCTCAGGAAAATATACAAATAATTTTGGAGCAAGGTCTGCTCCATTGGAAAGTAGACATCCAGGGCTCTCCAAGGATATATCGTAGGCCCTAAGAAGTGTCCAGATGAGAGAGTAATGGCCCGCGCAAGATTAGCAAATAATTCTGGCCGAGAATTACAAAGTAGAGGGGCTTAAGTGCAAATTTCGGCCAAATTGCTTATGATTTCGTGCCCAGGAAGAAAAGCACAATTCTTAGACCTAAGAACAGATGGGAGGCTGCTATGGAAGAGGGAGGAACTCTAGGGAGCACGAGGGCATGGAGAACGACACCGGAGTTGCCGGAACGCGAATTTCGTCACGAGTTTGACTATCCCTCCTATCTTTTCTATCGTTTTTCAATACTATGAACTTGTTAGCTTCTATTTTTAGATGATTTGAGTAGTTTTATTTTCTAGGCTCTATGGAGAGCCTAGTGATTCGTTAGAATAGTTTTCCGGATATGTTGATTGATTCATGCTTATGGATTCATGTGATGGATTGATTTTATCTTGTTTGATGGATTATTGAACTTGCACTATTGACACGTGCTTGGTAGGATATGAATGATCATATGAGATGTTTCAATACATGTTGTGTTATCTTAGCTTAAAGTAACATTGAAGTTGCATCTTCTAGTAATCTTGCACTTTATCTTATGTTAACCTAGCGTCATGAACTAGGGTAGCGACTTGGTGAAAGATCGAGGGACTGACAGGTGAATTATTAGCTTATGAATCTAGCGTCACAAACTATGCCATGAGTTGCTTCTTGTTACCAAAGATTCTTTGTGAACAGATTGAAAAGCTAATCATGGACTTTTGGTTGGGGGACGTGGAAGATAAAAGGAGGATTCATTGGCTTAATTGGGGAAATTCAAGGAGGATCGTGATACTGCGGGGTTAGGTTTTAAAGATTTTCAAGACTTCAATATTGCCTTGTTGGCGAAACAAGCTTGGCGTATTCATTCAGACCCAAATACCTTCTTAGCCGTATTGTAAACAACACGTACTTTAGAAATTCAACTTTCCTTGATTCCCAACCGAAGTCACAAATTTCCTTCGCATTTCGCAGTTTTCTTGAGGGTCGCACACTTTTGAAACATGGTTTGTTGTGTAAGCTTGGTGATGGTTGGGACATCAATCTCTTGCGGGATAGGTGGATTCCTCGTCCTTACAGTTATAAGGTCGTCGCTCCTAGCCCGGATTTTGCTTGTATTAAAGCTGCAGATGTCATCAACAATGGAGCCTGGAGTGTTCCCCTCCTACGTACTTATCTTTGGAACGAGGACGTCGAGTCTATCATGCAGATTCCCATTCCAGCCAACGGCTCCTCCGATACTTTGGTTTGGAACCATTCGGAGCTCGACGTATACACTGTCTCCTCGGTCTATAAACTGCAGAGATTCCTTGGTAGCAATCATGATGAGTCATCATCCTCTTCACCAAGAAACTAGTTGCGAAATATATGGCGTACTAAATTGCCAAGAAAGACCTTGTTTACCACTTGGAGATATTGAAATTGCTCATTGCCCGTTGCTACAAAACTTTGCGAGCGGAAGCTGAAGATCCCGGTGGAATGCACCTTCTGCCAAGACTCGGCAGAAAACTGAAGACCATTTGATTATGGATTGCCCTTTTTCAGCGAGCTTCTGGGCGAACTTATTGGGTTCAAACTTTCTAGAAACTCGACTTGCTACTGTGGCTAGATGGATCGAACATATCTTCACCAATGAACCCGTTCAAAATAGAGAACTTTAGGTGATTGGCCTCTGGACGTTATGGTACTTCAGAAATCAATGGAGTTTCAAGAACTCGAAGTATCATGTGGAGGCTATGGCGAACAAAGCTCGAGAACACGTGGCTTTCTTCAAACAAGAAGCTATCTCTTCGAACAAGGCTAACCCCAGCTTAGAGATCCTACCCCCACTCGTTGGGTTCGGCCAGAAGAGGGCTGGGTTAAGGTCAATTCAGTTGCGGCGAGAAGCGTTGACGACAACATAGCAGGAACTGGTTGCATTTTGAGAGACTCCTCCGGTCAGTTCATCGCCAAAAGATATGAACGGGCCACTTTCAACTCCTTTGTCCTTGTCTTGGAGCTTATCGGAGTGCTGAGGGGTCTCACTATGGGGGCGAATGCTCGGTGTTCCAATATTCAGGTCGAAACAGACTCCCTTGCTGCAGTGAATCTCATCAACAAAGTAAGGGAGGGCAGATTATTTGAACAAGTCAGTGAAGAAATTTCAGAACTTTTATCAAGAATAGTTCAGCAGTTTAGTCGTTTCGAAAATGTAATTGTTAGCCATTTTAGTCGGGAGGGTAATGGAATAACACACCTATTTGCGCGTAGGTCACTGCTATCGCCTCTTTATAGTCTCTACACTAGACACCAGATTGGGTGGATTGTGCTCTCGCTTCCAATTTAGGATCTTTTGGTAAATGGATTATTTTTCGAATAAAATATAATACATATACAAATACAAATACAAATACTGGTAGACCAACTTGATAAAAGAACATCGTACAAACACATAGTCATGTAATGGTGGACAAGTGGGTGTGTTGTTGGAACTAACCCTAGAAACTATAGTTTGGAGTGTTGTTGGAACTAAACCTAGAGCTAGAAGTTAAAGAAGTAGATTTGGAATGGGAAGGATAGAGATCTACCAATACTACATTGAAGATGAATGGGCCAATTGGCCACCATTACATTAGATAAGCTATCAGCCACTCTCAAAATCTATGGCCTATATAATGCCTAACCTAGAATGTGTCTAGATGCATTGAATCGAACTATTTTCTTGTCTCTCTTGTTTGGATGGATAGAAAGTCGTAATGTACGATGTCTTGTTATTCCGAGTTTGTAGGAGAAAGTGATAATGTGCTCATTACTGTATTTATACGACTCCCCTATTACACAAACGTGTGACCAAAAAAATCTCAAGATTCACAACGTACATTTGGTTCATTGAATCTGGACGCTCTTTTCTCTCCTTTTGTTTTTGTCTTTGTCTACATTAGTAGAAAGTAGTAGGGTCAAAAATTGGATCGTGGAGATCTTATATGTCAACATGTATGATGATGCACCCATAAAATAAAAATCACCATCTTAAATTTCCACACTTTTTTTGAAAGAATTTTTTCCTATTTTGTTTTTTTACTTACATCATATAGCCCGGTTCGAGCCCAAACCAACTTTTATTTGACATCAAATTTCATTTTGACATTTCGAAATTGATCTTGACTAAATTCGGACTCGGTGATGTTACATACTACCTCCGTTTCTTCTCTTTCAACGTACTTCACTTTTTTACACTATTTATTGGGTTACTTTGATCCGGTCATTTGGTTAGCAAACGATACACGAATTTGGTAATCTTTACGTGATCTTGTAGAGTAACCTTGTCTCTACAATACTACAAAAAAATTACATCATTTTGCTATGCAAATCACTAAGTCAAAGTGACTCAATTACGGGTAAAAAAGTCAACCGTACTTGAAAGAGAAGAAACAAATGTTATATCTTCTAAGAAGAAATTGATATGCAATGTGGATTTCTAAATAGTAAAAAAAAACATGTACATGATTTAAATACAAGTCTTTTAAAGAAGACCTGCATAGAAACTATTTAAATAAATTATAATTAATCCTTTTAGAATGTAATTAAATAAATTTTATGACATTGTCCTTTTCATGTTCATCAAGAAGTTGGATACTTCTTTCAACAAAAAAAAAAAAAAAAGAAGTTGGATACACATTGGAGAGTCCCAAGGGTCATTTCTAGACAAAATTCTCGAAAGCTTAAAGTAGTTGCATAAGCTCATGAAGTTGCTATGTCATGAGTCATGAGGCAAGCCTTTCCACTTCGTGAAAACTTCAAAAGTCCAAACCTGATTTTGTAATAACAAATCAAAATCTCATTTAAATGCCAATGAGAGCTAGTTTAATTGATAGCGTATTTAAAATTTTCATGCATCGTCCTGTGTTCGGACCCAATAGACAACAAACAGATAAGACTCAGAAAAAAATCTTAGTCAAATAATATATATACAACCTTCAAAATATTATTTTCATATCAAATTGACATTTTATAAAATTGTCTAAGGTGGAGTGTGTGTGTGTGTATATATATATAAAATATTAATATTGTCACTGTTTTCTATGAAACATCTGTACTCTTACTGAATATTTTCTTTGAAGATAATCTATGATGATTGTTGCATTTATGAGTGGTAGTTCAAGTTGTAAAGTGTTAGAAGTCACTGCACGAAATCCCGAATTCAAACGACAAAAATAATTTCTCAAAAAATCTATGATTACTGTGTCGCGTGTACTAGCCTTGAATCATGTTATACGGTATACATTGTGAAGTGTGTTTTTTGAACAAGTGTGTACTTTTTTTTTAGATTAAAAAAGTGTGTAACTTTTATCAATAGAGAAAAATATTGTAAAAAAATAATTACGGAGGGTTAAATTTGACCATAAAACATGGTATATGTATGTATACATATCTATGTATGTATATGTATGCGAAACAAGTTAGATACGTGTGACCCCACAATCACCGTCCTCTTTAAATAAATATAAATACTCTCATACGACTCTCTCCTCCTACCTTCAGATCCAACCCTTCAACACACCAAACCAGAGAAAAGAGAGAGAGAAATTCAGCGATTCGCAGAAGAGAGGCTCTAGGGTTTGCGGTTCAGGAAACGCGTTAAACCCTAGACCGACCATTCACTTCCTCTCCTGCCCTCACAATCGATTCTTCCTGAAATCGATCCCCAGGAGGGTTTATATATCGTCGACAGATTCACCTCCGTTTAGACCCCGTAAGGACTCTAATTATCTCTCTCTTCAACCCCTTTTGTTTAAACCCCCATTGTTGTTTGTATACAGGTACTGGGTTCGATTTATTTGGCTTTTTTAGTTTGAGTTTGTTTGCTGAAAATGATATTGTGGGGGTCAAAGGAGGGTTCTCTATGTGAATCTATGTTTTTTATGGACAAAGAATGATGGGTTTGAAGGCTTTTTGCATTTAATGTTTGTCCACTATTCCAATTTATAATTATTAGCTTTTCACTTGCTGAGAAAGTTGGGGGAAGATCATTGATCCTAGATGTTAAACCCCATTTTCTTAATACAAGTTGTGTGATGGGAATACCATTTTTGGCTGTACATTAGCACATTTGTGATATCCATGTGTAGGTTTGATTTATGATGAGAAATTGTAAGTGGGTGGGCCTTTGAATGCCATATCTTTTGGTGCTTTCTCAATATATTTTTTGGGTGTTTCCTTTTCAGCTTTTAGATTCTTGATTTTGTGTATATTGCTAATAATGGGTCCCTCCCTGTTTGTAGAAGCCACATACAACAATGGTTTTCTGGGTATTTGGATATGGATCCTTGATCTGGAACCCAGGCTTTGAGTATGATGAGAAAATCATAGGCTACATCAAGGACTACAAAAGAGTTTTTGATCTTGGTGAGTGGTTGGCTGTTTGATCTCTTGTCTTTGCTTTTCAATTGTTTCCGACTGTTTTTGCTGATACTTGTTGAACTTGTATCAGCTTGCATTGATCATAGAGGTACACCAGAAAGTCCTGCAAGGACTTGCACCTTGGAGTACTCTGAAGGCGACATTTGCGTAAGTTCATGTTGTGGTTGCTATCATTGATGTTGCAATAGACACTACAGTATGTGGCTTCATGTTTCTGAAATGTCTGTTTTCTGTATGTCAGTGGGGTGCTGCTTATTGTGTACAAGGAGGCCCTGAGATAGAAAAGGCAGCAATGGAGGTATACATGCACTTTATTGAGCTTTTGCTGACACTTATGCTTTGTGGGTGTGTTTGGAAGAGCTTAAATGAGATGACAGTCTATGAGATTATTGGAATGATTTGATAACTCATTCCGATAATCATATGAACTCTTCTCATTTAAGCTCATCCAAACACACCATAATGTAACATCATGTAGGGATTTCAGAACATCTCACCTGTAGAATCATTGTCTGATGATGCTGCTACTTCTTTCTTTTGCAGTACTTGGAAAGGAGAGAATGCGAGTATGATGGAAAGAGCTCTGTTAACTTCTATGAGGTGGGTGTTCTTGTAACTTCTTAGGAGACCTTACCTGCATTGAAGTTTAACCATTGTGGTTTTATTTGCTTATGCTGATTTACTACTTGACTATCTCATTCAGGAAGGAGGTGATAACACAGAACCTGCCATAACTGGAGTGATAATGTAAGTATTAGTAGATCTCCTCCTTGCTCTATGTCGAAAAGTTTTAGGTTTCCAAATTGTTTGCTAATTTAATATCTCAAATTTGCAGCTTTACATCTACTCCAGACAAAGTATCAAACAAATACTATCTTGGACCTGCCCCATTGGAGGAGATGGCTAGGTAGTGTAGACTAAAACAATGCTTATGCACGGTTGTTTGAAGCTGTTCCCTTTTTTTAATTATAATAGTCTAATACTGTCTCATGTACTTGTCTCAGGCAAATCGCCACTGCTAATGGCCCCTGCGGAAACAACAGAGAGTATCTCTTTAAGTTGGAGAAAGCCTTGTACGATATTGGTAAGAGTCTTTTGTTAACTTCTTTCAAGCAATCTTCAAATTAGGAATCTCCACTAAGAAGCTACACCTAATTACATTCAATTCTTTTGAAGTAACAACACGAATTGAACAATGATAAATATGAAGAAACCATATGCTTTTTCAGCACCTTCATCTACAACTTTTATGGGCCATTCACTTTATTTAGTATGCAGCTTTTAAACATTTAGGGGATTCAACTGATGGTGACTATGGTGAAATGGTTAATGACTTGATATAGAACCTGTGTGGTCTCTGCCTTTGCTTGCATTTTGTTTAACATGCTGCTCTGTAAGAAGAATATGCATCAACACCGCTGTAAAACATTCAAATTTGATGATGTTAATATGGTGCGTAAACAGGCCATGAAGAAGATTCAATAATAGAGCTGGCGAATGAGGTGAGGAAGGTGCTGGGAGAAGACCTGCTTAAGGAGAAGTTGGCTGTGCCATCGCACATCGAACTGAAATCAAACCTTCCTCAGATGCATCCTCTCCCACAGGCTGTGGCACTCGACTAGTAGAACAGAAGTAACTAATGCTGCTGAAGATTATTATTGTATGAGCTAATGGCGGAGTAGAGAGATTTGGAGTCTGTTGCTCTTGTGAGTTTAAAATATTCCCCACGAAAGTCCCGTTTTTAACCTTCCCTTTCGGCTCTTGGAGCTTTTTTTACTTCCTATCACTAACTTGAAATTTTAGGACGGATAGCACCAAATCGGGCAATGTAATGTGCATTCAACTTTATGAATACAGTTTAAGATTTGGGTTCCTGATTATGGAATTTGTTGTGCAAGTTTCAAATTCTCTCGTGTGTTGATGAAATTTTTGTTGAATGTTGTACAGAACTTAGTCTTGATCTTGTTGGTTTCGTTGAATAGACCTATTCTTAGGTCTCATTGGAACCCCTTTAGAGCATCTAACAAAATGGAAATGCTAAACGTCACAGTTTTTTCTCTTCCATTTGATTTCACCACCTATGTGAATAGTTTTGATTGGTGATACTATGATTTTAGAAAGGTTACCAACAATCGTGACACATAGGAGGTGAAATTTAAAGGTGAACAGAAAAGTAGCGAAGTATAGCGGCCATCATACCGAAATAGCGAGCAAATTCAAAAAAAGTGTAGCTCCAATAGACTTGTTAAATTGTACTACTATTCTATTTCGTAGAGTTCGAATTTTGCTCACCACATCCCGTCAAATCTCTCCATCTTGTTCTCTATTCATTCAAATCAAATTTATGCAACGTTTATAAACAATTACAAAAATACAGGACGAATATTTGAAGAGCACTACTGGAGCAAACCCGAAAACATGACTAACTAAATTAGAAATGATCGAAATTATAGATAAAATGTTCATTACACTATTGTTGATGCACTCAGATGTGCGTTGCTCATTTAACCAACAAAGCAACTGCTTTTTTCTCTCATTGAGAAGTAATTTTTGTAATTTTGTTAGGGACTTCTATTTTTATTGGCAATGTATAGTTTGAGCGAATCTATTCCCGAGCTATGAAAGATATTTACTTTGATCTGAACGTATCAGAAATATTCTAGTGGAGGAATTTCAGAAAAAAAATATATCTAGTGGAGGAATATATCACCTTGTCTAAGATTCAGGATATCAAATGCGCCCTCTAATCCCTGAAATGCTCCCTCCAACCCCAAAAGGTTACATATTTTTGACTTGATCAGTTTACTTACATGTCATTTGTTTTATTCATATTTTAACATAAAATGTGAAAAAACGTAAACTACATTGAGTTGAAAGGTAAAAAAAAATAGCTGTACGCTGATTTTGGCTTGGATAGAAGGAATACAACTAATCAAGGTGGTGTGAGATTTTGACCAGGACATAAAGCACAACCATTCTGGCAATCCCTCCCCCTCTGCCTCCCCATGAAGACTCACTGTTTTGTCCATTTGTTAGTAATGTAGCGGGCTACAAAACTATTATAGCTGATCCTGCTAAAAAAATTAGCTCGTCTACTACCACCACCAAATCAATTTGGGAGAGGATTTGGAGCTTACAAGTTCCCTCAAAACTCATTGTTTTTACTTGGAAAATAGCTTATGATTGTCTTACGACAAAAAGGAATCTATGCAGGAAAAAGTTAGTCATGTCGCCTGCTTGTCCCATGTGCTTCGATTCAAAGACCGGCCCAATGGAAGAGAGAACATCTACATCCAGTGGCGGAGCCAGAAAATCAAGTCAGCCGGGGCAAGATTCGCCAAGTCAAAAGTCAAAGTTAAAAGTCAAAGTCAACAGTCAAAAGTCGTTATATTTCATAAGCAATTATACACACAAACATCAAATTAATAATGAACACAATATTCATAAGCCACAATTTGTTTTTTTTTTTTTTTCCGATGAGACAACGAGTTTTTAATGGTAAATGATAAATTATAATGAACACAATACTCACAAAGTCAGAATTTTTTCTTTTATTTGGAGGAGACAATGAGTTTTTAATGGTAAAAAAGGAACGAAAAAAATTATTGACTGGGAGGAGAATCGAACCTGTGTTGTAGGATTTGCCAACTATAACAACTAACCACTTGGGCAACTGGGCAATTTAAAATTTCAAGGGGGGCAAAATTAAATATTCCTTCCAGTTTAGTCATAAAAAATCTATAAAATTAGGAGCACTAGTAGAAATTTTCAAATTTCACTTGCCCCTACATAGGTCCGCCCCTGTCTACATCGAAGTCTGGTCTATCACACTACGAAATATCCATTCTCTCATTCCTTAGACAACCGAGATTGAAACCTTACGAAAAGGACTTACTGCATTCGTCTTCCCTGGAGCAAGTGATCGAAGAATGGGATAGGGAATAGAGAGTTACACCGAGGTTGGTGGATTAAGCCTTTGAGACTCGCCAAGGCCAAGCCACATACATTACTTCTATGAAAATGTTTGTTCATGAAGAAACAACGGTTTAATGGCTAGATGTTATTTTTGGTTAACCAGCTGCTTTGATTGGACTCATTTGAAGGAGATAAATTATATGAAAAAGTGGCATTTGGAAATTCTATATACAAAATATGCGAAACAGCAAAGTGTCTCGGTTTTTTCTCTCTGGCACATTTGGAAAGGTAGTTGTGGAATGATATTTCAAGAAAAACTCCCATCTGCCAGCATAACCATGAAGATAACTCTAGCTGATGAAATGAAATTCCAAAATTTGAAACTACTTGCCCTCGTGCAAGATCAAGACTCGCTCAAAATGAACACTGATTGTGCTTTTGCAGATGATACCAAATGTGGGTTCTCTGGGATGGTTTTGAGAAATCATTTGGCCAAGTCTCTAGGCCTTGAGAGATGCTGTGTCCATGGATACAAGTTTTGAAGGCTGTCTTTTAATCTCCTCAACTTTTGCCTCTGAGCACCTTTGTGTGTGTGTTTTGAGTTTGGCAATAATTTATGGGTAACTTACACTTTGTACTCTATTCTGGTATATATGTCATTTGTACCCTTACTGTTTACACCCTTACTAGTACATATGTGGGTTTTTTCCCATACCCCTTATCCCTCCAATGAACTGTTTGTCCCTTTTAACTTTTACTACTTAAGATAAGAGTAATACAACTTGTGCCATAAAATATTATGACAATTTATGACAATTATACCCTTTTTTGCTCCGCTATTGTTGAAGTAACAGAAAAAACCACACAATATAGAATCAAAAGTCTGAAATTGAAAATAACTTGAGCAAAATTTATGAACCAAAATTTATGATGGGAAACAAATTTATGAAGCCAAAATTTTCCTATCTACACATATATATTTATTTTGCTAGAATTGAGACCTTAATTGTTTCACACAGTATCACTTAATACATCACTGCAAACACTAGCAAGCCAAAACCAAAAGGGAGAAGAACTAGCACCATCCAAAAGCTTACGCCATTAACACTAGCTTTACCCATTCTGAGCACAAACCCACCTTACAGGCACATAGATACCCCAAAAAAAGATAGTAGACCTTTAGTCGGAGCAAACATGCAGTAGCAAAATCTTTTAAATAGGTGCTGGATCTCAAGCCTTGAGCTGCCTTTTAAATAGGTGCTAGACATATTCATCACCTCCTGTTCATGCTTCTCTATATGCATGATCCACCAAAAGTGAATGTCTGCTCCTAATGGAAAGAAGCTGCGAGAAATTAAATAAAAAAGCATGCATTTAGGTTTCGTCCTCCATTAAACATTCAATTTGCAAAGACCAAGACCAAGACGGGCTATGCCACAACTCAAAAAGTATAAAACATGTGTCAAGCAGAAAGAGCAGGCACTATGTCTGTGCCACATCTGTATGATTGTGAAAAAAAGAGTACCACAGAGCACATTGAGCTCTTTAAGAGTTCCAGTCGTCAATTATTACCTCTTATTAATAATGGGCCGATATGGGCTAAAACTAATTGAAATGTACCTTTCAGAATCTTCAATTAGATAAAGATAAATAACACTTCAGTGGAGAAGTAATAAGGCCGGTTACAGCGGGCAACTAGTTCAAGAAGTGGGGCTAAATATGAAAGAGAACTACAGAAATCACAAATAAACTACTGGCTCGGATATGATTAGTCATTGCAGAAATAAGCTACTTACATTTATCAGTTTTGGGCGGTGCAAAGACTAATTCTTCGTACGGACCGTTTTGGACCATAAGTTCTCCATCTCCCTTGAGAATTTGGAACTTTACCATATCAGTCGGACCAGTTCCAGTTCCATCATTTAACGTTCCAAAGAAGTGATATATAGTAGACAGTTTACACATCCGGGATATGTTTGTTAAGAATCATTTTAGTTTTCTGGCAATAGTGTTTAATGTTTGTCAAGCAGAACAACACCAGGCACAATGTCTGTGCCACATCGGCATGATTGAAAACAAAAGAGCTCCAGAAAGCACATTGAGCCCTTTAAGAGTTCCAAACATCAGTTATTCCCTTTGACTAGATTTATATTGGACCAATTAGGGCTAAAGTAATTGAAATGTACCTTTCAGAATCTTCAATCAGATAACATAGCGATCACTTTAATCGAAAAGAAGCAAAATGCCAGTTACAGCGGAAACTAGTTTAAGAACGGGACCTAAATATGAAAGAGATCTACAACAATCATACATAAATTTAATCAGTTAGTGCAATGTTCCATGACTAATTCCTAGTACTAATGACTCTGAAATCACCACAAGGAAACTGCTTGTGACCGAAGGCACTACTCTAAAGAAAATAACAACCTTAAGATTAGCTCTCGCTGGTAACTCATGTTTGAGTTTTCTCACATCATTCAGTAACTAAAATTATCAGCTTGTATGAGCACGATATCCCCTACGAATAGCTCTCGCTGGTAACTCATGTTTGAGTTTTCTCACATCATTCAGTAACTAAAATTATCAGCTTGTATGAGCACGGTATCCCCTACGAATAGCTCTCTCTGGTAACTCCCATTTGAGTTTTCTCACTGTTGTGAAAAAACGAAAAATATGCAGAAAGAAAGAATCAAAACACACAGATTTACGTGGTTCGGCAAAACAGCCTACTCCACGGAGTTGCAGAGATTTCACTAAAACAGACGAATCGTCTCAGAAAGAATTACAAGCGAAATCAGAACGCTCAACATAACATGCTACGAACCCTAAGAACTCTATAAATAGACAACCTATCAAACCGGGCCGGATCCAAGCCCAAACGGGTCAAAACGGGTCAAAATATTTTTTTCGGGGGCGCTGCCCCCGAACCCCCGGAGACATGTTCGTGATCGCTACGGCTTGGGCCTACCGGCCCAAGCCTTCGCTCCACGAATCATGTCTCCCTTTCCGGGTCGTAGCAAAACATGAACCGGGTCGATTCATAAAACGGGTCGCCCATGAACCAGGGCTCCACCCCAACAATTCTCCCACTTGGAGACTGGTTCAACATCATGTACCAGAACCACATCTCCTAACATAATCAAAGCTCCATCCCTGCAACTCAACTCATCTTCTTCAAGAAAGAAGACCCACTGAAGCTGCGCACAGCTTCAGTTTCCCAACAGTAACAACCTTTGTGAACATGTCTGCTGGATTCTCACTTCCACAAATCTTCTCAAGCTGAACCTGACAATCATCAAGTAACTCACGGATGAAATGATACTTTGTCTCAATATGCTTGGTCTTAGAATGGAACGCTGGATTTTTAGCAAGAAAAATAGCACTCTGACTGTCACTGTGAAGCGTGCCATTCTCCTGTATCTTCCCCAACTCTCCTAAGAACCTCTGCAACCATACCATCTCCTTTGCAGCTTCCGTGATAGCAATATACTCAGCTTCCGTTGTTGAAAGAGCAACAACCTTCTGTAAGTTAGAACCCCACGACACTGCCGTACCACCCAAGGTGAACACATACCCTGTAGTACTCTTCCTCTTATCCAGATCACCAGGAAGATCAGCATCAACAAAACCCTTAAGTTTCAAAGCACCTCCACCGAAACATAAGCACGTTTCTGAAGAACCTCTCAAGTATCTTAAGATCCATTTAACTGCCTCCCAATGTTGCTTTCCTGGATTACTCGTGTACCTGCTCACAACTCCCACTGCATGGGAAATATCTGGCCTAGTACAAACCATAGCATACATCAACGAACCAATAGCTGAGGCATATGGAGTCTTACCCATGTGTTCCCGTTCTTCAACTGTCTTTGGTGAATCACCTTTACTCAATCTAAAATGACCCCCAACGGAGTGTTCACAGGCTTAGCCTGATCCATGCTGAATCTGCTTAGTACCTTCTTCACATACTCTGTCTGGGACAAATACAAAGTACCCTCTGGCTCTATCTCTGACTATCCTCATACCAAGAATCTGACTTGCAGGGCCCAAGTCCTTCATGGCAAACTGTGTAGACAATTTCTTCTTCAAGTTGTTAATCTCATCCAAACTAGATCCTGCGATCAGCATATCATCAACGTATAAAAACAAGATAATGTAGGAGCCATCAAACTGTCTAACATAGCAACAATGGTCTGCATGACATCTCGTGTACTTTAAGCTGCACATAAAACTATCAAATTTCTTGTTCCACTGCCGAGGAGCTTGTTTCAGACCATACAAGCTCTTCTTCAACCTGCACACAAAATTCTCATTTCCCTGTACCTCGAAACCCTCTGGCTGATGCATATACTATTCTTCCTCCAAGTCACCATGAAGGAATGCAGTCTTCACATCTAACTGCTCAAGATGTAAGTCTTCTTGAGCAACCATACTCAGCACCAACCTGATAGTTGTAAGCTTCACCACAGGTGAAAATATCTCAGAATAATCAATTCCCTGCTTCTGCTGGTACCCCTTCACAACAAGTCTTGCCTTATACCGTTTACTTCCATCAGAAAATTCAAAAATTCCCTGCTTCGAAAATTCGCCTACCTTAATGGACTGGAATTTTGGGCCAGTGTGCTCATCAAGCAGATTATGAGAACACCTATCCATGACCTCACTGGGAAATGGAAGGGTTCCAGAAGAGGAAAATCCCTCAAAATCCTCCAAGAGTAAGCTTCCATCATCTCCTTCGTACTCGTCGTAGATTGGAAGAGTTTCCCAGTCCACCGAGCTACCTTCGAGTGCAACAATGTCCAAGTTTGCATGACAAGCGTCATGAAACAGGTTTTCTTGACATCCCAAGCCTTCGCTCCACGAATCATGTCTCCCTTTCCGGGTTGTAGCAAAACATGAACCGGGTCGATTCATAAAACGGGTCGCCCATGAACCAGGGCTCCACCCCAACACTCACATCATTCAGTAACATAAAATTATCAGCTTGCATGAGCACAGTATCCCTTGCATGTGTAGGGTAAAACACGATTGAAAACAAATCGCCAAACAAACCAAAATGGCCAAACAAGGCCTAAAACTAAAAACAAACAAAAAAAAAAAACAACCCAAACTGGTGTCAATCCAAAAGTCACCACAGAACGGTGAAGCGGTAAGGCGGTGGTGAAAGGAGACAAGGCCTAGGAGGGCGTTAGGCGGCGCTGAGACTAGGACGATGAACGACGGCGCAAAACCACAAGCAGCGACGGAAGTACAGCTAAGGACACCGGAGAAAAGATGAAACTCCCGAGACTAATGAAGCCGGAAGGGGATGAAGCCAAGGGGGATGAACCCTCTACCATCACCAGATGCACGAACGGCCAAACAGTGGTGCAGGAGGCCGACGAGAAAAGAAGATTTACAGAAAAGGATTCCCCATGAAGATTGTCGGATGAGGGATGGATACAAACGGGGAAAACGAAACCTGTAAAAAATCCCAAAATAGATATGGCTCTACAGAGCTTTCAACGGCGGGGGAAGGAGACCTCCAAGAACCCAGAGAAGAATTGGACAATTAATGGTTGGCGACCAAGGGCGAGGAGCAAAGAACCACCATTGTGGCAAATTATCATGCCATTTAAGTAACTTGACACGGGTTGCATTCTATACACATGAAGAAGCAGACAATATCCTAATATAATTTTCAGGGTTGCATTCTATACACATCAAGAAGCAGACAATATCCTAATATAATTCTGAATTTGAATTCAACGATATACAACATCAACTCAAATGTATAATCAAGCTTATCCCAGCGTATCACACAAGTAGGACACCGAGCACATCTTTTATATACCTCTTCCCTCCCTCGAAAGGGATATATTAACTCTATGAAGAAACTTAGGGAATTAAGAGAGAGAGAGAAGAGAGAATAGTACTTACTTTCTCTTTACCCCGGTTTCAATTCAATATGGAAATCGTCTTCCTAGGGGTTTCCTCTGAAGGATCTCCATCTTTTTAAGACTTGAGGAGAAACTTGGGTGTTTTCAACAAAGCTCAAATAATATAGCTTTTTTAGGAACAATTTCCCCAAAAAACTTTATCTACAAGCAAACCATACACTCAAGTCTTGGTGGGCGAGACGTACTATTGGCCACAAATGCGGGACGATGTGGAGGCATTCGTTTGGACTTGTAACAAGACAAGGGGGAGCTACGTGCACGAGGAGGAATATTGGAATCACTTCCCGTACCAGAGAGGCCGTGGGAATGTTTGACCATGGACTTCATCACATGGTTGCCGAAGTTAGATGGATTTGGGACGATTATGGTGGTTGTGGACCTAATTTAAAATCTTGCACGGACGAGGAGGCGGCCAAACTCTTTCACAAGACGTGGTGAAGTATTGGGGAGTTCTAAAGTCGATAGTGAGTGACCGGAACAGCCGATTCACCGATAAATTTTGGACGGAACTCTTTAAGTTATTGGGCACGGTGCTTAACTTCTCCACTAGCTTTCATCCGCAAACCAACGGGAAAACTGAGCGGGTGAACCACATGTTGGAGATCTACTTTAGGAACTATGTGAGTTCCAACCAAAAGGATTGGGCGAGGCTGCTTGATGTTGCCCAATTCTGGTACAACCTACAACGATCCGAGTCGACAAAGAAAAGTCCGACCGAGATCGTTATAGGACAACAACCATTGACTCCAACCACATTGGGGACACCTTATTGAAACGATCTAACCACAAGTGTATGGCCGTCGTGTGTAGTAATATCCAGAAATCCGGGTTTATCAAACCCAAAGGACTTGTCGTGAACTAATTAGCACTATTAACTTTGTGTGGGCTAGCAATTGAGAGAAATTTCTAAACTAATTAATTGAAAAGACGACGCAAATATTTAATTATTGAGGTTTGATATAGGAGGAACAAACAGAACACCTCGTTTGGGGGATTTTTAGGATTTTCTTGTTGACGACGTTCTACGATTTGTGAAACACATACGAAAATCACTTTGCTAATCGAGCAAAACTAACTCACCAAGTTACCAAGTGAGCATCCTGTGCCTAGGTTAGATTAAAACCGAGTTACCAAGTTCTAATTATCCATAAACATGCATTAACGATGAATTCTACTCTAACGATCCCATTCAACGTGGCCGAGTTACCAAGCCTATGAACGGGTGATTGTTTAATTTTCCGGTTTCTTACCGAGTTACCAAATAATTACAAACTAAGTTCTAACTAACAAGACCTACCCAATTAACAAGATGAGATGAAGATCACAAAACAATCATAGCAAACGTAAAATCATCAATTAGGTTTATCAAAACATGAATCTCAATTCATAAAACGCATAATCAATGTGAAAACCCTAACCCAAAACTCGGGTCCTGATCTAAGAAGTTTAGCTACGCATATTCATGATCACAACGACAAGAGTTTGTGTGATCATGATCAAAAACAAATAAACGAAGGACAAAAGAGATCAAACAAGGTTTCCCAAGCTCCACGATGTGCTCCAATCTCCAAGTTGATGTCCGGTCCTTCAATACTGCGTCTCTCCTCTGAAAATATGACTTAATATGTCTAATATACGTTCCCTAAGAGTCCCGTCTCAATTAGGAAAGTTTTAGACATCGTTTCCTTAATTTTGGCCGCCTCTGCACAGTGTCTTCGTGCGAACACTTTTCTCTTCGCACGAAGAGTCTTCGTACAAAGAATTTTTCTCTTCGTGCGAAGGTCTTCCCAGAAAGGGGCAGTTCTCTGTTTCAAGAAGACTTATCTGCTGCTCCAAATTTTGACTAAGTATGAAGTCTTCATTTTTGACGGACCATAACTTTCTCTTCCGACTTCCATTTTAGCTCCGTGACCCGCCGTTGGAAATCTCTTCGAGTCTATTTTCAATTTCCACCGGCCTCAATTCCATCTTCATTGTAAAAATCAAAATATTCTTGAAATAGTGAAGATTGGTCACTTTTGCTCCTCCCATTTTGCTTCTCTTGCTTCCTCTTGACTTCCGAAGCTCGTTTTTTCTCTCCACTTGCTCTCCTCATGCAATGTTCTTTTAAACCACAACACGAACACTACCACGAAGATCAAATGTGAGAAAATCATAGAATTCATATGTAAACTATGCAAGAAACGCCCGGATTGTACGTTTAAGCTAAAAAACATCCAAAATCTAATTTTCTTCATATTTTGGCCAGAATCTCATCACTTTGCACCAAAAGCACACAAATAACAATGTAAAGTGTACGTAGGATAACTCTTATTAAGGAGTTATCAAATACCCCCACACTTGCCATTTGCGCGTCCCGACAAAGTCTCATCTACTTTGTTCGTCTGTCTACTAACCGACAAGACACACACGACTCAAACACGACTCACGACACAACAATGCAGCAATATGATGCAAACGCAAATTCTAGACTCTATCTTAACACAACACACAAAACGCTTTAAATATTTCTTTTTGGTAAGATCAGGGAATCTCCCTCTCATCAACTGAAAATCATCAAGCTCTCACTAATCCTTTTTGAAATTCATATACACGTAGCAAGAATTTGAAATAAAAGTTTGATTCAGTGCAAAATCTCACTAAGGCGTCCCCTTTCCTCCACCAATTCAAACCAAGACACAAGCACGTCCTAAGCTTCATTGGGTCTAACTCTAATCAAATTTTACTGTGGCCTTTCTTCGCCAAATCATTTGAGGTTTTCAGACCCTCTTAGCCTTTATTGCGTTTGAATGCAAATTGTCCCGGTGAAGGGAGTCACAACTCCTGAGAAATAAGGCTTGACTCTAGTTTTCCTCTCTAAGCTCTACTTGGATGGAATCCAAATTTTCCGTGTGACTGGAAGCACATTAGGTTGTTTCTCCTTGAAGCACAATTTTATTTTCTTTCTCTTTTTTCCAGATTTTCTTATTTTCTTTTCTTTCCTCCTCTGTTTTTACAACCGTGCAGTAGAGCATAAAGAGAGTGAGCTTTTTCGGTTAACTCTTGTGACCACCGTAAGGGATGGTGGTGTACACCCCTCAACTTCACTTAGGCTGAGGCAACCGTACCACATGAAACCAACTCTACACGAAGGTCAACCCCAGATCAACAAGAGACCACAAGTTTCGACTTGAAAACAGAATATTCAGCTACAAGCAAAACTCAATCTAATTAGCACACTATAGGAAACTTAGGTATACTTTTTCATGTCATTCTT
Organism: Linanthus parryae; assembly: GCA_023055425.1. Lineage (NCBI taxonomy): Eukaryota > Viridiplantae > Streptophyta > Magnoliopsida > Ericales > Polemoniaceae > Linanthus > Linanthus parryae. Next base: position 129,554,436 of record JALGPY010000001.1, read on the forward strand.
TCACAACTTCCATAAATTCCCGGGACATCCTTTGATGAAACCTCTATATAAAATATCTAAAGAATAATTTTTTTTCTACTACGGCACTTCCTACTCAAAAGGATTCATTCACTAAGCTCTCTTCAGCTTCAAGATCCTCAATTGTCTTTTTCTCAAATTTTTAAAATTTTCAATTTTTATGAATTTTCTCTTTTTCTCATTTTTTGATTTTTTTTAATATCCTACCTCTATATGCAAGGCTTTGACACGAAAAAAATTTGACACAACACCACTCAACTTTTGGTGGGTAGACTCAATTATTTAAAAGTGCAAACAATATGTAAACTACTTTACACAATACAACAATATAAGGAAAAACGTAATACAAATCACTGACTCTACACACAATACCATCTACACAATCTACATGTAACTGGATATGCAAACACATTTGGCTAGCAAACAGATAAATCACCCCCACACTGAATCCTTCGTGTCCTCAATGAATTTAGAGATTAAACATATGACTCAGCAATCAATGTGTAGGACCAGGAGATGAGATGGAGCTATGACATACTTAAATAAAATAAATACAAAATCCAACAAAAGAAAAAGATACTCACAACCACCTCAAGGGTGGGGAAGAAATCACGCCAAGCAGTCCCCAAGCACAGTAGTGGCGCCACCATGCTCCCAACGGTCAGTGTGTACTCGCACACCGGGGTCGACTGCCCTCCTCCACTAAAATCCATGTCCGAAGAATCCCCAACTCGCATGCACGAGTCCCTGTGAAGGTCATGTGTGCCATGGCACACCGGGGTAGATTCTACCATAACCTGCTCAAGTATGTCACTAAGAAACATCATTAGTCCCTCTCTCTCTCTCATCTCTCCAAATAACACAAATAAGAAACACACACAACTGTATTAAAAACACACTCCCTAGGCCAAAGCATAAATACGTTGGGTTGCCTCCCAACCAGCGCCTTGTAAGTTAAGGTCGACGACCCGACCCAGTTACCTCAGATAGGTTAAGGAGGTTTTTCTCTCCACTTCCTCTTCTTCCACCATCGTCTCTCTTTTTGTCTCTCAAGTGAGCATGCATGAGATGCATATGGCGCAAAGAAATTGTAGAAGACGGCCTTGAAAATTTTCTTCTTTCTGTGCTTTCACTCCTTGATCACTTGTCTTCTCGAGAATTCATTCACCACATCATGACCCCTTGTACCTTTCCTCTTCTTCTTCTTCCAATTATTCAAAGTCAGTATCATCAAGGACCGATCATGTGGAGATAGAATCCCAAGTGGCACAGTAATGGCATGGAGTACCGTCTTGACTGCTTCATTTCCTAGTGTTTGTCTTGGAATCACATGTGGCAATTCATTTATTGCATAAAACTGGGGTCTTTGGTCTTTCTCATGTGATTCACCCAATTTTATGATCTCCAAGAGATATGGATTAGGTGGAGAAACTTCATGATACATGTCCTTGCAAACATCTCCATGCAGTAATTCCTTAGCTTCATGACTTTATTTCTCAAAGCAAATATATTCAGTGGGCCATAAGCTTGCGATGTCCACACTCTCCCATTCATGCCATGACTCCAGAATTATGCGAGGCACAAGTTGTATAGGCTTCACAATATCATCCCAATCTGAGTCCGAATCTGAGTCTGAATCTGAGTCTGAAGCAGTCCGAGGATCTATTACTTCACGATGAACAGTATTATAGACATAGACCTCTGGGGGTACTTCGTCTTCCTCTTAGCACTCGTCAACTAAGTCAGGAATGATGTTGCTTGGCCCATGGTCATTATCTGCCTATGTCAATTCACTCGAAAGTCCTGCCAATTGTTGTCCATGAAGCTGGAGTGATTCCCCAATCTTACTGACCCTTTCCTCCATTCTGTTTAATTTAGTTAACATGAGATCCAGTACTTCTCTAATTTTCTCATCTTCTTGATTGCAAGGAGGAGGGGTGTACATATCTCCATACGAGTAGTACGACTGGTAGACTGGAGATTGCCCATAGTAATTCTGTCCCCACATGATTACCAAGAAGCCTTCAAAATTATTCGCTAGGAAGCAGGTGAGATCAACAAATAAATAAACAAAAGCAAAAAAAACCCTAAAGTTTTATTCTAACTAATTCAACCGAAGTCCCCGACAACGGCGCCAAAAACTTGACACGATCTAACCACAAGTGTATGGCCGTCGTGTGTAGTAATATCCAAAAATCCGGCTTTATCGAACCCAAAGAACTTGCCGTGAACTAATTAGCACTCTTAACTTTGTGTGAGCTAGCAATTGAGAGAAATTTCTAAACTAATTAATTGAAAAGACGACTGAAATATTTAATTATTGAGGTTTGATATAGGAGGAACAACCAAGACACCTCGTTTGGGGGGGATTGTTAGGATTTTCTTGTTGACGACGTTCTACGATTTGTGAAACACATACGAAAATCACTTTGCTAATCGAGCAATACTAACTCACCGAGTTATTAAGTGAGCATCCTATGCCTAGGTTAGATTAAAACCGAGTTACCAAGTTCTAATTATCCATAAACATGCATTAACGATGAATTCTACTCTAACGATCCCATTCAAAGTGGCCGAGTTACCAAGCCTATGAACGGGTGATTGTTTGATTTTCCGATTTAATAATTATCGAGTTACCAAATAATTACAAACTAAGTTCTAGCTAACAAGACGTCTCCAATTAACAAGATGAGATGAAGATCACGAAATAATCATAGCAAACGTAAAATCATCAATTAGATTTATCAAAACACGAATCTCAATTCATAAAACGCATAATCAATGTGAAAACCCTACCCCAAACTCGGGTCCTGATCTAAGAAGTTTAGCTACGCATATTCATGATCACAACGACAAGAGTTCGTGTGATCATGATCAAAAACAAAGAAACTAAGGAGAAAAGAGATCAAACAAGGTTTCCCAAGCTCCACGATGTGCTCCAAGCTCCAAGTTGATGTACCGTCCTTCAATACTGCGTCTCTCCTCTGAAAATATGACCTAATATGTCTAATATATGTTCCCTAAGAGTCATGGGTCAATGAGGAAAGTTTTAGACATAATTTTGGCCGCCTCTGCACAGTGTCTTCGTGCGAACACTTTTCTCTTCGCACGAAGAGTCTTCGTACGAAGAATTTTTCTCTTCGTGCGAAGGTCTTCCCAGAAAGGGGCAATTCTCTGTTTCAAGAAGACTTTTCTGCTGCTCCAAATTTTGACTAAGTATGAAGTCTTCATCTTTGACAGACCATAACTTTTTCGTCCGACTTCCGTTTTAGCTCCGGGACCCGCCGTTGGAAATCTCTTCGAGTCTACTTTCAATTGACACCGATCTCACTTCCATATTCATTGTAGAACTCAAAATATTCTCGAAATAGTGAAGATTGGTCACTTTCGCTCCTCCCATTTTGCTTCTATTGCTTCCTCTTGAACTTCAATTACAAAATATGTTTGTTACAAGATTCATGTAAGAAATGTTATGGATTGTGATTTTAATATGATTTATACCTTGAAATATTTCAATTTCAGATCTTGGTAGAAAATTTCTTGCATGTAACAAGTTTTGAAGTATGGAAAATTGCAAAACTCATGTTCTGAGCCTATTTTCACAAAATTAGGAAAACTGCTTAACAATTTCAGAAAATTATGAAAATTTTATAGTTGTGTATTTGTATGTGATGTTTCTAAAGTAAAAATTCAGAGCCATTGGATTTGTATTTAATTTTTAATCAGCCAAAAACTGGTTCTGTTTTAACAATCTGTCCAAGCCCATATCAGTGCAGTTTTTCATGAATTTCATGTACTTATTCTACTTAAATTCTTACCAAATTTGGATATCTTATTCCCATACATGTTAGCTACCTACTTTAAAAAATTTATAATTTTTGAAATTTATTTTAATTTTTTATGAATTTATTTCCAAGGCTGCTACTAGCCTCTGTTTTCATAACAAAACAGATCCGAAAATTTATGTTTAAAAATATTTACAAAAATTTATAATTTTTTATATTACATTATGTTATGGGTAAAATCTTTATCTATGATATGTAAAAATTTCGAGTCTCGGATAATTATTTTGGATTACATATGAATTTGTGAACTATCGGTAGTTACACTTTGCCTACAAGTAAATTTAGAAATTTGTCAAGTAAGTTTTGCAAACCTTATGTTCGAGTCTAAATTATAATTTATCATGTTTATAAAGTATTTTAACCATGTTAGTAAGTAAATTCTTAGGTTTTAGTAAGTAGCACGTTATGTTAGTTCGAGTAATAACTAGTTATGACACACTCGTAATGTAAATAAAACCATCTAGGTTGCATTGCATGTCATAGAAATAATGTGTGATTCGTGACACTTATGTTGTGCTTCTATATTTTGTGTTATGTGTGTCAATATCAAGTTAGGACCAAGCTAAACTCCGAGGGTAAGATTCTTAAAGTTTGAGACTAATTCGGGCATTGCAAGGTGAGTTACCCTACCTCCCAAAGTTTGTACCGAACCTCAAGTTTCTTACAAGCTTAAGTATGTTCATGTTATCCCTAATATTATCTATGTATGCTTTTTTTACTTAAGTAAATGTTTTATGCTCCATGGATGCTAAGAAAGATAATTGAACGTTTCATAAGATATAACACAGTTTTCAGAAAGGCCACGGTACCGGAGTGAAACCTCATGTTGGGTGTAGGCAGGCTACGACCCTTTTGCCGGGGCAATATAAGCAGGCACGCGTCGCCTCACGAGCCGCCGCGATGGACATGTCCCTACGTTATGTTAAGTCACGAAGGTTATCACGGGCCATAAGATATGAAACTAAGAAAACACGTTTAAGTATGATAAGGTCTCTAGGCGAGACAAATCAAGGTTCCTACTTGGAACAACATGATTTCACGATACAAGTTATGCTTTACGTTACGCTTTCTTTACGATACAAGTTACGCTTTATGAATGTCATGATATTGTAGGGTTTTGATTCATGGATCGCGCAAACGGAAGCATAATCAAACAAACAACCATGCAAAACCCTCCAAGGATCACAAGTCTAGATGCATAACGATAGTGAAGGTAAGAAATCATAAACACACCTTTGGGTTCTCCTTGATGACTTCAAACGCGAATAGTGTCACGTTCTCTATAGTTGATCCACGCCTAGAGTTGATCCTAGATCTCCAATCACCTTGGTGCTAGCCCGGATTGAAAGGAGGGTGAAGGAATCACGCAAAACGAGACACCAAAAGGGGGTTCGGCCCTTTGTGGCGTCGGGGACAAGGGGCGGCGGCAAAGGGGGCGGCGTCCCTCTTTGTGGCTTGCTCTCTCTCTTCTTTGTTCTCTCCTACTCTTGTTATGTTCTCTCTAGAGCATAAAGTGTGTGTAGGGAAGGAAGGAGGAGGGTCCTTTATATAGTCCAACAACTCCTTGTTAACTACCTAAAGGACTTATTCTAGTCCTACTAGAATTCAATTTAGTCCCTTCCTTGCAAATTAGTCCCTACTAAGTTTGCAAGGGTTTGCAAAGTGATCCTTCTAATTAATTAATCCAATTAATTAATTCCACAATCTAGTACAACTCTATATAGCGTGTGACCCTATAGGTTCTATCTAGTTGGTAGCAACTCTTTGCTAATATGGAGCGGTTTCTAGCAAAACATCCATTCTAGCCAACTAATAGAATAGTCATCTAGACAACCTTGTACAAGTAATTGTCTCATCCCTTTGCCTCCATATCCGGATTGGACACGAGACATACAAGTCACACTCGTATATCCAATCCCTAGTTTCTCGATCCATGGAATAGCCTTATTCGTGCAAATAACATCAATATCCCATATATTGATTTATTTGAGTCTGGCCAGACATTCTATAAGCACTATCCTCGAGTGGCCTTGGATATTTGCTCCCGTTATGTGGGAGGGGCAAATCCTCTCTACGTCCACTACGATCTCTAAGCTTGCTTCTCATTGTATCCAGTACACGCCTTTATAACTACCCAGTTACGGTGTAGCGTTTAACGCTACCAAGATCACAATGATCCACAACTAGAATATCTAGTGACTTCAAGTCTAAGGATGACAATACCATTGTACCCGAGAAGCACTTGTGACTCAACATAACGTGTATGTAGCCTTCTCGGTGATGGGTCAATCCAGTGCAACATTCCGTAATGCACACCTATGTGTTGGATCGTGATATCTCCATATCAATCCAACCCCATACTAGTCTATAGATGATTGTCCCATTTAATCATTATACTTGACTAGGGATATTTAAGATAAACAACACAATTGTAAATCTAAGGACTTCATTATATTAAATATCCAATAAATAATAAATGAATTTCTAGCCAATTACAAATTCATACTAAACTAGATTGCCTCTAGGGCATCTATTCCAACAGTCTCCCACTTGCACTAGAGCCAATCTGGCGCATCTCGTATGCCCATACTCCTAGTGTGCCCTTCATGCTTCCACTGCGTGAGAGGCTTTGTAAGCGGGTCTGACAGATTATCATCTGTAGGAATCTTGCATATCCGAACGTCTCCTCTATCGATAATATCTCGAATCAGATGGAACTTCCTGAGCACGTGCTTGGACTTCTGGTGTGACCTGGGTTCCTTTGATTGCGCGATCGCCCCAGTGTTGTCACAGAACAACTCCACTGGATCCGCAATGCTAGGGACCACACCAAGTTCAGAAACAAACTTTCTGATCCAAACAGCCTCCTTTGCTGCGCCATTTGCAGCAATGTACTCAGCCTCTGTTGTAGAATCAGCTACCGTCTCTTGCTTGGAACTCTTCCAGCTCACCGCTGCTCCATTCAGGCAAAACACATATCCCGACTGTGATCTAAAGTCATCTCTATCGGTTTGGAAGCTTGCATCAGTGTAACCCCTTACACGCAACTCTTCCTCACCGCCAAACATCAAGAAAGCATCCTTAGTTCTTCTCAAGTACTTTAGGATGTTCTTGACAGCAATCCAGTGACTCTCACCTGGATTGGATTGGTATCTGCTTGTCATACTCAAGGCATATGACACATCTGGTCTAGTACATAACATGGCGTACATGATGGATCCTATGGCCGAGGCATAGGGAATCCTACTCATGCGTTCCTTCTCAATCTCATTGGAAGGACAACCACTCTTCGAAAGAGTGATTCCATGTGACATGGGCAAGAATCCCTTCTTGGAATCTTGCATGTTGAACCGTTTCAACACCTTGTCAATATATGTACTTTGACTTAGGCCTAGCAACCTCTTAGATCTATCTCTATAGATCTTTATACCGAGTATATAGGCTGCTTCCCCTAAATCCTTCATTGAGAAACACTTTCCTAGCCAATCTTTCACAGATTGCAGCATGGGAATGTCGTTTCCAATGAGTAGTATGTCATCCACATACAAGACCAGAAAAGCTACAGAGCTCCCACTAACCTTCTTGTAGACACAAGACTCATCTTCGTTTCTGATGAAGCCAAACTCTTTGACCACTTCATCAAAACGTCGATTCCAACTCCTAGAAGCTTGCTTCAATCCATAAATGGATCGTTGCAGCTTACAGACTTTGTTGGCTTGCTTTGGATCCTCAAAACCCTCCGGCTGTATCATATACACGTCCTCGAGGAGATTCCCATAAAGGAATGCTGTTTTGACATCCATCTGCCAAATCTCATAGTCGTAGTATGCTGCAATCGCAAGTAGGATTCGGATGGATTTGGTCATTGCGACTGGTGAAAAGGTTTCATCATAGTCAATACCATGAATCTGTCTGAATCCTTTAGCCACCAATCGGCCCTTATAGGTAATCACATTACCATCCATGTCGATCTTCTTCTTGAAGACCCACTTGCACCCTATGGGCCGCGCCCCATCAGGTGGTTCCACCAAAGTCCATACTTTGTTGGTATACATGGACTCCATCTCGGATCTCATGGCCTCAAGCCACTTCTGCGAGTCTGGGCCATTCATGGCCTCCTCATAGGTAGTAGGCTCATCATCTATGAGCATCGTGTCACCGGAATCAGTTACGAGAAGTCCGTACCTCTCGGGTTCCTGGCGCACTCTACTAGATCTACGAAGCTCTTGTGTTACCTGAACAGGTGGATCCACAACTGCTTGTGATTCCTGTTCATGTTCCATAATCGGTTCTGTGATTTGTGGTTCTTGAACTTCTTCAAGTTCTACATTCCTCCCACTTGCTTCTTTAGAGACAAACTCTCTTTGTAGAAACACGCCGGTCCGAGCAACAAACACTTTGTTCTCGGTTGGATTGTAGAAGTAGTATCCCTTAGTTTCCTTAGGGTACCCCACAAACTTACACTTATCCGATTTAGGCCCTAGCTTGTCTGATTGTAAACGTTTTACATAGACATCGCAGCCCCAAATCCTCATGAACGACAGTGTGGGACGCCTCCCACTCCACATCTCATATGGTGTCTTCATGACTGATTTAGATGGAACACGGTTAATGGTAAAAGCTGCACTTAATAGAGCGTAGCCCCAAAATGATAATGGAAGATCGGTTTGACACATCATAGACCGAACCATATCCAATAGGGTTCGATTCCTCCTCTCGGACACGCCATTCCATTGTGGCGTTCCGGGTGGAGTGAGTTGGGACACGATCCCACACTCTCTAAGATAGTCGTCAAACTATTGGCTCAAGTATTCTCCTCCACGATCCGATCGTAGAGCCTTGATACTTTTGCCAAGTTGCTTCTCTACTTCATTCTTGAATTCTTTGAACACTTCAAAGGATTCGGATTTTGCCCTCATAAGGTACACAAATCCATATCTACTGTAATCATCAGTAAACGTAATGAAGTAGACATAACCACCCCTGGCAGGCGTGGCAAATGGCCCACACACATCGGTATGTATAAGTGCCAACTGCTCACTAGTCCTCTCACCTTTCTTATTGAAAGGGGACTTTGTCATTTTTCCCAATAAACAAGCCTCACATGTCTCATATGATTCAAAATCAAATGAGTCTAGCAATCCATCCTTATGGAGTCTAGATACACGTTTCTCATTTATGTGGCCTAAACGACAGTGCCATAAATAAGCAGGATTTAAATCATTTATTTTAATCCGCTTGGTATTAATGTTGTAGACAGGATTACTTAGATCAAGGACATAAAGTCCATTAAATAATTGCGCACTAAAATAGTGAATATTATTCAAATAAAAGGAACAACAATTGTTCTTTATTGAAATAATAAAACCTTCCTTGTCCAAACAAGAAATAGAAATAATGTTTCTGCTCATAGCAGGCACAAAATAGCAATTATTTAATTCTAAAACTAATCCTGAAGGCAGAGATAGCTCGCAAACGCCTATGGCCAACGCAGAAACCTTTGCTCCATTCCCAACGCGTAGATCTACCTCCCCTTTAGCCAATCTTTTACTTCTCTTTAGATCCTGCATATTTCGACAAATATGAGATCCACATCCAGTATCTAATACCCATGATGTAGAGACAGTTAAATTGACATCTACAACAAAAATACCTGGTGGTGGTGGAATCACTATTCCAAGCCTCTTGTCCTCCAGATATTTTGGGCAGTTCCTCCTCCAGTGTCCAGGTTGACTACAGTAGTGACATTCACCCTTAGTCACGACCTTGGCAATTGTACCAACAGGCTTAAGGGCTTGTTCCTTGGACTTAGCAACTGACTTGCCTTTGCCCTTGGAGGAAGATGCAAACTTTTTGCCCTTTCCTTTATGGACCATCATAATGGTCTTGCCCTTACCCTTGTTGATGCTCTGTTCAGCCGTCCTCAACATGTTGAGCAAATCTGGCAGTGGTTTAACGATCTCGTTCATGTTATAGTTCATAATGAACTGTCCATAACTCTCTGGCAACGATTGCAACACGAGATCGGTTGCCAACTCTTGGCCGACCGGGAACCCAAGCCGGGCGAGATTTTCCAAGTACCCGATCATTCGGAGTACGTGGGGTCCCACCGGGTTCCCTTCTGCCAGATGACATTTGAACAGTGCCTTTGAGACCTCATACCTCTCTACCCTCGCCTGCTCTTGGAAGAGCTGCTTTAGATGTTCGATCATATCGACAGCATTCATGTTCTCATGTTGCTTCTGAAGCTCAGAGGTCATGGTGCAAAGCATTAGGCAGGCCGCATCATTAGCGTCATCAACACGCTTTTGATACGCCTTTAAGGCAGCAGGTGTCTGATTCTCTGGACCTTCTGGAACTTGCTCCTCTATTGCGTACAGCTTCTTTTCTTGCTTGAGAACAATTCTCAAGTTTCTGTACCAATCGAGAAAGTTGGTTCCTGAGAGCTTGTCCTTCTCAAGGACAGATCGTAGGGAATGTTGTGAACTCGATGAGTTGTTTGCCATTTGGAATTCTACAAAAGGAAAATACGCAAGTTTTAGTATTTGTGAATTTTTGACTATATTTAATAATGGCTAGTTTATTAAATATAGCTCCCACTATTTTACTACGGATTAATAACCCTCAAGATATTAATGCGGAAAATATCCTTATATTTTCTAGTGGGCCAAGATCCATCTTTTTCATCTCCTTATGAGCTTGCTTTGGCAAGTCACCCATAATTCGATTACTTCTTAGGTAGGAACAATTTCAATTGCATCCCATATGCAACTCTTGGTTCAATCGGGCAAATAACTCCTTATTTATCCATCCATATGGATAATCCCAATTGATTGCCTCTAGGTTTCTTAATCAAATTAATAGCCTAGTTGTGCTCAACCTCTTATCTAAACAATTGCACATTGTTACGTGCCATCGCATTCCATCATTATGAACCAAGTCGCCATGCTTTGGCACGCACGAACTTGATAAATAATGATGATAATGAGTGTTTAAATAACGAGAAGGCAAGAACACAATATTTTAAAATTTGAGGGATTTTTCTCAATTTTAATTATTTTGTTGATCAATATCAACTAATCTATCTATTTGAGTTTGGGCACAACTCCAAATAATAGATCCGGGTTGTCTAATTATCTTATTATCCTAATTGCATGCATCATCCATACACCAACCACACAAATAATAAGACAATAAATAAACAACCACAAAACAGAAATTAAACGTGATGTGGATATGGCCTTTTCTAGACTAAGATAATTCCAAGCCAATGGAATTATCTATGAACCCTAAACAAACACATCTCCATGCGTCTTGATCTTTTGGTCCATCCTTCATAGTCATGTGGAATGCTCCATGCTCCATGCTCCATCTTTTGTGGCTCCTTTGGCTTTTGGGCTTCTTTTCTCCAATCTTGGCTAACAATCTACTTTATCTAGCACTAGCTAATATCTATACTAAATAAATCTCACAAGTTGAGAAAAAAAATGGCACGCAGGCCATAAAACCCTAATTAAGTATTACAATTAATTGATCGGCTCGCAGGCCGTAAAACCAAACCACAAAATTAAACATCCACATCAAACCACATCCTAAGGCCATATCCAATCACCATGCGATTTGCACATAAACAGTTAAAATCCAATTTTAACGCGCTTGGTCAATTTTAATTGATTTTAGGATTTCTAGGGTTAAAACGGTCCATGGGCCCAACAATCCAATTGCCCGGGCCCAAATAAGTGAACCATAAAGCCCTAGGGCCGGCCCGGCCCAAAACCCGCAAGCTAGGCCCGCGGGTTAGGGCCGCCCGGCCCCTTAGGGCGCCAAGCTTGGGCGGCAAGCAAGGGGGGCGGCTCCCTAGGGGGCCGAACCTCCTTGTGGAGGTTGTTTCCAAAACAACCTCCTTGCTTGGAGCCCAAGTTTGGTTGTTTCCTTGTTGTGGGAGAACTCCTTCTTCCCCAAGGATGCCCAAACCCTAGATCTAAGATCCTAAAATTTCTCAAACTCACCAATTCATGCATCCAATGCAATAATTGGGTCTTGTTTTGATTAATTCTTTGACAAATTGCATCCAATGCTTGATTTGCCTTGTTTTACGCGATAAACAACAAATTAAGGTGTAAAACAACAAGAATGTAACACATAAACTACGTTTATGCTCTATGACCTGTGGCTCTGATACTACTGTAGGGTTTTGATTCATGGATCGCGCAAACGGAAGCATAATCAAACAAACAACCATGCAAAACCCTCCAAGGATCACAAGTCTAGATGCATAACGATAGTGAAGGTAAGAAATCATAAACACACCTTTGGGTTCTCCTTGATGACTTCAAACGCGAATAGTGTCACGTTCTCTATAGTTGATCCACGCCTAGAGTTGATCCTAGATCTCCAATCACCTTGGTGCTAGCCCGGATTGAAAGGAGGGTGAAGGAATCACGCAAAACGAGACACCAAAAGGGGGTTCGGCCCTTTGTGGCGTCGGGGACAAGGGGCGGCGGCAAAGGGGGCGGCGTCCCTCTTTGTGGCTTGCTCTCTCTCTTCTTTGTTCTCTCCTACTCTTGTTATGTTCTCTCTAGAGCATAAAGTGTGTGTCGGGAAGGAAGGAGGAGGGTCCTTTATATAGTCCAACAACTCCTTGTTAACTACCTAAAGGACTTATTCTAGTCCTACTAGAATTCAATTTAGTCCCTTCCTTGCAAATTAGTCCCTACTAAGTTTGCAAGGGTTTGCAAAGTGATCCTTCTAATTAATTAATCCAATTAATTAATTCCACAATCTAGTACAACTCTATATAGCGTGTGACCCTATAGGTTCTATCTAGTTGGTAGCAACTCTTTGCTAATATGGAGCGGTTTCTAGCAAAACATCCATTCTAGCCAACTAATAGAATAGTCATCTAGACAACCTTGTACAAGTAATTGTCTCATCCCTTTGCCTCCATATCCGGATTGGACACGAGACATACAAGTCACACTCGTATATCCAATCCCTAGTTTCTCGATCCATGGAATAGCCTTATTCGTGCAAATAACATCAATATCCCATATATTGATTTATTTGAGTCTGGCCAGACATTCTATAAGCACTATCCTCGAGTGGCCTTGGATATTTGCTCCCGTTATGTGGGAGGGGCAAATCCTCTCTACGTCCACTACGATCTCTAAGCTTGCTTCTCATTGTATCCAGTACACGCCTTTATAACTACCCAGTTACGGTGTAGCGTTTAACGCTACCAAGATCACAATGATCCACAACTAGAATATCTAGTGACTTCAAGTCTAAGGATGACAATACCATTGTACCCGAGAAGCACTTGTGACTCAACATAACGTGTATGTAGCCTTCTCGGTGATGGGTCAATCCAGTGCAACATTCCGTAATGCACACCTATGTGTTGGATCGTGATATCTCCATATCAATCCAACCCCATACTAGTCTATAGATGATTGTCCCATTTAATCATTATACTTGACTAGGGATATTTAAGATAAACAACACAATTGTAAATCTAAGGACTTCATTATATTAAATATCCAATAAATAATAAATGAATTTCTAGCCAATTACAAATTCATACTAAACTAGATTGCCTCTAGGGCATCTATTCCAACAGATATTTCAAGTGCCACAAGTATATGTATGACTATGACTTATGCTCATGATGCTCCATGGAAAGTTAGCCCTTTTCGTTTTCCAAACCTACGGAGGGGCGTAGATGTAACTCACTGAGGTAGTTGAGCTCGCCCTTTTAAATTACGTTTTTTTCTGTTTCCAAAGACACGTAAGAAGCAAGAACTAGCAATGTTAAGTTGATATGTGGCAACGTGCGTGGTGAAGCTTATGTGCTTAGATGTTGTTAATATGCTAGATGACTTAGAGCTTTTGCGTAACTCATGTTCGTAAATTGTTTAAGCACGTAAGAGTTGTATTTATGTACTTAAGCTTATGTGCTTACGGTACCAGTCGAGAAGGCTAAATGTAAATAATTTCCAAGTTATAAATTTTTCTTTCCAATATTTTCATTTATGTTGCAAGTCGATATGTTTTTTTCAGGACGACCCCAAGTGAATTTTTCATTTACGCTTCCGCAAAGCTTTTCGAATAATCACGATTTTTAAAATCAATGTCTTTAGCCTCTCGATGAGTCAAGACCTCACCGACATGTCGCGCCCTCCTCCCGTTAACGCAAAGTTTTATTAATCGCTAATCGGGGTCGGCGGGAGGGGGTTGTGACATTATCTCATTGTAATGTAGCCCAAAGTGTAGGAAGCTATAGAATCTTGTATAGAAAATATATTAGGCTACAGGATGGGGGAAGGTTCTAGGCCATCAATCCTAGCCGTTGGTTCGTAGATCAACTAGATCCTTCCATGGAGAGGGGATTTGTATATAAGGAGAGCATCTCATTTGCTCCAAACCATCCAAGCATCGTAAGTATTATCCAACAATACAAAGCTCTCTTTCTCCAAGCTCATTGTGTTTTTTCAATTGTTCTAGGCTTACTTGAGTATTCGAGATTTTGTAGTGTACAAAACAACCCCTTCTTATTAACACTTTAGAATGTTCAAGAATCAGCAATGTGTGTTTACACAGGGTATCCATACGGTATCAAGAGATACATATTAATTTCAGCCCTTTGGTGCAAACCGGTCAGCATCCCCATGGGTTCAAAATATGAATTCAAGTGCTAAAACTGGAAAACCTATGAAAACACATAGTGTGCTGCCAATGAGGCTAAAAACAGGTACATAAGCTTCTCAAATTATTGCAAACAGGTTATTCATTCCTAGAAGCATCAACAACACAACCCTAGCAATTCAGATTTGTGAGCAACTACTAAACACACAGTAATGAACACAAAAACAGTTGATACCAGAAATTCAAGATACTTAGGATGAAAAGCAAATCTCGTTCAAGACTATTTGAAAGTATCCAAAGTTAAAAATCATCTTACATCATCAATAAGAGCATTGATGGCTTTCTCAGCGTTCTGGCCATGGATCTCATAGAGCTTGTGGAGCCTATCCACGTCCACAAGTAGAGCATTGTCCCCTGCTAATTCTTGGAATTTTTGCCTCTTGATGAGTGGATCTGGACCAGAGTTCTTCATTTTTCAGAAGAAGAGAAAGGGACGGAAGAGAGAAGAGACACCTGAATGAGGGTTTGGGTGTTTTTTCTTTTACCCCAGGGTATGAGTAATTGTTGGGGGGGGGGTGGGCTTAAAAAGTTGGTGAACTCTTTTTTACTTGCTCCAGCCTCCAAGAGGCCTACTCATGTTGTTGTTGGCCTTGCAATAATATTTTGAGTTAATTGCATTTTACCCCCTTGTGGTTAAGGGTTTGTGCGAAAACCCTCCCTGTAGTTCCAAATGTTGCTCATGTGGTTTGGTTTTTGTGCGATTCCGTTAAAATCTTGGTTTTTATCCCAATATACCCCCAGGTTCGAAAAGTCAAAGTAAAAAAAGAAAAAAAATACAAAAGAAACCGAAGAAAGAGAAATTGGATATGAGAAAAGATGAGGAAGGAGGAGGAGAAGCGGGAGGAGAAGACGGAGGTAGAGGTGGAGAGGAGGAAACGACGAAGCCCACGTTGGAGGAGAACGGCGATGAGGACCCCGATGACGGAAGTGAACAACGACGAAGATGGCGCCGCCACCAAGGTCGCCGACGCTTCCGCACTTCGCAGCGAAGTCTCCGGCCGCCACATCCCTTCTTCACGACGCCACAGCCCCAACTCCATCACCGCCACATATCTGCACCACCCACCTCCACTACCGCATATACCTCCATCGCCTCCCAAACCCATAAATCGCCTCCCACTTTCTCTACTCTTTTTTCTTGATTCAATTTTTAGATTCTCTTACTCGTTCCAACTCCTGAACATGTTTGGATGTGGGTTTGAGGGTTTGGTTGTTGAAAATCCTGAGTTTTTCCGTTAGGGTTTGTGAAGTGGGTCAAACCGATTATGATGTCTCATTCTTTAACATCAAAATTGTTAAATCTTTGACCGATGTCTAATTCTCATTTTTTCTATGAATTTTGTTGTTTCAGAGAGTATGGATATGTGGAAAAGAATATGAAGATGGAGAAGAAGGAAGAAGATGAACATTAGAGAGAAAAGATGACATAGCATAATTAGAGAGAGAGAGGGGAAAATGGTCAGATTATATTATATATGGGAGGGTATATAGGTCTTTTTGACCTAGTTAACAGAAAAATACCCCCTTACAACACAAAAACGAAACCACCGGGAGGTTTATTGTAACATTTGGAATTACAAGGGAGTTTTTCCCACAAACACTTAATTACAGGGGGTAAAATGCAATTAATCCTAATATTTTTACTCATCAAGTATCAAGATTTTGTTTTTACTTATCATGGTCGAATTTTTAACGTAATTATGCATTATTGTTTTTTTACACTTAACCTACCACTATAACAATTCACCACAAAATCTTTACATCATTTTAATTTGTGATCAATAACATATTTTTCGTCCATCTGCGTTATTAAAAGTCACGACAGCTCAAATTTTCGTTTTAAATCTCTAAAATACATTTTTAAAATGGTAAAAGACACTTTCACGCCCTCAAGTTTGATGAAAAGACACTTCCACA
This sequence comes from Linanthus parryae, assembly GCA_023055425.1. Taxonomy (NCBI): domain Eukaryota; kingdom Viridiplantae; phylum Streptophyta; class Magnoliopsida; order Ericales; family Polemoniaceae; genus Linanthus; species Linanthus parryae. The sequence goes on from JALGPY010000001.1 coordinate 129,570,920, forward strand.
CCTTCCTTTGTGGCAAATTACACTCACCCCTTCAGTTTGGCACTCTAAAGGGGTGAAATTGTGTTTTCCCAAACTGGAAGGAGGGAGTGTCTTTTCATGAAACGTGAGGTGGAGAAAGCGCATTTTACCCTTTTAAAATGTAATCTATAAATATATGACCATTTTTAAAATATATTTAGAGATGATTCACAATATATCTATTTAATAAGGAAACTCAGGCGTTTACTGTTCATGTAGATAGTGTTGGCTTAATCCTGGCCGTTGGATTAGAAACAAATCTAAGGCTGAAATAAAGAACCGGGAATTGAACCTCTATGAGCTCTGATATCTCGCTGTCGGGTGGAAAATTAGTCCCGAAGTGACGGTTGATTGGCTAGTCACTTTAAGTCTGTCAATCTACATATCACATACTTTTTTCACCGTGTTCCTCAAAAAAAAAAAAAAAAAAAAACAAAAAACAAAATTGCTTGATGTTGTAGAGTAAAAGTGGATCTATAACACTGTGAAAAAAGTATCAAATAATTGCATCGTGTTGGTATCCAAATCACCTGGTCAAAATGACTCAGATACAAGTCAAAAGTCAAGTTGGGGAAAAAAGAGCAGAGACGGAGTGATAGTAGATGGTAGTAATTGACTGTCATGTCATTGTAGGGTATTTATACCAGTCAATAGTAGTGATATATATGTAAATTACATTTTTAAAAGGGTAAAAGACGCTTTCACCACCTTCGGTTCCATGAAAAGACACTCCCCCCTCCAGATTGGTAAAACACACGTTCACCTCTTTAGTGTGCCAAACTGAAGGGGTGAACGAGTCATTTTCCAAACTGGAAGGTGTGGACGTGTCTTTTCATCAAACCTGAGGGAGTGAAGTGTTGTTTACCTTTTAAAAATGTAATTTATAAATTTAAAACAAAAAAAAAAGTTTTTGAGCTATGTTCCTTTCAATAATGTAGGGGTTTTGGTTGTAAATTTATTATTCAGTACATCAAGTGTCACAAAAACAAATAATGCATATAGAACATAGTAAAATCAAAAGAAGGCTGCTCTTTCTTCTGTAAATTGAAATTTAGTTGTTTAGGGAAAGCACAAAGTTTAGTGTCTTCTGAGTATGTTTTTTAAACTGGTGCCAAAGAGGATATAGGCATTAAACTAGTATAATACACAATCGATGCAGACTACTTTCTTCACATAAGAGTTGAAATTGAGTAGGTATCAAGCAATAACTTTGAAAATCACATCAATCAAGTTAACTTACATTTCCCCACACAAGATATTTCTTGGTACATTGACAAATTGACCACAAGTACTAGAGAGATAGTGAGAGTTGCGGAGGATATTCTCGATACATTACTCGATGGTTCTGGATGTTCTTATTATTTTATTAGGAGCTTCGTCGTACCGAGGTAGGAAATCTCAACGTTATAGCCCTAAATGTATTGCGTTGCCTGTTTATATGCTAGTCTTTGTATTGCTTAGATATATTCATTATAATTGTCGAATTGCCATTACTGTGTCGATGTTATACATGATTATTTTGAATTTGTAAATTGATATATGATTCATGTGGAGATGCTAACAAATTGTTATTTGTGTATTTGAATCATACATAGATGCTGCTGAAACTGCTATTCGAATATGCTGTTGATATTCGTGACTATGCTGGATACATGCTATCAACTGTGTTGATTGTTGATATGCTGTTACCATGATGATATTGTCGATATTGCTGTTCATGCACGATTTACATGTGAATTTAATATGAAAGTGGAAAGATAAATGGACGGGGTTAGGGATTGTACATCCCTTGGGTCAAAGACCCTGATTGCACCCGAGACCTGGTGCAGAAAGCACTACCGGCTTGATGGCAGGTAGGTACTCTGCTCCTAGCTGAGAGCGCGTATACGGAAGTAGGCTGACTCACTCCTAACTGCGAGCGCGTATGTGAGCGCCCCAGATTCCATGAAAATAGTAAAACGATTCAAGAATTTTATATGCATGACTTAGTGAAGTATTCATTCATCATTGCCCACTGCACATGTAAACTTGCAATTCATCAATCAATTTCAAAATGGTGGGAGCATTTAACCCTACCAACAAGTACAAAAGAACTTCACTTAAAGGACCTTCCAGCCTAGTTTAAGATGTTTGGGAAGGAGACTTGGTGACCAAAGAGGAATGCATATGGCACGTATGCTAAGACGGTAACAAGTTTTGGAAACTTCACAACCATTAAGTCATTGTTCCTTACAGACATCTATCTAATGGAAATTGAATTGATATTCTCACATTCAACAACACCTAAACAAAGAAATTGTACACAGAGATTCACATGCTCACGAGCATTCTCTTTTCACAGCATGACCATGAAAGGCTATGCAGTGCTATAAATAATGCTATTTCATATTCTAATTACCATTTTCACCTATCAACCACTAATGTCATGATACCATCCACTCCCATATTCAAATATTCCTTAATAATTTAGCTATGGTACTTTAAATTATCACTTAAGAAAGTAGTTGAAAAAATATTTAAAAAATGAAGGGATAGAATACTGGTTCCATCTTCAGTACAATTCATGGTGTCAAAGGGCCAGTCTGGGACGGGTTGAGAAGGGGCTGGTGCCGGTTGGCGGCCCGGGGGTGGAGGGGCAGACCAAGTTGGTGGCGAGTAAACTTAGCCCGGACCGGTCACGGGCCTGAACCCCACGGGTTAGGGGGGAGGGGGTAGCGTCCTATATATATATATATATACATACATACATATAATATTATTATATATATATTAATATTTTTTGACTATGTTGACTATATATATATATATTAAAAATATATTAATATATATATAATACTATTATATATATTAATATTATTTCAAAACTCGTGACAGTTTTCACCCTTCTACCTTTGTAATAAAATTCGAAGAGAATTACATTATGTTAAGCCGCAATGCAGCTTAAGTGATCTTCTATGGATGTATTCTTATTTGATTGGTTTTACTGATTCTCCTTCACTTACACTTGTTGTCTTCTCGAATCTTATCACCAATTTTCAGGGTTTAAATACCCGGCCTTTGTCAGCTTTCCTACAACAGGTATATCTGTTCCCTTTCTGCCCTATGACCCATTCACACAACCACGAAGAGTGAAAATAGTTTATTTGCACATCTTTCTTGAACGGGTAGTTAGGTTATCATCTCTAATAAATGAAAGATAAGAACTCAAGAATGGTCTTCAAATATCCTTCTGCCAGTTAAGTTCGGGTCAATTTTTCGTGTTAATTTTTACCACGGATTGGCACCAAGGTTAGTGTTGTCGTGCTAACTTGGTTCAGCCTTTGTTAACGTCGTTAGTTGTTTGTTCGAAGGGACAAGCGACATATTTTGTTTGGACTTCAATCCAAGTCTTATTGATTTTCGTCCTACTACAATGGCTGCAATAAGCCAATTATTACATACATAGAGCCAGCCACGCAAGGAGGCTCTTAAGGAATTCGAACTGCCTAACCAAGTAACTACCCGCTGGAAGTAACTGCTGGTAACCGCCTTTGTCCAACAAACTGCCTCACTGGTTCGCTGCTGCTACTGTGCAACTGCACAACCCCAGGACCAGAGCCTGGGTCGGCCTTGAGCCAGAACCTGGGCTTGGCACTGAGCCAGAGCCTGGGCATCCCTGAACCAGAACCTAGGTTTGGCACTGATCCAGAAAATTGGGTATGCCTGAACCAGACCTGGGAATGGTTCTGATCCACACCAACCATCCGTCTAAGGCAACAAGGAAGGAAACAAGGCCAAGGCACCAAGCCAAGGACGGACCATGGCACCAGCCGTGATCACACACGACGTTATCTATCCCTCGTGAACGTTAAGCCAACGTGGTTAAGCACTAGACCAACATGCAGGTCTCGTGTACCACCCGCGGGACCAAGGGACTACGGAGGTAACAACCCTCCCGGGCCACCTGAGATTGACGCCCTCGTCAATGAGTCCAAGTAGGCTGTGATGAGATCCTAAAACTGCCACAGCGAGGTATCCTATTCCCACGTCGCATCCTCAACCGGCCTGTTCTGCCATTGAACCAAGAACTCAGTCATGCGATTCTTCTTGCTTTTCCCAAATGTGCGATGATCCAACACTTTCTCAATGCTTTCGGTGAACTGCTTCCTTATCATTGGTGGGGTTCTCCAGGACTTGGAACGAGCAGGTTCAACTTCATCTTCGTTGAACTTCCAAAAGGAAACTCACATTGGACGTCGGTGGACCTTCAATCGTCCGGGCAACTTCAAGCGGTAGGCAACATTCCCAACTTTCTGCACGATCTCAAAGGGACCATCAAGCTTAGGAACCAGCCCACGGTGCATGGTCTTGCTGTTGATTTTCTTCCAAATCTGAGGAGTCAATTTCAGCAACACCTTGTCACCAACATCAAAATCCAGCGGCCTCCTCTTGCGGTCAGCTTTATTTTTCATCCGTTTCTGTACCTTGCGCAAACTGTCACAAGCTTCCTCAATCATCTCCTGCTTTTCCTCGGCATATCGGTGGGCTACGGGACACTTGCCACTGGACTTCACTGCCACGTCCATGGGCGTCGTCGGCTTCTTCCCCAACACCAACTCGAACGGGACTGCGCTTCGTGGCTAATGAACAGTGCAAGTTGTAGCAAAATTGCGCCGTGTCCAGCAAGTCCAGCCAATTTTTCTGACTGGCCGTCACATAGTGCCGAAGGTACTCCTCCAACAAGTGGTTGATACGTTTGGTTTTCCCATAAGTCTGGGGGTGATTAGCAGTAGAAAACTTCAAGTCGGTTCCCATCAGATTGAATAGCGTCGTCCAGAACCATCCTGTGAATCTAGCATCCCTGTCACTCACAACATCATTAGGCAAGCCAAAATATTTTAACACATTGCGATAGAATAATTTAGCAGCTATCTATGACGTGCACATCGAGGGACAAGGGACAAACACTGCATATTTGGATAAGCGATCAACGAAAACCATCACGGCAGATTTTTCGTCGACCTTAGGGAACCCGCTGATGAAATCCATCGAAACTGAAGCACAAGGCCTCTATGGGACGGGAAAAGGCTGCAACAACCCCGCCTTCTTCTTCTCAATCTTGTCTAGTTGGCACACAAGACACGTCTTGACATAAGTCTCGACGTCCTCCTCCATCTTTGGCCAGAAATAGGAGAGTGACAATAGAGCCATCATCCGTTCACCACCCGGATGGCCAGCCCACTGTGGATCATGCGTCTCTTTCAGTAGTTCCCGACGCAGCCCACCAATTGCAGGCACGAAAATTCTCCCCCCCCCCTTGAATTAGAGGAGATCGGCCTCGATCCAATAGCGCTTCACAGCCCCATCTCTAACCTGCTTCATCAATTTCCCATAGCCAGCATCAGACAGAGCCACATACTTGATTCTTTCCGTGAAATCAGATTCCACTCGAGTGATTGAGTAGAACATTGCAAGGACTTCCTTGTGGCTGAGAGCGTCAGCAACCTGGTTGTGCCGTCCAGGTTTGTGTTCCCACACAAAGTCATACTCGGGTAGCATCTCTTGCCATCTTGCTTGCTTCGCGGAGAGATTTTTCTGCGACTTAAAGAAGGTGTTTGCGACATTGTCTGTCCGCACCACAAACTTTGTCCCCAACATATACACCTTCCAAACCTACAAGCAATGAATCATAGCGACCGTCTCCTTTTCATGGGCAGAGTATCGCTGCTCGGCCGAGTTCAGCTTCCGACTCTCGAAGGAAACCGGGTGGCTGCCCTGCACCAACACACCACCAATAGCTGTGTCAGGACATCTGTATGGACTTCGAAAGGCAACTCGAAATCAGGCAACCAGAGTACGGGCTCGGAGGCAATGGCTGCCTTCAATTTCTCAAAGGCGTCTTGGCACGCCTCACTCCAACTCCACTTTGCATCCTTCTTCAAGATATCCGTCAAAGGGGTTGCCCGACTTCTCTCCATTTTGAGGTAGAAATTCACCTAGAATTTTGCTATTTAACTTTGATTGCAGTGCACGTCTTTGTAGACTGGTGAAGCGTTGATAGACTCGATGGCAAAGCAAAGGTGCCACATATGACAAGTCTCCAATCTCTGTCAAGTGGGTACTAACACTGCGAATTTCAACATATTGAATTAAAAAGAATTAACGGAGTTTGACTAGAAGCTGCGATATTGGTATTTAACACTTCCGTCTCGCCCCTGAACTTTCCCTGCTCAGTCGGAAGGGAGAGAAGTCGGCTTGAGTCAAGGCATTGTCTTCAGCCATTTAAGTTTCACTTATATAGTTCATTTTTCTTCATCATCGTACACATCACTGCTACACTGCCTTTGTTCCCTTCGTGTTGCAACATCCGAGTTGTTCGATTAAGTTTGGTATTAGTTATTTCAGAATTCTTGGAATGAAATTTTTAGACTGGCAACAACAAAACCTGGGTAGGAGTGACTATAACAACAAGTATACGCAGTTGAAGACATTGTGTTTTTCTTTTGTACAGGCCACTAAGTTGCTACATTTTGGCACAATTACATGAAATTTCCCGAATATTGGACTTTAGATAATGCCCTCGGCCACAATTTAGATAGCATTGCTCTCTGTCAGATTTCCTGAAATTCGATCTTTTTTCCTTTTAGCATTGGACGAAGGGGAATAGTCCTCTATACTTATCTTTTCTTTGTCTATGTTCAAAGCTGAAGGGTGTAACCCAATATTGAAACAGGTTTAAAACAACTTTATCTGGGCATCTTTTCACTGATTTCTGATGTAAAAGTTTATAGTGCCATTGGCATACTCACTTTGTTAGACGTATGTTACAATGGATGATACATTTTTAGTGTTTTTTGGCCAGTGCCCTCAGACACGGGCAATCTCCTAGTCCATATAAAAAGAAGAGGGTAGATGTGGATAACTCATTAATTAGTCTTATTCAGCAAACATCTTTGATGGATGATGTATATGAACCGGGAGAAATCATATAAACAAATTTACATCTAGCCAAAGGGAATAATCATCTTTCAGCTATCACTTATATGACAAAAAGAATTAGATCGAGAATTCACAAAGTGACTCGAATAAGAAAGACATGGTCCCTATATTACTAGTACTACTAATCTCTACTATTTAAAAGTTTAGAGAGGTGTTTTTTGACATTAATACTTTCACACTACCTATACTATCCTCGTATCTTAATTTAATTACCTAAAGCCCTAATAAACCCTTCTATTCCTCGGAAAGAAAGAGTCCTTCCTCAATACACCCAACTCTGGCCGATTGTGTTTCACCAAACGACGCCTGTGTATCTTTATGAGTGTATCCAAACATCAAGTTGATTGAATGAAACGAATTCCGGTCACTCCCTTTGCCCTTACTTCCTGATGTGCAGATTTATTATTGAAAATTCTAGATTGTCACGGGAGTATTCATATAATCCACACTGTTGGATCGCGACCACAGGAAGTGCATTGTTCAATTCTGCTCCACAAACGATCAGCATCCAGCCAAGTCAGAGACATAAAAAAAAAAAAAAAAAAAATTCTGAAATCAGGGTACGTGCTCTTTATTTTAGGGTTTAGATAAAATCAACCTGGAGCTTAAACTTCGTTCTTTCAATAGCCAATGATTTGTAAGCATTCGTGAATGGAGTGACTCCAATTTGCTTCAGCAATCCGTCCCTGTATTCTGACTTCTCGACTTACGTTATCAGTTTCTTTGTGCAGCGAGTTGTTGGTTTAATTGTTTCTGAACATCTGATTTTTGGCAAACTCTTATCAGTAAGATTAGGGCTAACTTCTATTTGTGATTGCATAAACGTTTTAAATTGAGGGTTTTTTTTTTTTTTTTTTTTTTTTTTTTTTTTTTTTTGTGTTCTCATTCGATTTTCCCCACAAAAAGGAATACCTAATTCTGTACTTGTTTGATTAATTATCATTAGTGGTCATCCAATCTATATTGGAATGAGATGAATTGCAATATTGGGTACTGCTGATGAATTACGTTAATGTCTGTGGTACCCTTCCACCATATACAACCAATCACACCATTCCGTGTGGAAAGCTTTCACAATACAAACTACTCAAATTTCAGAATCTCTTTGGCATGTCTCGAATTGAAACACTGAATCACAATACAAGCGACTGAAATTTCAGAATCTCTTTGGCATGTCTCGAATTGAAACACTGAATCGAATCTCGATACATCTCATCTCCTCTAATCGAGGGCTTCTAAGAAGCATGGAGGTCTACGGCTTGATCAAAGATAAGGGAGATCAGCCCATGGGTTCATAGAGAACAACAGCATCTCTGGTCATCACCATTGACTGTATAGGTGTTTTGGTTGATGAAGACAACTGTAATTGATGAGGGATCTGACAGAACAAGCCATCTCGGTTGTAAAACGGTTATTTGATTTGCATTGAGGCATAGTGTCTTTTAGAATTCTAAAACAGAAAAGATTCTCGACTTTGTGAATTGATTGTTTCATTTCCAATAACCCATTGTGTATTTTAGAATTCTCAATCAGGAAATCAGGAAGGATTGTTGAAAAATATAAATCATTCACAGTCGTGGCAATTCAGAACTCTTTCACTCCTTTTCCCTAACGGCAACGACTTAGCCTATTCAGGTATGTTTGAGTTTGTTTTTTTTACCTAGATATATCGTAATGATTATTTGTTCTTATCTTACTTAAAGTTGATCGGTTGCTTGCATCTAGGGTTTAGAATATGAATAGAAAGCAAAAATAAGAATCATGAGTACCTGCATTGGAAAATTTGCTTGGATTTCCTAGATGTAGGAGGAAAATGGTAATTCATCCCAGGAGTGATAGCAACACAAAACGGAGCATTAACAAGGGAGGCGTTCACTTGAGAGTTTGTCGAGTTTTGGTTGTTTTGGTAAAGCAGACAGCTTGTCCCAGGTTCTTTATTTTCATTAATAATCTTATATGTTAGAAATCTTTTAATCTTATTATAGACACTTCTCCGCCAAATCATATTTTTCGGGGTCCCTGGATATCTTATACTTTTCTCTGACAATCAACTTCGACGTTGTTTTTCTTGCTAAACATGACAGATGCCATCACTTCAATACATATGAATTTGCCAAGGCTCTTAGAACCTTATACTCAAGTTTTTTGCTATTTTCTTTGATCGAGGAATTCAGGTTGAAACAGAGAACCCGAAACAAGTTATTTCATAACCAGTTAGTTTCATCTTTACTCTTTTAAAAGAGGAAAGAAATAAATGTGTTCCTGATTTTTTTTTTCTACAAAACGCCCTTGCTAAATTGAAGAAACTTACTCTGTGTCACTGTGATCACACATACGCATTGGCTGCTGAAATAATTTCACCAAACTCTTCAATTTCTCTCTTCTCTGCCCCTTGCAATGGGTTTTTGTGTTGAGTTTTGCAGATCAATAAATTGATAACAACTTTTCTTTGTCGTCCAGTGAAGTACGCAATGACACAACAATATACTGATTATACTATGTAAGCGCACTATTTCAGAATAATTAGGCTGTTGTGTTTTGAGACATTTCCCTTGCTATTCTGATGTTATAATAAGGTCCATTCCTATTGATTATACTATTGAAGTTGTAATGTTTCGAATTGGATATGTTCGAAATAACTTGAGACTGGAATATTAGGAGATAACTTGCTGAAAAACTTTAGCTTATTTATAACCAGACATTATCGACAATATCAAAAAGGTGTTATGATTTTCTATTGTTTTATGTGGCGAATATTATAGTGTCCAGTACCTGTAACTGAGTCTTATTTATACACCTAATTTTGTTGAAATAAGTTTCGAATGATTGTTCATTTTGACATTTGTACTATCCAAAAATATGAAATACCACTCCATTTCTTCTATTTGACCCGGTGATCTGGTAGCAAAATGATGCAATTTTTTGTTAATGTTTTCATTGTGCTTTAGAATAAAAGTTGCTCCATAACACGGTGAAAAAATTATCAAAAAATCGTATCGTTGTGCGATCCAAACCACACGGTCAAAGTACTCAAATACGAATCAAAAAGTCAAATGGGGTGAAAGAGAAGAAACATAATTAGTAGGTAGAAGACGTGATTCTTCACGTGTGAACGCACATTAGATTTATGTCATACAACTAACACAAAACAATTTCATTGAGTCAAAGTATACATATAATCATTTATGGATTTTATAACCATCACTGTTAAAAATTCATGTGCTATTCAATTTATATGCACAATGCCAACATGGATGAATACCATACTAATATTAATTATTGTAAAAATGTAAGTACATTTTCATCATTCATTAAAATAGTCGATGATGCATTATGTACGTGTTCCTCACAAGTTAAACTAAGCAATTCTAAAGATTAGGACATGACTAACAACTAAAATGGACCATGTCCTAATCCTTATCTTAACATCTTTTTCTTTTTGAGAAATTTTTTTCGCCGTCAACCGGTTTGAACCCGGGATCTCTTGCGGGGGGCTATAAACGCTCTACCACTTGAGCAACCATCCTAGCTGCATCTTAACATATAATCTTGCTTCGGAATTCATAGTTAATTCTCAAACTATATCTCACATTTACGCGTAATACTCAAAAAATAAGTATCCTCAAAAAAATTGTTATTCGTAATTCATTAACCATGAGTACGCAACTATAAACCAATTCAGAATAACAGATCAAAGAAATTGGAATTAATCAAAATATTGTATTTTTCTATTAATACGCGATAAGTTTCCCAATCAATACATCAATTTGAACTATTCTTTCTTACATGAGACAGTAGAGTTGACTATGTTGAACTCATAAAAATATTGCCAAGAATAAGTGAATTGAAACGAACTGTTTGCTTTAATCGCTTGACCACCACGAAGGAGGCACGTACCATCTCCGTTAAACTCAAGGACAGACTTCGGAACTGGTTCTGCAGAATGAAATTCGTCGCAAGTGACTATGATGGATGTTTGGTCGCACTTGCAATCATTGCTGACAGTCACCAACACCTGTGGCCTGCCATGCGATTCTTTATGATTGTCTTTCTGAGAAATATGAAGATTCGTGAAAGTACACCCGTTGCATAAACCTGCATTTGCAATAACTATATAAATCACATTGTCGTTTTAAAATTATTCCTACATCTCTGAAATATAGAGAAAGTGTGTGTACCTCCGACCAAAAGACTTGCAAGAATAGCCACAGTGAAGAGCATGGGAGAAGCCTCCATCTTTGAAAAACGGTGTAAATTGTGTAAATGCGTTCGGAGATGATTTGTTCGCTTCATCCTCCCAATATATAATAGGAATCTCATTTATTTTCAATTTTGAAAAAATTAAATGTGATTGTTACTTTAAATGAGATTGGGAAGTACGCGATCATTTAAACAATTAGGAAACTCCACTACTATTAAATGATATGGACCCTCTCTAGAACTCTAGAAGTGGTAATGTTAAACTACATTAGGTCGCACTGAAACTAAGTAGCTTACCAATTATATTAGTAAGATTTCGAGTATAGCAGAGGTCTTAATTTTTCGGACCACTTGAAAAAAACCCTACTTCTCTGCTATGACAGTCGGTGAAGGAGAGTACCAAGAGATCGTTGGAGTTCACCTAGAAGGCGAAGCAAGTGCGCGCTTGTGGTCGAAGAAAAAATCAATGCGAGCCATGTTTAGCCGGATTTGGACAAGAGGCAATGAAGTAAAAAATTATTGAAGTTAATTTCAATACATTTGTTTAGACGGGGTATTCCTGGGGGCATGGGTTTTTAACAAAAAAAATCTTTTGCCAAACTTGGGGATCCTCTACCAGGTGGAACTGAATACAATTGATATGTGGGTATAAATCAGTAATATTTCTATACATATCATTAAGCCCAAACAGGAAAACGAGTTATCAATCTTGTGGGGAAAACTCTCCAAATAGACAAGATAATCGAAAGTGAAGAAGAGATTAACTACATTAGAGTTCGAGATCTTTTTTCAGTGAATGAGCCTCTAACGAGAGGAGTCAATATTTAGGGCAAGAGGGATTTAATTAGTCTTGATTTCAAGTATAAAATATTGCCATCATACTTTCGCTAGGTTTCTCTGAGCTCCGAAAAGATCGGAAAACTAGGAAGGCGCTTCTCTTTCGACGACAACCAACCAGCGATCTGATAAGGGGTACACCCAGAGAAGACTTGTCTGCTTCTGCGATCACGATGGCAATGATGATTTCTAGTTTGGACTTTGGAAAGCTATCTATCGAAGAAGAGGAGGTTGAGGTATTCGACAGTGAGTATAGTATTGTCGCCATCAGCGAACGAAGACCTTGTTTGATTCGTAAGTTCATTATGCCGATTCGTTTCAATGTTTGGGCGGTGAAACTACTCTTTAAGAAGATCTGGCCAAGGGGAGACGAGTTCAGTGTCCATGAAACTTGAAGCAATACGTTCGTGTTTCAGTTCCCCAATAAAGAAACCCTAGAGACAGTGTATTCGGGAGGCCCATGGATTTTTGACGAAAACCTTTTAGTCCTCAAACCCTGGGATATCTCGACAGAAATAAACGACGTCTCCTTCGAGACCCTAGACGTTTGGATTCAAGTGGAAAATCTACCAATTTATCACCAAACGGATGAGGACCTTTGGAAGGTCCTAAAGAGTTTGGGGACTATCATTCCAACAGATCCAAAAATCTCCTCAGGACAGAGAGGTGATTACATGAGGGCTAGGGTTAGTTGATGTTAGCAAACCTTTGAGGTCGGGTCGATTTATTGAAGTACTGGGGAAAAAATGCTGGCTGGATTTCAAGTACAAACGTGTTCCAGGCATATTTCAGTGGTGTGAAATGATCAACCATTACGGGGAAGATTGATTGGTAAGGACGGATGTGGAGAAGGAGCAAGATAAACCGGGGTTTAGAGAATGGCTTTTGCACAGGCCACCTCCTATAAAACGTCTTGTCGACGTATTTAACGAGCAAACTGTAGAACATGATCAGAACAAAACTGGGACAGAGACTTGGCCACTTCATTCAGGACATGCAGAGGGAGAGATGGAGTATAAATCTGGTTCTGAAATGGAGCACAGTGGAGAGGAAGAGTCGCCAAAAGAAAAAAGGGAAGAACCTCCAGGGGGTAATGACGACGAAGGCGAAGATATGCAGCTGGGTGTTGACGGAGAGGGCGATGGAGTTCAGTTGTTCAATAATCCTTTGGATGATACGGGAAGTAAAAGCCGTTTCTCCGCGGAAGACAAAGAAAAAGGAATTGTTGTGGTACTGAGTCACGGAGTAACGAGAACCAAAAGGAAGGTGAGCGACGCCAAACTAAGTCCGAACTCAACAGAAAATGGGAAGAATCGTCTACCAACCCAGGGCAGTGGGTTCGGTAATGGAGGTTTTGACCGAAGGTTCTCAGGAACTGGTGGTTGTGGTTCAGGACGAGGAGGAACACGGGGGGGGGGGGGGGGGGTGTAGGAGTTCTTATAGCCTCTCAGCCGGACGTGGCAAATCTTAGGGATCTAAAGACAACATACAAGCTAACCACCTAGCTCACCGCAACCCAGTGGTACCATACAAAGGAGAAGGACAAGGAACAAAAACACCATCTCAGGTTTCTGCGACGTGGATTCCGATACAGGAAGGGGCTGCCTTAAAGAACCCAAATATTGCATTGGCTGAGGCTGCGAGGCAGTCCAACAACTCGCAATGAGTCTCCTCAGCAGGAACGTACGGGGGCTTGGGAACCCCCGTAGCGTTATTTCTCTTTGCTATTTAGTAAGGAGACAGAAGCCCAATATAGTCTTCTTAATGGAGACGAAACAGTATGCAACGGAGATGATTCGGATTCGTGACAGACTTGGCTTCCGGAATGGAGTATTTCAAGATTGTGATGATCGCAGGGGTGGTTTGGCTCTTATGTGGGATGATGAAGTCAGCTTTTATCTTGATAAGATCTCAAGGTATTATATTCAAGGCTATTTTTCTATTAATAGTGAGAATAAATACGGTTATTTAACAGGGTTTTATGGGGACCCGTACAAAATACAAAGACACAACTCGTGGCATTTGTTGGAACGTCTACGACCACACGATCAACCCTGGTGTGTTGTGTGAGATTTTAATGCCTTTACGTCTATTTCTGAAAAGGAAGGAGGAAGAATAGTCTCCTTTAGTGAGATAGAAGGGTTCAATGAGGTTATTAATCGCAAACAACTTAGAGACTTAGGTTCCTCTGTAGTACGATTCACCTGGTTAAACAATCAGGGGAATGAAGTGACGATCAGGGAAACACTTGATAGGTGTTTGGTTACAGACAGCTGGACTGAAACTTTTGGCTGGGGGAAAGTATATCATTTGATAGAAGAGGTTTTGTATCATGTCCATATTCAAGTGGTATGGCCATATGGGATTCTACGTAACATTAGAATCAATAGGCGGTTTCACTTCGAAACTATGTGGCTTCAGGATAATCGATGCACAAAGCTTGTAGAGGATAACTGGTCGGTGATGACCGGAACTGTTAGTGGCAGGCTGACAGGGATGGCTACGGCTTTCACAAGGTGGATCAAGAACACTTTCGGCAGTGTTAAATTTTGCCTGAACAGAGCAAGGAACAGACTAGCACAGTTGGCAGAGGGTCAGCAAACAGCTGCGGCAGGGACGGAATCTCGCGTTATCCGCAAGAATATTCTCCAAATCTTGCTTCAAGAGGAAGAGATGTGGAGACAGCGTAGTAGGGAAAGTTGGATGAGGAAGGGAGATAGAAATACCGAGTTTTTTCACCGGAAAGCGTCGATTCACCGTAGTCGAAACAGGATAGAGGGGATCGAAAACTCTAACTGGCGATGGGTAAACGACAAGAGTAAGATTATTACAGTCTTGGAAAGTTATTTCAGGGGTATTTTCACTTCGACTGAATCGCAGGATCTGGCAATGGAACCAATGTTGACCAATGTTGCGGGTTTGGTCTCATTGGAGATGAGGGCGTCTCTTGATGCAGTTTTCACTCCAGAAGAGGTTCAAATAGCCTTGGGGCAGCTTTCTCCGAATAAGGCACCTGGTTCTGACGGTTTTCCAGCCGTTTTCTTCCAACACTTTTGGCCTATTGTAGGTAATGAGGTTGAGGAGATTTGCTTAAGCATCCTCAATGGCGGAGGAAACGTTGCAGACTACAATCATACGCTCATTGCTCTAATCCCAAAGGTGAAACAGGTTAGAACACCGGCTGATTTTCGTCCTATCATTTTATGTTCTACTGTTTACAAAATTTTTACCAAAGTGATGGCTAACCGGTTGAAGTTAATTCTTGATACTATTATATCTGAAGATCAATATGTGTTTTTCCCCGGTAGATTGATTTCAGACAATATTCTTGTATCTTTTGAATTGTTGCATTCTATGGAGAATAGAAAGAAAGGAAAGAAAGGCTTTTTGGCACTCAAAGGAGATATGAGCAAGGATTACGACAGAGTGGAATGGGAATTTTTACGTGCGACTCTGGAAAGGATGGGATTCGGTGCTCGCTGGATCAATTTAGTTATGAATTGTATATCCACGGCGAAGTACAATCTTATTTTCAACGGTGAAGTCCACAATAAGATTGTCCCTGAAAGAGGGTTACGCCAAGGCTTTCCATTATCTCCCTACTTATTTCTCCGTGTTTGCGAAACTTTATCTCGTCGTCTAAAAGCTGTTGTGCAGGAAGGATCATTATCAGGTATGAAGGCATCAAGAGGAGGACCCAAAATTTCGCACCTCTTCTTTGCAGATGATTCTCTGTTGTTTGCAAAAGCTACTACAGGAGAGATTAAAGTATTGCGGAGTATCCTGCAAGATTACGAAACTGCATCAGGACATGCGTTAAACAGACAGAAATCTTCAGTATTTTTTTCGGATAATGTGGCTATGGAGGAAAGGATTTCTCTCAGTGCTCAGTGTGGAGTTCAGCTGGAGGCACAACATGATATCTAATTGGGTTTACCAACTCAGGTAGGTAGGAGCAAAACAGCAACTTTCAATCCTCTGGTAGAGAAATTTGTAAAGAAGATGAAGGGGTGGAAGGGAGAAGCACTGTCTACGGTAAGCAAGGAGGTACTTATTAAATCAAGTGTTCAAGCAATTCCTAACTATACTATGAGTTGTTTTCTTTTGCCGGTCAAAACATGTCAGGACTTAGAACGGATTGTGAGGCGGTTCGGGTGGGGTGGAGACGAGCATACAAGGAAAATTAATTGGATAGCTTGGTCAAAATTGAAGAATCAAAGAGAAAGCGGCAGCCTAGGATTCAGAGACTTTCAAGACTTTAATATTGCAATGTTGGCGAAACAATCATGGAGGTTCTTGGAGAATCCGAATTCTTTGGTCAGTCGGGTTTTCAAAGAAAAGTACTTTCGCAACACAAGCTTCATGCAGTTGGAAGTCAAGAAATTAACGCAAATTTCTTTTGCGTTCTGGAGTATTTTGGCGATCAGGAAGTTACTCCAAAGTGGACTACTGTGGAAAATAAAAGACGGCAATAGCATTAAAGTGTTTGGGGATAGGTGGTTACTTACACCTAATACTTTGAAGCTCATAACCACTTGCCCTCCAGGGATGGAAAACATGGTTGTAAAAGAGCTAATTAATGAGGAAGAGGGGACTTGGAACGTTGAGAAGGTGAAGCAAACGGTCTGGGATGTGGACGTTGAAGCAATTTTATAGGTTCCTATTGGAAGCAATGAAGCCTCAGACAATTATTATTAAACGTTTTCCGAAGATGGTCGCTACACGGTAAGCTCTGGGTACAAAGCCCAGAGGATGTTCTTGACTCCACAGCCATCTTGTTCAGATACGCTAGCTGAAAATGTGTTCTTGAGGAAGTTTTGGAATCTGAAAATGCCGAAGAAATTTTTAATGCCAAGTTGGAGGATTTTTCACCTAGCCTTGCCGGTCGCAAAAAAGCTCCGAAGTAGGGGGTAGAGGTACCGTGGAGATGCAAGTTATGTGATCATGAACTAGAGACACTCGACCGTCTGTTTTTTCGATGTCCCTACTCTTTGCAGGTCAAGAGAGAGCTATTGGGTGAAGACCTCAATTTTGACAAAGAATTGGGCATAAAAGAAAATATGGTCGGTTTTTTTGAACGGGAAAGTAAGCAGAGGTGTGAGGCCTTTGCACTTGGCGTTTGGGCTATATGGACTCACCGAAATGACGTCATTTTCAATGACAGCAAAATAGACCCAGTAACGGTAGAAAGCAGAGGCAGGGAGTTGCTGGATTGGCATAAGGAAGCAAAATTCAAAGGGGAGATTGAAGAGCAGAGGCTCAATGAACAGAGCACAAATCGATGGAATCTACCGAAGCTAGGGGAAATCAAAGTTAATGTAGATGCGGCGTGGAGAGAGTTCTACCCGGCAACTGGAGCTGGCACGGTTGTTAGGGACGAAGCAGGACAGTTTATAGCTGCGCGACAGCGAAGGCTTCCTCGACAAAGATCTCCTTTGATGGCTGAATTAGTTGCAGCTGGGGAAGGACTTGAGCTGGCGTTTGATCTTGGTTACAAAGTGGTGGAGTTGGAGCTGGATTGTTTGGTGGCAATGTGTCTGCTGCGCGATGGGAAGGCTGGTAATGTTCGAGAATTAAATGCGATGTCGGACCTCAAAGAAGTGCTGGAACGTATCAGGACCAATGTCATTTGATTCCGTGGAGTTTTCTCATGTCCGACGTGAAGGAAATGAATTCGCCCATCGGGTAGCTTCCAAAGCAATAGACGAGGATGATATTAGCTATTTTTCACAAACGCCTTCTTGGGAAATTGATGTACAAACTTCTGATCTTTTGGGGCTGACTACCCGGTAATAAAATTGTTTTGTTCCTTAAAAAAATAAAATATTTCCATCATTACGTCATTGGTGTGGCAACTTTATTCACGAAGGCGAATATTGTGAAAGGTACCAAAAGACGCTCAAGAGGGTTTGGAACCTCGATATGGAGAATGGCTTAACTCTCAGCCGTCCGATGCATAATATGATCAAAGAGACGGATGTGAAGGAAAAAGCAAGGCAAGAAGAAGAACCTCAAATCCCCGATGACATACCTCAAGAATTGTTAGTTGACCCGATAACCCATCATGGGGTTACGGTGGTTGACAATATGATTTTTGAAGCCAACCCGACCGATGAGAATATTCAGGGAGCCATAATCCTGTTTGAAGGCAATCACAGAGAACTAAAGGAAGCCAAAGCTAGGCAGCAGGATCTGGCAGATCGTTTCAGATTAGATACATCTATATTGAAATATGGGAAGGCACACATGATCATTTAACCAAAATGCAGCAGTTGACAATACGTCCACCCAAAGCAGTGTTGAACTCGCAGTTATCGCACATCCAAGGATGCAAGGGAAAGTATCATCATTAATTCGGGACATGATATAGGAACTAAATCACTCTGCTCAGCGTACTGGTCATATGAACGAACATGCTAGAAACAAGGGTATGAGAGTGGTGATAACTCCGTTTTCAGAGTTATTTTATTGTTTATTTTGCTACATTTTGTATGCTCATCATGGAGAATGTAGAGTCTTTTCGAGTAAATCATGCTTTAATTGCTGATAATGAGTTAATGAGCTATGAATGTGACGTCCGGGCATTTTCGACATCATTTTCCATCTTTTTTATCCTATTTTGTCACGTTTGATCTTCGCGGGGTATTCGTGTTTTGTTTTTCAGGAACGGAGCACGCGACGAGCAAGTGGATAGAGGAAACAAACTTCGGAAACTAAGGCGAGTTCGAGAATCGGGAAGGAAAGCAAGCGAAAATGATTCCAATGCTAGAGATGCACATGAGAAGATGTTACGGGCATTGAGCACGTGGAGAGCTCAAAATGGAGGATCAAGTGATGGGTCGATGCTCGGGAAGTGATTCGAAGGCATGCGCTACGAGGGGACGAAGTTCCGATTTTGCCAAGTTCATGGGAGGTCACACGACCTCACTCAGAGGTCGCATGACCTGATAAAGCTAGGACAGAGATCAGTATAATTGGAAGGAGGTCCTGCGAGACCTGATCAGAGGTCACAGGACCTGGTGGAGATTTGCCAGAGCTCGCACGACATCAATATCAGGTCGCAGTACCTGCGGGTCAGAAGGCAGCGTGCAAGCTACACTTGTGCAGGTCTTGCAAGAAATATTCAGAGGTCACACGACCTCCCCTTGCCCTTTCCAGAGGTCGTACGACCTGGAAGGGAGGTCGTGCGACTTGGGTTTAGCCAGATTTTTTTCAAACTTTGCGGGAACTTTTTGTAATTAACTCTAATTAGTCCAAAACACTTGGGAACATATTTTAGACTTGGTTATGTCGTTTTTGAGGTATGAGACATTACGAACGACGTTCTTGGAGCTTGGGGAGCACTTTGGAGCTTGGATTTCATCCGTTTGGATATCTTTATCTCTTCTACTTCATTATTCTTAGCATTTTGTTGATGAAAAACATTGAGATTATGTTAGAACTCATGTCTAGCTAAGTTTTATTATCAGAATCCTAGTTTGGTAGCTAGGGTTCTATGAAATACACATTTTGATGTTTCGATTCATGTTTTAACTTAATTAGATACGTTATTCTCTTGTTATGAGTAGTTTATGTGATTATCTTCATCTCTCTTGCGTTTGACGTCGCGTAGGATTGATTTTAATTAGTGTTCACGTGGTAACTCCGTGAATGTTAGTCGCAAACTTGAACTATTCACCTAGTTTTATCATTGTTTGGTAACTCGATAATGTTAACTAGGATCAAAAAGTAGAATATTGAGACCTAGTGCATGCTTATGATAGAATTGAACTTGGTAAATCGGTTTAAATTGACCTTAGGCATAGATCCCTTGCTTGATAACTCGGTAGGTTGCAATTGCTTGATTAACAAGAGTAACGAATTAGTGTTTCGTGAATCCAAACGGATATTCGTAGTAACCTTAGTGATCCAGTAGAGGAATCTCGATATTTGTCTCTCATTAGTAACTCTATAAAAATTGTTCTTCGTTAATCGTGAGTTAGTCACTTGGCTAATTGAGAATATTGTTCTTTCAATTTTCGTAGAATTATTAGAACACAAAAGTGATTGACCCACATAAGGTGTAGATTTGGTAACTAACTTAATAAGAAGTCTCTTGGGTTCGACAACCCGGATTACCGGATTTATTACTGCACCGACAGTTGTACACTTGCAGTTGGAGCGTGTCAAGTTTTTGGCGCCGTTGCCGGGGACTTCGGCTAAATTAGTTATAATTCCTAACCTTAAGGATTTTACTTTTCTGTTACTCACCTATGTTTTGCGTGATCTATGATTCCAGGTTAGCTTGTACGGTGCATGTCCCGTTCTAGAGACGAGCCTTTGCATCCTACACTTGAAGACCCGGAATCCCTATTACGAGCACAACATAGAGACAAGAGGAAACCAAGCTCAGTTACCTTGGATGCTGAAACCAGAGCTGAGTTTGAGAGAATCCGCAAGGGTATGCAAGATGCGGAAGCAACTAAAGTTGCAGCTGTGGAAGATGCAGCAAATAGAGCAAGGGAAGATGAAGAGTTCAGAACTCAGTTGACCGAAGTGCAAGCTGCTATGGCACGCTTGAACCCTCCAAATCCACAACCACGTCTTGGTGTGGGGGTACAAGTGAGGAACGATGGAAGTAATAACAACAATGGGGGAAACAATAATAATGGTGGGAATAATGCACAGGATGTGGCGGCACAGGTGAATAATGTTGAAGAGGATGAGCGTCCTTTGGTGGACTACTTCAGAACTACACCGGAGGGGTATCAACCAACTATTGTCAGGCCACAAATTAACGTCGCGCATTTCGATATACGCCAACCATTGATCAATATGGTTCGGGATGAGTGCTTATTCACTGGAGCCCCAGGTGATGATCCACACCAACACTTGCTAAATTTTGAGCAGATTACATCCACTATGTATGATCAAAGAGTTCCACTCGAGACGATAAATCTCATGCTTTTTCCCTTCTCCTTATCGGGAAAAGCAAAGACATGGCTTATGGAACTTCCAGCAGGCAGTATCGCTACATGGGCAGAGTGTTGCAAGGAATTTCTCAGGAAGTAGCTTCCGTCATCCAAGGTTGCTCAACGGATGGCTGACATAACAAAATTTGCGCAATAGGAAGATGATTCTCTGGGAGACACATGGAGAAATTTCAACCAACTCCTTGGCAGATGCCCCACTCACGGAGAGCCATGGTACAAACTTTTACATTATTTTTATAATGCTCTAGACAAAGAAATTGCAAACGAACTGGATATGATGGATCAGGGCAACTTTATGGGCTTAGGATTACAGAGATGCCGGGATCTGCTGGATAATATGGCAAAACGTGAGTCCACGAGGTCTGAGACTCGTAGAAACACAAAATATGATTGAGCATTGGTTAGTAAAATTGAGTCCATGGTGGAACGAAAATTCGAACATTAGATGGCAGTGATGACTTTGGCTTTCATTAATATGAATCCATCGGCGCAGGTGAAGTCAGTGGGAGAGATGGTAGCAGATGCAAATCAGGGATATGGAGATGGTATTGAAGACGTGAACTACATGGGTCAACCACGACAGCAGCAATGGTCTAACACATATCATCCGAATAACCGCAACCACCCCAATTTTAGCTATGCCAATCCAAGCAGTGGACTATACGCACCAGGTCAAAGGCCAAATGTTCCATACCAAGCACAAAGACAGGTTCCACAACATCAAGCTCCACAATCAGAAGAACAAGATACAAACGCGTTGTTGAGGAAACTGTTAGCTAGCCAAGACAAAATTGAGAACAAGATCATATCCATGGAAGCTACAATGAAGAGCCATGAGACACAAATTGGCCAGATAGCCAATCAAAACACTCGATTTCCACCGGGTATGTTGCCCTCAAACACAATCACTCCACCTGAGCAGTTAAAGGCTATCACTACTCGTAGTGGGATCACCACTGAGGATCCTCCATATCCTACCCACGCGCGAGCTGAAGCAACAAAAGCCACTGAAAGTCTTTGAGTGGAGAGATTCACGTGCCTACCGTGATTCCCCAATCAAAGGACACGAGTAGGAAGTCAAAGGAGAAGCAAAATCCAAAGGAGTACAGCATGCGTGTGCCATACCCGCAAAGGTTTAAGAGTCAAGAGGACGCTAAGCACTTCAAGAAATTTGTTGATATTTTCAAGAAGTTGCATATTAATATCCCTTTCGCGGAGGCCATTTCACAAACGCCCAAGTATGCCAAATTTCTCAAGGACCTCCTCTCCAATAGGAGGCGCATGGATGACTTTGAAACTGTAACCCTGAATGAAGAGTGTAGCGCCGTAGTACAAAAGGCGTTGCCCAAGAAGATGGAAAGATCCGGGCGGTTTCATCATTCCTGTGACATTGGGAGATGCGTTCCATGGTAGAGCATTATGTGATCTTCGTGCAAGCATAAATTTGATGCCCACATCAGTATTTGAGCAACTTGGTGTAGGGGATCCAAAACCTACTCGTATGTGTTTGCAGATGGCTGATCGTACCATCAAACGCCCAAGAGGCGTTTTGGAGGATGTTCATCTTCCCCGCGGATTTTGTAATTCTAGACATGGAGGCTGATGATGATGTCCCACTCATATTGGGACGGCCATTCCTTGCCACGGGGAAGACTATCATTTATGTTTTCAATGGAGAGTTGACGATGGGATCAACGATGAGAAGGTAGCATTCAATGTATTTGAAGCTATGAAGTTCCCCGCATATGCGGTGAGTGATCAGTGTTTTGGTGTGGTGGCATACACACCGGATGAGGAGGAAGACATCTTATTGGAGCGGCTATATTAGGAGCTTGCTCTACTTGACTCAAGAGATAAGGAACAAGCTATGGAAGCTCACTGGCGCCAGCTCCTACCCCTCTTTAATGAGGGAAGAAGGAAGGTTCTTACTCCTTCTCTTATTACTGCTCCTGTTTAAGAATTAAAATCTTTACATGTTCATTTAAAATATTTATACTTGGGATCTAATGAAACTTTGCCTGTGATTGTGTCTGCATGTTTGGACAGCGAACAGGAGGAGCAGCTTCTTATGGTATTGCAGGAAAGGAAAGCATCTATGGGATGGACCATAACGGATATCAAGGGGATCAGCCCACAGTTTGCCAACACAAGATCCGGCTCATGGAAGATAAGAAGCCGGTAGTCCAATATCAACGCCGCCTCAACCCTCACATGTAGGAGGTGGTGAAGAAAGATGTGCTTAAATGGTTGGAAGCAGGCATCATCTACCCGATTTCTGACAACACATGGACTAGCCCGGTACAGTGTGTCCCTAAGAAGGGAGGTATTACTGTGGCGGAAGGGGAGAAAGGTGATCAGATTGCCACTCGTACCGTTACTGGGTGGAGAGTTTGCATGGATTACCGCAAACTCAATGATGCCACATTGAAGGACCATTTTCCCATCCCATTCGTTGATCAGATGCTTGATAGGCTGGTACGTCATTCTCATTACTGCTTTCTGGATGGGTACTCAAGTTATAATCAGATAGCAATTAAGCCAGCTGATCAGGAGAAGACGACATTCACTAGTCGCTATGGGACTTTCGCCTTTAGACCCATGCCATTCGGGTTATGCAACGCACCTGCTACATTTTAGAGGTGTATGATGTCTATCTTCTCTGATATGATGGAGCAGAATTTTGAAGTCTTCATGGATGATTTTTCGCTATACGGTGATGGGTTTGAAGACTGTCTACAGCAGCTAGCTCGGGTTCTTGATAGATGCATTGACACCAACCTAGTGCTCAATTGGGAGAAGTGTCATTTCATGGTGACCGAGGGGATTGTGTTGGGGCACAAGATTTCAAGCAAAGGCTTAGAGGTGGACCGGAAAAAAATTGAGGTTTTTGAGAAGCTTCCTTACCCTACCTCTGTAAAACGGGTAAGGAGTTTCTTGGGACATGCAGAATTTTACCGCGCGATTCATCAAGGAATTCTCGAAGATCACAAAGCCTCTATCTGGTTTGCTGGAGAAAGATGCAGTCTTTGATTTTGATGCAAAGTGCAGTCAGATTTTGATGTGCTCGAGGATAAGTTGATTAGCGCGCCCATCATTGCCACACCGGACTGGACTTTACCGTTTCAGCTCATGTGCGATGCTAGTGACTATGCGGTGGGAGCAGTTTTGGGACAGCAGAAAGATAAGGTAGTGTGTACAAGGAAATCCTCAAGAGATATCAAAGTATACACCTCAAGTAGAGAATAAGAACACAGAGAATTGTAGAGTCTGTGTAGGGAGAGGGTAAGTACTAGTAACTGCTTGTGAGAGAGAGACTGTAAGATATGGTACTGGACCAATATGTGTCTTGTGTCGCAGCGGAGAGCTAACGATCCTATATATAGTGGGGAAGTGAGCATTGAGGGGTTAATGCACCATAAAATGGCGGCTTAAAGATAGACCCCCAACGGCACATTCGACCGTGTATATAGGAACCGTTATGTATCTGCCCGCAAGTATCGGAGACCGTTATGAGATCAGCCGCATTGATGGGACACGTAAGCCTAGGATCTCTCAGCCAGTTACCAGTGGTCGTGCGCAAGCTTGGTTGTCGCATGCGCGCGATGGACCTTACCCTACCTTCCAAACCACTGAGTCCCTACAAGTCCCGTGGTATGGTGCGCAGGGGCTCTGTCTCGTAGCCCCCACGTGGATCAGCACGGGTGGTGATCTAGTGTGGATGGAGCACAGCTGGGTGTGCTGGATGGCTGCCACGTGGCAATGATCCGCCTGTCTGGAAAGCAGTATCTACAATATCCCCCTTTTGCGTGATTGTCACGCGCTTTTCTGTTGTGCAGTCGCGCAAAATCAACCGTGCGTGAAGTTCACGCAGACCCTTTGAATTTTGAATTCGAATCCCCATAGCCCCCAGTCGTAGCCATGATTTCCTAGGGTTTGGGAAGTGTCGTTTAGCCTTTGATGAAGCATGGTCTATGTCAATTTAATCAATCGCCATCCAAATTCGCCTATTTTCGAGGCAAGCATAGCTAATCAAACATCTGGCTTCCCGGATTCCGAAGCGTTGTCTGGCTCATCAAACGTCAATAGTCGTGACTCTTCAAGGGTTTATTTAAACCCCACTATTCCTTCGATTGTAACTTTTCCATGGCTTGCACCTTTGAGTTCGTATGCATCGGAGAGAGCTCCCACAACAGGAAGCAGAGTCCTTCGATCAAGTTTGCAATAAAATCATTGACAACTTTTCTAGGGCAATTCGAGTGCTCAGGCGTGAACAAGGTAACTTGATTTGATCTTCTACCTCTTGGTTTTATAAATTTGTGAAATTTGCAGTCAATTTCCCACAGCTTCTTTCCCCCTCCTTTTTCCTTCTGCATGATTTATCAATCATTGGGATCTGGTCTCCTTCTTCTTACAGCAATGGCTCCTAAAAAGGCTAATGAAGTTACAGAACTACCCAGTGAGCTATGGAGCAAAGCCCCTTACTTTGGGGGTGATGACTTCTACTTGGCCTCCATCCGAGGGCGCGCCATCGAGGCATCCTCTTCAGGCACGACCTTGGAATTGAAACCTGAGCCAGACAAGGAGGAATGGGATCTAGCAGAGGCTCATGATGTTCACAGATGCGGCATCGAGGCCGGCCTTTACCCCTACAATGATGTTCTCTTCCAAGCTTTCTTGGAGAAACTGGACTGGATGGACGAGTGGACTGACTATATTCTTGACAATCACGGGGCCGTGCTGATGGATGCTGTAATTTATCATGTCGTTCGCGCAACCAGGGGTTTCAATCTTAAGGCTGACCAGGACATGCTAAAGGTCCTGTTTTCGCGATATTCACCAAAGACTCACACATTCCACTTCTCCTCTCGTGAGGCCACACCTACTCTGGAAGATGTGGATAACCTGCTGATGCTCCCGAACATGGGAGCCTTTGACCCTTTGGAAGCACTTAGCTCCGATGTGGAAAATGCTCTTTGCAGTCAGATGCTGGAATGCATCGCGACTTTGAGGAAGACTGCTTCGAAATGGGCTCCCGAGGCGATAAAACCTTCAAATACTTTCATGACTGTTTCTGCTGGCGCGAAGAACATATGGTCTAAATGGATCATGTTCTTCTTCATAGACTTCCCCAAACCTCACATTATCCAGCAAATCCAAGCGGAGACTCCAGGCGAAGTGATTTCCATTGTAGGAAAAGGGTGTGAGTATTCCTTGTGTGGTTTTTTCTGTGTTTGGTTGTCGCGTTTCGTCATAGATGGGAGTCCGCGAGATGGGGTTTTTGTCCATGTACTCCCACTTGCAGTGAAGCTCGCACTTGGTAAGAGGGTTGCCCTTTGACCTCTTGTTTTGGGCTCCCTATTTTATCGCCTCGATCTGGCAGTGGCAAATGTTGAGCTGTCGCAAGGCAGGGCTGATGTCATGTGTTTTTCCAACATTGGATTTTTGACTATGTGGGTTTTTGAGCGATGACCTTCATATGCCCCTGTACCTACTGCTGTCGAACTGTGGAATGCTACGAGATGCGAGGAATCCTTCTTGTGTCCTCGATCCTGGCGTTGGTTTAACACCAAGAATGCTCGCCGTAATTTCTCTTTGGTCTGTGAAGATGATAACTCCTTCGTGGCCCGTCCTTATGTTAAGGAGTTGGACAATATCATGTTTCAGGGAGACATGTATCCCGAGATTGATACTCCTCTCCGCGCCTGGCACATTACTAGCAGACCCCGTCACTATAGTCAGTACGTGAACTGGTTTAGAAGGGGTTATTTGCCTGTTTTTGCAGAGTACGCTCCTGGAACCGAGTCTTGCAGACATGCGCCCATAATAGTCCACTTTGACCCTCTTCGTGTGGCACCTCAGCTGTGTTTTGACACCACTGCGCCATCCATGTGGTCTGATCTCCCTGGTAAGGACTGCTATGATGGGATCATTTTTGAGAGGAGCCGTGAGTTGCTTCTTACAAAGAAGAGACAGCAGCCCTTAACGCGCGCAGTGAAGCGTACGAACATATAGCCCGGGAGTATGAAGCTGCCTTGAGGCATCATGAGGAGATCAAAGCCCGCATCGCAGAGCTTGCAACAAACTCACTTAAGTTATCCGCGAGGGAATCCCTCTTAAAAGACTTTTTTAAGAAATGAAGCAGCGGTACTACTGATCCGCCATTTTAGACTCTCCTTCGAATATAAATTTGATGTTCTTTCTTTGTGGCCCTGATGCCTGGATGTTTTGACTTTCTGTGACAATTGTTTGTGGCGCGCGTGTGTTTCCGCGCGGTTTTATGGAATGCTCCTTTTGCATGCTATGTCTTTGTTTACATAACTGTTAGGCCTCGTGTGCCTTGTCTTCTGCAGGTAAATAGGGTCTTTGCCATTGCCCTGGTAAGAACTTAGCTGAATAATATAGTATTTGCCCTTGTTTAGGAGAAGACTTTAGTCGGGTGTGATGTCTTCTGCTGTGCCCTAAAAAGGGTAAACCTTGCGTAATCCCTCGTATGGCTGCTATCTTGTGAGATAGGCTTACACATTATTTCGTGCGTATTGCTATCTTATGAGATAGGAATATACTTTTATTTGATATTTTGCCGTTTATCGCGGGAAAATAAGCTGGTGCGTGCATGTCACCATCTGCCATACTTGGAAAAGATTTCAATATTCAATGTCTTGATGACGGTTCAAATTACTAGGAGCCATCATGGCTGTATGAATCGTCGTGCCAGCGTGGCCTCCTGATAAGGCGTGACTGTCACATAGTAGACTATCCCTTCATTATTACCTAGGGCTACTATACCGTCGTAGGCTTTTAGTAATGCCATTGATTCTCCTCTGATTTTCGAGGCGTTACTGGCAACTGAAGAGTCCTCCTTGGTCCCTATATAAATCCCCTCTTCTTTGCTATTTTGTTCTTCATCACTACTACCCTTCTGGGTCTTTGCAATTGAATAGATGTCTTCTTCCCTGAGTCGGAGCTCTTGCCGTATTTTCCGCTGCATTCCTCTGTTCTTTCACTCGCCTGAGTTCCAGTTCTATGGACCCATAGGGCTATGTTGTGCTATAGAATGTCTCCCAAGGGTTCGTTAGCCGGGACCTCTGATTCATCTATTCCTTATGAAGATCGGCAGTGCAGGTTTTTTTTCCAGAAAGAAGGCGCTTTTTCCTTTTCATGCAGGTACCACCCCTGGTGGGTTTCCGGCAAAGACTGCGCCCTCACCGATTCTTGAATTGAAGTGTAATGATTGGAGTGTTGCCCCGGTGTCTCTCCGTTGGAGAACTATTTGCCACCAAAACTTGGATGTGAGGGCGGCGAATGGCATCTCGCCATGGTAGCGACGAGGGTTATATCCTGGTCGAGAACGTCGACGATGACGACGAGCCTTCCATAGTTAGGCCCCTAGTTTAGGGTTTTAGCGTAGGAATATGTTTCCTTGCAATCTCTTTTGCTTAAAAGTTTGCTTTCTGCTATTATCTAGACAGATAAATTGTACCCAGTCCATTTGTCTAATAAGATAGACTTGTATCTTTTTTTCTTTTATGCGCATATTTAAGCTACTATGTTCGTTCTGCCTAAGATAGGCCATGGTTTCGCGTTTGAGCGTTATCCATATGTTCAATAAACTCGTGTACCGTTCGTTTGAACATGCTTTCAATCCTGTTATCTCAAAAGACAGGCTCTGGTCATTTATCATGTGAGATAGGTTGTTGTTGCTATCATATGAGATAGGCCTTAGATATTTGCTGCTATCCCAGTAGATTGACTATGCTTGTATTTGGCTGCTATCATATGAGTTAGACTTTAGTTTGGCTGCTATCATGTGAGATAGGCTTCAGCTATCTTAACAGACAGGCTCTATTCGCGTTTGGCTGCTATCATGTGAGATAGGCTTCAGTATCTTAACAGACAGGCTCTATTCGCGTTTGGCTGCTACCATATGAGATAAGCATGTGCTATCTTAGCAGATAGGCTTTGATCATGCTTTGCTGCTATCATATGAGATAGGCTTGTTCTATCTTAGCAGACAGGCTTTAATCGCGCTTGGTTGCTATCATATGAGACAGGCGTGTGCTATCTTAGCAGACAGGCTTTAATCGCGCTTGGCTGCTATCATATGAGATAGGCTTGTGCTACCTTAGCAGACAGGATTTAATCGCGCTTAGCTGCTATCATATGAGATAGGCTCTTACTTGGTCGTATTGCCGCTATCTATTGAGATAAGCTTTAAACCGGTTGCAACAGGTACGGACAAACAACAGATGAAATAAGAACAGTTGATAAACAATAACTGTATTCAACAGTTGATAACAGGAGCGCGCCTTTAGGGCACCTCTAGATGCGGTAACACTTCTTCCCGTTGGAGTAGAAACTTCCCACTTGTCTGCCGTCTTCATCATGCTTGATCACCCTCTTTAAGGTATAGATGTTTTTGGATACTCCGGGGGCCTCCGTCTGCGTGGGATGTTTTTCTCTCGTTTCCTCCCGTGTCACCATTACTCTGGCTGGTGACTGATCCTAGAAGTCCTCCCATCTGGGCAGAGGAACTAGCCGGGATGGGGCCGGAAGTGGCTCGTCTTCCAACTTCGTGAACCATACCGCCTCAGATAAGTGTGCCTCCTCCAGATTGAAAGGATTCACAGAAGCAGGTATCGTGACCACCCTTTCTTTCTAGATGGCCTTCATCAACTGGTGAGCTGTCGAAGGTACAGCGTCAAAGAGGTTAATCCATGCTCGCCCAATAATCATGTGGTAAGTAGTGTTGGCGTCGATAACATGGAATTTGGCAGTACAACTAATATGCCCGAGTTGGATCCCCAAGCGAATCCACCCCAGGGTCATTCTGGAATCGCTACCGAAGCCTGTTAGTGGCGACGTCTTTTTCACTATCTTGTGCTTGCGGATCCCTGCCATCTCCAGGGTGCTAAGGGGAATAACGTTCACCGCGGCTCTGCCATCGACGAATGCCCTTTTAAAATCCACGTGGTTGATGGCGGCCGTCACATATAGTGGCATCTGATGGCTCGCACTAGTCTTCTTGTCTGACTCATCGAATGTCATGATCGGTCCCCCCGGCCGAGTGACCCTAATAATCCTGCTGTCCGAGATTACTAAATCTTCCCCATAAATCTCTGCCACTCTGAGGATGGCCTTAGTCTTTTCGTGCCTGCAATCAGGTGAGAAGCCCATTTCGTCGAAGAACTTAGCAAATTTAGCGGATTTCTTCATTCGCTCGGCTCGCGAATCCTCCGTGTCAGTACTGTAGTCCTCCTCTTCGTGGATCTCCGCGACTACCGGGACTTCTATATCTATGACCTCCTCCAAGTCTGTAATCGAGATCATAGCAACCTCTTTCCCTTTAGATTCCTGCCTCGCATGTGACGGCAGGGGGTTATTACGCACGTCTTTGGCCGGCTCGTCTATGAACAGTTGGCCCTCCTTTATTTTCCTGTCCACCATCCACCTGAGCTTTTTGCAATCCTGAGTCGAGTGAGATACTTGGCCGTGACACTCGCACCACCTTGGATCTCTTACATGTTCTCACGTAGGTTTGCGCTCGAAGGGTGGCAAGATCCCATCCTTACGCCATCTTTTGCAGAGGTCGATCGCATCTCAATCAAGCAGGGCAGTGGCGGTGCCTCCTGTGGCACGGGTCGTTGTTTCTTGTTGGATGGTGATACCGCATGAACGTTGGTGTCTCGCGGCTGCTTGTAACTGAACCTGCCAACCTTGAAGCTGGAATTCGTCGGCACACGCTCGTTGACGTGTTTCTTCCGCATCCTTTCTACCAGTGGCTCAACGTTCCTGGTGCATTCAATCAACTTCGAGAAAGTAGGCATGTTAAAGTTTATCAACATACCTTTATACTCATTGTGCATGCCCTGCAGGCATATTTCAACCAGACGGCCCTCCGAGACCTCGTCGATGCATTCCAGGGACCTGGCCCTACATTTTTCTTGATGAAGGCGACACCTTCCTCGTCAAACCTCTGGTACATTCGGGAGAGGTGTATGGTGGTGACCCTTTCATCAAATTGGAAGAACTTGGTGTAGAATTTCTTCCCATGTCTTGATAGATCTCGCTTCTAGGGTTCTGTACCACTTGTATGCAACAGTTCCCAGAGACTTGGGAAACTCGCGCATGAGCAACGGAGTATCGGCCGCGTGTCGGTCCATCATATCCACGAACCTCATAACGTGTTCGTGGGCGTTCCCGCTGACTTCATCAAACTTCTCCCACTTGGGTGCTTTATACCCAGTAGGATTTGGCATCAGGTAGATATCCCGCGGAATGGGAGGTGCATTATCTTCCCTGGGGATTACAGTGTCCGCAAAGCTTTGGTTGGCAATAATACTGTCAATCCTTTGCTCGAGGGCCGCCATGCTGGCAGGTGTTCCCCCATAGGATGAAGCTGTTGGTTCGAAACCCAGAATGTAAGGCATACTAGGGTTGTAAGGAGGCGAAGGTGGAGGCCCATGGCTTCCGAGGGCTCCGTTTTCATAGAAAGATGATGCAGGATATGAGGCGGGGTTCCCTGCCGCCATTAGGGATGAGCCTAATGAGAATGGTGTCGCCTGGATCGCCGGGCCACCCGAAAGAGGAGTCTGGGCAACAGAGACATGCACTATTGAAGTGGAAACTGTCCCTGGAAGGGGCAGTGGAGTTGGCAGCAAGGGGGCAGAAGCCCCCGGGACAACATCCTGGGCCACTTTTCCCAGGATTGCCATGATCTGAGAAATTTGCTCAGATTGGCCCTCCAGAGCCCGAGCTTGAGTTTGTATTGTAGCGTGGAGTGACTCCAAAGAGGGCTCTCCTCCAGCGAAAGCTTGCGCTCGGGTGTTAGGGGTGGTGTTGAGCAGTCCGTCCTCTCCTGAGGTCTCCTCATGGTAAGGAGATTGGTCCCCATGACGAACGTCTTGGTCCGAAGGCATTGTGAGCAGATTCAAAGTATTTGGAGGTGGATGGTTCACGTCAGGTTCACCAAAATGTGTAAAAGGAAATCCTCAAGAGATATCCAAGTATACACATCAAGTAGAGATTAAGAACACAGAGAATTGTAGAGTGTGTGTAGGGAGAGGGTAAGCACTAGTAACTGCTTGTGAGAGACAGACAGTAAGCTATGGTACTGGACCAATATGTGTCTTATGTCTCAACGGAGAGCTAACGATCCTATATATAGTGGGTAAGTGACCATTGAGGGGTTAATGCACCATAACTGGCGTCTTAAAGATAGACCCCCAATGGCACGTTCGACCGTGTATATAGGAACCGTTATGTATCTGCCCGCAAGTATCGGAGACCGTTATGAGATCAACTGCATTGGTGGGACATGTAAGCCTAGGATCTCTCAGTCATTTACCAGAGGTAGCGCGCAAGCTTGGTTGTCGCATGCGCGCGACGGACCTTACCCTAGCCTCCAAACCACTAAGTCCCTACAAGTCCCGTGTTATGGTGCGCGGGGGCTCTGTCTTGTAGCCCCCACGTGGATCAGCACGGGTGGTGATCCACTGTGGATGGAGCTTAGCTGGGTGTGCTGGATGGCTAACACGTGGCAATGATCAGCCTGTCTGGAAAGCAGTATCTACAGGTAGCTCATGTCGTATACTATGCCAGCCGAACTCTTAACAAAGCGCATGTAAATTATGCTACCACGGAGAAAGAGATGTTGGCTATCATATTTGCGTTGGACAAATGTCGTCCATTTCTTGTGGGTTCTCAGGTGTCGATTTTCACAGACCATGCATCCCTCAAGTATCTTCTCACCAAGAAGGACACCAAGCCAAGATTGATCCGGTGGGTTCTATTGATGCAAGAGTTTGACGTGGTGATCAAAGATAAAAGGGGGTAGAGAATGTTGTTGTAGACCATTTGTCTTGACTGGAGAATGAAAAGCAGGAAGAAGTGCCAATTAGAGAAGAGTTTCTAGATGAACATCTTATGGTAGTGGTAGCAGTTGTGCCTTGGTTTGCTTACTTGGCAAATTTTAAGGCACTCAACATTGTTCCCAAAGACATGACCTTCCATCAGAAAAAGAAGTTCTTCGCAGATGCACGACGTTATTTTTGGGATGACCCCCATTTGTTCAAGTTAGGAGCTGATAATGTGTTTAGAAGATGTGTAGCAGAGCCGGATACGTTGGATATTCTTAGACATTGCCATGAACTGAATTGTGGAGGGCACTTCACCAAATCAGGCACAGTGGAAAAGGTACTTCAAAGCGGTTTTTATTGGCCTTCTTTACATAAGGATGCTCATCTATTTGTACAACAGTGTGACCGGTGTCAGAGAACAGGCAATATTTCCAGCATAAATGAGATGCCTCAAAATTTCGTGTTGGAGGTGGAGCCGTTTGACGTATGGGGCATTGATTTCATGGGGCCATTCCCCTCTTCACTTGGTAACCTTTATATTCTGTTAGCTGTGGATTATGTGACCAAGTGGGTAGAGGCAATGGCTTGTCCCAAGAATGATGGAGCTATTGTCGAGAGATTCGTGCGCAAGAACATATCCACGCGGTTTGGGACTCCCAGGGCCATTATCAGTGATGAGGGATCGCATTTCGTGAACAGGGTCTTTGCCAATGTCTTGAGAAAATATGGGGTAAATACACATAAGATATCACTGGCCTATCATCCGCAATCGAATGGACAAGCTGAGGTATCTAACCGAGAGATCAAGGGGATTCTAGAGAAGACAGTCAATCCGGGATGCAAAGATTGATCCCTACACTTAGATGACAGTCTGTGGGCTTATCGGACTGCATACATGACCCCTTTGGGCATGTCTCCCTATTAGCTGGTGTTTGGGAAGTCGTGTCACCTTCCGGTGGAACTTGAGCACAAGGTGTTCTGGGCCTTGAAGAAGATCAACTTGGATGCTAAGCTCTCAGGTGTGCAAGGGAAACATGTGTTACTCGAACTTGAAGAATTTCGGTTGATGGCCTACGAGAGTGCGAGAATCTATAAGGAAAGGACAAAGCATTGGCACGACAAGCACATCATACCTAGAGACTTCAAGGTAGGACAGAGGGTGTTGATCTTCAACGCCAGGCTAAAGCTGTTTCGAGGCAAGTTGAAGTCTAGATGGAGTGGTCCCTACACGATTACAGCAGTCTACCTGTGGGGTTCCCTTGAGGTGGAAGATGAAAATGGGGGTAGATTTAAGGTAAATTGTCAGAGAACAAAGACGTATGTGGATGGGAATTTCATTGGAGTCATTGAGTGGCTCCATGCGACTCCTGCTAGTTGATTATCTCTGAGGTAGTTGGGTCGGGCCGTCGACCTTAAATTACAAAGCGCTTGTTGGGAGGCAACCCAACCTATTTATTGTTATAGTTTAGGTTTTAATACTGTGTTGTTTGTTTTATTATGTTTGATTTATTTGAGAGGTGCGAGAGAGTGGATTTAATATTTCCAATGAGTATGTGCAGGATTTCTAGGTGAAAGGCCTATTCCGGATCCCCCTTTCCGAAACGTGTATCGGGATTCGGAATGAAGAAATTGACAATTTACGCCATTCCTAATCTCACTAAACACACGCACCTGGAGAAGACCATGTTCCCGGATTCCCTTTCTTGATCTACGCAAAGATTACATTGAAGAACATAGAAAGCTAGCACATTGGAACGGATTACGAGGTGAAATTTTGAAAACGAGACTGAAAGTGGAATTGAAGAGTGCCTTTGTGTGGGGGTGGTTGAGAGCTTTCTGTAGACAGGTGGATCGCGCATATCGAAGTCAGGATGAGAAAGTTACGCCAAAAAGGATGCTCAAAGAGTAAAACGAGGCCAAAAGCATCCGGAAATGCAAAACGTGTCTTGAAATGCGTAAAATTGAAGAATAAAATATTCCCCGGACTTTGGGAATGTTTTATGGAACAAAAGGAATCCCGAGGTCGAGGGGATCCGTGAAAACCAAAGCACACAGACCGAGGAGGATATACTCATCATGAAAAGAGCATGTTTGAAGTCAAAGTATCACTCGAGGAGGTGGGGTGATCACGTTGTGGCGAAAAGTTCAATTTCATGTGCTTCTCGGTCTAATTCTTGCAAAGGCGCATTGGAACACAAGGGTGGGTGTGAAAATATAATGGTTGAGCTTATTGTGAGCTGGTACAAGCGCAAAATTCAGCAAACAACAAGTTTTTGAATCAATCCTGGGACAGCAGAGGTTGCACGACCTCAAAAGGAGGTCACACGACCTGGGTACATAAACCCAGACGTCGCACGACCTCAAGATGAAGCCAAACGACCTGGAAGGGCGCCAGCAGAACACTCCAAGCAGGTCACACGATCTCATTATGAGGTCGCACAACCTCACTAACCTTCTCAAGCTCACGGGTTGATGCCAAGGGGGGTGTTTTGTGCATTTTATTAAAACTTGGAAAGGGGTTTATGATGTCATTTAACAAAAACATAAAAATAAACACACGGGTCAGAAACTCACACCCAACCCTTCACCAGTACCGTCGCTCCTCTTGTCTCTCAACTTCCATCCGACCACCACCACCAACCACCTCCGTCGCCAGCCACAACCACCATCACCGTCGTCACCCTCCTCTCGTTGCTCAAACCCACAGGTAAAGAACAGAACCCCAGTACTTCCGTTCCCACAGTCGACAGGTCTTCACTCTCTTGCTTCTCCATCATCGCTGGCCCTCCAATCAGCCACCACCACTTTAAATCGCCGGCGACTTATGCGCAGGTTGTGAGAGAGCAATAATTTGGTGGAGTACTCAATTAAGAGGCTGTTTGGGTGGAGAAAACTGCAGAGAAGGAAGCTATGGTTCCGACACTAAGAACTGAAATCCAAGAGATTGAAGCCAAATTGGGCGATTTCTTCTACAAGGTTTTGACGGGGACACTGTAAGGAGCGCGTAGGTGACTTCAATTGCAAAAAAAATCGGAAAATTCGACGGTCAAATTTTGACCCTTTCTTGTCGAATTTTTCGCGAAACGGCACCTGTAAGAACGGAAATCCGGGTGCCACAGGTAAAATTATTTCTATTGCAATTTCAATTTCATCGAGTCTAGGAAAATTGAGTAAAAGCCAATTTTTTTATCGTTGTCGCTTAGTTGCGGCGTTAGGGGGCGATTGACTTGTCCTAGAGATTATTTGTTAATTGCTTACGTGTTTCTTTTCCGTACACACATCATGACACTGTGCACGTAGCTTAAGTAATTGTTAAAGTTTTTGCTACTTTCTTGTGCCAATGTCTAGTCGAAAGGTGTGTACAAAGGAATCCTCGAGAGATACCTAAGTGTACACCTCAAGTAGAGAAGAAGAACACGAAGAGTTGTAGGTGTGTGTAGGGAGAGAGTAAGCACTGATAACTGTGTGTGAGAGAGAGACAATAGGCTATGTGTGTCTTGTCGTCTTATCGTCGTGTCGCAACGGGGGGGGGCATAACGATCCTATATATAGTGGGGAAGTGACCGTTGGGGGGTTTAGTGCACCATAAATGGTGGCTTAATGATAGAACTGTTGGAATTGTGACCTAGAGGCAATCAATTAATTGTGACATTTATGGATTTACGATTCATTATGTTATCGATATGGAGATATGTTAACATTAATGAAGTCCTTAGAATATAAGTGTTATATTCTTAAATATCCCTAGTCGATTATAATGATTAATAGGACAATCATCTATAGACTAGTATGGGGTTGGATTGATATGGAGATATCATGATCCAACACATGGGTATGCATTAGGAGTAATGGCATACTGGATTGACCCATCTCCGAGAAGGCTACATACACGTTATGTTAAGTCACAAGCGCTTCTCGCGGTGCAATGGTATTGTCATCCTTAGACTTGAAGTCACTAGATTATCTAGTTGTGGATTATTGTGATCTTGGTAGCGTTAAACGCTACACCGTAACTGGGTAGTTATAAAGGCGTGTACTGGATACAATAAGAAGCAAGCTTAGAGATCGTAGTGGACGTAGATAGAATTTGTCCCTCCCACATAACGGGAGCAAATATCCTAGGCCACTCGAGGGATAGTGCTTATAAAATGTCTGGCCAGACTCAAATAAATCAATATGGGATATTGATGTTATTTGCACGAATAAGGCTATTCCCAGGATCGAGAAACTATGGATTGGATATACGAGTGTGACTTGTATGTCTCGTGTCCAATCCGGATATTGGGACAAAGGGATGAGACAATTACTTGTACAAGGTTTGTCATGATGACTATTCTATTTGTTGGCTAGAATGGATGTCTTGCTAGAGGCCGCTCCATATTAGTAAGTAGTTACTACCAACTAAATAGAACCTATGGGGTCACACGCCATATAGGGGTGAACTAGACATGGGAAATAATTAATTAATATGATTAATTAATTAGAAGGATCAAATCGCAACAACTTGCTAACTTAGTAGGGACTAATATGCCAAGGTGGCCTAATTCATGTAGAGACATGATTAGGATTAATTTGCAAATAGAACTAATCCATGTATTGACATGATAAGGACTATTTTGCAAAAGGGACTAATCCGAACTTGAGTAGGATTATGAGGGGTTCTTTATGTAGTAGATCAAGGAGTTGTTGGACTATATAAAGAACACTCCTAGCTTATTTTTCTCTCAACACACACCCATCTATTTGATAGAAGAAAGGAGAGAATAAAGCAAGGAGAGAGCAAGTCCCATAGAGGGCCGAAACCCTTTGGGACCGCCGCCCCCTACCCGTCGGCCTACATGGTGGTGCCGCCCACCTTGGCTTCCCTCGTTTTGCGTGATTCCTCTTCCTCTTCCTCTTTCCGGGCTTGCACCAAGGATTGGAAGATCTAGATCTCACCTCTAGGCGTGGATCAACCGTAGAGACGTGACACTATTCGCGTTTGAAGTCATCAAGGAGAACCCAAAGGTGTGTTATGATTTCTAATCTTACCATCGTTATGTCTCTTGACTTGTGATCCTTGGAGGGTTTTGCATGGTTTTATGTTTGATTATGCTTCCGTTGTGCAATCCATGAATCAAAACCCTACAGTGGTATCAGAGCCACAAGTCGTAGAGCATAAACGTGGTTTATGTGTTACGTTTTAGTTGTTTTACACTTTAAATTGATTGTTTATCGCGTAAAACAAGACAAATCAAGCATGGGATGCAATTTGTCAATAAAATTTCATAACAAGATCTAATTTTTGCATTGGATGCATGAATAAGTGAGTTTGAGAAATTTTAGGATCTTAGATCTAGGGTTTGGCATCCTTGGGGAAGAAGGAGTTCTTCCAAAACAAGGAAACAACCAAACTTGGGCACCAAGCAAGGGAGTTGTTTTGGAAACAACTCCCTATAGAGGTTCGGCCCCCTAAGGGGACCGCCCCTCTTGCTTGCCGCCCAAGATTGGCCGCCCTAGGGGCCGGGCGGCCCTAACCCGCGGCCTAGGCGTGTGGGTTTTGGGCCGGGCCGGCCCTAGGGCCTTGCGGTTCACCTTTTCTGGCCCGGGCAATTGGATTGTTGGGCCCATGGACCGTTTTAACCCTAGAAATCCTAAAATCAATTAAAATTGACCAAGCGCGTTAAAATTGGATTTTAACTGTTTATGTGCAATTCGCATGGTGATTGGATATGGCCTTAGGATGTGGTTTGATGTGGATGTTTAATTTTGTGGTTTGGTTTTACGGCCTGCGAGCTGATCAATTAATTGTAATAATTAATTAGGGTTTTATGGCCTGCGAGCCATTTTTTTTTTCTCAACTTGTGAGATTTATTTTATTTAGTATAGTTGTTAGCTATTGCTAGATGAAAGTAGATTGTTAGCCAAGATTGAAGAAAAGAAGCCCAAAGCCAAAAGGAGCCACAAAAGATGGAGCATGGAGCATGGAGCATTCCACAAGACTATGAAGGATGGACCAAAATATCAAGACGCATGGAGATGTGTTTGTTTTAGGGTTCATAGATAATTCCATTGGCTTGGAATTATCTTAGTCTAGAAAAGGCCATATCCACATCACGTTTAATTTGTGTTTTGTGGTTGTTTATTTTATTGTCTTATTATTGTGTGGTTGGTGTATGGATGATGCATGCAATTAGGATAATAAGATAATTAGACAACCCGGATCTATTATTTGGAGTTGTGCCCAAACTCAAATAGATAGATTAGTTGATTTTGATCAACAAAACAATTAAAATTGAATTTAAAATCCCTCAAAATTCAAATATTGTGTTCTTGCCTTCTCGTTATTTAAACACTCATGATCATCA
Source organism: Linanthus parryae (assembly GCA_023055425.1). Lineage (NCBI taxonomy): Eukaryota > Viridiplantae > Streptophyta > Magnoliopsida > Ericales > Polemoniaceae > Linanthus > Linanthus parryae. The sequence continues at coordinate 129,610,127 of JALGPY010000001.1, forward strand.
TTATTTATCAAGATCGTGCACGCCAAAGCATGGCGACTTGGTTCATAATGATGGAATGCGATGGCACGTAACAATGTGCAATTGTTTAAATAAGAGGTTGAACACAACTGGGCTATTAATATGATTAAGAAACCTAGAGGCAAACAATTGGGATTATCCATATGGATGGATAAATAAGGAGTTATTTGCCCAATTGAACCAAGAGCTGCATATGGGATGCAATTGGAATTGTTCCTACCTAAAGTAGTCAAATTATGGGTGACTTGCCAAAGCAAGCTCATAAGGAGATGAAACATGGATCTTGGCCCACTAGAAAATATAAGGATATTTTCCGCATTAATATCTTGAGGGTTATTAATCCGTAGTAAAATAGTGGGAGCTATATTTGACAATTTAAATCCTTGTTGAATATAGTTATACGTCACAAACTCTGCATAATCCTATTATGTTGAATACCCATGGCATTAAACAAATAAAAACGCGACTCTATCTATTTCCAAGACTGGTATAAAATTGAGAATTGTTCTCAAATAAAAGAGAAATTGTTGTACATCGTAGAACATAAAGATCTCTTCCTACCAACTACCAAAACACACTAAAACCTAATGGAAGGGACATCAAAGAATGGTTCTTTGGATGTGACTTGCCTCATGTTAGCTGCCATGAACTCTGAGCTTTGGGAGCAAGAAGAGAGACATGGAGAAGTATGATATGATCATACATTGAAAGAAGCTCTTTCAAAAGATGGAGCTAGACATGAAAGGTTTGAAGTGTTGCTCCACTTTGGGTTATGCAAATATACTAATTCAATATGATTGAAACATTAGTGAATATGCATTATCTATGAGATAGATAAAGAATAAAAGGTTATTCACCCAAGTGGACCAAGAATTGCATTGGATGCAATTATAGTTTTGTTTTAAAGTTGATTTACTCAATATGATTGAAAATCACTAAACAAAACACTAATCATGGGCATGGGCAAAGTTGTTAATGGATAACAACATGGGTAAGGGCAAAATAGTTTGCGCCAACCCCATGGGTATAAAGCAAGCTTGTTGCTAAAACCAAGTAGCCTTGAAGTCCCATAGATGGTGTAGAGGAAGAGAAACTAGCCAAAGTACCTGGAAGTAAATAATAAAGGAATTATGAATTCCAATATGGGTATTTTTGTTATATAAATCAAAGTGTCTATCTCATCATCATAAGTATATGATACTAGATGAGGATCTCACATTTATGGAAGTGTGGAGGGTCTCAAGAGACGAAGACAATTGGATAAGGAAGAAATAATCCTACACGTGGGGCTATGAAGCAAAGGGTTGCTGAGTAAGCCGTAGTGAATTATTTCTACCTTTAGGAAATTGTTCATGAATTAGACAAAAGCGATAATGTCCCTACTATGAGTAGGACCATTATCATAGTTTCTTGTTTGGACAAGAAAACTCCTTATCATAATAAAAGGACAAATGTTGTTCCATTTATTATGGTATGCATTATTGTAATGCAATTTTGTCTAAGTGGATTCTATATCCATGATCATGATAATTTCATCTATAACATTAATACCTAGAGGTTTGCATATAATGATATGAACTTCACTTATCTTTAGCATTATCGTTTAGGCCCCATAAATAAGAGATACATATCTAGAACCCCATGAGGATGGATTTCTGGAACTCATTTGATTATTGAATCATATGAGACATGTAAGACTTATTAGGCAAAGATATGATCTTTTGGGAATCATACATATCGATGTATGAAGGCCACTAAGCACAAATGCTAAAGATGGTTTTCAGTACTTCATCATATTTACTGATGGGATCAGAGAAATATGGATTTGTGTATCTTATGAAGAATCAGATCAGAATCCGTTGAATTGTTCAAAGTATTCAGGAATGAAGTAGAGAACCAACTTGGCAAAAGTATTAGGGCTCTACGATTGGATCATAGAGGAGAGTACTTGAGCCAAGAGTTTGACAACAATCTATGGGAGTGTTGATCACTCGCTCCACCTAGCACGCCACAAAGGTTTGGCGTGTCTAAGAGGAGATTTCGGACCTTGTAGGACACGGTTCGGTCCATGATGAGTCAAACAGAACTTCTAGTTTACTTTTGGGGCTATGTTCTAATTACAGCAAATTTCGCCCTTAACCTTGTTCCATCAAAAACGGATTATGAATAACGCCATATGAGATATGGACTAGGAAAGTGTTCTAGTATGTCATTCATAAAGGTTTGGGGTTATGAAGTTTATGTAAAGGAGTTTACAAATAAACTTGGACCCAAGTCGGATAAATGTTTTGTGGGATATCTTGAAAAGGATATTATTTCTACAACCCTATCGAGAACAAACTGTTTGTTGCTCGAACTACAGTGTTTCTAGGTAGAGATTGTCTCTAAGAGAAACAGTGGGAGGACAGTAGAACTTGAAAAGTTCAAGAACCACAATAGAACATTGATCCGTTTGATGGAACATGAGCAGGATCACAAGGTGTTGTGGAGCAACCTACTCAGAAAAACACAAGAACCTCGTAGGTCAGGTAGGATGTATCGAGGGACTAGAGAAATAGGGATTTCTCATTACCCATGATATATTGCTCATTACGATGAGCCTACAACCTATGAGATGGCCACGTATGGCCATACTCTCAGAAATGGCTGGGAGCCATGAGATACGATATGGAATCCATGTATACCAACAAAGTATAGACTTTGATGGAACCACCTGAAGGGTAGGACCCATAAGGTGCAAGTGGGTTATGAGGAAACCAACATGGATTGTAATATGATTACCTTTAAGGGACAATTGGTTGGATAAGGATTTCCTGTGAGTTCATAGTATAGACTATGACAAAATCTTTTCCCAATTGTGATGTTTAAATCCATTCGCATCTTGCTTGTAGCAATCTATTTATAGATTGGATCAAGCTTCTAGGAGTTGGACTCTTAAAATGAATGATGTAATGAAAGGAGTTTGGTTCCATCAAAATTGAAGATGAGACTTGTGTCTACAAGAAGATTAGTGGGGGCACAGTTATGTTTCTGGTCGTGTATGTGGAGACATACTTAATCATTGGGAATGTTTCCCCTACTTGGCAGTCTTACGTAGATTGACTAGGGAGTTGACTTTCTAATGGTAGACTTAAGCGAAGCAACTTGTGAAGATCTATTGAGGTAGATCAAGATGGTTGTATAGCTTAGGTCATAGTACACAAATTGACAAAGGTGTTGAAATGGTTCAACATGAAAAGAATATTGATTCTTACCCATGTCACATGGAATTAGTCTTTGGAAGGCTAATTGTCTTACCAATTAGATTGGGAATAGACCGTATGAATTAGATTCACGAGATACGCCATGAGATGTACTAGGCCAGACGTGTCATAAAGTATGACACAAAGATACCAGTCAAATCCGGGTGAGAGTCACGAGATTAATTATCAAGATTATCCTTTAGTGCTTGAGAAGAACTAAAGGATGAATTCTTGATAAATAGATAATATGAAGAGTTTGCTGTAAGGGGTTACAGTGATGCGAACTTCAAATCTGACAAAGAATATTTCAGATTATGAGTCAAGTTTTGAGTATTGCCTTAGTGGGAGCGACTGTGAGCTGGAAAGGTTCCAGGCAAGATTCAGTCACTGATTCTAACATAGAGGACTGAGTAAATTAATGCATAAGATGCATTTATTTAGAATATTCAATCTCAATCAAATTGTTGATGTAGGAGATGTGAATATTTGCAAGGTGCCAACATATGTCTCGCCCCTACGTAGCGTAAGCGTGGAGGGTCGCGCTAGATCAATAGGCATATGATGCAGGAGATTGACTCTAGTGCAAGTGGGAGACTGTTGGAATTGTGCCCTGGAGGCAATCAATTAATTGTGAAATTTATGGATTTACGATTCATTATGTTATCGATATGGAGATATGTTAACATGAATGAAGTCCTTAGAATATAAGTGTTATATTCTTAAATATACCTAGTCAATTATAATGATTAATAGGACAATCATCTATAGACTAGTATGGGGTTGGATTGATATGGAGATATCATGATCCAACACATGGGTATGCATTAGGAGTAATGGCATACTGGATTGACCCATCTCCGAGAAGGCTACATACACGTTATGTTAAGTCACAAGCGCTTCTCGCGGTGCAATGGTATTGTCATCCTTAGACTTGAAGTCACTAGATTATCTAGTTGTGGATTATTGTGATCTTGGTAGCGTTAAACGCTACACCGTAACTGGGTAGTTATAAAGGCGTGTACTGGATACAATAAGAAGCAAGCTTAGAGATCGTAGTGGACGTAGATAGAATTTGTCCCTCCCACATAACGGGAGCAAATATCCTAGGCCACTCGAGGGATAGTGCTTATAAAATGTCTGGCCAGACTCAAATAAATCAATATGGGATATTGATGTTATTTGCACGAATAAGGCTATTCCCAGGATCGAGAAACCATGGATTGGATATACGAGTGTGACTTGTATGTCTCGTGTCCAATCCGGATATTGGGACAAAGGGATGAGACAATTACTTGTACAAGGTTTGTCATGATGACTATTCTATTTGTTGGCTAGAATGGATGTTCTACCAGCTAAATAGAACATATGGGGTCACACGCCATATAGGGGTGAACTAGACATGGAAAATAATTAATTAATATGATTAATTAATTAGAAGGATCAAATCGCAACAACTTGCTAACTTAGTAGGGACTAATATGCCAAGGTGGCCTAATTCATGTAGAGACATGATTAGGATTAATTTGCAAATAGAACTAATCCATGTATTGACATGATAAGGACTATTTTGCAAAAGGCACTAATCCGAACTTGAGTAGGTTTATGAGGGGTTCTTTATGTAGTAGATCAAGGAGTTGTTGGACTATATAAATAACACTCATAGCTTATTTTTCTCTCAACACACACCCATCTATTTGATAGAAGAAAGGAGAGAATAAAGCAAGGAGAGAGCAAGTCCATAGAGGGCCGAAACCCTTTGGGACCGCCGCCCCCTACCCGTCGGCCTACATGGTGGTGCCGCTCACCTTGGCTTCCCTCGTTTTGCGTGATTCCTCTTCCTCTTCCTCTTTCCGGGCTAGCACCAAGGATTGGAAGATCTAGATCTCACCTCTAGGCGTGGATCAACCGTAGAGACGTGACACTATTCGCGTTTGAAGTCATTAAGGAGAACCCAAAGGTGTGTTTATGATTTCTAACCCTTACCATCGTTATGTCTCTTGACTTGTGATCCTTGGAGGGTTTTGCATGGTTTTATGTTTGATTATGCTTCCGTTGTGCAATCCATGAATCAAAACCCTACAAGAACCCCCAACGGCACGTTCCACCATGTATATAGGAACCGTAACGCATCTGTCCGCAAGTATCGGAGACCGTTATGAGATCAGCCGCATTAATGGGACACGTAAGCCTAGGATCTCTCAGCCAGTTACCAGAGGTCGCGCGCGAGCTTGGTTTTCGCATGCGCGCAACGGACCTTACTCTAGCCTCCAAACCACTAAGTCCCTACAAGTCCCGTGTTATGGTGTGCGGGGGCTCTGTCTCGTAGCCCCAACGGGGATCAGCACGGGTGGTGATCCGGTGTGGATGGAGCACAACTTGGTGTGCTGGATGGCTGCCACGTGGCGATGACCCTTCTATCTGAAAAGCAGTATCTACGATAGCCCCCTTTTGCGCGATTGCCACGCGCTCTTCTGTTGTGCAGTCGCGCAAAATCCACCGTGCGTGAGGCTCACACGGATACTTTTGAATTTTGAATTGGAGTCCCTGTAGCACCAAGTCTCAGCTATGATTGCCTAGGGCTTGGGGAACGCCCTCTAGCCTTTGATGAAGTGTGGCATTTGTTGAGTTAATCAGTCATCATCCAGACTCGCCTTTTTTCGAGACGGGGATAGATCAAACGTCAGATCTTCTCAATAATCGAAGCGTTGCATGGCTCATCAATCGTCAACGGACGTAACCCTTTTTCAGGGGTTTATTTAAACCCTATTAATCCTTCGTTTGCAACTTTTCCACTGTTTGCACTTTTGAGTTTGTATGCATCAAAGAGAGTTCTCACAACAGGAAGAAGAGTCCTTTGACGAAGTTTGCGATCAAATCCTCGAGAATTTTTCCAGGTGTGTTCGAGCACTCAGGCGTGAACAAGGTATTCTTTTCTTGATTTTGAAATTTCATTCTCTGAGATTTTCAACCAATTTCTTCAATTTCTTATACTTCCTTCTCCCCTCTTTTTCTTTCTGACAAGATTTGGCTCTCCTTTTTTTTACAGTAATGGCTCCCAAAAGGACTACTGAAGTCTCAGAACTGCCCCGTGAATTATGGAAAAAAGCTCCTTACTTTGGGGGTGACGAATTCTACCTAGCCACCATCCAGGGGCGCACCCTTGAGGTGTCTTCTTCCGGCACGACCCTAGAATTGAAGCCTGAACCAAACAGGGAAGAATGGGATCTAGCAGAGGTTCATGATGTTCACAGATGCGGCATCGAAGCTGGCCTTTATCCCTACAATGACGTTCTTTTCCAGGCTTTCTTGGAGAAACTGGGCTGGATGGACGAATGGACTGATTATATTCTTGATAATCACGAGGCCGTGCTGATGGAGGCTGGAATTTACCATGCTGTTCGCGCGACCAGGGGTTTTTATCTAAAGGCCGATCAAAATATGCTAAAGAATCTATTTTCTCGGTACTCTCCAAAGACTCACACATTTCACTTCGCATCGCGTGAGGCCACACCTACTCTGGAAGATGTGGAGAATATGCTGATGCTTCCAAGCATGGGAGCCTTCGATCCTCTGAAAGCGCTCAGTTCTGACGAAGAAATTTCTCTCTCCGACCAGATGCTAGAATGTATTGCGACTTTGAGGAAAGCTGCTTCGAAGTGGGCTCCCGATGCGATGAAGCCTGCTGACACCTTCATGACAGTTTTTGCCGGCGCGAAGAACATATGGTCTAAATGGATCATGTTCTTTTTCAAGGATTTCCCCAAAACTCAGATTATTCAGAAAATCCAAGAGGAGACCCCGACTGAGGTTACCTCTACTGCAGGCGAAGGGTGTGAGTTCTCCTTGTGTGGCTTTCTCTGCGTCTGGTTATCGCGCTTCCTCGTAGATGGGAGTCTGCGAGATGGAGTTTTTACCCATGTACTCCCGCTTGCTGTGAAGCTTTCTCTTGGTAAAAGAATCGCCCTTGACCCCTTGTCCTGGGTTCTCTCTTTTATCACCTTGATCTAGCAGTGGCCGATGTTGAACAATCACAGGGCAGAGCTGATGTTGTGTGTTTTGCCAACATTTGATTTTTGACCATGTGGGTCTTTGAACGATGGCCTTCATATGCCCCTTTACCTTCTGCTGTCGAATTGTGGAATGCCCCAAGATGCAAAGAAGTTTTCTTATGTCCTCGCTCTTGGAGTTGGTTTAACACCAAAACGCCCGTCGCAATTTTTCTTTGGTCTGTTACGATGATGACTCCTTCGTATGCCGTCCTTATGTCGAGGAGTTGACCAACATCACATTTCGAGGGGACATGTATCCTGAGATTGATACTCCTCTCCTTGCCTGGCATATCACTAGCGGACCTCGTCATTATGGTCAGTACGTGAATTGGTGCAGGCGAGGTTATTTGCCCGCTTTGTCAGAGTATGCCCCTGGAACTGAATCTGGTAAATATGCACCCATAACTGTTCACTTCTACCCTCTTCGCGTGGCGCCTCAGTTGGGTTTCGACACGATCGCGCCCCCCATGTGGTCCCAGCATCCTGCTAAGGACTGTTACGATGGGATTATTTTCGGCAAGAGTCGTAGGCTACTTCTCGCAGAGCTGCCCCTTGTGCAGCCTTCAAGACATAGAATGGGAAGAGTAACAGCTGGTTGGGTTGCCTTCTGGAAGACTCAGGTCTGGCGTCTGACAAACCCGCAAGTTAAACTACAAATTCCTAAAGTGCTCGCTCCTTTGTTCAAGGACTACCCCTTTAAGTCTAACCTTTCTCGGGGTTGGGCCCCTTATTTGTATTACTCGCTGTTGGCCGTAGACCATCTTTGCCCGCAGCTGATTTTGGGAGAGAAAAAGCTTATTGTCCTGCAAGATGCCCTCAACTCGAGGACTCAATACGCGAGAGACTTTCAAGCGGTAGTTGCAGATTCATGTATACACTTCTCGCAGGCTACTTCTCGCAGGTTATGGTTCAAAAAGTGGGCTTCTCAATATTCAATGCCTTGATTATGGTTAGGCAAATTCACGTATACACCTTGAAAAAGTGGGCTTGTCAATATTCAATGCCTTGATTATGGTTCAAATTCCTAGAAACCATCATGACCGTATGGATCGTCGTGCCAGCGTGGCATCTTGATAAGGCATGACTGCCCCATAGTAGACTATCCCCTCATTATACCTAGGGTTAATATACCGTCGTACGCTCTAGTGATACCATTGATTCTCGTCCAATTCTTGAGGCGTCTGGCAACTGAAGAGTCCTCCTTGGGCCCTATATAAGCCTGCACCTCCTTGCTGCTGTGTTCTTTACTACTTCCACCCCTCTGGGATTCCGCTATTGAAAGGATGTCTTCTCCTTCTATTCTCTCTGTATTCCTCTTTTCTTTCATCCACCTGAGTTCCAATTCGATGGATCCATAGAGTTATATTGTGCTATAGGAATGTTTCCCAAGGGCTCGTCAGCCAAGACTTCTTATTTGTCCAGCCTTCATGAGCATCAGCAACGTAGGCTTTTCTATCAGAAAGAAGACGTCTTTTTCTTTATCATGTTTTCAGGTACCACCCTTGGTGGGCTTCCGGCCAATACTACCCCTTCACTGTCCCTTTAATTGAAGCGTAATGATTGGGGTGTTGCCGTGGTGGCTGTCCGTTGGAGAACTATTTTCCACCAATACTCAGGCGCGAGGGCGGCCAACGGGATTTATTCCCAAAGCTATTCCCCTCACCTATTCCTTGAAGTTCATTTGGGATCTCGCCATGGTAGCGGCGAGAGTTATGTTCTGGTCGAGTACGTCGGCGATGACGACGAGCTTTCCATAGTTCAAGCCCCTTATCCAGGGTCTTCAGCGTAGGAACATATTTCTTTGTACCCCCTTCTGGGGCTTTGTTTTCTGCTGCCATCTAGACAAATAAATTGTACTCTGCCCCTTTCGGATGTTTCATCTAATAAGATTTGAGTTTTCTTTATTCCACTCGCATACTATGTCTGTGCTTGCACGTTTGGCTTTTTATGTACTATTCATTCAAATAGGTTTTTGTTCTGCCATGCTGGGAGATAGATTCTACTGATGTTATCATATAAGACTTTCAACTTTCTGTTTCCGTCCCAGTAGATGGGCTCTGACTACTATCTTATGAGATAGATTTTAATTTAGCTATTATCACATGGGATAAGCCTTAATCATCTTATCAAACAGTCCTTGTTCGCGTTTGACTGCTACCACATGCTTGTACTATCTTTAGAAGATAGTTTTCGCTGCCACCATATGAGGTAGGCTTATGCTATCTTAGCAGATAGGCTTTGTTCGCGTTCAGCTGCTACTATGTGAGATAGGCTTTGTGCTGCCTTAGCAGATAGGTTTTGCTGCTACCATATGAGGCAGGCTTGGGCTATCTTAGCATATAGGCTTTGTTTGCGTTCAGCTGCTACCATGTGAGATAGGCTTTGTGCTATCTTAGCAGATAGGCTTTGTTTGCGAGAGGCTTAAATCATGTGAGATAGGCTTTGTGCTATCTTATCAGATAGGCTTTGATTGCATTTTGCTGCTATCATGTGAGATAGGCTTCGTGCTGGTTGCGGCAAGTAGATAAAAAAAGAGTAATTGATAAACATCGTACTTATTAAACAATAATAGGAGCGCACCTTGAACGTATCCTTAGATACGATAACATTTTCTCGCATTGGAGTAGAAACTTCCCACTTTCCTGCCTTCTTCATCATGCTTGATAACCCTTTTCAAAGTATAGATGTTTTTTACGATCCTGGAAGCCTCTGCCTGCGTGGGCTGGGCCTCCTTTGTTTCTTCCCGCGTCACCATTACCCCAGCGGGTGACTGGCCCTGGACGTCTTCCCACCTGGGCAGAGGAATTGGCTGGGACGGGAATGGCCCCTCCTTAAGTTCTGTGAACCATACCGCCTCAGATAAGTGCGATTCCTCCAAATTAAAAGGGTTCACAGAAGCAGGTACTGTAACCACCCTTTCCTTCCAGATAGCCTTCATTACTTGGTGAGCTGTCGAAGGTACGGCATCGAAGCGGTGGATCCATGCTCGCCCAATAATCATATGGTAAGTCGTGTTGGCGTCGATAACATGGAATTTGGCCGAACAGCTAATCTGCCCGATTTCAATCCCCAAACGAATCCACCCCAAGGTCATCCTAGAATCTCTACCGAAACCCGTGAGGGGCGACGACTTCCTGACTATCTTGTGCTGAGGAATCTCCGCTATTTCCAGGGTGCTTAAAGGAAAGACGTTCACTGCAGCTCCGCCATCAACGAATGCCCTTTTGAAGTCTACGCAGTTGATAGTAGCTGTTACATATAATGGCCTCTGATGGCTCGTCTTAGTTCTCTTGTCAGATTCATCAAATGTCATGACGGGTCCCTCCGGTCGAAAAGCCCTAACGATCCTTCCTTCTGAGGTTACCAGCTCTTCCCCATATTCCTCTGCTACTCTGAGGATAGCCTTGGTCATTCCGTGCCTGTAGTCTGGTGAGAAGCCCACTTCATCGAAGAACTTGGCAAATTTGGCAGAACTCTTCATTCGCTCAGCTCGCGAATCCTCCGCGTCAATTCCATAATCCTCCTCTTCGTGTATCTACGCGACTACCGGGGCTTCTGTGTCTACAACCTCCTCCAAGTCGGTAATTGAGATCATAGCGATCTCTTTTCCCTTGGGCTCCTGCCTCGCATGGGATGGTAGGGGGTTGCTTCGTACATCCTTGATCGGCTCGTCTATGAACAGATGGTCCTCTTTTATTTTCCTATCTACCATCCATCTAAGCTTCCTGCACTCCTGTGTTGGGTGCGACACTTGACCATGACACTCGCACCACCTGGGGTTTCTGAATTGCTCTCCTGTAGGTTTGCGCTCAAAAGGTGCCAAAATCCCATCTTTCCGCCATCCTTTGCAGAGATCAATTGCATCCTCGACCGAGCAGGGCAATGGCGGCGCCTCCTGTGGTTCGGGTCGTTGTTGCTTGCTAGATGGAGACAATGCATGGACATTGGTACCTCGCGGCCTTTTATAACCGAAGCTTCCGGTCTTGGAGCTAGGATTCGTTGGTGTGTGCTCGCTAGCGCGTCTTTTCCGCATCCTTTCTACCAACGGCTCGATGTTCCTGGTGCAGTCGATTAACTTTGAAAAAGTAGGCATGTTTAAATTAATCAACATACCTTTATACTCGTCGCGCATGCCTTGCAGGCATATCTCGACCAGACGGCTGACACGAATTCTTACGTGTATGCGCAAGTGCACGGTCAAGTAATATAGGGTAATATTTCAACCCCGAGTTATCGATCCCACGAGGAAAAGCTTGGATTATTTAATTAGTTATTAGATTAGAGTACTGTAACGTGGAGGAAGAATTGTGATTGATTAAGAATTGAAATAAATAACTAACTAATATTTTTTATTTCTAAAAAACAAATATGGAGAAACTAGGCATTCTCTAGATCACCTAGGGCTCTAGACAATTTCCGGATCAACTATGTAACACGTTAATTCTATTCTAGTAATTCGGGTAATGGTACTGACAATCTCCTATCGGTCTCACGTCGTTCTACGTCACGGTTTACTTGGTGTCCTGTCGGTCCACCTACATCTACCGGTCTGTTTTAGTAGGCTAACGATAGTGCACGGAATGATGTCCTCTCAGACCATCACCGCACGAACACCTCACTATCTCCTACTGAATCTACCCACTAAAGACATTCCTACACACTTTTATTCTCAGTCTCCGTGATAAAGGATTGTTGTTCATATCTCATTACAACTTGGTCTAAGTCGCTCTCACGTACTCGCTAGCTAATTAACAAGTCCGGTTAATTACTCCATTCTTGCCAAGGATTAAGCATAGCATATGAACAATAACTAGAATAAATATTAACATTAAGCAAGATTACAATCTAGGAAGAACACCGAAGTTCATGAATATCAATTCCTAACATAGTCGTGTCAATAGACTACGCTCATTAAAAACTTCATGAAATCAAACTTCATCCAATAGATCAAAATCCAATAGCATGAGACAAGTCTAAAATCCGGAAATATTGTCTACATAAACCCTAGGATCTCTAGAGAAGCCTAGAAAAACGTCTAACTACTAATACAAATAGCAAAACACAATTGTTTCGCCATACAAGTGATTAAAAGAGGGAAGAAGAGATCAAATGCGAGAAATCGGGAAGATTGGCGCGATCCGGGCTCTTCTCCTTGCTTGAGGTTGCTCCCAATGGAGTCTCCTTGCTCTCCTCCTTCTTCGTGGCTCTCAATAGGCGTGAATGATGCTTATTTTCGTCCCTAGGTCGTCCTTCCTTCATAACCCGCAGAAGTCTTCAGTAATTGCACAATAGCCCCCTGAAATCAGCTCCTGACTTCAATAGGCCATATCTTTTTCGTCCGAACTCGAATTTAGCTCAGTGACCTCTAGTTGGAAAGCTCTCTGAGTCTAATTTCATATGGCACTGGTCGTACCCCCAAATGAGTTGTATAACTCCGTCTATGATCAAAATAGTGTAGACTGGTCATCTAAGCTCCTCCAATTCGGCTTCTCTTGACTCCACTTGAGCTCCCCTTTGTTTCCGAAGTTCGTTCCATGCCTCCTATCAACCGATTAGCATCAGTCCCTGCCAAAAAAACATGAACAAACATACCAAGCGATTATATTTGACAAATAACAATAAAATATGCATAGAAAATGCCCGGACTAACAATATAGCACATGTGAACAACAAGTGATAAAACGACCTTTATTCTCTAACATTAGGCTCAAATCATTCTCAAATACCTATTAACATGTGGTAAATGCTAAAGAATTATAGCCCCTATAAGGTTCTATCAAACTCCCCCACACTTACTTTCTTGCTCGTCCCGAGCAACAATGAAGCACAAACCTCCCACACTTGAGACATTGCATACATACCCAAAAACCAAACCAATGCATACCCCCACTACTTTGCATACTTAAATTTCCGCTAGCCAACACGACTCACGACTCAATACACAAATACACGACTATGTAACTACATGATATGTAAAATGCAACTCAAGTATGTACAATGCAAGGAATTAAAGAACATTTTTCTTTTTCTTTTTAGTAGAGATTGGGAAATATCAAAGAGCAAACCGCCATGTCATAAGACTCACATTCCCTAGAAGATTATATAACTTTGGTGATCGGTAGAACTTGCAGCCAGTTTCGTTAGACAGAACGGGCACGAACACTCAATAAGTTGCTTCCGCACACTCTTCAAACGTATCCCTAGCACCTTAACGACTTTAGGACGGGTAGGATAGGATATTTAGAAGCGCAGTCCTAGACGTCATGATAAAACTCACAAAACCCCATTCTCACACTCCCTCACCAAAATCCAAGGAACCCCACCAAACTAACAACTTCGGCCCTCATTCCCTCAATCTTGGTGCAACACCGTTCTCGCGGCCACAAATGTGAAGAAGTGATCTCGAACAATAGCTATCTCCTTGGTCTTCATGAAGTTTAATTTCCGGCTCCCTATTCCAATTCACTTTCAACTTTCTGTTTTTTTTTCTTTTTTTCAATCTCATTCTCATACCAATAAGCACATGGAGCCACTAATACGATAGCCATATCCAAGGAGATCAAATCAATATAGATAACGTGGGGTGGAATGTGACAAATCAACTAATATAATCAAATATGTGTCGACGCCTCCACACTCGATGCATGGCATATCTCGAACCCGGTATTCAATATATAAACGTGCTAATTCCAACCAATCCTCCTCATCACCTAAGATGCAGAAAATATGAATGAATCACAAGCACGTCCTCCTATAAGATCAACCAACCCCCACCCCATATCGTGCGTAAAAGTATCACGCACTATGGCACTCCACCTGTGATCGTGGTGTAAGGACACGACTCACCGCCACACCTATGTGCGCTACCGTGTCTAACTCACCCTCACATCCCCTCAAAAGATGACATGTAAGAAGATCCACGTAATATGTATGTATAATATCAGCTCACCCTCAACGAACCTCCCTAACTCAACTCCCTCTATCATGACGCATATGAAGGGACCATTCTAACTAGTGATAGAAGTCACAAGGAACGGCTTCCTAGGCTAGAGGCCGTGAATAAAAGGGGTAAATGGATCAAATTGGGGTAACTAGTGGACCTAGGCGATGGAGACGGGACGTGAGGTCCCCATAAAATCACTCGCACAGCTGTTCCGTTGCCACTACGAGGAGGGTTGACGACTACCTAAGTGACGGTGGTGTAGCGCAAGTAGGATAACTAGTCTGAGAGACAGCTACTCACAATTCTCGAGTGCATTGGTCCTATAGCCTTCCTACTCCAGATTCTCGTGTGTCTACCTCACCTCAGATTTTCATACTACCTAGGGAATACTATCATTGAGCCCTCTCCACGCTTACTCTCTTCAATTGCCCTTTCTCAAAAAAATTCAATTTTTAGATTTTTTCTTGAATTTTTATTTTTTTTTTCTTTTTCCGACACTATATGTAACTGGCCAACTCGACTAACCAACAAAGTATGGTAGGTGGACTCAATAAATAAAATTGCAACAATAATATACAATGCATAAAATAAACGTGCACATGCAAAACTAACCGACTAGACATCTACATGCAAACGCGACTTTCTAAACTACATGTAACAAGGCTATGCAATGGCCAACTAGCGGATAGCTAAAACTCCCCCACACTTAAGCGCTTCGTTGTCCTAAACGAAATATAAGGTGAAATAAATAGGACTCGGCTGCTCAAGCGTAGGACCGGTGGGTCTAGTCGGAGTGAGTGCACGTGAGGTCTAGCCGGAGTGAGCTAACATCCAATAATCCAAGTATGAGAAAAAATTTCAAGAAATTAAGCCGTAAGAGTTCCTAAGCAAGAATTAAAGCTGAGAGAGAGAGAAAATTGTACCAAATTTTTCGGAAACACAAGCTAGTGAAGGCATGAGTACCTCCTTAAGCTCCTCGGTGTCTCCGTCTTAAGTTCCTCTTTGAGCTTTGACCGAATCCCCCTCCAAAGCAACGAATTGTAAGATTTAAGTTCTTGGAGATCTCCATATTTGAATTCCCCCACACTCAATCCGCTCACTATCTTAAAAGCTCAAGAGTTAATCCACTCTCTATCTCAAGAACTTCGCGATTTGGATGCGTTTTGGGTTTGGGGTGTGTTGGCGTTCTTGAGGGTTTGGAGAGGAAGAAGATGAATTTGGGAAGTGTTTGATCCAAATTGGGGTGTTAGGGGACTTTTTGGTTGGATATAGGCCTTAAACAATCAAGAAAAATACCAAAAAACACCCCCCAAATCGGACCAAGCTACCCGATTTCGGCCCCCTGATTTCGGCACCCATTTCGGGCCGAATGGGACCCGAAATCACTGTAGCTTTTCAAAACAGTGAACCCTTTTTATTTCGCGCCGAAATGCCTTGATTTCGACCCCCATTTCGGCCCGAAATGGGTGCCGAAATCACTGCTTTTCGCCCACTTTGTTTTTGCTCTATCTTCTTCATCCGGTATCCGATTTGCGCGATTCTTGAACTGTTATACTCCACACTCGACGACGAATCCATTTTTGACTAGAAAATTCCCAAATCCAAGAATTTTTCCATGTCTTCTCAATTTATCTCTCTTATGCAAAGAATCTCACCTCCAAAGCTCTTGACACGAATTCTTACGTGTATGCGCAAGTGCACGGTCAAGTAATATAGGGTAATATTTCAACCCCGAGTTATCGATCCCACGAGGACAAGATTGAGATTATTTAATTAGTTATTAGATTAAAGTACTGTAACGTGGAGGAAGAATATTGATTGATTAAGAATTGAAATAAATAGCTAACTAATATTTTTGTATTTTTTATTTTTTGAAAACAAATATGGAGAAACTAGGCATTCTCTAGATCACCTAGGGCTGTAGACGATTTTCGGATCAGCTATGTAACACGTTAATTCTATTCTAGTAAGTCGGGTAATGGTACTGACAATATCCTATCGGTCTCACGTCGTTCTACGTCACGTTTTACTTGGTGTCCTGTCGGTCCACCTACATCTATCGGTCCGTTCTAGTAGGCTAACGACAGTGCACGGAATGATGTCCTCTCAGACCACCACCGCACGAACACCTCACTATCTCCTACTGAATCAACCCACTAAGGACAATCCTACACACTTCTCTTCTCAGTCTCTGTGATTAAGGATTGTTGTTCATATCTCATCACAACTAGGTCTAAGTCGCTCTCACGCACTCGCTAGCTAATTAACAAGCCCGGTTAATTACTCCATTCTTGCCAAGGATTAAGCATAGCATATGAACAATAACTAGAATAAATATTAACATTAAGCAAGATTACAATCTAGGAAGAACACCTAAGTTCATGAATATCAATTCCTAACATAGTCGTGTCAATAGACTACACTCATTCGTAACTTCATGAAATCAAACTTCATCCAATAGATCAAAATCCAAAAGCATGAGACAAGTCTAAAATCCGGAAAACATTGTATACATAAACCCTAGGCTCTCTAGAGAAGCCTAGCAAAACGGGTAACTACTAATACAAATATCAAAACACAATTGTTTCTCCATACAAGTGATTAAAAGAGTGAAGAAGAGATCAAATGCGAGAAATCGGGAAGATTGGTGCGATCTGGGCTCTTCTCCTTGCTTGAGTTTGCTCCTAATGGAGTCTCCTTGCTCTCCTCATTCTTCATGGCTCTCAATAGGCGTGAATGATGCTTATTTTCGTCCTTAGGTCGTCCTTCCTTCATAACCCGCAGAAGTCTTCAGTAATTGCACAATAGCCCCCTGAAATTTGCTTCTGTTTTCAATAGGCCATATCTTTTCCGTCCGAACCTGAATTTATCTCGTGACCTATAGTTGGAAAGCTCTTTGTGTCTACTTTCATATGGCACTGGTCTCACCCCTAAATGAATCGTATAACTCCGTCTATGATCAAAATAGTGCAGATTGGTCATCCAAGCTCCTCCAATTCGGTTTCTCTTGACTCCACTTGAGCTCCCCTTTGTTTCCGAAGTTCGTTCCATGCCTCCTATCAACAGATTAGCATCCGTCCCTGCCAAAACAACATGAACAAACATACCAAGCGATTATATTTCACAAATAACAGTAAAATATGCATAGAAAACGCCCAGACTAACAATATAGCACATGGTGAACAACAAGTGATAAAACGACCTTTATTCTCTAACATTAGGATCAAATCATTCTAAAATACCTATTAACATGTGGTAAGTTCTAAAGAATTATAGCCCCTAAAAGGTGCTATCAACGGCTTTCCAAGACCTCGTCACTACATTCCAAGGACCTGGCTCTGAACTTTTTAATGAAGGCCACGCCTTCCTCGTCAGACTTTTGGTACATGCGGGAGAGGTGAATGGTGGTGGCCTGTTCGTCCATCTGGAAGAACTTTGTGTAGAATTTCTTCACCATGTCATTCCACGTTTTTACAGATCCCTCTTCGAGGGCTCTGTACCACTTATATGCGACGGTTCCCAAAGATTTAGGGAACTCGCGCATGAGTAGCCGAGTATCAACTGCATACGGTCTCATAATATCCATGAACCTCATCACGTGCTCGTAGGCGTTCCCACTAATTTCATCGAATTTCTCCCACTTGGGCGCTTTGTACCCAACGGGGTTTATCATCAGATAGACATCCCGCAGAATGGGAGGCGCGCTATCTATCTTTGGAATGACAGTGTCCATGGCACCCTGATTGGCGATGATGTTGTCAATCCTTTGCTCGAGAGCCGCCATGCTAGCAGGTGTTCCTCTGTAAGAAGGAGATGTTGGCCCGAAACCCGGAATGTAGGGCATACTGTGGTTGTAAGGAGGCGGAGGTGGGGGCCTGTGGCTTCCTAGGGCTCCTCTCGCGTATAGAGACGTCGTAGGATATGCGGCAGGGTCCCTGAAGTCATGAGGGACGAGCCTGATGAGAATGGTGGAATCTTACTCGCCAGGCCGCCCAAAAGAGGATCCTGGGCAGCAGAGACATGCACTATCGAGGTGCCTATTGAAGTGGAAACTGATAGTGAAGTCGTCAGTGATGAAACAGAAGCCCCTGGGACCGCGTTTTGGGCCATCTTTCCCAGGATCACCATGATCTGAGCGATCTGCTCGGATTGAGTTTCCATGGCCCGAGCTTGAGTCTGTATCGTGGTTTGAAGAGACTCTAGAGAGGGTTCTCCCTCAGTCACCACTGGAACCCGAGTGTTGGGAGTGGTATTGGGTAGTCCGTCTTCTTCTAAGGTCTCCTCGTGGGATGGAGACCGATATCCATGACGGATGACTTGGTCCTAATACATGGCTGGCAGATTTTGGAGGTTTGAAGGTGGATGTTTCACGTAGGGTTCACTAAAATGTGTACAAAGGAATCCTCGAGAGATACCTAAGTGTACACCTCAAGTAGAGAAGAAGAACACGAAGAGTTGTAGGTGTGTGTAGGGAGAGAGTAAGCACTGATAACTGTGTGTGAGAGAGAGACAGTAGGCTATGTGTGTCTTGTCGTCTTGTCGTCGTGTCGCAACGGGGGGCATAACGATCCAATATATAGTGGGGAAGTGACCTTTCGGGGGTTTAGTGCACCATAAATGGCGGCTTAATGATAGAACCCCCAACGGCACGTTCGACCATGTATATAGGAATCGTTACGCATCTGTCCGCAAGTATCGGAGATCGTTATGAGATCAGCCGTATTAATGGGACACGTAAGTGTAGGATCTCTCAGTGAGTTACCAGAGGTCGCGCGCGAGCTTGGTTGTCGCACGCGCGCGACGGAATTTACTCTAGCCTCCAAACCACTAAGTCCCTACAAGTCCCGTGTTATGGTGTGCGGGGGCTCTGTCTCGTAGCCCCCACGGGGATCAGCACGGGCGGTGATCCGGTGTGGATGGAGCACAGCTAGGTGTGCTGGATGGTTGCCACGTGGCGATGACCCTTCTATCTGAAAAGTAGTATCTATAAAAGGATAAAGGGAAAGCCGTGGCAAAGGGTCAACTTGTGGAAAAAATTAAAACTGTGGCTAAAGCCAAAAATGTGTCGGGGGAAAGAGTAAGAAACAAAAAGTTGTGAGTGAAAGCGAGGATGAGTATGATTATGAGGCTGAGATGAGGGAGGTACAAGGAAAAGACTCTGACCTAGAGGAGAACTTGTCTTTTATGGGTACGGGTAGCACGGTCACACCGGGCTCCCCGGACCCTACTGAGTTGAGTACGGTTGAGCCTGTTGAGATACCGGTAGTGAGCACGGAGAGATCAACCACACGTAGTGATATGTTTGACCCTGAGAATGAGTGTACTGTGACTACCGATTTATATGTGCCGATACTCATGCTATGTATCGTCAGGGAGAGAGTATGACCATAGGAGCTAACGTAGAGAAACGTTTCCTGTATCATGACAAGATGCCAGAATAAATTAAAGACTTATGAAGCGGGAGAATTTAGCGGGCTGGTTTGAGGTAATTGAGGGTAACGCGAGCTCTACGCTTATGTGGGAGATTTCAGAATGCCCGGTGCTATGGTAAGGCGGAGGATGAGTCCGTGGCTGACCCTAGGGTTATCTATGCCCGTTGGCATTTTTTGTGTTCTCTCCTGCCACCATAGCTTCAGCACTAAAATGGCCAAACACTAGAGGGTTCGTGTCACTTTGAGGTCACCATGCAAATGAATGCAGATGAGTTAGTGCCGTTGGTGTCTAACTTTGCTTTCAGTGATGTAACGGGTGCATTGTGGATAAAACATTGGAGCCAAGACGTGAGGAAGTGCACGGTAGATGCCAACCGCTTATTGCATCAAACCCTTTGGTTAGTTGAAATAGTGGAGGCCTGGGTTGAGGGTGTATCGCCATAGAGCCATGTATGGTTCGAGTGGTGTGTTATGGCGATGTGTTGGTATGGGGGTCAGCGGTTCAACTTCCCCAAGCGCATTTATAGGAGTTTCAGAGCACAACTTCGGGACACCAACCGTCGGGCAGCGGGGTTTGGTTATTTGTTGAAGCACTTGGCCACTAAGGCCGGTGTGGTGTTAGAGCGTGATGATTTAGACCGTAACCCTGAGCCCCCGAGACTTTGGTTCAAGGTCCGTGGCCCAAAGAAGGACGAGATTGTAGGAGAGAGTAGCCAGGGACCGCCGCAAAAAGGGGCCAAAAAGGTAGTAAAGGGTAAGGCCCCGGCTACAGGTGAGTCGAGCCAGTTTCTTCAGGCCACTACTGGTATTGAGGCCACATTGAAGGCTATGCAAAAAATCATGATAGCTAGTGATAAAAAGGCTTAGTCTCGGTATCAAGCACAGGAGAAACGCGCGAATGAATCCGAGGCTCGGTTTCTAGCACTTGAGAACTGAGTGAATGAGGAGGAGAAACGGGCACATAGGAGAGCGGTTCATTCGCGGCGTAACCAACGCCTGTTGGGAGCAAAGTTTGATATGCAGGACCAGTGGATTCATGAGATAGCATAGAAGGCAGGTTTGACACTGAGTCCATAGCCCGAGAAGGTAGTGTATAATTCGAGTTCCGACTCGGATATCGAGGAGGAGGACGAGTAGACCCGCCAACCCTCGCATTAAAATGTCGAGTCCTTTTGTTTCATCTCTAAATTTGTTGGGGACAACGAAGCATTCTAGTGTGGGGGTGAGTTTTACTTTTTACTAGCCAGTGTCGAGTCTTGCATTCACTTGTCACATGTAGTTACCTTTTTAGTTATGTCCTTATTTTTCTCTTTATTATTCATGATTATATTTGCACGTTTTTATTATTGAGTCATGCCACCATTTCGAGTCGTTAGTCGAGTAGACCGTGCATGTAGTGTAAAAAAGAAAAAAAATTGGAAAAAAACCTAAAAATTTAAAAATTTGAGAAAGGGCAATCAAAAGAAGCTAAGATTTGGTAAAATCGAGGAGTGTGAGGACTTTAGGCATAGGGCGTGACTTGCGACCGAGAAAGACAATGTGATTTTCCCTTAGTACGTATAGAGAGACTTTCTTTACGGGAGTGCCTGCCTATTTTGACACACATAGTTGATTTTAAAATTTAAAGTGTGTGCCGCGTCTTCTTACAAGAGTTGAGCTAGGTGTGAGCTAAACGAGCCGAACGTTCATGTGTACGTCTTAGGTAGTCGCCAACCCGCCTCGTAGTGGCACACAGAATAGCTGTGCGAGGATGCGTATTAGAGAACTCACTGCTTTTAGATCTCACCTTGTAGGGCCGCTAGAAAACCCATTTTGAACCTTGGATTATTTGATAACCTTTTGACCTAGGGTGACTATTCTTGGCTTTCATCATAGATTGTTTAGAATCACCGCTTTAGAGCGTCACGAGGGATTCGTAGTTGAGGGGGTTCAGTGAGGGAGAGCTTCATTGCATATACTTGTGATTCTACATGATCGCATGCACTGTATTGTATATTTTCGAGGGGATGCGAGGGTGAGTGAGTAGGCCTGCGCACTTCGGTTTGGCGGTGTTCCATGTCATTACATCATGGACACAATTTTGGAGAGCTGTGAGTGTGTGACGTCTAATCCGCACGAAAATGGGGTTGGGTGATCTTAATTGGTGGATTGTGCTAGGTACCGGATTTCATTCATCTTGGTGTAGGAGGTTCGGTTGGATTACGTACGAGGTTCATTGAGTTATTGACTACTTGAGAGGGGACATGGATAGATGTTAGTGTGGGGGTGTCGACTATTGACTACGGACATCGAGATTGCGCTATTGACAACTCCATCCCCACACACGTGTTTGATTATTTTGCGGCTATGTTTGGTGGCACCATGTACTTCATGGAGTTAGGGGGAGACGAATTTTATTTGTGATACTCATTCATTGGATTGTATATTTCCTCCCCCTAACATGTTTATTTGGCTAAACTCTCGGAAGACCACTCGTATATTTTTTGCGGTATATTGCTGATGTTTATTGAGAGAAAAGAAAAAAAAAAAGAAATCAGAAAACAAAAAATCAGAATAAAATAAATAAAAAAAAAGAGAGAAAAAAAAGGAGAGATGAAATAAAGAAATTGGAGCTTAAACGGAAAACGAGTGGTGGAAGCAACTATTTCATTGACGGGGGCAATCATTTCGTGCACAAATCATGACGGTGGCCATGGAGATCGTAATTGTACCGGGGTTTGAGGGAATCGAGGGCCGGAGACGGTGAGTTTCGGGTTGCGGTTTCTATCATCGTGATGAGGGTGTGTGAGATGTGGGTTTAATTGTGAGAATGTGACGCTTTAGGAATTATACATTATGATTATCCTTATATCCCTAAGCCTCATCATTCTAACCCGTTAGTGGAATAGGAGCTCGGACCTTGAACGTGGTTTAGCCTAGCGTAGCCTCTTATTTTTGTCGTCACACGCGAAGAGGTAGGTTATTCTTGTACTTAGTAAGGCTAGGCTCTCTATACGATCTAAGGGAAATTCTCGTTGTCACGTTTAGTTTCAATTCACGCCTTGTTCCTAGATTTCTCATCACTCCATGATAATCGGTTTGAGCTAATTGGGATTGCCCGGATCTCGCAAATGAAAAAGAAAACAAAAAAAATTGTTATTTAAATACTTGCATTGTATATATTGCATTTGCATGTAGTTGCATTGTGTATAATCGAGTTGTGTCGGCTAGTAAAAGGGGATTGGTTGTTTGATCTTCTCCTTGTATTCGTATGCAATATTGGCATGAGTGCATTGTGATAATTTTATACAAGTAGCGTAGGGAACGTATGCAAAGATTATAGGAAATGTATGCAAGTTGGATGAGGATTGAATGAGGTGAGTTTGAGTTGAGAGATTGAGATGTGGCTTGGATATTTGCTCGGGACGAGAAAAATGTAGTGTGAGGGTAGTTGATAACTCCGTTTTTGGAGTTGTTTTATTGCTTATTTTGCTACATTTTGTATTCTCATCGTGGAGAATTTAGCGTCTTTTCGAGTAAACCATGCTTTAATTGTTGATAATGAGTTCATGAGCTATGAATGTGACGTCTGGGCGTTTTCGACATCATTTTACATGTTTTTTATCCTATTTTTTCACATTTGATCTTCGCGGGGTGTTCGTGTTTTTTTTTTAGGAACGGAGCACGCGACGAGCAAGTGGATAGAGGAAACGAACTTCGGAACTAAGGCGAGTTCGAGAATTGGGAAGGAAAGCAAGCGACAATGATTCCAGTGCTAGAGACGCACATGAGAAGATGTTACGGGCATTGAGCATGTAGAGAGCACAAAATGGAGGATCAAGTGATGGGTCGATGCTCGGGAAGTGATTCGAAGGCATGCGCTACGAGGGGACGAAGTTCCGATTTTTGCCAAGTTCATGGGAGGTCGCACGACCTCATTCAGAGGTCGCATGACCTGAGAAAGCTAGGACAAAGATCAGTATAGTTGGAAGAAGGTCCTGCAGTTCCTGATCAGAGGTCACATGACCTGGTGGTGATTTGCCAGAGGTTGCACGACATCAATCTCAGGTCGCAGGACCTGCGGGTGAGAAGACAGCGTGCATGCAACACTTGTGCAGGTCTTGCAAGATCTATTCAGAGGTCACACGACCTCCCCTTGCCCTTTCCAGAGGTCGTACGACCTGGAAGGGAGGTCGTGCGACCTGGGTTTAGCCTGATTTTTTTCAAACTTTGCGGGAACTTTTTGTAATTAACTCTAATTAGTCCAAAACACTTGGGAACGTATTTTAGACTTGGTTAGGTCGTTTTTGAGGTATCAGACATTACGAACGACGCTCTTGGAGCTTGGGGAGCACTTTGGAGCTTGGATTTCATCCGTTTGGATTTCTTTATCTCTTCTTCTTCATTATTCTTAGCATTTTGTTGATGAAAAACATTGAGATTATGTTAGAACTCATGTCTAGCTAAGTTTTATTATCAGGATCCTCGTTTGGTAGCTAGGGTTCTATGAAATACACATTTTGATGTTTCGATTCATGTTTTAACTTAATTAGATACGTTATTCTCTTGTTATGAGTAGTTTATGTGATTATCTTCATCTCTCTTGCGTTTGACGTCGCGCATGATTGATTTTAATTAGTGTTCACGTGGTAACTCCGTGAATGTTAGTCGGAAACTTGAACTATTCACCTAGTTTTATCATTGTTTGGTAACTCGATAATGTTAACTAGGATCAAAAAGTAGAATATTGAGACCTAATGCATGCTTATGATTGAATTGAACTTGGTAACTCGGTTTAAATTGACTCTAGGCATAGATCCCTTGCTTGATAATTCGGTAATTTGCAATTGCTTGATTAACAAGAGTAGCGAATTAGTGTTTCGTGAATCAAAACGGATATTCGTTGTAACCTTAGTGATACAGTAGAGGAATCCCGGTATTTGTCTCTCATTAGTAACTCTATACAAATTGTTCTTCCTTAATCGTGAGTTAGTCACTTGGCTAAATGAGAATATTGTTCTTTCAATTTTCGTAGAATTAGTAGAACACAAACAAAGTGATTGACCCACATAAGGTGTAGAATTGGTAACTAATTTAATAAGAAGTCTCTTGGGTTCGACAACCCGGATTACCAGATTTATTACTGCACCGACAACTGTACACTTGCAGTTGGAGCGTGTCAAGTGGCGGATGACCAAAACAGATCAAACAGAAAGGGATCGGATACGGTGTTTAGCCCAACGGCGATGTAGACTTTCGATACCTAGGGACACAAAAATGGTCATCAGGTTGATATGAACATGTTATTTCCTCCAAGAGGAGATAGTGATATGCCTCACTAGGGGGATGGTGAAGTGAGTAATTCAAACTTAATTCTGACAGTTGTTGCGGAGCAACACTGCCATCACCAATGAATGTCGTCAGCTAGAACGTGCATCGGGAGTCCAATCATGTTCCTAATTCTTCATGATGAATTTGAGAGCGAATCTCCCAAACTTATTAAAGAACGTCTTGATGTTAAAAGGATGGAACTACTGTAAAAAAAAAAAAAAAAAAAAAAAAAAAAAAAAAAAAAGCTACACTTGCAAAATGGTTACCGCGTTAGTAGCGTGGGACTTAGTGGAGGATTATCGCTTATGTGGTCTCATCAAGTTAAAAACCAAGATTGGCCACAGTTCAAGTTTTCATATTTACGACTGGATTTGCAATGATGAATGTAGAAAGGATTGGATTTTTATTGGGTTTTATGGTGACCCTGTAATATCCCTTCCGACATCGAGATATTGTGGATGAGATGTGTGGTATATAGTACTCCTTGTGGATTACTACTAGTACCTTCAAGGCTTAAGTATTTTTATCCTGTGGTACAGGTAAAGAAGTTGTTGGGACAATAATCCAGACGGTTGTTACAAATGGTATCAGAGCCGACCCTGGTCCCGCAAGGGCTCTGTGGCGGTGCGCCGCCTGCCGAGGGAAAACGTGACTGGGTAGTCTCGACGAGGACGTCGAGTATATAAGGTGGGGGAATTGTAATATCCCATCCCACATCGAGTTATTGTGGATGCGATGTGTGGTTTATAGTGTTAGAAATATGCCCTAGAGGCAATTTGTTTCTTGTGACATTTCTATGGACTTACTATTCATTGTGTTATCGATATGGAGATATGTTATTATGAACGAAGTCCTTAGAATATAAATGTTATATTCTTAAATATCCCTAGTAAACATAAACAGAAGAAGAAAGAAGAAGCATCTTACAAAACAATCAAAATGAATTGGAGAAACTACTTTGCCGACTTCATCGATTGAACTCATTTCCAACTACCAAGCAGGCATGCATATGGAGTCCCTGAGTGTGGGGTGGGGATAGGTTTAGCAATGGTGGAAAATTACTTTTTTATCCTTACTTTCCACGTAAAACTAAAGGTAAGAAAAGGGCATTTACTATTATTAAACCCTAATAATGGTGCAAATAAACATTGGTTAGTCCGTCCGTGCATGGGTCTCGGGTTCGAGACACTCATCTAGCAATGGATGGTATCAAATCAATAAATTCAGTTCACCTGGATTTAATAACTTTATTATTTGGAACCCACCAAAATTTCTTCTACTTTTGGTTAATCTGGACTTATACTTAAGTAATGCTAGGTTTTGACCCCTGTGATGCCCCGAGATATAATGTTTCATTATATTATAATAGTAAAATCTATAGCGTGTGTACTCTATACCTTTGCTGGATGGGATATTTTAACTTCATTTTTTGTCACTATTCACCGGATCGCTTTGACTTGGTGATTTGATTAGTAACGCGATGCACTTTTTGGAAATCTTTTATGGTGTTGGAAATTAAAGTTTACTCTACACTACCATTAAAAATTATAAAAAATATATATATTTTGGCTATTCAAATTAGGAATTATTATTGTTAAGTCACTAGCTTAAAAAATATTTATTAAGAGGTCAGCAAAACTTTACTAGTTCTTCTAAGATGAAGTTTGTACATATCTATTCTATAAATTAGAACGGTTGACTTTATTTCAACCGTTAGATTGAATCAACCCCAGCCCTAGATCTCACCTACAAACCATCACTTTTGTAACTTCTCTCCACTTTCTTCACACATCTTTAACTTCCTCCATTTTTGTAATGGTTAAGTAAACAAACATTCCTCATTTTTCTCTCTTGCAAGAGTTAATATTTCGGCAAGTATATGTGTGGATGCATATTTTCATCCCAAGTCTTATCATTTTTTAGATTTTTTGATTGAGATAGTGCAATCGGGAACGGGTCATTCCCTACTTAATTAACAGTGAGTCAAAGATGAGAGAATAAGTATACTGAATGAAAATTATGCCCCTCATTAAATTATAATGTGAGTCGTAGTAATCTCCAATTTCGGACGAGAAAAATTTAGCTTCACTGAAACTGAGAATTCACTTGCTTTGTCTTGTTTCTTTTTCTATTTAATTGGAGCAGATGCTCATTGTAATTTTTTTTTTATTTCATATGAACTGTGAGAAATAACCAAGCGGTGCTCAAGATAGACCACCAGCCCCCTCCTATTGGACAAACAAAGGGTACTAACACCTAAAAATCATGAATACAAAAAATTTTAATGAAAATTGAACATGTTATATCACATCATGTCCTGGAGAACACAGTTAAATTCGTGATCCATGTTTCTGAAACTTCAAATAAATAGTACTACCCAGAAGTAAACAAACCTCATTCAAAATGATGAGATACCATTCGGTGAGTCAACAAACTAGAGGTTTTAACTAAGCCAAAAAACTGATAAAAATGAAGTACAAAATGAATTCAAGTTGTTAATAAGCAGAATTATATTGCACTTTGACATCCTGCTCTGTTGTGTCCACATTTCCTTGCATCGAGAACAATGAAGAGGCCTCTTGTCCATAAATTGTGATTCGATGCGCTTTTGACGAGGCTTACCAGGTTGACGCCGGCTCTTTGGTGGGTGAAGGTATAGCTCTCCTGTTGCATCAAAAGCATCTGAATCATATCCTCCAAACTTGGCATGTCGTGTGTGGGTACTCCATGCATTAAATTTGAGTAAATAACCTCCTGAGTCTCCCTGCAGTACCAATGCTCTACAAAATCATATACATCGAAGTTAAGTTTACGTATAAGAGCACAAGCATGAGAACACGTAATTCTTGTCATTTGTCATTCCTTACAAGTACATGTCCAAGAAGATAAGTCAACAACCAATGAAGCCTTCTTTGTCTCAACTCCAAATTCATTTCCCGTACAATGCCTAACATTCACAAGTAGAGCCTTCTCAGTATTGACATGTAACTGTTCTTCAACTTTTGGACTCACAATACTTGTCCATTTCTCTATTCTTGACGTTTTCGCAACAGTAAGTCCGTCAACTATTGCCGATTGGCAGTGGTGAATTTCAAAATGGTCATTTGTCTCTCCAAACGCATCCAATCATTAAATGACTCGGCCACATTAGTATTAAGCCTATCCCAACGTTTCTTCGGAAATAAGTAATTCGCCCAATGCTCATGACCATTAATTTCTACCCAATTCCCAAACTCCTCCCTAAATTCTGATGTTAGTTATTGCTTGTCAAAATCTGTTTTTACCCTCGCATACGGTACATCATTTAGCAAAGACAATGCATTATCTTTTTCTTTTTTCCCCAACTTAAATTTGTTAGAATATTTACTAATATTCTCCTTGACATGTCGAAAGCAATGTGCACTATTTTCCGCTCCAAAAACATCCCTGACAGCTGTAAGGATACTTTGGTTCCTATCTGATACAATAATCACTTATCTTGCAGGATCTAACACAGATTTTAATGATTGTAAGAACCATAGCCAATCCTCATTATGTTCAGAAGAAACTATACCATAAGAAATTGGAAACATACAATCATCTGCATCAAGACCTGTAGCCGAAAGCAAACATCATTTATATGGTCCGCTCATAAATCCTGCATCGATGAATATTATGGGACGACAACCATGATTGAACCCTTGAATAGAGAAGTGGTAGCTAATAAATAGTTGATGGAAGCGATGGCCAATAGACTCTGTCCATTTTGCGATTGTGCCTGGGTTAGACTCAACCAGACGGTTACACATCCACGATACAAGCTTGTAAGAGTCCTCTGCATTACCATCAGTATTAGCTTTTGCCTTATCCTTGCATCGCCATGCTTGATGATAATTTAATGAAATACCATGATCATTTTGAAAATCTTTGCAAATTTGTCGTGGAAAATAATCAGGAGTAGCCTTAATTGTATCTTCAACAACCCTGACAATCAAGTTTGATCTAATGATTGGTAGCATGCCAATCTGATCTCGTGATGAGTGCTTGTGAGTTTTGATATACTTTGTCACTACCATTAATTTAGTATTCTTGACGCAACATGTCGTAAGTTTCCATGGACAACCATCAATAATACATTGCACGCTTATGTAACAAGTGCAATTTTTCTCGAACTTATACCTGAAACACATCGCGGTAGAAAATCTGAAAAGAGCGTGTCGAAGGGCATCTGTACTTTCAAACTTTTGTCCAACTCCAGTTAACTGATTTTCCCAAATTTTAGAACGAAGAGGTGGTCTATCAGTTGAAGCACATCCAACCACTAATCTCGCATTGTCATCATTATCATGAGCACTGCTTGATTGAGTCGACAAAAACCTGACATAGAGATAAACTTAAAATGAGAAGAGATTTTTATTATAATTTTACATGTTACTACAAAAGGTATGCAAAATACTTTGTTTTACCATATAATTTCATGGTTTTGTCCCATTGTGTTGTTGCATCAACAACATAAACATGAACATACTCATCGTTAAAGTTAAACAACTCTCGTAACTTCTCTTCGTTCTCCAAATCCAGCAGTACATTTTTGTCGAACTTTAAGGAATATTTGATACTTTTTCCAACCGGATCCACATCAAACATGCCACAAATAGAGGAAGCAAAGTCCTGAATATGTATCTCACTAGACACCACAACTCCTCTTGTGAACCCGCCATGATAAGATAGTTGTCCTCCTGAATAAGTAGCTTCACCTCCAAAGTGACTGTAACAATACAAAGATTTGATACTAGAGTTTTCCATTGTTATTTTGAAAAAACAATAAATTAATATGATATAATATTGACAATAAATTGGAGAGATTAGCACAGTGACAATCAAAAGAAGATGTTGGGATTTTTTTTTCGCATTAGACCAATTTCTATTTTAATATTGCATTGTCAACGCCGCAGTACAAGGCACTGAACTCTTGACCACAAACTTCACAAACTGATTCAGGTCTAAGATATACAAGGACGCTAGTAGTAAATATAAAACCAACCAGCAAGCAGTAATCGATAGATTCGATTCGGGTTTTCATTCTTTCGTTATTTGTTCTTCATTTACAATGAGTTCCTACTCATCCCGTGACCGGAAAAGGAAGAAGAGTCATGGTGGCTGAACGAGATTTATTCAAGAATATAGATGACGATGGTACTCACCTTACCACCTTGGTAGGAGGTTTCACAGTACTGACAACGTATTGCCACCACGGTCGCACGATCCCTGCGATACTTTATCGTTCTCGTGCGGCTTACAACCAGAAGCGAACTGTTAAACAAAGTTAGGGTTTGTCGTAGTTTGACGAACGTGAGAGGTCTTGTTTCCGTGGGGTATTGATATGCCGTTCTGGAACATAAGGTGTAATCACATAACTTAGGTTATCATGTTTGAGGGTAGAAGCGTAGTAAAGGATGTAATCACATCAGTTAACTATATTTTTGACTTGTTGCTAATTAGATGTTATCAACTTCCTCTTAAAAGAATTAGTAAAGTTTTACTGACCACTTAATAAATATTTTTTAAGTTACTGACTCAACAATAATAATCCCTTCAAATTACTGGGTTAAAATGGTGTGGATATAATTAAAAAAAAAAGTTTACATGGAAGATAGTGTGTCGTGCTGCAGAAAACTTACACCTCCATATTGTGACTACTTTAGTATGGGGCGGGACAAGTCGCTGGAAAAAGTTTTGGAGATAAATTTGGTCCCCATATCAGGAAAAAATATGTTATATCTTTGGACAACACCTACATTTAGCAAAAATATAGGGAAATATTTATCCCAAATATTATATTTATTGACAGATCCCAACTACAGACTAACTGTTGGGATGTAAGTTTTTGAAATCCGGCACATTGATGGGGTGAAAGTGTCATTTTCCAAACTAAAAGGGGTGAAAGTGTTCTTTTCCAAACTAGAAGAGGCTTTCATGTATCCGTCCACTAATCTACATGGTACAAGTATAAAGAAACTGAAATGACTTTTAGACCATATGATTAATTTAATCTCAATCCACGAATCACACAATTTACTAGATATTTTTTGAAAAAGTGTGGGGTAAAATTTTATGATATGAGAAGTATAATATTGGGACCTCAATGTTTCTCCCAAATCGTTTTAAATAAACTAATTTAAGTCAACATTAATTTCTATGGGCCACAATTGATAATGGGAGAGTTTTGGAAACTATGGCATGTGATCACAATTTTGAACAGCTCTCATAAATTTTAGATCCCATAAATTTTGAAAGATTTTTCGCACTCCTACATTGCTATTCTTTTGGTCCAAACTTACCGCTAATTAAACTACTTTGTAAATCTATAAATTTATTACACGGCAGAGTAAACGTTTAATATAAATATTTACAGAGCTAAATAGAGTTTGTAAGTTTTTTTTAATAAAAAGTTGCGGATAAATGTATCACAATAACAATTAAAAAGTTTATTACGTATACAATTTTCTCTTTCAATATTTTTTATTCGTCTGATAGTGCCCTGAGTCCTAAGAGCATCTCTAATAATGAGGAGCAAAAGAACTGTCCTTAGTCCCCATTTGGTCCTGGAGCAAAATTTGTTCCTCCAGTTTGTTGCTTAAGCTCCATTAGTGAGGAGCAAAATTTCTCCATGATTGTTATTTTATTATTTTCTTATATTATTAAATAAATTGTTTTTTATATTAATTAATCTAAATTAAATTAGGGTCGATTGATACGTTGAGTCATGCTGAAACCAAAATCATATCCTCATTTAGTTGAAAAGCTTGTTTTCTTCGACTAAGAGTATTTCCCTCCGGGGAATCAACATTTAGTCCATCCAAGTCGGCTAGATTTTCTTGCGTACATTTGATAGCGAATTTTAGGATCTATCTATTATCTCCATTTTACCACATTATCACGAGTGATTTGAGCTTAATGTTAGAGAATTTAAGTCGTTTTATCACTTGATGCTTCACATGCTTTGTATTGTTAGTCCGGACGTTTTCTATGCACATTTCATTGTTATTTGTCAAATATAATCGCTTGGTATATTTGTTCATGCTGTTTTGGCATAGACGGATGCTAATCGATTGATAGGAGGCATGGAACGAACTTCGGAAACAACGTCAGCTCAAGTGGAGTGAAGAGAAGCCGAACTGGAGGAGCTTGGATGACTAGTATGCACTATTTTGATCCTATCTAGAGTTCTACAAATAATTTTGGGATAATACTAGTGCCAAATGAAAGTAGACTCAGAGAGCTTTCCAACGATAGGTCACAGAGCCAAATCCGAGTTCGAACGAAAAAGATATGGCCTATTGAAGTCAGTACAGTTTTCAGGGGGCTATTGTGCAATTACTGAAGACTTCTGCGGGTTATGAAGGAAGGACGGCCTAGGGACGAAAAAAATCATCATTCACGCCTATTGAGAGCCACAATCAAGGAGGAGAGCAAGGAGACTCCATTGGGAGCAACCTCAAGCAAGGAGAAGAGCCTGGATCGCGCCAATCTTCCCGATTTCTAGCGTTTGATCTCTTCTTCCCTCTTTTAACCACTTTTATGGAGAAACTTTGTTGTGTTGCTAAGATTATTAGTAACTAGACGTTTTGCTAGGCTTCTCTAGAAAGCCTAGGGTTTATGTAGACAATATGTTTTCCGGATTTGAGATTTTGTTTCATGCTTTTGGATTTAGATTCATTGAATCAATGTTTAGTTTCTTGATATTGTTATTGAATCCGGTCTATTGACACGGCTAGATTATGATTTGATAATCATGAGACTTAGGATTTATTTGTGAATCAATTTCTTGCTTAATGTTAATTTCATTCTAGTTATTGTTCATATGTTGTGCTTAATCCTTAGCAAGAACGGACTGATCAACCAGACTTGTTAATTAGCTAGCGAGTGCGTGAGAGCGACTTAAACCTAGCTGTGATGAGATATGAACAAGAATCCTTAATCACTGAGAAGAGAAGTGTGTAGGATTGGCCTTAGTTGGTAGATTCGGTAGGAGATAGTGAGGTGTTCGTGTGGTGGTGGTCTGAGAGGACATCATTCCGTGCACTGTCGTTAGCCTACTAGAACGGACCGAAAGATGTAGGTGGACTGACAGGACACCAAGTAAACCGTAACGTAGAACGACATGAGACCGAGAAGAGATTGTCAGTACTATTACCCGGCTTAACTAGAATAGGATTGACGTGTTACTTTGCTAATCTGGAAATCGTCTACAGCCCTAGGTGATCTAGAGATTGCCTAGTTTCTCCATATTTGTGTAATAAAATTAAAAAATATAAAAATATTAGTTTAGTTGTTATTTAATTTCAGTCACTTGTTTGTGGGTGACGCCTTAGTTAATCACAATTCTTCCTCCTGTTACAGTACTCTAAGTAAATAACTAATTAAATTTTCTCAAGCTTGTCCTCGTGGGATCGATAACTCGGGTTGAAATATTACCCTACATTACTTAAACCGTGCACTTGCGTACACACGTAAGAATACGTGTCAAGTTTTTGGCGCCGTTGCCGGGGATATCGGTAGATTATTTAGTTAGGAGTTAGCTTAGAGTATTTCTTTTGTTTTAGTTTTGTTTAATTTTTTTTCTATCTTTGTGCTTCACGGGTTTCTTGTGAGTTTGTTTTTGCAGGAACACAGGAAGCAGGAGACATAATGAGCATGTCGAGCGAGGAAGATTATGAGGGGATCTCTGATTACCCCAACTATTGTTCTAGATGCAGTATTTGGCACATGGATGACTGCTCAGTAATTTGCTATAAATGCAAGAAGGATCACAAGTATGAAGACGCGTGCATTTTTTATCCACCCCAACTTCATCAGCACCAAGAAGACTCGTCAGCGGATATGGCAGAACGGCGGAGTATTATGGAGGATATCCAAGTGTGCGTCAAGTTCTTGTCTGTTGCTACACAATTTTCACCAGAGAATTCAGCCACAGGTATGGAATACGTGAGGGAGATGATGAAGAGGTTAACGAAACGAGTAGAGAAATTGTCAGCGGCAGGGGAAGCAGGTATCCAAGTGCCACAAGAGGATCCCTTTCCATGTGATGTTGAGCCAAAATTTGAGCCTTCATCATCATCACCAGAGGACGATTTGGATGACCCCTGCATTGGGAACTTGTGGGGTGCTAACGATGAAGCTGGTGAAACACTTGTGGCCGTTGCTATTGAGGATTTTAAAATCGTCAAGTGTGGGGGTGTGAATGAAATGCATTTGTTGATTGACGAGAATCAAGCACCAAAGGAGTACTACTGGGATGATTTCATGGCTAGAGATTCACTTGAGCCCATTAGTACTTCGTGGAAGCTGATTAAGAAGAAAAAGTGTAAGATGAAAAGAGTCGGCTTCTACGATTGTTCACCATCTTCTTTGCACATGGGTGCACTTCGTGAGAAAAAGCTTATCGAGAAAAGATGGTGGAAGAAGAAGAAGTGGAGAGTTAAAGCAACATCCACTATCCTAGACGGTTGAGGTAACCGGGACGGGCCGTCGACCCTAAATTACAAGCGCTTCTTGGGAGGCAACCCAATGTAGAGTAGGATATTTGTTATTTTACTTTATTTGGAGGGGTGAGAGAGAGTTTTTTTTAATATTTCCTATGAGTGTGCAGGACACATGTACCGAAGAACTCTCCGGATTCCCATTCTTGATGCATGTGCACGATTTTGCACGCAAGACAAGGAACAACTAGCTAACCGGAAGAATTCAGCTTGATAAAGGAGCTACTCGAGGTTTAGGAGTATCCAATTAGTCATGGGGATTAAGGTAGCAAGTTGGAATATCGGGGTTGCACGCATCGGAATCCGGAGTGGAGATAAAGTACAACAGCTTTGGAGGCGAGATTCTTTGCACAAGAGAGATAATTTGAGGAGAAATGTAAATTTTCTTGGATTTGGGAATTTTCTAGTCAAAAATGGATTCCTTGTCGAGTGTGGAGTCCAACGGTTCAAGAATCGTGCGAATCGGATACCGGATGAAGAAGATAGAGCAAAAATAAAGTGGGAAAGATTCAATGATTTCGGCACCCATTCCAGGCCAAAATGGGGGCCGAAATCAAGCCATTTCGGCCCGAACTAAAACATGCGGTCTGCTTTAATTTTTCCCAGTGATTTTTGGCTCCATTTCAGGCCGAAATGGGGGGCAAAATCAGCCGGACAGCTCACTTTTTGGTGGTTATCTTGACATTTTGGAAGATTTTTAAAGTCAAGAACCAACCAACAAGTCCCCTAACACCCTAATTTGGATCAAACACCTCCCAACTTCATCTTCTTCCTATCGAAACCCTCAAGAACACCAACACACCCCAAACCCAAAACGCATCCAAATCGCGAAGTTTTTGAGATAGTGAGCGGATTAACTCTTGAGCTTTTGAGATAGTGAGCGGATTGAGTGTGGGGGAATTCAAAGAGGAAGATCTCCAAGAACTTAAATCTTCCGATTCATCGCTTTGGAGGGGGATTCGGCCAAAGCTCAAAGTGGAACTTAAGACGGGAACACCGAGGAGCACAACAAGGTTGTCTTGCTTCAACTTGCTCGAGTTTTCGGAAAATTTGGTCGACCGATTCGGTCCTTCTTGACCAATTTTCTCGAAACCAATCCCGTAAGAACGGTACTCCGGGGCCATAGGTACCATATTTTCTCTCGCTTTAAATAGTCGCTCAAATTCATTTCGCATGTAATTCCGTGCAACACTTGTTATTTGTGCTATTGAATCCTTACACTTTGAGATCATGTCATTGGGGGGGGGACACTTTAAATTCATTGAGGACAATGATTATCTCAAGTATGGTGGGGGGGTTACACATATCTTTACTTGCCTTACATTGCATAACCATGTTACATATAGTTTAGTGAGTTGAGTTTGCACGTATGTGTCAGAGTTAGAATTGCATGTGCACGTTTAATTATTGCATTGTATATTTTGTTTGCACTTTCAATTATTGAGTCCACCTACCCGTATGCGTTGTTAATAGAGTTGGCCCAAGCATATGGAGTTAGGAAAATAGAATCAGGAAAAAAAATCCTAGAAAAATCCTAAAAATTGAACGTTTTTGAGAAAGGGAAATTGAAGAGAGTAAGCGTGATGAGGGATCAATGATAGAAATTCCTTAGGAGTATGAAAATCTGAGGTGAGGTAGACGCGAGAATCTGGAGTAGGAAGGTTATAGGGCTAATGCACTGGAGAATTGTGAGTAGTTGTCTCTCGAACTAGTTATCCTACTAGCGCTACACCACCGTCACTTAGGTAGTCGTCAACTCTCCTCGTAGTGGCAACGGAACAGCTGTGCGAGTGATTTATATGGGGACCTCACGCCCCGTCTCCATCTCCTAGGTCCACTAGTTACCCCAATTTGATCCATTTTTACCCCTTTTATTCACAACCTCTAGCCTAGGAAGCCATTCCTTGTGACTTTCATCACTAGTTAGAATGATCCCTTCCTATGCGTCATGATAGAGGGAGTCGAGTTAGGGAGGTTCGTTGAGGGTGAGTTGATATTATACATCTTGAGTGGATACTCTTACATGTCATCGTTTGAGGGGATGTGAGGGTGAGTTAGAGACGGCAGCACACTTCGGTGTGGCGGTGATTCGTGTCCTTACACCACGATCACAGGTGGAGTGTCGTAGTGCATGACATTCGTTCCGCACGATATGGGGTGGGTTGGTTGTTCTTATATGAGGACGTGCTTGTGCTTCAGTTACATTCTCTATATCTTAGGTGATGAGGAGGATTGGTTGGAATTAGCACGTGTTACATTGACTACCGGTTTGTTGATATGGTTTACATCGAGTGTGGGGGTGTCGATATCTATATTAATTACATCATTGATTCTACACGTTCCACCCCTACATTATTTGCTTTGACCGATTGATCGCCTCGGATATTTACTACTATTATGATCTCCATGTGATTTATTGTGTTGTAAAAAAAAGAAAAAAAAAACAAAACAGAAATTAGAAAAAAATAGAAATTTAAAGTGAAAGGAATAAAGGAGCAAGCTTGAAATTGAAGACCAAAGAGATTAGCTATTCTTCGAGATCACTTATTTACATTTGTGGTCGCGAGAACGGCATTGCACCAAGATCGAGGGAATGAGGGCCGGAGTAGTTAGTTCGGTGGGTTTCCTTTGATTTTTGTGAGGGAGTGTGAGAATGGGTTCTTGTGAGATGTATCGTGACGTCTAGGACTGTGCTTCTAAATATCCTATCATACCCGTCCTAAGCCGTCAACATTTTAACCCATGGATAAATAGCTCGGATGGTAAGTTCTTGGGATACGTTTGATGAGTGTGCGGAAGCAACTTATTTTGTGTTCGTGCCCGTTCTGTCTGACGAAACTGGCCGCAAGTTCTACCGATCATCAAAGTTATAGAATCTTCTAGGGGATGTGAGAGCCTTATGACATGCCGGTTTGTTCTTCGAGATTGCCCAATCTCCAACCAAAAAGAAAAAAATGTTCTTTACTTTATTGCATTGTTTATAATCGAGTTGCATTGTTCAAATTCATGTAGAATGCATGGTACGGTGTTTGAGTCGTTGTGTCTAAGGCAAAGTAAAGATATATGGGAATCTTGGAAGCAAGTGTTGCTCGGGACGACCAAGAAGGTAGTGTGGGGGAATTTGATAGCGACTTTTAGGATCTATCTATTATCTCCATTTTACCACATTATCACGAGTGATTTGAGCTTAATTTTAGAGAATTTGGGTCCTTTTATCACTTGATGCTTCACATGCTTTGTATTGTTAGTCCGGGCGTTTTCTATGCATATCTATTGTTATTTGTCAAATATAATCAATTGGTATGTTTGTTCATGTTGTTTTGGCAGGGACGGATGCTAATCGATTGATAGGAGGCATGGAACGAACTTCGGAAACAACGGGAGCTCAAGTGGAGTGAAGAGAAGCCGAATTGGAGGAGCTTGGATGACTGGTCTGCACTATTTTGATCATAGACGGAGTTATACAAATAATTTTGGGATGGGACCAGTGCCAAATGAAATCAGACTCAGAGAGATTTTCAACGATAGGTCACGGAGCTAAATCTGAGTTCGGACGAAAAAGATATGGCCTATTGAAGTCAGGAGCAGATTTCAGGGGGCTATTGTGAAATTACTGAAGACTTATGCGGGTTATGAAGGAAGGACGACCTAGGGATAAAAAAAAATCATCATTCACGCCTATTGAGAGCCACGATCAAGGAGGAGAGCAATGAGACTCCATTGGGAGCAACCTCAAGCAAGAAGAAGATCCCGGATCGCGCCAATCTACCCGATTTCTAGCGTTTGATCTCTTCTTCCCCCTTTTAACCACTTGTATGGAGAAAATTTGTTTTGTTGCTAAGATTATTAGTAAATAGACGTTTTGCTAGGCTTCTTTAGAAAGCCTAGGGTTCATGTAGACAATATGTTTTCCGGATTTTAGATTTTGTTTCATGCTTTTGGATTTAGATTCATTGAAAAAATGTTTAGTTTCTTGATATTGTTATTGAATCAAGTCTATTGACACGGCTAGATTATGATTTGATAATCATGACACTTAGGATTTATTCGTGAATCAATTTCTTGCTTAATGTTAATTTCATTCTAGTTATTGTTCATATGCTATGCTTAATCCTTAGCAAGAACAGAGTGATCAACCAGACTTGTTAATTAGCTAGCGAGTGCGTGAGAGCGACTTAGACCTAGATGTGATGAGATGTGAACAAGAATCCTTAATCACGGAGACTGAGAAGAGAAGTGTGCAGGATTGGCCTTAGTGGGTAGATTCGGTAGGAGATAGTGAGGTGCTCATGTGGTGGTGGTGTGAGAGGACATCATTCCGTGCACTGTCGTTAGCCTACTAGAACGGACCGGTAGATGTAGGTGGACCGACATGACACCAAGTAAACCGTAACGTAGAACGACATGAGACCGAGAGGAGACTGTCAGTACTATTACCCGGCTTAACTAGAATAGGATTAACGTGTTACTTTGCTAATCCGGAAATCGTCTACAGCCCTAGGTGATCTAGAGATTGCCTATTTTCTCCATATTTGTGTAATAAAATAAAAAAAAATACAAAATATTAGTTTAGTTGTTATTTATTTTCAGTCACTTGGTTGTGGGTGACTCCTTAGTTAATCACAATTCTTCCTCCTGTTACAGTACTCTAAGTTAATAACCAATTAAATAGTCTCAAGCTTGTCCTCGTGGGATCAATAACTCGGGGTTGAAATACTAGCCTATAGTACTTGAACCGTGCACTTGCGTACACACGTAAGAATACGTTTCAACATTCGTATTCAGTAGTGTTTGCATTTTGATTGAGAAGATTAAGAAGATAACTCATCTTTAAAACATAAATTTATGCATACACATAACCAAAAAAATGCTAATTCTTCACAAAATTTTTGTATAAACATGTTAAATAATTTTTTACAAGCTAAAAAACTCTAATTTCCTAACCAGTTAAAACTTTGTTTAGCGTCCCAATAATTTTATATGCAATTAAAACTATGTTTAATGCCCTAACTTATCTCTACAGCCCAACAATCTATCCTAACCAAAATTACTAATGAACCTGCTGCCCTAACTGAAAAATCTCCCAATTGTGCCTTTTTGTTTCTTACTCTCTCTCTCTCTCACCCATAATTATTCATTAAATTTGATTTTTATATTTTTGCTCCTCACCGGAAATTTCACAAAATTGCTCCTCCAAACATGGTCTTTGCTTTTGCTGTTCTGAATGCTCCATCTGTTGGAGCTGTGATTTTGTCCATTTAAACCAAATTTTTGCTCCAAAAGTGATTTTGCTCCTCCTGTTGGAGTTGTTCTAAGGGCACATATTATTACAACTCTACGGTTAAGTTTTAGTTGGTAGTTGGAAGTTGGGAAGACGGGCTGCAGTATTTTTCAATTCCATGAGAAGATTTTTGATACTTTGGTTGGTCCAACATCTCCAACGACAACTAGTGCCAGTATTAACATTACCACTTTGATTCTTCTTTTTCCCATCATCTTGACTTTTACCACTATTCATTATGTAATTTTAATCCGGTAATTTAGATAGTTAAATGATACATTTTTTTATAATTTTTTTTTCGTGGTGTTGTAGAGTAAAAGTTATTTTATAACAGGGAAAAATATTATCAAAAAAATTATAATTTTTTTCGTGGTGTTGTAGAGTAAAAGTTATTTTATAACATGGTAAAAAAATTATCAAAAAATCGTATCGTTTTGCAATCCAAATCATCCGGTCAAAATAAAAGTCAAATGATATGGAATAGAAGAAACGGAGTGATAACAATTTCTCTTTTAATACTGATAAGCGGTCCCTACATGTCCCCACAAATTTGATGAAGCGGTGCTGGCATCTTTTCATTGCCTTTTTTATTCAAAGCAAGAACTTGAATTACCAAAAGAGCCAACGAAGCAAATATCCAACAAGCAACTCGAACGAAAGCAAAACCAAAAGGGGCAGAACAACCCCAACCAAAACCAACCTACCATCTGCAAGTTTGAACGTAATTAAGAGTAAAAGATTAAGAACACCACAAAAAATATTAGACAGCATTGCTTCCAGATCCTTCAGCTTCCTTTTCCACTGCCTTGCACCCCTCCAGACCTGTGAGCACCTCAGCTGATCCTCCTGCCTCTTGTCCATCATCTGTTGGATAATTTGGAAAACATGAGAACTAGTGACATAAAGATTGAAATGAGAATATCCTCTGCATGTCATATACATAAGAGCCTCCACAACTGCATCCAAAATAGCGTTTGGAGAACATTGAGTGAAGAGATTCCTGTGACTAGTCATCACCATTCCTGCCATCTCATCTATCCAAAACACTTGTTTAAGTTTCATCCTTCGTTGTGTCCAAACAAAAATATCAATTTTACTAATCAGACAAGGGTTCTCCTTAAGATTAATCACCCTTGTCATCGTGCTAGGCATAACATGCAAGTTCTCCTTACTCTTCCTGGGCAAAGCCTTCATGAGATTACTTGCCAGGACTTTTGCCTGAATGATATGAGAAATGAAACCCTCATCCTCTTCACCATTCCTGTTATCAATCTGAAGGCACAATGTGTTTCTATACTTCCAGATGGACCATATGATGTCACCAAACCAGCAAAGAGATTTGGAATAGTCTCCCATGCAAGACTGGATGACAATGGAATGGACAAAATATCTAAAGGAGTTGGAACTGTTATAGGGTAATGATGAGATAGACCACAAGGCCTTAGCAAACTTACAACTAAGAAAAAATGATCCACAGACTCGACCTCAGTCCAACACATAACACACTTATTTGAAGGAAATAACCAGAAATTATGAAGCCTATCTCTAGTAGGAAGCTTGTTAATAATGGCTTGCCAAACCAGAAACAGGATCTTATAGGAAATCTTGGCCCTCCAAAATTCCTTCCAAGGAAAGTCAGCTATAAGACCACTACGCCCCTGATCACAAGGCCCAAAGAGGTTGCCAATAATCTTATCCTTAAGGAGCTGCTTATAAGCTGTGGCCACATTGAAGGTTCCTGAGGATGAATGATCCCAAGTAATGCTGTCCTCCTGAGGCATTCTAGGTAAGGGAATGGCCAAAATCTGAGCCTGAATACCATGTCGGAGCTGAGCTATTTTATTTTTATCCCAGACCTTCAAACCCCCTCTTGTAGCTAAAATCATATCACTGACATTTCCCTCCTACAATCTACAAGTCTCCTGCTGCATATATAAGGGAGGCACGCCAGGAATCCACTTATCTTCAGTTATGGAGACATCCCTTCCAGAACCAATGTCCCACCTAATCCCATTCTTAATCATGTCCTTAGCTGAGTAAAACCCCTGCCAGACCTTAGATTCTCTAGTATTGGTAACCCCAAAAATAAGGTGCTGATTTTTTCTTAGTGTTAGGTCAAAATCATCGTAGTAACGGCACTTCGTTGGTATTTTCCCTTTAGAGCAACCATCATGATTCCTCCCTCACGTCTAAGGATGGCAATTTCCCCGAACCTGATGGGGACCCGAACTTACCCGCCTCTAGTAGGAAGGGCAGAAGATATGATTATTAGGGTACGGGACGGGTATGGTATCTAACCCTCAAACCCGTGCTGGGTATGGGAAAATTCCCGTTTATATACCCGACCATGATTAATATATAATGAAATTATATTTGTACCCTTACATAAACTAGTATGTTTATAATATATATATATATATATATTACCGTGCAATTTGTAATATATTGAATAACCACTTTATAATATTATCATATATATTGTACAACCACCATGCACCAATTGAAGTAACAAGATAGTAAAAATGTCCAAAAAGCTTATAGAGACTTTTTTATACATAAATATTGGGGCTCATATAAGTTATATAATTTGTTAATTTAATATTAAAAATATTAGCTGGGCTCTGATGGGAACCCGGTGGGTATAGGGTATAGGACAGGAAGGGTATGGGGTAAACCTACGCGGGGATGGGATTAGAGTTTCTAAGTAGGTATGGGATTGGGAAAGGCGAACCCCGCCCCAAATCCTACCCGTTGTCATCCCTACTCACGTCTCCTTATCTACGTTTTGACTTTTGTTACTATTCACTGGGTCATTTTGACCCAGTGCTATAAATAGCCAGCATGGCACCCAGCAGCCACCATCTCCATCAACACCATCATTATCTTCCTCCATTACCGCCACCACCATCATCATCATCTTCATCACCACCAACTTATATCGGCAAAGCCTCCTCCTCCATCACCACTGTAACACCCCCATCCTAGAGTGCTAGAGAACTACACTTGGATCCCCCAGACTCTCTGGAGATGCCCTCCGCTAAGCACGGAAATGCCCAGCAAAGGAGTCTAATCCTAACGGTTTTGTTACCATACATAATTAAAGAAACTGGAATTAAAAAAGAACTTACTTTAATAGCTTGTAATACTTGTGACAAT
Source organism: Linanthus parryae (assembly GCA_023055425.1). Classification (NCBI taxonomy): domain Eukaryota; kingdom Viridiplantae; phylum Streptophyta; class Magnoliopsida; order Ericales; family Polemoniaceae; genus Linanthus; species Linanthus parryae. Next base: position 129,653,079 of record JALGPY010000001.1, read on the forward strand.
CCTCTAAGTGATGACCTATTTTCCCCAAACCCCCGCGTACTCACCTGCCAAGTATATAAGGCAGCGATGTCACGACATCAATTTATAACAACCAAGATAGACTTCATAATGAAGTACACATATACATATGTATAACGTGTAGTTGTGTGCTCTAGTAATCTGACACGCGTCAAATAGAAAAGAAAATGTTATACCACGAATTCCAATCATTCGATAACACATCTTCGACAAATCCATACTTATTTCCCCATTCCTGTACCACCCACTAATCCACCAAGATAAACTAGACCTTAAGTGTGCACACCCCCAACTAGATCGTCAGTCCAGAGGGTAGTACTAGTTGCCTACCAGTCGGGAGCAAGCAATGTAGCGACTGAGCCCATAGGCCATGAATGTAAAGCCCGACGAACGGGTCCCATAGTTGTGTTAAACCCGTAGAACAGGTCCCATAAATATTGTTCCTTATAGAAAGTCTAGGGTACAGGAATCAGTTGTTAAATAATTATACAAGTCCATCGTGAACAATACTCATACTTACCTTTTTATGTGCATATATAGATGTCCAAGCCCAGAAATTTGTTATTTCTCGATTTTCGTGTCTTATACTCATAGACACATACATACAAAGTATTCCATAATTCTTCAATAGCAAATAACCATCCATATGCTTACCTAATGGCCTGCCTAGCGCTCCTGACCAGCGACGATGATTCTCTATCCCGGTAACCTTTACACATATAAGTGTATAAATACTTATTAGTATACGTCCTCAGTAGTGAGAAGCAACGCACATGCAATATCGTCCTAGCTATCTAGCCAGAATGACTAATTTGCCCCTAAAGTCTCAGCCTTATCAGTACAGTCCCTGACGGTTCCTCAACCCCTTAGTTATGCCTGACTGGCTAGTCTCAAGAGTTAATAAGTCTCCAAGTTGTCTGCTTTGGATTGTCTCTTAAGTTTTGGCTATTTAGATTCAAGTTCCTGAAGTTTGCCAAAAATGCATTTTAGTCTCCGATTGAGGCTGAGCTCCTCAAATAAGTCAAATTATACTCAACAGTGTGAAATCATCTTTTTGACACTCTCAGATAGTCATAGGTTTGAAACTACAACTTTATTTATTTGCACTTAGGCCCCTATGTTTAGCAATAATTGCAGAAAGACCCCCAGTAGCTGACTTAGTTAACTATAACATAAAATACCCTCTTAAGACTCCCATTGTCCATATATAACATGTAGATATCTCCAACACGTCATTTTTAGTCTAAATACAACGTTTATTCGGAATTACTATTTTACCCCTCTTACACATTTTTGTCATCTCAGGGTTTGATATGAGATCAACCAGATCAAATTTAACAGGTAGACTCAGACTAAGTAAGTGAGAAACTTTTCTCAAGAGTGCGAAGGCTATACGGGTCATTTTGACTGCTAAACTAGGAGTTAAAAAGTTTGGATGAAATTAGCACCAACAGCTAACTTTAGAGTTAATTGGTGAGAGATTGAGAAAGATTTTTGGGAAATGGGAGGAAGCGTATTGAAGACAGCTGAACAATGATTCCAAAACATATTGCAGCTTTTCTAGACTCAAAGCAACCAGAAAGATATCACATGTCAAAGTAGGTCAAAATTAAGCCAAGTTCGAGACTTAGACAAATTTTATGCTTCGCCACTTTTACAAAGATTTAAGCAGCAACTTCGCCACATATTTTAGACACACACAACACAATAGAATAGGATCTTGACATGGGTTTGTAGGGCTGTAACAGGTGGACACGCGTGTCCAAGAGTCAAGCCAATTCAATCAGTAACAAGGGAGATATTGGACTCGACCACCATATACAGCTTAAAAGTGTTTTTGGCATTACCAGCAGTTTCCAGCACAAATTTAGTGCTCTTACAAGGAGAAAATGGCACCACATTTTAGTACAATGCTAAGGTTTACTCAGGCCAAAACTCATGTGAAAAAAAATCCTAACAAAGGAGATATAGCCCCTCAAAGTCTGCAACAATATGTTGTGAGAAGAATACAACACACTCAAGAACATCTCTCTGGGGTGTTTAGCTCAAATTTCAGGCAATCAATTCATGAAGATGGTCCAGTTGGCTAGTGCAGTGTTGGAAAGCCTTCTCCAAGGTTTCCAGGGAGCTAAAAAGCTCCACAATCGGTTAAATACAGTGGGAGAAATAGGCTCTCTTCAGAGCAGGGTTGGTTGTCGGAAAAACACCAAGAACAAAAAATCAAACTCAATCCAAACGGGTTTCTGGAAAATTTTCAGGGCCCTAAACCGATGCTAAAATGTTCAAGGGGCATGCAAATGCAAAAAAGAATGAAAACGGTTCAAGAATGAAGAACTTACATGATTTTTCAGCTACTTAGTGTTTTCCGGCCATCCATGGTAGAATCCGGCGAGTTTACAGCCCTAACTCCGGCGATTCCATACGTTTCTATCCATTTCCAGATAAAAAACCAGTGAGTCTTACGACATCAAAACACACCATGGACTTGAATAAAGTCGAGACATGATCGAGGAATAGACTGTACCGAGGCTACAACCTCACGGCAGCAGAAGCCGACGACGAGTTTGCCCAGATTCTGGCAAGCTCGAATTGGCATATGAATTTGATACTCCTATATTCTCCTGATAGAGAGGATCAATAATCCGTCAGTTTTACTCACCAATTCACAACTGAGAGAACGAATTTGTCTAAGAACTAACTAGGGTTCCACAAAAACTACCACCTCGTGCCCCCTGGTCTATCAATTCTCTCTCTAAAAAGAGCTCCATTCCCCTTCTTCTCCCAGAAACCCTAGCCGCCGCCTCCCATAACCGGCGGTGGCTCCTCCATTGGAGCTTCCGCAGGGCCCTCACCCCCTCCATAGCATCCCTCCACCCCCCCACCCTCCAGATTTGGCGTTTTTGCCAGTCAAAGCCTCCATCAGAAAAGAGCGCCTCTCAATCGCCATGGAAAGCAGCTGCTGTTTCATCGCCGGCGTCGCCACCTCTCCTCCGGCTCGCGTTCACCGCGCCCTCGCCGTCGGGTCGCCCCTCCCTTCTGCTTTCATATCACCCTAGTCGTCTCTCCTTGGCGGCGATGCGTTTTCCGGCTCCTCGGTGGCGGTCCCTGTTGAGTCAAGATCCCTGAATGTGCTTTGATTGGTAATTGTTTTGAGTGATGAAAGACAAAAGGGCTAAGTCATTAGAATCGAAGGCTTGTTAGTCAACTCAAGGCCTTGAGATTAAGAGAAACTTTCAAAGCCTTGAGACTGCTTATTCTGCTATGTGTTTTAACATTTTTGTGTTGCAGAATTGGATATCTGATTATTCAAATCAGTGGTTTATCGTATATATTTATGGTTTGTACTCTTTATATATCTAACATATTTGCAGATGATCAGAACAGGAAGAATCAAAGTTATCTGGGTTTAATTTTGAAATGCTGTGAAACAGGTTCAGAGCTCCAAGGCCTTGAGATATGCCTTGAGCTACTGACAGTTTTTACAGAACTTGATTGATTCTTTCTTGCAGGTTATGATTCTTAGTATTGTGATTATTTACTCACTTATAAGTGTCTTAAACTTGGTTTTCATCTCTTATTTGTTCTAGAGGATATGCAGATTGATGCTCTAAATTTATTAAACAGTTTTTCCAAAAACTGTATAACCAAACAGTCTCAGTACTGTTAGTTGTTTGGATTTTGTTGTTGCAGTGTTTCTTTGCTATTGCAGGTTTGTTAAACGTGCAGGAGAAATCTCAACAAACTCCAACGGATATCCACCTGAAAGCTGTTTGAATTTAAATTGAAAACAGAAGGAGGATTTGTAGGAACTCAGATCCTAAAATCTCTCAGTCAGTTGCAGCTGTGGATAAAAGAGATTGGTTTGAATTTTTGAAAGGAGCAGAGGCTTGCAGAATACTCTGAGAGGTGTGACAAATTCGTGGGAGATCATCCATTCAAACACACAATCATTCAAGCTTCATTCCAGACTTCTGAAGATCAAATCAATCCAGTCATTCCTGAAGAACACTTTCAGACTTCAACAGTTTATATTTATACTGTGTTCTTCATTTGTACTTCATCTGTGTATCTCTATCTTATCTTAAACCTCACTTAACCTAGTGGTTGGTTGTTCAAGTGAACAACAAGATGTTCTTGTTTTCTCAACAGTTAGGAGCTGGAACTAGATAGGTTTGGAACCACAAGTTGTATAGGTGTAAGGGAAATCACTTAGGCTTGAAGATCTAGGGCTGTTTCTGTGTGAGTAATAAGAAGTGTTTGCCCAATCCTGGTGGGATTAGATCCCTCAGGCAGAGATTAGGTCCATTGGGATTGTACTCTGTAAATTGCTTTGTGTTCTTTACTTTTCTGTTTGATTTTTATCGGCTGCATACAAATCAATTCAAACTAGGGTTTAAAAGTTGTTTAGTATTGTTCACAACTCAAGGCCTTGAAGCTTACAATTTTGCCTTAGTGAGTTTCAGACAGTTTACAAAATCTCAAGGCCTTGAGATTTCAAACCTCACACAAAGCTATCCTGTTAAACTTTAAGTCTTGCAAAAAGTTTCCATACTCTACTCAACCCCCCCCCCCCTTCTAGAGTATTTAGGTCATGTATTTAGTCTACATTACACACTTTCAATTGGTATCAGAGCTTGTTTCATTGTTTTTAGATCTAACAATCTGGTGACTATGAGTAATGTAGGAGATGGTGGATTCTCACAAGGAAGGGCTGCTAACAGACCTCCATTGTTCTGTGGTGACAATTTCATGCATTGGAAGGCTTTGATGAAGATGTTCATCATAGATCAAGACATGGAACTATGGTCAATAGTTCAGAATGGTTCTCATGAGTATTACACTACAATTGATGGAGTCAGAACTGTCAAGTCTGAGGAAAATCTCTCAGTTACTGAATTGGAACAGGTATCCAAAAATTACAAAGCTATGAATTTGCTATACTGTGCTTTAAATGCAGATGAGTTCAACAGAGTATCAAACTGCAAAAGTGCCAAAGAAGTGTGGGATAAACTGGTGGTGACATATGAAGGAACTAGCCAAGTTAAGCAGACAAAAATCAACATACTTCTGAGGCAATATGAGTTGTTCAAGATGAATTCAGATGAAACCATCAAGGAAATGTTTAAAAGATTCACTGATGTGGTGAACAACCTGGAGTCCCTTGGAAAAAGGTTCTCAAATGAAGAGAAGGTCAGAAAGATTCTGAGAAGCTTGCCAAAAGCAAAGTGGGAGCCAAAGACAACAGCCATTGAGGAAGCTCAGGACTTGAGTCTTCTTCAGCTAGATGATCTACAAGGAAAGCTGCTCACTCATGAAATGTCTATGAAGGATGTGGAAGGTGATCTGAGTGAAAATATCAGGAACCTAGCTCTTAAGGCAAAAGACAATGAAAAATCTCAAAGCCTTGAGACTGAGGAGGAACCTGATGATGAGGAGGCTTTAGCATTGATCTCCAAGGCCTTGGCCAGAATTCTCAGAAAGAAAAGAAACTCTGGTAACAAGGATTACAACAGAGAGAGAGATCAAGACCCTCAGGCAGCAAGGATTACAAAGGTAAATCTTCATCACAGTCACATAAAACTAAAGTAATGAATTGTTTTGAGTGTGGTGATGCAGATCATTTAGTAAGGGACTATCCACAAAAGAAAAAGAACATAAATTTTCAAAAAAAAGATGGTGACAACAGAAGGAAGAAGGCCATGATGGCTTCCTAGAGTGATTCTGATTCATCAAGTGATTCAGACACAGAATAAGAGCAAGCAAACTTATGCTTCATGGCAAAGCATAATGAGGAAAGTTCATCAGACAAACACATTGAAGACATGGTAAAAAATTTACTTGCTAGTCCATCTGATGTACTTCCTGAAATTCTCAAAAGTATGTTTTTGAATGAAGAGAGTTATAGAAATGAGATTTCTGCTTTAAAGATTAAAGTTCATGAGCAGGTAAAAGAAAACCTGGACCTTGTATTTTCAAACAAAACTGTTGAAGTTTCTAAGACAAAGATGGAAAAAGACTTCAAGGCCTTGGACAGCAGGTTCAAAGTCTTGAAGGCACAGATAAAAGAGGTTGTTGATCAAAACACTCTTTTAACTGAAAGATATGCTGATCTAAAAGCTCATTCTGAGAATTTAGAACAACAGATCTGTACTTTGACTGAGAAACTTCAAGAATCCAAGAAGGTCCTAGCTAAGTTTACAGGCTCAGAACATAATCTAAATCTCATTCTTGGAGGAAGTCTGAAATCAATGCATAAAAGTGGGGTTGGCTATAATCCAAATTTTCCAAAGAAAGGCCAAACTACTTTTGTCAAATCTGGTAGCAGACATTCTCCAAAATGTCATTACTGTGGAAAAATTGGTCATGTCAGATTAACTTGTCCCTTCAGAAGATCAGAACCTCATATTATGAGGAATACTTATCCTTATCAGCTTAAGGGACAGGTTAGGCAGATTTGGGTTCCAAAAGGAATTAGGCCACCTAATATGGCTGATTCTGAGTATGACTCAAAGTTCTGCACTTGGTCTAATAGCCTGTTGAGGCAATGAGTTGTTTTTGCAGGATGTCACCAAGGCCTTGAAAGATCAGAAATGGATATTAGACAGTGGATGTTCCATACATATGAGTGGAAAGAGGTCTGTTTTTACTGAACTTACAGAGAAATCTGGAGGAACAATTACACTTGGTGACAAAGCAAAGTGCAATATCATTGGTATAGGTAGTATTGGTAATGGTTCTACAAGTTCTATATCTGATGTTTATCTGGTAGATGGACTTAAGTATAATTTGCTTAGTATCTCTCAATTATGTGATAAAGGTTATAAAGCTGTATTTTGACAAGGAAAAATGTGTGGTGCAAGATGAGAAATCTGGTGATTGCATACTCACTGCTCCTACGTCATATAATCTATATGCTATGAATACTAACAGTGTTGCAGGTGACAAGCTAAAATGCCTCAAGGCCTTGAAGGAAGTCTCAAAGCTTTGGCACACAAAGCTTGGACATATTATTATACATACTTTAAATAAGCTCATCTCAAAGGATTTGGTAAGAGGCTTACCATCACATAAATTTTCAGATGATGAGGTTTGTAAGGCATGTGTACAAGGTAAACAGACCAGAAGCTCTTTCAAGCCAAAGATCTTTGTAAGTACTTCTAGACCCTAAGAATTGCTGCATATGGACTTGTGTGGTCCTATGAGAGTTCAGACCCCAAAAGGTAAGAGGTATATGCTTGTTATAATTGATGATTATTCTAGATTTACTTGGGTGATGTTTATCAGAGACAAAACTGAAGCTTTATCTGAGTTTTCTAAATTGTGCAAAGAACTTCAAACTTTGAAAAACTTACATGTTGCATCCATTAGAAGTGATCATGGTAGAGAACTTGATCAACTTGATTTTGATTTGTTTTGTGTAAAGCATGGCATTTCACACAACTTTTCTGCACCTAGAACTCCACAGCAAAATGGAGTAGTTGAAAGGAAAAATAGGACACTTGAGGATATGTCCAGAACCATGCTGCTTGAAAGTAATTTGCCAAAGTTTTTATGGGAAGAAGCTGTTAATACTGCCAATTATGTGCTGAATAGATGCTTGATTAGACCTTTTTTTGAAAAAGACTCCCTATGAACTGTTTAAAGGGAGAAAGCCTATTATTTATTATTTTAAGCCATTTGGTTGTATCTGTTTTGTGCATAATAATGGTAGAGACAATCTTGGTAAGTTTGATGCTAGAAGTGATGAAGGTGTATTTCTTGGATATTCTCAAACTAGCAAAGCTTATAGAGTTTATAATAGAAAAACCAAGATTGTGGAAGAGAGCATTCATGTAATTTTTGATGAAAGTACTAAAAATTCTCTGAGTGAAATTTTGCAGAGCTAGATTTGAACAAGCATGAATCAGATGATGATGTTGTGAAAGAAGACAAAAGCAAAACTGCTGTACAGAATCAATCAGCAGAATCTCAAGGCCTTGAACCTCCTGCTGAACCAAAATCTCAAAGCCTTGAGATAGAAGCTGAAACTTTCTATGATGCTCCTTCTACTGTTTCAAGGACTCAAAGCCTTGAAGGAGAATACTCCTAGGTACCAAGAAAGAAGTTTAAGTACCTTGCAGACCATCCAGCTGACAATATTATATCAGATCCATCAACTGGAACACAGACAAGAGGACAGTTAAAGAACTTGTGTGCTTTCAGTGCATATGTATCATTGATTGAGCCTAAGAATACCAAGGAAGCTCTGGAAGATGCATAATGGATTATTTCAATGCAGAGTGAGCTGAATGAGTTTGAAAGGAACAAGGTTTGGAATTAGTTCCCAGACCTAAAGAGAAGTCAGTTATTGGAACCAGATGGGTATTCAGAAACAAGCTTGATGAGAATGGCAAAGTGGTAAGAAATAAAGCCAGACTGGTAGCTCAAGGATATAATCAAGAAGAAGGTATAGACTATGAGGAGACTTTTGCTCCTGTGGCCAGGTTAGAAGCTATTAGAATACTTCTTGCTTTTGCATCTCACAATCACATAAAGTTTTATCAAATGGATGTCAAATGTGCTTTTCTAAATGGATATTTACAAGAAGATGTTTTTTTAGCACAACCTCCTGGTTTTGAAGATGAAAAGTTTCCTGATCATGTTTATAAACTGGACAAAGCTCTATATGGTTTGAAACAAGCTCCAAGGGCTTGGTATGACAGACTTTCAAAATTTCTACTTGAAAACAATTTCAGAAGAGGTTTAGTAGACAAAACCCTTTTCATTAAACACCAACAAAGGGATTTGTTAGTAGTTCAGATTTATGTAGATGATATATTATTTGGTGCTACTAATGATGCTCTTTCAAAAGAGTTTTCTAGTCTTATGTGCAGGGAGTTTGAGATGAGCCTAATGGGTGAACTAAATTTCTTTCTTGGACTTCATATATTACAAATGAAGAAAGGAATTTTTGTGCATCAAGGAAAATATACCAAGGACTTATTGAATAAGTACAACATGTCACAGTCCAAGGTGCTTAAGACCCCTATGAGTTCATCACTCTCTTTAGACAAAGATTCAAATGGTAAGAGTGTGAATCAGAAGGAATACAGATGTATGATTGGATCACTATTGTATTTAACTGCTAGCAGACCTGACATTATGTTTAGTGTCTTTATGTGTGCTAGATTTCAAGCAGATCCTAAGGAAAGTCATCTAACTGCAGTTAAAAGAATTTTTATATATTTGAATGGAACCAGAGACTTAGGGCTTTGGTATCCAAGAAGATCTAATTTATGTTGAGTGGCTATTCAGATGCAGATTTTGCAGGTTATAAAGTAGACAGGAAAAGTACTTCTGGATGCTGTCAATTTCTTGGATCTTCATTGATCAGTTGGCATTCCAAAAGCAAAATTTTGTAGCATTATCAACTGCAGAAGCTGAATACATTGCAGCTGGTGCTTGCTGTTCACAAGTGCTATGGATTGCTCAGCAACTTAGAGATCTTGGCTACAACTTCAGAAATGTGCCAATTCATTGTGATAATACAAGTGATATTTCAATCTCTAAAAATCCTGTTCAGCACTCAAGGACAAAGCACATAGATGTGAGACATCACTTCCTTAGAGATCATGCAGAACAAGGTGATGTTTTAAATTTTATTTCTACTTCAATGCAAATTGCTGATATTTTCACTAAGCCATTGCCATATGATAGGTTTTCATCTCTAAGGATTGAATTGGGGATGTTAAACAAGGATGCATTGGTTTAGGGGGAGTATTAGTACCTATATGTGTATATGTGTTGGAATCTCAAAGCCTTGAGATTATACTTTCGGAAGCCTTGAAAGTATAGCTCAAAGCTTTGAAGTTTCTCAATCTGCAGAAAATCTCAAGGCCTTGAGATTGTTCTCCAGGTCTTGATAATATTTGCAATATTTTAAAAAAAAAATTGCATATTCAAATATTAAATATTATCTTTTTAGATAACTGTATAATATTTGAATTACTCGGAGAATTTTCTAAAATATCCCAAAAAGATTTTTCAAGATTCTATTTTTGCATGTAGATATTGCATAGTCCTTTTATGACTCATCCTCTCAACCTACTTAAGCTGAAAGTCAGGGCTTTTTCTTCACATTCTCTTCCAATTTTCTGCGACTACTCTCTCTCTCTCTCTCTCAAATCGTCTCAATCACATTCTCTTCTCAAAACCCTAAACCTTAATACGGAGCGCAAATCAGCCAGAATTCAGCAACAAGGGAAGCCCTGGAAGATCCAAGAAGAGATCAAACAAGAAGGAGAAGATAGTGATTTCTGATTCAGATTCAGTAAAAACTCAGAGTTTGCATGAGGATACTCCTCCTGCAAAGAAGTCAAGGACAGAGAAGGGAGATGAAGGTTCAAGTGTTGATCCACAACAGGAGACTCAGGGTGGTGATCAACCTAGGTTAGAGAAGAAGAAAGGGGGAGAAAAGAAAAAGGCTTCTGAAGAGGAAAAAGGGAAGTCAACTCAGGAAAGCCAAAAGAAATCAACTGAAGGAGTACAAGAGAAGGCCAAACCCTCTGAGAAGAAGACTAGGGTTAAGCAAGTTGCTGCTGCAACTAAGAAAGGATATCAAGGTAAGAATTTACTTCCAACTGAGTGGTTTATTATTTCTGAAGTTAGAACAGTTTGGATGCAAGGGTATGCATCATCTAAAGTGGCTTTCTGTAGTATGATTTCTGATGAGTTGTTAGATAGACTGGACATAGAATGCATGAGGAAATTGAGGGAAACTGCTGTTTGGAAAGTTTTAAATCCTAGTTCAAAGGCTTATCCTAGGTTAACTAGGTTATTTTATCTGAACTTGGTGTCTGAAGGTGATGAGAAAATGGTTTTAACATCTAAAGTGGCTGGTGTGGATTTGAGGTTAGATCATAGGACTTTTGCCAAAGTCTTGGTCATTCCTAGGAAATACAATGTTGGAGATTATCCTGATAGGAAGGAGTGTTTAGATAAGGCAAAGGAGATGTTCTTTGTTGATGGTGTTCCCTCTGGTCCAAAACAGTTGACACACTCTGTGCTCAACTGTGAAGCCAAGATTTTATTTACTATTTTGATGAGGAGTGTAGTCCCCAGGGAGAACTCAAGAGAGCTGGTAACTGATAAAGTTCTGATTTTGATGTATCTGATATCTCAAGGGTTTGAGATAGACCTGCCTACAGTTGTGATGGAGCATATGATTTATTGTGCAACCAGGACTAGAAACCATCCTCTACCTTATGCCAACCTGTTACCTCTTTTCTTTGAGTATTTTGATGTTCCTGTGAAAGGAGAGGAAAAGATTACTGGAGGTTTTGGGTTGATAGATGAGACTGCACTTCAGAGGATTGGGGTAGTTGAGACTGGGAAAGGGCATTGGAAATTCTATTCTGATTTGTCAAAGGAGAAACTTGCTGAGAAAGAGTTTGTGAAGCCTAAATGGACTGCATCTGGGAAAGGACAAGCCAATGAGGATTACTCTCTGCTGGTTGAGAAATTAGAAGATCAGCAAGTTGAGATTGAGGATCTCAGGCAAAGGTTGTTTGACCTGTCAGCTGAATTTCATCAGTTCAAGGGTTTGATGAATACGATGAATGGGAAGTTAGACGTTGTCATCAAGGGCTTGAATCTGGAGAAGATACCTTCTGCTACTAGTCATGACACCAGTGTGGATTCAGAAGAGAAGCTAGGAGAGTTTCTGAAGAAGAAGAAGAAGAAGCCAATTCCAGTGGTGCTAGATTCAAAAGACATGTTGAGAAAACTGATGAGGAAGATGCTGATGAAGACACAGGTGTTGATGCAGCTACAGAGGTAGATTCAGCACAGGCTAAGAAGAAAGAGGATAACATAATCCAAGAAGTGGTCACTGAAGTTGAAGCTGAACAAGAAGGTAATCAGTCTGCAGAAGAAGCTGCAAGTGAGGAAGAAGTTGGGGATGACTCAGAGAAAGGCCAGACATCAAAGAAGAAGTGAAGATCAGAGACTGCCAAAGCCTTGACCATCTTTCTTATTCTCTTCTATCTTTTCTGTCTCAAGGCCTTGAATTTTTAGCTAGTTTTTGTTTTAAGTTAATTTTTAAACTCTGAGTAATGATCCTACATTTCTTCAGTCTTATTTGATGAAAGTCAAAAAGGGGGAGAATGTATTTGTGTTTTCTTTGCAGTATCCAGGAAATAATAAGAGTTGGCCTTTAGTTATTTGGCCTTTAGTTATTTTGGTTAATTTTTTTTCTGTGATAATTATGTGGTATTTGGTTATCTTTTTGGGTTCTGTATATATTTTATCTGCAGATTGTGGTTAGTTAATTTTTGCTTATGAGTGGCAGGAAGATCTATACAAGCCTGTAGGTTTTGTCTTTCATCAAGGGGGAGATTGTTGAGTCAAGATACCTGAATGTGCTTTGATTGGTAATTGTATTGAGTGATGAAAGAAAAAAGGGCTAAGACATTAGCAGCAAAGGCTTGTTAGTCATCTCAAGGCCTTGAGATTGACAGAAACTTTCAAAGCCTTGAGACTGTTTATTCTGCTATGTGTTCTAACATTTTTGTGTTGCAGAATTGGATATCTGATTATTGAAATCAGTGGTTTATGGTATATATTTATGGTTTGTACTTTTTATATATCTAACATATTTGCAGATGATCAGAACAGGAAGAATCAAAGTTATTTGGGTTTAATTTTGAAATGCTGTGAAACAGGTTCAGAGCTCCAAGGCCTTGAGATATGCCTTGAGCTACTGACAGTTTTTACAGAACTTGATTGATTCTTTCTTGCAGGTTATGATTCTTAGTATTGTGATTATTTACTCACTTCTAACTGTCTTAAAATTTTTTTTCATATCTTATTTGTTCTAGAGGATATGCAGATTGATGTTCTAAATTTATTAAACAGTTTTTCCAGAAACTGTATAATCAAACAGTCTCAGTACTGCAAGTTGTTTGGATTTTGTTGTTGCACTGTTTCTTCGCTATTGCAGGTTTGTTAAACGTGCAGGAGAAATCTCAACAAACTCCAACGGATATCCACCTGAAAGCTGTTTGAATTTAAATTGAAAACAGAAGGAGGATTTGTAGGAACTCAGATCCTAAAATCTCTTAGTCAGTTGCAGCTGTGGATAAAAGAGATTGGTTTGAATTTTTGAAAGGAGAAGAGGCTTGCAGAATACTCTGAGAGGTGTGACAAATTCGTGGGAGATCATCCATTCTAACACACAATCATTCAAGCTTCATTCCAGACTTCTGAAGATCAAATCAATCCAGTCATTCCTGAAGAACACTTCCTGACTTCAACAGTTTTATCTTTATACTGTGTTCTTCATTTTTACTTCATCTGTGTATCTCTATCTTATCTTAAACCTCACTTAACCTAGTGGTTGGTTGTTCAAGTGAACAACAAGAGGTTCTTGTTAGCTCAACAGTTAGTAGCTGGAACTAGATAGGTTTGGAACCACAAGTTGTATAGGTGTAAGGGAAATCACTTAGGCTTGAAGATCTAGGGTTGTTTCTGTGTGAGTAATAAGAAGTGTTTGCCCAATCCTGGTGGGATTAGATCCCTCAGGCAGATATTAGGTCCATTGGGACTGAACTCTATAAATTGCTTTGTGTTCTTTACTTTTCTGTTTGATTTTTATCTGCTGCATACAACTCAATTCAAACTAGGGTTTAAAAGTTGTTTAGTATTGTTCACAACTCAAGGCCTTGAAGCTTACAACTTTGCCTTAGAGGCCTTGAGATTTCAAACCTCACACAAAGCTATCCTGTTAAACATTAAGTCTTGCAAAAAGTTTCCATACTCTATTCAACCCCCCCCCTTCTAGAGTATTTAGGTCCTGTATATAGTCTACATTACACACTTTCAATCCCCCCTCCCCCGGTTGTGGGGCTGATCCCTCCCCCTTCCCCTCTGTTGGGCTATTTTTCCGGCCTGGTGGAGCTTCCCGGAGCAGTCCACTCACCGCCCACCGACTCTACCAGGAGTCGTCTCAACCATTGCTCTTGGGTTTGCCTTTGCTTGGTGGCTCCATCCCCCTCCCCTGGTTGTGAGGCCCTCCCCTCCCCCCTCCCTCTTTGTCTGGGCCGATTTGCACTGGCCGGACAAAGTTCCCGGGGCGGTCCTATCACCTCCCCTCCGGGTCTGCCAACGTCTTCTCCCGCTGCCAATGTTGGGTTCCGTGCTTGAGGTGATGGCGTAGATGAAAGGTAGGGTTTTGGCTCACTGGTTCTCTTTCGGGTCTGCAGTGCTGGATTCTTTTGGTGGTGGTGTTTGAATTTCTGGTGCTCTTCTCTGGTGACCTTGGGTTCTGCATTTGAGGCACGACTTCGGTGCTCTTGCCTTGGTCTGGTGTGGTTTGTGGAATGTTTTGTTTGTTTTGTTTTGTTTTGTTTTGTTGTTCTTTCCTCCAGGTTCACCAAAGACGGATGCATTTCCCAATCCGATGCTTCGGCCGCATTACCGACCCTTTAAAGGATTCACATTGCTAGCAAGTCAAGAATCCCAAAGCGCTTTCATAAGGGATCTGCAGCATAGAGAGGTGGCACAGCTTAAAATTGCGCCAGTCACCGGACTGTTTGTATCGCCTTCGTTGCTTGTTTCTCTTTTCATATCCTGTTATCTTTGTGCATTTTATTGTTTTCCTTGTTTGTGTAACGTACTTTGGTTTGTATTGGTACTTTGTACCCCCTCTTTTCAATATATCCTTTCGTTGCTGGTGAAAAAAAAACTAGGGTTCCACATGGAACTTACCCGATTACTCCCTCCTCACTCAATGAAACTTTGGATTGAGTTGTGCGTTTTGATTACTGTCTTGAGGTGGTTCTTGGGTTACAACAGCTATGGAAGAGGCGGAGTAGTGGTGGAGGTATGGTGGTGATGGTGGTGGTGTTCTTGAGAAAGGAAGATGATGATGAATATGATGGTGTCGGTGATGAAATCTGTTTTTCATTTAGAAACTGGGAAGAAGAGGTGGGAATGTCACCTCAAATGAGGTGGCAGGTTTGGGAAACTCACAAGTGTTCTATACACCAAAGGGTGTAAAAGTGTCGTTTTCTAAAACTTTTGGTTAAAGTATAATTATAGCAAAACTTATACTTTGTATTCTTGACCCAATACTAAAATTGTTCTCCAACTATCCCACAATTTCTAGTATTCTCTAGCTAACAAGCTTTCAGCCAAAAGTTTAATTTTAAAGAAATTACATTGAGGCCCCTAATTCCTCAATAATTACATTGTCACATTTTTTTTACTCTAATGATTTCCCGATAACCAATTGTTAGCAATACTGCTGAAAAAGAAATCTTCACAACCAGCTCAAATTATAATTAATTATAGTTTGACCCCTTTAATAAAATTTATGGGTGTTACAACCACCATCTCTTCTCTAGTTCTCTGCTCTCACTCTCTGTCACTCTCTGTTCACCGGAGAAGGGCAGGAGCAGTGGCCAATCCCCAGCCGCCACTTCCACCATTCGGAACCACCACCTGAACCATCACCATCTCCTTTTTCTCTCATTTTCTCATCACCACTGCCTCCTCTATCAATTCCCTCTCTGTTGCGACCTGCAATAAGAAAACTAAGCAGACGAAGAAGCAGCAGAAGCCGGAGAACCCATTCCCGCCGCCGAACCTCCATGGATTCCGGCAAAGCTTTAGTTAAATCAAACGGGAGGCACCCAACCCTCTTGCTCCATCTATATAGCCCCCAGAAGGCTCTACCAAGCTGAAGGAGTGCTCAGCCAAAGCCAATTACCACCGAAGAAGCTCCAGTCGAGTCCAACTCCGACAGCGATTTCCTCGACCTTGAATCGCTTCATTTATTGGCCGTTTCTCGAATTTCTTGGACCCGGTATGTAACACCCCGTCTATTTCTAAATATAATTGGCTTCTTCTTCGTAAAGTTTATTTTTCGAAATAAAATTGTCGTATGGGGAGGTATTTGTAATTCTAGATGTTGTTAGCTAGTTAATAGGATGGGATGATTGTGTAGTTAGCAAAAACTTTGAAGCCTAAAAGGTAAAAGGAAATAAGTTAGTAAAATCAAAACAAAAACAAATGTTTTTGCCACATTTTTCAACAACCTGCAATTTTTTTTTTTGGAGAACACAAACTTTCTCTCTCCCTCTCTCTCCCCGTCACTTCCTTCTCTCTCCTCCCCTTCTTCTATTTATTCTCCTTCTCTTCTTCGGCAACACCACAACCACCACCCCCGAGATCAACACCACCCCCAACGTTGCCACCACCTCCATCTCCTCTGTCCCTCTCTCTCTTCTCTCTGTTCTGTACGGCGAAAGGCAGCAGAAATAGTAGCGGCTGTGATGCCGCTGCCTTTCCCGACAGGAAAGCCACTGGCGAGGCACCACCACCATATTTCCTCCTCACTTATAAACTGCATTCTCTCTCTCCCTTTCTCTGCGAGACCAGAAGAAGAAGAAGACGAAAATAGTAGCAGCAGCGCAGCAGCAACCAGCCACCAGCGCCAACGCCCGCGAGACTCCATGGATTTCGACGAGCTTCAAGCCCAAGCAAAACAGAGGCACCCAACCTCTTCCTCCCATCCCCCTATCCTCCTGGAGGTCCAAACAGAATCGTGGAGGTATCACCCACCTGAGAATCCCCGTCGAGCTCCACCTCCGGCGACTCTGGCGCGTGTTTCGACCCGTTCCATTTCTTGACCGTTTCTCGCAAAATTTGGCATGGGTATGCTCTAAATATTCCCTTGAGTTATTTTTAGTAATCAAAATCATGTTTTTATCACTCGAGTTCATGTTTAGATCGGAGAGATTGAGTGTGTTCTTTGTTGGGGTCTTAATTGTATTTTTCAGAAAGTTGTGGGTATTGTTTAGTGCTTAGGCAATGGTTATTTAATTGGTGGGTGTGACTTGTTGTACTTTCAAAGAACCCCAGGGGGGCTGATTTCAAACTCTATAGTTATATTTATAAGTTAATTATTAATATTTACTAAACTATATTTCAAGTGAATAAAAATAAAATAAATGCTGGGGGTAATAAAATACGTGTTTTTGTGATTGGTTACAATAAATCATTTCTTGGAAAAATAAGCCAAGTAAAATATTCTTATGTTGTTTTAATACTAATAGTCGCATTTGTTTTGTTTATATGAGTAAGTATTGAGCTCATATAGTTATTAATCTTTTAAAGACAAGTAGATTTGTTTTAATTAAATGCAGTATTTCTAACGAAAATAGCCCTTTATAAATGTAACAAAAGTTATTTTCTTACTATTACTAGTAAATATTTATTATATTCTTATTTAATTTGATAAATATCCATAAGTATTTATTAAGTTATTTTACATCAAGCTATTTCAAGAATACTTCTTTATATTTGTATATTTATAAAAGTAAGACTTGAGACGGGTTTTATTGGCGGAAGCGTGAGAGTTTGACTTAGTATTCGACATAGTCGTGCATTCGTATATGGCTAGTGCATCTGTTTATTTAGAAGTACTATTGTTGTAATTAGAAGTTGGTAATTTAGGCGACGGGTTCGCCAACTACGACTACGACCGTTCGTATGAGCTTTTATGTGATAACTGCCATTGGATCAGGTGAGTATACATGCTTATTCTTGCGTGCCTAGTTCTCTTTGTGTCAAAGTGTGAATTTTATATCCTGTCTCAAAATGTATATGTGAGTTTACTCTCCAAACTGGTTTAATTCATTACTCAATTTAAAGTCTTTAAATTGGTGTTCTTACATGAAATTGGGGAGCTTGTTGTTCAAATAGAACACTTGATCACAGATCATTAATAACGTAAGGTGAATAATCGCATGTACCGGAACCAGTGGATTGATTTTTCCTTGTTGGCTTGGATTAGCCCTAGTTGGCTTTATTTTCCTTTGTTGGGTTGGTTTGGCCCTTAGTTGGCCCGGCTCTTTGCCTTGTTGGCTAGAGTCCCATCTAGTACTACCCTTCTGGACTTATGATTCTTAAGGGGGTGTCGACACTTCAATTCTAGTATGGTTTATTATTGGAGTAGGGGCGGGAGAGGTTCTCCATAACGCCAGGCACATAGGAAATGTTTTCTCTCTCGTTGTCGTCCTACACGGGAAGGTTTTCCAGGGAAAGGTTTTCCCATCCTTGATCTGGATAACAAATCTGAGGACTGTTGCTCTGTTTTACACTGGTCTACCCGGGTACTGTGAAATAAATAATTCGACTGCCTTGTTGGCATTATGATTTGGGAGGCCCCTTGTTGCCATTTCCATTTTGGTACTGAGGATAATAACTTGTCTTATTTGATTCTATTGGGAAACTAATAATTTGATTCGTAATGATACTTGTGAATGACTTAATGGGACACGGTTTAAGATTTGGATATTTTGTCATTCGTAATTTGGTTACACTGTTGTTTATGCCGTTGCAAACTCTGATAATGTTTTACTTATACTGCGTTACTCTTATTTTATTTAGCACGTGACCCTGTAGCCTTTCCTAACCTTTCCTGTTTTTACATGCTAAGGTGTAACTCACTCAGCATTTCATGTTGACATTCGACAAATTGTGGTATTTGTTTCATTCCCCCGCAGGTCTAGGAGTTGGGATTATGGAGTAGCGGGATTCGAGACTCACGTAGATTATCACACATCATCACTTTACGATGAGAACACTAGTTTAAAATCATTATCCTGATGTTGTAGCCTGTATTGTAGCAAAAATACGATAATGTAATAACTTGTTATTTAACTTTTATGAGATGTAGTGTTCTCGAGTTTCGCTATTCGAGTAGTACTCTCCCGGTCTCTACTGAGACGGATACGTGGAGTGTTACAGGTGGTATCAGAGCAGTTCATTCCAAAAAGGGAATTTAAAATTTGTAGGGCCAACTAAAATGAACATAGGGAAAGATAATATACAGAAAGCAGGGTATTTGAGGGTGTAATCACTTATAGACTCCTGCATGATAAGTTGCTATGTATTACCCGAGATTACCATGTTTCGTGTTGGGGATCTAGTGCTGTTTCGGACATATGGTTGCCTACTCTACCTGAGGATTCTTCTTAGTATATCTCGACGAGATATAAGTTATGTGGTTGATTGAAATTCTCTACTCCCAGCTTGTGAAGTGCTCCTTGTTCTAAGGACTTGAATATATGGAGAGTACGTGTTAATACTTGCTTTGTGTGCAACTTAATGTGTGTTACTTGTCAAAGTGTTTATTGCTAGAATTAAGGTCGGACTGGGGTGACGATCCCACGTACCGTACCAGCCCGAGGAACTAAGGGCGGACTAGGGTGACGATCCTATCTACAGTACATCTAGACCCTCGCGGCATGCCCTGAATTCTACTTGTATTAGTAACTTGCTAAGTATTATAGCGTTAGTAGTGACTCTAAGATCTGAGACCCTAGTTTCTCGTTCAAAATTCGAGGACGAATCTCTCTTTAAGTAGGGAAGGATGTAACACCCCGTCTATTTTTAAGTATAACTGGCATCTTCTTCGTAAAGTTTATTTTCGAAATACAATTTTCGTATGGGGAGGTATTTGTAATTCTAGATGTTGTTGCTAGTTAATAGTTGGCGATGATTGTGTAGTTAGGAAAAACTTTGAAGCCTAAAAGGTAAAAGGAAATAAGTTAGTAAAATAGAAACAAAAACAAATGTTTTTGCCACATTTTTCATCAACCTGCAATTTTTTTCGGAGAACACAAACTTTCTCTCTCCCTCTCTCTCCTCCCCTTCTTCTATTTCTCCACCTTCTCTTCTTCGGAAACACCACAGCCACCACCCCCGAGACCAACACCACCCCCAACGTCGCCACCACCTCCATCTCCTCTGTCCATCTCTCTCTTCTCTTTGTTCTGTCCGCCGAAAGGCAGCAGAAACAGCAGCGGCGGCGAAGCCGCTGCCTTTCCCGACGGGAAAACCACCGGCGAGGCACCACCACAATCTTTCCTCCTCACTTCTCCACTGCATTATCTCTCTCCCTTTCTCTGCGCGACCGGAAGAAGAAGAAGAAGACGAAAGCAGTAGGAGCAACCCGCCACCGCCGCCAACGCCAACGCTGGCGAGACTCCATGGATTCCGGCGAGCTTCGAGCCCAAGAGAAACAGAGGCACCCAGCCTCTTCCTCCCATACCCCTGGCCTCCTGGAGGTCCGACTAGACTCGTGGAGGTCTAACCCACAGCCAGAAGCCACCGGAGAAGCCCCGTCGAGCTCCACCTCCGGCGACCCCGACGCGTGTTTCGACCCTTTCCATTTCTTGACCGTTTCTCACAAAATTTGGCATGGGTATGCTCTAAATCTTCCCCTGAGTTGTTTTTAGTAATCAAAATCATGTTTTATCACTCGATTTCATGTTTAGATCGGAGAGATTGAGTGTGTTCTTGGTTGGGGTCATAATTGTATTTTTCAGAAAGTTGTGGGTATTGTCTAGTGCTTAGGCAATGGTTATTTAATTGGTGGGGGTGACTTGTTGTATTTTAGAGATTCCTACGGGGCCTGATTTCACACTATATATATATATATATATATAAGTTTATTATTAATATTTACTAAACTATATTTCAAGTGAATAACAATAAAATAAATGCTTGGGGTAATAAAATACGTGTTTTGTGATTGGTTATAATAAATCATTTCTTGGAAAAATAAGCCAAGTAAATATTCGTATGTTGTTTTAATACTAATTGTCGCAACTCTACTTGTCTTGGAAAAATAAACCAAGTAAAATATTCGTGTTTTGTTTATATGAATAAGTATTGAGCTCATATAGTTATTAATCTTTTAAAGACAAGTAGAGTTGTTTTAATTAAATGTAGTATTTCTAGCCAAAATAGCCATTTAATGTAACAAAAGTTTTTTTTCTTACTATTACCAATAAATAATTATTATATTCTTATTTAATTTTTCTAATATCTATAAGTATTTATTAAGTTATTTAACATCAAGCTATTTCAAGAATACTTCTTTATATTTGTATATTTATAAATATAATACTTGAGACGCGTTTTATTGGGGGAAGCGTAAGAGCTGGACTTAGTATTCGACATAGCTAGGCATTCGTATAAGGCTAGTGCATCCGTTTATTTAGAAGTACTATTGTTGTAATTAGAAGTTGGTAATTGAAGGCGACGGGTTCGCCAACGAGGACTACGACCGTTCGTATGAGCTTTTATGTGATAACTGCTATTGGATCAGGTGAGTATGCATGCTTAGCCTTGCGTGCCTAGCTCTCTTCGTGTCAAATTGTGAATTTTATATCCTGTCTCAAAATATATATGTGAGTTTACTCTCCAAATTGTTTTACTTCATTACTTGATTTAAAGTCTTTAAATTGGTGTTCTTACTTGAAATTGGAGAGCTTGTTGTTCAAATAGTACACTTGATCAGAGATCATTAATAACGTAAGGTGAATAATTGCATGTACCGGAACCAGTAGATTGACCTTGCCTTGTTGGCTTGGATTAGCCCTACTAGGCTTTATTTTCCTTTGTTGGGTTGGTTTGGCCCTTAGTTGGCCCGGCTCTTTGCCTTGTTAGCTAGAGTCCCATCTAATACTAACCTTCTGGACTTACGATTCTTAAGGGGGTGTTGACACTTAAGTTCTAGTATGGTTTATTATTGGAATACGGGAGAGGTTCTCCATAACGCCAGGCACAGAGGAAAGGTTTTATCTCTCGTTGTCGTCCTACACGGGAAGGTTTCCCAGGGAATTGTTTTCCCATCCTAGATCTGGATAACCGATCTGAGAAATGTTACTCTGTTTTACATTGGTCTACCCCGGGTACTGTGAAATAAATAATTCGACTGCCTTGTTGGCATTATGATTTGGGAGGCCCCTTGTTGCCATTTCCATTTCGGTATTGTGGATAATAAGTTGGCTTATTTGATTCTTTTGGGAAACTGATAATTGGATTCGTAATGACACTTGTGAATGACTTAATGGGACATGTTTTAAGCTTTGGATATTGTGTCATTCGTAATTTGGTTACACTTTTGTTTATGCCGTTGCAAACTCTGATAATGTTTTACTTATACTACGTTACTCTTATTTTATTTAGCACGTGAGACTGTCGCCTTTTGTAACCTTTCCTGTTTTTACATGCTAAGGTGTAAATGACTCAGCATTTCTTGCTGACTTTCAAAAAACTGCGGTCTTTGTTTCATTCCCCTGCAGGTCTAGGAGCTGGTATTATGGAGTTGCGGGACTCGAGACTCACGTAGATTATCACGCATCATCACTTTACGATGAGAACACTATTTTAAAATCATTATCCTAATGTTGTAGCCTGTATTGTAGCCTAAATAAGATAACGTAATAACTTGTTATTTAACTTTTATGAGATGTAATGTTCTCAATTTCCGCTATTCGAGTAGCACTCTCCCTGTCTCTACCGAGCCGGATACGTGGAGTATTACAGGGTACGCTCTAAATCCTCTTCTAAGTTTTTTTAGGAGCCAAAATCATGTTGTTGTAGCTTGAATTCGTTTTTTTCATCGGGCAAGGAGGAGTGTTCATTGGTTGTTTATATTGGGGGCATATTTTGTCTTTACTGAAACTTTGGGGGTGCCTGTTATAGCTTATCTAATCCTAGGGGAAGCTGATTATAGTTTATATGCTATATATTATATATTGGTTTATTTGAAGGTATTGGTAGTGTTTCACTAAATATTATTTCAAATAAAATAAAATGGATGTCCTTTAGTGATAAAAATATGTTTTGGTTATAGAAATCATTTTCTTGAAAAAAAAAAGCAAAATAGAAATATTTTTGAATATATAAATTGTTATGGCGCTCTTGTTTAAATAAATAGTGAGTTTAAAATAGTTGTTTATCAATCTTTGTTGAGAAGAATTGAATATTGTCTCCTTGGCTAAATAACTCTTTATATATATGACAAATGCCATTTTCGTACTATTTCTAGTAACTGTATTGCTACTCGTTTACTTTGACAAGTATTTATAAGTATTTTCAAGAGCAATTATTTATATATATTTTTATACTTAAGACCTAAAGATAGGTCTTATTGGGTTTTATTGGGCAATCGTGAGAGTTGAACCTAGTTATGCGACGTTGTCGAGCCTCCATAGAGTATAAGTGCTTTCTTTATTTAGATGTAGCATTGTAATAATAAGAAATTGGTAATCGTGGGCGAGAGGTTCAAAGACGAGACGGCGAACGTCCGCAGGAGTTTTTACGTGCTAACTATGAATTGAGTATACATGCCAAGTCTTGTGTGCCTAGCTCCTTTCGTGTCAAATGTGGATTTTATAACTTGTCTCAAATTTATATTTTTATGTGTTTTACTTCGAACTTGTTGGAGTTGTGTACTATTTCCTTTGTAAAATCTCGCACATTAATTAATAATTTGTAATAACGTAAGTGGAAAGAGTTGTGCAGGGTACGTTTTTGAATTATTATCATTTGGTTTGTTCGTTGTTGGCTCGGCCACTCGACCCCTTATTATTTAGCCCGGCTGCAATTTGCACCGGGCTCACCTCTCTGGCCGCAAGAAGTCTTAGGGGGTGTCGGCACTTAACATCTTGGTAGCTTGTGATGGGATATATTTGATATGCGATTGGATTTTCCCCGTTCAACTCAATATTAAAAATGAAATTTCTGGTTTGGAAGTTATTTATGAGAAACTGGATCTTTGTGATTAGATGGGAATCTCATACTTGGATTATTGGAATTGAATTAGAATTTTCAGATGAAGATACGATCAAGGTTAAAGGCTGGTTTATGGAATTTTTTGGAATGGTGTTTGAAACTTAATAATATCTTATTACTAAACTGTCTTTTACTTTCTTTGTTACTGTTATTATTTACTTTTTTTACTTAAATCACCTCTTCTGTGTTTGACATGCTTTGGTTTACTCGCTCAGTATTTATTGCTGACTTTCAAAACTGCGGTTCTTGTTTTCCTTCCCATCGCAGGTATGGAGCTGGAGACTATGGATTGGTTGGGTGCCATACTCACTTAGAGTGACTTCACAAGTAGTATCTAGAAATGTAGTTAATCATTGTGTAATATAAATCATCTCTCGTATGAGACTCATATCTTAATATAGTTGTTTAATATTATGAGTTGTGGAATGTATTACTTTTGAGTTCCGTTGTTACTTTTAGCATTACCCTCTCGGTCCGGGTCGGATAAGGGGGTTGTTGCACTAACTGTTCATCGATTAACATGCGACACCCTTATTTTGACGGTAAGTAACGAATATTGAGGGAGAATGTAAAAGTACGGATTCGCCCTTCGTACTTTAATCTAATTACACTTTTTCCCTCATTTAATCGTTCAATCTTGCATTGCCTCTCAACCCTACTCTGTTGCACACGACCCACCTCCACCACCAGTCCCACCCAACTCCACCACCACATCTATATATCTCTCCCTCTCTCCTTCCTAACCACAACCCAACCATCATAGAAATCAAACACATCCATGTCGACCATAAACAAATGTCCCAAATCCAAACCAGAACTCTCTCTTACAAATTAAACCGAGATACATAATCTTCGGCACTAAACGAACATCAAGAGGGGAATTCTTAAAATGTTTGTCAAAGAAGTGGAAAATATTATAACTCAATATATTATTTGAAAACTACACCTAAAATTAACAATAATCAAAACAAACCTCGCATTAAGGAAAGAAAAAAAATCACGACGCCTCTCTCTTTCCGACGAACAACGCCCATCCCTCTCTAACGAACGACAACCATCTCCACACTGCTACCGCCACTTCTGGCGAATCAAAACCCCCATACCCTCCTATCCCCTCTTCCTCTATGCCTAGACTCTTGCGAACCCGTTCCTTAGTTGTGGAAAAAGACATATTGTTCGACAAAATTAACGAAATTGATGAAGCCCATGAACATCGAGGAGAAGCTTCAAATCCATATGACGGAGGAGAACCTTCAAGTCGTCCTTCAATTTCAAACCCTTATGTTGGTAAAGTAGAAGAACAATGACTTATTCTACCATGTCATATTTTTTTAATATTTGAATAAAACCAGTTGTATAAGTGTAAAAATCGTTATAAAATGATAATTGATCGATAAACATTAAAGTGAACTAGCAAAATCTTGTAAAATTGTGAGATTGTGTAAGAATATGCAATTGTAAATTGGGAAAATTGGTCTAACATTGTCTTGGGAGTCAACTCATCGACCAAAATGGTCTACACCCGAGCCGACCATTTTGATCTAAACCTATACTCTTAGAGGTTTTGACCATTTTGGTCCACTAGTCGATCATTTTGGTCGATGGCTAGACCCCCAAAGTTCAGGTGTATACTATTTTGGTCGAGACAACAAATGGTGTTCTTTCACTTTTTCAATCATTTGTGTGTATCGTGTTAAGTTTATTTTTCCAGGTTCAAGATATAATATACGTAACAGAACTCCCTTTATTACCTTCTGCATACATACGATGGGGCTTGGCTATAAGTGAAGATCACCGTTTTACCAAAATATTGATTGAGTTCTCGATGATGCAATGAAAATAATTGGAGAGAATTTTCCTAACTAGAGAGTCAAGATGTGGAGTTTCCACTGAAAGAAATTTGATGACGCACTAGATGAAGAATGATTGTAATAAGTTAGCTTAGACTTTGAACTATAGTTTGTTTCGAACATAATAAGTTAGCTTTTGGTTAATGATGTAGCATTGTTGGGTTGATTATTAATTTGTTTCGATTTTCATATAATAGTTTGATTACAATACTATTGTGGAATTCGACTACAACACTACTATGAAATTGATTACAAAACAACACATACAATCATAGTGGTCACATCCGAATGTAATACCCCAAGTGATTAGTAAGGATCGATGATCCAATTTGGTGGCGAGTCACAGATGACATTTTAATTTGATAAACTATTAGTATGACTGAGTTCATTAGTAAGGATCGATTACTCAATTTGGTCATAAGTGAAAACAACACTAACTCTAAATCTTAAATCATAACTTAGTCAACTGGTATTTCGATTGAGTTCATTAGCGAAGAACAATTATCCAATTTTGTAAGTGAGTCAATTGACATTACATTGTGATTGACTATTAGTATGCTTGAGTTCATTAGCTAGGATTGATGATCCAGTTTGGTCACAATTGAAATTAACCCTAACTTTAAACTCTAGACCCAACTTAGTCAACTAATAGTTTCTTCGGGTTCATTCGCGAGGATCGATTATCAAATTGGGTTGTGAGTCACAATTGACATTCCAATTTGAACAAGAATTACTATGATTGAGTTCATTAGAGACGAACAATGCTCCAATTGGGTCACAATTGAAAATAACCCTAACTATAATCCCTAAACCCCGACTTAGTCATCCAGTAGTTCAATTGAGTTCATTAGTGAGGAACAATGGTCCATATAACACGCCTACTCATCAGAGCTACGAAATATATCGAAAGACCCATAGACTCACGGGAGTGTCCTCCGCTAAGGCCCGAAAAATCCCCAACAAGGAGTCTAATCCCAACGGTTCTGTTACGAGACATAATTAAAGAAAATAAAAACGAAAAACTTACTTCCATAGTTTGTATAATATCTTGTAGTGTTCTGAAGTAGAGTTCAAGTGATTAAGTAGACCCGCTTTCCCACATACACACCTGAAATATTAGAAAATAGATACACGAGTAGAGTGTTTGAATAGATAGCACATAGTATAGTACTTGGAAAATAGAGAAAATAGAGTTTTGAAATGCTTTAACTTTAAACTTATATATTTACGCTCAAATCCATTATCCTGACCATGGCTCACAAAGATAACGTTATCAGTTATTCATATCACGTGTGGTTCAAAACCACCCCCTTACCAATTCTTATACAGAAAATTCAAAATCTCACTACCCAGAGGGTTGTGAAACCCAGATTCAGCCGACAAAGAAGGCAAACCAACTCCCAAGACAGACTAGAAATTAACTGTGAAATCCCATGCTAGATCATCAGTCTAGAGAGTAGTACTAGCTGCCTACATATCCGAAGACAAACATATGATATCCACTACCTGTAGTAGGTGTCCGGAGACAATAGTAATTATCCGAAGATATTCATATAAGAATCCATTATATTACTCATATAAGAGCCAAAATGGCCATTATTTTAGAAATTATAGAGTTCAAAAATAATTGATTATGCATACATATGCTTACCTAATATCCAGCATACTTTCCTTTTCAGTAAAGCTAGATTCTTTACTCAAGCAACATTACGCAATTCAAGTACATATGCTATTAACACTTGTCTTCTAACTATGCAAATGCGGTGCTAACTACCCAACCAAATTTACTGCCTTGCCTCTGGCAACCCAGTCTCTTTAGTACAGTCCATGATTATGCCTGAACCCTCCAGTCATACATAGTTAACTACAACTTTTACTCAATTGTACCCATGTTCCTACAGTTTAGTAAAACGGAGGTAGTACATTTCTTCAATAATTTTTTTGATTATTCATGTCACATCCCCCTTCCGCCGACCCCGATTAGCGATTAATAAAATTTTTGTTAACGGGAGGAGGGCGCGACATGCCGGCGAGGCCTTGAATCGTCAAGAGGCTAAACAATCAATTTATTGAAATTTTCTTTTGAAACTTTGTGGAAGCGAAACTAACAAATCACTTCGGGTCGTCATGATAAATAAAATTGACTTCTATCATAAATGAAAAGATGTTTAAAAGAAAAATGAACTTGGAAATAATTATCATTTAGTCCTCTCGACTCTTATCGTAAACAGAGCATAATCCGGGATATGTTCTAGGTATCATAAAAGGCTCATACAAGGTCTTAAATACATAAATACAACTCTTAAATGCTTAAAAAATTTACGAACATGAGTTACACTAAAGCTTTAAGTCGTCTAGCATATTATCAAATCTAAGCACAAAAGCTTCACCAAGCACGTTGTCACATATCAACTTAACACATTGCTAGTTCTTGCTTCTTATGTGTCTTTAGAACCTGAAGAAAATGATAACATGAAAGGGTGAGCTCAGTGAGTTACATCTACGCCCCTCCGTAGGTTTGAAAAACTAAAAGGGCTAACTTTCCCATGAAGTGACATGAACATAAGGCATAGTCATACATACATATACTTGTGAAACTTGAAAGATCATGACATTCATAAAGCGTAACATGAGTCATAGAGAAAACATAACGTAAAGCATAGGGGTGCAAGTTCAAACCGGGAAACCGCAAACCGAATCGAACCGAGCGAAACCAGACCGGAATAAACCGAAACGAGCACACACCGTTCGAAAGACAAACCGAACCGAACCGAACCGATTAAACCGCAATAAACCGTTTAAACCGTATTGCAAATAATTAATTTACCCAAAACATATCTATTATTATTTTTCATGTAAAATATTGAAGTTTCATTCATCTTCATGTGATTCTTGCTTGAGTTTTTTTGTAAAACATTCTCGGAATACTAAGAAAACAGTTGTAGATCTGATTGAGTATACTTTATTCCCTAATATTTGAAAAAAAAAACATTTTTTACATTTTTTAGTTTAAATATGTAGTTTTTAAGTTTCACTGTGTACTAATATGCAAACCGCCGGTTTTAAACCGCCTAAAACTCAGATCGAGGCGAAACCGAACCGAGACTAAACCGAACCGTCGAGGTTTGGATTTATTTTCTTCACACCGGACCGAACTGAACCGTTTGCATCCCTAGTAAAGCATAACTTGAGTCGTGTGAAATCATATTGTTCCAAGTAGGAACAATGCTTTGTCTCACGTGGAGACCGTAACATACTTGAACATGCTTGCTTAGATTCTTAACTTATGCCCCGTGTAACCTTCGTGACTTAACATAACATAACGTAGCGACACGTCCATCGCGAGGGTTCATGAGGCGACGCGTTGCCTGCTTATATTACCGTGGAAAAAGGGTCGTAGCCTGCCTATACCGACATGGGATTTCACTACGGTAACAGTGACCTTTCTGTAAACGTGTTTTATCATATGAACCGCTAAATTTCTTTGTTAGCATCCATGGGGCATAAACATTTTACTTGAGTAAAGAAAGCTACATACATAATATAGGGACGACATGAACATACATAAGCTTGTAAGAAACTTGAGGTTCGATACAAACTTCGGGAGGTAGGGTAACTCACCTTGCAAGCTTAATCCATTTACTTAACATTCCTTAGTCGAATTTCAATCAACTCTAAGCACATGGTCATCAACTCCGTTGTCACGTAAGTAGCAAAGAAGGCTACAAATCATATATATAATCACTTAGCATGAAGTCATTCCAAACATAGCACATAATTACTTAGCATGAAATCATTCCAAACATAGAGCATGCCTAAATCACTTAGCTAATTGATACTAGTCTTATGAATGTAACATGAACTAAATCTACCCATATTCATATACTTATATAGCCTTAAACGTCATATTAGATGCATATAAGATGTTCGATGCAGCACATCAAATCAATAGGACATAGAATGAACTAACAAGGAACTTACACAAACTAGCTTTAAGAAACTTGACAACTTCTAAGATATGCTTATAAGCAAAGTGTAAATATTGCTAGTACAAAAATTCATAGAGGGCTCAAAATAATTATATTGGACCTCAAATTTTTGCATAACATAGATGTAAATCTTACCCATAACATATAAAAATATAAAAAATTATTAAAACATCTAAGTATTTTTAAATTTTGAAATTATGATCTGTTTGGGTGCAAAAACAGAGGCTGAAAGCGGTGTTGGGTGTAAATTCATAAAATATTCAAATGAGCGCCAAATATTACGAAATTTTAACTTGAAGTAGATAAAATCCATAAGAACAACATACCCAAATTTGTAATATTTAGAGTAGAATAAGTATATGAAACTCATGAAAAATGGCACTAGTATGGGGTTGGACAGATTATTACAACGGACCCGATTTTTGGCCTATTAAAAATTACATATATAAGTCTAATGGCTCTGAAATTTTTACTGTAGAAATAGCATAAGAATATACACAAACCATGAAGTTTCATACTTTTCTGAAATGTATAACTATTTTTTTCCAATTTCGTGAAAATAGTCCCAAACATGAACTTTATGGTTTTCTCTACTTGAAAAACTTGTTGCATGCAAGATTCATTCCATTAAAATCTGAAATTAGATTAACACAAGGTCAAAATCACATACATATCACTACCCACAATATTTTCTTACATGATTCGAGCAAAAAACTTGTTTTTGATGACATGGATGAATGTTCAAATGTCGGTTTTATGAAATATGCAACATTCAAGTACCAATATGATGATCTAGCCACGAAAATGAAGGAGCATGATTGGAGATGAGTAAGATAAAGTTTAAAAGTTACAAATCAAAGATCAAACAACACATGCAACTCAAGATCAAGCAATTTCATGCCAAGAACATGAATTATCTACAAACTGAACACATAAAGAAGAGAAGAGTGCTTACATATAAGATTGAGAGGAACTAGAGATTTATCTTGGCTCTTGGAGGTTGAAGAAGCATGGATTCATGAACAAGATGAAGGAAAATGCTTCTCTAATGCATAGTATAACATTGAACTTGAGTTTTTCATGAATTGAGAGGTAGAATATGGAGTTTAGGGGGTGTTTTGTGAGGGTCAACCCCAAATCCAGGAATAGTACTTGAAGAGAGAGAAGAGAGAGCATTCAAGAGTGTTCTTGATGAGGAAGATGCAAAGAAAAGAGAATGAGAGACATGTGTTTGATGGTGGAGGTTGGTGATGTACATAAATAATGACATATCATGCTAGCATAGAGAGTTTACAATATTATAATGAACTTGACTTGTTTAATGAAAGAGGGCTTTATGATGATTTTGTTAGTTGGGTAAATGATGCAAAAATCCAATAATAGAGAGGTTGATACATAAATACTTAAAGTTTGGAAACATTACAAATTTACATAAAATTTTGGGGCAACTATGCATTTAATACTAACTAACAAGTTGGCACAAACATAACATTCTTGAAATATTTTCTTTAAAGTCTAGCATACTTAATAAAATATTAATCTTAACACACAAATTTATAAAATACAAATATATATCACTCAATACATAAACGTGCAACATAAATGTGAGGGTTACTACAATTCAAGCCGTTTAACTTAGGACTGCAACTCGGGCGGGCTGGACGGGTCGGCACCCCTGTCCAAGCCCGAGCCCGAGTTCTGTCGTGGCTGCCCAAGCCCAGCCCGACCCGGGTTAATAGCATTGTCAACCCGTCCGAGCCCAAATTCGTATAAATCAATTCGGGTTCGGGTTGAATTCGGGCTAGTGCATTAAACGAAATAATCTTTTTAAAAGTACAAGAAAATAATAATTTTTTTGGCGAAATACAAATCAACTAGTTCAAGAACAAAAAAATAATTAAAATCACCGCTAATAATCAAGAGAAAAGTAGCATATTCATGTTAGACATGCTACATAATTCTTTCAAAAAATAATATGTATAGTTAGTTGTCATGCAAATCGGGCAATTCGGGTTAGCCTCTCGTTTGATATTAGTACCCAAGCCCGACCCTAATTGCAATTCGGGCTGAGAATTTATGTCCAAGCCCGTCAAATAACCAAAACTATGTGTCCGGGCCCTATTTAAGTTCGGGTTGGGCTCGGGTTGGTCGGGTTGAACCCGCCCAAGTTGCACCCCTATTTAACTGGTCAGAATTGGACCGAGTCGGTAAATTATTATTAGTTTTGTTTTCATAAACAATTGGGTATGTTTGTGTTGAACATTATGCAACCCGGACATATTCGGTCGGGTGAAAAATTTCGACTAAAACCAGTCCAAACCGGTCCGTGCTCACCCCTAATAGAAGCTCCATGTTTAACAAAGAAAACCCTATAGGGCCTAATAATGACTTACTGAATTGTTGGCTCTCAAATCTCCACCAACATACTTTAAGAGATCAAAAATCTTTTTCCTTGAAATCTAGGTCTTGTTTCTTGGGCCCTTTTTGGGCTACGTTTGTAACCTCCTTCCGTTGGGCACTGTATTTATCTTGAACAACAAGCTACTTCATGAGCTATAATTTCCTTTGTTTGGGCCTCTTCTGTTAGTAGCCCAGTACACAAAAGAGAACCAACTAATTCTTCTCCAATATATTTTTCTTTTGACTTTGCTTCCCAAATTAAAGGTTATAACTTAACAGACTTTTCTCTCTGATCACCTTGCGCATGTGTGGCGGTATTTGAATATTTCATAACTGGTTATGAATTACTGATTTTTTCAATCTTTTCTACCTTAATTCAAGTTGTTGAGTTTCGCAATAATTTATCAACTCAATTCTCAAAAAGGAAAAAAAAAAAAAAAAAAAGTTATCATCTCAAACCAACAACTTGGCAATTAGATGATAACTCGGTGAAATACTACTAACATTTATAGTTCCCTTCCCTGCATAAAGTCTCATATTCAAACTCCATTATTATAGGCTATATTATTAATTTCATATAATGATAATGTACGTACCTGTTGGAAAAGAAAGAAGAAGAAAAGAAACTTGCTACTGTATGATTTACAATCATTTTGTTACGGTTGATAACAAGACAAGACCATTCATCATCAAAAACCCATTGCACATTATTGTTCCATTACAAGAGACATGTAATGCATGTAGACGCAAAACACATAACTATTCACAGAGTGTGAGGAGGCTTGTTACTTGATAAAGCATCGATCCGAACAACATAGCTTATTGCTTTTTTTTTGTTAATAAAAACCAAACAATACTGATAATGTAAACTTATGATTGCTTGATTTTTGGTAATGGTTTTCCTTTCCAACTCTTCCTTTTATCTTTTGACTAACTTTATCAAAGAGAAGAAACAAACAACATATCTGAAGCAGGCATGAAGATTGGAACTATTACATTCAATCGCATTCATCAAAAGGTCAATTCTGTAAACGCAAGCTCACTCAATTATTACCATTATTCTTGGTAATGGTAGTAGTACTAGTCAAAACGGATAGTAATAATTGTACCCTCTCACTCTCTTCATCATACTCACAAATTTCACAAATCATACTATTACAAACCAATAATCTGGTATCCAGACATGGCCAATCTTCACAACTCAAAGCATACTACTAGTATACACTCACTAAATGAGCTCATCATTTTACTGATTATGAGAAGCTCCGCGGGCAAATTATAGCCGTTAGAACGTTGCAAAATCAATGGTGAGAAATTGTATGGAGAATTTGAAGTGGGCTATGTATATATATATATATATATATTGAGTATACATATACAAATTTTTATGATTCAAGACTTTTCTAAAGTCGTAGCAATAGATAGATAACATTGTAGAGTTTGCAAATAGGTAGAGATGTCATCTTAACATTAACATAGCCAACGTAGTACTCAGAGTTAAGGTAAGTTGCATAGTTAGTTAGCTAGTTAGTTACAAGTCCATTTAATAAAACTACCTTCTTACACCCTCAACACGATGTTTCGATTGCAGGAGCCATGCCAGTGCTGTTTCTTCTGGTATACAGACATATGTCTCCTGCCGACTACCGCAGCTTGTTTCATCGTACATGTAGCAGTTTTACATAGTTTAATTACCTTCCCATTGTTACGTTGGCTGCTCGATTATGTTGTTTTCAACATTGTTAATTGTAATGCGAACTTTTCATTATAACGACTTGTCTATTCGTTTCTTTAAGAGTGTCCATATATGACAGGAACACTAACATGCATGTATAGTGGTGACTTTGCCTTAGCGTTCTATTTTTGGCACCTACTTTCCTGAAAGTATATATTTTCTTTTTAAAAAATACAAGGGGCTGCACTCAGCAATTATGTCCCGTTAGCTAAAATTCTCTCTAGTTGCACTACTTACAAAGTCACTTTAATGTCAAGATTGAACATTGTTTGGCCAGATTGTCTCGACTCACACTCGTCACAAAGGCACTTTGTTTTAAATTAGAAGATTGTTTAGTTATGTTTGAAATACCTTAGCTTTCTGCATGGAATTTTCACTAGTGGAGAAAGAGACTGACACAAAACAGCGATGTCAAATTCAAGAAAATATAAGGTGTAAATGTGCAAGTTCAGAAAAACTATAGTTGTAACACCATAACCTCCTCTGTGAATTTGTGGAAATAAAAGTAGTTTGCTTTAGTTGTTGGAGTGACCTTGTTTCCTTAATTGGGGGGGGGGGGGGGGGGGGGGGGGGGGGGGGGGGGATGATCTCCTTAAGTATGTGTTTTAAATCCACAACTTGAGAGGCCTGAGAGTCGTGGAAACCTAATCTCGTCTTTTTTTTTTTGGCTTAATTACTTGATGCATACCTCCAGTATAGCAAAACTATCACATTGCATTACCCACTTTCAAAACTTGCTGAAAATATACTCCATTTGTAATAAACTAGTCAATGTGCAACTAGTAAAATTTTCCATCCAAATGTCATCACCATAAGAAGGGTAAATTTGTCAATGATGAAAAATTAAATAACACTAAAAAATGTAAAATTATAAAATGAAATAAAAGAAAAATTAAGGTCAAAGATGAAGATTGGAAGCAGATAGTGGACTTGGTGTTCTTCTTGCTTGAATACGCAGCTGAGAGTTGTTATCCTCATATTCTGTGAATGTTTTCGTATGGCTAGTGAGAGGGTGAGAGTTAGAAAGAGAGATAGTTTGGTGAAGAACTCAAAAACAGAGGCTCGGCGCTAACGTTTTCTGG
This sequence comes from Linanthus parryae, assembly GCA_023055425.1. Taxonomy (NCBI): domain Eukaryota; kingdom Viridiplantae; phylum Streptophyta; class Magnoliopsida; order Ericales; family Polemoniaceae; genus Linanthus; species Linanthus parryae. The sequence goes on from JALGPY010000001.1 coordinate 129,687,787, forward strand.
ACGAGCAATCGCCGGCTGTTCGGCGAGATTCAACGGTAGGGAATGCTCCGTTTCAGCCCAGATTTTGGGGGTTTGATCCCGGTGAGATCTATTTCACATCTACCGGTTTGGATCTTCGTTTTCTCCTCTCATTGTGTAATCCCCAATTTCTTGGTCGGTGCTAATGGAGAAAAGAGAAGGATTAGTTATGGGTACATCTGTGCCTCGTGGGTTTTGATTCGAGAGTGGTGGTAGTGGCTTTTTGTGGTCAGAGAAGGGTTTGTTTATGTGGCAATGGGTGGGTTTGTTTTTTTAATCGGAGAGTAGAGAGACAGTGGTTGCGAATCTTGGTTCGAATTTGTCGTGTTCACAGAGAGATGACCAGATTCTGGAATGATGGTGGTTGTAGTGTTGTTTTTGGCGGTATTCAAGCTGTTGCAATATGGATTTTCATGGTGGTGATGGTGGAACATCAGCAGTAATCATGGTGGAGTAGATGGTGGTGGCGGCAGAGGAATAGTTCGCCAGAATCTGGGTTTACGATGCGGATTCTGGGTATAATGGCGGCGGTGATGGTTGTGATTGTTATATTGTTCTTAATGTTCATAGATAAAAGTCAATTTATAGTTTTACCCTTGAACAAAAGGACATCAAAGTCAAGTAACAAGTTATTCCGTTAAGTGTTGACGAATTTTTTTTACCTGTTGCACATTGAGTAGTTAATTGCAAATGGGGTATATTTTCAGCAAGTTTTGAAAGTGGGTAATGCAATGTGATAGTTTTGCTATACTGGAGGTATGCATCAAGTAATTAAGCCTTTTTTTCGCACCAATAATCTCATACATGCAAAATGTGATTTTCTTAGTGTTTTGTTGGGAAAAGTAGTTACATTTTTAATTAATTATAGAGGAAATGGAAAAGAAAAGAAATTAGTTCAAGCCTTCCATGGGGTCAGCTTTTAGATTAATGGTTTAGAAAAAAACGTATCCCTTTGGATGTAAACTATGGAACCCCCAACCATGCAAATTTAGCATTTTCTTACTTTCTACAGTTTTCACAAAACTGTCTCGCAAAAGTTAACATCATTTATTATCCTGGCTAGGGATAGTAATAATATGTTTGATACGTGGTGCAAAATCAAATAAATTACTTTGCAATATAGCAGATTGACTGAATATTATAGGAGCCGGAACTCTAAATGCATGTAACTAAGGACAAGGACAAAGAGTATATATTTCAGGAAGAAACTTAAAAGAAGGGAGAGTCGTTACCACTCTTGATGGCAGAAGAATATGACAATGACGCATAACTATATTTTCTTTTAGCTTCTGTAGTGTAAGCATTTAGATTAGGCAGCCATATAACTACCTCGGATATGAGATAACTACTTGTACTTCGGTTACACAATAACTACTTTCCATTTTCTCAATTGCCTAGACAAAACAACAAATTGAAATCACAGGCTCATAGTCTACAAGTTTGTGAAATCATGTTTGCATTTCTTTTAGGCTTAATTACTTAATGCATACCCCTAGTTTACCGAAACTCTCACATTGCAACTAAACCTTCTAAAACTTGCTCATTGCATGCCCCATTTGCAATAAACACGTCAATGTGGACTCGAATTTTTTCTCAATTACACACGTCAGAGACTCCAGGGGCCTTTTCGTCCATCACTACCCACCCACGATAATATTTATTAAAGCATGATTTTAGTGTGGGTCTTTTTTTAAAAAAATGTTTCCATTCAAGGGGCTACAATGCTAATTCTTAATACTATATGGGCAATATTAATTTAGGCAACAAATAAATTAATAACTAAAAGATGGTTTAACAAATTAAGAGACTAAGTTCAGCAGTGGTGCAAGGGCTCATGAACGACCATGATTAGAGGCTTCAATAGCAGAGGGGGAGGTCGCCTGGCAATCTGGCGTGGAAAGGGGAGTGGAGGGGGAGACTGTGGGCTTGCACTGGTCCCACGGTCTGGTGATGGTTTAATTTGTATTTTTCTCTTTTTGATAAAATTCATGTTTTCTAAAGGAAAAAAATCTAGTTGTGTTTTTTTTTTTTATAATTTTATAATATGTGTTGGGTGATAATTTAAAATAAAATAAATTGAAAGATTCCATTAAAATCTAATACGAGGGGTAGGGGAGGTCCTTTACTGTTGTAGAACAAATTGCAAGTTTGGAAATATTAAAATGAATTATGGTATAAAGTGGTGGGTCATGTGAGGGTTGGGAGTACCATTGCTGGACTCAGTCTAAGGGAACCACGGTGGTACTGAATAACCTCTCCTACTACAGAGGAAGATGAGGCCATTTTCAAATGGAGGAAGAAGAGGAAAACGAAGAAGAAGATGATAGTTAAATTATGTGGTGGTAATTAGTCGATTTACTAGGCATGTTTCCCACGAATCCCCTATTTGCAGATCCCCATTCAATAGCACCATATCCCTCTCTTTCTCTCCTCCGATTGGGCCATCTACGGTTTCGCCGAAATTCGAGTTTGAGCTCACCGGATTCTGGGCTTGCTCTTGCCGAATTCTGGGTTTCTGAGGTTCGACGGGTCTTCTCTTCCTTTCTTTGTCCCTCACTATTCATCTTTCCTTCTATAGGGTGATGTTAGGGTTCGAGATTGTGAGAATATGAGTTTTATCTTGTCGGAATCGGGATTTTCTCTCGCCAGAATGTGGGATTGAGTTCACCGGAATCTGGGTTCTTGTACTTGCCAGATTCCGGGTTGGTGAAGAGAAAATGTTGGTTGGAGTTAGTGGTTGTGGTTGATAATGGATCGATGTTGTTGGTGTTGACCGAATCAATTGCATACCTCCAAGCAAGAAGCATTTGGTGAATATCATGATTTTGAATTAGGATTTTAAAGTAAGAAGATGAAGTAGATGATGAAGATGATTTTAAGAAAGAATCAATAATGATTTTTCATTTTAAGTTAGCATGGCCATTTTACCTCTGGACAAAAGGATGCGAGAGTCAACTAACGGCCTATTCCGTTAAGTGGTGAATGGAAAAAAATTACGAGTTTCAAATTGACGTGTTTATTGCAAACGGGGGATGCAAGAAGCAAGTTTTAGAAGCGGGGGATTGCAATGTGAGAGTTTCGACAAACTGAGGGTATGCATTAAGTAATTAAGCCTTTCTTCTAAGGCTAAATTGCACCGGAGGTACCCATAGTTTACAAAAACAATCAAGTGAGTACCTCAGGGCCGGCTTGCCCATAAGGCAACTTAGGCAGCCGCCGAAGGCCTCCGAATTTAGAAGGCCCCAAATTTAGGAACTTTTTAAGGTAAGAAATTAACTATATGCAGCACGATGACAATAGAGGGAGAAAAATTAATAAAAATAGTTAGAAGCACATAGTTAAGGAGACTATCACGAAATGAAAATGAACGTGATTAGTAAGTTGAAACTAAAATAAAACTGCAGATAGATGAATTAATTAAAGAATTAAGGAGAGAGAACGAAAGATTTAAGGAAGGAGAAAACCATGATCAATTATGATTTTTGTTCTTCTAAGAAAAACTACTGAAATTGTTCTTCCGAGAAAACTACTAAAGTTATATCAATTTCTTATAAGAAAAAGAAGAAGAAGAACATCGTAGAAAACAATCATGTGAATCTTCCAACCCTCTTCTATTGTACTCTTCATTTTCCCAAATATTCTTGCACTACAACTGTTTTCTATTATATGCTTCACTTCTATCTCTCCATCAAACTCAGTTGAAGTATCTTCTAGAAGAGTTCAACTTCAAGTTCAAGAATTGAAGAAATTAATTTCAGATTTTGAAACAGTTCATTTCACTTCATAATTTGTATGGATATATATGTTTTTTAGGAGAGTCCTAGTTTATGATTTAGAGAACTATGATATTTAAAGTTTACCACCGAAATCTCTAGTCCAGTACTTTCTTGGGAAAGTTATTGGATGATCATCCAACACATGTGGCCGCATTTCAGGAAGCAGTTCACCAGTATTGGGGTACTAAACATGGTTATTATTGATAAAAGCAGGAAGTGTACATTTTTCATTTCTGGATCCGAATGACAAAGAGGTGATGCTTCAGGAGTCTCATCTCTGTCAGGGGAAAAGCTCTGGCAATCAAATACAAAGTACCCAACACTGTCCTTGCTGAGGTTGGGTTCCCCACAACTGATTTCTGGATGCAAGTGCATGGCATCCCCATGGAGTACTTTGTCTTCCAACTGGCTGAAGATCTTGGGAGATTGACAGGGGAGATCCTGGAGATTGACTGGAGCCACACTAGAGTGGTTAACATGGATTCTTTCAGAATCAAGATCAGAGTGAATCCTCTACAGCCACTCATCCATGGGGCTCACATTCATATTTTGGAGGGAGAGCCTAGATGGGTTTATTTCAGGTATGGGAGACTTTTCAAAATATGCATGAAGTGTGGCAGGATTGGACATAAACTCAACCATGGCGATTGGGATGAGTGGACCATTATAAATAATCTTAATTATAGATTCCAAGCTGCTGGGTTTGCAAATGCAATCCCACTCATGATTGAGAATCAGTCTCCGCTGTTTACCCTAAGAATGAGAGCTGTCAGGATTTATGGACCTAACAGAACCACCACCATATGGATCCAGAACCCAAACGAACCCCTGCAACCACTATCCCCCTCTTTTATACATGGTGACGCCAACCTGGTGATTAATATGGACTCGTCGTCTTCTGATTTTAATTCAGAATCTGGAAGGTTCTACTCCATGGATATCTCATTCAATTCACCTGATCAACCACATGAAGAGCATTCAAATCCTCGTACACCCACCTCTGTTTTGTCTCCTCGAACCTCTCTCTCCAACACCCTGCCTCTAGCCATTGAACCTGACCCCATTTTGAACACCCTGTACCAGGCCAATGAACTCCTCAGGAATCTGATTCAGAAAAGGGGAATATCACGTGACTGTGTAGTCCAAGAGGCGTCAGCTAATACAGGAATATCACTGGACATGCATGTATCTTTTCAACCTCCCTGCACGGGATTTACTTCTGTGACGATTGATGAAACGGTGTCTCTTACTCTAGCTACCAATGAAGGTGAGAGTTCGCACAAAATTGAAGGAGATGGCTCAGATGGACGGCTTTGACTCGTTCGAGACTGGAGAATCCTCCTAGAAGATTGCTATTCCATCTCAAGTTTCTGCTCTGAAGTCTATGGAGAGTCTTAACGGTGTGATAAAGGAGATTGAAGAGGAGATGAGCAAGGGTGTTGGAATAGATGCCCTAGAGGCAATCGTAGATTTAGTATGAACAATGTTTTTGGCTAGAATATTCATTTATTATTTATGGCGATATTTAATATAATGAAGTCCTTAGATAAAATGTGTTATTTATTTTAAATATCCCTAGTCCATTATATTGATTAATAGGACAATCAAATATAGTCTAGTATGTGGGTAGATTGATATGGGGATATCAAGTCTAACATATGGGTATGCATTAGGAGTAATGGCATACTGGATTGACCCACGACGAAAAGGATACATTAGATTATGTGAAGTCACAATCGCTTTTCATAGTGCTAATATTATTGCAATCCTTGGACTTGAAGTCACTAGATACTCTAGTTGTGAAATATTGCGCTTTGATGTTATCAAACGTTACACCGTAACTGGGTAATCATAAAGGTGGCTATCGCGCGTGATAGGAAGCAAGCTTAGAGATCGTAGTGATGTAGATAGGATTTGTCCCTCCCACATAATGGGGGTAAATATCCACGGCCACTCGAGGGATGAGGCTTATTGAATGTCTGGCCAGACTCAGATAAATTAATATAGAGATATTAATGTTATCTGCAAGCATAAGCATATTCCCAGGATCGAGGAACTATGGATTGGATATACGAGTGTGACTATTTATGTCTCGTGTCCAATCCGGATATGGAGACAAAGGGATAATGCAATATGATGTATTGGGCACAAAGGTTTGTCGGGATCACTGACTATTTCTATTGGTTGGGTGGCATGGATGTGTTGCTAGACACGCTCCATGTTAGTAATAGTTACTACCAACTATATAGAAACCTATGGGGTCACACGTCAAATAGAGTAGAGCTAGATTTGGGATTAATTAATATAGATTTATTAATAGAAGGATCATTGTGCAACACCTTGCAAACTTAGTAGGACTAATTTGCAAGGAGGGGAATAGTTCTAGTCCTACTAGAACAAGAAAACTCTAATATGGAAACAACAAGGAGTTGTTGGAGTATATATATAAGAGGCTCTAGCTTCCTTCCCACATGAGTTATTATTAGACATAACACAAAGAGTGGGAGAGAGCAAAAAGAGAGAGCAAGACAAAGAGCTAGGGCCGAAACCCTAGCCCCGTCCGCCCCCTCTACCCGACGACAAAAGGAGGCCGCCTCTACACCGTAACGAGGACATCATTCTTCGTGTGATCTCACAAATCAAAAGGTACACATCTTCTATGACCTTAATCATGTTATGATGTCTCTTCCTGTGATCCTTGGTGGGCTTTGAGTAGGATTAAATTTTTGTTATTCCGCTGCGTTACCTACGTCAAAACCCAACAAAGGGTGCAGATTCTACAGGAAACTCTATGGCCATTATTTCTGTCATTTATGCTAAGCCCACCATTTCCCTCCCAGCCTTTTGTATGCAGGCTCCAAATTTTGATTTGTGCCTCATTGATGTTGAATCTGGGATGATCGAGGAGTGGTGGAAGGAAGGTGACCATTGCCTGCCATGAATTGAAAAGGGAGGAGAATATATGTTGTTGCTGGAAGCGAAGGATAATGAGAGATCAGTGGAGGTTTACATGGTCGATAGTGATGAGGAACATGCAAAAGGCACTACCTACAAAACGAGGTTGCTACCACCAAAAAAAGAGGAAAAGTTGGATATTGGAGGAGATTGCTGATGGGGGTAAGAAACAACGTATTAACCCTATTCATCACCTAATTAATCCCCCATGACATGTCCTATTTGTTCCCCATTCCCTATTTCTGAAATCTTCTTTGCCTTGCATGATCTAAATGTCCATTTTGCAAATTCTCTTACGATGTATGTTAACTGCCCTAGTTCTTTGTGTTATGCTTCTCTGCCACCCTTTACGAATGGTTTAGGTAGGTTGTCCCACAAGAACCTCCACAGGGGCCACAAATTTCATATCATGGAACTATATAGGAATTGGTCAAGGCCCTACAGTTCATGATATCTTCTCCTTGGCTAGAAAGTTGCAGCCTTCCATCTTCTTTCTTTCTGAAACAAAACATTCAGTTTCATTTGTTAATAGGAAATTGCAAAAACTAGATTTTAACTCAATAGGTGTTGATGCATGTGGTCTTTACGTGGGGGGGGGGGGGGTTGTGGGTTGGATGGAACTCCTCCATTTACCCTGTCACCCTTCATGTTTCACCCCATTTTATCTTTCTTAGGGTTGCGGTTAATAATGGTCCTTCTTGGTATCTGGGATTGATATATGGTCACCCGTCTAGTTCTCTAAGGATTTGTCTGTGGGGGGGGGGGGGGGGGAATTAGACACCTTAATCCCAGATCCCTTAGAGCCTTTCTTAATTATCGTAAACTTTAACCAGGTGATCTCCGATCAAGACAAGATTAGCGCCAATCCTAATCTTGACCAGGGGGCTCTGTCCTCTGTGACTTTCTCCAAATGTAGGGGCTCCTGGAGTTAAAAGCAAGTTGGTCCATGGCATACCTGGACCAACAATCCCCCCAATACCACTTTTTAAAGGTTTTATAGAGCCTAGATTAGCCCTGTATGGTTGAACTTTTTCTCTATAGCCTTTCAGGAAAACATGGTTTTCTTCACTTCTGGTCACTTTCCTATAAGGGTCTGTTTCTCTCCCACTTTCTCCTTAGGAAAAATAATTTTTAGGTTCGAAGCTTGGTGGACCAATTATAAAGAGGTTGAGGGATTAATTTCTTTTATTTGGTCCATCCCCATTGTGGGCTCGATTTTATTTTCAGTTGCAACAATATGTAAAGATTACAGTAAAAACATTAGCGTTTTGGGCTAAGAAAAATGGATCCTTTAGGTGTAAAATTGATCAAGTTGGGAAAGCTACCTTTATCTATCAGTGAAATCTTCCTAGTCCTGGGGCCCTTGATGGATTCTTTAAAGCCAAGGATGAATTAGATCAAGTGCAGAGAGATAGTGAGCTCTACTGGGCTAAAAGGTCTCACTGTAATTGGCTGAGGTTTGTAGATAATAACAAAAAGATTTTCCATGCCTCTACCAAGGTTAGAAGGAGTAGGAATTATATTTGGAGCCTTGGGTTCAGGGATGGTACTACCATCATATATGAGGATTCCATAAGGATGCAGTTTCTCCAGAATTATCAGGGAAACTTTAATGATCCTAGGGCTGAGCTCTCTGACCCCGTCTTCCCTATTTTTGATCACTTGGATGCTTCTTTGACCACAGATTAGTGTCACAGTCTTAAAGCCCCCTTCACTGTTGAGGAAGTGAGAAAGGCCGTTTTTGAGATGGGTGCTCTAAGGCCCCATGTCCTGATGGGATTACTGCAATGTTCTTTAAAAAATATTGGCATATTTTGTCAAGCCAAAACAGTCTATGTTGTCCATTCATTCCTCAAATTTGGGTACATGCTTAGAGAAACCAATAGGACTATTATCACTCTTATTCCTATGATTGCTTGCCCAATGACTGTCCAAGATTAAAGACCTATTAGTTTAACAAATGTTAGCTATAGAATTACCTCCATGGTGTTGGCCAATAGGTTAAAAAGAATCCTCCCTTCCATTATCAGTTGGAATCAGTCTGGTTTTATCCCTGGGAGGAATATCACTGACAAAATTTGCATTGCTAATGATATTTCCCAATTTATCCACACTCCTAAGAGCAAAAGGCAAGATGCTTATGGTAGCCTAAAGATTGATATGACAAAAGCCTTTGATAAGGTTAGATGGTCATATCTGCATCACACCCTAATCAAGTTTGGTTTCCCTTCCAGATTTATTAGACTCATTATGAGTTGTGTGAGCACCACTTCCTTTGCTGTATCTGTGAATGGTTCTCTCTCTAATTTTTTCACTCCTTCTTGTGGGCTAAGACAAGGGGACCCCATGTAACCTTTTCTCTTTGTCTTGACTGATGAGGGTATTTCCAAAGCTCTTGTTAATGCTCATAGCTAAAACATAGTCCATGGTATCCAACATAGCAGGCTTGGCCATCCCATTACTCATCTTCAATTTGCAGATGATTCAATGTTATTCTTTAAAATAGATGACCATGTAGGTAGACATCTCAAGATTATCTTTGATGATTATTGTGCTCAATCTGGGCAGAAAATTAGCAGTTCAAAGTCTAGCCTGGTGGTATGTCCTAACTCTTCCTATCATTCCAAGCAGGCTCTATCCTCACAATTAGAAATCAAGCTCTCTGATTCTGTTGCAAAGTACATGGGTCTTCCTCTGGTGGATGACAAAGGAAAAGGGGAGGTTTTCAGCCAAACAATTAACAAGGTCAATAGGAAGTGTTCAGGGTGGAAAGGCTTCTATCTTAATAAAGCAGGTAGAATCACCTTAATTAATTCTACCCCTACAAGCCTCTTTATCTATCCCTTTTCTGCACACACTTTTCCAAAATCTTACCTTAAAGAATCTCAAAGATTTTTGCGTCTTTTTTCTGGAATAAGGAACCTGGTAGGAAAGCTATCCATTGGATCTCTTGGCAGCAAATGTGCAATCCTACGAGTTTTGATGGAATGGGAATAAAATCTCTTTTATTACTTAACCAGACACTCTTGGCGGAACAATGCTGGAAATTGGTTACCAATAGGAAGTGCCTTTTCTAAAAATATTTTAATTCCAGATATTGTAAGATGAAAATTTTTCTGAAAGGAAAACCAATGCTAATTCTTCCAGGGTTTGGAAAGGATTCTCTTCTATGAAACCTTTTATTCAAACGAATAGGGTGTGAGTGGTTAGAAATGGAATGAATATTTCACTATGGGAGGATAGGTGGATCCCTGATGTTCCCCTCTGAAGAGCTTTGAGAATGTTAACAACTATGTTGGTATCAAGGTGTCAGATCTAATGAATGTCAATCACACCTATGGAATGAGGTGGAAGTATGACAAGATGATTTCTCTCCCTCACTGGGATCAGAAGCAAATTTTCTCTATCCCTTTATCTGTTTTCCCTCATCCAGATCATGAAAGCTGGGCATCAACAACAAATGGGAAATACACCGTGAAGTCTGCATACAATGATATTCTCTCCACTAAGCTATGCAAGGATTTAGCTGGCCCAGTTCACAGCTAGTGGGGTGGTTTTGCCTGGACATTCCCATTGAAAGTGTTTTGGACCTTGAAATTTCCCGTTAAGATTTTGGTTTTTATGTGGCAAGCTTTCCTAAATAGGCTCCCAACCAGGGATAAAGTCGTAAAACTTAAAATCTCTAGAAGTTAATCTTGTTTGATTTGATTGAATAAAATCTGAAACTGTTGATCATCTTTTCTTTCATTGTAAGATTGCTCACGCTCTTTGGTATCTCACCCCCTTTTCTCTACTAGCTGGTCATGATTTAAAAACAGTTTTTCCTTCCCTCCTGCACAACACAACATTGCATGATAGGCCTTTGACCTTTAGTTGGTGTAGTGCAATCATGTGGGCTATATGGAAGTTTAGAAATTCAATTTCATTCAATGCACATGCAGAAGGAGACATCAATCTCTCCTCACGAGTATTCCATGCCAAATGCCTTGCCACTCAGTTTTGGGAAAATTGGAGGCATTGTATGGAATCCACCACTGGATGTGGTGGATTCCATACTCCAATAGCTTATTTGGATATAGTCTTAAAAGCTTTAAGAACAATGTGCCACAGAGGATATCATCATTTCAATGTTTACGTCCCTAATCGAGCTGTCATTTCTACTTTTCAATTTCTCAGGTGCAAGGAGGATGCAAACTGGAAGAAGCTCCCACCCTTTTGGAGATTAAAGTTGTCGGACCTTTGAAAGCTGAATGATACATGTTGTGTAGCCTTGATCCTGGACGATTGAATTGACAAAACCTCCTCTTAGTTATGTGTTTTTTTGTTTTGTGGAAGTCTCCTTTAGGAGTTCACTTATGGATTTGTTGTTAAGCTGGTTTGTTAGGGACGTTTAGTTGGTTTGTCTTGACTCTTGTAATTGCTCTATTTCTTCAATGTGATTCTCTTTATATGCCCAAAAAAAAAAAGTTTACTTGAAAAAATCTACGATCAAGTGTAGTAGCGATCCAAAATGTGCTCGTACTTAGAAAACGAAGGCCTCCTTTTGAAAATTCGCATAAGCCCTCTAAAAGTCTTAAAGACGGCCTTGGAGTACCTAAACTTTAAAATCGTGCACCACGGGTCTCAAATTTTAGATTTTCGTGCAAGTGGGTACTTGTCCGTTAACGTTTCGTTAATTTTCCCTCCATATTGGTATATATACATATATATATATATGTGTGTGTGTGTGTGTGTGTGTGTATAAGCTATCGTACCCCTTATTACCCTCAATTTTTTTAAAATACAAGTTTACTAACAAATCTAAAAAAAATAAAGAATCATAAAATTTTAATTTAATAATTTGATGTATGTAAGATAATGCAATATATTTAATCAAAATTGCATATTTTTACATCATTTCAAGACATGAAATTGTTTTTATTCACATATATCCGTCAATCCTGAAGTCTTTAATTTTTTTTGACATTTTTTTTAAAGAAAAAACTTAAAATTTCATAATTGCACATGTATTTTTTAATAAAATATTAACATATAAGTATATTTTTTGCATTTTAACAACTGCCACAAGTGTTGATACATGACATTCTTGAGTAGTTTTTTATTGTAATGATTTGTATTTTTCATCCAAATGTAAAAAAAGACTATTGTATAAAATTCACAAAGATACTTTAATGTTATCTTTCTATTAAAAAAATACATGTGAAATTACGAAATTTTGAGATTTTTTAAAAACAGTCAAAAAAATTTAAAGACTTTAAGATTGATAGATATATGTTAATAAAAACATACTTCATATCTTGAAATGATGTAAAAATATGTAATTTTAATGAAATATTGCGTCATCTTACATATATCAAATAATTAAATTAAAATTATATTATTTTTAATTTATTTAGATTTGTTAGTAAAACTTGTATTTCAAAAAAAAGTTGGAGATGAAAATAAGGGGTAAAATTGTCTTTTTATATTTTTCCGTCCAATACGGATGGAAAGTTAACGGAAAGATAACGGAAGGGTACCCACTTGCACGAACATCTAAAGTTTCGGACCGTGCACGATTTTGAAGGTTTGGATATCCACTTGTTTGTTTTTGCAAACTATGAGTACTTTCGGTGCTATTTAACCTTTCTTTAAACATAGTGTTATATTTGGAATAGTTTCGTTTGTCTTTCTCCAACGTTTTTTAAGTTATGAAAGAACCCAATTAAAGCTTGGGACACATAAACATGACGTTTGAAAATTATTACACTTAGACCCATCAACTTCTGATAAACTATAAAATGAGGCACTACAACAATTCTGGCTTTCAACAACCAGTTTCATTCCAACAACCACAATTTTGGTCGTCAATCATAGTAAAAACATTATTTTTTTTGCTTGTCTTTTATTTAGTCGTCTTTCAGATTTTATAAGAACAATTGTAATTTTACCTTCGGAAACCGACAATTCTTCCGAAATCCAAAATTATCAACGACGTGCAATATGGTCGTCAATGGATTTAAACACAATTTTGACTAAACTTTTAGGCGGAAAATTAAAATATCATGAATTGTGGCAAAAGCACAATTTTATAAAATTTTCACTTCACTTATTAATATTTTGGGCGGCCATTGGAAATTTCACTTAACATTTTTGGTTGAAACTATCAATTCACGAAATGTTTGAGGAAAGAACAAATCAATTCACCAAAACATATTGCAACCCACGACAACCGATAGAAATTTTCCAACTCTCCTTTCTCTTCTCTCTAGCTTCCTCTTCATCTCTTCTTCTTCACCAGCGCCCCGTCGATCGATACTCCCACCATAGCCGCATAACACGAGCATGGACATCATTGTTCAGCGGTGAGAGGTCAAGCGAATGAGGGAGGGAGAGACGACACATTTAGATCTTGAACCCTAACGACCAGTTGTCATTGATCGAAATTGCGCAGAGCATCGCCAAAGAATCCAAATCGAATCTCGATTTTTCTCCGATACTCCAGTAAGAAACGTCACTGATTCGATTTTCAATTCATAGGTTATGTTTTTTGTATATGGGGCTTCTATTGTTCTGCGATGGATTAGTGGTATCGTAGTTGGGGCTGTTTTTGTTCTTGATTCCAATAAGTTGTTCTAGGGCTGTTTCTTTTTCTGTGTGGGTGTAGGTGTACTCGTTCCTCGCTTGTTTCAGCAAGATGATGGTTTTCATTTCAGAATGTGAATAACTGACATGTTGAGTATGTTGTGTCGATAATTTTCAATTGCTTTGGTATATGCATGAAGTTGTTTGATACTTTGGATAGTTGTATCTGATGTCTCCAACTCATGTGCTGGATGAAACTCAGGTAATTAATAATGTGATGTCGCCAAATCATATTTAACATATTAAGTTTTAAAGTACTATGGGTATTTGCTGCTTGCATTCGATTTTACTTGGTTAAATAAGTTTTTGCATCTTATTTTACTTGGAGAGCTTTGTTATACATGCAGTTCCACCAGTTAAGTCTATAACTATTTCTTCTGTGTGGGTGCGTTTGTTGTGACTTGTGAGAATTTTAGTATTATATTGAGCAAGTTGTTCTGAAACTCTTAGAAGTCGTGATGAAATGGATCTATCTATAAAATTCACTCTTTGAAGCTGATAGAGTAACGTAATATGCATGGCGAGGCAAAATCATTTTGCAGCATGTGATAATTTCTTATATGACTTTAATGAGTACTGATGTGAGCCTCTTTCTGTTTCCCTCTGTTCATTCCATGTTTGGGTCTGTATTAATTATATGTGTTGTCTCATTCTGTCACTTTAGTTTTTGGGTTTTCGAACATCACGTTTGTTGTGTACATGTAACTTTATGGCTTTTGGTTTTGATATGAACCCATATTTAATATTTTGTGCTTTGTTTGCAATCACAACATCAAATGGAGATGACATTGCATTACAGCTCCGGCACGAGCAGCACATCAAGCAGCGGCAAGGTCATCCATTTGTGAATCCAAGTCGACAATGAACAGTTCTATGCTAGCTTCTAAGGTGCAATGCATCATTCAAAAAATATGTCAAAACAATGTTAATAACAATTTCTGAACAATTGTTCTGGAGTTTTTAGAGGAAGTAGTGGATATTTATAATCTTTGGGCGGGTTGTGCCTCTAGTAGTTTCTGGATATTTTGGGTGCTTGAATGATGTTTTGCCGGAAGCTTTGAAAAGTTTGTTTAACAGCATTGGACTGAATATTAGTAGGTTTGCAAGCTTGTTTAATTGTGTTGTATGTGTGCATGTGTGATAAAAAATGGTCACCAACAGCTTCATCTGTGTATGAACCTGCATTTTTCTTGTTGGTTAATTATGAAAATAGGTTATATGTGCAGGCAAAACAATGTGTGAGATGGGAAACTACGTAAGTAGTCGTCTATGATGAAGATGGAATAGTGAGACGACGAGCATGTGAGTCAGCAATTCGAGATCACGACGAGCATGTTCGTCGTTCAAATAAAAGTATAACGAGAAAAATGCTACCACAAGACAAAAGAGACGACTACAAAGTAGTTGGGGTAAATTTAAAATGACGAGCAAAGCCGTTGGCATAGGTTCAACGACGTCGTCGTTGGCGATGCTATAACTTGTTGTTTGAGAATCACTATGTAAAAGCTGCAGTAAATTTTAGATAAAAAATTATTTGATAAGTGTTATGTAAAAGCAATAAACTCTAACCCTACTGTGAGAGAGTGGAATGAAAAATAATTTTTTGAGAAGAAACCATATCTCTCTCTATGTCTATATATATACATATATATATATATATTTATGACAGAAGGCGTAGTGTGTCTTGGGTGATGTTGTGTGACCTTGTTACAACATCATGTTTTACATGGATTAAAGAAAAGTTTCAAAGAGCGATCCTAGATTTTGGATATCAGTGATGAGGGTGGTGATGCCTTTATCATGTCGCGAGGCACCAAGATTCGGAACGGTATTGAGGCTGACAGTGAGAATTGTGGTGTTTCGGTATCTGTGAGAAAGCAGGCATTTCATGAGCTCAAAGATCCCCCTTGTTTCTTTTGTTAAAACTGAAGAAGCTTTAAAACTTGAAGTTCCTCTGGTTAAAGCACAATCATTGCATGTCCATCCAGCAGTGCTGAAAAATTTCTCCTTCTTTCAAGCAACATAGACAAGAAAAGTAATACTGTTAGAATTGGATCTCGTTGTAACCCTTTAGCTTTCGTGACCTTAATCCTTGTACCGCTCCCGCACCACATGCATCAAACTAGATTTAATAAAGTTATCACAATAATTATAAAGTATTGGTCGGTGTAATATATAGAAACTCATATAGTAGTCTTTCGTTGATTAGTTGGTTTAAGCTTCGAGGACGAAGCTCTGTTTTAGGGGGGAAAGATGTAATACCCCGTTTTTATTATAGGAATAATTGTTGACTTTTTGTACAGTTTAGATGTTAATTATATGACAAGAGGGGAGGTAGTTGATGTTTCAAGAAGTATAAAATAAGAATTAAATACTTAGTGAGGGTAGAAGTTGTAGTTTGTAAAAGATCTAAAACCCTATAAGCAATTAAATAAAGAAAATAAAATTGAAGGCAATTTTTTTTTCCATTCTCCAACACCTGACCACACTCCCCCAATCCCCAACGTCTCACTCTCTCTCTCTCCCTCTCTCTCTCTCTCTCTCTCTCTCTCTCTCTCTCTCTCTCTCTCTCTCTCTCTCTTCCCGTACGTTTCTCTCTTCCCCTCCCTCTATATCTTCTTCTTCTTCTTCTTCTTCTTCTTCACGGCACACACCACCACCCCCGAGAAACAACACCACCCCCAACGCCACCTCCTCTCCCTCTCCCTCTCTTCTCTCTTATCTCTCTGCCCCTCTCTCTCTTCTCTCTGTTGTGACCGACAAAGAAGCAGCAGCAGCGGCAACAATGGCCACTGCCACCGTCGAGAGAACCCACCGGACCACCTCCACCACTTGCTTCTCTTTCTCTCCTTCTCTCCCTGACCTCTCTGCACGACAGAGAGAGCAACACAACAACCGGAGATAGCAGCAGAAACAACAGCAGCAGGATCGCTGCCCGACACCGTCGCCGCTGTCCACCATTTTTGCCGGCGAAGCTCCGAGCCCGGCGAAATCATCAACACCCAGCCACCAAGCGCTATCCCACTCGACATTTGGAGGTCCAAGGAGACCCCTAGCAGTCCTAGCCGGAGCCAAGGACGCCTGAAACAACGCGGTCGAATTCCACCGCGACCACCACCTATGGTGACCTTGACCCGACTCGTTTCTTCACCGTTTTCAGCAATTTTTGACTTGGTTAAACTCTAAATCATCAAATTTTACGTTTAGTCAATCAAAATCATGTCTTGTAGCGTGAATCCTCGGTTAGATTGATCAATTTGATAGTTCAGGTAAGGGGGTGAAAGTGTCTTTTACATAAATTAGGTGTAAAGGGAAAAGTGTTGTTTCAGAAATTTGGGGGGGGGGGGGGGGGGGTTAAAGCGTCTTTTAATAAACTGGTCTTGTGAGTGTAGGGGGGTGCCTGCTGTCTTTTAGAATAACTTGAGGGATTCTACGTGTCTTTTTTACTTAAACTTTACATTTTCTGTAAAAATAAAAATGAAGATTTTGGAATAAAAATAATTTCTAAAAATACTAATTTTCGTCCTCGTTCTAGAAATATAACTCGGGTATTGAAATAGTGTACGGAATATCTATTTAAAAATCAAACTAGAAATATTTTCTTAAAGCTAAACGAATCTTGTGTTAGTCGCTTAACCCTCGGTTCAGTTTGTTTAAATACTTGTAAAAGTGATAATTGCCAGATTATAAACATTGTTACATCGTGTTGAGTATCTAAAAGTAGTTTTCTTAGGAATCAAATATGTTCATTAATAAATATCGGTTTTGTCAAATTAGTTAATCTCAAAGGATAGTAAGTTGATATTGAAATAAATTAGTTATCTAAATGTGATTTTTAGAGAAAAATAAGTTAGAAACTAACTTGAGAAATATTTATGAGAGTTCTTGTAACACCCCTTGTTCCCAAGCTTTCCGTTCCGGACCGGAGAGCCTAGGAGGGTGCTACTCAAAATGAAGCGGCGGAAATCAAGAACAACACATCTGATACTTATATATTACAACTTTTAATTATCTTAACATAATATATTGTTACATGAGATGAAGTGATACTAAGAGTTCGGCTTATACAAGCACTAACAAATACTAGATTAGTGTCGAATCCCGCTACCCCGATCCAGCTCTTAAGACCTGCGGGGGAAAGAAACAAAGACCGCAGTTTTTCTAAAGTCAGCAATGAAATACTGAGTAAGTAAACACCCAAGCTTGTAAACAGATTATGAGGCATATCTTATAAAAAAAACAATCATATATGAGAATGAACAATACTGAGTAAACCCTTGAAGAATAAAGTATGAATACTGGAACACATATGAAATTCTCTTCCTTTTTACTTTGCATCTCAATCCTTCTCTTGTATCTCAAACGGGGAATATTATTCCCAACCTATCTCTTCTTTCCTTTCATAAAAATCTTTTTCTCAAAGAACTTCATATTATTAACTTGTTGATACGGGGAAGATCTATCCTTTCACTAGCTACCATGACCATAAGTGCCGGCACCCCCCTAAGACTTCTCGCGGCCAGAGAGGTAAGTACATGGAGACACCCGGCAGGTTGCGACCAGGTTTAAAATAAAAACGGTCGAGTGACACGAAGTCAACACGACAATCTATCCATAATATATTGATCCCCGCACAACTCTTTCCGCTTTGCATTATTAATGAATTATTAATCTCGTGTGACATTCTCAAAACATTTATCTCAAAACGTAATCAATCTCATGTATAGCATGTAAGTCATAAAACACATTTTGAGACAGATATAAAATCATATTTCGACACGAAAGAAGCCAGGGCACGCTAAGCTTGGCATGTCTACTTACCTCAATAATACGACAAATAGCACGTAAGCCTTTTACGGGTAGACGGAAGCCTCGTTTATGAACTCGTCACCTACAAATATAATTTCTAATCAACTTGAATTCTAATTCAACTAGCACGTATAATGCAAGTAGGCGATGTGACTAGCTATGAACTCTAGTTCCGTCGTAAGAGAGTCTAACTCATTTTAATACGAAGTCTAAATCTCTCTTGTCGTTTTATTCGTCAAGAGTGTACTGGTTTAGTAATTATATCATTAGATTATAATTATTTAACATTATTATCAACTTCATACTACCATATTTTAAGGAGTGAGAAATTAAGTTTAGATTTAAATATTCTTAACTAGCTTAGCATTCATTTTACAACGACACACTTTATTCTCAATATTCTTACAATTCTATTTAACCTTCCCAAAGTGATTTCTCCATAGAAAATAAATTGATCAGTTTACAAAATCAGATATTGGAGTTATGTTCTTAATAGTGACATAAAAAGACTATATACTTACTTGTTTGTTTAGGGGATGCTACCATGACAATATTTATTAGGAAAATAAGTACTATTTAACATCTATTTATAAGCATGAGAGATAATTATTCTTAATTTAAATAAAGTATTAAGTGAAGAAACTATTCATAAATATTTCTCAAATTACTTCGTAACTAGTTTATTCTAAAAATAATATTTAGACAACCAATTCATTTAGAATGTCAATTCTATGATACTTTGAGATTAGCTAATCAAAGGAAACGATGTTCATTATTGGATAAATAGGAATAGTATATTAAAACAACTCTAGTTTACTTTGTAACAACTATTTATTGTAAAATTTTAGTGTCCAAGTTATTTTTGCATACTTAAATATTAACTATAAGAATCCGAAATTAATTTAATTCCAAATGCCCTATATTTAATTTCTTATATGTATTTATATTTGTTTATGTGTGTATATACTTATACATGTAAATATCATTTTCTCAAAAAGACATCAAAACCCCCCTCCTACTAGAACAACAGTTTTATACGTCACAATAAATACTCTTAGATTTTCAGAAAGTACACAACAACCCCCTACCCATAACCTTTAGACTGTTTAGGTAAAAGACACTTTTTACCCCCAAGTTTCATGAAAAGACACTTTTTCTGAAAACGTAAACAAGTATGATTTCTCGTCCTAGATTCGATTCTAGCTAGCAAGATTGTATTTTGATTGACTAAAACGTAAAATTGGATGATTTAGAGTTTACCCAAGCTAAATATCGCTGAAAAAGGTCGAGAAACGAGGCGGTTTGATTTCTCCGTCGGCGGCGCCGGTGATGGAGCTCGACGGGGCTGCATCCGACGTCCTTGGCTCCGGTGGTTGGTATTTCTGGCCTCCTCGGACCTCCAGGAGGCGATTGGAACGAATTTTTGGCGGTGGGTGCTGCTGTTTTTGTTGGGCTCGAAGGTTCGCCGGTAAAAATGGTGGTTCGGCGGCGGTGACGGTGTGGCTGCGATTCTGCTGTTACTACTTCCGTTCTGCTCGTCGGTAAGAGAGGAATCGAGGGAGATGTGGCAAGAAGGTTGAGGGGGAGAGAGATGAGCAGTGGTGGTGGCGGCTTCCCCGTCGGGGCTGTTGCCGGCCATTATTTCCGGCGGGTCTTCTCGTCGGGAGGCTGCGGCCTTGATGTCGCTGTTGCTGCTGCTTTCTGCCGACAAAACAAAGGGGAGAGATGGGTTGTGGTGGAGGTTGTGGAGATGGTGGGGGTGATGGCGTGTGTGTTTACGTCGGGTTTCCCCGGCGGTGGCAGCGGAGGTGGTGGTAGCCGCTGCCTTCTGTTGCTGCTGCTGTTAAGTGAGGGAGGGAGAGAGGTAGAGGGAGAGAAGGAGATGAGAGTGGAGGTCTCGGGGGTGGTGATGGTGTTGAGGCTGGTGGTGGTTGTTTCCCGAAGAAGAAGGAGAAGAAATAGAGGGGGGAGAACAGACGTACGGGGAGAGAGAGGAAGGTTGGGAAACAAAAAAATTTGATTCCCTAAGTAACTCGTAGTAAAAGGCAACTACACCCCCTCCTAGTTCTCATAACTTCAAAATTAACCCCCAGCCATGACTATTTGATACCTTCTAATTACAACTACCTCCCCACTGGTCATATATTTCGAAAAATAAACATTTAAACTAACGAAAAAATATCATTAATTCTATACTAAAAAGACGGGGTATTACATCGTTCCCCCCTTAAGCAGAGCTTCGTCCTCGAAGCTAAACGTAACCCATACAGCAAGCAACTGGTTCTTGAAGTTGGATACAAGAACTCTCTCGCAGTCAAGAAATCACTATTTAATGCGCACTGTGTATGTTTAATTGTTTTTGAAATATGAAGAAACATTATAACTCATTTTAGTTACAAAATATTGATTTTAGGCCTGACGAAATGATACAGAGGTTCTAGTCATGTAGCGGTCTCACGAAGTAGTTCAAAAAAAGGGTGACATCCTCTCCCCCTTAGAGGAGTGACGTCCTCGGAACTCAATATAAATTTTCACGATGGATGGTCCTACTTGGCGAATTCAATTCGTGTATACTCTCCTTTAGTTGTAGCATATGGACCCTATCTCTTTCGCGCTAGAGTGAGTCCTTATTGGAAATTATTACTATCTTTCAAAATGGGTTGAGCCGGAAATTAAGGTATCCTTCTGGATTCTGCAGCTTTAAATGACTGTTAGAGGTCGCTTGCCTATTTCATTCCTTAATGATAGTTAGTAACCTCCCCCCTTAATGAAATCTAGGTCGTCATACCCTTATCATCTGGTCGAATTTCAATATGCCCGAATACAAGAGATGACATTGCCTCCACTAGCTCTTCCAGATAACATATTTTACAATGCCTGCTAAAGAATATTTATATTTGTTTCCTGAAATAATACTTAGAGTAATCCGATAAAATTGTATAAACCCCGAAAAGTAGCTGATAAGAGATTGAGCATCTAATAACCCCAAAGTACTTATTCAGTGACGAGACTTCAAATAAAGAATTTTTGAAAAATAAATACTACGAGGAAGGAAACTTAAGCTATCCAAGCATAGCGCCGAGTCACGTAACGACCAAACAACTCGTATTGGTTTACAAATCTACATAGTACTGAGAATTCTCGATCATATCAATATCTAAAACTTAGCGGGTTAATCATGTGACATCTGGTCTAACCTTCAACGTCTCTTTAAATTTTCTTCACAATTCTTACTTAGAAGGTCCTCTCATCTCGATATTTGTTTGCCTGATATTTGGATCGATCTTGGCTTAATTAGCGGGTATCAAATTATTTAGATCTCTTGCTGTAGGTTCCTTCTTTTTTTGTATCACACGAGTCTGCTCGTCGTGTCGATGTTGTCAGAGAGATCATTTCCTTTAGATCGTAATTCTAGTCCCTCCTACGAGTTACCTTGTGCTAAGTTGGTCATGATTTGGGATATCTTCTTATATCATCTGTATCACTTTAAACTTTAATAAGGATGTCTAATTCATGGCTCTTTTATGGTGTTGTAAAGGTGCGATCTATCAGTCTTGCTTTCTACATCATAATCTATTATATTCCCTAATATATCATACAGTAGAAAACATATCGTGTCATGTGCATATAAGCTTGTAGTGTGGCACGTGTAATATAATCATTGGTACGATAATGTACAAAAGAATTTCACATAAGTTCTCTATTATATATCTTTCCTCTTCCTTGGAAAATGACCTTAGCCCAAATGGGGCAATCAAATCTGTGATTCTACTATTTTGTCATGTCAAATTCTTAAATCAATTTCTCTGAGCAAAATTGTCTGGCTATCATAATATCATGATCTTAATAACATGTCAAAATACTTCTCATAATGTCTTTGCCTTTCGTAAAATGTTCATACTAGCACATAATCATATACATCTCATATCACATATTGCCAATTCATGTGTAAACATCTTATGAAAAGTCGAATATTCAAGCTAGTAGAGATTTTTAACTGTATGGCTGATCATTTGTGCAAATTTGTTACTAAACTATCTACTCTGGAAGTTTATAACTATGTCTTAAGACCATTTATGGAGCATAATTTCCCATGATATGTTCTTTTATAAGCCTAGTACTTGGGAATACCCGTGATAATATTTCAGGGACCAATTGCTCATAGCGGAAATTAAAGACTTTCTATTCCATCAACGTGATCATAAGCCATATGCTTTCACCTAGTGTTTTAATCAAATCCTAATGATGATTTTAATCCATGACTCTTCATAGTCCAAATTTTTCACTTAGTTTGTAATCGTGGATTCACAAGAATTTAATCAAATAAATTGAAACACTGACAGACATCATGCTATACCCAAACAAATCTCCAAACGTAAAGCTATATTATGTCTCCAACTCTTATACGAACTACAACCTTTTAGTAATATTTTCTTCCTTAGAAACGGATACTATTATCTCCATAAGTGCTACCACACCTCATAAGCTAAACAACGCGATATTGAAGGACGTACAATATTCCCCTTTAACAGAACGCTAGAACCTCAAAGTGGTATACGTGTAGCATAAAATTCTTAAAAATAGTCCACACATCCTAATTGTAACCAAACATCGTATTAATACTTCAAGTATTTCTGAGGTAGTTAGGCAATATGAAGGATACCTTAATTTACCTTAGTTATTTTATATCTCCAAAAAGATAGATTTTGTAAATTAAACAATTGCATTCCTATGGAGAAATTACTTTATAAAAGTTAGATATAATTTTTATAATATTGAGAATAAAAGGTGTTGTTGTAAAATGAAGTCTAAGCTAGTTAAGAATATTTAAATCTAAACTTTTTTTTTCTCACTATTTAAAATACAAGTGTATTATTTATGAAATTTGAATGTCAATAGTACATCACTATAATTTGAGAATGTCATCATTTTTATGTATAAATTAATGTGTTCGTCAAGAGTATAGCAAGATAAAAAGAATCGGGGATGTATTAAGATCAAATAAGGCACTCTTCGACCTTCATTAGAAAATATAGTGTTTCACGTTGGATTATATGAGCTAGTTGAGCTTGTGACTGAGTAGGAATTATAAACTTGTAGGTGACGAGTTCGTCGACGAGGGCTACTTCTACCCGTCGAAGCTATTACGTGCTATTTGTTGTTTTATTGAGGTTAATAGACATGCCAAGCCTATCGTGTCTAGCTTCTTTCGTGTCGAAATATGATTTTTAACTTGTCTCAAAATATATGTTTGCGACTTACATGCCTTACTTGAGTTTGTGTTACATTTTGAAATGTTTTATTTGAAACCATCATACGAAAGTAATAAAGCGTAATAACGTAAAGTGGAAAGAGTTGTGCGGGGATTATTATTATTATTGTCGATGTTGACTTCGGTCACTCGGCCTGTGATAGATTGTCGTGTTGACTACGTGTCACTCGACCCATATTATTTTAAACCCGGTCGCGACCTACCGGGTGTCTCCATGTACTTACCTCTCTGGCCGCAAGAAGTCTTAGGGGGGTGCCATCACTTATGGTCATGGTAGCTAGTGAAAGGATAGAAGCTCCCCGTATCAACAAGTTAATAATATGAAGTTTTTTGAGAAAGAGATTTTTATGAAAGGAAAGAAGAGATAGATTGGGAATAATATTCCCCGTTTGAGATAAAAGAGAAGGATTGAGATGCAAAGTAAAACGAAAGAGAATTTCACATGTGTTCCAGTATTCATACTTTATTCTTCAGGAATTTAGTCAGTTATTGTTCATTCTCATTTATGATTTTTTTTGAAAAGATATGCCTCATAATCTGCTTATAAGCTTGGGTGTTTACTTACTCAGTATTTCATTGCTGACTTTACAAAACTGCAGTCTTTGTTTCTTTCCCTCGCAGGTCTTAAAAGCTGGATTGGGGTAGCGGGATTCGACACTCATCTAGTAATTATTAGTACTTGAATAAGCCGAACTCTTAGTATGACTTAATCTCATGTAACAGTATATTATGTTGAGATAATCAAAAATTTGTAATATATAAGTATCAGATGTGTTTTTCTTAATTTCCGCCGCTTCATTTTGAGTAGCACCCTCATAGGCTCTCCGGTCCGGAACGGAAACCTTGGGAACGAGAAGTGTTACACCCGTGGTCTCCGGGTGGGACGTGATGGTTCCAGCGTTGTTTCTGTCCGTGGTGTGGTTTTGAGTGGCAGCGATATTAGTCGTTGATTTTTCCAAAAGACGGATGGCTTCCAAATTCTGAAGCGGTAGTGGGTCATGGAGTGGAAATACGCTTCATTTTGGTGGAGCCATAATTGCCAAAGAATGAGGACAACTAAGTTTTTGTATGTCTTATTTTCGAGGAAGGTAGTGATGTTGAAAGTTTTTGATGTGACAGAGGTTGGCTGGCCGGTTTGGAAGACAAGTCATAATTTTGAGTCGTTCCAGACGTGAGTGGAGAACTCACACTAGAAAAGGATATGCTCAGCAGTTCCGTTTTTTGAGTGAAAATGGGGCTATACAGCTGGACCGATATTCCTCTTTTAAGGAGATTATGGAGACTTGGTAGGATATCATGTATTTTCTAGAGGGAACGTTTCAGTTTTTGAGACATTGCAGATCTCGGATGATCTTCGTGTAGTTTGAAGCATTTGAAGATGTACGGGTGGTTCCATCGGCTAAGTGATAGGTCAAGTTGACTGTTAATTTCTCACCGTTCGTTCTTTCCCATATTCGTTTGTCTAGCTAGTGAGTGAGCGAGATATCGATGTCCTGAATTTTCCGTGTCATTTCCTTATAATAGAAGCATCGTAAAAGGGTAGGACGGGGGATCCATGATTTGGAAGTGTGGTCGATGAAAAATCTAGTTGTCAAGTTTTGAAATCAGTTGTCGTTTCCTTGGAACCATGATTTGGATGTGTTGCTTCCTCGGATCTATTTTTCTGAGAATTGATGAATTTGTTGGCCAATTCTCACGTCCCATCTGGTTCCTTTGTTGATTAACTCTTTCTCCAAGATGATACTTTTCCAGACCGGCCAAGATGATGATGGTGGAGCAGTATTAGTGGATTCAAAGTTTCTTGACCACCATCATTTCCCGTTAGTACTTGACTCGAAAGCGAGCTTGGTTTTTGGCTAATGTTGTTAGTTGTCTTGGCCAGCAGTGCTGGATTGAAACAACGTAGATATCTGAACCCGAGTCCCCCGTTAGGAGGTTGGAGTGCAAAGTAAATTCCATTTCTTCCATCGGTCCCCTTCTTGTTGTCGTTGCTCCAGAGGAAAGCACGTGATAGATTGATTTAAGAGTTTCAGGGAAAAAATCGGAGTGCGAAAGAGGGACAAATGGTAGATTAGAATGACAGCAAGACATTATTTAATAAGAGCGCATCTTCAAAAATATTTGACATGTATTATTTTACTTTTTTGAGGAAACATGTATTAGTTCTGTAAATGTAAGTATTTTACATATTGTAAGGCCAGAAAAGAGTTGTAGATAAATTAACTAAATGCATTTTTCGACAAAGTATCTATCATTACCTCATGCTGTGGAATAACAAGAACTGTTCGAAAATTTAAAAAATATTTTTACCAAACGACAAAAAAAATATTTATGTTGTTGTTAAACAAATGTACCGACAGCCGAGGGATTCCTAAACCAGCCCATAACATGCATGATCGACCTACTTAACTCCACTCCCCAATGGTTTTTATATATTTACTTCGATTGGTCGTAAAGAGGATCACTCAATTACTACCAAAAGAGGCCAGGAGAGACGTGGTGTGAGTTCCATGGGTTGATAGTAAGTTAAGCACACGTGTATTGCACAACTGCACCATTATAGTATTGTTATTATCAAGTGTCATCTACGTGTGTAGGAGAGACAAAGATAGAAAGAAAGCATTTTTTTTATGGGGCACAACATATAACAAGGGGAGTACTAGTAAATAAACAAACAAAAAAAGAGGAAATCAGCAAATGAAGAATTAAATTGATGAGGTTACGTAACGTAAGTATAGTTGAAGAAGACAAGGCTATCCATTAGCAACCAAAGTTGCCCCCTTTATAAAGGAGACTTTGGGAACAAGAAGAGTTGTAATATAGGGGTTTGAGTAATGGTTGTCTCCAATGGGTTTCAAAATGAGTCATGACATGAAAATGGCATGCAGGCTTGCTTGCTTGCTTGTTGGCCACCTCTTATCTTCTCTTGCCTATTCCCCCACTAATTTTATATCTCTCACCCATTCTTTCTGGTATTTATTCACATGAATAGCACCCTCCATTACCTTGTTTTACGAATATACCCTCTAAAATTCCATTCTTATTCAACTTTAATGAGAAAAAAAAACATATTCTTGTGGTTGCTAAGGTTAGGTTGTTTGCCAAGGAGGAAAAAAAAGGCACAATGCTCCACAAGTGTATTGTCAACGGCTCGGGTAATCTTGATTTTGAATCTGGAACCCTCTAATTGAAAATAGGGTTTGAGATTAGGGTTCCGGAATTCCATATATTATAGATCCGACCTTGTGTAAGCTATATTTTATAGTAATAACTACAAAAATTATATATGAGACTAAATCTCATATGGTGAAAAAAGTGAATTTATTGTAATAATAAAAATTCAACTTAACAATGTAAACTTGACATACAGCGAGGCCGAGAACTATCTCAGTAAGAATTGTTTTCTTGTTGAAATTTTAATTTGACGTAATTTTAAGTATGATTGATAACTTAGTACCGAGACCAATTAGTAATTTACATAGTGTTGGTAAAGATGCGCTCTAAAATTTTGAGAGCTAGTACTATAAGCGAATTTGAGCGGAAAGCGTCAGACAGAAGATGGAGAACGGGAGCGAAGCCCCTCGCAGAGGTCGTAGGCGATCTAAGACTTACACCCGTTTGATGACCCGTTTCATGGTTAAAGAAACACATGAAAAACACCCCCAAAAGTAAACAACATGCTTAGTTTACAACTAATAATGATTCCATGAATCGAATCATTTGCTCAGAATAATGAAATAGATCAGTACCCCAGCTATACAAATAGTATAGGATTATTCCAAATTCTTTGATTCAGAGTTCGAATATTTATTAACTTTCATTTTCTAGCATTTGCTACTAATCTTCAATGGAAAAAAAAAAACATGTTGAAACAAAAGTTATGGAGATAACAGGGAATCAACCAATTAGATCATGATTCTCCCAATTGATCCCATGAATCACATCCTGCATATCTACATATAGATGCTTTAATTTTCTCTCTAATTTAATACCTCTTGTTTGCTCACAGATGTTTCATTCTTCTTCTATAGGTCTAGAGACAGAATACAAGTTAGATGCCACTCTTTCATGTCGATTATCAACTTCTACTCTCAAGTCAATCAATCAATCAATATCCTATAAGTCTAATTCACGAATTCCGTCTAAAATTATGTCCATTAATAAGTTTCCTTGAAAATAATTGAAAACGGTATAGAACATCTAACAATCTGCGATATTAATGTCTAGACTCCTAAATTAATTACAACATCAACAAGGTAGCTAAAAAATTTAAATCGTAGAAAATTTCATGATTAAAAGTTGAGAAAATTATAAAGTATGTGCATGGTCCAATAAAATTCTTCTATTAATCTTTTCCCCCTTTTTTCTTCAAATTGTTTATTTGATATCCTCACCTGCCAACCGCACTTGCATATTGGTAGCCAATAATAGTGAATATATATCCCATTGATAACAATAAAATTAATAGAAAAAAATAATAAGAAGGCTAAGAAGGACAAAACACCAACATGATTGGGCGTACAAGTAATGCATGAAAGCAATTCACAAAAGAGATAGTACTACTAGTGATGATCATAGTGGAAAATCATCTTTCTTTCTTGTTTATTTTCTTTTTTTCTCTCTCTCTCATTTTGTTATTTTTGAGGTTGGATGTTGCATTCAAACAAGTCCATGTACATCCCTCTCAAAAGAAACCCCCACTCCTTCTCTATAAATACCTCATTGGACGTTAAAGTAGAGAGAGAGGAACACTCCCCACGCAAACCGCAAGCAAAGATAGTGTGAGAGAAAGGAGAGTTTCTTTCTTGGAAGAGAAAGTAGTTAGAGAGAGATAGAGAGAGGAGAAATGGAATGGAGAAAGTGTTACTTGGATGTGATATTGGTGCCTTTGGGGTTCTCGGCTATGGTGGCTTATCATTTTTGGCTCTGGCACAAGGTTAGGACCCAACCTAGGGTTACCATCATTGGGACTAATGCTACCGGTAGAAGACTTTGGGTCTCCGCTATTATGAAGGTAACATCGACATTCTGCTTCTTTCATCACATTTAAACGAAACACTATTATACTGTTTACAAATATAAAATTCTTGATGTAAATATATGTTCAAGCGCTTGCAATATCTCCGGTTAATTGTAGCTTATCATTGCTTTCTCGCTCGAATTAATGGCTTCACAACCACCCCCAACTTTCTTATAAAACATAGAGTTCGTCGACGTACTAAAGTTGCAACATAACAGAGTTTAAAAGGAATATGCGATCAATTGCAGTTAGACTGTATCTGTATCCTAACATTTGGTAGCTGAGGCAACACATTGCATCACTCTTGACAGCGTTTTTGGAAGTTTTAGACAACCCATGTTGAACATAGCTTGAAAGATAAATAGATTTTTAATCATTACTGTTGTATATAATCCAGTTTAATTTTAATCCATGTTTAAATTTCACTAGCTAAGTGCGAATAGATTCAAATTTTGATATTTTTATCTCAAAATTTATCTATAAGGTATGTTTGCTCAAAAAATCTATGAGGTTCTTGTGGTTCTTATTTGGTGGGTTGGTGAAGAAAAACTTTTATTAAATTTCTTTGTTGATGTCTAGTTAATCTCCACTTTGTATCTATTATCCACTACTAGTGCTAGTGCAATTTTATACAAGAGTCTTATTTGGATGTAACTAAAATGTGGGTTAGCTTAAGAAGTCTTCTTCTCTTTCTTGTTTAGATAACGATGTCCGAAATCAACTTAAAAAATGTTATATGTACTCAAACATTTCCCTCCGCACTAAATTATACAATTTTTTTGACGTATGAATAGTTGTAGTTCTTTTGCTTTTTCGTGTTCGTAAAAGAAACATGCTTTTTCGAGTTTTAATTTTTGTTTCTACCCCGTTTTCATGATTCTCTAAGTCATGTATTCCTTGAGTTACGCTACTTAGTTTGTTCTTTCATTTCTCCTTCACACATTTTGACAGTAATATTCATCTAACCTAAGACGAAATAGATGAGACATGTGATTTGTTTTCCTGATTGTCAGAATTCAATTGGAGAAAGTGTCGTTTCCCAGAAATGATTTTGTTTTCTATGAATGAGATTGTGAATTGTAACGTTTGCAACTTCTCTCAAGTTACAGGTGATTGATACGCACACTCAAGCAAATACCAATTCACATGAATAATCGTTTCGTTTCCCTATCAATTAAACCTAAAACTCTCCTACATGAAAGAAAAATAAAACCTAAAAACACGTGAAAATATAGGTTGCCTATCAAGTTTGGTAGATAGAGGGTTGAGTGAGGAGTGACCAGCTAACCCGTAACAGCCCGTATAATTGTTCTCTTCACAACTTTATCACGTAGTTATTGTTTAGAATTAGAGTCATCGTCTTTAGAAATATTGATAACTATAAGCACCATAAAACGGGTAACAATGTATGATTTGTTCCTCCAACATGTAAATATATCATACATATAACTATAAATAAGTTGTTCATTGACAAACAAAAATCAGTTAGGAAAAAGGAAGAACTGTGACAAGTAACATCACCTTTTTTCATTTTTCTCAATTTATGGGGCTTGAGTGATATCAATGTGGATTCTCACTTGCTAACTTTTGCCACTATGGGGGGGCAACAACCTCTTTACAGGACAATGACAAGAAAAACATCCTAGCCGTCCAAACCCTCCGTAACACGATCATGGGATCAACCTTGATGGCCACGACGTCGATCCTGTTATGTTCGGGACTAGCCGCGGTCATAAGTAGCACGTACAGCGTCAAGAAGCCCCTCAACGACGCCGTCTACGGGGCCCACGGTGATTTCATGGTGGCTCTGAAATACGTGACACTACTACTTATATTCCTGTTCTCTTTTCTCTGTCACTCGCTGTCCATCCGCTTCATCAACCAGGTCAACTTCTTGATCAACTGTCCTCAAGTTGACCGAGACATAATCAATCCCGAGTACGTGTCGGAGCTTCTGGAGAAGGGATTTATTCTTAACACGATCGGGAATCGGCTCTTTTACACGGCGCTCCCGATGATGTTGTGGATATTTGGGCCTGTTTTGGTGTTTTTGTGTTCTATCACTTTGGTCCCTGTGCTGTATAATCTTGACTTTGTGTTTGGGAATGGGAAGGGGAGAGATCATATTGATGGAGACTCGGATTCATCTGTGTAAGGGAAGGGATCTGAAAGGTTTGAATTTGTTGAAAATGTGTTTTGCTGGGTGTTGTTGTTTCTCTTTTGCGATTCGTCTTATTATTATCAGTTAATTTTATCTGGAATATCATGTTTCCTGTATTAACGTACGTACCGTTCATGTGGAATATATCGTCTTATAGACAATATATTTTTTACGATATAAAAATCATAACTATTTTCATCATTTTTGTTTTTTTCTGCAACTATTTTCATAGTTTTTTTCTTCCAACAACTATTTTCATAGTTTGTTCAACATATCAAGATGTTAGTCTCAAAAGAGAATATATCATCAAAATATTCAACCTTATTATTTATCTTCCAAAACAATAGGGTTAAAACCCATACAAAAAAAACTCGATAAATGAATACATTTTTTTTTTTGAAAACATGAGAGATACCATAGAAGCACAAAATAGATACAACTAGTTCCAACATTAAAATACACAAACTGAAGCCACCATAGCAAAAAACATATCATAGGAGAGCAACCACAAACTGACTAATCATGGCAAGAGAAGACCTAACCACTACTAATTACTACCAGAGCCAATATTCATAACTTACTCCAAGATGTATGGTATGATAGCTTTAGAGGGCACCGAGGGGGGATCCAAGGGAAGGGATGCAGCAACACCTTCTGCAGAAGAAGAGCCAAACTCAAAGACATTTCCACCAAGAACCTTAGCAGGATCATCAAGAGGGGGCTCAGAGGCAAGGGGAGCCACATCAAGCACTTGCTGAACTTGCTGGGAGCTGAGGCTAGCTGCAAACTGATCAGAAGCTTTAACCCAGGAGGGAGCACCATCCGCCGAAGCAATCTTGACCATAGCTGAAGAATCTGAGCAGGAAGGAAATTGAATTACTAAACAGATAAAATAATAAAATCCTTCAAATTCTGGGCAAGGTGATAAAGCTGCTCCCCATTAGTGTTGATCTTGTGAAAGATCTTTTGGTTTCAGGAATTCCAAAGAGTCCATATGATGGCAGGAATCCAGCACCAATGGGGATTGTATTTCCAATATTTCTTCTTTCTCAGCCAACTCTTAATCCATAAGATGATATCAATAGAATGAGGGAGAGAGATATGGACATGAGCCTTGAACCAGACTCCTTGAGCCCTTGGAAAAAGAAGGAAGATATGAGTATCAGTTTCAGCAGTGTCATTACAAAAGGGAAAAATAGGATTAATGGAATTGACTTTAGCATGCAAGTTATGCAAAGTGGGAAGAGAACTAGTAACAATTCTCCAAATAAGACCATTAATGTGATTAGGCTATCCAGATTTCCATAATAAGGACCAATTAAAGTTGCTACTAATAGACTCAAAATGCAGTGGAGAAGAAGAGAGATTAGGAGAAGTATTGTTTTAGTTAAGAAGATTATAAGCAGAGGAGACATAGAAGATCCCAGAAGGAGTGGCTTTCGAAAAGGGGATGTCTTGCTCTTCAAAGGAACCACATTTCTGCTCCAAAATCTTGTTGACCAGCCATTGAGGGAAAAGCTGAGAAACAGTGAGCCTACACCATCTGCCACTTCCATCAATATTAGAGTCAATCAATTGATCAACAGTTGTAAATAAGTGACTTGCATCAGTAGATTGCAGACTTTCATGGATGGAGTTAGCAGGGACATCAGGGATCCAACCAGCAGATCTAATCATAATATGTTTTCCATTACCAATTTTCCAGGCCAAACCTTTAGAAAGAGTGTCCTTTCCTTTGCAGATGGTTCTCCAAGCAGTAGAGGAAGAGGCTCCAGGCCTAATGATGCTAAATTGTGTTCTTTTACAATATTTGGTGATGAAGTATTTAGAGAAGAGAGAGGAATAAGAAGTAAGCACTCTCCAGCTGTTTTTAGCAATGAGGGCATTGTTAAAAGAGGTTATGTCTTTAAAACCTAAGCCCCCTCTACTAGTCTTGTTGCAGAGAAATTTCCATGGAAGCCAGTGAATGCCTTTAGAAGAAGTGTTGCCAAGCCATCGAAATTTTGCTAGCATAGAGGAAATGACTTTGCAGGTTTTATTAGGGAACACACTAATGGACATTGGATAGACTAGAAGACTACTAAGCACAACTTTAATTAGGACACATCTTCCTACAAAGTTCAGCAAAAGACCCTTCCAACCAGAGCATTTCTGATAAATTTTATTAACAGTATCAACTATAAGTTCTCTATTGTTTCCTTTGTCATTGAGGAAGATACCCATATATTTTCCTAAATGTGGTTTCTCAGAAACAAAGAGATTTTGACAAAGGTTATGTTTATCTAAGTTAGTACAGTTAGGGCTAAAGACAATAGAAGATTTGTTTAAGTTGATATTTAAACCTGATTGAGAAGCAAATGTTGATATTAAATGTTGGATATGTGATCCTACGTTAGGAGAAATTTGGAAGAATAACAGCGTGTCATCTGCAAACTGCAAATGAGTGAGCTCTTCAGACCTAGAGTAAGGGATCCCAGCAATGAGACATGTTTCCTTAGCATGCACCAATGAAGCAGAGAAAGCCTCAGCACATAGTGAGAATAGGAAGGGGGACAAAGGATCCCCTTGCCTTAACCCTCTACGGGGTTTGAAGGGGGTAGAAGCTTTGCCATTAATGATAACTTGGTAAGAAACAGTGGTGACACATTGAAGGATGAGATGAATGAAGTGAGAAGGAAAATGCATCTGGTGCAGAGTGGCTTCTAGGAAGTCCCATCTAACCCTATCAAAAGCCTTGGAGATATCCAGCTTCAGGGCTCCCAACTTCTTATGGCTGGAGGAATTGGCTTTATGGATGGTGTAAACAAGGTCTTGAGCTATGAGTATATTATCTTGAATAAGTCTTCCTGGACAAAACCATTTTGATTCCAGGAGACAAGAGAGGGAAGAACAGTTTTGAGTCTATTAACTAGGACTTTGGCAATGATCTTGTAGAAGACATTGCATAAACTAATAGGTCTATAGTCATTAGCAGCAGTAGGATTATTAAATTTTGGAAGAAGAACAATAACTGTTTTATTGAGCTCTTTTAACATATGGACAGAGTTAAGGAATGAGAGGATAGCATAAGTGATCTGCTCTGAAATGACGGGCCAAGCTTTCTGGAAGAAGATGGCTTGCATCCCATCAGGACCAGGGGCTTTAAGGGGCGAGAAAGAGAAAACTGCATGTTTAACTTCAGAGGCAGAAAAAGGAGTGGAGAGAAAGGATTGTTGATCTGTTGTTAATGTTTTTTTGATATTAAAATGAAGATCAAAGGCATACAAGTTGTTATTATTAGCAAGGAGTTCATGGTAGGAGGGTGAAGGCTCAGAATAAATATTAATAAAATGTTTAACAAAAACCCTAGAAATTTGTAGAGGCTCAGTTAATAGAACACCCTGAGGGTTTTGGATAGCTCTTATGGTATTAGTTTGTCTTCTAACTTTGGTATAAGCATGGAAGAATTTGGTATTTTTAGAGCCATCCCTAAGCTAGGAGCACCTGGCTCTTTTAGCCCAGAAAGTTTCTTCACTTTTAAGTAAAATAAGAAGTTCTGCTTTTTTCTTTAAGAAGACATTTTGGGAGAGAGGAAGATCATTTTGAAGAGAACAAGTTTCTCTTTTGACTTGTTTAATCCTGTTATTAAGACTAGGTTTGTGTTTTGCCCAAGTTACGAGGGCTTGGAGCACTACTAGAAATATTAGCAAAAGCGTCATTAGATTAATGCGGTATTTGGTAAAATTAATGCTGTTTTTGGCAAAAACAGCATTAATTGCAGCATTAATACTAATGCTGCATTTGCCAGTGCTGTTTTTTGAATTGCAGCATTAAGCTAATGCTGCTAGCAAAAACAGCATTACTTGCAGCATTAACTAATGCTGCATACATGTTCTCACACCCTGCAGCATTAACACAATAATGCTGCATTTCAGAATGAAATTGCAGCATTATTGGCTTTAATGCTGCAATTTTACACTTATTTTTGCAGCATTATAGGCTTTAATGCTGCAATTTCACACTTATTCTTGCAGCATTATTTCAACTTAATGCTGCATTTCACAGCTTATGTTGCAGCATTACAACGATTAATGCTGCAATTTTGAGGCATTATTTGCAGCATTATGAGGAGTAATGCTGTTTTTTTTTATACTATTTTGCAACATTTGACTAATGCTGCAAAGTATATGTAATCACACCACATTTATTCCTATTATCAATATATAACCCTGCTAAATACAAAAATTCATATACAACCTGCTAAATACAAAACACACAACACAATTAAATTGCTAAATACACAACTTTCATTACAAATTAATAAATAATTGTGCTTACATTACAGTCAATGTACACGTACAAAAACTGTGAAGTCAAATTCACATTACAAACTCACATATAACTTTACAAACTACTGCACTTTCTAATTTAACCGAGCTATCAAAATACCAAGTGCGCACGATCAGTGTATCGACATGCCAAAATGCTCTAGCTTGCTATCTTGTCTCCGCCAACTGCACCTTGCTTACTCGAGCGATCAACGTACCCAGCTAGTTCTTCTTACGCACCACCTATAAGAACACAAACCATCGACACGAAGACGCTGGAACGATCAACAGCAGTGAATAACAAAACACTGGGATACGAAAAACTACCACCATAAACACCAAACAGTTGGACAACTCTCAATTTCCACCACAAACCATATTCCCAGTATTTTAGAACAATTTCATTCCAACTTCAGCTCAAACATAAGCCAATGCTACTTGCAGTTTCCTTACCAGTTTTGTACGTTATTCCTCCTATTTTCTGTGATGTTCTGGGTGGTTGTGAATCGTTAGCTGCTGAACATATCAAACTTCAGCAGCTAACCATTCAAACCCACCCAGAACAGCACTGAAAATAAGAAGACGTATAACAGAACTTAAGAAAACTGCAACCATCTCAGGCTCAGAACTGTATTGTGGATGCAAACATATCGAACTCGCTGAAATGGAAGCATACTCAAATTGCAAATCAAAACAAAGGACCAGTAGCGCGGCAATGGTTCATTTCGTCTACGGTTTCATCACATCATATTCAAATTCAGATGGATTTCAAGTATATAAGAGCAATCAAAAGCATAAAAACAATGATATACACTAACAGCCTACAGCCACTGCCACAGCCATTGGCATCGCCACCCAGATTCCGGAAATTAAGTAAGCCCAGAATACAGTGACCAAAAACACCTCACCGAGCAGAGATGTACTTCACACCTACACTCCAACCATCACCTCCATCATAACAGAAATTTCCCAGTACAACAATTAAGCCGCCACCACTACCAGTTGACAAGTCACTTTACAAACTGTCCCTAGCCCACTAAACAAGCTTGATAAATTTTAAGAGAGTTTCGATAACTGTGGAGTCGAAACTGAGAAAGCTAGATGAGGCATGTTATTGCTAGGTTTAAACTTGAAACTTAAAATTCAGTTTATTGAATAATCACCCCAACTGTGGAATCGATATCCTAAAATCCTACTTCGCTTCACATGAAAATGCTATCTGTCCAAAAAGCAACATGACATATCAACAAAGCTGTAATTGAATAATTGGAACCTAAATTGAGAAAGCACCTAACCCTATGGTAATGATAATCGTGCAACCATGTATGAATATTTACCAACAATTTCAAGGTGATTCAATTGACAGTGTCATATGATGAGAGAAGTAGTCAAGCAATTGGTTCAACTCACCAATCGACTCAAATTCAGTTTCCTAACCGTTTCTTAAGTTAACTGGATATCATTTTTACGCAAATATACTCATGATTACACACTTTCCACAAGAATAACATAACAAGTTGACAACAATTATGCTATAATGAATTAACAACAAAATGCATCAAAACTAATAGTAATAAGGTGAAAGAAAAGCTTACAAGATTCCCCGGCCATGCTATGGATTTGTTTTCTGCATCTCCAATTTTCATCATCGGGTATTTTGATTTCAGCAAGTGGTATTCTCGTTTCACCGCCTTCGTAACGTGCACTTCATAATAGCCCGCGCCAATAGGTTCTCCGTTGACTATGGTTTGTGGTTTACTTGAAATGAGAAGTCCTTCCGCAACAACCATCCTCTGTTTCCCGATTCCAAGCAACTCCACGGATGGATGTCCACCCTGCACAAGCAAAATGGAAGTCACTGACAGCATCCTAAAGAATAATGAGCATACTGGAAATAGCATAACCAAGTTGCTGTTATACTTACGTCAACTGCATCTTCGACATGATCAGCACGAGAGTTATCGGATGATGCTGCTTGCACAATACTTTGAGGAGGACCTTGAGGCACTGGTGCACGTTGGCGGGCCACTTGAACTCCGCCAGAATCAGACAGTTGCTTAACTTTTGACTGGATTGAATTGTTTTCTTTTAGTCTTGCTTCCATTGCCGCCATTTGCACCATCATCATATCACTAAACTCGTCGCGTAGCTCAGTACGCAGCTCATCGCGTAGCTCAGTACGCAGCTCATCCCGTAGTTCAGTACGCATCTCACCTCGCATCTCCTCGCGTACCTCGTTACGTATCTCACCTCGCAACTCCTCGCGCATCTCGATACGCATCTCCTCACGCAACTCATTGCGTATCTCATCTCGCATCCTGTCCACTTCAAGGGAAACAAGTGCATTGCTAGGTCCAAATGTGCTTCCAAACACTTCAGTTGGGCAAGGCCCACATCCCGATGTACGAACACGACCGCGATTATCTGGTCCCATGACATCAACAAACACAGATTCTCGGTACGATTCAGAATCCTTATCCTCCTGACTTGCTTTGTCCAATTTATCTTCCATTTGAGCCTACGAAAATAGAGTAGGAATGAATTCATAAAACTGTAATGATATGCATAAGCAATTCAAAATATTATTTGTGGAAAAACTTACGATATTTTCACCAGACACAGAGTCAGAAGGCTCTTCAGAATTTTTCTTCATGTGGGTAGCGATGTAAACAGCCATACGATCATGCTGTTTCCCATCTTTCTTAAGCTGCATTGTATACACCATAAGTCTCAATCTGTCAGGCTGTAAAAAAACTTCAGAACATATATGTACATATGTATATACATATATATATATATGTATAATGTAAAAAAACAACTTATAAACTAAAAACAAACCTCTTCTGCTACTTGTGCATGAGATTTTCTCCCGCTCCTATGTAAACCTTTTTGGCCTCGTCTTACAGTCTTGTTTTTCAAGCACTTAACCTGTTATTTACATCAGATATATATATATATGTATATATATATATATACACATATATATATATATGCATATATTAGTAGACAATTGTAAACCGCTTTATACAATATACTAGTTTTGTAGTATGTACCTGTACTTCAGGCCGTCCCCAGTATTTCACCAACTGAACCCATTGATCGTATTTCACACGCGATGGGCAGTTTGCCAGACGCTCTTCGTCAGTTTCATATGCCACATAGTACTTCCTCCTCACAGTTGCCTTCCATTGGTTCCACTTTCTACCGAGATCCT
Organism: Linanthus parryae; assembly: GCA_023055425.1. NCBI lineage: Eukaryota > Viridiplantae > Streptophyta > Magnoliopsida > Ericales > Polemoniaceae > Linanthus > Linanthus parryae. Next base: position 129,725,943 of record JALGPY010000001.1, read on the forward strand.
TCAAACATTTACGCCGAAAAGCCTCGGGCACATTAATGTTAGCCTACAAATAGAATCAATCAACCATACTCAGATAGTATATCCACCAAGGACACAGTTTGCCGTTGAATTGTGACACATCCAGGTTGGACTTATGCCAGTGGCATCGGTCAACGAGTGATTCTAAGCTTGCTACTCAGTTTCTCAATGTGCATTGTGGTTTTTTTTTTTATCCTATTAGTCTTCTTTCTATTGTTTTACCAAAGTTTACGCTCTGCAGCTACTTCACTAAAAATTATCAAACTAAATTGAGTATGTTAATTACTAATTGTATTGAATGGTAACTATGTTCCCACAGCTGGATTGTGGCATAACCACAAAAGCTGGCTTTCCAAACAGCAGGGAAGTGGGGCCGGAACTGCGTGGCGCCACAGTTTATACAGTCGAAATTAACAGGTGTAATGTGAATACTTATTGAAAGATATGTTGAGACTTAGGTAACTATTTTTAACTTTATATATAGATAGATTTGTCTATCCACACATTCTCTCCTCCAAACAAAATCAGTGGTCAGCCACAACGGAGCAACCTCGACGAGCATGACAAAGTTTCAGGGCAAATCGATGGGAGGAAGCGGTGGAGATCCGTCAGAGCATCGATCGAAGACGACGAGCAGTTTAAAGAATGGTGTTGCCGAAGAAGGTCTCAACAACTGCTCGTCGTCTCCGATCGATGCACTGACAGCACTCCACCGCTTTCTCCCGTCGAGTTGCCCTGAAACTTTGTCATGGTCGTCGAGGTCGTGCCGTTGTGGATTGTCCGCTAGGTTTGTTTGGAGGAGAAAATGTGTAGGTAGAAAATTCTATCTATATATAAAGTTAAAAACAGTTACCTAAATCCAAACATATCTTTCAATAATTTTTGGTAAACTAATTTGCTTAACCAATCCAAATTGTTCACTTCACAACTGTTTAGGCATTACACCCTAGCGGACAGCCCACAACGGCGAGAGGGGGTAACCGACCTAGTCTAACAAACAGTTCATACGACATGCGACTCGGGACTGACTACTTCTAACTGGCAAATTTAGTACTACTACGATCGCATATAAATGTAAAAACACGCCATGCATAATCATAGAACAGCACAATCACAAACTCCTTACATTACTTTTATTTCTTTCCAGCAATTCTCCTTAAGCGGTGCCAACTCCTTAGCCCTCCAATCTGTGAATGTCAGAGGCAGCATGTTCCCTTTCCTAGCAAGCACGCCTAGTTGGGATGCATATATTTTCCTGTTTGGGCCTACGGGGACCATGTACTTGTTGAATTGAAGGTCCAACTTTTTGCCAGTACCCCAGTCTCCACAGGGTCGACCTCCCTGTCTCTTATTCATGCTACTTTGGCCTGTAACATTCAGAAATAGCAGCTCCCATAACTATTATTCGGAAAAAATAATATCAATATAAAAGGTGTAAAGTCAAATTTGTACCAATTTCACTCCCATTGTCAGAAGTTTGGATATTCACTTCCACAATTGGTTGCTGTAAATTTGGAGTTCCATCAACTGGAGTTGCCATGTTAGTCGGAGCAGCAGAAGGACCGTCTTCAACCTCGACACGTACTGAGCTCCTCGTTCGATTTGCAACATATCCAGAAACCTTGTATACGAGCACGACACGGAACATGAATGTTATACATGTAATAATTATTAAAAAACAATCATATTATATATGTATGCATCCTTACATTGTTGGCCTCAATGACCGTATTATTTTCTGTAACGTTGTTACATGCTGAGGTTTTTCTACGCATCCTGCTACTTTGGGACTCCTGAAACATTAACAACAGCATAACAAGTAAAAAAGAACTATAATACGATGCATGTGCAATTTAACATTATTTTAGGTCTACAGTTCACTTATGTTGCTACCATGAATACCCATAGCACTGTCATTATTATCCGAAAATCTGTTAAGTCCCAAAGCTTCCATTTTTGCTCTATTTTCTTCGATTGTCTTCCTCCTCTGTATCTCATACTCTGCAAGCTTCTCAGGCCCTCCACTGGAACACACCATCTACATGTACATTAAAATCCTTACACTCCGTAACATATAGAGAGTAATTAGTTAGGGGGCATAAATACTACATACACTACACTTACGTTCGTAGACTGAACCATAGCACCGTCCATATTATCCGTGGGACATGCCTTGTTCTTACATCGTTTTGCAGTACTCACATGTTCCTGTCGTAAACACACAAAAGAAAGCCAATTTCTACATATTTACAAATGGTAAGCATACAAACTACAATTTGTAATGAAAGAGCTACAAAGAAGCTACACTATCTCGACAACTCAGACATTTAGATGTCAGAGACACACGACAACTCAGATACTTGCACCAAAAGGTGGACATGCTATGTTAGCTTTACGGTTGCAAGACACGTACAGCAATCAGGATGGTTTCTCAGATTACATTGCATTAGATTTCAAAAAAAAGTTAAAAAAACCAGACTGTTAAAATTGCGTTAATCTGAAAGAGTTAAAAACAAGCAGACTGTTAAAATTGCGTTAATATGAAGGGAATAAGGGTATATTACAGTGTTGTTGGCATCCGAAGCATCCATAGCACGAGCGGAGAATAACGAGCGTTTGGCCGTCATCGTAACCTGCAAAACCAATTTATATCCATAGACTGTGAATACCATGTTCATAAATATTGTTGCAGAGTATAAACTTATGACGAAAAATGTCTATGCTTACAATTTTTTCAAATGTAACTAAAATGTGAACTAAACAACAAAATCATCAGCACCATCAACATCGTTCTCGTCTTCATCATGGTCACTAAGTATAACATCATCCTCAGAAATATAATCACCATCGTAATCATAGTCATCTTCATCGGTGCTACTCTCATCTCTGACGGCGGTTGTGACAGTTTTATCAACATGAGGGAGGTCAACTGAGGTGCCTTCTAAATCCGCCCTACTCCAGCGAATTGGAACATCATCCAGCTGTTGACTACTAAAAGGTTCTGCCAGAGGACAGGTAACAGAATCATTGCCATTTTCTCTCTCAGGTACATCAAAAAACTCTCTCGGTGTCATCCCTATAGCAACACTCCAGTCGGCATGAACAGGGTCTTTCATATACCAAACTTGCTGAGCTTGAGAGGCTAAGATGAATGGTTCATCCGTTACTAAGTTCCGTTTATACAACAGATGCTTAAAGTTAACTAGAGTAAACTTGTACTCGTCTTGTTTCTAACCAAATCTGTTATCCACCCAGTCACACTTGAACATCACAAACTTGACGTCATTCGAGTAACGTAGTTCAATCACTTTTGTCAGTATGCCATAAAACTCCACGTCACCAGTACGTGGACGTCGGTCATTTGCAGTGGCGTAACTCTGTGTCGATGCACTAACCATAACTCCACTATTTTGGGTTCTCCTCCTTCTTTCTCTATATTTTGTATGAAACCTTAGACCATTGACTACATACCCTGAGTATTGTCTTGCCCACTGATCAGGACCAGATGACAGAATCCGTACTTCATCGGATATATGAGATCCGGTTCCTGAAGCGTTAACCTACAATTACACCGATATATTGTTTTATATCATATAAATTTCATATTACATATGACGAGTATTAAACATGATTTACAAACTTACACGGTTCTGTAGCCAACTTGGAAAGCTTTCATTATGTTTTTTCTTGATTTCCCACTCAGTTGATCAACCATTTGCTGACCTTATTAGTGCAAGATGTTCACTGCATATAAATAAATATAAGTGTTAAACTAGATTTTATTAAATTTTGTAAGGATTTAACTCGATAATTAAAGTGCGGAATTACTCTCTGAACGGGTCAATTGAGGTTGTATTCTCCAGTACGTATCTATGACACTGCTCCCACTCGACAGTATCTAGGAAAACCTGTTTTGCAGCACCTATGGGACGACCACCACTCCCATCATCAACATTCCTTGAAGGCCGATTCAATTTTGTCTCCACGTCATCCAAGTACCTACTACAAAAGTTTAAACACTCTTCGACTAAGTAACCCTCAGCAATGGAGCCCTCTGGATGATTTCGGTTCCGAACGTACTTTTTTAGGGTAAGCAGGTACCTATTTAAATAGAAAAATACACTAGTGAGAACTAAAAATACACGTGACCAGGTCATTTTAGAAGTAAAATGTTAATTTACTGTATGTGAAATTACCTCTCAATATGGTACATCCATCGATAAACGACTGGTCCTGCAATTCTAGCTTCTTCTGCTAAATGAATTGGAAGATGTAGCATGATATCGAAAAACGACGGAGGAAATATCTTCTCCAAGTGAACCATTGTTAATTTGATTTTCTCTTGAAGCTCGTTAAATTGGAATTGATCCAACCCTTTTGAGCACAACTTTCGAAAGAAAGTACACAACTCAATCAACACGCTGACAACATTCTTGGGTAAAAGACCTCGCAAAGCAACAGGCAACAACTGTTGCATTAATATGTGACAGTCATGACTTTTGAGTCCGGTAATAGTTCCCTCCGTAAGATTTATACGTCGTGAAATATTCGAAGAATACCCACCTGGGAATTTTACATCTTTCAGTACTTTCAAAAACTGAGCCTTATCAGCTTTAGTCATAGTGAAACTAGCATGGGGCAAAATAGCTTTTCTGTTGGCCTTGTATTGAGGATGGAGGTCACTACGTATTTTCCATTCTTCAAGATCGAGCCGAGCATTTAAATTATCTTTACTCTTTCCTTGAACGCCAAGAATAGTATTAACAACACTATCGCAAACATTCTTTTCAATGTGCATAACATCAAGATGGTGGCGTATTAGGTGATCCTTCCAGTAAGGTAAATCAAAGAAAATACTTTTCTTTTTCCAATTTGAGGACTGGTCATTCTGACCGGTGACTCTAGATCTAGATTTACGCTTCCTCTTTTGACCAACCAACAACGGCCCACTTTTTTCAACATTTCCAAACTTGTTTTGAATGTACTTAACCTGCTCTAAGATATCCTCCCCAGATAATACTGGGGGATGTTCTCTGGTTTCTGTTTCTCCGTTAAAGTTTCTTTTATCGCTCCTTAACCTGTGACCCTCATCTAAGAAGCGACGATGCCCTAGATAACAATGTTTCTTACTATTCCTCAACCAGTGAGAATCAGTGTTGTTATTGCAAGGTGGGCAAGCCAATCTTCCCTTTGTGCTATAACCAGATAAGTTTGCATATGCAAGCTGAATGTCGTAAAATTCCATCGTCTACCCGTACCTCATCGTGCCATCTCATATTAGATGTTGTTTTGGAGCACATATACAACCGCTGAAGTCTTGGTTTCAAAGGGAAATACCTGACTTGTTTTAATGCAACCTTAGAGAACTTAGTTGTTCCATCATCTAAGGTAACATCAGAATCTTTGTACCTCATACTTCCGCATATATCGCATTTATCTAGAGATTGCTTATCCTTCCAGAACAACATGCAGTCATTTGGGCAAGCATCATACTTTACGAAACTGAAACCCAAAGACTCTTTAATCTTTTTGGCTTCATAAAATGAATTTGGTAAATGTTTGCTCATTGGATATGCTTTTTTTATCAATTGGATAGTGTCATCGAATGCGACATTCGGTAATCCATACAAGACTTTTATGTGTAGTAATTTAACCACAAAAGATAATGTAGTGAAATCGGTGCAACCAGGATACAACTCTCGCTCGGCATCCTCTAAGAGCTTCTTATATTTGTTATACTCCTTATCTTGCTCGGGATTTGAATTCTCATTTTGCATTCCATTAAGAAACGCATGTTCATGATGAACCCCAAAGGCCTCATTCACCATACCAACCATGTCATCACCAATGCATTCATCCACATTTCCCCCCTCATTGACCTCACAGGACTCTCCATGTTCTGTCCACTTAGTATACGCAGCATAAAATCCGTTACAGATTATGTGCTCCCTAACGACTTGCCGTGTTACGTAAAATCGGTTTACACACTTGCGACAAGGGCAAATTATCTTGCCATCCTCTGGTTGGTTTATGTAGGCAAAGTTAAGAAACCTTTCACAACCCTCCAAATAAGATGGATCACTCCTATCTTCTAAATGAATCCAACTCTTATCCATTACCCCTCTCTTAATTAAGCAGCAAACAATACCTATATGCATCACATAAAACATACACCATGCATGTCAATAAAACAGAATTAACCAGGCATACTTGCGAAACAAACAGAAACATAATTGAACTCCTAAATTAGGCAACAATTACATTAATGTTGAAACACCAGTGAAGTTATCATAAGCACATTCGGTACTTGAAATTTCAACATAACGTATGAAGATTGAACCAATTCATAGTCTGCGATTAAGGATTCATATAGATTGAACCAATTCACAGATTCAAGTAGATTGAATCCATTACAGATTCATATAGATTGAACCAATTCATAATGTAAGAAGATTGAACCAAATCATCAATTAAACCAATTCAAGTTCAGAGTAGGCACACAACATTTACCAAATAGAGTAGGCACACAGCATTTACCAGATACATATAGATTTCTACAACACACAGCATTTACCAAATAGAGTAGGCACACTACAGCAGTAGAAGATAACACAGATCACAACTAAGCTTTGTAAACCAAATTCAAGTTCAGAAATCAAAACAAGAGAAGAGAGAGGATAGTACCTGAACTGAGCTTTGTAAACCACAACAAAGAACCCTAATTGAACTCCTGTAGTAAACCTGAACAAAGAACCCTAATTGAAATCAGAACCCTAATTGAAATCAGAACCCTAATTGAAACCACGAACCTTAATTGAAACCACGAACCCTAATTGAATTAGACGAAGAGACTACCTGAGACTAGAACCACGAACTCCGGTTGTAAAGGGCCACCTGAGACTAGAACCACGAACTCCGGTGCCGAGCCACGAACTGAGAGGGAGATGAAGATGAGTTTTGGTGAGATGACTTTTGAGATTTGAGATGAGTTTTGGTGAAATATTGAGAGGGAGATGAAGATTTGGTGAAAGATTGAGAGGGAGATGAAGATTTGGTGAAAGATTGAGAGGGAGATGAAGATTTGGTGAAAAATTTTGAGAGGGAGATGAAGGAGATGGCGGGTTGAGTGAAATTTCTGAGAGGGAGATGAAATGAGCATCGGGTTTTGTTTCAGATGAGGCTGCTGTTTCTTTTTTTTCTTTTTTTTCCTCGTTGCAGCATTAACGTTAATGCTGCACAGCTGAGTCAGAAAAAAGCAGCATTAATGGGATTAATGCTGCAATGTGTATGCTGTTTAGCCAAAACCTTGCAGCATTAATCCATTAATGCTGCAATTTAAAAGCACTTTTGCCAAAAATTGCAGCATTATAGAATTAATGCTGCAATTTTACAGCATTTGCTTTGCAACATTAATATTAATGCTGCTTTAGGGTACCAATTACCGCATTTGTTCAAATGCTGCAAAAAAAATGTTGTATTTGCTAATATTTCTAGTAGTGGAGACAGATGAAGAGCTTCTTAGCCACCTTGTAACTGGGTGAACCAGGGATATGCAAGTTCCAGACAAAGGAAATAATTTCAAAGGCAGCATCAAAGTTCAGCCACCAAGCTTCAAATTTGGGGTAAGAATATCCAACATGTGACGAAGTATTGATAAAGTTAAGTAAAATAGGAGAATGGTCAGATACAGTCATACATAACGTGGTAACGTGGAGATCAGGGAATAGGTTAAGAAGGCCAAAATTACACCAAGCTCTATCAAGTCTCCCAAAGGTGGGAGTGGAAGAGGTTCTGTATTTCGACCATGTAAACCAAGGACCACAATTGCAAACCTCTAACAAATTCCATAAATTGATAAAATTTAGAAAGGAGTTAGCACCCCTGAGATTAGAGGATCCAGGACCAGCTTTGTCATGCTGATAAACAACCTGATTAAAATCCCCAATAAGAACTAGAGGCTCATTGATGGGGAGAACATTGTTAAATTCGTTCCACACAAAGTCCCTATCATCATAATAAGGGGAACCATACACTAAGTCTAGATTCCATTGACCCCTAATGTTGTCAGTGACCTTGATGAGAATTAGGTTGAAGAAAAACTAACTGAACAACTCATAGAAGAACTATTCCAGACACAATAGAGGCCACCCCTAGATTCATTAGGATCAACCCCAAAAGAGGAATCAAAGCCTAGCTTTCTAAATTTCTTATTAATAAAAACAACTTCTTTTTTAGTTTCTGACAAGAAGATTAGAGAGGGCTTATGGTTTTTGGCCAATTTAAAAACTTCAGAAATTGTAGAGGCTTGACCAACTCCTCTACAGTTCCAACTTAAAAGCTTCATGGTGATTTGGATGGTTGTTTTGGGACAACCATCCTAAACCCCATTGAGTTCTTGAAAGATTTGCTTGGTGGGTTAAAATCAGGCGGCAAGATTTCATCTCTGAGTCGTTTTTTGAACTTAAAATTTAGAAAAAGTGGGGAGAAGGGATTATAAACAAAAAATAAAGGGTTACCTTTCTGCATGGCTTTGCTAGTTTTTGTTCTTGCCCTCTTAACCTTGATCAAACTGAATGGAGAACTCATCTGTGAAGAACTGGTATCTCTCTTCTTGTTTGGCTTCTGCACTTTTGTCTTGGATTTTTTTGAGAGAACTGCTTTCTTCTTCACCTGAACTGAGGACCCTTCTCCTTTTTTTATCTTAATGCCCACCACATCTTTGGATTTTTTTGCTCTGGCTCTTTGTTTCCTCGGCGCCATCTTGTCTTTCTCAGCAATAGCTTTATCTAGATCTGCAATTTCTCGCTTCCTCTGAGAGGGATCAAACTCATTCTCTGTGGTGACGGATGGAGTAAAATCAGGGGCTTTCATTACAAATCCAGAGTTTCGAATAATTTTATAAGTGGTGGGGAGGGTACGCATGGTGTTGGGACTGGGAAAGTTTTGATGGCGAGTGGTTGAGGCGAAGGAGGCGAAGGAGGGTGGTAAAGTGGTGGGAAAAACGTATGTAACTCCCGGTTCTTTTCCTTTTGTAGTAATGATGGGAGGCAGTTGAACCAACTCCTGGGGAAGGGAATCATCAGGGAGAACGTTTGCAGTTACTGAGGTTCATTCGAAACTTGAACTTTGAACATGCATTGGGAGGGGTGTTGAATTAAGGGGAAGAGCAAACGGTTCGGTGGTAGTGCATTCATTGAACTGATTCAGATGGATTGAAAAGGGGGATGGGTGAGTAACTGCTGGTATGTGATCCGGCCAAATGAATTGATGAGGGGTATTAAATGTGGTGCATGCAGGGTTGGTGGAGGTGTTGCCTATAAATTCTGGGTCAGGCAAGATTGGGGGAGTTTTATTGAATTCTTCACATTGAGTCTGTGAGCATGGTGTGAAGAATGGTTCATCAGGGGATGAAGATCTACTGTCAACAGAGAAGACTAAATTGTGAGGAGCTTCTTGAGTGTGTTCTTGAGAGGGGGGTAGGGTGAAATCATAGATTGGGGTGACACTGGTGTCAAAATTCATTGTGCGAAAGGGGCCATTTTTGGAGTGGGATTTGAGAAGGTTAGTGAAGAGGGGCTGTTTGGGTTCACATAAAATGGCAGACTTGAGAGGAAGTGGGATTGGAGATACCACAATTCCAGCTTTTCCAAAACTTCAACCAGGTTAGATTTACAATCTTTGTTTGTATGACCAACTATACCGCATCAATAACAGACCTTAAACACACTTTCATAACTGAAATAAACCCATTTGAGGGGCTCATTAGCCAACTTCACATATGTTCCAGGAACCAAAGATTCATCCATATTGATCCTAACTTTGATTCTTAAACCATACCAGTTTCTAACCCTTTCATAAGACCAATCGATCACTAACAGATTTCCAACAAGGACACCCAAATCATTTGCATGATCAAAATGGAATCCCTCAAGAGGGCAGTTAGGAACTTGAAACCAAAGGTCTGCATGTGAGAAATCAACCTCCATGAGAGCTTGATTAGGCATTCTCTCTTTGAAAACAAGGCTTAAACCATGAAAAGTGACCACTGATTCATTTAGGAAGTAGTCCTTGTCTTTCTGATTTTGAAAGTGAAACAAATATCTAACATCTTTCTTTGAAAGCTCTTTTTTCTCCACCAAAATATTTCCAAACGTTTTCCAATTTTTTGTGATTTCAGTTTGCATGATTGCATGAGAGAGGGTTTTGGACCCAATGAACTTGGCTATCAGGGTGTTCTTTGTGAGCTCTCTGAAAGCATAAGCTTTAACAGGGTCAAGAGCAAGAAATGATCCCCTTTCATCTAGCCTTTCCTCTCTGGAATCGTTAGAAGAAAAGCTATTGAAATCCATGCAATAAGGATTATACATGGAAGACAAAGAGAACAACAAAAAGAAGCAAGAGAAGAAGCTATGAGAGACAGAAATAAGTGAAAGAACCAGAGTCACTATATACTAATGGATTGAACCTGCAACACAAAGAGATCAAGCAATTGATATTGAAAAAACCCAGCTGAATCAATAGAAAATATTTTCATAACACACGAAACTAGACATGCAAATGATGAGGTCTAAATTAGAAAAAGAGAGATGAAGGGTGATTGGGGAGAAAGACAGGCGTTGACAAAAGAATTAGGGGAGAGGGTTATGATTGAGAGATTGATGGGCTCAAGGAGCTGTTGTTGATGCTCATGGGGAGCAGAAGAGGCTCGGAGGAGAGCAAAGTTGTTGTGAATCTCATATAAATGAATACCTTGAGCCAGAGGAAATTATTTATAAGGCGATGTTATTTGTTTATAGAACATTCGATTAACACCTATGCCAAGTCGGGATTGGAGAAAATTATTCAATGGCGAGGAGGTTATTCATTTATTGATGTTATATTGTATTATTATTTTGGAATGGAACGGAGAGAATTACAAAATTCTGCCTCAGTGGGGCCAGAGCCACTAAGGGCAAAAGAGGTCAACCACCCCCACCCCTTCAAAAACGGAAACATGAAAACACATCTCCATTTTTATTGATATCTTCAATTGTGGCCCTATAAAATAAAATGTCGCATGGTTATTTCAACCCAGTTTCACTCTTTTAACTCTCTTCTCAAAAAATTATGCAAACTCCCATGTATGACTTTCCTAGAACCTTTTGTTGGGTAGGCACAACCACTTACAGTACATGGAAGTATAGGAATTTCCTATGCTTCAGGAACAATTCTGATCAGGTTGTGAAATTTACTTCGCCCAATTATCATGTCAAGGTTCTGAAAGAGAATCAGAGATTCAAGAATGAATAACAGGAAAGAGTAAAAGGCAAATAAGGGTTTTCATTAGAATCAGTAAAGGTGATACATGAATGAATTAGGTTAATGAACCGATACAACCGAGGAGACTAAATACAGATGCATTTACAACTGTTGGATTAAATCCAACGGGTGGATATCAACGGGCAGAAAGGAAGCTTCCAGAGAACGCGTCTTATTGAGTAACCCTAGTGGATTTGGGTTGAGAAGGAAATGGGCTTGAGGTTCTGTGAAGCTGGCCCGAACTTGAGTTGTATTTTAGCAAGGCCCAATAGGTGATAATGAAGTCCAGTAACTTGATCCCAATAACATCATCTTCTAATAGTCTCCCGTAAACTCATGGTTGTTGAAGTTGCACCATGAGTTTAGTTTTGAGATCTTGAAATTGAACCGGAGGAAGACTCTTGGTAAATAAGTCAGCAATCTGATCTGTACTAGACACAAAATCAACAGTAAGTTCTTGATTCATAACTTTCTCACGTACAAAATGATAATCAATTTCTACGTGTTTCATTCTAGCATGAAAAATAGGATTGGTCGTCATACTCAAGGCAGATTTGCTATCGCTAAAAAGACTAGGTGCAGAAGGTATGTAAAGACGAAGATCACGAAAAAGTTTGCGAAACCAGGAAATGTCAGCAGCACCAGTTGCTAAAGCCCGATACTCAGCTCCAGCTGACGAACGGGCCACAGTGGGTTGCTTCTTTGAAGCCCAGTGTACTGGATTTGGGCCTAAAAAGACTACAAGGCCACTTGTACTGCGGCGGTCAGTTGGGATTCCGACCCAATCCGCATCTGTAAAAACATGTAAAGGGAGATGACCATGAGTATAAAGTAAAACGTGTTGTTTTGTGCCTTGAAGATATCGTAAAATACCTTTGGCACACCCAAGATGAGTTTATGTAGGTTGATCCATAAATTGGCACAAATGGTTGACGGCAAAATCTATATTTGGGCGACTAAATGTTAAGTACTATAATTCACCCAAAAGTTGTCGAAAAATTGTTGGATTTGCAAGAGGTTTCCCATCTAAAAGATGGAATTTGATACCAGGAGCTAATGGAGTAGGACAAGATTTGCAAAAACTCATGTTAAACTTTTGTAATAAGTCAGAAATGTATTTTTCTTGGTGAATAAAAATTCCAGAAGTAGTTCTGTGAATTTTCAGACCCAAAAAATAAGTGAGGGGTCCGAGAGTAGTCATTTCAAACTCTTTGTTGAGTTGGTAACAAGATATGTGATAAAAGATGTGTCTTTTCCAGTGAGGATTATGTCGTCAACATACAATAGCAAAACAGTAATATGTGAGTGATTGTGTCTAATAAACAAAGAAGAGTCAGCATAAGATGACTTGAAACCTAGAGATAATAAAAAACTTGTAAAACGATCAAACCAGGTCCCAGGGGCCTGTTTTAACCATAAATAGATCTATGTAATAAACAGACATGATTAGGAAAGTTTGGGTTTGTAAAACCAGGGGGTTGAGTCATAAATACAGTTTCACGAAGTTAGCCGTGAAGAAAGGAATTTTTGACATCTAGCTGCTGTAAGGGCCAAGAGAAAGTTGCAGCAAGAACAAGAATACATCTTACAGTAGCATGTTTGGCAAATGGGCTAAAGGTTTCATCATAATCCAATCCTGGAGTTTGATGAAACCCCTTAGCCACCAAACGTGCTTTATAGCGAGATATGGAGCCATCTGGGTTGTATTTGGTGCGAAACACCCATTTATTGCCAATAATATGGCAGAGGTGCAGCAACCAAGGACCAAGTATGTTGTTTCAGAAGACTATTATGTTCATCAATCATAGCTTTTCACCATTCTGGGTTTTTGCAAGCCTCAGAAAAAGTGTGAGGATCAGAAGAGGTTGTAACATTATGAAACCCAGTATGAGCAGGTGCGGAAAATAAAAGTTTCTTTTTAACAATACCAGATTTGCTGCTAGTAGTCATGTGATGACCGGGGGGTGGATATGGATTGTTGGGCATCATTGGACTGGAGGGAGATGCCATGCCAGTACTAGATGAAGATGAAGACGCCTGACCTGTGACTGGAGTCGTAGTGGTACCAAGATTTTCAGTAGTAGGCTGCATTCCTCCAAGTTCCTCAGCATAGTGAGTGTCATCATGGGGAGATGACATAGTAGGTGTGGTGGTAGGGATAGTCGAGGGGGAGGGACATTTTGTGTAGTATATGTTCTTGCAAAAGAAGAGAAGTCAGTACATGGTTCAGAAGAAGTTGAAGCATTAGCAGTTTCAGAGTAAGGAAAGCAATACTCATAAAAAATGACATCTCTGCTAACATAAATTTTTTTGTCATTTTGATCAAAACATAGATTACCATTAAAACCATCTGCATATCCTAGAAAAATAAATGTTTTAGTTTTTGGAGATAATTTGGATGAGGTATAAGGTGTAAGACGTGGATAGCAAGCACAACCAAAGATTTTCAATTTAGTATAGTCAGGTTTCTTTTTAAATAGAATTTCAAATGGTGATTTATTTTGTGTGTTAACACTAGGCATTCTATTTATAAGATAATTTGCAGTTGCAATAGCATGATACCAGAAATAAGAAGGCAAACTTGCATTGTGCATCAAAGTTACAGCAGTTTCTACAATGTGTATGTGTTTACGTTCAGACACTCCATTTTGTTGTGGTGTGTGTGGACAAGATCTCTGGTGTGTAATGCCATGTGTGCTAAGAAATGTTTGAAACAAGTATGACATGTATTCTCCACCTCCATCAGTTCTAAGAACTGTAATAGAGCAATTAAGTAATTTTTCAACAAAGGCTTTAAGTTTTTCAAACACAGCAGGCACTTCAGATTTGTTATGTAATGGAAATAACCAAGTGAATCTAGAATAACCATCAATAAACAAGACATAAAATTTGTAACCATGATAGGATCTTGTAAGCAGGACCCCAAACATCAGAATGCAGAATTTCTAATGGTCTTTTCACAACAGTTTGAGATTGTTCATATGGCAACCTAGTGATCTTTCCAGCAAGGCAAGATTCACAAACAGTATTGTTATGGTTTGATTTAACTGAAGAACACTTAACACATTTTTACTCAGACCCTGGTACAATATTTTGCCAGGAGAGGACTTGAAAGGTATGGACTGAGACTGGATTGGATATAGACCATTTTTACTCAGACCCTGGTACAATATTTTGCCCGTAGCCATGTCCTGAATGCAGAATGAGGTTTTATCAAAAATAAATCTCACATTATTATCACAACACATTTTGTTAACAGACAGTAAGTTGGCAGATAAAGTAGGTACATGTAGAGTATTTGATAAATGAAAAGAACAAGTAGATGTTGAGAGAATAGCAGTACCAGAGTTCTGAATGGAGAGAGATGAGCCATTACCAATGGTGACTGTATCATTACCATTGTAAGGGTCAGATAGAGAAAGATTCTTCAAATCAGCTGTCATATGTGTGGATGCACCAATATCAGTAAGCCAAAAGTTGGAAGGAGACACCTGAGAGTTTGTGCTAGCAGCCATTGCAACAAGCTGTTCTGGTGGATTTTTGCCTTGATATGCAAAATCCATCCTGTGATAGCAGTCTATAGCAGAGTGATAATCGTTCCCACAGATTTGACAATTAATTGGAGTCTTGGGTCCCTTGTTGTAGTTGTTAGACCCAGAATAGGAAGAGTTATCACCAGATTGACCATAATAGGATCCTCGACCCCTATTATAGTTAATATTTTGACCATAACCAGTCCTCTGTCCTCCTCTTTGGCCAAAGGATCGACCCCTGTGGTAGTCAAAACGACCACGACCACCGCGACTAGACCCATGGTTCCGATTGCCCCCAGTAAAACGACCGAAACTGGACTGACCTCGTGCTTGGTTGTTAGAATAAGTGGAATAAAAAGCAGTAGGGGTAGCTGAATCTTGAGAAACAGTTTGGGATTCAAGAATTTGTTCTTCTTCTTTGAGTAAAACATGAAGTTCTTGAAATGAAAGAGGGGTTGAATGAGGTCTCAAAGCAGAACGAAAATAATTCTACTCAATCGGTAGACCATTTAGAACATATAAAAGCATGTCGTCTTCATCAATCTTAACAGAACAAACAGAGAGTTTATCACGAATCAATTTGAGTTTTTGCATGTAGAGATCTATAGAATCTGAACGTTTCTTTGTATTTCGAAGATCGGATTTGAGTTGTAAAATATTTGCACGAGAGAGAGAGAGGCGTAGCGAGATTCTAAAACCAACCAAGCAGATCGAGAGTCAGTAATACCTATCACCTGAGACAAAGCTTCTTGAGAAAACGTGGCATTAACCAGAGTGAGAAGTGCCTGATCTTGAATATGCCAAGCAATATAAGCCGGATCTACAACCTCGATGACTGAACCATTGTCGCCGATAAGAAACTGAGCCGGACACGGTGAAGAGCCATCGAGATACCCAAACAGAGATTGGGTTTTAAGTATGGAAGTTAATTGATGCTTCCACAGAATGAAATTTTTTCCATCGAGTTTTTGGGGCATAAGATTATGAATATTGGATAGTAAAGCAAGAGGGTTTGATTGATTCGCCATTGGAGCGATTTGAGAAAGCATAACAGAGGTTGAAGGCTCTGATACCATGAAAGAGAATCAGAGATTCAAGAATGAAGAACACAAAAGAGTAAAAGGCAAATAAGGGTTTTTATTAGAAGTAAAGGTGAAACATGAATGAATTAGGTTAATGAACCGATACAACCGAGGAGACTAAATAGAGATGCATTTACAACGGTTGGATTAAATCCAATGGGTGGATATCAACGGGCAAAAAGGAAGCTTCCAGAGAACGCGTCTTCTTGAGTAACCCTAGTGGATTTGGGTTGAGAAGGAAATGGGCATGAGGTTCTGTGAATCTGGCCGAACTTGAGTTGTATTTTAGCAAGGCCCAATAGGTGATAGTGAAGTCCAGTAACTTGAGCCCAATAACATCATCTTCTAATAGGTTCCGGCTAGCCAGTTCTTAGAGAGTTGGCAGCTGCAGTCCATGCCCATTACTCTTAAGGATTCTCATGTCCAAGGGTTGTCAAGCATCAAAGGGAAGCTATGCACCAGTTGATCTCTAAATATTTTTGTTTGGAGAAGGAAACTCAAGAAAATAAATCGTGCCATGTGGAGAGCTCAAAATAACAGGCTTATTCTTTCTTCTCACAACAGGATCTTTGAGGATTGCATCACAAATGCTATCTTGGACTATATTGTTGCAGCTATTCGTTACATGTTGGCCAGAGGCTATACCCATATTTGTTTTCAGACTTCTAACAAATGTGTCTTCCATTTGCTCACCCAGATGAAGGAGAATCCCAAGAATGGGCAGAAGGTGTGGCCAAGAAGGTGGAAAAAAAAAGTTGCTGGATCTGGAGATGATTATGTCTACTTTGATGTTTTAAAGTTAATTTGTGTAATATGAACATGAGCATGAACTAAGGGTTCTGTTTTAATTTTTTTGGTTTGTTTAGTCTTTTGATTTGTTTAGGCAGCGGGTGGAAGCCTGTTTTTTGGCTGCTGTTGTTCCCCTGTTGGGGAAGTCTTCGATTTCTGTTCTAGCTTTTGGTTAGGTCTGCTACTTGGTCTCGTTTGAGTTTGGTTTCTTAATGAAGTTCTCGCTTTTATGTCAAAAAATAAAAATAAAATGTCACTATTTACGTTCTTGTAATTGCAATTATCACTCCCTTTTATTTGCCATTTTGAGTTGTGTCTCTAAAAATAGTATGCAATTTTCTAATAACTGCAAATAGCCATTACTTATAATATTCTGTTAGGATTCTTGTTCTCTTTAGATGGATGCATGGGCGGATCCAAGTAGGGGCAACCCCCCCCCCCCCCCCCCCCCCCCTCCTCCTCTCCTGGACACAATCAGTACTTTGGTTCAGTGGCTATGAGTTTGGTTTTAGTAAGGGACACCCAAGGTTTAATTATAGGCAACAACATAGTTTTTGGACAAAACAGCACCACCTTTTTGTAGGAGAACTATTTTTTTAATATACACAATTACCCCTTTAAGTTTTCATATATACACAACAAAACATGGTATTTATTAAATTGGCATATTTTTTATTCATTAAAATTTAAAATCTATACAGTCTCTTTCAAAAAAAAGTGTGCCCCCCCCCCCCCCACCAAAATCCTGACTCCGCCACTGGATGGATTTCATAATTTAGCTGCTTAGTGGAAATATTTGATTGATTTTTTTTAAAATTGTGCCCTCCATCTTGGCCAATTCTTGCCTCCGCCAAAGACTGGGACGGAGTTATCGATGTACAGGACTCCTAATTCGGGCCGCAAGTTGACAATTGAACTAGGCTTCAGTTAAGTCGAAAATCGTTATTGAAATGAGCTTTCTGGGCCTATTACTCCTAATTCTTTTTTTCTCCTTTTTTTTGAGGAAAACAATTTCATTAACCATCAAAAGAATTACCACAACTCATTTCCTAAAAAAGAAAAGAATTACAACTCAATATGTGCTCTACTGCACCATCCACTCATCACCCAACCCATGTGTGTCATGGGCCAAAGCCTCGCAAATACATCCTTGTGGTTGGTCCAAGAAAGAAACATGTTCCTCTTTCATTGCGGTGACTACGAATGCTAGCTTTAAGTCCATAATTTAATTTATATGGATGTATTTTGCAAATTTTCCGTCCGTGCAAAATGAATTTTCAACTTAAAAGATTATGTTCATTTCAACAACAAAAAAACTTAAAAGACTATACAAATGTTGTAAATTTGGGCTTTTTACAGGGCCGGAGTCAGGTATTCGAAACACTTGGGACACTTTTACAAGGAATTTAAAATACTTAGGATACTATTGTAATTTTGGGTAGGGCATAATTTAAATTTTTTATACTACCTCTGTTTCGTCTGTTTCAGCTTACTTTCCTAAAACGGATGTTTCATCTGTTTCAGCTTACTTTCCTATTTTGGTAATGTTTTGATGCTAAATGTCTAATTTACCCTTTCAGCACATAAACTATCGAACTAAATCAACCCCTGTATTTCTCCTCACAATTCCCAGTAGACAGATAGCTAGAGAGAGAAAGAGAGATAGAGAAACAAAAAAGACCCAACCCTTTTGAATCTTCAAAGCAAGATCTGTTCATGCTTGCTGATTAACGTGTTCTTTCGTGTCGATTTCTTTTCTTTGATCTTCCTCCTCTTCAAATCAAGATCACTATTGGATATATTCTGAGTCGATCGCCAGTTATGGGTTTGGAGGCGTGGGCTTGTTTCCGGAAGCGGAGGCGGCTGGGTTGGTGGTGGTGGAAGCCAGAAGAGGAGGAAGACGATGAAGGGAAACACACTGAGCATAAGACGGTGGCGTCGGCGTCGGAATAGACGGTGGCGGTGGCGTCTGGTTCGACCGGCGGCGAGGTGAGGCTTCTTCTTCTTCTTTCTTTCTTCTTTCCTGATAAACATCATCTTATTCTTCGTCTCTGATGTCTTTCAGTGCAGAGATTTGTCATGAAAGGAAGATCAAGTTTGAAGCAATTTAAATTTCTGTGTTTACCAAATGAACAGTAACTTTACTGTTCATTTGGTATTTGCCACCTTGTTTCAGTAGCCGTTGGATGAGGTGAAGGGGTTATAATCTCAGCCGTCAGATCTCAGTGAACGTTGGGTTTAAACACATAAGTGGAGCGTCGTCGTTTTGGCCTCCTAGCTCCTGATTGGACCACGTCATCTAATGCGGGTCATTCCTTGCTGAAGTGGCAGCTGAGTGGATTAGTTAGTTACTCACTTCTCTTATTTATGTATTGACCCCAATAGTTGGCTTAATTACAGTAACAGTAGTAGTATAAATATTTGTAATTCATTTCCGTTGAATTATCATGAATGAAATTATCAAATCAATCTCTCATCTATCATTCTTCTCTCTGAATCTGCAAAACTCTTCTCTAAATTCTTCAATCTAGGTCAGGAAATTACTCAATTCCTGACAAATTGGTATCAGAGCTGCTTCCCCTGCCCTTTGATTTCAGAAATGGGACCTAGAAAAACAGCGGCGACTCAATTTGATTCCGTCGAAGGTGTCAAATCCCATCTCCAAGCCGTCGACAACGCCATTGAAGAGATCCGCAGTGGGCAAGACCTCATCCATGGCCGATTGACGCAACTCGACAGCGGACAAGACCTAATTCATGGGCGGCTGGCACAGCTAGATGAAATTGGGGGTTTGAAGGAGGAGATCCTGAAACTGATGAACTGCTACAACCTTCTAGCAGGTGAACGGAACAAGGCACAGAGTGAGTCCATATTAGGGCAACCTAAGGAGCAATCCACTATCACCAACAGCATCCGAGGGAAAGGAATTTTGGGATCTACAAGCCAGACCACTCCAGTTCAATTGGGGTTCAATGAAGGTATAAACCCTAACTTGGGTAAAACCAGTCAATACAATTCCCTACCGGTACCCAAAATTGAATTTCCTAAGTTTGATGGATCTGACCCACTAGGATGGCTGCAGAAAGCTAATAGATATTTCCAACTACATCAGCTTAATGATTTGCAGAAGTTAATTCTGGTTTCACTCAATTGTGTGGATGATGCTGATAGCTGGTTTATGGTGGAATTTGAACAATTGGAAGATGTTAGTTGGGAAATGTTTAGTAATAAATTGTGTGATGAATTTTTGGAGGCTGGATATGAGAATGTACTAGGAGAATTTCAGAGAATTAGTCAAGACAGTACAGTACAAGAGTACATGAAGAAGTTTGACACCTTGAGGCATAGGGTGAAGGCATTGTATTCATGGGCTGATGATCAATACTTTCTCAAGATCTTCTTAGGAGGATTAAAAATGGAGATCAAGGCTGCTGTGTATTTGCTGCATCCAAGGACACTGTCAGAAGCCAAAGGAATGGCTAGAATGCAAGAAGTGAATCATAATACTAGCAAGAAGGATGTGATTCATGATATACAACAACTAATGAAGGGGTGGACAAAATCTGGGAATGCCAACTACAAACAGAAGAGTAATGTGCCCAGCTGGGAAGGAAAACCAAAATTAGAAAACAGCCCCATTAGTTTCAATAACTACAAAAAGTTAACCCTTGCTGAAATGCAAGAGAAGAGGGAACAAACAGTGCTATTTTTGTGAAGAGCAATACACCCCTGGCCACAAGTGCAAGAAGCCTCAATTATTCTTGGTGACTAGAAGTGAAATGGATGAGAATGAAGAAGGGGAAACTTGTTGGAATTGTGCCCTAGAGGCAATCAATTAATTGTGACATTTATGGATTTACGATTCATTATGTTATCGATATGGAGATATGTTAACATGAATGAAGTCATTAGAATATAAGTGTTATATTCTTAAATATCCCTAGTCAATTATAATGATTAATGGGACAATCATCTATAGACTAGTATGGGGTTGGATTGATATGGAGATATCATGATCCAACACATGGGTATGCATTAGGAGTAATGGCATACTGGATTGACCCATCTCCGAGAAGGCTACATACACGTTATGTTAAGTCACAAGCGCTTCTCGCGGTGCAATGGTATTGTCATCCTTAGACTTGAAGTCACTAGATTATCTAGTTGTGGATTATTGTGATCTTGGTAGCGTTAAACGCTACACCGTAACTGGGTAGTTATAAAGGCGTGTATTGGATACAATAAGAAGCAAGCTTAGAGATCGTAGTGGACGTAGATAGAATTTTTCCCTCCCACATAACGGGAGCAAATATCCTAGGCCACTCGAGGGATAGTGCTTATAAAATGTCTGGCCAGACTCAAATAAATCAATATGGGATATTGATGTTATTTGCACGAATAAGGCTAATCCCATGGATCGAGAAACTATGGATTGGATATACGAGTGTGACTTGTATGTCTCGTGTCCAATCCGGATATTGAGACAAAGGGATGAGACAATTACTTGTACAAGGTTTGTCATGATGACTATTCTATTTGTTGGCTAGAATGGATGTCTTGCTAGAGGCCGCTCCATATTAGTAAGTGGTTACTACCAACTAAATAGAACCTATGGGGTCACACGCCATATAGTGGTGAACTAGACATGGGAAATAATTAATTAATATGATTAATTAATTAGAAGGATCAAATCGCAACAACTTGCTAACTTAGTAGGACTAATATGCAAGTTGGACTAATTCATGTAGAGACATGATTAGGATTAATTTGCAAATAGAACTAATCCATGTATTGACATGATAAGGACTATTTTGCAAAAGGGACTAATCCGAACTTGAGTAGGATTATGAGGGGTTCTTTATGTAGTAGGACAAGGAGTTGTTGGACTATATAAAGAACACTCCTAGCTTATTTTTCTCTTTACACACATACACATCTATTTGATAGAAGTAAGGAGAGAACAAAACAAGGAGAGAGCAAGTCCCATAGAGGGCCGAAACCCCTTGGGACCGCCGCCCCCTACCCGTCGGCCTACATGGTGGTGCCGCCCACCTTGGCTTCCCTCGTTTTGCGTGATTCTTCTTCCTCTTCCTCTTTCCGGGCTAGCACCAAGGATTGGAAGATCTAGATCTCACCTCTAGGCGTGGATCAACCGTAGAGACGTGACACTATTCGCGTTTGAAGTCATCAAAGGAGAACCCTAAGGTGTGTTTATGATTTCTAACCCTTACCATCGTTATGTCTCTTGACTTGTGATCCTTGGAGGGTTTTGCATGGTTTTATGTTTGTTTATGCTTCCGTTGCGCATCCATAAAACAAAACCCTACAGTGGTATCAGAGCCACAGGTCGTAGAGCATAAACGTGGTTTATGTGTTACGTTTTAATTGTTTTACACCTTAATTTGATTGTTTATCGCGTAAAACAAGACAAATCAAGCATGGGATGCAATTTGTCAATAAGCTTTCATAACAAGATCCAATTTTTGCATTGGATGCATGAATTGGTGAGTTTGAGAAATTTTAGGATCTTAGATCTAGGGTTTGGGCATCCTTGGGGAAGAAGGAGTTCTTCCAAAACAAGGAAACAACCAAACTTGGGCACCAAGCAAGGGAGTTGTTTTGGAAACAACTCCCTATGGAGGTTCGGCCCCCCTAGGGGACCGCCCCTCTTGCTTGCCGCCCAAGTTTGGCCGCCCTAGGGGCCGGGCGGCCCTAGCCCGCGGCCTAGCCGCGTGGGTTATGGGCCGGGCCGGCCCTAGGGCCTTGTGGTTCATCTTTTTGGGCCCGGGCAATTTGATTGTTGGGCCCATGGACCGTTTTAACCCTAGAAATCCTAAAATCAATTAAAATTGACCAAGCGCGTTAAAATTGGATTTTAACTGTTTATGTGCAATTCGCATGGTGATTGAATATGGCCTTAGGATGTGGTTTGATGTGGATGTTTAATTTTGTGGTTTGGTTTTACGGCCTGCGAGCTGATCAATTAATTGTAATAATTAATTAGGGTTTTATGGCCTGCGTGCCATTTTTTTCTCAACTTGTGAGATTTATTTTATTTAGTATAGAATTTAGCTAGTGCTAGATAAAGTAGATTGTTAGCCAAGATTGAAGTAAAGAAGCCCAAAGCCAAAGAAGCCACAAAAGATGGAGCATGGAGCATGGAGCATTCCACAAGACTATGAAGGATGGACCAAAAGATCATGACGCATGGAGATGTGTTTGCTTTTAGGGTTCATAGATAATTCCATTGGCTTGGAATTATCTTAGTCTAGAAAAGGCCATATCCACATCACGTTTAATTTCTGTTTTGTGGTTGTTTATTTTATTGTCTTATTATTTTGTGGTTGGTGTATGGATGATGCATGCAATTAGGATAATAAGATAATTAGACAACCCGGATCTATTATTTGGAGTTGTGCCCAAACTCAAATAGATAGATTAGTTGATTTTGATCAACAAAACAATTAAAATTGAATTTAAAAATCCCTCAAAATTCAAATATTGTGTTCTTGCCTTCTCGTTATTTAAACACTCATGATCATCATTATTTATCAAGTTCGTGTGTGCCAAAGCAGGGCGACTTGGTTCATAATGATGGAATGTGATGGCACGTAACAATGTGCAATTGTTTAAATAAGAGTTTGAACACAACTGTGCTATTAATATGATTAAGAAACCTAGAGGCAATCAATTGGGATTATCCATATGGATGGATAAATAAGGAGTTATTTGCCCAATTGAACCAAGAGTTGCATATGGGATGCAATTGGAATTGTTCCTACCTAAAGTAATCAAATTATGGGTGACTTGCCAAAGCAAGCTCATAAGGAGATGAAACATGGATCTTGGCCCACTAGAAAATAGAAGGATATTTTCCGCATTAATATCTTGAGGGTTATTAATCCGTAGTAAAATAGTGGGAGCTATATTTGACAATTTAAATCCTTGATGAATATAGTTATATGTCACAAACTTTGCATAATCCTATTATGTTGAATACCCATGGCATTAAACAAATAAAAACGCGACTCTATCTATTTCCTAGACTGGTATAAAATTGAGAATTGTTCTCAAATAAAAGAGATATTGTTGTACATCGTAGAAACATAAAGTTCTCTTCCTACCAACTACCAAAACACACTAAAACCTAATGGAAGGGACATCAAAGAATGGTTCTTTGGATGTGACTTGCCTCATGTTAGCTGCCATGAACTCTGAGCTCTAGAGGCAAGAAGAGAGACATGGAGAAGTATGATATGATCATACATTGAAAGAAGCCATTTCAAAAGAGGGAGCTGGACGTGAAAGGTTTGAAGTGTTGCTCTACTTTGGGTTATGCAAATATACTAATTCAATATGATTAAAACATTAGTGAATATGCATTATCTATGAGATAGATAAAGAATAAAAGGTTATTCACCCAAATGGACCAAGAATTGCATTGGATGCAATTATAGTTTTGTTTTAAAGTTGATTTACTCAATATGATTGAAAAATCACTAAACAAAACACTAATAATGGGCATGGGCAAAGTTGTTAATGGATAACAACATGGGTAAAGGCAAATGGTTTGCGCCGACCCCATGGGTATAAAGCAAGCCTGTTGCTAAAACCAAGTTGCCTTGGAGTCCCATAGGTGGTGTAGAGGAAGAGAAACTACCCAAAGTACCTGGAAGTAAATAATAAAGGAATTATGAATTCCGATTTGGGTATTTTTGTTATAAATCAATGTGTCTATCTCATCATCATAAGTATATGATACTAGATGAGGATCTCACATTTACAGAAATGTGGAGGATCTCAAGAGACAAAGACAATTGGATAAGGAAGAAATAATCCTACATGTGGGGCTATGAAGCAAAGGGTTGCTGAAAAGCCGTAGGGAATTATTTCTACCTTTCAGAAATTGTTCATGAATTAGACAAAAGGGATAATGTCCCTGCTATGAGTAGGACCATTATCATAGTTTCTTGTTTGGACAAGAAAGCACCTTATCATAATAAAAGAACAAATGTTGTTCCATTTATTATGGTATGCATTATTGTAATGCAATTTTGTCTAAGTGGATTCTATATCCATGATCATGAAAATTTCATCTATAACATTAATACCTAGAGGTTTGCATATTATGATATGAACTTCACTTATCTTTAGCATTATCGTTTAGGCCTCATAAATAAGAGATACATATCTAGAACTCCATAAGGATGGATTTCTGGAACTCATTTGATTATTGAATCATATGAGACATGTAAGACTTATTAGGCAAAGATATGATCTTTTGGGAATCATACATATTGATGTATGAAGGCCGCTAAGCACAAATGCTAAAGATGGTTTTTCAGTACTTCATCATATTTACTGATAGGATCAGAGAAATATGGATTTGTGTATCTTAGGAAGAAACAAATCAGAATCCTTTGAATTGTTCAAAGTATTCAGGAATGAAGTAAAGAACCAGCTTGGAAAAAGTATTAGGGCTCTACGATTGGATCATAGAGGAGAGTACTTGAGCCAAGAGTTTGACAAAAATCTATGGGAGTGCTGGATATGATCCAACACTCGCTCCACCTAGCACGCCACAAAGGTTTGGCGTGTCTAAGAGGAGATTTCGGACCTTGTAGGACACGGTTCGTTCCATGATGAGTCAAACAGAACTTCCAGTTTATTTTTGGGTCTATGTTCTAATTACAACAAATTTCGCTCTTAACCTTGTTCCATCAAAAACGGATTATGAAAAACACCATATGAGATATGGACTAGGAAGTGTCCTAGTATGACATTCATAAAGATTTGGGGTTATGAAGTTTATGTAAAAGAGTTTACAAATAAACTTGGGCCCAAGTTGGATAAATGTTTTGTGGGATATCCTGAAAAGGATATTATTTCTACAACCCAATCGAGAACAAACTGTTTGTTGCTCGAACTATAGTGTTTCTAGGTAGAGATTGTCTCTAAGAGAAACAGTGGGAGGACAGTAGAACTTGAAAAGTTCAAGAACCACAATAGAACATTGATCCGTTTGATGGAACATGAGCAGGATCACAAGGTGTTGTGGAGTAACCTACTCAGATAAACACAAGAACCTCGTAGGTCAGGTAGGATATGTCAAGGGACTAGAGAAATAAGGATTTCTCATAACCCGTGATATATTGCTCATAAAGATGAGCCTACAACCTATGAGATGGCCACGTGTGGCCATACTCTCAGAAATGGCTTGGAGCCATGAGATACGATATGGAATCCATGTATACCAACAAAGTATAGACTTTGGTGGAACCACCTGAAGGGTAGGACCCATAGGGTGCAAGTGGGTTATGAGGAAACCAACATGGATGGTAATATGATTACCTTTAAGGGAAAATTGGTAGGAAAGGGATTTCATGTGAGCTCATAGTATAGACTATGGCGAAATCTTTCCCCAATTGTGATGCTTAAATCCATTCGCATCTTGCTTGAAGCAATCTATTTATAGATTGGATCAAGCTTCTAGGAGTTGGACTCTTCAAATGGATGATGTAATCAAAGGAGTTTGGTTCCATCAAAATTGAAGATGAGACTTGTGTTTACAAGAAGGTTAGTGGGAGCATAATTGTATTTCTGGTCTTGTATGTGGAGACATACTTAATCATTGGAAATGTTGCCCCTACTTGGCAGTCTTACGTAGATTGACTAGGGAGTTGACTTTCTAATGGTAGACTTAAGCGAAGCAACTTGTGAAGATCTATTGAGGTAGATCAAGATGGTTGTATAGCTTAGGTCATAGTACACAAATTGACAAAGGTGTTGAAATAGTTCAACGTGAAAAGAATATTGATTCTTACCCATGTCACATGGAATTAGTCTTTGGAAAGCTAACTGTCTTACCAATTAGATTGGGAATGGACCGTATGAATTAGATTCACGAGATACGCCATGGAATGTACTAGACCAGATGTGTCATAAGGCATGACACATAGATACCAGTCATATCCGGGTGAGAGTCACTGGATAAAATATCAAGATTATCCTTTAATACTTGAGAAGCACTAAGGATGAATTATTGATAAATGGATAATATGAAGAGTTTGCTGTAAGGGGTTACAGTGATGCGAACTTCAAATCTGACAAAGAAGATTTCAGATTATAAGTCAAGTTTTGGGTTTTGCCTTAGTGGGAGCGACTGTGAGCTGGAAAGGTTCCACGCAAGATTCAGTCACTGATTCTAACATAGAGGACTGAGTAAATTAATGCATAAGATGCATTTACTCAGAATATTCAATCTCAATCAAATTGTTGATGGAGGAGATGTGAATATTTGCAAGGTGCCAACATATGTCTCCCCCCTACGCAGTGTAAGCGTGGAGGGCCGCGCTAGATCAATAGGCATATGATGCAGGTGATTGACTCTAGTGCTAGTGGGAGACTGTTGGAATTGTGCCCTAGAGGCAATCAATTAATTGTGACATTTATGGATTTACGATTCATTATGTTATCGATATGGAGATATGTTAACATGAATGAAGTCCTTAGAATATAAGTGTTATATTCTTAAATATCCCTAGTCCAGTATAATGATTAATGGGACAATCATCTATAGACTAGTATGGGGTCGGATTGATATGGAGATATCATGATCCAACACATAGGTGTGCATTAAGGCTAATGACGCACTGGATTGACCCATCTACGAGAAGGCTACATACACGTTATGTTAAGTCAAAAGTGCTTCTCGTGGTGCAATGGTATTGTCATCCTTAGACTTGAAGTTGCTAGATATTCTAGTTGTTGATTATTGTGATTTTGGTAGCGTCAAACGCTACACCGTAACTGGGTAGTTATAAAGGTGTGTACCGGATACAATAGGAAGCAAGCTTAGAGATCGTAGTGGACGTAGATAGAATTTGTCCCTCCCACATAACAGGAGCAAATATCTGGCTAGACTCAAATAAATCAATATGGGATATTGATGTTATTTGCACGAATAAGGCTATTCCCATGGACCGAGATACTATGGATTGGATATACGAGTGTGACTTGTATGTCTCGTGTCCAATCCGGATATTGAGACAAAGGGATGAGACAATTACTTGTACAAGGTTTGTCATGATGACTATTCTATTTGTTGGCTAGAATGGATGTCTTGCTAGAGGCCGCTCCATATTAGTAAGTGGTTACTACCAACTAAATAGAACCTATGGGGTCACACGCCATATAGGGGTGAACTAGACATGGGAAATAATTAATTAATATGATTAATTAATTAGAAGGATCAAATCGCAACAACTTGTTAACTTAGTAGGACTAATATGCAAGTTGGACTAATTCATGTAGAGACATGATTATGATTAATTTGCAAATAGAACTAATCCATGTATTGACATGATAAGGACTATTTTGCAAAAGGGACTAATCCGAACTTGAGTAGGATTATGAGGGGTTCTTTATGTAGTAGGACAAGGAGTTGTTGGACTATATAAAGAACACTCCTACCTTATTTTTCTCTCTACACACATAAACATCTATTTGATAGAAGTAAGGAGAGAACAAAGCAAGGAGAGAGCAAGTCCCATAGAGGGCCGAAACCCCTTGGGACCGCCGCCCCCTACCCGTCGGCCTACATGGTGGTGCCGCCCACCTTGGCTTCCCTCGTTTTGCGTGATTCTTCTTCCTCTTCCTCTTTCCGGGCTAGCACCAAGTATTGGAAGATCTAGATCTCACCTCTAGGCGTGGATCAACCGTAGAGACGTGACACTATTCGCGTTTGAAGTCATCAAAGGAGAACCCTAAGGTGTGTTTATGATTTCTAACCCTTACCATCGTTATGTCTCTTGACTTGTGATCCTTGGAGGGTTTTGCATGGTTTTATGTTTGTTTATGCTTCCGTTGCGCATCCATGAAACAAAACCCTACAAAACTCTAAACTACAGTCCATCACCCACCTCCACAGAAAATGGTGGTAGTGGCACTGAAAATGAAGGTGGAAATATTGAGGAGGCTGCAGAAATATCTCTTCATGCAATCACTGGCAACATGGGGCATCAAACATTGAGGATGCCAGGATTCATTGGCAAAATCAAGGTCAGTGTTCTAATAGATTCAGGAAGTACTCATAACTTTATTGACAAAGTTACAGCTACCAAGTTGAGTGGACAACACACAAACACAACACCATTGAGAGTGGCTAATGTAAATCACATGGACAACAATGTTTTGTATGAGAAGGTGGAAATTAAATTACAACAACAAAAGGTGGTGGCTGACTTACATGTCATTCCCTTGGGGGTTGTGATATAGTCTTCGGAGTACAATGGTTACAAGAGGTCAGCCCTGTTTGTATGGACTTCAAGGAAAGAACAACCACTTTGGTGATGGCTGGACAAGTTATGAAACTCACAGCAGAAGAGCCACCTTGCCAATACAAAGCAGCAAATCTCCACTCCTTACATGCCTATTGTCAGCTCCAAGAAGGGCCAATTGTTGGTCAGTTATTTAGCATACAAGACCCCACCACAACCCCTAACATACCCAAAGAGCTTACTCCATTGCTCCAAGAGTACTCCACCATCTTTGAAGAGCCTAAAACACTTCCACCCAAGAGATACCATGATCACCACATACCCCTCAAACAGAACTCCCAACCAGTCTGCCTCAGACCTTATAGATACCCCCACATACAAAAGAATGAGATTGAGAGGTTGGTGCAAGAAATGATGGACAATGGGGTCATCCAACCTAGTACTAGCTCATTTGCCTCACCTGTGCTGCTTGTCAAAAAGAAGGATGGGTCTTGGAGGTTCTGTGTTGATTACAGGGGACTAAATGATCTCACCATCAAAAATAAGTTTCCAATTCCAGTAATTGATGAACTTTTGGAAGAGCTGCATGGGGCACACTATTTTTCTAAGCTAGATCTCAGGTCTGGATACCACCAAATCAGAATGGCAGAAGAGGACATCCACAAGACTGCTTTCAGAACTCATCAAGGGCTATTTGAGTTTAGGGTGATGCCCTTTGGACTCACCAATGCTCCAGCCACATTTCAAGCACTCATGAACCAGGTTTTCCAACCTTACTTGAGAAAATTTCTGTTAGTCTTCTTTGATGACATACTCATCTATAGCAGCACCTTGAAAGACCACTATGACCACCTCAGATTTACCTTGGAATTACTGCACAAACATGAGTTATTTGCTAAACTCTCTAAATGCACTTTTTTACAAACTACTGTTGAATACCTGGGACACCTCATCAGTGGTAATGGGGTGCAAGCAGATCCAGCTAAGGTTCAAGCCATGAAAGACTGGCCTACTCCCACTACATTGAAGAGCTTGAGAGGATTTCTGGGGTTGACAGGTTATTACAGGAGGTTTGTTCAAGGTTATGGAATGGTGGCTAGACCCTTAACTCAATTATTGAAGAAAGGAGCTTTTAATTGGGGAGAAGAAGCCCAGCAAGCTTTTGAGCTACTCAAAGAGGCTATGTGCCACACTCCAGTACTGGCCTTACCTGACTTCACCAAGAGCTTTGTAATTGAAACAGATGATTGCCACAAGGGTTTAGGAGCAGTACTGATGCAGGAGGGTAGGCCAATTGCCTATTTTAGCAAGTCATTGGCAGATAAGCATTTGGGATTGTCCACATATGAAAAAGAGCTGTTGGCTCTTGTGCAAGCTGTGAAAAAATGGAGGTCTTACTTAGAAAATAACAAGTTTCAAATTAGGACAGACCACTATAGTTTGAAATTTTTGTTGGGACAGAAAGTGAGCACTCTCATTCAACAGAAGTGGTTAAGCAAGCTCATGGGGCTGGACTTTGAAATTGTATTTAAACCTGGGAAGTTTAATACAGTAGCTGATGCTCTTTCAAGGATGGAACTCAATTCAGACAACTCAGTTGAGACAGCAGAAGCAGAATGTGCAGCCATTACAGTCATCACTCCTCATTGGGTGGAAGAAGTCATTAAGACTTATGAAGGAGACAAATGGGCACAAGAAAAGTTAGCACAACTCACTGTAGATCCAGATCCACTCAGTGAGTTGCAAATTAAAGATGGGTTAATCAAGAGGGGGGCCACCATCTATGTGGGAAATCAGGGTACTTTGAGGTCTGCACTTATCAAAGAGATTCACAGTACTGGTGTTGGGGGTCACTCTGGTATACAAGGAACCTATAAAAGACTAGCTGCAATCTGCTTCTGGGAGGGCATGCACAAGAGTGTCAAAGAGTGGGTGCAATTATGTGATATCTGTCAAAGGATGAAGGTGGAACATGTGCCATACCCTGGCCTACTACAGCCATTAGTCATTCCAGAAGTGCCTTGAACACATATCAGTATGGACTTTATTGAGGGGCTACCAAATTCAAAAGGGAAAACAACCATCATGGTGGTGGTGGATAGGTACTCTAAGTATGGACATTTCCTAACCCTGACTCACCCTTATACAGCTGTGGAGGTAGCTCAACTCTTCCTTGACCAGATACACAAATTACATGGCTTGCCTGATACAATCATTATTGACAGAGACACCATCTTCTTGAGTCAATTTTGGACTGCACTATTCAAAATCCTAGGCAATAAATTACATTTTACGAGTGCCTACCATCCACAGACAGATGGGCAAACTGAGAGATTGAACCAATGCCTGGAAAACTATTTGAGATGCATGACTGCTGATAGGCCTCATAAGTGGTCTAAGTGGCTTCCTTTAGCAGAGTTTTGGTACAACACAACTCACCATACTAGTTTGAAAATGTCCCCCTTTGAAGTCTTATATGGGTATGCACCAAAGCTGCTCTCCTTTCACCAGTTAAACTCTAGTGGCAATGTTGACATTGATCATTTCATGGAGGAGAAAAAGAAGATGATGGTTCTCATCAAAGATAACTTGATGAAGGCACAAGCTAGGATGCAACACTATGCCAACAAACACAGATTAGACAGACAATTTCAGGTAGGAGATATGGTGTTTTTGAAATTGCAGCCTTATAGGCAGTCCAGTGTTCAGATGAGGAAGAACTTCAAACTCTCAGCCAAATTCTATGGACCTTACCGGGTAATTCAAAAAATTGGTCAAGTTGCTTATAAACTCCAATTACCCCCTGAGGCAAAGATACACCCAGTTTTTCATGTTTCCCAGCTTAAAAGAGCTAAAGGGAAAGCTCTTACTAGCAGTGTTACACTGCCCAGGGTGGGTCCTGAAGGTCAACTTTTGGTTGAACCTATTGCTGTTTTGGAAAGGAAGTTAATTAAGAAGGGAAATGAACCTGTAGTCATGGTTTTGGTACAATGGGCTAACACTGCCCCTACAGAGGCCACCTGGGAGGAATACCATGCTCTCAAGGCCCAGTTTCCTTATTTCGATTCATGAGGACATGAAAATTCTGAGGGTGGTGCATTGTCATGAAAGGAAGATCAAGTTTGAAGCAATTTAAATTTATGTGTTTACCAAATGAACAGTAACTTTACTGTTCATTTGGTATTTGCCACCTTGTTTCAGTAGCCGTTGGATGAGGTGAAGGGGTTATAATCTCAGCCGTCAGATCTCAGTGAACGTTGGGTTTAAACACATAAGTGGAGCGTCGTCGTTTTGGCCTCCTAGCTCCTGATTGGACCACGTCATCTAATGCGGGTCATTCCTTGCTGAAGTGGCAGCTGAGTGGATTAGTTAGTCACTCACTTCTCTTATTTATGTATTGACCCCAATAGTTGGCTTAATTACGGTAACAGTAGTAGTATAAATATTTTTAATTCATTTCCATTGAATTATCATGAATGAAATTATCAAATCAATCTCTAATCTATCATTCTTCTCTCTGAATCTGCAAAACTCTTCTCTAAATTCTTCAATCTAGGTCAGGAAATTACTCAATTCCTGACAAGATTATTTGAAGCGGCGGTGGCGGCTTCGTCGGTAGTGTCTGGTGGCGAGGCGGCGGCGGTCTTCTGATTGTTCAACCTTCATCTTCTTCGCCTCCTTCTCCTCTTGTCTGTTGTTGTTCTTCTTCTCTTTTGTGTTTTGAAAGCAACGATTTGTGATTGAATTGGTAGTGCAAGTGATTTTTTTTTTCAATTTCTGGGTGCTTGCTTGGTTTGGATTGATCTGTACATGTTGATGGTGGTGTTGTTGATGTTGCTATGATGCTATCCAACTTATGATACACAACAGAGGGATGAGAGAGAGAGGAGGAGGTAGGAGAGAGTGTGTGTAATTACATTATAGGTTGGGGGTAAATTGGTAAAAGGCACATGTTTCTTAAAACCTGTGTCAACTTTCTCTCAGCTCAAACACATGAAACGGAGGTAGTATATCATAAAATAAAATTACAATTTTTCAAAAATTTAGGTAGGATAAGTGTTTACCCGTGGCACGAGTTGGCTCCGCCCCTAGCTTTTAATATAGATGATCATGAAGTTGAAGATGACAGTGAATCTAAGCAGCACCTCCACATGTCATATGGTCCACACCTGAGATTTCTCCCAAACTCAAAGTGCTTATTTTGATTCATTTTTATATCTTCCAGAACTTCCTCCTACTATCTGCCACCTCCCAAACTAAAAAAAAATTGCTAATAGTAGTACATCAGATTTTCACAACCATCGTGGCATTTTCTGACATGATTTTTCACAATTTTCAACAATTTCAACAATATTAAAGGTAGTGGCATCAACCATGTGTCCATACTGCTAACTGACGTCTTAGAGCATGTTTGGTATATGTTTAAAATAGAAGAAAAAAATAGCTCTAAAAACACCGAGTTTTATGTTTTTTCTAAATATGGTTGTCTTTAAACAAAACATACAAGTTAGAGAAACAAGAAAATGATATATATATATACATATATATATATACATATATATATATATAAGAATTACGTGACTGATACATACTGGGCAATATTTTTTACTCCTTATCCAATTTTGATCGGATAATGTCTCTGTTAGCACCCTCCGTCAACTCGTCAAGAGAGAAACTGTTAGTTGTTATATTGTTAGAAAATTATGTGTAGCGCCCAGTTGGGTGCACATGTAATTAGTCACAAATCATAAGGGGTTAGCTGCAATTGGATACTAACCCTAAGGGGCTCAGCTGTAATATAAGTCTGTCGGAGACAACCTCCTACATATTTTATTGCAAAATTATAGCAGTAGTAGGGAGATCATGTGCTAATCACTATAGAGGATAATCAAATTTTTCTCTATAAACCCTAGCTCTCTTCAACGAGCATCCATTGGTGGAACGTGGTGTGAACCAGAGCGTTCGTCCTAGTGATTCGCACGAGACTATTGGGAGCAAGACGGTGGTGCGTGAGAGCAAGCAACAACAACGATCTTCCTTCATCCGATGCGTAGGAGCATAGGCGAAGACGTAAACACGTAAATCTTTCTCTTTAATTACGTGTTTGGATTTATATGTTCTTAGATCAGCCTACCCCTTCAGTTGTACTAGAATCCATCTATTCAAAACTACCAAATAAAGTGAAGGCTTAGTTGCACATTGCTTACCCCTAGTATATCAAAACTACCTGAATGCAATCCCTATTTCTAAACTACCTGATTGCATGCCCCATTTGCAAAACTACTTTATAAGTCCTCGGGAGGTTAGATGATGTGGATTGCATACGCTTTAGTGAACTTTTGCATAAAATCATTTCACTATCCAATTATTGCTATGTGTGGTGAAATTTCAAAGGGGGGCGAGTGAGAGCTTGATGATTTTGGTTAAAGTCAGGGAGATTGTCCGATCTTGCGAAAAGAAAAAAATGTTTTTTATAATACTAGCATTGTGTGTAATAAAGTCGCATTGTAGATAAGTCATGTAGTTGCAGAGTCGTGTTGTGTCGTGTTTTGTTGAGTCTTGTGTCGTGTTTTTATGCAATTTGGTGAATCGCCTCGGGATTGGAGAATGCTTATTGGTTGTGACTGGGTTTGGTTTGGCAAGGAAGTGATGTGGGGATTTGGTTTTGCTCGTGACACGCAAAAGAGTAAAGTGGGGGAATTTGATAATATATCAAAATTTTACCCGTTTCGTAAGCTTATTTAGTGAATTTGGTGTCATTCCGGGCATATGTATGCACAATTTCATTATATGAGTTCCACGAGCTTCAATGTATAATCCAGACATATTTACGCGAGGATTTGATATTTGCTGTATATAGATATGATCTCGCGTTGTGTTCTTGTTGTTTTGACACGATATTGGAGCATGGAGGATCGATGGAGCGTAAGGATGAACTTCGGAAGGTGGGGAGCTCGCAGAAGAAGAAGAAGAATTGATTGAAGAGCTCGTACAGGCTGTTGTGGAGCTCGTGCGAGCTCCATACGTAGAAAAATTTGGAGCTTCACTTTGTATGAGGTGCTTTTGGCCCTCTTTTTTTACCATCTGGCACGAGATGATAGGGGGTTCGTACGAGAAGAAGGGAAGAGCTCATGCGAGCTGAAGGCTTAAAGAGGAGCTCGTACGAGCTGATCTAGAGCTCGCACATGTTGTCTGGGAATTTTCTACGGACTTAAGGGGATAAAGTTCAATTTGAAGACTATATTAACTTGGAAACAGCTCACAGTCATAATACGGCTAGGGACTTGGGACCACAATCATTCACATACAAAGTCAAGGAGGAAAATCCTAGGAGCAAGCTTGGAGCAATCTTTCATCCATTCTCAAAGATTTTACTGTTAATCATCCTATCTCTCGTTTCTTCTACTATCGAAAACTTTGTATGGCTAAACATCGTTATGTCTAGCTAAGCACATCATACTAGGTTTTTATGGAGAACCTATGGTTAAAGCTTAAATCTTTTCGGAATTCATGGTTTGATTAACGCTTTGCACAACTTAATTCTATTCCATGTTCTAGTTTATCAATTGTGTTCTTATTCTTCATTGTATACATGTATGATTTGATCACCCAGATCATATTAGCGATCTAGGTTGAGTGTGTGTGAAAGTGATTTAACCCGAATTTGTGAAGAACGCAGTTGCATTCTATAATTCTTTGAGACCGACATGAGATAAGGTTTATTTGGCAGTGAGAGGGTAGATTCGGTTGAATTAGCAAGGTTTGAGTGCATCGACGGACCGAGAGGACCCGGTGAACGAAATTAGCTAGCCAACTAAAACGTAACTGTAGGCACTTGTGGACCGAGAGGACCTAGTGACTAGCGTTAGCTAAAATTATGTGAGATCGAAAGAAGATCGCAGTGACAATTACCTAGCATAATTAGACGAGAGTAATGTGTTTCAATGTGACCCGAAATTGTCAAAATACCTCAAGGGACCTACGAAATACTTGATGTTTCTCCATAAATGTTTTACACAAAAAGTAACATTTAATAAAAAAATCAAAAAAAAAGAAATAGTTAGTTGCAATATTTATATTTACAAATATTACAATCGCTTGTTTGGGGGGCGACAATCACAACAACTCCTCCGTTTGTTACTCGAAATATTTTAGAATAGTTTTTCGTTGGGAATTCAAAACTTATTCTCGTGGGATTAATATTACCTGATATTTTACCAGTACTACTTGACGACTTAGTATACCTGCTAGGGTACTACTGTTAGCTTTGTCTCTGTCCTTCATGACCAACAGTAGATGCAACCATGGTGGAAAACAATCTCTCATCTCTTGACAGTTATCTCACAGATCTAGGTCTCACATTGCTAAATTTTCAGATCTGTAAATTTTTATATGTTGTTTGATGTTGATGATAATGTTCTTAATGTTGATGTTGTTGTTTGGTGTTGCTTCGTCTAGAGAGACAGAGAGAAAGGCTGATATGGTGAATGACAAGAGCTCTGTCCATTGGAAGATAGCACAGGTGATTGAAGATATTAGAGCTTATACACCAAAAAAAAAAAAAAAAGATATTAGAGCTTACATGGTTAGTAGAGGTTTTAGAGTTGTGTGTGGGTTAACAGAAAGGCTAATGAAGTAGCCAACTGGTTAGTGTCTAGATTTAGCTAAGTTGATTACGGCTGATTGCATGAACTCTTTGAGCTAGTTTTGTTTCTTTATAAATTCCCCTTGTTCAAAACAAAAGTACACGGTTTTTGACCTCTTATTTTTTTGCATGAAAGAGCCAACAAGAGGACCGGACCATTAAGCAACCGTCCAACCTGTTGAACCGGGCGGTCCAAAAAGAAAATATTAGAGGTCGGTGGAGAAAGTCGTGTAGATTAAGGAACTAAAAAAGACATCTCGTGCTGTACTCTAATCACATCCTCCAATCAGAAATGGCTTTGACGTAGGTATTCCAAGATGGCGATTTTTAAGCTGCTACTTTTCACTTATCAACTTATCAAAAAAACAGCTGCTGACGAAGAAGATACTTCTGCTTTTCCCTTTCTTTCATGTTCTCTCTTCTTTGCCTTCCTTTTTTCCCTCTTCAGTTTCCTTTTTCTTAATACTACATGCACGTTTGGTCTACTAATATAGGCAAAAGACACTTCAACCCCATTAGATTTCACACAATGACACTTTCTGCCTTTCACATTTTGTTAAGTGACACTTTTCACCTCTCAAGTGTGCAAAAGTTAAGGTCACTTACTGGCGGACCTTCATGGGACCTGGTGTGGGCATATGACCCTCTGGATTTTTTGTTGCTACTACTAATTTTAAAGATTTTTCTTAAGTTCGTCATATAGTGCCCCCCCCCCCCCCCTCAAAAGATAATTACATAAGTTACCCCAAATAAAATTGAAAATTGCTTCAGACTTACCTCTTGGAGACAAAAACCAAAATATAAAGACTCCCAAAACTTGTTGTACAATTCATTACAAAAACCACCACTATATAATCATTGGTAAATTGTAATATGTTAATATTTGCTCCAAAATGTAATTTATTCGCAGTATGTTGTTATATTTGAATGACGAAAGCTCCTTTACACCACTTTGAACTAGTTGAATACACCAGTTTTTTGTGATGGAACATAGTTTATAGTGAATTGAAAGTGTGTAAGTTTTTGTAATGGAAAACAAAGTTGATTTTACCTTCTAAAAGATGATTTTACAGTTAATTTATTTAGAATTTCACAACATCTTCACTTTTCTAACACAAAAAGTTGTTAATTTTCTAGTGTTAAGTGTGTTCCCTCGACACAAAATCCTGCATCGGTCCCTAAATTTTTAAACTTACAATCACAAACCGTTAGTCTAGGGGTTGTGGCCCATTACAAAATTCTTGCATCATTTTGTTAATCAAATCACCGGTCAAAATGAGCCGGTGAATAGCGGTAAAGTTATATTAGGAAGAACCTGGCGGAACGGAGGAAACAAATGTGAATAGTGGTAAAAGTTATAATAGGAAAAACCTGACGGAACGGAAGATATAAAACTTAAGCAATTTGAATTCATACTAATAGTCAATAATAATCTTCGACCCCGAATTCTCTATAGCAGTTTTCCTATAGCACGCAATTTAGTAGCACTTTTGTTGCATTATTTTGCTAATTAATCACCTAATTTGAATTAATGGTGGAATCTCTTCTCGATGAGTGTCGCGGTCGCAATAAAAATGCTACTAAAGTGTGTGCTAAAAAAAAGTGTTATCGAGAATCGGTCTCATAATTTTACATGCAGATAGTAGATGAGAGAGAATGGAGAGAAAAGCTAGGGGAGAAATGAGTTTAAATTATCACTCACTCTCCCAAAAAGTAGATTATTGACTCATTTTTATTAAGTAAGATAAATTAAAATTGGCTAGGATATAAACTTCATCAAGTTTGTGATAGATATGCATAACCATATGCATAATCCACTGGACGTTTAATTTTGCTAAACTTCTTTAAATTTTCCTAAAAATACCGATTTTTCCTGCTCCTTGGAGATGCTCCCAACTAAATGTCCATTTATTTTAGAAAAATCATACCACTTGTGATTAACATGGATTCAATAAAATTATATATTACATTCAGTAGGGGCTTCAATAGTTATTTCATACATGAAGAGAGTAAATTTGCCTCAAAACTCCTCTCACTGGTAAATCCTCACCCCAGACTAACGGCTTCACAATTAAAGGGTGTGAGTGTCATGAAGTTTGGCACGCTTGAGAGGTTTAAGTATCCTTTCTCAAACTGAAAGGGGTGAGAGTGTTTGTGCCGAACTGCAGGGGGTGAAAATGTCTTCTTACCCATTAATTTTTCTAATATAAATCAATAATTAATCAACGAACAACTTCCCCTTCTTCCCCCTTTCCTTTTCCTCTTCTCTCACTCTACTCTCTCTCTCTCTCTCTCTCACACAGTCAGCAAAGCTCGAAGAGCCCAAAAAAAATCAATGGATCAGAAGCAATCAATCCAAGGATCCACCGGAGAAATGAAACGCAGCCCGTCGGAGTTAGCTCTCCGAGCACTCTTCAGCAAAGACGACCACAACAAACTCCTCGCCGGAGACAACCGGAGAGCCTTCCCCGACGCCGATGCTCGCCCCAAGATCTTCCCTGACATGTCCTCCGCCGATGATCTCACCTTCGCTTTCAGGAATCAGGTCTGACCCTTGTTGCTATCATTAGTTCATAACGATTACTATTATCA
Organism: Linanthus parryae; assembly: GCA_023055425.1. Lineage (NCBI taxonomy): Eukaryota > Viridiplantae > Streptophyta > Magnoliopsida > Ericales > Polemoniaceae > Linanthus > Linanthus parryae. Next base: position 129,765,178 of record JALGPY010000001.1, read on the forward strand.
CACCTGCTTGACTTTTTGACTCGTATCTGTGACACTTTGAACATGTGATTTGGATAGCAAAACAATGTGATTTTTTGATAATTTTTTTGTCTGTGTTATAGAACAACTTTTACTCTACAACTCCATAAAAAAAAAATTATCAACAAATTGCATCATTTGCTACACAAATCACCGGGTCAAAGTGACCAGTGGATAGTGTTAACAGTCAAATCGGTGTGACAGAGAAAAAACAGAGGTAGTACCAGTACTAGTTATTGTGATACTGTTGTTCATGAATTGAATTTGAATTTTTCCTGTTGATAGCGTAATTCAGTGAGTTAAATTCCATAAACAGTGTTAGGGTTCTATTCAAAACACTATGAAGCAGCTATAACTAGTTGGGTGAAATTTGATGCTTTTTTAGGGCATTGCGTAAAATCCATATGGTAGTAGTAGATCACAACAATCTACTTTCTTTGCTATGATCATCTCGGTATAGCTTTTTGGAGGAACCTGTTCGGATGTTTGCTTATTTTGGATCTTCACACAGGGGAGCAACTTGGGGGCTTCGTTATATTATATCACTTTAAAAACTAGAAACCAAACTAGAAGTTCATAAGGTTGCAGTGGTTTGATGTAGGAAAGAGGATAATACTTGGGTCATCCAATTTTTGTAATTTGTTATGGAAATAAGCGACACTCATCCCTTTCATCTACATATTGGTTGGAAAAATGGTAAGTGGAGTCGTGTTCACCGTGCTTCGAAGGGTCGGATCGGAAGAAAATTAGCAACTTCGAGCCCTGCCAATTTAAGAAGCGTGAATCTTTTAATTATCTTCATGGGAAAGTTCTGCTTAGAGGAAACTCGATTGGGGACCAGGATGTAACTTTCAACTATTGAGATTAACTTGGAGATTCTGAAGAGAGAAAGGAGTAAAGTTGCTGGGAAAGATAGTTAGGTAGCTTGGGATAAAGTTTCAACTTTCAACAAAAGATTATACATATAAAAACTGAAAAGCAAAATTAACCTAGTAGAGTTTTGTGAGGAGGACAAATCCTTTTGGTTTTGTGCTACATAACTTTTGCATGTTACCGAGTGGTCATCCTTTTTCTTAAAGCAAGTGTTTGCTTAATCAGATTTATTTGCCATTGCAACCTCTAGAATCACCTACTATCTTTTCCTATCTCAACATTCAAATTCTAGTCATTGTGTGAATCTCTCAGTGGGACCAATGACATTACCGTGGGTGGTAACTGTGTTGCAAATCTGTTCCACTAAATCATTTAAAATGCTCAAGGAGTGCATGTCAATAGGTTCATCATCAACGGCAATGGGGGTACACCTAACCGTGACCTGTACAACTTTTCTCCCAGCTCATCCCTATATTTAACAGGTATAATGATCTACATGCCTGGAATAGGTGGTAATTATCTATGATACTGATGTCACAGGTTCTTATTTCTGAGCATCGTTGTGTCTGTTTCTAGAAAGAGTAAAGGAAAGGCAAAAAGATTACACCCCTCAAAAGAGCACAATCCTCCTATTCAAATCGTTTGTGGACTACTATCATTAAATATAAGGAACTTGCATGAAACTTGCAATTTAATCTCAGTTAGGTGGTTATCTGGCTACGGGACTCATTTGGGAAAACGAGTGTTGGAGTTCATAGGGTTTTCCTAATAAGCCTTGAGTTGGTGAATTAAGTTTGTAGCTTGGCTGCATGCCGCTATTTTATTTTAATCTTAAATACGAGGTACATTTGTGATGCTTGAAATAGACCATTCATACCTCAGCAAGCACAGCTATGGCATTTGATAAAATTGTTGCAAGTGTGTCTATGCATTGTTTCTTTTATTACCATTGTTATATGGATAGCGAAGATTGCTTGAGCTCATCCATAGTTAAGGGCAGATAATTTCTTCAATTATCTTTATATATGTCCGTTTGACCGATAAAATGTAATGTTCTATTTGTGATACCAGGAACTGATGAATGGATTTCAAAGTTTCCCTGGACTACCAAATACACTTCTGTGGTCTCAAAATGCCACTTCCAAGCAATCCAACATCTCAACACCCATTGATTCGCAATCATCAATATGTGGTATGATAACTTAAATGGATAGGTCAACATACATTATTTGCGCGCGAATATATGTATGTGTTGTGGATTGCCTATTTAGCAGGTCTTGCATGTTCTGTCAAGTATGAAAAAGAAATTATGCATTTAGAATAGTGAATTCTCTGCAGATGTAATCTTCAATTTTCACTACCACACGTGTGTCTTCATTTGTTCTTCTGTGCACACTGCACACTTAGGTTGCATACATGGATGCAAATTTTGCATCAACGTTTTGCAGTAAACAACCACACAACTTGAGTCTGGCAGTTCCTTTTTTTTTTTTTTTTTTTTTGAGACTTCAAAATAAGAAATAATATCTTCTTTGTTCAACTTTTTTTCCCCCTCTCGACTGAACTCTCTCAAGAGTTGTATCTTTATCTTGGTTTAACTTCTGGATGCACTGTTGCTTGACCAGTTAGCAGTCCCAATTCAGATATTAAACCAAAGGGTAGAGACAACCAAACAATGGGAGCTACCAGTGGATCCTCACATGAGCAATCAGATGATGATGACATAGAAAATGGTCCGTGTGAACAGAGCACTGATGGTGTGGATGTAAAACGAATCAAAAGGTAGGTTTACGTACAAAAGCAGAGGGCAAAGTAATGGGTAAGATGTTGGCCCAGCCTCCATGACATCAATCGTGTGTTTCCAGGAAGGATTCAAACAGGGAGTCTGCTAGGCGCTCTAGGAGTAGAAAGCAAGCACAGCTGCAAGAACTTGAGCAGCAGGTAACCTTGCAATGAGACCTTAGTACATGTTTACTGATACCGCTTGTGTGTTCGAAGTTATAACATTAATTATTTTAGTTTTGTGAGATCAATTTTTCTTTGTCCGTCTGCTCCTCGGCATGCTTCACATCATATTTGTGACTTTCTTTGTAGTGAAAGAATTTGTGACTTCACATTTAGTGATCTTGACCGCGCGGTTGTTACTTACTTCCTTTAGTCCCATGGCGACATTTTTATAGGTGGAACAACTGCGCGGGGAAAATGCGACGCTGTTCAAGCAGCTTATGGATGGTACTCAACAGTTCAATGATGCTAAGACCAATAATAGAGTGCTCATATCAGATGTAGACGCTCTGAGAGCCAAGGTAAGATGCTACGACCTTCCTTTATTGGTTTGTCCATTAACGTGCGAAGCAGTCTTAAGATAAACCAGCGTATCTCAACCCTTACTATGTGTTTGGATCTTGATGAAACAATTAGATAAGATACAGATGATGCGTCACATTTGTCTCAGCTAAGAGACGGCCATTGTTTTCTCTCATCTTTAGTGAAGTTGAAGTGCATTCAGTTTCTTACTTGATCCTGCAGAAAGCTACCTTGTTGGCGCCAGATTCTGTTCTCATGACACTCTCACAGCCTGCTTGGTATCCATTTAAAAACAAGAAAAAAGTGGAAAAAAACATGTTGAAAAAGCACTTTTAAGAACAGAGTCGAAAACTGTTTGGTATGTGTAGAAAAACAGTGTTAAAATAAAAAAACACATCCGGCAACATTACTGAATTTTAATTGTTTAGTTTACACGGATGTCATACGTGCAATACCGACATAATATTTGTAACTCGATGCATCCAATCAGGGTTGAAATGTCGTTACCCACTTAAAGTATGCAAAATACACCCAAATAGACCAGAGTTGATGTTTTCTTAACCAGCCATTTTACAGCCTGTTTTTGGTTACATGCATGAAGAGTGCAAAGCCAATACTAAATGCGTTTCTTTGGAAAACATCTTGTTTAAAAACATGGATGCCAAACATACACTTATGCTCCGTTTGGTTGGTGGTAAAACATAAAATGTTTTCCCTTGTTTTGGTGTTTTGGTGTTTTGGTGCTGTTTTGTTGGAGTTAAAAAAGTGATTGTAAAATGTTTTCCTTCAAATGATGTAAAACGATTTACACATTTCAAATCCGTAAGCCACTTTCTGGAGAGTGAAGGAGAACAACAACTACCCATACTAACACCTCCACCACCAATAACCACCACTACCACCTACCTCCACCACGAACCATCACCGCCACCCATCACTGCCACTGCTGGCACGGCCTACTTTTGACAAGTGTCAACCAAACACGAGAAAATAATTACAGAGAAAACTTCTTCACACAAAATAATACGCATAGAATCTTTTCCCTTGTAAAACATTTTACTGCGAACCAAACAGAGCCTTAATGTTGGTATCATTTCAGGTGAAGTTGGCTGAAGATATGGTGGCAAGAGGATCGCTTACATCTAGTCTAAGCCATATCCTACAAAATCATCTGAATCCTCAGGCGTTTAGCGGCCACAATGCTTGCAAGCTGGGTAACGTCTCCCCAACCATGGCTGTATGCGGAGACAATGTTTCCTTCCCAAACATGACACTTCCTGGGCAAAATTCAACAATCGTGCTTGAAAACAACGGCGCCTTTAACGGTAGCATCAAGAACGGAATCATCGACGAGACATTTGTGTCGGACAACTGGCCTTGGGAAGGTCATGTTCCAACCCTTTCTAAATAAATTGCTAATATGCATATGTGAGTGTATAATGTTCCTCTAGCTAATGCTCAGCAGTTGTTCTTGAGGTTATTTTCTTTTCAGATTTCTTTATGTAGTATTGTGATATGCATGTGTAATAGTATTACTATTTCTGTTGATATCTTGGACTTGGATGTTAGTCGAATACGAGGAAATATGTAGTTTAATCTTATATTATGGTATTCGTACACTTTCGGAAACTTCCAATGTTTGAGGTTTGAAATTAGGATTTATTCACAGTTGAGAATTCCGGAATGCTGTCTAAGTTTTGCAAGGCTCGATCCGTGGGGTTATTTCACATCGGTTGTGGAACTAGTGGTAATTTAGATAATAGTATTTTGATCATTTGATGAATAAACTCAAGCGGTAGGACTTTTTATCATGTAATTTCTGTGGGAGCTAACGTATATTGAATAATTGTAGTTTGAAAAGTAGTCCGTACGTCTGTCTCTCTACACGTAGTACATCTTACCTATGATAATCCCGAGTTGCAAGCAAAGCTTGATTAATTTACACTTTGAAAAGTATAAATTAATAATTATATCGTAGCAAATGTATAGTCTATTAAATATAGCAAATGTATAGTCTATTAAACATAGCAAATGTATAGTCTATTAAACATAGATGGTAAATATTACCTTTATTATTGTATTAGTACATGTATATTATTAAGCTGATTCGGTATACTAACATAATTTGATCTGACGTATGAATCGGATCCATTTATAAATAGATTAGACTGGATCTATTTCATGAGGATCGTATCATAACGGATACCCGACCAGCTCGGCGCCATCTCTAGGCCTCGTATGAGTAGGGGATATAATACTGTAGGATATGATGTATACTGAGATATGAACTGGGATATAATTACTGTGAATTAATGCAAGATATGAAAATTTGCTTTAATGTGTTTGAGTGCTGATGAAAAATGACCACATTGTCCTCTAGAGTTCACAATATGAATTAGTGAATTTGGATATGTAGAGTTGTTTGTATTCCAAAATACTTTTTCGTTATACTTCATCAGAATATTACATGTTAAACTGTTATCATACAATGATTATGGTTTTTTTCTAGTGTAAATTAAGTGAAATTGTGTAATTAGAAGAAGAAGACAATGAAAATTAAGAGAAATTTTGCAATTAGAGAGAGATGAGTGAATAGTGAGAGTATATACAGTTTGTAGTCTTATTAGATTGAAGAAGACATTTTTTTCACAAGCAACGAAAGAATTTATAGCATCAAACCACGGTTACAAAGAAAATAGGGACATACTCCTAAGAAACACAACAAGAAAAAACAACAAAGAAGCATACAAAGCATACCATCTGTATTAATATAAAAATGGAATAAGGATTTTGGTGATGTTTTTTTCACTAGACATTGAATCTCCTTCTCACTTAAGAGAAAAAAAATTATTGTTTAGATAAAATTGAGAATCACAAAAAATCCATCACTTAGTAACTACCTAACTGTTGGGCACACATTTTGTATAATTTTCAACCCATGAACTTTTACCCACTATATCTCAACATTTATCATTTCTTAGTGTGATCTTTTTATTTTTGAAAAAATATTTGTGTTAGCACACAGTATGTGTGCCGTGTATTCTAGTCTACCTATTAATAACAGTAAGGATTTTGGGAAAATATTTTTCACTAGACATTGAATGCCCTTCTCACTTAAGAGAAAAAAGAGTTAGTATTCGGGTAAAATTGGGAATCACTTAAAACCCATCACTTGGTAACTACGTAACCGTTGGGCATACATTTCGTACAATTTTTAACCCACTAACCCATGAACTTTCACCCACTATACCTCAACATTTATCATTTCTTAGTGTGATCTTTTTATTTTTGAAAAACATTTGTGTTTGCACACACAGTGTGTGTGCCGTGTATTCTAGTCTACATGTTAATAACAGTACCTTAATGGGATAAAATCTCAAAGACCCCCAATACAACCCAAAAACAGAGAACCGGCTAGTGATGTCCAAGAGCCTCCTATTTCCTCCAATGAGCCCAATCGAAAACATCCCAATAACTACAAAACATACAAAGAGAACACGTCCCCAAACAAAGGCCCAAAGGCCTCTCAAACCCTAAAAAACATGTTGCAAGAACCGGGGTGAGCGAATGGTGAAACCTGTGGGGGTCCTACTCATCACCCAAAGACCAGAGAGTGGTGGGAGGTTCATGGCAGTGTCGGAGGGTGGCGAGGGGCTGCTCCAGGAAGCTCGTCCAGGCCGGAGGTCCGACCTAGTCAAGGGGAAGGGAGAAGGACCAGCCCCACAACCGGGGGAGGGGGAGGCAGCCACCAAGGAGCCATGTTTGTTGCTCAACCGGGGGGGGGGGGGGGGGGTAGGGGAAGGGGGTGAATACAATGGGCGCACCCCAGGGAAGGCACACACGAAATCGATCCGGGACCTGGTGGCCTCGTGGACGATGGAGGAGGAATGGAGCAAGGCATGTGGTGGTGGAGGAGCAGCAGCGGCATGTCTGAGACGGGGGGGGGGGGGGGGGGCTGGCTTCTTGGTTGCGACACCCTTGGCGGCGACGACATCAGGGCGAAACATGGCTTGAAGAAGAAGGCGGGGTAGTTGAAAACGCTTACCAGAGCTGCGAAGAGGGGCGAACCGACTTTGGTACCGGCGGCGACGACACCCTTGGCGGCGACGACATCAGGGCGAAACATGGCTTGAAGAAGAAGGCGGGGTAGTTGAAAACGCTTACCAGAGCTACGAAGAGGGGCGACCCGACCCGACAACAGGGCGAAATTAGACTTACATTACACTAGTCACGACTCACAAATTTACTCAAACACATGTACTTAGGTTCAAGGTCACGAAACAAGTGTTAAAACTCCCAAAATCCAACTAATTTCCATGTCTAGACACTCTTTAATAAACCCACCAGCATTAGTGACAAATTCAGCATCTTTTGGCGACTAAAAACAGTCCTATAACGATAAATTCCAACCTTTTAGCGACCGGACAGATTGTATATCAACTCTAGATCATCACATTAAGTGTCTAGCGGTCTCGTTTTCAACTCCAAATCAATTACCCGACAAACGCAACTTGTCCTACCAACCCAACACCTCAAAGAAGTGATTACGTCTAGTTAATCCTATTGTTTCAACTTGATTTTACCTCCTATACAAACTAGGGTTTATGGTTTATCATGAACAAGAGTAAATCAAGTGATAATGATGAAGTATATGGTACAAATTGATGATTAAAGTGAATAAACAACAAGAGAAAAGAGGAATCAAAGCATGAAGAAGAAGAAGAAGAGGAAGAAGAAGAAGAAGAAGAAGAAAAAGAAACGGACGGACGGGGAGAGAGAGAAGAGAAGAAGAAAAAGAGAGAGAGAAAAAGAGATTACCTGCACGGGGAGAGAGAGAGGCGGAGGCGGCGGTGATGATGCCGCTGCTGCTACAGCCGAGAGGGAGAGAGAGAGAGAGAGAGAGAGAGAGAGACGTGAGAGAGAGAAATAGGGATTGAGGTATTTATGAGAGTTGGAAAAAAAAATCAAACTCATAAGGAAGGAAACCCTCTGAATAGGAAACTTTACGTAGGAAGAAAATTGGGTCAAAATAATACCAATCTGTGGAAAAGGACACTTTCCCACCACAAGTTAGGTAAAAAGACAACTACCTTCCCCCCCAACTTAATTAAAGGTACTAACAACTTTTGATAAAGACACAAAGATCTCCAAACTCTAGCAAACTTTTATAATTAACTCTCGACATTTAAATTAAACTCCCCAACACTTATAATAATATCACAAAATACCCATATTTACAAAACAGGGTATTTCATCCTTCCCTCCTTAGAGAGAGCTTCGTCCTCGAAGCTTAAACCAATTCTTCAACAACCAATAAGGTATGAACCTCCACTCATGGGTACAACTACTAAATGCAAACCTAAGGTCATGAATGATATGCAATATACTATAAGTAGTACTGTATTAAAAACCGAAGGATTACATCCTCTCCCCCTTAGAGGAGTGACGTCCTCAGAACTCAAAGTACCTCGTCAAAAAGGTGAGGGTACTTCTTTCTCATATCATCTTCCGCTTCCCAAGTTGCCTCTTCAGTGAGGTGATTTGTCCATAAGAATTTTACAATCTTGACACTCTTGTTGCGGGTGTCCCTTGTCTTGGTGTCTAGAATCTTAACAGGATGTTCTTCATAACTCAAAGACGGATCCAGTTCTACTGGTTCGGGATCCAATACATGGGATGGGTCAGGCACGTACTTTTTCAGCTGAGATAAGTGGAATACATTGTGAACACGACCCAAATTTGATGGTAAATCCAATCGATAAGCCACTTCCCCAATCTTCTCTATGACGTCATATGGTCCAATGAACTTCGGGCTCAAATTCCCTTTCTGATTGAACCTCGTGACTTCCTTAGTAGGCGAAACTTTAAGAAATTCCTTTTTTCCAACTTGAAATTCCAATGGTCTCCTTTTCTGATCAGCGTAGGACTTCTGTCCATCCTGAGCTGCCTTCATTCGCTGTTGAATAAGTCTCACCTGGTCTGTCATTTCTTCAATTAGTTGTGGACCAATTACTATTGTCTCGCTTATGTCGCTCCAACACAGCGGTGTTCTACACTTTCTTCCATACAATGCCTCGTGAGGTGCCATCCCAATACTGGCGTGGTAACTGTTGTTGTAGGAGAATTCTATCAAAGGTAATCTATCAACCCATGAATCTTGAAAGTCCATAACACAAGCGTCAAAGGTATGCTAAGGGCTCTTTGTTCCATATTCCATGTATCTTTCATCGGAATGAACCTTGATGTCTTGGTCAATCTGTCAACTACGAACCAAATCTGATTCAGTCCATTCTTCGATGTCGGCAAAGCAGTTACAAAATCCATCGAAATTGAATCCCACTTCCAATCTGGGGCATCCAATGGTTGAACTAAGCCTCTCATTCTCTTATGTTCAAACTTCACCTTCTGACAAGTTAGGCATCTTGCCACAAATTCTGCTACCTCCCTTTTCATGTTGGGCCACCAGAAATTCTTCTTTAGATCCTTATAGAGTTTGTCACCCCCTGGTGGTACTGAGTAGGGTGTGTTGTGCGCTTCACGCATCAACTTCTCTTTGGTTTCCGCACACTTATGTGGTACACACCATCTCCCCTTATAGCGAATACTTCCATCTTCATGGATCTTAAAACCTTTGCTTGACCTTCTGTAATCTTCTTCCTTATCCTTTCCAACTTCACTTCTCCTAGATGGTTACTCCTTATCTATTCTAAGACATCTGGCACAACTGTCATATTTCCAAGGATATTCTTTACTCTACCTTGTTCTACCACTTCAATTTCGAGCTTTCGGAACTCATGGCATAGCCAGTCTGGCAAAACTAGCATAGTATCTATAGTGTGGCTCGATTTTCGGCTTAACGCATCAGCTACTACGTTTGCCTTCCCATCGTGGTATTGGATACGCAAATCATAATCCTTTATGATCTCCAGCCAACGTCTTTGCCTGTTGTTTAGCTCTTTCTGAGTGAAGATGTATTTGAGACTGATGTGGTCAGTATACAATCTACACACTGACTTATATAGGTGATGTCTCCATATATTCAGTGTGAAAACTATTGCTACAAGCTCTAAATCATGGGTAGCATAGTTCTCTTCATGGGTTTTCAGCAGTCTCGAAGCATAGGCAATAACCCTTCTTTCTTGCATAAGCACGCATCCTAAACCCTTCCTCGATGCGTCGCTGTACACGTCAAACTTGCCAGAATCATTGGGTAAAGCTAACACAGGTGCTGTAGTCAAATTTTCCTTCAATGTCTGGAATGCTTCTTCACAATCTTCGCTCCACTGATACTTTACCGTCTTCTTGGTTAGCGTAGTCAGCGGTCTAGCGATCTTCGAGAAATATTTTACAAAAAGCCTGTAATATCCTTCTAATCCCAGAAAACTTCTTATTTCTGACACATTCTTCGGAGTTGGCCAGTCCTTAACTGCTGAAATCTTTCCTGGATCCACGGATATCCATTCCTTGGAGATTATGTGACCCAGAAATAGAACTTGATATAGCCAAAACTCACATTTCGAGAGCTTAGCATACAACGTGTCTCAACGTTTCTAACACTTCCATGAGATGTTCCTGATGATCTTCCTCGCTCTTTCAGTAAACGAGGATGTCATCAATAAATACGACCACGAACCGATCCAGAAACGTTCTCATAACACGATTCATTAGATCCATGAATACTGCAGGAGCATTGGTTAGACCAAAAGGCATAACCGTAAACTCATAATGGCCATACCTCGTTCTAAAGGCTGTCTTCGGGATGTCCCTCTCGGCTACCCGAAGTTGGTGATACCCTGATATCAAGTCTATCTTTGAGAAGACACTTGCCCCTTGCAACTGATCGAACAAGTCAACAATTCGGGATAAAGGGTATTTGTTCTTGATCGTTGCGTTGTTCAACTCTCTATAGTCAACGTACAACCTCAAGCTTCCATCTTTATTCTTCACAAACAATACAGGTGCACCCCAAGGCGATACACTTGGCCTTACGTAACCCCTTTGATGGAGTTCTTGCAACTGATCCTTTAGTTCTTTCAGCTCTACTGGTGCCATCCTGTACGGCGCCTTTGAGATTGGAGCTGTTCCAGGTGCTAAGTCCATAGTGAACTCAATCTCCCTTCTAGGTGGCATTCCTGGAATCTCATTCGGGAACACATCGGGAAAGTCCTTGACTATTGGTATCTCTTCTAGCACATTCTCCTTCTTAAACACGTCTTGGACATAACACAAATAAGCACTATTCCCCTTCTTCACTTGGTTGACTATGGTCAAAGCTGACACTAGTCTAATACATGGTTCTTTCGTGATGCCACAGTAAGAAACTTGTTCTCCCTTTGGACCTTTAAGCCTAATCTTCTGATCGTGACAGTCTATAACTGCTCGATATTTTCCCAGCCAATCCATTCCCAATATAACATCTATTCCCCCAAGATCAAATTGTATCAGATTCGCTGGTAAGGTACTAGCCATGATCTTGACTTCTACTCCTTCAAATATGTCACAAACTGTTATATGACCGGTTGGGGTAGCTACAGGGATGAATATTCTAGACGGCTTATTGAGACTCAACTTTTCCACAAATGATGATGAAATAAATGAATACGATGCTCCAGTAGAGTAAATGCTGGTTGATCATGGACACGAAATGTACCAGTGACTACTCCATTTGCTGCTTGTGCCTCAGTCCTGCTCATGACAGCAATCCGTGCAACATTCCCATTCGGCGCTGTGGTTCCTGTCGTTCCAGTCCCATTGTTGTTGTTGGCATTAGCCGGTGCGTTATTGTTCCCATTCCTGTTCTGAGCTCCATTGTTCCTTCCATTACCCTTCTTATTCACTTGCTGCCTGCCATAATTGTTGCCTCCATTATTCTGGTAGTTGTGGTTCCCATAGTTTCGGTTTCCGTCCTGATTGTTGTTGTTGAACTGCCGGTTTCCTTGATAATTTTCTCCCTGGTTCCCTTGTTGGTTTCCAGTTGGTCGCAATCGGCACTCAAAAGCACGATGACCTTTCTTGCCGCAATTGTGGCAATTGACAAGGTTTCCTTGACAGTCCTTTCCAGGATGATTCTGCTGGCACTTCTTGCAGATGTAACGGCGAGGTTGATCATATCCATTGTTCTGCTTGTTACCACGGTACTGACCCTGGTTACTTCCTCCATGGTTGGGCTTGAACCTCTTGTCTTGACTACTCTGGCTGTTCCTACCCTAATTGTTGCCATAGCCCCCAGCGCTCTCAATCTTGTGCTTCCCTTGCTTTTCATATTGCGCCTTTTGAATGAGCCAAACAGCCACAGCTCAATTATATGCCTCATGAAGAATATCGTACGTTCTACACATCAAGTCTTTCTGTAGATGGAGTTGCAGACCTGACATGAATTTCCTAACCTTGGTCGCCTCATCAGGCATCAGCTGACCTGCGAATCGGGATAGTTCCATGAACCTCTTAAAGTACTCGGTCACAGAATCATTCCCTTGAGTCAGATTCAGAAAGTCGATGTACTTCTGATCCTGGACATGATCCGGATAGAAGCGAGTGCGGAGTGCAGTCTGAAGAGCGTCCCAATTAAAATTGGGTTGAGCCAAGAAGTTCTGAGGTGTGCTCCTCCACCATATATTTGCGTCATTCTTCAGGTAAAAGGCCGCGAAAGCAACCTTGCTGTTTTCAGGACACTCAACCAACTCAAGGATCTTATCTATCTCATCGATCTAGTTTTCGAGCTCAACAGGATCCTCATTGCCTGTAAAGTTCCCAGGCTTCATGTCAGCCACTTTCTTTGCCCAGTTGGCTGCATTTTTCTCTCCCTGGTTCACGTTCTGAGCCATTTGAGCAAATTGAGAAAAGAACTGCTCCATGTTGTTGTTGCTGTTTGGGGCTGTCATCGGTACTTGACGATTTCTCTTGGTGTAGTATTGATGTGGTCTATCAGTCATAATTCCTACACTATAGCCTATTGTATTATTCATAGAGTATCACAAATTACAAGTAATCATGAATAAATGGCATGTCACGCGCAATTATGCAAGTAATGTCACACATTGATCATCATTTAAATCAATTACACATGCATTTACACATAGGCTGATCACGTCTCATTTTTCATATTTCTTAAAAAATTGGAAAAATGGTCAACCGGACAAGAAAAAATTATGAATTTTGGTTTGCAACAACCTATCTGAGTCTAAATTCATAATCAAGAAGAATCAACTCAAAATAAATTGTAGAACTCAAGTTGCATAGAGAATACTACAGCTGCTGTCCCAGACCACCAGAACAGAAACTTTGACTTTGAAAGGTTTTAAACTAACTTTAAATTCCTAAAAATGAGCTAGTCTTTGAACCAGATTTATCCATACGTGTCTACTAACTTCCATAAAAATTTGAGATCCAAACAAGATCTGGAAGATAGGTAAACATTAAAAATGCTACAACTAGTCACTCTGCAATTCTGCTACTACACCACCAACTTTGAAAATTCGTATCTAATTCTCCAGAACTCATATAGGGCTGAAATATTTTTGGGAGATACCTGGGTGTGTCTACGTTCTGTTAAAAATTCATAGAAAAATAACTCCATAATTAAATACGTCTGCTTCAACAAAAACCCACTGCTGCGCAGATTCAAACTACACCAAAATCGTTGCTCTTGCGGTCTAACTCCATGAACTCTTTCTATGCACTTAATCAATGTTACCAAAACACAAGGCAATCTCAATTCATCAACTCATACCCCAAAAATCAGAAAACTAAATTTATTAAACTCCCAAATCGGGTTCTCAAAACATGAGCATTAATCCTCATCCATAAAGCGAATCGCTAAGAATTTAACTCTAGCCCAAAAGTGGCTATACGAAAATTATTCAAGAAACTTCAAAGTCTTGTTTGTCATCATAGCCTTATTAAAAACAATAATAAAACTCAAAAATGCATCTATTCTAGGAATTTAAAGAAGTTCTAACATGCTTAATCCTCGTTTTCATCGCTCTCATCAAACTCCTCATCTTCATCGGCATCATACTCGAGCTCTTCACCCTCACTTGGGTCGTCTTCACTCCCGTCGTATTCCATGGGGTCATCCCCAACTTCATCATCTTCCATTGGGTCCTCTTCTACCTCCTCATCATCACTAGAGTCTATAACGATCACTTCCTCATCACCACTGGAGCCTATTACGATCACTTCCTCATCATCACTATAGTTTAAGTTGATCACCTCCTTGGCTTCAATAGGATTTACTTAAATAACCGTGTAGCCTTTCCACTTCAAGTGAACCTCCATCAACAATTTGCATATGAAATCGGCGCTCACCCTCCATTCGCCTTGGTAGAGATAATCCCTAGCGTTCATTCGGTTAAAATTGTCCATAAGGTTGCTATAATTTGCTATCATATCTCCAAACATGGGACCCATAGGCAGTGCCTTCACCCTAGAATAAGCCTGAAAGGCTAGATTCCGGTATCGAGGAAACTCAAATGCAACGAACTTTTGCTCACAAATCTGAATGACGCGATCACGAAACGTCGTGAGATCCTCACCCTCGACCCAAGGTGTCACAACCGGGTGCTTCTCAACAGGAAACACACATTTCCTAGCGGTTGTTTTGGTTATAGCCATCTACAAAAGAAAATAACTCTATAAGTCTCTTACTCCACAAATATATATCGTAAAGAAAAGGACTACCTTCATGAACTATGAAAGTATGAGTATGCAGATATATAAGCAGCTAATATACTCTAGAATGGGGGGGGGGGCGGGGTTGAATAGAGTATGCCCACTTTTTTCAAATATAGCTAACAAGTAGAAGAACTAGTGCAGACAATGAATTTCAAGGCCTTGAACACAGGTTCAAGCCTTTGAAGTGTAGCAGAAAGTTTTAGAACAAGTATGCCTTTTTCAAGGCCTTGAAAACAAGTTCAAACCCTTGAAAAATAAACAGTTTTTCTATGCTGCAAAGCTTTGAAAGTAAATGAACTGAAAATGCACAAGACAAGTGATTTATAGAGTTCAGTCCACTTGGACCTACGACTCTACCTCATGGATTAGATCCCTGCAGGATTTTCAACTCAATTCTTATTAATCAAAAGCTAAGCCCTAGAACTCAAGCACGGAGATTTCTCTTACTCTGTTACAGCTTGTGGTTTTCCCTAACCTGTCTAGTACCTGCTCTAGCTAACTAATTAACTAAGAATTATTTATTGTTAACCTTGAACAATCCTTGAGAATGAATGTAGAAATAATACAGAAATGATCTACCAATATAGCTCTATACAGAAGATCACTTAAGAGTAGAAAAACTGCAGTGAAATGCAGTGAACTTCTGTGTATGGATTGGAAGAGATGAAGAACATCTTTGATGCTTTTCAATCCAGAATGCTTTCTCTGTATTTGCCCGTTGAGAATTGTGTTATTGTTGCTTCGAATTTGAGCTCTTTTAATACTTCAAACAGCTCTGCAAATCTCTCCAGATTTTCAGCAACAACCTTCCTATTTTGTAGACAACGGAGTTTGACAACTTTGATATCTTCTCCAACGGTTGAATGATCATGATCTTCAGAGATAATGTTGTAGACTTTCATTTAACCATTATAAGAAGTTGTCAAACATGTCTGATTGATCACAGAATCAAAATCTTCAAATGTTTCCAAATCTGCAGCAATCCAGTTTAGGAAACAATCCTGCAAACTTAGAAACAATATATCCTGCATTATCATGGTCAAACAGTTGATATAATACGATCCAAAACATATTAAACAATTTTTCTTTAATCATCTAACAACAGGTAATCAAACATATGCAAGAGAGATAATAAATTAGATCAGAGAGTTTATAGAAAACTATCCCTGAGAATATATTTTCAGGTTTAACAGTTTCAAGGCTTTGAATCCAGTTTCAAGGCCTTGAAAATAGCTAACACTATTTTCATGCCTCTGAAGCTGATTCAAGGCTTTGAAAGCTGTTTCAAGGCATTGAAATAGCCAAGCTCTTTCAAGTCTTGAACAACCTGAGCTTTCAATCTCCCCCTTGATGAAAGACAAAACCAAATTCTGTTTGATCCTTTGTCTCTGCAAAATAAACTGATTAGTCTGCAAATTAAAGACACAGTTATTCCAAAAAAATCCAAATTATTTAAATACCAACAAAAACACATAAATAGTTCAGCAGATAACATCAAATAAACCTAAAATCCTAAACTGAAACCTAGAATTTTCTCCCCCTTTTTGACTTTCATCAAAAAGACAGAAGATGTTGGATCAAGTGTCTGGAAAATTTTGAAAACTTAAAGAAATAATTAAAGCAAAGAGAATGTGGAAGAAAGAATAGGCAAGATTAAGGGGTTTGATCTTCATCTTCCTCTTGATCTCCTTCCTCTTTCTCATTGTCTTCTTTATCAGTCTTGTCCTGCTCCTCCTGTTCTTCTGCAGCCTCTTCTGCAGCAGTTGTCTCTCCAGTCTTGTCCTTTTCAGCAGCCTTTGGAGATTTCTTCTTCTTCTTCTTCAAAGTGATCAGCAGCTCATCTGAACCAGGACTATTGACTTCATCTTCTGCCTGTTCTGCTGCCTACTTTCCCTTATCTGAAACTGGAGTAGCTTCTTCCTGGTCTGAATGTTCACTAGGAAAGTCCTTGTCTGATTCTCCTTTCTTTGTTCCTTCAGGATCCTCAGGAACATCAAGTAAGGTCATGCTTCTGAAGATACTTTCCACCATATACTTGACTTGTCCCATATCACTTTCCAGTCCAAAAATAGTAGCTTTGACATCCCTCCATGTCCAGTTCCAAACCATCAAGTCTTTGATTGTCTGTAGGCTGAGATGTCTGACTTGAAGTGGGAGTCAAGGTCTTGGGCTTAGAAAATTTCTTTGCACCTAGTTCTGCTTCAGTCAGGTCAGAGTAAAGTTTCCAAACTTTCTCTTTTGTTTTTACAACTCCAATTTTCTCAAAGGCTTTCTCATTGAGTTCCCCAAACCCAGATGTGACTGATTATTCTCCAGTAAAAGGGATCTCAAAGTGCTCAAAGAACATGGTGAGGAGGTTAGCATACGGCAGAGGGTGAATCCTCTTACTGATTAGGCTGAAGAGCATGTGTTCAAGAACTAGTTTTGGGAGATCAATCTCATAGCCATGCATAACCAGGTACATGATGTGCAGCATTCTCTCAGTCACCAACTCCCTTGAGTGCTCTCTAGGAAAGACACATCTCACCAGAATAGTGTGAAGGACTTTGGCTTCAACATTCAACACAGAGCGTGTTAACTGTTTGGTTGTGGTTGAGATATTTGGAAGAAAGAATTCTTCTTTGGCTAGCTTCAAAGTTTCTGAATTTGGAGGATGGTTGCTAGTGTCATACCTCTTTGGACAACCTAACACATTGGCAAAATCAGAGTGATCTAGTTCAATTATTATCCCAGCAACTTTGGATTTGATCACTAAGTGTGCAGATCTCTTAACTTGGGTGAGGTTCAGATAGAAGAGTCTGGTGAGTCTGGGGTAGGCAATATCCCTAGGATTCAGCATACACCACAAAGAGCTCTTCTTTAACATAGAGATGCGCTTGAGTTTCATGTGTTCCAACACATACTTATTAACCAAACTGCAAAAACCAATAGGCCTTGAAGCAAAACCATCTAACCACTTACCTTTAGAGATGTTTGAGACAAACCATGTCTCATCTGGAGCTATCTTCTTTGTTGAGACATGAGAATAGATCTGCAATGCCTTCTCCATTTGACCTTCTGGTTATGCTTCAGTCACCTTCCCTTTCCCTTTTTCTGCCTGAGTTGCCTTCTCCTTCACCTTCTTTGAACTGGTAGGCTCTTTTTCTGGTTTCTTTTCTGTAATGGCCTTCTGCTTCTTCTGCTTTTCTGAAGAGGAGGTTGTAGCCTTCTTGATCTTCTTCTTAGGTGGAGGTGGATCTGGAACTGCTTCTGCACTAGGAGTTCTGGAGCTAGAGTCTCCACTCACTTATTGAACCTCTTCCACAGCTGCTTTTCTCTTCTTCTCTGAGACAGGTTTTGAACCACCAGGCATCTTGATTTGATCTGAGGCTCTTCTTGTGCTAATTAGGGTTAGGGAGAAGAAAATAGAGAGATGGAATGATACGGAATGAAGGAGAAGAAAAGAGGATAAATACTGAAAGAGTTTGAGTTTCAAAAGGAAACTAGTATCTCTCTGATTCTAAAGAGATTTGCAAAGATCAGAGAAAATTTCAAACTAACATGCCGTTAGAAAAAGAATATACTAATACTATCTTTGGATAAAACAATTTTTTGAAAAGGGTAGGGACTATATCAGGCAAATATCTACAGAGATATCACCCAGTATAGAATGATCCAAGTTCATTGACTATTAGTGTAACAGATTCATTTTCAAGGCTTTGAAAAGGCTTTCAAGACCTTGAAACACTGTAACACTGCAACAGATAAAATATCAAAGCTTTGAACTGATTTTCAAGGCTTTGAAACTCAATTCAAACCTTTGTAAACAAAAATAACTTACCTTTCTTACCTTAAGCTCCCCCTAAACCAATGCAGTCTTATTTAACATTCTCAATTCCAATCTTAGAGTTGAGAACCTCTCATCTGCTAATGGTTTGGTGAAGATATCTGCAATTTGCATGTTAGTAACAACAAATTCAAGAACAATATCACCTTTCTCAGCATGATCTCTGATGAAGTGGTGTCTGACATCAATGTGCTTGGTTCTTGAGTGTTGTACTGGATTCCTTGTAATTGAAATTGCACTAGTATTGTCACACTTAATAGGTATGCCTCTGAAGTCAAATCCAAGGTCTCTTAGCTGTTGAGAAATCCATAGTACTTGTGAGAAACATGCTCTTGCAGCTATATATTCAGCTTCAGTTGTTGATAGAGCAGCTGAATTATGTTTCTTGGAATGCCAGCTAATCAAAGATGATGCAATGAATTGACAGGTTCCAGAGGTGCTTTTTCTATCAACTTTGTAGCCTGCAAAGTCAGCATCTGAAAAACCACTTAAAGAGAAGTTAGAATGTCTTGGATACCAAAGCCCTAAGCCTTTGGTACCATTGAGATATCTGAATATTCTCTTCACAGCAGTTAAGTGTGATTCTTTTGGATCAGCTTGAAATCTAGCACACATGCATACACTAAACATAATATCTGGTCTACTTGCTGTCAGCTAGAGTAATGATCCAATCATGCCTCTATACTCTTTTACATTGACACTCTTACCAGATTCATCCTTGTGTAAGGATAGTGTAGAGCTCATTGGGGTCTTGGCCTCCTTGCATTGAGCCATAATGTACTTATTTAGAAAGTCTCTTGTGTACTTGCTTTGATTCATAAATATACCCTTCTTCAGTTGATGTATTTGAAGTCCCAGGAAGAAGTTTAGTTCTCCCATCATGCTCATCTCAAATTCCCTGCTCATAAGACTTGAGAATTCTCTGCATAACTGATCATTAGTAGATCCAAACAGTATATCATCAACATATATATGGACTTTAATTAAATCTTTCTCATGAGTCTTAATGAAAAGAGTCTTGTCTACTAAACCCCTTTTGAAATCATTTTCAAGTAAAAACTTCGACAGTCTTTCATACCAAGCCCTTGGAGTTTGTTTCAAACCATAAAGAACTTTGTCAAGTTTGTAAACATGATCTGGAAATTTGTCATTTTCAAAACCAGGTGGTTGTGCAACACAAACATCTTCTTGTAAATAACCATTCAAGAAAGCACATTTCACATCCATTTGAAATAGTTTCATGTTCTTGTAGGATGCAAATGCAAGTAAAATTCTAATTGCTTCTAACCTGGCAACTGGATCAAAGGTTTCTTCATAATCTATACCTTCTTCTTGATTGTAACCTTGAGAAACTAACCTTGCTTTGTTTCTGATTACATTGTCACTTTCATCCAACTTGTTTCTGAACACCCATCTGGTACCTATGACAGACTGGTTTGTTGGTGCAGGAACCAGGTTCCAAACCTTATTCCTCTCAAACTCATTGAGCTCAATTTGCATAGCAATAATCCAGTCTGCTTCTTGCAAAGCTTCCTTCACAGTTTTTGGTTCTACAAGAGAAATGAAAGCATTAAAAGCACATAAGTTCTTCAACTGTGATCTAGTTTGTGTACCAGTGGTTGGATCTGATATGATATTATCAGGTGGATGAGATGAGAGATATTTAAATCTCTTCCTTGGAGACCATGGTTCAGGATCACCATAGATCTTCTCTGGTCTTGAAAAAGTAGCTTTGTCACTTGAATCCTTCTGATCATCTTTTTCAAGGCTTTGATTTGTATTTTCAAGGCCTTGAGAACTATTTTCAAGGTCTCGAAAATGTATTCTATTTTCTTCTGAGCCTTTCTTGAATCCAAGTGGATTCTCAGTCTCTTCCTCTAATTCATGCTTGTTCAAGTTCAAATATGCAAAACTTTCACTCAAAGAACCATCATAGCTTTCATCAAAAATAACATGAATGCTCTCTTCAACCAGTTTGGTTCTTTAATTGTAAACTCTATAAGCTTTTCTATTCAGAGAGTAACCAAGAAATATACTTTCATCACTTATTGCATCAAACTTACCAAAATTGTCTTTTCCATTGTTATGGATAAAACAAGTGCATCCAAAGGGTCTGAAGTAAGAGATGTTTGGCTTTCTCCCTTTGAATAGTTCATATGGGGTCTTCTTTAGAATGGGTCTGATCAAGCACCTGTTCAAAATATAGTTTGATGTATTCACAGCTTCTGCCCAGTAGTGTTTTGGCAACTTGTTCTCAAGAAGCATTGTCATTGACATATCTTCCAGAGTCATGTTCTTTCTTTCAACAACACCATTCTGTTGAGGAGTTCTTGGAGCAGAAAAGTTATGAGAAATACCATGCTTATCACAGAGTAAATCAAACTCTAACTGATCAAATTCTCTACCATGATCACTTCTGATTGAAGCTGCAGGTAGGTTTTCAAGTTTTGAAGTTCTTTGCAAAGCTTTGAAAATTCAGAGAGAGCTTCAGATTTTTCTTTGAGAAACATAACCCAAGTGTATCTAGAAAAATCATCTACAATAACTAGCATATACCTTTTACCTTTTGGAGTAGGAGCCCTCATAGGACAACATAGATCCATATGAAGTAATTCAATAGGTCTAGTTGTACTTACAAACTTATTTGGCTTGAAGGAGCTTTTGGTCTGCTTTCTTTGTGCACAGGCTTTGCATAACTCATCTTCTTTGAACTTGCTGGATGGCAATCCTCTTACCAAGTCTTTAGAGATCAATTTGTTCAGAGTATGCAAACTGATATGACCAAGTTTCCTATGCCAAAGCTTTGAATCTTCTTTCAAGGCCTTGAGGCACTTCAAACTTTCACCTGCAACTTTGTTAGTCTGAAAAGTATAAACATTGTTTGATCTAGAGGATGTGAGAATGCAATCTCCTGATTTCTCATTTTGCACCACACACTTCTCTTTATCAAAGATGACTTAGTTGCCATTATCACAAAGCAGAGATACACTAAGAAAATTAAAATTCAAACCTTCAACTAGATAAACATCATAAATATTGTTTTCAGAATTTGTACCAACTTTTCCAATACCAAGAATATTGCAATTTCCTTTGTCACCAAGTGTTATTGAACCTTCTGATTGCTCCTTTAATTCTGAGAATAGAGATCTCTTTCCACTCATGTGTCTTGAGCAACCACTGCCCATGAACCACTTTTGTTCTTTGGTGACAACCTGCAAGCACCAATCACTGCCTTACCCAGCTGTTAGACCAAGTGTGGAATTTGGATTCATATTCAGGATCAACCACGTTAGGTGGTCTAAACCCTTTAGGAACCCAAATCTGCTTAACATGTCCTTTAAGTTGAAAAGGAAAATTGTTCCTCATTATGTGAGGGTCTCTTCTTCTAAAAGGACAAGTCATTTTAACATGACCAATTTTACAACAGTAATGACATGTTGTATAATTTCATTTGTTGAGGTTCGATATGTGTAACTGTTACCACTTCCCTTCTAAGTTTTTACTATTGTGTTATTACTAATCATTTAGAAACTCTTTCCCCCTACTTTGCAGGACATTGAAATTTCAAGAAATCATGCCTCATATGGCAACACTAACCCTCTGCTACTGAGTCTGTTTTGAATCCTTCCTCATTGCTTGATTTCAGACATTACATTTTTATCGTTGAATGTTCATGGTATTTTACGGGTAAAAACCCCTATTTGTACATCATGGTGTCCCTATTTACTTCCTTGATACAATTAAGTTATGGCTCTGGAACATGTACATCATGGTGTCCCTATTTCATTTTTGACACAATTTTTTTTTGTCTGGCTTCATGTCATTCAATTTTTTATATCTTCGATCTATATTGCTGCTGAAGTTCCTCTTAGTAAGTCTTAAGCGGACTATTAAGGTTTCATTCAAAAACTATAACATTATTTCTTTTTCCATAATGCACTGTGTTTATTTCCTATGCTTCACCACTTGCACCATTGGTTTTATGCGATTTGGCAAAGAATGATTCATGGAAATGGTTAATTTGAACTTCCTATTTGTGACTGGAAATTCTAGTCATATTTCAGATTGTGTGGAGAATATTTTGGCAACTTCAATTTTATATTTTTTTTTTGCGGTACCATTAGAACTTCATTGATAGATAACGATAGTGATACAAAGCGGTGCAAAGGAACATCAAAATACATCCCACGAAACATAAACACAACATAGGCAACTAGATACAACTAGAAACAAACCCAAAAGCGAGAAAAACCAGCACCAAGAACCACCAAACGCTGGAACCAAACCCAAAAGAAACCCAAACCAGTCTAGGGTAACAAAAGATTACAAGAGAAAACCAACAAGGAAGATCATTACAAACCCATAAAACAAACTATGCATCAATGAATGGGATCACAACAGACATAAGTTCATCATCTGGAATTGGAGGGAGGCCTTCACCAGCACCAACTTCAACAGCAGCAGCACCTTGGGCATGCCCAGCACCTCCACCATCCCCCACTGAGGCCAAGGCATGATCACTAGACGATGCATGAGCTGAGGAAGAAGCAAGAGGCGGGCTATCCACAGCATCTAAAGCAGACTTTGCACAAGCAAAATTAGGAGGTGGCAGCACAGCAAGAGGAAAAGCATCAGACACTTCCACCAAAGCTTGAGGAGCAAGTTGAGAAACATGTCGAGAAAACTGAGGAACAAATTGAATCTGTCCGGGCCTCCAAGAGATATTTGCTTTCTTAACTTCAACTTCAACCCATTGATTAGTAGCTGAACATAAACTATAAATAATTAGTAGACTGAAATAAACTTAGCAAAGGCTTCAGCTTGATGGTAAACATGATCAGCTGAAGGAGTTTGTTGCTCAAACAATCTTTTGTTTCTGGTAATCCAAAGAATCCAAAAGATAGCTGGGATCTGGTGCCAGTTCTGAATGGAGCAACGATCCTTCTTCTTTCTAATCCAGTGAACAATCCATTGCTGAAGATTAACAACAGTACAACTAGGTTTATGAGAAAAAGAAAGAGGAGCTCTCTCCCAAAGCTGTTGAGCCACTGAGCAATGAATAAAAATGTGTTCAGGGGTTTCAGGAAGAGTGTGACAAAGGTTACATAAGGGATTAATAGAATGAATTCTAGAATGAATATTATCTAAACAAGGTAAAGACTTAGTACAAATTCTCAAGAAAAGATGCACAATATTTGCAGGTAATCCTGAATTCCATAATCTTTTCCATTTTAGCACATAGGACATTTGATTAAACTGAATACGCTTGACAGAAGAAATAGGAGAAGAATTATTGTAATTTTGAAGAGAATAAGCTGATTTTACTGAGAAAATTCCATTGGAGGTGGCTTTCCAAGAGGGGGTGTCCTGATTCTCATTAGATCCAATGGGGGTCTGAATTATTTTGTGACAGAGCCATACAGGAAATAGACTGTTAAGAAGGTTAATGATAACTCCATAGTTGGAGTTATATTCTATTGTGATTACTTGTCGTTTCGCGTACTTTTGATGCATTTATGTGTGTTTTAGGCCGAGTTTTGATAGTTTTGAGCATACTTGAGTATTTGGACTTCATGGTGTAATCGGGGCGTTTTATGCATGTTTTATGCTTTTTTTGTCGCATTTGATCTTCCGGTATTTGTTCGTGTTGTGGATTTCAGGAACCGGAAGCGTGGAGTGCGGATTTTGGAGCGGAAGCGAACTTCAGAAAGAAAGAAACTCAAGGAATGCATGAGAGAATAGAAGAAGAGTGAAAAGAAGCAAACTCACATGGAAGATCATTGTGATCCTACAAAGGTGATCCTATGATCACGAGATCAAAGTGCAAGATCACATAGAAGAGTAACGTGACTCTACAACTACAAAGGTGATCCTAGGATCACAAATTGTGATCCCAAGATCACATTAGTAGATCTGACGTGATTAGAAAAGGGGTGAAAAGTGTAATTTTTAAAAACTTGAAAGAAGTGACGTGATTTAACAAGAGGAAACGACCTAGGGCTGGAGGACTCATCTATTCTACGCCATTGGAGAGCAAGGAGCATTCTTGGAGCTTGGAGACCATCGTTTGATTCTCTATCTTCTTCCCCTCTTTAGTTTTTGTTTATGATCATTGAAACTTTGTACTTTGATCATGTGTTTTAGTAGCTAAACCCTCTATTCGGGATATCTCATAGGGAACTAGGGTTTTGAACACCATATTTTGGTGATTTATGGATTATGCTTCATGTTTATTGACTTAATTGGATGTTTATGCTTAGTTATGCTTGATTCATATGCGTAATCCTATCTTTCGTATTGTTTGACGTCACAATAAGATTGATCTAGGTGATAATTATTAGAGGAATCAATAGTTATTTCTTGAACTTGAATCTTGCACTAGTCGAATCTAGGGTTGAGGAATCTTGCTAGTTAACTAGAACTAAGAGTTGATATCAAGATCATAATGCATATTTAAACTTAAGTAGGCTAGAGGAATCAGGTACAAGAGTTTAAATATAGACTTTGTTTGAGGAATCTTCAAAGTGAAATTGCTCGTTTGGCTAAGTAGAAAACATCCGTGTTGTATGAACATAAATCCTAAGTGGTGTGAATTCCCTAGTGAACCCGTAGAGATATCCTGAACTTGTCCACTTGTTAAGTAACTTAAAAATCATTCTTCGTCTATCGTGAATCTTTTCACCTGATTAATTGAGATCTTTGTCTTTTAATTTTCTATAGGGATTAGAAAACAAACAACGTGATTTGCCCACATAAGGTTTAGAATAAGTAGCTAATTTAAAAAGAAGTCCTTTGGGTTCGACAACCCGGATTTACCGGATATTAATACACACGACGACTGTGCACTTGCAGTTGGAACGTGTCAAGTTTTTGGCGCCGTTGCCGGGGACTTCGGCTAAATTAGTTATAATTCCTAGCCTTAGGGATTTATTTTATTGTTTATATCTATTACTAACCTACTTTCTGTGTGTAATCTGTTTTTTCAGGTTGAACTTCACGGTGCATGTCCCGTTCTCGAGACGAGCCTTTGCACCCAACACTTGAGGACCCGGAAACTTTGTTACGCGCACAACGTAGAGACAAGAGGAAGACAAGCTCAGTTGCTATGAATGACGAAACTAGAGTTGAGTTTGAGAGGATCCGCAAAGGTATGCAGGATGCGGAGGCAGCTAGAGCAGCAGCTGTAGAGGATGCAGCCAATAAAGCACGAGAAACTGAGGAGCTGAGGGCTCAAATGGCTGAGATGCAGGCAATGATGGATCGCTTGGCTCCCCCAAATCCACAACCACGTCCTGGTGTGGGGGCACAAGTGGCGAACATCGGTGGGAACAATAATGGGAATAATGGGGGAAACAACAGGCAGAACAATGCCGAGATTGAAGAACGCCCTATGGTGGATTATTTCAGGACTACTCCAGCGTGTTATCAGCCTACCATTGTCAGGCCACAGATCAATGCCTAACACTTCGAGTTGCGCCAACATATGATCAATATGGTTCGTGATGAGTGCGCATTCAACGGAGCTCCAGGAGATGATCCCAATCACCATCTGCTGGTATTTGAGCAAATCACATCAACCCTGCACGACCAACGAGTTCCAGATGAAACAGTTAAGCTATTACTATTTCCCTTCTCCTTATCTGGAAAAGCCAAGAAGTGGCTTATGGAGCTGCCAGCTGGTAGCATAGTGACATGGGCGGATTGTTGTCATGAGTTTCTGAGGAAGTATTTGCCACCATCCAGAGTCGCTCAGCAGATGGCTGAGATTGCAAAATTCACTCAGGAAGAAGACAGCTCATTGGGAGATGCTTGGAGGAAGTTCAGCCAAATTCTCCGTAGATGTCCGAATCATGGGGAGCCATAACACAAGCTCTTCCATTATTTCTTCACTGCATTAGACAAGGAGACAGCTGACCAGTTAGATATGCTAGCTGGAGGTAATTTTATGGGGCTTGGAGCACAGCGAGCTCAAGAACTGCTGAATAACGTGTCGAAGAGGGAGACTACACGAGCTGAAACTCGTAGGTACTCCAAACCGGGGGATGCAGCCATAGTCAACAAGATTGAGTCTATGGAGCAAAAGCTGGAATCCATGACCTCAGCATTTCACAGCATGCAACCTCCATCACAAGTGAAGCCCATGGGTGAGTTACTCGCGGATGAGAATCAGGGATATGGCTCCATTGAAGATGTGAATTACATGGGTCCACCACGACAGCAGCAGTGGACTAACACTTATCATCCCAACAACCGCAATCACCCCAACTTTAGCTATGCCAACCCTAACAATGGGTTATATGCGCCCGGACAGCAGCCGAATTCTCAGTATCAAGCTCAAGGGAAATTTCAACAGCAACAGGCTCAGCAACCAGAAGAGCAAGAGACAAATGCTTTATTGAGAAAGTTACTAGCTAATCAAGACAGGATGGAGAGCACGATTGTCTCACTACAAGCAACAATAAAGAGCCACGAGACTCAGATTGGGCAGATTGCCAATCAGAATGCTAAATTTCCGCCAGGTATGCTTCCTTCCAATACCATTCTTCCTACTGAGCAGCTCAAAGCTATTACTACTCGCAGTGGTGTGACTACTCAGGATCCTCCATATCCTAGCCATGCGAGAGCCGAAGCTACAAAAGCTACAGAGAAGGAATTGGGTGAAGAGTTGCCCAAGGCCGTGAGTCCCCAATCAAATGACACGGTTGAGAAGAAAGAAGAGTCCAAGAGCACTCCAGATCCAGCTACTTATGAGCCACGGATTCCATATCCGGCGGCAATAAAGAGGAATGATGAGGAACACTTTGGGAGATTTATGGATATATTTAAACAATTGCATATCAACATTCCTCTTGCAGAAGCACTTGCTCAGATGCCCAGGTATAAGAAGTTCTTGAAGGAAATCCTATGGGGGAAGAAGAGCATAGAACCCTATGCCACGGTAAAGCTAACAGAGACGTGTAGCACTGTCATACAAAGAGACATTCCCAAGATGAGAGATCCAGGCAGTGTCATCTTAGGCTGCACTCTTGGGGGTGGATATCATACACATGGTCTCTGTGATTTAGGCGCGAGTATTAATCTAATGCCATTGTCGCTATTTCAAAGATTGGGCATTGGTGCGCCGACCCCTATGAAGATGGGTCTGCAATTGGCAGACAATTCTATAGTTACGGAAAATGGGGTGATTGAGAACTTTCTCGTCAAAGTGGGTGCATTTGTATTTCCAGCTGACTTTGTGATAGTGGATATCAAGGAGGATCGCGATGTTCCACTCATCTTTGGAAGACCGTTGTTGAAGACAATGCGCGCAAATGTGGATCTAGAGACTGAGGAGTTGACTATCAAGGCTCTAGACTCATCACTCGTGTTCAAGGAATTTGTTCCGAGCAAGGGGAAGAATAAATTGGCCATGATC
The DNA here is from genome assembly GCA_023055425.1 of Linanthus parryae. Classification (NCBI taxonomy): domain Eukaryota; kingdom Viridiplantae; phylum Streptophyta; class Magnoliopsida; order Ericales; family Polemoniaceae; genus Linanthus; species Linanthus parryae. The sequence goes on from JALGPY010000001.1 coordinate 129,793,290, forward strand.
AAGTTTAGAGAAGATCGTGTGGATCCTTCTCTTGGATTGCCTACAGTTTTGCATCCCGAACCACCCGAATCGCAGAAGCAGCCAAATGTGGTGAGTGCACATGATGTGGTGCAGAAAATCAAGACCAAGAAATTGAAGGAGGAGGCACGTCGTGCTAGACCTCCTTAACATCTTTTGAGGTAACTGAGTCGGGCCGTCGACTTTAAATTACACAGCGCTTGTTGGGAGGCAACCCAACGTATTTTTATGCTTTAGTGTAGAGGGTGTGTTTTAAATACTGTTGTGTGCGTTTTTTCAATACAATTTTCTTATCTGAGGGGTGAGAGAGTGAGAATCTCACATTTTAAATTGAGTCTCTACAGGAATACAGGTTGGAGACGCGGTCCGGACTCCCCGTCTTGATGCATGTGGAAGAAACGCACAAAAATCGAGAAAGCGACGTAATAGTCACGGAATTTGAGGTCATAAATTCTGAAGTTTACTCCGGTAATTTTGGAGTAACACAAGCAAGAGGAGAAAGAGCGCGAAACGAGCTTTCCGACGGTATATTATATGCGTGCATCGTAGTCCGGGAGCGTAAAATAGTAGAACAAGAAGAAAGAAGAAGAAAGAAAAAAAACAGCTGGATACTTAGAAAAAAAAAATGGAGAAGAATTTTTGTGCAACACACTGTTAATGCGCGATCAAAAGTTGTGATATTGTGATCAAAATGCTGATCGTGGGATCAGCTTCCTCTTCCCCACGCTGAGCCTCACTAAACGGGGGCAAATATGTCATTAAAAGTTAAAAAAAAAAAAAAAAAAAAAAAAGATGAACGAAACACGGTGCTTTGCAGCGTTGCAGAGCAGACAACGACGCAAAGCTCTTGTGAGCACCATCGTCCGCCTCCAGAACTTAAATTCGACGGAAAGCTCGCCGGAAATTGGTGGGTTCCGCTCAGCTCCACAGCGCCGGCGACGCTGTCAGGAGATTGAGAGAAGGACTAAAGTGAAATGAAGTGGAAACTGATGACCTATAATATGGACTGAAGTGCAAAGTGGTAGAAACTAATGACATGAACTGAGGAGTAGCAGTAGCCCTACGATTAGGAAATCGGGATCATCTGAGCCGTTGATTGTTTTTAAACGTTGGGTTTGAATTCATTTAGTGGAACGGCATCGTTTCACCCTAGGGTGGTGGCGTGGCATCTGGCGTTGCACCAGCCTAGCTGCGGATTGGTCGAAGGGTGTCACGATGCCAGCGTGGCACAGACCGTTAGACATTTAGTTTAATTACAATGCTACCCCAAAGTTCTGTTATTTCCATTTCTACCCACCTGTGTATAAGTACTGTATTTCCCATTTGATTTGGTATGAAATTGATTAGTTTCTGTAATTCCTCTTCTTCCTCTCTCTCTCTCGAATCTCTCTTCCTCTGTGAATTCTAGGTCAGGGACTTGAAGTTCCTGACAAATTGGTATCAGAGCCTTCTTCCCTCTGTGTACTCTGAGCCATGGGACAGAGAAAGAACACTCCAGCTGTTGAAATGGAGGCTATGGATGGTGTGATGGGACATTTACACGCCGTCGATGAGGCGATTCTGGAGCTGCGCCAAGAGTATGGCGAGCTCAGGCATGGCCAAGAGGAGCTCAGGCATGGACAGGATCTGATTCATGGACAACTTCTGCAGCTCAACCAAATTGGGGATCTGAAGCTAGGTCATGAAGAACTCAAAGAGGAGCTACGGAAACTGACAAATTGCTTGAATCTAATGGCTAACAACAAGGAGAAAGAGAGAATTGAAGCTTCCAGTTCAGCCACTAGGTCACCAGCAAGTCTTCTGGGAAAAGGAAAAGCTCCTCAACACTCATCAGGTACTCCATTGAGCTCTAAGAGATTTGAAAAGTGTGAAGAACAATGCAATGACATGTCTAGGGTTTCAAATTCATATAAACTGCCTATTCCAAAGGTTGAGTTTCCTAAATTCACTGGTGAAGATCCACTAGGCTGGATTGTGAAGGCTGATAGATATTTTCAGTTGCATAACTTGAGTGATTTGCAGAAACTCATATTAGTATCTCTCAATCTGAGTAAGGAAGCAGAAACCTGGTTTAGTGCTGAGTTTGAGTCACTGGATGGACTCACCTGGAAGGAGTTTTTTGAGATGTTGTGTGAGGAATTCCTAGAGCCTGGACATGATAATGTGTTAGCTGAATTACAAAAACTAGAACAGAAGGGAAGTGTTGCTGATTTTCAAAGCAAATTTGACACACTTAGGCCTAGAGTGAAAGCTCTCTTTCCCTGGACTGATGACAATTATTTTATGAAGACATTTTTGGGAGGTTTGAAGTTGGAAATCAGAAGTCAAGTGCAGCAACTAGCTCCTAGCAGCTTGGCACAAGCCAAGGCAATGGCTAAGCTACAAGAGCTGTATTGTAACCAGCAACACCAAAATGTGGTGCAGACAGTGAGTAATATGATGAAAAATAGTAACAAAAATGTGCAGCTAAAAGCTTACACCCCATTCACAAATGAGAAGAAGAATTTGGCAACTTCCACAATGCCTTATAAGAAGCTCACACAAGAAGAAATGAAGGCTAGGAGAGCTAAGAATCTGTGTTACTTTTGTGAAGAAACTTATGTGCCAGGACATAAGTGTAAGAAGCCACAGTTATTTCTCATTTCTGGAGAGGAGGAGACAGGAATGGAAGAGGTACTAAATCAAGAAAGTGACATTGTGACAGAAGAAGAAGAAGGTGAGCTAGTCAATAATGCAGAAATGGAAATTTCTTTGCATGCTATCACTGGTAATATGGGAGCTCAAACTATTAGACTGCAAGGTTATGTTGGCAAACAGAAAGTGCACATACTCATTGATTCTGGTAGCACTCATAATTTTATAGATAAAGATACTGCTAAGAGAATTCAGTGTGTTTCACTCCCTAGTCACTCAATGAGGGTCACAGTAGCAAATGGCAGTCAAATTGAGAGCTCAGGGGTGTGTCCAAAAGTGAAATTAAAGCTACAAGGCCAGGAGATTGAAGCTGACATGAGGGTTATAGCTTTGGGGGGCTGTGACATGGTTTTAGGAGTGCAGTGGTTACAAGAAGTTAGTCCTGTGAAAATGAATTTCAAAGACATGACCATCACTGTTAACTTGCTTGGTTCACCAGTTCAGTTCAAAGCACACAAGGAGGAGTGTCAATACAAGGCAGCTAATTTTCACTCATTGCAAGTTTATTGTGCAGAAAATGAGTTTGTAACAGTAGGCCACCTCCATAGCATCACTGGGACTGAACTTAGGGAAATTACCAAACTACCCCAAAAGTTTGGAGAAATGCTAGATAAGTTCAAGGCAGTGTTTGATGAGCCCAAAACACTTCCTCCTCAGAGGAGCCATGATCATCACATTCCTCTTAAGCCAGGATCTCAACCAGTGTGTTTGAGACCATACAGGTATCCCCATGTACAGAAAACAGAAATTGAGAATTTAGTACAAGAAATGTTGAACAATGGAGTCATTCAGCACAGTACTAGTTCTTTTGCTTCCCCAGTATTATTGGTCAAAAAGAAGGATGGTTCCTGGAGATTTTGTGTTGATTACAGGGGTTTAAATGAAATTACTGTCAAGGACAAGTTTCCCATTCCTATCATTGATGAGTTGCTGGATGAACTGCATGGTGCTCATTGCTTTTATAAATTGGATCTGAGGTCTGGATACCATCAAGTTAGGATGGCTGAGGAATACATTCACAAGACAGCTTTCAGAACTCATGAAGGACTGTATGAGTTCAAGGTCATGCCCTTTGGATTGACTAATGCTCCAGCCACTTTTCAAAGTTTGATGAATAAAGTATTCAAACCTTACCTCAGAAAGTTCCTACTGGTGTTCTTTGATGACATTCTAGTCTACAGCAAGACTGAGGAGGAGCATTTGCAGCATTTACAGTCAACCTTGGAGTTAATCCTGAAAAATGAGTTGTATGCAAAAATGTCTAAATGTTCATTTCTGCAATCATCTATTGAGTATTTGGGACATTTGATCAGTTTTGAAGGAGTGCAAGCAGATCCCAACAAAATTGCAGCCATGTTGTCCTGGCCTATTCCCACCACTATTAAAGCTTTGAGGGGATTTCTGGGTCTCACTGGCTATTATAGGAGATTTGTGAAAGAATATGGGGTGATAGCTAGACCACTCACTGCTTTGCTTAAGAAAGGAGCCTTTGTGTGGAATGCAGAAGCTCAAACAGCTTTTGAAAAGCTCAGGAATGCCATGAGTACTACTCCTGTCTTGGCATTGCCTGACTTCACCAAAATGTTTGTCCTGGAGACTGATGCCAGCCATTGGGGTATTGGTGTTGTGCTGATGCAAGAAGGGAGGCCCCTTGCATATTTTAGTAAGTCATTGGCTGATAAACACTTGGGGTATTCCACTTATGAGAAGGAGTTGTTAGCTGTTGTGCAAGCTGTGTCTAAGTGGAGATCTTATTTAGAAATTGCCAAATTTCAAATAAGAACTGACCACTACAGTCTCAAGTTCTTCTTGGAACAGAAGATTAGCACACTCCTTCAGCAGAAATGGGTTAGCAAGTTAATGGGGCTGGATTATGAGATAGTATTCAAAAAAGGCAAGGAAAATGTGGTAGCTGATGCATTGTCTAGGCTAGCAAAAGAAGGCCAGTGCCTAGCCATTTCTGTGGCTGTGCCTAAGTGGGTAAAAGAAGTCTGCAAATCCTATGAGGGTGATGAGTGGGCTACTCAACAGATAGCAAAGTTGACTATTGACCCTGGTGACAATGATGGAATCTTGTTACAAGATGGACTACTCAAGAAGGGGAAACTGATATATGTGGGCACCACTTCTCAATTAAGACCAACACTGATCTCTGAAATGCATAATAGTGGTGTGGGGGGTCACTCTGGTATTAGGGGCACTTATAAGAGGCTCTCTGCTGTGTTTTTTTGGCCACATATGAGTAAACATGTCAAGACTTGGGTAAAAGAATGTGATGTGTGTCAGAGAATGAAGGTGGAGAATGTGCCTTACCCAGGGTTACTGCAACCCTTACCTGTTCCAAACAGGCCTTGGACTCACATTAGTATGGATTTTGTGGAAGGACTGCCTAAATCTGGTGGTAAGAATGCTATCCTAGTGGTCATTGACAGATTCTCTAAATATGGACATTTTTTGGCTCTCACTCACCCCTATAGTGCAGCTGACATTGCTCAAATTTTTCTGGATAATGTGCATAAGTTACATGGGTTACCAGAGACTGTTGTTAGTGACAGGGACAGTATCTTCCTCAGTCAGTTTTGGAGTTTGTTATTCAAGGGAGTGGGAACTAAATTGCATTATTCAACTGCATATCACCCCCAAACTGATGGCCAGACTGAGAGGCTAAATCAGTGTTTGGAGAATTATTTGAGGTGTGTCACAGCTGATAGGCCTCATCATTGGTCTAAGTGGTTGCCATTAGCTGAGTTCTGGTATAATACCTCCTTCCACAGCAGTCTCAAGATTACTCCTTTTGAAGCATTGTATGGTTATGCACCAGTTATTCCTACTTTCCATCAGCTCAACAAGAGTGGAGTGCCAGAATTGGATCAGTTCATGGAGGAGAGGAAGAAAATGGTGCTGCTGCTAAAAGCTAATCTACTCAAGGCTCAGGAAAGGATGTGTCATTTTTCCAATCAACACAGAAAAGAAAGGGAATTTCAGGTGGGGGATAAGGTCTTTCTCAAGTTGCAACCCTATAGGCAGGGTACTGTAGTTCACAGAAGCAACCAGAAGTTGGCTGCCAAGTTTTATGGTCCATTCACTGTGTTAAAAAGAATTGGTGCAGTTGCTTATCAGCTGGAATTGCCTCCCCAAGCTCAGGTACATTCTGTCTTCCATGTATCCCAGCTTAAATTAGCTCATGGAGCTGCTGCTGTGGCTGTTTCACCTCTACTGCCAAGAGTGGGACCTGCAGGACAGCTCTTGTGTGAACCATTAGCTATTCTTGACAGAAAATTGGTTAAAAAGAACAATGCACCTGTAGTGATGGCTTTGGTGCACTGGGCCAACTCATTGCCTTCTGAGGCAACTTGGGAAGACTACTTGGCTCTTAAGAGTCAGTTCCCTGCCTTGGAATGATTCATGTGGGCATGAATCTTGAAGGGGAGTGCTTTGTCAGGAGATTGAGAGAAGGACTAAAGTGAAATGAAGTGGAAACTGATGACCTATAATATGGACTGAAGTGCAAAGTGGTAGAAACTAATGACATGAACTGAGGAGTAGCAGTAGCCGTACGATTAGGAAATCGGGATCATCTGAGCCGTTGATTGTTTTTAAATGTTGGGTTTGAATTCATTTAGTGGAACGGCATCGTTTCACCCTAGGGTGGTGGCGTGGCATCTGGCGTGGCACCAGCCTAGCTGCGGATTGGTCGAAGGGTGTCACGATGCCAGCGTGGCACAGACCGTTAGACATTTAGTTTAATTACAATGCTACCCCAAAGTTCTGTTATTTCCATTTCTACCCACCTGTGTATAAGTACTGTATTTCCCATTTGATTTGGTACGAAATTGATTAGTTTCTGTAATTCCTCTTCTTCCTCTCTCTCTCGAATCTCTCTTCCTCTGTGAATTCTAGGTCAGGGACTTGAAGTTCCTGACAGACGCACAATCAAGCAGCGATGGGTTGCTTTTCACAGACCCACGCGAGCTCCCAGAACGCCGACGACGCGCCGACAGATTCAACTGCTCGGGAAATCACCGGAACCTCGACGGAAATTGGCGGGTTTCGCTCGGCACAACAGCGCCGACAATATCCGGTGGCGCGTTTGTGACAAGAGCGACGAACTACAACACGAAGAAGACCCACGCAGTAGCGTCTCACGGCTGCTGCCGACCGGAAAATCACCAGAATTCGCCGGATTTTTGGGGGGTTATGCTCGTCTCAGCAGCGGCTACGACCTCCCCTGTTCAATTTTGAAGATTTGGCGAAGAATAGTGTGGGGGAGGCAGCGTGAAGGCTAGGGTTTTCTCAACACAAATTTGTCAATTCGTTCTCAACCGGTTGAAATTCGCACAAACCGTTTGCGGGGTTGTGACGGGGACAGCGAGGAGAAGATATTGAGCTAAAAATCTCAAATCGCGAAAAGTATCGAAAAATCAGTCAACAGTACCGTTTTTGACTGATTTTGTCGAACAAGCCCCGTCAGAATGGAACTCCGGAGCTTCAGGTATCTCTAATCTTTCTCTTTCGCAATTTAATTTTATCGAGTCTAGGCACATTGAGTAAAAGCCCAAATTTGTTAATGTTGTCGCTTAGTTGCGACGTTTGGGGGCGATTGACTAGTGTCCTAGGATTTATCTGCTAAATTGCGTTCTTGATTCTTTTTATACACACATCTTTGTCACGGGCACGTAGCAAAGATAATCTCAAAATTTGAATTGCTACTTTCTTGTGCAATGAAGTCGTTTAGTAGTAAGAAGATGACAATGGTGCTGAGTAGATTCATCGCACTTCGCATTTGAATTGCCGAGTCCTCTTGATTGATTTCTAAATTCGTTGAGGACAACGAAGCATTCAAGTGTGGGGAGGATTTTTAATCTTGACTAGCCAGTCCGTGTCTGCATTAACCTGTCACATATAGATTGTTAGGGCGTATTGTGTCGTCTTTGTGGTCCGTGTTGTGTGTAGTTTTAGTGTCGTAATGTGTGTATTAGTTATGTATACGTGTTGGTGTTTGATTCTTGCACGTTTATTTAATTGAGTCTACCTACCCAAACAAACTGAGTCAGTTTCGAGTCTTCTTTCGCGTCTGGCCTTGCATGCAGAGTTAGAATAAATAAAGTAAAAATAAAAAAAAAAATTAAAAATTTGAAAAAGAAAAATAAAAAAAGAATAAAAATTTGAGAAAGGGCAATCAAAAGAAGCTTAAAATTTGGTAGAATCGAAGAGTGTGAGAATTTTAGGCGTAGGGCGTGACTTGTGACCGAGAAGGACAAATTGAGTTCCCCCTAGTACGTATAGAGAGACTTCCTTTACGGGAATCTACCTATTTTATTACACTTACTTGATTTGCAAATTTGAAGTGTGTGTCGTTTTCTTTTACAAGAGTTGAGCTAGGTGTGAGCTAAACAAGCCGAACGTTCATGTGTACGTCTTAGGTAGTCGCCAGCCCGCCTCGTAGTGGCACACAGAACAGCTGTGCGAGGATGCGTATTAGAGCACTCACTGCTTGATAGATCTCACCTTGTAGGACCATTAGAAAGCCCAATTTGAACCTTGGTTTTATTCATAACCTCTGGACTTAGGGTGACGATTCTTGGCCTTCATCACAAATCGCTTAGAATCACCGCTTTAGTGCGTCACGAGGGTGTTTGTAGTTGAGGGGGTTCGATGAGGGAGTACTTCATGATATATTTGTGTGAGTCTTACGTATCGCATGTACTTCATTTATGATTATCGAGGGGAATGAGAGGGTGAGTGAGAGTAGGCTTGCGCACTTCGGTGTGGCGGTGTTCCATGTCATTACACCATGGACACAGTTGTGGAGAGCCGTGAGTGCGTGACATCTAATACGCACAAATTGGGTTGGGTGATTTAATTGGTGGATCGTGCTAGGTATCGTTTCTTTTCATCATCACGGTGTAGGAGGATCGGTTGGATTAGGTACGAGACTTACATACATTTGATTACTTGAGAGGGGACATGAGTATATTCTAGTGTGGGGATGTCGACTTTTGACTACGGACATAGAGATTGAGCTTTTGACGACTCCATCCCCATACATGTACTTGGATTTGTTTGCGGCTTTGTTTGGTGGCACCGTGTATTTTATTGAGTTAGGGGGAGATGAATTTTACTTGTGATATGCATTCATTGGATCGTCTACTTCCTCCCCTTAACTTGCTTTCTTTGCTGGATTCTTGGAAGACCACTCGGATACTTTTACGGCATTTTGTTATATTGAGAGATGAAAAAAAAAAAAAGAGAATGAAAAAAAAAGAAAAAAAAAAACAACAAAGAGAGAAAAAAAGGAGAGATGGAATAAAGGAATAAATTTGAGCTTATTGGAAATTGAGTGGTGGAAAGTTACTAGTTCGTTGACGACGGTTTGCATTTCGTGCATGTATCACCATGGTGGCCACGGAGATCGTTATTGTACCGGGCTTTGAGGGGATCGAGGGCCGGAGACGGTGAGTTTCGGGTTGCGGTTTCTATCATCGTGGTGAGGGTGTGTGAGATGTGGGGTTTAATGTGAGAATGTGACGCTTAGGACTTGTTACTACATAATTATCCTTTTGTCCCTAAGCCTCAACATTTTAAACCGTTAGCGGAGTAGGAGCTCGGACCTTGAACGTGGCTTAGCCTAGCGTAGCCTCTTATTTTTGTCGACACATGCGAAGAGGTAGGTATTCCTTTACATAGTAACGCTAGGCTCTCTATACTAACTAGGGGAAATTCTCGTTGTCGAGTTTAGTTGCAATTCACGTCTTGTTCCTAGATTGATCATCATTCCATGAGAACCGGTTTGAGCTAATTGAGATTGCCCAATCTCGCAAAAGAAAGAAAAAAAAAAGAATGTGTTATTTTGTTATGTGCATTGTATATATTGCATTTTCATATTGTTGCATCGTTGAGTCATGTATTGAGTCGTGTTTATGTCGAGTCGGCTAGTCTTGGTTTGTATGCAAGTGGTGTTTCGAAAAGTATGCAATTAGTTAGACTCGTACCATGATTCGTTGGGGAGAAAGTTTGGAGATGATGGCCGGTTTTGATAGATTGCTCGGGACGCGCAAATGGTAAGTGTGGGGATATTTGATAACTCCATAGTTGGAGTTATATTCTATTGTGATTACTTATCGTTTCGCGTACTTTCGATGCATTTATGTGTGTTTTAGGCCGAGTTTTGATAGTTTTGAGCATACTTGAGTATTTGGACTTCATGGTGTAATCCGGGCGTTTTATGCATGTTTTATGCTTTATTTGTCGCATTTGATCTTCCGGTATTTGTTCGTGTTGTGGATTTCAGGAACCGGAAGCGTGGAGTGCGGATTTTGGAGCGGAAGCGAACTTCGGAAAGAAAGAAACTCAAGGAATGCATGAGAGAATAGAAGAAGAGTGAAAAGAAGCAAACTCACATGGAAGATCATTGTGATCCTACAAAGGTGATCCTATGATCACGAGATCAAAATGCAAGATCACATAGAAGAGTAACGTGACTCTACAACTACAAAGGTGATCCTAGGATCACAAATTGTGATCCCAAGATCACATTAGTAGATCTGACGTGATTAGAAAAGGGGTAAAAAGTGTAATTTTTAAAAACTTGAAAGAAGTGACGTGATTTAACAAGAGGAAACGACCTAGGGCTGGAGGACTCATCTATTCTACGCCATTGGAGAGCAAGGAGCATTCTTGGAGCTTGGAGACCATCGTTTGATTCTCTATCTTCTTCCCCTCTTTAGTTTTTGTTTATGATCATTGAAACTTTGTACTTTGATCATGTGTTTTAGTAGCTAAACCCTCTATTCGGGATATCTCATAGGGAACTAGGGTTTTGAACACCATATTTTGGTGATTTATGGATTATGCTTCATGTTTATTGACTTAATTGGATGTTTATGCTTAGTTATGCTTGATTCATATGCGTAATCCTATCTTTCGTATTGTTTGACGTCACAATAAGATTGATCTAGGTGATAATTATTAGAGGAATCAATAGTTATTGCTTGAACTTGAATCTTGCACTAGTCGAATCTAGGGTTGAGGAATCTTGCTAGTTAACTAGAACTAAGAGTTGATATCAAGATCATAATGCATATTTAAACTTAAGTAGGCTAGTGGAATCAGGTACAAGAGTTTAAATATAGACTTTGGTTGAGGAATCTTCAAAGTGAAATTGCTCGTTTGGCTAAGTAGAAAACATCCGTGTTGTATGAACATAAATCCTAAGTGGTGTGAATTCCCTAGTGAACCCGTAGAGATATCCTGAACTTGTCCACTTGTTAAGTAACTTAAAAATCATTCTTCGTCTATCATGAATCTTTTCACCTGATTAATTGAGATATTTGTCTTTTAATTTTCTATAGGGATTAGAAAACAAACAACGTGATTTGCCCACATAAGGTTTAGAATAAGTAGCTAATTTAAAAATAAGTTCTTTGGGTTCGACAACCCGGATTTACCGGATACTATTACACACGACGACTGTGCACTTGCAGTTGGAACATGTCAGTTAACATTCCAAGTACTTCCATTCTCAGAGGGTAATTGGGCCATTTTTTTATCCTGTTTCTTGGGTCAGTTTGTCTTAAGCAATCACGAATTGAGTCACCAGGGACATCTTGAACCCAACCATCATTTCTCACCATGATTGAATGCCCATTGGCCACTTTCCATTGCAATCCAAGCTTGAGAGCACTTCTACCCTTACAAATGTTCTTCCAAGCGCAAGAGGCTACAGAGGTAGGCTTGAGAGAAAGGAAGTTTTGTCTTTTACAATATTTGGAAGTAAAATAGAAGCTAAAGAAACTGGTTGGATCTTTGACAAGTCTCCAACAATTTTTAGCAATAAGAGCATTGTTAAAACAGTGTAAGTTTTTGAACCCCAATCCCCCATTTTTTGTTTTGTTGCACAGAAAATCCCAAGAGAGCCAATGAATACATTTTTTTTGGGAATTGCCAGCCCAGAAGAAGTTCGAGAGAGTAGATTTAATGACATCACAATCCTTTTTGGGAAAGAGGCAAACAGACATAGGATAGACTAAATAGCTATTAAGAACAGCTTTGATTAGTGTTGCTCTTCCAAAAGAGTTAAGGAGGAGACCTTGCCAACCAACACATTTCTCATAAATTTTAGTAATAGTGTGCTTTTTATAAGGTCTTTATTAGAACATTTCTTATCTAGATGAATTCCAAAAAAAATTCCAATTGAATCATGGGGAGTTAATCCTAAGTTGGCAGAGAAGTGCATTTTGTCAGAACTAGTACAATTTGGACTATACACTAAAGATGATTTATCTAAATTGATAGATTGCCCAGATTGAGTAGCAAAATCATCTAAAATACATTTAATGTTACTACTAGTATGAGGCTGAACTTGAAAAAATAGTAGGGTGTCATCAGCAAATTGAAGATGAGAAATTGTTGCATTTCTGGAGAAGGGAATTCCTTGAATTAAATTATCTGATTCTGCCATTTGAAGAGAACTAGACAGCACCTCAGCACAAAGAGCAAATAGAAAGGGGGATAAGGGATCCCCTTGTCTTAGCCCTCTATGAGGAGAGAAGCAGTTAGATTGAGATCCATTAATAAGAATGGAGTAAAAAACTATGGTGATACATGAGTTTAATAAAGTGAGTAGGGAAGTGCATTTGGAACATCACTTGCTCAAAAAAGTCCCATCTAACTCTGTCAAAGGCCTTAGAGATATCTAGCGTAAGAGCCCCTAGCTTCGGTTGGTGATTAGACTTAGCTTTGAAAATAGTATGAACAAGGTCTTGACCAATAATAATGTTGTCTTGTATGAGTCTCTGGGGAATGAATCCATTTTGATTAATAGAAATGAGGGAATGGAGGACAATCTTAAGTCTTTTGGCAAGTACTTTTGCAATGATTCTGTAGAGCACATTACATAGACTAATGGGTCTAAAGTCACCTACGGTTTGGGGATTATTGGTTTTGGGAATTAGAATAATGTGTGTTTTATTAATCTCTTTTAGCATATGTCCTAAGTTAAGGAATGAAATCACAGCAGAGGTGATAGAAGTGGATAAAATTGGCCAATTTTGTTGGAAAAAAGCTGGCTGAAAACCATCTGGACCAGGGGCTTTGAGAGGTGACATTTCAAACACAGCATTGGATATCTCAATTGCTGTAAATGGATTAGAGAGCAAATTTTGCTGGTCCGGGCTAAGCGTCTTTGTGATATTAAATAAAAGAGAGGAGGAGAAGAGATTATCATTCTGTTGCATAAGCTCAGTCATACTAGGCGAAGGTTCAGAATAAATTTGCTTAAAGTGTTCACTAAAGCACTGTATAATAGAAGATAAATCAGAGACGAAGCTTCCATCATTGAGTTTAAGATTCCAAATTGAATTCAAATTTTTTCTTACTTTTGTGTAAGCATGAAAGAATTTGGTATTTTTATTTCCCTCTTTAAGCCATTTACATCTAGCTCTATGAGCCCTGAAAGTCTCTCTTGAGCAAGAAGCTCATGAAGCTGCTTATGACAAGCAACAAAGTTTGAGGTAGCAAGGGGATCAGGCAAGAGAGCTTGGTAATGGGCAACTTGCTGTTTAACCATAGAGATTTGGTTAACCAAGGAAGGTCTAGACATGACCCAGGTTCTAAAAGATTTCAGTGTTATTGCAAGAAGTTTGGCCACTCAAAAACAAGGTGATCCTCTAATAGGAAGCCGCCAAATATATTGAAGAAGTTCTGTAGTTTCAGGGGTCTTAAGCCACCACATTTCGAACCTTCTAGGAGGGTTGATGCGGGAGGAGGGAGAGTTAAAAAGTTTGAGAACAAGGGGGGAGTGATCAGATGCTCCAATTCCTAGATTGTGTAAAGACAATGAAGGAAATAATGGAAGAAAATCAGAATTACCCCAAGCTCTATCTAATCTCTCAAAAGTAGGGATGGAGTTAAATCTACTGTTAGTCCAAGTAAACCAGGTGCCAATATTTTTAACTTCAAACATGCCCCAATGGTTAAGATAGCTCTACAAGTGGGAAGCTCCCTTAATGTTTGAAGCACAAGGACCAGATTTGTCATGAGAAAATAAAACTTGATTAAAATCTCCTAAAATAATAAGGGGGCAGTGATAAGGCAAAACATCATCAAACTGTTTCCAAACTTCACTTCGCAAATCAAGGTTGGGATGACCATATACTAGTCCAATGAACCAGGGCGGGGTTGGAGAGTTATTAAGACTAATTTCAAGCAAGATGAGATTGTTGGAAGACCATTTGAGGGTGCCCGTGAAGAAATGAGAGTGCCAAGCACACCACAATCCTCCACTAGAGTCGTTGGGATCAACAAAACGGTGATTATCAAAACCAAGTTTCCTAAATTTATGCTTAATAAAAGAGGCCGGCTGTTTAGTTTCAGAGAGGAAAATAAGCGCAGGTTTAAACCTACGGGTCAGCGAAAAAACCTCACGAATTGCAGAGTCCCTCTGCGATTCCAACTGAGAAGATTCATGGCTCTCTTGGGGGTTGTTCTGGCACAACCGCCCGAAAGCCCAGTTTGATTGTTTTACACGAGTATGAGAAATCAGGAAAAGTTTCATTAGTCGATCTAAGTCTTTTTTAAACTTGAATTTAAAAAATTGATCCGAGAAAGGGTTGAAGTTAAACTGAATGATTAAAGCATAAAAATCAACGTTACCTTTGGGGGCCTCTGGCTTGGAAGAAACTTTCTGCCTCTTACCCTTCCCCTTGAGATCAGAGGATTGATGCACATTTGTTTCTCTCTTCTTAACTGCCTTTTTGATTGCTGGAATTTGCACTGGTTTTGGCTTTGTTTGAGCCTTCCCCTTGCCTTTTCCAATCACTTTCCTATTGATCGCCTGCTTCTCCATGTCCTTCTCTTTCTTGGTGTCCCCTCTTTTACCCCTGGACTTTTTTGGCACAGATGGACCACTCTCCTTCAAGATTTTGTCAATGTCTACCATATCTTGATTTCTTTGAGCAATCTCCACATCAGGTTATGAAGCAACCAGGCTTCATCTACCAATTAAATTGGCAAGCATACATTAATATATTCTTGCAAGTGCATCAACACTTATATTTATATGAACCGTTTTTTCCTTTCATTTATTTCTTTAGGGAAAAAAGGAACCAATTTTGAGATGTTAGTTGTTTCTTGGGACGGGCTGTCCATGGTTTCTCTTTCTTTTCCAAGTTCTTTACTTGATCTTCACGTCATTTGTTCTTGCTATCTTTTCTCACATCAACCTAACTAATAGGTTATTTTGCTTTCATAAAAAATTCCAGTAATGGTTTTATGGATTTCTGCATTTCATAAAAGACCATCATGATAATTTGGCTAACTTTTCTTGTAGTTTCCCTAATTGTGTCCTGTATATACTTGAATTAAATAAATTAGTCCCTAACAGACATGCAACCTAAACGATATAACCTAAGTTATTTGCTCTAGTGGAGCAGATCTGATAAGCTATCCTCCCTAAGTACACAAGAGTTGGACCAACCAGCCCATCTATCAAATCTCGGTCATCTTTCTGTCCCTACTCCCTGCTTTTATTATACACTTATAAAAATGTTGGACTTGAACCAAGAATTTTCTCAAAGGTGGTATTTGATTCTGATTCAAGGTGAAAATAATTTCCATTGAAGTTGTGATTCATATATTTTTAATTATAATTTAGTTTCTAATTGTTAATTCAACAATTAAACGCGGATTTATAAGATAGGTGAAATTTTTTCAAGGAGCAAGAATAATTTACTGACTGATATGTGTACAATTCTATTCTCACATGATGATTGCATTGACAAACATAACACAAGTATTAACTCAATGGTCTCTCTAATAATTTAAAATACCTTATAGTTAAATTACAGCTTTCATATATTTCTATAGCATCAGAGTTCATTCACAAGTGTTTCTCCATTTAAAAACATGTGCAGCTTTCTTACTTTTGTATGAAATTAGGAACTAATTTTGTTCATATAGAGAATGCTATCGTGAATTCGTGATAATAAGTACAATTTCACCTTAACCCCGCGCATAGCGCGGGCTAACTACTAGTTAACTCCAAACTTCTGATTCAGTGCTGGAGATTGAATTTTCCTGCGATAAGTTTGGATTTTTAGCCATTTTAGTAATTACTAGTTAGATGCACGTGAGTTTCACGTGGGCTGACTTCACAACATTTCACAACATATATAAACTTACCGAAACTTTTAATTTTTTGATGATACAATCCATCACCTCAACATTCTTCTAAGAGATACGAAGTTGGAAGCAGTTCTTCTTACTTTCTTCGGTATTCCATATCCTCCACATATGTGCTCCGGTTGAAATCTTCTTGTTCCCTTCACCATTTCACAACCACTTACCCAAGCATTCTCACAATTTTCCTTGCATTTAACAATCAAGAAAACTAATAAGTTAGCAGCAAAGATCAACGAACGTTCACAACCTTTTAATTGTCAAGTACACAACAAAAAGTTGCAAGTAGAGTCAAATTAATTAAAAACGTTTATGAGACTAGGGATGGCAATATGGTCCGATCCGATCTGTGATCCGAGCGATCCGGGCCGAATGGATCGGATCCAAATCCGATCCAAAAATGGATCGGATTTGGATCATGAAAGCTAGATCCGATCGAATTTGGATCTGGATTTGGATCTGAGGGCAGATCCACCGGGTTCCGACCCGATCCGATTCGACGTATATGTGTGCTCTACAAATATATTCATACTACCTCCCCACTATCACTTCCAAGAAAAATACAATAGTAATTCCAACCTACAAAACTATTTCTGTTGTGTTTTAGGCTTCATAACTTGTGAACATGCCTTAGCGTATTAAATAGTGTTTATTTCTTATATTATTTTTTGTATTTTATTGCAAACCTAAGTCGGATCCGATCCGACCACGTATTATATGGATCTACGGATTGGATTTGGATCAGCTGGATGAAACCCGGTCTGATCCGAATCCGCTGATGATCCGAACGGATCTGGATCGGATCTGGATCCCATTTCTCCTAGTTGGATCTGGATCGGATCTAGCCTGATCCGATCCGGATCCGACCCGTTGCCATCCCTATGTGAGACCTTAATTTAACAAACTGTAGATGTGTAACTAATTTGATTTCAATAAAAGCATCACATATGGTTTGTTATGAACTCATGAATTTGTCCTATTTTATGCATTATGAATTCAGTATATTTGACCCTTTAATCTCTTTCAAAACTTTATACAAATCAACAGTTTCTTTATTATGCACACCTAGGGTATTATCTCCTCCTCGTTCCATTTGAAGACCCAAACTCTCGAGCTAACATGGACTTTAAACTTGTCAAACTCTTAGAAAAACAAGGGTAAATTACAGATGTGTGATACTCCCTCCGTTCCTCCAGGTTCTTCAAAAAATTATTTGGGTATTATTTGGGCATAGCGATTTGGTTAGCAAAACGATTTAAGAATTTGGTAATTTTTTCACGGTGTCGTAGAGTAAACTTTGCTTTACAATACCACAAAAAATTACCAAATTCTTGATTTGTTTTGCTAACCAAATCGCTATACCCAAATAATACCCGAATAAGTTTTTGAAGAACCCGGAAGAACGGAGGTATAGACTATGTTCTGATATGTGACTTGTGATTTGAAAAGTTTCACATGTGATTTTGTTTTCCGTCTATTTATCCGTTAACAAATAAATGGATAATTACATTTTACATCCCAAATTTTGAGACATTTCTAAAATATACCTCAAATCATTAACTAATTGGAGGAAAAAAGAAAGAAAAGAGTTGTATTACTGGAGCAAGAAATCGAAAATAAAGGAAGGAGGAGAAGTGAAGAAGAACAAGATGAAGAGCAAGATGAACTCACATCAACCAACCCTGCCACAACAAATCAAATGACAATTTCATATTCTAATGAACACCAAATAGCCGCCCAATGTAACTACCCCCATCGTCTTTTTACCAACCCAGAAAAAACTCGCGGAATGACATATGTGCTTCTTCCTCTTAACCAATACCGAAGAAATATTTAAAAAGACTATTAGAGTGCAGGAAGTTGTTTTATTTAAAAAAATCGACTCGAATAGGCTTTACATCTTGACAAAACAAAGCACTGTGGAACTTGAAACAGGCAAAATGGGCTTTTGCCCATTGGTTAATCTACGAAACCCACATATTTAATGGGTTAAAACCCAACTATTTAATAAATGGTCACTAACTGGGTTTAACCAACAAACCTTTTTATTGGAGTGGTCTTAAATAGGTTACCCATGGGACCTATTGAATAACCATTTAAAGGAAAGAATAAACAGCCCTACTGCTACCTAATGAATGATTACACAATTACCTCGATGAAGTACCCAGACTCTCCTCCCCCTTGGGCTCTCCCCTGTTTCTGAAACCTAACCTACACCACCAATGTCTCTCTCTCTCTCTCTTTGATCTCAGACCACCACCATTAGAACCACCGCCACAGCCATCGCCGACCTTCGTCTCCCACCGCCATCGAACAACCTCAGCCGCCAAGAATCACAACACCCTCTTTTTCACCACTACGCCGCCCTCTGTTTCACCACCTCCACAACAATACCAGACCAACCTCACCAACGGCGCCCTCTGTTTCACCACCATAAAGTCCACAAGCCCCACCATTCGATCTACAGACCCACTGTAATTGTCTACGAGATTAGCGATGGCGGTGGCGGTGGCGACGACGATGTTGTCTGCGAGGTCGGTTATGGCGATACATCATGTGATCGAGGAAGATGAGGGATGGGCCAATGATTGTAATTTAATGAAAATTCAGGGTTAGTTTTGGTAAAAGATAAAAACCTGACTTGGGCATTTTTGGGTCATACTGACATTGGGCTTTAATAAAAATTAATTTTGTTCAAGCTGGGCTTAATTGGGATTACCCAGTATTACCCAAGCCCACAAAGTTTAGTCCACCAAAATCTAATAAACACTTGGTCTTAAATGGAGAACGATCTAATTAAAACCAGCCCCCAACCCGCCCATTTTGCCAGGTCTCACTGGAGTCTAAAACTACCCAAAAGTTGGAATAAAAAAAAACTACAGGGCGAATCTAGGTTCTTCAGCTTAAAGTGTCATGTATACTGACCAAGTTGAAGTATGCATAAACTTGAGACAAACCGAATATCAACCATATTGAATCACAGCCGACAACCACCCTCCTCTTTTCCCAAACCAATGAACATCCACGTCGCTTCCCACTTTTCAGTGATGATAGTTACGAAGATTGCCTAATTTTTGATATACTAGTGTCCCTGCAGGTTGAATGAAGCAAGAATTGGGGGTGGTTCTTGAATTACAATCTCGAACCAACGCGTTGTTCCAGTTTTTCTTTACTAAGTAGCAGCTAAGTAATTGTAATACGAATTACCTGCCTTCATTATCTCTCTGAAACTACATTACAATTTTATCGTTTTCGTTTTTTTTTTTTTTTTATGAGAATTATATGACTATAGCCGGGTTCGAATCCTGAACCTCATGTAGGGGCTTCAAATGCTCTACCACCGAGCTAGCACCCATTTGCATTTTAATCGTTTTGGTTTACGTATGCCTTCATTTTTTTCACTTGATCTTAACTGTGATAAACCTTTACCTGCCTGGTCACAAACATCTTGAACTTCTGCTTCCGCCTTCCGGGGTCTAGAACAAAAGTTTCATGCATTTTTGTCATGATCCTATCCTCTCAATTCTCAAACGCAGCTTCCGCTGAATAAGCAGCCGTAGAATCCGACCGGTGACCAATTTTCCACCAGATTTTACCATATATGAACTCTCTGACGTTAGTTATTTCTTGGGAATCCTGCAAGATCCATTCGTTCTTTTTTCCACAACTTAGTGGAACGTCGTCGTTCCACTAAGTTGACGAGGCCTCGACTAAGCTAAGCTTCTCATTGGTCCACCTCGGCGAATTGCAGTCACGATGCCAACGTGGTGTCCACCTCAGCTTAAGGCAGTTAGGATTTTTCCGTTATTATGTTTTCACCCCACTTGCGATACTAGCTTTATTATATAAGGGGGTAAATGGACGTTAATATTCTCCATTTCCCTATCTATGCTCTCTTCGTCTCTGATCTCTTTCTATCAATGTTAGGCGATCTCCGGCGAGACTAAGCTCCATTAGGCGCTAGCACGGCGAGGTCCTGACAGTTTTATTCAGTCATAAAAATTGAAGTCCTGTCAATTTTATTCAGTAATAAAAGTCTTATTACAATGCCTCAAAGAAAAAGGAAAGAAAAAAAGAAAAAACGTATTACAGAGCTTGATTGACGGACTACTCCCTTTTCTAGAGCAATTACTTCCCCAACCAGATGTAACTCTCTGAGAAGGTTCCGTAGTTAGAAGCTGCAGTGGGTCCAAGAGAAGCCGTGCAGTTCACGAAATCCATATTTTGAGCATCAATGCAGAATCTTAGTTCAGACAACTGCGGCGGCTTCTTTCCCTGGACTGCGATCGGGTACGTACTACAGGCTAGCATGGGCATTATGTTCAACCGATTATTAAATGCGTCGAGAAGGTCGTTAATATCATACATATTACCTGGACTTATGCCTGCAAGAAAATAAAACTATGCCCTCATTCATTTATAACACACATGCAAAAACACAAGGTGGAACAGATCCTACCTGCATTATCCAAAAACGCTTCCAACTCCATCCCTCCTAAAAGCTGAGTCACTAGCTTCTCTCTAAGATCCAGACCAGCTTCAAAGTAGGCTACGTAATCATTATTAAACAGACATGCCCCGTGCTTACCGTACTCTAGTCCCCAAAATATCATTGGAGAAGAGTTAGCATACAGATCGGGCCACTTCACCAGGAGCTCTAGTTCGAGTGCTTTGTCAAGCACCTGCAAAAATGAAGAAAAAAGTAAAGTGGTTATATTAAAGTAGATTTTTTATTTTCAGAAGAAAGGTATAATTTCAAATCTATGGCACTTACCCGGGGTAGTTGATGGAAAGGTCTAGGACAATTCACACTTTTTGTCCTATCCTGCCCCCATAATCCATATATCGTATACAGCGTAGCAGGATTTACTGGGGGAGGATCGCAGCGAGGCGCCATGTTTTTTGGAGAAACAGTTTGAGTGTTATAGCACACTCCTGGCCGCCACTGTAGACTTAATATGAACCATGTTGCGGTTGCGGGGGTTGCGGGCTGTGATGCAGCCGGTGCGACAACTAAAAAGCTAAATAAAGCCACAAGTAGGTACCTTCTTCCTACAACCATAGTATTGCTTTTTCTGTTCAATTTTTTACTCACGAGTAATATTCAGTAATGGTATTTAGTTTTTGATACACGTACATTAAAATCATCTTAGGTGAAACATGCACTTTTGTAATATCACATAAGTGGTGTGAAACTGTGAAATCATCTTAGGTGAAACATGCATTTTTGCAATATCACATAAGTGGTGTGAAACTGTGAAAGGTTTCATTTACTTCTTAATACAATTTTATTGATTAAGATAAAAAATTCTGGAAAAAGACTTGGTACAACTGTACAAGGATTGCCGTGTGTTGCTTATTATTGTTTTCGGGAAAGACATTTCGGAAACATGGGAGTTGACATAATTTCTTAAATGAGATTGTCCAGACTCATGTAGATGAGTTTCGCAAAAGAAGATGATAGTTACACAAGTAAAAAGCTTTTACACGATGATTTTTTTAGATGAAAATAATGTCCTTGTAAGTGAATTTCATACTTCATGCATTTACTAGTTTTGCGTGCGGGCCGGCTTTGCTTGCGAGCGCGGGTCGGCTTTACTCAGGAGCCTGTATTCTACCACGCGTCATCACATTTCAATTAATATTATTTTGATTTATTAGATTCCATAGTTATATTGCAACGCGTTGAGAAATCTATCTACCTAATATAAAAAAGAAGGTTTGCCTGCCACCTCAGCGCCAAATCAGCATTTTTGCCACTGTGTGCCTATGAGGGAATGCCTCCTCTGCTGGTTAACTGTGACGTGGCTTAAATTACTATTTTGTCCCTGGTCTAATATTTATGTGCAAATAGGCGTGGAGGGGTATTACGGTCAAAGAGGGTTTGTCACTTAGTGAACCTAGTGGGAATATGAGTGAGTTATTGAATTGTGTAGAAAGTGTCATGTTAACTTGGTGCTCTTATAGCAAATATTCTCGTAAAACAAACTTTTCACCCCTCAAGTTTTACTCTAGTACACATTTGCAGCTTCTAGTTTGGAAAATGACACATTCTCTCCTTCGATGTTAATTGTGCCAAAGTTTAAAACACTCACACCCTCTGATAGCGTCATTCCATACACTGAAAGAACAATCTTATCCGAGAAACTACTATCAGTGACGGACCCAATAGGTGTGTCCTGAAATTACTATCAGATCTCGTTGATGGCAACCTGACCTAGCTACTCGGGGACATTGACTCTGAGTGTCAGAGACGAAGGTGGAATCTATTTCACAACTCCTCATCAGCTAAAGATGCAAGCAAAACACAGAATTGCCTTGTCTTGGACTCAGATAGAATCAACATCGTAGTGTTAAAGTCAGCTTATGTACATAGGTCCTTACCATTCTCGAACAAACGAACAAATTGTGTCCATGCTAAGAGTCCACAAAATGTATTTTCTGCTATAGAATCGCGATCAAATGGTTTCATGTATTCACTCACTACACAGCTTGCGTACTATAAATAAGGAGTCCCTATACTAAGCCTAGACCAGTTAAGGTTTTTGTAAGAATCCAGACAGTGCAGCCAAATAACAGCTGCTCATGATGACTGCAAATCCTTTTACTGTCCTTGGAGCGGTCCTTTCTCTTTTTGCTCCTGAACCAAATAAATCACGGCATGAGCGAGAGCATTCTTTACAGAGAACTCATTTAAAACCCCAAAAAAAAAGATTAAGGTTCTCATGAAGGAATACTTTTTTTCATCTTTAGTCAGCTTCCTGCAAGATTTGAGCTTCTCATTAATGTGCTTCTTCAAATAGCGTTTTGTAGGAATCAGCTGACCGGCGAATCGGGATAGTTCCATGAACCTCTTAAAGTACTCGGTCACAGAATCATTCCCTTGAGTCAGATTCACAAAGTCGATGTACTTCTGATCCTGGACATGATCCGGATAGAAGCGAGTGCGAAGTGCAGTCTGAAGAGCCTCCCAATTAAAATTGGGTTGAGCCAAGAAGTTCTGACGTGTGCTCCTCCACCATATATTTGCTTCATTCTTCAGGTAAAAGGCAGCCCAAACAACCTTGCGGTTTTCAGGGCACTCAACCAACTCAAGGATCTTATCCATGTCATCGATCTAGTTTTCGAGCTCAACAGGATCGTCATTGCCGGTAAAGTTCCCAGGCTTCATGTCAGCCACTTTCTTCGCCCAGTTGGCTGCATTCTGCTCTCCCTGGTTCACGTTCTGAGCCATTTGAGCAAATTGAGCAAAGAACTGCTCCATGTTGTTTTTGCTGTTTTGGGCTGCCATCGGTACTTAACGATTTCTCCTGGTGTAGTATTGATGTGGTCTATCAGTCATAATTCCTACACTATTGCCTATTGTATTATTCATAGAGTATCACAAAGTACAAGTAATCATGAATACATGGCATGTCACGCGCAATTATGCAAGTAATGTCACTCATTGATCATCATTTAAATCAATTACACATGCATTTACACATAGGCTGATCACGTCTCATTTTTCATCTTTCTTAAAAAATTGGAAAAATGGTCAACCGGACAAGAAAAAATTATGAATTTTGGTTTGCAACAACCTATCTGAGTCTAAATTCATAATCAAGAAGAATCAACTCAAAATAAATTGTAGAACTCAAGTTGCATAGAGAATACTACAGATGCTGTCCCAGACCACCAGAACAGAAACTTTGACTTTGAAAGGTCTTAAACTGACTTTAAGTTCCTAAAAATGAGCTAGTATTTGAACCAGATTTATCCATACTTGTCTACTAACTTTCATAAAAATTTGAGATCGAAAAAAGGTATGGAAAATAGGTAAACATTAAAAATTCTACAACTAGTCACTCTGCAATTCTGCTACTACACCACCAACTTTGAAAATTCGTATCTAATTCTCCATAACTCATATAGGGCTGAAATTTTTATGGGACATACCTGGGTGTGTCTATGTTTTTGGAAAAATTCAGGGAAAAATAAATCCAAAATTAAATTCGTATGCATCAACAAAAACCCACTGCTGCGCATATTCAGACTACACCAAAATCGTTGCTCTTGCGGTCTAACTCCATGAACGCTTTCTATGCACTTAATCAATGTTACCAAAACACAAGGCGATCTCAATTCATCAACTCATACCCCAAAAATCAGAAAAAATAAATTTATTAAACTCCCAAATCGGGTTCTCAAAACATGAGCATTAATCCTCATCCATAAAGCGAATCGCTAAGAATTTAACTCTAGCCCAAAAGTGGCTATACGAAAATTATTCAAGAAACTTCAAAGTCTTGTTTGGAATCATAGCCTTATTCAAACCAATAATAAAACTGAAAAATGCATCAAGTCTAGGAATTTAAAGAAGTTCTAACATGCTTAATCCTCGTTTTCATCGCTCTCATCAAACTCCTCATCTTCATCGGCATCATACTCGAGCTCTTCACCCTCACTTGGGTCTTCTTCACTCCCGTCGTATTCCATGGGGTCATCCCCAACTTCATCATCTTCCATTGGGTCCTCTTCTACCTCCTCATCATCACTAGAGTCTATAACGATCACTTCCTCATCATCACTGGAGCCTATAACGATCACTTCCTCATCATCACTGGAGTCTAAGTTGATCACCTCCTTGGCTTCAATAGGATTTACTTCAATAACCGTGTAGCCTTTCCACTTCAAGTGAACCTCCATCAACAATTTGCATATGAAATCGACGCTCACCCTCCATTCACCTTGGTAGAGATAATCCCTAGCGTTCATTCGGTTAAAATTGTCCATAAGGTTGCTATAATTTGCTATTATATCTCCAAACATGGGACCCATAGGCAGTGCCTTCACCATACAATAAGCATGAAAGGCTAGATTCCGGTATCGAGGAAACTCCAATGCAACGAACTTTTGTTCACAAATCTGAATGACGCGATCACGAAACGTCGTGAGATCCTCACCCTCGACCCAATGTGTCACAACCGGGTGCTTCTCAACGGGAAACACACGTTTCCTAGCGGTTGTTTTGGTTTTAGGCCATCTAAAAAAGAAAATAACTCTATAAGTCTCTTACTCCACAAATATATATCGTACAGAAAAGGACTACCTTCATGAACTATGAATGTATGAGTATGCAGATATATAAGAAGCTAATATACTCTAGAAGGGGGGGTTGAATAGAGTATGCCAACTTTTTTCGAAACTAGCTAACAAGTAGAAGAACTAGTGGAGACAATGAATTTCAAGGCCTTGAACACAGGTTCAAGCCTTTGAAGTGTAGAAGAAAGTTTTAGAACAAGTATGCCTTTTTCAAGGCCTTGAAAACAAGTTCAAACCCTTGAAAAATAAACAGTTTTTGTATGCTGCAAAGCTTTGAAAGTAAATGAACTGAAAATGAACAAGACAAGTGATTTATGGAGTTCAGTCCACTTGGACCTACGTCTCTACGTCATGGATTAGATCCCTGCAGGATTTTCAACTCAATTCTTATTAATCAAAAGCTAAGCCCTAGAACTCAAGCACGGAGATTTCTCTTACTTTGTTACAGCTTGTGGTTTTCCCTAACCTGTCTAGTACCTGCTCTAGCTAACTGATTAACTAAGAATTCTCTATTGTTAACCTTGAACAATCCTTGAGAATGAATGTAGAAATAATACAGAAATGATCTACCAATATAGCTCTATACAGAAGATCACTTAAGAGTAGAAAAACTGCAGTGAAATGCAGTGAACTAATATGCTGTTGGAAAAAGAATATACTAATACTATTTTTGGCTAAAACAAATTTTTGAAAAAGGTAGGGACTATATCAGGCAAATATCTACAGAGATATCACCCAGTATAGAATGATCCAAGTTTATTGACTATTAGTGTAACAGATTCATTTTCAAGGCTTTGAAAAGGCTTTCAAGGCCTTCAAACACTGTAACATTGCAACAGATAAAAGATCAAAGCTTTGAACTGATTTTCAAGGCTTTGAAACTCAATTCAAACCTTTGTAAACACAAATAACTTACCTTTCTTACCTTAAGCTCCCCCTAAACCAATGTAGTCTTATTTAAGATTCCCAATTCCAATCTTAGAGTTGAGAACCTCTCATCTGCTAATGGTTTGGTGAAGATATCTGCAATTTTCATGTTAGTAACAACAAATTCAAGAACAATATCACCTTTCTCAGCATGATCTCTGATGAAGTGGTGTCTGACATCAATGTGCTTGGTTCTTGAGTGTTGTACTGGATTCTTTGTAATTGAAATTGCACTAGTGTTGTCACACTTAATAGGTATGCCTCTGAAGTCAAATCCAAGGTCTCTTAGCTGTTGAGCAATCCATAGTACTTGGCAGCAACATGCTCCTGCAGCTATATATTCAGCTTCAGCTGTTGATAGAGCAGTTGAATTCTATTTCTTGGAATGCCAGCTAATCAAAGATGATCCAATGAATTGACAGGTTCCAGAGGTGCGTTTTCTATCAACATTGTAGCATGCAAAGTCAGCATCTGAAAAACCACTTAAAGAGAAGTTAGAATGTCTTGGATACCAAAGCCCTAAGACTTTGGTACCATTGAGATATCTGAATATTCTCTTCACAGCAGTTAAGTGTGATTCTTTTGGATCAGCTTGAAATCTAGCACACATGCATACACTAAACATAATATCTGGTCTACTTGCTGTCAGATAGAGTAATGATCCAATCATGCCTCTATACTCTTTTACATTGACACTCTTACCAGATTCATCCTCGTCTAAGGATAGTGTAGAGCTCATTGGGGTCTTGGCCTCCTTGCATTGAGCCATAATGTACTTATTTAGCAAGTCTCTTGTGTACTTGCTTTGATTCATAAAGATACCCATCTTCAATTGATGTATTTGAAGTCCTAAGAAGAAGTTTAGTTCTCCCATCATGCTCATATCAAATTCCCTGATCATAAGACTTGAGAATTCTCTGCATAACTGATCATTAGTAGCTCCAAATAGTATATCATCAACATATATATGGACTACAAGTAAATCTTTCTCATGAGTCTTAATGAAAAGAGTATTTTCTACTAAACCCCTTTTGAAATCATTTTCAGGTAAAAACTTTGACAGACTTTCATACCAAGCCCTTGAAGCTTGTTTCAAACCATAAAGAGCTTTGTCAAGTTTGTAAACATGATCTGGAAATTTGTCATTTTCAAAACCAGGTGGTTGCGCAACATATTCTTCTTGTGAATAACCATTCAAGAAAGCACATTTCACATCCATTTGAAATAGTTTCATGTTCTTGTAGGATGCAAATGCAAGTAAAATTCTAATTGCTTCTAACCTGGCAACTGGATCAATGGTTTCTTCATAATCTATACCTTCTTCTTGATTGTAACCTTGAGCAACTAACATTGCTTTGTTTCTGAATACATTGTCACTTTCATCCAACTTGTTTCTGAACACCCATCTGGTACCAATGACAAACTTTTGTTGGTGCAGAAACCAGGTTTCAAACCTTATTCCTCTCAGACTCATTGAGCTCACTTTGCATAGCAATAATCTAGTATGCTTCTTGCAAAGCTTCCTTCACAGTTTTTCGTTCTACAAGAGAAATGAAAGCATTAAAAGCACATAAGTTCTTCAACTGTGATCTAGTTTGTGTGTCAGTGGTTGGATCTGATATGATATTATCAGCTGGATGAGATGAGAGATATTTAAATCTCTTCCTTGGAGACCATGGTTCAGGATCACCATAGATCTTCTCTGGTCTTGAAAAAGTAGCTTTGTCACTTGAATCCTTCTGATCATCTTTTTCAAGGCTTTGAGTTGTATTTTCAAGGCCTTGAGAACTATTTTCAAGGTCTTGAAAATGTCTTCTATTTTCTTCTGAGCCTTTCTTGAATCCAAGTGGATTCTCAGTCTCTTCCTCTGATTCATGCTTGTTCAAGTTCAAATATGCAAAACTTTCACTCAAAGAACCATCATAGCTTTCATCAAAAATAACATGAATGCTCTCTTCAACCAGTTTGGTTCTTTAATTGTAAACTCTATAAGCTTTGCCATTCAGAGAGTAACCAAGAAATATACCTTCATCACTTATTGCATCAAACTTACCAAGATTGTCTTTTACATTTTTATGGATAAAACAAGTGCATCCAAAGGGTCTGAAGTAAGAGATGTTTGGCTTTCTCCCTTTGAATAGTTCATATGGGGTCTTCTTTAGAATGAGTCTGATCAAGCACCTGTTCAAAATATAGTTTGATGTATTCACAACTTCAGCCCAGTAGTGTTTTGGCAACTTGTTCTCAAGAAGCATTGTCATTGACATATCTTCCAGAGTCACGTTCTTTATTTCAACAACATCATTCTGTTGAGGAGTTCTTGGAGCAGAAAAGTTATGAGAAATACCATGCTTATCACAGATTAAATCAAACTCTAACTGATCATATTCTCTACCATGATCACTTCTGATTGAAGCTACAGGTAGGTTTTTCAAGTTTTGAAGTTCTCTGCAAAGCTTTGAAAATTCAGAGAGAGCTTCAGATTTTTCTTTGAGAAACATAACCCAAGTGTATCTAGAAAAATCATCTACAATAACTAGCATATACCTTTTACCTTTTGGAGTAGGAGTCCTCATAGGACAACATAGATCCATATGAAGTAATTCCATAGGTCTAGTTGTACTTACAAACTTATGTGGCTTGAAGGTGTAACACCCCTAATTCCCGAGAGAGTTCTTAGTGCAATATCAAGACTTTGGGGGCGAAATTGTAATTACTCTGTCACGACTTAAAAGTTTGAATTTTTGGAGTGTTTGAAATTTTTAGAAGTTGTTCGGATGATTTTGAAGCACTTGAAGTGTTTGGGGTGGTAGTGGAATTATTTAAAAGTAAGTAGAAGCTCTAATTCTAGTTGTACCCAAAAGTTTAGAAAACTACACTTTGACCCCTATGCATGTGAGACACTTGTCAAGAGAGTTTTGACACCTCATTAGGAAGGTAGCATCATCTCCTCCCTCTCCTCTATCATTTGTTGCTGAGAACAATGGACATCTTGTCATTTGTTTGAATTTCATCTTCTTCCTCTCTCTTCACCATGCAACCACCAAGAACACCACCACCTCCACCAAGGAACTACCACCAAAGAACCACCAACTCCCGACCTGCTACAACCCGGAGTAGCCCTCACCACAAGGATCAAAACGCCCCCAAACAGTTCGGGATTTCATCAAGAATCGAGTGAGAAATTCGGGTTTGAAGGTAAGAACCCTAGTTTGGTTTTTCGTCGATTTCTCCCTCCTCGTTGCAACTCATCAAAGTTAACACACATATTCTTGTTCCTTTTGTCGAGGAGCACCTAGGAAGCACAAGCATGCCCTGCAAATCGCCGGATTTTGCTCCAGCCACCGTGTCGCCGCCGCCAAACCTCGATGCCGACCGGAAATGGTAAATCCTTCATTTCTATACCAAATTCGATGTTCCTTACATCAATGTGATCCCCATGACCTTCGGAATGCATTAGAAGCATCGAAATCTGCCCAGATTGTTGTTAGAGTCGAGTTTAATTTCACTTTTCACTCTTGGTTCGTTTTTCCGTCATGCATAAGCAGCCCCTATTCAAATGATCATCTCTCTCGTTTTTAATCCGTTTTGAGTGATCTTGGACTTTCTGGAATCCTCAGACAATTTTCTATAACTTTCGTGTTTTAAATTTTGTCAAACTCGGTCTCTAAACAACCCAAAAATTGAGTTGAAGTCGCCGCATTTGTGTTCTTGAATCTGTCCATATATGAAATTTTTTCTAAGTGTTGGCTTTTTGGTTCAAAGTAGTCATTTTCAAACGATCATAACTCCCACAATTGTTCATGAAATCTTATGTTTCTTTCTCCTATGTGTAGATGTCACATAATATTTCAAATCATCGTCTCTGGGTCATGTTTAAATTTGTAAAGGATTTATCACAAAACGAGCCTAAAGTTGCTAGTTTGAAGTCATGAAACACTCTTGAATTTTTCTAAGTGTTGAATCGGAATTTTTGTCCAACTTTGACAAGCGATATCTCTTTGAATAATTTGGTTTTATAGAAGTTCAAATATGTTCTGGAATCCTTGAACTACCATCTTCAAAACCATATTCTTATATTTCCAATTATCCCACTCAATTGATCACAAATCAGCTCTAAAGTTGACTAGTTGAGTAGATTTTCCTCTGTATTTGACTTTTGAATTCGACATCCTAGATGACATTTCTAGCCTTAACGTTCTTCATAAAACTTGTTCGTATTCATCTTCTCAGTCTAAATATCAAGTTTGACCACGTTTGACTTTTCGAAAACCCTAGTTTGATTGAACTGTATAGGAGGGGCAAAATAGTCATTTCACTTAAACTTTGAATTGAGGTTAGTTTAGTAACTTGGAGTTTTTCAGCATGTCTTGTATGCGTATTTGGAGTACTTGTATGTAATTCTGGGCTAGGGTTGACCAAGTCAAATGTGGGGGTCTTTTTGCAGTTTTACTAAACTTCGGGGGCCTATGTGCATTTAATTAAAACTTCACTCTTGAACTACTTGAGACTAGGTTAATGTTTTGAGACCAACAACCTGACTTAGAAGGATATTTGAAGTCTCAAGAAGGAAGTACTTGACTTGGGAGTTATCAAATCGATGGTGGGGGTCTTTCTGTAATTTTAGCAAACTTTAGGGGCCTAAGTGTAATTTACTGAAAGTTGTAGATTTCAATGCTAAGTTCATATGGGAGAGTTAAGAGTCATTCTTGCATGTTTTTGGGCCAGTATGAATGTAATTTGGAGTCCAGGCACAGTCAGGGACTGTACTAGAGAGTTTTGAAGTATTAGTGTTGCTTACTGTGAGACTCGGAGACGAGCGTTGTAGGAGTGCTAGCGTTGCTTTGCGCCTTTCATGGCTCACAGGTAAGTACATATGTTCGGCCTTTTCATATCAAAATGTGTGTATGTGTTTGATGTTTCAAATGAATGTTTGTTATATGAAATAGTATGAGAATGCATGTTTTCCACTCGAATGTTGTTAAACTATTTTATTCATCTCCTTGGAGAACTCTCAGAAATTACTTGTGAAATATTGAAATTTTGATTCTCGTTATGTGAAAGAGAAGAAATAAAATACCTCTAATAGACTTAGGACGATGTACAGAGTACTGTTATTAATGAGAAGCTTCAAGCGATCCTCCATTTTCTTATGGCTAAGACCATCGAAGCAATGCTTCTTATTATTGGATAGAACGTTAATGTTCACAAATCCGCCCCCGATGAGCCAAAATGTATCAATATATTGAGGCCAAGGTTTTTTTTAGAGCTATAGAGTGCTACTTATACTTGTAAGGGTCACTACGGTATAGGGGTGTCGACGCTTAAGGCATTTTAGCTAATGTTGTGAGCGGGGTTGACGAATGGGCTCCCTTAACGATCGGGTGAAATAGGGTTTGATAGACCCTAGAAGGAACCCTTAGTGATTATTTCGTGATCCCTCTGTCTACATCGATCTTGCTGGTGGCTCTGGACATGCCTCAGCTAAACTTAACGGATAAATTGGAATTGAAAGAAAGTTTGATTACTCTATTGATGTTGTTTGCGGCTCAGGATTTCCCTAATAAATTGAAATGATTTGGAATACTCTGGCTACTCATGAACTAAGTTATTCTCTTAAATGGACTTGTTTACTCTGGAGATCTCACTGAATACTTATGGTTTCTTAAAGTTCTTAAACTGAGAGTTTTTTTTTTCGGTTACTTTCAGTTGTTCCAAAATCCCCAACATGTTACTATTATGGTTTTAAATCTCCTATTTTGTTTCAACTCATGATTTCGTGCCACTCGTTGCTTTACATGTCGTAGTATGTATCTACTCAGTTTTTACTGATCATTTTCTTCAAAACTGCGTCGGCTGTTGCCATTTTAAAACCGCAGGTCGTCAATCAAGTTTAGGGAATGGGAATGCGGATCGAGACGAAGAAGTTTAGCTTAAGTCAGATCACTTAGTATATCACACACAATTTGTTTTAGATTTTACTTATTATCGACATTTTGTTATGTACTTCAACCGAAATGTAAACTTAATAGTTAATAATCTACTTTTGGTTATCGATTGTCGCGTTAACCCTGAACCGAGATCCCGGGCTGTTTCAGAAGGAGCATCTGGTCTGCTTTCCTTGTGCACAGGCTTTGCATAACTCATCTTCTTTGAACTTGCTGGATGGCAATCCTCTTTCCAAGTCTTTATAGATCAATTTGTTCAGAGTATGCAAACTGATATGACTAAGTTTCCTATGCCAAAGCTTTGAATCTTCTTTCAAGGCCTTGAGGCACTTCAAACTTTCACCTGCAACTTTGTTAGTATGAAAAGTATAAACATTGTTTGATCTAGAGGCTGTGAGAATGCAACCTCCTGATTTCTCATTTTGCACCACACACTTCTCTTTATCAAATATGACTTTGTTGCCATTATCACAAATCAGAGATACGCTAAAAAATTTAAACTTCAAACCTTCAACTAGATAAACATCAGACATATAGTTTTCAGAATTTGTACCAACACTTCCAATACCAAGAATATTGCAATTTCCTTTGTCACCAAGTGTTATTGAACCTTCTGATTGCTCCTTTAATTCTGAGAATAGAGATCTCTTTCCACTCACGTGTCTTGAGCAACCACTGCCCATGAACCACTTTTGTTCTTTGGTGACAACCTGCAAGCACCAATCACTGCCTTACCCAGCTGTTAGACCAAGTGTGGAATTTGGATTCATATTCAGGATCAACCACGTTAGGTGGTCTAACCCCTTTAGGAACCCAAATCTGCTTAACATGTCCTTTAAGTTGAAAAGGAAAAATGTTCCTCATTATGTGAGGGTCTCTTCTTCTAAAAGGACAAGTCATTTTAACATGACCAATTTTACAATAGTAATGACAAGTAGGAGAGGTTTTGTTTGCTTTCACAAATCTGGTACTGTTTCTTCTTGGAAAGTTTGGATTGAATCCAATACCAGCTTTGTGAACAGACTGTGAACTTCCACCAAGAATCAGGTTTAACTTCTGTTCTGAACCATCAAGCTTGATTTTCACTAGTTCAGATTATTGAAGTTTCTCAGTAAGAGTAGTATTTTGTCTTTCTAAATCATCAACATGATGTCTTATATTAACAATGCTGTCATTCACAGCGGAGTTTTCAGCGACTACTTCCTTGACTTGTGTTTTCAAGGTTTTGAAACTGGTTTTCAAGGCCTTGAAATCACTGTCAGTTTTCTTCTGAGAGATTTCAAGATTCTGATTTAGGCAAACAAGTTGTAAACTTTCTTTTGCTTGCTCATGAACTTTATCTCTCAAAAGCCTGATCTCTTTCAGATAATCTTCCTCATTTAAAAGCATTGTTCTGAAATATTCTGAAAGAGCTTCTTTTGTCTTTGAAATTAAACAGTTAACCATTACCTCAATGTTCTTTTCAGAACTGTCATCATGCTTGGCCATGAAGCATAGATTGGCATGTTCTTCTTCAGATTCAGATTCACTGGAGCTGTCTGAATCACTCCACGAAGCTATCATGGCTCTCTTTCTTCTGTCATGATCTTTCTTCTAAAATTTCTTGCTCTTTTTTGTGTGGACAATATCTTATCAAGTGTCCTGCATCACCACACTCTAATCAGTTCATAACTTTTGACTTCTTTTGTGAGGAGTACTTACCTTTGTAGTACTTGTTGCTGGATTGTCTATGACTTTCTCTGTTGAATTCTTTGTTTCCAGATTTTTTCTTCATTTTGAGAATTCTTGTCAAGGCTTTGGAAATCAAGGCAATTGGATCTTCATCATCACCATCCTCAGTTTCAAGGCTTTGAATTCTCTCATTCTCTTTGGCTTTGAGGGCTAGATTTTTAACACCTTCTAAGAGTTCTCCATCAACTTCATTCATAGATATCTCATGTGTCAGGAGCTTCCCTTGTAGGTCATCAAGTTGTAAAGTTGAGAGATTCTGAGCTTCTTCAATATCTCTGGTTTTTTGTTCCCATTTTTCCTTTGGAAGACTTCTGAGTATCTTCCTCACATTTTCCTCATTGGAAAAATATTTTCCCAGTGAGTCAAGGTTGTTGACAATATCAGTGAATCTCTTGAACATGTATCTGATGGACTCATCTGCATTCATTTTGAACAGCTCATACTGTCTGAGATAAATGTTGATCTTGGTTTGCTTGACTTGACTGGTTCCTTCAAAGGTAACCACAAGTTTATCCCAGATTTCTTTAGCAGCTGGGCATCCAGAGATCCTGTTGAATTCATCTGTACTCAAAGCACAATACAAAATGTTAATAGCATTGTAGTTCTTATAAAATTTCTCTAATTCAGAAGAGGAGAGTGAGTCTTCTGTCTTGGGATTTATGATCCCATCTTTCTCTGTATAGAAAGTATGAGGTCCATTTTGAATAATGGTCCAAAGCTCTAGATCTTGATCAATGATAAACATTTTCATGAGAGCTTTCCAGTGAGCAAATTTTTCTCCACGGAATAGAGGATGTCTGTTAGCAGCTCTTCCTTGTGAGAAGCCACCATCACCTGCGGTACTCATGATCACCAGATGGTTAAATCTTATACAGTGATACAAGCTCTGATACCAATTGAAAGTGTGAGTATTCAGATATATAAGCAACTAATATACTCTAGAAAGGGGGGGTTGAATAGAGTATGCCAACTTTTTGCAAAACTAGCTAACAAGTAGAGAACTAGTGAAGACAATGAATTTCAAGGCCTTGAACACAGCTTCAAGCCTTTGAAGTGTAGCAGAAAGTTTTAGAGCCAATATGCCTTTTTCAAGGCCTTGAAAACAAGTTCAAACCCTTGAAAAATAAACAGTTTTGTATGCTGCAAAGCTTTGAAAGTAAATGAACTGAAAATGCACAAGACAAGTGATTTATAGAGTTCAGTCCACTTGGACCTACGTCGCTACCTCAGGGATTAGATCCCTGCAGGATTTTCAACTCAATTCTTATTAATCAAAAGCTAAGCCGTAGAACTCAAGCAGAGAGAGTTCCCTTACTCTGTTACAGCTTGTGGTTTTCCCTAACTGTCTATTACCTGCTCCAGCTAACTGATTAACTAAGAATTCTCTATTGTTCATCTTGAACAATTCTTGATAATGAATGTAGAAATAATACATAAATGGTCTACCAATATAGCTCTATACAGAAGATCACTTAAGAGTAGAAAAACTGCAGTGAAATGCAGTGAACTTCTGTGTATGGATTGGAAGTGATGAAGAACTTCTTTGATGCTTTTCAATCCAGAATGCTTTCGCTGTATTTGCCCGTTGAGAATTGTGTTATTGTTGCTTCGAATGTGAGCTCTTTAAATACTTCAAACAGCTCTACAAATCTCTCCAGATTTTCAGCAACAACCTTCCTATTTTGTAGGCAACAGAGTTTGACTACTTTGAGATCTTCTCCAACGGTTGAATGATCATGATCTTCAGAGAAAATGTTGTAGACTTTCATTTAACCATTATGAGAAGCTGTCAAACACGTGTGATTGATCACATAATCAGAATCTTCAAGTGTTTCTAAATCTGCAGCAATCCAGTTTAGGAAACAATCCTTGAAACTTATAAACAATATTTCCTGCATTATCATGGTCAAACAGTTGATATAATACGATCCAAAACATGTTTAACAATTTGTCTTTCATCATCTAACAACAGGTAATCAAATATATGCAAGAGAGATAATAAATTAGATCAGAGAGTTAACAGAAAAACTCCCCCTGAGAATATGTTTTCAGGTTTAACAGTTTCAAGGCTTTGAATCCAGTTTCAAGGCCTTGAAAATAGCCAACACTATTTTCAAGCCTCTAAAGCTGATTCAAGGCTTTGAAAACTGTTTCAAGGCCTTGAAATAGCCAAGCTCTTTCAAGTCTTGAACAACCTGAGCTTTCAAACTAAATATTCTCGAGACATCAAATTTATAACCAAAATACTTTTGGAAATAACCCCCAACAAAAACGCCTCAAAAAGGTTGGGTGATCAAAGGTTTCTAACCCGGACTCCAATGAAATGTCTCAAAATCCAATCACATAGTACCTCGGGTAGGCCAAAGCTCTTAGTTAGGAGTGGGTGGGTGGTTGTACTTGATTTCTATCCTATTTTCTTAATACTTACACACAT
Source organism: Linanthus parryae (assembly GCA_023055425.1). NCBI lineage: Eukaryota > Viridiplantae > Streptophyta > Magnoliopsida > Ericales > Polemoniaceae > Linanthus > Linanthus parryae. The sequence goes on from JALGPY010000001.1 coordinate 129,829,302, forward strand.
AATAGCTCTATAAATACTACCCAAATCCCCAACGACTTTTCAAATTTTAATTACTTTTCCTATGTTCATTTTAGTCACCCTAACAGGTTTCGATTTCCTTTTTGGATAACCAGGCTCTGATACCACCTGTAAAACCCCCAAAACCACCAAGCCGGAGGCCCGGGGGGTGTCACTCCGTACCCGAGATTAAACTCGGATACAAGGAGATTTAAAGATGGTTCTCAAGCAACATAATCCATAAAGTATTTAAACAATACTTATTACAATTCAATTATTCGCCTCAAACGCGGACATAAATCAAACTAGTGTATTAAAATAAACACATGAGTTCTAAGTATTGAAATAAACTAACTAATTCTTGGTGAAAAATCGCGTCCCCTGCTAAGCCAAATACTCACCACCTAGACCTGTGGTGCAGAAGTAAAAAGAAACACCACAGTACAAAATCATCATATAAATACTGGCAAATAAACACCCAAGCATGTAAAATTATGATGAGATAGTTATAAAACAATGACTCATTCACAAGTAAGAGTTCTTTTCAAACACAACGGGAATAAAGTTAGACGCTTGTAATTAAAGCATCTGAGTTCCCAATTCCATAATATTTCCAAACCAAATCCATAACCAATAGGGAAAATCCAAAATCACATATTAGTTCTTTTTCCATTAATATGAACCAAACCAAAACCATCTTATTAATTTTTTGTGACGGGGGAAACAAACCATCTCGCAAGCATCCAATACCTTAAGTGTCGACACCCCCCAAAGACTCTAGCGGCCAGAGGAGTGAATACAGGGAGCTATCCGGGGCTAAGTGCGGCCGAATAAAATAAAATAAATTGAAGGGAAGACCGAGATCAACACGTCCAATGCCAATAGTAACAAATAATAAAAGTCCCCGCACAACACTTCCACTTTACGTTATCGTCCGTTATTATATCATGATGATATTTTCAAGAAAAGCATTTAGCAAGTAAAAACAGACATTTGCATTGCACGTAACACATAAAATCATTTTGAGACGTAATTAAATAAATCATTCGACACGAAGGACGTTAGGAACACTAGGCCTGGCATGTTTACTTACCTCAAAGCAAATCATCTACGGAGACTCACTCGTAGTACTCAACGCACGCGTCGTCGGTGAACTCGTCGCCTACAAGTTAATAATACTCCAATTAATTTACAATACTTTAATAGTACTAGTGATAGCTATACTACATGCATATGACACTCAACGGTTTAGGGTTCTAATACCAACCAAAAATTACCCAAATAACCCAATACACAAGTGATTAGGATAATGGGTTTTAAATCAACAACACTATTCTACTAGTCGGTTCAAGTTTCACATCCACTAGGCCAATTAACTTAAACAAAGAGGTTACTAACAACTTAGACTCATATTACACTAGTCACAACTCACAAATTTACTCAAACACGTGTACTTAGGTTCAAGGTCACGAAACAAGTGTTAAAACTCCCAAAATCTAACTAATTTCCATGTGTAGACACTCTTTAATAAACCCACCAGCATTAGTGACAAACTCAGCATCTTTTGGCGACTAAAAACAGTCTTATAACGATAAATTCCAACCTTTTAGCGACCGGACAGATTGTATACTAACTCTAGATCATCACATTAAGTGTCTAGCGGTCTCGTTTTCAACTCCAAATCAATTACCCGACAAACACAACTTGTCCTACCAACCCAACACCTCAAAAAAGTGATTAATTCTAGTTAATCCTATTGTTTCAACTTGATTTTACCTCCTATACAAACTAGGGTTTATGGTTTATCATGAACAAGAGTAAATCAAGTGATAATGATGAAGTATATGGTACAACTTGATGATTCAATTGAATAAACAACAAGAGAAAAGAGGAATCAAAGCATGAAGAAGAAGAAGAAGAAAAAAAAATCGAAGAACAAGAAGAAGAAAAAGAAACGGACGGACGGGGAGAGAGAAGAGAAGAAGAAAAAGAGAGAGAGAAAAAGAGATTACCTGCACGGGGAGAGAGAGAGGCGGCGGCGGCGGTGATGATGCCGCTGCTGCTGCTGCCGAGAGGGAGAGAGAGCCGAGAGAGAGAGAGAGAGAGAGAGAGAGAGAGAGAGAGAGAGAGAGAGAGAGAGAGAGAGAGAGAGAGAGAGAGAGAGAGAAAGAGAGAGATAGAAAGAAATAGGGATTGAGGGTTTTATGAGAGTTGGAAAAAATCCAAACTCATAAGGAAGGAAACCCTCTTGAATAGGAAACTTTACGTAGAAGAAAAGTGGGTCAAAATAATACCAATCTGTGGGAAAAGACACTTTCTCACCACAAGTTTAGGTAAAAAGACAACTACCTCCCCCCCCCCCCCAACTTAATTAAATGTACTAACAACTTTTGATAAAGACACAAAGATTCCCAAACTCTAGCAAACTTTTATAATTAACTCTCGACATTTAAATTAAACTTCCCAACACTTATAATAATATCACAAAATACCCATAGTCACAAAACGGAGTATTTCAGAATCATTCTCAACACATGGTTGAAGAGGTATGAACTCACCGTCCATCTAGTCGGCGTTGACAAAAGCCGAATCATCCACCGTCACAATCAAAGCCATGGAGTTTCCCCTTGGGTCATCCACCGCCTCAGATATAACCACATCAGAACTAGTAGGGACAACTTGATCAGCTTGACCATGCACCGCCTGATCCACAACAACATCTCCAGAGAGTTCTTGGGAATAATCACCATCATCCGCATAACCATTTTCCTCAGAACCGCCCTTTCTGTGATAGCTAGGATCCTCATCCACAGAAGGGTCTCGGGAACCTTCTTCACCGCCTGTGGAGCCACTATTATGTTCCTGCATTAGGACCGATGAGGAATCAGAATGATTGGAGATGGTGCGGCTTCTTGAGGGAGATGAATTGGAGAGAACTTGAGTTCTCCAGAAGATCCACCAACAGTTATTGGTAGGCCCGTGAAGCATTGAAGGTTGTTTCCGGCGGAGGTGTACTCGGTGTGAATCCTAGTTGTTCTTTCGACATTGATGTTTGTGATGTATCGGAGAGCACGAGATAGAGAGGTTTGGATGGGTAGGCTATGGAGAACAGATCAAAGTAGTTCAAAACCTGATTGAGATGAAGCCTGTGAGCTCTCATCGCCTGGGAAAGAGAAACCTTGCATAGAGTTTGGAATGCCCAATGCGACCACACCTGTAACAAACTGAGAAGACGTTCCCATAGCTGAATTGCAAAAAGGATGAAACCCCCTTTTGGTTTGTAACAGTAACCACATGGAAGAGGGGTTGTTGAACCGGAAGAGAGACAAGGACCTTCATGGTGCACTGAGTATCTCCATCTTCTGTTTCAGGGTGAACTGAAATAAATTCTCTAGCCATGGAACCCAACTTCTTAGCGAAATCAGCCAAATCGTATGGAACTCCTTGAACAGTGACCCAAATCGGTGCATGTGTGAAGGAGCCCACTGTGTATCCAACACCAGATTCCCATTGACGAACAAGAACCAAAGCCCCCAAGATGTCGAAGGCTTCCACTGTGGCTAGATCCGAACGGTCTTCATCATCTGGAACTTCAATCCAGAAGAACTGAAAAGTCTCCCAAGCCCTAACCCTGATTTGATGAGTGCAACTGAGTTGCCAATACTTCCTTATCACCTCTTGGAGATCTTCAGCAGTAATTGGACGTCGGTCCACCACAAACGCCACCAGAGACTTCTCTCGCTCGATTTGGCGTTCATGAACTGCATCTTCATCTCCGATGTGGATTTCAGGACCTTCAAGGTAGTGGTGTGGTGTCGGAAGGAGACCATCCGACTGAAAGAGGAGTTGCTTGACATCGCAAAGAGATGATCAAGCCGAATCTAACACATGCAATGGAAGAGAGGAGAAGGATGGAGAGTTGCAGGGGACAGAGAGTAGAGAGAGAAGGAAGATGAAGAAGATGAACATTGTTTGGGGGAGTGGAAATATTTAGAGAGAGAAAGTGAGTCTGGAGACTCTGTTGCCATAGAGTAAGGAGTCGTTTGTTAATTTGAGACGTTCTCCCATGTTGAAGCAAAAAGGGTTGATTGTATGAACTCCCATGTTTAGCTAAGTTGATTAGGGCTGATTGTATGAACTCTCTGAGCTAGTTTTGTTTCATTATAAACTAGTGCATATCCCGTGCCCAAGGGCACGACCACAAAAAAATATGATAATTTTCAAAGTTTGAATAGTTGAGGTGGTGTTATTATGAAGTATTTGGTTCTTAAGAATATAATTCATAATTTCCTATTATGTAGACAGGGATAAACTATTCTACATGTCATATTTTGGGGATAGCTTATTCCACATATAGCTTATTATGTAGATTCCCTTTGTTCAAAAAAAAAGTACACGGTTTTTGACTTTTTTTTTTTTTTTGCATGAAAGGGCTAACAAGAGGACCGGACCATTAAGCAACCGTCCAAACTGTTGAACCGGGCGGTCCAAAAAGAAAATATTAGAGGTCGGTGGAGAAAGTCGTGTAGATTAAGGAACTAAAAATTAAAGACATCTCGTGCTGTACTCTAATCACATCCTCCAATCAGAAATGGCTTTGACGTAGGTATTCCAAGATAGCGATTTTTAAGCTGCTTTTCACTTATCAACTTATCAAAAATGCAGCTGCTGACGAAGAAGATACTTCTGCTTTTCCCTTCTTTCATGTTCTCTCTTCTTTGCCTTTCTTTTTCCCTCTTCAGTTTCCTTTTTCTTAATACTACATGCACGTTTGGTCTACTAATATAGGCAAAAGACACTTCAACCCCATCAGGTTTCACACAATGACACTTTCTTCCCTTCACATTTTGTGAAATGATACTTTTTACCTCTTCAGTGTGCAAAATTTAAGGATACTTACACTCCCCAACCTTTAGTTTGGGGATGTGGCCCATTACAACTCAGAGCATCTCCAAATGTACTAGGTATAGGCATGTTATGTTAATATATACGATTTTGCATCATTTGCGATATGTATTTTTGATATCGGGTAATGCATTAGCTATTATCTATAGTGTTGTAAAGTAATTTTTACTCTACAACAGAATGAAATAATTAACAAATTCTTGCATCGTTTTATTAATCAAACCACCTGTCAAAGTGACCCGGTGAATAGTAATAAAAGTTAAAGTAGGAAGAATTTAGCAGAACGGAGGAAATAAAACTTAAGCAATTTGAATTCATTGCTAACAATCAAAAATAATTTTCGAGTCCAAATTCTCCATAGCAGTTTTTCAATAGCACATACTCAGTAGCACTTTTGTTGCATCATTTTGCTAATCAAATCACATGATTTGAATTAATGATTGAATCTGATAGATTTCTTCCCGGTCGCAATCGCAATAAAAGGGCTACTAAAGTCTGTGCTATAAAAAAAGTGTTATAGAGAATCGGACTCATAATTTTCGCAGATAGTAGATGAAAGAGAAGGGAGAGAAAAGCTTTGAGAGATATGAGTTTAAATTATCACTCATTCTCCCAAAAAATTATATTATTGTAGATAGTGCTTTCTGAGCAGACAGATCTTGGCCACGTGACAATCATCTAGCACACCATATTGTGCTCCACACACACCGGATCACCAGCCTCGCTGATCCACGTGGGGGCTGCGAGACAGGGCCCTCGCATACCGCTGCACGGGACTTGTAGGGACTTAGTGGTTTGGAGGCTAGAGTAAGTCATGTCGCGTGCGAGCCAAGCTCGCGCGAGACCTTTAGTAACTGCTTTTGAGAGATTTATGGCACGAGCTCCATAAACCCGGTCAACCCGGTCAAACCCGGTCAACCCCATAACGGTTCCGGTATACGCGGATAACGTGCTGTAACGGTCCCTATATACGCGGACGAACGTGCCGTTGTGGTTAAGCTAATTAAGCCGCCAATGATGGGCGCATTAACCACACTACAACGGTCACATTCTCCGTTATGTATAGGATCGTTAACCCTTCCATACAAGGGGAAAACACACCTGAGATACGCGGAAGCTCTGCCAAACCCCTGTCTCTCTCTCATACAGTGCTATTGCCTTACTCTCTCCCTACACACAACCCAACACTTCCTGTGCCATTTTCTATTCTCTGCCTTTGGTGTACACGGAGTTCTCTCTGTAGGATTCTCTTGTACACATTTTGGTGAACCTGACGTGAACTTACCATTTCAAGCAACCATGTCTCATGAGGATGATGTCAGTAACAGATCGCCTTCCACGGAGACCACTTCGGGGGAGGAGGCCCGCCGTACTCCTACAGCTACCGGTGAAGCTCCGACACTAGAAGCCTTGGACGCCACCATCCAGAATCAGGCGAAGGCTCTCAAAGCTCAATCTGCACAGCTGAAACGGATAATGGCTGTCCTGGGGACTCTCACCCCAAACCCCACACCAGCCACCACCGTCTCTCAGGGAGGAGGAGCCCCCACCACTCAAGGATTGGGAGTGTCAACCACACCACCCCATCTTAACCTGCAAACTCCACCGGCGACTACGCAGCTACCCTCAATTCAGGGGTCAACAGCTCAAATGTTGCCTCTTGCTACTCATACTCCTCAACCTCCAACCTTGGTACCTAATCCGGCCTCATAGTATCTCTTGCCTCCTCCAATGGCAACGTGGGGTAACGTGAATTCACAATATGTTCCTAGCCCTCCTGCGACATATGTGTCGCCTCCGCCTGCGGCAACCCCTCCTCCTGCTGCCAAGGGAGGTGCTCCGGAGTGTATGACGTCGCTGCAACGGCGCATAGACACTATTCTAGCTCACCAATCGTTCGCGGATACCATCATCCCGAAGCTTGAAAACGACCCGCCTATTCCACGAGAGATCAACCTCATGCCTAACCCTGCTGGGTACAAGGCTCCCAAATGGGACAAGTTCGAAGATGTCAATGGGAGCGCCCATGAGCATGTCATGCGCTTCATTGATGTAATGGGGCCGTATGGGGCTGATCCTAAGCTGCTGATGCGCGAGTTCCCGAAATCCTTGGGGAACGTGGCTTACAAGTGGTACAGGACGTTAGAAGCCGGATCCGCGAAGACTTGGGACGACATGGTCCAGAAGTTTTACACTAAGTTCTTCCAGATGGATGAAAAGGTGACGATGATTCATCTCTCGCGGATGTACCAGAAGCGCGAGGAGGATGGAATAACATTCATCAAGAAGTTCAGGGCCAAGTCCTTGGAATGCAAAGATGTGATACTCGAAAGCAGACTCGTGGAGATATGCCTGCAATGCATGCGAGACGAGTACAAAGGTATGCTTATCAACCTGCAAACACCTACATTTTCGAAGCTAATCGAATGCACGAAGAATATCAAGCCTACAGTGGAGAGGCAGAAGAAGAGGAATGCCCCTAAGAGATCCTCGAGCGGTACCACTTTCAAAATTGGGAGGTTCAGCTGCAAGAGAGCGCGTGAGACTGAAGTGAATACGGTCTCGCCCCAAAAGCAGCCGAAGGTAGTAAACTTCGATGCGCCACCTCTGCCATGTTCGGTAGAAGAAGCAAGCGACCTCTGCAGACAATGGAGTAAAGACGGTATCCTGCCACCGCTCGAAAAGTCACCCTCCAGGGAGATGGTGAGGGACCCGAAGTGGTGCGAATGTCACTGAAAGGTCATGCATCCCACGACTGACTACAAGAAGCGCAGAATCATGGTAAGCCAAAAGATGAAAAATGGCGAACTGATCGTTAGTGATCAAAGGCAGGATGTGCGAAACAATCCACTCCCTGCCCATGCGGAGCAAGATTCGAAAGGCAAAGAGGTCGCCATGATCTCGATTGTGGACCTTGAAGAGGTTGCAGAGGATGGTCTACCCATCATTGCCGAGATCCACGGTGACGAGGACTACAGCATAGACACGGAGGACGAACGTGCCGATCGAATGAAGGGATCGCATGGGTTCAGCAGGTTCTTCGATGAGATTCATTTCTCAGAGAAATGCCGGAAGGAGATGAAAAAGGCGATCCTGAGGATAGCATAAGATTACGAGGAGGATATCGTAGTCTCCAATGGAAAGGTCGTCAGGGCGTCTCGCTCGACAGCAAAGGTCATAACCTTCTCCGCAGATGACAAAAAGACAGACGCGAGTCACCAGAAGCCTCTGTACGTAACAACAATCGTCAATGGCGTGGAGTTCAAAAGAGCGTTCGTTGATGGAGGAGCAGCAGTTAATGTTGTTTCGCTCCATACTCTGAAGTTAGCAGGAATTTCGGAGCACAAGCTCGTCAAGCGTCCATCCCCGCTGATGGGATTCGGAAGCGACTCCAGAATGACGATAGGATGGATCCGCCTGGGTGTCCAGATTGGCAAAATCAAGTGTTCAGCAAAATTCAATGTCATAGATGCGAACACTACGTATCACATGATTATAGGCCGGGCCTGGATTCATCGCTTTGATGCTGTTCCTTCAATAGCTCACCAAGTGATGAAAGCCATTTGGAACGACAGAATAGTGGAGATACCAGCTTCGACAAATCCTTTCAACATGGATGAAGCGCATCTCAGTGAGGCGGTGTTGTTCACCGAAATGGCAGATGAGCAAACGCCGGGACCATTCAACCCCACTCCTTTGCCCCGATGGGAGGACATCAAAGATCAGTTACCCGCAGGAGTGATGGTGACAAGAGAGGCTGCCAAGGAAAAGCCGTCTACGCGAGAAGAGGCGCCGCGGATTGCCTACTAGCGAAAGAACGTATACACTTTGAAAAGGATAGCAAAACATGATCCTGAAGGCAAGGAGATAGAGAGTTTCTACGCCAACAGGAAGAAATGCTATCGCATATGAAGGTGCGCGGGGGTGTCCTCACGCGAGCATGGGGATATCCCTGAGCAAATCAATCAAATTGAGCAGGTTTCGGAGACAGACAAACCAATGCCAAGCGCTCTAGAAGAGAAACTCAAAGAAGCACCCGAATGCATGGAAGACAAACCCAGACCACAAAAGCAGGAGCTGAAGGAGGTATTCCTAAGCCCGAGCGAAGAAAAGAAGAGGCCAGTCTTTCTAAGTGCGGACCTCACAGGCGAAGAGGAGGAAAGATTGCTACAACTCTTGACTGAGTACAAGGACGTGTTCGCATGGGAATACGATGAAATGCCCGGCCTGGACACGAGCATCACCACGCACCGGTTGGATGTGATTCCAGGATCCAAACCAGTAAAACAGAGCACAAGAAGCTTTAGGCCGGAGCTCAACGTGAAGATTAAGCAGGAAATTGTCAAACTCCTGGATGCCAAATTCATAGAGCCAAATCACCATCCCACTTGGTTGGCCAACATTGTGCCAGTAGTAAAGAAGAATGGGAAACTTCGCATCTGTGTAGACTTCCGGGATCTTAATCGCTTCTGTCCCAAGGATGATTTTCCACTCCCCAACATCGACTTACTTATCGATTCAACTGCGGGTCATCGCATGTTCAGCTTCATGGACGGCTTCAGCGGGTACAATCAAATCAAGATGGACCCCGAAGATGCACGGAAAACCGCATTCATCACCCCGGTGGGAGTCATCAATTACACGGTTATGCCTTTTGGTCTCAAAAACGCAGGTGCGACTTACCAGCGGGCCATGATGGCCCTGTTTCACGATATGATGCACAAGGAAGTAGAATTCTACGTGGATGACTTAGTCGTCAAATCCAAGGAGGAGGCAGAACATCTGGGGGATTTGCGAAAAGTGTTCAACAGATGCAGAAGCTTTCAGTTAAAAATGAACCCCATGAAGTGCGCATTCGGGGTAACATCGGGAAAGTTCTTAGGATGCGTGGTACATCGTCAAGGAATAGAGCCTGATCCTGCGAAAGTATCGGCCATCACTAGCATGACGGCGCCGCATAAGCAAAGTACCTTGAAAACCTTCTTGGGAAAGTTATCGTATCTGCGAAGGTTCGTCTCGGCGATCGCCGAAATCACTTACTGTTTCAGCGACCTTCTCAAGAAAGATGCTGTATACAACCGGACTACAGAGCACGAGGCTGCGTTCGGAAAACTAAAGGATCTGCTGACGTCGTCAAAAGTAATGATCGCACCTCAGCTCGGATCACCACTCTTGTTGTATCTGACGTCAACAAGGAGATCTATAGGGGCACTCCTGGCTCAGGAATATGAGGGTCAAGAAAGGTCCATCTACTACATCTCTCGCATAGTGCAGCCCGCAGAATCAAGGTACACGGACATCGAGCGACATTGCCTTGCCTTATTCTTTGTAATAGAGAAGTTGAGACACTATTTTGCTTCGCACAAAGTGGTAGTGGTCACAAAGAGTGATCCTATACGGTATCTTCCGACCCACACAACTCCTGGGGGAAGATTGGCAAAATGGTATATGACCATTTCTCAATATGACATCACATGTGTTCGACCCCGGGCGATCAAGTCGCAAGCGGTAGCGGATTTGCTAGCGCAGTTCCCTGATAACAGTCATGAGCATGTGATTGAAGAAGAATTGGAGGGACCTGAAATCTACGCAGTTGAGCTGCCCTATTGGACCCTCCATTTCGATGGCTCGTCAACAAGGAAAGGTGGAGGCATTGGAATAGTCTTGACCAAACCAGATGGAGAGGTCATACAGATGTCCGCAAAGCTTGATTTCGCAGTCACCAACAACGAAGCAGAGTATGAAGCCCTCATCACAGGACTTCGCGCGGCGAGGGCCCTAGAAGTAAGCAATCTGACGGTCATGGGGGACTCCAAGCTTATCGTCAAACAAGCCTCGGGCGAGTATGGTTTGAAGGAGATAAACCTATTATCCTACCGAACCTCGGTACAAAAACTGGTGCAACAGTTCTGCGACGTTAGGTACGAGCACAAACCCAGAGCGGACAATTGGCATGCTGATGCTTTAGCTACCTTGGGATCCAAGGTTAGTGCAGATAAATGTCCCGCGAGAATTTCGATTGAAGTGCGAACATCCTCAGCGTTGACAGAGGATGTGTGCGACGATGAATGCATGGATGATGCAGACTGGAGAAAGTCGATCTTACAGGCCATCGCAGAAGGCACGAGCAACGAGAATTGGGCATCCACAAAGGGATATTGCATGCACGACAACACCCTCTACTACAAGGGCCCTGGCGGAATACTCATGTGATGCGTCTCGGAGCAGGAGGGACAAGCGGTGTTAGAAAAGATTCACCAACATGCTTGCGGGGAAAGTGAGGTGTCAATCTATCGAAAAGCCCAGAGGTATGGCATTCATTGGCCGGACATGTCAACGGCCGCAGCATTGATCCAAGGAAATTGCGAAAGCTGCGCACTGATCAAGGACTCTCTATTAATTGCTCTGACTGACGATGATGTGGATTGGAGGAAACCACTCTTTGACTTTCTCACGCAGGGTATTGTGCCTGAGTCGAGAAAAGAAGCCGAGAAACTAAAGAGAAAAGCAGTACGATATGTGGTGCAAGAAAATTTGCTTTGGCGAAGGGGCCATGAAGGCAACCTGCTGCGATGTCTAGACAGCAAGGAAGCACAAGAAGTGATGGACCTTTCTCATCAAGTGGAACATCAGGGAGGTGCGAAGTTATGCAGACAGCTCCTCTCGGTTGGCTACTTCTGGCCCACCATGGAGGCAGATTGCCGCACTAAAGTAAGACGCTGCCAGGAGTGCCAATTCAAAGGTAATTTAGTGCACGCTCCTGCCGTAGATCTACATGCGTTGGGAACACCATGGCCGTTTCATACATGGGCTCTGGATTTCGTTGGTCCCATTCGACCGACCTCGCACGGGAATCATTTCATTCTCACCGCGACCGAGTTGTTCACCAAGTGGGTAGAAGAAATTCCACTGAAGACAGCAAATGCACTATCCGTGGTCCATTTCATCCAAGAAAGCATCATATGCAGGTTTGGAATTCCAAACACCATTCTTTCGGATAATGGTACCCCCTTTGTCAATCGCCAGGTGGCTGCAAAGCTAGCAGAGTACAACATAAGGCAATTATGCTCCACTCCATACTACCCGAAGGGGAATGGGCAAGCGGAAGCAACCGACAAGACGTTATTGAGAATCTTGAGCAAGATGGTCGCAGATGACCACAAGAAGTGGGCTGATTCTTTGAACATAGCCCTGTGGGCCTATCGGACTTCCCCAAGGACGCCCACAGGGGCCTCGCCACTTCTTTTATGCTATGGAGCTGAAGCTGCGGTACCTGCGGAAGTGAAGATCAACTCTGCAAGGTTGGCTTTTCATGCATTATATGACAACCAACGCGATCATGACTTGGTCCTGTTAGAAGAGAAGCGGGAGCAAGCTAAAAGGACTAACAAACGATACCAAGAAAGGATCGCTCGTGCGTACAACAAAACAGTCCAACGTCGAGATTTCGCAGTTGGAGATTTGGTCTTGCGCGCGTCTGACCATTGCATGCGAGAGGCAGCTCACCCAAAATTCGCAGCCAATTGGGAAGGCCCCTTTGAAGTCACAGAAGTCTTTGATAGTGGCTACTGCAACATACGGAGGTTACATGGAACGACCTCAACCCCAAGCTCAGTCAACATGAGCTGGATCAAGAAGTATTATCCTTAACTTCTCTCATTATATGCGTTAGATTACAACATTTGCTTTATACTCTGTATTGCTAAAACTCGTGCATCTTCTCTCCCATATGAGGGAATTGTAATCTCATCTCTCCCATATGAGAGTATTTTATAAAGAGACTTCTCCCAAATGGGAAGAACTTTATGACTTCAGCCGTCTTTATTGCTTTGTTTATTTCTTTATTTCTCAGTAGCGAAAGCCTATCCGCCGTGATAGCAGCCTATGCGAATATGATCTTAAGTGATCTCCAAGCCTATCCGTCGTGATAGCAGTCTATGCGAATATGATCTTAAGTGATCTCCAAGCCTATCCGCCGTGATAGCAGTCTATGCGAATATGATCTTAAGTGATCTTTTAAAGCCTATCTGCCACGATAGCAGCCTATGCGAATATGATCTTAAGCGATCTTATAAGCCTATCTGCCATGATAGCAGCCTATACGAGTATGATCTTAGGTGATCTTTTAAGCCTATCTACCATGATAGCAGCCTATGCGAACATGATCTTAAATGATCTTTCAAGCCTATCTGCCACGATAGCAGCACTACACGAATGCGATCTCAAAATGATCCTTAAGCCTATCTTCCATGATAGCAGCATTATGCAAAATGATCTTAAGTGATCTACAAAAGCCTATCTGCCGAGATAGCACCCGTACTTGAGTCTAACCTTAAGTAAACCTCAAGTCTATTACCCAAGATAGCAAAGCTATGCAAATGCGATCTCGAGCGATTTAAAATCATATCAGCGAATCTATCCGACAGATAGCAAATTATAGCAACAATTCAAAGTGTGAATACAGCACTACAGAAGGCGAAATTTGCCAATACGCGTGCGAAATTGTAATTTGTTGTAATGAAAACAGCAAATCATACAAAGCGATTTATCATTATGAGTCAAAATGACTTACAATTTATATGTCTAGATAGCAGCTTACAAGCGAAAAGCTCAGATCAAGCTAGCTACGCAGCCAACATGGCTTACAATGCATCTAAATAGTAACTTACAAGAGGAAGTTACACATCGGGGGAATCCTAACTGAAAAAGGATCGAACTAACGGTCGTAGCAGAAGCTATGCGATACAACGATCTGCGAACAAAGATCTGTAGCAAGTAGGGTGTTCTTATAAAAAGAACAGCCCGCCATGTCTACAAGACCTATGCGACGCTATGTTCAAGATCCCAGGATCTGACAAGGCCTCTGTCTGATCAACACCCCAAGAGACGTGCCTGAGGAACCACCTGTTCCGGCGTAGAACAGGCAAGCAGCAACTCCTAAGGCAAGAGGCTCCTTGTCCACGGAGACGAGCACAATGGCTCCCCACCCTGAGCTCAAGAACGTGGTGGCGAATGATAAACCTCCGGGCAAGCTAGAGGAGAAATCCACCGTTCATTATGAACCGGTAAAAAGGCCAGTACGGCGCTGCACCTCGCCGGGAGGCGGCCGAAAGCATGACCTGCAAACATAATAGACGAAGAAAATTCTTCGAGCAAACGTAAGGTATTCTCTGCATCTTCTTTATGATAGTTATGAGGATCAATAAGCCTTGTAAAGCAGATCTTGGAAGCTATTTCTATGGCACAAAGCACAAACTCATGTTTCACAACTTGAAGCTGCCATGAATCAACGAAAAATAAGCGTTGAAGCCAACAGTCGTAAGGACTCACGGCAAGCCACATTGTGGGATGAAGAACCCAAATAGCAAAGGGTAGGGTTTATATAGACCCTGTTGAGACTCTTCAGTTGCTTAGATGAGTCAGCAAAACTTGAAAAAGGGTAAGAATCAATCACTTACGACTTGAAAAGAGGTAACAATCAATTACCCTACTAAAGGCTACGACGATTCGGTTGCGTATCCTAATTAATGACGGATGGTCATGATACGGATGGACTTCCCAAGGAAAGCGTGCTTAACTAATGAGAAATTAGCGCGAAGATCAAGGCAGAATATCAATAGCTGACGTCATAATTGATATGCACAGAGATATTCGAGCAAATCCCGGGAAGGGCAAAACAGTCATTCGAATTCTTTTTGAAAAAAAAGGGGGAGAAACCCTAGCAACATTACAGTAATGTTTTAGCATTTTTCTCGACACATATTTGCTATTTTTCAAAATAAGCCTTTGACCAGGGAGTCATCAGGAGTAAACTAACGTGACAAATTTGCCACTTGCTCCACTTCTTGCTTCAATCGCTCGTAATTGGCGCTCATTTCATGGAAGAGCTTCACAGCCTCTTCAGCCTTCTGCTTTTGCTGCTCCATCTTCTGCTCCTCAGCTGCGAGGTTATGGTAGCCGCGCTTCAAATTCACGGCCGCGCGAATCTGGGTGACACTTTTGACAAGATACCCAAAGCCCAGCTTGCCTTGAACTTTGGCGAGAAGGTTTTGACACATGCCAAAAAGCAACTCCGCGCTCTGAGGAGAAATGGTCGCAGGTGTGGCTGCAGATAGCTGCTCCAAAATCCAGATGGCTTCAGTAAAAAACAGTCTCCTGTCGAAGGGCCCTATCTCCAGAGACCTCACAAATGATTGAGGGTAGGAGAGGCGCATCCGAACTAGCCAGTCTACATCAGCTTGCTTCAACCCTAAGCAATGATAAACCAAGTTAGACTATCGAACTTGTAAATGGAGAAAGCGAGATGCGAACAACAGATCACTACATACCAGTTCCTTCAAGGATCTCGCGCAAAGAAGGAATGCGCATTGCTGGGGCAGCTGAAGGCTGTCCTCGCTCCATTGACCTTCTATCAGCTGCGAGCTCTAACTCTTCATAGTTGGTAGGAAGAGTATAAGCCGCACCAGGTGCGACTGCAGCCCCGACCTGCGAACTCCAAAAGTTCCACGCAGGAAGAGTTGCCGCAGGCTAAGTCATTGCCGGAGGCATAGCAGCGGTAGAATTTGCAGCTTGATCAGGAATGCCTTCAGGTGCGATAGCATCAGCAGCGTCCGTTTCTGTTTCCTCATCACCAGCATGGGCATCTTCCTCCATCAACACGGTGTCAGTTTCGACATCATCAGAAACTTCAATGATGTCCTCGAAGGGCTCTCCCGCATATTCAGCAGCTGCGACGGGCTTCTCAGTATGAGAACTCGGCACCGGGACATAGGATGCAGAAGGTTGATTCCTTTGTTCCAACATGGCTTCATCAGCGTTGCCTGCGATACAAAGTACGATGATGTGAGGTAACTTGTGCTGCATAATATTTTATTATCTTTGGTAAGCTAAGAGCGAGCACCTCCACGCGAGGGTGGGATTGCAGTATCTTCGTCATATGCTAAGGACGCGGAACCTTGCCCTATTAATGTATCTTCATTAAGCATATCTTTAAGATGAGCGTGACCTGGGGCGCGAAGAAACCAGTCATGATTATGTTTGGGTTACTAAGCCTAGTTCACACATGTTGCTCAAATGATTACCTGAAGGTTCACCGCACTTGCTTACTAGCCAGCGGCGAATGTCATCTTTTGACAAGCCGTGCTTTAACGCACCGACAATCACATCTCGGTAAGTTACTGCGAGATTAAAAATCTCACCTTCGTTACCACCTGCGATTTCTTTGAAGTCTGCTTGGACTTGCTCTAGAGCTGCTGCATCTTCTTCTAGAGCCGCATCCTCCTCGTCAATTTCAGGAGCTTCCTCTTCTGGAACCGCACTTCCCTCGTGGGTTGGACGCACTAAGTCGTCGACGTGTTTTTCTTCTAGGCTCCTTTGCTTCACGCGTTCGAGCTCCCCTTCTTCTCTCTTTCTTCTTCTTTCGGCAGCCTCCGCAGCTGTTCTCCTGGACTCGGCAAGAATGTCCTCGCTTATGGTTTCGTTGGAAACACCAGAAGGAGAACCCCTCTTCTGCTTCTTGTCCAAAAGGCCACTAATGGTCTTATCATCATCATCTGCAAAGAAACAATTCGTTCAAACAAGATTTTGAAGAGTTAAGATAATGAGAAGAGAAGTACGATTGAGATATCTCCTGACTCTTCCTCTTGTATCTCATCTCTCTCTGTCTCTGACATCTTCAATTCTTTCCTCTTCTTCATCTCCTTCTCTTGTCTCCCTTCTGTCCTCCTCTTCCTCCTGGCCAAACAGAACAAAGGTCTCCACCGCGAGCTCCTTCTGCGCTTTACTGGGCATGCGACCTTTACCTTTATCCCTGACAGTAAGGGATCTCGCAGGAGGGGAAGTTGGAGCGCTCTTAGGGGAAGAGATTGTGATTCCTCTTTGTCTGGGCCTCTTCGCTCTCGGAGCAGCAGTTGCTGGAGGAGATGGATCGTTCCTGGGTGAAGACAAGACTGGAGTGTTGTCTATCAGCGAATCAGCAAAAGCATTCATGATCTCGCGAATTTTGGTCTCAACCGCGGGATCCATTTTCGATGCTAGCCGAACTGGTTGTCCCTGTCTTCTCGCAGTAACAATGGTGGTGACCAGCGATTTGGAGCGCTCACCATATGCAAACCTCCTCACATAGCACTGCAGCAGAAAATGAAGCATGAAGTTTGTTGGAATAGATGCCCTAGAGGCAATCTAGTTTAGTATGAATTTGTAATTGGCTAGAAATTCATTTATTATTTATTGGATATTTAATATAATGAAGTCCTTAGATTTACAATTGTGTTGTTTATCTTAAATATCCCTAGTCAAGTATAATGATTAAATGGGACAATCATCTATAGACTAGTATGGGGTTGGATTGATATGGAGATATCACGATCCAACACATAGGTGTGCATTACGGAATGTTGCACTGGATTGACCCATCACCGAGAAGGCTACATACACGTTATGTTGAGTCACAAGTGCTTCTCGGGTACAATGGTATTGTCATCCTTAGACTTGAAGTCACTAGATATTCTAGTTGTGGATCATTGTGATCTTGGTAGCGTTAAACGCTACACCGTAACTGGGTAGTTATAAAGGCGTGTACTGGATACAATGAGAAGCAAGCTTAGAGATCGTAGTGGACGTAGAGAGGATTTGCCCCTCCCACATAACGGGAGCAAATATCCAAGGCCACTCGAAGGATAGTGCTTATAGAATGTCTGGCCAGACTCAAATAAATCAATATATGGGATATTGATGTTATTTGTACGAATAAGGCTATTCCATGGATCGAGAAACTAGGGATTGGATATACGAGTGTGACTTGTATGTCTCGTGTCCAATCCGGATATGGAGGCAAAGGGATGAGACAATTACTTGTACAAGGTTGTCTAGATGACTATTCTATTAGTTGGCTAGAATGGATGTTTTGCTAGAAACCGCTCCATATTAGCAAAGAGTTGCTACCAACTAGATAGAACCTATGGGGTCACACGCTATATAGAGTTGTACTAGATTGTGGAATTAATTAATTGGATTAATTAATTAGAAGGATCACTTTGCAAACCCTTGCAAACTTAGTAGGGACTAATTTGCAAGGAAGGGACTAAATTGAACTCTAGTAGGACTAGAATAAGTCCTTTAGGTAGTTGACAAGGAGTTGTTGGACTATATAAAGGACCCTCCTCCTTCCTTCCCTACACACTTTATGCTCTAGAGAGAACATAACAAGAGTAGGAGAGAACAAAGGAGAGAGAGAGCAAGCCACAAAGAGGGACGCCGCCCCCTTTGCCGCCGCCCCTTGTCCCCGACGCCACAAAGGGCCGAACCCCCTTTTGGTGCCTCGTTTTGCGTGATTCCTTCACCCTCCTTTCAATCCGGGCTAGCACCAAGGAGATTGGAGATCTAGGAACAACTCTAGGCGTGGATCAACTATAGAGAACGTGACACTATTCGCGTTTGAAGTCATCAAGGAGAACCCAAAGGTGTGTTTATGATTTCTTGCCTTTACTATCGTTATGCATCTAGACTTGTGATCCTTGGAGGGTTTTGCATGGTTGATTGTTTGATTATGCTTCCGTTTGCGCGATCCATGAATCAAAACCCTACAAAGTTTTCAACATATTGGAATGAGGAAACTTAGCACATGCAAGAGAAATTGCTTACCTTAGCGAAAGTTTCGCTGTATCTGATGACATGCGAATCACCTCTCTTAACCGCGGCTATCTTTTCGTCGAGAATGGTGGAGGGACACAGGTGATTCTCGCGATCCAGCAAACGAATAGCATCCATATTCAGACTCGTCCAGGCTACAGTTGGGACGAAAAGGGAAAGAATTCCTTTTGATCACAAGAGCTCTGCTTGGCTGAGGGGCCGACTGCGTCTCAAACCTTGTCTGCTGGGCATTCCAATAAGCGACCCAGTTTCTGGAGTAGCCACCTTCGCGGTTACCTGGGGGTTGCTCGAAGGGAAGATTGCTCCTCAAGATTGTTTTACACTCCCCATACAGTAATCTCTTGTAGCAGCCTCTTATGATAGACTGCGGCCAGATTGATGGCGCCACTGCATCGAAGCCGAACTAAGGAGAAACGCGAGTAGGATCAACATCCACGGTAATCTTCTCATACCTAGGGGCGAGCTCACGAACATACTCTATAAGAGCAGGAAGAGAGCCTCTCAGACACCAGCAAAAGAATTCGCGATAGCGCTCGTGGAAATGCTCCCCGCCCTCGAAAAGGAGCTCTTCTGAGAGAGCAACAGCCTTAGAGGGATACCGTTTTGGGAACCATTGCACATTCTCAACGCGCGTGGCATAAGACCTAGCTATAAACTCTTCCCGATTGTCGCATACCAGGCTCCAAACGCACTTGGGAAAGTTAGTTCCAAACCACCTCGCAGCCCTGCCGCTATTACGCTCCTCCTCCGCACCTGGGGGACTCCATTTGCTGGGTCTAGAAGGAATTGGGGCATAAGAAGGCCATCGCTCGAAGACCCACATAGTCAAAAAAGCAATGTTAATGTAAGTCAGTACGTCGAGGCGACCACGCGATTCCTTCATTGCTACGACCAGCTGATCCAACCTGTGGTACAGCGTGCCCAAGACTAAGGGCCCAAGTGTGACTCTCTGACCAAGGGCCAGTTTCACAGCAAGGGGAAGAACATGATAGAAGACCCCACCATGAGGATGGCCATCGATCAGATACCTCGACAACCAGGCGCAGAGGAAGGCGCATAGGGTCAAGTGATAACCCTTGCCATTCACATAGTTTTAAGCCTTCGGGTTTCGGCTCAGAAGCTTCTTGGTGATACTGCTGTTTGCATAATCGCGAAAGAAATATTGCACCCACTTGTTCCAAGTGTTCTTCGCAGATGTGTCAACCAACTGCCAGTCGGGGAGGAGTTCTGTAGGAGTCCACCGGGTGGAAATTTTCTTCACCTCTGACAAGCACTCCTCCATCTACTTGTACAAAGCAATCTCTGCATCAGTTCTCAAGGGACTCAAAGGATCTACCTCACCCACGGGAGACAAATCATACAGCATGTGTACATCTTCAAGAGTGGGAGCAGCCTCGAACTCAGCAAAGTGAAATGTGTGAGTCGCAGGTGAGTAACGAGAAAGAAGGTTTAGAAGCATGGACTGGTCCAGCTTCACGGCAGCACCCTTCATAGCACGAACTGCGAAATATATGCCAGCATCGTTTAAAGTATTGGCATGATTGGTCAGTACATGGTCAATCCACTCATCCATGAAGTCCAATTTCTGAACAAACGCTTGAGTGGAAATCGCAGTGTACGGGAAATACCCATTTTCGACTCCCAATCGAACCACGTCCTCGGAATCGATTACTTCGAGCAGGGCTGAGTTAACTGGAGGGGTCAATGTTTACAATTCTTCAGCAGGGACAGGGATTGGCAGGTTTTCTCACCTTAACCCTAGCATGGTAGAAGTCTTTGCCACCCAGATAGGGGGCTTTTCGCCATAAGGCCTGGGGGAGATCAGGTATTTCTTCGACCTCCTTAATAGGTTTGGTTCCTTTTGTCTTTGCCATTCCTGCGGAAAAGCAAGAAAAAAGGGGGGAGAAATACACATACTTTAGTTTGAATTTCAAGATTCAGTTCAAAGCATACGAGGATTCATTGGAAGAAAGATGAACAGTCCAGTGGCAATCTTCAAGATTAGAGATTGGAATCGTTTGCATTATCAGGGATTTCAGAAACTCTACATTCAAAATCCTTATCATCTGGGGATTAAATCAAAGTTGGATTCAAAGAGCAAGATCTTCTTCATAGTTTTCAGTGGATAATATGTTTCAGGAAGTTATGGGTTTGCAGATCCAACGCAGTTCAAAGCATATATCAGTATATTAAACAAAATTGAACAAGGCCAACCTTGTTTTGGTAAAGCTTGCTTGGATGCGCACAATTGAAGAAGACGATTGACAAGAGAGAACTGGTGATTGATTATCTGAATCTGCTCTTGAAGGCTTCCGGGTATCATTCACTTTAAAAGAAATAAGTGATGCTTTACAACAATGGAGAGCACAGAGTATTTATCCAAAAACAATGAAGGGTTGCGTCCTTTCAGTGGTCGAATCGCAACCGTCACCGTCGAATCGCGCAATCACAGGACAAGCTGACGTCACGCCTAAAACCCTAAAAGACCAGACGGCACGACTCTAGGGGTTTAGGTCATAATGGCACGCACGGGGGCTGAATCTGCACATATTTGAATTGGTGCGTGGCGGCGACGCGTACGTTGGTTCCTGCGCATGGAAGCCTATCCGGCTATGAGTCTTCACGCGCAGAAAGGGGGCTAATGTAGATAGTGCTTTCTGAGCAGACAGATCTTGGCCACGTGGCAATCATCTAGCACACCATATTGTGCTCTACACACACCGGATCACCAGCCTCGCTGATCCACGTGGGAGCTGCGAGACAGGGCCCTCGCATACCGCTGCACGGGACTTGTAGGGACTTAGTGGTTTGGAGGCTAGAGTAAGTCATGTCGCGTGCGAGCCAAGCTCGCGCGAGACCTTTAGTAACTGCTTTTGAGAGATTTATGGCACGAGCTCCATAAACCCGGTCAACCCGGTCAAACCCGGTCAACCCCATAACGGTTCCGGTATACGCGGATAACGTGCTGTAACGGTGTAGGGTTTTGATTCATGGATCGCGCAAACGGAAGCATAATCAAACAAACAACCATGCAAAACCCTCCAAGGATCACAAGTCTAGATGCATAACGATAGTGAAGGTAAGAAATCATAAACACACCTTTGGGTTCTCCTTGATGACTTCAAACGCGAATAGTGTCACGTTCTCTATAGTTGATCCACGCCTAGAGTTGATCCTAGATCTCCAATCTCCTTGGTGCTAGCCCGGAATGAAAGGAGGGTGAAGGAATCACGCAAAACGAGGCACAAAGGGGGGCTCGGCCCTCTTGTGGCGTCGGGGACGAGTGGGCGGCGGCAAGGGGGCGGCGTCCCTCTTGTTGCTTGCTCTCTCTCTCCTTTGTTCTCTCCTACTCTTGTTATGTTCTCTTTAGAGCATAAGTTGTGTAGGGAAGGAAGGAAGGAGGGTCCTTTATATAGTCCAACAACTCCTTGTTAACTACCTAAAGGACTTATTCTAGTCCTACTAGAATTCAATTTAGTCCCTTCCTTGCAAATTAGTCCCTACTAAGTTTGCAAGGGTTTGCAAAGTGATCCTTCTAATTAATTAATCCAATTAATTAATTCCCAAATCTAGTACAACTCTATATAGCGTGTGACCCCATAGGTTCTATCTAGTTGGTAGCAATCTCTTTGCTAATATGGAGCGGTTTCTAGCAAAACATCCATTCTAGCCAACTAATAGAATAGTCATCTAGACAACCTTGTACAAGTAACTGTCTCATCCCTTTGCCTCCATATCCGGATTGGACACGAGACATACAAGTCACACTCGTATATCCAATCCCTAGTTTCTCGATCCATGGAATAGCCTTATTCGTGCAAATAACATCAATATCCCATATATTGATTTATTTGAGTCTGGCCAGACATTCTATAAGCACTATCCTTCGAGTGGCCTTGGATATTTGCTCCCGTTATGTGGGAGGGGCAAATCCTCTCTACGTCCACTACGATCTCTAAGCTGGCTTCTCATTGTATCCAGTACACGCCTTTATAACTACCCAGTTACGGTGTAGCGTTTAACGCTACCAAGATCACAATGATCCACAACTAGAATATCTAGTGACTTCAAGTCTAAGGATGACAATACCATTGTACCCGAGAAGCACTTGTGACTCAACATAACGTGTATGTAGCCTTCTCGGTAATGGGTCAATCCAGTGCAACATTCCGTAATGCACACCTATGTGTTAGATCGTGATATCTCCATATCAATCCAACCCCATACTAGTCTATAGATGATTGTCTCATTTAATCATTATACTTGACTAGGGATATTTAAGATAAACAACACAATTGTAAATCTAAGGACTTCATTATATTAAATATCCAATAAATAATAAATGAATTTCTAGCCAATTACAAATTCATACTAAACTAGATTGCCTCTAGGGCATCTATTCCAACAGTCTCCCACTTGCACTAGAGCCAATCTGGCGCATCTCGTATGCCCATACTCCTAGTGTGCCCTTCATGCTTCCACTGCGTGAGAGGCTTCGTAAGCGGGTCTGACAGATTATCATCTGTAGGAATCTTGCATATCCGAACGTCTCCTCTATCGATAATATCTCGAATCAGATGAAACTTCCTGAGCACATGCTTGGACTTCTGGTGCGATCTGGGTTCCTTTGATTGCGCGATCGCCCCAGTGTTGTCACAGAACAACTCCACTGGATCCGCAATGCTAGGGACCACACCAAGTTCAGAAACAAACTTTCTGATCCAAACAGCCTCCTTTGCTGCGCCATTTGCAGCAATGTACTCAGCCTCTGTTGTAGAATCAGCTACCGTCTCTTGCTTGGAACTCTTCCAGCTCACCGTTGCTCCATTCAGGCAAAACACATATCCCGACTGTGATCTAAAGTCATCTCTATCAGTTTGGAAGCTTGCATCAGTGTAACCCCTGTAGATACTGCTTTATGACATGGCAGATCTAGGCCACGTGGCAACCATCCAGCACACCATATTGTGCTCCACACACACAGGATCACCAGCCGAGCTGATCCATGTGGGGGCTGCGAGACAGAGCCCTCGCATACCACTGCACGGGACTTGTAGGGACTTTGTGGTCTGGAGGCTAGAGTAAGCCCTGTCGCGTGCGAGCCAAGCCCGCGCGCGACCTTTAGTAACTGTTTTGAGAGATTTATGGCACGAGCTCCATAAACCCGGTCAATCCGGTCAAACCCGGTCAACCTCGTAACGGTTCCGGTACTCGCGCACCACGTGCTCTAACGGTTCCTATATACTCGGACGAACGTGCCGTTATGGTTAAGCTAATTAAGCCGCCATTAATGGGCGCATTAACCACACTACAACGGTCACGTTCTCCAGTATATATACATCGTTAACCTTTCCATACAAAGGGAGGACACACTGCCATACGCGGAAGCTCTGCCAAACCTCTGTCTCTCTCTCAGACATTGCTACTGACTTACTCTCTCCCTACACACACCCCTATTCTTCCTGTGCGATCCCTGATCCACTACGTACGGTGTACACGGAGGTCTCCCCGCCGGAATCTCTTGTGCACATTTTGGTGAACCCGACGTGAAACTTACCAGCAAAAGCAACCATGTCTCAGGAGGACGATGTCAGCAACCGATCTCCTTCCACTGAAACTCCCTCGGGAGACGAGGCTCGCCGTACTCCGACGACTCCCGGCGAGGCGCCAACTTTAGAGTCTTTGGACGCCACTGTCCAAAGTCAGGCAAAAGCTCTCAAGTCTCAGTCCGCGCAATTAGAACGGATATTGGCCGTTCTGGGCACTCTTGCGCCAAATCCTCCACCTGCCACCGCTATCCCCCAGGGAGGAGGAACCCCTACCGCTCCAGGATTGGGAGTGTCGGCCACGCCTCCCAACCCTCATCTGCAAACTCCACCGTCGGCCGCGCAGCTGCCTTCGGTCCAAGGGTCGACGGCACAAATGCTGCCCCCTGCTGCTCACGCCTCTCAGCCCCCGGCTTTGGCGTCCAACCCAGCTCTGCAGTACACTCTGCCTCCACCAGCGACAATCTGGGGAAACGCGGGTAGCCAATACACTCCCAATCCTCCGGCAGCATATGTGTCGCCACCGCCTACGGCAACCCCTCCGTCAACTACCGAGGGAAGCATTCCAGAATGCATGACGTCTTTGCAGAAGCGCGTGGACTCCATCCTAGCTCATCAGTCGTTCGCGGAT
This sequence comes from Linanthus parryae, assembly GCA_023055425.1. Lineage (NCBI taxonomy): Eukaryota > Viridiplantae > Streptophyta > Magnoliopsida > Ericales > Polemoniaceae > Linanthus > Linanthus parryae. The sequence continues at coordinate 129,854,031 of JALGPY010000001.1, forward strand.
ACCATCATCCCGAAGCTAGACAACGATCCACCCATCCCACGAGAAATCTATCTCATGCCTAACCCGGCGGGGTACAAGGCTCCCAAATGGGACAAGTTCGAGGACGTCAATGGAAACGCTCATGAGCATGTCATGCGTTTCATCGATGTCATGGGTCCGTACGGAGCCGATCCCAAACTGCTGATGCGGGAATTCCCAAAAACTCTTGGGAATGTAGCATACAAATGGTACCGAACATTGGAGGCCGGATCTGTGAAAACTTGGGACGACATGGTCCAGAAGTTCTATACCAAGTTCTTCCAGATGGAAGAAAAGGTGACGATGATCCATCTCTCACGGATGTATCAGAAACGCAAGGAAGATGGAATCACTTTCATCAAGAAATTCAGAGCGAAATCCTTGGAGTGCAAGGATCCAATGCTCGAAAGCCGGCTCGTAGAGATATGCCTGCAGTGCATGCGAGATGAATACAAAAGCATGCTGATCAATTTGCAAACACCTACGTTTTCAAAGCTCATCGAATGCACGATGAACATCGAGCCCATTGTCGAGAGACAGAGAAAGAAGAGCGCTCCAGAACGACCTGCGAGCGGCACCACCTACAAGATCGGCAGATTCGGCTACAAGCGGGGACGCGAAGCTGAGGTCAATACAGTTTCGCCCCAGAAGCAAGCAAAGGCTGCAAACTTCGATGCACCACCTCTGCCATGCTCGGTGGAGGAAGCAAGCGATCTCTGCAGACAGTGGCGTAAGGACGGCGTCCTACCACCGCTCGAGAAAGCGCCCTCCAAGGAGATGACGAGGGACCCTAAGTGGTGCGAATACCACGGCAAGGTCATGCACCCCACAGCCGAGTGCAAGAAGCTCAGATTCGCGTTCGATCAGAAGATGAAGAACGGTGAACTCATCGTCAGCGACCACCGGAAGGATGTGCGCAACAACCCGCTGCCTGCCCATGCAGATTCGGGCTCAAAAGGCAAAGAGGTCGCCATGATCTCGATAGTGGACTTGGAAGAAGTCGCAGAAGATGGTCTGCCCATCATTGCTGAAGTCCATGAAGATGAAGACTACAGCATGGACACGGAAGATGAGCGTGCCGACCGCATGAAAGGGTCGCATGGCTTCGACAAATTCTTCAACGAGATGAACTTCTCCGAAAAATGTCGAGCGGACATGACAAAAGCAATCTTAAGGGTAGCAGAGGACTACGAGGAGGACCTCGTGGTCTCCAACGGGAAAGTTGTCAGGGCGTCCAGTTCCACAGAAAAGATTATGACCTTTTCTGCCAGCGACAAGAAGACAGATGCGAGCCACCAGAGGCCCCTGTACGTGACCGCCATCATCAACGGCGTCGAATTCAAGCGAGCATTCGTCGATGGAGGAGCAGCGGTCAATGTTGTTCCACTCCACACACTGAAGCTAGCAGGGATCCCCGAGCACAAGGTAGTCAAGCGTCCATCCCCGCTGGTGGGATTCGGGAGCGATTCTAGAATGACGATCGGATGGATCCGCCTGGGCGTTCAGATCGGCAAAATCAAGTGCTCGGCGAAGTTCTACGTCATAGACGCGAACACCACATATCACATGATCATAGGTCGGGCCTGGATTCATCGCTTCGACGCAATCCCTTCAACGGCTCACCAAGTGATGAAAGCTATCTGGAACGACAGGATTGTCGAGATACCGGCCTCAACTAACCCGTTCAACTTGGACGAAGCGCATCTCAGCGAGGCGGTGTGGTTCACCGAGATGGCGGACGAGCAAACACCCGGACCATTCAACCCTACTCCTTTACCTCTTTGGGAGGACATCAAGGACCAGTCACCTGCAGGCGTGATGGTGACAAGGGGAGATGCCAAGGAAAAGCCGCCTACTCACGAAGAGGCGCCGCGCATCGCATATCATCGCAAGAATGTATACACTCTGAAGAGGATCGCAAAGCATGACCCCGAGGGCAAGGAGATAGAGAGCTTCTACGCCAACGGGAAGAAATGCTATCGCATATGAAGGTGCGCGGGGACGTCCTCACACGGGCATGGGCATGTCCCTGGGCAAATCAATCAAATCGAGCAAGTTGCGCTGACAGAAGAGTCAACACAGGGTACTCCAGAGGAGAAACTCAAAGAAGCGCCCGAATGCATGGAAGACAGGCCAAGACCACAAAAGCAAGAGCTAAAGGAAGTGTTCCTCAGCCCGAACGAGGAAAAGAAAAGGCCAGTCTTCCTGAGTGCGGACCTCACAAGCGAAGAGGAACAAGGACTGCTGCAGCTCCTAACTGAATACAAGGACGTGTTCGCATGGGAATACGACGAGATGCCGGGTCTGGACACGAGCATCACTATGCACCGTTTAGACATCATCCCAGGGTCTAAACCGGTCAAGCAAAGCACCAGAAGCTTCAGGCCAGAGCTCAACGTGAAGATCAAGCAGGAGATTGTCAAACTCCTAGATGCCAAGTTCATAGAGCCAAATCACCATCCCACATGGTTGGCCAACATCGTGCCAGTGGTGAAGAAGAACGGACAGCTCCGCATCTGCGTGGACTTCCGAGATCTTAATCGCTTCTGCCCTAAGGACGATTTCCCACTGCCTAACATCGATTTGCTCATTGATTCAACAGCAGGCCATCGCATGTTCAGTTTCATGGACGGCTTCAGCGGGTACAATCAAATCAAGATGGATCCCGAAGATGCAAGGAAAACTGCATTCATCACTCCCGTGGGGGTATTCAACTATACGGTAATGCCATTCGGTCTTAAGAACGCAGGCGCAACCTATCAGCGGGCCATGATGGCTCTATTCCACGACATGATGCACAAAGAAGTGGAATTCTATGTGGATGACTTGGTAGTCAAATCCAAGCATGAAGCAGATCACCTTGCAGACCTGCGAAAGGTGTTCAACAGATGCAGGAGCTTTCAACTGAAAATGAACCCCATGAAATGCGCATTTGGCGTGACTTCGGGGAAGTTTCTGGGATGCGTAGTCCATCGCCAAGGGATCGAGCCTGACCCTGCGAAAGTGTCAGCCATCACCAGCATGACGCCACCTCACGACCAAAGTACCTTGAAAATATTCTTGGGAAAATTGTCATATCTGCGGAGATTCATCCCAGCAATCGCCGAAATCACATGCTGCTTCAGCACTCTTCTCAAGAAGGACGCCGCATACAACTGGGCTCCTGATCACGAGGCCGCATTCGAAAAGCTAAAGGAGCTACTCACATCCCCAAAGATAATGATCGCGCCTCAACTGGGATCGCCGCTTCTGCTATACCTTACATCGACAAGGAAATCTATAGGAGCACTCTTGGCTCAGATCTATGAAGGACAAGAGAGGCCTATCTATTACATCTCTCGTATTGTGCAGCCTGCTGAATCAAGGTACACGGACATCGAACGTCATTGCCTTGCTTTATTCTTCGTAATAGAGAAGTTGAGACACTATTTTGCATCGCACAAAGTAGTGGTGGTCACCAAAAGCGACCCTATAAGATACCTGCTAACTCACACTACTCCGGGCGGGAGATTGGCGAAATGGTACATGACCATCTCTCAATACGATATCACATGCGTGAAACCAAGAGCGATCAAGTCGCAGGCGGTAGCAGATCTGTTGGCACAGTTTCCCGACAACAATCACGAACCTGTGATCGAGGAAGAGCTCGAAGGCCCTGAAATCTACGCGATCGACGTGCCCTATTGGACCCTCCACTTCGACGGTTCGTCAACCAGAAAAGGCGGAGGCATTGGGATAGTCTTGACAAAGCCGGACGGGGAAGTCATACAGATGTCCGCAAAACTCAACTTCGCAGTCACGAACAACGAGGCGGAATACGAGGCTCTGATCGCGGGGCTCCGTGCGGCGAAAGCTTTGGAAGTGAGCAATTTAACAGTCATGGGAGATTCCAAACTGATTGTTAAGCAGGCCTCGGGCGAATATGGTTTAAAGGAGATCAACCTCCTGCCATACCGCACCCTAGTGCAAAAGCTGATGCAGCAATTCTGCGACGTGAAATACGAGCACAAGCCCCGAGCGGACAACAGGCATGCAGACGCCTTAGCAACTCTGGGATCTAAGGTCAGCATAGACAAATGCCCCGCAAGGATTTCCATCGAAGTGCGAATATCGTCAGCATTAATAGAAGATGCGTGCGACGATGAACACATGGATGACGCAGACTGGCGAAAAGCAATCCTGCAAGCTATTGCGAAAGGCACCAGCAGCGAAAGCTGGGTACTCACGAAAGGATACTGCATCCACGACAACACCCTTTACTACAAGGGTCCTGGAGGAATACTCATGCGATGTGTCTCCGAGCAAGAGGGACAACAGCTGTTAGAAAAGATTCACCAACACGCTTGCGGAGAAAGCGAGGTGTCAATCTACAGGAAAGCTCAGAGATATGGCATTCATTGGCCAGGCATGTCAACAGCTGCAGCCCTGATACAAGGGAAGTGCGAAAGTTGCGCACTAATCAAAGATTCTCTACTCGTCGCTCTAACTGATGACGACACAGACTGGAGGAAGCCATTGTTTGAATTCCTCACCCAGGGCACCGTACCCGAATCGAGAAAAGAAGCCGACAAATTGAAGAGGAAAGCCTCTCGATACCTGGTTCAGGAAAACCTGCTTTGGCGAAAAGGTCACGAAGGTAACTTGCTGCGATGCCTAGACGGTAGGGAAGCACAAGAAGTCATGGACCTTTCTCATCAGGTGGAACACCAGGGAGGTGCGAAATTATGCAGACAACTCCTCTCAATCGGATACTTCTGGCCCACGATGGAAGTCGATTGCCGCACCAAGGTGCGACGCTGCCAAGAATGCCAATTCAAAGGGAACCTAGTGCACGCTCCTGCCGTGGATCTACATGCATTAGGGACGCCATGGCCATTTCATACATGGGCTCTGGACTTCATCGGCCCCATCCGACCAACGTCACATGGGAACCACTTCATTCTCACTGCAACCGAGCTGTTCACCAAATGGGTGGAAGCAATACCACTAAAGACGGCAAACGCGCTGGCTGTGGTTAACTTCATCCAGGAAAACATCGTATGCAGGTTTGGAATCCCAAACACTATTCTTTCAGATAACGGTACTCCTTTTGTTAATCGTCAGGTAGCTACGAAACTCGCGGAGTACAATATCAGGCAGATATGCTCTACCCCCTATTATCCAAAGGGAAACGGACAAGCAGAAGCGACTAACAAAACGCTGTTGAGAATTCTGAGCAAGATGGTCGCAGATGACCACAAGAAGTGGGCCGACTCCCTTAACATAGCTCTGTGGGCCTACAGAACTTCTCCAAGGACACCTACAGGGGCCTCGCCATTTCTACTATGTTATGGGGCCGAAGCTGTAGTACCTGCGGAGGTCAGAGTCAATTCGGCAAGGCTGGCCTTCCATGCACTCTATGAAAATCAACGCGATCATGATTTAGTCTTGCTGGAAGAAAAGCGAGAACAAGCCAAAAGGACTAACAAACGGTACCAAGAGAGAATCGCTCGCGCCTATAACAAGACAGTCCAGCGACGGGATTTCGCAGTGGGCGACCTGGTCTTGCGCGCGTCTGATCACTGCATGCGAGAAGCAACTCACCCAAAGTTCGCAGCTAATTGGGAAGGACCCTTCGAAGTCACAGAAGTCTTCGATAGCGGCTACTGCAGCATACGAAGGTTGCACGGCACAACCTCAACTCCAAGCTCAGTCAACATGCGCTGGATCAAGAAGTACTATCCTTGACTTCTCTTATTTCATACGTTTTATGATAACGTTGCTTAATGTCTCATGTGGCTATGATTAACGCAATCTCCTCTCCCATATGAGAGGATTGTAATCCTATCTCTCACATATGAGAATGTCATAATAAAAGAATTCTCCCAAATGAGAAGTTCATATTGCTAGCTGTTTATATCGCTCTATTTAATTTGTTATTACTGTTAGCAATGATTTATTTGCTGCAATAGCAGCGAATACAAACGCGATCTTAATTGATCATCAAAGCCTATCTCATATGATAGCAAACGCGATCTTAATTGATCATCTAAAGCCCATCCCTTATGATGGCAGCCGATGCAAATGCGATCTTAAGTGATCATCTAAAGCCTATCTCCTACGATAGCAGCAAAAATACAAAAACGATCTCAATCGATCATCAAAATCCTATCTCTCACGATAGCGGTTTACACAAATGCGATCTTATATGATCTTCTCAAGCCTATCTGTTACGGTAGCAATTTATACGCAAAGTGATTTTAGTTGATCACCCAAGTCCGTATGTTACGATGGTGACGTAACTGCAGAACCATCTTGCTAGACTTTCTAAAGGTCTATCTGCTGCGATAGCAATTCATGCGAGAAACTATCTCAAGCAATCCTCTAATAAAGCCTATCCTCTACGATAGCAATTCGCACCGCTCAATGATCTCAATTGATCTGTTAAAAAAAAAAAACTATCTGTTATGATAGCAAAGTTGTGAACGTAATCTCATACGATTTACAACAACCACCTGCAAGCCCATTCGTCAAGATGGCACAGCTGCGAAATTATGATCTCGAAGGATCTAGCGAAACATCTGCGCATTGACGTCGCATATGTTAAATCATTACATGGCATTATGCAAGGCAAAACAAGCCGAAACGCATGCGAAATTGTATTTTGTCGCAAAGAGAGCAAATAGTACAAAAGCTATATATCATTATGAGTCAAATGGCTTACAATTTATCTATCTACATAGCAGCTTACAAGCGAAAAGCTCGAATCTAACTACACAGCCAACATGGCTAACAATACATTCGAAAAATGGCTGATAAGCCAGCAGAGACACGGTACGGAAACCCGGACTGCAAAGAATGAACCGCCCTGGCTTCAAACGCCGGCTACACGATGCCCAGATCTGTGGGTGAACATCTGTAGCAAGGGGGATCTTGCTCTAAAAAGAGCCACATGAAGCCGTACGCTCGACATTCCGCTATCCGACAAGACCGTTGTCAGATAGGCTCCCCATAACATTTGCCCGAGGAACCACCGGTTCCGGCGATCCACAGGCAAGCAGAAGCTCCAAAGGGCAAGGGCTCCTTGTAGACGGGGATGAACGCGACGGTTCGTCACCCCGGGCTCACAAACATGAAAGTGACGGATTCTTCGTCGGAGATGCTGAAGAAGAATCACGCCGTTCATTACGAGACGGTAGCACGGTCACTTCGGCGCTGCACCTCGCCACGAGGCGGCCGGAAACATGACCTGCACACATAATACACGAAGAAATTTCTTCGAACACACATGAGGTATTATCTGCATCCTCTTTATGATGGTTATAAACAGCAATAAGCCTCATAAAGTGGATCTTGGAAACTATTTCTACGGCACAAAGCGCAAACTCAGGATTCAAAACTTGAAGTTGCCATGAATCAACGAAAAACAAGCGTTGAAGCCAGCAGTCATAAGGACTCACGGCAAAGCACATGTTTGGGATGAAGAACCCAAATGGCAAAGACAGGGTTTATATAGGCCCTGTGGAGACTCTTCGGTTGCCTAAGATGAGTCAGCAAAATTCAAAAAAGAGGGTAAGTTCAATCACTTACGCCTTGAAAAGCGGTAACAATCAATTACCCTACTAAAGGCTACGACGATTCAGTTGCGTATCCTAATAAATGACGGATAGTCATGATTCGGATGGACTTCCCAACGGAAGCGTGCTTATCTGCCGAGAAATTAGCGCGAAAATCAAGCAGAAAATCAATTGCTGATGTCATAATTGGATATGCACAGAAATGTCCAATCAAATCCCGAAAAGGGCAAAACGGGCAAACTCAGTGTTTGTTGTTAAAAAAAAGGGGGGAGAAACCCTAGCAATATCACATTAATGTTTCAAAACATTACATTAATGTCTCAGCCATTTTCCTGTTTTCTTTTCAAAATTCGAAAAGTCAAAACAAATTCTTGATTAAGGAGTCTTGGGGCTCGAACTGCTCGCTCAGCTTCTCCACTTGTTTCACTTCTTGCTTCAGTTGCTCGCACTTAGCATTCATTTCATGATACAGCTTTACAGCTTCATCAACCTTTTGCTTTTGCTGCTCCACCTTCTGCATCTCAGCTGCGAGATTCTGGTGACCGAGATTCAAAGTTACAGCTGCGCGAATCAGTGTAACTCTGTCCTTGAGGAATTTGAAACCAAGTCTGCCTTGGACTTTGAACAAGAGATTTTGGCACATGCCACACAGCAATTCAGCACTCTGGGCTGAAATGGTCGCAGGTGTAGCCGCAGACAGCTGCTCCAGTATCCAGATGGCTTCAGTAAGGAATAGCCTCCTGTCAAAAGGTCCGATCTCCAGAGATCTCACAAACGATCGGGGGTATCTGAGACGCATTCGAACCACCCAGTCTACATCGGTTTGCTTCAAACCTGAGACATCAAAAATGGTTATAATGTCAGAACTCGCAAGCAAATAATGCGACGTGCGAACGGTAAATCTTTACTTACCAGTGCCTTCCAGAATTTCATGAAGAGAAGGGATGCGGGCCACTGGGTTGTTCGAAGACTGCCCTCGCTCCATAGCTCTCCTATCAGCTGCGAGCTCCAATCTCTCATAGTCAGGAGGAAGAGTGTAGGCCGCACCAGCTGCGACTACATTCCCAACCTGCGAGCCCCAAATGCTCCACGCAGGAATAGGTGCTTCCGGCTCAGTCATCGCTGGAGGCGAAGGAACAGCCGAAGTCGCCGGGCGGAGGACACTCCCAGATGCGAAAATGTTAGCATCACTTGTCCTTTCTTCCTCACCACCAGTACGGACACCTTCGTCCATCGGCACAGCATCAGCTTCGACATCATCGGAGAGTTCGATGACATCCTCGAGATGCTCACGTGCGTGTCCAGTAGCCGCGACGGGCTTCTCGGTATGGGAGCTCGAAATTGGAACATGGGATGCAGAAGGCTGACTTCTCTGCTCCAGCTCAGGTTCTTCAGCATGACCTGCGATACCAAATGCGATAAAGTGAGGTAACTTGTGTTATAAGTTATTTCGCTATCTTTACTAAAGCTAAGAATAAGCACCTCCACGCGAAGGTGGGATTGAGGTATCCTCATCGTACACTAGGGACGTGGAACCGTGCCCTATCAGTGTATCCTCACTAAGCAAATCTTTAAGAGAAGCGTGACCTGGGACGCGAGTAAACCAGTCATGATTTTGCCTCGAGTGGCTACAGCCTAGTATGCGCATATCACTCAAAATAATTACCTGAGGGTTCTCCACATTTGCTTACCAACCAACGGCGAATGTCAAGCTTTGACACACCGTGCTTTAACGCACCCACAATTACATCTCTATAAGTAACTGCGAGATTGAAGATCTCACCTTTATCGCCACCTGCGATCTCTGCGAAGTCCGCTTGGACTTGCTCTAGCTCTGCTGCGTCCTCTCCAGGAACCTCATCTTCCTCCTCCACATGAGGAGCCACTTCTTCGGGAAGCTCGTCTTCCTCGCCAACTGGACGCACTAAGTCGTCAACATGCAGCTCCTCGAGGCTCCGCTGTTTCACAAGCTCGAGCTCTTCTTCCTCTCGCTGCCTTCTTCTTTCAGCAGCCTCCGCGGCTGTCTTCCGGGATTCAGCAAGAACATCCTCGCTTATAGGATCATCTGAAATGCCAGAATGGGCATCTTTCTTTTGCCTCTTGGCCACAAGGCCACCGACGGCTTCATCATCATCATCTGCAAATACATATTTGGTTCAAAGAAAGGAACTACAAAGAAGTCTAGATAAAGGGCAAGGAGATGTGACGGAAGTACCTCCTGATTCTTCCTCGCACATCACAACTGTTGCTTCTTCTTCATCACTTGCCTGGGGCTCCTGTCTCTCTTCCTCTTGGTTGAATGGAACGAAAGTCTCAACTGCGAGATCTTTTCGCACTTTGCTGGGCATACGACCCTTGCCTTTGTCCTTGATGGAAAGGGACCTCACTGGGGGAGAAGCTGGAGCACTCCTAGGGGAAGAAATCGTAATTCCCTTTTGCCTAGGTCTCTTCGCTCTCGGCGCCGCAGTCGCTGGAGGGGACGGGTCATCTCTAGGAGGAGACGGAGCCGGAGGGTTGTCTATCAGCGAGTCAGCAAAAGTGTTCATGACTCCGCGAACTTTTGTTTCGACCTCGGCATCCATCCTCCATGCTAACCGGTACGACTCCCCCTTCCTTCTAGTGGCAACAATGGTGTCCACCAGCGATTTGGAGCGATCACCAGCTGCGAACCTCCGCACATGACACTGAAACAGCACAGAACAAAAAGCATCAGCGCAAGGAAACTAAAAAGCTTAAAGCACAAAAGGAAATTGCTTACCTCAGCAAACGCCTTGCTATATTTGATGACCTGCGCGTCACCCTTCTTGATTGCGTCGACTTGCTCCTTCAGAATGAAATCGGGGCACAAATGATTCTCGCGGTCCCACAGCGAGTAGCAACCATACTCAGACTCGCTCAAACTGCAATTGGGGCGAAACGGAAAAGAGTTTCTCTTGATCAAGGGAGCCTTTCCTGGCTGCGCCGCCGCCTCCGTCTCAATCCTCGTTTGCTGGGCAACCCAGTATGCGATCCAGTTCTGGGAACAACCACCCTTGCGAGTTCCCGCAGGCTGCTCAAATGGAAGATTGCTCATGAGGACTGTCTTGCACTCCTTTGTCAGCAAACGCTTGTAGCACCCTCTGATAATAGACTGGGGCCAGATCGATGGGGCCACCGCATCAAAACCAAACTGAGGAGAGACCCGAGTAGGGTCAACATCCACTGTAAGTCTTTCATACCGTGGCGCGAGCTCACGAATATGCTCTGCAAGGGCAGGTAGAGAACCTCGCAGACACCAACAGAAGAAGTCACGATAGCGTTCGTGGAAATGCGGCCCCTTTTCAAAGAGAAGGTCTTCTGACAAGACCATACCTCTGGAAGGGTATAGCTTTGGAAACCACCGCACATTCTCAACACGTGTGGCATAGGGCCTGGCAGTAAACTCCTTTCGTTTGTCGCATATCAAACTCCAAGTACACTTGGTGTTGCTTGCTCCAAACCATCTCGCAGCCCTTCCGCTGTTGCGCGCCTCCGTCTCGCCTGGGGGACACCACTTCTCAAGTGGGAGGGGAGTTGGAGCATAAGACGGCCAGCGCTCGAAAACCCACATTGTCAAAAAGCTGATATTGACAAAGGTCAGGACATCGAGGCGGCCACGCGATTCCCTCATCGCCAGAACCAGCTGATCCAGCCTGTAATATAGCGTCCCCAGGACCAAGGGTCCGAGTGCGACTCTCTGGCCAAGAGCGAGCCTCACAGCAAGTGGCAGCACATGGTAGAAGACCCCGTCATGGGGATGACCATCAATCAGATACCTCGACAGCCAAGCACAGAGAAAGGCGCAAAGGGTTAAATGATAGCCCTTGCCCTCTACATAATTCTCGGCCTCCGGGTTCTCGCTCGAAAGCTTCTTAGTAATGCTGCTGTTCGCATAGTCTCGGAAGAAGTACTGCAACCACTTGTTCCAGGTATTCTTCGCAGACGTATCCACTAGCTGCCAGTTCGGAAGAGGCTTCGTACTGGTCCACCGAGTAGAGATTTTCTTTACCTCTGCTAGGCACACCTCCATCTGCGCGTACAAGGCCATTTCAGCAGATGTCCTCAAGTGGCTCAAGGGGTCCACCTCGCCCATGGGGGAAAGCTCATACAGCATTTGAACGTCCTCAAGCGTGGGGGCAGCCTCGAACTCAGCAAAATGAAACGTGTGAGTCGCGGGCGAATAACGGGACAAAAGGTCTAGAAGCATGGACTGATCCAACTTCACGGCAGCACCCTTCATAGCACGGATAGCAAAGAAAATGCCGGCTTTATCAAGAGTCTCGGCATGATGATCCAATACGTGGTCAATCCACTCATCCATGTAGTCCAATTTCTGGACGAACGCTTGAGTAGAAATCGCAGTATACGGGAAGTGCCCGTTCTCGATCCCCAATCGGACTACATCCTCGGAACCAACCCACTCGAGCAGGGCCGAGTTAACTGGGCGAGTCAACGTCAGCAATTGCTCAGCGGGAACAGGATCAGGCATCCTCTTCGCCTTCACCCTCGCATGATAAAAATCCTTCCCACCCAGAAAGGGGGCTTTACGCCACAGAGCCTGCGGAAGCTCCGGCATCTCTTCGTCTTCCTTGACGCGTCTGGTTACTCTTGTCTTGGCCATTCCTGCGAAAGAGCAAGAAAAAGGGGGGGAGAAATACCACACCACACTTCAGTTTGAATTTTGGAATTTGAGATCTATGCAAACCAAAGCAAACAGTTCCGGTGCCAATTTCAGAAATTGGGGAGTTGATATTGTTGAAAGATTAAAACGAAGTGGGTTCAGAGATCAAAAGCCTCTTCACAAATTTCATGGATTTACAGATTCAATGCGATTCAAGGCAAACACTGGTAGTTTAAATCAAAAGTAAAACGAGGCCAACCTTGTTTCCTTGAAGCTTGCTTGGATATGCACAATTGGAGAATACGATTTGCAGTTCTGAACTGGTGATTGATTATCTGGATCTGCTCTCGAAGATCTCCGGGTACCATTCACTTTAAGAGAAAGAAGTAATGCTTTGCAATGATGGGATACAAGGTATTTATCCAGAAGAATGAGGGGTTGCGTCCCTTCAGTAGTCGAATCGCAACCGTCACCGTCGTGTCGCGCAATCACAGGACGGGCTGACGTCACGCCTAAAACCCTAAAGGTCAGACGGCACGACTCTAGGGGTTTTAGGTCATAATGACACGCACGGGGGCTGAACCTACCCGTATTTGAATTGGTGCGTGGCGACGACGCGCATGTTGGTTTCCGCGCATGGAAGCCTATACAGCTATGAGCCTTCACGCGCAGAAAGGGGGCTAATGTAGATACTGCTTTATGACATGGCAGATCTAGGCCACGTGGCAACCATCCAGCACACCATATTGTGCTCCACACACACAGGATCACCAGCCGAGCTGATCCATGTGGGGGCTGCGAGACAGAGCCCTCGCATACCACTGCACGGGACTTGTAGGGACTTTGTGGTCTGGAGGCTAGAGTAAGCCCTGTCGCGTGCGAGCCAAGCCCGCGCGCGACCTTTAGTAACTGTTTTGAGAGATTTATGGCACGAGCTCCATAAACCCGGTCAATCCGGTCAAACCCGGTCAACCTCGTAACGGTTCCGGTACTCGCGCACCACGTGCTCTAACGGTTCCTATATACTCGGACGAACGTGCCGTTATGGTTAAGCTAATTAAGCCGCCATTAATGGGCGCATTAACCACACTACAACGGTCACGTTCTCCAGTATATATACATCGTTAACCTTTCCATACAAAGGGAGGACACACTGCCATACGCGGAAGCTCTGCCAAACCTCTGTCTCTCTCTCAGACATTGCTACTGACTTACTCTCTCCCTACACACACCCCTATTCTTCCTGTGCGATCCCTGATCCACTACGTACGGTGTACACGGAGGTCTCCCCGCCGGAATCTCTTGTGCACAACCCCTTACACGCAACTCTTCCTCACCGCCAAACATCAAGAAAGCATCCTTAGTTCTTCTCAAGTACTTTAGGATGTTCTTGACAGCAATCCAGTGACTCTCACCCGGATTGGATTGGTATTTGCTTGTCATACTCAAGGCATATGACACATCTGGTCTAGTACATAACATGGCGTACATGATAGATCCTATGGCCGAGGCATAGGGAATCCTACTCATGCATTCCTTCTCAATCTCATTGGAAGGACATCCACTCTTCGAAAGAGTGATTCCATGTGACATGGGCAAGAATCCCTTCTTGGAATCTTGCATGTTGAACCGTTTCAACACCTTGTCAATATATGTACTTTGACTTAGGCCTAGCAACCTCTTAGATCTATCTCTATAGATCTTTATACCGAGTATATAGGCTGCTTCCCCTAAGTCCTTCATTGAGAAACACTTTCCTAGCCAATCTTTCACAGATTGCAGCATGGGAATGTCGTTTCCAATGAGTAGTATGTCATCCACATACAAGACCAGAAAAGCTACAGAGCTCCCACTAACCTTCTTGTAAACACAAGACTCATCTTCGTTTCTGATGAAGCCAAACTCTTTGACCACTTCATCAAAGCGTCGATTCCAACTCCTAGAAGCTTGCTTCAATCCATAAATGGATCGTTGCAGCTTACAGACTTTGTTGGCTTGCTTTGGATCCTCAAAACCCTCCGGCTGTATCATATACACGTCCTCGAGGAGATTCCCATAAAGGAATGCTGTTTTGACATCCATCTGCCAAATCTCATAGTCGTAGTATGCTGCAATCGCAAGTAGGATTCGGATGGATTTGGTCATTGCGACTGGTGAAAAGGTTTCATCATAGTCAATACCATGAATCTGTCTGAATCCTTTAGCCACCAATCGGCCCTTATAGGTAATCACATAACCATCCATGTCGATCTTCTTCTTGAAGACCCACTTGCACCCTATGGGCCGCGCCCCATCAGGTGGTTCCACCAAAGTCCATACTTTGTTGGTATACATGGATTCCATCTCGGATCTCATGGCTTCTAGCCACTTCTGCGAGTATGGGCCATTCATGGCCTCCTCATAGGTAGTAGGCTCATCATCTATGAGCATCGTGTCACCGGAATCAGTTACGAGAAGTCCGTACCTCTCGGGTTCCTGGCGCACTCTACTAGATCTACGAAGCTCTTGTGTTACCTGAACAGGTGGCTCCACAACTGCTTGTGATTCCTGTTCATGTTCCATAATCGGTTCTGTGATTTGTGGTTCTTGAACTTCTTCAAGTTCTACATTCCTCCCACTTGCTTCTTTAGAGACAAACTCTCTTTCTAGAAACACGCCGGTCCGAGCAACAAACACTTTGTTCTCGGTTGGATTGTAGAAGTAGTATCCCTTAGTTTCCTTAGGGTACCCCACAAATTTACACTTATCCGATTTAGGCCCTAGCTTGTCTGATTGTAAACGTTTTACATAGACATCGCAGCCCCAAATCCTCATGAACGACAGTGTGGGACGCCTCCCACTCCACATCTCATATGGTGTCTTCATGACTGATTTAGATGGAACACGGTTAATGGTCAAAGCTGCACTTAATAGAGCGTAGCCCCAAAACGATAATGGAAGATCGGTTTGACACATCATAGACCGAACCATATCCAATAGGGTTCGATTCCTCCTCTCGGACACGCCATTCCATTGTGGCGTTCCGGGTGGAGTGAGTTGGGACACGATCCCACACTCTCTAAGATAGTCGTCAAACTCTTGGCTTAAGTATTCTCCTCCACGATCCGATCGTAGAGCCTTGATACTTTTGCCAAGTTGCTTCTCTACTTCATTCTTGAATTCTTTGAACACTTCAAAGGATTCGGATTTTGCCCTCATAAGGTACACAAATCCATATCTACTGTAATCATCAGTAAATGTAATGAAGTAGACATAACCACCCCTGGCAGGCGTGGCAAATGGCCCACACACATCGGTATGTATGAGCGCCAATTGCTCACTAGTCCTCTCACCTTTCTTATTGAAAGGGGACTTTGTCATTTTTCCCAATAAACAAGCCTCACATGTCTCATATGATTCAAAATCAAATGAGTCTAGTAATCCATCCTTATGGAGTCTAGATACACGTTTCTCATTTATGTGGCCTAAACGACAATGCCATAAATAAGCAGAATTTAAATCATTTATTTTAATCCGCTTGGTATTAATGTTGTAGACAGGATTGCTTAGATCAAGGACATAAAGTCCATTAAATAATTGCGCACTAAAATAGTGAATATTATTCAAATAAAAGGAACAACAATTGTTCTTTATTGAAATAATAAAACCTTCCTTGTCCAAACAAGAAATAGAAATAATGTTTCTGCTCATAGCAGGCACAAAATAGCAATTATTTAATTCTAAAACTAATCCTGAAGGCAGAGATAGTTCGCACACGGCTATGGCCAACGCAGCAACCTTTGCTCCATTCCCAACGCGCAGATCTACCTCCCCTTTAGCCAATCTTTTACTTCTCTTTAGATCCTGCATATTTCGACAAATATGAGATCCACATCCAGTATCTAATACCCATGATGTAGAGACAGTTAAATTGACATCTACAACAAAAATACCTGGTGGTGGTGGAATCACTATTCCAAGCCTCTTGTCCTCCAGATATTTTGGGCAGTTCCTCCTCCAGTGTCCAGGTTGACTACAGTAGTGACATTCACCCTTAGTCACGACCTTGGCAATGGCACCAATAGGCTTAAGGGCTTGTTCCTTGGACTTTGCAACTGACTTGCCTTTGCCCTTGGAGGAAGATGCAAACTTTTTGCCCTTTCCTTTATGCACCATCATAATGGCCTTGCCCTTACCCTTATTGATGCTCTATTCAGCCGTCCTCAACATGTTGAGCAAATCTGGCAGTGGTTTAACGATCTCGTTCATGTTATAGTTCATAATGAACTGTCCATAACACTCGGGCAACGATTGCAACACGAGATCGGTTGCCAACTCTTGGCCGACCGGGAACCCAAGCCGGGCGAGATTCTCCAAGTACCCGATCATTCGGAGTACGTGGGGTCCCACCGGGTTCCCTTCTGCCAGATGACATTTGAACAGCGCCTTTGAGACCTCATACCTCTCTACCCTCGCCTGCTCTTGGAAGAGCTGCTTTAGATGTTCGATCATATCGACAGCATTCATGTTCTCATGTTGCTTCTGAAGCTCAGAGGTCATGGTGCAAAGCATTAGGCAGGCCGCATCATTAGCGTCATCAACACGCTTTTGATACGCCTTTAAGGCAGCAGGTGTTTGATTCTCTGGACCTTCTGGAACATGCTCCTCTATTGCGTACAGCTTCTTTTCTTGCTTGAGAACAATTCTCAAGTTTCTGTACCAATCGAGAAAGTTGGTTCCAGAGAGCTTGTCCTTCTCAAGGACAGATCGTAGGGAATGTTGTGAACTCGATGAGTTGTTTGCCATTTGGAATTCTACAAAAAGGAAAATACGCAAGTTTTAGTATTTGTGAATTTTTGACTATATTTAATAATGGCTAGTTTATTAAATATAGCTCCCACTATTTTACTACGGATTAATAACCCTCAAGATATTAATGCGGAAAATATCCTTATATTTTCTAGTGGGCCAAGATCCATCTTTTTCATCTCCTTATGAGCTTGCTTTGGCAAGTCACCCATAATTCGATTACTTCTTAGGTAGGAACGATTCCAATTGCATCCCATATGCAACTCTTGGTTCAATCGGGCAAATAACTACTTATTTATCCATCCATATGGATAATTCCAATTGATTGCCTCTAGGTTTCTTAATCAAATTAATAGCCTAGTTGTGTTCAACCTCTTATCTAAACAATTGCACATTGTTACGTGCCATCGCATTCCATCATTATGAACCAAGTCGCCATGCTTTGGCACGCACGAACTTGATAAATAATGATGATAATGAGTGTTTAAATAACGAGAAGGCAAGAACACAATATTTTAAAATTTGAGGGATTTTTCAATTTTAATTATTTTGTTGATCAATATCAACTAATCTATCTATTTGAGTTTGGGCACAACTCCAAATAATAGATCCGGATTGTCTAATTATCTTATTATCCTAATTGCATGCATCATCCATACACCAACCACACAAATAATAAGACAATAAATAAACAACCACAAAACAGAAATTAAACGTGATGTGGATATGGCCTTTTCTAGACTAAGATAATTCCAAGCCAATGGAATTATCTATGAACCCTAAACAAACACATCTCCATGCGTCTTGATCTTTTGGTCCATGCTTCATAGTCATGTGGTGTGCTCCATGCTCCATGCTCCATCTTTTGTGGCTCCTTTGGCTTTGGGCTTCTTTTCTCCAATCTTGGCTAACAATCTACTTTATCTAGCACTAGCTAATATCTATACTAAATAAAATAAATCTCACAAGTTGAGAAAAAAAAATGGCACGCAGGCCATAAAACCCTAATTAATTATTACAATTAATTGATCAGCTCGCAGGCCGTAAAACCAAACCACAAAATTAAACATCCACATCAAACCACATCCTAAGGCCATATCCAATCACCATGCGATTTGCACATAAACAGTTAAAATCCAATTTTAACGCGTTTGGTCAATTTTAATTGATTTTAGGATTTCTAGGGTTAAAACGGTCCATGGGCCCAACAATCCAATTGCCCGGGCCCAAAAAAAGTGAACCATAAAGCCCTAGGGCCGGCCCGGCCCAAAACCCGCAAGCTAGGCCCGCGGGTTAGGGCCGCCCGGCCCCTTAGGGCTCCAAGCTTGGGCGGCAAGCAAGGGGGCGGTCCCCTAGGGGGGCCGAACCTCCTTGTGGAGGTTGTTTCCAAAACAACCTCCTTGCTTGGAGCCCAAGTTTGGTTGTTTCCTTGTTTTGGGAGAACTCCTTCTTCCCCAAGGATGCCCAAACCCTAGATCTAAGATCCTAAAATTTCTCAAACTCACCAATTCATGCATCCAATGCAATAATTGGGTCTTGTTATGATTAATTCTTTGACAAATTGCATCCAATGCTTGATTTGTCTTGTTTTACGCGATATACAACAAATTAAGGTGTAAAACAACAAGAATGTAACACATAAACTACGTTTATGCTCTATGACCTGTGGCTCTGATACCACTGTAGGGTTTTGATTCATGGATCGCGCAAACGGAAGCATAATCAAACAAACAACCATGCAAAACCCTCCAAGGATCACAAGTCTAGATGCATAACGATAGTGAAGGTAAGAAATCATAAACACACCTTTGGGTTCTCCTTGATGACTTCAAACGCGAATAGTGTCACGTTCTCTATAGTTGATCCACGCCTAAAGTTGATCCTAGATCTCCAATCTCCTTGGTGCTAGCCCGGAATGAAAGGAGGGTGAAGGAATCACGCAAAACGAGGCACAAAAGGGGGCTCGGCCCTCTTGTGGCGTCGGGGACGAGTGGGCGGCGGCAAGGGGGCGGCGTCCCTCTTGTTGCTTGCTCTCTCTCTCCTTTGTTCTCTCCTACTCTTGTTATGTTCTCTTTAGAGCATAAGTTGTGTAGGGAAGGAAGGAAGGAGGGTCCTTTATATAGTCCAACAACTCCTTGGTAACTACCTAAAGGACTTATTCTAGTCCTACTAGAATTCAATTTAGTCCCTTCCTTGCAAATTAGTCCCTACTAAGTTTGCAAGGGTTTGCAAAGTGATCCTTCTAATTAATTAATCCAATTAATTAATTCCCAAATCTAGTACAACTCTATATAGCGTGTGACCCCATAGGTTCTATCTAGTTGGTAGCAATCTCTTTGCTAATATGGAGCGGTTTCTAGCAAAACATCCATTCTAGCCAACTAATAGAATAGTCATCTAGACAACCTTGTACAAGTAATTGTCTCATCCCTTTGCCTCCATATCCGGATTGGACACGAGACATACAAGTCACACTCGTATATCCAATCCCTAGTTTCTCGATCCATGGAATAGCCTTATTCGTGCAAATAACATCAATATCCCATATATTGATTTATTTGAGTCTGGCCAGACATTCTATAAGCACTATCCTTCGAGTGGCCTTGGATATTTGCTCCCGTTATGTGGGAGGGGCAAATCCTCTCTACGTCCACTACGATCTCTAAGCTTGCTTCTCATTGTATCCAGTACACGCCTTTATAACTACCCAGTTACGGTGTAGCGTTTAACGCTACCAAGATCACAATGATCCACAACTAGAATATCTAGTGACTTCAAGTCTAAGGATGACAATACCATTGTACCCGAGAAGCACTTGTGACTCAACATAACGTGTATGTAGCCTTCTCGGTAATGGGTCAATCCAGTGCAACATTCCGTAATGCACACCTATGTGTTAGATCGTGATATCTCCATATCAATCCAACCCCATACTAGTCTATAGATGATTGTCCCATTTAATCATTATACTTGACTAGGGATATTTAAGATAAACAACACAATTGTAAATCTAAGGACTTCATTATATTAAATATCCAATAAATAATAAATGAATTTCTAGCCAATTACAAATTCATACTAAACTAGATTGCCTCTAGGGCATCTATTCCAACAAACGGTCCCTATATACGCGGACGAACGTGCCGTTGTGGTTAAGCTAATTAAGCCGCCATTGATGGGCGCATTAACCACACTACAACGGTCACATTCTCCGTTATATATAGGATCGTTAACCCTTCCATACAAGGGGAAAACACACCTGAGATACGCGGAAGCTCTGCCAAACCCCTGTCTCTCTCTCATACAGCGCTATTGCCTTACTCTCTCCCTACACACAACCCAACACTTCCTGTGCCATTTTCTATTCTCTGCCTTTGGTGTACACGGAGTTCTCTCTGCAGGATTCTCTTGTACACAATTATCGTCTCGAAAATTTAAAAACTAAGATAACTTAACATTGGACAGGAAATAAACTTCGTCAAGTTGGCGATAATATGCATAATTCATTGGACGTTTAATTTTGCTGAACTTATTTAATTTTTTCCTAAAAATACTGTTTTCCAACCCCTTTAGGATGCTCTCAACTAAAGGTCCATTAATTTTAGAAAATCATACCACTTATTGTGACATTAACATTGATTCAATCAAATTATATCATTATACATTTAGTAGGGGCTTCAATAGTTATTTCATACGTGAAGAGAGTAAATATGCTCAAAACTACTGTCAGTGATATATCCCCATCCCCAGACTAACGACTTCACAATTAGCCAGGACTGCAACTCGGGTTGGTTGGGCGGGCTGACACCCTTGTCCAAGCTGAAGTCTGAGTACTGTCAAAGTTGCCCAAGCCCAGCCCAGCCCGGGTTAGGAGCATCGCCAGCCGTCTAAGCCCAAATTCTAGCAAACCAATTCGGATTCGAGTTGATTCGGGCTAGTCCATTGAACTAAATAAATTAACATAACTATCACATTCAACTCAATTAAAGTGTCCCTTTAAAGTTAATTTAATAGCTTACATATAAAAATAGATGTCGAATGTAGACACTTCAATATTTGAAGCCTAAAATTACTGACTATATAATGTTAGAGTGAATTAAAAAATTATCAATTTTATACAAGAGAATACAAAATATTTTCTGAAAAAATAAAATTTGTTAAGAACATAAACATATTTAAAAATATCACTAATAATTAATAGAAAAATAATAAATTCTTGATAAATATGTTATATAATTCTCTCCAAATATAATATTTTATAAGTGATGAGTATACAAATCGGTCAATTCGGACTAGAGTGTCTTTACGTCAAAATTTAGGGGGCGAAAATGTCTTCTTACCCATTAATTTTTCTAATTATAAATCAATAATTAATCAACGAACAACTTCCCCTTCTTCCCCCTTTCCTTTTCCTCTTTTCTCACTCTACTCTCTCTCACACACAGTCAGCAAAGCTCGATTCATCGCAGAAGAGCCAAAAAAACCGATGGATCAGAAGCAATCAATCCAAGGATCCACCGGAGAAATCAAACGCAGTCCGTCGGAGTTAGCTCTCCGAGCACTTTTCAGCAAAGACGACCACAACAAACTCCTCGCCGGAGACAACCGGAGAGCCTTCCCCGACGCCGATGCTCGCCCCAAGATCTTCCCCGACATGTCCTCCGCCGACGATCTCACCTTCGCTTTCAGAAATCAGGTCTGAGCCTTGTTGCTATCATTACGATTACTAATTATTACTTCCTTTCTGCCTCTTTATCTGCTCTGACTTTTTGACTCGTATTTTGGTCACTTAAAGTGATTTGAATGGCAAACGGTACGAGTTTTTTTATAATTCTTAGAACAATTTTTACTCTACGACACCATGAAAAAATTATCAAAAAATTATATGGTTTTGATATCTAAAATCACCGGACAAAAGTCAAAACGTAGAGAAAGAGCCAAAGAGGGGTTTACGGAGGAAGTACTAGTTACTGTGATACTGTAGTTCCTGAATTGAATTTGAATTCGTAATTCAGTTGAATTTGATAAGTTAGATCCATAAACAGTGTAGGGTCAAGTAACAAGGATCAATTAACATCTTAGGGTTTCTATTCAAAACACTATGAAGCAGCTATACCTAATTGGGGAAATTTGATGCTTTTTTAGGGCATTACGTAAAATCCATATAATGGTAGTAGATCAGAACAATCAAATTTATTTGCTATGATCATCTCAGTAAGTTTTTTTGGAGGAACCTGTTCAGATGTTTGCTTATTTTGGATCTTCACACAGGGGAGCAACTTGGGGGCTTTGTTATATCACTTAGAAATTATAAAACCAAACTAGAAGTTCATATGCTTTGCAGTGGTTTGATGTAGGAAAGAAGATAAAACTTGGGTCACCCAATTCTGTAATTTGTTACGGAAATATGCGAACCTCAACCCCTTCATCTACATATTGGTTGGAAAAATGGTAAGTGGAGTAGTGTTCACCGTGCTCCGAAGGGTCGGAACGGAAGAGAATTAGCAACTGCAAACTTCGAGCCCTGCCAATTTTGAGAAAGCGTGAATCTTTAAAGTTATTTTCATGGGAAAGTTCTGCTTAGAGAGAACGCGATTGTGGACCAGGATATAACTTTCAAGTATTGAGATGAACTTGGAGATCCGGAAGAGAGAAAGGAGTAAAGTTGCTGGGAAAGATAGTTAGGTAGCTTGGGATAAAGTTTCAACAAAAGATTATACATATAAAAACACAAAAGCAAAATTTATACTAGTAGAGTTTTGTGAGGAGGACAAGTCCTTTTGGTTTTGTGCTACTTAACTTTTACCGAGTGGTCATCCTTTTTTCTCAAAGCAAGTGTTTGCTTATTCAGATTTATTTGCCATTGCAACCTCTAGAATTGCCTACTGTCGTTTCCTATCTCAACATTCAAAGTCTAGTTATTGTGTGAATCTCTCAGTGGGACCAATGACATTACCGCGGGTGGTAACTGTGCTGCAAATCTGTTCCACTAAATCTTTTAAAATGCTCAAGGAGTGCATGTCAATAAATTCATCATCAACGGCAATGGGGGTACACCTAACCCTGACCTGTACAACTTTTCTCCCAGCTCATCCCTATATTTAACAGGTATTATGATATGCATGCCTGGAATAGGTGGTAATTATTTATGATACTGGTGTCACAGATTCTTATTTCTGTGCATCATTGTGTCCGTTTCTAGAAAGATTCAAGGAAAGGCAAAAATATTACACCCCTCAAAAGAGGACAATCCTCCTATTCAAATCGTTTGTGGGCTACTATCTTTAAATCTAAGGATCTTGCGCGAAACTTGCAATTTGATCTCAGTTAGGTGGTCATCTGGCTACGGTACTCATTTGGGAAAACAAGTGTTGGAGTTCATAGGGTTTTCCTAATCAGCCATGAGTTGATGAATTAAGTTTCTAGCTTGGCTACATGTCGCTATTTTATTTTAATCTCAAATGCCAAGTGCATTTGTGATGCTTGAAATAGACAATTCATACCTCAGCAAGCACAGCTATGCTATTTGATTAAATTGTGAACGCAAGTTAGGTTCAAACAACACCCTAAGAAGAGGTGTTTGAGTACATGTTCTGATTAATTCTTGTTAGTTTGTTTATGCACTGTTTCTTTTATTACCATTGTTATATGGATGACGAAGATTGCTTGAGCTCATCCATAGTCAAGGGCAGATAATTTCTTCATTTATCTTTATTTATGTCCGTTTGACCGATAAAATATAATGTTTTATATTGTGATAACAGGAACTGATGAATGGATTTCAAAGTTTCCCTGGACTACCAAATACACTTCTGTGGTCTCAAAATGCCACTTCCAAGCAATCCAACATCTCAACACCCATTGATTCGCAATCATCAATATGTGGTATGATAAAACTTAAATGGATACGTCATTGCGCCCGAATATATGTATGTGTTGTGAATTGCCTATTTAGCAGGTCTTGCATGTTCTCAAGTATGAAAAAGAAATTATACATTAGAATGGTGAATTCTCGGCAGCTGTAATCTTCAATTTTCACTACCAGACGAGTCTTCATTTGTTCTTCCGTGCACACTGCTCACTTAGGTTGCATACATGGATACAAATCTTGCATCAACGTTGTGCAGTAAACAACCACACAACTTGAGTCTGGCAGTTCCTTCCTTTTCCTTTGAGACTTCAAAATAAGAAATAATATCTTCTTTGTTCAACTTTTTTTCCCCCTCCCGACTGAACTCTCCCAAGAGTTGTATCTTTATCTTGGTTTAACTTCTGGATGCACTGTTGCTTGACCAGTTAGCAGTCCCAATTCAGATATTAAGCCAAAGGGTAGAGACAACCAAACAATGGGAGCTACCAGTGGATCCTCACATGAGCAATCAGATGATGATGACATAGAAAATGGTCCGTGTGAACAGAGCACTGATGGTGTGGATGTAAAACGAATCAAAAGGTAGGTTTACGTACAAAAGCAGAGGGCAAAGTAATGGGTAAGATGTTGGCCCAGCCTCCATGACATCAATCGTGTGTTTCCAGGAAGGATTCAAACAGGGAGTCTGCTAGGCGCTCTAGGAGTAGAAAGCAGGCACAGCTACAAGAACTTGAGCAGCAGGTAACCTTGCAATGAGACCTTAGTACATGTTTACTGATACCGCTTCTGTATTCGAAGTTATAACATTAATTATTTTAGTTTTGTGAGATCAATTTTTTTTGTCCGTCCGCTCCTTGGCATGCTTCACGTCATATTTGTGACTTTCTTTGTAGTGAAAGAATTTGTGACTTTACATTTAGTGATCTTGACCGCGCGGTTGTTACTTACTTCCTTTAGTCCCATGGCGACATTTTTATAGGTGGAACAACTGCGCGGGGAAAATGCGACGCTGTTCAAGCAGCTTATGGATGGTACTCAACAGTTCAATGATGCTAAGACCAATAATAGAGTGCTCATATCAGATGTAGACGCTCTGAGAGCCAAGGTAAGATGCTACGACCTTCCTTTATTGGTTTGTCCATTAACTTGCGAAGCAGTCTTAGGATAAACCCGCGTATCTCAACCCTTACTATGTGTTTGGATCTTGATGAAACAATTAGATAAGATACAGATGACGCGTCACTAATTCAGCTAAGAGACGGCCATTGTTTTCTTATCTTTAGTGAAGTTGAAGTGCTTTCAGTTTCTTACTTGATCCTGCAGAAAGCTACCTTGTCGGCGCCAGATTCTGTTCTCATGACACTCTTACAGCCTGCTTGGTATCCATTTAAAAACAAGAAAAAAATGGAAAAAAAACATGCTGAAAAATCACGTTTAAGAACAGAGTCGAAAACTGTTTGGTATGTGTAGAAAAACAGTGTTAAAATAAAAAACACAATCGGCAACATTACTGAATTTTAATTGTTTAGTTTACACGGATGTCATATGTGCAATACGGACATAATATTTGTAAATTGATGCATCCAATCAGGGTTGAAATGTCTTTAACCACCTAAAGTATGCAAAAATACACCCAAATAGACCAGAGTTGATGTTTTCTTAACCAGCCATTTTACAGCCTGTTTTTGGTTTTTAAACATGCATGAAAAGTGCAAAGCCAATACCAAATGCGTTTCTTTGGAAAACATCTTGTTTAAAAACATGGATGCCAAACATGCACTTATGCTCCGTTTGGTTGGTGGTAAAACATAAAATGTTTTCCCTTGTTTTGGTTTTTGGTGCTGTTTTGTTGAAGTTAAAAAAATTATTGTAAAATGTTTTCCTTCAAATGATATAAAATGATTTGCACATTTCAAATCCGCAAGCCACTTTCTGGAGAGTGAAGGAGCACAACAACAACCCATACTAACACCTCCACCACCAATAACCACCACTACCACCTACCTCTACCACGAACCATCACCGCCACCCATCACTGCCACTGCTGTCACGGCCTACTTTTAACAAGTGTCAACCAAACACGAGAAAATAATTACAGAGAAAACTTCTTCACACAAAATATTACGCATTGAATTTTTTCCCTTGTAAAACATTTTACTGCGAACCAAACAGAGCCTTAATGTTGGTATCATTTCAGGTGAAGTTGGCTGAAGATATGGTGGCAAGAGGATCACTTACATCTAGTCTAAGCCATATCTTACAAAATCATCTGAATCCTCAGGCGTTTAGCGGCCACAATGCTTGCAAGCTGGGTAACGTCTCCCCAACCATGGCTGTATGCGGAGACAATGTTTCCTTCCCAAACATGACACTTCCTGGGCAAAATTCAACAATCGTGCTTGAAAACAACGGCGCCTTTAACGGTAGCATCAAGAACGGAATCATCGACGAGACATTTGTGTCGGACAACTGGCCTTGGGAAGGTCATGTTCCAACCCTTTCTAAATAAATTGCTAATATGCATATGTGAGTGTATAATGTTCCTCTAGCTAATGCTCAGCAGTTGTTTTTGAGGATATTTTCTTTTCAGATTTCTTTATGTAGTATTGTGATATGCATGTGTAATAGTATTACTATTTCTGTTTATATCTTGTACTTGGATGTTAGTCGAATACAAGGAAATATGAAGTTTAATCTTATATTATGGTATTCGTACACTCTCGGAAACTTCCAATGTTTGAGGTTTGAAATTAGATCTATTCACAGTTGAGAATTCCGGAATGCTGTCTAAGTTTTGCAAGGCTTGATCCGTGGGGTTATTTCACATCGGTTGTGGAACTAGCTGGTGGTCAGTTATTTTGGTAATTTAGATAATAGTATTTTGATGAATAAACTTAAGTAGTAGGACTTTTTACCATGTAATTTCTGTGGGAGCTAAAATATATTGAATACAAAAATACATGGCAAAATTGTAGTTTGAAAAGTAGTCCGTACGTCTCTCTACACGTAGTTCATCTTACCTATGATAATCACGAGTTGCAAGCAAAGCTTGATTAATTTACACTTTGTTAACTATAAATTAATAATTATATCATAGCAAATGTATAGTCTATTAAATATATGATGTTATTTTAAGTAAAGGTGGTAAATATTACATTTATTATTGTATTAGTATATGTATATTATTAAGCTGATTCGGTATAATAACATAATTTGATCTGACGTAAGAATCGGATCCATTTATAAATGGATTAGACTGGATCTATTTCATGAGGGTCGTATCATAACGGATACCTTACCAGCTCGGCTCGGATACAACTGCCATCTCTAGGCCTCGTATGAGTAGGGGATATAATATTGTAGGATATGATGTATACTGAGATATGAACTGGGATATAATTACTGTGAGATAATGCAATATATGATATATATATTTTTTTCAATAAATGCAAGATATGAAATTTGATATATATTTTTTTTTCAATAAATGCAAGATATGAAATTTTGCTTTAAGGTGTTTGAGTGCTGTAAAATATGATAAAAAATGACCACGTTGTCCTGTAGAGTTCACAATTTGAATTAGTGAATTTGGATATGTAGAGTTGTTTGTATTCCAAAATACTTTTTAGCTATACTTCATCAGAATATTACATGTTAAACTGTTATCATACAATGATTTATGGTTTTTTTCTAGTATTAAATTAAGTGAAATTGTGTAATAAGAAGATACGCATGTTCGTTAAAAAAACAACGAAGAAGAAGAAAAAGAATCGAAAACAATGAAAATTAAGAGAAATTTTGCAATTAGAGAGAGAGATGAGTGAATAGTGAGAGTATATACAGTTTGTAGTCTTATTAGCTTGAAGAAGACATTTTTTTTACAAGCAACGAAAGACTTTATAGCATCAAACCACGGCTACAAAGAAAATAGGGACATACTCCTAAGAAACACAACAAGAAAAAACAACAAAAAAGCATACAAAGCATACAATCTATATTAATATATAAAGGAAATAAGAATTTTGGTGAAATCTTTTTCACTAGATATTGAAGGCCGTTCTCACTTAAGAGGAAAATATTATTGGTTTGGATAAAATTGAGAATCACAAAAAATTCATCACTTGGTAACTACCTAACCGTTGAGCACACATTTCGTACAATTTCCAACCCACTAATCCATGAACTTTCACCCACGTACTATATCTCAACACTTATCATTTCTTAGTGTGATCTCTTTATTTTTGAAAAAACATTTGTGTTTAAACACACAGTGTGTGTGTGTCGTGTATTCTATTCTACCTATTAATAACAGTAAGGATTTTGGTGAAACATTTTTCACTAAACATTGAATGCCCTTCTCACTTATGAGAAAAAAGAGTTAGTGTTCGGGTAAAATTGGGAATCACAAAAAACCCATTACTTGGTAACTACCTAATCGTTGGGCACACATTTCGTACATTTTTCAACCCACTAACCCATGAACTTTCACCCAATATACCTCAACATTTATCATTTCTTAGTGTGATCTTTTATTTTTTTTTAAACATTTGTGTTTGCACACACAATGTGTGTTGTGTATTCTAGTCTACCTATTAATAACAGTAACCTTGATGGGATAAAAGCTCAAAGGCCCCCAATACAACCAAAAAGCAGAGAATCGGCTAGTGATGTCCAAGAGCCTCCTATTGCCTCCAATGGGCCCGATCGAAAATATCCCAATAACCACAAAACATACCAAGAGAACACAGGCCCAAGCAAAGGCTCAAAGGCCTCTCAAAACCTAAAAAACATGTTGCAAGAACCGGGGTAAGCGAACGGTGAAACCTGTGGGGGTTATACTCATCACCCAAAGACCGGAGAGTTGTGGGAGATTCCTGGCAGTGCCGGAGGGTGGTGAGGGGAATGCTCCGGGAAGCTCGTCCATGCCGGAGGTCCGGCCTAGTCAAGGGGGAGGGGGAAGGACCAGCCCCACAACCAGGGGAGGGGGAAGACAGCCACCAAGGAGCCATGTTTGTTGCTCAACCGGGGGGAGGGGGTGAATACAGTGGGCGCGACCCAGGGGAGGCAGACACGAAATTGATACGGACTTGGTGGCCTTGTGGACAATGGAGGAGGAATGGAGCAAGGCATGTGGTGGTGGAGGAGCAGCAGCAACAGGTATGAGACAGCGGGAGGGCTGGCTTTTTGGTTGTGACACCCTTGTCGGCCACGACATCAGGGCGAAACAGGACTTGAAGAGGAAGGCGGGGTAGTTGAAAACGCTTACCAGAGCTGCGAAGAGGGGCGACCCGACTTCGGTACCGGCAGGGAGCCGGCGAGGCGTCCGGATTTGCTGCTTTTCCGGCGAGGACAAGGCCTCGTGAGAAGCCGGTGGGAAGCGGAAAATACTGTTTAGGGAGTGACGGCACAAGTGGCAGTAGCTTCTTCAAGGACTCAGCGATGTTGGCGATGGTGGAGGGCGGCATCACCATGAGGGAGTTGCCGCTTCCGACGGGAGAGCTTGCTTAGGATTTCTGTTGGGGAGAGGGTTCTTAGAGAGAGAGTGTACCAAGAGTTAGGCGAAGAAGATATTTTTGTTCAATAAAACATCTTCAAATCACATATCACCTTACAGCATCAGGGGTGGTGTGATATGTTTCAAGGCAAAGTTGGAGTGTTGAGATTTGGTGGAAATTGATACCACTCCTATATCCTTTCAACCAAATACGAGATGGAGGATATTAAATATTATTCCTCTCGTATCTTCTGCCCCAACAAGGCCCTATGGGAATGTTTTACCCGTTAGAGCTAGCTTTTGGGGCGGAGGAAGTCTAAGAGCCTGTTTGATACTAACTGTAAATTTAAATAATCAATTGAAATTTTTTGAAGAAATTAAACTGGCTGAAAATCTAGAATAGTTGAAAATTCTAAATGTATTTGATATGAGATTAAAATCTGCATAATGTGTGGAGATTAAATAATCTACAAATTATTGGCCCAAGCCAAATTTTAATCGGAATTGCAAAACGGTGAGACAAACGGAATTAAGTTAAAACGATCGATAATAATCAACGCTCTCCCAAACATGCACTAAGACCAAGACTGCCACTTTTTGCGGCCACAATAACTGTTATGATTTGAAACGAGCTTGAGAACGATGATAAACGACGAACAAGATCACGCCGATATAACGTGGTTCACTAGTACGAAACTAGCTACATCCACGACTCGAAAAAACCTTTTTTTATTGAGAGAAACACCATGAAACAACCCACGCTCTGCAAAGAACGAACCTATAGCCTTTATATAGGCCTACAATACAGCTTGTGCCCAAAGAAATTGAAACAACCCGGAATCTCGGTTCAGGGTTAAAGAGACAATCGATAACCAAAAGTAGAATATTAACTATTAAATTACATTTCATCTAATAAATAGAACAATCTTGAGGAGATAAGTTTACAAATGTAATGTGATTTGAAATATGATATGTGCTCTACTAAGTGATCTAATTTAAGCCAAACGTATTTGTCTCGATCCGCGTTCCCATCCCCCACCTTGATTGGTGACCTGCGGTTTTAAAATGGCAATAGCCGACACAGTTTTGAAAAAAATGATCAGTAAAAACTGAGTAAATACACACTACGACATGTAAAGCAATGAGTGGCACGGAAGCATGAGTTGAAACAAATCAGAAGATTTAAGACAGTAAAACTAACAGGTTGGGGTATTTGGAACAACTGAAAGTAACCGAGTAACAAAACCTCTCAATTTAAGAACATTGAGAAACCACAAGTCTTCGGAAATATATCCAGAGTAAACAAGTCCATTTAAGAGGATAACGATATTAGTTCATGAGTAACCAAAGCTTTTCAAATCATTTAATCGATTAGGGCATATCAAGAGCCACAAACAACATCAATAGAGTAGCCAATTTTCTTTCAAGTTCAATTAACCGTTAATTTTATTTGAGGCATGTCCAGAGCCACCAGCGGATCGATGTAAACAGAGGGATCATGAAGTAATCACAAAGGGTTCCTTCTAGGTTCTATAAAACCCTATTTCACCCGAGCGTTAAGGGAGCCCATTCGTCAACCCCGCTCACGACATTAGCTAAAAGGCCTTAAGTGTAGTGACCCTTACAAGTATAAGTAGTACTCTATAGCTCTACAAACCCCTTGTCCTCAATACCTTGGTACGTGTTGGCTCATCGGGGGCGGATTTGTGAACATTAAAGTTCTATCCAATAATATGAAGCATTGCTTCGATGGAAATAGCCATAAGTAACGGGAGGATCGCTTGGCGCCTCTGGCCGTAACCATAAATAAATGAAACTCTGTACATCGTCCTAACTCTATTAGAAGTATTTTATTACCTTCCTTTCACATAACCAAATCGGTATAAAATCTTTCACGAGTCATTTCCAAGATTTTTCAAAGGATATCAACAAAATATTCCAAACAAATTTTCGAGTTTAAATCATGCATTCTCATACTTTTTCTTATAACAAGCATTCATTTGAAACATGACACACATGCGAACATTTTGATATGAAAAGGTCGTACATATGTACTTACATATGAGCAAGGAACTGCGAAAATGAAAGCTAGCACTTCGGCTATAACGCTTGTCTCATATGAATCCGGGTCTCACAGTCAAAGCGACAGCACAAATACATACGTCTACTTCGAACGATCCTTAACAAAGGCGGTTTGCTTCCTTCTCCGGCGGCCATGGCAGATTCCGGCGGCCAATCGCCCGGATTCATGGCGTTCCAGCGAGTTCCATAAGCTTCTGAGGTGGTAGAAGAGTTCCCCGAGGTCCAGAGGCTACGGGTACACCATCAGGAGAGGGAGAACGACCAAGAACAGAGAGAACGCCAAAGAAATCCGGCGGCTTGTGGTTGTTCCCGTCGAGTTCTTCAACCCGGATTCCGGCGAGCGAATTCAGGCGATTTGAGGGACAAGCTTGTGCTTCCCGGCCTCGTCTCAACCCCAGGAACAAGATTATGTGGGTTAATCGAACTGAAATGCAACGATGAGGGAGGAATCGACAATAAACGGTGCTAGGGTTCATACCTTTGAATCGGGTTTTCTCTCTCGTTACTCCTCGTTTTCCAAAATCGATATGTGCGTTTTACTCGTGAGGTTGGTGACTACCTCCGGTAGTAGCATGTCGGGGAGAGGTGGACTTATGGTGGAGTTCTTTGGTGGTGGTGGTGGGTGTTCTTCATAGTGAAGAAAGAGGCAGAAGAAGAGGATGAAGATGATGGATGAGAGAGAAATATATATTTTTTTCAAATTGTGTTGGTGAAGTGGGGAGTTGGAGGTGTTGACTCCACATCTACTGAGGTGTCAAGTTGGATTGGACAAGTGTCCTACATGCATGGGGATAAAAGTGTAGTTTTTCGAACTTTGGGGTGCTAACTAGAATTACCCAACTACTAATTTTCAGAGAATTGCGCAACCACCCCGAACATTTCTAGTGCTTCAATATCATTCCAACGACTTCCAAAAATTGCCAACACTCTAAAATTTCAACGATAAAGACGTGACAAACTATTTACCAATTCGCCCCCAAAATCTTGATATTGCACTAAGAACTCTCTCGGGAATTAGGGGTGTTACAGAAATACCAAAAAACGAGCTAGACGAACAAGGAAACAACTTTTGTCCGTCTCCAGAATTTTCCTCGCACGAAGGTCTATGCTCTTCGCACGAACAACTGCTCCACCAGCTTACTTTCTCTTCGTCTTGCTCCTCTATTTCTTGCCCCGCTTCGTCAAATTCATCGCCAAACCTAAGTCCATTCAAAGCACCCTCGATTCCCAACTATAACAATCACCTTAGCTTCAATTGCTACATCCACCACAGCTACACCTAAACTCCATCAACACGGCGGGCAGCGCCACCGGTTCTACTAACCCGTATTCCTCTTATGCTTGAATTGGTGAGTTGATTTTCATAGCCACCCTCATATGTTGGGTGATTTATTTTCTTCGATGATAATTTCTTAATGTAGCTGAGAGAAAACAGTGAAAGCAAAAGTTTTGCTAAAATTGTCTTCCATTAAAGAAAAATTGTTTGAAACAGTAATAGTATAATGGAACATGGTTTCACCTTCTTAATAACGTGCTATACTTTTTCAGTGGTCCAACTCTAATCTAACCCCCAATATGGGGCAATTTCGATTTCATGGTTTTGCTTTAACAAGGGCAGAACTATTTGAATACATATAGTTCTATATTTTTTATTTTATCTTAGTTTTGTCATATCACTCCCAAAACTACACAAAATATATTTTGCAAACCCAAAACGGCATAAAACCTTATTTCCCGTACACAGCCTGTATATATATCAGATATAATACTCTTTTGGGACCACTTGGGTTGAGTTTGTAATGAGGCCTTGCCTTTGTTTCTTTTAGCAAGTCATTGCTTTTCATTTTTTGGCTCTATTACAGGGACCTTTCACCTCCTACTTTTACTTTAAGTCTTAAATTTATGCACATTATTGGAAGCATCTGCATTGGGTGTTTATTTGCTATGACTCTCCATCTCTCCTTCTAGCTCCGTTTCTACTATAAGTTCATGTTTTGACTTTTATTACTATTTATTGGATCACTTTGACCAAGTAATTCAGGGAGCAAGACGATGCAATTTTTTGATAATCTTTCATAGTACTGTAAATTAAATTTTACTATACAATACAATGAAAAAACCCGATAAATTTACATCATTTTGCTATCCAAATTACCCGATCAAATTGATCCGATTACGAGTCAAAAAGTCAAAATGTGAACTTAGAGAAAAAACAATCGTAGTAGTACTTATACTCATTGATGTGATTTATCATCTTTTACCTACCGCAATGACTTCTCCCACTTGAAGAATGGAGATATATCAGAGTTATAAGTTCATAAATCTAATATTGACAAAACATTCACTGGTTACCAGAATCATGTGTAGAATAAAGTCACTAGAAAAATATTCATATACCGTGGCGTGTACATATAAATTACAGTGGATATTGAAATAATTTGCACTCAGAATTCAAAAGCGAGGTCAAAGTGCCTGTAGTGCTTATTGCTTCGTTAAACATAGTCTTTTTTCCGGAAAAAAAAAATCATTAATAGTGAGATAAAAATACAAATATGATAATACATATACTTCTTTCATATGCAAGCGTTTCGGTTAAAAATGAGGCCTAATGCTTTAATAACAGTCTACCAAGGGTCCCTAACTTCGTCAGTTGAGAGAGTTTCGAGTTTTTCGTTTTGTGCCTGGTCGTGCATATAGAAATGACCAGTAAAATAATTGTTACAAAAGGAAGCCGGTATAGGATTATATGATCCTTTGAAGTTACATGTCACTTGCCACAAAATCACCTAAGGATGAGTTTTGTTTGACTTATTTTTAGCCTAAGTTGACCTATAAATGCATATCAAAAACTTATGTGACAAAAAAGCGAAGTTACATTTGATTAAAAAAGAAAAAATTGTAGTTGAAGTGTCCAGCAAAAACTTTAAAACCCAAACTTTTTAAGCACGGATGATTTGATTAGCAATACGATGATTTTAAAACAAAACCATGTAATTTAATTTTTGCTTTGACCCGATGATTTGATTAGCAATACGATGCAATTTTACAGAAAATTTTACTCTACAACAACATGAAAAATTGCCGAAAAATTGCATGATTTTGCTATTAAAATCACGAGATCAAAGTAACATGACTACGCATGAAAAAGTCATAACAAGAAACCGAGGAAGTATAAAATACTCTCTTTCACACTGTAAAATTCTCTTTCACTGTGGTAGTAATATTCTATTTTTACACAGAGAAAACAAACGACAGTCGAAAATTTGACGAGAGACAAAGTTGAGAGAGAGCATAAACACCTCCCTGTCACGCACCTTTGGCACAATCCCACCCTTTGGGCTGTGAGCGATAAACAGTTGTGAAGAAAGAAAAAAGGCCGCTCTTTTCCATCTTCTCTCTCGATTTAGGGTTTTCTCACTCAGTCACTCACTCACCCACCTGAATCTTCCACACATAGCATCGAGCACCGTTCCAGTATCTTCAAATTCTCCGATTCAACTCGCCCCCTCCGATTCAACCCGCCTCCGAATCGTCTTCCTACTCGCTGCAGCAATCAATTAATCATCTGTGAGTTTCTTCCTCAAAGCAGACTCTTTCGTTACTCTCTTATCATCTTCTTTCTGTGCACAAGTTGTATCGTTTTGGTGGGTTTTAGTTGACTGGTTCTTGTGTCGGTTGGGTCTGAATCTGGGTGGGTTTTTGATGCTGATGCAATGGAAGTTCATTTTTACCAGAACCCAGATTGATTTCCGTCCTAATTGCTAGTTCAGCAACGAAAAGATTCAATTTTTCCTTTGTATTGTGGTCTGTTAATTTAGTCTTCAATTTGGGGGTTTCTTGAAAATTTCAAGATTTAGTTCAAGGGTTTGTGTTTGATTTTGTTGGGTTAAAATGGGTTCTGTGAATGAAGACAGTGGTATTGAGAAATTGATATCTGCAAGGAAGTCACTGAGTACTAATGTTGAGAAATTGAAAGCCCTAGGTTCAGCTCTAGGCAAGGTTGGTCCTAGATTGGATGAGATTAAGCAGAGATTGCCAACTCTAGAAGCCGCGGTTCGACCGATTAGAGCACAGAGAGAGGCTCTTGTTGCTGTTGGAGGGCATATTAATAGAGCTGTGGTGCCTGCTGCTGCTGTTCTTAAAGTTTTCGATGCGATTCATGGGCTAGAGAAGTCCCTCTCAGATCCCCAATCAGACCTCCCTGGTTATCTCTCCGTGCTTAAGAGGCTCGAAGAGGCATTGCGATTCTTGGGGGATAACTGTGGCATGGCCATTCAGTGGTTGGATGACATTGTTGAGTATTTGGAGGATAACAAGGTTGCTGATGATGGGTATATTACGAATTTGAAGAAAGCATTGAAATTTCTCAGGGAATTGCAGGAGCAAGAAAAGGGTCACCTCGATGGGGGGCTTCTTGGGGCCGCGTTGGACAGGTTGGAGAATGAGTTCCGGCGGCTTTTGACAGAGAACAGCGTTCCATTGCCAATGTCGTCGTCTTCTTCTCCTGACCAGGCATGTATCGCTCCATCACCTTTACCTGTATCTGTTATTCAGAAGTTACAAGCTATTCTTGGCCGGTTAATCGCTAATAAAAGACTCGAACAGTGTATATCTATCTATGTTGAAGTTCGTAGTTCGAATGTAAGGGCGAGTTTACGGGCTCTAAATCTTGATTACCTTGAGATATCAGCGTCTGAGTTCAGTGATGTGCAGAGCATAGAAGTTTACATATCTCAGTGGGGTAAGCATTTGGAGTTTGCAGTGAAGCACCTTTTTGAAGCGGAATATAAGCTTTGTAATGATGTTTTCGAGAGATTAGGGTTAGATGTATGGATGGGCTGCTTTTCCAAGATAGCTGCCCAGGCAGGAATTCTCGCATTCCTTCAATTTGGGAAAACTGTCACAGAGAGTAAAAAAGATCCCAACAAGCTGCTGAAACTGTTAGACATATTCGCATCTTTGAGCAAATTGAGATTGGATTTTAACCGGCTCTTTGGAGGTGCACCTTGTGCTGAGATCCAGAATCTGACCAGGGATCTTATCAAGAGAGTCATCGAAGGGGCTTGCGAAATATTTTGGGAGCTTCTGGTCCAAGTCGAGTTACAGAGACAATCGCCGCCTCCTTTAGACGGCGGCGTTCCTAGATTGGTAAGCTTTGTCACTGAATACTGTAATAAGCTCATCAGAGATGACTACAAACCCATCTTGACTCAAGCTCTAGTGATTCAGCGTAGTTGGAAGCAAGAAAAGTTCCAAGAGAGGCTTCTCATTGACGAGCTATTGAACATAGTTAGAGCCATTGAGCTGAATCTGGAGACATGGGCGAAGGCTTACGACGACGCTGTGTTATCTCATTTCTTCATGATGAATAATCATTGGCATCTGTTCAAGCATTTGAAAGGCACGAAACTAGGAACTTTGCTTGGAGATTCGTGGCTAAGTGAACATGAACAATACAAGGAGTACTATCAAGCTCTTTACTTGAGAGAAAGCTGGGGAAAGCTTCCTGCTCTTCTTAGCCGCGAAGGACTCATTCTATTCTCTGGTGGGCGAGCAACTGCGCGTGATCTTGTCAAGAAGAGGCTAAAAGCTTTCAACGAAGCTTTCGATGAAATGTATAAGAAGCAATCCGCGTGGGTTGTGGTGGAGAAGGATATTAGGGAAAAGATGTGTCAGCTCATAGTACAACTCATTGTGCCTGTTTACAGGAGCTATATGCAGAATTATGGGCCGTTGGTTGAACAAGATGCGAGTGCTAGCAAATATGCAAAGTATACGGCGCAATCTTTGGAACAAATGATCACTTCTCTATTCCAACCAAAGCCTGTGAGACAAGGTAGTTTGAAAACCAGGCAAATGAGTGGGAATTTCAGCAATGGGGTCTCTTCTCCTGCTAGCAACTCTCCTCTTGGAAGACAGAAAAGTGGGAGTTTCAGCAATGGAGGCACTAGTTCGCCTTCAGTTAGCTCTTCTCCTATTGCCAAAAGGTTGAGTGGGAAGTTCAATGGTGTATCAGATCAACGCCAGCCCTCTGCCGCAGCCACTAGTTCTCCTCCTGTTAAATGACTGATTTAGTTGGTGGTTGAAAGTGAATTTTGCCGAATCCTCTGAAGCTGACGGTTGAACCCTAATTATCCGAATGCAGAGATTGCAATTATATTTATTGGTTGCTTGGACGTGGCGGTGAATGGGGAACAGCAGCTTCCAGTCCAGTAGGGTTGTCGAAGGTAAAACAGAAGGGACGCAAGACAGAGCTATGAAGGTGAATATGAGGGCAAACTGGTTCAGGTTTGTAGATGAAA
Organism: Linanthus parryae; assembly: GCA_023055425.1. NCBI lineage: Eukaryota > Viridiplantae > Streptophyta > Magnoliopsida > Ericales > Polemoniaceae > Linanthus > Linanthus parryae. The sequence goes on from JALGPY010000001.1 coordinate 129,891,781, forward strand.
CTTGTAAGCTTGTAGTCTTTTACTCTATAGTCACTCATTTATTTGAAATGCTAGGTAGTTTGGCAGTAGAAATCCAGTATAATGTTCATTTTACTTGAGCAGTTCATCTAGAGAGCCAAGAAATCTTATAAATGCTCGCTCTCCTCTCTCCCATAAAATGGATAAAAATTGTCTTGAGCTGAATTGTGTAGCGAAGGTTGGAGATGTGTAACAATCTTTTATGTCGAGCCTAGCAATATGCAGAATAAAACTTTGTTTCGCCCCCTGGTATCCTTCTGTTTGTTTTTTCCCTTTATGTTTTAACCTATGATGTTTCTTATCGCAATCATGTGACAACAGAATATGGCGATTTATTTGTGGATTCAATCTGTATGAATTTAGTTACACCTCACAGATACAGTTTACGTACCTACTGGGGTTTTTGATATTCACTTTTCCTCGAAAATCATGTCAGATGATGAAGGGGCTGATGAATAATGGGAAGGACAAAATTAAAAGAGTCCGAAGTAGAAGATATGGCTAGGCAATTAAGTAACTTTTATGTGAATGTTAAGGAAGAGGACAGAGCTTAAGGTTAATATAGTAGGTGATGATGATCATAGCAAGTCCTAACAAATTACACCAGACTATAAAAAAGGCCTTTGCTTCAAATTAGTATAAGTACTAATAGCAGCAACTTATTAATACTAGGTTCTGTGGGCATAGTAAGCAGCATATTGAAATGGGAACACCTGCAATTCTAATTAGAATTTGATTTAGATCAATAATTTACGAATTATTTAATCTCCAATTTTGCAGATTCTCTCATTCGGCAGATTTTAAGCTCGGGCCAAATGTTGTTAGAATTTTTCACTACTTTAGATTTTCAATCACCTCATTTTTTCCGAATATTTTCAGCTGATTATTTATATTCCAGTTGGTACCAAAGAGTCCGTAAGCAACTTTTATGTGAATGTGAAGGAAGAGGACAGAGTTTAATAAAGTAGCTGATGATGATCATCAGATCTATAAGATCTATAAAAAGGGCCTTTGCTTCAAATTAGCAGTACTAATAGCGACTTGTTAATACTAGATTCTGTGGGCATCATTAGCTGCAATATTGAACTGTGAACACATGCCATTGTACTTTAAGGTTTGACTCTTATGCATATACAAACATTTGCAGAATCTCTCTCTCTGTAACATGGGTGTCACAGCTAGATTTATGGGGCAACATGTGAGGGAGACAACAGCAGACAGTTGTTTAGTGATGAAGGAAAGAAAGAGGTCTTTGTATGATATGATTAAGGAAAAGGACTGGAATGATAACAGAGAGGACATATTCTTCTTTCTAGTTAATTATTGAAACGGCCCCGTAAAGACAGAAAAATGCAAAATGCTACGGGTAAAAGTCTCCATGATTGCCTTCACGTCCTCGTTTTTTGTCTCTTTCTTTCTTTCCACCCCCACATCTGTTGGCCTTTCAACTTGCAACAATTATTTTGGTGGTGGAATAATGCAATTAGGGTAGTACCACTGCCTCAAGCTGTTCACGTGGGTATTTCCCCCTCAATTTTAATGCAAAGACACTTTCACCTCTTCTGGTTTGGGGAATGACGCTTTCACCCTTTTAATGTGTTAAATTTCACGACACTTGCATTTTCTTGATAGTGACATGGTTAGTCTTGGGTGGGATCCCTCACTGATAGTAGTTTTGGGGACAAATTTGGCCTTTTAGAGTATAGAGTGACACAATCTGGGGAGCGCAAGTGTCTAGAAGCTTGGCACACTGAAAGGGTGAAAGCAGCTTTGCTCAAACAGAAAGGGGTGAAAGTGTCTTTGTGTCAAACTTGAGGGGGTGAATGTGTCTTTTACCCTACTCACACTCTGGAAAGTATGTAAGGCAACATCAAGGTTCATTATATACGAACGAGAAAACGAGATATGTAGACTCGTGTAGCATTGGGCTAAAGCCTGGCCTCAAATCCTTTTCTTTTGTAATAGTGTGGGAACTCGCAGCTGTTACTTTTCAGGTGTGCACATGGTATAACCCTTCACATAGGGGTGGTGGAGGCACCATGTTAGCAACAGGGGTGGCGCACCTGCCTTAATTTTCTCACACTTCACTAGAGCCCCTAATTACAAAGGTTTTAAAACGTTCGTCCCCTTGCAGTGTATACAATGCAGCCACTTTGTCCCAGAACCCGTTGGTTATCCATATCTCCCATTGAAAGCAAAGCATGATGCCGGTAAAGCAAATTTAGCATTTTTACCAGGAGTAATGTTCTCTTCTTTCAGTCACGTGAAATCCCTCATAGGCAGGCGAAGTTGATTGATTCAGTAGGGTAAACTATGAATCAAAGTGATTACTAGTCCTCAATGAAAAAACAACCATTTGTCTCCATCTCGAACCCTAGTTTTTCATCTTTGTCTCCTCCTAATACAAAAAACAGCACAATGAAATAGTTCCAAAATGGCATGACACAAGGTTAGTTGTTTCATCATCATAACCTGAAATGCCTCAATGATTGTCAACTACCACTAGTAGTGCAGTTTTGGCTGTTAGGGCATCTCCAACCCCATGGGGGGAGGGGGAGGGGGAAGGGGAAAATCGTATAAAAATACGGTTCATGTCCAACCCCATGGGGGGAGGGGGAGGGGGAGGGGGTGCTATGGGGATAAATTTTGCCTTGGGTGAGGGATGGTTAGGGGGGATTTCCCCATGGACATCCCCTCCCCCTCCCCCTACATGGAATGATTAATTAATTGATTATTTGATAATTTTAATTACACATACTAATATTTTGTGATGATATTATGTATTTTATTATTATGATTAATAAATTTTATTTTGTATTATTTTTTATAATTAATAATGTAATCATGATTATTGGAAAGTATATTTACGGAAAGTCATCGTTATCTTTTTTTTTGAAATTTAATAAAACTTATTTTTTTTATACTGTTAACAATTATAATTTCAATAATAAAAAAATACGGTTAAAAATGTCAAATTTATTCAATGATATCAATACAAAATATATCATTGTTATTATTATTAACATCTTTTTTGTGTGTATGTGTGTGTGTGTTGTATATATATATATATATTGATAAACAATTTTGCATTTACTTTTTATGGTATTAATAATTCATTTTTAAATTAATAAATATATATTACAAATTAATTTTTGGGTGGGGGGAAAGAAATGGGTTGGAGACGATTAGTAGTTTGGCGGAAGGGGAGGGGGAGGGGGAGGGGGGAAATGGTGGGCCCGTGAGGGGAGGGGGAGGGGGAGGGGGAGGTGAGGGGAGGGGGAAAAAGCAATGGGTTGGAGATGCTCTTACAAGTCAGAAATCCCCCCTGTCCTTCACATTCATCTCTGTTTTCCCTTCTTTCTTTTCTTCATCATGTGTGATATGCTATTCATCATCACCTACTCTCTCCCTATATATATGGATAGATCTCCTTGTTTCCATCTAAAATCTCTCTCTCTCTCTCTCTCTCTCTCTCTCTCTCTCTCTCTCTCTCTCTCATGGATATCAAATGCACCACCATCTTACTTGCCTTAATCCTCCATTCCTCACTACCTATTCTCCATGGTGGTAGAGTGCCGAAAGATCCCCGTACGGCCAATCCAATCCAAAACAAGTCCCTCATCGAGACCAGTCGACCAGAATCCACCTGGTCGACTGGTCTAGCTCTAAAGGTAGCCCACAAGAGGCTACCCAATGCCCTTATAATTCAACAATTCCTGCTCCCCCACAATGTCGTAAGAGCAAGGATCGGACTCCCTCCACTACGATGGAGCAAAACCCTAGCCAATTTCGCGACAAACTGGGCCCACCAACGACGAGGAGACTGCGAACTGATCCACTCGCACGGGGAATACGGAGAAAACATCTTCTGGGGAAGCGGCAAGGACTGGAGGCCGAGCGAGGCGGTGGCGGCGTGGGCGGAGGAGAAGGCTTACTACAACTACAAGAGTAATAGTTGTTCTGAGAAGAGAGATTGCTGGCACTACACTCAAATGGTGTGGAGGCAGAGCAAGAGGATTGGTTGTGCCAAAGTCACATGTAACAGTGGTGATACTTTCATCACCTGTAACTATGATCCTCATGGTAATATAATTGGAGAAAAGCCTTTCTGACAAAACCCAAAGCCAGAGGGCTAGATTCAATCCAATGTGATTAGTGAAGTTATTCTGTTACAAAAGTGCGGAAATATAAAATTAACAAAATTGAAGTACATAAAATGACAACAAAGTCGGGTCTAGATCACCAAAAGCTCCTGGGACTGTGAGGGGCTTCGCTCCGCTCCCAATCCTCGCTCCGCCGGTTTCAGCACGAAAAATTCGCTTGTAATCGCTCCCGAAATTCTAGAGCGCGCTTTTACTGACACTCTGTACTTTCTTAATAATTCGCATCAATACTTAGTTTTCAAGCCTACTTCTAACTAATTAAAAAATAAATCAACTAAAAATGACATAACCAGCCCCTCACTGAGATATAATATGGGAGGTTCTAGTCTCATATGTAAGTTTTGTAATTATTGTCACCAAATCTAAGTTACAAAAAAATTGAAATATAATATGTTTATATATGAACTTATATTAAATATATAATTTATGTACATGTTCTCATGACGCTCTCAAATACAGTATTTTTAAAATTTGTTGTTTTGGTGCTCCCGTTTCCGATCTCGCTTCCGCTCCCGTTCCAACTAGGTGATTAGGTCGGGGTTAAACGGTGCCCACTCATCTGCTCATGCCCACCCATTTAAGTACAACTTTATATATGATATGCAATATTCACACATTTATTTAAATGGGTGAATTTCAACCCATCTAAAAGAGTTTTTTTTTTCTTTAGGGAATACTACTGATACAGCTAATACTGTAAATTATAGGGTTACACAGCAAATTATAAATTCTATGGTTACATAGCAAATACTCTAAATTCTGGAGTTACAATTCAACTTTTGGCAAACAACGTTTTCTTGCAACAACACCCTTATGCGGGCAAATGAGTTGTGCTGCTTTTGACAACTCTAAATATGACCTACTATACCTTTTTGTACGTAGTGCATTTTAGCTCGGATAATATCTAGTAGTGCATCGTATTTTACTAACTCCATACTATTACAAACTCAAATCCACCAAAAGTATAGGTAAAATATTCAAAAATGATACGTCCAATAACTTAAAGGGTATTTTGGTAAAACAATATATATTCGAATCTAATTATTCAGTCATATTCGATTCTCAATCTAATTGGATTTTAGATTTTAATATTCATATCCGATTCATTTAAATGGATCGGAATAGTTCGAATTTCTGATCGAATCAAACTACATTCCCATCCCTAGCTTCACACAACTCCGTCATATACATTTAATCAAGCAATCAAATAAGTAAGGGTAAAATACATTTCCGCCCTCCGAGTATAGATTAAATACATTTTTCTTACTGATTTATTGATACATACCTTTTCCATCCCTGTCAGAGTTAAAAACTAACGGAGGACTAATAGAGGGATAAAAAGATAAAAATACCCTAACATTTACAAAATTACCCCACTATAAATTTTTCTTTCCTTCTTTCTCCTCCTCAATTCCTAACCTCAACTGTATATCTCCCTCTCTCTCTTCTCTCATAACCTCTGGCGACCTCCCTCATTTCTACCTCCATTACTCTATCTAGATAACTTTACCTCATGGGCTCGGCCCGATCTACTAACTAAATTAATAAACATATAATTAAACTAATTAAATAAATAAGCTACTAATTATCTAATTAATACTAATTATTATTATTATTATTATTATTATTATTATTATTATTATTATTATATTGTTGACCCGGATCACACGGTCGACCCGTATCAGAGGCCGCGGCCCAATGAATCGATACCTCACACGGAACAACCCCATGGATGCCTATCTCATCGGCGAGCAGAACTTCCAACCCGATTTGAACCCAGATGGGTTGGTGGGTCTCGATTTCCATGGTTGGAGATCTAATTGTGTGGAGACATTTGTCGAATTGAACCCAAGGTTCTGCTCTCCTCTTTGATTCACCCTCCTCTCACTTTTCTCTCCTTATGTATCTCACCCCTTATGTCAAAATTTGGGATCTTTCTAGGTGTCGATGCTCAATTGCGATGAATTGAATTGTTGAAGGTGGTAATGAGTCTGGGTTCTTCAGGGATTGTCTCGAACTGGATTCAAATCGGGGTGAATTTTGTTATGCTGTAAATTGTGGGTAGTTCGTAAATTGTGGGTAATTTTTTAGATTTGCATTTTAAATATGTATTTTGTGGATCTCCTCTTGTTGTTGATGTTGGTGGTGGTGGTGGTGGTGGGGATGGTGTTGGTGGGGATTTGGTGGTAGTGGAAGGTGGTGCTCAAGAACACTAAGAACATCAAGAATATATATGATGAATTCAATAAACAAAAAAAATGGTGTTATTTGTCTACCATTTGTAAGGGAAGATGGTCACTAAAAGTTAGTTTGCACCCCTCCACTAACGGATTGTAACTGAAGGGTGATATATGTCCACCCTCCATCCACTGACAGGGGTATAAAATGTATTTATCAATAAACAGAGGGTAAAATGTATTTAATTGATACTCAATATAGTGAAAAATGTCTTTTACTCAATAATTAAATTGTGTCGTATCCGTGTGTGTGTCCATGTTGTGTGGAGACCGGAGGTTCTCGAATTCCTCCAGCCGGATAGCTTCTCGCTACCAAACATGCATTCATTTCTTACAATACCTTACCGAAATAAGGCATAGAAGATTAGAAGTTGACTCTGCAGTACTTCCATTTGCAGAATCCCTCTCTCTTTCTGTGTGTTTTACTTACAGCTAAGAGTTATGGGCTGGGCAACATGTGAGAAACAGATCAGTCGTCTAGTGACCAAGGAAATACTGCTGTTTTATTAAGTCAACATGTGGCGTCGGTGAACACCAATAATCTCTCCTTTTTTAACATTATTTTTCTTTTTTATTGACGATATAAAATGCATTGGGTTAACTCCCACTCTAATATAATAATCTGCAAATGTGATCACATATGTGATATATATACATATACACATATATAGTATGCCTGGGTATTAGTTCTCATCTCTCTCTGAAGCTCTAGCTCTCTCCATCATGAAATGCACCACCACCAGCTTACTAGCCTTAATCCTTGTTGTTTTCTTATCACTACTACCTAATTTTCTCTATGCTGGTAAATATGTGCCGCCACATGCCGACAATCCCATTGTAAACAAGTCCAACCACAGTAATGAGGCTCTACACGGTACCCTCATAATTCAACAATTCCTAGTTCCCCACAATATCCTCAGAGCAAAGGCTGGAGTCCCTCCGCTGCGTTGGAGCAAAACTCTAGCCATCCTCGCGGCAAACCGGGCTCACCAACGAGGAGGAGGAGAAAAAGGCTCATCCAAATCAAACCACCACCACGGAGGCGGAGAAAACATCTATTGGGGAGGAGGAAGCGGTGGGGATAAGAAGAAGAGCCTGAGTGATGTGATGGTTACGTGGTCTGAGGAGGGGGCTTACTATAACAAGTCAAGTAATAGTTGTGCTGACAATCGAGACTGCTCGCACTACGCCCTAATGGTGTCCAAGGAGAGCATCTCAGTTGGTTGTGCCGCGATCCAATTTAAAAATCCGGCTGATCTTAAATTCGTCGGTTTTAACGTGGCGTGTAACTATCTTCCAAGTCCTATTGGAAGATAATCGTCATTTCCACTGCTCCAAGTGCCTTGAACTAGTGTTACTTGTTATTATTACTATGTTGTTTAATTTGGTTTGTAATGTTCTTCTTCTGCAAGTTTGTTTGATTGATTAATAATGGATTTGCGTTTCTTTTCTTCTCAAACTTATACTATATCAATTGATATGATCCATTTATGTTTTTTGGCTAATTCGGAAAATATGTGATCAGTTTGTAGTTATAAGCTTTTAAGCAAACAAAGTCATTTGAGGGTTTCTCGATATACACAGGTAATACAACTCTTTTATGTTTTATTTTTTGTGGAACACGAAGTCTTTTCGAGCCTCCATTTATAGAGTAGGAGTAGAGTAATCCCGCCATGCGGCACAAATTTGATGACAGGCATAATCCTTATTTTCTACAGGTTTTTACTATACATGCCTTTTTAATGAGCCATCAAAGCTTTCCACTCGTCTGTTCATGTGATCCATTCATGAACAGACGAGTGGAAAGCTTATACTATATCAATCCATTCATGTGATCCGTTTATGTTTTTTTGGCTAATTCGGAAAATATGTGATCAGTTTGTAGTTATAAGCTTTTAAGCAAATACAATCATTTGAAGAAGAGTCCCTCTTTTTTCCTTGTAGGAACATTGTAAAAGATCATTTGAAAAGCACCCAACAAGGGTGTTATTGCATTAAAACTCATATCTAGATATTTGTTCCAATTTTCTTGTATAGTTGTCAAAATCTTATGATTCACGATTCGTATCCTACGACTCGATTCGATTCACTCATGAAACGATGTGAATCCCTTAGTGAATCTTTAACGGAGAAAAAATTATTTGAATCCCGATTCAAGAAACTGAATCTTACGATTCAGTTGCGATTCTGACCGATTCTATGTTTCACCTTTGATTTATATGAAGGTCTAATTGAGTTGCTGCATCGGTCTAAGAAATAATACATGCATTTGTGTTAAATTACTAGTGCATTTTTCTCAAATTCAAGGCTAATATTTTCTATAATTTTCAATCTCCTTGGCATGTTGTAGTTCCCTCCACATGCTTATCTTTATCTAGGTTATTATTTATCTTGTAGATGTGTGAAACTCCTAATTATTAGTTATAGATGCGAGTTTTCAATAAGTTAATGACGCGATTTCTTAACGTGTATGCGCAAGTGCACGGTCAAGTAATATAGGGTGGTATTTCAACCCCGATTTGTCGATCCCACGAGGACAGAATTTAGATTATCTAATTAGTTATTTAATTTAGAGTACGGTGCAGGAGGAAAGATTTGATTGATTTAGGAATTGATATAACATCTAAGCTAATATTTTCGTATTTTTATTTTAATAAACAAGATATGGATAAACTAGGCAATCTCTAGATCACCTAGGGCTGTAGACGAATTCCGGTTCAGCTATGTAACAAATTAATCATATTCTAGTTCAGTCGGGTAATAGGCTATGACAATATCATCTCGGTCTCATGTCATTTTACGTCTCGGTTAACTACAATCTCCTCTCGGCCTCATGTTGTCTACCGGTCCGTTCTAGCAAGTCATCTACTGGTACGATAACGGGTCCCGTCGATCCACCGTTTCACAGAACAGCTGGATAATCCTACAGAATCTACCCACACTAAGGCCAATCCTAGCACTTCTCCTTTTAGGTCTCGGTGATTAGGGATTGTGTTCATACACTCTTCACAACTAGGTTAAGTCATTGCCGTGTATTTTCTAGTTAATTAACAAGTCCGGGTCCCGAATCCATTCTTGTTAAAGATTAAGCACAATGTAAGAACATGTAACAAGAACAAGTATTAACTTTAAGCAAGATTATAATGTGCGGAGAACCCTAGTTTCATGATTATTAAATCTTAAACTAGTCGTGTCAATAGACTAGATTCACCAACAAGTTCATGAAATTAACATTCAATCGATGGAAATAATCCAAAGCATGAGACAAAGTCTAAAATCTGGAAAATAACCATCTACATAAACCCTAGGCTCTCGTAGAGAAGCCTAGCAAAACGTCTAGCTAAAAAAAATAACCAAACACGGTGCAATAGTTTCTCCATACGAAGATTGAGAGAGAAGAAGAAGAAATAAAAAACCTAGCTCTCCAATGGTGGCTTCGGTGTTCTCCCCGTCTCCGTATTCGTTTTCTTCTTCTCACATTCCTCCTTCTCCTTTCTTTTCACGTTCCTCTTTTATTTTTGGTCTAGGGTATATTAACTAATCACCAAAGACTCTTAATTAATAACCCTAAACTCCCCCCCCCCATTAAGTTCCCGTACGTGAATGGCCTCTTTTCTTCTGATCGCACGGCCAGAAAAATCATGGTCATGTGATCAGCTCTGATCCTACTTCATGATCGCACTACCACAAGCTCTGATCGTGATATACAGTGAGTTTGGATATTTTATGATCGAACGACCACAATATCCTGGTAGTGCGATCACCTGGAGTCTTTTTTTTTTTTTCTTTTTTTTTTCTCTTCAATGGGGTGCTAAAGTGTCATTACACAAACTTCTGAAATGACACTTGCCTCCCCTCTTCATGTCTCTACTCCATTTTCTTCACGATTTCTTCTCCACTTTAGCTCCCGATTAATCTCCCAAGCTTGTTTCTCCCCTCCGCTTCATCTCCCAAGCTCCGTTCCCTGCCAAAAAAAAACACGAAACACAACCCGTGCGATCAAACGTGATAAAAATACATAAAAATAATGGGAGAAACGCCTGGATTACCAATATAATGCCTAGAGCTAAAATTCTACGTTTTCTCTCTGATCATAGTGTAAAACTAAGATTATCAACCCGGAAAGCACGCAAACGATATAAAACGTGCAAGAAATATAACTCTAATAGAGAGTTATCAAATCTCCCACACTACCTTTTTTGCGCGTCCCGAGCAAAATCAATTCTCACACTACGTTTTAAATCCACCGAATTGCATACAACTTTACTAGCCATGTGACACAAACAACACACCCACAATGCACTTATACATGACTATACACAGCTCAACTCGATTATAAACAATGCAAGAATTGAAACAACGTATTTTTTTTTCTTTTTCTTAAGAGACGGGCAATCTCGCTATCACTAACCAAAATCATCAAGTTCTCACAAATCTCTTTTGCAATTCACACAACCGCAACAAGGAATTGAAAATACGACGACCCTGCACACAAGCTCACTAAGGAGTCCCCAAACATCCACCAAACTCAACCCAAGATCCGGGCACATCCTTTAGCTCAGAGGGTCCATGCATCCTTAGTTCTATAGTAGTCTTTCGTCGCCAAGTCATATGAGGTTTTCAGACCCTCTTAGCTGTTATTGCATTGAATGCAAAATATCCCAGTGATGGGAGACACAACTCCGTGTAATACGGCTTGACTTTAATTTTCCTTAGGCGCTCTAATTGGTTTGAATCCAAATTCCCCACGCGAACGGGGGCACATTAGGCTCTCCACCGTATCTATTCCAAGAGAAGATTTTTATTTATTTTGTTTTTCATTCTCTTCGTTTTATTTGAGCTGTGCCGTTATAGCAACGAAGTGTGGGCTTTTTCGGTTAGCTCTTGAAACTCCCGTAAGAGATGGTGCTGTACACTCCCTAACTTCACTTAGGCTAAGGCAGTGTACCACCGACTCTACACGAAGGTCCACCCCAGATTTCAAGATGCCACAAGTTTTCACTCGAAAACAGACTATTCAACTCCTTAGGACTAAATCCTCCTAGCACAATAAAGGAGCTAAAGGTATGCTCAAAATCTACTTTCCACTTTTTTCTGAATACCCGGGACTTCATTTCGTGAACAGGTGCGCAAGATACTAAAAATTAAAGACATCCCTACTACAGTTCTTCCTGTTCTCAGAGACTCTTATACTGAACTCTCTTCGGTTTCAAGCTTCACTAATTGCCCAACTCAAAATTTTTAATTTTTTTCTTGATTTTCTGGTTTTCTAATTTTTTATATTCTCATATTTTCCTAGACTCTATATGCTTTTGGCCAACTCGACTAATCACAACGATTGGGTAGGGGACTCAATAATGTAAACGTGCAAATAATGCAAAAAAATTTAAACTAACACAGTACGACAACATATTGAAACACTCTACACTAACCACACGTACTACACAATACGACACAACTACATGTAACCGGCGATGCATAACTGACATGGCTAGCAAAATATACACAACCCCCCCCCACTTAAGCGATTCGTTTTTCCTCAACGAATTTAGAGATCAAACAGGAGGTTTCCTTGCTTAAATGTGTAGGCGGTGGATTTCAACAACCAGCGCTTCAAACGTAGAAATAAGAGAAAGAGTTAGAGGTACCTGGGTGCCCGGACCTACATGGGCACCGTTTCCGCGAAATTGCAACAATAAGGGGTCTTGTGGACCGTTGACAATTCCGGAGAAGTCTCACCTCACGTCCGAATTCCGATGCGCATACCCAACATTCTCTATCGCAAGCATCAAGAAGGGAAATCCAGAGCGTCTTCTGTACCTGTGTCCCTGCACACTGACTGGAAGAATTAACACAACTCTCTCTCACCCCTCAAAATTAAATATGGAGAACTAAAAGAAAAAAACATAAATACATAGCATCCTACTCTACATTGGGTTTCCTCCCAAGTATCTCTTGTAATTTAAGGTCGAAGCCCGACCCGGTTAACTCAACCGAAAAGGAAAGTGGAGACTGCTTTATCCCTCCACTTCTTCTTATTCCACCATCTCTTTTCCAAAACCTCACGTGCACCCCTGTGATGTGTAGATGGTAGAGAGTTGTAGAAGCTGACTCTTTTCATCTTGCAATTTATCTGCTTGATCAACTTCCACAAAGTACCACTGGACTCACATGCATCATTTTCCATAAATCCATCCCAGTAGTACCTCATTGGTTCTATATGCTCTTCAATGACCCATGAAATTCATCCACACCCCCCACACTTGCTGACTTCCAACTCCTTGACTACGGCATATGGATGATCAATATAATCGCCCATAGAACAACAGATTGGAAGTTGCTCATCACATTCTTCTGTAGGGTTTTGATTCATGGATCGCGCAAACGGAAGCATAATCAAACAAACAACCATGCAAAACCCTCCAAGGATCACAAGTCTAGATGCATAACGATAGTGAAGGTAAGAAATCATAAACACACCTTTGGGTTCTCCTTGATGACTTCAAACGCGAATAGTGTCACGTTCTCTATAGTTGATCCACGCCTAGAGTTGATCCTAGATCTCCAATCTCCTTGGTGCTAGCCCGGAATGAGAGGAGGGTGAAGGAATCACGCAAAACGAGGCAAAAAGAAGGGCTCGGCCTCCTTTTGGCGTCGGGGATGAGGGGGCGGCGGCAAGGGGGCGGCGTCCTCCTTGTTGCTTGCTCTCTCTCTCCTTTGTTCTCTCCCACTCTTGTTATGTTCTCTTTAGAGCATAAGTTATTCAGGAAGGAAGGAAGGAGGGTCATTTATATAGTCCAACAACTCCTTGTTAACTACCTAAAGGACTTATTCTAGTCCTACTAGAATTCAATTTAGTCCCTTCCTTGCAAATTAGTCCCTACTAAGTTTGCAAGGGTTTGCAAAGTGATCCTTCTAATTAATTAATCCAATTAATTAATTCCCAAATCTAGTACAACTCTATATAGCGTGTGACCCCATAGGTTCTATCTAGTTGGTAGCAACTCTTTGCTAATATGGAGCGGTTTCTAGCAAAACATCCATTCTAGCCAACTAATAGAATAGTCATCTAGACAACCTTGTACAAGTAATTGTCTCATCCCTTTGCCTCCATATCCGGATTGGACACGAGACATACAAGTCACACTCGTATATCCAATCCCTAGTTTCTCGATCCATGGAATAGCCTTATTCGTGCAAATAACATCAATATCCCATATATTGATTTATTTGAGTCTGGCCAGACATTCTATAAGCACTATCCTTCGAGTGGCCTTGGATATTTGCTCCCGTTATGTGGGAGGGGCAAATCCTCTCTACGTCCACTACGATCTCTAAGCTTGCTTCTCATTGTATCCAGTACACGCCTTTATAACTACCCAGTTACGGTGTAGCGTTTAACGCTACCAAGATCACAATGATCCACAACTAGAATATCTAGTGACTTCAAGTCTAAGGATGACAATACCATTGTACCCGAGAAGCACTTGTGACTTAACATAACGTGTATGTAGCCTTCTCGGTGATGGGTCAATCCAGTGCAACATTCCGTAATGCACACCTATGTGTTGGATCATGATATCTCCATATCAATCCAACCCCATACTAGTCTATAGATGATTGTCCCATTTAATCATTATACTTGACTAGGGATATTTAAGATAAACAACACGATTGTAAATCTAAGGACTTCATTATATTAAATATCCAATAAATAATAAATGAATTTTCTAGCCATATACAAATTCATACTAAACTAGATTGCCTCTACGGCATCTATTCCAACAGTCTCCCACTTGCACTAGAGCCAATCTGGCGCATCTCGTATGCCCATACTCCTAGTGTGCCCTTCATGCTTCCACTGCGTGAGAGGCTTCGTAAGCGGGTCTGACAGATTATCATCTGTAGGAATCTTGCATATCCGAACGTCTCCTCTATCGATAATATCTCGAATCAGATGAAACTTCCTGAGCACATGCTTGGACTTCTGGTGCGATCTGGGTTCCTTTGATTGCGCGATCGCCCCAGTGTTGTCACAGAACAACTCCACTGGATCCGCAATGCTAGGGACCACACCAAGTTCAGAAACAAACTTTCTGATCCAAACAGCCTCCTTTGCTGCGCCATTTGCAGCAATGTACTCAGCCTCTGTTGTAGAATCAGCTACCGTCTCTTGCTTGGAACTCTTCCAGCTCACCGCTGCTCCATTCAGGCAAAACACATATCCCGACTGTGATCTAAAGTCATCTCTATCGGTTTGGAAGCTTGCATCAGTGTAACCCCTTACACGCAACTCTTCCTCACCGCCAAACATCAAGAAAGCATCCTTAGTTCTTCTCAAGTACTTTAGGATGTTCTTGACAGCAATCCAGTGACTCTCACCTGGATTGGATTGGTATCTGCTTGTCATACTCAAGGCATATGACACATCTGGTCTAGTACATAACATGGCGTACATGATAGATCCTATGGCCGAGGCATAGGGAATCCTACTCATGCGTTCCTTCTCAATCTCATTGGAAGGACCACCACTCTTCGAAAGAGCGATTCCATGTGACATGGGCAAGAACCCCTTCTTGGAGTCTTGCATGTTGAACCGTTTCAACACCTTGTCAATATATGTACTCTGACTTAGGCCTAGCAACCTCTTAGATCTATCTCTATAGATCTTTATACCGAGTATATAGGCTGCTTCCCCTAAGTCCTTCATTGAGAAACACTTTCCTAGCCAATCTTTCACAGATTGCAGCATGAGAATGTCGTTTCCAATGAGTAGTATGTCATCCACATACAAGACCAGAAAAGCTACAGAGCTCCCACTAACCTTCTTGTAAACACAAGACTCATCTTCGTTTCTTATGAAGCCAAACTCTTTGACTACTTCATCAAAACGTCGATTCCAACTCCTAGAAGCTTGCTTCAATCCATAAATGGATCGTTGCAGCTTACAGACTTTGTTGGCTTGCTTTGGATCCTCAAAACCCTCCGGCTGTATCATATACACATCCTCGAGGAGATTCCCATAAAGGAATGCTGTTTTGACATCCATCTGCCAAATCTCATAGTCGTAGTATGCTGCAATTGCAAGTAGGATTCGGATGGATTTGGTCATTGCGACTGGTGAAAAGGTTTCATCATAGTCAATACCATGAATCTGTCTGAATCCTTTAGCCACCAATCGGCCCTTATAGGTAATCACATTACCATCCATGTCGATCTTCTTCTTGAAGACCCACTTGCACCCTATGGGCCGCGCCCCATCAGGTGGTTCCACCAAAGTCCATACTTTGTTGGTATACATGGATTCCATCTCGGATCTCATGGCCTCAAGCCACTTCTGCGAGTCTGAGCCATTCATGGCCTCCTCATAGGTAGTAGGCTCATCATCTATGAGCATCGTGTCGCCGGAATCAGTTACGAGAAGTCCGTACCTCTCGGGTTCCTGGCGCACTCTACTAGATCTACGAAGCTCTTGTGTTACCTGAACAGGTGGATCCACAACTGCTTGTGATTCCTGTTCATGTTCCATAATCGGTTCAGTGATTTGTGGTTCTTGAACTCCTTCAAGTTCTACATTCCTCCCATTTGCTTCTTTAGAGACAAACTCTCTTTCTAGAAACACGCCGGTCCGAGCAACAAACACTTTGTTCTCGGTTGGATTGTAGAAGTAGTATCCCTTAGTTTCCTTAGGGTACCCCACAAATTTACACTTATCCGATTTAGGCCCTAGCTTGTCTGATTGTAAACGTTTTACATAGACATCGCAGCCCCAAATCCTCATGAACGACAGTGTGGGACGCCTCCCACTCCACATCTCATATGGTGTCTTCATGACTGATTTAGATGGAACACGGTTAATGGTGAAAGCTGCACTTAATAGAGCGTAGCCCCAAAATGATAATGGAAGATCGGTTTGACACATCATAGACCGAACCATATCCAATAGGGTTCGATTCCTCCTCTCGGACACGCCATTCCATTGTGGCGTTCCGGGTGGAGTGAGTTGGGACACGATCCCACACTCTCTAAGATAGTCGTCAAACTCTTGGCTCAAGTATTCTCCTCCACGATCCGATCGTAGAGCCTTGATACTTTTGCCAAGTTGCTTCTCTACTTCATTCTTGAATTCTTTGAACACTTCAAAGGATTCGGATTTTGCCCTCATAAGGTACACAAATCTATATCTACTGTAATCATCAGTAAACGTAATGAAGTAGACATAACCACCCCTGGCAAGCGTGGCAAATGGCCCACACACATCGGTATGTATGAGCGCCAATTGCTCACTAGTCCTCTCACCTTTCTTATTGAAAGGGGACTTTGTCATTTTTCCCAATAAACAAGCCTCACATGTCTCATATGATTCAAAATCAAATGAGTCTAGCAATCCATCCTTATGGAGTCTAGATACACGTTTCTCATTTATGTGGCCTAAACGACAATGCCATAAATAAGCAGGATTTAAATCATTTATTTTAGTCCGCTTGGTATTAATGTTGTAGACAGGACTGCATAGATCAAGGACATAAAGTCCATTAAATAATTGCGCACTAAAATAGTGAATATTATTCAAATAAAAGGAACAACAATTGTTCTTTATTGAAATAATAAAACCTTCCTTGTCCAAACAAGAAATAGAAATAATGTTTCTGCTCATAGCAGGCACAAAATAGCAATTATTTAATTCTAAAACTAATCCTGAAGGCAGAGATAGCTCGCACACGCCTATGGCCAACGCAGCAACCTTTGCTCCATTCCCAACGCGCAGATCTACCTCCCCTTTAGCCAATCTTTTACTTCTCTTTAGATCCTGCATATTTCGACAAATATGAGATCCACATCCAGTATCTAATACCCATGATGTAGAGACAGTTAAATTGACATCTACAACAAAAATACCTGGTGGTGGTGGAATCACTATTCCAAGCCTCTTGTCCTCCAGATATTTTGGGCAGTTCCTCCTCCAGTGTCCAGGTTGACTACAGTAGTGACATTCACCCTTAGTCACGACCTTGGCAATGCCACCAACAGGCTTAAGGGCTTGTTCCTTGGTCTTGGCAACTGACTTGCCTTTGCCCTTGGAGGAAGAGGCAAACCTTTTGCCCTTTCCTTTATGCACCATCATAATGGCCTTGCCCTTACCCTTGTTGATGCTCTGTTCAGCCTTCCTCAACATGTTGAGCAAATCTGGCAGTGGTTTAACGATCTCGTTCATGTTATAGTTCATAATGAACTGTCCATAACTTTCAGGCAACGATTGCAACACGAGATCGGTTGCCAACTCTTGGCCGACCGGGAACCCAAGCCGGGCGAGATTCTCCAAGTACCCGATCATTCGGAGTACATGGGGTCCCACCGGGTTCCCTTCTGCCAGATGACATTTGAACAGTGCCTTTGAGACCTCATACCTCTCTACCCTCGCCTGCTCTTGGAAGAGCTGCTTTAGATGTTCGATCATATCGACAGCATTCATGTTCTCATGTTGCTTCTGAAGCTCATAGGTCATGGTGCAAAGCATTAGGCAGGCCGCATCATTAGCGTCATCAACACGCTTTTGATACGCCTTTAAGGCAGCAGGTGTCTGATTCTCTGGACCTTCTGGAACATGCTCCTCTATTGCGTACAGCTTCTTCTCTTGCTTGAGAACAATTCTCAAGTTTCTGTACCAATCAAGAAAGTTGGTTCCAGAGAGCTTGTCCTTCTCAAGGACAGATCGTAGGGAATGTTGTGAACTCGATGAGTTGTTTGCCATTTGGAATTCTACAAAGGGAAAATACGCAAGTTTTAGTATTTATGAATTTTTGACTATATTTAATAATGGCTATTTTATTAAATATAGCTCCCACTATTTTTCTACGGATTAATAACCCTCAAGATATTAATGCGGAAAATATCCTTATATTTTCTAGTGGGCCAAGATCCATCTTTTTCATCTCCTTATGAGCTTGCTTTGGCAAGTCACCCATAATTCGACTACTTCTTAGGTAGGAACAATTCCAATTGCATCCCATATGCAACTCTTGGTTCAATCGGGCAAATAACTCCTTATTTATCCATCCATATGGATAATCCCAATTGATTGCCTCTAGGTTTCTTAATCAAATTAATAGCCTAGTTGTGTTCAACCTCTTATCTAAACAATTGCACATTGTTACGTGCCATCGCATTCCATCATTATGAACCAAGTCGCCATGCTTTGGCACGCACGAACTTGACAAATAATGATGATAATGAGTGTTTAAATAACGAGAAGGCAAGAACACAATATTTAAAATTTGAGGGATTTTCAATTTTAATTTTAATTATCTTGTTGATCAATATCAACTAATCTATCTATTTGAGTTTGGGCACATCTCCAAATAATAGATCCGGGTTGTCTAATTATCTTATTATCCTAATTGCATGCATCATCCATACACCAACCACACAAATAATAAGACAATAAATAAACAACCACAAAACAGAAATTAAACGTGATATGGATATGGCCTTTTCTAGACTAAGATAATTCCAAGCCAATGGAATTATCTATGAACCCTAAACAAACACATCTCCATGCGTCTTGATCTTTTGGTCCATCCTTCATAGTCATGTGGTGTGCTCCATGCTCCATGCTCCATCTTTTGTGGCTTCTTTGGCTTTGGGCTTCTTTTCTCCAATCTTGGCTAATAATCTACTTTATCTAGTACTAGCTAATATCTATACTAAATAAAATAAATCTCACAAGTTGAGAAAAAAAAATGGCACGCAGGCCATAAAACCCTAATTAATTATTACAATTAATTGATCAGCTCGCAGGCCGTAAAACCAAACCACAAAATTAAACATCCACATCAAACCACATCCTAAGGCCATATCCAATCACCATGCGATTTGCACATAAACAGTTAAAATCCAATTTTAACGCGCTTGGTCAATTTTAATTGATTTTAGGATTTCTAGGGTTAAAACGGTCCATGGGCCCAACAATCCAATTGTCCGGGCCCAAACAAAGTGAACCATAAGGCCCTAGGGCCGGCCCGGCCCAAAACCCGCAAGCTAGGCCCGCGGGTTAGGGCCGCCCGGCCCCTTAGGGCGCCAATCTTGGGCGGCAAGCAAGGGGGCGGTCCCCTAGGGGGCCGAACCTCCTTGTGGAGGTTGTTTCCAAAACAACCTCCTTGCTTGTAGCCCAAGTTTGGTTGTTTCCTTGTTTTGGGAGAACTCCTTCTTCCCCAAGGATGCCCAAACCCTAGATCTAAGATCCTAAAATTTCTCAAACTCACCAATACATGCATCTAATGCAAAATTGGGTCTTGTTATGATTAATTCTTTGACAAATTGCATCCAATGCTTGATTTGTCTTGTTTTACGCGATAAACAACAAATTAAGGTGTAAAACAACAAGAATGTAACACATAAACTACGTTTATGCTCTATGACCTGTGGCTCTGATACCACTGTAGGGTTTTGATTCATGGATCGCGCAAACGGAAGCATAATCAAACAAACAACCATGCAAAACCCTCCAAGGATCACAAGTCTAAATGCATAACGATAGTGAAGGTAAGAAATCATAAACACACCTTTGGGTTCTCCTTGATGACTTCAAACGCGAATAGTGTCACGTTCTCTATAGTTGATCCACGCCTAGAGTTGATCCTAGATCTCCAATCTCCTTGGTGCTAGCCCGGAATGAGAGGAGGGTGAAGGAATCACGCAAAACGAGGCAAAAAGAAGGGCTCGGCCTCCTTTTGGCGTCGGGGATGAGGGGGCGGCGGCAAGGGGGCGGCGTCCTCCTTGTTGCTTGCTCTCTCTCTCCTTTGTTCTCTCCCACTCTTGTTATGTTCTCTTTAGAGCATAAGTTATTCAGGAAGGAAGGAAGGAGGGTCCTTTATATAGTCCAACAACTCCTTGTTAACTACCTAAAGGACTTATTCTAGTCCTACTAGAATTCAATTTAGTCCCTTCCTTGCAAATTAGTCCCTACTAAGTTTGCAAGGGTTTGCAAAGTGATCCTTCTAATTAATTAATCCAATTAATTAATTCCCAAATCTAGTACAACTCTATATAGCGTGTGAACCCATAGGTTCTATCTAGTTGGTAGCAACTCTTTGCTAATATGGAGCGGTTTCTAGCAAAACATCCATTCTAGCCAACTAATAGAATAGTCATCTAGACAACCTTGTACAAGTAATTGTCTCATCCCTTTGCCTCCATATCCGGATTGGACACGAGACATACAAGTCACACTCGTATATCCAATCCCTAGTTTCTCGATCCATGGAATAGCCTTATTCGTGCAAATAACATCAATATCCCATATATTGATTTATTTGAGTCTGGCCAGACATTCTATAAGCACTATCCTTCGAGTGGCCTTGGATATTTGCTCCCGTTATGTGGGAGGGGAAAATCCTCTCTACGTCCACTACGATCTCTAAGCTTGCTTCTCATTGTATCCAGTACACGCCTTTATAACTACCCAGTTACGGTGTAGCGTTTAACGCTACCAAGATCACAATGATCCACAACTAGAATATCTAGTGACTTCAAGTCTAAGGATGACAATACCATTGTACCCGAGAAGCACTTGTGACTTAACATAACGTGTATGTAGCCTTCTCGGTGATGGGTCAATCCAGTGCAACATTCCGTAATGCACACCTATGTGTTGGATCATGATATCTCCATATCAATCCAACCCCATACTAGTCTATAGATGATTGTCCCATTTAATCATTATACTTGACTAGGGATATTTAAGATAAACAACACGATTGTAAATCTAAGGACTTCATTATATTAAATATCCAATAAATAATAAATGAATTTTCTAGCCATATACAAATTCATACTAAACTAGATTGCCTCTAGGGCATCTATTCCAACATCTTCCCCATAAGAATCCTCATACAGTAATTGTTCCAGCTCATCGCAGACTTGCGTGACATAGGATATGGAGAATTCATCATTAATCAGAGTTGGGGCTTTTACCTCAATATTACTGAGCACAAGTGTTTCACCAGCTTCATCGTCGGCACACCACAGGCTTCCAATGCCGGTGTCTTTCCATTCATGCCAAGGATGTGAGGGCGACTGCGGTCTTGGCTCGCAATATGGCAGATCTTCCCATCATGGGCACACAGATCCACCCCAGTGTGAATCGGAGTTTGAGTCCTCATAAATGGCAGGGTCCACCAATGGTTCCTGGACACTGCAGTCTTCGCTCGGCTCAGGTATATCTTCTTCCACTTGTGGTGGTGATGATGAAGGTTCAATATGAGGCTCACTGTCATGTGGCAAGGGCTCCTCTTGTGGTTCTTGAATACTAGATTCCCCTGCCGTTGACAGTTTTTTTACTCGTTTCTTTATCCTCTCCATCATCTCCCTCACATATTCCCTACCTGTGGCTGAATCCTCTTGTGGTAATTGTGTAGCTATGGACAAATTTTAGCGCACACTTTGATGTCCTCCATAATACTACGTCGTTCTGCCATAATCACTGATGAGTCTTCCTGGTACTGATGAAGCTGGGGTGCATGTACTCGACACAAGTCTCTACGGTCGTGCCAAATGCCGCATACAAAGCACCAAGTTATGCATGCGTCCTCGTCTTCATGGTTACCCCTGCAGTGGAAACAGTAGGGGGGAACCGAATAAAAGTCTTCGCTCCACATGCTTATATTATCTCTTGCTTCCTGCGTTCCTAAAAAACAGACTCACAAGACACCCATGAAGCACAAAGATATAGAATAAAAGGATTAAAACTAAAACTAAAATAAAAGTATTCTAAACTAACTCCTAACTAAATAATCTACCGCTGTCCCCCGCAATGGCGCAAAAAACTTGACGCGATTTCTTAACGCGTATGCCCAAGTGCACGGTCAAGTAATATAGGGGTGGTATTTCAACCACGATTTATCGATCCCACGAGGACAGACTTTAGATTATCTAATTATTTATTTAATTTAGAGTACGGTGCATGAGGAAAGATTTGATTGATTTAAGATTGAAATAACATCTAAGCTAATATTTTTGTATTTTTATTTTAATAAACTAAATATGGAGAAACTGGACATTCTCTAGATCACCTAGGGCTGTAGACGAATTCCGGTTAAGCTATGTAACAAGTTAATGCTATTCTAGTTCAGTCGGGTAATCGGCTATGACAATATCCTCTCAGTCTCATGTCATTTTACGTCTCGGTTAACTACAATCTCCTCTCGGTCTCATGTTGTCTACCAGTCCATTCTAGCAAGTCATCTACTGGTACGATAACGGGACCTGTCGGTCAATCGTTTCACAGAACATCTGGATAATCCTACCGAATCTACCCACACTAAGGCCAATCCTAACACTTCTCCTTTTAGGTCTTAATGATTAGGGATTGTGTTCATACACTCATCACTACTAGGTTAAGTCACCGTCATGCACTTTCTCGTTGATTTACAAGTCCGATTCGCGAATCCATTCTTGTTAAGGTTTAAGCACAATGTAAGAACATGTAACAAGAACAAGTATTAACTATAATCATGATTATAATGTATGAAGAACCCTAGTTTCATGATTATTAAATCTTAAACTAGTCGTGCCAATAGACTAGATTCATCAACAAGTTCATGAAATTAACATTCAATCGATAGAAATAATCCAAAGCATGAGAAAAACTCTAAAATCCGGAAAATAACCGTCTACATAAACCCTAGGCTCTCGTAGAGAAGCCTAGCAAAATTTCTAGCTAGAAAAAATCAACCAAACACGGTGCAATAGTTTCTCCATACGAAGATTGAGAGAGAAGAAGAAGAAATAAAAAACCTAGCTCTCCAATGGTGGCTTCGGTGTTCTCCCCGTCTCCGTTTTCTTCTTCTCACGTTCCTCCTTCTCCTTTCTTTTCACGTCCCTCTTTTATTTTTAGGTCTATGGTATATTAATTAATCACCAAAGACTCTTAATTAATAACTCTAAACTCCCCCATTAAGTTCCCGTTCGTGAATGAGCATCTTTCCTTCTGATCGCACGACCTGAAAAATCATGGTCGTGTGATCAGCTCTGATCCTACTTCCTGATCGCACGACCAAAAGCTCTGGTCGTGATATACAGTGAGTTTGGATATTTTCTGATTGTACGACCACAATATCCTGGTTGTGCGATCACCTGGAGTCTTTTTTTTTTCTTTTTTTTCTCTTCAATGGGTGCTAAAATGTGATTACCCAAACTTCTGAAAATGACACTTGCGTCCCCTCTTCATGTCTCTCTCCATTTTCTTTACGATTTCTTCTCCACTTTAGCTCCCGATTAATCTCCCAAGCTTGTTTCTCCTCTCCGCTTCATCTCCCAAGCTCTGTTCCCTGCCAAAACAACACGAAACACAACCCGTGCGATCAAACGTGAGAAAAATACATAAAATAATGCGAGAAACGCCTGGATTAATAATATAATGCCTAGAGCTAAAATTCTACGTTTTCTCTCTAACCATAGCGTAAAACTAAGATTATCAACCCGGAAAGCACGCCAAACTATAAAAACGTGCAAGAAATATAACTCTAATAGAGAGTTATCAGTTAACATTCTTTTTTGTAGAAGTATTAATATTTGTTCAATAATGTTGTAGCTTTATGAAATATTTTATTATATATACATAAAAAATATAGCAAGCTGAATCTTTACGATTCACGATTCGATTAAATTTACAATTCAGTGAAGGTGAATTTCGATTCACTATTTGAATCCCGATTTGACAACTATGTTTTCTTGTATCAAATTAAGCATAAAATGTCTATCACGTTAGAGAAAAAGGAATGATACGCCTAAATAAGATGGCTCTATTGTTAAAGAGAGGGTCGTAATTGTAGTTACATAGAAATAGAACTATGTGGCTAGTGTGCCAATTGTAACGAAATGGTAGTACGGAGTCCTGTTAGCATTTACTTAGCTAAGTTTATGTTACATTACTTGATTGCTTCAACATGCGGGTTCCAGTTGATTTTAGAGATGTCACTTTGATAGACTAAGTTTAGCTGACGATACGATACAAAGATTTGCTATTTTTTCCATATTGTAGTGTGTAGCAAAATGTACAATATTATTGTAAAAAAAAATAGTATATTGTCGTATCATATTAACATGAAACTAACTTGACTGATGAAATCACCAAATTCTACTGATTATTAACAAGAAACTAATTGTCTTGATACATGCCAATATCGAGCATATCCAAGAGAAGCCCATTTTCTTCGTTACTTCCTCTAGATAGCTCCACCTAAATATATCAAAAGCATTCATCATATGAAGTTTCATAGTCATCAAACCATTCTTTCATTTTTTTACTGCAACGCAAAACCTCTTGTGCAATTAAAATATTATCAGTGATAAGTATGTTACTTACAAATGCACTTTGAGATTCTGAAATAAACTCAATTTTTAGCCTATTAGTCAAGGCTTTGAACAACTTTTTATAGATGAATGTGCAAAGGCTTGTAGGCCTATATGTTGGAATAGATGCCCTAGAGGCAATCTAGTTTAGTATGAATTTGTATATGGCTAGAAAATTCATTTATTATTTATTGGATATTTAATATAATGAAGTCCTTAGATTTACAATTGTGTTGTTTATCTTAAATATCCCTAGTCAAGTATAATGATTAAATGGGACAATCATCTATAGACTAGTATGGGGTTGGATTGATATGGGGATATCACGATCCAACACATAGGTGTGCATTACGGAATGTTGCACTGGATTGACCCATCTCCGAGAAGGCTACATACACGTTATGCTAAGTCACAAGCGCTTCTCGCGGTGCAATGGTATTGTCATCCTTAGACTTGAAGTCACTAGATATTCTAGTTGTGGATTATTGTGCTCTTGGTAGCGTTAAACGCTACACCGTAACTGGGTAGTTATAAAGGCGTGTACTGGATACAATAAGAAGCAAGCTTAGAGATCGTAGTGGACGTAGATAGGATTTGTCCCTCCCACATAACGGGAGCAAATATCCTAGGCCACTCGAGGGATAGTGCTTATAGAATGTCTGGCCAGACTCAAATAAATCAATATGGGATATTGATGTTATTTGCACGAATAAGGCTATTCCCATGGATCGAGAAACTATAGATTGGATATACGAGTGTGACTTGTATGTCTCGTGTCCAATCCGGATATGGAGGCAAAGGGATGAGACAATTACTTGTACAAAGGTTGTCAAGATGACTATTCTATTAGTTGGCTAGAATGGATGTTTTGCTAGAAACCGCTCCATATTAGCAAATAGTTGCTACCAACTAGATAGAACCTATGGGGTCACACGCTATATAGAGTTGAACTAGATTTGGGAATTAATTAATTGGATTAATTAATTAGAAGGATCACTTTGCAAACCCTTGCAAACTTAGTAGGGACTAATTTGCAAGGAAGGGACTAAATTGAATTCTAGTTGGACTAGAATAAGCCCTTTAGGTAGTTAACAAGGAGTTGTTGGACTATATAAAGGACCCTCCTTCCTTCCTTCCTCATAACTTATGCTCATTAGTGAACATAACAAGAGTGGGAGAGAACAAAAGGAGAGAGAGCAAGCAACAAGGAGCCCGACGCCGCCCCTTTCTGCCGCCCTCGTCCCCGTCGGCCAAAAGAGGCCGAGACCCTCTTTTGGGTCTTGTTTTGCGTGATTTCTTCTTCCTCTTCCTATTCCGGGCTAGCACCAAGGAGTTTGGGAGATCTAGGATCAACTCTAGGCGTGGATCAACTATAGAGAACGTGACATTATTCGCGTTTGAAGTCATCAAGGAGAACCCAAAGGTGTGTTTATGATTTCTAACCTTCACTATCGTTATGTCTCTAGACTTGTGATCCTTGGAGGGTTTTGCATGGTTTTATGTTTGATTATGCTTCCGTTGCGCGATCCATGAATCAAAACCCTACAGTGGTATCAGAGCCATAGGTCATAGAGCATAAACGTAGTTTATGTGTTACGTTTTTAGTTGTTTTACACCTTAATTTGATTGTTTATCGCGTAAAACAAGACAAATCAAGCATGGGATGCAATTTGTCAATAACTAAGCATAACAAGATCCAATTTTTGCATTGGATGCATGAATTGGTGAGTTTGAGAAATTTTAGGATCTTAGATCTAGGGTTTGGGCATCCTTGGGGAAGAAGGAGTTCTCCCAAAACAAGGAAACAACCAAACTTGGGCTCCAAGCAAGGGAGTTGTTTTGGAAACAACTCCCATAAAGGGGTTCGGCCCCCCTAGGGACCGCCCCCCCTTGCTTGCCGCCCATGCTTGGCCGCCCTAAGGGGCCGGGCGGCCCTAACCCGCGGGCCTAGCTTGCGGGTTTTGGGCCGGGCCGGCCCTAGGGCCTTATGGTTCACTTTATTAGGCCCGGGCAATTGGATTGTTGGGCCCATGGACCGTTTTAACCCTAGAAATTCTAAAATCAATTAAAATTGACCAAGCGCGTTAAAATTGGATTTTAACTGTTTATGTGCAAATCGCATGGTGATTGGATATGGCCTTAGGATGTGGTTTGATGTGGATGTTTAATTTTGTGGTTTGGTTTTACGGCCTGCGAGCTGATCAATTAATTGTAATAATTAATTAGGATTGTATGGCCTGCGTGCCATTTTTTTTCTCAACTTGTGAGATTTATTTTATTTAGTATAGAATTTAGCTAGTGCTAGATAAAGTAGATTGTTAGCCAAGATTGGAGAAAAGAAGCCCAAAAGCCAAAGAAGCCACAAAAGATGGAGCATGGAGCATGGAGCAATCCACAAGACTATGAAGGATGGACCAAAAGATCAAGACGCATGGAGATGTGTTTGCTTTAGGGTTCATAGATAATTCCATTGGCTTGGAATTATCTTAGTCTAGAAAAGGTCATATCCACATCACGTTTATTTTTCAGTTTTGTGGTTGTTTATTTATTGTCTTATTATTTGTGTGGTTGGTGTATGGATGATGCATGCAATTAGGATAATAAGATAATTAGACAACCCGGATCTATTATTTGGAGTTGTGCCCAAACTCAAATAGATAGATTAGTTGATGTTGATCAACAAAAAAATTAAAGAATTGAATTTAAAATCCCTCAAAATTCAAATATTGTGTTCTTGCCTTCTCGTTATTTAAACACTCATTATCATCATTATTTACCGAGCTCGTGCGTGCCAAAGCATGGCGACTTGGTTCATAATGATGGAATGCGGTGGCACGTAACAATGTGCAATTGTTTAGATAAGAGGTTGAACACAACTAGGCTATTAATATGATTAAGAAACCTAGAGGCAATCAATTGGGATTATCCATATGGATGGATAAATAAGGAGTTATTTGCCCGATTGAACCAAGAGTTGCATATGGGATGCAATTGGAAATTGTTCCTACCTAAAGTAGTCAAATTATGGGTGACTTGCCAAAGCAAGCTCATAAGGAGATGAAAGATGGATCTTGGCCCACTAGAAAATATAAGGATATTTTCCGCATTAATATCTTGAGGGTTATTAATCCGTAGAAAAATAGTGGGAGCTATATTTAATAAACTAGCCATTATTAAATATAGTCAAAAATTCACAAATACTAAAACTTGCGTATTTTCCTTTTTGTAGAATTCCAAATGGCAAACAACTCATCGAGTTCACAACATTCCCTACGATCTGTCCTTGAGAAGGACAAGCTCTCTGGAATCAACTTTCTTGATTCGTACAGAAACTTGAGAATTGTTCTCAAGCAAGAGAAGAAACTGTACGCAATAGAGGAGCATGTTCCAGATGGTCCAGAGAACCAAACACTTGCTGCCTTAAAGGCGTATCAAAAGCGTGTTGATGACGCTAATGATGCGGCCTGCCTTATGCTTTGCACCATGACTTCTGAGCTTCAGAAGCAACACGAAAACATGAATGATGTCGATATGATCGAACATCTAAAGCAGCTCTTCCAAGAGCAGGCGAGGGTAGAGAGGTATGAGGTCTCAAAGTCACTGTTCAAATGTCATCTGGCAGAAGGGAACCCGGTGGGACCTTATGTTCTCCGAATGATCGGGTACTTGGAGAATCTCGCCCGACTAGGGTTCCCGGTCGGCCAA
Source organism: Linanthus parryae (assembly GCA_023055425.1). Classification (NCBI taxonomy): domain Eukaryota; kingdom Viridiplantae; phylum Streptophyta; class Magnoliopsida; order Ericales; family Polemoniaceae; genus Linanthus; species Linanthus parryae. Next base: position 129,920,255 of record JALGPY010000001.1, read on the forward strand.
GAGTTGGCAACCGATCTCGTGTTGCAATCGTTGCCCGAGAGTTATGGACAGTTCATTATGAAGTATAACATGAACGAGATCGTTAAACCACTGCCAGATTTGCTCAACATGTTGAGGACGGCTGAACAGAGCATCAACAAGGGTAAGGGCAAGGCCATGATGATGGTACAGAAAGGAAAGGGCAAAAGGTTTGCCTCTTCCTCCAAGGGCGAAGGCAAGTCAGTTGCCAAGTCCAAGGAACCTGCCCTTCAAGCCTGTTGGTGGCATTGCCAAGGCCGTGACTAAAGGTGAGTGTCACTACTGCAGTCAGCCTGGACACTGGAGGAGGAACTGCCCAAAATATCTGGAGGACAAGAGGCTTGGAATAGTGATTCCACCACCACCAGGTATTTTTGTTGTGGATGTCAATTTAACTGTCTCAACATCATGGGTATTAGATACTGGATGTGGATCTCATATTTGTCGAAATATGCAGGATCTAAAGAGAAGTAAAAGATTGGCTAAAGGAGAGGTAGATCTGCGCGTTGGGAATGGAGCAAAGGTTGCTGCGTTGGCCATAGGCGTGTGCGAGCTATCTCTGCCTTCAGGATTAGTTTTAGAATTAAATAATTGCTCTTTTGTGCCTGCTACGAGCAGAAACATTATTTCTATTTCTTGTTTGGACAAGGATGGTTTTATTATTTCAACAAAGAACAATTGTTGTTCCTTTTATTTAAATAATATTCACTATTTTAGTGCGCAATTATTTAATGGACTTTATGTCCTTGATCTAAGCAATCATGTCTACAACATTAATACCAAGCGGATTAAAATAAATGATTTAAATCCTGCTTATTTATGGCATTGTCGTTTAGGCCACATAAATGAGAAACGTGTATCTAGACTCCATAAGGATGGATTGCTAGACTCATTTGATTTTGAATCATATGAGACATGTGAGGCTTGTTTATTGGGAAAAATGACAAAGTCCCCTTTCAATAAGAAAGGTGAAAGGACTAGTGAGCAATTGGCACTCATACATACCGATGTGTGTGGGCCATTTGCCACGCCTGCCAGGGGTGGTTATGTCTACTTCATTACATTTACTGATGATTACAGTAGATATGGATTTGTGTACCTTATGAGGGCAAAATCCGAATCCTTTGAAGTGTTCAAAGAATTCAAGAATGAAGTAGAAAAGCAACTTGGCAAAAGTATAAAGGCTCTACGATCGGATCGTGGAGGAGAATACTTAAGCCAAGAGTTTGACGACTATCTTAGAGAGTGTGGGATCATGTCCCAACTCACTCCACCCGGAACGCCACAATGGAATGGTGTGTCCGAGAGGAGGAATCGAACCCTATTGGATATGGTTCGATCTATGATGTGTCAAACCGATCTTCCATTATCATTTTGGGGCTACGCTCTATTAAGTGCAGCTTTCACCATTAACCGTGTTCCATCTAAATCAGTCATGAAGACACCATATGAGATGTGGAGTGTGAGGCGTCCCACACTGTCGTTCATGAGGATTTGGGGCTGCGATGTCTATGTAAAACGTTTACAATCAGACAAGCTAGGGCCTAAATCGGATAAGTGTAAATATGTGGGGTACCCTAAGGAAACTAAGAGATACTACTTTCTACAATCCAACCGAGAACAAAGTGTTTGTTGCTCGGACCGGCGTGTTTCTAGAAAGAGAGTTTGTCTCTAAAGAAGCAAGTGGGAGGAATGTAGAACTTGAAGAGGTTCAAGAACCACAAATCACTGAACCGATTATGGAACATGAACAGGAACCACAAACAGTTGTGGAGCCACCTGTTTAGGTAACACAAGAGCTTCGTAGATCTAGTAGAGTGCGCCAGGAACCCGAGAGGTATGGACTTCTCGTAACCGATTCCGGTGACACGATGCTCATAGATGATGAGCCTACTACCTATGAGGAGGCCATGAGTGGCCCAGACTCGCAGAAGTGGATGGAAGCCATGAGATCCGAGATGGAATCCATGTATACCAACAAAGTATGGACTTTGGTGGAACCACCCCATGGGCCGCGGCCCATAGGGTGCAAGTGGGTCTTCAAGAAGAAGATCGACATGGATGGTAATGTGATTACCGATAAGGGCCGATTGGTGGCTAAAGGATTCAGACAGATTCATGGTATTGACTATGATGAAACCTTTTCACCAGTCGCAATGACCAAATCCATCCGAATCCTACTTGCGATTGCAGCATACCACGACTATGAGATTTGGCAGATGGATGTCAAAACTGCATTCCTTTATGGGAATCTCCTCGAGGACGTGTATATGATAGAGCCGGAGGGTTTTGAGGATCCAAAGCAAGCCAACAAAGTCTGTAAGCTGCAACGGTCCATTTATGGATTGAAGCAAGCTTCTAGGAGTTGGAATCGACGTTTTGATGAAGTGGTCAAAGAGTTTGGCTTTATCAGAAACGAAGATGAGTCTTGTGTCTACAAGAAGGTTAGTGGGAGCTCTGTAGCTTTTCTGGTCTTGTATGTGGATGACATACTACTCATTGGAAACGACATTCCCATGCTGCAATCTGTGAAAGATTGGCTAGGAAAGTGTTTCTCAATGAAGGACTTAGGAGAAGCAGCCGATATACTTGGTATAAAGATCTATAGAGATAGATCTAAAAGGTTGCTAGGCCTAAGTCAAAGTACATATATTGACAAGGTGTTGAAACGGTTTAACATGCAAGATTCCAAGAAGGGATTCTTGCCCATGTCACATGGAATCACTCTTTCGAAGAGTGGTTGTCCTTCCAATGAGATTGAGAAGGAACGCATGAGTAGGATCCCCTATGCCTCGGTCATAGGATCTGTCATGTACGCCATGTAATGTACTAGACCAGATGTGTCATATGCCTTGAGTATGACAAGCAAATACCAATCCAATCCAGGTGAGAGTCACTGGATTGCAGTCAAGAACATCCTAAAGTACTTGAGAAGAACTAAGGATGCTTTCTTGATATTTGGCGGTGAGGAAGAGTTGCGTGTAAGGGGTTACACTGATGCAAGCTTCCAAACCGACAGAGATGACTTTAGATCACAACCGGGATATGTGTTTTGCCTGAATGGAGCAGCGGTGAGCTGGAAGAGTTCCAAGCAAGAGACGGTAGCTGATTCTACAACAGAGGTTGAGTACATTGCTGCAAATGGCGCAACAAAGGAGGCTGTTTGGATCAGAAAGTTTGTTTCTGAACTTGGTGTGGTCCCTAGCATTGCGGATCCAGTGGAGTTGTTCTGTGACAACACTGGGGCGATCGCGCAATCAAAGGAACCAAGATCGCACCAGAAGTCCAAGCACGTGCTCAGGAAGTTTCATCTGATTCGAGATATTATCGATAGAGGAGACGTTCGGATATGCAAGATTCCTACAGATGATAATCTGTCAGACCCGCTTACGAAGCCTCTCACGAAGTGGAAGCATGAAGGGCACACTAGGAGTATGGGCATACGAGATGCGCCAGATTGGCTCTAGTGCAAGTGGGAGACTGTTGGAATAGATGCCCAAGAGGCAATCTAGTTTAGTATGAATTTGTATATGGCTAGAAAATTCATTTATTATTTATTGGATATTTAATATAATGAAGTCCTTAGATTTACAATTGTGTTGTTTATCTTAAATATCCCTAGTCAAGTATAATGATTAAATGGGACAATCATCTATAGACTAGTATGGGGTTGGATTGATATGGGGATATCACGATCCAACACATAGGTGTGCATTACGGAATGTTGCACTGGATTGACCCATCTCCGAGAAGGCTACATACACGTTATGTTAAGTCACAAGCGCTTCTCGCGGTGCAATGATATTGTCATCCTTAGACTTGAAGTCACTAGATATTCTAGTTGTGGATTATTGTGATCTTGGTAGCGTTAAACGCTACACCGTAACTGGGTAGTTATAAAGGCGTGTACTGGATACAATAAGAAGCAAGCTTAGAGATCGTAGTGGACGTAGATAGGATTTGTCCCTCCAACATAACATGAGCAAATATCCTAGGCCACTCGAGGGATAGTGCTTATAGAATGTCTGGCCAGACTCAAATAAATCAATATGGGATATTGATGTTATTTGCACGAATAAGGCTATTCCCATGGATCGAGAAACTATGGATTGGATATACGAGTGTGACTTGTATGTCTCGTGTCCAACCCGGATATGGAGGCAAAGGGATGAGACAATTACTTGTACAAAGGTTGTCAAGATGACTATTCTATTAGTTGGCTAGAATGGATGTTTTGCTAGAAACCGCTCCATATTAGCAAATAGTTGCTACCAACTAGATAGAACCTATGGGGTCACACGCTATATAGAGTTGAACTAGATTTGGGAATTAATTAATTGGATTAATTAATTAGAAGGATCACTTTGCAAACCCTTGCAAACTTAGTAGGGACTAATTTGCAAGGAAGGGACTAAATTGAATTCTAGTTGGACTAGAATAAGCCCTTTAGGTAGTTAACAAGGAGTTGTTGGACTATATAAAGGACCCTCCTTCCTTCCTTCCTCATAACTTATGCTCATTAGTGAACATAACAAGAGTGGGAGAGAACAAAAGGAGAGAGAGCAAGCAACAAGGAGCCCGACGCCGCCCCTTGCCGCCGCCCTCGTCCCCGTCGGCCAAAAGAGGCCGAGACCCTCTTTTGGGTCTCGTTTTGCGTGATTTTTTCTTCCTCTTCCTATTCCGGGATAGCACCAAGGAGTTTGGGAGATCTAGGATCAACTCTAGGCTTGGATCAACTATAGAGAACGTGACATTATTCGCGTTTGAAGTCATCAAGGAGAACCCAAAGGTGTGTTTATGATTTCTAACCTTCACTATCGTTATGTCTCTAGACTTGTGATCCTTGGAGGGTTTTGCATGGTTTTATGTTTGATTATGCTTCCGTTGCGCGATCCATGAATCAAAACCCTACACTATAATCTTTAACAAAAGTGGGATTATATACCTTTGGAATAAGGGAAACATGGGGGACGTTTATCCACTTTAGTAACTTCGATGCTCTTTGAAAGTATCGGCATGCTTTCAAATGTCAACCCCAATCAACTCCCAATGATCTTGATAAAACCTTGTACTGAAGCCATCGCAGCCAGCTGCTTTGTCTAGTGCCAACTCAAATGCAGTCATTTGAAGAAGAGTCGCTATTTCGTAAAAGATCATTTGAAAAGCACCCAAAAGGGCGTTATTGCATTAAAACTCAGATCTAGATATTTACCAAGTTTCTTGTATCAGAATTAAGCATAAAATATAGGGAAATTACAGATATGTGACATGTGGTATACGATCGGTTCTGTTAGTTGACCCGTGGTTTGAAAAGTGTCACTTAAGTGACATGTGGTTTGCTCCGTGTCTTACGTAGGTTTTCCCGTCCATATTTTCGTTAACAAATACTTAAATTAATTGCAGTTTAACCCATTTAATTCAAATGAATGCTCAAAATATCCAAAAAGGAAGAAAGAAATAATAAAATTATAAAACCAAACCCAATCCAGGGCGGAAGAAGATTCATTGTCACAAACATAACACCTACATATTTATTAAGATAGGAATTCGAGAAGGAATAAGAAATTCACTCAATCTAGCATTCTAAAAGCTTAACCTAATCTTTTTCTTCCCTTTTTTTTCTTTCTCAAATCACTTTGGGTATAATTTGAGCACTAGAAACAACTAAGGATGAATAGCCCAGAACAAACAACTGAAACAAATCTACCATTCCCACCTGATTCCTTCATCCACCGAATCAAGCCGCCATAACCGAACAACTTAAACAATCACAGTAACTAGATGGTCTCTGTTTTCACCATAGCCCAAAACTTACTACCATAGCCCAGAATCTCGAAATTCCGGCCTAGAATGAAAATTTGATTTTGACCACCACCGCTGCCTTGCCTTCTCAGCCACGAGAAAATATAGACTTTAACACCCAATTGATTGGGATTGAATAAATCACCTAAACCAGATGGTCTCTGTAACACCCCTTGATTCCCAGACTTTCCGTTCCGGACCGGAGAGCCCGGGTGGGTGCTACTTAATATGAAATGGTGGGAATCGAGAACAAACACTGCCATAGAAATATATTACATATGATAAAAGTTTCACACATCGTCTTAAAACATTATTACACAAAGTTAAAAGTCTAAGAGTTCGATTTACTAGACGTGCTGATAAAACTAGGTGAGTCCGCGTTTTCCCCGTCCTAAGCCAAGCCTTCTCCATCTAGACCTGCTGTGGGAATTAAAACAGGAACCGCAGTTTCTAAAGTCAGCAATGAAATACTGAGTGAGTAACACCCAAGCACGTAAATCGAGAACGAGATATTTTAACTCAAATAACAATAATAAATGGACGAAGAGTAAATATTTCACAAGTATTTAACTTCAAATGGAAATACAGCGGAAGTAAAAGACAGTGTAATAGTAAGACATTCCCGAGTTCTCGTAAGTTTTCAGAAAAATCTCCAATAATCACAATTAAATTCATATCCAATATTCAAACCATTTAATCTCAATATTTCCATTCCCATTAATATCCAATATCCAAACTATAAAATCCATTAGTTGATACGGGGAAGCATAATCCATCACAAGCATCCAAGACCTTAAGTGCCGGCACCGCCCTAAGACTTCTTGCGGCCAGAGAGGTGAGTACATGGAGCGACCCGGCAGGTTACGACCGGGTTAAAGTACACAGGCCGAGTGGACGAAGCCAACACGACAATAATAATCACAGGCCGAGTGGACGAAGCCAACACGACAATAATAATCATAGGCCGAGTGGCTAAAGCCAACACGACAATAAGTTTTCCCCGCACAACTCTTTCCACTTTACGTTATTAAACGTTATTATTTTCACGTGTCATTTTTAAAGAAAATATCTCAACACAATCCAGATCTCAAGTAAAGCATGTATGTCATAAAACACATTTTGAGACAAATTATAAAATCATATTTCGACACGAAAGAAGCTGGGTGCGCTAGACTTGGCATGTTTACTCACCTTGATAACACGGCAAATATGACGTCGGCTCTCACATGTAGACGTAACCTTCGTCTATAAACTCGTCACCTACAGTTATAATTTCTAAATCAATCACAAGTCCAAGTATGATTTGTGAAATGTTAAATTCCTAACAAGTCTCATTTTCCCATAACCCCATTAATTAATAGTATACAATATTTATATAATAAACCGGCGACGTATACCACAACTATATACATATTTATTTATTTATTATTTATTTATTTTCCTTATAGAAATATTACTACTAATATAAATAATGTCTCTTTAAAATTATTAAGTAAGAATTCACATATCAAATTTGTACACTCTCATAATTAGAAAATATTAATTTATTATACAACACATTTATTTGTGATTGACTACAAAATTTAATTCCAACTAATTTAATTATAGCAAATTATTTATTGGAAAATGTACATACTATAAAAGAATTAGATTCATAAATTAAATTCACCAAGAATATTTATTCCAAGAAAATCAGTGTTTAGTCATAATTATAGCTTTATTTTGGAGAAATAATTTATAATAATAATAAATTTTTAATCTATTTGTAAATAGAGGAGTTTACTATTGTAAATTAACTCCCTAACTTCTTTTATTTTATCAATATTAAACAAATAACATATTTTACTCAAAACACTAATTTATACGCACTTAGAAAATATTTATTTAGCAACATATATTTTTAGTTTTCTTATTTTTCAAGGGAATCAACAATATGGTATATTGAGTAACTCCTACATAGTTTTAAATAGCCAATTTTTCTTTTACACAATTAAAATATTATTTAGAAATGTTAGGAAATAGTTTTAATCTAAAAATAGCATGTTTGATTTTATAATTTATATGCAGTTTATATAAACAATAACTGAAACCCCCAAGTTCTGATAAAAGACACACAATGACCCCCTACTAGCAAATAACAGTTGGGTATGTGACAGATTATACCCTTAAAGTTTCTGAAACTACACTTTAACCCCTATTTCAAAAACACATAACACCCAATCGATCCAAGTTCGGATTTAGCTATTAAAATTGCAGTTTGATTATCAAAAACGAATCAAATGAGGATTTAGAAGTTACCCACACCAAAAATCGCGAAAAACGGTTGAGAATTGGGTCCGATTGAGGTTGCCGTCGAGGTGGCCGGCAGAGATGAACGATTCCGGCGACTGGGGCGTTCTTGGCTTCGATTGGCGGCGATTACAGCTTCATCGGACCTCTAGGAGTCGATTAGGATCGATTTGAGGGAGTGAGTATCGTCGGATAGCTCGGGTCGAGCTTCTCGCCGGCGTTAATGGAGGTCGCCAGAGTTGTGGTGGCTTTGGGTTGTTTCTGCAGTGGTTCACTGCAGTGGTGGCTTCCCCTTGGCTCGAAACAGAGAGAGTGATTCGAAACAGAGGGAGAGAAGAGAGGTGCAGATGGTGGTGGCGGGGTTCTGCCGTCGGGGACTCTGCCGGAGACGGCAGCGGCCTTGTGCCGCTGCTGTTTCTGCTGGGTTTTCGTCGGCTAATCCAGAGATAAGAGAGGGAGACAGAGAGAAATATTAGGGAGTGGTGAGGGAGAGATTGGGGTGGCTGGTGGTGGTGGCGTGCCGCTGCTTCCTCTGTTTTCGTCGGGCATAACAGGGGAGAGGGAGAGGGAGACAGAGGGAGGCAGGGAGGTGGGGGATGAAGTGGTGGTGGCAGTGGGGTGTGGCCGGTGGAGGTGGCGATGGTTTTGGTGGTGGTGATGGGTGAGAAGAGGGAGGCATGGTATGATTTTGAAGGAGGAGTTGAAGAAGAAGACAAGTCTTCTTGTTATGTGGGAAATTCATCAGTGGATTGTGTAAACTGGTGGAGAAAGCTTCTTCAATAATTTTTTATTATTTAATTTATTTATTCAGTTTTATTTTGGTTTATTAATTAATTAAATTTTATTTATTCACCCTTTAGGTATATAGCTCTCTTCAAACTACAACTACCACCCCCTACATTAACTAGTATATCTTTTCTTAAACTACAAATTCCTCCCCAATTCGCATTTAAGCTTCACGAATTGCTAGTATTTTACTCGTATAAAAACGGGGTATTACATCCTTCCCCCCTTAAATAGAGCTTGTCCTCGAAGCGCAAACCAACTAACCCACATAATACTAATATAAGACTTTATATGTATCACAACAGCCAATTCACATAATATGATATGTAGGAACAGTTAACACACACAATATATTAATTGCATTAATATTTAGTTCGATGTGGCACAAGGATCAAGGTCACGAAAACTAAAGGGTTACAGTCTCTGTTTTCACCATTTGCTCGTCGTCTCTGTAGCACACCACCAAGCCCATACCCTAGGTGCCACTCCAATTGGTCGGCCAATTTGGCGGTTGTGTTTGTCGACTATGGTGTGAAGAATGCGAGAGAAAGAGGTTCAGTATCACGGGGATACGCGTGATGTGGTATCGCGGGACACTTTAATTGGTTGATTATGTGATTATTTTCATACATTGATACAATGAAAATAGTAGAATTAATATGATCAACCAATTAAAGTGTTTTGTGATACCACATCACCCATATCCCCTTGGTACTGAATATCTTCTCGAGAAAGAGGGAGGGATATTTGTTTTTGAAGCTTGCTATTTAGTCGCCTTCCTTGTTCCTCAGTACTCACTTGCCTCATCTTCTTCTTCACCCGGCGTCCTCTGTTCTTCATGGAACATTTCATAGTTTTTCTTTTTTCCTTTTTTTCTATTTTTTTTTCTTTTTCATTTAAATAAGCATTTTGGTAATATATATCAAAAAAAAAAAACATTTTGGTAATATTTTTGGTAATATAAATTGAAATTTTATATGTAAAATTTAACGGAAATATGGACGAAATTGTTAGGTGAAAGACGGAACAAATCAGAGGTCACTTAAGTGAAACTTTTGAAACCACGGGTCAGTTAAGAGAACCGATCCCAAATAATAGGTCACGTAACCGTAATTTACCCTAAAATATATCATTCGAAAAAAAATCTATCACGTTACAGAAAAAAGAATGCTATGCCTAAAGAAGATGTCTCTATTGTTAAAGAGAGGGTTGTAATTCTAGTTATGTAGAAATAGAACTATGTGGCTAGAGTGCAAATTGTAATGAAATAGTAGTACAGGATCCTGTTAGCATTTACTCAGCCAAGTTTATATTACAATTACTTGGTCTGTTTCAACATACGGTTCCAGTTAATTTTAGAGATGTCACTTTGATCGACTAATTTTAGCTAACGATGCGATACAAAGATTTCCTATTTTTTCTATATTGTAGTGTTTAGCAAAATCTACAATATTATAATAAAAAATAGCATATTGTCGTATCATATTAACCTAAAACTAACTCCATTGATGAAATCACCAAATTCTCCATTGATTATTAACAAGAAACAAATTGTCTTGATACATGCCAACATCCACCTTCTAAGAGAAACCCATTTTCTTCATTACTTCCTCTAGATAGCTCCACTTAAATATATCAAAAGCCTTTTTGTCATATGAAGTTTCATAGTCATCCAACCATTCTTCCATTTTTTTTACTGCAATGCAAACCCTTTTGTGCAATTAAATTATTATCAGTAATGAGTCTGTTAATTATAAATGCACTTTAAAATTCTGAAATAAACCCAAGTTTTAGTCTATTAGACAAGTCTTTGAACAAATCTTTATAGAGGGATGTGCAAAGGCTTATAGGCATATAATCTTTAACAAAAGTGGGATTATTTACCTTTAAAATAATGGAAACATGGGTGACGTTTATGCACTTTAGCAACTTCCATGTTCTTTGAAAGTATCGGCATGCATTACAAATGTCAACCCCAACCAACTACCAATGATCTTGATAAAACCTTGTACCGAAGTCATCGTAGCTAGCTGCTTTGTCTAGTGCCAACTCAAAACATGCATTTCTTATTTTCTTATCTGTGAAAGGCTTGGTAAGTATTAAGTTCATATCTTGAGTAGCAATTCTCTTCACATTTGATACAATGGGCCTCACATTACCGTCCACTCCTTCACTGAAAAGATTTGTGAAGAACTCTTGACATTTTGCATTCACCTCTTCTTTGTCTCAACACCATTTCCCTTGGGCATTGAAGACCCATGAAACATTATTTCTTGCCCTTCTTCGTTTCATAGCAAAGTGGAAGAAATAAGTTTTTATTGTCACATGAGTGCAACCAATCAATCCTCGACTTTTCTTCCAAAATCTTCAGCTTCCTTCTAAAAAAATCAAGCTACAGCTCTAGCTAGTTGCATCAACTGATTGGTATCAGCATTTTCCCCCTTCCTGCCTTAGAGAATACATCTGATCTTCTTTTTGTTTGATTGCAGTAGCAGTCCCCCCCCCATTGAGTGTCTTATCCACTTTATTAAACCTCATTTGCATTCCTTTAACTTTTGGTGAATCTTACATTCTTACCCTTTGAAGTTCTTTTCTCATGCATTCTTAATTACCTCTTCAAGCCCCTGTATTACTCCATTGAGCATTGTGCCTGCAAATTTTCTTTCTAGCATGCGGAATCACAGGGTTGGTATCCAATAAAAGGATACTATGATCGGGCCCTGGAGCTAGATTGTGTTTGAGCTTTGCTATACTGAAATGAGAAATCTAGCTATCAGATGCCAAGCACCTTTCTAGCCTTTCTTCAATCTCTTTCACCCATTGCCTTATATTCCACCAAGTAAAGGGGTAGCCCTCTAAACCAATATCCAAAATACCACAACTTTCTGCAAATTCATTCAACATGTTACAAGACCTAGCATCTCTTTCAAGACCCCCAAACTTCTTTGATGGGTCCATTATGTCATTGAAATTTCCTTATATCATACAAGCATCAGATAAATTTCTCACATAGCAACTGAAAGTATCAAGCCAATTATTCCTCAAACTCTCATTAGCACTTAAAAAACTGCGTTCCAAATATCATTGTCCTTTTCAAATAAGACATGAATAAAGAAACTACAAAATTTTAGAACTTTCAAACCTGAATCTGCTTTCCACATCAGGCCTATACCTGCAATGTTGTGGGGATCAATCCAATGACCTCAAATATGTCTTGCTCAATTATACATTTTATTCATAAATAAGCTTTTCTGTCTAGTCTCACTTAGGAACATCAAAAATGCAATCACGTTAGTCCTAAATCACTTAGTTTGACTACCTTTCTATTTCACGAAGGGAATGCGGAATCCGCTCATATGCCTCTTCTAGGAGGGACTAGGTCAAATGAGCTACTTCAGTACGCCTTTGTTTGAATATATTCTTTAATGGGGAACCGAGTAGGCAATACCCAAAGAATCGCAACTAAGCAGTGGAAAACTAATTTAATCTGTACATAGGGGTGGGAATGATTTCAACCATTCTTTTTGAAGGATGACAACCGCCTCGCCCCATGTCATCCGTGAAAGATGCTTTTAGCCAATAATTTCAATACGTGAAGGAAGTTCAGTTCATGAATTTCTGCCCAGTACTTTCTTTAGTCCTTTTTGTGCTCTTGTGGCCCCCTAGCAGTGTCGCTCACCGGTTAAGTCTACTAATACATTCAGTTTTTAAGGGGTGACGTACCTACACTCGAATAACCCATTTGGGAAGTAGAGATTGTAAAACCTCTTAAATTGCTGAATTGTCAGGGCCCTCCCAGCACCCTGACAATTCGAAGACATAAGCTTCATTGGGCAAGTCGGGGCCATTTAGGAATTTCTTCCTTTACCCGATTAGATTCATTAACAAAGAATATTTCCTTCTCTTCTTTGAGTCCCCCACTTCTTCCGTTCGAACATCCTCAATTTACCCATTCTTGTTTTACCTATGTAATCGTTTTTCACTGATCCATCATCCTTCCTACCTTCATCATCTCCTGGTCCATAATGAACACTAAAGTCGATCTTCCAGATCTTCCACTTCTTTGACCCACGTATCTTCATGTTCCCTTATAGTTCTGCATCTTGATCTTTACCGGTTGTCTTGCATTCCCGAGGCAAAATTAGGGTTTCATCTTCGACATTAATGTCTTGTTTCCTCTTATTATTGAGGGCACATCCGTCTTTTCCTTTATCTCCTGAGAATGGCATTTGGATCTCTGATGGACTAAAACAAATACGGGTTTGTGAATTAAGGAGGACTAAAACAAATACGGGTTTGTGAATTAAGGAGGCTATACAAATGGGCTTTAATAGGCGGGCCACTAGAGATGGCAGTCTCTAAAGGCCCAGAGAGTCACAACCCACTCTATTTCTTTTTAATTTAAACTCCTTTTCCCTCCTCGATATTTCCAACTCCAACTCCTTTGGATGTTGCCATTAATTTTAGTCGTAAAAGGATCACGCGTCCTTTCCAAATCTCCAAGCAACATCTCTTCAGCTTCTAGCCGGTCTTTGGTCTTCCCTGGCGGATGAGAACTCTGAGGGGGAGGAGAAGAGCAATAGATTCATTTTCGACGTCTTCACACTCGATCTTTCTTCACGTGATTCATTCTCTTCCTTTGCAGGAAATAGAGCTCTAACTGCATATTGACGAGCCCAAATCTCATCAGATGTTTTGGCCTTCAGTCACAAACCATAAATCTCTTGTTTACAAAAGCCTTTCACAAGATCATTGTTTTTCTCCCTCACAAATACTCGAGTCATGCCCCAGCATGCCATAATAAAAGCAAAGCAAAACAAAATCTCTTTCTATTCTTTAATACTATATTTATTTAAAAAAAAGTCCAATATTTGTATTTCCAAAAGAAAAATAAAAATATAGTACTGTATTAGCTAGGGTTGTATGGAGGCCAGAAACCATAATTAATCAAAATACAGGGTTATTCGTGCAATAAACCCAAAACTGTGTGTCAATGTGAATAACCTCCGTAGCTTTGCTCTGTGCGAACCGATTCGACTAACAAACGGGTATATGTGGGAGGAGGCAGTGAAATTGAGTCCAAGCACGACCAACCGCCGTTAATCGTCTCCGATCGGAAACCGGCGAATTCTCACTGGCGAGATACGCTTAACTCCGCGACGATTTGTCAGGTTATTCTCTCTCTCTCTCTCCTTGATTCAGCCTAATTCTTATATGAACTTGATTTCGATGCTGTGCCGACAATTTTCGAGTTCTGTGTGTTAGCAATCTGAATTCGGATGTCTTCGCTTTCCCTCATGGATTAATTTCCTTGAAAAAGCTTAATTTTTGCCCCCAAGTATCGTTTTCTTTTATGTTCATCATAACTGATGGTTTCTTCAATTTTGAGAGTTGCTAAATCCAATTGTTCCTTATTATTTTTTTTATTTGGAATAATGGTCCCTGGATTTGTGATTTAGCCCTTTTCTTTGAACATTGTGAAAGAACAAAAAAAAAATAATAATAACTATTCTTTTCTGAAGTTTAAGCAACCCCAGGGGGGAACAATTACTCCCTTTTTAAACAGTTAAGCAACCCTAGGGTTTTGGATGTTCTGTTCTTAATGGATTTTTCTGCTGGTAGTCTTATGCTGGGTGTGATGATTCGGTTATTGGAAGTAAGCTGAACTTTTCTGATTAAACAGTGTGCTGAACAGTCTACGTAGCACTGAAACCAGAACGGGGACGAGATGAAATGGGGACGGGGACGCAGGAACGGCAACTTTCAGAAATTGGGGAGACGAAACTCTGGGGAAACGGCAGAATTATATATATATTTGTACATATATCAATATATATACACACAAATTTATTCTAATGTAAATAATACATAAATACACACTATACAAAATTGAACGAAAATAATTAAGAGCAATAAAGGAGAACGCCTTTTTACTCAATAAATATGTGGAGGTACTTGAGAAATTAGAGGTCCATGAAGGCATGAGGTTTTTTGGGAGTCTTGAAAGTATCTAAATTGTTCTCTCTCCCTTTAAGTATAAGTAGCTAGTGTTCAGATTGGGGTTGGGGATCTTGATAGAATTAGTAATATACATCATATATTATTTACAAGTAGCATCCCTTATCTTCTTAAATTTATTAAATGTTCCGAAAAGGGAGAACGCGTCTCCGGGAAGTTTCTCATAAGTTCTGGACTCATTACTTTTATCGGAAAGCCACATGGCATTCCAGGAACGTTTCATGGAGTTCCGGTGGAGTTACGGAGTGCGGACGTCCCCCTACATGGAGTTCCCGTGCATCATAGGCTGAACTTTTACGCTGATCCTGTTTGATGAACATGTTAGCCGTATGGACCGGCTGATGATGCAGCCTATTAAGTATAGTCTAAAACTGCTGTTCTGTTATTAATTCTCTTTTTTCCAGAGCTTGACGGAGGCTTGTTACACTCTGGTGCAAGCTTTCTGTTAGAATGTTGGTTCATAAAACCCTTTTTATCTTATATATGGAAAGAAATACTAAAAAGAATTCATCCTATTAACATTTTTAGTTACTCAGTTCTTTAGTTGAATGGGTTATTGCTTTTATCTCTCGGCACTGGTCAAGAGGTTATCGCTATCGATGAGGTTGCATGAGCTATTCAATAATTACAGTAGACGGTAATTTCGTTGTGTGCATTTTTCCAACAAATTCATTGCTAGTTAAATTTGTAACTAAAAGCCGTCTGCTTTTTCATAGCGTTAAGAGACTGATTATTAGAACAAATGCTTGTATCTAAGTGGGATTTGCCTTATTCTAGCTTTCTGAAGCTTAATGTTCACTTCGAATGAGCCCTTGTTAATTCTAGGAAATTCTTCTAGGTCTGAGGCAAGAATTCATCAGTAGTTCTGGATGAGTTTAGACAAATTCTCTATGTGATACTTGCCTGGTTTGCCTTCCCCTCTGATCTTGTTATATTTTGCGAATTATGGTGATGCTCTTACGATCTCAATCTATTACAGTAACTAGTTAGTCAGCTCTTAAAGTGATTAGGAAGAACATTGAAATACAAAGCCTGAGAAGGTACTGCATAGAAGTGTGATAACCTTAATAAGCATTAAAATCTGCCAGTTTGGTAAATTGTCTCCCTTCCATAATGCGTCACGGAGTTAATATCAAGTGACTAGAAATATAAGTAAATATAGGTTCTATGAACTTCCCCAGATGTAACCTCTTTCTTTCCAATTATATTTGGTGAAAGTCAATATTGCTACATATCCTACTTGTAGCTCCAGATAATCACTAAAGGCACTTTAACAATAAGACAGTTGGCTTGATATCGTAATTATCTCAATCTAGTAACTTGTCCTTCAGCTCTGAAAGTGATTAAAAAGAGCAGAGAGATACAAAGCCTGAGAAGGTACAGCATAGAAGTGTGACAACTGGCAACCCTTACTAAACACCAAAACTTGCCAGTTCAATAAATTGTTTCCCTTTCTTAATGCATCAATGAGTGGATATCGAGTTGCTATAGTAGTACATGTTAATTAGATTTTGCGAACTTACCAGGTGGAGTCCCTTTATTCCAGTTTTCTTTGGAGAACAGCAATATTGCTAGACGTGCCACTTGTAGCTCCAGATAATCACTAAGGCACTTTAAAACAGGACAGTTGACTTGATGTCAAGTGTTGCTGTTAACTTTTTGGTTTGCCACCATCAAAATCCATATATGTTGTACCTGATTAATTTACTGACATGACCCACAAATCTTGTTAGGATTCCTGGTCCGTTCCCTTAGTTTTATGCTGGCATGATGAAACTTGAAGCTTTATTGAAACGTAAAGGAACTTGCAGTTAGAAGCTAAAGTATTATCTGTTGTTGTCTGCAGCTTGTGGCACGGATACCAAGGTGTTGCTTGTGGCACGGATGAGTGTGATCTTGTGACTGAACCAGCCTTCCATGAGGATTAGTTAGTAGGAAGTTTAAAATATACACAAGAGGACAGGATGAGGTAGCTGAGCCACAAGTCGTCTGTTCGTGTGCGAGTTTTATGTAAAAATGATGTTCTTTTACCAGCTGTCTCGTCACTCGTCAGTTTATAGCGGCTGCTAGGATGAAACTTTTTCTACTTATTGTGAATTTCTTGGTATGTGGTTCTTTCCATTTGAGAAGCGTATTATTTGAACATGTTTTATTGCAATCATATCTAAATTTCCTGCAAAATTTACAGATTCTTTGATTCAGCAGCTTTCTCCTTATTAGATTGGTTAGAGATTGCAATCATGCCTCGTAAAGTTAATTATGGGGTCGACTATGATGAAGATTATGATGGCTATGATGACTATGATTATGACTACGATTATGATGCACAAGAAAATTGTAAGTGATTCTCTAATTGGATCCTCTGTTTGCTTGTTTTCTTCTTATGTTCCCTCGTTGTCTGGCGTAATGTAGAGGACCCTTGAACTATATAAATACCCGTGTGTGTGTATTTATTGATATATGAAATCCTTGCTTGTTAGTCTTTATTGTTTTGTTTTAAGCTCATGCTTTTCTCAGATCATCATTGTATCATTGTCTGGGTGACCTGTGTGTGTATATATATCCACACACTCACACATATATATATACACACACACTCACATATACATATATATGTGTGTGTGTGTGTGTGTGTGTGTGTATAGATATAGATACATGAAATCCTTGCTCGTCTGACTAGACACACTTTTTTTGTCGGTCTAATGAACCAAGTACATACAACTTTATTGTGCCAAGTAGACCGTCTACGCTATTCAACCTTTCTCTCTTTATTAGTGATGTCTTCTGCTTATTTTCTTTCAATAAATTATCTAAATTGCCATTTCTACTTTTGTCAAAACTTTGACGGACCCTAAATTGCTTTGAATATGGCCCTTAAGGGAGAGAATTTTTGGGAAGTGTATAACCGAAAGTGAGAGAAGTATGATATAATTCGGGACATTGAGAAAAAGAAAATCTGAAGACATTGTATAGGCAATTAATTTTAGATATCCAGCAACTCACGATGGTAAGAGACAATCTTGAATATGGTGACTTTCACGGAATGGCAACTATGTTAACCAAAAAATTATTGAGACGTCAGTTACTGCAAAAAGCTGTAATGAAAATCCACATAAATACTCAATGACATGGTTTATGACGAAATGCTAATCCTTTACTATCTTCAGTTCATGTTCACCCGTTGGGGCTTTGGGGTTAAGACACGGTTTATGTACTTTTTGGTGGGTGTTTCCACCGTTGGGGCAGTGGCAGGGGCAAATTACTGTTAATAATGGGTATTTTCAGAGTATTTTGTACATGTAGACGCGGGACGTCCGTGTGGAAGAGGGTTGAGAAGGGACTGGGGCACTTTGCTTATAGGCATAGTTATCAAAGTTTGATACGTATCGTGTATCCATAGTAGGATTTTCGTATCGTGTATCGTATCGTATCGCGTATCGGAACGATACGCACGCCCTTCTTAAAGCAACTTAAAAATATATACTGACCCTTATAGTGAAGAGTTCATTGGTTGCATCTGGCATTCACTTCGTCTAACTAGCACGCATTAACATTTTTTGTATGCAGATAGATTATAGAGTCCCATTATAAGGGGATGTTAATATATTTTAGACTCATGTCCAATAATGAATCACATATTCACATTACATAAGTGAGAATAATACTGAATTAGAAGAATTGAGTGGACTGTCAGTTATATGTGGGGTATATCTATGTAGCATTGTTTTAGTAGTTAAATATTCTTGCTTATGTGTGGAAAAGCACCCAATTAAATGGGACATAAAACTGGAATACTAAAGTTAGGGATCTCTAATCAGTACTCACTACGAACACAACCTTATTCCACTAGTCATGTAAATAGAACAATTTGTCTTATATATGGCATTTTCTTCTTCAGTCGTTCTCTTCTAAAGGCTAGATCAATTATCAAGAATTCAAGAAAATTTAGTTGTTTGACTAGCATGATTGAGGCAAACCTAGAGAAGTAGGACCATCTAACAAAATATTCATATAATCCATGTAATACGAAGTTCTATATCAATAGGTTCTAACAAACCTAGACCAGTTTCAGTTCTCAAATGTATCGTGCGATACGTGTCGTAACGGATGTGTATCGCTCTTTGATACACCTTCATTAGCGATACAGTGAAAGATACGTAACGCTGATGGCATGTATCGTATCGTTCAATACGTATCGAGTATCGCTCGATACTGATAACAGAGCTTATAGGGCATTGGAGTGCCCAGATAGTGTCCCTGGGGCACTTCATGCCACTTGAAATTCCCAATTTGAAGTAAATTTCATACTGCAGTTTAAGTGTAAACTTTCTCACCATTCTATGCTGAATTAGAAATTTTCTTGAAACCATGTTGCATTAATAGTGCATTGCGACTACAAATCTCTCAAGTCTCAACTGAAACAGGGAATATTCTGTGTCACCGTGTATGTTATGCTTGAATTTGTCCGGACCTCGAGATATATGACCTTGCATTATGAAATTACATCATTAAACCTGGCCTCTTTGCACACCTCTTTTGAAATATGAATTTCATTCACAATTATACATGTATAGTGGTTTTAAGGTTGAAATAATGATGAAGGTTGTTATAATCATTTAATTAAGACATTAATAACTTGACATCCTGAAGGCTGGAAAGAGGAAGGTTCAGGAGACGCATAAAGATGGGAGTGAAGGAGTTATACACTTATTCCGAGGAATAAAACAATGAGTAACACAAGTTATGAACTGATGGAGAACAGACTTTCAGCAAATTTCACAATCATTGCACTATGTGCATGTTTGGGAACACCGATTTTAATCAGAATCGGCCTTTAAATTTAATTTAATTCCGTTGGTTCACACAAAATTTTAAGCTGAAAATCTACAGATTAAAATTATCTCCATACAATTGTAGAATCTCCAAAATTGGGGATTATGCGGCTGAAAATCTCAGAAAAAATAAAATTTAATGTGTTTTGGACACTAGCATGATCTTGGTTTATTTAGAAGTGGGTGTATTCAAGTAATTTCATTACATAACTCTCTAAATTTTGTTAAATTGTTAAAGTTAGTACACTACAATCTCAGCTCATACCAAACAGATTTTGATTTTCAGTTCAGCTAGATTATCACCCAAATTTTTTTTTAGCCGATTTTCTAGATTTTCAGCTGATACCAAACAGGCCCTTTGAATATAGGAGCAGAAAAAATTGATGATTTTTCTACGAAAGATTCCTCTGGACATACTGTAGTATTTGTTCTAGATCATTTAACCTTCTAATTTATATTTATGATTGGTAGCTGCTACTGTGCTTGTAATTAATGCTTTTTACAGCCTCTTGTGCTCAAATCTTAAACATGCATGAAGTGGAGGAAGAAATTTCATTAATACTCCTTTAGAACTGGTATTGCCTATTTTGACAAGGGCCGAGAAGTTTTTTAAATATTTAAATGTTGACCCAGTCGAAGATATATATCATAGCAATTCGACTAAATTTGATTAGTGTCAAAGAATAACTTAATTGTTGATCCTTTCGAAGATACATCAATAGCAAGTTGACTCTGAGAATGTCGATTTGTTACTGAAGAAGAAAAGTTAACCAGAAACAGCATATTACCAATGAGGTCAACTGATTGAATTTTCCATACCATAAAGGCGTCTTGCAATATAGAACGGCTTAATCCTTTTCTCTGTCCAAACAAGGGTATCACCAGCGCACTGCTCTTCTGCAACAAGCATCCAAAGAATGTAAACGAACACCTTTTTGCTTACTGCACTACAGGCCAAGGGCATAGAACATAAAATCTCACAAGCTCCTAGTTGTTAATTTGTTATACTTCCTATTAAAATATTGGTGAGAGCTCCACCTCGTTCTTACATGTGGCTATTACAGACCAATCTTTATCTTCATTTTAATTTTGTGCCTAGTATTGTTACATAGTTCCACATGCCAATGTGAATGGAGCTTGCAAATTGCTTGTCGTTTCGAACTGTATAGAGGTGTGAAAACTGAGGCAATAATGATTGGGGTTTGGCCCCATTCTCCCTGTACACTGCATCTCCCTGCCTATCCGGAGCTCGTATCACATATGGACTTGCAAGAACTGTTGTAGCCCCACTTCTCTCCAATATTGAAGTCGCTTTGCAGCTCTGGCTACAGATAGCAATACTTGCTATTTTAGAAACCCAAGTACCGACTGCCTCTGTAAACTTCAATGTTTCATTTCTCACATTATTTCCTAGTGCTATCCAGACTATTCCATCCCCTCATTCAATGCTTGAAACTTCAGGCCCAATTCACATGCACATCCGTTTTTTATCGACTAAGTTGATCCTACATGAATGGGCTATTTGAAAGAATGTTTGAAGAGGCATTTTCCCATCCATCTATGTAACTTTTCTTTTTTCCAAGATTTTACTCTGCCTTGCATTTTGTCATTTCTTTCGCCTCTGCATTGCTGATTTCCTCAGTTAGCCCTTAAGTTTTTCCTGGCTTTCCAAACTCTTGCTGCTCTCAATCATTTCCAAGTACTTTTGTTACAAATCATTATGCCTAATCTCAAAGAAATCATATGGCATACCGTTGTCTACATTGACCACCCTGATGGTCAATATGAATGTCTTCAGGGTCTGACTGATGAGAGGATTGTTTTAGGCGCATAAGTGGTGCACTTCACTCTATAGGGTGTATTGATCGTGAGGGTTAATACTTATTAGTGACAACAACATGATAGTATAGGGTGTTTGTTTTATGATATTATAAAGTGAGCCACGTAAAACATAAATTAGAACAATGTCCGTATCTCACTCTCTCAATGCTGCAGGCCATCATCACTTCTCTCTCTCTTACCGTCAATCTACACCACATCAAGAAAACTCCTCATTCACCTTCAACCAAAAACACAGACCACATGTCATTATCAATTTGCGAAACTAAACCACTATCATCGCCGCTGTTATCAAGAAAGGAATCAGTCTCAAAGAATTTATAGTTGTTGATCACTTTTGAAACTACAATTCAACTGATAAACTACATACCGATAAGGAAAATTCTTATAATTTCCAGAGGGAGAGGAATACTTAATTCCAGCACTGAAGGGAAACTCACAGAAAGTGGTAAGAACAGAGTAAAACCTTCCCAATCCAGTGAACAGCCTCATCTTGAGCACCGTAACAAAATTCACTGTCAAAGTTCTGGTTTTAATTATTAAGTTAGTATTCATTGCGACACTGTATTCAATTTTTTGCATGAATTTCGGGTGTAAGGGAGTAGTTGATGGCAGTGTTGTCGATGTCACCTTAGTCTGGATATTGAGATCCAAGCTCTCTAGATATGTCTATGCTTCCCTCTGTCGGTGATGGCTTTGGAGGTTGAACAGAGACTGAGAGGACGGTCTGGTGGGCTTCTGCATTGCCAGCTGCATGGCTCCACAGTCTAATTTTGTGAGAGCAGAGGGAGTGGAGAAGAGAGGGACGGGTGAGAGAAAGTAGTTGGTCAGATGGGTGTGAGAGAATATAATGGAAAATTCATGTTTGGTGATGGTGAATAAGCTCAATGACTATGCTTTTGGCGAGGTTATTAAAGTACCTATAAAATCCGTTTCTCCGTGGATCCTTACTGCATAATCCAGATCATTATTATCCCACCTAGCATTGTTAACCCCTACCAGACTAAACATCCAGTATCCCCTTAAATCCTCTGTCAAACATGCCTTCAGTGTACTTTGCAGATATCTTCATAGAGCAGACTGACCAAGTACAGTGAAAAGTCTCGTTGAGCTGAGAGAGGTCGATGAATGTCTCGAGTGTGGTGATTTCTTTAGTAACGTAATATCTCCCCTTTGATTGTCCTATTCTTCTTCTGAATTAGTCACTTCTGGCAATATGCATGAATGTGGTGACGCCGTTAAATGTCTCTTGTGCTATGATTCTGTTTTGTTTTGCAATTTGATAGCTTTGTGGTATTAAACTCCGCTTATATTATGTATCTGATCGATTGATAATCTGTCGCAACAGTTGAAGAAACACCCAAAGTTGAAGTGGAGACAGTAAGGCCTGGGGTTTGGCGTTGCCCCATATGTACGTTTGATAATGAAGAGAGTATGTCCGCATGTGATATTTGTGGGGTTCTTCGTCATCCTTTGGTTCAAGTCAGCAATAATACCAATAAAAGTGAAGGTATATCTGAATTTCTTTTGTGATTCTTCAAATACAAATTCTTCAACTGAGCTGCTGTTTGGTCTGATTCTTCCCCAAATTTTGTGCGATGATAATTCTGCATGTTTATCCTTACATCAGCCCCTTATATGCCACTCTTCCTTAAAAGTGAATGTTAAAAATTAAGTAAAATTAGATAGAAAGAAATGAATAAGAAAAGAGATACGAAACCAACTATGAACTATCTAACCCGAACTTGAAGGTTTTTCGATGTGGTAATGCTTCTATTTTAGACATAAGTGTCATAGTTTCGTAATCGTTATGAGTTGTTTTCATACAAAGATCTTTCACATGCAGTTGATGACATGTCTAATGATTCTGGAGCATCCATGATGGCCAAGTCAATTTTTGCATCTACGCTTCGGCCGACATCTAACAAGCCTGTGCTTCTTCAGCAGACTGACATATTTCCTGAGGAGATCAAGAGCTCCAATAAGCCCGGTAAGTATCAGTGCTATTGAATTGGATAGCGCCTTAAGCTACAATCTCAAAGTTGGTTTGGCCATAATCATGACAAGTGATGTAGATCTCTACAGAGAACTTTACAATTAGGGACATGATCTTTTAGAAGAATCACACGTGTACGAAATATAGTTGTGTACAGAACTTTTTGTTGATTATTCTTTTTTGAATCATGATAAGATCATAAGATGCAAGTCTTTTGCGCGATTCTCTTCTGACTATATGTTTGTGTTGTCATAACAGAACCTTTCAAGTTTGACGTTCCTTCTCCTGATGATCTTGTATCTGTTGGATTGCGTTCATCCAAAGTGATTCCAAAAGGCAAGTGTTTAGCTTTACTGTGTTGTTTATTGTCTATTCCAAGTGCCTCTATTGATGTAGTTTCATGAAAATTCATCATATTAACACCCGTAAAAGACTTTGAATTCCAATTTTTCAGTTGGATTCGCATTCTTCCTCTTTTCTGTTTTACATATATACCCACTTACGTACCTAATTCTAGTTCTCCGGCCTGTGACATGGCTGTTCTTTGGAATGGGGGTCAGTGAGTTGTTATATGATGGTGTAGCAATGGGCAGACCACCGTCATGTACTCCTTGGGTCTGTTTTATGGGGATTGTTGAACTGTGCACCGAGTTTTGGAGGAGAGTTTTGGAAGTGTATATCTCTCAGAGCTTTCCTGTTATATGATGGTGTAACAATGGGCAGACCACCATCATGTACTCCTTGTGTCTGTTTTATGGGGATTGTTGAACTGCGCACCGAGTTTTGGAGGAGAGTTTTGGAAGTGTATATCTCTCAGAGCTTTCCTGTTTTATTTGGAGAAGTAACAGGAATCTGGTAAAGTTTGGAAAAGGGGGAGCATTGGAAAAAGTGAGCAAGTTTTAATATCATGACGGGGTATGAGTAGGATTAACGTTTGAATCTACAGGGAAGAAAAAAATGATAAAGTGTCGTTGTCGGCGTACCCAATACTATTGAGCTGGTATTTTCATAGCTTACTGGTAACAAGGCCTAAAACATCAGTTGTTGCATAACATATCTGTTAATTTGGGTAAAAAAAAGGTACTAGTCTGGATACTTAACCGAGTCCCAAATCGGTATTATGATTGTTCTGTTTTTCCTTACTGTTTATAGCTTGACATACTACTATGATAACATGGAACTCCGAGACTTGTTACCTATGCTTCTGGAAAGCTTCTTTCTCCTTGCTCGAGGTGTGTCAAACACTAAGTTCTGGTGTCATACATGTGTAGAACCCTGTGTATGATGATGTACTGGTGCCATTTGTATAAAATCTGTCTGAGAACTTGGTACCAGTGGTATTGGCTTCTTTCATGTGTTGGAATTAGACTTGGTACATGTGGAAGGTATATTCTTATGTACTCAACTTCAGCATCACATGCCTAGGTGCCAATGTTACTTTGCCAATAAAGCTACTCGATTCGGTGCTGTCAAAAGGAGATTTTAGATGTTAGACTTCTCGCAAAAATGAATATCTGTTGGAGATTGAACCTTAAGTATCTAGTTTAGTGATAAATTTGATATTCCTATTTGGTCTTCCAATTTTTGGGGAGAGGGATCTGAATGAAGTTCAAAGAAGCTTCCCCTTAAAGATGGTACAAATGTGAGTTTCTTAGAAATATGTTTGGTTAAATGGATAGTGTGTAAACCAGTGAAATTGGGGGAATAAATTTTGAGATTGAGTTAGTTGATTTAGGCCCTCAGAAGTTGTTGTATAGATATGCCTAAAGAGGCCATTGCATATGGCATAGCATGAATGCTTGTGTTGGGACCTCGTTGGACATGGTAGAAGTTTGTTGCGTGATTGTTCTATTTTCTAAGCATGTTTGATTCTGTACCAAGAAACGAATGGAAGTCCAAATTCTGGGAGTATCTTGTGACTTGCACCTTCATTTACTTGATTCAGGGGTCCAAGTTGGGAAGTAGATGAAATATTTAATAGAAAATAAAAATGGGTGATGGAAGGCAGAGCAAATGGGGTGTACCAGAGCAGATGGAGGTGTGATTTTGTTAGGCAGTCTTTGTTATATACGTCCGAGGTAGGTGGGGAGGTAGAATGAATCATATTAGTGCTTTGGAGACTGATTCTTTATAACCTAGTAAAGGATTCTACCTTTGTAGGTTCTATGTACTGGGGTGTTGGAGCTTGTAGAGATTAGAGGGTTCCTACGATCCTGCTGAAAATGGAAATTAGGCCTGTTATCATGCTTAAATCTTTGCCGGGAAATAAGGAATAGTTCTGTTTAAAATACACTGGGCAGTGTGGAAAATCTCAATGCACATTTTATCTGGAGCTTATGTGTCAATATTGATCTCCAATAATCTGGAAACTTGGACAGATATCTGTACATTCCGCAAAGTTGTTTGACCGCAAGAAATAGGTCATTGTTCATCACATAAGTGTTTTGGGCCTGATTCGAAATTTAGGATACAGGCAGCTCTGCAGATTCTGACTTCCCTGAAGTAGTGAGGACCAATTTACGTTTGGTATTTGTCATTACGGTGTCGTAAGATGGGCCATCTTCCTCTATTTTACTCTATGTTTGTGAATCATGTGAGAAAAGAAAAGAAATGATTACTGAAACTATGTGAGAAAAGAAATGATAAGATTTGATTTGTTTTCTCACTAACGCGTTTGAATAAATAAGTGAGAAAGTTTAGGAAGTGATGATGATCTTGTCTACTCTGTTTGGATCTATTTATTATGATTAGAAAAGAAAGGAATTTTTTGTAGATCTTTCCGAAGTTGACCTTTAACAATTCATGCCACACAAGTTGAACACAATGTTTTTTTTTTTTAAAATCCTACAACTTGACTAAGATGAAAAATAAATTTCTTACATATTTAGGTAAGCTAAATTAGCATAAATAAACTAATGCTGATCACTCGAAATTTAAGGCTAGATGAGGGAGGAAAAAATAAATCTCCCTCATGTGCTTACTTCTTACATATTTAGGTAAGCTAAATTAGCATAAATTGAGGTCACATTGAAGGCTAGATGAATGAGAAAATAAAATTGATAAAAAACATTTGCATTCGTTCAAGTTACTCACCGTGAACCATAAGCACATGAGGGAGGAAAATTTTGTTTTGGTTCTGTTGGAAACGAAGACGGGGTTTGGTTTTAATTTTTTTGGATGGGTGGTTTCGATATAAACACACAATATATTTTAACTAGTTTCTTTTTTCACCAAATCTTATTCGGTGAGATTTCTCTCCCTCTCTGTCTCTCTCATGCTTATTGTTCTTTTTTCACCAATTCTCATATAAAAACTAATCCAAACAAGGGCGACAAATTTCACTCAAAAAAGAAAAAAACAAGGGCGAGAAACCGATTTCTCATAAATTCTTTTCTTCTTTTATTAATTCATTCAATCCAAACATAGTGTTTGTCAAACCTCAAACTGCTGAAAGAAGAAAAAACCATGCATTCCAAGTCTTCTACCACATTCCATACTTCTCTCCTACTTTCATTAACCGGCTATTAAGTAGAATCCTTATACCAGAGTTTAACTCTTTCACTCTTGTGCAATGTGTCTTATATTATATATATATTTATAGCCACATTGCTCTTGATCGGACATTATTTCACGAGTCCGGTGCTTTTTTGATTTATCTCCTTCACAATCCGTCTGTGAAATTGAACTAGTTTGTAATTGTCCTCGCTATGATGACATCCTTATATTGCAATTCTACTGTCATTCTTGCAGTCAATGTCAACAAGTCGTCTCAGATAGATACTCTGGCAAATGTAACAAAAGCTAAAAGTGCAGCTGAACTGCCATCTGATTCTAAGAGTTTTGCTAGCTCTGCTGCATCAGTATCAGAAGATAGATCTGGGGTAGTGGGAAAGGATGCAAGTAACATGATAAATGGAGCTCAACAGCAATCTCTTTCCAGTACGCTCGACAGTATGTCATTGTCTGCAAAACCTGGTCCTCGGAAGAACACAAATGGTGAAAGAGCTCAATCGAATTCTCAGTATAAACCTGAGAAGTGGATGTTACCTGACCAGACACACAATGGGCTGACACAATTGAATCTTGCTATTGTAAGTCAACTATCGGACATTACTTATGTCCACAAATTAAAACTATTTTCTATAGCCAGCTAATGTTTACTTTGCCAAAATGTCATATTTCGTCATCTCAGGTTGGTCATGTTGATTCTGGAAAATCAACACTCTCTGGAAGGCTACTGCATCTTTCAGGGCGTATCTCCCAAAAGCAAATGCACAAATTTGAAAAAGAGGCTAAACAACAGGTATTTTCACTTAATGTCTTGTTTATGCAAGCAGTTTTTTTCCTACATTGCAGTTGGCTTCGTTTTTGAACTTTTTTTTTTTTTTTAAACCAGGGAAAGAGTTCTTTTGCTTATGCATTTGCTTTGGATGAGAGTGCTGAAGAGAGGGAACGTGGGATAACTATGACAGTTGCAGTTGCTTACTTTGACTCAAAAAGATATCATGTGGTTATACTAGACTCTCCAGGTCATAAAGACTTTGTGCCGAACATGATTTCTGGAGCTACTCAAGCAGATGCCGCAATTCTTGTTATAGATGCCTCCATTGGTTCGTTTGAAGCAGGAATGGACAGCACCAAGGGGCAAACAAGGGAGCACGCACAACTTATTAGAAGTTTTGGCGCTGATCAAGTTATAGTTGCAGTTAATAAAATGGACGTGGTGCAATACTCACAGGAACGATTTGAAACAATAAAACTGCAACTTGGAACATTTCTCCGTTCGTGTGGTTTCAAGGACAGTTCCGTCTCCTGGGTTCCATTGAGTGTAATTGAAAACCAAAATCTGATGGCTGCTGCTTCTGATTCACGTTTGTCATCCTGGTAACTTTGACTTATATTCATCGTCTTCAAGTTCTCTTTTTTTTTACTTGCTAAATATTTTGGCGTTCCTTTGGTGTTTTGTTTATATATTTATTGTTCTTGAACTTGAAAGTTAGGAAGTTCCATATCTGCATAGGAAATAATCGGTGGAAGGAGCCTTTATATTTTTCCTTGAGTTCTTGTTCGGGCGGGTTGGCAAAGCTATTTTAACTGCTAACTGGACCTTAGCTTCACAGTGCCCTTAAAACACATTTTTTTCCTTTTCTATCTTGATATCATATGTTTAAAACTTGAGCTCAAGCAGTCTTCATTTCAGGCATACAAGAAATCTAAAGTTTTGAGCTGCCTGTTTTTCTTGTGCATTAACACATTGTATAATCTGCTTATACATAATTTTGTTCTTATGTTGATCGTGCGAATCTATCTAATATTATATATAAAAGCTAGGAGGTGAGCTAAAATTCACTCTATATATGCCATTTGTCATCCACATCATGACATACATGTCATGTAATAGCCAATTAAAATCCTCCATGTAATTCCATACAAATTAAGTAGGATGAGTAACAAAAAGTATAGTCTTAATTTACTCTAATCAATAAAATTGTAACTTATTGCATTAATGTGTCAACTTTTATTGCATTATTAGTAATTTAAATGCTTTCAAAATTTAATGAGAAAGGGAATGTTGAGCAGTTGAAAGCAAAACATTTATTTTTTGAAACTTTACTTTAATGTATGCATGTTTTTATGAATATGAATTATTATTTTTATGGTTTAAATTGAAGACTGCTTACCCTTGCCAAAATGATGTAATAACCAGGTACAAGGGCCTCTTCTTGTTGGGTGCTATTGATTCTCTTCAGCCACCTGCTAGAGAATACTCAAAGCCTTTAGTAATGCCCATATGTGACGTAATTAGATCACAGCCACAGGGGCAGGTCTCTGCATCAGGGAAACTGGAAGCTGGTGCACTTCAAAATGGAACCAAGGTACAAACGCTGCTTTAGTGTGTGCTGATTTTCACATCCACTTGTTGGTTCAGTCCTGGCTATATTCTGTTGTTCACTCTGTGTATCTGAAAATAAGAGGTTAAGCATCCTTTACTTTCATTAAACCAAGAATTGTTTTTGCTTCCCATTGTTTTGTCCCAGGTGGTTATGTAAGAGTAGGGACATATGTTATTGTGTAGTAGGATGTATCGTGTATTTTGGTTAGTGTTTCGGGAACAGAGGACATGAGAAATTTTACCCCAGATATTGATTTGTGTCGTATAAATAACCTTTAGGTAAAAGACACTTTCACCCCCTCAGGTTTGACACGAAGACACTTTCACCCCTTCTGTGCGCCAAACTTCAGGACACTTTTTGTGTAGTAGGATGTATCGTGTATTTTGGTTAGTGTTTCGGGAACAGAGGACATGAGAAATTTTACCCCAGATATTGATTTGTGTCGTATAAATAACCTTTAGGTAAAAGACACTTTCACCCCCTCAGGTTTGACACGAAGACACTTTCACCCCTTCTGTGCGCCAAACTTCAGGACACTTTTTGTGTAGTAGGATGTATCGTGTATTTTGGTTAGTGTTTCGGGAACAGAGGACATGAGAAATTTTACCCCAGATATTGATTTGTGTCGTATAAATAACCTTTAGGTAAAAGACACTTTCACCCCCTCAGGTTTGACACGAAGACACTTTCACCCCTTCTGTGCGCCAAACTTCAGGACACTTTTTGTGTAGTAGGATGTATCGTGTATTTTGGTTAGTGTTTCGGGAACAGAGGACATGAGAAATTTTACCCCAGATATTGATTTGTGTCGTATAAATAACCTTTAGGTAAAAGACACTTTCACCCCCTCAGGTTTGACACGAAGACACTTTCACCCCTTCTGTGCGCCAAACTTCAGGACACTTACACAGCCCGATTGTGTCATTTCATACTCTAAGATGACAGTTTTGTCCCTAAAACTAATGTCAGCGACGGACCCCGCCCCAGACTAACGACGTCACAATTAGGGAGTGTATGTGTCCTGAAATTAGGCACACTGAAGGGGTGAAAGTGTTTGCCTCAAACCTGAGGGGTTGAAAGTGTCTTTTACTCGTAATTTTCCCCTCCTATTTTCACTTGTTTTCAACATCTCTGTCATCCTGCAAGAAAAAATAAACTGTGAAAACAAGTACTTGCTATTCTTTGTGTTAGTAGGTCACAATCTTGTCTGAATGATGAGTTGTGAAAATGAAGGGCTGTATAATTAGGCTAAGTTACAGTTCTATCTGAATAAGTATGTGGGTATTAGGTGATAGGTTGAAGGGCATACTTAGTACCAAATTTCTTAAATTTGAACCTCTTGGTTGATGTATGTGTAGGTTCTAGTAATGCCGTCGGGAGAAATAGGCACAGTTCGCTCTCTGGAACGTGATTCTCAGCCATGCACTATCGCAAGAGCCGGAGACAATGTGGCCGTTTATTTGGCTGGGGTCGATCCAAGCCATGTATTGGCAGGAGGCGTACTGTGTCACCCTGATTTTCCAGTTGCAATTGCAAAGCGCTTAGAACTGAAGATTTTGACATTGGATGTTGCAACCCCTATTCTTATTGGGTCTCAGGTACTATTTCCTCCTCCACGTTGTGTTCATCCTTGTCAGATATATATCTGCAATCTATAAAATGTACTTATTCCTTTGGTGACTGAATCTGCAGTTAGAATTCCATATACACCACGTGAAAGAGGCTGCAAGAGTTGTGAAGCTATTGTCTTTGCTTGATGCAAAGACGGGGAAGGTTACCAAGAAGACACCGCGGCGCCTGTTAGCGAAGCAGAGTGCAGTGATTGAGGTTTGTTCGTTTAGTGAGGCGATTTTGTTATTAGTTTTCATCTCAAGTCATATTTCTTTTTGTGATTGGTGTTGAATCTTTTTTTTTTTTTTTTGGTGTTTCATTCAGGTGGCTCTTGATGAAGCAGTGTGTGTGGAGGAGTTTTCAACCTGTAAAGCGATAGGACGGGTGTTCTTGAGAGCGTCAGGAAGAACTGTTGCTGTTGGTGTTGTGACTCGAGTAATCGAAGATGAAAGATAGTGTTTTCTTTGGCAACCCGTTTGAGCTATGATCGTTTTAAGTTGTTCGACGATTTTGGGGGGTGGTTATGTTCGGATCTGGGGTTGAGATTTTGTACCGATATAAACAGCTGATTCGTGAGGCAACATGTATATGTATTCTGTTTATTTCATCACAATACTAAAAGAAACATAGGCATCTCTCTCTCTCTCTCTCTCTCTCTCTCTCTCTCTCTCTCTCTCTCTCTCTCTCTCTCTCGTTACAACTAGATATGACAATGAGCGTAGCCTCGAGCTGCTTCATTAGGTCGTCAGTTGGTCGACACTTACTGAGTCCTCTTTAGGTTGGACTAACTTGTAGGTCGTGGCAACCAGAACACGCGATTGCTACGCAGAGAAGGCAACATTATTGGAAGTTTAAGGTGAAAATAGGTGGTTACATCGAAGCAGGGGTGAGTAGTTGGGAATGCCATAAAAGCAATGGTGAAAATAGGTGGTTACATTGAATGCACCACTGCAGTACTGGTTGGGTGCGATAGGTACAATCGTCCTTAATACTTGGTATTTGGCTACAACCGGTTTCGGCTACCAAGTATTAAGGACGTCCAAAGAGTGTTGGTCTTGTGTGCGTTTGTTGGTGTCGGTCCAATCCTTCGAGCATATGAGTACCTCCAATATCTCCGAGGTTAGGCACGATCTTTTCTCCGACAAAACTCGTTTACCTGCACTAAAAGTAGATTCGGAAGGGACTGTAGAAGCGGGAGGGGTTAGTAAATCACGTGCCATTTTAGAAACAATTGGATAAGTTCTTTCATAATTTTTCCACCAATCAAGTATATCTACATTTTCTATTTCTTGCTCCGATACATTTAAGAAATAATGTTGGTTGAGAAACAACAATAATTCCGAGACGCAACTCGTCCCGGTGGGTGTGGCTTGTGTACTTTTAAATAAAGAACCAATAGCATACTTACTCTTACTCTTACCCTTACCCTTCGGATCGCTCGATGATGTTTGAGCACCACCAACACCATATTTAGCAAGATATTTATCGTACATAACATTAAGTTCTTGTTTAACTTGTTCAATAGTTGGTGATATCACCACATCTTTATATTCGGTAGTCAGGTTTTCCGAAATTTGGTTTAGCATAAAACCTAGGGAAGCATCCTTTTGTCTTGGGTCCAAAATACTTGACAAACAAAAAATCATAGGGATTGTTTCAAAATATTTGAGAAATTTTTCTTCCATGTCGCTAATTGCGTCGTATAAAATTTCATTCTCCCTATACTCTTTAAAAGCCATAGTTAAAAACATTAGTTGTGGAACAACGTTGTTAGTAGTAGGATAATAAACACCCGAAAGAATATTAGTTGCGTTATAAAATGGTTCAAGAAACTCTCTTAAGACCTTGGCAGTGTTCCAATCATTATGTGAAACGGATACGGGATTGCCATTTTCATTCAAAAAACGTGTGATTGTGGTCTCATAACCTTCAACACTTTTTTTTCAACATCAAATAAGTCGAGTTCCATCTAGTCCTACAATCTCCCCCAAGCCTTCTTTTTTTCTTGCCTATTTTAACACAATATTCCGCAAAAAGTTTGGTTCTTTTGTTTGAAGACGCTATAAAGAGAATAGCATCACGAATAGGAGAAATATACTCATCTAGTTTTTCAAATCATCTTGTACAATTAAATTGATAATGTGACATACACAACGAACATGTTCAATTTCTTCGCAAAATGGTGTTTGTATCAAAGTTCGCGTATGATCTATCGCACTATCACATGACGATGCATTGTCAAAAGTAATTGATGTAATTCGTTGATCAATACCCCACTCTTTAAAAACAACGATTATGGCTTCTCCTATGTTTACACCGTTGTGAGGATATGAAACTTCTTGAAATGCAATAACACGTTTTTGTAAAATCCAATCTGTGTCAATGTAGTGTGCGGTGACGCAAATATATCCTTTGTTATTTCTACCCGACCACATATCCGAAGTGCAAGCAACTACGAAATTAGAATTTAAAAATGTTTGCATTATTTCCGCTTTCCTCTCACTATATATTTCCATTATATTTTTTCTAATAGTGTGTCTACTAATATGCTTATAACTCGGGCAAAAAGCGGTTTGTACTAATGTGTCCCACTATACGTCGTCGGTCATATTTAGAGTTTTTTCGGTGGCGGTGATATGATGAGATAATGCTTTTATTGCCCTATTTTCATCGTAGACAAAAGTAACTACGTTGCCGTGTGCGTCGAATCCTAGTTGGGTTTGGAGCATCGTGTCGCCTACGGCGGGTGTATCTTTCAAAAGTCCGTGTACATTTTGTAAATGTTTTCTCATTGATCATAATCCACCGGTTATATCCAATACAAAACTTTTTTGACAATGTTTGCATTTAGCCCTAAATTTTTGTTTACCTTTGTCGTCTAAGTCATCGGGTATTTTATCCATATGTTCTCAAACGGGGCTTTTTTAGTTTTTCCACCTTACGTGTTCTTTTATTACTACCTAAATTCGGATCATTTTCCTCTATACCGTCAAAAGCATTAGCGGCACCATCGCCAAATAAAATGTCCATTTGATCATCAATAGTCATGTCGTCGATTATGGGTACGTATTGGTTGTTTTGGTCATCAACATTTACATGAGAAGAAGAAGCCATTTTTTTTCTTATAGAAATTTGATGAAAAAAAATAAAATTTTACAAATAAAGCACAAATAAATGAATAATAACACAATCAAATAGCAAACAAAAAAAAAATAAAACTTACAAACTCCAAGAATAATTCTTGGAGGTGAAGCGAAACGTCGAAGATTGAATATGCGTTGTTTGTCGAAGATTGAAGAACGTTGTTTGTCGAATGTTGAAGATGAGAACTTAGCCGTCGAGAACGAGAACTAAAGGAAGTTGGAGGATTTTTGTAACTTTGAGGGTGTATAAGGATTTTGAGAGAGTAAAGATGATGAAATTTGAGAGAGTATGATGAATTGAGAGTGAAGAATTGTGAGAAATATGATGAGAGGTTGATGAGGAAGTGTGAAAAAAATTGTGGAAGTGACGGGGTATTTATAGGTGATGAGGGGGGGGGGGGGGGGAAACCATCAGCCCGTTAGCCAAACGGTCACTGGACATGATGGTGATGGTTCAAAACGGTCGATTTTTTTAAAAAAGTGACCGTTGCCTTCGGTTCCGGACCGGTTCCGGTTAACACCGGACCGGTTCCGGTAGATGCACAAACCGAACCGTACCCGGTATACTACCGGGTCCGAGTCGGTTCGGTTCCCATCCTCGCCGGTTCGGTTCTCGGTCTCATCGGGCCGGTTCAAATCCACCGGTTTCGGTTCGGTTCTCGGTTGAACCGAACCGAAATCGCAGCTCTACTACCGTCTCTCCTATCCTCAACTAGACTACAAATGTCCAAGGGAAGGTCCCTTGGAAAAAAAGGAATTTTGGAAAGTCTTACCCGGTGCCCAGCCATAGGGCTGCTAGAGCATCCATAACCATGTCACTCTTATCAGTTATCACTGTCAGTCCTCTGCAGTAGGGAAGATATGCCCTGGCAGGACAATCTCCTCTTGAACGACTTAAATAAGAAGCATAAATTCTACTCTGGACCAGCTTGAACAGGAATTCAATGTAGTTTTCCGGCAAAAACAAATCCACGACAATGGCAACGTCCCCCTAATTTGGATAATTCCGGTAGACAAATAGCGAGTCTCTTTATTTTCAGAGAAAGGCTCCTTGAAATTCCTCAAGTTGACCAACTCGAGGAATTTCGTTGCAATTGAGTTCTTCCGCAATTGCACAAGTAGTAGATTCCACATATACAGTTTCATATTAGCACCTGTACCTATGATAAACCCAAACCATATGGGACATAAATGCCTTTGAAATTACACAATAAACAAGTGCTGAAGTTCAGCATCGGTCCATGTCTCAGCGGAATGTGCAGTCACAACGAGATTTTCCATGCCTCAACTGATCATATACTAAAAACGTAGATACAAATACAACTTAAAATAACTATAAGATTATTCTGTAGTTAATCACAGGTCCCTAGTTAATCACAGGCTTCTCTAATACCGAATCCGGGCCGGATCTGCTATACTCATCAGGCACAGGGATACCTAGTTCCAAGCAAACTAATTTAACAATCTGTCCAGTAACCCCACCAAATGACATTTTGTTCAGCGTCACCGCAATAGAAAACCTGTTTTTTATGTCGCAGTAACCCGTTGACCCTCCCATGCCCGAGTGTCCAAACCCGATTAGTGATCCATCATCTGCATAACACCTCTTAAAGCCCAACCCAAATTTCCCATTTGG
Source organism: Linanthus parryae (assembly GCA_023055425.1). Classification (NCBI taxonomy): domain Eukaryota; kingdom Viridiplantae; phylum Streptophyta; class Magnoliopsida; order Ericales; family Polemoniaceae; genus Linanthus; species Linanthus parryae. The sequence continues at coordinate 129,956,119 of JALGPY010000001.1, forward strand.
GAGAACCAGATTCTCATACTCACCCACACCCAAAAATGCATCATGGATTTTAGGGTTATCGAAAATCTTACTTGCACGCTTGACTTCATCGATACTGACACCACTAGGAGCTGGAGTATCTGAGCTCGTGCCACTACCATCACCAAGCTTGATGTAATCACTACTGGGTTTTTTCCTATGTCCACCTTCCTTCGAATTTTCACCTTCATTATTCGACAACTTCTGTATCCTTCCAGGTCGCTCCATACAGTTTGTTGCCGTTAACAGCTCCTTCCAGCTGCGACCTTTCTGCTGTTTCTGGGATTTTGGTTTCAGGGTGGAGAATTTTGGACGGTGCGGATGGCTGCCAAGTGGCGGCTTCGAAGCAGGGGAATGCGGAGGCGGGACTTTACCGCCGTCTACTAGAGCGGCATAGTATCTTGCTAGTGCACGGGCCGAGCAATGGCCGTTAGCGGCGGGTATAATGGCGCGGCGAACGTTGAGGGTGTTGAATAAAGCTGGAAGAGTGGTTGCTTGCCGTAAAATGTCTTCTGGCTGGAAGGTTGATGGCAGTTCTGGGCGGTTCCCTAGCTGTGATAGCTTCTGTAGATCATCTGTATCTGTGGTCAATGATGCAAGCCGGGACTCCACACCTGAATGGAGATAGCTAAAATGTCAGAATGGCAAAGTTGGTTGTTAGTATGATTCTTGCAAAACTTACATACATTAAACTCGATAATGAAACTCAGCAAAGCATTTATTGGGACTCCGGTTTCGCTGGACACTGAAGCAGTGTGATGTTGCTCAAGGAACATACAAGCCTTCATACTCATGCTTTTATGCGCAAATATGGTAATTTTAGTTGTTTGCCAAATCATTATAAGTTTATAACTCAAGAATAAGGGAAAATTTAGTATTTTGTGACAACACTACCCAAGTTCCCATCATGATTTTTGAAACCGGACCGAGGGCATCGAATCGGTATGCAGTCCGGAACTCTGGATCACTGGTTCACTGATCCAACAATGAAATGCATAAAACAATTGCTATAGTTATTGATGTTCCTAAATAAAGTTTTTTTAATTTTAAATAATGTAACTAAGTACAGTCAGTAAACAAAAATTTTAACGCACGGAAAAGGAAAGTTGAATAAACTAAACAATCGAACTTATAAATGTGTCCTTAACTTCTAACTATTTTTGGCATAAATACAATATTCAAATAATTTGGTAATATATATATATATATAAGCATTCTTTTGAAAGAAAAAATAACGGAGCTCAATGGTATTATGCACGGGCTGATATCAAACATCAAAGAAGTATATATTTTATTTCACATTAGATCACCATTTATATTCTAGACTACTAACTGGGCGGATCACCCACCGGTCGTTTGCCAGTTGAACAACCGACTCGGATGATGCATCCCGTACCTGACGGGGACCGTCCTGGGCTCTACTTTACCGGCTCAACCTCCCGGACCAGTCCAGTTTTAGAAACCATGCTTCTCACTTAATCCCAGTCACAATGTGATCACCAATAGTTTTCTCTGTTGAAATGGTATACGAGATCCTATCTTTCTCAAGTTATACGAAGTAAAAATCTTCTTCCTCGTTTTTACATATTCTTTATTTTCACTCATAGTCATAGCATTCATACAAACCATCATACATAAAATGCTGGTATTGGTAAAATAAGTTCATATGTATCATTTTTACGTAGTGGCGTGCATGGGTTGGTTTTGGCGGTTTGGAAAGCAAACTGAAACCAAACCAACACTATTGGTTCACAGGAATTGAAAACCAAAATCAAGCTATAGCATGTTGCAAACCAACTAAACCATAAAGTGTCGTCTGATTCAGTTTGGTCAGATTTCGCGGTTTACATTTAAAAGACACTTTTTGCTCAAACTTTTAATTATCGGCGTGCTTGTTTGATGTGTCAACAACTAGAAAAGAAATATATATGGTGTATTTGCTATACACTTTTCTTGAAACCAAATGGATAACAAAAACCAAAATATTCTAGTGTATATTTGTGATATTTAGATGCTCCAATAATATATATATTGTAATTTCAATTTTTGCAAACAAGCATAAAGAAGTTATAATTCTCATAAAATATGGCACATGTATATATTATATATCGTGACGCATGTGAATATGCAACTAATATATACATATCTCTGGGTTGGGGTGGGTTAGGCTTATTCGATTTGGGGGTAAGACCATGAACCAAACTGCATTGTCGTTTTTGTCTTATTCCAAACCACAATTAAACCAAACTAACGACAAGTTGCCAAATATGATATGGATGGGGTTGGGTTGGACGGGTTGGCGGTTTGAGTACACACCCCAAAATGTACAAAAATCAAACTTAAATATTTTGAGAAATTTTTTATTCTTAAATCCGCTCATATTAAATTCTTTTGAATACTGTTCCGGTGATCCCATGGATGACCGGGCATGAATTTGACTGTGAAGGAATGGTGCTCTATCCATTCCATTTGAACTCAAATGTGGTCGTTCTGGACTTCGGGGGGCCTAACATAGACAGAAATCTCATCTCTATCTGTATTGTCATTCCCCTCCAAAAACCCGGTTCTCACCGGAGGGTAGTGTGCAAATAGCCACTCCAACCAAGGTGAACGTGTATTGTACCCTCCCCCCCCCCCCCCCTTTTTTTTCCTGCACACACACGCGCGCGCGCGCGCACACACACACACACACAGAGAGAGAGAGAGAGAGAGAGAGAGAGATGATATATCATGCCTGGAGGGATTCCAATATATAGCTCGCCTTCAATGTTCAGGGGATGAATCAAGGCTTCCTCAAGAATTTCCTGAAACTTCTTTCCAGAGGCATGCTGTACCATTTTAGAAACAATGTTGTATCAGTTGAAAAGCTAGCCAACCATGAATGACATATCAAGATTATTTTGAAAACTGGATGCAATATAATGATCACTTGAATGGGCACAAGACATCAAGCAGAAAGAACACTGACAAAACCTCTCGATCTTTAGCTCAAAGCATGCATTGCAATGTGGGGAAGAGAGAGAAAGGATATCGATCTGGATTATTTTGTTATAACATAAGTATCAAATTTACCCAGGTTCAGACTGATTACCAGTGATAATATGAGTATCAAAATATCTAACACCATGACGTGAAACTCCTTCACAGACCAGTACCTTGTTTTCTTTTAAGAGGTACCGTCTCACAACTATTAATACACATGGATTAGAGGTTAAAAAAAAAGTAAGTTACATAAAAGTCTGTTTGCTCCTCAACATTATCCCAACTTGCAGATCAAGAGATAACTCCATGTACCTTTAACAAATCATCAATCACAGGTTAAACGTCGTTTCACAGGTACTCTAGTTTTGCAGTTTAGATTATTCCCATACAGCTTTTCTACAGAATCCGATGTAGAAAGAAGACGTGAAAACCTTGCCGAACTCAAGTTCCAGAAGTACCACCTTCAAGTAATCAGTTTGCCCTGTAAATTGTACACCTCATTGCAAAATCTATTGTGCAAGACCGCCAAAAGCTGCCAGAATAAATGCATTTTGAACCGTAGAAAGATGTCTCTGCTCCTAAGAGATGACTTCACATGAGTTTAGGTGGCACCATCCCTCGCAAAAACACAGATCTTTATCTTTCCTTAAAATCTTTTACGAAGAGACGACAATATGACTATTGTTTATACTTCGACCCGGCTGCATCATATAATTTCCTCCAATCCACCAACGATATCAACATAGATGCCTTAACAACACAATTTATGCTCGTATCTGTAAACCATTTCTTTTATCTCTAGTTTTAAGTTATTAACTCCCCAGGACTCAAAAGAATAATAACCAAACAGCACACTACCCGCCAAGCTACCTTCTGTGTGAATATCAGTCCTTGGATCTCTGATCCATTTATCAGCAAGTAATATTCCCCGGTCCTTCCATGCAAGTATAAATGTACTATAGTACCGACGGTGACAATCCTTGAAGTTCCTCTCTCTAGCAAGGCATCATGTCACTTCCTCCCAAACAGTGGTTATCAAGTATTTTACTTATCCACAAATAGTTCATGCAGATGAAGGTCATCCGACTTCTGGGATTAGGGGCGGAGGGACTAGCACCCCTCTAATTACAGCTATATTACACTAAGACCCTTAAGAAAGATACATGAATCCCCTGGCTGGAATTAAATATTTCAGTCATATACGTAAAAAAAAGATATATTTATTTAATAACTTCGGTATCATTTAATTTTTCCCCGGCTGGTCCGATTTTCTGGCTCCGCCACTGTCTGGGATGTATTGCAGCAGACTATCATCGGACATAAACAAATAGACCTTAGATTTGATAGAGGTTTTGATGGTGCTATGTGCTCGTCAAAGTTGATGGAGTTTGCGCAAGAAGAAACTAATCGACTTCAGTCCTTAAGAGCACCTACAGTCGTTTCCCTCATCAATAATATCCTACTTGAAAGGGGGAGAACCTCTCCCATGCATTTCCTGAACTTCTCATAACCTCCATTATATGCAACAAAGAGAGGACTGGGTAAGGATCCACAAGGTCAACTATAGATGTGATCACTTCAAAGGTGTAATTGACCCTGGTGAGTCACAAGTGGAAAAGGATGGTAAGAGCTTTTTTTATTCCAGTTACCGGTACGCATAAGAACCAAAATCACTCAGCCACATCGAAGGCAGAGAAAGCTACTTCATTATTTATGTTAAACAGTTTACACGCACTAAGAAGTTTTCAAAACACTAACACCAGGATCCAGAGTTCAAGGTGAAAAACAATCCAATCTACACACTTCAATTACAGTGTTACCAGAAATCATGCACGAAGACAAAGCTTTCATCAGACTAACAAAATAGTAATAGTAAACAAAACGTCTTCTCAAATTCATGACTGAAATTAAGCAATTGATAGGCAACTTCACAAATTGTACCTCAATAATCCCACCACAGAGCCAACCAAAGGATAGATAATGATACAGCTGCTCACTCCCAGGTGCCGTCTCAGGTTCTGATGTCGCAATGCTACTCAAACATGTGTCCCAGTCAAGCAGAAATAACGGATTCTCTCGAGATAGGTTGGCCAGTGCATTATGCAGACCTGATGTGTGATTAAGGACATGATGTACCTATCCAAGATAAATGAGGACAGAGTCACAGTGTTTTCTCGGAGTAATTATTGCTTGCTCCAAGAGCAAATTTGACATGGTGCTCTAATCAATACATCACAGGACATGTCAGGACATGTAAGAAATCCACTTTCTTTTGTCTGTTCTGTGCTGTATGGTTAGAGCAAGGCCACATCATTTGCTCTAGCAAACAAAAATTTCTCGTTTTCTCGAGGTTGATAAATAGAAGAGAAACCAAATGGAGACGTTTCTCATATATTTTTTATAGATCATAATTAGAATTCTAACAAGAACAAGAACAGTAAGGGATAAATTAAGCATATGGATCAATAATAAATGCAGGGTGGTCAAAGGTTAACAAGTTCACGAAGGTGATGGCTCTTTGACAAAAACTGACAAATAAAACATTACATGATACAATTGAACTAAAATGCCGGACCACTTCATTTGTTTATCTATTTGGAGTTTAATAAATAAAGTTTTATTTGGAGTTTTTCTGACAATCTAGCATTTCATACAGCCTCTTCATGGAAGAAATATGTTTCTGAAGATCTCAGTGCAGCCATAACGAGTGATTAGCAGTTGTACACATCTAAAACATAAGAATAACAAAGATATACTAAATGCAATGTCGAACAAGGAACTATAGGATACCAATGGAATGGATTATAGGAAACTATTAGCCTTGCCTTTAAAGAAAAATGCACTAGTCAGTTAGAACTAACACTTGTTAAAAACAGACAGAAATGGAGAGAGTAATATTTCTTAGACTGATTCTACCTCAATTAGACCCTTAAGCTGAATCAATGGTGTATTGTATGAATCAGTATAAATCCCAGCCGAAGCGTAAAATTCAATTTCAATCTCATGAATCGGGAATTTAAGTTTTTCCTTTTCAAGATTCATATAGGGATTCGCATCGTTTCATGGGCGAGTTGTTTCGAATCATAGGATAATCACGAATCATAGGATTCTAACAACTATGAGTAAAAGTGTAAAACTGTGTAACTATTGAACAAAATCACTAAAGAAGAGGAAGCATTCATGTTTAAGAAAGTATTATCGGGAAATAAAAGCATATACTAAGACTATTTAACGGTATCCTATTATCAACACATATTCTTTACATAAACGGGATGGAAATACAATGACAATATTCTTGCACTAAGAAATTTTATATACATTGTGGGGTATGATCTCAACTTAACTAATGTCCAATGGGCAAATTCCCGGTTCATAGTTCAATATTGTCATTGCTGCGTGCATAAGAAGTTGTCCAAGTCAAAAAGGAAAGGAGAAAATTGTTGAAGCTTATTTTCGCTCCAGTCAATGTGGTTATTTGCAGAGAGAAATCATAGAATTTTGTAAATTAAGACCGATCTTTATCCAATCTCAGGTGCTTGAAGGTGGCATAAGTGAAATCCCAAGGAGTTCTTGGAAACGATCTTCATGTGGCAGATTGGTCTGCCTGGTTTTGTTTATGACAATTTAACCAATAAATAGGCAACAGTCCTTTTTTCTTAATATCAATAGCAAAACTATATAGAGTAATTATTGCGAGTACAATCAGATCTTGACTATAATTCCATTGCATTTTCACTTGAGATATCATAATTATCACCATTGGTGGACCTAGGAATGGGCTGGTGGAGCCCCCCCCCCCCTCCAAACCGAGGTTAACATTTTCAGGATACTCCCTGTACAATATAATATATTTCATAAAAGTACTAACTGCTAGCCCCCTCGAAAAGGCAAAATTGCACTGGTGGCAACCAAGCTTAAACCTTTTTTTACAGTCGGTACCCACCTTCCCAATTTTGTTACGAGTGGTGCTTATGTCTTGTTTTTGTTGCAATGATGGTAAAAGAACATTATGCCCTTAATTGTCTCTCTTTCTTGCTCATAGTTATTTTTATTTGGGTAAAAGACAAAAACCACCCCTCGAGTTTGGGTAAAAGACAAAAAACAACCCTACTCTTCGGGGATATACAAAAACCAGCCCTGTCAGCTAACGGTGGTAACGGCAACTAACGGAGGGGGCAAAAAGACATATATACCCTCACCTTCAAAACAAATTACACTGCTATAAAACCATTTCTTCTCCTTACCCCCCTCATTTCTAACCCTAACATTTTCTCTTTTCTCTCTCTACTCTCTGATGAATCCCTCCACCCCCTCCTTCTCCGCCCCCTCCTGCTCCCTCTCTCACCTTCACCTTCACCGAACAGCACCACCAGCCTCCTCCTCTCCCCCTCTTTATCTCTCTGTCTCTCCTCCTCTATTTCAACACCCACCACCATCGCCATCCCCATCTTCCATCGCCAATTCAAACCCAATTAACACCGACCTCAAACCCCTACCTTCAGCCTCTCTCTGCTACGGCGAACTGAACCTGGTAATCAACCCACAAAACCTCCAATTCCACTCCTCCCTCTCTCGATTTAACCCCCGAAGCCCCAAAATCACCACCGCATCTCCGACCCTCTCTGCCCTGAGCACAACCCAGAACTCCTCCACCGCTGACACAGCCGACCACAACTCCACCCAAACAACCACCAGCGAACCTCCATCACCGTCCGAAGAAAAGCGGTAGGATGAGAAGGAGGAGGTGGAGGACGCGGCCGACGAAGCCAACACAGGATGAGGATGAGGACGATGGTGACACCGACGCTGTAGGAGCCGCCGCTGCTTCTGATGTTGGCGATGCTTCGTCTTCTTCTTCTTCAGAGTAGAGAGAGAGAGATTCAGTGGTAAAAACATGATGATGGTGAGACCCAGATCTAACCCTTTTCTTCACTGTTTTTCCATAAATAGATCAGCTTCAACTCAAATTAGTTCTGTTCTTGTATGAATATGATGATGTTTCGGGGCTGCTGAAGAAAATTTGAGTCTTTGAAGCTAAATTGATGTTTTGGGAGCTTCTGTTCTTGTATGAATATGATGATGGTTTGGTGTTGATGAATGATTAACATTTGGGCAAAAAAAAAAACATTTGATGTTTCTCTCTGATATGTTCTTGTTAAGATTTGTTATTTGTTGTTGTTGTTGTTGTTGTTAGTTTGTTTTGTTGTTGTTGAATTGGCGTTGAGGATTCAGTGGTGGTGGTGGTGTTGCCGGCGGGGATTTGGTGGTGGTGGAGGTGGTGTTCAAGAACACCAAGAATGGTGGTCAAGAACACTTAGAACACAAAAATACAACACAATAAACATAAAAATACAAGTAGGGGCAAAATGGTCATAAAAAGACAAATTGCGGCCCCCATACTAACTTACTGTAACAGAAGGGTGCTTTTCTTCTAACGTCCATCCACCGACAGGGGTGGTTTTTGTCTCGACAGGGGTGGTTTTTGTATATCCCCGAAGAGTAGGGTTGTTTTTGTCTTTTACCCAAACTCGAGGGATGGTTTTTGTCTTTTATCCTTTTTATTTTGTTTTATTTTGTTGAGAAAATGATCATAGTTATTTTATGGGTAAAATTCACTTTGCACCCCTATGTTTAGGCAAATTGACACCCGACACCCATGTGTATTGAACAATGCACTTTACCATCCCTGTAACGGAAAAAAGTGACGACACATTCCACCACTCTGTTATATTCCGTTTGAATCATGTCCAATCATCTTTTTTGTGACCATTTTGCCCTTAAGTGGGCGAATGGTCATTTGTGCCCTCATTTCATTTAATTATTTACATGTGAAGAAGAACAACAACAAATGAAGAACAAACTACCACCACCATGTCTTGTTCTACAATACAGCCCACCAACACAAATACCATCAACAACAATCTAAAACAAAATTTCAGAGGCTAAACTGGGTAAAAAACCCAAGAACATGAAGAACACATACCAATTAAAGATAAAACAAAACCTCCAAACATAACTTCCTACTGTGAATAACCCACGGATGGGTTAACTTCACTTGGTCACCATCCAAAACTTTCAATAACACGAACCAAGATTGGATTTTTTTCACCTTAAGAACAAAGAAAAACACAAACGAGAACAATAAACCAAAGTTTGATCTTACATCTTACTCATCAGCAATCAGTAACAACAAAATCCATCCCCACCTACCACCGTCACCACTACCTCCTTCACCTCCAATAACACCTACCGGCAAATATTCAGAACCTCGCCACCACAGCTGTTCAAGCCCGAACACCACTCACCGCGCAAATCCGTCCTCCTCTCTGATTCGACCAATTAACTCCGACCAGGAACTCCAGCCAACTCGCCGGGAAGAACCACAATCTTTGACCCAAAACCCACAATCACCACCATCCCATCCTTCAATTGACCCAGCTGAACCTAATAACCGTTCAATCTGGCGATCTCTCTGCCGTTCTGAACCACCATCGCTTCTCAGCCTTCCGTTCTCATAGCCACCGCGACCACCAATCAACGCCCACAACGACGCCTTCTTCTTTAACCCACAACAACCGATTCACACCCAGATCGAATCTAATCACAACCCCAGTCCTCGAATCTCAGCACACAAACCTGAGCATCCCACGAACCCCATGCTCCACCAGAACGATCAGAAACCCAGTTCGTGAAAGCTCCAAACTGTAATTGCCGGTAGGTGTTATTGGAGGTGTAGGGAGGTGAAGAGTGAGAGAGAGAGAGAGGGAGAGAGTTGCAGAGTAGGTTTAAGAAGAAGAAGAATGGGAAGGTTGAGATATATATAGTGGGTAATTATCCAAATGATCGAGTGTAAAAAAGTCATTTCACGTTGCCGTTCATGTTCCATCAGTTACGAGGGTGGTAAAGTGCAATATCCAAAACACCGGGGTGTCGGGTGCCAATTTGTTTATCCCCACAATTTTTTTTAGGGATATCCCCACAATTTTTACGTAACTTACATTACACCCCTTTTTACACCCAAACAAAAACCACCACCCTCCACCACACTGCCACCACTAACATCCATCAGCATCACCAAATTACGATCTCCATTGTCCTGATTGGATAGTATTGTATGAAAACCCTCTTTTTTCCTCAACCGTCGCTGCCCTCAATAAATACGTCCACCTTCTCCCAACCCAAAACCCCTCCCCAAATCACCCACCGCCGCCCGCTCATTGAACACCCAATTGAACCCAACCACCTTCGTCCCGGACCAAATTACTCCTTAATCAACAACCCAACCTCAGCACCAAATGGATTAAATCATCCATTGATTATGACGAACAAAGCCCAATCCAATACAACCTTTGATTCACCATCCGACGACCCATAACTGTCCATTCTCCACCTGAACCAAACCCTTCTCCCGCGGCGACTAAACCTACACCACCAGCATAAACCCCAACGGATGTCACCAAATCACTGCTCCGAACCCAAATCACCTCAAGTTTTAGTACAACCAACTTCAAACCAGCCTCATTCAATGCCAACCATCCACCACCACACCCACCAACCGCTACCGCCGGTGCAACCAGCCCCCTCAATAGCCCCAAATAGACCGACAGCACAGAGACTTCTTGGGAATTAAGGTTGGAGACTTGGGGATTTGGGGTTGGGTTAGATTGAGGAAAAGGGAGACGAGGAAAGAGGCTTTGATATCTAGTTAAGAGGTTGATTCAGGTCTCGTGGGGTTGATGGTGGTCGTGTTGCTCGCGACAGAGGGGTTCTCGGTTGGAGGCAACAGAGGTGCTTGGATCACTGTTTTAAATGGTGACAGGCAGCTATGCGTGATTTGATTAAGTTAGATTAGCTGAGAAAGGGAAGTTTCAGGAATTTACTTGAAAATATAATATTTGGAAAGAAGACTGTAGAAAATATGGGAGTTGAGGGTTGGGTGGAGGATGGGTATGGAGTGGCGAAATTGGTTGTGGTGTCGTGGTGAGAATGTTGGCGTTGATTTGGGTTGAAGAAGAGGGTGTATTGTAAATTGTGTCGTATATTGTGGGGATAAAACATTATAAAAGACAGTTATATAGTTTAAGGGCACCATGGTCATTTTAGCAGCTACAGAAACCACCGTCGCGACAAAAACAAAATGAGTACCACCCGAGACAAAATTGGAAAGGCGGTACCTTATTGTAAAAAAAGTCTAAATCTGGGTACCACGGGTGCAATTTTGCCCCTAGAAAATTGTAAGGAAATAACTTGACTATTTAAATCTAAAGAACTGCCGATACTAAATCTTTCAAAAATTCCACCGCCTTCTTTGCTTCTAAAAATGTTCATGAGGTGCAACTTCAATTTGAAAATAACAAATTATTTCTCTCTTATTCTACAATAATCCTTGTATACAGTTCTATTCATCTTTCGCAAATTACATACACTTCAATATATCATTAAAGCGTATCGCACTTTTAAATTCTAAGCGAAGTGATAGCTACCAGCTAAATGTGTTGACCCCCACCCGACCTAAGGCCTGAGTCCGCCGTTTCTCACAAACATGATCAAGCAATTAACTGCTCGATATGATGGTAGCCTATCACTTCAACATGTCAATCCTGACCCAAGTTCAGTAATCAGAGGGATTCAACTTATGGACTTGTTCGAACTTCTCTCTGTGTTTACCACGAACCATGTAAAAGTTCAAAACAGACTAAAAAGTTACTCGTAGGAGTAGTTGGAGTAATGGAATACCTTCACCAGATCTTTTCCTGACGAGCGGAATTGACGCCAAACATTCGCTACGCTCTCCTCAAGCGTCAGTTTCCTGTAGACCACACACTCAAAGCAGTTAATCCATCTTCATCAATTTTCACCACTTAGAAATATAGCCAAATTATAGTTGTTGGTTAACCTTGACAATATAAAGCACTGGAAAAAACTACAGCTACAGAATTTGAATTAAGCGAGAAACTTATATTTGCTAGTAGTCATGTAACGTCTGAGCCATATCATTTATCGGCCTGGTCCATCTACTAGTTAAGTGATACCATATTGCTGTAAAATTGACATTTTTATTCATGATATCACCGTAGACATATCAAGTCAACAAATACATCTCATGTGCCAACTCTTGCTGCTTTTAATGTCTCTATAGACTATAATACATATCCTGCCTCTGTAAAGTCACCATGAGGCTAGGCTGATAGATCCGATTTTGAGCCTGTGCATCAGAAATAATTGTTGGGGAATTAGAAGCTTCCTACTACAACAGCCAAGGTTTCTAAATCTACAGGCAAATAAAGTCCACCCACAAGCCAATGTCATAGAGTAAATTGGGTTCTCCCAGATAGTAAAGGTGGGATCAAGACATTCCACATCTTCATCATGTCTTTGTCTATGGAAGAACAAATAACCCATAATGATGCACTGGCATTGATGGAAGGGATCTCGCAAGTGGAGGATGATACATATAAGAAAAAAAAAAAAAAAAAAAAAAAAAGTTCAATACATCCAGTACTCGTGCATGTTAAGTGTTACCCCACCTCAACTCATGTGGGACCGCAAATCCCATGACTCTTAACTTTAAGGTTCTCAAGAAAAGCATGCACAGTGTTTTAATGTACCACGACAATCTAACACAACAGGCTCGAAAGCTATCAAGATTTCAGACAAGGCAATCTCTTCCTAAAGCTTACTAAAACACTATTCCACCCTAATAACCTCAGTGGAAGGGGAGTTCTGTAGAGAATACAGTGGACGTCCATAGGGACACTGATCTTCATTCTACATGGCATTAACTTTGGCCGAACCATAGATATATTAGATACCCAATTCTCTCTGAAATGTCAATTTGATTACCTAATAGTCCATCTGACCACTTGTACCTTCTACTCAACCTACACAGAAGCATGTGTTTGTGGAAGATGAAATGCCAACTTAAACCCCTAAAATATATACGCTAGTACAATCTCTTCAACTTCCAACAGTATGCTTATAAGCTTATCAGCAAGAAAAAATAAGCGAACAGAGGAACTTGCCTTTTCATGAGTAAGGTTATTTGATAGATGCATAATACGATCACGAATTTTAGTCAACAACTCAGTTATAAATTCCATAACAAACTCACACTAATATGAAGAAATGGACTCATTAGAACGTAATGGAAATACCTATATATGTAGTAAATTTTATAATTACTTATCCGCAATAGAGAGGTAGAGCCCTCTTTCTTGTAAACAATTCATTGTGCCACAAGATCTTTATATGAACTTGATACATTTTGTACAAATGAACCTGTATCCTCCACCCCCCCCCCCCAACCACCACCATAATTTTCCCCCTCCCCAATTTCGGCTAAAATCATATTCCACACAGCCGGAAAGAGAAATTGAGGGATATGAGAGGGGTGTTAGTAAGTTTTTTGCACCCAGTTTGAAATGAAGTTTTACATACATACAACTATATTATATTATGCTATATTATGTAATGTTATATTACATTATTTTATTTTCTGATAGGATATTATATACATAGTATATATATATATATACTATAATATATAATGACTTGTTATATTCAATAATCATATTTATAATAAACATGTGGTTCAACCACTAAACTAATTATGTATTGACATTTTCCTGTACTCCAAAATATTAAACTTTACTTTTTGACAATTTATTATGTATTCTTGATAGTTTAAAAGTATAATCTGTCACTAAGACATGAACACTTCAGAAGTTTTCATCACAAACTAAAAGTCGATAAAATGTGGATCAATATCTTCGGAGGGTATTTGGTCATTTCATACATCCTCTATCATATCCTGCATCACCCAAACATGGGAACACAAAATTGTATATCCTACCTTCTCCCCCGTCCATCATATCCCACCTCATAGCCCATCAAACCTCATATCCTGCTGTTTCATATCCCCTACCCAAATGAGGCCTTTGGAAATCAACACCAATTTGACTATGGATTTTTGGAGGCTGCACTCGACAGGGGATTGGATGAGTGTGTCATGTATTCATACTAATGCCTTGATATTCCTTTGTCAGCTATATCTTCTATATTCTCTAATACATTAGTGAAAATGATACTTGGGTGACAAGGAACAGTTTTCTCTAAAATAAGTGATTGAATACTTCCATAATGTATGGAGTTCTCCCACAAGATTTCAGGTGACCCTTACGCTGTTGAGGCGGGAAGAAATTGCTCTGATAAAACAGAATGTGTACAGCAACGACACGTTGTTCCCATTGGTACTAAATTCACTTGACTCTTTCCTATCAGAATTTCAGGGAATTGGGGCGCTCACAAGATAACATAAAAGGTGGAGGATATTGTGTCCGTTCTTTCACTGCACACAGCTAGGGATTCATTTGAATGTGGTATTGAATTGGGATTTGGGGTCTTAGAGTGAATCTGGCTAGTACAAGAGTGCCATTTCAGTCGACAATTCAGACGTTCAGGACGATTAGGGCAGTGGTTCCTGGATGCAAGTGAAGTGTCTCTAACAAGTTCATGTTTGCAGAATATAATAATGACTATAATGAAAAGAAGAAAATTAAAGAGATAGTATGACTGGAATGATAGATCAACCGTCTAAATACGATGTAGCAACGATTGCAATGATTCAGTAAATACCCATTATCAACCAGCCAATGTAACATTCCTGCTGTAACGCCTTTTGTTACAGAAAAAACAGGAAATAAAGAATCAGGCTGAACTGGACGAGGATCGTATCTTCCAAGGATTCCAGCTGCAGTATCGATGATAACTTCTCCATCTTTGTATGCACATACCTGAAGATAAACAGAAAAGTGATGATGAAGGAGAATCGCATAAAATGGCAACAGTACATTACGGAGCTACGTACACAGTTAAATGTGCTGATATAGAAAACATTTATGCAAGAAATAATAAAATTTAAACTGTGACCTCCCTCCCACTCAATCAAGCCGGATAGTCCATCAAAAACCACATACTACCCAAACTACATACTCCCTCTATCCCATAACTTTAGTCCACTGTTCCATTTTTGGCTGTCCCGAAATTATCGTCCACTTTCAGACTCTACCAAATGTGTCTCTCCATTCCTATTTTACCCACCACTCCGTCCCATAATTTTAGTCCACTGTTTCATTTTTGGTTGTCCCAAAATTATCGTCCACTTTCAAACTCGACCAAATGCGTCTCTCCATTCCTATTTTACCATCCACTTACTAGGAAATAAAGAAACATGCCATCATCATTAAATCTGAAGAGATGCTAAAAACAGTGGTAGATTGCAAGAGTCTCTCTCATAACATCACTTCCACATATACAGATCCGCATCTCTTCTCCCTCTTCAAATTAAGCATCGAATTGGACTCCGAAGTATAAGCAGATCTGGGAGGGAGAGAGTCGAAGAAGAAGGGAAGCAGAGCGTTTATTGCAACTCTTTGCCCATTTGCTGGTGTAGGTCTGAGTTGCCTATGATTTGTTGGCGGCAAGTAGGGATTTATCAAGCGGAAACAGATTTGGCAATGGCCGGAATTGGTTTGAAATTGTTCAATTTTGCTGCGAATTTGTGAATGCGTGATGGTTCGGTTGGGGTGGTTGCTCTTGGCGGTCGGTATTTCGCCATGACTTCACTGCCAACTGATGCTCTTGGCAGCATCAACAACTTGTTGTGGTGCACTGGTGCTTGTGGGCAGAGATTAGCAGCGTCAAGTTGGTGGTGTGATGTAGCACCGGTGGGATTGGCCTCTATCACACTCTGAATCTCTGAAGTTGGATTGAAGTTAACTGGTGGATTATCCATCTCTATCCAAGATGACTCTTCAAATGGCACACTAGAGAATAAGGGGCGTAATTGAAAATTTGCTATAACTAAAGCATCGTAAGAGTCATATAATAATATCTCTTTAATAGTTGGAATCCCAAAAAGGGGCTAATATATTGGGACAGAGGGAGTATAAGATTTCCTAACACCATCCAGTAAGATCAACAAATGAACAAGCAGCATTCAGTTACTAAAGGGTAAATTACAGTTCAACCTGAAGCGCAATGCGGTGGAACGACTTATAAGAGCATCTCCAACACATAGGAAATTCAGTTAATTTGCCTATTTAAAAATTTAACTAACACATGTTGTAAGTATTTGCTCCACTAGGGCTATGGTGCACGGAGACGGATACGGCAGGAATTGAAGACATGTTGAGAGTCCCACATCAGACACTTAAAAGAACAAAATTCAACTAATAAGTTTCCTGGACTACTCTCCTGATTTCCAATTGGTTTTGAGGTGGAACCCTATGGATTTCTACAACCCACGTGCTCACCGCCACCCGCAGATAAAAAGATCAACATCCAGACCAAAGAGATGCCACACCTGACGGGGCGTGTTAAGAGTCCCACATCAGATATATATAAGAAGAAAATTCAACTAATAAGTTTCCTGGGCTACCCCCTCATCGCCAATTGGCTTTGAGGTGGTACCTCATGGATTTCTACAAGATGTCCAAATGCGTATATATATAAATGTGTGTAACAAACATATTCAGTTAACTACCTTGCATTACGACTTGAAATTCACTAGAGTTCTTGTATGTCTGTGCGGGTGTTTCGAGCATTTCGCAATATTCCCTCAGTTATATTGTTAGTGAACCATAATAGAAAATATCGTTGCTGTAGACGGCTAGGTTTAGCAGGGGTTATTTTGTCATATAGTTTATTACATATTAATCCCCCATGTATCTATATACGTGTGTGGCTGATTACATGAATGTACAGTTTCCTCTTAACCCTAATTCACAGTTTACATGATATCAGAGCAGTGCGCCAGCCTGCAGTCGACGGTATCAACACCGATCGGCGTTGAACGATCCAAAACACTTTCTTCTCCTCCTTTTTTTCCGATTTTCCTTGCTCTCCCACAAGAATGGCGAGCAGCACCAGTTATCTTACCAATCCAAACAATCCCTCTCGGCCGCTTGTTGCAATCTCAGCAACGAGCGCCACGGTCAAACTTAAGGCGGCCAACTTTGTACCCTGGAAACAGCACGTGCAAGCAGTTCTGCGCGGACATTGCCTCATCGGCTTCGTCGAAGGAATACACCCACCACCGTTGCCCCACCTTGCGGCGTCTGTCCAAGCGCCCCCTGATAAGCCGAGTGTCGAAGTCGACTCGAGTACAGCTGCCTCCTCGCATGAGGAAACTGAAACCTTCAATCCTGCGTACCAAACCTGGTATAAACAGGATCAATTGATCTTTGCCAATCTCATTACAACCCTCTCTCCAACTGCCCAGGCTCAGGTTTCTCGAGCTCAAACGTCGGCAGAAATCTGAAAAACCCTCCACAACATCTACGTCAAACGTTCCAGGAGCCACATCAATCAAGTTAAGGAACATCTCAAACGGCCATTGCACGGCAATCGGTCCATCCCGAGTTCCTTAACTTTGTGAAACAAAAGGCTGATGAGTTAGCTTTTCTGGGCAAAGCAATGGACGAGTGCCATCTCACTGACCGAATTCTGGAACGAAATACACCGCTGGTCAAAGCCATCCAAGCAAGGGATACAGACATTAGCTATGAGAAGCTGAATTTTGCCGAACTCACCCTCAACAAAGAACAACTACAAACTGCTGCCTCCCCTCCTGTAACTGCTCATGTCACTGTCAGTCCATCTGGCAAAGGCCGCGGTCGTGGCCGCCCTCAGCCACAAGCTCCCAGCCCTCCAGGATTTCCGTCATGGCAAGTGGCAACCACCATCAGCGGTTGGACTATCACATGTTCCTATACCAGGCCGTCGCCACCTGGGTTCTACACTCCCAACAATAATCAACCACCTGCCCGTCCGTTTCTGGGATTTTGCCAAGGCTGTAGCACTCAGGGCCATCGTATCAAGCAGTGCCCTCAGAGCAGCAGTCCGGTAGTCATTACAATCGGACATATCAGTCACAACCTCCTTCACAGTCGCCTAGCTCTTGGACCCCGTGCCCATGTCGCTGCTGCAGCACAAGGATTGTCCCCTACATCGACCTGGCTACTAGACACAGGAGCCACGCATCACAGCACTGCCACTGCCGACATTGGCAACCTCTCTCTCCACCGGCCGCACCTGCAAAACGATGATGTCATAATTGGCGATGCTACTGGGCTTCCCATCACCCATACTGGTTCGGCAACTCTACACTCCTCCACTCATTCCGTTTCTTCATCTAATGTTTTATGTGTTCCCTCTATCAAACGAAATCTCATCTCCATCTCTCAATTGTGTACCTCTAATAATCTCATTGCTGAATTTCCTGCCACTGGTTGTCTTGAAGGATTGCAGTACGTGGGTGCCCCTTCTAACAGGCCCTCTTAGAAACGGTGTTTATGAGTGGCCAGCATCTCTTCCCTCCTCGCTGGCACTTGTCTCTGAGTCTCGACCCTCCTTGTCCGCCTGGCATCAGTGTTTTGGTCATCCAACTGCTCCGAGCTGCCGTCATCTAGTGTCGCAGTTTTCCTTACCAGTTGTTAGTTCTAGCATTTTTAGTTCTTGTAATTCTTGCAATTGCACAAAACGTCGTAAGCTTCCCTTTCATAACTCCAGTATCACGACCGCTGGAAGTAGTATTTTCAGATGTCTAAACGTCTCCAGTTTATTCTATTGATGGTTCCAAGTATTACGTTGTCTTTGTGGATCATTTTTCTAAATATATATGGCATTATCCCATGGCTAAGAAGTCCCAGGTTCACGACATTTTTGTCGAATTCCGAACCATTGTGAAAAAGTTCTTCAGCGTTCCCATCATCACGCTCTATACGTACAATGGACCTGAATACATTGCCCTAGCATCCTACCTCGCCTCCGCTGGCATTACTCATCTCACTTCCCCACACCACACTCTAGAGCATAATGGCTATGCCGAAAGCCGTCATCGGCACATTGTTGAGATCGGCCTCGCTCTGCTTCATCACGCTCACATGCCCACCTCTTACTGGGTGTACGCGTTCTAAACCGTAGTCTATCTCATCAACTGATTACCCTGTCGCGCTCTTCACATGAAATCTCCGTATGACGTTATCTTCCAGCAGCAACCAAACTATTCCAAACTTTGAGTGTTTGGATGCCTCTGTTATCCTTGGCTTCGCCCCTATGTGTCCCATAAGCTCGATGACAGGTCTCTTCCTTGTGTGTTTGTTGGGTACTCTCTCACTCAGAGTGCGTACCTGTGTCTTCATCTTCCCACTAATCGTTGCTACGTTTCCCATCTCGTTCGATTTGATGAGTCGACGTTTCCGATGACCACATCCTCCGTGCCCAAACCCGTCACTTCCGATTCCAGTCTTCACGAGTGGATCACACTTTCTCAGGAACTTCGACCTCTCTCGCAACCCACCTCAATAGTCTCTCCTTCCCCTCTCCCGAGTTCACCTAGCTCGTTACCCCCCCCCCCCCCCTTTACTCCCCTCTCCAGCCACAATACCACCCGCACCTCAGCCCAACAAGTTTCACGGCCTTCACTATACCCGTCACCCTCGAGTTACCACTGAAACCCCGAGTTCGTTCCCTCCTGCTACGGTTCAGCCTTACCATCCCATGATAACCCGATCCAAGGACGGCACCTTGCCCACCTAGTCCAAATTGGGTCTCACAGCTAGGACTACCCCTGCCGCTCCTGATGCTGAGCCAGTCACCGCAACTTAGGCCATGCGTGTGATCCTCTTGGCGGTCCGCTATGGCTGCAGAAAATGATGCCCTAGTACGTAATAATACATGTGAACTTGTGCCCCCATCTCCTTCTCAAAATTTGGTTGGCTGTAAATAGGTCTTTCGCACTAAGTATCTTACGGATGGATCTGTCGAGTGTCGTAAAGCACGCCTAGTAGCCAAAGGTTTTCACCAGCGACCAGGCATTGATTATCATGAAACCTTCAGTCCAATGGTTAAATCCTCTACCATCCGCTTGGTTCTTACTCTGGCTGTTAGTCGCCAGTGGCCGCTTAGGCAACTTGATATTAACATTGCCTTCTTGCAAGGCACACATCATGAGGATGTGTTTATGTCACAGCCACCAGGATTTGTTGATTCTGACAGGAGGGATTATGTTTGCCGTTTATGAAGGCTATCTATGGCCTTAAACAGGCTCCGCGTGCGTGGTATGAGGAGCTCCGTTCCTTTCTTCTACATCAAGGGTTCAGGAACTCTCGGGCCGATACCTCTCTGTTTATTCTTCGACATGGGACAATTACAATCTATTTACTTGTAAATGTTGATGACATTGTTATCACGGAATCTAATTTGTCAGCGGTGCAGCGATTCATTGATTTATTATCTCTCCGGTTCTTCCTGAAGGACATGGGAACTTCTCCTATTTTCTGGGTGTTTGAGGTTCTTCCGCACCGCGAAGGTCTTCTTTTCTCTCAAAGGAAGTATATTTCAGACTTACTGCAGCGGTTTGGTATGGCTAAGGCGAATTCGGTTCAAACACCCTTGGATCTGTCGGTTCCTCGACTCTCTTGCAGGGCACGACGCTTTCTGACGCTAAAGAATTCAGAATAGCAGTTGGCAGTCTTCAGTACTTGTCCTTGACTCGCCCCGACATTGGTTTTGCAGTCAATAAGCTGTCTCAGTTTATGCATCGTACGACCACACTCCACTGGGATGCTGTGAAACGCGTCATGCGATATTTTCGTGGAACACTAGATCTTGGTATTCTTATTCGCCGAGGTCCCTGCTCTCTCCACGCTTTCTGCTGATTGGGCTGGTATCGTGATGATTTGACGTCCACTTCTGGCTGTTTGTCTTTGTGGATCTCCCATCTCTTGGAGTTCCAAAAAGCAACAGAATGTTTCCCGCTCCTCGACCGAAGCTGAATACCGAGCCGTGGCATCAGCTTCCGCGGAACTTCGTTGGCTGCAGTCCCTTCTTTCCGAGTTGGGCACCACACTTACAGGACCGGAGGTCATTTATTGTGATAATGTGGGTGCTACCTATCTCTGCTCGAACCCAGTTTTCCACTCGCGCATGAAGCATATTGCTCTTGATTTCCACTTTGTTCGTGAGCAAGTTAACTCGGAAGTGCTGCGTGTCTCCTCTGTGTCGTCTGCTGATCAGCTGGCTGATTGCGTGACGAAAGCCTTAACCCGGTCGATCTTTCTGTCTCTGCGGGACAAGATTGGAGTCTCGTCCCGACCCTCCATCTTGCGGAGGCGTGTAGACGGCTAGGTTATTGTCATATAGTTTATTATGTATTAGTCCTCCATGTATCTATATATGTGTGGCTGATTACATGAATAATACAATTTCCTCTTAACCCTAATTTACAGTCTACAGTTGCAAATGCCAAATGTGTTGGAATTCTGTGTACTTCTGATGGTGTATCTGAGATTTCCCATATTCGAAAGAAATTCATAGCTGAAGGAATATTGCGAAATGCTCGAATCACCCCCACAGATATACAAGAACCCTAGTGAAAATATCAAGTTGTAATGCAAGGTAGTTAAGTGACGAGCTGTTTGATTTTGAGAATGAGAACTTGGAGAAATGAAGAGCTGAGTTGACAGATTTTCATGTTTGAGGTTTGTAACCTCCCTCACAGTGACGGATTAGGACATATTTACAGCAAAAATTGCTTGTTCCAGTGAAACAAGAAGTGTCTAGATCAATGTGTTTGATGAGAAATATTCACTACTTCTTAAGTTTTGAGTTTGGTGGTATTGCATTGTTTCTTTTGTGTAGGAAATAGTGCACATGTTTTACCACACCAGTTTTTTATTTCATTTAACCAAACAGAAAAAAGAAAATTCCTTGAAAACTGTTTCATTTTCCGTCAACCAAATAAAGGAAAGAGAATAATTTTTTTTTTTTCCATTTCTTTTTTTCTTTAGTTTTTGTTTTCCGGCTACCACACAGGGCAGAAAGAAGTTAATACTAATAACACTCCAAATCATAAGATTGATAATGCTCGATCAGACCAATTTTCACGTAATTTCACTTCCCTAATTCTCACTTAGGAGACTTGGAAACATTTTAAAGAAGCAAAGATGCAGCTACCAGAAATCAGCTAACCAAAAATATGACAACCGGGTTACAGGGGGGATAAGAACAAATCAAAAGCCTTGACAATGAGCCATTTATGAAGCCAATGCAACTTCCTCCGATTTCCTAAGCCATAGACAACTCAGTTGCATGAAGCATAAGAAGGCCATAAAATGTACTACAGTAAGATATTAAAAGACCCAGAATAACATCAACAGAAATGAGGTTAATGAAACCAAACCGAAGCAGATACTTATGCAAATGACAAGTTCTTCAAAGAAAAATATGAAGTTGATAGTTAGATCTACCTGAATTCCAAGTATTTTATCATTATTTCCCAACTCAACTAGTAGCTGCCTTAATTTGGCTTCCACATCAGAATGCACAGGTGTCTCATAAATCCACTGTTCGACCGCTGCTGGTCCCTTAGTAATGTTGCTAATAGCATTCCACCAGGAGTTCCATAAGATTATGCAGAATAATAACTAAAGAAGACTGAGATTAAAATGGTCTTACCCATGTAAAACAGACTCGGCAAAGGGTCTCATGATATCTAGGTAAACTATGCGAACACCCATTGTGGATGAAAGACCTGAATCCATGTGATAGAGTAAAAAAGCAAGCACAAAAACTTTGATACTAAGAAGAAGGATCTAGCAAGGACCTCTAAGCAGATTAAGAACCCGTGTAAATATCACAATGTCCCCTGGGAAAGCATCAACCTGAGGAGAATTTTGATTAGTTTGCAGGGCAAAGAGGAAAAGATATCAATTTTATGAGGAAGGTTAACTGAAGCTGACAATATATGAACTTACAGGATTGAAACGTTTTACTTCTTTTTGGTTGAGTTTCAACTTTTCCTGTACCACTTTCATGTTTTTCGCTCTTTGCTCAGCCAAATTTTTCATATTTTCCTTCAGAAGGAGAAATAATTAATACAATATCCTAAAGAAAATAATTTAATTGAACATCCAATGAGAACATACCACGGCTTCATTTGCAGGTGTAGAATTACGAAAGAACACCCCAGTGACCTCCATAGCCTGTTCGGGCATGTCAAGGCGCAACTTAAGTCCCATTTCCTCAAAGGCAGACAAAAGTGCTACATGGTCACCCTACAAGCCAGAATTCTAACTATTAATCCACGAGAAGTAGAACCAAAAAATAGTGTTTAATTAAAAGAAATACTCTGCAAATGCATACAAAAGTCACACAGAAGCTAACTTACAACAGTTCTCTCATAGCCTAGCGAATTGCAAATTGGACCACTCGTTGCGGATCATGGTACATGAGTGGTCCGCAAAGGTGGACTTGCTAATCCGTTTAATGGTCAGTGTTCTCATACGACTGAAAACTAAAGTAAAATATTCTAAGATAGGTTAATTACAAGAGTTTTGGTTGAAAATACAGTTGAAATTGGGTCATTCAAAGGTTCTTACTATAAGAAAACGATTAAATTTCTATCAGCTTTCCGAAAGAAACCTACCCCCCTTGTACCGAATTCCGTGAGGTATCACATTCCCTTTCCTGTACCACGAACTGGAACGCTCATAGTTGTTTTTGCTAAAATCAGTTACACAACGAAAGTCGTGTCCTTATACTGTGTGTTTGGAAACTATTGGTTTTTTGGTTATTTATTAAAACAAAATCTATAAAGTTCAGAAAAAAACGAAATTTTCTTTCCAAACTTTTTTATCTTTGATTACCGGTGCCCTGATCCACATTCAACCATCCCACCGGTTTGGTTTCTTGAAATGTTAACTTTCTTAACTTTTTCCATGTGTCACATAATAAATGGTTAGCTAATGATTGGTAAGCCACGTGTCACACAATAAATGGTTAGCTAATGATTGGTAACTAACTCATATTGGGACTATAAGAAATTCTTCCAGCAAACCAATTCTTAATAAAAAAAACCACATGAAAAAACGGATGGTGGCACCAGTACACCGGATTTGTGTAAAAAACCAAAAAAAAAAAAAAAAAAAACTACGCCAAACACCTCAAGTTTAATAAAAACTAAAAACCACCACATCCAAATTAACCCACTATTCTACAACAGCAAAAAGCAGTATATTTTCTTCTATTTAAGGCATCTATTCAACACTTTAATAGAAGTTTACTATCTGTCTATACTGATGCAGACAAACTCCTGAATTTGTTGCATCTAGCATGGTATTACTGCTTGCATTCCAAGAAGCCAGCGAAAAAAACCCTGTATGTTACTGATTTAAATTATTCAACGCATCAGATGGTTTCTCCTCCAACAACATGTGATGAGCCGTGCGAAAAGGAGCTTATGAGCATGCTCGGCTTACAATGTTACAATCAACTGACCAAGGCTTAACAAATCTGGTTCTTATACCACACAATAACAGAGTTGATCTGTGTAACTAACCCTTTGGTCATAAATAAACCACTACAAGCTTCTTTAAGAGTGGCATAGGCATCTCTGATGGCTAAAGCTCATAAGGGGGTCAACACATCTTAATTCTTAAATCATTTTATGCATGAAGAAAGCGCAAGGGTTTATTTTGCCCCTGTCCAAAGTCATTTCCTCCTGGTTCGTTTTGGTCTCCCTCTCCCTCATCTATCACTTCTGCTTGTTTATGTTTCTACTTAATCGCCCAACACTCAACCTAGCACAGCAACGTGGTTCTTAGAATTGTTCTACAAGACTCGCCCATCAATCAAGCGGGGATCCTGCGGGCACAACACTACAGATGCACTCCGCCACTTTGTCGCCTGCTTTATTATTCCTATGGATAACATCCTCGTCTATCTCCATCACTACGTAAAATCCATTCAAGATATCTGAAATTATCCTTTTTCGGCACCTCTTGCCCACCAATAATTATTCCCTCCTCTCCTACCATCCTATGCCCACTAAAGTTACAATTCATAGTTCATATACTCTATCTTGGTCTAACTAATCCTGCACGCTTTAGATTCTAAATTATCCCTCCACCACTCTAGCATGCTAATGCTATACAGCCAACTCCTTGTTTCATCAATCAAAACTATATCGTCTGCAAATAACATGCACCAGGGGATATCATGGCATACAAAGCTCCCATGAAGTCAGCATTGCTTATAAATTAGTGTACTTTTTATCTAAATTAAATGTTGACACAGAAACAGTCCAACGATACATATATTTTAAGAAGATGGGTGAAAATGATTGGCTGCTGGAAAGCATAGACGAATATTCCAGAGTGCGTGACAATCACTATATGTGATAATTGATAACCATCAAGGAGTTCAGATAACCAACACCAGTTGTTCTGTTAGTACACTCTTTCTTTAGGGAGACAGCTACAAGTACACACATATACAGATTTTGGTAGAACGATTCATCATAAAATGGTACATGACTTTACAGACCTCAGCAGATGCCAGAAACATTTTTGCAAGAGCTTGTTTAACCGTGCTTGAGAGTAACTTAGTAAGCCCAAAGTCCAGTAAAATTGGCCTATGTGGAGGCTCCTTGCTCACAAGAAAATTCCCTGCAGAAAAAACCAACAAAAATGAGTAAATAAATAGAAAGAACAAATGTCTTAGTCATTGAAATATATCATCTCCTAAAAGCAAACAATATAATCACTTATATAGGGGTAACTTGTGACCTTAGATTAGAGATACGACTCCTAAGATCTATGACCGTTAAATTAGACAAAAGGGCGAGGAAGAGGGTAGGTGGTGCACCTGGATGGGGGTCACCATTGAAAAATCCATCAACATAGATTTGGTGGGCATACGCACGTGTTATTTCTTCAACAAGCTTTTGCTTATCAACACCCAAAGCTTCCAGTGCTTCAGAATCATTTATACGAACACCGTCCATATACTCCAAAATTAGGACCTTTTCTGTTGACTTACATTGCAAGAAGCAGGAGGAAAAAGCAGGTGTAAGATACATAAAACTCAGTATGAACCAACCGCCATAAGTATCCAACTCTGCCCACATAAAATCAAATAATTTTCAGGGAAAATGAAGGCAAATACCAGTGTTTTGTGACATAAAATCATAAGACTTTATTCCAGACTGTTGGAACACAGGTTTTGCAATGAAGAAGAGGAGAGATAACGATATTCTTTACCTAATTTGAGAACATGCATACTTAGAAACTTATGCGTTTAATCAGCACACCATAGTGTGGTTACATTAACTCATAGTTGTAGCTAAAAAATTCTTATTAGATCTTTTTAATACAACATATAGATCTATATTTTAGTTCAGTTTTCCTACACAGAATATGGGTTCTATTTCATTTATGGCTTGATAAAGTATAACACGTACTCCAATTTTTATAGGGAAAACTTCAAAAAGAATACAGGTGGTTTGGCTCGAGTCCAGAAAGCATACATGTAATTTGTTTTTGTAAAAAAAAAAAAAAAAAATCCTGTAGTATTGAGGTATGTTTCCATCCACTTAATTTCGTTGGTTTTAACTTTCTAACATCTTACATTCATTACACACAACAATAATAATATATTAAAAGATAATTTAACAACAATCCACCCAAAGATATGTTTTTCTATGATTTTACCCCTATAATATTGAACACCTTCGCAATACACCCATCTTCTTCTTTCAACCCAGATGCCCCAAAGAGAACTCTTCAGGCTAGAGTTTCAATTCTTTTTCTCCTCCTCCTCTCTCTCTGCTTCCACATCTCCCTCTCTCTTGAACATCGACAACCCAACAGTACCCACAACAATTACAGAAAACCATCATAGTTGTTGGGCTCCGAAATCATGCCACAAACACAGATTCGCAAACTATTGTTAACCCAAAATCACAATTGTTAACCCAAACTATTCAGAATTTGTTCACTATATATATATATATATATATTGTCAACTTCACCAATTCAACCCACTGGTTGAGGGTATCACCAATGGATAGAGAGAGAGGGAGAGATTATCAACGAATGACACAGTCCACAGATCCACCTCAACTTAACCCAAATTCGTCCTCGATAGTGGAGCCATCAACGTCGTCGCCGCTTCAGACGAAGATGAGGAAGAGAGTTCAAAGCAACTAAAACAGTACTCTGTTTTCTACTTGTCATTACAGTTTGGTTCCTATAATCCTATCCATGTGTTTGCATTATTGCACAAATAGTCGCACGCCAATTTTTTCTATCCCCAATCTCTTTCATCAAAATCCCGGACAACAAATTTTGTATTGATTGCAGGGTTGTTTAGGCAAAAACTGTCGGGCTTCTGTGTTTGAGACATGGACATTGAGCTGCTGGGTTGAGAAGAAGAAGATGATTGTAATGTGAAGTTGTCAAATATGGTAGGGGTAAAATCATAATAAGTTATGACTTCGGATGGATTGTTGTTAATTTTCTTTCAATGAATAATATACAAAAATATTTTTTTAAAAACTAACAGAACTACAAGGATGGAAACAAATCTCCATACCACATGTATGCATTTGATAAAAATAAATAAATAAACCACGGGAATTTGTTATCTGGACTGGAGCCAAACCACAGTTATGCTTTTTGAAATTGAGCCTTTTTTTATGTTATTTCTAGTCTCGTCCCTTCAGAAATTTTAAGATAGTAACAGAGCATTAGACCTACAATACAAGGAGAAAACCTAACTCCGCGAAGATCAAATTCAGGAGAAGTTCGGTACATGGTAGTACCTGAATTACTTCTGGTATCAATACATCGACCAATTTAACATGGCTTTTACCGTTGCTTTTGTTTTTGCATCCTAAATTCGCAGAAACTGTTCTTGTATTTTCTGCAGGTACCAAAAGAACCATTAGTATGAGCTAATGCATCTGCAGGGACAAGTAATATGCTTCACCCTAGTGCAAAACAAATTTCCATTGCATGACCAGAACATAGGGCCGCATAAGGGTCGGCGGTAAACAATGTAGTCTAGCCTCACAAGCAGAGAGGTTACTCCAGGTTCTGAGGAGTGACAACCAGAGTCCAATGAAGCAGCCATTGCGATAACAAAGGCCAGATCAAATGAAAAATAGAAGTAAAAAAGTAGGTGTGAGAGCATACTAGCTTCATGGTTGAAGTCTAATTCCTTTGGGGCTTCTTTACACCACTCGTCTATCATAGGGCTGAAGTTATACTGCGGTTCCGCCCAAGCTATCCAATCAACTATTGATCTTGCATTCTTTAGGTCCTGTATACAACATGCACGTAAAAATTATGTGTGACAGCAATTTGTAACTCCTCTTTGAGCTAATTCATCATACAGGCCAGACACACAAACATATTTTTATTTTTACTTTTGAATTGATAAGCCAATGGAGGAAACAAACCTCCAATATTATCAGCTTCACTCCGTCATGTTGGACTTTAACAACCACATCCGTCCCATCACGCAGAGTTGCACGATGAACTTGTGCTATCTGCATAAAATAAATTTAGGACCGTAGTAAAGATGTTAAAAGTGCAATTAGTAGTCTTACATGTTAGCATAAGCTCAGTTAAGCTGACAGTTGAATGAAGTGATTGTTAAGAGAGCACTGCTGACATCGGTAACTTATTCTACTTTGACTTGATAGGTGACTGATATCTGTGATTGCTAGTCAGTGAAAACATAATCCCAGTTATCTTTGCTTTTAAGTACTTCTCTCTACCACTAAATGTTCACGTGTAATCAGAAAAAATTATTGCGCGGATTCCTTTTTTCGCTGTTACTAGGTTTTGATCTATCATTTCTTTCTTCTTCCTCGCCAAGTTCCGTAATGGTGTTGCTCAAATGAGAACTTTATGTTCTTTATTTTCAGTATCTTCTTCTACGTTTTTGTAATCTCCTGATCTCTTGTTCTTCATAACAAGTGCACAACTTCATCATCAGGAAAGTACAACAACGGCACTACAAGTGCGAGGGCTAGTAAATTGGTCGTTCTTCTTTCTTTTTCTTGATTCAATTGATTATTCTTTATTTACAGTCGTACAGTTTACTCTTAGTGCTGCACAACTCACAGACTCATCCTTGCGTAGCATTCTTTTGGCTACAATTAGCTCATCTGTTCTTTCCCCTCAAATGTATTCATGATCACTCTGATCAATTACTTCTTGTCGGAACTGTTCGGTATCATGTGTGAGCGGTTGTCCCACATTGGAATGGTGGACAAGAAGTCCATGGTTAATATAGTATGAATTGGGCCCTAACTCATAACGTTGACCTTTCGGGTAAGTGGGTGCCCGATCATACTATGGTGTTCCTCTCTCGAGGTGCTTCATATCCCTATAGGAACTCCATTTGTGAATGCTGTATATCATCTCATCGTTCTATTACAGAGTTCAATTAACCTAGAGTGTTACTCAAAATCAAGCCTGATATTTCCAATATGGATAAAGTTTGGAATTGCAATATTGAACTTGATATGACATGAATATCTCTTTGGCGGAATACCATTGCTCTAAATGTTTTGCATCTTCATGCCAGAAATTTGTTCCAACAAGGTCATTGCTCGTGAAGACTGATTATTGGCCTAAATTTGGTTCTAACTTTTTCGCAATTCCCTTGTCCCTTCTGTTATGATATCTCTTCTTTTTCATCCAGTTTTGCCTTCTTTTTCTTTATTTCTCTTGAGTGAAAACTTTATTCCTAATCATGCTTTCTACTGCTAATGCATACCAGACCTGACATGAAGCACCGGATTTCATGAAACCTATGCCGTAGTGGCCAGAACATCCTGTAGGCTGTACCTATTTATTTATCAGAACTGGATAATGTTGCAATTATTCCGACCTACTCAGACTCGTTGATTCAGACAAAGCTTCCCGTTATCCAACCAATAAGCTATATATTCCTGCATCAGGGTCATTTAGTAATACTAAGTTCTACTGTTATTGCCAATTAACTTCTTTAGTTTCATCTACTCGCCATAATCTGACAGAAAAGATCCAGAAAAGGACTGCCCAACAGCAATAACTAACTGCAAACTAGTAAGCAGGCAATAAGAAGACAGCAGTTACCCTCGGGTAAGAGGCAGTTCTATCATCACAAAAGTTATAGCAATTCTTCCCAAAATGTAAAACAAGTAGACATTTAAGCACTTCGCCGCAACAACACTTAAGCAACAACTTATCTGAAACAAACATATCAGCTTAGTGTAAATTACCAAATTAGTTTGAGGATCTCACCGAAGCTGTGGCCAGAGGTTCTTTATCAAAATTCAAGAAGAGTTCATCCATAGATTGTCCGAACTCTTTCTCTATGGTTCCACAAACCTGTAAAAAAAAGTTGGTTGGACTGCAATATCAATCAATCTGTCTAAACTCTTTTGCCTGTCTACTTAAAGAAAATATTATTCACAGACTACTCAGATTCTTTTCTACAATTCGTCAAGCAGAGGAACTCTATCAACCAAAAGCTGGAATACCTACTTCCCTTTGTTTCAAGCTACTGGTTTAAACTTGCAAATACTCGTTTCATGTACTACGAACTAATAGTAAGATTCACATCAAGTCAACATACATCAGAGTAATAGACATTATTACACACACACACACACATATATTCCTTACAGGCATTGTAAGTCTCTAAAGGAAAGATATCACCAATATTTTGTGGAACAATAAAGTTCATTCAGGCATTTAGAAATTCGATGCTGCATCTTAAGTGAAAAATGAAAAAGCAATCACACCCAGTATGACAGATGATCAAGGCTGTTGCACACACTTGAGCAACGTCAATTCGTGCTCAGTTTAACAGCATTATCATAAAGCTAATGCATGTGTAATTTGGCCATTTCATCGTGACAGCCAAAGTCAATTAATCGTAGCTTGAATCTAAATAAGCAGAGCTCCAACAAGCTTTAGCCTGATAAAGTCTGTTCAATTGACTTTTGGGGGGCTCAAGTTACTCATAAACATAAAAAGCAAGCCAGCCCACTCGTGTCCCATCCAAGAGTTCTTCAGGTCGAGTGAATGAATCATTAAGTGGAAATCAACACAGTAGAACCACTGCTGCTTCCCCTTCATCCAATGGACTTCCGAGGTTGATCAGCAGCATCTTGTTCTCCATACACCCATCCTTAGCCTCTCTCTTCTCATACTGGCAACTGAATTCAGAACTAGTTCACTTGCAAACATTTGAGTTTTTACTTCTCATATATCAAATTCTTTTCTTACATTTCTTTGCCCCATTTATCTGTTTCACTAAGAATCAGCCAAATAATAACAAAACGGCACTTCTAATGACCGATTCTTCATATTGATAATCACAGATTCTTTTTCTCTTTAACCGTTGAACAAATAGACAAGCAACAGAAAACAAACAGACCATTGCTGAACATTGCTGGACATTGCTGGAGAAACAGCTTTTGGTACCACTGTATCAGTATACCATGTGATACCGTGACACTCGATGAAAGAAATGCACATAAAAAAAGTAAAAGTATAAACTTTCAATTCTTTCACCCAATATACATTTTAGTTTTAGTTTATCTCCACAAGAATAAGTGAGCCAAATACTTACAAAAGAACCAGTGAGGACTATAATTCCAATGTGAGACAACTGCTCACACCTCACATAAAGCAATGATGAGCACACATAAAGCAAATGAAGCTTTTTCATGAGACAAATAGTATGAGAAGTCATTATATCATAATATTCTCTGGTAATGGTGTTCAAAATTCATAAGTTGTTGATTACCTCTTCTAGGGGACGGGGTGGTAGAGAGTCCTGCAACTGCTTCAGCAAATTTATATAAGCACTAGGTAGGACATCTGCACGCGTAGACATGTATTGCCCAAGTTTCACCCACAAACCTTCCATCTCTACTATCAAACTTAGGACACGCTTCGCATTACGCTCGTGAGCTTTCTCCCATAGAGCCGGTATCTTAGATTTGCTGATCCATTTCTCCCGTTGTTGTAAAGCCTTCATGTTGCACCGGGGTCCATGGACAAAGAGATAAAAAAACATCAACGGAAGAACCAATTTTGACCTAATTCCCCTCTATATAAGAAAGAATATAGTGGCATACCTTGTAATCCAAATATATAACAAAGGCCAATGTGAAAACTTTCATCCGCCTTCTGTAGATGTTCGTCCATCCCATCGGATCGCCTTGCTCATAAAAAAAAAAACAGTGACAAACAATGAGCTTACAGATACGCATGAAGCAAAAAGAAAGTTAAATTGGTTCAAGAACACAAGCAGTACGATGGCGGCATTCCAGATATACAGGTTGTTAATTCTAGAACTTCATTATGGGAATACATAGGTGGAATCAGTGATACAGGTTGTTACTTCTCTTCCTACAGGAACTCAGAAACTTAGAAAATCATATATATTAAAAAATGAACATTTTTATTTTTATTTTCTATATTTTTAGAAACTAATGAGCAAAACTGTGCACTCTTGACATGCCGTGAATATTGGGGATCACTAGTACAAAAGCAGAACACCGAGGAGCACAATCCCTGAATGAAGTCCTTATAGATTCAACTGCCTAAAGCCGAAACTTCAATCTAGTTAGATCACCATAAGGAAAGTAAACATCTTGTAGAAAATGATATCATCGGAGTACATGTTAGTATCAATTTTTGGTGGAAAGTGATACTTATACCTTATTCAGACAATCTATCTTTCCTCCAATTCTCTCCTTTTTCAGCAATACCAATGCCTAAAAACTCCTCCATGCTTGTTCTGATTACTTTTTCTTACTATAAACATTCAAACCTATTTAACACGCCTGATCACTCAAAACTAAACATAATAGCAATCTCCAGTCAACATCGAAACAAGACTCTCCCTCACTTCACTATGAATTCACATACGTTTACTGATTCAACGAAATGTAGTCCCTATGTTACTCGCAGGCAACGATCAATCTGAATAAACTAGATGAAATTGGCGTCAACATCACTAGGTTCAGCGGAAAACATGTAAGATGCAGAGAACGACGAAAAATCGAAATCAAAATCCGAAATTCGACAAACCGTAACAAATCATTAGGGCAAACGATGATGGAGTATGAACTGATTAGAGAGAATTAGAGGTTCGAATCGTACCTGTGGTTTGATTTGCGACGAAGACGAAGAAGAACACGGAATGGTGTAGAGAGAGAGAGAGAGAGGAATGGAGGAGGAAGGCGATGTCGTGGAAAAAGAGCTTCCGCAGAAGTGGCTTCTTTTGGAGCTTATTCGTTTAGGAGGCGGTTGCAGGCTTGCAGCTACTGTGGGTGGATGGATCTCCTGATACGCGCTGGTGTAGCTTTCACTTTGCCTGCTAAACGTGACGTCGAAACAAATTGCTACCACCCACCACATAAAATCTATTTAAGGTAATTTAAGTAGGCATCTATCTACTCTTTGTCAAAATTGAATAAATGTTCTTCTTAGGCTTCTAAATTGGACTCCTAATCAATAGTAGCTTATTTGGATATATTTTGGAATGTATGTTTATTTGGGTGATGTTAAGTGACTGGTTTGGAGATAATGTTTCTATTTTGCTTTTTCTAGGTAATAGTCAGAGTTCGAAACTTCCTCCAAGAAAATTATGCCGAAAGAAATCATAATTTAATTGATAAAATTATTAGTCAATTCTATAAATTTATGTCTCCAAAATGGACGGTGAAATGTCAAAGTACACGTGAATTTGAAGGGCAGAATCATGCCATATAAAATGACCTCAATTACATGGCATAGATAGTGACGTTAATTACCAAAATGGTACCAAACTTGATCTTTTGTTTTGATGGTGAATTCCACACCTTTTCGTCTCTAAAATGGTCCAAAATGGCTAGAAATCTCACCCATATAATGGAGGCATCACTCTTCCATTCATGTAGTGTGCAAGTAATCGTCTTTGGTGAGTGTAAAACCTGACTTGGAAAAATCAATAGTAGAAAAACCTCCGAGAAAACCGTAGACGAAAACCTTAGACGGAAACCTAGACGATGGAAGAAACGGCAGCAGAATTCGACATGCTCAGACTGACGGAAAAGGAGACGGCGGAGATTGACTTTGAAGAAGACTTCTGCACACAGGCGGAGAACGGCTTTGAATGGTGCATGATTGTGCGGCTTCTTTCAGGGGAGGAGATAGACCCTATACCGGTTAAAGCGTTCTTCCGCGGATCTGGACAAAGGGTGACCAGGTAACGTTCCTCTGTGTTGGTCAGAATACCTTTTTACTTAAGTTTCCAAACAAAGGGCTTATGGAGCGTATAGCAGCCGGGGGGCCATGGGTATTTGAAGGTGCGATTATGGCACTAAAGCCCTGACCCTAGGGGATGAAACGGAAAAGCCATGTTTTGAAACTATGGATGTATGGGTACAGATCCATCACCTTCCTGTCCACTTGGTTACGGAGGAAGCAGGGCGAAAGGCGGTACGTAATGTATGCGAGATTCTTGAGTCCGATCCAAAGATTGACAGTGAGGGTCTCGAAAATTATGTTAGAGTCCGGGTCCGAATGCCGATTTTCGAAACTCTACCCAGAGGAGTATACGTTAACATCAAAGGGAATGAGTCTGGCTCGATTTCAAGTATGAACGTATCCCATCCATATGTATGTGGTGCGGATACCTAGACCATCATAGCAATAACTGTAATCATAAGAAATCGGGGATCCACGATGAAGATGAAATGGGGTATGAAGAATGGACGCTCTTCCAACCTCCACGGAAGGGGAGACCAGCTACAGAGAGGAAGACGTCAACAAAACCAAAAGGCCAAACCGAGGAGGGACGAAGAAAGTGAATGAAGAGGCAGGGGCCTTTGACCTAAATAAGAACCTGGAGGACATAGGGACAGAAGAATTCAACACGTCTGGGAAGGAAGCACCAAGCGAAGAAGTGCCGATGGATGAGGTAACCCTGCCGGAGAGCAACATTCAAGGTACGGCTAGAGTCCCAACTGTTCCAGTAACTACAGGAGGGATAGAGGGTGAAACCACCATAAGGGGGGACTTCGTGCAGCAGACTGGTATAAGAGAAAAGTCACTGGCTAGACAAAGCAATAAAGGGGGTTGAAGTCTCGAATGAGAGTGAAAGAGGAAAAGGAGGGAGGCCAGCTTCACCAAAAAGGAAGACAGCCCCTGACATGAGTCGGTCTTCATTGCAGGTCTAAGATAATGGGAAAATAAACAAACAACTTGAGATGGAGCGTCGATACTTGGGGGCAATAAGAGGCGCAAAAGTGGGAGAGGAAAAAAGCAACAAGGAAGAGAAAAAGGCGGGGAGTGCCTCTAAAGCTCTAAATGCGCGATTGGCGGAGGCTGCTAAGCAGTCTCGCCAAGCACAATGAATCTCCTAAGTTGGAACGTGCGGGGGCTTGGAACCCCTGCACGGTCCTATCGCTTCACGATCTTGTGAGGCGTCAAGGGCCCGACTTGGTGTTCTTGATGGAAACCAATGTTAACGAGGAAGCAATGGGGAAGGTATGCAAAAAGGTAGGGTATGCAAAAGGTTTTTTCGTGGATCCAGTAGGGACAAAGGGAGGCCTAGGCCTAATGTGGAAAGCCTCACTCAAGGTAACAGTGCGAAATTCAACAATTCATCATATCAGTGCTATAGTGGAGGAGGAGGACGGTCAAGTCTGTAACTTTACAGGTTTCTACGGAAATCCAAAAAAGGAAGAAAGAAAGCTCTCTTGGGAACTTTTAAGGCGCTTGAAAACAGACCCAGGCGGTGCATGTCTTGTAGTGGGAGATTTCAATGCCATTATCTCCGAGGAGGAAAAAGTAGGAGGACGGGACGTAACCTGCAGCCAAATTGCAGATTTCAAAGAGGTATTGAATGAGTTGGAACTACAGGACATGGGCTCTCAAGGCGAGGTTTTTACGTGGAACAACAATACATTGGGGGAGAACGTCAGAGAACGGCTGGATAGAGCAGTGGCTACCATAACGTGGGCAGACAATCATAGGGGCACATAGGTAACCAACCTTGTTTGGCCAAACTCGGACCACAGCCCCTTGTTGGTGCAATGGGGAGGAAGAGATTCGAACCAAGGAAAGGAGCGTAGATTTAAATGTTAGAAAATGTTGCAGCAACATGAAGGCTTTGAAACCTTTGTGCGAGAAAACCGGGGACTGACTACCAGAGCAGCGCTCCATATCAGACTCAGGGGGCTGGGAAGGGAATGTAAGAGATGGGATAGAGAAGTGTTCGGATCAGTCAAAAAGCAAACAGAGGCGTGTAGGAGGAAATTGGAAGAGTTAGAGAGGCAGCCAACCACTTTTGAAAGCCAGAAGAGGAAGGGGCAGGTGGTACAACAATATAACAGACTACTACAGTAGGAAGATGTCATGTGGAAACAACGATCGAGGGTTGATTGGTTAAAACACTGGGACAGAAATACCCGGTTTTTCCATCAAAAAGCCACGATTCGCAGAACCAAAAATTCGATTACGGGAATTGATGATAGGATGGAAGATGGAATACTTAAGAAGCAGACGTTACGGGAGCCCTCGAAGACCATTTTGCTAAAAAATTTAAGTCTGATAGACCAAGTTCTAAGCTATTGATATAGCATTAGCGGATACGGAATGCAGTATCGACCTAGAGGAACGGGAGGGGATGGAGCAGATGTACATGGTAGAAGAAGTACGAACGACGCTTTTTATGATGCCTCCAGACAAGGCTCCAGGGATCAATGGTTTTAATGCCGATTTCTTCCAAAGATATTGGAACATTGTGGGGGAAGGGGTAACATCCACTTGCCTAGAAATTCTGAATCAGGGGAAGAGTCTCGAAGATCACAACAAAACAATGCTAGTCCTGATCCCCAAGGTAAAGCAACCAAGAAGACCAGGTGACTTCCGCCCTATAAGTCTTTGTACTATTATTTATAAAATTGTTGCAAAAGCGATAGCGAACAGACTAAAAAAGATCCTTCCCAAAATTATCAGCGAGAATCAGAGCGCCTTTGTCCCGGGACGCCTGATCTCGAATAATATTCTAACGGCTTTTGAGGTGATCCATTCTCTTAAAACTATGAAAAAGGGAAGACGGGCTATTTAGCTATGTCGACATGAGCAAGGCTTACGATAGGGTGGAATGGAAATTCGTGAGGGAGACGCTCGAGAAGATGGGCTTCGGTCCTAATTTTATGTCCCAAGTTATTAACTGTATTAGTACGGTGGATTTTGGTTTTGTTCGAAATGGTGTTGTAACAGGCTGTGTGATGCCCGAGAGAGGGCTGAGGCAGGGGTGTCCACTATCCCCTTACCTCTTCCTAATATGCAGTGAAGTTTTATACGAGAGCGATAACTGCAACGGTAGACCGAGACAATCTGGCCACAGCTACAGCATCCCGAGGTGGACCTGGGGTGACGCACCTATTTTTTGCTGACGATAGTTTGTTTTTTGTACAGGCAGATACAGAAGACCTATCTACGTTATTACAGATTATACTGAGATATAGTGAAGCCTCGTGACAGAAAATAAATGTGGAAAAGTCAGCGATTCTCTTCTCGTCAAACACCACGGCAGAGACCAAAAATAAAGTTTTGGAGATGCGTGGCATGGTGGAAGTGGAGAAATACGACAGATACCTTAAACTTCCTACAACAGTGGGGAGAAACAAAGCAATTCCATTCAACAACTTACTGGAAAGACTATCAAGTATCTTGAAGAGCTGGAAAGAAAGGACACTCACCCCGGGGGCAAAGAGATTCTGATTAGAATTATAGCCGAGGCCATCCCGACCTACGCAATGTCGTGCTTCAGGCTCCCGGACGGCGTCTGTAACAAAATGGAACAACTAGTTAGACAATTTTGGTGGAGTAAGATGGGTCAAGACAGAGGAATTGCGTGGGTAAGCTGGAATAAGATACAACTGAAGAAAAGAGATGGAGGCTTAGCTATCCGAGACTTCAAAGTGTTCAACTCTGCCATGCTAGCGAAGCAAAGCTGGAGGGTAATACACAAACCAGACTCGGTACTCTCACGGGTCCTGCGAGCTAAGTATTTTGCTAATGACTCCTTTTTGGATGCCAAACTTGGGACCAACCCGTCCTTTGCCTGGAGAAGTATTCTGGAAGGAAGGGGGCTGCTGCAAAAAAGGTCTCCGATGGAAGATAGGGGATGGCAGATCCGTCAAACTCCATGACAAATGGATCTCGAGGGGTTCGTCCTTTTCCTTAATCACGAAAGGCCCTGAAACAGAGAACATCAGAGTCTGTGATTTGATCCAACATGGGACAAATAAGTGGGATACAGAGAAAGTACACCAGTACTAAAACCGTGGGATGCAACAGAGGTTTTAGAAATCCAGTTACCAGAGACGAAAAGAAGAGACGGATTAAGATGGCTCCATGAAGATGATGGTATGTACAGAGTCAAATCGGACTATTTAATGGTGATGGAAGAGAAACTTACCATATCTGAGGGAACCTCATAACAGAAACCCAATCCCATAGCAAGGTCTGGAAGCTCAAAATTCCATATAAAATAAAGCACTCCATATGGCGAGTGAGCAATAACAACATAGCTACGACCAAAAATCTAAAAAAGATGGGCATTGATGTGAGAAGAGCATGCCCTTTTTGCAACAAGTACGAAGACTCAAGTAGCCATATCTTTCAGAAATGTAAAGAAACAGGTAAGATCTGGGAGAGTCTATTTGGAAAGGAATTTGTAAGGGATCTGATAAATACCGATCTAGTAACTTGGCTCCAGGAGAGGTTCATAAATCAAGATCCAAATCATCAAACGATAATATGCCTAACAACCTGGTCTATCTGGATCAAGCGAAACAAGATCATTCATCAAGGGGAATGTACAGACCAAAAATCAACGCCAGTGGATATTATTTCAATCTTAGAAGAACTGGAAGAAGTGAACAAAACAGAGAAAAGGAATGTACCTGATCAGAATTCGACAAACAAAACAAGGTGGGAGAAGCCTCCAATAGGACAGGTGAAGGTGAATTACAACGGAGCTGGAACCCCCTTACGAAGGCAGCTAGTGTAGGCTTCATTATCAGAGACCACACAGGGCGTTTCATATTAGTAGGGGGTCGAGATCTCGGTACCTGCGAATCAGCAAAGGAAGCAGAAATCAAGGAGGCAAGATTGGGCTTGGAGATGGCGAACTCAAGAGGATTCCGGCGAGTTATTCTGGAAGGAGATTCAACGAGAGTGGTGAAATGCATCAACAAAGCTATATAGGTAGAAGAAGACATGGACCTCTCAAATGTGGGGGATGAACTAGATTTATTGATGAAGACCGTTCGGGAAATGGAGCGAGTTATGGTGCGGTGGACCCCACGTGTCCTCAACCGATCAGCTGACCAGGTGGCGAAGATAGCACAGTTCACGAGATCCTTATCGCTTTGGGATGATACCCATGCGTGGTTAAAATCATTTTTAGACGTTGATTGTAACTTTGATGTTCATTAGGCGGTTTCTTTGCTTGTCAATTAATCGATTTTCTAAAAAAAAAAAGTAATCGTCTTTGGTGTTTGGAATAAAAAAGTCGTGTTTGATTTGGAAGTATGATTCTCCCTTTCAAATCGTGCTTGCTGTTTACATTTTCTCCATGAATTATCTTCCCAACTACATTTGCTTATCTTCCAATCATGGACGAAAATGAGGAGCGGAGAGAACAATGTAAGTTAGCTCGGTTGGCGCGCAAGAGAAAATTAGATGAGCAAAAACCAGCACGCATATCCGGTGAGTTTTTCCTTCAGAATTTACATTCGTATGCTTTGTCTATGTGCATTATTCATGAAAAAATTGATGCTTTGACTATATGAAGTTCTCATGGTCGCCGCCAAAGCCATACACTTGCGTGAAAAGAGTCACTCGCCATCCCCCGATAAGTAATACTAGGAAAATCGGTTGGTGTTTGTTATGTTATTTTCCTTCCTACTGGGTTGTTTAGTTGTTGCTTACATAATTTCTTTTGGTATCACGCGGAATTTTCTGTTTGGAGGGACACAGTTCAACACAACGGTATGTATCTTTTTCATAGATAATATCTAAAAAAAGTTGTAGGCCACTTAGTTGTTACATTTTGTATTATTTATTTGTAGTGATTGTTTTTTTTTTTCATACCCATTTTAGGATCAAAGCTTAGATTTAATGATATGTAGTGGCGAGTGAAAATTGAAATCAGTGGAAGAGAATGAAATTTTCTGAAGCTGTAAATGCTAATCGAAATGTATGACAAAAAATTATTAGGCTACAATTCAATTTTGAAGCATGAAATCCGTGTCTTCAAATTAAAAACATATTTTCCTAAAAAAAAGTAGAAACGTAATATTATAAGTTGAAATCAGTGGTCAGTGGCTTCAAAGTAGAGGCATATTTTCCTAAAAAAAGTAGGAACGTAATATTATAAATTGAAATCAGTGGACTCAACTTGATTTTGATTGAAAAATTCGTACTGGTAATGATACGAAGGTAAACAATTATTTTTAGAATAATAATGTTGAGTTCAAATCTAGGATTATAAACTTTCCTAAAAAATAGATAGATAGAATAAAATGAAATTCAAAACAGGAAGGACATTTCTAAATTGGAATCTGTAACTTCAAATTTATAGTGATAAAATTCGAAAGTAATCAAAAAATTTACTTCAACATATTTTCCTAAAAAAAAGAATAAACGGTAATATTATAAGTTGAAATCATTGGCCAGTGGTCAATGGCTTCAAATTAGAGGCATATTTTCCTAAAAAAATAAAAAAGTAGGAAGGTATTATTATAAATTGAAATCAGTGACCTCAATTTGATTTTGACTGAAAAATTCGTATTGGTTATGATCTGAAGGTAAACTATTATTTTTAGAATAATAATGTTGACTTCAAATCCAAGATTAGAAACTTTCCTAAAAAATATATAGATAGAATAAAATAAAATTCAAAACAGGAAAGACATTTCTAAATTGGAATCTGTAACTTCAAATTTATAGTGATAATATTAGAAAGTAATCAAAATTTTACTTCAACATATTTTTTTTTAAAAGGTAGAAACGTAATATCATAAGTTCAAATCAGTGGTCAGTGGCTTCAAAGTAGAGGCATATTTTCCTCAAAAAAAAATTAGGAATGTATTGTTATAAATTGAAATCAGAGGCCTCAACTTGATTTTGATTGACGAGTTCGTATTGGTAATGATCTTAAGGTAAATATGTATTTTTAAAATAATAATTTTGACTTTAAGAACTTTCCTAAAAAAGAGATAGATAGAATAAAATAAAATAAAATGCCAAATATGAAGGACATTTCTAAATTGGAATTGTAACTTCAAATTTATAGTGATAATTTTTTTTGAGGGAAATCTATTCTATAAAACAGCATAGTTGACTTTAAAATGTCTTTTGGACCATTAGATCAAATTAACCCTAGCGTTAGATCTCACCCACTTATTGTTAGAATTCCCAAAAATTTAGGGATGGTCTCCACACTTCACTCCCACTCCCCCTGCCCATTACCCCCACCCCATTACTCTCTCTTTCTCTCTCCCCTTAACCTCTCTCAATTAGTACAAAACAATAGAACATTTGATTTGTTCATCCCCAATTCTTCTTCTTTTTGTCTATATTATTATTGACAATTTTTCTAAGTGTTGTAAAAAAAGAAATTTAATTTTTTTAGAAGAAAAAATTATTTTAATTTTAGGGATAGTGCCCTCGGGCACGGGTAATATATCCCAATCTATATTATAAATTAGGACGGTTGACTTTAAAATGTCTTTTAGACCGTTAGATTGAATTAACCTCAGCCCTTAGATCTCACCTACCACTCACTTAACTACCCATTACTCAACTACCCACTTAACTACCCACTCCTTTTATCATAATTATAAAAAAGGGGCTTCCTTTATTTCTGATTATTTACTACAATTATTTTTGTTGTCTTCATTTTCTGTCCATATTTGTAGATGAAAATACTCAGTAGGTGAAACGTGTTTTTGGGATAGTGCCATCGGGCACGGGCAATCCCCTAGTATAGTGATAAAATTCAAACAATATTCAAAATTTTACTTCAAATTAATGTTGGGTTCAAGACCAAAAGTAAAACAATGATAGTCAAGAAATAGTATAATCATTTATTTATGAAATAAAAAGTATTAGTCTTAACACAAATATGAAATTGATAAAATAAAAAGGTGTAAAAATGATAGTCAGTACTTATGGTTATTCTTTTTTGATGTAGTATTGAAATTCATAAAAGACACCAATTGTTTAAGTAACATTAATTTTTTTTTGGAACTGAAATTTCGCCGTGCATCGCACGGGTTAAAAGCTAGGATGGATATATTTTAAACTGTTTTGCAATATATGTTTATTTGGGTGATGTTAAGTGACTGGTTCAGAGATTATGTTTCTATTTTTCTTTTTTTATGTAATGATATTTTATTAAAAAATCAGCTGTTAAAATTTGCATAATCTTTTTTTTCGATACATCGGAAATAAAAAGTTCAGTACAAACAAAAAAAAAAAAAAACTGAAAATAAAAACCCACAGAAGGCCAAATCACATGAAAGCTCCATTCCTATAATGTTTGCATTAAGTAGCCCTTTCACGGCGTCTGGAGCATTCAGCAAAATCACTAGATTATCATCTTGTTCAAAGCCCACATTTGCCAACGCATCTGTGACGTCATTCGCATCTCTAGGAAATTGCTTGATCACCCTTCAGCCGATTCCAAAAGGTACTTTCCATCTTGAATATAACCCGATATCGAGGCATGGCCTTCTTAACCGACTTGTCGCAATCACTTTCGATGATGTAATTCTTTCAGTTATGGCCGAAAGCCATGGTGATGCCTCTGTAAATCGCTCACACCTCCGCTTCAAGACTGTTGAAGTTGTTTCCGATGTTTCCCATGAAGCCTAGTTTCCACTTTCCTTTCGCATCCCTAAAAACACCTATAATTCCTGCTTTCCCTGGATCTCCCTGGCACAACCATCGACATTTAGCTTGAAATTACCTGCCATATGGCGAGTCCATTTAGAAATAATTGTTTTCCAGGTAAGAATCCAATATACAGAGAGGGTTAGAAAATGCTTCCTGGATCTAGTGAGATTGTCTGATGACTTTGTTCACCAAGCCTACGATAGTATGACATTTATTGTTGAAGACTTTGTTATTTCTATTTAGCCACATGTGCCAAAGATCGAGAGATAACAAAAAGATTGTTGTGGTAAATGGATCCCCTCCTAGTTTTAGAAATAAGGTTAGTTGTGAGCCATTCACTGAGATTGAGATTTGCATCTATTTGAATCCAGTTTTGGCCCATAACAGCATCCCAAATCCCAACAGATTTGGTGCAACCTCTGAAGAGATGATTTATGTCTTCTCTATGAGTCCCACATAGAGGGCATTTATCATCCGACGTGAGATTTCTAATTTTTCTGTTGGCATTAGTCATGATCTTACCATGAAGTACACTCCAAACAAAAGTGATCATCTTGTATGGAATTTTCAATTTCCATATTTCGATCCAAAACTTCTCTGGGTACCCAACTAAATTAGCTTGAGCAATATCTTTATAAGCATCTGCCATAGAAAAGGCCCCCTCTTTGGTGCCAATCCAATGAGCGGAGTCGATATTCTGAGTAATGTTTGGGATGACCATATTTTGTATGACAAAAGAATCATTCCTCTCCGCCAGAGTGTTGATCTGAGACGTATCCCAATTACCATGAGCATAAATAATGCTTCCCACTTTAGTGGTAATATCATGTCTCTGATCAGGATAGGATATAGCCAAAGGGTGCTTACCGCACCACCAATCAAACCACAAGGATATAATTTTGCCATCCCCCACACTACAATTTGTATGATTCAAAATAAACTTTCTGGTGTACAACATCCCTTTCCAAGTTGGG
Source organism: Linanthus parryae (assembly GCA_023055425.1). NCBI lineage: Eukaryota > Viridiplantae > Streptophyta > Magnoliopsida > Ericales > Polemoniaceae > Linanthus > Linanthus parryae. Next base: position 129,999,911 of record JALGPY010000001.1, read on the forward strand.
GTGCAAGAAACACTTGCTTTGCACTGAGCAAAATTCATGCTGTTGAGGTATTTAGCTTTCAGAACAGTGCACCACATGGAATTGGAATCATTCCAACTGAGTTTAGCCAACAAAGACAAATTTTGACAGTTAGATTTTTTTAGCCTCAAACCTCCCACATCTTTACTTTTGCAAATAGTGTCACAATTAACAATATGGGTCTTCTTTCTATTCTTTGTATCCCCCCAAACAAAATTTCTACAAATTATATCGATTTTGTTACAAATCTCAATAGGTAAAGGAAGCACTTGCATTTGGTAAAAGGGGATCGTAGCTAACACATGTTTGGTAATCGTGACTCTACCGGTCATGGAGAGAGAAGAACATTTCCAACCAGACAGAAGTTTGCCCATATTCAAAATCACCTCTTGCACATGGTTTTTATTGTGACTACCATGCACTAGAATATTAACACCCATATACTTTCCAAGATCATTTGTCACGGGTATGTTAATAATATTTTTGATCTCTCTTTGTCTATGCCTCAACGTATTCCCCGAGAAAAAAATCTTGGATTTATTGAGGTTAATCTTCAAACCCGAAAGATTCGAAAAATCATCAAGAACTTCTCATAATAAAACTATTACTAATCTTAGTATTCCCGATCAACATGAGGTCATCCGCATAGAAAAGAAGTGAAATATAAGGGCCATTTTTGGAAGTTTTGATCCCTTTCCACATTTTTTGGTGCACAAGGTAGTTAATCATTTAGAAAGCTTTTTCATGCATAAGACAAATATATAAGGGGAAAGAGGGTCACCTTGCCGTAAGCCCCTACCGGTTTTGAACTCCTCCAACACATTACCATTCCACAAAATAGAAGAATCCACGTTTGTTATACACCACAGGATCGCCTTTTTCATTTTGGGGGAAAATTCAAAAAGGTAAGCGTCTCATAAATAAAGTTCCACTTCAATCTATCGTAAGCTTTTTCTAAATTAATTTTTATGATCATTCCCCTCATTCTACCTTTACGTCTTTTTAAGCGTGTGAATTATCTCTTGGGTATGATATTATCTTTGGTCGTATGGCTCGGAATGAAACTGTTTTGGAAAGGGCGGACAATATTAGTTAAGAAAGGTATAGTTCTATTAACCAAAAGTTTGGTAAAAATCTTATAGAGGGTATTACAAAGACTTATAGGTCTAAAAAAATTAATAGTCTTCGGATTATCACCTTTAGGGATGAGACAAATAAGCGTACTGTTAAGGCTATCCGGGAAAAACCCCAAATTGAACCCCTTAGCAAGGAAATTGCAGATTTCCTTATTTAACAGGTTCCAAAAAAATATATAAAAAATAGGTTGGAGACCAGCCCTCCCCGGGGCTTTGAAAGAATTCATGCTCCAAAGAGCAGTTTTTACCTCATGGAAACTAATGTTTCTATCCGGCAGTGGTCCCATCACCACTAAGCTTAGGGCATAACTCAGAATTCGAGTCAAAAATCATAGTAATATAGGAACTGGGCTCGGGGTTGAACAACTTCTTAAAGTAGTTAGAAACATGCTGTTTCAACTCCTCCTGATTAGAAATCCAGTCAGCACCATTATCATCTCTAAGCAATTTAATCTCCTTCCTTTTCCTTTTAATGATAGTAGATATATGAAAAAAAATCGTATTTCTATCACCTTTACAAAACCAATTATTTATAGATTTTTGAAACCATAAGAACTCCTCATAATCAAGAATGGCATTATATTTATCAATTAAATCATTTTCTAGGAAAACATGTTATGGGAGAAAGATATACTATGCGATCTTTGAACTCCTTCAACTTTCTTAAGCACCCATCTTTTTTTTTGAAAATATTTCCTAAAAAATCATCTTTTTAGTAATAACCTCTGTCTTAGAAAGCAGATCCCCATTAGAATTCCTATTCCAGTTGTTAATTGCAATTTTTTTTTTAAATCAGGGTGGGAAAGCCAAGCAGCCTCAAAACGAAAGGGACGATTAATAGAAGGGGGATAAGCATACCATCGTCATGAAGAAGCAAAGGCGCGTGATCCGAGTAAGTTCTTGGAAGAGTTTGAACCACATCTTCAGGGTAATCAGTGCACCACGCAATGTTGCAGATCGCTCTGTCGAGACGGACCATCGTGTTAGCCAGACCCTCTCTTCCATTGGTCCAAGTGAGCTTTGGTCCGACACATCCCAGGTCCTGCAGATTACATTTGTTGAGGTTGTTTCGAAATTTCTCCATTCTCCTTTTACTGTCACTGTTAGAGAAACTCATCTTTTCCTCGGCGCTGGAATACTCGTTAAAATCACCCATCACCAGCCATGGCTCGTATGTGTCCCCCAGGTCTTCCTCGAACTCATCCCACATATTTTGTCTCAGATTTGAGTTAGGGATTCTGTAGACGGCTGAGAGAACCCAATCTCTGTACTTCTACCTTTTAATGGTGGTCGTAATGACCTCGTGGGAAAGGGAAGTGGTACTCACAGTGACCTCTCTGGTATTCGAACAATCCACACCCCACCTTTCATCCCATCAAGACCCACAAATGAATTCCCAAAAAGACCAAGATGTTTGAAAAAAAATCCCAATGGCCGAAAGGGGGATTTTCGATTCAATAATGATAGCAATCTGAAATTTATGAGCCCTCGGTAGGTCCACAAAGTTATTCTCAAAGGTGCTGCCGGCATCACGGCAATTCCAAGCTAGGATTTTAAACGACATAGAAAAATCATCAGGGATGGAAGGGAGGACCATGAAATAAGGATCAACCTTGCATATCCTCGTTTGATCCAGTCCTAACGACCTCATCTCCGTCACAGTCACTGCATGCCAGCGCTGCTCTATCTCTTCCCTCCAGTCCAGAGAAATCTTCATCTTAGCGTCTCTCCTCCACCACACCAGTCCTATTTGCTAGACGTTCTCCTCCCCGGCGTCGATTTTTAATCGGATCTTCTCGTAATCCAACATCCTTGGTGTTCCCTCCTTGATTTCCATTATCCGAGTTACTTCCTGGTTGTTTGAAGGTGGTTTGATATAATTGAAACTAGCTACAAGCACATCAAGTTCCCAAAAGAAAAAACTAAGCACATAAACTAAAACACGGGGTGGTAAAGAAATCCAGAAATTTGAGACTTCGCAAGTGAGCTAATTTTGGAGTAGTTATATTCAATGTGTGTGGCATGTGTTGGATCTCGAAGACATTAAGGGCCATTTTGGGAATGCTTTTACAGCCAGCAAAATTCCTTTCGGGAGGGGAGGCAATTTTATTCTGTTTAGCTAAACAAAAAATAGATTTTCGTACAATTTCTGTTTTCTCCGTAGCAACTTTCAGAAAGCAAGTGTGAGATGTTTTTTCGTAAGCTGTTTTTCGATTAATTTATCCTCAACCGATATTCACCTTGCATTTTTACGCGATTTACTAACGCGTTTGCGTAAGTGCACGGTCAAGTAATATAGGGGTGGTATTTCAACCCCGAGTTATCGATCCCACGAGGACAGACTTGAGATTATTTAATAAGTTATTTAGTTTAGAATACGGTACAGGAGGAAAGATTTGATTGATTTAAGAATTGAAATAACAACTACGCTAATGTTTTTGTATTTTTTAATTTTAATAAACAAGATATGGAGAAACTAGGCGATCTCTAGATCACCTAGGGCTGTAGACGATTTCCGGTTCAGCTATATAACACGTTAATCCTATTCTAGTTCAGCCGGGTAATTGCACTGACACTCTCTTGTCGGTCTCATGTCATTCTACTTCTCGGTTGACTACAATCTCCTCTCGGTCTCATGTTGTCTACCGGTCCGTTCTAGCAGGTCATCCACTGGTAGGATAACGGGTCCTGTCGGCCCACCGTTTCACGGAACAGCTAAATAATCCTACCGAATCTACCCACACTAGGCCAATCCTAACACTTCTCCTATCGGTCGCAGTGATTCGGGATTGTTATTCACGTCTCATCCTAGCTAGTTAGAATCACTATCGCGCATTCGCTGGCTAAGTAGTATTTCCGGGTCATGACTCCTTCAACACTAAGAATTAAGTGTAGCACCTGAACAATTGACAAAAATGAAATCAACATTAAGCGAGATTTAATCCCCGAAGAACCCTAGTTTTCATGAATGTCAATATCCTAATATAGCCTTGTCAATAGACAAGATTCAATAACAAGTTCAAGAAACTAGCATTCAATTGAAGAATCAAATCCAAACGCATGAAACAAAGTTTGAAATCCGGAAATTAACCATCTACATGAAACCCTAGGCTCTCATAGAGATGACTAGCAAAACGTCTAGCTAATCGAAATCAACCAAACAAAACTTACAAGTTTCTCCATACAAGATTTGAAAGAAGAAGAAGAAGACGAAGAAGAAGATGAAACCCTTGATCTTCAATGGAGGAGCTTCAGTTCTTCGTAGTCTCCGTCTTCTCCTCTTGCGTGAGTCTCCCTCCTTCTCTTTCTCACGTTGATTAGGTTTTTTCGGTTGTCCTGATCTGTCCATTAATTTTAGTTTTATGAATTAATTACTCCTAAAATTAGGTTTAGGAAATAATTGAACCAAACTACGTAGTTTTGAGAAACCACATCAGCGCCTCTACCAATTTTTTTCTCTTCCGTGCGCTGGTACTTCTTTCTTATCGCAGGACCAGAAAAATCCTGGTCCTGGGATCAGCTTCTGATCCTGCGACCAGAAGCCGTGGTCGTGAGTGACAGTGAGTTTCTCAAGTTTCTAGTCGCAGGACCAGAAAATCCTGGTCCTGCGACCTCCTGGGTATATTTTTTTTCTTTTCTTCTTTCTTCTTTCTCAAGCTCCCGCATATGTTCCGAGGTTCGTTTCTCCTCTCCTCTTGATCCATGAGCTCCGTTTCCTGTTTAACACAACACGAAAACACCCCCTGCGATCAAAAGTGACAAAATAAATGTAAATAATGCGAGAAACGCCCATATTTATCAAATAAGCACAAATAGCTCAACTACTCACATACTTCACAATCATAGTGTATTTCTAACATATTCTAACAGGAAATCACACAAAACGATAGCAAATCGTGCGAGAAGTATAACTCTAGTACAGAGTTATCAAATCCCCCACACAACATTTTTGCGCGTCCCGAGCAAAATCAAAAACATCTCCCACACTATGATTCTCAATCCACCGAATTGCAAACCATATCAGTAGCCATGTGACACAAACAACACACGCACCCATGCAATCTATATGACTATACAATAAGCAAATCGATTATAAACAATGCAAAATTAATCAAAGCAATTTTTTTGTTTCTTTTTAGCTAGAGATCGGGCAATCTCGAAAAGTATATCGGCAAGTCATAAGGCTCTCATATTCCCTCGAAAATTCTTTAACTTTGGTGATCGGTAGAACTTGCGGCCAGTTTCGTTAGACAGAACGGGCACGAATACTTAAGACATTGCTTCGCACACTCGTCAAACATATCCCTAGTACTTATCATCCGAGCTATTTATCCACGGGTTCACGCTGCTGACGGCTTAGGACGGGTTGGATAGGATATTTAGAAGCGTAGTCCTAGACGTCCTGATATAGCTCACAAAAACCCAATTCTCACACTCCCTCACCAAAATCCAAGGAACCCCACCGAATCTCACTACTCCGGCCCTCATTCACTCAATCTTGGTGTAACGCCGTTCCCGCGGCCATGAATGTGAAAGAGTGATCAAGATCCATAGCTAATCTCCCTCGTCTTCAAGAAATTCAGTTTCAGCTCCTTATTCCCTTTCACTTTCAAATTTTTGTTTTTCTTTTCTTTCTATTTTTCATTTCCACAACAATAACGTTAACACATGGAGCCAATAAAACCATAGTAAAATTCGAGGATATCCACTTATCAAATAACGTGGGGGTGGAATGTGTCAAATCAGCAGTGTAATCAAAATAGATGTTGGCACCTCCACACTCAATGTAAAGCATATCAAAAACCCGGTAGTCAATGTGTAAACGTGCTTTTCCAACCGACCCTCCTCATCACCTAAGATATAGAGAATATAAATGAAGAATAACCACGACCTCCTATAAGATCAACCAACCCCCACCCCATGACGTGCGGAAAAATTATCACGCACTTCGGTACTCCACCTGTGATCGTGGTGTAAGGACACGACTCGCCGCCACCGAAGTGTGCTACCGTATCTAACTCACCCTCACATCCCCTCAAAAGACTACATGTAAGAGAATCCACGTAAGATTTATCAATTTCGCACACCCTCATCGAACCTCCCTAACTCGACTCCCTCTATCATGACGCATAGGAAAGGACCATTCTAACAAGTGATGAAAGTCACAATGAAAGGCTTCCTAGGCTAGAGGCTGTGAATAAAAGGGGTATAAGGATCAATAGGGGTAACTAGTGGACCTAGGAGATGGAGACGGGACGTGAGGGCCCCATAAAAATCACTCGCACAGCTGTTCTGCTGCCACTACGAGGAGGGTTGACGACTACCTAAGTGACGGTGGTGTAGCGCTTGTAGGATAACAGTCTGAGAGGCAGCTACTCGCATTTCTAATGTGCATTAGCCCAATAAGTCTTCCTACTCCAGATTCTCGCGTCTACCTCACCTCAGATTTTCATAGTCCTAAGGAATCCTATCACTAAGCCCTCTCCACATTCACTCTCTTCGATTTCCCTTTCTCAAAAGTTTTTCATTTTTATGATTTTTGAATTTTTGATTTTTTTCTTTTATTTTTTTTCTAACTCTATATGCTTTTGGCCAACTCGACTAAACACAAGTTTTGGGTCGGGGACTCAATAAAGTAAAAGTGCTAACAAAACGCGTAAACTACACAATCCTACCACAAAACAACACAATACGAACACATAACTATAAGTAACAAGGCGATGCAAACAAAGACATGGCTAGTGAAAGTCGATACAACCCCCCCCCCCCACATACACACTTAAGCATTTCGTTGTCCTCAAGGAATTTAGAGATAATGAAGGAGGACTCAGCGCTTAAATGTGCAGGCGGTGGATTTCAACAATCAGCGCTCCAAACGTAGAAACAAGAGAGAGAGAGTTAGAGGTACCTAGGTGCCCGGACCTTCATGGTCACCGTTGCCGCAAAATTGAAACAAGAAGGGGTCTTGTAGACCGTTGACAATTTCCGGAGAATTCTCTACGCGCCCGAATTTCGATGTGCATCTAGGACATGAACTGTAGCCCTCTCATGCGTGTGGCACTCAACATGTTGGAATTGCTCCTCGACCTCGAGCAATTCTCTAGATCTTTTATGCATACTCTCGTGGGGCTTTTTCTTTCCACAATTTCGTGCAATCTCTAGCACGCACATCAAGAAGGGGAATCCAGTGCGTCTTCTGTACCTGTGTCCATACACACTGATTGAAAGTATTAAAGCAACTCTCTCTCACGCCTCAAAATCAGATATGGAGAACTAAAAGAAAAAACGCAAATAAATAGCATCCTACTCTACATTGGGTTGCCTCCCAAGCAGCGCTTGTAATTTAAGGTCGACGGCACGACCCGATTACCTCAACCGAAAAGGATAGTGGAGGCTGCTTTATCCCTCCACTTCTTCTTCTTCTACCATCGTTTCTCGATAACTTCAAGTGCACCCCTGTGTTGTGCAGATGGTAGAGAGTTAAAGATGCCGACTTTTTTCATCCTGCAATTTATCTTCTTTATCAGCTTCCACCAAGTACCACTGGGCTCATATGCGTCGCTCTCCATAAAGTCATCCCAGTAATACATCTTTGGTGCTAGATGCTCATCAAATGACCCACGCATTTCATCCACACCCCCACACTTGCTGACTTCCAACTCCTTAACTATGGCATATGGATGATCAATAGAATCGCCCATTGAACAAGAGATTGGAAGTTTCTCATCACATTCTTCCCCATAAGAATCCCCATACAGTAATTGTTCCACCTCGTCGCAGACTTGCGTGACATAGGATATGGAGAATTCATCATTAATCAGAGTTGGGGCTTTTACCTCAATATCAGTGAGCACAAGTGTTTCACAAGCTTCATCGTCGGCACACCACAGGATTCCACTACCGGTCTCTTCCCATTCATGCCATGGCTGTGAGGGCGCCTGCGGTTTTGACTCGCAGTACGACATATCCTCCCACCTTGGACACATAAGTCCACACCACTCTGAATCGGAGTCTGAGTCCTCATAAATGGCAGAGTCCACCAATGGTTCCTGGACACTACAGTCTTCACCCGGCTCAGGTATCTCTTCTTCCACTTGTGGTGGTGATAATGAATGTTCAATATGAGGCTCACTGTCATGTGGCAAGGGCTCCTCTTGTGGTTCTTGAATACTAGATTCCCCTGCTGTTGACAGTTTTTCTACTCGTTTCTTTATCCTCTCTATCATCTCCCTCACATATTCTCTACCTGTTGCTGAATCCTCTTGTGGTAATTGTGCAGCTATGGACAAAAATTTGGCGCACACTTCGATTTCCTCCATAATACTACGCTGTTCTGCCATTATCGCTGATGAGTCTTCCTGGTGCTGATGAAGCTGGGGTGCATGTACTCGACATGAGTCTCTATGCTCGTGCCAAATGCCGCATACATAGCACCAAGTTATGCATGCGTCCTCTTCTTCATGGTTACCCTGCAGTGGAAACATTAGGGGGACCCGAATAACAGTCTTCGCTCCACATGTTTATAGGGGTGGTATTTCACCCCGAGTTATCGATCCCACGAGGACAGACTTGAGATTATTTAATTAGTTATTTAGTTTAGAATACGGTACAGGAGGAAAGATTTGATTGATTGAAAAATTGAAATAACAACTAGGCTAATGTTTTTGTATTTTTTAATTTTAATAAACAAGATATGGAGAAACTAGGCGATCTCTAGATCCCCTAGGGCTGTAGACGATTTCCGTTTCAGCTATGTAACACGTTAATCCTATTCTAGTTTGGCCGGGTAATTGCACTGACACTCTCCTCTCGATCTCATGTCATTCTACTTCTTGGTTGACTACAATCTCCTCTTGGTCTCATGTTGTCTACCGGTCCGTTCTAGCAGGTCATCCACTGGTACGATAATGGGTCCTGTAGGCCCACCGTTTCGCGGAACAGCTAAATAATCCTACCGAATCTACCCACACTAGGCCAATCCTAACACTTCTCCTCTCGGTCGCAGTGATTCGGGATTGTTATTCACGTATCATCCTAGCTAGTTAGAATCACTGTCGCGCATTCGCTAGCTAAGTAGTATTTCCGGGTCGTGACTCCTTCAACACTAAGAATTAAGTGTAGCACGTGAACAATTGACAAGAATGAAGTCAACATTAAGCGAGTTTTAATCCACGAAGAACCCTAGTTTTCATGAATGTCAATATCCTAATCTAGCCTTGTCAATAGACAAGATTCAATAACAAGTTCAAGAAACTAGCATTCAATTGAAGAATCAAATCCAAACGCATGAAACAAAGTCTGAAATCCGGAAATTAATCATCTACATGAAAACCTAGGCTCTCATAGAGATGCCTAGCAAAACGTCTAGCTAATCGAAATCAACCAAACAAAACTTGCAAGTTTCTCCTTACAATATTTGAAAGAAGAATAAGAAGAAGAAGAAGATGAAACCCTAGATCTTCAATGGAGGGGCTTCAGTTCTTCGTAGTCTCCGTCTTCTCCTCTTGCGTGAGTCCCCTCCTTCTCTTTCTCACGTTGATTAGGTTTTCTCATTTGTCCTGATCTCTCCATTAATTGTAGTTTTTATGAATTAATTATTCCTAAAATTAGGTTTAGGAAATAATTAAACGAAAGTACGTAGTTTTGAGAAACCACATCAGCGCCTCTACCCATTTTTTTTCTCTTCCGTGCGTTGGTACTTCTTTCTGATCGCAGGACCAGAAAAATCCTGGTCCTGGGATCAGCTTCTGATCCTGCGACTAGAAGCCGTGGTCGTGAGTTACAGTGAGTTTCTCAAGTTTCTGGTCGCAGGACCAGAAAAACCTCCTGAGTATATTTTTTTTTTCTTTTCTTCTTTTTTCTTTCTCAAGCTCCCACATATGTTTCGAAGTTCGTTTCTCCTCTCCTCTTGATACATGAGCTCCGTTTCCTGTCAAACACAACACGAAAACACCCTGTGCGATCAAAAGTGACAAAATAAATGTAAATAATGCGAGAAACGCCCAAATTTATTAAATAATCACAAATAGCTCAACTACTCACATACTTCACAATCATAGTGTATTTCTAACATATTTTACCCGGAAATCACACAAAATGATAGCAAATCGTGCGAGAAGTATAACTCTGATACAGAGTTATCACATTTTCGAAAAAAAAGAATGATATTTATCTTTACGGAACTTATAGACGTCATATTTTTTTTCATTTTACTCTCTAACAACAGGTTTCTGGCAGGTCTTAGGATAATAATCGCCCGAATTCGATGATTAATGGTGCGAAGAGCATTTTTCTGGCAGGGCTTAGCGCTTCTAGCAACACTATAGACTCCGCCTCTTTTGCCCTTGTAGCCTGAGATTCTTGGTAAGACAGGCGATGAACTCTCTATTACCATCTCTGGATATGATATGCCGCTTCTTTTGTCTCCGATTTGCAGACGTCGTCGAAGTCAATTTTGAAGGTTCCCATAAATGGGAGGGGGCTCTTCCCTAGATCTAAAATGATGGGGGCATCAGCGTCTTTTGGCCCTCTAAACTTCAGTGTTTTTTCGAAGTGTTTGAAAATTATCGAATGTCAGTGCCTCGGGTGATCTTGTTATTCCTTCAATTTTTTGTTTGTTTCAATTTTGCATATTTACTCGCTGTCTAGAGGCATTTTTGTACTTATTTAAAAATAGTTATATAGTGGTCATGTTTGTACCATCTACTCATGTAAAAAAGTAGGGTCAATTACTGGTTACGACCTCTAGTATGGCATAATGATCCATATCTGATGCGGATTACTAGCGCGTATTACGCAAGCGCACGGTCAAGTAGTAAGAGTGGAGTATTTTTAAAACGCCGGGTTGTCGAACCCTCGAGGACAAGCTCGCAACAAGTTTATAATTAACAATTTAATGTAGTTCACGAGGTAACCGGAGTAAAAAGTGTGTGAATTGTGGAGTAGTTCACGAGGTAACCAGCCAATCTTTAGCAGTTCCCGTGAGGCAGTGAGGAAATAACATCAGTTTAAGTGATTCAGCAGTGACTCCCTTGTATCGTATTACCTGACACGTGTTTTGAAATTTTCCGATGAATGCATGAGGATCTTCATCATTTGTGCCAGAATAGGTTCCCATCTCTTGCATGAACTGAATTGTGGACAGCTTGAGGCAGAAATTTTCTGCTTCAATTGGTGGCGCCACAATAGCTGGCTCAATTCCTTTCAGGTTCGCCTGAAATGCCTGGATGATCGTTTTCCCAGACTTGTTATATGTCTTTGAGTACTGCCTAGCCATTGTTGCCCGCAGTAATTTTTCAGCCTCAACTAACCTGGCTTCCATCTGTTCTCGTTTGGGGCTACTCGGCTCTTCGCCCTCTGCCATCGTTACCTGAGATCACATCACTAGCAAACCCGCGAGGTAATAGATAGTGAACAAAAAACAAAATAAAAACAAAAAATAAAAAATAAGCTAAACTAATTGTTAATTAAAGACTTTTTAACCGTTGTCCCCGGAAACGACGCCAAAAACTTGACGCGGATTACTAGCGCGTATTACGCAAGCGCACGGTCAAGTAGTAAGAGTGGAGTATTTTTAAAACTCCGGGTTGTCGAACCCTCGAGGACAAGCTTGCAACAAGTTTATAATTAACAATTTAATGTAGTTCACGAGGTAACTGGAGTAAAAAGTGTGTGAATTGTGGTGATGCCACCCCCAAACAAGTGGCTGTAGTAAAGACAGAAATAATAGTAAAATGGAATTAAGAAGAATTCTTAATCAATTAATGGAGAGGACTAGGCAATCTCGTTGATCACCTAGGGTTGCAAACGATTTCCGGATTATCTGTGCAACACGTTAACTATATTTTAACTAAGCCGGGTAACAGCTCTGACTATCTCCTATCGGTCTCAAGTCATTCTACTTCACGGTAGACTACAATCTCCTATCGGACTCTTGTGTCTACCGGTCCGTTCTAGTAGGCTAACGACATGCACGACAACGGGTCATGTCGGTCCACCATTGCACGAAACAGTCGAATCTAACCTACCGAATCTACCCACACCTGACCAATCCTAACACATCTCTTCTCAGTCTCAGTGATACGGGATTGATGTTCAAGTCTCATCCTAATTAGTTAGAATCACGATCGTGCATTCGCTAACTAAGCGGTGTTTCCGGTTAGCTATTCCATTAACACTGAGTATTAAGCACAGTACATGAACAATTGAATTAAAATAAGCTAACTTTAAGCATGAATTAACTATTGAATGAAACCCTAGTTCTTGAACCCTAGTTTTATCTCCTAATCGTGTCACTCTATTAGGATACTAAAATCAACAAAAAACTAGAATTGATTTAAAAGAAGAAATCAAGAAATCATGAAGCAAAGATCAAATCCGGAAAAATATCATCGTTTACATGAACCATAGGCTCTCAAATCGAGATGCCTAGCAAAAGTGTTTAGCTACTCATAACTAAATATGAAATACTCATGAGTTTCTCCATTAAAATTGACTAAGAAGAGTAGAAGAAATCAAACGCAAAGAAGCTTCAATGGTGGCTTTGTCTTCTTCGTCTCCTTCATCTTCTCCCCGTCTCTTCTCATGTTGATCTTCTCTTCCCGTTGATATCCTTCTATCAATCAATCACTCTCCTTAATAAATTAGCCCCCATGTATTAATTATTCCAAAATTAGGTTTTAGGAAATAATTAAAATGAAACTACGTAGTTTTGAGCCCAAGCTAGCCTATTTTTCTTCCTTCCCGTCCGTGTGATTTTTCCTTAAGGAGATCACACGGTCTGAAATTCCTGATCGTGCGATCTCGGGGTAAGTTGCGTCCAGGTCTTGTTTTTCTTCAGCAGATCACACGATCAGCCAAAACCAGATCGTGTGATCTCCTTAAGCTGAACGCACGATCAGCCACTCAAGTCGTGGAAACAGTGAGCTCCCTCAATTTGCCGCATGAAAAAAATTCTAAGTGCCACAAGTCGCACGATCTGCCATATCAGGTCGTGTGACTTCCTGAAGCTCTTTTCTCTTTTTTTTTTTCTTGATTCTTCTTTGCCTGCTCTGTTTTCTTCTTTCACTTTCTTGAGCTTTAGTCGTGTTCCGAAATTCGTTCTCCTCTCCGCTTAATCGCGCACGTTCCGTTTCCTGTCAAAATAACATGAAAAACGCTCGTGCGATCAAACGTAACAAAATTGCATAAATTAACACGAGAAACGCCCGGATTAGCAATTTAAAGCTCAAATCTAAACTTACTCAATTTCCTCAAGTTCATAGTGTAAAACTAACATATTCTACCCGGAAATTACACAAAACGATAGCTAATTGTGTAAGAAATATAATTCTAATACAGAGTTATCAAATCCCCACACTACCTTTTTGCGCGTCCCGAGCAAAATCAAAAACATCTCTCACACTATGATATTCAATCCACCGAATTGCATTCAACTTCACTAGCCATGTGACACAAACAACACACACACCCATGCAATCTACATGACTATACAATGCAACTCGATTATAAGCAATGCAAGAATTATAACAACACAAAAATATATATTTTTCTTTTAGTTAGAGATTGGGCAATCTCAAACAGTAAATCGGCAAGTCATTAGGCTCTCATATTCCCTCGGAAATTCTATAACTTTGGTGATCGGTAGAACTTGCGGCCAGTTTCGTTAGACAGAACGGGCACGAACACAAAATAAGTTGCTTCCGCACACTCATCAAACATATCCCTAGCACTTACCATTCTAGCTATTTATCCACGGGTTAAACTGTTGACGGCTTAGGACAGGTAGGATAGGATATTTAGAAGCGTAGTTCAGACGTCATGATACAACTCACAAAACCCGATTCTCACACTTCCTCACCAAAATCCAAGGAACCACACCGAATCTCACTACTCCGACCCTCATTCCCTCAATCTTGATGCAACACCGTTCTCGCGGCCACAAATGTGAAGAAGTGATCTCGAACAATAGATAATCACCCCCGGTCTTCAATTTCAAGCTTACTTTCAATTTTTATTTTTCTTTATTCTTTTTTTTCTTCAACAATAACATTAACACATGGAGCCGACAATAATATAGTAATATCCGAGGAGATCAAATGTAAAAATTAGATAACATAGGGGTGGAATGTCTCAAGTCAGTGATGTAATAAAATATATGGCGACACCCCCACACTCAATGCAGAGCAAATCACGAACCCGATAGTCAAATGTGTGTGAACGTGCTTTTCCAACCGATCCTCCCCGTCACCTAAGATATAGAGAATATAAATAAAGCATAAGCACGACCTCCTATAAGATCCACCAACCCCCCACCCCATGACGTGCTGAAAGAGTATCACGCACTGCGGCACTCCACCTGTGATCGTGGTGTAAGGACACGGCTCACCGTCACACCTATGTGTGCTGCCGTCTCTAACTCACCCTCACATCCCCTCAAAAGACGACATGTAAGAGAACCCATGTAAGATGTATCAAATCAGCTCACCCTCATCGAACCTCCCTAACTCAACTCCGTCTATCATGATGCATAGGAAAGGACCATTCTAACAAGTGATGAAAGTCACAATGAAAGGCTTCCTAGGCTAGAGGCTGTGAATAAAAGGGTATGAGGATCAATAGGGGTAACTAGTGGACCTAGGAGATGGAGACGGGACGTGAGGGCCCCATAAAAATCACTCGCACAGCTGTTCTGTTGCCACTACGAGGAGGGTTGACGACTACCTAAGTGACGGCGGTGTAGTGCTAGTAGGATAACAGTCTGAGAGGCAGCTACTCGCATTTCTAATGTGCATTAGCCCTATAATTCTTCCTACTCCAGATTCTCGTGTCTACCTCACCTTATATTTTCGTACTCCTAAGGAATTCTATCATTAAGGCCTCTCCACATTCACTCTCTTCGATTGCCCTTTCTCAAATCACAATTTTTATGATTTTTGATTTTTTTTTTTTGTATTTTCATATTTTCCTAGCTCTATATGCTTTTGGCCAACTCGATTAAACACAAGTTTTGGGTAGGGAACTCAATAGAGTAAAAGTGCTAATACAATGCATAAACTACACAGTCCTACCACAAACCAACACAATACGAACACATAACTACATGTAACAAGGCGATGCAAACAAAGACATGGCTAGTGAAAGTAGATACACCCCCCTACTTAAACGTTTCGTTGTCCTCAACGAATTTAGAGATAATGAAGGAGGACTCATCGCTTAAATGTGTAGGCGGTGGATTTCAACATTTATTGCTCAAAATGTAGATTAGAGAGAGTGTTAGAGGTACCCGGGGTGCCCGGACCTACATGGGAACCGTTGCCACGAAATTGCAACAAGAAGGGGTCTTGTGGACCGTTGACAATTTCCGGAGAAGTCTCTACGCGCCCGGGTTCCGATGTGCAGCTAAGATATAAACTATAGCCCACTCATGCGTGTGGCACTCAACATATTATAACTGCTCCTCGACCTCGAGCAATTCTCTATATCTTTTCTGCATACTCCTGTGGGGCTTTTTCTTTCCACGATTTCGTGCAATCTCTAGCACGCACATCAAGAAGGGGAATCCGGTGTGTCTTCTGTACCTGTGTCCCTGCACACTGATTGGAAAAATAAGTCCACTCTCTCTCACCCCTCATAGTCAAATATAGAGAACACATAAATAAATAAAAACAAAAACAAATAGCATCCTACTCTACATTGGGTTGCCTTCCAAACAGCGCTTGTAATTTAAGGTCGACGGGCGGACCATGTTACCTCATGAGCCTCAGAAAGGTGGTTTGGCACATTGTGCCGCTTCCAACTTTGCTTTCCTGTGCTGAATTTGAAACACTGCTTCATGTGCTTGCACAACTGATGGCTTGTTCCTTTCCCAATAATCAGGTGGATCCCCTTGCGACAACTCTGGGATTTGGCGCTTCACTGGCACAGAAAATGGAACCCCTGGCTGATACTCCCACGAGTATTGGGGCGTCGGTTTGAAGACCCGAAACGTCTCCATGTCATCATTGACCCTCATGATCAGCTCCCCATTCTCTACGTCAATGAGAGTACGACCAGTCGCTAGGAACGGCCTACCCAGAATTATAAGCACATCACCTGCTGGCATGTCTAGTATGACAAAATCAGCCGGAATTATCAAGCTGCCAACTCTCACAAGGACATCCTGTATCATCCCACAGGCTCTCTTGGATGATTTATCTGCAAATTGGAGAGTGATACAGGTTCTTGGAGGCTCCCCCACACTTAGCTTTTTGAATACCGACAACGACATCAAATTCACGTTCGCTCCCAGATCACAGAGAGCCCTTCCAGTGTAGGCGTCACCCAAGGTAGCTTCAATGACAAAACTACCTGGATCCTTCTTTTTCTTAGGTAGCCCATGCAAAACACATGAACTAACCTGTTCATTTAAGTTCACTCTTTGAAATTCATCCACTGATTTTTTACCTAGGAATGCATCTTTAATAAACTTTGCATATTTTGGCATCTTTTGAAGTGCCTCAATCAACGGAATATTAATGTGAAGTTTTGAGAACACGTTTAGAAAGCGCCTGTATTCCTCAGAGTCGTCTCTCTTCTTCCTAGTACGCAATAGAAATGGTAGTTCTGGAGAAGAAGAAGAAGAAGAAGAAGAAGAAGAAGGAGATGGAAGTGGTACCACAATAGATTTCTATGCATCCCGGTGAGTCATGCCCGTTGATTGGGGGATCATGACAGGTGTCTTCTCAGAATCGAAGACTTCATGTTCCTTTGCCTTAGATGTTGTAGCTCTGGCATGACTCGGATATGGTGGATCTTCAAGTGCAATACCACTTCGAGTTGTGATGTCTTGAGCTTGCTCCTCAGAAGTATGAACCATGTTGCTTGGTGCTCTTTGTTCGATTTTCTCTTTCAGATCTTTTATTTCTGCTTGAGCCACCTGAAGTGCAATTGCCCAAGAGCTGACATGTGAAGACATGTCCGTCATGTGCTGAGCCATTACCTTTATCATCCATGTCATCTCGGTCAAATCTGAAGGTGGTACTGGCTGCTGCTGATGCATCTCTGGACTAGATACTTCATGCACTACCTCCACCGCATTCACCTGAACCATGCTATGTGCCATTGAGCTATGCTTCATCGGTTCTTGATGCTGGCACTCATAATCCAAGCTCTCCTCTTGCTCAACCACACGTCTTATCAACTCATATGCACCCTCCACATCACATTTGAACAAGAAGCTACCTCTAGCTTCCAAATCAATCCTATTGTTATCAGCCTTGTCAAGACCATTATAGAATAACTGAATGATATGAGCTCTGTCAATGCCATGATTGGGGCATTTACGCAACAAGAAAGTGAGGTGCTCCCATGCTGTGACGAGTGATTCATTCTGCTTTTGCCTGAAATTCCATATTTCGTTCTGTAGCTGAATCATACGTGATATTGGAAAGAATTCGCACATAAACTGAGAGACACAATCTTTCCACGTTGTGATTCAGTTGGAAGGCAAAGAATCCAGCCAATCTTTAGCAGTTCCCGTGAGGCAGTGAGGTAATAACATCAGTTTAAGTGATTCAGCAGTGACTCCCTTGTATCGTATTACCTGACACGTGTTCTGAAATTTTCCGATGAATGCATGAGGATCTTCATCATTTGTGCCAGAATAGGTTCCCATCTCTTGTATGAACTGAATTGTGGACAACTTGAGGCAGAAAATTTCTGCTTCAATTGGTGGCGCCACAATAGCTGGCTCAGTTCCTTTCAGGTTCGCCTGAAATGACTGGATGATCGTTCTCCCAGACTTGTTATATGTCTTTGAGTACTGCCTAGCCATTGTTGCTCGCAGTAATTTTTCAGCCTCAACTAACCTGGCTTCCATCTGTTCTCGTTTGGGGCTACTCGGCTCTTCGCCCTCTGCCATCGTTACCTGAGATCACAGCACTAGCAAACCCGTGAGGTAATAGATAGTGAACGAAAAACAAAATAAAAACAAAAAATAAAAAATAAGCTAAACTAATTGTTAATTAAAGACTTTTTAACCGTTGTCCCCGGCAACGACGCCAAAAACTTGACGCGGATTACTAGTGCGTATTACGCAAGCACACGGTCAAGTAGTAAGAGTGGAGTATTTTTAAAACTTCGGGTTGTCGAACCCTCGAGGACAAGCTCGCAACAAGTTTATAATTAACAATTTAATGTAGTTCACGAGGTAACTGGAGTAAAAAGTGTGTGAATTGTGGTGATGCCACCCCCAAACAAATGGATGTAGTAAAGACAGAAATAATAGTAACTGGAATTAAGAAGAATTCTTAATCAATTAATGGAGAGGACTAGGCAATCTCGTTGATCACCTAGGGTTGCAAACGATGTCCGGATTATCTGTGCAACACGTTAACTATATTTTAACTAAGCCGGGTAACAGCTCTGACTATCTCCTATCGGTCTCAAGTCATTCTACTTCACGGTAGACTACAATCTCCTATCGGACTTTTGTGTCTACCGGTCCGTTCTAGTAGGCTAACGACATGCACGACAACGGGTCCTGTCGGTCCACCATTGCACAAAACAGTCGAATCTAACCTACCGAATCTACCCACACCTGGCCAATCCTAACACATCTCTTCTCAGTCTCAGTGATACGGGATTGATGTTCAAGTCTCATCCTAATTAGTTAGAATCACTATCGTGCATTCGCTAACTAAGCGGTGTTTCCGGTTAGCTACTCCATTAACACTGAGTATTAAGCACAGTACATGAAAAATTGAATTAAAATAAGTTAACTTTAAGCATGAATTAACTATTGAGTGAAACCCTAGTTCTTGAACCCTAGTTTTATCTCCTAATCGTGTCACTCTATTAGGATACTAAAATCAACAAGAAACTAGAATTGATTTAAAAGAAGAAATCAAAAAATCATGAAGCAAAGATCAAATCCGGAAAATATCATCGTTTACATGAACCCTGGGCTCTCAAATCGAGATGCCTAGTAAAAGTGTTTAGCTACTCATAACTAAATATGAAATACTCATGAGTTTCTCCATTAAAATTGACTAAGAAGAGTAGAAGAAATCAAACGCAAAGAAGCTTCAATGGTGGCTTTGTCTTCTTCGTGTCCTTCTTCTTCTTCCTGTCTCTTCTCACGTTGATCTTCTCTTCCCGTTGATATCCTTCTATCAATCAATCTCTCTCCTTAATAAATTAGCCCCCATGTATTAATTATTCCAAAATTAGGTTTTAGGAAATAATTAACATGAAACTACGTAGTTTTGAGCCCAAGCTAGCCTATTTTTCTTCCTTCCTGTCCGTGTGATTTTTCCTTAAGGATATCACACGATCTGAAATTCCTGATCGTGCGATCTCGGGGTAAGTTGCGTCCAGGTCTTGTTTTTCTTCAGCAGATCACACGATCAGCCAAAACCAGATCGTGTGATCTCCTTAAGCTGAACGCACGATCAGCCACTCAAGTCGTGGAAACAGTGAGCTCCCTCAATTTGCCGCACGAAAAAAATTCTAAGTGCCACAAGTCGCACGATCTGCCATATCAGGTCGTGTGACTTCTTGAAGCTCTTTTCTCTTTTTTTTCTTGATTCCTCTTTGCCTGCTCTGTTTTCTTCTTTCACTTTCTTGAGCTTTAGTCGTGTTCCGAAATTCGTTCTCCTCTCCGCTTAATCGCGCACGTTCCGTTTCCTGTCAAAATAACATGAAAAACACCCGTGCGATCAAATGTGACAAAATAACATAAATTAACACGAGAAACGCCCGGATTAGAAATTTAAAGCTCAAATCTAAACTTACTCAACTTCCTCAAGTTCATAGTGTAAAACTAACATATTCTACCGGGAAATCACATAAAACGATAGCAAATTGTGTAAGAAATATAACTCTAATACAGAGTTATCGATATCCTACCTCCAGTTTCAAAGCTACCTATTTACTACCTAACGTTTATTTTTGTTTTCATTCAACAACCTGTGTGATTTTCCGTCCAAATTAACAACTTACTGTCTCTTCTTATGACATATTTTTCCCTTTTGTTGAGGGATATTTTAGTCATTTCAAAATTCAATTAAAAAAACCATTTATCAATCAGTAAATAATGTTATGACAATCCCCGTTGGTCAAATTGTTGCTACAAGCCTACAACACCACCAAGACATAACCACCATCACCAATCACAGAAACACATCACCATGAAATCCAGCGAGCGAACTCATAGCCAAGTCGAATAAGAAACCACCCAAATCGGGATTTTGGAGGGCATGTGTCCTTGCCGGTGTCAAAAGCTCCGGCTATATCTGAAACTCACCTGAAACTGACGATGTTCTCTGATCTGGATAATTAATTATCATAGCTTGATGCCAAATATAGGATTTTGCAAAAAAAAAAAACACGTTCTATTTTCTCTTAAAGTTCTACTATTTCTTCGAAATAATCATCAATTTGATCACTCATTTTTTGGATCTACTTCATTGCAAGTATCAATCATGAAGCAATTCAAAGGCAAAATTAAGTATACAGGGGCAAAACGAATAAAATTCCCGAACTGCGAGAATCCCTTTGGTTTGATTCTGTGGATTAAACTTTCGTCAATGTTCTTATGTCGACAACACCTTAACATTTGATATGTCTACTAAGTCATCATACGTGATTTACATGATTTTTGGTTTTGATCTGGAGAAATACAGTCGACGTTGTTCATAAGGTAGAGAGGAATGGAGTTGCAAGGGGGATGAGTAGAAAACATCTGTGTGGTACCGAGAGGGCGAGAGGAGTAAAAATTGAACCGGTTTTATGGTTTTAAGCTTTTGGATCTCATAGAAGGTGAGATTCAAAGAAAAGAGAAATGGGCAGTGGGAGAGAATTTTTTCACCTTCTCAATCTTTATCTTCGTAGACTTTCAAAAAAAATCTTTGTAGACTTTTCATTAGAGTCTTAGAGATGGCAGGTGGTGACGAAATTGTCAAATTTGCCCTTTTAGTCTGTCTGTTACTTTGAACGAAAAATCACACCAGTTGTTAAATACAAACAAGAATAAACCTTAGGTGATAATTAGGGAGTTTCGAAACTGAAGGTGGGACATGGATCATTATGCCATATTGAAAGTGGCTAATCAATAATTGATCCAAAAAATACTATCATCCACAACTCACCACTCGAAAGTAGTCATAAAAGTCACACAGGACAATTAAATGGGACGGAGGGAGTATTACGTGTTATAATATTTTGGATGATAAGTTATACAAAAGTTTTATGTGGAAGCACTACGCGTTAAAAATTCAAGTACGACTATTAAACGTCTTTGCTCAAAAGTTAAAGTACATTTAATTTGGTCCAAAAATATTACGAAATACATGAGTATTTTTTATTTATACGTACGGACGAGTATCAACGTAAACAATTCGACTTATTTACTAACCTGATCATAATACAATTGTGCGTTACCCTAGTATTCAGAGCTTTATATCATTCGAAATTATAGCACCTCATAATAATATGAAACTCCTAACGTCAATGGATTTATATTTAGTTAAATCACATTGTTGGTGTAACTGATTAAACTATTTAGTTAATTAAAGAAAATATAAACGTTAATGAGTTTATTTCTTAAAAGATGATGGACATCTACATATCGTGGGTAGTCGTATTACGCTGATTGTGCTCATGTTGTTACTCGTTGAGCCTTCTTTGATTGCATTTTTATTACAGTATAATATATTGGACTTAGTATTCATGTTACATCGAGTTCTCTGTGATTGATTATCTTCTTATTCTGATGGTATTAAGGAATTAAATCTTGAATCAATTATGTTTTGAGGGACATTTATATATCACTAACTAATTTATTTTACTAACCCCTTACAGCTTAATTATGTTGTCTGTCCTACAACACGAAGTGCATTTTTTCTCAAATATGCAAAACATCATTGGCATATCTGATTAGTGTTATTTTGTTGATTATATAACTTAACACGAGGGTTGATATAAAATGGTAGAAGAAAATGACACATAATTTGCTGATTCAGGTATCTGAGAGAAGAAAATAACTTTTACTCGATTTTGTCGGCGAACACTTATATGGGTTGTAACCATGTAGCCTATTTGACCCTATCACTATGTTTGAGAATCAAGTGAGAAAAGAAATGATAAGAAAACTTAATTTATGTGAGAAAAGAAATGATGAGGAACAATTAAGTTGTCTCACATGTTTGTTAGGATTACTTCATTGAGAAATGATAAGAAAATATTACTTTCTCGGCTTTGGTTTAGCATATTAATGGAAAGGAAAAGAAAATATTTAAAAGTTTTTACTAAAATATCCTTTACTAACGTTAAGGTAAGGTCATGTTTTATTTTTGATGGATAATTCGGTCACTGACAAAATATTGGCTTTCCTTTTTCTTTTCTCACCAAATCCCATCACTTTTGGCGAGATAGAAAATTTGGATTATGTGAGATTTCTTTTCACATGCTTTCTCACGAATTGTCACGGATTCTTTTACCTAAAAACTTATCCAAACACGAAAGGGAAATCATTTTCTCACCAATTCTTTTCTTTTCTCACCAATTCTTGTAATCCGAACATAGTGTAAGAGTCATTGTTATGGGAAAGACTCCACAATAGAGTGCCGTGCCAAAAGAAGAATATTCCCGAATATAACAACAAAGTAGGCTTTTAACTAACAAACTGGCATTATTTCCTTAAAAATGTATAATAACTTTCAACAATCACACTCAAATGAATATTTGCAATGTTTCAACATTTCATGTTTTAGCCCATTCTATTTATCACATACTATTCCATCCACAATTCTTTGTTCATTACACAAGAAATAATTGCAATGTATAAATAAAAATATATACATGTATATTGGGTGTGTTTGAATCAGAGAAAGTAGAGAGTAACTAATTAGTCAACAATAAGAAGAAATTAGTAAAAAATCTTTCGAAATCCGGAACTCCGAAAATGGGAGGACTCCGGAACTTTTTTATCCGGATCTCCGGAAAATCTGGCAGAAGTCCGGAATCATTTGGATTTTGGCTGTACAAAACACATACTTCCGAATTGGTACTAACCATTTTGAGCTGACTTTTTTCGTTCTTTCCATGTGTCGTTCATTAATTGGACCACATAGTCAAAGTCATCAGAGTGAAAAACTCTTTTCATTAATATAATATATTTGGACCCCTCTCTGTCATTTCTCACAATTGGACCCCTCTTTTATTTTTGCAATAAATAAACATTTTTATTAATATCATATTATCAATTTTAATAAAAAAATATATTAATCTACTTTTAGTTTTCTTATTCAAACGCTGCAGATAAATGTAGATCTTTAGCCAAACCTCTCACTTACTTCCGCTCATCCAAACAGACCCATTATGTAATTAACGTGCAATGCACTTGCACAAAACTAGTAGTAGTATTGTTGAAAAATGTCAAAGTCGCCCAATGTTGTGGATGATATTTGTTCGTAAATAATATTAAATGTCTTATAATTATTTTTAATAATTAATTTTAATATTTTTTAAGTTAAATTAATGTTTTCACCCATGGTTGTGTTGGGTTTAGATTACTTTCAGAATGTTTGAGGGTTTGAGCTCACTTATCGGCTCGATCGGTGGGTTGGGATGGGCTTAGGGTAGTCGGGTTCACCCATTTTCCTTTTATTTATTGTTCATTGAATACCACTGAATTAAATATGCACATCTGCTGATATTTCTTGGTGGGTAGGTAAGCGTTGAACGAACAACCAACTTTGCCACAATTGACTTCGGCCAAGTTGAAGTACACGGACTGGTAAAATACACTTTCGGCCCCTCTATTTTCACTGAACGACTCTTTTACTCCTACCAGCTTTTAAAAAGGACGCTTCCACCCCTTAAGCGTATTGAATTTCAAGTAACTTACACTCTAAATCCCTTATCATGATGTTATTGGTCTCCATGTAAGTCCACCAATGAAAATAATTTTGATGATACATTTGCCACCTACTTCAGCCAAGGCGACCGCCTTAGAGCCCCGGGCCGGCAGAGCCCCGTGTATTATATTTTTTGAAAGATTGTTATAACTAAGCCAATTATATTTTTTTTTTGAGATAAGCCAATTATATATTTGAATGCATGTTCACATTAAATTGAACATTAGTTTGGTTTCAGCTCATATTTTTGCCACAAACTTAACAAAAGTTCGAATCTTGTTGATGACGTAAGTGAATATTTTCGTTTTCACCTATCTGAATTTTGTAAGCTAAGTGAATATTAATTAAATTTTGACATAAAAAAATAATTCCCTAAAAAAAATTCTTAATATATTACACACAAATATTAAAACTCCAAAAATATATTTTCTAAAAGTAATAAATCCCCCCCCCCCCTTCCTAAATGTCTTACTTGCTATAGGCCCCAAAGGGTCTCGGACCGTCCATGGTCCCACAACTATTTTTAGTGACATATCGCAACAATTTTTAGTAACCTGTCAGTCTGTTATAATGTAAAAAAATGTAAAGTTAAGGTTCAGCCACTATAGGGGTGAGAGTGTTCTTTTTAAATAAAAAAGGCTCGAAAGTGTCTTCAGTCAAATTAGAGGGGGGTGAAAGTGTCTTTTATCCACACATACAAAAACCAAACACTGCCTTTACCACTCTGTCCCGACTTTTTCTCCCCAATTTGATTTTTACCACTATTCACCGGTCACTTTGACCCATTGATTTAGATAGCAAAATGATATAACTTTTGATAATTTTTTCATAGTGTTGTACAGTAAAAGTTGCTCTATAACACGGTGAAAAACTTATCATAAAATTGCATCGTTTTATTATGGATGTATTCCAGTTAAAGTGACCCAAATACGAGTAAAAAGACTTGATGAAGAGAAACAGCTGGGAGGGTACAACACTATAAAAGGAAAATAAAAATTTCTCACTAAATAAATATATAAATAAAAGGAAAATAAAATAAAAATGTTTTAATTCTCCCTTTCACCGTCGATACACCCAATGAGGCCGTGACAAATGAATAAAAATAAACAAATAGCCAGCCACGTCTGTATCACCCAAAAAAGAACTCTCTCGCCACGTTTTCTCGACCTCCTCTCGCTCATCAAACACAGAATCATCTCTTTTCCGTATCTCTCTACTTGTCTCATCGTCGTCTCTCACCCTCTCTCTCTCTCTCCTCACTCTGAGAGGCCTCCGTTGGATCGCGATCTTCAGTCCTCGATGATGGCGGTCTCAAGGCTTCTCTTGCTCTCGCTCTTCGTCGCGCTCTTCGTCTTCATCGGTCAAGCCACCGCAGACGCTTCCACCGGCGATGTACTCGTCGAGGAAGTCGTCAGATCGGGAGGCGCTTCCGATTCGTCTCTCAAGGTCGAATTGGAGAAGCTCAAGTCGGAGATCCGCGCTCTTGGTTAGTTCACTTACTTTGTTGACCTAATTCTCGATTTTTAGGCATCGTCGCCTTGTACTGAGACTCTTCTTAATTTGAAGACTTGCGTAACTGTACATAGCACTCGAAGATGCGAAATAATTGAGTTTTTTGAAGTAATTAGTCTCTGAACTAGAAAGCTAGGGTTTAATTTTGCTGATTTCTGGTCCTAGGGTACCGATTTTGTCAAAGAAGATAGAGTGGTGGAGTATGTATCTGTAGTTCTCGAATCGGAGTTAAAATGTTGAGTTTTTTGAAGTAATTACTCTCTAAACTAGAAAACTAGGGTTTAATTTTGCTGATTGCTGGTCCTAGGGTACCGATAGTGTCAAAGAACATAGAGTTGTGGAGTATGTATCTGTAATTCTCAAATCGGAGTTAAATATACTGCATAATACAGAATGGTGGTTGGTTGAGGTGACTGCAGTATTCGGCTTTCTGTCTGTTTCAGCATCAGTGACAATTTGAGTTTTTTGAAGTAATTACTCTCTGAACTAGAAAACTAGGGTTTAGTTTTGCTGATTGCTGGTCCTAGGGTACCGATAGTGTCAAGGAACATAGAGTTGTGGAGTATGTATCTGTAGTTCTCGAATCGGAGTTTAAAAAAACTACAGAATACAGAATGGTGGTTGTTTGCGGTAACTGCAGTATTCGGCTCTTTGTTTGTTTCAGCATCAGGGACGATTGTTTTCTGTAAGTAGTTAGAGAGTACCGTAGTATAAAGAAAGGAAGTGATTTTTGTTGTAGTAGTAGGAGCATAAGATTGTGTTTCTTGGGGACTAACTCATTTTGATTGGAAACAAGGTAGAAGTTGTAGTGCAAGTACTTGCCGTATTTTAAATGGATTAAATGTGGAGAAGCATTCATCCATTGCGAAAAAGAAACTAGCCTTGTTGAAGGAATACAAAATGAAATTGATCCTCACTTTTGGTTCACACATGAAAGCAATGAATTACAAGTAAAACAGTAGCTGGGGAACAACATTTTTGAAACTTATCAAGAGTCAAGACTAGAGTTATATATATACATATATATATGACTGATCCATTGTCAAATTTGTAGAAATCTCGCAGTTTATATTTATGAGGTTATGAATTTTGAAGAGAAAAAGCTAAATGTCAATTTAATCCTGGAGTAGACAAAACATTCTGTGTGCTCTTTGCTCAGGCTAACCTTACAATGACAGAAACTTTGACAACATCCAATTTGCTTTTTGTATGTTATGCCTACTATGGCTCTTGCAATCGTGTTCTATTCTTTGTTTCTTTTCATTTATTCTGAATATTTACTATCTCTTGAAGAGTCCCAAGTTGATGAGAAGGCTCTTGAATTGAAAAGTAAGGATGATATCATATCCGAAAAGGAGAAAACCATCCGTGAATTGGCTGATAGCTCTGCTGCCTTGCAGAGCGAGGTCTCGTCTCTCCAGGTAATTATTAGCACTTCTTAGTGCTGCTATTTTACCGTTTCTTCTTGATTAGTAATTACTAATTAGTGGCTTCATGTCTTGTGTCTATGCATAGAAAAAAGGAACATTAGATGCTGATGAGCGAGTAGCAAAGGCTTATGCACGGGTAGGCGAACTTGAGAATCAGGTTAGTGATAATAAGCAAATGAATTATTTTGGAGTACTCTTTCATTGCAGTGCTCGTTAATATATTATTTTCTTCTGCAGATTCAAAAACTAAAAAAGGAAACAGAAACAAAAGATAGGGAAAGGGAGGCACTGGAATCCAAAAAATCTGAAGCTGAAAAGAAGGTGGTTGAACTGAATCTGAAGCTTGAGAATGTAGGTTGTCTATCCTGTTGGACTCGAGATGTATTAATTAAGTTTGGTGCAAGCACTCCAGTTTATTCCTTAATGTCATTTTCGAGTCTCATTGCTGTTACTGACATTTCTATGTTACTTTTGCAGCTACAGAAGACCGTTGAAGAGCAGAAGTCTAGGATTCGTAAAACTGAACGTGCTCTTAAAATTGCTGAGGTATTCCTAAATCCTAATGCTATTTGAAGAGGTTTGTCTTATAGCTTAAACTGATACTCTCTTCTTTTTTAAATCCCAGGAAGAAATGGTGAAGTGGAAGTTTGATGCTGCATCCAAGCATAAAGCGTTGACCGAGGTAAAAACTGGCTTTATTACAAGGCCATGGCTTTGATGTGCAAATGGCCTTTTTGAGCGTGCTAGAAAGCTATATCTACATTTAAATGCCACTTTGATTGTAGATTTCGCTCCTATTGTTATTTAGTTGCCATCGAAGCACAGGGTTAGGTTCAAGTTATTAAAATATGAGTGTTTGCTGATAGGATATGACTCAAAAAAGTTAGTATTATTACTTGGCTTTTGAATCAAAGTCATAATAGCATAATTGTTATTCCATAGCATAATTGTTATTCCTTTTGAATCTCATCCATGTACTGATAGTTGGCTCCTGGAATTTCTCAATGAGCTAATTATTGGGGTCCAGAAAGTTGATAGAATGAGATGATGTATACTAAATAACCTTGCAACCAGGTACCCTGATTATGTTGCATGTGATGCTATTGAGGTTGTTGAATGGATTACATTTTGAACGTTGCAGTTTTGGTGAACTATGATTGTGTTGCATACCCGGCGACGGTAGTTTCTCTTTGTGCATGTCATGAAGTGATTTTGATGCTTTTATCACTCAAATAAAGTTGGAAAAGATTATAGCGTTGTGGCCCTCTTTTATCAGTGGGCCTGTTCTATTTTGATTTTATAAAGCTTTTACAGTAATGGATGGGGTGACTATGTTCCTTGTCGAATCTGTTTTCTCTGCTTTGAAGTCTATGATGTTAAAGTTGAGTGGATTCTGTGTAGATTTGGGTTTCTTCTCACAGGTGAAATGATATTTTTGGAAGTACTAAAGAGCATGAACTAAAGAGTTGAGTTGTATTTTTAACAGCTTGCTCTAACAGAATGAAGTGACGAGCTTGCGCACTTGACTTTGTAGGCCTTGTAAGGGCATCTCCAACCCTATGGGGGGAGGGAGATGGGGGAAAACGTATAAAAATACGGTTCGTGTCCAACCCTATGGGGGGAGGGGGAGGGGGAGGGGGTGCTATGGGGATAAGTTTTGCCTTGGGTGAGGGCATGTCCATGGGGGATAAAAACCTATACACATGCCCTCACCCAAGGCAAAATTTATCCCCATAGCACCCCTCCCCATCCCCCTCCCCTCACATGGTTGGAGACGAGTAGTAGTTTGGGGGAGGGGGAAGGGGAGGGGGAAAATGGTGGGCCCGTGGGGGGAAGGGGAGGGGGAGGGGGAGGTGAGGGGAGGGGGAGGGGGAGGGGGAGGGGGAGGTGAGGGGAGGGAAAAAAAAGCATGGGTTGGAGATGCCTTAAGTTGTTCAGCATCAAGACTATTGTACCATTTGATGCTTCTGGTAAAATTCTGTTATGCAGAGTATAACCAGAAGGTATGCAGAGTATAAACAGAAGGTGTTTTTACTGTTGAAATTAATATAGCTGGGGGTAAATTTCAAATTAGTAACCTGTAGTTTAGGAGTTGTCCATTTTAGTGCTCTAATAAGTTCCTATGCAGTAACCTAAAATTTCTCCGTTGGAATCGGTCTATATTTTCCGTTTGAAATGCAAATGACCATTTAACCCTCACCAACTACTCCCTCTCACTCAAAAGTCATATTCTCTCCTCTGCTCTTCCTATCCTAAGTGGACGAAATAGACCACCACCCTCTTTCAACGTATATACATAGTTACTTTCTTTCCCTCTCTCACTGGAATCAACATCCTTGTCACGTACTCCGCTGTCTTTTTCTGTGTTCTGTTTTCATGCTCTCTATCCTCCACTGTTGAGGATTGAAGGTTGCCAACAACTTGGATTTGTACTGCATACTATTGGAGTTACCAACCAGCAATATCAATTCTTTCCTGACTTTAGTTAATTTTCCATTCTTTGATGTTGAGATGAAATTTCTTCCGACTCTGGAACACTTCGAATTTAAATCCTTGGTTCAAACTATGATAATTCTGTCAAAAAATTGCTTTGCTAATGAACCAATTTTTTGACAGAAAACCCCCCCCAAAAATTGGTTCATTAGCAAAGCAACTTTTTTAAATTCCTTCTCTTCAGATTGTTCACTTCGTATATCGTAAGTTCCAGTTTAGACTTATTGATTATTGACAAAAGTTGTCGCAGTGGGAGCCGAATTTCAACCGCTAAACACTAGTGCAGAAACAAATACCAAGGAAGTAGGAGACGTAGCCTGATAAAAGCTCTCACTCACGTATTGCAGCCGCCAACAGCTTTCCGATCCGTTCGTCTTCTCATATTCAAATGCAGAGTTGCCCACTGGTTTTATCACTTCTATTCCATTTGGTTGGTTTATCTCGTTTCATTCGTCCTTGTTTGGCCTCTCAATGAAGCCCTCCAATTGTCCTCCTTAACCAGAGATATCCCTACTGTTTTTGCCCAAATTGAGTCTAACCCAACGTTCCAATCTCTTTAAACCACCGTTCTATCTCTCGAAATCTTCGAACCTGGGCTACTAATCACTCTCTAGTTTTTCGTGAATTGATGATGTGTGGCAAACTGGTCAGATTTTCTGCGACTTGGTTCCCCGTCTTCCTTGATTAAACAGGTTAGGGGACAGTAGAGGTTGCTGAAGTTGGAACGAGAGATTGGAGGAGTAACAGTATGAACTAAACACAGACGAGCAGTGGTTGGGTATAATCGTCATTTACGCGTGAAACTAACAGAATTTAAACAAATTTTAATCGATATACCACAGGTTATGAGAGTGACACTTTTAAACCGCTGGTTACTAAATTGGACAACCTCCAAACCACAGGTTACCAATTTGAAATGTACCCTATGAGTGGAGAACAGAGCTAAAGAGCCTATATTATTTTTAACACCACAACAGCATTTACAGGTTTGAAACCGTATGTTGAACTACTGTGGCCTCTGTTTGTCTTCAAATTACTCTCTTCAAATGATATCAAGACAAAAGAAGATACTGATCACTGTTGTCAGCACCTGAAAGATAATCACAATGTCAATCTTTCTGTCTGGAAGACTTATGCTTATTATAACAACTCGCTCTTTCAGAGGGTCATTGTGTTCTGGGTTCAGGGTTTTAGATGAGAGTTGGCTGACTCACTTCCACTGTTCAGTAATAATTGCATGTTAAGCTTTTTGGACTAATTGGATAAGGAGTGGAGTGGAATAGCGGATTGGATTATGTTAGATTACTTGTACACTTGTATTATATTTAGTACTATGTTTGGTTTTTGTGCATAATGAGGATTGCCCCTTGATAAGTCCAATTCCAGCTTCATCCTCTCTTTGAGGAAGGGACCAATATAGTATTGAACACCATTGTTTCCCTGTTTAGTAAGGGTATCAAAACTGTCCGACCTAACTAAATTAAGCTTACCAATACCTGTACTATAATTGTTGGTACTAGCTATTGCTGCTAATACTGATAAACCAAACTGCCATGAGAGAGCTGGATCGGAAGGTAGCATTAGATCAACTCATTATTTATTGTCCGTCTGGATCAGGAAATATCACTCTTCAACTGTGTGCTTCTCCTATCTGCACTTAAAAACTCATATCCAGTTTTTCTTCGATTATCGCCTATGTGGAGGGCTTTGAACTCTGCATACTTATTTAACCTTAATAAGTTCTGTGTTTGTTTTTTGCCGCTCCATAAGTTGAACTGAAACTTATATGATCTCAATGTTTACGTGGTACTTGCATGACAAATGAAATCCATTAGTGTCCAATGGTACTCAAAACTTGGATAGATGTCTGTGTACGGGGGCTTGTCCTCCAATGTTTTTGTTTGTGACTTGAGCAGTGACTGTACTATATCATAAACTAAATCTTGGATTTTTTTTTTGCTGCTATCTGATTTTTTTTGTCCATGACCAGGTTCATAGTGCATGGCTTCCTCATTGGCTCGCCATCCATTTGATCCGTACCCAGGTAAATTTTGGAGTTCATGACATATGTATAAGTAACCTCCGTTTCTTCTCTTTCAACTTCGTTTGACTTTTAACACGTAACTGGGTCACTTTGACTAGGTGATTTGGATAGCAAAACAATGTATTTTTTTGGCAATTTTTTCCTAGTATTGTAGAGTAAAGTTTACTCTACAAGATCATGCAAGGATTACCAAATTAGGTCTCGTTTTGCTAACCAAATCACCGGGTCAAAGTGACCCAGTGAATAGCGTCAAATAGCGAAGTAAGCTGAAGAGGAAACAGAGGTAATAGTTCTTTGCACCAAGTTCTGACTATCGTTTCTTGCTATTAGTCGATTGTTGAGACCCATTGGAGTTCGCATGGAAAACCTGCATTGGAAAAAGTCATCGAGAAGGTATTTTCTGCGATCTCAGCATAAGAATCTGCAACATAATAGTTGCTGGCTTATTTATACACACACACACACATCCACCATGTTGCCACTCATGTCACTATGGAACTTCTCAGCTGAAATTACGTTCTGAATTTGTTGTAGGTGGTGGAGAAGAAAAACCAAGCTCAGAAGTGGGCTGAACCGCATGTGGAAACAGTTAAAGTAGTAAGTTAATGTGTTCTATTGATTCGATGCTTCAGTCAAGTATATTCAGTGTACATCCGTGCACTCTGTTGCAAAAGTTTATGTATCCCAAATTTTCCATATTTCGTTGATACTATATCTTTACTCATGTGATCTTTGTTTATTCAGATTTTATTTCCTGTGGCGTTTTCTAAATCAATCTGTTTGTCTGCTTGATTCTATGCTGCTTCGCAGAAATTGGTCCCAGCTGTCAAGGAACAATGGTTAGTCCTTACAACATCTGTTGAGCCACATGTACAACAGCTGACCACAAAAGCAAAGGATTTTTATGAGACGTCAAAAACCACTGTAACCCCACACATTGTCAAAGTGCAGGAAACTGTAGATCCTTACTTCCAGGTATGCTTTGTTAGTCTCATTATTTCTTTTTCCTACTTGATGAGGTCCTTACATTCCTTGAACTGATTGGGTTTCAGGAGGCTAAGAAAGTTAGCAAGCCATACATTGATCAGGTTGCTACTGCAACAAAACCTCACTTTGATAAAGTTCGAAAGGTGACAAAGCCGTATACAAAGCAGATAGCTCATGCTTATAGACGGTTTGTTAAATCTGCCGGTACCTATCATCAGCAGGTATTGAACTACTAAAACCTGTTGCGATCGTTATATTTATTTGTTTTCAATTCTTTACGCTCTCCATCCGACTAGTATCACTGCAATAATTTACAATTAGGTTACTGCCAATAGGGATGAGTGTTGACGTAAGAATTAACATCCGGTATCCTGCTACACCACCGATGTAATCCTCGGCACAGGATACTTGTGCTCAATCTGGGAGAAGAAGTTGAAAAATATTATCACATCATTCCGAGCCTGTATATTTTGTTGGACCCTTTTTAAAGAGTATACTATATAATCTAAATTTCCAAAATTGGATAAATATAAAGTAAGAAAAAGAGCATCACTTCCATTCTTATTTTCATTTTTCCTGCATAAAATCAGGATCCAAGCAATGCATTTGTTATTCATTCGTTCAAACTATGAGTTTCCAGCTATGAGGGTATACTTATTGGGTAAAATCAGAATTATTACCTTTCACAGACCGCAATGCCATATGCAAAATGTTGAATAGCACTGAGTCAATCCATTTACATAAAAGCCCGACAAAGCTAGTTATCCCATCGACATGTAAATTTCCGAACTTGGAGCACACTTGCTGGTTTCTCAAAACATGTTTTTCAATTCTCCTTCTGGGTTTACCACCGCGGCGTCTTCTGATGACGATGGTGAGGGCTTGAAGGATTTGGAAAAACATGTGAAAATGATTGAGTTGAAGAGAAGCACTCGGGTGAGGGTGTGAATTTGATTTATGAAGATAGGCCTTTGAGATTGCGTAGGCGGCTGAGGGCTTTGACGGACAGGATGGGGTTCACTGGTCACAGTGGCGATAAGCTCTGGTTTTGGTGTTTACGCCTGGGTGTTTTTGTGAGAGTGGGCAGGAGATGCGTGGTTGTTTGAGCAGACAGATAGGGAGAAGTGATGGAGGGGGTGATGGTTTCATGGATAACAAGGGTGTTGGTTGTGGTTGAGAACTGGGTTTGGTGGTGCTGAGAATGGAGGTGATGGGAGTTAAGAGTTCACGACTAATGATATGGATTTAGAGGTTTCAGAGCTTTGGTATTGTTGAATTAGAGGGTTTCTTGAAAATTTAGGGAACTTGAGGAGTGGGAACTTTTCAAGGGTGGTGGTCGTGGTTGAGAAGTGGAAATTACTCAAGGATGTGTGGTTGTTTGAGCAGACAGAGAGAGGTGGTGGAGGGCGTGATGGTTTCATGGATAACAAGGGTGTTGGGTGTGGTGGCGGTGGTTTTGGCGGTGCACTAAGAGTGGGGGTGATGTAAGTAAGAGTTCACGACCAATGATTTGGATTTAGAGGGTTCAGAGATTTGGTATTGTTGATTTTGAGGGTTTCTTGAAAATTTGGGGATTTTGAGAAGTGGGATTTGTTCAGTTGATGGTAGTGTTGCGATGGCAGTGTGGTGGTGCAGGTGTAATTTGACAGTAGAAGTGCTAAAGGAGAGGAAGGGCATACTTGGAATATCAGAAAAATTGGCTGGCATCAGCCTCTTTCCTTAGTTGACCGACATTTTGTCAAAAAATAAATGTTCTCTTCCTTTTGCCAATACTTGGAATATCAGAAAAATTGGCTGGCATCCGCTTCTTTCCTTAGTTGCCCGGCATTTTGTCGAAAAATAAATGTTCTCTTCCTTTTGCCAATACTTGGAATATCAGAAAAATTGGCTGGCATCCGCCTCTTTCCTTAGTTGCCCGACATTTTGTCGAAAAATAAACGTTGTCTTCCTTCTGCCAAACTATAATGGGTAGTTTCTACCTCCGTGCCAAACCACAGGGGTAGTTTCTGTAAACTATCCATTGTTTTGTCCTAAATGTGCTACGTTTTGAAGATATTTTATTAATGTGACTCGAGATACATATGTAGGAAACATGGAGAACCCAACAAATTATCTTTTGGGCCTGGACATGTCAGTCTGCCATTTGATCATCTC
The DNA here is from genome assembly GCA_023055425.1 of Linanthus parryae. Lineage (NCBI taxonomy): Eukaryota > Viridiplantae > Streptophyta > Magnoliopsida > Ericales > Polemoniaceae > Linanthus > Linanthus parryae. The sequence continues at coordinate 130,034,583 of JALGPY010000001.1, forward strand.
CATTTTCAACCATCATCCAAATTGGCGGGACCCCACTTTCATTCATTATTTTCTACCAACAATCTCTATTGTCATCATCATTTCTCGTTCATCTCTCCAACTCCCTTTTTTTTATTGAACCAATGTCTACCATATTTTTGTGAACTTTTTATGTCTAATTACTTTGAATATTATAAATGTGCGCGTATCTTGTTTCAACTGACTAATACCAATATGTTGTCAAAGTTGGTTCTCATGCTAAATTGCTAATGTTGACAAGAGTAGATTTAACGGGCCTGCTTAGATGTCTTGTCTCGTCATCTCGTCGCGTCATGTTAATTGTTTTATTTCTCTTCCTCTGAAGGTCCAAGGCACTGTGCAAAGTTACCTGCAACAACATGAACTTACACGGCCATTCGCCACGAAGGAGTTGGTGTGGTTTGCTGTATGTATTACTCACCCTACCTGCTTATTTGGAATCAAGTTCCAGTGTGTAGTTGAAAGTTGGGTAATTCACATTTTGTGGTCTCTGTTGTAGGCCTCTGCTTTGTTGGCTTTGCCCATCATCTTTCTGTTCAGAATCTTTTCAGCCATTTTTGGGTGAGTTAGTTGATATACATACCCTATATTGCCAATATTTGGACACATTTTAATTTATTGTCGATAGATCTTTCCTCCTAAACTCACATAAGAGAGAGAATTACCAATGATCATAGAGATATCTTATTTTCCCTTGCCACTCTAATTTCATTTTCTTTCCTTTACATAATCTTTCAGCAAGAAAACAAAGAAGCCTGTTCGAAGTGGCCATGCAGGCCATGTTCGTCGCAAGCCTAAGCGAGTACATCATGACAAGTGATGTCATAAAGTTTGACGCCTCTCATGGTGGCATCTTCAGGTATTCCTTGAACACATATAGCAGCGTGGAGTGTTTTCCATATCGTAGAACTTTAACATTATGGGATTTGTAGGTAACTTTCTATAGCTCCAGGAATGTGCACTAGTCTTATTATCTGACTTCTAGGAACCAAATTCCTTTCCTCTTTTTAGGGGAAAACGTCACACTTATAAATTTGTTGTGTACGAGTTGAATGTTTTGTAATTATTTTTCATGTCTCAGTTGACTTCCATTTTCTTGAGGCTTGTAACAATCAGTTACACTAGATATACCTATAATAATCTAAGAGATAAAATTTCATAACTTTTATTGTGAACTTTCTGAAGTAAGGGACATGGGTATAGTATTTTGGAGGAAAACATGGGTATAGTATTGGAGTCTACATAAGATGTGTAAAAATAGGAGAAAGTATTCACAGTGTCTAGGCCCTACGTGGTATACCTGTATGGTGGTCCACGCTTGTCAGATTCTGACAGATGTGTAAAAGTAGGTGGGCTCCATTTGACGACTGCATATTTGTCAGAGCGCGGACCGTCAACACAGACATGCTATGTGGTGGGTTTTGACCAGTGAATACTTCCTCAGATTTCAGTCATAAAGTGTCATGTTCCTTGGTGATAACTGATAACTATCACAAGTAGTACATAAACTGCATGTGCATAAAACTATCAGAAAGAGGAAAGGAAAATTAAATTGAATTTAACGTGGAGTGAAGGCAATAAAGAGAGATAGGTAATAGAGAATAATGGGAAGATTTAGTCGTGTCTGTATTTGTTAATCTAATCCTATGTAGCACTGAAACGGGAACGGGGACGAGACGAAACTGGGACGGTGACGCCGGAACGACAATTTTCAGAAATTGAGGAGACGAAACGTCGGGGGGAACGGCATATTTATGCCGTTAGATACACACACAGATGTATTCTAATGTAAATAATACAGAAATACTCCCTCCGTTTCACTAGATACTTCAAAAACTTTTTGGGCACGGGAATTAAGGAATGCACTCAAATGACTATTTTACCCCTTCTTATTTTAATAATCCCACTCTCTCACATCCACCTCCTAGATCAACACCAACAAGAACACACAAGAACACAAGAACAGATTCATCATCACAACAATAATATTACATCCTTCTTCTTTGAAGAAGACCCGTCTTCCCCTTCCTCCACCTGCACCTTTATCTACTCTTTACTGTAACCTATATCAATTGAAACCCAAATCATAACAATCAATTCTCTATCAGAAATTGATCCAAATAAACTGCAAAATTGGAGAGAGAGAGAGAGAAGGGGGTTACTTGGGACATTGATTTTGAAGATGTGGGAAGTAGGGGTTTCGAACTCGCCGACAGGAGGAGGAGATGAGCGGATCCTCGATCTGGACGCCTTCGAACTCGCCGACAGGAGGAGGAGGAGGACGCCTTTGAACTCGCCGACAGTAGGAGGAGGAGGACGCCTTCGAACTCGTCGATCTGGTCTCGCCTCTTCATCAGACAACAAAGAGAGACAGAGAGATGGGATGGAGATGAGCGGATCCTCGATCTGGTCTCGCCTCTCATCGATCTCCATTTACATCTCTCTCTCTCTCTCGCTTTTTTGACTGAAGAGGGGATGGAGATGCGATCGACTTCTGTCACCACCGATCTGCTATCCCTCTCACTCACTCCCTCCCTCCCTCCCTCTCTCTCTCTCTAGATCTGCACTCCCTCCCTCTCCCTCTCCCTCCCTTCTCTCTTTCTCTCTCTCTCTCTCTCTGTGTGTGTGTGGGAGTTGTGTGCGGCGGGATGAAGACAGGCAGGAAGAAGATAGTTGAAGATAGGGTTATGTTTGGGTAGAGATTGTTAGGGTTTGGGTTGTATAGAGTGGATCAGTTCTGTTTGGGCCCACTATTAACATAACTAGTTTAATTAATCAGATTTATATTCTAATCTGATTAGTTATAGATTGGTGGGTGTATTTTTTACTAAGGGTAGGATGGTATTTTGGCAGTATCAATGTTTCTATATTTGGAAATTTTGAAGAATCTGGCGAAACACCCAAAAAGGAAATTTTGAAGAATCTGGCGAAACTGAGGGAGTACACAATAGACTAAATTGAAATACATTAATTAAGATCATTACAAGGAGGACACATTTACTCCATAAATATGTGGAGGTACTTGAGAAATCAGAGTTCCATGAAGTCTTTGAGGTTGTTTGGAAGTCTTGAAAGTATCCAAATTTATTATCTCCGTTTAAGGATAAGTGGCTAGGGTTTAGATTCGGGTCGGGATTAGTAATATATATCATATTTTATTTAGAAGTGGCCTCCTTCATCTTTTTAAATTAGTAAAAGACACCTGAGTGTTATTTTATACCCAGAGATGTCTCCAAAATGCTCCGAAAAGGGGGAACACGTCTCCGGGAAGTTCCTTGTAAGTTCCGGACTCATTAATTTTATCGGAACGCCATGTGGCGTTCCATGAACGTTTCGTGGAGTTCCGGCGGAGTTCCAGAGTCCGGGACGTTCCCGGAACGGGGACGTCACTCTACATGGAGTTCCCGTGCATCATAGATCTAATCATTAATCTTTCATCACTCTATAACCTTTAAGTAGTAACTTAAAGGTTATACATGCTCAGCTTTGGTTCCCACCAATCAAGTTGCTGGATTTATAATAGGAGTGGCAATTCGCATTAGATTCGTGTAGTGACCCGTTGAGGGTAAACCAGGACACGACCCATGTACGAAATGAGTGGAGTACCTCGGAACCGTACATGGCATGATGATAAACGGGTTACTGTCGTGTAGAATGTTTTTTTAACTGTCATGTAACCTGTTTTCATTACGTAATCAAACGACATAGACCTATATATTACGATTCCAATTGCTGAAAAATATGTAAAATCTACTAATCTAGGGCATACTTTTACGAAGTAATTTTTGGACGAAATATCAATCATACGTCCAATCTCAAAACTGAACACTAAAGTTTACGAATAAAAATCACTCTTTGCGTTCAATTAATATCTTAACTAAATGAAGCAATAACATAATTAAGCACCAGTTTCAAGTTCCAACCATCGGTTCACAGTGACATAGCAGAATACACAAAACCAATGTCCATATACTATGACTTTTGAAGTACATAAAGGTTTTCAACTATGTTGCATGGAACGCCGGATCTGACCGAGTCTGCGTGTCTGAGACGTTGGAAATGCGGAACCGGTGAAGCGGGGAAGAAACGTGAGTTTATGTCTTCGAGACGCTAGGTGTGTTTCACAAAAAAAAAAAAAAAAAAAAACGAGCAAGAAACGCCTCGGAGACGTGTCTCCATTTTAGGAGAAATCAGGAGACACATTTGAAGCGAACAGCAGGAGGAGACTTACCTGATCGGAGCTATTTATATCATTATAGCATATCTGATTGTTCGTCGTTTTTTCGTTGTTTAGTTTATCTATTTCTTCTTCTAATTCATCTTCTTCTTTCTTCCACTGTCGTCTAAAGACTGAGGCTAGGGGTTAAAGCTGTTTAAAAATTAAAAAAATAAGAGTGTATTTCACATGTACCTTTTGTCTTAGATTTTAGAAACATCCCACATTTGTCTGTTTTTTAGTTACCATCTTTTGTATATTAAGTTTCAGAGTCTCTTACAATGTATTGCATTTATCTAGTTATAAAATGTTCATTTAGTTTGAGAAAACAATAACCCCCCCCCCCCCCCCCCCCCCCCCACACACACACACACACACACACACACACGGCGCCTCCGTTTCCTTGCAACACAGGTTTTCAAAATGCAACAAAAATTACAATATCTGGTTCATAAATGGGTTGTGTTGAGTTTAAATGTGAAATGAATCATCTGCCTAAAATATCCAGGTCGTGTGGGTTTGATTAGGAGGGTTCATCGTGTCAACCCAAAACCGACATATTATTGTGTTTAATCGTGTTAACCCATTGAAAACCAAACCATTTACACCAGAACCTAAACTGTTTCGAAGTGAAAGAGAAAATGGTCTTACAGACATAATTTTCACGTAGAGGTGATGCTTTTGAGTGGCCTAGCAACATTGAAAACGTGTTGAAATGATGCTGATCTGTTGAGATCTTATTAATGTCTTCTTGAGCAGAGTAAATTACTGTGCAAGTTTGGCAGTTTGATGAAACCTCTTTTGGCAGTGATCTTGATACCATAGACCCATGTAGGTCTAGAAGGAAAAGGATGGAACATTTCGAGGCGAATTTTTGTTTATCTACTATGGAAATCATTTGTAGGGGGAGAATTTATATGCCAATCTGCAATCCGTCATATCAGTGTGTCCTTAGAGAGTACCTATAATATTACATGATCTCTGCCCATTGGATCGCCAGGGACAAGTGGAATTGATTTGCGCACCTTGCCTCTTTTCGGCTCATTTGATTAGTCCAGTCTCGTCTTAATCTGTGTCCTATATGTCTGCATGTTCATGAATATAACATATTCCAGACCAAGTTACATGTTCCGTAAAGTGCACGTGTCCTAGCACGGAACGCTCTTTACTCAGCAGCACCACTTTCTACTTCCTGTACCCACTTTTATTTTTGTTAGAAAAAAAACTAGGGCGAGACGTGAATTTCTCATAGTGCTCTTGAGCAGTGTTGATATTTTCTACCTTACTTGCAGGTTATTACCACATGGATCTCACGCTGGCTTTCTGGAGTTGCATCTCTGTTGATGAAGGGACTTGGTTGTTGGTTTTTGGAGCTGTTTGCTTTTAATGTTATATTTATATATGTTCAGCATAGGAAGTTTTTTAAATCCTCGTTCATGCCAATTGAAGACATGCAGCTGGGGGTACATAGCCTAGGAATTAGTCTGTACCATTATCAAGCTCAACCACTGTTTGTTTTGTTAAAATAATTACATTTTGTTTTTGTTAAAAGATTTCTGTTAGTGTTCCCACTGTTTAGTTGGGCAATTATTTACAGGTGACTTGATTGTTCACTGGTCTCATGTTTGGATACTTGGTGCATGTTTGATGCATGTTCATAGTTCCAAAATGTTTTCATCTTTGGTCGCTTTCGGCAGAAATGGCACAAGTCTGGTAAGAAAGGGTGTTTCGATTTATAGATTAAAAGTGCCCTTTTCTCAATTCTTGCCCTTTTCTCAATTCTTCCGTCGTGTCGATTTATAAATTTAAAATGCCCTTTCCTCAATCCTTCTTGCGTTGCAATCTTTGGCGGCAAATCCCAGATAGCTCTTGCCACGTCTAATGAACCACCAACTAATGAATCACCAACAAGGCAGTGAGCTATGGGTGTAACATACAACACAGACTGGTTGAATTTGAAGTCCTCGTCGAAGACTACTCAAACTAGGCGGCAAATATATTCTCGAACTTCCACAGTGAGGTATTCTCTCCCACCTAGCATCCTCTGACGGCATGTTGTTCCATTGAACAAAAAATTCTATCCTTTGGTTCTTCTTGCTTTGCCCCAACGTCCCGTGGTTCAATCTTCCTCCACACTTTCAGCTAATTGTTTCTTTGTTATTGGTGGTGCCCTCCACAACTTGGGAAGACCAGGATCACCAACATTTGGTTGTACCACTGAAGGAAACTTCACCGTCCAGGACAGTTTAGTCGGTAGGGAATGTTCACCACTCTCTGCATAATCTAGAATGGACCACCGAATCTAGAATCAACTCTTGATGCTATTTTTTTTTTTTTTTTTCAAATTTACGGCGTTAACTTCAGCAAAACTCTATCCCCAACTTCAAATTCAAGCAACTGACGTTTTCGGTTAGCGAACTTCCTTATCCATTGTTGCGCCTTCCACGAACTATCACAAGCTTCTTCTATCATCTTCTGTTTGTATTTCGCATACCGGTAGGTTGCTGAGCATTTTCATCCTTCTTGGCCACTGGTATGTCTAGTGGAGTTGCCTGCTGCTGTCCCAAAACAAACTCGAACTGGATGTGTTTAGTGGTCGACGAACTGGAGGTCGTAGTAGCACTGGGCGCTGTCCAGAAGGTCCAACCAGTTCCATTAACTTTCCATCACGTAATGCCTCAAATGCTCCTCTAAGAAGTGGATGATTTGTTCCGTTTGACCATTTGAGGGTGATTAATGGTAGAAAATTTTAGGTTAGTGCCCATGAGATTGAAAAGCGTTTTCCAGAACCGGCCCATGAATCTAGCATCCCTTTCACTCACAACATCATCACCACATAGCGAAATAATAATTCAATGAAAAATTGCAACGTACAAACTGAGGGGCAAGGGACAAACACTACATATTTGGAGGAGCGATCGACTAAAACCATCACGACTGATTTGTCATCTACCTTTGTAAACTCGCTGATGAAGTCCATTGAAGCCTGTACCCATGGCCTTCATGGCATGGACAAGGGATGGAGAAAACCTGTTTCCTTCTTCTTCTCAACTTTGTCTCGTTGGCATACAAGACATGTCTTGACAAAACTCTCGACGTCCTCCATCTTTGACCAGCAATAGGTACGGGACAAGGGTGCATCAATTCTAAACCCTGATGTCCAGTCCATTTTGGATCGTTTGTCTCTTTCAATAGTTCTCCATGCAAGCCAAAAAATCCCAGCACGACGATTCTTTCCCTTTCTTAGTAGAGAAGATCGCCCCGATGCTTCACCATTCCCTCCTTGACTAGCCCCACCAAGTTTTCGTTGGAAACGTCAGAAAGAGCCAAGTCCTTAATTCTTTCAAAGTCTGATTCTACTTGTGTGATTGAGTAGAACATAGCAAGAAAATATGGCGACTAAGAGCTTCTGGAACTTGGTTGTGCCTGCCCGACATTGGTTCACACACAAAGTTGTATTTGGCAAGAAATTTCTCACCAAAAAGTCCATGCCAGTCAATACACTCTCCACTTTTTCAAGCAATGCACCACAACCAACATCTTGTTGGAATAGGTGCCCTAGAGGCAATCTATATTTAGTATGAACAATATTTTGGCTAGAATATTCATTTATTAATTATTGTGATATTTAATATAATTAAGTCCTTAGATACAATGTGTTGTTTATCTTAAATATCTCTAGTCCAATATATTGGTTAATAAACGATCAAATATAGACTAGTATGTGTGTAGATTGGCATGGAGATATCAAGTCTAACACATGGGTATGCATTAGGAGTAATGACATACTGGATTGACCCACGACAAGAAGGATACATTAGATTATGTCAAAGTCACAATCGCTTCTCGTAGTGCTAATAATATTGTAATCCTTAGACTTGAAGTCACTAGATACTCTAGTTGTGGAATATCATGCTTTGATGTTATCCAACGTTGCGCCTTAACCGGGTAACTATAAAGATAGCTATCGGGCATGATAGAAAGCAAGCTTAGAGATCGTAGTGATGCAGAGAGGATTTGTCCCTCCCACATAATGGGAGCAAATATCCATGGCTACTCGAGGGATGATGCTTATTGAATGTCTGGCCAGACTCAGATAAATCAATATGGAGATATTGATGTTATCTTCTTGCATATGCATATTCCTAGGATCGAGAAACTATGGATTGGATATACGAGTGTGACTATTATGTCTCGTGTCCAGTCCGGATATGGAGACAAAAGGATAATGCGATATGTGATATTGGGCACAAGGTTTGTCGGGATCACTGACTTATTTCTATTAGTTGGGTGGCATGGATGTGTTGCTAGACACCGCTTCATGTTAGTAATAAGTTACTACCAACTAAGTAGAAACCTATGGGGTCACACACTAGATGGATTAAATTGGATACAAGTATTAATTAGTTGGACTAATTAATAAAAGGATCATAACGCAACTACAAGCAAACTTAGTAGGAATAATTTGCAAGTGGGCTAATCCATGTAAGGACATGATTAGTTTTGGGGTCTTTATGTAGTTAATAAAGAGTTATGACTATATAAAGGAACTCTAACTTGTTAATTCTCTACACAAGTCATTATTTGAGAGAACTTAACAAAGCAAGAGAGAGAGACAAGGAGAAGGCCCTCATCCCCGTCCATCCCCCTTGCCGTCGGCCACCACAAGGCACGACCGAGTGCCTTTTTTTGCGTGATCTCCTTCCTCCTTCTTCCGTTGCTAGCACATTGCGGTGAGAAGATATCCAATCAGGATCCAAGGTGTGGATATTCATAGAGACATAGACACTATTCTTCGTGTGATCTCTCAAACCAAGGCACACATCTTCTATGCTCTTACCATGTTTTGATAACTCCTCATGTGATCCTTGGTGGGATTTGAGTAGGAATTTTTTGTTATTCTGCTGCGTTACCTACGTCAAAACCCAACACATCTCTATCTTGTGGGTAGAATATTTATGTTTGACCGAGATAAGATTTCAGCTTCCGAAAGAAACCTGGTGGTTTTCTTGCACCAACACGCCACTAATTTATTCGTGTGATGCATCTATATGTACTTTGAAAGGCAACTCGATGTTAGGAAGCCTGCGTATGGGCTCAGAGGCAATGATTGCCTTCAACTTCTCAAAGACATCTTGACACGCATTAGTCCATCGCCACTTCACGTCCTTTTTCAAGAGGTCTGTTAGGGGGGCTTCCCTCTTGGAGTAACCGACAATGAACTTGCGATAGTAGTTCGCAAGGCCGAGGAACGACCGAAACTTAGGGACCTTGGACGGAGGCTCTCTATCAGCAATTGCTCGCACTTTGGGGATCCATTATGAATTGGCGATTGGTAATTAGATGGCCAAACCAAATATCTGCCTTGGCAAAAGCTCCTTTCTCCGCCTTCACGAACAACTTATGCTCCCGTAACCTAGCCAATATCCACTTCAAGTGTTGCACTTGCTCCACGAATGGATTGCTATAGACTACCATCTAGACTACAACAAAAACATCCAAGAAGTCATATAACACAATATTCATCAAATTACAGACTTTGGTCGGGGCACTAGTTAAGCGGAATGACATAACCATAAATTCACATGACCATAATGAGTCCACGAGTGGTTTTTCCCCTCGCCTTCCGCTGTCCGCACTTGCTAATAACATATTGTAGGGCCAATTTTGTAAACCATGCTGCCTTTGGTATTTTATCCATCGGATCTTGTATTAAAGGAACATGGTACTAGTCCCTTATTATTTCTTTATTTAGCGCTCGATAGTTGACACACATACTCAAAGTACCATCGTTTCTTATTGAACAAGACTGGCACACAATACGGGGCTTTTGAGGACTGAATGAAAATCACATCAAGCAATTCTCCCAACTGCTTCCTCGATTCTTCCAACTCTAGCGACAACTCTGGTGGTGGACTGGCATGGGGGACCAAGCCAAGGAGCAACTCAATCCTACGATCAATTTCCCTCATCCGCTACAATTATTTCGGCGAATATGGTGGCATCACATTAGAATACCATGCCAAAACGATAGCCACTGCATCATGCACCTCCCCCTTCATGTCATTATTTACTTTAAGCAAAGCGAACACGTATGTAACGCTTACTTTCTTCATTCCTTTCACGACGTCCATAGCCAAGATCTTATGCGTTTTCCAGGTAGAACAACGACCAATACACGACATGAAACAAGGACTTCAAGTGCTGCATGGGAACATAGCGACACTTTCTCAGAAAATTAATTCCAACGATGAAGTCAAAATCGTCCAAAGGAATCACTAATCACGTTAATTTTCCCCGTGAACGAGCCAACCATGAATAGTATGTCATATGCTAAGGTGGTAATAGTCTGCACCTTGGCAATCGACATCAAGAGAATACTAGAGTATTTGAACATGGACAAAGCAAGGCCCTGCATTCGGCCACAAACGAGTGGGACCCATGTTCACAATCAATCTGATTTCCTCCCCGTTCACACTCAGCGTAATCTGCAAAAACTTTCGTTGCGCGAGTGTAATGACCACATTTACGTTAGAGCCAAAAAATTGAAATGATTCAGACGTACAAGTGTGTTTATAATTCGCAAATTGGATGGGCCTCCATGGACTTGCAGGTTTCCTTCTTGTCCATCCCCAACTAGTACGTTAAATTTCTTCTGTCTAGGGAATTCTCGTTCCGGTGTGAACTGTTGCACAGGAAACAACCTTTCTTATTCACATTCTATTGGGATTAGGCATCTGTCTGGTTCCCTTTCCACTTGCGACCATCTTCTTTTTACCGTGCAAATGCTTTTTTCTCTTGCCTTTCCCTTTCTTGGCTTTGGAAGAGGAAACTTCAAACGTCTCCATCCAGTACGATAGTATTAGTCGATAAGGGACTCTGCAGTTGCATTTGCACTCAGCAAATCCTTCACGTTCTATAGTATTAGTTCCACATACCCCCAATGTAATACCCCTATTTTTAATAGGGTATTTTGGTGAATTATTATTAAATTAGGATAATTGTTATTGTTTTCGGGGGATGTATTTGTAGTTTACTAATCCTAGTTGTGGGTGTTAAAGTGTCTTTTCTCAACTTGGGTGTAAACCCACCTTTCTCTCTCTCACGATCGGGAAACAAACCGTTTCTCAACGCCTCTCCCCGATCATCACCACGTCCATCTCCCACGACCTCCTCAACACCACCACTGCCACCTTATATCAACGTCTCCCTCTCTCAGTCGTCCTCCATCTCACCCACACACCCAACTGCCGAAGAACAAGAGCACGCAGTGCTCTGTTTTGAGAAATCACCGCCGGCCATCACCACCAATCACTCTCTATTATTTCCGGCGAAAACCCACCAGAAACAGCGCCGCCAAGGTCGCCTCCTCCCTCTCTTTTGACCGGCGAACCAGCAGAAGAAACAGAGCCCTTTGTCGGCTCTGTTTTTGGCCGACCCGGTTCGGACCCGAGAAGGACCCGACTACGACAGCCTCTGCCTCCTTCCCCGTCCGCTCTCTCTCCCGACGTTCTCTCTCGGCGGCAAACCAGAAGCCGAGTGGCAGCAGCAGCAGAGCCGTCGCGCTCCAGTCCCAACACGCCGTCGCCGCCGCGACTTTCTTCCTCACTCCATTCTCTTCAATCGGTAAACACAAGAACTCACTATGTATTCCAATTCCTCTCCCATTTGCTTCCAGTTCTCCTCAATCTTTTGTGTGCATCTTTAATTTTGTGGGTTTTGTAAGTTGGGGATGTTGCAGTAGGTTTAGTTTGGTATTGTGTTACTCTGTTTGGAGAAGAAGGTATAATTGAAAGAGTTTAAATTGAATTGGGGTTAATTTTGTATCTTCTGGTCCTGTTGGGGGTGGTTGTTGTATTTTCAGAAACCTTTGGGGGAGGCATTATGTGTTAAGTAGAACTCTTTCCTTCTAGTATATTATACTTATACCTATAACTATTGTTTTTTCATTATTGATATTAAATCTAATTGATTAGTTTCATTACCATGAAAATAAACATAAGCTTTTATAGTATAATTTAATAATAATAGTTTTTATTAATATAAATAAATAATTATTATTTAAAAGTGTTGTTTATTGAGGTATTACATAGCTTTACATTTATGTTTTATTTCAAGATTCTTTCTTATAAAAATATATATTGTTTATAATTAGATATCTACTCTCTTAATAATTAAAGTTAACTTTTTTTTAATACTACTATCTAATTTAAATATTATACTCTTTTCTAAATACTAATTATAAATAGCTTTTCCTAAGTATAATATTTAATAGTCTAAATCCTACATTTAATTGTCTTTGTTTTATTTATTTTCTTAACTTTATAAATTAATATTCATTTTCTAATACTAGAGTTCCGAAATCGATTTTGGGGATAAAACGTAGTTGGGAACTTGTCGGGGAAATATTCTTTGCATTTGCATATAGGGCATACTTGCATTTGTTGTATGAGATTGGTCGTGTATTAATGTTAGGATTATTCGACTATTGTAGGTTTCGTAGACGATCAGTTCATTGAGAACCCGTACGACGAGTACTAGTTTTCGTGCTTGCTTGTGTGTGTGGAGCTTTCTTTAATCTAAGTAAGTTATATGCTCGACTCTTCTACCATCAAAATGAGTATCCAAGATGTGTTATGTGCCAAATTTGTTACTGTTTTGATTATCGTACTATCATTTGTTGAAACTCTAAAAATCCTATCTACTTTGGCACAAAGTGTGAAACTGAGATATCTCTCTTGAAAATATGAGTTATGTTCATCCTAGAACTGATCAGCACTGTAATCCTTGCTTTCCTTATTGGTTTTGAATACCTGGTTTGGATCGAGAATCACCTTCTTTCAAGGAATACTCATAAGACACTAAGTAACGTAAAGGGAAAGATAACTTGTACGAGCTGTTCTTTAGTTCACTTCGGTGATTATATTGTTAAGGACCATACGTTCTGGTCAAGAGATTTTGGGAGCCAAACTCTGGCGTACCCTTGGTACCCATAGTCCTACACTACCATGAGGACTTGGGGGTTCCTACTTGTACTACTCTAGCGGAGTTGCTAACCTCTAGGGGGTGTCGACACTTAAGGTCTTGTAGGTCAGTATTGAGGCGGGAAGGCCATATCTAGAGGGGCTTTCACAACTGCTGGGTTGAAGTAGGGTTTGATAGACCCACGTAGTAACCCTGAGTTATTTATTTCTGAGGCAGGCGGGAACTCTGCATTCGCTCGTACAATGTTTAATTTCTGGGGCTCATGGGGCAGTAGAGCTAGCTGCTCCCGTGGCACGTGGCCAGGTGGCCGCCAGAAAAGTTTCAGAAGAGGACTTTAATAAGGAAGATTGAGTTGGAATATCAAATCCAAGTTTATCCCTTTACCTTTCTTGTTTACTTTTGTGATCTCAATCTAAGGATTTAATCATCGTGTCCTTTACTTTTTCCTTTACTTATTCTTGAATTATGTGCCCAATCATCTGTTTACATGTTGAGATATTTCTTACTCAGCTTAAGCTGACTTTTAGAAAACTGCGGTCGGCTTTGTCTATTGTAAAACCCGCAGGTTAGCACCGCTGCAGGCTCTGGGGAACGAATCACTAGCTTGGATCAAGGAATCACTTTAGCTCTCACGGAATAAATCACTAGTTTCTTGTTTTTGTTTCTTTTCAAACAATTTGGTTTGTTTTCAAGTTTCCATGTTAAGGACCGCGTTCGGTCATTTCCTTTATTGTAATAAAGTTGATTTTGAATTAAATTTGAAGTTTTGTTCTTTATGGTTTGGTACGAGGCCGACGTTCTACTCCGTTCACAATGAGGTAAAACTCCTCGTGCTGGGGACATCTTAGCGGTTTGGGCTAGGCCTGGAACCGCGGGGTGTTGCACCCAAGACTAAATCCTGACATGAAATTGAATACTTTTTTCCTCCTCGGACATATTCACACCCCGGATAATTACTCACAGAATTCCTTGACCCACTCATGCACAAAGCCCATCTTATTAAGCCGTTTGATGCCTTCTCCGGCCTTTCGCAACGCATTTCGTGAAAGGAATTGTGTTTTCATTCCGTCTTAAAACTGTCCCACATACTGATTGTAGGCTGGCCAACAATGGTGTCGTTTGAAACATGAGTTCGCCATCACAACTTGGCGCCTCCAGCCAAGTAAATTTCCTCTATCATCAGCTGCCACTTTCGCGGCAGAAAACTACTGCTCCAAATCCCACATGAAACTTTCCAATTCTTTGGTGCTTCATGCACCACTGAACGACTTCAGTTCAAGAATTTTCAATTGTTCCTATCCAGTTCACGACAACATCCCTATGCAATTCCCACCGCCTTCCGTAGTAGATCAACATCTTCCTTAACTACGTTGTGATCATCACACAACAACTAGAAGTCGACTTACAATTATGCATGCAGTGCATCAGTTGCGACCTCTCGGGTGGCCCGACTTGCACGTAAGGACTGTGTCTCTGTCGACATTGTAGCAAGTTCCTGTAATAGGGAACGCTGCCTACCTCGTCATCCATGGGTCAAAACAATGCCTCTAGGTGAGACAATCATTCTTGGAAATTGGTGCTTTCACCGCCATCGAACGCTACGCTGGCTTTGATACCATTTCACTCGGGTAATTTTTTGCGTTTAGATTTCACCACTGTGAGGCCCCAAGTTTATATTCTTGGTTTCAGCCGTTAGACTAGACGTTAATTCAGAGTCAGTTGTGATAATAGAAGGGACAAGGCAACCGTATTATGGACTAGAGAGCTCAATGTTTTATTGAATGCAACATATTTTATTCCGTCAAACAACTTGATTGTGCTAGCCATCTTATTACACATTTATACAGCCATCGACAAGACAAATATTATCGATTGTTTACAATAGAATTCAAAGATGGAATTCAAAATGTCCTTACCGTAACTACCCACAAGAAGTAACCGCCACTAACTGTCATCGTCCAAAAAGTTGTTTGAGCCGTATATTGCATGACACTAAGTCTGCTGCTACTAGGAACTGATCGTCATCGAAGTCAAGGCACACAAACAATGCTAGGTCATGGCACATAGCTACAACCAATGTACAACGTTACCTAATTAACTCCATCTTGCGCATCGAACCAACATGGTTAATACACTAGCTGATATGCAAGTCTAGTGAACCATCAGAGAGTGAGCTGCAGGTGTAGCTGGAGGGTCGTATAGGGAATGTACATTAGTCAGGAGTTTGTAATTTCACCCTTCATATAAAAGGATAATAGACACTTTCCCGGTTTGACACAACGATACAACAGCCACTTCTAGTTTGGGAAATGACACTTGCAGCCCTTCAATGTACCAAATTTCAGAACACCTATACTCCATAGTCATGACATCGTTAGTAGGGGTGGATTTTTTCACTAATAGTGGTTTCTTGAATAAATCGGCTTTCTTAGAGAATGGAAAGACACAATCAGAGGCATACTTCAGGGTTGGAAATATCAACTACCAAACCGGAAGAGGTAAAATTGTTTTCGGGTATCATGAGGGGTTGAAAGAGTCTTTTAGCTTAAAAGATAGTCTATATGTTCTTTGAATCGAAGTTAAGTTAAATTCACGCCAAAATTATGAAGACCATAAAATGTCCGTGATTAAGGTAACTAGCTAAGTGTTGGCCAAGCTAACACTTTTTTTTTGTCCAATCAAAATTCCATTAAGAAGAAGAGCCTAAATGGCTTTTACAATCTTTATCTAACAACATATCTAACTCTGGAGGGTGACAAACCACCCAATTCCAGTTTAGCCCAAAAGACACCCCTTTTGTAACTACCCAGTTGACAACTTCATTGGCCTTCCTGTTGATCCATACAACTCTAAATCCCTTGGACACAATATAGCTTCTGATGTCTTCAATTATTTGAGCTACCTCCCATTTCAGTTCAGTCTTTCCATTCACCATATAGGCCACTTGCTGATTCACAGTCTCTATGCAGGCTACATTGTTATAAGAGTAGGTACTAGCACAAGCTGCTCTCACAGCCATAGCTTCAGCTTCTAGAGCTGTTCTGGTATTAACTCTGCACCACTTCCCATCTACAACATGGCCATGTTCATCTCTCATAATCCATCCAAGCATAGCTACCTGATTCTGTGAAAGCCAACTGGCATCAAAATTAAGTTTTACCTTTCCTTCTGGGGGTCTGGACCAATAGCCACCGCTAGTGATCTTGGAAATAGGGCTCTGCTTTCTAGATTTTTTTGTCCTCATTGTTCATTTGAGCTTTCCAGAAGTTAGCTTGATTTGAGATACACAACTGTATAGTTCTTTTGGGATTTACCTCCTCTTGCTGATAGAGGGCTTCATTTCTCCCTTTCCACACATACCAACAGCCCCACATCAACTTTGAAACAAACTCTTTAGTGACTGTTCTTTCTTCTAACTGCTCAAGTAGGTCAATCCACCATCTTCTAAAGCTATAATAGTGTTGCCATTGCATACTTCTTATCCCAAGGTAGCCAAACCAAAAGGCTTTTGACCATTCACAAAGGAAGAGCAGATGGATAAGAGTTTCTACCTCTTTGGAGCAAATGGGACAAGAATTTGAAGGAGAACATTTTTTGAGGTTTAACACCTCTTTTGTGGCCACAACTCCATTGCAGCACCTCCAAATGAAATGACACACTCTAGGGGGAAGATCCAGCTTCCAACACATCTTCCAGCTGGAACTTGTCATTTGATAAGAACTGCTTCCATTATCTTTTCTCTCTTTTTCTTCTCTGTCCTTTCTGAGGATAGCATAGCCTGATTTTACAGTGTAGGAACCTTGGGGATTCCAAGGCCAATAAAACCTGTCCTCTCTAGGGAAATGGGGAAGAGTAGTCTGGAGGATTGCTGCTACAGTAGCTTGAGGAAAGCTGTTCCTGAGAACCCCAATTTTCCATGTCATTGAGCCTTGGTTAATCAGATTAGCAAAAAGGACAGTCTTCATCTGGTCAGGTATTTCTATAATGGTACCATGAACCTGAGGAATCCAATTATCTTGGACCTGCACTTTGCTGCCTGAGTTTACTTGCCAAATTCCTTGTTTTTTTAAGAGATTTCTTCCTTCAATGGTGCTAGACCAGGTCCAAGAAACTCCACTGGCATTTAAGACGTCATTATGAGGATAATGAATACTCTTGAGAAACTTGGCTAGCATAGAATTGGGGTTTTTAATGAGTCTCCATCCCACATTAGCAAGAAGTGCAACATTAAACTCTCTAAAGTTTCTGAACCCTATTCCTCCTTGTCCTTTGGTAAGGGTAACTCTATTCCATGCCACCCAAGCTATAGAGCTCTTATCAACACTCCCAGACCACCAAAAATTTCTGATAAGCTGGTCCACTTTGTCACAAAATTTCTTTGGGAGGAGGAAACACTGCATAATGTAGCAAGGGAGTGCATGTACAATAGATTTGATCAAAACTTCTTTGCCTCATGGAGAGAGGAAAAGGCATTTCCATTTCTTTATCTTGCTTCTAATTCTGTCAGTTAGGAAGGATGTAGCTTCAAATCTGGACTTTCCCCACAAGGCTGGAATGCCTAGATATTTGGCATTGCTAGCCAATTCTTGCACTCCAAATCTGGATGTCATGTCACTTTTGAAAACTTGAGGGGTATTTGGAGAATACATCACAGATGTTTTCTGCACATTAAGCTTCATGCCTGAATGTTCCTCAAAAATGTTCGTTAGGTGGAAGAAAGCACTTATCTCCTACTCATTAGCTTTCAAGAAAACAATTTCATCGTCTGCAAATAGCAGGTGGGAGATAGGCATGGCATTTCTTTTAACTTTGATTCCTGACAAAACTCCATCTGCTTGATATTGTGACAACATCTTGGAGAACACATCCGCCACCAGTACAAAGAGATATGGAGATAGGGGGTCTCCCTGTCTCAGCCCCCTACCTGGATTGAAGCAGCTAGAGTGTCTGCCATTTAGAGAGACTGTGAAAGAAACTGTGGATATGCATTGAAGAATAAGGGGGATCCACTTACCACAAAATCCCAATTTTTCCATCACAGCAGCTAAAAACTTCCAGCAGACTCTATCGTAGGCTTTAGCTAGATCAAGCTTGATGGCAGCACATCCCTCTTTCCCATAATTTCTCCCCTTTATGTAATGAAATACTTCTTGAGCCATAATGAGGTTGTCTTGTATAAGCCTCTCCGGGATAAAATCACCATGGAACTCCCCTGTGATATCTTTCAGAATAGACTTTAGCCTATTCGTAAGGACTTTTGCAACCACTTATAGCTGAAGTTACATAGACTTATGGGTCTAAAGTCAGTGGGGTTTGTGGGTGAGAGATTTTGGGGATAAGTGCTATTATAGTCTTGTTCCAGCTTTTGAGAAGATACCCACTTCTGGAAAAAAATTGAACTGGAATGCAGAGGTCTTCTTCTACCAACTTCCAGTTTCTTTGATAGAAATGGCCATTAAATCCGTCTATACCAGGGGCCCCTAATTGGAAAGTTGCAGCTTTGATTTCTTCCCTAGAGGGGACTGAGCATAGAATAGCATTCATATGATCTGTTACCACAGTTTGAAGACAATGGAGAGCTTTCTCAGGATTGCCTCTTTCAGTTTCTGTAAAGAGCTCTTGAAAATAGTTCTTGACTAAATTTGTATGATCCTCCTCTTTATCCACCCATTGACCAGTACTGTCCTGTAACTTGCATTTAGCATTTCAACCTCTTCTTTGAATAGTAGTGGTATGAAAAATTTAGTGTTGTGATCTCCCAATTTGAAATGGAGTAGCCTTGATTTATGGTGCCAAAAGCTTTCTTCTCTCTTTTCCTCCTCTCTCAACTGGGCTTTAAGATCTGCCTGAGCTCTCTCTAGGTAAGGAGTGGAGGGTTTAGCTTGAATATCTGCAAGTGAATTTCTAAGATTCTGTATTTTCAACTTTGAGTTTCCGAATTCTTTCATGCTCCAGATTTTGAGAATCTCCCTGCATTCACTGAGTTTAGCTTGAAACCTAAACTGAGCTGAACCTTGAGGCACAGAGCTCCAGCCAAAACTGATCACAAAATCAAAATGAGGATGCTCTAGCCATATGTTTTCCACTCTGAACTTGTAAGGCACTTTGTTGTTTAGAGGATTAGTATTTATCAATAGCGGGCTATGATCAGACCCCACTATGAGGTCAGTCGTCACTGTTGCTCTTGGGTGTAGAATCCTCCAGTCAGCTGTAGCAAAAACTTTGTCAATTTTTTCTCGTACGTTTCCCACTTCCCTATTATTAGACCAAGTGTAATTCAACCCCTTCACTTCTAATTCAATGAGGCCCCAATCAGATACACTTTAAATGCTAATTGCATGTTTATTACTACTTTATAGAAAGATTAAAATAGACCTAGTACGATCTCAAAAAAAGACAAAGTACAAACAACAAAAACGACTCCCCATCTTCTCGCCATTTGATCATGCATGGGTGTGCAAGGCGAAGAGTACCCTCTCATTTTTAAAGGGCATGCCCCATAAGAAACATAATACTAGTTACTGCATATAAACTAAAAACATATAGGAAACAAATATAATGCCCTAGTGAAATAAAAATCTTTCCACTCTTTTCGGCCCTTCGATCCAACTAGTATGAAGCCCAGTAATTATCAACCAGATCGGGACACGGATCCATCGCCATGTACCGGTTGTTACCACCCCCATTTGCGCCGCCATTAACCTCCCCGACACCACCATAAGCCGCCACATCCTCACCACCAAGTTCTTGTTGATTTAACACGGGTTGCGGCCTCATCACCTGTTGTTGCCCCGTCGTGGTTGCTCCCCCTCCAAGGTTCAAGTTTAGGCCGGAAATAGTGAAACAACCACCGCCATCGCCATTGCTGCCACCGGGGGCGGGACTGTAATTGTACTGGGATGGGAGGGGGAAGTTCATTCCATTACTCGTCGGACCGGTTCTCAAAACCCTAGACATCTCTCCCATTTCGGCCATGGTGTTGTTATTGTTGTTGGCCATCATCATGTAGTTTCTTGACCCATAAGGAAACTGCTGGCTAGCCGCCATGGCCTCCGCCGCTTGTTGCTGGTGGTGCATGAGTTGGTTTGGTAGTGGCATGACATTTTGCGCTATTTCGAGATTGTAGTAGGGGTTGGTGACGTTGTTAGGGTTTAGGGTTGCTCTTGTATGGTGGTTCGACGGGAACTTCTTCCCTCCCGCGCTCTTCTGAAACACGCGACTGACAACCCATTCGTCCTGCTGCATGAAAATAAACACGTACAATTAATACCAGCGTCTGAACAAGTTATAGTACAGTGACAGAATCATGAATTCAATTATCAACCAAACTTATCCATGAAGGTTCATCTTTTCTAGTACATTCTTGGAATATTTGGTGTCAATATTTTCTTAACAACCATGAGTGTAAATATGGAGAATTGAGTGAATTTGAGGTTATTATGAAATGTATAAAGTGCATATGTAGTAAGAGTGGTACTTTGGAAAACCACACTAATTGGTTTTCTTGAAATGATTATGCGATTGAGTGCAGAATTTTTTAGTATCTGAATACTTTTTCTAACTATACAACACAAGTTACATTATTTCATTTCTTTGCCTAATTTATGAATTCTGATATTGTAACTAATAACTAACTCTGAATCCCCTAAAAAAACTAACTATGAACAATATTGAGCATCAACTCTACGAGCTTCACGTGGTTACATAATAAGAATAAGAGCACGTTTTGTATCAGTTGAAAATCAGCTCAAAATAATCTGAGTAAAAATCTTGCTGAATTGGAGAACCAAATTTTCATATAACTTGAAGTTATAGATTATAAGTTTGATAAATATGACGAAATCTGAAGACTTCAACAATCAGATGCCCCATCTTATAGATTAATTTTGACTATATATACTAGTCAAAATTTTAGCTGTAAAATCTATATTTTGTAGATTTTACAAACTGTAATGTTTTGTGAAATTTTAGCTGTAAAATCTACATTTTGTAGATTCCATATTCGAATTGATATTAATTTCATCTGCGTATTTTCTCTACAATTGGATCAAATCAGAGATGCCAAATATGCACTAAGAGTAGTAAAAAGTTAAAATAGTAAAAAATAGAAAATGACTGATTCTTTAGAAAATAACAAAACAAATTGAATAAAGAAGTTTGCCAAATAAACAACAAGTTTATTTTTTGAACCTTTTCTGTGGCGGTAAACACACAGACTGTGCAGGTTTGATTGATTTCGAAGAGCTATGGTACTATGGTAGAGTTTAACTTGTGACATTATAAAAAAAAAAAGTTCATTTTTTGGAACATGGAAATTTCACATATCTGCCTGCTCTTAACATTTATTTTATTGAACTTTCTGGGACTTATATATATAACAGAAAAATAGCATGAGAAAGAGAGTTTGTTTAGTGAAAAAGAAAAATGATGTAAATATACCTTGGTGTTCCGGAAGGTTGATTTGGAATGGATGCGATACTCGTGCATTACCCAGTTCGTTTTCTCTCCTCTTGGAGCTCTCCCTCGGTAGAACACCAATGTTTTCTTCATGCCAACCAACTCTGAGTTCTCACTGCTATAGATCTCCTTATCTTTTCCTGTCGTCTTCCAGTAGCCCGTGTTTGTTGCTCGGTTTGTTCTCACACCTGTTGGATATTTCCTATCGCGGAGGCTGAAGAAGTACCACTCTTTCTCTCCCATCTTCGCTTTTGCTGCAAGTTACAAGAAGTCGCTATATGAGTGTGAATAAAAATAGCTAGCTTTTAAAATCTAAATCGGGTTACAATACTAACATAATGGCATGTACATGTATCTCATGTTCTTCATTATTAGATATTCAAGCCTTTCGAGTGAAATAAAATGAGACATGTTGAGGTTCTTTAAAATCAATATACGTATCTAATACACATGTTTTATGTACTTATGTTCAGAAGAACTGCGCAACTCACTGGGGAAAAGAGTAACAATTGTGGTAATTAACAAAAAAAATGTGCTAGGTCTCAAATTCTACGTAGGTTTACTCAAAAAAGGTCACCATTTATTCTCTCTACTTAACTTTGATCTTCACATCTGTGAAATCCTTGTTAATAATTAAACTAGAAGAAAGATAACTCCTAGCTAACTGAGAAGCTGTTCTTCAAAGCTCAAAAGGATCTGAAGTTACCTGGTAGATCCCATGGCTCAGATTTGTTTAGGTCAACATCCCCAATAGCCCTCCCTGTAAAAGTAGGATCTGAAATCTTCTTTATGAGATAACAACTGATCAGCTCTTCGTCCGTCGGATGAAACCTAAACCCTGGTGGTAGCTTTTCATCCTTCCCTTCTCCTTCCATCTCTATAGATCTCTCCTTTTCTTCAAAACTTCTTCGATCCGGTGCAACTAAAATAAACTACAAAAACCCTAAAAATTAACCCAGGTAAAGACAAAACTTGAAAAGGGGAAGAGGAAGAGGAGGAAAACAAGTTAATAATGAATTTCTTCTTCAAATAGCCTCCAAGATTCTGAAGAAATGAGAAGATCTAGTTAAGAGGTTAGAGGGTCTTGGAAGTTTGTTAGAAGAATAGTGACTTGTACTAATCAAGAAGGTATGAACTGGAAAACCATAAACATGGGTTTTAGTTAGAGCTTACTTGTAGTGATGAAGATAAACAAAGAGATCTTCCATTGAAATATAATTTGCAACTTCTCTTTCACTTTGAGGAATTGAAAGGGCAGTACTTCAAGGGTTTGTACTAATTGGTAGTAGTAGAAAGATAGGGTTGGTGTGTATGAGAATTGTTTTCTCTTTTCTTCTCTCTTGCATAATAGTAATAATGTTAAACAGCAAGTTTGGAATTTAAACTTGTGATTTAGAGAAAGACAAAAACAGGGAAGCTAATTGTTGTTTCTGAGAAGCTCTCACCTACTATAGGTCTTCTCATACAAGGTGTTAATGAGAAAAATGATATAAAATTTATCTTCATTTTTATTTGTTCGTAGTTCCAATAAATATATATACATATATATGCATTTTTTTAATTTACGACTAGCCAACAACAGTAATTGTACGCTACCATCTGCAATAGTCAGACGTAAAAAAAAATGTAAATTTACTTATTTTAAATTTTGCTTGACGTGTGTTAAATGTTTGTTCCGATATTATTGTGCATTTTATAAATTTTCTAGTTAAAATTAGCTAGAATATGTAAAATGTAAGTGTAAGAGGAAATAGGTAGACATATATTTTGTTCCCTACTTTCAAGTTCGTTAAATATGGAGAACAGAATGCATGACTTGTAAAATGCATGATCACTTGCATAATCTCCTGGAGCTCAATATTTCTCAAACTTATTTATATTTTTGCTAATGAGGAATTTAACATGACCTATTGGTTCCCTAAAAAAACATGACATATTGGAGATGCTAAACAAGAATAAATAAAATGATAGGTAAAAGGTTCTCTGGAAAATGTGAGATATTCTTCAGCTAGCTGCTAAATAGAAAGAGCACAATGCAACTAATTAATGTGTCTACTATGAGTAAACTTAGTGCAGGGGCTTAATTAGTTGCAAATACAAAATTGCATCATTAAAACTCTTTCTACTAGGCAATTTTTATCTTTTAGCATTGGCTCCAAACCGAATTGATATGAAATCACTAGACAAGTAGGAATCCTTGCTAGGAGTATCACCACCTTCCAGCATTTTGACACAGGTCATTTAGGTCCTCAAATCAATGTATTTAGTTTTTCTTTAGGTATGACAGTGAGACAGGCAGGAAACCCGATTGCGACTCTAGGCGTCAACATTAGGACCGTTTTTTCTTTATTCAATTTTTTGAGGATAACATTAGGATCGCTTCCTCAAGTGTGAAACATATTTTTGACGATCTTTGTTATTTCAGGTACCAAACGCATAAGGTGTGACTGAGACTAGCTATGTTCAAGCTCACTACTGCCTCATATATGTTCTATGTACATAATTACGAGATAGCCCAAAACTAAACTGCCAGAAGTTGAAATAATATCACTAAATAAGAGATATCGTTAATAACCATGTATGTTCTTCTTTATTGGTGCCTTAATAATTTTCCCTTGTTTGACATACAAATTCGAATCATAAATTATGCCTAGATTTATTTGTTTTCTTTTGAGGAAAAAGATTTATTCGTTAACATTAATGTTAAATTTATATATATATACATATATATTATGTATATGTATATATGTGTGTTACAGTTTGATCTCGCATTGTCACATGATCAATGCATGTATATATTAAAGAAAAAATAACAGCTTAAAAGAAGCATTGTTAACGTCACGATGAAGTGGTCACGAATCAAAAAAATAATTGGACCTTAATGATTGTTATCATGTTTCCGAATACATCCAAATGAACTATGATTAAAACTAAGTACATAAATGTTGTTATAAATCTAAGGAATGGCAGAAGGCAACTTGTGTAACCCTAAAACCACCTAACAAGTTGACTGCATGGCACTAGTTTCCTGGAACCAAAACCCTAAAAATCTTCTACTAAATTATTTTCCGGAGTTCCAGCTGCCAAATCGAATAGTAATAATATTTAGGCTACTATTTATCCCATAATATACTACCCAGTAAACTTTTCCTATACATGAATGAATAGCTTTGCAGGTTATAATTTCACTCTTTCGTACAATTCTCTCATAATTTCACGCTTTCATGTTCTATGTTGAATCTGTTGCGAGTTCACGAGTTAACCATGTAGCCAGAAGTGTCCATGTTATGTTTATTCCAAGGGAACTACATGTTTTCAGGAATATGAGAATCAATTTTCAGTCTTTGTTGATCAGCTTAATTTAGCTATTCACCATTGTCTAAGACAGTACTTAGGTTTTTGGGTAATTTGTTACTATTTATCTGTTATGTTTAGGAACATTACCAATCTGTATAACAACAAACATAAAAACAAGATTTAGCTGAGAGCTAGATAAATAATTTGTTACATAACTAACTTCCCTGCTAAATTTATTATGTACCACATTGCGTGTTTCCCTTACTCTGTCGGAAACTTGTGATTTATCACCAAGTGTCTTTCACCGTGTTTGGGCAATTTTTAAGCACAAGTGGATTAGTTAGGGTTTTTGGATCAGAAGAGTAATGAAACACAAGAGCAGCCATCAATCAGTCACAATCTTTTCCTTTACTTCTCCAACACTTCGAATTACTTAATTTCTCACGTAGCGATCACCATTACCTGCCTCGCCGAATTATTAAACTTGAGAGAAGTCGCTTTTGAACAGTGGCGCTAAATGAAGTGATACGGGTATGACGGAAGATAGAGAAAAATCGAGCAACTTTATTTGACTGCACGCAAAGAAGATGAAGATACGATGCTGAAAATAGAAAGATCGAGAATGGCTGTGCAACGAAATTTCTCATGCTTGGGGAAACTATTTGTGTCGTGAAAGGAACAATATAATTCAATGTACCATTACTAGTACATGATATTCTTCCGATCAAAGTATCTAATTTGAGCATTCAGAAGCAATTTATTAATATTATTGAAGCAATTAATGTGGTAAAATATTTAATTAATGAATTAATAAGCTGGCAAGAGAGGAAAAAAAATCGATATTTGGAGGAGCATACATATGTTATTCTTTTTTTGAGACTTGCATACATATGTTATTCCATAACTGAAACAAGGAATCTAACTTCGTAAATACAAGCAAACAATGCTACATATTTCAGTTGAATAACTGAAACTGACAGCATTTTTTTAGAATTACAGCAAATAGTTGAGTTCGAACCCGGGACCTCATGCATGGGCTTCTAGAGCTAGCACCCATTTGCACTGAAAATTAATGACAGTCGATAATACTCTTTTCACATGTAATAAATTGTTTTCCCAACTTGTCGTGCACTCAAAACATAAAAATCCCCGTAGAAAGTACAACTTTGACTCACAGTCAATGTATATATCAACTAGGTTAAAGTATTAGACCGATATCATCAACAATATACAGAGGGCACCATCCTGATCAGTATCACAATCGTTAATACATTGTCATAGAAAAATCATATTTTTGTTGACACAACTACAAAATATGTTCAGTCTTAGAAGAAACCATAATCAAATTTGATTTTCCATTTGTGCTTACCAACAAGCGATAAATAATCTTTGCTTGTTCATTTGGGTAAAGCTTTTTTTACAATGACTATGATTATCGTGCACGTAGCTTCAAGAACACGGGTGTTGGGGAGACGACGTGGTTGACGCTTCCTCCTGTGATGGAGGACCACTGTTCTCGATCAATGATACAGTTGTGAAATCCTCGATTCAGTGGATGATGAATCGTGGTGGAAGTAGTTGAAATGCCCTTGTCAAATACAGACTCTAGAAGCTTGTATCTACAGAACCCTAGCTAAATAATTCTGGTAATTAACAGGCGATAATTAAGGTCACATTTTATGTTTGCACCAAATGAGTTCATATACCTTTGGTAGGTCAGGATAGTTGGGACAAAAACAAACTTCATTACCATAAGAAACAAGTTAAGCCAAAGTTACTATATATATAGTAACAGTTTGTAGTCCTATATCCTCGAGACCATGAATATCTCCAAGGTTTTGACTCTATTTTTAACATGAAAATACTAAGTGAGCAAAAAATTTAGACAGGATGAGTTGGCATAAAATCTTTGGCCTATCGGATCTTGATTATGTTTGGATCTGACTCGGTTTGCCTCTTATTTAGATTTATGTTAAAGTGTATTGGTGGCATCAATAATTAGTTTGTAGGGTTAAACTAAGGATTTATCGACTTCAGTTTCACATTATAGTTTTAGTTTCAAGTGCTAATATATCCAGATTAGGTTTTAGGGTTTATTGTTAAGGGATTACGGTTCTAAAACCTGGTGTAGATTACATTTAGGCATAATAAGGATATGTTCTCGCATTGAATTTCAATTAGAAGGAAGAAATTGAATAAAACAATAGCTAGGGTTTAATTTAGGAATACTGATGATTCAGAAAATTCAGTAAAAGTGGAACTGGTCTGGAAAATTCTTCTTCTTCTTATCTAGTGTATCCTTTCATTGGCTGTTTTCCTCCTCGACCAGTCCTCCCGCGGGAGGAACCCTTATTATTGTCGCTATTCTTCTGGAAGCTCCCGTGTTTGAGGGGTACAATCGGAGTGATGTATAGGTGGCCCGGGAAGTTCCTTTTCTCTCTGGGAAGTGCCTTCAGCTGTGGTAACCAGAATGCTACGTATTTCCCTTCAGAATCGTATGTTTGGGCCTGCGCAATGTCATTGAACAAATATATGATCGATCATCAATATTCAACACTTCACGATGTTTAAAATTAAGAATAAAGAACTCTCAAACACTTGTTTCTAGTCTCTGTCAAACATTTGAAAGGAGAAGAATGATGACATTGATTGAGTCTGAAGCAAAGTAAGTGCATGTTTAGGAGAGAAATTTTTCTATAATGAAGTTAAATCTGGAAGAAAAAAAAAAAGAAGAAGACGATAATTTTAGTTTAATTCGGCAATTTTGAAGTGAGATTAAAATCTGTCTATTTTGAGATAAGAATCTGCAGATTTGGTCATCTCCAAGCTTGCACATTCTCTCACATTATAAAGATTTTCATTTCATACCAAATGGTTTTGGAATGGTTTATGAGAAACAGGCTCTATTAGGTAATGACCAACAGTTACACCGATACAGGAAAATAAACATATTCTAATGCTTGGCCTAATTAGGCAGGAAACAAGATTACTTGACTAACATAAAACTCGTTAGTTTAAAATACTACGGAGTAATTGATGTAGACAATGTTTGAGAGATGTAGATGGTTGAATGTGTTACTCTATTACATAATCTAGTAGTGCTCTGGCAAGTTTCCAATCATCCAGGTGAGGAAAATGAACACCTAGCACGGTAAATCAGCTGACTCCATAATTAAACAATTTATTCATCTTTTATTCTACACAAATCCATATTTACGATGAATTTCCACTAACAATGTTGATGCTGCAGTCTTTGTTTAATCCTTCCACAATAATCAATCATACATCTTGGAAAGATAAAATGGTACTTACTTGCTTTGGGATGCTGAAGTAACGATCTTCTCTTGGATCATTCCCTACACCTAAATTGAGAGAACATAAGTCTTAATTCTTATGACAAGTAGAAACAGAAGTAACACAAACAAACAGCAAATAACATGATTGCTATTTGCTAAAGCCTATATCTTCCAGGATGTTGTCAGAAGAAATAAATTTGAATCAAATCCCAATCTCAGAAATACATTGGGTTCCAGTTCAAAACCAATTGACATCACTTTCCCCTTATAGAAGCCTCAGGATAGGACATAACATACATATAAGTTAGTTACCTGCTCCATAAGTCCAATTACCATAATTGGAACACGGGTCATAATCTAAAAGGCATGTCTCGAACCATTCAGCTCCCATTCTCCAGTCAATTCCCATATCTCTGACTAGAAAAGAACATACAATCTGAAAAATAAAACATGCCATGTCAAAGAGTTCTCAGTAAGGTCACTGATTTCTAATGAAACCAATTAGTTTCGGGTACCTGTCTTCCTCTATTGGACATGAAGCCAGTGGTTGCCAGTTCTTTCATGTTAGCATCTATGAGAGGGTACCTGTGATTTTAATCAAGTTAGAGATCAACGACGAATCCATATATATTCAAATGATGCTACTAGAACATGGAGAGATTAGTCCTCTGCCAACAATAGAAAAGGAAGAAAACAATAACAAGAGGACACGGACAGATGAGTAGAGATTGTGGACTAGAATAGAAGTTTTAAAGAATCATACGTAACATTCCACCCCAAAACATCTCTATACTTTTACAGCTACTAATTGTTTCTCTGCATATTGATGTTGCGTGATTAATAACAGAAAACAAAAGATGATCACTGGAAAAAGTAAGAAATGGTTATAGGAAGGCACATGATAAACAGATGAGACAATGATATGAACTGAATCAACTGCACATGAAATGAGAAAATAAATAAATTTTCATTATTCCAAGGAGATCAAATCTTTATGGTAGGAAATACCCAGTCCGACCATCTTTCCAAGACTCGAATAGCAACTTGTCTTGCTTCCATGTCAGCTTCACATTTCTTGGACCACCTGCAATTAGACAACAGCATATTTACCAGTTCAAACCATGATAAGAGGAAGCAACTTGGTAACAAATTGTGCTACGCCAATAACAATTATTTAATCAACATCGGCAAAATCTTGTGTTTAGTATAACTGAGGTTATTGAGGCACATTGCGAGTGCAGATGATGAAGGAAATGAGAGATCTTTGTGATACCTAGATGAAAAAGAGAGTTTCCGCATTTGATTGATAGGAACCTGAAGTAATCCCTCCATATCAACTCAAACAAGACCCTGAAACCATATTAATTGGTCAAACCCAAAAAGTAGCATCAAATATCTAGCCCAAATAACTTATACAATAGCGCCAATCAATTGAAATATTTACTAATATTATATCCTCAGACTAGATCTTGATATACAAACACAATTCCACATTTGTGAAACAAGGACACGAATCAAACTACCGCGACTAGATAGATAGATGGAGTACCAGTATGTAGAATCATTTGATTGTCTCTCCTTTTCATATCTCTTAACCTTTATAAATAAATTAAAACTTCATTAGTTGTTAGTGTCTTATATCCAAATAATGTAGTCCATGTTATGAAGAACTTTACTACAATGCAAGTGTTCAGTGATTTGAACACTCTGTCTTTGTACCTCTTCATATATGAAGCGAGGAGATAAACTCCCTGAAGCAAGCCATGGAGAAAATTTTGTTGAGTAATCAGGTCCTAACATTCCATTCCGTGTTTCCTTGTAGATTCTCAGCAAGTCCTACATGCACACAAGATACATAATCAGAGAAACTCAAAAGAGATTTAATTTGGTATTGTATACATGAAGAACCTCATCTGTGGGAACAGCAGAAGGAGTTCTTTAAGAACAAAGAAAAAAAAACGGTCTTGTCGACAGTTTTAATAGCGTTGTTGTTGTCTCGAGTAAAACAGTATTACTAGAAATCATGAATCTGGTAAAATATGAAGTCTTGCCTTCTTCCAGAAGTACTCATTTACTCTACCAAGAGCTGCACTCTCACCACCCATAAACCTCATTCCTTTGTCAATCTGTTTCAACAACAAGGAATACGAATTCATGTATATTTCTCTTTATTTCAGTACCATGAGAATTTATTGAGTTTATGATGAAGTAACTTACTTTTTGCTCATGAAGTCCGAGCTGGTCAAGGGAAGGAATACTTCCCCAATCCTCAATTTTGGGTATGGGACCAAGTGATGATGGAATTTTAAAGCATCCTCGAATCTTAGACTTGGACTCAACAGACTGTATAGAAGAGATATACTGTTAAAGTCAGTCCTTGTGAAACTGTGAGCAACAAGTTATGAACAGAAGAATTTTACCTTACGATATTGGGTGTAAACATCAGGTAAATGAGTGCTATCAAATGGGAGGTCATCTAGATGGTACATGGTGGCACCCCAGATCAGTTGTAGTTTAGTATTCTGCGGAGATTCGTGTGCCATGCGTCGCAAACCATTGATGACCGATCTCTCAACATTGACTTCCTCGCTACAGGTTTCTTTTTGAGCGTACACCTATTAAAGTAGATTCCTAAATTATTTGTTCCACAGATATTGCATGAGCTACAAAGGCAAAAATAAAGAGAAGGCTTTTCACCTAAGTGAAGTAATTCCTTAACTGTGTGGACTCCCAATTCTTTCACGAGTAAAGGGATAATATCCTCAGGTTTTCCATGTCGAATGAGTAAGTTCAGGTCCAGCTTCATCAAATTCTTTCTCAAGTCACTTAGGCATTCGATAAGAAATTGTGCTCTCAATGCTGCAAAAAATCGAACTTCATGAGATTGCAGATTCTTACGGCCACCAAAAAAGATCAAATTATTCGCACTCACGTTTATAACAACTGGTAAATCCTATAACAATTTGGCATCACTCATCCACTACTGTCTTGGTATGTAATCGGCCAAACATGGTTGCATAATTTAGTGGTGTGGTTTCCTACGGCCACATTACTTGCGAAGAAATGCAAGGGAATGGCATCAATACCCTTTGGATTTGCAGAAGAGGACATTCTAGTGTGACCTCTTCAGCTTTTCAAACATGTGTTTCCTTTAGACTTAAGAGATGAGACTGTTGTGGATTTGTATCAATTCTTCTTGAATCAGTTCAAGGGGATTGTTTTATGCGTGAAGTGGGGGAATTGCATAAGGAGAACGGTTCAGCTTTTATAGAAGTACATTCAACCCCACATTATGTTGAATGTATGTCTTGCTCCCTGCAACTTCCCTGACACAGATGCAGTTGATTATGAATTGTATGGGTTGGGGTATGCGGACTCTTAGCAATTTAGCCTCTAACCACAACCAATAATCTATGGCTGCCAATCCGTTTCCTGGTTAATTTTAATGAAACAGTCATAAAACAAAATATAATAATGTTCAGTTGTTCACAAAGGGGTATACTTGATAATCTCATAACATACACAGAGAAAGAAGACCCTAAAAAGGACAAAGAACAAAGCAGACACACAAAAAACAATCCAGCAAATCCAACAAGCTGAGCAGCATGTGAGAAAGCTACTTTATATGTGTTTGAGAAATGATGTGATTAAAAGAAGTAAATGGCTATTGTCAAGAGACTTGGGCATGGGGTATCTTTGATTTTTGTATGGGTTTTAAACGTTGTAACCTATGAAGTTGATTTTAGTAAAATTCTATTCGGTATAGAGGACGTTAGTAGACCTGACAGGCCACGTTTAATATTCTCTATCCAATGTACCTAATATTTTCTTGCTCGCACATTAATATGACTTGCATCCAAGAGTCCTGGCCCTCGTGGTATTTTCTGTGACTCTATCACAGAACCCATACACCAAGTCGACAAATGACAATCATCTTACACAACAATGGTATGTATCATGTAATTGGATTAACTATCATGGTTTGTTTGAGTCATTAAAACATTTAAGGTAGACATTTTAGCCGAAATCCTGGACTATTTTGAATATCATAGCGAGGAATTACCCATTTTGCGCCCAATTACCAAACATGCTCTCATCTCAATATCTAGGACACTACAGTCAATAAAACAATTTAACCGCTGCAAACACCAGCGCACAAACAAGGGTTTTCCATTTTCAATGACATGTAGCTACCTCTCGAAGTTTCAAATGTGCCACTAGCCAGAATTGGACTAACTATAGTCCAACATAGTTAATACTTTGTCTGGCTACTCTAGACTATTTTAATACTACTGCGTTAGGTAACTCTGGACCACGTGACGGGTTTAGCTAGATTTAACAATTTTTAAAATCAATCCAGCTAGTCTCTTACAACCCATCTAATCCAATGTAATTCAATCTGGTTAAGTCCGGAAAATCATACGTGTCATAAGTGACTAATTTGATAAAAGTCAAATTAGCCCCCATGCTGACAGAACTAGCAAGAATCAAAGTGAAGTGAATTCATACCTCCAGTCTTTGGAAACCCAAAGGAGTAAGTAGAACTACTCGATCCAACAATTCTCGGATCAACGCAATACAAGGGCAAAACAGTCTGGGAAGAAGCCCAAGCCCGAAACAGAGCCTCATTGTCCAAAACCCTCAGATCATTCCTCAACCAAACTATCGCCGTCCCCTTTCCGTTCTTCCTAATCGATTTCGCGTTCGGAGACGAATCCGTGTATCTCCGGAACGTCTCGTCCCGGATTCGTTCCGTTTCGTCGGAACTCAGCCCCGGAACCTGATCCACCACCTCGGACGACGAAGACGACGTCGTCGAGGAGTTGGAGGATAAGTATGGCGGTCCGGACTTGAGTTGGATAGTGCCACTCATGATTGCGATGCCGCGGCGGTGGGGGGATTGAGTAGTGCGGCGGAGGAATGCGGCGGCGATGGTGGTGGTGGGTGGTGGTTGTGGTGGTGATTTGGAGAGGTGGTTGATGAGGTTAGGTGTTGGTCGTCGTGTGAGGGAGAGAGGAGAGAATTGGAATGAGAAGAAGAAGCGAGTAGTCATAAGTTTGGTTTTCTGGAGTTTTAGATTTGTTTGGAGAGAGAGAGAAAGGCGGTTGAAGTCGTTAGGAAACGGACACGTGAACCGAGTGGTGTAGTCCTGACGTGGCTTATTCCTGGCCAGTCCTTTTACCGTTCTTCTTTTCATTAGCAAACGCATTCAATGCTCGGCGACGTTTGAGCGCGGAGAATGACTTTCCTGACCATTGTTTGGGGTAAAAGACATTTTCACCCCCTCAAATTTGATGCAAAGATGCTTTTACCCTTACTAATTTGGAAAATATCACTCTGTCTCAGCTCTTTTTTCCCAATTTCAGTTTTGTCACTATTCACTGGGTCACTTTGACCCGATGATTTGAGCAGCAAAATGATGTAATTTTTTGATAATTTTTTCATGGTATTGTAGAGTAAAAGTTGCTCTATAATATGGTGAAAAAATTATCAAAAAGTCGTATTATTTTACTATCCAAATCACCCGGTCAAAGTGACCCAGATACGAGTCAAAAAAGTCAGATGGGAAGAAAGAGCGGGGACGGTCAGGTAACACTTACAGCGTGCCTAATTTCAGGAAACCTGCGGTCCTAATACCCAAAGTCTGAAAGTCTGACTTAAAGTATTTAAAGAACAAAGTTGCACTCCTTGAGAGTATGAAATGGACGCGTCATTTCCCAAACTAAAACACACTTTAGGACTCGGCAGAGCATAGAATCACATAACACTGCTAGGTACAGAGTAACGCTGGACATGTGTCGGGCTTAATCAGGTTGAATATTTTGTAAAAATAACTCAGGTTCGGCCTGCCCTGAGGTCCGGGCCTTTATCTGAAGCCCGTGCCCTAAATTTTTGGCTAATCCAAGCCCCGACTCAGCACAAAGTCCGAATTCATCCATATATTTCCATCAACTAGCCCTAAACTTATATGTAAAATAGAATTCAACGTGTACAAATGTCAAAATTTAACAGTGTCCTTGTAAATATTGCACAAGTGCTCCATGTAATTTTGACATCGTGCATTATGTCCGGGTGATTCTTAAAACATGGCTCCGTGTCGACAAACATGAAATTATTACAAGACCTTCGTCATATCGGCTATTTCTTTACTAGTATCTCGAGCGACATTACATACTGCAGCCTAGCAGTATTTTCGAAGCAACACGGGCAGTCGGGGTGGTACATGTCTACGCTTAACATCTTGATGAATACTATATTACAAACTTTGGGAGAGGAAGCGCGAATTAGAACTGCGCGAGAGTGAAAAAAAACTTATCCTTGAATGGGAAAATTTATACAGCTGCTTGTCCCCTACGTTGGAAAACAAATAAGGAGCCTCGAGACCCTTTTCCCAACCTAATCTTTTCATCAATGTAAGTGATTTCTAGCTGCACTTCACTCTGACCACCATACTGGAAGTCTAGCGCTCCCACCTTGAGTTCCGGTGGCTCAAACACCACCTTAATCCACTTCTCATCAAGGGCTGTAAGCTTTCCTAAGGTTTTTTACAAGTCAAAAATCCATCAGAAACAACAATGTTGCTTAAACTAGAGTAAGCATCAAGAAAGCTGGATGCATTCTAATTGCCGAAAAAGAGAAAGAAAACAGGATGATGGTGTCCCGCAATTGTAGGGTTACCTTTCAGTGAGACCTCTCCGTCAAGAAACCCGAAGAGGGAAAATGAGACTTTGTTGTTGACAGTGTCAGGAGCTTCAACAACCTGAATCATTTCCTTTGTCTTGAAGAACAGGCGGCCGACTGCACTCCTGTAACCACCTCCAGGGGATGTAGGCGTAGAACAATAAACCACATCCCACTCTGTAAAACTTGAGTCACCATTACAACGTTAGTGTTACACCAAATTTGTATGTCTCTGACTCGTTTAGTAGAGTTGACATGTTTTACTCCGATGGAACATATAGGGTTTAGAATATGATATAGTACTTTGATGTTGAAGTTGAACGTAACATTTTTACTCTAGTCAGTTATTGAGTTCACAAAATTATGGGTAGAAGCAGGGGCGGACCTACATAGGGGCAAGGAGGGGCAGTTGCCCCCCCCCCCCCTGAAATTTGAAAATTTCTACTAGTACCCATAATTTTTTAGATTTTTTATGACTAATTGTTAAGAGATATAAACTTTTGCCCCCCCTAAAGTTCACAACTACCCACTTGCCCGAGCGTTTAGTTGCAATGTTTAGAAAAGCTTACTACCCGTGTTCGAGTCCCCTATTAGTCATTTATTTTTTGCCCCGCCTAACTTGATTTTCTGGCTCCGCCACTGGGTAGAAGTCTTTACTTGCTTGCAACAGACAGAAGAACAGACCGTGATGGAGATGACAATTAGTGTTGTTTGCATTAGATATCTTTAAAAGGCATAAGGATGCAGAAAGACAGAGTAAACCATGCCCCAAACTCCGCATACAAGCAGGAAAGCATGGAAACAGAATGCTTATTTACTCTTTCAGTTCTTCGATTCTCCCTTATTTTATTGGGTCCCGAATCCTTTATTTCAATGTTTCTTGATTGACTAAACTATTAGGTAAATAAAGCCTCAATTACATGTGTGTACCATCAGCAGCCTGTAACATACGTGTATCATGTGGTGACCAACGATAGGGTCCAGTTAGGACCTTAGCATTTTGTTTGCAGTTTTCGATTGGACCAAATCCCTGTCTTTGTGATCACTTAATTTGGATGTTTTCCCACTGAACAAAAATGGCATTAAGCCTGACTGGTCCCTGGTAATCGAGATGCTGAAACATATGGCACAACAGATCGCTCGATCATTATAATGGTTGCTTCTCTTTAATTCAGTTTCTATTTTGCATAAATTCAACTCTTAAGGAGTAAAGCAATTAACGAGCAGAACCATTGTCCTCTCTCAACAGCATAGTTATTCTTTAATAGATGGAATTGTATGATTCAGTTTGCATCTCCAGGAGAAAATTATGAATGTTGGTGAGGAATGAGTAAAGCTATAGAGCAAAATGAGTATCTGTGGAGACTTCATCAAAGAAGAGATTGCTTCCATATTACCTCCAAATATAAGAGGGCACTTGACAGGCTCCTCAACGCAATAATCTCGCAACTCTTGAAACACTTCAGCTACCTTTTCTTGTTCATCCCTTGCCAGAAGAACTCCCCGGTCTGTGTCTGTAACCTAATGAAAGAAATCACTTTGTCAAAGCAAAATCGATACATATTACAATAGATGTTATAGATGCTAAGTCTTGAGAGATTTACGGGGAGAAGAACAAGGAACGCCATAGAAAAACGGATGAGTAACGGCAACAGAAAAATCAAGTATAAAAGGTAGTCCAAATGGAGAACAATGTACTAACAAAATCACATTGATTTCTCTTAGCTTACCTAGTTACCAGCGTGTTAAGTGTATACCACCAATGAAATAGGAGAATGGCTGAAAAAGATTACGTCTACGGATAGTGAAATCTAAACAGCCATCATGTCAGTATCGATTGAGCCATGTTTCAGTTTCCATCAGAGTTCTGCTACTTAGTAGTAAGCACATAACAATTATGCAGACCAACATTCCTAGAATTACGTTAACCTAGTCTTGGCTGTTGCACATGGTCGTCTAAGCTCTTTCCTGAAGCCCCATTCCAATTTAAAATAAGGCGTGTTATAATCTTAAGCGGAAGCAAATAAACTTGGTATTCAACTCAACTGAAGAAATATACGAAGGGTCCTATTTATAGGCTATACAATGAGTAGAATAAAAGCAATGTACGATGTGGGACAAACACATCATACATATATCATAACAGCCCCCCTCAAACTGAAGCTGTCGTGATAAGCGGAAGTTTAGAGACCAAGTTACGAAAACGTCCAGGTGGATGAGACTTCGTATGAATATCGGCAGTTTACTCTGACGAAGACACAGACTTCGGATTAATTGTGCCAGCACGAAGATGATGGCGGGTAAAGTGACAATCTATCCCTATGTGTTTCGTCCGCTCAGGAAAAACATCATTGTGGGCAATCAACATATAGTAGTAGGAGACGACTGAGGCATCCCCATATCAGCTAATAACCAGCAAAGCCAAATGAGCTCCTGTGTGGTGTCACCTAGAGCAGGGTACTCTGCGTCAGTGCTGGATCGCGAAACTACAGTTTGCTTCTTGCTGCACCAGGATATAAGTGAGTCAACCAAGAAGAAACAGTACCCCATGATCAAGCGTCTATCAGTAGGATCACCAGCCCAATCAGCATCAGAAAATCCATGTAGGACAGGTGTAGACCGAGCAGAGAAATGAATACCACGAAACAAAGTACCTTTGACGTAGCGTAGAACTCGAAGAACAGCAGCATAGTGTGTGGATCGTGGAGCAGTGAAAATTGACTGACTTGATGAACAGCGTATTGTAAGTCTCATTTGGCTTGAAGATCGACTGACAAGGAAGCCGGACGGGGAGATCGGCTGACACGGAAGCCGCCCGCTTACGCGTGAGCTGACGGCGTGCGGTCAGCTTGAGCGGAGCCGTGTGAGACTGGTGGCGCGTCGACGTGTGTGGTGGCGGAGGCGGAACAGGAGGAATTTCTAGAGGCGCGGGACAGCGCGTGCGAGCTCCGATTCGACTGAAATTTTTGGGTCTGGCTCGGAATCGAATTATGAGTCTACTAGCGGTGGAGGTGTTAGTGCTCGACGATCGTTAGACGGTCAAACAAGAAGCAGACCGAGAGTGGTAACTCGATCAAAGAAAAAAGAATACAAACCAAAGAAAATCAAAACCCTAGAACCGTGTAGGCTCTGATACCATGTTATAATCTTAAGCGGAAGCAAATAAACTTGTTATTCAACTCAACTGAAGAAATATACGAAGGGTCCTATTTATAGGCTATATATACGATGTGGGACAAACACATCGTACATATATCATAACAAGGCCTACTACCTTAACTTATCTATCCATCGCATTACTAATTTTTTACTTTTGTATCTCTGTGTAATATGGATAATGTATCAATATTGCATTGTGAGTTGTGACTCCTCTTCATTTTCTTCGACTCGATACAAGGAAAGCCAAAGATTTCAAATTCTTCATGCAATAGTTATGAAATATTTGGTGAACGTGTTATTGAGCCTAGTCTCAAGTCTTTAAGAGAGTCATACCTCTCATATGTTAGAGAAGTTGTACTCAAGAGTCAAGACAAACATATGCCCTACTTCACCATTTGAGCCTCTTACACAACATATATGCAAGCACTATATGTGTGCCAATACAGACATAATGATGTAAGTTTTTGGGAGCATATACTGCAATGTACAATGCAATGCAATGCAATGCAATGCAAGTCATGGCATTATATGCGAGTACAAAGACTATATCTGACAATAAAATTGCAATGCAAGTCATGACATCACATGCCTTCCGTGATTTTGGGGCCTTCTAAAAGAAAAGGCCTTGAGCTGTTTTACCTCGAGGAGAGCTTATGTTGGATCACCCTGTTACAGCTAAAAAGTAAAAACCATCTCTACCATGTAACATTAGCCCCCACCTACTAAAATCTCTAAAATGCCTCTGTTCAGCTAGAGTCGTTATGTTTATGTTGCTTTTTTTGGTGGGTACATCATGAAACTAGCAGATTCTGAATCTCTAATCAAATTGCTGTCTAGTGCTGGTTTCACCAATTCGGGGGGTTAACGAAGACTGAAAAAGATTAGACATGTTCAAGCAGAAGGCAGCCTAACAAACCATTTTCTCCTCCCATTTCAAAGTTCATCTATAGCTAAAAAAGTTCAAATTCAAACAAATCCGGGATTACCCAAAAGAACACCCCATGAACAACACGCTTATTCTCAGGAGCATTTTCACAAACAGGTGGAGCACAAAAACTAAACAAGGGATGCGACTCATAAACCTTGGCGAGAATGGAGTCGACTAAATCGCCGGGATTAGTGCTGCGTAGCTCCTCCCTGGGCTTAGATGATACGGCGGTGGCGAATATTCCGGCGACCTTCTTTGACCGTCGGAGAGGCGCCGGAGATTTAATGGACCGGAAGGTGAGTTGCTTGGTGAATTCGGAGGCTCTTGCAGTAGAGAACAGAGATGCAGTGGAAGAAGTTGCAGCGGCCATCGGCATCGGAAGAGACACGCGGAATGCAGTGGCGGAGCGAATTTAGCTTCGGAAGGGGATGACTTAACGGTTATCGAAGCCCTCGGCTCGGAAGCTGACACGTCATCGGTTTATGCAGTATCCAACTATCCATATCTTCTTCCTCGAGAAAATTTTAGTTGCAACAAGAGTACCACTCCATAGTTGGGACTTCACGACTTGTGCTAATTGCTACCACTCCGTTCCCTCTCTTCCTACCACTTTCTATTTCTGTCCGTTCCCTCTCTTCCTACCACTTTCCTCATTTGGCAAGTTTAAGATTGCAAGATACCTATTTTACCCTCAGAAAAATACCCAACAATTATTATTTACAATATAGTTAATGAAATTGGGCCCCCACTAAAAACAACAATCCAACCCAAAATTATACACCAGCCGATCAAACATTCATCTGACCCATTTTTTTTTTATCACTATCCTCATCTCTCTTTCTCTCACCACCCCACAGTTATTTTTTGTTTTTCCCTCATTTGCTTCTCTTTCTTATCTTCTTCTTCTACTCCCTCACCACACACCAGCGACACCATCACCCCCATCACCTCCTCCATCGTCATCGCCCCTGAACACCGACACCACCATCTCTACCTCCATCAGAGCAGAGAGAGAGAAAGAGAAACACGCTGACAGAGGTGATGAAGAGGTCGGCGGTCATTGCGAGGACGACGGCGGTCTTTGAAGAGAACGACGGTGGCTTTGACGAAAACAATGGTGGTCGTTGACGAGGACGAAGGACGCCCTCAGTACGGTGACCAGGTATGCGATTTCTTCTCCTACCTCTTCTTGTTCTTCTTTTTCTTTTGACTCCAGATCTATTTTTTCTTCTTCCGCCAATACCTCTGTTATTTCTAGCTTTTCCCTCATTTTTGACTGCAGATCTATTTTTTTTCGCAGATATTGGCGGTGTCGGCCTTGGCGGCGTTGTGGTGGTGAAAGATCTTGGCGGTGGCAGCAATATTATTGTTTGGATCTGTAGTCGGAACCATTCTTCTTCTTCTCAAAAGTCAGAAACATTCTTCTTCTTCTCTTCTTTCTCTGTTTTTTTTTTTTTTATGAATCTGTAACTTTTTTAATGAATCCGTTATATTATTATTTAGATCTATTAGATCTGCAAATTTATTTTTTTGTTGGTAGTGGTGATTTACTGGTGGTGGAGGATGAGGAAGAGGGCTGGTGGTTGTGATGGTAGTGTTCTTGTGGTTGTTCTTGACATAATCATAGTTAAAGAGGAGAGAGAGAGTGAGGACATTACAGAGAATAAAGAGAATGAAAGGGGCAAAATAGTAAAAGGCATGTTTTTCTTAAGTTCAGTGCCCTCTCCAAAGGGTAGGAAGAGAGGGAACGGAGTGGTACTTAGTCCATTCTCTATATTTCTTTCACGTTTTGACTTTTTAATACCGGAAAAAACCGACAAAACCGAAAAAATCGCACCGCACCGAAATAAGTTTTTAATACAAATTTTAGTATTTTGCTTACTGCGTCTCATGTTGTGACTCACTCCTCACAGTTTGAGTTGAACACTTTAAGTCGTACAACTACACCATAGTCTTACTTTCCTAAATAAATAATTATTTTCTTTCCATGTTGAGGTAAACGAGAAGTAGGGAGCCATTTTTTTTTAAAACGTTGAGTTTATAATAATTTTTTTAGATGTATTCGGTGAGTAACAAAAAATATAAGTAAACCGTTCTTTTTTTATAGTTAATTTATTTTGCGTCGAATTTAGGAATTAATACATAATATAATGGGTTCCAAATTGAATGGTTTAACCTGACCGAACCGGAATTTTCAGTGCGGTTATATAATTTATAAATTTCAAACCGAAGGTATTTGCGTTTCGAAAATATTGAAACCGAACATTTCGGTTTAGGTGTCTCATATCCTATAAAACCGACCGAACCGGACCGTGAACACCCCTAGCCATCTCCATCCATGCTGCAATTCCCCCTCCCCGCATGGGCCCACCAAGTTCTCCACCCCCCCCCCCCCCCCAAACTATTGCTCATCTACAACCATTCCCCTTCGTCCACCTAATTACGTTTATTTTTGTAATACATTTAATTATTTAAAAATAAATTATTAATAGTGATAATAAAAATATGAATTAAGATTAATATAAATATATATTCAGAAAAATGATAAAAAATAATAATAACAAACAACACTTCTATTTCTCAAAAAACATATTTATTATGAATTTGGCATCTTTTTAACTGTGTTTCCAAAATATTAATAAATATAATTGCTAATTATAAAAATAATAAGAAGAAATATCAAATTGATAACAAAATAAAATAGCGATAGTTTTTGTAATTTTTTTCTCAATAATTGATAACATATTATTTATTTATTTTTTGATAATAATAATAATAATAATAATAATAATAATAATAATAATAATTCATTAATCTTAATTAAAACACATATTATGATAATAGAATGGTATTGAGTGTAATTAACATATCCCAAATTAGATTAATTAGCTACGATTGAGGGGGGAGGGGGATGTTAGGGGGAAATTCACCCTAACCATCCCCCACTCATGCCTAAATTCCCCCCCCCCCCCCCCACCCTCAGGATGGAGATGCCCTTATATATCAATACCCCGGTCATTTGCGTGATCTTCTTCTTCCTCCTTCTTGACGTGAGCTAGCACACAGACGTGAGAAGGAACCCAGTGCAATCTTAGATGTGGATACTTGTAGAGACGTGAACACATTTCTGCGTATTGTGATCTGTCAGACAAACAAGGTACACAACTTTTTTCCCCTTACCCTGATTACGATGGCTTGTCCTGCGATTCATGGAGGGTCTTGAACGGAATAGTTTAATTGTATTTCCGCAGCGTAATCCGTATCAAAACCCTACAAGGAGGGCCCACTTTTCGGCCATTTGTATCTTCGACGAGGCAGCTAGCATGAAGCTGGCTGACTTCATTACACAAGACCAAGAGTGAAACTTCAATCTCCTTCGAGCCAAGGGGTTCAAATTAGAGATCCCATAGATACGCCGAATCCCCATCCCTTGTACTCCAAGAAGGGACTCGTTGAGATGGCACTATTCTTTTGATGGTGTTTATAGTGTGGCGTCGGGTTACGCTATGATCCGAAAATCTAAATCTGTAGCTGATTTGGCATTTCTTCATGTACTTCCGCAAAATGGCTATATCTCCTTTGGAAACTAAGGTACAACCTAGAGTTATCTGCACTGTTTGGAGAGCGTCCCAAGATTCATTGGCTACTAGGGGAAAGGTGCGCAAATTCAACCTTGATATCTCGGTAAATTGCCCTCTATGTGAATCGCAACTTGAAAGCGCGACTCATCTAGTCATGGGATGTTCTGCCTCTTCCTCAATATGGACTTATTTCTTAGGCAAGCATTTTTTTTTATCTAGAAGGACCGGCTCTATCTCCTGTGGATTCCTGATATCTTCCGATACCTCTAACTTGATAAGAGGATTACTTTCTCGGTTATCATCTGGAGCATTTGGAGAAACAGAAACGAAGCAGTGTGTCAAGATGGTGGTTTGCACGATGAACAATGGTTGCAAGCTATCAACGAACATATTGAGTCATGCACGCCTCTGCCTATGGAATCCAACACCGATGACTACTGGAAAAAACCCGCGGTTGCACAGTGCGGGTCAGCTGGATCCCCCCGTCCACCCATCGGCAAAAGTGACCACAGATACGGCCATTGTGCCATCCACGGAACAAGCAGCATGCAGTGCGGTTTTGTGCAATTTCAGAGGGGTAGCTTCGACAACTTTATCCTCCCCGCTCCTTACCGCATCTTCCGCCCGTGAAGTTGAGACTCTAGAGATGAAGAAATGTATGCTGCTTGCTTTGGACTGCGACCCAGAGAAACATTATTATCGATTCCGACGGAATATATGTTATTAACGCCATCAACAACATGAAGTGCGTTCAACGAGACAAGTCCGAAACTGCTTCCGGGAAATTAGTTCACTTTCATCAAGGTTTGAGAGTATTCACTTCACCTACACCCATCGTTCTTCGAACACTGTCGCTCACAAATTTGTAAAGTTTGGGTTGTCTGTTCCAAACAAACATATATGGCTAGGTAGTTACCTTGTATGAGCCCTTCCGCTTCTACAAAACGATGTAATGAGGCTACCTGACCCACCCAATTCCAACTAACAGAAGCTGCGTTTCTTCTAAAAAAATAAAATAAATCAGCCATAAAAGATCGGGAATATGTATGGCAACCAAACAGACCCTTATCGTCCGTCAGTCAACAACTGTGCTGCCACTACTAGTAGTACTGCACAACTGTCCACCATCACACGAAACAACAGAGTGATGTCAATCCAACGGCGGATAATGCATACACCACATCAATCCTAACCGTTCAAAAGAGCGGGAAACTGAAGGAACGAGCCCCGAAGCAAAAAGTAGGAGCGTGGGCGCGTGGGAGAAATTCAAGGGTCACGACTCACGACCAGAAGAATAAATGACAGTGTGGTTCGCTTTCTCTCCCCCAAGAAGAGAAAAAGTTGCAACTTCACTTTGAGAAGAGGAAGAGGAAAAGAAAAGCTCTGTTCTCATCCATGGCGCCCAAGAAACGCAGCAGAAGCGACGGCGAATCAAAGCCTTCAACCGCCGCCAAAACCCCCACCGAGAAGGCTCCGCCGTCGACGGTTACACGGCGCTCCACGCGCCTGCTTAACGGCAACACCGTCGCCGACCCACCTGCTGCTAAACCCGAGGCTGTTTTGGTTAAGACCGAGAAAAAGGCAAAACCCTCCCCCAAAAAGGAGAAAAAGACAA
Source organism: Linanthus parryae (assembly GCA_023055425.1). Classification (NCBI taxonomy): domain Eukaryota; kingdom Viridiplantae; phylum Streptophyta; class Magnoliopsida; order Ericales; family Polemoniaceae; genus Linanthus; species Linanthus parryae. The sequence continues at coordinate 130,078,816 of JALGPY010000001.1, forward strand.
AACCCACCCCCAAAAAGGCGAGGACGGAAGAGAAGGAAGCGCCGTCGACCGGCTCTGAGACTAAGACCATCGTCATTGAACATTGGTAGTTACTTCTTCTCTACTTTACCCTCTCGCTTCGTTTCAACTGTGATTGCATTTGTTGTGTTTGTCCTAGGAATGAAACCGATCTGTTGTTGGGTACTACTTTTTACTCATCACCAGAACACCACTTTTGAGATTTTAGAAAGGGTTTCATTTCTTTTCCAGATATACTTATGATTATGTACTCACTTGGCAAAATTAGAACACTTTGGATTGATTTTTTTTTTTTTTAATTGTATGGTTTTGAGGCAATTTTTGTTTCATTTCAAGTGCTCCAACTTGGGGGCACTTCTTCATCCATTCCCTGCATTGTAAAGTCCAGAAACTCGGCATTTAGGATGTTTGGGTCCTTCCCCAAACAGACAGTAAATTGAGGTGTTTGTACGTTTGGCCATGGCACTAATGTTTTTTTTGTAGAAATCAAAATAGAGAATGATAAATATTAATAAATATTTGGGTTATCTTGGGCTCAAGGACACATTTTATACCCACAAATGGAAGGTGTTTTGTGGAGTTTTGAGGCTTGGTGAGAGCCAAACCTCAAGAGATACTTTATGGCTGAACCGGAGGCTAAATAGCAACTGGAGTCGCGATTAGTTGTTCGGGTTGTTCATAGTCAAAGAGTCTGTACAATCAACTCATTTAACTAGTGTCAACTCATGTTACCATGGTGGTGGAATCTCTAAATTTCAATTGACTTGAATCAGTACTTTTGCAAGCCTCCTCTCCTTTAAAGAAGGTGCCGTGCGAGCAGCAAGGCTGTTTACAAACCTTTGGCATCAGTTAGCTGTGTGTTATTTTCTGCATTGTCCACTCTAGTGGTCGTTGAGATGATCACTTTTACATGAATACGTTGGCGAAGGGGTTATTATACGTACACTGCACTCCAGTGCAATAGCTTGTAGGCTAATCTTATGGAGAACTTTTTAACAAGCGCCCTGGTGAGGTATCATACGTTTAAATACTTGTTGAGTACTCACTGAGTGCCCTTGTTGGCCAACCGTGTGAGCAGTGCAAGAGTGTTTCTTCTCTTCACTACATCTAACTAGCCTTTTTTGTCTTCACATAATTCGAGAACATTTATATGTTTGTTATTCCATGGGTCTAGTAAAGCTAAGCTACAATGGATTGTGATATTTTTGTGCCTAATTGTGATGATTTTGATAATTGGTGTTTAGATGTGGGCTACTTTTATTTGAGCTCTCCAACATTGAGTTTCTCTATCTGGGGTTTAACTGCTATCAAATGTGACACATCCTCGTAATTTATTTGCATGCCTGTTAAGTATTTCTCAAATGATGTATCTGTCTCTATAATGTATCCTTATTTTTGCACCCACATCGTTGGAAGATTTATTTATTTTACTGAGATTTTCTTCTTTTGCAGCAAACAATGCAGTCGATTCAAGATCCGAGCTGCAAAGGTGAAAGAAGCCCTGGAGAAGGAATTTTCTGGAATCAGCATACTAGTCAACCCAGAAAAGGTAAGCTTGGTTCGGTGCCTTTTACTCTTTGTAATATTCTTGCATGTTGTTAGTCATAATTGTGAAATCGGGATTCAGAGAGTGAATTGAAATTCAACTTCGCTGAATGGTGAATCGTAAAGATTCACTTACAATCTCTTTGAAAATATATAATAACATATTCCATTAAACTATATAACATGCATGAACAGTATATTCATATTGCAACAAAACCAAGCTCAAGTTTTAGATTACTCTCAGCTAATTCGAGTTATTATGAGTTGTACCCACCTAAAAGGTAAGAATAGTGAAGGTGTAGGAGCGTATGTAAAGCAAAGGACTATAAGATACCAATAGAATGAAATGTAACATGAAGAGATTAGCCTTGGACTTATGAACAGTGTATTAGCTAACTAACGAAAAAGGAGGCAACTATTGTTTTTGGAACTGTTACCAACTCAATGAGACTCTCCAGCTGAACCAATGATGAATCGGTCTGAATTGCAACTGAATCGTAAGATTCAGTCTCTTGAGTCGGATTCAGATAAAATTTTGGTCCATTTAAGATTCAGCATCTGATTCAAATGGTTTCATGTATTGATCGAATTGAATCGTAAGATTCGAATAGTGAATCGTAAGATTGTGACAGATATGTTTTTAGTGCCTACCTAGCTTGTTTGTTAATGAGGGAAAGCATAGTCCATATGAAAATCCCCTTGTTACAGAATCACCTAGTAGTCACCCATGAAACTTCAATATACATATTTGGAAGTAGATTAGTGAAGATGTGACCATCTAGCCCAAACCACGTCTCTAATGTGAATTACATCCAATCACGTCACGTTCTTGAAGTAGAGACTTATAATTCAGGTAAGATGGCGCAAATATAGTAATGCAAGGAATACGAGTGCAAGAGTGGGAAGCTGGCTTGAAAAAGGTGATAGTAGATCTCTAAATGGATAATGATGGTGTTTGGATTCAAGGTGATAATCAAGCTGGCACTACAAGCAACTACATTATGTTATGTTTCTATATGCTGTCTGATATTTGGTGGATAGGTCCACTATTGTGATATCTGCAAAACTGAAGTTTGAAGCGTGAGGTCGTTTAGAAGTTCAAACACTCCTAGAGACATAAAATGACACTTTCTATTGACAATATGTTTTCCCTGTACGACTTATCTGTCACATAGCAGTTGTGACTTAACCCTCCCCTATCTTGATGAATCAGGTGAAATTGCAGCTCCTGCTTTTCACTGGAAGGGCTACGTGACAAAAACACTGGAATTCGTATTTAAGTAAAGCATTAATCGGAAGACATGAATAGAATACAGCAGTGATTACTATGATCTGCGAGACTCTTTATTAAGCGTAAACGTCCTCACTGTTACATGACCTTCACCATATCTGAACTACACCTTTCTATACAACTAAGTCTGAAACAAGATGACAATATAATTTTTTCATGGTGTTCAGCCCGTGGAGATGCATTACCCTCATGAGGCATAACCACATTGAAAGTTTCCAATTATCGGATATGACAGGCTCTGTGCCAGCTGGATTATCACGTGGAACCAAATATCGGATAGCTTATATGATTAGACATGTCTGTAAAAAATGCTCTTATTTTCAAGCCAGCTTCCCACTCTTGCACTCGTGTTAAGAAGGCCAATAGGCATTACAAGCAAGCTGGCACTACAAGCAACCAAATTTTGGCTTGAGAATAGCTTGATAAGCCAGCTTATACGAATAGACCTGTCGGTTAAAAGTGCTCCTATTTTCAAGCCAGCTGGCACTACAAGCAACCACATTATGTTATGTTATAGATTGCACACTTGTTAAACCCCGCTCTAGTGCAATAGCTTGCAAACCGCACCAGAAGAGCAAACCCATCCTGACAGACTTGCAGTTGAGAAGGCCAATTGGATTCCCTTGGTTACCCCAAGTTTCAAACTCAAGACCTCTACACCCCAAAGGCTTGGTTCAATTTTAGTTGTATTTTAGAAGGCCCATACTAAAACTTCTGGTAGGACGCACACCCAACTAAAAACTTTCAGAAATAACAGAATGACCGCACGATACAAAAGCACCCACAAAGCATGCAGAAGCATCCGACGTGTACCTGGTGTGGGTGAGCGTCCTTGCAGAAGCACCCTTCCTAGCTAGGATCGACTCAATGATAATTTCTAATGTCGATAGTGTGATAAATATCAACTTACACCTAAATCTGATAGGATTTTTGGATTAAAACAGATATCCAGAAGATAGTAATCAACAAAAGGTAGTTTATAAATGCAATTGCCATGAGGACTGTATTTCTTGTGGCAGCATGAAACACCTTAACTTTTTGTTTTTTGCGTTTTTTTTTTTTTTTTTTTTTTTTTTTTTTTTTTCATTTGCTTTGTTTTGTTATTTAGAATAGTAATCACATTGATAGCTCATTTCCTCTTTTTCATCTGACAACTCTAGCCAAGAAGGGGATGCTTTGAAGTTCGAGAGGAAGGTGGCGAGAAGTTCATCACTCTTCTGGTAATCATTCCCATTCTCATCTTACTCCTCTGTGCTAGCCTAAAGGCTATACTGATCTATGATAAATTTGCAAATAACTATTTATCATTTATGGTGATGATATTATGTAGATGACCCGTAAATAGTTTATGGGATGATATTATGTAAGATGACTGGTAAAGTTCTATTTGAGAAATAACATGCATTGTACCAGCCCAATTTGCGGGTTTAATTTCCTTCAATTTTTTAATGGTTTAATAGAATGAAAGAATACTAAAATGAATGAAACCATCAGAGGAACCATTTATATAAATTGTTTGTCAGTTTCATTACCTCTTATTCAAATATTTGTATCACACCTTTGTTGCATCTCATAATACACATTTGTTACTGGCTACAAAATCCCTTTTCATGGTTGATTTGCGGCATTTACACTTTCACATGTCAAACATGGTTGAATGCACCCTTCCCAATTTTACAGGATATGCCTCAGATCTAGTGCACTTATATCTTCTTGTCTTCCAGGATTTGAAGCGGCCGTTTAAACCCCTGACGGATCTTGACATGGACGAAGTCATTGGAGATATCATCGGCAAGATTAAGCAGTGATCTCTTCCCTCGTTCTGGTTTTTGGATGCATGTTAATGCTGATTATTAGGTTGTGATCTAACGGTAACTATCACGCATTTTCCTGTACTTGTGACATTGACGACTGTATGTTGATACTTTCCACCTTGGTAGTTTCATATTCCTCCTTTCTTTATGATCTTTTCCTTGCAACTGTCTTCTGAAATCTGATTTATTTGTCTAGGGTTAGAAAAGTGATATCTTGATTTTTATCAAGCAACTGCTAGTACTAGTCAGTTCCCTCTCTTCCATTAGGACTTTTGTCACTATTCACCGGGTCACTTTGACCTGGTGATTTGGATAGCAATATGATATAATTTTTTGGTAATTTTTTCATGGTGTTGTAGAGTAAAAGTTGTTCTATAATACGGTGAAAAAATATTAAAAAATTACATCGTTTTATGATCTAAATCACCTGGTCAAAGTGAGCCAGATACGAGTCAAAAAGTCACAATGGGTAGGAAGAGAGGTAACGGAGGTGGTAGTAGTCAATGGCTGGCCATTGGCTCAATGGCTTGACAAATCCTCCTAACCCAGCTCGGGATGTTACAGGCTTTGGGTTCAACAAATGTTGCACCAACATGGGCTGGGGTTTGAAATTTGAGCCCAACCAACATATGGTTTGGGCTTGGGTTGAGCAAGTTTGGTCCGCCCGGCATGAACTCTAGTACGTTTATTATTTATTTATCCATGTAAAATGTGCCAAGTTCAGTGTTGTTGGAAAGAATGTCAAAGTTGCTCAATGTTTATATATTTTGTTTGTATAGTAATGTTAGTTGTCTTATACCGCTGTCTTCTCTTTTTCTCCACCTTGACTTTTTGATTCGTATTTGAGTCGTTTTGAAAACGCTAAGCGATGTGATTTTTTGAAAATTTTCTTTACTGTGTTATAGAGCAACGTTAACTTTACAACACCATAACAAATTTTAAAAATTGTAGCATTTTGCTATCTAAATCACCGGGTCAAAGTGACCAAGTGAAAGCAAGATGGAGAGAAAGACGAAGTGGTAATCATTTGGGTTGGGTCTAAAATTTTGTGCTCAAGCTTGGGCCAACCGGAAAGTTGGGTTGAGCTTGGATACACCTTTTTAACATATGTCGTGGTTAGCCCGACCCAACCCAGCATGACACACGACCAGGCCTAACTGTTACTGCTAGGTTTTGGAAATGACAGATTAGTAACATTTTGCACTGATGCTTTGCAAAATGAGACGAAAATTTATTCCCTCAAAAAAGTTAAAAAAGAAAGTTGCACAAATGGTGGATAACTGTAAAAACTGAAGGTGCCAACGAAACTCCACTGTGTTTACAAAATAACAGCAGCAAGAACACTGCAGATGACAGCGCTGACAACCAAGCTGGCCCCTGTTCGACCAGCAACGGAAGCAGGTTTTTTATCATCAGCGGCATCTTCTGCTGCTGCTTTATCAGCGTCCTCCTCTTCCGGGACTATTTCATCGTCCGCCGCCACATAGTCATCCTCCGGGCTCTCCGCCGGGGCATCTGCGACAGAATCAGTCGGCGAATCCGCCGGAGAGTCGGCTGTGGCGTAGTCGGAGTCGTCGGCGCTAGGCGCAATAGGCGTCTTCGGCGACCTCTTCGGGGTGGGCGCCGGAAGCGCCACCCCTGGCGGCGGCAATATCTCGTCGCTGATTCCCGGAGTCACGATAATGCCGCTGACTTCCAGCACCGAGTGGGACATTTGGTCGCCCCGGACCAGCTTCACGATCCTGACGCTCGGGCGTACCCCTTTGATCGACGACCCTATCAAGAATGCGCTCGAGGTCTTGTAAATCGTAACCTGACCCTGATCGCCGTCGGCGGCGCCGGTCGTCTGGTAGACGGTGAACACATTGTGGGGGAACTTCATGTAACCGTACTTCAACGCCGACTTGTCGATGAATTCTAAGAGCACGTGGGCGCATAGCAGCGGTTGGAGCACGTCGAGTTTTTGCTGGAGTATGAGGTCGCCGATGTTCTCGTTGCGGACAACCAATATGGTGATCTGTTCGCGGCCGTTAATGTCTTGCGCGAGCAGAGTCCTGTTGAGGAGGTCGAGGAACTGGCTGTACTCGGGGTAGTCGCTCAGGTAGGTAAAGATGTTGAACCTCTTGGCGACGGCGGCGTCCGGCGACAACGAGAGGAGGAAGATGGATAGGAGGAGGAGGAGGGAGATGGATGGTTTCGATTCGATACCAATCATTTTATTTGTTGTTTCCGCACAACTGGGGGACAGTGGTGTTATTTTTGAAGAATTGCGGGAGCTTATTCTATTTTGTGACTTTGTTTTTGTGAAATGTGAGAGTTTGTGTTTAAATAGAGAAAGAGTTATGGAGTAGAGATGTACAAATGTACAGGGTGGGATTGAAACTCTCATCCCCCATTCGGGTAAAAATAGAATAGGTCAAGATTCAGATCCTTGCAAATAGGACATTGCTAAAATGATATATATGAGTGAATCTCTTGTTTTTTAAAATAAATGACTAAGTGGTGTTTCTTATAATTCATGTTCTGACATTTCAGATAAAAGTGAGCTGCAAGTGTAAGACACCGTTAACTCCTTTGTCAAAAGTATCATTTTTACTGTAAAATATAGTGTTATAATAATATGTATACTAATATATCTAGGTGTTTGTAAATGAGTGCTAACTCAGTGATAGAGCGTGTAAAGTCCGTGCATGAGATCCTGTGTTCGATCCGGTTATAATATGTAAGTCTCAAAAAAAATAAAAATACCTAAGTGTTTTACCATTCATGAATAATGATGTGCTGTATTTTTGACACTTCGGTTGAATAGTTTAGTTTACAACTATTCGATTTCTTATGAGTTCCACGTCTCTTACATCTCTTCTCTTAAATACTATTACTTCAAAATTGTATACATGTTCTCAATAATGACCGTCTATTCTTATTTATAATCTTAAAAAAAACGTATTCATCTCAAACGTGTCTTTTACTCTAAAATCATCTTCTCAAACTCAGCATAACTCAGTCAGGATACAAAACAGGTCTGGTAGGCACTGTCTAAACACCAATGCAGAAATTTAAAAACCAATTAACATATAACCAAATATACACACAATAAAATGCAGCATCATCTCGAGTCTCTGTCCCTGCCAACTACCAAATACACTCGCAAAGTTTCTAATTTTTGCCTTCATATTTCTGATGGCAAATACCACATCAATCTCTCTCTCTCTCTCTCTCTCTCACTCTCTTCCTCCCTAATCTACCTCTTTGCGATAGAATACCCACCAAGAAGACGTAATTTTACCTTCCTCTTTCTTAATGGATCAAGACCAGAGAGTAAAAATGTTAACCTTATGTTTCCACTTTGAAAATAACAATCAACCAGCCATTTTCGGTTGACTTATCATTTTCTTTTTCTTCATTTACCAAAAATGCCGATAGTGAATTTATTAAAAATATTAGGTAAACGATCACATTTCTCTTCGTTTTCCACTCAAGTAACGCTGGCCATCCTCCCGATGACTTGAAATGCCCACTCGGTCAGCTTGGGGCTTTTTCTTAAGTGTTGGGCTCGGGCTTAATATTTTGGCACAAACTTTCTTAGGCCCGGGCTTGGGTATTAGAAGTTAGGCCCAAGAGTTTGCTCAAAAAAAAAGTTAGGCCCAAGCTGGCCAATTAGTCATGTGTCCTTTAATGTAGTAGTATCGTTTTTTGTTCAACTTAAGACACTTAACCTACTGCATTAACGAAAAAATATTTAAAAACAAAACTACTATCAATTTATCATAAAATCAGTTCATTATTCAAGTCTGTGACAAATAGTAGTACTACCTCCGTTTCTTCTCTATCACACCGTATTGACTTTTGTCACTATTTACTGGGTCACTTTGACCCGGTGATTTGTGTAGCAAAACGATAAAGTTTTTTTATAATTTTTTGATGGCGTTGTAGAGTAAAGGTTGCTCTATAACACGGTGAAAAAAATATCAAAAAATCACATTGTTTTGCTATCTAAATCACCCGGTCAAAGTGACCAAGATACGAGTCAAAAAGTCAAACCGGTGTGATAGAGAAGAAACGGAGGTAGTAGTTAGCAACGAACACACCCTAAACTCTCTCTCTGAGCAGTCAGCTTCCTCTCATCCCCCTTCTCCCCTGTTCTTCCTTAATTCTTCTTTCTCTGCTTTACTGTGCTCCAATGTGCTCCATCAATTTATCATAAAAACCTTCATGCATTTGAAGACCTCATTTCTGAGTTGCTGATGATGATGCTTCTTGCACAATTTTTGGTCGTTCTCCGCACTCAGCTCCTTATTGCTGGTATAGGTTGGACGCCAACACATATGGAGGGAGATCTATAACAAGAATTCAGTAAATCATGTTATAGAAGGGCACACATGACTTATTCATCACCAAATCCTATTAATACAGCTTTTCTCCAGCACTTCAACAAATTGATGCTCCTATTCTTTAATTACTGATACACCATTGATCTGAATGATTGATAGCCGAAAGAATGCAAATTAAGATCAATTTATCACCTAATAAATCTGACAGGGTTAAAATTACAAACATCAAACTTGTCTTTCCATTCACAGTTTATATATACCCTTCAAACATGGAAATAATTCACAAATGATGAACATATGTGTCGAAAAACAATCAAAATGTGTTTCACAAAATAACAGCAGCTGCCAACACGCCGCTGACAAAAGCGCTGCCAAACACGCTGTACATCAACCGCCCAGCAGACGAAGGAGACTGTTCCTCTTCGTCGTCCTTGTCCGCAACCCTTTTCTTGTCCGCTGCTGGAGCGTCAGCAACCGGGCCGTCTGCCGGGCTGTCAGCTGGGCTGTCCGCCGGGCTTTCAGCTGGGGAATCCACAGCGGCATCCTCAGCCGGACCGTCGGCCGGAGCACCAGCGTCAACATCTTCGGCGCCCTTGGTGGCATTTTTCGGTGTCGGTGCCGGTAGCGGCGCAGCGGGCGGCGGCAATATATCGTCGCTGATTCCAGGAGTTATGATAAATCCGGTGACTTCCATGACGGAGTGGGTGTACTTCGACTCCCGGACAGTTTTAACGAACTTGACGCTGGGCCGAACCCCCTTCACGGCGGTCCCGATAAGATAGGATTCCGGGGTTTTGAAAATGTTGACCCTACCTTGCAAACCATCGGCGACGCCGGTGGTTTGGTACAGGGTGACCACTTCATGGGGGAACTTCACTCGGTTCCCCTGAAGGGTCATCGAGTCTATGAACTCGAGGAGTACGTGGGCGCATATGAGTGGCTGGAGGACGTCCAGCCTTTGGTTGGGGATAACGTCTCCCAAGTTCTCGTTGCGTACCACCAAGACGGTGACTTGTTCGCGGGTCATCAGGTCCTGAGCGAGCCGGGTCCGGTTCAGGAGGTCCACGAAGCCGCTGTACTCGGGGAACGCGCTTAGGTACTGGAAGATGTTGAACTTGGGGGGAGGGGCACTTTGGGATGGCGACGGCGAGAGGGAGAAGATGGAGAGGAGGAGGAGAATGGAGATCGTGGAGAGTCTCGATTTGATTCCCATCTTGTTATTTTTTTTTCTTTTTTATTGAACAACGCGCGCCTTTGCGCCACTAGGGGACTGTGGAGTTGTCTTGATAACTCCACAGTTCGCGTAAGAATTGTTTATAAAAAACATACCAGTTAAAATTGTTGATTATTATATAAGGGAAATCATGTGTTTTGAGAAGAGATGTGCAAATGTGATGGTTTGGAGTGAAGCTCTCATTCCCATTCATTGTTTAGAAACTTTGCGGGTTAGAGGAAATATCTCCCTCACCAGTAAAAAAATGGATAGAGAATGTCAAATAGCCATTTTCACAAAATTACCTTGAGGAAAAAGGGGATGTTAGCGCTGGTAATTCGGGTCAACCCGTCGGGTTACGGGTCGGGTCGACCCAGTACGGGTTGTTGGCGGGTTGATCTGATGCTGACCCGGATCCTTTACCGTGCCAGACTACCAGACCCGATCCCGACCCGTTTATTAAACGGGTAACCCGACACGACCTGGGTAACCCGTTTAATAAACAGGTCGGGTCAAACTACCCATTTATGACCCCGACCCGTGACCTGTTTAGTTAGACATTTACAACAACTTTTGCAATACAGTTTACAAATCCAAGTCAAACCAAAATGATCCAAATCTTAAAACCTGCTTCATACAATCTTTACAATCTTTAAAACCTGCTTCATACAGGTTTTAATTTAAACTTTACAATGATCTAAATTAAAACCTGCTTCATACAATCATCCGAATCAAACCAAAATGATAACGATAACGAGCTTCCTACAATCATCCGAATTAAACCAAAATGATGGCGATCCTATAAACATCACCCGCATAGAAACTTACAAATCCAAGTGGCTATTTAACATACAAACCACAAAATATTCAAACATCGAGACAGTCTAAATAAACCCAAAGTGATAACTTAAAAAACGCTCATCGTTCAAGGAAATTGATATAAGGAGATTCTATTCTTGCACTTCATTCATCCCTGGACATGCAAAACAAAACAAAACAAAACAAAACAAGTTAAATGTGAAAAAACATACACGAACTGGGTTAAAAGATTATTGCACCACTGACTATGCTATATTTCAAAGTTAAGCAAAGTTAAAGCTGAGGGCAATATAATTATATAATTCATCAAGAACACAAGGACATGCAGAGAGCAATAAAAACATTAGCAGTTCTCTTAAAGCAGAGAGCAATAGAATTATCATGTATATGCCTAGTTCTCTTAAATAACTATTGTATTTAAAGAGATCATAAATACAATAGTTATTTAGCAGTTTTAATTAAAACTAGGGGATGATCTGTGGCCGATGTCACTACCCAAAAGAAATCATATTGTATAGTTCTCATATTCGGATATTGTGTAATACTTCTAATTTCACAGGGCTTGTTAGTCTATGTTTCTTAAGATTTATTATCATTTTTTAAACTTTTGGGGTCTGTAATATAATTTGCATAACATATTCATACTTTAAAAACATCATGGTAAATTTCCTTCTCTTATGGTGCATCCAATGCACCCAAACAATTTTTCATAACACCTCTCTCTCTCTCTCTCTCTCTCTCTCTCCTCACCCAATCATGGATCATGTGTTTAATTCTCTGGGGTTGTGTGTCTATTTTTTTTCCAAAGTTCATGTCCTAAAGTAGGTGGAATCTAAGGGCTGGGGTTGATTTAATCTAAAGGCTGAAAAAAGCCAAACATGATGTTTTATAGAGTAGATGTAAAGATCAAGGCCAACAAAATGACTTCAATAGACTATCTATTTGACTCTTTATTTTGACCGAACTTTATCCCACTCCACAAGTCGCATTACTCAAAAACACACTGTGGTATTGAAAGAACGAGTCAAGTTTAAACATGTTCATGACAATCATGTAATAGATTCTGTGAAATAAGCAAGATTTGAAGGACTTTAATGAGCTTTGGCAGAGCAGGGCGTTCCTTCAATCACAGAAACCGGCAGTCATCATGAATTCCCTCGTATTGGGTGATATAAAATAGTCCTCTCAATGAGTAATGGCCTTGCGAAAACAAAGGAACAAACCTTAATAGATGAATCTCAACATGGAAGAGGATTTGGAATAATTTCTCAACTAGGGTTCTTATATAAATTTTACATTGCGATCTTTATATTCGCATGATCCCCAAATTGAGTGAGGGCTATGCCTGTAAAATGGTGAGAGTTAAGAATTAGGGTTCATCCCAATTCAGAGAGAACAAAGCAGTAAAGAGAGAGAGAATGAGATGAACAATATTGTGTTCATTGTATTGCATCACAAATCAGAGGCACATTTATACAGATATGTCACGATTGTGACCATTTGATAAGTCAAGGAGAAATCTACGACATTGATGAGGGAAACATTGATATTTACAGTTTTGGTCCTCAAACTTCTACAATGTACCAGAGAGTGCTCCAGGTTTGTATTGGGCTTCACTTTAGAGGCTGTATTCTCACACTCCCCCTCAAAGTGATGGTGGCTGGAGAACCATCAGTTTGTCCTTGAGACTGTTGAAATGATGAGTGGATAGTCCTTTGGTGAAGATGTCTGCAAGTTGATCTGCAATATTAACAAAAAGAACGCGTAAGTCACGAGAGAGCACTTTTTCTCGAATATAGTGGTAATCGATTTCGATGTGTTTAGTGCGAGCATGCATTATTGGGTTGGCGGTCATGGCTATAGTGGACATGTTATCACACCAAAGGATGGGTTTTTCAGTGATAGGGATCCAGAGATCACGGAAAAGGATTTTGAGCCAAGCAAGCTCGGTCGCAGTAGAGGCAAGAGCCCTATATTCAGCCTCCATGGAGGATCGGGCTACGGTGGGTTGCTTTTTGGCGCCCCAATGGATGGGATTGGGTCCAAAAAAAGAACAATGAAACCGGATGTGCTACGACGGTCGATTAGGTTTCCTGCCCAGTCGGCATCTGAATATGCATTGATGGGCATATGGCCTTTTTAGTAAAGAAGGCCTTGATGTTTGGTACCTTGGAGGTAACGTAATATGCGCTTAGCCGCAATGAGGTGTGTGTCACTGGGTGTGTGCATAAATTGACAGAGGTGATTTACAGCAAAAGAAATATCTGGCCTTTTGAATGTTAGATATTGTAGGGCTCCTAGAAGTTGGCGATAGGGAGTGGGATCAGTGAGCTTTTTGCCATCTAAAATATGAAACTTTGTACCTGCAGCTAGTGGAGTAGGAGCTGATTTGCAATTGGTCATGTGGAAGCGAGATAATAAGTCAGAAACATACTTAGCCTGATTGATAAATATGACGGCATTGTTGCGCTTTATTTCAAGGCCCAAGAAGTAAGTGAGAGAGTCTAAATTTGTCATAGAAAATTCAGAGTGTAAATTGTGAACAAGTTGTGGTATATAGACATTATCACTACCAGTTAAAATGATATCATCTACATAAAGCAATAAAATGGTGCATTTGTTGCCATTGTGACGAATAAATAATGACGAATCAGCATATGATGCAGAAAAACCACGTGAAAATAAATAATTGGTGAACCGTTCGAACCAAGCTCGGGGAGCTTGTTTGAGTCCATATATGGACTTGTGAAAACAACAAATGTAGTTTGGAAATGATAACTCTGTAAAGAGTTATATTTCTTCTATGTGTTTACTATCGTTTTGCGTGCATTCCGGGTAAATATTATGAGTTTTGCACTGTGAATGCGAGGATTTTGTATAGTTGAGCTATATGCGCGTAATTGATAGTCCGGGCGTTTTCGAGTCAATTTGAGCTTTATTTGTCACGTTTGATCGCACGGGTTGTGTTCGTGTTATTTTGACAGGAAATAGAACTTGCGAGATCAAGCAAAAAAGGGACGAAAGCAAACTTCGGAATTCGGACGAAACTCAAGAACAGTGCCAAGAATTGAAGAGAAATATATTGCAGCTGCTGTGTTTAAAAAGAAGTACCCAATCCTACAAATTACGCCACTGCCATGAAGCCCAACCCAAACAAACTCACCCACAACAACTAACACCTCCAAACAACATACTGTAACCAGTTCCTAACTTTCTACTTTAACCATTACCACTGCCATTGCCTTCACCTCACACCTTCAACCCAAACCAAACTCTCTGCCACCTCATCACCAAAATCACCTCTGCCATGTACTTCCAAATAATCATCAATGTTAACTAGCATCCAACTAAACCTTTCAACCCAATTCAAACCAACCTCTGCTAACAACAAACACCACAGCCACCAATAACCTCCATGAATCCAACAACCAAGCAACCTAGACCCAATTCTTCACCACCAACACATAACCACCAGACCTTAAACTCAATTCCCCGATTCACCACCGTCCAACGCTGGCCTATCCACCTGAAACTCCATTGCCACCGTCCAACACCATTACAACCACCTGCAACTCGCCACCAACACCGGAGAAAGACACCAGCAGCGCAACAAACCCAGCAGAGAAGGAGGAAGAAGAATCGCAAGAACAGAGGATGAGTCGCAAAACTAAAGCAGAGCCAGCGATCGGAGAAAGAACCCAGCAAGCGAATCAAGAGAAGAACAGAGGCCAAGGAAACCCAGAAAATAGAGAAGAAAAAGAAGAAGAATCAGCAGCTAATAACCGAGGCAAAATAGAGCAGACGATGCTGCGAACAGAGAAGCAAAATAGAGGCTGAATCACAGCAGCCATGGTCGTGAATCACCACAGATTAAGACCCAGCAGCAGCGCAAAAGAAGAACCCACTGCAAGAAAGAAACAGAGCATAAATCAAGGAGAAGAAGAGAAGGTTCAGATCGCAAGACAATCCTCTCTTGATCGTGCGATCAGAAACCCATACTTAGCAGAATTTTGGAGGAAGAAAAGTGAAACCTATTGTTTTACACGATCAGCTCTCTTGATCGTGCGATCAGCAGCCAATAAAGCCAGAGATCACACGATCTGTGAGGCTGATCGCAAGACCTCCTGAAGCCAACGCACGGAGAAGAGAAAAAATAATTAAGAGTCACGGGCTTATTCTCAGCAGCCTAGGGTTAAGGCTAATAATGATTTCTCCAACATTCTTGGAGGGGTGAAAGTGTAAAAAAGGAGAAGTTTTATTTTAATTGATGTACGAGTTTGATATACAAGAGGAGGGGCTGCTCTATTATCAACAGAAGACACGGGAGAAACAGGCCATCAACGCAAGGAGAAGAGAAGGAGGCACGCACAAGAGGAGGACTCCTCCTCCATTGAAGCTCTAAGTTTGATTTCTTCTTCTTCTCTCTCAATCTTTCTATGGAGAAACTAGTAAGTCTTGTTTGGTTTATTAGTATTAGCTAGACGTTTTGCTAGGCATCTCTTTGAGAGCCTAAGGTTTATGTAAACGATGATATTTTTCCGAATTTGATCTTTGCTTCATGATTTATTGATTTCTTCTTTTGAATCAATTCTAGTTTCTTGTTTATGTTAGTAATCCTAATTGAGTGACACGATTGGGAGTAAACTAGGGTTCAAGAACTAGGGTTTGTTCAATAGTTGATTCATGCTTAAAGTTAGTAATATTTTAATTCAATTGTTCATAATCTATGCTTAATTCTTAATGGGGATGGAGTAATTAACCGGAACCATTAGTTTGCTAGTGAAGTGCACGACAGTGACTTTAAATAGCTAGGATGAGATATGAGCATCAATCCCGTATCACTGAGACTGAGAAGAGACGTGGTAGGATTGGCTAGTGTGGGTAGATTCGGTAGGTGAAATTCGACTGCTTCGTGCAACGGTGGACCGACAGGACCCGTTTTCGTGCATGTCGTTAGCCTATTAGAACGGACCGGTAGACACAAGAGACCGACAGGAGATTGTAGTGTACCGTGAAGTAGAATGACTTGAGAGCGATAGGAGATAGTCAGTGCTGTTACCCGGCTTAGTTAGAATATAGTTAACGTGTTGCTCAGATAATCCGGAAATCGTCTACAACCCTAGGTGATCTAGAGATTGCCTAGTTTCTCCAAACTTATATTTTAAATATAAAAAAAATCCAAAAATATTAGCTTAGTTGTTATTTCAATTCTAGAAATCAATCAAATCTTTCCTACTGCACCGTACTCTAAATTAAATAACTAATTAAATAATCTCAAGCCTGTCCTCGTGGGATCGATAACTCGGGGTTGAAATACCACCCCTATATTACTTGACCGTGCACTTGCGTAATACGCGCTAGTAATTCGCGTCAGGAAATTTAGGGTCTTTTAACCCTTGAGGTTGGGCCATAAAGACTGTTTCTTTGAGGGTGCTGTGTAGGAAGGCATTTTTAACGTCAAGTGTTGTAGTGGCCAATTAAAATTGGCTGCAAGTGCAAGGATAGTGCGAACTGTAGAGTGTTTAACAACGGGACTAAAGGTTTTGTCATAATCGATTCCTGCATTTTGATGAAAACCCTTGGCCAGTAGACGTGGCTTGTATCGAGAAACAGCCCCATTTGGGTTGAACTTAGTGCGAAAAACCCATTTACACCCAATTACGTTTGCGTTTTGAGGTGGTGGCACAAGAGTTTATGTATTTTGCTTTGTGAGGCTGGTATACTCGTCATTCATTACTTGACGCCACTGCGAGTGTTTACTAGCCCAGTAAAAGATGTAGGGTCAGTAGAAGTAGAAGTAGTAGTGACAGGAAAACCTGCTTTCCGTTTACTTATGCCGGATTTGCTGCGAGTTTGCATGGGGTGGCTAGGAGGAGGTGCCATCTCAGATGCTTTTTGGGACGATGAAGGGACTGCTGTGACTGATGAAGATGTTTCGCCTAGACCGACTTCGGGAACCGTTGCGGGTGTAGTATCTGTTGGGTCTATCGGGACTGGTTCGGGAGAACCGGTAGGCTGCAATGCTTCGGAAGTCACCGGTACCTCCTGTGTCGTGTACTCCCAGCTCATCACTGATGGTGGGGAGCCCCCACTAAAGGGGGGGTGTAGTAATCTGACCTGAAACATGAGTAGGCGAGTCATCAGTAGTAGATGTAGCAAAGGGAAAAGAATTTTCATTAAATACTACATCACGACTAATATAAATTCGACTTGTGACTTTGTCGAGACACAAGTATCCCTTGTAATCATCTGCATATCCAAGAAATACACACAATTTAGTCTTAGCATCTACTTTATATAGAGAATAATGGCGAAGGTAAGGGAAACAAGCGCAACCAAAAATTCTTAAGCGTGAATAATCTGGGGCAGATTTAAAAAGAAGTTCAAATGGTGATTTATTTGCCGTGTTTTTGCTTGGCATACGATTTATCAAATAACTGCAGTTTTAACGGCGTGATACCAAAATTTCTTAGGTACGGAGGCATTTTGAAGTAAAGTAACAGCTGTCTCCAAAAGATGACGATGTTTCCTCTCGGCAACCCCATTTTGCAGAGGGGTGTGAGGACATGATTTTTGGTGAGTGATACCACATTCAGATAATAATTGCTGAAAAATAAAAGAGGTATACTCTCCCCTTCCATGACTTCGTAAAATACGAATTTGATGTTGTAGGAGCTTTTCAATTTGTAATTTAAAGTTGGGAAAAACAGAGGTTACATCAGATTTATTATGCAAAGGAAAGATCCATGTATATTTGGAGTAGTCATCTATGAAAAGTACATAGTAACGATAGGCATGATGTGACAAAGTACTAGAGGGACCCCAAACGTCGCTATGTACGAGGTGTAATGGTGTAGTAGTGTGAGTGTGAGAGTGACTATAAGGTAAGCGATGCATTTTTTCAAGTAAACAAGAATGACAAATATTATTATTCAAATTTCCCGAATTGGAAATTATTTTATGGATGACAAAAGTAGAAGGGTGCCCTAACCGGGCATGCCAAGTGTCTGCAGAGACTTTATTGCCAAAAAAAGCTTGAGGAGCATTCTGAAAAGAAAAAGACTCAATGGGGTATAGCCCATTTTTACTCAGGTCTTGGTAGAGTATTTTGCCCGTAGTTATATCCTGAATAGAAAAAGAAGTTGAGTCAAAAATAAAACGACAATTATGATCAGTGCAAAGTTTGTGTACTGATAATAAATTTGTACTAAGCTTAGGGACATGCAATGTGTTTTGTAATTGAAACTTGTAAGAAGATGTAGACAAAACAGCCGTACCGGAGTGATGAATGGGAAGACTCTCCCCGTTGCCTACAGCAACTTGATCAGTGCCAGTATAAGGATCACATAAAGTCATGTTTCCAAAGTCGTTGGTCATATGATTTGTAGCACCGGTGTCGGACAACCAATAATTGGAATATAAGGAATTGTTGTTTTGTGTTGAGACAGTCATGGCGGTGAGCTTATCAGTGGGCATTTTGCCTTGATAAGCGTGATCCATCCTGTGAATGCAGTCAAGGGCTGTGTGGTAGCTTGACCACAGATTTGGCAAGTAACCGTGTTGTTGTTGTTGTGATGAGGGTAACCGAACCCATTGTGCCTTCCTCGATAAGATTCAGCACGCCCTCCAAGGGCATAATTAGACCTTCCACGATTATCATAACCATAGTAGTTTCTACCTGATCTACCTTGATATCCTCCACGGTTATAACCACGACCTTGACCATTATTTCTACCATTATTGTTGTGTCCATAACCACGGCCTCTACCTCTAACAGATTGTCCATTTCCTGTAGTAGTCACAGTGTTAAAAGCAGCAACATTGTCAACCGAATTAACCGTGGTGTTTAATTGTGACTCTAGCATCAGTTCATGGGACTTCCACAATACATGAAGATCTTCAAACTTAATAGGATTAGTGCTAACAGAGAGAGTAGTAAGCAGAGAGTTATACTCAGATGGTAGCCCATTTAGGGCATAGAGGATCATATCCTCATCATCAATGTTCACTTTAGCAACAAGTAATTTGTCCCTAACATTTTTCAACTTCTGCATATAGGCATCGACAGTGTATGATTTCTTTTTGGCATTCTGCAATTCATTCTTTAATTGCAATATATTTGACCGAGAGAGTGAGGCGTACCTTCGCTCTAGCGCAAGCCAGAGATATCGAGAGGAAGTCTGTCCAATTACCAGTGATAATGCCTCTTGGCTTAGTGTTGCATTGAGAACTGTCATCAGTGCTTGATCTTGGATTTGCCACGACTTGAATGCGGGATTTACAGTGGTTGAAACTGACCCGTCAGATTCATTCACGAACTCAGCCGGACACACAATTGATCCATTCGAGATACCCAAAGACAGATTGGGTTCGAAGCAGAGAGGAGATCTGGTCGTAGTTGGTTCCATCCAACTTGAAGGGGATTAAATTATGAATGTTCGAGAGCAGGTTCAAGGGATTTGCGCCACCAGATCCAGTGACAGTGACAAGAGCGGAAGAAGTTCCAGAGGAAGCCGACGGGATCGACATCGGAGCTGTGTAGCAGCAGCTCTGATACCATGAAAATGGTGAGAGTTAAGAATTAGGGTTCATCCCAATTCAGAGAGAACAAAGCAGTAAAAATAGAGAGAATGAGATGAATAATATTGTGTTCATTGTATTGCATCGCAAATCAGAGGCACATTTTATACAGATATGTCACGATTGTGACCATTTGATAAGTCAAGGAGAAATCTACGACATTGACGAGGGAAACTTTGATATTTACAGTTTTGGTCCTCAAACTTCTACCATGTACCAGTGAGTGCTCCAGGTTTGTATTGGGCTTCACTTTAGAGGATGTATTCTCACAATGCCTCCTCAGGTTGCTGCGCACCTCTAGTAGCAGCAGCAGCTCGTGAATAAGAGGCAGGGCCGGCCCTATTGGAAAGCAGCCGGTGCAGCCGCTTTAGGCCACGACCCGGCATATGCCCATTTTTTATTAAGGTTTTTTACAATGTATTTAGATACATTTATATTTTAATGTATGGTTTCCTTAAATTGTACATTAGTTCAGTGGTAACTAAAAGTTTTGTCACAAACTTGACACAAGTTCAACTCTCCTAGTTTAAATATGTTTTTTTTTTTTTTTATATATATATATATAAAAATCGTAAAGCTATTGAGTACTACATGAATAGTAGGGACGCAAGTTCAAACCGGAAAAACCGCAATCCGAGCCGAACGGGGCGGTTCGGTTCGGTTTGGAAGCTATTACGGTTCGGTCCAGGTTTGCTAAAATCCTATACCGTATAATACGGTTCGGTTTAGTTTCGAGATACCACAAAACCATAAAAATCGAACCGAACCGTTTATGTAGCATATTAGATCATACAACTACCAACTTGATAACTTCTACACATATATCATATATAGTATGTACCTCAAAACCAAACTGAACTCATTAAATGGTTATGAAAATAATGTAATGTTTTCTATTTTATTTTCTAATTGCTTGACATAGAAATTTTAGCAATCATTTGATTGTTGAATGAACTATTGAGGAATTTCGAATGACATAATATATTTCCAGAAATCGCGGTTTAAAACTGAACCAAATCAGTCATTTGCGGTTCGGTCGTTCGATTCGGTTTGGATCCATCAATGGTCCGGATTAGGTTTGAGTTTTGCCCAAACCGTTACATGCGGTTCGGTTCGAATGGTTGCCAAAATCGGACCGAATCGAACCGTTTTCATCCCTAATGAATAGCATAAGTATTGCAAATCTAATGTTTTTTTCTTCTAAATAAATTATGTATAACATTTTATGGGGGCCTCAATTTTACTACCCGCTTTAGGCCCACAAATGTCTTAGGCCGGCCCTGATAAGAGGACGTTTGAGAGTGAGAGGGATGAAGAACTCCATTGGAGGGAAAGAAATTTTTGTAAGCTTCTCGAGAAATTTTTGAAATCTCCTAATTCTGGCCTCAAGTATGGTAGTTATAGGTGTTACGAACCACACAGAACACCTCACCAAATGCTCTGTCAAGAGATGACATCTCCTTATTTGAGGGAATGGTACACTGGGAGGGGGTTTGAGTAGTTTTAAGAAACTTTGGGGTAGTTGTACAAATTTTTATTTTGAAAAAAATTTCAATTCGATTCCCTGATCATATGTTATTTATAATTGATTCCCTGACATTTCTAGAACTCCACTTTGACCAGATATCAGCGGTACTGATAGAGAAATAATTACACAATAGTCCTAAGTTTACGAAAATTCCACCATTCATCCACCACTTCCAGAGTAATTCACAATACCTATCACTAACCTAGAGTCCTTTATCAAAGATCTTAAATTATTGCACTTAAACCCCTGGCGATTTTCAGGGAGCTACGAAATCCCATTCTTACCGAACAGCTTCCTCGCTCTATGGATCCTTCTGAATTGTGTTGAATTTCCTCCCGAAGCACGTGGCAACGCTGATCATTAGACCAACTGGGTTGAGATCAGGTCAATGGAAGTGTCCGGAGCATCAGCAGAGGAGGCGACAGAGGTATGGCAGAGTCATGGTCGTGTTATAAGGAAGGATTAGGGCTAATTCGCATTTAATTCGTTATTAGTCCAAAAATAATGTTTTTTTTCCATGTTAGTGTGTGTGTGTATATATATGTAACTATATATGTCAGAAATCTCTAGTTGTTTCTAAACAAAAAAGTCTCGAGTTGTAACTTTAATTTCTTCCTTTATCTCTTCTTCATTTTTTCTTTACACACACACACATATGTTCTTTCTAATAGCACAAATTTGCAATCGAAAAATCTAGCATTCAAACATCTAACTATAATTTCCTAGTTTCAATAAGGCGGTAATATCGCAAATGGGGGTTGCAATTAGCTAATTTTAAAAAAGGAGGTTGCAATCGGACAATTATGGTGTATTAGGGGTATGCAATAGTTGAGATTGGTTTTATTATGTAAAAGAATATTCCTCATAAAATAAAATAAAAACACAGCTGAAAGTTACTACCTACGGAACCTTCAGACATTTCCCAATATTTATTGGATTTTGTTCTTCTTGGATGTATTATAAAAATTAAATTATCTCACCACCCAGAAGTTTAATGAAAATGAATAATGAATTAACTTGAATTTGGTTTGATGCCTTTTGCTCTAGAATATTTCTATAACTAAAGAATATAGCTATTTTAAAATAAAATATTCCATCTGATAGTTTCTGCCTATTTTTTAAACTTTCACTTTATTTACAATTAATATTCAGTGGATGTATATTTGTTTTCTCGAAAAGGTCACCGAATATTATTATTTTTTTTTGAGGAGAACCGAATATTATTTCTAAAAATAATAAAAAATTAATTCCTCAAAGAAGGAAAAAGAAAACTATATAGAATATTGAGCTCTGATGTCAACGTTATTATATTTGACATTAAACATTTTATTGCTGGCCGACAATAGCAAAAGCCTAACGTCGATACCATTCTAAGGATATATTTTTTTATTTTTTATTTTTTGCAAACCATTCTAAGGATATATTTACTTTCCTGTAACATGGGAAAGCATATATATGTATATATATATTCAGTTTATATGATCCAACTTTAATCAAGATAAAATGATACTACTATAATAATTTTTGTGGTATTTTTTAATTTCTCTTGGAGTCTGGGTCGTTTATGCTTCAAATCTCAATAATATGATAAAAATAATTTGGCTGAAATTATAATTTGAAACTTGTTTAGAATGAGCTGAAAATCTTGATTAAGATGAGGTGCATTTTTATGGAAATCCATTGGATTAAGGAAGCTGGGCTTCAGAACGGCCAATTACATCTTCAAAAATCACATCTACAGCCCAATTCGGGGGAGACCCAGCCCAAGAACTAGCCCCATTAACCGACAGCCCAAAATGAGCAAACATATCCGCTACTTTATTTTGGTGACGTGGTACATGAACCACCACGTACTCCTCCATTTGGTCGAGAAGAGCAGTACAGTTATCAATGCATCTCTTGGTCTCTGTAATGTCTGGATACTTCTATCTTCTCCACACATTTCTCACGAGAGAGAGAGAGAGAATCCGTTTCAATCCAGGTTTGAGAGAAATTCATCTCAGATGCAAACTTGATGCTTTCAAGCATAGCTTTCGATTTTGCCGCTTTTGTAGAAAGCGAGAAAGGAAGTTGTTTTGCTCGCCCCGCGATGAAGACTTCGACGTTGGTTCTGATAACTGTTCCGCTCGCTGCTGTTCTCCTCTCGGGGTTCCACGCGGCGTCGGAACTAATGATGACCCAGCCATCTGGTGGCCTCTGTGCCGAATAATCGGGAGGGGGGGGGGGGAGATTGTAGATCTGAGTCGGCGAAGGGGACATAGGACCTTGCATGTGTTCTTTGAACTCGTCCATGAGTCTTGAGGTATCTGACACCACCATGTTTGGTGTTTTCTTCTGATTTTTGAAAATCAGGGCATTTCTAGCTGACCAAATTTGGTGGATTAACAAGCTTATCATTCTTCTCTCTTCTTTTTTTTCTTCTAACGGGAACCATATTTGAAAAGCTCCCTTCATCTTTTTCACAAAATTATCACCGAGGAGATGATTCCAGCACTCGATGCTAAAATCACACTCCGAAAAGAGGGTTTTAGTTTCTTTGACATTTGCAAAAAACACATCTCTCATCTGTTTTTATATTTCTCTTGATGAGATTTACACGAACATGGAGACTATTGAGCATCGCTCTCCAGATTGGGAAGATAAACTTTTTTGGGATTTTATGTTTCCAAAAGAACTTCCACATGTCCAGATTGGAATGTGAAACCCCACCAAAATGATATTTTTCTTTCAAATCTTCTTGTTGTAAAAGCAGCTTGTAGCCTGAATTAACCGTATACTGACCGTGTTCCGAGAAGTGTCAAATAAGGCGATCTGGAATTGGAATGGTACGAATATAAATTCTTGTTATTTTGGCAACATCATCTTCCCAAAAGATGGTTCTTCTGTTCGTCCCACTCTCTATCTTCAGTAATCAGATCTGCCACTTTTACATGTTGGCCTGTATAATTTGGGGTGAAGGGTTTGAAGAGAAAAGGGCGGTATAACCACGGACCCGAGAAGGCATCCAACTATTCTCCATTTCCCAAGCGCCATCTGAACCCGCTCAAGAAAAGATCTTTGCTGCCATAATTCTTATCCACAGGTATGAACATCCCCTTTTAATTTCTGCATTTGGCAACACTTGAAGATTTTGTTGGAATAAATGCCCTAGAGGCAATCTTAATTTAGTATGAACATTACTTTTGGATAGAATATTCATTGTATTATTTATGAAGATATTTAATATAATGAAGTCTTAGATTGAAAATGTGTTGCTTATCTTAAATATCCCTAGTCGATTATATTTATTAAGAGAACGATTAACTATAGACTAGTGTGGGGTTGGATTGATATGGAGATATCACGATCCAACACATTGGTATGCGTTAGGGGTAATGTCATACTGGATTAGCCCACTTACGAGAAGGCTACATACAAGTTATGTAAAGTCCCAAGCGTTTCTCATAGTGACAACGGTATTGTCATCCTTAGACTTGAAGTCGCTAGGTCCTCTAGTTGTGGAGTATTGTGTTTTGATAGCGTCAAGCGCTACACCGTAACAGGGTAGCAATAAAGGCGCCTATCGGGACACAGTATGAAGTAAGCTTAGAGATGGTAGTTGTAAGATCAGGTTGTGCAAGGCTTGGAATCGTTCAGATATTTCAAGGCCTTGAACCAACTTTCAAATCCTTGAATCAGTTCTCAGAGGCTTGAAAATAGTTCAAGGCCTTGAAACTGGATTCAAAGCCTTGAAACTGCTTAACCTGTATGAACATTCTCAGAGGGATTTTTCTGCAAACTGAGTTTGATTCCCTCTCTATCTTTCATTTGTTTGATTCACTGTTATTAGATAATGAAAGACAAATTATTCTAACACATTTTATCATAGAATATCATCTGTTTGACTTTGGTATTGCAGGGAACTTTATTTCTAAGTTTTGCAGGATTGTTTCCTGAACTGAACTTCTGCAGATTTGGAAATAGTTGGACATTTTGATCCTGTGATCAATCAGACTTTGATGTCAGCTTCTCAAGGTATTTATACGAAAGATCACAACAAAATCTCTGAATATTGTGATCATCCAACCGTTAGAGAAGATGTCAAAGAAGTCAAACTCTGTTGCCTACAAAATAGGAAGTTTGTTGCTGAAAATCTGGGGAGATTTGCAGAGCTGTTTGAAGTATAAATAGAGCTCAATTCTGAAGCAACAAGATACAACATTCAACGGGTAAAAAGAGAGAAACAGTTCTGGATTGACAAACATCAAAGAAGTTCATCATTCTTCCAATCCATTCATAGAAGATCACTGCATACTTCACTGCATTTTCTACACTCTAAGTATTCTTCTGTATTGTACTCCATTGGTAGATCATTTCAATATTTTCTCTATATTTATTCTCAAGGATTTTTCAAAGTGAAAAAATAGAGAATTCTTAGTTAATCAGTTAGCTAGAGCAGGTACTAGATAGGTTAAGGAAAACCACAAGATGTAACAAAGTAAGGGAACTCTCTGTGCTTGAGTTCTAGGGCTTAGCTTTTGATTAATAAGAATTGTGTTGAAAATCCTGCAGGGATCTAATCCCTGAGGTAGAGACGTAGGTCCTAGTGGACTGAACTCTATAAATTACTTGTCTCTTGCATTCACAGTTCATTCTTTTTCATAGTTTTTGCAGCACACAAAACTGTCTGTTTTTCAAGGGTTTGAACTTGCTTTCAAGGCCTTGAAAAAGGCTTACTTGCTTTATACAAACTGCATTGCTTCCAAGGGCTTGAACTAGTTTTCAAGGCCTTGAACTTCACTATTTTCACAAGTTTTCATCTCCCTAGAAAGCTTTGCAAAAAGTTGGCATACTCTATTCAACCCCCTCTTCTAGAGTATCTCAGTTGCATTAACACCTACACACTCACACTTTCAATTGGTGTCAGAGCTTGTATCAGTGTATAGATTTAACCATCCGGTGATCATGAGTACTGCAGGTGATTGTGGTTTCTCTCAGGGAAGAGCAACTAACAGACCTCCTCTATTTTGTGGAGAAAATTTTGCTAACTGGAAAGCCTTGATGAAGATGTTCATCATTGATCAAGGCATGGAGCTGTGGACCATTATACAAAATGGACCTCACACTTTCTACACAGAGAAAGATGGGATTAGAACTCCCAAATCTGAAGACTTACTCTCCTCTTCTGAATTAGAGCAATATTATAAGAATACAAAGCTATTAACATCTTATATTGTGCTTTGAGTACATATGAATTCAACTGGATTTTATGCTTCACTACTGCCAAAGAAATCTGGGATAAACTTGTGGTTACTTTTGAAGGAACCAGTCAAGTGAAGCAAACCAAGATCAACATCTATCTCAGGCAATATGAGCTGTTTAAGATGAATGCAGATGAGTCTATCAGAGACATGTTCAAGAGGTTTACATACATTTTTAACAGCATTAATTCACTGGGAAAGCATTTTTCCAATGAAGAAAAGGTGAGGAAGATTCTAAGAAGTCTTCCAAAGGCAAAGTGGGAACCAAAGACCACAGCAATTGAAGAAGCTCGGAATCTCTCAACTCTACAACTTGATGACCTACAAGGGAAGCTTCTATCACATGAAATATCCATGAATAAAGCTGATGGAGAGCTACCAGATAGTGTCAGAAACTTAGCTCTCAAAGCCAAGGAAAATGAGAGAATTCAAAGCCTTGAAACTGAGGATGTTGATGATGAAGATCCAATTTTCCTGATTTCCCAAGCATTGACAAGAATTCTCAAAATGAAGATTTTTTTTGGAAACAGAGACTCCAACAGAGAAAGGCATAGACCATCCAGTAGCAAAGACTACAAATGTAAGTCCTCTACACAAAATAAATCAAAAGTTACAATTTTCTTTGAATGTGGTGATGCAAGAAACTTGATAAGAGATTTTCCACACAAGAAAAGCAAGAGCTTTCAAAAGAAAGACCATGACAGAATAAAGAAAGCTATGATAGCTTCATGGAGTGATTCAGATAGCTCTAGTGAATCTAAATCTGAAGAAGAACATGCCAACCTATGCTTCATGGCCAAGCATGATGAAGTTCAGAGAAGAACATTGAGGTAATGGTAAACTGTCTGATTTCAAAACCAAAAGAAGCTCTTTCAGAATATCTCAGAACAATGCTTTTAAATGAGGAAGATTATCTGAAAGAGATCAGACTTTTTAAAGAAAAAGTTCATGAGAAAGCAAAAGAGAACTTACAACTTGTTTGCCTAAATCAGAATCTTGAAATCTCTCATAAGAAAACGGACAGTGATTTCAAGGCCTTGAAATCCAGTTTCAAAGCCTTGAATACACAAGTCAAGGATGTAGTCACTGAAAACTCTTTAATGAGTAACAACCTTGTCAATCTAAGACATCAGATTGATGAATTAGATAAACAAAAGACTACTCTTACTAAGAAACTTCAAGAATATGAATTGGTCAAAGTCAAGCTTGCTGGATCAGAACACAAGTTGAACTTGATTCTTGGAGGAAGTTCACAGTCAGTTCACAAAGCTGGTATTGGATTCAATCCAAACTTCCCAAGGAAAAACAATACCAGATTTGTGAAAGCTAGAAACAAAACTTCTCCTAAATTTCATTACTGCTGTAAGACTGGTCATGTTAAGATGACTTGTCCTTTCAGAAGAAGAGACCCTCACATAATGAGGAACACCTTTCCTTGTCAACTCAAAGGACAATTTAAGGAGATTTGGGTTCCTAAAGGGGTCAGACCATCTAACATGGTTGATCCTAAATATGAATCCAAATTCCACACTTGGTCTAACAGCTGGGTAAAGCAGTGATTGGTGTTTTGGTGTTGTAGGTTGTCACCAGCATCAAAGAACAAAAGTGGTTTATGGACAGTGGTTGCTCAAGACACATGAGTGGAAAGATATCTCTATTCTCAGAATCGAAATAGCAATCTGAAGGTTCAATTACACTTGGTGACAAAGACAAATGCAATATTCTTGGTATTGGTAAAGTTGGTAGAAATTCTGAAAACTCTGATTCTGATGTGTATCTAGTTGATGGTCTGAAATTTAACTTGCTTAGTGTATCTCAACTTTGTGATAATGACAACAAATTTATATTTGATAAAGAGAAGTGTGTGGTGCAAAATGAGAAATCAGGAGATTGCATTCTCACAGCCTCTAGATCAAACAATGTTTATACTTTTCAGACTAACAAAGTTGCAGGTGAAAGTTTGAAGTGTCTCAAGGCCTTGAAAGAAGATTCAAAGCTTTGGAACAGGAAGCTTGGTCATATCAGCTTGCACACTTTGAAAAAGTTGATTTCCAAAGACTTGGTAAGAGGATTGCCATCCATCAAGTTCAAATAAGATGAATTGTGCAAAGCTTGTGCTCAGTTTAAGCAGACCAGAAGCTCCTTAATGCCAAAGAAGTTTGTAAGTACAACTAGACCTATTGAGCTGCTTCATATGGATCTCTGTGGTCCTATGAGAACTCCTACTCAAAAAGGTAAAAGGTATATGCTAGTTGTTGTAGATGATTTTTCTAGATATACTTGGGTTATGTTTCTCAAAGAAAAATCTGAATCACTCTCTGAATTTTCAACGCTTTGCAGAGAACTTCAAAACATGAAAAACCTACATGTAGCTTCAATTAGAAGTGATCATGGTAGAGAATTTGATCAGTTAAAATTTTATTTTTTCTGTGATAAGCATGGTATTACTCACAAATTTTCTGCTCCAATAACTCCTCAATAGAATGGTGTTGTTGAAAGAAAGAACAGGACTCTTGAAGATATGTCAAGGACAATGCTTCTTGAGAACAAGCTGACAAAACATTATTGGGCAGAAGCTGTGAATACAGCAAACTATATTTTGAACAGGTGCTTGATCAGACATATTCTGAAGAAGACCCCCTATGAACTATTCAAAGGGAGGAAACCAAATATTTCATGATTCCGACCCTTTGGATGCACTTGTTTTATCCACAACAATGGAAAAGACAATCTTGATAAGTTTGATGCAAGAAGTGATGAAGGTATAATTCTTGGTTACTCTATGAATAGCAAAGCTTATAGAGTTTACAATAAAAGAACCAAATTGGTTGAAGAGAGCATTCATGTTATTTTTTATGAAAGCTATGATGGTTCTTTGAGTGAAAGTTTTGCAGACTTGAATTTGAACAAACATGAATCAGAGGAAGATACTGAGAATCTACTGGGATTCAAGAAAGGCTCAGAAGAAAACAGAAGACATTTTCAAGAACTTGAAAATGGTGCTCAAGGCCTTGAAAATAAGCCTCAAAGCCTTGAAAAAGATGATCAGAAGGATACAAGTGACATCGCCACTACTTCAAGACCAGAGAAGATCTATGGAGAACCTGAAACATGGTCTCCAAGAAAGAGATTCAAATATCTTTCATCTCATTCAGTTGACAATATCAGCTCAGACCCAACCATTGGTACACAAACTAGATCACAGTTGAAGAACTTATGTGCTTTTAATGCTTTTATCTCTCTTGTAGAACCAAAAACTGTGAAAGAAGTTTTACAAGAAGCAGACTGGATCATTGCTATGCAAAGTGAACTCATTGAGTTTGAAAGGAATAAGGTTTGGAACCTAGTTCCTCCACCTACAAACCAGTCTGTCATTGGTACCAGATGGGTGTTCAGAAATAAGTTGGATGAAAGTGGCAAAGTGATCAGAAACAAAGCAAGGTTAGTTTCTCAAGGTTACAACCAGGAAGAAGTTATTGATTATGAGGAAAATTTTCCTCCAGTTGCCAGGTTAGAGGCAATTAGAATTTTACTTGCCTTTGCATCTCACAAAAACATGAAATTAATTCAAATGGATGTGAAGTGTGCTTTCTTGAATGGCTATTTACAAGAAGAAGTGTATGTAGCACAACCTCCCGGTTTTGAAAATGACAAGTTTCCAGATCATGTTTACAAACTTGACAAAGCTCTCTATGGTTTGAAACAAGCTCCAAGAGCTTGGTATGAAAGATTGTCAAAGTTTTTACTTGAAAATAATTTCAAAAGAGGTTTAGTATACAAGACTCTTTTCATAAAGACTCATGAGAAAGACTTGCTTGTAGTTCAGATATATGTTGTTGATATCCTGTTTGGAGCTACTAATGTTCAATTGTGCAGAGAATTCTCAAGTCTTATGAGCAGGGAATTTGAAATGATCATGATGGGAGAGCTGAACTTCTTCCTAGGAATTCAAATACATCAATTGAAGAAGGGAATCTTTCTGCATCAAAGCAAGTACACAAGAGACTTATTAAAAAAATATAGCATGGATCAATGTAAGGAAGCCAAGACTATACACTATCCTTATACAAGGATGAATCTGGTAAGAGTGTCAATGTGAAAGTGTATAGAGGTATGATTGGATCATTACTCTATCTCACAGTAAGCAGACCAAATATTATGTTTAGTGTATGTATGTGTGCTAGATTTCAAGCTGATCCAAAAGAATCACACTTGACTGCTGTGAAGAGAATATTCAGATATCTCAATGGTACCAAAGACTTAGGGCTTTGGTATTCAAGACATTCTAACTTCTCTTTGCATGGATTTTCAGATGCTGACTTTGCAGGTTACAAAGTTGATAGGAAAGTACTTCAGGAACTTTCCAATTTATTGGATCATCCTTGATCAGTTGGCACTCCAATAAACATAATTCAGTTGCTCTATCAACAGATGAAGCTGAATATATAGCTGCAGGAGCATGCTGCTCACAAGTACTATAGATTGCTCAACAGTTAAGAGACCTTGGATTTGTTTTCAGGAGCATAACTATCAAGCGTGATAAAACAAGTGAAATTTCAATTACAAAGAATCCAGTGCAACATTCAAGAACCAAGTACAATAATGTCAGACACCATTTCATCAGAGATCATGCTGAGGAAGGTGATATTGTTACTGAATTTGTTGCCACTAACATGCAAATTGCAGATATCTTCACTAAACCATTAGCAGATGAAAGATTCTCAGCTCTGAGATTGGAATTGGGAATGCTAAATAAAGATGCATTGGTTTAGGGGGAGCATCAGGTAAGCAAAGTAAGTTGTATGTGTTTTCAAAGTTTTGAACTGATTTTCAAAGCCTTGAAAATCATTTCAAAGCCTTGATCTTTATCTGTTGCAGTGTTACAGTTTTTCAAGACCCTGAAAGCCTTTTCAAAGCCTTGAAAATAAGTCTGCTACACTGATAGTCAATAATCTTGGATCATTCTATATTGGGTGATATCTCTGTAGATATTTTCCTAATATAGCCCCTACCTTTTCCATAAATTTATTTTAGCCAAAAACAGTATTAGAATATTTTATTTTCCAACGACATAAAAGTTTTGAAATCTCTCTGATTATTCAAATCTTTTGAGATCAGATAGATACTAGTTTCCTTTTGAAACTCAAACTCTTTCAGTATTTATCTTCTTCTCTTCTCCTCTCTCCGTATCATTCCACCTCTTTCTCTATTATTCTCACAAACCCTAATGAGAAAAAGGAGAGCCTCAGACAGAATCAAGATGGCTGGAGGATCGAAACCTGTTTCAGAGAATAAAAGAAAGGCAGAGTGGATGAAGTTGAAGAAGTCAGTGGAGACTCTAGCTCTAGAACTCTCAGTGCAGAGGCAGTTCCAGATCTTCCTCCACCCAAGAATAAGGTCAAGAAGGTTACAACTTCCTCCTCAGAAAAGAAGAAGAAGAAGAAAGAGAAAGCTATTACAGAAAAACAACCTGAAACAGAGTCCACTAGTTCAAAGAAGTTGAAGAAGAAAGCAAATCAAGCAGAAAAGGGAAGGGAAATATGACAGAAGAACAGCCAGAAGGTCAATTGGAGAAAGCCTTGCAGATCTATTCAAAGGCCTCAACAAAGAACAAAACCCCTGATGAGACTTGGTTTGTCTCAAACATCTCTAAAGGTCAGTGGTTAGATGGTTTTTTTCCAGATCTGTTGTTTTCTGTAGTATGATCAATATGCATATGGTGGAACACAAGAAACTTAAGTTCATCTCTATGTTGAAGAAAATTTCTGAGTGGGTCATGTTGAATCCTAAAGAGTTAGCCTATCCTAGAGTCACCATACTTTTCTATCGGAATTTGACACAAGTTAAGAGATCTGCACACTTGGTGATAAAATATAGAGTTGCTGGGATAGAAATTGAGTTGGACCACTCTAAGTTTGCCAATGTGTTTGGATGTCCAAAGAGGTATGACACTAGAAATCATCCACCAAAGTCAGAAACCCTGAAACTAGCCAAATATGAGTTCTTTCTTCCAAACATCTCCTCCTCAGCCAAACAGTTAACACATTCTGTGTTGAATGTTGAAGCCAAGTTCCTTCATACCATTCTGGTTAGGTGTATTTTTCCCAGAGAGCACTCTAGTGAATTAGTAACTGAAAGGATGCTGCACATTATGTATCTGGTTATGCATGGCTATGAGATTGATCTTCCCAAACTAGTGATTGAGCATATGCTCTTCAGCCTTACCAGTCAAAGAAAACACCCTCTACCCTATGCTAATCTGCTCACTTTGTTCTTTGAACACTTTGAGATTCCAACTAGTGGAGAGGAATCATTTACTGCTGGTTTTGGAATGCTTAATGAGAAAGCTTTTGAGAAAATTGGAGTGGTGAAGACTAAGGCAAAAACCTGAAAGTTATACTCAGACTTGACTGAATATGAACTGGGTGTAAAGAAGTTTCTTAGGCCCAAGACCTTGACTCCCACTTAAATTCAGACTTCTCAGGCTACAGACAATCAGAGAATTGATGGTATGAAATTGGATTTGGAGGACATCAAAGCAACTGTTTATGGACTTGAATCTGAAATGGGAAAATTCAAGTACATGGTGGAAAGCATCTTCATAAGCATGACTTTGCTTGATGTTCCTGAGGGTGATGAAGGTCCAAAGAAAGGAGACTCTGACAAAGATCTGCCTAGTGAACATTCAAGCCAGGAAGAAGTTGCTCCAGTCTCAGATAAAGGAAAACAGGTGGCAGAACAAGCTTCACAGGAAGGAGATGAATTCAATAGTCCCGACTCAGATGATCTGCTGATTACTTTGAAGAACAAGAAGAAATCTCCAAAGGCTGCTACAAAGGACAAGACTGAAGAAGTAACTGTTGCTGGTGAGAATGAAGAAGAACAGGAAGTGCAGGACAAGACTGATGCAGAAGATAGTGATAAAGAGGATAGATCAAGATGGAGATGAAGATCCAACCCCTTAATCTATTCTACTCTTTCTTACCCATTCTCTCTAAGATTTCAAAATTTTCCAGACACTTGATCCAACATCTTCTATCGTTTTGATGAAAGTCAAAAAGGGGAGAAAATTTAAGGATTTTGTTTTTATTTATAGGTTTTATTTGCTATTTGCTGAATTGTTTAGTTTCTGTTGGTATTATGAGTAAGTTGGATCTTTTTGGTATTATTGTGTTATTATAAATTGTGAACTAACCATTATTTTTTGCAGAGACTAAGGATCAAACAGAATTTGGTTTTGTCTTTCATCAAGGGGGAGATTGTAAGATCAGGTTGGGCAAGGCTTGGAATAGTTCAGCTATTTAAAAGCCTTGAACCAACTTTCAAAGCCTTGAATCAGTTCTCAGAGGCTTGAAAATAGTTTAGCTATTTTCAAGGGCTTGAAACTGGATTCAAAGCCTTGAAACTGTTTAACCTGAATGAACATTCTCAAGGGGAGTTTTCTGCAAACTGTCTGAGTTTGATTCCCTCTCTATCTTTCATTTGTTTGATTCACTGTTATTAGATGATGAAACACAAATTATTCTAACACATTTTATCATAGAATATCATCTTTTTGACTTTGGTATTGCAGGAAATTTTATTTCTAAGTTTTGCAGGATTGTTTCCTGAACTGAACTTCTGCAGATTTGGAAATAGTTGGACATTTTGATCGTGTGATCAATCAGACTTGGATGACAGCTTCCCAAGGTATTTATACGAAAGATCACAACAAAATCTCTGAAGATTGTGATCATCCAACCGTTGGAGAAGATGTCAAAGAAGTCAAACTCTGTTGCCTACAAAATAGGAAGTTTGTTGCTAAAAATATGGGGAGATTTGCAGAGCTTTTTGAAGTATAAATAGAGCTCAATTCTGAAGCAACAAGATACAACATTCAACGAGAAAAAAGAGAGAAACAGTTCTGGATTGAAAAACATCAAATAAGTTCATCATTCTTCCAATCCATTCACAGAAGATCACTGCATACTTCACTGCATTTTCTACACTCTAAGTGTTCTTCTGTATTGTACTCCATTGGTAGATCATTTCTGTATTTTCTCTATATTCATTCTCAAGTATTGTTCAAAGTGAACAACATAGAATTCTTAATTAACCAGTTAGCTAGAGCAGGTACTAGACAATTTAGGGAAAACCACAAGCTGTAACAGAATAAGGGAACTCTCTGTGCTTGAGTTCTTGGTCTTAGCTTTTGATTAATAAGAATTCTGTTGAAAATCCTGCAGGGATCTAATCCCTGAGGTAGAGACGTAGGTCCAAGTGGACTGAACTCTGTAAATCACTTCTCTCTTGCATTCACAGTTCATTATTTTTCATAGTTTTTGCAGCACACAAAACTGTATGTTTTTCAAGGGTTTGAACTTGCTTTCAAGGCCTTGAAAAAGGCTTACTTGCTTTATACAAACTGCATTGCTTCCAAGGGCTTGAACTAGTTTTCAAGGCCTTGGACTTCACTTTTTTCACAAGATTTTATCTCCCTAGCAAGCTTTGCAAAAAGTTGGCATACTCTTTTCACCCCCCCTTCTGAGAGTATCTCAGTTTCATTAACACCTGCATACTCACACTTTCAATAGTGATGTAGATAGAATTTATCCATCCCACATAACAGGATCAAATAACCGCGACCACTCGAGGGTTAGTGATTATAGAATGTCTGTCCAGACTCATATAAATCAATATAAGGATATTGATGTTCTATGTATGGATAAGACTATTCCCATGATCGAGAAACTTTGGATTGAATATACGAGTGTGACTTGTATGTCTCGTGTCCAATTCGTATATGAGGAAAAAGGGACGAGACAATACTTTCACAAGGTTTGTCAAAGTAATGACTATTTATATTAGTTGGGTGGCATGGATGTCTTGCTAAAGGCCGCTCCATGTTTGTAATTGTTACTACCAACTAAGTAGAAACCTATGAGGTCACACACCATATGGATTAAACTACATTTAGAAATTAATTAATATAATTAATTAATTAATTAGAAGGAACAATACGCATCTACTTGCAAACTTAGTAGGACTAATTTGCAAGTTGGACTAATTCGTGTATGGACATGATTATGATAGGGGCCTTTATACAGTTAACAAGGAGTTGTTGGACTATATAAAGAACACTCCTAGATAATTTCCTTGACTAATGCTCATAACACATTGAATGAGATAGATAAGCAAGGAGAGAGAGAGCTAGACACAAGGAGGCCGAACCCCCCTTGGTTCGCCCCCTACCCGTCGGCCACAAGAAGAGGGGCGACCCTCTTCTTCCATTTCTTGCATGATTCTTCTTCCTCCTTCCAACCCGTTGCTAGCACAAGGCGTGGGAGGATTCTAGCAATTGGTTCTATGTGTGGACTTTCCATAGAGACGTGGACAACATCCTACGTTATGATTTCTCGTCTTGTGATCCTTGGAGGGTCTTGTTCGGATGATTAATTGTTTATTTTCCGCTGCATAATCCGTTACAAAATATTACAAAGGTATCAGAGGCTGGTTTGTAGAGCATAACGTAGCTTACATGTTACGTTTATGTACTTTTAACACTTTAATTGTTGATTATCGCGTAAAAATGACAAATTAAGCATATTTGATCTGAATTATTAGTGAGTTTAGATCACATACGATGTGTTTTTTGGATCTTGACGGCTAAGGTTTTGGGTACATGCTTGGAAAAAGGGCTTTTTCAAGTATGGAAACAACTAAACTTGGGCAACAAGGAGTAGGAGTTGTTTTGGAAAGAACTCCCACAAGGAGGTTCGTCCCCCATTGAGACCGCCCATTTCCTTGCCGCCAAGACACCAAGACATTACACGACCTAAGGGACGAACCGGCCAAGGCGCGCGCGGGTTGACCTTACGACCTAGGGCCGGCCGGCCCTTGGGCCTTGTGGAGGTCCATCAGGGTTTCGGCCAAGCATGGTGATCCCTATTGGACTGTTTTGACTCTAGCACATTCAAGATCAACTAAAATTGACCAAGCGCGTTAATATTGGATTTTAACTGTTTATGTGCTATTTGCATGTTGATTGGATATGGTCTTATGTTGTGGTTTGTTGTGAATGTTTATTTTGTGGTTTTTTTATGACCTACGAGTTAATCAATTTAATGTAATAGATAAATAAGTTTTACGGTCTGCAATCCGGTCTTCTTCTCAACTTGTGAGATCTCTCTATCTAGTTTAGATGCTAGCTAGAATTTGATAAAGTAGATGATAGCCAAAACTTGAAGAAGGAGCATGGAGAAACCACAAGATGGTGGCATTCCACAAAAGCTATGGAGCATGTACAAGAGATGAAATCACATGGAGATGAGCTTGCTATTCTAGGGTTCATGGATAATTCCATTGGATTGGGAATATCTTAGTTTAGAGACCATATCCATATCACGTTTATTTTATTTTTGTGGTTGTTTATTTTACTGTCTTATTGTTTATTGTTGGTGTATGGTTGATGCATGCATAAATTGGTAATAAGATAATTAACAACTCGGATCTTTTATTTTGGGATTGCCCAACCCAAATAAGTAGATCAGCTGATATGGATCAACGAAACTATTAAATTGAATAAAAAACTCTCAATTAAAATATTGCGTTTTTGCCTTCTCGTTATTCCAACACTCATCAGTCATGATTAATCAAGTTCGTGCGTGCCAAAGCAGGGCGACTTGATTCATCTTGATGTGGTGTGATGGCACAAACAAGTAATGTGAAATTGTTGGAGTAAGAGGTAGGACGCAACTGGGTAATTTTAATAAGATGAAAAACCTAGAGGCAAACAATTGGAATTATCTATGGGATGGATATATAAGGAGTTATTTGCCCAATTGAACCAAGAGTTGCATAGGGATGCAATCAGAATTGTTCCAACCTAAATAACTTATTTTGGGTGACTTGCCAAAGCAATCTCAAAAGGAAGTGAAATATGGATCTTGGCTCACTAGAAAATATAGTGATATTTTCTGCATTAATATTGAGGATTATTAATCCGAGAAAAATAGTGAGAGTTATGTTTAATAATCTTTCCATTATTAAATATAGTCATTTGTTCACAAAATACCAAAATTTGTATAATTTTCGTTTCGTAGAATTCCAATGGCAAATAACTCATCGAGTTCATCACATTCTATAGGAGCTGTCCTTGAGAAGGACAAGCTTTCCGAAACCAACTTTCTGGACTGGATTAGGAACTTGAGAATTGTTCTCAAGCAAAAGAATTAACTATACACTCTAGATGAAGAAGTTCCTGAAGGCCCAGAAAATAATAACCCTGCAGCTCTAAAGGCGCATCAGAAGTTCGTCGACGATGCTAATGATGCGAATTGCCTAATGCTTTGCACCATGCCCTCTGAGCTCCAGAAGCAACATGAGAACATGGGTGCGTACGATATGATCGCACACTTGAAGCAGCTCTTCCAAGAACAGGCCACGGTTGAGAGCTATGAAGTTTCCAAGGCATTGTTCAAATGTCATATGTCAGAAGGAAACCTCGTGGGACCTCACGTGCTCCGTATGATCGGTTACTTGGATAATCTCGACGCCTATGATTTCCGATGGGCGATGAATTTGCCACTAACCTCGTCTTGCAATCGTTGCCTGAGAGTTATGGACAATTCATCATGAACTGTAACATGAATGAGATAGTAAAGCCCCTGCTAGATTTACTAAATATGTTGAGGACAACTGAACAAAGCATCAACAAGGGAAAGGGCAAGGTCGTAACGATGGTGCACAAAGGGAAAGGCAAAATTTTTGTTTCTACCTCGAAAGGAAAAGAAAAGGCAGTTGCTAAATCCAAGGAATTTGCTCTTAAACCTGTTGGTGGCGTTGCCAAGGGCGTCAGTAAGGGTGATTTTCAGTACTGTAGTCAGCCTGGACACTGGAAGAGGAACTGCCCAAAGTATCTGGAGGATAAAAGGTTTGGAATAGTGATTCCACCACCACCAGGTATTTTGTTATAGATTTCAATTTAACTTTCTCTTCATCTTGGGTATTGGATACTGGATGTGGATCTCACATTTGTCGAAATGTGCAGGATCTAAAAAGAAGTAGGAGATTGGCTAAAGGGGAGATAAACCTGCTTGTTGGGAATGGAGAAAATATTGCTACATTGGCCTTGGGTGTGTACGAGGTGTCTCTGCCTTCAGGATTAGTTTTAGAATTAAATAATTGCTATTTTGTGCCTGCTATGAGGAGAAACATTATTTCTATTTCTTGTTTGGACAAGGAATGTTTTACTATTTCAATAAAGGACAATTGTTGCTCCATTTATTTTGATAGTATTCACTATTGTAGTGCGCAATTATTTAACGGATTATATATCCTTGATCTAAGCTATCATGTCTATAACATAAATACTAAGAGGATTAAAATGAATGATTTAAATCCTGCTTATCTAGGGCACTGTCGTCTAGGCCATATAAACGAGAAATGTGTATCAGACTCCATAAGGATAATTTTCTAGACTCATTTGATTTTGAATCATATGAGACATGTGAGGCTTGTTTATTATGTAAGATGACAAAGTCCCCTTTCAATAAGAAAGGAGAAAGGACTAGTCAGCAATTGGCACTTGTGCATACTGATGTATGTAGGCCATTTTCCACGCCTGCCAAGGGTGGTCATGTCTACTTCATTACATTTACTGATGATTTCAGTAGATATGGATTTGTATACCTTATGAAGGCCAAATCCGAATCATTTGAAAAGTTCAAAGAATTCAAGAATGAAGTAGAGAAGCAACTTGGCAAAAGTATCAAGGCTCTACGATCGAATTGTGGAGGAGAATACTTGAGCCAAGAGTTTGACGACTATCTTAGAGAGAGTGGGATTATATCCAACGCACTCCACCCAGAACACCACAATAGAATGGCGTGTCTGAGAGGAGGAATCGAACATTGTTAGACATGGTTCGATCTATGATGTGTCAAACTGATCTTCCATTATCTTTTTGGGGCTATGCTCTATTGTGTGCAGCTTTCACCATTAACCGTGTTCCATATAAATAGGTCATGAAGACTCCACATGAGATGTGGAGTGGGAGGTGTCCCACAGTTTCATTCATGAAGATTTAGGGCAGCGATGTCTATGTAAAACGTTTACAACCAGACAAGCTAGGGCCAAAGACGGATAAATGCAAGTTTGTGAGATAACCTAAGGAAACTAAGGGCTATTATTTCTACAATCCAAATGAGAACAAAGTGTTTGTTGCTCGGACCAGCGTGTTTCTAGAAAAATCATTTGTCTCTAAAGAAGCAAGTGGGAGGACTGTAGAACTTGAAGAGGTTCAAGAACCGCAAAGCATTGATCCTGCTATGGAAAATGAACATGAACCACAAGAGGTTGTGGAGTAGCCTGTTCAAGTAACACAAGAACTTCTTCGGTCAAGTAGAGTGCGTCAGGAGCCAGAGAGGTATGGACTTCTCGTGACTGAGGCTGGTGACGCGTTGCTCATAGCTGATGAGCCTACTACCTATGGAGAGGCCATAAAAGGGCCGGACTCTCGGAAGTGGCTTCAGGCCATGAGATCCGAGATGGAATCCATGTATACCAACAAAGTATGGAATTTGGTGGAACCACCCCAAGGGGCGCGACCCATAGGGTGCAAGTGGGTCTTCAAGGAGAAGACCGACATGGATGGTAATGTGATTACCTATAAGGGCCGATTGGTGGCAAAATGATTCAGACAAATTCATGATATTGACTATGATGAAACCTTTTCACCAGTCACAATGACCAAATCCATTCGAATCCTACTTGATTTTGAGCCTATTTCGACTATGAGATTTGGCAGATGGATGTCAAAACAGCGTTTCTATATGGAAACCTCCTCTAGGATGTGTACATGACACAACCCGAGGGTTTTTTGGATCCACAGCATGCAAATAAAGTTTGTAAACTGCAACGATCCATTTATGGATTAAATCAAGATTCTAGGAGTTGGAATCAACGTTTTGATGATGTAGTCAAAGAGTTTGACTTCATCAAGAACGAAGACGAGTTTTGTGTCTACAAGAAGGTTAGTGGGAGCTCTATTTCTTTTCTGGTCTTGTATGTAGATGACATACTACTCATTGGAAACCACATTCCTATGTTGCAACCTATTAAAGATTTGCTAGGAAAGTGTTTCTCAGTGAAGGACTTAGGGGAAGCAGCTTATATACTTGGTATCAAGATCTATAGAGATAGATCAAGGAAGCTGCTAGGCCTAAGTCAAAGTACATAAATAGACTAGGTGTTGAATCGGTTTAACATGCAAGATTCCAAGAAGGGATTCTTGCCCTTGTCGCATGGGATAACCCTTTCGAAGGATGATTTTCCTTCCACTACTGGGAACGGACCGAAAAACGGCGACAGAAACTCGCAGTTTAAGGCTTTTTGTCGCCGTTTAAGACGTAAACGGAGAAATTTGGCTCGGCCGCTAGGTAGTCTGACGTTTTTGCCTTGCAGCCTGAAAAACTAGCGCCACATATGACAGTGGCGGATGCAGGATTCTTAAGATGAGGGGGCCAAGATACAAATCTTGATGTCTAAAGTCACAAGCCTTTTCTTCCGGAAAAAAGTAACATATCTATGCGCTTGCATGTCATCACTTCCATTTGGTTTGCGCGATCAGGTTTGGCGCTTTAAAATTACTAAAACAAATCTAGAATAAAAGTTATAAAAACAAAAGTGATTGCTACCATACCAGACAACCAATGGGTACTGTCAATCAAATCGTTCGGCAAGAGGAGCGCAAGAGCAACTTAGAGGTTCTTCAGGTTCTTTTTTTTTTCTTTCTTTTCTTTCTTTTGTTTTGATGTTTTATATTTTTGTTCCTTTCATTTTTTGGTGTCGTATTATTTTAGTAAACATAATTCCAGGGATTATTTTTATCCATTTTAACGTCACGGTAATCTTTATTTATTTATTTTCACTTAATTTTAACTATTTTAGACACCTACTGTATATATTTTACTTATATATTTTTGTTTCAAAACAAAAAATTGATATTTTGACTGATAAATTATGTGTAGCGGTTCAGACTTCATAGTGTTTGAGTTGGTCTAAAATTATCAGAATCTTAGATCACGTGGGCTATTTTTACTCATACGTCGGGGGGCCAACTACTAAGAGTTCCAAATTTTTAGGAGTCAAGTACCGGTATAATAGGAAGAAAAAAACGGCGAGGAGGGGCCATGGCCACCCCTCGCCCCCCCCCTTGTTTCCGCCGATGGCATATGAGCTGCCGCCGCATATACTCAGTACAAACTGCGGTAGTTCTCGCCGTATATATATGTTAGGACATATACGGCGACGAAATATCTCTCGCAGTGTTTGATCTATCTTATGCGGAGATTAATAGAGCCTTTATTGCATTTTCATTGCTGTTGTTGGTTACAATAAAATACGGCGAAAAGAGTATCACGCCCTCTTCGTTATATTGTGAACGACAAGGTTTTAGCCATATTAGCTATTTTTCTTGCCGTATTTGATAGTATACATTTACGACAACATTGTATTTTTTTGAAGTTTTTGTGTTTATAGAAAACGGCAGAAGTGTATTCTCGCCGTATGTGAGCTTTAACCTGCAACCAGTGCAGTTTACTTCTGGAGTAATCCAGCATGTAGTCTTTTAGGCGCAATCCAACAATCACACACATCTAACCTATAGCCTTTTTGGAACAATCCAACAATCAAACACATCAACAAATCAAGCAGATGCATGACACAACCATCTACTGAACTTTAATTTTGTAGAGAAAACACATTTCAAAAACTGTAATTCACCAAATAGTGCTCTGTAAAACTATGCCAAAAAAT
Organism: Linanthus parryae; assembly: GCA_023055425.1. NCBI lineage: Eukaryota > Viridiplantae > Streptophyta > Magnoliopsida > Ericales > Polemoniaceae > Linanthus > Linanthus parryae. The sequence continues at coordinate 130,120,990 of JALGPY010000001.1, forward strand.
CTATGCTCTGCGACTTTTGCGCTAGCTATTTCCAAGTATACCCAATGTGGTACTTCTATCTGTATCCCTATAGTGCGGCAAAGTGGCTACAAAAAGCGCGCTCCTGCTTCACATAGGTGCGCTGGGACAAAACGGTCACGATAACGTGCATGTGCCAAAAGCCTGGATAGCCTAAACAAAGATAACAGTAGCATCATAAGTATACGGACAATACAACTAAGCGGCAGACCCAAACTGTACACAGGTAAGGTATTTTACGTCATTTTTTTTCCAAAAGAAATCAAAGAAACGAAGTTGATTTCTAAGACAACAAATACAAGTGCGATAACATTTAGTCTGAAATAATAGTTAGGTAGCTAATTCAATGTGCAGGGTTTGTAAAATCTTGTGACTAGCACAACAAAAATCCAACAATTGATAAACACCAGTCCAACACCCTGGAAAAAGTGCTTCAAGAAGAGAACATGGATAGCGTGAAGGGAAGCTCAATATTGAACCATGAGGGGTAAAACTTAACAGAAGCAAGTATGAATAAATACTAACTATTTTATCGCCTATCACACGAAGAATTAGCATATTCATCAAAATTGAACAACTAACACACAAAATTAAATGACCACACAAAAGCAGAATAAGAAAGCTTACCTATATATATATATATATATATGTTATGTCCACTGCCAGCTTAGAACGAGCAGCATACTATGCCGTTGTCGGCTTTTTAGCCTGCAATATTTACAAACTTATCAAAAAGGTATGTTGTGGCTAAAAACAGCTAAATCTCATTAACAAACCCGTAAGCATATTTACTTACAAGAGTACGAGGCCATGGTATTGTCTTTTTCAAAGCATCTCCCCATGTCTTCACACAGTCCATTTTGAGAAAACCGATATCTTCTTCTGGCCTTTCCAGCTGCTTAACCAAAATTTCAAGGTACTCTTTGCCCAATGTTATTCCCTGTCCACTTTTTTTTCTAACCCGGAAATCAAATTCCCTTTCGCCACAGCGCTTTTGTTTGGTCCGCCATACAACACCACGAGGATGACGGTTTTCTTTTCAAACAAAAAAAAAACATTTAGGAAAGGTAACATTGTGCTAGGACATTTTTTTATTAAGGTTTTTACATTTACCTGAGCAGGTTTAGGTGGTCGAAAAGAAGAGGATGACGAGCCTGACATCTTGAGCAGGCGCTGGAGAAACAACTTCAGCAGGCGATGGAGGCCGGACATTTTGATGAGCAGGCAAGGGAGGCTGGCGACTTCCATTAGCAGGTGATGGTGCTACCTTCTCAGCAGGCGATGGAGAAGACCCTACTCCACCATTCTGACAAAGGTTGACATGTGGCATAGTACCAGCTTGGGCCATTTGAAGTAACACATGCTGTACTTGTTGTTGTATCTGTCGTTGCACCTCCTCTGCAATTTTGTTTTGCATCTCCTGTTGCAGCTCTTCACGCAGCCTCTCACGCATAGTACCAACTTCAAAGCTGTTCCTCCGACCCTTAACCTTTTTTGGACAAATTCCAGTGCCCATTGTTCGCATACGACCTCTTTTGTCTGGCCCCAAAACTTCTTCGAACACTGATTCTCTATGCTCATCGACAGGTACTTCACAACCTTCAGGTGGCTGGAGCTTCTCAATCAACTTCACCTGCACACGAGCCGTAACCATTAACATATGAAAATGTCGTTCGCGCATGTGATTTAGACATTATATATACAAACTCAAATACTCGTAGAAAAACTAAGTGTCGTTGGAAAACACGCACAATGTTTTCAACAGCCTCTAAATCATTCGAGTATGTTTTCAAGTAGACTGCTGGACGATCAAAGTCTTTCCCCTGGTTCTTCAGCTGAAATAGCCAATCGATGCCGACCAGAGCTTGGAACCGTCACGTCAATTAATAAAATATAACTTAATTATACAAAGCATTGTATGTCTAAAATACCTCTTCTCGCACTTGCATTTGGCCTTTCCTTCCACTTCTATGAATGCTCTTTTGCTTGCTTCCATTGACCTTATTCTGTTGACTCCTAGCCTAAGAAGAACATAGAAGCAGGAGTCACTAACACGAGCAAGATCGGGGATAAATAACGTAGTGACTAACAAAATTGAAAATCTCAATTTTATCATTGATATTAATGCAGTAATGTTAATAATAATAATAATAATAATAATAATAATAATAATAATAATAATAATAATAATAATAATAATAATAATACGACATAACCAAGATGACAGAGTACCTCAGCTTCCTCCGTCTTCCAATATATGACCAATATCGGTCATTGTCTTGGTTCCACCCGTGGCGGACATATGGCTAACAGTTCAGGCTTGTCTTTAAATGGTTCATAATATTCCTTATTCAGTGCGTGCTTCCAATTCGACCATTTTCGCCCAAGATCTCGCATGCAAACTTCTTTGTATTCCTCAATAACGTTAGCATTTTGCTGGTACAATTACGAAACACTTCATTAATTAGTATAATTTTGAAAATATAATAGGCAAATATAAAGGGTAAATCATACCACCTTTATGTGATCCCAATCTCTTCATGCTTTACTGCAAACACTGGTTCTGGATACCGCCAATCTGTGTATGTTAGGGGCAGTAGTTCTCCCTTCCTTGAAAGATGCCCCAGCTGACTTTGAACCACAATTCTCCAATCCCCTACTGTCACATTATATTCATTGAACTGAAGGGGAATTATAAACCCTGTTCCCCAATCCTTGAATGGTTTAGAAGTTCCTCTAGCTTTCCTTTTCCTTTTTCTTCCAGAAGTTGATGGTCCTCCTAGTTGTCAATAAATATGAAAAGTACATATATTTACGAGTTGCATAATTAAGTAATAACAACAGAGAAATTCAGACAAAAAAGTACATATATTTACGAGTTGCATAATTAAGTAATAACAGTGGAGAAATTCAGACGAACGTCGGCATACGTCCCGACTTTACCTGAACTTGGAACGATCTTTGTAGCATTTGGTTAATTAGTATAACCTCCTAGTTGTTAAGAATTAATATCACGACGCTTCGTAATACATAGGATGGAATAAATTTATACAACCAAACGTCAAGAATTTACCTGAACCACCATCTTCTGGGGTTGAAGCATTTGGTGAGGGCGTCTCAGGGGATGTTGCAGGGCGAGAGTCATGTGGTACACTTTGTGAATGCAGTACAGATGGACCTGACTTCTCCACGCTTGTTGCTCCATTTGGTTGATTAGAAGACCCTCCTATTCGTTCACAAATTACGCAAAACATCACCATATAAATAGAAGGGAATAAATTCATAGAAACAAAAATTTACCAGTTTACCTGGACCGCCTTCTTGTGGTGTTGATGCACTGTGTGGAGTCTTGTGGTGAAAATCAGCTGTTGATGGAGGGTGAGGTTGAGGCCATGCATCGGTTTCTAGATCAGGGGTAGTGGAACCATCTGCTATGACATCAGACATAGAGCGAGCGCAAAATCGTTTAGGCTTCCTCCCCACCATGGTATCCTGAAAATAAGAAACTACTTAATTATTAACATAATACATCCAGCAAAGTCATGCGGATTCAATCATAGAGTGAAAACTAATGCACACTTACTGAAAATTAGTTGGCCAAGTGCCGAGATGGTCAGATAGAGAGTCAAACACAAATCCACAAATGACACGACACGACAAATCCTGTAATTTCACTAAACGGTCCTTCTGTTTTATTGAAATTACACAAATAATAATAATCCATAAAAAACGATACTCAAGACTAGTTAACCCGTTACATACCAAATACTAAGGCCAAACTAATCATTATTGACATCATAGTCACAATCGCCATCATCGTCATGATCAGTATCATCACCACCTTCGTCTTCGTGGAAGTTGTCATCATCCTCAAAGCCATCTTCGTTTACCCCATCATAAATGGGGATGTCATCTGGGTTGTCGGGGATGTCTTATGGAACGACTATGGTTTTATAATCAACTTCAACTACCTCCATATCTCCTATAACACACTCACTGTCATCTGTACCATATTCTCCTATCTGCTGATCATAGTTTGGCTCTGCTTGTGCACGAGTCACTGGAAAATCGTAGTTGTCTCTAGGAACCATCTTCACAGCAACACTCCAATCTTTATCAACTGGATCCGTCACATACCAAACTTGTTGAGCTTGCGATGCAAGAAAAAATGGTTAAGCTGACACAATGTTATCCTTATGAATGGGTACAACAACTCCAGCCTCAACAGGGTCCCTCCCTATCTTTTGATTAATCACAGAATCTCCATCTACCCCTAGCTCTCCATATGTTTTCTCAGTACGCTCTATGTGTCTGAACAATTCTTCTCCAGATAGCAGTGGCGGGGCCTCTCCGTCTTCTTCTGTCCAATCAAAACTTTTATCTTTACGGAAGCTGTGGGCAGTAGGCAAGAAACGACGATTACCCCCATACGCGTGCTTTCTACCATATTTTAACCATCAATGGTGAGTGTCTTTATTGCAAGGAGGACATGCTAAGTCTCCTTTCGTACTCCATTCAAAAAAATTTACGTACGCTGGAAAGTCGTTTACAGTGCACACAAGATATGCACGTAATGTGAACATTTCACCAGTTGTTGCATCAAATGTGCGTACACCTTGATGCCATAAATCATTCAGATCATCTATTAAGGGTTGCAGGTAAACGTCTATATTGTTTCCAGGCGCCTTAGGTCGATCAATAAGGATCGAAAAAATCATACTACCTTGCCCCTTACATATCCACAACTCCGAGTGAAATTGCGTCAACAATACTGGCCATGTACTATGAGAAATGGTCATCGTCCTGAATGGATTAAATCTATGTGATGCCAAGACCAATCTTACACCGTGAGGATCACTAGAGAATTTTGGGTACTTTTCATCAAAAAATTTCCACGCTAAGGAGTCAGCTAGATGCCTAAGTATGCCATCTTTAGTACGTCCTTTGTCATGCCATACCATTGACTTTGCGGTTTTAGAGGACATAAACAATCGCTGCAACCTAGGTTTGAGAGGGAAGTAGCACATTTGTTTGCGAGGAATCTTGGTAGCCGGAGTGGTCCCGTCTAGGTCATCCCCCTGCGGAATTGGTTTATACATATCTTCTCAACAAAAATCACATTTCTCCAAATGTGCCTTCTCCTTCCAGTATAACATGCAGTTTTCGGGGCAAGCGTCATACTTTATGTAGGTAAACCCTAAGGAATCCTTCAACTTCTTTGCTTCATAGTATGAATTGGGTAACTTATCCTCCTTAGGGAGAGCCTCTTTGAATAGTTGAATCATATCATCGAAGAATACGTTTGGCAAGTTATATAAGACTTTGATGTGCAACATTCTAACTACGAATGACAATGCGATAAAATTCTTACATCCTGGATACAACGCACTCTCAGCTTGTTCCAGTATTTTAAGGAGTTTAACAGTTTCGTCGTAACTCGATGAAGGTGTCTCATTAGAGCTATTAAAATCTTGATCGAAATGAGATCCTAATGCATCACGTACCATACCAATCATGTCCTCTCCCCAAACTGTTTCTTCACTACCCAACTCAGTTTCACCTAGTTCAGATGGTTCTCCATGATAAATCCCTCGCAGATAATTAGGCTGGAATCCATTACATATTATATGACCTCTAACTACACTTCTAGTCTCGTAAAACCGGTTAAGACATTTTTTACAAGGGCAACATATTTGTGACCCGACATCCATGCCCATGTACGTAAAGTCTAAGAAGTTGTCACAACCTTCAACATAAGTCGGATTACACCTAGGGGTAATATGATCCAACTCTTATCCATCAAGAATTCAACTAAAATAAAATGTGAAGAAAACTTCATACATCAGTTATACAAGCACATATTATAAGCATTACTAAAATTAACTTAAGAACATACGTTAAGAACGACCACAATGAACTTCAGCACATATTAGTGTTCAAAATTTTAGAACAGACCCGAAATCCCACCCTTAAAATACCCTTTTAACAAACAAACCAAACTTTAACAAACAAACCAAACATTCAGTGTACAATCATCCAAACACACCAAACTAGGGTTACACTGTACACTGTACACCCAAGGAAGAGGGATTATGAAATCATAAAAGATTTTTTACGAATTAATCAGTCTCATACGCGAATTAACCCTTGACACGCTCCAACTGCAAGTGCACAGTTGTCGGTGTAGTGATAATATTCCGGAAATCCGGGTTGTCGAACCCAAGAGACTTCGTTGTAAATTAGCTACTAAATTGTTCTTTGTGTGGGTAAAGCGCGTTGAGTTGTTGTTTCTAATTCTACTAATAATTAAATAACGAGTATCTCAAATAATTCAATGATTTAATTCAAGATTAATAAACACGAATTGATTTCATTGTTTTTTCAAAGTTGAGCAAAGTCAGGATATCTCTACGGATCACTAGGTATTTCACACTACGATGGATTTATGTTCTACTAACACGATGAATTTTTGTTCTAGTTAAACGAGCATAATTATACTGAAGATGTCTCAACCAATAACTATACTTAAACTCTCACAGCTGATTCCTCTAGTCTACTCAAGTTTAAGCACGCATTACGATATTTATTCTACTCTTTGTTCTTAGCTAACTAGCAAGATTCCTCAACCCTAGATACGGCTAGTGTGTATTTAAATTTTCCGGGCAACAAACGTAGATCCCTCTATCGTTTATAACCTAGCACAATTCTATTAATACGTCTACCAATAGAAAAGATAGATGAAAAGCATAAAATACACATAACAAGACAAAAATTCATCAATTAAGCATGATTGCATGAAAGAAAATCCATAAATCACAATACGTAGTGATCAAACCCTAGTTTCCTACGAGATTTCCCGATAAAAGGGTTTAGCTACTCCAAAACATGATCACAATACAAGGTTTCATGATCAAAACAGCAAAACTAGAGAAGAAATAGAGTTTGAGAAGCCAAACGAATGATCCAAAAGCTCCAAGCAAGCTCTCCTAGCTCCAAGCACGTTCCCTAACCTTATAATCCCGATAAAACCAGCCCTAACTCTCTCTAATACGTTCCCAAAGATTTTAGAACAAGTTACAAGTAATTACAAAATAACCCCAAAGTGTTTCCAAAAATATGCTGCCTCCGAACAAGTCGTGTGACTTGTTTCAACAAGTCGTGTGACTTGTTGCCAACACTTAGAAAATTCTGCTGCATCTAACAAGTCCTGTGACTTACTGTCAACAAGTCGTGTGACTTGTTGTGAGAACTTCAGCAATCTGCCTGACCCCCAACAAGTCCTGCGACTTCTGCCAACATGTCCTACGACTTGTTGGCAGGCTTCCAGCAATTTGCTTTTGTCCAACAGGTCCTGTGACTTGTTTCCTTAGCCAAAATTTTCAGCCTTTCTCCGAGTCTCTCCTCGTGCTTCCGAATCATCTCCCGAGCATCGATCTTTGCTTGATCCTCCATTTTGAGCTCTCTTCACGCGTCAATACTCGTATCATCTTCTCACGAGCCTCTTTAGCACTCTTTCCTTCATCTCTTGCTTTCTTCCTCAAGTCTCGAGCTCGCCTTAGTTTCCGAAGTTCGTCTTCTCTTTCCACTTGCTCCTCACGTGCTCCGGCCGTGAAAATCACAACACGAACAACCCGCGAAGATCAAATGTGACAAAATATGATAAATAGCACGTAAAACAATGCAGAAAACTCCCGGATTTCACATTTAACATACAAACTCGTTTTCACAATTAAGAGCATGATTTACTCTACAAGACGCCAAATTCTCCATTATAAGCATACAAAATGTAGCAAAATAAGCAATAAAATAAATCCTAAAACGGAGTTGTCAACCCTAGATAGGTAACTGCAAATCAAATTGTTGAACAAATTGGCAAATTAACAGTCTCATACTTCGAAAAGAAGAAAGTCGTTTGAAACCTAAAGGTTTAATATGCGAATTAACCATAGACAAGTACAATGAAGAGAAGAAGAGAAGAAGAACTCATACGGATGGAAATGTCGCGGAGACATCGAAGTCGCCTAAACCCTTCGCCTGAACCACCAAAGTCGCCTTAACCACCGAAGTCGCCTGAACCACCGAAGTTGCCTTCGAACCCTCGTTGAACCACCAAAGTATCCTTTCCCTCTCGCTAGGTCTATTTCCCTTCTTTCGGCGTAACACGCGTAAAAAATAACATTTACGGCGAGATAACTCGTCGTATATGATAGTAATTAACGGCGTGTACTTATCTTCGCCGTTTAAGTTAACTATTATTTACCGAGATAATAAAAAAGCGCCGTTAGTAAAATATTGTCGCCGTCTATAATGAAAGTACTAACGGCAATAAAGTATCACGTCCTTTTTAACGAACTCTTGCCGTTTAAGCAAAACTAAATAAGGGCCATAATTTTTTTGCCGCACAAGACTATTTTAAGCGAGAATATAATATTTTTCCGTTTGTAACACAAGAAACGGCAAAATGTGCTCTTGCCGCACGATTTTTGGCATGTCTTTGCCATTTTTGTGTTCATTTCTAGTAGTGTTCCAATGAGATTGAGAAGGAACGCATGTGTAGGGTTCCCTATGCCTCGGCCACAAGATCCATCATGTACGCCATGTTGTTTACTAGACCAGATGTGTCATACACGTTGAGTATGACAAGCAGATATACGTCTAATCCGGGTGAGAAACACTGGATTGCTGTCAAGAACATCCTCAAGTACTTGAGAATAGCTAAGGATGCATTCTTGATCTATGGAGGTGAGGAAGAGTTACGTGTAAGGGGTTACATGGATGCAAGCTTCCAAACTGACATAGATGATTTCAGATCGCAGTCAGGATTTTTGTTTTGCCTAAATGAAGCAACGGTGAGCTGGAAGAGTTCCAAGCAAGAGACGGTTGCTGGTTTTACAACTGAGGCTGAGTACATTGCTGCGAGTGGTGAGGGAAAGGAAGCTGTTTGGATTAGGAAGTTCATCACTGAGCTTCGTGTAGTTCCCAGTATTGTGGATCCAATAGAGTTGTATTGTGACAACACTGGAGCGCAAGGAACCCAGGTCACACCCGAAATCCAAACATGCACTCAGAAAGGTCCATCTTATTCGAGATATTATCGATTGAGGAGATGTGAAGATATGCAAGATTCCCACATATGAGAATCTGTCAGATCCGCTTACAAAGCCGCTTTTTCAGCTCAAGCATGGAGGGCACACTAGGTCTATTGGCATACGAGATGCGACAGATTGGCTCTAGTGCAAGTGGGAGACTGTTGGAATAGATGCCCTAGAGGCAATCTTATTTAGTATGAACATTACTTTTGGCTAGAATATTCATCGTATTATTTATGGAGATATTTAATATAATGAAGTCATTAGATTGAAAATGCGTTGATTATCTTTAATATCCCTAGTCGGTTATATTGATTAACAGAACGATCAACTATAGACTAGTATGGGGTTGGATTGATATGGATATATCGCGATCCAACACATGGGTATGCACTAGGGTTAATGTCATACTGGATTGGCCCACTTACGAGAAGGCTACATACAAGTTATGTAAAGTCACAAGCGATTCTCGTAGAGACAACAGTATTGTCATCCTTATACTTGAATTCAATAGATCCTCTAGTTGTGGAGTATTGTGTTTTGAGAGCGTCAAACGCTACACCGTTACAGGGTAGCAATAAAGGCACCTATCGGACACAATCGGAAGCAAGCTTAGAGATGGTAGTGATGTAGATAGAATTTGTCCCTCCCACATAACGGGATCAAATATCCGCGACCACTCGAGGGGTAGTGCTTGTAGAATGTCTGGCCAGACTCATATAAATTAATATAAGGATATTGATTTTATATGGATAAGACTATTCCCAGGATCGAGAAACTACGGATTGGATATACGATAGACCTGGCAAAATGGGCTTTTACCCATTGGACCTGCCCATTTATCCAATTTATAAACAGGTTGGGTCCTAACTATTTATCAGATAGTTATTTATGGACTCCTCCCATTTAAGACCACCAATTTGTTGGACTTTGTGGGCTTTGTCCAGTGTTGCAACAAAAACCATATAAACATGGCCCAATCAAGAAAATGATTTCCAGAACAAAAAAAAATTGATCGATTCAAGTTCTCTGCTTCTCTCTCTCACCGTCGGAAGCAACTCTCCCTCTCTCTCCGGTGCTCTCTCTCTCTCTCTCTCTCTCTCACACACACAGTCGATTTCCCTCATTTCGTTTGTCCTCACTCTTCATGGATCGACGATGGTGATGGTGGACGGTGTCGATGGCGCAGTGCTGGATCGGCGCAGTTGGGGCGGCGGCTATGCGCAATCTCTCTCCGGGCCATGTCGCCGATGGATTCCCTAAATCAGCATCACTTTCCCGTCACTGCTTCGACGAAAGTTGTTTCAGATCTGTTTCTAGTTGTTCGAATCAATCAATTTTGCTTTCAATTTAGGTCAATTTATGATTTGATTGGAGTTGTATGTGTTGTTGATTTTGACCTTGTTTGGGTTTATCAATTTTTTTGCGTGGCTGAGATGAGATGGAGATACGGAAGAAGACGGTGGCAATGGCGGAGAGGTGGTTGTTGTGGTTGTTCCCGTCCAGCGGCGGTACAGGGAGGCGGCGATGGTGGTTCTGGGACGAGGAACAAAGAGATTGGAAGAAGCAGTGGTAATTGAAGATTATACAGGGCTATTACTGTAAATTAACAAGGAGTAGGTTACAAAATGGGGCTAAAAATGGGCTTCCTTCTTTGGTAAGATGTGTGATTGGGTTTAGAAAAAAATCTGCGTTTGCTTAAATTGGGCTTAAATGGGACTACCCATTACTACCCGGGTCCATAAAAATCTACCTAATAAAGTCCAATAAACATGTGGACTTAAATGGAGAATGACCTATTTAAAACCAACCTATATATATCCAACCCAAATCTGCCAAGACCGCCCATTTTGCCAGGTCTAATATACGAGTGTTACTTGTATGTCTCCTGTCCAATCCGAATATGGAGACAAGGGACGAGACAATACTTGCACAAGGTTTGTCAAAGTAATGACTATTTCTATTAGTTGAGTGGCATGGATGTCTTGCTAGAGGCTACTCCATGTTTGTAATTGTTACTACCAACTAAGTAGAAACCTATGGAGTCACACACCATATGGATTAAAAAAGATTTGGAAAGTAATTAATATGAATAATTAATTATAAGGATCAATACGCAACTACTTGAAAACTTAGTAGGACTGATTTGCAAGTTGGAATAATCCGTGTATGGATAGGATTATGATAGGGGCCTTTATCAGTTAACAAGGAGTTGTTGGACTATATAAAGGACACTCCAAACTTATTTTCCCAACTAATGCTCATAACACATTGAGTGAGAGAGAAAAGCAGGGAGAGAGAGCAAGACACAAGGAGGCCGAACCCCCCTTGGTCCGCCCCTACCCATCGGCCACAAGAAGAGGCGTGACCCTCTTCTTCCGCTTGTGTTATTCTCTTCCTCCTTCCAACCCGTTGCTAGCACAGGGCGTGGGAGGATTCTAGCAATTGATCCTAGGTGTGGACTTGCCATAGAGACATGGACAACATTCTACGTTTAAAGTCATCAAAGGAGACAAACAAGGTGACTACGTTAAATCCCTTACTATCGTTATGATTTATCGGCTTTTGATCCTTGGAGGGTCTTGCGCGAATGATTAATTTTTTATTTTTCTCCGCGTAACCCGTTACAAAACCCTACATATTTTACTATCATATTGTAGTGGGGGATTGACACTTAGAGAAAAATTCTAACAATTTCTTGGCTCTGAAAGAAGCAAATTCAAAGCCAAATTAGAATAGTAAATGAAACGGTTTGATGAAGTGAAATACACATCAATTGCAGTTCATAAACCACAGAATCCAAATATAGATCTAAAATTCAAAACAGATTAGTGAGCAAAGAGTTATGGCTTCTGGAAAATGGCATCAGGCGTCCGGGCATTTATTGACAGTTTAAGTACGTCATTTCTCTAGAATCTTATCACTGTTTTTTGTGATCAATTGAGAGGAAATTAAACCAAAATTTTAACAGAGGTTTGTATACTGGTGTTTCAAGAATATATAGAATCATTCCAATCATCAATTGGCGAAATATTGGAGGAGATAATCATGCATGAACGTAGAAAGTGTACTCACCAAAATATTCATACACTCAAGAATCAAAATGCATAATTCATACTTCTGAGCAATATATAATGGCATACAAGTCGTAACCAACACAGAGACTTCCTAGAATCAAACAAACATGATTTTGTGCAAGAATAAGGAATTTACTAAATTTTAACGAAAGTCCAATGAAGTTGAGGAACTCGGTGATTGGAAAACTCAAGGAAATTGAGGATTTCACAATCAAGAGGAGTTAAGCTTTGAAATAGATTTTTGCGGGCTCGTATAAACTGAAGAAACCCATTCAAAGGGTCCAATTATATCAATTAACAAAAGAATCAATGAATTTGATTAAGAATAGAGTTAGGGTCGCAGAAACATCACACCCTAATTGCTCTCATACCACAAATTCACAGAAAAATTCCTTTGAATGGTGAGTTTGTGGAGATGACACGAGGCTGCATTTGCAGTAGAAACATCATTGAAGAGAAGATGATTTGATTTAGTTTGTGATTTGAATCTCAAGAACAGTGTAGCACGTGATGAGCAAATGGGAAAGAGGACTGATTTGATCCTCTGGCCTTTCTCGGCCAAGATGTGTGGTGTTTGGGAGTGTGACATCGCATTCACCATGTAACGGTCGAATTTTAATTTCCAAAAAGTGGCTCTGCGCGGCATTAAGTTATCAACTCAGTTGAGCCTTCTTGAACGTACCAACGATACGTTGAGCAGATGATTGAACGAATGCACAAGTGTTTACGGGAACCGTCCCCAACTTTTATTTCTCAGATAAAAGACTCTCTCAAGATCTCTAAAGGAGTACACATTCGTTATCCCTCAACCTGCTGCAAAACAAGTGCATGAACTAGGTATAAACTAGTGGTGGTTACCTCTGTAACTACCTAGATCATGAACAAACGCATGACCTGCATTCTGCCCTTTTTCTGGCCCAGTACTTGCACTAAAACATGTGCTAAATCACCCTTTTAACTCAACTACGAATTTAGTATATTACATGGCCCAGACAACTCATTTAACATGCTACAAAACTATGTAACACGTCAGGCATCAATCGGGATAGCAAGCAGCTTCAGACCAGCTCAGTTATTCTCCGTTTGTTGCACTGGACCGATGCCGGTCTGGAACTTCAGCAGCTCATCTATTTCGTTCCACCGTCTTCGCGACAGCAGCCACTCAAAACTCAAGCTCTAGAGATTTCACAAGGACTGAGCAACGACCGTCTACAAGCAACCCATCTCGTCTCAAATCTGACCGGGTTGCACAACAAGCAACCAAACCAGATTTTCTCGTTCCACAGCCAATATAACAATAGCCGATGTACCGACAACAAGTAATTAGCTTCGAGGGACTTAGGGACCACGTTGTTGCCTTCTCTCGTAGGTACAACCGAGCCAACGTGCTAACTCGGTGAACCGTTCTCGTCTAAGGGACTTAGCGGTGAGAACTAGGGTAGTGGCGGCAAAAGGATTGCCACATAGGAGGGGTTCCAAATTTAAATTTCCAAAGTTTAGGATATGAGTATGAATTCAGGTTTTAGTATGCTTTTTGATAATTACCCCTTTGTTGCATCACTTTTAATAATTGCTAAATCACCCCATCACATTATATAATTACGCATTTTTTTCAGCCACACTGCTTGATACTAATAGAAATTAATTACACAACGGATTTTTTTGAAATTTATTACCGAGTTATGCTCTAAAAACTGGGGCATTTCATGAATACGATACCACAATGGTGCAACGACTTCCTCTTGGAATACAGATCAGCCATGCAACCTTTGCCCACGACCAACTCGGTCTCTATAGGTAATTGGAGACCTCCACCCCAAGATCTATTCAAGATCAACACCGATGGAACATTTCAGGCAAGCACTGCTCAAGTATAAATAATATGATGTACACACTACGAAAGTTACTCCGTAGGGATGGCAACAGATCGGATCAGCCTAGATCCAAAAGGTTTTGGATCATATTGGATTCAGATAAGATTTTTTTGAATTTTGATCGAATTATCCATCCGACCATGGCGAACAGTATTTGTAGTTCATCTGACGTAAGATCATTATGAATTAGAATTAAAATTGAACTAATATACACTTAAAATCTATAATTTTATCAATTTATTCACAGTAAAAATATGGATCTGTCAAATTTGGGACGTTATCTGAAGTAATAATAAATGTATACATGTAATTATATTAATACATGTATGTTATTGATTTGTTTAGGTATGATAACCTAATCGGATCGGATCGAATTTTGTGATCCATATTCGATCCATTTGTAAACGGATATGATTGGATCTGTTCCATTAAAATCGGATTCGGATATCGGATCGGATCCGACCCAAGTGACATCCCTATTACTCCTCATGGATAGAAGAAGGGCCTATTTATGTAACAACTTTATTATAATAAAATATTTGTACACAACACTTCTTTCTTACAATGATATCTAGACCTTTCCTTAATCTGACACTGAAATCAGACAAAAAGAAAGGGTAAAAGTCTGAAATTGTTGTTGAAATGATTCGATTTGGTTTTATGTTTCTAGCTTTCGTTTTCGGTCCAAAGGAGATGGAGGGACGGAGGGAGGCACACAAGTACTACATGGACCGCGTAACCCATGTGATTGACATATGGCTAACATGACATTTTACTATACATGCCAATTTGCCCAAACATCTATTAATCTCCCTTCAATCATTTACCTTCTCTATCCATAGTCACAGAATATTCACATCCTTATTCATATTCCTATCATTATTCATGGTCCTACAGAAAAGATACACCCAATGTTCGAAGGCGGCCAATGGTAACAAGGGAATGCATTCAATTTATTACATGTATACTACGTTGCATTATACATTATGGTGTGTAAATTTATATGCTTTATACTGCATGTTCTAAAGAAACAGTCTCGGAAACTTCTACAAAATTTAAGGAGATGATTTTAACAAGATAAGTTTACTACATCATATTTGATCATATATGATAGTAGCACTTTTTTCTTAAAAAGTGAAAAAACTAAGAAAGAAAGATTTTTTTTTTTTTTTGAAATAACCTACCATAGTGGTAGGGCGGCATAAACCCCGCTTATATTAATAAGTTGGACTTCCAACCCATAAAACAACAAGTGGGGGACATAAAACCTTACCCACAAATTGAAACAACAGATCCAAAACAAGCCCAAATAAAATTAGCCCAAACAGATAAACTAAAATAGGAAGTGAAAGAAGAAAACAACCAAACAAGACCTAAAGATACAAAGGGACGGGAAGTGTATCCGACACTTGATCATCCTGCTTCTGTATCTCCATTAAATCTTGTTCTAGAAATCTTCATAAGAACTCCAGTGGATGTATCGAATAGATTCGTGCATCTGCGTATTCCAAACCGTTCTTAGCCATTGAATGTGCCGGTTGATTTCCTGTTCTTCCTATATAAACCAGTTCACCCCCAAATCGATCGTTGATGAGATACCGAAGTTCTGCCAAAATGCCTTTCCACTCGTTATACCATTCCTGACCTCCATTCATCCATCTGCAAACATTGATAGAATCAATCTCAAAGATGGTAGACTGGTAGACAAAACCTGCATCTCGCATTAGTCGTGCTATCTCCCGCAAAGCAATTGCTTCTCTCAGATCTGAATCAGGAACCAAGTTGAGAGGAGCAGAAATTGATGAGATAAAACCTCCTTCATGATTTCTTATCACGGCTCCAGCACAAGCTCGCCGATGTTCATCAGAGATCGCAAAGTCAACATTAATTTTGACTGTTCCCAGAGGTAGAAGCTTCCAAATAGAAGGTAATTTCTCTGTGTTCTGATGAAAAGAATTCTCCTCATTACAAGTCCATTCATTATGAATTATGTCAATCCAATTCAGAATTTGGTTGTGAGATTGATCTATGTTCTCAAAGACTTTCAGGTTCTTGGTACGCCAAATAAACCAAATCCAAGCTAAAAACTTAATCTGGCCACTTTCATCATTCTGGATCAAGATTGTGTTAATCCAGTTCCTCTCTCCCGTGGCTGTGCAAGATAAGTCAATCAAAGACCTGTACTTATCTCAAAAAACTTTGAAATAACTGCAGTCTTTGAAAAGATGGAATTGTGTTTCTGCAGGGTAATGGCAAAGAGGACATTCGTTGTGAACAGGAATGCCGCGTTTGATAAGATTGCCTCTTACAGGGAGAATGTTAGCACAAAATCTCCAGACGAAAAATTTATTTTTTGGGGAACATGTATTTTCCAAATTCTTTTCCAATCAGTCTGCACAATACCAGAACTTGAATTTCCTAAAGTTCTTGTTTCATTTCTCTGTCTTTTCCTCTGAGATTCCCTGTGATAACCTGTCTTAACAGTATAATCGCCATTCTTGGTGTAACCCCAACATAACCCATCAGTCACCGAATTGCTACATATAGGAGTTTTCAAAATAGCAATAGTATCTTCAGTATTGAAGTGGTGAGAAATAAGTTAACTATTCCATTGTCTGTTCTGATTGAAGAAACAATTAACTGTAGCATTGATAGGGAGACTAGGCAAACTGTAAGAAGGTCCACCCCCATTATCCAAAATCCAATTGTGCTTGTAGATGAGAGTTTGTTCACCACTACCAATCAAAACTCTGCAGCCCATTTTCAAAATGCCCTTGGCTCTCACAAAGCTTCTCCAGACATAGGAGGGAGTAAAACCAGTTTCTGCATCTAAGATACTGGTATCTCTAAAATACTTAGCTTTGAGAACCTTAGAAACCAATAAGGTAGGATTTTTGTGAACTCTCCAGACTTGTTTAGCAAGTAAAGAAAGATTTAAAGATTCAAGATCTCTCATACCTAACCCACCATCCTGTTTTAGATAGCACAGTTTAGACCAGAAAGTCCAGTGAAGACTTATTTTCTCAATGTTATTACCCCACCAAAAACTGGCCATTAAGCCTTCAATATCCTTAATCACAGAACTAGGAATCAAAAAGCAGGACATGTAATATGCAGGTAAAGCTTGAACAATAGCTTTCAAAAGAACCTCTTTACCTGCAGGGGTTAAAGTTTTCTCTTTCCAGCTTGAAAGTTTCTTCCAAATTCTTTCTTTAAGAATGCTGTAAATCCTTTTCTTCTCTCTACCAATAGCAGTAGGCAAACCCAGATACTTTTCATGAAAATTAGTTGTAGGTACCTGGAAAATTTCCTGTAGAGCTTCTTTAGCAATCTCAGATACTGAAGGTGAGAAAACCAGAGCAGATTTATCATAATTAACCTTCTGTCCAGAGGCATTACAAAATTTGTCAACTATACCCTTCAAAGTAACAGCCTCTTCTGGAGTAGCTCTACCAAAAAATAGAGAATCATCAGCAAAAAACAGTTTTGTAATAAATGGTCTATAGCCTGTAGATCTGAAACCTTGTGGCCTTCCTTTATTAACTGTCTTGTTAATTAAACCTGTGAATCCTTCAGAGCACAACAAGAAAAGGTATGGTGATAAAGGATCACCTTGCCTCAAACCTCTTGAGGGTTTGAAAAAGTCTGTCTTTCCTCCATTAATGAGAATGGAATAAGTAACTTTGGTAACACAGTTCATAATAAGCTTTGTAAACATAGGTGGAAAACCCAACTTGTCCATACACCCTTTTAAATAATGCCATTCTATTCTATCATAAGCCTTGGACATATCAAGTTTGAGAGAGAAAAAACCATTACCTTTGCTTTGTTTCTTCATGGAGGGAATAGTTTCAAAGGCTATAATCACATTATCAGTGATTTGTCTCTGAGGCACAAAAGCACTTTGAGAATCATCAATAATGTAAGGAAGAACCTGTTTCATCCTATTAGCAAGAATTTTAGACACCAACTTGCAAATGACATTACACAAAGCAATGGGTCTAAAATCAGTAGTATCCCTGGGCAAAGACACTTTGGGAATCAAAGCAATGCAAGTTTGATTAATTTCAGAAAAGTCTGCATGTAAGAATTTTCAGAATCAACTTCGTAACATCCTTACCAATAATATCCCAGTAGCTTTGGTAGAAAACAGCAGACATACCATCTGGCCCAGGTGCCTTAAGAGGATGCATTTGATTCAAAGCTTCCACAACATCTTATTTGGTGTAAGGCTTTAAAAGAGAATCACACATAGAGTGGTTAATTTTAAAAGGGATAGCATCAAGAACTTCATCAAGTTGGGAAGTAGTATCAGCCTTGAATAAATCCTTGAAATAATCCAAACAGATCTGAGCAATATCTGATTCTTGAGTTTTCCAGTTTTTATAAGCATAAAAAATACCCCTGATTTCATTTCTTTTCTTCCTGGCCGTACATTTCCTGTGAAAGTAAGAAGTGTTTCTATCACCTTCTTTTAACCATACATCTTTAGATTTTTGCCTCCAGTCCATTTCCTCCTTAAGCAGAACACTGTTGATTTCATTTTGGACACATTTATGTTATGAAGATTCCTTTCATCAGGGTACTGATCTCTAAGAATGGAAAGTTGCTTCTGTAAACTTCCAAGATCTTTTGTCTTGTTCCTCCTGGTTCTTCTGTCCCAATTGTAGAGATGAGTGGCCATTTTTTGAATAGTACCATTAAAAGATCTAACAGAAGAACTTGAGTTTCCATAAGTCCACTGCTGTTCAATTAATTGCCTGCAGTCATCACTCTTTGTCCAGCTGTAAGAGAACTGAAATCTTCTTTTCTGAATATGTCTCTGTTTCTGAGAAAGAAGATGAATCATAATGGGATTATGATGACTGTTAGATTTTTCCTGAACATCAGCATAAGAGTGACTATACATATCAAGAAAAGAGTAATTGGTTAGAAATCTATCCAATTTCTCTTTGGTATGATGTCTGCCTTGTCTGTTGTTTGCCCAAGTGAAAAAACTTCCACTGGTTGGGACTGATTAAGACCACAATGTCTTATACGGTTTCTGAAATTTTCCATTTGAGCTTCACTTCTCAATGAAGAGCCCCAGTATTCATGATGGTCAGTGGTCTCATTAAAATCTCCCATAACTAACCAGGGGGTCAAGGGATTTGGGGTTTTGAGTCTTCTCAAAAGTTCCCAAGATAAGCCTCTGAGAGAAGTATCAGGATCTCCATAGAAACCTGTAAGGTAAACCACTTGGAAGTGTCTTGGGAATCATAAATTTTGCAGTGAATAAAGTACTTATGATATTTCAAAACATGAAGGTTTATGTCTTCTTTCCAAATAATAGAAAGACCTCCAGAAAGGCCTATTCTTGGCACATGAAGGCCATGCTTGTATTGTAACTTGATTCTAATGCTTTCTGCTTTCCTGTGATCCAATTTTGTTTCAATGAGAAACACAATCTGAGGAACCTCAACCCTCACTATGTTTTTGAGGGCTAGGAATGCACGAGTGTTCCCCAATCCTCGTACATTCCAACATAAGGTTTTCATTGTTTCTGGCAAGGGTTGTCATCAACCCCCGCCGATATCTCATCAAAGAAAGACAAATCCTCCATTTTTCAACACTTCTGCTTCTCTTGTTGTCTTTACCAGGAGAAGTAGAACCAGAGAGCAACAATGATGAACTAGAGTTTTTTGTGTTATCACAAATGAGGAGAGAATTAGATTTCTCTCTGAGTGGCTGATTAGGAACAGTAGCAGTTTTTCTCTTCTTTTTCTGGGCTCCATTGCAATCTCCAATGATAGAAGTCACTGCTTGTTGAACCTTGATTACTTCTTTTCCTTTGTGACTGGAATTGTAAATTGTATTTGGTTT
Source organism: Linanthus parryae (assembly GCA_023055425.1). Classification (NCBI taxonomy): domain Eukaryota; kingdom Viridiplantae; phylum Streptophyta; class Magnoliopsida; order Ericales; family Polemoniaceae; genus Linanthus; species Linanthus parryae. The sequence continues at coordinate 130,140,910 of JALGPY010000001.1, forward strand.
TACCTTACCATCAGAATGAGTCTCATCTGTAGTTGCTGCTTGTTTCTTTCCTGTAAAAACACTGTCACCCCTTTCATTCAAATTGGGTTTCTGGACTGGACTGTGAAGGGGGTTTGAAGGGTTCTGAGCACTCCTTAACCATCCCCCATACATGTTGATAGTCTGAAATCCAAGTCTCTGCTTCCTCTTTTGCTCAACACAGAATCTAACTTCATGACCAATTAAGCCACAGTATTCACAATGGAAAGTCAGTTTCTCATATCTTATATCCACCCACATGAGTTTACCAGATCTGGGATTTTTGATTTTAATACATCTTGGTAAAGGTTTGTTAATGGACAAACCAACTTTGACTCTTATATATCTCCCATCCCAACTAGCTTTATCAGGAACTTCAACATGATAATTAACACCCAAAGCATTTGCAATTCCTTCTCCTAGCTACTTTGACAGTTAAGCATTCAGAAGGCATGCTTTTCAGGTGCAAGACATGAACTGCTTCATTGTAATCTACAGTTAACATGTTTTGGCCTTCAATCCAAGTTTTCGTTACAATCAGGCTTCCATTAAAAAGCCATGGCTGACTGTATAGAATTTTCTCAAGATCTTCATGGTTTGCAAATATAAATTGAAACAAGTTTTTCCCAAGAGGTATTATCTGGAATCCCTCTGGTTCATCCCAAATATTTTATAAGGAAGCATGTAAACCTTGTAAATTTATAGATCTATGTGAAAGATCTTACCAAAGATGGAGTTTTTGCAATCCTTTATGCCAGCATCAAAGGAATCTTCAGGTAATTCAACCACTTGTTCTTCATCTTCTGTCAGTTGAATATTTGAAATTGACTGGGCTAAATTTGCTTCTGAATTCATATCTTCAGGTTACTGACAAGTTCCTGCGTCCATGTTGCAAGAGATTTGAAATCAGAAGTGAAGGAAAAAGAGAAGAATCAGTGAAAAGGCTTCAAAGAAGTACAGTGTCCTCTTCCAACAAGAGGAATTTGCAGCAGTTTCTGGTTTGTAACTGCCAGTAACTGCCGTACTTGGTGGCTAACTGCAAGAGGATGATTAGAGAAGGGAAGAGAGAGGAGAGAGCGTTTTTTAGAATAACAGTTCCAATAGATAAAGTAAGAATTGTATGTAAAGGTAAAATAAGAGTAATTTGAACGCTCTCTTTAATAAAGTACTACGATGTAAAGTTAAAACGATATTGACAACTTGTTAAAATAAGAGTAATTTGAAGGCTCTCTTTAATAAAGTACTACAATATAAAGTACATGTAAACGGTATAAAGTACATGTAAATGAATGTACATGTAAATGTGATGAGATGAGTATATACTGGTGAATAAGCTTTTTCTATGCGCGCAAGTCAGCCCGGACACTGTGATAATAAAAAAAAAAACTAATAATTGAGAAATAGCTTGATCTCAATCTAACCTATGAGCCTTCCACTCTTCATAGTTCATACTCTGGGAGATATTAAAGATGTAAATCATAAGATGTGTTGATCAAGTGTTAAAGGAGTTCATGTTTTAGTATCATATTTTTTGAAAACATGATATGAACTCTCACGCATGAGCCCTGTCTACATGTACGTGTTGGGATTTATCACATCGAAATCCCGTGCAACGGAAAATCAAACACGGTCACTACACGAACACGCGATATGGAGAACGAGAAAATAAAGAACACAAGATTTAACGTGCTTCGGCAAGCTGCCTACGTGCCCGGGGCAAGAAAGAATTTTTACTAGTACGAAAAACCGTACACCCACAATTCTCTCTACAAGCTCAACTCTCCTACGCACTAAACCTGTGTGCCACTCACGAGTTGAACTGATAAATACAACAATAGCTAGCACCACTATTTATACTAAACTAGAGAAGATGGAAAAGCCCACCAAGCCCAAGCTATCACCTCCTCAGAGATCACCTCCTCAAAGGGGAAATCAGACGCATCGGGTACACGATTCGTCTTGTGAAATTCGAGACACACCCAAATCCACCTTGGCTTGAATTCTACAAGTGCCAGCAAATTCCGCAGCCAACTCCGTTGTTGATGTCAACTCCGCCGCATCCGTCATGCTCGTCATACACGGCCCCTCACAGCACCTCCACCGAGATGCTCCCATTTGCTCCCCCTCCCTGGGGCAGCTCCTCGCACCTCTGACACGGGTGTGTCCCAAAGTCTGCTACTTTGGGGAGCGGTGTGGCTCTACCTCTCCACCTGCTCGAACATCATTGGAGAGACCACCACCATCCAGGTCAAGTGCAAATGATACTCGCTTCCTCTTCACTTCTGCGTAACTTTTTCTTCATCGATATCTTATCTACGGTGGATTGTCAACCTTCATATGCTTCTCGATCACTTTGACTGGACAACCTCCTTGAACAACCTGCAACTCTTGTGTAGCATGCACCTTCTCCTTCTTGCGCTTGAACGCCCTTGCACGTCCACCTCGTGCTCCTCCGCGTCCGCTCCCGGTGCATCTCCTTAGTTGCTTCCCTTGTTCATTCATACGCCCCGCATGCGCATCTCGCCGATCTATACTCCTTGCCTCTTGTGTGACAGAAGATCCACATGTCACAACACTCCCTACAAGTTTGTATAGACCATCAACCAATTTCCCATGCAGCACAGTCTTATTTGTCGTAGACACAACCTCAATTGCTCCATCTCGAATTGATACTCTACAACCCTTACTGTCCAACATCCCCAATGAGATCAAATTCTTCCTCAAGTCTGGCACATGTCTCACCCCCGTCAGCGCAAAGATCCTCCCATCAAGCTTACGAAACCTTACTGTACCCATACCAAAAGCTTTACTAGTCGAGTTGTCAGCCATTATGACAGTACCCCCATCACAAGCTTGATAAGTTGCAAACTGATCCCTGGCTACACACATGTGAAATGAACATCCAGAATCTAAAATCCATTCCGAGTTCTCATTACCTGAAGTGACTGTCATCACATCCACTGGATCTTCATCACTGTCAGACTTCTGAATGACTGCTGCCTCTGATGGTTGATTCATCTTCCTCAATGCTCTGTACTTATCACAATGCTTTTGAATATGGCCTTCTTGACTACAAAAGTAACATCGCGACTTGTAGTCATCACCTTTGGATTTGGAATGTCCCCTCCTATGGTCCCTTTCTGTTGCCTCCTTCCTCGATCTTGACTTCCCTCTGATGTATCCATGATTCCATCAAGTTGCGTCTTGTCGCTCTCTTTTGTCCTTACTGACTCATGGGAAAAGAGTAGTAACTACCTCATCTAACTTGATCTTCTTCTTCAATCTTCGCATCAATCGCATTCAACTCTATTAGAACCCTGTTGAACTCATCCAAGTGCTCCATAAAATCCTTCCCTTCGACAATTTGCAGCGCATACAACTGTGCTTCAAAAACAGTCAACTCGTAAATGACTTGGACTTATACCTTCTCTCTGATGCAGGAGAAAATTGGAGAATTAATCAGTCGCGTCCAGAAAAGCAGTTTCGGTCAAAACGCAGAATCAGGGGCAGAATTGAAGGATGTCGGATTCGCGCAAAATCATACATTATTTTGAGTGGAAACGATGTTCTAAACAAAACCCGTGATGAACCACGGGCACCGCCCTGATTTGGTCAAATTCGGTCATTTAGGGGTCCAAATCAGCTTTTTTTCATTTTTGGTAATATTTATTTCACTAATTTGGAGGTCAAATAAAACCCGATTTGGGTAAATCTTCTAGCTGAGTGTTTTATTAGGTTAGTATTATTATTTAGCATTAATTTTAGGATTTTTACCATATTTTGAATTATAAGACTTTTCAGCTATTTATACCCCGCTTGTGGGTAAATTTCAGCGAGACTTTGATTATTGAATTATTCAGAACTCTAGAGAGCTTCGTGCCCTAGTTCTTTACCCTTTTCTTTGTTGATTCCGCTGTGAACCCTCGCTCGGTTTTTAACCCGGCGTCACTCTCCAACTTCGTCCAAAGCTCGTACGGATCCATCTCATTGATGACCTTCCGGAGTGTACTGTTACCGAGATACAGCCGAATCGTGCTATTCGCCATCTCTCGCATCTCCTCCCACTTGTCATTCGTCACCCCCGCCGGCTTTTCGGATTTCTTCTTCATGAGAGCCTTGATAAGACTTTCCCTCTTCAACATATTTTTCACTTGTTTGCTGCCATAGAGTGAAATCGTTGTGGCCGTTGAATTGTTCAATCATGAAACTAGAACTTTTCACCACCAACACACCAATCTGTAAATTTTCGTCAACATTCTGCAGAATCTGACACCAACAATGTGTCGAGAACGCCCAACAACCTAGAGTTTGACTCTTGTTTCAACTCAAACGGGTTCTGGAGCCCAAGATACGTCAAAAACAATTTGGTCCAAACGTGCGCGAATTGAACACTGAAGCTCCACGAGCGCAAAACACTGGATCACTTCACCTGGTGATGTACGTTTCTTCCCCACCAAGCACATGTGCTTCAGAGCAACAAGAAACCCAACCTTATTGCTTCCTTGGCAATTCCACCAATCTGCAATCAAGGTAACAACTCCCACTATCAATTAATAATTATAATAAACTATTAAAAGATCTAGGTTACCTTATTCTTGCTGCTCAATGAAGACCGTACCCACCTACGCCAAAACTCGCCGCCGATTACACAGATCCTACTTCTGTTGTTGCTGCTCTTGGTCCTCTCAACCCAAGAGCGACACGCTTTGTCACCGTGAGTTCTTCAAGACCGCCACTAGCAGCTGCCACAAGGTTCGTCATCGTCGGAATCTTTATAATCCCGTATCCGTTCTCGTCGCGTGTATAAGCCGGATCGTGAAGCAGACTCTGATACCACTTGTTGGGATTTATCACGTTGGAATCCCGCGCAACGGAATATCAAACACGATCACTACACAAACACGCAATATGGAGAACGGGAAAATAAAGAACACAAGATTTAACGTGTTTTGACAAGTTGCCTACGTGCACGGGGCAAGAAAGAATTTTCACTAGTACGAAAAATCGTACACCCACAATTCTCTCTACAAGTCTCTCAACTCTCCTACACACTAAACATGTGTGCCACTCGATCACGAATTGAACTGATAAATAAAACAGTAGCTAGCACCTCTATTTATACTAAACTAGAGGAGGTGGAAAAGCCCACCAAGCCAAGCTATCACCTCCTCAGAAGTCACCTCCTCAGAAGAGAAATCAGACGCATCAGATACACGATTCGTCTTGCGGAATTCGAGACAACCCCAACAGTACGACGTTGATCAACACATCTCATGATTTGATAAAATTAGTCACAATCAAGAACGGTTGCCGACTAGCTAAAACATCTCCACGTCATTTCATTATGAAAAATCCTAGAAAACGAACAAAGATTCTATGCGAAAGCAGTTGAGTGCGTGTGCATGCCCTAGGGACACAAACCCTAATTGGGGTATCCTTGTACCATCACAATTCAACAAAGGTAGGGCCTCACTTCAATAACTAGATTCTATTCCCAAACTCAAACATGCCAATCATAGTCCCCCAACCCCTAAACCCCACTCTTTTCACTTTTCCTATCCCACTTTGATAAAATTCACACAAAGATGCCACAACCACTGCCACCACTCTTATATATACTCCCCCATTTCCTCTATTCACTTCTCATTCATCACAAACTATACTTCACTTCAAACTTCTTCTCTCGCACTCATTAGAAAATTAAGAGCTAAAGATGTCTGGTGTATGGGTGTTCAAGCAAAATGGAGTGATCCAGCTGGTGGAGAACCCAGACCAAGGCGAGCAACGCCGGCAGAGTGGCGGCGTGGGGAGGAGGAAGGCGTTGGTGCACTTGCCCACTGGCCAAAGGGTGTCGTCCTACAACGCGTTGGAGGAGATCCTCAACGGGTTGGGATGGGAAAGGTACAACGGCGGCGACCCTGATCTTCTTCAGTTCCACAGGAGCAATTCCATTGACCTAATATCGCTTCCGAGGGACTTCTCCAAGTTCAGCTCTGTCTACATGTACGACGTTGTTGTCAAGAACCCTAACGTCTTCCATGTCCGTGACCTGTGATCGATCGAAGAAATGCATGGTATTTTGAATTTTTACTTGAGATGCAAGTAAGTGTGTGCTTGTTAATTGATGCCTAAGATAGTCAGGTTGGTGTCATTTTTATTTTGTGATATATTTCAGTAAACCTTGAAAATAAATTTTGCTTGCTTGGTTCGTGATGACTGTATGATTAGATAACATCAACACTACATATACATTTACTTTGATGCCTTGGAAGTGCAAAGATGAAGAAGAGATGGAATGTTTCTGTGACAAATAAAACAAAGGACACCTTAAAAGATTAGTGTGTGGACTTCTTTTGTGTCAATTCAAAATCAGATTTAAAAGTTCAAATAGTTCACCAAGTATGTATGGTCATTCTGAAAAAAAGCTCCTTACAATGGGAAAAGGTCGATTTTAGCTACTACTATTTAAAAATAAAAATAAAATTGTAGCCAAAGTCGTATACTCATATTAGTGTAATTAATATAAATAATTACACCATTAGTCCCTATGTAAGTGTGTGACTGCTTCGCGACTTTACTCTCCTTTAAAATCAGATCCCAAAAAATAAGTTTTTGGTTTTTTGTGTCGTCTATATTGAACTTCGATTTTAATATGAGTTAGTCTTTTAACTCGTATCTTCTACAGTCTCTCATTTTACAGGTTTTTAGGGAAGACTTATGAAACACCATAGTTACAATCTTTTTATGTATGAATAAGTAATTTGTTCAAACGTAGATGTACCATAAGGTACATGCCCACATGTCAAACTGCTCCTTAAAATTTTGAACTGGTAGGAGCATGTTTGGGTCCAGCTTGAAATTTCAGTAATTGAAGGAAAAGAAATACGAGCAAATAATATAGTTTAAATTATGATGTGAGAAATATTTTTCATGTGCTGAACATCTATATTAAAATTTGAGTTCATATTGCAACCTTATAGTATTTTCTAACGAATTTAAATAAATGTCGTCATTTGAATATATGATATTTGAATTTTTTTGCACCTGGACAAATTGATAGTTCACTTCTAAAAAAGGATAAAAAGTAATATTTAATCAGTTCATTTATTTTTTTATATATACATATTACTACGTTAACTTATATTAAGATACATGTTCTTTTTAAATTTTGATATATAATAAATAAAATATTATTTAAACATATTTGTAATATTATGTCAAACAACATTTATACTTTAGAAAAAACAGTCGTTTGCAAAAACAAAAAAACTTTGGTGTCTTTCCGGTGTTTTTTCATACTATTGGTAGTTAAAAATATTTTTAAGTCTAATTAGATGCATCATAAAGTAACAAATTTACATCGGTATGTACTTAAAAATAATATTTGAGTAACTTAATATTGAAATTAAGTAACTTTGTCAAATGTGTTTTTAGTTTTAGACAATATTTCTTCTTCACAATACCAAATAATTTTGTACTACTGTTTTTCAGTGTGTTTTATCAAATTTTTTGTAGTGTTTTTCCTTTTTTTAAACCGATGCCAAACAGGCTCTATGAACAAAAGAATGATTGAGAGAGTTTGAGACATCCAATAGGATAATAGTAACCGATTGAGTTCACCTTTTTGATACGGGATGGGGCGGGACTCGGATTCAGTTGGTTGGTTACATCAATCAAACGCGGTCCCAAAAACGCGCGAAGACCAGTCCGGGATTTGGGGGATTCACGTGAGTAAATCTCTTTGAACAGTTTATAATAACACGTGTCGTTGTGTGATTTGTTGATTCTATCAAACTAAAAGTTCTTTTGCCCTCTGTTGGCACAGTGAGCACGTGCCTCTGATTCGACATGTCATGAACAACCCCACAAGGAAAGCCACACACACCGCAGGGGTTTGACATGCCGCTACAGACTCTGTTTGAACAAATTAAAAAATACTTCCTCTGTTTCTTTTCTTTCTTCCTTCTTGTCTAAAACGGACGTTTCCTCTCTTTCTTCCACTTTCCTTTTATAGTAACCTTTGCAAGAGTAGTTGACCAAAATACCCTCATCCACAAACCTACCAAACTACACCACCAGCCGTTCATTTCCTCAACCTTATCTCATCTCTCTCTCCAACCTTCCCATATCTCCCTCACTCTACAGACATGGTAAAGAGCCTCTCTCCGATCCCCCGCCCCTTCTCTTTCTCTGCTTCTCTCTCCGATCCCCTCCCTCGTTCTCTCTCCCTCTCCTCGTCCCGTCGCCGTCGTCCCGTCCCGTCGTCGTCTCCGTCAAAGAGAGCACCAATTGCAAACGGTTGAGTTATGGCAACGGTGGAGTAAAAAATCAGTAGATCTGAACTTTCTCGTCGCCGATCAATGGAATTTTGACCCAGATCCGAACGCTCCCTCTCTCGGCGGTGGTCTGTTTGGTGGCCGCTTGTTCGTTCGGTTTCTTCTCCTTCCTCTTCCGTTTCTTCTTCCTCCCTTGTTCGGTCTCTTCTTCCTTACTCTGCTTGTTTCTTCTTCCTTTGTTCTGTGTTCTTTCTTTCTTGTTGATGTATTTTTTTTGCTTTGTGATGTACAGATTTGTATAAATTTGGTTTGGATAAATGGATGATTTTTTTGCTGTAAATTGTTGGGATTATGCTGTTTAATTGCAGGGCTAAGGTCATTGTTGTTTGTTCTTGTTGTTATTTGTATGAATCGGGTGTTTGTTGTTCTTGGCTCTGTTGCAAACAGAGAGAGAGACAGAGGGGGAGGACTGTGAGAGAGGGAGGGACATGAGGGGGATTAATGTGAAAGACTAAGGGCAATTTGGTCTTTTCACTCAGTTTCTTAATCTACGCGAATACAGTAAACGGAAGAAAGAGGAGAAACTGAGGAAGTAAGAGAAACGGTGAAAAAAGTACCGAAAAAACACGTTTAAAAACAGAATCAAAAAACTGTTTGGTATCTGTTTAAAAACAGTGTTTAAAATTAAAAACATGTTTGGCAACATTTCTTAATTTAATGTTAATTTACTTGAAAATCATTTTTACGTACAATACCGACATATTTGATATTTGTTGCATCTAATCATAGTTTTTTTTGAAATGGCTAATCATAGTTGAAATGTCTTTAAACACCAATTGTATGAAAAAGACACCAAAAAAAACACCACATTTGCTGTTTTTTTAAACAGCTGTTTTTCAGCATGTTTTTGTTTTTAAACAGACAGAAAAACATGCATACCAAATGGGTTTAAAAAAACAACCATGTTTTTAATCAAAGTTGATTAAAAACAGGGATGCCAAAGATGCACTAAATTTAAGTGATTTCTTATTTTTTTTAGAAAAAATAAAAAAAGTTATTTATTTTGTGCATAGTAAGTTTTTTTAAAATTTTAGTTACCTTTTTAGTAGAAAATGTTGTTTACTTAACTTCTATTTTATATTCTAAGAAGTAGTTTTAAAGAGTAAAAAGATAAAATAGTTGAAGTTAGAAAAAACTAACTTTTTTTAGTCTTATAAAAATGTAAAAAGTTATCAAACATAAATTTTAACGAAAATGACATGATTAGAACTTTTTTATGACTTTAAAAAAGATAAAAAGTCGCCTACTCCCATGAACGCACAACTTTAGAGTTCGTTTTTGTTTTTGTCATGAGTTGAAAATTAAGATTAAAATTTAAATGCATTTGTATATTGGGGACAGATAATTAGTGGTACATCACAATATTTCATAGTTACAGGTAGGGCTGCCATGTGTCGAGCTGGGTTGGGTTAAACCGGGTCACTATTTTGAAAACGTAAACCCAGGCCCAACCCAACCCATCGTCCGTGTCACTGTTTAGAGGTGGGTGAATGAAGTTCTGTTTAATTTGGGCATCCTTGTACTTCGATCCAGTCTCTAGTGGAAAATTTTAGGATTCAACTCGGCTTTTGGAAGGGGTCCGAGGTATTGGTCTTGAATTTTGGTTTGAGTTTTCGACTTCTTTTTCAGTGTTTGGGCATCAATTTGATTTCTTTGTGGTTTGTACCCAAGTAGGATTGTGTTAGTTGTGGCTAGCTGGCCGATGTGGCGGTGTTGAAACTGAAAGGAGATATTAGATCTCCATTGTTTTGCAGAAGAAGGTAGAGAGAGATAGGGAAAATCTGTAGAGAGAATACGAAAATGAAGAGATTTGTACATTGAATTCTCATTAACCCTAAATGATAAAAAAGTATACAATAAATACATCAAGAAAGAGCCCTTGGATGTGATGTACAATCATCCAACGGTTGGAAGCCAAACGACTATAAACAATTGTCAGAAACCCTAATACACGCCTAATACACGTATGGGCTGAGTGGACGATATGGGATTTGTCTTGGGCTTCAAACACTTCGGCAGACTGTGAGCTTCGAACACCAAGAATAGGCCCAAGACTATTATAACACTGAGCCCAATATTATGTTGGTTAATTCCTCCCCCCCCCCCCCCCCCCCCCCCCCTTAAACTGTTGGGGGAGCACATACCATCAATTTAGTTTTGAAGCGATCAAATTGAGCAGCTAGGAGTGATTTGGTGAAGACATTAGCAACTTGGTCTTTACCTGAAATAAACGAGACTGTAAGTTCTTTGCGAAGCAGCTGACAGTGATTTGGTCACACGCCATATGGATTAAATTAGACTTGGGAATTAATTAATATGATTAATTAAATAGGATGATCAATACGCAACTGCTTGCAAACTTATTAGGACTAATTTGCAAGTTGGACTAATCCGTGTATGGACAAGATTAGGAGAGGGGCCTTTATGTAGTTAAGGAGTTGTTAGACTATATAAAGGACACTCCTAGGTTATTTTCTCACTAATGCTCATAACATACATTGCGTGAGAGAGAAAAAAGCAAGGAGAGAGAGAGCAAGACAAGTGGCCGAACCCGACCCCCTTGTCCGCGCCCTACCTCTCGGCCAACAAGAGTTCGAGCCTCTTTTGGTCTTCGTTGTGTGATTCTTCTTGTTCCTTCTTCCACCGATTTCTAGCACAATACGTGGTGGAATCTAGATCTTGATCCTAGGTGTGGACTAGCTGTAGAGACGCAAGAATATTTTGTGTTTGAAGTCATCAGAGGAGACAAACAAGGTAATTGTTACTAGAACCTTCACCATCGTTATGATGTCTCTTCCTGTGATCCTTGGAGGGTCTTGTGCGGGTCTTAATTATTATTTTTTCCGCTGCGTAATCGGTTGTAAAACTCAACAGTGGTATCAGAGCCAATTTTCGTAGCTCATAACGTAGTTTATGTGTTACCATTATGTATATTTTACACTTTAATCATTGTTACCGCGTAAAACGGACAAATCAAGCATATTTGATGCAATTTGTATATAATACAACCAAACAAGACCTAATATTTCATTGGATGTAAGAATTAGTGAATTTGGATCACACAGGATGTGAAAATTTTGGATCTAGAAAACTAGGGTTTGGGCACAAGTTGGAAAAAGGTTTTTTATTTTTTAATTTGTAAACAACTAAACTTGGGCAACAAGGATGAAGTTGTTTCGGAAACAACCTCCCAAGGAGGTTCGCCCCCCCCCCCCCCCCCCCCCCCCCCCCCCCCGGGGACCGCTGTAATACCCCAATTTTATACAAGAAGCTAATTTGATAATTTTACATAAAGTATGGGAGTATATTGTGATTTATAGAAGTTATGAATGAATTAAATCAAAGAAAAGGGTTGTAATTGTAGTTTTAAGAAAGTTATAAAGTAGTTGGATATTATTTAGAAGGTTATACTTATAGTTTCCAAGAATATAAAAGTTGATAATTTAAAGAATAGGGAAGTAGTTGTATTCTAAAGAAGTTAGATATATTAATCAAACTAAGTGAGGGGCCTTAATTGTAGTTTCAATAAGTTGTAAATCAACTAAATTAAAGAATGGGGTTATATTTGTAGTTTTGAGATGTAATAAATTAGTTGAAATGAAGTTTAGGGGAGGTGACTGTAGTTTACAAGAGTTAATATTGAATATAATGAAAAGGTTGGGGAGTTAGTTGTATTTTAGAAGAATAGTTGTATGTATATACGCATAGTATAATTATCTTTAACCCGTATTTTACATAACCCGACCCGTATATCCGTATAACCCGGTGATGTATACCGTATTACCCGTATTTCCTCTATTGACCCGACCCAAAACCCGTATTTTTAATTAAAAATTATTATTATTATTATTATTATTATTATTATTATTATTATTATTATTATTATTATTATTATTATTATTTTTCTCTCCCAACCTCTTCCCATATTTTTCTCTCTTTCTCTCTCTCTCTCTCTCTCTCTCTCTCTCTCTCTCTCTCTCTCTGTAAACAACTCCTCCTCCTCCCTCACATATCACCACCCCTCCTCCCACATTTTTCTCTTCTCCTCCCTCTTGTTTCTTTTTCATCACCCGAACACACACACACCCATAACTCCTCTATTAAAAAACTCATCATCTTCCTCATCCTCTCTCTATCACCATCCTTCTCTTACACCTCTACCTCCTTCCTCCTCCTACTCTCATATTAAAAATTCACCATCTCCTTCCTCACCCCTCCATCACCATCCTTCTCTTACACCTCTACCCCCTTCCTCCTCCTACCTCCTCTTACAATTCATCTTCTCCCTCAATATTTTAATCACCCTCCTCTCCAAATTTCACTATAAATAGAACCATCCTCCTTCTCATTTTCACCACCCACACTTCATTCTTCTCCTTCATCACCACCTCCTTCTTCTTCTCCCGTTGGCCTAACACCACCACCACCACAATCACCATCATCACCAACAACATCACCCCCTCACCACTCTCTTTCCAGCCCTCACAATCTCACCCTCTCTCCCTCTCGGCAAAACCCAGCAGCCACAACACCACCAAAACCCCACTGCCACCATCACCAAAAATCACCGCCACCACACCACCTCCATCTCCATCCTCGTCACCACCACCATCACCACCATGCCTCCCAATCTTCCTCCATAGCTCTCTGCCCCTTGTCTCTCTCTCACATCTGTTTCTCTCTCTCCTAAATCCAGCAGCATCAACACCCCCAACAACACCACCAACATCGTCACCATCACAACCCCCATCTCCACCGACGGCACCACCACTGTCACCACCTCTCCTCCATCACCTCTCTGCCTCCACCCCTCCCAACCTCTGTTCTCTCTCTCTCTGTCAAACCCAGCAGAAACAACCACCATTGTCACCACCATCCACGACGCTACCACCACTGCCGCCATCACAACCGGCACCCATCACCTCCACCTCCCTCCACTCTCTCTCTCACCCCTCGATCTCTCTCTCTCACTATCCTGCTCTGTTCGCCGAAGCCAGAAACAGGAGAAGAGGCAGCAGCGGCGGCCAAGCCGCCGCCGAACCAGACCCGAAGGCCGACCCGACGGGAGCCCGGCGCCCCGCTTCACTCCGCCTCTCTTCCTCCACTTTCAGACCGTCCTCCATCCTCCTAGAGGTCCGACCAGACTCTAGGATGCTAGAAACCGCCACCCCAATCGCCGGGAAGCCATATTTTCCGGCGAGTTTCCGGGTCAAGTTCGGCGATCGATATCTCCTACATTCGGTAACCAAATCGGTTAATTTTTGCCTTAAATATTATTAATTGGAATTTAATTAGAGTTTTGCATCATTAAAATGGCATGGGTATCCTTGAATTTGAAGATTCATGTTTGGATTTTGAGAAGAGGAAGAAGATGAAGGAGATGGGTTGATTTTGTCATTTAACTAAAAGTTAGGGGTGCTAAGTGTGAAGTCAGAAACTAGTTATGCTAGTAGGGGGTGACTAAGTGTGTTATTCATGAAAGTTGGGGATCTTGTTATAATTAGTACAATCTGATTTTATAAATAAACCTAATAATTTCTTAAATCAACTAAAAGAGATTATTTATAATTTATCATATATATAAAAAATATATAATCTTGTATAAAAATGTAAGAAGAGAATACTTGTGTATATTTGACCATTTCTACATACAAATTTATGAACTAAACATAAATAGATTTTTTTTTTGAATTAGACTTTTAGCTACAATTTAATAAAATTGTTGATTTAAATAAATAAATATATATAACTACCCAAGTAATATAAGCACAAAGGTAATATCTTTATAACTTAGATAATTTATCACAATTAAATAACTATAAAGCATTTCATGGGAGATTTTATTCATTAAAAATATATATGTATATATATTGTATGGAAAAAGAGGTGTTTAAATTATTTTCTAAGCATTGGATAAAAGCTAAGAGTTTACTTTGTCTTGAAATTTATATGCTATTATTGTATTAAAGTTAACCAAATTATTTGTGAAATAATAATAAAATTTACAATTTGAAAGGGGGGCTTATGCCTAATTATGTGTTTAATTAAATATTAATTTTATTAATAATTCACTAGCTAATTATAAGTTGCCACTTAGTTTGATAAATGAAAAAAATAAAAATAAATAAAAGAGTACTTATTCTACATAAATAAATAGCGAGTTTGGTTGGCATGAAAGTTTAAAATAAGAAGATAACTAATATTTAGAACACACATCGCATTACTTGCATTTTACATGATAGTTGAAACTTAAGTTTGATAAGGGATTATAATTTGTAGGCGACGAGTTCGTAGACGAAGGCTACGTCTACCTGTAGGAGCTATTTCGTGATATTTGATGTTGCTACGGGAGGTAAGTAAATATGCCAGACTTAGAGCCTTATCTTTATTCGTGTCGAAATTGTGATTTCGTTATATCTCGTCTCAAAATGAATAATTGATTTATGTGTCTTACTTGAAAGCTTGCTTTGCTTGTCGATAAACAATTTTTGAACTCTTACATGAAAAGTAATAATACGTAATAACGTAAAGTGGAAATAGTTGTGCGGGTGAACAGTATTTGGTTACTTATATATTTAACTCGGTCGCAACCTGCCGAGTCGCTCCATGTACTTACCCTTCTGGCCGCGAGGAGTCTTTAGGGGGTGTCGACACTTATGGTCATGTTTGCTAGTGAAAGGAAGGGAAAGGAAAGGAAAGGAAAGGAAAGGAAAGGAAAGGAAATGATAGATTATCCCCGTATCAACAAGATGATTTAATGAGTTTTTGAGAAAATGATGTTTATAATTAAGACAAGGAAATTTTGGGAAAATATCCCCCGTTTTGAGATACAAAGGAAAGTTGAAAGACTCATATTTCGAGCAAGAAGTCTTATTATGTTTCTTCACTACGTGAGATCATGCTAAGTTACTTTATTAAAGTGGATTACTATTCCTCATTATTTTTCAAAATGAAAATATGCCTCATAATCTGTTTACACGTTTGGGTGTTTGCTTACTCAGCATTTCTCGCTGACTTTGGAAAAACTTCGGTCTTTGTTTTATTCCCCCGCAGTTCTAGGAGAAGGGAGCTCGGCGTACGGGAGTCATCGTATCATATGATGTCTAGTAGTAATTTAAATAAAGCGAAATCGTAGTCAATCTCACCTTGTGTAATAGTAAGTTGAATATTGTGTTAAGACAATTTGTGAGTTGTAATATATGATTATGTTGGTGTTTGTTTCAGTTACCATTGTTCCTAGCATCCGGGCTTAATCCCGGGTGCGGAGTGGCGTTCTCGTATTTCCTCCCCGACGGGAATACGGGGTTGTCACAACCGCCCCTCCCTTCCTTGCCGCCCAAAGAAAGCCAAGGGGCCGGGCCTCCCTAGCGCACGATCTAGCAGTGTGGGCTAGGGCCCGGCCAGCCCCAATGCCTGTGGCGGTCCTTTAGGAGTTTGGCCATAATGATGGTGGGTCCTCGTGGACCGTTTGACCCTACTTCATCCAAAATCAATTAAAATTGACCAAGCAAGTTAAATTAGATTTTAACTGTTTATGTGCTATATGCTTGGTGATTGGATATGACCTTAGATGTGGATGTTGTGAATGTTTAATTTTTGTGGTTTGTTTTTACGGCTTGCAAGTTGATAAAATTAATGTAATAGTTAATTAGGTTCTACGGCATGCGAGCCGGTCTTCTTCTCAACTTGTGAGATCTTTTTATTTAGTTTAGATGCTAGCATTAGATAAAATAAATGATGGTCAAGATATGGCGAAGAAGAAGCCCAAAGAATTGAAGGACCGCAAGATCGGGCATTCCACAAGGCTAAGAAACTATGGAGCATGGACCAATTTGTGGTTGTTTATTTATTGTCTTATTGTTTGTTGTCTTTTATTTGTGAGTTTGCCCAACTCAAAAATAAGTAGATAAGTTGATATGGATCAACAAAACAATTAAAATTGAAAAACTAAAATCCCCCAATTTAAATATTGCGTTTTGCCTTCTCGTTACTTAAACACTCATCATGATCATGATTACCAAGCTCGTGCATGCCAAAACCAGATTCGTCATGATGTGATGCGATTGCACAAGCAAGTAACGTGAAATTGTTTGAGTAAGAGGTTGGACGCAACTAGGTGATTATAATAAGATTAAAAACCTAGAGGCAACCAATTGGAATTAGATGAATAAGTTATTATTTGTCCAATTAAACTAAGAGTTGCATGGGATGCAATTGGAATAGTTCCTACCTAAATAACTAATTTTGTGTGACTTACCAAAGCATGCTCAAAAGAAATGAAATATGGAAAATATAATGATATTTTCCGCATTAATATGGAGGGTTATTAATCCGAGAAATATAGTGGGAGCTATGTTTGACAATTTACGTCCTTGTTAAATATAGTTAAACGTCACAATACTTTGAATAATCATTTTTGTGTTGAATACTCATGGCATTAAACAAACAAAACGCGACTTTATGTCCTTAAGAATGACAAGCTGTCTGGAATCTATTTTCTAGACTGGTATAAAATTGAGAATTGTTCTCAAATAAAAGAAAAATATTGTACATCGTAGAACATAAAGTTCTCTTCCCACCAACTGCCGATAACACTAAAACCTAATGGAAGTAACATCAAAGAATGTTTCTTTGGATGTCACTTGCCTCGCGTTAGCTGCCATGAACTCTGAGCTTTGGAAGCAAGATGAGAAACATGGAGGCGTATGATATGATCATACATTAAAATAAGATCTTTCAAAGAGCGAGCTAGACATGAAAGGTTTGAGGTGTAGCTCTACGTTGCACTCTCTTGCTTAGCACTCGTCATGATCAAGATAGAATGAGTTCGGGCTTGCCAAAGCAAGGTGACTTGATTCATCAAGATATGACGCGACATCACAAGCTAGTAATGTGTGACTGCTGAATCAAGAGGTCAAGCGCAACTAAGCTGTTTCAATGGGATTGAAAGCTTAGATACTGAGAGTTATCTATGAGATAGATAAATAATAAGTAGTTATTCGCCCAAATGGACCGATAATTGTATTGGATGCAATTATAATTTTGTTCAAAGGTGATTTACTCAATATGGGTAAGGGTAAAATCATTAAACAACATGGGTGTAAAGCAACATGGGTGTAAAGCAACATGGGTAAGTGTATTGAGAATCGTTAAACAAAACAATCATAAAAGGGATAAGGCAAAACATGTTAATGGTTAACAACATGGGTAAGGGTAAAATGTTTGCGCCGACCTCATGGGTGTAAAGCAAGCTTGTTGCTAAAATCAAGTTGTCTTAAAAGTCCCATAGGTGGTGTATCGGAAGAGAGACTGCCCAAAGTACCTGGAAGGAAATAATAAAGGAATTATGAATTCCAATTTAGGTATTTTGTTGTAGAATTCAATTTATCTATATCATCATCATGAATATATGATACTTGATGAGGATCTCACCTTTATAAAAATGTGGAGGATCTCAAGAGATGCAGACAATCGGGTGAGCAAGAAATAAACCTACACGTGGGGAAATGAAGCAAGGGGTTGCTGAATTAGCCATAAGGAATTATCTCTACCTTTTTGAAATTGTTCATGAATTAGACAAAAGTGATTATGTCCCTGCTATGAGTATGTGCGTTATCATAGTTTCTTGTTTGGACAAGAAAGGCTTTCCATTTGTTCTGATATGCATTATTGTAATGGAGTTTTGTCTAATGGATTGTATATTCTTAATCATGGTAATTTCATCTAACATTAATACCAAGAGGTTTGCATATAATGATACGAACCTCACTTATCTTTAGCATTATCGTTTATGCCACATGAATAAGAGATACATATCTAGAACTTCGTAAGGATGTATTTCTGGACTCGTTTGATTATGAATCATATGAGACATGTAAGACTTATTTATTTGGCAATGATATGACCTTTAGGAATTATACATATTGATGTATGTATGCCGCTAAGCACAAATACTAAAGGTGGTTTTCAGTACTTCATCATGTTTACTGATGGCATCAGTGAATATGGATTTGTGTATATTATGAAGAAACAATTCAGAATCCTTTGCAGATTTTAAGGAATTCAAGAATGAAGTAGAGAGAAAGCTTGGAAAAACCATTACGATTAGATCGTGGAGAAGAATACTTAAGCCTAGAGTCTGACAAGCATATATGGGAGTGTTGAATATGATCCAAACTCGCTCAAAGAAGAACTTCACATGAGTATGGTGTGTCTATGATGAGAGATCGGACCTTGTTGGACACGGCTCGATCCATGATGCATCAAACAGAACTTACAGTTTACTTTTAGGGGCCATGTTCTAATTACAGCAAATTTCGTCCTTAACCTTGTTCCATCTAAATAAATTATGAAAAATACCTATGAGATATGGACTAGGAAGTGTCCTAGTACTTTATTCATACAGAATTTGGGTCACGAGGTTTATGTAGATAGTTTACAGAACTTGAACCCAAGTCGGATAAATGTACTATGTGGAATATCCTGAGGAAACAAAAGGATATTATTTCTACAATTCAATCGAGAACAAATTGTTTGTTGCTCGAACCGCTGTGTTTCTAGATAGAAATTGTCTCTAAAAGAAACAGTGGGAGGACAGTAGAACTTGAAGGAGTTCAAGAACCACAAAATAACATTAATCATTTGATGGAACATGAGCAGGATCACAAGATGTTGTGGAACAACCCACTCAAGTAGGTTAAGTAGGATATGTTAAAGGGCCAGAGAAATATGGATTTCTCGTAACCCCGTGGTGTATTTCTCTTGGAAATGATCCTAAAACCTATGAGATGGCCACGAGTGGGACATACTCTCGGTAATGGCTAGGAGCCATGAGATACGAAATGAAATCCATGTATATCAACAAAGTATGAACTTTTGTGGAACCATCTAAAAGGGTAGGACCGTGAAAATGGGTTATGAGGAAACCAACATGGATAGCAATGAGATTAATTTTAAGGGAAAATTGGTTGGAAAGGGTTTCATGTGAGTTCATAGTATAGACTATGACGAAATCTTTTCTCAAATTATGATGCTTAAATCCATTCGCATCTTGCTTGCAGCAATTTGTCTACAGATTAAGTCAAGCTTCTTGGAGTTGGAATCTTCGATTAATAATGAAATCATGGTTTGGTTCCATCAAGAAAGAATATGAAGTTTGTGTTTACAAGAAAGTTAGTGGGAGCACAATTATATTTCTGGTCTTGTATGTGGGGACATACTAATCATTGGGAATGATAAACCTACTCTGAAATCTTGTAGAGATTGTCTATGGAATTGATTTCCAATGATAGACTTAGGAGAAGCAACCTATAAAGATCTAAGGAGATAGATTGACAAAGTTTTTCAACTTGAGTCAAAGCACATGTGGTGTAAGGTGTTGAAACAGTTCAACATGTAAAGAATATGGATTTTACCTATGTCACATGGAATTAATATTAAGAAGGCTAATTGTCCTTCCAATTAGATTGAAAAGGACAATGTGAATAAGATTCACGAGAAACGTCATGTTATGCACTAGGCCATACATGTCATATGGTATGACATAAAGATACCAGTCAAAATCGGTTGAGTGTCACTGGATAATGATTAAGAATATCCTTGAAGTACTTGAGAAGAACTAAATGATGAATTCTTGATAAATGGAGGATATGAAGAGTTTACTGTAAGGGTTTACAGTGATGAGAACTTCCAATCTGATAAAGATGACTTCAGATTATAGTCAAGTTTTATGTTTTGCCCTAGTGGGAGGGACTGTGAGCTAAAAATGTTCCATGCAAGATTAAGTTGCTGATTCTATCACAGAAGACTGAGTATATTGGTGCATCAGATGCACATACTCATAAGATTCTATCTCATTCGATTGTGGATAGAGGAGATGTGAACATATGAAAAGTACCTGCAGATGTCTCTCTTACCTTGCGCATCGGAGGCGTGAGGACCGCGCTAGATCAATAGGCATATGATGCATGACTCTAGTGCAAGTGGGAGACTGTTGGAAATATGCCCTAGAGACAATCTTTTTCTTGTGACATTTATATGGACTTAATGTTCATTGTGTTATCGATATGGGGATATGTTAATATGAAAGAAGTCCTCAGAATATAAATGTTATATTCTTAAATATCCCTAGTCAAGTACTATAGTTAAAAGGACGACTGTATTGCATCGAGACTAGTATGTGGGTAGATTGATATGGGGATATCAAGTCTAACACATGAGTATGCATTAGGAGTAATAGCATACTGGATTGACCCACAACGAGAAGGCTACATATAAGTTATGTAGAGTCACAAGTGCTTCTCGTAGTGACAACGGCATTGTCATCCCTAGACTTGAAGTCACTAGATCCTCTAGTTGTGGAATGTTGTGTTTTTTTATCGTCAAACGCTACACCGTAACAGGGTAGCAATAAAGACGCGTATCGGTCAGAATAGGAAGCAAGCTTACAGATGATAGTGATGTAGATAGAATTTGTCCCTCCCACAATAACGGGAGAAAATTCCACGGCCACTCGAGGGATGGTGCTTAAAAAACGTCTGGCCAGACTCAGATAAATCAATATAGGATATTGATGTTATGTGCATGGATAAGACTATTCCCAGGATCGAGAAACTATGGATTGGATATACGAGTGTGACTTTTATGTCTCGTGTCTCAATGTTTAGTGAGAGAGGAGATAGCGCAAGACAAGAGGCCAAATAATTTTAATATCCGGAAAATGATATTCATAAATTAACTAAAATATATTCTTAATGATAATTATATATTAGTTTTTAATATAGTTGTTGAATACATTAAAAAATATATTAAATTATTTGCGATCTGCAGATAATTCGGTCCGATCCACAAAATTGTTGATCATATTGGACTAGAATTTTTCCAACCCGTGATTCGCAGATCAAATTTAGTTTAACCATAATCCGGACCGATCCGATCTAATTTGGTCCGTGTTCAATTAAAAACCGTGATCATAAGCAAATTGAGTTCCAAAAAAGCACTAAACAAGCACTAAAATATCTCAAGTTGGTGACATATCCAATGATTGGTACGTAAAGTGGTGGCTGATTTGGAAGATACGGCGTGGCAAAACCGTGATGACACGTAGACTTTTACACAGTTGGGTTTCAGCTTCTGCTCACGTGAAATCCCATCTGCCCCTATGATTGAGGGACCTCAAACATTCGCTCAAATACACTCTCTCCTTATTATTGGATTCTCTATCCACAGCACTTCACTTTCCTCACATAGCAACACTTTCCAAAAATTAACCTTAAATATATGGCTTCTTCATGAATTATCTTTCTTAATATATCATTATCATGTACTTAAAACATGCTGCTGAACGCAAATGGATGCTAATTCAATGACAAAGTGTTAAACTTAGAGTCCGGCTATATGACGCAATTCTTAAAAAATAATGTTCAACTGCATTTTATGTCTTTTGACTATTAGGAATCTCGTGAGAGACTCGCTTCTATGTTGTATGTTCTGAAACATAAACAATTCAACCGTCAAAACAACATTGAAACTGACACTGTGCACGTATGTACGGTAATGATGTCAGTACAATTCCTACATTATTAAACTTGTCAAAACCCAGGGATCCAAAACAAAGCTTTACTTACACATGACCTAGCTTCTTAACCAGAAGTTACGACAAAACACGTTAACAAAAAGAACGTACACACACACCTTAATTTCATCATTTGTACCGACAATATTATCTAATGAGCCACGACATGGGACACGGATCATATGTCGCGGACGTGGAAGACGTTAGGGTTCTTGATGACGAGGTCGTACATGTAGACAGAGTTGAACTTGGATAAGTCCCATGGGAGGGATATTAGGTCAATGGATGACCTCCTGTGGAACTGGAGGAACTCGGGGTCGCCCTCGTAGTACCTCTCCCAACCCAAACCCTCCAAAATCTTCTCTAGCGAGTGGTAGGATGAAATTGTCTTACCGGTAGGCAAGTGCACCAACGCCTTCCGCTTCCCTAAGCCGCCGCTCTGCCGCCCATGATCGCTCTGGTCGGGGTTCTCCACCAGCTGAATCACTCCGTTCTGCTTGAAAACCCACACTCCTGACATTTTTTTTTTTCTTCACTTAAAATGGAAAGCTAGCTAGTGATGAGTTTATGTGGTTGTTTGAGAGAGCAGCTCAGAGAAAGAGTGTTTGAATGATTTGGTGATGAGTGAATAAACAAGGGAGGAAGAGGGGGTATTTATAGGAGTGGTAGCTAGAGATATTGTGGGGTTGGGGATTGATGATGGGCATGTATGAGTTTGGGTATAGAATTTTGGATAAAGTTGGTTCCACACTTGTTTGCATATGAGGCTACAAGGGATGACCCATATACATGGGGTTTTTGCAACTTTGTGGGCACGAGTCCTCTCTCTCTCTCTCTGGAATCTCTGAGCCTTCTTTCTTCCAATCAGATAATACATATAGATTCTCATGATCACTAAGCAGGGGAATTTTGGGGACACTACTGTTCTATTCTTTCTCATCTTATTTTGGCCCCATCCATAACTCTTTGGGAGTTTATTTCATGCTAATCAGTTGGTAGCTCAAACACCTTATTTGACAGAGATATATTCTGTATTTTATTTTCTTCACTATCTCTAGAATAAGAGAGTGAAGGACGTCTAGGTTGGTTTTCAGCCTTTATCTTTTCTTTGTTATCTTAGTTTTAATTGTTTGTGTTTAATTCTTCTGTGCCCCTTATGCAGCTCAACCAATCCTCACCCACAATGGTAAAAGTTTCCTCATGATCCCCATTGATAATGACTTGTCAAAAACCCTCCATTGCATTTCGGACAATCTTTTGCTTTGTTTTGGTGCCTCCACCAGTTGCTATTAGCTTTAGATGGGTTTGATTCTTATCCAATCAGCCCACAACTTTGAAGAGGATCAGGACCATGCATGTACTTTAACAATTTGGAACTGAGAAATGATATTCACTGTTTATGTCACCGAACGTGTGGAGTTCTCCATTTTGCTGTAAGTTTTGTCGAAATAAAGAACAAGATAATTATAACAATTACTAGATGATTATAACCAATATAAGTATATAACTCCTAATACACATTAGCCGTGAATTGAAACTGTGAAAAATAACTCCTACACCTAAATAGCGAACTAAGAGCATCTTCAATTTCATTTATATAGCAGTTATCTTAAAAAAAACAAAATAAGATGGAAAATATATTGTCTCCAATAGGCTCTTAATGACTTTGTTCTTTATTAATTTTAGCGGGTAGTTCTCTATATTGAAAGAGCCGGATAAAGAACTTTACATTTTCTTTAACCATGTTCATGGCGGTTATGTCTAAAATTTCCTAAAATTCTTTTGCATGAAATATTGAAAATGTGTCGCGTGTTATTTAATAAATCGTTTAATTAACCTTATTGGGGCAATTACTGAAATTTTGCAACATTTAAAATAAAGATGTTTGATTTTTATGAAATTATAAATAAATTTTAGCTAATACTACTAATGATGCTCTAAGACGTTGCAGAATAAGCGGTTATATATATCACCCCTCATTAGAATTAGCAGTACCACATTATCCGCTCTTTAAAATACCTAGTTGACCTTTGAGTGCGGATATAGTGCTTGCCAGTGTATTTGAAATTCTAGTTAAGGCGGTGGTTCAAGCAATCCTTAACTATTCTATGTCTTGCTTTCTGCTTTTGAAATATGTGTGGTCAAACGGAAAGGGTGGTGTAGGATTTCAAGTGGAAAACGGAGGTCACAAGGACGAGCATGTGCAGGGTGGCGTGGGATTAGGTTAAACAAACGAAGTCTTCGGGTGGCCTAGGTAGTTGAGATTTCCATTCTTTCAATCTTATTTTGCTTGCTAAGTATGGACAGAGAATTATAATGTTACCAGATTCTCTTGCGGAAAGAGTGCTTAAGGCTAAGAATTTTCATTCATCGGGTTCTTGGAGACTTAGCTTGGCTACATTACGTCTTAGGTTTGGCGAAAGTATTATAGCGAGTCAAAAGATACTAAATAGAATGCTTTATAAATGAGTAAGAGATAGTTCGACCATTGACTGTTTTTCAAGGAGTTGAATCCCAAGACTTTGTTGGTTTTAAGGTTTTCTCCTCTAATCGCAAGTGCAGTTTCAGGACAGCGATCTGATTGATTGATTTCAATTCGAGACAATGAGACAGCTTTAGGGTGAGATCTTTTTTCGAGCATGTGGATGCAGAAGTGATCCAATCTATTATCATCCCAATAACAATCCAACAAGACATATGGTCTTGCTTAGTATGTTGATACCATAGGAGAATACTATTGCGCCATAAATAACTTGGAAGAAGAAAATTGCAACTTTAAAGCGCGCCTAAACTTTTTGAGGGATAAATCACGCCCACTTTCTGAGGGGTTCTGGAGATATCCCTCCAGGATACAACAACTTGTCTGATTCTACAGCCAGCAATGTGCAGAAGTTTGTTTACAATCTCGGTGAAACTGTGATTGGGTGGAGCGATCAAATCTGCTAGAAAATGACTTTATTAATAGTACATGAAATGACATAAATTGTGTTCTTTACACTACTAAAAAACAACTTGTTACGACGGAAAATATATTCGTCTTAAACGGAAAACATGTTGTTAGAGTGAAAAGACGATGATTTTTTCATCCAAAACTTGTTGGAATAAGTTCGTTTCCTTCTGAAAGACGATGATTTTTCGTCCTCTTTAACCTTTAGGTGACGACTTTTGGCGTTGTTTTAGTAGATGTTTTTTTAGCTTCGTCGTTGAACTTAAGTCTAATGTTTTCGTTGTCTTCTTTAAGCAATGACTAAGGTAGCCGTTTTGCCCTTTGTCTCGTCATTGTTTGTTGTAACGACGAATTTGCTCGTCTTCATGCTACTATTTTGCTGACAACGTTATTCGTTGTTCTCTTTTATTTGGTCATCTATCTCACAACTATTTTGGTCGTCCCCCATTGTATAAAAATATATAAATTCATATTAATGAATAATGTTTGTGTTGTTGATAAAAAAAATGGTAAATTACGGTTAGGTGACCTGTGGTTAGGGCTCGGTTCACTTAACTGACACGAGTTTTAAAAAGTTACACTCGACTAACCCGTGTTTTGCTCCGTTCATCACTTAAGTATTCCGTCCAATATTTTCGTCCAGTAGTTGCATTCTAACCCTTACACTTTAAAACCTTTGTAGCCCCAAAGTTGTTAAAATTTACACCCACTAATTAACTCAAAAATAAATAGTTAAAATCAAACTTTATTCTCACAAAAAAAGATCTCACTTTTCCATCTTTGTCATCTTCTTCGAGCTACCAAAACATAGTCGCCGCCTCGATCTCCACATGACCACCACTCCACTCTCATCCCTCCCACGTTCTGACTTATCTCTCTCCCTCTCTCGAATCGACCGGCGTCGACCTTCAATGGAACGAACGACGACGATCGCCACTAGGAAGGAAGCTGCAGCAGCGGTGGCGGCAAACCAACGACCTAGATGCAGATCGATTCTTGATACCGCCATTCCGATCTAAAGGAGATTGCCGAGTTCTTGGCGGCTCTGTCGACGAGAAGGAGCCGGTGGCGGTGGCGGGGGATTAAACTCAATGAATCAGCCAAACTGTCTGAACCTCCCGAAAGCATCAAATCTACTTTTTTTGTTGAGGCTGAGTAATAGGTTATGGTTGTCTTGTGGTGGTGTAGATCAAGAGAGGGAATGATGGTTGAAGCTTAATTAGGGTTTTAATGGGACACTTTTTTGGTATGAAATTGGACAGACAATTATAAGATTGGGGTCGATTGAGGGTAAATACATTTGGGTGTGGGTACAAATGAAGTTCAGTGGTGGATTACGGGGTATGAGTTTGGTTTGGGTGAATTTGAGAGTGGGTGGTTTGGGTATGAGTCTCGATTTGGTACTTCAACTTCCTCTTTTGGGTCCACTTCACCTAGACTCCCTATGTTCTTCAACTACTGTTGTTGTAGTTCCTGAACAATCCGGCGAAACACGAACCATGTTAGTCGATGAAATTGATGGGTTTAGAGGTAACGATAACTAAATGTTATGGTGGGTGGGTTCTGCTGAGGAGGCGGAAGAGGAACACGATGGTAACTTCAAACGGGTGTTAGAAGAAGATTCAACAGAATTGGTATGAGTAGATCAAAGAAGCCACTTGTTCTGGATTGAATTGTGTATTGTTGGAGAAATTGAATATTTTTGATTGTCAATGTGGTGTATTCAATGAATGGATAGATGAATAATAATGTCTTGTGATGGATTTGGTTTTGATCAATTAGCATCAAGTGTATTTTCATCTAAAGTCTGGGGTTGGATAGGTTTGAGTCTCAATTGAAACTACAAGGGTTAGAATGCAAATACTGGATACAAATATTAGACGGATTACTTTATTGATAAACAGTGCAAAACACAGGTTAGTCGGGTGTAACTTTTTAAAACTCCGGTCAGTTAAGTGAACCGAGCTCTAACCACAGGTCACCTAACCGTAATTTACCCTAAAAATAATTACCAACACATACCACAAACAGCTTAATACATAAACTAAAATCGCAAAAACTTTTATATCATTAGAAATTTACATCAGCACCCAATCATCGGTCCAATCTATATATATATAAAAGCAGACAAGTGCTCAAATGCAACAACGGAATGCCATTTGTCATCATAAATTTATCCTCCTAATGACATGTATTGTGCTTACTTAGCACACTCAACCAATAATCACTTGCCAATTGTAACTTACTAAAATAAATTTCCATGGTGTCACTATACTCATCAACTAAATTAAGTTCACAATTTAACTAATTAAATGCAAGATTTTTTTCGTAACTGATATATAATTATGACTATAAATTACATCTACCAATTTAAAAATGACAGGCTTTTCCCTACCAACTTCACAACCACAAGTTTCCGTATGATTAATGTAATTTAAAAAGATAATTTAAGCTTATTTGTTAAACTTTTTCTTTCTCATGTTTGTAACTCCTGTATACTCATCAACTAAATTAAATTCACAATTTAACTAATTAAATGCAAGATTTTTTTCGTAACTGATATAAAATTATGACTATAAATTACATCTACCAATTTAAAAATGACAGGCTTTTCCCTACCAACTTCACAACCACAAGTTTCCGTATGATTAATGTAATTTAAAAAGATAATTTAAGTTTATTTGTTAAACTTTTTCTTTCCCATGTTTGTAACTCCTGTTATAACTTTCGTTCCAAATATTTTATTCATTTGGAACTACATTAAATAAAATTTCATTGTCCATTTATTGCTCTCTATTACTAGGGGAAAAAATCATTTGGGATTGGAAATTGTAACTGAAAACCTGTTTTTACCCATTGCTTTGAACATTCATCTCTTGAGAAAATCCTTTCCCTTTCGATCGCTTTAGATCTTTCACTTTTATCATCTGATTTTTAGTTTAGAGTGTGTTGATGCATTTCTCACATTTCTGTAGCTAGATGTGACAACTATTGTTGTAATATCTTCGGAGAGCTCTCAAAAGAGTAGCTGTTGCAAGTCTCTAATGGCATGGGTCAGTTCCTCTATTATATGTGAAGGTTAGACATATCATGTCATACTCCTTGCCAAATTAAATTATTTGTACTTTCTCAAGTTATAATTCCACAAAGAAACT
Organism: Linanthus parryae; assembly: GCA_023055425.1. NCBI lineage: Eukaryota > Viridiplantae > Streptophyta > Magnoliopsida > Ericales > Polemoniaceae > Linanthus > Linanthus parryae. The sequence continues at coordinate 130,168,939 of JALGPY010000001.1, forward strand.
AAACCATATAGTTTCTAATATATTGTTGCGGCAAATTTCGAAGTCAATGGAGATCATGAGAGTGTGGAGACAATTTGACATGTTATCTTGCTTGCTGGTTATTCCTTTGCAGTTAGAATTCTTAAGTTAAGCGATAGTCAATCATACTCTTTACTACATCAGATCGCACAATTGAGCGAGACTTTTATTTTTAATGACTTCACCAAGGGGTAGTCCTGGCATACAACACAATCTCAGGTTCGTCCACAAAAAAAATTCAAAATTACCTCATCTCATGGTTCGGGCGGAGTATATTAATTCTAATAATTTTATAATAGCACCAAATAAACAACCATTTCCACAAGTGATTCATTTGTGCATTGAAATTTGTTAGAAGATTTTGTTTTTTAAAACTTTTGTTGATTAGGAAATTGTATATCAATTATGAACTGATATTTCATGTAGTACTCCAACAGAATGAAATTGCATGTTATTCACGAGCCTCTTCTGTCATATTCTAAAGATGAAAAACTATAGTTAGAATGACAAAATTTGGTGACTCCAATTTCAAAAAACTGAATTTCTCAATTGACTTCCGGGACTAAATTATTTACTAATATTGCTCTTGCAAAGTTGATGGACCATCTTTGGTTATCATCATCAAGTTGCAACCTATCAGGATTTTATTTTATTTATTGATGCACCATCTCATTCGTTTTTACATTTTTTTTTCAAATTCAAAGAAAGCCTATGTATATGACACGGTCTGGAGGAATTTGATTTTAAAGTAATTTGAAATAATTATTTAAGACTGAGTATGGTTTCTACACACATCACATGATTTGAAGAATTTACTGCAATATAATTTATAGGATATCGGTAGATGTTAAACTGTTTGAAAGAAGTGACATGCTTCCAATATGTGCAATACTAACTTTTGAGTATTCGTTTGTGCGCGGATTTTCTTTCGACTTCTTGTATAATTTCATTTATATTTTTAGGAATGACATTAAACTGTAATATCCGAAAATTACAACAGGGAATAAGTAATTACAACAGAAGAATAAGTTAGAAAGTGTTTAAAATGTGGGTATCCATATATAGTTGAGGTTAATTTACTTTTCATGAAGCTGAAAATGCTATTGGAGATATGATTAGATTATTCCTCGATGCTAAAAGTCTATAGGAGATATGTCGTAGGGTTATCTTGCAAGGTTCATATGTCTATGAAGGTGGTGTGACACAAATCTTCCTAATCGACCATAACTCCAAATTCACCAATGAACTCTAATCTATTCAGCTAGACCTATTCAAGAAAGTGCCGAGGTTGAGCCTTGAGCCATCATGTGTCAAATAACTTTCATTGAGGTTGTGCCATTTCAACTTCTATGTGGAAGACGATCAATGCGACAACAAATCAGATTTTTCCACAGTCTTTTTTTGGCGAGTTTGTTTTCATGTCATATCTAATTGTCAGCTCATACAATTAATTTGTGTCAGTTACTAATCATGATCAAATGAGAGAGATGTTGAAGGTATGCTGTATTAATTCGTCTATGGGATTTGTAACTGGTGCGTTCTCGACTATAAGGTAAAAATGCAATTTCAAAGACAATGCAAATAAAGAAAAACAATGTAATTCACCTGGAAAACACAGGTATAGCAGAGCAGTAAGTTTGAGCTTATGATTCACTTTCTCAGATTTTGATTGTTTTGCTACCAAATCAGTTTATTTCTCATATCAGTTTCAAAGACGATGCAAATCAGAAAAACTGCGTAATTCAGATGAAAGCACACAAGTACACGAGAATAGTAAGTTTGAGTTTCTAATTATGATTCACATTCTCACTTGTCGATTGCTATTTTTATTGCTTTGCTTCAAGACCAGTTTCTTTCTCAGATCAGTTTAAAAATGATGCTAATCTGAGAAACTATGTAATTTTACTGGAACACAAACCAGAGAAACTGTGTAATTAGGTGGAAACACAAAAGTACAGCTGAATAGTAAGTTTAAAATTCTGATTCACGCCCTCAGATTTCGATTCCTTCTGTTTGCTTGCAAACTAGTTTCTTTCTTATGTTTCTCTTTCTTGATTGTTTTTCTAAGTTTTTGCTTTGATTCCTTTCTTGATGTCTACTACGTACACATGTTTGAACGTCGTATGCCTATCTTTACTACGATATGGGAGCAAAATAGTTCAACTAGGTAATGAACCTTCCTAAAATATTCGGTGCCTACGACGATAAGGGGAAATGCAGTTTTGTGTGTGATGTAGCTGGAAAAGACAGGTATAGATCTTTGCTCAAGAATAGTAAGTTTGAGATTCTGATTCCTTTTCACATATTTTGATTGCTATGCTTCCAAAATCCAACTTATTCTTCCCACCTTATTGTATATACTATTACAATATTTGCTATAATAATATCATGCACTATTATTTTGCTTTTTCATTTATCCTACCCTAATCGTTTCTTCTTTTTTATTCAACGATGGAAGTTAGAAATTGGGGAGGAAAGTACAATCTAGACTTGATTTTCTCCTAATAACTTACAATTAACCACGAAATTCGTAAATATGATAGAATGTTTATATGATTCATACACAATAATCGTTGTCTTACAATCAGCAATGACAAGTGTGCACAAGAGATTCCGACGGGGAGAAATTTGTGTACACCGTAAGTAGAGGATCAGAGATGGCACAGGAAGAGTTGGGTTGTGTGTAGGGAGAGAGTAAGGCAGTAGTAATGTCTGAGAGAGAGACAGAGGTTTGGCAGAGCTTCCGCGTACGGCTAGTGTGTTCTCCTCTGTATGGAAAGGTTAACGTCCTATATATAACGGAGAATGTGACCGTTGCAGTGTGGTTAATGCGCCCATCAATGGCGGCTTAATTAGCTTAACCGCAACGGCACGTTCGTCCGCCTATATAGGGACCGTTACAGCACGTTATGCGCGAATACCGGAACCGTTATGAGGTTGACCGGGTTTATGGAGCTCGTGCCATAAATCTCTCAAAAGCAGTTACTAAAGGTCGCGCGCGGGCTTGGCTCGCACGCGACAGGACTTACTCTAGCCTCCAAACCACTAAGTCCCTACAAGTCCCGTGCAGTGGTATGCGAGGGCCCTGTCTCGCAGCCCCCACATGGATCAGCGCGGCTGGTGATCCAGTGTGTGTGGAGCACAATATGGTGTGCTAGATGGTTGCCACGTGGCCAAGATCTGTCAGCTCAAAAAGCACTATCTATATTAGCCCCCTTTCTGCGCGTGAAGGCTCATAGCTGGATAGACTTCCATGCGCGGAAACCAACATACGCGTCGCCGCCACGCACCAATTCAAATATGAGTATATTCAGCCCCCGTGCGTGCCATTATGACCTAAAACCCCTAGAGTCGTGCCGTCTGGCCTTTAGGGTTTTAGGGGTGACGTCAGCTTGTCCTGTGATTGCGCGATTCGACGGTGACGGTTGCGATTCGACTATTGAAAGGACGCAACCCTTCATTGTTTTTGGATAAATACTCTGTACTCTCCATTGTTTCAAAGCATCACTTCCTTTCTCTTAAAGTGAATGATACCCGGAAGTCTTCGAGAGCAGATTCAGATAATCAATCACCAGTTCTATCTTGTCAATCGTCTTCTTCAACTGTGTGTATCCAAGCAAGCTTTACGAGAACAAGGTTGGCCTTGTTCAATTTTATTTATCATACCAATGTATACTTTGAACTGTGTTGGATCTGCAAACCCATGACATATTATCTGTTTAAAACTTGTGAAGAAGCTCCAATCTTTGAACCCAATTTTGATTTAATCCTTCTTGATAATGGCCTTGGATGTAGGGTTTTGAAATCCCTGATAATGCAAACAATTTCCAACCTCTAATTTCTGAAATTGGTACCAGAAACTGTTCATCTTTCTTTCCACAGATCTTGAATCTCATAATTCAAACTGAAGTGTGGCCTATTTCTCCCCCCTTTTTTCTTGCTTTTCTGCAGGAATGGCAAAGACAAAAGGAACTAAACCCACCAAGGAGGACGAAGAAATACCCGATCTTCCGCGAGCTCTATGGTGAAAAGCCACCTATCTGGGTGGCAAAGACTTCTATCACGCTAGGGTTAAGGCAAAGAAACTGCCTGCCCCTGTCTCTGGTGAAGGGTTGCAAACATTAACCCCTCCAGTTAACTCGGCCTTGCTCCAATTGATTGGCTCCGAAGACGTGGTTCGATTGGGAATCGAAAATGGGTACTTCCCATACGCTGCAATTTCTACCCAAGCTTTTGTTCAGAAATTAGACTACATGGATGAGTGGATTGACCATGTATTGACTCATCACGCCGTGACTCTAAATGAGGCCGGTGTATACTTCGCAGTTCGTGCTATGAAGGGTGCTGCCGTGAAGCTGGACCAGTCCATGCTTCTAAACCTTCTTTCCCGCTACTCGCCTGCGACTCACACATTTCACTTTGCTGAGTTCGAGGCTGCCCCCACACTCGAGGACGTGCACATGCTTTATGATCTATCTCCCATGGGCGAGGTGGATCCTTTGAGTCCCTTGAGGACGGATGCGGAGCTCGCTCTGTACGCGCAGATGGAGGAGTGCTTGGCAGAGGTGAAGAAAATTTCCACCCGGTGGACCACTACAAAAGTCCTTCCTGACTGGCAGTTGGTTGATACATCTGCGAAAAATACTTGGAACAAATGGGTGCAGTACTTTTTTCGTGATTATGCGAACAGCAGCATCACCAAGAAGCTTCTGAGTGAAAACCCAAAGGCTGAGAACTATGTAGATGGTAAGGGTTATCACTTAACCCTATGCGCCTTTCTCTGCGCCTGGTTGTCGAGGTACTTAATCGATGGCCACCCGCACGATGGGGTTTTCTATCACGTTCTGCCCCTTGCTGTGAAGTTGGCTCTCGGCCAGAAATTCGCACTCGGACCCTTGGTCCTGGGAACGCTGTACTACAGACTGGATCAGCTGGTCGTGGCCATGAAGGAATCGCGTGGCCGCCTCGACATACTGACTTTTGTTAACATTGCCTTCTTGACAATGTGGGTCTTTGAGCGCTGGCCTTCCTATGCCCCAGTTGCTAAGCCCAGCAGGTGGTGTCCCCCAGGCGCCATGGAGGAGCGTAACAGCGGCAGAGCTGCGAGGTGGTTTGGGACAAACAATACCAAGTGCGTTTGGAGCCTGATGTGCGAAAATCGGGAGGAGTTCATAGCCAGGCCCTATGCCATGCGCATTGAGAACGTGCGTTGGTTTCCAAAGCTGTATCCTTCCAAGGGTGTTGTCTTCTCAGAAGAGCTCCTCTTCGAAGATGGAGAGTATTTCCATGAGCGCTATCGCGAATTCTTTTGCTGGTGCCTGCGAGGTTCCCTTCCTGCTCTCTCGGAGCATGTTCGTGAGCTCGTGCCGAGGTACGAGAGGATTACCGTGGACGTTGATCCCACTCGCGTTTCTCCCCAATTCGGTTTTGATGCAGTGGCGCCATCAATCTGGCCACAATCTATTGTCAGAGGCTGCTATAAGCGTTTGTTGACAAAGGAATGCAAAACAGTCTTGCTGAGCAATCTTCCCTTTGAGCAACCCGCAGGTAACCGTGAAGGCGGTTATTCCAAACACTGGCTCGCATACTGGAACGCCCAGCACACAAGGTTCGAGACGCAGTCGGCCCCTCAGCCAAGCAGAGCTCCTGTGATCAAAAGAAACTCCTTTCCTTTTCGTCCCAATTGCAGTCTGGACGAGTCTGAATATGGTTGCTACTCGTTGCTGGATCACGAGAACCATTTGTGTCCTGCCATCATTCTAGATGAAAAGACCGCCGCTGTTAGAAAAGGCGACTCGCATGTCATCAGATATAGCGAAACTTTTGCTAAGGTAAGCAACTTCCTTCGCACGCGTTAAGCTCTTTTTTTTTCAATATATTGACAACCTCATTCTACACTGCCTGCTGTAGTGCCATGTGCGGAGGTTTGCATCTGGTGAGCGTTCCAAATCGCTGGTTAACACCATTGTTACCACAAGAAGACAAGGGCATTCGTTTCGGTTAGTATCGAGGATGGATCCTGAGGTCGAAGCCAGGATTCGAGAGGTCATGAATGCCTTTGCTGACTCGCTGATAGATAATGCTCCGGCCTTGTCTCCTGACACGATCCAACCGCAAGTGTACGGGTGTCGCGTGTAGTAATATCCGGTAATCCGGGTTAGTCGAACCCAAGGGACTTGTCGTGAATTAACTAGGATGATTAACTTCGTGTGGGCAAGCAATTGGATTGTTTTACTAAACTAATAATTTAAATAACAAACTGATTATTAAAAGTGAGATTAATAGGAGGGACAAGTATCAGGATATCTCTTCGGGTTCACTAGGGATCTCACACCACTTATGATTTATGTTCAAGTAACACGAACGTCTTTTACTTAGCCAAACGAGCACCTATGCTTTGAAGATTCCTCAACCAAAGCCTATATTCAAACTCTTGTACCTGATTCCTCTAGCCTACTCAAGTTCAAATAAGCATTATGTTGTTGTGGTATACTCTTAGTTCTAGCTAACTAGCAAGATTCCTCAACCCTAGATACGGCTAGTGCTTGATTCAAGTTTCCGGGTAGAGAATGTTGATTCCTCTAACATCCTATACCTATAATCATCCTATTGAGAGCTCAAACAATAGAAACGATAGAATTAAGTACATAAATCAAGCATAGTTAAGAAAAACACATTCAATTAAGCTAAAAGCATGAAAAAGAATCCATAAATCACCAACATGGTGTTCAAACCCTAGCTACCTATGAGATATCCCGAATAGAAAGTTTAGCTACTCATAGTTGGGAATACAACGAAGAATTTCCAAGTATTCATCAAAAACAAGAGAGATAGAGAGATCAAACGATGAATCTGTGATCCGGCGGGAATCCGAGCTCTCCAATGGCTTGGGAGCTGTCTCCTCCCTTCCTCCATCAGCGTCGTTCTTGCTTTAGGTCTGAGAAGACGTTTCATAAGGCCTGGGCACGTTTTTTAATGAACTTTGGCCGAATTTGCACTTCAACCCCTCCAGTTTGTAATTCCCGGACAGATTTCATAAGCTGATCTTGCGCGGGCCTTTTCTACCTCATACGGACTCCGTTTTGGGCCTATCTTATATCGTTGGAAAGCCCTGGATGTCTACTTTCTAATGGCGTAGGCCTTGATCCAAAATTGTATGTGTAACTTCAGATACATCCAGAAGAGTGAACACTGGTCCATTGAAACTTTACCAGCTTTTCTTCGTTTTTGTGTCAACTTCGCCGGACCATATCTTTCTCGTCCGACCTTCGATTGAGCTCCGTGACCTACCGTTGGAGAGATATTTGAGTCTACTTTCATTTGGAACCGATCTCACTATAGCAGGTTTTGTAGAACTCAATATATCATCAAAAAGTGATGGTTGGTCACTTTTGGTCCTCTAACTTTGCCTCTCCTCATTCTTCGTGGCCATTCCCGAGCTTTTCTCATCTTCCGAAGTTCGTTTCATGCCTCATAGCAATCGTTTAGCATCATTTCCTATAATGACAACATGAAAAAGCATACCAAGCGATTATATTTGACAAATAACATCTAAAAACGCATAGAAACGCCCGGACTAGCAATAAATCACAACAAGCTCATTCTTCACAAGAATTGGCCTAAATTCCATCACTTTTCACCGAAACGCACACAAATAGCAATGTATTACATACGAAAGATTACTCCAACTAAGGAGTTATCATCTCCCCCTAGAGATGATCCGTCTCCTCCAGCGACTGCCGCGCCAAGAGCGAAGAGGCCTAGGCAAAGAGGAATTACAATTTCTTCCCCTAGAAGCGCTCCAACTTCCCCTGCTGCGAGATCCCTTTCTGCCAAGGACAAAGGCAAAGGTCGCATGACCAGTAAATCGCGGAAAGAGCTCGCAGTAGAGACCTTCGTTCCATTCGGCCAGGAGGGAGAAGAGGCGGGAGCCAAGAGAAGGAGATGAAGAAGAAGAAGAAAGAGTTGAAGATGCGATACATGAGGAAGAATCAGAAGGTATCTCCATCGCACTTCTGTTTTCTTTGTCTTAGTTCTTTTGCAATTTGATTTGAACAAATTGTCTCTTCACAGATGATGATGACACCATCGGTGGCCTTTTGGCCAAGAGGCAGAAGAGGAGTGCTCATTCTGGCGTTTCTAATGAACCCATAAGCGAGGACATTCTCGCCGAGTCCAGAAAGACAGCTGCGGAAGCTGCTGAAAGGAGAAGAAAGCGAGAAGAGGAAGAGCTCGAGCGCGTGAAGCAGAAGAGCCTCGAAGAACGACATGTCGACGACTTAGTGCGTCCAACTGATGAGGAAGACGTGCTTCCCGAAGATGTGGCTCCCCAAGTTGAGGAGGAGGACGTGGCTCCAGAAGATGATGCGGCAGCCTTGGAGCAAACCCAAGCAGATTTTGAAGAAATCGCAGGCGGCAATAAAGGTGAGATTTTTAATCTCGCAGTAACTTATCGAGATGTTGTTGTCGGTGCATTAAAGCACGGTGTGTCAAAAGCTGACATTCGCCGTTGGCTAGTAGGCAAGTGCGGTGAACCCTCAGGTAATCACTTGAACGATATGCGTGAACTAGGCTTAGCAACTCAAAGCATAATCATGACTAGTTTCTTCGCGCCCCAGGTCACGCTCATTTTAAAGACATGCTTAGCGAGGACACACTAATAGGGCAAGGTTCCACGTCCTTAGTGTATGACGAGGATACTGCAATCCCACCTTCGCGTGGAGGTGCTTGCTCTTAGCTTTAGCAAAGATAGTAAAATAACGTACGATACAAGTTACCTCATACTATGGCATCTTGTATCGCAGGCAATGCTGATGAGCCCGTGCTGGAGCAAAGGAGTCAACCTTCTGTGTCCTATGTCCCGGTGCCGAGTTCTCATACTGAGAAGCCCGTCGCAGCTGCTGAATACGCAGGAGAGCCACTTGAGGACGTCATCGAACTTTCTGATGATGCCGAGGCTGACACTGTGCTAATGGAGGAAGATGCCCATGCTGGTGCTGAGGAAATAGGAACAAATGCTGCTGATGGTATCGCATCTGAAGATATCCCTCGTCAAGCTGCAACTTCTGCTGCCATCACGCCTCCAGCAATGACTGAGCCGGCAGCACCTCTTCTTGCGTGGAGCTTTTGGGGCTCGCAGGTCGGGGCTGCGATCGCACCTGGTGTAGCCTATACTATCCCCCCCCAACTATGAGGAGTTAGAGCTCGCAGCCGATAGAAGGGCAATGGAGCGAGGGCAGTCTTCAACTACCCAGCAATGCGCATTCCTTCTCTGCGTGAAATCCTTGAAGGAACAGGTATGTCATGATTTGCTGTTCGTATCTCGCATTCTTCATTTGCGAATTTGATATTATAACTTGGCTTTGACATTGCTTCAGGTTTGAAGCAAACCGATGTGGACTGGCTAGTTCGGATGCGCCTCACCTACCCCCAATCATTCGCGAGGTCTCTGGAGATAGGACCCTTTGACAGGAGGTTGCTTCTTACTGAGGCCATTTGGATTTTGGAGCAGCTGTCCGCGGCCACACATGCGACCATTTCTCCTCAGAGTGCCGAATTGCTTTTTGGCATGTGCCAAAATCTTCTCGCCAAGGTTCAAGGCAGGCTGGGTTTCAAGTTTCTTATGAAAAGAGTTACCCTGATTCGCGCGGCCGTAACCTTGAAACGCGGCCATCAAAACCTCGCAGCTGAGAAGCAGAAGGTAGAGCAGCAAAAGCAAAAGGTTGAAGAGGCTATGAAGCTCTATCATTAGATGAATGCCAAGTGCGAGCAATTGAAGCAGGAAGTGGTGCAGGTGGAAAATCTGAGCCGTCAGTTTACCCCCCATGACTCCTTGATCAAGGGTTTATTTTGATTTTTGAAAAGTAGCAAATGAATAACAAAAACATTATTGTAATGTTGCTAGGGTTTCTCCCCCTTTTTTTTTCAAAAAGAAGAATCGAAATGCCCGTTTTGCCCTTTGCGGGATTTGCTAGAATATCTCTGTGCATATCCAATTATGACATCAGCAATTGATATTCTGCCTTGATTTTCGCGCTAATTGCTCATTAGGTAAGCACGCTTTCCTTGGGAAGTCCATCGAATCATGACCATCCGTCATTAATTCGGATACGCAACTGAATCGTCGTAGCCTTTACTAGGGTAATTGATCGTTACCGCTTTTCAAGGCGTAAGTGATTGACCTTACCCTTTTTTCAAATTCTGCTGACTCGTCTTGGCAACTGAAGAGTCTCCACAAGGTCTATATAAACCCTGTCTTTGGCCATTTGGGTTCTTCATCCCAAAATGTGCTTTGCCGTGAGTCCTTACGACTGCTGGCTTCAACGCTTATTTTCCGTTGATTCATGGCAACTTCAAGTTGTGAAACCTGAGTTTGCGCTTTGTGCTATAGAAATAGTTTCCCAGATCCGCTTTATGAGGCTTACTGATCTTTGTAACTTGCATAGAGGAGATGCAGATAATACCTCACATTTGTTCGAAGAATTTTCTTCGTCTATTATGCTTGCAGGTCATGTTTTCGGCCGCCTCCCGGTGAGGTGCAGCGCCGTACTGACCTTGCTACCGACTCGTAATGAACGGCGGGATTCTCCTCCAGCATCCCTGGAGGAGGATCTCTTGCCTCCTCGTTCTTGAACTCAGAGTGGCAAGCCAATGCGCTTGTCTATTCAGACAAGGAACCTTTTGCCGGAGGAATGACGGCTTCCCTGTTTTGCATGGCTGCATACGCCGGAACAGGTGGTTCCTCAGGCACATATCTTGATCAGACAGAGGCCTTGTCAGAACCTGAGATCTTGGACGCAGCGTCACCCAGGTCTTGCGGTTGTGGGCATAGCGAATTGCGAGCTGATCTCTTCGCAGGAGCGCCCTACTTGCTACAGATCTTTGGTCGCAGATCTGTGCATCACATAGCTGGTGTTAGGACCGTTAGGTTCATCCTTTTTCAGCTAGGATTCCCGCGATGAGTAACTTATTGTTCGCAAGTTACTTTTTAGATGTATTGTAAGCCATGTTGGCTGCGTAGTTAGCTTGATTTAAGCTTTTTCGCTTGTAAGCTGTTATCTAGACAGATAGATTGTAAGTCCTTTTGACTCATAATAATAAATCGCTTTGTATGATCTGCTGTTTTGTTACAACAAAATACAATTTCGCATGCGCATCGGCAGATTTCGCTTTTTGTAATGTTATATAGACACTTTTCATTGTCGCTTGGATATGTTTTTAGATCGTTCGAGATCGTGTTTGCGCAGCTGTGCTACCTTGGCAGATAGGCTTGTGATTTGCTTTGGATTCAAGTGCAAGTGCTATCTTATCAGATAAGCTTTTGTAGACCACTTAGGATCATTTTGCATAATGCTGCTATCATGGCAGATAGACTGAGGAACGATTTTAAAATCGCATTTGTATAGCGCTGCTATTGCGGCAGATAGGCTTGAAAGATCATTCAAGATCATGTTCGCATGGGCTGCTATAGAAGATAGGCTTAGAAGATCACTTAAGGTCGTTTTCACATGAGCTGCTATCGTGGCAGATAGGCTTAGAAGATCAATTAAGATCATTTTCGCAGGAGCTGCTATCGTGACAAATAGGCTTAAAAGATCAATTAAGATCGCATTTGCATAGGCTGCTATAGTAACAGATAGGCTTAGAAGATTAATTAATATCGCATTTGCATAGGCTGCTATCGTGACAGATAGGCTTAGAAGATCAATTAAGATCGCATTTGCATAGGCTGCTATCGTGACAGATAGGCTTAGGAGATCAATTAAGATCGCATTTGCATAGGCTGCTATCGTGACAGATAGGCTTAGGAGATCAATTAAGATCGCATTTGCATAGGCTGCTATCGTGACAGATAGGCTTAGAAGATCGATTAAGATCGCATTTTCATAGGCTGCTATCGTGACAGATAGGCTTAGAAGATCGATTAAGATCGCATTTGCATAGGCTGCTATCGTGACGGATAAGCTCTTGCTAACAGTAATAATAAACTTAATGGAGCAATATAAACAGCTTAGAAGTATGAAATTCTTCTCATTTGGGAGAAGTCTCTTATTATAGAGCTCTCATGTGGGAGAGATAAGATTATAGTTCTCTCATATGGGAGAGATGATGTGCGAATCATAGCTATACAGAGCATAAGGCAACGTTGTAATAAAACGCATAAAATGAGAGAAGTCAAGGATAGTACTTCTTAATCGAGCGCATGTTGACTGAGCTTGGGGTTGAAGTCGTTCCGTGCAACCTCCGTATGCTGCAGTAGCCACTGTCAAAGACCTCTGTGACTTCAAAGGGCCCTTCCCAATTGGCTGCGAACTTTGGGTGAGCTGCCTCTCGCATGCAATGGTCAGATGCGCGCAAGACCAAATCTCCAACTACGAAATCTCTACGTTGGACTGTTTTGTTGTACGCACGAGCAATCCTTTCTTGATACCGTTTGTTGGTCCTTTTAGCTTGCTCTCGCTTCTCCTCTAGCAGGACTAAATCATGATCGCGTTGATTGTCGTACAAGGCGTGGAAGGCCAACCTTGCTGAGTTAACTTTTACCTCCGCAGGTACCACTGCCTCAGCCCCATAGCATAGGAGGAATGGTGAGACCCCTGTGGGTGTTCTTGGAGAAGTCCGGTAAGCCCACATAGCTATGCTTAAGTTATCAGCCCACTTCTTGTGGTCGTCTGCGACCATCTTGCTCAAAATTATCAACAGCGTCTTGTTGGTCGCTTCTGCTTGCCCATTCCCCTTCGGGTAGTAAGGGGTGGAGCATATCTTCCTGATGTTGTATTCTGCTAGCTCCGCAGCCATCTGGCGATTAACAAAAGGAGTGCCATTATCTGAAAGGATGGTGTTGGGAATTCCGAACCTGCATATAATGCTTTCTTGGATGAAACGGACCACAGCTAGCGCATTTGCCGTCTTCAGTGGTACTGCTTCCACCCATTTGGTGAACAACTCCGTCGCGGTGAGGATGAAGTGATTCCCATGTGAGGTTGGTCGAATGGGACCAATAAAGTCGAGAGCCCATGTGTGAAACGGCCATGGTGTTCCCAATGCATGTAGATCTACAGCAGGAGCGTGCACTAGATTTCCTTTAAATTGACACTCCTGGCAGCGTCGTACTTTGGCACGGCAATCAGCCTCCATCGTGGGCCAGAAATATCCAATTGAGAGGAGTTGTCTGCATAATTTCGCACCCCCCTGATGTTCCACCTGCTCCACTTCCTGCAGAGGTCGCTTGCTTCTTCCACCGAACATGGCAGAGGTGGTGCATCAAAGTTCACAATCTTCGCCTGCTTCTGGGGTGAAACTGTATTGACTTCAGCTTCGCGTCCCCTCTTGTAACTGAATCTCCCGATCTTGAAGGTAGTACCACCCGAGGGTCGCTCAGGGGCGTTTCTCTTTTTCTGCCTCTCCACTATAGGCTCGATGTTCTTCGTGCATTCAATTAATTTGGAAAACGTAGGCGTTTGCAGATTAATGAGCATACCTTTGTACTCATATCGCATGCACTGCAAGCATATCTCCACGAGTCTGCTTTCGAGTATCACGTCTTTGCATTCCAAAGACTTCGCCCTGAACTTCTTGATGAAAGTTATTCCGTCCTCTTCGCGCTTCTGATACATCCGCGAGAGGTGGATCATCGTCACCTTTTCCTCCATCTGGAAGAACTTGGTGTAGAACTTTTGGACCATGTCGTCCCAAGTCTTTACGGACCCAGCTTCCAACGTCCTATACCACTTGTAAGCTACGCTTCCCAAGGATTTCGGGAACTCGCGCATCAACAGTTTGGGATCAGCTCCATACGGCCCCATGACATCGATGAAACGCATGACATGTTCATGAGCGTTTCCATTGACATCTTCGAACTTATCCCATTTGGGAGCCTTATACCCAACCGGGTTAGGCATGAGATAGATCTCTCGCGGAATGGGTGGATCATTGTCTAGCTTCGGGATGATGGTATCTGCGAACGATTGGTGAGCAAGAATGGTGTCTATGCGCTTCTGCAGAGACGTCATACACTCCGGAGTATTTCCCTCGGTAGCAGGAGGAGGGGTTGCCGTAGGCGGAGGCGACACATACGCCGCAGGAGGATTGGGGACGTATTGGGCATTCGCATTACCCAAGATTGTCGTTGGAGGAGGCAAGGGATACTGCGAGGCCGGATTAGGTACCAAGGCCGGAGGCTGAGGAGTGTGAGCAGTGAGGGGCAACATTTGAGCTGTTGACCCTTGAATCGAGGGTAGCTGCGTAGTCGCCGGTGGAGTCTGCAGATTAGGGTTGGGGGGTGTGGTTGACACTCCCAGTCCTTGAGCGGTAGGGGCTCCTCCTCCCTGAGAAACGGCGGTGGCTGGTGCAGGGTTTGGTGCAAGAGTCCCCAAGACAGCCATGATCCGTTCTAACTGCGCGGATTGAGCTTTGAGGGCTTTCGCCTGACCTTGGATGGTGGCGTCCAAGGATTCTAGCGTCGGGGCCTCACCGGTGGTCGTAGGAGTGCGGCGGATCTCCTCTCCTGAGGCGGCTTCGGTGGAAGGCGATCTGTTACTGACATCATCCTCCTGAGACATGGTTGCTTTTGATGGTAAGTTCACGTGGGGTTCACCAAAATGTGCACAAGAGATTCCGACGGGGAGAACTCCGTGTACACCGTAAGTAGAGGATCAGAGATGGCACAGGAAGAGTTGGGTTGTGTGTAGGGAGAGAGTAAGGCAGTAGTAATGTCTGAGAGAGAGACAGAGGTTTGCCAGAGCTTCCGCGTACGGCTAGTGTGTTCTCCTGTGTATGGAAAGGTTAACGTCCTATATATAACGGAGAATGTGACCGTTGCAGTGTGGTTAATGCGCCCATCAATGGCGGCTTAATTAGCTTAACCGCAACTGCACGTTCGTCCGCCTATATAGGGACCGTTACAGCACGTTATGCGCGAATACCGGAACCGTTATGAGGTTGACCGGGTTTGACCGGATTGACCGGGTTTATGGAGCTCGTGCCATAAATCTCTCAAAAGCAGTTACTAAAGGTCGCGCGCGGGCTTGGCTCGCACGCGACAGGACTTACTCTAGCCTCCAAACCACTAAGTCCCTACAAGTCCCGTGCAGTGGTATGCGAGGGCCCTGTCTCGCAGCCCCCACATGGATCAGCGCGGCTGGTGATCCAGTGTGTGTGGAGCACAATATGGTGTGCTAGATGGTTGCCACGTGGCCAAGATCTGTCAGCTCAGAAAGCACTATCTACAACAAGCATTTTTAGTTTCTTATGGTGCATTTTAATGAAAAAACATGATGATACTTTGTGGCAGAGCCGCAGGAAGGTTTTTAAACCGTCAAAAAAATTAACATTAATTTCAAAGGCCAAGGGAGGTGTGAAGGGATGTGCACTGGATAAATTGTTGTGCTAGTACTGTTTCTTTCTAACTCGATGAAATTCATACTCTATGTTATTCGGTTGGAATGATTAATTACTTCGGGTACTTTTACAATCACGGAAAGAATGATGTTTTTTGTAATTCCATAAAGTTAGTACTTTACGATGACTCACCTCAAATCATTTCTTCTGATATATATACAGGAACATGATGCCAACATTGTAGGGAGTCTCATGGAAGAAAAGACCCAAAGACTACAAGAAAACTAAAACATTAAGCTCAAAGACTGAGACACGTGTGAAAAATGGGAACCCGATATCTCGCAGTGTTAGTATAATTTCTTTCTAATTGGAAAACCTTTACTCTATGTTGTTTGATTTGAGAGAATTATACGGGATCATTTACACGCATGACACATTTATAGCTTTATGAGGCAACTTACCCAAACAACATATCAAAGATTTTGATATCTAAAAATTACACTTCTTGAACAAAAAATAACTACTTTTAAGAGAATGAAGTCCCCGTGATAGTGGGTGCACATGCTTTGTATTACATTGACATATCACCAAACAAGTTCTTGGATTTCGTTATATATTTATTTGACTCTGGGATCCAACTAGAGATAAAAGATAAAAAATCAAACACGGCAAACCTAGCCTCCATCCAATTGGGCAACACAGGCCGCAAAAAGGCACAAAAAGAACAAGGCTATTAAGTTTGAGGGCAAAGAAAATATTGAATTATGTGCATAAGATAACATAAAGTATTACTATGGCATCAACAAGGAGACCGCCTATAAAAATACCGAAATTTGTTAATTACTGAGCTAAGTGACCTTTGAAGATGTAGCACAGAACTAGGACAGTATGTCACTCACAAATAGGAAACACCATGTTTTGATGACTTACCCAATCAATAACTTAAGTAAATTGTTGAGTTTGCTACCACAAGTTCGATCATTAGATCAATCACATGACATAGTCAGTATGTGTGTTTTCACTCCCGATTGGTCAAGTGCGCGTCGCACTTGAATCTAATAGATGTCACATATATTGTATGATACTCTTAAATCCTACACGTTATATCCATGGATGAACTGCCTTTGGTACCTTACCAATTTCCAAAATAAATTCAGTCCGAGTACTCCTACAGCCCACGCGTGCGCGCGGGGTCACGCCTAGTATACATGAACCAAAACAAATTTTCTACACTTAGTCAAAACGACATGCCTGCTGCATAAATTGAGACTGACTTAACTTGAGACGAGACGAAACTTGATCAGCTCCAAGAGACCCCGGACAACTAAACAATAAGCCAGGGTATTTCATTTATTTAATTGATTCTCACGGGGGTTCATTTTCATGTCTACCTGATCTTCTATGCTACTATTTTTCACATGATTTTCCTGGCCAACATCTGGATTATGAACTAGGCGGATGATGACATGCCCAAAACTGTTAGAAATCAAGAAGCCACGAATCATATATTCAACTCGATACTCAAAACAAGATAAAGAAATTCAGCAACTTACAAAACCAAGAACTCAAAAAGCACACCTGAAGTAGATCTCAGTTTCACCATAACAAGAAGAGCAAGGAGCAAAAAGAACACAGCTGGTAGACTCCGATTCAAAGAACAATCTCAATAAACAAGAACAAGGTGAATTAAGTAAAACTTCGAGAAACTTATTGAGAATCAAAGCAACCTTTCATTCATAATGAATCATGTTAACAGGCTAGCTTGTACCCTTGCCCACGTTTAGACTTACCAACTGCGGCTGAAGAATCTCTAGTAGATCATGGAGAATCTTATGTGACCTTGTACAAATGTTAAAAAATTGTTTTCCAATTTGATTATGATAATGTTATAAGCTAGTAAATGAATTAGCAGATGATACTTAGTAAATTTTGGAAAGCTCAATTAATGATGAGTTAGTCTGGATTGAAGATATCTCATTCTGGCTGAATGAAGCTATTGTAAAAGACAAACAAGTCATTCTGGCTGAATTAAAAAGAACCGTTCCAGTAACAGCATGTTTTTTATTGTTTTTGTTAGAAACAACTTGTTTTTTTATTTGTTTTTGTTTTTAAACTTTGCCAAAATTCAATCTTCCAAACATGTTTTTGAAACAAATCTTATTTCTAATGAACTTTATTTTTGAATGCACTTGCCAAACATGCACTAATAAAACATGTTTTTTTGTTGGCTTCAGCTTGCCATTTTAGCACGACCCGGCCCGAGTTGGTGACATATCCAATGATTGGTACATAAAGTGGTGTCTGATTTGGAAGATACGGCGTGGCGAAGCCCGTGATTACACGTGGACTTTTACACAGTTGGCTTCAGCTTCTAGTCACGTGAAAACCCATCTGCCCCTATGAATGGGGGACCTCAAATTTCGCTCAAATACACTATCCTCCTTATGATTGGATTCTCTATCCACAACACTACACTTTCCTTAAATAGCAACACTTTCCTAATACTAACTTTTTTTTTTTGGTCAAACCTAATACTAACCTCAAGTATTTGGCCTTCTTCATGAATTATCTTTCTTAATATATCACTGATCCTGTACTTAAAACATGCTGCTGAACTGAACCGCATTTTACATCTTTGAGTATGAGGAATCTCTCTTCTAAAACAGAAATGATTCAAATGTCAAAAACAGTATTGAAACTGACACTCACCAAGTATTGTAACGATGTCAGTACAATTCCTACTATATTAAAAGTGTCAAACCGAAGGACACAATTACAAAACAAAGCTTTACAAACATATGACCTAGCTTCTTGTACCAGAAGTTACGACAAGACACGTTAAGAGAAACAAAGTACACACACCTTAATTTATTCACTTGTACCGACAGTATTACCTAATGGGCGACGACATGGGACACTGATCAAATGTCACGAACGTGGAAGACGTTAGGGTTCTTGATGACAAGGTCGTACATGTAGACAGAGTTGAACTTGGATAAGTCCCATGGGAGGGATATTAGGTCAATGGATGACCTCCTGTGGAACTGGAGGAATTCGGGGTCGCCCTCGTAGTACCTCTCCCAACCCAAACCCTCCAAAATCTTCTCTAGCGAGTGGTAGGACGAAATTGTCTTACCGGTAGGCAAGTGAACCAACGCCTTCCGCTTCCCTAAGCCGCCGCTCTGCCGCCCATTGTCGCCCTGGTCGGGGTTCTCCACCAGCTGAATCACTCCATTCTGCTTGAACACCCACACTCCTGACATTTTTTTTCTTCACTTCAGTTGAAAAGCTAGTGATGAGTTTCTGTGGTTGTTTGAGAGAGGAGCTAAGACAAAGAGTGTTTGAATGGTCTGGTGTTGAGTGAAGAAACTAAGGGGGGGAAGAGGGGGTATTTATAGGAGCGGTAGCTAGAGATATTATGGGGTTGAGGATTGATGATGGGCATGTATGAGTTTGCGTATAAAATTTTAGATAAAGTTGGTTCCACAATTGTTTGCATATGATGCTACAAGGGATGACCCATATACATGGGGATTTTGCAACTTTGTGGGCATGAGTCTTCTCTCTCTCTGTGTGGAATCTTTGAGCCTTCTTTCTTCCAATCAGATAATACATATAGATTTTACTTTTTTTTATATATATATATATATATATATATATATATATAGATTCTCATGATCACTTATTATGGGAATTTTGGGGGCGCTACTGTTATATTCTTTGCTTATCTTATATTGGCCCCAGTCATACCTCTTTGGGGAGTTCATTTCATTCTAATCACTTGGTAACTCAGATACTTTATTTGACTGAGTTATATTCTGTAATTTACTCCCTTCGTTATCTCTAGAATAGGAGAATGAAGGATTGTTTAGGGTTGGGGTTTAACCTTTATTTTTTCTTTGTTATCTTAGTTTTAATTGTTTGTTTTACCTTGCATTGGTTGCTATGTAAATATAGCATTTTGAGTGCTCAACATCACCACCCACCCAAAGGGAAGGGAGAAAAGGATTGCCTCCAACTAGGGGTGTTCAAAAACCCGAGCGACCCGTCCAAACCGGCCGGTCCTAGCCGAACCTATCCGAAATGTAAAGACAATGGGGCTAAATGATCGATTTCGGGTATGAATAATTTCAAACCGCCAAACTGTCGATTGATCATGGTTTTCAAAATGTTTCGGCCGGTTAGCCCCAAACCGCCCCGCCCAATATGAGCACACATTTTTTTATATCATAGTAGGTATATAATTTTAACATAATACACTTATTAAAATGACTAATTATAGAATGAGTCGATACATAATGTACTATCTCTTTACCACATATTAATTTATGCAATTAGCCATTATAAACTTTTTTCCTTCTCCAAATGTCCCATGGAAAAATAATAATATGGACTATGAAGAAAGTTTATAGTACTAGTAGAATTAATTAGAAGAAATATTGCGAGAGTAAGACTTCCTGCTAGTTTTTCATCCAACGTATAATTGAGTTTGTGATTCTAACGGATATCAACCTACATTTTATTGGGAAAAAACCCGCCCAAACCGAGTCGAACCGAGCCGAGCCGAGCCGAAATGATCGGTTAGGTTTGGGTTCATCGGTTACTTGGTTAGGTTTGGGTAGAGATTTTTTCAACCCGAGGTAGTTGGGTTGGGGAAGAAATATGGGTTTCACCCACCCAAACCGCCCCGCGAACACCCCTACCTCCAACCACCCGGGGAAAGGGGCCGGAAGTGGAAGGGGAAGGAGCCAGAATTTATCTTATTCAAAATATAATATTCACACTTACATTATGATTTTAATCCAAAGTTACAGTAACAAGTTTTCTCATGTTGTTTTTCAAGTTAAACACTTGCCATTAAATGCGTGAAAAAAACAGACGCAATGACCCTGTTTGGATGAGCTTAATTAAAATGTTGAGATTTTAGGTTGTTGATATGAATAGTAAAATTATAGATTATTTTGTAAAGTCAAATAAATTGGTTGTAGCGAATAAATACTGCGGTAATATTCATATGAGTTGTGACATCGAGAATATTCATATGAGCTGTAACATCTAATCCTTTAGCCATTATTTCAATCCTATTGATTAGGGCGGGTACCAGCACATCCCCATGAGTTTGAGAAATTGATATCCTTTACACAAGTTATAAGGTGATTTACAAATTATATATGTTTGCAGTTGTGTCTTTGTAGAGTCGAAATGTGAATTACAATGAATGCCCTTCTAAACACGGAGAAAATATAAGAGAAGAAAATCCTATGCTTATGTTGCTTGTGCTTGTTTAATTAATGGAATTTGCCAAATTCTCAAAACAAAACAGGAAAAAGAAACAGTAAATGACTATTTTCACATGCAGTGACGAGAGCTCTTCTTCCGCGCCTGTTGTCGGCAAATTAAGACTGGTGAAATATTTGCACTCAAAAAGCCTTTATCTTTTCGTCCGATGATTTCACCCCTCTTGTGTTTAGACATAAAAAAGGAGTCGCGATCTAACCTATGATATAAAGTTACTGTTTGGATTGATTCGTGCTGCAATATTCTATACATATAGTGATGTAGTATATATCCGTGAAGGAAGGTTTTTTAGAAAAAAAAATGTATTTCCATCCATATTCAAAGGTTATGTCACTATATGTGTAGATGACCAAGAAGAAAATGAAATAAAAAGGAAGAAAAGGAACATTGTGTCAATTTTGGTTGCAAAGCAGCAAAAAGGAGAACCAACACCACCATGTGGAGCAAGCATGAAACTGTTTGATCTAGAGGAATATAGAGAGGAAGTTCTTTGAATAGAGCAGAGAGGGGCTTCAAACTCCCCTAAAACTCATTGAAAGTGTGGTCCTTCTTCAACTTCCAAACCCAAAAGAAGTACTAGTCTTTTTATTTTCACTCTGGCTCAAGCCCATCCTCACCCACAATGGCAAAAGGTTTTCTCATGATCCCCTGTGATAATGACTTGTCAAAAAAAAAAACCATTGGATTTTGGACAATCTTTTGCTTCATTTGGGTGCCTCCACCAATTGATTTCAGCTTTAGATGGGTTTTTGATTCTTATCTAATCAGCCCACAACTTTGAAGAGGATCGGGACCATGCAAAAGAACAAGATAATTATAATAAATTACTTGGTATGTTTCATCAGAATTTTCCTAGTTGACTTTATGAGTCACTTTGTCCGACTAATTTATCTTTTGATACGAAAACTTACTGTTTTTTTTCATAATGTTGATATTACGAAAAGAACAATACATTTTTGTATCATACTGTTAGCTACATTAGTCATTCAAAGTGACCCATAAAATCAACTGTGAGATACTGACAAAACAGAGATGGTATAAGATAACAACTGTTAAAACTGGTGATCCCCCTGACCTGGCTCTGATACCAGTTTGTTGTAACAGAACTCCTGTTTCAGAGATCCGTTACCAGTTTGTTATAACGTGTGGGTATTCGAGCAAGAACGATGTAACGAAAACAAGAACGAGACAAATATTTAACGTGGTTCACTAACGAATTCGTAACGAACCCGCTAGCTAATCCACGGCCAGAACAAGATATTTTATTGAGAAGAGAACCCCATTACAATGCACGCCGTGGCCGCAACGGCCACGGCGGCTACCCGAATCACCCACCCGACACACACTCAAATAAAGCTCTCAAAGCACCAAGTTTCTAACTGCCCCGTGTGTGTGTAGTAACCAAAACTAACCCATGTGTATATATACACATGTTGTGGCGGTTTGTTACCCAAAAACATGGAAATCATTGGCCGCCCAATTTTGTTTCCTTTTATCCACCTTTGACTTTTCTTGCCCACTGATAACGCCCAATTAGGGGTTATCTTTTAGCCTGATTTCACGAGTATTTGTGTCGGAATTAGCGGTTTTTGCCGGAAAATGCCTTAGAATGCCCCGGGAATCTAGAACGAGACGTTTATTTGTATTTGCTGGATTTCTGCTTAATTCTTGCTATATTTGGATATGATCGCGGGTTTTCGTTCGTGTTGCCTTTTCAGGAACAGGTTCGGGAAGTGCATCGGGAAGCGTGCCGGGACCAAGCCGGGACCGTCTCGGGAAGCGTGCACAAGACCGGGACACAACGGAAACACGGAAAAGCAGAAGTACACCGAAGAGGCAAACCGGGAGCGTCAGGCAGAAGAGTGGGACCCAGGGGACCAGACCTGGCCCACCAGAGGACCAAGTGGGCCCCACCTACCCCCACGGCCTGCGTATATACGCAGCCCCTGCGTATATACGCAGGCAGTAAGGGTGGTGGGGGATGTTGGTTGGGCCCTGGTTGCGTATATACGCAACCCCTGCGTATATACGCAGCCAGTTTTGACTTTTGGTCAAAGACGGTGGACCGATGGCAGATTCCGTAATTTCGAGCACAGGCATTTTCAGGAAACAGCACTATTTAAAGACTCGTCCAGACTCGTTTTGAGGACAATCACGGAGACACAGCACAATTCTCAGCACAACCAAAGGACAAGTCAGAGCATTCACGGAGAGCACGAAAGCGCGATTCGAGATTCGAAGACTTAGTTTGATTTCGTTCTCTCTCTTTATATTCAGAAACTGCGTTTTGTACTATGTCTAGTCGTAGCTAAACTTTTCACCTAGGTTCTCGGTGAACCTAGGGTTTCGTACTCAGATTTTATGATTACTACGTTTATGGATTCATGATGATTGTCTTAATTCAGCAAGTTGTATCTGTTATTCTGGTTTGATTATTATCGTATATGCATGATAGGATTGATCACCCAGGATTGCTATAGACCCGAGCTTGTAGGTGAAAACGTCAAGTTAGGGTTAGGAAGAAAAACCGGGATTTAGTACCTTACCCTGATAGACCGACCAGAGAAAGGGAGATAGGGCTAGCATCGAAAAACGTGAGACCAACTGTTAGAGAATTTGACCCGGGCCATTCGGACAGGTTAGAAACCCTACAGGATAAGACCGAGACTGCAGACTTAGGCAGCTTAACAAGAATCCGAAAGTCTGCAGGATCGGGATTACGTGTGGAATCTGAAAAGTCACTGCACAACTGGTACGTTGCACAGATATCGAAACTGCTGAGTGTTTTCATAATCGAACGTAAAGCTAAAATCTGTAGAAACCCTAGGGGATCCTGGAACCTAGTCTTCATCTAATATCGTTACAACCAAATCAGCTTATTTCAGAAAACGTCACAAAAAATAATTACGTTTTTAAATTCTGTTTTTAGTTTAGTCGCTATAATCACAACCTACTCCTCCTGGTTACTACTCTTGGAAAACCGAAACTGACAACGTAAGTAAACCCGAAACAGTCCTCGTGGGAACGATAATCCGAGTCTAATTGCACCCGGTACTACAAGATTCGTACACTTGCGATAGCACGTTAGTTTGCGCATCAAGTTTTTGGCGCCGTTGCCGGGGACTTTTTAGGGTCTATTTAGTAGTCAGAATTAGTTTTCTGAGTTTTTATTTATTTTCAGTTTCGTTATTTTTCTTTTTTTTATCTCACTGCGTTTTCGAATCTGCGTTTTCAGGACTGTTTAGTTGATGCCCAGATTGCCTCGCGATTTGGTGACACCACTCGACAACCCGGAAAAACTGTATACCGAACAGAACCGCAGAAACCGAGAAAGCAGGATGGTAACCAACCAGAGAGATCCACCCGAGAACACCGAAGCCGGTGGACAGGAACGAGAGACACGTACCCCAGCCCAGATGGCGCGGTACATTGAGGAGCTTGTCACAGCGGGGCTTGCTGCCCGAAGCAACCAGAGAACATATAACCGATCTGGGAAGGCGTTGGTGGAAAATTTCGAAGTCCCCACCGGGGGGCATGAGCGAGCTATTGTGGTGCCCGAGATCACCGCCGAACACTTTGACATCAAACCATCCACCATCCAGACGGTACAAACTCTCTGCCCGTTTCATGGCAGGGCCGACGAGGACCCGAACGATTTTATCGGGAAATTCGAAGATTACTGCAACAAGGTCAGATACAAGGGGGTAGAAGCAGAGGCACTCATGTTGATCTTATTCCCATACTGTCTTTATGGAGTAGCCAAGGACTGGCTCGAATCCCGACCACCCCGATCCATCACCACATGGGAGGAGTGTGTCACGGATTTTCTGGCAAAGTTCTATCCCGCCTCCCGAGTCATACAGTTACAGAGCGAGATCCTGTCATTCAGACAGAAGATGGGGGAGACGGTGGTGGACGCATGGGACAGGCTCATGAGATTGGTCAAACGGTGCCCGAACCACGGTTTTGGAGATGCGAAAATCCTGCAGGTTTTCTACCATGGACAGGGAGAACGCCGACAGGATTGACAGAGAGGCCGGAGGAAACTTCTTGTATCACGTGGACAAAGAAGGTGCGTATGACCTGATGAAGCAGTTGGCCAAGCAGGACACCCGACTGTTTGACGATCGCAGGATGGCGGCTAGAGCCGAACCTGCAGAGGATGACCGGATAGACAACCTGGCCAAGATCGTTCACGACTTGGTCAAGAAAGTCTACTCGGATAAGAAGAATGTTGCAGCAGTCGAGGAACCGGATCTGGACACAGCCATTGAGGAGCTAAGGACTGAAGATACCAACTACGTACAACAGCAGTGGGACCCGAGCCAGTACCGACCGGGTACGAGAGACCATCCCGGGTTTCGGTACGGAAACCCGAACGCAGCAGTTTATGCACCGGGATTCCAGCACAGGCCACCAGCTCAGCAGGCTGCCCCGGCCCAACAGGCTCAGTCAGTCCCGTCAGCACAGCAGTACGACGCTCAGATGAAAGAGATCAAGTCCATGTTCCAGACTATGGAATCCCGGTTCAAGCACATGGACACCTTGACGGCAGATATGCAGACAACCAAAACGTCACTGCGCGCTTTGGAAGTACAGGTGGGGCAGTTAGCACAGCAGCTAACGGAGAGACAGCCAGGAAACCTACCCTCGAACACAGTAAATAATCCACGAGCTCAGATCAATGCTATCTCCACTCGGAGTGGATTGGCACTGCAGGATCCACCGTATCCCAGCCACGCACGTGCAGAAAATTCAAAAGAAGTAGAACGCAACTTGTCGGGCCAGGATAACAGCACAGTCGACCGCCCCCAGCCGAAGGGCTCGGTTGAGCAGGATGCAGTGCAGAACGAGATAGGTGCAGAAACTGTACCCGTCTCCAAGGAGGTCCCGTACCCCTTGCGAACACGAAAGAGGGATGACAGCAAGGACTACGCCAGGTTTCTCGAGATGTTCAAGCAGCTGCAGATTAAAATACCTTTTGCTGAGGCTTTGGCTAAGATGCCCACTTACGCCAAATTCCTCAAGGACATCTTGTATGGGAGGAGGCGAATGAGCGATTTCGAGACCATAAATCTGACGGCAGAAGTGAGCAATTGTGTGAAGAATGGGCTACCGAGGAAGAGAAAGGATCCTGGCAGTTTCGTCATACCGGTCACCCTAGGTAACGCTTACACAGGAAAGGCTCTGTGTGACCTAGGGGCCAGCATCAACCTGATGCCATTGACGATTTTCAAAAGTTTGAAAGTCGGTGAACCCCGACCCACCAGAATCATGCTGCAGATGGCTGACAGGTCCGTGAAACAGGCCTACGGGGTTATCGAGGATATTCTGGTCAAGGTCGGCGAGCTTATTTTTCCGGCAGATTTCGTCATCCTGGACATGGAGGCAGGGGAGGTACCGCTCATACTTGGCAGACCGTTTTTGGCCACGGGCGAAGCAATGATAAACTGTAAGAGCGGGGAGCTGACCATGCAGATTAACGAGGAAAAAGTGAAATTCAACGTTTTCAAAAATCTGCAACTGCCAAATTACTACGACCACGAGGACATCTTTGCTATCGATGTGGTGGACGAAGGCTGGGAAAACGAGGAGATGGACCAATTGTGGGAAGAGATTGACAGCATGTACGGGGAAGAAAAAGAGAAGACTCGGTGCGAGTACGCCATGAGAGCCGAAGACTGGACCACTTTGCACCGGGACAAAGACGGCAGGCAAAAGATGATTCTGGTACCGTCACTCAAGGAGCCACCCGCACTGGAGCTGAAACCGCTCCCGAGCCATCTCAGGTATGCGTATATTGGTGAAAATAGTACTCTGCCCGTAATTGTTTCGTCTCGTTTATCTCAGGAACAGGAGCAGAAACTGCTGGAAGTATTGCGAGAGCATAAGGAAGCAATCGCCTGGACGATTGCAGATATCAAGGGGATCAGCCCCTCCTACTGCATGCACAAGATCCGAATTGAAGAAGGCAAGAAACCGGTGATTCAGCCCCAGCGGAGACTGAACCCGAACATGAAGGATGTTGTGCGAAATGAGGTCATGAAGTGGCTGGAAGCGGGAATCATCTACCCCATATCGGACAGCACGTGGATCAGCCCGGTCCAGTGCGTGCCCAAGAAGGGAGGTATTACGGTGGTGCAGAATAACGATCAGGAGCAGATTGCGCAGCGCACCGTTACGGGCTGGCGGATCTGCATGGACTATCGGAGGCTAAACGATGCAACACTGAAAGACCACTTCCCGCTGCCATTCATGGACCAGATGCTGGACCGGCTCGCCCATCACGCCTACTACTGTTTTCTGGACGGGTACTCCGGGTACAACCAGATTTGCATAGCCCCGGAGGATCAGGAAAAGACGACGTTTACCTGCCCATACGGTACATTCGCGTTTCGGCGCATGCCGTTCGGGTTGTGTAATGCTCCTGCCACGTTCCAGAGATGTATGATGGCGATTTTTTCCGACATGATCGAGAAAAATCTGGAGGTCTTCATGGACGACTTTTCACTCTTCGGGGACAGTTTCGATGACTGCCTGTTCCATTTGGGCCAGGTTCTGATCCGATGCAAGAAGGCGAATTTGGTGCTCAATTGGGAAAAGTGTCACTTTATGGTCACCGAGGGGATCGTGCTGGGTCACAGAATTTCCAGCAAGGGACTCGAGGTGGACAGGGCTAAGATCGAGGTGATAAAGCAGCTTCCATACCCGACAAACGTAAGGGTGATCAAAAGTTTTCTGGGACATGCAGGATTTTACCGAAGATTCATCAAGGACTTTTCCAAGATCACAAAGCCACTTTGCGCGTTACTCGGAAAAGACGTACCCTTTGATTTCAACGCAGCATGTCGGCAAGCTTTTGACCACCTGAAAGAGAAGCTGACCACAGCCCCGGTTATAACCACGCCAGATTGGTCACTCCCGTTTGAGCTGATGTGTGACGCCAGCGACTACGCAGTCGGGGCAGTTATGGTCCAGCGAAAGGATAAGGTATGCCACGTCATTTATTATGCGAGCCGGGTACTCAACGATGCCCAGCTCAACTATGGCACGACAGAGAAGGAACTGCTGGCTGTGGTATATGCCCTGGATAAATTCAGGCCGTACTTGGTCGGGTCAAAAGTTATCGTTTTTACCGACCATAGTGCTCTGAAATACCTGCTGGACAAGAAGGACGCAAAACCGAGACTGTTGAGGTGGGTACTACTGATGCAGAAATTTGATGTGGAAATCCGGGACAAGAAGGGAGTTGAGAACGTGGTAGCGGATCACCTATCCAGACTTGAGAACGTGAAGGTGGACCCGGTGCCGATCAAGGAAAACTTCCCGGACGAGCACATCATGGCAGTCAAGATCGGGAGACCATGGTACTATGCCATAGCCAACTACTTGGTAACTGGCACACTTCCCGAGGATCTCACCCCGTCGCAGCGGAAAAAGTTCATTGCCGAAAGTCGACAGTATTTCTGGGACGACCCGTACTTGTTCAAACAGGGGGCCGACAACATCCTGAGAAGGTGTATCCCGACCCACGAGGCCTGGAACGTGATCCGACACTGCCACTCATCACAGTGTGGGGGTCATTTTGGGGGAACGCGAACAGCACATAAAATACTGCAGTCCGGGTTTTTCTGGCCGACAATCTTCAAAGACTGTCACGACTATGTGCAGGGATGCGATAGGTGCCAGAGGACAGGAAACACGTCACACCGGGACGAGATGCCGATGACCGTGTGGCAGGAGGTAGAGCCATTTGATGTATGGGGGATTGACTTCATGGGTCCGTTCCCGTCTTCGATGGGGAATCTTTACATTCTGCTGGCAGTAGATTATGTGACAAAATGGATCGAAGCGATCGCGTGTCAGAAAAACGATGCAGCTACCGTTGAGCGTTTTTTGAAACGCAACGTTTTCACTCGTTTCGGGACTCCCAGGGCAATGATCAGCGACGAGGGATCTCACTTCATCAATCGGGTTTTTGCGAAAGTTCTGAAACAATACGGCGTGTCAGTTCATAAAGTCTCGTTACCTTACCATCCGCAGACGAACGGGCAAGCCGAGGTGTCGAATCGAGAGATCAAGAGCATACTCGAGAAAACAGTGAATCTCGGCCGAAAGGATTGGTCCGTCAGACTAGACGATGCGCTCTGGGCCTACAGAACAGCTTTCAAAACACCGCTGGGAATGTCACCGTACCAGCTCGTTTTTGGGAAAGCGTGCCACTTACCGGTGGAACTGGAGCACAAGGCGTATTGGGCCATCAAACTGCTGAACTTGGACCAGAATCTAGCAGGGGATAAGAGGAAGATGGCACTGCTGGAATTGGAAGAATTCCGCAGAACGGCTTTCGAGAGCGCCAAAATTTACAAAGAGAAGACAAAGAAGTGGCATGATAACCGTATCACGCCAAAGCAGTTTAACGAAGGCGACAAAGTGCTTCTTTACAATACCCGGATGCGGTTCTTTCCGGGGAAGCTGAGGTCTCGTTGGTCGGGACCGTTCATCATCAAGCAGATTTTTGCCTGGGGGGGCATTCGAGCTGGAAAATCCAAAAGATAACTCCAGTTTCAGGGTGAACGGGAACCGGATCAAGCCGTATCTCGAGACCGCCGAAGTCGTC
Organism: Linanthus parryae; assembly: GCA_023055425.1. Classification (NCBI taxonomy): domain Eukaryota; kingdom Viridiplantae; phylum Streptophyta; class Magnoliopsida; order Ericales; family Polemoniaceae; genus Linanthus; species Linanthus parryae. The sequence goes on from JALGPY010000001.1 coordinate 130,198,214, forward strand.
AAAATAGACCCGGTCTATTTTGATGACCCGTGAGAGGTAACAAGGTCGGGCCGTCGACCGTAAATCACAAGGCGCTGTTTGGGAGGCAACCCAAAATTTATCGTTTATTTATTTAGTTTTGTTAGTTATTACGTTATTATAACAGTTCTGAATTTTCGAGAGAGGCGAGATGAGCGGGTTTTTGACTTTGAATTTGAAAGTGTGCAGAGACAGAATCATCCAAAACAGCCAAGACCAGGAAGCAGGGGGAGAGAGAAATTTTGAAAAAAAAAAAAATAGAATTTTGCCTCGGGCTGCGTATATACGCAGCCCCTGCGTATATACGCAACCCGTGGGGCAAAGTTCAATTTTTTTTTATTTTTTTGGTTGTTTTCTGGTTGGGTATATACGCAGTACTGCGTATATACGTAAACAGGAAAGAAAAAAAAAAATCGAATTTTTTTCAAAACCCCGGGGGTATTTTGGTCATTTGACCAATTAGGGTTATAAGCCAAGAGAGGGGGACGGGTAGCCATTGTTGGCACCTCCCTTTCTCTCTCTACCTCCATTTCCTCTCACTTGAAGAACAAAGATTTTGCCTCGGACCTCCAAATCAAAATCCGGGCACATTTCTGGAATCCCCTCGTCGCAAGGAGCAAGATTCATCCATCAAAATCCAGAAAACAAGCGAAAATCGAGCGGGCAATTCCCATCAAAAAGTGAGGTGTTCTTGAGGAAAAGTGCAGATTCGAAGGTGTTAGAGCAAAAACTAGCAAAATCCGTACAAGGGAACGTGAACGAGGAGATCGAGGGCTTCGATTTGGTGGGCTCGGAATTCAATTCCGGGCAGTTGACTTTTCCGGCGACTTTTCCGGCGACCACCGGCGGTTTTCCGGCGACTTTCCGGGCAGAATCTCCGGTCTTCACCCCTGTTTAGGGAAGGTCGAAAATCTCATCCCTCGCTTTATTTTCCGTTTTGGCACGGCCCGTAGCCGGGCCCGTTATTTTCGGTAATTTTGCATTTGGAGCGGCACTTGCCGTGTGGACCTCTGGTAGATCTTAGGAGGACTATCTATTGAGACACACTATTTTTGTGCACGTTTCACATTTTTGCTTCGTTTCCCGAGTCGGCACGTTTTTCGAGATTTTGGTCTGTTATGGAGTTTCATGTGCCCGTCGTAGACCCTAACCGAGATGACATCCCTACGGACTATGAGGCGACTGAGCTTACCCCTTTGATGTTTGACAGCTTTGGGTTCGTCAATCATTATGCCCAACATTACTTTATGACCGGGACCAAAATGGGGCATAGCATTCCCATAGACTATCAGTTTGAGGTCGACCATACTTACATGCCGCCAGAGATGGCCGCTTATGCGAGTCGCCCGGACATTTTCGGGACGTCCCTAGCGGGGTTTCCGGACTTGTCCGATACTGACTTGGTGCGTGAGTTCTATGCGAACCTCATGCACAAGGGGGAGGGGGAAGCCAATGGGGATGTCTGTTGGGTCTATATGCGGCGTACGTTTATGTTGCTCACGGCGGATACCATCCGCCAAGCGTATCAGATTCCGATGCGCCATATCTCGTGCGCATATGCTGAGTGCGCTGATTACCCGCCCAACGATGCTGAGCTTTTGCGGGTTGTGACTGGGGGGCACCCGGGTGCCCATTTCGAGAGAGAGGGGCCAGGCGAGATAGGCAAGAAATTGCATTCTCGTTTTATTGCTGGCCCGCCACGGTGGTGGGCCGAGAGGGTAGTTAACAGGGTCGTAGGTATTAAACACTTTACCTACCTTGACTTCGAGTACGTACTCTTAGTCTACTGCCTTGTTCTGAGACGAGAGGTTGACATTCCTCGTCGGATTTGGGTGTATATGATGGAGCGGAACTGCTCCGGTAGCCATAAGGGATTGGGGTACGCCAACCTCATTGCCAAACTGGCGCGGGATTATGAGGTTCCGATGGATGATTTAGAGGGTGACCTAGAGCCTCCTCTGCTACGGCCATATAGGAAGCTTATTTCTCGTCACCCGGGCCCACCTCCGCCAGTCGTTGACCTCGATGAGGATGACGATTTTATGGAGGAGGACCCGGCTCCTGCACCTGCCCCTGCCCCTGCCCCTAGGAGGAGGTCGACTCAGGAGCGACCAGTCAGTCGCCAGGCATCGGCCGGACTTCGGCGATGCCGTACTACTAGAGAGAGTGAGCGGCCCGAGTCGAGTAGGCAGGGGACTGAGAGGAATGCCCAGCCTCAGCCTGCCCATCAGAGAGAGCAGCCGGCCCCACGGGCCAACCCGACCCCACGAGCTCGACCGGCCCCGCCCCATAGACTACCCCGAGTGGATGAGAGATTTGAGGGCTGTCAGGGCGGACGCAAGTCCATAGGAGAGAAGGTGTTTGCGGGAGCGGGCAAGATCAGGAGAGCGTTGACGCATATCCGCCGGACTCAGCGGAAGGTCACCAAGGACACCCAGGCTGCCCTAGCTAGTATTAGAGAAGAGCAGCGGGATGCGGCTCGGCACGCAGGCCGAGACCCGCCACTTCCATTGTATTTTCCACCCACCTACTCCAGCAGCTTTACCGAGGGATGGTCGGATGACGGGGACTCTAGCGAGTGCACGTCTGCTCCGCCACCCCCGACCCAGCCACCTCCACCGACTCAGCCATCACCGCCACCTGCTAGACAGGAGAGACGGCAGCCTGGGACACGATCCCGGCAGCCTACAGGTCGTCAGACTGGGACCCGTACCCAGCAGACTGGGGCCCGTACTCAGCAGCATTCGAGTGGCAGGACGACTTTGCGATCCCAGCCACCTAGCAGTTGGACTGGGTCCGAGTCGCAGTCCTCGGATTACCGGCCCCGTACACGGGCACGTCAGCCGGTGTTCAGGACTGATTCAGAGAGCAGCTCGCCGGGTAGCATATCCGGTACGTCCGAGACCGGGTCAGACCCGACATTTTTTCCGGACGAGTGAGTGCCATGAGGGCATGCCACCTCTTAGTGGGGGGGTGGTAGTCGTGTCTGCATTAACCCGGTCTGCACGTTTTTTCGTATTAATTTTTATTTTTATTTTTATTTTTGAGTCAGCATATTTTCTTTATTTGAGTCAACCCACCATAATCATTCTGGCCATGCATTGTATATAATAATAAAAAAAATAAAAAAAATAAAAAATAAAAAAAAAATCTGAAAAATTAAATTTTTTTTATGCTGCTGGTTGAGTATATACGCAGACCTGCGTATATACGCAAACAGCAAGTATAAATTATTTTTCAAAAAAAAAAAAAAAAAAGTTTAAAATCAGAAAATTTTGAGAAAGGGCAATCGAGATAACGAAAGCAGTGAAGAAATTGAGTTTGAATCCTTTGAAAGAGAAGAAAACTTGCACCGAGGTATAGTAGATAGGTGAGAGCCAGTGACCTTTGGAATCCGCAAGTAGTTATCAACTGAGCGAAAAATCCGACTAGTTGCTACACCACCGTCACATAGGTAGTCGACAACCCGCCCACGGGCGCCGTCACGGTCATCGCATTTTTCGGTGGAGTGACTGGCTATCAAGGGACCTCACGTCCTGTTTCTTACCCCTAGGTCCAACTAGACAACATGTTTGAAGTCATTTACCCTCTTTCTTCGTAGCCACTTTAGCCTAGGCAGCCTTCTTTGAGACCTCATCAGTCGATAGTTGGCTATTCTACGTGTTATGACGGAGGGAGTGAGTAGGGGCAGGTTTTAGATAGGGGAGCTTCATGAGTTATCAGTTTTGGACAGTTTCGATTTTGACACATTTTTCGAGGGAAGGACAGGGTGAGTGAGAGGCGACAGTGCATTAATTTGCGGAGGTGGATCACTTCATTACATAGTGACCACAGGAGGAGTTAGTCGCGTGCGAGCGTCTTTTCGCACAAACCGGGGTTCCGGGGGGTTGTAGGGTCAATTGGTGGTTGTGCCGTTTTTCTACATCTTTGGTGATGAGGAGGTTCGATGGGACTGCACAGTTTTATTTCGACTACAGGATCAGCGCTTCAGGATTAGTGTGGGGGTACTTCACATGAGGACATTTTACGTACCCCACGACAGAGATTTATTTTCACTCACTCAGCTTTAGTCAGTTTCGTATTGTTGATATTCGTGTACGTGTGTATATAGTTGTGTTAAAAAAAAATAATAATAATAATAATAATAATAATAATAATAAATAATATATAGAAAAAAAAATAGAAAAAAAAAGAAGAAAAAGAAAAAGAAAAGAAAAATATATGATCCAGTTTTTAGTGTGTTTTGTGTTTTTATTATTTAAATAAAAAGCTGAGTGAGTGGCGCAATTTTCGAGACGTTTTGCACCGCTTCACATTTGTGGCCGCGAGCACGGCAAAGATACACCGGGGGACAAGAGAATTGGGAAAGCAGGAACTTGGGTGTTTCGGGCAGTTTTTCGGGATCTCGGTGAGGGGTGTGAGTTTGGTAAATTGTGAGAATGTCATAACATGTAGGATTATGCCGTACCATGATACATATATCTATCCTACCTGATTAGACATAGATCCTTTCGGAAACAGCTCGGATGGTAAGTTAGCTAGGGATTGGCTCAGTTTGATAACCAAAGTAATAGTACTTCGGTCCAGTGCTTAAATCCACCATATAAATCTGTTCAAACTTACCGATCGCTTGCAGGGAAGTAGATTCTGAAAAGGACGAGATCACGAGGACACACTGTTTATGTTTTTGAGGTTGCCCGATCTCGCCAAAAATATTTTTGTCACTAGTCTGTTTTGAGTCGTTTGAGTCTGTGTATATTCTATCTGAGTCAGTTTTTCTATCGAGTCGCCCGGTTGAAAGGTTCGGGTCGAAAGCGTATGCAACGGTAGGGTATGTACAGAGTCAGTCACGAGGACAGAAATGCAGGCTAGAGTTGGCAGGATTGCTCGGGACGAGCAATGTTTAGTGCGGGGGTATTTGATAACGCCCAATTAGGGGTTATCTTTTAGCCTGATTTCACGAGTATTTCTGTCGGAATTAGCGGTTTTTGCCGGAAAATGCCTTAGAATGCCCCGGGAATCTAGAACGAGACGTTTATTTGTATTTGCTGGATTTCTGCTTAATTCTTGCTATATTTGGATATGATCGCGGGTTTTCGTTCGTGTTGCCTTTTCAGGAACAGGTTCGGGAAGTGCATCGGGAAGCGTGCCAGGACCAAGCCGGGACCGTCTCGGGAAGCGTGCACAAGACCGGGACACAACGGAAACACGGAAAAGCAGAAGTACACCGAAGAGGCAAACCGGGAGCGTCAGGCAGAAGAGTGGGACCCAGGGGACCAGACCTGGCCCACCAGAGGACCAAGTGGGCCCCACCTACCCCCACGGCCTGCGTATATACGCAGGCCCTGCGTATATACGCAGGCAGTAAGGGTGGTGGGGGATGTTGGTTGGGCCCTGGTTGCGTATATACGCAACCCCTGCGTATATACGCAGCCAGTTTTGACTTTTGGTCAAAGACGGTGGACCGATGGCAGATTCCGTAATTTCGAGCACAGGCGTTTTCAGGAAACAGCACTATTTAAAGACTCGTCCAGACTCGTTTTGAGGACAATCACGGAGACACAGCACAATTCTCAGCACAACCAAAGGACAAGTCAGAGCATTCACGGAGAGCACGAAAGCGCGATTCGAGATTCGAAGACTTAGTTTGATTTCGTTCTCTCTCTTTATATTCAGAAACTGTGTTTTGTACTATGTCTAGTCGTAGCTAAACTTTTCACCTAGGTTCTAGGTGAACCTAGGGTTTCGTACTCAGATTTTATGATTACTACGTTTATGGATTCATGATGATTGTCTTAATTCAGCAAGTTGTATCTGTTATTCTGGTTTGATTATTATCGTATATGCATGATAGGATTGATCACCCAGGATTGCTATAGACCCGAGCTTGTAGGTGAAAACGTCAAGTTAGGGTTAGGAAGAAAAACCGGGATTTAGTACCTTACCCTGATAGACCGACCAGAGAAAGGGAGATAGGGCTAGCATCGAAAAACGTGAGACCAACTGTTAGAGAATTTGACCCGGGCCATTCGGACAGGTTAGAAACCCTAACAGGATAAGACCGAGACTGCAGACTTAGGCAGCTTAACAAGAATCCGAAAGTCTGCAGGATCGGGATTACGTGTGGAATCTGAAAAGTCACTGCACAACTGGTACGTTGCACAGATATCGAAACTGCTGAGTGTTTTCATAATCGAACGTAAAGCTAAAATCTGTAGAAACCCTAGGGGATCCTGGAACCTAGTCTTCATCTAATATCGTTACAACCAAATCAGCTTATTTCAGAAAACGTCACAAAAAATAATTACGTTTTTAAATTCTGTTTTTAGTTTAGTCGCTATAATCACAACCTACTCCTCCTGGTTACTACTCTTGGAAAACCGAAACTGACAACGTAAGTAAACCCGAAACAGTCCTCGTGGGAACGATAATCCGAGTCTAATTGCACCCGGTACTACAAGATTCGTACACTTGCGATAGCACGTTAGTTTGCGCATCACCCACTAAGAAATCAAGACACACCAACAAATCTCCACCTTGTCTTGAATTATCTCAGCAACTCGAAACCTGAACCTGATGCTTCTCTTCTCAAACCGGAACCGGATGCATCTCCCTGAACCAGAAACGAGCACGCCTCCCCGACCAGATATTCCGCAGCTGTATGCGAAACCCGAATCGCCAAATCGTTGCTCCAACTACCATGTGTTCCGGCAAAGAATGCGCCCGATGTGGTTGCACTTCCGGAAACAGAAACAAGTGCTCCACCCAGAACCAGACTTGAATACATTCACTGAGAAAGCAGGACCGAATGTATTCCAGATGCGCCCAATTGCGCCAGACAGATGCACCATGACAGAATGCCCAGATGTCATCCAGACCAGATGCACCGATGACGAGTGCCCAAATTGTCATGCCCGATGCGCCCCGTATGCCTCAGATGCGCCAGATGCTCGCCAGAAACAGATCGCGCTAGATGCGAGCTCAGTGCGTGTCATGGTACACGCTGCAAAACCAGATGCACGCCAGAACAAACTCGTGCATAATGCGCGCCAGAACCAGAATCAGATGCGCGTGCCAGAAATCTCACGCGCCAAGATGCTCCATGTCGTTGCTCCAACTCCAACGAGTTCCTGCAACGCATGAGCCAGAACCAGATTCAATTCAAACGCCAGATGCTCCACGCCGGGAGCCGGATTGCGCCTGAACGTCAATCGCCATAACGCCAGATGCGCGTGGACCGCCAGATTCGCGCCAGTACTGAATGCGTGCTGGATTTGCCAGATCCCTTGCACGCCTAATCATATGCGCGCCAGATTGCTCCAACAGTAGCCCGGATAGCCCCATGCACATTACTTCAGATAGTGGGTGTACCTGCTTCTCTCTCACGAACAGATCGATCTTGATCGCCAAACCAGACACCGTTCTTGGCAGAATCTCGAAACCCAACTCCTGATAGCCTGCTCCACCTGAATCACAAAACCCCAGCTTTGAGTTCCACCAAAACGTGAAACCCTAGCTCTTGGCTCCACCCGGATCTTGGAACCGCGGCTCTGATACCAGTTTGTTAAAACTGGTGTTCCTCCTGACCTGGCTCTGATACCAGTTTGTTAAAACTGGTGATCCCCCTGACCTGGCTCTGATACCAGTTTGTTATAACAAAAGTCTTGTTTCAGAGCTTCGTTACCAGTTTGTTATAACGTGTGGGTATTCGAGCAAGAACGATGTAACGAAAACAAGAACGAGACAGATATTTAACGTGGTTCAATGACGAATTCGTAACGAACCCGCTAGCTAATCCACGGCCAGAACCAGATATTTTATTGAGAAGAGAACCCCATTACAATGCACGCCGTGGCCGCAACGGCCACGGCGGTTACCCGAATCACCCACCAGACACACACTCAAATAAAGCTCTCAAAGCACCAAGTTTCAAACTGCCCCGTGTGTGTAGTAACCAAAACCAACCCATGTGTATATATACACATGTTGTGGCGGTTTGTTACCCAAAAACAAGGAAATCATTGGCCGTCCAATTTTGTTTCCTTTTATCCACCTTTGACTTTTCTTGCCCACTAAGAAATCAAGACACACCAACACCAACCAATAAAGCTCCTCTTACACAAAAACAGTGAGCTAAAATAGTGGAAAATAACTCTTGCACTTAAATAGTTAACTAAAACAGTGGAAAATACTCCTCAAAATAAGAAAAATTTCTCTCAAAAATATAGTGAAAAAGAAGTGGTGGTATATAGCATTTCTCTTTGGAATTAGCAATATCTCATTATTCAATTTTTAAAATGCCTAGTTAATCTTTTTTGAAGCTCGTCAGAGAATTTGAGAGAGTCTATCAGATGAAAAAATAAGCCGAGGTACGAAGTACAATGTGCTTGCAAAAAAATGTGCATCTTCTTATTTAAACGTTACTCAATCACACAACAAGAGTGCTATAAATTTCTGTGAGCACTTGGGCTTGAAAAATTTAAGTTTGCTCTAGAGGAAATGACGTGATTTTGCTTTAACTACAAAACACATATTGAAGAAAGATAGTGAGTGACAGACAAAAGAAAGTGAATTTCTGACATGTTCTGACGTGTCCTGTGACGTATTGATTAGAGCACTATGTCAAATTTACTCTTGGAGCAAGCAATACTCCTTGTACTGATCTGTTGTTTGGATCTTGAGAATTATAAGTGTACATTAAAATATTAATATTAAGGACATGTCTTTTTATGCTTCACTATGTGCCTCACTCGAGCCTAGAAGCCGTACTGTTTCGTGTAAATGTTTGCGACATTTGGTCAATCATTATTATATTAGATGTACGGATAAACAGTGTATGATGGCTGAAAATGTTGTTTTGTGTTTAATACGTATTACCTCCGTTTTTTCTCTATCACACCGATTTGACTTTTTGACTCGTATCTGGATCACTTTGACCAAGTGATTTGGATAGCAAAACAATGCGTTTTTTTGATAATTTTTTCATCGTGTTATAGAGCCACTTTTACGCTATAACACCATGAAAAGATTATCAAAATATTGCATCGTTTTGCTAACCAAATCATAGGTTCAAAAAGACCCAGTTAATAGTGATAAAAGTTAAACCGGTGTGGTAGTAATTATGATACTGTCATCATCTTCTCGTGATTCGCATTGACCAGTCAATCACTATATGAAACATATTTGATGCTTGGACGACAGAATTAACAAAATAAACCGTAAGATATATAATGCCGACGTTGATGTTTATTTATTCTTGTCTAAAAAGGTAACTATCTTTCCTAAAAAAAAAGGGGGGACATCCCGCTAGCCCAAGAGCCAAGTTGGGCCTGTGTTATTGAAAGCAGTTGTAAGCCCAAAGAAACCAAGACCAACCTATGGAGAAGGGCCATAATTTGCAGGAACCCCGGAGCTGAGTTTGGGCGGTGACTGGTGAGGCCGTCCGTAAAAAGCATCTAAAAAAATAAGGACTATTTTTTTTTTTTTTTGTAAGGATAGAATTTTTTTTATGTTTGGATTGGGTGAATTTGGCAGAATAGGTTTTTAGTAGAAAAATTGATTTTTAGATTATGGTGGAACTTTTTTTTTCTTTCGAAAATTATGTTTAAACAATAGTATTTGGTGATAGTTAAACAAGATGATTTAGATTAAATGACGAATGTCCCCTCCACTTGTATTTTTTTGATGGATGCACAAAGAACAAATTCAAGGCAAAAATTAACGATTTCAAGAGAATCAAGGATTTCGTGGATGTTAACAAATTCAAGAACAAAATCACGGAATTTTGATCACAACAAAATTGATAGTTGTTATTAGATCGTAACATTCTCGAAAACCGCAAGAATATATAGCCCACGATTTAATAGATAGATGTATTATAAGATTGTTACATCTCAAAATTTTAAAATTCTGGTACTTGGATTTAACAAAAAGTTAACAATTTTTTTAAAAAAAATGATCACAGTAAAATCCTATACAGTTTTCATGAAAAGTAAAGCATGAGAAACTTCGGATATATGACAATTACCAAAAATAATAGCAGCACAGCAAGACACCCTTATCTGATTTAACAATTGTTATGTTGCAAATTCTTTGACGGAAAGTGCACTGGTTATGCCACATCGCAATGCTGATAAGAATGACTTAAAGGTAACTTTGAAATATTAAAAAGTGTGAAGAAAAAATAGTGTGTACAAAACTCATGAATAAACTGAGAAATAACTACTAAAACATGGTTTTTTCCACATGCCAAAAGTTGAAAAAAATAGGGTTAAAATTTAATTTTCAAACTAGCCAAAACAAACACTTTAAACGAACCATTTGGTGGAAAAAACATAAACCAGAAGAAACCAACTTACCAAACACACCTTGGTCTTGTGTCAAAATTTAGCCACTCACTTTACAATTTTTACCTCACGCAGTTGACCAAATTTGCTCGTACATTAATTTTTTTTGAGAAACTTCATTAATATTTTATTAGTGACAATTGAATAATAATATTATACATAATATGTATAGTAAAATAAATAAGTTTCATTTAAAATAAAAAATTAAATTAAAAATTAAAATTGATTTTTTTTTGCAAAGTTGGTATAAGATTTTCATTCACTAAAAGAAATTAGTATAAGATTTTTCATCACTGATTATATCATAATTATAAAACCATCTCAAACTGAACAACCAACATAAATCCAACACTACTTCAGTAATACATAACGGAACGGAAAAGTTAGCTTGTATGTCCAGGAGCCAAAAACACGGAAGCTGGCGGAAGATGACGATGGTCCCGTTTGGATCAGCAGAAGTAGAGATGAACTAAATAGTCAAAAATCTGAGGAGAGGGTCAAACAATCTCACAATAATCCGGAATTCCCAAAATAAAAGAGGAATTCGGTTGTAATAGATCCGGAATTCTGGATATGGCGCAGAAATTCGAATTTTCGGTATTATTTCGGAATATACCTCGGTCCAGACCATCCAATTGCACGCTGTGTTTGGCTTTTGCCTAATGTACTGACACGTGTCACTCTATGAGTGGACCGTGAGTCAAAGTTTAATCCCTTCAACGCTCCTCTTCCCCGTAACAATTCAGCTTTCTCAAAAACCCACAACACCTTCGGCATAAATTTTCAATCCCATATCGACTTTTTTCAACACCACCGCTCTACATTATAATATTTTTTTATATTCTATTAATATTTTTATATCAAAAATTACAAAAATCTAATTTAGTCTATTCTATCCAAACACTCCAGATAAAAATAGATCTTTAGCCAAACCGCTCACTTACTTCCGCTCATCCAAACAGATCCGATGCTCTAATCCTCCAATTCGACGGTAGCTGCAATCCCAAATTCGATAGAGTAACAACCGACTATGTGCTCAGAACAAGATCTGGTGAGTGCTAGATGGCTGGAGCCTCTTAATCACCTAGATGCGAGAGCGCTCGACTGTCTGAAGCCTTCACATGAAACCAAGCTCTTAGATTGGGGCTCCGATGGGGTAGTCGTCGTGTTTTACTGGTGGGAGACTCTTCTTAGGTCATCGGAGACATGAAGGAAGCAAGAAACTGAAGACGAAAGAGAGAAGAAGGGGAGATGCACGAGCTGATAAATGAAGAATTAACTCTAGTCGGTCAATAAACAGAGCTCGAGATGGAAGTTTGGGGAAGAGAATACCACTCCGTTTCTTGTCTTTCCCCCCTCTGGAGAAAGCGCGGAAATTAAGAAGAATGGCCAAATGACCCTGTTACCCTGCTCAGTCCTCTATGTCCCCTCTCTCCTGTCTCTCTCCTCCTCCTCCTCTCTCTCTAATAACAACAAACACCATCACAACACACCACACCACCACCACCAGTAGAACCATTGTAAATTTCAGATCCAAATAGAAATTAAACACAAATGAAATCAAATAAATACAGAGGAAGTAGATAAGAAGACTTGGGTCTTTGAAGAACAACCCATTGTAAATTTCAGATCCAAACATCAATCAAACAATTATAGATGTGAAGAAAAGAATTGGGAAGAAGATAAGAAGAATCAAACAAGTAATATCCAGCCCGCTGCGCAGATCTTGAAGCACCGCCGCCGCCGCTGCGTCCAGAGCTTGAAGCACCGCCTCGCCACCGCCGCCGCCTCCTCCTCTGCGAACAGAACCTGAAAATATGATTGATCTAAAGAGGAGAAGACAGAAACAGAGAGAGAGAGAGAGAGAGAGAGAGAGGAAGAGGAAAAGAACACCTTCTTCTCTTTTTTAACGCTGTCGAGATCGCCGATTTATCGCCGTCAAGACCGCCGATGAATGTTACCCGTCGAGATTTTGTTACCGCCGTCCAGATCCCACCTTCTTCTCCTTGTTACCGCCGCCGATGGAGATGTTCGCTGTATCTTTCCCCTTATTTTCCCTCTCTCCCATCTGCTTCTTTCTCTCTTATTTCTCTCTCTCTCTCTCCCATCTGCTTCTTTCTCTCTCTATCTATCCTTTGAAATCCGTGGATATAATGAACAGAGGAGAAGAAAGAGGGGTAGGGTTGAGTTGAATTTAGGAGTAAAATATGGGTTGGGTGGGGAATGTTGAATTTATGTGGGATATTGATTGTAGGGGTAAATATGTAATTGGCTATCATTAAACATGCCAAATAGGGAAAGGGGGAGAAAGCAAGGAAACGTATACAAATATAAAGGGGTAGAAAGAAAGGAAACGGAGTGGTACAATTCAATGGCTCACCACTTGGCAAGACACGTGTCTTTAGAAGATAATGATGGTTTGGACAAACCAATTTCCTAGTCGGCTGCTCAAGTATTTTGATAAAAGTGTATTTCTAAAACCAATTCCAGGCAATGAGTATTAAAAAATTTTGATCAGTTTCTGGAAAAAAAAAATGAATGTAAAACTAACTCATAGTACAACCTTGCAAGCACAACCTGAAGCATAAAACAAACATTTGTTAAGAAGAATAATTCAAACAGTGAACACTAACCATAGAGTGAAAGTGGTTGAGGTTGATGCAAACTATCTATCAGTATATGCTTTTATCCGGTTGGTAATCGCCATGTGAGAGGTCCTGAGAATTAGTGCAACGCCTCTTTCTAGTGTGCTTAGCAACCTGTGCTCTAAAATCAACCTCCACGTCATCGACCTTAGTACCAGCAATTCCAAATGTAGAGTTGCTTTTCCACACACTAATATTTGCAGCACATGTTTCATCGGGTGTAGATTCAAGTTGCATGATTTGTTCAGTAGTTTAGCTCTGTTGAGTTTTTGTCTTGATTATGTGTTTTGGAAATATTAGGAAATTATTGTTTTTTTTTAAACTAGTAGAAATATGGAATCTACTAGTATTCCTAATTGGGTTATTTTCTAATATTTGTACAATTAGGATTACTTGGAGAGCAAGTAATGTTGTAATACCCCGATATTTTAGGGGGTATTTTAGGGAGTTTAACGAATTTTTCGGACCGTTATTTGAAGTTACAAAAGTCGTTTTCGTTCACTAAAAGTTGTTTTTCATTATTATTATTATTATTATTATTATTATTATTATTATTATTATTATTATTATTATTATTTTATCAAAAGTTTTTTTTTTATATTTTTAAGATGTCTTTTTTTTATATATATAATTAGTTGGGTGTAAATTAGTGGGTGAAGTGTAGTGGGTTGTGTAACGTTGTAGCGTGACCAAAACGTGTCTTTTAATAACTTTTTCGTAACCAACCACCGCGTCATACCGTGTGCCCGCAACACCCTAACCTTCCTCCCTTCATCTTCCCCATCAGCATTGAAGAACAGGGGATGTTTCTTCCCCAATTTCCGGCGACCCTCCACCCACGACAAGAACCAAAATTGACCACCTCCTTTCCCAAATTTTCGTCCCGATTCATTCCAAAGGAGTCAAAGACCAATCTCGCAATCAATTCCACCGAATTGACATTTCCGAAATCGAACCCGGAAATCACTCCTGTCGATTTCCGATCGGATTCAACCCAGCTCTCCTCCCTCTCTTTCAATCCTCTCTCACCCTCTGTCTCTCTCTCGCTCTCTCTCTCTCTCTCTCTCTCTCTCTCTCTCTCTCTCTCTCTCTCTCTCTCTCTCTCTCGCACCCTCCGCCTCTCTCTGCTCCCCGTCGAAACCGCCGAAGCAGACCCAAGCCGACGGAACCCGGACCGCCCGACGCCGCCCTCCGTCGCCCCTCTGCGTCGCCGAACCACCCGACGCCGCCCTCCTCTGCTTCGTCCGCCATTTCCACCACCGTTCGCCTCCCTCTCTCCCGACGAACCCAGTGACGACCGGAACCCATCACCGCCGCCGCCATCTTCTTCGGGTGTTCTTCTTCAATCGGTAAACACCCCAATCAAATTGTTTTGCTACTATCAATTTTACTTGAAGTCATGGTTGTTCATGTGAGTTGTGATGTCGATTTGGGGGAAACAAAATGTTACAGTGGGTGATTGGGGAAGAAGAGGGTCTGATACGTGGGTGTAAAAAGGGGGGGGTGCAAAAGTGTATTTTTGTGAAACTGTTGGGGTGACTTTTGTAAGATATAATTCTGAATGGTGTGTTATTGCCATTACACTAATCTTTTTTACTTTAACAAATAATCTAAGTTTCTTTTTAGCATAGTAAAAATTAGTATTTCTTATGTGTATATATATTTATCAAATGTAAGTTAATGATCTTTTTCAAAAATAAGTATGCACGTTTATAATCAAATTAAAATAGTATTTTATAAGTGTATATTATTTATACTATATTTTCTTAAACAACTAAATAATCATGTTTTCGATTTATCGCAAAATAAATTTTTTTCACTTATAACATGGTTTTCGTTAATATAATTTTATAATAAGAATAGTTAAGCTTTAACTTTAGTTTAATCTCCCATTTTCATTTATCTAAACTTTAAATTAATATAGCTATCTTTGTGTATATAATTCCACCTTATTAAATTAAATAAATATTATAGAGCATCAAATAAAGTTTTCTTTACCTCAATTATTACTTTTATAATTATAGCCACTATTTTCTTATTTTAATTTATATTATAAACGTAAAATTATAGCTAAGTATAATATATTTTGTTTGGGGAATTAATTGGGGATTTCACTTGCATTTCATATAGGACAATCTAATTGCAATTTGTTGTGTGATGTATATGTGTTAATATAGGATTATGTGATTATTGTAGATACCGAATTCGTAGGAGGCGAGTTCATCGAGGACCCCTACTACTAGTTCAGTGCTAGCTTGTGAGTGTGAAGTTCTCACCTCATTTCCAGGTAAGTTTATGCGCATAATACCTTCAACTATCAAATTGTGTTTGGCGTGTGTTACTTGTGTATCGTACAACTGTTTTAAGTCTTGAATTTTAGAATCTCTCTTGCAAATATCTTTTCGAAAATATGTGGTTACTTCTGAATTTCGAACCAACGGTTCTCGAATGATCTTGTGAAATATTAATGAACGATAAATGATATGGGGCGATGTACAGAGGATGTGTGTGAAGGCTACGGCCGGAGGCGCACGTGAGACGACCTCCTAGGGTTTCATACCCTACCCTATACAGGTTTATAAAATTGTGAAAGCTATAGAGTACTACCTATGCATGTGTGGGTCACAAATGTATAGGGGTGTCGACACTTAAGGTCCTTTAGCTATGTGATGGGCGGGGTAGTGTCGGGCTACCTACAAACGCTCTGGGTGAATTGGGATGGACTGTGATATCCCAAGAGGTACCTGTGTGATGATATTATTGCATCGTGACCTCTCTGTGGGCAATCGTTACCCGCTGGGCTTTAATGCGCCTCAGCTCAACTAATAAGTTAAAATGTGGAATCTCTTCAGTTACATTCTTTTCATTCTTTCAGCCAAAACTCTGTTTTACATATTGTGGTATATTCTTACTCAGTTTTCACTGACAAATGTTTTTCTGCATCGGCTTTTGCCATTTGAAAACCCGCATGTTATGAATAAAGGTGGGAGAACGCGCACACGTAGCTGAAGGCAAATAAGAAGCTAGGAATCACCTAGTTAATTTGTTAGCATTAGTTGTATTTTGAGAATTCAAACTTTGTCATCGCTGTTTCTTTTAAAACTTTGTAAGGAGGGTTTCTCCTTTACTTTTATTTCAATAAAGCACTCTTGGATATCGTTAAGTTGTACTAGCAAGGAACCGTAGGTTCCGGGTTGTTTCAGTTGGTATCAGAGCCGACGGTTCCAACACTAGTGCGACTTTTCGATTTCCACTAAATAAAGATTCAAAATAATTGGAAGCTTTTCAAAAATTTAAAATGGACATAGGATAACTAAAACTGGAATTAAAACTAAACAAGCCGGGGATGTGGGTTAACATAGTCGTGTTTTCCTTCTAGTTTCTCAAATGTTTTGTGTGATTATTTGTTAATCCCTACTATTTGTGAAGGGATAGTTACTATGTGGCCAAGACTTGTTAATTTATTAGTTTAGTCATGTTACATACTTGCTTTAAATTCTTTAAACTTATTTCGTTTAGATTATGAGTGTATACGCGGTCTAGAACACTTCCGAGACTCGTCTGCTCTTCTTTCCGAACATGGAATCGGATGAGAACCAAGGAGATGGCAAAGTTGAAAACCAAGATGAGGATGCATGAGGGAGCTTACAGATTGGGATGCTAACATGGACAAGAGTGACGAGATTAACGAGAAGGAGCTTGAAGGAAACAATGAGGCGAAAGAGATTGAGATCAACGCTACTGATAGCGAGCTCATGTTCCCCACTGATGAAGAAGAGTAACACCCACCCACCCTTAGGATTATCATCTACTGCATTTATTTTATCACGAGAGCGAACGTTTAGCTTACTTTAGGAGTTACTATTTACTTTATAGAATTGAGTTGTTCCTTGCCTTTTAAATGTTTATGTGGATTATTTGATGGATGGATAAATGTATGCTTAATTATTGAAACTTATATGCTGCATGTATGTGAACTAGAAGTAGAATTCTTTTCGACCTATATTAAGTAAAGGTATATATTTAAAAAAGGTAAAATGCAATATTATACCAGGAGACGTGCAAGAGAAGTAGGAACAATGAACCAGGGAGGTCAGCAAACCCATGGCGGCCAAGTTCCACCCGTGGACCCCATTGAATTTCAGGAGATGCGTCAGGCAACTCTAGCTCTCACCCATATTCTACAGAATACCCACAACGGAGGGGGGAATGTTATGAGTAGGGTAGCTGAACTCCGCCCTGACTTCTTTTATGGGACAGATGACCCCACCACCTTGGAAAACTGGATCAGGGACTTTGGGAAAGTGCTAGTATCTGCGCGCTGCCCTTAAGATCAGCGTGTCGGAGTAGCCCTCTACTACTTCAAGAAGGAGGCTGACGATTGGTGGTCAGCCAAGGGAGAAGAACTTCTTGCCCAGTAGGGATTTGGCTGGGAACAACTGAAAGCAGCGTTACGAGAACGTTTCTATCCTGAACATGTCAAGGATAGGAAGTTCAAGGAATTCATGAACTTGAAACAGGGAAGTGACAGCCCTTATGATTATCATCAGAAATACATGGAGCTGATGAGGTTTGGAAGGGAACTGGTGCCGACCGAGGCAAAGAAGATCAGGAGGTTTATAGGAGGCTTAAACTTCCAACTCCGAATGGCCTTGATTGCGACCCGATTTAACACCCTCATGGACGCTTATGGGGCAGCTCAGGACGCCCAAAATTTGATTGATGAGAATAATGAAGAAACTAAGAAGAGGAAGTCTGAGGCACTGACAGGGTCAGGTTTCCAGAATCGTAGTTCAGGAAACAATAGCGGTGATAAAAGGTTTCGTCCCAACCCAACCCCCACCAATCAATTTGGAAACCAAGGCCAGGTACGAATCTAAAACTGCAGGCAATGCGGCATGAACCATCCAGGAGTGGACTGCCGGGGGAACAAGGTTAACTGCCTCAATTGTGGTAAGCTAGGCCATCGAAGGTTTGAATGTCGTTCAAGACCCTCAGGGAACAACAACGGTGGAAGCTTCAACAACAACAACTTCAATAACTCCGGGAATAACAATGGTGGAGGATATGGAGGAAACAATGTGAACCGCCAAGGGGGGAATGGAGGATACAACCGTGGAGGAAACAACTATGGGGGGAATAACAGCGGTTTTAATCAGGGAGGAAATAAAAACCGTGGCAATCAGTATGGGGGAAACAACAACAATGTCGGCAACAGAAACAACAATGGAGGAGGCTATAACCGAGGTAACAACTGGCAGGGAGGAAATGGTTACAACAACCGACCCCAAGGAAACAACAATGCTACTTCGGCAACCACAGTAGCAGGCGCACCTGCACCTGCAGCCACAGCACGAAGCGCAGCTGGAACCATCAATGTGATGAATCAGACTCAGGCAGCACAGGCCAACGTGGTGACTGGTACATTCCTAATCCATTCTACCCCTGCTTTTGTGTTATTTGATTCTGGAGCCACATTCTCTTTCATTTCATCTACTTTTTCTAAGAAATTAGACTTACTAAATCCTACCCCAATATCTGCCTCCATCTCTGCCCCTAATGGAGAAGTCACACCTTGTAATACCATGTACCCTAGAGTCAATCTAGAAATCTTAGGAACCAAGCTACCTTCTGATCTGATTCTTTTCGATCTCGGCAACCTAGACGTCATCTTAGGTATGGATTTTCTTAGCAAATACAAAGCAACAATAGAGTGTGCCACCCAAATAGTTAGATTCCGCGGGCCGAAAAGTGAACACCTATCCTATACGGGTATAGTCACTGGACCCAAAATCCAAATTGTGTCCGCCTTAACCATCCTCTACGATGTGAAGAAAGGGAATAGGGCATACCTCTGTACGATCCATGATCTGGAGAAAGAAGGGGAGAAATTAGAGGACATCCCAGTTGTGAATGAATTCCCAGATGTCTTTCCAGAAGATCTTCCAGGAATGCCACCTAAGAGAGCCGTGGACTTTGCGATAGATTTAGTGCCAGGTACTGGACCAATCTCGAAGGCACCATATAGGATGGCACCAGCCGAGTTAAAGGAGCTTCAAGAGCAACTCAAAGAGTTATTGGACAAGGGTTTCATTAGACCTAGTGTTTCACCATGGGGAGCACCTGTTTTGTTCGTGAAGAAGAAGGATGGTAGCCTAAGACTTTGCATTGACTACCGTGAATTGAATGGAGTAACCGTTAAGAATAAGTACCCAATTCCCAGGATCGACGACTTGTTCGACCAACTACAAGGAGCCGATACCTTTTCGAAGATCGATTTAAGGTCTGGCAATCATCAGCTTAGGATAGCTGAACAGGATATTCCTAAAACGGCATTTCGAACTCGCTATGGCCACTACGAGTTTACGGTACTGCCATTCGGTCTCACTAATGCTCCAGCAGCATTCATGGAGTTGATGAACCGCGTTCTTCAGAAGTACCTAGACAAGTTTGTTGTCGTTTTCATCGATGACATTCTAATCTACTCGAAAGGGAAGGAAGAACATGCACAACATTTGAGGGAGGTGTTAGAAACCCTAAGCGAAGAGAAGTTATATGGGAAGTTGTCAAAGTGCGAGTTTTGTTTGGATAGAGTGCCTTTCCTAGGGCATATTATATCCAAAGAAGGTGTGTCTGTAGACCCTGGAAAGATATCAGCGGTAAAGGACTGGCCCACACCAAAAAGCGTGACGGAGATAAGAAGTTTCTTAGGATTGGCGGGTTACTATCGAAGATTCGTGAAGGATTTCTCCAAGATAGCAAAACCCATGACGACATTAATGAAGAAGACAAGCAAGTACGTGTGGGACAACAATTGCGAAGAAGCATTCCAAACCCTAAAGGATAGGTTAATGTCGGCACCTGTGTTAACGTTACCTACTGAAGGAGGAGAATTTGAGGTCTACAGCGATGCGTCCAAGCACGGGTTATGATGTGTTTTGATGCAAGATGGCAAAGTGATTGCGTATGCTTCAAGGCAATTAAAGTCCTACGAGGAGAGTTACCCCACTCACGATTTGGAGTTGGCGGTCATAGTGTTTGCACTAAAGATATGGAGGCATTATCTTTACGGTACGACGTGCAAGATCTTTACCGATCACAAGAGCCTAAAGTACATATTCACTCAAAAGGAGCTGAATATGCGACAAAGAAGGTGGCTCGAATTGGTTAAAGATTATGATATCAAGATCCAATACCATGAAGGGAAAGCCAACGTAGTATGCATTGAGCCGAAAGCCATGGGTACCGAGCTAAGGTTCAGCACAGCGTTTCACCCAGCTACGGATGGACAGACTGAGAGAACGATTCAAACGCTGGAGGACATGCTAAGGGCTTGCATTCTGGACTTTGGAGGTCCATGGGTGGACAAGTTACCACTTATCGAATTCTCTTATAACAATAGCTACCATGCTAGCATAGGGATGGCACCCTACGAAGCACTGTATGGGAGGAAGTGCAGGACACCGCTGTGTTGGAGTGACATCAGCGAGACGATCATTCATGGACCACAAATGATCGAGGACTCGACAAACCAAATTCGAATGATCCAGCAAAGGATGAAAGCGGCCCAGGATCGACAAAAGTCTTACGCGGATTTGAAGATAAGGCCATTGGAATTCAAAGTTGGTGACAAAGTGTTCCTAAGGGTTTCACCTACAAAAGGGGTTATGCGTTTCAATCAGAAATGGAAGCTCAGTCCCATGTTCATTGGCCCCTATGAAGTACTGGATCGTATAGGAGAGGTAGCCTATCGCCTGAATCTTCCTAACAGCCTAGGTAGACTCCATAACGTTTTCCATGTGTCCCAACTCAAAGCTTATGTACCTGACCCGAGTCATATCATTGATCCCGAGCCTGTTGAACTCGATCCCTCTCTTACCTTTGAACAACAACCAATCAAAATCCTTGATACAAAGACCAGGAACACCCGTACCAAGTCCACCACGCTGGTCAAGGTTCTTTGGTCAAACCACCAAACGGAAGAGGAAACTTGGGAAGCTGAGGCAGACATGAGGAAACGTTACCCACACCTCTTCGAACAGGTATGAGCCGAGTGACGGGGACGTCACTCATTTTAAATGAGATGTGATTTAATAGCCGTATATTTAATTACCCGTCTTGTCTTGTTATTATGTGCACATTAGAACTGCATAACACATACTTGCATCGGGAGATTCGATTTACTTTAAGCTTCGGGGACGAAGCTTTGTTTTAAGGGAGATGTGATGTAATACCCCGATATTTTAGGGGGTATTTTAGGGAGTTTAACGAATTTTTCGGACCGTTATTTGAAGTTACAAAATTTGTTTTCGTTCACTAAAAGTTGTTTTTCATTATTATTATTATTATTATTATTATTATTTATATTTTATCAAAAGTTTTTTTTATATATTTTTAAGATGTCTTTTTTTTATATTTATAATTAGTTGGGTGTAAATTAGTGGGTGAAGTGTAGTGGGTCGTGTAACGTTGTAGCGTGACCAAAACGTATCTTTTAATTACTTTTTCGTAACCAACCACCGCGTCATACCGTGTGCCCGCAACACCCTAACCTTCCTCTCTTCATCTTCTCCATCAGCATTGAAGAACAGGGGATGTTTCTTCCCCAATTTCCGGCGACCCTCCACCCACGACAAGAACCAAAATTGACCACCTGCTTTCCCAAATTTTCGTCCCGATTCATTCCAAAGGAGTCAAAGACCAATCTCGCAATCAATTCCACCGAATTGACATTTCCGAAATCGAACCCGGAAATCACTCCCGTCGATTTCCGATCGGATTCAACCCAGCTCTCCTCCCTCTCTTTCAATCCTCTGTCACCCTCTGTCTCTCTCTCGCTCACACTCTCTCAGTCTCTCTCTCTCTCTCTCTCTCTCTCTCTCTCTCTCTCTCTCTCTCGCACCCTCCACCTCTCTCTGCTCCCCGTCGAAACCGCCGAAGCAGACCCGAGCCGACGGAACCCGGGCCGCCCGACGCCGCCCTCCGTCGCCCCTCTGCGTCGCCGAACCACCCGACGCCGCCCTCCTCTGCTTCGTCCGCCATCTCCACCACCGTTCGCCTCCCTCTCTCCCGACGAACCCAGTGACGACCGGAACCCATCACCGCCGCCGCCATCTTCTTCGGGTGTTCTTCTTCAATCGGTAAACACCCCAATCAAATTGTTTTGCTACTATCAATTTTACTTGAAGTCATGGTTGTTCATGTGAGTTGTGATGTCGATTTGGGGAAAACAAAATGTTACAGTGGGTGATTGGGGAAGAAGAGGGTCTGATACGTGGGTGTAAAAAGCGGGGGGGGGGGTGCAAAAGTGTATTTTTGTGAAACTGTTGGGGTGACTTTTGTAAGATATAATTCTGAATGGTGTGTTATTGCCATTACACTAATCTGTTTTACTTTAACAAATAATCTAAGTTTCTTTTTAGCATAGTAAAAATTAGTATT
Organism: Linanthus parryae; assembly: GCA_023055425.1. Classification (NCBI taxonomy): domain Eukaryota; kingdom Viridiplantae; phylum Streptophyta; class Magnoliopsida; order Ericales; family Polemoniaceae; genus Linanthus; species Linanthus parryae. The sequence goes on from JALGPY010000001.1 coordinate 130,220,664, forward strand.
TCTTATGTGTGTATATATTTATCAAATGTAAGTTAATGATCTTTTTCAAAAATAAGTATGCACGTTTATAATCAAATTAAAATAGTATTTTATAAGTGGATATTATTTATACTATATTTTCTTAATCAACTAAATAACAATGTTTTCGATTTATCGCAAAATGATTTTTTTTCATTTATAACATGGTTTTCGTTAATATAATTTTATAATAAGAATAGTTAAGCTTTAATTTTAGTTTAATCTCCCATTTTCATTTATCTAAACTTTAAATTAATATAGCTATCTTTGTGTATATAATTCCACCTTAGTAAATTAAATAAATATTCTAGAGCATCAAATAAAGTTTTCTTTACCTCAATTATTACTTTTATGATTATAGCCACTATTTTCTTATTTTAATTTATATTCTAAACGTAAAATTATAGCTAAGTATAATATATTTTGTTTGGGGAATTAATTGGGGATTTCACTTGCATTTCATATAGGACAATTTAATTGCAATTTGTTGTGTGATGTATATGTGTTAATATAGGATTATGTGATTATTGTAGATACCGAATTCGTAGGAGGCGAGTTCATCGAGGACCCCTACTACTAGTTCAGTGCTAGCTTGTGAGTGTGAAGTTCTCACCTCATTTCCAGGTAAGCTTATGCGCAGAATACCTTCAACTATCAAATTGTGTTTGGCGTGTGTTACTTGTGTATCGTACAACTGTTTTAAGTCTTGAATTTTAGAATCTCTCTTGCAAATATCTTTTCGAAAATATGTGGTTACTTCTGAATTTCGAACCAACGGTTCTCTAATGATCTTGTGAAATATTAATGAACGATAAATGATATGGGGCGATGTACAGAGGATGTGTGTGAAGGCTACGGCCAGAGGCGCACGTGAGACGACCTCCTAGGGTTTCATACCCTACCCTATACGGGTTTATAAAATTGTGAAAGCTATAGAGTACTACCTATGCATGTGTGGGTCACAAATGTATAGGGGTGTCGACACTTAAGGTCCTTTAGCTATGTGATGGGCGGGGTAGTGTCGGGCTACCTACAAACGCTCTGGGTGAATTGGGATGGACTGTGATATCCCAAGAGGTACCTGTGTGATGATATTATTGCATCGTGACCTCTCTGTGGGCAATCGTTACCCGCTGGGCTCTAATACGCCTCAGCTCAACTAATAAGTTAAAATGTGGAATCTCTTCAGTTACATTCTTTTCATTCTTTCAGCCAAAACTCTGTTTTACATATTGTGGTATATTCTTACTCAGTTTTCACTGACAAATGTTTTTCTGCGTCGGCTTTTGCCATTTTAAAACCCGCAGGTTATGAATAAAGGTGGGAGAACGCGCACACGTAGCTGAAGGCAAATAAGAAGCTAGGAATCACCTAGTTAATTTGTTAGCATTAGTTGTATTTTGAGAATTCAAACTTTGTCATCGCTGTTTCTTTTAAAACTTTGTAAGGAGGGTTTCTCCTTTACTTTTATTTCAATAAAGCACTCTTGGATATCGTTAAGTTGTACTAGCAAGGAACCGTAGGTTCCGGGTTGTTTCAAATGTAGTCTATTTATAGGTGGCTCTACAATAGTTCTAATTGAGGAGAGGAGAGGAGTGGGGAGAGAGCATTGGTGAGAAATATTAGTGAGCGGATGTGAGAGGTTAGGGTTTCATAGACGTAGTCTATGAGGATGAGATTACCGCGTCGACATGGTCAGCGGATTGAGCCGTCTCTCCCCTACGATGTATTCCCTCATTGATATAGTGAATTCTCTTCCTCCCGTGGATGTAGGCGGTTTGGCCGAACCACGTTAAATTCTTGTGTGTCGTTTTCCTTCTCTTATGTGGCGTGTGTTGAGTGTGTGATCGTGTGGCGCGTATTTTTGCTTCCGTTGCGGCGGGAATTCGAGTTGACGAATAATTTCCCAACAAGTGATATCATAGCCAGGTTCACGATCCGGGTGGAGAACACGACGGGAAAGGACGAAGAATAAATCGTGAAAGAATTGAAAGAAAAAGAGTGTCGAACAAAAAGGGAAAAAAGGCAGCTTCATCTTCTTTTTTTCTCTCCTTGTTCGTAGTTGCTGTGTAGTGCTCGATGGGGAAACACCCTTGCTGTGGCCATTGTGAACCTCAATTTTCTATGTAGAAAATTGGAGGTAAGAAAAAAAATGGTTTGGTTGATTTTTTCTTACCAATGGATGGGTATATGCATAGATGGAGGTTGGTGGGTCCGTGGGTAAGATTTGTGCATGCACCATGCAGCAGGGTTGGTGAGCACATGGAGTGAGGGCAGCAGCAAGAGGAGTGATCCGGTGTGGCAGGCCCATGATACTCCAAGTGCTCCAAGACGCGATCGGATGGTCCGAATTGTTTGGGTTGTTTTGAGCTGCTTGTAAGTCCGATTGGGCTCAAACGGGAGGTAAACCCTAGGTTTTTGGACGTTCCCGACGCGATGGGGGTCAGATTTTGCAAACTCAGGCTGGATTTTGCAGGTTACTGATGTGGCAGTGTGTGGTGAGATCCGACGGTCCAAACTAGTTCGGGTTGTTATGACGTGCCTGTAGATCGGATTGGGATGAGTCAGGAGTCTAACCCAATGTTTTTGGACGTTGCGGATTCATCGATACGGTCATAATTTTGAGATTCTGAATGGATTGAGAAGATCGGCATCAATCGATATCGGTAGGGAGATCGAAGACGACGGAATGTGATCAGGGTCAATCAAGTTCAAGTCCAATCAGGTGGGGTCAATTAGAGGTGTTTTCCTAATTGAACGTTCTATTGGCAACCTATGCAGGCTTGGGAGTGTGTTGATAGGTGGAGCTGCTGTTCAGCATAGGCTTTGTGTGATTGTGAGCACAAGACGCAACAATTTCAGCTGAGTCTGGTCACGGACGTGGGGAACTAATGCAAGGAAATTCACAAGAAGCTCGAGGGCAGAGATCGGGGTGGTGGACGCAGTTGACAAGGCCATGACAGAGGTGGCGTCCTGATATCTCTCTGTGTGGTTCGTGACGATAACTCTTGAGCAACTCGAGGCAAGAAGAGAGTTAAGTCGCGACGGGTTCGCAAAGCGGTGGCTTTGCAAGATGCCTTGGGGAAGGCGTAGGATCGAACAGGAGAAGCAAAAACGCAAGGAGAAGCACTCAGTGCTGGCGTGGAGAAACACGTGGTTGACGTGTGAGGACGCTGAAGCATGGAGATAGTGCAGGTTGTGCAGCAGTTGCAGGTTGTTCGAGAATAAGCTCAAGTGACGAGAACGGTGATGAAGAATACTACTGCTGTAACACTCGTGGATTACTGTCGCAACAACTTCTTTACCCGTACCATCGGATAAAAATGCTTAAGCCTTGAAGGTGCTAGTAGTAATCCACAAGGTATACCATATACCATATGTCAAACTCACAAATCTCCAATGTGGGACATAAACCCACAATCTCCCAACCATATATACATCTAATCCACATTATCAATTCGCAATGGGACGGGATATTACAATCCCCCACCTTATATACTCGACGTCCTCGTCGAGTGTGCCCAATCACGTATCCCCTTGGCTGGAGGCGAACCGCCACGGAGCCCTTGCGGGACCAGGGTTGGCTCTGATACCATTTGTAACACCCGTGGATTACTTTCCTAACAACTTCTTTACCCGTACCACCGGATAAAAATGCTTAAGCCTTGAAGGTGCTAGTAGTAATCCACAAGGTATACCATATACCAGTTGTCAAACTCAAAAATCTCCAATGTGGGACATAAACCCACAATCTCCCAACTATATATACATCTAATCCACATTATAAATCCACAATATCTCGATGTGGGACGGGATATTACAACGAAAGTAGTGAAGAGGAAGTGAGTCTCGTTTGCACTTGACTTGGTTGGTGGTGATCTCTCCGGTGATGAGCTAGCTGGTGGAGAGATGGGACCACACTACTCCTTAAAGTAGCACACTTTGGGATGTGCCCATGTGGGGGTGCGAGGCGGCGCCCTAGGAGGGGGTGCAGAGCATCTCTGTGAAGATGCGATGGGCGCTTCATGCAGGTGGAGTATGGCGGATGCAGCGGAATCGACAACAATGATGGAGAGCTCCGGGATGGCTAAGGAATTTATTGGGTGGTTGCAAAATTCAAGCCAAGGTGGAGTTTGTCGGGTTTTCGTCTTGATTTTGTGTTTAGGAAATATTAGAAAATTATTGTTTTTTTGGAAACTAGTAGAAATATGGAATCTACTAGTATTCCTAATTGGGTTATTTCCTAATATTTGTACAATTAGGATTACTTGGAGAGCAAGTACTGTAGCCTATTTTTAGGTGGCTCTACAATAGTTCTAATTGAGGAGAGGAGAGGAGTGGTGAGTGAGAATTGGTGAGAAATATAAGTGAGCGGATGTGAGAGGTTAGGTTTTCATAGATGTAGTCTATGAGGATGAGAGTACCGCGTCGACGTGGTCCGCGGATTGAGCAGTGTCTCCCCTACTATGTATTCCCACATTGATATAGTGAAATTCTCTTCCTCCCGTGGATGTAGGCGGTTTGGCCGAACCATATTAAATTCTTGTGTGTCGTTTTCCTTCTCCTATATGGCGTGTGTTGAAGTGTGTGATCGCGTGGCGCGTATTTTTGCTTCTGTTGCGGCGGGAATTCGAGTTGAAGAATAATTCCCCAACAAGTGGTATCAGAGCCAGGTTCACGATCCCGGTGGAGCACATGACGGGAAAGGACGAAGAAGAAATCGTGAAAGAATTGAAAAAAAAAAGAGTGTCAAACAAAAAGGGAAAAAAGGCATCTTCTGGTGACGTATCACAAATAGGTGACATAACACTTTCCAGCTGGAGTATTGTGAGTATTGTGGGTTCAACATCTATAAAATTATATTTGCCAAATAAAAGTTTGTCATCATTATTGGCCGTCCTCTATAGGTGCTTGGCTGAGCCGAATAAACCACGACGAAACGATGTGTATTCCAAGTCAACTTATACAGTTTCGACGGATTAAGAACCTCCATATACCAGAAGCGGTCGACTTTTCTCACCTTGTTGGTCATGCTATTAACAAACTCGATGTTCTCTGTATTGGATACAATAGCAGAATTACCAATACGAGCATTAATTTCTTTTCATATTTGTTTGATTTGGACTTTTTTTTTAAGAGAAGTGAAAGCTAGGTAACTATGATCTTTCATACTTGCACAACTTAGGACAACTGAAATTAAACTTCACATGTGTTTTTGGACGCTTATGATCATGAAAGATTTCGTTAATCAAACATCAATTTATCTTTTAACTTAGATTTATGTTGTGTGATTTAATCACATGGAGCTTCTAGAAAATCACCTTTAAAGCTTGCATGTTTCGTTGTTCTTCGAAGATCCAAAGCCTTCATCGTCTTGCTTTGCTTTGGCTACAAGAATTTCATCAAGGCTGGGAAAGCAAATTATTGATGAACATCCGTGAAACTAAATGTGTGGAAAAAGAACTTGAGAGAAGATTATTTGAATCTGGTCTTGGTTGTTGCTTGTTGATTTGGGATTATTTGACTCTGAACTGTTGAGATACTGATAGGAAAAAAAGTACAAAGGAAGCTAAAGAAAACAAATGGTGAAAGAACTTGATAGGAGATTCTTTGAATATGGACCGACTTTTGCTTGTTGTTTTGAGATTGTTTGAATCTGAATTGTTAAGAATGAGATGAGTATGATAGAATTCTCAAGAAAAAAAAAAGAAGGTTAGGGTCCTAGAGAGATGGGAAAGAATTCTATCTCTCTAATCACACCGCCCTAACTTTATCTGATAAATTAGTTATATAATACTCGTAACAAAAATGAATTAAAAAGTTAAAATGATATAATTGTTGGCACATTTTATCTAATTAAGAGCTTACTACAAAATCATACGGTAAATCACAATGAGAATTAGCATTATTCAACTAAATTTCTAATAAAAAGTCATTTCAATAAAACAACACTCAACACAATTAACGACAGCTGGCATAATAAAGAGCTAATATAGTAATGTTTAGATGCTTTTATCGGAATTCCAAATTTCTCAAAAAATAATGAAATAAAACGGAATTCTTTAATATTTGATCATGTGAACAGTACAATTTTCAAATTTGTCATCCATTTTCTCTTGGACCAACTTTTCCACAGGATTTGACTCACCACTAGAACTCTAATTCTAGTGTTTAGGATCACATTTAGTCTAAATGATTTTTTTATTTTTTTTTTCAATTTGGCCCATTCCTTGGGTCAAGCCTAGAAGATTCTTGATATGATCACTAGTGAAATTCAACAATCAATGAGCAATGTCTTACAATAAACACTAGCATAGCAGTCGGTGGCTTTGCCACTACAAATCCCGCCCTCCACTTTAGGAAGATCTTTTGCCACACCTCCTCCATGAACAGTAACACACTCTACAATGTCAAGCATATGACCGATCTCGGTATTGTGCCATGGAATGGGCACACTCTATTATTCCCTAGTCTTTAAGGGCTCATAGCAATTGTGCTTTTTTACTATCCTGCTACGCAGGGCCTATTTTGTATCCATTTACATGTGAAAAAATTATGTAAAAAAATGTACTAAAGAAATATGTTTAAAATCATAATCAAATATCGTTTGGTATTCGGTCAGAGAGTGTTTAGAAACAGAATATGGTGGCAACAATACTAGTTCCTAAGGGTAATTGTTCAATATTTCACAATACACGAGTGTGTCAATATATAGACACCACCATGAAACCAATAATCGTATAATCTTTTCTTCTTCTTTTTAATGTTCCTAATTTACTATGCGACAAAAGCACAACACACTACAAACACACTACAAAAACATAACATACGAAAAGGCTGGTGTCTCCATAATAATTCTTTCAAAGTTTGAAGATTGCATAAAGCATATTACATTAAAAAACTTAAACATTAAGGACATAGTTGATATTGTTTATTCAAGTGAGGATAGAAGTTGTATGTGCATGTAGTCCAAAAAACAACACTGAAAAGCACCATTTTTTATGTTTCCAGAAACACACTATTTTCGCTTTGATTTCGTTTAAAGACGGTGCACGATTCCCCTCTCCCAATTTTTTTTTATTGAGAATCACTATGATTTAAATCAAATTTGATTAAATACAGACATACCAAACAAGCACATAATCTATTGTTGACTTGGAAATCTAACATTAAAATTGTGTGGAGTTAATTTGAACAAGACTTTAAAATGGAAGATTAAAGAAAAAAATTCTAAAAAAAATGCAAGATAAAAGATAAAATAAGAGAACTTGAATGAGAGTGCCCCCTACATGTCCTTATGAAGCTACGTAAAATTTGTTATCCTTTCACAACTACGAAGCGTGCAGAATGAGCATGAGCGCACTCTAGTGTGGATACAAGGCGAATAAAAAGAATAAGAGCAATCTTATTTAGTTTCGACTTTTGTTCCTCATACAGTGTTATTTTGTCTAGAATTGAAAAATAAGGCAGTGAAACACTTTCAAACTTACATGCAAACTTTTTAAAAGTAGGGGCATATGACGCAAACTGGTCCAATGTGTCTCAACCCCTGCTCTTAAATAGCGATCGATGTTCTATTATAATGAAAAGAGAAGAAAGATATCATCCACGACACCCTTTATTTTGTATTTACCCCCAAGATTCTCAGTTACCTTGCAGACTTAGACTACTGCATCAATAGTATGATTCCACTGATATCAAACATTTTTGGTATTTTAGTTGTCCATCACTCCGTAGAAGAAACGTTGCAAAGAAGTCTTGCGGAGGGTCCCGTTATTGGCAATCTCTCTTGGCGGGTGATATGTATTTTCTTTTATAAACTCTCATAAGAGGCATAAGGTCTTCCCTGGCCTAGGGATTGGGCAGCCTCCCCTCCCCTAAACTTTTTATGTACGAAAGAAAAAAGAATTCTTGCTTCGGGTGATAATCGTAGTTCCAAACAGGTTTAGGGCTACTTAGTGAATTGAGCTAACTGCAGGGACTAGTAATTGGCAATACAATATTTTCATTTCTTTCTGTGGTTCTTCCCTCTCCACTCCCCGAGTTCATTTTTCGACCCTTCATATATCTACATTTTTGAAACTCCGATAATAAGCAAATACTACTCCACTACACTTGTACATTCTCCACTGAGCTTGCGTAACGTTTGCTTTGCTTCTCTCACCATCTCTCTTCTCTCCATCGCTACAAATTGGATTAGGGTTTGCCTTAGATTTTGAGGCCAGGTTATCATGCAGCCAAACTTTGAAAGCCTTATGATTGTTAGTACGCACCCAGTTAGAATCGAACAAATCATTTCAATTACACGTCACTATGGAATAAAATATGAAAATGTGATCGGAATCTTCCTCCCCAGCATTACACATTGTACAAATTTCTGAGTTAGTGAAACTTCTTTCTTCCTGTTGGCATTTTTCATAAGTTTCTTATGTCGAACAGTCCAGAAAAAAGTGATCAACTTGGCTGGATTTCTTAGTTGACAAATCCTGATCCAATCACTGTCAAAAGTTCCATTTTCAGAGTTCAAAGAAAAATTGATACTTCTAAACGCCGAGGTAACAGAAAAATCACATTTAGAGTTCCCATTCCAGAAAGGAGAGTCCTCCATTGTCAGCTGGAGGTAAAAAGATGCCACTGATATTAGTAGCCAAATTACAATCAACCACCTCTTTTAATTTTGTCAGGCTCCAATTACCATATTTACCATATTGATCCCAAAAAATAGAAAAAGGGGTAAATCCCCATTTTGGTAGGTCGGGTAAGCCTGAGATAAAGGCCCATCACCAAACCACCAATTATTCCAGAAATCAATCTTGTTCCCTTTACCCAGAGACCATCTAACGTTACTTCTTAAAAGCTCTTTAGTTCTTAACATCCCTCTCCAAGTAGGGGAACATGACTACTTGCTATTGAAATAAAAAATAATAAAAATTATGGAGATATTTATCTTTCCAAACATTAGTCCAAAGACAAATTTTGATATTGAAATACAAAAAGAACTATTATTATTGAGATATTTAGCTTTCAAAACATTAGTCCAAAGAAAACTTTTGCCAAATAAGAGCTTCCAAGAAAGTTTAGACAATAGAGCCAGATTAATAAACTTTGCTTGTCTGAGCCCCAACCCACCCATCACTTTAGGAATACAAATTGTATCCCATTTCACCAAATGAATCCTTTTCCTATCAACCGTATCACCCCAAACGAAATTGGGACATATTTCATCAATATTCTTACAAGTACTCACCAGGAGAGGGAGAATCAACATAATGTAGCTGGGCATCGTAGCAAGGGAACTTTTGGTGAGAGTAAGTCAACCAGCAATAGATAACAAGCTAGCCTTCCACCCAACAAGTTGTTTTTTTCAAGTTTCACCGACATAGTCTTAACATGATCTTTGTTAAACCTACTATGGACAAGGTTAAAACCCAAATACTTACACAGGTCTTTCTAGCCGACTTACTTTGAATTGAAAGCTCATATTCAATTTGTTTGGACTTGTTAGGTTTGGCCCATTACCTTGAGTGAGGTCGAACATGTACAACTTTTGTTTGTTATGAAAATGTGATCTTATCTACCGATGGGTTTCATATTAAGCCCAGTATCCTAATAGGGTCCCTTCTTGTGTCGGGTTAAGGCTCCACCTCATGTTGGGTTAGTGGAACCAAATTTCTTCTTGTATTTTAGGGATTTGCTTGAACTTGGGCTTTAAAAGGTTCTGAGAGGCCATTTTCTTATGCGTTTAACCGTAGTTGACTTCCTTCTTCCTAAATAGGGTTCTTTTCATCTTTCCTTCACGGTACTTGTACGCTATCTGTCATTGAGGAAGACATAGGTTTAGATGGTGGTCCCCCTTTCTCGCGTAAAAATGATCAGAATTCTTACACGCTGCGTTTTACTGGGAAGGATCGAACCATGGGAACGAATCTACAGGCTTGATCGGAAAATTTACAATATTTTTAATCTGCGTCTGGATATTTCAAAGTTTAAAGATTGCATAAGCATATTACATTCGAAAACTTAAGTATTAGGACATAATTGATATTGTTCTTTCAAGTGCGGATAGAAAAGTTTTTATGCACATGGAGTCCAAAAAATAACACGAAAAAGCACCATTTTTTGTGTTTCCAGAAGCACACTACTTTCGCTTAGATTTTGTTTAAAAACCGTGCACGATTCCCCTCTCCCAATTTTTTATTGAGAATCACCATGATTCAAAATTGATTGAAAATAAACATACCAAACAAGCACATAATCTACCGCTGACTTGGAAATCCATCACTAAAATTGCGTGGAGTTAATTTGAACAAAACGTTAAAAGGCAAGATTTAAGAAAAAAAATATCATAAAAAAATGCAAGATAAAAGATAAAATAAGAGAATTCGAATGAGAGTACCCCCTACATGTCCTTATGCAGCTCCGTAAAAGTTGTTATACTTTCACAACTACGAGCGTGCAAAATGAGCATGAGCGCACTCTAATGTGGATACAAGGCGAATAAAAAGAAAAAAAGCAATCTTATGTAGTTCCGACTTTTGTTCCTCATACAGTGTTATCTTGTCTAGAGTTATTAAACAAGACAGTGAAAAACTTTCAAATTTACATGCAAAACTTTTTAAAAGTAGGGGGCATATGACTCAATTGGGCCGATGTGTTTCAACTCCTGTCTTAAATAGTATCGATGTTCCATTGTAACGAAAAGATAAAAAAGATATCATCGACAATACCATTTATTTCGTATTACTGTATCAATCATTTGATTCCACTGATTTCAAACATTTGTTAGTATTTTAGTTGTCCATCACTCCATGGAAGAACTGTTACAAAGAAGTCTAGCCGAAGGTCCCGCTACTGGTGATCTCTCTTTGTGAGTGATACGTGTTTCCCTTCGTAAGTCTTCATAAGAGGCATAAAGTCTTCCCTAACCCTAGGATTGGACAACCTCCCCTCCCCTAAATTTTTTTGTACAAAAAGAAAAAAGACGTCTTGCATCGGGTGATAATTGTAGTTTTCAAAACAGATTTTGGGCTACTTCGTGAACTAAGCTAACTGCAGTTGAAACAACCCGGGATCGCGGTTCAGGGTTAAAGAGACAATTGATAACCAAAAGTAGAAATATAGTTACGAATATTACATTTTATTTAATAAATACAACAATCTTGAGAAGATAAGATTACAAATATAATGTGTTTGAAATAATCTATATGATCTACTAAGTGATCTGACTTAAGCTAAACTTCTTCGTCTCGATCCGCGTTCCAGTTCCCCAAACTTGATTGACGACCTGCGGTTTTAAAATGGCAAAAGGCGACGCAGTTTTGAAGAAAATGATCAGTAAAAACTGAGTAAATACATACTACGACATGTAAAGAAACGAGTGGCACGGAAGCATGAGTTGAAACAAATAAGAAGATTTAACAGTAAAACTACCATATTGGAGAATTTGGATCAACTTGAAGTAACCGAGTAACAAAAACCTCTCAATTTAATAACATTGAGAAACCACGAGTAGTTGGTAAAATATCCAGAGTAAACAAGTTCATTTGAACTGATAACGATAGTAGTTCATGAGTAGCCAAGATTTACAATTCATTTCAATCGATTAGGGCATATCAAGAGCCACAAACTACATTAATAAGTAGTCAATTTTTAATTTTCACTTCAATCAACAGTTTAATTTAGCTGAGGCGTGTCAAGAGCCACCAGCAGGATCGATGTAAACAGAGGGATCACGAAATAATCACTAAGGGTTCCTTCTAGGGTCTATCAAACCCTATTTCACCCGAGCGTTAAGGGAGCCCATTCGTCAACCCCGCTCACAACATTAGCTAAAAGGCATTAAGTGTCGACACCCCTATACCGTAGTGACCCTTACAAGTATAAGTAGCACTCTATAGCTCTATAAACCCCTTGGCCTCAATAACTTGGTACATTTTGGCTCATCGGGGGCGGATTTTTGAACATTGACGTTCTATCCAATAATAAGAAGCATTGCTTCAATGGTCTTAGCCATAAGAAAATGGAGGATCGCTTGACGCCTCCCATTAATAACAGTACTCTGTACATCGTCCTAAGTCTATTAGATGTATTTTATTTCTTCTCTTTCACATAACCAGAATCGGAATATCAAAATTTCACATGTAATTTCTGAGAGTTCTCAAAGGAGATGAATAAAATAGTTTAACAAATTTTGGGTGGAAAACATGCATTCTCATACTATTTCATATAACAAACATTCATTTGAAACATCAAACACAAACACACATTTTGATATGAAAAGGCCGTACATATGTACTTACCTCTGAGCCAAGAACGGAGAAAATCAAAGCTAGCACTCCGGCTATAACGCTCATCTCATATAAATCCGGGTCTCACGGTCAATGCAGCAGCACGAAATAATACGCCTACTTGGTACGAGCACAACGACTGGATACAAACAAGTCAAGTATACAGTCTATTAGCATTTACCCTCTACATGAGGTTGTATGCAAGAATGCAAATGGTGATGCGGGTCATGCAAGCTAACTTGACCAAAATGCCCCGATACTTTGAAACTGTCCAGTACAGTCCCTGACTGTGCCTGGACCCCAAATTACACCCATACTGGCCCAAAAACATCCAAGAATGACTCTTAACTCTCCCATATGAACTTAGCATTGAAATCTACAACTTTCAGTAAATTACACTTAGGCCCCTAAAGTTTGCTAAAATTACAGAAAGACCCCCACCATTGATTTGATAACTCTCGAGTCAAATACTTCCTTCTTGAGACTTAAAATATCCTTCTAAGTCAGGTTTTTGGTCTCAAAGCATTAACCTAGTCTCAAGTAGTTCAAGTGTGAAGTTTTAATTAAATACACATAGGCCCCCGAAGTTTAGTAAAACTGCAAAAAGAGCCCAACATTTGACTTGGTCAACACTAGCCCAGAAATACATAGAAGTACTTCAAATACGCATACAAGACATGCTGACAAACTCCAAGTTACTAAACGAATCTCAATTCAAAGCTAAGTGAAATTACTATTTTGCCCCTCCTATACAGTTCAGTCAAACTAGGGTTTTCGAAAAGTTAAACTTGGTCAAACTTGATATTTAGACTCAAAATATGAATACGAATAAGTTTCGTGAAGAACGCTAAGGCCATAAATGTCATTTAGAGTGAGAAAATTGAAAGTCAAAGATAGAGTGAAATCATCTCAACTAGTCAAATTTGGAGCTGATTTGTGGTAAAATGAGGGAGAGTTTAGGAAATATGAAGGTGAGGTATTGAAGATGGTATTCCAAGCTTTCCTGAACATATTTGAACTCCTAGAAACTCTAAGTATTCAAAGAGATATCGCTACTCAAAGTTGGACAAAAATTCCGATTCAATACTTAGAAAAATTCAATAGTGCTTTATGAGTTCAAACTAGCAACTTTAGGCTCGTTTTGTGAGAAATCCGTTATAAATTTGAAGATGACCCAGAGACGATGAAATGAAGTATTATGTGCCATCTTCACAGAGAAGAAATAAAAACAAGATTTCATTTAGATTTGAGGAAGTTATAGATGTCAGAAAATGGGTACTTCAACATAGTTCTATACTTAGAAAAATTTTAGTGTTTAACGGTTCAAAAACACATCAAACCAGCCCACTTTAAGGCCAAATTTAGATGGGTTAGACTTGGAATCAAACAAACAAATCTGAATGAGAGTTATAGAGCTATGTCTAGGCTTTCCAAAAAGCTAAGAATCATCAAAAACGGATTAAAAACGAGAAAGATACAAGAGTCCAAAGTTGATGAAAAACTAGGATTTCAACACTTAAAAAAAAATTCTGCACTTGGACAGATTCAACAACACAAAATGCAGCGACTTCAAATCGATTTTTAGGTGGTTTAGAGACCGAATTTGACAAAATTTAAAACACGAAAGTTGTAGCCAATTGTCTGAGGTTTCCAGAAAGTCCAAGATCACTCAAAACGGATAAAAAACGAGAGAGATACGAGCATTTGAACAGGGTCGGTTTTGTGCCAAAACTCAAGAACTCCAAGAACACATTACAACTACCATCACAAACCTAGCATGTTTGGACTGATTTGTATGCAACTTAGAGAGGAAATCACAGCATCCAACCTATACCATGTTAAATAACAATGCCCAGGGTTTCCAACAAGCCAAAGATCGCTCCAAACGGATCAAAAACGAGGGAGTTATAGTCTCCTAAATCCAACCCAAAAACATGCCGAAAAACGCCTAGTAATGAATTCAAAACCGAATCAAACGATGACCTGGGTTGATATGCAGGGTCTAGAGCTGTTCTAAATGTTCTAAGGATCATTTTGGCGCAAGAAAATCGAAAAACGGTGAAGAAATGAGGAAGAAACGAAGGTTTTACCTTCTCCATGTCGTTCATGGCTTTTTCCGGCGATACATTAGAATCCGGAGACCATTCAACTCTCTGTCCGGCGTTTACTTCATGATTTGAACCTGCTAACAACTTATTAATCAACTATAGACCTCAGATAGTGATCATGAATTCTTAAAACCCCCAAAACACAAGCTTACCGAGCACTTCCCCAAAGAACCCCGACGGCAACGTACCCAATCTCCGGCGAATTCAATTCCTTCGATTCAGCGCACAAATTTGGTGTCTATGGCTTCACCTTGATCTCAAGAACAAGGAAATGGGTGTTAATTTTGATGGGTTGCAACGAGGAGGGAGAAATCAACAAAAAACCGAACTAGGGTTCTTACCTTTGAATTGGGTTTTCTCTCTCGTTTCTCCATGGAATCCTAAATTGATTGGGGCGTTTTAATCCTTGTGGTGAGGTCTACTCGGGGTTGTAGCAGGTCTGGAGTTGGTGGCTGTTTGGTGGTAGTTCCTTGGTTGAGGTGGTGGTGTTCTTGGTGGTTGAGAGGAAGAGGGGAGAAAAAACAAGATAATGGGAAGATGATGTAATTTTCTGCTGAGAGATGACGAATAGAGATGTTGGGTGTTGCCAACTCATAGAAATTGTGTCAAAACACTTAGGACAAGTGTCCATCATGCATAGGGGTAAGAAGTGTAGTTTTACAAACTTTAGTGTATAAACTAGAATTAGATGTTCTACTTAATTTCAAAGAATTGCACAACCACCCCAATATTTCTAGTGCCTCAAAATCATTCTAACAACTTCCGAATATCGCCAACACTCCGAAATTCTAACTTTTAAAGCCGTGCAATACTATTTACAAATTCGTCCCCAAAGTCTTGATATTGCACTTAGAGCTCGCTTGAGAAATAGGGGTGTTACAGCAGTGACTAGTAATTGTCAATACAATCTTTCTATTTCTTTCTCTGGTTCTTCCCTCTCCACGTCTCTTCTCTGAGTTCATTTTTCGACCCTTCATATTTCCTCATTTTTGAAACTCCGATAATTAGCAAATACTCCTACTGCACCACACTTGTATATCCTCACTAAGCTTGCGTAACGTTCACTTCGCTTCTCTCACCATCTCTCTTCTCTCCATCGCTACAAATTCGATTAGGGTTTCGTTCAATCCATCGTTGAATTGCACATATCAACAATGGAATTCGTTGTATGCACATATCTTCCTCAGTACGAAGATGGACTGAAAGGTTTTTTATTTGTAACCAAACATCAAGTTCTTCGAAACCCTCCCTGTCAATGTGCACGTTGCCTTCCCATCGTTTTAGTAACAAAAGATTGCCGTCAGAGCTTCTTCTGATTTGAACTCAATTACAAAGCGATTATCATTCACCTCATTGATGTTGATATCTTTCCCTCCCTTCCAGATTTTCTTGAATAACTCCTTCATCGCCCAGACATTGAAGGTTATAGGGAATAAAAAGGAACTGCCAAGCACGGGCCAAGCTTTGAGAGGGCTTGTCGTACGTGGTCGTCATCAAACTCTTCGATTGCTTCCTCTTCTGGCCTGAGAAGGGGCGCTGCTCGCCTTGCTGTCTGTGCCATGATCGCCGGATCTCCAGTCGCAAACCCTAGTTCCGAGAGCTTGTGTCGCCTGCGTCGCCTCCGATATTGTCGGAGTCAAGAGAAACCTTGTGAAAAGA
This sequence comes from Linanthus parryae, assembly GCA_023055425.1. Classification (NCBI taxonomy): domain Eukaryota; kingdom Viridiplantae; phylum Streptophyta; class Magnoliopsida; order Ericales; family Polemoniaceae; genus Linanthus; species Linanthus parryae. The sequence goes on from JALGPY010000001.1 coordinate 130,236,736, forward strand.
TACTAGACTAAACCTTAGTGCTAGGAAATTTCTGTGAGCACTTGTGTTGGATCTTGTTTATTGCAAATGCAAAATATAAACGTACATTAAAAGACTAATATTAAGGATATCTTTTGTTTATGTTTCATTGTGCCTCACTCGAGCCTAGAAGACGTACTGTTTCATGTATATGTTCACTATACTAAGGGCCTGTTTGGTTCCAGCTTAAAATCTCAATAATCTGATGAAAATAATCTGGAGTGAATAAGCTGGCTGAAATTATAATCTGAAAACTGTTTGGCATGCGCTGAAAATCTTGAATTAAAATTTAATTGCGTTTGGCAACACCTGTACCTTTTACTATCGAATTTACGATAACTGTCTTTATTTGAACTTATGATACGTCTAAGATGTTGCACGGTTGCACAAATTAACAATTCATGCATTAACGAGATGATAGGGTATGGTATTTCAGTCGTTATACCTAAAAAATCTCCAAAATCGGAGATTATATAATCTGCAGATTATTAGCCATCTTAAATTAAAATCTGACTCAAAAAATCTGCAAAACAAACGAGATTAAATTTTTTGGCAGATTTTAATCTCAACTGAGATTTTAATCTGCAACCAAACATGCACTAAGAGAAATGGATAAACAGTGTATGATGAATGAAGATGTTATTTTGTGTTTAATAATTACAGTACTGTCATCATCGTCTCATGATTCGCACTGACTAGTCAATCACCGTAAGATATATCGTTGATGTTTATTTATTCTTGTCTAAAACAGGTGGAGCTAAAGTCTACAGCCCTCTAGCCCAAGAGTCAAGTTAGGCCTGTGTTATTGAAAGCAGTTGTAAGCCCAAAGAAACCAATACCTTATGGACGAGGGCCATATTTGCAGGAACCCGGGGCTGAGTTTTTTTTTTTGTTTTTTTTAGGATTTGTTTGTCGTCTACTGGGTTTGAATCTAGAACCTCGTGCAGAGGCTTTTAAATGTTCTACCACTTGAGCTAGCACCCATTTACAAACGGGAGCCGAGTTTGGGCGGTGACTGGTGAGGCCGTCCGTAAATAGCATTTTCAAAAATAAGAACTATTCTTTTTGTATTTTTGGATAGGTGAGTTTGGTAGAATAGTTTTTGGTTGATGATTTTTAGATTATGGTGGATTTTTTTTTTTTTTTTTTTTTCTAAAAATTATGTTTAAACCAGTGTGTTTGGTGATAGTTTTGTAATTTAGATTAAAATTTAGATGAATGTGTTTGTAGTGGTTTTAAACTAAATGCAGTAGATTAAATGATTAATGTACCCTCCATTTATATCTTTTTGACGGATGCACAAAGAACAAATTAAAGGAAAAAAGTTAACAATTTCAAGAGAGTCAAGGATTTCGTAGAAGTTAACAATTCAAGAACAAAATCACGGTATTTCGATCACAACAAAATTGATAGCGGTTATAAGATTGTTACATTCCCAACAAAATGAAGAATATATAACCTGCCATTTAATGGATAGTTGTATTACATTTTCCACAAAATTTAAATTCTCATACTTGGATTTACCAAAAGTTAATTCAAGAGATTTCTATCACAATATTTTTTTTCTCGGAAATTGTAGTTTCGTTAAAAAGGCTATAACAGCAAAAAAGACTAGATAACATCTGGAAATACAGAGTGGTACAACCCACCAATTCTGAGAGAAGCTCTGGAGAAAAGCAAAAAATAAAAACATTGAGAGAAACAAAAGTTGTCATTTCCATCCTTTCCAATAGAAACATTAAAAAGACTTTTACGCTTCCTCAAGTTGACATTGTGAGTTCCCAGAAAGAAGGAAAGACCATTGGAAAGGTGATGAATGCTCCGACATGGAAAACAGCCGCCCGAAATCACGATTCTGCCGTCGGAGCGCCGATTTTGGTCACGAACATTCTCAAATCCAGCCAGCAATAGATCAAAATAAACCCCAACACCATCATCCTCATCAAATCGAAGCCTCTTCACATGAACCAGAATGATGAATAAGCGGTAGAGGCTTATCGTTGACTGGAGAAAACACATAACAAGAAATATTTGAGCCTTGATGAGGACTAACCGACCCCTAAGATTAGCAGACAAAGAAGAACAGGGGGCTATGGCTGCCGCTAAAGAAGATCCGATCAAAACCCTTTAAGCCATGGCAACACCATCGCCCAAGAAACGCCGCCGCTCCTACCCGAGAGAGGCAGAGAGTCCAGACACGACCCAAACGCCCAAATCTGCAAAATAAATAATAAAAACGAAACTAAAAACAAAGAAAACTGAAACGGGGAGGGCTCGCCGCCGCAAAGTGGCACGGCGACGGCGAGCCCGACTGCGGTCCCTAGCAGCGACCAAGGGCAGAGAAACAGGAGGAAGAAGGATTAGAAGAGAAGAAGACGAACTTGCAAGGAAGCAAGACTAGAACACTCTAACTAGAGTACATCTCTCTCTAGCTTTCTCTCTCTAGAGAAAGCAGAGAACTATCACAGCAAAATTTAATACAGGTTTTAGAAAAATTAAAACATGAGCAACTTTGGGTATAAAATATGACAATTAACTAAAAATAATATCACCACAACAAGAGAGCCCTATCTAATTTAACAATTGTTTTATGACTGCGAATTCTTTGACGTAAAGTGTACTGATTATGCCACATTGCAATGCTGATAAGAATAACTTAAGGGTATGTACAAAACTCAGAAATAAACTGAGTAATAACTACTAAAACTTATTTTTTTCCACATGCCAAAAGTTATAAAAATCGGATTAAATTCTAATTTTTAAACTATTTAGAACAAACACTTTAAACGAACCATTTAGTGGAAAAATCATAAACCAGAAGAAACCAACTTACCAAACACACATTGGTCCTGCGTCAAAATTTAGTCAATCACTTTACAATTTTACCTCACAAAGCTGACCAAATTTGTTCGTACATTAATTTTTTCTGAGAAACTACATTAATACTTTATTAGTCACAATTGAACAATAATATTCTACAAATTATGTATAGTAAAATAATAAGTTTTATTTAAAATAAAAAATAAAGTTGATTAATTGTTTTTTTTTGCAAAGGTATAAGAATTTCGTTCAATAAAAGAGATGAGTGCATGATTCTTCATCGCTGATTATGTCATAATTATAAAACCATCTCAAACTAAACAATCAACATAAAACCAACTCTACTTCAGTAATACATAAATGAACGTAAAACTAACTCAGAAGACAACCTTACAGGCACAACTTGAAACATAATACAAGCACCTACTAAGAAGAGTAATTCAAAAGGTGAACACTAATCATAGAGTGGAAGTGGTTGAGGTGGATGCAAATTGACTATCATTATATGCTTTTATCCAAGGGGTAATCGCCATGTGAGAGGTCCTGGGAATTAGTGCAAAACAACATGTTCTCTAAAATCAGCCTCCATGTCGTCGACCTTAGTACCAGTAATTCCAAATGTAGAATTGCTGCTCAAATCACAAATATTTGCAAGACTTGTTTCATCGGGTGTAGATTCAAGTTGCATTGATTTGTTTGGTAGTTTAGCTCCACCCAGCATGCCGACATCTTCAGGTGAAGTATCACAAACATGGGACATAACACTTTTCCAACATGGGACACGATTCTTTGCATATTTGTTAGAATCATTACCCTAATAAAAAGCCATTTCAATACAACAACACTCAACAAAATTGAGGATATCTAGCATAATAAAAGAGCTAATATAGTATTGTTTAGTTGCTTTTATTGGAATTCCAAATCTCGAAAAATAATGAAATAAACAGAAATTCTTTAATATTTGGTCATGTGAACAATACAAATTTTAAATTTGTCATTCCTTTTCTCTTGAACGCCAACTTTGCTACAGGATTTGACTCACCACTAGAATTCTAATTTTAGTGTTTAAGACCAAATTTGGTTTAAAAGAAAATGTTGCCAATTTGGTCAATTCCTTGGGGGATACTCTAACAGATCACGTAACCTCACTATTTCAAGCGCAGAAGATTGTTGATAATATCACGAGTGAAACTCAACAATGAATGAGCTTGGAATTGATCCTTATATAACAATGTCTTACAATAAACACTAGCATAGTAGTCCGTGGCTTGGCCACTACAAATTCTACCCTCCACTTTAGAAAGATTTAAGGGCTGAAAATTTGCCACACCTCGTCATGAACAGTAAAACTCCAACCTCTTTTAGTATATAGAATGATTATGTCGTCTTTCTACAATTCAAGCATGTGACCGATCTCAGCGGTATTGTGCCTGGGCACACACTCTATTATTCCCTAGTATTTTAAGGGCTCATAGCAGTTGTGTTTTTTCACTATCCTGCTACATAGGCCTATTTGGTATCTGTTTAAAAACGAAAAATATGTAAAAAAAATGTACCAAGGAAACATGTTTTAAATCAGAATCAAATATCATGAGAGACAGTGTTTAGAAACAGAAATATGTTTGGCAAACACTAGTTTCTATGGGTAATTTTATATGTTTTTCTCATGTCACATAATTATTAACAAGCTAAAATGGGCCTTTCTCTATACGTTTTCTTGATTATTGTTCAAATCAATTTCACAATACACGAGTGTGTCAATATATAAACACCACCATAAAAACAATAATCATATAATCTTTTTCTTCTTCTTTTTGATGTTCATAATTTACTATGCGACAAAAGCACAACACACTACAAACACTCTACAAAAACATAACATACGAAAAGGCTGGTGTCTCCGTAATAATTCTTCAAAATTTAAAGATTGCATAAACATATTACATTGAAAACTTTAAAGATTAGGACATAGTTGATATTGTTCATTCAAGTGACCATAGAAATGTTTTTATGAGCATGTAGTCCAAAAAATAACAAGGAATAACACAACTTTTTTGTGTTTCCAGAAACACAATATTTTCGCTTTGATTTTGTTAAAAAACAATGCACGATTCTCCTCTCCCAATTTTTTTTATTGAGAATCACTATGATTTAAATCAAAACTGATTAAAAACAGACATACCAAACAAGCACATAATCTATTGCTGATTTGGAAATCCATTACTAAATTTGTGTTGAGTTAATTTGAACAAAACTTTATAATGGAAGATTAAAGAAAAAAAAATTCTCAAAAAAATAAAATGCAAGATAAAAGATAAAATAAGAGAACTTGAATGAGAGTGCCTCCTACATGTCCTTGTGCATCTCCGTAAAATTTGCTATACTTTCATAACTATGAAGCGTGCAAAATGAGCATGAGCGCACTCTAGTGTGAATACAAGGCGAATAACAAGAATAAGAGCAATCTTATTTAGATCCGATTTTTGTTCCTGATACAATATTAATTTGTCTATAGTCAATAAATAAGGTAGTGGGAAATATTAAATTGACATACAACTTTTTTAAAAGTAGGCGGCATATGACTCAACTAGTCAAATGTGTCTCAACCCTTGCTCTTAAATTAGTGATCGATATGTTCCATTATAACGAAAAGAGAAGAAAGATATCATCGACAACACCCTTTACTCCGTATTTACCCCCAATGATTTTCAGTTTTCTTACAAACTTTGAATACCGTATCAACGAGTTGATTCGACTAATTTTAAATTATTTTGGTATCTTGATTGTGTGTCACTCCATAGAAGAGCTGTAGCAAAGAAGTCTTGCCGAGGGTCCCGTTACTGGCGACCTCTCTTGATGGGTGATACGTATTTCCTTTTGTAAACTCTTATAAAAGGCCTAAGGTTTGTCATGACCCTGGGATGGGGCAGCCTCCCCTCCCCTAAACTTTTCTGTAAAAAAAAAAAAAAGACGTCTTGCTTCGGGTGATAATTGTAGTTTTCCAAACAGATTTTGGGCTAATTCATGAATTGAAGAACTAACTGCAGGGACTAGTAATTGTCAATACAATCTTTCTATTTCTTTCTCTGGTTCTTCCCTCTCCACGTCTCTTCCCTGAGTTCATTTTTCGACCCTTCATATTTCCTCATTTTTGAAACTCCCGATAATTAGCGACTACGACTTCACTCACAGAGCTTGCGTAACGTTTACTTCGCTTCTCTCACCATCTCTCTTCTCTCCATCACTACAAATTAAATTAGGGTTTCGCTCAATCCATTGTTGAATTCCACATATCAACAATGGAATTCGTCGTATGCACGAATCGCACACCATGCCCTTTATCGTCCAGCTCCAATTTCTTCAGTTCTATGCCCATTTCTAGGGCACCACCACCGTCTTCAGTTACAACCAGAAAGAGGGTTTTCTTGGCGTCCGTTAATGGAGGAGGAAGAAGACGAACGAGAACAAACGCGTCAACCCCAATTAGCACCAGTAATCGCATCACTTCGTCTAATAGCGCTCTGGAGTTGCTCGACATCGAGAGGGGTGTTTGTGTTCCGTTTCGAAAGTACAGTCCCGAATCGGTAATGAATTCAAACCCTTGATCGAAATTGCGAAATTTTGCGTTTTTGGTGAGTGATAATTTGTGGGTTTTGGTGGGTTTTGATGGGTTTTGGTGGGTTTCAGGTGAGGAGCAAAGTTTTGGAATCTAGAGGGGGAATTCTCTCACTGATTGGCAGAGGAATTGAGATTGTGTGGAGCTTGGGGTTTTACTGGTCTACTCTGATGTACGATTGTTTCGTTGGTCTTGATACAGAAGTTGTTCCTAAGCGTGCTCGGCAGCTCAGGAATCTTCTGTGTGATTTAGGCCCTTCATTCATCAAAGCTGGACAGGTTTTCCCCATATTGATGCTTCTGTGTTTACTTAATGATCTGAATTGTTTCATATAGCATCCTTTTTTTCTTGATTTGGCGCTGTTCGAATGCATTTATAATTCCGTATTTTGGGGGTCTATGCAGAAACCTAGCATTTCGAAAATTTTAAAATTTGACTTGACCTCATTTCTGATATGTTTGTGTCGGTATTCATCACTAAAGATTTCTGGCAGTCGGGTAGCATTAAACTTTTGTAGATGTGTGAAGTCATGCTTTCTAGTTAAGGTTACATGTTAGATAACACTGATATGAAGAAGTAATCCATTTAAGTTGCTACGTATCTGATTTATTCCCGGTTTGAATTTTTGCCTCCCTCTTTGATAGGTTCTAGCAAACAGACCCGATATTATAAGGGAAGACTACATGAACGAGCTATGTATCCTTCAAGATGACGTTCCTTCATTTCCGAATCAGGTACGACACCAAGATGTATATTTCGTTATTTGCAGAAACCAAGACCCTTTTTAAGTATTGAGTAGTTAAAAATGGTTTAGGTTGCTTTCAACATCATAGAAGAGGAACTTGGTCAGCCGCTTGAAGCTGTTTTCAGTAAAATTTCCTCAGAAACTATTGCAGCTGCTAGTCTGGGTCAAGTTTACAGAGCTACACTGCGTGCCACTGGCGAGGATGTTGCTATTAAGGTTGTAACAGCTTTATCTGGTAATTACTTTTTCTGTATATTTTCATCTCACATTCATTTGTCACTTCTTACAGTTTAACATCTTAATTGGTAGATACAATGTTCACCACATCTGGAAATGGTTAAACGAAATATCTAGTTCGAGAGTGACTATGGAGACCAAGTAACGAAATCATCTGATCGGATTTTATTTTTAATATCCATATTCGATCCATTTTTAAATGCATCGGATTCGGACTTAATCCAATCGAATGATTTCCTCATAAGGTAGTTGCTGCTGGAGTTCTTGGAACCCTTTGGTAAACATTTGCAACCTGGAAAAGGCAATGTAGTTTGAGCAATAGGAAGCTTATCTTGTATTGATGATACCTTATTGAGTCCACCAACCTATTTCTATACTTATTTCATATGCCTGTTACAAAGAAAATGGGTCAGTATATTAAATGTAGATTTTGTTGAGTGCGCTCATAAGTAACCTTCAAATGTGATTCGTAGTGGAAGTGATTGTGAAGGGCTTTACTCTAAGAAGCACACCCGTATACGATATGGGAACAGACACGGGATACGTTATCTTATAAGAAATGAGAATATGGACACGGCAGGGATACATCAATGTTATGTATCTATATGTGTTGTGTATAACATATATATAACATTGATGTATCCCTGCCGTGTCCATATTCTCATTTTACACACACACATTAACGGATGACAAAATGATTGGTCCAAGACTTCAAGCTTCTTTAGTATTTATGGCTTAAATATCATAGAAAAGCCCGGATCAAGTATAAGGATAAGAAGAAGAGAATGATGTGTCGCTCACCTTGTCGAGAGTTCGACGAGTTTTATCAGTGAAAAAACCCCTGAAGCTTTCCCATGTGAGAACTTAAAGCCTCTGTCCTTTTTTTGGTATCCATGGTAACAAAACACTGTTAGGGAGATTAAGCACCACGAGAAGAGCACCATAGCATGGTTTGGGACATCAACTTACCCAAGAGGTCAACCTCGTGACTTAGAGCCCAAATCATACTGCCTGCTTTTTTTTCATGCTCGGTACGATATGTCCTGTTGGTGCATCACGAGAACACTGAACATTGTTATAAAAGTACGAACAATATAGGAGATATTGTGTCATGAAATATTGTGGAAGTCAAAATATGGCACTTTAGTGTGTCACTTTCTAAAGAATCCCATACTGCTGTGTGTTCAAGGCATGCAAACTCTATTATATATGCTAATTATGCAATCCCAATTGTCCTTTTGTTCATATCGTCCTTGCAAGTCCTTTTGTTCATATCGTCCTTGCAAGTTTTTGTTTTTATTATTATTATTATTATTATTATTATTATTATTATTATTATTATTATTATTATTATTATTATTATTATTATTATTATTATTATTATTATTATTATTATTATTATTATTATTATTATTATGGCCTCACAAATTTTGTTTGGAAATATTGCTACAATTTTGTGATTTGTTGTAAATCCCTTACTGCAATGGCCCTGATGCCTTTTTGTTTTTGTTTTTGTTTTTTTTTGTTTATTATTATTATTATTATTATTATTATTATTATTATTATTATTATTATTATTATTATTATTATTATTATTATTATTATTATTATCATTATTATGGTTGTTATGGCCTCACAAATTTTGTTTGGAAATATTGCTACAGTTTTGTGATTTGTTGTAAATCTCTTACTGCAATGGCCCTGATGCCTTTGGCTTCTGTAGGGAAGTTGGATAATCGTGTCATTACTATTTGAAGATATAAAGTTATTGCAGAAACAAGAGTTCACACTGTCCTTCCAGACCTGTACCATGTCTATTCCATCATCAGTATTCATTGACTGACCGTCAATTATTTTATTCTTATGTATTACTTATAACTCGACATGTGATGTTGGTGTCTTCTCCTGTGGGAAGTGGGAACTAGTCAAAACGCTTGAATGCTTGACACCTTTCATACAAAAAAACACAGTTGAATTGATAAACTATCAAGATGGTTATACGTACATTTGATGGATGCATAACTTGCTGTTTTACAGGTTCAGAGGCCGGAGATAGAGCCTATTATTTACAGGGACCTTTTTCTTTTTCGTACTCTTGCTTCTTTCTTGAATGGCTTCAGTCTACAGAAGCTGGGGTGTAATGCAGAGCTCATAGTTGATGAATTTGGAGAGAAGCTGTTGGAGGAGCTAGACTACACATTGGTAGTGTCCTCAGCTTTATTCTTGCATATGCCATGAAAATTTGAAATTGCATGACATCATTACTTGGTTTCAGTTTTGATGGTTGAGGGCATGTCTTTGAAATGCACTATGTTATCTACCTAGCAAAGGGATGTTCGGATTTAGATTTCCACAGCATGGGCCAAGGAAGAACTTTAAAAGTAGATCTACCGCATATGAGAACAATGTTTATCTATTTACATGTTGTATCTTCTCCCAGGAAGCTCGCAACATTGAAGATTTTCTGGAGAATTTCAAAGATGATCCCACTGTCAAAATTCCACGTGTTTACAAGGAGCTTTCTGGTTCACGTGTTTTAGTGATGGAGTGGATTGATGGTATACGGTGTACTAACCCACAGGTCTGAAATTCATGTTTTAAGCACAATATGCTTATTATGAAATCTCTCTACTTCTCAAAATGCAACAATGTCGAAAGATATGATTGTGTACATGCACCTATCTTTTCTTTGCCTAGTAAGTAGAACATCACTACAATAAATTCCTAATCTAGCCTAAGACGATGAGGTTCGAACACGAGACCTGATGCAGGGGCTATAAATGCTCTTCCACTAAGATAGCACCCATTTGCAACTACCTATCACTATTTGACTTTTTCATCCTTGCACATTGTTGGAGAATTATAAGATAAATTTAGCGGATACTTCAAATCTTTATTATCAAATGGAGGTAGATATACCATATTTTCCTAAATTTTCTAGTACTTTTCGTAGCTCAAAATACCAGCTTACAGTTATTGAAATGAGTAATAGATTTAATGCCCTTTCAATCATACTGAGATTGGGAGTCTAACCCGTAACTCAATAATAACATCCCAGTCCATCTAACATATAGTTTATTGCCTGTATATTAATTGATGATGCTCTATCTAATTCAGGCTATTAAGGAGGCTGGCCTTGATGTGAATGGATTTTTGACTATTGGAGTTAGTGCTGCTCTGCGTCAGTTACTCGAATTCGGATTATTTCATGGAGATCCACACCCTGGAAATGTCTTTGCCATGCGTGATGGACGTATTGCGTATGTCGACTTCGGCAATGTTGCCGTTTTAAGTCAGGTGATTCTTACTTAGGACATAATATAGTGCATCAAAACTATCATACTAACATAAATTGAGAATGAACTTGTTTCCTGGAGCCATGAGGCAGTGCTAATATAGTCATCATGCATTTTTAGCTGGTCTAGGATTTACAATAAACGAACTTTAACTTGAGTTCATTTTATGTTGAAACATCTTTACATTTGTATCCTTCGTGTTAACATTAAGTGGTTGTTGGTATAGATCATTTTCCCTTTTTGAGGCTGTTCTGTAGTTATGGCTTCTTGACTGTTTATAATTTTACAATATATTCGGATGAATTATATTGAACTTAGATAGATGTCCCGAGACATTACAAACTGGATTGTGATAAAAAGGCGATTATTTAGTATTGCATAGTGCATACAACTAAAATAATTTGGAGAAAGTATTTAAAACTGATATCAAGGAGATGGCTGGTGATTTTTTCAAGAAAAGTTGTAACATCAATCGGGAATCAAGAACCGATTTTTAAATAGCATCGTTGGGTGAAGAAATGGAAGGAAGTCATTGGAGATGATTTAATCATAAACTTAAGGCATCATATAGTTTAGGTCCATAATCCACTACCATTCTTTTCAACTTGATTCTATCTTTCCTCTCTTAACCTTCACTTCCTTTTAATTTGGCACCTGAAAGAACAGCCTAGATTCAGCTTGTTATAGAGCATTTTTTTTGTAGAGTCAACAGTTCCACTGGCCTTAAAGCTGAGTGAGTAGATAGCCCTTTTGTTGATATTACCTTGATTTAGATGCATGGAACTCTTTATCAGGTTGGTGAAGTAAGTTCGTTTTACGCTCAGCCAGTATCTTTTATGCTCTCATGCTTCTTGCTCCATTTTCCTTGCCTTGCCAGTTGTAGGTGAAGCATATTTTTTGATCATAAAATGAGTTTAGGAGGAAAAGGTGAAGATACTCGTGACAGGGAGCTGCTAGTTATTTTTGCACCTTCAATTTGGTTGTTCAATGTTCTACAGTTGAGATTTTTTTTTTCTTGTATAGTGTGACTGTTTCAAAGGAAAGTCAATTTGTAGTTTTGGCATATAGACGTACATAACACGGATACATATTGAAAGCAACACCCAATCTAGGTGGTATACACACTTACACAGGTTGTTTAATACAAAAAAAAAAAAAAAAACTCTGGACAGCTTGTTTCAACTGTTTAGAGAATGATATGTAAGGCTTTAAAGATTTCTTCGTTGACCAAAATATTGCTGCAACCCTTGCTTCTCTTTGAACTGGCTGAATGGTATCATCACCATGTAGCACGGGTGCGGGTGCTTTGGGGGTGCGGGAAATGGGTGCAGGTGCGGGTGCGGCAAATTCCCAAAAATCAAGGGTGCTGGTGCGGCAGGGGTGTGGCGACTTTATTTATATTTAAATTTATATGTTATATTATTTGTGATACCATTATACTAACATAAAAACAACAATAATAGTAATTTAAATTATAATCAAACCGAAATTCATAAAAAGATTCAAAGCTACAGAGTTACTATATCAGCAATATAATCTCTTCCTGTTGTTCGTAGCTGTGGAGAGACGAGTAATCTAAGGATTAGAAGTGTTCACATAGATGCACATTTTGTTTTTGTTAAATTGTAGTTATATTTTAGAAGATCTCTCAACTAAAACATTCAGAATAACACTGCTTTATCCACAAAGCACCCTCAAAGCACCCACGAAGCAACCAGAAGCACACCTGCGGGTGCGCGACCTCCCAGAAGCACCTGTGCTACATATTCATCACAAGTGAGAACATTGTCGAGTTGTGCAGGCTTTGGTAGGACAGCCTCCGCCAAGGATGAAGTCTTGTTGAACAAGAGTCAAACTGTAAGGAGATTAAGCACCTGAGAGAGGTGCACCATAGTATGTTCTGGAACACCCACTTACTCAAAAGGTCAACCTTATGAGTTAGGGCCCAAATCATACTATATTAACCATGAACCTCATGTCCACCATCCTGATGTGGGACAAACTGCTCACACATGATACCCAACAATCTCCCCCTTCATGTGTGAGCCCTTCAACATGCTCCCCCTCGCCCGGAAGCATTCGCCGAATTTCTTGGAATCGCCTTTGTGAGAGTGCACCGGACCACCATCTGCCAGACCACCTGCTGGATCCATGTGAACACCGCACATCTCACTCTTGATTCACCACTGCAGCGCGCACGAACCTAGCTCTGATACCACTTGTAAGGAGATTAAGCACCTGAGAGAGGAGCACCATAGTATGATCTGGAACACCCACTTACTCAAAAGGTCAACCTTATGAGTTAGGGCCCAAATCATACTATATTAACCATGAACCTCATGTCCACCATCCCGATGTGGGACAAACTGCTCACACATGATACCCAACACAAACTTTATTAGCCAATTCCTGTGGGATTTCTATTACTCCTTGACTACTCTCATCCGTGCAAGTTAAAACAGGAGCAATCAACTCAAACGATATGTGGTCACTTTCTTCGAGAAGAGTGCTCATAAATTACTTCATGTCTTCAAACACTGATTGAGGGTGGTCAGAGATACTAGTGGATAGGAATAAATGAAACATGACAATTATCAAATCATCACATTCAATCAAGCATCACTATAGATTATTTGGACTTTGCAATGATTGTGAGAATGTCAATTGCTTTCGTGTAAGAACGATTAGGTTGGTAAGCTCCCAATTGAGATTATGATGAACACATTTTCTTCATTCGAAAATCGTCATATGGAAGATTTGGGGAAGTAATCCTGGCCGATTCAATCATGCAAGATATTGCAAATTATATTTCTCTCCTCTTCTACTCCCTAGTTCTTCGACTACCTCAGTTTGGTCTAGGCAGAACGACATCGCAGGAAAGTCAAACCTTGATGGTGAACTGTGAACTTCCTTGATTTGGGTTCCTGCTTGGTGGTTGGGTCTCGATTTGATTGTCTTAAGACTGGTCTGGATTAAATGGTGCCGGTGTAGGTGATAACAGCGATTCGAACCGGTTTCGGATGGTTTCAGCCGTGATGACAATTTTTTTGCGATCAGGGCTGTGCCAGGTCTGTTAGGCGATCCATTAGGCATGTTGGTGGCAGCTTTGGCACCCGCTTTGGCTGGTTGATCTCTCTGGTCAGGCAAGTTGCTGCTTTTGTCCATCGGCTTCAAATTTGACTTTTGGGTTGGCTCTATTGTCTTAAGTTGTGAACTGTGTCTGAAGGATTACTGGTATTAACGTAGACTCGATCCTCTGGTTTAGTGGTCTGTCAGGACTCCGACAGCAACAATGAAACATTTTTCTAAATGTAATCACTGTGTAGATTATCATGAATTTATCATCCTAATCGTCATCACCTGGTGGGACTCGCTTGTCACACATGTAGATGAATTGGTGACTAATTTTCTCTTTTTGAAAATTGCTAATCAGTCTATCATGTAATAATACTCTGCTTAATCAAAGCATTTGTTTCACTTTAAGCAAGAAGTTCACATGTGCTCTTTTTGTCAATCTCTTCAGCAAAACAAGCAGATTCTGATTGATGCTGTTGTACATGCTGTCAATGAGGACTATTTTGAGATGGCAAATGATTTTACGAGACTTGGTTTTCTGGCTAGAGGTACTGATGTTACCCCAATAGTTCCTGCTCTGGAATCAATTTGGCAGAACTCTATGGGTAAAGGGCTCTCAGATTTTAACTTCAGAAGCGTTACAGGTAAATATTTTGTTTTGTTTTCCCTTCATGCTATATCCCATTATCACCTCCATGCTTCAAATGGGTGGTGTAGCTATGGTAGAGTTACAGTGAGAATAAATGAATAATTTGTGAAATTAAGAACTCTGACATGTTCACTGTCACCAATCATAACACAGGTTCATGATGACGATAATTCTGAATATTTGCTGACCCCCAGGATATGGAAGTGTAATGACATAAATTCCTATCTGACCATAACTTCAAAAGCTACCTAAGAAACTAATAATGTAATGAGGAACTTCTTCCAGCTTAAGAGTGTCATTTCTACGGCGAACTTTCTGGTTACAGAGATCTCTAAGGATCTCTAAAAGTGAGGGTACTGCATCTACTATCTTTGAAACTTTTTGAAGATGATGGTGAGCTCGTCTTCGGCATAAAGGAATCACCTGAACATACCATATCCTCCTAGGTTAAAGGTACAATGTGCTTAAATGACATGGCATGAGAACACACGATGGTCTATTACGATTTTGATGGATCTATCATTTTAAACAGAAATTTCACTATTTGGAATAAAATCCAAGTGATCTCATTCAAATGCATACTCGTAATATGTGGATACTTATGAATTGAAGTTACCAAAATGCACCAAGCCATTCAGATTAGTTATACCATGTGGCTCCTAATACATGTAAGCCACTGGAAGGATTGGGACAGACAATTATGACAAATACAAGGAAAGAACAGTGGTACTGCATAACTTTAAGAGAAATCGAACTGGAACCCGCTGTAGAGGTTTGAATATAGCACTCAAGGATATTGAGCTAACCTTTGACTATTAGAGAAATATTTCCGAAAAATAGGAGACAGTGAAGTAGAATATTGGAAGCTCGACTTGGCTTTTTGTCACTGCTTGACTACTGGTACTAGCAATGCTTGGTGGTCTGCAAACAAATTTTAAACGGAACTCAGTTGGTCGAGATAGTATTTCATGAGCCATGTTCATGAAAGCTATTCTAACAATGAGATGTCATGGTTTACTGTTCAAAGGTTATGTAAGCCTCAAGCTTGATATTCTTAAATAGTCACGAGCTGACAGTCCGAATCCGAGATTACATAACAATTTTATCGGCTTTAAGCATCGTTCTGTGATCAGGTTCCTCAGTAGTTAGAAGAACTGTATGTTTTTTACACAGTATTCCTCATCTTTTTACTGCTGTTTTCGCTGGAGTATATATTTAAGCATGTTGTAAATGTTGCAGGAAAATTCAATCAGCTTGTGTACCAATATCCCATACGAATTCCAGAGAGATTTTCTCTCGTTATTCGTTCTTTACTGACTCAAGAGGGAATATGTTTCACACTTCAGCCAGATTTCAAGTTTCTGGAGGTAGTATTTTCTCCTTCATTAGTTTTTTTGGTTACCTTGGAGTTCCAGTTGAACACTTGAATGTATGCTTAAGTATAATACTATAATGTAATGCTAAGATAGAACCAAGATTGACCACTTGACTTTTTTCAATTTTTTGTACACAAATATCATTATTACATTTTTTTATATTTTATTTAAGTAGAATTTACTCCTTGTTGATGAGACTCATAAATATCTCTACTTGAAGAGAATTATTTTTTCCCATTGATGATCCTACACAGTCGATAGTATCCCTTAAATCTTGGTGGCATTATCATTAGAGAATCAACAAAAATTGTGGGTGTCTCACTTAGATAAAAGATAGGCAATATAGTGGTTATCATGAGGAATGTGGCACTTGGTTAGATTTAAATACAAGAAATTATGTGGAAAAAAATGGAACAAATACTACTGGGGAATGTATGAAAATGATAGTTGGCTGTGTTGTAAAATCTGTATTTGGGAAGTGAAAAGGTGATTAAACTTGAAAGCATGTAATAGCATTAGTACATTGGAGCACAAATGATATGTACGTCCAATTCAACTATTCATATGCTAAATTTAGCACTGGCATCGGAGATCTTCTTTATCATCTATGGTAACCTGGAAATGCTGTCTGCTCTAAATGATTTTTCATTAAATTATGTTGTTTGCTGAAGAGATTGTCTTACTAGGTTGCATATCCATATGTGGCAAAGAGACTTCTGACAGACCCCAACCCCGCCTTGCGCGAACGCCTCATACAGGTTAGTTTGACTCTTTCAGTTTTGAAAGCATATTTCCTGTAAGCATAATCCGTAAAGCAGCTTGATGGGTTTTTTGTAGCTACTTCCTGAAATTTTTTCATGCCTGCGGAAAGTTGTGTTTGTGCGGGTGTGGAGAGAGAGAGTGCTCCAAGCTGTCCATCTTATTATTTAATGTAAATGTTAGTACATAAAAATAAAAATAAAAACCATTTGTGTCATACCAACTTCAAGCCATAAGATTATTAATTTTCTGCAATATGACTTTTGGCAGTAGATCTGTGTAAGTTGGAGAGACAAACACCTTACAAAATATATGCATTTGAAACTGAAACTATATGTATTGTAGCATTTGTTCTGCAGAATGTATTTTCCCGGAAACAAGAAATATAAAATTCCATTAAGTATTTCACAGGGTAGAAATGCCGGTGTTTGTTTGTCAATTCTTACTCATCTGTTGTCAATTTATCGTTTAGCTATCTCTTCCCCTCCCATGTCCTGTAGATACTTCGATTGCTAACTTTCACCTAGGATTTGCTTGGAATTCTTTCTACTTTTTCTGAGACTCTTGTACATGTCGTTTATATGTCTATCAATATATAACTACTGATCTACTTCATGGTTCAGGTTTTGTTTAAAGATAACATGTTTCAGTGGAAACGGCTTGAGAACCTTATCGTATTGGCAAAGGAAAATGTGTCCAGGATGAGTATCAACCCTGCACTGCAAGCGAACAACACGTTCGTAACTTATTACTCTCAGACTTCCAATTTGATTTCTCCAGTCCTTAATGGCAATTTGAGTTAACTAATCATGTGCCACTGTGTTCATTCCTGTTTTACCAGGCAACTGTCACGAGATGTACAAATTGAGAGGAAACTGGACTTAACAGATACCATTAAAGATGGAGCTCGCCTTTTCTTAATTGACGAGGGAATTCGAAGGCAGCTTCTTATGGCTTTGACAGAGGATTCCAAGCTTCACATTCAAGAGGTAATGTATAATAATCTCGTGTTAATGATTAATTGTTGTTTCTTAGTGACGGATTTCGTCTTGAGATATCATAATTAATCAAATATACGATGTGTTGATTCTTTGCAGCTGCTTGACGTATATAGATTGGTAGAAGACCAAATTGACGTACCTTCTGTAGCTTTGGAAGTAGCCCGAGGTACATTTTCCATCAACTTCACCTTTTTGCTGAAAAATAATTAGATGAACAAGCTCCTTTATTTTAAGGGATTATTATCATTAAGGCAGAAATTGAAAAAATATTTATGAAGAAGTCAGTAAAAAGTTTCTAATTATTTTAGAAGGAAGATTCCTAAAAGTATTTATCATCATCAAGGCAAATAAGATAATTTTAGTCCGTCAAATGACATTCTTACCCCCACATAATAGTTGAATAAACACACAATTCCCAACTTTCACCTCTACAGTCTACGACATAAACGAAACACCTCAATCATAGTCAGCCCAAACACTAATCTCCATCTCCAACATCACCATCAGTAGGCATTTTCTCAAGAGTGTTTTCGGATCGAAACCTTATCATTTCAAATTGACTGATGAAAAAGACGTTAAAATGTCAAAATCGGGGAGTACCAAGGAGTATATGTTAGATTACACGTCAGATTTTTGGATTCACGATCGGGCTTTCCGCCTCGCTCTTGTTCGGTTTCTTCCGGCGACGTACATGAATGAAGCTGTATTGCGTTGGAACCAGCAGGGTCTCGACTTATCTCCGCCACGATTCAACTTCATCACTAGCCTTCTGTTCTGAAATCCTGCTTCACGGCCACCACTCCAACCAATTTTGTCTTCAAAATCGTCTCTTTAATTATTCATATTTCTTCTGGTTTATTGTCCTGAACATATGTAATTGAGCACCGAAGAGGGTTTGGACTTTGGAGGTGATGATCTGGATGCGGTAGGATTAGAGTGATGATTATCTTACAAAGCTTATCATATATTTTGATAAAATTAAAAAGCAAAGAGAGAAATAATTCACTGAAGGTACCAATCTTTTGGGTGATTGAAATGTTCCGAATGCATAAGAGAGTTAGGGAGCAGACAACATTGAATGTTGATGTTACTACAAATGAATGTTGAAGTTAATGCAGTGCCATAGTGGTTATTTTGGAGGAAAAGAATGAAAGTGATGAGTGGGTGGTGATGGTGCATGGTGGTGCTGGAGATTGAGGGTGTAATGGTGGTGTTGTAGCTGGGGAAACGCTTATCGGGCTAGGTTCTGGAGATGATTAAGTGATAAATAGTCAAGAATTAAAAGAGGGCAAGAGTGTCATTTTATGTACGATTTTTCTCATATTGCCTTGTTAATAAATAATTTTAGAAAACTTCCTTCTAGATTAATTAAGAAACTTTTACTGACTTCTTAAAAACTACTTTTTTATTCTCTGCCTTAATTGTAAAAATCCCATAGTTTAAATATAAAAAAAAGTCGATAAACAAACTCCTGTGTGATAAAGCGATATGTCAAGTCCGAGGAAGATGATTGCCTTAATATTTATTTACCAGTTTATCCTTTTGATACGAGAACGTATGAAGTGAAAAGGAACGTTCCTTTATGAAATCTTGGCTTCTACAACTGATGTGATATGTTGAAATGTGATATCATTTGTGTTTTGGTTGCAGATTTGCCATCTGTTGCCAGGGATTTCATGCTTTCTTGGAGCGAATCAGTCTTGTCTGACAGATAAGTGAGGCTGTGTACATATAGAACATATTGAATGACAGTACTGGGAATCTGGGATGCATTCCGAAAGCATATATATTTTCCAAACTGGGAAGAGTCGGGTTGTTGTTATTACTATGTTGTAAATGTTGCATACCTGTATTATATAGAACACTTATAGCATGTTGATAGAACATTTTAAAGGACATTTTTGTTACTAACAATCATAAGTCCGATGGCCTATTGATAGATGCCGGTCTCATATGCAAGCAAGTTTGTTGTTGGTCAATGGTCATCAAATGTTTTCTGGTCATCTCTTTTTTTTTTGGATACAAATGATGATTAAAGGTTAAAGCTTCATAGCAGAGTACATGTCAAAGTTTTGGCTGGTGCATTTTGTTCCAGCATTTAGGTAAACAAGGAAGAACTATTAACAGAAAGAAGCAGAATACTTCCTCCAACACCCATAATCTACATCAGTGGCATTGAGCTGCATTCAGGTCTCAAACTAGCTGCTCCCTGTTTTTCTCTGGTTGGAACAGAGTATTGGCTTTGGTTGGCTCCTTTCTTTGCCGTAGTGTCTGCAACTGTGTTTATCTCTCTGTTGATGGCAAGAATACTGCAGCTACATCCCTCCCAAGAGTGTCCTGGTTTCTGTTACCATTTACTTGTGGATGGATATGTTTCACCAAGTTCACAGTGTCACATCCAATGATAATATCGTTCCAGTTCTGCACGAGAATGACGATGGAAAGTCCACTGAAAATTCCCCATAATCAACCTTCTAGCCGGTTGCGTTGTTTCTCTTTGAAAACTCCTCCCTCCCCATAGCCAGCAACACCATGTTCACCTTGCTACAATCTGTGTTAAGTTTCTTCGAACCTGAAATTAGAGGAGACCAAAAATTAGTAACGGCATGACTTGGTGATTTGGGCTTACCTGCAATTTGCTCTTGGGGTTTCTGAGGTAATTGGGGGACATTGATGAATTATGAAGATGGACGAGGAAGAAGAAGGAGGTGAGGAAGAAGATGAGCTGAAGAAGAGGGAAGAGATTCATTCATCATTAATTGTAATAGAAAACAAAATACATCATTAATAGTGTTTACTAACTAATTTTCCCTCCTGCTATATTTTCATTATTTGCACAATAACCCCTATAGTCTACATCCCCCCTCAAAACAAGGTCTCTAGACTAATGATTTTTGAAAGACTGAACTGGAGTGAAAGAACACAAACATAGATGAGGCAGAACATTATGAAAAGCAGCTATGGGCAATGCCTTTGTGAGAACATCAGCTAGTTGAAGCTTGGATGCAATGTGTGCAACCTGAAGTTGTTTTCTGGAGACTTGCTCTCTGATGAAGTGAAAATCACACTCAATGTGCTTGCTTTTCTCATAAAAAACTGGATTTGTGCTGAGCATAAGAGCAGACACATTATCACACCACAACTGTGGTTTTTGAGACATAGAGATACCCAGATCAGCTAGAATGTAGGTCAGCCATTTTACTTCAGCAGCAGTAGTGGCCATGGCTCTGTATTCTGCTTCAGTTGAGCTTCTTGCCAATGTATGCTGTTTCTTTGAACCCCAGGAGATGAGATTAGAACCAAGAAATATGCAGAATCC
The DNA here is from genome assembly GCA_023055425.1 of Linanthus parryae. Taxonomy (NCBI): domain Eukaryota; kingdom Viridiplantae; phylum Streptophyta; class Magnoliopsida; order Ericales; family Polemoniaceae; genus Linanthus; species Linanthus parryae. Next base: position 130,257,647 of record JALGPY010000001.1, read on the forward strand.
AGTAGTACTTCTTCTGTCCTCATGATCACCTGCCCAGTCAGCATCTGAATATGCAGTTATATCAAAATTACCAGCAGAGAACTGAAGTCCAACATGTAATGTACCCTTGATGTATCTCAGAATTCTTTTCACCCCCATGTAATCACACTGCCTGGGATTATGAAGATGCTAACAAGCTTTGTTAACAGCAAATTGAATATCTGGTCTTGTGACAGTGAGGTATTGAAGAGCACCCACAAGACTTCTATATTGATGTACATCTTTAAAAGGTTCATAGTCAGCTGAGGACAGCACTGATTTGGGTGAAATAGGGGATATACAAGGCTTGCAGTCTGCCATTCCAGCTCTAGCAAGTAGATCAGAAGCATATTTAGCTTGTTGAAGATGAAATCCTTGCATATGAGAGCTGATTTGAATTCCCAGGAAGTAGGACATTGAGCCAAGATCCTTCATAGCAAAAGTAGTAGACATATGTTGCACAAGAGTGTCAATATAGGTGTCATCACTCCCAGTAATGAGAATGTCATCCACATAGATGAGAACTACTACAGTAAGAGAGTTCTGTCTAAGGACAAACAAAGAAGCATCAGCCAAGCTGAGTTTGAAGCCAATACTAAGAAGATAAGAGGAGAGGAGATTATACCACTCTCTGGGAGCTTGTTTTAGACCATAGAGAGATTTATGTAGCTTACAAACCAGCTCAGGGTGCTGAACAAACCCAGGTGGTTGTTCCATGTACACTTCCTCAGTAAGATGACCATGAAGAAAAGCATTACTCACATCAAGTTGTCTGATACCCCAGGACTTAGTCAATGCTATAGATAGAACAATTCTGAGAGTCTGTTGTCTGGCAACTGGACTAAAAGTCTCTTCATAATCCAGGCCATATTTCTGATGGAATCCTTTAGCAACCAATCTGGCCTTATATCTGGAAACTGAACCATCTGTGTTTTTCTTCACTTTAAACACCCATTTGCAACCAATAGGTTTCCTAGAAGCAGGTAGAGGGACCAGGGACCATGTATTTTGCTTAATGAGAGCAGTATACTCTTCAGTCATGGCTGAGAGCCAGTGAGAGCATTGCATAGCTTCTATATAAGAAGTAGGTTCAGCTAGGGAATTGTTGGAACAAGTATTTATTTGATACCTTGGATTAGGTTTGTGAATGCCTGACTTGGATCTGGTGTGCATCATATGAGTAGTAGATAAGGGAATAGGAATAGGAGAAGAAGAAAAGGAATTGGTTGGTGATTGTGGTGATGGTAATAAAGAAGGTGATGATGGTGATTGTGGTGATGGTGGAAGAGGAGTGGATGGTGGTAGAGGATTGGATGGGGCAGCTGTGTTTGAAAGAGGGGAAGGTGATGAAGAAGTGGTAAATATGGGTGGAAATTGAAGCCAAGAACTTATGTAAGAAGTTTTGAGGAGATCAGGGATTGTATGAGTAGAGGGATTAGTGAGTTTAAGAAATGGGAACTCACTTTCAAAGAATCTAACATGTCTAGATATGTAGGCAGTAGATGTGGTAGGATCAAGACACTTGTAGCCCTTTGTATTGGGGCAGTACTGTAATACCCCGTCAAATAGCTAAGGGTAAATTGATAATTTAGAAAGCGTTATACGATTCTAATAAAAAATTTGAGCTCGGGTAAAATATTATATTTTTGTAAGTGAGAAATTTTTTAGTATTTTAGATAAATATTGAATTTGTATATGCATAAATATATACGCGGGTTTATTTTATTTTAACGCGGGTACACCGCGAGATTGTGTGTGTATGATACACTAGTACACTACCCGTGGTGTGCCACCCACACCTTAGCATTTCCCCAAAGCTTATCACCCACAACTTTCTCCCATCTTCTTCGGCAAGCTTTGCCTTCATCTTGCTTGGCAAGATTGTGCCACCAAGCCTCTCTTCCATCAGAAGCCACCTCCTTCCTCCCCAATATAAACCACACCCTTCTCCTACAAGCTCCTTCTCATCATCTTCATCACCTCCATCTCCTTCCCAAACACACCAACGCCGCCACCACCACCGAGAGTTCCACCACCATCACCACCATTCACCTTCATCTCCTCTCTAGTCTCTCCCTCATTCTCTCTCTCCCTCTCTCTGTTCTCTGCCCAGAAACAGAGCAAGGCAGCAGCAGCGGCAAAAGCCGCCACCACCACCTCCCCTGTTCCCGACGGGAACAACCCGAAGCCCCCCACTACAATCAACCATCTCCAGCTCATTTTTCCTCTCATTTCCCCTCTCCTTCTCTCGACCAGAGCATGAAATAGAGAGAAAAGCAGCAGCAGCCGGAGCTCTACAAAACAGAGCACCACCAAGTCACCGTCGGCCACCATTGTTGCCGACGGGAAGCTTGGCCCAAGCAACTCAGTCACACCCACCTACCAAAATCACCACCAAACGACTTATAAAGGTCCCAGGAGATCAAATCAGGTCCGAATCGAAGCTCAAAGGTTCTCCATCGTTGGCGGCGAAGAGCACCGCCGTGACCCACCGTCGGTGAATTCGTATAGCTTCATTTCTTGATCGATTTCGGTCATTCTTGACCTTGGTATGCTCCAAATCTCGTCTAGATTCCGTTTAAACAATCAAAATCAAACTTTGAATGCTTGAATTCATGTTTAGTTGGATGAATTTGATGTTTATGTAAAAGGGGTTAAAGTGTCTTTAATACAAACTTGTTATAGTTTGTAAAAGGGGTTAAAGTGTCTTTAACATAAAACTGTTATAGTGTGCATATGGGGTACTAGTTGTACTTTAGGGAGATCCTTAGGGGGGCTGGTGTCTTTTAATGCAACTGTCTTGTGAGTATAGAAGGGGTTCATAATGTCTTTTAAAGTAAACCAGGGGTTGCGGTCGTTGTTTATATAAACTTTATATTATTCGCGAAAAATAAAAATGTTATTTTTAGATTAAAAATATTTTATAAAAATAATAGTTTCCGTCCCGGTTACGGAAAAGTGTTGCGGGCATCAAAATAGTATACGAGCCGCTCGTTAAAAATTAAACGAGGAATGTTTTGTAGAAAAACTAAATATATTTTGCTTTAAACAAATAGTTTTCAAATCGGTTTATGTAATACTTGTAAAAAGTTATATTGGCTAGTTTATAAACGATGCCGTAACGTGTTTGGGAAAAATATTCTTAAAAATTTAATATTATAAACACCGTTTAAATTGTTATAGTTGGATAAAGTATTTTTCATAAATACAACGAATAACGTTTCCCGTGTTTTTATAAACCAACAACTACTCTAAGTAGATAATTACTTTTCAAAATATAAAATTTAATAGTTATCTAAAATAACCGCGTCGTATCAAATATTGAGAAGTGCTCTTCATAAAATTCAATATTGTTTATTCGCTAATTCTAATATATATACATATGCGTTATACAACTATAAACTAGTTTTACTTGTAATTCATGACGTTTGTGAAAAGGATTTCTCTATATATAAATAAATAAGATTTTGGGAATACATTATTTAATAATTTTTCAAATATAGACTCGTTACTTTATAATTTTTGGTTACTAAGAAAATATAGCTAAATAAAGAGACTTTAAGAAAGTAACATGTGAACCTCGAGTTAGTATAAGACTTATTAAACTGGAATCTTAATAAGACTCGCAGAGCTATACACAGAATTGTGACGATTTAGAAGCTCCGATTTGTAGGTAACGGACTCGTAGGCAACGACTACGACTAGGACGATCCAACGCTACGGAATCGAGGTAAGTAAATATGCCTAGCCTAGCTTCCCTAGCTCCTTTCGTGTCAAAGTTTGATTTTGATACTCGTCTCAAAATACGATTGTGTTTTACATGTTTTGTGCGAATTTCTTACAATTGAAGGATGTTGCTTTGATTTGATATTGTCACACGAGCATTCTCAACCCGTAAATAATATAAAGTGGAAAGAGTTGTGCGGGGATCGTTATATATACTTGTTGATAAGATTGGTCGTGGTTGGCTACGTTCACCCGACCCGTTTATTTTACCCGGTCGCAACCTGCCGGGTTTGCTCCATGTACTCACCTCTCTGGCCGCAAGAAGTCTTAGGGGGGTGCCGGCACTTAAGGTCTTGGAGTATGCGAGATGGATAGATCTTCCCCGTATCAACTAAGTTATAATGTGGTTTTCTTTAAGGACAAAAAAAAAATGTCTATGAGTATAAAGGAAGACAAGATTGGGATATTACTCCCCGTTTCAAGGTCAAGAAGGAAGGAATTGAAAGGTTGAGAAGTTTAAAGCTGGATTGTGTTTTGTTTACTCTTATTAAAGATTTCTTTCCTCTTATTACTGTTTTGAGAATAAATCATGCCTCATCATCTGTTTACGAGCTAGGGTATTTATTTACTCAGCATTTCCCAGCTGACTTTAGAAACTGCGGTTCTTGTTTTCCTTCCCACCGCAGGTTTAGAGGCTGAAGACTACGATGTAGCTGGGTACGGGACGCACTAAGAAGGATACGATCACAATTAGTAAAGTAAGCTAGTGTGACTAGCGTAAGCGTAAGGTTTAGTAGTGATAATATGAAAAACTCTGGAGCGATGTTTAATGTCTAATAAGATGTGATATGTAAAGACTCGTGTAATGCTTAATAGTATTGTAATATATGGATGTTGTGCTTATGACTTCCACCAACACTTTAGCATCGCCCTCCTGGGCTTTCCGGTCCGGAACGGAAGGCTTGGGGACCACGGGGTGTTGCAGGTGGTATCAGAGCATTCGATCCAGTTAAGGGAACTAAACCTGTAGGGTAACTTAAAATGTACGTAGGGCAAGATAATTAAAATCGGAAAAGCCGTTCGGGTTATGGGTAGCCTAGGTATTGGTCTTACCCGCCCACCCTCATCCTGTTTGAAGACGTGTTGCGTGTTACGTTACTTGCATATCTGGGTTAATTTGAAATGCATTTTTACTTGGCTATGGATATTTGATACTTTCATAATGAAAAGATGATAGAAATATTGGGATTGTACTTGATGTACTACCTTCTTTGTATGGATGTGTTACAATATCTTGATTGGAAACGTGAGTCAGATGTGTTTTACTGTGAACAAGCCATAAGGTGCATGTTTTACGTGATAATTGTGTTAGGTGTATTACTAGTTGTGATATTACGAGATAATTGTTACGATTTTGCGACCATAACCAATGATACCATAGGATGTGACTGATAGATTGTTACGATATTACTTTAGGAAAACCTGACAGGAAGAGATGACTGAGAACGTCACCATGGAACAGTTCTTCGAGCAAATGACTAAGATGATAAATAACGGAGGCCAGGCAGTGACTAATTGGGCCAAAGAAGTGGCAGAAATGAAACCCAAGGAATTCACAGGAAAAGAGGATTCTGTTGAATTGGAGGATTGGATCGTGGAAATGGATAAGATCCTCGAGGTGGTAGAGTGCCCTGATGAAAGGAAAGTTAACTGCGCGGCCTTCTATCTGAAGAGTGAAGCGAACCTCTGGTGGAGGAATGCCCGAGAGACTCTATTGGCCAAACCCAATTTCAACTGGGAAGCTCTTCAAGCTGCTCTCCGATCGCGTTTCTACCCTCACCATGTGAAGAGGAGCAAGGAAATGGAATTCCAGAACCTACAGCAAGGAAACGACTCTGTGACTGAGTATTTCCGCAAGTTTACGGAGTTGACACGGTTTGTAGGTAATATGGTGCCTGATGAAGACTCCAAGATTTCTAGGTTCATTGGCGGATTGCAAGAAAGGCTGCAGGAGTCTCTGCTAAGCCGAACTTATTCTACTCTCCACGAAGCGTACGACAGGGCTGCTGACATCTGGCGAGTCCGTGTCTCCCAAGATGAAAAACGTAAGAAACGCAAGATGGAAGAAGCAGAAGGGAGAAACAACAACCCTGCCACAGGAAATAAAAAGTTTAAACCCAACAATGGAGAAGGTAATCAGGAACGATACCGAGGCAATCAGCAGAATTCTAGAGGTCAGCAACCTCGCCGCTACATCTGTAACAAGTGTCAGCAGAATCACCCTGGAGTTGACTGCATGGGAATTCCAGTCATATGCCATAACTGTGGTAAGAGGGGGCACCGAGCTTACGAATGTCGTTCACAACCAGTCAGGAACCAGCAAGTGAACCAGGGAGATAATTTTGGAAGGCCACAACAAAACAACAACCAGAGGAACCGTCAGCAGAATGGAAACAACCTTGGTCGTAACCAGCAGATTGAGAATCAGCAGAACGGGAATCGCAACTACCAGGACAATATAGGTAATGGCTATGGCAGGCAGCAGAATTACAACCCGGGATATGCAGGACAGAACGGGGCTCAACCCATGAATGGGAACAACAATGCTGAACATGGGATGAATGTCAACAACAGAACTGGTGCAGCAGGAGGTGCAGGAGGTCATAATATGGGAAGAATCGCTGTGTTAACAAGGACTGAGGCGGAAGCCGCTCATGGAAGCGTCACGGGTACATTCTCTACCTACGAACAACCAATAGCCATGCTATTTGAACAAATACCTTTTATCTCGGATTAACGACCTATAGACCCAGTACTAAGAGGCTAGTAGTTTCTCGAGGACGAATTAAGTTCTGGGAACGTCACTCTCTAAGGGGGGAGAGGACGCAACCTTTCATTTGATACCATTACACGTTAATACCCAATACGCGTTAGTACCCTTATGATATATTTAACCCTGGCCTTTAGTAACCAGATGAGACTACAATCACATAAGTAAAAGATAGACAGGACAACGACTTTACGTGATACAATACATGTCGCATTGCATGTGTTAGATAGTAATTATTTGCTACCACTTGCTATGGGAACTTCTTTGTCACCTATATGATCGTAACTGTGACCACCAGTCGCTTGATAGATAGTTTTAGCATCAAGAATAGTTGGCTGGTCTGAGCTTCGAGATAAAAGTTTTTCAAAAGTATTTGACTGATTTTAGCTCTGAGGAAAAAGTCTTAGCATCAGAAGTATTTGACTGGTTTAAGCTTCGAGGACGAAGCTCTCTTTAAGGGGGGAAGAATGTAATACCCCGTCAAATAGCTAAGGGTAAATTGATAATTTAGAAAGCGTTATACGATTCTAATAAAAAATTTGAGCTCGGGTAAAATATTATATTTTTGTAAGTGAGAAATTTTCTAGTATTTTAGATAAATATTGAATTTGTATATGCATAAATATATACGCGGGTTTATTTTATTTTAACGCGGGTACACCGCGAGATTGTGTGTGTATGATACACTAGTACACTACCCGTGGTGTGCCACCCACACCTTAGCATTTCCCCAAAGCTTATCACCCACAACTTTCTCCCATCTTCTTCGGCAAGCTTTGCCTTCATCTTGCTTGGCAAGATTGTGCCACCAAGCCTCTCTTCCATCAGAAGCCACCTCCTTCCTCCCCAATATAAACCACACCCTTCTCCTACAAGCTCCTTCTCATCATCTTCATCACCTCCATCTCCTTCCCAAACACACCAACGCCGCCACCACCACCGAGAGTTCCACCACCATCACCACCATTCACCTTCATCTCCTCTCTAGTCTCTCCCTCATTCTCTCTCTCCCTCTCTCTGTTCTCTGCCCAGAAACAGAGCAAGGCAGCAGCAGCGGCAAAAGCCGCCACCACCACCTCCCCTGTTCCCGACGGGAACAACCCGAAGCCCCCCCACTACAATCAACCATCTCCAGCTCATTTTTCCTCTCATTTCCCCTCTCCCTCTCTCGACCAGAGCATGAAATAGAGAGAAAAGCAGCAGCAGCCGGAGCTCTACAAAACAGAGCACCACCAAGTCACCGTCGGCCACCATTGTTGCCGACGGGAAGCTTGGCCCAAGCAACTCAGTCACACCCACCTACCAAAATCACCACCAAACGACTTCTAAAGGTCCCAGGAGATCAAATCAGGTCCGAATCGAAGCTCAAAGGTTCTTCATCGTTGGCGGCGAAGAGCACCGCCGTGACCCACCGTCGGTGAATTCGTATAGCTTCATTTCTTGATCGATTTCGGTCATTCTTGACCTTGGTATGCTCCAAATCTCGTCTAGATTCCGTTTAAACAATCAAAATCAAACTTTGAATGCTTGAATTCATGTTTAGTTGGATGAATTTGATGTTTATGTAAAAGGGGTTAAAGTGTCTTTAATACAAACTTGTTATAGTTTGTAAAAGGGGTTAAAGTGTCTTTAACATAAAACTGTTATAGTGTGCATATGGGGTACTAGTTGTACTTTAGGGAGATCCTTAGGGGGGCTGGTGTCTTTTAATGCAACTGTCTTGTGAGTATAGAAGGGGTTCATAATGTCTTTTAAAGTAAACCAGGGGTTGCGGTCGTTGTTTATATAAACTTTATATTATTCGCGAAAAATAAAAATGTTATTTTTAGATTAAAAATATTTTATAAAAATAATAGTTTCCGTCCCGGTTACGGAAAAGTGTTGCGGGCATCAAAATAGTATACGAGCCGCTCGTTAAAAATTAAACGATGAATGTTTTGTAGAAAAACTAAATATATTTTGCTTTAAACAAATAGTTTTCAAATCGGTTTATGTAATACTTGTAAAAAGTTATATTGGCTAGTTTATAAACGATGCCGTAACGTGTTTGGGAAAAATATTCTTAAAAATTTAATATTATAAACACCGTTTAAATTGTTATAGTTGGATAAAGTATTTTTCATAAATACAACGAATAACGTTTCCCGTGTTTTTATAAACCAACAACTACTCTAAGTAGATAATTACTTTTCAAAATATAAAATTTAATAGTTATCTAAAATAACCGCGTCGTATCAAATATTGAGAAGTGCTCTTCATAAAATTCAATATTGTTTATTCGCTAATTCTAATATATATACATATGCGTTATACAACTATAAACTAGTTTTACTTGTAATTCATGACGTTTGTGAAAAGGATTTCTCTATATATAAATAAATAAGATTTTGGGAATACATTATTTAATAATTTTTCAAATATAGACTCGTTACTTTATAATTTTTGGTTACTAAGAAAATATAGCTAAATAAAGAGACTTTAAGAAAGTAACATGTGAACCTCGAGTTAGTATAAGACTTATTAAACTGGAATCTTAATAAGACTCGCAGAGCTATACACAGAATTGTGACGATTTAGAAGCTCCGATTTGTAGGTAACGGACTCGTAGGCAACGACTACGACTAGGACGATCCAACGCTACGGAATCGAGGTAAGTAAATATGCCTAGCCTAGCTTCCCTAGCTCCTTTCGTGTCAAAGTTTGATTTTGATACTCGTCTCAAAATACGATTGTGTTTTACATGTTTTGTGCGAATTTCTTACAATTGAAGGATGTTGCTTTGATTTGATATTGTCACACGAGCATTCTCAACCCGTAAATAATATAAAGTGGAAAGAGTTGTGCGGGGATCGTTATATATACTTGTTGATAAGATTGGTCGTGGTTGGCTACGTTCACCCGACCCGTTTATTTTACCCGGTCGCAACCTGCCGGGTTTGCTCCATGTACTCACCTCTCTGGCCGCAAGAAGTCTTAGGGGGGTGCCGGCACTTAAGGTCTTGGAGTATGCGAGATGGATGATCTTCCCCGTATCAACTAAGTTATAATGTGGTTTTCTTTAAGGACAAAAAAAAATGTCTATGAGTATAAAGGAAGACAAGATTGGGATATTACTCCCCGTTTCAAGGTCAAGAAGGAAGGAATTGAAAGGTTGAGAAGTTTAAAGCTGGATTGTGTTTTGTTTACTCTTATTAAAGATTTCTTTCCTCTTATTACTGTTTTGAGAATAAATCATGCCTCATCATCTGTTTACGAGCTAGGGTATTTATTTACTCAGCATTTCCCAGCTGACTTTAGAAACTGCGGTTCTTGTTTTCCTTCCCACCGCAGGTTTAGAGGCTGAAGACTACGATGTAGCTGGGTACGGGACGCACTAAGAAGGATACGGTCACAATTAGTAAAGTAAGCTAGTGTGACTAGCGTAAGCGTAAGGTTTAGTAGTGATAATATGAAAAACTCTGGAGCGATGTTTAATGTCTAATAAGATGTGATATGTAAAGACTCGTGTAATGCTTAATAGTATTGTAATATATGGATGTTGTGCTTATGACTTCCACCAACACTTTAGCATCGCCCTCCTGGGCTTTCCGGTCCGGAACGGAAGGCTTGGGGACCACGGGGTGTTGCAAGTACCCTAAGAAAACACAAGGTTTAGATCTTTGTTGAAGCTTGTGTTTGGTATAGGGCTGTAACCAAGGAAAACATAGACATCCAAACACTTTGAGAGAGTGATAAGAGGGTGAGTGATTATATAAAAGTTGATAAGAAGACTTGTATTGAAGAGTTTTCTTAGGAAGAATATTAATAAGAAAGTTTGCAGTAGCTACAGCTTCTAGCCAATATTTGGGTGGCAGAGAGGCATGATGCAGAAGAGCTAATGCAGTTTCAATAAGGTGTCTATGTCTCCTTTCTACTCTCCCATTTTGTTGAGGAGTGTAGGGACAACTAGTTTGATGAATGGTGCCCTGATTTTGAAGATAAACACCAAAATTAGTGTTTAAATATTCAGTACCATTGTCTGATCAGAACACCTTTATGGTGGCTTGAAACTGTGTGTGTACTAGTTTAGTAAAATGAACATAAGCAGCATAGGCTTTATCTTTTGTAAGAAGAGGATACAACCAGCAAAACCTTGTGTAATCATCAATGAACAAAATGTAATATTGATATTTAGAACAAGAGGCTACAGGAGAGGGACCCCATACATCTGAGTGAACAAGTTGAAATGGTGCAGTAGTGTGTGAAAGAGAGACAGGAAATTCAAGTTTATGTGATTTGACAATTTCACAAGAGATACAGAGAGGAGAACATGTTGTAGCTTTCACTGGTAGAGTACTAGATAGCTGAGACAGCACATGAGAAGAGGGGTGGCCCAATCTATGATGCCACAAGTGTGTTGAAGCAGATGGAGAAGCTGCAACAGACATAGCATGTGGATCAGTAGAATGGGACACATTATGATCAGTAGAAAAGTTGGTATTGAAACTAACCAGTGTTGTAGGTATAGTATAAAGACCATCCTTACAAGGGCCCAGATAGAGTAATTCGTTGTTCAAATTCCTGATTTGGAAGTTCTTGGCAGAGAAAACAAGAAGACAATTATTGTCATGTGTGAATTTGGAGATGGATAAAAGATTAGAGTGTATTTTAGGAACAAGAAGTGTGTTTAGGAGGTTAAAAGTACCATATGGAGTTGGAAGAATACCATCACCAAGGTGAGAAATAGGAAGTTTAGATCCATTTCCACCTGTCACATTTTGCACACCATGATAAGGCATAATAGAATGCATAAGTGAGGTATCATGAGTAACATGTATATTGGCACCTGAATCAAGAATCCAACAATTCAAACCTGAGTCCTGAGGAAAATGGCTGGAAAGAGCAGTGAGCTGAGGTTGATATGATGATCCAGAACTGCTTATAGGAGAATTTGGAGCTGAAGATGCATGTCCAAATTGAGCTTGATATGTAGCATGAGGTTGTTTGTGGACTGAGTGTTGTGACTGAGGTCTTGTACTACTATATGTAGTAGTATCAGTTCTATACCAACAATCAAGAGCTGTATGTCTGCTTTTGCCACAAATTTGACAGTAGACTTCAGTTTGGGGTTGATGACCAGAGAACTTGCTAGCATTTGACCAAGGTCTGTAACCTCTGCCAGACTGAGAGTTGTGATGATAATTGCCTCTTGAATAACCAGAAGATCCTCCTCTAAAGAACTGACCTATACCTCTTCCTTGAGGTGGTCTATATGCTGCATAGGCTGATAGAAAATCAGATGGTTGGAGTTGAGAGCTTGTAGTTGAAGATGACTGAGAATGTGGCTGAACAGTAGTGGTATGATTGAGATGAAGGTCTTCAGAGAGTAAAACAGCAGAGAGTTCATTAACAGTTAGAGTGCCAGCTCTGAGTCTAAGATTAGACTTGATATGATCATAAGCAGCAGGTAGGCCTTGAAGAATAAAAAGTACTAGATCTTCATCATTAACATGTTCTTGGACTTGAAGTAGTTGATCCACTAGGTTCTTGACATGGTCTAGATAAGCCAGCATTGTCCTAGAGCCTTTTGAGAGACTGATCAATTGAGCTTTAATTTGATGAACATGTGATCTTGATAGAGAAGTAAATCTTTGAGCCAAACTTGTCCAGATAGCATAGGAGGTAGGAAAATGCAATATAAGAGGCAATACAGTAGGAGAAATGGAAGCAATGAGACATGTTTTGAGATGTTGATCAATATGTTTCCAGATAGCATAAGAAGAATTAGGTGTTACAGAACCATCAACAGCAATGCAGGTTTCTGAAGGTGGAGAAGTGGTTACAAAATCTTGCAAATCATTAGCCTGTAATACAGCTTCTAACTGAGCTTTCCACAGCATATAGTTGGAGTTATCCAATTTCAATTGAATGAGAGACCTCAGATTAGATATCAAGAACAGTAATCCAGCTGGAAGTGATGAATCCATAGTAATTAAAGCAAGAACTAGAAGAAATATACTGCAACTCGGCAAAACTCGGCACAAACCACTGAGTAATCGGTGAACTCAGTACAACTCGGCAAAACTCGGTAGTCTTAGCACCTAACTCGGCAAAACTCGGCAGATGAACTCGAATACTGACTCAGTAACAGAATCGAAGAGATCCGCCATTAATAAGATGCAGAGAACAAGAATGGAGAGATAAACCTGTGTCCGAAGCCTAGAAATTGCAGTAATAATGAAGGAAATCACTGTCGGAGACGAAGACGAAGCGATTAGAAGCCCTAGGTCTGGAAATGGCCGATTCCGGCGATTGAAGCATCAACGAGGAACGGCGAGGACGGCGATGAAGAAATGCAGTCGGCAACAGCAAATTTTAGCCGGCGATGAGCCTTTTAGGCTCTGATACCATGATGAATTATGAAGATGGACGAAGAAGAAGAAGGAGGTGAGGAAGAAGATGAGCTGAAGAAGAGGGAAGAGATTCATTCATCATTAATTGTAACAGAAAACAAAATACATCATTAATAGTGTTTACTAACTAATTTTCCCTCCTGCTATATTTTCATTATTTGCACAATAACCCCTATAGTCTAGCAGACATTGCTTGAAGAAGGTTGCCAAAGTAATGGAACAGAGGGGAAGATAGGAAAGAAAGAAAAATAATTAAAATAATGAAAAGGCAAGCAAATTTGTGTACTACTTTGTCGTGGGTGACTAAGGAAGAAGGCAAGAAATGTGTTAAGTGTTGGTAGTATACCATGTGTCGTGGGTGACTAAGGAAGAAGGCAAGAAATGTGTTAGTGTTGGTAGTATACCTTCACATGGTGATAGGTGGCGTGGCACAAACTCATTGGCCAAGACCACATGATACCCATGGCACTCAACTTTGGGGTAAGCGTGTATTTTTTCTTCTGCTGGCTTCAAGACTTTCCTGACTAAATCCAGCAAGGATTGATCATTTTGCTAAAGAGTTTCTTAATCTCTTCTTTTCGAGACTTTTTTGACTAAATCCAGCAAGGATTGGTCATTTCGCTAAAGAGTTTCTTAATCTCGAAGAAATGGAAAAGATTTCGACCCGACAAAGTTGATATCACTATTTGGCACCACCTGTTGGAAATTAAGCTTCTGTTGTACTAAGAGCCTACGAGTGTTCTTCCTTGATTTGAGATTAGAGTCAAATTAGGCTGTGCACTTATGTGTTTGAGTCTAGAGATCTCTATTTCTTGTTTGTTGATTAAGGTAGGGGTGGACAAAACTCCGCAGTCATGATGAACATACTTGAAAGTAGACAAGTATCATCGATTATTATATGCCACTAACTTCTAGTAAGGGAGCCACTGAAATTGATGTTCTGAGAGATGAGAGAGAAAAAGCAGGACGATTCCCGACCATCCTCAGGCGGTGTATCGGCCCAACTCCGACGACCTCCACTCGTGCCATCTCTTCAAGAAATCGATCTCCAGCAACTCGATCTACACCTTTCTCAAAAGAGGGAGGAGATTCGAAGAGGCAAGAGACCTCAGGAGGACTTTCCGGACGGCGGCGAAGAACAGGCGACCTCGAAATCAAACTCGACCACCACCAAACGGACGGCGTTTAGCCGATCTACAACTCCAAATAAAAGAACGGAGCGTTTCTCTGCTGGGAAGACCGTCCAAAATAACTTTCCGGCAAAGGATGGCACTTTTCCGGCCGAAGGCGAGGCGCCGGCGATCTCAAAATCGAACTTGACCACCACCAATAGGACGACGTTTTGCCGATCTACGAATCGAAATAAAGGGCCGACGAATTTCTCTGCTGGGAAGACTGTCCAAAATCACTTTCCGGCGAAGGATCACACTTTTCCGACGAAGTCAGAACCGAAACATAACACTGCCCTACGATCTGCTAAAGACCGATCTACGTCTTCTCTTCACAGGCCGGAGCACTTTCAGGAGGGGAAAACACTCCAAAGATCCAGGTTAGTTGCAAATAATACCATCCCTATACAAGCAACAGGTTGGGGTTCCTCTTCAATCTGCCCAAAGTCATCGTTCGAAGCCATCGAACAAGCAAGGCAATCCGTTCTCCTTATCGTGGCTAGACTATCCAAAAATGGGGGTCAAAAAGTGAAGGTTGGCCTATTGAGAACAATCAAGTCTCCCTGAACGATAATCAAACCAAAGTAGCACCAGCTACGCCGTCAAGTATGGAACCGGCAGTTAACATCCATCAAAGCCTGGGAGCAGAAAAACTGTCGGTGCAAACAGCGGCAATCACTGAACAAGCGGACGGCCTACCGTTTGCAGGATGCTCTGGTATTAACGAGGATCCTTCTTCAAGGGCGTTTAAGTGTATAGAGTATATTAGAGACGAGCTGTTAGCTATGCGCTTCAACTCACCTTCATCACAGGAATTGCGATATGTTTGTGTCAAAACAAATCTGGAACTGATGTCTAGCCATTCAAGAAGTTACCTGGTGTAGCTCCACTTCACTCCAGTGAATTTGTTGCCTACATTAATCGACGAACAAATCAGGTGAGGTATTTTAAAAGGTCTTCAATTGTATCTTCTATGCACCAACAAGTGGTTACAGAAGGTAAGAAACCCGTAACATTCAGGATTAGTTGTGCAAATGGTCGACAGTTCAAGTGTGTTATTTCAGCTGGCGTGAACGGAGACTACAATCCCCCTTTCAAAGGTAAATTTGATCATCCACTGAAACGGATCAGAGCTTCTTCCAAGCTGGTACCTCAAGGGGTAAATGTGAAACAATGCAAGCCACCTTCTACCACGCCTAGTGTCTATTAGAGGAAAAGAGTTGTTGCTCAACCTGACTCTTCAGACCACTCTTCAGACTCACTTTCGTGCAAACACTTAACAACACCACCCAATTCGAAATTTGTCCCTTCACAACATGCTTTTAGCTCATTTCTCACCTCTCTTGTTACAAACCAACCGACTCTAGGTCCCCCTGACCCAACTGGTCCCCTTCCTACTTTCATCCCATACTCTGCTATAAGATCACATTTCCACAACAATGCAAGGAAGCGGCGTCGATCTTGGTTCCGACATCATCAAGTTGGCAGATCCAAACGGCACTGCTCAACTCCCTGGAACAATGGTCGAGTAGCCTCTCTACAGTTCCCAGGAAATCGTAATACGCCTAATCAACCAGGTAGCTTGTCAAATAAGAGAAGGTTTGGCTTACTCGGAGACTTAATTGCGGTGAAAGTATTGAAAATGGAGGACCCTTTTCCCCTTAATCTTGCATTTTGTGATCGTCTTGTTCAGCTGAATCAACCTGAGTTTTCGGAGATTGTGAGTCAACAATCTCCGAAACGGCCATGACTATCTCAAGCTGGATTTGTCAAGACTTAGGGCAGTCTTGTTCATTTCGAACAGCCCTTCTTATGCCCCCTTCATTTCTTTTTTAGTGTCTTTTATGTCGCCATAGTTGAAGAAAGGACAACATGCCTGTTGCTCTTACCCATCGAATTTGCGCGCGCCTCTCTTTGTGATCAAAATCGCGATGGCGATAAAAGGGTTTTCTGGATCAAGGACTTTTTTTCTTTTTTTAGTTTGTTCTGGCTACTTGTCTATGTTGACAATAGATATGCAAGGACATTCTCCTCAAACGAAACCTTAAAACGCTTCTATGATGCCTCATGGCATTTTCGGCTGAGTTCGAATTCAACAATACCGGATGTCTTCATCCAACTAGTTGAATCACAATACGCCATCTCTCGGATCATGTATTGTCCGAGTGCTTCTACCCTCAGTCCTTGTCCCCGCCTCAACCTCATCACTCTGAGCTTCTCCAGCACCGGCTCTAAGTTCTTCAGCCCGGATACAACCATTTGCAACACATTGGGCAGATTGATCGGCATGGTGAATCACTTCTTCGACGCCGGCCAATATCTTTATGTTTTTCTCTACTTTGTTTTCAGTTTTAAGTTTTGTTTGCCTGCTATAGTAGCTTGTAACAACAAAACATTATTATGTTTGTGTCAGCTCTCTAATGGTTGTTTGTTTACTTAATAATATGATGCTATTTCCTCAAAAAAAAAAAAAAAAAAAAAAAAAACTTCTAGTAAGTAACAAAGAAAACTCAGAACATCTAGCTAGTACACAAACAAAAATACATGTATAGTTTTGGAAAGCATAACAGGGCAGAGATACAGAAAAGACTAGTTATAAGCATGTGCGTACCCTCCTGCCGTCAAATTATATACTGCTCAAGTCTTAAGTTCTTGAGGAAGATGCTTCATCAGATGTCCATCGCTTGGGGATAGGACGGAGCCAGGGCTGTAGGAGAAGCGATAGAGGAATGTGAAAGACCTCGCTCTGATCGAAGGAGAGCAGGAATCTTGCGTTAACAACTTCAAGGAAATGATCGACTTTGTCACCTGCTTGATGGGGCATAACAATCTCTGAGCCCTAGAGAGCAACATCAACGATTACACCAGCAACAAAGCCAACTACCGTCGCCTGCCATGTCCTCTCTTCCATCTTCGACTTGTTCAGGCTGAGTGGGTTACAATTAGCTACTTCCTTCTCATCCAGGTGATATCTTGGTGCGGAATAGGATTGCATATTGGTGGTCCAGGCAGCATACCTAGGAAATCCCGCCTTCTGTATTCATCCCACTGCTTTCATGCGTTTCCCTCACTCGGTGTGCAGTGTGAAGGTTTGGGGAAGCATGCATGCTCCCAAGTAAGATACTTCCTCCGTTCCCTCTCTATCTTCCTGTTGCTATTCATATCACTATTCACTGAATCACATTAACATGGTAATTTAGATAATAAAACAATGCATATTTATGAAATCTTATGCATTGTGTTGTAGATAATTTTTTTCTCTACAACACCATACAAAAATTATCAAAAAATTACATCGTCTTGTTATCCGATCACCGGGTCAAAGTGTACTCAATTACGAGTGAAAAAGTCAAACAAAAAAAAAGAGAGGGATCTGAGGTAAGTATCAAGTTAGAAAATAGGTTGTGGAATTTCAGCCACTATTATAACCCATTTTCCCGATCAACCCCTTGACTTGATATAGATCAAAGTATATGGAGCACTAAGTATTTGAGAATGGTTAATATTACTCTTGTTAATATGGTGCCTTTCAGAGGTGTCGGACATTAGAACACATCTAACTGGCTTTTAAAAACTTATGCAATGTTTCTCTTCTTTTCATTCTTGATTTATGGACTTAAAGTCAAAACTAGAATTTAGAGTTGTATTTAGTCCGCTCTCTCTCTATCTTCGACGTTGGACTTTTCCGTTATTTGGATAGCAAGACGATGTAATTTTTTGATAATTTTTTCATAGTGTTGTAGAGTAAACTTTATTCAATAAGACCTTGTAAAGTTTACCAAATTCTTGCATCGTTTTAGTAATCAAATCACCAAACTAAAGTGACCCAAGTGACAAAATGCAAACTTGGAATATAGAGAGAGAAAGGAGGAAGTATATACTATCAAAACTATTCCTAGACATCTTCTTTTGAGTTTCAGTTGCTGGATCTCCTTTGGGCGATTGTGCTGTCTCAAACATATGTCCTTCAGGTGAATTTCTTTCTTCTTTATATTCTCCATTCTACTAGTTACTACTTATGTAGCTAGATCTATATGTGATGGATAGAGCAGATTACTCTTATTATTTGTCGTGCTGGCTTATTTTCTGTCAAAAGGAAAAACTGAGTCAAGTTAACTTTTAAGTGTAAGGATTCTAGATGAGTCATGTAATTATTCATGTGACAAAAGGAAAAATTGAGATTTCAGTTTTGCTTGAATCAATATGCAACAACCCCGCTTGTTCAATAATGAGCCGTCCAGGATTACGTCAAAACCTTCGCCACTAACCAGTTAAGACTTTTTTGCTCTTTGGCCTTGCAACATTGAAGCATTCTATCTTTTGATCAGCAGTCTTGGTCACTTTTCTTTTTTCGCAGGTGAGGGCGTTATACCACAAGTTCTAAGTCCTATGGAGTTTGTCATTATACAAGTTCTAAGTCCTTTAAAGTCTCTCATTTTTATTTGTGTTGATCATGGTTGTCCTGCCACCTTTTATGGCTGAACTGATGTTTAGTAGATATACTTCTGACTGGTATCTGACTGACCAATGTGGTTTATGTCGAAGCAGGAGCTACAGTCCTCGCGGAAGATCTCCTAGACGTCGCAGCTTCAGCAAGTCGCCACTGTATCATGGAAGTGAGGAGTCGCCATACGCCAACTGGTGAAGAACCTCACACCTTTGTTAAATTTGAATATTCCTGTGATCCTGTCCACTTTATGAGTCTTCCTTCCCTTTTTTTTGAGAAACAGAAAAAATGCCTTCCTTTCCGTTTTCAGAAGTTATAGAATTATTGTCATAGTTGAAAATATTTCATTAACAGATTCTTCTTTCCTTTTTTCATTTTGTGAATTAGAAACCCGATTTTCTTCACTTCTAAGATGTTCATTCAGAAAGAAAGAAGTTTGTCAGTTTTAAGTCGATATTTGTTAACTTAAGATGTGTGATGTGATGTTTCTCTAAAAAAAATATGTGTGATGTGATCAAGAATGGGACCGACGGTGTAGATCAAATTTCTCCTATGTAGCACTGAAACGGGAACGTGGACGAGACGAAACGGGGACTCTGGAACGGCAATTTTCAGAAATTTGGGAGACGAAACGCCGGGGGAACGGCATGTGTATATATATATATACATACACATATATGTACATATATTATATTCTATATATATATATAGAGATATTTGTACATGCAAATTTATTCTAATGTAAATGATACCTAAATACACACTTATAGATTAGTAGACGAAAAATACAAAATTAGGAACAATACAAGGAGAACACATTTACTGAATAAACATGTAGAGGTATTTGAAAATTTGGATGTCTCGAAGTCTTTAAGGTTGTTTGGAATTCTTGAAAGTATTCAAATTGTTTATCTCCGTTGAAATTTAAGCAACTAGTTTTAGATTAGTGGTCGGGGATCTCGATAGGATTAACAATATACATCATATTTTACAAGTAACATTCCTTATCTCTTTAAATCATTAAAAGACACCCGATTGTTATAATTAATCTAGGGACGTGTCCAAAAGGGGGAACGCGTCTCCGGGAAGTTCCCCATAAGTTCCGGATTCATTACTTTAACCGGAACGCCAAGTGGCGTTCCGGGAACGTTCCGGGGAGTTCCCGCGGAGTTCCGGAGTGCGGGACGTTCCCGGAACGGGGACGTCACCCTACATGGAGTTCCCGTGCATCGTAGAATTTCTCTGACGGAACTTCGTTTCTAATCGAGATTCCCGTAGATTTTGTTCACATTCAATCCTTGAGGCGTGATTTATGCAGATTTCTATTTGTCATTCGCTAGAGCCAGGATACTCAAGAAAACTTTTGTTTCCCTAAAAAAAGAAAACTTTTGTCGTTTTGCGGGTATTTTCGTAAATACTGGCGAAGCTGGTCGGATTAATGTTAAAACCGGGACTAAAAGACTGTGCTCCTCCAAAGCATATAGTTTTATAGCCCAGCTAATCCAATCCAATCCTATGTTGGGAATTTTCGTCGACTCAAATTCCCGCCGCGACGGAAATAAAAAATACGCCGCACGATCACATACTACACACACACAATCTAGGAGAAGAAAATAGACACACGAGAATTTAGCGTAGTTCGGCCAAACCACATACATCCACGGGAGGAGGATAATTTCACTATATCAATGAGGGAATACATCGTAGGGGAGAGACGGCTCAATCCGTGGACCACGTCAACATGGTACTCTCATTCTCATGACCTACAAGTCTACAACCATGAAACCCTAACCTCACACATCCGCTTAAAGATATCTTTCACTCTACTCGACTCACTCACTCAATTAGAAACAATAGCTAGCACTTCTATTTATACTAATATAGAGGAGGTGAAAAATCCCACCAAACCCTAGCTTTCACCTCCTCAGAGGGAGTAATCAGATGCATCGCATCTAGCGGAATTCGAGACAATCCCCACATTCTATACGGAAAATTTAGTACAATCCAGTTTAATTGGACTAGTTCGGAAAACAAAATATGCCATTAAAAAAGTGAGTGTTTGAGGGCATGTGAAGTGTCATGTGTTCGCAATCAATTTCGCATCTCTCCATAAATGCCAAAGTCCAAATCACACACAAAAATGATTATTTTTGTCTCATATCTAAATTAACCAATTGTTGTGATTAATTAATTTATCAAACCTCTATTCTATGGTGCCTGATCCTGCTGCTTCATTTTCATCTCAAGACTAAACTATCTATCTCAGGCAACCCAGCCGATTGGTCTATATAAGTTCCCAAAGCTGAATCTGATAATTAAAGCGTAATACCTACTGTTAATTCTTACCAATGGCTTCTTCTTGTTATTCTTCTTATCTTTGTTTCTTAGCCACTGCCTTGTTGCTCTTTCTTACCCGAGTCGTCTTAGCTTCTCCTCAAGGCGCCTCAGCTGCAGGAGGTCGCCTTCTGGAGGAGGAAGACAAATCTATGCGGGTGACCCACGAGCAATGGATGACGAGCTATGGCAGATCCTACAAAGACTCGGAAGAGGAGGCCCGGTTTAAGGTTTTCAAAAACAATGTCGAGCTGATTAACAAGTTCAACAATGATACTGCCGCGCGTTATAAGCTTGGTGTGAACCAGTTTGCAGGCATGACTCACTACGATTTTTCTGGATCACAAAATAGTTATCACAGGAGGAGCACGAGACAAGTTACAGAAAAGGTGGCGACGAGGTCTGTCGAGGAGGTAACTGCTGCTGATGTTCCACCAGCTCTGGATTGGAGAGAAAGAAATGCTGTCACGCCTGACCGAGATCAAGGGCTTTGCAGTGAGTATACAGCTCGCCTCAGTTTGATCCATTTTATAATTAAGAAACTGCGGGGTTCTTTTTAATTTATTTATTTACGTTCTTGCTTCGTTGTTGCTAGGTTGTTCTTGGGCATTCGCAGCTACATCAGCCGTGGAGAGCTTAGGCCTAATCAAAGGCCTGTTCCAACAATACTTGGACTTGTCCGAACAACTACTCGTGGACTGTGTTAGTGACAAGACTTTTGGCTTACACTGCTTTGAGTCCTCATCAGTCGAGAGGGCATTCGAATACATGACAGGCATGGGCCCTGTGTTTGAATCTGAATACCCTTACGTTATTGGAATATGACAACGCCCCCGCCAGTGCCGTTTAGACTCAGGTTCCCGCCCACTTATCCTCGCTGGGTATGGAATCGTGCCTGCAAATGACGAAAATGCCCTCCTTAACGCCGTAGCAAACTAACCAGTCGCGGTAACCACACACACGACCTTGGGATTACGGTTTTATAGTGGAAGAGGCGTCTTTGAAGGCCCGTGTGACGACATCGGCCTCCTACCCAGCAGCATGCTAGTAGTTGGGTATGGAAGCGAAACTGACGGAACAAAATATTGGATTCTGAAACTCGTGGGGTACACGTTGGGGAGAGAATGGATTTATCAAGATGAAAAGAGGTGTTGGGCTGTGTGGCATTGCCAGTAATGCTTGTTAGATTAGTGATTCAAATAACTAGCGTCGGGTTTGGTTTTTTTGTGCATGAGAAGCGGGGAATAACTTCCCATGCACCTACTTTGTTTTTGGGGCGGTGGTGTCTTGGCACTGTAATCTTTTTGGAATTGTTTCCTATTGATCCTAAATAGTGTAGGCAGTAAGTCACCGCCACAACATGAGTAACATGCATATAAATGCATGTGATGCTTTGTTACACAGTTGCAAGACACATACACACAGAAGGTCGAGAGTTAATTAGCATATGATTTGCTTGATTGCTTCTCTAGTGTGTGTTTCCAGTGGGTTGTAACCGGGTGCGTTTCTCTCAATAAAATCAGTGTTTTTGGTCGTGGAGGTAGCTAGCTAATAACTAGTGAACCACGTTAGTACTTGTGTTCTTGTTTCGTCTATTATCATCGTTCTCTAAGCTAGGTCCAGATCATAACAAACTGGTATCAGATCTTGGCTTGCGGTGCTCCAAGATCAAGGTGGAGCTAAAGAGCTAGGGTTTCACAATTCGCGAAACGGTTTCGCGATCAAGGTGGAGCACACGTTCGGGGGTTAAGGATCTGAACTAGGAGCTGCAAAGAAGATGACCGGGGGGGGGGGGTGACCAAGATCGACAAGTTCACGGGAAGAAACAGCTTCAGCTTATGGAAGATTAAGGTACGTGCTTTGTTGAAGAAGCAAGGCCTGTGGTTGCCATTGGCGGAAGACAAGGAAGGGGATTCTACAACCACCAAGGAGTTCAAGACGATGGAGGAAAGAGCACACGCAACGATCATGTTGTGCTTGGCGGACAACGTGATCACGGAGTTCGCAGACCAAGAGACGGCTGAGAAACTATGGAACAAGTTGGAGAGCCTCTAGAAGACGAAGTCGCTCACCAATAAGTTGATGTTGAAACAGCAGTTGTTTGGTCTACGCATGGGGGAAGGTACATATCTAAGTGTTGGGTTTTGACGTAGGTAACGCAGCGGAATAACAAAATTTAATCCTACTCAAAGCCCACCAAGGATCAAAGGAAGAGACATCATAACATTATTAAGGTCATAGAAGATGTGTACCTTTTGATTTGTGAGATCACACGAAGAATGATGTCCTCGTCTCTACGGTTGATCCACGTCTAGAGTTGAGATCTAGATTCTTCCTTCTCCACAAGTGCTAGCTTGAACCCGGAGGAAGAGGGATGAAGATCAAAGCAACAAATCACCAAGGCACAAGGGAGGGGCGGCCTCTCCTTGCCGTCGGGTAGAGGGGCGGACGGGAGGGCTAGGG
Organism: Linanthus parryae; assembly: GCA_023055425.1. Lineage (NCBI taxonomy): Eukaryota > Viridiplantae > Streptophyta > Magnoliopsida > Ericales > Polemoniaceae > Linanthus > Linanthus parryae. The sequence continues at coordinate 130,281,026 of JALGPY010000001.1, forward strand.
TTTCGGCCCTAGCTCTTTTGTCTTGCTCTCTCTTTTGCTCTCTCCCACTCTTTGTGTTATGTCTAATAATAACTCATGTAGTGGGAAGGAAGCTAGAGCCTCCTTTATATACTCCAACAACTCCTTGTTGTTTCCATAAAAGAGTTTCCTAATTCTAGATGAACTAGAATTATTCCCTTCCTTGAAAATTAGTCCTACTAAGTTTGCAAGGTGTTGCACAATGATCCTTCCATTAATTAATCCATATTAATTAATCCCAAATCTAGCTCTACTCTATTTGACGTGTGACCCCATAGGTTTCTATATAGTTGGTAGTAACTATTACTAACATGGAGCGGTGTCTAGCAACACATCCATGCCACCCAACCAATAGAAATAGTCAGTGATCCCGACAAACCTTTGTGCCCAATATGTCATATTGCATTATCCCTTTGTCTCCATATCCGGATTGGAAACGAGACATAAATAGTCACACTCGTATATCCAATCCATAGTTCCTCGATCCTGGGAATATGCTTATGCTTGCAGATAACATTAATATCTCCATATTAATTTATCTGAGTCTGGCCAGACATTCAATAAGCCTCATCCCTCGAGTGGCCGTGGATATTTACCCCCATTATGTGGGAGGGAAAAATCCTATCTACATCACTACGATCTCTAAGCTTGCTTCCTATCACGCCCGATAGCCACCTTTATGATTACCCAGTTACGTGTAACGTTTGATAACATCAAAGCGCAATATTTCACAACTAGAGTATCTAGTGACTTCAAGTCCAAGGATTGCAATAATATTAGCACTACGAAAAGCGATTGTGACTTCACATAATCTAATGTATCCTTTTCGTCGTGGGTCAATCCAGTATGCCATTACTCCTAATGCATACCCATATGTTAGACTTGATATCTCCATATCAATCTACCCATATACTAGTCTATATTTGATTGTCCTATTAATCAATATAATTGACTAGGGATATTTAAGATAAATAACACAATTTATCTAAGGACTTCATTATATTAAATATCGCCATAAATAATAAATGAATATTCTAGCCAAAAACATTGTTCATACTAAATCTACGATTGCCTCTAGGGCATCTATTCCAACAGTCTCCCACTTGCACTAGAGCCAATCTGGCGCATCTCGTATGCCTATAGATCTGGCGTGCCCTTCATGCTTTCGCTGCGCAAGAGGTTTCGTGAGCGGATCTGACACGTTGTCATCCGTCGGAATCTTGCATATCTTCACATCTCCTCGATCGATCATATCACGAATAAGATGGAATCTCCTAAGTACATGCTTTGACTTTTGGTGCGATCTTGGTTCCTTTGCCTGTGCGATTGCCCCAGAGTTGTCACAGTACAACTCTACGGGATCCACTATGCTAGGGACCACACCGAGCTCAGTGATAAACTTCTTTATCCAAACTGCCTCTTTCGCCGCTTCCGCAGCAGCAATGTACTCAGCTTCTGTTGTAGAATCAGAACCTGTGCCTTGCTTGGAACTCTTCCAGCTTACAGCTCCTCCATTCAGGCAAAACACGTATCCAGACTGCGATCTGTAATCATCCTTGTCGGTTTGGAAGCTTGCGTCAGTGTAACCCTTTACACTTAGCTCTTCCATTCCTCCAAATATCAAGAATACATCCTTAGTTCTTCTCAAGTACTTTAGGATGTTCTTGACAGCAATCCAGTGACTCTCACCCGGATTGGACTGATATCTGCTCACCATACTCAACGCGTATGATACGTCTGGTCTAGTACATAGCATGGCGTACATGATGGATCCTATGGCCGAAGCATAGGGTATCCTGCTCATGCGGTCCTTCTCCATCTCGTTGGAGGGACAGTCATTCTTAGAAAGAGTGACTCCATGTGACATGGGCAAGAATCCCTTCTTGGAATCTTGCATGTTGAACCTCTTCAACACCTTGTCAATATATGTACTCTGACTTAGGCCAAGTAACCTTTTAGATCTATCTCTATAGATCTTTATACCAAGTATATAGGCTGCGTCTCCTAAGTCTTTCATCGCAAAGCACTTTCCTAGCCAATCTTTAACAGATTGCAGAGTAGGAATATCATTGCCAATGATTAGTATGTCATCCACATACAAGACCAGAAATACTATAGAGCTCCCACTAACCTTCTTGTAAACACAAGGCTCATCTTCGTTCTTGATGAAGCCAAACTCTTTGACCGCGTCATCAAAACGTCGATTCCAGCTCCTAGAAGCTTGCTTTAATCCATAAATGGACCTTTGCAGCTTACAGACTTTATTGGCATTCTCTGGATCCTCAAAACCCTCTGGTTGTGTCATGTACACATCCTCAAGGAGGTTTCCATAAAGGAACGCTGTTTTGACATCCATTTGCCAAATCTCATAGTCGTAGTATGCTGCAATAGCAAGTAAGATTCGAATGGATTTAGTCATGGCGACTGGTGAAAAGGTCTCATCATAGTCAATACCATGAATCTGTCTATAACCTTTGGCCACCAATCGCCCCTTATAGGCAACTACCTTGCCATCCATGTCGGTCTTCTTCTTGAAGACCCACTTGCACCCTATGGGTCGAGCCCCTTCGGGTGGTTCCACCAAAGTCCATACTTTATTGGTGTACATGGAATCCATTTCGGATCTCATGGCTTCTAGCCACTTCTTAGAGTCTGGGCCACCCATGGCTTCTCCATAGTTTGCAGGCTCATCATCCATGAGAGGTACGTCATCGGGCTCAGTAACGAGAAGTCCATACCTCTCTGGCTCATGACGCACTCTTCCTGATCTACGGAGTTCATGTGTTACCTGAACAGGTTCATCCACAACTTCTTGCGGTTCCTGTTCATGTTCCATTATCGGTTCAGTGGTTTGTGGTTCATGAATTTCTTCAAGTTCTACAACCCTCCCACTTGCTTCTTTAGAGACTAGTTCTCTTTCTAGAAACACGCCGGTCCGAGCAACAAACACTTTGTTCTCGGTAGGGTTATAAAAGTAATATCCTTTAGTCTCTTTAGGATATCCCACAAACTTACACTTATCCGCTTTAGGCCCGAGCTTGTCTGTTTGTAAACGCTTTACATAGACGTCGCAGCCCCAAATCTTCATAAACGACACTATGGGACGCCTCCCAGTCCATATCTCATATGGCGTATTCATGACTGATTTGGATGGAACACGGTTAATGGTAAAAGCTGCCGTCATTAGAGCATGTCCCCAAAAGGATATCGGAAGATCTGTTTGAGACATCATAGATCGCACCATATCTAATAGAGTGCGATTCCTCCTCTCAGATACACCATTCCATTGTGGTGTTCCGGGTGGAGTGAGCTGGGATACTATCCCACACTCTCTAAGATACTCATCAAACTCTTGGCTTAAGTATTCTCCTCCACGATCCGATCGTAGAGCTTTAATACTCTTGCCAAGTTGCTTCTCTACTTCACTCTTGAATTCTTTGAACAATTCAAAGGATTCGGATTTGGCCTTCATAAGGTATACAAATCCATATCTACTGAAATCATCAGTAAATGTGATGAAGTAGGTATAACCACCTCTGGCAGGCGTGGGGAATGGTCCGCATACATCAGTATGTATGAGTGCCAATAACTCACTAGTCCGCTCGCCTTTCTTATTGAAAGGGGACTTTGTCATTTTTCCCAATAAACAAGATTCACATGTCTCATATGATTCCAAATCAAATGAGTCTAGAAGTCCATCCTTATGGAGTCTAGATATGCGTTTCTCATTTATATGGCCTAAACGACAGTGCCATAGATATGTAGGATTTAAATCATTAGTTTTAATCCTTTTAGTATTTAAGTTATAGATTGGATTATTTAGATCAAGGATATACAATCCATTAGACAAATGCGCACTACAATAGTGCATACTATCAAAATAAATGGAGCAACACTTGTCCTTTATTGAAATATTAAAACCTTTCTCGTCCAAACAAGAAACGGAAATAATGTTTCTGCTCATAGCAGGCACATAAAAGCAATTGTCTAATTCTAAAATAAGTCCAGAAGGCAAAGATAGCTCATAAACGCCTACAGCTAATGCAGCAACCTTTGCTCCATTCCCGACGCGCAAGTCTATCTCCCCTTTTCGCAATCTTCTACTTCTTTTCAAATCCTGCACATTACGACAAATGTGAGAACCACATCCGGTATCCAATACCCAGGATGAAGAAATAGTGAGATTGACGTCTATAACATAAATACCCGGTGGTGGTGGAATCACTATTCCAAGCTTCTTATCCTCCAGATATTTAGGGCAATTCCTCCTCCAGTGACCCGGCTGGCTGCAGTAGTGACATTCACCTTTAGCCACGCCTCCACTAGGCTTTAGGGCATCCTTGGATTTCGCAACTTTCTTGCGTTTTCCTTTTGAAGTAGATGCAACTGACTTGCCCTTCTTCTTGTGTACCATCATTATGGCCTTGCCCTTGCCTTTATTGATGCTTTGCTCAGCTGTCTTTAGCATGTTCAATAGGTCTGGCAAAGACTTGTTGATCTCATTCATATTATAGTTCATAATGAACTGATTATAACTGTCAGGCAACGATTGCAAGACGAGATCAGTCGCCAAGTCCTGGCCGAGTGGGAACCCCAGTCTCTCAAGATTCTCTATGTATCCGATCATTCGGAGTACATGAGGGCCTACTGGATTCCCCTCTGCAAGACTACTTTTGAACAATGCTTTAGACACTTCATAGCGCTCATGCCTTGCCTGTTCCTGAAACAATTGTTTCAAGTATCTGATCATATCATAGGCTTCCATGTTCTCGTGTTGCTTCTGAAGCTCACCAGTCATGGTACAAAGCATGAGGCAAGTCACGTCATTAGAATCATCAATATGTTTCTGACGTGCCCTTACTTCCGCTAGTAGAGACTCATCTTGTGGTGGGTCTGGAATTGGAGTGTCCAAGAGGTACAGCTTCTTTTCTTGCTTGAGGACAATCCTCAAGTTTCTGTACCAGTCAAGGAAATTTGTTCCAGACAATTTATCCTTCTCAAGGACAGATCGTAGGGATGAACTCGATGCGTTGTTGTTTGCCATTTGGAATTCTACAAAACGAGAAATATGCAATTTAGTATTTTGAACAATTTAACTATATTTAACAATGGCTAGATCATTAAATATAGCTCCCACTATTTTTCTCGGATTAATAGCCCTCACTATTAAAGCGGAAAATATCTTTTATATTTTCTAGTGGGTCCAAGATTCCTTTTTCACTTCTTCTTGAGCTTGCTTTGGCAAGTCACCCAAGAATTGGTTATTTGGGTAGGAACCATTCCAATTGCATCCCATGCAACTCTTGGTCCAATTAGGTGAATAAATTTCTTTTATTCTTTATCCAATTGGATAACTCCTAATTGTCATGCCTCTAAGCTCATCAATCCAATTGACTCTTGCCTAGTTGCGTCCAACCTCTTGCTTTCAACATACACGCATTACTAGCTTGCGTCGTCCGCAACACATCATGAAAAATTAAAATCGCCTTGCTTTGGCAAGCCCAAATTTTAATAGGCCATGATCATGAAGGGTGTTTTGGCAAGAGAAGGCAAAACGCAATATTTAATTGAGGGATTTCTTTTAATTTGTTTGGTTGATCTTTATCAACATGGTCAACTTATTTGGATTGGGCTATCCACAATAAAAGACCAACCTTGTTTATTATTATCTTGTTATCGTTTTGCTTGTAGCGCCATACACACAAAATAAATAACAAGGCATGAATAATAAACATCCACAAAATAAAAAAACGTGGCATGGATATGGCCTCTAGACTAATGATATTATCAAGCTAATGATAATATCTAATTGCCCTAAAGTGCCTAGCTCATCTCCATGTGCTCCACCATAGCTGCGCGCCTAGGGATGTCTTTTGGCTCCTTTGGTTCTCCGGTCTTCTTCTCCATGTTCTTGGCTATCATCTAAATATTTCTAATTCTAGCCTAACATCTAGAATAAATAAATAACAAAAGCCTCACATGTCGAGGAGAAAAAGACGACTCGCAGGTTGTAAAACTTAATTAATTATTACATTAATTTGATCAGCTCGCAGGCCGTAAACCAAACCACAAAATAATAAACATCCACAATGCTGGGCCATATCCATCCACCATGCAATAAAGCACATAATACAGTTAAAATCAATTTTTAACGCGCTTGTTTAATTTTAATGAAATTGGGTAACTAGGGTTTTACAACGATCCAAAGGGCCCAAGCCTCCAAGTGGCCCGAACCCTAGGACCGCCGCACGCCTAGAGGCCCGCGGCCTTGCTTGGCGCGCAAGGGAGGGGCGGGTGGCTAGGGTTTCGGCCCTAGTCCCCTTCCTCCTTCCTTGTTGCCCAAGCAAGGTTGTTTCCATATGGATTTATTTCCATAATTTTGTTTCCATAATTGAAAACCCCTTTTCAAGAACCCAATTATTCACATCCTATGTGATTAAACTCACCAATTCTAACATCCAATGTTAAATTGGGTCTTGTTTGATTGAATCAAATTCAATATTGCATCTACTATGCCAATTTTTCAGTTTTCGCGTAATAAACAATAATACGGTGTATGAACTGAAATCGTAAACACATAATATCATGTTATGCTCTACGACCTGTGGCTCTGATACCACTGTTGGGTTTTGACGTAGGTAACGCAGCGGAATAACAAAATTTAATCATACTCAAAGCCCACCAAGGATCACAGGAAGAGACATCATAACATGATTAAGGTCATAGAAGATGTGTACCTTTTGATTTGTGAGATCACACGAAGAATGATGTCCTCGTCTCTACGGTTGATCCACGTCTAGAGGTGAGATCTAGATTCTTCCTTCTCCACAAGTGCTATCTTGAACCCGGAGGAAGAGGGATGAAGATCAAAGCAACAAATCACCAAGGCACAAGGGAGGGGCGGCCTCTCCTTGCCGTCGGGTAGAGGGGCGGACGGGAGGGCTAGGGTTTCGGCCCTAGCTCTTTTGTCTTGCTCTCTCTTTTGCTCTCTCCCACTCTTTGTGTTATGTCTAATAATAACTCATGTAGTGGGAAGGAAGCTAGAGCCTCCTTTATATACTCCAACAACTCCTTGTTGTTTCCATAAAAGAGTTTCCTAATTCTAGATGAACTAGAATTATTCCCTTCCTTGAAAATTAGTCCTACTAAGTTTGCAAGGTGTTGCACAATGATCCTTCCATTAATTAATCCATATTAATTAATCCCAAATCTAGCTCTACTCTATTTGACGTGTGACCCCATAGGTTTCTATATAGTTGGTAGTAACTATTACTAACATGGAGCGGTGTCTAGCAACACATCCAAGCCACCCAACCAATAGAAATAGTCAGTGATCCCGACAAACCTTTGTGCCCAATATGTCATATTGCATTATCCCTTTGTCTCCATATCCGGATTGGACACGAGACATAAATAGTCACACTCGTATATCCAATCCATAGTTCCTCGATCCTGGGAATATGCTTATGCTTGCAGATAACATTAATATCTCCATATTAATTTATCTGAGTCTGGCCATACATTCAATAAGCCTCATCCCTCGAGTGGCCGTGGATATTTACCCCCATTATGTGGGAGGGACAAATCCATCTACATCACTACGATCTCTAAGCTTGCTTCCTATCACGCCCGATAGCCACCTTTATGATTACCCAGTTACGGTGTAACGTTTGATAACATCAAAGCGCAATATTTCACAACTAGAGTATCTAGTGACTTCAAGTCCAAGGATTGCAATAATATTAGCACTACGAAAAGCGATTGTGACTTCACATAATCTAATGTATCCTTTTCGTCGTGGGTCAATCCAGTATGCCATTACTCCTAATGCATACCCATATGTTAGACTTGATATCTCCATATCAATCTACCCATATAGTAGTCTATATTTGATTGTCCTATTAATCAATATAATTGACTAGGGATATTTAAGATAAATAACACAATTTATCTAAGGACTTCATTATATTGAATATCGCCATAAATAATAAATGAATATTCTAGCCAAAAACATTGTTCATACTAAATCTACGATTGCCTTTAGGGCATCTATTCCAACAGTGCATCTATTCCAACACTAAGAGATCACTTGGATCGTCTTAATACTATTTTGCTTGAGTTGCGAAACAGTAATGAGAAGATAAGTGATGAAGATGTCGCACTGATTTTGTTGGTGTCTCTACCGCCGTCTTATGAGGGGTTTGTGCAGTCTGCTTTTGCTGGAAAAGAGGCTCTCACGTTGGAGGAGGTGAGATCTGCTCTTCACACAAGGGACATGCGGCGCAGGGCCGCGTATGGGGAGTACGACGTTCCGGGTTCGGGTGCATTCATGGTGTCCAAAGGGGGTTATGGTAAGAGGAAGAACAAGGGTTCTAAGCTGCCATACGAGTCTGTGCACTGTGTAAAGAGAGGGGTCACTGGAAGAGGCAGTGTCCGAAGAAGGCATCTGCAGATCTAGCTGTAGATGCAACGGCTTCGGAGGTCGACTACGTCCTGTAGGCCCCGTTTGGGGGCATGTAATCCGTGCTTTTGACGAGGAGGCGGATTTGGCATGGGGGAGTCTCTGACAAGGGACACGGAACGTGTGAGACGTGCAAGGGGGCGCGTATGAGGCGCGCAAGGGGGCGATATTGCAGGAATTCAGTGGGAATTGGAGCAATTTTGCAAAACGTTGTAGGAATTCGGTGGCAATTGGAGCAACGTGTTGGGGGGTTTTGTTGTAGGGACTCGGTGGGAGTCGGAACAACAAACAAATTTGTTGTAGGAGCTCAGTGGGAGTTGGAACAACAAACAGGGGTTTCGATTGCAGGAACTCGGCCGTAGTTGGAGCATCGATAGGGTTCGATTGCAGGAACTAGACGGGGGTTGGAGCATCGCTGGGGGCACACGTTGCAGGATCTTGGCGAAGATAGAGCAACTTGTGAATTTTGGGTTATTGAAGAGAAGAATCGGTTCGGTTTTTGAGGTGTTTGAATCAAGGTGGAGATTTGTTAGATTAGTGATTCAAATAACTAGCGTTGGGTTTGGTTGTGCATGAGAAGCGGGGAATAACTTCCCATGCACCTACTTTGTTTTTGGGGCGGTGGTGTCTTGGCACTGTAATCTTTTTGGAATTGTTTCCTATTGATCCTAAATAGTGTAGGCAGTAAGTCACCGCCACAACATGAGTCACATGCATATAAATGCATGTGATGCTTTGTTACACAGTTGCAAGACACATACACACAGAAGGTCGAGAGTTAATTAGCATATGATTTGCTTGATTGCTTCTCTAGTGTGTGTGTCCAGTGGGTTGTAACCGGGTGCGTTTCTCTCAATAAAATCGGGATTTTTGATCGTGGAGGTAACTGGCTAATAACTAGTGAACCACGTAATTACTTGTGTTCTTGTTTCGTCTATTATCATCGTTCTCTAAGCTTGGTCCAGATCATAACAATGTTGTTTACCCAATTCTGAAATAGATCTGCTTACGTTTGTGTTGTAGGTGGTTAGTTGGTGGTCACAGACCAAGGCTGCAACAGTGGCAATTTGAGACTTCATACTTGCTAGCATTCGAATCTATGATTATTTATGTACCCCCTCTTCAGCTATGTCTTCCATGTACTGGGTGTTTAAAAATGGATTCTACTGCGAAAGTATTTTCATTTTTTTCTGATTAAAGGTTTGTTCAGAAAATCTTCAACGAATTCTACACTAAGTAAATAATAGTTGCAGAAAACTTTGATAGCTGAATTTGTTCGAGAGAGAATTACTGTGCAGTAGTAGTATTTGCTTTGGGAAATTAAGGTCAACAGGTAGCTATTTTGCTCAGTGAATAATAGTTGCAGAAGCTTTGATTTGCTGCCTTTGACTGTATTCAAGGCTCCGAGCCTCCAACTAACAGGTTAAGGATTTCTTCACTCGCTGTCCCAAAACGGCCTTAAAAAGGTTCACGCCCCCTATATTTGAATCGCCAGTATTAGGCATATTATAAATCCAATAATCGGAATTGAACTACATAAACCGATTTCTAGCTGATCACCAATCTTATTCCATTACAGTTTTATTCAAACTATTGCATGCAATCTTCCCAGCAAAGTAATGCTATGGCAGGCAATTATGTATCACAAATAATTGGGTACGACATTCCATTGCCAAGGCCACAGAGCCCAACATCTCTTTTCATCCTAATAAAACCCCCTTCTCCCCAAGTTGGCCCCCAACAGTTTTTCGCAATCCAATACTTTGTTCCATCTGTTTCGGTTCCATATCCAACAACCGTCATAAAATGGTTATTATTGTTGCCGCACGGTCCGTCGAATACACCTCCGGAGTATCCAATGAAGTCTATGCCGCTCGCATCGACCTGAACGACGACTGGTAGGTAGGCCACGGTGTTGACAAGGGTAATTTCGTAAAATATGGGCGAGGTTTCGAACCATGTAATGTTAGCTGCAGATGGCACCCCCTTGATGCAAGTGCCAACTTCTCCGACGAAAGGGTAGTTCTCTAGCGACGCTATTCCGCCATTTTCTGCAATAAATTCGAATGCATTATCCGCATTGCCCTCAGTGCATCCTTGGCTCCTTGGATCACAGTCGACGAGCTGTTGTGCCGACAGAGGGATTAGTTCGCCCGTCGCGATTTGGTGGATGGCTTCCACGGCTGTTGCAGCTGCGAATGCCCAACAAGATGCTAGTAGTAATACAAAAATACAACAAAATTAATTAACCACGAAACTTATAGTTAAATTTTTAAGTGAAATAAATATATAAATGAAGACCATGGTTAAATCATCAAACACTTGCCACAATTTATTCCGTCGTCTATGATAGGTGTCACGGCACCTCTTTCTCTCCAATCTACCGACGACGGGATGCTATCATAATATAAGTTGCATTCTTGTAGATGAAAGAAGAATTTGACGCTAATTTTGAGATAGATCTCCTCCTCCCGATCTTTTTTGTTTGCACCCAGCTCTGACTCTTTCCAAAAGCACTAAGCTCGTCGCTACTCATGTCTGTAAACTGATTTACACCCTGCCTATAACTCCGATTACTAGCATTGTTAAAGGTGTTGATTCGTTCAACGTTCTTCTTGAAGATCTCGAATCGGGCCTCCTTCTCTTTTGCGTCTTTGTAAACTCGCCCATAGCGCGTCATCCACTGCTCGTGCATCTTCCGCATGGGTTGGTCCTCAAGAAGACGAGTTGCCGAGGCTTGAGAGACCCCTAAGAGAAGAAACAACGCTAGGGCCGCGTAGAGGAAACATATGTTAATAGAAGCCATTGATGGGAATGTTGTGTTTAGATTTTTGTGAGCTTTAGAGGCTTTTATAGAGAATTAAAGAGATCGTAGACATTTAATCTCTTAAGGTGACTTGCAAGATATTGCAATTGGGATTTGATTTCGTAACAACTTTATTCCTTAAACTACCAAGAAATCAATTCACACTGCTTATATTATTAACTAAAAATGAATTCCCATGTACCACTAGTTACTGAGACCTTAGCCATTCGAGATACTTATAAACAAATGCAGATTTTGATAATCACAGTGAAGTTAAAGTTAAAAAGCGAAACACATGACTGACATTAGAGGTGAAATTAAAAAAAAAAAATCATTTCCCCTTAATTTAATGATGATCTTAATTATGGTACGTACTACTATATGTTTGTGACTGATCAAAATTGAAATCGACGGCACATTATTGCTAAATGTAGCTGTTATTAAGGATGTGAGAGCTACTAGGACCCCCGGTCTGTTATTTGACATTTTTAGTGGAGTAGCTATGAAATGTTTCAGTACGTAGTGTATACAAAGAAAACCGTATGGTCTATTCCCAAAAGAAAAAAAAAACGTATGGTCTATGAATGAGTTGCAGAAATTAGAATACGAAATGAAGGCTGAAGAAAATATCTTGTTCAAAACCCAAATTAGTGCACAGGACTCATTCAATATTCAGTTTAAACTTCTCTGTTATTGATAATATCCGTCTCATCTCGTATCTGTGGACTTCGAACGATTTTACTGTGTTTTCATGTATATTTTGATATTATCCAAGGTTTTTTTTTTTTGTTTTTGATGTGCAAGAACAAGTCCAGGAGATCTTTGGGAAGCATTGGAATCACTCGGGGCAAGATTTGACCATGGCAGGAAGAGGGAAAGAGGACATGAGATGCTGATTGTGTCCAAACGTAATGTGTTTGAACGCAGTCAGGGATGAACATGGCTGTTGTTTGCATTCAAACGCAGAGAAGCCTGCGTTCAAACACAGATAGAGGGAAATATGCAGAATTTTGGCTAAGGTAGAAGGCACATGGGTCACTGATTGCGTTCTAAGCGGGAGCCCCTGCGTTCAAACGTAGTCCAAGAGCAATATTAGGGAAGAAACTAATGGGTCAATTCTGCAATTTTTGAAAGTTGACAGAAGACCCAAACGACACATATGTAGGGATTTCAGAATGGAAAACAATACACAACACACAAAACGAGATGAAAACTTAGCACGCGCGTGGTGGAGCAGCCGAAAGATTTGGAGCTTTGGCTACTGCCGGGTTTTTCGTCTACAATTTGATCTTCTCTTAACTTTAAAGTTTTCGGATACTATCAGTAACTAGTCTCTTTACCTAGGTTCCTCAGTGAACCTAGGGTTTCTGACAATGATTTCTAGGTTCTTAGTATACTATGACTTCGTAATCATATATCCTAATACAGTTCATGTTTTATTTAGTTCATTGCATCTGATTTTCATTCTATGTTTAAGCAGAATGATCATTCGGGAGTACTACGGGCTTAATCTAGTGCACGAGAACGGTCATATTATGTTAGAAGAAGAGTCTGTGTTTACTTCCGTATCATGATGGACCGAGAGGTGAAGTGGGCTAGGAATAGCCTTGACGTATAGCTTAACTGTCACACGGATTGAGTGAACCGAGAGGAGATTCCCGGACCTTAACAGCCTTAGAAAGAACTTTCATATCAAGCTGGACTGAGAGGACCCGAAGTTCTGCGGGTACGTGATAACATGTATATATGAGACCGAGAGGAGATTACACAACTGCTTACATGGCATGAATAGTGACAAACATGTGCCTTTCGTAGAATTTTTAGAAGCTCATAAAAGAACCCTAGGGATCTTGAGCGGCCTAGTCTATCACACTAGATTCTTCAAACCCTAAGAAAATTCCAGAAAACGTTATAGAAAATATTTGTCTTTCAATCATTTAATTTCTGTAAGTAGTTTAGTGAAGACTCAATTCAACTACTTCTCCTACTTAATTTTGTAATTCCAATTCTGATTAATAATTGTATTATAACTGTCCTCGTGGGAATGATAACACGAATTTTAGTACTCAACTTTATTCCTTAGACCGTGCACTTGTGTGAAAAACTGAATCTTGTCATTCTGTTCAGCCCACTTCAGGCAAAATCATATTATTCATGCAATCTCAGTAACACTTGTTCTTAAAATACTATTAAATCTTCTTTGAAGTACTGTAGTATCTTCTTATGCCTAACCCAATAATTGTTGATTACGTTTGTCACATTCTACCACGGTAATATGAGGATATTAAAATTGATCCCTTGAATTTCTCGACAGTCTATATTCGTACAATTTTTTCTATTGGAGTTGCACGTACTGCGATCAATTCCGCATGGCTACATAAATGCAGATTAAGTCCAAATCACATATACTACTCGAGAGATTATTTTTGCCTCCCATGATCCCGACCAGTTGGTATAATCAATTAAAATTGTCATTTTCAAACTTGTAAGGGTGAAAGTGCGTTTGTGTCAAACTTGTGAGGGTGAAAGTGTCTCTTACCCAAGACTAATTAAAAAGAAATTCTTTTTTATCTATCTGAAGTTACCCAGCCCGCCGGTTGGTCTATAAATATGTTCTCAAAACTCATAGCTAGTTTGGGAATGCTGTGACATTTTAAAAAACTGCAGTATAGGAAATACTAGCTATGAGAATGTCGCTATCTACACAAAAAGGATTTGGTAAACTCTGCATATAACATAACCGTTAAATATACTAAACAAACTATAATCCTTGTAGTTTAGCTATATTACAGTTCAATAAACCATAGTGTGCTTAAAGCATTTTAAATAAATTTAGAATCAATAACTTCTCTATCATATACTCTCACCCGTGATATTTCTTAACAGAGTCTACAAATCCTTTTTTTAAGCAAGTTATACATTGTTGGACACTTCCCACCGGTGGCAGCCATTAAATGTACCAACAAAATAGAAAAAAAGGTAATCTTGATTAGAGCATCTACAGTGATTATTATTTTTTGGACATTACAAAATTTAATCAACATAGTGCATATTCCGTGCCCAAGAATATGATAATTTCTTAGTTTAGAATTTTAAATGACTGAGATTATCTCATTATGAAATATTTGGTTTTAGAATATAGTGGGGATAAACTATTCCACATGTCACATTTTGGGGATAGCTGATTCCTCGTAACAACTTATTCTCCATAACATCTTATCATGTAGATAAGGATAAGCTATTTTACATGTATTTGGGGATAGCTTATTCCCCATAGCTACTTATTATGTAGATGTTATGTTTGATTGTCTGTAACTTTCTTCCATTCACGTCCCATGCACGTGTTGCAATCAATTTTGCATGGATTCATAAATGCAAATATTTTAGAAGATTTATCTTTTTACCGCAAGACTCAACTATATATAGGGGTGCAATTTGGACGGGCTAAACCCGACCAACCCGAGCCCAGCACAAACTAAAGTTGGGCTTGGGCACATGTTTTGAGTAATTTGGGCGGATTCGGGCAAAAATTCTCAACCCGAATTGCAATTAGGGTTGGGCTCGGATACGAATATTAAACGATGGGCTAGCCCGAATTACCCGATTTTTGTACTCATTACCTATTAATGTTCTATTTGGAGAGTGTCATATGGCAAATTGATCAAGAATCTATTATTATTTTTATTAACTTATTAGTGATATTTTATTTATGCTTATGTTCGTAACTAATAGATTTTTTTTCACAAAACATTTAGTATTTTCTTGTATAAATTGATGATTTTTTTAATTCACTCTATCAACATATTTCACTATTTTTTAGCCTTAAATAAAAGAAATTGAAGTATCTACATTCGGTATCTATTTTTATATGTAGTTTATTAAATTAATATTAAAAGGACAATTTTAATTGAGTCGAATGTGATATTTATGTTAATTTATTTCTCTTAATGGGTTAGCCCGAATTCAACCCGAACCCGAATTGATTTGTTCAAATTTTGGCTTGGACGGGCTGGCGATGCTCGTAACCTGGGATGGGCTGGACTTGGGCAACCCCGACAGAATTCGGGCTTGGGCTTGCGCTTGGCAAGGGTCGACACCCGCCCATCCTGCCCGAGTTATAGTCCTAACTATATATCTATGTGTAGCAACCCAGCCAGCCGATTGGTCTATAAAAGTTCCCCATAAGTCAATATGATGATTTAAGCCTGATACTTATAGTCTATTATACCCCTCGGCCCTTCCTATCATACCTATAATGGCTTATTCTACTTCATCAATATCATCATCTTCTAGTTACCGCTATTTCCAAGCCACATCCGTGTTGCTCTTTCTGACTACCGGAGTCGTCTTTGCCTCCTTATCTGATCAAGGCCTTTCACCTGCTGCTACTGCTACAGGAGGAAGCGGCCGCCGCCTCCTTCTCAAGGAGGAGGAAGGGGTAAGACGACGAATCCATGTGAGTGATGCATGGGAAATGGATGACGCGCTACAGCCGGGTCTAGAAAGACTCGGAAGAGGACGAGGCCCCGTCTAAGGTTTTCAAAAACAACATCGAGATGATAAACAGATTCAACAACATCAATGGTACCGATGATGATAAACATGGGCGGAGGAGTTACAATTTGGGTGTGAACTAGTTCACAGACATGACCTTCTAGGGTTTTCCTGGTTCACAAAACAGTTATCACAGCAGCAGCAGCAGCACGAGACGACAAACTACAGAAGAGATGACGACGATGAAGCTGCGGCTGTGGCTGCTGATATTCCACCAGTTCTGGAATATTGGAGAGAAAGAGGTGTCGTGTCGTCTGTCAGAGATCAAGGTTCATGTGGTGAGTAAGTCGTGAGTTTATTTCTCATGACCAAATTAATTAGGGTGTGTGTGGTCAAACTAATCTTTTTTGTTAAAGCATGTTATCAAAACTATAAGGGTAGAATGGTCTTTCTCTTATTAAAGATAGTGATGAATGAGTGGTTGTTATATAGATGTATAATTAGGTGTTTCAATCGATTAAGCAATAATAGATTCATCTTCATCTCTCATTTCTTTCTCTCGTTTACTTCCAAATCTCTTATATTCTCTCATGGTATCAGAGCCATCGATCGCTCTCTCTGATCATGTCTTCTCCGGCGCCGGTCACCACCTCATCTAATCTCCAATTCTTCATCAGCAACTTCCATCATCTTGTTCCTGTGAAACTCGATCTCCACAATTACGGTGTTTGGCGTCTTCAGGTTGAAAGTGCTCTTTCTGCTAGTTCGTTGATCGATCGCCTACGCTCTCCTGCTCCACCGCCTTCAGTTTCGATTGATTCCTCAGGTACTCGCTCCGTTACACCTGAGTAATCACAGTGATTGATTGAAGATTCTTATCTTCGTAGTTGTTTACTTGCGACTCTTTCACCATCTGTTTTGGTGCAAGTGAAATCCGCTGTCTCTGCGTGTGATTTGTGGTTGTTTCTGGAATCAAAATTCACCAAACTCAGTGCCTTTGAGATCTACAATTTGCGATCTACTCTTCACTCTTGAAGATAACTTCTACTCAACCTGTTCGTGATTTTCTGACTTCTTTGAAGAATATTGTGGATCAGTTAGCCCTAGCTGGTGCTCCTGTTGATAAATCAGATGTTGTGTTTTATTCTCTACAAGGTTTACCCGATGAATTTAATTCTATTAAGCCAGTTATTCGCAATTTGCCTTTATCTTTGGATGTTGATGAGATTCATGCTCGTATTCTTGCCGAATCTATTCATCTTGAGCTTGAACACAAGCATTCTTTGTCTGCAATTGCTCCTACTGTGGCTATGGTGGCTCAAACCTTTCCCATTTTCAGTTCTAAGTCTCCATGGCACACTAAACCTCACAAATATCAGCCTAAATCTTATGGTCATCGGTTTCAAGACAGTGCTTCCTCTGCTGTATCTGGTTCTTCTGCTCCGAAACCTAAACTCTCTGGGATTACTTGTCAAATCTGCACCAAAGATGGACATTCTGCTTTTACTTGATGGCACCGATTTAAGGAGGGATATCAACCAAGAGCCATGTTCACTAGTCCGGTTCAACAAGGGTATTCTCATCATGGCTATTCTTCGCATCAGTACACAAAACCCTGGGTTTTTGATTTTGGTGCTACACAACATTTCACCAATGATGCTGCTCATCTACATAATTATCAGGCTTCTTATCAATACATTGCCATGGCTGATGGCTCTATTGCTCAGTCTACTTATAGAGGGGATGGATTACTACCTACACTAATGGTACTTTGCTACTTAATAACATGTTACATGTTCCCACATTGTCTCATTCTTTAATTTCTGTTCAACAGTTGGCTAAGGACAATAATTGTCAAATTGTTTTTGACTCTTCTTCTGTGGTGGTTCGGGACAAAACTACTTTGAAGGTTCTCTATAAGGGTCCTGTTTCTCAAGGCCTGTACAGTTTTGTTCCTTTCTCGTTGCCTCAGCAGAAGCAATGTCAGTCTCCAATGGCTCTCTTATCTACTTCCTCTTCTACTTCATTCTGGCATGCCAGGTTGGGCATCCATCTTGTGCTATCTCCCAAGCTCTTAGTCAAAAATATTTTGTCTCTACCTCTTTGGCTGATCACTGTTCTGCATGTTCCTTAGCTAAGTCTAAGAAACTTCCCTTTTATCACAAGGTCCACAAGGTCTACTGTAGCTCTTGCACTACTTCACCTGGATGTTTGGGGTGCTAGTCCAGTGATTGGTCATACTGGCTCTAAGTACTATCTCCTTATAGTTGATGATTACACAAGGTTATCATGGTTGTTTCCTATGTCCGCTAAGTCTGATGTTCTGCCTCTATTCACTGGCTTTGTTACCCAAATTGAGAATCAGTTCAGCAGTAGAGTTAAAACTGTGCGCAGTGATGGAGGAAAAGAGTTTGACAATCACTCTTTTCGACTGTTCTTACATGCCAAAGGTATCCAATTTCACAAGACATGTCCTTACACACCTGAGCATAATGGTGTGGTTGAGAGAAAGAACAAACATGTGGGTGAAACTATGTGAACACTACTCACTCATGCAGCTGTTCCACATTGCTATTGGGCAGAGGAAGCTCTTACATCAATATATCTAATTAACAGACAGCCACTTTCTAGACTGGATTTTGTGTCTCCTTATGAGCTGTTGTTTGGCACCACTCCATCTTATGATCATTTGAAGGTTTTCGGCTGCTTATGCTATCCTTCGACAAAGCCATACTCTGTCAACAAACTGGAGCCTAAGTCTATCACTTGTTTTTTTTTGGGGTATAATTTTCCTACTGGCTATAAATGCCTTGATCCACTCACTGGCAAGTTCTACTACTCCATACATGTTACCTTTCAAGAAGGAGTGTTTCCGTTTCACACTATGCTTAGTTCTGCTCCATCATCGCATGTTGCCTCTGATGTCCCTGCTCACACTCCAGTTACTCCTCTCACACATCTCTCTTCACCACCAATGCCACCTCAGCAGCCACTGCCACCTCAGCAGCCACTGCCAATTCATTCTTTATCTCCTTCCTCTACTTCTTCTCACCACATAACTACAAGATCTAAGTCTGGTATTCATAAACCCAGATACCCCTTAAGTCTTCTTGCTAAGTCCAATGCTTCAACTGATAGTGAGCCTACTTCTGTCAAAAAAACCTTACTTGATGCTAAATGGCATCACGCTATGTGTGAGGAGTTTGCAGCTCTTCAAAGATAGCACACATGGACACTTGTCCCTCTACCCCTTCACCGGTCTCCCATTGGGTGCAAATGGGTTTTTAAAGTCAAACGACATGCCGATGGAAGCATTTCCAGGTACAAGGCTCGTTTAGTTGCAAAGGGTTTTAGTCAAGAAGAGGGTCTTGACTACCAAGAAACTTTTAGCCCTGTTGTGAAGCACCAAACCTTGAGATTGGTTCTCACCCTGGCTTGTTACTTTGATTGGCCTTCGCGGCAATTTGATGTAAATAATGCGTTTCTGCATGGCCCTTTTCTGAGGTGGTCTACATGACCCAGCCTCCTGGTTTTGAAGATCCCTCTTCTCCCACCGTTGTGTGTTGTCTGCATAAAGCTTTGTATGGGCATAAACAGGCTCCTCGAGCCTGGTATCAGCTGTTGCATCAATTTTTGGACGCTCAAGGCTACAACACTTCCCCTACTGATTCTTCATTCTTCTATAGACATTCTGCGGGCAAGACTAGTGTTCTTATAGTGTATGGGGATGATATCATCCTTACTGGTGATGATCTTGTCTTTAATGAAGCTTTGGTTCGTCACATGGCTTCCACCTTCTCCATTAAGGATCTGGGAGAACTCAATTTTTTTTTCGGGGTATGTCTTTTTCAAATACTTCTACCGGTTTCTCTCTTACTCAGTCTAAGTATGCTCTGGAGATAATAACCAAATCTGGTTTTGTTGATTGCAAACTAGTAGCAAATCTTATTGCTCTCAAGGGTGATCTTCATCCTGATTTAACTCCTCTCCATGATCCAGCTCATTACAAAAGCCTTGTGGGCTCTCTCCAGTACGTCACTACCACAAGACCCGATCTGACATTTTCTGTCAATCATGCTTATCAAAAAATGCATCGTCCTACAGTCTCGGATCTTCAAGATGTTCACAGAATACTCAGATATGTGAAGCACACTCTTCACTGTGGCCTGGTCTTTAACAAGAGTTCTTTACAACTTTTGGGATTTTTAGATTCTGATTGGGGGGGGGGGAGACTCTACTGACAGAAAGTCTGTCTCTGGTTGCTGCATCTTTCTTGGTGATAATGTCTTGTCGTGGTCTTCTAGAAAGCAAGTTACTGTCTCTAAATCTTCTACAGAAGCTGAATTTAGAGCCTTATCATCAGCTGCTTCTGAGCTTTTGTGGTTGAAGATCTTGCTTTCTGAATTGAGAGTTCCTCTGTCTTTACCCCCTTTCTTGTTTTGTGACAACACGTCTGCTTTTAGTCTTGCCTCCAATCCAGTGCAACACAGCAAGGCCAGACATATGGAGATGGATTGTTTCTTTGTCCGCGACAGAGTTCAGAAGAAACATTTAAGTGTTCATCACATTCCTTCTGAATTCAACTTGCAGATTTCTTTACCAAACCTCTTACCTCTGCTAGGTTTGAGTTTTTGAGGTCTCATTTAGCTGCCCTGCATATTTTACAATGTGTCCAAGCTTCTGGGCTTTCCAGTTAAGACCTTTCAGCTTGAGGAGGGATGTTAAAGCATGTTATCAAAACTATAAGGGTAGAATGGTCTTTCTCTTATTATAGATAATGATGAATCAGTGGTTGTTATATAGATGTGTAATTAAGTGTTTCAATCGATTAAGCAATAATAGATTCATCTTCATCTCTCATTTCTTTCTCTCGTTTACTTCCAAATCTCTCATATTATCTCACTTTTGTTCTTTGTTCGTGGTAGCTTGTCCTTGGGCATTCTCAGTTGTAGCAGCCGTGGAAAGCTTATACCTAATGAAAAACCAGTCCATGGACCTTTCGGAACAGCAACTTGTAGACTGCGCTGGCCTCACGGGCTGCGGTGGTAGTCAAACTAATCTTTTATTACCCCATGCTGCGTTTGAGTACGTGACACATGTGCCAATTGTGTCTGAATCTGAGTACCCTTACCAAGCTAGATGATCACATTGCGATGAGCCTGATGGGGGCGAACCTTTCATAACCGGGTATGGAATCGTGCCTTCAGATAACGAAAATGCCCTCCTCAACGCCGTAACCAACCAACCTGTCTCAGTTGTTATCCTAGCCGATTACAACTGGATTGCAAAGTATTCTGGATGCATCTTTGA
Source organism: Linanthus parryae (assembly GCA_023055425.1). Classification (NCBI taxonomy): domain Eukaryota; kingdom Viridiplantae; phylum Streptophyta; class Magnoliopsida; order Ericales; family Polemoniaceae; genus Linanthus; species Linanthus parryae. The sequence goes on from JALGPY010000001.1 coordinate 130,302,115, forward strand.
CGGGCCGTGTGGTCTCCTACCCTACTACGGCCTAGCATGCTAGTAGTAGGGGTGTTCAAAAGCCCGAGCGACCCGCCCAAACCGGCCCGGTCCAGGCCGAACTTACCCAATATAAAAAGAGGATTGTGTTAAACGATTGATTTCGGGTTTATAAAATTTCAACCCGCCCATTATCAATTGGTTATGGGTATTAAAATAATTTGACCGTTTAGTCCCAAACTGCCCCGCCCAACATAATGTCTTCTTTTTTTATATACTTGTAACTATAGAGTTCTAATCCAACACATTTATCATACTACCTCCGTTTCTTCTCTATCACACCGGTTTGACTTTTTGACTCGTACTTGAGTCACTTTGACCGGGTGAGTTGGATAGCAAAACGATACGATTTTTAGATAAATTTTTCACCGTGTTATAGAGCAACTTTTACTCTATAACGCCATGAAAAAATTATCAAAAATTGCATCGTTTTGCTACCCAAATCACCGGGTCAAAGTGACCAAGTGAATAGTGACAAAAGTCAAACCGGTGTGATAGAGAATAAACGGAGGTAGTAATAACTAATTGTATAATGATTTAATATAACTTAATAATATGTGATCACAGTAGTGATATTTTCGTGCACCAAAAAATCATCTATGAGCCTTTCATCATATTGACATATAATATGCAAATCAACCTTAAACATGTAGCTAGGTTGACTAAAAAAACAACAACAACATGTAGCTATTTCATTTTCTAAAGTCGTCGGATACCCTCAAAATGTCCCATGAACATTAATTTTAGACCGCTTGAAAGAAATGTATTATTTCAGTAAAAAATATTTTGAATATTTTATAAGCGAGTAAAACTTTTTAATCAATGTTCATTAATCGAGTGTTGAATACTCTATATTTTCTTAAAAATACCCGCCAAAACCGACCCGGATCGAGCCGACCCGAAATAGTCAGTTAGGTTTGGGTTTAGCGATTACTTAGGTAGGTTTGGGTAGCAATTTTTTCAACCCGATGTTGTTGGGTTGGGGGAGAATTGTAGGTTTTATCCGCCCAAACCGCCCCGCGAACACCCCTAGCTAGTAGTTGGGTACGGGACAGAAACTGACGGAACAAGATATTGGATTCTTAAGAGCTCGTATGGTACAGAATGGGGAGAGGACGGATTTATGAGGATGAAAAGAGGTGTTGGACTCTGAAATTGCCAGATATGCTGATTACCCAATTATGGAACAACTATGAGCACGCCACAGTGTTATATGAGTTCAGTGGTTTACTTAATAACCAACTCTCTGTGTCCGATTTGTTCCAGTGTTATATGAGTTTGGTGCTTGAAGCGGAACCCTGGGGATACAGCGTGGGCTGGTGATCCTTTATGAAGATGGCAAAAAAGAAGTTATCTTTGAATGCGACTCGCTGGAAGCTGTCAACTTCATCAAAAGTGGAAATCTTCCGCCCAACTTCCAGTACTGTCAGATTTTAGAGGACACTAGAAGACTTCTCCAACTTTGCAATACTGAGATCACTCACATCCCTAGAGACAACAACCAAGTGGCTGATGCTTTAGCACTCATGGGGAGAAACTAAAGGGAAACTTTAGTCATTATCGATAACCCTTCGGCGAACATCGCCAGTCTTCTCATTAGGGATATTGTTGACTGTAACAAGGGACATTGGATCCCCTTTTTCTTTCTTGTTTTTGTATGGCTGAAGTCTGTTCTTAATTTTCTTTAATGTTCAAGAAAAGGTAACCAACTCTCTCTATGGTTCATTTTATGTAGTTTTCAATACATTTTTCTTGTTTGGCAAAAAAATATATATATTTTTGTTTTCTTTTTTTCCTAATTTTTAAAAAAAACAATGTAGTTTTAAATTCCTTAAAAAATCGTGCCAAAATAAAATAAAAGAATTCATTAAAATAAGTTAATCGATCAGCAAATTCATAAATCACACATTCCTGATATAAGTCGCATGAAAGGATGGTACTATGCTCTAAAGGCACATTTGGGATGAACACGAGATCTATACGTAGCACTAGATCTATGATATACTAACGTGTAGTGCACCAGAGGTTAATGCTGTTAAAGGAATGACATAACCTCACATACACCTCCTTCGATTTGAAGTAAGACCTCTTTCGATACGTAGTATTGACTGTTGGGAATATTCGTCGACTCGAATTCTCACGCATCACGATCACACACTTAAGGGCATCTTCAATCCATGTCATTTTTCTCCTTCCCCCACAGGCTCACCATTTCCCCTTCCCCCTCCCCCAAATTACTACTAATTTCCACGGCATGGCCATTGGAAAATTTTCCCTAACCATCCCACACACAAGGCAAAAAATATCCCCCTAGCACCATATTTATATACGGTTGTTTCATCACATTTCCCCTGCCCCCACGGGGTTGGAGATACCCTAAGACCACTACTCTTTCCAGAGAAGACAGGTACCAAAAATCTGGGATATACGATTTTTCCATCACATTCCCCCTGCCCCCACGGGGTTGGAGATACCATAAGACCACTACTCTTTCCAGAGAAGACAGGTACCAAAAATCCGGGATATACGGTTTTTCCATCACATTTCCCCTGCCCCACGGGGTTGGAGATACCCTAAGACCACTGCTCTTTCTAGAGTAGACAGGTACCAAAAATCTGGGATATCCCGTCGTAACCAAACTAAGCCATCATTTACGACTAAGAAAAGCACCATTCTAACCTCTATTTAACAAATCTCTCATCACACCCTCAAAACTTGCTCTGGAGCACTCAACTCAGCAAGTATTTTCCCGGGCTTAAGCGGACAGCTAACGGATCAGATAACACGAGTCACACTCAGCTCAGAAAGCTTTTCCCCGTCCGTCCTATCAAGTCCCGTCTCATTGCCTCCCACATCCAATCTCTCTCACTCTTCCAACTACCATCAGTTCCAATCCTGAATCATTTTCCCATAGTTCAAGACATGCTAGTGTTGAGCCAGTCTTGTACACATGTGCCTTCCCACACGGGCTTTTCATGTTGATTCACTATGTTACGAAAAACAACATGAAAATCCAGGTGATCTCTGCAAAATTGAGGACTCGCTAGACATTAGATTTTACAGTTCCTCAGGACAAAATCAAATCAGACGGAGGGGTATAGAAGCGACATATTAGGAAGATTATTAGGAAGATCAACAACATCATCATATACAACATTTCAGGAACACGAAAACAGTTTTGAGAACGCAACGTCAACAGTTCTAGAGGTAGGTTGCTAAATCATTGGGGAATACGACTCTATCATACCAGTTATCGTTCAGCAGCTCGAAGTTCACGACTCGGGTACACTACTAGGTCTATAATAGTACTCTCTGCTCTCCTTGTGATTCAGAGAAAGGGGCCACAGATCACCACCACTAACCTAAGAGATTTTAGGCAGACGAACCACTAAAAGATGATGCCCCTTGGTTGTTATTATCCAGGAAGCGAACAACGACAATGGTAATGTTATCCGCGCTACCTCTCTGATACGCCTCCTGCATCAGCCTCTTTGCTGCGTCCTCTGGCTCTGGGATCGGTTTCACCATGGCAACAGCCTCCTAAAAGAAGACAACAAGACAACAGTAAAGTTAGTAAACAACAATGAAAGCATCTTAATCTATAACTTCAAGAGGTATTCAACAAATTTGGAGGCATTTTCGGATATAAATGTTTTAAAGGGATTCAGGACTGCAAATGTGAAACTTGTCGGAAACTATCTATTAAATAGATATCAGAAAACGAAAAGATAAAGAAGATTGGCATACATCGTTCGTCACTACGTCCCACAGTCCATCACTGGCAAGAATGAGAAACTCTAGGGAGCTGTCCACTTTCTCCTCCTGCAATTGTGTAGAAAAAATCGGCAGTTAATATACACTCTTTGAAAGGAACAAGAGTACAGAGTACACTGATGGAATACAAAAAAATATCTGCCAAGAATTGTTTCTTCACTAACCATCGCTACAGGTCAATGATTAACACTGAAAGCTTTATCACTTATGTGATGCAGCAACTCATCAAATTATATTTTCGTTTCCAACTTGTTGGAAGCTTTCCTAAGACTACCGGTAGAAAGTTCGAGAACTCCAAGCAAACAGAGCCAATCTATATTAGTTCCGGTGGAAACAAAATATATCAAAGTAAAGCAAGATTTAATTCTTTCATGACCCTGTGAACAACGCATATCTTCGGCAGCAAACACATAAAAATGCTCAGATTCAACACAAGTTGTGTTGTCCGTTAGCAACACCAGCAAAGGAAAAACGATATGGAAGTTGCCTTTGCACCAGTCACTTGATCATGTATTGATACAAAAGCCGACAAACATCGCATAACCCTATCATAAAAACATGTGCCCGGAATCCATTACAGACTAAGACAACTAACAGATTAGATCACAGGATAATTGCATTTTAGTAAACCATCACACTTGACAACTTATGTTCACAATGTGAAATCGTGTGACGCAAGATATTCATCCAAACAGAGATAAATTAAAACCACTATTTCCCTCCCTCCTTCCCTCTATTGAGAGATAGCAACAATTTATTTTTACACACGGAAAAAGCATCGTCGTGTCTCTTAGTTTTCCCTCTCTTTCAGTTGGAATATCTTGTATTTTCATGATATGTTGATCCCTTGCCTTTAATAAACTATTGGAAAATTTTCTGGAAACTTCCTGATGTATAGGTGGAAACCGCAAATGGTCCAGACCCACCAGACACCGTCCAGCGCGAGACCCAAGTTCGGCAGCCTCCACATCATTACAAACCTTAATTTATTGTTTGTCAGTTATTTATTTTCCAGTAGGTTAGGAGTGCAAACTTTTATTTGTTTTGGGGCTTTTATGTGATTTTGGATTATTACTATTTAGGTCTATATAAAGAAAGGTTACTCCTGATTTGGGAGGTTATGCAGGAAAATAATCAAGTCTCTTATCTCTACTCTCTCTAACCCTAGTTCTTCCTTCTTGGAGATCCCAACATCTCGAGTCGTTGCAAGATACCACCTGGGTATCACTTCCTTTGTATGACTGGAAAGTTTAAAAATGTTAACAGAGGTTCTAATCACATCTAGTGCTTTAGAATCCTCTGAACTGACTCAAATCCACAACTTCATTGCTCGTAACTACACCGCATCCATGCTTCACAGCTCTATGCATCATTTTATCAATCCTTTATAATGCTAAACAGTCTGAACAGCATGCATAGCATCAACTAAAATAGTTCAGGATAATGGATTCATGGATCATGTTTGTGATCATAGCCAAGAATTCATACTCAATGAAGCACTGAAGTAACACTAAAGCCAGACCTGTATTTCTGGATCGGCAACAACATACTGCTTCAAAAGTCGGTCACCAAATGCCCGAGAAACAGCTAATACTCCTCCAACCCTCCAAGTTCCTATGAAAAACTGATTCAGTCATGCCCTTCGAGCAACTAACTTGACATAAAGACGCAAAATAAGGAAAAGTGAGAAAGTTGGGCATGGGATGATAATAGACGTACCTGCCCACATTACGAAACCTCCAGCATCTTCAATCCGTTGTCTCTCATCAGTTTGGTCTGGCTTGTGATCGCGAGAAACAGCAAAAGCTACAAAAAACAAATTCGTCGATTCAACATTCTAGGCAGAATGAAAACAATTGCAAAGGATAACAACAGAGTGATAAATAGACGCTACATGGTCTGAAAGGAAGGCATAGACAACCATAAAGATCAACTGCTTCTTTCTGATGGAAACTATATAAAGGGTCGATTTTATTGTGATCCTCATAACTGCAAATTTGGACAGCTAAACATATTTTAAGATGCTTTATTTACGATTCTTCTGAAGCTTACCCTGGCCACCCCTGCAAATAACTGCTCTGGAATCCCCAACATTTGCAACCAGCAGACGATCACCAACAAGGATAGCAGTTGAAGCAGTTGATCCCGCATCTCTATTCTGATTGTTTTCAGATTTCAGGAATTCCGAGTCTGTATGACTGTATGTTTCAGCTGAGCAGACAACATAAGACAGTAAATATGACCAGTTAAAATCAAAGAAAATAATCCAGTTCAATGAAATAAGTAATATGCTGCTACAAGGCAAACACAATAAGTTCAAAAGAAGAGACTAACATATTGCCGATTTGGTGTCAGAAATGAACTTAGGATGCTTAATCAGATTAGTGAAAAGATTGTGTTTGACATATTCTGCAGCTCGAGCGCCACCATGTCCTGAAACAGCCACATGAAATGAATATATCATTTACCAAGGACACGAGTCTAAGAAGAACACAAAATGTAAATGAAACTAGAGGGATAAAAGCATCAAAGAATTTACAGAACAGCTTAATCAAGTTTTAAACACGTCATGTAATACTTGCTCATGTCAGAAAAAATAGCGAGCCACTAAAAACATGTCACACCACCACACACAGATCAGTGATGGAAATGCCCCTGCCTCTAAAATGGGACAAAAATGGGTTCCGGGATCCTGTCCAGTGACTGGCCACCCACAGATGTAGCAAAAGTTATCACACGTATTTGTATCTGTGTAGCAGAATTGAGCCCTGGCCTCAACGATCTGTTTTCGAGAATCGCTAATCCAAGGCATGAAACACCTCCCATGCACAGAGATAAATAGTCTCTGACAGACTTTGAGGAGCTAAGCTTAAGTTGACATAAGAGAACTGCTAGTTTAAACTTTTGTATAAAGTATAAGTTAAAGATGATATTAGTATTATTAAACAGTACTGGGCGCAACACAGCTAGAGAGAGAGAGAGAGTACCATCAAAGACTCCAAAGAGACCAACTACCTCTCCGTCCACACCATCAATTCTTGTCTCATAAAAATCCTCCATTGAAGATCTTTTTCCAGGAGAGCTTGCATACCCATAGCTGAACTTCCCATTCTGACTGATATAGTGACAAAAAATGAATTTGCGTAAGATTATCCTCAAGACAAATTCTAAAGTTTCGTAATCCGCTAGATGATTGTAAACCAGAGTAAAACCTTTTGCTGAAATACATTTCACATGATTATGACATTCCAAATAAGAAGTGAAAAGTCGTTAAGACTATGAATTGCTGCATTAATTATATGCACACACATTTAACTCGACATTTTCTTATTCTGCAACAGCATATAATACTGATTTGATGCGGAATGAAGTTCATACAAAAAATATATACACATGTATGTGTATGTATATACAGACTTATGCATCCATCCCATTAACTTCAATTTGATGCAATCCATGTACAGAGGCAGCACAACTGAAGTCACATAGAAACTGACTGTAACCAAAGAGAGAGTGGGAAATAATGTGTTGACAAACAGACTAGCGATTCTATGTTAACACTTACACATGACCCTAGGTATTGGCCAATATAAGGAAGAAGATGGCTAAGATGCATTGAGAGATTATCATGTTTACTATACATGACTAATTGACTATGACTATTACTTTGTTGACAAGAGTTTCTCTAATAAATTATTTAAAAAAAAATGCAAACTACCGTTCCCAGAAAGATATTAAATTCTGCTCTGACTAAAATGAAACGACAAGGTAACTATATTAATCTGCCATCCACGCGAGTAATGATTAGAACACGATAGCAATTTTGGACGTACCCTGACAAATATAAAGTACAATCTACAACGTCGACGGTATAATATAAAATCATAAATGCTTAATATACCACAATGCCATACTTATGATGACGCATGCCAAATCCAGTTAGCTATCACGTGAAGGGGATTGTGACAACTCTGTTGTCATCTTGGATAACGTAAGTCATACTAACAACCAGTAAGCAACAACCAACACCAATTTATCTTCACAGGAAATCATGCCGCCAAACAGGAAAAATCACCCAATTTCTACCATGTTTCCTTTGTCGGATAACACAGAACAAATGTGTCGTCACAAAATGATGATGCAAGAACGACAAAAACACTTACTTTGCGTCAACATTTGATTCATTCCAATATCTCACATTGCGAAAAGCTTTCTTCTCAATTAAAGATTCGCAACACGACAAGATACTAAAACTATTACCATGCACGACACAAAATCACTGCAAACGGATATGATCCAGCTTTCATAACTGTTTTTTATCTGCAGCATAAGTTCTCAGGTACAGACCAAGTAGGCCGCCGGTTATGCAACCACTAACCAGTCTTTTGTTGATGGGTAGCTTGAAAGTGGGCCGCCAAGCGTAAAAACAACTTCGACGGGCAAAGAATGCAAAGATCAGGAAAAGCTACATGATGAAATCCATCTAACTCCGTAGTAATAACTTTGCCATGTAATAATTCCTTAACATGACACTGACAACGATTCAACGAATGCAATACACCCAAACAATAGATGTATAATAACTCGATCAGCTTGTACAGTGCTAGTGGAAGCAAACAAGATCTACTATGACTCAATCAATTTTGAAGTACTGAGACTAATGTAGTGAAGTGACATGAGACTCCTAACTCTCGCAGTTCTACCATTGAAACGTGAAACGTGAAACGTGCAAGTGGAATGCCATATGTTACTAGAAAATGTGACATGGGGAATCCGTATACAGAACATCATAATCCTCTATCAAATACTTTCACGTCGATCCAATGTCAGTTTATTTCTCGTCCTAGTCGCACAAATTTATTTAATGACCAGAGTAGACCCTCCTATGCAATCCAAAGTTTTACTAAAAATGCACCCAACCAAGCATTGATAACATTTAATTATGGGGGTCATATAGAGCGATTTTTCCTTGCAATCTCAAGCATACTAAAATCATGTGACCCCGTCAAAAAAATTAATTACCCCAAATTAAATCCAAATTTTACTACACTCAATGGAAAAGATGTGTAGTCAAACACAACATTTTTACAGAATTGCCAACACCAAAGCATTTATCGTAAAACATGAGGCCACAAGCTGAATTCAACCACGATATATAACGAAACACAAACACAAACACCACATGAGATAGGTAATACTTGTCCACCCTAAAAAGAAAAAAAAATAGGCAACACATGTCTACATATATGCACATATAGAGAGTTTTAATTGTCACCTGAGACCGCCACCGCTGACGGGGGCATCATCGGAAAAGACATGGCCACTGGAAGAAGGCAGAACCGAATTGAGATATCCCATAGCTATTTTCGCTTGATTTCCGGATGCAGAAACAACCGCGAGTGAAAAGACGAATAACAGGTATATGAATTGACGGAAATTGCAATCACGTAATAAACATCCAGGTATGGACCTCATAAAACCTAACAATTCTCATTCAACCTGTCAAAAAACATCAATGATTCAAATTCGTAATAGCAGAAGACGAAAATTCACAGATCTAACATACACGAACACACAATTTGAAGGGAAAAAAATCGAAAAAATGTGTAAATCACGAACATGCACGAATCGATTGAGAAGGCTATGAACATCATTGCGATTGAGCATCATACAGAAACCGCATAAAAAATGTAACGGATAGAGAGAGAGAGGAGGACCTGAATGACGCAAATCGCGAGACGAAATGCGAAGAGAGAACCAGAGAGTGAAATAAGGAGGAAGGGACGATGATGATGTTAGAGAGAGAAAGAGAGAGAGGGGGATTCAAAGGTGTGGTGATTTTTTATGGATTTCTTGACAACGAAGACTGGAGAAGAAACTTTTTGAGAAAATTCGGAAAATAAATTTGAAAAATAAAATGGTTGATTTTTTTTTTTTTTGAAATGAATAAAATGGTTGATTGTGTGTAAATTGGGGGAGTTGGTTTGTCGCCACGCCAGAAATAGGGAAGACGATTGCGTCAGATTCGGTGGACTGCACCGACCCTCTTTGAGTTTCAACTAAGCACATAAATGCCTCGAGAGTTTAAGATTATTCGCTAAATACCCCTGGCTGATTTTTTATTTTTTAATGGCATTTTGACGTTTGACTCATGGTGGCAATACTGGCCCGCACCAACCCGCTCATAACACGGCCTGAGTAGGGCCCCCTCCATCCTACGACACGGCACGGTCCGCTCAAAGGCGTGCTCACCCGTGGCACGGCCAAGTCACGTTTCTCCAGAAGACAACCCGCCCCGCCACTATCACAGCACGGCACCCTCGACCTGTGCACGGCACCCCTCCCATCACAGCACGGCACGTTCTATTTCTCGCGCAGTAACGCCCCGGGCCCGGCTAGCCTCGGTAGGGCCTAAACCCAGCGCGCTCGCAACTTGAAGTTTGACACACTTTTATTTTCAATCTTTTTAGAAAACATGGTGAGATTTGGCCAACTTGTTGTATACAAGCTGTAAAAACTAATCCTGTCATATTTTAATCGAAGTTTTGTACCTGACATCAATAAATATATCATTTTGACGTTTGACACACTTTTATTTCCAATCTTTTTACAAAACATAATGAATTTGGCCAACTTACTGTATATAAGTTGTACATACCATGGTTTTAAAAATCGGGCCGGTCATCGAACACGCGAGGCACCGGTTTACGGTTCAACCGGTCGGACCAGTGGTACAACCTGTCAGAACGCGCATTTATTTAATAATACAATATATTTTATATGAGTATAAAAAAAATAAAAAATAACATAAACAAACTGTATATGACTAATATATTGATCAAATGCACGATAATTATCTAATGTAAGACCGTTTGAAAGATCTGATAACATTATTTTGAAATAAATATTGAAGTAATGATGATTTCAAAAACGATATTTTTTAATAGTATAATGTTTTTTTTTTCCTTGAAAAGTAGTAATATATAAACTTATGCATGACTTTTGTCTGCCAAATATTCATTACACACAAAGTTGTGACAAAAACACACCAAGTTACACACAAAGCTGTGACAAAAAACACACCAAGTTAGTACATTTGGTGTGCCTAAAGTATTTAAACATAACCCGTCTGCCAAACGGTTCCCTTCACGTGGAACCCAACTAACACCATAAATATAACAAGAGATAAGTCTCTTTGACTATTTCTCGGAGAAGATGAAGTAGCTCAGGGCCCGAAGAGGAATTTCGAATAGCAATCATCAGTCTCTCCAACTTCAGCAATCGATTCAAGCTATCCTTCAAACGTTTGGAATCTGCTTCAATCTTCAACGAGGTAAAGCCTTACGATTTCATCAGATCTAATACTTCATTCATGGCGTTTGCTTCTAGAATTGTTGAGTCTAGTTGAAAGGAAATGGAAACGTCCATGCCCTAACAAAATCCCCTTCTGAATTTCTTATCACCGCAGATCTAGTTGTTATATTCTCCGATTTGGAACATGCAGCATCAAAATTACATTTTAGAACACCCACCGGAGGAGCTTTCCAATTACGAGAAGCATGCGAAGGTCCTGCACGAAGAACAGAACCACAAGTGTAAATCGATTATAAGAAATGAATATTTTGAGCAAGAGCTCGATTTATGGTTTGATTATGAGAAATGGTTACTAAATTAAAAACTTTTTGGTTTCGAGTATTCCAAATTTCCCAGATGCCAAGGACGAATAAATCGTGGTGATTTGGTTGGAGATTGTCCAGGATATCAAGAAAAAAGAGATTAAAGGGCAGAGCTTTTGGGTTAATCTTGAACGGCCAGAGAGAAGAACTCCACAACTTTTTGGTCCAAAAACAGTTGAAGAAAAGGTGAAGAACATCTTCAAATTTGTTACAGAAGACACAATTTTCAGGTAATCTAATGCCCTTGTCTAAAAGGTTTAGTTTTGTAGGCACAAGATTGTGCAGCAAACGCCATACAATTTTTTTTTATTTGGAACATTCAAAGACCAAATACTGTGTTGAAAAATATTGTTATTAGAACCAGTACCAGTTATGAACAGATGTTGGTTTGTAAGTTGAAGGCAACGTGATACCCAGTTCTAACATCAAAGAAACCATCTTTGGTTTGAGTCAAAACTAAATAATCATCTACATTGTTTTTGCTTCTGGGAAGACTAAGAATAGTCTCTGATTCGTCCCTGGAAAAATTATGTTCAATAATATCTCTATTCCAATTACCATTAGACTGAATTAAATTACTAATCAGAGCATTTTTATGAAAATTTTTGGACTAAGAGAACATCTCCCAAAGCCAATAGGAATTCGTCTAGTCTTATAAATCATAGTATTAGACCCATTACATATTCCTTGTCTAAAGCCCTTGAAAACGATATCTCTAGCATAAGTGAGACCTCTCCACACAGTAGAAGCATTATTCGAAGGATAAGCAGCCAAAACATTTGAATGGTGAAAATATTTGCCTTTCAAAGCCCTGGTTAAAAGAGAATTTGGGTTCTCCCAAATACGCCAATTTTTTTTTGCTAAAAGTGAAAAATTGAAAGCATGCAAACTTCTAAATCCCATACCACCAGTGATTTTAGGCATACACATTTTGTTCCGGTTTCTCCGAATAATACTCATAGAATCCTTATTGGAAGTCCACCAAAATCTAGACATAATTTTTTTCAATGTCATTGGAAAAGGAGATTGGGAGCAAGTACATAGACATAATAAAAGTGGGGATGGCTTGCACAACCAATTTTAAAAGAACTTCTTTACCCCCAAAACATAAAAAATTACTTTTCCAATCCTTTGTTTTGTTCCAAATATTTTGCTTAAGATTTGCAAAGTAAGAGTTTGTTTTTCTTCCTAAAATAATTGGAAAACTCAAATATTTATCATGACAATCATTAGTAGGAATTTGAAAAACTTGGGAAATCCTAATTTGAGTCTGATTATCCACATTGGGAATAGAAGTTAACGAAGACTTATCCTTATTTATCATTTGACCTGAAGCTTCACAATATTGATACAAGATAGAATTTAAAATAATAGCATTCGGAATTGAGGCTTTACCAAAAAGAATGCAGACGTCCGCAAACAAAAGATGCGAAATACTAGGAATGTGACGACTAGCCATAACCCCTTTCAAATAACCTTGACTAACATATTGGTTTAAAAGATTAGATAAACCCTCGGTACAAAGAACAAAAAGGTAAGGGCTAAGAGGGTCACCTTGTCTAAGGCCGCGATTTGGAAAAAAAGTGGGGGTCCTTTGTTCATTAACCAAAACATGAAAGCTAACAGTTAAAACACAAGTCATTATACGATCAATCAGATAGGAAGGGAAGCCTATTTTTTGGAGAACTGAGTAAAGAAAGCCCCATTCAATTCTATCGTACGCTTTTGCCATGTCAAGTTTCAGAGAGACAGAACCCGAATTACCTTTCTGATTATGCATAGTATGAAGACGCTCTAAAGCAATAATAGAATTATCATAAATAAGCCTATTTTTTATAAAAGCTGATTGGGATTCGTCAATAATAAAAGGAAGATAATTTCTCAAACCATTAGCTATAGTCTTAGAGATAATTTCGTAAGAAACATTGCATTAACTTATATGACGGAAATCACTTACTCTTTTAGCATCTTTTTTCTTTGGGTAAAGCAATAAAAGTTTCATTTAGGTTTGCAATGTCACACCCATGATTAAGCAAATTCAGACAACAAAGTATCACATCATCCCCTGTTTCATTCCAATATGTTTTGTAGAAAATTACCGGTAAAAAATCCGGGTCGGGAGCTTTAAGAGGGTGCATTTCATTTAAAGCAATTAAAATTTATTCAGAAGTGAAAGGCATGCTTAACTGCTCATGAAAATGAGGAGAAATTTTATTTGGAATGGAGTCAACAGCTTGATAAAAACTATTAACATCACTAGTAAACAAGTTTTTGAAATAATCAACAAACAAGCTTCCTATTTGGGACTGATCTGTGACAGTAAAGCCGAAGTCATTTTCAATGGTAGAAATATTATTTCTTCTTCTTCTATTAGAAGCAACTTTATGAAAAAAGCAGTGTTTTTATCCCATTCCTTTAACCAAACAACTCTAGATTGTTGTCTCCACTTTAGTTCATCTTCTGCATTTAAGGCATTTATATTTCTAATAACACTTTTAATTTGATGCAGGTTAGAGTCAGAAGAAGGCAAACTGTGCAAGACATTTAGTTCAGTGGTTGAACTCTCATCAATGCATCCGTATGGACATGGTTTCGATTCTTGGAAGCGGAATTTGATTTCAAAGTGGTCCAATCGGTTTAATCAGTTCACTGGTTCAATGAGAACCACCTAATTTTGACTGGTTTTTGCATGAGCGGTCCAACTATCGAACCGGGCGTCAACTCTCGGTTGATCGGTTCCGCTCCTGTCCGATTTTTAAAACTATGGTATATACCAATACTGACACATCTATCTATATAATAAAACAGCACAATTGACTTTGAAATGTTTCACACCATTAGATAAATTGGATGTCAACCATTTTTTTATGCTGGGAAAAGAAAAATATTTTGAGAAAACAATTAGGGGAAAACTATTTAAGTAGTATACAATTACCGATTATTTTGGGAATCACAAAATATCTATATTTATCATATCTATACTTATCGAATTGTTTTGAAAAAGGTTAATTTTTTTTTAATAACGATCATTAATTTATTTTTCAAGAAAGCTAATCATTATTTTTTATAGACCAAATATATCTCAACCATTAGATTAATGTTGAAAAAAAAAAAAAAAATTGAATAAATTATGGGGATAAACTGTTTAAGCAAGTATACAGTCACCAATTATTTGGGGAGCCACAGAATATATGTACTTATAGAAATGTTTTGAAAAAAATGGAAACGTTTTAATAGCGGTCATTAGTATCTTTTTTAGGTAATTAACTTCTTTTTCAAGAAAACTAATCATTATTTTTTGTAGACCATATTTTACTGAAATTTTTATGGAAAAAATATTATTGACAATATAGGTATTTTTGGGAGTTATAGGGCATATAACCACATTTTTTTTTACATTTTCATAAATTTTAGACCACCCAAATTATGGACTACTATCAAGAAAATATTAATTTTAGTTAAAAAATATTAATTTCGATGTACTATAAGTTAAGTTTCAAAACCTTAAAAAATAAAAAATAAAATAAAATAACAACTCTTACAATTTCTCATTTGAATTTCTTGTGATGTTAGTTTGGTAGTGCCCTGAGGGCACGGGCTATCATTTAGTCATCGCGAAGAAATTCAACAGATCTGAACTCTCCGTTGGCCAATCAAACCCAAAAAAAATAAGCATTAATTTATTTGGACGCAGATAGTAATGGAATTGTCCTAAAAAATCACATGATATGAAATTCAACAGTTTTCATATCCGTTGAATTTCTCTGTGATAATGTGTCTTAATCACAAGAGAAGTGCTACTAAAGGGGCCATGAGGGCTTCTACCAATAGACGAGAATCAGCACCGTGTGATAATGCTCGTAATTCTGATTCATTTTTCTTTAAATTGTTTTGATACATTGCTTTTACGTTGGGTATAGATTAGTGCAACTTTTAGCTACCCAAGTGTTGCTATCAAGCTTAATCGACGGATGAATGTTTTATTATACACGGGTCTCTTTATGTCGATGATGTCACTATTTTCTCCGTACCGCTATCTGAAATTATCTAGTAAATAACCATATAGTATATGCGGAGCATCTTGTGTTTTTCTAAATAGTTTGTCTACAGTATTAGTTGTTAGAACACTCATCAGGCCCAGTATTTTCTGCTCTTGCTTTTGTTTCTAAGAATTCTTAACTGACAATCTTTGATAGAGAAACTTGTGAAGTTGTCAAATATAAGAGGTGGAATATTAACATGTGCGAAATTTTAATAAACTCGTTTCCGATTTGAATTTTAAGGGAAAGTTAATTAGAAACAAAGATTGCTTCTTTTTAGATATGGAAATTGTCGTGATGAATTTGTCCTAGAATAATGAAGAGGGGCCTCATAGAGAAATTGGAACCACAAATTTGTTATTCTGGTTGCAAAATCTCATGAAAAGGATCTTGATGATGAACCATTCCTAAAACAAACTTGACATAGTCCCGTTACTGAGGAACATAATTTCTTGGATGCTGAGTGTTTTTGGTGGAAGTATTGGTGTTGAGTTTATACTCGGATGGGGAGATTATGAACCATTCTCGAGTATTATTATACCATTAAGATTGATGACGAGATGAAGAACTATATGTGTGATGTCACAGTTATTTAATTTGGTGAATAAATCATAATTGCGTGTTGTTGGACTTAGTCAACTGATAATTTATGTTGGTAAAATATTAATGATAATATTAGTGTGAAGTGCCAAAACTTTGTTGTGTCATATCAAAGTCGTGTATAAGGTTCTATGCTAAAATTTCCCTAACAACATCCCTTCATTATTTGGAGGAAAACCATTTAGTTAGATCTTGGAGATCCATTGGAGTTGTGGACTAAAATAATGATCTTGATTGACACATAGATGGTTGGTTGGGTAGATATGAGTGTTGGCACTTGGAGAATGAAGAAGGGTGTCTTCTTTGGAACATGGAGGGAGTAAGGGGTAATATGGGTAAAATAGGGGCTGAACCTATTGAGAAAATTAGCAACCAAGGAGAGAGGGAGAGAAAGAGGAAAGAAAAAAAGATGAAGAGAAGAGAAGAAAATTGAAGAAATAAATGGAAGAAGGATCCTCCAACACGAGATCCAGTTTGAATATAAGAATAATTCATGGAGACTTCATCTAAGTGAAAAAAAAAGAAGCGTCCATCAAAAGAGGTAGGAACTCTACAATACTTTAGTCATCTCCTTAGTTTGCCTCATCTTCTTGTGGTTATAATGGAAATTAGTTATCTCATGTCTAAATTTCAAGAGAATTCAATTTTTTTATCCGATGATGTTAAGTTTCACGTGACAAAAAATTTGGTAATCAAATCTTGATGGTTGATAGTAATAAAGGGTGGGAAAACACAAACAAGAAATTCTGGACAAATTGTGTTCATAACAATGGAGTTATTTTGTAACATACAAAAGGGTAGTTATTTTTCTTATAAACTTATGAAATTTAGTTAGGCAGTACCCCTTCATGTTAATTACGACATATCAAAAATACATATCCATATCTCTTCTTGAAGGCACTGAAACGTGAATCTCCTTGACATGATGAATTTTGAACAGATCGTGAACATAACAATGTCTATTTTGTAAAATGCAAAGTAGTAGCTAATGTTCGTAGAATATTTTGAAATTTGGATATATGGTACATCTGCATGTTAAGTATGGTTTTTAAAAACTTCATATCCATTTGTCTTCTTTATGACACTGAAATGTGAACATCTTTGACATGAAGAAATTTTAAACATATTGTTATTTTAACATTGGGTTGTTTTGTAAAATATCAAAAGGGTAATTAGCATTCTTAAATGAAAGTGTGTAATCTAGGTGTAAACCAGTATCTAAATACTCTAGAGGGGGGGGGGGGTTTGAATAGAGTATGCTAACTTTTTCCAAAAATACAGTCTTTTGAAACTAAAGTAGTGCAAACAGTTGATGTCTCAAAGCTTTGAAAAAGATTTGAGAAACTTAAAGATATAACTGCAGAAACTAGATGCTTCAAAGCTTTGAGATTTGGAAAGCTCCAAAGCTTTGAAACTTCCTATTTAAACAAATGTAAAGATAACAAAAGTAAATAGCAGATTCACAGAGATTTTACAGAGTTAAGTCACAATTGGACCTAGTCTCTGCCCGAGGGATTTAATTCCTCCAGGATTCAAACACAACTTCTTATTTTTCACCCTGCTTTAGTCCTAGATCTCAAGCCTAAGTGAGCTACCTTACACTTATACAGCTTGTGGTTCCCAACCTATCTAGTTACAGGCTACAACATGTTAAAACAATAGGAACCTCCTGTTGTTTACATGAACAACCAAACTAATAAGTTTAGCGAGGTTTCAGAAATTTAGAGAGAATAATACAATTAAGTACAAGAAGAATAACTCAGAAAGATAAGCTATTAAAGCCTGGAAGAGTTCTTCTGATTAGAATGATCTTCAGCTGCTGGAGAATTGATTTCCTTTAATGATTTGAAGAACTGTGTAACTGGATCTTTCCAGTTTTTTGCTCTCTTCAAATCCACGATCTCTGTCTCTGTTTCTGACTCTGATCTATTCAAATTTAAAGTACTGATCACTTGAGCAACAGTCTGCAACCAACTGAGAAATTCTAGGAACAGAATTCCTATAATATCTCCTTTCTGATAAGCTCCAATCAAAAAATATATTTAAATGGGTTGCTGATTTGTTTATGGACGTTGGAGCTTCCAACAAACCTACATATACTCTGCAAACAAGATCAAACAACAACAAGACAATCTAGCAACAAGATCTGTTTAGAAAACTGCTAACAGTTCATGAGAAAACTAGGCTAGATTTGTTTGCTGATAGTTCTGAGTTAACATATATATTCAAACTGATGAATGTATCAAGTAACCAGTATAGAACACATATTATTAGACAGTAATAAACTTATAACAAGTTCTCAGTTTCACAGAATTCACCTGCATACATAGAGATAATTAGATGAACTTAGCAGAAAATAATAACCAGTAAATCTCAACGCTTTGAAGCTTTGTCTGCTAGTTCATCAGAGTGAACTAGGATTTCAATTCAACTCAGTCCTGCATTTGTTATAGTTTAGAACACAGAATACACATGCATTCGTATTATTAACCCATATCACAACCAAAACCTGCACAAAAACAGTTAGGCAAGTACACATATAAGCACATATACAGTAACTCAAAGTTTTGAAGCTTTGATACTTAGCAATATTTCTTGCTTGTGTTTCTAGCTTTCATCATTAAAGAACCAAAGCTCTCTGCATGTACATTCACAAAATAATGTCTAGGAGCTTCAGACTTATCATTAAAGTATTATGAAATTTGGGTATATGGTACCCTTGCATATTAAGTACAACATATAAAACTTTCAAACCCATTGCTATTAGAATTGATACCTAAATAACCAACTATTTGTGACTTTGGTGGAGACTATTACTTGTCTAGCTTACGGATTTGGGAAATTTTGAGATACTTTCCCTTAATAGAAAGTTATGATATTTTGAGTGTAGACAAAAAATAATATCATTTTTTGGTATAAAACTTTGAAGGTCATCACATATCTCTATGATTCTCAAATAAATTGAAATTTTACGGTTGTCTTGAAGATGAATTGTTGGAATCATCCACGGTTTTGTTTGTTTTAGAATGTTTAATTCTCTTATATGAAAATGAGAATTTCAGCGGAGATAGAAACTGTGTACAAGAAAATCCTCAGGAGAGATCCAAGTGTACACCTCAAGTAGGAGATTAGAACAAAGAGAAGTTTAGGGCGTGTGTAGGGAGAGGGTAAGCACTGGTAACTACTCGAGAGAGAGACCGTAGGCTAAGAGAGAGTAGTTGCTTAGCGTTCAAGAGCTGAGATGTATCCAGTGTTGTAATGGAAAGCTAACGATCCTATATATAGTGGGGAAGTGACCGTTGAGGGGTTAATGCACTATAAATGGCGGCTTAATGATAGACCCCCAACGGCAAGTTCGACCGTGTATATAGGAACCGGTACGTATCTGCTCGCAAGTATCGGAGACCGTTATGAGATCAGCCGCATTGATGGGACAAGTAAGCCTAGAACCTCTCAGTCAGTTACCAAAGTTTGCGCGCGAGCTTGGTTGTCGCACGCGCACGACGGGCCTTAGCCTAGCCTCCAAACCACTAAGTCCCTACAAGTCCCGTGTTGGCGCGCGAGGGCCCTGTCTCGCAGCCCCCACGTGGATCAGCATAGGTAGTGATCCGGTGTGTATGGAGCACAGCTGGGTGTGCTGGATGTTTGCCACGTGGCTATGATCTGTATGTCCGGAAAGCACTATCTACAATAGCCCCCTTTTGCTCGATTGTTACGCGCGTGTCCGTTGTGCAGTCGCACAAAACCAGCTGTACGTGAGCTTCACACAGATCCTTTGTATTTTGAATTCGAATCCCCATAGCCCCCATTCGTAGCCATGATTGCCTAGGATTTGGGAAGCGCCGTTTAGCCTCTGACGAAGCGTGGTCACAATCGAGTTAATCAGACTTCATCCAATTTCGCCTGTTTTCGAGGCAAGGATAGCTGATAGGTCGTCAATTTCCAAAGCGTTGCTGACCCATCAATCGTCAACAGTCGTGACTCTTTGAGTCTTTATTTAAACCTTATATTTCTTCAATTACAATTTTTCCCTTGTTGTGCTTCTGAGTTCGTATGCATCGGAGAGAGCATCCGCAGCAAAAAGCAGAAACCTTTGATCAAGTTTGCGATCAACTTCTTGACAGCTTTTCTAAGGCGATTGAGGTGATCAATCGTTAAAAGGTAAATTTATTTGAACTTGCGATTTCTGAAATTGCAGACAAATTGTGCAAATACTCTTTTCCCCCTCTTTTTCTTTCCTTTTACATGTGAATCGATTATTGAGATCTGGTGTTTCTTTCCCTTCTGCAGCAATGGCCCCCAAGAAGGCAACGAAGGAAGTTACTGAAGTTCCGGAACTCCCAAATGATTTATGGTACAAAGACCCAACTTTGTAGGCGACGATTTTTATTTGGCCTCTATCCGGAGAAGCACTCCCCAAGAATCTCCTGCGGATACCGCTTTTCATTTGAAAACTGAACCTGACAGGGAAGATTGGGATCTAGCAGATGCCCATGACGTACAGAGACTGGGCATTGAAGCTGGCCTGTATCCTTATAATGACATCTCTTTTCAGGCCTTTCTAGATAAACTGGATGGGGATGGATGAATGGACTGATTTTATTCTCGATAATCATTAAGCAGTGTTGATGGAAGTTGGTGTTTATCATGCCCTTAGCACGACAAGGGGTTTTAATCTCAGAGCTGATCAGGACATGTTAAGGGTCCTGTTCTCACGATATTCGCAAAAAACCCACACATTCCACTTTTCCTCTTTCGAAGCCGCGCTTACTCTGGAAGACGTGGAGAATCTGCTGATGCTACCAAGCATGGGAGCCCTAGATCCCTTAGGAGGATTTACTTCCGAATAGGAATTCGCTCTCTTTACCCAAATTCAGGGGTGCATGGCATCTTTAAAGAAAGCTTCCACGAGGTGGGCACCTGACGAGATCAAACCTTGTGATACCTTCATGACTGTCCCTTCCAGTGCGAAGAATATATGGTCTAAGTGGATGTGTTCTTTTTGAAGGAATATGCAAAACCCGCCATCATCACCAAGATAAACAAGGAAAGGCCGGGCGCGCAAATTTTTACTAATGGAGAGGGGTGCGAGTGGTCTTTTTGTTGGATTTCTGTGCGTTTGGTTGTCGCGTTTTCTCATAGACGGGAGCCCTCGCGAGAGAGTTTTTATCCATGTGATCCCACTTGTGGTGAAGCTCGTGCTTGGTCACAAAGTTGCCCTGGGACCCCTTGTCTTGGGCTCTCTGTACTACCGTTTGGACTTAGGAGTGAAAAATGTCGAGCAGTCGCAGGGAAGGGCCGATGTTGTCTCTTTTGTTAACATTGGGTTCTTAACCTTGTGGGTTTTTGAGTGGTGGCCCTCGTATGCTCAAATTCCTTATGTTGTCGAATTATGGAATGGCCCAAGCTGTGAAGTAGTTCACCAGTGTCCCCGGTCGTGGCGTTGGTTTAACACCAAGGGTGCACGTCGTAATTTTTCCTTGGTATGTGATGATGCCAGTCTCTTCGAGGCCAGACCATATGTGGTGGAGCTAGACAACATCGTGTTTCTTTCAGACATGTACCCTTAAATCGATACCCCTTTCCAGGAGTGGCATATTCTCAAAGGGCCCCGGCGCTACAGAAAGTATATGAATTGGTGCAGAAGAGGTTATCTGCCTGCCTTGGTGGAGCATGCCCCCGGGACCGAATCTTGCAATTTCGAACGCATAGCAGTTCCCTTTGATCCTCTTCGCTTGGTCCTTCAGCTGGGGTTTGATGCTGTCGCACCCCCTATGTGGTCCACACTTATTACCAGAGGATGCTACAACGGGACGCTCTACGGGAAGAGCAACAAATTGCTTATTGCAGAACTACCTCTCACTCAGCCCTCCAGAGGAAGACTGGGAAGGGTTACAGCCAATTGGGTGTCTTTTTGGAAGACTCGGGTTCGTCGTTTGAAGAATCCGCGAACTCAGCTTCAAGTTAACAAGACCCTCGTTCCTTTTTCCAAGGACTACCCCTTTAAGTCGGCTCTTTTCCGAGGCACGTCCCCTTATGTGTACTACTCGCTGTCAGCTGCGGCTCATTTATGTCCGCAATTAATCCTGACTGAGAAAATTGCCATTGTAGCGCAGGCTTCCCTCAACTCGAGGACTCAGTATGCGAGAGATTTTTAGCTGGTATTGTACTGACTTCTTTCCTCTTGTTTGCTTCTCTTCCCCTGTTTTCTCAACACGCAATTGTTTCTTTGTGTCTTAATAGTGCTGCTTAAGGCGCTACGCCTCGAGGGATCGCAGCGGGGGACTTATTGATCTTTGTCGGTCGAATAAAAAGAAGCCTAACGACACCATTTCTTCGGTGGTGCCCATGAACGAAGAAATAGAGAGAGCGCTCTCAGCTAAACTTGAAGTTTTACTTGCGCCTTTCCTTAAGGGAATGAAGAAGATAGGTGTTGATCCCCCCGCGAATGATGATCTGACGGACCAAGAATCAAAGCTCGTGCGGCAAGGGGCCAACTGCGAAAAAGGCTTCTCCTGTGAAGAGGAAGACTGCTCCAACCAAGAAGAAATCGACCGCGGAACCCACAGATCTTGTTGCTCAAGAGGAGAGAGAAGGTTGGCTAAAGTGCTCTTGCTAATTAGTGTACCTTCAAATATGGCTTACTCACTTCCGGTTCCCCTTTTTTTTTCTTTAAGGTGATGATGGCAGTCCACTCAAAGGGAAGGCGGTCATGACTGAAGAAGAGGCTATTGAGGAATTCAGGCGTATGGCAGAGGAAAGATCTTTGCAGGAGAAGTTGTCAGAGGCGGAGCGCATCGAGATGGCCGAGAGACATAGTCTTGAAGATATTGCTAGCCAAGAAAGATCTGAGGTGCGAAGGCCGCTTACGCGTCATGGGCATTCGCGCTCCTCTCGTCCTGCTCCAAAAACTGTGGATGACTTGCATCGAGCGCAGCTAGCACTTCATAGACTAGTCGACGATGAAGAAGAAGAAGGTACAATTTTTAAGTTTGCTTTATCAAACCATGAAATTGTGACTGGCGCATTATACCATGGTGTGCCCCTATGTGATATCCGTAAATGGATAAGGGATCAGTGTGGGGAGTCTTCGGGTAAGTTACCGCTCTGGGCGCGCATGATTTCCCTTTCTCTCTTCTTTATGATTTCCCTTGCGTGATTTTCATAAATTGCTTCTTTCTCACAATTTCTGTAGATTAGTTAGTGCGGCTCTAGCTGCCCATATGTTGCTATCAAGTGTATTCTACGGGTGGCTGTTTCAGTAATAGGGCATCTCAAAGACTGAAAAAACTTTCTCAATGTTGATCCCGCACCGCTCTCTGGCATGTCTGGTAAGTAGCCATATAATATATGTGAAGCATCTCAATTTTTTCGAAATATCTTGTCTAAAGCAGTGGCTGCTAGAAGACACAACATGCCCAGTATCTGCTTCTCTTGTTTCTCCCATGCTGAGTTTTTATTGGTGGAAGGATCGATGCTGAGTTGATGCTCATAAAAAGGTAGAGTTCACTGTATAGCCTCTTCAAATTTTATGGCTTATTTATGATGGTCATACTTGTTTTCGTCTTATTTTCTTGAAGAGTTGGAGTTTCTGGATACTACAACTTATCATTTCATAAAATTTTTGTACCTGATAGCAATAGATAAAATTTTGACGGTTAATACACTTTTATTTGCAATCTTTTTAGAGAACATAGGGAGATTTCGTCAACTTGTTGTATATAAGCTGTAAATACCAATAGCGGTCGCGCTATAGTTTTTGTTTTAGCTACTTTTCTTGACCCGTGACCAAACAGTTAGATGTATGTGTGTACAGAGGCGACACATTGGGATTCAGGTTCTAAATATCATGCAAGAGGAGCACGATGTCTATGTTTTTCCTCGAGCAAGACCAACTATATCATGTACCCCAAGAAAAATATAAGAATATACCACATACATTCCATATTAAGGTGCACACTGCCCATATTTTGTCTCGAGGCAAGAAGTGTGACGTCTACAAACCTCATTGTTATGCTAATACGATTATGTGATACACTTGCAGTCGATTCTCAAGGATTTTGTAGGGTAGCATTGCAGCAAACGATTCTAGTGGTCAATTGTGTATTTATATCAATCATCCAATGATGAATAAGGGGATGCTAACCACAACAGTGTCGGTTAAAGTTTATATAAATGAATTAGTTAATATATATATGTACATACACACACACACACATATTTATGTTTCGAAAAGAATTATTTGTATTTTCAATGTATCCACTAATACATTCTTTAAATTTTAAAGATATATGAATAAAATATCAAAATAAATAATTGTTCACCAAAAAACAATATTTAAATTAGAGATTTGTTTGAGTTGATCGACCAAGGCTAATGAAGCATGTGCAAATAGACTAGCTAAATCTACCCCAACTTCTCAAAACCTATATAGTACGCTTTCCATCTGAAACTATCTAGCTTCTAAAAAGCAGCAAAAAATAGACTATTCACATTCAAGCGTTAATTCAGTTTCCTCCAGTTTCACAGGCAGAAAAAATTCACGAAAGTACTATCCAGTTGATATCAATCAAGAGAACCCTTGAGTAAAAAATAAGCTGGCGTTTGTAAGGATGGGGACTCATACAATATTGTCATGTTAAAAGAATGATGGGGATCACTCCAAGAATTCTACACAACTTCTATTTATCCATGCCAATTGTTGTTAATAAATAACAAATGTTCTCAAATCTCCACACGGATGTGGTTATTTCAAACTGAAAAATTGCACAAACTGATAAAACTTAAATAATATACCACCATGTTAAGTGGATGAACACATGCACTCATCGTAGAAACATGTTCCAGCACACTTGGTTAACCCAGCCCTTGTTTTTTTTTTTTTGCGGGAAATAAAGAACTTCAATTCATCATCATATATAATACATCAGAAGTAATATAATAGCTTTCAGCAATACATGAAGCTCTAGCAAGCTAAATACCCCAAAGAGAAACAACAACAAGAAACTAGGACGGCCTACAACAAAGAGTACTAAAACACCAAATAAAACCCATCAACGCTCTTCAAGATGCATATGGGCCACTGAGTCGGCCGCTGAAGATATCCAAACCTGAAAGAAAACACGAAATCCCATACTAGCAAACAACAAAAGTAAGCATTCGACTAACCAAATGTCAGTCGAGGATGGGCTGCCAAAGCATCAATCGCACGCACTCTTGGTCTATCCAGTGGGTGACCGAAACTTTAACATAAGCCTAAGCTTTTTAGCTGCACGAAAACACCTAAATGGAGACTCCCACAGTTCATATCGTCGTTTCTTGATCTCAATTGTTTGGGTACCCTCGAGCTTATCAATGTCCATAACATCCGCAACCGTAATCTCTATCCCACCAACCTTTCCAACAAGCCCTCAATTATTTTGCAATTTATCTTCAGAAGTACCTGTTTGGAAAGAAACCTGAGGAACCTTTAGTTGTCTTCCGGTACCTAGATCCGTATCCTTGTGAGGCTGAGCACTACGGATTTGCCTCTCATACCTTGAAAAATCAACCTGAACCATCTATCTGGTTTTGCTTGTCGATTCTTGAAAAAAAAACATGATGGAAGGTTGGGAACATAGCTACTCATTAGAGCCACAAAAACGCCTCTGCATGCGCTTTTCGTCTCTTCTTTTGGCGGATGAGAGAACCTAAGATTAAGCAGTTCAAATCTACAGTATCTACGAGTCGACCCAAGAGATTGACAACCCAAGTGATGAAAAGAACCTGATTATTTGAGCCATTTGATTCGAGGAACTTCCGAATCCTGCGGCATTTCGAAGAGAGGTCAGGCAACCTTCTTCGCTTATTTCCCTAGTGATATCAAATAGAGTCTAACTCATAACTTTCCATGGGAAGATTAGGGAGACACACAGAGAGATGAAAAGGGGGAAAAAAGAAAGATGAAACAGGGGAGGCTTAAACATAACAAAGACATTTCAAAACAAAACTATAACAACGAACCTGAGATAAGATTGATGGATGAAAACAATCTGAAAAAATACAGGAGGGGAAATAGATAATCCCAAGGGAAATAGAGGAGAGAACTAGGAGACTTAGGATCTGAAAATAAAATGGAACAAACAAACTAATTAGCTGAGACAGAAAACCAGCATTGATGAACCAACATAACTGGAAACGTGAAGGCAGAGGAAGAGAACAATGATTCCAAAACAGAGCAAGGTGGCTCAAAAAAGAGAATAGAGGAATATAAAAAAAACACCGGAAATAGAGATTGCTTTCCAAGGATGAAACCAAACCTAGCATCTAGATCGGAAAGAAGATGGAGATAATCTCATAACAGCGGAAGAAGCTGAGCTTGATGACGATGATTTTGATGGCTCGACGACGGAATTGAGACCCAAAGAGAGTCAATAGAAATCAGGACCCAAAAATAGCACTATAATTAAACCACACGAGAAACGAGGATGAGATTTCAAGAACGGAACTGAAATCTACAAATTTGTTTTGAAAGTGTGAGTGTGCAGGTGTTAATGCAACTAAGATACTCTAGAAGAGGGGGGGGGGTTGAATAGAGTATGCCAACGTTTTGCAAAACTTGTTAGGAAGAAGATGAAAACTTGTGAAAACAGTGAAGTTCAAGACCTTGAAAACAAGTTCAAGCCCTTGGAAGAAATGCAGTTTGTATAAAACAAGTAAGTCTTTTCAAGGCCTTGAAAACAAGTTCAAACTCTTGAAAAACAGACATTTTTGTGTGCTGCAACTACTATGAAAAAGAATGAACTGTAAATGCAAGAGACAAGTGATTTATAGAGTTCAGTCCACTTGGACCTAAGTCTCTACATCAGAGATTAGATCCTTGCAGGATTGTCAACACAATTCTTATTAATAAAAAAGCTAAGCCCTAGGACTCAAGCACAGAGAATTCCATTACTCTGTTACAGCTGGTTTTCCCTAACCTGTCTAGTACCTGCTCTAGCTAACTGATTAACTAAGAATTCTCTATTGTTATCTTTGAAAAATCCTTGATAATGGATAAAGAGATAATACAGAAATGATCTACCAATGTAGTACAGTACAAAATAACACTTAGAGTGTAGAAAATGCAGTGAAGTATGCAGTGATTTTCTGTGAATGGATTGGAAGAATGATGAACTTCTTTGATGCTTGTCAATCCATAACTCTTTCTCTCTTATTGCCCGTTGAGTGTTGTGTTCTTGTTGCTTCAGAATTGAGCTCTATTTAAACTTCAAATAGCTCTGCAAATCTTACCATATTTTCAGCAACAAACTTCCTAATTTGTAGGCAACATATTTTGACTTCTTTGACATCTTATCCAACGGTTGGATGATCACAATCTTCAGAGACTTTGTTGTGATCTTTCGTTTAAACATCTTGAGAAGATGTCATCCAAGTTTGATTGATCACAGGATCAAAGTGTCTGTTGGGTTTTGACGTAGGTAACGCAGCGGAATAACAAAAATTTAATCATACTCAAAGCCCACCACGGATCGACAGGAGGAGATATCATCTATATTATAAATTAGGACGGTTGACTTTAAAATGTCTTTTAGACCGTCAGATTGAATTAACCCCAGCCCTTAGATCTCACCTACCACCCACTTAACTACCCACTACTCAACTATCCACTTAACTACCCACTCCTTTTATCATAATTATAAAAAAAAGTACTTCCTTTGTTCCTAATTATTTTATACAATTATTTATGTTGTCTTCATTTTCTGCACATGTTTGTAGATGAAAATACTTATTTTATTTATGACATTACACTATGTGAAACATATTTTTGGGGGTAGTGCCCTCGGGCACGGGCAATCCCCTAGTAACATGATAAAGGACATAGTATTGTGTACCTTTTGGTTTGAGAGATCACACGAAGAATGATGTCCTTGTCTCTATGGTTGATCCAAGTCTAGAGGTTAGATCTAGATTCTTCTTTCAACAAGTGCTAGCTTGAACCGGAGGAAGAGGGAAGAAGGAATCAAGAAACGAGGTTACAAAAGGAGGGCTTCGGCCTCCTCTTTGGCCCGAAGAGAAGGGGGGCGGACGGCTAGGGTCGGTCGGCCCTAGCTTGTCTTGCTCTCTCTCTTTTGCTCTCTCCCACTCTCTTGTGTTATGTCTAGTAACATTCATTTAGTGGGAAGGAAGCTAGAGCCTCATTTATATACTCCAACAACTCCTTGTTGTTTCCATAAAGGTTCTTTCTAGTTCTCCATGAACTTGGATTAGTCCCTTCCTTGCAAATTAGTCCTACTAAGTTTGCAAGGCGTTGCATAATGATCCTTCTTATCAATTAATTATATTAATTAATTACAAATCTATTTCTACTCTATTTGACGTGTGACCCCATAGGTTTCTACTTAGTTGGTAGTAACTTATTACTAACATGGAGCGGTGTCTAGCAACACATCCATGCCACCCAACTAATAGAAATAGTCAGTGATCCCGACAAACCTCTTGTGCCCAATATCTTATATTGCACTTTCCCTTTGTCTCCATATCCGGATTGGACACGAGACATAAATAGTCACACTCGTATATCCAATCCATAGTTTCTCGATCCTGGGAATACGCTTATGCGAGCAGATAACATCAATATATGCATATTGATTTATCTGAGTCTGGGCAGACATTCAATAACCCTCATCCCTCGAGTGGCCGTGGATATTTACTCCCATTATGTGGGAGGGACAAATCTTATCTACATCACTACGATCTCTAAGCTTTCTTCCTATCATGCCCGATAGCTATCTTTATAATTACCCAGTTACGGTGTAACGTTTGATAACATCAAAGCACAATTTTCCATAACTAGAGTATCTAGTGACTTCAAGTCTAAGGATTGCAATATTATTAGCACTTCGAGAAGCGATTGTGACTTAACATAATCTAATGTATCCTTCTCGTTGTAGGTCAATCTAGTATGCCATTACTCCTAATGCATACCCATGTGTTAGACTTGATATCTCCATATCAATCTACCCACATACTAGTCTATATTTGATCGTCCTATTAATCAATATAGTGGACTAGGGATATTTAAGATAAACAACACATTGTATCTAAGGACTTCATTATATTAAATATCACAATATATAATAAATGAATATTCTAGCCAAAATAGTGTTCATACTAAATATAAGATTTCCTCTAGCGCATCTATTCCAACAGTCTCTCACTTGCACAAGAGCCAATCTGGCGCATCTCGTATGCCTATAGATCTGGCGTGCCCATCATGCTTTCGCTGCGCAAGAGGTTTTGTGAGTGGATATGAAAGATTGTCATCCGTTAGAATCTTGCACATCTTCACATCTCCTCGATCAATCATATCACGAATAAGATGGAATCTCCTAAGTAAATGCTTTGATTTCTGGTGTGATCTTTGTTCCTTGGCTTGTGGGATCGCCCCGAAGTTGTCACAGTACAACTCTATGGGATCCACGATGCTAGGGACCACAACGAGCTCAGTGATAAACTTCTTTATCCAAACTGTCTCTTTTGCTGCTTCTGCAGCAGCAATGTACTCAGCTTCTGTTGTAGAATCAACAACTGTCCCTTGCTTGGAACTCTTCCAGCTCACAGCTCCTCCATTCAGGCAAAACACGTATCTAGACTGCGATCTGTAGTCATCTTTGTCGGTTTGGAAGCTTACATCAGTGTAACCCTTTACACTTAGCTCTTCCTTACCTCCAAATATCAAGAACACATCCTTAGTTCTTCTCAAGTACTTTAGGATGTTCTTGACAGCAATCCAGTGACTCTCACCCGGATTGGACTGGTATCTTCTCACCATACTCAACGCGTATGATACATCTGGTCTAGTACACAACATGGCGTACATGATGGATCCTATGGCCGAAGCATCGGGTATCCTACTCATGCGGTCCTTCTCAATCTCATTTGAGGGACATTCATTCTCAGAAAGAGTGACTCCATGCGACATGGGCAAGATTCCTTCTTGGAATCTTGCATGTTGAACCTCTTCAACACCTTGTCTATATATGTACTTTGACTTAGGCCGAGCAGCCTTCTAGATCTATCTCTATAGATCTTTATACCAATTATATAGGTTGCGTCCCATTGCAAAGCACTTTCCTAGCCAATCTTTAACAGATTGCAAAGTAGGAATGTCATTGCAATGATTAGTATGTCATCCACATACAAGACCAGAAATACTACAGAGCTCCCACTAACCTTCTTGTAAACACAAGGCTCATCTTTGTTCTTGATGAAGCCAAACTATTTGACCGCGTCCTCAAAACGTCGATTCCAGCTCCTAGAAGCTTGCTTTAATCCATAAATGGATCTTTGCAGCTTACAGACTTCATTGGCATTCTCTGGATCCTCAAAACCCTCTGGTTGCGTCATGTACACATCATCGAGGAGGTTCTCATAAAGGAACGTTGTTTTGACATCCATTTGCCAAATCTCATAGTCGTAGTATGCTGCAATAGCAAGTAGGATTCGAATGGATTTAGTCATGGCGACTGGCGAAAAGGTCTCATCATAGTCAATACCATGAATCTGTCTATACCCTTTGGCTACCAGTCGCCCCTTATAGGCAACTATTTTGCCATCCATGTCGGTCTTCTTCTTGAAGACCCACTTTCACCATATGGGCCGAGCCCCTTCAGGTGGTTCCACCAAAGTCCATACTTTGTTGGTGTACATGGACTCCATTTCGGATCTCATGGCTTCTAGCCACTTCTTAGAGTCTGGGTCTTTCATGGCTTCCATGTAGTTTGCAGGCTCATCTGTAGGGTTTCGAACATGGAATCGCAGCGGAAGAAGATAATTATTCCGTTAAAATCCCTCCAAGGATCACAAGTCAAGAACACATAACGATAGTAAAGGATTAATATGTGTTTACCTTTGAGTTCTCCTTTGATGACTTCAAACGCGAATAATGTCACGTTCTCTACGGTTGATTCACGCCTAGTATAGATAATTGGACCTCCCAACATTCTTGTGCTAGCTAGAACGGATGAAGGAGACGAAGAGATCACACAACAAAGCCACAATGGAGGGATTCGGCCTCCTTGTGTGGCCGACGGGTTGGGGCGGCGGGTAAGGGGGCAGTCGGCTTCTTTACCTTGCTTGCTTTCAACTCTTTTCTCTCCTCTCAGTTTGTGTTATGAATAACATGTATTGAGAGGGAAGGAAGGAGTTCCTTTATATAGTCCAACTACTCCTAGTTGTTTCCATAAAGGGCCCAATACTAATCATATCCATATATGGACTAGTATTATTTGCTAATAGTCCTACTAAGTTAGCAACTTGTTGCAATATGATCCTTTTAATTAATCTCTATTAATTAAGTCTCTTGTCCAATTATATCCATATGGCTTGTGACTCCATAGGTTTCTACTTAATTGGTAGTAACTATTTACATACATGGAGCGGTGTCTAGCAACACACCCATGCTACCCAATTAATAGAAATAGTCATCTTGACAAAACCTTGTGATCTTATTATCGCATCCCTTTGTCTCATTATCCGGATTGGACACGAGACATACAAGTCACACTCGTATATCCAATCCATGTCGATTCTGGGAATAGCCCTATCCATGGATATGACATCAATATCCCCATATTGATTCATATGAGTCTGGCTAGACATTCCATAGGCGCCATCCCTCGAGTGGCTTTGGAAATTTTCTCCCGTTATGTGGGAGGGATAAATTCTATCTACATCACTCACTATCTCTATGCTTGCTTCCTATTGTGCCCAACATGCGCTTTTATAACTACCCAGTTACGGAGTAGCATTTGACGTTGTCAAAGCACAATATTCCACAACTAGAGGATATAATGACTTCAAGTCTAAGGATGATAATATCATATCACCGCGAGAAGCGCTTGTGACTTTACATAACTTGTATGTAGCCTTCTCGGATATGGGTCAATCAAGTATGTCATTACTCCTAATACATACCCATGTGTTGGATCGTGATATCTCCATATCAATCCAACCCCATACTAGTCTATAGATGATCGTCCTATTAATCATTATATTTGACTAGGGATGTTTAACAACAAAACGATTTGTAAATCTAAGGAATTCATTATATTAAATATAGTAAATCATAGGGGATCTTACTCATGCGGTCCATCTAAATCTTATTTGATGGACAATCACTCTTCGGAAGAGTAATTCCATGTGACATGGGAAATAATCCCTTCTTCGAATCTTGAATGTTGAACCATTCCAACACCTTGTGTATATATGTACTTTGACTTAGGCCTAGAAACCTATTAGATCTATCCCTTTAGATCTTTATACCGAGTATATAGGCTGCTTCCCCTAAGTCTTTCATTGATAAACACTTTCCTAGCCAATCCTTAACTGATTGCAGCATAGGAATGTAGTTTCCAATGAGTAGTATGTCATCCACATACAAGACCAGGAACGCTACGGAGCTCCCACTAACCTTCTTGTACACACAAGATTCATCTTCATTCTCGATGAATTCAAACTCTTTGACAGCTTCATCAAAACGTCGATTCCAACTCTTAGAAGCTTGCTTCAATCCATAAATGGATCGTTGAAGCTTACAAACTTTATTTGCATGCTCTGGATCTAGAAAACCATCTGGTTGTGTCATGTACACATCCTCGAGAAGATTCCCATAAAGGAATGCTGTTTTGACATTCATCTGCCAAATCTCATAGTCATAGTAAGCCGCAATTGCAAGTAGGATTCAGATGGATTTGGTCATAGCGACTAGGGAAAAGGTTTCATCATGGTCTATACCATGAATCTGTCTGAATCCTTTAGCCACCAATCGGACCTTATAGGTAACTACATTACCATCCATGTCGGTCTTCTTCTTGAAGACCCATTTGCACCCTGTGGGGCGTACCCCTTGGGGTGGTTCCACCAAAGTCCATACTTGGTTTGTGTACATGGATTCCATCTCGGATCTCATGGCTTTTAGCCACTTCTGAGAGTCCGGCCCTTGCATGGCCTCTCCATAGGTAGTAGGCTCATCTCCTATGAGCATAGTGTCACCAGTTTCCTTCACGAGAAGTCCATACCTCTCTGGCTCCTGGCGCACTCTACTCGACCTACGAAGCTCTTGTGTTACTTGAACAGGTTGCTCCACAACCTGTTTGTGGCTCCTTTTCATGTTCCATAAACGAATTAATAATTTGTGGTTCTTGAACTTCTTCAAGTTCTACAGTCCTCCCACTTGCTTCTTTAGAGACAAATTCTCTTTCAGAAACACGCCGGTCCGAGCAACAAACACTTTGTTATCGGTTGGATTGTAGAAGTAATGACCCTTAGTTTCCTTAGGGTATCCCACAAACTTACACTTATCCGATTTCGGCCCGAGTTGTCTGGATGTAAACGTTTTACATAAACATCGCAGCCCAATATCCTCATAAACGACACGGTGGGACGGCTCCCACTCCACATCTCATGTGGTGTCTTCATGACGGATTTAGATGGAACACGGTTAATGGTGAAAGCTGCACACATTAAAGCATAGCCCCAAAAGGATAACAGAAGATCTGTTTGACACATCATAGATCTCAGAATGTCCAACAAGGTTCGATTCCTCCTTTCGGATACGCAATTCCATTGTGGCGTTCCGGGTGGAGTGAGTTGAGATAATATCCCACTCTCTCTAAGATAATCATCAAACTCTTGGCTCAAGTACTCACCTCCTCGATCTGATCGTAGAGCTTTGATACTTTTGCCAAGTTGCTTCTCTACTTCATTCTTAAATTCCTTGAATTTCTCAAAAGATTCGGATTTAGCCTTCATAAGGTATACACATCCATATCTACTGAAATCACCAGTGAATGTAATGAAGTAGACATAACCACCTCTGGCAGGTGTAGCAAACG
Organism: Linanthus parryae; assembly: GCA_023055425.1. Lineage (NCBI taxonomy): Eukaryota > Viridiplantae > Streptophyta > Magnoliopsida > Ericales > Polemoniaceae > Linanthus > Linanthus parryae. The sequence goes on from JALGPY010000001.1 coordinate 130,336,120, forward strand.
ACCCACACACATCAGTATTTATGAGTGCTAATTGCTCACTAGTCCTTTCACCTTTCTTGTTGAAAGGGGAATTTGTCATCTTTCCTAACAAACAAGCCTCTCATGTCTCATATGATTCAAAATCAAATGAGTTAAGGAATCCATCCTTATGGAGTCTAGATACATGTTTCTCATTTATATGGCCTAGACGACAATGCCATAGATAAACAGGATTTAAATCATTCATTTTAATCCTCTTAGTATTTATGTTATTGGTTGGATAGCTTAGATCAAGGATATATAATCCATTAAATAATTGCGCACTACAATAGTGAATACTATCAAAATAAATGGAACAACAATTGTTCTTTATTGAAATAGTAAAACTCTTGTCCAAACAAGATACGAAAATAATGTTCTTACTCATATCAGGAACATAAAAGCAATTGTCTAATTCTAATACTAATCCAGAAGGCAGAGACAGCCTATACACGCCTATAGCCAATGCAGCAACTCTTGCTCCATTTCCAACGCGCAAGTCCACCTCTCCTTTTACTAATCTTCTACTTCTACTTTGATCCTGCATATTTCGACAAATGTGAGATCCACATCCAGTATCCAATACCCAAGATGAATAAGTAGTTAAATTAACATCTATAAAAAAAATTCCTGGTGGTTGTGGGATCACTATCCCAATCCCTTTATCCTCTAGATACTTTGCGCAATTCCTCTTCTAGTGTCCAGGCTGACTGCAGTAGTGACAATCACCCTTGATCACGCCTTTGGCCACGCCACCAGCTGGTTTAAGAGCAGTGTCATTAGGTTTAGCAACTGCCTTGCCTTTACCCTTGGAAGTAGAGGCAAACCTTTTACCCTTTACTTTACGGCACCATCATTATGGCCTTTCCCTTTCCCTTGTTGATGGATTGTTCAGCTGTCCTCAACATATTGAGTAGCTCTGACAGAGGCTTGGCGATCTCATTCATGTTATAGTTCATGATGAACTGTCCATAACTATCCGACAATGATTGCAGAATGAGATCTGTGGCCAAATCTTGACCAATCGGGGACCCTAGGCGATTGAGATTCTCAAGATACCCGATCATTCGCAACACATGCGGTCCTACTGGGTTCCCTTCCGCCAAGTGACTCTTGAACAATGCCTGAGAAACTTCATACCGTTCAACCCTTGCCTGCTCTTGAAAGAGCTGCTTTAAGTGTTCGATCATATCGACTGCATTCATGTTCTCATGTTGCTTCTGAAGCTCATGAGTCATGGTGCAAAGTATAAGGCAGGCCGCATCATTGGCATCGTCAACACGTTTTTGATACGCCTTTAGGGCTGCTGGGGTATTGTTATCTGGACCATCAAGAACTTCTTCTTCTAGTGTGTACAGTTTCTTTTCTTGTTTAAGAACAATTCTTAAATTTCTGTACCAGTCCAGAAAGTTGGTTCCAGAAAGCTTGTCCTTCTCAAGAACAACCTGTAGGGAATGTGATGAATTCGATGAATTGTTTCCCATTGGAATTCTACAGAAACGAGAAATATACAAGATTTTAGTATGATTTTACTATACTCAATAATGGCTAGATTATTAAATATAGCTCCCACTATTTTTCTCGGATTAATAACCCTCCATATTAATGCGGAAAATATCCTTATATTTTCTAGTGGGTCCCCTTTTCCGAGCTTGCTTTGGCAAGTCACCCATAATTGGTTATTTAGGTAGGAACCATTCCAATTACATCATATGCAACTCTTGGTTCAATTGGGAAAATAACCATTATTTATCCATCCCCATGAATAATCCCAATTGTATGCCTCTAGGTTCTTTTAATCTTATTAAATCTACCTAGTCGTGTCCAACCTCCACTACAACAAATTATGCCTCCGTTGACAGCAAAAATTATCGCTAGAAAGGCCAAATATGTCAGTAGAAATTCTATACACAAATAATTTTTTGACGCAAAATGGTCACTACAAGTCGGTCGTTAGTATTAAAGCCGACAAATCTCGATTACGTCGGTAGAAAAAAAAGCGACATCAGTTTTTGTCGACAGTATAAATCTAGCAACAAACCTTTTCTGTCTCTAGTACAACTACCGACAAGTAAATTTGGTAGCGCAATTGAAGAACCCTAAGTGTCTTTGCAATTGAAGAGCCCTAACAACGTCCGGGTATAACAACACCTGTAGCGCCATTGTTGGACAGCTATGATGATGGGAGAGGTAGAGTGGAACCGTAGGAAGCCTTGTAGTCGCAGCGATCCTCTGGTAGTCGCCTAGGCGCGGGCTCGCGGCAATTGGGTGGGATCGTAGGAGCAAAGCAGCTCCTTATAAAGCGGAGGATCAAATTGAACCTCAGGCGGTAACAATGGCGGCGCGAGGACTTGGAATCGTGAATGTCCCGTTGATTGCCGGAGGCCTTCGAATCGCGATTGTCCTGTTGATTGCCGGAAGCGTCGGAAGTAATCGTGAGCGTCTTTCTTTTGAGGGTAAATCATAGACAAAGAAACAGGAGATAGAGAGATTGAAGAAGCTGAGAGAACATACCTCAATTGACAGAGAGAAAAGAGGGGCGGATGAACCCTAATCGATACTGAGAAAAAAGTGAAGTTTAATCTAATGGATGATAATGTGTAATGTGATTCTAATCCAGCGGTTTAAAATATCTCCTCAAAATACCCCTTTGAAAAATAATATACATGGGACCCACACCATCTTTTGGCAGGAGTTGACAATTAAGTATGTCACTGTATAATTAGTTGTCAAAATTAGACAAATAGTCATAATCATTGACTAAATTTTTGGGTACAATAAAAGAAAAACCAAAAGGTCGAAAAAAAAAAATTATATTCATCGACAAATACAAATATTGTCGATTAATCGTGCAACTAGCTACATAAAATCGTCTGTCGACAAAAAAACTGCCAACAAAGGTCATATTTGTTGTAGTGCTCTTACTTAAACAATTGCACATTGTTACGTGCCGTCGCATCTAATCATGATAAACCATGTTGCCATGCTTTGGCACGCACAATCATTGGATATAGTGATCATGATGAGTGTTTAAATAATGAGAAGGCATAAACACAATATTTTGATTGAGGGATTTGCCTTTCAATTTTAATTTGTATTGTTGATCTTATATCAACATGATCTATATGTTTGAGTTTTGGGAAAAACTCCAAATCATAGATCCGGGTTGTCTAATTATCTTATTATCCTAATCGCATGCATCATCCATACACCAATCACAAAATAATAAGACAATAAAATAAACAACCACAATAAAATAAAATAAACGTGATGTGGATATGGCCTTTATAGACTAATATATTCTCAAGCCAATGAGAATATCTATGAAACCTAAAATAGATCACATCGCCATGCGCCTCCATCTTCTGGTCCATCCTTCATACTCTTGTGGAATGTTCCATGCTCCATCTCCATGGCTCCAATGTCTTTGGGCTTTTTTTCTTCAATCCTGGCTAACAATCTATTTATCTAGCTACTCCTATACTAAATAAAATAAATCTCACAAGTTGAGAAAAATACGACTCGCAGGCCGGAAACCTTAATTAATTAATACATTAATTGATCAGCTCGCAGGCCGTAAAACAAACCAGAAAATAAACATTCACACACAAACCACAACCTAGGGCCATATCCAACCACCATGTGAGAAGCACATAAACATTTGAAACCAATTTTAACGCGCTTGTTCAATTTTTAATTGTTTTGGAAGAAGTAGGGTCAAAAAAATCTTCCAAAAAGACTTCCCAAAGCCCTATTGGATCACACACGGCCTTAGGGCCCGGCCTAGCCAAAGCCGACGGTCCCCCCGGTTGCGCCTAGGCCCGGCCGGCCCTTTGGCCGTGCGTAGCTTGGGCGGCAAGGCATAGGGGGCGGTCCCTATGGGGGCCGAACCCTTTATGGGAGTTGTTTCCAAAAACAACTCCTTCCTTGTTTCCCAATCCAAGTTTTTCAATGTTGAAAAACCATTTTTCCAAACATGTGCCCAAACCCTAATCTTCAAACCAAGAAACTCACAAATTAGTTGCATCCAATGCACAATTAGATCTTTTTAGATTTAATCTCCATTCAATTACATCTACTATTCGTAATTCGTCGTTTTACGTGATAAACATAAATTTAAAGTGTTAAAACAACAAAATCGTAACACATAAACTACGTTATGCTCTACGACCTGTGGCTTTGATACCACTGTAGTGTTTTGAACATGGAATCGCAGCGGAAGAAGATAATTATTCCGTTCCAATCCCTCCAAGGATCACAAGTCAAGAACACATAACGATAGTAAATGATTAATATGTGTTTACCTTAGGAATCTCCTTTGATGACTTCAAACGCGAATAATGTCACGTTCTCTACCGTTGATCCACGCCTAGGATAGAGAATTGGACCTCCCAACCTTCTTGTGCTAGCTATAAAGGAGGAAGGAGACGAAGAAATCACGCAACAAAGCCACAATGGAGGGATTCGGCTTCCTTGTGTGGCCGACGGGTTGGGGCGGCGGGTAAGGGGACGGTCGGCCTCTTTACCTTGCTTGCTCTCAACTCTTTTCTCTCCTCTCAATATGTGTTATGAATAACATGTATTGAGAGGGAAGGAAGGAGTTCCTTTATATAGTCCAACTACTCCTAGTTGTTTCCATAAAGGGCCCAATACTAATCATATCCATATATGGACTAGTATTATTTGCTAATTAGTCCTACTAAGTTAGCAACTTGTTGCATTATGATCATTTTAATTAATCTCTATTAATTAAGTCTCTTGTCCAATTATATCCATATGGCGTGTGACCCCATAGATTTCTACTTAATTGGTAGTAACTATTTACATACATGGAGCGGTGTCTAGCAACACATCCATGCTACCAAATAAATAGAGATAGTCATCTTGACAAAACCTTGTGATCTTATTATCGTATCCCTTTTTCTCATTATCCGGATTGGACACGAGACATACAAGTCACACTCGTATATCCAATCCATGTTTCTCGATCCTGGGAATAGCCCTATCCATGCATATGACATCAATATCCCTATATTGATTCATATGAGTCTGGCCAGACATTCCATAGGCGCCATCCCTCGAGTGGCCTCGGATATTTTCTCCCGTTATGTGGGAGGAACAAATCCTATCTACATCACTCACCATCTCTAAGCCAACTTCCTATTGTGTCCAACATGCGCTTTTATAACTACCCAGTTACGGAGTAGCGTTTGACGTTGTCAAAGCACAATATTCCACAACTAGATGATCTAGTGACTTCAAGTCTAAGGATGATAATATCCTATCACCGCGAGAAGCGCTTGTGACTTTACTTAAATTGTATGTAGCCTTCTCGGATATGGGTCAATCCAGTATGTCATTACTCCTAATACACACCCATGTGTTGGATCGTGATATCTCCATATCAATCCAACCCCATACTAGTCTATAGATGATCGTCCTATTAATCATTATAATTGACTATGGATATTTAAGATAAACAACACGATTTGTAAATCTAAGGACTTCAATATATTAAATATCTCCATAAATAATACAATGATTATTCTAGCCAATTCATACTAAAATTAGATTTCCTCTAGGGCATCTATTCCAACATCATCATCCATGAGTGGTACGTCATCGGGCTCAGTCACGAGAACTCCATACCTATCTGGCTCATGACGCTTTCTACCTGATCTACGAAGTTCCTGTGTTACCTGAACTGGTTCTTCCACAACATCTTGCGGTTCCTGCTCATGTTCCATCATCGGTTCAGTGATTTGTGGTTCTTGAATTTCTTCAAGTTCTACAACCCTCCCACTTGATTCTTAAGAGACAAACTCTCTTTCTAGAAACACGCCGGTTCGAGCAACAAATACTTTGTTCTCGGTTGGATTGTAATATCCTTTAGTTTCCTTAGGATATCCCACAAATTTACACTTATCTGCTTTGGGGCTGAGCTTGTCTGTTTGTAAACATTTTACATAGACATCGCAGCCCCAAATCATAAACGACACTATGGGACGCTTCCCAGTCCATATCTCATATGGTGTCTTCATGAATGATTTGGATGGAACGCGGTTAATGGTAAAAGCTGCTGTCATTAGAGCATGTCCCCAAAAGGATATCAGAAGATCTGTTTGAGACATCATAGATCGCACCATATCTAATAGCGTGCGATTCCTCCTCTCGGATACGCCATTCCATTGTGGCGTTCCGGGTTGAGTGAGATGGGATACTATACCACAATATCTAAGATACTCATCAAACTCTTGGCTTAAGTATTCTCCTCCACGATCTGATCGTAGAGCCTTAATACTTTTACCAAGTTGCTTCTCTACTTCATTCTTGAATTCTTTGAACAATTCAAAGGATTCAGATTTAGCCTTCATAAGGTATACAAATCCATATTTTACTGAAATCATCAGTAAATGTGATGAAGTAGGTGTAACCACATCTGGCAGGCGTGGGGAATGGTCCACATACATCGGTATGTATGAGTGCCAATAACTCACTAGTCCTCTCACCTTTCTTACTGAAAGGGGACTTTGTCATTTTTCCTAATAAACAAGATTCACATGTCTCATATGATTCTAAATCAAACGAGTCTAGAAGTCCACCCTTATGGATTCTAGATATGCGTTTCTCATTTATATGGCCTAAACGACAGTGCCATAGATATGTAGGATTTTAATCATTAGTTTTAATCCTTTTAGTATTTATGTTATACATTGGACTATTTAGATCAAGGATATACAATCCATTAGACAAATGCGCACTACAATAGTGCATACTATCAAAATAAATTGAGCAACACTTGTCCTTAATTGAAATAGAAAAACCCTTCTCATCCAAACAAGAAATGGAAATAATGTTTCTGCTCATAGCAGGCACATAAAAGCAATTGTCTAATTCTAAAATAAGTCCAGAAGGCAAAGATAGCTCATAAACGCCTACAGCTAATGCAGCAACTCTTGCTCCATTCCTGACACGCAGATCTATCTCCTCTTTACTCAATCTTCTACTTCTTTTTGCACATTTCGACAAATGTGAGAATCACATCCAGTATCCAATACCCAAGATGAAGAAATAGAAAGATTGACGTCTATAACATAAATACCTGGTGGTGGTGGAATCACTATTCCAAGCTTCTTATCCTCCAGATATTTAGGGCAATTCCTCCTCCACTGACCCGGCTGGCTGCAGTAGTGACACTCACCTTTAGCCACGCCTCCACTAGGCTTAAGGCCTTCCTTGGATTTCGAAACTTTCTTGCGCTTTCCTTTGGAAGTAGAGGAAACTCCTTTGCCCTTCTTCTTATGCACCATCATTATGACCTTGCCCTTGCCTTTGTTGACGCTCTGCTCCGCTGTCTTTAGCATGTTCAACAAGTCTGGTAGAGTCTTACTGATCTCGTTCATATTATAGTTCATGATGAACTGATTATAACTGTCAGACAACGATTGCAAGACGAGATCAGTAGCCAAATCTTGTCCCAGTGGGAATCCCAGTCTCTCAAGGTTCTCATTGTACCTGATCATTCGGAGTACGTGAGGTCCTACTGGATTCCCCTCTGCAAGACTACTCTTGAATAATGCCTTAGACACCACATAGCGCTCATGCCTCGCCTGTTCCTGAAACAATTGTTTCAAGTGTATGATCATATCATAGGCTTCCATATTCTCATGCTGCTCAGGAGTCATGGTGCAAAGCATGAGGCAAGTCACGTCATTAGAATCATCAATATGTTTCTGATGTGCCCTCACTTCCGCTAGAACACACTCATCTTGTGGTGGTTCTGGAATTGGAGTGCCCAATACGTACAACTTCTTTTCTTGCTTAAGGACAATCCTTAAGTTTCTGTACCAGTTAAGGAAATTCGTTCCAGACAGTTTATCCTTCTCAAGGAAATATCGTAGGGATGAAGTTGATGCGTTGTTGTTTGCCATTTGGAATTCTACAAAACGAGAAATGTGCAATTTTAGTATTTTGAACAATTTAAAGATATTCAAAAAATGGCTAGATCATCAAATATAGCTCCCACTATTTTTCTCGGATTAATAGCCTTCACCATTAATGCGGAAAATATCATAATATTTTCTACTAGATCCAAGATCCCTTTTTCACTTCTTCTTGAGCTTGCTTTGGCATGTCACCCAAGAATAGGTTATTTAGGTAGGAACCATTCCAATTTCATCCCATGCAACTCTTAGTCTAATTAGGTGAATAACTCTTTACTCTTTATCCCATGGATAACGCCTAATTGTCATGCCTCTAGGCTCATCAATCCAATTGAGTCTTATCCAGTTGCGTCCAACCTCTTGCTTCAACATACACACATTACAAGCTTGTGTTGTCCGCAACACACCATGGTAAATTAAAATCGCCTTGCTTTGGCAAGCCCGAATTTTAATGAACCCTGATCATGAAGGGTGTTTTGGCAAGAGAAGGCAAAACACAAAATTTTAATTGAGGGATTTAACTTTCTTAATTTGTTTGGTTGATCAAATCAACATGATATACTTATTTGGATTGGGCAATCCACAATAAAAGACCAACTTTGTTTATTATTATCTTGTTAACATTTTGCTAGTATCGCCATACACACAAAAATAAATAACAAGACATAAATAATAAACATCCACAAAATAAAAAAAACGTGGCATGGATATGTCCCCTAGAATAATGATATTATCAAGCCAATGATAATATCCAATTGCCCTAAAGTGACAAGCTCATCTCCATGTGCTCCACCATAGCCGCACGCCTAGGGGGTGTCTTCTTTGTCTTTTGGCTCCTTTGGTTCTCCGGTCTTCTTCTCCATGCTCTTGGCTATCTTCTAAATATTTCTAATTCTAGCCTAACATCTAGAATAAATAAATAATAAAAGACTCATGTCGAGGAGAAAACACGACTCGCAGGCCGTAAAACCTAATTAATTATTACATTAATTTGATCAGCTCGCAGGCCGTAAACCAAACCACAAAACAATAAACATCCACAATCCTAGGCCATATCCATCCACCATGCAACAAAGAAAATAATACAGTTAAAACTAATTTTTAACGCACTTGTTCAATTTTAATTAGATTGGGTAATTAGGGTTAACGGTCCAAGGAGTCCAAGCCAACAAGGCCCGAACCCCTAGGAGGACCGCCGCCCGCCACACGTCCTGGCCCAAGGACGGCCGCCCCATGTGGCCCGCGGCCTTGCTTGGCGCGCAAGGAAGGGGGCGGACGGCTAGGGTTTCGGCCCTAGTCTCCTTCCCTTCTTCCTTGTTGCCCAAGCTTGGTTGTTTCCTTATGGATGTTTCCATAAATTTGTTTCCATAATTGAAAACTCCGTTTCAACTATGTGCCCATGAACCCTAATTTTCAGAACCCAATTATTCACATCGTATGTGATTAAACTCACCAATTCTAACATCCAATGTTAAATTAAATCTTGTTTATAATGAATCAAATTCAATTCGCATCTACTATGCCAATTATTTCCAGTTTTCGCGTAATAACAATAATACATTGTATGAACTGAAATCATAACACATAAAATCATGTTATGCTCTACGACCTGTGGCTCTGATACCACTATTGGGTTTTGACGTAGGTAACGCAGTGTAATAACAAAAATTTAATCCTACTCAAAGCCCACCACGGATCGTCAGGAGAAGATATCATTACATGATAAAGGACATAGTATTGTGTACCTTTTGGTTTGAGAGATCACACGAAGAATGATGTCCTCGTCTCTACGGTTGATCCACGTGTAGAGGTGAGATCTAGATTCTTCCTTCAACAAGTGATAGCTTGAACCGGATGAAGAGGGAAGAAGGAATCAAGCAACGAGGTGACAAAAGGAGGGCTTCGGCCTCCTCTTTTTCGCCGACGGGAAGGGAGGCCGGACGGCTAGGGTCGGTCGGCCCTAGCTTGTCTTGCTCTATCTCTTTTGCTCTCTCACACTCTCTTGTGTTATGTCTAATAACATTCACTTAGTGGGAAGGAAGCTAGAGCCTCCTTTATATACTCCAACAACTCCTTGTTGTTGTTTCCATAAAGGTCCTTCCTAGTTCTCCATGAACTTGGATTAGCCCATTCCTTGCAAATTAGTCCTACTAAGTTTGCAAGGCGTTGCATAATGATCCTTCTTATTAATTAATCATATTAATTAATCCCAAATCTATTTCTACTCTATTTGACGTGTGACCCCATAGGTTTCCACTTAGTTGGTAGTAACTTATTACTAACATGGAGCTGTGTCTAGCAACACATCCATGCCACCCAACTAATAGAAATAGTCAGTGATCCCGATAAACCTCTTGTGCCCAATATCTTATATTGCACTTTCCCTTTGTCTCCATATCCGGATTGGACACGAGACATAAATAGTCACACTCGCATATCTCATCCATAGTTCCTCGATCCTGGGAATATGCTTATACGAGCAGATAACGTCAATATCTCCATATTAACTTATCTGAGTCTGGCCAGACATTCAATAAGCCTCATCCCTCGAGTGGCCGTTGATATTTACTCCCATTATGTGGGAGGGACAAATCCTATCTACATCACTACGATCTCTAAGCTTGCTTCCTATCATGCCGATAGCTATCTTTATAATTACCCAGTTACGGTATAACGTTTGATAACATCAAAGCACAATATTCCACAACTAGTGTATCTAGTGACTTCAAGTCTAAGGATTGCAATAATATTAACACTACGAGAAGCGATTGTGACTTAACATAATCTAATGTATCCTTCTCGTTGTGGGTCAATCTAGTATGCCATAACACCTAATGCATACACATGTGTTAGACTTGATATCTCCATATCAATCTACCCACATACTAGTCTATATTTGGTTGTCCTATTAATCAATATAGTGGACTAGGGATATTGAAGATAAACAACACATTGTATCTAAGGACTTCATTATATTAAATATTACAATATATAATAAATGAATATTCTAGCCAAAACAATGTTCATACTAAGTATAAGATTGCCTCTAGGGCATCTATTCCAACAGTGTCCACCTGTTTCCAAATCTTCATAAGTTCAGTTTAGGAAACAATCCTGCAAAACTTGGAAATAAAATTTCCTGCAATGTTAAGGTCAAACAGACGATATTCTATGTTCAAAACGTGTTAGAAAAATTTGTCTTTCATCATCTAGTAACACTAAATCAAACATATGAAATATAGAGAGGGAATGAGTTCAGAGAGTTTGCAGAAAACTCCCCCTTAAAATGTTCACACAGGTTCAGCAGTTTCAAGGCTTTGAATCTAGTTTCAAGGCCTTGAAAATAGTTTCAAGCCTCTGAGAACTGATTCAAGGTTTTGAAAGCTGGTTCAAGGCCTTGAAATAGTCAAACTATTTCAAGCCTTGCACAACCTGATCTTACAATCTCCCCCTTGATGAAAGACAAAACCAAATTCTGTTTGATCCTTAGTCTCTGCAAAAAAATACTGATTAGTTCACCATAAATCATAGCACAGTGAATCCAAAAAGATCCAACTTATTTACATTACCAATGATAACGCCCAAATAGGGGTTATCTTTTGGCCTGAATTGATGTGCAGTTGTGCTGGAAAACCGCATTTTAGCCAGAATTCACCCTCGGAAAGCCTCGGTTTTAGGAGCGAGATGTTTATTAGCTCATCATGAATTTCTGCTTATTTTGCGCATTTCGAGATATGATCGCGGGTTTGTTGATGTTGTCTTTACAGGAACAGGTTCTGAAAGTGCATTGGGATGCGTGCCGAGACAGAACCGGGATCGCCTCGGGAAACGTGCAGAAAATGCTCGGAGCAGGATTTGTCTGAGACTGGTAAAAGGGAGATCGGAACAGAAAACGGAAAGACTGGAGGAAAAACAAGAAGTGAAAACCGACCGAGGAAGCTGAAAACGCCAAAATCGAGGATCACCGGGATGCGCTCGGATGACAATATCTTGAGCTTGACTTGGAATTTTGAAGTGAAACCAGGGGCAAAAGAACGGAGACGTCAAGGGCTTTCCAAAACAGGTTATAATGCTGAAACAGATTTCGGCCGAAAAACCGACTCCCGTCAAGTGTGGGTCCCAGACAGGCCACGTCCGAGTAAGGAGTCTCGGTTTCCGATGTATGGAATCAGGGTCAGCTGTTTCATTTTCGTGACGATTTCCAGGACAGTTTTGGCCTAGGGGTATTTTGGTCATTTTGGCACCAGGCCCGAGTTTCCGGAGTCAAGTTCAGATTTTGTCTCCCAAATTCAGTCAGCAGTTTTCCTATGGCCAGAGTCGGGATTGGACAGAATTTGGAGCAGTTTTGACCCAGGGGTATTTTGGTAATTTTGACAAGTTTCGGGTCAAAACGCAAGACAGGAACACGGGAAAGCAGGAAGACACCAAGGAAGGCAAACCAGAGATTTCAGACAGAAGTGTGGGACCCAGGAGACCCAACCAGGCCCAGCAGAGGACCAAGCCGGGCCAGGGCACAGCCCCTGCCTGCGTATATACGCAGGGGCTGCGTATATACGCAGCTGCTGCATATATACGCAGGCAGGGTGGTATGGGGTGATGATTTGTGGGCCCCTTGCGTATATACGCACCCAGGTTGAATTTTTTTCCGAGTCGGTGGACCGATGGCAGTTTTCGTAAATACTGGCGCGAGCGTTTCGGAAATAACAGCACTATTTAAAGACTCGTCCATACTCATTTTGAGACAGAACACACAATACACAGCACAACCGAAGGAGAAGTCGGAGCATCCCCGGAGAGCACGGAAACGTGAATCCAGATTCAAGACACCCGTTCGCTCTTCTTCTCTATCATTCAAAAACTGTGTCATTTACGTTATGAATTTCAGTAGCTAAACTTTTACCTAGGTTCTCGGTGAACCTAGGGTTTCGTTTTCAGAGATTAGTTCTACGTTTTGACTATGAACTCATGATCATACTATCTTAATTCAGCAGTTTTTATCAGTTATCCTGTCTTTGAATTTTACTGTTTATGCATGATCGGAGTCGCGAACCAGAATTGCTACAGACCCGAGCCGGTAGGTGAAAACGTCCGGTTAGGGTTAGGAAGAGAAGGCAGAATTTAGCACCTTACCCCGATGGGCCGACTAGCGAAGGGGAGTTAGGACTAGCCTGAAATCGTTGAGACCAACTGTTAGAGAATCTGACCCAGGCCATCAGGACATGTTAGAAACCCTAGCAGCCTTAGAAAGAGACTGCAGATTTAGGCAGCTTAACAGGAATCCGACAGTCTGCAGGATTGTGATAACGTGCAGGAAAAGAAAAGATACTGCACAATTGGTACGTGGCACGGATATCGAGACTGCTGTGTGTTTTCATGTCAAACAAAGAACGAAAATCTGAAGAACCCTAGGGGATCCCGAGACCTAGTATCGTAAACCCTAGATTTACAACACGTACAATTATTCAGAAAATTCTCGCAAAAAGAATTAAAATTCAGTTATTAAATTCAGTACTTAGTTAGCAAACAAACTCTCAAAATATTTTTCCTTTTTACACTCTGTTCCTTAAAACTGATTACTAGAAAAACCTGCAAAGTCCCTGTGGGATCGATAAACCGAGTCGAAAATACTCTCTATACTACTTGATTCGTATACTTGCGAATAGTACGCTAAATTGCGCATCAACCAACAGAAAGTAAACAGTTCAGCAAAATAGCAAATAACACCTAGGAATAAAAACTAAAACCTCGAATTTCTCCCTCTTTTTCACTTTCATCAAAATGATAGAAGATGTTGGATCAAGTGTCTGGAAAATTTTGAAAACTTTAAAAAAATTTAAGAAGACAGAATGAGGAAGAAAGAGTAGGCAAGATTAGGGTGTTGGGTCTTCTTCTCCATCTTGATCTCCTTCTTCTTTCTCACAATCTTCAGTGTTGGCTTGAACTTCTTGTGATACCACATCTAGTTCCTCAATGAAGGAGCTGATCTTCTTAATAACACTATTGAATTGGAAAGTGAGTCCTTCCAAGGCTTTCTTCCCATGCTTCAGCTTTTTCTTCACAGCTAACCTTTTCTGTTGAGTAGAAACAGTTCTGTGATCCTTCTTTCCTGTTTTTGAAGCTTCTAAAGACTGGGATGGATCCTTCTCATGTTTCCCCTTGTTGGATATGGATTATACTCCATGGGATCATGAAGTAGTGTCTAAGTCTGAGTCTTGAATGAGAATTTCTTTTCCTTTTTCTTTGACCTCTGTGGCTGTCATGTTCTTATCTCTCTTAGGGCTTTCAATATGGATTCCCTTATGCTTTTCTTGTGTACATGCCGTAGTCTGTTTCTTCTTTGCTGAAACCTGATCTCTTCTCACCATCTTCTTGGGTGGTGAAGATTCTTGTTCTTAATCAGTAGAACTCTTTGAAGCAGAGTCTTCACTAATCTCGTGAACTTCATCCACTGCTGCCTTTCTTTTCTTCTCTGAAGCAAGTTTCGATCCTCCAGCCATCTTGATTCTGTCTGAGGATCTCCTTGTGCTCATCATGGTTTGGGAGAAGAATAGAGAGAGGTAGGAATGATACAGAGAGATGAGAAGAGAAGAAGATAAATACTGAGAAAGTTCGAGTTTCAAAAGGAAACTAGAATATCTCTCTGATCTCAAAAGATTAGCAATAATCAGAGAGAATTCAAATCTCTTATGCCGTTACAAATTAAAATATTCTAATACTATTTTTGGCTAAAACAAATTTTTGAAAAGAGTAGGGGTTATATTAAGCAAATATCTACATAGATATCACTCAATACAGAAAGATCCATGTTTGTTGACTAATAATATAGCATACTTATTTTCAAGGCTTTGAAAAGGTTTTCAAGGTCTTGAAACGCTGTAACATTGTCACAGATAAAAATAAAAGCTTTGAAGTGATTTTCAAGGTCTTGAAAATCATTTCAAACCTTTGAAAACACATAAAGCTTACCTTTCTTACCTGATGCTCCCCCTAAACCAATGCATCTTTATTTAACATTCCCAGTTCCAATCTGAGAGCTGAGAATCTTTCATCTGCTAATGGTCTAGTGAAGATATCTGCAATTTTCATATTAGTAGCAACAAATTCAAGAATAGTATCACCTTTCTCTGCATGATCTCTGATGAAATGGTGTCTGACATCAATGTGCTTGGTTCATGAATGTTGAACTGGATTCTTTATAATTGAAATTGCACTTATATTATCACACTTGATAGGTATGCTCCTGAAATCAAATCCAAGATCTCTTAGCTGTTGAGAAATCCATAGTACTTGTGAACAACATGCTCCTGTAGCTATATATTCAACTTCAGCTTTTGATAGAGCAACTAAATTCTGTTTCTTGGAATGCCAATTGATCAAGGATGATCCAATAAATTGACAAGTTCTTGAAGTACTTTTTCTGTCAACTTTGTAACCTGCAAAGTCAGCATATGAAAATCGATGCAATAAGAAGTTAGAATGTCTTGGATACCAAACCCTAATTCTTTGGTACCATTTCAAGTGTGATTCTTTTGGATCAGCTTGAAATCTACCACACATACACGCACTAAACATAATATCTGGTCTGCTTGCTGTGAGATAGAGTAATGATCCAATCATACCTCAATACTCTTTTACATTGATACTCTTACCAGATTCATCCTTGTCCACGGACAGTGTAGAACTCATAGGAGTCTTGGCTTCCTTACATTGAGCCATGCTACATTTTCTTAACAAGTCTCTTGTGTACTTAATTTGATGCAGAAAGATGCCCTTCTTCAAATGATGTATTTGAAGTCTTAGGAAGAAGTTCAGCTCTCCCATCATGCTCACTTCAAATTCCCTACTCATAAAACTTGAGAATTCTCTCACCAAACAAGTGACGCGGGTTACTAGTGCGTATTACGCAAGCGTACGGTCAAGTAGTAAAGAGTGAGTATTTTTAATACTCGGGTGGTCGATCCCTCGAGGACAAGCTCGCAACAAGTTGATAATTAACAATTTAGTGTAATTTACTATGTAACCGGGTAAAAAGTTTGAGAATTGTGGTGTTGCCACCCCTAAACAAGTGGCTGTAATAAAGACTGAAATAAATAATAAACTGGAATTATGAAGAATTCTTAATCAATTGATGGAGATGACTAGGCAATCTCGTTGATCACCTAGGGTTGTAAACGATTTCCGAATTATCTGAGCAACACGTTAACTATATTCTAACTAAGCCGGGTAACAACGCTGACTATCTCCTATCGGTCTCAAGTCATTCTACTTCACGATAGACTACTATCTCCTATCGGTCTCTTGTGTCTACCGGTCCGTTCTAGTAGGCTAACGACATGCACGTCAACGGGTCCTGTCGGTCCACCGTTTCACGACACAGTCGAATCTCACCTACCGAATCTACCCACACTAGGCCAATCCTAACACGTCTCTTCTCAGTCTCAGTGATACAGGATTGATGTTCATGTCTCCTCCTGGTTAGTTAGAATCACTATCGTGCATTCGCTAACTAAGCAATGTTTCCGGTTAGCTACTACATTAACACTGAGTATGAAGAACAACTCATGAACAATTGAGTTATAATAAGTCAACATTAAGCATGAATCAACTATTGAATGATACCCTAGTTCTTGAACCCTATTTTATCTCCTAATCGTGTCACTCAAATAGGATTACTAACATAAACAAGAAACTAGGATGAATTCAAGAGATAAAATCAATAATTCATGAAGCAAAGATCAAATCCGGAAAATATTCATCGTTTACATGAACCCTAGGCTCTCAAATCGTGATGTCTAGCAAAAGTTGCATAGCTACTCATAACTAAGTATGAAATACTCATGATTTTCTCCATTAAAATCGGCTAAGAAAGGTAGGAAGAAGAGAAAGCAAACACTAGAGCTTCAATGGTGAAGCTTTGATCTTCCGTCTTCGTCCCCTTGCTCCAAGTTGTGTTTTTTCCGTCCAAGATGCGTGAATACTCCCCCAAAATCGTCCCTCTATGTTAGAATAGGTCTGGAGTCTTCAAAATTTCAAAAAATAGCAAAACAGCCCCAAAAATCCGTGTTGGAACTCTCTGTTCGTGCGAAGAAACGACTGTTCGTGCGAACAGAAGTTTGTTCGTTGTTCGTGCGAACAACTTTCTGTTCGTGCGAACAGATTTTTAATCCTTGTTCACACGAACAAATTTCTTGTTACTACAAATTAACAGCCCCCTTTTCACCATTTTTTGCCATCTTAAAATTTTTCTAAAGCATTTTGTTCGTGCGAAAAAAAGTGTGTTCGCACGAACACCCCTAGGGATTTTCTCAGATTTGCATCCTCTTTGACGGACCATATCTTTCTCGTCTGATCTCTGTTTTAGCTCTGTGACCTATCGTTGGAAAGCTATTTGAGTCTAATTTAATTTGCCACTGGTCTCACTCCAAAATGTATTGTAGAACTCAAGATAATATCAAAATAGTGGAGATTGGTCACTTTTGCTCTTCTAACTTTGCTTCTCTTGCTTCCTCTTGAGTTTGCTTTGCTTACGAAGTTCGTTTCATGCCTCCTAGCCATCGTTTAGCATCTCGTTCCTGTCAAGACAACATGAAAAACCATACCAAGCGATTATATTTGACAAATAACATCGAAATATGCTTCGAAATGCCCGGATTAAAAATAAAGTGTTAGAAACTCAACTTTCTACGTTTTCTCAACATTCATAGTGTAAAACTCATATTTAAACCCGGGAATCACGCAAAACGATATAAAATATGCAAGAAATATAAATCTTATAGAGAGTTGTCAAATTCCCCCACACTACCTTTTTGCGCGTCCCGAGCAAAATCAAACCTTACACTACGTTTTAATCCACCGAATTGCATGAAGCTTCACTAGCCATGTGACACAAACAACCCACACACGCAATGCAATCTAAAAGACTATAGACAATGCAAGTAATAAAATAATGCAATTTTTTTTAGAGATTGGGCAATCTCGCTATCACTTACAAAAATCATCAAGCTCTCACAAGTCTTTTTTCAAAATTTCACAACCAATAAGAAGAAATTGAGATAAGATGATCATACGCACAAGTTCACTAAGGGGTCCCCAAACATCCACCATAAACAATCCAAGACTTGGGCACGTCCTTTAGCTCAGAGGGTCTAGGCATCTTAAGTACTAAGATAGTCTTTCGTCGCCAAGTCATTTGAGGTTTTCAGACCCTCTTAGCCGTTATTGCATTTGAATGAAAATTGTCCCAGTGACGGGTGACACAACTCCGTGTAATACGACTTGACTTTAATTTTCCCTAGTTTGTCTAATTGGATTGAATCCAAATTATCCACGTGAATGGAGGCACATTAGGTTGTTCACTGTATCTAATCCAAGAGAAGATTTTGATTCATTTTTTTTCTTTTTCATTCTCTACAAATTTTTCAACCGTGCATTTAGAGAAACTAAGTGTGGGATTTTTCGGTTAGCTCTTGAAACCGCCTTAAGGGATGGTGGTGTACGCCCCCCGACTTCGCTTAGGCCGAGGCAACCGTACCACATGGAACCGACTAGACACGAAGGTCCACCCCAGATTTGCAAGAGGCCACAAGTTTCCACTCGAAAACAGACTATTAAACTACCCCAAAGACCAAATCCTCCTAGCACAATAAAGGAACTAAAGGTATGCCTTCATCTACTTTCCACATTCCCTGAATACCCGGGACATCCTTTCATGAAACAGGTGCGTAAGATACTAAGAATTAAAGACATCCCTACTACGGTGCTTCCTATTCTCCGAGACTCTTTCATTGAACTCTCTTCGATTTCTAGCTTCATCAATTGCCCTTATTCTCAAAATTTTTAAATTTTTATGGATTTTTTCCTTTCTATTTTTTTTTTTCATATTTCCTGGACTTTACATGCATTTTGGCCAACTCGATTAATCACACGATTGGGTAGGGGACTCAATAAATTAAAAGTGCTAAAAAATGCATAAACTATACAATCCTACCACAAACCAACACAATACGAATACAAAACTGTATGTAACAAGGCGATGCAAACGAAGACATGGCTAGTGAACGTAGATACAAACCCCCCAGACTTAAGCGTTTCGTTTTCCTCAACGAATTTAGAGATCAACTAGGAGGTTTCCTCACTTAAATGTGTAGGCGGTGGACTGCAACATTCATCGCTCAAAAACGTAGATTTGAAAGAGAGTGTTAGAGGTACCTGGGTGCCCGGACCTACATGGGCACCGTTGCCGCGAAATTGCAACAAGGGTTCTTGTGGACCGTTGACAATTTCCGGAGAAGTCTCTATGCGCCCGGATTCCGATGTGCGGCTAAGATATAAATTGTAGCCCTCTCATGCGTGTGGCACCCAACATATTGGAATCGCTCCTCGACCTCGAGCAATTCTCTATTCTTTTATGCGTAATCCTGTGGGGCTTTTTCTTTCCCCAATTTCGTGCAATCTCTAGCATGCACATCAAGAAGGGAAATCCGGTGCGTCTTCTGTACCTGTGTCCCTGCACACTGATTGGAAAAATAAGTCCACTCTCTCTCACCCCTCATAGTCCCATGTAGAGAACTCATAAATAAATAAAAAACAGAAAGCATCCTACTCTACATTGGGTTGCCTCCCAAGCAGCGCTTTGTAATTTAAGGTCAACGGCCCGACCATGTTACCTCATGAGGCTCAGAAAAGTGGTTTGGCAGGTCGTGTCGCATCCAACTTCTGGTGCTGGATACTCATGACTACCTCGTGCGCCTGCACGCTCGATTCTTGACCCTTAGGATCTGGCGGATCTTCTTGTGTCAGCTCTGAAATTCCACGCACAATTTTCACAGGAAATGGCAAGTCTGGCTTCACCTCATAAGTGTACTGAGGAGTCGGTTTGAAAACCTGAAAGGTCTCCACAGTATCGTTGACCCTCATTATCAACTCTCCATTCTCCACATCAATTGAAGTCCGATCGGTAGCCAGAAAGGGTCTACCAATAATGATCGGAACATCACCAATTGGCATGTCAAGGATCATAAAATCAGCTGGCATGATCAAACTACCAACCCTCACAAATAAGTCTTCTACCACCCCAATGGCCTTCTTGGACGACTTATCTGCGAATTGCAGATTGATCCAGGTTTTACTAGGCTCCCCCACACCTAGCTTTTTAAATACTGAAAGTGGCATCAAGTTGACACTTGCCCTCAAATCACATAGAGCCTTGCCTGTATATGCCCCGCCAAGTGTAGCTTCAATCACAAAACTACCTGGATCTTTCTTCTTCTTAGGTAGCCCATGCAAGACACATGAACTCACCCGCTCATTCAATTTCAATTTCTGAAAGTTATCCATAGCTTTTCTCCCATAGATGGCATCCTTGATAAACCGCGCATACTTAGGCATTCGCTGCAGTGCCTCAATCAAAGGAATATTGATGTGCAGTTTGGAGAAAATATTGAGAAATCTCCTGTACTCTTCAGAGTCATACTTCTTCTTCCTAGATTTCAATGGAAAAGGCAGTTCTTTAGAAGAAGTGGGTGGTGGCAATACCTCGTTAGACTTTTCCTCATCATCTGGAGACATGCCCTTTGATTGGGGGACCATGACAAGTGTCTCCTCAGAATCGAAGACCTCGTGCTCCTTAGCTTTTGACGCTTCAGCTCTGGCATGGCTCGCGTATGGTGGATCAGTCAACGAAACCCCGCTGCGAGTGGTAATGGCGTTTACCTGGCGCACATTCTCTGTGTCAGAAGGTAGAGAGCCAGGTGCTCTAGCAGATAGTTGCGCTGCAATTTGACCAACTTGAACCTCTAGTGAACGAAGAGAAGTCTTCGTAGCCTGCAAATCAGAAGACATAGCATTGGCAGTCGTGGTCATATCGTTCATGTTGTTGCTCAGCTGTGTTAACGCCTTAGTAAGTACAGAAATCTCTAGGTTTGGCGCTACAACAGCTGGTGGTGGAGCCTGCGACACTGGTGCTTGTGGCATTTGCTGAAACCCAGGTGCGTATAACGCTCTAGACTTATCCCCATACCTGAAACCTGGATGATCTCTTGTGCCTGGTCTGTAGTTCCCTTGGTTCCAATTCTGCCGCTGTCCTTGTGCCCCCACAAAGTTCACATCTTCACTTACAATCTAGGCCAAGGCTGAATCAAATTCCTGCTCCTCTACTCTTGCAACTGGCTTCTTATCCCGATACACATGCTTGGCTAAATCTGACACCATCTTGCTGATCCTAGTCTTCCATTAATCATCTTTAGGTTCAGGAAATGACGATAATCTCCTGGAATCATAGAGTTGTGAGTCCTGCTTAGCGAGCTGCTTCATGAGCGCGTAGGCTCCTTCCTTGTCAACAGAGTATAGAAAATTGCCTCCAACTTCTCTGTTAACCAGCTCCTGATTGTGACGTTGTAGACCATAGTAGAAGACCTGCAAATTTTTTTAATCCCCAAACTTATGGTTTGGGCACTTCCTGATCAAATGCATAAAACGGTCCCATGCATCTACTACAGTTTCATCGGCCTGTTGTCGAAAGCCTAGAATATCACCCTTTAGCTCAATCACCCGTTGAACTGGATAAAACTTGGCCATGAACTCATCCACACACTGAGCCCATGTAGTTATTGAATAAGGAGCTCTTGACTGTAGCCACTTCTCAGCTGCACCCTTCAGACAGTAAGGGAAAAGAATTAGCTTCAACGCCTCTGCTGTTACATCCTTGTACTTGGTAGTCTTTATGTACGCGTTGAACATCCCAATAAATTCATTGGGGTCTTCATCCCTGTTCTCATAGAATTGGAACTGATTGGTCATCGTCTGAATTGTCGCAGACTTAAGATCAAAGTGCTCGGCCTGTATCTCTGGCACTACAATTGCCGGATTGTGTCCATAGGTGGACGACTGAAACTTCTCCACAATAGCCTGTCCAGACTTGTTGTATTGTGTCTGGGCGTTGCGATCATTCACCAATTTAGACAACTCTTCCACCCGCTGATTGAGTTGCGCCTAGGTCAATTGATCACCCGTAGTGCTCTGTTTTTGTCTTCTCCTCTGATCTCCGAATTACTGCTTTGGGTCTTCAAGGGGGGGGGGGGTACAAGCTCTCTTGGGATCCTGTGCATGCACTGAGTACCTGAAACAGCAAAAAAAAATCAGAAAACAAATTAGAAATCAAAGTAGCAAACAAACGAAAAAATGAAAGCAAACTAAACTAATTATTAACTAAAAACTTGTTAACCGTTGTCCCCGGCAACGGCGCCAAAAACTTGACGCGTATTACTAGCGCGTATTACGCAAGCATACGGTCAAGTAGTAAAGAGTGAGTATTTTCAATACTCGGGTTGTCGATCCCTCGAGGACAAGCTCGCAACAAGTTGATAATTAACAATTTAGTATAATTTACTAAGTAACCGGGTAAAAAGTTTGAGAATTGTGGTGTTGCCACCCCTAAACAAGTGGCTTTAATAAAGACAAATAAATAATAAACTGGAGTTAAGAAGAATTCTTAATCAAGTGATGGAGATGACTAGGCAATCTCGTTGATCACCTAGGGTTGTAAACGATTTCCGAATTATCTGAACAACACGTTAACTATATTCTAACTAAGCCGGGTAACAACGCAGACTATCTCCTATCGGTCTCAAGTCATTCCACTTCACGGTAGACTACAATCTCCTATCGGTCTCTTATGTCTACCGGTCCGTTCTAGTAGGCTAACGACATGCACGTCAACGGGTCCTGTCGGTCCACCCTTTCACGACACAGTCGAATCTCACCTATCGAATCTACCCACACTAGGCCAATCCTAACACGTCTCTTCTCAGTCTCAGTGATACAGGACTGATGTTCATGTCTCCTCCTAGTTAGTTAGAATCACTATCGTGCATTCGCTAACTAAGCAATGTTTCCGGTTAGCTACTCCATTAACACTGAGTATGAAGAACAACTCATGAACAATTGAGTTATAATAAGTCAACTTTAAGCATGAATCAACTATTGAATGATACCCTAGTTCTTGAAACCTAGTTTATCTCCTAATCGTGTCACTCAAATAGGATTACTAACATAAACAAGAAACTAGGATGAATTCAAGAGATGAAATCAATAATTCATGAAGCAAAGATCAAATCCGGAAAATATTCATCGTTTACATGAACCCTAGGCTCTCAAATCGAGATGTCTAGAAAAATTTGCTTAGCTAATCATAACTAAGTATGAAATACTCATGAGTTTCTCCATTAAAATTGGCTAAGAAAGGTAGGAAGAAGAGAAAGCAAACACTAGAGCTTCAATGGTGAAGCTTTGATCTTCCGTCTTCGTCCCCTTGCTCCAAGGTGTGTTTTTTCTGTCCAAGATGCGTGAATACTCCCCCAAAATCGTCCCTCTATGTTAGAATAGGTCTGGAGTCTTCAAACTCTCAAAAAATAGCAAAACAGCCCCAAAAATCCGTGCTGGAACTCTCTGTTTGTGCGAACAAACGACTGTTCGTGCGAACAGAAGTTTGTTCCACGTTCGTGCGAAAATTTTTTTACTCCTTGTTCACACGAACAACTTTCTTGTTCCTACAAATTAACAACCCCTTTTTCACCCTTTTTTACCATCTTAAAATTTTTCCAAGGCTTTTTGTTCGTGCGAACAAAAGTGTGTTCGCACGAACACCCCTGGGGATTTTCTCAGATTTGCATCCTCTTTGACGGACCATAACTTTCTCGTCCGATCTTCGTTTTAGCTCCGCGACCTATAGTTGAAATGCTCTTTGAGTCTACTTTCATTTTCCACTGGTCTCACTCTAAAATGTATTGTAGAACTCAAGATACTATCAAAATAGTGGAGATTGGTCACTTTTGCTCTTCTAACTTTGCTTCTCTTGCTTCATCTTGAGTTTGCTTTGCTTCCGAAGTTCGTGTCATGCCTCGTAGCCATATTTTAGCATCCGTTCCTGTCAAGACAACATGAAAAACCATACCAAGCGATTATATTTGACAAATAACATCGAAATATGCATCGAAACGCCCGGATTAACAATAAAGTGTAAGAAACTCAACTTTCTACGTTTTCTTAACATTCATAGTGTAAAACTCATATTTCAACCCGGGAATCACGCAAAACGATATAAAATATGCAAGAAATATAACTCTAATAGAGAGTTATTAATAAGATATCATCAACATAGATCTGAACTACTAGCAAATCTTTCTCCCGAGTCTTTATGAATCTTGTCTTCTAGACCTCTTTTGAAATCATTTTCAAGAAAGAATTTTGACAATCTTTCATACCAAGCTCTTGAAGCTTTTTTTAAACCATAAAGAGCTTTGTCAAGTTTATAAACATGATCTAGAAATTTGTCATTTTCAAACCCAGGTGGTTGTGCAACATAAACATCTTCTTGTAAGTAGCCATTCAAGAAAGCACACTTCATGTCCAATTGAAAAAGTTTCATGTTCTTGTGAGATGCAAATGCAAGAAAAATTCTAATTGCTTCTAACCTGGCAACGGGAGAAAAATTTTCCT
This sequence comes from Linanthus parryae, assembly GCA_023055425.1. Classification (NCBI taxonomy): domain Eukaryota; kingdom Viridiplantae; phylum Streptophyta; class Magnoliopsida; order Ericales; family Polemoniaceae; genus Linanthus; species Linanthus parryae. The sequence goes on from JALGPY010000001.1 coordinate 130,360,575, forward strand.
CATAATCAATACCTTCTTCTTGGTTGTAACCTTGAGCAACTAACCTTGCTTTGTTTATGATCACTTTAACACTTTCATCCAACTTATTTCTGAACACCCATCTAGTATCAATGACAGACTAGTTTGTAGGTGGAGGAACCAGGTTCCACACCTCATTCCTTTCAAACTCATTGAGTTCACTTTGCATAAAAATGATCCAGTCTGCTTCTTGTAATGCTTCTTTCACAGTTTTTGGTTCTACAAGAGAGATAAAAGCATTAAAAGAAAATAAGTTCTTTATATGTGATCTAGTTTGTGTACCAGTGGTTGGATCTGAGATGATTTTGTCAACTGGATGAGATGAGAGGTATTTGAATCTCTTTCTTGGAGACCATGGTTCAGGTTCTCCATAGATCTTCTCTGGTCTTGAAGTAGTGGCTTTGCCACTTTTATCCTTCTGATCATATTTTTCAAGGCTTTGAGGCTTATTTTCAAGGCCTTGAGCACCATTTTCACGGTCATGAAAATGTCTTCAGTTTTCTTCTGTGCCTTTCTTGAATCCCAGTGGATTCTCAGCCTCTTCCTCTGATTCATGCTTGTTCAAATTCAAGTCTGCAATACTTTCACTCAAAGAACCATTATAGCTTTCATCAAAAATAACATGAATGCTCTCTTCAACCAGTTTGGTTCTTTTATTGTAAACTCTATAAGCTTTGCTATTCAGAGAGTAACCAAGAAATATACCTTCATCACTTCTTCCATCAAACTTACCAAGATTGTCTTTTCCATTGTTGTGGATAAAACATGTACATCCAAAGGGCCTGAAGTATGAAATGTTTGGCTTCCTCCCTTTGAATAGTTCATAGGGGGTCTTCTTCAGAATAGGTCTGATCAAGCCCCTCTTCAGTATATATTTTGCTGTATTCACAGCTTCTGCCCAATAATGTTTTGGCAGCTTGTTCTCAAGAATCATTGTCCTTGACATATCTTCAAGAGTCTTGTTCTTTCTTTCAACAACACCATTCTATTGAGGAGTTCTTGGAGCGAAAAAGTTGTGAGTGTTACCATGCTTATCACAGAACAAATCAAACTCTAATTGATCATATTCTCTACGATGATCACTTCTAATTGAAGCTACATGTAGGTTTTCATAGTTTGAAGTTCTCTACAAAGATTTGAACATTCAGAGAGGGCTTCAGATTTTTCCTTTGAGAAACATAACCCAAGTATATCTAGAAAAAACATCTAGAACAACTAGCATGTACCTTTTACCTTTTGGAGTAGGAGTTCTCGTAGGACCACATAGATCCATATGAAGTAGTTCAATGGGTCTAGTTGTACTTAAAAACTTTTTTTGTCTTGAAGGAGCTTCTGGTCTGTTTGCCTTGAGCACAAGCTTTGCACATTTCATCTTCTTTGAACTTAATGGATGGCAATCCTCTTACCAAGTCTTTGGAAATAAATTTGTTCAAAGTGTGCAAACTGATATGACCAAGCTTACTGTGCCAAAGATTTGAATCATCTTTCAAAGCCTTGAGACACTTCAAACTTTCACCTGCAACTTTGTTAGTCTGAAAAGTATAAACATTGTTTGATTTAGAGGTTGTGAGAATGCAATCTCCTGATTTCTCATTTGGCACCACACACTTCTCTTTATCAAAGATAACTTTGATGCCATTGTCACAAAGCTGAGATACACTAAGCAAGTTAAATTTCAAACCTTCAACCAGATACACATCAGAAATAGAGTTTTCAGAATTTATACCAACTTTACCAACCCCAATAATATTGCATTTTCCTTTGTCACCAAGTGTAATTGAATCTTGAGATTTCTCTTTCAATTCTGAGAATAGAGATCTCTTTCCACTCATGTGTCTTGAGCAACCACTGTCCATAAACCACTTCTATTATTTGATGTTGGTGACAACCTGCAAACACCAATCACTGCCTTACCCAGCTGTTAGACCAAGTGTGAAATTTGAATTCATATTCAGGATCAACCATGTTAGGTGGTCTAACCGATTTAGGAACCCAAATCTGCTTAACTTGTCCTTTGAGTTGAAAATGAAAAGTGTTCCTCATTATGTGAGGGTCTCTTCTTCTAAATGGACAAGTCATCTTAACATGACTAGTTTTACAGCAGTAATGACATGTAGGAGAAGTTTTATTTCCAGCTTTCACGAATTTGGTATTATTCTTTCTTGGAAAATTTGGATTGAATCCAGTACCAGCTTTGTGAAGTGACTGTGAACTTCCTCCAAGAATCAAGTTCAACTTGTTTTCTGATCCAACAAGCTTGAATTTGACCAATTCTGATTCTTGAAGTTTCTCAGTAAGAGTAGTCTTTTGTTTATATAATTCATCAACTTGATGTTTTAGATTAACAAGGCTGTCACTCATTAAAGAGTTGTCAGTGACTACTTCCTTAACTTGTGTTTTCAAGGCTTTTAAAATGGTTTTCAAGGCCTTGAAATCACTATCAGTCTTCTTCTGAGATATTGCAAAATTTTGATTTAGAAAAACAAGTTGTAAGTTCTCTTTTGCTTGCTCATGAACTTTTTCTTTCAAAAGTCTGATCTCTTTCAGATAATCTTCCTCATATAAAAGCATTGTTCTAAGACAATCTGAAAGAGCTTCTTTTGGTTTTGAAATCAGACAGTTTACCATTACCTCAGTGTTCTTCTCTGAAATTTCATCATGCTTGGCCATGAAGCAGAGGTTGGCATTTTCATCTTCAGATTCAGATTCACTAGAGCTATCTGAATCACTCCATGAAGCTATCATAGCTTTCTTTCTTCTTTCATGATCTTTATTTTGAAAGCTCTCGATTTTCTTGTGCGGACAATCTCTTATCAAATGTCCTGCATCACCACACTCAAAGCAGTTCATAACTTTTGATTTATTTTGTGAAGAAGGCTTACCTTTGTAGTCCTTTCTACTGGATGGTCTATGCCTTTCTCTGTTGAATTCTCTGTTTCCAAAGTTTTTCTTCATTTTGAGAATTCTTGTAAATGCTTTGGAAATTAGGGCAATTGGATCTTCATCATCACCATCCTCATTTTCAAGGCTTTGAGTTCTCTCATTTTCCTTGGCTTTCAGAGCCAAGTTCTTGACACTATCAGGTAGCTCTCCATCAGCTTAATTCATAGATATTTCATGTGTCAGAAGCTTTCCTTGTAGGTCATCAAGTTGTAGAGTTGAGAGATTCTGAGCTTCTTCAATTGCTGTGGCCTTTGGTTCCCACTTTTCCTTTGGAAGACTTCTTAGAATCTTCCGGCACCTTTTCTTCATTGTAAAAATATTTTTCCAGTGAATCAAGGTTGTTTACAATGTCTGTGAACGTCTTGAACATGTCTCTGATGGACTCATTTGCATTCATCATAAACATCTCATATTGCCTGAGATAAATGTTGATCTTGGTTTGCTTCAAAGTAACCACAAGTTTATCCAGATTTCTTTGGCAGCAGCGCAGCCTGAAATCCTGTTGAATTCATCTGTACTCAAAGCACAATATAAGATGTTAATGGCTTTGTAATTCCTAGAAAATTGATTTAATTCAGAAGAGGAGAGTAAGTCTTCATACTTGGGAGTTCTAATCCCTTCTTTCTCTATGTAGAAGGTGTGAGGACCATTGAGAATAATGGTCCAAAGTTATATGTCTTGATCAATGATGAACATTTTCATCAAGGCTTTCCAGTGAGCAAAATTTTCTCCACAGAATAGAGGAGGTCTATTAGCAGCTCTTCCCTGAGAGAAACCACCATCACGTGCAATACTCACGATCACCAGATGGTTAAATCTATAAAGTGATACATGATCTGATACCAATTGAAAGTGTGAGTGTGAAGGTGTTAATGCAGCTAAGATACTCTAGAAGGGGGGGGGGGTTGAATAGAGTATGCCTGCTTTTTGCAAAACTTGGTAGGAAGATGAAAACTTGTGAAAACAGTGAAGTTCAAGGCCTTGAAAACAAGTTCAAGCCCTTGGAAGAAATGCAGTTTGTATACAGCAAGTAAGTCGTTTTCAAGGCCTTGAAAATAAGTTCAAACCCTTTAAAAACAGACAGTTTTGTGTGCTGTAACTACTATGAAAAATAATGAACTGTAAATGCAAGAGACAAGTAATTTATAGAGTTCAGTCCACTTGGAACTACGTCTCTACCTCAGGGATTAGATCCCTGCTGGATTTTCAACACAATTCTTATTAAACAAAACCTAAGCCCTAGAACTCAAGAAAAGAGAATTCCCCTACTCTATTACAACTTGTGGTTTTCCCTAACCTGTCTAGTACCTGCTCTAGCTAACTGATTAACTAAGAATTCTCTATTGTTTTCTTTGAACAATCCTTGAGAATGGATAAAGAGATAATACAAAAATGATCTACCAATGTAGTACAGTACAGAAGAACACTTAGAGTGTAGAAAATGCAGTGAAATATGCAGTGATTTTCTGTGAATGGATTGGAAGAATGATGAACGTATTTGATGCTTGTCAATCAGAAACTCTTTCTCTCTTATTGACCGTCGAGTGTTGTGTCTTGTTGCTTCAGAATTGAGCTCAATTTGAACTTCAAACAGCTCTGCAAATCTTCCCAGATTTTTAGCAACAAACTTCCTAATTTGTAGGCAACATATTTTGACTTCTTTGACATCTTGTCCAACGGTTCGATGATCACAATCTTCAGAGTTTTTGTTGTAATCTTTAAACATCTTGAGAAGCTGTCATCCAAGTCTGATTGATCACAGGATCAAAGTGTCCACCTGTTTCCAAATCTGCATAAGTTCAGTTTAGGAAACAATCTTGCAAAACTTAGAAATAAAATTTCCTGCAATGTTAAGGTCAAACAGATGATATTCTATGTTCAAAACGTGTTATAACAATTTGTCTTTCATCATCTAGTAACACTAAATCAAACATATGAAATATAGAGAGGGAATCAGTTCAGAGAGTTTGCAGAAAACTCCCCCTTAAAATGTTCACACAGATTCAGCAGTTTCAAGGCTTTGAATCCAGTTTCAAGGCCTTGATATTTTCAAGCCTCTGAGAACTGATTCAAGGTTTTGAAAGCTAGTTCAAGGCCTTGAAATAGTCAAACTTTTTCAAGCCTTGCACAACCTGATCTTACATGTTTTCTTTTTGTTTTGGATGGCTGATAGGATCTTGGCGGTGGCGGAAGCCAAGAAAAGGCTGAGGACGGGACAATTAGTCATCTAACCTCACACAAAATCGTAATTGGAAATCTAAGCTCCGAGAAAAAATTCAAACAACTTTTCCCTCTCAAAAATGGCGATTAGATGCCCAATTTTGAATTTTGGTAAGGTTATAAAACAAAGAGGGATTTGTTGGGAGGTTTTAGTACAAATTTTCCAAACGGGAATAGGGTAACTAGATTTTTCTAAATATTGGAGAGAGAGAGTTTTTTCTCTCTCGAGCACGCCCTCCTTCGTTTCTAATGTCGAGGTAAATTTATGTCTCTCACCCAATCCTTGTTATGTACTAGTCAGTGCCCTATCTTCCTCCCCATTGTGAACTTTTTTACCCGTAACCGGGTCACTTTAACCCGGTTATTTGGATCGCAAAATGATACAATTTTTTAATTATTTTTTCGTAGTGTTGTAAAATAAAGTTTACTCTACAATACTTCGAAAAGATTATCAAATTCTTGCACTTTTTAATCAAATCATCGGGTTAAAGTGACCCAATTAATAGTGCTAAAATAAAAATGGGGAGGAAGAGAGGGAACGGAGGTGGTACTAGTAGTAACTGAAAACTGAAAAATCACTGTTGCAGGGAACAAAAACTCATAAAGAGAAAATTTACTTCAAAATTAAATCAACATAAAATTAACCATTTTCAACAATGTAAAATGTTAGATCTATTTAAGAACTTCATGGCGGTAGCTAGATGCGCCATCATTCTAAGAAAGTAACGCGTATCATATATATTGTGTTACGTTTGTATGCTGTGTGTGTGCCTGTTCTTGTTTTGGGTTCTCCTACTTTTGGCGTAGCTCAGGTTCAGAGATAGTCTCCTGCTTGCCCTAGGCATACTTAAATTTTTGCCCGTAGTCGACTCTGGTGTTCTTATACTTTCCTTCTGTTCACTTCTCATAATGATATCTTTTGTCTTTGACGCGATTATTTATGTTCGTAGTGTTATATATCAAGCTTGTGCGCAACCTGACTAAATTTACGGGAGCCTAAAAATTATTGATAGTCGAGGAGCTTACCCGAGACCTTAATGAGGAGCAAATTTTTAAGTACCAACTACTAAGACTCAACCACTAGGCAAACCCTGAGTTAACGAGAAAATATCTCAACAAGATTCGCAAAGCCAAGTCGTTAAAAGTTATAACTCACGATTAGCAAACCCTGAGTTATCTTGCACGCACATGGTCAAAATTTGAAAATATATACCACTCTGTCCCACCTCTTCCTCCCCATCTCGACTTTTTGACTCGTATCTGGGTCACTTTGACCGAGTGATTTTGATAGCAAAATGATACGATATTTAGATATTTTTTCACCATGTTATAGAGCAACTTTTACTCTACAACACTATGAAAAATTTATCCAAAATATGCATCGTTTTGCTATCCAAATCACCGGGTCAAAGTGACCCAGTGAATAGTGGTAAAAGTCAAATTGGGGAGGAAGAGGTGGGACAGAGTGGTAAATTACATTGAAATAAGCTAAGTTCCAGATGAACCAGACACGAGTTAGGTTAAATACCTAGGCACAACCCCCGGCTCCAAACCCTAGCTTAGATCCAGCGACATCATAAACAACTTCCACAGTATGTTGCTAAACATTCCCAAATATCCCGAACAACGAAGAGTCTCAATTCGCCGCAAACGCCAAACACGCCTGCGAAACATTCCCGAAGTACAGTATCCCGGAGCCATCTATCAGAACCTCCACGTCGCCGCTGAAGTAGAACCTAATCATCGGTATCGACACTGCACTGTAATTGCTCAGATCGTAGCACGTGTCGAGAATCGACAACGCACCTGTAATCGGGTACTTCTTCATCTGTTTCCGGAACGCCGCCCTCATGGCGGCGTAAGCCTTCGTAGGGAAGCGGGTGACGACGGTGCCGGGGTCGATAATCATCCCCTAATTCGCAAACACCGATTTCGAGACCAGCAAATTCACTTTCCCATCAATTGGTCGGAAAGATTTTTTTGTTTGCTTTGCTTCAACGCACGTTTCGCATTTGTGGGATCTGTCAATTTTTGCACTAGGAAGATGTTCCATAGACATCAACTTGCGAATGGATTCAAGATTTTCATGTACTAATCTACTATACCATAAATTAGAAGACTCCAACAAGTAAATAGAATTGACGCTCTTATTCATAGCCTTAGTTGGCGTTACAGTCATTACATTTAGCTTGAACATACCATCGCTAAGGTATCCCCTACCTACATACGAACCACTTTTCACTAGTACAATTTTGTCGAATTCGAAGACAAGCTTGAATCCTTTCTTAACTAAAACGGATCCCGAAACCAAGTTCTTGAGAATCTCCGGCACGTGGAGCACATCGTTGAGCACGAGCATCTTTCCCGAGGTCATTTTGACAGACAGTGCCTTGTCCTTCGACGGTAGACGAGGCGGAGTTGCCCATGAAGACCGGTTCTCAAGTTTTCACCTCCTCATATTTGGTAAACATTGATTTGTTGTGGCGTATCGCGCCGGTGTCAACCCACCACTCCCTTGGGTTGCTTCCAATCATGTTCACCTCCGAGACGACCGCTGACAAGCGAATCCCATCATCCTCGTTTGGTTCCGAAACGTTGGCCTCGCTCTTCTTTTCTTTGTTCTTTTGAGGTTTGCGCTTCTTTTTGCACTCGCTTCGACGGTGTCCCGTTTTGCCGCAATTTAAGCACTTTCCCTTGAACGATTTCTCACCCGTATCGGCTGATTCCATGTCCTTAGCCTTTATTTTCTTTTTCGGCCCTTGTTCCACGACGTTTGCTTTGGCTTGCACCATTCCTGTTTTGGGGTCGGAGTTGCGGTTGTCCTCTTCAATCCTCAAACGCACGATGAGTTCCTCGAGTTTGATTTCCTTGCGTTTGTGCTTGAGATAATTTTTGAAGTCCTTCAACGATGGAGGCAACTTCTCAATTATAGAAGCGACTTGGAACGATTCACTTAGAACCATCCCCTCGGCATGGATTTCATGGAGAATAACCTGCAATTACTTAACCTGACTTATTATAGTTTTTGAATCTACCATACAGTATTTTAGGAATCTAGCCACTACAAACTTCTTGGCCCCGACATCTTCCGTTTAGTACTTTTTGTCTAATGACTCCCACAATTCCCTAGCGATTTTAGCACCACAATACACACTATACAATGAATGGTCTAAACCGTTAAGAATGTAGTTTTTAGCCAAAAAATCCGACTGCTTCCACACGTCTACCGCTGCCACAATTTCCTTTTCAGAATTTTCGGTCATTGCTGGTGCGTCTTCATTCAGAACGCCGGCCAAATTGAGGGTTGTCAAGTGGAATAGCATTTTTGTTGCCATCTCTTGAAATCCTTCCCGGTGAAATTTTTGGACGTTCCCCATTTCCGCCGATATCCATCACTATCGCGGGTCTGGTGTTACTTCCAAAACTGGTTCCTTCGGCCATTGCTGAAAATTTGCTATGGGGGGAAGGGGGTGCTATGGGGAGAAATTTTGCCTTGGGCCCAAGGCAAAATTTCTCCCCATAGAACCCCTCCCCACCCCCCTCCCATCACATGCTTAGAGACGAGTAGTAGTTTGGGGGAAGTGGAGGGGGGAAGGGGAGGGAGAAAATGGTGGGCCCGTGGGGGGAGGGGGAGGGGGAGATGAGGGAAGGGGGAAAAAGGAATGGGTTGGAGATGCCCTTATGGGTGTTTTCAAGGGAAAGAAGACCACAAATGTTCCTCGTTGCTTTGTGATAGTGCACACTACTCAGTACTAAGGACTTTAATTTGGTGGTAGCAGGACCAGTGTGCTAACTCATTGTTTCAGAAAAAATGTATATTTATGATTTATTTTAGCTTGCTCATAATTTTATAACCATTTAATTTCTTAATTTTTTTATCACCATTTACAATTGTCAGGTGAAATCTTTCTTGCTTGTTCTATCACATAAAAAATAAATCCCCACCAGTTGAAGTAGGGCTATGTTGAGTGCTGTAGTTCCAATTCCACTGACGGGCAAAAGGTTTATATATTCCCTCTTTTTAATCAGTTCACACCCTCCTTCTACAGTGGTCATAAGAGCCTGAGCCATCATACGTGTTGCAAGATTGACCTGAATCATAAATACAAGTGGAAAATAGAAAGTTTCCAGTGCGTGGGACAAACACTCAGGATATACTAGAAAGCTTTCCTTCAAATGAAAGTCTGTCTACCTATGATTATTCAATTTTGATAATGTTATAAAAAAATGTGTGGATCCATTTTGTTAAGAAGAACAAGTTTATGAAATTACGAATCAGGATGGCATGTCATAACACCTATGAGCTGATGGCCAGAGAGAAGTTAGAACCTGTACAGGAATCTCACCCGAAAAAAAAAATTAACTGCCAGAAAGAACTTACAAAGTCTGGAGAATTGCTGCTGTAAAGCACAGACGATCTCGTGCATAGACACGATGGCCTTAAGGCTTTATTCTCTCCCAATAGGTATTGTTGATCCGGAGCGAAGGCCTCCCAGGATAATCGCCTCTGACCGTGCAAGCAGAAGTACCGTCTGCATTTCACCCTTCGAACTTGTTAATTGGTGTGAATATCTCTCTGTGTTGAAGGAGGAAAAGTATTGGTTTCGGAATGCATTAACAGAGGAAGGTGTCTGCCTTTTAAAGAAGACAGACAGCTGTTAGAAAGAGTTGGGAACTGTTGGGAACGAAAAAAACGGTTGCAACTGTTCAAAAAGAGCAGTTACAAAAACTGTTTGATGAAGAATTAAATTCGAGATGAATTACAATTCTGAAAAAAGAGTTGGTTTTTGACCCAAAAAGATTATGTCCTGATTAATCAGGCCCAAGCCCACACCACGTCCCGGCCCATGCCCGAACCCGAGACCGAGCCGAGCTGGACAGACGACGGCGGCGGCGCGCGCGTGTGGTGGTTGAGACCATAGCTATGACCTCCCTCCCTAACAAAATTGCTTCACCCAAAGGGCGTGCCCTATAGTGCAAACTTGAACTACATATGTTGAACAAGTTTGTTCTTCCCTCCAATGTGGGATGAATTAGTTTTCCCACTTGAAGTATCCTTCTTCACCTTCTTGAGGTAGCCATCTGTACCCTAATTTTTCATTCATCCGAACTCGATCTGGGTCGAAATAAAGTAGTAGGATGATCTCCTCGACACAAAGTTTCCATAATTACTTTCACCTCAACGAATCGATAACCCGATCCTTCACAAAGCGGGTCCAAAGTCGACCCGAAATCGGCATTTTTCCAACAATCCCCAACATGAATGATAAAAGTGGCTAAGTAGCCGGAATATCAAAAAGGATTGAGAGAGATATCACGCGAACGATAATCGCATCGAGAAGGTAGTCAGAGACTTTAACCGTTCTCTTAGTGAAGTACCAACGGGTATACTGGCTTGTCAGTAGCGAATCGCCTTGAAATGCTTGTCGTGACGTATACCTAGTCATTAGCACCCACACGGTTATCATTCTTCCAGTTACGGTTCTCATTGTAGTGCCCGTTTTGGCCTTGGAACAATTATGTCTTGGTTTCATGAGTGGTCTTAGAGAATTTAGCCTCGTCATTCTCCTACAACCGGCCCCCAGTTCCCACTCATATAGGTGAGTCTCATAAAGAGTATCTTGCCATACCCACTTGGTATTTTACTCAAGATATGAGCTCATTAAAAGCTTCAGTGCTTATCCTTGTCCAATGAAAGCGTCACTCGGCGTTCACCCTAGGAATAGGATAGGAAATTAAATTTCCTCAGTGACTAAATATTTGCACAATAGGTTGGTTGGCCCTTTGAACTTAGTTATTGGGATCTCCAATCATCTAATTTGGGTTTCCACTATGTGAAACTCGGTGAGATAGGCTTTAGTCCCATTCTCCTCGATTAACTAAACACTTCCTCTCTCGGTATTCCCTTGGTTAGAGGGTCTGCTAAGTTCCCCTTAGACTTCACGTAATCGATCGATATTATTCCATTTGAGAGAAATTGTTTAATGGTGTTATGTCTACGACGAATATGTCTAGACTTACCATTATAGATACTGTTTTGTGCCCTTCCAATGGCCGATTGACTATCGCAATGGATGCAGATAGGTGGCATTGGTTTTGGACACATTGGAAGTTCTTCCAGAAACTGTCAAAGCCATTTCGCTTCTTCCCCTGATATATCCAAGGCAATGAATTCAGATTCCATTGTGGATCTTGCAATGCAGGTCTGTTTAGAAGACTTCCATGACACGGCTGCACCTCCTAGGTAAAAAACATACCAACTTGTGGATTTATAATCCCTTGTATCCGATATCCAATCGGCATCACTATACCCTTCAAGTACGACTGGGTACCTAGTATAATGCAGTCCGTACGTTAAAGTATGTCTTAGATACTTTAGTACCCGAGTCAGTCCTTTCCAGTGATTTGCACTAGGATTGCTCGTGAATCGACTGAGTTTGCCAACTGCTTGAGCAATATCGGGTCTGGTGCAGTTCATGAGATACATTAGACTTCCGATAACTTGAGCATATTCGTTTTGCCGTACACTCGCCCCATGATTTTTGGCGAGGTGTAGATTAAGATCAACAGGAGTCTTAACTTCCTTCCCGTCGTTCTTGTCGAATTTCTCAAGTATCTTTCCAACACAGTGTGACTGAGATAATGTGTATCAATTTGATGTTCTAGTGATTTTCATACCTAGTATAACATCAGCGATACCCATATCTTTCATGTCAAACTTTGTTGTCAACAATCTCTTTGTTGAATTGATGATATTCTTATTACTTCCCATAATTAGCATATCATCGACACATAAGCAAACAATAACATAACCAGCACGAGTGGTTTTGTAATAAATACACTTGTCACATTCATTTATATGACATCCATTTGATAACATTGCATTATCAAATTTTATATGCCATTGCTTCGATTCTTGTTTCAGCCCATAAAAAGATTTAACTAACTGACAAACCTTGTTTTCTTGTCCGGGAACGTGAAAACCTTCAGGTTGTTCCATGTAAATCTCTTCATCCAATTCACCGTTCAAGAAAGCGGTCTTTACATCCATTTGGTGAATTTTGAGATTATTTATAGCAGCAAGCGCTATAAGCATGCGAATGGATGTAATCCTTGTGACTAGTGAGTAGGTATCAAAGTAATCAATACCTTCCTTTTGTTTGTATCCCTTTGCTACAAGGCGAGCCTTGTATTTTTCGACAGTTCCATCGGTTTTAAGCTTTCGCTTAAAAATCCATTTGCATCCCACTGGTTTGCAACCCGGTGGAAGACTCACCAATTCCCATGTGTGATTTTGAAGTATTGATTCAATTTCACTATTTACCGCTTCCTTCCAATATGTCGCCTCACTGCTAGACATAGCCTCCTTGTAGGATTAAGGCTCATTTTCTACCATATAGGTAAGAAAATCCGGTCCAAAGGTCTTTGCTGTTTTGGCCCGCTTGCTACGTCTAGGTTCACTACAACAAATACTGCCTCCGTTGACAGCAAAAGTTGTCGGTAGATAGCTTAAATTTGTCGGCAGATATTCTACCGACATAAATTGGTTTGTCGATCCGTAGTCACAATAGCTCCGTCGTTAGAGTGATAACCGATCTGCAGAAAGAGTAAGCAGTGACATAAATTTCTGTCGGTAGTTTCGTTCTACTGACTATGTCCTTTTGTCGCCTTTAAAACTGGCGACAAACATATATTCATGTGTAGTTAGATAGATGACATCCAAAATAGTCACTAGAAGAGAAGTTTGTCGGTACTTCATCTTTCTTATGACGTTCGTGCTTGTCACCTTTATCGCAACTTAATAAAAAAAAGCACTTTTGAAGACCATCCAAACATGCTGCCAAACATAAACAAGATGCCATAAATTGGCATTTTACATAAGAAATAAGTTGGCTACAGACACTACTTGCATTCAGCAACATGTCATAAATTGCCAAAACTACATAAAACTTAGCATCACAACCCAGTTCAAAAAAATTCAAAGTCGCAGCAGATTCGAGCTTAGTTCAAAACTACACAATTCATTCCAGATTCTAGTCTAGTTAATAGAAATAATAGATGTAGTAGACATAGTGCAATCAAAACTCTGTGGCATGAACTATATATAGCAATCCATTCACGAACACCTGGTCCAAAAATTACATACTTGCTTGTAGTGGGTTGCTAATTATGGCCACCCTTTGCTCGTATCAGTCGCTTCTAACAACCTCCTGACCACGTCCATCTCTAGACGCCTTACTGGGTTCATACCACAATAGTACCTCGCCCACATTTCGTCATTCTTTTCGCTGAAGCCAGCAGAAACATATAATATATGCACCTGGGTTGTAAGCTGAGATTTGATGTCGTTGCTACCTTGTTTTCTCATGAGTTGTCCTGCTTTCTCATCTGAATATCTGGAAATACACAAGGCTGCCAATTAAATGAACCCAAACTAGGAATATAAGAGCAGATCAAATAAAATGTTCATAAACAATCGCTACTTCATCATTCAATCAATTCGATGTTACAAGGAATGTACCCTCAAAGCAAGCCCAAGCAATGCGCTGAGTTGAACTGCTCATGAGCTACAGTTGTGTGTTCGCTCATTCCTTTATAAAATATCGTGTCAATTTGCACAAAATTAGCTGAAATCTCAAAGGCAGGGATAATAGAAGCTTCTGAACCAGACTTCAAAGCATCCTGCACATGAAATAAAATAATCTGAACAGCAATTCAGAGCTAAATTCATACCGACAGTATCTGAATCAAGCAATTTTGTCCATCACCTCAGATCACTACTAGTAAACACGCAAATGCCATGCCGTATCACAGAGTAACAAAATCACATATTAATTCTATATAACTGAATTAGGCAAGAGATGAATACATCACTCAGCTATGGCGTCTAATAAATTTACAATTGGAAAAACAGTCTAATAAATTTACAATTGGACAAACAGTCATAATCCTGACTCGCTTCTGAGATTGACATAAGTGTGAAGCATCAGTAGAACTTAGTACAGGTTATTAGAGATATTTAACATATTCAGGTAAAAAAAAAACGGACATGTAGCAGCAGAAGAATGACAAAGAAGGTCACCCAGAAGAAACATGGGTTATTAGATATGTTCTATATTTTGAGGTTATGCAAGAGACGAATGTATTACCCTTGGTTTGGATTTGACACTATGTGAACTTTATTTTTGCCTTGACAGTGTAAACAAGAGTCATATAATAATCATTTTAAGATGTTTGACACTACATTATTCAGATTTTGGATGTGTTTTAAGATTTGAAGGTGCTCGAAATTCAGGACAGTCAGCTGGGGTTGGTGGTTAACTAACAAGTCCAAAACATAAAAACTGTAGCAAATGATTGATCGGCTTTAGTGCAATACCGTTGCCGTAATAAGCACAGAGCATCACACAGACCTTAGTTAATGTATAAAGTGATCATGGTGAATTAATCGTCAGTTGTGTAATTTGGTGATGGTTAAGAAAATCAAGCTTATGCAGACGTCACTTAAATTGATGAACTGTAATTTATTTTAATAGTAAGTCTCCTAGTTTTTTCTGCTTCCTTTAGCCCTGATCATTTTCTCTTATACTTGGTTCTATAATATCTAATAGCTCAGCTAAAACATGGTTATGTTCCTTGCAGATTCATAAATCAGCAGTCATTTACAACCAGCAGTCATAAATCAGCAGTCAAACGACAAAGTTTATAAGAGCTTGGTTTAGCCATTAACTGAGCAAAAAAATGAGCTTAGTATCAGAGCAAGCATGTTGGCATTAATAAAAGATAGGCCTCAATCTCACAAAATTTTGTGAAGTCAACAAATTAAAGATGCTGCTACGGATTAACATCCATACAGCAACTTAACGTTATCTATGGGATGCGGCCACACGAGATAGGAGGATATATCTGCTTCCCATCCTTCTTCGAGGAAGCATGTGCCAAATAAAATCGCAGCAAAATAGCAAATAGACTGCACGTAAATTAAAAAAAAATGCATAGAGAGATCACCTGCCACAAAGAAGGGAATGAACAACGTGCACTTAGAAGATACCAAGTTAATCATCTGCCAATATACCTGTAGAAGAGCCCATCTTGTCAAGAGCAGAGGCATGAAAATCCATCAAAAATACAGACCAGACGTTATCAATGAAAATCCATCTAACACATACCACCCTGTTATCTAATTCCAAATCGAACACCCCTTGAACGAAATCCATACCCATTCAACCCTAGAACAAACCCATATTCCAAATACCTAATCCAAACCAGATGAGAGAAAGAACGAACCATTTGAATACGAAGAAAGGACGGATAACATATCATATGAGAGATAGGGAGGAACTGAAAAACCTGCAACGAAGTCTCCCTTCTCGCCCGATGACCCTTTGGGGATAGGCACAACAGATGTGTTTCAGTTCTTGCTTTGGGTTGAGATTTCTTTGGTTAGGTTCCCCACAGAGAGATTAGACCTCGATCAGACCTTGCAGAGAAAACCCCACAGAGAAGAGCGACTGCGACGTGTCGGGTGGTCAACGGCGACTGCGATGTCAAAACTGGTTGTGTGAACTGAAATCAACCCTGAAATCAACTGAATTATTCAAACCCCCAATTTGTGAAATCAACCGAGGAACCCTAGAAAATGGAGAGAAGGGGAAAAACAACAGTAGAAGAAAGGGAAGGGAAGTTATTTACCTATTGACTGGTCGATTCAGAGAGCGAGGGGAGAGAGCGAGAGAGGAGTTGCAGACTAGTCGATTCAGAGAGCGAGGGGAGAGAGCGAGAGAGGAGTTGAAGACTGGTCGATTCATAGAGCGAGGGAGAGAGCGAGAGAGGAGTAACAGACATAGAGATAGAGATGTATTACCGTGGTGTTGAGTTGAGTTGACTTCGTGGGTTTCTCTAGTGAGGTCTCGTGTGTGTGTGTTTTTTTTTGTGTGTCAAAATTCAAAGTAGGTGAATTGCTAGAGCCGGAATGTTTTCAATTTCCCTCCCACAAATTGCTAGAGCGGGAATGTTTTCAATTTATCCTCAAAAAAGTATGTACATTTACTTATTGTTGACAATTATGTGAGTCACCAAAATATATGGTTTGTCAATATAATTAATTGTCCGAGATGAAAACCAAGCGCATAACATTCTTGACTAAATTTTTATTTAAAAATTACAATGTTGACAAACAAAAGCACATATATCGACAAACAAAAATATTGTCAATTAATCACCTAACTAGCTACAGAAAACTGCATGTCGACAAAAAAACTGTCAACAAAGGTCATATTTGTTGTAGTGGTTCTACCTCTTCGTCGGGCTGTTCAGATGTGGAGTCACGAGTTCGTTTGGAAATTTCCACATTCTTGGTTTTGTACGGAAATACATCTTCAAAAAATGTAGCTGAACAAGACTCAAAAATAGTATTTTCGCGTATATCTTCAATTTCTGATTTTACAACCAGAAATCTATATGCACTACTATTATGAGTGTACCCAAGGAAAACGCAGTCCACCGTTTTTGGTCCCAACTCAACCTTTTTAGGTTCCGGTATTGCTACCTTTGCGAGACACCCCCACACATTGAGGTATTTGTATGATGGTGCTCTTCCTTTCCCTATTCATATGGAGTTTTGATAAGCCTTTTTCGAGGAGTCCTGTTAAGGATAAGGTTAGCGGTCAGCAGGGCTTCCCTCCACAAGTTCTAAGGTAAACCCAAAATTACAAGTAATGCATTCATCATTTCCTTTAGAGTCCGGTTTTTCCTCTCCGCAATGCCATTTTGTTGTGGCGAATACGGTGCCGTAGTTTGATGAATAATCTCACTTTCTAGAAAAATGTCCTTAAGTGGTGATTCATATTCACCTCCTCGATCACTACGCACAATTTTAATTTTCCTATCCAATTGATTCTCTACTTCGTGTTTGTAGTGTTTGAACATATCTACTGCTTCGTCTTTGCTTCTAAGAAGATAGACGAAGCAGTATTTAGTGAAATTATATAACAAAAGTAATGAAGTATTTCTTTCCTCCTCTTGTTTGCGTATATTTTCGATTGCATATATCCATATGGATTAACTCAAGAGGGGGTGTCACTTTCCCATCAATTGGTCGGAAAGATTTCTTTGTTTGCTTTGCTTCAACGCATGTTTTTGTGGGATCTATCAATTTTTGCACTAGGAAGATGTTCCATAGACATCAACTTGCGAATGGATTCAAGATTTGCATGTCCTAATCTACCATGCCATAAATTATAAGACTCCAACAAGTAAATGGAATTGACGCTCTTATTCATACCCTTAGTTGGCTTCACAGTCATTACATTTAGCTTGAACATACAATCGCTAAGGTATCCCCTGCCTACATACGAACCACTTTTCACTAATACAATTTTCTCGGCTTCGAAGACAAGCTTGAATCCTTGCTTAACTAAAACAGATCCCGAAACAAAGTTCTTTCGAATCTGCAGTACGTGGAGCACATAGTTGAGCACGAGCATCTTTCCCGAGGTCATTTTGAGAGTGACAGTGCCTTGTCCTTCGACGGTAGACGAGGCGGAGTTTCCCATGAAGACCGGTTCTCCATTTTTCACCTCCTCGTATTTTGTAAACATTGATTTGTCCGAGCAAATGTGGCGTGTCGCGCTGGTGTCGACCCACCACTCCCTTGGGTTGCTTCCAATCATGTTCACCTCCGAGATGACCGCTGACAAGCGAATCCCATCATCCTCGTTTGCTTCCGCGACGTTGGACTCGGTCTTCTTTTCTTTGTTCTTTTGAGGTTTGCGCTTCTTTTTGCACTCGCTTCGACGGTGTCCCGTTTTGCCGCAATTTAAGCACTTCCCCTTGAAAGATTTCTCACCCGTATCGGCGGATTCCATGTCCTTAGCCTTTATTTTCTTTTTCGGCCCTTGTTCCACGACGTTTGCTTTGGCTTGCACCATTCCTGTTTTGGGGTCGGAGTTGCGGTTGTCCTCCTCAATCCTCAAACGCACGATGAGTTCCTTGAGTTTGATTTCCTTGCGTTTGTGCTTGAGATAATTTTTGAAGTCCTTCCACGATGGAGGCAACTTCTCAATTATACAAGCAACTTGGAACGATTTACTTAGAACCATCCCCTCGACATGGATTTCATGGAGAATAACCTGCAATTACTTAACCTGACTTATTACAGTTTTTGAATCTACCATACAGTATTTTAGGAATCTAGCCTCTACAAACTTCTTGGCCCGACATCTTCCGTTTTGTACTTTTTGTCCAAAGACTCCCACAATTCCCTTGCGGTTTTAGCACCACAATACACACTATACAATGAATTGTCCAATCTCGTTTAGGACCAACAACGCTTGTCCACAAAAGCTCTTTCGAGCACTAGAGTAGCTCCATCTAAAGCGAGAAAAATAATGTTAACTGAGTAAGCCAAACATTTTGAGAATATAATTTGATTAGTCAAGGCGTTATACTTTATATCTTTCAGATAATATTATAGAGTGATTTTGGCTCTACAATATTAGAAAATAATCACCCATTCTTGTTTGGTTCCGCCAATCAAATAACCTCTTTATGATGCATTTGTAACCTTAGCAAAAAAGACATGACACATAACTTTAGTCAAAACAATGAAAATCCCCAATGTGACATGTTTAGTGTACTTTTGTTGGTCTTTCTAGAGACAGGCATCAGATTGAGCATCACTCTGATACTTCCACAGAAAACCTAGTGATATACTTCCTCCGTGTCTTTACTTTCCTCATGTTGTAAGAACATGTGCAGACGACAAATTTACCATTCCACTTTCACATAAAGTCCCTCTTTGTCCCTCACTCTCATTTACCTATCATATCTTTTTTTGATACTTCGGAAAAAAAACAAGTTCCAAGTTCAAAGTTACACATAAGGGACAAACCTGACAAAACGAAACCCATCCCAATAACACATACATTCCAATCCCCATTATATATGTCACCAAAAGCCCTTTTACAGTCTGGTATCTCAAAATAGAATTTCATGTGCTCATTTTGCTCACATCCCAGGTTGGCCATTGCGTTAGCCACTTCATTGGCATCCCTAGTTACATGAGAGAAGCTTCCATTCATCCTATTCATGATGTGAATTCCATCTTTGACTTGGATGCTCATTGAATCAGGTCCCTGCTTCTCACCTCGGAATATAGAAATTGCCTCCAAACAATCACTTTCAAGCACAGCTTTGTACCAATTGTTTGTGTATATCACTGTGATGCCGATGTAGATGACTTAAAGCTCACTCTCTAAACTTGTAACCTTATTGAGTCTCCCAAAGAAACCCATCTTCCAGTTTCCTTTGTCATCTCTTCCAACACCTCCAAACCCAGCATGTTCATTGTTGAGTCTTACACATCCATCCACGTTCACTTTGATGGATACTGCCACATGAAACATCCATTTAGATAAAGGATTATGTAAATGAAAGGAGAAAGGGGTAGGGATTTGAGAGAAAGCTCCTTGTATGAGCTTGGTCTGCTTCCAAACTTGCTGCATACAGACAATCTCAGTATCCAACACATTGTTAAAAATGTGGTGATTTCTCTTCTGACCTAGATATTCCACAAAGTCACAGGGAAAACAATATTCCCTTTAAAATTATGCACCAAATATTTGATTTTAATATTTCTATCCAACCAATATTTAAAATTGATACCTGAGTTGGCACTATCAGAGTGCCAATCACTTACCCAAATATCAATCAATTTTTTTTTTCACTTTATTGCAAGTAATAAACAGATGCTTGTTCAGTTCCCGTATCACATAAAGTACAACAATCATTCGTAGTCAAACCTCTGAACCTTCTGGATTCATTAGTAAGTAATTTTTCATGAAGAGCAATCCAAATAAACTGAATCAACTTATGTGGAAATTTCAATTTCCACTATGTAATCCACACTCCACTGCCTCTACTCACTTGATTTTGGGTAATACCATTGTCAATTGAGTTATAAGCAGCATACACCTTAAAAGCCCCATAATTGGAGCCTTTCCAAAAGGGTGTATCCATTCCCCTAGGTTGGGAGGGAATGTTCACACCAAGAATGATGTTTTTGATAGCCTCATTACAAACCTAATTCAAAGCACTGAGATCCCAGCACCCCTCAAAGTTAATAATACTCCCCACCTTCTGTGGTGAAGTCTCAGTATTGATCTTATGGCACTGGGCTTCAGATCCACACCACCAATTATTCCATATATCAATTATTGACATCCCCAAGATTTCACTTGAGGTTCTTTTTCAGATAACTCTTATTCATCTCCATCCCCCTCCAAATAGGGGACACACTTCCTTTTTTTTTTTGCACATAGAGTGCTATTTTTCATATATTTATGTTTCACAACTTTGCACCAAAGAGCTTCTTTGTTGAATTCAATGTTCCAACAAAGTTCAGCAATAAGAACCAGATTTTGAACTCTTGCTTTTTTAACCCCCAGGCCACCTCTGTCTTTGGGGAGGCAAATAATCTCCCAATTGACAAGGTGAATTTTCTTTTTATCCGTAGAGTCCTCCGAAATAAAATTTTTGCAAATTTTATCAATACCATTCATATACTCACATGTAAGGGATAAATTTGCATACAGTAGGAGGGAATATCAGATAAGACACTTTTGGTGAGAGTCACTCTACCAGCAAATGAGAGCAACTTACTCATCCAGCCAGACATTCTTAAGCTCAAATTGTTCATGACCTCTTAATTGCTATCCTTATCCAGTCTATCATGTATCAAGTTAATCCCCAAGTACTTCCCCAAATTCCCAGTTTTAGGAATACCAATAATACTATTAATAGCATTTCTGCTACCCACAGGGGCATTATTAGAGAAAAAGATTTTAGATTTTTGAATGTTAACTTTCAACGCAGATAGACCCTCAAAATCTAACTAGTACTCAGATCACTTCTACCAAAGTGTAAGGTCATAGGTTACAAGGCTTGAAATATAAGAACTATTTCAAGGCCTTGAATCAGCTTTCAAATCCTTGAATCTGTTCTCACAGGATTGAAGCTATTTTCAAGGCCTTGAAACTGGATTCAAAGCCTTGAAACTGAATAACCTTTATGCTTATTCTCAGAGGGAGTTTTCTGTATACTCTTGCAATCTGATTTATACTCTCTCATTCATATACTTGGTTTATTATTATTTGATGATGAAAGACAAATTAACTCGACTCATTTGAACATAAGAAATCATCTGTTTTACTATGCATTTGCAGCGAATTCTATTTCCTAGTTTGCAGGGATAGTTTCCTAAACTAACTTGTGCAGGAAAGGAAACAGTTGGAGAAGATGATTCTGTGATCAATCAGACTTGAATGGCAGCTTCTCAATCCGTTTAAATGCAATATCACAACAATATATCTGAATATTGTGATCATCTAACCGTTGGAGAAGATGTCAAAGAAGTCAAAGTTTGTTTCCTACAAAATAGGAGATTTGTTGCTGAAAATCAGGGAAGATTTAAAGAGCTTTTTGAAGTATAAGCAGAGCTCATTTCAAAGAAGCAAAAGAGAACATTCAACAGGCAAAAAGAGATACACAATTCTGGATTGAAAATCATCAAAGAAGCACATCACTCTCACAATCCAACACACAAAAGTTCACTGCATTCTTCACTGTAGTTCTCTACTCTAAGCGTACTTCTTTATTGTACTTTATTGGTAGATCATTTATGTGATACTTCTATACAACATTCTCAAGGATTCTTCAAAATGAACAATAGAGAATTCTTAGTTAATCAGTTAGCTATAGCATGTATAAATAGGTTAGGGAGAACCACAAGCTGAAACACAGTAAGGCAATTCTCTGTGCTTGAGATCTAGGGCTTAGATTTTGATTAATAAGAATTGTGTTGAAAATCCTGCAGGGATAAGATCCCCGAGGTAGACACGTAGGTCCAAGTCGACTGAACTCTATAAATCCTTTGTCTCTTACATCTACAGTTCATTCATATTCATAGTTTTTACAGCATTCAAAGTTGTCTGTTTTTCAAGTGTTTGAAACTCCTTTCAAGGCCTTGAAAAAGACTTGTTTATCTATTATTTCATTTCAAAGGCTTGAATTTGTGTTCAAGGCCTTGAAATCCTTTGCACTAAAACTAAAATTCTTTTCCTCCTCTAGTTTTGCAAAAAGTTGGAATACTCTATTCAACCCCCCAGCTTCTAGAGTATATGTGCTGCATATTCTTCTGCATACTCCCCTTTCAATTGGTATCAGAGCTTGTATCACTATATAAGATTTAACCATCTGGTGATCACGAGTACTGCAGGTGATGGTGGTTTTTCACTGGGAAAAGCTTCTAACAGAACTCCTCTATTTTGTGGAGAAAATTTTGCTCACTGGAAAGCCCTGATGAACATGTTCATCATTGATCAGTACATAGAACTTTGGACCATTATTCAGAATGGACCTAACACTTTCTTTACATAGAAAGATGGGATCAGAACTCCCAAATCTGAAGGCTCACTCTCCTCTTCTGAGTTAGAACAATATTATAAGAATTTCAAAGCTATTAGCATCTTGTATTGTGCTTTGAGTACAGATGAATTCAACAGGATCTTAGGATGCACAACTTCCAAGGAAATCTGGGATAAGCTCGTGGTTACATTTGAAGGAACTAGTCAAGTCAAGCAGACCAAGATCAATATTTATCGCAGGCAATATGAGCTGTTCAAGATGAATGCAGATGAGTCTGTAATGACCCGATCACGCATTTATGACAAAAATTACCGGTTAACGGTAAACACGCGGAAATTATCAATCAATACACTTCCAAACATCCAAAATTCAACCAGGAGGATACACCAGTCCACCAGACAACATTGTTAATAAAATCTCTGAAATATTGACACGTGACAGATTCATTAAAAATACCGTTATACATATCTCGCCAAATAGTGAATAGATAAAAATTTTCCTTTTTAACCAGATTCTACAATCTAGTCTACTCTCATTCACAAAAGAATTTGTGACACAAATTACACATTGACCGTGATTTATAAATTACAATCCATTGTTGAGAAGCCAAACGATACTAATCAAATCACAAATATACATAGCAGACATGGTAACTGTAGGAGACAAAGGATAATATTTCATACCTCTAGATTACCGATTGGTACTGAAAAGTCCAATGATCAGCCACCCGCACCTTTACTCAACCCATTTTACATAGGAGCTTAGACAAAATCAATGACACAACTAGAATAATTGATATTACAGATGTCCAAGCCTCTTTTTAAGAAAAATAAGCCAAAAAGAACAAACTAAAACTGTTCAGCCGCCAAGGAAACTTCGACCACGAAATATATAGCTGTGTTCTAATCATTCTCTAAGAGAATGACTCCAATATTCACTATCTTGTAAGACACCATCCCCCCCCAAACAAACTACGAACTCCCCCCCTTTTGTTTGCCAGAGACATATTTTTTTCTTATTCTCATCCGCCCACCTCTCTAGGTTGTGACTAAGCTCTCCAACCTTGGTTTGCTGGCAAGTTTTACTTGCAAAGATGATTTGTGAAGGGGCCCACTCATTGCATGTTTTTCTAGTATTATTGTAGGAACCCTCAACCAATAATAAAAGACATAAAGCCCCTAGTTCTATTTTCTTGAAAATAATACAATTCCTTGTGTATGTCTACAACACTATCAAAAAGACAATTATTAGTATTTATCTGACTGTCACCCATTGCTTTCCAATATCATTTGTCATAATACTATAGCAAAAAGTAACGATGAAAATTCTATCAAGTAACCCCAAACAAGGAAATATCAAGATACTACCATGTATCATCATACTGAAGTCACACCTCTTTAAACAACTTATGTATTACAATATTTTATGCATTCGGACTGTCACAGAGTCTATCAGAGATATGTTCAAAAAGTTCACATACATTGTAAACAACCATGATTCACTGAGAAAGCACATTTCCATTGAAGAAAAAGTGAGGAAGATACTGAGAATTCTTCCAAAGGCCAAATGGGAACCAAAGACAACAGCTATTGAAGAAGCTTAAGATCTCTCATCACTAAAACTTGATGACCTACAAGGGAAGCTCATGACACATGAAATATCCTTGAATGAAGATGATGGGGAGCTACCTGATGGTGTCAAGAACTTAGCACTCAACGCCAAAGAGAATGAGAAAATTCAAAGCATTCAAATTGAAGATAATGATGATGAAGATCCTTTTACATTGATTTTCAAAGCCTTAACCAGAATTCTCAAAATTAAGAAAAACTTTGGAAAAAAAGACTTCAGCAGAGAAAGAAACAGATCATCCAATAGCAAGGACAACAAAGGTAAGTCTTCTTCACAAAGTAAATCCAAAGTCATGACCTGCTTTGAGTGTGGTGATGCAGGACATTTGATATGAGACTGTCCACACAAGAAAAGAAAGAACTTCCAAAAAAAAGACCGTGACAGGAGAAAGAAAGCTATGATAGCTTCATGGTGTGATTCGGATAGCTCAAGTGAATCTGAATCTGAAGAACATGCCAACCTATGCTTCATGACCAAGCATGATGAAAGTTCTGAGAAGAACATTGAGGTAATGGTAAACTGTCTTATTTCAAAACCAAAAGACGCTCTTTCAGATTATCTCAGGAGAATGCTTTTAAATGAAGAAGATTATCTGAAAGAGATCAAACTTTTGAAGGAAAAATTCCATGAGCAAGCAAAAGAGAATTTACAACTTGTTTGTCTAAATCATAATCTTGAAATCTCTCAGAAGAAAACTTACAGTGATTTCAAGGCCTTGAAAACACAAGTCAAGGAAGTAGTCACTGAGAACTCTTTGATGAGTAACAGCATTGTTAATCTAAAAAATCAAGTTGATGAATTGGATAAACAAAAGGCTACTCTTGCTGAAAACTTCAAGAATCTGAATTAGTCAAAGTCAATCTTGCAGGCTCAGAACATAAGTTAAATTTGATTCTTGGAGGAAGTTCAAAGTCCGTTCATTAAACTGGTATTGGATACAATCCAAATTTTCCAAGAAACAACAATACCAGATTTGTGAAAGCTGGAAGCAAAACTTCTCCTAAATGTCATTTTTGCAACAAGATTGGTGATATGAAGATGACTTGTCCTTTCATAAGAAGAGACCCTCGCATAGTGAGGAACACATTTCCATTTCAAATCAAAGGACAAGTTAGACAGATTTGGGTTCCTAAAGGGGTCAGACCACCTAACATGGTTGATCTTGAGTATGAGTCCAAATTCAACACTTGGTCTAGCAGCTGGGTAAGGAAGTGATTGGTGGTTGCAGGTTGTTACCGACATCAAAGAACAGAAGTGATTTATGGACAGTGGTTGCTCAAGACACATGAGTGGAAAGATATCTCTATTCTCATAATTGAAAGAGCAATATGAAGGTTCAATTACTCTTGGTGACAAAGGCAAATGCAACATTATTGGTATTGGAAAAGTTGGTACAAATTCTAAAAACTCTATTTCTGATGTGTATCTAGTTGATGGTTTCAAATTTAACTTGCTTAGTGTATCTCAACTTTGTGATAATGGTAAAAAGGTTATCTTTGATAAAGAGAAGTGTGTGTTGCAAAATGAGAAATCAGGAAATTGCATTCTCACAGCCTCTAGATCAAACAATGTTTTACCTTCCAGACTAACAAAGTTGCAGGTGAAAGCTTGAAGTGCCTCAAGGCCTTGAAAGAGGATTCAAATATTTGGCACAGAAAGCTTGGTCATATTAGCTTGCATACCTTGAACAAACTAATCTCAAATGATCTGGTAAGAGGATTTCCATCTATCAAGTTCAAAGAAGATGATGTATGCAGAGCTTGTGCTCAGGGTAAGCAGACCAGAAGCTCATTCAAAGCCAAGAAGTTTGTAAGTATCTCTAGACCTGTTGAACTACTTTACATGGATTTGTGTGGTCCTATGAGGACACCAACTCCAAAAGGTAAGAAGTATATGCTAGTTATTGTAGATGATTATTCTAGGTATACTTGGGTTATGTTTATGAAAGAAAAATCTGAAGCCCTCTCTATAGTTTCAAAACATTGCAGAGAACTTCAAAATATGAAAAACCTACCCATTGCTTCAATTAGAAGTGATCATGGTAGAGAATTTGATCAATTAGAATTGATTTGTTCTGTGCTAAGCATGATATCTCTCACAATTTTTCTGCTCCTAGAACTCCTCAACAGAATGGAGTTGTTGAAAGAAAGAACATGACTCTTGAGGACATGTCAAGGACAATGCTTCTAGAAAATAAGTTTCCAAAACATTATTAGGAGATGTGAATACATCAAATTATATTTTGACCAGGTGCTTGATCAGGCCTATCTTGAAGAAAACCCCCTATGAACTATTCAAAGGGATAAAGCCAAACATCTCATACTTCAGACCCTTTGGTTGCACATGATATGTCCACAACAATAGTAAGGAAAACTTGGGTAAGTTTGATGCAAGAAGTGATGAAGGTATATTTCTTGTTTACTCTCTTACTAGAAAAGCTTACACAGTTTATAATAAAAGAACTAAGCTAGTTGAAGAAAGCATTCATGTCATTTTTGATTAAAGCTATGATGGTTCTTTGAGTGAAAGTTTTGCAGACATGAATATGAACAAGCATGAATCAGAAGAAGAGACTGAAAATTCACTTGGATTCAAGAAAGGCTCAGAAGAAAACAGAAAACATTTTCAAGACCTTGAAAATGGTGGTCAAGGCCTTGAAAACAAGCTTCAAATCCTTGAAAAAGATGATCAAAAGGATTCAAGTCACAAATCAACTACTTCAAGACCATAAAAGATATATGGAGAACTTGAACCCTGGTATCCAAGAAAGGGATTTAAATATATCTCATCTCATCCAGTTGATAATATCATTTCAGATCCAACCACTGGTACACAAACTAGATCACAGTTGAAGAAATTATGTGCTTTTAATGCTTTTATCTCTTTTGTAGAACCTAAAACTGTGAAGGAAGCCTTACAAGACGCATACTGGATTATTTCTATGCAAAGTGTGCTCAATGGTTTTGAAAGGAATAAGGTTTGGAACCTAGTTCCTCCACCTACAAACCAGTCTGTCATTGGTACCAGATGGGTGTTCAGAAATAAGTTGGATGAAAATGGCGAAATGGTCAGAAATAAAACAAGGTTAGTTTCTCAAGGTTACAATAAAGAAGAAGGTATTGATTATGAGAAAACTTTTTCTCCTTTTGCCAGGTTAGAAGCAATTAGAATTCTGCTTGCATTTGCATCTTTCAAAAACATGAAACTATTTCAAATGGATGTGAAATGTGCATTTCTGAATGGATACTTGCAATAAGAAATTTATGTTGCACAACCTCCTGGTTTTGAAAGTGATAAGGTTCCAGATTATGTTTATAAACTTGACAAAGCTCTTTATGGTTTAAAACAAGCTCCAAGAGATTGGTATGAAAGATTGTCAAAGTTTCTGCTTGAAAATGATTTCAAAAGAGGATTGGTAGACAAGACCCTTTTCATCAAGACTCCTGAGAAATATTTACTTGTAGTTCAGATTTATGTTGATGATATTCTGTTTGGAGCTAATAATGATCTTCTATGCAAAGAATTGTCAAGTCGTATGAGCAGAGAATTTGAAATGAGCATGATGGGAGAGTTGAACTTCTTCCTTGGACTTCAAATACATCAATTTAAGAAGGGCATCTTTCTGCATCAAAGAAAGTATACTAGAGACTTGCTGAACATATACAACATGTCTCAATCCAAAGAGATCAAGACTCCAATGATTTCTACACTGTCTTTAGACAAAGATGAATCTGGTAAGAGTTTCAATGTGAAAGAATACAGAGGTATGATTGGATCATTGCTATACCTTACTGCTAGTAGACCAGATATCATGTTCAGTGTATGTATGTGTGCAAGATTTCAAACTGATCCAAAGGGATCACACTAAACTGTTGTGAAGAGAATATTCAGATATCTTAATGGTACCAAAGACTTAGGGCTTTGGTATCCAAGGCATTCTAACTTATCTTTGCTCGGATTCTCTGATGCAGACTTTGCAGGTTACAAAGTTGATAGAAAAGTACTTCTGAAACTTGCCAATTTATTGGATCATCTCTGATCAGTTGGCACTCCAAGAAACAGAACTTAGTTGCTCTATCAACTGTTGAAGCTGAGTATATATCTGCTGGTGCATGTTGTTCACAAGTGTTGTGGATTGCTCAACCGCTGAGGGATCTTGGATTTGATTTAAGAAGTATTCCCATCAAATTTGAAAACACTAGTGCAATATCTATCACAAAGAACCTTGTACAACATTCAAGATCCAAGCATATTGATGCTAGACATCATTTCATCAGAGATCATGCTGAGAAAGGTGATATTGTTCTTGAATTTGTTTCTACTAACATGAAACATGCAGATATCTTCACTAAACCATTGCCAGATGAAAGATTTTCAGCTCTACGACTGGAATTAGGCATGCTAAATAAAGATGCATTGGTTTAGGGGGATCATCAGGTATGAAGATAAGTCATGATGTGATTTTCAAAGGTGTGAACTAATTTTCAAAGCCTTGAAAATCCCATCAAAACTTGGATCTTATCTGTTTCAGTGTTACAACTTTTCAAGACCTTGAAAACCTTTTCAAAGCCTTGAAAATAAGTCTGTTGAACTAGTTAGTCAACAATTTTGGATCTTTCTGTATTGGGTGCTACCACTGTAGATATTTGCTCAATATTGCCCCTAACCTTTTTTTAAAATTGATTTTTGGCCAAATATAGTATTTTAATATTTGATTTCCAACGGCCTAAAAGATTTGATTTTTGTCTGATCATTACATATCTTTTCAGATCAGAGAAATATTCATGTTTCCTTTTGAAACTCAAACACTTTTAGTATTTATCTTATTTTCTTCTCTATCTCTCCGTATCATTTCTACCTCTCTCTATTCTTCTCCCAACTCCTAATGAGCACAAGGAGAGCCTCAGACAGAATCAAGATGGCTGGAGGTTCAAAACCTAGTTCAGATAAGAAAAGAAAGGCAGCAGTGGATGAAGTTCAAGAGATTAGTGGAGACTCTAGCTCTAGAACTCCTAGTGCAGAGGAAGTTGCAGATCTTCCTCCACCCAAAAATAAAGTCAAGAAGGTTGCAACTCACACTTCAGAAAAGGAGAAGAAGAAGAAAGAGAAAGCTGCTGCAGAGAAGCAACCTGAAACAGAGATCTCAAGCCCCAAGAAGATGAAGAAAAAGAAGAAGGCAACCCAAGCTTAAAAAGGGAAAGGAATGTTAACAGAAGAACATCTAGAAGATCATATGGAGAAGGCCCTTCAAATCTACTCAAAACACTCAACCGCTGATGAAAATTGGTTTATCTCAAACACCTCCAAAGGTCAGTGGTTAGATGGTTTTGCTTCGAGATCTATTGCTTTATGTATTATGATCAACATGCATATGGTGGAACATATGAATCTTAAGTGCATCTCTATGTTAAAGAAGAGTTCTCTGTGGTTTATGCTGAACCCTAAAGAGTTAGCCTACCAAAGACTCACAAGACTCTTCTATCTGAACTTGAAACAAGTTAAGAGATCAGCACACTTGGTAATTCAATCTAGAGTTACTAGAATAGAGATTGAATTGGATCACTCTGAGTTTGTCAATGTGCTAGGCTGTCCCAAGAGGTATGACACAAACAATCACCCACCAAAGACAGAAGTACTGAAACTAGAAAGAGAATATTTCTACCTACCAAACACTCCCGCGTCAGCAAAATAATTAACACACTCTGTGTTAAATGTTGAAGCCAAAGTCCTTCAAACTATTTTGGTATGGTGTATCTTTCCCAGAGAGCACTCTAGAGAGTTGTTGACAGAGAGAATGTTGCGCATCATGTATCATGCATGGTTATGAGATTGATCTTCCAAAGTTAGTGATTGAACATATGCTCTTTATCCATACCAATCAAAGGAAACATCCTGTGTCTTATGCAAATCTGCTCACTTTATTCTTTGAACACTTTGAGATTCCAACTGGTGGAGAGGAATCAGTCACTTCTGGCATTGGATTGCTTAATGAGAAAGCTTTTGAGAATATTGGAGTGGTAAAGACTAAAGAAAAGACTCGGAAGTTGTACTCATATTTGACTGAAGAAGAACTGGGTGCAAAGAAGTTTTTTAATCCCAAGACCTTGAATCCCACTTCAATTCAGACTTATGAACCTACAGAAAATCACAGAGTTGATGGTTTGGAGTTGGATTTGGAAGAGATCAAAGAAATTGTTTATGGACTTGAAACTGATATGGGAAAAGTCAAGTATATGGTGGAAAACATCTTTAGGAGCATGACTATGCTTGATGTTCTTGAGGATGAAGAAGATACAAAGAAAGGTGGTTCTGACAAGAATCTGCCAAGTGCAATTTCCAACCAGGAAGAGGCTGTTCCTGTCAAAGATAAGGGAAAACAAGTGGTGGAACAAGCTGCTCAGGAAGGAGATAAAGTCATAAGCTCTGACACAGATGATCTGCTGATTACTTTGAAGAAATCTCCAAAAGGCTGCTACAAAGGACAAGACTGAAGAAGTGACTGTTGCTGGTGAGAATGAAGAAGAACAGGAAGAACAGGAGAAGACTGATGAAGACAGTGATGAAGAAGAGGGAGATCAAGATGGAGATGACAACCCAAACCTTTAATCTTGCCTACTCTTTCATCCCGATTCTCTCTTTTAAGTCTTTTAAAGTTTTATTTTCAAACTTTTCCAGACACTTGACCCAATATTTTCTCTACATCTTTTTTATGAAAGTCAAAAAGGGGGAGAAATTCTAGGTTTTTATTTCTTAGGTTTACTCTTAGGAATTATCTGCTGAACTTGTTTATTTTCTGTTGCTGAATTGAATAAGTTGATCTTTTTGGAATTGTTGTGATATTATGAATTGTGAACTAATCCATATTTTTTGCAGATACTTAGAATAAAAAACAGCTGAGGTTTTGTCTTTCATCAAGGGGGAGATTGTAAGGTCATAGTTTACAAGGTTTGAAATAGAATAACTATTTCAAGGCCTTGAATCAGCTTTCAAATCCTTGAATCTTTTCTCACAATAGCTATTTTCAAGGCCTTGAAACTAGATTCAAAGCCTTGAAACTGAATAACATGTATGCTTATTCTCATGGGGAGTTTTCTCTAAACTCTTCCAATCTGATTTATCCTCTCTCATTCCTATACTTGGTTTATTATTATTTTATGATGAAAGACAAATTAACTCGACTCATTTGAACATAAGAAATCATCTGTTTTACTATGCTTTTGCAGGGAATTCTTTTTCCTAGTTTGCAGGGATAGTATCCTAAACTGACTTGTGCAGGAAAGGAAACAGTTGGAGAAGATGATTCTGTGATCAATCAGACTTGGATGATAGCTTCTCAATCCGTTTAAATGCAAGATCACAACAATATATCTGAAGATTGTGATCATCTAACCGTTTGAGAAGATGTCAAAGAAGTCAAAATTTGTTGCCCACAAAATAGGAGATTTGTTGCTGAAAATTTGGGAAGATTCGCAGAGCTTTTTGACGTATAAACAAAGCTCATTTCGAAGCAGCAAAAGAGAACATTCAGCAGACAAAAAGAGAGACACAATTATGGATTGACAAGTATCAGAGAAGCACATCACTCTCACAATCCAACACACAGAAGTTCACTGCATTCTTTACTGCAGTTTTCTACTCTAAGTGTACTTCCGTATTGTACTTTATTGGTAGATCATTTCTGTAATACTTCTATACATCATTCTCAAGGATTGTTCAAAGTGAACAATAGAGACTTCTGAGTTAATCAGTTAGATAGATCAGGTACTAGATAGGTTAGGGAGAACCACAAGCTGTAACTGAGTAAGGCAATTCTTTGTGCTTGAGATATAGGGCTTTGCTTTTGATTAATAAGAATTGAGTTGAAAATCCTGCAGGGAGAAGATCCCTGAGGTAGAGACGTAGGTCCAAGTGGGCTGAACTCTATAAATCCTTTGTCTCTTACATTTACAGTTCATTCATATTCATAGTTTTTACAGCAAAGTTGTCAGTTTTTCAAGGGTTTGAAACTCCTTTCAAGACCTTGAAAAAGACTTGTCTATCTATTTGCAAACTGAATTTCATTTCAAAGGCTTGAATTTGTGTTCAAGGCCTTGAACTCCTTTGCACTAAAACTAAAATTCTTTTCCTCCTCTAGTTTTGCAAAAAGTTGGCATACTCTATTAAACCCCCCCCCTTCTAGAGTATCGGTGCTGCATATTCATCTGCATACTTCTCCTTTTACAAAGAACATCAAATCATCCGCATAAAAAAAGATGAGACAGAACAGGCCAAATAGAAGAAGTTTTAATACCGCACCTTCTTATTTCTAACCAAATCTACACTCATTTGTGACAGCCTTTCCAGGCGTAAAACAAAAATGTAGGGATAGAGAGGGTCACCTTGTCTAAGCCCCCTCTCCATTATGAAATCCTACAACATTTTACCATTCCACAAAACAGTAGTAGTAACAGAAGAAATGCAATGCGTAATTAACTTTATGGTATTGGAGGGGAAGTTGAAAAAATTCGGAGTTTCAGCAATGAAATTCCAACTCAATCTATCATAGGCCTTTTCAAGGTCAATATTTGCCACCATTCCCCCAAATCTATCCTTTCTTTTCTTAAGGGTATGAATAACTTCCTGAGTAATGATAATGTTATCTCTAGTGGACCTCCCAGATATGAAGCTGCTTTGAAAAGGTCCCACAATTTTCTCTTAAAGAGGTTTTATCTTGTTTAAAATGCACTTAGCAAGCACCTTATAGCTAGTGTTACATAGGATAATAGGCCTGAAGTTCTTCAGACTCTCAGGAATATCACACTTAGGGATAAGAAAAATAGTGGACTTGTTAATCTCCACATTAAACTCCACTTTAGTGAAGCAGGACTCAATAAACTTGTGAAGATCCTTGCCCACGTAGTCCAGTACTTTATGTAAAATAAATCTTGAAGGCCATCCCTTCCAGGAGCGTTATAAGCATTCATAGCCAACACCACATCTTTGATCACTTTCAAAGAAGGGGGTGTGCCAATGTTGCTATGCTCATCAATAGTAATGTTGGGGGCACAAATTGTGGGTCCATTCCGACGCGATTCTTTACTCGTATGCGCAAGTGCACGGTAAAGTAATATAGGGGTGGTATTTCAACCCCGAGTTATCGATCCCACGAGGACAGACTTGAGACTATTTAGTTAGTTGATTAATTTGAAGTACGGTAACAGGAGGAAGGATTTGATTGATTTATGAATTAAAATAACAACTAAGCTAATATTTTTGTATTTTTTTATATTTAAGAAATAGATATGGAGAAACTAGGTAATCTCTAGATCACCTAGGGCTGTAGACGATTTCCAGTTCAGCTATGTAACACGTCAATCCAGTTCTAGTTTAGGCGGGTAATAGGCTACGACACTATCCTGTCGGTCTCATGTCATTTTACGTCTCAGTTAACTACAATCTCCTCTCGGTCTCATGTTGTCTACCGGTCCGTTCTAGCAGGTCATCTACTGGTACGATAACGGGTCCTGTCGGTCCACCGTTTCACGAAACAGCTGAATAATCCTACGGAATCTACCCACACTAGGCCAATCCTAACACTTCACCTTTTCGGTCTCGGTGATTCGGGATTGTGTTCTAATTCTCTATACAATTAGGTTGAGTCACTGTCGTTCACTCATCTAATTAGCTAGTACGTCCAGGTAGCTACTCCATTCATACTAAAGTTTAAGCATATAACAATAACATGTAACTAGAACGAATATTAACTTTAAGCAAGATATTGATTCACAAAATAAACCCTAGTTTCGTTGAATATCAAATCATATCCTAATCGTGTCAATAGACTAAGATCAACAAGTTCAAGAAACTAACATTCAATTGAAGAATCAAATCCAAATGCATGAAACAAAGTCTGAAATCCGGAAAATAACCGTCTACATAAACCCTAGGCTCTCGTAGAGATGCCTAGAAAATTATTTAGCTAAGAAGAATCAACCAAAAATGGTGCAATTGTTTCTCCATACAAATATTGATAAAGAAGAAGAAGAAATCAAAAACCTAGCTCTCCAATGGTGGCTTTTGTGTTCTCTTTGTCCCCGTCTTCTTCCTTGTCGTCCTCCATTTCTTTCCTGCTCCAAATATGCGTGAATACTCCCCCAGGGACGGACTCCTATGTTAGAAGAAGTCCCCAAAGCTCAAATTCTTTAAAAATTAAAACACAGCCCAAAAAATTGCGATTCAGCCCTATGTTCGCACGAACAAACGGGTGTTTGCACGAACAGATATTTGTTCTTTGTTCGCACGAACACTTTTTTTGTTCCCACAAATTTTCAGCTTCTTTTTCACCTTTTCTTGGCTGTCCAGTGTTTTTGTTCGCACGAACACAAAATTGTTCGCACGAACACCCCTGGATATGAACTCATATTTTCATCCTCTTCGACGGACCTAACTTTCTCGTCCGATCTCCGTTTTAGCTCCGTGACCTATCGTTGGAAAGCTATTTGAGTATACTTTCCTTTTCCACTGGCCTCACTCCAAAATTTATTGTAGAACTCAAGATACTATCAAAATATGGGATATTGGTCACTTTTGCTCTTCTAACTTTGCTTCTCTTGCTTCCTCTTGAGTTTGCTTTGCTTCCGAAGTTCGTTTCATGCCTCCTAGCCATCGTTTAGCATCCGTTCCTGTCAAGACAACATGAACAACCATACCAAGCGATTATATTTGACAAATAACATCGAAATATGCATCGAAACACCCGAATTAACAATAAAGTGCTAGAAACTAAACTTTCTACGTTTTCTCAACATTCGTAGTATAAAACTCATATTTCAACCC
Source organism: Linanthus parryae (assembly GCA_023055425.1). Lineage (NCBI taxonomy): Eukaryota > Viridiplantae > Streptophyta > Magnoliopsida > Ericales > Polemoniaceae > Linanthus > Linanthus parryae. Next base: position 130,395,624 of record JALGPY010000001.1, read on the forward strand.
GAGAATCACGCAAAACGATATAGAATATGCAAGAAATATAACTCTAATACAGAGTTATCACAGTCACAATTATACACAGTGTTACAGTTGCTATTCCTAGCAAAAAAGATTCTTCAAATAATTAGTCACATAGATCTGGATATAATATGCATTATCAAGCCAAATACCCTCTTCATTCTTGAGGAATAAAATCTCCTTCTTTCTACTCCTAATGATTTTAGACAAATGAAAAAAATTGGTATTTCTATCCCCATGACCCAACCATTTAGTTCTAGATTTTTGAAACCAAAGCAACTCTTCTTTTTTAAGAATAATATTGTACTTATCAATAAGCTCCCATTCAAGAATAGACAGATTGTGAGAAAAACTCAAACTTTGAGCTCTTTGAATTCCTTCAATCCTACCCAAAAGCTATATTTTATTTTTGAATATATTCCCAAAATTCTTTTTTCACCATTTAACGATCTCCAAAGTGACAAGATTGGTTTTAAGAAGAAGTTCTTCACCACTAAGATTACTCCAAAAATCATTCACAAATGCATTGAACTCAGGGACAGTAGACCAAGCATCCTAAAATTTAAACCTTTTAGAGATAGGGTTTGAAGAGATCATACCATCAACATGCAGCAACAAGGGAGCATGGTCAGAGCTGGTCCTTGGTAGTGTTTGAACCACAACATTAGGGTTCTTCACTCTCCAGTCTCTCCATAGTGTTTGCCAAGCCTTTCCTGTTGTTTGTCCAGGTTAGCTTATGCCCCTGTCCTCCAAGATCCATAAGCTTGCATCTGTTCAGATTGTCATTGAACTTCTTGATGCGAATGGCTGCAGAGTTGGTTGAGAAACTCCTCCTTTCATCCACACTTTCAAAGTCATTAAAATCTCCAGCTAGGAGCCAGGATTCAAATGTGTCCACCAGGAACTCCTCTAGATTATCCCACATATGCTCTCTCACAGTTGGATTACGGTTTCCATAAATCGTAGACAACACCCAGTTACCATAATTGGTTCTGTACACAGTGGAATTGATAACTTGTCTAGTGATGTTGTGTGTAACCACATTCACTGCCTCAAATGAACCCAAATCCGCCCTTCCTCCCAATGGGATCAGAAATAGACATCCCAGTGAGCCCATGGTCGTTGAAAAAGGTTCCCATATGAGACACTGGGACCTTAGGCTCGATGATGATAGAGATCTGGAACTTGTGAAGCCTAAGAAGTTCAACATACGTACCTTCAAAAGTTTTATTGCCCGCACCACGGACATTCCACACCAGCATTCAAACAGACATCAAACAGTCCTCAGAAACCGATGGTAGTACTTGAAGGTACATATCCAATATGCTCAATTTGGCTTGATCCTCCTCCGCCGATCTCACTCCCTTCAAGATGATCTGATGCCATCTCATCTCCTGATCTTCTTTCCAATCTGCTCGTATTGTTAGCTTGGCTTCCTTCCTCCACCATATCGTCCCCGTCATTACGGCTCCTTGCATCTCGGCGTCCAATTTTTATCTTAATTCTTCTCCCATCAGAATCTTGACCTCTTCTTCCAGTATCTCCAAAATCATGATGGCTTTGTTCTTTGTTCTCTGGTCCGCCACTGATTCGGTCTTTCCCTTTACAGGTTATGGTAGCTCTACCAATTTTTGCTGCGAACTTCTTAGCCACTGATTTTTGGATTGCTTTAGGAACCGTTCCTCCCGAACCTGCAAGAAATCTTACGAACTCATGACTTGTGCCAACTCTGGATTCTTCGACTTTATCCATTAACGTATCCATAGCTTTATCTAGTGTAGTCTCCATCAATTCTGTCTCGTCCGGGGTCAGGTTTGCTTCGTCGCCTCCGTCGTCGCCAACGACTTTTGACCCAAATGTCGCCGCTCTCCCATTTTTTTTCTAAATTAGGGTTTATATCCATACCAGCAATCTCCATACTACCCCCACAACTGAACTCGGGTGGTTCAAATAGTCGGCCCGTTGGAGCATAACTCGTACCCGGATTATCTTTCGGGTCCTAGGCTTGGTTCAACCTCGGATTTTCACTATTGGGGTCTGAAAGGCTGCTGAATCTGTTGTTGGACTTTCCCTATGGCCCATTTTCTTTCTTGTTGTTTTGGTATTGGCCCACTTCTTTCCCCTTCTGGTTTCTGGGATGCATAGGCCTTCTAGGGTTTTCCCATTTGCTTGTAGAGGCCTTGTGAACCTCTCTGCCGTTACCTAACGATCCATTTTCCAACCGTTGCTCCACCGCCGTCGCCGGTTGCTTCTCTTTCGCCTGTGCATCTCCGACGTTCAATATCTTCCCAGTTTCCGGGCGAAAGTCACGACGGTGGCCAATACTCCCACAGCCAAAGCATATGTTGCTTAAAAGTTCATACAAAACCTTATACGACTATCTCCCCAAGGTGAACTCCGTTATGAATGGTTGATTGAGGTCAATGCTCACACAAACTCTAGCATATTTTATTCGCGTTCCAGTCGCAGAAACCACATCCACCTTGAGCGGTTCACTGAATTCCCGAGCATTTTTTCTCAAAGCAGCTTCATCGTAGTACTTAGGTGGCAGTTGTGGTAGTCGGATCCAAACCGACGTCATCCTCTGTTTCTCTTCCGACGGTTTGAAGTCGGCTTCCCATCTCATCACCGTTAGATAATGATCCAAAATAATCCAAGGGCCTCCCACCAAAACTTTCACATAATCCTGTTCCTCCTGGAAGTCAACGAGGAAGTAGTCATTCACTATATCCTTGAATCTAAATTTCCCAATCAAGTTCCACAACTTAATTGCTCTTTCCTCTAAGAATTTGGGTGAAATCGATCTTCCCAGAATCTTGACAATCAAACTCCTTCTAAAAGATTTTGTGATCTTCTCCTTCAATTTGTTAGGAATAAAAATAGTAGGGTTGAGACGATTCACTCTGTTAAGCTCTCTGATTCGATACCTCTCTACCTTATAATCTTCCTCTTCCTCTAGTTCTTCAGTAATCTCAAACAATTTCTCCTTTTTTTTATCCCCCACTAAAACATTTTTGAAAGATAGCTTGCTAACCCCATCATCAGGATCCGATCTCACCTCGTCCATCGGTTCCTTCCCCTTTAAAACGGTACAATCCATGTCCAGATCACCGTCTCCCATATGAAGAACATCCGTTTTCTTACATAGATCCTCTGTATCCTTTGATCTTATAAAACTTCTACCTAGTTGATCCTTCTCTTCCTCAATGGCGTCAAGATTGGAACCCATCACCTTGCAAAGATCCCAAGTCAGAGAAGACAGTTAGAAAATGAAGTTAGTGGCTTTGTAAGAATAACATCTCTAATGACCAATGAAGTTGCACAAATGATGTTAGTGGCTTTGTATTTACCTATCATATCAACACCACCACCACCAACAACAATAGCAACATCATCAATATCAACAACTTATCATGGCAGCAATAAGAACAATTACAAAAAACAGATCTAAACCAGCAATGACAACTATTGAAGATCTGAACAACATATCTAATCCACACAACAACATATCAATTTTAGTTTTACAAGTGATTTAGAATTTATAGTTTGTACATCAAGTATAGGGCAAGAAGAAGAAGAAGAAGAAGAAGAAGAAGAAGAAGAAGAAGAAGAAGAAGAATAAGAAGAACCGAAGAAGAATAAGATGAGGCCCTCGATCTGCCACCTCCACTAATGACCACATCTTTCAGCTGAACCACTCGATCTTCCATGCCATATCTGCAGCAAATGAACATAGAGAGATAGGAGATGGAGATTCTCTAACCCAGATCTGGAGAAAGAAAAGATATGAAAGTAAATCTTACTTGAATGATAATAATATGATATGGGTTAACTATATCTTCATCGTTACGTAATATTATTTATCTAATTCATTTTTATTTCGTATTATTCATTAGTTAGTTTATTTATTTAATTAGTCGAAGTAAGCCCGTGTTTTCTTATGGGTTCTTTCCCGACCTGTTACGTCGAATCGTCTAGTTAGGGTTAAATTAGGGTTCGGATTTTTTATATTCTCAATTATCCTTAATAAGAAATATCATAACCCCTAATCTCTGTCTCTATTCCATTCTCTCCTTAAAATTCTCATCTATCGATACAATTTTACGTATCATTTGGTGCTTTTATTGAGAGAGCGGCAGACACGGGTGACCTCCCACTTAGATTTTACATGGATGTCCCCTGTCACTTTCCGTCCGTCACAATAATGACTGTTAGCAATAGGTACCCAATTGCATGTTTTTTTGAAAGTTTGGTACCGTGACTGCATGGTTTTAATCATTGGGTACCAAATCTACCTAAAAAGTAAATTTTGGTACATGTGGTGCAATTTTGCCTGCATGATTCTTATGAATGAATAAAATAATAAATATATGTCGCTATTTTATGTAACAAATGATGTTAGAGTAACTTAACATTGAAATTTAATAATATTGACAGATGTGTTTATGAATTTAAACAGCGTTTGTACTATTAATAATTTTATATTTTTGAACGTCTATTTGCATGATGTCTTTTCGCCGTTTTTCTATTTTTATACAGATACTCCATTGGTCTCATAATTTTAGTTGTCTTTGAGGAATCAACTATGTTTTTTGAGATGATAAGCTGCTTCTATTAATGCAAAATAGCGGGGTTTTCACCCCCGTTTACATCATCTTGTAGAAGCTTAAGGGCCCATGGAAGGTTACTATCAAGCCCTAAAAATTTATTTGGTATAGACATACCAAATCTAGCGAACTCATGAGCTACCATGTTAGTTGCGCGATGACTATAAGTGAAACATACATTATCAAAACGCAAAACAAGTGATCGTATATCTTGAAGAACATCAACTATCTGCAATCTGCCCAAGTAATTTCCACTGTGGTCGTTGATTGCCTTGATCACTATCTTCGCGCCTGATTCCGAAATGAGCTTATGGACTCCACAGTCTACCTCCAACATGATTCCTTCTGTGAACTTTAAAAGATCTACTTCGAAGGCTGAGGAGGCTGTGGGAAGTGGCGAGGCCACTGCTGCTATTATTCTTCCTTTGGAGTCCCTTAACACCCCACCGACTACTGATTTACCCTCGGAAGCTTGTCAAGCCGCATCAGTTTGCATTTCATTGATCCAATATCCGGTGGTCTCCAAAGTTCAGTCAGTGGAATGAAGGAAGTCACTACACCCGACTGAAATGAAGGCGACACAAGATTTTGATCCACAAGGGTCTGGACTGACTGTATGAGTAATAACTCTGTATTAGAGTTATAATTCAAACATATTTTACTGTCGTTTTGCATAATTTCCGGGTAAATATTGTGAGATATACACTATGAACATGAAGAAATGGTGAAAGTAGAGTTTTAACGCATAATTGATAATCCGGGCTTTTCTCGCATTATTTTACATTATTTTGTCGCATCTTATCACAACGGTTTGTTTCGTGTTGTTTTCGCATATCAAGTGAGTGGAGAATACGAGATTCGAAAACATTTCAAGACTTAAGATGATGCTTGGAATTTAAGAAGAGAGAGGAAAGAGCAGGAAGAATGAACAAATAGAGATCGGACATATTCAGCCAGTCGTACGAGTGCACTGTGCAATCGTACGAGTGCAAAAAGATAGCCAAACTCCAAGTTTGGAAGAAATGCAATCGTATGAACCCTCTCAGATAGTCGTACGAGTGGGATCAGTACACTTGTACGACTGGAACTGCACTCGTACGAGTGCGATTTAGGATTGCGCAATAACTTTAACTTTTGTTCTAGATGTATTTTTAGAATCTTTTCTTTTGGAAACAATTGGAGAACGTATGGGAGACTAAAAACCATTATTAGGTCATGACTCTATGAGAATTTGATAACTCTCTATTAGAGTTATATTTCTCGCACGTTTTATATCGTTTTGCGTGCTTTCCGGGTTGATTATATTGGTTTTACACTACGAATAGAGAGAAAACGTAGGATTTTAGCTTTGATCATTAATTTGCAAATCTAGGTGTTTCTCGCATTATTTACATTTCTTTTGTCCCTTTTGATCGCACGGGGTGTTTTCGTATTGTGTTTGATAAGAAACGGAGCTCATGGATTAAGAGGAGAGGAGAAAAGAACTTCGGAACATATGCGGGAGCCTAAGAAAGAAGAAAGAAAAAGCGAAGAAAAATCCCCAGCAGATCGCAGGACCAGAAAATCCTGGTCGTGCGATCAGAACAATATCCAACTCACTGTAACTCACGACCAAGGCTTCTGGTCGCACGAACAGAATTTTCTGGTCGTGCGATCAGAATTCAGGAACCACTCTCACCGAAATAAAGAGGGTCAAAAGTGCAAATAAGGACTTTTACTCAAAAGAGGAAGCACAGTTCTAATAGAATAGACCTAGGAGACGTGAAAAACAGGTGAGAAGCATGCAAGAAAGGAGGAAGAGGTCATTCACGTAAGGAAAAGGAGGTAAGAAGGCTCAAGAACTCCATTGGAGATGTTTAGGTTTTGATTTCTTCTTCATCCTTTCAATCTTGGTATGGAAAAACATGTAAGTTTTGTTTGGTTGATTACTATTAGCTAAACTCCATTGCTAGGCTTCTCTAGAGAGCCTAGGGTTATGTAGAAGATGAATTTTTTCGAATTTTTAATCTTTGTTTCATGCTTATTGATTCTTCTATTGAATGTATGTTAGTTCTTGAATCTTGTTAATGATCTTAGTATATTGGCACGACTAGATAGGAATAGATAATCCATGAACTAGGGTCTGCTCATAGGATGAATAATGCTTAAAGTTGATTAAGTTGTAAATCAATTGTTCATAATCTATGTTTAATTCGTAATGGGAATGGAGTAATTAACCGGAACCGTTAGTTGGCTAGTGAAGTGCACGATAGTGACATTAAATAGTTATGATGAGATATGAGCATCAATCCAGAATCACTGAGACCGGTAGGAGAAGTGAGTAGTATTGGCTAGTGTGGGTAGATTCGGTAGGATTATTTAACTGTTCCGTTAACGGTGGACCGACATGACCCGTTATCGTGCCAGTAGATGACTTGCTAGAACGGATCGGCAGACAAGATGAGATCGAGAGGAGATTATAGTCAATCGAGATGTACAATGACAATAGATCGAGAGGCAATTGTCATATCCTATTACCCGGCTTGATTAGGATAGAATTAATGTGTTACTCAGATAATCAGGAATTCGTCTACAGCCCTAGGTAATCTAGAGATCGCCTAGTTTTTCCGTATTTGATTTCTTCTTTATAATAAAAATACAAAAATATTAGCTTAGTTGTTATTTCAATTCTTAAATCAATCAAATCTTTCCTCCTGTACCGTACTCTAAATTAAGTAACTAATTAAATAGTCTCAAATCTGTCCTTGTGGGATCGATAACTCGGGGTTGAAATACCACCTCTATTTTACTTGACCGTGCACTTGCGCATACGCGTTAAGAAATCGCGTCATGTTTTTGGCGCCATTGCCGGAGATTAGCGGTAGATTATTTAGTCAGGAGTTAGTTTAGAGTAATTTTATTTTAGTTTTAGTTTTAATCTTTTTATTCTATATCTCTGTGCTTCACAGGTGTCTTGTGAGTCTGTTTTTCAGGAACACAAGAAGTAAGAGGCAATATAAGCATGTGGAGCGAAGACGGTTATTCGGGTCCCCCAACTGTTTCCACTGTAGGGGTAACCATGAAGAAGAGGACGCATGCATAACTTGGTGCTATGTATGTGGAATTTGGCATGACGGTAAAGACTCATGTCGAGTACATGCACCCCAGCTTCATCAGCACTAGGAAGACTCATCAGCGATTATGGCAGAACGACGTAGTATTATGGAGGAAATCCAATTGTGCTCCAACTTTTTGTCCATAGCTGCACAATTACCACAAGAGTATTCAGACACAGGTAGGGAATACGTGAGGGAGATGATGGAGAGGATAAAGAAACGAGTAAAAAAACCGTCAACAGCAGGGGAATCTAGTATTCAAGAACCACAAGAGGATCCCTTGCCACATGACAGTGATCCTCATATTGAACCTTCATCATCACCAAAACAAGTGGAAGAAGAGATATCTGAGCCGAGCAAATACTGCAGTGTCAAGGAACAATTGGTGGACTCTGCCATTTATGAGGACTCAGACTCTAATTCAGACTGGGGTTGACCTTTATGCCAAAGACGAAAAGATCTACCGTATTGCGCGCCAAGACCACAGGAGCCCTCACATCCTTGGCATGAATGGGATGACACCGGCATTAGAAGCCTGTGGTGTGCCGACGATGAAGCTGGTGAAACACTTGTGCTCAGTGATAATGAGGTAAAATCCCTAACTCTGATTAATGATGAATTCCCCATATCCTATGTCACACAAGTCTGCGACGAGCTGGAACAATTAATGTATGGGGGTTCTTATGGGGAAGAATGTGATGAGCAACTTCCAATCTCTTGTTCTATGGGCGATTCTATTGATCATCCATATGCCATAGTCGAGGAGTTGGAAGTCAGCAAGTGTGGGGGTGTTGATGAATTGCATGGGTCATTAGAAGAGCATATAGCACCAACGAGGTACGACTGGGATAAATTTATGGATGCTTGTGAGCCCAGTGGTACTTGGTGGAAGCTGATAAAGAAGATAAATTGTAAGATGAAAATAGTCAGCTTCTACAACTCTCTACCATCTGCACAGCACAGGGGTGCACGTGAGGTTTTGGAAAAGAGATGGTGGAAGAAGAAGAAGTGGAGGGATAAAGCATAATCCACCATACTTTTCGGTTGAGGTAACCGGGTCGGGCTGTCGACCTTAAATTACAAGCGCTGCTTGGGAGGCAATCCAATGTAGAGTAGGATGCAATTTGTTTCTGTTTTTGCTTTTAGTTCTCCATATATGATTTTAAGGGGTGAGAGAGAGTGGCGTTAATTCTTCCAATCAGTGTGCAGAGACACAGGTACAGAAGACGCACCGGATTCCCCTTCTTGATGTGTGTGCTTGAGACGACACGAGATTGTTGGAAGAAAAAGCCCCACAGGAGTATGCATAAAAGATATAGAGAATTGCTCGAAGTCGAGGAACAATTCCAATATTTTAAGTGCCACACGCATGAGAGGGCTACAAATCATGTCCTAGATGCACATCGGAATCCGGAAGTGTAGAGAATCTTCCAGAAACTGTCAACGGTCCACAAGAACCCTTCTTGTTGTAGTTTCGCGGCGACCAAGGTTGTCACACCCGCAGGTTGACCTGCGGGTTTAACGAGTTTACGAGTCTACATGGGCAATCGGGTTGACGCGCTCAAAAACCCGGCGGCTGACAAACCCGCAGCAAACTCGTTAAACCCGTAGACCCGCGAGTTGACCAACGGGTTTTGGAACGACCCGGGATCTCAGTTCAGGGTTAATGCGACAATCGATAATCAAAAGTAGATTATTAACTATTAAGTTTACATTTCGGTTAAAGTACATAACGAAATTTTGATAATAAGTACAATCTAAAACAAATCGTGTGTGATCTACTAAGTGATCTGACATAAGCTAAACTTCTTCGAATCGATCCGCGTTCCCGTTCCCCAAACTTGATTGACGACCTGCGGTTTTAAAATGGCAAAAGCCGACGCAATTTTGAAGAAATGATCAGTAAAAACTGAGTTAGTACACACTACGACATGTAAAGCAACTAATGACACGGAAGCATGAGTTGAAACAAATCAGAAGATTTAAACAGTAAAACTATCATATTGGAGAATTTGGATCAATTTGAAGTAACCGAGTAACAAAAACCTCTCAATTTAATAACATTGAGAAACCGCGAGTAGTTGGTAAAATATCCAGAGTAAAAAAGTTCATTTGAACTGATAACGATAGTAGTTCATGAGTAGCCATGATTTACAATTCATTTCAATCGATTAGGGCATATCAAGAGCCACAAACAACATTAATAAGCAGTCAATTTTTAATTTCGACTTCAATCAACAGTTTAATTTAGCTGAGGCGTGTCAAGAGCCACCAGCAGGATCGATGTAAACAGAGGGATCACGAAATAATCACTAAGGGTTCCTTCTAGGGTCTATCAAACCCTATTTCACCCGAGCGTTAAGGGAGCCCATTCGTCAACCCCGCTTATAACATTAGCTAAAAGGCCTTAAGTGTCGACACCCCTATACCGTAGTGACCCTTACAAGTATAAGTAGCACTCTATAGCTCTAAAAACCCCTTGGCCTCAATATCTTGATACATTTTGGCTCATCGGGGGCGGATTTGTGAACATTGACGTTCTATCCAATAATAAGAAGCATTGCTTCAATGGTCTTAGCCATAAGAAAATGGAGGATCGCTTGACGCCTCCCATTAATAACAGTACTCTGTACATCGTCCTAAGTCTATTAGAGGTATTTTATTTCTTCTCTTTCACATAACCAGAATCAGAATATCAACAATTCACAAGTAATTTCCGAGAGTTCTCAAAGGAGATGAATAATATAGTTTAACAACATTCGAGTGGAAAACATGAATTCTCATACTTTTTCATATAACAAGCATTCATTTGAAACATCAAACACATACGCACATTTTGATATGAAAAGTTCGTACATATGTACTTACCACTTAGATGAAGCATAACCAAACTCAAGAAACTAAGCCTAGCACTCCGACGACAACCGCTCTCTCCTACGAGGTCGATGTCTACAATCACACGTATAACGTACTCGTTACAACGAATCACACATCGGTAATAAAAATGCAACCCTACATGCCACATAGTCCTATATGTCATAAATTTACATATAATGATGTTAACTTATCAAAATAAATCCAACAAAACACTTAGAATTTCAAAACTTCAAGTTTTCTAACAACGGTGAAACTACAATTCTGGATAGAATTGTAGCTCTGACTTTGGAGGTATATTTACCATATCAAATCATCTCCTAAAATCTTGAAATTAATGTATGATGAAACTATATGTGTCTAATTTCAGAAACCTCAAGAAAATCATGCATAGCTATTATAAAACTCAAGTTACAAAAATAACCAAAACTGCTATGCAGAGACAAGTCTGGAAGAAAGTTTCAACTTTGAAGAACAATTACTACTACTTGGAGAATAGGAAAGTTGCCCATATTCTACAGAATGAATCCTTTATGTGTCTAGTTTCATCACAAGAAAGATTTTGTGCCATAAGTTTCTGGAATTATATTTTTAACAAAAAATGTAAAACTTGACCAAAAACAGAGTTTCAGAAAACATGCAATTTAGAATGAGCATATCTCCCTAACCAAAAAGGATATGGAGTTGAAATTTCTTTCAAAATGACCCTATTTGAGTCTATTTTTAGAATATGTAAGAGTTAAAAATTCCACAGAGACAAAATTTAGAGATAATATACGTTTTCACAAACTGGTCAGATTGTATGAACATGCAATTTTTTCAAAAATCAACAAGAATGGTTTTAATGATACATGCAACTTATAAAAACTTGATTTTCACCCAAATAACATCATTTTAAGCATGAATTAAGATTTTTATATGCTCTTGACACAAATTATCATAGTGTTCTTGTCATGCAAGTGCAACTACCAAGAAATTTACAAAGTGCATATGAGGTTTAGTGTGAGTTTCATGAAATAGTCAAAATTTTGGAGTCAATCACATGATCTAACCATGGAAATGAAGAATCAAGCATGTAGATGAAGAAAACTAAGATGAAGTTTCATCAATCAAAGCAAAAGATGGACATGCATGAATGAATTGAAGACTAGAAGAAATGTTACCCCAATATTCAAGAAGATTGTGAGGAAATGAGTGAAATTGGCCATTAATCCATGAGTAGAATGGTAGAATGACTCCCCCCCATGGTGATATAACCCTTGGAATCAAGTTTTCCATGCTTTGGAGACCATAAAAATGAGTTTTGATGAAGTTTTTGTGAAGTCAACACCCAAAAACGGGAATGGGGTTTTGAGAGAGAGAATAAAGCTAGTATGAGTGCTCTTGAAGAGAAAAACAAATGAGGAATTGTGAAAGAAAGATGGGGTTGATGCCTTGATGGTGGAGGTTGGTGAGAGTTTCATTGATTGTTCTTGAGGAGAATGAAAAGATGTAAAAAAAAAAAAAAATGAGAGATGTAGGCAAAGAGTGATGGTGATGGGGTGTTGATGCAACAAGGGGATGAAAACATACATAGATTGAATAACTATGATATCTTATTTTAATGGGATTGACCAAAGTAGTGTATGAAGAAATTGGGATGTAAATATAAAATAAAAGAGTTGATGGGTGATGATGAAAGTCAAAATTTGAGGGGTGAAAAAAAATTCAATTAATAGCTAACACTTAAAAGATAACTTTCATAAATTATAAAATATCGAAATTATTTTAAATAAAACACTTTGTATAAATCACTTTTAGAAAACTACAAGTATGTCCTAGATATACAAAATGAGTTTCATATAGTATTATCCAAGTTTCAAAAATTACAAAATAGCCTCAAAATGCAATTTTATATAACCATAGATGTCCAATGGTACATTTATACTCTAAAACTAAGAACAAGTTTGAAATATAAGTTTATTGAAATTCTCAAGTACTTTTGCAAAATTATCAAATAAATCTTAATTAAAATACGGGGTATTACATTATATCCCCTTAAAACAAAGCTTCGTCCCCGAAGCTCATGAAAACTTTTGAGTGAAACAACGAACATACTTCACGAGAATGCAGCTAATGCACATGAGAGTTTCATGCAATGCTAATGCACGCGCAAATTGTATGCAAGGCTAATGCATATGCAACACTTATATTAACGGGAACAAGCTCTCGGTCGGTAAAGTCTCTTCTCACTTGTATCTTAGTAGGGATTCAAATACAATTAGCTCAAGTAAAAAGGTCGACACCAAATTATAAAAGGTCTAAAGCAACATACAAGTTCTCACGTTTACAAAGCATTTCGAAAGTTTTAGATACAAAATACTTTGATCGCAACTAACATGTCATTTTACTTGACTCATCCGCATTAAAAATATTTTCTTACCTTCAGAGGATTAGATAAACCAATCACCTCAAGTGTTCCACGTATACGAGGGAGAAAAGAACACTATGTATCGTCACACAACGTGTCTCTCCGTCACAACTCGCATGTGTTTCACAAGTTCCAACTTAGTCTACACAGCGGGTACAACTCATAGTACCGTCGTACTAAGAGTCACGCCAGCGGACTGCTAAACAAAGTGGTACATATCACTCGGCATTTGGTATCTCCACACCCAATCATTTTTTTCAAAATTATTTTGTTAAAGATTTTTTTTTGTCAAAACTTTTCAATTTTGGAAACGACCATGTCAAATTAACTCAAAATAAAATAAAGTACTATCTTCAAAGTCGCGCTCATCGGTAAGAAAAGAATGGTCTCATGGTCTTGTAAGTCAAAGCGTCGTTACTCTCTCGTCGACGAATTAACATAATTAAACAAGGGAACGCGGATACGCATCACAGGACAATGAAAATCATTTCTATATAGCAACTAAACATGCCCATAGAATAACAAACATATAAATATGCATGAGTTTTCGCATAGATCACATACATAAGAAGCTAACAGTTAATTAAAAAGTAAGGTACAAATCGAGTTTAACTATATGTAAGTACCCAAATTTTCCCGACGGCTTGTTTACTTTGTTTATTATCAATTTGGGTTATCCTAGTTAATTTTAAATTCCGAAAACATTTTCAGTTTCTTAACTATCTACTTAAGGAAATCGAAAAGTCTCATTAACCGGAGAACCGATGCTCTGATACCACCTGGAACGACCCGGGATCTCGGTTCAGGGTTAACGCGACAATCGATAATCAAAAGTAGATTATTAACTATTAAGTTTACATTTCGGTTAAAGTACATAACGAAATTTCGATAATAAGTACAATCTAAAACAAATCGTGTGTGATCTACTAAGTGATCTGACATAAGCTAAACTTCTTCGACTCGATCCGCGTTCCCGTTCCCCAAACTTGATTGACGACATGCGGTTTTAAAATGGCAAAAGCCGACGCAGTTTTGAAGAAATGATCAGTAAAAACTGAGTAAGTACACACTACAACATGTAAAGCAACGAATGGCACGCAAGCATGAGTTGAAACAAATCAGAAGATTTAAACAGTAAAACTATCATATTGGAGAATTTGGATCAACTTGAAGTAACCGAGTAACAAAAACCTCTCAATTTAATAACATTGAGAAACCGCGAGTAGTTGGTAAAATATCCAGAGTAAACAAGTTCATTTGAACTGATAACGATAGTAGTTCATGAGTAGCCAAGATTTACAATTCATTTCAATCGATTAGGGCATATCAAGAGCCACAAACAACATTAATAAGCAGTCAATTTTTAATTTCGACTTCAATCAACAATTTAATTTAGCTGAGGCGTGTCAAGAGCCACTAGCAGGATCGATGTAAACAGAGGGATCACGAAATAATCACTAAGGGTTCCTTCTAGGGTCTATCAAACCCTATTTCACCCGAGCGTTAAGGGAGCCCATTCGTCAACCCCGCTCATAACATTAGCTAAAAGGCCTTAAGTGTCGACACCCCTATACCGTAGTGACCCTTACAAGTATAAGTAGCACTCTATAGCTCTAAAAACCCCTTGGCCTCAATATCTTGATACATTTTGGCTCATCGGGGGCGGATTTGTGAACATTGACGTTCTATCCAATAATAAGAAGCATTGCTTCAATGGTCTTAGCCATAAGAAAATGGAGGATCGCTTGACGCCTCCCATTAATAACAGTACTCTGTACATCGTCCTAAGTCTATTAGAGGTATTTTATTTCTTCTCTTTCACATAACCAGAATCAGAATATCAACAATTCACAAGTAATTTCCGAGAGTTCTCAAAGGAGATGAATAATATAGTTTAACAACATTCGAGTGGAAAACATGAATTCTCATACTTTTTCATATAACAAGCATTCATTTGAAACATCAAACACATACGCACATTTTGATATGAAAAGGTCGTACATATGTACTTACCACTGAGATGAAGCATAACCAAACTCAAGAAACTAAGCCTAGCCCTCCGACGACAACCGCTCTCTCCTACGAGGTCGATGTCTACAATCACACGTATAACGTACTCGTTACAACGAATCACACATCGGTAATAAAAATGCAACCCTACATGCCACATAGTCCTATATGTCATAAATTTACATATAATGATGTTAACTTATCAAAATAAATCCAACAAAACACTTAGAATTTCAAAACTTCAAGTTTTCTAACAACGGTGAAACTACAATTCTGGACAGAATTGTAGCTCTGAATTTGGAGGTATATTTACCATATCAAATCATCTCCTAAAATCTTGAAATGAATGTATGATGAAACTATATGTGTCTACTTTCAGAAACCTCAAGAAAATCATGCATAGCTATTATAAAACTCAAGTTACAAAAATAACAAAAACTGCTATGCAGAGACAAGTTTGGAAGAAAGTTTCAACTTTGAAGAACAAATACTACTACTTGGAGAATAGGAAAGTTTCCCATCTTCTCCAGAATGAATCCTTTATGTGTCTAGTTTCATCACAAGAAATATTTTGTGCCATAAGTTTCTGGAATTATATTTTTAACAAAAAATATAAAACTTGACCAAAAACAGAGTTTCAGAAAACATGCAACTTAGAATGAGCATATCTCCCTAACCAAAAAGGATATGAAGTTGAAATTTCTTTCAAAATGACCCTCTTTGAGTCTATTTTTAGAATATGTAAGAGTTAAAAATTCCACAGAGACAAAATTTAGAGATAATATACGTTTTCACAAACTGGTCAGATTGTATGAACATGCAATTTTTTCAAAAATCAACAAGAATGGTTTTAATGATACATGCAACTTATAAAAACTTGATTTTCACCCAAATAACATCATTTTAAGCATGAATTAAGATTTTTATATGCTCTTGACACAAATTATCATAGTGTTCTTGTCATGCAAGTGCAACTACCAAGAAATTTACAAAGTGCATATGAGGTTTAGTGTGAGTTTCATGAAATAGTCAAAATTTTGGAGTCAATCACATGATCTAACCATGGAAATGAAGAATCAAGCATGTAGATGAAGAAAAGTAAGATGAAGTTTCATCAATCAAAGCAAAAGATGGACATGCATGAATGAATTGAAGACTAGAAGAAATGTTACCCCAATATTCAAGAAGATTGTGAGGAAATGAGTGAAATTGGCCATTAATCCATGAGTAGAATGGTAGAATGACTCCCCCCCATGGTGATATAACCCTTGGAATCAAGTTTTCCATGCTTTGGAGACCATAAAAATGAGTTTTGATGAAGTTTTTGTGAAGTCAACACCCAAAAACGGGAATGGGGTTTTGAGAGAGAGAATAGAGCTAGTATGAGTGCTCTTGAAGAGAAAAACAAATGAGGAATTGTGAAAGAAAGATGGGGTTGATGCCTTGATGGTGGAGGTTGGTGAGAGTTTCATTGATTGTTCTTGAGTAGAATGAAAAGATGTAAAAAAAAAAAAATGAGAGATGTAGGCAAAGAGTGATGCTGATGGGGTGTTGATGCAACAAGGGGATGAAAACATACATAGATTGAATAACTATGATCTCTTATTTTAATGGGATTGACCAAAGTAGTGTATGAAGAAATTGGGATGTAAATATAAAATAAAAAAGTTGATGGGTGATGATGAAAGTCAAAAATTGAGGGGTGAAAAAAAATTCAATTAATAGCTAACACTTAAAAGATAACTTTCATAAATTATAAAATATCCAAATTATTTTAAATAAAACACTTTGTATAAATCACTTTTAGAAAACTACAAGTATGTCCTAGATATACAAAATGAGTTTCATATAGTATTATCCAAGTTTCAAAAATTACAAAATAGCCTCAAAATGCAATTTTATATAACCATAGATGTCCAATGATACATTTATACTCTAAAACTAAGAACAAGTTTGAAATATAAGTTTATTGAAATTCTCAAGTACTTTTTGCAAAATTATCAAATAACTCTTAATTAAAATACGGGGTATTACAGGTTTACTCAGTCAACTCATTGTGAAAATCTTGTAGCTTTATTATCTTTTTGGTCTTTTAGAGCACGAAAAAATGGAGTATATAGTCACCCACCTTCAAATACCAGTGAACCATTGGAATTATCACAAAATTATGAGACAAATTATAACGACCAATATCCAATCAACCACACTGATGATTGTGTAAATATCAAAATGGACCACACATAATAAGATTATATTTGAGTGTCTTTTTAATTTTTTGAGAGACTTATTTAACAGATCGTACATAAAATTTCGCTTAGTAAAATTTAGTTACGCCCTTACTTCAAATATGCGGCTTGATGCAAGGTAGAATTATCAAAGAATAAATAATAAACAAGTAAATAATTTGGGCTTAATTCTTGAACTTTAAGATTTTAAGCTTGTAGAATTGAAATAATCGTATATACATAAGACAAATGTAGCATTTAATCATCAAAGATTTAGAAAATTCAACTTTTCATTGGTGAAAAGTCATGTGTACGTAAAAAATTGAAGTTTTGAAGTAAAATGTGACCCGGGCGAGTCTCGGGTCACGGGTCACGAGTCGAGTCTACCCACCCTCTACGGGTTTATGCTGACCCACGGGTTTGAAAACCTGGGCGGCGACGGTGCCCATGTAGGTCCGGGAACCCAGGTACCTCTAACTCTCTCTTTTGTTTCTACGTTTTGAGCGCTATTGGTTGAAATCCATCGCCTACACATTTCAGCAAGGACACCTCCTAGTATATCTCTAAATTTGTTGAGGACAAGGGAACGCTTAAGTGTGGGGGGGGGGTGTATATTTTTCTAGCCATGTCAGTTATGCATTGCCTGTTACGTGTAGTTGTGTCGTTTTGTGTATTACGTGTGGTTAGTGTAGAGTGTTTGATATAGTGTCGCATTGTGATAGGATTGTTAGTATGCATTCCTTTGCAATTTTACTTTATTGAGTCCCCTACCCAAAACTTGTGGTTAATCGAGTTGGCCAAAAGCATATAGAGTCTAGGAAAATATGAAAAAAAATTGAAAAAAATAGAAAAGTGAAAATCCATAAAAATTTAAAAAATTTTGAGTTGGGAAATTGATGAAGCTTGAAACTAGAGAGTTCAGTGAAAGAGTCTCAATGAATAGGAAGCACTGTAGTGAGGAAAACCTTAAATTTTAGTATGCTACGCACCGGTTTCGCGAAAGGAAGTCTCGGGTATTAAGGAAAAGTGCAATGTAGACGAGGGCATACCTTTAGTTCCTATAGTGTGCTAGGAGGATTTAATCCTAAGGGAGTTGAATAGTCTGTTTTCGAGTGGAAACATGTGGCCTCTTGAAATATTGGGTGGACCTTCGTGTTGAGTTGGTTCCATGTGGTATGCTGCTCTAGCCTAAGTGAAGTTAGGGATTGTACACCACCATCCCTTACGGCAGTTTCAAGAGCTAACCGAAAAAGCCCGCACTTATGCTCTAAACGCACGGCTGAAATAAAAAGAAGAGAATGAAAAATAAATAAAAATCTTCTCTTGGACTAGATACGATGAACAACATAATGTTCCCCCGTTCGCTCGGGGAATTTGGATTCAAACCAATTTGAGCGTCTAAGGAAAATTAAATTCATGACTTGGCGACGAAAGACTTACATAAGACTAAGGATGCCTAGAACCTCTGAGCTAAAGGACGTGCCCGGATCTTGAATTGAGTTTGGTGGATGTATGGGGACCCCTTAGTGAGCTTGTGCGTAGGATCATTGTATTTTCAATTCCTTATTGCGGTTGTGTGAATCGCAAAAGATAATTGTGAGAACTTGATGATTTTGGTTAGTGATAGCGAGATTGCCTGTCTCTTAAGAAAAACAAAAAAAGTATGTTGTTTCAATTTTATCATTGTTTCTATAATCGAGTTGCATTGTATAGTCATGTAGATTGCATTGTGTGTGTGTTTTGTTTGTGTCACATGGCTAGTAAAGTTGCATGCAATTCGGTGGATTTAAAAACGTAGTGTGAGGATTGATTTTGCTCGAGATGCGCAAAAAGGTAGTGTGGGGGATTTGATAACTCTCTATTTGAGTTATATTTCTCGCACGTTTTATATCGTTTTGCGTGTCTTCCGGGTTGATTATATTGGTTTTACATTTCGAATAGAGAAAAAACGTAGGAGTTAGCTTTGAGCATTAATTTGTAAATCCGGGCGTTTCTCGCATTATTTACATTTATTTTGTCACTTTTGATTGCCTGGGGTGTTTTCGTGTTGGGTTTGACAGGAAACGGAGCTCATGGATCAAGAGGAGATAAGAAACAAACTTCAGAACATATGCGGGAGCCTAAGAAAGAAGAAAGAAAAAGCGAAGAAAAAACCCCAGATGATCGCAGGACTAGAAAATCCTGTTCGTGCGATTAGAATAATATCCAACTCACTGTAACTCACGACCAAGCCTCTGGCGCACGATCAGAAGCTGGTCGCACGACCAGAATTTTTCAGGTCGTGCGATCAGAAGTCAGGAATTTCTCTCACGGAAATAAAGAGGGTCAATAGTGCAAATAAGGACTTCTACTCAAAAGAGGAAGCACGGTTCTAATAAAATAGACCTAGGAGACGTGAAAAAGAGGTGAGAAGCAGGCAAGAAAGGAGGAGGAGGCCATTCACGCAAGGAAAAAGAGGGAACAAGGCTCAAGAACTCCATTGGAGATCTTTAGGTTTTGATTTCTTCTTCTTCCTTTTAATCTTGGTATGGGGAATCTTGTAAGTTTTGTTTGGTTGATTACTATAAGCTAAAATCCATTGCTAGGCTTCCCTAGAGAGCCTAGGATTATGTAGACAATGAATTTTTCCGGATTTTTAATCTTTGTTTCATGCTTATTGATTTCTTCTATTGAATGGATGTTAGTCCATGAATCTTGTTAATTATCTTAGTATATTGACACGACTAAGATAGGAATTGATAATCAATGAACTATGGTTTGCTCATAGGATGAATCATGCTTAAAGGTAAGTTCTAAATCAATTGTTCATAATCTATGTTTAATTCTTAATGGGGATGGAGTAATTAACCGGAACCGTTAGTTGGCTAGTGAAGTGCGCGACAGTGACTTTAACTAGCTAAGATGAGATATGAGCATCAATCGAGAATCACCGAGACCGGTAGGAGAAGTGAGTAGGATTGGCTAGTGTGGGTAGATTTGGTAGAATTATTCAACTGTTCCGTGAAACGGTGGACCGACAGGACCCGTTATCGTTCCAGTAGATGACCTGCTAGAACGGACCAGTAGACAACATGAGATCGAGAGGAGATTGTAGTCAATCGAGACGTCAAAAAACAAGAGACCTACAGGAAATTGTCATATCCTATTACCCGGCTTGATTAGGATAGAATTAACGTGTTACTCAGATAATCAGGAATTCGTCTACAGCCCTAGGTAATCTAGAGATCGCCTAGTTTCTCCGTATTTTGATTTCTTCTTCATAATGAAAATACAGAAATATTAGCTTAGTTGTTATTTCAATTCTTAAATCAATCAAATTTTTCCTACTGTATCGTACTCTAAATTAAGTAACTAATTAAATAGTCTCAAGTCTGTCCTCGTGGAATGAATAACTCGGGGTTGAAATACCATCCCTATATTACTTGACCGTTCACTTGCGCATACGCGTTAAGAATTAGCGTCAAATTTTCATCCGTACCGGAGAAGCAAAAAAGGAGGAGGACAATGACGTAGAACGGAAGTCTCCTCCATTGAAGACCCATGTTCTATCTTCTTCTTCTTCTCTCTCGATCTTGTTATGGAGATACTATTGAGCCTTGTTTGGTTGATTTCAATTAGCTAAACGTTTTCTTAGGCGTCTCTACGAGAGCCTAAGGTTATAAAATTGAATCTAGTTTCATGCGTATTTGATTTAATCTTTTTGAATCCATGCTAGTTTTTGATTACAGTTAGTAATCCTATACTTTTGACACGTTTAGGAGAAGAACCAATGTTCATAAAGTAGGATTTGACTCATCAAGTTGATTCATGCTTAAAGTTAGTGATATTCTAGTTCAATTTTTCATATTCTAATTCTTAACGGGAATGGTGTAATTAACCAGAACCGTTAGTTACCTAGTGAAGTGCATGACAGTGACTTTAACTAGCTAGGATAAGATGTGAACATCAATCCCGAATCGCCGAGACTAGTAGGAAAAGTGAGTAGGATTGGCTAATGTGGGTTGATTCGGTAGGATTATTTGGCAGTTCTGTGAAACGGTGGACTGACTGACCCGTTATTGTACTAGTAGATGACCTGCTAGAACGGACCGGTAGACATCATGAGACCGAGAGGAGAGTGTAGTCAACCGAGACGTAAAATGACATGAGACCGACAGGAGATTGTCAAAGCCTATTACCCGGCTTGATTAGGATAGAATTAACTTGTTATTTAGATAATTCGGAAGTCGTCTACAGCCCTAGGTAATCTAGATATCGCCTAGTTTCTCCTTGTTTCTTTATTAAAATAAAACATACAAAAATATTCGTTTAGTTGTCAGTTTAATTCAGTCGTTTGTTTGGGGGTGACAACTCTTTTAATCACTCAATTTTCCTCCTTGTACCGTACTATTAGTTAATCGACTAATTAAATATACGCAAGCATGACCTCGCAGGATCGATAACTTGGGGTTGAAAACCTCCCCTATATTACTTGACCGTGCACTTGAGCATACACATTTAGAAATCGTGTCAAGTTTTTTGTACACTAGAAAACCACTGCTGCTGTCATTCTTCCTTTGGAGTCCCTTAACACCCCACCGACTACTGCTTTACCCTTGGAAGCTTGTCAAGCCACACCAATATTGTATTTCATTGATCCAATATCCGGTGGTCTCCAAAGTGCAGTTGGTGGAATGAGGGAAGTCACTATGCCCGACTGAAATGAATCCGACACAAGATTATGGTCCACAAGGGTCTGGACATACTGTATGAGCTCCTTGGCTGGCTGACCACC
This sequence comes from Linanthus parryae, assembly GCA_023055425.1. Taxonomy (NCBI): domain Eukaryota; kingdom Viridiplantae; phylum Streptophyta; class Magnoliopsida; order Ericales; family Polemoniaceae; genus Linanthus; species Linanthus parryae. The sequence continues at coordinate 130,417,634 of JALGPY010000001.1, forward strand.
ATTGTTGAAGATTGAAGCGTTCGTCTTGCGCCAGAAACATGATATGATGGTGCGAAAGAGGCTTCGGTGGGTTTAGGGTAGGGAAGAACGCCAAAATCCAACTATTTAAATGAACATGTAATCATTACATCTCAATTGAATTTTTAGACAACCATTTACATAAATATATTAATAACTACAAAAATAAATAAGTATGGGCAAGGTGTAAGTGGCTTAAAGAAGGAGACAGTAATATTATATTTTCCATAATTATGCTAGAATTTAAAAAGCTAGAAATAGGATTTATAGTATTAAGAATAGTAATGGTTCTTTAGTTACGGATCATAACAATATTTCTAATATTTTTGTGCATTATTTTCAAGATACTTACTTCCTGCCATCTCCTTCATATAGTAGCTTAGAGTCCTTATACGATCAGGACTGGGCTTTTGATTTACTTTTCAGTATTGACACTTTTGTAAACTTAGAACATCAAAATTTTCTCTCAGCTCCTTTCAGTGCGGATGAAGTTAGGGCAGCCGTGTTTAGTACGGATCCTTTATAAGCCCCTGGGCCTGATGGATTTCAACCTATCTTCTTTCAAAAATGTTGGCCTGTTATTTCTACTAAACTTATCGCGGGTATTCTATCTTTTCTAACTCTGGTCATATGCTCTTTGAGCTTAATAATACTAATATTGTTCTTATTCCAAAGGTTAATGATCCTACCACGGTTACAGACTTTTTTCCTATTAGCCTTTGTAATGTTCTTTATAGAATTATTTCCAAATTTTTAGCGAACCGTATTAAAGTAGTCTTACCTTTTTTGATTTCCTACAACCAAAATGGGTTTGTACCAAATCGTAATATTCAGCACAATATTCTTCTCATACAAGACATCTTGCATAATATTTCCGAATACTCTGACCCAAATGTGCCAAAATATGCAGCCCTGAAGTTAGATCTCTCTAAGGCTTTTGATAGACTTAGGTGGGACTTTATAGAGACCACTCTCCACCAATTTTACTTTCCCCCCTTCTTTACCCGCTTTATTATGCATTGTCTCACAACGGACTCTTACTCTATTATTATTAATGGATCTCCATCACCTAAGTTTAAACCCTACCGTGGTTTGAGACAAGGGGACCCCTTATCACCATTTATCTTCATTCTGTGTGCCGAGGCGTTATCAAAATCTATTGCTTTTGCGTGTAATTCAGGACTCATGTATGGGGCCCCTTCAACTAGTAATGGTCATTCTATTTCCCATCTACAGTTTGCAGATGACAGTATTCTGGTTTTTAAAACTACCCCTAATGTTTGTAATGTCATTTTAAATATTCTTAATAGATTTGCTAATCAACCAGGCCAGGTTATTAATTTTTCCAAGTCTTCAATCACTTTCTCTCCCAATTGCACCTGTGACGATATTAACAGTCTAATTTCTACCCATAATGTTAACTGCACTTCTCATATAGGAAACTACTTGGGTTTTTTCTTCGATTCCACGTTTAGCCTCTCCAAAAATAAAAATGAATTTCTTATTATTGAGAAGGTCAGAAATAAATGTGCTTCTTGGAAGGGATTGCTTCTAAATAAATTTGGTCGTGCTACTCTCATTAAGTCTAATTAAACCAGCTTCTTGGTTTACCCACTTTCGGTTATGCTCATTTCTTCAAAGACTTCTACTATTCTTACTCCTATTTTCAATAACTTCTTTTGGACAGGTAACCCCTCCAAAAAGACCCTTCACTGCATCTCTTGAAATAATCTTTGTCTTAGGGTTAGTAAGGGGGGCGTAGGCTTTAAAAACATTAAATTTTTTAACAATTCTCTTGAAAGGGGAGTATGCAGATAGATATGAAGCACAAATACTCTAGAAGGTGTGTGTGTGTGTGGGGGGGGGGGGGGGGGTTGAATATAATATGCCAACTTTTTGCAAAACTTGTAGAAGAGAAAAGTTTAAGTTCAAGAGCAATGAATTTCAAGGCCTTGAAAACAGTTTCAAGCCTTTGAAATGAAATATAGTTTGAAATGAAACAGACAAGTCTTTTTCAAGGCCTTGAAAAGAGTTTAAACCCTTGAAAACAGACTAGTTTGAATGCTGCAAAAACTAAGTATGTAAATGAAACTGTAAATGCAAGAGACACCGAATTTATAGAGTTCAGTCCACTTGGACCTACATCTCTACCCAGGGATCTCCTCCCTGCAGGATTTTCAACTCAATTCTTATTAATCAAAAGCTAAGCCCTAGATCTCAAGCATAGAGAGTTCCCTTACTCTGTTACAGCTTGTGGTTCTCCCTCACCTATCTAGTACCTGCTCTAGCTAACTGATTAACTAAGAATTATATATTATTCACCTTTAACAATCCTTGAGAATGAAATATAGAAGTATTAAAAGAATGATCTACAAATAAAGCACAATACAGAAGAACACTAGAGTGTAGAACTGCAGTGAAGAATGAAGTGATCTTCTGTGAGATGGATTGATAAACTTCTTTGATGCTTGTCAATCCAGAAATGTGCTTCTTGTTTTGCCCGTTGAATGTTGTGTATTGTTGCTTCAAACTGGGCTCTATTTATACTGTTTGAATCTCTGCAAATCTTCCTAGATTTTTAGCAACAACTTCCTGTTTTGTAGGCAACAACTTTAACTTTCTTTAACAGCCTTCTCCAATGGATAGTTGATCACAATGTCCAGAGATATTATTATGATATTGTCTTTAAAAAAATTGAGAAGCTTTCATGGATGTCTGATTGATCAAAAAATCATCTTCTGCTAATGTTTCCTTTCTTACAAAAGCTAGATTAGGAAACTGAACCTGCAAACTTCAGAAATAAAATTTCGCTGCAAAACTGCGTCAAACAGATCAATTAACTGATGTTAGATATATCAAAACAGTTTTCCTTTCATCATAAAATAGTAATACATCAAGCATAGTGGTGAGAGGGATAAAATTGTATCAAAAGAGTTTAGAGAAACTCCCCCTCAGAAAATGCATGCAGGTCAGACAGTTTTAAGGCTTTGAATCCTGGTTCAAGGCCTTCAAGCCTGTGAAACCTGATTCAAAGCTTTGAAAACTGTTTCAAGGCCTTGAAATAACTTAGTATTTCAAGTCCGTGAAACCTGTGACCTTACAACTCTTTTTTGTAAAAACTCCTGGAATATCCTTTCAAGTCAATTCCCTTTTTCTTCAAACTTTCTGATTTCTAAATATTGTAAAAGAAACTCTTTTTGGTTACACAATGCTCCTCTGAATGCATCACCGATGTGGAAGGCAATAATCAAAGGTAAGAATCTCTTGTAAGGGTGTCTCCTTTGGCAGCTTGTAGATGGCAATCATATTTCAGTTACTAAACACCCTTCGATTCGTGATGTTCCCGGAGATTCTATCAAGCAATTCTTGCATCCTAACTGCAATATTAAATGGGTCAAAGATCTAACAAATCCTTGTGTTGGAGGAGGAGTTACATGGAATCATACTTTTGTAGCTAATATCTTCCCTCATTGGCTTGTTAACCTCATTCTTTGTACCCCTTTAAACTCAACCTCTAATGAACCTACCTGGACTCTTGATGCTAACCAAACCTTCTCAGTGAAGTCCCTTTACAATTATCTTTATTCTCCTTTACCTAGCCCCAATATAAGTCATAGTTTCATATCTTTCAATCCCACTACTCTTCATCTAAAATGGAAACGCCTTTTGAAACTTTAACTAACTTTTAAAATTAAATTCTTTGTATGGCTATAAGCTCATCAAATTCTACCTACAAGGGAGTTTCTGAGCTCTAGAGGGATCAATTGCAATTCTATCTGTATTATTTGCCTTCAAACAAATAAAACTATTGACCACCTTTTCATGCATTGCAAATTTTCAAAATATCTCTTGCTAAGCTCAACATAAATATTTTCACTTCAAATTTTGTTCAATGCATTGATCTTTGGATTAAGAGAACAACTCACCCACAATGCAAGGATGTCTCTTGGATTGCAGCATGTTGGATTATTTGGAAAAACAGAAATGAAGCCATCTTCAAGGGCAACAATCATATGGTTGAAAACTGCTATTTTCAAGTTATTTTTTTTGAGGTAAAAAATATTTATTAGACGCCAAAAGGCTCTCTATCCGAGACAAGAGCATCACTAACCCATTCGGGTTTAACAGTGAACAAAGTGGGGATCTCACGCTGCAGTGACCGTTTTGCAAAACGGTGTGCAACCTAATTTCCCAATCTAGCAACACGTGATAGGTTAAACTCAGTAAAACTAGAAAGAATGTTTAGGAAGTCATCTAAAACCTCCTTAATATCCATACCAATAGATCTGTTCGCTTACCCTGGGTTCCATCTCTGCAGCCACTGAATAGCATTGACACTATCGGACTCAACCACATTTCTGGAGCATTCTACATTTCACGCCAGTGATATACCTTCCTTAATCCCCCACAGCTCCAGAAGAAGGACTAAATTGTGAAATGGAACACGCCTACTTTGATCTGCAATAAATTCACTGTCCGAGTCTCGTAGTACACATCCAAGACCGGAATGGTTCGTCTCCTCCGATGTAGCAGCATCACAGTTAACTTTCCACCAAGACTCTGGCGCTTTTGTCCAGTCTACCACTATTTGCGGCGAGAAGCTAGTGTGATTTCGGTTAAAGATGACTTCCTTCTGTGTGAAGAATCTTAAATGCTCTCTTATCTTTTCCACCACATTTTCAACTATAAAACTTTGACCTTTAAACTGTGAAGCATTGCGGCAAAACCAAATTGTCCAAACCGTAACTGCCCATAGTTGTCGTTTCGCCTGAGACTCCACCATGAACACCTTTTCGATTTAATTCTTCATTGACATGTCCTTCGGAGGTATAGAAGCCTCCCCAATGGTCTCAACCCAGATTTTCTTAGTGAACTCACACTCTCCAAAGAGATGGTCCTCCGTTTCGGAGCATTAATGACAAAGTTCGCAAATGGGACTGACATTAACTCCGCGTTGAATAAGCTTTGTTGCTGTGGGAAGAGATTCTCGCCACACACGCCACACCATAAAATCCACCTTTTTCGGAATCTTCAACGAACAAAGGTTGCTCAGCCAATTCCTTTGTGAACCCGTGGAGTTCTCCGGCACTTCATGGGAAATCTTTCTTTGCCGAGAGTAGCCGGAAGCCACTTGTAGATACTGATTTCCAGACAGACAGATCATCGCCACGTGGCAGCCATCCAGCACACCTAGGTGTGCTCCATACACACCGGATCACCACCCGTGCTGATCCACGTGGGGGCTACGAGACAGGGCCGCCACGCACCATAACACGAGACTTGTAGGGACTTAGTGGTTTGGAGGCTAGGGTAAGGCCCGTCGCGCGCATGCGACAACCAAGCTTGCGCGCGACCTCTGGTAACTGATTGGGAGATCCTAGGTTTACGTGTCCCATTAATGTGGCTGATCTCATAACGGTCTCCGATACTTGCGGACAGATGCGTAACGGTTCCTATATACACGGTCGAACGTGCCGTTGGGGCTCTATCTTTAAGCCCCCATTTATGGTGCATTAACCCCTGAACGATCACTTCCCCACTATATATAGGATCGTTAGCTCTCCGTTGCGACACAAGTCATATGCTGGTCCAATACGATAGCTTACTGTCTCTCTCTCACAAGCAGTTACTGGTGCTTAACGTCTCCCTACACACACCCTACAATTCTCTGTGTTCTTATTCTCTACTTGAGGTGTATACTTGGATATCTCTTGAGGATTTCCTTGTACACATTTTGGTGAACCCGACGTGAAACATCAACCTTCAAATCCTCAAAATCTGCTCATAATGCCTTATGACCGAGACGTCCGTGGTGGAGATCAATCTACTTCCCATGAGGAGACCTCAGGAGAAGACGAACTGCTCAACACTACTCCCAACGCTCGAGATTAAGTTGACACTGAAGGAGGCCCCTCTTTGCAGTCACTCCAGGCTACAATTCAAACCCAAGCTCGGGCTATGCAGGCCCAATCTGATCAAATTGCTCAGATCATGGTGATCCTGGGAAAGGTGGCCCAGAATGTTGTCCCGGGGCCTTCTACCCCACTACTGTCAGCTCCACTGCCCCCACGAAGGACGGTATCCACCTCGATAGTGCATGTCTCTACTGCCCAGACTCCACTCTCGGGTGGCCCGGCGATCCAAACGACACCATCAAGCTCATCCCTGATAGCGTCAGGGAACCCCGCCTCGTATCTTGCATCATCTTTCTACGCAAGCGGAGCCCTAGGAAGCCATGGGCCTCCACCTCTGCCTCCCTACAACCCCACTATGCCCTACATCCCGGGCTTCAGACCAACATCTTCATCCTACGGAGGAACATCTACTAGTATGATGACCCTTGAGCAAAGGATCGACAACATTATTTCCAACCAAAGCTTCGCGGACACTCTCATCCGCAGGGTAGATAACGCACCTCCCATTCCTCAGGCCATCTACCTGATGCCGAATCCTGCTGGGTACAAAACACCAACGTGGGAGAAGTTTGATGAGGTCAGCGGAAACGCGCACGAACACGTGATGAGGTTTGTGGATATGATGGGGCCACACGCGGCTAATACTCGCTTGCTCATGCGTGTGTTCCCTAACTCTTTAGGAACCGTCGCGTACAAATGGTACTGGACCATGGAAGTAGGATCCGTTAAGACATGGGAGGAAATGGTGAAGAAATTCTACATAAAGTTCTTCCAGGTCGATGAAAGGGTCACCACCATTCATCTCTCTCGAATGTACCAAAAATTTGATGAGGAGGGTGTCGCGTTCATCAAGAAGTTCAGGGCCAGATCCCTGGAATGCATTGACGAGGTCTCGGAAGGCCGTCTGGTTGAAATATGCCTGCAAGGCATGCGCGATGAGTACAAAGGTGTGTTGATCAACTTGAACATGCCTACGTTTTCGAAATTGATTAATTGCACCAGGAATGCTGAGCCTCCGGTGGAAAGAATGAAGAAGAAACATACCGATGGGCGCACGCCAACCACCCCAACCCCAGGATTGGGGGATTCAACTAAAAACGACCACGAGACGCCAACGTGCACACGATATCCTCGCCCAACAAGCAACGGCGATCTGCTGCTCAAGAGCCTCCACCCCTGCTCATCTCGGTCAGGGACGCCATCGGTCTTTGCCATAAATGGTGACAAGATGGAGTCCTGCCAGCATTTGAACGCAGACCTATGGGAGAACAATTTCGGGACCCAAAATGGTGCCACAGGCAAATCTCCCATCCAACCAAGGAATTCAGGAAACTCAGATGGATGGTGGACATGCAAGTAAGGGAAGGTCAGTTGGTTGTTGAAGAATCAACTAAAGATACACGAAGCAGCCCTCTGCCACCCCATACGCGACGAGAGTCCAAGGGGAAAGAGGTCGCCATGATCTCGGTCACAGACGTCGAAGAGGTGGCGGAAGCAGCAGCCCCTGTGGTTGCAGAACTCTACGAGGACGAAGAATATGGCGGTGATGCCGAAGATTCCCGTGCAGAGCGAATGAAGGGCTCTGCCAAATTCACCAAATTCTTTGATGAGATGAACTTTTCAGAGGGCTGCAGACACGAGGTGATAAAATCAATGTTAAGGGTGGAAGAGGAGTACGGAGAAGAATTAGTCACCACGATTGGCAAAGTTATCAGAGCCTTTAGACCACAAAGACTAATCATGACGTTCAACGAGTCGGACAAACGAACTGACACCAATCACCAAGGCCGCGATCAACCACGTCGAATTCAAACGAGCCTTCGTCGATAGTTGAGCTGCGGTAAACGTCATTCCCTTGGGCACCCTAGAGATGGCAGGGATTCCCACGCATAAGATTGTCAAGAAGCCCTCGTCCTTGACATGGTTTGGAAGTGGTTCCAGAATGACTCTAGGCTGGATCCGTTTGGGAGTCCAGATCGGGAAAATAAACTGCTCAGCCAAATTTCATGTTATCGAGGACGAAATGACTTACCACATGATTATTGGGCGATCATGGATTCATCGCTTTGATGCTGTACCTTCAACAGCTCACCAGGTGATGAAGGCCATCTAGAAAGAAAGGGTGGTCACAATACCCGCTTCGGTGAATCCTTTCAATCTGGAGGAGGCACACTTACCTGAGGCAGTATGGTTCAAAGAAATGGAGGACGGGCAGCTTCCGGTCCGTATTCAGCCAACTCCTTTGCCCAGGTGGGAGGACATCCAGGATCAGTCACCAGCTAGAGCGGTAGTGACACTGGAGGAGCCGAAGAAAGAACAGCCCACGAGGAAGGTCGCCCTTAGAACAGCCAAAAATATCTACACCTTGAAGAAAGTCACAGAGCATGGTAAAGACGGCAGACGAGTGAGTAGTTTCTACTCCAAAAGGAAGTGCTATCGCGTCAAGGGTGTTCCCAAACAAACTTGCAAGCTATCAGAGGCTCCTGGTATGAGTAAGGGAAACCCGCTAGTTGAGGAAGTTAAAGAGGCACCTGAGTGCATGGAAGACTGCCCAAAGCCGCAGAAGAAGGAGCTCAAGGAGGTATTCCTCAGTCCTGATGAGGAAAAGCAAAGACCCGTCTTCCTAAGCGCGGACCTCAGCGATACGGAAGAGCAAAACATGGTCTGAATACTAAAAGAGTATAAGGACGTGTTGGCATGGGATTATGACAAAATTCCGGGACTGGAACAAAGCATCACTATGCATCGTCTGGATGTCGTCCCGGGTTCGAAGCCAATCAAGCAGAACGCGAGGAACTTCCGTCCTGAGATCAATGTCAAGATAAGGGAGGAGATGGTCAAACTGCCAAACGCCAGAACCCAACCATCATCCCACCTGGTTGGATAACATAGTGCCCGTGTTAAAGAAAAATGGAAGCCTTCGCATGTGTGTAGATTTCAGAGATCTGAATAAATTCTGCCTGAAGGATGATTTCCCTTTGCCGAACATAGATCTCTTGATTGACTGCACTGCAGGACATGAGATGTTCAGCTTTGTGAATGGATTCAGTGGCTACAACCGGATCAAGATGGACCCGGAGGACGCGAAGAAAACAGCGTTCATAACACCGGTAGGGGTCTTCAATTACACTGTCATGCCCTTCAATCTAAAGAACGCAGGAGCCACATACCAGCGCGCAATGACGGCACTGTTCCACGACATGATGCACCAAGAAGCTGAATTTTCTGTGGACGATCTAGTGGTTAAGTCAAGGAAGAAGGAGGATCACTTGGAAAATCTAAAGAGTTTTCGACAGATGTCGCGCATTTTAGTTAAAGATGAACCCTATGAAGTGTGCATTTGTGGTAACCTCTGGTAAATTCCTAGGTTGCTTAATCCACAGGCATGGGATCGAGCCTGACCCTTCCAAGATCTCGGCACACGAGTATGTCCGCACCGCAATCCCAAACTGCATTAAAGGCATTCCTAGGAAAATTGTCTTACTTACGGAGGCTTATACCGGCAATTGCGGAATTGACCTTTTGCTTTAGCAACCTTCTAAAAAAGAACGCAAAGTTCCTCTAGACGGAAGAGCATCAAGTTGTGTTCGAGAAGCTGAAGAGACTGCTAACATCCCCAAGGGTCATGATCGCACCGCAGTTGGGAGAACCCCTGCTATTGTACCTCACTTCAACCGAGAGGTCGATCGCAGCACTACTAGACCAGGAGTTCGAGGGACAAGAAAGGTCAGTGTATTACATCTCCCGCGTGATTCAATCAGCAGAATCAAGATACACAGACATAGAGCGGCATTGCTTGGCTTTGTTTTTCGCGATTGAGAAGTTAAAGCATTACTTTGCTTCCCACAAATTGGTTGTTGTAACGAAGAACGAGCCCATACGCTATCTACTGGGACATTCACCTCCCTCAGGGAGACTTGCATAATGGTACATGACCATATCCCAGTATGATATCACATGAACGCGACCTAAGGCCATCAAATCATAAGCATTGGCAGATATGCTCGCACAGTTCCCGATGAGAAGCACGAGCCCGTGCTAGAGGGGCTCGAGGGGCCTGAGATATATGCAATCAGTAAAGAGTACTGGAAGCTACAATTTGATGGATCCTCTACAAGATCAGGGGGAGGAATTGGAGTAGTACTCATCAAGCCCGACCAAGAGGTTATCCAGATATCAACAAAGCTGGACTTTGCGGTAACTAATTACTTTGCGGTAACTAATAAAGCTGGACTCCTTGCAGCTAGAGCCTTGGAAGTTAAGAATCTTGTCATCATGGTAGACTCAAAGTTAATTGTCAAACAAACCTCGGTTGCTCTAAAGGAGATATATCTGCTCAAATATCGGTCAATTGTGCAGAAGCAGGTTCAGAGTTTCGAGTCTGTCGAGTACGAGCACACCCCCAAATCCGAAAATCGTCATGCAGACGCACTGGCCACTCTAGGGTCAAAAATCAGCTCAGATAAATGCCCTGCAAAGATATCAATTGAGGTTATTACAACCCCGTCATTGGTAAAAGATCTATGTGAAGAAGGGCCTCCAGAAGAAACGGACTGGAGTCAGCCCATTCTGCGCGCGATGGCTGACGGCACCAGCAAGGAAACATGGGTTTCTCTTAAGGGATTCTGCATACATGATGGTTTGCTTTATCATAAGAGCCCTGGGGGTATCCTCATGAGATGTGTAGTAGAAAAGGAGGGCCAAGCAACCCAAGACAAGATTCATCAAAATTCTTGCGGGGACGATGAGATCAACATCTACAGGAAGGCCCAAAGGTATGGAATATACTGGCCGCAGATGTCATATTTCGCCGCCATCATACAAAACAACTGCAAAAGGTGTGCTTTAATCAAAGCCACCATGGAGATTGCTGCAATAGAGGACGACTGGCGACAACCAATAATCGATTACCTTCAAAAGGAAACTGTGCCCGCCTGCAGAGAGGAAGCCGAAAAACTCAGAATAAAGGCCAAAATTTATACTTTCCAAGAAAACATACTGTGGCGAAAGGGGCAAAACGGAAATTTTCTCAAATGCCTGCACGGAAAAGAAGCCCAAGAATTCATGGAAATGTCACACCAAGTGGAACACCAAGGGGGTGGGAAGTTATGTAGACAACTCTTGACGGTTGGGTACTTCTGGCCAAAAATGGAGGCCGATTGCCGCGCAAAGGTCAGAAGGTGCCTGCAATACCAATTTCATGGCAATCTAGTACATGCTCCCGCGTTCGACCTACATGCGCTAGGGACGCCATGGCCATTTCATACTTGGTCACTGGATTTCATTGGACCAATATGACCCCCCTCGACGGGAAATGAGTACATCCTTACAGGAACAGAGCAGTTCACCAAGTGGGTAGAAGCAATCCCACTCAAAACAGCAAATGCGGCGGTAGTGGTCAAGTTCATCAAGAAAAACATCATTCACCGCTTTGGCATTCCCAACACTATTTTATCCGATAATGGAACTCCTTTCGTCAACCGCCAGGTAGCCGAGAAAGTAATGGAATACAACATCAGACAGGTGTGCTCCACGCCCTACTAACCGAAGGGAAATGGGCAAGCAGCGGCGACCAACAAGACGTTGTTGCGAATACTGAGTAAAATGGTCACAGACGATCATAATAAATGGGAAGATTCATTAGGGATGACACTTTGGGCATATCGAACATCGCCCAGGACTCCCACTGGGAGTTCCCCCTTCCTGCTATGCTACTGAGCAGAAGCGGTTGTCCCCTCTAAATTCAAAGTAAACTCAGCAAGATTGGCTTTCAGTGCCTTGTACAACAACGAGCGTGACCATGAACTAATCCTCTTGGAAGAAAAACGCGAGAAAGCTACAGTGGCGGGGCTTGGTTGCGTGATTCGAGGTTCTGAACGCCAGTTTCTGGCTGTTAGGTTCCAACGGTGCTCAAATCTTCAGACTCCTTTAATGGCCGAGTTACATGCCATCATCTCGGGTCTTCAACTTGCGAGAGAAATGTGGATCAACTCAATCGAGGTGGAGATGGACAGTTTGATTGCCTCTCATATCCTAATCCACGACGAATTTGGCAAAATGAAGACCGACAATTCACTCGGAGAACTAAGGCGGCTGGTGAAGGATTGTAAAGAAAAGCTAAATGATTTCGATTGTTTTTCAGTACAGTACATTTTTAGAGACTGTAATTAGCTTGCTCATTTTTTTTCTCAGAAGGGTAGAGTAGAAGAGGATATGTCGTTTTGTAATCAAGCCCCGAATTGGGCTATCTATGTAGTCGTTGATTTAGCGGGTGTGACCCCAAGATTTTAATGATAATTCTTTTCCCTAAAAAAATATTTATTATGTAATCATTTATTTTAGGCAAGTTTACAATTCAAATATCATACACAATGTTTTTGGTCATTAATATTAGGGTAAAAGACAAAAACCATCCTCCATTTATGGAGAAAATACATTTCACCCCCTGATTTATGGGGAAAATACCTTTTGCACCCTTTTCAGTGGATGGAGCTAACGGAATGCTAGATGACATATTTACCCTCTCTTTGAAGAAAAATTACATTTCTAATATAATTTTTTTTCTCCTCATCTTCTCATTTGTAACCCTAGCCTCTCCCTCTCTTATATCTCTCTCTTATCTCTCAAACTCTCATTATAGAAGAAGGGGAAGAAGAAGAAAAGGAGCTGAAGAAGAAGAGAGGTCCATTTCCCTCTATCTCTCACGTCGTCCCCAAACCAGCAAACACCCGTGAGAGAGAGAAATTGTTGCTGGTTCAGGAATTGGGAATTGCTGGAACTCTCACAAACCAGCAACAATTCTCGCTGTCAGCCCTTCCTTGTGCAGCTTCACCCGCGGCGGGTCTGGCGGCATTCCGGTAATTACCTCCGTGACGTACTGAGGGAACGAAGACGGCATAGAGTTGAAGACAAATAACAAGAACCACTAATTCGAGAAGATATAGCCCACAAACCAGCAACAATTATCGACGCAAGACCAGTTCCTGGGCTTAATTTGGTGGGTCTTGTTCTCCGATTTCTCATCTTTCTCTTGATAACTCCACATTAGGAGTTATATTGTTTATGATCCATGACCGTTTTGCGAGCTTTTTCGGTATATTTATGTGAGAAATTGACAAAATCTGAGTTGTTTTGAGCATACGTGAGTTATTGAGCTTTATTTCGTAATCCGGGCGTTTTTCGTATGATTTATATATTGTTTATCGCACGTGATCTTCCGGGTTGTTTAGTGTTGTGTATCTCAGGTAAAATAGGTGCAATGGAGCTTATGATATGCTTGGATATGCTTGGAATGGAGCTAGATGAAGAGGAGAAAAGGAGACGCACAAACGAAGCAAAGTTGGAAAAGTCACACAGGACCAGCCTGCACTCTTTTCGATGCTCAGGAAAATCTATAAAGAATTTTGGAGCAAGGCCTGCGACATTGGAAATTATACATCCCTATATTTCCAACGATATATGGTAGGCCCGAAGACGAGTCCGTATGAGGGAGATACAGCCCGCGCAAGATCAGCGAATAATTCTGTCTGGGAATTACAAAGTAGAGGGGCTGAAGTGCAATTTCGGCCAGATTTAATAAAAAATCGTGCCCAGCTGGTAAAAAACGCAGGAGACGACCTAAGAACGGGACATTGAAGCATCTTTGAAGTCTTGGGGAGCTAGAGAAGACGGGAGACAAAGCTTGGAGCTTGGAAGATCATCAACATTGAAGATTTTAGAGTTTGATCATCTTTTCTTCTTCTATTCTTCAGGAACTTCATTATTTTGTTTATGTTGAACACTATTATGTCTAGCTAAACAGCTTAAGCTAGGTGATTGATGAGAAACTAGGGTTTGATGACGTTTTTCCGGATTTTGGACTTGATACATGCATTAGCTTAAATTTTATGAATGTTCTTGTTATCCATACTATTCTTGATTATTATTTATTAGTGTTCTTGGCTTGATCATCCGTAGGACGCTACTTGTTGATAGGGTTGCACGAAAGTCAATTCTTTGAGACGTGTTAGAGAATAGTTAGGTGATCTTGTAGTTTCTTGAGACCGAGAGGAGATAGAAACTTGATTAATCATGTGAGGGTAGTTTCAATTGATTGTGTTAGAACTTAGTGAATTTGGTGGACCGACAGGACCCGGTGAACGAGCCTAAAAAATCAATTAGGTTGTAGTAATTGACGAAGGTGGACCTAGAGGACCCGAAATCTATTGTTTACACAAATTCACGTGAGATTGAGAGAAGATCGTGATGAGCATTACCCGATAAAACTAGAACGTGAGTAGCGTGTTTCATGCATAATTCCAGAAATCGTTAACAACCCTAGGGACACCAATTGCCTAGTTCTTTCTCATTAATCGTAGTCAATATCAATTTATTTATTTTTAAAAGTGAAAAACTTACAAAAATATTTAGTTACTTGTTATTTAATTTACGTCGCTTGTTTGTGAGCGAAAATGTTACAACTTCAAACAACTTTTTACCGGCTACTTAGATCTCCTATAATTACTTTCTAGTCAATTAATAATCGTAAATTCCCTTGGGTTCGATACTCGGAGTCGTAAAATACTCCTAAATACTACTTGACCGTATACTTGCGTTTAAGCGCGTAAATAATTCGCGTCAAGTTTTTGGCGCCGTTGCCGGGGAGTTAACGGTTTATTAGTGTAGTAGAAATTGATTTAGGATATCTCTTTTACTTTTTTGTTTAATTAGCTATTTGTTTTCTCACTTGTATTTGATTCTGCTTTTCAGGTCGTCAGTGTATGCCCAGGATCCCTAGAGAACTTGTGCCCCCACTTGAAGCCCCGGAACAGTTATTCAGAGATCAGAGGAGAAGACAGAAACAGAGCAAGATGGGTGATCAATTGACCAACGCGCAGCTCAATGAGAAAATGGAAGAGTTGGCAAAACAGTTGAATGATGGCAACGCCCAGACACTGTACAACAAGTCTGGGCCGGATATTGTGGAGAAATTCCTGACTTCCACGTATGGACACAATCCGACAATTGTAGTGCCAGACATACAGGGTGAGCATTTTGATCTCAAGCCAGCTACGATCCAGACAGTTACCAATCAGTTCCAGTTTTATGGGAACAAGGATGAGGATCCCAACGATTTCATTGGGAAGTTCAATGCTTATATCAAGACTGTGAAGTATAAGAACGTGACTCCAGAAGCATTGAAACTTATTCTATTTCCCTATTTTTTGAAAGGTGCAGCTGAGAAGTGGCTTGAGTCGAGAGCTCCAGATTCAATCACTACATGGGCTCAATGTGTGGATGAATTCATGGCAAAGTTTTACCCAGTTCAGCGGGTGATTCAGTTACAAGGTTATATCCTTGGCTTTCAGCAGCAGGCCCATGAGACCGTGGTAGAGGCGTGGGATAGATTTATGCATTTGATCAGGAAGTTCCCAAATCACAATTTTGGGGACTACAAAATTTTGCAGGTCTTCTACCATGGCTTAGAACGCCATAACCAGGAGTTAGTTAACAGGGAAGCTGGAGGAAATTTCATGTATTCAGTTGACAAAGAGGGAGCATTTGCACTTATGAAACAGCTAGCCAAGCAGGATATGCAGTTTTATGATTCTAGAAGACTTTCGGAATTGCTTGAGGCAAAAGATAATGAGTGGAAGGATAGGATCAGCAAGATGGTGTCAGACTTGGCCAAGCATGTTCATAAGGACAAGAAGACAGTAGTAAGTGTTGAGGAGCCAGAATATGATGCAGCAATGGCACACATGGAAAATGAGGATTTGAACTATGTGGGAGCACACGAACAGAGGCAGAACTGGAATCATGGGAACTACAGGCCACGCACGAGAGATCATCCACGCTTCAGGTATGGGGATCAGTCTGGAGCGACATATGCACCGGGGTTCCAGCATAGGCCACAGGTTTCACAGGGTCCACCAGCAGCTGTTGCAGCACCAAGTTCTGACATCTCTGAGTTGACAAAGGCATTGGCACAACTGAGTGAAAACATGAATACCATGACCACCAATGTGAACAACATGTCCACGCTGGTTACTGTTGTGTCTGCAGATTTACAGGCTACGAAGACTTCTCTTCGTTCTCTTGAGGTACAGGTGGGTCAGATTGCTACTCAGCTCTCATCTAGAGCTCCAAGTTCTTTGCCTTCAAACACGGAAGAAAATCCTCATCAAATTAATGCAATCACTACTCGAAGTGGGGTTGCATTGAAAGATCCGCCATATCCCACTCATGCTAGAGCCGATGCTTCTAAGGCTAAAGAGCATGATATATTTGATGATGATACTAATGTCGTGATCCCCCAATCAAAGGGCGCAACGGATGAGGAGGCGGTGAAAGACAAGGATGAGGTACATATTGATACTACTGTTTCTAAGGCAGTTCCATATCCGTTGAGAACGAGAAAGAGGGATGATTCTAGTGATTTTTAGAGATTTCTTGATATTTCAAGAAGGTGGAGATTAACATTCCTTTTGCAGAGGCTATCTCTAAAATGCCTACATATGCCAAGTTTCTCAAGGATATTCTTTCAGGAAAGAGACGCATGAGTGATTTTGCACAGGTGAATTTGATTGCTGAGACTTATGAATGCGTCAGGAATGGATTGCCTAAGAAAAAGAAAGACCCTGGGAGCTTTTTGATACCGGTTACTCTTGGTGTTTCTCTCACTATGACTGCATTGTGCGATTTGGGGGCAAGCATCAATTTGATGCCCTTGTCCGTATTCAGGAAGCTAGGTGTGGGGGAGCCTCTTCCCACCCGAGTTACCTTGCAGATGGCTGACAGGTCGATCCGTAGAGCATATGGGGTGATTGAAGACATTTTGGTCAAAGTTGGTACTCTCATCTTTCCTGCAGATTTTGTCATCTTAGACATAGAGGTTGGCGAAGTACCTCTCATTCTTGGAAGGCCCTTCCTAGCTACAGGAGAGGCTATTATTCATGTGAAGAGTGGAAATTTGTCTATGCAAATCAATGATGAGAAGGTAGTCTTCGATGTGTTCAAGGCAATGAAAATGCCTTCATGCTACAATTATGAAGATTGCTTTAGCATAGAGATAATTGATGATGACATGGGAGATGAAGAAGCTGAATTGATGTGGAAGGAAATTGATGGAATGTACAAGGATGAAGATCCGAGCCCCACCATGGATTTGTGTCACATGAGCAGCTGGACCGAGCTGGATTTATATGAGCAAGGGGAGCAGAAGTTAGCTCTTGTTCCTTCACTCAATTCACCACCCGTGCTTGAGTTGAAGCCATTGCCTAGCCATCTCAGGTATGCTTTTCTTGGAGTTGATAAAACATTGCCCGTAATTGTTTCTTCTGTTTTATCTCAAGCACAGGAGGAGCAACTTTTGTATGTGCTAAGGAAGCATAAGGGAGCAATTGGATGGACTATCGCAGATATAAAGGGGATCAGCCCTGTCTATTGCCAGCACAAGATCCGGGTAGAAGAAGGAAAGAAGCCAGTTCTCCAAGCACAGTGGAGATTGAATCCGCATATGAAAGAAGTGGTGAGAAAAGAGGTCATGAAGTGGCTAGAGGCTGGTATTATTTTTCCGATCTCAGACAGCACTTGGACTAGCCCGGTCCAGTGTGTGCCTAAGAAAGGAGGAATGAATGTGGTAGAGAACGAAAAGCATGAGCATATTGCTCAACGAACAGTTACTGGATGGCGTGTGTGCATGGATTACAGGAAGCTGAATGAAGCCACGCTCAAGGATCACTTTCCGTTGCCGTTTATTGATCAGATGCTTGATCGTTTGGCTCGCCACGAGTACTACTGCTTCTTGGATGCATATTCAGGCTACAACCAGATAGCCATTGCTCCAGAAGACCAGGAGAAGACTACCTTTACATGTCCATATGGCACGTTTGTGTTCCGCCGCATGCCATTTGGATTATGTAATGCACCGGCTACTTTCTAGCGGTGTATGATGGCCATCTTCTCGGACATGATTGAGAAGCATTTAGAGGTTTTCATGGACGACTTCTCCTTATTTGGTGACAGTTTTGAGGACTGTCTACATCATCTCGGTTGTGTCTTGGTTCGTTGTGAAGACACTAATCTCGTGCTGAATTGGGAGAAGTGCCACTTCATGGTCACAGAAGGGATAGTTCTTGGTCACAAGATTTCACGCAGAGGTTTGGAGGTTGATCAAGCGAAGGTAGAGACAATCAAGCAACTCCCTTATCCGACTTCAGTGAAGGGGGTCAGAAGCTTCTTGGGACATGCAGGTTTCTATCGCAGGTTTATCAAGGACTTCTCGAAGATCCGCAAGCCTTTGTGTGAGTTGCTAGGGAAAGATGTCCCATTTTTGTTTGATGAAGTGTGCAAGAAGGCCTTCGACTTTTCGAAGGAACAACTCACCTCAGCTCCCATCATCACAACTCCGGATTGGAGTTTGCCATTTGAGCTCATGTGCGATGCTAGTGATTTATCCATTGGAGCAGTATTGGGGAAGCGCAAGGAAAAGGTATGCCATGTTATTTACTATGCTAGTAGAGTTATTAATGAGGCTCAACTAAATTATGGCTCTACTGAGAAGGAGTTATTAGCTGTGATTTTTGCTCTTGACAAATTCCGGCCTTATCTTGTGGGATCGAAAGTGATTGTCTTTACAGATCATTCGGCGCTGAAATATCTTCTTGATAAGATGGATGCCAAGCCAATATTGTTGCGGTGGGTTCTTTTGATGCAGGAATTTGATGTTGAGATCCGCGACAAGAAGGGTGTTGAGAATGTGGTAGCAGACCACCTCTCAAGACTCGAGAATGGAATGGTAGAGAAGGTGAAGATTCAAGAGAACTTTCCGGACGAGAGCTTGATGTCTTTGGGGGATACTGAGCCTTGGTATTGGTCAATTGCTAACTATCTCACCAATGGGAAGATTACGGAAGAATGGACAGTGCAGCAGAAGAAGCGGTTCTTGTATGTGGTCAAGCAATACTTTTGGGAGGATCCATATCTATTCAAGATGGGAGCCGACAAAATCATTCGGAAGTGTGTGCCTACCCAGGAGATCTATGATGTGATCAAGCAGTGTCATGCAGCACCTAGTGGAGGCCATTTTAGCGGTCCTCGCACCGCCATGAAGGTACTACAATCCGGTTTCTTTTGGCCTACTATATTTAAAGATTGTCATGACTGGGTTGCAGGATGTGATAGCTGCCAGAGAACGGGTAACATTTCCAAGCGAGATGAGATGCCAATGTCTGAATGTCTTGAGGTGGAACCCTTGGATGTTTGGGGCATAGACTTCATGGGTCCGTTCCCTCCTTCTTATGGGAATTTGTACATCTTGCTGGCTGTGGATTACGTGACGAAATGGGTTGAAGCAATTGCGTGCCCCAAGAATGATGCAACAACGGTTGAGAAGTTTCTGGAGAAGTATATCTTTACTAGGTTTGGCACACCTAGGGCAATGGTGAGCGATGAAGGTTCACACTTCATAAACCGAGTGTTTGCCAGAGTCTTGAAGACGTACGGGGTGTCTATCCATAAGGTTTACCTACCTTATCACCCCCAAACTAATGGTCAAGCGGAAGTTTCGAACAGGGAGAGTAAGGGGATTCTTCAGAAAACCATCAACACCGGACGCAAGGATTGGGCTGTGAAGCTGGATGACGCATTGTGGGCATACCGTACCGCATGGAAGACGCCTTTGAACATGTCACCATTTCAGCTTGTCTTTGGTAAGGCATGTCATCTTCCCGTTGAGCTAGAGCACAAGGTATATTGGGCGATCAAGAGGTTGAACATGGATCCCGATTTAGCAGGACAAGCAAGGAAGTTGAAGCTTCTTGAACTTGAGGAATGGAGATTACAGGCCTATGATAGTTAATGGATTTATAAGGAGAAGACGAAGAGATGGCACGACAGTCGTCTCAAACCGAAAGAACTTCGTGTGGGACAAAAGTTATTGTTATTAAACTCACGCATGAAGCTCTTTCCAGGAAAGCTTTGTTCGAGATGGTCCGGGCCGTTCCGGATCCACCAAATATATCCTTGGGGTGCGGTTGAGTTAGAAGATCCACATACGAAGGAATGCTTCCGCGTCAATGGAAGCAGAGTTAAACCGTACTTGGAATCCGCGCCAATTCCGGGCAAAGTTGATGTTATCTACTTTGACGAGCCGTGATCGTATTGAGGTAACTGGGTCGGGCCGTCGATCGTAAATAACAAAGCGCTTGTTGGGAGGCAACCCAACGTATTTTATGCTTTAGTATAGAGAGTGTATTTTAAATACTGTTGTGTGCGTTTTTAATTCCGTTTTGTTATCTGAGGGGTGAGAGAGCGAGAATTTGATATTTGAATTGAGTCTCCGCAGGATTACAGGTTATTACGTGATTCGGACTCCCTTTCTTGATGTGCGTAGACATGGAAAGCGCGCATCGGAGGCCAGACGTAAAATAAAGGCGGAATTTGAGCGAGATATGATCACGACGAGATTCTCGAGAAGAATGGGAAGTTCGTCAAAAAAAAAATGGGCTCAAGAACACAAAGGGGAACAAGGAATTCAAAGCTAAGGAACCTCGAAGATAAAGCAAACGAAGCAGATCGAAAAAAAAAAATTGAAGCTGGAGTCAGGGGTGTTCGCGCGAACACTCCTCTTGTTCGCACGAACAGTTGATAGGCAAAAACATTTTGCTTAATATTAAGTACAAAAAAAAATTGCTCCTGCGAACAGTGTTCCTGGGAACACTTATTTGTTCGCACGAACAGGGGTAAAAAGGGGTTTTCCATGGCTTTTTGAGGGTAAAAGAGGTAATTTGGGTACAATTTTGTGTATCATCGGGCTGAGTTCATCTTTCTTCCTCCATTCCTCACAAACACTCAAGATCTCCTCCCTCTCACTGCAACCCGATACCCTCACCAACCTTAAACTTCCGGCGACTTTGGGTGGAGTTTCCTTCGCGCCTTCGGCCGCCTGTGACACCGGCGACCTCTCTCACTCCGGCGACCACAGCGACCGCGGCAGCAGCCATCTTCTTCTCCCCCCGACGAGTTTTAAGCTGCCACCACCACAAGCCACCACCAGCCCCAATTCCGGCGGTGTGAGGTGGTTCTCCATCCTACTGTAACTCCGGCGACCTCCATCTTCTCACTCCGGCGAATTTAGAAGCAAAAAAAAAAAAAAAAAAAAAAAAAAAACTCACTCCACCCGTCGGGTTCAAGCCACCAAGGGCCACCAACAGTGCCGTCCCAAATTCCGGCGAGGTTGGGTTGTTTTCCGGCAATTCTCAGCAGCTTCTAACATCAAAGCTGGGTTGTTTAAATCAATTGAAGAAGGAGAGGGCTGAAATCCAAAAAGAACAACCCACCTAGGGTTTTTCGAAAAAAAATTTCAAATTGAAGAACAAGGGGTTCAATTCAACTCTCGACGAAGAAGGAAGAATTGACGGGGACAACAAGGAGAAGCTAGGAGCATCGTTCAATCGGAGTAATTCAACGAAAGAATTCGGCGTCCAAAATCAGGTTCTTGTTGGAAAATTCTGCGAATTTTTTCGTCGGTACTCCTAAACTCGCTCTTTACTTCCGCATTATTCTCTTCGCTTTATTTGTGAATTGGATTGTTGAATTGGATTGTTGAGTTGAATTGTTCAGTGGCATTTGTGAATTGCTAGTCGTTGAATTTGCATTTTTGAGTATAATGTCGAAACGTAAAACCGCCACGTTTGATGACCTTATCTTTCACCCCGTTAGGAGAGTAGGGCCATCTAACGTAGATGAAATGGTAGTCGAGGACCCACCTATCGCACCACCCGAAGAACCCGAGTTTGTGGTGCCGGAACCTCCGCCACACCGCATACTCAACAAACCAATGGCCCCTAAGCCCCGTTTGAGAAAGGGTAGGTCGGACAAACGGCTAAAGATAGACAATGCGAATGTGTCGCCAACCAAGTATTGCACGTATCGGTTCGTGAGTTTTCAATCTCACGTTGCAGCGTTTCGCGACCGATACCTCAAACTAAGAGGTGCGGCCGAGAAACCCTACCCCATAGACGAAGCTAAACTCATGCCTACGGAACTAATAGCCATTCATGAACGTGAGCGGTTACATAAGTGGTTTGAGTTGTGTGAACCATCTAGTTCTCAAGTTGGGAGGGAGATTTACGTTAATCTCCGGTTCGGGGACGAGGGGGAGAGCAAGGACGATAGGATGGTGTATTGTCGGGGAACTTGGGTGCGGATAACACCGGAGATCATTAGCAAGGCCCTTCAGTTTACAGAGTTGGACCCCAGTACCTCTTGTGCGTTACACGACATGCTTAGGCGGCCCGATGTAGTACCTATGGTCAATGCATTTTGTTTTCCGGGTGAGGGGGTGGATCCTTGGGATAAGTCAAAGGCCGAGGTGACAATGTGGACGGTGAAGAAGAAGTGCCTACTCCTTCGTGCTAGGTGGGTTTGTGAGATGCTTGAGAATTGGGTCTTATGCATCACACCGAACCCCCGCTTCACTTTCCGCCATTGTTGCATGTCTATGTGTGTTTGGTTAGGTCAGCGGGTTGACATTCCTCGCATGATTTGGCTAAACATCATGGCATGCAAATCGGAGGGAAATAGAATTGCTCTGGGTCACACATGTTTGTTGACCAAATTGGCTAGCGACGCCGGGGTAGACGTAGGGGAGTTGGACATCTTGCCACCCACCAAGCGCGAGTGGTCGAAGTATTTGCAACCCTCTAGGGCGTCTAGGTCTAGGAAGGGTAAGGAGAAGGTAGGTGAGGCTTCGAGCACCGACACTCTTTTGCAGAGCATGCATAAGATGATGTTAGAGTCTAAGGTGGAGAATGAGAGGCGGTTTGCTCATGACCGAAGCAGTCGCAAGAAGTTAGGAGCCTCCGTAGAGACTCTAGGGAAGTGGGTAGCTCAGTTGGCTCATAAGAGCAATGTGGACCTAGACCCTAGCCCTAACAGTGAGCACTTGTGGTACGCGTTGAGCGATTTTGATGAGGCCGGTTCGGCAGACGAGGAGCCTGGTTCGGCAGACGAGGTGTCTAAGGATCAGGGTTCCGAGTTTGAGTAGATCCACCGCCCCTCACATTAGAGATGCTGAGTCCTCCGTTTCACTTCTAAATTCGTTGAGGACAACGACGTATTCTAGTGTGGGGGGAGTTTTAGTCTTGACTAGCCAGTCAGTGTTTGCATCGCCATGTCTGCATATAGTTTGGTCGTGTCGTATTGTGTCTAATTATGTGGTCCGTGTCGTTTTTATGATATTATGTCGTATTGTGATGTGTTAGTCGTGTATATACTTGTTTTTGTTCGTGTTTAATATTTAATATTGCACGTTTTCTTATTTGAGTCTACCTACCCTATCGACTATTTTGTGTAGTTTCGTTCGTGTCGGCTTGCATGTAGAGTAGGAATTATCTGAAAAAATCAAAAAATATAAAAAAATTGAAAAAAAATTAAAAATATAATATTTTGAGAAAAGGGCAATCAAAAGAGGCTAAAATTTGATAAATCGCGAAGTGTGAGGATTTTAGGCGTAGAGCATGATTTGCGACTGAGAGTGACGACGTGAGTCCCCCGTAGTAGGTATAGAGAGACTTTCTTTACGGGGAGTGCCTACCTATTTCTAACACTTACGTGATTTTCAAACTCAAAGTGTGTGCCTATTTTCTTACAAGAGCTGAGCTAGGTGTGAGCTAAACACGCCGAACATCCATGTGTACGTCTTAGGTAGTCGCCATCCCGCCTCGTAGTGGCACACGAAACAGCTGTGCGAGGTGTGTATTAGAGCACTCACTGCTTTTAGAACTCACCGTGTATGACCATTAGACGCCCCAGTTTGAACCTTGGATTCTTTGCTAGCCTTCGGACCTAGGGTGACGATTCTTGGCCTTCATCACAAATTTATTAGAATCACCACTTTAGTGCGTCACGAGGGGGTTGTGTAGTTGAGGGGTTCGATGAGGGAGTGATTATACAATTCGTTGAGTTCTACATCTCGCTTGCACTTCATTGATTATCTACGAGGGGATGCGAGGGTGAGTGAGTGGGCTTGCGCACTTCGGTGTCGCGGTGTTCCATGCCATTACATCATGGACACAGTTGTGGAGAGTCGTGAGTGCGTGAATCTAATACGCACGAAATTGGGTTGGGAGAACTTAATTGGTGGATCGTGCAGGGTACCGGTTTTGATTACTTTGGAGTAGGAGGATCGGTTGGATTAGAAACGTGATACATTCATCTTCGGGACTACTTGAGAGGGGATATGGTTACATTCGAGTGTGGGGGTGTTGACTTTTGACTTCGGACATTGAGTGTGAGCTTGCGACGACTCCACTCCCGCACATGCATTTCATTGATTTTGCGGCTTGGACTTGACATGGACTTTGATTGAGTTAGCAGGAGATGATATTTTTATGTGAAATTCATTCATCGATTTACGTGTTATTTGAAGACCACTCGGATATTCATCGATTGGTTGTTATTTGAAGACCACTCGGATATTATTGTTGGATTTTGATGGGATTTTGAGAGAATTGTGAAAATGAAAATAAAAAAGAAAAAAAAATATATATATAATGAAAAAAACAGAAAAAAAAGAGAGAAAAAGAAAAATGAGAGATGAAATAAAGTGTTGAGTTGAATTTGAATTGGAACGAGTGGTGGAGCTACTTTGACGACGACGGTTCACGTTTCATGCACAACGAACGACGATGGCCCCAGAGATCACTAGTGTGCCGCGGTTTGAGGGAATTGAGGGCCGGAGGGGGTGAGCTTCGGGTTTTGGTTTCTTTCATCGTGGTGAGGGTGTGTGAGAAGTGGGATTTGATGTGAGAATGTGACGCTTAGGACTTGATTTCAACGAGATTATCTATATGTTCCTAAGCCTCATCATGTGAAAACCGTTAGCGGATTAGGAGCTCGGACCTTGGATGTGGCTTTGCCTAGCGTAGTCTCTTATTTCGTGGCACACACGAAGAGGTAGCGTACTCTTGTACTTAGTAAATTTAGGCTTTCTATACTAACTAGGGGAGAGTCTCGTTGTCGAATTTAGTTTCAACTCATGCTTTGTTCCTAGGATTCTCATCACTTCATGATACTCGATTTAAGCCAATGAAGATTGCCCGATCTCAACCAAAAATATAAAAAGTGTGTTTTGTGTATATATGTGTTTGTGTAGGATCGAGTCGTAATTTGCATTTCCATCATATTGTTGCATTGTCGAGTCTTGTGTTGTTATTGAGTCGGCTAGTTAGGATTTGTATGCAACGGTGTTTCTAGTAAGTATGCAATTCTCGACTCGTATCACTTGTGGGGTTGTGTTTCATTGGAGATATTTTGGTTGGATTGTGGCCGGATTTTGGTTGTACTTTGATTTAATTGCTCGGGAAGCGCAATAGGTTATGTGAGAAATTGAACAAATCCGAGTTGTTTTGAGCATACGTGAGTTATTGAGCTTTATTTCGTAATCCGGGCGTTTTTCGTATGATTTATATATTGTTTATCTCATGTGATCTTCCGGGTTGTCTAGTGTTGTGTATCTCAGGTAAAATAGGTGCAATTGAGCTTATGAGATGCTTGGATATGCTTGGAATGGAGCTAGATGAAGAGGAGAAAAGGAGACGCACAAACGAAGCAAAGTTGGAAAAGTCACACAGGACCAGCCTGCACTATTTTCGATGCTCAGGAAAATCTACAAATAATTTTGGAGCAACGACTGCGACATTGGAAAGTAGACATCCGTAGCTTTCCAACGATATATGGTAGGCCCGAAGACGAGTCCGTATGAGGGAGATATAGCCTGCGCAAGATCAGCGAATAATTCTGTCCGGGAATTACAAAGTAGAGGGGCTGAAGTGCAATTTCGGCCAAATTTCATTAAAAATCGTGCCCAGCTGGTAAAAACCGCAGGAGACAACCTAAGAACTGGACATTGACGCATCTTTGAAGTCTTGGGGAGCTAGAGAAGACGGGAGACAAAGCTTGGAGCTTGGAAGATCATCAACATTGAAGATTTTAGCGTTTGATCATCTGTTCTTCTTCTATTCTTCATGAACTTCATTATTTTGTTTATTTTGAACACTATTATGTCTAGATAAACATCTTAAGCTAGGTGAATGATGAGAAACTGGGGTTTGATGACGTTTTTCCGGATTTTGGACTTGATACATGCATTAGCTTAAATTTTATGAATGTTATCCATACTATTCTTGATTATTATTTATTAGTGTTCTTGGCTTGATCATCCGTAGGACGCTACTTGTTGATAGGGTTGCACGAAAGTCAATTCTTTGAGACGTGTTAGAGAATAGTTAGGTGATCTTGTAGTTTCTTGAGACCGAGAGGAGATAGAAACTTGATTAATCGTGTGAGGGTAGTTTCGATTGATTGTGTTAGAACTTAGTGAATTTGGTGGACCGACAGGACCCGGTGAACGAGCCTAACAAATCAATTAGATTGTAGTAATAGACGAAGGTGGACCGAGAGGACCCGAAATCTATTGTTTACACAAATTCACGTGAGACTGAGAGAAGATCGTGATGAGCATTACCCGATATAACTAGAACGTGTGTAGAGTGTTTCATGCATAATTCCGGAAATCGTTAACAACCCTAGAAACATCAATTTCCTAGTTCTTTCTCATCAATCGTAGTCAATCTCAATTTATTTTCGTTTAAAAGTGAAAAACTTACAAAAATATTTAGTTACTTGTTATTTAATTTACGTCGCTTGTTTGTGGGCGACAACGTTACAACTTCAAACAACTTTTTACCGTCTACTTAGATCTCCTATAATTACCTTCTCGTCAATTAATAATCGTAAATTCCCTTGGTTTCCATACTCGGAGTCGCAAAATACTCCTAAATACTACTTGACCGTATACTTGCCTTTAAGCGCGTAAAGAATTCGTGTCATCTCTGTCTCCGAAGAATTGTGCTCTTTGGTTTCGAAGCCTTTTCTCGAAGAATTGTCCCCGCTGCGGAAGCCTCTCCAAAAACCAGCTCAAGATTCATCCACCTAAGATGCAGATCTTCTTCGTCTTCCTCTTCTTCCTCTTCTCTGTTCTGTTTCATTCGATTTTCTGCTTCAATTACAGAGTTACAACTTCAATTTTCTAATATTGGGGAAAGTAATGGTGGTTGCTAGATTGTGGATGAAGAATGGGGTCGAACAGAGGAGATTGGCTGTGAAGAATGGCAGGGTGCTGAGGTAGAGAAGAGGAATGGAGATTCGGGGGTTTGAGTTGGCAGAGAGAGAAGGTGTTTGATTGTTTTGGATTTTTAGGGGTTCGGGTTCAGTCTTTAGGTTGGTTTCCGATTGAAATCGACTACATGTTCAATCTCATGATTATGCAATGCAGAGAGAGGTGTGGGTGATGATCGAGTGACTGTTTTTGGTCCGAATCCATGGCAGTGGCTAATTTGTTGTTGTTGTTGTTGTTGTTGTTGTTGTTGTTGTTGTTGTTGTTGTTGGTGGTGGTGGTGGTGGTGGTGATGGTGGTGGTGGTGGTGGTGGTGTTGCCGTTGGTGTTGGTGGTAGTGGTGGTGGTGGTGGAGATTTGGTGGTTGTGGGGGTGGTACTCAAGAACACCAAGAACATCAAGAACATGATGAACACTACAATAAGCAAATAAAGGGTGGTATTTGTCCACAATCAATAAGGGTAAAATGGTCTCAAAAATTCAATTTGCACCCCTCCACTAGCGGATTGTAAGAGAAGGGTGGTATTTGTCCACCCTCCATCCTTTGACAGGGGTGCAAAAGATATTTTCCCTATAAACCAGGGGGCAAAATGTATTTTCCCCATAAATGGAGGGCGGTTTTTGTCTTTTACCCTTAATATTAACGTTTTTTTAATGCAGTTTAGTTTACAAAAGGGAAGACAAACATCCAGTTGACTAGTTATTCAATTGACTTCAAATTCCAATAGCAACGCAAGGAATTGAACATAAGTGGTAGGAGATTAAAGAAATGACTAGATATATGTGTTATGGAATAATTTAGGATTATCAGTCGGGGTGTACTCTTGACAAGTAGTTTGCCCTTCCGGACTTATTGGATTGCAAAATTTATGATCAAGTCAAACATGATTTTTGTATCGTGGTGGAGGATTCCACACATCACTGAATTCAGCCATAACAAACTATCACGATTAGATGTATTGTAAGTTCATCTCTCAGTTGTTATAACCTTTTTCAATGTCTACAAAAATTGACATCCTTAGTTAAGGATAAAAAAGCATCCGACTCCAATCTCATACGAAAAACTTATATTTCATTCAACAAATAGAGAAACTGCCTTACAAAAATATCAATATTAATGGCCAAAACATTATAGGATATTTGAATTGTAAACTTGCCACAAATAGATGATTACATAATAAAGGAAAAAAGTACACTAATTAATTGAAAAGGGGCAAAGATGTCTTGACAAGTAAAGTGCGGTGTAACCAAGAGAAAAGACCGTTCGGTGTGAGAATCAATTCCCTGAAATTAAAAACAAATTGCCCATATGTTGCAAAGAATAATAACTAATATTTGGAAACCGAGAAGAGTTAATAAATGTTTCATTATTATGGAAACTCAATTTATTGATATGGTCGGGGTAGTTCAATTAATGTGTTCATAATTTTACTTGACCCTCTTACCCAACCACCACATAACTCAAAGAAAAATAAATACTCTAAGGTCACGTTTGGTTTTCCCGATTAGCCGGACTGGACTTGACTGGACTAGGTCGGATAGGATTGGACTGGATTAGCTGTATTATATTTAATACTGTGTTTGTTAATGTACCGTACAAACTATTATGAATAGTTGTTGGTGTAATTAATGTTCAATTCCAACTATAATGAATAGTCCAATACTGTTAATACTCTCATGGGGGAGGGTATTAAAATAGGGTATTAAACCCATGTTTTTCACTATTTAGTACCGCTATTAAATTTAATCCAGAACAAACCAAACACAGTATTAATAATCACAGTACTATAATTAGTCCAATACTAGTTAATACCACTAATACTAGAAAACCAAACATGCCGTAAATGTAAAAAATGTTTTCATGTAGTTAAAATAGGTTTTTTAATGCTAAAACTGGTGGATTAGTAGTTGAGCTATTTATTATTATAGATACGATAAATGCCAGGGAAAACGCCTTTACATATATTTAGTACTATGTTAGGTAATTCCTTATTTGATTCACATTGTCCTTATTAAATATTGGTTCCAAAGGAGGCAATTCTATTCTTTGATGGTTGGAGTCTTCTTGTTTGAACTGCAAGGGTTAGAAAGGAAGGAGAGAAAACAAACTTAAAAATGAATTCGAGAGAAGTTAGAGAAACTGGCTAATATGGAAAAGACAAAGCTTTGTGTTTTTTGCCTCATGATTATGATGAGGAGGAATACGACTTTCCAAGCCACGGATGATGATGAAGAGTACAAGTTCCATCTTACAAAGCCACACGAGGATGATAAAACAAAAATCTCCTTTTTCATTGCTCCAAATGCTGATCTTAAACCTGGTAGGTAATTATAAGATATGGGTTATTTTGTTTAACTAACTAGATAAATTTAATGAGGTCTTTGCCTGCAGGAGTAATATACACAAAAAATAGGTTGACCCAATAAATTTTTTCATTGAGATTGAGGCTTATGACTGGTACAACCTCTATGCGTTGATGCTTGGTTTTGGGATAAAAAGGTGTAACAGAAGGTATTTTAATCTGAAAACGAAGGATTTCACTGAGTCTAGGATCTTTGCATGTGCCCGACAAGGTGTGTGACCTGATAAGTGAAAATTCAAAGAAAATCGGAAGAGGGAGCAAATTAGAAACACTCGGTGCCTCTGAAAAGATCGTATAATAATTTCAAGAACTTCTCCTACAGAGCCTTTTACAATGGATTATTTTCAACCAATACATCCCCACACACTTTCTAATCCACAGTGCAGGAGCATGCACCGGTCGCACATAAATGTGAACGAGTCAGATATCGAACACATCAGATCACTAAAGGAGATAGGTGTAAAGTATTGTCAAGGCTTCCTTTTGATGGTAAAACAAGCACGTGGCTATTCCAACGTCCTTACACGCAGAAGGATATGTATAACAAAATGACTTTTGTATACAAAATATATGTCACCGAAGGAGATGGCCAATAGATTCCGATGTACATTGATAGTCTGAAAGAAAGCAACCATTGTGTTTTCAGGAGGTAACAATATTCTTTTTTTTTTAAATGATCTCTTAAGCATTAATATTATGCTCCTTCATACAAATTTCTATCTTATGGTTACAATTTTTATCTCTTTAAATATTTAGTTGGAATATGCTATTAGTTTGTTCTTTGATCTTTACTACAGTATCTTAGACCTTACAAATACTTTCTAATATCATATTTTAATTTTTAAGAACAAAGTGGGTAGAAAGAAAGAACTTAAAAGCGTATTTTGGTGTGAAAGAGATCACAGAAAGATTAGAAGAGGTTTGGTGATGTACTTATTTTCGATGCAACATACAAAGCCAACATGTATAAAAAAACCTTAGTTATTCTATCTGGGGTGAATAATCACTTTCAAACTATAGTTTTGCCCCTGCTGTTGTTCAAGACAAAAAAAAGAAATATATGAGTGGGCCTTGAGTTATTTGATGGAGGAAATGGAAAATAAGAAGCCCTTGTTGGTCATTACAAATGGTGATTTAGTCATGAAATGTGCCATTGAAAAAGTTTTCCCACTGGAAAAACATCGCTTATGTTCTTGTCATCTTTGTCGAAATGCTGAAGCAAAGCTGAAGATGGGTGCCGCATTCATTTCCGATTTTAAGAAATGTATGCATAAAAGGAATTCCGGTTTGAATATTGGCAAACCATGGTAGAAACATGGAACCTCTACGATAGCCATTTGATCCAAGTCACTTATTTGGCTCGACACATGTGGGCAGAGACATACTTCAAATTCTTCTTCTTTGCTGGAAAAAAAACAGCCTCAAGATGCCAGAGCATAAGAAGTTTTTTCAATGATTATGTGTCCTATTCAGATAAGTTGGTCGACCTTTGCAGGGGTATAATGATCGGGGTAGATAAGCTACGCAAAAATAAGAAGGAAGAACACTTTACATTCGACCAATCGGACCCGATATTAACAACGGGATTCAGGCAGCTCGAGGCTTATGCATCTGAGGTATTCACCAATAATATCTTCATGAACACTACTAGAAATTACGTTATTTATGACAAAAGAATCGTCACGAAATATTTTTTTTGGGTGAACTACAATTTTTTTTTTTTTTGGTTGTCTATTCAAATAGGGGACTGATAGCGCCTTTTAGGAGCTATATTTCTTTAGCATTTACCACATGTTTGATAGGTTTTTGGAGAAATTTTGAGCCTAATATTGTTGAGATGAGCAAGATTTGTCACTTGTTCCTTCATATGTTTAATTCTAGTCCAGGCATGTTCGTTATGTTGATTTATGCTTATTTTGTTGGATTTGATCGCTTTGTATAGTTGTTGTTGTTGTCTTTGACAGGAAATAGGGCTATTGGAGTTATTGAAATCAAGAGCATGAACTTTGGAAGCAAGGAAGGGCAAGGAAAGAGGCTCGGGAACCAAAAGGGAAAGAAGTTGAAGGTTCAAGAACATTAAGGCCCAGTGCATATCGGGCCAAAATGGGCAGAATCCATGTGCGGAGTTTTGGGGCAAAAATGCAATTCTTGAAGACTTAGCTTCCCCACTTCGACCTAAGCAGCAAGGTACGTGAATAGAAGAGCGTTGTGAGCCAAGAACGCTAAGGAGAGCAAGGATAACACGTTGGGAGCATCATCAAGCAAGGAGACGAGCCCGGATCAACGCCATAATCCTATTTTTAGCGTTTGATATATTTTCTCTTTCTCTGGTATGAAATATTCAAACAATATGTTAACTTTTTCTATGAGAAGCTAAACTCATACATAGGCATCTATGTGGAGCCTAGGGTTTATGTTTTGATGATAACTTTTCCATATGTTGGATGAAATTTCATGTTTAGGGTTGTGATTCAATAAACATTGTTCTACTTTCTATCACGTTGAGTTCTTCCATTGATAAGTTAGGACTAAGATGTGTTATCTTGATTATCTGTTTCTCCATTAAATCATGAACTTTGCTTAATGAATATCTTAGCATCCTAATATCTCGTTTATTGTGCTTAATCCTTAGTAAGTTAGGAGTCATGACCCGACCTTATTACTTAAGTAGTGAGTGTGTGAAAGAAACTCTACCCTAGTTGAGATGAGTAGATGAGAACATTATTAATCAATGATACTGAGAAGTGAGTTGAGTAGGAATAGCTATAAGAGGGTAGATTCGGTAGGTGTGTACGAGGAAATCCTTGAGATAAGTCCAAGCGTACACCTCAAGTAGGGGAAGAGGGTATGAACATGTGAGTAGGGAGAGAGTAATAAATGGCAACTATTCTTGAGAGAGAGACAGTGTATTGGTTAGCAAGATCAGAGAGCTGCATGGAGAGCTAATGTTCCTATATTTAGTGGGGAAGTGAACGTTATGGGGGGTTTAATGCGCCCATAAATGGCGGCTTAATGATAGCCTCCATAACGGCACGTTCGACCATATATGTAGGGCACGTTACGCACCTTTCCACATAAAAAGGGGACCGTTATGAGATCGACCGCATTTATGGGATACGTGAGCCTTAAACCTCTTAGCCAGTTACAAAAGGTCGCGCGCAAGCTTGGTTGTCGTTCGCGTGCGACGAACCTTAAGCTAGCCTCCAAACCACTAAGTCCCTACAAGTCCCGTGTGGTTGGTATGCGAGGGCCCTGTCTTGCAGCCCTCATGTGGATAAGTATGAGCAATGATCAGGTATACATGGAGCACGGTCAGGTGTGCCGGTTGGCTGCCACGCGGCTATGATCTGTCTGTTACATTAGCCCCCTTTTGCGCGAATATCAGGCGCGCTTGCTGTATAATCGCGCAAAATCAGCCGTGCGTGCCCTCCACGCAAATCCTCATATCAATTAGAACATCATTCGGATCCGTAGCCCCAAGACGTAGCCATGATTACCTAGGGTTTTGAGACGTCATATAGCCCTTTATGAGGCGTGGCTGTTGCGAAGCTTGCCATACGCCGTCCACATATTTTCACCTATTTTCGAGGCAAGAATATCTCAGAGCGATCCAATGGGTCGCCAAATTCGCGAGTTATCAAGGTAGTGCTGACTTAGCGAACGTCTGCAGTCGCGACTCTTTTGCCCTGAGACTCTATTTAAACCCTCTTCTGCAACGATTAGAACTTTTCTACCATTGTTGCTACCGAGATTTTATGAACCAGAGAGAAAATTATCAGCAAGGAGTTGAAATCTTCGATCAAATCCTTGAGAAAGTTACCGAAGCAGATCAAACACTCAAAAACCGGCAAGGTTAGTGATTCTCTCCCCCCTTTTACTTGCCAATTGAAATTTGATTTCAATTGTTTTCTTCCTTTGTTCATATCAAGCAACCCATTCTGAGTTTGATATTCATACTGTTCTTCGTATCTTCCAAGACGATAATACTTCATATCCCCTTTTTGCACATGTCTTTTTGTGTTCGCAGAAATTCCCAAGAAATCTAACAAGGAAGTTGTTGAGTTACCCGAATTGAGCAAGGACTTATGGTGCAAGGCCCCGTACTTGGGTGGGGATGCCTTCTTCATGGCCACCGTTAAGGAGACCACCCTCCGGGGGTCTCCTTTGGAAGAAGCTTCGAAGTTAATACCAGAGCCGGAACATTCTGATTGGGATGTGGCTACTACCCAATACGTGCAACGAATTGGCCTCGAAGCTGGTCTATACGCGTATACGGATGTTCTTCCCTAGGCCTTCATGGAGGGATTTGACTGGACGGAGTAGTGGATGGGGTTCATCCTCGATAACTACGAGAAGGAATGGAAGCGGGCTAACATTTTTCAAGCCATTCGCGCGACAAAAGGCCTCAGTGTTAAGGTCGATCATGACATGTTGCGTGTCCTATTTTCTAGGTATTCCAAGAAGACCCACACCATCCATTTTCCTAATTTTGAAGCCGCACCTAATTTGAAAGACGTAGAGGTACTATTTAAACTACCAAGCATGGGAGGCGTCGACCTTTGGACCCTCTGACTACTGATGAAGAACTCACCTTGTTCGACCAAATGAAGTCTTGCATAGCGGATTTGAAGAAGGCTGCTTCGAGATGGAAGCCAAACGCGACCTCCCCTTGTGACACATATATGTATGTGTCTTCCGGCGCGAAGAAAATTTGGTCTATGTGGGTTATGTATTTTTTCATGGATTTTGTGAAGCCTAATGTTGCCCGGGAGTGGCTGGAACAGGACCCGGAAGCTTTTATTGGCGTCGAACGGAAGGGTGCTGCCACGAATTTGTGCGGTTTGCGTTGTGTAGGGTTGTCGCGCTACTTGATAGACGGGTCCTTTAGCTACGGAGTTTTCACCCATGTTCTTGCAATTGCCGTTAAATTGGCGCTTAAGAAGAAAGAAGCTCTGGGGCCTCTCGTCTTAGGATCTTTGTATCATCAATTGGATTTGGCTGTGACAAACATTGAGTAATCAGAGGGAAGGGTTGATGTCGTTTCCTTTGCCAACATTGTGTTTCTATCCATGTGGGCTTTTGAAAGGTGGCCCGCGTATGCTCCAGTTCCCTTAGAGGTGGAAATATGAAATACACCTAATGCCAAGAAAATCGACCTTTTCCCTCGAGCATGACGTTGGTACAAGGAAAAGGCCCCTCAACGCACCTTTTCCCTGATATGCGATGACGTTTGCTACTTCGAGGCAAGACCATATTCCTCCCGGTTAAAAAAACATAGTTTTCATGGAGGGCATGTATCCAGAGGAGGACACCGTGTTCAAATCTCAACATATAACCGAAGGAGCCTGGGTTTATGGACGCTTTGTTAACTGGGTTCGAAGGGGGTATCTACCTGCTCTTTCTGAGTACGTGCCAGGTCAGGAAACCTCGAACTACGAGCGAATCACAGTTCACTGTGATCTGATTCGCGTGAGTCCCCAGTTTGGCTATGATGCCCTCGCACCACCCCTATGGTATGATTCCATCGTCAAAGGCTGTTATAATGGGGTTCTTTACGAGACAAGCAGCGCTCTACTAATTGCTGAGCTTCCTTTGGTTCAACCCGCGCAGAACAGGCTGGGGCAGATCAGTCCTGATTGGGTTGAGCTTTGGAATTTTTGTCTCATCAAATCTCATGCTCAACTCGAACCAAGCAAAGCACCTGCACTTCTAATTAAGGAGTATCCTTACAAAACAACCCATAGCCGGGACTCTTCGCAATATGGCTTCTACTCTATATTAGCTAAGGATCACCATCTGTGCGCGCAGTTCATCCTCGATGAAAAGACTGTCATTGTTTTGAAGCATTTCAGAGAAAGGGTTAGATACGCAAACAACTTCAAACAGGAATACTTGATTATGTTTTCTTTATCCCTCCATGCAAGAAGCTTACTCTTAACTTACCTTTTCACTTTATGACAGTGCTGTCTAAGACGATTCGCGTCTGGGGATCGCAGTGTAGGCCTCATAGATTTTTTGCGGGCAAAGAAGGTGACCTCGCCTAAGACCCGCATTACTCCGGCGATGACCATGACCCCTAAAGTTCAAACATTTGTCTCTGTTGCGCTAGTGGCCTTTTGTAGATAGTGCTTTCTGAGCTGACAGATCTTGGCCACGTGGCAACCATCCAGCACACCATATTGTGCTCCACACACACTGGATCACCATCCGCGCTGATCCATGTGGGGGCTGCGAGACAGGGCCCTCGCATACCACTGCACGGGACTTGTAGGGACTTAGTAATTTGGAGGCTAGAGTAAGCCTTGTCGCGTGCGAGCCAAGCCCGCGCGCGACCTTTATTAACTGCTTTTGAGAGATTTATGGCACGAGCTCCATAAACCCGGTCAATCCGGTCAAACCCGGTCAACCTCATAACGGTTCCGGTATTCGCGCACAACGTGCTGTAACGGTCCCTATATGTGCGGACGAACGTGCTGTTGTGGTTAAGCTAATTAAGCCGCCATTGATGGGCGCATTAACCACACTGCAACGGTCACATTCTCCGTTATATATAGGACGTTAACCTTTCAATACAAAGGAGGACACACCAGCCATACGCGGAAGCTCTGCCAAACCCCTGTCTCTCTCTCAAACATTACTACTGCCTTACTCTCTCCCTACACACAACCCAAC
Source organism: Linanthus parryae (assembly GCA_023055425.1). Classification (NCBI taxonomy): domain Eukaryota; kingdom Viridiplantae; phylum Streptophyta; class Magnoliopsida; order Ericales; family Polemoniaceae; genus Linanthus; species Linanthus parryae. The sequence continues at coordinate 130,453,762 of JALGPY010000001.1, forward strand.
TCTTCCTGTGCCATCTCTAATCCCCTACTTACGGTGTACACGGAGTTCTCCCCGCCGGAATCTCTTGTGCACATTTTGGTGAACCCGACGTGAAACTTACCATCATAAGCAACCATGTCTCACGAGGATGATGTCAGCAACAGATCGCCTTCCACCGAAGGCGCCTCAGGAGAGGAGATCCGCCGCACTCCTACGACCACCGGTGAAGCCCTGACACTAGAGGCCTTGGACGCTACCATCCAGAGTCAGGCAAAGGCTCTCAAAGCTCAATCTGCGCAGCTAGAACGGATCATGGCTGTCTTGGAGACTCTTGCACCAAACCCTGCACCAGCCACCGCCGTTTCTCAGGGAGGAGGAGCCCCTACCGCTCAAGGACTGGGAGTGTCAACCACACCCCCCAACCCTAATCTGCAGACTCCACCGGCGACTACGCAGCTACCCTCAATTCAAGGGTCAACAGCTCAAATGTTGCCCCTTACTGCTCATACTCGTCAGCCTCCGGCTTTGGTACCTAATTCGGCCTCGCAGTATCCCTTGCCTCCTCCAACGGCAATCTAGGGCAATGTGAACGCCCAATACGTCCCCAATCCTCCTGCGGCCTATGTGTCGCCTCCGCCTGTGGCAACCCCTCCTCCTGCTATCGAGGGAAACACACCAGAGTGTATGACGTCTCTGCAGAAGCGCATAGACACCATTCTGGCTCACCAATCATTCGCGGATACCATCATCCCGAAGCTAGACAACGATCCACCTATCCCGCGAGAGATCTATCTCATGCCTAACCCAGTTGGGTACAAGGCTCCTAAATGGGACAAGTTCGAAGATGTCAATGGAAACGCTCATGAACATGTCATGCGTTTCATCGATGTCATGGGGCCGTATGGAGCCGATCCCAAACTGCTGATGCAAGAGTTCCCGAAATCCTTGGGAAACGTAGCGTACAAGTGGTACAGGACGTTGGAAGCTAGGTCCGTGAAGACTTGGGACGACATGGTCCAAAAGTTCTACACCAAGTTCTTCCAGATGGAGGAAAAGGTGACAATGATCCACCTCTCGCGGATGTATCAGAAGCGCGAAGAGGACGGAATAACTTTCATCAAGAAGTTCAGGGCGAAATCCTTGGAATGCAAAGATGTGATACTCGAAAGTAGGCTCGTTGAGATATGCCTGCAGTGCATGCGAGATGAATACAAAGGTATGCTCATCAACCTACAAACACCTACGTTTTCAAAATTAATCGAATGCACGAAGAACATCGAGCCTATAGTGGAGAGGCAGAAAAAGAGAAGCGCTCCGGAGCGATCCTCGGGCGCTACTACTTTCAAAATCGGGAGATTCAGTTACAAGAGGGGACGCGAAGCTGAAGTCAATACAGTTTCACCCCAGAAGCAGGCGAAGATTGTGAACTTTGATGCACCACCTCTGCCATGTTCGGTGGAAGAAGCAAGCGACCTCTGCAGGCAATGGCGCAAGGACGGTGTCCTACCGCCGCTCGAGAGGGCGCCCTCCAAGGAGATGGTTAGGGACCCGAAGTGGTGCAAGTACCACGGCAAGGTCATGCATCCCACAGCGCACTGTAAGAAGCTCAGGATTGTGTTCAGCCAAAAGATGAAGAACGGCGAGCTGATCGTCAGCGATCACAGGCAGGATGTGCGCAACAATCCACTTCCTGCCCATGCGGAGCAAGAATCGAAAGGTAAAGAGGTCGCTATGATCTCGATTGTGGATCTGGAAGAGGTCGCAGAGGATGGTCTACCCATCATTGCCAAAGTCCACGACGATGAAGACTACAGTGTAGACACGGAGGACGAACGTGCCGACCGGATGAAGGGGTCACACGGCTTCAGCAGATTCTTCGACGAGATGAACTTCTCAGAGAAATGCCGGACAGAGATGACGAAAGCGATCTTAAGGATAGCAGAAGACTACGAGGAGGATCTCGTAGTCTCCAATGGGAAAGTCATCAGGGCGTCTCGCTCTACAGAAAAGATTATGACCTTTTCTGCCAGCGACAAAAAGACAGATGCGAGCCACCAGAGGCCTCTGTATGTGACGGCCATCATCAATGGCGTCGAGTTCAAAAGAGCGTTCGTCGACGGAGGAGCAGCGGTTAACGTCGTTTCGCACCACACACTGAAGCTAGCAGGGATCCCCGAGTACAAGATTGTCAGGCGTCCATCTCCGCTGATGGGATTTGGAAGCGACTCCAGAATGACGATAGGATGGATCCGCCTGGGAATTCAGATCGGCAAGATCAAGTGCTCAGCGAAATTCTATGTAATAGATGCGAACACTACGTATCACATGATCATAGGACGAGCCTGGATTCATCGCTTTGATGCTGTCCCTTCAACAGCTCACCAAGTGATGAAGGCTATTTGGAATGACAGAATAGTCGAGATACCGGCTTCCATAAATCCATTCAACATGGATGAGGCGCATCTCAGCGAGGCGGTGTGGTTTACCGAGATGGCAGATGAGCAAACACCGGGACCATTCAATCCCACTCCTTTACCCCTATGGGAAGATATCAAAGATCAGTCACCTGCGGGAGTAATGGTGACAAGGGAGGATGCCAAGGAAAAGCCTCCCACGCGAGAAGAAGCGCCGCGGATCGCCTACCAGCGAAAGAACGTGTACACTCTAAAGAGAATAGCAAAGCATGACCCTGAAGGCAAGGAGATAGAGAGTTTCTACGCCAACGGGAAGAAATGCTATCGCATATGAAGGTGCGCGGGGATGTCCTCACGCGGGCATGGGGATATCCCTGAGCAAATCAACCAAATCGAGCAGGTTGCGGAGACAGAAAAGCCAAAGCTAAGCACTCTGGAAGAGAAGCTCAGAGAAGCGCCCGAATGCATGGAAGACAAACCCAGACCACAAAAGCAGGAGCTGAAGGAGGTATTCCTAAGCCCAAGCGAAGAAAAGAAAAGACCGGTCTTTCTAAGCACGGAACTCACGAGCGAAGAGGAGGAAATATTGCTACAACTCTTGACCGAATACAAGGATGTATTCGCATGGGAGTACGACGAAATGCCGGGACTCGACACGAGCATCACCACGTACCGGTTGGATGAGATACCGGGATCCAAGCCGGTAAAGCAGAGCATAAGAAGCTTTAGGCCCGAGCTCAACATGAAGATAAAGCAGGAGATTATCAAACTCCTGGGTGCTAAATTCATAGAGCCAAATCATCATCCCACATGGCTAGCCAACATTGTGCCTGTGGTAAAGAAGAATGGGCAGCTTCGCCTCTGTGTGGATTTCTGGGATCTCAATCGTTTCTGCCCCAAGGACGATTTTCCACTACCCAACATCGATTTGCTTATCGATTCGACAGCGGGCCATCGCGTGTTCAGTTTCATGGACGGCTTCAGCGGGTACAATCAGATCAAGATGGACCCCGAAGATGCACGAAAAACTGCATTCATCACCCCAGTGGGAGTATTCAACTACACAGTGATGCCCTTTGGTCTAAAAAACGCAGGTGCAACCTACCAGCAGGCCATGATGGCCCTGTTCCACGACATGATGCAAAAGGAAGTGGAATTCTATGTAGACGACTTGGTTGTCAAATCCAAGCAAGAAGCGGATCATCTGGCGGATTTACGGAAGGTGTTCAATAGATGCAGACGCTTTCAACTGAAGATGAACCCCATGAAATGCGCATTTGGGGTAACGTCAGGAAAATTCTTGGGATGCGTGGTACATCGTCAAGGAATCGAGTGTGACCCTACGAAAGTTTCAGCCATCACTAGCATGACTCTGCCGCATGACCAGAGTGCCTTGAAGACATTCTTGGGGAAGCTATCGTATCTGCGAAGGTTCATCCCAGCGATTGCCGAGATTACTTTCTGTTTCAGTAATCTTCTTAGGAAAGATGCCGCATACAACTGGACTCCGGAGCACGAAGCTGCGTTGGGGAGACTAAAAGAGCTGCTGATGTCTTCAAAAGTGATGATCGCACCCCAGCTAGGATCACCTCTTTTGCTGTATCTAACGTCAACAAGGAAGTCTATAGGAGCTCTTCTGGCCCAAGAGTACGAGGGACAAGAAAGACCCATCTACTATATCTCTCGCATTGTGCAGCCCGCAGAATCAAGGTACACAGACATTGAACGTCATTGCCTTGCTTTATTCTTCGTAATAGAAAATTTGAGACACTATTTTGCTTCACACAAAGTAGTGGTGGTCACAAAAAATGATCCCATACGATATCTGCTACCTCACACTACTCCTGGAGGAAGATTGGCAAAATGGTATATGACCATTTCCCAATTTGACATCACATGCGTTCGACCGCGGGCGATCAAGCCGCAGGCGGTAGCGGATTTGTTGGCGCAGTTCCCCGATAACAGTCACGAGCCTGTGATCGAAGAAGAATTGGAGGGACCTGAAATTTACGCAGTTGAGTTGCCTTACTGGATGCTTCATTTTGATGGCTCATCAACAAGGAAATGTGGAGGCATTGGGATAGTCTTGACCAAACCAGATGGGGAGGTCATACAGATGTCTGCAAAGCTTGACTTCGCAGTCACCAATAACGAAGCAGAATATGAAGCTCTCATTGCAGGACTTCGAGCGGCAAAGGCCTTGGAAGTAAGCAATCTGACGGTCATGGGGGACTCCAAGCTAATTGTCAAGTAAGCCTCGGGCGAGTACGGTCTGAAGGAGATAAACCTTCTGTCCTACCGGACCTTGGTACAAAAACTGGTGTAACAATTCTGCGACGTTAGGTACGAACACAAGCCCCGAGCAGCTAGAAGGCATGCAGACGCTTTGGCTTTTGGGATCCAAGGTTAGCATGGACAAATGTCCTGCGAGAATTTCGATTGAAGTGCAAACATCGTCGGCGTTAGCAGAAGACGCGTGCGACGATGAATACATGGACGATGCAGACTAGAGAAAGGCAATCTTACGGGCCATCGCAGAAGGCACCAGCAGCGAGAACTGGACACTCACAAAGGGGTATTGCATACATGACAACACCCTTTACTACAAGGGCCCTGGCGGAATACTCATGCGATGTGTCTCCGAGCAAGAGGGACAAGTGCTGTTAGAAAAGATTCACCAACATGCTTGCGGAGAAAGCGAAGTGTCAATCTATCGGAAAGTTCAGAGATATGGCATTCACTGGCCAGACATGTCAACGGCCGCGGCACTGATACAAGGAAAGTGCGAGAGTTGCGCACTGATCAAAGACGCTTTACTCATTGCTCTGACCGATGATGATGCGGATTGGAGGAAACCACTCTTTGATTTTCTCACCCAGGGTACTGTACCCGAATCGAGAAAAGAAGCTGAGAAACTGAGGAGGAAAGCATCCCGATACGTGGTACAAGAAAACCTGCTTTGGCGAAGGGGCCATGAGGGAAACTTGCTGCGATGTCTAGACAGCCGGGAAGCACAAGAAGTGATGGACCTTTCTCATCAGGTGGAACATCAGGGGGGTGCGAAATTATGCAGACAACTCCTCTCAATTGGATATTTCTGGCCCACGATGGAGGCTGATTGCTGCGCCAAGGTGCGACGTTGCCAGGAGTGTCAATTTAAAGGTAACCTAGTACACGCTCCTGCTGTAGATCTACATGCATTGGGAACACCATGGCCGTTTCACACATGGGCTCTGGATTTTATTGGTCGCATTCGACCAACCTCGCATGGGAATCACTTCATTCTCACTGCGATTGAGTTGTTCACTAAGTGGGTAGAAGCGATACCACTAAAGACGGCAAATGCGCTAGCTGTGGTCCAATTCATCCAAGAAAGCATCATATGCAGGTTCGGAATTCCCAATACCATCCTTTCAGATAATGGCACTCCTTTTGTTAATCGCCAGGTGGCTGCGAAGCTAGCAGAATACAACATCATGCAGATATGCTCCACCCCATACTACCCGAAGGAGAATGGGCAGGCAGAAGCGACCAACAAGACGCTGTTGAGAATTTTGAGCAAGATGGTCGCAGATGACCACAAGAAGTGGGCTGATTCTTTAAGCATAGCCCTTTGGGCTTACGGGACTTCTCCAAGGACACCCACAGGGGTCTCACCATTCCTCCTATGCTATGGGGCTGAGGCTGTGGTACCTGCGGAGGTAAAAGTTAGCTCGGCAAGATTGGCCTTCCACGCATTGTACGACAATCAACGCGACCATGACTTAGTCCTGCTAGAGGAAAAGCGAGAGCAAGCTAAAACGACCAACAAACGGTATCAAGAAAGGATTGCTCGTGCGTACAATAAAACAGTCCAACGGAGAGATTTCGCAGTTGGAGATTTGTTCTTGCGCGCATCTGACCATTGCATGCGAGAGGCGGCCCACCCGAAGTTCGCACCCAATTGGGAAGGGCCCTTTGAAGTCACATAAGTCTTTGACAGTGGCTACTGCAGCATACGGAGGTTACACGGAACAACCTCAACCCCAAGCTCAGTCAACATGCGCTAGATTAAGAAGTACTATCCTTGACTTCTCTCATTTTATGCGTTTTATTACAACGTTGCCTTATGCTCTGTATAGCTATGATTCGCACATCTTCTCTCTCATATGAGAGAAATGTAATCTCATCTCTCCCATTTGAGAGTTCTGCGATAAAAGACTTCTCCCAAATGAGAAGAACTTTATGCTTCTAGATGTCTTTATTGTTCAAATTAGTTCATTATTACTGTTAACAAAAGCCTATCCGCCGCGATAGCAACTTATGCGAATGCAATCTCAACTGATCTTCTAAGCCTATCTGTCACGATAGCAACTTATGCGAATGCGATCTCAACTGATCTTCTAAGCCTGTCTGTCACGATAGCAGCCTATGCGAATGCGATCTTAATTGATCTTTTAAGCCTATCTGTCACGATAGCAGCCTATGCGAATGCGATCTTAATTGATCTTCTAAGCCTATCTGTCACGATAGCAGCCTATGTGAATGCGATATCTGTCACGATAGCAGCTCATGCAAATGCGATCTTAATTGATCTTTTAAGCCTATCTGTCACGATAGCAGCCTATGCGAAAATGATCGTAGTTGATCTCTTAAGCCTATCTGCCACGATAGCAGCTCATGCGAAAATAATCTTAATTGATCCTCTAAGCCTATCTGCCACGATAGCAGCTCCTGCGAAAACGATCTTAATTGATCTTCTGAGCCTATCTTCTATGATAGCAGCCCATGCGAACATGATCTTGAATAATCTTTCAAGTCTATCTGCCGCGATAGCAGCACTATACAAATGCGATTTTAAAATCGTACTTAAGTCTATCTGCCATGATAGCAACGTTATGCAAAATGATCTTAAGTGATCTACAAAGGCCTATCTGATAAGATAGAACTTGCACTTGAATCTAAAGCAAATCACAAGCTTATCTGCTAAGATAGCACAGCTGCGCAAACACGATCTCGAAAGATCTAAAAACAATGCAAAGTGTGTATATAGCACTACAAAAGGTGAAATCTGCCAATACGCATGCGAAATTGTAATTTTTTGTAACGAGACATCAAATCATACAAAGTGATTTATCATTATGAGTCAAAAGCACTTACAATTTATCTGTCTAGATAGCAGCTTACAAGCGAAAAAGCTCAAATCTAACTACGTAGCCAACATGGCTTACAATGCATCTAAAAAGTAACTCGCATACAGAAGTTACTCATCGGGGGAATCCTAGCTGAAAAACGATGGACCTCACGGTCCTAGCACGAGCTATGCGATACAAAGACTTGCGACCAGAGGTCTGTAACCAGCCGGGTCTTGCTATAAAATGAACGGCCAACAAACGCCGTGAAGGCTATGCCACGTTATATTCAAGATCCCAGAATCTGGCAGGGCCATTCTTTGGCCTTACACCCAAGAGAAGTTCCTGAGGAACCACCTGTTCCGGCGAATGCGGCTGTGAAGAACAGGGGAGCAGTCATTCCTCGGGCAATGGGCTCCTTGTCCACGGAAACGAACACAATGGCTCGCCACCCTGGGCTCACGAACATGGGGGCAATAAATTCTCCTCCCGGCATGCTGGAGGAGAATACCGCCGTTCATTACGAGTCGGTAGCAAGGTCAGTACGGCGCTGCACCTCGCCGGGAGGCGGCCGGAAACATCACCTGCAAGCATAATAGACGAAGAAAATTCTTCGAACAAATGTGAGGTATTATCTGTATCTTCTCTATGAAAGTTACAAAGATCAGTAAGCCTTATAAAGCGGATCTTGGAAACTATTTCTATAGCACAAAGCGCAAACTCATGTTTCACAACTTGGAATTGCCATGAATCAACGAAAAACAAGCGTTGAAGCCAGCAGTTGTAAGGACTCACGGCAAACCACATTTTGGGATGAAAAATCCAAATAGAAATAGGCAGGGGTTTATATAGACCTTGCGGAGACTCTTCAGTTGCCAAGATGAGTCAGCAGAATTTGAAAAGAGGGTAAGGTCAATCACTTACGCCTTGAAAAGCGGTAACAATCAATTACCCTACTAAAGGCTACGACGATTTGGTTGCGTATCCTAATTAATGACGGATGGTCATGATTCGGATGGACTTCCCAAGGAAAGCGTGCTTATCTAATGAGCAATTAGCGCGAAAATCAAGGCAGAATATCAATTGATGACGTCATAATTGGATATGCACAGAGATATTCTAGCAAATCTCGGAAAGGGCAAAACGGGCATTTCAAATCTTCTTTTTGAAAAAAAGAAAATAAAAAAGGGGGGGAAGAAACCCTAGCAACATTACAATAATGTTTCTGCTACTTATCTGCTACCTTTCAAAAATCAAAATAAACCCTTGATCAAGGAGTCATGGGGAGTAAATTGACAGCTCAGATTTTCCACTTGCTCCACTTCTTGCTTCAATTGCTTGCACTTGGCATTCATCTCATGAAAGAGCTTCATAGCCTCTTCAACCTTTTGCTTTTGCTGCTCTACCTTCTGCTTCTCAGCTGCGAGGTTTTGGTGGCCGCGTTTCAAAGTCACGGCTGCGCGAATCAGGGTAACTCTTTTGACAAGAAACTTGAAGCCCAGCCTGCCTTGAACTTTGGCGAGAAGATTTTGGCACATGCCAAAAATCAATTCGGCACTCTGAGGAGAAATGGTCGCAGGTGTGGCTGCGGATAGCTGCTCCAAAATCCAAATGGCCTCAGTAAGAAATAACCTCCTGTCAAAGGGCCCTATCTCCAGAGACCTCGCAAATGATTGGCGGTAGGTGAGGCGCATCCGAACTAGCTAGTCCACATCGGCTTGCTTCAAACCTGAAGCAATGTCAAAGCCAAGTTATACTATCAAATTCGCAAATGAAGGATGCGAGATGCAAACAGCAAATCACGACATACCAGTTCCTTCAAGGATCTCGCGCAGAGAAGGAATGCGCATCGCTGGGGTAGTTGAAGACTGCCCTCGCTCCTGTGCCCTTCTATCAGCCGCGAGCTCTAACTCCTCATAGTTGGGGGGAAGAGTATAAGCCGCACTAGGTGCGATCGCAGCCCCGACCTGCGAGCCCCAAAAGCTCCACGCAGGAAGAGGTGCCCCCGGCTCAGTCATTGCTAGAGGCGTGGTGGCAGCAGAAGTTGCAGCTTGGCGAGGGATATCTTCAGATGCGATAGCATCAGCAGCATTCGTTCCTATTCCTCAGCACCAGCATGGGCATCTTCCTCCATTAACACAGTGTCAGCCTCAGCATCATCAGAAAGTTCGATGACGTCCTCAAGAGGCTCTCCTACATATTTAGCAGCTGCGACGGGCTTCTCGGTATGAGAACTCGGCACCGGGACATAGGACGCAGAAGGTTGACTCCTCTGCTCCAGCACGGGTTCATCAGGATTGCCTGCGATACAAAATGCGAGGGTGTGAGGTAACTTGTATCGTACATTATTTTACTATCTTTGCTAAAGCTAAGAGTAAGCACCTCCACGCGAACGTGGGATTGCAGTATCCTCGTCATACGCTAAGGACGTGGAACCTTGCCCTATTAATGTGTCCTCGTTAAGCATGTCTTTAAAATGAGCGTGACCTGGGGCGCGAAGAAACTAGTCATGATTATGTTGTGAATTGCTAAGCCTAGTTCACGCATATCGTTCAAGTGATTACATGAGGGTTCACCGCACTTGCCTACTAGCCAACGGCGAATGTCAGCGTTTGACACACCATGCTTTAATGCACCAACAATAACATCTCGATAAGTTACTGCGAGATTAAAAATCTCACCTTCATTGCCGCCTGCGATTTCTTCAAAATCTGCTTGGGCTTGGTCCAAGGCTGCCGCATCTTCCTCTGGAGCCACGTCCTCCTCCTCAACTCGGGGAGCCACCTCTTCGGGAAGCACATCTTCCTCATCATTTGGACGCACTAGGTCGTCGACATGTTGTTCTTCAAGGCTCCTCTGCTTCACGCGCTCGAGCTCTTCCTCTTCTCGCTTTCTTCTCCTTTCAGCAGCTTCCGCAGCTGTCTTCCTGGACTCGGCGAGAATGTCCTCGCTTCTGGGTTCATCAGAAACGCCAGGATGAGCACCCCTCTTCTTCCTCTTGGCCAAAAGGCCACTGATGGTATCATCATCATCATCATCTGCGAAGAAACAATTTGTTCAAACCAGATTGCAAAAGAGCTAAGATAATGAGGAGAGAAGTACGATTGAGATACCTCCTGATTCTTCCTCATGTGTCGCATCTTCCTCTCCGACACGGACATCTTCAACTCTTTCTTCTTCTTATTCATCTCCTTCTCTTGGCTCCCGCCTCTCCTCTTCTTCCTCTTGGCCGAATGGAACGAAGGTCTCCACTGCGAGCTCCTTTCGCATTTTACCGGTCATGCGACCTTTGACTTTGTCCTTGGTAGAAAGGGACCTCGCAGGAGGGGAAGTTGGAGCGCTTCTAGGGGAAGAAATTGTAATTCCTCTTTGCCTAGGCCTCTTCGCTCTTGGCGCGGCAGTCGCTGGAGGAGACGGGTCATCTCTAGGGGGAGACAAGGCCGGAGCGTTGTCTATTAGCGAGTCAGCGAAAGCATTCATGACCTCACGAATCCTAGCCTCGACCTCGGGATCCATTCTCGATGCTAGCCGAAACGGCTGTCCTTGTCTTCTTGTGGTGACAATGGTGTTAACCAGCGATTTGGAACGCTCACCAGATGCAAACCTCCGCACATGGCAATACAGCAAGCACTGTAGAATGAGGTTGTCAATATATTGAAGTAAAGAAGCTTAGCGCATGCAAAATAAGTTGCTTACCTTAGCAAAAGTTTCGCTATATCTGATGACATGCGAGTCGCCTTTTCTAACCGCAGCAATCTTTTCATCTAGAATGATGGTGGGACACAGATGGTTCTCGCGATCTAGCAATGAGTAGCAACCATATTCAGACTCGTCCAGGTTGCAATTGGGACGAAAAGGAAAAGAGTTCCTTTTGATCACAGGAGCTCTGCTTGGCTGGGGGGCCGACTGCGTCTCGAATCTTGTATGCTGGGCATTCCAGTATGCGAGCCAGTTTTTGGAATAACCGCCTTCACGGTTACCTGCAGGCTGCTCAAAGCGAAGATTGCTCAGCAAGACTGTTTTGCACTCCTTTGTCAACAAACGCTTATAGCAGCCTCTGATAATAGACTGTGGCCAGATTGATGGTGCCACTGCATCAAAGCCGAATTGGGGAGAAACGCGAGTGGGATCAACATCCACAGTAATCCTATCATACCTCGGCGCGAGCTCACGAACATGCTCTGCGAGAGCAGGAAGGGAACCTCGCAGGCACCAGCAAAAGAATTCGCGATAGCGCTCATGGAAATGCTCTCCATCTTCGAAGAGGAGCTCTTCTGAGAAGACAACACCCTTAGAAGGATACAGTTTTGGAAACCATCGCACATTTTCAATACGCATGGCATAGGGCCTGGCTATGAACTCTTCTAGGTTGTCGCACATCAGGCTCCAGACGCACTTGGGGTAGTTTGTCCCGAACCACCTCGCAACTCTGTCGCTGTTACGTTCCTCCACCGCGCCTGGGGGACACCACTTGTTGGGCTTAGAAGCAATTGGGGCATAGGAAGGCCATCGCTCAAAGACCCACATTGTCAAGAAGGCAATGTTAACGAAAGTCAGATATCGAGGCGGCCACGCGATTCCTTCACGGCCACAACCAGCTGATCTAGTTTGTAGTACAGCGTGCCCAAGACCAAGGGTCCAAGTGCGACTTTCTGGCCAAGGGCCAATTTCACAGCAAGGGGCAAAACGTGATAAAAGACCCCATCGTGCGGGTGACCATCGATTAAGTACCTCAACAACCAGGCGCAGAGGAAGGCGCATAGGGTTAAGTGATAACCCTTACCCTCCACATAGTTCTCAGCCTTTGGGTTTTGACTCAGAAGCTTCTTGGTGATACTGTTGTTCCAATAATCACGGGAAAAGTACTGCACCCATTTGTTCCAAGTATTTTTCGCAGATGTGTCAACCAACTGCCAGTCAGGAAGGACTTTTGTAGTGGTCCACCGGGTGGAGATTTTCTTTACCTCTGACAAGCACTCCTCCATCTGCGTGTACAAAGCAATCTCCGCATCCGTCCTCAAGGGACTCAAAGGATCCACCTCGCCCATGGGAGATAGATCATACAGCATGTGCACGTCCTCGAGTGTGGGGGCAGCCTCGAACTCAGCAAAGTGAAATGTGTGAGTCGCAGACGAGTAGCGGGAAAGAAGGTTTAGAAGCATGGACTGGTCCAGCTTCACGGCAGCACCCTTCATAGCACGAACTGCGAAGTATACGCCGGCCTCATTTAGATTCATGGCGTGATGAGTCAATACATGGTCAATCCATTCATCCATATAGTCCAATTTCTGAACAAAAGCTTGGGTGGAAATCGCAGCATACGGGAAGTACCCATTTTCGATTCCCAATCGAATCACGTCTTCGCAGCCAATCAATTCGAGCAAAGCCGAGTTAACTGGAGGGGTTAATGTTTGCGACCCCTCATTGGGGACAGGAGTAGGCAGTTTCTTTACCTTAACCCGAGCATGGTAGAAGTCTTTGCCACCCAGATAGGGGGCTTTTCGCCATAGAGCTTGTGGAAGATCAGGTATTTCTTCGTCCTCCTTGGTGGGTCTAGTTCCTTTTGTCTTTGTCATTCCTCCGGAAAAGAAAGAAAAAAAGGGGGGAGAAATATGCACACTTCAGTTTGAATTCTGAGATTCAAGATCTATGGGAAGAAAGATGAACAATTTCTGGTACCAATTTCAGAAATTAGAGATTAGAATTGTTTGCATTATCAGAGATTTCAAAACCCTACATTCAAGGTCTTTATCATTGGGGGACTGAATCGAAATTGGATTCAGAGATTGTGAGCTTCTTCACAAGTTTTCAGCATATAATATGTCATGGGTTTGCAGATCCAATGCAGTTCAAAGCATATGCTAGCATATTAAATCAAAATTGAACAAGGCCAACCTTGTTTCTGTAAAGCTTGCTTGGATGCAGACAGTTGAAGAAGACGATTTGCAATTTTGAACTGGTGATTGATTATCTGTATCTGCTATCGAAGACTTCAGGGTATCATTCACTTTAAGAAAAAGAAGTGATGCTTTGCAACAATGAAGAGTACAGAGTATTTATCCAAAAACAATGAAGGGTTGCTTTTAGTAGTCGAATCGCAATCGTCACCGTCGAATCGCGCAATCACAGGACAAGCTGACGTCACCCCTAAAACCCTAAAGGCCAGACGGCACGACTCTAGGGGTTTTAGGTCATAATGGCACGCACGGGGGCTGAATTTACTCATATTTGAATTGGTGCGTGGGAGCGACGCGTATGTTGGTTTCCGCGCATGGAAGTCTATCCAGCTATGAGTCTTCACGCGCAGAAAGGGGGCTAATGTAGATAGTGCTTTCTGAGCTGACAGATCTTGGCCACGTGGCAACCATCCAGCACACCATATTGTGCTCCACACACACTGGATCACCAGCCGCGCTGATCCATGTGGGGGCTGCGAGACAGAGCCCTCGCATACCACTGCACGGGACTTGTAGGGACTTAGTGGTTTGGAGGCTAGAGAAAGCCTTGTCGCATGCGAGCCAAGCCCGCGCGCGACCTTTAGTAACTGCTTTTGAGAGATTTATGGCACGAGCTCCATAAATCCGGTCAATCCAGTCAAACCCGGTCAACCTCATAACGGTTCCGGTATTCGCGCACAACGTGCTGTAACGGTCCCTATATGTGCGGACGAACGTGCCGTTGTGGTTAAGCTAATTAAGCCGCCATTGATGGGCGCATTAACCACACTGAAACGGTCACATTCTCCGTTATATATAGGACGTTAACCTTTCCATACAAAGGAGGACACACCAGCCATACGCGGAAGCTCTGCCAAACCCCTGTCTCTCTCTCAGACATTACTACTGCCTTACTCTCTCCCTACACACAACCCAACTCTTCCTGTGCCATCTCTGATCCCCTACTTACGGTGTACACAGAGTTCTCCCCACCGAAATCTCTTGTGCACACCTTTCTAAAGCCAATTATCAAGCCATACGCGAGCAAGAGGACCGCCATAGAGTCTGGAACTAGCGATACCGCCCATACAGTCCCTCAACAATCTAAGCGTCCTAGGAGCGAACCTACTGCCGGGGTAACTGCCACCTCAGTTGAGAAAGCTCCTCCCGCGAAGAAGCCTGCTACGAAGACAACATTGGTTAGGAGAAGAGGTAATCATGTCACTTCTTGTTTCCTCAGTGAATTGTCTGTTGACACTCTTTGTTTTTCTTTGCCGTAGGCATCGACAGCTCTGACGAAGAGGTCGGAGGTATGACCGGGGAGGAAGCAATTGAGGAACCAAGGACCATGGCCGAAGAAAGAGAAAGGAAATACAAGGAAATAGAAGATAGGCAAATTCAAGAAGATTTGCAGCAAAGCGTTGAAGAACGGGGGCCTCCCAAAAGGCCTCCCTCGCGTCCGGCAGATAGCCAGGCATTACAAACGCGATCAACGATTGCCCAGATGCAACAAGCGTAGATGGCCTTCCACAATATTACTGGTGATGAGGATGAAGAAGGTATGATCTTTAAGTTTGCTTTATCGCATCACGAAACTGTCTTGCGCGCATTATATCATGGGGTATCTAGATATGATATTCGCAGATGGTTAAGGGATCAGTGTGGGGAATCCTCAGGTATATCCACATCCTTAGCATCATCTTTATTCGTGTTAGTGATTCATTCCACCCTTAATCAGGTCATGCAAAATTCAAAGGAACTGACGGTAATCTTAGCACATATATTCCATATTAGAGTTGAAAAAGTAGTTCTTGTCATTCCATCCCTCTCAACTCTCATTCTTGATTTTCATCTAGGATTAACTGTGAACCCTTCTTTGAAACAGACACTGAACTGTTGGTGAGAGGGTCCTTCTAGATGCATAGTGCCATCGTCGTGCCCCAGTCCGTCGTTGAGGCTAACTAGGATAGTCTAGAAGACCTGGTTTTGGGAGGAGCTGAGTTCACGCGTCAAGAGCCAGGCCCTGAACAACGAAACAATATGGTGGAAGAAGTTTCAATTGCTGAGGCTGAGTCTGGTGCCGAGAATTCAATTGGTGCCGCCCCTACAAAGGTTTCAACAAGGAAAGTGCCTCCAGCGGCACCTATGCCCGAGCCTAGGCGCGAGACTCTTAATGAGGATGCAGAGATGGAAGAACATGATCATCTCTCCACGGCTCGCGCGGAAGGGTATGGATCCAATGTCGAGGACGGTAGGCTTGAGTTCATCGTTAAGCAGGAGCAAAAAGAAGAGGATTTTCATCAAGAGGAGGAGTCAACTGCTATGCACGCTCGAGAAACTAGTCCCAGCGCCACCCAAGAAGCCTTGCAAAGAATTGATGCCCCTCAGGAGGGTGTTGAAGCAACTGCGTTTGCAGAGGTTCCATCGAGTGATGCTTCTGCTACTGCTTTGCTCACCGATGCTACCCCAGAAAGACATCAGTTACAAACTAATGAAAACGAGCAGCGAGCAGAGCCACCCCAAGCAACAGCAGAAGGTGCTCCAGCTGCCTCCGCTGAGGATGTTCCCTCAACAGAGAACGAAGGTAATGAGACAGAAACTGCTGAGACTCAGCTGGAAGTGAATACTTCAATTGCTGCAAATAAAGTTCCTGTCGCGCTTGTAGGTGCATTAGGGACTCAAGGACTAGGAGCTCTGCCAGAAGCGAACACTTCAGCTCCATTAATCAAGCTACCGTAGCGCACCCTGAGGGGACTTCAAATGCCACCACTGTTAGGCCCGCTCAAATGCTCCCTCAAGGCCGCACACTCCTGTAAGAGCAACTCCGATTTCTGGGAGGTCTACCCCAGCAAATTCTCCGTCATCCTTTCAGACCTTCTTCGCGAAGATCCCCTTGATGCAGAGTTCGAGGCACTTTTTGCAGAAAACCCCTGGGCAATGTGGCCGACGCAAGCTGCTGAAGCTATTGCCTCTGGTGAGAACTTTGTTTCCTGAGGAGTACTTTGCACGCGAGGCTATTACAGATCAACACTTTACCACGACCCCATTCCCTCTCTTTGCCAGATTGTTGAAGGAACAGGTAAATTGCTTCTGGCCTTTCGCGCAGAATTATCAAATCCCTTTTTCTGCCAACCTTTCTCATTATCAAGTACCTTTTCTGGGAACTTGATATTTTCAGGCATAAAGTAATCTTCTATGATTTGGCTGATGAAGCTTCACCGCTCTTATCCTCATTCCTTTGCGAGGGAAAAGGAGTTGATGCCGAAGAATAGAAAGAGCCTCCTTTCCGAACTCGCAGAGGTCATGCCGAGAATGCACGAGACGACTCCCGTCAACATCTCTCTCACAAATGCGCAACACTTCTTGAGAGTTGTTCAAAGTGTCCATAGTCTATCTCAAGGAAGATTGAACTTTAACTTCTTAATCGACAGGCTTACCAAATTTTACAACTCTGCCCGACTTAGGTTTGGCATCCCGGACGTTGCGAGGGAAATCCGCAGGCTCCATCAACAAAGGGAGTCAATTAAGAAGGCCATAGAACAGTACAACATTCAAAAGGCCAAGCATGATGAAATGAAGAGTTACATCCTTGAGTGGAAATAAAATTCGATCGACCTGGGGCCCCACTACTGTATCGTAAATGGATTGTTCGAGGAAGACCAGTAGTTAAGATTACTTGTAACTCAGAACTTGAACTTTGTTTTGCTTCTTGAATATATTGTGCTATCGTGTCCATTGAATTTTGTAGCGTGTAATTATATTTAAACAGTTTTATTGAAGACGCTTTCTGTTACCTTAGATGGCGTTGTGTTACTCGCCTCGCTTTTGTGGACCTTTTAATTTCTTGCACCCGTGCCTATCTGAAAATAAGCTTTGCCTGTCTCAGTTGCTCAACCGCGCATTAATCGCATATAACTGTCTGCTTATGTTCAACTTCCGCTATAGACAAATGAAATTGAATTCTTTTCTTTTGGATAGATAGGTGTGTACTCGCGTTCTTTGTAATCAAAGCAAGTAGGACTTGGTTTTTCTATCTAGATAGATAGGCTCTATTTTTGCTGCAATCTAAATAGATAGGCTTGGCTTTTTGGCTGCTTTATAAACAGATAGGCTTATGCTCGCGTATTGTCACTATAGTTGCGCAAAATCGCGCATGTGTTTACTGCAGATTGCAAAATCATTCATGCATATGTCCACGCAGGTCTTGAGTAATTTAATACTCTCAAAACCCTAGTCCCCATAATCCATCATCCTTACCTAGGGTCCTGTAACGTTGTAGCCTTTAATAGGACTATCCGTTACATGGTAACCCAAGTGTCGTCTGCACATCTTTGCCGATTTTCGAGGAAAATCCCCCAGGCTATTGATTTTCTCCTTTTTTCAAGACATTGTTGACTCAACCAAGAAACGAAAGTTCATCCTCTAAGTTCCTATATAAAACTCCTTTTCGTAACTCGCATTCCATTTTTCATCCCTGCCTTCCCCTTGGATTCGCAAATAAGAATCCTCAGCAGCAGCAGGAAACGGCAAGGATAGTAATCATGCAACCCCTTCTAAGTATTTGTTGTTCTTTGGATTGCTCTCCACCTTATTAGAACTCCTCTCTGACTTTTGATCCCCAGTTTTTTAGTTGTCCATCGTATTTTAGGAATGGCTTCTCAGCCATCCACGAAGAGGGCAGCTAATTTGTCTGATCTTTCCAAACACCTGTGGTGTAAACTCTCTTATTTGGGTGGATATGACCTTTTCCTATCCACCATTAAGGGGGGGGGGGCGTATCCTCGAAGTATTTCAGATGGAAGACGCCCTGCAACTAGTGCATGGACCAGAGAGTGACGATTGGGATGTGACTTTCTTTTGCACAATTAGCTTCCTGCCCCATGAGCTGTTCTCCCATTTGTTCTTCACATCAGCAGCCTCTGTTGCCTGAAGTTCATTTGGCATCTTACCTTGTAATGGCATCAACAATAATTCTATTTTCTTGAGAGCGTTGATGATGACGACGAATCAAAAATGGTAGTTTCCATAGTTTACTAGTCCTATGTAGGAATTTTGGATGTTTTTTAGAATGCTTTTGATGTATGGATTCTCAGTTCCAAGTTTTGCTTTTATAAAAGTGCCTTTTGCTTTTCCTTCTGTTTCTGCAAACATTGAGTTCCATTTTACTGTATTGACAAACTTGTGTCTTGTAAGCCTCGCGCGTTACTGTCATGATAACCAGCTAGCATATATGACAATACTTTAATTTTTGTTGCTATCTGGATAGATAGGCTTTAGTTTGCATATGACTGCTATCTAAACAAATAGGATTTGTTCTTGCTATCTCAGCAGATATGCTTTAGTTTTGTTTCAATCTTATCATATAGGATTTGGATTCGCGTATGGCTGCTATCCAAACAGATAGGCTTTGTGATCGGGGTGGGAGTCGTGGCAGTCCCATGGAAACATAGAATATTGCAATAGCCACTATCGAAAACCTCCTTGACTTCAAAAGGTCCTTCCCAATTAGCAGCAAATTTTGGATGAGCTGCTTCCCGTATACATTGGTCATAGGCTCGCAGGACTAAATCTCCCACTGCAAAATCCCGGTGCTGGACAGTCTTATTGTAAGCCCGCGAGACTCTCTCCTTATATTAGGTATTTTTCCTTTTGGCCCGTTCGCGCTTCTCTTCGAGCAAAATGAGGTCATGATCACGCTCGTTTTCATACAAGGTACTGAAGGCCAGTCTCTTAGAGTTTATCTTGACCTCAGCACGGACTACGGCTTCAGCTCCATAACACAGCAAAAACGGAGAAGTCCTCGTAGGAGTCCTCGATGATGTGCGATATGCCCAAAGAGCCGTACCCAGAGAATCTGTCCACTTTTTGTTATCATCTGCGACCATATTACTTAGGGTTCTGAGTAGTTTCTTGTTTGTGGCCTCCCTTGTCCGTTTCCTTTCGGGTAGTAAGGCGTCGGGCACACCTGCCTCGCGTTGTACTCCAACTAGGAATTCCAAAGCGGTATATAATATTCTCCTGTATGAAATTGAACACAGCCAATGCATTTGTCGTCTTGAGTGGAACCGCCTCAACCCATTTGGTAAATTGCTCTATTCCAGTGAGGATGAATTAGTTCCCACGCGATGAAGGTCGGATTGGACCAATGAAATCCAAGTACCAAGTGTGAAATTTCCATGGAGTTCCTAACAAGTGCAAATCAACTGCAGGAGTGTGAACTAGGTTGTCATGGAATTGGCATTGTTGGCATCTCCTGACCTTCGCGCGACAATCAGCTTCCATGGTTGGCCAAAGGTAAGAAACAGTTAAGATCTGCCTGCATTACTTCGCGCTCCCCTTGGTGTTCCACTTGATGAGACATTTCCATGACCTCCTGGATTTCTTGACCGTTCAAGCATCTGAGTGAGTTCTCATTGTGTCCTTTCCGCCAAAATAAGTTTTCTTGCAAAATGTATCGAGCTTATTTTCTCTTAAGTTTGTCAGCTTCCTTCATGTCACTTGGAAAGGTTCCATCTTGCAAGTAACTGATTATGGGTTTCCGCCAATCCTCATATCTGATTGTAGCGATCTCTCGGGAATCTTTTATCAGTGCGCACTTTTCACAGTTGCTTTGTATGATGGCAGCAAAGTATGCCATCTGTGACCAGTGAATTCCATATCTCTGCGCTTTTCTCTAGATTGAAATCTCATTTTCTCCGCAGGAATGTTGATGAATTTTCTCCAACACTGCTCGACCTTCTTCCTCCTTCAGGCATAGCATCATAATTCCTCCAGGTCCCTTGTAGTACAACAAGCTATCGTGTATGCAAAACCCTTTCGTGGAAACCCAGCTTTCTTTGCTTGTTCCTTCGGCCATTGCGCGCATGATGGGCTTTCTCCAATCTTCTTCTTCATACTCATCTTCACATAAGTCTCTCACCAGGGATGGAGTTGTCTTGACTTCACTCGAGATTTTTGCTGGGCATTTATCTAAGCTGATCTTCGACCCTAGGGTAGCCTATGCATCCGCATGTTGATTATCGACTCAGGGGGTGTGCTCATACTTGATGGAATCAAACTTCTGAACTAGCTTCTGCACTATCGATCTGTAGTTAACCAAGTTAATCTTCTTCACTCCATACTCCGTGAAGCCCGCTTCACAATTAGCTTAGAATCTCCCATTATAATTAGATTCTGAACATCCAAGACCTTGGCTGCAAGCAATCTTGAGATCAGAGCTTCGTTAACAAAACTCCAATTCAATGACCTCCTGATCAGGCTTAATTAACACAACTCCAATTCCACCCCCTGAACTTGTCGATGATCCATCAAAGTACAGCTTCCAATAAAGGTTGATGATCGCATATATTTCTGGCCCTTCAAGTTCACCTTCCATTAATAGCTCACAATCCTCATCCAGAAACATTTCCAACAAGTCCGCTAGTGCTTGGGACTTGATAGTCTTTGGTCGTGCACAGACTATGTCGTATTGGGAAATGGTCATGTACCATTTTTCCAGTCTCCCGCACGGAGGCGAGTGCCCCAACAAATAACGGATAGGATCGTTTTTTGTTATGATGAACACTTTGTGGGAAGCAAAATAGTGCTTTAACTTTTCAATAGCGAAAAATAAAGGGAGACAATGACGCTCAATGTCCGTGTACCTAGATTCCGCAAACTGGATTATGCACGAGATATAGTATACTGGCATTTCCTGTCCCTCAAACTCCTAAGCCAACAACGCTCCAATAGATCTTTTTGTTGAGGTCAAGTACAGTAGCAAAGGTGATCCCAGTTGTGGTGCGATCATGACTCTCGGAGATGCTAGTAATTTCTTTAACTTTTCGTACACAACTTGATGCTCCTTTGTCCACGAGAACGTCGTGCTCTTTTTGAGCAAATTACCGAAGCAGAAGGTCAACTATGCAATAGCTGGTATGAATCTCCTTAGGTACGACAGCTTTCCAAGAAACGTCTTCAATGCACTCTGAGACTGTGGCGTAGGTACACTTGTGATTGTCAAAATCTTCGCGGGATCAGGCTCGATCCTGTGCCGGTAAATTACACAGCGCAAGATTTTCCCGAAGTTACCCCAAACGCGTACTTCATGGGGTTCATCTTCAACTGTAAAGTTCGCCACCTTTCAAATACTTTACTCAAGTCTTTCCAATGATCCTTCTTCCTTCTCGCAGTTTGTTTCAATTGCTTTGATCTTGGAATAACATCCTGTCTATGCATGCTAATACCCTGGTCTAGCCCCGGCATTTCGTCATAGTACCAAGCAAAAACGTCTCTGTGTTCCTTCAACAATTCGAGCAATTCTTGCTCCTATTCGTTGTTAAGGTCTGCACTCAAGAGGACTGGCCTCTTCTTTTCTTCAGTTGGGCTCAGGAATACCTCCTTTAATTCTTGTTTCTGAGGTTTTGGGCGATCCTCCATGCATTAAGGAGCCTCCTTCAATTCTTCCAGCAGTGTCTTCCCCTTATCTTCGTCTGGATCTTCTATCAGCTCGCAAATTTGCTCAGGGACACCTTCGATGGGGCGGGCTGAAGATGACCTCGCGCACCTTCATATGCGATAGCATTTCTTCCCATTGTAATAGAAGCTTCCTACCTTCTTGCCTTTCTTGTTATGCTCAACAACCCTCTTCAGGGTGTAGAAATTTTTCTTGCTATAAGTTATCCTGGGTGCTTCCTCCCGCACAAGCTTCTTCTCCTTCGGTGCTTCTCGCATCACCATCACCCCAGTTGGTGATTGGTCCTTGATATCTTCCCATTTGGGCAAGGGAGTCAGCTGAAACGGAGCCAGATTTACTTCTTCTACCATTTTCGTGAACCACACTGCCTCCGTCAAGTGTGCCTCCTCTAAATTAAAAGGGTTCACTGAGGCAGGTATCGCAACCACTCTGTCCTTCCAAATGGCCTTCATTACTTGGTGAGCCGTGGAAGGCACTGCATCAAAATGGTGGATCCATGCTCGACCAACTATCATATGACAGTCTTGCTCTCTAGAATTCCATCCAGCTCAAGGGTGCTGAGTGGAATTACATTCGCCGCAGCTCCTCCATCGACAAAAGCTCTTTTAAACTCGACGCCGTTGATAATAGCACTCACATATAATGTCCTCTGATGGTCCGCGTCTGTCCTCTTGTTTGACTCATCAAACGTCATGACCAGGCCACTTGATCACGCGGCCTTGATGACTTTGCTGTTTGAAACGACAAGCTCCTCTCCACAGTCTTTTTCCACCCTCAAGATGGCATTCGTCATCTCATGCCTGCAGGTGCTGGAGAAATTCATGTCATCAAAGAATTACTCAAACTTGTTGGAATCTTTCATCTGTTCAGCGCGTGAATCTTATGTTTCCACGTCATAATCCTCGTCTTCGCGGACTTCGGCGACCACTGGGCTTCTCCTTCCCCTTGGGCTCCTATTGTGCGTGGGACGACAAGGGATTACTACGCACGTCCTTAGCTGGTTCATCGACAACCAAGTGTCCCTATTCGATTTTTCTGTCCACCAGCCATCTGATCTTCTTGCATTCCCTCGTTGGGTGCATGACTTTCCCATGACATTCGCACCATCTGGGATCCCGCAATTGCTCTCCGGAGGGCTTATGCTCCAGTTCTGGAAAAATTCCATCCTTCCGCCACCTCTTACAAAGAGTTATTGCGTCCTCGATCGAACATGGAAAAGGTGGTGCCTCCCTGGGTGCGGGTCGCTGTTGCTTATGAGGGGATGATGTCGCATTTACTTCAACATCTCGCCCGTGCTTGTAGCTGAACCTCCCAATCTTGAAGCCAGAGCTCAATATTCCTGGTGCAGTCAATCAATTTTGAAAAGGTAGGCATATTCAAATTGATTAACATACCTTTGTACTCGTCGCGCATGCCCTGAAGGCATATCTCCACCAAGCTGCCCTCGGAGACCTCATCGATGCACTCAAAAGACCTGGTTCTGAACTTTTTGATGAAGGCGACTCCCTCTTCATCATTATTCTGGTGCATGCGGGAGATATGGATGGTGGTGACCTTCTCTTCAACTTGGAAGAATTCGGTGTAGAATATCTTCACCATGTCCTCCTATGACTTTAGAGAACCTGGTTCGAGTGTCCTGTACCACTTATACGCGACATTCCTCAAAGATTTAGGGAATTAGCGCATCAACAGCCTGGTATCGACCCCATGAGGGATCATCATGTCGACGAATCTCATCACGTGCTCATGCGTGTTCCCGCTGACCTCTTTGAACTTTTTCCATTTGGGCGCCTTGTACCAAACAGGATTAGGCATCAGGTATATGTCTCGCGGGATAGGGGGTACATTGTCGACTTTTGGGATGACCGTGTCTGCAAAGCTCTGATTTGCCATTATACTATCCAACCGTTGCTCCAGGGCCGCGACGTTAGCAGGTGTGCCTCCCCCCGGGGTTAACGACAATGTTGCAGCAAGGACCGGAATATAGGTCATGTTGGGATCATAAGGATGCGGAAGTGCATAGATTCCCTGAGCCCCAGTCACGTATGACGACAACGCAGGGTATGACGACGCATTTCCAGCAGATACAAGGGACGACGCTAATTGGTGCCTTGGTGGCTGAGGTGTGGGGCCATTGGGTACCGAAGATTGTGGGTTTGGTGGAACGAGCGTGTGCACCATAGAGGTTTTGTTTACCCCTGGTGGAGGGAGATGGGCAGCAAGTGGTGCAGCTAAAAGCCCCTTGAGCAGTGTTCTAAGCGAGTCCATGATCTGGGCGATCTGGGCGGACTGATCCTGCATAGCGTTGGCTTGGATTTGGATCGTGGCCTATAGTGCCTCCAAGGAGGGATTACTCCCAGTAGTCGCTTGGGAGTTGTTGGTATTGGTGGTAGTATTGGTGTTGGGAATCTCCTCTCTCTGGGTTTCTTCCCCCAAAGGAGACTAGTCACTATCTCGCCAGTTGGTTTCAAGAGACATGGTTGCTGGGTTAGTTGATTGAAACTGTGAAAGTGTGTGTGTTTCACGTCATGTTCACAAAATTGTGTACGACAAAATCCTTGAGAGAAATCCAAGCGTACACCTCAATTAGGGGAGGATGATATGAACAAAGAGAGATGTAGGGTGTGAGTAGGGAGAGAGTAAGCAATGTCAACTGTTCTTGAGAGAGAGACAGTGTATTGGCTAGCAAAAGATCCGAGAGTTTCAATGGAGAGCTAACATTCCTATATATAGTGGGGAAGTGACCGTTATGGGGGGGTTAATGCGCCCATAAATGGAGGCTTAATGATAGCTCCTGTAACGGCACATTCGACCATATATGTAGGGCACGTTACGCACCTGTCCACATAAATAGGGAATCGTTATGAGATCGACCGCATTTATGGGATATGTGAACCTTAAACCTCTCAGCCAGTTACCAAAGTTCGCGCGCGAGCTTGGTTTTCGTTCGCGCGCGACGGACCTTACTCTAGCCTCCAAACCACTAAGTCCCTACAAGTCCCGTGTGGTTGGTACGCGAGGGGCCCTGTCTCGCAGCCCCCATGTGGATAAGTATGAGCAGTGATTAGGTATACATGGAGCACGGTCAGGTGTGCTGGATGGCTGCCACGCGGCTATGATCTGTCTGTTCAGGATTGCACTATCTATAGTTGGAAATAGTGAAGTGTTTGTGTGGTGATGGTCTCAGAGGAAATTATTTCGTACACTGTCGTTAGCCTACTAGAACGTTTCAGTAGTTAGAGTTGGCCTGAGAGGGACAAATCGGTACCGGTGTGTAGAACGACAAGAGACCGATAGGTAATTTTCAGCGTCAGTACCCAGCTTAGCTAACTAAGAATTGTCGTGTTCGAACATGGAATCCGGAATCATCAAAACTACCCTAGGTGATCTATAGATTGCCTAGTCTTCTCTCCAGTGGTTTGATCTAAATCATTTGTTTTGCGTAATTTTACTTATAGTTTCTAGTCAATTGATCGAGGGTGACAACACTTCAATTGCAAACCTTTTTACCGGTTACTAAGTAGGTTAAATTAGTTGTTAGACTTAGAAAAGTAAGAACATTCCCTTGGGTTTGATAACTCGGAGTCCCAAATAGTCCATTACATTACTTGACCGTATACTTGCGCAGCAACGCGTAATATAGACGCGTCAGGGAAAATAAATTTTAGTTAACCATGTCGTCACCTATAAAGCGTCCCTACAGGTAACAGAAATGAAATGATGCTTTGTGACTAAAAGTATTTTTTGCTACATATTTTCTTAGGCACCTGTAATAGGTATTTGTTACGAATTTTGAATTGACGCTCATGAAAGTTAGTCGCAAAAAAAAAAAAAAAATAAAAAATAAAAATAAAAAAAAAAAAAAAAAATAAACAAACAAACAAACTGTGACGTAATCCATCGTCACCTATGCATATTACTAGTTACAGTATTTGTTCGTCTCTAGTCACTTGACGTTGCAAATACAAAGAGATATGGAGAAATTTTAAATCGTTGTAGAATATTAATAATTACCACCAAAATAAAACAGTCTCTAATACATCTTTCTAAGAACTACCACATATTGTCACTGATAACTGTGAGCTGTAACAAAGTTTATTTTTATTTTTGTTGAAAAAAGAGTCAAATAGTAACATTTTTGGAACTTCTTGAAACACATTTAACGCTTCATATGATCCCGTATTAGCGTCGTAGAATCCGTCCCAAATTAATTGTATGCCTGAAACAAAGTTTGGTCTCTTATAGTAACAGGAAATCAAATATATTTGTCGTCGATTGTTCTCCATACGAACGGAAGAATGTAGCTATATATTTTAATGTTTTGTCAACGAATTTTATCGTTCTGTAAAGAACAATAAGGAAGGAACAAAATAAACAACTTTATTGAAGAGAAAATAGGTCATTATTATTAATAAAGATGAAAATTGGAAACTACAATAGCTTATCGGCACAAACGAAGCTGTTGGCGTTATTAGATAAATCCACTAAACTAACATTCCTAACTTTCCGAAACATAGATCAACTGTAGTATTACCGGCAGAAGGGGATGGAGTATGCGTTGGCGCGATTCTTGAAATAAATTATTCATACACCATTTGACGAGCTGCCATCTCTCTCATTTGCTCCATCATGTCAGCCATTTGACTTTTGTATTGCTCCAATTCATCTTCTCATACTGCATTTCGTGAAATTTAGCTCAAGTCATTTTTCCTACAGCTAAGACTTAAGGTATACGTTGATCGCTTTCTGAGAATCTCTTTCACAATCTCAGCTGAGCAAAGTGGTTGTTGGCCCTCTTGGGTGGGATTCCATTTTAATGCTAACATTTGCTCCTGCACATAATATGTAATATCAGATCACTAGAAATACTTGTCTTTGGCTGTAAGAACTCTCTCGAGATTATACCAAACTCTGATGATAAATTTGATGCTTGTATACCGTTAAGAGGTCTTCCTTTTTCTTCATCTACACTTATATGTAACTTGCCATATGCTCTATTAAGCTTCTCAAGACCTAACCATATTGTGGGTCCACGACCACGTTTCTAGTTCCTGCTGCTGCATAGATGTAATCAAGGTGAATGTTTTGAATAAAAATGTAATTTGTTATTGAAACAACCGACAACAAACTATGCAAATTAATTTACCTTGGTTGTTAACCAACAAAGTAGTCGGAGTCTGTGAAACCACCAAATTACTTGCCAAATCATTTTGAGTATTAGATGTTGTAGGCAATCTGCCAAATCTTCCTCCGAGTGCCATCTATATCAACAAATTAGTATATTATGTACACGTAAGAAAAATAACTTGAAAAAAATGATGCACTATGTTAAAGTTTCAGATCAGTTGACAATGGGAGGGACTGGCCCATGACCTTATAAGCTACACACAAGGTTAAAACATTCGCAAAGTGGGACAAATATCATCAGGTTAAATTTATGTAAGGGACAAAGGGTCATGTAATTGTGGTATGGTAATCATGGTTAACACTCTGGTAATAAAGTGATTATAGTGGTTCTCCTTAAAGAGTTGTTTTGTTATGAACATCCCTTGATTTGTTTGCCTTGTATAGGTAATCAATACTAAAATAAAATTGAAATAACAAAACATTTTACACATGTGCTGATAGGTTATAAACAACTTAGCTAATAAATCTAGGAAATTTAAAATGATTCGGTGGACAAAACCATCATCAATTTTGCTTCATAAACTAAGAAATAAGTTAGCCAGAGGCCGACTAGTTTCAGCCAAATAAGAAAAATAACTAAAGAAAAACTGACAATAAGATTGATCGGCATACCTTAGTACAGAGGGGAGTGAAATACCAAAATTCAAACTAAAGTAAGCCAACAGACTTATTAATAATCTGAAGGAAGAAAACTTAGATGAATGAAAAATCAATTGATTGACTTTATCCTGCCTTCATGATGATAAAACACTAAGAACATCAAATAAATAAAAAAAAAAGAAAGAAAAAACAGAGAATGGCATACCAAGATTGAATCTTTAGCTTACTCGTGGATGACCAATATGCATAACTCGAGCATCATATAGTATATATATATATATATATATATATATATATATATGTATATGTATATATATACATGTATATATATATATATATCCTGACATAGGGCATATCTAGATCTGAACTTCCCGCGCTCAATATTTTGTGAAAGAGGAAAAATAAAAAGCACAATCGTCCTCTAGGGTATATCTCAATCCCAACATGGAGGGACTTTCCCGCGCGCTCAGAGTTTTGTGGAGGCGAAAATCCAGAGCGGCAACTTGCTCAGCCGCGAGAAAGAGATAGATGAGAACTAGATCAATTTATACCTCCATAGTTGTACTTAATTGAACTTTGGACCACCATATTTTACTCTAACTTTTTACATCTCAAACTTTGGATTATGCCACATTTCACCCTTGGTGATTAATTGGTCTAAATTTTAGAGAGTACATACATGCAAAATTTACGAAGATTGAAGTCGTCATACTTTAGAGAGAATCTACATGTAAAATCTTCGAAGAAATCGTGATACTTTGAATTGTTGGTCTAACAACTGAGTCTTCATATTCTTTACTATGTTGGATTGCTCAAATTTACGAAGATCGAAGTCGTCATATTTTAGGAGATTAAAACCAGTTGAGTCCAATCTCAATGAATTATATGAACCCATAGAGACAGGTGTTAAGTACCTGTGGCGTGGAAAAACAAGTTCAATTGAGCAAAGTGATCATTTAATAAGTGAAGTTTAGAGGCGATTTTGAACATCACTCGCAGCCCAGTAGAGAGGTGAGAGTGATTTGGAGAGTTCAAAGTTTGAATAATTCATTACCAAATGGAGATCCCTTGAATCTAACCCGGGACCTTGGTTGTAGACAAAATTTGAGTGAATAACTAAGAACCATCTCTTAAGTCGATTTTCGAATTCTTCAGTATATAAGTGCCACAACGAAGTTCCAGCAAAAGCCTTCACTACTAGAAAAACTGCCACATAAGGCGCTTGAAAACCGCCGTTTAGAGATTGAAAACCGCCGTTTCTAGCCTTTAGGGCGGTTCTCACGGCGGTTCACCGAGTGCCGTTAAACTAACTGTCGTATGCAGGTTTACGGCGGTTCCAGGCGCCGTAAAAGCTTACGGCGGTTGACGGGGCGCCGTTAAAGCTAACGGCACATATAATAAGCGCCTTAAACATTAGCGGCTGTGTCCCCAAAACCGCCGTTTATACGATTTTCAGTACTATTAATTTTTATAATATGATCATTTCATTTTTTTTCCGAGTTTTAATGTTTTTTCTAAAATTTTTAGTTTTCTTTTCTTTCCAACTTTCAGTTTTTGTTTCTTCCAATTTCCATCCGAATTCTTCAAACACATCCCATCCAAAATTTTCAACACATCCACAATTTGATTTTTTTTTCATTGTCCGGCACTTTTCAACACATCCTAATCAAAACTTTCAACACATCCACAACCACATCCAAAAATTTTAACTTAACCCATGATTTTCAGATCTGGAAGGGAGAAGATGGAGGTCGAAATGATAGACAGAAGCGAGAGGGAGAGAGATGGGTCAGACAAAGAGGAGACTGAGATCGACACAGACGAAGAAATAGAGAGAAAAGAGGGAGAGGGGAGAAGGAGAAATAGAGGACGAATCTGGAGAAATAAAAGAAAAGAGGCGCATATCCACGAACCATACCTGGAGATCCACGAACATACCAGCAAATGGAGATTGACAGGGAGAGAACATATCGAGATTGATGGAGAGACAGAATCAACAGGGAGGGGTGAACAGATCGAGAGGGAGGGGTGAAGGAGGAAGACGAAGCAAGTGAGGGAGAGGTGAGAGGGACGTGGAGAGATTTACCTGATGGAACCATGGAGAAGAGACCGACGAGAGGACATGGAGGATAACAGAGAGGTCTCTGTGAGGGAGGGAGGTGCGCCGCAGTGGAATGAAGGAAGGTAAAGGGGTTGGGTTATTATATATGCTAGGGTTTTTAATCGGACGGTCCAGATTAAATCTGACAAAACTAACGGGATAAGGTGGTTTTTCTACTTGCGTCGTTAATATAAACGGTGGCAAACGGAAAAGCGCCTTTAGTTTAACGGCGTTAAATAAAAAACGCCCTATATGAATTTACAAACGACGCTTCACTTTTCTCCGCCGCATACTTAGATCACTTAAACGGCGGTTTAAGTGTAACCGCCGTTATTTACGGCGCTTCCTCAAAAACTGCCCTTTACATATTCCAAAAACGGCGGACCCTTATTGCAACCGCCGTTTTGATCAATTTTTCTAGTAGTGCTTATTATAATGGACGTCTATTAGTTAGTAGTGCGAGGCTGAAATGGGATAAAGCAGGAAGGCCCTCAATCGGATCTCCAATCCCCTCTCAGTCAACCAAGGGAGTCTTGGATAGCTCCACCACAATGATGGACCAAGATGAATAGTGATAATGCCTAGATTCAACCAGATAGAAAAGCAGCAGGAGGTACGGTGTTTCGAGCAAAACCAGTGAATTTAGAGGCGACACCGCCATTTCATTACCAACCGCCCTCAATGCGAAGGTGGCACAAGTCATGGGGATGAGGAGGGGACCCAAGCTGGCACTCATCTGGGAATCTAGTGCCTCATTTGTGATCAGTTTGAAGCAAGGGAATTAAAGGACCAGAGAGATGGGAAAATGGAAAGTGTCAACGAAGTGTCTACAATTGCAAAAGATAGTTGGTCTCTATTTAGAAACTACGGTAAATCAAATTCCAGTGAATTAGGCATACCGAGAACAAACTAGACCGCTGTTTTACCAAACAAGGCCTTATGTTAACTAGTACTCATATATGGCCCAATACTATTCCGGTTTGGGCCCAAACTACATTCGATTTCCATGTAATTCTTTTTAGGGTAAAAGACACTTTTACCCCCTCTAACGGTGTGACAATAAGGGTTGTATATTTTTGGAGCTTGGCACATTGAAGGGGCAAAAGTGTCCTATTTTAAACTAGTAGGGGTAAAAGTGTCCTTCAACAAAAATAGAAGGAGTGAATTTAGAAACACCCTCTAATTAAGAAAGAGTCTAAAAACGTACGGCTTCCTTGATATTTGGAGACAAGAAAATAAATGTTATCGTTGATTGCCTTTTTTAGCCACCAAAATATACGTTGATTTTGTCTTTTTTTTTTCACTATGTTAATATTTGCTTAAACTTCATTAACACTCTCCCTGTGCAATATTTTTTCGTTTCATAACATATAATATCCATGTCATAAATGTTTGGTCACAAAAGCCACCAACAAAATATTTGCGACTAAAATCGTCTGCCCGAGAATGAGGTCATATGTGCGAAGAAAATTTACGTTGTTTATATATATTTTTTAATTCTTAACTATGTTAATATTTTCTTAAAATTTATAAACTTTCTCTCCAAAAGCAATATATATTTGTTAATAGACATATAATATATGTGTGATAAATGTTTAGTCACAAAAGCCACCATCAAAATATTTTGTAACTAAAATCATCCGTCCACAAATAAGGCCATATGCCCGAAAAAATTTTATGTTATTTATATTAATTCTTAACTATGTTAATATTTGCTCAACCTTCATAAAATTTCTCTCCTAACGCAATATTTTTTCGTTCCAGAACATATAATATTTGTGCCATAAATGTTTAGTAAGAAAAGCCACCAACAAAATATTTTACGACTATAATCATCCGTCCGTAAATGAGGCCATATGCGCGACGAAAAGTGTTGTCATAGATTTTTTAGTGACGACATATTCGTTAAAAAAGATATGGTGGGAAAAATAACTTAGGCGCCAAACATTTGGCGACGAACTAGACGACAACATAGGGTGTTCGTCACTAGTTCTTATAACTTCAGCGACAATTTTAATATTCGTCACAAAATAGTCATATATAGTGACAAAAATTCGGGCGTAGCACAATATTATGTCGCAGAAAGACATATATGTTGTAGTGGAAGTTCAAGATACAAGTTGAGAAGGCTGAGGGTTATAGAGTAGTGAATGTTAATCCCACTTGAGAATCAAATGTAGATCAATTTCACCTGATGAGTGGTGAAATAAAGCAAAGTGCGGCACGCATCTTTCTTTCTTTCTTCATTTAGAAATTTATATTAGTTTGTATCGTAGACATGTAGTACTTTTGATTGCCAAATTATCTAATATATGTCTAGAAGATTAATACCTTTCTCTTAACCATTGTAAATGTGTTCTTTAACTTAATGGTAATATTCTGCTTGTTCCTCCATAATTTTTAAAATGCATGTTTTCTATAACATAAAATTGCTATCCAGTATAATAACATTGTTTACTTAACTGCTGCAGCAATTGTTCAGTGTACACGATCTAATCGTGGTCTTTGCTGCACTTGTTTTAAATTTGAGACATCCAAGATGATTTGCAAACATATGATTTTTCTTCTGCATTTTAAGGATGTACATAGGATCCCTGAAAAGTAAATTGCCGATAGGTGGGTAAAAACGGATAAGAAATTCTACCAAACCGAGCCTTCAATGTAATAGCTTGTTACGAAGTCGTGTGACAAACCAAATGTCCAAGCCTTTCGTCGGGGTTCTATGAAGAGCCAAGTGCAATTGTATACCACTTTTGGTTGTAAATCTTTCGAAAATTTTAAGTTTTCAAGGAGCATATGGCTGATGGAATCAGAACTATAAAGAGACTGATTTCTCAATATGAAGAGGGTACTCATGGAGTTGTGAAGAAAGAAGGTAATCCTTACACCCACGTGAAAAACCCGAACCCACTGGACACGAACAAGCCAAAAGGACCCAAGAAAAACAAGCGCATACAATGCGGCAATTGCAAGGAGGTTGGACACAACAGGACTACATTTTTCAATCTTCCCGTGAATTCGGTCGAAGATGTAATCCATGCGGAAGATGATTCACAAGAAAAACCTGATGAATTTGATGACGAAGGGGACTTGTTATGGTCTCAATGAACAGATATATCAATGAAAAGCAATTAAGATTGATGTTTGCTGGTTTTCAGATGGAATTACTCAGTGAATTTTCAACAATGAAAACGATGTTATCTAGAGAGAATGTTGTTGTTATCTTATTTCAGTTACATGCTATCATAAATCACATGATGTTATCTCTTTGGGAGCCCCTAATGAGTATCATAAAATGCGACATAATACTCGGGATTTGAAATGCCACACATGTTTTGACCTCTTGCCAGCTTGAGATATCCCTCTTCTCCCCACAGCGTTCCCCATGAGTTCTTCAGAATCCAATAGGGTATTCTGTCCTCGGAGGTTCCGTACCCAACTACTACCATACTGATCATCTCCGTCTCCGAGCAGAGAGTACTTGAAGCCAGGTTGTAGTAGATTCCTCCTCTGTATGTCAGTAACTCATCGTTCGGACAAAGTCTTACCCCTACAGGGCCGAATCTAGCTACTCTTCCCTCGAGACTATTCTCGCCGCCTTCAAACCCAGTTAAAATCATTAGGAAAGTATCGGCCGACGTCCCCGTGGTGCGGCAAATGCCGGTGTTTAGTCCAGTGTAAGGGTACTGCGCTTCTTCCAAAAGACCACGTAAATCCTTTATGGTGTGAAATCCATTCAGCTGTTGGCAGTCGAAGCAGCCATTGCTACGTCTGGTGTAACTGCCACAGTCCAAGACTTGTTGTTCCGAGAGATCGTAACTGATGTTCTTCTCGATCAGAAAAGCGCTTTCCACCAATGCTACGGCTGTGAATGCCCAAGAGTCGTCTACGTACAATGACCACCAGAGAGAGTTAGTTTGTTAGTTAACCACATTAAAATATGAGAAATTTTTATTTACTCCGAAAGCACTACGTAAGTATGATACTTGCTCCACACCATTCATTAACTGACAAATGTCTCCTCTAGGTTTACCTATGTAGCACGGATGCAGAGCGGGTACGGATGCGGCAACTGGGTGCGGGTGCTGCAAATCCCCAAAAGTTGAGGTTACGGGTGCGGTGGGGGCGTGTGACTTTATCAACACTGTTATTTTATATTATTTACGATACCATTATACTAAAATAAAAGCAACAATAATAGTAATCAAAATTACAATCAAACAAAAATTCATACACTGAAGCACAAGTACATGATTACTATATCAACAATATTATCTCTTTCTATCTTTATTCGTAGTTGTGGAGTGACGAATAGTCTAAGGGTTGGAAATGTTCACATGAATGCACTTTGGTTAAATTGTATTGTAGCTGTATTTTGGAAGACTTGAAAATGACATTGCCTCCCAAAGCACCCACAAGCTCTCAGGCACCCATGAAGCACCCATGGATTAATCACTACCCCTTATAAGTTATAGAAACATATCCACTCACCCCGTCACGTGCTTATTCCATTAATATTGTCTGTGTGTAACTGTAATAGTAGTAGTATTAGTATTAGTATTATTTTTTTGAGAAATTATTTTTGTCTTCAACCAGATTTGAACCCGGGATCTCATCCAGGGCTTCCAACACTCTATAACTTGAGCTACCACCTTAGATGCGTAGTTATTGTTGTACTAGTGGTAATTTGTTTCTCATAATTTGGTGAGCGAAACAAATAAATGTTTAGATGCTATAGTAAAACTCAGATTGCCGATCCACATAATATATATATATATATATATATATATATATATATATATATACTGAGAAAGAGAGACTTACCACATAGTAATCGTTCTTGATTCTTCACAGGCGTTACGTAATTGTTTCTGTCTTTGTTTCTCCAATCAAAGGCAGGCGGCGGTAGTTGAGAGGAGGCTATGACAACTCCCGAGAGAATGAAGAACAAGGCTAGAGATTTGTGGTAATTCATTGAAGAGGACGAAGCAACAGCCATATGGGAAGATGATCGATCGTGTTGTATAAAAGTTTCATAATATTGTTTTTATGTTTAAATTTAATTGTGACTTTTCTATAAAAGTTGTGTTGTTTCAAATAGTTTTAACTTTTAAGAGTCAAAAAAAAAATAGTTGTAACTTTTACAACAATTGTGTTTTTTCATAGTGTATTTTCCTAAAAGGTGCTTCAAGCACCCCTTAGTTCCTATAAATACAAGTATGTCTTTTTTGTCAAATGAAGTTTCAGACTTGTGTCTCTCTCTCTTTACATGTCCGGGTTGGGTTCTAATTTAGGAGAAGACAAGAAGTGCAAATTACTATCCTAAAGATAGGTCCTGGACCGCCTTAGCCTACACCATTAATCTCATCATCTCCTACAAATTGATAAGTTCTTCATATCTTTTATGGTTCTTCTCTATTTTATTTTTGAGTTTGTTCGATTCACATTTTTGTACTAACATATTTCTGAAATTGTTTTGTGTTTAGTGGATTTTCCACAACAATTTTAGGATAGTAATGTTCTTCTTTTTTAGTTTATGATCTTTTGTACAATTTCAGAATATGGCAATTATTATTATTATTATTTTTTTTGAGATAATATGGCAATTATTATTTGTAGATGACGAACATCAATAATCTTAGAAATAGAAGAAGAAGGTCCATAAATAGAAGAAGGAATGGACGTGAGTTCGGGCCTAAAGCATCAAACACATATTCTCACGCTGAGGACATATCTTAATACTTGGTGCTACTTGGTGGAGAGTGGAGACTCTACACTTTTTCGTGAAGGAACAATCTATGAAGAAAGAAGAATCAAACAGGTTCCTCAATTCCAATTACTTATTTCATGAGATGTATTTAATTATATTTCATTTATTCGATTTCTACTCTCTGTTTGTGCGTGTTATATGATTATCTTGCATTTACATGAAAATTATCCATGGAAATGATTGTTGTTCCTCAGTAGAAGACGAGGAGACGTTGCGTTGGTGACTTCTAAAGTCAGCGACTCATCCCCTAATTTGCTGCCAACCAATGGCACCGCCTAATAATGAACAAATGCAATTTGTTGTCCAATGGCATCTCCTTCATGGCAGTGGTCACACAAGGCGGTGTTTCTCCAGAAAATTCTCATTGGGAACTACCATTCAACCGAGACAGGGAGGATTGGAGAATGGTTTAAACACGTTTGTGGTAAGTCAAAATTATTTTCTTAATTGAGGATCTCTTAAATGAGAAATCACTCCATTGTCAGGAATCAGGACTCTCAGGTTTGTTTTACTAATTAATATGGGAATATAACTAAACAAGTACAAATACATAAATTGAATTAGGATGAAAAACATTTGAAAAATTGCTGTTACATTTTGTTGTTTTGACGGTTCAAAGTGGCTAACTGTCAAGCAGTTATGCTCATTTCAAATTCGCAACATTTGGCTGTATGTTGGCACCTAGTACAAGTTAATGGAAAAGTGCCAAAGCATTTTATTTTATTTATTTTGTATTTCTTTTCTTTTCGGTATCATTTTTAAAATTGCATACTACAGGCTGAAGAAGTTTGTAATTTTTATGTGCATAAGTACAATCTCCTTTATTTTGTTTTCCACAGTTTGTTTGTTTGTGAACGAAATGAATTATAATATACAAACATGTGGATCTCCTTCTGAAGCTGTTACTTTTCTTAAAATTTCCTTTTAAGCTCCTTCCATAAATCTAATCTTTTATGTCTGTTTATGTTTTGCTGATGCACATCATTTCAAAACATTTGTATAATTTCCCTCAAAAAAAAGATTTGTGTAATTGTTTAATTAAGTATGGAGAACAGCTAAAATGGGTGAGTCCTTGTATATTGTTGATTATCTGCTTCTATATATGTCATGACTTACTGCCATAGTAAACGCTCACTTTGCAAGTGGTTGTTCGTTGGAATTACTGTAACAAGAGTTGAGGTTCTTCCTGCCTAGTTTGATGTGTAGCAAATTTATTAGCGGTTGCAAGGAGTTACTAGTTATCAAGTTCATTTTCTATCAAGGATAGAAAAATATGGCGATCTGACGGCGGTTTACAACACGGTATGAGATGGAGGAGCAATTACAAGTTTTTATATTCAAGAAAAATGCGAAAACTATAATTTTTTTTTTCCGTTTTAATGGGATAATTATTATTGCGATATTATATTGTGTTACCAATTTGTGTTTGTGGAGTTGAAAGATGTAAGAGTAATTTTTGAGCCAATGTCAACTACAAGCAAAGCGATATTGAGCATGGAGTAGAATTTGCAAATTCATCAGGAATTCCCAAAAAATGGCATGCATAGTTCGCGATAATTTTTCATGACAATTAAGAAATTGAGTGGTGTACAACTAAATATTATTTGGTTGAAGAGTTTGAAGACACGGGAGATATGGGACTATTACCGACGAATAGAGGTGTCTAAATTGAAACCTACAACATCAAAATGATGTCGGTCCTTACCGAAAATCACATGCATCGAGGTTCAAGGGAAATTCAATTAAAAGACTACCCGCGGAATGTTAGTGTGAGACTGCATTCCCAGTGCATTGCATCATTTAAGGAATAGTGGGGGTACAAGCTTCTTACTAAGAAATGAATGTTATTCCTTCAAAGTCCCGTATCTGACTAATGCACTGTTTATCCACGACAATATTAGTAGGTTGGACATAATGTCCTTAACAGAACTCATAGCCTTTATGGTGGAGCGATTTAGGGGTTGTGGACGTTCTCGATGAGTCTGCCTTTGCAAGTAAGGAAGTCTGAGGCCGCTTCCTAGAGATTACCGGTAAGACCCCGAGAGTACTTGCTAAGACCGATACAGTGCCAGGCCCATATCAAAGCGTTGCCTCTTGAAGAATTAGAACTCGGTAGCTACGTGAATAGTTTCTTACTATCCTCATGTATATAAGTCTCTATTCAAACCACAGTTCAAGGCCCAGTCCACCGTCGGCGATACGTGGTACTTTACACAACTTTATTTACGTTCGTATCGATTTAGTTTGAGTCTAATGTTTTGAGAACTTTTAGTGGGGGATTGTTGTATGAAAGTTTCAAAATATTTTCTTTATGTTTAAATTTAATTGTGAATTTGCTATAAAAGTTGTGTTGTTTCAAATAGTTGTAACTTTTACAACAATTGTGTTTTGTCATAGTGTCTTTTCCTAAAAGATCATATAAATACAAGTATGTCTTTTGTTTCAAATGAAGTTTCAGATTTGTGTCTCTCTCTCTTTACATGTCCGGGTTGGGTTCTAATTTAGGAGAAGTCAAGAAGGGCAATCTTGCTTCTTCTCCACCGCAGTAGGCATTGTATCGGTGGGTAGAATTTCCGTGTATCCCATTTTGCACCGTATAGTGTGTGAAATTACTATCCTAAAGATAGGTCCTGAACCGCCTTACCCTACACCATTAATCTCATCATCTCCTACAAATTGATAAATTCTTATATCTCTTTTATCGTTCTTCTCTATTATTTTTTTGAGTTTTTTCGATTCACATTTTTGTACTAGCATATTTCTGAAATTGTTTTGTGTTTAGTTGATTTTCCACAACAGATCGATGAGAATACGTATATGGTTTTCTTTTGTTCTTCGGCCAGCTTCATTTTATAGACCCAAGTTTTGGCTGGTTTGCTGGCTGGCTGGATTCAGCGTAGACAGCAAAATCTTTTACTCCACTGATCATGTTAAGTAATATATTATTGGGTAAAAGACATTTTCCACCCTCCATTCATGGAGAAAATACATTTTGCACACCTGTCAGAATTAAAAACTAACAACACACTAATAGATGGGAGAAAAGACCACAATACCCCTGAAATGTTGAGAAATTACCCATATATATTTATACCCTCTCTTCCTTTTTTATTCCCACCCCCACCCCGTCTCTCTCCCCTCTTCCTCCTCTTCTCCCACTCCAATGGCAACCCATTGTCGGTTCCTCTGCTCCTCCGTCAATTTTAGGGGTAATTGGTCACAACGAAGATTTCGTCACCGTCGATCCCTGATTTATGGGGAACCAATTACTCGGTTCCTGTTTCGTCACCGTCGATCGTCCAACCCACAGACTTGAAGGAACCGAGACGATTTGGGAATCTTCGCTGGCTCCCAATGTATAATCGTTAATCTCTGGGGTGGTGGTGCCCCTGGAAATCGAGTGAAGATTGGATTTTTCGAGCCTCCCATGCAGCCGCCGAAAAATCGAAGTCCTCCGGACCGGATCACTCCAGAGATCAGTAGATCCGGTCGAACTCGCTGTATGTTCTCTCAATTCGGAAGTTGGACTGCTCGCCGGAAGAAGACGAAAACGATGGCGAGGCCGATGCGTCGTAGTCGAAGTTCCTTCTCTAGTTTCAGCGATCGAGCTTTCTCTTCAGCTGCTTCGTGTTCATCTCTCTAAAACCTTACCATATGCATACATCTGTAGATTACGGAAGATCTGAGAGTAATATGCACTGAATTAGTTGTGGATTGAATAGGTAGCAGTCAATCGATGGAGATAGTTTCGAAATGGTGAAAGCCCCTTCTTTCTCTCTCTTGCTGAGTTTCGTCTGTCTCAACTTTGTGTCGTTTACGAGTT
Organism: Linanthus parryae; assembly: GCA_023055425.1. Taxonomy (NCBI): domain Eukaryota; kingdom Viridiplantae; phylum Streptophyta; class Magnoliopsida; order Ericales; family Polemoniaceae; genus Linanthus; species Linanthus parryae. The sequence goes on from JALGPY010000001.1 coordinate 130,493,138, forward strand.
TGAAAGTTGAATCTGGAGGAAGAATGTGATGTACGGTACGTTTGATTCATACTTTGTGTATCTTATTGGATCTAAGCTTCTTGATATGTTGAATCGAGATTGTGGAACTGGATTTGCAGTTGTTATTGGTGTTTGTTCTTGTAAATCAATGGTTTGTGAAAATGTTCAATTGCTTTATGATTACTGTGTTTCCTGTTGGTTTTGATCCATTGCAGTCACTTTTTTTTTTCTAAAATTGTTGTTTGTGGTTCGAATTCCACTACTGGTTTTGCTTGAATTGATCAAACGGATGGTGGTAACAGTCAGTGTTGGTGTTGGAGGTGGAGGTGGGGTGGTGGTGTTGGTGGTGGAGGTGAAGAAGAACACCAAGTAAGAACACCAAAATATATCAATATCATGATGAACACTACAATAAACAGAAAAAGGATGGTATTTTTCCACAATCAATAAAGGGTAAAATGGTCACAAAAAGTCAGTTTGCACCCCTCCACTAACGGATTGTAACAGAAGGGTGGTATCTGTCCACCCTCCATCTGTTAACAAGGGTGCAAAAGGTATTTTCCCCATAAATCAGGGGGCAAAATGTATTTTATCCATAAATGGAGGGTGGAAAATGTCTTTTACCCTATATTATTTTCCTAAACCTATATTATCAATTACTTCATCGGTTTCTTCTCCTGCTTCATACTTTGATTTTTCTGTGTCATTTTGACTCGGTGATTTGATTAACAAAATAATACAAGAATGTGATCGAAGAGAATATGTCTACGCTGAATATGATCGATGAGAATATGTTTGGTTTTCCTTTTGTCTTCCGCGAGCTTAATTGATAGACCCAAACTTTTGGCTGGTTTGCAGGCTCGATTCAGAAAACGTCAGACAGCAAAATCTTTACTCCCACTTAAAAATTAACATGGATCACGTACAATATTCGACACTAAATTGCCGAATCTGTCTTGTCAAATGAGATCCGAGCATGTATAATATTATTGCCTACCTGATATTACTAACTTATTAATTTATTACAAAATTAACTTCAACCATTAAAGTGATGTAGAAAGCCACCCGTCGCTTTTTCTTACACGATTACTTCACACTAAACATAGGTTGACACCGAATTCCTAGCGTCATATTTCAATGTGTGGTCTTACTTTCACGAATGTGCATGAATGCAGCAACTACAACTACGGTGGTAGCTCAAGTAGTAGAGCGTTGGAAACGTCTGCATTGGGTCCCGGTTCTCAAAACAAAAAACAAATAATGTGTAATGTGCATGAATGCACTGTGATATGTTTCTCTTTTACTTTAGTTTTTCTTAGGCGAGCTTTATTTTATAGACCTATTTGGCTGGCTGAAATGAATTAATCGACAACATTTTTTTTCAAAATAATTTGGATCTCGTACAATATTGTTTGCCATCTACAATACAAAAAGCTATATGTTATAGGGTAAAACACAAAAACCACCTTTGCATTTGGACTATATATAAAAAGGGAAATGCTAAACGTCACCATTTTTTTCACCCCTTAATTTCACCTTTTATGTGGATGTTTTTGGTTGGTGATGTAATTATAGAAATATCTTAAAATAAGTACTTCCAACAATCATATCTTGACACATAGGAGGTGAACTTGAAGGGTGAAGAAAAAAGGGTGAAGCATAGCGCCCCTCATATAAAAATAACCCTCGTGTTCGGGGATATACAAAAACCACCCTGTCAGAGTTAGTGGCTAACGGCACATGCACTAACGGAGGGGTTAAGAGACTAAAATGCCCCTAAAACTTTAGAAAATTACCCACTATAAACTCCATTTCCTTCCCTTCTCCTCCCCATTTCCTAACTTAAACCAACCTTATCTCTTCAACTCCCTCTCTTCTCTCACTTCTCACGGCACCACAACACCCATCACCACAACCAGCGCCTCTCACCCACCTCTGTCCCTCTCTCCATCTTTCTCCTCGTCGAACCACCAGACCCAGCCTGAGCCACCGCCCAGTTCTTCTCCTTCTCCTTCCCCTTTCCTTTCTTCCACTTCTCTTTCCCCTCTCTCAGTTGGTCCCCACCAAGAGAAGACAGTGTACAATGAGGGACACGATGTAACTGGGTTCTTCTTCCGGCCCCGAAATTTGGGTGTTGGGGGTTTAACCCTAGCAGCAGCCACAACCGGTCCTTTCTTCACACACAACCCTGATCCGATCGAACCCAAAGACAACACCAATGCAACACCCAACAATACCGTCGGCCCCTCTAGGTTGCACTTCTTCCTTTCGGCTTTTGTCTATTTGCCGGTATTCCAAACATCGATGAGCCCATCTCACCCACAGATTGAACTTTGAGGAAGAAGACGAAGAAGGATACATATCTACGTGTGAGTCGAAAGTCTCATCCTAGTTCGAACCTCAATCTACATGTTTTCATTTTTGATTTGGGCAATTCGTTTTTTATCGAACAAATCTGACTTGTGTTTGTGAAATTGTCGAGGGGTTTTAGTTCATTTGACACAACCCTGTAACCCAAGAACCGCATTCTCGTCGATCAAGGGTGTTTTGAGTTCGATTCCTCCATTGGTGAAGTCGTCATTGTAGGAAGACAAAATATTTATTTGGGAAATTCGATCAGATCTGAAAACCAAGGTGGTGGTGAAGTATGTGTCAGAATTTCATTTCTCACATCTAATACTGAACCATCTTCCTACTCAATTGTTTCAAGGGGTACAACCCATCGTGCTGGGGGTATTTCTTGATTTTCGACTGTGAAGGTGTTAACTTTATGGTTTTTGTGTTAGGAAGTTTTGGTAATTCTGGAGTGGGTTTGATTGGTGTTGTTCGTTGTTTGTGTTGGTGGTGGGGAAGGTGGTGGTGAATCAGTGGTGGAGATGTGGTGGTGGAGGCGAAGAACACCAAGAGCACCAAGAACATCAAGAACAATAACAAAAGGATAAATGACACTAAACCTACATGAAAAATGCATTTTGGAACACAAAACCCTTCGCACTTTCAATTTTCCATTACAACCCCCTGCAGTACACATATGCGGGACACATAACTCCCTGAAGTTTCAGTTTCCCACTAAACCCCCTGCAATATACATATGTGGGACACTTAACCTCAATTTGATAACGGGGTCAAATTTATAAAAAAATTCATCCCGTGCTAATGACGTGATGAGCTTTGAAGTTGCTTTTTCTTCATCCATAGAGTTACCACGTGAATAACATCCGATGAATTTCCGTTAGAAATTTGACATCCGTTATCAATTTTGGGTTAAATTTCCCACAAATGTATTGCAGGGGGGTTAGTGGAAAATTGAATCTTCAGGGGGTTATTTGTCCCACGGATGTATATTGTAGGGGGTTATAGTGGAAAATTAAAAGTGCAGGGGGCTTTGTGTCTTAAATTGCATTTTGCATGTAGGTTTAGTGTCCATTACCCTTAACAAATAAACAAAAAATACAAATAGGGACAAAATGGTCATAAAAAGTCAGATTGCACCCCTCTTAACTGACCGTTGTATTTTTCCAATGTCTGTCACTGACAGAGGGCTTTTTTTCTTTTACAGGGGTACTTTTTGTATATCCCTGAACACGAGAGTTATTTTTGTATATATTCCAAACACGGAGGGTGATTTTTGTCTTTTACCCTATGTTATGACTTTGATTTTCTAACAAGGTCACAACTTGCCACATCTACTAAATTGACCAATATTTTAAAAAATATTTAAATAATAGAGAGTGGTCAAAGTGAGAAATTGGGTGTGTTTGAATGTGTTTAAATTTGGTAAAAAACAAATAATGTGTTTAAGTTAAATAAAATTATATCAGCTTATTAGAATGCGTGGTTGAAATGATCTATCTCCTCACTTTAACTACTCATTACAATAAGTTGATATAATTTCAGCTTATTTAAACTCATCCAAACAGCACCACTGTTTGTGTCCAATTTCAAATATAGAATTGATGTAAAAAGACAAAAATACCCGTCGCTTACCCGACTACAACAAATAGGTTGACAGAATTGCTAGCATCATATTTCAGTGCGTGACCTCGTGCATTCACGTTTTTTTTTTTTTTTGAGGGAAAATCGAATTTTATATAAATATCAAGGAACTGGTACACGTAAGTCCATTTCTAGAAGCTTTCTCAGCCAAATCAGTTCCTCTTCCGTCATAAATCCTTGCCTCGTGTCTTGAGCATACTTAGCCACGTTATCTGCTACGTGGTTGGTCTTGCGTGGGACAGCGTGAGACTTAATTGTCTCTCCTTTCCCAAATCTTATCTTCATCTCCCCGAGGGTCTCTGCTGCGTTCGAGAAGTCCAGCCACTCGTCGCCATTGATGGCTCTCGTTATTCTTCTTGCCACATTGATTGAGTCTCCTTCGAGGACTATTCGCTGGAAGCCTTTCGCTATTGCTCTCTCCAGTCCTATCTTTGCCGCCTTCATCTCGGCCTCCTTCGCATTTTCACATCTCTGGTAAAATTCAGCTCCTGCGCAGATGAACACCCCGTTACAATCTCTGATTACAAAGCCAGCACTCGCAGTTTTTGTGGATGGATTCCAAGATCCATCGTAATTGACTTTCACCGCTAGATCTGAGGGGGGGTTTCCACTTCATCTCCTTCTCCGGTGGAGTCTCAGGTATCCGTCTCTCTCCTCTGTTGAAAACTTCATTCAGTTCTTCATATCTCGATATAATCTCCCTTGGAAAATTCTTTAGATCCGGCATGCATCCCTGAAAAAGGCACTTGTTTCTGTTAATCCAAATTGCCCAGAGTGTGAGGCAAAATAAAGTTTGATGTTCTTGGGTTGTTTTCAGAAACTGGGTTTCGATCCAGATGGGACACTTTTCATCTTCTATTTCTGACACAAATTTTTGATCAAACAGCTTCCTCCAGATCTCTTTTATTACTTTGCATTGTTGGAACACATGTTTACTTGAATCCTCATGCTTGTTGCAAAAAGGACAAACCATTGACGTATTGATACCCCTTCTTTTCAGGTTCTTCCCCATGGCTAAACTGTCGAGACTTGATCGCCAAATGAAGTGCTTTATCTTTGAAGGGATTTTCAGCTTCCAAACCTTTGCTATTGGCTTTTCCACAATCATAGACGGCCCGACCATAGCAGTACGTTCTCTCTCTCGTTCAATTCTGTACCCAGATTTTACCTTGTAGATCCCATCCTCTTCGTAATGCCATATAAGCCTATCTTTGCGATTTTTTACTGGAAGTTGAACATTTAGCACCTCAGCAGCGTCCCACGGTTCCAGAAGTTGAGTTATTCGTTCGTTGTTCCATTCTTGCTGACCTTGTGTTATCAACTCACTAACCTTCAAGTCTTCCATTCCAGGTTTTATCGTTAAAAGGGAGGCTGGTGAGCCCCTCGGAATCCACTTGTCCACTAGCTTTGCAGTTTTGCCGTCCCCAATCTTCCAGATCAAACCATTGCTTAGTAGTTTCCGTCCCTCCAGTATACTCCGCCAGGCGTAGGAAGGATTGTTTCCCAATCTGGCTTCTAGAAAGGTCTCTTGTGGGAAGTACTTCGCCTTTAGGACTCTGGCCAGTATAGAGTTGGGCTGCTGGACTATTCTCCATCCCTGCTTCGCCAGAAGTGCCTTGTTGAAAGTTTTGAAATCTCGAAAAGCTAAGCCTCCTTCCCTTTTGTGCTTTTGTAATTGTTCCCATTTGATCCATGCTATTCCTCGCTCTTGCCCTGTTTTACTCCACCAAAATTGTCTGACCATCTTCTCCATTTTTTCACAGATTCCATCAGGCAGCTTAAAGCATGACATAGCATATGTTGGAATTGCCTCTGCTATTTTTCGAATCAAGATTTCTTTTCCCCCCTGTGTAAGCGTCCTTTCCTTCCATCCCTTCAAAATACTACTCAATTTTTCCAAGAGCTTGTTGAAAGATATCGATTTATTTCTCCCCATTGTTGTAGGGAGACCCAGATACTTGTCGTACCGTTCAACCTCCGTCATGCCGCAGTAACCAAGTACCTGTTCCTTCACTGCTGCCGAGACATTGGATGAGAAAACAATTGCCGACTTTTCCACATTAATTTTTTGTCCTGAGGCCGAGCTGTAAATTTGTATTATATGTAGCAAAGTAGCTAGGGACTCTGTACTTGCCTGTAAAAAGAACAAACTATCGTCAGCGAAAAAAAGGTGGGACACCGCTGGCCCACCACGAGAAGCTGTGACTGCTGCCAACTCTCCCTTCTCGACTGCGGCGGTCACAACTCTCGATAACACTTCACTACAAATGAGGAAAAGGTACGGGGAAAGCGGACACCCCTGCCTTAATCCTCTCTCTGGCACAACTTTGCCCACCACAGCACCGTTTCTAATGAAAGAAAACTCAACTGAAGTGATACATTTAAAACTTGGTCGATAAACTTTGGTCCGAAACCCAGTGATCTCAACGTGTCTCTTAGGAACCCCCATTCAACCCTATCGTAAGCTTTGCTCATGTCAACCTTGAGTGCTATAAACCCCGTTTTTCCTTTCTTCCTAGTTTTTAAAGAATGAATGACTTCAAAAGCCGTTAAGATGTTATCAGAGATTAGCCTTCCAGGAACAAAAGCACTCTGATTCTCGCTGATAATGTTAGGAAGGATCCTCTTCAATCTATTTGCAATAGCTTTAGAGACAATCTTGTATATAATAGTACAGAGACTAATAGGGCGGAAATCACCTGGCTTCCTGGGCTGCTTCACCTTAGGTATCAAGGCGATGAGGGTTTTGTTAAATTCTGCTAGGCTTCAACCTTGGTTCAACACTTCGAGACAAGTTGTTGTGACTCCTTCTCCTACTACCTCCAAATAACGTTGGAAGAAACCTGCATTGAATCCATCACTTCCCAGCGCTTTGTCCGGGGCCATCATAAATAAAGCTGTCTTTACCTCTTCTGCCTTGTACATACCATCCATCATCTCTCTCTCTTCCCGGCTGATACTGATGTCCACATCTACAAGCGACGCCTCAATCTCTGGCTTGCTCGGTCTATCCGAGGTAAAGATACTCGCAAAGTGCTCTTCTAGAGTATTTGCAATGTCCTCCTCTTCTGTTACCCAGTGTCCATCCTTGTCCTCAATTCCGTCCATCGTGTTCTTTGCTCTCCTGATCGTTGCTCTTTGGTGAAAAAACCGGGTGTTTTGATCTCCAAACTTGAGCCAATCCACTCTGGAGCGCTGTCTCCACATAACTTCTTCCTTTTGGAGGAGATCATTGTACTCTTTCTCAATACTATGCTTCCTCTGATAAATCTGTTCTGTGAATTGGAGCCCATCCAACTCCTCCAACTCCTTTCTACACTGTCCTGCCCTCTTTTTTACCGACCCGAACACGTCTCTGTCCCAACCCCTACAGACCTCTTCGAAATTTTTTAAACGATTATGCAGCTCTGCTCCTACCGTGGCTTCCCAACTCACCTTCACAAACTCGTCGAAGTCTTTATGATGTTGCCACATGCTCTCGTACTGAAATCGTCTTCGTCCACTCCTTTGTGCCCTCAATCCCCATTGAATAAGGACCGGGTGATGGTCCGAGTTGGGCCAAACTAGGTTTGTAACCCTAGCTCCCCGGTGTTCGTCTCTCCATCTTGTTGTAGCAATTGCCCTATCCAGCCTCTCTCGGATGTTGTCTTCAGTTCTATTGTTGTTCCAGGTGAACATGCCACCATGGTAGCCCAAGTCTTGGAGTTCCAGCTATTTGAGTACCTCTTTAAAATCTGCAACTTGACTAAAGGTCACTTCCCTCCCTCCTTTCTTCTCTTCCTCTGACATTATTGCGTTGAAATCCCCGACCACCAGCCATGCCTCTTCGGGATGGGGCCTGATTCTTCTCAGCAATTCCCACGAATGTTTCCTGTCTTCTCGAAGCGGGCTTCCATAGAAGCCCGTAAAAACCCACTTCTTACCGTTTCCTTCTTCAATCCGTGCGTCGATGTGGTGTGCTGTGGAGTACCGAACCTAGACGTTGATGGTGTCTCGCCATAGCAGCCCTAGCCCACCTCTTGTTCCCACGGGATCCACATAAAAACCTCTTGCGTACCCTACCTGCTTCCTTACTTTTTCCATAGTGTTCCTATCAACCTTGGTTTCCATTAAGAAAACCATATCGGGACCTTGTCGCTTCACGAGATCGCGAAGCGATAGGACCGTGCAGGGGTTCCCAAGCCCCCGCACGTTCCAACTGAGGAGATTCATTGTGCTTGGCGGGGCTGCTTAGCAGCCTCTGCCATTTTTGCTTCAAGAGTTTTTGAGGCACTCACCGCCTTGTTCCTTGCATTGGTACGACTTTCCACTCCTTCCTTGCCTCCTCTAATCGCCCCTAAGTATCTCCTCTCCATCTCTAGCTGTTTGTTCCTTTTTGTATTTTCCAATGTTTGCACCGACGATGGGCTCATAACCGGCGCTATTTTCCTTTTCGGGGATGCCGGCCTTACTCCTTCAGTGTCTTTGTTGTTCCCCGAAGGTGGTTTACCCTGACCCTTTTCCGCCTCAGCACCCACCTGTTCCATCTCCGGTTGGTCCCGAACTGTTCCTTTCACGCCTTTGTTTCTGTCTCTATTTTCCGGAACCACTTGTGGCACCTGTGATGGCGTTTTGGCTCTCTCCCGGTCTTGCTCTTCCATTGTCTGGTCCATTGGTAGCGTCTCTTCGTTCCCAGCCACATCAACAGTTGGCTCTTCGAGATTTTGGTTTAGGTCGAAGGTTCCCGTAGGATTGTCCTTCCGGTTACCATTATCTCTCTTTTCTACTTTTGATCGGTCTGTACATCCCCTCTTTTATTGGATTCGGGAAACCCTTCTTTGGGGGGTGGTAAAGCATCCACTCCCCATAGCCTTCTTCACCTTCTTGATCCACCACCTCCCCAATATGATTGCACTCACTACTACGATGATCCAGATAGCCACACCATTTGCGAATCGCCGGAATTCTTTCATACTTGAAGTCCAGCCATACCCTCTCCTTCTTGATGTTGACGTAGAACCCTCTCGGTAGTGCTTCAAATAACAGCATCCGAACCCTAATCCGCACATAGTTTTCCGTGCCATCATTGTCAATCCTTGGGTCGGATTCAATGATAACTCCGATGTTTTGTACAGCTTTTCGACCTGCTTCCTCTGTGGTTAGGTGAACTGGTAGTTTGTGTACTTGTACCCACACATCCATAGTATCAAACTTTGGACGTATCGTTTCCTCCCCAAGTGACCACGGCTTAATCATCAAGATTGAGCCGTCAAACACCCACGGCCCCCCTGAGGAAATCCGATCCATCAGACTTTTACTTGGGAACTTCAACAGAAACGTGTTTCTACTCACGTAGAGGAAATCTATTTGTTCACCTTTGTTCCATACTCTCCGGAAAAAAGCTTTCATAGATCTAGGATTTACCTCCGTACCCGTGAGAAGCCTTGCTATAAGGCACCATTCGAAACCCTTCTCTGCTTCGCTGCAAACTCATCTTCAAAAACGATCTCCTGGGATTCCTTGTCTGTTAGCCGCAGTGATTCGAAGTCCGCCTCCATGATCGCCGTTCTCTAGGGTTTTCCTCCCTCCGAACTTGTCGGAGCCTTATGTTTTACAATACTAATATGCAAAAAACTGCATTCACGTTTTTGAATGCACTGTGATTGTGCTGTGGCTCTCTCCAACACGGTCCAAGGATTAGATAGTGAGCTTCGAAGACAACACAATCTTTCACGCGATTTGAATTTACTCCATTCATTCTCTTTCTTGTATGACGAAATTGATAGTACTTGCACTACAACACCGTTGACTTACATTGTTTTTGTTTAAAGCCTCATTTCTATATTCAAATTGAGTAATTTGTACTGAAGCAAGTGAGTTAATAGTATTTATCATTGCTTTTAAATTTAACATTTTTCCTCAGCTCATTAAAGGAAACTAGAAATTAGAATCCATTATCAAATCTCTAGCTCAAGTTGCATCTTACCATATGATTGCGTGTAGAAGTAAAATGTAACTTAAATCTTTTATCAGAGATCTCGATATCAGGTTACTATATGACCTCGGACCCAAGTTTGTGACTTTAATGTTATGAAAACTGTGCAAAAACCGTAGAAGTCGGAAATTAAATGTCACAGTCATCCTCTCGCACATCGCTTTTCCAAAAGATTCAATTTTGGTAGCACCGTTTCATTGTTAAAGGATAAGGTCTATAATCTAATATTCATGATGATTACGCATTGAGCTAATTTTTAAATGCATCTATCCAATTTTCAGAAACTATCACATTGTAATACCTTCCAACTTTGTCACATCTAAACATCGACCAATATCTTTAATTTTTTATTTTTATTTTTTAAAATAGTGATGTGAATAAATTTATACCAGTCTGTCCCGACTCTTTCTTTCCAATTTGACTTTTGTCATTCCCTCAAAAACAAAATTGACTTTTGTCACTATTCACTGGGTCACTTTGACCCGGTGATTTAAATAGCAAATCGATGTAATTTTTTGATAATTTTTTCATGGTGTTGTAGAGTAAAAGTTTCTCTATAATATGGTGAAAAAATTATAAAAAAATCGTATTATTTTGCTATCCAAATCACCTGGTCAAAGTGACCCAGATACGAGTCAAAAAAGTCAGATGGGAAGAAAGAGCTGGGACGCACTGGTAGTGTTTTTGGAAAAAAAAAAAAGTTGTCGATACTTGGGGGCTGTTCTCTTGCTTGGGGGAGGACGGTATTGGCGATAGTGTTGTAAATATAAGGACATTCACTATCTCTATAAATACAATATATACAAGTCGTGCTTTTGCATGGAACGTCGGTTTTCGCATGGAGCACCGGCTTGTGCCCGCGCTTGTGGCTTCCGTGTGAGCCGCCAACTCACTTCGCGGCTCTCGACTTCCTTGTCAGCTGCTGTTCTCCTTCTCGACTCGGTTGGCTTTCCTTGCAAGCCATGCTTCTCTGGTCGGCTTCCTTCCTTACTCAGCGACTCAGTTCAGACAACAACTTGGTTTCACGGCTCCTTTCACCAAGCCGTTTGATTCTCATTTGACCACTACTTTAGCTCGATTTTGCTCCATATTTGGACCGGCTTGAACGGTTTCCAAGGTTTTTGGGCATTCTGAATTTGTTTTCAAACTCCGTTTTTTTGAAATTCGACCTCCTCTCTGCAAGTTCTGCTATTCCATGGCCTCTACTCATACATGGGCCACACCCAATCTAGGGGCAGATGGGTGACACTCGAAAAAAGTATCATTGAGCCGAGCTCTAGTCAACGACAACATGCGCTCACAGCAGCACCGGGCATGACCCACCAACAGTTGAGCAGAACTTGGTAACTGGATTAGGAGGCCTCTTCACATCTTACATCCAATGTTGGTATGCTTTTTTCTATCTCATGGTCCTGTTTCTGATATGTTTGTTGACAATGGTATGAGTATTCCACTTTGTGATTTTGGACAGCAGACGCTCAATACTCAAACTCGACCCCTTCATCAACAACGTCCTTTTCATCCCACGCATTATTGAAAACCTTATTTATGTCCGTCAGTTCACTGTTGATAATAATGTGTCTGTTGAGTTTGACCCCCCTGGTTTCTCTCTCAAAGAACTCGGTACAAGAAAACTATTATTGAGGAGCAATAGTACTGAAGATCTTTACCTGTTACCCTCCACTCAACCCACTTCCCGACCGCTATCTCTTACTGTTCTACCAGCACTATGTGGCTCAATCGTCTTGGCCACCTTGGAAGTCAAGTCTTAGACTACCTTTGGACTCACAGCCATGTATCGTCTACTAAAGCTCATAACACCACTCTGTGTCATGCTTGTCTGACTGGTAAACATGTCCGGCTACCATTTTCATATTCTTATCTTGTACCGCTTCCCCATTTTACATTAAAAACAGTGATTGTTGGACTTCCCCCATTCTGAGTAAATACAACTACAAATACTATCTCTTAGTACTTGATGATTTCTCCCACTTCCTATGGATTTACCCTTTGAAACAAAAATATAAGGTCCTTACCAAATTAAAGAAATTCGGTAACTTTTTTCGTACTCAGTTTAATACACCAATCAAGATCTTCCAATGTGATCTAGGGGTGAATTCGTTAACGGGTCCTTCCATGACTATGCTGCACAAAATAGTTTTTTTTTTGGATTCGCGTGCCAAAAACCTCCCAACAAAATGGCAAGGCCAAGTGAATGATTTTTCGTGTCAACGAAATCTCTCACACTCTTTTAGCTCAAGCCTCCCTCCTTCCATCCTTCTGGGTTGAGTCTCTGTGTCACGACCCGACTTTTTCTTGGTTTACGTTGATTACGAATTCATCAGAGTAAATGCGTGTTTTTCGGCCGCGACGGAAATACGACCCCTTTCGCTTTTCGATAAACATAGCGGAAGCTTTGAAAATAGACAATTCTTTTTCATTTGAATAAAGTCATCATTTTCCTATTCAATTGAGCAATATCGTTTACAAATCTCAAACAAACTATTCTTAACATATATTACAATTAATTCAGAAATGCTATAATTCTAGCCCGTTTATAGTCTCCAATCGACCCGTTCCGGTACCTGTAGATATTTTAGGGTGAGCAAAAAGCCCAGTAGGTACAGCCTAACCACTGGCGTAGAAATATAATAATCAATTACACTGTAACATCGTTCACGAATAACATAATTATCATGCTTTATACTTCCTGCGAATAACAAACAATAACTTAACATTCAACATATAAGCAGGTAATCATGTATAGTCCGTAATTACAGTAGACGTGAAAACTATATTTCCCCTACCTCAATAATAGCATCATGACAACAGGTTTGAAGTGATATGAGGAGCTCCAAATCTCTTATGTCAGAATATTTCCCGTATCTCTCTATCTCACTTATCAGTAGTTGAATAGAATCTGGAATGAGAAATAACTATAGCACTGGACCCTATTTATAGAAGTCAACGACCAATCAGATCGCGACGAGTCACAGGGACACGTTTCGCACATGCAATGAAAGCTGTGCCACACGACGACACATGTTGCCTGTGTGTCACACATGGATAAGGATGGCCTCAGAGCATGAAACGTAACCCCCCTACGTGTCGCGCATGCAGGGAAAGTCGCAGATGTTGTGACACGTGTTCCTCTGCGTGTCACACATTTATTTGGCCAAATCTAAATGCTTATCCTCAACCACCACGTCAAATAAACATGTAATTTAGTCACATCAAGCATGTAACAAGCTACATATCACAAGATGCATACGTATGTACTTAATTAACACTTAAGCCACTAATTAGCACTAATTATTCCTAAATATTTTTATGCTTAATTTATAAATAAAATAAGAAATTGCGACTTTCGGTGTCTTTGTAGACGAGCTTAACTATCTTAGTTTAGCAGGTATTGATAAATCTATCAAAATACTAATCCCTTAACCTTAGCCACTGTGTCAAATAAACATGTAATTTAGTCACGTCAAGCACGTAAAAAGTCACACATTAAAAGATAAATACATATGTACTTAATTATCCCTTAAGTACATCTATCATTTACTAAACAATTAAAATGAAATAAACCGATGTAATGTAAGCTTAAGAAATGCGGTTATTACACTCTGTATATAGCAGTCTATTTGCACAACATTCTTCCCACTACAACACTTTAGAAAAACATTCCCACCGTCGTTCTCTATCATCGCACACCGACCTACGATCATCTTTGTACTTTTGGCTGTTCTTGCTACCCAAATATTTCTGCCACAGTTCCCCATAAGCTCGTTCCTCGCTCCGCTACATGTGTCTTTCTCGGATACCCTCCAAACTTTCGAGGATAACGCTGCCTTGACCTCACCATCGGTCAGGTACAGATATCTCGTCATGTAACTTTTAATGAGTCTGTCTTCCCCTTCTCTACCCCTTCTTCTGCTTCCTCGCACAGGTCTCCTGACCCCGATGAGAGCTTCCTCCCGCTACTCTTATCCGATCGTGTCATACTCCCTTTTCTCCTCCCCTAGAAGTACAGTCAGGATCACCTATGGCCGCCCCTGATCCTCCGACCCTCTCTCCTATGGGTCCCTCTAGCCTTTTGGCTCCACCTCTTACGGTACCCGAGCAACCGCCTCCCCCTCCACACTCCCCACAAATGACCACCCGATCCAAAAGCCGCATCACCAAGCCCATTCAGCGGCTTACTCTCCATTTCCAAACACCTCCCTCCATCTCGCCATTACCTAAATCCCATGTGTCTGCTGTTCCGGACCCACACTGGAAGGCTGCTATGGATGATGAGTTTGGTGCTAGGGTTAAGAATCACACTTGGGACTTGGTGCTTTGCCCTGCTAAGGGCAATATAATTCGGGCTATGTGGCTTTTCCAACATAAGTATCGGGCAGACGGTACTCTTCAGAGTTATAAGACCCGTCTAGTTGCTGTTGGAATAGATGCGCTAGAGGCAATCTAGTTTAGTATGAACTGATTGTGGTTAGAATAATCATTCTATTATTTATTGGATATTTAATATAGTGGAGTCCTTAGATTTACAATTGTGTTGTTTATCTTAAATATCCCTAGTCAATTATACTTGTTATTGGACGATCATCTATAGGTTATTATGGGGTTGGATTGATATGGAGATATCATGATCCAACACATGGGTATGAATAAAGGGTAATGGCATACTGGATTGACCCATCTCCGAGAAGGCTACATACATGTTATGTTGAGTCACAAGCGCTTCTCGCGGTGAAAACGGTATTGTCATCCTTAGACTTGAAGTCACTAGATTGTCTAGTTGTGGATTATTGTGATTTTGGTAGCGTCAAACGCTACACCGTGACTGGGTAGATATAAAACCGTGTACCAGATACAATAAGAATCAAGCTTAGAAATTGTAGTAGACGTAGATAGAATTTGTCCCTCCCACATAACGGGAGAAAATATCCTAGGCCACTCGAGGGATAGTGCTTATAGAATGTTTGGCCAGACTCAAATAAATCAATAGGGGATATTGATGTTATTTGTACGAATAAAGCTATTCCCAGGATCGAGAAACTATGGATTGGATATACGAGTGTGACTTGTATGTCTCGTGTCCAATCCGGATATTGAGACAAAGGGATGAGAAAATTACTTGCACAAAGGTTTGTTGGATGACTATTCTTTTAGTTGGCTAGAATGGATGTCTTGCTAGAGACCGCTCCATATTAGAAAATTGTTGCTACCAGCTAGATAGAACCTATGGGGTCACACGCCTTATAGGGTTGAACTAGATTTGTGAATTAATTAATATGATTAATTAATTGGAAGGATCACTTTGCAACACCTTGCAAACATAGTAGGACTAATATGCAAGGAAGGGACTAATCCGAATTCATGTAGGATTAGGAAGGGCCTTTAGGTAGTTGACAAGGAGTTGTTGGACTATATAAAGGATGCTCCTAGCTTCCTTCCCATACTAATGCTCATAAAATAAGTTGAGTGGAAGGAAACAAAAGAGAGAAAGCAAGACAAGCTAGGGCCGACTACCCCTAGCCGTCCGCCCCCTACCCGTCGGCCATCACAAGCAGGCCAAGCCCTCCTTTCTGATCATCGTTGTGTGTTTTCTTCTTCATCTTCCTCTGTTCCAAGCTAGCACAAAGGAGAAGGAAGATCTAGATCCCAACTCTAGGCGTGGATCAACCGTAGAGACGTGAAAAGTCATCACAAGAGACCTCTAAGGTGTGTTACTTGTTTCTTCCTTTACCATAGCTATGATTCTCTTCCTGTGACCCTTGGAGGGTCTTGAATGGATAATTCTTTCTTCCGATGTATATCCATGATCAAAAACCTACAGTTGCCAATGGAAAATCCCAATTGGTGGGTGTGGACTGTTAGGAGACTTCTAGCTAAGTGCTTAAACCTGCCACTATTCGTACAACTCTTAAACTAGCTGTCTCTGGCTCTTGGCCCATTCGACATCTTGATGTTAAGAACGCTTTCATTCATGGTGATTTGGAGGGGACTGTCTATATGCATCAGCCCCCTGGGTATCGTGATCCCCACCTGTTGGAATTGTGCCCTTGAGGCAATCCATTTGTCGTGACATTTATATGGACTTACTATTATGTTATCGATATGGAGATATGCTAACATGAATGAATTCCTTAGAATTTAAATGTTATATTCTTAAATGTC
This sequence comes from Linanthus parryae, assembly GCA_023055425.1. Classification (NCBI taxonomy): domain Eukaryota; kingdom Viridiplantae; phylum Streptophyta; class Magnoliopsida; order Ericales; family Polemoniaceae; genus Linanthus; species Linanthus parryae. The sequence continues at coordinate 130,509,288 of JALGPY010000001.1, forward strand.
CCTCGTCGAGTACTACTGTTAATAGGACGACTATATTGCATCGAGACTTGTATGTGGGTAGATTGATATGGGGATATCAAGTCTAACACGTGGGTACGCATTAGGAGTAATGGCGTAATGGATTGACCCAGCATGAGAAGGCTACATGGGAGTTATGTGAATGTCACACGCGCTTCTCATAGTGACAATGGTGTTGTGATCCTTAGACTTTAATTCATAGATACTCTAGTTGTGAATTATCATGTGTTTGATATTGTTAAACGTTTCACCGTAACTGGGTAACTATAAAGGCTTCAATCATAAATGATATGAAGCAAGCTGAGAGATGGTAGTGATGTAGAGAGTATTTGTCCCTCCCACATAACAGGAGTAAATATCCATGGCCACTCGATGAGTGAGACTTAAGGAAATGCATGCATGCTCGAATAACTCAATATGAGATATTGATGTTATTTGTTTATCTAAGTCTACTCACAGATCGAGAAACTATGGATTAAATATACAAGTGTGACACTCCATGTCTTGTGTCCCATCAGGATAGATGAGACAAAGGGATTATACAAAATGGTAACATTGGTCACAGAGGTTAGTCAGATCACTGACATTCCTATTACTTGGGAGCATTTATGTACTGCTAGATACCGCTCAATGTCTGTAATAATTTTTATTATTGGAACCTACAGGCTCACACACAATAATAGACCAGGCTAGAATTATTGCTAAGTAGTTGGACTAAATCGCAATAATGAGTTAATTGGATTAAAGTGTAAATTGTGCTCATTAGTTGGCTAAAGAGAAAATATTGGCTAGAATGTAACTAGCCCCACATTGTTGGATTTACGGGCTAAGATTTATCTAGCTATAAACAGGATTTATAGGCTATGAAAATTCAGTCTTAATTAATTTCTACACAACACAGTTTACTAGAGAGCAAGAGAGAAAAATAAGAAAAGGAATTTTTCCCTACATTAGGGTTCGGCCAAAGAGGTTCCGCTCCTCCCATGGAGCCTTCGACCTCTATGGTGGCCACGACATGTGATGCTGGTTCTCTCTCCCTCTTTGGTTTCGAAGCCTTTTCTCCGAAGAATTGTCCTTGCCGTCGAAGCCTCTCCAAAAACTAGCTCAAGATTCATCCGCATAAGATGCAAATCTTCTTCGTCTTCCTCTTCTTCCTCTTCTCTATTCTATCTCAATTGATTTTCTGCTTCAATTACAGAGCTACAACTTCAATTTTCTGATATTGGGGAAAGTAATGGTGGTTGCTGGATTGTGGATGAAGAATGGGGTCGAGCAGAGGACGATTGGCTGTGAAGAATGGCAGGGTGCTGAAGCAGAGAAAACGATTGGAGATTCGGGGGTTTGAGTTGGTTGGGTTAAAGATGAGAGGTGACTCGGTGTAGCCTATCACCAGAAGTTATGGCCATTAATTGGCGTCCAGTTTATTTCCTGGGTTGAGGTAGAGAGAGGAAGTGTTCGATTGTTTTGGATTTCAAGCGGTCCGAGATCAGTCTTTAGGTTGGGTTCCGATTGAAATCAACTACATGTTCAATATCATGGTTATGCGATTCAGAGAGAGGTGTGGGTGGTGATCGAGTGACTGTTTTTGGTTCGAATCCATGGCAGTAGCTAAGTTGTTGTTGTTCTTGTTGTCGTTGTTGTTAGTGTTGGTGTTGGTGGTAGTGGCGGTGGTGGTGGCGGAGATTTGGTGGTTGTGGCGGTGGTGCTCAAGAACACCAAGAACCTCATGAACATGATGAACACTATAATAAACAAATAAAGGGTGGTATTTGTCCACAATCAATAAGGGTAAAATGGTCACAAAAAGTCAGTTTGCACCCCTCCACTAACGGATTGTAATAGAAGGGGGGTATTTGTCAACCCTCCATCCACTGACACAGGTGCAAAATGTATTTTTCTCATAAATCAGGGGGCAAAATGTATTTTCCCCATAAATGGAGGGTGGTTTTTGTGTTTTACCCTTAATATTAACTTTTTGTAATGCAGTTTAGTGTACAAAAGGGAAGACAAACATCCAGTTGACTAGTTATTCAATTGACTTCGAATTCCAATAGCAACGCAAGGAATTGAACACAAGGGGTAGGAGATTAAAGCAATGACTAGATAAATGTATTATGGAATAATTGAGGATTATTAGTCGGGGTGTAATCTTGAGAAGTAGTTTGCCCTTCCAAACTTATTAGATTGCATAGTTTATGATCAAGCCAAACATGATTTTTGTATCGCGGCGAAGGATTCCACACATCACTGAATTCAGCCACAACAAACTGTCACGATTAGATGTATTGTAAGTTCATCTCTCAGTTGTTATAACCTTCTTCAATGTATAAAAAAATTGAAATCCTTAGTTAGGATAAAAAAGCATCTTACTCCAATCTCATACGAAAAGTTTATATTTCATTAAACAAATAGAGAAACTGCCTTACAAAAATGTCAATAATAATGGCCAAAACATTATAGGATTTTTGAATTGTAAACTTGCCTCAAATAGATGTTTACATAATAAAGGAAAAAATTACACTAATTAATTGAAAAGGGGCACAGATGTCTTGACAAGTAAAATGCGATGTAACCAACAGAAAAGACCGGTCGATGTAAGAATCAATTCCCTAAAATTAAAAACAAATCGCCCATATGTTGCAAATAATAATAACTAATCTCTGGAAACCGAGAGAGTTAATAAATCTTTCATTATGATGGAAACTCAATTTATTGATACTAGTCTTAACCTCGAGTCATGGCGCGGGCTGTGGTTGAACATGAAACACGAAGCTGGGCTAATTCTGGATTGTAGAAATCGTATCTATAAAATCATTTTCATGTAAAAAATTCTAGATGGTTTATTTTACAAATTGGTAGCAGTATCTCGAACTATCAATTTGGAAGCGATATAAGTAACTGAAAATATATTTCCTATTACAGTCATTACGTACGTAGCTCAAAATGCAAATGGGTGCTCGCTCAGTTTGAGAGCATTTGAAGCATATGCCGTGAGGTCCTGGGTTCGAACCCAGCTATATAATGTAATTCTAAAAAATTACGTAACTCGAGATTATGTCCTAGTGTCAAGCAGGTGTGATTTTTTGTATTGTTTACTCTTTCTTTGTAAGGTAAATGAATTTCAGAGTGCATTATTTATAATATCAAAACTCAAATCTTGTATTTGAGGAACAATAGATAAGGAAAAAATGTTTCCTAAAAAAAAGATAAGGAAAAAATGTAGGAACATTATCTCTTCGAATAATGAGGGAAAATTACTAACACTGCAAAACATTTTATCCTATCAGCTATAGGAGGCTTGGCCATTTTGTAATTTCTTGAGGTTTTGTGACCAATTGTTGTGGTAGGTTGTCGGGCTGTAAGGAAAAGCGAATAAACGGTCAAACCGACCGAATCAAACCGAAATGCTTGGGTTTGGATGTTCGGTTTATCAACGGTTCAATTTTTCACAAACCGGTCTATTTTGTTTGGTTTTTGGTTCATAAAAATGTCACATCCCACCAAGCCGAACCGGACCGATATGTGCTTAACGTACTTTACTACAATGTATATTGCATAAAATATATTAGCTAATCCAGAAAATAGAAATACGATTAGATAAATTCGATTAATATGATTAGATTAATCTAAGTCGTCTCCATATTCTCTCACGTTTCATCACATTTTCCCTCTAAAACGATAGTTGTGCACATATTTTTAATTCTAGTTAATTTATTTTGCTTAAAACTTGAAGTTCGTTGACAAAGTATTATTATAATATCCATTCGATAATTTTTGTGCAAAGCGAACAACACAGAACCGAACCAAACCAAACCGATGTTTTCGGTTTGGTTTCAAATGGTTAGGTTTGGTTATAAAATTAGTAAACTGATGTTTTCGGTTCGGTTTATAGTTTTAGCAAAAACCGCACCAAACTGAACCACGTAGACCCCTAGGTTGTCAAATAAATGAAATTTTTGTCGTTGTGTGTGTTGTGCAGAAAGATGTCTTTGAAACGGGGCAATGTAGAGCAGTAGTTGAGGGAACTAAAATCAAAGTACTTTTATACTTTGTCGTTTGAATTCGTTGCAGTTTTTTTGCACTCGCACTCTTTTCGTTTCATTAGTGTGTTCAATGGCGGATCCATATAAATTCAAATTTGAACCCACTGAAATCGAACAACAACCTTATTTTTATTCATCAAAATGTCAAAATTTTAGAATTTGGTCACACTAACACAAAATCCTGGATACGACATTGATTGTGTTTTAAGCCAGAAATTCAGTGACGGCCTCCAATGAAGACACAACTCTGGTATGCACATTAGTGTATTCAAAGAAATCTTTGGAACAAATGAATGCAAAGAAATCTCAAGTTACAATTCAAGTATTTCTATGATTATGGCGATAGAAACCGAAAGTTGTGCAAAAATATAAGTAACCAAATTTTAAATTACAAGTTGTAAGAGTAGCGAAAAATCTAAACAAACAAACAAACAAACAAACAAACTTTTTGTAGCCACAAAGCATTCATACTTTTGGTTTCCTCCCTTGAACTTATGTAAGTAAAATGAAGATATAATGGTTAGAAAAAAAAGTTTCAAAAACAAATATTTTCTAGAAAAGATTACCCAAGTTGGATTATTGATATTAACGCATTTCCTAGTAGTGACAACATACTTGAGGTAACATATTACATTAAAATAAAGAGGTGGTTAATGAATTTATGTATAATACTTTCAAATATTATTCTAATTAATTCCCATGTAATTACGGGAGATTTCCAATATTGTATAAAATATATTCTTGTTTGTCCAATGAATGTAAATTCGAGAACACAAAATTATGTTTTGCTAATTGTAAGGAATCGACTCACACATTTTGTACAACGGCGAGCCACTGTGTGAAGGAAACCCATGTTAAGATTCGTAAATTACATTGGATAACTTTTTTAAAATGACACGAGGAAAGTCTAAAGCCTGAAGAGAGAGAGAGAGAGAGAGAGAGAGAGAAAATAAAGCTCTCGTGAGTTGTACAGAAAGGGAAAATGTTATTTTACCGAAGAGAGTCTAGAAGTTAGGGTTCTTGTGTAAGGAGGATGAGAAATGTTGCTCCATGCGGGCTTGTACTGGGAGAAGTACTTGACTTTCATGCCCTTTGGCTTTCTTCAATCAGACTTCTATGCGAGTGAATCTAGGAGTGGTTCATTGTATTGATGATCTAGTCTCCTCTAATATTCCAATCCAATATAGGTGACGCAGAAGGATAAGACAAAAAAGAAGCAAAAGAAAAAACCCTTGCACCCGAGGAAACAAAGAATCGTACTTACGCACCTAAAATAATGGAGACATGAAAAATATCTATAATTTTTGTATTTTTATTTTGTTTTTTAAAGCATCATTCATACTTTTCTGAACGCTTGTTTATTCATTTTTTATGAGAAGATAGTTCACTCATTATTGTGTAGTAAATAAACGAAAAAAATGTTATGCCAATGCATAAGTTGGTTATAATTCTTAAAAAGCAGATTATGTCAACTTTTTAATGTCTGTTCGGCAATTTAAAAATTATAACTTGAAACATGGTAAAGACCAGAACTTAGATGAACGCTGGTATGGTGGAAAGATTTGACAAAAAATAAGAAAAGTTTGTGTTTTTAATTTTTGGAATGGTGGTTTGCTCAATTTTGGAACATTTGTTGTAATTGAAAGGTAAATAGAAAAGATAATAATACCCAAATGAATACATTTACTATAATTGAATATAAATCAAATTATATAAATGTCGCAAGCACACATGTGGTAATTTCAGACGTTATAATTGAAAACATAGTCAGGCAAAAATTTCAATAAACATTGGTATAGTCAAAAAAGTATAACATTTTGTTGTAGATAAAAAAATTATGTTGTAGATAAAAAAAAATCATGTTTTCATATTTTCTGATAGTTGTGTAGCAAGCCTTTGAATAAATGATTAAATCGTTATATTGCACCATAATTACATGAAAATATAACTCTTTTGAAACAAAACTCACTGAACTAAGCATTGAATGTTTTTAAACTTTTGGACTTTTAAATTGTCTATGCATCCAGTCTCCTCTAGTCTTCCAATCCATTATTATGTAGGAGAAGACACAAAATAAGTAGAAAAAAACACTTTTGCACCTGAACAAACAAAGAATCGTACTTATGCACCAAAAAATAAAGAGGACATAAAAAATGTTTCGTAAATACGACATTTTTATATTTTTCTTTTATTTTTTAAAACATATTTCCTATTTTTTGAACTATCTCTCATTTTTGTATGAGAAGACTGTCTGCTGATTGTCGTGTAAAAGTAAACCGGAAAAAAATGTTATGCAAATGCATAAGTTCGTTATACATTTTTTACATCACATTTTTAAATGTCTGTTTGGTAATATATAAAGGGAATTGATTCTTACACCGGTTAGTATCAATGCTTACACCGGATTTAACTTGTCATGACTTTATTATCCTATATAAGTTAGCAAGGTTTCTCTATTTAATCTGTGATCATTTATTTTGGGAATTTTTTATATTTTTAATATAATCAGACCTTTTTGTCACTTACGATTTTATGAAATAGAGTAATTTTTTTTATATTTGTAGAATGTTTATATCTTTTCAATATTCATTACAGAAAAAGTTACACTAAACTTCGTTTAAACTTATCGAAAAAATTGAGTGTCAATACAACAACTAATTATTTTCTCTAAACATAGTTTTGATTTTTTTAGCGTTCATGTCAATTTTGTTAGGAATTCAATGCGTGAGAAAGCAAGAGAAAGCAAGAACAAACGAAAGCAAGATCAAGAACACAAGAATTTACCTGGTTCACTAGTTTTGAGACTAGCTAATCCACGGCCAAACCAACCAATTTATTGATGAGAAGACAACCCAATTACAAGCACACCCCAAGTCATGACCCTAGCATCTACTTATATACTAGTACAAAACTTGGACCCAAAGTAATGACCAAAATAATCCGACACTAATTAGGAGACTAATACGTCAAATTTTTTTTCCTAATTAAAAACAATTCATCCAAAAAAACCATGCGTCCAAAGTTGTTTCCATAAACAACTTGGAAACTTCCAAAAATATCCATTAGCCTCAATTGACTAGCCGCCCCCAACTAATTACCACACTGAACAATTGAATTAACCCACAGTACACACCCCCACGTGCACATGCCCCACTAAGCATGCTTTGATCACATGCATGCTTCAAGTAATTAGTTGGTTGCTTCATTGCTTTGCCAGTGGCTTGTCTATCAATTCTATTTGTTTGAATCAATCTAGAAAAAATACCCAACAAACCTCCCCCTTTATTCAAACTCCATAGTTACCGAACCAATTCTTCTCATCAATCCAACAAACCAATCCGAGTGTATTTCCAATTTGCGGAATTTGAACACACTCCCAACGCGTCCCAACAAACGCCTCTTCAATGCACCATGACTAATGCATACCCCCAACGTCGCAGCAATGACACTTTGCGACAAAGTGCCTATCAAACGATGTCATGCTAATTTGCGCCGCCATCCACACCAATGCGCACAAAACAAATAACCAAAGCGCGCCAATCCAAGATCCAATCGCGCTACCAACCAATGCGTGCACAATAACACGCCATCAATCCATGTGCCCAATAACACGCGCCCATGCTCCATGCCTGGAGCCCGAACCGTCCCCAAGGGGCCTAGAGAGCTGCATCGTCCTTGAGCGTCCCTCCTCCCCCTGAAGCGAGATCTACAGGTGAACGATTCTTTGGACACTCCCTCTTCCAATGATGTTTATCCCTCAATTCGCTAGTTGATTCGAGCCGCCTCCACCTAGACTTGAATCCTCTTAGCTGCCAAATCCAGATATAGATCCAGATCACTCGTCGGGTTGAGCACGCCATATCGATTGACGCATGCCGGAACCGAAAGCGTGCCGGATGTACTAAAACTAGATCCACAATTCCAATGCTCCACAACAAGAGCCCGATAGCTCCCCCAACAAGGAACTCGATAGCCTCCCAACAAAGGCTTGGTGTGCTTGCACCCCCTGTTTCAGAGGCCAACCAGCGGAAACCCAATCTTCCCATCAAACCCAGATCTTGATCACGAACCCACCATCGCTCCTCATGAATCTCAACGGAACCTGGCTCTGATACCACTTGTTAGGAATTCAATACGTGAGAAAGCAAGAGAAATCAAGAACAAACGAAAGCAAGATCAAGAACACAAGAATTTACGTGGTTCACTAGTTTTGAGACTAGCTAATCCACTGCCAAACCAACCAATTTATTGATGAGAAGACAACCCAATTACAAGCACACCCCAAGTCATGACCCTAGCATCTACTTATATACTAGTACAAAACTTGGACCCAAAGTAATGACCAAAATAATCCGACACTAATTAGGAGACTAATACGTCAAAAATTGTTTTCCTAATTAAAAACAATTCATCCAAAAAAACCGTGCGTCCAAAGTTGTTTCCATAAACAACTTGGAAACTTCCAAAAATATCCATTAGCCTCAATTGACTAGCCGCCCCCAACTAATTACCACACTGAACAATTGAATTAACCCACAGTACACACCCCCACGTGCACATGCCCCACTAAGCATGCTTTGATCACATGCATGCTTCAAGTAATTAGTTGGTTACTTCATTGCTTTGCCAGTGGCTTGTCTATCAATTCTATTTGTTTGAATCAATCTAGAAAAAATACCCAACAAACCTCCCCCTTGATTCAAACTCCATAGTTACCGAACCAATTCTTCTCATCAATCCAACAAACCAATCCGTGTGTATTTCCAATTTGCGGAATTTGAACACACTCCCAACGCGTCCCAACAAACGCCTCTTCAATGCACCATGACTAATGCATACCCCCAACGTCGCACCAATGACACTTTGCGACAAAGTGCCTATCAAACGATGTCATGCTAATTTGCGCCGCCATCCACACCAATGCGCACAAAACAAATAACCAAAGCGCGCCAATCCAAGATCCAATCGCGCTACCAACCAATGCGTGCACAATAACACGCCATCAATCCACGTGCCCAATAACACGCGCCCATGCTCCATGCCTGGAGCCCGAACCGTCCCCAAGGGGCCTAGAGAGCTGCATCTTCCTTGAGCGTCCCTCCTCCCCCTGAAGCGAGATCTACAGGTGAACGATTCTTTGGACACGCCCTCTTCCAATGATGTTTATCCCTCAATTCGCTAGTTGATTCGAGCCGCCTCCACCTAGACTTGAATCCTCTTAGCTGCCAAATCCAGATATAGATCCAGATCACTCGTCGGGTTGAGCACGCCATATCGATTGACGCATGCCGGAACCGAAAGCGTGCCGGATGTACTAAAACTAGATCCACAATTCCAATGCTCCACAACAAGAGCCCGATAGCTCCCCCAACAAGGAACTCGATAGCCTCCCAACAAAGGCTTGGTGTGCTTGCACCCCCTGTTTCAGAGGCCAACCAGCGGAAACCCAATCTTCCCATCAAACCCAGATCTTGATCACGAACCCACCATCGCTCCTCATGAATCTCAACGGAACCTGGCTCTGATACCACTTGTTAGGAATTCAATACGTGAGAAAGCAAGAGAAATCAAGAACAAACGAAAGCAAGATCAAGAACACAAGAATTTACGTGGTTCACTAGTTTTGAGACTAGCTAATCCACGGCTAAACCAACCAATTTATTGATGAGAAGACAACCCAATTACAATCACACCCCAAGTCATGACCCTAGCATCTACTTATATACTAGTACAAAACTTGGACCCAAAGTAATGACCAAAATAATCCGACACTAATTAGGAGACTAATACGTCAAAAATTGTTTTCCTAATTAAAAACAATTCATCCAAAAAAACCATGCGTCCAAAGTTGTTTCCATAAACAACTTGGAAACTTCCAAAAATATCCATTAGCCTCAATTGACTAGCCGCCCCCAACTAATTACCACACTGAACAATTGACTTAACCCACAGTACACACCCCCACGTGCACATGCCCCACTAAGCATGCTTTGATCACATGCATGCTTCAAGTAATTAGTTGGTTGCTTCATTGCTTTGCCAGTGGCTTGTCTATCAATTCTATTTGTTTGAATCAATCTAGAAAAAATACCCAACAAACCTCCCCCTTGATTCAAACTCCATAGTTACCGAACCAATTCTTCTCATCAATCCAACAAACCAATCCGAGTGTATTTCCAATTTGCGGAATTTGAACACACTCCCAACGCGTCCCAACAAATGCCTCTTCAATGCACCATGACTAATGCATACCCCCAACGTCGCACCAATGACACTTTGCGACAAAGTGCCTATCAAACGATGTCATGCTAATTTGCGCCGCCATCCACACCAATGCGCACAAAACAAATAACCAAAGCGCGCCAATCCAAGATCCAATCGCGCTACCAACCAATGCGTGCACAATAACACGCCATCAATCCACGTGCCCAATAACACGCGCCCATGCTCCATGCCTGGAGCCCGAACCGTCCCCAAGGGGCCTAGAGAGCTGCATCGTCCTTGAGCGTCCCTCCTCCCCCTGAAGCGAGATCTACAGGTGAACGATTCTTTGGACAATCCCTCTTCCAATGATGTTTATCCCTCAATTCGCTAGTTGATTCGCGCCGCCTCCACCTAGACTTGAATCCTCTTAGCTGCCAAATCCAGATATAGATCCAGATCACTCGTCGGGTTGAGCACGCCATATCGATTGACGCATGCCGGAACTGAAAGCGTGCCGGATGTACTAAAACTAGATCCACAATTCCAATGCTCCACAACAAGAGCCCGATAGCTCCCCCAACAAGGAACTCGATAGCCTCCCAACAAAGGCTTGGTGTGCTTGCACCCCATGTTTCAGAGGCCAACCAGCGGAAACCCAATCTTCCCATCAAACCCAGATCTTGATCACGAACCCACCATCGCTCCTCATGAATCTCAACGAAACCTGGCTCTGATACCACTTGTTAGGAATTCAATACGTGAGAAAGCAAGAGAAATCAAGAACAAACGAAAGCAAGATCAAGAACACAAGAATTTTTGTGGTTCACTAGTTTTGAGACTAGCTAATCCACGGCCAAACCAACCAATTTATTGATGAGAAGACAACCCAATTACAAGCACACCCCAAGTCATGACCCTAGCATCTACTTATATACTAGTACAAAACTTGGACCCAAAGTAATGACCAAAATAATCCGACACTAATTAGGAGACTAATACGTCAAAAATTGTTTTCCTAATTAAAAACAGTTCATCCAAAAAAACCATGCGTCCAAAGTTGTTTCCATAAACAACTTGGAAACTTCCAAAAATATCCATTAGCCTCAATTGACTAGCCGCCCCCAACTAATTACCACACTGAACAATTGAATTAACCCACAGTACACACCCCCACGTGCACATGCCCCACTAAGCATGCTTTGATCACATGCATGCTTCAAGTAATTAGTTGGTTGCTTCATTGCTTTGCCAGTGGCCTGTCTATCAATTCTATTTGTTTGAATCAATCTAGAAAAAATACCCAACAAATTTCCTGAAGAACTGATAATCTGCCAAATCAAAATTATGTTTACTTCGTAAAAAAAGTTATGTACATATTTTCCGGGTAATCACGCGACTCGGACACATGATGGTTGTGGTATAGGTTATGACATGATTCATCATCAAGACAATGCTGTGGGGCGTTTTTTGATGGTGGTAGACTGGTAGTAGTGCCCCTGGCAGTGCTAGAGATGATTGTCCCTCCCGTGTGATTGTTTTTTGAAGCATCATTCATACTTTTCTTAACGCTTGTTTATTTAATTTTTTATGAGAAGATAGTTCACTCATTATTGTGTAGTAAATAAACAAAAAAATGTTATGCCAATGCATAAGTTGGTTATAATTCTTAAAAAGCAGATTATGTCAACTTTTTAATGTCTGTTTGGTAATTTAAAAATTATAACTTGAAACATGGTAAGACCGGAACTTAGATGAACGCTGGTATGGTGGAAAGATTTGACAAAAATTAAGAAAATTTGATGTTTTTAATTTTTGGAATGGTGGTTTGCTCAAGTTTAGAACATTTGTTGTAATTGAATGGTAAACAGAAAAGATAATAATACTCAAATGAATACGTTTACTATAATTGAATATAAATCAAATTAGTTAAATGTCGCAAGCACACATGTGGTAATGTCGGACATTATAATTGAAAACATAGTCTGGCAAAAATTTCAATAAACATTGGTATAGTCAAAAAAGTATAACATTTTGTTGTAGATAAAAAAATTATGTTTGTAGATAAAAAAATCATGTTTTCAAGTTTTCTGATAGTTGTGTAGCAAGCCTTTGAATAAATGATTAAATCATTATATTGCACCAAAATTACATGAAAATATAACTCTTTTGAAACAAAACTCACTGAACTAAGCATTGAATGTTTTTAACTTTTGGACTTTTAAATTGTCTATGCATCCAGTCTCCTCTAGTCTTCAAATCCTATTATGTAGGAGAAGATACAAAAGAAGAAGAAAAAAACACTTTTTCACCTGAACAAACAAAGAATCGTACTTATGCACCAAAAAATAAAGGATACATAAAAAATGTTTTGTAAATACGAAATTTTTGTATTTTTTTTTTATTTTTTAAAACATATTTCCTATTTTTTGAACTATTGTTCTCTCATTTTTGTATGAGAAGACTGTCTGCTGATTGTCGTGTAATAAGTAAACCGGAAAAAATGTTATGCAAATGCATAAGTTTGTTATATATATATTTTACATCACATTTTTAAATGTCTGTTTGGTCATATATAAAGGGAATTGATTCTTACACCCGTTAGTATTGATGCTTACACCGGATTTAACTTGTCATGACTTTATTACCCTCTTATATCAGTTAGAAAGATTTCTCTATTTAATCTGTGATCATTTATTTTGGGAAGTTTTTATATTTTTAATATAATCAGACCTTTTTGTCACTTACGATTTTATGAAATAGAGTAATTTTGTTTATACTAGGTTCCACCCCGCGCGCGTTGCGCGCGGTGTGGCCTTGGCATGTTTGCTTGTCTGATGGGCGGAGATCGGCGTGCCATTGCACCGGGCGTTGTCGTTTGGCTTGGAAGATCACAATTGTCTCATTGTACGTGTAATTGGAATTCATGTGTCACATGAACAGTATAGTACAAATTGTTGTTGATTTTTTGTAAGAGGAGGACGTCGAAATCTATGATTTGATGCAACAAATTGGTATTGCGTGTAGTAATCAAACGGAAGTAAATTGATATTGACATTTACTAATGCCAGTGGACGTGTTTTTCATCTCACATATTTTCCTTAAAAGAAAAAATAATTATGTTTACAACCGTGTGTTTGTGATATAATAACTTCGCACCTTATTTTCTTGGATTTCAAATAGATATCATAGAAAATCATACTTATTTAAAATTGATTTTCGTAATTATACCCTGCTGCTCTCACAGACGCCTTAATTGCTCCGCTACCACCAGGAAAGCACAATTATAACCTGAAACCCTAATCAATTGTCAACGCCTAGTTTCCACTCCAATCAGTCACACTCTGAGTCCTTTTGATTTACGTTTCATCATTAAGATCTATCGTTTTGTGTGTGTTGAAGATTTCTGCCGCAGATTTAGTGGGGTTTGCAATATCTTCTAATTGATTGAAAGCGTGCATTCAGTACAGACGTGTCTCTTAGAAGATGCATGGTAATAAGTTCTTTGAATGGATGTGAACAGTTGCAACGGTCTTCTCACATTTATATTCGTATACTGTATATAAGCACAACCAATTTGCTGTGGACATAACATAGAGTACAGCAATGGACTATAGTAAAGAAAGTAGTGATGGTAAGGTGAGGAAGGGTGCCAATAAGAAGATGAAGAAGAAGGTTAAGAAAAATCAGAGGTATGAGAGTGAGTTGAGTATGTCTTCGTGGGAGAGTTGGCATGATCACTCGTATGTGCTTGGGAAGGGGTCGGAGTCAACTATATATTCGGATGCATCGGATAAAGATGAATTCTGGCGGGTTGACACAGCTTCCTCTTTTCCAAATAATTGGACCTGTACTTACCATCCCGGCACAAGTAAGAAGAACAAAGTTAAAGGCAAAAGCAGTGAAGGTTTGCGGCGGAAAAAAGCAAATTGTCCACCGGATGGTACACAAGATCAGGGCGGGAAGAGGAAGAACAGAGATGATGGCGTTGTGGATTCGTCCCAGAAGAAACGGAAGGTGTAGAGGGTTTTGCATCTTCTGGTATTCTGTTCCAGTGAAGTGTAGTTTGATGTTAGGTTTTATGATGAGTGTCATGCAGTTGGGTTATGTTTAGTTTGAATTAGTTATGCAAAACTATGCAATCATGGAATATATTTTGTCTATTAATGCAGTTTTTAATTTGAGTTATTTTAATGTTTGTTCACATTGGTTTGTTGTCCAATCCGAAGCACGTATCATTTGCAAGTTTGTATATGGCATCAACCAATTTATTGTATTGGATTAATGATAATATTATATGAATCACACATCACAATATGGGATCATAGCATATTAGATGAATCGCAAATCAAAATATGGAACCATAGCAGTTTTACTGTACAAAAATTACAACCACTAAATCCATTGAAGAACAACCAGTAAATGAAAGAAATAGTTTCTGATAACCTCTGGTTGTGTCACTGCTATTTGTCATTTACTGGATATCTTCAATAGATTTAGTGATCGTAAATTTGATGTGTTAATTATTATGTTCGGAGGCAAGCTTAGATATACAGTACGATGTATTCGCAAGATTATATTTATGGCTTTGCTGACTCCCCTTTTTTTTTTAAACATTCCCTTTGTCGATAAGTTATCCATTTAATCATGTTTAACGAAGCTCACCGGTATTCATCATTCGATGTGAGTTCAGTGCCAGAGAACTTGAACATACCACTGGCTAGCAGTCTTCTAATATAGATAAATGAAGTGAAATAACAGCTCTTAAGTAAGTGAAATACAAACTGTTGACATAGCTATTATTTATTTGAACATAAAAATCACAGGATAACATGCATGGAGGGACGTAATTGCCATACAGATGAGATTGCATTAGTCTGTGTATGGAGAAGAGGTATAACGCTTACAACTTTCTAAATTGTCCTCGACGATTAGATCTTGAATAATATCTGGAGCATCAAATAATATTATGTAACAATCACTTTGTCATGACTGAATATTGTTCGGAGATGAGATTGCATTAGTCTGTGTTGGTTGGTTTTGTTCTGTTCGCTCTTTCTTGTTTTTATCATCCCCTTCATCGATAAGTTACATCTTTGACAATGTTAAATGGTGCTCACTGATATTCGTCGTCTGTCATTAGTTCATACCACAGGTGCTACAATGTATATTAGTTGACGTTTTACACATCAGATATATGACGGATGGTGCAAACAATGCACCGTCAATTACTACAACAATTTCATGGGGACCGCATTTTTAATATAATGGGTCTTATTATTTAAAAATAAATAATAATGGGCTTTGGTTGCTTTGGGCCAATCTTTATTACGAATAGAACTTTGCATATGTGGGTCTAATAAAAGTTTGCTATTCCAGTTCACCCAAAAGTTACAATTTTTTAAGATTGTAAATTCAAATTTTTAAAATATTTAAACTTAATGTCTAGTACCTTGTAAAGATAAAAGCAGGCCTAAGTGAGCCAAGTGTGTGTGGGCTGAATTTGGCCCCCTTTGTTCGGGTGCGGGACAATGTGCAGTACCTTGCATTGCGGGTTTTGGTGCGGGCTAAGCCGCATATTGACACTATAGCGGGCACTATTAGATTCATATCAGCGTTATAATATAAATAATTGAAGTGAACTAACAACTCTTCAGTACGTGAAATATAAACTGTTGACATAACCAGTATTTGTTTGAAGATGAAAATTAGAGAATAGCATGGGCAGAGTGACATAATTGCCATACAGATGAGATTGCATTAGTCTGTGTCAGTTGAGGAGGTGTAACGCTTACAACTTTCTAATTTGTCCTCAACAATTAGATCTTGAATAATATCTGGAGCATCATATAATATTTTGTAACGATCACTTTGTCGAGATCCCATAGATGCAAGCTGCTCTGCAACGCTATTGTCCAGTTTTTCGATAGGGATCAAGGCTATCTTCATTCGTCTGAGTAATGCATATCCATCACGGATTTCGCGCCTCATCGAGAGTGGGGCAATAGTCTGCAGATGAAAGATTTTGCTGGCCTCATAGTTGGAGGTCTCAATCTTGATTTCTTTCCAGTCATTTTCATAAGCCGAATGAATACCTTGATAAATTGCCCACAGCTCACTTTCCAATTGAGTGACACCATCAATTCTTCCTATGAAACCAAGCTGCCAGTTTTCATTGTCGTCGCGGCAGACACCA
This sequence comes from Linanthus parryae, assembly GCA_023055425.1. Classification (NCBI taxonomy): domain Eukaryota; kingdom Viridiplantae; phylum Streptophyta; class Magnoliopsida; order Ericales; family Polemoniaceae; genus Linanthus; species Linanthus parryae. The sequence goes on from JALGPY010000001.1 coordinate 130,525,746, forward strand.
CCGATTCCACCGGTATTGGTTACCGGTGAGGTAAAACCATGCACACTTATCCTTATCACTCCTTGAAGGTAGAGAAATAAATATCAAGATATATGTCAGGTTCATATTTCGATTAATGTGGCAGGAAATAAGATATGTCACCGGCTAACTAATATCGTAGAATGTTGTGACCGCATTACATTTTGAAAGTACTGTATATACGAAAACATGGTAGGAAACTTACTGCGATGAGTCAAAATGGGAGGCGGAGGTGTTTCTTGAAATCGAGTTGCTGCAGTAACAAACATCGTGAGTGATGGACTTGAAGATGAGGAACTTGCAATAGTTTCATTGCTGGTTACTTCTTCCTCGGAGACTGCTCTTCTGTGTTTTGACATTGTAACAGCTTATTCTATGAATAGATAGTTTATGATCCTTGTTCAGCTGAATAATTGATCTATAGCTTTCTTATAGAAGAGGTGAGTTGAAATGCATGGTAGATAATGCCAGATAAAACTGGACAATTGGTCCGTGACTTTGTCAGGCAATTTGTTTCTTTTTATTTGACTGTTTGCACATTCAGCACTCACTTACTGTCACTGGATTCATACGTGGCATGAATGTGTGTATGAACGACAAGAGTTCCGTGAACTACGTTGTCATTGTTCACATGTATGACAGAGGGTTTTTATTATAAGTGGTATGAATATGTGTATATAGGATACTGACACTCTGTGTAAACGCTATCCTGAATATATACGCTGCAATTCAAGGTTTTCTAATATGTGCGAACTGATGCCATATCCAGAACACTGAAGTTGCTGAAGTTTTTCATTAACAGGTATACTATATTAGATGTGCAGATTATATTCGGTTACGGACGAAAGAAATTGTGTCAATATTGAATTGACCGAGGACGTTCTAACTTTATAATGGCAGAAATCATTTCTTCGTATTTACAGACGATGCTGTGACATACTTGTGAATGTATTGTTTTTTGTATATTTAAATAAAAGAAGTCGATAATGTAAGAACCATTAGTAGTCGCTTCATTATTAGTTGCGATAGATGCAGAAAGTGATACAATTTCTAACATAACACAACTAAGAGGAAACATCATTGTGAATAGTGCAATGCAGTGTAACAGCAATGAGGCAAACATTCGGTGGTCTTTCTCTTCAGATGTTGAGCAGCATTGTCTTCGACTGTGCATGGAATATCAATTTGTTTACCATGCATACTGAACTTCCTTCACAACCCATTTAGTTACCCTGTGGTTGTTTGGCTGCGTGCGTTTGAACACGCGAACATACACATTCTCATTTGCATTTTCCATGTTCAAGCCAACCAGTAGATCTTCTTGTTCCTGAGAAAATAATGCCGTTATTTGTGTACTACATAACTATGAGTGTTGGAATAGATGCCCTAGAGGCAATCGTAGATTTAGTATGAACGATGTTTTGGCTAGAATATTCATTTATTATTTATGGCGATATTTAATATAATGAAGTCCTTAGATAAATTGTGTTATTTATCTTAAAATGTCCCTAGTCCATTATATTGATTAATAGGACAATCAAATATAGACTAGTATGTGGGTAGATTGATATGGAGATATCAAGTCTAACACATGGGTATGCATTAGGAGTAATGGCATACTGGATTGACCCACAACGAAAAGGATACATTAAATTATGTGAAGTCACAATCGCTTTTCGTAGTGCTAATATTATTGCAATCCTTAGACTTGAAGTCACTAGATACTCTAGTTGTGAAATATTGCGCTTTGATGTTATCAAACGTTACACCGTAACTGGGTAATCATAAAGGTGGCTATCGGGCGTGATAGGAAGCAAGCTTAGAGATCGTAGTGATGTAGATAGGATTTGTCCCTCCCACATAATGGGAGTAAATATCCACGGCCACTCGAGGGATGAGGCTTATTGAATGTCTGGCCAGACTCAGATAAATTAATATGGAGATATTAATGTTATCTGCAAGCATAAGCGTATTCCCAGGATCGAGGAACTATGGATTGGATATACGAGTGTGACTATTTATGTCTCGTGTCCAATCCGGATATGGAGACAAAGGGATAATGCAATATGACATATTGGGCACAAAGGTTTGTCGGGATCACTGACTATTTCTATTGGTTGGGTGGCATGGATGTGTTGCTAGACACCGCTCCATGTTAGTAATAGTTACTACCAACTATATAGAAACCTATGGGGTCACACGTCAAATAGAGTAGAGCTAGATTTGGGATTAATTAATATGGATTAATTAATAGAAGGATCATTGTGCAACACCTTGCAAACTTAGTAGGACTAATTTGCAAGGAAGGGAATAGTTCTAGTCCTACTAGAACAAGAAAAACTCTTTTATGGAAACAACAAGGAGTTGTTGGAGTATATAAAGGAGGCTCTAGCTTCCTTCCCACACATGAGTTATTAATCATAACACACAAAGAGTGGGAGAGAGCAAAAGAGAGAGCAAGACAAGAGCTAGGGCCGAAACCCTAGCCCCGTCCGCCCCCTTACCCGACGGCAAGAAGGGAGGCCGCCCCTCCTTCGTTGCCTTGTTGCTTGGTTGCTTTGATCTTCATCCCTCTTCCTCCAAGGTTCAAGCTAGCACTTGATTGAAGGAAGAATCTAGATCTCACCTCTAGACGTGGATCAACCGTAGAGACGAGGACATCATTCTTCGTGTGATCTCACAAATCAAAAGGTACACATCTTCTATGTCCTTAATCATGTTATGTTATCTCTTCCTGTGATCCTTGGTGGGCTTTGAGTAGGATTAAATTTTGTTATTCCGCTGCGTTACCTACGTCAAAACCCAACAGTGGTATCAGAGCCACAGGTCGTAGAGCATAACATGATATTATGTGTTTACGATTTCAGTTCATACACCGTATTATTGTTTATTACGCGAAAACTGAAAAAATTGGCATAGTAGATGCTATATTGAATTTGATTCAATAAAACAAGACCCAATTTAACATTGGATGTTAAAATTGGTGAGTTTAATCACATAGGATGTGAATAATTGGGTTCTTGAAAAAATTAGGGTTCATGGGCACATGATTGAAAAGGGGTTTTCAATTATGGAAACAAAATTATGGAATTAAATCCATAAGGAAACAACCTTGCTTGGGCAACAAGGAAGGAGGAAGGGGACTAGGGCCGAAACCCTAGCCGCCCGCCCCTCCCTTGGGCGCCAAGCAAGGCCGCGGCCCCCTTAGGCGTGCGGCGGTCCTAGGGTTCGGGCCACTTGTTGGCTTGAACCCTTTGGACCGTTGTGAAACCCTAGTTACCCAATCTTATTAAAATTAAACAAGCGCGTTAAAAATTGGTTTTAACTGTATTATGTGCTTTATTGCATGGTGGATGGATATGGCCTAGGATTGTGGATGTTTATTGTTTTGTGGTTTGGTTTACGGCCTGCGAGCTGATCAAATTAATGTAATAATTAATTAAGTTTTTGCGGCCTGCGAGTCGTTCTTTTTCTCCTCGACATGTGAGGCTTTTATTATTTATTTATTCTAGATGTTAGGCTAGAATTAGAAATATTTAGATGATAGCCAAGAGCATGGAGAAGAAGACTGGAGAACCAAAGGAGCCAAAAGACATCCCTAGGCGTGCAGCTATGGTGGAGCACATGGAGATGAGCTCGGCACTTTAGGGCAATTAGATATTATCATTGGCTTGATAATATCATTAGTCTAGAGGCCATATCCATGCCACGTTTTTTTATTTTTGTGGATGTTTATTATTCATGCCTTGTTATTTATTTTGTGTGTATGGCGCTACAAGCAAAACGATAACAAGATAATAATAAACAAGGTTGGTCTTTTATTGTGGATAGCCCAATCCAAATAAGTAGACCATGTTGATAAAGATCAACCAAACAAATTAAAAGAAATCCCTCAATTAAATATTGCGTTTTGCCTTCTCTTGCCAAAACACCCTTCATGATCGTGGACTATTAAAATTCGGGCTTGCCAAAGCAAGGCGATTTTAATTTTTCATGATGTGTTGCGGACGACGCAAGCTAGTAATGCGTGTATGTTGAAAACAAGAGGTTGGACGCAACTAGGCAAGAATCAATTGGATTGATGAGCTTAGAGGCATGACAATTAGGAGTTATCCAATTGGATAAAGAATAAAAGGAAATTATTCACCTAATTGGACCAAGAGTTGCATGGGATGCAATTGGAATGGTTCCTACCTAAATAACCAATTCTTGGGTGACTTGCCAAAGCAAGCTCAAGAAGAAGTGAAATAAGGATCTTGGACCCACTAGAAAGTATAAAAGATATTTTCCGCTTTAATGGTGAGGGCTATTAAACCGAGAAAAATAGTGGGAGCTATATTTGATGATCTAGCCATTATTAAATATAGTCAAATTGTTCAAAATACTAAAATTGCATATTTCTCGTTTTTGTAGAATTCCAAATGGCAAACAACAACGCATCGAGTTCATCCCTACGATCTGTCCTTGAGAAGGATAAATTGTCTGGAACGAATTTCCTTGACTGGTACAGAAATTTGAGGATTGTCCTCAAACAAGAAAAGAAGCTGTACGTCTTGGACACTCCAATTCCAGACCCACCACAAGATGAGTCTCTATTAGCGGAAGTAAGGGCACGTCAGAAACATATTGATGATTCTAATGACGTGACTTGCCTCATGCTTTGTACCATGACTGGTGAGCTTCAGAAGCAACACGAGAACATGGAAGCCTATGATATGATCATACACTTGAAACAATTGTTTCAGGAACAGGCAAGGCATGAGCGCTATGAAGTGTCTAAAGCATTGTTCAAAAGTAGTCTTGCAGAGGGGGATCCAGTAGGTCCTCATGTACTCCGAATGATCGGGTACATAGAGAACCTTGAGAGACTGGGGTTCCCACTCGGCCAGGACTTGGCGACTGATCTCGTCTTGCAATCGTTGCCTGACAGTTACAATCAGTTCATCATGAACTATAATATGAATGAGATCAACAAGTCTTTGCCAGACCTATTGAACATGCTAAAGACAGCTGAGCAAAGCATCAATAAAGGCAAGGGCAAGGCCATAATGATGGTACACAAGAAGAAGAGCAAGTCAGTTGCATCTACTTCAAAGGGAAAACGCAAGAAAGTTGCGAAGTCCAAGGATGCCCTAAAGCCTAGTGGAGGCGTGGCTAAAGGTGAGTGTCACTACTGCAGCCAGCCGGGTCACTGGAGGAGGAATTGCCCTAAATATCTGGAGGATAAGAAGCTTGGAATAGTGATTCCACCACCACCAGGTATTTATGTTATAGACATCAATCTCTCTATTTCATCATCCTGGGTATTGGATACCGGATGTGGTTCTCACATTTGTCGTAATGTGCAGGATTTGAAAAGAAGTAGAAGATTGCGAAAAGGGGAGATAGACTTGCGCGTCGGGAATGGAGCAAGGGTTGCTGCATTAGCTGTAGGCGTTTATGAGCTATCTTTGCCTTCTGGACTTATTTTAGAATTAGACAATTGCTTTTATGTGCCTGCTATGAGCAGAAACATTATTTCCGTTTCTTGTTTGGACGAGAAAGGTTTTTCTATTTCAATAAAGGACAAGTGTTGCTCCATTTATTTTGATAGTATGCACTATTGTAGTGCGCATTTGTCTAATGGATTGTATATCCTTGATCTAAATAATCCAATCTATAACATAAATACTAAAAGGATTAAAACTAATAATTTAAATCCTACATATCTATGGCACTGTCGTTTAGGCCATATAAATGAGAAACGCATATCTAGACTCCATAAGGATGGACTTCTAGACTCGTTTGATTTGGAATCATATGAGACATGTGAGTCTTGTTTATTGGGAAAGATGACAAAGTCCCCTTTCAATAAGAAAGGTGAACGGACTAGTGAGTTATTGGCACTCATACATACTGATGTATGCGGGCCATTCCCCACGCCTGCCAGAGGTGGTTATACCTACTTCATCACTTTTACTGATGATTTCAGTAGATATGGATTTGTATACCTTATGAAGGCCAAATCCGAATCCTTTGAATTGTTCAAAGAATTCAAGAGTGAAGTAGAGAAGCAACTTGGCAAAAGTATTAAAGCCCTGCGATCGGATCGTGGAGGAGAATACTTAAGCCAAGAGTTTGATGAGTATCTTAGAGAGTGTGGGATTGTATCCCAGCTCACTCCACCCGGAACACCACAATGGAATGGTGTATCCGAGAGGAGGAATCGCACTCTATTAGATATGGTGCGATCTATGATGTCTCAAACAGATCTTCCGATATCCTTTTGGGGACATGCTCTAATGACTGCAGCTTTTACCATTAACCGTGTTCCATCCAAATCAGTTATGAAGACGCCATATGAGATATGGACTGGGAGGCGTCCCATAGTGTCGTTTATGAAGATTTGGGGCTGCGATGTCTATGTAAAACGTTTACAAACAGACAAGCTCGGGCCTAAAGCGGATAAGTGTAAATTTGTGGGATATCCTAAGGAAACTAAAGGATATTATTTCTATAACCCCACCGAAAACAAAGTGTTTGTTGCTCGGACCGGCGTGTTTCTAGAAAGAGAACTAGTCTCTAAAGAAGCAAGTGGGAGGGTTGTAGAACTTGAAGAGATTCATGAACCACAAATCACTGAACCAATAATGGAACATGAACAGGAACCACAAGAAGTTGTGGAAGAGCCTGTTCAGGTAACACAGGAACTCCGTAGATCAGGAAGAGTGCGTCATGAGCCAGAGAGGTATGGACTTCTCGTGACTGAGCCCGATGACGTACCACTCATGGATGATGAGCCTGCAAACTATGGAGAAGCCATGAGTGGCCCAGACTCTAAGAAGTGGCTAGAAGCCATGAGATCCGAAATGGATTCCATGTATACCAACAAAGTATGGACTTTGGTGGAACCACCCGAAGGGGCTCGACCCATAGGGTGCAAGTGGGTCTTCAAGAAGAAGACCGACATGGATGGCAAGGTAGTTGCCTATAAGGGGCGATTGGTGGCCAAAGGTTATAGACAGATTCATGGTATTGACTATGATGAGACCTTTTCACCAGTCGCCATGACTAAATCCATTCGAATCTTACTTGCTATTGCAGCATACTACGACTATGAGATTTGGCAAATGGATGTCAAAACAGCGTTCCTTTATGGGAACCTCCTTGAGGATGTGTACATGACACAACCAGAGGGTTTTGAGGATCCGGAGAATGCCAATAAAGTCTGTAAGCTGCAAAGGTCCATTTATGGATTAAAGCAAGCTTCTAGGAGCTGGAATCGACGTTTTGATGACGCGGTCAAAGAGTTTGGCTTCATCAAGAACGAAGATGAGCCTTGTGTTTACAAGAAGGTTAGTGGGAGCTCTATAGTATTTCTGGTCTTGTATGTGGATGACATACTAATCATAGGCAATGATATTCCTACTCTGCAATCTGTTAAAGATTGGCTAGGAAAGTGCTTTGCGATGAAAGACTTAGGAGACGCAGCCTATATACTGGGTATAAAGATCTATAGAGATAGATCTAAAAGGTTGCTTGGCCTAAGTCAGAGTACATATATTGACAAGGTGTTGAAGAGGTTCAACATGCAAGATTCCAAGAAGGGATTCTTGCCCATGTCACATGGAGTCACTCTGTCCAAGAATGACTGTCCCTCCAACGAGATGGAGAAGGACCGCATGAGCAGGATACCCTATGCTTCGGCCATAGGATCCATCATGTACGCCATGCTATGTACTAGACCAGACGTATCATACGCGTTGAGTATGGTGAGCAGATATCAGTCCAATCCGGGTGAGAGTCACTGGATTGCTGTCAAGAACATCCTAAAGTACTTAAGAAGAACAAAGGATGTGTTCTTGATATTTGGAGGAATGGAAGAGCTAAGTGTAAAGGGTACACTGACGCAAGCTTCCAAACCGACAAGGATGATTACAGATCGCAGTCTGGATACGTGTTTTGCCTTAATGGAGGAGCTGTGAGCTGGAAGAGTTCCAAGCAAGGCACAGTTGCTGATTCTACAACAGAAGCTGAGTACATTGCTGCTGCGGAAGCGGCGAAGGAGGCAGTATGGATAAAGAAGTTTATCACTGAGCTCGGTGTGGTCCCTAGCATAGTGGATCCCGTAGAGTTGTACTGTGACAACTCTGGGGCAATCGCACAGGCAAAGGAACCAAGATCGCACCAAAAGTCAAAGCATGTACTTAGGAGATTCCATCTTATTCGTGATATGATCGATCGAGGAGATGTGAAGATATGCAAGATTCCGACAGATGACAACGTGTCAGATCCGCTCACGAAACCTCTTGCGCAGCGAAAGCATGAAGGGCACGCCAGATCTATAGGCATACGAGATGCGCCAGATTGGCTCTAGTGCAAGTGGGAGACTGTTGGAATAGATGCCCTAGAGGCAATCGTAGATTTAGTATGAACGATGTTTTGGCTAGAATATTCATTTATTATTTATGGCGATATTTAATATAATGAAGTCCTTAGATAAATTGTGTTATTTATCTTAAAATGTCCCTAGTCCATTATATTGATTAATAGGACAATCAAATATAGACTAGTATGTGGGTAGATTGATATGGAGATATCAAGTCTAACACATGGGTATGCATTAGGAGTAATGGCATACTGGATTGACCCACAACGAAAAGGATACATTAAATTATGTGAAGTCACAATCGCTTTTCGTAGTGCTAATATTATTGCAATCCTTAGACTTGAAGTCACTAGATACTCTAGTTGTGAAATATTGCGCTTTGATGTTATCAAACGTTACACCGTAACTGGGTAATCATAAAGGTGGCTATCGGGCGTGATAGGAAGCAAGCTTAGAGATCGTAGTGATGTAGATAGGATTTGTCCCTCCCACATAATGGGAGTAAATATCCACGGCCACTCGAGGGATGAGGCTTATTGAATGTCTGGCCAGACTCAGATAAATTAATATGGAGATATTAATGTTATCTGCAAGCATAAGCGTATTCCCAGGATCGAGGAACTATGGATTGGATATACGAGTGTGACTATTTATGTCTCGTGTCCAATCCGGATATGGAGACAAAGGGATAATGCAATATGACATATTGGGCACAAAGGTTTGTCGGGATCACTGACTATTTCTATTGGTTGGGTGGCATGGATGTGTTGCTAGACACCGCTCCATGTTAGTAATAGTTACTACCAACTATATAGAAACCTATGGGGTCACACGTCAAATAGAGTAGAGCTAGATTTGGGATTAATTAATATGGATTAATTAATAGAAGGATCATTGTGCAACACCTTGCAAACTTAGTAGGACTAATTTGCAAGGAAGGGAATAGTTCTAGTCCTACTAGAACAAGAAAAACTCTTTTATGGAAACAACAAGGAGTTGTTGGAGTATATAAAGGAGGCTCTAGCTTCCTTCCCACACATGAGTTATTAATCATAACACACAAAGAGTGGGAGAGAGCAAAAGAGAGAGCAAGACAAGAGCTAGGGCCGAAACCCTAGCCCCGTCCGCCCCCTTACCCGACGGCAAGAAGGGAGGCCGCCCCTCCTTCGTTGCCTTGTTGCTTGGTTGCTTTGATCTTCATCCCTCTTCCTCCAAGGTTCAAGCTAGCACTTGATTGAAGGAAGAATCTAGATCTCACCTCTAGACGTGGATCAACCGTAGAGACGAGGACATCATTCTTCGTGTGATCTCACAAATCAAAAGGTACACATCTTCTATGTCCTTAATCATGTTATGTTATCTCTTCCTGTGATCCTTGGTGGGCTTTGAGTAGGATTAAATTTTGTTATTCCGCTGCGTTACCTACGTCAAAACCCAACAATGAGCAACTGCATATTTCATATGAATAAGTACCGCACTGTGGTTGTAGCTGTTCGGATCAAGTTATGTAATACCTGTGGTGTCATTGCTGCCAGATTTTCAGCTGTGTTTCGGAGGAGGGTCTCCGCAGCCTGGCCGAAAATCATCACATCCATTATTCCAGTGTCATCTCGCAGTTCCACCATAACTCGACATCTGTGAAAATGGTATGTAATCATATTATACACGAATGTACCTGTGATGTGTGAACTGGTAGTGTTCAATTATAGCCAATGGACTTCGTAAATTTTAATGTAATCATCAGTTACGAAATAATCAACCTGGGGCTTGTGTTGCATTGTATGTCATTACATACGGGACAGTATGGACGTCGACGTTCACGATTGCAACGGTTACATGCATTGAACCAAGTGGTTTGACTGGTCGGAAAGATACGTGTTGATACCCTAAGCCAGGCTTCTTCATACATAGGCTTCTCAGCGTTGGACGAAGCCGGAGAAACAGAAATCAGAACGATGCATTATGAAATAAATATGTTTGAATGAAGTTAAATTATGATTAAGAGGAGAGATTGAAGAGCAAAGGGCAGATATATGCGAGAAGAAGAATTCCGTGAAAGATTGTGCGTAGAAAATACTTATTGTAAATTGAGAAGCCAAAAGTATACGCAGATCAAAAAATAGTATGACACAGTTGGGTATCCTGTAATTTCACACATTCTGTGATAACAATAATTTGAGGTTTTCTAACTTTACCAGTGACGCACGAATATCTGCAATCTTGGACGGCATCATCTTCAGAATACAATGGATTTGTTAGTTGTATACTGATACAATTTCTGAATCTCAATTGTATTGATTGCAATTTGATATTGATTTTAAACATGGGAAGCAGTTCTTATATAGTGAGTTCTTCCCTACCTGTGCTCACATATTCTGCAATATATAATCAATGTAATTTCTAAATTCGAGGTAACCACTGCAAGTTGAATTTTCATCCCGTTATTTCATATGTGTTGATCATGTCTTGAATTGACAGTTCACATTCGTAGTTAATTTCTTGTGCAATTTGCAGAGATGGTCACATGATCACAATTACTTCTGCACTATCTGATCAGCGAGTGCTTCCCAAGAGGGTTCATATATCAATGAGCTATTTGGAAGCTTGTCACCTAATTGCATCCGAAATTGAAAAGATATGCTCTGTACAGACCTCTGCCAACCGTTCAATATCTGTGACTTTCTGTGTGCAGATTCAGTATGTAGGCAGGTGTATTTCTGCTTCGTCATCAGGTATACATTGCAACAAATGCATTATTTGAAGTTTGCATGTGTGGAATCTCAAGGCATTGAATTGTACAACAGCATGTGAGTGTTATAGTTTGATATTATTCAATCGGATTCGACAATTGAAGTACTGTTGTTACTTGTGTGCAGGATTTGGCTTTATTATTACCGCAGCTGGAATTGTTAAGTTAGGTTGTGTCTGAAGATGCCAAGTTCAATTCAAATAAAAAGAACAGAGATAGTTACTTTGATATGTCACAATATATGTGAAACATAATGTAATTTAATGCATTAGATATTAAGCAAACCATAGACAGAGCTTTGAATTACACGATACATGATGCATGTCATTAAAATAATAGTCATATCGCGACATTAGGTTGTTATGTTTTTGCAAAGATAATAACATAGAACAATACTGGAACAGGTAGCTAGAATGACAATATTAAAAGGGATGTCTGGTTATTCTTAGTACACAGAACTTTCATACGTTGAGGCTATGCTGGAAACACTTTCACCTGAAATTTTGGCATGCTCGGATCAACTAATTCCACGGCACATGCATCTCCAGTACGTACATTAGCGCTTCTGGCAAATTGATACCAAGAAACTCGTCTCTTGTCGCTGTTCTCTCCACCTGGGAATTTACAACGGCAGGTCCAAGTTGTATTACTGGAAGGCCCTGTAATGTACACAAGCGTTGGCCGCGCTGTCAAGTACGCCCTGCTGAACTGAACTGGTATATTCTGTGATGCAAACATAAGGTTGTCAACCGCTATCATTGCAATTCAATGTAATACCGTTCTGAATGAAAGTTAATGTTGAAAGTTTACCAGTCCGCCAGACGATTCCAAATGGGTTTTCTGTATTTCAACAGCGAAACATGGGTTGTTGCAGTGAGCTTTGTAAGAATCAGCCTTCTTCAATGCGCGAGTAGCTTCACGCTTACTCGCATTCGGAATAGAAGCTCCAGCACTATAATCTAGCTCCGATGTAGTGAGACCATAGATTCTCACTTTGAATTTCGAATGTCCCTTGTACTTGAAAGTCAACATGTGCCCATATGACAGCGAATAATGTGCTGCAAATTCCTTCCACCCTGTTGTCAAATATATGTCGTTACCTCTACTTTTCATTTTAATCTCCCACACTCGGCCATCTGGGAGTACAAGCTCTGCATTAATCCCAAGATTGGATCGATGACGTTGCACAAAGTCATCTGGCAGTCTCTGCAGTGAATAGATGCTTGACATCTTTAGTGAATCTACCTCTTATTACAATTAATATTAGTGTTATTCAATGTAATTTTTTTCTAAAAAGGACACATATACATGTGTATATATACACACACACATATATATGCGACATAAAGCCTACCAAGTTGTTGTTATCTTCATCTCGATCCGTGATAACTCGGAAGAATTTCATTTCCAGATAGCTGCAATAGGAATATAGTGATATGTATTACTGATTGTGGTATAGAGAAGACGATCTAAAACATATGCATGTTAATGCGTTCTCTTTGTTCATGCTACACCAGCAATTGGTTGGGCAGAAGTTGCGATATGGGGATTGAAATACATGTATGATTATTTACTGAAACTATGAATGATCAATGTCAGTGCAAGTTAATTTGCACAAGGTATTTGCTCAGATACGTCGTAATGAATTCACAGACTGATGCTATTTCTTCATAACTCTTCATACGCAAAATAACAAAATGCATTGGAAACTATCTGGTAGAAATTAATTGTATTTAGCATGATTGAATCTGCACCCTTTTTGTTTAAGGAGTTAGAGCAATAAGTTTTGTGTTTAGCGACGTGCTATTTTCCAAAAATTGAAATTTCTGGACTACCGTATTTTTGTAATAAATAATCAGTATTTGAGTATTCGGTGGCCTATATATATTAGTATAATATCCATAATTGGATAAAGTATGGTTGCTATTTCACGCACAAGGTCAATTGTATATATCTGCAAAAGGCTGTCTTGTGAAGCTGCATGTTCCATATGACTGCAATTTAATCTATTAGTGAGATTAACAACAGTAAATTCATGAATCTAGTACTTACAATTTCACATCATATTTTTCTTCGATCCTTTTTTTTTAGTTTCTTTTTCTGCTCATTATCCAGCCAAATATACCAATGTGTGCCTTAAATTGAAACTGAAGATGAACTTCTTATCAACAGATATATTTATTTCCATTCGGTACCAATCAGACAGATTTCGTCGCTACGTGGAGTTTACTATTTTTAGATCAAGACATTGATAGCATATCTGGAATAGAAATCACTAATATAACATATGAAGGCAGTAGCACCCGATAAATGCCAATTAGTTGTTCACAGGAGGAAATGAATATGAGTAATGTAAATTTCCTTCTGTGAGCGATTATACAGACAAAGAAGATCCTATTCGGAATCAGGTACCTGTAGAGTGATGATATTAGAACCTGTGACTCGCAGAGATCTGATGACTCGAGTTGGAGAATCCGGTGCCTAAACAATCACGAATACGAATACTGTGAATAAGTAGATCGCTATGACAGATACGTTATGACATCGAGTATCTGTTCGAAATTATGATTGCGAGATAAGTCGGAATACCTGTTAGAGAAAAGTTAGAAATCAGGGAAGATTTGACTGAGAGGATGAAGTTGAAAGGTCTTCTTACCAGCACAACGAAGATGGGTAGTTGTAAATTTAGGATGTGGATATTGTTTCTTCAAATCTTAAAGTTAGCTCTGCTTTTTAGGTATCAGTGATAAATTTTTATAATGTTATTTTTTATTGTATTTTATAAATTGGGTGTCCATAATCATTATATTGATTCTCATTTGTAATAATCTTGATAAAAGGTTTTTGCTTACTGACGTTACTTTTTAATGTTCTGAAGTAATGAATTTTATATAGTAAATTGTAATAATAACATATAATATGTGCCCAGTTACGACTTTGACAGTGCAGACAAATTAGGAGATCAAATTTGGGTGTAAAAAAAGGAAAATAATAATAATAAAAAAAAAAAAGAGAGTGGAAAAAGAGGGGAGAGAAGCAAGGAAAAAAAAAAAAAAAACGAAACAGATGTTACAAGTTGTTGACATCCCAAAATTATGAGGCATAAGTTACTACGAAACGGGTGCAACGTCAAATTGCAAAAGTACCGTAAAAGACAACATTTAAACTCAAACATCCAGAATATCTTAACAGATTCATTTTCTACTGATCCTCTGCTGCGGTTGTTGGAGACCGTTTTCGCTTGGATCCCGATGATGACGTGCTGGATGTAACCGACCGCCTACTGGCAATGCTCATTCGCTGCACTTTTAGGAGAAATTGCGTCTGGATCTCGAGCTGCTGTTGCTTGAGAACGGTTACTTTTCCCAGTATTTGTATTTGTCGCTCCACTTGTTGAATTTCCTTCTCAGTATCTGTGATCATTTCATCAACATTTTTACCACTGTTGAATATTTTGCGACAGATAGCTGCTCCCTCGGCCTTCCTCTTGAAATACAGTATGCTCCCTCGGTTACGGTTCGCTCAGTTGCAGTGTTAGGACAGCTTTCCATTGAAATATATCTGTCATAATTTCGATAATTACAAACCAAAATAAGGCATATATTTCTAATGGTTATTTGTTGCGGTATCTAACTTACTAACGTGGATTACAAACACAACACACGTCGTTGAACTGGCAATACAGAAGTGGATACTACTCTTGCATCCAGATTATACTTCTCTTATTTATCTGCACATTGTAAAGTAACTTCGTTAGATTTCTGTTTGTGGAAACAATATTTTCAATTTATGCTAGTATATAGTCGTTACCTTGAAGTGTCGCTCGGCAGATAGTCGAAATAGTGGGATACTAATTTATATCTGTTCTTTCAACTTGGTCTACAAGAAATTTCAGAAGTCTGTTGACAAGTGTCTTCAACCAAGTCTTTCACTGTTTAGGAATACAGATAACAGCATTGGTGTAATGGGTGAGCTGATGCATTGGTTCCTAGAGAGTCATGAATGTCAAGCAGATTCTAGCAGCCACATGTCTGGCCTGCATGCAACCTGTGCTGTTGCCTATACTAATGGCTTACTCACATTGCCTTGAATTTTCTATCACAATGTGCTGCATTCATTTCAATAGCAGTAGGGATGTCTATTTTTCCCGACTGTGTCTTACTTTCTGTATACAAGCCATAAATTTCCACATATTCAAATTAATACAGGAAATATTAGTCATAGTATGCTTGTAATTTCGCGGAATGTAGCTATAGATTTGATACGTTGCATTTCTGATGATTTGTTACCACGGTGGTATCTTCTTGTTAAATGGATCGTAAAGCTTGAAGAAGCGAGGTGCTATTTCTTTAATGCCTGCAGTAGAATTGCTTCCTTCTTAACAATACTGTGATAAGTGATTTCGGTGCACGTTCGATCCATTATCCTTATATCATAGCTCAGATTCGATCTAAATTTGAAGAAAACGAAATATCCCAAAGTGATTGAGTTCAACTTGGCCACAGTTTTCCACCCATTGCCAAGATACAGTTCATTATTGCCTGCAAGAATCATCGTGTCACAGATTGCACCGGAGGGAGTTCGTAGCTGGAGAAGCTTTCCAGCATCTTTCCTGTAAACATCAACAAAGATACGGGGCAAGGACTGCAAGTGGAACAACAGTTGATTAGATTGCCTGCTTGAAATAATATTGTTAAGTTCCTTGTATGCAGAACATGTACTTACTAACTATTTTTGAACCTATGCATATACTGGTATTACAAGCTTTATATATAAGCTTACCAGTCTGTCATTTTTTCGATCACTGGATACGATAACTTTGAAGAAATTCATACTGATTCCAATGCTGAGGCCTTAACTGCTAATGTTTGATTATAGAATGTAGGCTGTGTATACAAATGCCAACCACGTCAGTTCTTTAATAAGTTCATATTGAATTACACACACACACAAACACACATTACAGTGACAAACCAGAAGGATCATAACATAGTTATGCATTCTCACAGTGACACAAACATATTGCGGTTCAAACTACCCAAGAACTCGTGTTTCATATATTTATTCATTTACGCAATTCAAATCTTTGGCATCTTGAGCATGCATACTTTGATGAAATAGTACATACAAGCAAAAGCAGAGGAACAATATCGAACGGGGAAAAAACAGATTGTCACTATGGGCTCGCAATTGCAAACACTACAGATTGAAAATGTTGAATACAATAACACAAACAAGTGATAGCTGATTTCAATGAGTTGTGTACAAATATATAAGCAGGTATTCTTATGAACTTGTGCAAATCCTTTTTTTTTCATGTGATATTACATATTGGAAGGAAAACCCTAAATGAAACGGACCTAAAGCAGGTGAATCTTGGCGGCGATACATAAGACTTGCAATATGAAAGGTTGAGTGGGAGGAGCAGTGGATGGTCATGAATACCCAACGAAGTTTTGCGCGATTAATTTATTATGCTCGACTAAAATTGCAGTGGAGGCCCTCCTATTTGTGGATATTTAATATCATGCATATGATTCGCCGAATTTAATCGAGAACCAATACATAATAGTTATTTGCTGGGAACTAATTGAGTCTTCGTTAAAGAAATTAATATATCTGCATCGGCGTCTAAAAATTATACGAGAGATTATTACGTATAAATTGGAGTCTAGTCTTGCATTGTATTAAGGTTGCATTCTTACTAATAACTGGTTTTACTAAAATCTTGTATTCATCAAACTCTAAATCGATATGTCATCTATAACATCGGCATGATTTGTGCGCAGGTATATTTAACTAACTGCTAATTGCATTAAAACATTGTGTACATAATAGGTTTTGTATAGATGTCTATCAAAGACGTCCATTTTACAATGAGACAACAATAATCAGACACTAACTCGAATAATATATGCAAATACATGAATCGTAGAAAATTACTGATGTAAGACAACATTGGATTGCCAGCAAACAATGCGAAGCTGGATATCTTAAAGAGATGGATGTGCAATGAATAAATATTAGATGTGGTGTAGGAAAATGTATGAAAGAAAAGCACCGATACTAAACAAACAAAACATTATATGTTATGTTACACATATGTTGTCCCAAAAGTGTACCCAAAAAAATACACAGGTCTCTGCTATGATTGGAGACATTACTTTACCCTTCCAATACAACAGAACAGGACCTATATAGTATGGCATCTTCATATGCACAAAATGACAGCCATGTTTTGCTATGAAACTGCACAAAAAAATATTAGCAAAAAGCATAAAAATAACAACTCTGTAAGCACAAGTTGTTAATTTTATGCACTCCTGTCTCCAGGATGCACTGCTAAATGCAGTCCTTGTATCTACATACATATCTGATCACATAGTTTTACAGGCCTTCATCACAGAATTAATTTTATGCAATCTCAACTTGGCGAACACTCCACTTGTTAAGCCAGCGTGGATTCTTGCTGCTGGATGGAGCCAAGCGGAAATAGAATCGTTTGTCTACCGCTGCATCATTCGCCTTGGACAACACATCGCTCTGTTCCTGCATAGCAATACAAGACGACTATACTAATTAACATCCCATGGAATCAGCCGCATTTCAACTCAAAACTGAGAAATATGGGCCTAGTTAGCTTACATCTGGAGTCATTGCAGACAGGATGACCGCACTCTTATTTAGCACTGTTTCAACGGCATGTCCAAATATAGCAACCTCAAGTTCACCACTGCCATCACCAATTCGAACTCCGAGGCGCCCCCTGCACGATATCAATTTGTTTACATCGCAATTAGAAATCATATACTTACATGAGAAAGACCCCGTTGCTCACAAATGGATTATTGTGTATACAGCCATAGATCACATGAGTCATTGAATTGATAAACAATAACTTTGAAAAAATTATGTGAGATTGAACGCGGCATACCATGGTGCAGAAATGCAATCACTTTTTTCACAGCCTGGGCAAGCAAATACTTCGCCTAGCACGTGGTTAGTAGCCCGGTTGCATTTGTTGCATGCGGTATACCACGGCCGCTGACTACAAGGTGCAACAACAACAGACACTCTCACCCAGACTTCATCAAAACCAGCCTGCTGCAATGCAAAATAACATTAATTCAATCGGGAATATCATAGATAAATTTGCACGCGATTACAATGCTAGACAGGACAAGTTACCGGACTACTTGGTAAGTCTGCAATCCTCACAAGTTTGAACTCAGATGTAGAAGTATTGACAACTTTCTTTTTTAGTAACATCTCAGGGTCACTAATAGCATCAATTTTCTCGTAGTTAGCATCACGCCTGCAATATCTTTAGATTGTTAACGTAAACTATCATACGACAACCTATGCACTACATATAGGTAGATAATGAAGGCAGTTTACCAATCCGACAATTCATCGACCCGTGCATCAGGAACATCAGTCAAGAACATTGTAGACATAGTAGTTTTCAAGGAGAATCCTGGAAGACACAGGCAAAACCATTTATGAACATAACAGTAGGTGCAAACATAACATATCATACGTCAACATTTCAGCAAAAGACAGCATGTTCATACCTGAGTATTTCGATGCCACAACATTAGTGACGATGACCACCGGCTGGGACTTTGCTAACTTGGCCAGTTTTTCTGCATCAGTGGTTGCTATCTCATCCCAAGCTGAAAGGCACACTGGACTCAAACTGTTTGGCAAGGCAAATGAAGTTAGAGAAAACAGCAAATAGATAGAGTGGATAAGATTCAGCAAGGGGAAGGGGAAAGACACCACATGATATCATCGATTACACAACAATTTTCAGCATCATAAACAACTAAAGACATCTTACATATATATAACATGTATATTTCATATCTGAATTCCATACCAGTATGAACAAAACAAAATTGATGGATCAAAGGAACATACAAGTGTTGTACATGCTCATATTAATTTATCAGGCAAATCAAGAATATCTTTATTGCATACACTGATGGTTGATTCCTCACAGGTCACATTGTACAAGCTTAATGTTGATCTGGGATGCTTTCGTTCTTCTATTACTTTACAGAGCATAACAAAGCAATATTTGCAGTGTAGGAAACAATATTTAACTATATTATCGTTTTAAGAACTTCCACTGCCTATAATGTGATCATACCTAACTAACAAAAATAGGCGCAGAACAGTATATTAGAAGTAAGCAAGGCACATCCAAGAACTTACGTATCGTCGACAACAACTATATCTCGAACCTTCGAACGAGCAATCGAATCCTTCCATGGCACTGTTTTCGGCGACATGACAGCTATGACTATCACTGCAACATCTGCACATGGATACATATATTGTGAGTATGTAAATTTTGATGGAACAAAGAAACATAGCCACGACAAGCACAGCAATAACAAGCACAACTAAATACGAGCAACGCATAAAAAAACTCAGCAAGCGATGCAGTGCTAAAATATTGGGGGGAACTACCAAATTTGTCAGGTTTCCCGATGAGATCGCGGGCGTCAGTCAGATTCTTGAAATTGAACGTAGTAGCTCCCCTTTCATCTGCAGCATCTTCGACTGGTACAATTTTCATCTGAGGATCCAGAACAAGGACATAATCGTGGTCAATGTAGCGATGTTGCGGGTTAACACGGCGTACAGCTCCATCACTGAACCAGTATGAATGATATGGATGCAGCTGTTTGTCAAATGTTTCAATTTCACCGTCAAAAGCTGTGGCTTGTATCTTTTTACCCTGCGCAGCACAAAGCAGGTAATGATGATTATGACACAGGTTTTGGATGAGGTCAATGTACTACTCGCTAACTAACCTCGCTATCACAAAGGACATATCGCTGATACTTAGTGTTGCCAAAACGAGCTGTTGTTGCACGGTACTTCTCAACAACACGAAGTTTAATCTTCCATTCTTTCAATTGATCAGTCAGGGCAGATAACTTCAGCATATCACTTTCCATCCCTAGTTTACAACAGCAACACACAAACAGCGTATATAAGCACCACATTTGTAGTTACATGCTTTTCAGATCGTAAAAAAACTCGATGCATAATCACGCAATCATTTAACTTTGCAGCAAGTACATTTGATATAGCAAAATCAAGCGAACAACAAATATAAACCACAATAATGCAACCAGACAAGATTATAGCAAGCACATATTCGGGGCCATAATTTCATGTCTCGTATTTCCAGTGACACGGACGAAAGCATGACCAAAAAAAAAAAAAAAAAAAAAAAAACAAAAGATAATAATAACAATAATAATAATCATAAAAAAAAAAGATTATATATATATGTGTGTATATATATAGTATATGCTATTCCTATTGTGAATCAATATTATAATTGCCCGGATGCTCGACGTAGCAGATGTTTGTACACAACATCCTGGGTACTGTCAACAGTTTGGATATTATCAAGTGGATGTATTAAAATTTTCACTGTCGCAGACAACGTTGCTCGAGATAATGCAACATAGAGTTGACCGTGCAAGGATACTGATTGAGGAAGATAAATACCAACATACTGCAAAGTTTGGCCTAGGGACTTATTAATTATCATAGCAAAGCATAGTCGGACCAGGAATTGTTTTCTTTCAAACTCAACTGGGGAGTTATCTGTCTCAGATGGCCTGAGTGGTATCCTAGGTATGAAGACATCCTTCCCTTTATTGTGTCCTATAGCTATTTCAGCATGTATGATATTAGGAAGGACATTTTTACAAATGAGTTTAATACCATTAGGCAGCCCGGCAGATGAATCTAAATTTCGTAACAACATCACAGGACAACCACATTTTAAGCATGGCTCATGAGGAGGCAGTTCATTAGGT
Organism: Linanthus parryae; assembly: GCA_023055425.1. Lineage (NCBI taxonomy): Eukaryota > Viridiplantae > Streptophyta > Magnoliopsida > Ericales > Polemoniaceae > Linanthus > Linanthus parryae. Next base: position 130,546,729 of record JALGPY010000001.1, read on the forward strand.
GTAAGAGTATGTAAAAACTCCAAAGAATGGTTATCTCGGCTACCAGGAAGACAATGATCAAAACTTGTATAGACATGTGTGTTACCAGGGAATCTACCAAGTAAAATTTGATTCAGTAAATCAACACAATCATTTCTTGGTGTCAAGATGGCCCGATACACAAGGTAATCACACTTCAGGCACGCTTTCAAAGTTAGGGTAAACGTAATCAATGAAAGCACTAATCGATGCTCTTTCATTTACAAAAGGCACAACCATAGATTGCGGTAGCTTTAATAAGGACTCATCATTTTCTTGCAAGAGGCCATCCCCGACCGATAATAGAAACTCCGCAAAAGATGGATCATGTATTGCCCTCATGTTCAACGTTGGACGTAATAGGCGCATATGACGCCGCAGGTGCGAAGCAACAATGCTGTTACATATGCATTCCTCCTTCGTTGCTCGCACTGTCAGAGGAAGTACTTGCCTAGAATCACCACCGAAAACAACAACGTCTCTGCCCTACACAACCAAATAAAAAACCAGTTAACAGATATCAAACCATAACTGAAAACACATATAAATACAAATGAAACCATAATCGAGAACAGAAGACTAACGGGGTGGCCGGGGAACTGGAGCAGCACCGCCATCACGACTATTACATTCACCCACAGATACAGCAGCGGGTACGACAGAGGTCCCTCTATTCCCAGAAGGCGCATAGACAGTGTCTAGATGCTGTAATGAACCTGGCGATGAAGAACCCGACGCGCCTGAAGCAATATTCAGCAACCCAGATGACACGGCTGGCATATAGGACAGCACAGTATTTGGTAAACCATTATAGGCATCCAAAGCAGTACCATATCCGACCGCAAAACCAACAGACGGTCTGTTCAGCCCAAAACCCCTAATAGCCATGGAACCAACAGGCATGGGATACGGGGAAGCATACCTAGGTGCTTGCACACTACTACCTGGTATCCCGGCATAGTCAACAGAACCGGTAACAGAGCCCCTCACATCTGCATTGTCAACAGACAGGCTGGGATTCGCAATACGCCCCCGCAGTCTACCCAAGGGCCGCGGAGCTATGGCAGACGTATTACCTCCTGCACATGAAGGCCTACTATTCGCATTTTCCGACCGTGGTCTACCCGGCGGCCAAAAAGCCGGGCCAGGAGTGTTAACTCCTGCAGATAATCCTGAACCACGTGCTAGCTCCTCCTCGACTAAACCCCGGCGAGTACGTTTCCCAAGACTACCTGCAGGCTTTTAGAAACTACAGGCCACACACTACATAAAGACACAAACATCAACTAACTTCAACCACGGTAACAACATCACGGACACAAAATCTATACCAAATAACCAAGCAGTAAACAAACCATATTTCCACCGCAAATTCTCAGTCGCACCATCAATCCAGATTACACAGGATTTATACCGATTCCAACCTGACCGAGATACCTCATTATTAAAATAAGCGCACCAGTTTAAGACACTGAGCCACCATTACACATTAAACCAGGTAAAAGTAACTAAACCAAACAAACAAACTAAAAACCAAAGGCATGGGAAGACACAAATCCCACACGCTGGCAAACCAAAACAGAAACACGGCAACAAACAACAGGCATGAAACTAAACACACACTACCAACTCTAACAGATATGAACATACCAGATAAGCAATCAGACGAAGGCCCACCATCCGCATTTTCCAACCGCGATCTACTCGCCGGCCGAACAGCCGGGCCAGGACTGTTAACTTCTGCAGATAATCCTGAACCGCGTGCTAGCTCCTCCCCCACTAAACCCCGGCGAGTACGTTTCCCAAGACTACCTGTAGGCATTTAGAAACCACAGGCCAAACACTACAAAAAGACACAAACATCAATTAGCTTCAACCACGACGACAACATCACAGACACAAAAACTACACCAAATAACCAAGCAGTAGACAAACCACATTTACACCGCAAATACTCAGTCGCACCATCAATCCAGATTACACATGATTTATACCGATTCCAACGTCACCGAGATGACTCATTACTAAAACAAACGCATCAGCTTAAGACACTGAGCCAGCATTACACATTAAACCAGGTAAAATTAACTCAACCAAACAAACAAACAAAAAACCAAAGGGATGGCAAGACACAAATCCCACACGCTAGCAAGCCAGAACAGAAACTCAGCAACAAACAACAGGCATGAACAAAACACACAATGCCAACTCTAACAGATATGACCATACCAGATAAGCGATCACAACAAATTCCTTGCTCAACCAACAGCCGATCAACCTGCAAACACCAACACTGAATGTAAGCAAATGTGAATCATACTAACCAAGCATCATCTTGTCAACTGGCTACAACCACCACATGCAGAGCCTATACGTATATATAGCACACTTCTACATGCAGTAATAACACCATTAGCCAACAAAAAAACCCCAGAACACACACATGCAAGCAATCAAACCATATAGAAATACCTACTTGTTAATCATCATCATAAAAAACACACATGCAAGTAAGTATTACAACAACCCACATGGCAGAGTAAATATTCAATCCACAACCAACCAAATAAACCCCCCCACCCCAACCACCAACTGCCCGGAAAAAAGAAAAAAGTAAAACCCAAGTCAAAAAACCAAATTCAACAACCCCACAGAACCTGACAAACCGATACACACACCAAGTACCGGATAACGCACAACCCACCATACCAATTTCCGGTAGCCGGCGAAAACAAAACCCACAAGCCGTAGAAAACACACAGACGAAGAGAGACGAAAGAACTAACCTACTGACAATAAATCAGCAAATGGCACCAACATCAGAAGAGCCGTCTCCCACATTCTTAAGAATAAATGGCAAAAAGTCGACACCTGTCCCACTAACGATTGCCGGAGACCAGCCACAGCTACTCGGAGCATCGCCACCTGTCCCACCAAGAAGATCACCGACTACGAAGTTCATGCTCCACAGCCCAGACCAACCAGAGACATTTCAAAAGACAATATCGCCCTTCAACCACAGCCTATCCGTTCCACGTCAGCAAGGGCATAACCGACCTTTTCTACACGTCACAATTACGTAGGCATTTCGCTGGCACTTGGTCCGAATTGGCAGCACGTAATTGGACCAACACTGCCACGCAAACTGGCCGTAACTTCTTTTATATAGGTAGTAGGATTTGTAGAATGTTTATATCTTTTCAATATTCATTACAGAAAAAGTTACACTAAACTTCGTTTAAACTTATCAAAAAATTGAGTGTCAATACAACAACTAATTAATTTCTCTAAACATAGTTTTGATTTTTTTTAGCGTTCATGTCAGTTTCACGAAGAACTGATAATCTGCCAAATCAAAATTATGTTTACTTCCTAAATAAAGTTATGTATATATTTTCCGGATAATCACGCGACTCAGGACACATGATGGTTGTGGTATAGGTTATGACATGATTCATCATCAAGACAATGCTGTGGGGCGTTTTTTGATGGTGGTAGACTGGTAGTAGTGCCCCTGGCAGTGCTAGAGATGATTGTCCCTCCCGTGTGATTGTTTTTTAAAAGCATCATTCATACTTTTCTGAACGCTTGTTTATTCACTTTTTATGAGAAGATAGTTCACTCATTATTGTGTAGTAAATAAACGAAAAAAATGTTATGCCAATGCATAAGTTGCTTATAATTCTTAAAAAGCAGATTATGTCAACTTTTTAATGTCTGTTTGGTAATTTAAAAATTATAACTTGAAACATGGTAAGACCAGAACTTAGATGAACGCTGATATGGTGGAAAGATTTGACAAAAACTAAGAAAAGTTGATGTTTTTAATTTTTGGAATGGTGGTTTGCTCAAGTTTAGAACATTTGTTGTAATTGAAAGGTAAACAAAAAAGATAATAATACTCAAATGAATACGTGTACTATAATTGAATATAAATAAATTATTTAAATGTCGCGAGCACACATGTGGTAATTTCGGACATTATAATTGAAAACATTGTCAGGCAAAAATTTCAATAAACATTGGTATAGTCAAAAAAGTATAACATTTTGTTGTAGATAAAAAATTATGTTGTAGATAAACAAATCATGTTTTCAATTTTTCTGATAGTTGTGTAGCAAGCCTTTGAATAAATGATTAAATCATTATATTGCACCAAAATTACATGAACATATAACTCTTCTGAAACAAAACTCACTGAACTAAGCATTGAATGTTTTTAAACTTTTGGACTTTTAAATTGTCTATGCATCCAGTCTCCTCTAGTCTTCCAATCCATTATTATGTAGGAGAAGACACAAAAGAAGAAGAAAAAAACACTTTTTCACCTGAACAAACCAAGAATCGTACTTATGCACCAAAAGATAAAGGAGACATAAAAAATGTTTCGTAAATACGAAATTTTTGTATTTTACTTTTATTTTTTAAAACATATTTCCTATTTTTTGAACTATTGTTCTCTCATTTTTGTATGAGAAGACTGTCTGCTGATTGTCGTGTAATAAGTAAACCGGAAAAAAATGTTATGCAAATGCAAAAGTTCGTTATATATATTTTACATCACATTTTTAAATGTCTGTTTGGTCATATATAAAGGGAATTGATTCTTACACCGGTTAGTATTGATGCTTACATCGAATTTAACTTGTCTTGACTTTATTACCCTCTTATAACAATTAGCAAGATTTCTCTATTTAATTTGTGATCATTTATTTTGGGAAGTTTTTATATTTTTAATATAATCAGACCTTTTTGTCACTTACGATTTTATGAAATAGAGTAAATTTTTTTATATTTGTAGAAAGTTTATATCTTTTCAATATTCATTACAGAAAAAGTTACACTAAACTTCGTTTAAACTTGTCAAAAAATTGAGTGTCAATACAACAACTAATTATTTTCTCTAAACATAGTTTTGATTTTTTTAGCGTTCATGTCAGTTTCACGATGAACTGATAATCTGCCAAATCAAAATTATGTTTACTTCCTAAAAAAAGTTATGTACATATTTTCCGGGTAATCACGCGACTCGGACACATGATGGTTGTGGTATAGGTTATGACATAATTCATCATCAAGACAATGCTGTGGGGCGTTTTTTGATGGTGGTAGACTGATAGTTGTGCCCCTGGCAGTGCTACAGATGATTGTCCCTCCCGTGTGACGGTGAACATGAAATTCACCGCTTTTTACGTACCACATTAGTTAAGGCCAAGAAGAAGATATAAGAGAAGATGTAGGAAAATAAATAGTCAAAATTATGGGAAAAAAAGTAAGACTAATTCAAAATATGAACTTGCCTAAAATGATTGATTACAAATTAATGGAGAAAACATTACCTCGTGAGTTACTTAATAAAAAATGAGGGTGATAAAGTCAAAAATCCTAAAATTCGGTGTAACCATCAATACTTGCCGGTGTAAGAATCAATTCCCTATATAAGTTCTTAAGAATAATTTTGGAATGGCTGTTCGCTCATAGCTCATGTTCCAAGAAGAGGTCTTTCTGGAGGACTATCTTTGTTATGGAAAGAAAATGTCAATCTGCATCTTTTGCGTTATAATAGATATTTCATAAATTGCAAAATCTATGATGCCGAAGACTGTTCTAGTTTCTTCATCCTCACTGGTTTTTATGGGGATCCAAATGTTGCCCAAATGAGTCAATCATGGGAGCTACTTAGAAGAATTAAACCACCAGATCCAAATATTCCTTGGGTGGTCATTGGTGATTTCAATGAAATTTTAAGCCACAATGAATACAGGGGATCTTCAACAAGAAATGAGAATCAAATGCAACTTTTTCGAAACTGTTTAAGAGATTGCAATCTTGGACCTTTGCCAACTAAAGGAAGTTTTTTCACTTGGTCAAACGGTAGAGAGGGATTTGCTCACACCAGGGAAAGGCTAGACAGAGGCTTAGCAAATCCCTCTTTTATTGAAAAATACGGCTCTTCTTTTGTGCAAGTTTTAGAGGCTTCAAGTAGTGATCACAGCCCACTGGTAGTAAACATGTTGAAAGATTAGCAAAATAATATGCAGAAGAGCAGTTTCAAATTTCCTTACAGTTGGATTAGAGAACCCGAATGCCATGACATTATCACCTCTGCTTGGAATGATAGAAGAGAAGATATCCCTGTTCACAATCTCACAGAGAGATTGAATTTTATATCTTCAAAGTTGCAGAACTGGGGAAGACAGAAGAGCAGAAACAACACCAACATTTTAACAAAATCTGCATCGGGAACTTACAATTTTAAGAGAGCAGTATCCAAGCTACGAAAACCTGCAACATATGAAGATGATTCAGTCTCAATCAACAGTTTATTACTCAAAGAAGAAATGAATTGGAGACAAAAGTCAAAAGCTTTGTGGCTTCAAGAAGGAGACAAGAATACTTCCTATTTTCACAAGAAAGCTTCATCTAGAAGGAAGAGAAATACCATATGTGGTATTACTTATTCGGAAGGTGACTGGGTTACTGATCATGATGACATTGCCAAGGTTTGTGTTGACTATTTTCAGACTTTATTTACTGCAGATTCTCCTATTGATGATGATACAGTAATTAATGCTATTCCTGCCAAGATCACGCCTACAATGTGTCAGGTTCTTACAAGACCTTTTACTCAAGAGGAAGTGGATGTAGCTTTGCAACAAATGAACCCTCTGAAATCGCCTGGCCCTGATGGTATGTCTGCAGTCTTTTACCAAAACTATTGGTCTATTCTTAGAGAAGATATAAGTAATATGGTGCTAAGTCTTTTAAATGGGGATGGAGATGTTGTGGATTTGAACAAAACCTCTATTGCTTTAATCCCTAAAAAAATCAACCTACCCATATTACAAATTTTAGACCAATCAGCCTCTGTAATGTGAGCTATAAATTGATATCCAAGACTTTGGCAAACAGATTAAAAATGATCCTACATGATGTTGTTGATGAAGCACAAAGTGCTTTTATTCCTAACAGACTTATTATAGATAATGTCTGTGTAGCTTTTGAAACAGTTCATTCTATGAAGAAAAAGAGAGTGGGTAATGGCTATTTCTCCCTTAAGCTTGACATGTCAATAGCTTACGATAGAATTGAATGGAACTATCTTTACAGATGCATGTGCAAACTGGGTTTCCATATCTCCTTTGTTAAGCTGATTATGAGATGTATTACTTCAGTATCTTTTTCAATCATTCTAAATGGGAAAAATCTTGATTATTTCACTCCTACAAGAGGTCTTCGTCAAGGTGATCCGTTATCACCTTCTCTGTTTATTCTTTGCACAGAGGGTTTTAATAGTTTGATCAATAAAGCAATGGCAGAGGGCAGATTTCAAGGGTTCACTTCTATTGGTAATGGGCCGGTGATTACTAGCCTTTTCTTTGCGGATGATTCTTTATTTTTTGGCAAAGCAACTCCTGAAGAGGCTACTACTCTAAGGGGTATTATTGACCTCTACTACGAAGCTTCAGGCCAGAGAGTTAACTTTGAAAAATCTGCTTTGGTGTTTTCTCCTACTGTATCCTCTATAGCAAAAGAATCTCTCAAAGCGATCTTCCAAATACCTGCTGTAAATTGTCACGAAAAATACCTAGGGCTTCCGACTATTATTGGAAAAGAAAGGAAAAAAGAGTTTGGTATTTTGAAGGAAAGAATTCGGAAAAAGATGTCAAATTGGAAGGAAAAGTATCTATCCCCTGCTGGTAAGGAGATTCTTCTCAAATCTGTCGTTCAAGCGATCCCCACTTATTATATGTCTTGTTTTAAATTGCCTACTACTTTAATTAAGGACATAGAGAATCTTATGGGTCGATTTTGGTGGGGAAAGGACATTGAACGGAGATGTATGCATTGGACTTCTTGGTCTAAGCTGTGTAATCACAAGTTCAAAGGGGGTTTAGGTATGAGAAACCTTGAGGCTTTCAACACGGCTCTTCTCGCAAAACAGATTTGGAGGATTTACACAAAGCCTAATCTTCTCCTTTCAAGAGTTTTAAAGGCAAAGTATTTTAGGGAGAATGTTATACTAAAAGCAGATGTTGGTACCTCTCCATCTTATATGTGGAGAAGTATGGTGGGAGCTAAAGATGTTATTTTGAAAGGAATACGATATGTAGTTGGTAATGGTAGTACCATCCAAATATACAGAGATCGTTGGATCCTTGAAGGAACAGGAAGAAGAGTTTATAGCTTCCCTACTCTCCCCATTAATGTCACAGTTAATTGTTTGATCACCACAAACAAACAATGGGATTCTAGTATTTTGGATCGGCATTTTAATGCGGATGACATCTCTGCAATTAAAAGGACCCCTATTCCCAATCCTACAGTAGATGATCGAATTTGTTGGGGATACACAACATATGGAAATTACAGTGTCAAGTCCGGGTACTATGTGGCCCTTCAGATAATTTCTCAGAAACAACATAAGATGTTTTACGCAGATAGCAACACTAGAATTATGGAAGCAGACTGGACTAGAATTTGGAGATTACCTGTTCTTCAGAAGATGAAAATCTTCCTCAGGCGTTTGTGCAATAACTTACTGCATGTTATATGTAATTTGCAGCATCGTGGGCTTCAAGTGGATGTCCTCTGCCCCCTTTGTTGGATGAAACCTGAAACCCAATTTCGTCTTTTCAGAAAATGCAAGAAGATCAAGTTTATATGGAATTATGCAGAAACTCTTGTAGACTTATCTTATGACGGAAACGATGACCGACAATAGATTGCGACTGTGCTGCAGAAAAATGATGAAAACAGTCAACAGTTATTCATAGCAGCTCTTTGGATAATCTGCAACTACAGAAATTTCAGAGTTTTTGAGGACAAAACAATTCAACCTACTCAGATTTTCAATTGGATGCATATTTTTGTGGAAGATTTTAAGAAGAGCTTTTCAATTACTCCAATTACTGAAATTGAAAGTCCACCTGTTGTTTGGAAACCTCCAGCTGCTCGTTTGGTCAAAATTAATGTTGATTATGCATCCACAGAACAGCGTCATTGTGCTTGTGCTGGGTCTATTGGCCGTGTTCACACCGGAGCCTTTCTGTTCGCTACCACCATCCCCATAGCTATTTGCCCAAACTCCAATTATGGAGAGGCCTTAGCACTTCTGGAAACTGCACGATTGGTGAGAGATCTACACCTACCATTTGAAGGAATCGTCTTCGAAACGGACTCGATCAACATATGCAGATGGATCACTGAAAATAAAGAGTGGAGTAATGAATGGGGATCTCTTTTGGCAGAGCTTCGATTCCTAATTATCGATTGTTTGCATAGCAAAGTCTCCTTCACAAAGAGGACGGGGAACGAAGCAGCTCATGAGATGGCAACAAAAGGTCTCGAAGACAAGGAGGTACTGGTCTACTGGGTTTCTCCGACGACCTTCCTTCTACCGGCGCTTCACAGAGATGTAAATCAATTTGAGTAGATAGAATAAGGTCTATAGATGGGCTGTTTGTTTATTAACTTTGTTGGATCTGTTTTTGTAATGTTTTATTTTGGGCTCTGTGTTTTATTGTATCATGTGGGTAAGGTTTTATGTCCCCCCACAATTTTGGGTTGGAAGCCCATAGTAATAATATGCGGGGTTTATACCGCCCTACCTACCGGGTAGGTTCTTTCAAAAAAAAAAAAGGTAAAGAGGAAAGATAACTGTACACGAATGGATATGTTTTCAGGTCTTTCAAATAAAAATATGTTTTCTGTAATCGATGACAAACCAAATAATTTGAAAGTCTTAGTGTACGTGCGGTAATTCTTGACATTGTAATTGAAAATATAGTCAGGGAAAAAAGTCAATAAACGTTGGTATAGTCAAGAAGTATAAGTTTTGGTTGAAAATAAAATAAAACTTGTTCTCAATAGTTGTTCAGATATTCTTTTGACAAATTGTAAAATCAATATGTGGTAAATAAAAACTTAAAAAGAGCATTTTGCAACTTCTCTGATAGTTGTTTAGCACATCTTTTAATAAATAGTAAAAATTAATATATTGAAAAAAAAAGTACATGAAAAGACAAAACACGACTGTTTTGAAATGAAATTTATTGAACAAAGCATTGGAAATGTTAAAGCTTTGGGACTTTTAAATTGCCAATGCATAGAGAAATAATTCTTTTTTCAAATGCCAATGCAACTCAATGTATTAGTTGGAATTGAATTTGAGTTGGCAAATTGTAATTGGATCATATATTTGACATGTCAATTGAAATTGAGGTGTAAAGATATAATTGGTTTATTATGCCACATAAGACTACACATGGCATACACAGATTTTTTCTAAAATCCTATGTGTCATGAGGAGGATGAACCTCTCTCATAGCTTTGCTTTTATATAGATATAGATGGTTGGGGTAGTTCAATTAATGTGTTCATAATTTTACTTGACCCTCTTACCCAACCACCACATAACTCTATGAAAAATAAATACTCTAAATGTTAAAAATGTTTTCATGTAGTTAAAATAGGTTTCTTAATGCTAAAACTGGTGGATTGGTAGTTGAGGTATTTATTATTTTAGATACGGTAAATGCCAGGAAAATCACCTTTACAGATATTTAGTACTATATTAGGTAATTCCTTATTTGATTCACATTGTCCTTATTAAATATTGGTTCCAAAGGAGGCAATTCTATTCTTTGATGGTTGGAGTCTTCTTATTTGAACTGTAAGGGTTAGAAAGGAAGGAGATAAACAAACTTGAATATGAATTCGAGAGAAGTTAGAGAAAGTGGCTAGTATGGCAAAGACAAAGCTTTGTGTTTTTTTCCTCATGATTATGATGAGGAGGAATACGACTTTCCAAGCCATGGATGATGATGAAGAGTACAAGTTTCATCTTACAAAGCCACACGAGGATGATGAAACAAAAAAATCTCCTTTGTCATTGCTCCAAATGGTGATCTTAAACCTGATAGGTAATTATAAGATATGGGTTATGTTGTTTAACTAACTAGATAAATTTAATGAGGTCTTTGCCTGCAGGAGTAATATACACAAAAAAGAAGTTGAGGCAATGAATTTTTCCAGTGAGATTGAGGCTTATGACTGGTACAACCTCTATGCGTTGATGCTTGGTTTTGGGATAAGAAGGTGTAACAGAAGGTATTTTAATCTAAAAAAGAAGGATTTCACCAAGTCTAGGATCTTTGCATGTGCCTGACAAAGTGTGAGACCTGATAAGTGGAAATACAAAGAAAATCGGAAGAGGAAGCAAATTAGAAACACTCGGTGCCTCTGCAAAGCTCGAATAATAATTACAATAACTTCGCCTAAAGAGCCTTTTATAGTGGATTATATTCAACCAATGCATTCGCAAAAACTTTCTAATCCACAGTGCAGGAGCATGCACCGGTCGCACAGAAATGTGAACGAGTCAGATATCGAACACATCAGATAACTGAAGAAGATGGATTTAAAGTATTGTCAAGGATTCCTTTTGATGGTAAAACAAGCCGGTGGCTATTCCACCGTCCTTACACACAGAATGATATGTAGAAAAAAATGACTTTTCTGTACAAAATATATGTCACCGAAGAAGACGGCCAACAGATCCTGATTTACATTGATAGTCTGAAAGAAAGCAACCATTGTGTTTTCAGGAGGTAACAATATTCTATTTTTTTTACAAATTTTCTCTTAAGCATTAATATTATGCTCCTTCATACAAATTGCTATCTTATGGTTACAATTGTTATATCTTTAAATATTTAAGTTCTGATATGCTATTAGTTTGTTCTTTGATCTTTACTACATTATCTTAGACCTTACAAATACTTTCTAATATCATATTTTTATTTTTAAGTACAAATTGGGTAGCAAGCAAGAACTTCAAAGCGTATTTTGGTGTGACAAGAGATCACAGAAAGATTACAAGAGGTTTGGCGATGTACTTATTTTCGATGAAACATACAAAGCCAACATGTATCAAAAAATCTTAGTTATTCTATCTGGGGTGAACAATCACTTTCAAACTATAGTTTTTGCCTGTGCTGTTGTTCAAGACAAAAAATAAATAAATATATGAGTGGGCCTTGAGTTATTTGATGAAGGCAATGGAAAATAAGAAGCCCTTGTTGGTCATTACGGATGGTGATTTAGTCATGAAAAGTGCCATTGAAAAAATTCCCACTGGAAAAACATCGCTTATGTTCTTGTCATCGTTGTCGAAATGCTGAAGAAAAGCTGAAGAAGGGTGCCACATTCATTTCCGATTTTAAGAAATGTATGCATAGTAAGAACCCCGAGAATTTTCAGTTTGAATAATGGCAAACCATGGTAGAAAAATGGAACCTCTATGATAGTCATTTGATCCAAGTCACCTATTTTGCTCGACACATGTGGGCATAGACATACTTCAAATTCTTCTTCTTTTCCGGACAAACAACAACCTCAAGGTGCCAGAGCATAACAGTTATTTCAAGGATTATGTGTCCTTTTCGGATAAGTTGGTCGACCTTTGCAGGGGTATAATGATCGGGGTAGATAAGCTACGCAAAAAAAAAGAGGGAAGAACACTTTACATCCGACCAATCGGACCCGATATTAACAACGGGGTTCAGGCAGCTCGAGGCTTATGCATCTGAGGTATTCACCAATAATATCTTCATGAACACTACAAGAAATTATGCTTCTTAGGACAAGAGAATCGTCACAAAATATATATTTTTTTGGGCGAACTATTTTTTTTTTGGTTGCTAATTCAAATAGGGGACTGATACCGCCTTTAGGAGCTATATTTCTTTAGCATTTACCACATGTTTGATAGGTTTTTGGAGAAATTTTGAGCCTAATATTGTTGAGATGAGCATGATTTGTCACTTGTTCCTTCATCTGCTTAATTCTAGTCCAGGCATGTTCTTTATGTTGATTTATGCTTATTTTGTAAGATTTGACCGCTTGGTATACTTGTTGTTGTTGTTGTTGTCTTTGACAGGAAACAGGGCTATTGGAGTGATTGAAATCAGGAGAATGAACTTTGGAAGCAAGGAAGGGCAAGGAAAGAGGCTCGGGAACCAAAAGGGCAAGAAGTTGAAGATTCAAGAACATTAAGGCCCAGTGCATTTCGGGCCAAATTGGGCAGAATCCATGTGCGGAATTTTGCGGAAAAAATGCAATTCTTGAATATTTAGCTTCCCCACTTCGACCTAAGCAGCAAGGTACGTGAATAGAAGAGCGTTTTGAGCCAAGAATGCTAAGGAGAGCAAGGAGAACACGTTGGGAGCATCATCAAGCAAGGAGACGAGCCCGCATCAACGACATAATCCTATTTTTAGCGTTTGATCTATTATCTCTTTCTCTGGTATGAAATATTTAAACAATATGTGAACTTTTTCTATGAGAAGCTAAACTCATACTTAAGCATCTATGGAGAGCCTAGGATTTATGTTTTAATGATAACTTTTCCGGATGTTGGATGAACTTTCATGTTTAGGGTTGTGATTCAATGAATATTGTTCTACTTTCTATCATGTTGAGTTCTTCCATTGACAAGTTAGGACTAAGATGTGTTATCTTGATTATATCTTTCTTCATTCAATCATGAACTTTGCTTAATGACAATCTTAGCAGCCTAATATCTCGTTTATTATGCTTAATCCTTAGTAACTTAGGAGTCATGACCCGACCTTATTACTTAACTAGTGAGTGTGTGAAAGCAACTCAACCCTAGTTGGGATGAGTAGATGAGAAAATTCATAATCAATGAGACTGAGAAGTGAGTTGAGTAGGAATGGCTAGAAAAGGGTAGATTCGGTAGGTGTGTACGAGGAAATCCTTGAGAGAAATCAAAGCGTACACCTCAAGTAAGGGAAGAGGATATGAACACAGAGAGATGTAGGGTGTGAGTAGGGAGAGAGTAATCAATGGCAACTGTTCTTGAGAAAGAGACAGTGTATTGAATAGCAAAAGATCCGAGAGTTGCAATGGAGAGCTAACGTTCCTATATCTAGTGGGTAAGTGACCGTTATGGGGGGGTTAATGCGCCCATAAATGGCAGCTTAATAATAGCCCCCGTAACGGCACGTTCAACCATTTATGTAGGGCACGTTATGCACCTGTCCATATAAATAGGGAACCGTTAAGAGATCGACTGCATTTATGGGATACGTGAGCCTTAAACCTCTCAGCCAGTTACCAAAGGTCGCACGGGAGCTTGGTTGTCGTCCGCGCGAGACGGACCTTACTCTAGTCTCCAAACCACTAAGTCCCTACAAGTACCGTGTGGTTGGTGCGTAAGGGCCCTGTCTCGCAGCCCCCTTGTGGATAAGTATGAGCAGTGATCAGGTATACATGGAGCACGGTCAGGTGTGCTGGTTGGCTGCCACGCGGCTATGATCTGTCTGTTCTAGAATGCACCATCTACATTAGCCCCCTTTTGCGCGAATATCACGCGCGCTTGCTGTATAGTGGTGCAAAATCATCCGTGCGTGGCCTCCACGCAAATCCTCATATCAACTCGAACATCATTCGAATCCCTAGCCCCCAGACATAGCCATGATTACCTAGGGTTTTGAGACGTCATATAGCCCTTAATGAGGTGTGGCTGTTGCGAAGCTTGCCATACACCGTCCACATATTTCCGTCGATTTTCGAGGCAAGAATATCTCAGAGTGATCCGATGGGTCGTCAATTTTGCCAGTTATAAAGGTAGTGCTGACTCAGCGGACGTCTGCGTCGTGACTCTTCAGTCCTGAGACTCTATTTAAACCCTCTTCTGCAACGATTAGAACTTTTCCACCATTGTTGCTACCGAGATTTTATGAACCAGAGAGAAAATCCTCAGCAAGAAGTTGAAATCTTTGATCAAATCCTTAGACAAATTACCGAAGCAGTTTGAACGATCAAACAGCGGCAAGGTTAGTGATTCTCTCCCCCCTTTTACTTGCAATTGAAATTTGATTTCAATTGTTTTCTTCCTTTGTTCATAGCATGCAACCCATTTTGGGTTTGATATTCATACTGTTCTTCGTATCTGCCAAGACGATAATCCTTCAGATCCCCTTTTTGCACAAGTCTTTTTGTGTTTGCAGAAATGGCTCCCAAGAAATCTAACAAGGAAGCTGAGTTACTCGAATAGAGCAAGGACTTATGGTGCAAGGCCCCCTATTTGGGTGGGGATGCCTTCTTCATGGCCACCGTTAAGGCGACCACGCTCCAGGCGTCTCCTTTGGAAGAAGCATTGCAGTTAGTACCAGAGCTGGAACATTCTTATTGGGATGTGGCTAGTAACCAAGACGTGCAACGACTTGGCCTCGAAGCTGGTCTATACGCGTATACGGATGTTCTTCCCTAGGCCTTCGCGCGATAAAAGACCTCAGTGTTAGGGTCGATCACGACATGCTGCGTGTCTTGTTTTCCAGGTATTCCAAGAAGACCCACACCTTCCATTTTCCTAATTTTGAAGCCGCACCTACTCTGGAAGACGTAGAGGTACTATTTTAACTTCCAAGCATGGGAGGCGTCGACCCTTTGGACCCTCTGACTACTGATGAAGAACTCACCTTGTTTGACCAAATGAAGTCTTGCATAGCGGATTTGAAGAAGGCTGCTTTGAGATGGAAGCCAAATGCGACCTCCCCTTGTGACACATATATGTATGTGTCTTCTGGCGCGAAGAACATTTGGTCTAAGTGGGTTATGTATTTTTTCATGGATTTTGTCAAGCCAAATGTTTCCCGAGAGTGGCTAGAACAGGACCTTAAAGCTGTTATTGGCGTCGAAGGGAAGGTTGCTGCCTGGACTTTGTGCGGTTTCTTTTTTGTATAGTTGTCGCGCTACTTGATAGACGGGTCCCGTCGCAACGGAGTTTTCACCAAGTGCTTGCAATTGCCGTTAAATTGACGCTCAAGCCTAAAGAAGCTTTGGGGCCTCTCGTCTTAGGATCTTTGTATCATCGATTGGATTTGGCTGTGACACACGTTGAGCAATAAGAAGGAAGGGTTGATGTCGTTTCCTTTGCCAACATCGTGAATCTGTCCATGTGGGATTTTGGAAGGTGGCCCGCGTATGCTCCAATTCCCTCAGAGGTGGAAATATGGAATACACCTAATGCCAAGAAAATCGACCTTTTCCCTCGAGCATGGCGTTGGTACGAGACAAAGGCCCCTAAAAGCACCTTTTTCCTGATATGCGATGACATTTGCTACTTCGAGGCAAGACCATATTCCTCCCGATTAAAAAACATAGTTTTCATGGAGGGCATGTATCAAGAGGAGGACAACGCGTTCGAATCTCAACATATAACTGAAGGAGCCTGGGTTTATGGACGCTTTGTTAACTGGGTTAAAAGGGGGTATCTGCCTGCTCTTTTTGAGTAGTGCCAGGTCAGGAAACCTCGAACTATGAGCGAATCACAGTTCACTACGATCCGATTCGCGGGAGTTCTCACTTTGGCTATGATGCCCTCGCACCACCCCTATAGTCTGATTCCATCGTCAAAGGCTGTTCTAATGGGGTGCTGTACGAGAAGAGCAGCGCTCTAATAATATTTGAGCTTCCTTTGGTTCAACCCGCGCGGAACAGGCGGGGGCGGATCAGTCCTGATTGGGTTGAGTTTTGGAATTTCCAGATTCGTCGTCTCATCAAATGTCATGCTCAACTCAAACCAAGCAAAGCACTTGCTCTTCTAATTAAGGAGTATCCTTACAAAACAAACCATAGCCGGGACTCTTCGCAATATGGATTCTACTCTATATTAGCTAATGATCACCATATGTGCGCGCAGTTCATCCTCGATGAGAAGACTGCCATTGTTTTGTTGGGTTTTGAAGTAGGTAACGCAGCGGAATAACAAAAATTTAATTCCTACTTAAATGACCACCACGGATCGTCAGGAGGAGACATCATAACATGGTAAGAGACATAGTATTGTGTACCTTTTAATTTGTGAGATCACACGCAGATTGATGTCCTCGTCTCTACGGTTGATCCACGTCTAGAGGTGAGATCTAGATTCTTCCTTCAAACAAGTGCTAGCTTGAACCCGGAAGAAGATGGAAGAAGATGAAAGCAACCAAGGCAAGAGGAGGATTCAGCCTCCTCTTGGAGCCGACGGGAAGGGGGCGGACGGGCTAGGATTTCGGCCCTAGCTTTGTCTTGCTCTCTCTTTTGCTCTCTCTTTTGCTCTCTCCCACTCTTTTGTTATGTCTAATAACATTTAACATTAAGTGGGAAGGAAGCTAAAGCCTCCTTTATATACTCCAACAACTCTTTGTCATTTCCATAAAAGAGTTTCCTAGTTCTAGATGAACTTGAATTATTCCCTTCCTTGCAAATTAGTCTTACTAAGTTTGCAAGGTGTTGCACAATGATCCTTCTATTAATTAATCAATATTAATTAATCTTATATCTATCTCTACTCTATTTGACGTGTGACCCCATAGGTTTCTATATAGTTAGTAGTAACTCTTACTAACATGGAGCGGTGTCTAGCAACACATCCATGCCACTCAACCAATAGAAATTGTCAGTGATCCCGACAAACCTCTTGTGCCCAATATGTTATATTGCACTATCCCTTTATCTCCATATCCGGATTGCACACGAGACATAAATATTCACACTCGTATATCCAATCCATAGTTCCTCGATCGTGGGAATATGCTTATGCTTGCAGATAACATCAATATCTCCATATTGATTTATCAGAGTCTGGCTAAACATTCAATAAGCCTCATCCCTCGAGTGGCCGTGGATATTTAACCCCATTATGTGGGAGGGAAAAATCCTATCTACATCACTACGATCTCTAAGATTGCTTCCTATCACGCCCGATAGCCATCTTTATGATTACCCAGTTACGGTGTAACGTTTGATAACATCAAAGCGCAATAATCCACAACTAGAGTATCTAGTGACTTCAAGTCTAAGGATTGCAAATATATTAGCACTACGAAAAGCGATTGTGACTTTACATAATCTAATGTATCCTTTTCGTTGTGGGTCAATCCAGTATTCCATTACTCCTAATGCATACCCATGTGTTAGACTTGATATCTCCATATCAATCTACCCACATACTAGTCTATATTTGATCGTCCTATTAATCAATATAGTGGACTAGGGATATTTAAGATAAACAACACATTTTATCTAAGGACTTCATTATATTAAATATCACCATATATAATAAATGAATATTCTAGCCAAAACAATGTTCATACTAAATCTACGATTGCCTCTAGGGCATCTATTCCAACAGTTTTAAAGCAATCTTTCAGAGAAAGGGTTAGATACGTAGACAACTTCAAACAAGTATACGTGATTATGTTTTCTTTATCCCTCCATGCAAGCAGCTTACTCTTAACGTACCTTTTTACTTTATGACAGTGCTGTCTAAGGCGGTTCGCGTCTGGGTATCGCAGTGTAGGCCTCATAGATTTTTTGCGGGCAAAGAAGGTGACCCCGCCTGACACCAGCATTACTCTGGTGATGCCCATGACCCCCGAAGTTCAAACATTTGTCTCTGATGCGCTAGAGGCCTTACTAAAGCCAATTATCAAGCCATCCGCGAGCAAGAGGAAAGCCATCGAGTCTGGAACTAGCGATACCGCCCATACCGCCCTTCAACAATCTAAGCGTCCTAGGAGCGAACCTGCTGCCGGAGAAATTGCCACCTCAGTAGAGAAATCTCCCCCCGCGAAGAAGGCTACTACGAAGACAACATTCGTTAGGAGAAGAGGAAATCATGTCACTTCTTATATCCTCAGTGAATTGCCTGCTGACACTCTTTGTTTTTCTTTGCCGTAGGCAGCGACAGCTCTGACAAAGAGGTCGGTGGTATGATCGAGGATGAAGCAATTGACGAATCAAGGACCATGGACAAAGAAAGAGAAAGGAAAGATAAGGAAGAAGAAGATAGGGAAATTCAAGAAGCTTTGCAGAAAAGCTTTGAAGAACGGGGGCCTCCCAAAAGGCCTCCCTCGCGTCCGGTTGATAGCCAGGCATTACAAACGCGCTCAACTACTTCCCTGATGCAACAAACGCAGATGGCCTTCCACAATCTTACTGGTGATGAGGATGAAGAAGGTACAATCTTTAAGTTTGCATTATCGCATCACGAAACTGTTTTGCGTGCATTATATCATGGGGTATCTAGATATGATATGCGAAATTCAAAGGAACAGACGATAATCTTAGCACAGATATTCCATATTAGAGTGGAAAAATTGGGTCTTTTCATTCCAGCCCTCTCAACTCTCATGTTTGATTTTCATCTAGGATTAACTATGAACCCTAATTTTGAAACAGACACTGAACCGTTGGTGAGAGGGTCCCGCAGGATGCATAGTTCCGTCGCCGTGCCCCAATCCATCGTCGAGGCTAACCAGGATGGTCTAGAAGACCTGGTTTTGGTAGGAGCTGAGGTCACGCGTCAAGAGCCAGGCCCTGAACAACGAAACGATATGGTGAAAGAAGTTGCAATTGTTGAGGCTGAGTCTGGTGCTGAGAATTTCGGTGGTGCCGCCCCTACTCAGGTTTCAACAAGGCAAGTGCCTCCATCGGCACCTATCCCCGAGCCTACGCGCGAGAATCTTAATGACGATGCAGAGATGGAAGATCTTGATCATCTCGCCATGGCTCGCCCGGATGGGGATGGAGCAAATGTCGAGGACGGTAGGCTTGAGTTCATCGTTGAGCAAGTGCAAGAAGAAGAGGATTTTCATCAATAGGAGGAGCCAACTGCTATGCACGCTCGAGAAACTAGTCCGAGCGCCACCCAAGAAGCCTTGCAAAGAATTGATGCCCCTCAGGAGGTTGTTGAAGCATCTTCTTTTGCGGAGGTTCCATCGAGTGCTGCTTCCGCGATTGCTTTGCTCACCGATGCTACCCTAGAAAGACTTCAGTTAGAAACTAATGAAAACGAGCAGCGAGCTGAGCCACCCCAAGCAACAGCAGAAGGTGCTCCAGATGCCCCTGCTGAGGATGTTCACTCAATAGAGAACGAAGGTAATGAGACAGAAAAGCTGAGACTCAGCTGGAAGTGAATACTTCAATTGGAGCAAATCAAGTTCCTGTCGCGCTTTCTGATGCATTAGAGACTCAAGGACTAGGAGCTCTGCCAGAAGCAAACACTTCCGCTCCATCTAATCAAGCTACCGTCGCGCACCCTGAGGGGACTTCAAATGCCACCACCGTTCGGCCCGCTCAAAATGCTCCCTCAAGGCCGCACACTCTCCTGTAAGAGCAACTGCGATTTCGGGAAGGTCTACCCCAGCAAATTCTCCATCATCCCTTTCAGGTCTTCTTCGCGAAGATCCCTTTGATGCAGAGTTCGACGCACTTTTTGCAGAAAACCCCTGGGCAATGTGGTTGAAGCAAGCTGCTGAAGCTATTGCCTCTGGTGAGAACTATGTTTTCACTGAGGAGTACTTTGCACGCGAGCCTCTAATAGATCAATACTTGACCATGACCCCATTCCCTCTCTTTTCCTGATTGTTGAAGTAACAGGTAAATTGCTTCTGACCTTTCGCGCATAATTATCAATTGCCTTTTTCTGCCAACCTTTCTCATTATCAAGAACCTTTTCTGGGAACTCGATATTTTCAGGCATAAAGCAATCTTCTATGAGCTGGCTGATGAATCTTCGCCTCTCATATCCTCATTCCTTCGCGAGGGCAATGGAGTTGATGCCGAAGGATAGAAAGAGCCTCCTTTCCGAACTCGCAGAGGTCATGGAGAGAGTTCACGAGACGACTCCCGTCAACATCCCTCTCACAAACGCGCATCACTTCTTGAGAGTTGTTCAAAGTATCCAAAGTCTATCTCAAGGAAGATTGGACTTCGACTTCCTGATCGGCAGGCTTACCAAAGTTTAGAACTCTGTCCGTCTTAGGTTTTGCATCTCGGACCTTGCGAGGGAAAGCCGCAGGCTCCATCAACAAAGGAAGTCAATTGAGAAGGCCATAGAACAGTACAACATTCAAAAGGCCAAGAATGATGAACTGAAGAGTTACATCCTTGAGTAGAAAAAAAAAATCGATCGACCTGGGGCCCCACGACTGTATCATAAAGGGATTGTTCGAGGAAGACCAGTAGTTCAGATTCCTTGTAATTAGAATTTGAACTTTGTTTTGCTTCTTCAATATATTGTGCTATCCCATCCATCAAATTTTGTAACGCGTAACTATATTTGAACAGTTTTAATGAAGATGCTTTCTGTTACCTTAGATGGGGTTGTGTTACTCGCCTTGCTTTGGGGACTTTTTAATTTCTTGCACCCGTGCCTATCTGAAAATAGGCTTTGCCTGTCTCAGTTGCTCAACCGCGCATTCATAATCTCATTTAACTGTCTTCTTATGTTCAACTTCCGCTATAGACAAACGAAACTGAACTCATTTTTTTTGGATAGATAGGTGTGTACTCGCGTTCTTTGTCATCAAAGCAAGTAGGCCTTGGTTTTTCTATCTAGACAGATAGTCTCTATTTTTTCTGCTATCTAAACAGATAGGCTTAGCTTTTTGACTGCTATATAAACAAATAGGCTTATGCTCGCGTATTGTCACTATAGTTGCGCAAAACCGCGCGTGTGTTTACTGCAGATTGCAAAATCAGTCATGCATATGTCCACGCGGGTCTTTAGTAATTTAATGATCTCAAAACCCTAGTCCCTATAATCCATCGTCATTTCCTAGAGTCCTGTAACGTCTTATCCTTTAATAGGGCTATCCGTTACACGGTAACACAAGTGTCGTCTACACATCTTTGCCGATTTTCGAGGCAAATCCCCCAGGCTATTGATTTTCGCCTATTTTCAAGACATTGTTTACTCAAACAAGAACTGAAAGGTCATCCTCTTAGGTCCTATATAAACCTCCTTTTCGTAACTGGCATTCCATTTTTCATCACTGCCATCCCCTTGGACTCGCAAATAAGAATCCTCAGCAGCAACAGGAAACGACAAGGACAGTAATCGTGCAACCCCTTCAAAGTCTTTGTTGTTCTTTGGATTGCTCTCCACATTATAAGAACTGCTCTCTGACTTTTGATCCCCAGTTTTTTACTTGTTCATCGTATTGTAGGAATGGCTTCTCAGCCATCCACGAAGAGGGTAGCTAATTTTTCTGATCTTTCCAAAGACCTGTGGTGTAAATCCTCTTATTTGGGTGGATATGATCTTTTCCTATCCACCATTAAGGGGGGGGGGGTATCGTCGAAGGATTTCAGATGGAACACGCCCTGCAACTAGTGCCTGGACCAGAGAGTGACGATTGGGATGTGACTTTCTTTTGCACAATCAGCTTCCAGCCCCATGAGCTGTTATCCCATTTGTTCTTCACTTCAGCAGCCTCTGTTGCCTGAAGTTCATCTAGCATCTTACCTTGTAAGGGAATCAACAAGAATTCTGTTTTCTTGAGAGCATTGATGATGACGACGAATCAACAGTAGTAGTTTCCATAGTTTACCAGTCCTATGTAGGAATTTTTGATGTTTTTGAGAATGCTTTTGATGTATGGATTCTGAGTTAAAAGTTTTGCTTTTATAAAATTGCCTTTTGCTTTTGCTTCTGTTTCTGCGAACGTTGAGTTCCATTTTACTGTATTGAAAAACTCGTGTCTTGTAAGCCTCGCGCGTTACTATCATGATAACCAGCTAGCATATATGATATACTTTAATTTTTTTGCTATCTGGGCAGATAGGCTTTAGTTTGCATCTGAATGCTATCTAAACATATAGGCTTTATTCTTGCTATCTCACCAGATAGGCTTTAGTTTTGCTTCTATCTTATCAGATAGGCTTTGGATTCGCGTATGGCTGCTATCTAAGCAGATAGACTTTGGTTTTACAAAGTAATCGACTATCAGTCTTAAAACAAGAAACACAAATAATAAAATGAAGTCAGCAATTGATGAAAGAGCTCTCATATGGGAGAGTCATTATCATTAATTAAACCCTCATATGGGAGGGTATAAGAAAATATACAGTGCGAATGGAAAGCAAAAGAGAAGGCTAGGGATAGTACTTCTTAAGCCATTGCATGTTGATCCGGGTGGGAGTCTTGGCAGTCACATGGCAACATAGAATATTGCAATAGCCACTATCAAAATCTTATTGTAAGCCCGCGAGACACTCTCCTTATATTTGGTATTTGTCCATTTGGCCTGTTTGCACATCTCTTCGAGCGAAATGAGGTCATGATCGCGCTTGTTTTCATACAAGGTATTGAACGCCAGTCTCACAGAGTTTATCTTGGCCTCAGCAGGGACTACGACTTTAGCTCCATAACACAGCAAAAACGGAGAAGTCCCCGTAGGAGTCCTCGATGATGTGAGATATGCCCAAAGCGACGTACCCAAAGAATCAGGCAATTTTTTGTGATCATCCGTGACCATTTTACTTAGGATTTTGAGTAGTGTCTTGTGTGTGGCCTCCACTTGTCTGTTTCCTTTCGGGTAGTAAGGCGTCGAGCACACCTGCCTCACGTTGTACTCCATTAGTTTTGGAGCAACCTGTCGGTTGATGAAGGGAGTTCCATTGTCGGAAAAGATAGTGTTAGGAATTCCAAAGCGGTATATAATATCATCCTGTATGAACTTGAACACAGCCAATGCATTTGTTGTCTTGAGTGGAACCGCCTCAACCCATTTGGTAAATTGCTCTGTTCCAGTGAGGATGAATTGGTTCCCACGCGATGATGGTCTGATTGGACCAATGAAATCCAAGTACCAAGTGTGAGATGGCCAGGGATTTCCTTTTGCGTGCAAATCAAATGCAGGAGCGTGAACTAGGTTGCCATGGAATTGGCTTTGTTGGCATCTCCCGATCTTCGCGCGACAATCAGCTTCCATGGTTGGCCAGAAGTAAGCAACAGTTAAGAGTTGCCTGGATAACTTCGCACCCCATTGGTGTTCCACTTGATGAGACATTTCCATGACCTCCTGGATTTATTGACCGTTCAGGCATATGAGTGAGTTCTCATTGTGTTCTTTCCGCCAAAGTAAGTTTTATTACAAAATGTATTGAGCTTATTTTCTCTTAAGTTTGTCAGCTTCCTTCCAGTCACTTGGCAAGGTTCCATCTTGCAAGTAACCGATTATGGGTTTCCGCCAATACTCGTCTCCGATTGCAGCGATCTCCAGGGATTCTTTTATCAGTGCGCACTTTTCGCAATTTCTTTTTATGATGGCAGCAAAGTATGCCATCTGTGGCCAGTGAATTCCATATCTCTGCGCTTTTCTGTAGATGGAAATCTCATTTTCTCCGCAGGAATGTTGATGAATTTTCTCCAACACTGCTCGACCTTCTTCCTCCGTCACGCATAGAATCAGAATTCCTCCAGGTCCCTTGTTGTACAACAAGCTATCGTGTATGCAAAACCCTTTCATGGAAACCCATCTTTCTTTGCTTGTTCCTTCGGCCATTACGCGCATGATGGGCTTTCTCCAATCTGCTTTGTCATACTCATCATCACGTAAGTCCCTTACCAGGGATGGAGTTGTCTTGACTTTACTCGAGATTTTTGCTGGGCATTTAACTGAGCTGATCTTCGACCATATGGTAGCCAATGCATCCGCATGTCGATTATCGGCTCAGGGGGTGTGCTCATACTTGATGGAATCAAACTTCTGAACCAGCTTCTGCACTATCGATCTATAGTTAAGCAAGTTAATCTCCTTCAGTCCATACTCCCCTGAAGCCTATTTCACAATTAGCTTAGAATCTCCCATTAAAATTAGATTCTGAACTTCCAAGGCCTTGGCTGCAAGCAATCTTGAGATCAGAGCTTCGTATTCAGCCTCATTGTTGCTCACCGCGAAGTCTAGCTTGGTCGACATTCCAATGACCTCTTGATCAGGCTTAATTAACACAACTCCAATTCCACCCCCTGACCTTGTCGATGATCCATCAAAGTACAGCTTCCAATAAAGGTGACTGATCGCATATATTTCTGTCCCTTCAAGTTCACCTTCCATTAACAGCTCACAATTCTCATCCAGAAACTGTGCCAACAAGTCAGCCAGTGCTTGGGACTTGATAGCCTTAGGTCGCGCAAAGACTATGTCGTATTGGGAAATGGTCACATACCATTTTGCCAGTCTCCCGCAAGGAGGCGAGTGCCCCAACAAATAACGAATATGATCGTTTTTTGTTATGATGACCACTCTGTGGGAAGCAAAATAGTGCTTTAACTTTTCAATAGCGAAAAATAAAGGGAGACAATGACACTCAATGTCCGTGTACCTGGATTCCGCAGACTGGATTATGCGCGATATATAGTATACTGGCATTTCATGTCCCTCAAACTCCTGAGCGAACAACGCTCCAACAGATCTTTTTGTTGAGGTTAAGTACAGTATCAAAGGCGATCCCAGTTGTGGTGCGATCATGAGATTCTAGTAATTTATTTAACTTTTCGAACACCGCTTGATGCTCCTCTGTCCAGAACGTCACGTTCTTTTCGAGCAAATTGCCGAAGCAGAAGGCCAACTCTGCAATAGCTGATATGAATCTCCTTAGGTACGACATCTTTCCTAGAAACGTCTTCAATGCACTCTGAGACTGTGGCGTAGGTAAACTGGTGATTGCCGAAATCTTCGCGGGATCAGGCTCGATCCCGTGCTGGTGAATTACACAGACCAAGAATTTTCCCGAAGTTACCCCAAACGCGCACTTCATGGGGTTCATATTCAACAGGATAGATCGACACCTTTCAAATACTTTCCTCAAGTATTTCCAATGATCCTTCTTCCTCCTTGACTTGATCACCAATTAGTCCACATAGAACTCAGCCTCCTGATGCATCATATCATGGAACAGCGCCATCATCGCGCGTTGGTAAGTAGCCCCTGCATTCTTTAGACCAAAAGGCATAACTGTATAGTTGAAGACCCTTACAGGTGTGATGAACGTCGTATTCTTCGCATCTTCAGGGTCCATTTTGATCTGATTGTAGTTGCTAAATCCATCCATGAAGTTAAACATTTCATGGCCTGCAGTGGAGTCGATCAGGAGATCTATGTTTGGCAACGGGAAAACATCCTTTGGGCAGAACTTATTTAGATCTCTAAAGTCGACACAAACGCGAAGGCTCCCATTCTTTTTCAGGAAAAGAAAAATATTAGCAAGCCATGTGGGATGATGATTGGGCTCGATGAATTTTGCATTCAGCAATTTCACTATCTCCTCCTTTATCTTGACATTTATTTCAGGACGAAAGTTTCTCGCAGTTTGTTTCATTGGCTTTGATCTTGGAATAACATCCAGTCTATGCATGCTAATACCCTGGTCTAGCCCCAGCCTTTCGTCATAGTACCAAGCAAAAACGTCTCTGTATTCCTTCAGCAATTCGAGCAATTCTCGCTCCTCTTCGTTGTTAAGGTCTGCACTCAATAAGTCTTGCCTCTTCTTTTTCTCAGTTGGGCTCAGGATTACCTCCTTCAATTCTTGTATCTGAGGTTTTGGGCGATCCTCCATGCATTCAGGAGCCTCCTTCAATTCTTCCAACAATGTCTTCCCCTTAACTTCGTCTGGAGCTTCTATCAGCTCGCAAATTTGCTCAGGGACACCTTCGATGGGACGGGCCGAAGATGACCTCGCACACCTTCAGATGCGATAGCATTTCTTCCAATTGGAAAAGAAGCTTCCTACCTTCTTGCCTTCCTTGTTATGATCGACAACCCTCTTTAGGGTTGTGACTGGTCCTTGATATCTTCCCATTTGGTCAAGGGAGTCGGCTGAAACGAAGCCGGATTTACTTCGTCTTCCATTTCCGCGAACCACACTGCCTCCGACATGTGCGCCTCCTCTAAATTAAAAGGGTTCACTGAGGCAGGTATCGCAACCACTCTGTCCTTCCAAATGGCCTTCATTACTTCGTGAGCCGTGGAAGGCACTGCATCAAAACGGTGGATCCATGCTCGACCAACTATCATATGATAGGTGGTATTGGCGTCGATGACGTGAAACTTGGCGGAACACTTGATTTGGCCAATCTGGATTCCCAGACGGATCCATCCGGCAGTCGTTCGTCTTGCTCTCTGGAATTCCATCCACCTCAAGGGTGCTGAGTGGAATTACATTCACCGCAGCTCCTCCATCGAAAAAAGCTCTTTTAAACTCGACGTCGTTGATAATAGCAGTCACATATAATGGCATCTGATGGCCCGCATTTGTCCTCTTGTCTGACTCATCAAACGTCATGACCAGGCCACTTGATCGCGCGGCCCTGATGACTTTGCTGTTTGAAACAAAAAGCTCATCTCCATAGTATTTTCCCACCCTCAAGATGGCATTCGTCATCTCATGCCTGCAGGTGCTACAGAAATTCATGTCATCAAAGAATTAATCAAACTTGTTGGAATCTTTTATCTGTTCAACGCGTGCATCTTCTGTGTCCACGCCATAATCCTCGTCTTCGCGGACTTCGGCTACCACTAGGCTTCTCTTTCCCCTTACGCTCCTGTTGCGCGTGGGACGGCAAGGGATTACTACGCACGTCCTTAGCTGGTTCATCGAAAACCAACTGTCCCTCTTTGATCTTTCTGCCCACCAGCCATCTGAGCTTCTTGAATTTCCTCATTGGGTGCATGACTTGCCCATGGCATTCACACCATCTGGTATCCCGCAGTTGCTCTCCGGAGGGCTTATACTCTAGTTCTGGTAAAATTCCATCCTTCCGCCACCTCTTACAAAGAGTTATTGCGTCCTCGATTGAACATGGAAAAGGTGGTGCCTTCCTGGGTGCGGGTCGCTGTTGCTTGTGAGGGGATGATGTCGCATTTACTTCAACATCTCGCCCGCGCTTGTATCTGAACCTCCCAATCTTGAAGCCAGAGCTCAATATTCCTCGTGCAGTCAATCAATTTTTAAAAGGTAGGAATATTCAAATTGATTAACATACTGTTAGCAATTGGTGCGCCCATGTGGGGTGCCCAAAGCAATTATCGTAACCTTATTGGGTTAGTTGCACTAATGCACAAACTAGAGGGGTTAGTAGCTATGGCTCAAACCCTAGGGGTTTATGTGCAAACCTATGAGAAGTTTTGCCTATATAAGGAGGCAGCCTCCTACACATTATGCTAAGGCTAATGGCTATTCCATAGAGAAAAGTTACTCTGTCTAGATTCATACTAGTTGTAGAGAACCCTATTCTCTCTCCAACTTCATCCAAGGAGGTGGAACGTGGTGTGGATCATAGTGTTCCTCCTCGAGATTCACACTAGATTGGTGGGAGCAAGATCAAGAAGGAGGCGCGTGAAAGCAAGCAACAACCGATCATCCGCTGCATAAAGGAGCTTAGGAAGACAAGGTAAACACATGAATCTTCCGCTATAATTCATGTTGCAGATCTGTATATGATAGATCCTTCCTGCCCTTCATTGGTATCAAAGCCTTAGGCTTTTTTTTCGTGTCTCGTTATGCGTTCCCGAATCTGTTTAGAAAATCGAGTTTCTGAAATTTCATAACCAGTAGCCGAAACCTATATGGTTAGGTAGGGTTTTTCACGAGGATTCTAGAAATATAAATTTTATATTTTTTGGATTTACGATGAATTAGTTATGAATTTTTAAAGATTCGGAACTGTATTAATCTGGACTGCTAGATCCAATCAGTAGAACACGTTTTTCAAAAACTTGTTAAAATTGGATTTTGACCACATAATCAGGATTTGGACGAAAAGACGATCCCGGAAAAATTAATTTCGTCGGGAACGGAGCAAGGGAAGACGGCGCGTGGGCTTCACGCGCCACCGACGCCGCCTCCACGCGCGGCCACGCGCCGCACGCGCAAAAGGGCTGGCGGCGGTTGCTGAAGTGGCCCTAGGGTTGACGTGGCATATGACATGGCGGTGCCACGTCAGTAAATGGCAGACGCGACGATGACGTGGAAGCCACATGTCAGCTGACGTGTCAGCTAACATGGCGATGGCGTGGCGGGATGACGTGGCAGATGAAGTCAGCATGTGTGCTGACGTGGCATGCCACGTGGCATGCTGACGTGGCACATGGCCGACGTCGGCGCGTGGCGGATGCGCCCACGCGCGGCGGCGCTTGAGGGCGCGTGCGGCCTCCTCCCGCCGTCATTTTTCGTCCGGTTTTGTCCTAGGGACTCCAAATTAAATTTCCTATTTTGTGGATATTTTTTCATAATTTTTGGAGCGACGGAAAATTTTAGTAATTTCCAGATTAATTAATTAGTGTTTAGCACACTTCGCGAGGGAGTTTGACGACCTTAAACACACTGTTTTGAGCCCAAATTTTTTCTGGAGACTTCGGTCATTTTTCCCTACATTTTGCCATAGGTGGTGAGACCCTAAGTGGTAGGGAGCGATTTTCGATCTTTTTAGTTGATTAGATTATTGCTTATTAATTTCCAGTAATTATTGTTTAATTCTGGAAATTTCTTGAAAATTCCAGTATGTTTATTATATTGTTATACATGCTGTTGTGGGTTGAATGGATGTGTTTGGTGCATGGATGTGGCATAGATGTTTTATATTTTGGTTTTGGTTTTGTTTTTGAATATGTAATCAAAATACGGCCTGCGTGTCGTGCCTCTCTATACTCTAGTGTCTTCTCTTCTCATCCACTCGCCTCTATGAGGTTACTTCTTATTAGAAATAAGATAGTTAGTAGAGATTGAAGATTGAAGCTTCAAGAGAGGTGGCCAAACCAAAAGCTATGGCGCAAGGTGCATGGAGAAAATAGATGGTCTAAAGGAGCCTCAAGCTTGGAGTCCTCAAGTAGGCGAGATGGCATGATATGGAGTTCAAGACTTGCTCAAGAAGTACTCTCAATAGTGCGAGTGCACCTTAGGGGCCACATCCATTGCATATTTATTTATGCTTATGCTTGTTTTATGTTATAACTGCGTGTGATTGGATATATATGTTTAACCTCACATGCTAAAGAACTAAAACAAAAGAGCTCACATAAGGACATGATTAAAATTGATAGGAAATCACAAGTGATGATATTTGATTCCTATGATATACGCTAGGTTTTGGTGGAGTCCTTGTGAGGAACTATTAAGTTTAATCAATGTCACATGTTATTTTGGAGCTAAGTAAATGCTAGTGATTAACTTCCACAATGTCTCTATCAATCGTGTCTAAATCGAAACTGTAAAGGCTAAATGGTGACAACAACGACATGATAAGCCGTCGTACTATGTGACCATCCGTTGGACATAAGTTGTCAACCACCTACAAAGATGGTAGAACCTGTGATGAATAAGTTGTCACAGCAGCACATAGACATTATCTTTAGGCTCACCAATAGTGGGAGGCAGCAGTCAAGATAATGTCATAGAGCATGCTATGAAAAGGTGGGGAAATGACCTCATCAGCATGTTCAAGACTACTTTTAAAATTGTAGGAAGCCAAAGAAGTATCTTGGATCCATCTTAGCCATTTGCGTACATAAGTTGTGAGTAATGACTCATAATAATCCTACCTTAACTATGAGTTATGGCTCATGTCATAATATTGAGAACTCGACTTTAACTTCTGAGATTGATGCCATGTATGATAATAGAGTTAAGGGTTGTCAGGTACAAGCTATCCGATTTGCAATTTGCTGCAATCTCTGCCACGTGTCATGGAACGTTAATATGACACACTTTGCACGTGTCAGGATGTTTGGATAAGACCAAAACATCACTCTGTTCTAGGATCTAAGCAAAAAGAGTTTGCTAAGAATACTAGTCCAGCATGCTTCGGATGCCTAGGCAATATATGATTGCGAAAGGCTATTAGTGAAGTATGATCATACTTAGTGAAGTATGATGGGCAGATATAGTCCCTAGCCCGGTATCAGGACCAAGGCAACAGGTGGGGCAAGGATAAAGGAATTTAGGGAAAATATTGGTATAAGGCCAGTATTACCCAAGACTGACAAACGCAAAAGGAGCAAAGGAGTTTTTCTAAGACAAGAGAAAAGGCCAAACCTGGCAAATATATTCTCGTCTAAGGATCCAAAGGATTATCTTTGAGGGAGTAGCCACCAAAATTTGTTTTGGTCACAGTTTTAACTTTGGATATGGTTATATCATGGTGTTTGCGTTCTTAAGATTCTAGCATGAATGACGCCTCAGAATTCTTGGATGTCAACTTAAGAGTATGACTTAAGATTCTGATATGTGGCGCGCTAGATTAAGACACACATTGACAGGAAAGGATGTTCAGGCTAGCTAGGGCAGGCCTGCTTGGATTTTGCCCAAGGTACCCTTACCTGTGTGTGGTTCTTGCCGGACATGAAAGGCAAAACACAAATCATCCAGTAGAGCATCAAGGACTACTGAGCCTTTGTATATTATTCATTCTGTTGTTGTGTTCCATTAAATTGTTAAAGCTAAGGCATGGTGCTTACTATTCCATCACATTCGTAGATGATTGTCCGCGTCTCAACTATGTGTGCTTGGGCCACATAAGTCAGAGGCACAAGGGTGCGTCAGACATGTCTCTACAAAAGGTAGAAAACCGTCTGGATAAAAGGATATTTCCTTGGCCAGAATGAGACTGGAAGTATCTATCTTAGCAAGAGCAATGTGATGGAAAGAAATAGTAAAGCAGTTGGCTATTCCCACGCTCCAGCAGGATGCTGTAGAGAATAAGAGGAATAGATTACTGCAAGAGATGGTCCGAAGTATGATAGAGCGTGCAAAGCACAAGTTCCCTATTCGGAGGAAACACTTTGCTGAACAACTATCAAGATACTCAACCATAAGTCCACCAAGCCTGTAGCCACTACACCCTACGAGATGTGGACCAAAAGGCAACCCATATGAGGTCACCTTAGGCCATGGGGGATCGGCAGCTTATGTACTAACTAAATTTCAAGTCAGGAAGAGGTTCGTTGAGAAGTAAGTCTCTACGAAATAAAGGTTTCACTGGATGACACCCCATCCCTGAATGATCAACAGGAAATATTTCCTACAGATCTTCAGGACAGTGGGAGTAACATGCCTAGTGAACAGCCCATCATAGATTATTACTATGTGGAGGAACCCTCTTTGCGTAGGAGCGCTCTTTGGAGCATATCCCGTCGATGAATTGACATCGAAAGGAAGACCATAAGGGTCACCACACAATAGAATGATGAACCAAGGATATTGTCCCAGTATATTTCATCACCTGATGAGAAGGAATTTGAAGTTAGACCCTAGATGGAAGAAACGTATCTTCATGGAGTAACGTATCTTCTTATGCTATTCGGAACACTCTAGGGGTTGCGTATTTGAAACGCAACAGCCGATAAGTAGCATAACAAAATGGATTCACGAGATATATGATTTCTCATAGGAGATGTCCATAGTTAAGGGATATGTTCGTAGAGATGATAATCTCCACGAGCATGGAGGAACCGCTGGAAGATACCCATCGATTATGAGGAATTAGTCCCTCAAGGATCCTTCGGACAGTGGGAATGACTTTCCAAGCAGGATGCTACATCCATAAGGGATGAAAGCAAATGAAGATCCTCCTATGCAAAGGAATTTCTCATAGGAGCATGCCCCATCGACTACTTGAGATCGAAGGGATGATCTTAAGGATCACCTTGGATAAACGATAGGATAGAATTCTAGGCCTTATCGTTCCCTAATTATGAAGAATGAATAGTAAGCTTTACAGGATGAATTAGAGTCTATAAAGGGCCAACCGAGTTTAAGGCTAGGTTGTATATCCGACTGGATGGAAGACTATTGGAAATTAATGGATTTCCAAGATCAATCAGAGACCCAGACGGAAGCGTGGTAAGGCATATGACTTGCGTAGAAGCTAAGAAGGCTACACTCATTCTGAGAGTAGACATCGACGAGTTTGAGTCGATCCGACGAATTTGCGTTGGTTCAACAAGATATCCTTCCCAGAGGTTTGGGTGGTAAGGATTACGTTGATTAGCTTGGTAGCATCAATAGTTGTGGATCCATTCTCGATAGACGTGACGACTGAATTTCTCAATGGAGAAATCCTAGAGGTGACTAAGGTCAAATGCACAGAATGTGTACAAGCTATCTAAGTCCGTATGGGATCTTATATGGTCCTCTGGACAGCTGTATTTCATCAGGGATCGTTTACTATATGTTTACGATAACAAATGGAAACCGCTGTGTGTCACTCTCACTAGTAGAGGGTTGGTGATCACATCACTTAATATCAATGACACACTATTGAGATGCCTATCATACAAGCATATGGCCTATGATAAGAGCTAGATGTCTATCAGTAGAGCTAGGAGCCTGTCAGACGGATTCAATTGTCACATTGGAAATAAGTTCCAAGGTGAGGTTGGTTATGGCCAATCGAACATGGTTAGTACCCCGAACCATGTATAATCTGTGTAGAGAAAGCCAGATGCGAGAGCTGATAATTGATCACAATAGTGTGACATGGCAGCACTCGGGCTGGTGGCCATAAGGGCTACCGGATTGTCATCTGCATAGTGGTCCTTTGCAAGGATAAGACATGCGCTCTGATCAGAGTCTAAACACTATGGCGCATATTCCCCTTGAATAACGCCCGCTTATGAGTGACCATGAGGTGATGAGTAGAATTAGTCCCTGGGATTCCTCATCGTGTGAGCCTCTTCGATCATATAAAGATGATTGACACTGTATACCCTTTGTACTTACGTCTGTTTCATGAGGAGACGGGTAGGTGGTGCTACTTTGGCGTGACACCTTACGGATATGGATGATTCGGCCTTCCGGACACTGCTGGGAAAGCAGCTGAGCCGAATCTGAGTGACACATGTATGTAAGGAAAGATTCTCGTTGCATCGCTCTTTATTATCTTCATTGGGCCCACCTGCAAGATCTTATGGGATCATGTAGGATATGAAAATATAAAGGAGATGTGAACTCATTGGAGCATGGCCTTCGGGAAAGGGCAGGTGCTCATGATCCACGAGATAACAATCGGAGGAATCTGGGGAATACGAGAGTTACGGAGAGCATTATTACTGTTGTATGTTTTAAGGGTGCCTTCCTACGCTGGCTATACGAGTTTGGTATGTGGATCTCCCGAGAGGGTGCCTTCCCATGCTGGCTATACGAGTTTGGTGTACGGATCTCCCGAAATGCAGGTACTCTCACCGGTCACACGCCACGGCCACACAATACTCTTTTTTAGATGATAGAAAGTTGGAGATTGATAGAGACTAGATGGATTGTGCAACCCCACTGTGCGAGTGGGAGATGTTAGCAATTGGTGTGCCCATGTGGGGTGCCCAATGCAATTATCGTAACCTTATGGGGTTAGTTGCACTAATGCACAAACTAGAGGGGTTAGTAGCTATGGCTCAAACCCTAGGGGTTTATGTGCAAACCTAGGAGAAGTTTTTCCTATATAAGGAGGCAGCCTCCTACACATTATGCTAAGGCTAATGGCTATCCCATAGAGAAAAGTTACTCTGTCTAGATTCATACTAGTTGTAGAGAACCCTAGTCTCTCTCCAACTTCATCCAAGGAGGTGGAACGTGGTGTGGATCATAGTGTTCGTCCTCGAGATTCACACTAGATTGGTGGGAGCAAGATCAAGAAGGAGGCGCGTGAAAGCAAGCAACAACCGATCATCCGCTGCATAAAGGAGCTTAGGAAGACAAGGTAAACACATGAATCTTCCGTTATAGTTCATGTTGTAGATCTGTATATGATAGATCCTTCCTGCCCTTCACATACCTTTGCACTCGTCGCGCATGCCCTGAAGACATATATCCACCAAGCGGCCTTCTGAGACCTCATCGATGCACTCCAAGGACCTGGTTCTGAACTTTTTGAGGAAGGCGACTCCCTCTTCATCATGTTTCTGGTGCATGCGAAAGAGATGTATGGTGGTGACCTTCTCCTTAACTTGGAAGAATTTCGTGTAGAATTTCTTCACCATGTCCTCCCATGTATTGACAGAACCTGGTTCGAGTGTCCTGTACCACTTATACGCGACAGTCCCTAGAGATTTAGGGAATTAGCGCATCAACAACCTGGTATCGACCCCATGAGGGCCCATCATGTCGACGAATCTCATCACGTGCTCATGCGCGTTCCCGATGACACCATCGAACTTTTCCCGTTTGGGCGCCTTGTACCCAACAGGATTAGGCATCAGGTATATGTCTCGCGGGATAGGGGTATATTGTCGACTTTTGGGATGATCGTGTCTGCAAAGCTCTGATTTGCCATTGTACTATCCAACCGTTGCTCCACGGCCGCGACGTTAGAAGGTGTGCCTCCCCCCGGGGTTAACGACGATGTTGCAACAATGCCCGGAATATAGGGCATATTGGGATCATAAGGAGGCGGAAGTGCATAGATTCCCTGAGCCCCAGTCGCGTATGATGGCAACGCAGGGTATGACGAGGCATTTCCAGCAGATACGAGGGACGAACCTAATTGGTGTGTTGGTGGCTGAGGTGTGGGGCCATTGGGTAGAGAAGATTGTGGGTTTAGTGGAACGAGCGTGTGCACCATAGAGGTTGTGTTTACCCCAGGTAGGGGTGGCTGGGCTGCAAGTGGTACAGCTAAATCCCCTTGAGAAGTGTTCTGAGCGAGTCCTCCCAAGATTACCATGATCTGGGCGATCTGGGCTGACTGATCCTGCATAGCTTTGGTTTGGCTTTGGATCGTGGCATGTACTGCCTCCAAGGAGGGATTACTCCTAGTAGTCGCTTGGGTGTTGTTGGTATTGGTGGTAGTATTGTTGTTGGGAATCTCCTCTCTCTGGGTTTCTTCCCCAAACGAGACAGGTCACCATCACGCCGGTTGGTTTCAAGAGACATGGTTGCTGGGTTAGTTGATTGAAACTGTGAAAGTGGGTGTGTTTCACGTCGGGTTCACCAAATTGTGTACGAGGAAATCCTTGAGAGAAATCCAAGCGTACACCTCAAGTAGGGGAGGAGGATATGAACACAGAGAGACGTAGGGTGTGAGTAGGGAGAGAGTAAGCAATGGCAGCTGTTCTTGAGAGAGATACAGTGTATTGGCTAGCAAAAGATCCGAGAGTTGTAATGGAGAGCTAACGTTCCTATATATAGTGGGGAAGTGATCGTTATGGGGGGGGGGGTTAATGCGCCCATAAATGGCGGCTTAATGATAGCCCCCGTAACGGCACGTTCGACCATATATGTAGAGCACGTTACGCACCTGTCCACATAAATAGGGAACCGTTATGAGATCGACCGCATTTATGAGATATGTGAGCCTTAAACCTCTCAGCCAGCTACCAAAGGTCGCGCGCGAGCTTGGCTTTCGTTCGCGTGCGACGGACCTTACTCTAGCCTCCAAACCACTAAGTCCCTACAAGTCCCGTGTGGTTGGTACGCGAGGGCCCTGTCTCGCAGCCCCCATGTGGATAAGTATGAGCAGTGATCAAGTAAACATGGAGCACGGTCAGGTGTGGTGGATGGCTGCTACGCGGCTATGATCTGTCTGTTCAGGAATGCGCTATCTATAGTAGGAAATCGTGAAGTGTCCGTGTGGTGATGGTCTGAGAGGACATTGTTCCGTACACTGTCGTTAGCCTGCTAGAACGTATCAGTAGTTAGAGTTGGCTTGTGAGGGACAAATCGGTACCGGTGTGTAGAACGACAAGAGACCGATAGGTAATTGTGAGCGCCATTAACCAGCTTAGCTAACTAAGAATTTTCGTGTTTGAACATGAAATCTGGAATCGTCAAAACTACCCTAGGTGATCTATAGATTTCCTAGTCTTCTCTCCAATGGTTTAATCTAAATCATTTCTTTTGCTCAATTTTACTTATAGTTTCTAGTAACTTGATTGAGGGTGACAACACTTCAATTGCAAACCTTTTTACCGGTTACTAAGTAGGTTAAATTAGTTGTTAGACTTAGAAAAGTAAGCACCTTCCTTGGGTTTGATAACTCGGAGTCCCAAATACTCCATTATATTACGTGACCGTATACTTGCGCAGCAACGCCTAATATAGACGCGTCAGGGAAAATAAATTTTAGTTAACCATGTCGTCGCCTATAGAGCGTCCCTAAAGGTAACGGAAACGAAATGATGCTTTGTGAATAAAAGTCTTTTTGCTACATAATTTCTTCGGCGCCTGTAATAGGTATTTGTTACGAATTTTGAATTGACGCTCATGAAAGTTAGTCGAAAAAAAAGAAACGAACTGTGACGTAATCCATCGTCACCTATGCATATTACTAGTTACATTATTTGTTCGTCTCTAGTCACTTGACGTTGCAAATACAAAGAGATATGGAGAAATTTTAAATCGTTGTAGAATATTAATAATTACCACCAAAATAAAACTGTCTCTAATACATGTTTCTAAAATCTAGCAACATATTATCACCGTTAACTGTCAGCTGTAAAAAAGTTTATTTTTATTTTTGTTTAAAAAAAAGTCAAATAGTAACATTTTTTGGAACTTCTTGAAACAAAGTTAACGTTTTGAATGATCCCGTATTAGCGTGGTAGAATCCGTCCAAAATTAATTGTATGCCTAAAACAAAGTTTGGTCTCTTATAGCAACAGGAAATCAAATTTATTTGTCGTCGATTGTTCTCCGAACAAACGGAAGAATGTAGCTATATATTTTAATGTTTTGTCAACGAATTTTATTGTTCTGTAAAGAACAATAAGGAAGGAACAAAATAAACAACTTTATTGAAGAGAAAATAGGTCATTATTATTAATAAAGATGAAAACTGGAAACTACAATAGCTTATCAACACAAACGAAGCTATTGGCTTTATTAGATAAATCCATTAAACTAACATTCCTAACTTTCGGAAACATAGCTACCGATCAACTGTAGTATTACCTGCAGAAGGGGATGGAGTATGCGGTGGCGCGATTCTTGAAATAAATTGTTCATACACCATTTGACGAGCCGCCATCTCTCTCATTTGCTCCATCATGTCAGCCATTTGACTTTTGTACTGCTCCAATTCATCCTCTAATACTGCATTTTATGATATTGAGCTAGAGTCATTTTTCCTACAGCTAAGACTTAAGGTATACGTTGATCGCTTTCTGAGTACCTCTTTCACAATCTTAGCTGAGCAAAGTAGTTGTTGGCCCTCTTGGGTGGGATTCGATTTTAATGCTAACATTTGCTCCTGCACATAAATATGTAATATCAGATCACTTCAAATACTTGTCTTTGGCTGTAAGAACTCTCTCGAGATTATACCAATCTTAGATGATAACTTTGATGCTTGTATACCGTTAAGAGGTCTTTCTTTTTATTCATCTGCACTTATATGTAACTTTCCATATGCTCTATTAAGCTTCTCAAGACCTAACCCTGTTGTGGGTCCACGACCATGCTTCCTAGTTCCTGCTGCATAGATGTAATCAAGGTGAAAGTTTTGAATAAAAATGTAATTTTTTATTGAAACAACCAACAACAAACTATGTGAATTAATTTACCTTGGTTGTTAACCAACAAAGTAGTCCGAGTCTGTGAAACCACCAAATTACTTGCCAAATCATTTGAAGTATTAGATGTTGTAGGCAATCTGCCAAATCTTCCTCCGGGTGCCATTTATGTCAACAAATTAGTATATTATGTACACTTAAGAAAAATAACTTGAAAAAATGATACACTATGTTAAAGTTTCAGATCAGTTGACAATGAGAGGGACTGACCCATGACCTTATAAGCTACACACAAGGTTAAAACATTCGCAAAGTGGGACAAATGTTATCAGGTTAAACTTATGTAAGGGACAAAGCGTCATGTAATGTGGTATGGTAATCATGGTTAACACTCTGTAGGGTTTTGATTCATGGAACGCGCAAACGGAAGCATAATCAAATAAAAGCCATGCAAAACCCTCCAAGGATCACAAGTCTAGATGCATAACGATAGTGAAGGTAAGAAATCATAAACACACCTTTGGGTTCTCCTTGATGACTTCAAACGCGAAATAGTGTCACGTTCTCTATAGTTGATCCACGCTTAGAGTTGATCCTAGATCTCCCAAACTCCTTGGTGCTAGCCCGGAATAAGAGGAGGGTGAAGGAATCACGTAAAACGAGACAAAAGAGGGGCTTCGGCCCTCTTTTTGGCCGACGGGGTGAGGGCGGCGGCAAGGGGGTCGGGTTCGGCCTCCTTGTTGCTTGCTCTCTCTCCTTTGTTCTCTCCCACTCTTGTTATGTTCACTAATGAGCATAAGTTATGAGGAAGGAAGGAAGGAGGGTCCTTTATATAGTCCAACAACTCCTTGTTAACTACCTAAAGGACTTATTCTAGTCCAACTAGAATTCAATTTAGTCCCTTCCTTGCAAATTAGTCCCTACTAAGTTTGCAAGGGTTTGCAAAGTGATCCTTCTTATTAATTAATCCAATTAATTAATTCCCAAATCTAGTACAACTCTATATAGCGTGTGACCCCATAGGTTCTATCTAGTTGGTAGCAACTATTTGCTAATATGGAGCGGTTTCTAGCAAAACATCCATTCTAGCCAACTAATAGAATAGTCATCTAGACAACCTTGTACAAGTAATTGTCTCATCCCTTTGCCTCCATATCCGGATTGGACACGAGACATACAAGTCACACTCGTATATCCAATCCATAGTTTCTCGATCCATGGGAATAGCCTTATTCGTGCAAATAACATCAATATCCCATATATTGATTTATTTGAGTCTGGCCAGACATTCTATAAGCACTATCCCTCGAGTGGCCTAGGATATTTGCTCGCGTTATGTGGGAGGGGCAAATCCTCTCTACGTCCACTACGATCTCTAATCTTGCTTCTCATTGTATCCAGTACACGCCTTTATAACTACCCAGTTACGGTGTAGCGTTTAACGCTACGAAGATCACAATGATCCACAACTAGAATATCTAGTGACTTCAAGTCTAAGGATGACAATACCATTGCACCGCGAGAAGCACTTGTGACTCAACATAACATGTATGTAGCCTTCTCGGTGATGGGTCAATCCAGTGCAACATTCCGTAATGCACACCTATGTGTTGGATCGTGATATCTCCATATCAATCCAACCCCATACTAGTCTATAGATGATTGTCCCATTTAATCATTATACTTGACTAGGGATATTTAAGATAAACAACACGATTGTAAATCTAAGGACTTCATTATATTAAATATCCAATAAATAATAAATGAATTTTCTAGCCATATACAAATTCATACTAAACTAGATTGCCTCTAGGGCATCTATTCCAACAGTCTCCCACTTGCACTAGAGCCAATCTGGCGCATCTCGTATGCCCATACTCCTAGTGTGCCCTTCATGCTTCCACTGCGTGAGAGGCTTCGTAAGCGGGTCTGACAGATTATCATCTGTAGGAATCTTGCATATCCGAACGTCTCCTCTATCGATAATATCTCGAATAAGATGAAACTTCCTGAGCACGTGTTTGGACTTCTGGTGCGATCTTGGTTCCTTTGATTGCGCGATCACCCCAGTGTTGTCACAGAACAACTCCACTGGATCCGCAATGCTAGGGACCACACCAAGTTCAGAAAAAAACTTTCTGATCCAAACAGCCTCCTTTGCTGCGCCATTCGCAGCAATGTACTCAGCCTCTGTTGTAGAATCAGCTACCGTCTCTTGCTTGGAACTCTTCCAGCTCACCGCTGCTCCATTCAGGCAAAACACATATCCCGACTGTGATCTAAAGTCATCTCTGTCGGTTTGGAAGCTTGCATCAGTGTAACCCCTTACACGCAACTCTTCCTCACCGCCAAATATCAAGAAAGCATTCTTAGTTCTTCTCAAGTACTTTAGGATGTTCTTGACAGCAATCCAGTGACTCTCACCCGGATTGGATTGGTATCTGCTTGTCATACTCAAGGCATATGACACATCTGGTCTAGTACATAACATGGCATACATGATAGATCCTATGGCCGAGGCATAGGGAATCCTACTCATGCGTTCCTTCTCAATCCCATTGGAAGGACAACCACTCTTCGAAAGAGTAATTCCATGTGACATGGGCAAGAATCCCTTCTTGGAATCTTGCATGTTGAACCGTTTCAACACCTTGTCAATATATGTACTTTGACTTAGGCCTAGAAACCTCTTAGATCTATCTCTATAGATCTTTATACCAAGTATATAGGCTGCTTCCCCTAAGTCCTTCATTGAGAAACACTTTCCTAGCCAATCTTTCACAGATTGCAGCATGGGAATGTCGTTTCCAATGAGTAGTATGTCATCCACATACAAGACCAGAAAAGCTACAGAGCTCCCACTAACCTTCTTGTAGACACAAGACTCATCTTCGTTTCTGATGAAGCCAAACTCTTTGACCACTTCATCAAAACGTCGATTCCAACTCCTAGAAGCTTGCTTCAATCCATAAATGGATCGTTGCAGCTTACAGACTTTGTTGGCTTGCTTTGGATCCTCAAAACCCTCCGGCTGTATCATATACACGTCCTCGAGGAGATTCCCATAAAGGAATGCTGTTTTGACATCCATCTGCCAAATCTCATAGTCGTAATATGCTGCAATTGCAAGTAGGATTCGGATGGATTTGGTCATAGCGACTGGTGAAAAGGTTTCATCATAGTCAATACCATGAATCTGTCTGAATCCTTTAGCCACCAATCGGCCCTTATAGGTAATCACATTACCATCCATGTCGATCTTCTTCTTGAAGACCCATTTGCACCCTATGGGCCGCGCCCCATCAGGTGGTTCCACCAAAGTCCATACTTTGTTGGTATACATGGATTCCATCTCGGATCTCATGGCTTCAAGCCACTTCTGAGAGTCTGGGCCATTCATGGCCTCCTCATAGGTAGTAGGCTCATCATCTATGAGCATCGTGTCACCGGAATCGGTTACGAGAAGTCCATACCTCTCGGGTTCCTGGCACACTCTACTAGATCTACGAAGCTCTTGTGTTACCTGAACAGGTGGCTCCACAACTGCTTGTGATTCATTTTCATGTTCCATAATCGGTTCAGTGATTTGTGGTTCTTGAACTTCTTCAAGTTCTACATTCCTCCCACTTGCTTCTTTAGAGACAAACTCTCTTTCTAGAAACACGCCGGTCCGAGCAACAAACACTTTGTTCTCGGTTGGATTGTAGAAGTAGTATCCCTTAGTTTCCTTAGGGTACCCCACAAATTTACACTTATACGATTTAGGCCCTAGCTTGTCTGATTGTAAACGTTTTACATAGACATCGCAGCCCCAAATCCTCATGAACGACAGTGTGGGACGCCTCCCACTCCACATCTCATATGGTGTTTTCATGACTGATTTAGATGGAACACGGTTAATGGTGAAAGCTGCACTTAATAGAGTG
Organism: Linanthus parryae; assembly: GCA_023055425.1. Lineage (NCBI taxonomy): Eukaryota > Viridiplantae > Streptophyta > Magnoliopsida > Ericales > Polemoniaceae > Linanthus > Linanthus parryae. Next base: position 130,588,970 of record JALGPY010000001.1, read on the forward strand.
TAGCCCCAAAATGATAATGGAAGATCGGTTTGACACATCATAGACCGAACCATATCCAATAGGGTTCGATTCCTCCTCTCGGACACGCCATTCCATTGTGGCATTCCGGGTGGAGTGAGTTGGGACACGATCCCACACTCTCTAAGATAGTCGTCAAACTCCTGGCTCAAGTATTCTCCTCCACGATCCGATCGTAGAGCCTTGATACTTTTGCCAAGTTGCTTCTCTACTTCATTCTTGAATTCTTTGAACACTTCAAAGGATTCGGATTTTGCCCTCATAAGGTACACAAATCTATATCTACTGTAATCATCAGTAAATGTAATGAAGTAGACATAACCACCCCTGGCAGGCGTGGCAAATGGCCCACACACATCAGTATGTATGAGCGCCAATTGCTCACTAGTCCTTTCACCTTTCTTATTGAAAGGGGACTTTGTCATTTTTCCCAATAAACAAGCCTCACATGTCTCATATGATTCAAAATCAAATGAGTCTAGTAATCCATCCTTATGGAGTCTAGATACACGTTTCTCGTTTACATGGCCTAAACGACAATGCCATAAGTAAGCAGGATTTAAATTATTATTTTAATCCGCTTGGTATTAATGTTGTAGACAGGATTGCTTAGATCAAGGACATAAAGTCCATTAAATAATTGCGCACTAAAATAGTGAATATTATTCAAATAAAAGGAACAATAATTGTTCTTTATTGAAATAATAAAACCTTCCTTGTCCAAACAAGAAATAGAAATAATGTTTCTGCTCATAGCAGGCACAAAATAGCAATTATTTAATTCTAAAACTAATCCTGAAGGTAGAGTTAGCTCGCACACGCCTATGGCCAACGCAGCAACCTTTGCTCCATTCCCAACGCGCAGATCTACCTCTCCTTTAGCCAATCTTTTACTTCTCTTTAGATCCTGCATATTTCGACAAATATGAGATCCACATCCAGTATCTAATACCCATGATGTAGAGACAGTTAAATTGACATCTACAACAAAAATACCTGGTGGTGGTGGAATCACTATTCCAAGCCTCTTGTCCTCCAGATATTTTGGGCAGTTCCTCCTCCAGTGTCCAGGCTGACTGCAGTAGTGACACTCACCCTTAGTCACAACCTTGGCAATGCCACCAACAGGCTTAAGGGCTTATTCCTTGGACTTGGCAACTGACTTGCCTTTGCCCTTGGAGGAAGATGCAAACTTTTTGCCCTTTCCTTTCTGTACCATCATTATGGCCTTGCCCTTACCCTTGTTGATGCTCTGTTCAGCCGTCCTCAACATGTTGAGCAAATCTGGCAGTGGCTTAACGATCTCGTTCATGTTATAGTTCATAATGAACTGTCCATAACTCTCAGGCAACGATTGCAACACGAGATCGGTTGCCAGCTCTTGGCCGACCGGGAACCCAAGCCGGGCGAGATTCTCCAAGTACCCGATCATTCGGAGTACATGGGGTCTCACCGGGTTCCCTTCTGCCAGATGACATTTGAACAGTGCCTTTGAGACCTCATACCTCTCTACCCTCGCCTGCTCTTGGAAGAGCTGCTTTAGATGTTCGATCATATCGACAGCATTCATGTTCTCGTGTTGCTTCTGAAGCTCAGAGGTCATGGTGCAAAGCATTAGGCAGACCGCATCATTAGCGTCATCAACACGCTTTTGATACGCCTTTAAGGCAGCAGGTGTCTGGTTCTCTGGACCTTCTGGAACATGCTCCTCTATTGCGTACAGTTTCTTCTCTTGCTTGAGAACAATTCTCAAGTTTCTGTACCAATCAAGGAAGTTGGTTCCAGAGAGCTTGTCCTTCTCAAGGACAGATCGTAGGAAATGTTGTGAACTCGATGAGTTGTTTGCCATTTGGTATTCTACAAAAAGGAAAATACGCAAGTTTTAGTATTTGTGAATTTTTGACTATATTTAATAATGGCTAGTTTATTAAATATAGCTCCCACTATTTTTCTACGGATTAATAACCCTCAAGATATTAATGCGGAAAATATCCTTATATTTTCTAGTGGGCCAAGATCCATCTTTTCATCTCCTTATGAGCTTGCTTTGGCAAGTCACCCATAATTTGACTACTTTTAGGTAGGAACAATTCCAATTGCATCCCATATGCAACTCTTGGTTGAATCGGGAAAATAACTCCTTATTTATCCATCCATATGGATAATCCCAATTGATTGCCTCTAGGTTTCTTAATCAAATTAATAGCCTAGTTGTGTTCAACCTCTTATCTAAACAATTGCACATTGTTACGTGCCATCGCATTCCATCATTATGAAGCAAGTCGCCATGCTTTGGCACGCACGAACTTGATAAATAATGATGATAATGAGTGTTTAAATAACGAGAAGGCAAGAACACAATATTTAAAATTTGAGGGATTTTAAATTCAATTTTTAATTGTTTTGTTGATCAATATCAACTAATCTATCTATTTGAGTTTGGGCACAACTCCAAATAATAGATCCGGGTTGTCTAATTATCTTATTATCCTAATTGCATGCATCATCCATACACCAACCACACAAATAATAAGACAATAAATAAACAACCACATAACAGAAAATAAACGTGATGTGGATATGGCCTTTTCTAGGCTAAGATAATTCCAAGCCAATGGAATTATCTATGAACCCTAAGCAAACACATCTCCATGCGTCTTGATCTTTTGGTCCATCCTTCATAGTCATGTGGAATGCTACATGCTCCATGCTCCATCTTTTGTGGCTTCTATGGCTTTGGGCTTCTTTTCTCCAATCTTGGCTAACAATCTACTTTATCTAGCACTAGCTAATATCTATACTAAATAAAATAAATCTCACAAGTTGAGAAAAAAAATGGCACGCAGGCCATAAAACCCTAATTAATTATTACAATTAATTGATCAGCTCGCAGGCCGTAAAACCGAACCACAAAATTAAACATCCACATCAAACCACATCCTAAGGCCATATCCAATCACCATGTGATTTGCACATAAACAGTTAAAATCCAATTTTAACGCGCTTGGTCAATTTTAATTGATTTTAGGATTTCTAGGGTTAAAACGGTCCATGGGCCCAACAATCCAATTGCCCGGGCCCAATAGAGTGAACCATAAGGCCCTAGGGCCGGCCCGGCCCAAAACCCGCAAGCTAGGCCCGCGGGTTAGGGCCGCCCGGCCCCTTAGGGCGGCCAAGCTTGGGCGGCAAGCAAGGGGGCGGTCCCTAGGGGGGCCGAACCTCCTCTTGGGGGTTGTTTCCAAAACAACTCCCTTGCTTGGAGCCCAAGTTTGGTTGTTTCCTTGTTTTGGGAGAACTCCTTCTTCCCCAAGGATGCCCAAACCCTAGATCTATGATCCTAAAATTTCTCAAACTCACCAATTTATGCATCCAATGCAAAAATTGGATCTTGTTATGAGTAATTCTTGACAAATTGCATCCCATGCTTGATTTGTCTTGTTTTACGCAATAAACTATCAATTTAAGGTGTAAAACAACAAGAATGTAACACATAAACTACGTTTATGCTCTATGACCTGTGGCTCTGATACCACTATAGGGTTTTGATTCATGGAACGCGCAAACGGAAGCATAATCAAATAAAAGCCATGCAAAACCCTCCAAGGATCACAAGTCTAGATGCATAACGATAGTGAAGGTAAGAAATCATAAACACACCTTTGGGTTCTCCTTGATGACTTCAAACGCGAATAGTGTCACGTTCTCTATAGTTGATCCACGCCTAGAGTTGATCCTAGATCTCCCAAACTCCTTGGTGCTAGCCCGGAATAAGAGGAGGGTGAAGGAATCACGCAAAACGAGACAAAAGAGGGGCTTCGGCCCTCTTTTTGGCCGACGGGGTGAGGGCGGTGGCAAGGGGGTCGGGTTCGGCCTCCTTGTTGCTTGCTCTCTCTCCTTTGTTCTCTCCCACTCTTGTTATGTTCACTAATGAGCATAAGTTATGAGGAAGGAAGGAAGGAGGGTCCTTTATATAGTCCAACAACTCCTTGTTAACTACCTAAAGGACTTATTCTAGTCCAACTAGAATTCAATTTAGTCCCTTCCTTGCAAATTAGTCCCTACTAAGTTTGCAAGGGTTTGCAAAGTGATCCTTCTTATTAATTAATCCAATTAATTAATTCCCAAATCTAGTACAACTCTATATAGCGTGTGACCCCATAGGTTCTATCTAGTTGGTAGCAACTATTTGCTAATATGGAGCGGTTTCTAGCAAAACATCCATTCTAGCCAACTAATAGAATAGTCATCTAGACAACCTTGTACAAGTAATTGTCTCATCCCTTTGCCTCCATATCCGGATTGGACACGAGACATACAAGTCACACTCGTATATCCAATCCATAGTTTCTCGATCCATGGGAATAGCCTTATTCGTGCAAATAACATCAATATCCCATATATTGATTTATTTGAGTCTGGCCAGACATTCTATAAGCACTATCCCTCGAGTGGCCTAGGATATTTGCTCGCGTTATGTGGGAGGGGCAAATCCTCTCTACGTCCACTACGATCTCTAAGCTTGCTTCTCATTGTATCCAGTACACGCCTTTATAACTACCCAGTTACGGTGTAGCGTTTAACGCTACCAAGATCACAATGATCCACAACTAGAATATCTAGTGACTTCAAGTCTAAGGATGACAATACCATTGCACCGCGAGAAGCACTTGTGACTCAACATAACATGTATGTAGCCTTCTCGGTGATGGGTCAATCCAGTGCAACATTCCGTAATGCACACCTATGTGTTGGATCGTGATATCTCCATATCAATCCAACCCCATACTAGTCTATAGATGATTGTCCCATTTAATCATTATACTTGACTAGGGATATTTAAGATAAACAACACGATTGTAAATCTAAGGACTTCATTATATTAAATATCCAATAAATAATAAATGAATTTTCTAGCCATATACAAATTCATACTAAACTAGATTGCCTCTAGGGCATCTATTCCAACACACTCTAGTAATAAAGGGATTATAGTGGTTCTCCTTAAAGAGTTATTTTGTTATGAACATCCCTTGATTTGTTTTCCTTGGATAGGTAATCAATACTAAAATAAAATTGAAATAACAAAACATTTTACACATGTGCTGATAGGTTATACACAAGTTAGCCAATAAATCTATGAAATTTAAAATGATTCGGTGGACACAAACATCATCAATTTTGCTTCATAAACTAAGAAATAAGTTAGCCAGAGGCCGACTAGTTTCAACCAAATAAGAAAAATAACTAAAGAAAAACTGAAAATAAGATTGATCGGCATACCTTAGTAAAGAGGGGAGTGAAATACCAAAATTCAAACTAAAGTAAGCCAATAGACTTATTAATTCTCTGAAGGAAGAAAACTTAGATGAATGAAAAATCAATTGATTTACTTTATCCTACCTTCATGATGATAAAACACTAAGAACATCAAATCAATAAAAAAAGAAAAAACAGTGAATGGCATACCAAGATTGAATATTTAGCTTCCTCGTGGATGACCCATATGCATATATATATATATATATATATATATATATATATATATATATATATATATATATATATATATATATATATATATATATATATATAGGGCATATCTAGATCTGAACTTCCCGCGCTCAATATTTCGTGAAAGAGGAAAACTCAAAAGCACAGTCGGCCGCTAGGGTATATATCAATCCAAACATGGGGGGACTTTCCCGCGCGCTCACAGTTTTGTGGAGGGGGAAATCCAGAGCGGCGACTTGCTCAGCCGCGAGAAAGAGATAGATGAGAACTAGATCTGTATAGTTATAGGGATTTATTTATAGTAAGGACAAAATCAATTTAAACCTCCATAGTTGTACTTAATTGAACTTTGGACCACCATATTTTACTCTAACTTTTTACATCTCAAACTTTGGATTATGCCACATTTCACCCTTGGTGATTAATTGGTCTAAATTTTAGAGAGTACATACATGCAAAATTTACAAAGATTGAAGTCGTCATACTTTAGAGAGAATCTACATGTAAAATCTTTGAAGAAATCGTGATACATTCAATTGTTGGTCTACAACGGAGTCTTCATATTCTATACTATGTTGGATTGCTCAAATTTACGAAGATCGAAGTCGTCATACTTTAGGAGATTAAAACCAATTGAGTCCAATCTCAATGAATTATATGAACCCATAAAGAGAGGTGTTAGGTTCAATTGAGCAAAGTGATCATTGAATATGTGAAGCTTAGTGGCGATTTTGAACATCACTCGCACCCCAGTAGAGAGGTGAGAGTGATTTGGAGAATTCAAAGTTTGAATAATTCATTACCAAATGGAGATACCCTGAATCTAACCCGGGCTCTTGGTTGTAGACAAAATTTGAGCGACTAACTAACAACCATCTCTTAAGTCGATTATTGAATTCTTCAGTATATAAGTGCCACAACGAAGTTCCAGCAAAAGCCTTGTTATAATGGACGTCTATTAGTCAGTAGTGCGAGGCTGAAGTGGGATAAAGCAGCAAGGCCCTCAACCGGATCTCCAATACCCTCCCAGTCAACCGAGGGAGTCTTGGATAGCTCCACCACAATGATGGACCAAGATGAATAGTGATAATGCATAGATTCAACCAAATAGAAAAGCAGCAGGAGGTGCGGTGTTTCGAGCAAAACCGGTGAATTTAGAGGTGACACGTCCATGTCATTACCAACCGCCCTCAGTGCGAAGGTGGCACAAGTCATGGCGATGAGGAGGGGACCCGAGGTGGCATTCATCTGGGAATCCAGTACCTCATTTGTGATCAGTTTGAAGCATCGACAATCAGAAGGGAATTAAAGGACTAGAGATATGAGAAAATGGAAAGTGTCAACGAAGTGTCTACATTTGCAAAAGATATTTGGTCTCTATTCAAAAACTACGGGAAATCAAATTCTAGTGAACTAGGCGTATCGAGAACAAACTAGCCCACTGTTTTACCAAACAAGGCCTTATGTTAACTAGTACTCATATATGGCCCAATACCACTCCGGTTTGGGGTCAAAACAAATTTTATTTCCATGTAATTCCTTTTAGGGTAAAAGACACTTTCACTCCCTCTAACGGTTTAACAATATGGGCTGTACATTTCTGGAGCTCGTCACATTGAAGGGGTGAAAGTGTCATATCTTAAACTAGTAGGGGTAAAAGTGTCCTTCAAAAAATAGAAGGGGTGAAAGTGTCTTTTATCGTTCTTTTTTGAAACACCCTCTAATTAAGAAAGAGTGTAAAAACGTACGGCTTTCTTGATCTTTGGAGACAAGAAAATAAATGTTATTGTTGCTTGCCTTTTTAGCCACCAAAATATACGTTGATTTTGTCTTTTTTTTTTCATATATTTCACTGGGTTAAAATTTTCTTAAACTTCATTAACACTTTCCCTATGAAATATTTTTTCTTTCCATAACATATAATATCCATGTCATAAATGTTTAGTCACAAAAGCAACCAACAAAATATTTTGCGACTAAAATCATCAATCCGTGAATGAGGCCATATGTGCGACGGAAATTTACGTTGTTTATATATATTTTTTGATTCTTAACTATGTTAATATTTGCTTAAAATTCATAAAATTTCTCTCCCGAAGCAATACCGTTTTGTTCCTAAACATATAATATATGTGTAATAAAAGTTTCGTCACAAAAGCCACCATCAAAATGTTTTGTCACTAAAATCTTCCGTCCGCGAATAAAGCCATATGCGCGACAAAATTTATGTTATTTATATTAATTCTTAACTATGTTAATATTTGATCAATTTCATAAACTTTCTCTCCCAACGCAATATTTTTTCGTTCCAGAACATATAATATATGTGTCATAAATATTTAGTCACAAAAGCCACCAACAAAATGTTTTGCGACTATAATCATCCGTCCGCAATTGAGGCCATATGCGCGACGAAAAGTGTCGTCATAGATCTTTTAGTGACGACATATTCGTCAAAAAAGATATGATGGGAAAAATAACTTAGGCGCCAAACATTTGGCGACGAACTAGACGACAACATAGGGCGTTCGTCACTTGTTCTTATAACTTCAGCGACGATTTTAATATTCGTCACAAAATAGTCATATATAGTGACACAAATTCGGGCGTAGCACAATATCATGTCGCAGGAAGACATAATTGTTGTAGTTCAAGATACAAGCTGAGAAGGCTGAGGTTTATAGAGTAGTGAATGTTAATCCCACTTGCGAATCGGATGTAGATCAATTTCACCTGATGAGAGGTGAAATAAAGCAAAGTGCGGTACACATCTTTCTCCCTTCATTTAGAAATTTATATTAGTTTGTATCGTAGACATGTAGTACTTTTGATTTCCAAATTATCTAATATATGTCTAGAAGATTAATACCTTTCTCTTAACCATGGTAAATGTGTTCTTTAAATTTATGGTAATATTCTGCTTTTTCCTCCATAATTTTTAAAATGCATGTTTTCTATAACATAAAATTGCTATCCAGTATAATAACATTGTTTACTTAACTGCTGCAGCAATTGTTCAGTGTACACGATCTAATCGTGGTCTTTGCTGCACTTGTTTTAAATTTGAGACATCCAAGATGATTTGCAAACATATGATTTTTCTTCTGCATTTTAAGGATGTACATAGGATCCCTGAAAAGTAAATTGCCGATAGGTGGGTAAAAACGGATAAGAAATTCTACCAAACCGAGCCTTCAATGTAATAGCTTGTTTACGAAGTCGTGTGACAAACCAAATGTCCAAGCCTTTCGTCGGGGTTCTATGAAGAGCCAAGTGCAATTGTATACCACTTTTGGTTGTAAATCTTTCGAAAATTTTAAGTTTTCAAGGAGCATATGGCTGATGGAATCAGAACTATAAAGAGACTGATTTCTCAATATGAAGAGGGTACTCATGGAGTTGTGAAGAAAGAAGGTAATCCTTACACCCACGTGAAAAACCCGAACCCACTGGACACGAACAAGCCAAAAGGACCCAAGAAAAACAAGCGCATACAATGCGGCAATTGCAAGGAGGTTGGACACAACAGGACTACATTTTTCAATCTTCCCGTGAATTCGGTCGAAGATGTAATCCATGCGGAAGATGATTCACAAGAAAAACCTGATGAATTTGATGACGAAGGGGACTTGTTATGGTCTCAATGAACAGATATATCAATGAAAAGCAATTAAGATTGATGTTTGCTGGTTTTCAGATGGAATTACTCAGTGAATTTTCAACAATGAAAACGATGTTATCTAGAGAGAATGTTGTTGTTATCTTATTTCAGTTACATGCTATCATAAATCACATGATGTTATCTCTTTGGGAGCCCCTAATGAGTATCATAAAATGCGACATAATACTCGGGATTTGAAATGCCACACATGTTTTGACCTCTTGCCAGCTTGAGATATCCCTCTTCTCCCCACAGCGTTCCCCATGAGTTCTTCAGAATCCAATAGGGTATTCTGTCCTCGGAGGTTCCGTACCCAACTACTACCATACTGATCATCTCCGTCTCCGAGCAGAGAGTACTGGAAGCCAGGTTGTAGTAGATTCCTCCTCTGTATGTCAGTAACTCATCGTTCGGACAAAGTCTTACCCCTACAGGGCCGAATCTAGTTACTCCTCCCTCGAGACTATTCTCGCCGCCTTCAAACCCAGTTAAAATCATTAGGAAAGTATCGGCCGACGTCCCCGTGGTGCGGCAAATGCCGGTGTTTAGTCCAGTGTAAGGGTACTGCGCTTCTTCCAAAAGACCACGTAAATCCTTTATGGTGTGAAATCCATTCAGCTGTTGGCAGTCGAAGCAGCCATTGCTACGTCTGGTGTAACTGCCACAGTCCAAGACTTGTTGTTCCGAGAGATCGTAACTGATGTTCTTCTCGATCAGAAAAGCGCTTTCCACCAATGCTACGGCTGTGAATGCCCAAGAGTCGTCTACGTACAATGACCACCAGAGAGAGTTAGTTTGTTAGTTAACCACATTAAAATATGAGAAATTTTTATTTACTCCGAAAGCACTACGTAAGTATGATACTTGCTTCACACCATTCATTAACTGACAAATGTCTCCTCTAGGTTTACCTATGTAGCACGGATGCAGAGCGGGTACGGATGCGGCAACTGGGTGCGGGTGCTGCAAATCCCCAAAAGTTGAGGTTACGGGTGCGGTGGGGGCGTGTGACTTTATCAACACTGTTATTTTATATTATTTACGATACCATTATACTAAAATAAAAGCAACAATAATAGTAATCAAAATTACAATCAAACAAAAATTCATACACTGAAGCACAAGTACATGATGACTATATCAACAATATTATCTCTATCTTTATTCGTAGTTGTGGAGTGACGAATAGTCTAAGGGTTGGAAATGTTCACATGAATGCACTTTGGTTAAATTGTATTGTAGCTGTATTTTGGAAGACTTGAAAATGACATTGCCTTATCCCAAAGCACCCACAAGCTCTCAGGCACCCATGAAGCACCCATGGATTAATCACTACCCCCTTATAAGTTATAGAAACATATCCACTCACCCCGTCACGTGCTTATTCCATTAATATTGTCTGTGTGTAACTGTCATAGTAGTAGTATTAGTATTAGTATTATTTTTTTGAGAAATTATTTTTGTCTTCAACCAGATTTGAACCCGGGATCTCATCCAGGGCTTCCAACACTCTATAACTTGAGCTACCACCTTAGATGCGTAGTTATTGTTGTACTAGTGGTAATTTGTTTCTCATAATTTGGTGAGCGAAACAAATAAATGTTTAGATGCTATAGTAAAACTCAGATTGCCGATCCACATAATATATATATATATATATATATATATATACTGAGAAAGAGAGACTTACCACATAGTAATCCTTCTTGATTCTTCACAGGCGTTACGTAATTGTTTCTGTCTTTGTTTCTCCAATCAAAGGCAGGCGGCGGTAGTTGAGAGGAGGCTATGACAACTCCCGAGAGAATGAAGAACAAGGCTAGAGATTTGTGGTAATTCATTGAAGAGGAAGAAGCAACAGCCATATGGGAAGATGATCGATCGTGTTGTATAAAAGTTTCAAAATATTGTTTTTATGTTTAAATTTAATTGTGACTTTTCTATAAAAGTTGTGTTGTTTCAAATAGTTTTAACTTTTAAGAGTCAAAAAAAAAATAGTTGTAACTTTTACAACAATTGTGTTTTTTCATAGTGTATTTTCCTAAAAGGTGCTTCAAGCACCCCTTAGTTCCTATAAATACAAGTATGTCTTTTTTGTCAAATGAAGTTTCAGACTTGTGTCTCTCTCTCTTTACATGTCCGGGTTGGGTTCTAATTTAGGAGAAGACAAGAAGTGCAAATTACTATCCTAAAGATAGGTCCTGGACCGCCTTAGCCTACACCATTAATCTCATCATCTCCTACAAATTGATAAGTTCTTCATCTCTTTTATGGTTCTTCTCTATTTTATTTTTGAGTTTGTTCGATTCACATTTTTGTACTAACATATTTCTGAAATTGTTTTGTGTTTAGTGGATTTTCCACAACAATTTTAGGATAGTAATGTTCTTCTTTTTTAGATTATGATCTTTTGTACAATTTCAGAATATGGCAATTATTATTATTATTATTTTTTTTGAGATAATATGGCAATTATTATTTGTAGATGACGAACATCAATAATCTTAGAAATAGAAGAAGAAGGTCCATAAATAGAAGAAGGAATGGACGTGAGTTCGGGCCTAAAGCATCAAACACATATTCTCACGCTGAGGACATATCTTAATACTTGGTGCTACTTGGTGGAGAGTGGAGACTCTACACTTTTTCGTGAAGGAACAATCTATGAAGAAAGAAGAATCAAACAGGTTCCTCAATTCCAATTACTTATTTCATGAGATGTATTTAATTATATTTCATTTATTCGATTTCTACTCTCTGTTTGTGCGTGTTATATGATTATCTTGCATTTACATGAAAATTATCCATGGAAATGATTGTTGTTCCTCAGTAGAAGACGAGGAGACGTTGCGTTGGTGACTTCTAAAGTCAGCGACTCATCCCCTAATTTGCTGCCAACCAATGGCACCGCCTAATAATGAACAAATGCAATTTGTTGTCCAATGGCATCTCCTTCATGGCAGTGGTCACACAAGGCAGTGTTTCTCCAGAAAATTCTCATTGGGAACTACCATTCAACCGAGACAGAGAGGATTGGAGAATGGTTTAAACACGTTTGTGGTAAGTCAAAATTATTTTCTTAATTGAGGATCTCTTAAATGAGAAATCACTCCATTGTCAGGAATCAGGACTCTCAGGTTTGTTTTACTAATTAATATGGGAATATAACTAAACAAGTACAAATACATAAATTGAATTAGGATGAAAAACATCTGAAAAATTGCTGTTACATTTTGTTGTTTTGACGGTTCAAAGTGGCTAACTGTCAAGCAGTTATGCTCATTTCAAATTGGCAACATTTGGCTGTATGTTGGCACCTAGTACAAGTTAATGGAAAAGTGCCAAAGCATTTTATTTTATTTATTTTGTATTTCTTTTCTTTTCGGTATCATTTTTAAAATTGCATACTACAGGCTGAAGAAGTTTGTAATTTTTATGTGCATAAGTACAATCTCCTTAATTTTGTTTTCCACAGTTTGTTTGTTTGTGAACGAAATAAATTATAATATACAAACATGTGGATCTCCTTCTGAAGCTGTTACTTTTCTTAAAATTTCCTTTTAAGCTCCTTCCATAAATCTAATCTTTTATGTCTGTTTATGTTTTGCTGATGCACATCATTTCAAAACATTTGTATAATTTCCCTCAAAAAAAAGATTTGTATAATTGTTTAATTAAGTATGGAGAACAGCTAAAATGGGTGAGTCCTTGTATATTGTTGATTATCTGCTTCTATATATGTCATGACTTACTGCCATAGTAAACGCTCACTTTGCAAGTGGTTGTTCGTTGGAATTACTGTAACAAGAGTTGAGGTTCTTCCTGCCTAGTTTGATGTGTAGCAAATTTATTAGCGGTTGCAAGGAGTTACTAGTTATCAAGTTCATTTTCTATCAAGGATAGAAAAATATGGCGATGTGACGGCGGTTTACAACACGGTATGAGATGGAGGAGCAATTACAAGTTTTTATATTCAAGAAAAATGCGAAAACTATAATTTTTCTTTTCCGTTTTAATGGGATAATTATTATTGCGATATTATATTGTGTTACCAATTTGTGTTTGTGGAGTTGAAAGATGTAAGAGTAATTTTTGAGCCAATGTCAACTACAAGCAAAGCGATATTGAGCATGGAGTAGAATTTGCAAATTCATCAGGAATTCCCAAAAAATGGCATGCATAGTTCGCGATAATTTTTCATGACAATTAAGAAATTGAGTGGTGTACCAACTAAATATTATTTGGTTGAAGAGTTTGAAGACACGGGAGATATGGGACTATTACCGACGAATAGAGGTGTCTAAATTGAAACCTACAACATCAAAATGATGTCGGTCCTTACCGAAAATCACATGCATCGAGGTTCAAGGGAAATTCAATTAAAAGACTACCCGCGGAATGTTAGTCTGAGACTGCATTCCCAGTGCATTGCATCATTTAAGGAATAGTGGGGGTACAAGCTTCTTACTAAGAAATGAATGTTATTCCTTCAAAGTCCCGTATCTGACTAATGCACTGTTTATCCACGACAATATTAGTAGGTTGGACATAATGTCCTTAACAGAACTCATAGCCTTTATGGTGGAGCGATTTAGGGGTTGTGGACGTTGTCGATGAGTCTGCCTTTGCAAGTAAGGAAGTCTGAGGCCGCTTCCTAGGGATTACCGGTAAGACCCCGAGAGTACTTGCTAAGACCGATACAGTGCCAGGCCCATATCAAAGCGTTGCCTCTTGAAGAATTAGAACTCGGTAGCTACGTGAATAGTTTCTTACTATCCTCATGTATATAAGTCTTTATTCAAACCACTGTTCAAGGCCCAGTCCACCGTCGGCGATACGTGGTACTTTACCCAACTTTATTTACGTTCGTATCGATTTAGTTTGAGTCTAATGTTTTGAGAACTTTTAGTGGGGGATTGTTGTATGAAAGTTTCAAAATATTTTCTTTATGTTTAAATTTAATTGTGAATTTGCTATAAAAGTTGTGTTGTTTCAAATAGTTGTAACTTTTACAACAATTGTGTTTTGTCATAGTGTCTTTTCCTAAAAGATCATATAAATACAAGTATGTCTTTTGTTTCAAATGAAGTTTCAGATTTGTGTCTCTCTCTCTTTACATGTCCGGGTTGGGTTCTAATTTAGGAGAAGTCAAGAAGGGCAATCTTGCTTCTTCTCCACCGCAGTAGGCATTGTATCGGTGGGTAGAATTTCCGTGTATCCCATTTTGCACCGTATAGTGTGGGAAATTACTATCCTAAAGATAGGTCCTGAACCGCCTTACCCTACACCATTAATCTCATCATCTCCTACAAATTGATAAGTTCTTATATCTCTTTTATCGTTCTTCTCTATTATTTTTTTGAGTTTTTTCGATTCACATTTTTGTACTAGCATATTTCTGAAATTGTTTTGTGTTTAGTTGATTTTCCACAACAGATCGATGAGAATACGTATATGGTTTTCTTTTGTTCTTCGGCCAGCTTCATTTTATAGACCCAAGTTTTGGCTGGTTTGCTGGCTGGCTGGATTCAGCGTAGACAGCAAAATCTTTTACTCCACTGATCATGTTAAGTAATATATTATTGGGTAAAAGACATTTTCCACCCTCCATTCAAGGAGAAAATACATTTTGCACACCTGTCAGAATTAAAAACTAACACCACACTAATAGATGGGCGAAAAGACCACAATACCACTGAAATGTTGAGAAATTACCCATATATATTTATACCAAACCCTAATTCACTCTTCCTTTTTTATTCCCACCCCCACCCCGTCTCTCTCCCCTCTTCCTCCTCTTCTCCCACTCCAATGGCAACCCATTGTCGGTTCCTCTGCTCCTCCGTCAATTTTAGGGGTAATTGGTCACAAACGAAGATTTCGTCACCGTCGATCCCTGATTTATGGGGAACCAATTACTCGGTTCCTGTTTCGTCACCGCCGATCGTCCAACCCACAGACTTGAAGGAACCGAGACGATTTGGGAATCTTCGCTGGCTCCCAATGTATAATCGTTAATCTCTGGGGTGGTGGTGCCCCTGGAAATCGAGTGAAGATTGGATTTTTCGAGCCTCCCATGCCGCCGCCGAAAAATCGAAGTCCTCCGGACCGGATCACTCCAGAGATCAGTAGATCCGGTCGAACTCGCTGTATGTTCTCTCAATTCGGAAGTTGGACTGCTCGCCGGAAGAAGACGAAAACGATGGCGAGGCCGATGCGTCGTAGTCGAAGTTCCTTCTCTCGTTTCAGCGATCGAGCTTTCTCTTCAGCTGCTTCGTGTTCATCTCTCTAAAACCTTACCATATGCATACATCTGTAGATTACGGAAGATCTGAGAGTAATATGCACTGAATTAGTTGTGGATTGAATAGGTAGCAGTCAATCGATGGAAATAGTTTCGAAATGGTGAAAGCCCCTTCTTTCTCTCTCTTGCTGAGTTTCGTCTGTCTCAACTTTGTGTCGTTTACGAGTTTGAAAGTTGAATCTGGAGGAAGAATGTGATGTACGGTACGTTTGATTCTTACTTTGTGTATCTGATTGGATCTAAGCTTCTTGATATGTTGAATCGAGATTGTGGAACTGGATTTGCAGTTGTTATTGGTGTTTGTTCTTGTAAATCAATGGTTTGTGAAAATGTTCAATTGCTTTATGATTACTGTGTTTCCTGTTGGTTTTGATCCATTGCAGTCACTTTTTTTTTTCTAAAATTGTTGTTTGTGGTTCAAATTCCACTACTGGTTTTGCTTGAATTGATCAAACGGATGGTGGTAACAGTCAGTGTTGGTGTTGGAGGTGGAGGTGGGGTGCTGGTGTTGGTGGTGGAGGTGAAGAAGAACACCAAGTAAGAACACCAAAATATATCAATATCATGATGAACACTACAATAAACAGAAAAAGGATGGTATTTTTCCACAATCAATAAAGGGTAAAATGGTCACAAAAAGTCAGTTTGCACCCCTCCACTAACGGATTGTAACAGAAGGGTGGTATCTGTCCACCCTCCATCTGTTAACAAGGGTGCAAAAGGTATTTTCCCCATAAATCAGGGGGCAAAATGTATTTTATCCATAAATGGAGGGTGGAAAATGTCTTTTACACTATATTATTTTCCTAAACCTATATTATCAATTACTTCATCGGTTTCTTCTCCTGCTTCATACTTTGATTTTTCTGTGTCATTTTGACTCGGTGATTTGATTAACAAAATAATACAAGAATGTGATCGAAGAGAATATGTCTACGCTGAATATGATCGATGAGAATATGTTTGGTTTTCCTTTTGTCTTCCGCGAGCTTAATTGATAGACCCAAACTTTTGGCTGGTTTGCAGGCTCGATTCAGAAAACGTAAGACAGCAAAATCTTTACTCCCACTTAAAAATTAACATGGATCACGTACAATATTCGACACTAAATTGCCGAATCTGTCTTGTCAAATGAGATCCGAGCATGTATAATATTATTGCCTACCTGATATTACTAACTTATTAATTTATTACAAAATTAACTTCAACCATTAAAGTGATGTAGAAAGCCACCCGTCGCTTTTTCTTACACGATTACTTCACACTAAACATAGGTTGACACCGAATTCCTAGCGTCATATTTCAATGTGTGGTCTTACTTTCACGAATGTGCATGAATGCAGCAACTACAACTACGGTGGTAGCTCAAGTAGTAGAGCGTTGGAAACGTCTGCATTGGGTCCCGGTTCTCAAAACAAAAAACAAATAATGTGTAATGTGCATGAATGCACTGTGATATGTTTCTCTTTTACTTTAGTTTTTCTTAGGCGAGCTTTATTTTATAGACCTATTTGGCTGGCTGAAATGAATTAATCGACAACATTTTTTTTTTCAAAATAATTTGGATCTCGTACAATATTGTTTGCCATCTACAATACAAAAAGCTATATGTTATAGGGTAAAACACAAAAACCACCTTCGCATTTGGACTATATATAAAAAGGGAAATGCTAAACGTCACCATTTCTTTTCACCCCTTAATTTCACCTTTTATGTGGATGTTTTTGGTTGGTGATGTAATTATAGAAATATCTTAAAATAAGTACTTCCAACAATCATATCTTGACACATAGGAGGTGAACTTGAAGGGTGAAGAAAAAAGGGTGAAGCATAGCGCCCCTCATATAAAAATAACCCTCGTGTTCGGGGATATACAAAAACCACCCTGTCAGAGTTAGTGGCTAACGGCACATGCACTAACGGAGGGGTTTAGAGACTAAAATGCCCCTAAAACTTTAGAAAATTACCCACTATAAACTCCATTTCCTTCCCTTCTCCTCCCCATTTCCTAACTTAAACCAACCTTATCTCTTCAACTCCCTCTCTTCTCTCACTTCTCACGGCACCACAACACCCATCACCACAACCAGCGCCTCTCACCCACCTCTGCCCTCTCTCCATCTTTCTCCTCGTCGAACCACCAGACCCAGCCTGAGCCACCGCCCAGTTCTTCTCCTTCTCCTTCCCCTTTCCTTTCTTCCACTTCTCTTTCCCCTCTCTCTCAGTTGGTCCCCACCAAGAGAAGACAGTGTACGATGAGGGACACGATGTAACTGGGTTCTTCTTCCGGCCCCGAAATTTGGGTGTTGGGGGTTTAACCCTAGCAGCAGCCACAACCGGTCCTTTCTTCACACACAACCCTGATCCGATCGAACCCAAAGACAACACCAATGCAACGCCCAACAATACCGTCGGCCCCTCTAGGTTGCACTTCTTCCTTTCGGCTTTTGTCTATTTGTCGGTATTCCAAACATCGATGAGCCCATCTCACCCACAGATTGAACTTTGAGGAAGAAGACGAAGAAGGATACATATCTACGTGTGAGTCGAAAGTCTCATCCTAGTTCGAACCTCAATCTACATGTTTTCATTTTTGATTCGGGCAATTCGTTTTTTATCGAACAAATCTGACTTGTGTTTGTGAAATTGTCGAGGGGTTTTAGTTCATTTGACACAACCCTGTAACCCAAGAACCGCATTCTCGTCGATCAAGGGTGTTTTGAGTTCGATTCCTCCATTGGTGAAGTCGTCATTGTAGGAAGACAAAATATTTATTTGGGAAATTCGATCAGATCTGAAAACCAAGGTGGTGGTGAAGTATGTGTCAGAATTTCATTTCTCACATCTAATACTGAACCATCTTCCTACTCAATTGTTGCAAGGGGTACAACCCATCGTGCTGGGGGTATTTCTTGATTTTCGACTGTGAAGGTGTTAACTTTATGGTTTTTGTGTTAGGAAGTTTTGGTAATTCTGGAGTGGGTTTGATTGGTGTTGTTCGTTGTTTGTGTTGGTGGTGGGGAAGGTGGTGGTGAATCAGTGGTGGAGATGTGGTGGTGGTGGCGAAGAACACCAAGAACACCAAGAACATCAAGAACAATAACAAAAGGATAAATGACACTAAACCTACATGAAAAATGCATTTTGGAACACAAAACCCTTCGCACTTTCAATTTGCCATTACAACCCCCTGCAGTACACATATGCGGGACACATAACTCCCTGAAGTTTCAGTTTCCCACTAAACCCCCTGCAATATACATATGTGGGACACTTAACCTCAATTTGATAACGGGGTCAAATTTATAAAAAAAATTCATCCCGTGCTAATGACGTGATGAGCTTTGAAGTTGCTTTTTCTTCATCCATAGAGTTACCACGTGAATAACATCCGATGAATTTCCGTTAGAAATTTGACATCCGTTATCAATTTTGGGTTAAATTTCCCACAAATGTATTGCAGGGGGTTTAGTGGAAAATTGAATCTTCAGGGGGTTATTTGTCCCACGGATGTATATTGTAGGGGGTTAAAGTGGAAAATTAAAAGTGCAGGGGGCTTTGTGTCTTAAATTGCATTTTGCATGTAGGTTTAGTGTCCATTACCCTTAACAAATAAACAAAAAATACAAATAGGGACAAAATGGTCATAAAAAGTCAGATTGCACCCCTCTTAACTGACCGTTGTATTTTTCCAATGTCCGTCACTGACAGAGGGCTTTTTTTCTTTTACAGGGGTACTTTTTGTATATCCCTGAACACGAGAGTTATTTTTGTATATATTCCAAACACGGAAGGTGATTTTTTTCTTTTACCCTATGTTATGACTTTGCTTTTCTAACAAGGTCACAACTTGCCACATCTACTAAATTGACCAATATTTTAAAAAATATTTAAATAATAGAGAGTGGTCAAAGTGAGAAATTGGGTGTGTTTGAATGTGTTTAAATTTGGTAAAAAACAAATAATGTGTTTAAGTTAAATAAAATTATATCAGCTTATCAGAATGCGTGGTTGAAATGATCTATCTCCTCACTTTAACTACTCATTACAATAAGTTGATATAATTTCAGCTTATTTAAACTCATCCAAACAGCACCACTGTTTGTGTCCAATTTCAAATATAGAATTGATGTAAAAAGACAAAAATACCCGTCGCTTACCCGACTACAACAAATAGGTTGACAGAATTGCTAGCATCATATTTCAGTGCGTGACCTCGTGCATTCACGTTTTTTTTTTTTTGAGGGAAAATCGAATTTTATATAAATATCAAGGAACTGGTACACGTAAGTCCATTTCTAGAAGCTTTCTCAGCCAAATCGGTTCCTCTTCCGTCATAAATCCTTGCCTCGTGTCTTGAGCATACTTAGCTACGTTATCTGCTACGTGGTTGGTCTTGCGTGGGACAGGGTGAGACTTAATTGTCTCTCCTTTCCCAAATCTTATATTCATCTCCCCGAGGGGCTCTGCTGCGTTCGAGAAGTCCAGCCACTCGTCGCCATTGATGGCTCTCGTTATGCTTCTTGCCACATTGATTGAGTCTCCTTCGAGGACTATTCGCCGGAAGCCTTTCGCTATTGCTCTCTCCAATCCAATCTTTGCCGCCTTCATCTCGGCCTCCTTCGCATTTTCACATCTCCGGTAAAATTCAGCTCCTGCGCAGATGAACACCCCGTTACAATCTCTGATTACAAAGCCAGCACTCGCAGTTTTTGTGGATGGATTCCAAGATCCATCGTAATTGACTTTCACCGCTAGATCTGAGGGGGGTTTCCACTTCATCTCCTTCTCCGGTGGAGTCTCAGGTATCCGTCTCTCTCCTCTGTTGAAAACTTCATTCAGTTCTTCATATCTCGATATAATCTCCCTTGGCAAATTCTTTAGATCCGGCATGCATCCCTGAAAAAGGCACTTGTTTCTGTTAATCCAAATTGCCCAGAGTGTAAGGCAAAATAAAGTTTGATGTTCTTGGGTTGTTTTCAGAAACTGGGTTTCGATCCAGATGGGACACTTTTCATCTTCTATTTCTGACACAAATTTTTGATCAAACAGCTTCCTCCAGATCTCTTTTATTACTTTGCATTGTTGGAACACATGTTTACTTGAATCCTCATGCTTGTTGCAAAAAGGACAAACCATTGACGTATTGATACCCCTTCTTTTCATGTTCTTCCCCATGGCTAAACTGTCGAGACTTGATCGCCAAATGAAGTGCTTTATCTTTGAAGGGATTTTCAGCTTCCAAACCTTCGCTATTGGCTTTTCCACAATCATAGACGGCCCGACCATAGCAGTACGTTCTCTCTCTCGTTCAATTCTGTACCCAGATTTTACCTTGTAGATCCCATCCTCTTCGTAATGCCATATAAGCCTATCTTTGCGATTTTTTACTGGAAGTTGAACATTTAGCACCTCAGCAGCGTCCCACGGTTCCAGAAGTTGAGTTATTCGTTCGTTGTTCCATTCTTGCTGACCTTGTGTTATCAACTCACTAACCTTCAAGTCTTCCATTCCAGGTTTTATCGTTAAAAGGGAGGCTGGTGAGCCCCTCGGAATCCACTTGTCCACTAGCTTTGCAGTTTTGCCGTCCCCAATCTTCCAGATCAAACCATTGCTTAGTAGTTTCCGTCCCTCCAGTATACTCCGCCAGGCGTAGGAAGGATTGTTTCCCAATCTGGCTTCTAGAAAGGTCTCTTGTGGGAAGTACTTCGCCTTTAGGACTCTGGCCAGTATAGAGTTGGGCTGCTGGACTATTCTCCATCCCTGCTTCGCCAGAAGTGCCTTGTTGAAAGTTTTGAAATCTCGAAAAGCTAAGCCTCCTTCCCTTTTGTGCTTTTGTAATTGTTCCCATTTGATCCATGCTATTCCTCGCTCTTGCCCTGTTTTACTCCACCAAAATTGTCTGATCATCTTCTCCATTTTTTCACAGATTCCATCAGGCAGCTTAAAGCATGACATAGCATATGTTGGAATTGCCTCTGCTATTTTTCGAATCAAGATTTCTTTTCCCCCCTGTGTAAGCGTCCTTTCCTTCCATCCCTTCAAAATACTACTCAATTTTTCCAAGAGCTTGTTGAAAGATATCGATTTATTTCTCCCCATTGTTGTAGGGAGACCCAGATACTTGTCGTACCGTTCAACCTCCGTCATGCCGCAGTAACCAAGTACCTGTTCCTTCACTGCTGCCGAGACATTGGATGAGAAAACAATTGCCGACTTTTCCACATTAATTTTTTGTCCTGAGGCCGAGCTGTAAATTTGTATTATATGTAGCAAAGTAGCTAGGGACTCTGTACTTGCCTGTAAAAAGAACAAACTATCGTCAGCGAAAAAAAGGTGGGACACCACTGGCCCACCACGAGAAGCTGTGACTGCTGCCAACTCTCCCTTCTCGACTGCGGCGGTCACAACTCTCGATAACACTTCACTACAAATGAGGAAAAGGTACGGGGAAAGCGGACACCCCTGCCTTAATCCTCTCTCTGGCACAACTTTGCCCACCACAGCACCGTTTCTAATGAAAGAAAACTCAACTGAAGTGATACATTTAAAACTTGGTCGATAAACTTTGGTCCGAAACCCAGTGATCTCAACGTGTCTCTTAGGAACCCCCATTCAACCCTATCGTAAGATTTGCTCATGTCAACCATGAGTGCTATAAACCCCGTTTTTCCTTTCTTCCTAGTTTTTAAAGAATAAATGACTTCAAAAGCCGTTAAGATGTTATCAGAGATTAGCCTTCCAGGAACAAAAGCACTCTGATTCTCGCTGATAATGTTAGGAAGGATCTTCTTCAATCTATTTGCAATAGCTTTAGAGACAATCTTGTATATAATAGTACAGAGACTAATAGGGCGGAAATCACCTGGCTTCCTGGGCTGCTTCACCTTAGGTATCAAGGCGATGAGGGTTTTGTTAAATTCTGCTAGGCTTCGTCCTTGGTTCAACACTTCGAGACAAGTTGTTGTGACTCCTTCTCCTACTACCTCCCAATAACGTTGGAAGAAACCTGCATTGAATCCATCACTTCCCGGCGCTTTGTCCGGGGCCATCATAAATAAAGCTGTCTTTGTTGTTCCCCGAAGGTGGTTTACCCTGACCCTTTTCCGCCTCAGCACCCACCTGTTCCATCTCCGGTTGGTCCCGAACTGTTCCTTTCACGCCTTTGTTTCTGTCTCTATTTTCCGGAACCACTTGTGGCACCTGTGATGGCATTTTGGCTCTCTCCCAGTCTTGCTCTTCCATTGTCTGGTCCATTGGTAGCGTCTCTTCGTTCCTAGCCACATCAACAGTTGGCTCTTCGAGATTTTGGTTTAGGTCGAAGGTTCCCGTTGGATTGTCCTTCCGGTTACCATTATCTCTCTTTTCTGCTTTTGATCGGTCTGTACATCCCCTCTTTATTGGATTCGGGAAACCCTTCTTTGGGGGATGGTAAAGCATCCACTCCCCATAGCCTTCTTCACCTTCTTGATCCACCACCTCCCCAATATGATTGCACTCACTACTACGATAATCCAGATAGCCACACCATTTGCAAATCGCCGGAATTCTTTCATACTTGAAGTCCAGCCATACCCTCTCCTTCTTGATGTTGACGTAGACCCCTCTCGGTAGTGCTTCAAATAACGGCATCCGAACCCTAATCCGCACATAGTTTTCCGTGCCATCATTGTCAATCCTTGGGTCGGATTCAATGATAACTCCGATGTTTTGTACAGCTTTTCGACCTGCTTCCTCTGTGGTTAGGTGAACTGGTAGTTTGTGTACTTGTACCCACACATCCATAGTATCAAACTTTGGACGTATCGTTTCCTCCCCAAGTGACCACGGCTTAATCATCAAGATTGAGCCGTCAAACACCCACGGCCCCCCTGAGGAAATCCGATCCATCAGACTTTTACTTGGGAACTTCAACAGAAACGTGTTTCTACTCACGTAGAGGAAATCTATTTGTTCACCTTTGTTCCATACTCTCCGGAAAAAAGCTTTCATAGATCTAGGATTTACCTCCGTACCCGTGAGAAGCCTTGCTATAAGGCACCATTCGAAACCCTTCTCTGCTTCGCTGCAAAACTCATCTTCAAAAACGATCTCCTGGGATTCCTTGTCTGTTAGCCGCAGTGATTCGAAGTCCGCCTCCATGATCGCCGTTCTCTAGGGTTTTCCTCCCTCCGAACTTGTCGGAGCCTTATGTTTTACAATACTAATATGCAAAAAACTGCATTCACGTTTTTGAATGCACTGTGATTGTGCTGTGGCTCTCTCCAACGCGGTCCAAGGATTAGATAGTGAGCTTCGAAGACAACACAATCTTTCACGCGATTTGAATTTACTCCATTCATTCTCTTTCTTGTATGACGAAATTGATAGTACTTTGCACTACAACACCGTTGACTTACATTGTTTTTGTTTAAAGCCTCATTTCTATATTCAAATTGAGTAATTTGTACTGAAGCAAGTGAGTTAATAGTATTTATCATTGCTTTTAAATTTAACATTTTTCCTCAGCTCATTAAAGGAAACTAGAAATTAGAATCCATTATCAAATCTCTAGCTCAAGTTGCATCTTACCATATGATTGCGTGTAGAAGTAAAATGTAACTTAAATCTTTTATCAGAGATCTCGATATCAGGTTACTATATGACCTCGGACCCAAGTTTGTGACTTTTTAATGTTATGAAAACTGTGCAAAAACCGTAGAAGTCGGAAATTAAATGTCACAGTCATCCTCTCGCACATCGCTTTTCCAAAAGATTCAATTTTGGTAGCACCGTTTCATTGTTAAAGGATAAGGTCTATAATCTAATATTCATGATGATTACGCATTGAGCTAATTTTTAAATGCATCTATCCAATTTTCAGAAACTATCACATTGTAATACCTTCCAACTTTGTCACATCTAAACATCGACCAATATCTTTAATTTTTTATTTTTATTTTAAAATAGTGATGTGAATAAATTTATACCAGTCTGTCCCGACTCTTTCTTTCCAATTTGACTTTTGTCATTCCCTCAAAAAAAAATTGACTCTTGTCACTATTCACTGGGTCACTTTGACCCGGTGATTTAAATAGCAAATCGATGTAATTTTTTGATAATTTTTTCATGGTGTTGTAGAGTAAAAGTTGCTCTATAATATGGTGAAAAAATTATAAAAAAATCGTATTATTTTGCTATCCAAATCACCTGGTCAAAGTGACCCAGATACGAGTCAAAAAAGTCAGATGGGAAGAAAGAGCTAGGACGCACTGGTAGTGTTTTTGGAAAAAAAAAAAGTTGTCGATACTTGGGGGCTGTTCTCTTGCTTGGGGGAGGACGGTATTGGCGATAGTGTTTTAAATATAAGGACATTCACTATCTCTATAAATACACTATATACAAGTCGTGCTTTTGCATGGAACGTTGGTTTTCGCATGGAGCACCGGCTTGTGCCCGCGCTTGTGGCTTCCGTGTGAGCCGCCAACTCACTTCGCGGCTCTCGACTTCCTTGTCAGCTGCTGTTCTCCTTCTCGACTCGGTTGGCTTTCCTTGCAAGCCATGCTTCTCTGGTCGGCTTCCTTCCTTACTCAGCGACTCAGTTCAGACAACAACTTGGTTTCACGGCTCCTTTCACCAAGCCGTTTGATTCTCATTTGACCACTACTTTAGCTCGATTTTGCTCCAGATTTGGACCGGCTTGAACGGTTTCCAAGGTTTTTGGGCATTCTGAATTTGTTTTCAAACTGTTTTTTTGAAATTCGACCTCCTCTCTGCAAGTTCTGCTATTCCATGGCCTCTACTCATACATGGGCCACACCCAATCTAGGGGCAGATGGGTGACACTCGAACAAAGTATCATTGAGCCGAGCTCTAGTCAACGACGACATGCGCTCACAGCAGCACCGGGCATGACCCACCAACAGTTGAGCAGAACTTGGTAACTGGATTAGGAGGCCTCTTCACATCTTACATCCAATGTTGGCATGCTTTTTTCTATCTCATGGTCCTGTTTCTGATATGTTTGTTGACAATGGTATGAGTATTCCACTTTGTGATTTTGGACAGCAGACGCTCAATACTCAAACTCGACCCCTTCATCAACAACGTCCTTTTCACCCCACGCATTATTGAAAACCTTATTTATGTCCGTCAGTTCACTGTTGATAATAATGTGTCTGTTGAGTTTGACCCCCCTGGTTTCTCTCTCAAAGAACTCGGTACAAGAAAACTATTATTGAGGAGCAATAGTACTGAAGATCTTTACCTGTTACCCTCCACTCAACCCACTTCCCGACCGCTATCTCTTACTGTTCTACCAGCACTATGTGGCTCAATCGTCTTGGCCACCTTGGAAGTCAAGTGTTAGACTACCTTTGGACTCACAGCCATGTATCGTCTACTAAAGCTCATAACACCACTCTGTGTCATGCTTGTCTGACTGGTAAACATGTCCGGCTACCATTTTCATATTCTTATCTTGTACCGCTTCCCCATTTTACATTAAAAACAGTGATTGTTGGACTTCCCCCATTCTGAGTAAATACAACTACAAATACTATCTCTTACTACTTGATGATTTCTCCCACTTCCTATGGATTTACCCTTTGAAACAAAAATATAAGGTCCTTACCAAATTAAAGAAATTCGGTAACTTTTTTCGTACTCAGTTTAATACACCAATCAAGATCTTCCAATGTGATCTAGGGGTGAATTCGATAACGGGTCCTTCCATGACTATGCTGCACAAAATCGTTTTTTTTTTTGGATTCGCGTGCCAAAAACCTCCCAACAAAATGGCAAGGCCAAGTGAATGATTTTTCGTGTCAACGAAATCTCTCACACTCTTTTAGCTCAAGCCTCCCTCCTTCCATCCTTCTGGGTTGAGTCTCTGTGTCACGACCCGACTTTTTCTTGGTTTACGTTGATTACGAATTCATCAGAGTAAATGCGTGTTTTTCGGCCGCGACGGAAATACGACCCCTTTCGCTTTTCGATAAACATAGCGGAAGCTTTGAAAATAGACAATTCTTTTTCATTTGAATAAAGTCATCATTTTCCTATTCAATTGAGCAATATCGTTTACAAATCTCAAACAAACTTTTCTTAACATATATTACAATTAATTCAGAAATGCTATAATTCTAGCCCGTTTATAGTCTCCAATCGACCCGTTCCGGTACCTGTAGATATTTTAGGGTGAGCAAAAAGCCCAGTAGGTACAGCCTAACCACTGGCGTAGAAATATAATAATCAATTACACTGTAACATCGTTCACGAATAACATAATTATCATGCTTTATACTTCCTGCGAATAACAAACAATAACTTAACATTCAACATATAAGCAGGTAATCATGTATAGTCCGTAATTACTGTAGACGTGAAAACTATATTTCCCCTACCTCAATAATAGCATCATGACAACAGGTTTGAAGTGATATGAGGAGCTCCAAATCTCTTATGTCAGAATATTTCCCGTATCTCTCTATCTCACTTATCAGTAGTTGAATAGAATCTGGAATGAGAAATAACTATAGCACTGGACCCTATTTATAGAAGTCAACGACCAATCAGATCGCGACGAGTCACAGGGACACGTTTCGCACATGCAATGAAAGCTGTGCCACACGACGACACATGTTGCCTGTGTGTCACACATGGATAAGGATGGCCTCAGAGCATGACACGTAACCCCCCTACGTGTCGCGCATGCAGGGAAAGTCGCAGATGTTGTGACACGTGTTCCTCTGCGTGTCACACATTTATTTGGCCAAATCTAAATGCTTATCCTCAACCACCACGTCAAATAAACATGTAATTTAGTCACATCAAGCATGTAACAAGCTACATATCACAAGATGCATACGTATGTACTTAATTAACACTTAAGCCACTAATTAGCACTAATTATTCCTAAATATTTTTATGCTTAATTTATAAATAAAATAAGAAATTGCGACTTTCGGTGTCTTTGTAGACGAGCTTAACTATCTTAGTTTAGCAGGTATTGATAAATCTATCAAAATACTAATCCCTTAACCTTAGCCACTGTGTCAAATAAACATGTAATTTAGTCACGTCAAGCACGTAAAAAGTCACACATTAAAAGATAAATACATATGTACTTAATTATCCCTTAAGTACATCTATCATTTACTAAACAATTAAAATGAAATAAACCGATGTAATGTAAGCTTAAGAAATGCGGTTATTACACTCTGTATATAGCAGTCTATTTGCACAACATTCTTCCCACTACAACACTTTAGAAAAACATTCCCACCGCCGTTCTCTATCATCGCACACCGACCTACGATCATCTTTGTACTTTTGGCTGTTCTTGCTACCCAAATATTTCTGCCACAGTTCCCCATAAGCTTGTTCCTCGCTCCGCTACATGTGTCTTTCTCGGATACCCTCCAAACTTTCGAGGATAACGCTGCCTTGACCTCACCATCGGTCAGGTACAGATATCTCGTCATGTAACTTTTAATGAGTCTGTCTTCCCCTTCTCTACCCCTTTCTCTGCTTCCTCGCACAGGTCTCCTGACCCCGATGAGAGCTTCCTCCCGCTACTCTTATCCGACCGTGTCATACTCCCTTTTCTCCTCCCCTAGAAGTACAGTCAGGATCACCTATGGCCGCCCCTGATCCTCCGACCCTCTCTCCTATGGGTCCCTCTAGCCTTTTGGCTCCACCTCTTACGGTACCCGAGCAACCGCCTCCCCCTCCACACTCCCCACAAATGACCACCCGATCCAAAAGCCGCATCACCAAGCCCATTCAGCGGCTTACTCTCCATTTCCAAACACCTCCCTCCATCTCGCCAGTACCTAAATCCCATGTGTCTGCTGTTCCGGACCCACACTGGAAGGCTGCTATGGATGATGAGTTTGGTGCTAGGGTTAAGAATCACACTTGGGACTTGGTGCTTTGCCCTGCTAAGGGCAATATAATTCGGGCTATGTGGCTTTTCCAACATAAGTATCGGGCAGACGGTACTCTTCAGAGTTATAAGACCCGTCTAGTTGCTGTTGGAATAGATGCGCTGGAGGCAATCTAGTTTAGTATGAACTGATTGTGGTTAGAATAATCATTGTATTATTTATTGGATATTTAATATAGTGGAGTCCTTAGATTTACAATTGTGTTGTTTATCTTAAATATCCCTAGTCAATTATACTTGTTATTGGACGATCATCTATAGGTTATTATGGGGTTGGATTGATATGGAGATATCATGATCCAACACATGGGTATGAATTAAGGGTAATGGCATAATGGATTGACCCATCTCCGAGAAGGCTACATACATGTTATGTTGAGTCACAAGCGCTTCTCGCGGTGAAAACGGTATTGTCATCCTTAGACTTGAAGTCACTAGATTGTCTAGTTGTGGATTATTGTGATTTTGGTAGCGTCAAACGCTACACCGTGACTGGGTAGATATAAAAGCGTGTACCAGATACAATAAGAATCAAGCTTAGAAATTGTAGTAGACGTAGATAGAATTTGTCCCTCCCACATAACGGGAGAAAATATCCTAGGCCACTCGAGGGATAGTGCTTATAGAATGTTTGGCCAGACTCAAATAAATCAATAGGGGATATTGATGTTATTTGTACGAATAAAGCTATTCCCAGGATCGAGAAACTATGGATTGGATATACGAGTGTGACTTGTATGTCTCGTGTCCAATCCGGATATTGAGACAAAGGGATGAGAAAATTACTTGCACAAAGGTTTGTTGGATGACTATTCTTTTAGTTGGCTAGAATGGATGTCTTGCTAGAGACCGCTCCATATTAGAAAATTGTTGCTACCAGCTAGATAGAACCTATGGGGTCACACGCCTTATAGGGTTGAACTAGATTTGTGAATTAATTAATATGATTAATTAATTGGAAGGATCACTTTGCAACACCTTGCAAACATAGTAGGACTAATATGCAAGGAAGGGACTAATCCGAATTCATGTAGGATTAGGAAGGGCCTTTAGGTAGTTGACAAGGAGTTGTTGGACTATATAAAGGATGCTCCTAGCTTCCTTCCCATACTAATGCTCATAAAATAAGTTGAGTGGAAGGAAACAAAAGAGAGAAAGCAAGACAAGCTAGGGCCGACTGCCCTTAGCCGTCCCCCCCCCTACCCGTCGGCCATCACAAGCAGGCCAAGCCCTCCTTTCTGATCATCGTTGTGTGTTTTCTTCTTCATCTTCCTCTGGTCCAAGCTAGCACAAAGGAGAAGGAAGATCTAGATCCCAACTCTAGGCGTGGATCAACCGTAGAGACGTGACACAATTCACGTTAAAAGTCATCACAAGAGACCTCTAAGGTGTGTTACTTGTTTCTTCCTTTACCATAGTTATGATTCTCTTCCTGTGACCCTTGGAGGGTCTTGAATGGATAATTCTTTCTTCCGATGTATATCCATGATCAAAAACCTACAGTTGCCAATGGAAAATCTCAATTGGTGGGTGTGGACTGTTAGGAGACTTCTAGCTAAGTGCTTAAACCTGCCACTATTCGTACAACTCTTAAACTAGCTGTCTCTGGCTCTTGGCCCATTCGACATCTTGATGTTAAGAACGCTTTCATTCATGGTGATTTGGAGGGGACTGTCTATATGCATCAGCCCCCTGGGTATCGTGATCCCCACCTGTTGGAATTGTGCCCTTGAGGCAATCCATTTGTCGTGACATTTATATGGACTTACTATTATGTTATCGATATGGAGATATGCTAACATGAATGAATTCCTTAGAATTTAAATGTTATATTCTTAAATGTCCCTAGTCGAGTACTACTGTTAATAGGACGACTATATTGCATCGAGACTTGTATGTGGGTAGATTGATATGGGGATATCAAGTCTAACACGTGGGTACGCATTAGGAGTAATGGCGTAATGGATTGACCCAGCATGAGAAGGCTACATGGGAGTTATGTGAATGTCACAAGCGCTTCTCATAGTGACAATGGTGTTGTGATCCTTAGACTTTAATTCATAGATACTCTAGTTGTGAATTATCATGTTTTGATATTGTTAAACGTTTCACCGTAACTGGGTAACTATAAAGGCTTCAATCATAAATGATATGAAGCAAGCTGAGAGATGGTAGTGATGTAGAGAGTATTTGTCCCTCCCACATAACAGGAGTAAATATCCATGGCCACTCGATGAGTGAGACTTAAGGAAATGCATGCATGCTCGAATAACTCAATATGAGATATTGATGTTATTTGTTTATCTAAGTATACTCACAGATCGAGAAACTATGGATTAAATATACAAGTGTGACACTCCATGTCTTGTGTCCCATCAGGATAGATGAGACAAAGGGATTATACAAAATGGTAACATTGGTCACAGAGGTTAGTCAGATCACTGACATTCCTATGACTTGGGAGCATTGATGTACTGCTAGATACCGCTCAATGTCTGTAATAATTTTTATTATTGGAACCTACAGGCTCACACACAATAATAGACCAGGCTAGAATTATTGCTAAGTAGTTGGACTAAATCGCAATAATGAGTTAATTGGATTAAAGTGTAAATTGTGCTCATTTGTTAGCTAAAGAGAAAATATTGGCTAGAATGTAACTAGCCCCACATTGTTGGATTTACGGGCTAAAATTTATCTAGCTATAAACAGGATTTATAGGCTATGAAAATTCAGTCTTAATTAATTTCTACACAACACAGTTTACTAGAGAGCAAGAGAGAAAAATAAGAAAAGGAATTTTTCCCTACACTAGGGTTCGGCCAAAGAGGTTCCGCTCCTCCCATGGAGCCTTCGACCTCTATGGTGGCCACGACATGTGATGCTGGTTCTCTCTCCCTCTTTGGTTTCGAAGCCTTTTCTCCGAAGAATTGTCCTTGCCGTCGAAGCCTCTCCAAAAACTAGCTCAAGATTCATCCGCATAAGATGCAAATCTTCTTCGTCTTCCTCTTCTTCCTCTTCTCTATTCTATCTCAATTGATTTTCTGCTTCAATTACAGAGCTACAACTTCAATTTTCTGATATTGGGGAAAGTAATGGTGGTTGCTGGATTGTGGATGAAGAATGGGGTCGAACAGAGGACGATTGGGTGTGAAGAATGGCAGGGTGCTGAAGCAGAGAAAACGATTGGAGATTCGGGGGTTTGAGTTGGTTGGGTTAAAGATGAGAGGTGACTCGGTGTAGCCAATCTCTAGAAGTTATGGCCATTAATTGGCATCCAGTTTATTTCCTGGGTTGAGGTAGAGAGAGGAAGTGTTCGATTGTTTTGGATTTCAAGCGGTCCGAGATCAGTCTTTAGGTTGGGTTCCGATTGAAATCAACTACATGTTCAATATCATGGTTATGCGATTCAGAGAGAGGTGTGGGTGATGATCGAGTGACTGTTTTTGGTTCGAATCCATGGCAGTAGCTAAGTTGTTGTTGTTCTTGTTGTCGTTGTTGTTAGTGTTGGTGTTGGTGGTAGTGGCGGTGGTGGTGGCGGAGATTTGGTGGTTGTGGCGGTGGTGCTCAAGAACACCAAGAACCTCATGAACATGATGAACACTATAATAAACAAATAAAGGGTGGTATTTGTCCACAATCAATAAGGGTAAAATGGTCACAAAAAGTCAGTTTGCACCCCTCCACTGACGGATTGTAACAGAAGGGGGGTATTTGTCCACCCTCCATCCACTGACACAGGTGCAAAATGTATTTTTCTCATAAATCGGGGGGCAAAATGTATTTTCCCCATAAATGGAGGGTGGTTTTTGTGTTTTACCCTTAATATTAACTTTTTGTAATGCAGTTTAGTGTACAAAAGGGAAGACAAACATCCAGTTGACTAGTTATTCAATTGACTTCGAATTCCAATAGCAACGCAAGGAATTGAACACAAGGGGTAGGAGATTAAAGCAATGACTAGATAAATGTATTATGGAATAATTGAGGATTATTAGTCGGGGTGTACTCTTGAGAAGTAGTTTGCCCTTCCAAACTTATTAGATTGCATAGTTTATGATCAAGCCAAACATGATTTTTGTATCGCGGCGAAGGATTCCACACATCACTGAATTCAGCCACAACAAACTGTCACGATTAGATGTATTGTAAGTTCATCTCTCAGTTGTTATAACCTTCTTCAATGTATAAAAAAATTGAAATCCTTAGTTAGGATAAAAAAGCATCTTACTCCAATCTCATACGAAAAGTTTATATTTCATTAAACAAATAGAGAAACTGCCTTACAAAAATGTCAATAATAATGGCCAAAACATTATAGGATTTTTGAATTGTAAACTTGCCTCAAATAGATGTTTACATAATAAAGGGAAAAATTACACTAATTAATTGAAAAGGGGCACAGATGTCTTGACAAGTAAAATGCGATGTAACCAACAGAAAAGACCGGTCGATGTAAGAATCAATTCCCTAAAATTAAAAACAAATTGCCCATATGTTGCAAATAATAATAACTAATCTCTGGAAACCGAGAGAGTTAATAAATCTTTCATTATGATGGAAACTCAATTTATTGATACTAGTCTTAACCTCGAGTCATGGCGCGGGCTGTGGTTGAACATGAAACACGAAGCTGGGCTAATTCTGGATTGTAGAAATTGTATCTATAAAATCATTTTCATGTAAAAAATTCAAGATGGTTTATTTTACAAATTGGTAGCAGTATCTCGAACTATCAATTTGGAAGCGATATAAGTAACTGAAAATATATTTCCTATTACAGCCATTACGTACGTAGCTCAAAATGCAAATGAGTGCTCGCTCAGTTTGAGAGCATTTGAAGCATATGCCGTGAGGTCCTGGGTTCGAACCCAGCTATATAATGTAATTCTAAAAAATTACGTAACTCGAGATTATGTCCTAGTGTCAAGCAGGTGTGATTTTCCGTATTGTTTACTCTTTCTTTGTAAGGTAAATGAATTTCAGAGTGCATTATTTATAATATCAAAACTCAAATCTTGTATTTGAGGAACAATAGATAAGGAAAAAATGTTTCCTAAAAAAAGATAAGGAAAAAATGTAGGAACATTATCTCTTCGAATAATGAGGGAAAATTACTAACACTGCAAAACATTTTATCCTATCAGCTATAGGAGGCTTGGCCATTTTGTAATTTCTTGAGGTTTTGTGACCAATTGTTGTGGTAGGTTGTCGGGCTGTAAGGAAAAGCGAATAAACGGTCAAACCGACCGAATCAAACCGAAATGCTTGGATTTGGATGTTCGGTTTATCAACGGTTCAATTTTTCACAAACCGGTCTATTTTGTTTGGTTTTTGGTTCATAAAAATGTCACATCCCACCAAGCCGAACCGGACCTATATGTGCTTAACGTACTTTACTACAATGTATATTGCATAAAATATATTAGCTAATCCAGAAAATAGAAATACGATTAGATAAATTCGATTAATATGATTAGATTAATCTAAGTCGTCTCCATATTCTCTCACGTTTCATCACATTTTCCCTTTAAAACGATAGTTGTGCACATATTTTTAATTCTAGTTAATTTATTTTGCTTAAAACTTGAAGTTCGTTGACAAAGTATTATTATAATATCCATTCGATAATGTTTGTGCAAAGCCAACAACACAGAACCGAACCAAACCAAACCGATGTTTTCGGTTTGGTTTCAAATGGTTAGGTTTGGTTATAAAATTAGTAAACTGATGTTTTCGGTTCGGTTTATAGTTTTAGCAAAAACCGCACCAAACTGAACCACGTAGACCCCTAGGTTGTCAAATAAATGAAATTTTTGTCGTTGTGTGTGTTGTGCAGAAAGATGTCTTTGAAACGGGGCAATGTAGAGCAGTAGTTGAGGGAACTAAAATCAAAGTAATTTTATACTTTGTCGTTTGAATTCGTTGCAGTTTTTTTGCACTCGCACTCTTTTCGTTTCATTAGTGTGTTCAATGGCGGATCCATATAAATTCAAATTTGACCCCACTGAAATCGAACAACAACCTTATTTTTATTCATCAAAATGTCAAAATTTTAGAATTTGGTCACACTAACACAAAATCCTGGATACGACATTGATTGTGTTTTAAGCCAGAACTTCAGTGACGGCCTCCAATGAAGACACAACTCTGGTATGCACATTAGTGTATTCAAAGAAATCTTTGGAACAAATGAATGCAAAGAAATCTCAAGTTACAATTCAAGTATTTCTATGATTATGGCGATAGAAACCGAAAGTTGTGCAAAAATATAAGTAACCAAATTTTAAATTACAAGTTGTAAGAGTAGCGAAAAATCTAAACAAACAAACAAACAAACAAACTTTTTGTAGCCACAAAGCATTCATACTTTTGGTTTCCTCCCTTGAACTTATGTAAGTAAAATGAAGATATAATGGTTAGAAAAAAAAGTTTCAAAAACAAATATTTTCTAGAAAAGATTACCCAAGTTGGATTATTGATATTAACGCATTTCCTAGTAGTGACAACATACTTGAGGTAACATATTACATTAAAATAAAGAGGTGGTTAATGAATTTATGTATAATACTTTCAAATATTATTCTAATTAATTCCCATGTAATTACGGGAGATTTCCAATATTGTATAAAATATATTCTTGTTTGTCCAATGAATGTAAATTCGAGAACACAAAATTATGTTTGCTAATTGTAAGGAATCGACTCACACATTTTGTACAACGGCGAGCCACTGTGTGAAGGAAACCCATGTTAAGATTCGTAAATTACATTGGATAACTTTTTTAAAATGACACGAGGAAAGTCTAAAGCCTGAAGAGAGAGAGAGAGAGAGAGAGAGAGAGAGAGAAAATAAAGCTCTCGTGAGTTGTACAGAAAGGGAAAATGTTATTTTACCGAAGAGAGTCTAGAAGTTAGGGTTCTTGTGTAAGGAGGATGAGAAATGTTGCTCCATGCGGGCTTGTACTGGGAGAAGTACTTGACTTTCATGCCCTTTGGCTTTCTTCAATCAGACTTCTATGCGAGTGAATCTAGGAGTGGTTCATTGTATTGATGATCTAGCCTCCTCTAATATTCCAATCCAATATAGGTGACGCAGAAGGATAAGACAAAAAAGAAGCAAAAGAAAAAACCCTTGCACCCGAGGAAACAAAGAATCGTACTTACGCACCTAAAATAATGGAGACATGAAAAATATCTATAATTTTTGTATTTTTATTTTGTTTCTTAAAGCATCATTCATACTTTTCTGAACGCTTGTTTATTCATTTTTTATGAGAAGATAGTTCACTCATTATTGTGTAGTAAATAAACGAAAAAAATGTTATGCCAATGCATAAGTTGGTTATAATTCTTAAAAAGCAGATTATGTCAACTTTTTAATGTCTGTTCGGCAATTTAAAAATTATAACTTGAAACATGGTAAAGACCAGAACTTAGATGCACGTTGGTATGGTGGAAAGATTTGACAAAAAATAAGAAAAGTTTGTGTTTTTAATTTTTGGAATGGTGGTTTGCTCAATTTTGGAACATTTGTTGTAATTGAAAGGTAAATAGAAAAGATAATAATACCCAAATGAATACATTTACTATAATTGAATATAAATCAAATTACATAAATGTCGCAAGCACACATGTGGTAATTTCAGACGTTATAATTGAAAACATAGTCAGGCAAAAATTTCAATAAACATTGGTATAGTCAAAAAAGTATAACATTTTGTTGTAGATAAAAAAATTATGTTGTAGATAAAAAAAAAAATCATGTTTTCATATTTTCTGATAGTTGTGTAGCAAGCCTTTGAATAAATGATTAAATCGTTATATTGCACCATAATTACATGAAAATATAACTCTTTTGAAACAAAACTCACTGAACTAAGCATTGAATGTTTTTAAACTTTTGGACTTTTAAATTGTCTATCCATCCAGTCTCCTCTAGTCTTCCAATCCATTATTATGTAGGAGAAGACACAAAATAAGAAGAAAAAAACACTTTTGCACCTGAACAAACAAAGAATCGTACTTATGCACCAAAAAATAAAGGAGACATAAAAAATGTTTCGTAAATACGACATTTTTATATTTTTCTTTTATTTTTTAAAACATATTTCCTATTTTTTGAACTATCTCTCATTTTTGTATGAGAAGACTGCCTGCTGATTGTCGTGTAAAAGTAAACCGGAAAAAAATGTTATGCAAATGCATAAGTTCGTTATACATTTTTTACATCAAATTTTTAAATGTCTGTTTGGTAATATATAAAGGGAATTGATTCTTACACTGGTTAGTATTAATGCTTACACCGGATTTAACTTGTCATGACTTTATTACCCTCTTATATAAGTTAGCAAGGTTTCTCTATTTAATCTGTGATCATTTATTTTGGGAATTTTTTATATTTTTAATATAATCAGACCTTTTTGTCACTTACGATTTTATGAAATAGAGTAATTTTTTTTATATTTGTAGAATGTTTATATCTTTTCAATATTCATTACAGAAAAAGTTACACTAAACTTCGTTTAAACTTATCAAAAAAATTGAGTGTCAATACAACAACTAATTATTTTCTCTAAACATAGTTTTGATTTTTTTAGCGTTCATGTCAATTTTGTTAGGAATTCAATGCGTGAGAAAGCAAGAGAAAGCAAGAACAAACGAAAGCAAGATCAAGAACACAAGAATTTACGTGGTTCACTAGTTTTGAGATTAGCTAATCCACGGCCAAACCAACCAATTTATTGATGAGAAGACAACCCAATTACAAGCACACCCCAAGTCATGACCCTAGAATCTACTTATATACTAGTACAAAACTTGGACCCAAAGTAATGACCAAAATAATCCGACACTAATTAGGAGACTAATACGTCAATTTTTTTTTTCCTAATTAAAAACAATTCATCCAAAAAAACCATGCGTCCAAAGTTGTTTCCATAAACAACTTGGAAACTTCCAAAAATATCCATTAGCCTCAATTGACTAGCCGCCCCCAACTAATTACCACACTGAACAATTGAATTAACCCACAGTACACACCCCCACGTGCACATGCCCCACTAAGCATGCTTTGATCACATGCATGCTTCAAGTAATTAGTTGGTTGCTTCATTGCTTTGCCAGTGGCTTGTCTATCAATTCTATTTGTTTGAATCAATCTAGAAAAAATACCCAACAAACCTCCCCCTTGATTCAAACTCCATAGTTACCGAACCAATTCTTCTCATCAATCCAACAAACCAATACGAGTGTATTTCCAATTTGCGGAATTTGAACACACTCCCAACGCGTCCCAACAAACGCCTCTTCAATGCACCATGACTAATGCATACCCCCAACGTCGCACCAATGACACTTTGCGACAAAGTGCCTATCAAACGATGTCATGCTAATTTGCGCCGCCATCCACACCAATGCGCACAAAACAAATAACCAAAGCGCGCCAATCCAAGATCCAATCGCGCTACCAACCAATGCGTGCACAATAACACGCCATCAATCCACGTGCCCAATAACACGCGCCCATGCTCCATGCCTGGAGCCCGAACCGTCCCCAAGGGGCCTAGAGAGTTGCATCGTCCTTGAGCGTCCCTCCTCCACCTGAAGCGAGATCTAGAGGTGAACGATTCTTTGGACACTCCCTCTTCCAATGATGTTTATCCCTCAATTCGCTAGTTGATTCGAGCCGCCTCCACCTAGACTTGAATCCTCTTAGCTACCAAATCCAGATATAGATCCAGATCACTCGTCGGGTTGAGCACGCCATATCGATTGACGCATGCCGGAACCGAAAGCGTGCCGGATGTACTAAAACTAGATCCACAATTCCAATGCTCCACAACAAGAGCCCGATAGCTCCCCCAACAAGGAACTCGATAGCCTCCCAACAAAGGCTTGGTGTGCTTGCACCCCCTGTTTCAGAGGCCAACCAGCGGAAACCCAATCTTCCCATCAAACCCAGATCTTGATCACGAACCCACCATCGCTCCTCTTGAATCTCAACGGAACCTGGCTCTGATACCACTTGTTAGGAATTCAATACGTGAGAAAGGAAGAGAAATCAAGAACAAACGAAAGCAAGATCAAGAACACAAGAATTTACGTGGTTCACTAGTTTTGAGACTAGCTAATCCACGGCCAAACCAACCAATTTATTGATGAGAAGACAACCCAATTACAAGCACACCCCAAGTCATGACCCTAGCATCTACTTATATACTAGTACAAAACTTGGACCCAAAGTAATGACCAAAATAATCCGACACTAATTAGGAGACTAATACGTCAAAAATTGTTTTCCTAATTAAAAACAATTCATCCAAAAAAACCATGCGTCCAAAGTTGTTTCCATAAACAACTTGGAAACTTCCAAAAATATCCATTAGCCTCAATTGACTAGCCGCCCCCAACTAATTACCACACTGAACAATTGAATTAACCCACAGTACACACCCCCACGTGCACATGCCCCACTAAGCATGCTTTGATCACATGCATGCTTCAAGTAATTAGTTGGTTGCTTCATTGATTTGCCAGTGGCCTGTCTATCAATTCTATTTGTTTGAATCAATCTAGAAAAAATACCCAACAAATTTCACGAAGAACTGATAATCTGCCAAATCAAAATTATGTTTACTTCGTAAAAAAAGTTATTTACATATTTTCCGGGTAATCACGCGACTCGGACACATGATGGTTGTGGTATAGGTTATGACATGATTCATCATCAAGACAATGCTGTGGGGCGTTTTTTGATGGTGGTAGACTGGTAGTAGTGCCCCTGGCAGTGCTAGAGATGATTGTCCCTCCCGTGTGATTGTTTTTTGAAGCATCATTCATACTTTTCTTAACGCTTGTTTATTTAATTTTTTATGAGAAGATAGTTCACTCATTATTGTGTAGTAAATAAACAAAAAAAATGTTATGCCAATGCATAAGTTGGTTATAATTCTTAAAAAGCTGATTATGTCAACTTTTTAATGTCTGTTTGGTAATTTAAAAATTATAACTTGAAACATGGTAAGACCGGAACTTAGATGAACGCTGGTATGGTGGAAAGATTTGACAAAAATTAAGAAAATTTGATGTTTTTAATTTTTGGAATGGTGGTTTGCTCAAGTTTAGAACATTTGTTGTAATTGAATGGTAAACAGAAAAGATAATAATACTCAAATGAATACGTTTACTATAATTGAATATAAATCAAATTAGTTAAATGTCGCAAGCACACATGTGGTAATGTCGGACATTATAATTGAAAACATCGTCTGGCAAAAATTTCAATAAACATTGGTATAGTCAAAAAAGTATAACATTTTGTTGTAGATAAAAAAAATTATGTTGTAGATAAAAAAAATCATGTTTTCAAGTTTTCTGATAGTTGTGTAGCAAGCCTTTGAATAAATGATTAAATCATTATATTGCACCAAAATTACATGAAAATATAACTCTTTTGAAACAAAACTCACTGAACTAAGCATTGAATGTTTTTAACTTTTGGACTTTTAAATTGTCTATGCATCCAGTCTCCTCTAGTCTTCAAATCCTATTATGTAGGAGAAGATACAAAAGAAGAAGAAAAAAACACTTTTTCACCTGAACAAACAAAGAATCGTACTTATGCACCAAAAAATAAAGGATACATAAAAAATGTTTTGTAAATACGAAATTTTTGTATTTTTCTTTTATTTTTTAAAACATATTTCCTATTTTTTGAACTATTGTTCTCTCATTTTTGTATGAGAAGACTGTCTGCTGATTGTCGTGTAATAAGTAAACCGGAAAAAATGTTATGCAAATGCATAAGTTTGTTATATATATATTTTACATCACATTTTTAAATGTCTGTTTGGTCATATATAAAGGGAATTGATTCTTACACCCGTTAGTATTGATGCTGTTGGAATAGATGCCCTAGAGGCAATCTAGTTTAGTATGAATTTGTAATTGGCTAGAAATTCATTTATTATTTATTGGATATTTAATATAATGAAGTCCTTAGATTTACAATCGTGTTGTTTATCTTAAATATCCCTAGTCAAGTATAATGATTAAATGGGACAATCATCTATAGACTAGTATGGGGTTGGATTGATATGGAGATATCATGATCCAACACATAGGTGTGCATTACGGAATGTTGCACTGGATTGACCCATCACCGAGAAGGCTACATACACGTTATGTTGAGTCACAAGTGCTTCTCGGGTACAATGGTATTGTCATCCTTAGACTTGAAGTCACTAGATATTCTAGTTGTGGATCATTGTGATCTTGGTAGCGTTAAACGCTACACCGTAACTGGGTAGTTATAAAGGCGTGTACTGGATACAATGAGAAGCAAGCTTAGAGATCGTAGTGGACGTAGAGAGGATTTGCCTCTCCCACATAACGGGAGCAAATATCCAAGGCCACTCGAGGATAGTGCTTATAGAATGTCTGGCCAGACTCAAATAAATCAATATATGAGATATTGATGTTATTTGCACGAATAAGGCTATTCCATGGATCGAGAAACTAGGGATTGGATATACGAGTGTGACTTGTATGTCTCGTGTCCAATCCGGATATGGAGGCAAAGGGATGAGACAATTACTTGTACAAGGTTGTCTAGATGACTA
Organism: Linanthus parryae; assembly: GCA_023055425.1. NCBI lineage: Eukaryota > Viridiplantae > Streptophyta > Magnoliopsida > Ericales > Polemoniaceae > Linanthus > Linanthus parryae. The sequence continues at coordinate 130,630,014 of JALGPY010000001.1, forward strand.
TTCTATTAGTTGGCTAGAATGGATGTTTTGCTAGAAACCGCTCCATATTAGCAAAGAGTTGCTACCAACTAGATAGAACCTATGGGGTCACACGCTATATAGAGTTGTACTAGATTGTGGAATTAATTAATTGGATTAATTAATTAGAAGGATCACTTTGCAAACCCTTGCAAACTTAGTAGGGACTAATTTGCAAGGAAGGGACTAAATTGAATTCTAGTAGGACTAGAATAAGTCCTTTAGGTAGTTAACAAGGAGTTGTTGGACTATATAAAGGACCCTCCTCCTTCCTTCCCTACACAACACTTTATGCTCTAGAGAGAACATAACAAGAGTAGGAGAGAACAAAGGAGAGAGAGAGCAAGCCACAAAGAGGGACGCCGCCCCCTTTGCCGCCGCCCCTTGTCCCCGACGCCACAAAGGGCCGAGCCCCTTTTGGTGTCTCGTTTTGCGTGATTCCTTCACCCTCCTTTCAATCCGGGCTAGCACCAAGGAGATTGGAGATCTAGGAACAACTCTAGGCGTGGATCAACTATAGAGAACGTGACACTATTCGCGTTTGAAGTCATCAAGGAGAACCCAAAGGTGTGTTTATGATTTCTTACCTTCACTATCGTTATGCATCTAGACTTGTGATCCTTGGAGGGTTTTGCATGGTTTGTTTGATTATGCTTCCGTTTGCGCGATCCATGAATCAAAACCCTACAGTGGTATCAGAGCCACAGGTCATAGAGCATAAACGTAGTTTATGTGTTACATTCTTGTTGTTTTACACCTTAATTTGTTGTTTATCGCGTAAAACAAGGCAAATCAAGCATTGGATGCAATTTGTCAAAGAATTAATCATAACAAGACCCAATTATTGCATTGGATGCATGAATTGGTGAGTTTGAGAAATTTTAGGATCTTAGATCTAGGGTTTGGGCATCCTTGGGGAAGAAGGAGTTCTCCCACAACAAGGAAACAACCAAACTTGGGCTCCAAGCAAGGAGGTTGTTTTGGAAACAACCTCCACAAGGAAGGTTCGGCCCCTAGGGGACCGCCCCCCTTGCTTGCCGCCCAAGCTTGGCGCCCTATGGGGCCGGGCGGCCCTAACCCGCGGGCCTAGCTTGCGGGTTTTGGGCCGGGCCGGCCCTAGGGCTTTATGGTTCACTTATTTGGGCCCGGGCAATTGGATTGTTAGGCCCATGGACCGTTTTAACCCTAGAAATCCTAAAAACAATTAAAATTGACCAAGCACGTTAAAAATTGGATTTTAACTGTTTATGTGCAAATCGCATGGTGATTGGATATGGCCTTAGGATGTGGTTTGATGTGGATGTTTAATTTTGTGGTTTGGTTTTACGGCCTGCGAGCCGATCAATTAATTGTAATAATTAATTAGGGTTTTATGGCCTGCGTGCCATTTTTTTCTCAACTTGTGAGATTTATTTTATTTAGTATAGATGTTAGCTAGTGCTAGATAAAGTAGATTGTTAGCCAAGATTGGAGAAAAGAAGCCCAAAGCCAAGGGAGCCACAAAAGATGGAGCATGGAGCACACCACATGACTATGAAGGATGGACCAAAAGATCAAGACGCATGGAGATGTGTGTTTGTTTAGGGTTCATAGATAATTCCATTGGCTTGGAATTATCTTAGTCTAGAAAAGGCCATATCCACATCATGTTTAATTTCTGTTTTGTGGTTGTTTATTTATTGTCTTATTATTTGTGTGGTTGGCGTATGGATGATGCATGCAATTAGGATAATAAGATAATTAGACAACCCGGATCTATTATTTGGAGTTGTGCCCAAACTCAAATAGATAGATTAGTTGATATTGATCAACAAAATAATCAAAATTGAAAATCCCTCAAATTTTAAAATATTGTGTTCTTGCCTTCTCGTTATTTAAACACTCATTATCATCATTATTTATCGAGTTCGTGCGTGCCAAAGCATGGCGACTTGGTTCATAATGATGGAATGCGATGGCACGTAACAATGTGCAATTGTTTAGATAAGAGGTTGAACACAACTAGGCTATTAATTTGATTAAGAAACCTAGAGGCAATCAATTGGGATTATCCATATGGATGGATAAATAAGGAGTTATTTGCCCGATTGAACCAAGAGTTGCATATGGGATGCAATTGGAATTGTTCCTACCTAAGAAGTAATCGAATTATGGGTGACTTGCCAAAGCAAGCTCATAAGGAGATGAAAAAGATGGATCTTGGCCCACTAGAAAATATAAGGATATTTTCCGCATTAATATCTTGAGGGTTATTAATCCGTAGTAAAATAGTGGGAGCTATATTTAATAAACTAGCCATTATTAAATATAGTCAAAAATTCACAAATACTAAAACTTGCGTATTTTCCTTTTTGTAGAATTCCAAATGGCAAACAACTCATCGAGTTCACAACATTCCCTACGATCTGTCCTTGAGAAGGACAAGCTCTCAGGAACCAACTTTCTCGATTGGTACAGAAACTTGAGAATTGTTCTCAAGCAAGAAAAGAAGCTGTACGCAATAGAGGAGCAAGTTCCAGAAGGTCCAGAGAATCAGACACCTGCTGCCTTAAAGGCGTATCAAAAGCGTGTTGATGACGCTAATGATGCGGCCTGCCTAATGCTTTGCACCATGACCTCTGAGCTTCAGAAGCAACATGAGAACATGAATGCTGTCGATATGATCGAACATCTAAAGCAGCTCTTCCAAGAGCAGGCGAGGGTAGAGAGGTATGAGGTCTCAAAGGCACTGTTCAAATGTCATCTGGCAGAAGGGAACCCGGTGGGACCCCACGTACTCCGAATAATCGGGTACTTGGAGAATCTCGCCCGGCTTGGGTTCCCGGTCGGCCAAGAGTTGGCAACCGATCTCGTGTTGCAATCGTTGCCCGAGAGTTATGGACAGTTCATTATGAACTATAACATGAACGAGATCGTTAAACCACTGCCAGATTTGCTCAACATGTTGAGGACGGCTGAACAGAGCATCAACAAGGGTAAGGGCAAGGCCATTATGATGGTGCATAAAGGAAAGGGCAAAAAGTTTGCATCTTCCTCCAAGGGCAAAGGCAAGTCAGTTGCTAAGTCCAAGGAACAAGCCCTTAAACCTGTTGGTGCCATTGCCAAGGTCGTGACTAAGGGTGAATGTCACTACTGTAGTCAACCTGGACACTGGAGGAGGAACTGCCCAAAATATCTGGAGGACAAGCGGCTTGGAATAGTGATTCCACCACCACCAGGTATTTTTGTTGTAGATGTCAATTTAACTGTCTCTACATCATGGGTATTAGATACTGGATGTGGATCTCATATTTGTCGAAATATGCAGGATCTAAAGAGAAGTAAAAGATTGGCTAAAGGGGAGGTAGATCTACGCGTTGGGAATGGAGCAAAGGTTGCTGCGTTGGCCATAGGCGTTTGCGAGCTATCTCTGCCTTCAGGATTAGTTTTAGAATTAAATAATTGCTATTTTGTGCCTGCTATGAGCAGAAACATTATTTCTATTTCTTGTTTGGACAAGGAAGGTTTTATTATTTCAATAAAGAACAATTGTTGTTCCTTTTATTTGAATAATATTCACTATTTTAGTGCGCAATTATTTAATGGACTTTATGTCCTTGATCTAAGTAATCCTGTCTACAACATTAATACCAAGCGGATTAAAATAAATGATTTAAATCCTGCTTATTTATGGCATTGTCGTTTAGGCCACATAAATGAGAAACGTGTATCTAGACTCCATAAGGATGGATTGCTAGACTCATTTGATTTTGAATCATATGAGACATGTGAGGCTTGTTTATTGGGAAAAATGACAAAGTCCCCTTTCAATAAGAAAGGTGAGAGGACTAGTGAGCAATTGGCGCTCATACATACCGATGTGTGTGGGCCATTTGCCACGCCTGCCAGGGGTGGTTATGTCTACTTCATTACGTTTACTGATGATTACAGTAGATATGGATTTGTGTACCTTATGAGGGCAAAATCCGAATCCTTTGAAGTGTTCAAAGAATTCAAGAATGAAGTAGAGAAGCAACTTGGCAAAAGTATCAAGGCTCTACGATCGGATCGTGGAGGAGAATACTTGAGCCAAGAGTTTGACGACTATCTTAGAGAGTGTGGGATCGTGTCCCAACTCACTCCACCCGGAACGCCACAATGGAATGGCGTGTCCGAGAGGAGGAATCGAACCCTATTGGATATGGTTCGGTCTATGATGTGTCAAACCGATCTTCCGTTATCGTTTTGGGGCTACGCTCTATTAAGTGCAGCTTTTACCATTAACCGTGTTCCATCTAAATCAGTCATGAAGACACCATATGAGATGTGGAGTGGGAGGCGTCCCACACTGTCGTTCATGAGGATTTGGGGCTGCGATGTCTATGTAAAACGTTTACAATCAGACAAGCTAGGGCCTAAATCGGATAAGTGTAAATTTGTGGGGTACCCTAAGGAAACTAAGGGATACTACTTCTACAATCCAACCGAGAACAAAGTGTTTGTTGCTCGGACCGGCGTGTTTCTAGAAAGAGAGTTTGTCTCTAAAGAAGCAAGTGGGAGGAATGTAGAACTTGAAGAAGTTCAAGAACCACAAATCACTGAACCGATTATGGAACATGAACAGGAATCACAAGCAGTTGTGGATCCACCTGTTCAAGTAACACAAGAGCTTCGTAGATCTAGTAGAGTGCGCCAGCAACCCGAGAGGTACGGACTCCTCGTGACTGATTCCGGTGACACGATGCTCATAGATGATGAGCCTACTACCTATGAGGAGGCCATGAATGGCCCAGACTCGCAGAAGTGGCTTGAGGCCATGAGATCCGAGATGGAATCCATGTATACCAACAAAGTATGGACTTTGGTGGAACCACCTGATGGGGCGCGGCCCATAGGGTGCAAGTGTGTCTTCAAGAAGAAGATCGACATGGATGGTAATGTGATTACCTATAAGGGCCGATTGGTGGCTAAAGGATTCAGACAGATTCATGGTATTGACTATGATGAAACCTTTTCACCAGTCGCAATGACCAAATCCATCCGAATCCTACTTGCGATTGCAGCATACTACGACTATGAGATTTGGCAGATGGATGTCAAAACAGCATTCCTTTATGGGAATCTCCTCGAGGACGTGTATATGATACAGCCGGAGGGTTTTGAGGATCCAAAGCAAGCCAACAAAGTCTGTAAGCTGCAACGATCCATTTATGGATTGAAGCAAGCTTCTAGGAGTTGGAATCGACGTTTTGATGAAGTGGTCAAAGAGTTTGGCTTCATCAGAAACGAAGATGAGTCTTGTGTCTACAAGAAGGTTAGTGGGAGCTCTGTAGCTTTTCTGGTCTTGTATGTGGATGACATACTACTCATTGGAAACGACATTCCCATGCTGCAATCTGTGAAAGATTGGCTAGGAAAGTGTTTCTCAATGAAGGACTTAGGGGAAGCAGCCTATATACTCGGTATAAAGATCTATAGAGATAGATCTAAGAGGTTGCTAGGCCTAAGTCAAAGTACATATATTGACAAGGTGTTGAAACGGTTCAACATGCAAGATTCAAAGAAGGGATTCTTGCCCATGTCACATGGAATCACTCTTTCGAAGAGTGGTTGTCCTTCCAATGAGATTGAGAAGGAACGCATGAGTAGGATTCCCTATGCCTCGGCCATAGGATCCATCATGTACGCCATGTTATGTACTAGACCAGATGTGTCATATGCCTTGAGTATGACAAGCAGATACCAATCCAATCCAGGTGAGAGTCACTGGATTGCTGTCAAGAACATCCTAAAGTACTTGAGAAGAACTAAGGATGCTTTCTTGATATTTGGCGGTGAGGAAGAGTTGCGTGTAAGGGGTTACACTGATGCAAGCTTCCAAACCGATAGAGATGACTTTAGATCACAGTCGGGATATGTGTTTTGCCTGAATGGAGCAGCGGTGAGCTGGAAGAGTTCCAAGCAAGAGACGGTAGCTGATTCTACAACAGAGGCTGAGTACATTGCTGCAAATGGCGCAGCAAAGGAGGCTGTTTGGATCAGAAAGTTTGTTTCTGAACTTGGTGTGGTCCCTAGCATTGCGGATCCAGTGGAGTTGTTCTGTGACAACACTGGGGCGATCGCGCAATCAAAGGAACCCAGGTCACACCAAAAGTCCAAGCACGTGCTCAGGAAGTTTCATCTGATTCGAGATATTATCGATAGAGGAGACGTTCGGATATGCAAGATTCCTACAGATGATAATCTGTCAGACCCGCTTACAAAGCCTCTCACGCAGTGGAAGCATGAAGGGCACACTAGGAGTATGGGCATACGAGATGCGCCAGATTGGCTCTAGTGCAAGTGGGAGACTGTTGGAATAGATGCCCTAGAGGCAATCTAGTTTAGTATGAATTTGTAATTGGCTAGAAATTCATTTATTATTTATTGGATATCTAATATAATGAAGTCCTTAGATTTACAATCGTGTTGTTTATCTTAAATATCCCTAGTCAAGTATAATGATTAAATGGGACAATCATCTATAGACTAGTATGGGGTTGGATTGATATGGAGATATCATGATCCAACACATAGGTGTGCATTACGGAATGTTGCACTGGATTGACCCATCACCGAGAAGGCTACATACACGTTATGTTGAGTCACAAGTGCTTCTCGGGTACAATGGTATTGTCATCCTTAGACTTGAAGTCACTAGATATTCTAGTTGTGGATCATTGTGATCTTGGTAGCGTTAAACGCTACACCGTAACTGGGTAGTTATAAAGGCGTGTACTGGATACAATGAGAAGCAAGCTTAGAGATCGTAGTGGACGTAGAGAGGATTTGCCCCTCCCACATAACGGGAGCAAATATCCAAGGCCACTCGAGGATAGTGCTTATAGAATGTCTGGCCAGACTCAAATAAATCAATATATGAGATATTGATGTTATTTGCACGAATAAGGCTATTCCATGGATCGAGAAACTAGGGATTGGATATACGAGTGTGACTTGTATGTCTCGTGTCCAATCCGGATATGGAGGCAAAGGGATGAGACAATTACTTGTACAAGGTTGTCTAGATGACTATTCTATTAGTTGGCTAGAATGGATGTTTTGCTAGAAACCGCTCCATATTAGCAAAGAGTTGCTACCAACTAGATAGAACCTATGGGGTCACACGCTATATAGAGTTGTACTAGATTGTGGAATTAATTAATTGGATTAATTAATTAGAAGGATCACTTTGCAAACCCTTGCAAACTTAGTAGGGACTAATTTGCAAGGAAGGGACTAAATTGAATTCTAGTAGGACTAGAATAAGTCCTTTAGGTAGTTAACAAGGAGTTGTTGGACTATATAAAGGACCCTCCTCCTTCCTTCCCTACACAACACTTTATGCTCTAGAGAGAACATAACAAGAGTAGGAGAGAACAAAGGAGAGAGAGAGCAAGCCACAAAGAGGGACGCCGCCCCCTTTGCCGCCGCCCCTTGTCCCCGACGCCACAAAGGGCCGAGCCCCTTTTGGTGTCTCGTTTTGCGTGATTCCTTCACCCTCCTTTCAATCCGGGCTAGCACCAAGGAGATTGGAGATCTAGGAACAACTCTAGGCGTGGATCAACTATAGAGAACGTGACACTATTCGCGTTTGAAGTCATCAAGGAGAACCCAAAGGTGTGTTTATGATTTCTTACCTTCACTATCGTTATGCATCTAGACTTGTGATCCTTGGAGGGTTTTGCATGGTTGTTTGTTTGATTATGCTTCCGTTTGCGCGATCCATGAATCAAAACCCTACAGCGGTATCAGAGCCACAGGTCATAGAGCATAAACGTAGTTTATGTGTTACATTCTTGTTGTTTTACACCTTAATTTGTTGTTTATCGCGTAAAACAAGGCAAATCAAGCATTGGATGCAATTTGTCAAAGAATTAATCATAACAAGACCCAATTATTGCATTGGATGCATGAATTGGTGAGTTTGAGAAATTTTAGGATCTTAGATCTAGGGTTTGGGCATCCTTGGGGAAGAAGGAGTTCTCCCACAACAAGGAAACAACCAAACTTGGGCTCCAAGCAAGGAGGTTGTTTTGGAAACAACCTCCACAAGGAAGGTTCGGCCCCTAGGGGACCGCCCCCCTTGCTTGCCGCCCAAGCTTGGCGCCCTATGGGGCCGGGCGGCCCTAACCCGCGGGCCTAGCTTGCGGGTTTTGGGCCGGGCCGGCCCTAGGGCTTTATGGTTCACTTATTTGGGCCCGGGCAATTGGATTGTTAGGCCCATGGACCGTTTTAACCCTAGAAATCCTAAAAACAATTAAAATTGACCAAGCACGTTAAAAATTGGATTTTAACTGTTTATGTGCAAATCGCATGGTGATTGGATATGGCCTTAGGATGTGGTTTGATGTGGATGTTTAATTTTGTGGTTTGGTTTTACGGCCTGCGAGCCGATCAATTAATTGTAATAATTAATTAGGGTTTTATGGCCTGCGTGCCATTTTTTTCTCAACTTGTGAGATTTATTTTATTTAGTATAGATGTTAGCTAGTGCTAGATAAAGTAGATTGTTAGCCAAGATTGGAGAAAAGAAGCCCAAAGCCAAGGGAGCCACAAAAGATGGAGCATGGAGCATGGAGCACACCACATGACTATGAAGGATGGACCAAAAGATCAAGACGCATGGAGATGTGTGTTTGTTTAGGGTTCATAGATAATTCCATTGGCTTGGAATTATCTTAGTCTAGAAAAGGCCATATCCACATCACGTTTAATTTCTGTTTTGTGGTTGTTTATTTATTGTCTTATTATTTGTGTGGTTGGCGTATGGATGATGCATGCAATTAGGATAATAAGATAATTAGACAACCCGGATCTATTATTTGGAGTTGTGCCCAAACTCAAATAGATAGATTAGTTGATATTGATCAACAAAATAATTAAAATTGAAAATCCCTCAAATTTTAAAATATTGTGTTCTTGCCTTCTCGTTATTTAAACACTCATTATCATCATTATTTATCGAGTTCGTGCGTGCCAAAGCATGGCGACTTGGTTCATAATGATGGAATGCGATGGCACGTAACAATGTGCAATTGTTTAGATAAGAGGTTGAACACAACTAGGCTATTAATTTGATTAAGAAACCTAGAGGCAATCAATTGGGATTATCCATATGGATGGATAAATAAGGAGTTATTTGCCCGATTGAACCAAGAGTTGCATATGGGATGCAATTGGAATTGTTCCTACCTAAGAAGTAATCGAATTATGGGTGACTTGCCAAAGCAAGCTCATAAGGAGATGAAAAAGATGGATCTTGGCCCACTAGAAAATATAAGGATATTTTCCGCATTAATATCTTGAGGGTTATTAATCCGTAGTAAAATAGTGGGAGCTATATTTAATAAACTAGCCATTATTAAATATAGTCAAAAATTCACAAATACTAAAACTTGCGTATTTTCCTTTTTGTAGAATTCCAAATGGCAAACAACTCATCGAGTTCACAACATTCCCTACGATCTGTCCTTGAGAAGGACAAGCTCTCAGGAACCAACTTTCTCGATTGGTACAGAAACTTGAGAATTGTTCTCAAGCAAGAAAAGAAGCTGTACGCAATAGAGGAGCAAGTTCCAGAAGGTCCAGAGAATCAGACACCTGCTGCCTTAAAGGCGTATCAAAAGCGTGTTGATGACGCTAATGATGCGGCCTGCCTAATGCTTTGCACCATGACCTCTGAGCTTCAGAAGCAACATGAGAACATGAATGCTGTCGATATGATCGAACATCTAAAGCAGCTCTTCCAAGAGCAGGCGAGGGTAGAGAGGTATGAGGTCTCAAAGGCACTGTTCAAATGTCATCTGGCAGAAGGGAACCCGGTGGGACCCCACGTACTCCGAATAATCGGGTACTTGGAGAATCTCGCCCGGCTTGGGTTCCCGGTCGGCCAAGAGTTGGCAACCGATCTCGTGTTGCAATCGTTGCCCGAGAGTTATGGACAGTTCATTATGAACTATAACATGAACGAGATCGTTAAACCACTGCCAGATTTGCTCAACATGTTGAGGACGGCTGAACAGAGCATCAACAAGGGTAAGGGCAAGGCCATTATGATGGTGCATAAAGGAAAGGGCAAAAAGTTTGCATCTTCCTCCAAGGGCAAAGGCAAGTCAGTTGCTAAGTCCAAGGAACAAGCCCTTAAACCTGTTGGTGCCATTGCCAAGGTCGTGACTAAGGGTGAATGTCACTACTGTAGTCAACCTGGACACTGGAGGAGGAACTGCCCAAAATATCTGGAGGACAAGCGGCTTGGAATAGTGATTCCACCACCACCAGGTATTTTTGTTGTAGATGTCAATTTAACTGTCTCTACATCATGGGTATTAGATACTGGATGTGGATCTCATATTTGTCGAAATATGCAGGATCTAAAGAGAAGTAAAAGATTGGCTAAAGGGGAGGTAGATCTACGCGTTGGGAATGGAGCAAAGGTTGCTGCGTTGGCCATAGGCGTTTGCGAGCTATCTCTGCCTTCAGGATTAGTTTTAGAATTAAATAATTGCTATTTTGTGCCTGCTATGAGCAGAAACATTATTTCTATTTCTTGTTTGGACAAGGAAGGTTTTATTATTTCAATAAAGAACAATTGTTGTTCCTTTTATTTGAATAATATTCACTATTTTAGTGCGCAATTATTTAATGGACTTTATGTCCTTGATCTAAGTAATCCTGTCTACAACATTAATACCAAGCGGATTAAAATAAATGATTTAAATCCTGCTTATTTATGGCATTGTCGTTTAGGCCACATAAATGAGAAACGTGTATCTAGACTCCATAAGGATGGATTGCTAGACTCATTTGATTTTGAATCATATGAGACATGTGAGGCTTGTTTATTGGGAAAAATGACAAAGTCCCCTTTCAATAAGAAAGGTGAGAGGACTAGTGAGCAATTGGCGCTCATACATACCGATGTGTGTGGGCCATTTGCCACGCCTGCCAGGGGTGGTTATGTCTACTTCATTACGTTTACTGATGATTACAGTAGATATGGATTTGTGTACCTTATGAGGGCAAAATCCGAATCCTTTGAAGTGTTCAAAGAATTCAAGAATGAAGTAGAGAAGCAACTTGGCAAAAGTATCAAGGCTCTACGATCGGATCGTGGAGGAGAATACTTGAGCCAAGAGTTTGACGACTATCTTAGAGAGTGTGGGATCGTGTCCCAACTCACTCCACCCGGAACGCCACAATGGAATGGCGTGTCCGAGAGGAGGAATCGAACCCTATTGGATATGGTTCGGTCTATGATGTGTCAAACCGATCTTCCGTTATCGTTTTGGGGCTACGCTCTATTAAGTGCAGCTTTTACCATTAACCGTGTTCCATCTAAATCAGTCATGAAGACACCATATGAGATGTGGAGTGGGAGGCGTCCCACACTGTCGTTCATGAGGATTTGGGGCTGCGATGTCTATGTAAAACGTTTACAATCAGACAAGCTAGGGCCTAAATCGGATAAGTGTAAATTTGTGGGGTACCCTAAGGAAACTAAGGGATACTACTTCTACAATCCAACCGAGAACAAAGTGTTTGTTGCTCGGACCGGCGTGTTTCTAGAAAGAGAGTTTGTCTCTAAAGAAGCAAGTGGGAGGAATGTAGAACTTGAAGAAGTTCAAGAACCACAAATCACTGAACCGATTATGGAACATGAACAGGAATCACAAGCAGTTGTGGATCCACCTGTTCAAGTAACACAAGAGCTTCGTAGATCTAGTAGAGTGCGCCAGCAACCCGAGAGGTACGGACTCCTCGTGACTGATTCCGGTGACACGATGCTCATAGATGATGAGCCTACTACCTATGAGGAGGCCATGAATGGCCCAGACTCGCAGAAGTGGCTTGAGGCCATGAGATCCGAGATGGAATCCATGTATACCAACAAAGTATGGACTTTGGTGGAACCACCTGATGGGGCGCGGCCCATAGGGTGCAAGTGTGTCTTCAAGAAGAAGATCGACATGGATGGTAATGTGATTACCTATAAGGGCCGATTGGTGGCTAAAGGATTCAGACAGATTCATGGTATTGACTATGATGAAACCTTTTCACCAGTCGCAATGACCAAATCCATCCGAATCCTACTTGCGATTGCAGCATACTACGACTATGAGATTTGGCAGATGGATGTCAAAACAGCATTCCTTTATGGGAATCTCCTCGAGGACGTGTATATGATACAGCCGGAGGGTTTTGAGGATCCAAAGCAAGCTAACAAAGTCTGTAAGCTGCAACGATCCATTTATGGATTGAAGCAAGCTTCTAGGAGTTGGAATCGACGTTTTGATGAAGTGGTCAAAGAGTTTGGCTTCATCAGAAACGAAGATGAGTCTTGTGTCTACAAGAAGGTTAGTGGGAGCTGTGTAGCTTTTCTGGTCTTGTATATGGATGACATACTACTCATTGGAAACGACATTCCCATGCTGCAATCTGTGAAAGATTGGCTAGGAAAGTGTTTCTCAATGAAGGACTTAGGGGAAGCAGCCTATATACTCGGTATAAAGATCTATAGAGATAGATCTAAGAGGTTGCTAGGCCTAAGTCAAAGTACATATATTGACAAGGTGTTGAAACGGTTCAACATGCAAGATTCAAAGAAGGGATTCTTGCCCATGTCACATGGAATCACTCTTTCGAAGAGTGGTTGTCCTTCCAATGAGATTGAGAAGGAACGCATGAGTAGGATTCCCTATGCCTCGGCCATAGGATCCATCATGTACGCCATGTTATGTACTAGACCAGATGTGTCATATGCCTTGAGTATGACAAGCAGATACCAATCCAATCCAGGTGAGAGTCACTGGATTGCTGTCAAGAACATCCTAAAGTACTTGAGAAGAACTAAGGATGCTTTCTTGATATTTGGCGGTGAGGAAGAGTTGCGTGTAAGGGGTTACACTGATGCAAGCTTCCAAACCGATAGAGATGACTTTAGATCACAGTCGGGATATGTGTTTTGCCTGAATGGAGCAGCGGTGAGCTGGAAGAGTTCCAAGCAAGAGACGGTAGCTGATTCTACAACAGAGGCTGAGTACATTGCTGCAAATGGCGCAGCAAAGGAGGCTGTTTGGATCAGAAAGTTTGTTTCTGAACTTGGTGTGGTCCCTAGCATTGCGGATCCAGTGGAAATGTTCTGTGACAACACTGGGGCGATCGCGCAATCAAAGGAACCCAGGTCACACCAAAAGTCCAAGCACGTGCTCAGGAAGTTTCATCTGATTCGAGATATTATCGATAGAGGAGACGTTCGGATATGCAAGATTCCTACAGATGATAATCTGTCAGACCCGCTTACAAAGCCTCTCACGCAGTGGAAGCATGAAGGGCACTCTAGGAGTATGGGCATACGAGATGCGCCAGATTGGCTCTAGTGCAAGTGGGAGACTGTTGGAATAGATGCCCTAGAGGCAATCTAGTTTAGTATGAATTTGTAATTGGCTAGAAATTCATTTATTATTTATTGGATATTTAATATAATGAAGTCCTTAGATTTACAATCGTGTTGTTTATCTTAAATATCCCTAGTCAAGTATAATGATTAAATGGGACAATCATCTATAGACTAGTATGGGGTTGGATTGATATGGAGATATCATGATCCAACACATAGGTGTGCATTACGGAATGTTGCACTGGATTGACCCATCACCGAGAAGGCTACATACACGTTATGTTGAGTCACAAGTGCTTCTCGGGTACAATGGTATTGTCATCCTTAGACTTGAAGTCACTAGATATTCTAGTTGTGGATCATTGTGATCTTGGTAGCGTTAAACGCTACACCGTAACTGGGTAGTTATAAAGGCGTGTACTGGATACAATGAGAAGCAAGCTTAGAGATCGTAGTGGACGTAGAGAGGATTTGCCCCTCCCACATAACGGGAGCAAATATCCAAGGCCACTCGAGGATAGTGCTTATAGAATGTCTGGCCAGACTCAAATAAATCAATATATGAGATATTGATGTTATTTGCACGAATAAGGCTATTCCATGGATCGAGAAACTAGGGATTGGATATACGAGTGTGACTTGTATGTCTCGTGTCCAATCCGGATATGGAGGCAAAGGGATGAGACAATTACTTGTACAAGGTTGTCTAGATGACTATTCTATTAGTTGGCTAGAATGGATGTTTTGCTAGAAACCGCTCCATATTAGCAAAGAGTTGCTACCAACTAGATAGAACCTATGGGGTCACACGCTATATAGAGTTGTACTAGATTGTGGAATTAATTAATTGGATTAATTAATTAGAAGGATCACTTTGCAAACCCTTGCAAACTTAGTAGGGACTAATTTGCAAGGAAGGGACTAAATTGAATTCTAGTAGGACTAGAATAAGTCCTTTAGGTAGTTAACAAGGAGTTGTTGGACTATATAAAGGACCCTCCTCCTTCCTTCCCTACACAACACTTTATGCTCTAGAGAGAACATAACAAGAGTAGGAGAGAACAAAGGAGAGAGAGAGCAAGCCACAAAGAGGGACGCCGCCCCCTTTGCCGCCGCCCCTTGTCCCCGACGCCACAAAGGGCCGAGCCCCTTTTGGTGTCTCGTTTTGCGTGATTCCTTCACCCTCCTTTCAATCCGGGCTAGCACCAAGGAGATTGGAGATCTAGGAACAACTCTAGGCGTGGATCAACTATAGAGAACGTGACACTATTCGCGTTTGAAGTCATCAAGGAGAACCCAAAGGTGTGTTTATGATTTCTTACCTTCACTATCGTTATGCATCTAGACTTGTGATCCTTGGAGGGTTTTGCATGGTTGTTTGTTTGATTATGCTTCCGTTTGCGCGATCCATGAATCAAAACCCTACAGATGCTTACACCGGATTTAACTTGTCATGACTTTATTACCCTCTTATATCAGTTAGAAAGATTTCTCTATTTAATCTGTGATCATTTATTTTGGGAAATTTTTATATTTTTAATATAATCAGACCTTTTTGTCACTTACGATTTTATGAAATAGAGAATTTTGTTTATATTTGTAGAATGTTTATATCTTTTCAATATTCATTACAGAAAAAGTTACACTAAACTTCGTTTAAACTTATCAAAAAATTGAGTGTCAATACAACAACTAATTAATTTCTCTAAACATAGTTTTGATTTTTTTTAGCGTTCATGTCAGTTTCACGAAGAACTGATAATCTGCCAAATCAAAATTATGTTTACTTCCTAAATAAAGTTATGTATATATTTTCCGGATAATCACGCGACTCAGGACACATGATGGTTGTGGTATAGGTTATGACATGATTCATCATCAAGACAATGCTGTGGGGCGTTTTTTGATGGTGGTAGACTGGTAGTAGTGCCCCTGGCAGTGCTAGAGATGATTGTCCCTCCCGTGTGATTGTTTTTTAAAAGCATCATTCATACTTTTCTGAACGCTTGTTTATTCACTTTTTATGAGAAGATAGTTCACTCATTATTGTGTAGTAAATAAACGAAAAAAATGTTATGCCAATGCATAAGTTGGTTATAATTCTTAAAAAACAGATTATGTCAACTTTTTAATGTCTGTTTGGTAATTTAAAAATTATAACTTGAAACATGGTAAGACCAGAACTTAGATGAACGCTGATATGGTGGAAAGATTTGACAAAAAATAAGAAAAGTTGATGTTTTTAATTTTTGGAATGGTGGTTTGCTCAAGTTTAGAACATTTGTTGTAATTGAAAGGTAAACAAAAAAGATAATAATACTCAAATGAATACGTGTACTATAATTGAATATAAATAAATTATTTAAATGTCGCGAGCACACATGTGGTAATTTCGGACATTATAATTGAAAACATTGTCAGGCAAAAATTTCAATAAACATTGGTATAGTCAAAAAAGTATAACATTTTGTTGTAGATAAAAAATTATGTTGTAGATAAACAAATCATGTTTTCAATTTTTCTGATAGTTGTGTAGCAAGCCTTTGAATAAATGATTAAATCATTATATTGCACCAAAATTACATGAACATATAACTCTTCTGAAACAAAACTCACTGAACTAAGCATTGAATGTTTTTAAACTTTTGGACTTTTAAATTGTCTATGCATCCAGTCTCCTCTAGTCTTCCAATCCATTATTATGTAGGAGAAGACACAAAAGAAGAAGAGAAAAACACTTTTTCACCTAAACAAACCAAGAATCGTACTTATGCACCAAAAAATAAAGGAGACATAAAAAATGTTTCGTAAATACGAATTTTTTGTATTTTACTTTTATTTTTTAAAACATATTTCCTATTTTTTGAACTATTGTTCTATCATTTTTGTATGAGAAGACTGTCTGCTGATTGTCGTGTAATAAGTAAACCGGAAAAAAATGTTATGCAAATGCAAAAGTTCGTTATATATATTTTACATCGCATTTTTAAATGTCTGTTTGGTCATATATAAAGGGAATTGATTCTTACACCGGTTAGTATTGATGCTTACATCGAATTTAACTTGTCATGACTTTATTACCCTCTTATAACAATTAGCAAGATTTCACTATTTAATTTGTGATCATTTATTTTGGGAAGTTTTTATATTTTTAATATAATCAGACCTTTTTGTCACTTACGATTTTATGAAATAGAGTAATTTTTTTTATATTTGTAGAAAGTTTATATCTTTTCAATATTCATTACAGAAAAAGTTACACTAAACTTCGTTTAAACTTGTCAAAAAATTGAGTGTCAATACAACAACTAATTATTTTCTCTAAACATAGTTTTGATTTTTTTAGCGTTCATGTCAGATTCACGATGAACTGATAATCTGCCAAATCAAAATTATGTTTACTTCCTAAAAAAAGTTATGTACATATTTTCCGGGTAATCACGCGACTCGGACACATGATGGTTGTGGTATAGGTTATGACATAATTCATCATCAAGACAATGCTGTGGGGCGTTTTTTGATGGTGGTAGACTGATAGTTGTGCCCCTGGCAGTGCTACAGATGATTGTCCCTCCCGTGTGACGGTGAACATGAAATTCACCGCTTTTTACGTACCACATTAGTTAAGGCCAAGAAGAAGATATAAGAGAAGATGTAGGAAAATATATAGTCAAAATTATGGGAAAAAAAGTAAGACTAATTCAAAATATGAACTTGCCTAAAATGATTGATTACAAATTAATGGAGAAAACATTACCTCGTGAGTTACTTAATAAAAAATGAGGGTGATAAAGTCAAAAATCCTAAAATTCGGTGTAACCATCAATACTTGCCGGTGTAAGAATCAATTCCCTATATAAGTTCTTAAGAATATTTTTGGAATGGCTGTTCGCTCATAGCTCATGTTCCAAGAAGAGGTCTTTCTGGAGGACTATCTTTGTTATGGAAAGAAAATGTCAATCTGCATCTTTTGCGTTATAATAGATATTTCATAAATTGCAAAATCTATGATGCCGAAGACTGTTCTAGTTTCTTCATCCTCACTGGTTTTTATGGGGATCCAAATGTTGCCCAAATGAGTCAATCATGGGAGCTACTTAGAAGAATTAAACCACCAGATCCAAATATTCCTTGGGTGGTCATTGGTGATTTCAATGAAATTTTAAGCCACAATGAATACTAGGGATCTTCAACAAGAAATGAGAATCAAATGCAACTTTTTCGAAACTGTTTAAGAGATTGCAATCTTGGACCTTTGCCAACTAAAGGAAGTTTTTTCACTTGGTCAAACGGTAGAGAGGGATTTGCTCACACCAGGGAAAGGCTAGACAGAGGCTTAGCAAATCCCTCTTTTATTGAAAAATACGGCTCTTCTTTTGTGCAAGTTTTAGAGGCTTCAAGTAGTGATCACAGCCCACTGGTAGTAAACATGTTGAAAGATTAGCAAAATAATATGCAGAAGAGCAGTTTCAAATTTCCTTACAGTTGGATTAGAGAACCAGAATGCCATGACATTATCACCTCTGCTTGGAATGATAGAAGAGAAGATATCACTGTTCACAATCTCACAGAGAGATTGAATTTTATATCTTCAAAGTTGCAGAACTGGGGAAGACAGAAGAGCAGAAACAACACCAACATTTTAACAAAATCTGCATCGGGAACTTACAATCTTAAGAGAGCAGTATCCAAGCTACGAAAACCTGCAACATATGAAGATGATTCAGTCTCAATCAACAGTTTATTACTCAAAGAAGAAATGAATTGGAGACAAAAGTCAAAAGCTTTGTGGCTTCAAGAAGGAGACAAGAATACTTCCTATTTTCACAAGAAAGCTTCATCTAGAAGGAAGAGAAATACCATATGTGGTATTACTTATTCGGAAGGTGACTGGGTTACTGATCATGATGACATTGCCAAGGTTTGTGTTGACTATTTTCAGACTTTATTTACTGCAGATTCTCCTATTGATGATGATACAGTAATTAATGCTATTCCTGCCAAGATCACGCCTACAATGTGTCAGGTTCTTACAAGACCTTTTACTCAAGAGGAAGTGGATGTAGCTTTGCAACAAATGAACCCTCTGAAATCGCCTGGCCCTGATGGTATGTCTGCAGTCTTTTACCAAAATTATTGGTCTATTCTTAGAGAAGATATAAGTAATATGGTGCTAAGTCTTTTAAATGGGGATGGAGATGTTGTGGATTTGAACAAAACCTCTATTGCTTTAATCCCTAAAAAAATCAACCTACCCATATTACAAATTTTAGACCAATCAGCCTCTGTAATGTGAGCTATAAATTGATATCCAAGACTTTGGCAAACAGATTAAAAATGATCCTACATGATGTTGTTGATGAAGCACAAAGTGCTTTTATTCCTAACAGACTTATTATAGATAATGTCTGTGTAGCTTTTGAAACAGTTCATTCTATGAAGAAAAAGAGAGTGGGTAATGGCTATTTCTCCCTTAAGCTTGACATGTCAAAAGCTTACGATAGAATTGAATGGAACTATCTTTACAGATGCATGTGCAAACTGGGTTTCCCTACCTCCTTTGTTAAGCTGATTATGAGATGTATTACTTCAGTACGAGATGTATTACTTCAGAGGTCTTCGTCAAGGTGATCCGTTATCACCTTATCTGTTTATTCTTTGCACAGAGGGTTTCAATAGTTTGATCAATAAAGCAATGGCAGAGGGCAGATTTCAAGGGTTCACTTCTATTGGTAATGGGCCGGTGATTACTAGACTTTTCTTTGCGGATGATTCTTTATTTTTTGGCAAAGCAACTCCTGAAGAGGCTACTACTCTAAGGGGTATTATTGACCTCTACTACGAAGCTTCAGGCCAGAGAGTTAACTTTGAAAAATATGCTTTGGTGTTTTCTCCTACTGTATCCTCTATAGCAAAAGAATCTCTCAAAGCGATCTTCCAAATACCTGCTGTAAATTGTCACGAAAAATACCTAGGGCTTCCGACTATTATTGGAAAAGAAAGGAAAAAAGAGTTTGGTATTTTGAAGGAAAGAATTCGGAAAAAGATTTCAAATTGGAAGGAAAAGTATCTATCCCCTGCTGGTAAGGAGATTCTTCTCAAATCTGTCGTTCAAGCGATCCCCACTTATTATATGTCTTGTTTTAAATTGCCTACTACTTTAATTAAGGACATAGAGAATCTTATGGGTCGATTTTGGTGGGGAAAGGACATTGAACGGAGATGTATGCATTGGACTTCTTGGTCTAAGCTGTGTAATCACAAGTTCAAAGGGGGTTTAGGTATGAGAAACCTTGAGGCTTTCAACACGGCTCTTCTCGCAAAACAGATTTGGAGGATTTACACAAAGCCTAATCTTCTCCTTTCAAGAGTTTTAAAGGCAAAGTATTTTAGGGAGAATGTTATACTAAAAGCAGATGTTGGTACCTCTCCATCTTATATGTGGAGAAGTATGGTGGGAGCTAAAGATGTTATTTTGAAAGGAATACGATATGTAGTTGGTAATGGTAGTACCATCCAAATATACAGAGATCGTTGGATCCTTGAAGGAACAGGAAGAAGAGTTTATAGCTTCCCTACTCTCCCCATTAATGTCACAGTTAATTGTTTGATCACCACAAACAAACAATGGGATTCTAGTATTTTGGATCGGCATTATAATGCGGATGACATCTCTGCAATTAAAAGGACCCCTATTCCCAATCCTACAGTAGATGATCGAATTTGTTGGGGATACACAACAGATGGAAATTACAGTGTCAAGTCCGGGTACTATGTGGCCCTTCAGATAATTTCTTTGAAACAACATAAGATGTTTTACGCAGATAGCAACACTAGAATTATGGAAGCAGACTGGACTAGAATTCGGAGATTACCTGTTCTTCAGAAGATGAAAATCTTCCTCTGGCGTTTGTGCAATAACTTACTGCATGTTAGATGTAATTTGCAGCATCGTGGACTTCAAGTGGATGTCCTCTGCCCCCTTTGTCGGATGAAACCTGAAACCCAATTTCGTCTTTTCAGAAAATGCAAGAAGATCAAGTTTATATGGAATTATGCAGAAACTCTTGTAGACTTATCTTATGACGGAAACGATGACCGACAATAGATTGCGACTGTGCTGCAGAAAAATGATGAAAACAGTCAACATTTATTCGTAGCAGCTCTTTGGATAATCTGCAACTACAGAAATTTCAGAGTTTTTGAGGACAAAACAATTCAACCTACTCAGCTTTTCAATTGGATGCATATTTTGGTGGAAGATTTTAAGAAGAGCTTTTCAATTACTCCAATTACTGAAATTGAAAGTCCACCTGTTGTTTGGAAACCTCCAGCTGCTCGTTTGGTCAAAATTAATGTTGATTATGCATCCACAGAACAGCGTCATTGTACTTGTGCTGGGTCTATTGGCCGTGACCACACCGGAGCCTTTCTGTTCGCTACCACCATCCCCATAGCTATTTGCCCAAACTCCAATTATGGAGAGGCCTTAGCACTTCTGGAAACTGCACGATTGGTGAGAGATCTACACCTACCATTTGAAGGAATCGTCTTCGAAACGGACTCGATCAACATATGCAGATGGATCACTGAAAATAAAGAGTGGAGTAATGAATGGGGATCTATTTTGGCAGAGCTTCGATTCCTAATTATCGATTGTTTGCATAGCAAAGTCTCCTTCACAAAGAGGACGGGGAACGAAGCAGCTCATGAGATGGCAACAAAAGGTCTCGAAGACAAGGAGGTACTGGTCTACTGGGTTTCTCCGACGACCTTCCTTCTACCGGCGCTTCACAGAGATGTAAATCAATTTGAGTAGATAGAATAAGGTCTATAGATGGGCTGTTTGTTTATTAACTTTGTTGGATCTGTTTTTGTAATGTTTTATTTTGGGCTCTGTGTTTTATTGTATCATGTGGGTAAGGTTTTATGTACCCCCACAATTTTGGGTTGGAAGCCCATAGTAATAATATGCGGGGTTTATACCGCCCTACCTACCGGGTAGGTTCTTTCAAAAAAAAAAGGTAAAGAGGAAAGATAACTGTACACGAATGGATATGTTTTCAGATCTTTCAAATAAAAATATGTTTTCTGTAATCGATGACAAACCAAATAATTTGAAAGTCTTAGTGTACGTGCGGTAATTCTTGACATTGTAATTGAAAATATAGTCAGGGAAAAAAGTCAATAAACGTTGGTATAGTAAAGAAGTATAAGTTTTGGTTGAAAATAAAATAAAACTTGTTCTCAATAGTTGTTCAGATATTCTTTTGACAAATTGTAAAATCAATATGTGGTAAATAAAAACTTAAAAAGAGCATTTTGCAACTTCTCTGATAGTTGTTTAGCACATCTTTTAATAAATAGTAAAAATTAATATATTGAAAAAAAAAGTACATGAAAAGACAAAACACGACTGTTTTGAAATGAAATTTATTGAACAAAGCATTGGAAATGTTAAAGCTTTGGGACTTTTAAATTGCCAATGCATAGAGAAATAATTCTTTTTTCAAATGCCAATGCAACTCAATGTATTAGTTGGAATTGAATTTGAGTTGGCAAATTGTAATTGGATCATATATTTGACATGTCAATTGAAATTGAGGTGTAAAGATATAATTGGTTTATTATGCCACATAAGACTACACATGGCATACACAGATTTTTTCTAAAATCCTATGTGTCATGAGGAGGATGAACCTCTCTCATAGCTTTGCTTTTATATAGATATAGATGGTTGGGGTAGTTCAATTAATGTGTTCATAATTTTACTTGACCCTCTTACCCAACCACCACATAACTCTATGAAAAATAAATACTCTAAATGTTAAAAATGTTTTCATGTAGTTAAAATAGGTTTCTTAATGCTAAAACTGGTGGATTGGTAGTTGAGGTATTTATTATTTTAGATACGGTAAATGCCAGGAAAATCACCTTTACAGATATTTAGTACTATATTAGGTAATTCCTTATTTGATTCACATTGTCCTTATTAAATATTGGTTCCAAAGGAGGCAATTCTATTATTTGATGGTTGGAGTCTTCTTATTTGAACTGTAAGGGTTAGAAAGGAAGGAGATAAACAAACTTAAATATGAATTCGAGAGAAGTTAGAGAAAGTGGCTAGTATGGCAAAGACAAAGCTTTGTGTTTTTTTCCTCATGATTATGATGAGGAGGAATACGACTTTCCAAGCCATGGATGATGATGAAGAGTACAAGTTTCATCTTACAAAGCCACACGAGGATGATGAAACAAAAAAATATCCTTTGTCATTGCTCCAAATGGTGATCTTAAACCTGATAGGTAATTATAAGATATGGGTTATGTTGTTTAACTAACTAGATAAATTTAATGAGGTCTTTGCCTGCAGGAGTAATATACACAAAAAAGAAGTTGAGGCAATGAATTTTTCCATTGAGATTGAGGCTTATGACTGGTACAACCTCTATGCGTTGATGCTTGGTTTTGGGATAAGAAGGTGTAACAGAAGGTATTTTAATCTAAAAAAGAAGGATTTCACCAAGTCTAGGATCTTTGCATGTGCCTGACAAGGTGTGAGACCTGATAAGTGGAAATACAAAGAAAATTGGAAGAGGAAGCAAATTAGAAACACTCGGTGCCTCTGCAAAGCTCGAATAATAATTACAATAACTTCGCCTACAGAGCCTTTTATAGTGGATTATTTTCAACCAATGCATTCGCAAAAACTTTCTAATCCACAGTGCAGGAGCATGCACCGGTCGCACAGAAATGTGAACGAGTCAGATATCGAACACATCAGATAACTGAAGAAGATGGATTTAAAGTATTGTCAAGGATTCCTTTTGATGGTAAAACAAGCCGGTGGCTATTCCACCGTCCTTACACACAGAATGATATGTAAAAAAAAATGACTTTTCTGTACAAAATATATGTCACTGAAGAAGACGGCCAACAGATCCTGATTTACATTGATAGTCTGAAAGAAAGCAACCATTGTGTTTTCAGGAGGTAACAATATTCTATTTTTTTTACAAATTTTCTCTTAAGCATTAATATTATGCTCCTTCATAAAAATTGCTATCTTATGGTTACAATTGTTATATCTTTAAATATTTAAGTTCTGATATGCTATTAGTTTGTTCTTTGATCTTTACTACATTATCTTAGACCTTACAAATACTTTCTAATATCATATTTTTATTTTTAAGTACAAATTGGGTAGCAAGCAAGAACTTCAAAGCGTATTTTGGTGTGACAAGAGATCACAGAAAGATTACAAGAGGTTTGGCGATGTACTTATTTTCGATGAAACATACAAAGCCAACATGTATCAAAAAATCTTAGTTATTCTATCTGGGGTGAACAATCACTTTCAAACTATAGTTTTTGCCCGTGCTGTTGTTCAAGACAAAAAAAAAATATATGAGTGGGCCTTGAGTTATTTGATGAAGGAAATAGAAAATAAGAATCCCTTGTTGGTCATTACGGATGGTGATTTAGTCATGAAAAGTGCCATTGAAAAAATTCCCACTGGAAAAACATCGCTTATGTTCTTGTCATCGTTGTCGAAATGCTGAAGAAAAGCTGAAGAAGGGTGCCACATTCATTTCCGATTTTAAGAAATGTATGCATAGTAAGAACCCCGAGAATTTTCAGTTTGAATAATGGCAAACCATGGTAGAAAAATGGAACCTCTATGATAGTCATTTGATCCAAGTCACCTATTTTGCTCGACACATGTGGGCATAGACATACTTCAAATTCTTCTTCTTTTCCGGACAAACAACAACCTCAAGGTGCCAGAGCATAACAGTTATTTCAAGGATTATGTGTCCTTTTCGGATAAGTTGGTCGACCTTTGCAGGGGTATAATGATCGGGGTAGATAAGCTACGCAAAAAAAAAGAGGGAAGAACACTTTACATCCGACCAATCGGACCCGATATTAACAACGGGGTTCAGGCAGCTCGAGGCTTATGCATCTGAGGTATTCACCAATAATATCTTCATGAACACTACAAGAAATTATGCTTCTTAGGACAAGAGAATCGTCACAAAATATATATTTTTTTGGGCGAACTAATTTTTTTTTGGTTGCTAATTCAAATAGGGGACTGATACCGCCTTTAGGAGCTATATTTCTTTAGCATTTACCACATGTTTGATAGGTTTTTGGAGAAATTTTGAGCCTAATATTGTTGAGATGAGCATGATTTGTCACTTGTTCCTTCATCTTCTTAATTCTAGTCCAGGCATGTTCTTTATGTTGATTTATGCTTATTTTGTAAGATTTGACCGCTTGGTATACTTGTTGTTGTTGTTGTTGTTGTTGTCTTTGACAGGAAACAGGGCTATTGGAGTGATTGAAATCAGGAGAATGAACTTTGGAAGCAAGGAAGGGCAAGGAAAGAGGCTCGGGAACCAAAAGGGGAAGAAGTTGAAGATTCAAGAACATTAAGGCCCAGTGCATTTCGGGCCAAATTGGGCAGAATCCATGTGCGGAATTTTGGGGAAAAAATGCAATTCTTGAAGATTTTCCCCACTTCGACCTAAGCAGCAAGGTACGTGAATAGAAGAGCGTTTTGAGCCAAGAATGCTAAGGAGAGCAAGGAGAACACGTTGGGAGCATCATCAAGCAAGGAGACGAGCCTGGATCAACGACATAATCCTATTTTTAGCGTTTGATCTATTATCTCTTTCTCTGGTATGAAATATTTAAAAAATATGTGAACTTTTTCTATGAGAAGCTAAACTCACACTTAGGCATCTATGGAGAGCCTAGGATTTATGTTTTAATGATAACTTTTCCGGATGTTGGATGAACTTTCATGTTTAGGGTTGTGATTCAATGAATATTGTTCTACTTTCTATCATGTTGAGTTCTTCCATTGACAAGTTAGGACTAAGATGTGTTATCTTGATTATATCTTTCTTCATTCAATCATGAACTTTGCTTAATGACAATCTTAGCAGCCTAATATCTCGTTTATTATGCTTAATCCTTAGTAACTTAGGAGTCATGACCCGACCTTATTACTTAACTAGTGAGTGTGTGAAAGCAACTCAACCCTAGTTGGGATGAGTAGATGAGAAAATTCATAATCAATGAGACTGAGAAGTGAGTTGAGTAGGAATGGCTAGAAAAGGGTAGATTCGGTAGGTGTGTACGAGGAAATCCTTGAGAGAAATCAAAGCGTACACCTCAAGTAGGGGAAGAGGATATGAACACAGAGAGATGTAGGGTGTGAGTAGGGAGAGAGTAATCAATGGCAACTGTTCTTGAGAAAGAGACAGTGTATTGAATAGCAAAAGATCCGAGAGTTGCAATGGAGAGCTAACGTTCCTATATCTAGTGGGTAAGTGACCGTTATGGGGGGGGGGGGTTAATGCGCCCATAAATGGCAGCTTAATAATAGCCCCCGTAACGGCACGTTCAACCATTTATGTAGGGCACGTTCTGCACCTGTCCATATAAATAGGGAACCGTTAAGAGATCGACTGCATTTATGGGATACGTGAGCCTTAAACCTCTCAGCCAGTTACCAAAGGTCGCACGGGAGCTTGGTTGTCGTCCGCGCGAGACGGACCTTACTCTAGTCTCCAAACCACTAAGTCCCTACAAGTCCCGTGTGGTTGGTGCGTGAGGGCCCTGTCTCGCAGCCCCCTTGTGGATAAGTATGAGCAGTGATCAGGTATACATGGAGCATGGTCAGGTGTGCTGGTTGGCTGCCACGCGGCTATGATCTGTCTGTTCTAGAATGCACCATCTACATTAGCCCCCTTTTGCGCGAATATCACGCGCGCTTGCTGTATAGTGGTGCAAAATCATCCGTGCGTGGCCTCCACGCAAATCCTCATATCAACTCGAACATCATTCGAATCCCTAGCCCCCAGACGTAGCCATGATTACCTAGGGTTTTGAGACGTCATATAGCCCTTAATGAGGTGTGGCTTTTGCGAAGCTTGCCATACACCGTCCACATATTTCCGTCGATTTTCGAGGCAAGAATATCTCAGAGTGATCCGATGGGTCGTCAATTTCGCCAGTTATAAAGGTAGTGCTGACTCAGCGGACGTCTGCGTCGTGACTCTTCAGTCCTGAGACTCTATTTAAACCCTCTTCTGCAACGATTAGAACTTTTCCACCATTGTTGCTACCGAGATTTTATGAACCAGAGAGAAAATCCTCAGCAAGGAGTTGAAATCTTTGATCAAATCCTTAGACAAATTACCGAAGCAGTTTGAACGATCAAACAGCGGCAAGGTTAGTGATTCTCTCCCCCCTTTTACTTGCAATTGAAATCTGATTTCAATTGTTTTCTTCCTTTGTTCATAGCATGCAACCCATTTTGGGTTTGATATTCATACTGTTCTTCGTATCTGCCAAGACGATAATCCTTCAGATCCCCTTTTTGCACAAGTCTTTTTGTGTTTGCAGAAATGGCTCCCAAGAAATCTAACAAGGAAGCTGAGTTACTCGAATAGAGCAAGGACTTATGGTGCAAGGCCCCCTATTTGGGTGGGGATGCCTTCTTCATGGCCACCGTTAAGGCGACCACGCTCCAGGCGTCTCCTTTGGAAGAAGCATTGCAGTTAGTACCAGAGCTGGAACATTCTTATTGGGATGTGACTAGTAACCAAGACGTGCAACGACTTGGCCTCGAAGCTGGTCTATACGCGTATACGGATGTTCTTCCCTAGGCCTTCGCGCGATAAAAGACCTCAGTGTTAGGGTCGATCACGACATGCTGCGTGTCTTGTTTTCCAGGTATTCCAAGAAGACCCACACCTTCCATTTTCCTAATTTTGAAGCCGCACCTACTCTGGAAGACGTAGAGGTACTATTTTAACTTCCAAGCATGGGAGGCGTCGACCCTTTGGACCCTCTGACTACTGATGAAGAACTCACCTTGTTTGACCAAATGAAGTCTTGCATAGCGGATTTGAAGAAGGCTGCTTTGAGATGGAAGCCAAACGCGACCTCCCCTTGTGACACATATATGTATGTGTCTTCTGGCGCGAAGAACATTTGGTCTAAGTGGGTTATGTATTTTTTCATGGATTTTGTCAAGCCAAATGTTTCCCGAGAGTGGCTAGAACAGGACCTTAAAGCTGTTATTGGCGTCGAAGGGAAGGTTGCTGCCTGGACTTTGTGCGGTTTCTTTTTTGTATAGTTGTCGCGCTACTTGATAGACGGGTCCCGTCGCAACGGAGTTTTCACCAAGTGCTTGCAATTGCCGTTAAATTGACGCTCAAGCATAAAGAAGCTTTGGGGCCTCTCGTCTTAGGATCTTTGTATCATCGATTGGATTTGGCTGTGACACACGTTGAGCAATAAGAAGGAGGGGTTGATGTCGTTTCCTTTGCCAACATCGTGAATCTGTCCATGTGGGATTTTGGAAGGTGGCCCGCGTATGCTCCAATTCCCTCAGAGGTGGAAATATGGAATACACCTAATGCCAAGAAAATCGACCTTTTCCCTCGAGCATGGCGTTGGTACGAGACAAAGGCCCCTAAAAGCACCTTTTTCCTGATATGCGATGACATTTGCTACTTCGAGGCAAGACCATATTCCTCCCGATTAAAAAACATAGCTTTCATGGAGGGCATGTATCAAGAGGAGGACAACGCGTTCGAATCTCAACATATAACTGAAGGAGCCTGGGTTTATGGACGCTTTGTTAACTGGGTTAAAAGGGGGTATCTGCCTGCTCTTTTTGAGTAGTGCCAGGTCAGGAAACCTCGAACTATGAGCGAATCACAGTTCACTACGATCCGATTCGCGGGAGCTCTCACTTTGGCTATGATGCCCTCGCACCACCCCTATAGTCTGATTCCATCGTCAAAGGCTGTTCTAATGGGGTGCTGTACGAGAAGAGCAGCGCTCTAATAATATCTGAGTTTCCTTTGGTTCAACCCGCGCGGAACAGGCGGCGGCGGATCAGTCCTGATTGGGTTGAGTTTTGGAATTTCCAGATTCGTCGTCTCATCAAATGTCATGCTCAACTCAAACCAAGCAAAGCACTTGCTCTTCTAATTAAGGAGTATCCTTACAAAACAAACCATAGCCGGGACTCTTCGCAATATGGATTCTACTCTATATTAGCTAATGATCACCATATGTGCGCGCAGTTCATCCTCGATGAGAAGACTGCCATTGTTTTTGTTGGGTTTTGAAGTAGGTAACGCAGCGGAATAACAAAAATTTAATTCCTACTTAAATGACCACCACGGATCGTCAGGAGGAGACATCATAACATGGTAAGAGACATAGTATTGTGTACCTTTTAATTTGTGAGATCACACGCAGATTGATGTCCTCGTCTCTACGGTTGATCCACGTCTAGAGGTGAGATCTAGATTCTTCCTTCAAACAAGTGCTAGCTTGAACCCGGAAGAAGAGGGAAGAAGATGAAAGCAACCAAGGCAAGAGGAGGATTCAGCCTCCTCTTGGAGCCGACGGGAAGGGGGCGGACGGGCTAGGATTTCGGCCCTAGCTTTGTCTTGCTCTCTCTTTTGCTCTCTCCCACTCTTTTGTTATGTCTAATAACATTTAACATTAAGTGGGAAGGAAGCTAAAGCCTCCTTTATATACTCCAACAACTCTTTGTCATTTCCATAAAAGAGTTTCCTAGTTCTAGATGAACTTGAATTATTCCCTTCCTTGCAAATTAGTCTTACTAAGTTTGCAAGGTGTTGCACAATGATCCTTCTATTAATTAATCAATATTAATTAATCTTATATCTATCTCTACTCTATTTGACGTGTGACCCCATAGGTTTCTATATAGTTAGTAGTAACTCTTACTAACATGGAGCGGTGTCTAGCAACACATCCATGCCACTCAACCAATAGAAATTGTCAGTGATCCCGACAAACCTCTTGTGCCCAATATGTTATATTGCACTATCCCTTTATCTCCATATCCGGATTGCACACGAGACATAAATATTCACACTCGTATATCCAATCCATAGTTCCTCGATCGTGGGAATATGCTTATGCTTGCAGATAACATCAATATCTCCATATTGATTTATCTGAGTCTGGCTAAACATTCAATAAGCCTCATCCCTCGAGTGGCCGTGGATATTTACCCCCATTATGTGGGAGGGAAAAATCCTATCTACATCACTACGATCTCTAAGATTGCTTCCTATCACGCCCGATAGCCATCTTTATGATTACCCAGTTACGGTGTAACGTTTGATAACATCAAAGCGCAATATTCCACAACTAGAGTATCTAGTGACTTCAAGTCTAAGGATTGCAAATATATTAGCACTACGAAAAGCGATTGTGACTTTACATAATCTAATGTATCCTTTTCGTTGTGGGTCAATCCAGTATGCCATTACTCCTAATGCATACCCATGTGTTAGACTTGATATCTCCATATCAATCTACCCACATACTAGTCTATATTTGATCGTCCTATTAATCAATATAGTGGACTAGGGATATATAAGATAAACAACACATTTTATCTAAGGACGTCATATTAAATATCACAATATATAATAAATGAATATTCTAGCCAAAACAATGTTCATACTAAATCTACGATTGCCTCTAGGGCATCTATTCCAACAGTCTCCCACTTGCACTAGAGCCAATCTGGCGCATCTCGTATGCCTATAGATCTGGCGTGCCCTTCATGCTTTCGCTGCTCAAGAGGTTTCGTGAGCGGATCTGAAACATTATCATCCGTTGGAAGTTTGCACATCTTCACATCTCCTCGATCGATCATATCCCGAATAAGATGGAATCTCCTAAGTACATGATTTGATTTCAGGTGTGATCTTGGTTCCTTGGCCTGTGCGATTGCCCCAAAGTTGTCACAGTACTACTCTATGGGATCCACGATGCTAGGGACCACACCGAGCTCAGTGATAAACTTCTTTATCCAAACTGCCTCTTTTGCTGCTTCCGCAAAAACAATGTACTCAGCTTCCGTTGTAGAATCAGCAACTGTCCCTTGCTTGGAACTCTTCCAGCTCACAACTCCTCCATTCAGGCAAAACACGTATCCAGACTGCGATCTGTAGTCATCTTTGTCGGTTTGGAAGCTTGCATCAGTGTAACCCTTTACACTTAGCTCTTCCTTACCTCCAAATATCAAGAACACATCCTTAGTTCTTCTCAAGTACTTTAGGACTTGACAGCAATCCAGTGACTCTCACCCGGATTGGACTGGTATCTGCTCACCATACTGAACGCATATGATACGTCTGGTCTAGTACATAATATGGCGTACATGATGGATCCTATGGCCGAAGCATAGGGTGTCCTACTCATGCGGTCCTTCTCAATCTCATTGGAGGGACAGTCATTCTTAGAAAGAGTGACTCCATGTGACATGGGCAAGAATCCCTTCTTGGAATCTTGCATGTTGAACCTTTTCATCACCTTGTCTATATATGTACTTTGACTTAGGCCGAGCAACCTCTTAGATCTATCCCTATAGATCTTTATACCAAGTATACATGCTGCATCTCCCAAGTCCTTCATTGCAAAGCACTTGTCTAGCCAATCTTGAACAGATTGTAAAGTAGGAATATCATTGCCAATGATTAGTATGTCATCCACATACAAGACCAGAAATACTACAGAGCTACCACTAACCTTCTTGTAAACACAAGGCTCATCTTCGTTCTTGATGAAGCCAAATTCTTTGACTGCATCATCAAAACATCGTTTCCAACTCCTAGAAGCTTGCTCTAATCCATAAACGGATCTTTGCAGTTTACAGACTTTATTGGCATTCTCTTGATCCTCAAAACCATTCGGTTGTGTCATGTACACATCCTCGAGGAGGTTCCCATAAAGGAACGCTGTTTTGACATCTATTTGCCAAATCTCATAGATGTAGTATGCTGCAATAGCAAGTAAGATTCGAATGGATATATTCATGGCGACTGGGGAAAAGGTCTCATCATAGTCAATACCATGAATCTGTCTATACCCTTTGGCTACCAATCGCCCCTTATAGGCAATTACCTTTCCATCCATGTCGGTCTTCTTCTTGAAGACCCACTTGCACCCTATGGGCCGAGCCCCTTCGGGTGGTTCCACCAAAGTCCATACTGTGTTGGTGTACATGGAATCCATTTCGGATCTCATGTCTTCTAGCCACTTCTTAGAGTCTGGGCCTTTAATGGCCTCTCCGTAGGTCGCAGGCTCATCATCTATGAGTGGTACGTTATCGGGCTCAGTCACGAGAAGTCTATATCTCTCTGGCTCATGACGCACTCTTCCTGATCTACGGAGTTCATGTGTTACCTGAACGGGTTCTTCCACAATTACTTGTGGTTCCTGTTCATGTTCCATCATCGGTTCAGTGATTTGTGGTTCTTGAATCTCTTCAAGTTCTACAGTCCTCCCACTTGCTTCTTTAGAGACAAACTCTCTTTCTAGAAACAAGCCGGTCCGAGCAACAAACACTTTGTTCTCGATGGGATTATAGAAATAATATCCTTTAGTTTCCTTAGGATATCCCACAAATTTACACTTATCCGCTTTGGGCCCGAGCTTGTCTATTTGTAAAGGTTTTACATAGACATCGCAGCCCCAAATCCTCATAAACGACACTATGGGACGCTTCCCAGTCCATATCTCATATGGTGTCTTCATGACTGACTTGGATGGAACGCGGTTAATGGTAAAAGCTGCCGTCATTAGAGCATGTCCCCAAAAGGATATCGGAAGATCTGTTTGAGACATCATAGATCGCACCATATCTAATAGAGTGTGATTCCTCCTCTCGGACATGCCATTCCATTGTGGCGTTCCGGGTGGAGTGAGATGGGATACTATCCCACACTCTCTAAGATACTCATCAAACTCTTGGCTTAAGTATTCTCCTCCACGATCCGATCGTAGAGCCTTAATACTTTTGCCAAGTTGCTTCTCTTCTTCATTCTTGAATTCCTTGAACAATTCAAAGGATTCGGATTCGGCCTTCATAAGGTTTACAAATCCATATCTACTGAAATCATCAGTGAATGTGATGAAGTAGGTATAACCACCTCTGGCAGGCGTGGGGAATGGTCCACATACATCGGTATGTATGAGTGCTAATAACTCACTAGTCCTTTCACCTTTCTTATTGAAAGGGGACTTTGTCATTTTTCCTAATAAACAAGATTTACATGTCTCATATGATTCCAAATCAAATGAGTCTAGAAATCCATCCTTATGGAGTCTGGATATGCGTTTCTCATTTATATGGCCTAAACGACAGTGCCATAGATATGTAGGATTTAAATCATCAGTTTTAATCCTTTTAGTATTTATGTTATAGATTGGACTATTTAGATCAAGGATATATAATCCATTAGACAAATGCGCACTACAATAGTGCATACTATCAAAATAAATGGAGCAACATTTGTCCTTTATTGAAATAGAAAAACCCTTCTCGTCCAAACATGAAACGGAAATAATGTCTGCTCATAGCAGGCACATAATAGTAATTTTCTAATCTTAAAATAAGTCCAGAAGGCAAAGATAGCTCATAAACGCCTACAGCTAATGCAGCAACTCTTGCTCCATTCCCGACGCGCAGGTCTATCTCTCCTTTACTCAATCTTCTACTTCTTTTCAAATCATGCACATTACGACAAATGTGAGAACCACATCCGGTATCCAATACCCAAGATGAAGAACTATAGATTGACGTCTATAACATAAATACCTGGTGGTGGTGGAATCACTTTTCCAAGCTTCTTATCCTCCAAATATTTAGGGCAATTCCTCCTCCAGTGACCCGGCTGGCTGCAGTAGTGACACTCACCCTTGGCCACGCCTCCACTAGGCTTCAGGGCTTCCTTGGATTTTGCAACTTTCTTGCTCTTTCTTTTTGAAGTAGAGGCAACTGACTTGCCCTTCTTCTTATGTACCATCATTATGGCCTTTCTCTTGCCTTTGTTGACGCTCTGCTCCGCTGTCTTTAGCATGTTCAATAAGTCAGGCGGAGTCTTACTATTCTTGTTCATATTATAGTTCATGATGAACTGATTATAACTGTCAGACAACGATTACAAGACAAGATCAGTAGCCAAATCTTGTCCCAATGGGAACCCCAGTCTCTCAAAGTTCTCTATGTACCCGATCATTCGGAGCACATAAGGCCCTACTGGATTCCCCTATGCAAGAATACTCTTGAATAGTGCCTTAGACACCTCATAGCGCTCATGCATAGCCTGTTCCTGAAACAATTGTTTCAAGTGTATGATCATATCATAGGCTTCCATATTCTCATGCTGCTTCTGAAGCTCAGGAGTCATGGTACAAAGCATGAGGCAAGTCACGTCATTAGAATCATCAATATGTTTCTGGCGTGCCCTCACTTCGGCTAGAAGAGACTCGTCTTGTGGTGGTTCTGGAATTTGAGTGTCCAAGACATACATCTTCTTTTCTTTCTTAAGGACAATCCTTAAGTTTCTGTACCAGTCAAGGAAATTTGTTCCAGACAGTTTATCCTTCTCAAGGACAGATCGTAGGGATGAAGTCGATGCGTTGTTGTTTTTCATTTGGAATTCTATAAAACGAGAAATGTGCAATTTTAGTATTTTGAACAATTTAACTATATTCAACAATATTTTTCTCGTATTAATAGCCCTCACCATTAATGCGAAAAATATCATCATATTTCTAGTGGGTCCAAGATCCCTTTTCACTTCTTCTTGAGCTTGCTTTGGCAAGTCACCCAAGAATAGGTTATTTAGGTAGGAACCATTCCAATTGCATCCCATGCAACTCTTGGTCCAATTAGGTGAATAACTCTTTTATTCTTTATCCCATGGATAACACCTAATTGTCATGCATCTAGGCTCATCAATCCAATTGATTCTTGCCTAGTTGCGTCCAACCTCTTGCTTCAACATACACACATTACTAGCTTGTGTCGTCGACAACACACCATGGTAAATTAAAATCGCCTTGATTTGGCAAGCCCGACTTTTAATAAACCCTGATCATGAAGGGTGTTTTGGCAAGAGAAGGCAAAACGCAATATTTAATTGAGGGATTTTCTTTTAATTTGTTTGGTTGATCTTATCAACATGGTGTACTTATTTGGATTTGGGATATCCACAATAAAAGACCAACCTTGTTTATTATTATCTTGTTATTGTTTTTGCTAGTATCGTCATACACACAAAATTAAATAACAAGGCATGAATAATAAACATCCACAAACATGAAAGAAACGTGGCATGGATATGGCCCCTAGACTAATGATATTATCAAGCAAATGATAATATCTAATTGCCCTAAAGTGCTGAGCTCATCTCCATGCGCTCCACCATAGTTGCGCGCTTAGGGATGTCTTCTTTGTCTCTTGGCTCCTTTGGTTCTCCGTTCTTCTTCTCCATGCTCTTGGCTATCATCTAAATATTTCTAATTCTAGCCTAACATCTAGAATAAATAAATAACAAAAAGCCTCACATGTTGAGGATAAAAAGACGACTCGCAGGGCGTAAAACCTAATTAATTATTACATTAATTTGATCAGCTCGCAGGCCGTAAACCAAACCACAAAGCAATAAACATCCACAATCCTTAGCCATATCCATCCACCATGCAAT
The DNA here is from genome assembly GCA_023055425.1 of Linanthus parryae. Classification (NCBI taxonomy): domain Eukaryota; kingdom Viridiplantae; phylum Streptophyta; class Magnoliopsida; order Ericales; family Polemoniaceae; genus Linanthus; species Linanthus parryae. The sequence continues at coordinate 130,665,024 of JALGPY010000001.1, forward strand.
AAAGAACAAAATACAATTAAAACCAATTTTTAACGCGCTTGTTCAATTTTAATGAAATTGGGTAATTAGGGTTACAACGGTCCAAGGGGTTCAAGCCAACAAGGGGCCCGAACCCCTAGGGCCTCCGCCGCCACAAGGCCCGGCCCAAGGCCGGCAGCCCCATTGACCCGCGGCCTTTTCTTGGCGTGCAAGGGAGGGGGCTGACGGCTAGGGTTTCGGCCCTAGTCTTCCTTCCCTCTTCCTTGTTGCCCAAGCAAGGTTGTTTCCTCATGGATTTAATTCCATAAATTTGTTTCCATAATTGAAAACTCCTTTCTATCATGTGCCCATGAACCCTAATTTTTCAAGAACCCAATTGTACACATCTTATGTGATTAGACTCACAATTCTAACATCCAATGTTAAATTGGATTGTTCTATTGAATCAAATTCAATTTTGCATGTACTATGCCAATTATTTTCAGTTTTCGCGTAATAAACAATAAAACGGTGTATAAACTGAAATCGTAACACATACATCATGTTACACTACTAGAAAAATCGACACATAAGGCGCTTAAAAACCGCCATAAATAGACTAAAAAGCGCCCCATTTAGCCTTAACGGCGGTTGGTACGGCGGTTCGTCGAGTGCCGTTAAACTAACTGTCGTATACAGGTTAACGGCGGTTCCCAGCGCCGTAAACGTTAACGGCGGTTTACTAACTGCGCCGTAAAGGCTAACGGCGGATTACACAACCGCCTTAAACTTCAAGGGCGGTTTCTTTAAAACAAACGTTTATTTGATTTTTTTAATAACTTTTTATTCGAATCAGACAATCATATCACTTATTTCAAAGTACTACATGTTTTTATAATTAAAATTATGAATTTATTTTATTACTTAAATTAGTTTTTTCCCAACTCAGTCTGAACAATTTCAATCAAACACATACTTCAGATATGTGTTCTATGTCACCAGATTCAATCCATTTGGCCCACAGTTTTCTGCAAGCCACATTATCCAAGAACTCAATTGTTTGCACATCATCAAACCTATTTTTTCCAGATCTTCAACTAGGGACCTATATTTTTCCAGATCTTCAAGGATGACTTTTTCTAGATCTTCAACTGAGGATATGTTGAGAGAGAGAGAGAGAGAGAGATCGAGAGAGGCAGGACAGAGTAAGGGAGAGAGATGACGACAGAAGGAGATCGACGAAGAAAGAGAAGGAGGCGGATTGAGTTACAGAGAGGGAGAGGAGACGACGAAAGAGAATGATGGAGATGGCGACAAAGAGGGGGAGGAGGAAGAGAACCAGATCGAAGAGATAGAGAGATGGAGGAGAACTGGAGCCCATACCTGGAGAAGTGGAGATCATCGAACCACCGTCACATTCCTCAAAGAGGGGGAGGAGGAAGAGAACCAGATCGAAGACCAGATCGGAGAGATGACGAAAGATAGAATGATATAGGACCGTGAGAGGGGGAGGGAGGGAGGGAGGAAGGAAGGGAGGGAGGCGGCTGTGCTTTGAGGGGGAAGGTGATTGGTAGTGTATTATATAAAGATAGGGTTTGTAATCTAACAGTGGGTACTTGATCTCTTAAAAAGTTTCAAAATTTTTCAAAAATAAAATAAAAAATAATAAAATTAAGGGCGCTTCATCAATTGACGCCGTTAATGGTAACGACACTTAAGCTTAACGGCAGTGGTAAGAAACAGCCCTTTCGGACTCATAAACGGCGCTTCATTCCAAAGCGCCGTTAATTATAACGGCACATTTTGTAAAACCGCCCTATCTACTACTATAAACGACGCTTTCTCATAAACCGCCGTTTTAAGAATTCATAAACGGCGGTTCCTAAGTTCAACCGCCGGATAAGACAGTTTTTCTAGTAGTGTTATGCTCTACGACCTGTGGCTCTAATACCACTGATGGGTTTTCAAGTAGGTAACGCAGCAAAATAACAAAAAAATTAATTCCTACTTCAATGCCCACCACGGATCATCAGGAGGAGACATCATAACATGGTAAGAGACATAGTATTGTGAGATCACACGAAGAATGATGTCCTCGTCTCTACGGTTGATCCACGTCTAGAGGTGAGATCTAGATTCTTCCTTCAAACAAGTGCTAGCTTGAACCCGGAGGAAGAGGGAAGAAGATCAATGCAACCAAGGCAAGAGGAGGATTCGGCCTCCTCTTGGAGCCGACGGGAAGGGGGCGCACGGGCTAGGGTTTCGGCCCTAGCTTTGTCTTGCTCTCTCTTTTGCTGTCTCCCACTCTTTTGTTATGTCTATTAACATTTAACATTAAGTGGGAAGGACGCTAAAGCCTCCTTTATATACTCCAAAAACTCCTTGTCGTTTCCATATAAGAGTTTCCTAATTCTAGATGAACTAGAATTATTCCCTTCCTTGCAAATTAGTCCTACTAAGTTTGCAAGGTGTTGCACAATGATCCTTCTATTAATTAATCAATATTAATTAATCCCAAATCAGCTCTACTCTATTTGACGTGTGACCCCATAGGTTTCTATATAGTTAGAAGTAACTCTTACTAACATGGAGCGGTGTCTAGCAACACATCCATGCCACTCAACCAATAGAAATAGTCTGTGATCCCGACAAACCTCTTGTGTCCAATATGTTATATTGCACTATCCCTTTGTCTCCATATCCGGATTGGACACGAGACATAAATAGTCACACTCGTATATCCAATCCATAGTTCCTCGATCCTGGGAATATGCTTATGCTTGCAGAAAACATCAATATCTCCATATTGATTTATCAGAGTCTGGCCAGACATTCAATAAGCCTCATCCCTCGAGTGGTCGTGGATATTTACCCCCATTATGTGGGAGGGACAAATTCTCTCTACATCACTATGATCTCTAAGATTGCTTCCAATCACGCCCGATAGCCATCTTTATGATTACCCAGTTACGGTGTAACGTTTGATAACATCAAAGCGCAATATTCCACATCTAGAGTATCTAGTGACTTTAAGTCTAAGGATTGAAAGTATATTAGCACTACGAAAAGCGATTGTGACTTGACATAATCTAATGTATCTTTTCTTTGTGGGTCAATCCAGTATGCCATTACTCCTAATGCATACCCATGTGCTAGACTTGATATCTCCATATCAATCTACCCACATACTAGTCTATATTTGATCGTCCTATTAATCAATATAGTGGACTAGGGATATTTAAGATAAACAACACATTTTATCTAAGGAATTCATTATATTAAATATCACCATATATAATAAATGAATATTCTAGCCAAAACAATGTTCATACTAAATCTACGATTGCCTCTAGGGCATCTATTCCAACAGTTTTAAAACAATCTTTCAGAGAAAGAGTTAGATACGCAGACAACTTCAAACAGGTATACGTGATTATGTTTTCTTTATCCCTCCATGCAAGCAGCTTACTCTTAACGTACCTTTTTACTTTATGACAGTGCTGTCTAAGGCGGTTCGCGTCTGGGTATCGCAGTGTAGGCCTCATAGATTTTTTGCGGGCAAAGAAGGTGACCCCGCCTGACACCAGCATTACTTTGGTGATGCCCATGACCCCCGAAGTTCAAACATTTGTCTCTGATGCGCTAGAGGCCTTACTAAAGCCAATTATCAAGCCATCCGCGAGCAAGAGGAACGCCATCGAGTCTGGAACTAGCGATACCGCCCATACCGCCCCTCAACAATCTAAGCGTCCTAGGAGCGAACCTGCTGCCGGAGAAATTGCCACCTCAGTAGAGAAATCTCTTCCCGCGAAGAAGGCTACTACGAAGACAACATTCGTTAGGAGAAGAGGAAATCATGTCACTTCTTATATCCTCAGTGAATTTCCTGCTGACACTCTTTGTTTTTCTTTGCCGTAGGCAGCGACAGCTCTGACAAAGAGGTCGGTGGTATGATCGAGGATGAAGCAATTGACGAATCAAGGACCATGGACAAAGAAAGAGAAAGGAAAGATAAGGAAGAAGAAGATAGGCAAATTCAAGAAGCTTTGCAGAAAAGCTTTGAAGAACGGGGGCCTCCCAAAAGGCCTCCCTCGCGTCCGGTTGATAGCCAGACATTACAAACGCGCTCAACTACTTCCCTGATGCAACAAACGCAGATGGCCTTCCACAATCTTACTGGTGATGAGGATGAAGAAGGTACAATCTTTAAGTTTGCATTATCGCATCACGAAACTGTTTTGCGTGCATTATATCATGGGGTATCTAGATATGATATGCGAAATTCAAAGGAACAGACGATAATCTTAGCACAGATATTCCATATTAGAGTGGAAAAATTGGGTCTTTTCATTCCAGCCCTTTCAACTCTCATGTTTGATTTTCATCTAGGATTAACTATGAACCCTAATTTTGAAACAGACACTGAACCGTTGGTGAGAGGGTCCCGCAGGATGCATAGTTCCGTCGCCGTGCCCCAATCCATCGTCGAGGCTAACCAGGATGGTCTAGAAGACCTGGTTATGGTAGGAGCTGAGGTCACGCGTCAAGAGCGAGGCCCTGAACAACGAAACGATATGGTGAAAGAAGTTTCAATTGTTGAGGCTGAGTCTGGTGCTGAGAATTTCGGTGGTGCCGCCCCTACTCAGGTTTCAACAAGGCAAGTGCCTCCATCGGCACCTATCCCCGAGCCTACGCGCGAGAATCTTAATGACGATTCAGAGATGGAAGATCTTGATCATCTCGCCATGGCTCGCCCGGATGGGGATGGAGCAAATGTCGAGGACGGTAGGCTTGAGTTCATCGTTGAGCAAGTGCAAGAAGAAGAGGATTTTCATCAATAGGAGGAGCCAACTGCTATGCACGCTCGAGAAACTAGTCCGAGCGCAACCCAAGAAGCCTTGCAAAGAATTGATGCCCCTCAGGAGGTTGTTGAAGCATCTTCTTTTGCGGAGGTTCCATCGAGTGCTGCTTCCGCGATTGCTTTGCTCACCGATGCTACCCTAGAAAGACTTCAGTTAGAAACTAATGAAAACGAGCAGCGAGCTGAGCCACCCCAAGCAACAGCAGAAGGTGCTCCAGATGCCCCTGCTGAGGATGTTCACTCAATAGAGAACGAAGGTAATGAGACAGAAAAGCTGAGACTCAGCTGGAAGTGAATACTTCAATTGGAGCAAATCAAGTTCCTGTCGCGCTTTCTGATGCATTAGAGACTCAAGGACTAGGAGCTCTGCCAGAAGCAAACACTTCCGCTCCATCTAATCAAGCTACCGTCGCGCACCCTGAGGGGACTTCAAATGCCACCACCGTACGGCCCGCTCAAAATGCTCCCTCAAGGCCGCACACTCCTGTAAGAGCAACTGCGATTTCGGGAAGGTCTACCCCAGCAAATTCTCCATCATCCCTTTCAGGTCTTCTTCGCGAAGATCCCTTTGATGCAGAGTTCGACGCACTTTTTGCAGAAAACCCCTGGGCAATGTGGTTGAAGCAAGCTGCTGAAGCTATTGCCTCTGGTGAGAACTATGTTTTCACTGAGGAGTACTTTGCACGCGAGCCTCTAATAGATCAATACTTGACCATGAACCCATTCCCTCTCTTTTCCTGATTGTTGAAGTAACAGGTAAATTGCTTCTGACCTTTCGCGCAGAATTATCAATTGCCTTTTTCTGCCAACCTTTCTCATTATCAAGAACCTTTTCTGGGAACTCGATATTTTCAGGCATAAAGCAATCTTCTATGAGCTGCCTGATGAATCTTCGCCTCTCATATCCTCATTCCTTCGCGAGGGCAATGGAGTTGATGCCGAAGGATAGAAAGAGCCTCCTTTCCGAACTCGCAGAGGTCATGGAGAGAGTTCACGAGACGACTCCCGTTAACATCCCTCTCACAAACGCGCATCACTTCTTGAGAGTTGTTCAAAGTATCCAAAGTCTATCTCAAGGAAGATTGGACTTCGACTTCCTGATCAGCAGGCTTACCAAAGTTTAGAACTCTGTCCGTCTTAGGTTTTGCATCTCGGACCTTGCGAGGGAAAGCCGCAGGCTCCATCAACAAAGGAAGTCAATTGAGAAGGCCATAGAACAGTACAACATTCAAAAGGCCAAGAATGATGAACTGAAGAGTTACATCCTTGAGTAGAAAAAAAAAACGATCGACCTGGGGCCCCACGACTGTATCGTAAAGGGATTGTTCGAGGAAGACCAGTAGTTCAGATTCCTTGTAATTAGAATTTGAACTTTGTTTTGCTTCTTCAATATATTGTGCTATCCCATCCATCAAATTTTGTAACGCGTAACTATATTTGAACAGTTTTAATGAAGATGCTTTCTGTTACCTTAGATGGGGTTGTGTTACTCGCCTTGCTTTGGGGACTTTTTAATTTCTTGCACCCGTGCCTATCTGAAAATAGGCTTTGCCTGTCTCAGTTGCTCAACCGCGCATTCATAATCTCATTTAACTGTCTTCTTATGTTCAACTTCCGCTATCGACAAACGAAACTGAACTCATTTTTTTTTTGGATAGATAGGTGTGTACTCGCGTTCTTTGTCATCAAAGCAAGTAGGCCTTGGTTTTTCTATCTAGACAGATAGTCTCTATTTTTTCTGCTATCTAAACAGATAGGCTTAGCTTTTTGACTGCTATATAAACAAATAGGCTTATGCTCGCGTGTTGTCACTATAGTTGCGCAAAACCGCGCGTGTGTTTACTGCAGATTGCAAAATCAGTCATGCATATGTCCACGCGGGTCTTTAGTATTTAATGATCTCAAAACCCTAGTCCCTATAATCCATCGTCATTTCCTAGAGTCCTGTAACGTCTTATCCTTTAATAGGGCTATCCGTTACACGGTAACACAAGTGTCGTCTACACATCTTTGCCGATTTTCGAGGCAAATCCCCCAGGCTATTGATTTTCGCCTTTTTTCAAGACATTGTTTACTCAAACAAGAACTGAAAGGTCATCCTCTTAGGTCCTATATAAACCTCCTTTTCGTAACTGGCATTCCATTTTTCATCACTGCCATCCCCTTGGACTCGCAAATAAGAATCCTCAGCAGCAACAGGAAACGACAAGGACAGTAATCGTGCAACCCCTTCAAAGTCTTTGCTGTTCTTTGGATTGCTCTCCAACTTATAAGAACTTCTCTCTGACTTTTGATCCCCAGTTTTTTACTTGTTCATCGTATTGTAGGAATGGCTTCTCAGCCATCCACGAAGAGGGTAGCTAATTTGTCTGATCTTTCCAAAGACCTGTGGTGTAAATCCTCTTATTTGGGTGGATATGATCTTTTCCTATCCACCATTAAGGGGGGGTATCGTCAAAGGATTTCAGATGGAACACGCCCTGCAACTAGTGCCTGGACCAGAGAGTGACGATTGGGATGTGACTTTCTTTTGCACAATCAGCTTCGAGCCCCATGAGCTGTTATCCCATTTGTTCTTCACTTCAGCAGCCTCTGTTGCCTGAAGTTCATCTAGCATCTTACCTTGTAAGGGAATCAACAAGAATTCTGTTTTCTTGAGAGCATTGATGATGACGACGAATCAACAGTAGTAGTTTCCATAGTTTACCAGTCCTATGTAGGAATTTTTGATGTTTTTGAGAATGCTTTTGATGTATGGATTCTGAGTTAAAAGTTTTGCTTTTATAAAATTGCCTTTTTCTTTTGCTTCTGTTTCTGCGAACGTTGAGTTCCATTTTACTGTATTGAAAAACTCGTGTCTTGTAAGCCTCGCGCGTTACTATCATGATAACCAGCTAGCATATATGATATACTTTAATTTTTTTGCTATCTGGGCAGATAGGCTTTAGTTTGCATCTGAATGCTATCTAAACATATAGGCTTTATTCTTGCTATCTCACCAGATAGGCTTTAGTTTTGCTGCTATCTTATCAGATAGGCTTTGGATTCGCGTATGGCTGCTATCTAAACATATATGCTTTGTTCTTGCTGCTATCTCAACACATAGGCTTTAGTTTTGCTGCTACCTTATCAGATAGGCTTTGTATTCGCGTATGGCTGCTGTCTAAACATATAGGTTTTGTTCTTGCTGATATCTCAACAGATAGGCTTTAGTTTTGCTGCTATCTTATCAGATAGGCTTTGTATTCGCGTATGGCTGCTATCTAAGCAGATAGACTTTGGTTTTACAAAGTAATCGACTATCAGTCTTAAAACAAGAAACACAAATAATAAAATGAAGTCAGCAATTGATGAAAGAGCTCTCATATGGGAGAGGCACTATCATTAATTAAACCCTCATATGGGAGGGTATAAGAAAATATACAGTGCGAATGGAAAGCAAAAGAGAAGGCTAGGGATAGTACTTCTTAAGCCATTGCATGTTGATCCGGGTGGGAGTCTTGGCAGTCACATGGCAACATAGAATATTGCAATAGCCACTATCAAAATCTTATTGTAAGCCCGCGAGACACTCTCCTTATATTTGGTATTTGTCCATTTGGCCTGTTTGCACATCTCTTCGAGCGAAATGAGGTCATGATCGCGCTTGTTTTCATACAAGGTACTGAACGCCAGTCTCACAGAGTTTATCTTGGCCTCAGCAGGGACTACGGCTTTAGCTCCATAACACAGCAAAAACGGAGAAGTCCCCGTAGGAGTCCTCGATGATGTGAGATATGCCCAAAGCGACGTACCCAAAGAATCAGGCAATTTTTTGTGATCATCCGTGACCATTTTACTTAGGATTTTGAGTAGTGTCTTGTGTGTGGCCTCCACTTGTCTGTTTCCTTTCGGGTAGTAAGGCGTCGAGCACACCTGCCTCACGTTGTACTCCATTAGTTTTGGAGCAACCTGTCGGTTGATGAAGGGAGTTCCATTGTCGGAAAAGATAGTGTTAGGAATTCCAAAGCGGTATATAATATCCTCCTGTATGAACTTGAACACAGCCAATGCATTTGTTGTCTTGAGTGGAACCGCCTCAACCCATTTGGTAAATTGCTCTGTTCCAGTGAGGATGAATTGGTTCCCACGCGATGATGGTCTGATTGGACCAATGAAATCCAAGTACCAAGTGTGAGATGGCCAGGGATTTCCTTTTGCGTGCAAATCAAATGCAGGAGCGTGAACTAGGTTGCCATGGAATTGGCTTTGTTGGCATCTCCCGATCTTCGCGCGACAATCAGCTTCCATGGTTGGCCAGAAGTAAGCAACAGTTAAGAGTTGCCTGGATAAATTCGCACCCCATTGGTGTTCCACTTGATAAGACATTTCCATAACCTCCTGGATTTATTGACCGTTCAGGCATATGAGTGAGTTCTCATTGTGTTCTTTCCGCCAAAGTAAGTTTTATTACAAAATGTATTGAGCTTATTTTCTCTTAAGTTTGTCAGCTTCCTTCCAGTCACTTGGCAAGGTTCCATCTTGCAAGTAACCGATTATGGGTTTCCGCCAATACTCGTCTCCGATTGCAGCGATCTCCAGGGATTCTTTTATCAGCGCGCACTTTTCGCAATTTCTTTTTATGATGGCAGCAAAGTATGCCATCTGTGGCCAGTGAATTCCATATCTCTGCGCTTTTCTGTAGATGGAAATCTCATTTTCTCCGCAGGAATGTTGATGAATTTTCTCCAACACTGCTCGACCTTCTTCCTCCGTCACGCATAGCATCAGAATTCCTCCAGGTCCCTTGTTGTACAACAAGCTATCGTGTATGCAAAACCCTTTCATGGAAACCCAGCTTTCTTTGCTTGTTCCTTCGGCCATTACGCGCATTATGGGCTTTCTCCAATCTGCTTTGTCATACTCATCATCACGTAAGTCTCTTACCAGGGATGGAGTTGTCTTGACTTAACTCGAGATTTTTGCTGGGCATTTAACTGAGCTGATCTTCGACCATATGGTAGCCAATGCATCCGCATGTCGATTATCGGCTCAGGGGGTGTGCTCATACTTGATGGAATCAAACTTCTGAACGAGCTTCTGCACTATCGATCTATAGTTAAGCAAGTTAATCTCCTTCAGTCCATACTCCCCTGAAGCCTATTTCACAATTAGCTTAGAATCTCCCATTAAAATTAGATTCTGAACTTCCAAGGCCTTGGCTGCAAGCAATCTTGAGATCAGAGCTTCGTATTCAGCCTCATTGTTGCTCACCGCGAAGTCTAGCTTGGTCGACATTCCAATGACCTCTTGATCAGGCTTAATTAACACAACTCCAATTCCACCCCCTGACCTTGTCGATGATCCATCAAAGTACAGCTTCCAATAAAGGTGACTGATCGCATATATTTCTGGCCCTTCAAGTTCACCTTCCATTAACAGCTCACAATTCTCATCCAGAAACTGTGCCAACAAGTCAGCCAGTGCTTGGGACTTGATAGCCTTAGGTCGCGCAAAGACTATGTCGTATTGGGAAATGGTCACATACCATTTTGCCAGTCTCCCGCAAGGAGGCGAGTGCCCCAACAAATAACGAATATGATCGTTTTTTGTTATGATGACCACTCTGTGGGAAGCAAAATAGTGCTTTAAGTTTTCAATAGCGAAAAATAAAGGGAGACAATGACACTCAATGTCCGTGTACCTGGATTCCGCAGACTGGATTATGCGCGATATATAGTATACTGGCATTTCCTGTCCCTCAAACTCCTGAGCCAACAACGCTCCAACAGATCTTTTTGTTGAGGTTAAGTACAGTATCAAAGGCGATCCCAGTTGTGGTGCGATCATGAGATTCTAGTAATTTATTTAACTTTTCGAACACAGCTTGATGCTCCTCTGTCCAGAACGTCACGTTCTTTTCGAGCAAATTGCCGAAGCAGAAGGCCAACTCTGCAATAGCTGATATGAATCTCCTTAGGTACGACATCTTTCCTAGAAACGTCTTCAATGCACTCTGAGACTGCGGCGTAGGTAAACTGGTGATTGCCGAAATCTTCGCGGGATCAGGCTCGATCCCGTGCTGGTGAATTACACAGACCAAGAATTTTCCCGAAGTTACCCCAAACGCGCACTTCATGGGGTTCATATTCAACAGGATAGCTCGACACCTTTCAAATACTTTCCTCAAGTATTTCCAATGATCCTTCTTCCTCCTTGACTTGATCACCAATTAGTCCACATAGAACTCAGCCTCCTGATGCATCATATCATGGAACAGCGCCATCATCGCGCGTTGGTAAGTAGCCCCTGCATTCTTTAGACCAAAAGGCATAACTGTATAGTTGAAGACCCTTACAGGTGTGATGAACGTCGTATTCTTCGCATCTTCAGGGTCCATTTTGATCTGATTGTAGTTGCTAAATCCATCCATGAAGTTAAACATTTCATGGCCTGCAGTGGAGTCGATCAGGAGATCTATGTTTGGCAACGGGAAAACATCCTTTGGGCAGAACTTGTTTAGATCTCTAAAGTCGACACAAACGCGAAGGCTCCCATTCTTTTTCAGGAAAAGAAAAATATTAGCAAGCCATGTGGGATGATGATTGGGCTCGATGAATTTTGCATTCAGCAATTTCACTATCTCCTCCTTTATCTTGACATTTATTTCAGGACGAAAGTTTCTCGCAGTTTGTTTCATTGGCTTTGATCTTGGAATAACATCCAGTCTATGCATGCTAATACCCTGGTCTAGCCCCAGCCTTTCGTCATAGTACCAAGCAAAAACGTCTCTGTATTCCTTCAGCAATTCGAGCAATTCTCGCTCCTCTTCGTTGTTAAGGTCTGCACTCAATAAGTCTTGCCTCTTCTTTATCTTAGTTGGGCTCAGGATTACCTCCTTCAATTCTTGTATCTGAGGTTTTGGGCGATCCTCCATGCATTCAGGAGCCTCCTTCAATTCTTCCAACAATGTCTTCCCCTTAACTTCGTCTGGAGCTTCTATCAGCTCGCAAATTTGCTCAGGGACACCTTCGATGGGACGGGCCGAAGATGACCTCGCACACCTTCAGATGCGATAGCATTTCTTCCAATTGGAATAGAAGCTTCCTACCTTCTTTCCTTCCTTGTTATGATCGACAACCCTCTTCAGGGTTGTGACTGGTCCTTGATATCTTCCCATTTGGTCAAGGGAGTCGGCTGAAACGAAGCCGGATTTACTTCGTCTTCCATTTCCGCGAACCACACTGCCTCCGACATGTGCGCCTCCTCTAAATTAAAAGGGTTCACTGAGGCAGGTATCGCAACCACTCTGTCCTTCCAAATGGCCTTCATTACTTCGTGATCCGTGGAAGGCACTGCATCAAAACGGTGGATCCATGCTCGACCAACTATCATATGATAGGTGGTATTGGCGTCGATGACGTGAAACTTGGCGGAACACTTGATTTGGCCAATCTGGATTCCCAGACGGATCCATCCGGCATTCGTTCGTCTTGCTCTCTGGAATTCCATTCACCTCAAGGGTGCTGAGTGGAGTTACATTCACCGCAGCTCCTCCATCGACAAAAGCTCTTTTAAACTCGACGTCGTTGATAATAGCAGTCACATATAATGGCATCTGATGGCCCGCATTTGTCCTCTTGTCTGACTCATCAAACGTCATGACCAGGCCACTTGATCGCGCGGCCCTGATGACTTTGCTGTTTGAAACAAAAAGCTCATCTCCATAGTATTTTCCCACCCTCATGATGGCATTCGTCATCTCATGCCTGCAGGTGCTACAGAAATTCATGTCATCAAAGAATTAATCATACTTGTTGGAATCTTTTATCTGTTCAACGCGTGCATCTTCTGTGTCCACGCCATAATCCTCGTCTTCGCGGAATTCGGCTACCACTAGGCTTCTCTTTCCCCTTACGCTCGTGTTGCGCGTGGGACGGCAAGGGATTACTACGCACGTCCTTAGCTGGTTCATCGAAAACCAACTGTCCCTCTTTGATCTTTCTGCCCACCAGCCATCTGAGCTTCTTGAATTTCCTCATTGGGTGCATGACTTGCCCATGGCATTCACACCATCTGGTATCCCGCAGTTGCTCTCCGGAGGGCTTATACTCTAGTTCTGGTAAAATTCCATCCTTCCGCCACCTCTTACAAAGAGTTATTGCGTCCTCGATTGAACATGGAAAAGGTGGTGCCTTCCTGGGTGCGGGTCGCTGTTGCTTGTGAGGGGATGATGTCGCATTTACTTCAACATCTCGCCCGCGCTTGTATCTGAACCTCCCAATCTTGAAGCCAGAGCTCAATATTCCTCGTGCAGTCAATCAATTTTTAAAAGGTAGGAATATTCAAATTGATTAACATACTGTTAGCAATTGGTGCGCCCATGTGGGGTGCCCAAAGCAATTATCGTAACCTTATTGGGTTAGTTGCACTAATGCACAAACTAGAGGGGTTAGTAGCTATGGCTCAAACCCTAGGGGTTTATGTGCAAACCTAGGAGAAGTTTTGCCTATATAAGGAGGCAGCCTCCTACACATTATGCTAAGGCTAATGGCTATTCCATAGAGAAAAGTTACTCTGTCTAGATTCATACTAGTTGTAGAGAACCCTATTCTCTCTCCAACTTCATCCAAGGAGGTGGAACGTGGTGTGGATCATAGTGTTCCTCCTCGAGATTCACACTAGATTGGTGGGAGCAAGATCAAGAAGGAGGCGCGTGAAAGCAAGCAACAACCGATCATCCGCTGCATAAAGGAGCTTAGGAAGACAAGGTAAACACATGAATCTTCCGCTATAATTCATGTTGCAGATCTGTATATGATAGATCCTTCCTGCCCTTCATTGGTATCAAAGCCTTAGGCTTTTTTTTTCGTGTCTCGTTATGCGTTCCCGAATCTGTTTAGAAAATCGAGTTTCTGAAATTTCATAACCAGTAGACGAAACCTATATGGTTAGGTAGGGTTTTTCACGAGGATTCTAGAAATATAAATTTTATATTTTTTGGATTTACGATGAATTAGTTATGAATTTTTAAAGATTCGGTACTGTATTAATCTTGACTGCTAGATCCAATCAGTGGAACACGTTTTTCAAAAACTTGTTAAAATTGGATTTTGACCACATAATCAGGATTTGGACGAAAAGACGATCCCGGAAAAATTAATTTCGTCGGGAACAGAGCAAGGGAAGACGGCGCGTGGGCTTCACGCGCCACCGACGCCGCCTCCACGCGCGGCCACGCGCCGCACGCGCAAAAGGGCTGGCGGCGGTTGCTGACGTGGCCCTAGGGTTGACGTGGCATATGACATGGCGGTGCCACGTCAGTAAATGGCAGACGCGACGATGACGTGGAAGCCACTTGTCGGCTGACGTGTCAGCTAACATGGCGATGGCGTGGCGGGATTACGTGGCAGATGAAGTCAGCATGTGTGCTGACGTGGCATGCCACGTGGCATGCTGACGTGGCACATGCCGACGTCGGCGCGTGGCGGATGCGCCCACGCGCGGCGGCGCTTGAGGGCGCGTGCAGCCTCCTCCCGCCGTCATTTTTTGTCCGGTTTTGTCCTAGGGACTCCAAATTAAATTTCCTATTTTGTGGATATTTTTTCATAATTTTTGGAGCGACGGAAAATTTTAGTAATTTCCAGATTAATTAATTAGTGTTTAGCACACTTCGCGAGGGAGTTTGACGACCTTAAACACACTGTTTTGAGCCCAAATTTTTTATGGAGACTTCGGTCATTTTTCCCTACATTTTTCCATAGGTGGTGAGACCCTAAGTGGTAGGGAGCGATTTTCGATCTTTTTAGTTGATTAGATTATTGCTTATTAATTTCCAGTAATTATTGTTTAATTCTGGAAATTTCTTGAAAATTCCAGTATGTTTATTATATTGTTATACATGCTGTTGTGGGTTGAATGGATGTGTTTGGTGCATGGATGTGGCATAGATGTTTTATATTTTGGTTTTGGTTTTGTTTTTGAATATGTAATCAAAATACGGCCTGCGTGTCGTGCCTCTCTATACTCTAGTGTCTTCTCTTCTCATCCACTCGCCTCTATGAGGTTACTTCTTATTAGAAATAAGATAGTTAGTAGAGATTGAAGATTGAAGCTTCAAGAGAGGTGGCCAAACCAAAAGCTATGGCGCAAGGTGCATGGAGAAAATAGATGGTCTAAAGGAGCCTCAAGCTTGGAGTCCTCAAGTAGGCGAGATGGCATGAGATGGAGTTCAAGACTTGCTCAAGAAGTACTCTCAATAGTGGGAGTGCACCTTAGGGGCCACATCCATTGCATATTTATTTATGCTTGTGCTTGTTTTATGTTATAACTGCGTGTGATTGGATATATATGTTTAACCTCACATGCTAAAGAACTAAAACAAAAGAGCTCACATGAGGACATGATTAAAATTGATAGGAAATCACAAGTGATGATATTTGATTCCTAGGATATACGCTAGGTTTTGGTGGAGTCCTTGTGAGGAACTATTAAGTTTAATCAATGTCACATGTTATTTTGGAGCTAAGTAAATGCTAGTGATTAACTTCCACAATGTCTCTATCAATCGTGTCTAAATCGAAACTGTAAAGGCTAAATGGTGACAACAACGACATGATAAGCCGTCGTATTATGTGACCATCCGTTGGACATAAGTTGTCAACCACCTACAAAGATGGTAGAACCTGTGATGAATAAGTTGTCACAGCAGCACATAGACATTATCTTTAGGCTCACCAATAGTGGGAGGCAGCAGTCAAGATAATGTCATAGAGCATGCTATGAAAAGGTGGGGAAATGACCTCATCAGCATGTTCAAGACTACTTTTAAAATTGTAGGAAGCCAAAGAAGAATCTTGGATCCATCTTAGCCATTTGCGTACATAAGTTGTGAGTAATGACTCATAATAATCCTACCTTAACTATGAGTTATGGCTCATGTCATAATATTGAGAACTCGACTTTAACTTCTGAGATTGATGCCATGTATGATAATAGAGTTAAGGGTTGTCAGGTACAAGCTATCCGATTTGCAATTTGCGGCAATCTCTGCCACGTTTCATGGAACGTTAATATGACACACTTTGCACGTGTCAGGATGTTTGGATAAGACCAAAACATCACTCTGTTCTAGGATCTAAGCAAAAAGAGTTTGCTAAGAATACTAGTCCAGCATGCTTCGGATGCCTAGGCAATATATGATTGCTAAAGGCTATTAGTGAAGTATGATCATACTTGGTGAAGTATGATGGGCAGATATAGTCCCTAGCCCGGTATCAAGACCAAGGCAACAGGTGGGGCAAGGATAAAGGAATTTAGGGAAAATATTGGTATAAGGCCAGTATTACCCAAGACTGACAAACGCAAAAGGAGCAAAGGAGTTTTGCTAAGACAAGAGAAAAGGCCAAACCTGGCAAATATATTCTCGTCTAAGGATCCAAAGGATTATCTTTGAGGGAGTAGCCACCAAAATTTGTTTTGGTCACAGTTTTAACTTTGGATATGGTTATATCATGGTGTTTGCGTTCTTAAGATTCTAGCATGAATGACGCCTCAGAATTCTTGGATGTTAACTTAAGAGTATGACTTAAGATTCTGATATGTGGCGCGCTAGATTAAGACACACATTGACAGGAAAGGATGTTCAGGCTAGCTAGGGCAGGCCTGCTTGGATTTTGCCCAAGGTACCCTTACCTGTGTGTGGTTCTTGCCGGACATGAAAGGCAAAACACAAATCATCCAGTAGAGCATCAAGGACTACTGAGCCTTTGTATATTATTCATTCTGTTGTTGTGTTCCATTAAATTGTTAAAGCTAAGGCATGGTGCTTACTATTCCATCACATTCGTAGATGATTGTCCGCGTCTCAACTATGTGTGCTTGGGCCACATAAGTCAGAGGCACAAGGGTGCGTCAGACATGTCTCTACAAAAGGTAGAAAACCGTCTGGATAAAAGGATATTTCCTTGGCCAGAATGAGACTGGAAGTATCTATCTTAGCAAGAGCAATGTGATGGAAAGAAATAGTAAAGCAGTTGGCTATTCCCACGCTCCAGCAGGATGCTGTAGAGAATAAGAGGAATAGATTACTGCAAGACATGGTCCGAAGTATGATAGAGCGTGCAAAGCACAAGTTCCCTATTCGGAGGAAACACTTTGCTGAACAACTATCAAGATACTCAACCATAAGTCCACCAAGCCTGTAGCCACTACACCCTACGAGATGTGGACCAAAAGGCAACCCATATGAGGTCACCTTAGGCCATGGGGGATCGGCAGCTTATGTACTAACTAAATTTCAAGTCAGGAAGAGGTTCGTTGAGAAGTAAGTCTCTACGAAATAAAGGTTTCACTGGATGACACCCCATCCCTGAATGATCAACAGGAAATATTTCCTACAGATCTTCAGGACAGTGGGAGTAACATGCCTAGTGAACAGCCCATCATAGATTATTACTATGTGGAGGAACCCTCTTTGCGTAGGAGCGCTCTTTGGAGCATATCCCGTCGATGAATTGACATTGAAAGGAAGACCATAAGGGTCACCACACAATAGAATGATGAACCTAGGATATTGTCCCCGTATATTTCATCACCTGATGAGAAGGAATTTGAAGTTAGACCCTAGATGGAAGAAACGTATCTTCATGGAGTAACGTATCTTCTTATGATATTCGGAACACTCTAGGGGTTGCGTATTTGAAACGCAACAGCCGATAAGTAGCATAACAAAATGGATTCACGAGATATATGATTTCTCATAGGAGATGTCCATAGTTAAGGGATATGTTCGTAGAGATGATAATCTCCACGAGCATGGAGGAACCGCTGGAAGATACCCATTCCTTAGTCGATTATGAGGAATTAGTCCCTCAAGGATCCTTCGGACAGTCGGAATGACTTTCCAAGCAGGATGCTGCATCCATAAGGGATGAAAGCAAATGAAGATCCTCCTATGCAAAGGAATTTCTCATAGGAGCATGCCCCATCGACTACTTGAGATCGAAGGGATGATCTTAAGGATCACCTTGCATAAACGATAGGATAGAATTCTAGGCCTTATCGTTCCCTAATTATGAAGAATGAATAGTAAGCTTTATAGGATGAATTAGAGTCTATAAAGGGCCAACCGAGTTTAAGGCTAGGTTGTATATCCGACTGGATGGAAGACTATTGGAAATTAATGGATTTCCAAGATCAATCAGAGACCCAGACGGAAGCGTGGTAAGGCATATGACTTGCGTAGAAGCTAAGAAGGCTACACTCATTCTGAGAGTAGACATCGACGAGTTTGAGTCGATCCGACGAATTTGCGTTGGTTCAACAAGATATCCTTCCCAGAGGTTTGGGTGGTAAGGATTACGTTGATTCGCTTGGAAGCATCAATAGTTGTGGATCCATTCTCGATAGACGTGACGACTGAATTTCTCAATGGAGAAATCCTAGAGGTGACTAAGGTCAAATGCACAGAATGTGTACAAGCTATCTAAGTCCATATGTGATCTTATATGGTCCTCTGGACAGCTGTATTTCATCAGGGATCGTTTACTATATGTTTACGATAACAAATGGAAACCGCTGTGTGTCACTCTCACTAGTAGAGGGTTGGTGATCACATCACTTAATATCAATGACACACTATTGAGATGCCTATCATACAAGCATATGGCCTATGATAAGAGCTAGATGTCTATCAGTAGAGCTAGGAGCCTGTCAGACGGATTCAATTGTCGCATTGGAAATAAGTTCCAAGGTGAGGTTGGTTATGGCCAATCGAACATGGTTAGTACCCCGAACCATGTATAATCTGTGTAGAGAAAGCCAGATGCGAGAGCTGATAATTGATCACAATAGTGTGACATGGCAGCACTCGGGCTGGTGGCCATAAGGGCTACCGGATTGTCATCTGCATAGTGGTCCTTTGCAAGGATAAGACATGCGCTCTGATCAGAGTCTAAACACTATGGCGCATATTCCCCTTGAATAACGCCCGCTTATGAGTGACCATGAGGTGATGAGTAGAATTAGTCCCTGGGATTCCTCATCGTGTGAGCCTCTTCGATCATATAAAGATGATTGACACTGTATACCCTTTGTACTTACGTCTGTTTCATGAGGAGACGGGTAGGTGGTGCTACTTTGGCGTGACACCTTACGGCTATGGATGATTCGGCCTTCCGGACACTGCTGGGAAAGCAGCTGAGCCGAATCTGAGTGACACATGTATGTAAGGAAAGATTCTCGTTGCATCGCTCTTTATTATCTTCATTGGGCCCACCTGCAAGATCTTATGGGATCATGTAGGATATGAAAATATAAAGGAGATGTGAACTCATTGGAGCATGGCCTTCGGGAAAGGGCACGTGCTCATGATCCACGAGATAACAATCGGAGGAATCCGGGGAATACGAGAGTTACGGAGAGCATTATTACTGTTGTATGTTTTAAGGGTGCCTTCCTGCGCTGGCTATACGAGTTTGGTATGTGGATCTCCCGAGAGGGTGCCTTCCCATGCTGGCTATACGAGTTTGGTGTACGGATCTCCCGAAATGCAGGTACTCTCACCGGTCACACGCCACGGCCACACAATATTCTTTTTTAGATGATAGAAAGTTGGAGATTGATAGAGACTAGATGGATTGTGCAACCCCACTGTGCGAGTGGGAGATGTTAGCAATTGGTGCGCCCATGTGGGGTGCCCAATGCAATTATCGTAACCTTATGGGGTTAGTTGCACTAATGCACAAACTAGAGGGGTTAGTAGCTATGGCTCAAACCCTAGGGGTTTATGTGCAAACCTAGGAGAAGTTTTTCCTATATAAGGAGGCAGCCTCCTACACATTATGCTAAGGCTAATGGCTATTCCATAGAGAAAAGTTACTCTGTCTAGATTCATACTAGTTGTAGAGAACCCTAGTCTCTCTCCAACTTCATCCAAGGAGGTGGAACGTGGTGTGGATCATAGTGTTCGTCCTCGAGATTCACACTAGATTGGTGGGAGCAAGATCAAGAAGGAGGCGCGTGAAAGCAAGCAACAACCGATCATTTGCTGCATAAAGGAGCTTAGGAAGACAAGGTAAACACATGAATCTTCCGCTATAGTTCATGTTGTAGATCTGTATATGATAGATCCTTCCTGCCCTTCACATACCTTTGCACTCGTCGCGCATGCCCTGAAGACATATATCCACCAAGCGGCCTTCTGAGACCTCATCGATGCACTCCAAGGACCTGGTTCTGAACTTTTTGAGGAAGGCGACTCCCTCTTCATCATGTTTCTGGTGCATGCGAAAGAGATGTATGGTGGTGATCTTCTCTTCAACTTGGAAGAATTTCGTGTAGAATTTCTTCACCATGTCCTCCCATGTATTGACAGAACCTGGTTCGAGTGTCCTGTACCACTTATACGCGACAGTCCCCAGAGATTTAGGGAATTAGCGCATCAACAACCTGGTATCGACCCCATGAGGGCCCATCATGTCGACGAATCTCATCACGTGCTCATGCGCGTTCCCGATGACACCATCCAACTTTTCCCGTTTGGGCGCCTTGTACCCAACATGATTAGGCATCAGGTATATGTCTAGCGGGATAGGGGTATATTGTCGACTTTTGGGATGATCGTGTCTGCAAAGCTCTGATTTGCCATTGTACTATCCAACCGTTGCTCCAGGGCCGCGACGTTAGAAGGTGTGCCTCCCCCCGGGGTTAACGACGATGTTGCAACAATGCCCGGAATATAGGGCATATTGGGATCATAAGGAGGCGGAAGTGCATAGATTCCCTAAGCCCCAGTCGCGTATGATGGCAACGCAGGGTATGACGAGGCATTTCCAGCAGATACGAGGGACGAACCTAATTGGTGTGTTGGTGGCTGAGGTGTGGGGCCATTGGGTAGATAAGATTGTGGGTTTAGTGGAACGAGAGTGTGCACCATAGAGGTTGTGTTTACCCCAGGTAGGGGTGGCTGGGCTGCAAGTGGTACAGCTAAATCCCCTTGAGAAGTGTTCTGAGCGAGTCCCCCCAAGATTACCATGATCTGGGCGATCTGGGCTGACTGATCCTGCATAGCTTTGGTTTGGCTTTGGATCGTGGCATGTACTGCCTCCAAGGAGGGATTACTCCTAGTAGTCGCTTGGGTGTTGTTGGTATTGGTGGTAGTATTGTTGTTGGGAATCTCCTCTCTCTGGGTTTCTTCCCCAAAGGAGACAGGTCACCATCACGCCGGTTGGTTTCAAGAGACATGGTTGCTGGGTTAGTTGATTGAAACTGTGAAAGTGGGTGTGTTTCACGTCGGGTTCACCAAATTGTGTACGAGGAAATCCTTGAGAGAAATCCAAGCGTACACCTCAAGTAGGGGAGGAGGATATGAACACAGAGAGACGTAGGGTATGAGTAGGGAGAGAGTAAGCAATGGCAGCTGTTCTTGAGAGAGATACAGTGTATTGGCTAGCAAAAGATCCGAGAGTTGCAATGGAGAGCTAACGTTCCTATATATAGTGGGGAAGTGATCGTTATGGGGGGGGGGGGTTAATGCGCCCATAAATGGCGGCTTAATGATAGCCCCCGTAACGGCACGTTCGACCATATATGTAGAGCACGTTACGCACCTGTCCACATAAATAGGGAACCGTTATGAGATCGACCGCATTTATGAGATATGTGAGCCTTAAACCTCTCAGCCAGCTACCAAAGGTCGCGCGCGAGCTTGGCTTTCGTTCGCGTGCGACGGACCTTACTCTAGCC
The DNA here is from genome assembly GCA_023055425.1 of Linanthus parryae. Lineage (NCBI taxonomy): Eukaryota > Viridiplantae > Streptophyta > Magnoliopsida > Ericales > Polemoniaceae > Linanthus > Linanthus parryae. The sequence goes on from JALGPY010000001.1 coordinate 130,686,568, forward strand.
TCCAAACCACTAAGTCCCTACAAGTCCCGTGTGGTTGGTACGCGAGGGCCCTGTCTCGCAGCCCCCATGTGGATAAGTATGAGCAGTGATCAAGTAAACATGGAGCACGGTCAGGTGTGGTGGATGGCTGCTACGCGGCTATGATCTGTCTGTTCAGGAATGCGCTATCTATAGTAGGAAATCGTGAAGTGTCCGTGTGGTGATGGTCTGAGAGGACATTGTTCCGTACACTGTCGTTAGCCTGCTAGAACGTATCAGTAGTTAGAGTTGGCTTGTGAGGGACAAATCGGTACCGGTGTGTAGAACGACAAGAGACCGATAGGTAATTGTGAGCGCCATTACCCAGCTTAGCTAACTAAGAATTTTCGTGTTTGAACATGAAATCTGGAATCGTCAAAACTACCCTAGGTGATCTATAGATTTCCTAGTCTTCTCTCCAATGGTTTAATCTAAATCATTTCTTTTGCTCAATTTTACTTATAGTTTCTAGTAACTTGATTGAGGGTGACAACACTTCAATTGCAAACCTTTTTACCGGTTACTAAGTAGGTTAAATTAGTTGTTAGACTTAGAAAAGTAAGCACCTTCCTTGGGTTTGATAACTCGGAGTCCCAAATACTCCATTATATTACGTGACCGTATACTTGCGCAGCAACGCCTAATATAGACGCGTCAGGGAAAATAAATTTTAGCTAACCATGTCGTCGCCTATAGAGCGTCCCTAAAGGTAACGGAAACGAAATGATGCTTTGTGACTAAAAGTCTTTTTGCTACATAATTTCTTCGGCGCCTGTAATAGGTATTTGTTACGAATTTTGAATTGACGCTCATGAAAGTTAGTCGAAAAAAAAGAAACGAACTGTGACGTAATCCATCGTCACCTATGCATATTACTAGTTACATTATTTGTTCGTCTCTAGTCACTTGACGTTGCAAATACAAAGAGATATGGAGAAATTTTAAATCGTTGTAGAATATTAATAATTACCACCAAAATAAAACTGTCTCTAATACATGTTTCTAAAATCTAGCAACATATTATCACCGTTAACTGTCAGCTGTAAAAAAGTTTATTTTTATTTTTGTTTAAAAAAAAGTCAAATAGTAACATTTTTTGGAACTTCTTGAAACAAAGTTAACGTTTTGAATGATCCCGTATTAGCGTGGTAGAATCCGTCCAAAATTAATTGTATGCCTAAAACAAAGTTTGGTCTCTTATAGCAACAGGAAATCAAATTTATTTGTCGTAGATTGTTCTCCGAACAAACGGAAGAATGTAGCTATATATTTTAATGTTTTGTCAACGAATTTTATTGCTCTGTAAAGAACAATAAGGAAGGAACAAAATAAACAACTTTATTGAAGAGAAAATAGGTCATTATTATTAATAAAGATGAAAACTGGAAACTACAATAGCTTATCAACACAAACGAAGCTATTGGCTTTATTAGATAAATCCACTAAACTAACATTCCTAACTTTCGGAAACATAGCTACCGATCAACTGTAGTATTACCTGCAGAAGGGGATGGAGTATGCGGTGGCGCGATTCTTGAAATAAATTATTCATACACCATTTTACGAGCCGCCATCTCTCTCATTTGCTCCATCATGTCAGCCATTTGACTTTTGCACTGCTCCAATTCATCCTCTAATACTGCATTTTATGATATTGAGCTAGAGACATTTTTCCTACAGCTAAGACTTAAGGTATACGTTGATCGCTTTCTGAGTACCTCTTTCACAATCTTAGCTGAGCAAAGTAGTTGTTGGCCCTCTTGGGTGGGATTCGATTTTAATGCTAACATTTGCTCCTGCACATAAATATGTAATATCAGATCACTTCAAATACTTGTCTTTGGCTGTAAGAACTCTCTCGAGATTATACCAATCTTAGATGATAACTTTGATGCTTGTATACCGTTAAGAGGTCTTTCTTTTTATTCATCTGCACTTATATGTAACTTTCCATATGCTCTATTAAGCTTCTCAAGACCTAACCCTGTTGTGGGTCCACGACCATGCTTCCTAGTTCCTGCTGCATAGATGTAATCAAGGTGAAAGTTTTGAATAAAAATGTATTTTTTTATTGAAACAACCAACAACAAACTATGTGAATTAATTTACCTTGGTTGTTAACCAAAAATGTAGTCCGAGTCTGTGAAACCACCAAATTACTTGCCAAATCATTTGAAGTATTAGATGTTGTAGGCAATCTGCCAAATCTTCCTCCGGGTGCCATTTATGTCAACAAATTAGTATATTATGTACACTTAAGAAAAATAACTTGAAAAAATGATACACTATGTTAAAGTTTCAGATCAGTTGACAATGAGAGGGACTGACCCATGACCTTATAAGCTACACACAAGGTTAAAACATTCGCAAAGTGGGACAAATGTTATCAGGTTAAACTTATGTAAGGGACAAAGCGTCATGTAATGTGGTATGGTAATCATGGTTAACACTCTGTAGGGTTTTGATTCATGGAACGCGCAAACGGAAGCATAATCAAATAAAAGCCATGCAAAACCCTCCAAGGATCACAAGTCTAGATGCATAACGATAGTGAAGGTAAGAAATCATAAACACACCTTTGGGTTCTCCTTGATGACTTCAAACGCGAATAGTGTCACGTTCTCTATAGTTGATCCACGCCTAGAGTTGATCCTAGATCTCCCAAACTCCTTGGTGCTAGCCCGGAGTAAGAGGAGGGTGAAGGAATCACGCAAAACGAGACAAAAGAGGGGCTTCGGCCCTCTTTTTGGCCGACGGGGTGAGGGCGGCGGCAAGGGGGTCGGGTTCGGCCTCCTTGTTGCTTGCTCTCTCTCCTTTGTTCTCTCCCACTCTTGTTATGTTCACTAATGAGCATAAGTTATGAGGAAGGAAGGAAGGAGGGTCCTTTATATAGTCCAACAACTCCTTGTTAACTAGAATATCTAGTGACTTCAAGTCTAAGGATGACAATACCATTGCACCGCGAGAAGCACTTGTGACTCAACATAACATGTATGTAGCCTTCTCGGTGATGGGTCAATCCAGTGCAACATTCCGTAATGCACACCTATGTGTTGGATCGTGATATCTCCATATCAATCCAACCCCATACTAGTCTATAGATGATTGTCCCATTTAATCATTATACTTGACTAGGGATATTTAAGATAAACAACACGATTGTAAATCTAAGGACTTCATTATATTAAATATCCAATAAATAATAAATGAATTTTCTAGCCATATACAAATTCATACTAAACTAGATTGCCTCTAGGGCATCTATTCCAACACACTCTAGTAATAAAGGGATTATAGTGGTTCTCCTTAAAGAGTTGTTTTGTTATGAACATCCCTTGATTTGTTTTCCTTGGATAGGTAATCAATACTAAAATAAAATTGAAATAACAAAACATTTTACACATGTGCTGATAGGTTATACACAAGTTAGCCAATAAATCTAGGAAATTTAAAATGATTCGGTGGACACAAACATCATCAATTTTGCTTCATAAACTAAGAAATAAGTTAGCCAGAGGCCGACTAGTTTCAACCAAATAAGAAAAATAACTAAAGAAAAACTGAAAATAAGATTGATCGGCATACCTTAGTAAAGAGGGGAGTGCAATACCAAAATTCAAACTAAAGTAAGCCAATAGACTTATTAATTCTCTGAAGGAAGAAAACTTAGATGAATGAAAAATAAATTGATTGACTTTATCCTACCTTCATGATGATAAAACACTAAGAACATCAAATCAATAAAAAAAGAAAAAACAGTGAATGGCATACCAAGATTGAATATTTAGCTTCCTCGTGGATGACCCATATGCATAAAGTGGAGCATCATATATATATATATATATATATATATATATATATATATATATATATATATATATATATATATATATATATATATATATATATATATATATATATATATAGGGCATATCTAGATCTGAACTTCCCGCGCTCAATATTTCGTGAAAGAGGAAAACTCAAAAGCACAGTCGGCCGCTAGGGTATATATCAATCCAAACATGGGGGGACTTTCCCGCGCGCTCACAGTTTTGTGGAGGGGGAAATCCAGAGCGGCGACTTGCTCAGCCGCGAGAAAGAGATAGATGAGAACTAGATCTGTATAGTTCTAGGGATTTATTTATAGTAAGGACAAAATCAATTTAAACCTCCATAGTTGTACTTAATTGAACTTTGGACCACCATATTTTACTCTAACTTTTTACATCTCAAACTTTGGATTATGCCACATTTCACCCTTGGTGATTAATTGGTCTAAATTTTAGAGAGTACATACATGCAAAATTTACAAAGATTGAAGTCGTCATACTTTAGAGAGAATCTACATGTAAAATCTTTGAAGAAATCGTGATACATTCAATTGTTGGTCTACAACGGAGTCTTCATATTATATACTATGTTGGATTGCTCAAATTTACGAAGATCGAAGTCGTCATACTTTAGGAGATTAAAACCAATTGAGTCCAATCTCAATGAATTATATGAACCCATAAAGAGAGGTGTTAGGTTCAATTGAGCAAAGTGATCATTGAATATGTGAAGCTTAGTGGCGATTTTGAACATCACTCGCACCCCAGTAGAGAGGTGAGAGTGATTTGGAGAATTCAAAGTTTGAATAATTCATTACCAAATGGAGATACCCTGAATCTAACCCGGGCTCTTGGTTGTCGACAAAATTTGAGCGACTAACTAACAACCATCTCTTAAGTCGATTATTGAATTCTTCAGTATATAAGTGCCACAACGAAGTTCCAGCAAAAGCCCTGTTATAATGGACGTCTATTAGTCAGTAGTGCGAGGCTGAAGTGGGATAAAGCAGCAAGGCCCTCAACCGGATCTCCAATACCCTCCCAGTCAACCGAGGGAGTCTTGGATAGCTCCACCACAATGATGGACCAAGATGAATAGTGATAATTCATAGATTCAACCAAATAGAAAAGCAGCAGGAGGTGCGGTGTTTCGAGCAAAACCGGTGAATTTAGAGGCGACACCGCCATGTCATTACCAACCGCCCTCAGTGAGAAGGTGGCACAAGTCATGGCGATGAGGAGGGGACCCGAGGTGGCATTCATCTGGGAATCCAGTACCTCATTTGTGATCAGTTTGAAGCATCGACGATCAGAAGGGAATTAAAGGACCAGAGATATGAGAAAATGGAAAGTGTCAACGAAGTGTCTACATTTGCAAAAGATATTTGGTCTCTATTCAAAAACTACGGGAAATCAAATTCTAGTGAACTAGGCGTATCGAGAACAAACTAGCCCACTGTTTTACCAAACAAGGCCTTATGTTAACTAGTACTCATATATGGCCCAATACCACTCCGGTTTGGGGTCAAAACAAATTTTATTTCCATGTAATTCCTTTTAGGGTAAAAGACACTTTCACTCCCTCTAACGGTGTAACAATATGGGCTGTACATTTCTGGAGCTCGTCACATTGAAGGGGTGAAAGTGTCATATCTTAAACTAGTAGGGGTAAAAGTGTCCTTCAAAAAATAGAAGGGGTGAAAGTGTCTTTTACCGTTCTTTTTTGAAACACCCTCTAATTAAGAAAGAGTTTAAAACGTACGGCTTTCTTGATCTTTGGAGACAAGAAAATAAATGTTATTGTTGCTTGCCTTTTTAGCCACCAAAATATACGTTGATTTTGTCTTTTTTTTTTTTCATATATTTCACTGGGTTAAAATTTGCTTAAACTTCATTAACACTTTCCCTATGAAATATTTTTTCTTTCCATAACATATAATATCCATGTCATAAATGTTTAGTCACAAAAGCAACCAACAAAATATTTTGCGACTAAAATCATCAGTCCGTGAATGAGGCCATATGTGCGACGGAAATTTACGTTGTTTATATATATTTTTTGATTCTTAACTATGTTAATATTTGCTTAAAATTCATAAAATTTCTCTCCCGAAGCAATACCGTTTTGTTCCTAAACATATAATATATGTGTAATAAAAGTTTCGTCACAAAAGCCACCATCAAAATGTTTTGTCACTAAAATCATCCGTCCGCGAATAAAGCCATATGCGCGACAAAATTTATGTTATTTATATTAATTCTTAACTATGTTAATATTTGATCAATTTCATAAACTTTCTCTCCCAACGCAATATTTTTTCGTTCCAGAACATATAATATATGTGTCATAAATATTTAGTCACAAAAGCCACCAACAAAATGTTTTGCGACTATAATCATCCGTTCGCAACTGAGGCCATATGCGCGACGAAAAGTGTCGTCATAGATCTTTTAGTGACGACATATTCGTCAAAAAAGATATGGTGGGAAAAATAACTTAGGCGCCAAACATTTGGCGACGAACTAGACGACAACATAGGGCGTTCGTCACTTGTTCTTATAACTTCAGCGACGATTTTAATATTCGTCACAAAATAGTCATATATAGTGACACAAATTCGGGCGTAGCACAATATTATGTCGCAGGAAGACATATTTGTTGTAGTGGTAGTTCAAGATACAAGCTGAGAAGGCTGAGGTTTATAGAGTAGTGAATGTTAATCCCACTTGCGAATCGAATGTAGATCAATTTCACCTGATGAGAGGTGAAATAAAGCAAAGTGCGGTACACATCTTTCTCCCTTCATTTAGAAATTTATATTAGTTTGTATCGTAGACATGTAGTACTTTTGATTTCCAAATTATCTAATATATGTCTAGAAGATTAATACCTTTCTCTTAACCATTGTAAATGTGTTCTTTAAATTTATGGTAATATTCTGCTTTTTCCTCCATAATTTTTAAAGTGCATGTTTTCTATAACATAAAATTGCTATCCAGTATAATAACATTGTTTACTTAACTGCTGCAGCAATTGTTCAGTGTACACGATCTAATCGTGGTCTTTGCTGCACTTGTTTTAAATTTGAGACATCCAAGATGATTTGCAAACATATGATTTTTCTTCTGCATTTTAAGGATGTACATAGGATCCCTGAAAAGTAAATTGCCGATAGGTGGGTAAAAACGGATAAGAAATTCTACCAAACCGAGCCTTCAATGTAATAGCTTGTTACGAAGTCGTGTGACAAACCAAATGTCCAAGCCTTTCGTCGGGGTTCTATGAAGAGCCAAGTGCAATTGTATACCACTTTTGGTTGTAAATCTTTCGAAAATTTTAAGTTTTCAAGGAGCATATGGCTGATGGAATCAGAACTATAAAGAGACTGATTTCTCAATATGAAGAGGGTACTCATGGAGTTGTGAAGAAAGAAGGTAATCCTTACACCCACGTGAAAAACCCGAACCCACTGGACACGAACAAGCCAAAAGGACCCAAGAAAAACAAGCGCATACAATGCGGCAATTGCAAGGAGGTTGGACACAACAGGACTACATTTTTCAATCTTCCCGTGAATTCGGTCGAAGATGTAATCCATGCGGAAGATGATTCACAAGAAAAACCTGATGAATTTGATGACGAAGGGGACTTGTTATGGTCTCAATGAACAGATATATCAATGAAAAGCAATTAAGATTGATGTTTGCTGGTTTTCAGATGGAATTACTCAGCGAATTTTCAACAATGAAAACGATGTTATCTAGAGAGAATGTTGTTATCTTATTTCAGTTACATGCTATCATAAATCACATGATGTTATCTCTTTGGGAGCCCCTAATGAGTATCATAAAATGCGACATAATACTCGGGATTTGAAATGCCACACATGTTTTGACCTCTTGCCAGCTTGAGATATCCCTCTTCTCCCCACAGCGTTCCCCATGAGTTCTTCAGAATCCAATAGGGTATTCTGTCCTCGGAGGTTCCGTACCCAACTACTACCATACTGATCATCTCCGTCTCCGAGCAGAGAGTACTGGAAGCCAGGTTGTAGTAGATTCCTCCTCTGTATGTCAGTAACTCATCGTTCGGACAAAGTCTTACCCCTACAGGGCCGAATCTAGTTACTCCTCCCTCGAGACTATTCTCGCCGCCTTCAAACCCAGTTAAAATCATTAGGAAAGTATCGGCCGACGTCCCCGTGGTGCGGCAAATGCCGGTGTTTAGTCCAGTGTAAGGGTACTGCGCTTCTTCCAAAAGACCACGTAAATCCTTTATGGTGTGAAATCCATTCAGCTGTTGGCCGTCGAAGCAGCCATTACTACGTCTGGTGTAACTGCCACAGTCCAAGACTTGTTGTTCCGAGAGATCGTAACTGATGTTCTTCTCGATTAGAAAAGCGCTTTCCACCAATGCTACGGCTGTGAATGCCCAAGAGTCGTCTACGTACAATGACCACCAGAGAGAGTTAGTTTGTTAGTTAACCACATTAAAATATGAGAAATTTTTATTTACTCCGAAAGCACTACGTAAGTATGATACTTGCTCCACACCATTCATTAACTGACAAATGTCTCCTCTAAGTTTACCTATGTAGCACGGATGCAGAGCGGGTACGGATGCGGCAACTGGGTGCGGGTGCTGCAAATCCCCAAAAATTGAGGTTACGGGTGCGGTGGGGGCGTGTGACTTTATCAACACTGTTATTTTATATTATTTGCGATACGATTATACTAAAATAAAAGCAACAATAATAGTAATCAAAATTACAATAGAACAAAAATTCATACACTGAAGCACAAGTACATGATTACTATATCAACAATATTATCTTTTTCTATCGTTATTCGTATTTGTGGAGTGACAAGTAGTCTAAGGGTTAGAAATGTTCACATAGATGAACTTTGGTTAAATTGTATTGTAGCTGTATTTTGGAAGACTTGAAAATGACCTTACCTTATCCCAAATCACCCACGAGCTCCCAGGCACCCATGAAGCACCCATAGATTAACCACTACCCCTTATAAGTTATAGAAACATATCCACTCACCCCGTCACGTGCTTATTCCATTAAAATTGTCTGTGTATAAATGTAATAGTAGTAGTACTGGTATTATTTTTTTGAGAAATTATTTTTGTCGTCAACCAGATTTGAACCCGGGATCTCATGCAGGGCTTCCAACACTCTACCACTTGAGCTACAACCCTAGATGTGTAGTAATTGTTGTAGTAGTGGTAATTTGTTTCTCATAATTCGGTGAGTGAAATAAATAAATGTTCAGATGCTATAGTAAAACTCATATTGCCGATATATATACCCTATATATATTGTGCTGTAATTATACCCTATATATGGGTGCTGATAATTACTAGTTACAGCACAACTATTTTTTATACGACCTTTTTACCCTTATGTTTCCCAGCCATTGCTCACGAATCTCATCAATATGAAAATTGAAACCAATCAATCTTATCCTCAATTCTCAACTCAGACCTGGTCTCCTTTTCTATTCTCTTCCTAGCACCACTATACCTTTAATCTCCTACCGCCGCCACTCCTTGAATATCACCGCTAGGCAATCGTGGCTGGAAATTTAGCAGCCCTCGCCATCATCAAACCACCACACCATACGTTTCGGTCCTGAATCGCTCACCATTATCACCCAACGGAGTTTGCGAAGCATCTTTTGCATCTTTATTATACGTTGAACGGTTTAAGTGATTTTTTAAGAGAGAAGTGGGCAGAGGGAGTGTCAGATAGGAGTATTGGGTAGGATGTTTAAAAATAGGGGTCTTTCCATGGCATATGTGGTTCGAAATTAGTGTATTTGGCGGGTGGGAGATGGGAGGGAAGATGCAGTGGTGATCTCGGGTGGATCGGTAATGAGACTCTATGCCGACATAGGCGTTTTCAGTGTCATGGATATAATGCCGACATAGGCGTTTTCAGTGTCATGGATATAATCCATTTCCTGGTGAAATTGGCCGGGTCCGGTTTGAGTTGAGTTGTATCATGCCGCGGTTCTCAGTTGAAGGTGGTAGAAGGGTTAGATCTGGCAGTAATGGGTTTGTGTGAGAGAAATTTGTGAATCATGGGGTTTTGTTTCTAAGCCAATCGAATTAATTCCGGCAATGGACGGTGGTTGAAGGAGATTTTGTAAACTGGTAACATGTGACGGAGATATGAGAGATTGTGTTTAAGTACGAAACAATCGTATGAATTTTGAAAATTGAAATTACAAACATAAAGGAATATGACAAAAGACATAAAGGATATAAATGTAATGTGAAAATATAGTGTGCTGTAACTATTAAATATTGTGCTGTAATTATACCTTATATATATATATATATATATATATATACACACACACACACATACACAGAGAAAGAGAGACTTACCACATAGTAATCGTTCTTGATTCTTCACAGGCGTTACGTAATTTTTTCCGTCTTTGTTTCTCCAATCAAAGGCAGGCGGCGGTAGTTGAGAGGAGGCTATGACAACTCCCGAGAGAAAGAAGAACAAGGCTAGAGATTTGTGGTAATTCATTGAAGAGGAAGAAGCAACAGCCATGGGAAGATGATCGTTCGATGAGAATACGTACATGGTTTTCTTTTGTTCTTCGGCCAGCTTCATTTTATAGACCCAAATTTTGGCTGGTTTGCTGGCTGGCTGGCTGGATTCAGCGTAGACAGCAAAATCTTTTACTCCCACTTAAACATTATCTTGGATCACGTACAATATTCGCCATTAAATTGCCGAATCTCTCTTGTCAAATGAGATCTGATCATGTTAAGTAATATATTATTTGCCTACCCCTATATTATCAATTACTTCATTGGTTTTTTCTCCTGCTTCATACTTTGACTTTTCTGCGTCATTTTGACCCGGGGATTTGATTAACAAAATAATACAAGAATGTGATCGATGAGAATATGTCTACGCTGAATATGATCGATGAGAATATGTTTGGTTTTCTTTGTCTTCCGCGAGCTTAATTTATAGACCCAAACTTTTGGCTTGTTTGCAGGCTCGATTCAGAAAACGTCATACAGCAAAATCTTTACTCCCACTTAAAAATTAACATGGATCACGTACAATATTCCACACTAAATTGCCGAATCTGTCTTGTCAAATGAGATCCGAGCATGTATAATATTACTGCCTACCTGATATTACTTACTTATTAATCTATTACAAAATTAACTTCAACCATTAAAGTGATGTGGAAAGTCAGAAATGCCCGTCAGCTTTTTCTTACACGATTACTTCACACTCACTACAGGAAATCGAGGATACACCAGCGGTTGAAACCGCTGGTAGAATACTCAGAAACCGCTGGCAAATATTTTACCAGCGGTTCGACAAACAGCCGGTAGCGTTCAGAAATCCGCTGGTGTATCCCCGCTGGTAAAAGTGTATGCAGCGGTTTGAACAACCGCTGTAGCAGGTGTTATATACCGGCGGTTTAAAAAACTGCTGGCATTTTTTAGAAACCGCTGCCACAGGACCCAACCTTCCAGCAGTTTTCACAGGCTATAGCTTACCTAAGCTAACTGCTGGTATATTCCCACTTCTACCAGCATTTGTTCCAAAGAAACATCAATACAATCCAGCCAAATTAGGGGGATATTTGGGAGAGCTTTTAGTATCATCAAACAACAACAAGAATGAATGGTGAACAAAATATCACTCAATCTTATAAATGTCTTTTAATCCAAACAATAATGAACTACAATTTTGTCTCATAACAATAACGGTACAATTACAAGTTGTTGAGATATCAAATGGACCCAACAAATTACTAACAAGATATTGTAGATCGCGGGGCTTCCAAAAATATACGTAGCGTTCATATTGACTTCTTAAGTGTTGGCCATTTTCGTCAAAGTTAGTATTCCTGTCAGATTGGAGGAAAGTACAATTAGTTAAACATGCAGTAATAACTTGCAGTCGAGGCAAAATGAAGCAACGTGTAGCAAGGACAATGCTAAGAACAAGTTGGAAATTAAGTAATGCTCATTCCTAAATAACTAGAGATCATCAAATGGAAATAATGATGAATCTGAACCACGTCCAGATAAGCAATAACACAAACACCAGTCTGAAAAAGAAATTGCTTTTCCTTAGCTAGGGAAAGAACCAAAATTATCAATAGAGTCCAACGTGACTCAGCATTCATAACTAATACGAATACCAATTTTTCCTTCGTCATACGATCTAGAGAACCAACATTATTCTTCACCCATCATGACAGACATGAAAACGTAAAACATATTTTTCTTGTAAATATCAAGGACAAAGGACAACCCTTAAGTTGTTAAGTATCGCAAAGAGACTATTATATGATATAGAAGTGACGCTAAACTATATTACTCTAACGTAACCGTAGCATTATAGACATATTCAAAATGGGCATCAATTTTCATGCCCTTGAAAAGAAAAGATGGTTAAAGGAAAAAAAAAAAAACATAAATCAAGTTACCTTGGTTTCTCAACGTGCCCTTCAGAAGTTAGACGTTGCTATCCATTTGAGGCACCAACACTAGCATTGGGTGACCTCATGACTGCCTTCCAGCTGCTGTTGAAAGAGAGGAAAGAGCAGATAAGTCTCAAACTAAACTTGAAATCCAATAGGCCTTCCAATGAGATGGAAGATAATATAAGCTTCAAATTTTGAAATGCTTTGTGTACTACCTCAACCTGAATTCTTGAATTCTAAATGAGTACATCCTGAAGCTAAAATCATGAAAGACAATTACTATAGCACACAATTTGGCAACAAAATCACATCGGATAGTAAAAGCCAAACATGTTTCAGCATATACTAAGTTTATGTTCTGATCATATGCGACCACTTAACAACCCATTCAACATGTAATATTATGAGATCATCAAGAATATTGAACCACATCAAGATCAGTAATGATATCAAACCATTTTGAAGATAACTCATAAGTCAGTAACCACTCACACCAACTCTCAGTGAACCCACTCACACTATGACTCTCTTGCAGCTCCTGTTGAGGAGAGAAAATAACTTTAGTAAGAAATCACATAGAAATGGAAAGAGAATTTGAGAGGGGAGAGTAGAAAAGGGTCGAACTTGTCTTTAAATCCAACAAACCCTTCTTTGTGATGTCCGATTATATCCTTTATGCTTCAGTTATATCATCCATGCTCGGAAACGTTTTCTTGGTGTAAAATGAGCAACTCCTCAAATTACAATCGTGAGAGATAATTAATATAGAGACAATTTAGTACCAGTAACACATCAGATAGTAAGACCAAGCTTGTTTTAGTATTATAAGTGAAAGGTGGTGATTAAATACTGTCCTATGTGTGAGACAGTGTACCAACAAAAGAATCAACAATTCTATAAGACGAGTATGGCAATGTACAAATGAAAATGTTGTAAGAGTCTGTACCTTTAATATAATATTTTTTTTGTTCAAAGCGGTAGATCCGGCCCGGTCTCAGGAGGGCGTAGTCCATCACTAGCTTTGTAAACTTATGTCTGGCTCCTGCAGTAGTCAATACCTTTCTTAATTAAGCTAAATAATGCATCCCACATTCTTACAGGTGACAATTCCAACACTCCATGCTCTTACAAGCCAAACTTGCTCATTAACAACAGAAGAGATTCAGAGAGCGGTGAGCTGAGAAGTCCCACACTTAATGTTTTATCATATAACCACACATTTGAGTTTCTTAATTCTATGCTTCAAGCTTTTTTCCTTCCCTGACGAACTAAAGTATCCACAAAGTGAACAACTCGAAGCAAATATAGAAGAAACTTACAAAAGCAGGACAATATGATTCTGGCGATTATTTGTTGCCGCTTAACGATCCATTCAATAAGTGCTCTGCATGAAACAAAGTGTAATTCACATAATTTCAGCTTATATGATCACTTAATATGAAAAGAAATTTCAAAGACAGAGTATCGATCGAAAAGTGTGGTATACCGTACAGTAGAAGCCTTTTCAATTGAACTTTATTGAGTATGCCATGACCACAAAAAATTAGTAAGATTTCTTATCTATTATTTAATTTGAGTAAGAACAGAAAACATTAGCAAAGTCAGATTATTTGGCTAGCTAGAACTGAGAAGCAACAAAATAAAAATAACTTTGTTACCTACATTTACCCTTTTCTATCAAGCATTTTAACAAACAGTTCAACTGCATCTCTTTTAAGATACATACAAAACCAGATGTAAGAAATGCTTAAATCTTACTTCAGAGGTAGATGATTCAAGTTTATCTGCTTACTATACTTCCGGAAAGTCCTGCTTACCAAAAAGAAATCAACATCAGCACACAAGGGAATTTCAGAGAGATGGCTACAGAGATGTGAATCACAAGATACATTGTGATACTCAGTACCAAGTTGTTAGGGCTCCATGAGTGAATAATAATTAGAATTCAAAGCTTTGAAATCAAGCAGTTCCTATAATTTGGAAGAATTAGAAGCCTGAAGGTCGAAACTTTGAGATCCAAGTCGTGCATAAAGCTCTAGACAATACCGAGCAGTTATGGAGAAGAAGATACATGAAAATCGTAAACGAAACAGTACCTTGGCTGATATTTGTAAGAAATCCATCCTCACTCTGAAATCCCTATTTGCACTGAATGTCCGAAGTCGGAACCCATATAATGGTCGATTTCTATATAGAGCGTACACCCCTTTCAGATCAATTGACGTAGGGAGAGGGAGAGGGAGAGGGTGAGGGAGAGTAGATCGATTGACGTAGGGAGAGGGAGAGACCCGGTAGAGAACGATCGAAAAGTTTGGGGACGGAGATTTCTGGTCTCGGTGGGCGTGGGAGGGGGAGGGAATAATGGGTTAGGGTTGAGAATTGGGGGGAAGTTTGCCGCCCCATTTTTTCACTCTGCCGCAAACGAGTGAAATGTTAAGTTTACTCTTTGACTATTTCTTTTTGCTTTTTTTTTTTTTTTTTTTTTTTTAAGTAAATACTCTTTGACTTTTGTCTGCTTATGGCTATGGTCTAGTGCTTAAGAGTTTGCATTTTAAATTGAACAATCTGGTTCCAATTCTTGTTAGAAGTATTTTTGTTTGCAAAAAAAAAAAAAATAAATAAATAAATAAATAAATAAAAACTAGTACTATTTATTTTATTTTATAAATTTTGCAAATTATTAATCTGGATTTTTTCTATTTCAGGCTTACAATTTATTTTTACATTGTATTTGCAAGGATTGAGATGCCAGTCGAGCGGTTGGCCACAATGGATAATCCAATATGATCAAATTGATTTCATTAGTGGAGATTAATTGTCCATTTGCGTGATGCGTCATATTGACAGTCAAATTCTATCAATTAGAAGTTCGGTTAAGTTCATCACAGGAGATTGAAAGTTTCATAATTGAAAGTTTGATTAAGTTAAATATAGAGATCGATATTTAGCGGTGAGTAACAACTGGTAGTCGAATATGGTCAATTAGAAGTTCGACCAAGTTCATTATGAGAGATCGATATTCTATTTGACCGAAAAGCCATATATAATAGTCTAATTTGGTCCATTAGAATCTTGGCTGACTTAAGTAGCAGAGATCTGTAGTCTATTTGACCAGTATATCATAAGTGATAGTCTAACTTGATCAATTGTCCTTGTGACTAAGATCAACAACTCAATTGAAAAGTTAGTTGCAATTGAAAGTCCCAATTGCAATTGTATATTTTTGTTTATTACACAACATGTGTTCATATTCATTTTAGATGAACATGTGTTCACTTAAAAATTAATATTATTAAATATTAACAAAGAAATAAATATATTTTTTACCTATGTTAATATTTAATTATTATTTTTATCCTGATTACTGCCCAACTAATATGCATTACTACACATTCTTTAAAAATTAGATAAGGAATAAACTTAATGTTAACTTCTGGTTACAAGCTAAGTAAATGCACATCCTCTTTGCAGAAACAATTCAATTGTTGCCTTGGAGGTAAGAATAACTTGTCCTGGGGGTGTAGGTTTGGAGTTCGAATCATGGCACCTTCTATAGTTTTCTCAACGAAAAATTGCTGCCAATAGCTTTTTACCAGCACTTACGTAAACCGCTGGTAAATATATAATATTCCGGCGGTTTCAAAATAACCGCTGGCATAGACATCAGCCTTTACCAGCGATCAACCAACTTACCAGCGGTTACAGAAAACCGCTGGTATAGGTGTCCTGTACCAGCGGTTTTGTGAATCCGCAGCTAGTAAAACCGCTGGCTAATCCTCAATTTCCTGTAGTGACTAAACATAGGTTGACACCGAATTCCTAGCGTTCATATTTCACTGTGTGGTCTTACTTTCACGAATGTGCATGAATGCAGCAACTACGGTGGTAGCTCAAGTGGTAGAGCGTTGAAACCTCTACATTGGTTCCCGGGTTCAAACCCGATTGACGACAAAAAACAAATTCTCAAAACAAAAAGCAAATAATGTGCAATGTGCATGAATGCACTGTGATATGTTTATCTTTTAGTTTAATTTTTCTTAGGCGATCTTTCTTTTATAGACCGATTTGGCTGGCTGAAATGAATTAATCGACAACTTTTTTTTTTCAAAATAATTTGGATCTTGTACAATATTATTTGCCATCTACAATACAAAAATGATATATGTTATAAGGTAAAACACAAAAATCACCATCTGCATTTGGAATATATATAAAAATAACCCTCGTGTTCGGGGATATACAAAAACCACCATGTGAGAGTTAGTGGCTAACAGCACATGCACTAACGGAGGGGTTAAAAGACAAAAATGCCCCTAAAATTTTAAAAAATTACCCACTATAAATACCATTTCCTTCCCTTCTCCTCCCCATTTCCTAACTTAAACCAACCTTATCTCTTCAACTCCCTCTCTTCTCTCACTTCTCACGGCACCACAAGACCCATCACCACAACCAGCGCCTCTCACCCACCTCCGTCCCTCTCTCCCTCTTTTTCCTCGTCGGACCACCAGACCCAGCCTGAGCCAACGCCCAGTTCTTCTCCTTCTCCTTCCCCTTTCCTTTCTTCCACTTCTCTTTCCCCTCTCTCTCTCAATTGGTTGCCACCAAGAGAAGACATAGTGCGATGGGGGACACGATGTAACTGGGTTCTTCTTCCGGCCCCGAAATTTGGGTGTTGGGGGTTTAACCCTAGCAGCAGCCACAACCGGTCCTTTCTTGACAAACAACCCTGATCCGATCGAACCCAAAGTCAACACCAATGCAACACCCAACAATACCGTCGGCCCCTTTGGGTTGCACTTCTTCCTTTCGGCTTTGTCTATTTGCCGGTATGCCAAACACCGATGAGCCCATCTCACCCACAGATTGAACTTTGAGGAAGAAGACGAAGAAGGATACATATCTACGTGTGAGTCGAAAGTCTCATCCTAGTTCCAACCTGAATCTCCCTGTATTCATTTTTGATTTGGGCAATTCGTTTTTTATCGAACAAATCTGGCTTGTGTTTGTGAAACTGCAGATGGATTTTAGTTCATTTGACACAACCTTGTAACCCAAGAATCGCATTCTCGTCAATCAAGGGTGTTTTGAGTTTGATTCTTCCATTGGTGAAGTCGTCAATGTAGGAAGAAAAAAATATTATTTGGGAAATTCGATCAGATCTGAAAACCAAGGTGGTGGTGAAGTATGTGTCAGAAATTCATTTCTCACATCGTGCTTGGGGTATTTCTTGATTTTCGACTGTGAAGGTGTTAACTTTATGTTTTTTTTGTGTGTTAGGAGATTTTGGTAATTCGGGAGTGGGTTTGATTGGTGTTGTTGGTTGTTTGTGATGGTGGTGGGGAAGGTGGTGGTGAATCAGTGGTGGAGATGTGGTGGTGGTGGCGAAGAACACCAAGAACATCAAGAACATTAACAAAAGGATAAATGACACTAAACCTACATGCAAAATGCATTTTGGGACACAAAACCCCTTGCACTTTCAATTTCCCAATACAACCCCCTGCAATACACATATGTGGGACACATAACTCCCTGAAGTTTCAGTTTCCCACTAAACCCCCTGCAATATACATATGTGGGACACTTAACCTCAATTTGATGACGGGGTCAAATTTATAAAGAATTTCATCCCGTGCTAATGACGTGATGAGCTTTGAAGTTGCTTTTTCTTCATCCATAGAGTTAGCACGTGCATAACATGCGATGAATTTCCGTTAGAATTTTGACATCCGTTATCAATTTGGGGTTAAATATATTGCACGGGGTTTCGTGAAAAATTAAAACTTTGGGGGGTTATTTGTCCCATGAATGTATATTGGAGGGGGTTATAGTGGAAAATTAAAAGTGCATGGGGTTTTGTGTGTTAAATTGCATTTTGCATGTAGGTTTAGTGTCCATTACCCTTAACAAATAAACAAAAAATACAAATAGGAGCAAAATTGTCATAAAAAAGTCAGATTACACCCCTCTTAACTGACATTAAAAGAAGGATTGTATTTTTCCAATGTCTGTCACTGCCAGAGGGCTTTTTTTCTCTGACAGGGGTAGTTTTTGTATATCCCTATATAAGAGGGTTATTTTTGTATATATTCCAAATATGGAGGGTGATTTTTGTCTTTTACCCTATGTTATGACTTTGATTTTCCAACAAAGTCACAACTTGCCACATCTACTAAACTGATCAATATTTTAAAAAATATTTAAATAATAGTGAGTGGTCGAAATGAGAAATTGGGTGTGTTTGAATGTGTTCAAGTTTGGTCAAAAAAAATGTGTTTAAGTTAAATAAAATTATATCAGTTTATTTGAATGCGTGGTTGAAATGATCTATCTCCTCACTTTAACTATTCATTCCAATAAGCAGATATAATTTAAGCTGATTTAAACTCATCCAAACATGGCCACTGTTTGTGTCCAATTTCAAATATGAGTGATGTACAAAGACAAAAATACCCGTCACTTACCCGACTACAACAAATAGGTTGACAGAATTCCTAGCATCATATTTCAATGCGTGACCTCTTGCATTCACGTTTTTGAATGCACTGTGATTGTGCTGTGGCTCTCTCCAACACGGTCCAAGGATTGGATAGTGAGCTTCGAAGACAACACAATCTTTTCACGCGATTTGAATTTACTCTTCATTCATTAATACGGCTCGTTCTTGTATAACGAAATTGATACTTGCACTACAACACCGTTGACTTACATTCTTTTTGTTTAAAGCCTCATTTCTATATTCGAAGCAAGTGAGTTATTTATCATTGCTTTTAAATTAACATTTTTCCTCAGCTCATTAAAGAAAACTAGTAATTAGAATCGATTATCAAATCTCTAGCTAAAATTGCATCTTAGCATATGATTGCGTGTAGAAGTAAATTGTAACTTAAATCTTTTGTCAGAGATCTCGATATCAGGTTACTATATGACCTCGGACCCAGGTTTGTGACTTTTTAATGTTATGAAAACTGTGCAAAAACCGTAGAAGTCGGAAATTAAATGTCACAGTCATCCTCTCGCACATCGCTTTTCCAAAAGATTCAATTTTTGGTAGCACCGTTTCATTGTTAAAGGATAAGGTTTATAATTTAATATTCATGATGATTACGTGTTGAGCTAATTTTTAAATGCATTTATTCCATTTTCCGAAACTATCACATTGTAATATCTT
This sequence comes from Linanthus parryae, assembly GCA_023055425.1. Taxonomy (NCBI): domain Eukaryota; kingdom Viridiplantae; phylum Streptophyta; class Magnoliopsida; order Ericales; family Polemoniaceae; genus Linanthus; species Linanthus parryae. The sequence goes on from JALGPY010000001.1 coordinate 130,706,077, forward strand.
CCAACTTTAACACATCTAAACATCGACCGATTTCTTTAATTTTTTCTTTTTAAATAGAGATGTGAATAAATTGATACTAGTCTGTCCCAACTCTTTCTTCCCAATTTAACTTTTGTCACTATTTACTTGGTCACTTTGATCCGGTGATTTGAATAGCAAATCGATGTAATTTTTTGATAATTTTTTCATGGTGTAGTAGAGTAAAAGTTGCTCTATATATGGTGAAAAAATTATCAAAAAATCGTATTATTTTTCTATCCAAATCACCCGGTCAAAGTGACCCAGATACGAGTCAAAAAAGTCAGATAAGAAGAAAGAGCTGGGACGGACTGATAGTGTTTTTGGAAAAATAAAAAAAAATAGTTGTCAATACTTGGACCTTGGGTTTCTTTTTTTTTTTTTTTTTTTTTTTTTTTTTTTTTTAGAATTTGTGCCGTTTACAATCCATTTAGCTATGGGGGCCTGTTCTCTTGCTTGGGGGAGGACGGTATTTGCGATAGTGTTGTAAATATATGGACATTCACTATCTCTGTAAATACACCATATACAAGCTGTGCTTTCGCATAGAGCGTCGGTTTTCGCATGGAGCATCGGCTTGTGCCCGCGCTTGTGGCTTCCGTGTGAGCCGCCAACTCACTTCACGGCTCTCGGCTTACTTGTCAGCCACTGTTCTCCTTCTCGGCTCGGTTGGCTTTCCTTGCAAGCCATGCTTCTCTGGTCGGCTTCCTTCCTTACTCAGCGACTCACTTCAGACAAAAAAATTGGTTTCACGGCTCCTTTCACCATGTCGTTTGATTCTCCACATTTGACCACTATTTGAGCTCGATTTTGCTCCAGATTTGGACCGGCCTGATCGGTTTCCAAGGTTTTTGGGCATTCTGAATTTGTTTTCAAACCCTATTTTTTGAAATTCGACCTCCTCTGTGCAAGTTCTGCTACTCCATGGCCTCTACTCACACATGGGCCACACCCTACCTAGGGGCAGATGGGTGACACTCGAACAAAGTATCATTGAGCCGAGCTCTAGCCAACGACAACATGCGTTCATAGCAGCACCGGGCATGACCCTCCAACAGTTGGGCAGAACTTCGTAAATGGATTCGGAGTCCTCTTCACATCTTACATCCAATGTTGGCATGTTTTTTTCCATCTCATGGTCCTATTTCTGATATGTTTGTTGGCAATGATATGAGTATTCCGCTTTGTGATTTTGGACAACAGACGCTCAATACTCAAACTCGACCCCTTCAACTCAACAACGTCCTTTTAACCCCATACATTATTGAAAATCTTATTTATGTCCGTCAGTTCACTGTTGATAATAATGTGTCTGTTGAGTTTGACCCCCTGGTTTCTCTCTTAAAGAACTCGGTACAAGAAAATTATTATTGAGGAGCAATAGTACTGAAGATCTTTACCTGTTACCCTCCACTCAACCCACCTCCCGACCGCTATCTCTTACTGTTCTCCCAGCACTATGTGGCTCAATCGTCTTGGCCACCTTGGAATTCAAGTCTTAGACTACCTTCGGACTCATAGCCATGTATCGTCTACTAAAGCTCATAACACCACTCTGTGTCATGCTTGTCTGACCGGTAAACATGTTCGACTACCATTTTCCTCTTCTTACCTTGTACCGCTTCCCCATTTTACATTAAAAACAGTGATTGTTGGACTTTCCCCATTCTGAGTAAATCCAACTACAAATACTTCCTCTAACTACTTGATGATTTCTCCCACTTCCTATGGATTTACCCTTTGAAACAAAAATATGAGGTCCTTACCAAATTCAAGAAATTCGGTAACTTTGTTCGTACTCAGTTTAATACACCAAAAAAGACCTTCCAATGTGATCTAGGGGTGAATTCGACAGCGGGTCTTTCCATGACTATGCTACACAAAATAGATTTTTTTTGGATTGGCATGCCTAAAACCTCCCCACAATATGGAAAGGCCAAGTGAATGATTTTTCGTGTCAACGAAATCTCTCGCACTCTCCTAGCTCAAGCCTCCCTCCTTCCATCCTTCTGGGTTGAGTCTCTGTATATAACAGTCTACTTGCACAACATTCTTCCCACTACAGCACTTTAGAAAAACATTCCCACTGTCTTTCTCTATCATCGCACACCGACCTACGATCATCTTTGCACTTCTGGGTGTTCTTGCTACCCAAATCTTTCTGCCAAAGCACCCCATAAGCTCTTTCCTCGCTCCGCTAGATGTGTCTTTCTCGGATAACCTCCAAACTTTCGAGGATAACGCTGCCTTGACCTCACCATCGGTCAGGTACACATATCTCGTCATGTAACTTTCGAAGAGTCTCTCTTCCCCTTCTCTACCCCTGTCTCGGCTTCCCCTCGCACAGGTCTCCTGAACCCAATGAGAGCCGTCCTCCCGCTACTCTTATCCGACCGTGTCATACTCCCTTTTCTCCTCCCGTAGAAGTCCTGTCAGGATCACCTATGGCCGCCCCTGATCCTCCGACTCTCTCTCCTATGGGTCCCTCTAGCCTTTTGGCTCCACCTCTTGCGGTACCCGAGCAACCGCCTTCCCCTCCACACTCCCCACAAATGACCACCCGATCCAAAAATGGCATCACCAAGCCCATTCAGCGGCTTACTCTCCATGTCCAAACACTGTAACACCCCTCATTTTGAGAGAATTCTTAATGCAATATCAAGACTTTGGGGGCGAATTTGTAAATAATTTTTCACGTCTTTAAAGTTGGAACTTTGGAGTATTTTCAATTTTAAGAAGTTGTTAGAATGATTTTGAAGCACTAGAAGTATTCGGGGTGGTAGTTGAATTCTCTAAAATTAGGTAGAACATCTAATTGTAGTTTGTACCCTAACTTTGAAGAAATTTCAATTTTCTCCCCTAGTGCATGAACACCACATGTCAATGCCCTTGGAAAAGTTTGCCACATGCCCTTGAGGTAGTAAAACCTCACCAACCCTCACTTCCTTTCATTTTTCAGCAAGCTCTCTCCCTCATCTCTCATTTCCTTCCTTGTTTTTTCCTCCAACCACCAAGAACACCAATGAACCACCACCACCACCACCAAGTTGAAACCCCCACCGCCGCCACTTCTCTTCAAGAGCTGCTATAGCTGGAGGTATATGTCAATCCAAGGATCAAAACGCCCCAATCAATTTATTATTTCATGGAGAATCGAGAGAGAAAACCCGATTTGAAGGTAAGAACCCTAGTTTTGGTTATTCGTCGATTTCTCCCTCCTCGTTGCATTTCAGCGCAATTAATCACCATATTCTTGTTCCTTGTGTCGATGCGAGTCCGGAAAGCACAAGCATGACCCCCAATTCGACAATTTTTTCTCCGGCCACCATGCATGCCGAACCCATCTGCCGCCAATCCTCCATAGCCACCGAATTCTTGGTAATCTCTCATTTCTTACTCATTTTTGTTTGTTATTGCATCAAAATGATCCTTATGGCTTGATTATACCTTCTAGCAACCCCTAATCTGCCCGGAATAGGTTTTGAGTTGGATTTGGTTCGAATTTTCTCAATTTTCGTCAATTTTCGGCATGTAAAATTGCCCCTGCTCGTGGGCTTGTATCTCCCTCGTTTTTAATCCGTTTTGAGTGATCTTGTACTTTCTGGAATCCTCAGACAATTATCTACAACTTTCGTGTTTTAACTTTTGTCAAATTCGGTCTCTAACCTATCTGAAAATCGAGTTGAAGTCGCTGCGATTCGTGTTGTACAAGCTGTCCGGAGCAGTTTTTTTCCAAGTGTTGGAGTTTTAGATTGAAACACTCATTTTCAAACCATCATAACTCCCTCAATTTTCGATGAAATCTCGTGTTTCTTTCTCCTATGTGTAGCTGGTATATAATAGTTCAAATCATCGTCTCTGGGTCATGTTCAAAGTTGTAACGAATTTCTCACAAAACGAGCCTAAAGTCGCTAGTTTGAACTCATGAAATTTTCTTGAATTTTTCTAAGTATTGAATCGGAATTTTTGTCCAACTTTGACTAGCGATATCTCTATGAATACTTAGAGTTTCTAGGAGTTCAAATATGTTCTGGAATCCTTGAATTGTCATCTTCAAAGCCCTATTTCAGTTTCTCAAAATGCCTTCTCAATTGATCAGAAATCAGCCGCAAAGTTGACTACTTGAAACGATTTTTCGCTCTCTTTGATATTCAGTTTTGACCATTTGAATGACATTTTTTTGCCTTAGCGTTCTTCACAAAACTTATTCGTATTCATATTCTGAGTCTAAGTATCAATTTTGACCAAGTTTGACTTTCCGTAAACTCTAGTTTGACTAAACTGTATAGGAGGGGTAAAATAGTAATTCACTTAAGCTTTGAATTGATATTAGTTTAGTGAATTAGAGTTTGTCGGCATGTCTTGTACGCGTATTTGGAGTACTCGTTGTCATTCCTCGTTTGGGTTGACCAAGTCAACAGTTGGGGCCTTTTTGCAGTTTTACTAACTTCATGGGACTATGTGCATTTAATTAAAACTTCACACTTGAACTACTTGAGACAAAGTTAATGTTTTGAGACCGACAACCTGACTTAGAAGGATATTTGGAGCCTTAAGAAGGAAGTATTCGACTCGGGAGTGACCAAATCAATAGTTGGGGTCTTTCTGTAATTTTAGCGAACTTTAGGGGCCCAAGTGCAATTTATTGAAAGTTGTATATTTCGATGCTAAGTTCATATGGGAGAGTTTAGAGTCGTTATTACATGTTTTTGGGCCAGTATGAGTATAGTCTGGGGTCCATGCACAATCAGAGTCGGTACTAGAGAGTTTTGAAGTAGCAGGGGCATTCTGGTCAAGTTAGCTTGCATGACCCCCCATTTTATTGCATTCTTGCATAAAACCTCATATAGAGGATATATGCTAATAGGTTGTATACTTTACTTGTGTATATCCAGCCGTTATTAAGGATCGTTCGAAGTAGACGTACGTTTTCGTGTTGCTGCATTTTACTGTGAGACTCGGAAACGAGCGTTGTGGGAGTGCAAGCGTTGCTTTTTGCCTTTCATGGCTCAGAGGTAAGTACATATGTACGACCTTTTCATATCAAAATGTGCTTATGCGTTCGATGTTTCAAATGAATGCTTGTTATATGAAAAAGTATGAGAATGCATGTTTTCCACTCGAATGTTGTTAAACTATTCTATTCATCTCCTTTGAGAACTCCCGGAAATTAATTGTGAAATGTTGATATTCTGATTCTGGTTATGTGAAAGAGAATAAATAAAATACCTCTAATAGACTTAGGACGATGTACAGAGTACTGTTTATTAATGGGAGGCGTCAAGCGATCCTCCATTTTCTTATGGCTAAGACCATTGAAGCAATGCTTCTTATTATTGGATAGAACGTTAATGTTCACAAATCCGCCCCCAATGAGCCAAAAGGTATCAAGGTATTGAGTCCAAGGGGTTTATAGAGCTATAGAGTGCTACTTATACTTGTAAGGGTCACTACAGTATAGGGGTGTCGACACTTAAGGCCTTTTAGCTAATGTTATGAGCGGGGTTGACGAATGGGCTCCCTTAACGCTCGGGTGAAATAGGGTTTGATAGACCCTAGAAGGAACCCTTAGTGATTATTTCTTGATCCCTCTGTCTACATCGATCCTGCTGGTGGCACTAGACATGCCTCAGCTAAACTTAACGGTTAAATTGGAATTGAAAGAAAAATTGATTACTCTATTGATGTTGTTTGTGGCTCTTGATTGCCTAATCTAATCAAATGATTTGAAAAGCTTTGGCTACTTGTGATTTAATATCATTATCAGGTCAAATGGACTTGTTTACTGTTGATATTCTACTTGTTTAAGAATATGTTGACTACTTTTGGTTTATAAATGTTTTAAAGATGATGGTTCTCGCTACGCGGTTACTCATAAATGTTCCGAATTGTTCCAACTCTTTTGCTCATTGATTTTCAAATCTCTTTATTTTCTTCAACTCATGCTTCCGTGCCACTCGTTGCTTTACATATCGTAGTGTGTATTTGCGTCGGCTTTTTCCGTTTTAAAACCGCAGGTCATCACTCAAGGTGGGGGATGGGAACGCGGAACGAGACAAAGACGTTTAGATTAAGTTAGAGTAGATTACATAGATTATTTCAAACACATTATATTTGTAATCTTATCTTCTCAAGATTGCTGTATTTATTAAATAAAATGTAATATTCGTAACTATATTTCTACTTTTGGTTATCGATTGTCTCTTTAACCCTGAACCGAGATCCCGGGTTGTTTCAAACACCTCCCTCCATCTCGTCCTTACCTAAATCCCATGTGTCTGCTGTTTCGGACCCACACTGGAAGGCTGCTATGGATGATGGGTTTGGTGCTATGGTTAAGAATCACACTTGGGACGTGGTTCCTTGCCCTGCTAAGGGATATATAATTCGGGCTATGTGTCTTTTCCAACATAAGTATCGGGCAGACGGTACACTTCAGCGTTATAAGGCCCGTCTAGTTGCTATTGGAATAGATTCCCTAGAGGCAATCTAGTTTAGTATGAACTTATATTGGCTAGAATAATCATTGTATAATTTATTTGATATATAATATAATGAAGTCTTTAGATTTACAATTGCGTTGTTTATCTTAAATATCCCTAGTCAATTATACTGATTAATTGGACGATCATCCATAGACTATTATGGGGTTGGATTGATATGCAGATACATGATACAACACATGGGTATGCATTAAGGGTAATGGCATACTGGATTGACTATTATGGGGTTACATTTTATGTTGAGTCACAAGTGCTTCTCGCGGTGACAACGGTATTGTCATCCTTAGACTTGAAGTCACTAGATTTTCTAGTTGTGGATTATTGTGATTTTGTAGCGTCAAACGCTACACCGTAACTGGGTAGCTATAAAAGCGTGTACCGGATACAATAAGATGCAAGCTTATAAATCATAGTAGACGTAGATAGAATTTTTCGCTCCCACATAACGGGAGCAAGTATCCTAGGCCACTCGAAGGATAAGGCTTATAGAATGTCTGGCCAGACTCAAATAAATCAATATGGGATATTGATGTTATTTGTACGAATAAGGCTATTCCCAGGATCGAGAGACTATGGATTTGGATATACGAGTGTGACTTGTATGTCTCGTGTCCAATCTGGATATTGAGACAAAGGGTTGAGAAAATTACTTGCACAAAGGTTTGTCAGATGACTACTCTATTAGTTGGCTAGAATGGATGTCTTGCTAGAGACCGCTCCATATTAGCAAATTGTTGCTACCAACTAGATAGAACCTTTGGGGTCACACGCCTAATAGGGTTGAACTAGATTTGGGAATTAATTAATATGATTAATTAATTGTAAGGATCACTTTGCAACACCTTGCAAACTTAGTAGGACTAATATGCAAGGAAGGGACTAATCCGAATTCATGTAGGATTAAGAAGAGCCTTTAGGTAGTTGACAAGGAGTTGTTGGACTATATCAAGGATGCTCCTAGCTTCCTTCCCATACTAATGCTCATAACATAAGTTGAGTGGGAAGGAAACAAAAGAGAGAAATCAAGACAAGCTAGAGGCCGACTGCACCTAGCCGTCCGCCCCCTACCCGTCGGCCATCACAAGGAGGTCGAGCCCTCCTTTGTGATCCTCGTTTTGTGATTTCTTCTTCCTCTTCCTCCGGTCCATGCTAGCTCAAAGGAGAAGGAAGATCTAGATCTCAAATCTAGGCGTGGATCAACCATAGAGACCTGACACAATTCACGTTACCAGTCATCACAGGAGACCTCTAAGGTGTGTTACTTGTTTCTTCGTTTACCATCGTTATGATTCTCTTCTTGTGATCCTTGGAGGTTCTTGAATGGATAATTATTTCTTCCGCTGCATCTCCATGATCAAAACCATACACTTGCCAATGGAAAATCCCAATTGGTGGGTGTGGACTGTGAGGAGACTTCTAGCTCAGTGCTTAAACCTGCCACCTTTCGTACAGTTCTTACACTAGCTGTCTCTAGATCTTGGCCCATTCGACATATTGATGTTAAGAACGCTTTCATTCATGGTGATTTGGAGGGGACTGTCTATATGCATCAGCCCCCTGGGTATCGTGATCCCCACCTGTTGGAATTGTGCCCTTGAGGCAATCCATTTGTCGTGACATTTATATGGACTTACTATTCATTATTTTATCGGTATGGAGATATGGCAACATGAATTACTTCCTTAGAATATAAATGTTATATTCTTAAATGTCCCTAGTCGAGTACTATTGTTAATAGAACGACTATATTGCATCGATACTAGTATGTGGGTAGATTGATATGGGGACATCAAGTCTAACACATGGGTACGAAATAGGAGTAATGGCGTAATGGATTGACTCAGCATGAGAAGGCTACATGGGAGTTATGTGAATGTCACAAGCGCTTCTCGTAATGACAGTGGTGTTGTGATCCTTAGACTTGAAGTCACTAGATACTCTAGTTGTGAATTATCATGTTTTGATATCGTCAAACGTTACACTGTAACTGGGTAACTATAAAGTATTTAATCATACATGATATGGAGCAAGATGAGAGATGGTAGTGATGTAGAGAGGATTTGTCCCTCCCACATAACAGGAGTAACTATCCATGGCCACTCGATGAGTGAGACTTAAGGAAATGCATGGACATGCTCTAATAACTCAATATGAGATGTTATTTGTTTATCTAAGTCTACTCAAAGATCGAGAAACTATGGATTAAATATACAAGTGTGACACTCCATTTCTTGTGTTCAATCCGGATAGATGAGACAAAGGGACACGCTAACATTGGTCACAGAGGTTAGTTAGATCACTGACATTCCTATTACTTGGGAGCATTGATGTACTCCTAGATACCGCTCAATGTTCGTAATAATTGTTATTATTGCCAACGTAATTAGGAACCTACAGGGTCACACACAATAATAGACTAGGCTAGGATTATTCCCATGTAGTTGGACTAAATCGCAATAATGAGTTAATTGGACGAAAGTGTAAACTGTGTTCATTAGTTGGACTAAAGAGAAATTGTTGACTAGAATGTAACTAGTCCCACATTGTTGGATTTATGGGTAAAGATGAATTTCTCTAGCTATAAATAGGATTTATAGGCTATGAAAATTCAGTCTCAATTTACACAACACAGTTTACTAGAGAGCAAGAGAGAAAAATAAGAAAAGGAATTTTTCCCTACACTAGGGTTCGGCCAAAGAGGTGCCGCCCCTCCCATGGAGCCGTCGGCCTCTATGGTGGCCACAACATGTGATGCCGGTTCTCTCTCCCTATTTTCCACGTTGATGGATGTGATTCAGCTTGCACAAGCCCAATTTCCTCCTTCTTCTCACGATTGCTAGCACCATTAGAGAAGAAGCCCGATTGAGGTCTATTCCTGTGGATATAAAGACAAAGATGCTATTCTTTGTGTGTGAATTTCCCAGCCTGGTATGGATGAGGTAACGTCTCTTCCGTCATCATGTTATGATGCTTCACCTGATATCCTGGAGGGTTTTAAGAAGATTTAAAGTTTTGTATTTCCGCTGCTGACGCGATTTCTTAACGCGTATGCGCAAGTTCACTGTCAAGTAATATAGGGGTGGTATTTCAACCCCGAGTTATCGATCCCACAAGGACAGACTTGAGACTATTTAGTTAGTTAATTAATTTAAAATACGATAACAGGAGGAAATTTGAGTGACAAAACATTTCGTCAACCACAAACAAGTGACTCAATTACAATAAAAGTTAAACTAATATTTTTGTATTTTTATTTTAATAGAGAAAGATGGAGAAACTAGGCAATCTCTAGATCACCTACGACCGTAGACAATTTCCGGATAACCTGTGTAATACGTCATTCATATTCTAGTTCAGCCGGGTAAGAGGCTATGACAATATCCTGTCGGTCTAATGTTATTTTACGTCTCGGTTAACTAAAATCTCCTCTCGGTCTCATGTTGTCTACCGGTCCGTTCTAAAAGTTCATCTAATGGTACAATAACGGATCCTGTCGGTCCACCGTTTCACGGAACAGTTAAATAATCCTACCGAATCTACCCACACTAAGGCCAATCCTAACACTTCTCCTTTTATGTCTCGGTGATTCTGGATTGTGTTCACACACTCTTCACAACTAGGTTAAGTCACTTTCGTGCACTTTCTAGTGAATTAACAAGTCCGGGTCGCGAATCCATTCTTGTTAAGGATTAAGCACAATGTAAAAACATGTAACGAGAACAAGTATTAACTTTAAGAAAGATTATAATATACGAAGAATCCTAGTTTCATGATTATTAAATCTTAAACTACTCGTGCCAAAAGACTAGATTCATCAACAAGTTCATGAAATTAACATTCAATCGATATAAATAATCCAAAGCATGAGACAAAAGTCTAAAATCCGGAAAATAACCGTCTACATAAACCCTAGGCTCTCATAGAGAAGCCTAGCAAAACGTCTAGCTAATAAAGATCAACCAAACACGGTGCAATAGTTTCTTCATACGAATTTTGAGAGAGAAGAAGAAGAAATAAAAAACCTAGCTCTCCAATGGTGGCTTCAGTGTTCTCCCCGTCTCCCTCTTCGTGCTTCCAACGTGAGTCTCCTCCTTCCTTTTCAGGGTGCTAAAGTGTCATTAATAAAACTTGTAATAATGACACTTGCCTCCCTTCTTCATGTCTCTACTCCATTTTCTTCACGATTCCTTTTCCACTTTAGCTCCCGATTAATCTCCCAAGCTTGTTTCTCCTCTCCGTTTCATCTCCCATGCTCCGTTCCCTGCCAAAACAACACGAAACACAACCCGTGCGATCACACGTGACAAAATAAATAAAATAATGTGAGAAACGCCTGGATAACAATATAATGCCTAGAGGCAAGATTCTACATTTTCTCTCTAATCATAGTGTAAAACTAAGATTATCAACGCGGAAAGCAAGCAAAATGATATAAAACGTGCAAGAAATATAACTCTAAAAGAGAGTTATCAAATCCCCCACACTACCTTTTTGCGCGTCCCGAGCAAAATCAATCCTCACACTACGTTTCAATCCAGCGAATTGCATACACTCCACTAGCCATGTGACACAAACAACACACACACACAATGCAATCTACATGACTATACAATGAAACTCGATTATAGAACAATGCTAAAATGGAAACAACATATTTTTTTTCCCTTTTCTTAAGAGACGGGCAATCTCGCTATCACTAAACAAAAGCATCAAGTTCTCACAAATCTCTTTTTTAATTCACAGAACCGCAACAAGGAATTGAAAATACGATGACCCTGCGCACGAGCTCACTAAGGAGTCCCCAAACATCCACCAAACTCAATCGAAGATGAGGGCGCGTCCTTTAGCTCAGAGGGTTGAGGGACCCTTAGTCCTATTTTAGTCTTTCGTCGCCAAGTCATATGAAATTTTCAAACCCTCTTAGCCGTTATTGCATTGAATGAAAGTTGTCCCAGTGACGGGAGACACAACTCCGTGTAATACGGCTTGACTTTAATTTTCCTTAGACGCTCAAATTGGTTTGAATCCAAATTCCCCGTGCTAACGGGGGCACATTAGGCTGTTCACCGTATCTAGTCCAAGAGAAGATTTTGATTTTTTTTTCATTCTCTTCTTTTTATTTCAGCCGTGCGTTTAGAGCAACTAAGTGTGGGCTGTTGCGGTTAGCTCTTGAAACCGACGTAATGGATGGTGGTGTACACTCCCTAACTTCACTTAGGCTAGAGCAGCATACCACATGGAACCAACTCAACACGAAGGTCCACCCCAGATTTCAATAGGCCACAATTCCACCCGAAAACAGACTGTTCAACTCCCTTAGGACTAAATACTCCTAGAACACTATAGGAACTAAAGGTATGCCCTCAACTACATTCCACTTTTCCTTAATATCCCGGACTTTCTTTCGTGAAAGTGGTGCGCAGGATACTAAAAGTTAAGGTTTTCCCCACTACAGTGCTTCCTATTTATTGAAACTCTTTCACTGAACTCTCTCAGATTTCAAGCTTCATCAATTGCCCAACTCATTTTATTTTTTATTTTTATGGGTTTTTGTTTTTTACTTTATATTTTTTCATTTTTCTCATATTTTCCTAGACTCTATATGATTTTGGCCAACTCGATTAACCACAAGTTTTGGATAGGGGACTCAATAATTAAACGTGCAAACAATGCAGAAATATTAAACTGGCACAGTACGACACTAAAACACCACTCTACACTAACCACATAAATACAGTACTACACAAACTACATGTAACAAGGCTATGCAAGACAAAACATGGATGGTGAAATTATACACAAACTACCACACACTTAAGCGTTTCGTTGTCCTCAACGAATTTAGAGATCAAGTAGGAGGTGTCCATGCTTTTAAATGTGTTGGTGTTGGATCTACACAATTATGGCTCAAAACGTAGAACAGAGAGAATTAGAGATACCTGTGGTGCCCGGACCTACATGGGCACCGCAGCCGCGAAACTGCAACAAGAAGGGATCTTGTGGACCGTTGATAGTTTCTGGAAAAGTCTCTCCTCGCGTCCGAATTCCAATGCGCCTACTCAACATTCTCTATCGCACGCATCAAGAAGGGGATCCCGGAGTGTCTTCTGTACCTGTGTCTCTGCACAATGATTGGAAGAATTAACACAACTCTCTCTCACCCCTCAAAATTTAATATGGAGAACTAAAAGAAAAAAAAAACAGAAATAAATAGCATCCTACTCTACATTGGGTTGCCTCCCAAGCAGCGTTTGTAATTTAAGGTCGACAGCCCGACCCAGTTACCTCAACCGACAAGGACTGTGGAGGATTCTTTATCCCTAAGCTTCTTCTTCTTCCACCATCTCTTCTTTTGAACTTCAAGTGCACCCCTGTGCTGTGCAGATGGTGGAGAGTTGTAGAAGCTAACTCTTTTCATCTTGCAACTTATCTTATTGATCAAGTTTCACAAAGTACCACTGGGCTCACATGCATCATTTTCCATAAATCCATCGCAGTAGTACCTCTGTGGTGCTAGATGCTCTTCAAATGACCCATGCAATTCATCCACACCCCCACACTTGTTGATTTTCAACTCCTTGACTATGGCATATGGATCATCAATAAAATAGCCAATATGACAAGAAATTGAAAATTTCTCATGATGCTCTTACCCATAAGAATCTCCATACACAAGTCTTTCCAACTCATCACAGACTTGATTAATATGAGATACGGAGAATTCTTCCAAAGTATGAGTAGGAGCTTTTACTTCAATAGGTATGGGCACAAGTACTTCATCAGCTTTGTTATCAGCACACCACATGCTTTCAATGTAGATTTCTTCCTATTCATGCCAAGGAAGTGAGGGCTCTTGCAGTTTTGGCTTGCAATACAACAGGTCCTCCTGTCTTGGGCACACAGGTACACCGCAGTCTGAATTAGAGTCTGAGTCCTCATACATGGCAGAGTCCACCAATGGTTCCTGGACACTGCAGTCTTCACTCGGCTCAGGTATCTCTTCTTCCACTTGTGATGGTGATGATGAAGGTTCAATATGAGGCTCACTGTCATGTGGCAAGGGCTCCTCTTGTGGCTCTTGAATACTAGATTCCCCTCCTGTTGATAGTTTTTCTATTCGTTTCTTTATCCTCTCCATAATCTCCCTCACGTATTCCCTACCTGTGGCTGAATCCTCTTGTGGTAATTTTGCAGCTATGGACAAAAAGTTGGAGCAAACTTGGATGTCCTCCATAATACTATGCCGTTCTGCCATACTCGCTGACGAGTCTTCCTGCTGCTGATGAAGATGGGGTGCATGAACTCGGGATGGGTCTCTACGGTCGTGCCAAATGCTGCATCCATAGCCCCAAGTTATGCATGCGTCCTCTTCTTCATGGTTACCCCTTCAGTGGAAACAGTAGGGGGGGGGGACGAATAACAGTCTTCGCTCCACATGCTTATATTGTCTCTTGCTTCCTGCGTTCCTGAAAACAGACTCACAAGACACCCGTGAAGCACAAAGATATAGAATAAAACTAAAATAAAAGTACTCTAAACTAACTACTAACTAAATAATCTATTGTTGTCCCCGACAACGGCGCCAAAAACTTGACGCGATTTCTTAACGTGTATGCGCAAGTGCACGGTCAAGTAATATAGGGGTGGTATCTCAACCCCGAGTTATCGATCCCACGAGGACAAACTTAAGACTAATAAGTTAATTAATTTAAAGTACGATAACAGGAGGAAATTTGAGTGATAAAACAGTTTGTCACCCCCAAACAAGTGACTCAATTAAAATAATAATTAAACTAATCATTTTGTATTTTTATTTTAATAGATAAAGCTAGAGAAACTAGGGAATCTCTAGATCACCTAGGGCTGTAGACAATTTTCGGATAACCTGTGTAACACGTCAATCCTATTCTAGTTCACCCGGGTAATAGGCTATGACAATATCATGTCGGTCTCATGTAATTTTACGTCTCGGTTAACTACAATCTCCTTTCGATCTCATGTTGCCTACCGGTCCGTTCTAGCAGGTCATCTACAGGTACGATAACGGGTCTTGTCAGTCCAGCGTTTCACGGAACAACTGAATAATCCTACCGAATCTGCCGACACTAAGGCCACTCCTAATACTTCTCCTTTTAGGTCTCGGTGATTCGGGATTGTGTTCATACACTCTTCACAACTAGGTTAAGTCACTGTCGTGCACTTTCTAGTTAATTAACAATTCCGGGTCGCGAATCCATACTTGTTAAGGATTAAGCACAATGTAAGAACATGTAACTAGAACAAGTATTAACTTTAAGCATGATTATAATATACGAAGAACCCTAGTTTCATGATTATTAAATCTTAAACTAGTCGTGTCAAAAGACTAAATTCATCATCAAGTTCATGAAATTAACATTCAATCAATAGAAATAATCAAAAGCATGAGACAAAAGTCTAAAATCTGGAAAATAACTGTCTACATAAACCCTAGGCTCTTGTAGAGAAGCCTAGCAAAACGTCTAGCTAATAAAGATCAACCAAACACAGTGCAATAGTTTCTCCATACGAATATTGAGAGAGAAGAAGAAGAAATAAAAAACCTAGCTCTCCAATGGTTGCTTCGGTGTTCTCCCCGTCTCCCTCTTCGTGCTTCCAACGTGAGTCTCCTCCTTCCTTTTCAGTGCTAATGTGTCATTAATCAAACTTGTTAAAATTACACTTGCCTCCCATCTTCATGTCTCTACTCCATTTTCTTCACGATTTCTTCTCCACTTTAGCTCCCGATTAATCTCCCAAGCTTGTTTCTCCTCTCCGTTTCATCTCCCAAGCTTCGTTCCCTGCCAAAACAACACGAAACACAACCCGTGCGATCAAACTCGACAAAATACATAAAATAATGCGAGAAACTTCCTCGATTAACAATATAATGCCTAGAGCTAAGATTCTACATTTTTCTCTCTAATCATAGTGTAAAACTAAGATTATCAACCTGGAAAGCGCTCAAATGATATAAAACGTGCAAGAAATATAATTCTAATAGAGAGTTATCAGTTGCGTGACCTGTATGAAAACCGTACAGTGGTATCAGAGCAACAGTTTGATACCACATAACGTGATTTATGTGGTTATATGTTTTATCAGTTTTAACATTATCTGTTAGATTGAGCGTAAACTGTAGTAAAACTGATTTGCGTATTATGATGCACCATGAATATGATTCATGTGAAAATTTAATAATTTTACATAATGTGAAAATAATGAATTTTCGGGTGTATATTTGAAATTCCTGTTTTATCAATTTTGACCATTTATGTCAGTTTGACCGTAAACACTAATAAAATTGATATGCGTATTTGATGCGCCATGAATATGATTCATGAGGAAATAAGATATTTTTACATTTGATGTGAAAATTATTGTATTTCATGTACACAAAATGTACGAATTAATTGGTGACATAAAGCTTGGGTTTGGGCACAATGTAGGAAGAAAATGTGTTTTCTGTCCCACATTGGGGTTTTGCCAAGGAAGGAACTTAATCTTTTTGATTTTAACCCACTATAGGGGTTCGGCCATGAGCAGCCCGTCCCGTCCTTGGCGCACGGACCCATGCCAGCCTGCCTTGCCGATTCGGCCAGTCGACCGATTTGACCGGGCGGGCTGGTCTGACTGGGTAGGTCTGGTTTGGCGGGTTAGCTCGGTTCAGCTAGTTGGACAAACGCGACCGTTTCTTACTAATTTGCCCCCAATGTCCCAATTTAAATAATTAAAATTGACCGAGCGCGTCAACGTTGGATTTTAACTGTATTATGTGAATTATCGCATGCTGGATGAATATGGCCTAGTTTGTGGATGTTTAATTTGTGGATTTTGGTTTATTTTAATTAATGTAATTAATCGATTTGATGGCCTGCGAGTTGATCATCTTTTGTGAGGCTTTTCTATTTCAGTTTAGATGCTACCTAGAATTAGATAGTTAGATGATAGCCAAGAACATGGATAAGAAGACCAAAGAATCAAGGAACCACAAAACGATGAAGGACTCGCACACCAAGGACGCACGGCTATGGTGGTAGCACATGAATATGAGCTTTTCACTCTAGGGCTTATAGATATTATCATTGGCTTGGTAATATCTTAGTCTTAGGGCCATATCCATGCCACGTTAATTTTATTTTTGTGGATGTTTATTATTTATTGTCTTGTTTTATTTTGATGTATGGATGATGCATCTATAACCGTAACAATATAATAATTGAAACAGTTGTATCTTTTATTTAGACTTGCCCAATTCAAATAAGTAGATTAGTTGATATGATCAATAGTTGATATGATCATCAAATCAAATAACGAAAAAATCCCTCATGTAAATATTAAGTTTTTCCTTCTTTTGTGTGTGGCATCCGTCATGACAATCGGTTAATTAAGTGTGGGCTTGCCAAAGAAAGGCACCTTTATTTCTCAAAAGTGTGACACGATGGTATAAGCAAGTAATATGCAATTGCCACTTAAAAGGTCTGACTTAACTAAGCTATTTCAATAGGATTGAAAGCTTAGGGAAGGCAATTTGGATTATCTATAAGACAGATAAATAAGAAGTTATTTGCCCAATTGAACCAAGAGTTGCATAGGATGCAATTGGAAGGTGTTCCTACTTAAATAACCAATTCTTGGGTGACGTGCCAAAGCAGGATCAAGAGGAGGTAAAATGTGAATCTTGGCCCACTAGAAAGTATATGATATTTTCTGTATTAATGGTGAGGGCTATTAATCCGAAAAAAATAGTGGGAGCTATATTTAATAATTAAAGTCCTTGTTAAATATAGTTCGAACATCATAATGTTTTGCAAAATCCTTTTGTGTTGAATACCTATGACATTAAACCAACAAACTAGACTTTATCGCTATGTCCTTGAGAAGGACAAATTGTCTGGAATATTTTTTCTAATCCGGTATAAAAATTGAGAACTGTTCTCAAATATAAGGAAAAATGTTGTATATCCTAGAGCGTAGAGTTTCCTTTCACCCACTACCAAAACACACTAAAGCCTAATGGAAGGAACATCAAATGATGGTTATTTGGATGTGAATTGCCTCATGTTAGCTACCATGAAATCTGATCTTAGGAATCAAGATGATGACATGGAGGCGTATGATATGATCATACATTTAAATAAGCTCAAGAGCCGGCTAAACATGAAAGGTTTGAAGTGTTGCTCCATTTTCGTTTTACCTTCTCTTGCTTAGCACTCGTCATGATCAAGATGTAATAAATCTCGGGCTTTCCAAAGCAAGGCACGTGATTCGTTAAGATGTGATGCGACGGCACAAGCTAGTAATTTGTGAATGATGAAGCAACAGATCAAACGCAACTAAGCTATTTTAATAAGTTTGAAAGCTTAGAAGATGCGAGTTATCTATGAGATAGATAAAGAATAAGGATTTATTCTCCCAATTGGACCAAGAATTGCATTGGATGCAATTAGAGTTATTTTCAAAGGCGATTTACTCAATATGATTGAGGACCGCTGAACAAAGTGCTAACCAAAAGGGTGGTGTAGTGGAAGAGGAACTGCCCAAAGTACATAAGGAAAAAGGAATTATGAATTCCACTTTAGGTATCTTTGTTATAAAAGGCCAATGTCTCTATCTCATCATTGTAGGTATTTGATACTAGATGAGGATCTCATATTTAAAGAAATGTGCAGGATCTAAGGAGATGTAGACAATTGGAAGAGATACACCTACACGTGGGGCAATGAGGCAAGGGTTGCTAAATAAGCCGTATGAAATTATCTCTGCCTTTTGGAATTATCCATAAATTAGACAAGTATGATTATGTCCCTGCTATGAGTAAGAACATTATAATAATTTCTTGTTTGGACATGAAATGATTTTTCCAATTAAAATAAGGGACAAATGTTGTTCCATTTATTTTAATAAAATGCATTATTGTAATGCTAATTTCTAGATCCTTGATCATGATAATTTCATCTAGAACATTAAAGATATAACTTTGGCATTGTGGTTTAGGCCAAGTGAATGAGAACGCATTTCTATACTCCATATGGATGGATTTCTGGACTCATTTGATTATGAATCATATGAGACATGTGAGACTTGTTTATTGGGCAAAGATATGATCTTTTGGACACATACATATTGATGTATACCACTAAGCACAAGTGCTAGAGATGGTTTTCGATACTTCATCATATTTACTTATTCAGTAGATATGGATTTGGGTCTTATGAAGAACAAATCAGAATCCTTTGAAAAGTTCAAGGAATTAAGGAATCAAGTAGAGAGCTTGCTTGGCGATAGTATCAAGATTCTACGATTAGATCGTGGATGAGGATGCTTAAGCCAA
Source organism: Linanthus parryae (assembly GCA_023055425.1). Taxonomy (NCBI): domain Eukaryota; kingdom Viridiplantae; phylum Streptophyta; class Magnoliopsida; order Ericales; family Polemoniaceae; genus Linanthus; species Linanthus parryae. Next base: position 130,724,950 of record JALGPY010000001.1, read on the forward strand.
GAGTTTGAAAAGCATCTAAAGGAGTGTTGATCCAAACTCACTCCATCTAGAACACCATTATGGAATGGCGTGTCTAAGAGGATAAATCGGACCTTGTTGGACACGGTTCGGTTATGATATGTTAAGCATAACTTCCAATTTACTTTTGGGGCTATGCTCTACTTAGAGCAATTTCGCCCTTAACCTTGTTCCATCAAATTCAGTTATGAATACACCATATTCATAAATATTTAGAATTGTGAAGTCTATGTAAAGCGCTTACAGATAAACTTTGACTAAAGTCGAATAAATGTATTTTGTGGAATATTCGAAAGGATATTATTTCAACAATCCAATCGAGGACAAAGTGTTTGTTGCTCGAACCGATGTGTTTCTAGAAAGAAATTGTCTCCAAAAAACGGTGGAAGGACAGTAGAACTTGAAGGATTTCAAAAACCACAATAGAACATTGATCTTTTGATGGAACATGAGCACGATCACAAGTCGTTGTGGAGAAACCTACTCAGGTAACACAAGAACCTCTTAGGTAAGGTAGGCTATGTCAAGGAGCTAGAGAAATATATATTTCTCGTAACTCGGTGATGTATTTCTCATGAAGATGAGTCTACAACCTATGAGATGGCCACAAGTGGGCCAAACTCTCACAAATGGCTTGGAGCCATGGGATCCGAAATGGAATCCATGCGTGCCAACAAAGTATGGACTTTGTTGGAACCCCCTAAAAGGGTATGACCCATAGGGTGTTGGATATGAACAATGTTTGGCTAGAATATTCATTTATTATTTATTATAATATTTATTATAATAAAGTCCTCAGATACAATGCGTTTTTATCTTAAATATTCCTATTCAATTATATTGATTAACGGGACGACCAACTACAGACTAGTATGTGGGTAGATTGATATGGAAATATCAAGTCTAACACATGGCTATGCATTAGGAGTAATGACATAGTGGATTGATCCACGACGAGAATGCTACATTAGATTATTTCAAAGTCACAAGAGCTTCTCGTACTGCTAATTATATTGTAAGTCCTTAGACTTGAAGTCACTAGATACTCTAGTTGTGAAATACCGTGCTTTGATATTTTTAAACGTTTCACCTTAACAGGATAACTATAAAGATAGTTATCGGGCATGATAGGAAGCAAGCTTAGAGATCTTAGGGACGTAGACAGGATTTGTCCCTCCCACATAATGGGAGCAAATATCCATGGCCACTCGAGGGATGGTGCTTATAGAATGTCTGGCCAGACGCAGATAAATCAATATGAATATACTGATGTTATCTGCTCGCATAAGCATATTCCCAGGATCGAGAAACAAAGGATTGGATATACGAGTGTGACTATTATGTCTCGTGTCCAATCCAGATATGGATACAAAGGGATAATACAATATATGAATATTGGGCACAAGGTTTGTCGGATAACTGACTTATTTCTATTAGTTGGGTGGCATGGATGTGTTGGTAGACACCGCTCCATGTTAGTAAATAGTTACTGCCAAGTAAGTAGAAACCTATGGGGTCACACCGGATGGATTAAATTGGATATAGGTATTAATTAGTTGGACTAATTAATAAAATGATCATAATTCAATCACAAGAAAATTTATTAGGGACTAATTTGAAAGTGTACTAATCCATGTAAGGACATGATTATTATTGGGGCCTTTATGTAGTTAATAAAGATTTATTACTATATAAAGGAACTCTAGCTTGTTATTTCTCAACACAAGTCATTATTGAGAGAACATAAAAAAGAAAGAGAGAGAGACAAATCCTAGGAGGCCGAAACCCCCTAGACCCGTCCGCCCCTTGTGATCGTCGGCCTCTCTTAGGCGCGCTGGTTGCTCCAATTTGTGTGATCTCTTGCCTCCTTCTTCCGTTACTAGAACTACATGGTGGGAAGGAATCCAATCAAGAATCCGAGGTGTGGATACTCGTAGAGATGAAGACAGTATTCTTCGTGTGCTCTCTCAAACTAAGGTACACACCCATTCTACCCTTATCAAGTTATGATGGCTTGCCTGTGATCCTTGGAGGGATTTGAGCAGGATTAATTTTTGTTATTCCGCTGCGTAACCTGCGTCAAAACCCTAAATAGGGTGAAAATGAGTTTTAAGAAAACTAGCATGGATGGTAATATGATTAATTTTAAAGGACGATTGGTGGCTAAAGGTTTCAGCGGGTTCATATTATTGAGTATGACAAAAAAATTTCCCCGATTACGATGCTTGAATCCATTCGCATCTTGCTTGTAGGAATCTATCTATTGTTAGAATCAAGCTTCTTAGAATTGTAATCTTTGATTCAATGATGAAATCAAAAGGGTTTGGTTCCATAAAGAATGAAGATGAAGCTTGTGTTTACAAGAAGGTTAGTGGGAGCACACTTGTATTTTCTGGTCTTGTATGTGGTTGACATACTGTTAACTGGGAATGATGTCTCTACTCTTCAATCTGGTAAAGATGGTCTAGGGAATCGATTTTCAATGAAATGACTTAGGCGATGCAATCTATAAATATCTATGGAGATAGATCAAGAAAGTTGTTGGGCCTAATTCAAAGTGCATATAATGACAAAGGTGTTGTAACGTGAAAGTTTGTAATGTAGGTATAAAACGTGATCTAATTAATCTAGAAGGGGGGGGGGGTGAATAGAGTATGCTAACTTTTTCCAAAACAGAGTCTTTTGAAACTTGAGTAGTGTAAGCAGTTGATATCTCAATGCTTTGAAAAAGTTTTTGGGAAACTTGAAGATATAACTGCAGAATGTAGAGGCTTCAAAGCTTTGAGAATTTGAAAGCTCCAAAGCTTTGAAACTTCCAATTTAGACTGAGAGTAAATATAACAAAAGTAAATAGCAGGAACGGAGAGGTTTTACAGAGTTCAGTCACAATTGGACCTAGTCTCTGCCTGAGGGATCTTATCCCTTGAATATTCAAACACAAATTCTTGTTAATCACTCAGATTTAGCCCTAGATAGCAAGCCTAAGTGAGCTACCTTACACTTATACAGCTTGTGGTTTCCAACCTATCTAGTTACAGGCTACAACCTGTTGAAATAATAAGAACCTCTTGTTGTTCACTTGAACAACCAAACTACTAAGTTGATGGAGGTTTCAGAAATGTAGAATGAATAATACAATTAAGTACAAGTAGAAGAACTCAGAAAGAATAAGCTAATGAAGCCTGGAAGAGTTCTTATGATATGATAATCTTCTGATGTTGAAAATTTGATTGGCTTGATTGATTTGAAGAGTTGCGCAACTTGATCTTTCCTGTTCTTAGCTCTCTTCAAATCCCACGATCGCAGTCTGCCTTCTGGCTCTCTTGTTTTGAAATTTAAAGTGCTGAACACTTGAAAAACAGTTCTGCAACCAACTGAGAGATTTTAGGAACAGAAATCCTATAAATCTTCCTTTCTGATAAGCTTCAATCAACGGATCTATTTGTATGGATTTCTAATTTGTTTATAAATGTTTTTACACCTAAAAAACCTGTAAATACTTAACGAATAAGATCACATAATATCAAGACAATCTAGCATCAAGATCTGACTAGCAAACTGCTAACAGTTCATGAGAAAACTGGGCTAGATTTGTCTGCTGATAAACTTGAGCTTATATACATACTCAACCTGATAAACATATCAAGTAAACTGTATAGAACAAGTACTATTAGATAATAATCAACTCATAACAAGTTCCGAATCTAACAGAAATAACCTGCATACACATAAATAGTCAGATGAACTTAGAAGTGAAGAATAACCAATAAATCTCAAAGCTTTGAAGCTTTGCCTGCTAGTTCATCAGAGTGAACTTGGATTTGCAATGAAATTGGATTTTCAATCCAACTCAGTCCTGCATATATTGGTAATCAGAACACAGATTACTAATGCATCCATATTATCATTTCATACCATAACAAAAAACATGCACAAAACAGTTACATAAAATCATATATGCACAACTACAGTAACTCAAAGCTTTGAAGCTTTGGTACTTAGCAATATTTCCTGCTTGTGTTTCTGGCTTTCATCACCAAGGAGCCAAGGCTCTTGCGTATGCATTCTCAAATTAATATCTAAGAGATTCAGACTTATCAATCTCCCCCTTGATGAAAGACAAAACACATTATTGAAATCCTGATTTTAAATGAACTTCCTGCAACTCACAAACACAACTTGTTACAGAGTAGATAGTCACTGATAGCATAAAATCTCAGATAAACAGAAAAATACCACAAAATAATAAAAACACATATATATTTCAAGAACAGATAGCATCCTACAATATCCATAAATTTTTAACACAAACTTAATCTTGAATAACTTAAAAACTAAAACTAAAAACACAATAATCAATCTTCTCCCCCTTTTTGGCTTTCATCAAAAGAGTAGAAGAGATGTAGGATCTGTTCTGAGTGTTCTGAAAGAAACCAAAAGATTAAAAAGAACTTCAGGACTCATGAGAAGGAAAATAGAAAGAATGGGTTTCAAGGATTTGAAGATTTTGCTTTTCCTTTTCCCTTGCCCGGAGCCTCTTCTTGTTCTTCCTCAGATGTTTGAGTCTCTGAATATTCATTAACCTTATCATATTCATCTCCTAGATCTCCTTGTTCTTCATATTTCTTTCCATGTGCTTCCTCAGATTCAGCCTGCATCTTTTCAACAACTTCATCTACCAATTTTTCCAAATCAGCAGCCTCCTTTTCAGCATTCTCTGCAGCAGTTTCCTCAGCACCAGCCTCATCCCCAGATTGTTCAAAGAGATCTTTCGAAGTAAGAAAAACGGAGACTCCTTTCTTCTTCTTCTTCTTCTTCTTCTTCTTCTTCTTCTTCTTCTTCTTCTTCTTTAGAGCTTCTCCAATAATCTCTTCTGAATCGATGCTGGTTTCTCTGCTCTCTGAAGAAGGTACTTTCTGCAGATCCAAACCTTTGATGATAATGATGTCAAGTTTGGTGTTCACCAAACCATTGAACTTGGTGAAGTCAGTGAACAAATCAAATAAACCATGTCTTAAATCCTCCAATCCATCTTCCAGAACCTCAGCCCCATCCTGAACTTGAGAGAAGTCCAGATTACCAGACACTTTGGGGGTTGAAGAGCTCTAGGTTTGATAAACTCTTTCTCTTTAAGCTCTTTCGCGTTCAACTCAAAGTAAACTTCCACTTTCCTTTTGCAGTGTAAAGTATGCCAATCCGTTGAAGTGATGCCTCATCTACTACTCCAAAAGCTGTAGTAATCTTCTCCTCATCCTTCAAGGAAACTCCAAAGTATTTGAAAAACAATGGTAGTACATTGGCATAAGGCAGGGAATGGTTCCTAGTCCTAGTGCCACAGTAAACCATATGCTCCATCACAACAGTAGGAACGTCTACCTCAAAGCCTTGACATATAAGGTACATTAATATCAACACCTTGTCTGTCACCAGTTCTTTGTAATACTCCCTGGGAACTACACAACTCATAATGATGGAAAACAAGATTTTAGCTTCACAGTTAAACACGTAATGTGTTAACTGTTTTGGTTCAGTATGGGTTCCTTCCAAGAAATACAAGACTTTGTATTTCTCCAAAATTTCTTTCCTATCAGGGTAATCACTGACTTTATACTTCCTAGGCACTCCCAAAACTTTGGAAAACACCTTGTGATCTAACCTAATTTCCACACCAGCCACTTTTGAAGTAAGAATATACATATCACTATCATCCAGTTCTTGAACTAAACTCAGATAAAACAATCTGGTTAACCTAAGGTAAGCCTCAGAAGGTGGATTTATCAAACTCCCAACAGATGAGTTTCTCACATTAATAATGTAGTATAAATCAAACAACTTCAACAAATCAGTACAAATCTGACTACAGAAAGACACTTTGGACGATGCATACCCATCCATCCACACATCTTTAACCTCAGAATTAACTGACAAAAAGTCAGGTAACAAATTCTTACCAATATTGGTGGTTTTCTTAGTATTCACAACACTGAGATTCACCCTTTTCATTTCAGGAGTTGCTTCACCCTTCTTCTCATAAGTTTTCTTCTCTTTTGAAGATGGCCCACTCTTCTCTTCTCCTTTCTTAGCAGTCACTTCCTTATTCTTCTTTCTTGATTCCTTCCCTTGATCCTTACTCCCATGTTCTTTGTCCTTCACCACCTCCTCTGCAGCAGACTCAGATTCTGACCCAATCACTGGTTCTTCTTGAAGTTCCTTTCCGTTCTTGACCTTCTTTGAGGGAGGAGACGTCTCATGAACACTGGTCGTGTCATTTAAATCTGAACCATGAACAGTGATCTTCCGGTGAGCCTTTCTCTTCACCCTCTTGTTGGAATTCTGAACTTGCTGCTTGATTCTTTCAGACTTTCGCTCCATTTTTGTTAGGATTTGAAAGAGTTTGAGAGAAAAGGGATAGAGAGAGAGAGAGAGAGAGAGAGAGAGAGAGAGAGAGGCGAAGAGATAGAAGTTGAGAATGAGAGAAATAAGCCCTGAAGCCAACTTAAGTATGTAGAAGAGTCTGATTTGAAAGGGAGATTGCATGCAAAGAGATTTTGGAAGACTTGTTGGGATATTTTTAGATATTTTTTCAAAATCTCAGAATTTTTGAAAGATTCTTTAATTATCTAAAAATATATTACAAAATATTTCACGATCCAATTTTTAAAATATAAAACATATCCACTAATCAAAGCAGTGCAACAGTGGTTCAAAGCTTTGAGAAGTTTCAGACTAACACACAAACCTTCAAAGCTTTGAGGCATACTTTCAAAGCTGGAAAAGTATGATCTCAAGGCTTTGAGAGTTAAACATCTAATACACATAAAGACTAATACTCCCCCAAAATCAATTCATACTTGTTAAGCATACCTAGTTCAAGCCTTAGAGATGCAAACCTCTCATCTGACAGTGGTTTAGTAAAATTATCAGCTATTTTGTTATAAGCAGAAATAAAAGATGTTGGAATTGTGCCCTAGAGGCAATCAATTAATTGCGACATTTATGGATTTACGATTCATTATGTTATCGATATGGAGATATGTTAACATGAATGAAGTCCTTAGGATATAAGTGTTATATTCTTAAATATCCCTAGTCAATTACAATGATTAATGGGACAATCATCTATAGACTAGTATGGGGTTGGATTGATATGGAGATATCATGATCCAACACATAGGTGTGCATTAAGGGTAATGACGCACTGGATCGACCCATCTCCGAGGAGGCTACATACACGTTATGTTAAGTCACAAGCGCTTCTTGCGGTGCAATGGTATTGTCATCCTTAGACTTGAATCACTAGATATTCTAGTTGTGGATTATTGTGATTTTGGTAGCGTTAAACGCTACACCGTAACTGGGTAGTTATAAAGGCGTGTACCGGATACAATAAGAAGCAAGCTTAGAGATCGTAGTGGACGTAGATAGAATTTTTCCCTCCCACATAACGGGTGCAAATATCCTAGGCCACTCGAGGGATAGTGCTTAAAGAATGTCTGGCCAGACTCAAATAAATCAATATGGGATATTGATGTTATTTGCACGAATAAGGCTATTCCCATGGATCGAGAAACTGTGGATTGGATATATGAGTGTGAATTGTATGTCTCGTGTCCAATCCGGATATAGAGACAAAGGGATGAGACAATTACTTGTACAAAGGTTGTCAAGATGACTATTCTATTAGTTGGCTAGAATGGATGTTTTGCTAGAAAACGCTCCATATTAGCAAATAGTGCTACCAACTAGATAGAACCTATGGGGTCACACGCTATATAGAGTTAAACTAGATTTGGGAATTAATTAATTGGATTAATTAATTAGAAGGATCACTTTGCAAAACCTTGCAAACTTAGTAGGGTCTAATTTGCAAGGAAGGGACTAAATTGAATTATAGTAGGACTAGAATAAGTCCTTTAGGTAGTTGGCAAGGATTTGTTGGACTATATAAAGGACCTTCCTTCCTTCCTTCCCACACTTATGATTCATTAGATCATAACTTGAGTGGAGAGAACAAAAAGGAGAGAGAGCAAGCAAGCTAAGGAGCTCGCCGCCCCTAGCCCGCCGCCCGTCCCCGTCGGCCACAAGGAGGCCCAACCTCCTTGTTTTGGTCTCGTTTTGCGTGATTCTTCTTCCCCTTCCTCATTTCGGGCTAGCAACAAGGATTGGAAGATCTAGTATTCAAATCTAGGCATGGATCAACTATAGAGAACGTGACACAATTCGCGTTTGAAGTCATCAAAGTAGAACCCTAAGGTGTGTTATTGATTTCTTCCTTTACCATCGTTATGTCTCATGACCTGTGATCCTTGGAGGGGTTTTCATGGTTTATTATTGTTTCCGTTGCGCATCCATGAATAAAAACCCTACAGTGGTATCAGATCCACAGGTCGTAGAGCATAAACGTGGTTTATGTGTTACGTTTTTGATAGATTTACACCTTAAAAATTGTTGTTTATCGCGTAAAACAAGACAAATCAAGCATATGATGTAATTTGTCAATAATCAATCATAACAAGACCTAGATTTTGCATTGTATGCATGAATTAGTGAGTTTGAGAAATTTTAGGAGCTTAGATCTAGGGTTTGGGCATCCTTTGGGAAGAAGGAGTTCTTCCCATACAAGAAAACAACCTAACTTGGGCACCAAGCAAGGGAATTGTTTTGGAAACAACTCCCAAAGGAGGTTCGCCCCCCCCCCCCCCCCCTAGGGACCGCCCCTCCCTTCTTGGCGCCCAAGCAAGGCACGGCCTAGGGGCCGGGGCAGCCCTAGCCCGCGGCCTAGCCGCGTGGGCTAGGGGCCGGCCGACCCTCGGCCTTTGCGGTTCTCTTTTGGGCCCGGGCAATTAAATTGTTGGGCCTCATGGATCGTTTTAACCCTAGAAAATCCTAAAATCAATTAAAATTGACCAAGCTCATTAAAATTGGATTTTAACTGTTTATGTGCAAATCGCATGGTGATTGGATATGGCCTTAGGATGTGGGTTGGTGTGATTGTTTAATTTTGTGGTTTGGTTTACGGCCTGCGAGTTGATCAATTAATTGTAATAATTAATTGGGGTTTTATGGCCTGCGAGCCATTTTTTTCTCAACTTGTGAGATTTATTTTATTTAGTACAGTTGTTAGCTAGTGCTAGATAAAGTAGATTGTTAGCCAAGATTGAAGAAAAAAAAAAGAGAGAAGCCCAAAGCCAAAAGGAGCCACAAAAGATGGAGCATGGAGCATGGAGCATTCCACATGACTATGAAGGATGGACCAAAAGATCAAGACGCATGGAGATGTGTTGCTTTTAGGATTCATAGATAATTCCATTGGCTTCGAATTATCTTAGTCTAGAAAAGGCCATATTCACATCACGTTTATTTTTGTTTTGTGGTTGTTTATTTTATTGTCTTATTATTTTGTGGTTGGTGTATGGTTGATGCATGCAATTAGGATAATAAGATAATAAGACAACCCCGATCTATTATTTGGAGTTGTGCCCAAACTCAAATAGATAGATTAGTTGATATTGATCAACAAAACAATTAAAATTTGAATTTAAAATCCCTCAAAATTCAAATATTGTGTTCTTGCCTTCTCGTTATTTAAACACTCATTATCATCATGATTTATCAAGTTCGTGCGTGCCAAAGCATGGCGACTTGGTTCATAATGATGGAATGCGATGGCACAAGCTAGTAATGCGCAATTGTTTAAATAAGAGGTTAAACACAACTAGGCTATTAATATGATTAAAACCTAGAGGCAACCAATTGGGATTATCCATAAAGATGGATAAATAAGGAGTTATTTGCCCAATTGAACCAAGACTTGCATGGGATGCAATTGGAATTGTTCCTACCTAAAGTAGTCAAATTATGGGTGACTTGCCAAAGCAAGCTCATAAGGAGATGAAACATGGATCTTGGCCGACTAGAAAATATAAGGATATTTTCCGCATTAATATCTTGAGGGTTTTTAATCCGTAGTAAAATAGTGGGAGCTATGTTTAACAATTTAATTCCTTGTTAAATATAGTTATATGTCAAAAACTTTGCATAATCCTATTGTGTTGAGTACCCATGGAATTAAACAAATAAAAACGCGACTCTATCTATTTGTTAGACTGGTATAAAATTGAGAATTGTTCTCAAAATAAAAGAGAATTTGTTGTACTTCGTAGAACATAAAGTTCTCTTCCACCGACAACCAAAACACACTAAAACCTATGAAAGGAACACCAAAGAATGGTTCTTTGGTTGTGACTTGCCTCATGATTAGCTGCCATGAACTCTGAGTTTGGAAGCAAGAAGAGAAACATGGAGACGTATAATATGATCATACATTGAAAGAAGCTCTTTCAAAAGAGCGAGCTAGACATGAAAGGTTTGAAGTGTTGCTCCACTTTGCGTTATGCAAATAAGCTAATTAAATATGATTAAAACATTTGTGGGCATTATCTATGAGATAGATAAAAAATAAACGGTTATTCACCCAAGTGGATCAAGAATTTCATTGGATGCAATTATAGTTTTATTCAAAGGAGATTTACTCAATATGATTGAGGGTTACTAAACAAAACACTTGTAAAGGGCATAGGCAAAACTGTTAATGGTTAACGGCATGGGTAAGGGAAAATGGTTTGCGCCGACCCCATGGGTATAAAGCAAGCTTGTTGCTAAAACCAAGTTGCCTCGAAGTCCCATAGGTGGTGTAGAGGAAGAGAAACTACCCAAAGGACCTGGAAGTAAATAATAAAGGAATTATGAATTCCGATTTGGGTATTTTTGTTATAGAAATCAATGTGTCTATCTCATCATCATAAATTATATGATACTAGATGAGGATCTCACATTTATGGAAGTGTGGAGGATCTCAAGAGATAAAGACAATTGGATAAGGAAGAAATAGTCCTACACGTGGGGCTATGAAGCAAGGGTTGCTGAATAAGCCGTAGGGAATTATTTCTACCTTTAAGAAATTGTTCATGAATTAGACAAAGCAATTATGTCCCTGCTATGAGTAGGGACATTATCATAGTTTTTTGTTTGGACAAGAAAGCTACTTATCATAATAAAGGACAAACGTTGTTCCATTTATTCTAATATGCATTATTGTAATGCAATTTTGTCTAAGAGGATTGTATATCCTTGATCATGATAATTTTATCTATAACATTAATACCAAGAAGTTTGCATATAATGATATGAACTTCACTTATCTTTAGCATTATCGTTTAGGCCTCATAAATAAGAGATACATATCTAGAACTCTATGAGGATGCTTTCCGGAACTCATTTGATTATTGAATCATATGAGAAATGTAAGACGTATTAGGAAAATATATGATATTTTGGGAATCATACATATTGATGTATGCCGCTAAACACAAATGCTAAAGATGTTTTTCAGTACTTCATCATGTTTACTGATGGGATCAAAGAAATATGGATTTGTGTATCTTATGAAGAAACAAATCAGGATCCTTTGAATTGTTCAAAGTATTCAGGAATGAAGTAGAGAACCAGCTTGGAAAAAGTATTAGGGCTCTACGATTGGATCGTAGAGGAGAGTACTTGAGCCAAGAGTTTGACAAGAATCAATGGGAGTGTTGGATATGATCCAAAACTCGCTCCACCTAGAACGCCACATGGGTTTGGCATGTCTAAAAGAAGAGTTCGAACCTTGTAGGACACGGTTCGGTCCATGATGAGTCAAACAGAACTTCCAGTTTACTTTTGGGGCTATGCTCTAATTACAGTAAATTTCGCCCTTAACCTTGTTCCATCAAAAACGAATTATGAGAAACACATGGACTAGGAAGTGTCCTAGTAAGTCGTTCATAAAGTATTTGGGTCATGAAGTTTATGTAAAAGAGTTTACAAATAAACTTGGACCCAATTCGGATAAATGCTTTGTGGGATATACTCAAAAGGATATTATTTCTACAACCCAATCGAGAACAAACTGTTTGTTGCTCGAACCACAATGTTTCTAGGTAGAGATTGTATCTAAATGAAACAGTGGGAGGACAGTAGAACTTGAAGAATTTCAAGAACCACAACAGAACATTGAATCTTTTGATGGAACATGAGCAGGATCACAAGGTTTTGTGGAGCAACCTACTCAGAAAACACAAGAACCTCGTAGGTGAGTTAGGATATATCGAGGGACTAGAGAAATAAGGATTTCTCATAACCCGTGATATATTGCTCATCGAGATGAGCCTACAACCTATGAGATGGCCACGTGTGGGCCATACTCTCAGAAATGGCTAGGAGCCATGGGATACAAAATGGAATCCATGTATACCAACAAAGTATGGACTTTGTTGGAACCACCTAAAAGGTGTAAGTGGGTTATGAGGAAACCAACATGGATGGTAATATGGTAACCTTTAAGGGACAATTGGTTGGGTAAGGATTTCATGTGAGTTCTGTAGGGTTTTGATTCATGGATGCGCAACGGAAGCATAAACAATCATAAAACCTTGCAAAACCCTCCAAGGATCACAAGTCAAGAGAAATAACGACGGTAAGGGTTAGAAATCAATAACACACCTTAGGGTTCTCCTTTGATGACTTCAAACGCGAATTGTGTCACGTTCTCTATGGTTGATCCACGCCTAGAGTTGATCTAGATCTCCCAAGTCCTTGGTGCTAGCCCGGAAGAGGAAGATGAAGAAGAATCATGCAAAACGAGACCCAAAAAGGAGGTCTCGGCCTCATTGTGGCCGACGGGGACGGGGCGGCGGCAAGGGGCGGTCGGCTCCCTTGTTGCTTGCTCTCTCTCCTTTTGTTCTCTCCCACACTTTGCTATGTCCAATAATGAGCATAAGTAATATGGGAAGGAAGGAAGGAAGGTCCTTTATATAGTCCAACAACTCCTTGCCAACTACCTAAAGGACTTATTCTAGTCCTACTAGAATTCAATTTAGTCCCTTCCTTGCAAATTAGTCCCTACTAAGTTTGCAAGGGTTTGCAAAGTGATCCTTCTAATTAATCAATCCAATTAATTAATTCCCAAATCTAGTTCAACTCTATGTAGCATGTCACCCCATAGGTTCTATCTAGTTGGTAGCAACTATTTGCTAATATGGAGCGGTCTCTAGCAAAACATCCATTCTAGCCAACTAATAGAATAGTCATCTTGACAACCTTTGTACAAGTAATTGTCTCATCCCTTTGTCTCTATATCCGGATTGGACACGAGACATAAAAGTCACACTCGTATATCCAATCTATAGTTTCTCGATCCATGGGATTAGCCTTATTCATGCAAATAACATCAATATCCCATATTGATTTATTTGAGTCTGGCCAGACATTCTATAAGCACTATCCCTCAAGTGGCCTAGGATATTTGCTCCCGTTATGTGGGAGGGACAAATTTTATCTACGTCCACTACGATCTCTAAGCTTGCTTCTTATTGTATCCAGTACACGCCTTTATAACTACCCAGTTACGGTGTAGCGTTTAACGCTACCAAGATCACAATAATCCACAACTAGAATATCTAGTGACTTCAAGTCTAAGGATGACAATACCATTGCACCGCGAGAAGCGCTTGTGACTCAACATAACGTGTATGTAGCCTTCTCGGAGATGGGTCAATCCAGTGCAACATTCCCTAATGCACACCTATGTGTTGGATCGTGATATCTCCATATCAATCCAACCCCACACTAGTCTATAGATGATTGTCCCGTTAATCATTATACTTGACTAGGGATATTTAAGATAAACACCACAATTGTAAATCTAAGGACTTCATTATATTAAATATCCAATAAATAATAAATGAATTTCTAGCCACAAATAATTCACACTAAACTAGATTGCCTCTAGGGCATCTATTCCAATAGTCTCCCACTTGCACTAGAGCCAATCTGGCTCATCTCGTATGCCCATACTCCTAGTGTGCCCTTCATGCTTCCACTGCGTGAGAGGCTTTGTAAGCGGGTCTGACAGATTATCATCTGTAGAATTCTTGCATATCCGAACGTCTCCTCTATCGATAATATCTCGAATCAGATGAAACTTCTTGAGCACGTGCTTGGACTTCTGGTGTGACCTGGGTTCCTTCGATTGTGCGATCGCCCCAGTGTTGTCACAAAACAACTCAACTGGATCCGCAATGCTAGGGACCACACCAAGTTCACAAACAAACTTTCTGATCCAAACATTTGCTGCGCCATTTGCAGCAATGTACTCAGCCTCTGTTGTGGAATCAGCTACCGTCTCTTGCTTGGAACTCTTCCAGCTCACCGCTGCTCCATTCAGGCAAAACACATAACCCGATTGTGATCTAAAGTCATCTCTGTCGTTTTGGAAGCTTGCATCAGTGTAACCCCTTACACGCAACTCTTCCTCACCGCCAAATATCAAGAAGGCATCCTTAGTTCTTCTCAAGTACTTTAGGATGTTCTTGACTGCAATCCAGTGACTCTCACCCGGATTGGATTGGTATCTGCTTGTCATACTCAAGGCATATGACACATCTGGTCTAGTACATAACATGGCGTACATGATAGATCCGATGGCCGAGGCATAGGGAATTCTACTCATGCGTTCCTTCTCAATCTCATTGGAGGGACAACCACTCTTCGAAAGAGTGATTCCATGTGACATGGGCAAGAATCCCTTCTTGGAATCTTGCATGTTGAACCGTTTCAACACCTTATCAATATATGTACTTTGACTTAGGCCTAGCAACCTCTTAGATCTATCTCTATAGATCTTTATACCGAGTATATAGGCTGCTTCCCCTAAGTCCTTATTGAGAAACACTTTCCTAGCCAATCTTTAACAGATTGCAGCATGGGAATGTCGTTTCCAATGAGTAGTATGTCATCCACATACAAGACTAGAAAAGCTACAGAGCTCCCACTAACCTTCTTGTAGACACAAGACTCATCTTCGTTTCTGATGAAGCCAAACTCTTTGACCACCTCATCAAAACGTCGATTCCAAATCCTAGAAGCTTGCTTCAATCCATAAATGGATCGTTGCAGCTTACAGACTTTGTTGGCTTGCTTTGGATCCTCAAAACCCTCCGGATGTATCATATACACGTCCTCGAGGAGATTCCCATAAAGGAATGCTGTTTTGACATCCATCTGCCAAATCTCATAGTCGTGGTATGCTGCAATCGCAAGTAGGATTCGAATGGATTTGGTCATAGCGACTGGTGAAAAGGTTTCATCGTAGTCAATACCATGAATCTGTCTGAATCCTTTGGCCACCAATCGGCCCTTATAGGTAATCACATTACCATCCATGTCGATCTTCTTCTTGAAGACCCACTTGCACCCTACGGGCCGCGCCCCATCGGGTGGTTCCACCAAAGTCCATACTTTGTTGGTATACATGGATTCCATCTCGGATCTTATGGCTTCCAGCCACTTCTGAGAGTCTGGGCCACTCATGGCCTCCTCATAGGTAGTAGGATCATCATCTATGAGCATCGTGTCACCGGAATCGGTTACGAGAAGTTCATACCTCTCGGGTTCCTGGCGCACTCTACTAGATCTACGAAGCTCTTGTGTTACCTGAACAGGTTGCTCCACAACTATTTGTGGTTCCTGTTCATGTTCCATGATCGGTTCAGTGATTTGTGGTTCTTGAACCTCTTCAATTTCTACATCCCTCCCACTTGCTTCTTTAGAGACAAACTCTCTTTCTAGAAACACGCCGGTCCGAGCAACAAACACTTTGTTCTCGGTTGGATTGTAGAAGTAGTATCCCTTAGTTTCCTTAGGGTAACCCACAAATTTACACTTATCCGATTTCGGCCCCAGCTTGTCTGATTGTAAAAGTTTTACATAGACATCGCAGCCCCAAATCCTCATGAACGACAGTGTGGGACGCCTCCCACTCCACATCTCATATGGTGTCTTCATGACTGATTTAGATGGAACACGGTTAATGGTGAAAGCTGCACTTAATAGAGCGTAGCCCCAAAATGATAATGGAAGATCGGTTTGACACATCATAGATCGAACCATATCCAATAGGGTTCGATTCCTCCTCTCGGACACGCCATTCCATTGTGGCGTTCAGGGTGGAGTGAGTTGGGACACGATCCCACACTCTCTAAGATAGTCGTCAAACTCTTGGCTCAAGTATTCTCCTCCATGATCCGATCGTAGAGCCTTTATACTTTTGCCAAGTTGCTTATCTACTTCATTCTAGAATTCTTTGAACACTTCGGATTCGGATTTTGCCAAGTTGCAGGCGTGGCAAATGGCCCACACACATCGGTATGTATGAGCGCCAATTGCTCACTAGTCCTCTCACCTTTCTTATTGAAAGGAGACTTTGTCATTTTACCCAATAAACAAGCCTCACATGTCTCATATGATTCAAAATCAAATGAGTCTAGTAATCCATCCTTATGGAGTCTTGATACACGTTTCTCATTTATGTGGCCTAAACGACAGTGCCATAAATAAGCAGGAATTGTTATTATTTATTTTAATCCGCTTGGTATTAATGTTGTAGACAGGATTGCTTAGATCAAGGACATAAAGTCCATTAAATAATTGCGCACTAAAATAGTGAATATTATTTAAATAAAAGGAACAACAATTGTTCTTTATTGAAATAATAAAACCATCCTTGTCCAAAGAAGAAATAGAAATAATGTTTCTGCTCATAGCAGTCACAAAATAGCAATTATTTAATTCTAAAACTAATCCTGAAGGCAGAGATAGCTTGCACACGCCTATGGCCAACGCAGCAACCTTTGCTCCATTCCCAACGCGCACATCTACCTCCCCTTTAGCTAATCTTCTACTTCTCTTTAGATCCTTCATATTTCGACAAATATGAGATCCACATCCAGTATCTAATACCCATGATGTAGAGAAAGTTAAATTGACATCTACAACAAAAATACCTGCTGGTGGTGGAATCACTATTCCAAGCCTCTTGTCCTCCAGATATTTTGGGCAGTTCCTCCTCCAGTGTCCAGGCTGACTGCAGTAGTGTCACTCATCTTTAGTCACACCTTTGGCAATGCCACCAACAGGCTTAAGGGCAGGTTCCTTGGACTTGGCAACTGACTTGCCTTTGCCCTTGGAGGAAGAGGCAAACCTTTTGCCCTTTCCTTTCTGTACCATCATTATGGCCTTGACCTTAACCTTGTTGATGCTCTGTTCAGCCGTCCTCAACATATTGAGTAAATCTGGCAGTGGTTTAACGATCTCGTTCATGTTATAGTTCATAATGAACTGTCCATAACTCTCGGGCAACGATTGCAACACGAGATCTGTTGCCAACTCTTGGCCGACCGGGAACCCTAGTTGGGCGAGATTCTCCAAGTACCCGATCATTCGGAGTACATGGGGTCCCACCGGGTTCCCTTCTGCCAGATGACACTTGAACAGTGCCTTTGAGACCTCATACCTCTCTACCCTCACCTGCTCTTGGAAGAGCTGCTTTAGATGTTCAATCATATCGACAGCATTCATGTTTTCGTGTTGCTTCTGAAGCTCAGAAGTCATGGTGCAAAGCATAAGGCAGGCCGCATCATTAGACTCATCAACACGCTTTTGATACGCCTTTAGGGCAGCAGGTGTTTGGTTCTCTGGACCTTCTGGAACATGCTCCTCTATTGCGTACAGTTTCTTCTCTTGCTTGAGAACAATTCTCAAGTTTCTGTACCAATCAAGAAAGTTGGTTCCAGAGAGCTTGTCCTTCTCAAGGATAGATCGTAGGGAATGTTGTGAACTCGATGAGTTGTTTGATATTTGGAATTCTACAAAAAGGAAAATACGCAAGTTTTAGTATTTGTGAATTTTTGACTATATTCAATAATGGCTAGTTTATCAAATATAGCTCCCACTATTTTTCCACGGATTAATAACCCTCAAGATATTAATGCGGAAAATATCCTTATATTTTCTAGTGGGCCAAGATCCATCTTTCATCTCCTTATGAGCTTGCTTTGGCAAGTCACCCATAATTTGACTACTTTAGGTACGAACAATTCCAATTGCATCCCATATGCAACTCTTGGTTCAATTGGGCAAATAATTCCTTATTTATCCATCCATTTGGATAATCCCAATTGATTGCCTCTAGGTTTCTTAATCAAATTAATAGCCTAGTTGTGTTCAACCTCTTATCTAAACAATTGCACATTGTTACATGCCATCGCATTCCATCATGATGAACCAAGTCGCCATGCTTTGGCACGCACGAGCTTGGTAAATAATGATGATAATGAGTGTTTAAATAACGAGAAGGCAAGAACACAATATTTGAATTTTGAGGGATTTTTAAATTCAATTTTTTTAATTGTTTTGTTGATCAATATCAACTAATCTATCTATTTGAGTTTGGGCACAACTCCAAATAATACATCCGGGTTGTCTAATTATCTTATTATCCTAATTACATGCATCATCCATACACCAACCACACAATAATAAGACAATAAAATAAACAACCACAAAACAGAAATTATACGTGATGTGGATATGGCCTTTTCTAGACTAAGATAATTCCAAGCCAATGTAATTATCTATGAACCCTAAAACAAACACAACTCCATGCTCCATGCTCCATCTTTTGTGGCTTCTTTGGCTTTGGGCTTCTTTTCTTCAATCTTGGCTAACAATCTACTTTATCTAGCACTAGCTAACTTCTATACTAAATAAAATAAATCTCACAAGTTGAGAGAAAAATTGGCACGCAGGCCATAAAACCCTAATTAATTATTACAATTAATTGATCAGCTCGCAGGCCGTAAAACCAAACCACAAAATAAACATCCACATCAAACCACATCCTAAGGCCATATCCAATCACCATGCGATTTGCACATAGACAGTTAAAATCCAATTTTAACGCGCTTGGTCAATTTTAATTGTTTTTAGGATTTCTAGGCTTAAAACGGTCCATGGGCCCAACAATCAAATTGCCCGGGCCCAATAAAGTGAACCACAAGGCCCTAGGGCTGGCCCGGCCCAAAACCCACAAGCCTAGGCCGCGGGTTAGGGCCGCCCGGCCCCTAGGGCGGCCAATCTTGGGCGGCAAGCAAGGGGGCGGTATCTAGGGGGGCCGAACCTCCTTATGGGAGTTGTTTCGAAAACAACTCCCTTGCTTGGTGCCCAAGTTTGGTTGTTTCCTTGTTTTGGAAGAACTCCTTCTTCCCCGAGGATGCCCAAACCCTAGATCTAAGATCCTAAAATTTCTCAAACTCACCAATTGATGCATCAAATGCAAAAATTGGATCTTGTTATGATTAATTATTGACAAATTGCATCCAATGCTTGATTTGTCTTGTTTTACGCGATAAACAATCAAAATAAGGTGTAAAACAACTAAAACGTAACACATAAACCACGTTTATGCTCTACGACCTGTGGCTCTGATACCACTGTAGGGTTTTGATTCATGGATGCGCAACGGAAGCATAAACAATCATAAAATCATGCAAAACCCTCCAAGGATCACAAGTCAGGAGACATAACGATGGTAAGGGTTAGAAATCAATAACACACCTTAGGGCTCTCCTTTGATGACTTCAAACGCGAATTGTGTTACGTTCTCTATGGTTGATCCACGCCTAGAGTTGATCCTAGATCTCCCAAGTCCTTGGTGCTAGCCCGGAAGAGGAAGAGGAAGAAGAATCACGCAAAACGAGACCCAAAAAGGAGGTCTCGGCCTCCTTGTGGCCGACGGGGACGGGGCGGCGGCAAGGGGCGGTCGGCTCCCTTGTTGCTTGCTCTCTCTACTTTTGTTCTCTCCCACTCTTTGTTATGTTCAATAATGAGCATAAGTTATATGGGAAGGAAGGAAGGAAGGTCCTTTATATAGTCCAACAACTCTTTGCCAACTACCTAAAGGAGTTATTCTAGTCCTACTAGAATTTAATTTAGTCCCTTCCTTGCAAATTAGTCCCTACTAAGTTTGCAAGGGTTTGCAAAGTGATCCTTCTAATTAATTAATCCAATTAATTAATTCCCAAATCTAGTTCAACTCTATGTAGTGTGTGACCCCATAGGTTCTACCTAGTTGGTAGCAACTATTTGCTACTATGGAGCGGTCTCTAGCAAAACATCCATTCTAGCCAACTAATAGAATAGTCATCTTGACAACCTTTGTACAAGTAATTGTCTCAGCCCTTTGTCTCTATATCCGGATTGGACACGAGACATACAAGTCACACTCGTATATCCAATCCATAGTTTCTCGATCCATGGGATTAGCCTTATTCGTGCAAATAACATCAATATCCCATATCGATTTATTTAAGTCTGGCCAGACATTCTATAAGCACTATCCCTCGAGTGGCCTAGGATATTTGCTCCCGTTATGTGGGAGGGACAAATTCTATCTACGTCCACTACGATCTCTAAGCTTGCTTCTTATTCTATCCAGTACACGCCTTTATAACTACCCAGTTACGGTGTAGCGTTTAACACTACCAAGATCACAATAATCCACAACTAGAATATCTAGTGACTTCAAGTCTAAGGATGACAATACCATTGCACCGCGAGAAGCGCTTGTGACTCAACATAACGTGTATGTAGCCTTCTCGGAGATGGGTCAATCTAGTGCAACATTCCCTAATGCACACCTATGTGTTGGATCGTGATATCTCCATATCAATCCAACCCCATACTAGTCTATTGTTGATTGTCCCATTAATCATTATACTTGACTAGGGATATTTAAGATAAACAACACAATTGTAAATCTAAGGACTTCATTATATTAAATATCCAATAAATAATAAATGAATTTCTAGCCACAAATAATCACACTAAACTAAATTGCCTCTAGGTCATCTATTCCAACAAGTTCATAGTACAGACTATGACGAAATCTTTCCCAGCTGTGATGCTTTAATCCATTCGCATCTTGCTTGTAGAAATCTCTATAGATTGAGTCAGACTTCTAGAGTTGGATTCTTCGAATTGATGATGCAATCAAAGGAGTTTGGTTCCATCAATATTGAAGATGAGACTTGTGTTTACAAAAAGGTTAGTGGGAGCACAATTATTTTTCTGGCTTTGTATGTGGAGACATACTAATCATTGGGAATAATGTCCCTACTTGGCAATATTATGTAGATTGACTAGGGAATTAATCTTCAATGATAGACTTAGGCAAGCAACCTATGAAGATCTATGGAGATAGATCAAGATGGTTATGCGGCTTAAGTCATAGTACATAAATTGACAAAGGTGTTGAAATGGTTCAACATGTATAGAATATGGATTCTACCTATGTCACATGGAATTGGTCTTTTGAAGACTAGTTTTCTTTCCAATTAAATTGGGAAGGGACCACATGAATAAGATTCATGAGATACGCCATGTTATGTACTAGGCCAAGACGTGTCATATAGCATGACACAAAGATACCAGTAAAATTCAGGGTGAGAGGTACTGGATAAATTATCAAGATTATCCTTTAGTACTTGAGAAGAACTAAAGGATGAAATTTTGATAAATGGAGGATACGAAGAGTTTGTTGTAAGGGGTTACAGTGATGCGAACTTCAAATCTGACAAAGAAGATTTCAGATTATAAGTCGAGTTTTATGTTTTACGCTAGTGGGAGTGTCTGTGAGCTGGAAAGGTTCCAGGAAAGATTCAGTCGCTGATTCTAACCTAGAGGATTGAGTAAATTACTGCATGAGATGCACTTACTCAGAATATTCAATCTCAATCAAATTGTTGTTAGAGGAGATGTGAATGTTTGCAAGGTACCAGCCGATGTCTCGCCCCTAAGCAGTGTAAGCGTGGAGGGCCGCGCTAGATCAATAGGCATATGATGCAGGAGATTGACTCTAGTGCAAGTGGGAGACTATTGGAATAGTGCCCTAGAGGCAATCAATTAATTGTAACATTTATGGATTTACGATTCATTATGTTATCTATATGGAGATATGTTAACATGAATGAAGTCCTTTGCATATAAGTGTTATATTCTTAAATATCCCTAGTCAATTATAATGATTAATGGGACAATAATCTATATACTAGTATGGGGTTGGATTGATATGGAGATATCATGATCCAACACATAGGTGTGCATTAAGGGTAATGACGCACTCGATTAACCCATCTCCGAGGAGGCTATATACACGTTATGTTAAGTCACAAGCGCTTCTCGCGGTGGAATGGTATTGTCATCCTTAGACTTGAAGTCACTAGATATTCTAGTTGTGGATTATTGTGATTTTGGTAGCGTTAAACGCTACACCATAACTGGGTAATTATAAAGGCGTGTACCGCATACAATAAGAAGCAAGCTTAGAGATCGTAGTGGACGTAGATAGAATTTGTCCCTCCCACATAACAGGAGCAAATATCCTAGGCCACTCGAGGGATAGTGCTTATAGAATGTCTGGCCAGACTCAAATAAATCAATATGGGATATTGATGTTATTTGCACGAATAAGGATATCCCCATGAATCGAGAAACTGTTGATTGGATATACGAGTGTGACTTGTATGTCTCGTGTCCAATCCGGATATAGAGACAAAGGGATGATACAATTACTTGTACAAAGGTTATCAACATGACTATTCTATTAGTTGGCTAGAATGGATGTTTTGCTAGAAACTGCTCTATATTAGCAAATAGTTGCTACCAACTAGATAGAACCTATGGGGTCACACGCTATATAGAGTTGAACTAGATTTGCGAATTAATTAATTGGATTAATTAATTAGAAGGATCACTTTTCAAAACCTTGCAAACTTAGTAGGGACTAATTTTCAAGGAAGGGACTAAATTGAATTCTAGTAGGACTAGAATAAGTCCTTCAGGTAGTTGGCAAGGATTTGTTGGACTATATAAAGGACCTTCCTTCCTTCCTTCCTTCCTTCCCACACTTATGATTTATTAGATCATAACTTGAGTGGGAGAGAACAAAAAGGAGAGAGAGAAAGAAGGCTATGGAGCTCGCCGCCCCTAGCCCGCCGCCCGTTCCCGTCGGCCACAAGGAGGCCGAACCTCCTTTTTTTGGTCTCGTTTTGCGTGATTCTTCTTCCCCTTCCTCATTCCGGGCTAGCACCAAGGATTGGAAGATCTAGTCTTCAACTCTAGGCGTGGATCAACTATAGAGAACGTGACACAATTCGAGTTTGAAGTCATCAAAGGAGAACCCTAAGGTGTGTTATTGATTTCTTCCTTTACCATCGTTATGTCTCTTGAATTGTGATCCTTGTAGGGTTTGTCATGGTTTATTATTTTTTCCATTGCGCATCCATGAATCAAAACCCTACAAAAGATAGAACAATATATACCTTTTCAGCATGATCTCTAAGAAAGTGATGTCTCACATCTATGTGCTTTGTCCTTGATGTAGGGTTTAGATCATGGATACGCAGCGGAAGAAATAATTATCCATTCAAGACCTTCCAAGGATCAGAGGAAGATAATCACAACGATGGTAAGGGAAAAACAAGCAAAACACCTTAGAGATCTCCTGTGATGGCTTGTAACGTGAATTGTGTCACATATTTACGGTTGATCCACGCCTAGAGTTGAGATACAGACCTTCCTTATCCTTTGTTCTAGATTGGACCGGAGGAAAAGGAAGAAGAAATCACACAACGAAGATCAAAGAGGAGGCCTCTCTTTGATGCCGACTGGTAGGGGGCGGACTTAAGGGGCGGTCGGCCTTTTGTGGTCTTGCTCTCTCTCTTTTGTTTCCTTCCCACTCAACTTATGTTATGAGCATTAGTATGGGAAGGAAGATAGGAGCATCCTTTATAGTCCAACAACTCCTTGTCAACTACCTAAAGGCCCTTCCTAATCTTACATGAATTCAGATTAGTCCCTTCCTTACATATTAGTCCTACTAAGTTTGCAAGGTGTTGCAAAGTGATCCTTCCAATTAATTAATAATATCAATTAATTATCAAATCTAGTTCAACCCTATTGGGCGTGAGACCCCATAAGTTCTATCTAGTTGGTAGCAACAATTTGCTAATATGGAGCGGTCTCTAGCAAGACATCCATTCTATCCAAATAATAGAATAGTCATCTGAAAAACCTTTGTGCAAGTAATTGTTTCATCCCTTTGTCTCAATATTTAGATTGGACATGAGACATATATGTCACACTTGTATAACCAATCCATAGTTTCTTGATCCTTGGAATAGCCTTATTCGTGCAAATAACATCAACATCCCATATTGATTTATTTGAGTATGGCCAGACATTCTATAAGCACTATCCCTCGAGTAGCCTAAGATATTATGTGGGAGGGACAATATCTATCTACGTCTACTACGATCTCTAAGCTTGCTTCTTATTGTATCCGGTACACGCTTTTATAGCTACCCAGTCACGGTGTACCGCTTGACGCTACCAAAATCTCAATAATCCACAACTAGACAATCTTGTGACTTCAAGTATAAGGATGACAATACCGTTGTCACCACGAGAAGCGCTTGTGACTCAACATAACATGTATATAGCCTTCTCGGAGATGGGTCAATCTAGAATGCCATTACCCGTAATGCATACTGATAACTCCTTAATAAGAGTTATCCTACGTAAACTTTACATTTTTATTTGTGTGAGTTTCGGTGCAAAGTGCCGAGATTTGAGCCAAAATATAGAGAAAATGCACTTTTGGATGTTTTTGAGCTTTAAAACACAATCTGAGCGTTTCTTAATGGTTTTGAGCATGATTTTGATAATCTATCACATTTAATCTTCACGGTATTGTTCGTGTTGTTGTTTGACAGGAATTACACATGCGGAAATCAAGTGGATAGAAGAAACGAGCTTCAGAATAGAAGAAAAAGACGGATTTGGCGCATTTTGGATGTTTTTGCCAAATTTGGGCAATAATTGAGAAAAACGAGAAAACAGTCCGGAAACGGAGATTTCTCTACATAGTTGAATTATACGTCGCAAAAGGAATCCAAAGGTGCAAAAATCACATTCATCGGAGTTCGGGATCAAAATCCGGGTTCTTATTTGCTTTTCAAAAAGCTTAGTTGCTTTTCCAGGAGGTTTTAGAGAAAATTAAGGATGTTTTGAGGATATTTTGAGTTCTAAAACGAAGATGGAAGTGAGACTGGTGGCAATTGAAAGTAGACTCGAAGAGCTTTCCAACGGCGGGTCACGGAGCTAAAAAGGAAGTCGGATGAGAATGTTATGGCACGGAGGATGTTAGAAAAGAAAAGCTGAAAATTGGCTAAGTGTCAACTGGTCACACGACCTCTGTCAAAAAATCACACGACCTGGTGGCAAAAAGGAGCAAAATCCGAAATTTTTGAAACAGGTCAAACAACCTAGTTTCAGAGGTCACACGACCTGTTGAGAAAAGCTGAAAAATTTCTAAGTCTTGAACAGGTCACACGACCTAGTTCATTAGGTCGCACGACCTGATGGCCTGTAGAAGTTTTTGGACATAACTTGGGGCTATTTTGTAATTACTTGTAACTTGTTCTAAACTTTTTGGGGACTTATTAGAAGGGGTAAGGGCTAGTTTTATCGGTATTTGAAGGTTGGAGAACGTGCTTGGAGCTTGGAGAACTTGCGTGGAGCTCTTGGATCATTCGTTTGGCTTCTCAAACTCTATTTCTACTCTAGTTTTGCTATTTTGATCACAAAACTTTGTATTGTGATCATGTTTTTGAGTAGCTAAACTCTTTTATCAGGGTATCTCATAGGGATCTAGGTTTGGATCACTTTGTTGACGGTTTATGGATTTGCTTTCATGCTTTAGAGCTTAATTGATGATTTCTTATCTAGTTATGTGTGTTTTATGCGTTTAATTCATCTTTTATATTGGTAGCCGTCTTGATAGGATTGAGTTAGGTCGTGAACGATAGATACATCTACATTTTATTTCCCGGAATGTTGAAACACACACTAGCCATATCTAGGGTTGAGAAATCTTGCTAGTTAGCTAAGAACAAAGAGTAGACTAATGATCATATCGCGTATTTAAACTTGATTAGACTAGACAGACCAGCTTTGATAGTTTGAATATAGGTGTTGGTTGAGACATCTTCAACATAAACGTGCTTGTTTAGCTAGATAAAGAATCATCGTGTTAGTAGAACATAAATCCAACATAGCGTGACCAGCCTAGGGACCCGTAGAGATATCCTGACTTCGTAAAACTCTGAGAAAATCCTACAATATTTAGTCTTTATCAATTGTGAAACAATTTGATCGATTAATAGAGATTCGTACTTTCTTTAATTTCGTAGACTTTAGCAAACAAACAACTGCGATTGGCCCTCATAAGGTTAATAAGTCTTAACTAGCTTACAAGAATTCCTTTGGATTCGAAAAACCTGGATTTACCGAATTATTACTAAACTGACAGTCGTACACTTGCGTTTTGATCGTGTCAAGTAATTGGCGCCGTTTCCAGGGACTTCAGTTGAATTAGTAAGAATTATTAACTTTAGGGAATTTATTTTTTTGTTTTTGTTTATTTTTTTGTTAATCTAACATGCTTCATAGTGAATGATTGTGCATACATCTTGGTAATCATGTGGGGGAAGAATTACTATGGGCAATCCTCGAGATATAATCCGTACTACGCCAATGGATATAAGTACACCCCTCCTTCTTCCAATCAAGAAGATGAGATGATTAAATCCATATTGGATCACATGTTAGCTAAATTGGATAGAATTGAGGAACGGGTGAAGAAGAATGATCAAACTCTCCAACAATTGGAAGGAATTTATCGTGGAGTGGCAGATGCATATATTGACGATGAGCCAAGCAGCAACATTCCTGACTTAGTTGTGGAGTGCGAAGAGGAAGATGAAGAACCTCCAGATGTCTATAATACTATGTGTGGCGAAGTAATAGACCATTGTGATGTTATAGACTCGGATTCGGACTCAGATTGGGATGACGTTGTGACGCCTATGCAGTTGGTGCCTTGTATAATTCCCGAGTCATGGCATGAGTGGGAGAGTGTGGACATTGTGAGCTTAAGGCCGGTTGATATTGAAAATGTTTTTTTTTTTAAAACAAGCTCGTAAGTGCGCCGAGGATGTGATGCATCCACTCGATGAGGATCATTGCCTAGATGAAGCATGCCATGAGTTTAGGAAATTATTACACAGAGATTAAGAAAGACCCCAATTCTATGCAATAAATGAATTGCCACCTGTGATTCCAAGACAAACACTAGTAAAGGAAGCAGTCAAGACGTCACTCCTTGCCATTACTGTTCCACTCGGGATTATATTTCCACATGACCAGTTTTCAATGACATTAATTGTGAAAAATTGGAAGAAGAAGAAGAAGAGGAGAGGTACAAGGAGTCATGATGTGGTAAATGAATTCTCGAGAAGACTGATGGTCAAGGAGTGGAAGCACAAGAAGAAGAAATTTTTAAAGGCCGTATTTTACAACTTCTTCGTGCCATGTGCGTCTCATGCGTGCTCATTTGAGAAGAGACAAAGAGATAAGCGATGGTGGAAGAAGAAAAAGTGGAGAGAAAAACCTCCTTAACATCTTTTGAGGTAACTGGGTCGGGTCGTCGACCTTAAATTACAAGGCGCTTGTTAGGAGGAAACCCAAACTGTTTATTTGCATTGGATTAGGGAGTGCGTTTTTAATACAGTTGTGTTGTGTTTTATTTATATTATTTATGGATAGATGAGAGCGAGGGACTAATGATGTTTCCAAGTGACATATATGAGAAGGTTATGGTAGAATCTACCCCGGTGTGCCATGGCACTCATGAACTTCACAAGAACTCGTCTAGGCGAGTTGGGGATTCTTCAGACATGGATTTTAGTAGAGGAGGGCAGTCGACCCCCGTGTGCGAGAACACATTGACTGTATAGGAGAATGGTGGAGGAGTCACTACCAATGCTTGGGGACTTGTTGGCGCGTATTTCTTTAGCTGATTTTTGTGTCTCTTTTATTATATTATCTCATCTACTGGCCCTACACATTGATTGATGAGTCTTCTTGCATAATCTCTAAATTTGTTGAGGACAACAAAGCAATCAGTGTTGGGGCGGTTTAACTGGCCACTAGCCAAATGTGTCTTGCATAGCCAGCTACATGTAGGATGTTTAGTTCGTATTGTGAGTCAATGTTGTGGTTTATGTTATGTTTTTATTTACATTATCGTATTGTGTAGTATAGATTTAGATATTGTCTACATGTTTGATAATTGAGTCTACCCACCAAAGAGTTGAGTTGTGTAGTGTAAATTTTTTTTCGTGTCTAAGCCTTGCATATAGAGTTAGGATAATATGAAAATCTATAAAAAAAAGGTAGAAAATTAAAAAATTTGAGAAAAGACAATTTGAGAAGCTTAGAATTGGTTTAGGTCGTGAGATATGAACACTTTAGGCATAGG
Organism: Linanthus parryae; assembly: GCA_023055425.1. Taxonomy (NCBI): domain Eukaryota; kingdom Viridiplantae; phylum Streptophyta; class Magnoliopsida; order Ericales; family Polemoniaceae; genus Linanthus; species Linanthus parryae. Next base: position 130,753,283 of record JALGPY010000001.1, read on the forward strand.
GCTAGTAAGTGTAGAGAGAATGTCATTACGGGAATTCCTACCTATTTTCAAACTAAATGAAATTTTAAAAGTTAAATTGTGTGTTCTTTTTTTCTACAAGAGTTGATCTTGGTGTTAGCTAAACAAGCCGAACGTTCATCTTGTCCGTCTTAGGTAGTCGCCAGCCCGCCTCGTAGTGGCACACAGAACAGCTGTGCGAGGATGTGTATTAGAGCACTCACTGCTTTTAGATATTGCCTTGTAGGACCACCAGAGAACCCTAAACCCTAATTTATACTTGGATTTATTGTTAGCCTCTTTGAACTAGGGAGACGATTCTTGGCCTTCATCATATATCGTTTAGAATCACATTTTAGAGCGTTACGAGGGAGCAGTAGCTGAGGGGGTTCGTTGAGGGAGTACTTCATTATATATTTTTTTGTGAGTTCTACAGATCGCTTGTGCTTTAGTTGATATTTACAAGGGGATGCGAGGGTGAGTGAGTTGGCTTGCACACGAAGGTGTGGCGGTGTTCCATGTCATTACATCGTGGACACAGTAGTGGAGAGCCTAAGTGCATGACGTCTAATCCGCACAAAAATGGGATTGGTTGTTCTTGATTGGTGGAACGTGATAGGTACTGGATTTCTATCATCTTGGTGTAGGAGGTTCGGTTGGATTAGGCACGTGACATATATCTTATTTGACTACTTGAGAGTGGGATATGACTGCACTCTAGTGTGGGGGTGTCGACATTTGACTACGGACATAGAGATTGTGCATTCACGACTCCACCCCCATACACGCTTTGACTTTGACGGTTGGCATCGCGCTTCATGGAGTTAGGGGGAGATGTATTATTATTGTGATATACATTCATGGATTTGTTTATGTCCTTTCTGTGACATTATTATACTGCTTGATTCTTGCAGGAGGACCACTCATATTTATTTGAGTGTATTGATATTTGATTGAGAGAAAGAAAGAAGAAAAAGAGAGGAAAAATAGAAAAAAAAAAAGAAAATAGAGAAAACAAGGAGAGGAATGAAGAAAGAATACAGTTGTGCTTATTGGAAAACGAGTGGTGAAAGTTCCTAGTTCCAAATTAAAGACAAAGATGATTTTTTGCATAGCATTCGCTTTGATGACCACATGATTGACATGGTACCGGGGGTTTGAGGGGATTAAGGGCCGGAGTCGGTGAGATTCGGGTTGTGGATTCCAATCATCAAGGAGAGGGTGTGTGAGATATGGTGTTTGGTGAGCTTAGGTGACGCTTTAGGACTTTTTTGCTTCATACATGTTATATCATTTTTGTCCTTAAGCCTCATCATATTTAACCATTAGCAGAATAGGAGCTCGGACTGTGAATGTAGCTTAGCCTTGGTTAAACTCTTATTTTTATCAGCACACATGAAGAGGTAGGTTGTTCTTTATAGTAAAGTTGAGCTTTCTATACTAACTATGGGGAATTACTTGTTGTCGAATCTAGTTTCGCTTCACACCTCTTGTCTAACTTTTTCATCATCCATGAGCATCAGTCTATGTTATCAAAATTGCCTGATCTCACAAAAAGAAATAATTTAAAAGCTTTTATGTGTTTAAGATCGAGTCTATATTTTCATTGCACCATCTTGCTGCATTAGTTGTGTCGTGAGTCATGTTAGAGTCGTTTGAGTCTTATTGGCTAGTAGACAATTAAATGCAGTAGATGAGACTTTGCACGGGACGCGCAAATGGCAAGTGTGGGGGTATTTGATAAATCCTTCATAAGAGTTATCCTACGTACATTTTACATTGTTATTTGTGTGCTTTTTCGGTTCCAAGTTCCGAGATTTGAGCTAAAATATAAAGAAAATGCACTTTTTGATGTTTTTGAGCTTTAAAGCACAATCCGGGCGTTTCTTAATGGTTTTGAGCATGATTTTGATAATTTATCATATTTGATATTCTCGGTAGTGTTCGTGTTGTTGTTTGACAAGAATTACTCCTGCGGGAATCAAGTGGATAAAAGAAACGAGCTTCGGAATAGAAGAAAACGGCGGATTTAGCGCATTTTGGATGTTTTCGCCAAATTTGGGCAATAATTGAGAAAAATGATAAAACAGACCGGAAAAGGAGATTTCTCTACATGGGTGAATTATAAGTCGCAAAAGGAATGTAAAGGTACAAAAATCACATTCATCGGAGTTCGGGATCAAAATTCGGGTTCTTATTTGCTTTTCAAAAAGCGTAGTTGTCTTTCCAGGATGTTTAGGAGCAAATTAAGGATGTTTTGAGGATATTTTGAGTTCTACAACGAAGATGGAAATGAGACCGGTTGCAATTGAAATAAGACTCGAAGAGCTTTCCAACGGCGGGTCACGGAGCTAAAACGCAAGTCGGGTGAGAAAGTTATGGCACGAAGGATGTCAGAAAAGAAAAGCTGAAAATTGACTAAGTGTCAACAGGTCACACGACCTCTGTCAACAGGTCACACGACCTAGGTCACACGACCTGGTGAAAAAAAGGAGAAGAATCATAAATTTCTGAAACAGGTCACACGACCTAGTTCCAGAGGTCACACGACCTGTTAAGAAAAGCTGAAAATTTTCTAAGTCTTGAACAGGTCAAGACCTAGTTCATCAGGTCGCACGACATGATCGTCAGCAGTAGTTTTTGAAAACAACTTGGGGTTATTTTGTAATTACTTTTAACTTGTTCTAAACTCTTCAGGGACATATTAGAAGGGGTTAGGACTAGTTTTATCGGTATTCGAAGGTTGGAGAACATGCTTTGAGCTTGGAGAACTTGCGTGGAGCTCTTGGATCATTCGTTTGGCTTCTCAAACTCTATCTCTACTCTAGTTTTGCTATTTTGATCATGAAACTTTGTATTGTGATCATTTTTGAGTAGCTAAACTCTTTTATCAGGGTATCTCGTAGGGATATAGGTTTGGATCACTTTGTTGACGGTTTATGGATTTGCTTTCATGCTTCAAAGCTTAATTGATGATTTCTTATATAGTTATGTGTGTTTTATGCGTTTAATTCATCTTTTCTATTGGTAGACGTACTGATAGGATTGAGTTAGGTTGTGAACGATAGAGACATCTACGTTTATTGCCCGGAATCTTGAAACACACACTAGCCGTATCTAGGGTTGAGAAATATTTCTAGTTAGCTAAGAACAAAGAGTAGACTAATGATCATATATAACGCGTATTTAAACTTGATTAGACTAGAGAAATGAGCTTTGATAGTTTGAATATAGGTGTTGGTTGAGACATATTGAATATAAACGTGCTCGTTTAGCTAGATAAAGAATCATCATGTAAGTAAAACATAAATCCAACATAGCGTGACAAGCCTAGAGACCCGTAGAGATATCCTGACTTCGTAAAACTTTGACAAAACCCTACATTATTTAGTCTTTATTAATCGCGAAACAATTTGATCGATTAATTGAGATTCGTACTTTCTTTATTCGTAGACTTTAGCAAAAAACAACTGCGATTGGCCCTCATAAGGTTAATAAGTCTTAAATAGTTTACAAGAAGTCCTTTGGGTTCGACAAACCCGAATTTACCAGAAGTATTACTAAACTGACAGCCGTACACTTGCGGTTGGATCGTGTCACATACCCATGTGTTGGATCATGATATCTCCCTATCAATCCAACCCTATACTAGTCTATAAGTGATTGTCCTATTTAATCATTATAACTTACTGGGGATATTTAAGATAAACAACGCAATTGTAAATCGAATGACTTCATCATATTAAATATCCAATAAAAAATACAATGAATATTCTAGCCAAAAATAAGTTCATACTAAACTATATTGCCTCTAGGGAATCTCTTCCTAAATTCCACTTGCACTAGAGCCAATCTGACGCATCACGTATGCCAATGCTCTTAGAGTGCCCTTCATGCTTGCGCTGAACAAGCGGCTTTGTAAGAGGATCTGACAGATTCTCATCTGTAGGAATCTTGCATATTCGAACGTCTCCTCTATCGATAATATCTCGAATCAGATGGAACTTCCTGAGCACGTGTTTGGATTTCTGGTGTGACATGGGTTCCTCTGATTGCGCAATCGCTGCGGTGTTGTCGCAATACAACTCTATTGGATCGGCAATGCTAGGAACCACACCAAGTTCAGAAACGAATTTCCTAATACAAATAGCTTCCTTTGCTGCGCCATTCGCTGCAATGTACTCAGCCTCTGTTGTAGAATCAGTCATCGTCTCTTGCTTGGAACTCTTCCATCTCACCGCTGCTCCATTCAGGCAAATCATCTCTGTCGGTTTGGAAGCTTATATCCGTGTAACCCCTTACACGCAACACTTCCTCACCCCCAAATATCAAGAACACATCTTTTTTTTTCTCAAGTACTTAAGAATGTTCTTGACCGCAATCCAATGACTCTCACCCGGATTGGATTGGTATCTGCTTATCATACCCAAGGCATATTACACATCTGGTCTAGTACATAACATGGCGTACATGATGGATCCTATGGCCGACGCATAGAAAATCTGACTCATGCGTTCCTTTTCAATCTCATTGTAAGGACAATCACTCTTCGAAAGAGTAATTCCATGTGACATGGGCAAAAATCCCTTCTTGGAATTTTGCATGTTGAACCACTTCAACATCTTGTCTATATATATACTTTGACTTAGGCCTAGCAGTCGTTTAGATCTATCTCTATAGATCTTTATACCAAGTATATATGTTGCTTCCCTTATGTCCTTCATCGAGAAACACTTTCCTCGCCAATCTTTAACATATTGCAGCATTGGAATGTCGTTTCCAATGAGTAGTATGTCATCTACATACAAGACCAGGAAAGATACAGAGCTCCCACTAACCTTCTGGTAGACGCACGACTTATCTTCGTTTCTGATGAAGCCAAACTCTTTGCCTACTTCATCAAAACGTCGATTCCAACTCCTATAAGCTTGCTTCAACCCATAAATGATCGTTGCATCTTACAGACTTTGTTGGATTGCTTTGGATCTTCATAACCCTCCGGCTGTATCATATACACGTCCTCGAGTAGATTCCTATAAAGGAATGCTGTTTTGACATCCATCTGCCAAATCTCATAGTCGTAGTATGCTGCAATAGCAAGTAGGATTCAGATGGATTTGGTCATAGCGATTGGTGAAAATGTTTCATCATAGTTTATACCATGAATCTGTCCGAATCCTTTAGCCACCAACCGGCCCTTATAGGTAATCACATTACCATCCACGTCGATCTTCTTCATGAAGACCCACTTTCACCCTGTGGGTCGCGCCCCTACGGGTGGTTCCACCAAAGTCCATACTTTGTTGGCATACATGGATTCCATCTCGAATATCATGGCCTCAAGCCACTTCTGAGAGTCCGGCCCTTTCATGGCCTCTTCATAGGTAGTTGGCTCATCGTCTATGAGCATCATGTCACCAGTCTCAGTCACGAGAAGTCCATACCTCTCGGGTACCCTGGCGCACTCTACTAGATCTACAAAACTCTTGTGTTACTTGAACAGGTTGCTCCACAACCTGTTGTGGCTCCTGTTCATGTTCCATAACCGAATTAATAATTTGTGGTTCTTGAACAGGCTGCTCCACAACTTCTTGCGGTTCATGTTCGTGTTCCATAGTAGGATCAGTGCTTTGTAGCTCTTGAACTTCTTCAAGTTATACATTCCTCCCACTTGCTTCTTTAGATACAAACTCTCTTTCTAGAAACACGCCGGACAAGCAACAAACACTTTGTTCTCAGTTGGATTGTAGAAGTAGTAACCCTTAGTTTCCTTAGGGTACCCCCACAAACTTACACTTATCCGACTTGGTCCCTAGCTTGTCTGAATCTAAACACTTAACATAGACATCGCAACTCCAAATCTTCATGAACAACAGTTTAGGACGCCTTCCACTCCACATCTCATGTGGTGTCTTCATGACTGATTTGGATGGAACACGGTTAATGCTGAAAGTTGCACTCAATAGAGAATTGCCCCAAAATGACAATGGAAGATCGATTTGACACATCATAGATCGAACCATATCTAATAGTGTTCGATTCCTCCTCTCGGACACGCCGTTCCACTGTGGCGTTCCGGGTGGAGTGAGTTGGGACACGATCCCACACTCTCTAAGATAGTCGTCAAACTCTTGGATCAACTATTCTTCTCCCCCATCCTATTGTAGAGCCTTGATAATTTATCCAAGTTGCTTCTCTACTTCACTCTTGAATTCTTTGAACCTTTCAAAGGATTCAGATTTGGCCTTCATAAGGTATACAAATCCATATCTATTGAAATCAACAGTAAATGTTATGAAGTAGACGTTACCACCCCTGGCAGGCGTGGCAAATGGTCCACAGACATCAGTATGTACGAGTGCCAATTTCTCACTAGTCCTCTCACCTTTCTTATTGAAAGGGGACTTTGTCATTTTTCCCAACAAACAAGCCTCACATGTGTCATATGATTCAAAATCAAATGAGTCTAGAAATCCATCCTTATGGAGTCTAGATACACGTTTCTCGTTTATGTGGCCTAAACATTGCCATAAGTAAGCAGGATTTAAATCATTTATTTTGATCCTCTTAGTATTAATGTTGTAGACATGATTGCTTAGATCAAGGACGTACAGTCCATTAAATAATTGCGCACTACAATAGTGAATATTATCAAAATAAATGGAACAACAATTTTCCTTTATTGAAATAATGAAACCTTCCTTGTCCAAACAAGAAATAGATATAACGTTTCTGCTCATAGCAGGCACAAAATAGAAATTATTTAATTCTAAAACTAATCCTGACGGCAGAGACAGCTCGTACACGCCTACGGCCAATGCAGCAACTTTTGCTCCATTCCCAACGCGCAGGTCTATCTCTCCTCTTGTCCGCCAAATATTTTGGGCAGTTCCTCCTCTAGTTTTGAGGCTGACAGCAGTAGTGACACTCACCTTTAGTCACACCTTTGGCAACGCCACCAACAGGCTTAAGTGCAGGTTCCTTGGACTTGGCAACTACCTTGCCTTTTCCCTTGGAGGATGAGGAAAACCTTTTCCCTTTCCTTTCTGCACCATCATTCTTGCCTTGCATTTACTTTTGGTGATGCTTTGTTCAGCTGTCCTCAAAATATTGAGTAATTATGGCAGTGGTTTCACGATCTCGTTCATGTTATAGTTCATGATGAACTGTCCATAACTCTCAGGCAACGATTGCAATACGAGCTCGGTGGTCAACTCTTGGCCGACCGAGAACCATAATCGTGCGAGATTCTCGAAGTATCCGATCATACGAAGTACATGAGGTCCCAATGGGTTTTCTTCTGCCAGATGACATTTGAACAATGCCTTAGAAAATTCATACCTCTCAACCCTTGCCTTCTCTTTGAAGAGCTGCTTCAAGTGTTCGATCATATTGACTGCATTCATGTTCTCGTGTTGCTTCTGAAGATCAGAGGTCATGGTGCAAAGAATGAGGCAGGCCGCATCATTAGCGTCGTCAATACGCTTCTGATACGCCTTAGGGCTGCAGCAGTATTGTTTTCAGGACCTGTAGGAACTTGCTATTCTATTGCGTCAGTTTCTTCTTTTGCTTAAGAGCGATTCTCAAGTTTCTGTACCAGTCAAGGAAATTGGTTCCATAAAGCTTGGCCTTCTCAAATACCGAGCGTAGGGAATGTTGTGAACTCGATGAGTTGTTTGCCATTTGGAAGTCTACAAAAAGGAAAGGCTTAATTACTTAATGCAGCCCCAGTATGTCGAAACTATCATATTGCAACCCCCAGTTCTTGAACTAGCTGATTGCAACCCCCATTTGCAAAAAATACGTCAATGTGCAACTGGGAACAAAATTCAATCATGAAATTCAAACCCGACGATGGTATTTTCATTAAGTGCACATCGTCCATGATACAATCGCATCACATTGTTTGCGATAATACCTTTCGGGTACATTAATTTCCGATGAAATTACGTTCCCAGTTGCACATTGACTTATTTTTTGCAAATGGGGGATGCAATCAGCTAGTTCTAGAACTGGGGGTTGCAATGTGATAGTTTTGACAAACTGGGGGTATGCCAAAAGGAAATACGCAAGTTTTAGTATTTGTGAACTTTTGACTATATTTATAATGGATAAATTATTAAAAATAGCTCCCACTATTTTTCTACGGATTAATAACCCTCAAGATATTAATGCAGAAAATATCATTATTTTCTCTAGTGGGCCAAGATCCATGTTTCATCTCCTTATTGAGCTTGCTTTGGAAAGTCACCCAAAATTTTACTATTTTAGGTAGGAATAATTCCAATTAAATCCCATGCAACTCTTGGTTCAATTGGGAAAATAACTCATTATTTATCCATCCGTATGGATAATTCCGATTGATTACCTCTATGTTTTAATCTTATTAATAACCTAGTTGTGTCCAACATCTTATTTAAACAATTGCACATTAATTGCTTGTGCCATCGCATTACATCATTATGAATCAAGTCGCCTTGCCTCGGCATGCACGAGCTTGATAAATCATGATGACAATGAGGGTTTAAATAAAGAGAAGGCAAAACACAATATTTGAATTTTGAGGGATTTTTAAAATTCAAATTTAGTTGTTTTGTTGATCCATATCAACTGATCTATCTATCTTGAGTTTGGGCACAACTCTAAATAATAGATCCGGGTTGTTATTTATCTTATTATTCTAATTGCGTGCATCATCTATACACCAATCACAAAATAATAAGACAGAAAAATAAACAACCACAAAATAATAAAATGTGATATGGATATGGCCTTTCAAGACTAAGATATTCCCAAGCCAATGGGAGTATCTACGAACCCTAAAGAATCAAACACAACTCCATGTTCCTTCATTCTTTTGACCCATCCTCCATAGTCTCAGTGGAATTCTCCATGCTCCATCTTTTGTGGCTTCTTTGTCTTTGGGCTTCTTTTCTCCAATCTTGGCTAACAATCTATTCTATCTTGTACTAGCTAACAACTATACTAAATAAAATAAAGGTTCAATTACTTATTACCCACCTCCAGTATGACATAATGATCCATGTGCCACCCCCAGTTTGGAAACTAACTAATTAACTCTTAAAGTTTAAAATTGTTAACCAATTCAAACTGGGGTGAATTTTCCGTTAGAAAGTTAACTCTGTTAGGGGTATAATCGTCAATAAAAAAAATTGGTAAACAAAATAAAAAAAGAAATAAAGGAAAAACGAAGAAGAAGAAGAAAAAGGCATCAGAGTTTCCTCCATGGATCTGCTTCTCCTCTCTCTCCCTTTCTTGAGACCCTCTCGTTCTTCCCCTTCCTCCCCTCTCTCTCTCTCCCTCTTCTCCCTTTCTGTCTCTCTAATCTCAATCTCTCTATCGCCGCATCGCACTCTGTCTCTCTCATCAATTGGGTTCGATCCAGAAGTTGAAAGGGCTCGATTCGGGATTCAAGTCTCTCAATTTCTCTGTCCATCTATCAATATTCTCTCTCCCGTTCTCATTCTCTATCTCGATCCATCAGTCACCGATCTATTTCTCGGTCCCTCTTTCTGTTTAATTTGGGTTCGACTGCATGAAGGTCGAATGGGGATTTCTGGATTTTCTTTTTTGTTCCTTTTGGTCTGGTATGGTGATGAGATAAATTGTTTTCTTGAGTTATATAAATTGTCAAATTGGAAGGATATTGAAGATTGTAATTTTTGTGTTGATGTTGAATGTGAAGATCTGGAGGTTGATGAAATAAATGGGGCGGAGATTTTGGCGGTGATGCGGCAGTAAAGATGGTGGTCGCCGGTTTCTGGGGTGAGGGTGGTGGAGATGGCGGTGGTACGGTGGCAGAGACGGGTGTGTTCTTCAAGTTCATAATTTATTTGATTGGACACTTTTGCCCCCTAAAAACCATTAACTAACGGAAAATTTTAGACGGAAAATACCCCAGTTGCTATTTGTTATCAGTTACAAACTAGAGGGGGCAATTAGATGGCTTTGAAACTGGAGGTGTTATATGTATCATTACCCTATACAAGAGGTGGGCAATAAGTAATTGACCCTAAAATAAATCTCACAAATTGAGAAAAAATTGGCTCGCAGGCCGTAAACCCTAATTACCTACTACATTAAATTGATCGGCTCGCAGGCCGTAAGCTAAACCACAAAATTAAACAATCACACCAAACCACATTCTAAGGCCCTATCCAACCACCATACAATTTGCACATAAAATAGTTAAAATCCAATTTTGACGCGCTTGGTCAATTTTTAATTGATTTTAGGATTACTATGGTCAAAACGGTCCAAGGGGCCCAACAATACATGACCGAACCTCCTTGGAGCCGCCCCGGGCCGAGCTTAGGCCGGCTGGCCCAACCCGTGGGGTTGGCCGACCGCCTAGGCCCTCGGTCTAGGTGGCTTGGGAGGCAAGGAAGGGTGGACGGTCCACCTAGGGCCGATCCTTTTGAGTTATTTCGAAAACAACTCCTTCCTTGTTTCCCAAAGCTATAATGTTTCAAAATTTGAAACTATTTCCAAATTGGTGCCCAAACCCTAGATCTAAGATCCTAAAACTTCTCAAACTCACTAATCCATGCATCCAATGCATAAACTAGATCTTGTTTAGTTGAATCACATTCAACATGCATCTTTATGCTTAATTTGTCTGTTTTAACGTAATAATATAAAATTTATGGTTGTAAAGGATATAAAACGTAACACATAAACCACATCTATGTTCTACGGCCTGTGGCTCTGATACCACTGCAGGGTTTTGATCATGGATACGCAGCAGAAGAAAGAATTATCCATTCAAGACCCTCCAAGGATCACGGGAAGATAATCATAACGACGGTAAGGGAAAAACAAGCAACACGCCTTTACGGTTGATCAACGCCTAGTGTTGAGATCTAGATCTTCCTTGTCCTTTGTGAGAGCTTGGACCGGAGTAAGAGGAAGAAGAAACCACACAACGAAGATCAAAGAGGAGGCTAAGCTTCTCTTCATGCCGACGGGAAGGGGGTAGACGCAAGGGGCGGTCGGCCTCTTGTGGTCTTGCTCTCTCTCTCTCTCTCTTTTGTTTCCTTCCCACTCAACTTAGGTTATGGGCATTAGTATGGGAAGGAAGCTAGTAGCATCCTTTATATAGTCCAACAACTTCTTGTCAATTAACTAAAGGCCTTTCCTTATCCTACATGAATTCGGATTAGTCCCTTCATTGCATATTAGTCCTACTAAGTTTGCAACGGTTACAAAGTGATCCTTCCAATTAATAAATAATATTAATTAATTCCAAAATATAGTTCAACCCTATTGGGCGTGTGACCCAATAGGTTCTATCTAGTTGGTAGCAACAATTTGCTAATATGGAGCGCTCTCTAGCAAGACATCTCTTCTAGCCAAGTAATTGTCTAATCCCTTTGTCTCAATATCGTGATTGGAAACGAGACATATATTTCACACTCGTATATCCAATCCATAGTTTCTCGATCCTGGGATTAGCCTTATTCATGAAAATAACATCATTATCCCATATTGATTTATTTGAGTCTGGCCAAATATTCTATAAGCACTATCCCTCGAGTGGCCTAGGATATTTTCTCCCGTTATGTGGGAGGGACAAATTCTATCTACGTCTACTACGATCGCTAAGCTTTCTTCTTATTGTATTCGGTACATGCTTTTATAGCTACTCAGTCACGGTGTAGCGTTTGACGCTACCAAAATCACAATAATCCACAACTAGAAAATCTAGAGACTTCAAGTCTAAGGATGACAATACCGTTGTTACCACGAGAAGCGCTTGTGACTCAACATAACATGTATGTAGCCTTCTCGGAGATGGGTCAATCCAGCATGCCATTACCCTTAATGCATACCCATGTGTTGGATCATGATGTCTCCATATCAATCCAACTCCATACTAGTCTATTAGTGATTGTCCTATTTAATAATTATAATTGACTACATATATTTAAGATAAACAACGTAATTGTAAATCTAAGTACTTCATTATATTAAATATCCAATAAATAATACAATGAATATTCTAACCAAAAATATGTTCATACTAAACCAGATTGCCTCTAGGGAATCTATTCCAACACTTGAATGCTGAACTGGATTCTTTGAAATAGAAATGGCACTTGTATCGTCAGAGTTGATAGGCACATTTCTGAATTCATATCCAAGATCGCTTAACTATTGAGAAATCCATAAAACTTGTTACCAACAAGCTCCAGCTGCAATGTCTCCAGCTTCTGCAGTTGATAGAGCTATTGAATTTTGTTTCTTTGAATGCCAACAGATCAATGAAGATCTAAGGAATTGGCAACATCCAGAAGTACACTTTCTGTCTACTTTGTATCCTGCAAAGTTTGGATCTGAATAACTACTCAACATAAAGTTAGATCTTCTTGGATACCAAAGCCCCAAGTCTTTGGTTCCATTCAAATATCTGAAAATCCTTTTCACAGCAATCAACTGAATTTCCTTAGGATCATCTTGAAATCTAGCACACATGCACACACTAAACATAGTATCTGGTCTACTAGCAGTTATATATAGAATTGAACCAATCATACCTCTATAATCTTTTTGATTCACACTCTTACCAGGTGTATCTTTTTCTAAAGACAGTGATGAACTAATAGGAGTCTTAGATACCTTGGACTATTACATGTTATACTTGTTTAACAAGTCCCGGGTGTATTTCCCTTGATGCACGAAAATTCCTTTCTTCATTTGATGCACATGAAGTCCAAGAACAAAATTTAGTTCTCCGATTAAGCTCATCTAAAATTCCCTGCACATTAGACTTGAAAACTCTTTTGAAAGAGCATCATTAGTAGCACCAAATAGAATATCATCAACATATATCTTTACAACTAACATATCATTTTCATGACTCTTGTTTTGTCAACCAGTTCTCTCTTAAAACCATTTTCCAAATAAAAATTTAGAGTGTCTATCATACCCAGCTCTTAGAACTTGCTTAAGTCTATACAAGGCTTTGTCTAATTTGTAAAAATGATTAGGAAAGTGTCATTTTCAAAACCTGGGGGTTGAGCAACATATACTTCTTCTTTTAAATATCCATTCAGAAAAGTACATTTTACATCCATTTGAAAAAGTTTTATATGATTATGTGACGCACATGCAAGAAGTATTCTGATAGCTTCTAACCTTGCAAAAAGGAAAAATGTTTCCTCATAGTCAATGCCTTCTTCTTGATTGTATCCCTGTGAAACCAGTCTTGCTTTATTTCTCACAACCCTACCTTTTTCATCAAGTTTATTTCTGAACACCAATCTTGTTCCAATCACAGATTGATCCTTTAGTCTTGGAACCAAATTCCAGACTTTGTTCCTTTCAAACTCATTCAACTCATTCTGCATTTCAATGATCCAATCATCATATTCGAGTGCTTCTTTTGCATTCTTGGGCTCAATAAGTGATATAAAAGCACTAAAAAGCACACAAATTCCTCAATTGGCCTCTTGTCTGAGTCCAGTAGTTGGATCTGATATGATATTCTCTGCAGGATGATCTGATAAGTATTTGAACTTCTTTCTGAGTACCCAAGTGTATGGTCCTTCAAGGCTTTGAGTTCTTGACACAATAGAAGAAGAATCATATTTCCTGTCAGTCTCAGTCTCGAGGCTTTGAGATTTTGGCTCAGCAGTGGGTTCAAGGCCTTGAGATTCTTCTGAAAGATTCTGCTGCTTAGTTTTGCTTCTATTGACTTCCTCACAGTCATCATCAGCCTCATATTTATTCAAACTAAGATCTGCAAAACTTTCATTTAGAGAACAATCAATACTTTCATCAAAAATTACATGAATGCTCTCCTCTACAATCTTAGTTCTCTTATTGTAAACCCTGTAAGCTTTTCTAGTTTGAGAATAGCCAAGAAAAATACCTTCATCACTTCTAGCATCAAACTTACCAAGATTATCTTTTCCATTGTTATGCACAAACCAAGTGCAGCCAAAAGGCTTAAAGTAAGCAAGACTAGGCTTTCTGCCTTTGAACAATTCATAAGGTATTTTCTTCAGAATAGGCCTGATCAAACATCTATTGAGAAGATAGTTGGCAGTATTAACAGCTTCTGCCCACAAAAACTTTGAAAAATTACTTTCAAGTAGCATGGTTCTAGACATGTCTTCAAGAGTCCTATTTTTCCTCTTAACTACACCATTCTGCTGAGGAGTTCTAGGTTCAGAAAAGTTGTGTAAGATGCCATGCTTTGTTCAAAATAAATCAAAATCAAGTTGATCAAATTCCCTACCATGATCACTCCTAATAGATGCAAAAGGTAAAATTTTCAAAGTTTGAAGCTCTTTACAAAGTTTTGAAAATTCAGATAATGCTTCAGACTTTTATCTAATAAACATAACCCAAGTAAATCTAGAATAATCATCAACCACAAAAAGCATATATCTCTTACATCTGGCTGTTTGAACCCTCATAGGACCACACAAGTCCAAGTGCATCAATTCTAAAGGTGTAGAAGTAATTACTTAGCTTGAATGAACTTCTGTCTGTCTACCTTGAGTGCATGCCTTGAAAAAATTTCATCATCTTTGAATTTGAGAATTGGTAATCCCCTTACCAGATCTTTTGAGATGAGTTTGTTCAAAGCATGCATGCTTATATGACCAAGCTTTCTATGCCAAATCTTTGAGTCATCCTTCAAAGCTATGAGACATTTGAGACTATCACCTGCAACTTTGTCAGTACATAGTGCATAAACATTATGTGACCTAGGAGCAGTGAGTATGCAATTGCCTGATTTTTCATCGTGCACCACACATTTATCCTTGTCAAAAACTACCTTATTACCTTTTATCACAAATATGAGAAATACTAAATAAATTATACTTAAGACCATCAACTAAATAAACATCTGAAATTGAATATGCTGAATTGTTACCAACACTTCCTATACCAATTATGTTGCAATTGATTTGTCACCAAGTGTGATTTTTCCCTCTGATTTCTCTTTAAGCTCTGAGAATAGAGATTTCTTTCCACTCATGTGCCTGGAACATCCACTATCCAAAATCAATTTATGATCTTTCAAAGCTTTGGTGACATCCTGCAAAATTCAATCAATGCCTTAACAGGCTATTAGACCAAGTGTAGAATTTGAATTCATACTCAGAATCAACCGTGTTAGGTGGTCTAACTCCTTTTGGAACCCAAATTTGTTTCACTATTACCTTAAGCTGATAAGGATAGGTGTTCCTCATTATGTGAGGTTCTGTGTTTCTAAAGGGCCAAGTTAATTTCACATGTCCAATTTTACCACAATAATGACACTTTGGAGAATGTAAGCTTCCTAATTTTAAAAATGTGGTTTGGTTTCTTCTTGAAAAATTTGGAATATAACCAATTCAAATTTTGTATACAGAATGCATACTTCCTCCAAGAATAAGATTTAGCTTATGTTTTTAGCCATCAAAAGTTGAAAGAATTTTCTTATCTTGAATCTCACAAGTCAATGAAGTGTTTTGCTGTTCTAAATCATATGAAAAATTTTTAGATCAACAAATCTATCAGTTAAAAGAGTGTTTTGATCAACCACTTCTTTGACCTGTGATTTCAAAGCTTTGAATCTGCTGTCTAAGGCTTTGAAGTCACTATCAATTTTCAACTTAGTAGCTTCAAGTCATTTGTTCTGAAAAACCAAATATAAATTTTCTTTTGCTTGCCCATGAACCTTCACTTTCAAGGAATCAATCTCATTCCTATAACTTTCCTCATTTAAAAACATGCTTTTGGGGATTTCAGGTGAAACATCAGAAGGACTAGATAAAAGATTCTTTACCATGTCTTCAATTGGCTTCTCAGTAGAGTGGTCTTCTTGATGTCCAGCCATCAAACAGAGATTGGCTTGCTCTTCATCAGAATCTAAGTCTGAAGAGTTTGAAACATTCCATGAGGCTACCTTTGCCTTCTTCCTTCTGTTGTCATTTTCCTTCTTAGGAAATTGTTTGCTTTTCTTCTTTTTAGGGAAATATCTTTCCAAATGATCTGCATCTCCTCATTCATAACGATTCATATCTTTAGGTTTATATGAATGTGAAGAAGACTTTCCTTTCTGAGCCTTGCTGGTTGAGGATCTGAATTTTTCTTTGCTATAGTCCTTGTTTCCAAATTTTCTCTTTCTCCTAAAATTTTGGCCAAGGCTTCGGAAATCAAGGCTAAGGCTTCTTCTTATTCATCATCATCATCATCCTCCTGTTCAAGGCTTTGAGATTTTTCATTATCTTTTTTCTTGAGTCCCAGGTTCTTGATTGAAAGTGTGTACAGTGTTGGAATTGTGCCCTAGAGGCAATCAATTTATTTTGACATTTAGTTACGATTCATTATGTTATCGATATGGAGATATGTTAACATGAATGAAGTCATTCGAATATAAGTGTTATATTCTTAAATATCCCTAGTCGATTATAATGATTAATAGGACAATCATCTATAGACTAGTATGTGGTTGGATTGATATGGAGATATCATGATCCAACACATGGGTATGCTTAAGGAGTAATGGCATACTGGATTGACCCATCTCCGAGAAGGCTACATACACGTTATGTTAAGTCACAAGCGCTTCTCGCGGTGCAACGGTATTGTCATCCTTAGATTTGAAGTCACTAGATATTCTAGTTGTGGATTATTGTGATTTTGGTAGCGTCAAACGCTACACCGTAACTGGGTAGCTATAAAGGCGTGTACTGGATACAATAAGAAGCAAGCTTATAAATCGTAGTGGACGTAGATAGGATTTGTCCCTCCCACATAACGGGAGCAAATATCCTAGGCCACTCGAGGGATAGTGCTTATAAAATGTCTGGCCAGACTCAAATAAATCAATATGGGATATTGATGTTATTTGCACGAATAAGGCTATTCCCAGGATCGAGAAACTATGGATTGGATATACGAGTGTGACTTGTATGTCTCGTCTCCAATCCGGATATGGAGACAAAGGGATGAGACAATTACTTGCACAAGGTTTGTCATGATGACTATTCTATCTGTTGGCTAGAATGGATGTCTTGGTAGAGGCCGCTCCATATTAGTAAATAGTGACTACCAACTAAATAGAACCTATGGGGTCACACGCCATATAGGGGTGAACTAGACTTGGGAAATAATTAATTAATATGATTAATTAATTAGAAGGATCAAATCGCAACAAATTGCTAACTTAGTAGGACTAATATGCAAGTTGGCCTAATTCATGTAGAGACATGATTAGGATTTGCCAATGTAGACTAATTCATGTAGAGACATGATTAGGATTAATGGGAAAATAGAACTAATCCATGTATGGACATGATTAGGACTAGGGGACTAATCCGAATTCTAGTAGGACTAGAATAAGGCCTTTAGGTAGTTAACAATGAGTTGTTGGACTATATAAAGGATGCTCCTTCCTTCCTTCCCACACTAATGCTCATAACATAAGTGAGTGGGAGAGAAAAGGAGAGAGAGAGAAAGTCCCAAAAGGGGCCGAACCCCCTTGGGATTGTCGCCCCCTACCCGTCGGCCTAAAGGAGAGTCGCCCCACCTTGGTGCTCCATTGTTGCGTGATTCTTCTTCTTCTTCCTCTTTCCGGGCTAGAACCTAGGATTGGAAGATCTAGTATTCAACTCTAGGCGTGGATCAATCGTAGAGACGTGACACAATTCGCGTTTGAAGTCATCAAAGGAGAAACCCTAAGGTGTGTTATTGATTTCTTCCCTTACCATCGTTATGTCTCTTGACTTGTGATCCTTGGAGGGTTTTGCATGGTTTATGATTGTTTATGTTTTCGTTGCGCATCCATGAATCAAAACCCTACAGTGGTATCAGAGCCACAAGTCGTAGAGAATAAACGTGGTTTATGTGTTACGTTTTGATAGTTTTACACTTTAAGTTTATTGTTTATCGCGTAAAACAAGACAAATCAAGCATATGATGCAATTTGTCAATAATCAATCATAACAAGACCTAGTTTTTGCATTGGATGCATAAATTAGTGAGTTTGAGAAATTTTAGGATCTTAGATCTAGGGTTTGGGCATCCTATGGAAAGAAGGAGTTCTTCCCATACAAGGAAACAACCAAACCTGGGCACCAAGCAAGGGAGTTGTTTTGGAAACAACTCCCAAAGGAGGTTCGACCCCCCTAGGGGACCGCCCCTCCTTTCTTGCCGCCCAAGCAAGGGACGGCCTAGGGGCCGGGGTAGCCCTAGCCCGCGGCCTAGCCGCGTTGGCTAGGGGCCGGTCGGCCCAAGGCCTTTGCGGTCCTCCTTTTGGGTCCGGGCAATTTGATTGTTGGGCCTTATGGACCGTTTTAACCCTAGAAAATCCTAAAATCAATTAAAATTGACCAAGCGCGTTAAAATTAGATTTTAACTGTTTTTGTGCAAATCGCATGGTGATTGGATATGGACTTAGGATGTGATTGGTGTGAATGTTTAATTTTTGTGGTTTGGTTTACGGCCTGCGAGCCGATCAATTAATTGTAATAATTAATTAGGGTTTTATAGCCCGCGAGCCATTTTTTTTTCTCAACTTGTGAGATTTATTTTATTTAGTATAGTTGTTAGCTAGTGCTAGATAGAGTAGATTGTTAGCCAGGATTGAAAAAATGAAGCCCAAATCCAAAGGGAGACACAAAAGATGTAGCATGGAGCATTCCACATGACTATGAAGGATGGACCAAAAGATGAAGACGCATGGAGATGTGTTTGCTTTTAGGGTTCATAGATAATTTCATTGGCTTGGAATTATCTTAGTCTAGAAAAGGCCATATTCACATCACGTTTTATTTTATTTTGTGGTTGTTTATTTTATTGTCTTATTATTTTGTGGTTGGTGTATGGATGATGC
This sequence comes from Linanthus parryae, assembly GCA_023055425.1. Taxonomy (NCBI): domain Eukaryota; kingdom Viridiplantae; phylum Streptophyta; class Magnoliopsida; order Ericales; family Polemoniaceae; genus Linanthus; species Linanthus parryae. Next base: position 130,772,136 of record JALGPY010000001.1, read on the forward strand.
ATGCAATTAGGATAATAAGATAATTAGACAACCCGGATCTATTATTTGGAGTTGTGCCCAAACTCAAACAGATAGATTAGTTGATATGGATCAACAAAAACAATTAAAATTGAATTAAAAAAACCCTCAAAGTTCAAATATTGTGTTCTTGCCTTCTCGTTATTTAAACACTCATTGTCATCATGATTTATCAAGTTCGTGCGTGCCAAAGCATGGCGACTTGATTCATAATGATGGAATGCGATGGCACAAGCTAGTAATGTGCAATTGTTTAAATAAGAGGTTGAACACAACTAGGCCATTAATATAATTAAAACCTAGAGGCAATCAATTGGGATCATCCATGCGGATGGATAAATAAGGAGTTATTTGCCCGATTGAACCAAGAGTCGCATAAGGGATGCAATTGGAATTGTTCCTACCTAAAGTAGTCAAATTATGGGTAACTTGCCAAAGCAAGCTCATAAGGAGATGAAACATGGATCTTGGCCCACTAGAAAATATGAGGATATTTTCCGCATTAATATCTTGAGGGTTATTAATCCATAGTAAAATAGTGGGAGCTATGTTTAACAATTTAAATCCTTGTTAAATATAGTTAAACGTCACAAACTTTGCATAATCTTATTATGTTGAATACACATGGCATTAAACAAACAAAACGCGACCTTATCTATTTTCTAGACTGGTATAAAATTGAGAACCGTTCTCAAATAAAACAGAATTTGTTGTACTTCGTAGAACATAAATTTCTCTTCCACCGACTACCAAAAACACACTAAAACCTATGAAAGGAACACCAAAGAATGGTTCTTTGGTTATGACTCGCCTCATGCTAGCTGCCATGAACTCTGAGCTTTGGAAGCAAGAAGAGAAACATGGAGAAGTATGATATGATCATACATTGAAAGAAGCTCTTTCAAAAGAGCGAGCTAGGAATGAAAAGGTTTGAAGTGTTGCTCCACTTTGCGTTATGCAAATAAACTAATTCAATATGATTGAAACATTAGTGAATGGGAATTATCTATGAGATAGATAAAGAATAAACGGTTATTCACCCAAGTGGACCAAGAATTGCATTGGATGCAATTATAGTTTTGTTTTAAAGTTGATTTACTCAATATGATTGAAAAATCACTAAACAAAACACTAATAATGGGCATGGGCAAAGTTGTTAATGGATAACAACATGGGTAAGGAAAAATAGTTTGAGCCGACCCCATGGGTATAAAACAAGCTTGTTGCTAAAACCAAGTTGCCTCGAAGTCCCAAAGGTGGTGTAGAGGAAGAGAAACTACCCAAAGTACCTGGAAGTAAATAATAAGGGAATTATGAATTCCGATTTGGGTATTTTTGTTATTGAAATCAATATGTCTATCTCCTCATCATAAGTATATGATACTAGATGAGGATCTCACATTTGTGGAAGTGTGGAGGATCTCAAGAGACGAAGACAATTGGATAAGGAAGAAATAATCCTACATGTGGGGCTATGAAGCAAAAGGTTGTTGAATAAGCCGTAGGGAATTATTTCTACCTCTAAGAAATTGTTCATGAATTAGAAAAAAGCGATCATGTTCGTGCTATGAGTAGGATCATTATCATAGTTTCTTGTTTGGACAAGAAAGCTCTCTATCATAATAAAGGACAAATGTTGTTCCATTTATTCTGGTATGCATTATTTTAATGCAATTTTGTCTAAGAGGATTGTATATCCTTGATCATTATAATTTCATCTATAACATTAATACCAAGAGGTTTTCATATTATGATATGAACTTCACTTATCTTTATCATTATAGTTTAGGCGTCATAAATAAGAGATACATATCTAGAACTCCATGAGGATGGATTTCAGAACTCATTTGATTATTGAATCATATGAGACATGTAAGACTTATTATGCGAAGATATGATCTTTTGGGAATCATACATATTGATGTATGAAGGCCGCTAAGCAGAAAAGCTAAAGATGGTTTTCAGTACTTCATCATATTTACTGATGGGATCAGAGAAATATGGATTTGTGTATCTTATGAAGAAACAAATCAGAATCATTTGAATTGTTCAAAGTATTCAGGAATGAAGTAGAGAACCAGCTTGGCAAAGGTATTAGGGCTCTACGATTGGATCGTAGAAGAGAGTACTTGAGCCAAGAGTTTGACAAGAATCTATGGGAGTATTGGATATAGTCCCAAACACGCTCCACCTTGCACGCCAAATGGGTTTGGCGTGTCTAAAAGGAGAGCTCGAACCTTGTAGGACACGGTTCAGTCCATGATGAGTCAAACAGAACTTCCAGTTTACTTTGGGGCTATGTTCTAATTACATCAAATTTTTCCCTTAACCTTGTTCCATCAAAAACGGATTATGAATAACACCATATGAGATATGGACTAAGAAATGTCCTAGTATGTCATTCATAAAGATTTGGGGTTATGAAGTGTATGTAAAAGAGTTTACGAATAAACTTGGACCCAAGTCGGATAAATGTTTTGTGGAATATCCTGAAAAGGATATTATTTCTACAACCTAAGCGAGAACAAACTGTTTGTTTCTCGAACCACAGTGTTTCTATGTAGAGATTGTCTCTAAAAGAAACAGTGGGAGGACAGTAGAACTTGAAAAGTTCAAAAAACACAACAGAAAATTGATCCTTTTGATGGAACATGAGCAGGATCACAAGGTGTTGTGGAGCAACCTACTCAGAAAACACAAGAACCTCGTAGGTCAGGTAGGATATATCGAGAGACTAGAGAAATAAGGATTTCTCATAACCAGTGATATATTGTTCATCGAGAAGAGCCTACAACCTATTAGATGGCCACGTATGGGCCATACTCTCAGAAATGGCTAGGAGCCATGGGATACAAAATGGAATCCATGTATACCAACAAAGTATGGAATTTGGTGGAACCACCTAAAAGGTGCAAGTGGGTTATGAGGAAACCAACATGGATGGTAATATGATTACCTTTAAGGGACAATTGGTTGGGTAAAGATTTCATGTGAGTTCATAGTATAGACTATGACGAAATCTTTCCCAGTTGTGATGCTTAAATCCATTAGCCTGTTGCTTGTAGCAATCTATTTATAGATTGAATCAAGCTTCTAGGATTTGAACTCTTCGAAGTGATGATGCAATCAAAGGAGTTTGGTTCCATCAAAATTGAAGATGAGACTTGTGTTTACAAGAAGGTTAGTGGGAGCATAATTATATTTCTGGTCTTGTGTGTGGAAACATACTAGTCATTGAGAATGATGACCCTACTTGGCAATCTCATGTAGATTAACTAGGGAATTCATCTTCAATGATAGACTTAGGCGAAACAACCTATAAAGATCTATGGAGATAGATCAGGATGGTTGTGCGGCTTAAGTCACAGTACATAAATTGACAACGGTGTTGAAATGGTTCAACATGTATAGAATATGGATTCTACCTATGTCACATAGAATTAGTCTTTGGAAGGCTAATTGTCTTTCCAATTAGATTGAGAATGGACCGTATGAATTAGATTCACGAGATACGCCATGGAATGTACTAGGCCAGATGTGTCATAAGGCATGACACAAAGATACCAGTCAAATCCGGGTGAGAGTCACTGGATAAATTATCAAGATTATCCTTTAGTACATGAGAAGCACTAAGGATGGATTTTTGATAAATAGAGGATATGAAGAGTTTGCTGTAAGGGGTTACAGTGATGCGAACTTCAAATCTAACAAAGAAGATTTCAGATTATAAAGTCGAGTTTTATGTTTTGCCCTAGTGGGAGCGACTGTGAGCTGGAAAGGTTCCAGGCAAGATTCAGTCACTGATTCTAACATAGAGGACTGATTAAATTAATGCATGAGATGCATTTACTCAGAATATTCAATCTCCATCAAATTGTTGATAGAGGAGATGTGAATATTTGCAAGGTACCAGCAAATGTCTCGCCCCTACGCATCCAAAGCGTGGAGGGCCGCCCTATATCAATAGGCATATGATGCAGGAGATTGACTCTAGTGCAAGTGGGAGATTGTTGGAATTGTGCCGTAGAGGCAATCAATTAATTGTGACATTTATGGATTTACGATTCATTATGTTATCGATATGGAGATATGTTAACATGAATGAAGTCCTTAGAATATAAGTGTTATATTCTTAAATATCCCTAGTTGATTATAATGATTAATAGGACAATCATCTATAGACTAGTATGTGGTTGGATTGATATGGAGATATCATGATCCAACACATGGGTATGCATTAGGAGTAATGGCATACTGGATTGACCCATCTCCGAGAAGGCTACATACACGTTATGTTAAGTCACAAGCGCTTCTCGCGGTGCAACGGTATTGTCATCCTTAGACTTGAAGTCACTAGATATTCTAGTTGTGGATTATTGTGATTTTGGTAGCGTCAAACGCTACACCGTAACTGGGTAGCTATAAAGGTGTGTACTGGATACAATAAGAAGCAAGCTTAGAAATCGTAGTGGATATAGATAGAATTTTTTCCTCCCACATAACGGGAGCGAATATCCTAGGCCACTCGAGGGATAGTGCTTATAAAATGTCTGGCCAGACTCAAATAAATCAATATGGGATATTGATGTTATTTGCAAGAATAAGGCTATTCCCAGGATCGAGAAACTATGGATTGGATATACGAGTGTGACTTGTATGTCTCGTGTCCAATCCGGATATGGGGGCAAAGGGATGAAACAATTACTTGCACAAGGTTTGTCATGATGACTATTCTATTTGTTGGCTAGAATGGATGTTTGCTAGAGGCCGCTCCGTATTAGTAAATAGTTACTACCAACTAAATAGAACCTATGGGGTCACACGCCATATAGGGGTGAACTAGACTTGGGAAATAATTAATTAATATGATTAATTAATTAGAGGGATCAAATCGCAACAAATTGCTAACTTAGTAGGACTAATATGCAATTTGGCCTAATTCATGTAGACACATGATTAGGATTTTCCAAGATAGACTAATTAATGTAGAGACATGATTAGGATTAATGGGCAAATAGAACTAATCCATGTATGGACATGATTAGGACTAGGGGACTAATCCGAATTCTAGTAGTACTAGAATATGGCCTTTAGGTAGTTAACAAGGAGTTGTTGGACTATATAAAGGATGCTACTTCCTTCCTTCCCACACTAATGCTCATAACATAAGTGAGTGGGAGAGAAAAGGAGAGAGAGAGCAAGTCCCAAAAGGGGCCGAACCCCCTCGGGATTGCCGCCCCCTACCCGTCGGCCTAAAGGAGAGCCGCCCCACCTTGGTGCTCCATTGTTGCGTGATTCTTCTTCCTCTTCCTCTTCCCGGGATAGCACCTAGGATTGGAAGATCTAGTATTAAAATCTAGGCGTGGATCAACCGTAGAGACGTGACACAATTCGCGATTGAAGTCATCAAAAGAGAAACCCTAAGGTGTGTTATTAATTTCTTCCCTTACCATCGTTATGTCTCTTGACTTGTGATCCTTGGAGGGTTTTGCATGGTTTATGATTTTTTATTTTTCCGTTGCGCATCCATGAATCAAAACCCTACATACAAAAGGTAGAAAAACATGATCAATACTCTAGAATGGGCGGGGGGGGGGGGGGTGGTTGAATAGAGAATGCAACTTTTTGCTAAACTTTGCAAGTGTAGTGGATTCAAAAGATTTGTAAAGAGATTCAAGGCCTTAAAATGAGTTTCAAGTCCTTGAAGTAAAATAGTTGAAGTGAAAGAAGAATAAGTCTATTTCAAGGCCTTTAAATGAGTTTCAAACCCTTGAAAAGAAATTGTTTTGAATGCTTCAAAAGTTCTATGTTCGTAACAAATAAGTGAATGCAAGAGACACAAGATATATAGAGTTCAGTCCACTTGTACCTATGTCTCTACCTCAGGGATCTTCTCCCTACAGGATTTTCAACTCAATTATTATTAATCAACAGCTAATCCCTAGATCTCAAGCACAAAGAGATACCTTACTATGTTACAGCTTGTGGTTCTCACTAACCTATCTCGTACCTGCTCTAGCGATCTGATTAACTAAGAATTCTCTATTGTTTACCTTGAAAAATCCTTGAGAATGTAAAAAAGAAGTATAACAAAAGAGATATATAAATGGAGTTCAGAACAGAAGAACACAAGAAATGAAAACTGCTGTGAGAGTGCAGTGTTCTTCTGAGAGTTGGAATGAGATTTCGATCTGCTTCTTTGTTGCTTTGCAATCCTTGAGTGTGTCTTTGTTTTTTTGCCCGATGAGTTTTGTATCAAATGCTTCACACTAAGCTCCTTTTATACAGCTCATTTGATCTGCAAATCTTCAAGATTTTCAGGAACAAACTTTCCTATTTGTAGGCAACAACTTTGACTTTTCTAACAGTCTTCTCCAACGGATAGTTGCTCATTATTTTCAGAGATACTGATCTGATCTTGTCCATAATCATGTTGAAAAGTTGTTAGGATCAAAAGATTGATTACGGAATCAAATCAACCCCGCAATTCCTTTCCTGCAAAACTCAGGTTAGGAAATAAATCCCGCATAATAGGAAATAATATTTTCCTGCAAAACTGAGTCAAACAGATGGATTAGATGTTGTTAAACATATCAAAAATATATTGTCTTTCATCATCAAGTAATAATAGATAAATCACAGGGGTTTAGGAGTACAAGCAGAAACAAAAACTCCCCCTAAGTTCATGCTTATAAGTCTTAGTCAGTTTTAAGGCTTTGAAAGCTGTTTCAAGGCCTTGAAATAGATTTGAAACATTGAAACCAAGGCTTTGAAATCTATTTCAAGGACTTGAAATAGACTAGCTATTTCAAGTCTTTGAAACATGAAAACTGTTTTGAGCTTACAATCTTGCCCTTGATGAAAGACAAAACCAAGGTCTTCCAATATGTTTGATATTGTACTTCTGCAACAAATACTCATAAGAACATAACATAAATAATTTAAAAAAAAATATTGTCCAAACGATCCAACTTATTAAACTAAAGAATCAGAAAAGTCGAGATAATCCTATCTGACCAAAACCAGGTCATCTAATAATCAAACAAAACAACTAGAAACATCCTAAATTTCTCCTAAAACTTCTCCTCCTTTTTGAATTTAATAAAAACGAATGAGAATATGTTGGATCATTGTTTTGGAAAAACAGAAAGTAAAAAATTTAAAAGTTAAGAAATTCAAGGCTTTGGAGAAGAATTCAAGGCCTTGAAAAGAAAAAGAAAGAGTCGGCAAGATTTATGGGGTAGGGTCTTCATCTCCTTGCTTCTCTGCATATTCTTCTTGACTTTCTTCCTCATCATTCTGAACTTTCTCTTGTTGATCTTCCTTTTTCACCTTCTACCTCAAACAAATCAGCAGCAGTCACAATCTCTGGTATAGTAGACTTCTTATGCTTCTTATTCTTGAGATTTATGAGCATGCACCTGAGTCTGGACTGTCTTCCTCTTGATCTTCATCCAATTGTTCATCCTCCACCTGTTTGCATTTTCCTTTGTCCTAAGCAGTGTTACCTGGAGTTAAATGTTCACTGGATGGATCCAATGCTGATTCAGCCTTTTTGGTACTCTTCTCAGCTTGAGACACTTCTTCAGCTACATCAAACACTGTCATGCTCCTGAACATGTTCTCAACCATGTACTTCACTTTTCTGAGATCAGTTTCAAACCCTTGCTGATTCTCCTTTACTTCATCAATTTCCATTTGAAGTTTTTTCAACAACTGGAGGGTCAAGGGGTTGTCTTGGGACAGAGAGGTTTGGCTTGAAGTGGGAGTTAGGGATTTGGGTTTAAGAAACTTCTTCGAACTCAATTCTTATTCTGTCAACTAAGAGTAGAGCTTCCGAACTTTAGAACTTGTTTTTACCACAAAAATCTTTTCAAATGCCTTCTCATTGAGCATACCAAAACCAGTAGTCACTGATTCTTCATTATTAGTTGGAATCTCAAAGTGTTTGAAGAATAAGGTGAGCAGATTGGCAAAAGGCAGAGGGTGTTTTCTATGGTTGGTTTGGCTATACAACATGTGCTCCATTACCAGCTTTGGAAGATCAATTTCATACCCATGCATAACCAAGTTCATATAGTACAACACCCTATCAGTTACCAGTTCCTTTGAGTGTTCCCTATGTACCACACATCTCATAAAGATAGTGAACAAAACTTTGGCTTCAACAGTTAGCATAGAGTGTGTTAACTGCTTCGATGTGGTAGGGGTATTAGGTAGAATGAATTCTTCCTTTGCTAGCTTCAAGGCTTCACTCTTAGGAGGGTAGTTGCTGGTGTCATATATCTTGGGATAACCTAGAACATTAGCAAACTCAGAATGACCTAGTTCATGTCAATGCTAGAAACCTTGGTCTGAATCACAAGATTTGCAGACTTCTTGACATGTTTCAGGTTTAGGTAAAAGAATATGGTGAGTCTAGGGTAAGCTAACTCTGGAGGATTTAGAGAAAACCAAAGAGAGCTTTTCTTCAACATTTTGATGCATTCCATATTCATACCTTCTAGCATAGGCATACTAATCAGACTACAGAAACCAGCTGGTCTAGAGGTAAAACCATCAAGCCACTGTCCTCTAGCAAAATTAGTAACAAACCATGTACTATCAAGAACTTATTTATTACCAATGGTTTTCTTTTTTTAGTAGATTTGTAGTGCCTATTCTATGTTTTCATCTGCCTCATCTTCTAGTTCTTCCTCTGTAACTTTTTATTTTCCCTTTCCTTTTCTCTTGTCTGCGAATAACCAAGAAAGATACCTTCATCACTTCTTGCATCAAACTTACCAAGATTTTCCTTACAATTATTGTGGGATAAATATGCACAACCAAAAGGCTTGAAGTAAGAGATGGTTGGATTTCTTGCCTTGAACAACTCATAGGGGGTCTTTTTGAGAATGGGTCTGATCAAGCACCTGTGGAGAATGTAGTTTGCTGTATTCACAGCTTCTGCCCAATAATATTTTGGCAACTTGTTTTCCTGAAGCATTGTCCTTGACATGTCTTCAAGATTCCTGTTCTTTCTTTCAACAACTTCATTCTATTGAGGAGTTCTAAGAGCAGAAAAGTTGTTAGAGATGCCATGCTTAGAACAGAATATATCAAACTCAAGTTGATCAAATCTCTACCATGATCACATCTGATTGAATCAATAGGTATGTTTTTCAAAGTTTAAAGTTCTTTACAATTTTTGAAAATTCAAAGAGATCCTCAGATTTTTCTTTCAGAAACATTACTCAACTATTTCTAGAAAACTCATCAACAATAACAAGCATTTACCCTTTGGAGTTGGAGTTCTCATAGGACCACAAAGATTCATATGAAGCAGTTCAATGGGTCTAGTAGTACTTACATAGTTCTTTGGCTTGAATGAGCTTCTAGTTTGCTTTCCTTGTGCACAAGGTATGCACAACTTTCTGTGTGGTCCCAACTTTCTGTGCCAAAGCTTTGAATCCTCTTTCAAGTCCTTGAGACAATTCAAGTTTTCACCTGCAACTTTGTTAGTCTGAAATGTATAAACATTGTTTGATCTAGAGGCTGTGAGAATGCAATTGCCTAATTTCTCATTCTGCACCACACACTTCTATTTATCAAAGATAACCTTATTACGATTATCACAATGTTGAGATACACTAAGCAAATTAAATTTCAAGCCATCAATTAAATATACATCAGGATTGGAATTTTTAGAATTTGTACCAACTTTACCAATACCAAGAATGTTTCCTTTTTCAGCAATTGTAATTGAACCTTCAGATTGCTCTTTTATTTCGGAGAATAAAGATCTCTTTCCACTCATGTGTCTTGAGCAACCACTGTCCATAAACCAATTCTGCTCTTTGATCTTGGTGACAACGTGCAAACACCATTCACTGCCTTACCCAGCTGTTAAACCAAGTGGTGAATTTAGATTCATATTCAGAGTCAAACATGTTAGGTGGTCTAACACTTTTAGGAACCCAAATCTCTCTAACTTGTCCTTTGAGTTGGAAGGGAAAAGTGTTCCTCATAATGTGAGGGTCTGTTCTTCTAAAAGGACAAGTCATTTTAACATGACCAATTTTATTGCAGTAATGACATTAGGAGATGTCTTACTTCAAGCTTTCACAAATCTGGTATTGCTCTTCCTTGGAAAATTTGGATTGTATCCAATACCAGTTTTGTGAACAGACTTTAAGCTACCTCCAAGAATCAAGTTCAAGTTGTGTTATGAGCCTGCAAGTTTGGTTTTGTCTAATTCAGATTCTTGAGCTTTCTCAGTAAGAGTAGTCTTTTGTTTATCTAATTCATCAACATGATGTCTCGGATTAATAAGGCTATCACTCAATAGAGAGTTCTCAGTGACTAATTTCTTGACTTGTGTTTTCAAGGCATTGAAACTGGTTTTCAAGGCCTTGAAATCACTGTCAGTTTTCTTCTGAGAGATTTCAAGATTCTGGTTTAGACAAACAAGATGTAAATTATCTTTTGCTTGCTCATGAACTTTTTCTTTCAAAACTCTAATTTTTTTCAGATAGTCCTTTTCATTTAAAAGTATTGTTCTAAGATAATCTGAGAGGACTTCTGTTGGTTTTGAAATCAAACAATTTATCATTACCTCAATGTTCTTTTCAGAACTTTCATCATGCTTGGCCATAAAGCATAAGTTGACATGTTCTTCTTCAGATTTAGATTCACTTGAGGTATCTTAATCACTCCATGAAGCTATCATAGCTTTCTTTCTCCTATCATGATCTTTCTTCTAACAGTTCTTGCTTTTCTTGTGTGGACAGTCTCTAATCAATTGTCATGCATCACCACACTCAAAGCAATTCATGACGTTAGATTTATTATTTTGTGAAGAAGACTTACCTTTGTAGTCCTTGCTACTGGAGGATCTGTGTCTTTCTCGTTGAAGTCCTTGTTTCCAAAGTTTTTCTTCATCTTAAGAATTCTGGTCAAGGATTTGGAAATCAAAGCAATTGGATTTTCATCATCATCCTCAGTTTCAAGACTTTGAATTGTCTCATTCTCTTTAGCCTTGATATCTAAGTTATTGACACCTTCTGGTAGCTCTCCATCAACTTCATTCATGGATATTTCATGTGTGAGGAGCTTCCCTTGTAGGTCATCAAGTTGAAGTGATGAGAGATCTTGAGCTTCCTCAAGTGCAGTTGTCTTTGGTTCCGATTTTGACTTTAAAAGACTTGTCAGAATATTCCTAACCTTTTCTTCATTGGAAATATGTTTTCCAAGTGAATCAAGATTATTGACAATGTATGTGAACCTTTTTAACATAGGGATGGCAACGGGTCGGATCTGGATCGGATCAGGCCTTTCTCGATCCAGATTCGACCAGGATAAATGGGATTCAGATCCGATCCAGATCCGTTCTGATCATCACCGGATTCGGATCAGATCGGATCAAGTTTCATTTAGCTGATCCAAATCTGATTCGTAGATCCATATAGTACGTGGTCGGATCTGATTCGGATCGGATCCGGCACAAGTTTGCAATAAAATAGAAAAATAACATTAAAAAATAAACAATATTTCATACGCTAAGGCATGTTCGTAAGTTATGAAGCCTAAAAAACAAAAGAAATAACTTTTTAGGTTGGAGTTATATAGTATTCTTCTTGTAAGTGTATGTGGGTAGGTAATAGTGGTATATTTGTAAAGCCCACATATACATCGGATCGGATCGGGTCGGAACCCGGTGGATCGGCCCTTAGATCCAAATCCAGATCCAAATCCGTTCGGGTCTGGCTTTCCGGATCCAAATCCGATCCATTTTCAATTGGATCGGATTCGGATCCGATCCATTCGGCTCGGATCGCTCGGATCTCAGATCGGATCGGACCATATTGCCATCCCGAACATATCTCTGATTGATTCATCTGGATTCATCTTGAATAACTCATATTTCCTTAGATAGATGTTGATCTTGGTTTGCTTGATTTAGCAGGTTCCTTCAAATGTCACTACAAGCTTATCCCAGATATCCTTGGCAGTCTTACATCCTGATATCCTGTTGAATTCATCTGTACTCAAAGAACAATACAAGAGGTTAATAGCTTTGAAATTCTTAGAGAATTGTTCTAATTCAGAAGCAAAGAGAGTCTTCAGATTTAGGATTTCTAATCCCATCTTTCTTTGTGTCGAAAGTATGAGGACCATTATGAATGATAGTACATAGCTCTATGTCTTGATCAATGTTGAAAATTTTCATCAAGGCCTTCCAGTTGACAAAATTGTCTCCACAAAATAGAGGAGGTTTGTTAGCAGCTCTTCCCTGTGAGAAACCACCATCACCTGTTGTACTCATAATCACAATATGGTTAAATTTATGCAGTAAAAGATCTATTACCAATTGAAAGTGTGTACAGTAGGTACAAAAACAGGATCAATACTCTAGAAGGGGGGAGTTGAATACAGTATGCCAAATTTTTGCTAAACTTTGCAAGAGTAGTTGTTTAAAAAGACTTGTAAAGAGATTCAAGGCCTTGATATGAGTTTCAAGTCCTTGAAGTAAAACAGTTGAAGTGAAAGAAGGATAATTCTATTTCAAGGCCTTGAAATGAGTTTCAAACCCTTGAAATGAAACTGTTTAGAATGCTGCAAAAGTTCTAAGTTTGTAACAAATAAGTGAATGCAAGAGACACAAGATATATAGAGTTCAGTACACTTGGACCTACGTCTCTACCTCAAGGATCTTCTCACTGCAGGATTTTCAACTCAATTCTTATTAATCAACAGCTAAGCCCTAGATCTCAAGCACACAGAGATACCTTACTCTGTTACATCTTGTGGTTATCACTAACCTATCTAGTACCTACTCTAGCTATCTGGTTAACTAAGAATTCTCTATTGTTCACCTTGAACAATCTTGGAAATGTAAACAAGAAGTATAACAGAAAAGATCAACAAACTTATCAGTTAAAAGAGTGTTTTGATCAACCACTTCTTTGACCTGTGATTTCAAAGCTTTGAATCTGTTTTCTAATGCTTTGATGTCACTATCAATTTTCAGCGTAGAAGCTTCAAGACATTTGTTCTGAAAAAACTAATCTAATTTTTTTTTGCTTGCTCATGAACCTTCACTTTCAAGGAATCAATCTCATTCCTGTAACTTTCCTCATTTAAAAACAATCTTTTGGGGATTTCAGGTAAAACATCAGACGGACTAGATAAAAGATCCTTTACCATGTCTTCAATTGGCTTCTTAGTAGAGTGGTGATCTTGATGTCCAGCCATCAAACAGAGATTGACTTGCTCTTCATCAAAATCTGTTTCTGAAGAGTCTGAATCACTCCATGAGGATACCATTGCCGTCATCCTTCTATTTTCATTTTCCTTCTTAGGAAATTGTCTTCTTTTCTAATTTTGAGGGCAATCTCTTACCAAATGATCTGCATCTCCACATCATAAAAATTCTTAACTTTAGGTTTACATAAATGTGAAGCAGACTTACCTTTCTGATCCTTGCTGGTTGAGGATCTGAATTTTGCTTTTCTGTAGTCCTTTGTTTCCAAAGTTTCTCTTTTTCTTCAGAATTCCTGCCAAGGATTTGGAAATCAAGGCTAAGGCTTCTTCATCATCATCATCATCATCATCCTCCTATTCACTACTTTGAGATTTTTCATTATCTTTTTCCTTGAGTGTCAGGTTCTTGATTAAAGTGTGTACAGTAGGTAAAAAACATGATCAATACTATAGAAGGGGGGGTTGAATAGAGTATGCCAACTTTTTGCTAAACTTTGCAAGAGTAGTGGTTTCAAAATATTTGTAAAGAGATTCAAGGCCTTGAAATGAGTTTCAACTCCTTGAAGTAAAAAAATTGAAGTGAAAGAAGAATAAGTCTATTTCAAGGCCTTGAAATGAGTTTCAACCCTTGAAATGAAACTGTTTTTAATGCTGTAAAAGTCCTAATTTTGTAACAAATAAGTGAATGCAAGAGACACAAGATATATAGAGTTCAATCCACTTGGACCTACGTCTCTACCTCATAGATCTTCTCCCTGTAGGATTTTCAACTCAATTCTTATTAATCAAAGCTAAGCCCTAGATCTCAAGCACAGAGAGATACCTTACTCTGACACAGCTTGTGGTTCTCACTAACTTATCAAGTACCTGCTCTACCTATCTGAGTAACTAAGAATTATCTACGGTTCACCTTGAACAATCCTTGAGAATGTTAACAAGAAGTATAACATAAGAGATATACAAATGGAGTTTAGAACAGAAGAACACAAGAAATGAAAACTGCTGTGAGAGTGCAGTGTTCTTTTGAGAGTTGGATTGAGATTTTGATATTCTTATTTATTTGCAATCCTTAGTGTGTCTCTGCTATTTTTCCTGTTGAGTTGTGTATCAAATGCTTCAAACTGAGCTCCTTTTATACAGCTCATTTGATCTACAAATCTTCAAGATTTTCAGCAACAAGCTTTCCTATTTTGTAGGCAACAACTTTAACTTCTCTAACAGTCTTCTCCATGGATAGTTGCTCATTATTTTTAGAGATACTGATCTGATATTGTCCATAAACATGTTGAGAAGCTTTTAGGATCAATATATTGATTACAGAATCAAATCAACCCATGCAATTCCTTTCCTGCAAAACTCAGGTTAGGAAATAAATCCTGCATAATAGGAAATAATCTTTTCCTGCAAAACTGAGTCAAACAAATGGATTAGATGTTGTTAAACATATCAAAATATATCGTCTTTCATCATCAAGTAATAATAGATAAAGCACAGGGGTTTATGAGTCCAATCAGAAACAGAAACTCCCCCTAAGATCATGCTTATAAGTCTCAGTCAATTTCAAGGCTTTGAAAGCTATTTCAAGGCCTTGAAATATACTAGCTATTTCAAGTCTTTGAAAAATTTAAACCAAGGCTTTGAAAGTTATTTCAAGGCCTTGAAACTAGCTATTTCAAGTCTTTGAAACATTAAAACTGCTTTGAGCTTACATTGATGTTGTAACTCAGTTCACCCTCAACCTCCTTCATAGAGATCTCATGAGTGAGCAATTTTCCTTGCAGATCATCAATTTCCAAGATGCTTAAATCCCGAGCTTCCTCAATTTCAGTTGTTTTAGGCTCCCATTTGGCCTTGGGCAAGCTTCTGAGAATTTTCCTGACTTTCTCTTCATTTGAGAAGACTTTTCCCAATGACTCCAAGTTATTCACAATATCATTAAACCTTTTGAACATATCTATTATGGATTCATTTGAATTCATCTTAAACATTTCATAGTGTTTCAAAAGGATATTGATCTTTGCCTGCTTGAATTGGCTAGTTCCTTCATAAGTGATAGTTAGCTTATCCCAGATCCCTTTTACATTTTTTCAATTGGATATCCTATTGAGCTCATCTGCACTAAGAGCACAATATCATAAGTTCAAATCTTTGTAATTCTTTGATAAATTTTTATTTTAGTAACTGAGAGATCTTCATCAAGTTTGACAGTACTAACTCCATTGACTGTTGGAATAGATGCCCTAGAGGCAATCTAGTTTAGTATGAATTTATTTGTGGCTAGAAATTCATTTATTATTTATTGGATATTTAATATAATGAATTCCTTAGATTTACAATTGTGTTGTTTATCTTAAATATCCCTAGTCCAGTATAATGATTAATGGGACAATCATCTATAGACTAGTATGGGGTTGGATTGATATGGAGATATCACGATCCAACACATAGGTGTGCATTAGGGAATGTTGCACTGGATTGACCCATCTCCGAGAAGGCTACATGCACGTTATGTTGAGTCACAAGCGCTTCTCGCGGTGCAATGGTATTGTCATCCTTAGACTTGAAGTCACTAGATATTCTAGTTGTGGATTATTGTGATTTTGGTAGCGTTAAACACTACACCGTAACTGGGTAGTTATAAAGGCGTGTACTGGATACAATAAGAAGCAAGCTTAGAGATCGTAGTGGACGTAGATAGAATTTTTCCCTCCCAAATAACGGGAGTAAATATCCTAGGCCACTCGAGGGATAGTGCTTATAGAATGTCTGGCCAGACTCAAATAAATCAATATGGGATATTGATGTTATTTGCACGAATAAGGCTATTCCCATGGATCGAGAAACTATGGATTGGATATACGAGTGTGACTTGTATGTCTCGTGTCCAATCCGGATATAGGGACAAAGGGATGAGACAATTACTTGTACAAAGGTTGTCAAGATGACTATTCTATTAGTTGGCTAGAATGGATGTTTTGCTAGAAACCGCTCCATATTAGCAAATAGTTGCTACCAACTAGATAGAACCTATGGGGTCACACGCTATATAGAGTTGAACTAGATTTGGGAATTAATTAATTGGATTAATTAATTAGAAGGATCACTTTGCAAAACCTTGCAAACTTAGTAGGGACTAATTTGCAAGGAAGGGACTAAATTGAATTCTAGTAGGACTAGAATAAGTCCTTTAGGTAGTTGGCAAGGAGTTGTTGGACTATATAAAGGACCTTCCTTCCTTCCTTCCAACATCTTATGCTCATAATTGAACTTAACAAGAGTGGGAGAGAACAAAAAGGAGAGAGAGCAAGCAACAAGAGGAGCCCGACCGCCCCTCTTGCCGCCGCCCGTCACGTCGGCCACAAGGAGGCCGAGAGCCCCCTTTTTGGGTCTCGTTTTGCGTGATTTTTCTTCCTCTTCCTCTTCCGGGCTAGCACCAAGGACTTGGGAGATCTAGGATCAACTCTAGGCGTGGATCAACCATAGAGAACGTGACACAATTCGCGTTTGAAGTCATCAAAGGAGAAGCCTAAGGTGTGTTATTGATTTATTCCTTTACCATCGTTATGTCTCTTGACTTGTGATCCTTGGAGGGTTTTGCATGGTAATTTATTTCCGTTGCGCATCAATGAATCAAAACCCTACAGTGGTATCAGAGCCACAGGTTGTAGAGCATAAACGTGGTTTATGTGTTACGTTTTAGTTGTTTTACACCTTAATTTGATTGTTTATCGCGTAAAACAAGACAAATCAGGCATGGGATGCAATTTGTCAATAATTTATCATAACAAGATCTAATTTTTGCATTGGATGCATGAATTGGTGAGTTTGAGAAATTTTAGAATCTTAGATCTAGGGTTTGGGCATCCTTGGGGAAGAAGGAGTTCTTCCAAAACAAGGAAACCACCAAACTTGGGCACCAAGCAAGGGAGTTAACTCCTTCACAACTCCCTCAAGGAGGTTCGGCCCCACTAGGGGACCGCCCGTCTTGATTGCCGCCCAAGATTCGCCGCCCTAGGGGCCGGGCGGCACTAGCCCGCGGCCTAGGCGTGCGGGTTATGGGCTGGGCCGGCCCTAGGGCCTTGTGGTTCACCTTATTGGGCCCGAGCAATTTGATTGTTGGGACCATGGACCGTTTTAACCCTAGAAATCCTAAAATCAATTAAAATTGACCAAGCGCGTTAAAATTGGATTTTAACTGTTTATGTGCAATTCGCATGGTGATTGGATATGGCTTTAGGACGTGGTTAGATGTGGATGTTTAATTTTGTGGTTTGGTTTTACGGCCTGCGAGCTGATCAATTAATCGTAATAATTAATTAGGGTTTTATGGCCTGCGTGCCATTTTTTTCTCAACTTCTGAGATTTATTTTATTTAGTATAGAAGTTAGCTAGTGCTAGATAAAGTAGATTGTTAGCCAAGATTGAAGAAAAGAAGCCCAAGGCCAAAAGGAGCCACAAAATATAGAGCATGGAGCATGGAGCATTCCACATGACTATGAAGGATGGACCAAAAAAATTCAACACGCATGGAGCTGTGTTTGCTTTTAGGGTTCATAGATAATTCCATTGGCTTGGAATTATCTTAGTTAGAAAAGGCCATATCCACATCACGTTTATTTTTGTTTTTGTGGTTGTTTACTTTATTTTCTTATTATTGTGTGGTTGGTGTATGGATGATGCATGCAATTAGGATAATAAGATAATTAGACAACCCGAATCTATTATTTGGAGTTGTGCCCAAACTCAAATAGATAGATTAGTTGATTTTGATCAACAAAACAATTAAAATCGAATTTAAAATCCCTCAAAATTCAAATATTGTGTTCTTGCCTTCTCGTTATTTAAACACTCATTATCATCATTATTTATCAAGATCGTGCATGCCAAAGCATGGCGACTTGGTTCATAATGATGGAATGCGATGGCACGTAACAATATGCAATTGTTTAGATAAGAGGTTGAACACAACTTGGCTATTAATTTGATTAAGAAACCTAGAGGCAATCAATTGGGATTATCCATATGGATGGATAAATAAGTAGTTATTTGCCCAATTGAACCAAGAGTTGCATATGGGATGCAATTGGAATTGTTCCTACCTAAAGTAGCCAAATTATGGGTGACTTGCCAAAGCAAGCTCATAAGGAGGTGAAACATGGATCTTGGCCCACTAGAAAATATAAGGATATTTTCCGCATTAATATTTTGAGGGTTATTAATCCGTAGAAAAATAGTGGGAGCTATATTTGATAAACTAGCCATTATTGAATATAGTCAAATATTCACAAATACTAAAACTTGCGTATTTTCCTTTTGTAGAATTCCAAATGGCAAACAACTCATCGAGTTCACAACATTCCCTACGATCTGTCATTGAGAAGGACAAGCTCTCTGGAACCAACTTTCTTGATTGGTACAGAAACTTGAGAATTGTTCTCAAGCAAGAGAAGAAACTGTACGCAATAGAGGAGCATGTTCCTGAAAGTCCAGAGAACCAATCACCTGCTGCCCGAAAGGCGTATCAAAAGCGTGTTGATGACGCTAATGATGCGGCCTGCCTTATGCTATGCACCATGACTTCTGAGCTTCAGAAGCAACACGAAAACATGAATGCTGTCGATATGATCGAGCATCTGAGCCAGCTCTTCCAAGAGCCGGCGAGGGTAGAGAGGTATGAGGTCTCTAAGGCACTGTTCAAGTGTCATCTGGCAGAAGGGAACCCGGTGGAACCCCATGTACTCCGTATGATCGGGTACTTGGAGAATCTCGCCCGACTAGGGTTCTCGGGAGTTGGCAACCGATCTCGTGTTGCAATCGTTGCCCGAGAGTTATGGACAGTTCATCATGAACTATAACATGAACGAGATCGTGAAACCACTGCCAGATTTTACTTAATATGTTGAGGAGAGCTGAACAGAGCATCAACAAGGGTAAGGGCAAGGCCATTATGATGGTGCAGAAAGGAAAGGGCAAAAGGTTTGCCTCATCCTCCAAGGGCAAAGGAAAATTTGTTGCCAAGTCCAAGGAACCTGCCCTTAAGCCTGTTGGTGGCATTTCCAAAGGTGTGACTAAAGGTGAGTGTCACTACTGCAGTCAGCCTGGACACTGGAGGAGGAACTGCCCAAAATATCTGGAGGACAAGAGGCTTGGAATAGTGATTCCACCACCACCAGGTATTTTTGTTGTAGATGTCAATTTAACTGTCTCTACATCATGGGTATTAGATACTGGATGTGGATCTCATATTTGTCGAAATATGCAGGATCTAAAGAGAAGTAGAAGATTGGCTAAAGGAGAGGTAGATCTGCGCGTTGGGAATGGAGCAAAGGTTGTTGCGTTGGTCGTAGGCGTGTGCGAGCTATCTCTGCCTTCAGGATTAGTTTTAGAATTAAATAATTGCTAATTTGTGCCTGCTATGAGCAGAAACATTATTTCTATTTCTTGTTTGGAAAAGGATGGTTTTATTATTTCAATAAAGAACAATCGTTGTTCCTTTTATTTGAATAATATTCACTATTTTAGTGCGCAATTATTTAATGGACTTTATTTCCTTGATCTAAGCAATCCTGTCTAAAACATTAATACCAAGCGGATTAAAATAAATGATTTAAATCCTGCTTATTTATGGCACTGTCGTTTAGGCCACATAAATGAGAAACGTGTATCTAGACTCCATAAAGATGGTTACTAGACTCATTTGATTTTGAATCATATGAGACATGTGAGGCTTGTTTATTGGGAAAAATGACTAAGTCCCCTTTCAATAAGAAAGGTGAGAGGACTAGTGAGCAATTGGCGCTCATACATACCGATGTGTGTGGGCTATTTGCCACGCCTGCCAGGGGTGGTTATGTCTACTTCATTACATTTACTGATGATTACAGTGGATATGGATTTGTGTACCTCATGAGGGCAAAATCCGAATCCTTTGAAGTGTTCAAAGAATTCAAGAATGAAGTAGAGAAGCAACTTGAAAAAAGTATCAAGGCACTACGATCGGATCGTGGAGGAGAATACTTAAGCCATGAGTTTGACGACTATCTTAGAGAGTGTGGGATCGTGTCCCAACTCACTCCACCCGGAACGCCACAATGGAATGGCGTGTCTGAGAGGAGGAATCGAACCCTATTGGATATGGTTCGATCTATGATGTTTCAAACCGATCTTCCATTATCATTTTGGGGCTACGCTCTGTTAAGTGTAGCTTTTACCATTAACCGTGTTCCATCCAAATCTGTCATGAAGACACCATATGAGATGTGGAGTGGGAGGCGTCCCACACTGTCGTTCATGAGGATTTGGGGCTGCGATGTCTATGTAAAGCGTTTACAATCAGATAAGCTAGGGCCGAAATCGGATAAGTGTAAATTTGTGAAGTACCCTAAGGAAACTAAGGGATACTACTTCTACAATCCAACCGAGAACAAAGTGTTTGTTGCTCGGACTAGCGTGTTTCTAGAAAGAGAGTTTGTCTCTAAATAAGCAAGTGGGAGGACTGTAGAACTTGAAGAGGTTCAAGAACCACAAATCACTGAACCGATTATGGAACATGAACAGGAACCACAAGCAGTTGTGGAGCAACCTGTTCAGGTAACACAAGAGCTTCATTGATCTAGTAGAGTGCGCCAGGAACCCGAGAGGTATGGACTTCTCGTGACCGATTCCGGTGACACGATGCTTATAGATGATGAGCCTACTACCTATGAGGAGGCCATGAATGGCTCAGACTCTCAGAAGTGGCTAGAAGCCATGAGATCCGAGATGGAGTCCATGTATACCAACAAAGTATGGACTTTGGTGGAACCACCCGAAGGGGCGCATCCCATAGGGTGAAAGTGGGTCTTCAAGAAGAAGATCGACATGGATGGTAATGTGATTACCTATAAGGGCCGATTGGTGGCTAAAGGATTCAGACAGATTCATGGTATTGACTATGATGAAACCTTTTCACCAGTCGCTATGACCGAATCCATCCGAATCCTACTTGCGATTGCAGCATACCACAACTATGAGATTTGGCAGATGGATGTCAAAACAGCATTCCTTTATGGGAACCTC
Organism: Linanthus parryae; assembly: GCA_023055425.1. Taxonomy (NCBI): domain Eukaryota; kingdom Viridiplantae; phylum Streptophyta; class Magnoliopsida; order Ericales; family Polemoniaceae; genus Linanthus; species Linanthus parryae. The sequence goes on from JALGPY010000001.1 coordinate 130,793,454, forward strand.
CTCGAGGACGTGTATATGATACAGTCGGAGGGTTTTGAAGATCCAAAGAAAGCCAACAAAGTCTGTAAGCTGCAAAGATCCATTTATGGATTGAAGCAAGCATCTAGAAGTTGGAATCGACGTTTTGATGAAGTAGTCAAAGAGTTTGGCTTCATCAGAAATGAAGATGAGTCTTGTGTCTACAATAAGGTTAGTGGGAGCTCTGTAGCTTTTCTGGTCTTGTATGTCGATGACATACTACTCATTGGAAACAATGTTCCCATGCTGCAATCTGTTAAAGATTGGCTAGGGAAGTGTTTCTCAATGAAGGACTTAGGGGAAGCAGCCTATATACTCGGTATAAAGATCTATAGATATAGATCTAAGAGGTTGCTAGGCCTAAGTCAAAGTACATATATTGACAAGGTGTTGAATCGGTTCAACATGCAATATTCCAAGAAGGGATTCTTGCCCATGTCACATGTAATCACTCTTTCGAAGAGTGGTTGTCCTTCCAATGAGATTGAGAAGGAACGCATGAGTAGAATTCCCTATGCCTCGGCCATAGGATCTATCATGTACGCCATGTTATGTACTAGACCAGATGTGTCATATGCCTTGAGTATGACAAGCAGATTCCAGTCCAATCCAGGTGAGAGTCACTGGATTGCAGTCAAGAACATCCTAAAGTACTTGAGAAGAACTAAGGATGCTTTCTTGATATTTGGCGGTGAGGAAGAATTGCGTGTAAGGGGTTACACTAATAATTTTTATTATCGCCAAAGTAATTAGGAGCCTACAAGGTCACACACAATAATAGATCAGGCTAGGATTATTTCTAAGTAATTGGATTAAATAGCAATTATGAGTTGATTGGACTAAAGTGTAAACTTTTCTCATTGTAGGGTTTTGATCATGGATAAGCAGCGGAGGAAATAATTTTCCATTCAAGACCCTTCAAGGATCACAGGAAGAGAATCATAACGATGGTAAAGGAAGAAACAAGTAACACACCTTAGAGGTCTCATGTGATGACTTTTAACGTGAATTGTGTCACGACTCTACGGTTGATCCACGCCTAGGGTTGAGATCTAGATCTTCCTTCTCCTTTGTGCTAGCTTGGACCGTAGTAAGAGGAAGAAGAAATCACACAAATAAGATCACAAGGGAAGCAAACGACTTCCTTGTGGCCGACGGGTAGAGGGGACGACGGGGGGCGGTCGGCGTCTCTAGCTTGTCTTGCTCTCTCTCTCTTTGTTTCCTTCCCACTCAACTTATGTTATGAGCATTCGTGTGGGAAGGAATCTAGGAGAATTCTTTATATAGTCCAGAAACTCCTTGTCAACTACTCACTTACCTTCTTTTAGACACAAGATTCATATTCGTTTCTAATGAATCCAAACTCTTTGACTACTTCATCAAAACGTCGATTCCAACTCCTAGAAGCTTGCTTCAACCCATAAATGGATCGTTGCAGCTTACAGAATTTGTTGGCTGGCTTTGGATCTTCAAAACCCTCCGGCTGCATCATATACACGTCCTCGAGGAGATTCCCATAAAGGAATGTTGTTTTGACATCCATCTGCCAAATATCATAGTCGTAGTATGCTGCAATAGCAAGTAGGATTCGGATAGATTTGGTCATAGCGACTGGTGAAAAGGTTTATCATAGTCAATACCATGAATCTGTCTGAATCATTTAGCCACCAATCGGCCCTTATAGGTAATCACATTACCATCCATGTAGATCTTCTTCTTGAAGACCCACTTGCACCCTATGGGTCGGGCCCCTACGGGTGGTTCCACGAAAGTCCATACTTTGTTGACATACATGGAATCCATCTCAGATATCATGGAATCAAGCCACTTATGAGAGTCCGGCCCTTTCATGGCCTCTTCATAGGTAGTAGGCGCATCATCTATGTGAATCGTGTCACCAGAATTAGTCACGAGAAGTTCATACCTCTCGGGTTCTTGGCGCACTCTACTAGATCTACGAAGCTCTCATGTTACTTGAACAAGTTTCTCCACAAATTCATATGGTTCCTGATTATGTTCCATAGAAGGATCATTGTTTTATGGCTCTTGAATTTCTTCAAGTTCTACAGTCCTCCCATTTGCTTCTTTAGATACAAATTCTGTTTCTAGAAACACGCCGGACCGAGCAACAAACACTTTGTTCTCAGTTGGATTGTAGAAGTAGTAACCTTTAGTTTCCTTAGGGTACCTCACAAATTTACACTTATCCAACTTGGTCCCCAGCTTGTCTGATTGTAAACGTTGTACATAGACATCGCAGCCCCAAATCTTCATGAACAACAGTGTAGGACGCCTCCTACTCCACATCTCATGTGGTTTCTTCATAATAGATTTGGATGGAACACGGTTAATAGTGAATACTGCACTCAATAGAGCATAGCCCCAAAATGATAGTGGAAGATCGGTTTGACACATCATAGATCAAACCATATCTAATAATGTTCGATGAGTGAGACTTAGGGAAATGCACGGCCATGCTCGAATAAATCAATATGAGATATTGATGTTATTTGTTAATCTAAGTCTACTCACAGATTTTGAAACTATGGATTAAATATACAAGTGTTACACTGTAGGGTTTTGATCATGGATACACAGGAATATAACGAATAATTTATCCGATCAAGACCCTCCAAGGATCAAAGGATGAGAATTCATAACGATAGTAAAGGAATTGTGTCATGTACCGTAGAGGTCTCCTGTGATGACTTGTAACGTGAATATTGTCAGTCCTTTACGGTTGATCCACGCTTAGGATTGAGGTTTAGATCTCCCAACACCATATTCTAGCTTGGAACGGAGGAAGAGGAAGAAGAAATCACGCAACGGAGACCAAAGAGAGGTTCGGCCTCTCTCTCTCTCTTGGCTGGCGTGGTAGGGGAGGACGGGCAAGGGGGCTTTGGCCTCCTGGTCTTGTCATGCTCTCTCATTGCATTATTTCCCACTCAATTTATGTTATGAGAATTAGTGTGGAAAGGAAGTTAGGAGCATCCTTTATATAGTCCAACAACCCCTTGTTAACTTCCTAAAGGCCCTCTCCTAATCCTACTCAAGTTCGGATTAGTCCAATTTGCATATTAGTCCTACTAAGTTAGCAAGTTGTTTCAATTTGATCCTTCTAATTAATTAATGATATTAATTAATTCCCAAGTCTATTTCAATCCATATGGCGTGTGACCCCATAGGTTTCTACTTCGTTGGTGGTAACTATTTACCATGTGAGCGGTCTCTAGCAAGACATACATTCTAGCCAACTAATAGAAATCGTCAACCGACAAACCTTGTGCAAGTATTGTCTCATCCCTTTGTCTCAATATCCGTATTGGACACGAGACATATATGTCACACTCGTATATCCAATCCATAGTTCCTCGATCCTGGTAATAGCCTCATTCGTGCAAATAACATTAATATCCCATATTGATTTATTCGAGACTGGCCAGACATTCTATAAGCACTATCCCTCGAGTGGCCTAGGATATTTGCTCCCATTATGTGGGAGGGACAAATTCTATCTACATCACTACGATATCTAAGCTTGCTTAACATTGTGTCTGATACGCGCCTTTATGACTACTCAGTCACGGTGTAGCGTTTGACGCTACCAAAACTACAATCACTCCACAACTAGATGCTCTAGTGACTTCAAGTCTAAGGATGACAATACCATTGTTACCATGAGAAGCGCTTGTTACTTTACATAAATCATATGTAGCCTTCTGGGAGATGGGTCAATCCAGCATGCCATTACCCCTAATGCATACCCATGTGTTGGATCATGATATCTCCATATCAATCCAACCCCATACTAGTCTATAAGTGATTTCCCGTGAATCAGTATAATTGAATAGGGATATTTAAGATAAACAACACAATTGTAAATCTAAGGACTTCATTTTATTAAATATCACAATAAATAATAAAATGAATGTTCTAGCCAATTATTGTTCATACTAAACTAGATTTCCTCTAGGGAATCTATTCCAACAGACATGTCATGTCTTGTGTCCAATCTGGATAGATGAGACAAAGGGATTATACAACATGGTAACATTTTATCACAGAGCTTAGTCAGATCACTGACATTCCTATTACTTGGGAAAATTAATGTACTGCTTGATACCAATCAATGTTTGTAATAATTGTTATTATCGCCAACGTAATTAGGAGCCTACAAGGTCACACACAATAATAGATCAGGCTAGGATTATTGCTAAGTAATTGGATTAAATAGCAATTATGAGTTGATTGGACTAAAGTGTAAACTTTTCTCATTGTAGGGTTTTGATCATGGATAAGCAGCGGAGGAAATAATTTTCCATTCAAGACCCTTCAAGGATCACAGGAAGAGAATCATAACGATGGTAAAGGAAGAAACAAGTAACACACCTTAGAGGTCTCCTGTGATGACTTTTAACGTGAATTGTGTCACGACTCTACGGTTGATCCACGCCTAGGGTTGAGATCTAGATCTTCCTTCTCCTTTGTGCTAGCTTGGACCGTAGTAAGAGGAAGAAGAAATCACACAACTAAGATCACAAGGGAAGCAAACTACTTCCTTGTGGCCGACGGGTAGAGGGGACGACGGGGGGCGGTCGGCCTCTCTAGCTTGTCTTGCTCTCTCTCTCTCTTTGTTTCCTTCCCACTCAACTTATGTTATGAGCATTCGTGTGGGAAGGAATCTAGGAGAATTCTTTATATAGTCCAGAAACTCCTTGTCAACTACTCACTTACCTTCTTTTAGACACAAGATTCATATTCGTTTCTAATGAATCCAAACTCTTTGACTACTTCATCAAAACGTCGATTCCAACTCCTAGAAGCTTGCTTCAACCTATAAATGGATCGTTGCAGCTTACAGAATTTGTTGGCTGGCTTTGGATCTTCAAAACCCTCCGGCTGCATCATATACACGTCCTCGAGGAGATTCCCATAAAGGAATGTTGTTTTGACATCCATCTGCCAAATATCATAGTCGTAGTATACTGCAATAGCAAGTAGGATTCGGACAGATTTGGTCATAGCGACTGGTGAAAAGGTTTATCATAGTCAATACCATGAATCTGTCTGAATCATTTAGCCACCAATCGGCCCTTATAGGTAATCACATTACCATCCATGTAGAATTTCTTCTTGAAGACCCACTTGCACCCTATGGGTCGTGCCCCTACGGGTGGTTCCACGAAAGTCCATACTTTGTTGACATACATGGAATCCATCTCAGATCTCATGGAATCAAGCCACTTATGAGAGTCTGGCCCTTTCATGGCCTCTTCATAGGTAGTAGGCGCATCATCTATGTGAATCGTGTCACCAGAATTAGTCACGAGAAGTTCGTACCTCTCGGGTTTCTGACGCACTCTACTAGATCTACGAAGCTCTCATGTTACTTGAACAAGTTTCTCCACAAATTCATATGGTTCCTGTTCATGTTCCACAGAAGGATCACTGTTTTATGGCTCTTGAATTTCTTCAAGTTCTACAGTCCTCCCATTTGCTTCTTTAGATACAAATTCTGTTTCTAGAAACACGCCGGACCGAGCAACAAACACTTTGTTCTCAGTTGGATTGTAGAAGTAGTAACCTTTAGTTTCCTTAGGGTACCTCACAAATTTACACTTATCCAACTTGGTCCCCAACTTGTCTGATTGTAAACGTTGTACATAGACATCGCAGCCCCAAATCTTCATGAACAACAGTGTAGGACGCCTCCTACTCCACATCTCATGTGGTTTCTTCATAATAGATTTGGATGGAACACGGTTAATGGTGAATACTGCACTCAATAGAGCATAGCCCCAAAATGATAGTGGAAGATCGGTTTGACACATCATAGATCAAACCATATCTAATAATGTTCGATTCCTCCTCTCGGACGCCATACCATTATGGCGTTCAAGGTGGAGTGAGTTGGGACACGATCACACACTCTCTAAGATAGACGTCAAACTCTTGGCACAACTATTCTCCTCCACGATCAGATCGTAGAGCCTTAATACTCTTACCAAGTTGCTTCTCTACTTCAATCTTGATTTCTTTGAACCTTTGAAAGGATTCGGATTTGGCCTTCATAAGGTATACAAATCCATATCTACTGAAATCATCAGTAAATGTAATGATGTAGACGAACCACCCCTGGAAAGCGTGGCAAATGGTCCACACACATCAGTATGTATGAGCGCCAATTGCTCACTAGTCCTTTCTCCTATATTATTGAAAGGGGACTTTGTCATTTTTCCCAATAAATAAGCCTCACATGTCTCATATGATTCAAAATCAAATGAGTCTAGAAAACCATCCTTATGGAGTCTAGATACACGTTTCTCGTTTATGTGGCCTAACGAAAGTGCCATAAGTAAGCAAGATTTAAATCATTTATTTTAATACTCTTAGTATTAAAGTTGTAGATAGGATTGCTTAGATCAAGGACATATAGTCCATTAAATAATTGTGCACTACAATAGTGAATATTATTGGAATAAATTGAACAACAATTATCCTTTATTGAAATAATAAAACCTTCATTGTCCAAACAAGAAATAGAAATAATGTTTCTTCTCATAGCAAGCACAAAATAGCAGTTATTTAATTCTTAACTAATCCTGACGGCAGAGATAGCTCGTACACGCCTACGGCCAATGCAGCAACCTTTGCCCCATTCCCAACGTGCAGGTCTATCTTCCCTTTAGCCAATCTTCTACTTCTCTTTAGATCATGCACATTTCGACAAATGTGAGATCCAAATCCAGTATCCAATACCCATGATGTAGAGATAGTTAAATTGACATCTACAACAAAACTACCTGGTGGTAGTGGAATCACTATTCCAAGCCTCTTGTCCTCCAGATATTTTGGGCAGTTCCTCCTCCAGTGTCAAGGCTGACTGCATTAGTGACACTCACTTTTAGTCACGCATTTTGAAATGCCACCAACAGGCTTAAGGGCATGTTCCTTGGACTTGGCAACTGCCTTGCCTTTTCCCTTGGAGGATGAGGCAAACCGTTTGCCCTTTCCATTCTGAACCATCATTATGGCCTTGCCTTTACCTTTGGTGATGCTTTGTTCAGCTATACTCAACATGTTGAGTAATTTCGGCAGTGTTTTCACGATCTCGTTCATGTTATAGTTCATGATGAACTGTCCATAACTCTCAGGAAACGATTGCAACACGAGATCGGTGGCCAACTCTTCGCCGACCAGGAACCCTAATCGTGCGAGATTCTTAAAGTATCTGATCATACGGAGTACATGAGGTCCCAGGGTTTCCTTCTGCCATATGACATTCGAACAATGCCTTAGAAACTTCATACCTCTCAACCCTTGCCTGCTCTTGGAAGAGCTGCTTCAAGTGTTCGATCATATCGACATCATTCATGTTCTCGTGTTGCTTCTGAAGCTCAGAGGTCATGGTGCAAAGCATGAGTCAGGCCGCATCATTAGCGTCATCAACAAGCTTCTGATACGCCTTTAGGTCTGCAGCAGTATTGTTTTTTGGACCTTCAGGAACTTTCTCCTCTAAAGCGTACAATTTCTTCTCTTGCTTGAGAACGATTCTCAATTTTCTGTACTAGTCGAGGAAATTGGTTCCAGAAAGCTTATCCTTCCCAAGGAAAGAGCGTAGGGAATGTTGTGAACTCGATGAGTTGTTTTCCATTTCGGATTCTACAAAAAGGAAATACGCAAGTTTTAGTATTTGTGAACTTTTGACTATATTTAATAATTGCTAGATTATTAAGCTCCCACTATTTTTCTAAGGATTAAACCTCGAGATATTAATGCGAAAAATATCGTTATATTCTCTAGTGGGCCAAGATCCATGTTTCATCTCCTTATTGAGCTTGCTTTGGCAAGTCACCCAAAAATTTGACTACTTTAGGTAGGAACAATTCCAATTGCATCCCATGCAACTCTTAATTCAATTTGGCAAATAACTCCTTATTTATCCATCCGTACGGATAATCCCAATTGATTGCCTCTAGGTTTTAATCATATTAATCACCTAGTTGTGTCCAACCTCTTATTTAAAAAATTGCACATTACTTGCTTGTGCCAGCGCATTACATCATTATGAACCAAGTCGCCTTGCTTTGGCATGCACAAACTTGATAAATCATGATGACAATGAGTGTTTAAATAACGAGAAGGCAAAACACAATATTTTAATTTTGCGGGATTTGAAAATTCAATTTTAATTGTTTTGTTGATCCATATCAACTGCTCTATCTATTTTGAGTTTGGGCACAACTCCAAATAATAGATCCGGGTTGTAAATTATCTTATTGTCCTAATTGCATGCATCATCTATACACCAATCACAAAATAATAAGACATAAAATAAACAACCACAAAATAAATAAAACGTGATACTGATATGGCCTTTCTAGACTAAGATATTCCCAAGCCAATGGGAATATCTATGAACCTTAATGATCAAGCACACCTACGTACGTCGTCGTCTTTTGGTCCATCCTCCATAGTCTTGTGAAATGCTCCATGCTCCATCTTTGTGGCTTCTTTGGCTTTGGGCATCTTTTTTCCAATCATGGCTAACAATCTATTCTATCTAGTACTAGCTAACAACTATACTAAATAAAATAAATCTCAGAAGTTGAGAAAAAAATCGCCTCGCAGGCCGTAAACCCTAATTAACTATTACATTAATTTGATCAGCTCGCAGGTCGTAAACCAAACCACAAAATTAAACAGTCACACCAAACCATATCCTATGGCCATATCCAATCACCATGCGATTTGCACATAAACAGTTAAAATCCAATTTTAACGCGCTTGGTCAATTTTTAATTGATTTAGGATGTGCTAGGGTTAAAACAGTCAAATGGGTCCACTATCAAAATAGCTAAACCGCCCAAAAAGGACCAAGGCGCGGCCTTGGGCCGGTTGGCCGAGCCGCACGCTAGGCCGGCCCGAGCCCTTGGTCGTACCCTAGCTTGGGCGACAAGGCAAGGGGCGGTCCCTAGGGGGGGCCAAACCTTCCAAAACAACTCCTTGCCTTTTTGCCAAAGTTTAGTTGTATCCATGTTTGAAAAACCCTTTTCCAAGCGTGTGCCCAAACCTTAGCTCTAAGATTGAATATTTGTCAAACTCACTAATCCCTGCATCCAATGCATAAATTAGATCTTGTTTAGTTGAATAATATTCAACATGCATCTTTATGCTTAAATTTGTCCGCGATGACTTGCAATGTGAATTGTGTCACACCTTAGAGGTCTCCTGTGATGACTTGTAACGTGAATTGTGTCACGTCTCTACGGTTGATCCACGCCTAGGGTTGAGATATAGATCTTCCTTCTCCTTTGTGCTAGCTTGGACCCGAGGAAGAGGAAGAAGAAATCACACAACGAAGATCACAAGGGAAGCACACAGCTTCCTTGTGGCCGACGAGTATAGGGGAGAAGGCTAGGGGGCGGTCGGCCTCTCTATCTTGTCTTGCTCTCTCTCTCTTTTGTTTCCTTCCCACTCAAATTATGTTATGAGCATTAGTGTCGGAAGGAATCTAGAAGCATCCTTTATATAGTCCAACAACTCCTTGTAAACTACCTAAAGGCCCTTCCTAATCCTATATGAATTCGGATTAGTCCCTTCCTTGCAAATTAGTGATACTAATTAAGTTTGAAAGGTGTTGCAAAGTGATCCTTCCAATTAATTAATCATATTAATTAATTCTCAAATCTAGTTCAACCCTATTAGGCCTGTGACCCCATAGGTTCTATCTAGTTTATAGCAACAATTTGCTAATATGGAGCGGTCTCTGGAAAGACATCCATTCTAGCCAACTAATTGAATAGTCATCTGACAAACCTTGTGCAAGTAATTGTCTCATCCCTTTGTCTCAATATCCGGATTGGACACTAGACATACAATTCACAATCGTATATCCAATCCATAGTTTCTCGATCCTGGGAATAGCCTTACTCGTGAAAGTAACATCAATATCCCATAATGATTTATTTGAGTCTGGCCAGACATTCTACAAGCACTATCCCTCGAGTGGCCTAGGATATTTTCTCCCGTTATTTGGGAGGGACAAATTCTATCTACGTCTAATACGATTTCTAAGCTTGCTTCTTATTGTATCCGGTACGCGCCTTTATAGCTACCAAATCACGGTGTAGCTTTTGACACTACCAAAATCACAATGATCCACAACTAGACAAGCTAGTGACTTCAAGTCTAAGGATGACAATACCGTTGTCACCGCGAGAAGCGCTTGTGACTCAACATAACATGCATGAAGCCTTCTCGGAGATGGGTCAGAGTATGCCATTATCCTTAATGCATACCTATGTGCTGGATTATGATATCTCCATATCAATCCAACCCCATACTAGTCTATAAATGATCGTCCTATTAATCAGTATAATTGACTAGAGATATTTAAGATAAACAATGCAATTGTAAATCTATGGAATTCATTACATAAAAAAATCCTATAAATAATACAATGATTATTTTAGCCACAATAATTTCATAATGAACTAGATTGCCTCTAAGGCATCTATTCCAACACTCATTAGTTGGGCTAAAGAGCAATTGTGGACTAGAATGTAACTAGTCCCACATTGTTGGATTTATGGGCAAAGATGCATTTATCTAGCTATAAATAGGATTTATAGGCTATGAAAATTCAGTCTTAATTAATTTCGACACAACACAGTTTACTAGAGAGCAAGTGAGAAAAATAAGAAAAGGAATGTTTCCCTACACAAGGGTTCGGCCAAAGAGGTGCCGCCCATCACATGGAGCCGTCGACCTCTATGGTGGCCACGGCATGTGATTCCTGTTCTCTCTCCCTCTTTACCATGTTGATTGATGTGATCCAGCCTGCACAAGTCAAATTTCCTCCTTCTTCTCACGATTTCTAGCACCATTGGAGAAGAAGCCCGGTTAAGGTCTATTCGTGTGGATACCGTAAAGACAAAGACGCTATTCTTTGTATGTGATTGTCCTGGTATGGCTGAGGTAATCTCTCTTCCTTCATCATGTTAAGATGCTTCACCTGAGATCCTGGAGGGTTTTGAGCAGAATTAAAGTTTTGTATTTCTGCTACGTGACATGTATCAAAACCCTACACCACCATCCTGATTATGTATGCCATCTTCGGAAGTATCAGTATGGACTTAAGAAGGCTCCACAGGCTTTCTTACAGCGGTTTACTACATTACTCACCGACAATGTTGGTTTTTCTAGTTGCTACAGTGACGAGTCACTGTTTTTCTATCGTCGTGGCTCTGACATTGTCTATCTCCTTCTCTAAATGGATGATATTATCATCACCATCTCCTATTCGGATCTTCTATAGAAGATTATTTCACATTTATCCAGTGAGTTTGCCACGTCCGATCTTGGCCCCTTGCATCATTTCTTGTACAACAACCCCCTTATCCGGCTCGGACAAGACTGGGAGGGCGAGGCTAAAAGTAACGGTGAAAATCAAAATTGCAACATTTTGACATATATATTTCATACTATTAAACATAAGATATCATTGATAAGTATTTCATACATCATTATTAAACATTATTCTCACACTAAACACAACAGCTTACAACTCGTGACGGTATTCTTCTTAGTGAATCCCGTACCGGGCTACATCGTAATTTTTAGCTTCTAAACCTGCGGTGGGAAGGAAAACAAGAAACGCAGTTTCTAAAGTCATTTATGAAATACCGAATCATAAAGTGAAGGTGAGGCATGATTTATTCTCAAAACAGTATAAAGAGGAAATAAATCTTAAAAGAGTAAAGCATGAACACATCCAAATTTCTCAACCTTTTAAAAAAAAAAAAAAAAAAACCTTCTTAACTTTCCAACGGGGAGTAACATCCCAATCTAGTCTTCTTTCACTTTCATAAATGTCCTTGTCTCAGAGAAAACCGGATTTAAACTTTGTTGATACCGGGAAAATCTACTATCACTTTGTATCAAAGACCTTAAGTGCTAGAAACCCCCTAAGACTCCTCGCAGCTAGAGAAGTGAGTACAAGGAGCGATCCGGCCGATTGCGATTGGGTTAAAATAAACGGGTCGAGTGACCGCAGCCAGCAACGACCAATCATATCAAAAAGCAAATATAACGATCCGCACACAACTCTTTCCACTTTATGTTATTTATGAATTATTATTATTCATGTGACAATATCAAAGAAAAGCAACTTCTTTAAAATGTAAGAAAATCACAAATAAAACATGTAACTCATACATATAATTTGAAACAAGTATTAAAAATCATGTCGTGACGCAAACAAGAGCTATGCACACAATGCTTGGCATATTTACTTACCTTAATCCTTGAGCATCAGATCGACCTACTCGTAGTTATTGCGTACGAATACGTCACCTACCAATTGGAGCTTGTAACCCGTCACAAATCCAAATATAATGCTATAAGTCATATCAAGAATCCTACCTATTAATTTTAGACTTACCTGAAACTTACTTGTTAATTTCTTAACGTTTCCCTCTTTAGTTACATCTCTTTAATAACAATCTATTTAAAACGATGCGTTATTTTTACACAACTATTAAATTTTATGTTTCGAAAAGGGCTTGTTTATTTAGAGTAATTTTCATGTTAAGAGACGTGAAATAAATGCTACTTATATTTATGAAAAAGAATTATTACAAATACAATTATTTAAAAGATATTTAAGAATGTTAAATTTTAGGAAAACTTCTTCCAAATACTTAACACGATACGACTACGTTACGAACAAGCAAATATCATTCTCTTACAAGTATGGAACAACTCAGACTGAGAGCTAAGTGCTTAAGTTTAAATTTTGTTTAGTTTTTAATAAAATGTTCTTAGTTTATTTTTTAACGAACGACTCGTACATTATTTCAATACCCAAATCACTTTTCCAAAAGGTACGAAAACTTTTATTTTTAGAAAATATTTGTAATACGAAAATCACATTTTTACTTTCCACGTACGAGATAACGTTTAATTAAAATAAAGTAGAACCACCTAAGTTATATAAAATTCAGTTGTCATCCCCCAACCTCTCACAAGTCAGAATGGCTAAAGGAGAAGTAGCTCCCCCGTTATTTCAATATATACTTTTGAAAATACACTTTTACCCCTCTTAACATGAACATCAAACTTTAATCAACATAAACATGGATTCAAGCATCAAGAATTGATTTTAATTATCTAAAAAAGCTTGTCTGAGGATTTAGTGCATACCTAGACCAAGGATCGCAAAAATCGGTTGAGAAATGGCCTCTACGGGTTGGTCGTCAAAAATTCGTCAAAGTTGGTTCATGGGGCTCATTCTAGCGGTCTGGGATCCTACTGAGCTTTCCTAAGTTCTCATCGAGCTTCCAGGTGGTGATAGGGATAGGTCTCTACAGGTGGGTACCTCCGAATAAATCGGCTCAAAATTCGCCGGATTCCATGGTGGTTCGGCGTTAGGGGTGGTCTCGACTGTTACTACAACTACTAATTGTTGCTCCTTATATCTTCTTCCTTGTTGAAATTGGTAGAGAGATTCATAAAGAGGTCGAGAAAGAGGGGATAAAGAGAATAGAGGTGTTGGTGGTTTTGGATGGTTTTTCCCGTCAAGAACGCTGGCGGTGGTGGTGGCGGCCGCTGTTTTTGCCGCTGCTGCTCCTGCTGTTGTTGTGGCTCACGGTGAGCAAAGAGAGAGATGAAAGAAATGGAAAAAGAGGGTGACAGTGAGTGAGAGAGGTGGAGGTGGGTGTGAGTTTTCTTGTTGCCGAAGGTGTTGGTGGAGGTGATGATGGTGAAGACGATGATGGTGATGAGGGAGGGGGTGAATCTTATGATGATGATGATGATGATGATGATGATGATGATGATGAGCTGTTTATATAGGGGAGCTAAATGCCATCAGTGATGGTGATAGTGGCGGTGGAGGCGGTGAAAAAAATCACCGAAGAAGAAGAACAATTGGAGAAGATGATCTTTTGAAATGCTAATGTGTGGTTGGCACACCAAGAAGGTAGAGTGCTTGGTTGTAGCACACCTATGAAGCCTCGCAATGGTCGTACGCGCGTTAATGAGTAAAATAAAGAATACACTCGCGTATTTAACTACGAATACTAGTGTAATATTTTGTAAAATTTTACGCAAATTTCTTAGTTATAAAAATACAATAATTTATCCAAACCCTATTCCACAATTAAATTTGTATATCGCTTCCTAAATTATTGATTTACCCATAGCAATTAGACGGGGTATTACATTCTTCCCCTATTAAAAAGAGCTTTGTCCCCAAAGATAGAATCAGGAAAATGATCAGGATGCAAAAAACAGTCAAGAAGCAACTAATTATCGCAATTACGATCACATAGCAGGCAAGTAATTTCACATAGTAAGCAATAGCAAATAATCACTATATGGTGCATGCAGTGTAACATGTATAGTATCGCGTAAATTGTAGTCACGTCTATTTAATTATGTGGTCATAGTCTTATTTGGTTACTAAAGGTCAAGGTTAACTACGTCGTAAGGGTACTAAAGCGTAATGGCACTAAAGGAAGGGTTGCATCCTCTCCCCCTTAGATAGTGAAGTCCCCGGAACTCAACGTACCTCGTGAAATAAGTGCGGATACTTCTTCCACATGTCTTCTTCTACCTCCCAGGTTGCTTCTTCAGTTTGGTGGAAGGTCCAGAGGACCTTGACTAGCTTGACACTTTTGGTGCGTGTGTCTCTTGTCTTGGTATCCAGTATCTTGACATGTTTCTCCTCTTAGGTTAGCGACGGGTCGAAATCCACTAGTTCATGACCCAACACATGGGACGGGTCCGGTACATACTTCTTCGTCTGTGACACGTGAAAAGCATTGTGTACTCAGCCCAAATTTGATGGTAAATCTAGTCGATATGCAACTTCACCAATCCTCTCTATAACGTTGTATGGACCAATAAAATTAGGGATTAATCCCGTTTAGACTGAACCTGGTCACTCCCTTAGTAGGTTAAACCCGTAGAAATGCTTGTACTCCAACTTGGAACTCCAATGGCCTCCTCTTCTGATCTGCATATGACATTTGTCTGTCCTGAGCTGCTTTCATTTTATGTTGGATGACTTGTACCTGGTTCGTCATGTATTCAATCATTCGAGACCCAGTGACCAACGTCTCGCTGATGTCACTCCAACACAGTGGCGACCGACACTTCCCTCCGTACAAGGCTTCGTATGGTGCCAACCCGATGCTGGCGTGATTCCTGTTGTTGTAGGAAAATTCTATTAATGGAAATTTATCAACCCATGAACCTTGGAAGTCCATAATGCAGGCTCTCAACATACCTTCCAGTGTTTGAATGTTCCTCTCCTTTTGCCCATATGTGGCTGGGTGGAAGGTTGTACTGAATTTCAGCTGAGTTTCCAATGCCTCTTGGAGCGCTCTCCAAAAAAGAGAAAGAAAGTTAGGGTCTCTCTCCGAGATTATCGAACTTGGAACCCCATGATATCTCACTATATTTTTAATTTACGCGTATGCCCTTTGCTCCATGTTCCATGTCCTTCATCGGAATGAATCTTGACGTCTTGGTTAATCTGTTCACAACTACCCATATCTTATTGAGTCCGTTCTTTGATGTCGGCAAGGATGTGACAAAATCCATCGAGATGGAGTCCCATTTCCAAACTGGAACATCCAGTAGTTGGATTAGGCCTCCCATTATTTTATGCTCGAACTTCACCTTCTGGCATGTTAAGCATCTAGCCACGAATTCCGCTATTTCCTTCTTCATGTTGGGCCACCAGAACGACTTCTTCATCTCTTTGTAAATCTTACCGCCTCAAGGTTGAACGGAATATGGCGTGTTGTGCGCTTCTCGCATAAATTTGTCCATAGTTTTCGCACCATCTTCCTTTGTAGCGAATGCTTCCATCCTAGTGAATCAAGAAATCTTTGGACTTTCCTTCTGCAATCTTCTTCTTAATTTTTGCAAGATTCACGTCTCCGACTTGATTGCTCCTTATTTCTTAAAAGAAGTCCGGTACATTTGGCATACTTCCAAGCAGTTTCTGTACCGTTCCTTGATCCACGACTTCGATCTCGAGTTTCCTGAACTCGTGGCATAACCAGTTCGACAAGACTACCATAGCGTTCACTGCGTGTCTTGTCTTGTGACTTAGCGCGTCAGCGACCACATGTGCCTTTCCTTCATTGTATTGGATGTGTAGATCATAATCCTTGGTAATTTCCAGCCGCCTTTGTTGCCTATTGTTCAACTCCTTCTGTGTGAAGATATACTTCAGGCTGCGAAGGTTAGTGTAGAACGTGGTAACTGCTCCGTAAAAATGATGTCTCCATATCTTCAGCGCGAAAACTACTGCTGCCAACTCCAGGTCATGTGGCATAATTTTCCTCATGGGTTTCAGTTGCCTTGACGCGTAGGCAAATACCCTTCTATCCCGCATAAGTACGTATCCTAATCCCTTCTTCGACGCATCACTGTAGACCTCGAATTCACCAGAATCGTTTGGAACGCTTCTTCACAGCTATCGTCCTAGTGATACTTCACCGCCTTCTTCGTGAGCGTAGTTAGTGGCCTAGAAATCTTGGATAAATCCTTTACAAAATGCCGGTAGTAGCCTGCTGACACGATTTCTTACGTGTATACGCAAGTGCACGGTCGAAGTAATAAAGATGAGTATTAAAACTCAGGTTGTCGAACCCACATGGACAATCTCTAGATTATTTAGCTAAAGGATTAATTTAGAGTTGAAGTAACCAGTAGGAAAAAGTTGTGATTTAAGAGTTCTTCACCCTCAAACAAGTGACTGAAATTAAATAAACGAACTAAACTAATATTTTTATAATTTTCTTATTAATACGAATATGGAGAACACTAGATAGTTTTAGGGTCCCTAGGGTATTTAGAAAATTCCGGACTATGACTCGAAACACTCTACCTACGTCCAGTTATACCGGGTCACACTCATTACGATCTTCTGTCGATCTCACGCAAATCCACGTTACGGTCTACTTCGGGTCCTGTCGGTCCACCTCTGTCTACCGTTACGTTCTAGTCAGCTAGCCAGGTTCGCTCACCGGGTCCTGTCGGTCCACCGATTATGCTAATCCTAACTACGTCTAACTGAAACAACCCACACACAGTCATTCAAGTCTCTATCTCCTCCCGGTCTAAAGAAACTACGAGAATGTCAACAACGTTCTTCACGAATCCGGTTATGTTCACTGTCGTGCAACAAACCTAGATAACTAGCATGTTATGGGTGATCAATCCAAACAAACTAAGAATCAAGAACAAGAACTTGTCAAATAACTAGAACAATACGTCGATTTAAGTATCAAAACATGAATCAAAGAGACAAAAATCCGGAAAATCTAATATAAACCCTAGTTCTCCATTAACTATCTAGCTATAGAGGTTTAGCTACTCATGATAGTGATTACAATAACGAAAACCATTGTAGACATCAAACTATAGATATAGAGAGAGTTAGAAATCTCAAACGTAATCAAGCTCCGGCGCAAATCCAAGCTTCTCCCCCGTCCTTCTCCTTCGTCCTCCTCTTTTTTTTCACGTTCTGTTCTTCTTCTTCTTTTTTTTTTTTTTTTTTGTTCCGTTGTGTAGAACGACGTGAATGTTCTAGCATTCACAAAAACAGCCCCTTTTTTTCTTCTGACCCGATGGAATAATAACTCCTCTTTTGCACAATTGCCCCTCCAAGAAAGTTGGAGTCTCTTCTAAACCCCTAGGGCTGCAGCAAAAAGACCCGTGTCTCTTTTCTTTTATTTCTCCTTTATTCGCACCTCTGCCTCCACGCTCTCACATCCGCTTGACTTGTATTTCGCACGAAATCAATTCCGAGAATTGAAACAGACGGGTGGTTCTTATTCGGCTCGAAATAGAGGCTCTGATTTCGCTAAGTGTCGGAGGAAATCCACGAAATCCCCTGAAGGTCGATGCTCTGTTCTGATCGCTGCTTCTGGGTTTCTCTTCTTTGATCTGTTCGCGGCTTTCTTCTTCTTTGTTTTGCGCTTTGTCTCTGCTCTGATTCTTCCTCTTCTTTTGTCTTCTCTCTTGCTCTTCTATGATTGCCGCTGCCTTTGGTGCTCTTGCGGTGATTCTGGCTTTTGATCGTGGTTTGTAGAGAAGGCCATGGCTGGGTTTTGAAGGTGGGTTATGGTGGCTGCAGGTGCAGCTGCTGTGAAGATGTAGGTGGTGATAGGCGCCAATGGAGGTAAGGTTGGAGGTTATGGTGGAGATAGGCAGGTTATTGGTGTTGATTACTGCAAAATGGTGGTGTTGGCAGAGGGTAATTTGGCTGATTTAATGGTGTTGCAGGTAGTGTTAATTGTTTGGAGTTGAGGAAGGCAATTGAGTGTATTTAAAGAGGTGTATTGTGAAGTCTAGGGATTGTATTAGAGGTAGTTGGGTATTACTTTGGAGGTCCGTTTCAGGTGGTTGAAAGTGTACTGGGTTGTTAGGTGAAAATGGTGGTAGTATCAGGTGGTAGTAGAAGGGAATTTGGTCAGTGTTTTTGGCTTGTTGATGGTCTGTTGTTAATTGGAGGTGGTATTTTATAAAGAAGGAAGTATTAAGGTGATGGTGAAGTTGGTAGTCTTGGTGTAATGTGGAGGTACTGGTGGTTGTAGTACTGATAGTAATGATGTGGCAGATTGGGTGTTTGGAGGTAGTTCATAGCAGGGGTTCGGTGGTTGAGATGGTTGGTTGTTTGTTGTAAGTAGTTTCAGGTGGTGTTTGATGGCTATAGGTGGTAGTTTATTTGATTATGATGGGTGTACTGGTACTGGGCAGAGGGTGTTTCAGGTTGGTTTATGTGGTGAATTGGCATGGTGAAGGCATGTTTCATGGAGGTAACAGGTTGATTAATGGGTGAATTGGTTATAGTTTGGGTTTAGGTGTAAATTGGTGATGGTTGTTGGAGTAATTGATTGAGGGCAGTGAGGTTTTGGTGGCTAATAGGTGAAATGGATTGTACATTGTTATGGATGTTTGAAGGTAGGCTGGGGCAATTCAAAGGAAAAGAATGGTGTTGCTGATGGTGAGTTGTAGGCAGGTTGTGGGTGAGAGCAATTTGAAGTGGTATAAGGATGGTGAAGGTTGTTAGTTAGCGAGGTTTGAGTGTTGGTACTGGTGGTGTTGGATGGAGTTATTGGTGGCTGTATTATGGTGAAATCTGGTGGTTTGGTGGAGGTGTTGGCTGTTTGTGAAGGTGAAGGTTATGGAGTATAGGTGGGTTGGTGAAGGCAGTGAATAGGAGGTTTGTTTAATTGGTTATGAGGTCTGATGGTAATAGGTGGTTATGGAGGTAGTTAGTAGGCAGTTAATTGAGTTTGTCATTGAGGTTAATGATGGCTTTGGTGATAATGGTAAAATCTGGTGCATTATAGGTGATGGGTTTAGGTGTTTGTAGGGAATGGAGATGGATGTTGACAATGGTGTAAATGCAGCAGCAAGTTTTGAGCTTCGCCTCATTTCCGAAGTTCGTTTCCGTCCCCGTTTCAATTAATTCCCGAGCTCTGTCTCCTGTCAAATATAACACGAAAAAGACCCGTGCGATCAAATGTGACAAAATAAGCTCAAATTAATGCTAAAAATGCCCGGATTAACATTAAAGCACAAAAAGCTCTAAATCGCAAATATCTCAATTTCATAGCATATTTCTCATGTATTCTACCCGGAATCCCGCAAAATGATAAGATTTGAAATGTAAATATAACACCGTAAACGGGGTTATGACTTGCTAAGCCAAGGAAAATCCTGATTTCAGACACATTCTTCAGAGTAGGCGAATCCTTGACTGTTGAGATCTTTGTTGGGTCCACGGCTATTCCCTACTCAGAGATGATGTGTCCCAGAAACGGAACACAATCCAACCAAAATTCACACTTGAACAGCTTCACGTACAGTCGCTCTTGCCTCAAAGTTTGAAATACTTCTCGAAGATGTTATTCATGATCATTTTCTTCTTTCACTACACCAAGATATCATCAATAAAGACCACTACAAACAGGTCCTGAAATGGCTTCATCACCTGATTCATCAAATCCATGAATATTGCGAGAGCGTTGGTCAAACCAAACGACATCACTGTGATTTCGTAATGACCATACCTTCAACTGAAGGCAGTCTTGGAAGTATCCTCCTCGGCCACACGGAGTTTATGATATCTAGACCTCAAATCAATCTTCGAGAAAACATAGCCCCTTGTAATTGATCGAACAAGTCATCAATCCGGGGTAGCGGGTATTTGTTGTTGATGGTAGCCCTATTCAGTTCCCGATAATCAATGCATAGTCGTAAACTTTCGTCTTTCTTTTTCACGAACAGGACCATTGCTCCCCAGGGTAATACACTGGGTCGTATGTACCCCTTATCTAGATTTCTTGTATCTGGTTCTTTAGCTCCTTTTATTCAACAGGAGCCATCAGATACGACACCTTTCAGATAGGAGCAGTTACCGTTGGTAAGTCTTTCGTGAAATCCACTTCTCTCTGATGTGGCATTCGGGGAATCTCTTATGGGAATAAGTCAGGAGATTCCCTCACTACCGGTATCTCTTCTAGAAAAGTCTCCTTATTAGCTCCGTCTTGGACATAACACAAGTATGCAGAGTTTCCCTTCTTCACTTGATTGACTATGGTCAAGGTTGACACGAGTTTAGTGCGAGGTTCCATAGTGATACCTCGGTAGATATCTTTCCTCCATTAGGCCCTCTCAGACAAACCTTCCTATTTTAGAAGTCAATAACGGCCTGATACGGTCCAAGCCAGTCCATTCCTAGGATCACATCTATGCCTCCTTTTTCAAACTTTATTAGGTTGGCATGTAAGGTACTGGTTACTATTTTCAGTTCTACTCCTTTGAACACGGTGTCACAGACATTTACGTGACCATTAGTAAGGATGGAAATATGGCCCGATCCCATCTGAGATTCGAGTAATCTGAGCCTAATGGATCGGATCCAAATCCGATCCAATTGAAAATGGATCGTATTTCGATCCGAAAAGCCTGACCCGAAAGAATTTTGATCTGAGGGCAAATCTAACGGGTTCCGACCCGATCTGATCCGACGAATATGTGTGCTTTACAAATATACCTATATTACCTCCCCACTCACACTTCTAGGAAGAATACCATAGTAACTCCCACCTACAAAGCTATTTATTTTTCCTTTTAGGCTTCATAATTATGAGCATGCCTTAGCCTATGAAATAATATTTATTTTTTATGTTATTTTTTCTAGTTTATTGGAAACTTGGGCCGGAACCGATCCGAATCCAATCGGAACACGTACTATATGGATCTACGGATCGGATTTGGATCAGCTGAATGAAACCCGATCCGATATGATCCGAATCCGGTGATGATACATACAGATCTTGATCGGATCTGGATCCCATTTCTCCTTGTCGGATGTGGATCAAGAAGGGTCTGATCTGATCCGTATCCGACCCCTTTCCATCCGTAACCATAGGTGTCGCTACATGAATGGATATGCTAGCGGATTTATGCAAATCCAATTTCTCAACAAATGCAGATGATATGAAGGAATAAGATGCACTACAATCAAATAGTACGAAAGCTGGTTGCTCATAGATAAGGAAAGTACCCGTGACTGCTCCATGAGCAGCTTCTGCCCCCGTCTTTTTCAGAACCGCAGTCCTTCCTACATTGGCAATCTGAGCTCCTACTCAATTGTTGTTGTTCTTCCCATATCCAGCATTATTTTTTCTACCCCTGGGTTCACCTCAGTTCTGTGCTGCATCGCATGGGTTGTAGTTCTGCTTCCAGCCATAGCCATTTCCTCCATTGTTCTGTTAGTTGAGGTTCCCATTCTGATGATTCCCAAAATACTGTTGTGACAGAAATTGTTCCCGTTCTGCTGACGGTTTCTCTAATAAATGCTCTGTTGTGGCTTTCCGAAAATGCCTCATTGGTTCACTTGTTGGTTCTTGGCTGGTTGCGAACGGCATTCATAAGATCGATGTCCCGCTTACCACAGTTGTTGCAAGTGACTACGTTTCCTTAACAATCCTCGCCTGTGTGGTACCGTGGGCACTTCTTGAAATAATAACGGCAAATTTGCTGAGCTCCTGCATTCTGCTGATTGTTTTGATATTTCCCCTGGTTACCTCCTTCATTATTAGGCTTGAATCTCCGATTTCCCTTTGTTAAGTTGTTTTTGCTTCCTCCTACCTCTCCTAGCTTGCGTTTCTTGCGTTTCTCATCCTGGGTGACACGGACTCGCCAGATGTCAGCAGCTCTGTCATAGGCCTTGTGGAGAGTATGATAAGTTCTGGTCACCATAAACTCTCGTAACCTTTCGTGTAGTCCTACAATAAATTTGGAAACCTTAGATTCTTCATCAGGCACCATGTTGCCCACAAATCGCGTCAACTCCGTAAATTTTCGGAAATACTCGGTCAAAGAGTCATTTCCTTTCTGTAGATTCTAGAATTCTTGCTCCTTGCTCCTCTTCACATGATTTGGGTAGAAGCAATATATGAGAGCAGCTTGAAGAGCTTGCCAGTTGAAATTGGGTTTGGCTAACAGAGTTTCTTGTGCAATTCTCAACCAGAAGTTTTCTTCACTTTTTAGATAAAAAACCGCACAATTAACTTTCCGCTATTCAGGTCAATCTACCACCTCAAGGATCTTGTCCTTTTACATGATCCAATCTTCCAACTCAAGAGGATCCTCTTATCCTGTGAACTCCACTGGCTTCATTTCTGCTACATTTTTTGCCCAATTAGTTCCTGCCTGACCTCCATTATTCATCATCTGACTCATTTGTGTGAAAAATTCCTCCATGCTGATGTTTTCAGCCATTGGTCTATGTAAAATCTCCTAGGTGATATCATAAGGGTCTATCAGTCACACCCTATGGTATTTTTGGTTATGGTAGTGGAAATCTCAACAACCATTCTACAATTATTCAACACGACTATCACATAGAATAACGGATAAACATGCATCACATAGCAATTTTCACAGTAAAGCACATGTAACTTATGCCAATAAAATGGTACATCGAGTACGAATCAAATTTTGTTTCCATCCTTCTTCTTATCATGGAAGTAAAGATCATCCACAATCAATAAAATGCATCTCAAATCAAACCAGATCACATAAAAGTATAATGCGTAACACTTTTTGAGACAGGTTGAGGGTGGGCAGGAATAACCAAGACTTATACTTAAGCTACCCATAACCCGATCGACTTTTTAAATTTTAAATATCTTTCCCTATGTTCATTTTAAGTTACCCTAGAGGTTTAATTTTTTTTTACTGGATTGCCAGCTCTGATACCACCTGCATCAACCCCGTTATCCGGCTCGGACAAGACCGGTAAAGCGATGCTAAAAGTAACGGAGGAAATCAAAAGCATAACATGCCGACATATATATTACATACTATTATACATTACAAAGCATTCATAGAGTATGTAGAGAGGTACGACACGCATGCCGTATTTTAATTGATTACAAATTAAAAACCAAATATAAAAAAATCTATGCCACATCCATGCACCAAACACATCCATTCAACCCACAACAGTATGTAAAACAACATAATAAACATGCTAAAATTTTCAGGAAATTTCCGAAATTAAAAACTAATTACTGGAAATTAATAAGAAATAATTTAATCACCCTAAATGATCAAAAAATACTCCAAACCTCCTAAGGTCTCACCACCAATGGTAGACAGTAGAGAAAATGACCTAAGTCCCTTGAAAAATTTGGGCTGAAAACAGTGTGTTTAAGGTCGTCTAATTGCCTCGTAAGTGTGCTAAACACTAATTACTTAATTTAGAAATTAACAAAAAACTTCCCGTAATTCCAAGAATTATGAAAATATCCAAAAAGTATGAAATTAAATTTGGAGTACACAAGAAAAAATCGGACGAAAAATGCCGGCTGGAGGAGGCCGCACGCGTCGACACGCGTGGGCCCGCCCGCCTCCGTCACGCGCTGTCGTCGGTCATTGCCACGCCAGCGCTGCCACATGGCATGTCATGTCAGCACATAGACTGACATCAGTTGCTACGTCAACATGCCACATGGTGCCACATCATAACCATACCATCCTTGTGCTGACGTGTCACTGCCACATCATCGTGCCATGTCAGCCCTAGCCACGTCTACAGCTGCCACCGGCCCTTTGGCGTGTGCGGCGCATAGTCGCGCGTGGAGGCGGCATCCGTGGCGCATGAAGCCCATGTGCCGCCTTCGCGTGCTCTGTTTCCGAGGATCCTTATATCATTCGAATCGTCTTTTCGTCCTGATCCTGAGTATGTATTGAAAGTCCAATTTTAACAACTTCGAAAAAACTCGATTTAATAATCTGATCTAACTAGTCCAGATTAATACAGTTCCGAAGCTTTAAAAGGGCATAACTTTTTCTCTGTTTTCCCAAAAAATATGATCTTTATATTTCTGAATCCTCGTGAAAATTCTATCCAACCATATATGATTCGCCTACTGATTATGAAAATTCTGAAAATCAATTTTCTACAGTAGGTACGGGTTCAAACTTTGAGGCACAAAATACATGCCAATGGCTCTAATACCAATGAAGGACGAATCTGATCTTATCATATATAGATCTAAACACATAATAAAACGGAAGATTTATGTGTTATCACTTCGCCTATGCTCCTAACACAACGGAAGATGATCTTTGATGTTGTCTGCTTTCACGTGCCTTGTTCTTCGTCTTGCTCCCACCGGTCTATTGAAAATCTCTAGGAAGAACACTTTGGTCCACACCACGTTCCACCTCTTTTGATGTAAGTTGAAGAGAGACTAGGTTTCTCTACAATTGACTATGAATGTAGACACTATTATGACTAGCACTCTGATTTATGTAGGAGGTTGTCTCCTTATGTAGACAGACTTTTACCTAGATTGCACTTAACCCCCTAGGGTTTATGCCTTTGCTACTAACTGTAGGGTTTTGATCATGGATACGCATTGAAAAAGATAATGTATCCATTCAATACCCTCGAAGGATCACATGAAGAGAAGCATAACGATGGTAAAGGAAGAATCATGTTACACACCTCAGGGTTTCTCCTGTGATGACTTGTAACGTGAATTGTATCACGTCTCTACGGTTGATCCACGCCTAGAGCTGAGATCTAGATCTTCCTTCTCCTTTTTGCTAGCTTGGACCGGCGGAAGAGGAAGAAGAAATCATACAACACAAGGAAACAAGGAGGTTTCGGCCTCCTTTGTAAGCCGACGGGGACGGGGCGGCGCAAGGGGGTCGGTTCGGCCCTCATGTTGCTTGCTCTCTCTCCTTTGTTCTCTCCCACTCAAGTTATGAATAATAGATTCATAAGTGTGGGAAGGAAGGAAGGATCATCCTTTATATAGTCCAACGAATCCTTGTCAACTACCTAAAGGCCCTATTCTAGTCCTAATAGAATTCGGTTTAGTCCCTTCCTTGCAAATTAGTCATACTAAGTTTGCATGGTGTTGCAAAGTGATCCTTCTAATTAATTAATCATATTAATTAATTCCCAAATCTAATTCAACTTTATCTAGCGTGTGACCCATAGATTCTATCTAGTTGGTAGCAACAATTAGCTAATATGGAGTGGTCTCTAGCAAAACATCCATTCTAGCCAACTAATAGAATAGTCATCCGACAAACCTAGTGCAAGTAATTGTCACATCCCTTTGTCTCCATATTCGTATTGGACACGAGACATACAAGTCACACTCGTATATCCAATCCACAGTTTCTCGATCCTAGGAACAGCCTTATTCGTGCAAATAACATCAATATCCCATATTGATTTATTTGAGTCTGGCTAGACATTCTATAAGCACTATCCCTCGAGTGGCCTCGGATATTTTCTCCCGTTATGTGGGAGAGACAAATTATATCTACATCTACTACGAGTTCTAAGCTCTCTTCTTATTGTATCCGGTACACGCCTTTATAGCCACCCAGTTACGTTGTAGCGTTTGACGCTTCCAAAATCACAATAATCCACAACTAGACAATCTAGTGACTTCAATTCTAAGGATAACAATATCGTTGTCACCACGAGATGCGCTTCTGACTTAACATAACTTGTATGTAGCCTTCTCGGAGATGGGTCAATCCACTGCGCCATTAACCTTAATGCACACCCATGTGTTGGATCGTGATATCTCCATATCAATCCAACCCCATACTAGTCTATAGATGATTTTCCTATTAATCATTATATTGGACCAGGGATATTAAAGATAAACAACACAATTTGTAAATCTAAGGACTTCATTATATTAAAAATAAAATAAATAATATATTAAATGTTCTAGCCAAAAAAAAGTTCATACTAAACTAGATTGCCTCTAGGGCATCTATTCCAACAGTCTCCCACTTGCACTAGAGCCAATCTGATGCATCCCATATGCCAATTCTCCTAGTGTGCCCTTCATGCTCTGAACAAGCTGCTTCATAAGTGGATCGGACAGATTCTCATCTCTAGGAATCTTGCATATCCGAATGTCTCCTCTATCGATTATATCTCGCATAAGATGAAACTTCCTGAGCATGTGTTTGGATTTATGGTGTGATCGGGGCTCCTTTGATTGTGTGATCGATCCAGTGTCGTCACAGTACAACTCTATCGGATCCGCAATTCTAGGAACCACACCAAGCTCAGAAACAAATTTTCTGATCCAAACAGCCTTTGCTGCGCCATTTGCAGCAATGTACTCAGCCTCTGTTGTAGAATCAGCCACCGTCTCTTTCTTGGAACTCTTCCAGCTCACCGCCGCTCCATTTAGGCAAAACACATATCCTGATTGTGATCTGAAATCATCTATATTGCTTTGGAAGCTTGCATCCGTGTAACCCTTTACACGCAACTCTTCCTCTCCGCCAAATATCAAGAAGGCATCCTTAGTTCTTCTGAAGTACTTCAGGATGTTCTTAACTGCAATCCAGTGACTCTCACCCGGATTGGATTGGTATCTAATTGTCATACTCAAGGCATATGACACATTTGGTCTAGTACATAACATGGCGTACATGATAGATCCTATGTCCGATGCATATGGAATTCTGCTCATGCGTTCGAAAGAGTGATTCCATGTGACATGGGAAAGAATCCCTTCTTGGAATCTTGCATGTTGAACCGTTTCAACACCTTGTCAATATATGTACTTTGACTTAGGCCTAGCAATCTTTTAGATCTATCTCTATAGATATTTATACCAAGTATATAGGCTGCTTCCCCTAAGTCTTTCCTTGAGAAACATTTTCCTAGCAAATCTTTAACAGATTGCAGCATGGAAACATCGTTTCCAATGAGTAGTACATCTACATACAAGACCAGAAAAGCTACAGAGCTCCCACTAACCTTCTTGTAGACACAAGACTCATCTTCGTTTCTGATGAAGCCAAACTCTTTGACTACTTCATCAAAACATTGATTCCAACTCCTAGAAGCTTGCTTTAATCTATAAATGGATCGTTGCATCTTACAGACTTTATTGGCTTGATATGGATCTTCAAAACCCTCTAGCTGTCTCATATACACGTCCTCGAGGAGATTCCCATAGAGGAATGTTGTTTTGACATCCATCTGCCAAATCTCATAGTCGTAGTATGCTGCAATGGCAAGCAGGATTCGGATGGATTTGGTCATAGCGACTGGTGAAAAGGTTTCATCATAGTCAATACCATGAATCTGTCTGAATCCTTTAGCCACCAATCGTCCCTTATAGGTAATCACATTACCATCCATGTCGATCTTCTTCTTGAAGACCCACTTGCATCCTATGAGTCGCGCCCCTTCGGGTGGTTCCACCAAAGTCCATACTTTGTTGGCATACATTTCTCGATCCTGGGAATAGCTTTATTTGTGCAAATAACATCAATATCGCATATTGATTTATTTAAGTCTGGCCAGACATTCTATAAGCACTATCCCTCGAGTGGCCTCGGATATTTTCTCCCGTGATGTGGGAGGGACAAATTCTATCTACGTCTACTACGATTTCTAATCTTGCTTTTTATTGTATCCGGTACAC
This sequence comes from Linanthus parryae, assembly GCA_023055425.1. NCBI lineage: Eukaryota > Viridiplantae > Streptophyta > Magnoliopsida > Ericales > Polemoniaceae > Linanthus > Linanthus parryae. The sequence goes on from JALGPY010000001.1 coordinate 130,821,503, forward strand.
GCCTCTATAGCCACCCAGTTACGGTGTAGCGTTTGACGCTACCAAAATCACAATAGTCCACAACTTGACAATCTAGTGACTTCAAGTCTAAGGATGACAATACCGTTGTCACCACGAGAAGCGCTTGTGACTTAACATAACATGTATGTAGCCTTCTCGGAGATGGGTCAATCCAGTGCGCCATTACCCTTAATGCACGCCCATGTGTTGGATCGTGATATCTCCATATCAATCCAACCCCATACTAGTCTATAGATGATTGTCATATTAATCATTATATTGGACCAGGGATATTTAAGATAAACAACACAATTTGTAACTCGAAGGACTTCATTATATTAAATATCCAATAAATAATATAATGAATGTTCTATCCAAAAACGAGTTCATACTAAACTAGATTGCCTCTAGGGAATCTATTCCAACACTAAACCCTTAAAGTTTGTGCTTTATTGCAGCTAATCCTATTGAGATATTGCGTTGTGCACCCCCATATGGGCGCCCTAATGCTAACAAAACTAATGCGAGGTTTTCACTACAAAAGTGTCATTTTTGGTGCTTTTGTTTTGGTCTCCAGATGATCTGGAGAGCTCTCGAAATATGTTATTACCAGTCTGTCCCAGCTCTTTCTTCCCAATTTGACTTTTTTCACCATTCACTGGGTCACTTTGACCCGGTGATTTGAATAGCAAACCGATGTAATTTTTTGATAAATTTTTTATGGTGTTGTAGAGTAAAATTTGCTCTATAATGTTGTGAAAAATTATCAAAAAATCGTATTATTTTGCTATCCAAATCACCTGATTAAAGTGACCCAGATACGAATCAAAAAAGTCATATGTGAAGTAGGAGCTGGGATGGACTGGTATCTTTCATGTCTTGTTGTGACCAAAATGCCTGGATGCATGTTTGATTCAATTTTGAACTTTGACCTGCAGATTACAGATGAGTGGTCTGATCAAATGAGGACAACGACATGTATGGGGTTCCTTATTTTTTAGTAGTCTTCATATAGTAGCCATTGAAGTTCTTTATGGTTACAATTACATTACTTTACCATGTTTCTGAGAATGAGGTGATGTGGTTTTGGTGACATAGCAATCGAGAATGCCTAAATGGGAATGGCTATGTAAAGTTAGTCCATGACAACGGTTGAAAATATAGAATGGCTTAAAGATTTTTAGTAAAATACCAAAATCAGCAGCATTTCATTAGTAGGATCCCAAAATGATGTATTTGATCCTTGTTTACTAAAGACACCCTAATGTATCTGCTAGAAAAACAAACCGTTGCTTGCGTACTTTAATTTTTTTTTTTTTTGCTTTAAATTGAAGCTGCCATCCCTTTTTTCCTTCAGAGTTTCAAGTATTATTTGCGGATAAGGGTATGGGATGTATGTCCACCATCCATCAAACACTCCAAGGTTTTAAAACATGGTCATAAAGCAAATTAGTGCTTCCGTATTTCTTCTTTCTCCTTGATATTTTTTCATTCATTTCATCGTCTTCGTCTTGTGGTCACTGGATCTCACTAAACATCCTCTAACCTCACTGGCACATTCCTCTATCAATTTATGAGTTGTAAGCACTTGAGGGCTAGTTTGGTAATGTTGTGGCGTTTTAGAAAACTAATGTGTAGGAAGTACTATGACAAAGTTGCTGTAGAAATCTACGTGAAAGATGTTTGGTAAGTTCCATATTTGAACTGGCGCGGGTTAGCAATTTTGACTTTTTGTGTTTGGTAATTAGTGTTTTAGAGTTGTTGTTACTGCCGAAGTGACAATATCAGACATGATATAATAGATAGTGTTATTACAATAAATAATTATTGATATTTATTAACGGATAATAATGTCAAATTTTAGATTTATGAAAAACCATATCCTGTAAAGAATCCCCTAGCTCCCCTTCTTTTTAAAAGATGCTGTGGGGAAGCAACTGATTTCCAGAAAGCAGGAAAAGCCAAATTTACCAAACATTTTAGTACTGATTTTAGATTCGGAAAACAGCGTTCTAGAAAGTAAAAACATTACCAAACGGGCTCTAAGTCTTCTTTACTGTCAAAATAATCATTCAGGATTAGTCTTTGTTAATGAACGTACATGCATATATATCTATCTACCTTATATAAAAGAGGCTAAGTCCATTTCGTGGCGGCCAATCGGGTGTTGACATGTGGAGGGGTTTGGGTGAGGTGGACCAGTAGGGGTTGGCCATGTGGTGTAGTTGGTGATGTGGTCCAATATTTGTTGGACATGTAGGCTGCTACTGCTTCGACTAGTGGATGATGTGGATGATTTGGCAAATTTGTCCTTGGTTTCAGCGGTGGTGGCAGTGGGTTGTGAGTTGGTATCTTCGTAATTATTTTATGTATTTTGGTTGAGATTCTTCATGGTCACCACATGGTTCCGGACCTCCTTCTGCACGTGTTCTCTCTGCTTCTCCTCTCTTTCTTCCTCCCTTTCCTCTGTGGTTCTATCTCTGTCTCTCTCTTTCTCTCGCAACCATGTGCTCTTCTACGGGTGGTAAGTGGCGGCATTTGATGGCGGGATTTCCTGTAGCTGCACATGGTGGTGCCTTGAGTTGTTGGAGGGGTGTTGGGTTTTCTCATCTCTCTCATTCTGTTTTAAATGGATCTCACATGTGGTGCTCTTGCCGGCGAATCTCCCTTTCTCATTGTAAGTTTTGCTTTCGCTTTGTTGATGTTGTTTTGGTTTTGCCGTCTGGGTCTTCAATCGTTTGTGCAGGTTCTTCGGCTCAACCTGGTCTTTTTGATTGCTCCAATTCGGGTTACGATGATATTTGTGCTTCCTTTGATTTTGACTCTATTCATGCTGCTTCATAGGGCATTGCTAAAGTTGCTGGTTTTGCATGCTCATTCAATTTGAAGTTTTAGGTGTTTTGGGACTTTGGTTCTATTTCCATTAATCTTGGTGTTTTGGAAGTGGGGTTTGGGATCAATTATTGCAGGTCTTGGTTGTTTGGTGGTTTTTTTGTTGTTGGTCAAGCGATGTGGTTGTTTGGGATGAGAAGCATTAGATTAAATGGAATTCTGCGAAATATTTGTTACAATCTTTGCATGTTTTGATTTCGTCTTGAATTTCAACTCTAGTGCACATTGAGGTTTGTGTTCAAATGTTTGTTGGGATATTTATATGTTCTCATTTCTCGGCAGTTTGAAAGAGACATGTTGTGCAAATTGATATTCCACAGCTTTATCTCGCATGTGAATGGGACTGTGTTGGAATGTTTTTTGGGGGCATTTGTATGTTTTTGTTTTCTCCACAATTCAATCAGGTTATTTTGTTGTTGGTGTGTTAATTCTGCGATGGTTCTTCCATCGGTGAATGAGCATTCAAATTGATTTCGTCTTGAATTTCATCTCTAGTGCTCATATATATATATATATAATGTTCAATTTATGTTGCATGTCATAGCTCGGGTTCCCAATTGTATTTCTGTGACTCCCATTGGGATCGGTGTGTTGAAAGGGGAACTGTGGTGCTGCCATGGAAAATGGAGCGGGCATGTGTTATCATGTGATTTGGATTTCCAGTTGTAATGTTTCCTCCAATGTTTGTAGCAGTTGTTGAATAGATTTTGGGTGTACAAAAGCTTATCGTCTTTTTGTTGGGTTTGGTGTAGGGTTGCCCTCTGTATTTGTTGTCGCGGTGTTTCGTGCTGTTACTGGTGAGTTGATTTTTTATTTTTTATCCTCGTTACACTCCTCGTAATGTGGATTTCCCCGGACTTGGGTTGATTGTTTACAGTTTCTTTATGATTGTTGTGCAGCTTTGGTTTTTATTCTACACTAAGTTGTCTTCTTGCAGGGCGATACTTGTATCATGTTCTCATATGTGTCCTAATCGCTTTTCTGTTGGGTTCGTTGCAGGGTTACTGTCTGTATTTGTTGCTGCTGTGTTTCGTGGTGTTGCTGGTGAGTTGACTGCATATTTCCCGTTCTCTTTTGCACTTTTCGTAATGTGTGTTCTCTCGGGCTCCAGTTGCTTTTCAAGAGTTTGTTTACGGTTGTGGCTCGGATATCGTTTCTGTTGTGTGCTGGGTTGTCTTCTTCTAGGGCGATACATGTACCATGTTTTGATTTGTGTCCTAATGCTGTTGTACCGCGGGTTATCCCCTGTTAGTGCGATTTAATAATGGGTCGGCCTTGTTATCTTCTGATCTATGGGAGTAGGCCAACTTCTTGATAATGTTGTCACTGTCTTCATTTGTACTGTCCCGGGATTGCTGTTATCTCGCGTTGCGGCTAATTTCTTCTTGTCACTTTTGCAATTGATAATTAGCTTATGTACAGGGTTGTTGTGTGTGCGCCCGAGTTTCGGGCATGTTGTTCCTCCTCGTGTGGTTGCGCTGTTTAATTGCGGTTTCCAGGTTCACGGCATGTTCGTACATATAGTATCATACATGTTTGATGGTTGACTTATTTGTGTTTGCTGCTGATGTGTTTCGTGTTGTTATTGGTGAGTTGACTGCTTATTTTCTGTTGCCCTCTACACTCTTTGTAATGACCGCATTTTGTGAAGCTTATATTACTTCAGTGAATCTCATGACTGAGCACTTAGTATTTTGTTGTATCCATATATGCCAAACTATAATAATTAAGCTCGTCCAGAAAGACACCAGAAGTCCTAATATCTTCTCTAATCACTAAATTAAGGATACCAATATTTAGAGAATAATTAGTACTAATCATACCGTTTAAGTGTTAATTAGCTTAATTAATCATGATGAGTACATAATGACATGTCGTATGTTAGCTTGTGTATGAGTTACTGCATGATTGACACGTAGGGTGACACGTGTCAATACCTTAGCCCTTGTCCCAGATGCTTGACACACGCCCCTGCTGCGAGTCGTCGTGTGGTAGCTTCTGTTACATACGCGACATTTGTCCTACTGCAAGTCAGATGCTTCCGACACATAACCTCCCTATGTGTCACCGTCATAGCCTCCTGCATTTGCATGCGCGACACGTCGGGGGACACGTGTCACGCTATGGAGCATTATCCTTACATAAATGACACACTGGTGGACACGTGTCATAGTCTGGTGTACTTCTATGCATGCGTGACACGCAGGAGGACATGTGTCGCGATTCGGTGACGTGCTTTGCATGCTCGACACATGCCCCTGCTGTGTGTCATCGCGTGGAACCTTCCTTGTGCATGGTTGACATGTGTCTGACATGTGTCATGTCCTGGGAACTCCTTCCCTGCATGGATGCCACGTGTCCCGCGACTCATCGCGACATGATTGGTTGCCTTGTCCTATAAATAGAACTTGTCGTTAGAGTTATTCTCATTCCAAAAATTCAGTCAAGTACTAGAGAGAGATAGTGGGAGTTGCGGAGAATATTCTCGATATATTACTTGGCGGTTCTGGAGGTTCTTATTATTTTATTAGCAGCTTCGTCGGACCGAGGTAGGGAATCTCAACGTTATAGCCCTAAATGTATTGCGTTGCATGTTTATATGCTAGTCGTTGTACTGCTTAGATATGTTCCTTATAATTGCTGAATTGCCATTACTGTGTCGATGTTATACCTGATTATTGTGAATTTTCAAATTGATATATGATTCATGTGGAGATGATGTTAAATTGTTATTTGAATATTTGAATCATACAGAGATACTGCTGAAATTGCTATTCGAATATGCCGTTGATATTCGTGACTATGCTGGATACATGCTATCAACTGTGTTGATTGTTGATATGTTGTTAGCATGACGATATTGTCGATATTGTTGTTCATGCACGATTTGCATGTGAAATTAAATATGAAAGTGGAAAGATAAATGGACGGGGTTAGGAATTGTACATCCCTTGGGTCAAAGACCCTGATTGCACCCGAGGCCTGGTGCAGAAAGCACTGCCGGCTTGATGGCAGGTAGGTACTCCGCTCCTAGCTGAGAGCGCGTATGTGGAGGTAGGCTGACTCACTCCTAGCTGCGAACGCGTAAGTGAGCACCCCAGGTTCCATGAAGATAATAAAATGATGAAAGAGTTGCATATGCATGACTTGACATATACATGTTTATATTGAACTGTGATAGCATGATTACGTGATATGTGTACCATGAAACAAAACGTGCTTGGACTGTTCCTTTGATGTTTTCTACTGAGCTTGCAGTAAGCTCACCCCTAACATTTTGCAGGAACAAGTTATAGTGGTGATGACGGTTCAGTCCCTGAGTTGTCTTAGCTGTTTGGAGTGCTAGCTTGTTTTAGCTTTTGAGACGAGTCTCAACTTGTTTTATATGTAATATAGTTGGGTTGGGAACCGTTAGTAGCTCTGACTACTCTGTAATTTATTTTAGTTTGTGATATAAAAGTTGGAGTTGTTCAGTTCACCACTTGTTCGATAAGTTCCTTGTATTTATTTCAAAAAAAAAAAAAAAAAAAAATCACCCCGGTTTTCGGGCGTGACAACTTGGTATCAGATACGAGACACCTCGGTCTTGGGGTAATGGTTTAGGAATCTTATTTGTCATGTGTTCTATGTGCTAGGCTTGATCCTACCTCATAAGTTTATAGATATGACATTCTAGATGTTTTTGTTGTAGATGGCTACAGCAAACTTGGGGAATGGGACGAATGGAGATAGTAGTGCTTCTAATCAGGGTGCTAACCCTGATACTATGAAGGCCCTTAAGGATTTTAAGAGGCAGAATCCACCTGTTTTTCGAGGTACTCCTTACCCGGTTCCAGCTGAGCATTGGGTGAGGCAGATTGAGAAAACTTTTAATGTTATGGGAATCTTTGGGGATGAGTTCAAGGTGAGGTTAGCTACTTTCAGTTGGAAGATGAGGCTGATCAATGGTGGTATTTGGTTACCTCTAACCTAGACATATCACTTATTTCGTGAAGGACCTTCAAGACTATGTTTTTGAAGAAGTTCTTTCCAGAGGTGATTCGGGCAGCTAAGGCTCGTGAGTTTTTGAACTTGAATCAGGGTAGTATGTCTGTTATGCAGTATGAGGCAAAGTTTACCGAGCTTGTTCGTTATGCCCATAATATGGTATCTGACGATAACGAGAAGGCTAGGTTGTTTGAGTGGAGCCTTTCTCCATCTATCCGAGGCAAGATAGCTGTTTTACGCTTGAAGTCTTATTCTGAGGTTGTAGAGTCTGCTTTAGTTGCTAAAAGGGAGTTGGCTGACTCCAAAGGCATGTGGGAGACTAAAGGTCAGAATCGAGGTTATCAAAGTAAGGGGAGACATCTAGAACACAGGGATAATTACTTGGGGAAGAGGCAGAAGACATTTTCTTACCCGAGCCAATCTTTCAGACCTCCTCGTCCACAAGGTAGTGGTTTTCATGAGAGGAGAAGAGTTGTATGTTGGGGGTGTAGTCACTCAGGCCACTATCGCTGTGACTGTCCTCAGGCGAATACTACAAGTTATGGTGAAGGATCTCAGCAGGGTAGTGTAAACCAAGAACCGCAGTCTCGTCTTGCGCACTCTCAGCAGTCTATTAGGCCACCAGTTTCACAGGCATCTGGAGGATCCCAGCAGACTGGCTATGGTCGAGGTAAAGGGAAAGTTGGTGCACATAGTCAAGGGTCTCAGGGCAGAGCTTTTGCACTTTATCCAGTTGAGGAGCCCTCATATGATCACTCAGTGATTCGAGGTACATTTTTATTGCACAATACATGGGTAGATGTCTTGTTTGATTCTGGCGCTTCGCATTCCTTTATATCTGCTTCATGTGTGTCATTACTTGGCTTATCTGCGGAACCTCTATATGCTGCTTTGGGAGTGAGCTCACCATTGGGTGGGAAAACTCGTGTTGATAAAGTATGTAGAGACTGTGATCTAGTTATTTCTGATGCTCGAGTCACTTTTGACTTGAGAGTCCTTGACATGGCCGAGTTTGACATCATTTTGGGCATGGACTGGTTGTCTGCTCACTTTGTCGTATTAGATTGTCATGAGAAGCGGGTGACGGCAGTTACCCCATATGGTACTCGTTTTCAGTTCACTGGGAACTTTAGAGACATATTGCCTTCGTCATTGAGACACTCTCAGTGGCGTGATTATCCGGATGAGGGGTTATCCAGCCTATCAGGTTCAGATGAGTCTGTACAAGTCATTGCCTTGCCACGTGTCGTTAGCGAGTTTGCTGACGTATTTCCCGAGGAGTCACCCGGTTTACCTCCTCACAGGGAAGTACAGTTCTTTGTTGAATTGCAACCTGGAACTCAACCTATCTCTATTACCCCTTATCGTATGGATCCAGCTGAGTTGAAAGAGCTTAAGGTCCGAATCCAAGACTTATCTGAGCGGGGATATTTTAGACCTAGTTGCTCACTGTGGGGAGCTCCAGTGTTATTTGCTAAAAAGAAGGATGGGACTTTGAGTTTATGTATTGATTATAGGCAGCTTAATCGTGTTACTATCAAGAATAAGTATCCTTTACCCAGAATCGATGATTTATTTGACCAGTTGAAGGGTTCTAAGTGTTTTTCGAAGATTGATCTTCGTTCGGGGTATCATCAGTTGAGGGTTAGAGAGGAAGATATACCAAAGACTGCATTCAGGACAAGATATGGTCATTATGAGTTCCTTGTGATGCCTTTTGGGCTTTTTAATGCACCGGCGGTATTTATGGACTTGATGAACCGCATTTTCAGACCGTATCTTAATCAGTTTGTCATTGTATTCATAGATGACATCTTTATTTACTCTCAGTCGGAAGAGGATCATGAGAAACACTTGAGGTTAGTATTATAATTGCTTAGAGACAACCAGCTTTATGGTAAAGCCAACAAATGTGAATCCTGGCTAACTGAGGTGAAGTTTCTTGGGCATGTAGTGTCCGAATCTGGAGTTGCTATTGATCCTAGTAAGGTTGGGGCAGTAATGAATTGGGAGAGGCCAAAGACTGTATTTGAGATTCGGAGTTTTCTTGGTCTAGCTAGGTATTATCGAAAGTTTATAGAGAATTTCCCTCATATAGCAAGCCCATTGACAAAGTTGAATAGGAAGAGAGTGAATTTTATTTGGAATGATGCTTGTGAGGAAGCATTTCAAGAGCTAAAGAAGAGGTTGACGACTGCTCCAATACTAGTGGTTCCAGAAAGAGGCTTGGGGTATACTATTTATTGTGATGCCTCTAAGGAAGGTCTGGGTTGTGTCTTGATGCAATTAGGAAAGGTTGTGGCTTATGGCTCTCGACAGTTGAAGTCTCATGAAGTCAATTATCCTACGCATGACTTGGAGTTAGCAGCTATTGTCTTCGCTTTGAAGACTTGGAGACATTATCTTTATGGCGAATGCTTTGAGGTATTTTCTGATCATAAGAGTTTGAAGTGTATATTTACTCAGAAGGATCTCAATATGAGACAACGTAGATGGATGGAATACTTAGAGGATTATGATTTTACTTTGGAGTATCATCCAGGGAAGGCTAATACTGTTGCTGATGCTCTGAGTCGGAAGTCTAGAGGGATTGTTGCAAGTATTTTGATCAGAGAATGGCGTATGATAAGCTCAATTAATTACTATAATTTGATTTTAGAGGAGCATAACGAATTATGTTTTCTTGGAAGCTTAGTTGCTACACCTACTCTACTTACTAGAGTTATTGAGGCTCAACGACGGGATTCTGAGTCAGAGGAAGTCAAAAAGCAATTAAGAGAGGGCAATGCAAAGGAGGGTTGGTCTATTCATACAGATGATAGCTTGAGGCTTAGAGGAAGGGTATTTGTTCCAAAGGTGGATCATTTAAGAGAAGAAGTGCTTAAGGAGTTTCACCATTCTCGTTTAGCAGTCCATCCAGGTGGAACTAAGATGTATCGTGATTTTTGTCGTCAGTACATTTGGAATGGAATGAAGAGAGATGTTTCTCAATTTGTGTCTAGATGTTTGACTTGTCAACAGGTTAAGGCAGAACACCAGAGACCAACAGGATTATTGCAGCCTTTGCCTATAGCTGAGTGGAAGTGGGAACACGTTACTATGGATTTCGTTTCTGGGTTTCCTAGATCACCTAGGGGACATGACTCTGTTTGGGTTATTGTTGATCGTTTGAATAAGTCGCCTCATTTCTTACCCATTCGTATGACTGACTCATTAGATGTCTTGAGACGACTATACGTCATAGAGATAGTTCGTTTACATGGAGTTCCAGTATCTATTGTTTCTGATAGAGATCCTAGATTCACTTCTTAGTTTTGGCAGAGTTTGCAGCATGCTCTAGGTTCTCAATTATGTTTTAGTACTGCTTTTCACCCTCAGACAGATGGCCAATATGAGAGAACGATTCAGATTCTAGAAGATATGCTCAGAGCTTGTGTGATGGACCTTAAGGGTAGTTGGGAAGATCATTTACCACTTATCGAGTTTGCTTATAACAACAACTTTCAAAATAGCATTGGGATGGCACCTTACGAGGCATTGTATGGTAGGCCTTGTCGATCACCATTATGTTGGGCTGAAGTTGGAGACAATCCTATTTTAGGACATGAGCTTGTCATGGAGACAACCGAGAAGATTAAGCTTATTAGACAGAGAATTCTTACAGCTCAGAGTCGTCAGAAAAGTTATGCTGATCAGAGGCGTAGACCTTTGTATTTTGAGGTGGGTGATCATGTGTTCCTAAAAGTTATGCCAAGAAGGGGTATAATTCGGTTTGGAAAGAAGGGAAAGTTATCGCCACGTTTCATTGGCCCATTTGAGGTTCTAGAAAGAGTTGGTGACGTTGCTTATCGTTTGGCATTGCCACCTCAGCTTTCAGGAGTTCATAGTGTATTCCATGTTTCTATGTTGAGGAAATATGAGCCTGATCCATCTCATGTCTTGCATTATGAGGATTTAGACGTATCTTATGACATTTTATTCGAGGAGAAACCTATTCGAGTATTGGACCACCAAGAGAAGATACTTCAAGCACGAGCCATTCCTTTAGTGAAAGTCTGATGAAGTCGTGGAGGTATTGAAGAAATGACATGGGAGCGAGAAGCGTTAATGCGGGAGAACTACCCACAATTATATTCACCAGAAGGTATGTTTTAAATTTTGAGGACAAAATTTCTTTAAGGGGGTAGAGATGTAATGACCGCATTTTGTAAAGCTTATATTACTTCAGTGAATCTCATGACTGAGCACTTAGTATTGTTTTGTATCCATATATGCCAAACTATAATAGTTAAACTCGTCCAGAAAGACACCAGAAGTCCTAATATCTTCTCTAATCGCTAAATTAAGGATACAAATATTTAGGAAATAATTAGTACTAATCATACCGTTTAAGTGTTTATTAGCTTAATTAATCATGATTAGTACATAATGACATGTAGTATGTTAGCTTGTGTATGAGTTACTGCATGATTGACACGTAGGGTGACACGTGTCACTACCTTAGCCCATGTCCCAGATGCTTGACACACGCCCCTGCTGCGAGTAGTCGTGTGGTAGCTTCTGTTACATACGCGACATGTGTCCTACTGCAAGTCAGATGCTTCCGACACATAACCTCCCTATGTGTCACAGTCATAGCCTCCTGCATTTGCATGCGCGACACGTCGGGGGACACGTGTCACGCTATGGAGCATTATCCTTACATAAATGACACACTGGTGACTGGTGGACACGTGTCATAGTATGGTGTACATCTATGCATGCGTGACACGCAGGAGGACATGTGTCATGTCCTGGGAACTCCTTCCCTGCATGGATGCCACGTGTCCCGCGACTCATCGCGACGTGATTGGTTGCCTTGTCCTATAAATAGAACTTGTCGTTAGAGTTATTCTCATTCCAAAAATTCAGTCAAGTACTAGAGAGAGATAGTGGGAGTTGCGGAGGATATTCTCGATATATTACTTGGAGGTTCTGGAGGTTCTTATTATTTTATTAGCAGCTTCGTCGGACCGAGGTAGGGTATCTCAACGTTATAGCCATAAATGTATTGCGTTGCTTGTTTATATGGTAGTCGTTGTAGTGCTTAGATATATTCATTCTAATTGCTGAATTGCCATTACTGTGTCGATGTTATACCTGATTATTGTGAATTTTCAAATTGATATATGATTCATGTGGAGATGATGTCAAATTGTTATTTGAATATTTGAATCATACAGAGATACTTTGAAATTGCTATTCGAATATGCTGTTGATATTCGTGACTATGCTGGATACATGCTATAAACTGTATTGATTGTTGATATGCTGTTAGCATGACGATATTGTCGATATTTTTGTTCATGCACGATTTGCATGTGAAATTAAATATGAAAGTGGAAAGATAAATGGACGGGGTTAGGGATTGTACATCCCTTGGGTCAAAGACCCTGATTGCACCCGAGGCCTGGAGCAGAAAGAACTGTCGGCTTGATGGCAGGTAGGTACTCCGCTCCTAGCTGAGAGCGTGTATGTGGAGGTAGGCTGGCTCACTCCTAGCTGCGAGCGCGTATGTGAGCACCCCAGGTTCCATGAAGATAATAAAATGATGAAAGAGTTGCATATGCATGACTTGACATATACATGTTTATATTGAACTGTGATAGCATGATTACGTGATATGTGTACCATGAAATAATATGTACTTGGAATGTTCCTTTGATGTTCTCTACTGAGCTTGCAGTAAGCTCACCCCTAACATTTTGCAGGAACAAGTTATAGTGGTGATGACGGTTCAGTCCCTGAGTTGTCTTAGCTGTTTGGAGTGCTAGCTTGTTTATAGCTTTTGAGACGAGTCTCAACTTGTTTTATATGTAATATAGTTGGGTTGGGAACCGTTAGTAGCTCTGACTACTCTGTAATATATTTTAGTTTTTGAAATAAAAGTTGGAGTTGTTCAGTTCACCACTTGTTCGATGAATTCCTTGTATTTATTTCAAAAAAAAAATCACCCCGGTTTACGGGCGTGACACTCTTCGTACCGTGTATTTGACTCGGGTTTTAGTTTTTTTTTTACAGTTTGTTTATGGTTATGGTGCGGATTTCGTTTATGTTGTCCATTGGGTTGTCTTCTTCGAGGGCGATACCTGTACCATGTTCTGATATGTATCCTAATGCTGTTACGCTGTGGGTTATCACCTGCTCATGCGATTTAATAATGGGTTGGCTTGCTTATCTTTTGATGTATGGGAGTGGGTCAATTGCTTGATAATGTCGCCACTATCTTGATGCGTACTGTTTTCGCGACTGCTGTTGTCTCGCGCTGCGGCTGATATTTACATGTCATGTTTGAAACTGAACATTGGCCTACGTAGAGGTTAATGTGTGTGCGCCTGAGTTTCAGGCATCTTGTTCCTGCTGGTTTGGTTGCGGTGTTTAATTGTGGATTTCAGGTTCACCGCATGCTCGTACATATAGTATCGTAGTTGGTTGCTTGTTGACTTATCTGTCCCCTGTGTTGCATCTGTCACAGCGCATTGTTTTGTTTATTTTATTTTTTTGGGTTATTAGACGGGTTGTCGAGTATGTTACGAATAACTGTATGTGCTTGTGCCTCTGCAGATTTTTTTCTTGCTTTGGTTGTTGTGGATTTGCGTACATTTCCTGGTATGTGTTTTGGTACCCTCGCATGGAAATCGCCTATTTAAATGCGACGTCGTTGCTCTTCCTCGTTATTCTACCCTGCCATGTACTTCTTTGTGCTGTGCAGAATTAAAATTATTCATGTTACGAAAAACTGTCTGTGCTTGTGCTTCTGCAGGTTTTTTTTATTGCTTTGGTTGCTGTGGATTTGCGTACATTCCTTGGTATGTGTTTTGGTACCTTCGCATGGACAGCGCCTATATTAAATGCGTCGTCGTTGCTCTTCCTCGTCATTCTTCCCTGTCATTTACTTGTGTGTGCTGGGCAGAATTAAAATTATTCACTACTAAAAAAATGGTCTATCGCGGCAGTTTTACATACGGCGGTTCAGAAAAGCGCTGTTACAAGCATCGCTTTACGGCGGATTTCCAAAAATCGCTGAATAATAAACGCCGCTTATATATAACCACCCTCTATCAAACGGCGGTTACTTTTTCCGCCCTTATATGCTCCAACACACGGCAGATTTCCAAACCGCCCAATATAAAATCACAATTACGGCAGTTGTCTGAAAAGCGTCGTCTCTTAATTAACTATTCAAAATTGTTATATTATTATTTATTAGGTCAATATCAATAAAAATAAGAAATGAAAAATATTTTTATAATAGTGGTTCTTTACATATACCATCTTTCTCAATAAAAAAATTGTATAATCATCACCGTCCAATTTTTAGATCTAAATCTTAGCCATTGATAGGAAACCCTACATCTTTATAACTCCCCCACCTCTCCATTGGCTCCTCACCCTGCGGCTGCTTCTCTCTCTCTCTCGTACCGGTAATGGCGCTGGTGCCACCGACCGACGACGATCCGTGCAGAGTGCAAACCCTGGTTTGAAATCTCTCTCAGTCTCCTGTTCCCACTTCCTCCTCCCCGTTCTTTCTCTTCGTCTCCCTCTTCTCCATCTCCCACTTCTCTCTTTCTGTCCTCCGACCTCCAACCTCCCTCGTCTCCTTCTTCTCTATCTCTGTCTATATCTATTCTGTATTATTAGATTTCCTGATTTGGACCATCGATTGGCGGAGTCAATGGCTAAACCACCCATTTTTGCCTCTCCATTCTCTATCGGACCTGGAAAATTTGAAGTTTTCTGATTGCTTGTTCAATATTTCAGGGTTTGATTTCACTTTTCCGACAGCTTCTAGTGGGATGATCAACCATTCTGAGTTCACTAAGTAGTTCTTCAATTTCAAGATCTGGACTTCAAGAAAATTAAGAACAATAAATTAAAAATATCAATGAATTATAAATAAATTGAATTCAATAATTAATTGGAAAATAATTCTAAAAATTAATTAAGTTTTCAGGCAGTTTAAATCAGACAGACGTTTTTGAAAAATGTTTCCATTAGGTGTAAGGTGGTCCCAACAAACCGCCGAAAAAAATTGACGACGGTTTTCAAACCGACCTAAGTGGTTAACGACGGCTTTGTTGGCGTTAGATTGTGAACCACCACAAAAACCACTGTAGCTGTATTTGAGGCGGTTTTTGGCACATTTTTTTGGCAATTTTGACCTGCCGTTTCTAGCATATTTTCTAGTAGTTATTCATGCATCGCCTTTGTCTGTGTGTTATTTTTAAGGATTCCGATGTCACCTAATGCGTGATGTATGCATTTGTGGGGTGTTGTTTTATGTTTTGTAAATACGCATTGCATATTCTACCATGCAGTGCTTCAAAAGTTGTGGTGGCGTATATGGTTATCGTGGCAAACTGATTGTGGGAATAAAAAAAGACTTAATTACTTAATGCATATCTTATTATCTCGAAACTATCACATTGCAACTCCCACTCTTAAAACTAGCTGATTGCATCCCCAGTTGCAAAAAACACATCAGTGTCAAATTGGGAAAAACAGTCATCCAAAAACCAACCGTTAGTTAGGGATAAATTTGTCTATAACAAAATCTGAATCCTAAAAAGATAAAAAGTTGCAATGAAGAAGATAAGGATGAAGTCACGAAGCGGAAATCTGACTTGGGTTACGTTTCTATCTCATGTAGCTGGTTTTCGTTTCGATGCCCTCTTATTCTTCTTCTTCTTCTTCTTCTACTGTATGTAAATCTCTCTCTTCCTCTCTTGAGTCCCTGCCTCTTTTCAATCGAATAATTTCCGCCTTCGCCCAGATTCTGACCAGATTCATTCAGCTCCGTGACCATTGGGGAATCCGGCTTTGGAAGCTTGGCTTTTGCTTAAGATTCGAATCGGGTTTTAATTTGTTCTAAACTGGTGTATGGATCAGTGGAAGGGTCGATTCGTTGCTTATACGACTTGGAGGCATGGGTCTGAAAATTTCGGTTTTGATTTTTGATTTGGTATGTTCGAATTCGAGGCTGTATTATGCTCATATGATTTTGACCGATTTCGTCTTAGTTCGATGTTGGCTAATTTAGTTTTGATTAGGTTTTCATTTTTGGGGAATAGCAGGAATTGTCTCTGGTTTCTCTCGGACCATTGTTTGATTTGGGTGACGAATAACTCGTTGATTTGGGGAATAGCAGGAATGCACTAATCTGCAAAAGATAACTGTCCTTTCCTTCATCTCTCTGACGATCCTTCCTCAGCCATCAACAAATATAACTCAATTTTTATCTGCTATGTTCAAAATTTTCTCATCGTCCTCCGACTTTAGTTGTTATGATGATGGAGGCAGGACTCTTTCATCTGTTCGGCTGAATCAAGATTGGATTTTGGTTCAGTTCAATCAGTTTTTTGTCTAAGATTGCTTCTATGGTGTTGAATGGTTGGCGACCGGAATCTGTGTAGCGTGTGGCGGGGATGGCAGTGGCTGCAGCTGCAGCTGGGTGATAGTTCTTGTGATGGTGTTTTTATTTTAGTTGGATAGACCATTTTACCCTTAAAGAAAAGGGTTTGATTGTCAACTAACAGACTGTTCCTTTAAATCATGGGCAGAACTTTTTTCCCAGTTTGACATTGATGTGTTTTTTGCAACTGGGGATGCAATCAGCTAGTTTTAAGAGTGGAGGTTGCAATGTGATAGTTTGGAGATACTGGGGGTATGCATTAAGTAATTAAGCCTAAAAAAAAATTGTGTCGCATTTCTAATATCTTGCAGAAATTATTAGGGATGCGTACTCGCACGTATTGGGTTTATGGGAATTATGTTATGGCCATATATAACGTGGTCGCTGAGGCCAACTCCAACAGTCGGCTTGGGCGAGCTTGGGACGTGGATTAGCGAATCCAACAAGGGAGGCGTGGTGGTTGAGGAGCCCGTTAATCAGGCGACAGAGGCGCGGTCGCGGGTTCGGCGCGCACGCCCTTACCCCGCCGTTGGAGGCGCTGTTGTTGGAAGCTCCTCACTTTTCAATTTTGGTTGTTGCCGGAATTATATCTTTTTGATTGCAGTATTGTTTGAATGGGATGAATGGGAGAAATTATAGGAGAAGATGGTGATGAGGTTGGAGAAAATATAGGAGGAAGTTGAGTGCGAACGATTTTTTTGTTGTATAATCTTATTTTTTTTTTCTCTTTTATGTTCAATTGATAAGATTTCTTCCTTTAAAAACACAATTGATTTGATAAGATTTCTTAAATTAGTAATAATCTGTTACTAATGCATCTTTCACTTGTTAACATTCGTTTGTATTTGTTACATCTTTTTTTTTGGTGTTGGTTGATAAGATTTGTAATTTTTTTAGAAGCAAAAGATTTGTAGTTTTAGTAATTATTTTTTAGTAATTTTTCTAATCAATTATTATGTTTTGTTTTGTTCATGTATTTTAATTTTTAATCAATTATTATCTGTGCAAGAATTAAGTCAAGTCTTTTAAAATTATTAGTAATTGTTACAAAAAATTCATTTTTTAAATATTAATATGGTTTTTTTAGAAACATATTAATATGGTTTTTAATTATTGAATTAAAAATTATTTAATTATTACAAATTAATAATTATATACTTATAAATGAATATATCTCATTAATGAATTATAAAAAGTATAAAATAATATTATAATTGAAGTAGTTGAATATAATAATAAATGATGGTGGGTGGAGGGGTGGGGGAGACTTCCACTGATGGAGGGTAAATGACAGTTTTGTGAATATTAAGAAGTTAAACAGTAGGGTCAGGGGGTGGGGGAGACCTCCACCATTGGAGTTAGTCTGAGTAAGTGAATATTTCTCCACCTATTGATGTAACGCATGCCACTGTAGATATATGTATATTGATTATGCAGTTGCTGTTGCAATCTTGAGGCATGCAGCTTCGCTTGCACTACGGAAGTGTAGACATGCAAGTTATTTGAGGTATGTGTAGTCGTTGGGTTGTGGCGTGTAGTTGTGTGGGTTATGTGTGTCGGCTTCATTGTTCAGGGTTTGGTATTGAGGCAATGTGGGAGAACTAAGAAAGCCTATAACTTGCTGGTGACGATAATCAATTTACCAATTCAGTAAGGTTGTGCATTTTGTCTTTTCTACTGGGTGGAAAAGACTGTGATGGAAATGAAAAGGTGTTGGCGTGGTTGGTGTTTTGGTTGAATATGCAGGTTTAGCGGGTAGCATCTATTGGGTAAATTCATTTGAACGCCAATAATCAATAGGTAATAAGTGAAGACTATTAAGATAAAGGATCAATATGCAAGACAAGACAAGTTGAAGGCTCAGAAGTCAATTCACCAAAGCTCAAGGATCATTCTGTCAACATGTCAAAGCTGAAGGATCAGCTCTATCATTTGTAACGTTCTTATCCCAACGTTTAGATACAGCTGTATTAACTCTACCGCAGTTTATTCCTTTACCTTGGTTTAGCCTACAGTATTTATTGTATCAGAACGATTAGGGTTTCAATGAAATCAATCGACGCCTCTTTCTCATGAATCGCCTCTGCTGGCTCTTTCTCTTCCATTCTCTGTTTATTGTTCTTGTTTGATTCAATTCATCTTTTCATGGTATCAGAGCTACAGCAAGCTCTGTAAATGCTCTCTGCATCTCCTTCCTCTTTAGCCATGACCACATCTCTTTCAAATCCCCTTTTTCTCTTAACAAATATTCACAACCTTCTACCGTTCAAGCTCGACAACACAAATTACATCTTATGGAAACATCAGATCACTGCGATCTTCAAAACGCAGTCTCTATATGGCCATCTCGATGGCTCGCTTGCTGCTCCTTCGCCGACGATCCTTTCAGTTCCGGCCGATCCACTCTCTGCCGTTCCGAATCCAGAGTACTCTGTCTGGGCCACTCAAGATCAGACTCTTCTTACCGTTCTCAACGCGACTCTCTCACCGGAAGCTCTGTCACATGTGATAGGTCAGTCCACTGCTCGTTCGGCTTGGTTAGCTTTGGAAAGACGGTATGCATCTCTTACTCGGTCGAATATTCTTCAATTAAAAGATGATTTGCAGTCTATTAAGAAGAGATCTGATACTATAGATGTGTATATGCAAAAGCTAAAGACCATTCGTGATAAATTAGTTGCTTCACTTGTGTTTGTTGATGATGAGGATATGCTCCTCTATACCCTACATGGGTTACCTGTTGAATACAACCCTTTTCGTTCTTCTCTTCGCACAAAATCTGAACCTATTTCACTTGAAGAACTGCATGTTATGTTAAAAGGTGAAGAACATATGTTGGACTCTCAGTCCTCTGAGTTAAATGCTACTGCTTTTTTATCTGTCTCTTCTGGATCTGGTTTATCAAATCATTCATATTCCCAAAGGGGTAATTATGGTCAACGTGGTAGAGGTCGTGGTCGTTCTGGTCGCAATGACAATTATTTTTCTGGAAGACAAGATTTTTATCAAAACAATGGTGGTCGTGGTAACAATTTTTCTCGTGGTAGAGGTCGTCAAAATTTTTATCAAAGGGGTGGAGGTCGTGGTAACAATAGAAACCCTCCAATTACTTGTCAAATCTGTGGTAATGATTACCACAGTGCTATTGATTGTTGGCACCGCATGGATCATGCGTATCAGGGTAGGAAACCCTCTGAGCAGTTAACTGCTTTGAATGCCATCACTCACTCAGCTGGTTCAAATGGCTCTTCTTATGGGTTTCATACTGGTGGTTTTAACAATGGCTATTCCCCAAACTATGCTGCGTCTACTACTTGATTGTCAGACACTGGTGCTACCAATCATCTTACTTCTGATTTGCAAAATTTGTCACTTGCTGAGTCTTATTCTGGGTCAGATCAAGTTGCCATTGGAAATGGTTCTTCTCTTCCTATAAGTCATTCTGGTACTGCTTTACTTTCAACCTCTTCTCATTCTTTTTCTTTGTCTAATGCTTTGTTTGTTCCTCAACTTGCCACTAATCTACTTTCTGTTAATAAACTTTGCTTGGAACACAATTGTCGTTTTGTTTTTGATGCCTTTTCTTTCTTTATCCAGGACAAGGATACGGGTACAATCCTATTTCAAGGCAAGAGTGAAAATGGGCTATACCCAATTCACTCAGTTTCTAGTTCTTTGTTTACCAAAGCCTTTCTGGGCAAGAAAGTTTGTGATCCTTTGTGGCATGCCCGTTTAGGGCATCCAACTGATGAAATTTTGAATAAAAGCCTACCTAATTTAGCTTCTGTTTCTGCTACTCATATGTGTGAATCATGCTTAAAGGGTAAAATGACACGGTTGCCATATTCTGCATCTTCTACTGTTACCACTGCTCCCTTACACACACTGCACTCTGATGTTTGGGGCCCAGCCTCAACAAGATCATATAATGGCTACAAGTTTTATGTGCTGTTTGTGGATAATTTTTCCCGATACACTTGGATTTTTCCTTTGTTTCACAAATCAGAGGTAGCAACTGTTTTCCCAAAATTTAAAACTCACATTGAAAAGTTATTAGGTCACTCAATCAAAATCCTTCAATCAGATGGGGGTGGCGAATATGTTTCTTTTATTTTTCAGAAATACTTGTCTGATCATGGTATTGCACATTACAAATCATGCCCTCATACCCCTCAACAAAATGGGCTAGCTGAACGAAAACACCGCCATCTTGTGGAAACTGCTGTTACACTTATGGCGCATGCTGGTTTGCCTAAAATATTCTGGTATCATGCATTTGAAACTGCTATTTATCTTATTAATCGCATGCCTGTTAAATCTTTAGCTTATCAATCTCCTTATGAACTTTTGTTTGGTTCTAAACCTGACATTACTAATCTAAAGGTATTTGGATGTTCTTGCTTCCCTTATTTACGACCATACAACACTTCTAAATTAGATCCTAAAACTCAGCCATGTGTCTTCATGGGTTATGCCAATGGTTATAAAGGATATTTATGTTACAATATGAACACTCAGAAATTTCATGTTAGTCGCGATGTCTTATTTGATGAAACTTCTTTTCCATATCTTAAAAATACTGCTTCTCAATCTGCTACTTGTTCATCACATACTCCTGCTTCAACTTGTTCTGTTTTACCCATTTTCTCTTCTTCTGCAGGTCCTCCAACTGTTACCAATTCCTTTGCTTGTGATGCTCCAACAGCACCAGAGATCCCTGTTTGTGCTTCTCAGGTGCAGACCCCTGTGGCTGATATGGCACCCTCTTCACCTGTGCATGATGTGGACAACTCTCCCACTGATACAGCAGAACCAGTGCACTCCCACAGTGCTGGCATGGCACCTGAAGATGCCACAACAGTGCAGTCTCTTGCTAACAGACATCACATGCAAACACGGAGTAAGTCAGGTATATTCAAGCGTAAAACTGGTTTCTCTGCAGTTAGCTCTGAAAATTCTGACCCAACCTCCTTTAGTGAGGCTAACAAATCTTCACAGTGGCGTAATGCAATGGCTGATGAAATTGTTAGTCTCCAAAAGCAAAAGACATGGACTTTGGTTCCTAAACCATATAATGCAAACGTAGTAGGAACAAAATGGGTTTTTCGCACTAAATATAATCCAAATGGTTCAATTTCCCGTTACAAAGCTCGTCTTGTTGCCAAAGGCTTTCACCAAACACCAGGATTAGATTTTGATGAAACTTTTAGCCCAGTTATTAAACACTCTACTGTTCGAGTTATTTTAGCATTAGCAGCTCATTTTAATTGGCCCCTGCAACAGTTTGATGTCAAAAACGCCTTTTTACATGGCCAATTAAAAGAAACTGTCTATATGTCTCAACCAACTGGATTTGTTAATAAACATGTTCCTAATTACGTTTGCAAGCTTAATAAGTCCATATATGGCTTGAAACAAGCCCCTCGCACTTGGTTCGAAAGGTTCACAACATATATTTTAAGTCTTGGCTTTGTTGCTTCCATGGCAGACTCTTCTATGTTTCTACGCCATAACTTGGGCAAAATCACTGTCCTCTTATTGTACGTGGATGATATCATTGTAAGTGGTAATGACACTGGGTTTATTTCTCAGTTGGGCTCTTTGCTTCACAAAGAGTTTGAAATGAAAAATCTGGGGCCTCTCACCTATTTTTTAGGCCTCCAGATTCACAGATCCTCATCAGGCATTTATGTTCATCAAACCAACTATATTGATGATCTTTTAGCCAAGTTTAATATGACTGATTGCAAATCAGTTCCTACTCCATTACCAGCAGGAACTAAATACCATGCCCTTGATGGGAAATTGCTACATGATCCTACTGTGTTTCGCCAGCTTGTTGGCTCACTTCAATATCTGACTTTTACCCGTCCTGATATATGTTTCGCTGTAAATCATTTATGCCAGTTTATGCATCAACCCTCTGAAATGCATTTAATGGGTGCTAAACGCATCTTGAGATATCTGCAGGGTACTAAGTCCATTGGGCTACATTATCAACCGGGCTTTCTTCCTTTAGAGGCATACTCCGATTCTGATTGGGCTGGTAACCCAACAGATCGACGGAGCACAACAGGTTTTGTTATCTTCCTTGGTTCTAACCCAATACATTGGGCAGCCAAGAAACAACCGACTGTGTCACGCTCATCTACTGAAGCAGAGTATCGCTCTCTCGCTACCACTGCAGCTGAAATCACATGGTTACAGTATTTATTTCGTGATCTGAAAATTTTTATTCCATCTGCTCCTCTAATTTGGTGTGATAATTACTCCGCTATTGCAATGACGGCTAATCCAATTCTTCATGCTCGAACAAAGCATATCGAATTGGATTACCACTTTGTAAGGGAGAAAGTTCTTCGCAAACACTTATCCGTTGCTTATGTTTCCAGCGCAGAACAGCTTGCTGATTTGTTCACCAAAGGCCTCTCAACTCAGCAGTTCACCACTCTTACAAACAAACTTCTGGTTCGCATCCCACCATCAGTTTGAAGGGGTGTATTAAGATAAAGGATCAATATGCAAGACAAGACAAGTTGAAGGCTCAGAAGTCAATTCACCAAAGCTCAAGGATCATTCTGTCAACATGTCAAAGCTGAAGGATCAGCTCTATCATTTGTAACGTTCTTATCCCAACGTTTAGATACAGCTGTATTAACTCTACCGCAGTTTATTCCTTTACCTTGGTTTAGCCTACAGTATTTATTGTATCAGAACGATTAGGGTTTCAATGAAATCAATCGACGCCTCTTTCTCATGAATCGCCTCTGCTGGCTCTTTCTCTTCCATTCTCTGTTTATTGTTCTTGTTTGATTCAATTCATCTTTTCAAAGACATCATACCCCTTGCAGCTGAGAGAAGTCAGCGTAACATCGGTACATAGTCTTGTGGGAAGAGTCGTGGGTGTGGGGTATTTCCTCGCTTCTTATTGGGAACGTTTTGCTCTGTTGCTGCGTTCTCGGGTCTAAACTTTTGATGTGGGTGGGTCCTCACGAAAAGGCTGCCAAATGTTATGCATTATATTTACCATTTCCTCTTCCCGAAAATTACTTGGGTTGCTGTTCACCTGCAGTCCAAGTATGTATTCCCTTATGGAAGTTGTGATTGAGAGTAGGTGGAGTTGGATGCGGTGGTGTGAGGTGTTACTGCCTATGTGGTGGTGATTTAAGGGTATGCGTTGCCGCTTTCTCGGTGTTTGGTATGTTCCTTTGACTACTCAGATTTTGATAACGAGCCTTGGCACATGGTGTGTGTGATTTTACTTGCTGCGTCTGAACATCGTCCTCTGTGTTTGCGGGGCCTGCATATTGTATTTTTGTTGTTTCCGGTATGCGGTTGTTGATGCCTCCTTAAATTGTTGGAGATTTCGCGTGTTCAGGGTTATCATGCAGTATTGGGGGTTTGATGTCGAGCTTCACTGCTTTAGCTACTTGCTTTCGTTATGCTTCTTTGTGAAATTAGTGCTCCCTTGTATGCCTCCTGACTTGCTCTGCATACTGTGCTTCTTTGCAGCAATGCCATCTGAGAGGCCTCCAAAGCGGCAAAAGGGTGATGGTTCTGCTGCTCGTGCCGGTGCCCGCAGCGCCCGTAGCAGTTCTGCGGCTGATTTAGCTGCTGCTGCTGCTGCCGCTGATATCTCTAGTCGGCTGAGTTCTCGTGGTTCTATGCCAGTACAAAGCTTTCCTGTATTGCTTGTGCCTTTTTCTCACTTTGCAGTACCATTATTGCTTGTATCACACTTTTTTTCTTCGCAATCTGGAACTGCTTTAGATAGGTATAACCACACGCATACTTTCACACCATCACCTACGATCCTTCCCACGTGGTACCTGGTTTGGAAATGCCAGGGCCTACAACGCAATATGAGATTGCTTCTCCTCCATCTACGTTGAGTTCAGGATCTGCTGCTGGTGTGATGTGTCCTCGGCGCAGGGGTGCTTCTCCGCATATCTTTCCGGCGCTGTCTTCGTCTGCTGTGCTGCTACCTCCCTTCTCGCCTCCTATTCCATACGGCGGTCATCTACTGCCACGGAGCTGTGCAGACTCCAACAACATCGTTTGTCCAGGTCCATATTTTTGGCCCGTGGGAGGGGTAGGAAGTGGTACTTCCAATGTTGCTAACGTTGAAAGACAAATGGCCATAGGTCCGTCGAAATATCCTACTGTGCCAAGGCCTCAGGCTATGTCGTCGGCTCGCTTGGGATGACGAAGGAGCGGTACTATTTGTCCTACCGGTCAATTGACAGTTCCGGCGCCGTCGTTTGTTTCCACTGTTGCAGGGCACTCAGATTTACAGGATGCTCTGTCCAAATCAGCGTCCGTTCGGGGGATTTTTTCGCCTTGCCTCGATCGACTGAGCTCTACTGCTAGGCAGTCTGACAATATCAATACGCGTTGTAATGCATCTATCCTTTAATATGAGTACATGTCCTGTTTTCATTTGCTGTTCATTAACTATGTTTATTTCGATCGTCTCTAAATTTGATTTCTTATTGACATTCTCACAGGCAGTTCTGGGAGGAGGAACTGGGATCGTTCCCCCCCCCCCCCCCCCCCCCCCCCCCCCCTCCACCACCGCAGGAGGCAGGCTTGTTGGCGGCCCCAGAAAATTGTCGCCATTGTCATGCTAGGCTATTTGCGTTCGATTCGAAGGGTTTCTGCTGCGGCGAAGGGTGTATTGTTCTTGCGCCCCATCAGATACCAAACCCTATTGCGCAGTTGTTGTCGGATAATGTGAATTCTCAGCATTTCAGAACTACGAGTTGGGCGTACAACAATTTATTTTCCTACACGTCCTTGGGACTGGAACATAATGGGCAGTCGATAAAGCTGGATAATGGGATTTACACTTTTCAGGTACAAGGTCAGTTGTATCACTACACCAGTGATTTCAACCCTGGGTCTTCTCCTTCGCGGTATCTTCAGCTTTATTTCTACGATCCTCAATATCAGCTCGAGGATCGCGTTGCGACTTTCAACAATCTAGACTCAGAGTTAATTGGCTCGCTTACAAGTATCCTTGCTGATAATCCTTACAATAAGTGCTTCAGTGCCATTCGTGCGTCTCTCATACATTCAGAGCGTGATATCCTAATTAGGTGTGATCCAGGGCTCGATTAGCGCACACACAATCTTCCTACTCCTGATCAAGTGGCAGGGATATGGTTGGAGGACGAAGGCAGTTCAGGTAACTATTCACGTGATATATTAGTACATCGGCGAGGTAGGGGCAGCGAATCTGTAAAGTATTATAAGGGATGTTATGATCCGCTTCAGTATCCGATCATCTTTCCTTTGGGCAAACCTGAATGGCACAATGATATTAAAAAGAAGCCTTCGAAGAACAGAAACTCCGCTTCCGTATCTGGTGGGAGAAGGTGTATTAAATGCTTGGTGGGAAAGGTTAACATATGGGATGAGGTCACTATGTGCAAAAAAAGAGTATTGAATGCTTCGAAAGAATGATACGTGATATTTGCTCTTCCGATGTTTTGCTTGGTGGGAAAGTAATTTTGTTTGGAGGAGATTTTAGGCAGGTGTTGCCTGTAACGGTATGTGCTTTGAGGGAGGAGCGTATGTCAAATAGTGTTGTTGCATCTCGGGTATGGCCTGCAGTGCGAATCCTGCGACTTACAGAAAATATGCAAGTGATACACGATTCGTCATTCTGTGATTTCCTCTTGGAGATAGGAAACGGTAATATGCAAGAGAAAGATGAGGAGATAGTCTGTTTGCCATGGTCTATGACGCTCCCATTCAAGGGTGAGATGTCATCCCTTGCTTCCTTCCTCGGTTCTATTTATCTTGATTTTCAAATTGAATGTTGAACACAGAGTACTTGATGTGCCGAGCAATTCTTACACCAAGGAATGACTGTTTAGATGTCATAAATGACATGATGATGCACCATATTCTCGCCGAGGCTCATACATATAGGAGTTATGATAGCACCGTTGTGGATAGCCGTGAAAATTACCCATTGGAATTCCTAGAGACTCCTGCGCCTAATGGTATGCCTCCGCATCATTTAGTGTTGAAGCGTGGATGTCCACTAATGCTTTTACAAAATCTAGAACCCTTCAGCTGGTCTGTGCAATGGTGTTAAACTTATTTGTAAAGATCTACTGCCAAATGTTATCAATGCTGAAATCCTTACAGGACAATTACAAAGGGAAAGGAGTCTTCATTCCTCGAATCCCGCTTAGACCTTCTAAGACTGATAATTTTCTGGTACTGTTTGAGAGGAAACAACTTACTGTTCGTCTATGCTTTGCTCTGAGTATAAACAAATCACATGATCAGACTCTTAAACATGTAGGCATTTACCTGCCTCATCCAGTTTTCTCGGCTGGCCAGCTATATGTTGCATTGTCAAGAGAACAATGGTCTGGAAAAGTTAGGGTGTTGATACAGCCTCGTAAGGGTTTTAAATCCCAGAATGAAACGTTGAATGTTGTGTACAAAGATCTGCTGTGGAAAGCAGCACAATCGCATGATGGTGATCCCGGTGACCTATTGGATTGAATGCAGCAGCTATCTGTCCAACAAACATTTTTTTTACACATACTGCCTTTCATTCATATTTTACTTGTTCACATTGTTCTGTTTTCTACCTTGTTTCAACTCTTACGATCTGTAATTGGTATGACGGTTTGATATTCGTTCCGCATGGTTGGGCTCATGTTAAGTATTACATTGTCTACAAATATGTTTATGTTCTGCTGTAATATTGTGCAGGGACTAGCGAGGAAAGATGCAACTGACTTACCTGCTATTACTGGTTGCGGGGAAGGCATTGACAGTAATCAGGTGAGGTTGTTTATACATCGCGTGTGTTGACTCCTTTGGTTTGTTCCTGCGTTTTTCCTTCCTATCCTTTTAAAAACTGTTAGCCTCTGAAATTGATATGTCCGTGCTCTTTTGCATTCATGCAGCTGGGCCGTTGTATAGTACTATATTACGTGGAGGTATGTTACTTACGCGCTTTAACACTGTCTAGGGAGTAGCTGGTAATTTAAGAGAAGATGGGACTGACTTAGTTAATACCATGACCTTATAGGAGGCCGCTGTTGGTAACGAGGTGAGGTTGTTTTCACATATCGGCTGTTATTTTCCATTTATTTAATTTTTCCGCCGCCTGTTTTTCCCTTTCCTCGTCTCCTTCGCAGTGTCATGTTATTGCATGTTTACATCCCAATGTTGGTATTGGGTACCATATTATATGGATACATATTCATGTGTTGCTGTCACACTGTGTAGGTAGTAGGTGGCCATATGGGTGAAAACGCAGATGATCTTGTCAATATCGCTGATTGTAACAATGGGATTTCTCCTTCAACTCCCAACGACCACGTAGAGTCATTTTTTTCCCCCGCTGTGTGATAACTTGTGTTGGATATGTCATTGTCTGTGGCGGCGAATGTAGACTTTTTGTAAACCATCTGAATTGCTTATGTTGCTAATTATCTTACATGTTTATATGTAATACATGAAATAAGTGTAAAATGGCGATAACAACATTGCCAGCATGTCTGAGTTCAATGGTGAAAAAAAATGAGGTATGAGGCGCCTGTTATACTTATCAGTTGAATGTCCATTGTTAGTACTCTGTAGATAGTGATGTTATTCACATGGCCTCGTCATTATGATGAAAAGATTGTGTTCAATTTATTGATCGTAGCATCAGAATCTACTTCTTGCGATCTGATTGCAGCTGTTTTGAGCGCTAGTAAAAGCTCTTTGTGAGGATGAGAAGATCGCCAGGCCCACTAAAGTGCCTGTCAAGGTTAAACAAATTTTGTGATTTGAATGCAGTAACTGATTTAATTCATGCTATTGGAATATGCTGTTTTGTTTCTGGCGTTCGTGTTTGATAGCGCCGTAGGTGTATTTCTGTATTCCGTTTCATTGATGTTGGCGCATGCACTTCGCCAATTTCTGTCATAGTCGGATGGCTTAAATACGCATGTATAATGGATAAGATTTATAGCGTTCCGCAAATTTTGGTGATGTTTTGTAGGAAGAAGTTTGGACGACCCAAAAGAATGTGATCACATTGTCTGCATTGACTGATGAAACCAGAGACTGGAAAATTAAGGTTCGTGTAACTCGGAAGTTCCGCATACTGATGTCAAGAACTAGTACGACTAAGTTCCAGCGTTTTGTTTTGTCCGATGACCAGGTAATAAGCTTGGATTGCTCCGTGTTTTGTCTCAAAAAAGTAGTCGTATCATTGCAGTAATGATGTTCAACTTTGTGGTTGCGTGCTATTACCTGCCAGAGAACTAAAATCCAAGCAACTTCGAGAACGAGGTGCCTATCTATGATGCAAAGCTACATGTGTATTCATCGTACGGGATTAAAGATGCAATCGTGCGCCGTGTGGTACCTCCCCACATATATGGTGGCAATGATTACCAGATTATCCTTACTGGGTCTACAAAAATCGAAGATGCAACTGAGATTATTACAGGTGATCATGAAAGTAACTTCCGTCTGAAACCATTAAGGGAAGCAGTGTTTGTGCATGATTTGCGGGCCAAATTTGGTAAGTTCTTCGTCGCTGCTAGCAGTGATGATTGGTTTTGTCATTAGCGTGCTCTTAGAGGCAAGGTATTTGACCGCGCAATTACGTATGCGATAACAGATGTTGCGGTGATTGTTCTCGCTGTTCAATCACCGAAAACAGTACCTCGGAAGGACGGAGGTGAACGAGCCCGTGTACACGACATTTTCGTCATAGATGAGTCGTAAGTGTAATTTGTCCTTCACCTGTATTCCCGGGGTCTACAGTTATTGCTTCACATGTGTAATGTAATCAGTTTTTGGGTGTCATCTGACTTGTGTAGGCTCTTACCCATATGTGTCTCTGCATGGGACGACGTTGCGAAAGATGAAGGGGACAAATTGGCGAGCGTAGCTGGAAGAAGTCCTATCATAGTGCTTACGAATGTCTTAGCTTCCAAGTATCTAGGTACAGTCTAAAACTTGGTGGCCTAGCTAAGGGTATTATGTCATATTCTTGGCATTTACTGTTGGCTTTTTTGGAAAATTTATGGTTTCCATATTCCTCTATACGGACTACATGCTCGACCCAGTTTCTGTACGATATCTCGATTAGCCGTGTGCAGGCATTAGCTCGCTGGTATAAATTCTCCGCATGATGGTTGATTTTAAGATATTAACTTTCCCGATCATTTTTTTGGTTGTCTAAATGTTGTGCTGGGGAGAATTTCTAACTTTGTTAATCTCATCCAAAGGCGTGACAACAACTACGAAAGAATCAAGGCATTGGAGAGACCTGAGGTATTGTTGTGCAAGAAACCATCCGTAAATGCAGCGGCAGAGTTTAAACTATCAAAAATTTGTGACTTACCTACAGTTTCGGTAAAGTCCCAATACCCTTTCAGATTGAGTAAATACAAAGTCAACCTTTAAATGTTGGATTACGTTAATGGTACTTCCAATCATGTTAGCGGGGTTACAAATGAGGAATATACCTATACTTGTGCATGTGGCAGTGGGTAGGATTCCTCGAGACAACTAACTCGGCTGAATGATTAGCGAAATTTGTAGTTTGCATGTTGCTTCCATACGTTGTGTGGGGTTTATTACTTATATTTTGCAATGTCAAGTTAGTCATTTTGTCCAGCAACAACAATTATCTGTTATCTTGCATTGTTACTCTTAATGAAATACGGATCTATCACATACAGATCTACAACATGAATTATAGCGGAAGATTCATGTGTTTACCTTGTCTTCCTTAGCTCCTTTGTGCAGCGGATGATCGTTGTGTTGCTTGCTTTCACGTGCTCTTCTTGCTCCCACAATCTGGCTCGAATCACTAGGACGAGAGCTCTGATCCACACCAAGTTCCACCCAATGGAGGCTAGTTGAAGAGAGAGTCTAGGGTTTACTGTATTATGATCAGCACATAATCTCTACAGTATTGTGTATTATTATGTTTCTAGCACCCATAATAATTTAGGAGGCTGTCTCCTTATATAGACAGACTTATACCCAATTGCAACGTCACCCCCTAGGGTTGATGTCCTTGCTACTAACCCCATAAGGTTTGAGCTTGTCTCACCTAAACCCATAAGTTTAGGATAATTGCATTGGGCACCCCACATGGGCGCACCAAATGCTAACATCTCCCACTCGCACAGTGGGGTTGCACAAATACAGTAGTTCTAGTCTCTCTCAATCTCCAACTATTATCATCTGCCAAAGTGTTATGTGGCCTTGGTGTGTGACTGTGAGAGAACCTGCATTTCGGGAGATCCATACTCTAAACTCATACGAGACGAGCTAGCAGCAGGCGCACTCAACCCTCTAGAAATAATGCAATACATATATATATCTCTCGTATCCCCCAGATTCTGTCTATTGTCATCTCATAGACCATGAGCACCTACCTTGTCCCGAAGGTCGTGCATCAATGAGTCTATATCTCCTTTATTACATTCATATCCTGCATGATCCCATAAGATCTTGTAGGTGGGCCCAATGAATATGATAAAGAGCGATGCAATTAGAATCTTCCTTTCCATCCATTGTCGCTTTGATTCGGAGTCAGCTGCTTTCCTAGCAATGTCCTGGTAGGCCGAATCATTCATAGCCGTGAGGTGTCACGCTAAAGTAGCACCACCGAACCGTCTCTCCCCGACATGGATAAAAGTACTAAGGGTATACAGTGCCAATTATTCTTATATGATCGA
Source organism: Linanthus parryae (assembly GCA_023055425.1). Lineage (NCBI taxonomy): Eukaryota > Viridiplantae > Streptophyta > Magnoliopsida > Ericales > Polemoniaceae > Linanthus > Linanthus parryae. The sequence continues at coordinate 130,852,556 of JALGPY010000001.1, forward strand.
CGAGGCTCACACGGCGAGGAAACTCAGGGACTAGTTCTACTCGCCACCTCATGTCACTCATAAGCACGCGTTATCTCATAAGATGTGCGACATAGTGTTTGGACTCTACCAGAGCACATGTCCTATCCCATAGGGACCACTATACAGATGTAAGTCCAACAGCCCATATGACTATTAACTCGAGTACTGAGTGTTGCACATATGCAATCGAAATCAGTTCTCTCATCTGGCTTTCTCTACGCAGACTATACATGGTTCGGGGTAGTAACCATGCTCGAATGGCCATAATCCAATCTCACCTTGGAACTTATTCCAATGCGACAAATGAATCCGTCTGACAGGGTCTTGCACTATTGATTGATGTCCAGCTCTTGTTATAGGCCATGCGCCTCATATGACAGGAGTCATCATATCATAGGCTTCTAGCGCGTGTCGGGATTCTGTCTCATCTCCTACTCACCTAGACAATCCAGGATGTTGTAAAGGCGGTTGCTCGTGTGAGAGAGTCAACCTAGTGTCCGCGCGACATGTTCTATGCTAGTACAGGATATGTAAACAACATGTAGCATAACAAATCCAATTAAAATCCAATTATCAATGTCTCATATGCTCATCAATCATATTGCCAGTGATCGACTACCGAGTCCCAATTTGCTAAAACAATCCACAAAGACGACACTTATGTGGTTTAGGAATGGGAGGTGCCTACATTATTGGCCCGTAGTCGATCTACTCCAAGATTACTCTTTAGGTAGTTATTTCACCTTTTGTGAAAACAGTACCCTTTTCTATATGTTTGGCCTTGTCAAAAGTACTGTAGCCGTATGCTAGCACTACAGGTTGGTTGACAGCTCATAAGCTTATTAGAAACCTTTTTATCCAAACATATTTCTGTCCGGTGACAGAACAGGCAATCGTGCTTCGCTTCCATGATCGATGGAGCGGTCTAATACGATTGTGCAACACTTATGCTGCTGGTCCATGCGATGTCATCTAGCATGGACTATAGCCTGATTCGGATCTACGTGTATCTAGGTCCCCACCCTAGTCAGCATGCATAGCTGGCTAGTCGAAGCATCATCTCCGATAGTTATAACACGTGATCCTTCGTACAGAGTATCCTTTTGGTTGCAATCTAGTGTCTTAAGTTAGATTTCCTGAAATCCACTCTTCCGATTGCATGAGGTTTGTGGGGTCTCAGTATATACCATAGTATATAGCAGACTCACACTGCATCGGGCACTTTGGTCATTTGGTCAATCTTGTATGGTGTCTTATAAGGCACATATTCAGGCTCATAATGTCTTGCATCAAACTATAGGAGTATCACATGGCCTCGGGTCCATAACATGGAATCGTTCAGAGTATCTTTTTGTTGTCCGCCTTATGCGTCAATATAAGAAGTCCTTTTGAACGAACGAGAGTGCATCTCGCCCTACTAATATCCTTCGTCACAAATCGAAAGGATAACCACCCTATAGTGGATGTGAAATATTCCTTAGACTCTCCTGGAAATAGTGTGTCATCGATAATAAGTGACGTGTTCATCTACTCTCTACGACCGAGAGTGATATGCAGCGGTTTTCATCCATTGATAAAATACAGCTGACTTAGAGGACTAATTAAGATCACACATAGGCTTAATTAGCTTGCACCTATTTGTGCATCCGATCTTAAATCTCGAAACCCTGTGGCCGAGTCATACAGATCACCTCTCTGATTTCTCTATTGAGAAATTCAGTCGTCACGTTTATCGAGAATGGAGCCTTATTTCCATAATCACAATTATTACCGATATCTCTGCAAGTCGTATGCCTCACTATGCTTCCGTCTGTGTCACTCTGAATGACCTTGGAAATCCATCTATTTCCAATAGTCTAACATCCAGTCGGAAAAGTCAACCTAGCCTTAAACTTGGTTGGTCTTTTACAGACTCTAACTTTTCCTGTAAAAGCTACTTTTCATTCTTCATAATTAGGGAACGATAAGGCATAGTATTCTATCCTATCGTTTATGCAAGGTGATCCTTAAGATCATCCCTTCGATCTTCAAGAAGTCGATGGGGTATGCTCCTATGAGCAATTCCTTTGCATGGGAGGATCATAATTTGCTCTCACCCCTATGGATGGGCACCTCGCTTAGAAAGTCACTCCCACTGTCCGAAGGATCCTTGAGGGACTAATTCCTCATATGGACTAAGGAACAGGGTATTTTCTAGCGGTTCCTCCATGCTCGCGGAGATCATCATCTCTACGAACATTCCATTAACTATGGACATCTCCTTATGAGAAAACATATATCTTGTAAATCCATTTGCGTTACACTACTAATCGGCTGTTGCGTTTCGAATACGCAACCCCCTAGAGTACTCCGAATAGTATGGGAAGACATGTTACTCCATGAAGATACATTTCTTCCATCCAGGGTATAAATTCTTTCTTGTCAGGTGGTGAAATATCCTGGGGCAATATCCTAGGTTCATCTTCTTGCGTGGTGACCATCATGTCTCCCCTTCGATGTCAAATCATCGACGGGGTACGCTCCAAAGAGCGTTCCTACGCAAAGAGGATTCTTCTTCAGCATTATCATCATATACGATAGGCTGCTCACCAGGTAAGGCACTCCCACTGTTCTCAAGATACATAGGAACAAATTCCTCTTGAGTAGTGGTGAATTGAGTGTCATCTAGTGGTTCCTCTTACTCGTAGAGAATACCATCTCCACGAGCTTATCCCTGACTAGGAAAATTAGTTAGCTCATAAGCTGCTGATCCCTATGGCCTAAGGTGACCTCATATAGGTTGCCTTTTGGTCCACATCTCGTAGGACGTAGTGGCTACAGACTTGGTGGGTGTTTGGTTGAGTACTTCGGCAGACGTTTAACAAAGCGTCTCCTCAAGATAGGGAACATGTACTTTGAACGTGCTATCATACATCAAACCATCTTCAGGCAGTATCCTGTTCCTCCTATCCGCTACAGCATCCTGCTGCGGAGTGCGGGGAATGCACAGCTGCCTTACTACTCTCCATCACATAGCTCTTGCTAAGGTAGACGCTTGCAGTCTCATTCTGGCTAAGGACATATCCTTTTATCCAGACGGTTTTCTACCTTTTGTAGATACCTGTCTGAAGCACCCTTGTGCCTCAGACTTATGTGGCCCAAGCACACATAGTTGAGATGCGTACAATAATCTACGAATGTGATGGAACAGTAAGCACCATGTCTTAGCTTTAACTTTTAATGGATCACAATAACAGAATGAATAATATGTAAAGACTCAATAATCCTTACTGCTTTACTGGATGGTTTGCCTTTCGCCTTTCGTGTAAAGCAAGAATCACACATAGGTAAGGGTACCTTGGGCATATTCCAAGCAGGCTTACCTTAGCTAGCGTGAACATCCTTTCCTGATGTAGTGTGTCACAATCTAGCGCGCCACATATCAGAATCTTAAGGCACAACCCTAGAGTTGATATCCAAAGATCCTGAGGCGTTATTCATGCTAGAAATCAAGAGTGCATAACCATTCGTAACATGACCAATTCCAAAGTAAAAAGCTGTAACCAAAACAAATTTCGGTGGCTACTCCTTCAAAGATAATCTCACGGATCCTTAGACGGGAAGTTAATGCCATGTCTGGCCTTCTAGTCTTAGGGAAACATCCTTTTCCTCCTTTGCATTTGCCTGTCTTGGGATATTGGTCGTGTACCAATATTTCCCCCTCATTCCCTTATCCTTGCCCCACCTGTTCCACGGTCCTAATACCGGGTTAGGGACTACATCTGCTGATCATACTTCATTCATAGTCTTTTAGCAATCATATATTGCTTAGACTTCAAAAGTATGCTGAACTAGTATTCTAAGCAAGCACTTGGTTGCTTAGATCCTAGAACGGAGTGATGTTTTGGTCTTATCCAAACATCTTGGCACTCTCAAAGTGTGTCATATAACGTTTTCATGGCACTTTCATGAAACGTGGCAGAGATAGCAACAAATCGCTAATCGGATAACTTAAACATCTCATCATAACGGCAAAAATTTTATGATTTGAGTTTGATAGTTTTAAGGTGGGATTTATGAGTCATTACTCACAACTTTTAATGAGGCAAATGGCTAAGGTGGATCCAAGATTCTTCTTTGGCTCATCCCTACAATCTTTGAATCTCAAAGTGGTCTTGAACTTGCTGATGAGGTCATTTCCCCACCTTGGCAGAGCACGCTCTATGAAATTTATCTTGACTGCCTCCCACTTATTGGTTAGCCTAAAGATAATGTTCATGTGCTGCTGTGACAACTATTCATCACATGTTCGACCATACTTGTAGGTGTTTTGACAAACTATGCCCAACTATTTGGTTACATAGTACGATGACTTGTCATATCGTTTATTGTCACTATTTTAGCCTTTACAATTTCAATTTAGACACGATTGATCTTGAGACATTGCATAGGAAATTAAAACTAGCATTTTCTCAGCTCCGAAATAACATGATACATGATTAAAATTTCATAGTTCATCATAAGGACTCCACCAAAACCTAGTAGCAATTCTAGGAATCAAATATCGTCGCATATGATTCCCTATTAGTTTCAATCATGCATAACCATGTGAGCTCTTTCGTTTTAGTTCTTTAGCATGCGAGGTTATACAGTTATATCCAATCACACGCAGTTATAACATAAAACAAGCATAAGCATAAATAAATATGCAATGGATGTGGCCCCTAAGGTGCACTCCCACTATTGAGAGTACGTCTTGAGCAAGTCTTGAACTTCTTGCGTCATGGATCTCGCCAATCTCGAGTGCTCCTTGAAGCTTCCCTGTTCGTCTCTTCGCTCCGTGCACCTCGCGCCATAGCTTTTGGTTTGGCCACCTCTCTTGAAGCTTCTATTCTTCAATCTTGTCTAAATATCTTATTACTAATAAGAAGTAACCTCTAATAGGCGATTTAGATGAGAAGAGAAGACAATAGAGTATGTAGAGAGGCACGACACGCAGGCCGTATTTTAATTGATTACATATTCAAAACCAAAACCAAATATAAAACCATCTAAGCCACATCCATGCATCAAACACATCCATTCAACCCACAACAGCATGTATAATAATAAAATAAACATACTGGAATTTTCTGGAAATTTCCAGAATTAAAGAATAATTACTGGAAATTAATAAGCAATAAATCAATCAACTAATAAGATCGAAAAATGCTCCCAACTACCTAGGATCTCACCTCCTATCTCATAAGGTAGGGAAAAATGTCCTAAGTCTCCAGAAAAAATTTGGGCTCAAAACAGTGTGTTAAAGGACGTCTAACTGCCTCGGGAAGTGTGCTAAACACTAATTATTTAATCTGGAAAATAATAAAAATTTCTGTTTTTCCAAAAATTATGAAAAAATCCCTGAAAATAGGAAATTTAATTCTGAGCATGTAGAAAAAAATTTGGCGAAAAATAGTGGCCGGAGGAGGGCTCACGCGCCCACACGCGCCGCCGCGCGTGGGCGAGTCCGCCTCCGTCACGCGCCGACGTCGGCCGAGTGCCACGTCAGCGTGCCACGTGGCATGCCACGTCAGCCACGTGCTGACGTTAGCAGCCACGTCACCTCCACGTCATCATGCCACGCCAGCAGCCCGCGTGGCCGCCACGTCACCTGCCACGTCAGCAATTGCTGACGTGGCACCGCCACGTCATCTGCCACGTCAGCCCTAGGGCCACGTCAGCAGCCGCCGCCGCCAGCCCCTTGGCGCGTGACGGCGCGTGGCCGCGCGTGGAGGCGGCGTCGGTGGCGCGTGAGGCTTACGCGCCGCCTTCCCGGCCTCCGTTTCCGGCGATCTTTACATCGATGGAATCGTCTTTTCACGTAGATCAAGATTATGTATTCAAAACCCAATTTTAACATGTTTTGAAAAAATCTTTTTACTGCTCAGATCAATCAGTCCAGATTTATACAGTTTCGAATCTTAGAAAATTCATAACTAATTCTCTGTTCGTCCAAAAATTACAAAATTTATATTTCTGGAATCCTTGTGAAAAACCCTATCTAACCATATAGGTTTCACTAACAGATTATGAAATTTCGAAAACTCGAATTTTTTATCTGATTCGGGAACGCATAACGAGGCACGAAAAACAAGCCTAAGGCTCTGATACCAATGAAGGAAGGACATGATCTATCACATACAGATCTACAACATGAATTATAGCGGAAGATTCATGTGTTTACCTTGTCTTCCTTAGCTCCTTTGTGCAGCGGATGATCGTTGTGTTGCTTGCTTTCACGTGCTCTTCTTGCTCCCACAATTTGGCTCGAATCACTAGGACGAGAGCTCTGATCCACACCAAGTTTCACCCAATGGAGGCTAGTTGAAGAGAGAGTCTAGGGTTTACTGTATTATGATCAGCACATGATCTCTACAGTATTGTGTATTATTATGTTTCTAGCACCCATAATAATCTAGGAGGCTTTCTCCTTATATAGACAGACTTATACCCAATTGCAACGTCACCCCCTAGGGTTGATGTCCTTGCTACTAACCCCATAAGGTTTGAGCTTGTCTCACCTAAACCCATAAGTTTAGGATAATTGCATTGGGCACCCCACATGGGCGCACCAAATGCTAACAGTCATTTTGTCCAGCAACAACAATTATCTGTTATCTTGCATTGTTACTCTTAATGAAATACGGAGATTCAATTGATAACCTTCCCCCCCCCCCACACACACACACACATGCAGAAGGGTAGCTATTGGGTGAAGGCATCTCTAATCGCCATTCCGTAAACGCAAAAGCCCTGGTACATCTCTTGCAGCAGCTGTACGAGAGCTATCTCTCACCCCATTGGGGACAATTTCGCCTGTGGTCACTGCTTCAAAGATAACTGCGTAGCAGTACCCTGGTAACTACATGTCTCCTAGCAGCACACAAACACATCTATAAGTGTTTAGTGTAGTAATATGTAACAATATATCTACAGGAGCCGCCTAGCGGCTAAGCTAATCGATGAAAGCGGCGCCCTTGAGGTAACCATGTTTGGTGCATCTCTAGATAGTGCTCTGAGAAGTAATGCAGCCGACTTGTCCACAGTGACAGCTGAGGTATTTTACAAATATGCACATTGCTATATGTTTAGTAACATTTATCTATTACATGTTGTCATGTTGTTGTCGAATAACCTATATTACTTAAAAATTCAATCAGCAATACAAGGAAATTCTTGCGATCTCGTTGATGATAGTAAGAAGAAGAGGTTCTATGTTCACCTTGTTGCTCCAACTACGACAAGCACCCAGTGGGGGAGCAAATGGAGTGTTCGTTATGTTAAAGCAGTGTGGGTTCATCCTGCCATGATGTATAAATGAATTCAGAACATGTTCTCCGGTTATATATATACATATATATATATATGTGTGTGTGTGTGTGTGCGTGTGGGTCAGTCTATCGACACATATATGCACGTGTATGTTTGTATCTCTGCATGTGTTTGTATGCACAGATACGCATGTATTAATGTGATATATATGTAGTGGGTTATGAAGCGGAGGAAAGACAGTGGGTATCTGCAAAGTACTTTTTGATTTTTGGAGTTCTTCCACTTAGTATATGTATGCCTATATTAAACTGTTATATGAGTGATGTGTAACTAGACTTGCTGTGTAAATGGAAGAAAGTACTTCCGCATGTTTAAGACTCCTAATTATGTATATGGCATATGTGAAGATGTATATTTGTGCATGCGTAGAACTGAGGTAGAATGTTGGTAACTGCTGTTGAATGTTGTGTTACATGTAAGGGGATATGAAGCGGAATAAAGACTATGGGTACCCGCAAAATACGTCCTGATTTTGGGGAATCTATTTACTGTGTGAATGCAAATATTAAACTCTTATGTGAGTGATGTGCAATTAGATTTTTTATGCAAATGGAAGGAGAGTTCTTCCGCATCTTTAAGACTCTTTAACTATGTATGTATGCGTGTGCGAATAAATTTGGTTCAATGTTGGTCACTGTTGTTGAATGTTGTGTTACGCAAGTTGATGGTATTTTCCTTCTGCTGTAGGCACTGCATAGAGAGATTTGCATTTAACTGTGTGTTGTAAGATAGATGCTCTTATTTTTAACTTTGATTTATGTTATTTGTGTTATCATTAATTGCCCTATTGCTTTGAAAAATAATATTTCATATGCGATACATGCACACAGTACGCTCAAATTTGTTTGCCTAATCTGAGTGTACATCTTGCCTGTCAACCATTTGTCGTTTCCAACATTGTAAATCGTTCAAGTTGGTTTCTGTTTGATAGGTTCAGAAGAACTGATGATACTTCAGAGCTGACCGTGTTTGTATGATATTTAGTATAGTTTACCAGTGGTGGCTTGGAAAAACTGACCCTATCCGTTGTTCAAATTTGATGTGTCTCTTGTTGATAGTGAAAAGGGTGATTTATAGATGAAATATGGTGCATGCCGAGGTGATTGTGATAGCTAGAAATTTCGGAGTGTTGTTGGAGCTGCATCAACGTCCATATGTCACGATTAGTTCGTGAACCTTAAGTATCTGGATCGGAAGAGTTGTTCCATGTTGTTTTCCGAAGGAAGCTCCGCCGAATTCTTCTTCCCTCTGCGAGATGGGCGTAAGCACAGGTAATTATGCGGATTCGTTGGCAGCATCTTATAAAATGAGCCCACCTCCAAAGTTGTCCTAATTCTATTGGTCAGTTGAATTTGTGGAGTTAAAGATTCATATCTGTTCTTAGTGATATTTGTTGCTAATATGAAGTAAGATAGCTGGATTTTGTGGCCTTTGTGCTTTAGTTGGCTATGTTAGTTGTCGTGTGAATCCTACAAACTGCTATATGTACAGGTATGGCTGCATTCTTTGATCGTAATTGGCATAAAATGATTGGAATACCTCTTCACGTAATCGAACTGTTAAAATTTGAAGTAACTGCAAGGCAGACTGAAATGGTCTTGGTACTTTACTGGAATTATAAGCAACTCAGAAATTTTAGACAGTTCAAACTCTGCTTCTGTATTGACGGATCGTTTCCTGCACATAAATACTTTGGATCTGTTGATTGTCTCCATTATTTCATACTTGGCGTCACGCCTCAGGATGAAATTAACTCAGTTAGACATTCACCGCATCAGACCAGATATACGGACATCAAAAATGATCAGGGAAGATAACATCTATTAATTGAACATGATACGGGAAATGTTTCCTTATAATATGCGTACATTTACACTCGCAAAAATTCAAATGGAATCTTATGCTTATTTCTCAACATTTTTATTTGTGTGTCAGGGGAAAAAGAGAGAAGGAAAAAAAATCATTCTTCTCAACTGTAACACCATAGGTTGCTGTTTTATAACATCAAAGTTTGTATCATCGTAACTGCGACTAAATTAAAATTGCTCATGTTTTCTGCTTATTTGAATTCATACTCGGCATACTTGACAATGTTGCTGCGTAAAAGTTGGTTAAATGTGCTTGTTATATTGGAACATACGGCTTCTGTGAATGTAATTCTACCCATAATCAGAGATTAAAGCAGATTATAAATTGTTGGTCACTTAAATGTCGTTTGAAACAAGTCAATGTAAGTTATAGTATGGAAACTGCACTCTCACAAATAAGTAAGGATTTATTCTTAAGGAATTATGGAGGTAGGTTATCAAGAGGTAAAATTGGAAAAAAAGTATGATAGTGGATTAATAAAGCAATATAAAAATGTATTATTCTACTAGGGATAAAAATATAGACTGATTGGTGAAATGTCACAAAACTCACTAACCAACATATCAGTACCATACTTGTTTGGCTAGCATATTCCTTTTGGACAAGAGATTGGTTTAGCATCCCATCAATGTCTATCAATTAGATCTTCTGTAGATTACATCCACATGCAACAGAATGGAGAACACTCTGTCTCACTTTCACTCTAAAATGAGACAAATGCAGGTAAGAAGATTAGGCAAGAAGGTAGCAGGATACCAAGAACTAGAGGGAGAACCACAGACAGAATAGATCATCACGTTTGGTGAGGTCTTCGTTTGTCTATTTCATATATTATCCACACTTGTTCAATTGTATTCATGTCTCTTTTTCATCTACATCTGTTTGCCGAGATATACAGCCCCTTTATGTTCTTGATGAGTTAGTAGAATACTAAATCAACATTTGATGCTTAATAAATTGATTGATAGTCACAAATCTACAAATTCAGTAGATAATGTACATGCATGTTTTGTTGTACTGCTTAATTGCACTTCAGGGTATATGAGGGATATTTTTGTTTGTGTGTTTTGTTATCATTGAATCAATTATATTTTGTGCATCTAATAGTATGATTTGTCTCTTTACTTGTCAGAATTGCCATTTTCTTACTCCTTTATCTGTTATATAACAGTAGGTTATAAATATCTTTCGCCTTTTGTCAATCGAGCGTCAATATTTTGAGCTTCATGTCAAATACCTCCAAATTTGGTAACACTACATCAATAATGGTGCTTGCATGTATAAATGCTGAAAATGACTGCTGAGATGTACAAACTGTTCTAGTTGTAGGCTATGCACATAATATTCGTTTTTACATGATTAATATTGTTGCATTGCAGCTATCTGCATAGGATAATGGCCATACCTCAGGGGGAAATTATTGCTGGGACTAGAAGCAAAAATCCAATTGTGAAAACCAGCGATTCAGATGACGAATCGTTCAACAAACGAAAGAAGACTCCACCTACAATGGAAAAAGGTGACTCTAAATTGGGAACTCTTGCCATCATGGAAGATGTGTTATCTAGCGTGCCTTCGTCCACCTGCAACTCAGCTGCATTCACGAATCAGGGCAAAGCTGATGCTAAAAAATCAGCATGAAGATCTTGCAAAGTGGGAAAACTACTTGTGCCATGAGAGCAGACATACGCGCACATATTGGAAGAGTCCAGATGAGACTTGCAATCATGGATGAGATGATTACGCAGAAACGGCAGGTGATTGCTGTCTTAGCTGAATTTCTATGCAGGCTTCATCATCCTTATGACATTGATCGCCAGCATCGCTCTGCACTATTGGTAACCCCAATTAACAAAAGGGCTGGGGACAACAACACTGGAGCACCTCCATATTCCAAACATGCAAAGTTTTAGAGGTGCCTATGTTACCACTATAGTCTGGAGTTGAATATGTAGGTGGTGAGGTTGCATTGTTTTTTTGCCCGTGTAATAGTCTGGGCTTATGTGCAACCATAGTTGCATTTTTTGGTGTAATATAACGTCCACACATATGCAACTATTCCACCGTTTTGCAGTATAATGGTAGAGTTACTAAACAAGACTCTGTCAATTACTTCTTGCTTCCCCCCTTTGTATATGTGTTATTTTTTTCCCGATTTTTCCCGCATGGCTTCACGACTGTTGTGTTGAATAATTTTGTTACTGTTTGCGTCAATTTCATAATGATCACACTAATGATTGTTACATTCAAAAGCAAAAAATATATGATGCATCTTATGTCAACTAATTTATCACCCAATATGTGTATTCAAACCAGTTAATTAGTAGGTACCATATCATATCCTTTTAAGTACGATCACATCATAAAACTTGAGTTTATAGGAAAAACGTCTCCCCTAAAGGTGTGAGACCCATAAAAATCGGAAATAAAATCTTTTATTGTTTCTTGGGCTCAGGAAATTGAGTTGGAAAGTTCTTTAGTCAATGTGTGGTTATGTTGAAGAGAGAGATAAGTAATGTTTACAAAGTTGCAGAGAGGTGCATTCTTTAGCAAAGTTGCAGAGCTGGGACTGCGTAGTTAGAAAAGATGAGGTTTGTTGATGAGGATAGTAGTATCTACCTTATATAAAAGAGGCTAAGGCCTTATCTCGGTGTCCAATCAGATGTAAAAATGTGGACAGATTTGGGTGAGATGGACCAATAGGAGGTGGCCATGTGGTGTACTTGCTGATGTGGTCCAATATTTGTTGGACATGTAGGTTGTTGGACCTTCAGCTGGCGAATGATGTGGTCGCATTGACATCTTTTCCCTTGGTTGTTTTGAAGGAGAGATTGCTTATGGTTCTTGGTATTTCTGTACTAACTGCATGCTGAAAATACGTCAATGTCAAACTAGGAACGGAATTCAATCATCAAATTCAAACCCGACGACGGTATTTTCATTAAGTCTACATCACATATGATAAAATCTGATCACATTGTTTGAGACAATGCCCTTCGAGTATGTCTATGTTGCAATTTGGTGAAATTTGTTCACAACCACTTGATTGTGAAGAAGCCACACCATTCTAATATATTAGCAGGGTATTGCTTCGCATACTGCTTCCTTTTCCTATGTATACTAAGATAATTGATATATATTTCCCACGATGCTGTTAAGTTATAGGGGGAGGATTCATGATAAACTTTTCTAATTCGAATTGAATTGTGCAGATATTGTAGGATATAAATACTGGACATGTCGGGGTTAGTGTTCATTAATTACTTAAGTTTTGGTTAAATACTGTTGTGCCTTGAATGGAGTATTCAGTAGGACTATTCCGACGAATATAGAGTATCTACATATCGTTCGTATACCTTCCTCATGATATTGAGTTTAAGATTTGGTCGTACGTCCGTGCGTGTTCATTAACAATAAGGTTGAAATTTGTTCTCGTCTTCGTTCCTGTAATCTTATTTAGGTAACTGCTTAAGTTTCTTTTCCTACATATGACCTGACTATTATGCTCAATTAGCATTCTAATAAATTACTATGATATACCACTACAAAAAAAATAGCCAAATACGACGGCCAAAAAATACAACGGTCGGCTTGACCGTCGTATTTTACATATAACCGACGGGTCCTATCTGGCCGTCGTATAAATATTTAATACTACGGGCAATTTATATAACCGTCTTATTTACCTATTAAAATCGACACGTGCTATGTGACCGTCGCTTATAGGATTACAGTCGACCGTAGTATTTGTTTGCAACGATGCCGTTTTAACGGGGAAATAATTTTAATAACTTTTTCCCCTCGTCCCTTCTCCCCAAATATCACTCCACGTACGGTTTCTGAGGGAACCCTCGATCCTCTCTGCGGCACTGTTTCTGAGGAAACCCTCGTTCCTCTCTGCGGCAGTTGTTGCGCCATCATCAATCGGTGGTCGAAGGCGACTCAGGTAGGTACTCACTTATCTCTTTCCTCTCTGTTCATTGATAAGTCTCTGGTACATCGTTCAATTGTAGTGTGAATTGATTTAGTGGTAAATTGAACTGCAGTCTCCAGTGTTAGTTTGAAGAACTCGAAATCGGAGTGGAAGCACCACTGTGTCTTCTTCAGCAGATTGTAGGTAAGATCGTCCCCTCTGTTTTTCTCTTTGTCTGGGTCTTAATCATGCTTAATGGATCTGTCCCCTCTTTCCTACTCTTCTTCCTACTTAATGTCTTTTTTTTATGAAAAAAGATATGTTTTAAGGACCAACGCCAAAGGGAACAAAACTGTGTTCTTCAGACCCTACAAGAGGATCAAAAACAGTAGGTATAGAATAATTATCAAAACTACCAATATAATTGTTAACCTTAGCCCACTTGACCAGGTTATGGGCTAAGTCATTTGCTGATCTGGGGGTAAAAGATAACTTCGCTCCTACAGACTTCATCATCTTGGCGCAAGTTTGACTTCTGGTGTTCAAAGACCAGAAACCTCTCTTTTTTTCTTCAAAAAATTTTACCACCATAAGAAAATCAGTTTCAATAACAGTGGTGCTCCAGTTTTGCATTTGGATTCTGAGAATGGCTTTCTCAACCGATGCAAATTCAGCTTCTACTTAATGTCTAAGTTGATTATATTTGTTGAGGGTTTGCAATTTATGATTAGGGACTGATTTGATGTCCTAGGGTTTACAATCAGTAATCAAAGGTTTCTGAGACCCAAAATTTATGTATCTTCAGTTGTTCCTTGTGTGCAAGTAGAAGCTAATGTGTTTGTTCTGGGACCTCCAACCCAAGTAGTAATAGTAGCAGAACGTGCACTGGGGTGTACGAAGTGAAAAAACATCTTGATTTGGGTGAATAGCATGACTCGTAACTTACTTCTATCACTTTTAATTAGAAAAAGTTACAGTTGTGATTTTCCTTAAAAGTTCCAAAGAAAACAATGAACACAATTGACACTCGTGAGAGAATACACAGTGTCGAAAACTTGTGAAATTTGTACACAATGTTTATAAAGAAGTCTATAATCTCCTACGAAAACAGTTTTTGAAAAGCATGATTGAATCTTGCGTTATGCGTAAAAACACAATGGTTGCTGTATTTGCAACCTGAAACTGTCGTGGCAAGGTTCAAATTTGAATTTCTTTCAAACCGTTGAGTCAAAATCTACGAAACTTGGACAGTAGGATCCTATTAGTGTCTATTACATCCCACAAAAACAGTTTCTTTCTAACGACGGTCTTTATAAACCGTCGTATTTTCTTCTAACGACGGTCTTAAAAGAGCCGTCGTATTTTCAAGTTTACGTCGGTCAAAGTACAACCGTCGTATTTAGTTTTAACGACGGTCACAAACAAGCCGTCGTATTTATACCTTTTATCGACGGTCACAACTATACCGTCGTATTAAGTGCTATACGACGGTCGCTAACCGTCGTATAAGTAAAAACGACGCCATTCCATACGACGGTCAGTTTGCCGTCGTAAATGTATAAAACGACGCGAATTTTCTCATATACGACGCTTTCTGGCCGTCGTATTTGACTATTTTTTTTGTAGTGTACCAATTTAATCTCTTTTGATGTGATTGGCAGTTAGGTTTCATTGGAAAAATTGATGGTATCAGTAATTTGGAAAGTGAACTGTGGGTAATTTATCACAGCATCCATCTGGCTTTTGACAGCAATTGGAACAATATCCACTTGCAAAATTCGTGCTACGAAGCAACCAAAATATACACCTGCGGAAAACTGGTCCATCTTCAATGAAGGATGAAATCAAAAACGGTTGTGCAGCGCTAGAAGAAATGCGTATAGCTTTAAATCCTATTGAGCCACTTGACAACTGTGTCGCCAAAAGACTTGCAATCATAGGAGCAGAGCAGATGGATAACTTCAAACTACTGCATGATGCTCCGGAGATTATCCAAGATTTGATTGTTGATGACAAATTAGAAGAATGTTCTCGTTACATTTCACGCACTGACACTGAGTAGTAAGATTGAATCTACTATATTGAAAACCGTTAACCTTTATGAGTAGATTTGCAATAAGGTGAATTGTATCATTGTTATCAAGACATGATTCCTTTGTAATTTTCCTATCCATGAATTACAACGTCTTTGAAACTCAACATCATCAATTTAACCAAAAAAAATACTGCATGATTGTTTCAATCTCTCCCTAAACATGACAGCCATCCCAAATTACACATTAAACAATTATTTTACGTAAACAACTTGGTTAAAAGCACTGGTATGCTACCCGGAAAACGTGATGCGTAATAAAAATTGAATCATATTCTTTCTGACCATATATAAGTTGCTAACTCCACGAGTAGGTCTAACTTATGCAAATGGGCAAATGAAATGCCTACGAAGTAACAGTATGAACATAAAGAACCACTGCTGTAATACAAATTTTTCCAGTTTCAAATACTCAAAGTTACATTAAAACACCATAAAACAAACTATATGTTCTTAATCGTAGCTTCATAACAATAAATAGAAAATTCATATTACGACTTGCTTCCATCGATATCAAGTTCATTTCAGCACGCTATATCTGATGTGCCTGCATTCGATTGAAATATTTTTATGTTTACAATTCCATCCATACGCTGTGGAAAAAGACTAACATTCACATTACGAACATCGAACCGAAAAAAATGTTGTGCACAACATACCTGAATTGAAAGTTGTATCTCCTGTTGGGAAATGACGATGATTCGACAATCAATCTGACTGCTATCCCATAACACCCACAAGCCACCAGTATGGATATTGGGGTCAGCAACAAAACACCTATCATATCCAAGAGACGCACAAACGATACGAGCTTCTTCCCTAGACAAAATAGTTTCAGTAATATTAATAACATTTGGTGCATTCATTTGAATCAAATTTTTAAAGTTCTTTCTAAATATAGGGGTACCAGCATTTCGACTGTTCCATATGAGAAACTTCATGGGATAGTTCGGGTGAACTATTACGGCAGAAACCATCGTGTTCGTCTGATCCCGGTTATATGCAAGCGCCGCTTCGATCTCTCTTGTCTCCATAATCCGATTCCAGTTTCCACCATCACCCAAAAAACCTTGCTTTTGCAAGATTGTATGCAGATATCCCCCCCCCCATCAGATTCAGCATTCCCGGAATACTCGATCAACCATGTAACCTTCTTCGCCTCCATGTAAATTGATTTTGCTCCTTCAACCAATGAGGGAAATTGACCAATGTAGACAGCCACGTCCATCAGTTGCGGAGCAACCTTGATTTCCTCCTGTTTCAACAATTCAATATGTGCAGTCCTCTCATCTTCCACATTTATCATCTCATCGATATGAGCATTGCTCCAGTGATGTCGCTGCACATCAGAATTCAACCTCCAATTCTCCAACTCACTCGCTATGGGCCCGGTTGAATGAGTCACCGTCACACCAAAATATGAAGATGGACAAGGAATAAGAGGTATAGAAGTACACCAGTTACATGAAATAAGTGATTGTTCAACTCTCTTAATAAGCAGCCATCCCGGAAATATTTGTGGATCCATTGTCGATGCAAATTTGATCTTGGTAAACAACTACAGAGGACAAGAATTTTGTAGTTATTATGAACCAACAGATAACTTGTGTTCTATATCTAACGTCAGTTATTGTCAGTTACAGATTGTTAAGAACTAGGTTATTGGGTAGTTAGAACATAGTGGGAGGTTTTTTAAACTTTTTTGACATTCAAAAGATATTGACAGTTATACGAAGATCACATGGCAATATAAAACTATTGTTTTGAAATATGCAGTTATAATTGTTGCAGAAGTAACCTATGTTTTTAAACATTCTTAACATTCAAAAGCTATTGACAGTTATACAAATATCACTCACCAGTATAGAACCACAGTTTGGAAATATGCAGTTATAATTGTTGCAGGCGTAGGCTACGAATTCCCATGCTAAATCGTTCTTGGGCAAAAGTTATAATTAATTTGCGTTGTCGTTTCACCAGCATAAGCAATATCTGCATTTTCGTAATAGGAACGTAATTGTACACAACCAGTTGGAAATATAAGCACACAATACATCTTAAATCATGCATTACATTCCGGTGGTGCTTCAATCTATTACAAGCATAGTTAAACAACGAAACAACGCCAATAGATAACATAAACATGAAAGCATGCAACTTCCATGTCTAAAACATTACGTAGATATGATCTCCAATCCTAATTGGGTTTCTTCGGAGTCAATCCCGAACAAGCACCAAACACATTTATGGTGTGTTGCATGGGGAAAGTGAAGTGACTGCGTTAAAACCCCATCCATTATCTTCTTTTTATTCCTCCGTATATTTCATTGTTTCCGATCCCTTTCCAACGATGTAGCCGCTGGCATTTGTACTGTCTCCTTGAGATACTTCTTTCTCTTCAATTACCTGTTGCTTCTCTGATTCATTCTCGTCCTGCCTCACTTTTGCCTCCTCCTCTTTCCTGCTTTCCCGTTGTGCATCTTTAGGTGATTCTCTTTCAACCCTCACATATGGACTGGTTGTTGCCATAACCACAAATTTACAACTTAGTATGGTGCATCCGCAATGCAATGAATGAACAAATACATGTGTATATAAAGACATGACACCCACCTTTGGTAGAACAATTAACTATCCCTGACTTACCACATGATGTATAGAGATTTTTCTGGCAAATAAATCCAGCTTGCAATCCTGCAAACATCAGGACACATCATTCAAAGTTTACATGTGAATCATACATCTATTCAAATGAATTGAACTGTATGCCACCAAAAAATCAACAGCAAGATGATTGTGATATATCAACCTGGAGCTCATTTGGAATTACATTCACCAAAATCTGCTTTAATCATATATCCAACAAATACAATTCAAATTAGCAGATCATTTAAAACAGTATCATTAATTTTTCGTTAACCTTCCATTCATCAGTTTACTTATTTACCCCATTCATCTTCATTCTTGTTCCCTTCATCCCTCCTGCCCACT
Source organism: Linanthus parryae (assembly GCA_023055425.1). Taxonomy (NCBI): domain Eukaryota; kingdom Viridiplantae; phylum Streptophyta; class Magnoliopsida; order Ericales; family Polemoniaceae; genus Linanthus; species Linanthus parryae. Next base: position 130,870,795 of record JALGPY010000001.1, read on the forward strand.
GTGTTGCTTACCAGCGTCAAAAACATATAAACATAAATGTAGAGATGTACATGTCCAACTTTTGGAAAACACCATGACACAAATTCACCTCTGCATATAATTATTTTCTGGTTGCTGAAATAATATTCTTGCATTAATGATTCCAAAAACCTACTACTCTACTCTCCTAATATGAATAATCTCAATATGTCAATGTATGTAGACAAAGCACATGTATGTCATATCTATTCATCACATCTCTACCCTAATTCAACCCAGCACACAGATGCACCAGTGATAGCATAAACATAGTAGCTAAAAATCCTTAAACCAAATGCTAAATCCAATATCTACCAGCATCATTAGATTCCTCTGCATCACAGGCAAGATAGTATTCGATACTTGATAAAAAATGAAACTTTCACTTCATCCGTCACTGAGTTGCGCGCCGACTTTACACAACAGATACAATAACTTAGAACTTCAGTTTGTTGTTGCATCGACTCTTGTCACTCTCGTCATTGATTTTGTTTCTGGACACTACATTTGCGCTTTCATATTCAACTACAAAAACCGAAACTTCCAGATACAATATCATTAATATGACGGAAGCAATCAAGAATGAATACAAGAAAAATGACCCTCCCAAATAAGCAAATTCTGAAAACAAACAAAAAACCAAAAAAAACAGCAAGAGCAATGATTTTGTAGTGGCCTGTAAGCCTTCCATCACTGATGTTATTATATCTAAATTCTTTCAGATGATTAATAACAAATTTTCATACAAAATGTTAATTCTTCTTTTGTGGTGCTAATTGTTTACGGGTAAAATAGTGTCGTCTCAACTATTTTTCCTCAAATGATGTCAAATGATAGACATATTCCAAATCCGTAATCCATTTACCAGACAATAAAGGAGCAGGAGAACTGATGTTAACAGCTGCACCACCACTGCGACCTACTCACATTACAACTCAGGTAATGGTAGTTCCTGTGTTATCACATCCTCCCTAAATAACTTCAATATAATTCGATCGACGAAGGCAGCCCTAAAAGCTTCTCTTCAAAGAAGCTAACATCTTCCCGTGGACTAAACCGAATTAGAAAGTGCAACACATCGTAGCGGATCATATAATATCACATAGTCACCGATTCCTTGAATACTAGTACATTAAAGAGGAAGGATATCAACACTGCATCACATCTTATGTTATAACACAACAGAATAATGTAATCTTGAAATACATTATTAGATGCCACTTAGTACAGCAAAATTCCATCATCTCCTGCAAGTCCATGCTATATGCAACAGTTACACCTCTCCTACCTAACCTACCACTTGTCAATCACACAAGGTACGACAAGCATACATAAAACCACAATGACATTATGCAAGCAATCACATAATTTAGGCACTCAGCTATCATAGAACCAAATTCAGATAATTCAAATTGCACTCCCTCTTATTTCCCCTCACTTCAATCCATACGTCCAACCCAAATCATCCATCTGCAGTATATTCCGCTTAATATTCCATACCACTTACCACCTGAATATGCTCAAAATTTATCTGCAACGCAGGATCAGCCACATCCTTACCCTGTTCTAGAAACTAATAACAATTATACAGTTGTAATTCCTAGTAGTAGCACTTCATTTGCTGCCAACAATCCTCACACCAGCCTTAACAATGTCTTCAGGGGCACTCAACACATCCAAGATTATCAATATCCAACCCTGCAACCAATTCAACGCACAACTGATCCATACCAAAATACTCACGAATATGCCAACCAACCACCCATCATGTGATCTATGTATTCCACAGTTCTCACAGTCAACACACCAGAAATTCATGGCTTCATTTCCTGGAAGCCACCGACTGAAGGGATAGTGAAGCTCAACTTCGATGGTGCAACATATCGCAGGCCTCGAGATGCAACAGATCGCAGAGTTATTAGTGGAGGACTATTCCGAGATCACATCAGAGAATGCTTGTTAGCAAACATCAACACTACACCAAACAAAAGTGTTGACTTTGCAGAAGCTGTCGCTTTGAAATATGGATTGCAACATGCTCTAGAAAATGCATGGCTAAATCTTTGGATTGAAGGTGATGCGAAGTATCTTACTGACACAATTCAAATGAGAGTGGAACATGACTGGCCTGAAGATGTATCCAAGGAAATCATCCAAATTTTTCAGCTATTGAATCAGCCTGAATCATGTGACATAACTTTCACATATCGTGAGGCCAACAAAGCAGCAGATGCACTGTGCGTTCCTTCCGAGATCATCGAGGCGCATATATCTTGGACAAGGATACGCTTCCTCGTACTGTTCATTCAATTTTGAATGACGAGAGGCAAGGAAATAATTATCATAGAATTGCTTTCAGAAGGCGTACCTCTGCAACTCCGTAGAAATTGTTACGCGTCATGGCACACGTTCTTCTTCCATGGCATTTTAGATCTCATCATTTACTCGCCCTCTTTTTAATATTATTATTTTCTCTTTTCTTAGTTGTTTTTTTACCTCGTCTCCCTCTTCCTCTGTCTCTGTATCTCTCTCTCGGCTTCTCTTTTACCTTTACCTCCTAGTCAATACATCTGCATGCATCCGCACAATCACCTCCGCAATAACTAAAACTGACACGCTAAGACTAAACAATTGCATTATTACAGCGGCAACAAACATTGTGCAATCAAAGACTGGCCACAAAGCAAATTTACCATCATAAATTAGACCACTATTAAATATGCTGATTACTTTATCACAAGAACTCACGATACTAATTTGTTCCAATTCGTTGTCGAAAGCAAGATCAATATTGCGGAAAATTGCCCGTACATGTAGAAATATATATGTACAAATATATATAAACATTCAGACACTATGCAGAAAAAATTAAATAGCTTTTAAAATAAGGCACACTAATGTGCTGCATGTTTTGCTTTTTCTGGGTTCATATATGAATCTAACAATTTGATCATTTCCTTGCTCCACAATCCGCAAAAATATATGGATTTATCAAACATAAATTATTATAACATAGATTATTTCTCCCAAGTTTGACAATCACCACAGTTAATATATCAGAGGTACTCTTCGTCTTACAATCCCCGCTGTGCTCTCTTGGAAATTACAATTGGCTGCACCAAATCAGAATTTGTACCTTCGTATCAGATCAGAACTACTTCTAACATATCATTATATATTTGCACCTGCTACACATTTCAATTGAATCATTTTTTCCCACTAACATGATATGTCCAATAGACAATGGTAATAAGATTACCTGAATTACTGAATAAAATTAATTGTTCAGAATTTATTAGATTGTGAATGTTACGAATATTTCATCAGAATGAGTAGTTATGATATTGTGGATACGTATAGTGGTTCCTTGAAGAATGCACATAGGCATAAGAATTAGAAAATTATTACAGTGATACAAATTTCAATTACATTTTCATCCAAAATTGATATAATGGACTTTCTCTTTCATATTATGTATTATATCATTGTTCAAGGGTAAGTAAATAAAAACTATTAAAATATTGCAACTGTCACATGATTTTTTCATGTTTTTTATAGTAATGGGAATGAGAAATGCCTTGAAAATCCATTCACTCTTTCAGTCCTTTTTAAATTGGGTTACACATATTTCACCAATGAGATCAGTTACCTCTCTCCTAGATTGAGAGCTTTCGTGTTCAGAATGGTAGTGGTAATTTCCCTAAGAGGTATGACACAACCAACCATCCTCCCAAGAGTGAAGCTTTGGAATTAGCCAAAAAAAATAGTTCTATCTACCCAACACCCGTACCTCATCGAAACAGTTAACATACTATGTTTTAAATGTTGAAGCAAAAGTGTTCTTCTTGATTTAGAGCCGATCACGTATTCTGGAATGAAATGGACAATAATTTCTTATGATGTAGTTACTCCCGAGGCGTGTATATAATTCACAATTTCAATTATGTTGTCTTATTTGTTTTTTGTATCTTTTCTGTCACTCCTGCCTAACAATTTTTGGCATGTGTTCTCGTGACTCCCTACAACACTTTCGGCCATGTGTTTGGAAAGTTGTCTATGAAATTTTATTGCCACATATTTGGGATGTTTTTTATGGAACTTTTTTGGACATGTCCTTCGGCAATTTCATATGACAATTTTTCATGTGTGTTTGGGAAGATTTATGGACAATTTTAACATCTCCTCCAGCAATATTTCTTTATTCAAATTTAGTGATATATATGGCTAATTATCTTCGAACACAACAACAATATTTAAAAGTATCGATTAAAGTTAGCTACAACTGATTATACCTAGAAGAATACAACTAAAGGTGTACGTGTAATATTGTTCTGCTGATAATCAGTTTCAAAGGGGATGATGTGTTTATTTCTTTGACATAGATCCTATAATGTTTTCGCACAAAGACTTGCTCTGTTGCTCTTTCATGCACTTAAAGTTGTATTGAAATTGTGAATTTTTTGCATTCAGCAGTTTAGATACAAAGGAAATGGGTGTTTGGATGATGGGGATGTTCTTCACACAAAAACATATTTACAGTCGGTAGTTATGATGTTTCGGAGTCTCATTACCTGCAAAACTAAGATATTTGCAGGTAGAAGAAGTTAAACTAAAATATTTATTGCTGCTGCCGACTACATTATGTATACAAATGAAGATGCATAGCATTTGTGATCCAGTGTCAAACAAGTATCTGTGTACACACCCCACCTATCATCCTCTACCTCTTCATGTGAGAACATTGTAATATCTGAGCCCATGTATGCGACATATCCAGGTACCTCTATAAGCTTCCTACTATCCCCATCAACAAACCCCATCTTTTCTAACTACGCAGTCCCATCTTTGCAACTTTGACAAAGAATGCACCTTTATGCAACTTTGTGAACATTACTTATCTTTCTCTTCATCATAACCACACATTGAGTAAAGAACTTACCAACTCAATTTCCTGAGCCCTGGAAACAATAACAAATTCTCTTGCCGATTTTTGTAAGGGTCTAACACCTTTAGAGGAGACGTTTTTCCTAAAAACAAAAGTTTTATGACGTAATAGTACTTAAACATCTATTATATGGTATCTATTAATTAACTAGACTTTCACTGCCATGCATTTCCAAACACACTTAAAGAAGACAACCATATCCTCTAACCCTCAATTGTTTCTCATCAAATACACAGCTGAAGTTAGTGCAAACCAATTCCACATTCTTTCAAACTTTGCAATTCCCTTCAAGTCACCAGGATGGCAAAAAATATTATAAGGAAAGATACTCGTGTATGAGATACAATTTTAACAGGAAAAGATTATATAAATCCTCAGATTCTTCCACAATACATCCTTCATTCTCAGTGTTTCAGCTATCCAAAGAACATGAATTCAGTCCCTTTGAGATTGTATAACTTATACAGTGGTCAATCCCTTATAAATTTAACAAAATCAACCGCAAAAAATTTCATAGATTAAAATATCAAAATAATACATATAGATACAGAAAATTAGTTGGGTATAATGTATCAAAAGAAATACAAACCGGTCAAAATCTTTGACTAATACTCTTAAGTTTCTGATATTATAAATGGCATGCCTTTCAGTTTAACATATATATTTCAAATATTTGGTATTTTGTGAAAATATATTAGCCCTAATTACTCTTGCCATAAGCCATGGCGTTGCCTTGATCTTCCGTTAACATTGCTGAAATCAATATTTATCTCTTTCTTTTACAACTACTTGCAATCAAGTATCACGCACATGACAAACCTATTACAATGCAAAAATGTGAAAAAATATTTCGATCGAAATCAAAGCAACACTGCGCGCAACGCGCGCGGGTGTGGAAAAGTTATGTGAAATAAATGTAATTACACCATATCCCTGCTTCCGTGTCCAATATTTGCACTTTTTAGCCCAGTCCATGAATCCCAAATTTCAGCATGGGAGCAAATCCGAGTCTCGCACACGCGCCAACCATTATCCCCTCATCCATGTCCATGTAACCTATTTAAAAAAAAAAAAAAAAAAAAAAAAAAAAAAAAAAAACGAAAACATTTCATAGATAACCAAGCATACAAAACGGAGATCACAAACCAAAACAGAGGGCAATGTTTGAGACCCTCCTCACAGTCAACCTAGCCAAAGCATAAGATCCTAGAAATAATTTACATAATCTTGTTCTTAAAACTTTCCATCATAAAATTACAGGATAAGCAGCATAGATTAGAGCTAATTATCTGGAAGTCCTTCAGCTTTCTCTTCCACAACCCTGGCCACCTCAGTTCCTTCTCCTGCGTGAGCTCTTGCAACTGTTGAAGAAGATGGAAAACACAGGAGTTGTTAATGAAAACCTTAAAGTGATTAAAATTTCTATCATGAAGGTAGCAAACAGCAGCAATAATGGTATCCAAGATCATGTTAGGGAAATCCCCCACAAACTGATTTTGTTGTAAAATGAGAATCCTTCCATGATCTTGAGCAAACCAATGGGCTGTTTTCTTCTTCTTGTTCTTCGAAGTCCAGAAAAAAATCTATATTTTTTCCTCTTTGCAGCAGCTTCCCCCAAACCTAATCTCATTTCTACTGACTTCTGGTTGTTGGCCATGCAGCTCCTTGCCTTGCAGAATCCAGGCTTCAAGGAATTGACTCGCTAGCACTTTGGCTCTAAACATGGAAGAGGGGAAGTCACAGTTTTCCTCATGGTCTTCTTTGTTGAAGATTAGGAAATTTCTATAGAGCCATGTGGACCAAGTGATTGCTCCTATCCAACAGAGCTTCTTTGGGGAGTCTTGCATGCCAGGGGTGTTAAGGATATTAATAAGGAAATCTTTAAAGCCAGAAGAGTGAGGAATGGAAATGTCAGAGAAGGACCAAAGAGGTTTCACAAAGGCACAATGGAGGAAAAGATGATCAACACTTTCTTCATGCAATTTACAAAGGGAGCAGACATTGGAGTGGGAGATCTTAAATTTACTAAGCCTAAGATTTGTTGGGAGCTTATCATTTAAGGCTTGCCAAAGGAAGAAAAGAATTTTAAAAGGAAGCTTCATCTTCCAAAAACATTTCCATGGGAAGTTCAAAATGAGGCCCTTCCACTCCTCAACCTTAGCACTTGCCAATTTATCACAGAAATCATTTCGGAACAATTGCTTATAAGCAGTAGCCACCAAGAAATCCCCTGAAAAAGAGACGGACCAGTTGTATGAGTCTGGTTGGTTTGTCCTAGCTAGGGGGATGGAAGCAATTTTCTTTCTAAGCCACTGTGGTAATTGTCTAAGCTTTTCATCTTTCCAAACCCTTCTTCCAGTTCTATCAATGAAAAGCCAGTCAGCCACCCTTTCATCATCCTCAATTTGGAGACTACTGAAGGAGGACAGAGGAGGAGTATCAGGTATCCACTTATCCTGCTTAACCCTAATCAAGGTTCCATTTTCCACATCCCTCTGTAACCCCTGGCTAACTAATTGTCTGACAGGAGAGAAACTAGTCCAGACTTTAGAGGCTTTAGGAAAAGTTTTCCTCTCAAGAAAACCTTTCCTTTTACAGTATCTGAAATGGAAATATTTGGAGATTAAACTGCCACGATCAGTAGCAATTGTCCAAGCTTGCTTAGCCAAGAGAGCCTTATTCATAAGAGAGGGAGACTTAAATTCAAGCCCCCCATGTCATAAGGCCTACACATATGCTTCCGAGCCACCCAGTGGGTACCCTTCTGACAGGAATACCTCCTCCAAATAAAAGAGGCCAGAATTTGATTGATTCTTCTAATGCTCTTGATTGGGAACTTAACATTTGAGAAAGGGTAAATAAGGAGGCTTGTGAGGATAGATTTGACAAGAGTAAGTCAACCTTGTTAAGGTAGCAGCCTTTCCAACCTGCACATCTGTCCTCAACTTTATTAAGAGTTTGAGAAACAATAGAATCTGTACTGACCCCCACTTCCAGTGGTAAGCCTAAATAATGACCCAAACCTTCCCTAATGTTGATATTTAGCTGAGCAGCCAAAACCATTTTTGTGTGAAAAGAGCAGTTAGAGCTAACAGTTAAGCCAGACTTATTAAAATTTATCGCCTGTCCTGATTGGTTACAGTAATCTTCAAAGATTTTCCTTAAGTTCTAGCCTAAGTGTTCCTCAATCTTGAAGAAAAAGATGGAGTCATCTGAAAATTTCAAATGAGTGATAGAAGGCCCATTTGGAGAGTGGTGGATTCCTGTTATGAGCTTGTCCTCCTCAGCTCTTATGAGGGCCCATGAAATAGCTTCAGCTGTGAGAATGAATAAGAAAGGAGAAAGAGGATCTCTTTTTATTAGACCACATGTTGGGGTGAAGTATTCAGAATGGGAGCCATTAATGTTAATAGCAAGAGAGGAGGTTGTGACACATCCCATGACAAGTCTAATAAAAGATTTTGGGAAGCCAAACCTACTCATAGTATGTTGAAGAATGTCCCACCTGACTCTATCAAAAGCCTTTGACATATCAATCTGTAGGCAACAAAAAGCCTCAGTGCTGGGATGATTACCTTTAGTAATGAAGTGCATCAGGTCAGTGGCAATAGCTAAATTATCATAGATGAGCCTCCCTGGAATAAACCCAGATTGAGACTCCCTAACAATGCTGGATAACCTGTTTAATCCTATTTTCTAAAACTTTCGAAATAATTTTGTAGATCACATTGGTGAGGCTTATGGGCCTGAAATCCTGGACTAACTCTGGATTATCCTTTTTAGGAATTAGAACAACAATAGTTCTGTTCATTTCCGTAAGCAGGAAACCAGAGTCTAGATAGGAGAGCACAGCAGAAATAACAGAAGAGGAGATGGTGGGCCAAAATTTTTGGAAGAAGATTGGGGGGATGCCATCAGGTCCCTGGGCTTTCAGGGGACCTATAGAAAAAACGGCTTGGGTGACCTCCCTAGCCGTGAAGGGTTTTTGGAGAAAAGAAACTTGCAGAGGCTTCAAGGAAGTTCCAAATTGATTCAAAATTGGGAATTCACAACTTTCTCTATGATCATGAGCAGGTTGGAAAATCTCTTTATAATGTAAGAGGAATTCTTTCATAATGTCCTCTTGGTTGGTAAGGTCTTGGCCCTGTCCAGATCTAATGGTCCAAATATGATTTCTATGTCTTCTAATCTTGGTGGATGCATGAAAAAATTTAGTGTTTCTATCTCCATATCTTAGCCACTTACAATGAGCTATTTGCGCCCAATAAACCTCTTGATCAAGGAGAAGTTGATCTAAAGTGTGCTTAGATTTAAGAAAATTCCCTAAAGCAGATGGATCAGGCAATTGATTTTGATACTGCAGAGTGTCACGTCTGGCAGCCTCAATCTGTGCCGTCAACGATCCATTGCATTTCGACCAAAGGCTTATAGACTTGACCCCTATCTTTAGAATTTGTTGTAACTTGAAAAGGGGGGATCCATGAATCTCAAGCGAGCAGATGTATTTAACAAGTTCATGACAGTCCTGATGACGAGTCCACCAGGCTTCAAACTTGGAAAGCCTTCTAGTTGAGGCAATTTTGGGATGGGTATTAATCAGGACAGGGCAATGATCGGAGTAGTAGAAACCAAGATTGTGCTGGGTACTGTATGGGAAGACATCCAGCCACTCTAAATTAATCCAAGCACAATCTAGACGCTCAAAGGTAGGCAAATAATTGGTTCTGTTATTAGTCCAAGTAAACCAAGGGCCTATATTTTTAACTTCAATCAAACCCCACCCCCCAGGTAATCTCGTAAAATCTCCGACCCATGATCTGTATTTTTATTTGGTCCCATTTTGTCATTTGGTGAGAGAATCTGATTGAAGTCCCCCATTAAAAGGAAGGGAAGGTTCATTTGACAGATTCGTAAGTCAAGATTTATCCAGAAACCCTCCCTATCCTTCAAGTTCGGTGGTCCGTAAATGAATCCCACCAAGCAATGACTTACTAATTGTAAGTCCAAGTTAAGAAGAATAAGGCGGTTTGAAGAGTAAACAACATCAACCTTGATCGAAGGTCGCCACCTGTGCACAAGAGATTCCGGCGGGGAGACCTCCGTGTACACCGTATGTAGGGGATCAAGGATCGCACAGGAAGAGTGGGGTTGTGTGTAGGAAGAGAGTAAGGCAGTAGTAATGTCTGAGAGAGAGACAGAGGTTTGGCAGAGCTTCCGCGTATGGCAAGTGTGTTCTCCTTTGTATGGAAAGGTTAACGTCCTATATATAGCAGAGATCGTGACCGTTGTAGCGTGGTTAATGCGCCCATTGATGGCGGCTTAATTAGCTTAACCATAACGGCACGTTCGTCCGAGTATATAGGGACCGTTACAGCACGTGGTGCGCGAATACCGGAACCGTTACGAGGTTGACCGGGTTTGACCGAATTGACCGGGTTTATGGAGCTCGTGCCATAAATCTCTCAAAACAGTTACTAAAGGTCGCGTGCGGGCTTGGCTCGCACGCGAAAGGGCTTACTCTAGCCTCCAAAACACAAAGTCCCTACAAGTCCCGTGCAGTGGTATGCGAGGGCTCTGTCTCGCAGCCCCCACATGGATCAGCTCGGCTGGTGATCCAGTGTGTGTGGAGAACAATATGGTGTGCTGGATGGCTGCCACGTGGCCAAGATCTGTCAGCTCAGAAAGCACTATCTACATTAGCCCCCTTTCTGCGCGTGAAGACTCATAGCTGTATAGACTTCCATGCGCGGAAACCAACATACGCGTTGCCGCCACGCACCAATTCAAATACGGGTAAGTTCAGCCCCCGTGCGTGCCATTATGACCTAAAACCCCTAGAGTCGTGCCGTCTGGCTTCTAGGGTTTTAGGCGTGACGTCAGCTTGTCCTGTGATTGCGCGATTCGACGGTGACGGTTGCGATTCGACTACTGAAAGGACGCAACCCTTCATTGTTTTTGGATAAATACTTTGTATACACTGTTGCAAAGCATCACTTCTTTCTCTTAAAGTGAATGGTACCCGGAGATCTTCGAGAGCAGATTCAGATAATCAATCATCAATTCAAAACTGCAAATCGTCTTCTTCAACTGTGCATATCCAGGCAAGCTTTGCGAAAACAAGGTTGGCCTTGTTCAATTTTGATTTAAAATTCCAGTGTATGCCTTGAACTGCGTTGAATCTGTAAACCCATATAATCTGTTGAAACTTGTGAAGAAGTTCCAAGCTTTGGACCCAATTTCGGCTTGATCCTCAATGATAAGGACCTTGGATAGGGTCTTGAAATCCCCTAATAATGCAACCTCTAATTTCTGAAATTGATACCAGAAGCTGTTCATCCTCCTTTCTGTAGATCTTGAATCTCGAAATTCAAACTGAAGTAGCATATTTCTCCCCCCTTTTTCTTGCTCTTTCGCAGGAATGGCCAAGACAAAAGGAACCAAACCCAACAAGGAGGACGAAGAGATCCCCGATCTTCCGCAGGCTTTGTGGCGAAAAGCCCCCTATTTAGGTGGCCAAGATTTCTACCATGCGAGGGTTAAGGCGAAGAGAATGCCTGCTCCTGTCCCAATTGAGGGATCGCTAACACTGACTCGCCCGGTTAACTCAGCCTTGCTCGAGTTAATTGGCTCAGAGGATGTGGTTCGATTGGGAATCGAGAATGGGTACTTCCCTTACACTGCGATTTCTACCCAAGCTTTTGTCCGGAAATTGGACTACATGGATGAGTGGATTGACCACGTGTTGACCAATCATGCCGCAACTCTTGATGAAGCCGGCGTATACTTCGCTGTTCGTGCTATGAAGGGTGCTGCCGTGAAGCTGGACCAGTCCATGCTTCTAGACCTTCGACTCACACCTTCCATTTTGCTGAGTTCGAGGCTGCCCCTACACTCGAGGACGTGCAGATGCTGTACGATCTTTCTCCCATGGGTGAGGTAGACCCTTTGAGGTCCTTTGAGGACGCCTGCGGAGATTGCCTTGTACACGCAGATGGAGGAATGCCTGGCAGAGGTAAAGAAAATCTCCACCCGGTGGACTACTACGAAAGCCCTTCCAAACTGGCAGTTAGTTGATACGTCTGCGAAGAATACCTGGAAAAAATGGTTGCAGTACTTCTTTCGAGACTATGCGAACAACAGCATCACTAAGAAGCTTCTGAGTGAGAACCCAGAGGCCGAGAATTATGTGGAGGGTAAAGGCTATCACTTGACCATCTGTGCTTTCCTCTGTGCTTGGTTGTCGAGGTACTTGATCGACGGTCACCCACATGATGGGGTCTTTTACCATGTTTTGCCACTTGCTGTGAGGCTCGCCCTTGGCCAGAGAGTCGCACTCGGACCCTTGGTCTTGGGCACGTTGTATTACAGGCTTGATCAGCTGGTTTTGGCCATGAAAGAGTCGCGTGGCCGCCTCGATGTACTGACTTTTGTCAATATCTCCTTTTTGACAATGTGGGTCTTCGAGCGGTGGCCATCCTATGCCCCAACTGCTCTTAAACCCGACAAGTGGTGTCCCCCAGGCGAGACGGAGGAGCGCAACAGCGGCAGAGCTGCGAGGTGGTTCGGAGCGAACAACACCAAGTGCGTTTGGAGCTTGATATGCGACAAACGGAAAGAGTTTACTGCCAGGCCCTATGCCACACGTGTTGAGAACGTGCGATGGTTTCCAAAGCTGTACCCCTCTAAGGGCGTTGTCTTCTCAGAAGAACTCCTCTTCGAAGAGGGATCGCATTTCCATGAACGCTATCGCGAGTTCTTTTGCTGGTGTCTACGAGGTTCACTTCCTGCCCTCGCAGAGCATATTCGTGAGCTCGCGCCCAGGTACGAGAGGATTACCGTGGATGTTGACCCCACTCGAGTTTCTCCCCAGTTTGGCTTTGATGCAGTGGCACCATCAATCTGGCCCCAGTCCATTATCAGAGGTTGCTATAAGCGCTTGCTGACAAAGGAGTGCAAGACAGTATTCATGAACAATCTTCCCTTTGAGCAGCCTGCAGGGACCCGCGAGGGTGGTTGTTCTCAGAACTGGCTCGCATACTGGATCGCCCAGCAAACGAGGATTGAGACGCAGTCGGCTGCGCAGCCAAGTAGAGCCCCCTTGATCAAGAGAAACTCTTTCCCGTTTCGCCCCAATTGCAGTCTGAGCGAGTCTGAGTATGGTTGCTACTCGTTGCTGGATCATGAGAACCATTTGTGCCCTGACGTCATTTTGAAGGAAAAGATCGCCGCAGTTAAGAAGGGCGATACGCATGTCTTCAGATATAGCCAGGCATTTGCTAAGGTAAGCACTTTTTTTCGCGTGCATTAAGCTCCTTGATTTCCTTATGCTGACGCCTTTATGCTGTACTGCTTGCTGTAGTGTCATGTGCGAAGATTCGCATCTGGTGATCGCTCCAAGTCATTGGTGAACACCATTGTTGCCACCAGAAGACAAAAGCAGCCGTTTCTGCTAGCATGGAGGATGGACCCTGAGGTCGAAACCAAGATTCGCGCAGTCATGAATGCTTTTGCTGACTCGCTGATAGACAATGCTCCGATCTCGTCACCTCCCGGAGATGATCCGTCCCCTCCAGCGATTGCGGCGCCGAGAGCGAAGAGACCCAGGCAGCAGGGAATTACAATTTCTTCCCCTAGAAGTGCTCCAACTTCTCCTCCGGCGAGGTCCCTTTCTGTCAAGGATAAAGGCAAGGGTCGCATGCCCAGCAAAACGCGGAAGGAGCTCCCAGTTGAGACTTTCGCTCCATTCAACCAGGAGGAAGAAGGAGAGAGGCAGGAGCCCAGAGAAGGTGATGAAGAAGAAGAAAGAACAGTGGTGATGCATGAGGAAGAATCAGGAGGTACCTCCGTCGCATTTCCTTTCCCATGATCGTAATTCCTTTGCAATTCTTTCTTAAACCAATCATATCTTCGCAGATGATGATGATGATGATGAGATCATCGGTAGCCTTTTGACCAAGAGACAAAATAGAGATACCCATTCTGGTATTCCACACGATCCCATAAGCGAGGACGTTCTTCCCGAGTCCCGGAGGACAGCCGCGGAGGCTGCTGAAAGGAGAAGGCAGCGAGAAGAGGAGGAGCTCGAGCGTGTGAGACAGCGGAGCCTCGAAGAGCAGCATGTTGACGACTTAATGCGTCCAGTTGACGAGGAAGACGAGCTTCCCGAAGAAGTGGCTCCTCATGCGGAGGAGGAAGATGAGGTTCCAGAAGAGGATGCAGCAGCCCTGGAGCAAGCCCAAGCAGACTTCGAAGAGATCGCAGGCGGCGATAAAGGTGAGATCTTCAATCTCGCAGTAACTTATAGAGATGTTATTGTGGGTGCGTTAAAGCATGGTGTGTCAAAGGCTGACATTCGCCGTTGGCTAGTAGACAAGTGCGGAGAACCTTCAGGTAATCGTTTGAGCGATATGCATGTACTAGGCCTTTAGCAACTTGAGACAGAATCATGACTGGTTTATCCGCATCCCAGGTCATGCTCATTTTAAGGACCTGCTTAATGAGGACACACTAATAGGGCATGGTTCCACGTCTTTAGTGTATGACGAAGAGACTTCAATCCCACCTTCGCGTGGAGGTGCTTGCTCTTAGATTAAGTCAAGATAGCAAAATATTATTCAATGCGAGTTACCTCATACCATCGCATTTTGTATCGCAGGCAATGTTGAGGAACACGCGCCGGAGCAGAGAAGTCAGTCTTCTGCGTCCTATGTTCCAATTCCGAGCCCTCATACTGAGAAGCCCGTTGCAACTACTGATAACGCAGGTGAGCCTCTCGAGGACATCATCGAACTTTCCGACGATGCTGAAGCTGGTGCTGAGCTAATGGATGAAGATGCCCATGTTGGCGCTGAGGAAGTAAGGACAAGTACTGCCGATGCCTCCGCATCTGAGAATGTCCCTCGCCAAGCGACTTCGGCTGTCACTTCGCCTCCGGCGATGACTGAGTCGGTGGCACCTATTCCTGCGTGGGGCTTTTGGGGCTCGCAGGTTGGGAATGCAGTCGCAGCTGGTGCGGCCTACACTCTTCCTTCTAACTATGAGGAGTTAGAACTCGCGGCTGACAGGAGAGCTGTGGAGCAAGGGCAGTCTTCAACGACTCCAGTAATGCGCATTCCTTCTCTTCGTGAGATTCTCGAAGGAACTGGTAAGTAGTGATTCACTGTTTGCATCTCGCATGGTGCGTTTGCGAGTTCAGTAGCATAACTTAGCTTTGACATTGCTTCAGGTTTGAAGCAAACTGACGTGGACTGGCTAGTTCGGATGCGCCTCTCCTACCCCCGATCGTTTGCAAGATCTCTGGAGATAGGGCCCTTCGACAGGAGGCTGTTTCTCACCGAAGCCATTTGGATTCTGGAGCAGCTGTCTGCGGCCACGCCTGAGACCATTTCTGTCCAGAGTGCCGAATTGCTTTGTGGCATGTGCCAAAATCTTCTTACCAAAGTGCAAGGCAGACTGGGTTTCAGATTCCTTATGAAAAGAGTCACTCTGATTCGCGCAGCCGTAACTTTGCATCTCGGCCACCAAAACCTCGCAGCTGAAAAGCAGAAGGTGGAGCAGCAGAAGCAAAAGGCTGAAGAAGCTACGAAGCTCTATCATGAGATGAATGCCAAGTGCGAGCAATTGAAGCAAGAAGTGGAGCAGGTAGAGAAGCTGAGCCATCAGTTCGCACCCCATGACTCCTTGATCAAGAATTTGCTTTTGACTTTTTGAATTTGAAAATAGCAAGGAAATGGCTGGAACATTAATGTAATGTTTGAAACATTAATGTAATGTTGCTAGGGTTTCTCCCCTTTTTTTTAACAACAAGAATCAACTTGCCCGTTTTGCCCTTTCCGGGATTTGATAGGATATCTCCGTGCATATCCAATTATGACATCAGCAATTGATACTCTGCTTGATTTTCGCGCTAATTTCTCGGAAGATAAGCACGCTTTCGTTGGGAAGTCCATCCGAATCATGACTATACGTCATTTATTAGGATACGCAACTGAATCGTCGTAGCCTTTAGTAGGGTAATTGATCGTTACCGCTTTTCAAGGCGTAAGCGATTGACCCTACCCTCTTTTCAAATTCTGATGACTCATCTTTTGGCAACTGAAGAGTCTCCCCAAGGTCTATATAAACCCTGTCTTTGCCATTTGGGTTCTTCATCCCAAAAATGTGCTCTGCCGTGAGTCCTTACGACTGCTGGCTTCAACGCTTGTTTTTCGTTGATTCATGGCAACTTCAAGTTGTGAATCCTGAGTTTGCGCTTTGTGCTGTAGAAATAGTTTCCAAGATCCACTTTATGAGGCTTATTGCTCTTTATAACCATCATAAAGAAGATGGAGATGATATCTCATGTGTGTTCGAAGAATTTTCTTCGTGTATTATGTTTGCAGGTCATGTTTCCGGCCGCCTCCCGGTGAGGTGCAGCGCCGAAGTGACCGTGCTACCGTCTCGTAATGAACGGCGAAATTCTCCTCCAGCATCCCTGGAGGAGAACTTATTGCCTCCATGTTCGTGAGCTCAGGGTGGCGAACCGCTGCGTTCATCCCCGTCTACAAGGAGCCCTTGCCCTTTGGAGCTTCTGCTTGCCTGTCGATCGCCGGAACCGGTGGTTCCTTGGGCAAATGTTATGGGGTGTAGATCTGACAAGGGCCTTGTCAAATACTGGGGTCTTGAACGTATGGCTTCATGTGGCTCTTTGGAGCAAAATCCCACTTTGCGACAGATGTTCAGTCGCAGATCTGTGTATTGCGCATCCGGTGTTAGAACCGGTGGGTTCATCCCTTTTAGTTAGGATTCCCTTAGTGTGTATCTGCTGACTTGCCAGCTACTTTTCGAATGCATTGTAAGCCATGTTGGCTGTGCAGTTAGATTTGAGCTTTTTCGCTTGTAAGCTGCTATCTAGACAGATAAATTGTAAGTCTTTTCGACTCATAATGATAAATAGCCTTTTGTGTTATCTGTTGTCGAAATACAACTTCGCATGCGTTTCGGCATATTTCGCCTTGCATAATGCTATGTAATGGTTTCGCATTTGCTATCTGCCATATGAATTCGCAGATGTTTCACTAGATCGTTCGAGATCATATTTTCGCAGCTGTGCCATCTTGACAGATGGGCTTGTGATTAGCCTTTGATGCACGTGCTATCATATCAGATAGACCTTCGTAGATCACTTAAGATCATTTTCACAATATTGCTATCGTAGCAGATAGACTTTAGTAGATCAATTAAGATCGTTCTTCGTGCGAGTTGCTATCGTAGCAGACAGGTTTTACTAGATCAATTAAGATCGTTTTTCGCATGAGTTGCTATCGTAATAGATAGGCTTTAGAAGATCAAGTAAGATCATTTTTCGCATGAGTTGCTATCGTAGCAGATAGGCTTTAGAAGATCAGTTAAGATCATTTTTTCGCATGAGTTGCTATCGTAACAGATAGGCTTGGATGATCAATTCAGATCGCATTTGCATAGGCTGCTATCGTAACAGATAGGATTGGATGATCAATTCAGATCGCATTTGCATGGGCTTCTATCGTAACAGATAGGCTTGAATGATCGATTCAGATCGCATTTGCATTAGCTGCTATCGTAACAGATAGGCTTAGATGATCAATTAAGATCGCATTTGCATAGGATGCTATCGTAACAGATAGGCTTAGATGATCAATTGAGATCGCATTTGCATAGGCTGCTATCATAACAGATAGGCTTAGATGATCAATTAAGATCGCATTTGCATAGGCTGCTATCTTAACAGATAGGCTTAGATGATCAATTAAGATCGCATTTGCATGGGCTGCTATCGTAACAGATAGGCTTAGATGATCAATTAAGATCGCGATGCATAGACTGCTATCGTAACAGATAGGCTTAGATGATCAATTAAGATCGCATTTGCATAGGCTGCTATCGTAACGGATAACCCGTTGTTAATGACACGCTCCAACTGCAAGTGCACAGTTTTCGGTGCAGTAATAATCGGAAAAGTCCGGATTGTCGAACCCAAGGGACTTCGTGTAACTAACTATTAAGTTTGTTCTTTATGTGGGCAAAACGCAGTTGTTTTGTGGTTCCTAATTCTACTAAAAATTCAAATAACAATTATCTCAAATAATTCAAAGAATTATTTCAAGATTAACGAGCACGAGTTGATATTGTTGTGTATCAAGTTTGATTAAATTCAGGATATCTCTACGGATCACTAGGAATGTCACACTACGTTGGATTTATGTTTTACTAACACGATAATTTCTTATTCTAGTTAAACGAGCAATTGTATATTGAAGATGTCTCAACCAATAACTATGCCTAAACTATCGTAACTGATTCCTCTAGCTTACTCAAGTTCAAACACGCATTACGATACTAATTTCTACTCTTGTTCTTAGCTAACTAGCAAGATTCCTCAACCCTAGATACGGCTAGTGTGTATTTCAATTTTCCGGGCAACGAACGTAGATTCCTCTATCGTTCATAACCTAGCACAATCCTATTAACACGTCTATCAATAGAAAAGATAAATTAGAAACATAAAATACACATAACTAAAGAAGAAATCATCAATTAAGCTCAAAAGCATGAGAGTAAATCCATAAACCACAAGTTGTAGTGATCAAACCCTAGTTTCCTACGAGATATCCCAAAATAAGGGTTTAGCTACTCATAATCATGTTCATAATACAAAGTTTCATGATCAAGTATCAAAAACTAGAGAAGAAAAGAAGAAGAGAAGCCAAACGGATGATCCAAGCTCTCGACCTAGCTTCCAAGCACTCCAAGCACGACTCCCAAGGTGTGTTCTGATGTTGAATGTCGTTCCCCAATGTTTCCTAAGTCTTTTTTGGCTTCAAACTCCCAAAACTATGCCAAAATAACGAAAACAGCCCAAAATTTCAGTTCTGGCCGCAGAGGTAATCGTACGATTACCTTGATGTAATCGTACGATTACTTGCCTCATAGGTAATCGTACGTTTACATCTAAGTAACCGTACGATTACTTCTGGATGAAGGTAATCGTACGATTACCTTGAGGTAAACGTACGATTACTTCTGGTCTTCCACCATTCAATCTTCAACTTCTTGCTCTTTTTCCTTTCGTCTTCACTTCCCGAGCATCCCTTTGAGCCTCCAACCTTTCCGAAGTTCACTTTTGCTCCAATGTCACGTCCCGAGCTCCCGGTTCCTGAAAACCACAACACGAGAAACATACCGGAAGATCAAACGTGATAAAATATAGCCAAAATCAATGCAAAAAGTGCCCGGACTCATCATTAACGTGCAAAGACTCAACATGCTCAACTTTAGCAAGAAATGATCCAAAATCTATCAAAACGCATCGGAATACACGCAAAACGGTAAGGAAACATATAAGAATATAACTCCAAATATGGAGTTATCAAATATCCCCACACTTACCCGTTGCGCGTCCCGAGCAACAATTCAAGTCTCAAACTATCTCAAATCATCCGAACCTTCCTCCTCTCATCTCACCTCTTAAGTCAACTATTCCAACCAAGACCATTGCATACTTTTCAACTTACCAATCGCATACTAACCTCAATTAGCCGACTCAACACACGATGACTCAAGACAAGACTCAACGATGCAACAATATGATGCAATGCAAATATATGACTCGATCCTACACAACACATATATACACAAAACGTCTTTTTAGGCGAGATCGGGCAATCTCAATTAGCTCAAATCGGTTCTCATGGAGTGATGAAGAATCTAGGAACGAGGTATGAATTGTAACCAAACTCGACAACTAGAATTTCCCTTAGTTGGTATAGAAAGTCTAGCTTTACTACGTGTAAGAATAACCTACCTCTTCGCATGTGCCGATAAATAAGAGGCTACGCTAGGCTAAGCCACATTCAAGGTCCGAGCTCCTATTCCGCTAATGGGTTAAAATGTAGAGGCTTAGGGACAAAAGGATAATCATGTAGTAGCAAGTCCTAAGCGTCACATTCTCACGTTAAAACCCACATCTCACACACCCTCACCACGATGATAGGAACCGCAACCCGAAACTCACCATCTCCGGCCCTCGATCCCCTCAAACCCCGGTACAATAACGATCTCCGTGGCCACCGTCGTGAAACATGCATAAAATGAACATCGCCGTCAATGAAATAGTTGCTTCCACCACTCGGTCTTCATTAAGCTCAAACTTTATTCCTTTATTTCATCTCTCCTTTTTTTCTCTCTCTCTTTTTTTTTTTTTTATTTTTATTTTTTTTTTTTTTTCAAATCTCTCAATATCCAAAAACACAACTTCTACAACGTATATCTCGAGTGGTCTTCCAAGTGTCAAGCCATACAAAAACGTTAAGGGGAGGAAGTAAACAATCCAATGAATATATATCACAAGTAAAATCCATCTCCCCCTAACTCAATGAAATACACGGTGCCACCAAACAAAGCCGCAAACAAATCCAAGTACAAGTATGGGGATGGAGTCGTCACAAGCTCAATCTCTATGTCCGTAGTCAAAAGTCGACATCCCCACACTAGAATATATCCATGTCCCCTCTCAAGTAATCAAAGCAATATAAGTCTCGTGCTTAATCCAACTGATCCTCCTACACCAAGATGATGAAAAGAAACGATCCCTAGCACGATCCACCAATTAAATCACCCAACCCAATTTGTGCGTATTATATGCCACGCACTCACGGCTCTCCACAACTGTGTCCATGGTGTAATGACATGGAACACCGCCACACCGAAGTGCGCAAGCCTACTCTCACTCACCCTCGCATTCCCCTCGATAATCAGAAATGAAGCATATGCGATACGTAAGACTCACACAAATATATCGTGAAGCACTCCCTCATCGAACCCCCTCAACTACAAACACCCTCGTGACGCACTAAAGCGGTGATTCTAACCAATCGATGATGAAGGCCAAGAATCGTCACCCTAAGTTCAGAGGTTATCAAAGAATCCAAGGTTCGAAATAGGGTTCACTAGTGGTCCTACAAGGTAAGTTCTATAAGCAGTGAGTGCTCTAATACACACCTCGCACAGCTGTTTCGTGTGCCACTACGAGGCGGGTTGGCGACTACCTAAGACGTACACATGAATGTTCGGCTTGTTTAGCTCACACCTAGCTCAACTCTTGTACGAAAACAAGGCACACACTTTAGATTTTGAAAATCATTTAAGTGTCGTAAAATAGGTAGGTACTCCCGTAAAGGAAGTCTCTCTATACATACTAAGGGGAACTCAAATTGTCATTCTCGGTCACACGTCATACCCTATGCCTAAAGTTCTCACACTCCTCGATTTTCCAAATTCAAGCTTCTTTTGATTGCCCTTTCTCAATTTTCAATTTGTTTTCAATTTTTTTTTTTTTTTTTTAGATTTTTGTTTTTTTTTTTTTTTATAATATTCCCTACTCTATATGTATGGGCCGACTCGAAAGAAGATTCGAAACTGACTCGATTTGGGTAGGTGGACTCAATTAAATAAAACGTGCACTAAACATAAACTACTCACAATACGACACAAACGACACGGACACAATATATATAAACACGACACGGACTACAAAACTGACACAAACAACCTAAACAACCTATATGTAACTGGTGAATGCAGACAGACACGGACTTGGCTAATGAAAGGCTGAGAAACCCCCCCCACACTTGAACGCGTCGTTGTCCTCAACGAATGCATAGGCAAGCGAAAAGACTCAGCATTCAAATGCAGGGAGTGGTAAGTCTACTCGGACGAATCCTCGTCGTCCTGGTCCTGGTCTCCGGAGTAAGCATCCGAATGGTACTCGTAGGCACCAGGGTAGGACTCTTGTCCACTAGGCCACTGATCTCTCGGGAATCCCACATGAGTGGCCAACGCCTCTAACCACTGGTCCTGACGGTGCTGATGCAAACTCACCTGACGTAGGCCCTGACCGAGGTTACGCAAGCTACTGCGATGATGCTCAAACTGCCTAGCACTCATGTCAGCCACATAATCACGGGACCGACCATTTGAGTTAAGGGTCATAGTCCTAGTCAGTCGCAACTCGGACATCAAGTCCGCTAAGGTCACACTCGGCTGGCCAGGGTCAACGACAGGGGGTGGTACAGGCGGAGGTGGAACGGGAGTAGGAGCTGGAGGAATAGGAGCTGGAGGAGTAGGAGCCGCTCGTGAGGAAGAGGCTTTTTTCTTAGCCTTTCCCGTAGGGGGTCTAGAGCTAGATCCCTCCTCCATCACCACTACATCCTTGAACGGGTCCGGGATTTTGTCAAACATTCTCGGAGCCTTGGGTGTGATGTCTAGCTCTCCATCAGGTACGTCAGCCCCGCAATCCTTAGCTAAGTGCATAAGTAAGAAACTATGGCCCACAGACTTCCTATTTTTCTCTTCAAATCTCTCATGCAAATACAGGAAAATCCGCCTAGGGATGTCTATCCGATGCCCCCTCGATAGACACAGAGCCATGACACACACCTCAAAATCAACGTAATTGGGAGCCGAAACTCCCAACACCCATGACGCCAACAGCTCAATGAGCCACCGTGGCTTAGGTAGCAAGTATCCGACTGGGAGCTTCCAATGTCTGATATTGGTTTTAGACAAGTCGGCCCCTGGTACTCCCGCAAAACAAAACGCTGAAATTGACAGGGTGCTGTCAACGGGGGCCACTTAAGCGCTGCGGCGATGTTCTCAGAGGACAAAACTAGCCAGTGCCGACGACAATAAATGACACGAGGGTCCTTGAGCCTAGACGTCTCACCCTCATCAGTGTGTCTCGCATTTGCATATATTTCACGAGTCAGCACAGAACTGGCTTTCTCTTTCACTAATTCCATCCATCCCGCAAAATTTTCGGCCTTCGCGACCTTTTGTAGGTCATCAGGCAACCCCTCTAGTGGAAACAGTTTCTCAACCTGGACACCTCTATTAATCCTAGGGTTTGACGTGTAAAAACCTTGGGCACTTGCCGAAATAAACCTAAAGTCGCAAAAGACCCCGCCCCTATCAATTGCCAACTTGTCGTCGTCCGGCGCATGACCACGACCCTTTCGAATTGGGGGCAAGGAGGATGGAACGGGTGTACTAAAAACCCTAAGCTCGGGGGATAACGGGATGACCAATTGGGCACCCGAGTCACCCCCCTCAGTAGCAGACTCATTCTCCGACACGTTCACCCCACTTCCCCCAGGTAATGTATAATCGGGGTCGTTGTCACGACTCGTTCTCGCACGTTTGCTCATTTTAACCAAGTAGACCGAGATAAAGCAAGTAACGTAACAAAAGCAAGCACGTGCACAGTGACAAGTTGTGTACAAATATACGGCAATTAAACACGTAAGCACACAATCCTAGGACTTTAATCAATCGCCCCCAAGCACGCTTCTAAGCGCAACAAAAAGTAAATTGGGCTTTTACTCAATTGTGCCTAGACTCGAGTATTGAATTGTGCGAGAGATTAGGACGTACCTACGTGCCCGGAGCAAGTCTTACGGGCACGAATTTGCAGATTTTTGACAACCCGGGCTGTTTTAGGGTCGCCGAAATTTGTGTTCCGAATTGTTCAATTGACGTGTGCCTTTTGCTCCTTGCGGTGTCCCCGTCGAAACCCTAGAATAGCTCCTTCGAATTCGACCTCAATCGCCCCCAATTTCAGATTTTCCCTCAAACCCTAGCCTTGCCTTCTTCTGCGATGCACCACCAATCTGAGTTGTGGTAGTGGTGGTGATGGTTCTGTGATGTTGATGGTGGTGATTGAAGATGGTGGTCGTGGCTGAGAGAGAGAGTTGGCGGCGGTGAGAGGGAGAGACGAAGCTGTTGGTGTTGGTGAGATTGTGGGGGAGAGCGCTGCGGCGGAGAGATGGCGGTGGTGGCGGCTGGAGATGGTAGTCGTGGTGGTGACTGCTGGAGATGGTGGTGGCTGGGTCTGGTGAAGGAGAAAGGTCGACGGGGTGGGAGGAAATAAGGAGAAAAGAAAGAAAAATTTTTTTGTTTTGAACCTTATTGACTGCCCGTCTGGAAGTAATCGTACGATTACTTTCAGGTAATCGTACGATTACTTGAAAGTAATCGTGCGATTACTTGTGGTACGAATGGGCAGTGACTTTGTATGAGAATTCAACTTCAAAATTTTTCTAAGTAAGAAGTAATCGTACGATTACTTCTAAGTGATCGTACGATTACTTTTAAAGTAACCGTACGGTTACTTTTAAGTAATCGTGCGATTACTTTTAAGGTAACCGTACGATTACTTTAAGGTAATCGTACGATTACTTTAAAGTAATCGTGCGATTACTTTCGTACGAATGGGCAGTGAGTTTTCTCCAAAATTCCACCCCAAAAATTTTTCTAAGGCAAAAGTAAACGTACGATTACCCTAAGGTAATCGTACGATTACTTTTGTGCAGGAGAAAAAATTTTAATAGCCAAAATATAACCTTTACCTCGTATTTTGATCCCGAACTCCGATGAGTGTGATTTTTGCACCTTTGGATCCCTTTTCCGACGTATGTCTTGGTCGTAAAAATAACGTCCCGTTTCCGGATCGTTTTCCCGTCTTTCCTCAATTATCGCTTAATTACGCGAAAAATATCCAAATTGTGCCCATTTTGTCGTTTTCTTCAAAATTTTGCAATCACCTTCATCAAGATGGGGAGTGCGGGACCTCTTCTCATGTAGAAAAATTCCCAAAGTCCGGGGAACCTTTCATTCTTCAATTTCGCGCTTCCAAAGGCTCGTTTTGCATTTCCGGATGCTTTTGGACGCCTTTTAGCATCCTTTTTCGTCTTTGTTGCTCGTTTCTTTGGTTTGTCATGGATCTCCTCGACCTCGAGACTCCATTTATTGTATAAAAGATTCCCAAAGTCCGGGGAACCTTTTATCCTTCAATTTGCTCATTCCAAAGACCCGTTTGGCAATTCCGGATGCTTTTTGGCTCCCTTTTCCTCTTCGCAACATCCTTTTTGGCATAACTTCTTCGTCCGGACTCCGATATACGCGATCCACCCATCCACAGAAAGCTCTCGAACACCCCCACACTATGGCACTGTTCAATTCAGCTCACAGTTCTGTCTTCAAAAATTTACCTCGTAATCCGTGCCATTGTGTCGGCTTTCTCATTTTCTTTACGTCTTCTTCGCGTATATCAAGAAGGGGAGTCCGGAAACTTGATCTCCCCCAGGTGCGTGTGTTGAGTACGTGTAGGAATGGCGTCAATCATCCATTTCTTCATTCCGGGTCCCGATACGCGTTTTGGCTTGCTTTTTCTCATTTTTCGTGCAATTCTTCACTCGCGTATCAAGAAGGGGGATCCGAAATAGGCCTTCCACCTAGAATTCCTGCACATACTCATTGAAAATATTAAATCCACTCTCGCGCACCTCTCAAATAGTTAGAACAAAATCAAATAACAAAACAGTATTGAAATCTACACTATGCAGTAAATAGGTTGGGTTGCCTCCCAACAAGCGCTTTGTAATTAAAGGTCGACGGCCCGACCAAGTTACCTCAAATGAGCTCAGATATCGGGAATTGGTTTGAGGCTCTCGATAACCCCAATGAAATTCCCGTCCACGTACGGTTTTGCTCGCTGTCCATTTACCTTGAACCTGTTCCCATTCTCAGCTTCTACCTCGAGCGATCCCCATGGGTAAACCTCTGTAATTGTAAATGGACCACTCCACCTTGATTTCAGCTTGCCCGGAAACAGTTTCAGTCGGGCGTTGAATATCAATACCTTCTGGCCCACTCTGAAATCTCGTGGAATGATGTGCTTGTCATGCCATTGCTTGGTCCTCTCTTTGTATATCTTGGCACTCTGATATGCCATCAACCTGTGTTCTTCTAACTCAAGCAATGCCTGCTTCCTTTGCTCACCAGAGAGCTTAGCATCCAAATTTAATTTCTTTAGCGCCCAAAACGCTTTGTGCTCCAGTTCCACCGGCAGATGACATGATTTCCCGAAAACGAGTTGGTAGGGAGACATGCCAAGGGGAGTCTTGTATGCACTCCGGTATGCCCATAAACTATCATCCAAGTGTAGAGCCCAGTCTTTGCGCCCTGGATTGACAGTTTTCTCTAGAATCCCCTTTATCTCACGGTTAGACACTTCAGCTTGTCCATTGGATTGTGGATGGTAGGCCAATGAGATTTTGTGTGTTTTTACCCCATACTTGCTCAAGGTATTGGCAAAAACCTTGTTCACAAAGTGTGATCCCTCGTCGCTAATAATGGCTCTGGGAGTTCCAAATCTTGTGAAGATATTTTTGCGTAAGAATCTCTCGACTGTAGCACTATCATTCTTTGGACAAGCCAGAGCCTCCACCCATTTGGTGACATAATCAACAGCCAACAAAATATACAGATTACCAAGCGACGATGGGAATGGCCCCATAAAATCAATCCCCCACACATCAAATGGTTCTACTTCTAACACGAAATTTTGAGGCATTTCATTTCGGTTAGAGATATTACCTGTTCTTTGGCATCGGTCACACTGCTGTACAAATAGATGGGCGTCTTTATGCAAGGTTGGCCAATAGAAACCACTCTGAAGTACCTTCGCAACTGTGCGTGATTTGCCGAAATGTCCCCCACAGTTCAACTCGTGGCAGTGTCTAAGGATCTCCAACGTGTCCGGTTCCGCAACACATCTCCGCAATACATTGTCCGCCCCCAACTTGAACAAATAAGGATCATCCCAGAAATACTGTCGCGCGTCTGCAAAGAACTTCTTCCTCTGGTGATAATTCAGGTCCTTGGGCACAATGTTGAGTGCCTTGAAATTTGCCAAGTCAGCAAACCAAGGCACAGCTGCAACCACAACCATGAGCTGCTCATCTGGAAAATCCTCTCGAATCGGCAAAGCTTCCTGCTTATCGTTCTCCAGTCTCGACAAATGATCTGCAACCACATTTTCTACCCCCTTTTTATCTTTGATCACCACATCGAACTCTTGCATCAACAACACCCACCGGATCAATCTTGGCTTGGCGTCCTTCTTGGTGAGAAGGTACTTGAGGGCTGAATGGTCCGTGAAGATCGTCACCTGAGAACCCACAAGATATGGACGAAACTTGTCCAACGCAAATATGATTGCCAACATCTCTTTCTCCGTGGTAGCATAATTAACCTGTGCATCATTAAGAGTACGACTGGCATAATAAATGACGTGAGCTACCTTATCTTTCCGCTGGCCTAGAACTGCTCCCACCGCATAGTCACTAGCATCACACATGAGCTCAAATGGTAGGGACCAGTCTGGTGTGGTGATGATAGGCGCGCTAATCAGCTTTTCCTTGAGCAAATCAAAAGCCAACTTGCACTCCGCATTAAAATCAAAAACCGCGTCCTTCTCAAGCAATCCACACAAAGGTTTCGTGATCTTCGAGAAGTCTTTAATGAAGCGCCGATAGAACCCTGCATGTCCCAAGAAACTCCTTACCCCTTTAACAGAGGTAGGGTAAGGAAGCTTCTCAATAACCTCAATCTTGGCTCTATCCACCTCTAATCCTTTGCTGGAGATCTTGTGGCCCAAAACAATACCCTCGGTAACCATGAAGTGACACTTCTCCCAGTTGAGCACTAGGTTGGTGTCAATGCATCTATCAAGAACCCGGGCCAACTGCTGCAGGCAGTCTTCGAATCCATCACCATAGAGCGAGAAGTCGTCCATGAACACTTCAAAGTTCTGCTCCATCATATCAGAGAAGATCGACATCATACACCTCTGAAACGTAGCAGGTGCGTTGCATAACCCAAAAGGCATGCGTCTAAAAGCGAAAGTCCCATAAGGACAAGTGAATGTCGTCTTCTCCTGGTCAGCTGGCTCAATTGCTATCTGGTTGTACCCGGAGTACCCATCCAAAAAGCAATAATGAGAGTGATGTGCTAGCCTATCAAGCATCTGATCAACGAATGGAAGGGGAAAATGATCCTTCAAAGTGGCATCATTGAGCTTGCGGTAATCCATGCAAACTCTCCACCCAGTAACAGTACGCGTAGCGATTTGATCACCTTTTTCCCCTTCCACCACAGTTATACCCCCCTTCTTAGGGACACATTGTACCGGGCTAGTCCATGTGCTGTCGGAAATCGGATAAATGATGCCCGCCTCCAACCATTTGAGCACCTCTTTCTTCACCACCTCCTGCATGTGAGGATTGAGGCGGCGCTGAAACTGAACTACCGGCTTCTTGTCTTCCATGAGCCGAATCTTGTGCTGGCAAACTGTGGGGCTGATCCCCTTGATATCCGCTATGGTCCATCCTATAGCTGCCTTTCTCTCCTGTAGTACCTTGAGAAGCTGCTCCTCCTGTTCCCTGTCCAAACATGCAGACACAATCACAGGTAAAGACTCATTAGATCCCAAGTATAGATATTTCAAATGTACAGGTAAAGGCTTTAATTCTAAAATAGGAGCAGTAATAAGAGAAGGAGTAAGAATCTTCCTGCTTCCCTCATTAAAGAGGGGTAGGGGCTGACGCCAATGAACATCAAATGCTTGCTCTTTCTCGCTGGAATCAAGTAGAACAAGCTCCTCATATAGCTGCTCCAATAATATATCATCCTCTTCGTCCGGCGTGTAGGCCTCCACCCCGAAGCACTGCTCACTTACCGCATATGCGGGAAACTTCATAGCCTCAAATACATTGAAGGCCACCTTCTCATCGTTGATCTGCATAGTCAGCTCTCCATTGGCCACATCAATGATAGTCCTCCCAGTAGCTAGGAATGGGCGACCCAAAATAAGAGGAACATCATCGTCAGCCTCCATGTCTAAGATCACAAAATCCGCTGGGAAGATGAGTCCTTCAACTCTCACTAATACATCCTCTAAAACACCCCTGGGGCGTTTTATAGTGCGATCAGCCATCTGCAAGCACATCCTGGTAGGCTTAGGATCTCCCACACCAAGTTGCTCAAAAACCGATGTGGGCATCAAATTAATACTTGCCCCAAGATCACATAATGCCCTCCCATGAAATGCATCACCCAATGTAACAGGAATGATGAAACCGCCCGGATCTTTCATCTTCTTTGGTAGCGCCTTTTGCACAACTGCGCTACACTCCTCATTCAGGGTTACGGTTTCAAAGTCATCCATGCGCCTCCTATTAGAAAGGAGGTCCTTGAGAAACTTGGCATATTTCGGCATTTGTGAAATGGCCTCCGCAAAAGGTATATTAATGTGCAGTTTCTTGAAGATATCCACAAACTTCTTGAAATGCTTGGCATCTTCTTGACTCTTCAATCTCTGCGGGTATGGCACTCGCACACTGTATTCCTCCCTTGGCTTCTGTTTCTCATCCGACTTCCTCACCGTGTCCTTTGATTGGGGAATCACGGTGGGCACGGGAATCTCTTCATCCAAGGCTTTTTCAGTGGCCTTAGTCGCCTCAGCTCGCGCATGGGTAGGATATGGGGGATCTTGGGTAGGGGTCCCACTGCGAGTAGTAATAGCCTTCAATTGCTCAGTTGGAGTGATAGTGTTAGACGGGAGTATACCTGGTGGAAGTCGAGGATTCTGATTAGCTATTTGGCCAATTTGTGTCTCATGATTCTTTAACGAGGCTTCCATTGCAACAATTTTACTCTCAATCTTGTCGTTGCTAGCTAACAGTTTCCTCAACATCGCGTTTGTATCCTGTTCTTCTGAGGGTGGGGCTGAAGCCTGTTGTTGTGGAGCCTGTCTCTGAGCTTGGTATGGAACATTTGGCCTATGACCTGGCGCATATAAACCACTATTCGGATTGGCATAGCTAAAGTTGGGGTGATTGCGATTGTTAGGATGATAGGTGTTTGGCCATTGCTGCTGTCTTTGTTGACCCATGTAATTCACGTCTTCAATGCCATCCCCATATCCCTGATTTGCATCTGCTACCATCTCTCCCACTGACTTCACCTGTGCCGATGGATTCAAATGACTGAAAGCCGATGTCATAACTGCCATTTGATGTTCAAATTTCTGTTCCACCATAGACTCAATCTGACTAACCAATGCTCCATCTGATTTCGTGCTTCTACGAGTTTCAGACCTCGTGGATTCACGTTTTGCTACATTATCTAGCAAATCACGACATCTCTGTAGTCCCATCCCCATAAAATTGCCTTGAGCCATCATGTCTAGTTCACTAGCAGTCTCCCTGTCCAAAGCATTATAAAAATAGTGAAGAAGTTTATACCATGGCTCCCCATGAGTAGGGCATCTGCGAAGGAGTTGGTTGAACTTTCTCCACGTGTCACCCAGAGAATCATCTTCCTGCTGTTTAAATGTGGTTATGTCAGCCATCCGTTGAGCAACCTTAGATGGTGGAAGATACTTCCTGAGAAACTCTCTGCTACAATCTGCCCATGTAACTATGCTGCCTGCTGGAAGTTCCATAAGCCATGTCTTTGCCTTTCCCGATAAAGAGAAGGGGAAAAGCATGAGCTTTATAGTCTCGATTGGCACTCTCTGGTCATACATGGTAGAAGTAATCTGCTCGAAGTTGAGCAAGTGCTGATGTGGATCATCACTCGGGGCTCCCGTGAATAGGCACTCATCCCTAACCATATTGATCAACGGTTGGTGAATCTCGAAATGCGCGGCATTAATCTGCGGCCTGACAATGGTAGGCTGATATCCATCCGGTGTAGTTCTGAAGTAGTCCACCAAAGGACGGTCATCCTCCTCAGCATTGTTGACTTGCTCTACCACATTCCGGCCGTTATTGTTCCGATTATTACCCCCATTGTTCCCATTGCCACCGTTGTTTCCACAATTAACTCCTCCATTGTTCCCATTAACTACTTCTGCACCAGGGAGTTGTTGTGGATTCTGGGGATTCATGCGATCAATCATGGCTTGCATCGCAGCCATTTGAGCCCTAAGCTCCTCAGTTTCCCTTGCTCGATTTGCTGCATCCTCCACAGCTGCAGCTCTAGCTGCTTCCGCATCTTCGAGGCCCTTGCGGAACCTCTCAAACTCAGCTCTAGTTTGCTCGTCCATTTGAACTGAATTTGCTTTCCTCTTGTCTCTATTCTGTGCTCGCAATAAGGATTCCGGGTCTTCAAGTGTTGGATGCAAAGGTTCGTCTCTAGAACGTGACATGCACCAAATGAATCAGACCTGAAACGCGAATCACACACACAAAACAGGTGAGTAACAAATATAAACTGAAAAGTAAATCCCTAAAGAGAAAACTAATAGCTAATTCAACCGAAGTCCCCGGCAACGGCGCCAAAAACTTGACACGCTCCAACTGCAAGTGCACAGTTGTCGGTGCAGTAATAATCGGAAAAGTCCGGATTGTCGAACCCAAGGGACTTCGTGTAACTAACTATTAAGTTTGTTCTTTATGTGGGCAAAACGCAGTTGTTTTGTGGTTCCTAATTCTACTAAAAATTCAAATAACAATTATCTCAAATAATTCAAAGAATTATTTCAAGATTAACGAGCACGAGTTGATATTGTTGTATATCAAGATTGATTAAATTCAAGATATCTCTACGGATCACTAGGAATGTCACACTACGTTGGATTTATGTTTTACTAACACGATAATTTCTTATTCTAGTTAAACGAGAAATTGTATATTGAAGATGTCTCAACCAATAACTATGCCTAAACTATCGTAACTGATTCCTCTAGCTTACTCAAGTTCAAACACGCATTACGATACTAATTTCTACTCTTGTTCTTAGCTAACTAGCAAGATTCCTCAATCCTAGATACGGCTAGTGTGTATTTCAATTTTCCGGGCAACGAACGTAGATTCCTCTATCGTTCATAACCTAGCACAATCCTATTAACACGTCTATCAATAGAAAAGATAAATTAGAAACATAAAATACACATAACTAAAGAAGAAATCATCAATTAAGCTCAAAAGCATGAGAGTAAATCCATAAACCACAAGTTGTAGTGATCAAACCCTAGTTTCCTACGAGATATCCCAAAATAAGGGTTTAGCTACTCATAATCATGTTCATAATACAAAGTTTCATGATCAAGTATCAAAAACTAGAGAAGAAAAGAAGAAGAGAAGCCAAACGGATGATCCAAGCTCTCGACCTAGCTTCCAAGCACTCCAAGCACGACTCCCAAGGTGTGTTCTGATGTTGAATGTCGTTCCCCAATGTTTCCTAAGTCTTTTTTGGCTTCAAACTCCCAAAACTATGCCAAAATAGCGAAAACAGCCCAAAATTTCAGTTCTGGCCGCAGAGGTAATCGTACGATTACCTTGATGTAATCGTACGATTACTTGCCTCATAGGTAATCGTACGTTTACATCTAAGTAACCGTACGATTACTTCTGGATGAAGGTAATCGTACGATTACCTTGAGGTAAACGTACGATTACTTCTGGTCTTCCACCATTCAATCTTCAACTTCTTGCTCTTTTTCCTTTCGTCTTCACTTCCCGAGCATCCCTTTGAGCCTCCAACCTTTCCGAAGTTCACTTTTGCTCCAATGTCACGTCCCGAGCTCCCGGTTCCTGAAAACCACAACACGAGAAACATACCGGAAGATCAAACGTGATAAAATATAGCCAAAATCAATGCAAAAAGTGCCCGGACTCATCATTAACGTGCAAAGACTCAACATGCTCAACTTTAGCAAGAAATGATCCAAAATCTATCAAAACGCATCGGAATACACGCAAAACGGTAAGGAAACATATAAGAATATAACTCCAAATATGGAGTTATCAGTTAACAGTTATAGCAAACTAAATTGAAGCACGTTTAACAATCCAGAAACATAAAGTTCTCATTTGGGAGAATTCTCTTATTATAACACTCTCATATGGGAGAGATGGGATTACAATCCTCTCATATGGGAGAGGAGATTGTGTAAATCGTAACCATACAAGAGATTAAACGACGTTATAATAAAACGCATGAAATAAGAGAAGTCAGGGATAGTACTTCTTAATCCAGCGCATGTTGTTTGAACTCGGGGTTGAGGTTGTGCCGTGCAACCTTCGTATGCTGCAATAGCCACTGTCGAAGACTTCTGTGACTTCGAAGGGTCCTTCCCAATTGGCTGCGAACTTTGGGTGAGTCGCTTCTCGCATGCAGTGGTCAGATGCGCGCAAGACCAAGTCTCCAACTGCGAAATCTCTTCGCTGGACTGTCTTATTGTAAGCGCGAGCAATCCTTTCTTGATATCGCTTGTTGGTCCTTTTGGCTTGTTCTCGCTTTTCCTCTAGCAAGACTAAGTCATGATCGCGTTGATTTTCGTAGAGTGCGTGGAAGGCTAGCCTTGCCGAATTGACTCTCACCTCCGCAGGTACCACGGCCTCGGCCCCATAGCATAGTAAGAATGGTGAGGCCCCCGTGGGCGTCCTTGGAGAATTTCGGTAGGCCCACAGAGCCATGCTTAAAGAGTCGGCCCACTTTTTGTGGTCATCTGCGACCATCTTGCTCAAAATTCTCAACAGCGTTTTGTTGGTCGCTTCGGCTTGTCCATTTCCCTTCGGGTAATAAGGGGTAGAACATATCTGCCAGATATTGTACTCCGCTAATTTCGCAGCTACCTGGCGATTAACAAAGGGAGTACCGTTATCTGAAAGAATGGTGTTTGGGATTCCGAACCTGCATATGATGCTTTCCTGGATGAAGTTGACCACAGCTAGCGCATTTGCCGTCTTCAGTGGTATCGCTTCCACCCATTTGGTGAATAGCTCAGTTGCGGTGAGAATGAAATGATTCCCGTGCGACGTTGGTCGGATGGGACCGATGAAGTCCAAAGCCCATGTGTGAAATGGCCATGGTGTTCCTAATGCATGTAGATCCACGGCGGGAGCGTGCACCAGGTTTCCTTTGAACTGGCACTCCTGGCAGCGTCGTACTTTGGTGCGGCAATCGGCCTCCATCGTGGGCCAGAAATATCCAATTGAGAGGAGCTGCCTGCATAATTTCGCACCTCCTTGGTGTTCCACCTGATGAGAAAGGTCCATGACTTCTTGTGCTTCTCCGCCGTCTAGACATCGCAGCAAGTTGCCCTCGTGACCTCTTCGCCAAAGCAGGTTTTCCTGTACCACATATCGGGATGCTTTCCTCTTCAATTTCTCGACTTCTTTTCTTGATTCAGGCACGGTGCCCTGAGTGAGAAAATCAAAGAGTGGCTTCCTCCAGTCTGTGTCATCATCAGTCAGAGCGATGAGTAAAGAATCTTTGATTAGTGCGCAACTCTCGCACTTCCCTTGTATCAGGGCCGCGGCTGTTGACATGTCTGGCCAATGAATGCCATATCTCTGAGCCTT
The DNA here is from genome assembly GCA_023055425.1 of Linanthus parryae. Classification (NCBI taxonomy): domain Eukaryota; kingdom Viridiplantae; phylum Streptophyta; class Magnoliopsida; order Ericales; family Polemoniaceae; genus Linanthus; species Linanthus parryae. Next base: position 130,904,986 of record JALGPY010000001.1, read on the forward strand.
CCTGTAGATTGACACCTCGCTTTCTCCGCAAGCATGTTGGTGAATCTTTTCTAACAACAGTTGTCCCTCTCGCTCGGAGACGCATCGCATGAGTATTCCGCCAGGACCCTTGTAGTAAAGGGTGTTGTCATGTATGCAGTACCCCCTGGTGAGTGCCCAGCTTTCACTGCTTGTGCCTTCTGCGATAGCTTGTAGGATTGCTTTTCTCCAGTCTGTGTCATCCATGTGTTCGTCATCGTACGCATCTTCTGTCAATGCCGACGATGTTCGCACTTCAATGGAAATCCTTGCGGGACATTTGTTTGTGCTGACCTTAGATCCCAAGGTTGCTAAAGCGTCCGCATGCCTGTTGTCTGCTCGGGGCTTGTGCTCGTACCTCACATCGCAGAATTGCTGTACCAGCTTTTGCACTAAGGTGCGGTAAGACAGAAGATTAATCTCCTTCAAACCGTATTCGCCTGAGGCTTTCTTGACGATCAACTTGGAGTCTCCCATGACCGTCAGATTGCTTACTTCCAGAGTTTTTGCTGCGCGCAGTCCCGCTATGAGGGCTTCATATTCTGCTTCATTGTTTGTGACTGCAAAGTTGAGCTTCGCGGACATTTGTATGACCTCCCCATCCGGCTTGGTCAAGACTATCCCGATGCCTCCACCTTTCCTTGTTGACGAGCCGTCGAAGTGGAGCGTCCAATAGGGCACGTCGATTGCATAGATTCCAGGGCCTTCGAGGTCTTCTTCGATCACGGGCTCGTGACTGTTATCAGGGAACTGTGCCAACAGATCCGCTACCGCCTGCGACTTGATCGCTCGCGGTCTCACGCATGTGATATCATATTGAGAGATGGTCATGTACCATTTCGCCAGTCTCCCGCCGGGAGTGGTGTGTGTTAGCAGGTATCGTATGGGGTCGCTTTTTATGACCACTACTACTTTATGCGATGCGAAGTAGTGTTTCAATTTCTCTATCACGAAGAACAAAGCAAGGCAATGACATTCGATGTCTGTGTACCTCGATTCAGCAGGTTGCACGATGCGAGAGATGTAGTAGATAGGCCTTTCCTGGCCTTCGTACTCCTGAGCCAAGAGTGCTCCTATGGATCTCCTTGTTGATGTCAGATATAGCAGAAGCGGTGATCCCAGTTGAGGTGCGATCATTATTTTTGAGGATGTCAGCAAATCCTTCAGCTTTTCGAATGCAGCTTCGTGCTCCGGAGCCCAGTTGTACACGGCGTCCTTTTTGAGAAGAGTACTAAAACAGCATGTGATTTCGGCAATCGCTGGGATGAATCTCCGCAGATAGGATAGCTTTCCTAAAAACGTCTTCAAGGTGCTCTGGTTATGCGGCGGCGTCATGCCGGTTATGGCTGATACTTTCGCAGGGTCAGGCTCGATTCCTTGGCGATGAACTACGCATCCCAAGAATTTTCCTGATGTCACCCCAAATGCGCATTTCATGGGATTCATCTTTAGTTGAAAGCGTCTACATCTATTGAACACCTTCCGTAGATCTGCGAGGTGATCTGCTTCGTGCTTGGATTTAACCACCAGGTCATCCACATAGAATTCCACTTCTTTATGCATCATGTCGTGGAATAGAGCCATCATGGCCCGCTGATAGGTCGCACCCGCGTTTTTGAGACCAAAAGGCATCACTGTGTAATTGAACACCCCCACCGGAGTGATGAATGCAGTCTTCCGCGCGTCTTCGGGGTCCATCTTGATCTGGTTGTACCCGCTGAAGCCATCCATAAAGCTGAACATACGGTGGCCCGCTGTTGAATCGATAAGCAAATCGATGTTGGGTAATGGAAAATCGTCCTTGGGGCAGAAGCGATTGAGATCTCGGAAGTCCACGCAGATGCGGAGCTGTCCGTTCTTCTTCACCACTGGCACGATGTTGGCCAGCCACGTGGGGTGATGATTCGGCTCTATGAATTTGGCGTCCAGGAGTTTGACAATCTCCTGCTTAATTTTCACGTTAAGCTCCGGCCTGAAGCTCCTTGTGCTCTGCTTTACCGGCTTAGACCCTGGAATGATGTCTAAGCGGTGCATAGTGATGCTTGTATCCAGTCCCGGCATCTCATCATACTCCCATGCGAACACATCCTGGTATTCAGTTAGGAGCTGTAGCAGTCCTTGCTCCTCTTCGCTTGTGAGGTCCGCGCTTAGAAAGACTGGCCTTTTCTTTTCCTCGTTCGGGCTGAGGAACACCTCCTTTAGTTCTTGCTTTTGTGGTCTGGGCCTGTCTTCCATGCATTCAGGCGCCTCTTTGAGTTTCTCGTCTGGAGTGCCCTGTGTTGGCTCTTCTGTTAGCGCAATTTGCTCGATTTGATTGATTTGCCCAGGGATATCCCCATGCCCATGTGAGGACATCCCCGCGCACCTTCATATGCGATAGCACTTCTTCCCATTGGCGTAGAAGCTCTCTATCTCCTTGCCCTCGGGATCATGCCTTGCAATTCGTTTCAGGGTATACACATTCTTTCGATGATATGCGATACGCGGCGCTTCTTCGCGTGTAGGCGGTTTTTCCTTGGCATCTTCTCTTGTCACCATCACTCCCGCAGGTGACTGATCCTTGATGTCCTCCCAGAGAGGCAAAGGAGTAGGGTTGAATGGTCCCGGTGTTTGCTCATCCGCCATCTCGGTGAACCACACTGCTTCGCTAAGATGTGCTTCATCCAAATTGAATGGATTCGTTGAAGCTGGTATCTCGACTACTCTGTCGTTCCAGATAGCTTTCATAACCTGGTGAGTCGTCGAAGGGACTGCGTCGAAGCGATGAATCCAGGCTCGACCTATAATCATGTGGTACGTAGTGTTCGCGTCTATAACATAGAACTTCGCCGAACACTTGATTTTGCCAATCTGAACGCCCAGGCGGATCCATCCGCTCGTCATTCTAGAGTCGCTTCCGAATCCCATCAGCGGAGATGGACGCTTGACGATCTTATGCTCGGGGATCCCTGCTAGCTTCAGTGTGTGGAGCGAAACGACGTTGACTGCTGCTCCTCCATCAACGAATGCTCGTTTGAATTCGACACCATTGACGATGGCCGTCACGTACAGAGGCCTTTGGTGGCTCGCATCTGTCTTCTTGTCGCTGGCAGAAAAGGTCATGATCTTTTCTGTAGAGCGAGACGCCCTGATGACTTTCCCGTTGGAGACTACAAGATCCTCCTCGTAGTCCTCCGCTGTCCTTAAGATCGCCTTCGTCATTTCCGTCCGGCATTTCTCCGAGAAATTCATCTCGTCGAAGAATCTGCTGAAGCCGTGTGACCCCTTCATCCGGTCGGCACGCTCCTCTTCTGTGTCCATGCTGTAGTCTTTGTCTTCATGGACTTCGGCAATGATGGGTAGACCATCCTCTGCGACTTCTTCCAAGTCTACGATCGAGATCATGGCGACCTCCTTGCCTTTCGAGCCTTGCTCCGTATGAGCGGGAAGTGGGTTGTTGCGTACATCCTTCCTGTGATCACTGACGATCAGCTCGCCGTTTTTCATCTTCTGGTCAAACGCGAACCCGAGTTTCTTGCATTCAGCCGTGGGGTGCATGACCTTGCCGTGGTACTCGCACCACTTAGGGTCTCTCACCATCTCCTTGGAGGGTATCTTCTCAAGCGGCGGTAGGACACCGTCCTTGCGCCACTGCCTGCAGAGGTCGCTTGCCTCCTCTACGAAGCATGGTAGGGGTGGTACGTCGAAGTTCACAACCTTCGCTTGCTTCTGGGGTGAAACTGTATTGACCTCAGCTTCGCGTCCCCTCTTGTAACTGAATCTCCCGATCTTGTAGGTGGTGCCGCTCGAAGGTCGCTCCGGAGCGTTCTTCTTTTTCTGCCTCTCGACTATAGGCTCGATGTTCTTCGTGCATTCAATTAACTTTGAAAACGTAGGTGTTTGTAAATTGATGAGCATACCTTTGTATTCATCTCGCATGCACTGTAGGCATATCTCTACGAGCCGGCTTTCGAGCATTGGATCTTTGCACTCCAAGGATTTCGCCCTGAATTTCTTGATGAAAGTGATCCCGTCCTCCTCGCGCTTCTGATACATCCGCGAGAGATGAATCATTGTCACCTTTTCTTCCATCTGGAAGAACTTGGTGTAGAACTTCTGGACCATGTCGTCCCAAGTCTTCACGGATCCGGCTTCCAACGTTCGGTACCACTTGTACGCCACGTTCCCTAAAGATTTGGGGAATTCTCGCATCAGCAGTTTGGGATCAGCTCCGTATGGCCCCATGACATCAATGAAACGCATGACATGCTCATGAGCGTTTCCGTTGACATCCTCGAACTTGTCCCATTTGGGAGCTTTGTACCCCGCCGGGTTAGGCATGAGATAGATCTCTCGTGGAATGGGTGGATCGTTGTCAAGCTTCGGGATAATGGTATCCGCGAATGACTGATGAGCCAAAATAGTGTCCACGCGCTTCTGCAGAGACGTCATGCACTCTGGAATGCTTCCTTCGGCAGCTGAAGGAGGGGTTGCCGCAGGCGGAGGCGACACATACGCCGTCGAAGGATTAGGAACATACTGACTACTCGCATTGCCCCAGATCGCCGTTGGAGGAGGCAAAGGGTACTGCAGAGTCGGGTTAGACGCCAAAGCCGGGGGCTGAGGAGTGTGAGCAGCGAGGGGCAACATCTGAGCCATTGACCCCTGAATTGAAGGCGGCTGCGCAGTCGCCGGTGGAGTTTGCAGGTTAGGGTTGGGAGGCGTGGTTGACACTCCCGGTCCCGAAGCAGTAGGGCCTCCTCCTCCTTAAGAGACGGCGGTGGCTGACGAAGGATTTGGTGCAAGGGTACCCAGAACGGCCAAGATCCGTTCTAGCTGCTCGGATTGGGCTTTGAGAGCTTTCTCCTGGCCTTGAACAGTGGCGTCCAAAGACTCTAGTGTCGGTGTCTCGCCGGGAGTGGTAGGAGTACGGCGGGTCCCCTCTCCCGAGGCGGTTTCGGTGGAAGGCGATCTGTTGCTGATATCATCCTCCTGAGACATGGTTGCTTTAGTTGGTAAGTTCACGTCGGGTTCACCAAAATGTGCACAAGAGATTCCGGCGGGGAGACCTCCGTGTACACCGTATGTAGGGGATCAAGGATCGCACAGGAAGAGTGGGGTTGTGTGTAGGGAGAGAGTAAGGCAGTAGTAATGTCTGAGAGAGAGACAGAGGTTTGGCAGAGCTTCCGCGTATGGCAAGTGTGTTCTCCTTTGTATGGAAAGGTTAACGTCCTATATATAGCAGAGATCGTGACCGTTGTAGCGTGGTTAATGCGCCCATTGATGGCGGCTTAATTAGCTTAACCATAACGGCACGTTCGTCCGAGTATATAGGGACCGTTACAGCACGTGGTGCGCGAATACCGGAACCGTTACGAGGTTGACCGGGTTTGACCGGATTGACCGGGTTTATGGAGCTCGTGCCATAAATCTCTCAAAACAGTTACTAAAGGTCGCGTGCGGGCTTGGCTCGCACGCGACAGGGCTTACTCTAGCCTCCAAACCACAAAGTCCCTACAAGTCCCGTGCAGTGGTATGCGAGGGCTCTGTCTCGCAGCCCCCACATGGATCAGCTCGGCTGGTGATCCAGTGTGTGTGGAGCACAATATGGTGTGCTGGATGGTTGCCACGTGGCCAAGATCTGTCAGCTCAGAAAGCACTATCTACACCACCCAACCCACAAACCCCCAGAACTACCCACAAGTTTGTACCGAAAGATTGGAATCCTAGTCTTCTAAGCTTTGAATTGAAAAAACTAACCGAGTGTTTAGTTTCAGAAAGAAAAAGGAAAGAAGGGTCAAAAATTTTAGTCAACTTAAACACATCACGAACTGCAGCGCGTTGACCAAGACCTCTGCAGTTCCAAGCTATGGCATTCATGGCGCCCGTGGAGGTTGTTGCGGGACAACCTTCCTAAACCCGCTATGAATAAGAAAGGGTTTATTCCTACCATGCAACGCCCTAGATGCAAAAGGAGATTCAGAAACAGACACAAAAGGTTTCCTATGACATTTAAGCTGACGAATTAAGGACCAAAAGAAACGGTTACCTGGGGGATTAATAAGATGATGAACAGGGGATAGACGAGGTCGCTTACCGTGATTTTATCCTTCCTCCTCCTCAAGTCTCCATTGATTCCTCTTTTTGGGTGGTACCACAGCAACTTGTTTTTCAGCTTCCTGGTTCTCATCCTTTCCTTTCCCCCTATCCTTCTCGTCTTGTGTCCTCCCATCAGTTTCATCCTCATCATCACTGATAATGATAATCTCCTGTTTGTTGTTGCCCAGTCTTGGCGGATCTGCAATTTCTGGGATAAGAGCCTCCAACATATCAAGCTTCCTCTCCATAAGCTCCTCCATAGCTTCATGATGCAACTCCCACTCTGATTCTTCATCACTGGACCATGTCTCCAACTCCGAGATTTTTATTTTAAACGCCGGCCAAGTACAGATCGGCTCCACATCAATCACTGGAATGATCTCAAGAACCCCTTTTCGTTGCTTACTTCACTCATTTGTTTCCATACTTCCTCCCCCTTCATTTCTATGTCCTTTGGCTGTTTCATCCCCATTTGACTCTGAGCCTCCTTGTTGATGGTTGTTGTCTTGCCTGAACTCTCCCCCTTCTCCATTGTGGTAAAAAACTCTTCCGGAGCTAACTGCTTCCCTTTTATAGCCTCTTCCTTGTCTATCCCAACGGTTTTATTCTCCTCTTGAACCGATTCCACCCCCCTTTTGACCTTGGGAACTCAAAAGAACCGGTTCATTCACCTCGGTACCAAGCGAAACGCCGCGTTGAACATCTGTGGGTCCCTCTATGCTTCCTCCCGAGACCACTATGTCTTCTTCCATCTGAATCGTCTCTTTGTTTCCCCCAACCCTATCCACCGGAATCTCTCCCGTTGCAATTAAATACTGCAACCTTAATGCAGCTTGTTGGAGTACTCCCAAGGTAGTGACAGGTTCATTTAATCTCACAGTTAAGTTTGGAGGGGGTGAAAGTGGAGTGAAGGGGGAGTGAACAGAAGTGGGGGATTGGAAAGACTCTTGTGGAGCAGTAGAATCGTCAGAATGTGAAGAGGTAGACGAGACCACATTAAATACTAGGTTTTGATGCTCTCCTATAAAAGGTGGTGAAACTTGTTGAATGGGTTCGTTTAGGTCATGCACCATCACCTTGGTGGATCTATTAGGTCCGTAAAGCCGGAAAGCCCTAATCCTAGGGGAGAACAGAGGGAAATGATGTTCAAACATAACTTGCACCACATTTTCAAACCCAGCCTCATGATACCGTTGGTTGAGATAGTCTACCACCATCCAATCCTCCCATTCACACCTAGAAACCTTGTGCCCAATTCTTTCAAATTTTAAACAAACTTTGAAAATTCGTTCATACCTAAAATAGAGCCAAGTTGGTTCCCCATCAAGCAAATGAAGAAAAGAACCTGGTATCAACGGTTGATGCGGGTCAATTCTGATGCGTATCCTGAAAAAGTCCATGTTTATCACCCTGTGATCATTCCAGTCGATTTCTAGCACTTCTCGTGCAAGCTTTCCAAGATCCTCAGCCAGCTGAAACAAAAAATACTCCATTGGCACCCCCATGCACCTACATCCACACTTTAGTGGTAGGGAACTCAACATCCGCAAGAACCAGGTTAGGACTTCTTTCTTTCAACATTAGAGCTTTCCCCCTAATAGATACCAAACTCTCTTTAATTAGGGCCTCCTTGTCTTGAGGGTCCAGACAGTGGAAAAGAAAAACATTTTGTTTTCTTTCCACAACCACCATGTTCAAAGTACCCCAGCATGCATGCACTTCTTCTTGCACTACGGTTGAGGGGGGTGGACTCTCATCGAGGAACTTCCCAATGAAAGTGTTATGCCATAAGTTACGGAGGGATGACATAAGAATAGGGTTAACAATAATTGTAGGACCTTGTCGAGGCAAGGGCACAAAGTGTGGATCGAAAATCTGATAATCTGGACTGGAATCTGGAGAGTGAGGCTCCATGAGAAAGCAGAATGAGAAAAAGAGAGGGAGAGGCAAACCCTAAAAACAAGTCACACTAACCCTAAAAGTCTATCTCAGAACCCTAATGCCCTAGGAGATTTCTAATTGGTGGAAACGGTCGGCATGCAAGACCGGATGAAGCCCTATGAGAGAGGCACTATCACCGGCCTAATAACCCTATTTTAACCCTAATCGCAGTCAAACCACAGACTATGGTTAAGCCATGCAAAATCTCCAAGAAAGAACTTTAGGCTTCATCAGTCATGAACATTATTGAAAAACTCCACCAGAGATGTCAGTCTTTAAGCCTTCTTGAACCAAAAAAGATGTCAAGTGATCGTTTAGATGAGTGAGGAGTCAGGGTACCCCTTTCCTCTTCCTTGTTTACGTGAAGAAAATCAAAAAAGATCTTGCAGACTTAAACAATCGACCTCTCCAAAAACGTTTCTTGAGGTTTTGGAAGTTGCAGTAATAATGATGCAGGGACAGCTCCTTGATGGCGTAGTCAGAACAAGAAGAAGATGAAGATACCACGCTTCCTTTACTCCTTTCCTCTTCCCACTGTTGCCACTTCGGAGTAGGTCGAAATCCAAGAACAGATAGAAAACAAAGAAGACCTTTGTGAAAGATCACAAATGAAAATTGTAAAAAACTAAGAGTTTGAAAGAAAAAAGGATGAGAAGATGAAGAGATCACTAAAATGATGGGAAAGCTTTGAGAAGAGCAGAGAACCTAGAGATCACTAAAAGTATGTAACCTGTACCTTGTGAGATTTTGCACAATTTCCCAGAAGAAAACTTCTTCCCTAAGGAAATCTAAGTGAATAAAATTTATGATAAAGGTGTTATTGACCAAGAAATGAAAACTTGTGAATCTTCCCCGTATCGGTCGAAGGAGGATTGTAACAAACAACTGGCTATGAATTAGAGATTCTCCTTTATATCAATCATATCTCTCCTCCGCTGCTACTATTTAGTTGTTGCGTAAAGGCGGAACCACCGGAAACCGAGGTTGTGTTACAGAGCAACACTTCGAAATGCATTTTTCTTGCTCTAGTTTTAGTATCTGCTCTCGTTTCTGGAGCCAAACCTTTTTAGTGATGGAATTTTAAAGAAAAAATGGTGGGGAAAGATTGGATCCAAAACTGTTTAATGGTTATGGTAAGGCAATGACAATAACTGGATAGTGCTTAACTAGAGTACGGATTTGGATCCTCTCCCTGCTTTCCTCCAGTCCCTGCAGTCCCTTGTGGACCGTTCGATTAAACGCAATATTAATACACGTGGCCTTTCGATTTCCCTTTCCCCATTAACGAAGAAAGATATACCACTGTATTTAACAAAGGAGAGAGAAACACAAGGCCACACACAAATCGAGTCAGTCACATGACAGTCTCTCTATTTACTCTGTCTCACACCGCCACACAAGAGCTTCGGCTGACAACCCTTTCACCATGACAGTTCTAGTTGGTGTGAGGACAGAGAGAGAAAGCAAACAAATCAACAAATCAATGACCTTTGATCTCTGCAAGCAAAGATGAAACACTAATGGTGCGTTTGGATGTGGTATAAAAACACATAAATTCATTAAAACTCGGAATTTAAGATCCCGGCATTATAGATGATGTGTTTGGATAACCCAAAGGAAGGATTTGCAAAATTCCAAGTCATTTAAAATGAGGATTTCGAATCACCAAATCCCGATCTTTGATGTAACCAAAACATGTGTCATTTTAAGTTCCACGCACTCATCAGCTCTCGCCACCGCGGTAGGTGGCCATCGCCATCCGTTGCCACACCACGTTTCACCCATTGCCGCCACCACGACTTCGGCTACCGCCGTCCTTTTCAGCCATTATCGCCACCCCCAGAACCACCAGTCTAACAACACACACCACCGTGACCGCCACCGCTACCATTACAGTAACTTTACTGCCTAAAAAAATGACAAACAACTCATCGAGTTCACAACATTCCCTACGATCTGTCCGTGAGAAAGACAAGCTCTCTGGAACCAAATTCCTTGATTGGTACAGAAACTTGAGAATTATTCTCAAGCAAGAGAAGAAATTGTACGCAATAGAGGAGCAAGTTCCAGCAGGTCCAGAGAACAATACCCCTGCATCCCTAAAGGCGTATCGAAAGCGTGTTGATGACGCTAATGATGCGTCCTGCCTTATGCTATGCACCATGACTTCTGAGCTTCAGAAGCAACACAAAAACATGAATGATGTCGATATGATCGGGCATCTGAAGCAGCTCTTCCAAGAGCAGGCAAGGGTTGAGAGGTATGAGGTCTCTAAGGCATTGTTCAAGTGTCATCTAGCAGAAGGGAACCCGGTGGGACCCCATGTACTCCGTATGATCGGGTACTTGGAGAATCTCGCCCGAATGGGGTTCCCGGTTGGCCAAGAGTTGGCAACCGATCTCGTGTTGCAATCGTTGCCCGAGAGTTATGGACAGTTCATCATGAACTATAACATGAACGAGATCGTGAAACCACTGCCAGATTTGCTCAATATGTTGAGGACAGCTGAACAAAGCATCAACAAGGGTAAGGGCAAGGCCATTATGATGGTACAGATAGGAAAGGGCAAAAGGTTTGCCTCATCCTCCAAAGGCAAAGGCAAGTCAGTTTCCAAGTCCAAGGAACCTGCCCTTAAGCCTGTTGGTGGGATTGCCAAAAGGTGTGACTAAAGGTGAGTGTAACTACTACAGTCAGCCTGGACACTGGAGGGGGAACTGCCCAAAATATCTGAAAGACAAGAGGCTTGGAATAGTGATTCCACCACCACCAGGTATTTTTATTGTAGATGTCAATTTAACTGTCTCTACATCATGGGTATTAGATACTGGATGTGGAACTCACATTTGTCGAAATGTGCAGGATCTAAAGAGAAGTAAAATATTGGCTAAAGGGGAGATAGATATGCGCGTTGGGAATGGAGCAAAAGTTGTTGCGTTGGCCGTAGGCATGTGCGAGCTATCTCTGCCTTCAGGATTAGTTTTAGAATTAAATAATTGCTATTTTTTTGCTTGCTACGAGCAGAAACATTATTTCTATTTCTTGTTTGGACAAGGAAGGTTTTGTTATTTCAATAAAGAACAATTGTTGTTCCTTTTATTTTAATAATATTCACTATTTTAGTGCGCAATTATTTAATGGGTTGTATGTCCTTGATCTAAGCAATCCTGTCTACAACATTAATACCAAAAGGACTAAAATACATGATTTAAATCCTGCTTACTTATGGCACTGTCGTTTAGGCCATATAAACGAGAAGCGTGTATCTAGACTCCATAAGGATGGATTACTAGACTCATTTGATTTTGAATCATATGAGACATGTGAGGCTTGTTTATTGGGAAAAATGACAAAGTCCCCTTTCAATAAGAAAGGTGAGAGGACTAGTGAACAATTGGCGCTCATACATAATGACGTGTGTGGGCCATTTGCCACGCCTGCCAGGGGTGGTTACGTCTACTTCATTACATTTACTGATGATTACAGTAGATATGGATTTGTGTACCTTATGAAGGCCAAATCCGAATCCTTTGAAATGTTTAATGAATTCAAAAGTGAAGTAGAGAAGCAACTTGGAAAAAGTATCAAGGCTCTACGATCGGATCGTGTAGGAGAATACTTGAGCCAAGAGTTTGACGACTATCTTAGAGAGTGTGGGATCGTGTCCCAACTCACTCCACCCGGAACGCCACAATGGAATGGCGTGTCTGAGAGGAGGAATCGAACCCTATTGGATATGGTTCGATCTATGATGTGTCAAACCGACCTTCCATTATCATTTTGGGGCCACGCTCTATTAAGTGCAGCTTTCACCATTAACCGTGTTCCATCTAAATCAGTCATGAAGACACCACATGAGATGTGGAGTGGTAGGCGTCCCACACTGTCGTTCATGAGGATTTGGGGCTGCGTTGTCTATGTAAAACGTTTACAATCAGACAATCTAGGGCCAAAGTCAGATAAGTGTAAATTTGTGGGGTACCCTAAGGAAACTAAGGGTTACTACTTCTACAATCCAACCGAGAACAAAGTGTTTGTTGCTCGTACCGGCGTGTTTCTAGAAAGAGAATTTGTCTCTAAAGAAGCAAGTGGGAGGACTGTAGAACTTAAAGAGATTCAAGAACCACAAATCACTGGACCGATTATGGAACATGAACAGGAACCACAAGCATTTGTGGAACAACTTGTTCAGGTAACACAAGAGCTTCGTAGATCTAGTAGACTGCGCCAGGAACCCGAGAGGTATGGACTTCTCGTGACCGATTTCGGTGACACAATGCTCATAGATGATGAGCATACTACCTATGAAAAGGCCATGAAAGGTCCAGACTCTCAGAAGTGGCTAGAAGCCATGAGATCCGAGATGGAATCCATGTATACCAACAAAGTATGGACTTTGGTGGAACCACCTGAAGGGGCGCGGCCCATAGGGTGCAAGTGGGTCTTCAAGAAGAAGATCGACATTGATGGTAACGTGATTACCTATAAGGGCCGATTGATGGCTAAAGGATTCAGACAGATTCATGGTATTGACTATGATGAAACCTTTTCACCAGTCGTTATGACCAAATCCATCCGAATCCTACTTGCAATTGCAGCATACTACGACTATGAGATTTGGCAGATGGATGTCAAAACAACATTCCTTTATGGGAATCTCCTCGAGGACGTGTATATGATACAGCCAGAGGTTTTTGAGGATCCAAAGCAAGCCAACAAAGTTTGTAAGCTGCAACGATCCATTTAGAAGCTTCTAGGAGTTGGAATCGACGTTTTGATGAAGTAGTCAAAGAGTTTGGCTTCATCAGAAACGAAGATGAGTCTTGTGTCTACAAGAAGGTTAGTGGGAGCTCTGTAACTTTTCTGGTCTTGTATGTGGATGACATACTACTCATTGGAAACGACGTTCCCATGCTGCAATCTGTTAAAGATTGGCTACGTAAGTGTTTCTCAATGAAGGACTTAGGGGAAGCAGCCTATATACTCGGTATAAAGATCTATAGAGATAGATCTAAGAGACTGCTGGCCTAAGTCAAAGTACATAATTGTATTGAAAACATGTTAGCTTTATAGTGGATTTGTATTATCAAATGTGATTTTATTTATTTTTTGTTTAATAATGTAAATTTATTTTAGGAGGTATGGCATCCACAATTATGAAAAGTTCCAACCCAACTACAGGATGTGGGACACAAATTTATGAAAAGAGTATCTTTACCAATTTTTCGGGTTCGAACCAAGAACTTCATGCAGAAATATATGAAATGTTTAAAAACTCTACCACTTGAGCTAGCATCTATTTTCAAGAGTAAAAAAAATTAGTACTATGCTATTAGTGAATCATTTCCTCAAAATGATTTTAAAAAATACCATGAGAGAGAAAATATATTTTGAAAAAAAATGCAGTGTACTTTTCTTAGTGCATTGACTACGTTCCACGAAAGTCGTGGAAGCTTCCTAATAGATGTGATCAAGGGAAACAAGACCGCAAATATTCCTAATGGATGTACACACTACTCGTAGCGGACTAGCAGAACCAGTGTGCTAACTCATTGTTTCCGAAAAGTTTATATTTATGATTTATTTTAACTTGCTCATAATTTTATCAGCATTTTCTTTTTTTTTTTTTTGAATGAAAACCATTTATTAACTGGGCTGGCCATTAAAGCGGCCCAACTCATCAGAAGAAAGAACGGGACCAACCCAAACTGGTGGCCCGTTAGTACAAATATAACTTCTCTGAGACGCTAGAGCTTTTTGGGAGAATAAGTGGGCGCATGCGTTCCATCTCCTTGAAACGTGTACCACCGCGTGGCCACTTGTCTTCTCGAGGAGCTTTAATGAGGCTTCGAGAGAACTCTCCACCTCTGTGATGTCTTCTGGGTCTTTCCTCTGTAACCGTCTGTTCATCTCTCTAACCATTGAGAGAGAGTCAGACTCGATCCAGAGAGATCTAAAACCACTCTCTATGGCAAAATTGATTCCCTCTCTTATACCTTCTGCTTTCGCCGCCTTCGCAGAGATGGAGAACGGAATTGGTTTTGCCTTCCCGGCGATGAAGACGCCCGTATCAGATCTGATGACTGCACCTACACTTGCTTTCTTTTTTGAAAGATTCCATGCGGCATCTGTGTTGACAATAACCCAGTTCTCCGGCGGCTTCAACGGTGGAGTCTCCGGAGCAGGGGAGGTCTGAGCCGGAGCTAGATCTGGAGACAAAGCTCTTCCAGTGACTTCTGCAAGGTAATCTTTTACATGCATCACCACTTCTCCTGGTTTCTGTTTGATTTTCTTGAAAATAAGAGAGTTCCTATTCTTCCACAGGAGCCAGATAAGGATGCACATCACTATCCTTTCCTCTGTTTTTGCCGCAAGAAAAGTATCGACCCACCAGACTTTAAAATGGGTGTTGGATTTTGGAACAAAGTTTGGGCCGAAAAGCTCATTCCAGCAAGATCTTGCAAATTGACAAAACAAAAACAGATGAGTCTCATCTTCCCTTTCTCTTGAACAAATTGGACAAATACTGTCGATTTTTATCCCTTTTTTTAAGAGATTTTCTCGAACCGGTAAGCTTTTAAGGAAAGCTCTCCAGGTTGTGTAGAGGACACGTTTTGGAAGTTTGATTTTCCAAAAGATCCCCCACCAGTCTGGGGATGGGTTCGAACTACTACCAGTTTGCTGGATTTGCTTCATTTCTTCTTGACTCTTTAGTAACTGGTAGCCCGATTTAACTGTATAATTGCCGGACTCCGAATAATGCCAGATTAGTCTGTCCGCCACTGGTTCTGGTGGGATTGTGATACGTAAAATCTCCTGTACATCTTCTTCCCAAAAATATTGTTTTAATCTTTTCTCATTCCAATTTCTCTCTTCTGTAATCAGATCTGAGACCATAACCAGAGCGTTCGAGTTTCGCAGAGGAGTATGAGGTTTAAAGCTGTCCGGTCGAAACAACCAGGGGTCGGTGAATGCATTCAATCTCTCACCGTTGCTAAGTCTCCATCTACACCCACTGAGCACTAATTCCTTGCTAGCCATAATGCTCTTCCAGAGGTAAGAGCTATCTTGTTTTGCTGTAGCTTTCAAAAGGCCCGAATCTTTATAATATTTGTGTCTCATGATTCTTGCTAATAAACTTGAAGGGTTCATTAGGAGTCTCCAGAATTGCTTTCCTAACATTGCAATGTTGAAAATCTGCAAGTGACGAAAGTTAAGACCTCCTTCCTCCTTTGATTTCTTCAACTTTTTCCAAGAAATCCAACTAATGCGTTTTTGTTTATCGTCAGAGCCACACCAGAACTGTGCCATGGACGCTTCTATCTTATCACAGAGAGTCGTGGGCAACTTGAAACAACTCATCGAGTATGTGGGAACAGCTTCTACCACTGATTTCAGGAGGACTTCTTTCCCTGCTTGTGAAAGGTATTTTTCATTCCAGTTTGAAAGCTTATTTTGAATTTTGTCTGGAATGTGCTGAAAACTTGTCATCTTCTTCCTCCCCATTTCTGTAGGAAGGCCAAGGTAACGCTCGTGTAAGGACTCCTTCTTCACACCGCAGAGGGCACTCAGCTGGGAACTCAATTCTTCAGAGACGTTTGAAGAGAAGACTGCTGAGGATTTAGACAAGTTTATTTTCTGGCCAGTAGTTCTCTCATAAATCTGTAATAAAGTAGTTAGGGTTTCTACTTCATTTGTTGTAGCCTTTGTAAAAATAAGGCTGTCGTCGGCAAAAAAGAGGTGTGAGACCTTAGGGCCACCTCTCGACGCAGCCACCCCTGTAATAGCTCCCATAGACATAGCTTTCGTGAGTGCTCGAGAGAGAAATTCACCGCAAAATAAAAACAAATAAGGAGAGATTGGGCAGCCCTGACGAAGCCCCCGCTTGGGCACAACATTACCAACCACCTGCCCCTTAAAAACAAAGGAAAAAGTAGGCGTAGTAATACAGTCTTCAATCAAATTAATCCATCTTGGCCCAAAACCCATTTTCCTTAGGATTTGTAGAAGAAAAGGCCATTCAACACGGTCGTAGGCCTTACTTCTGTCCATTTTGAGGGCTAAGTAACCTTCTTTACCTTTGAATCTGTGTCTCATCGAGTGCAGAATTTCAAAAGCCACAATAGTATTGTCCGTGATCAATCTCCCTGGAACAAAGGCAGATTGACTTTCGGAAATAATAGAAGGTAGCACACTTTTTAATCTGTTAGCCATAATTTTTGACACTAGTTTGTAAATAACAGTGCATAAACTTATGGGTCTGAGATCTGCGGGTTTACGCACCTGTTTGATCTTGGGGATCAGGGCGAGAAGAGTGTGATTAAAGCAAGCCACGCTTTCTTCGCCATTCAAAATACGTATCACACAACTTCCCACATCAGCTTGTAATGTGTTCCAGTATTTCTGGAAAAACAGGGCTGGGAAGCCATCAACTCCTGGGGCTTTTAAGGGCCCCATTTGTTTAAGGCTTTCAGTGACTTCCGCTAGAGTGTACGGTTGCTCCAGAAAATCACGGTCCTCCTGACTTATGCCCACGTCAACCATCTCTAGCAAGTCGTTTATTTCCTCAATTTGTGGCTGAGAGGAAGTAAAAATTTCTTCAAAGTAATCTGTCAAGGCACGGATGATATCTTCGTCCTCCGTCTTCCATTCACCATTATTATCTTCTAAACCTTTAATGGTGTTTCTCGCTTTTGGAGAGGAGGCCTTCTTGTGAAAGTAGGCTGTATTTTTATCTCCACTTCGCAGCCATTGGATCCTAGATCTTTGCTGCCATTGCTTTTCGTCCTTTAACAATAGATCTGCCAAGGCACGTTTAGCTTCTCTACATTGAAAAGCAATCCTGGCAGTTTGCTTTACCCTCTGAAGGTTTGCAATCTTCCTTTTCAAAAGCTGAATTTGTTTTTTGACGTTTCCAAAGCACTTTTTGGACCATATCTTCAGCGAATCAGCACACACTTCCAGCTTTTCCTTCACATGTAGGGGGGATTGCCAAGCAGCAGTGATTGTGTTATCACACTCCCCGTTTTGAAGCCATGCCGCTTCAAAATGAAAGCGTTTCGTACCCATTACAGTGCCAGCATCATTCTGTGAGCCAAACCGAAGTTCAATTGGACAATGATCCGATGTTGCAGCCACCAAATGGTTTACCCGAGCATAACCAAATCTCATCCTCCAACTAAGATTGGCAACGACCCGACCTAGACGTTCCCTTATGTTTGCATCATCTTCGCGGTTATTGTTCCACGTGAAAGGATTCCCATGGAATCCGAGGTCCTTGAGGTCACAATCTCTAAGGACATCTTTGAACTGGTTGGAATGGGTACTAGAAATACCCCTTCCTCCCTCCTTTTCTTCTTGAGAGAACACTTCGTTGAAATCTCCCATAACACACCATGGAGCGTCTCCATGTGGTTTTAAACGGGTCAGCAGACTCCACGAGTGATGACGTTCCTCTCTGTCTGGATTGCCATAAAATCCAGTGAAAAACCAGTGGTCCAAGTCACTTTCAGCTTTGACAAGAGCATGAATGTGACCTGGAGATCTAGAGATGGGGATGACATCCGTGGTATCATCCCAAAGAAGGGCCAGACCGCCACCTCGACCATGGCTGTCTACATAAACCCCTTTTGCATACTGAACCTTTTTCCGTATCGAATTCATCTCATGTGCTTGTAACCTAGTTTCCATGAGAAAAACTAGGTTAGGACGGCTTTCCTTCACAGAATCGCAAAGGGATGGAACGTTGCAGGGGTTTCCAAGCCCCCGCACGTTCCAGCTTAGTGCGATCATTGGTCTAGGCAGAGCTGCTTAGCAGACTCTGCCTCTGGTATACTTTGGGTTGGCACTGATTCACAATCCATGATTTCTGTAACTCCATCCTTTCCCACCTTTCCTGCACTGACATGATTCTCATCTTGCAAACCAGGGGGCGTCTTAGCAAGGTCTAAGTTGCAGGATCGTTTGCCCCCTCCCATCAGTAGGCCTTCATCTAATGCCGATAAGTTAAGCTGACCAAGTGGTTTCCTCTTAGCTACGCCGCTGTCTTCACGCCCCTCCTTCTCCTTGGTTCTTGCTTTGTCCTTCATATTAACTCTCTTCCTTTTCGGAATTGACTTTGCACTGAAAGCTACTCCTTTTGGAAGGGCAATCTTTTCTAGACTACCCATATCAAAATTGGGTTTATCCCCAGCAGGTGGGATGAACTCAAGATTAGGGAAAGATTTGATTGGCCAAGAATTATTTGAAAAATCAGTCCCTTCAGTGGCGGGATTAGGATAGGATTTCGGATTCCATTTCAAAGATTGGGGAATATCCCCTATCTTTGACTTCCCCTTGATTTTCTGCCCTCCTTGATCCTTATCCTTTCCGGATTTACCAGAATACCCCTCCTTTGTATTGCGTTTTCCATCTTTACCCTCCTTACCGTCGGTTGCCGGAGCTCTGCGCTTTCTCGTCGGTCTTTCCAGCAGCCACTTCCCGAATTCTGGAATTTTGTCAGCTTGGATCATGGCTTCTCGTTTTTCACAACGATTTGCTCGATGATCCAAGCAGCCACACCATTCACAGACATAGGGAATACGCTCATACGAGAGATTCGCCCAGACTTTCTCACCACTAGCGGTTTCTACAACTGCTCTTCGACGGAGAGCCTTGTAGGTCTTGATTCTGGTCCGGGCACGGATACATCTATCTTTTGCATCTCCTTCGATATGAATAGATACCCGTCCTACCTCTCCAATGGAAGCAGCAATCATGGATCCCACATCCTCGTGAATAAGATGCAGGGGCAAACCCTTTATCTGTATCCACACCCACAGATCGTTAAATTGATTAGAGTTATGAGTACCCAAAACATCCCACTCTTTTAGAAGAAGGAGTTGGTCATCAAAACTCCAGGGTCCGCCAAAAAGGGCCTTGTCCATGGCAATTTTGGTACCAAATCTGAAGATGAACCTATTCCCTCCATCTTCCATAATCTTCAGGTCTTCCTCAGGGCACCACAATCGCCGGAATAACTCTTTCATACTGTGGGTGTCGATTTTCCCATCGCCAATGAACTTTCCCACCAAACAGAGTTTCCAGTCCTCCCTAACTTTGTTGCAAATCTCCTCTCCGATAATCACCACTTTCTTTTCGTCATCAGAAAGGGTGATTCGGTTCTCCCATCCTTCATCATCCCAATCCATCGATCACAAGATAGTAATAATATTGATCAAGAATGATCAATTAACTCATTAAATGGTAATGTGTAGGAACATAACCAGAAATAAAATGTCAGCATTTTCAACAATTGTCATGTGAAATCTTTCTTGCCTGTTCTATCACATAATATAAGTTATTACACTGCGTAACATATTTAGATACCGTGGAAAATGGAGAATGAAAAGAAAAAAACGACCAGTTGAAGTAGGGCAATGTTGAGTGCTGTAGTTCCAATTCCACTGATGGGGAAAATGTTTATATTCCCTATTTGTAATCAGTTCACACCCTCCTTCAACACTAATCATAAGAAAGTGAGCCACTCTACATATTGGACGATTGACCTGAATCACAAATACAAGTGGAAACTAGAAAGTTGTCGATGCGGGGGACAAACACTCAGGGAATACTATTACTAGAAGCTTTCCTTCAAATGAAAGTCTACCTATGATTATTCATTTTTGATAATGTTATAAAAAAACGTGTGGATCCATTTTGTTGAGAAGAATAAGTTTATGACATCACGAATCAGGTAGCTCAAGTGGTAGAGTGTTGGAAGCCCCTGCATGAGATCACGGGTTCAAGCCCTGTTGACGACAAAACAATTACTCAAAAAAAAAAAAAAAAAAAATCAGAATATCATGTCATAACTCCTACGACCTGATGGCAAGAGAGAACAAGCCCTCTAATGTTGTTAAAATCTTGTATCTTATCTACCTTATTTAAAAGAAGCACTTGGCCATTTTGACGTGCTGAATTGACGATTTTGCCCTCTGTATTTACTGGAATTAGAAAGGTGTTGTGAGTGGGTGGTACTGTAATTTATGATGTAATTGGGGGGCTTCACTTAGTGGGAGGTGTTTCCTTAATTTTACGATTTTGTCCCTGCAGTGGCTTGAAATTACAACATGCAACAGAGTGAGTTGGGTGCCATTCACGGTCTAACAGGGGCATTTGTTGGTGTTGCCCCTGTCTCTTGTGCCTTATCAGCTGGGTGTCTAACTGTTAATTTGACTATTTTGCCCTTGCTCTTAGTTTAATTTTCAGATTTGTATCTTTGGTATTTCTGTAATTAACGTGATCAAATGCCCCTCACTGCTTGAGATTTTTTCCTTCCGGAAGCAGCTTCAAAGAAAAGCTAGAGTTAAGCTTTCATTTGGGCTCTGTTTGGTTCGCAGTAAAATGTTTTACAAGGGAAAATATTTTACACGTAAAATGTTTTCCCTGAAAAAGCTTTCCCTGCAATTATTTTCTCGTGTTTGGTTGACTCTTGCCAAAATAGTGGGCCGTGACGGAAATGACAGTGATGGATGGCCGTGAAGGTGGGTGGCGTGATGGGTCGTGGTGGAAGTAGGTGGTAGTAGTGGTGGAGGTGTTAGTATGACTTGTTGTGCTCCTTCACTCTCCGGAAAATGGCTTACGGATTTGAAATGTATAAATCATTTTACATCATCTGAGGGAAAACATTTTACAGGAAAACATTTTACTTCCAACCAAACAGCACCAAAACACCAAAACAAGGGAAAACATTTTACAGGAAAATATTTTACCACCAAACAAACGGAGCCTTGATGTCTCTGCTCAGTCTCTCTCTCTCTCTCTCTGAAGAATGCGATTTTGTCTCTTTCTTCGTCGACGGTGAAGATAGAAACCGGCGCAGCGATGCGTCACGGCACTCGCCTCATCTTCCTCGACGCTCTGTATGCTCCTGATTACTTGGCGAAAGTGCCCTAAGCCATGTAGTTTTACTCTGTTCAGCTGCGATCGATTGGGGGTGGATGCTAGGGTTTTGGTGGTGTTGATTTGGGAATATGGCAGTGGAACAACCCCCCACCCCGGTACGAGTCTTTGCGTCACCAAGCTATTCACTAATTATCTCCCTTTCTCTCTATCTAATCTGCTGATTCTGCATTTGTGTAATCTACTGATTTTTTGATGGTTCGCATCAATTCCTTTTCGAATTTTGATTCATGACCTAGAAATTGTTCTTTGTTCGACCTGATTATTGAATTCATGGGTTTTGGTTTGTGGGTACTGATAATTTTTTTCTGGGTTTTCCTGGGTTTCTTCTTTGGCAGGAATAAGATGGCATAAGATACAGAATTATCTTCTTTTACAAGTGGAACAACATCTCTTATGTAGATTACAGGTTTTGCTCTCCGTCTTGAATTGATCTTCTTTATAGCTTCTCCTTGTGGTTACCTACATTAACTTGTATAGATAGATGCCTTGCTTTTGTTATCCTATTTCGAGAGCACTACTTATGCAATTCATGTCTTTTATTATGTCATATTATTTGGGATGTGGTTGGAGAGTCTGAAGAGGAAATAGATAAAATGCTGCCTGAGCTTAACAAGAATGTCTAGAAGTTTATATGGCAAAGGTAGACAAGGCAAAGTGGTGTAGAGCTTAGCTTAGAGAAGCGATTGATGATTGTAAGCAGAGATTGCTGCAATCTGCTCCGCGATGGGAGAGCAATCAGTGCACATCACGTCAGTAGTTAATATCAGAAGCAAAATGATTTCATTAATATTTCCAAGTATTTGATGTAGTATTGAATGGAAAATATTGTTATAGAAATGAGTCAGTATAACTGTTGGAATAGATGCCCTAGAGGTAATCTAGTTTAGTATGAATTTATTTTGGCTGGAAAAATTCATTGTATTATTTATTGGATATTTAATATAATGAAGTCCTTAGATTTACAATTGTGTTGTTTATCTTAAATATCCCTAGTCCAGTATAATGATTAATGGGACAATCATCTATAGACTAGTATGGGGTTGGATTGATATGGAGATATCATGATCCAACACATGGGTGTGCATTAAGGGTAATTGTGCACCGGATTGACCCATCTCCGAGAAGGCTACATACATGTTATGATAAGTCACAAGTGCTTCTCGTGGTGCAATGGTATTTTCATCCTTAGACTTGAAGTCGCTAGATATTCTAGTTGTGGATTAATGTGATTTTGGTAGCATTAAACGCTACACCGTAACTGGGTAGTTATAAAGGCGTGTACTGGATACAATAAGAAGCAAGCTTAGAGATCGTAGTGGACGTAGATAGAATTTGTCTCTCCCACATAACGGGAGCAAATATCCTAGGCCACTCGAGGGATAGTGCTTATAGAATGTCTGGCCAGACTCAAATAAATCAATATAGGATATTGATGTTATTTGCACGAATAAGCTATTCCCATGGATCGAGAAACTATGGATTGGATATACTAGTGTGACTTGTATGTCTCGTGTCCAATTCGGATATAGAGACAAAGGGGTGAGACAATTACTTGTACAAGTTTTGTCGGATGACTATTCTATTAGTTGGCTAGAATGGATGTTTTGCTAGAAACCGCTCCATATTAGCAAATTGTTGCTACCAACTAGATAGAACCTATGGGGTCACACGCTATATAGAGTTGAACTAGATTTGGGAATTAATTAATTGGATTAATTAATTAGAATAATCACTTTGCAACACCTTGCAAACTTAGTAGGACTAATTTGCAAGGAAGGGACTAAACCGAATTCTAGTAGGACTAGAATAGGTCCTTTAGGTAGTTGGCAAGGATTTTTTGGACTATATAAAGGATGCTCATTCCTTCCTTCCCACACTTATGAGCCTTTAGTTCATAACTTGGGTGGGAGAGAACAAAAGGAGAGAGCAAGCAAGCAAGAGGGACCCGTCCGCCCCCTTGATTTCTTCCCTTACCATCGTTATGTCTCTTGTCCTGTGATCCTTGAAGGGTATTGATAGCTCCTCACTAGGAGTTATCGGTTAGCCCAATTTGAGGGGTATTTTCGTCCTAAATGAGCGTTTTAGTCGATTTCTGCCCCGTTTGACTCGGGAATTCACGGTTTGCTGTTTTTATCTCCTAGACGCATAAACTGCTTTATTTCACGCATATCGAGATATGATCACGGGTTTTGTTTCGTGTCGTTGATGCAGGGACAGAACTTGTGCAGGAGCCGTAAATGAAGCCGGCATGCGGGTGAAGGATCCAAGGAGGCTGAGAAGCCGAGCATGCAAGTCGAGAAGATTGGCACGTTTCCCGATGAAGATTGGCACGCATCCCGAGGAGCCTGGCACGCATCCCGAGGCATCCCAAGCAGTTTGGCACGCATCCCGAGACGGACAAAACACACTCCGAGAAGATCAGCAGTCATCCCGAGACATCCCGAGGAGCCTGGTACGCATCCCGAGACATCCCGAGGAGCCTGGTACGCATCCCGAGGCATCCCGAGGAGTTTGGCGCGCAAACCGAGGAGGCAGCTACCTACGCAGCTACCTACGCAGTTAGCTACACAACTATCTTGCGCAGTTGGCCCGTTTCCTGAGGCGGTGGCAGACGGCCCGTTTCCCGAGGCGGTTTCGGCCCAGTGGCAGTTTTGTAATTTCGGCAGTTTCCAGAAACGTCTCCAGTACTATATAAAGACTTGTCCAGTGCTCATCACAGGACACAACAACACAATTCTCAGCACAACCGAAGGACAAGTCAGAGCATTCACGGAGAGCACGAAAGCGCGATTCGAGATTCGAAGACTTAGTTTGATTTCGTTCTCTCTCTTTATATTCAGAAACTGCGTTTTGTATTATGTCTAGTCGTAGCTAAACTTCTTACCTAGGTTCTCGGTGAACCTAGGGTTTCGTATCCAGATTTTATGACTACTTCGTTTATGGATTCATGATGACTATCTTAATTCAGCAAGTTATATCTGTTATTCTGGTTTTGATTATTATCGTATATGCATGATAGGATTGATCACCCAGGATTGCTATAGACCCGATCTTGTAGGTGAAAACGTCAAGTTAGGGTTAGGAAGAAAAGCTAGGATTTAGTACCTAACCCTGATAGACCGACCAGAGAAAGGGAGATAGGGCTAGCATCGAAAACGTGAGACCAACTGTTAGAGAATTTGACCCGGGCCATTCGGACAGGTTAGAAACCCTAACAGGATTAGACCGAGACTGCAGATTTAGGCAGCTTAACAAGAATCCGAAAGTCTGCAGGATCAGGATTACGTGTGGAATCTGAAGAGTCACTGCACAACTGGTACGTTGCACAGATATCAAAACTGCTGAGTGTTTTCATAATCAAACGTAAAACTGAAGTCTGTAGAAACCCTAGGGGATCCTGGAGCCTAGTTCTCATCTATTATCCTAACAACCGATTCAACTTATTTCAGAAAACGTCACAAAAAATATTTACGTTTACGTTTTTAATTTCTGTTTTTAGTTTAGTAAACTGCAATCACAACCTACTCCTCCTTGTTACTACACTCGGTTAACCGAAACTGACAACGTGAATAAACCCGAAATAGTCCTCGTGGGAACGATCACCCGAGTCTAATTGCACCCGGTATTACAAGATTCGTACACTTGCGACAGCACGTTAGTTTGCGCATCAAGTTTTTGGCGCCGTTGCCGGGGACTTTTTAGGGTCTATTTAGTAGTCAGAATTAGTTTTCTGAGTCTTTGTTTATTTTCAGTTTTGTTATTTTTCCTTTTATTTCACTGCGTTTTTGAATCTGCGTTTTCAGGACTGTTCAGTTGATGCCCAGATTGCCTCGCGATTTGGTATCACCACTCGAAAACCCGGAAAAACTATATACCGAACAGAACCGCAGAAACCGAGAAAGCAGGATGGCAACCAACCAGAGAGATACGCCCGAGAACACCGAAGCCGGTGGACATGAACGAGAGACACGTACCCCAGCCCAGATGGCTCGGTACATTGAGGAACTTGTCACAACGGGACTCGCTGCCCGAAGCAACCAGAGAACATATAACCGATCTGGGAAGGCGTTGGTGGAAAATTTCGAAGTCCCCACCGGGGGGCATGAGCGAGCTATTGTGGTGCCCGAGATCACCGCCGAGCACTTTGACATCAAACCATCCACCATCCAGACGGTACAAACTCTCTGCCCGTTTCATGGCATGGCCGACGAAGACCCGAACGATTTTATCGGGAAATTCGAAGATTACTGCAACAAGGTCAGATACAAGGGGGTAGAAGCAGAGGCACTCATGCTGATCTTATTTCCATACTGTCTTTACGGAGTAGCCAAAGACTGGCTCGAATCCCGACCACCCCGATCCATCACCACATGGGAGGAGTGTGTCGCAGATTTTCTGACAAAGTTCTATCCCGCCTCCCGAGTCATACAGTTACAGAGCGAAATGCTGTCATTCAGGCAGAAGATGGGGGAGACGGTGGTGGACGCATGGGACAGGTTCATGAGATTTGTCAAACGGTGCCCGAACCACGGCTTTGGAGACGCGAAAATTCTGCAGGTTTTCTACCATGCCCTAGACAGGGAGAACGCCGACAGGATTGACAGAGAGGTCGGGGGAAACTTCCTGTATCACGTGGACAAAGAAGGTGCGTATGACCTGATGAAGCAGTTGGCCAAACAGGACACCCGACTGTTTGACGATCGCAGGATGACGGCGAGAGCCGAACCAGCAGAGGATGACCGGATAGACAACCTGGCCAAGATCGTTCATGACTTGGTCAAGAAAGTCTACTCGGATAAGAAGACTGTTGCAGCAGTCGAAGAACCTGATCTGGACACAGCCATTGAGGAGCTAAGGACCGAAGACACCAATTACGTACAGCAGCAGTGGGACCCGAGCCGGTACCGACCGGGCACGAGAGACCATCCCGGGTTTCGGTACGGAAACCCGAACGCAGCAGTTTACGCACCGGGATTCCAGCACAGGCCACCAGCCCAACAGGCTGCCCCGGCCCAGCAGGCTCAGCCAGTCCCATCTGCGCAGCAGTACGACGCACAGATGAAAGAGATCAAGTCCATGTTCCAGACCATGGAGTCCCGGTTCAAGCACATGGACACCCTGACGGCAGATATGCAGACAACCAAAACGTCAATGCGCGCTTTGGAAGTACAAGTAGGGCAGTTAGCACAGCAGCTAACAGAGAGACAACCAGGAAACTTACCCTCGAATACAGTAAATAATCCACGGGCTCAGATCAATGCTATCTCCACTCGGAGTGGATTGGCACTGCAGGATCCACCGTATCCCAGCCACGCACGTGCAGAAAAATCGAAAGAAATAGAACGCAACTTGTCGGGCCAGGATAACAGCACAGTTGAACGCCCCCAGCCGAAGGGCTCGGTTGAGCAGGATGCAGTGCAGAACGAGACAGGAGCAGAAACTGTACCAGTCTCCAAGGAGGTCCCGTACCCCTTGCGAACACGAAAGAGGGATGACAGCAAGGACTACGCCAGGTTTCTCTAGATGTTCAAGCAGCTGCAGATTAACATACCTTTTGCCGAGGCTTTGGCTAAGATGCCCACTTACGCCAAATTCCTCAAGGACATCTTGTATGGGAGGAGGCGGATGAGCGATTTCGAGACCATAAACCTGACGGCAGAAGTGAGCAATTGTGTGAAGAATGGGCTACCGAGGAAGAGAAAGGATCCTGGCAGTTTCGTCATACCGGTCACCCTAGGTAACGCTTACACAGGAAAGGCTCTGTGTGACCTAGGGCCAGCATCAACCTGATGCCGCTGACGATTTTCAAGAGTTCGAAAGTCGGTGAACCCTGACCCACCAGAATCATGCTGCAGATGGCAGACAGGTCCGTAAAACAGGCCTATGGGGTTATCGAGGATATTCTGGTCAAGGTCGGCGAGCTGATTTTTCCGGCAGATTTCGTCATCCTGGACATGGAGGCAGGGGAAGTACCGCTCATACTTGGCAGGCCGTTTTTGGCCACAGGCGAAGCAATGATAAACTGCAAGAGCGGGGAGCTGACCATGCAGATTAACGAGGAAAAGGTGAAATTCAACGTTTTCAAAAATCTGCAATTGCCAAATTACTACGACCACGAGGATACCTTTGCCATCGATGTGGTTGACGAAGGATGGGAAAACGAGGAGATGGACCAATTGTGGGAAGAGATCGACAGCATGTACGGGGAAGAAAAGGAGAAGACTCGGTGTGAGCACGCCATGCGAGCCGAGGACTGGACCACTTTGCACCGGGACGAAGACGGCGGGCAAAAGATGATTCTGGTCCCGTCACTCAAGGAGCCACCCGCACTGGAGCTGAAACCGCTCCCGAGCCATCTCAGGTATGCGTATATTGGTGAAAAATAGTACTCTGCCCGTAATTGTTTCGTCACGTTTATCTCAGGAACAGGAACAGAAACTGATGGAAGTATTGCGAGAGCATAAGGAAGCAATCGCCTGGACGATTGCAGATATCAAGGGGATCAGCCCCTCCTACTACATGCACAAGATCCGAATTGAAGAAGGCAAGAAACCGGTGATTCAGCCCCAGCGGAGACTGAATCCGAACATGAAGGACGTTGTGCGAAAAGAGGTCATGAAGTGGCTGGAAGCGGGAATCATATACCCCATATCGGACAGCACATGGATCAGCCCGGTCCAGTGCGTGCCCAAAAAGGGGGGTATTACGGTGGTGCAGAATAAAGACCAGGAGCAGATTGCACAGCGCACCGTTACAGGCTGGCGGATCTGCATGGACTATCGGAGGCTAAACGACGCAACACTGAAGGACCACTTCCCGCTACCATTCATGGACCAGATGCTGGACCGGCTCGCCCACCACGTCTATTACTGTTTTCTGTACGGGTACTCCGGGTACAACCAGATTTGCATAGCCCCGGAAGATCAGGAAAAGACGACGTTTACCTGCCCATACGGTACGTTCGCGTTTCGGCGCATGCCGTTCGGGTTGTGTAATGCTCCTGCCACATTCCAGAGATGTATGATGGCGATTTTTTCCGACATGGTCGAGAAAAATCTGGAGGTCTTCATGGACGAATTTTCACTATTCGGGGACAGTTTCGAAGACTGCCTGTTCCATTTGGGTCAAGTTCTGATCCGATGCAAGAAGGCGAATTTAGTGCTCAATTGGGAAAAGTGTCACTTTATGGTCACCGAGGGGATCGTGCTGGGTCACAGAATTTCCAGCAAGGGACTCGAGGTAGACCGGGCTAAGATCGAGGTGATAAAGCAGCTTCCATACCCGACGAACGTAAGGGCGATCAAAAGTTTTCTGGGACATGCAGGATTTTACCGAAGGTTCATCAAAGACTTTTCCAAGATCACAAAGCCACTCTGCGCTTTACTCGAAAAAAACGTACCCTTTGATTTCGATGCAGCATGTTGGCAGGCTTTTGACCATTTGAAAGAGAAGCTGACCACAGCCCCGGTTATAACCACGCCGGATTGGTCACTCCCGTTTGAGCTGATGTGTGACGCCAGCGACTACGCAGTCGGGGCAGTTTTGGGGCAGCGAAAGGATAAAGTCTGCCACGTCATTTATTATGCGAGCCGGGTACTTAACGACGCCCAGCTCAACTATGGCACGACAGAAAAGGAACTGCTGGCCGTGGTGTATACCCTGGACAAATTCAGGCCCTATTTGGTCGGGTCAAAAGTTATCGTTTTAACCGACCATAGTGCCATGAAATACCTGCTGGACAAGAAGGACGCAAAACCGAGACTGTTGAGGTGGGTACTACTGATGCAGGAATTCGACGTGGAAATCCGGGACAAGAAGGGAGTTGAGAACGTGGTGGCGGATCACCTATCCAGACTCGAGAACGTGAAGGTGGACCCCGTACCGATCAAGGAAAACTTCCCGGACGAACACATCATGGCAGTGAAAATCGGGAGACCGTGGTACTATGCCATAGCCAATTACTTGGTAACTGGCACGCTTCCTGAGGATCTCACCCCGTCTCAGCGGAAAAAGTTTGTTTCCGAAAGTCGACAGTATTTCTGGGATGACCCGTACTTATTCAAACAGGGGGCCGATAACATCCTGAGAAGGTGTATCCCGACCCACGAGGCCTGGAACGTGATCCGACACTGCCACTCAGCACAGTGTGGGGGTCATTTTGGGGGAACGCGCACGGCGCATAAAATACTGCAGTCCGGTTTTTTCTGGCCGACAATCTTCAAAGACTGTCACGACTATGTGCAGGGATGTGATAGGTGCCAGAGGACAGGAAACACGTCACACCGGGACGAGATGCCGATGACCGTGTGGCAGGAGGTAGAGCCGTTTGATGTATGGGGGATTGACTTTATAGGTCCGTTCCCGTCTTCGATGGGAAATCTTTACATTCTGCTGGCAGTGGATTATGTGACGAAGTGGATCGAGGCGATTGCGTGTCAGAAAAACGATGCAGCTACGGTTGAGCGTTTTCTGAAACGCAACAATTTTTCTCGGTTCGGGACGCCCAGGGCGATGATCAGTGACGAGGGATCACACTTCATTAATCGAGTTTTTGCCAAAGTTCTGAAACAGTACGGTGTGTCGGTTCACAAGGTGTCACTGCCTTACCATCCTCAAACGAACGGACAGGCCGAGGTTTCGAACAGAGAGATCAAGAGCATACTCGAGAAGACGGTGAATCTCGGCCGGAAGGATTGGTCCTCAAGACTGGACGATGCACTCTGGGCCTACAGGACAGCTTTCAAGACACCGCTGGGAATGTCGCCATACCAGCTCGTGTTTGGAAAAGCGTGCCACTTGCCGGTTGAGTTGGAGCACAGAGCATACTGGGCCATCAAACTGCTCAACTTGGACCAGAATCTAGCGGGAGATAAGAGAAAAATGGCGCTGCTGGAATTAGAGGAATTCCGCAGAACGGCATTCGAGAGCGCTAAAATCTACAAAAAGAAGACGAAAAAGTGGCATGATCAGCGGATCACGCCGAAGCAGTTCAACGAAGGCGACAAAGTGCTTCTCTACAACACGAGGATGCGGTTCTTTCCGGGCAAGTTGAGGTCTCGATGGTCGGGACCGTTCATTATCAAGAAGATATTTGCATGGGGAGCATTTGAGCTGGAAAATCCAAAAGATGAGTCCAGTTTCAGGGTGAACGAGAACCGGAGCAAGCCATATCTCGAGACAGTCGAAGTCGCCAAAGTGGACCCCGTCTACTTTGACGACCCGTGAGAGGTAACCGGGTCGGGCCGTCGACCGTAAATCACAAGCGCTTGGTGGGAGGCAACCCGTCGGATTACGTTAATTATTTATTTATTACAGTTTGTATTTTACGTTCTGAATTTAGAGAGAGGCGAGATGAGTGTGTGTTAATGGGTAGACAAGTTTGTGCAGGAAATTTTAAGCAGAAAAACGCAAGCAGAAAAATGTGCGGATCAAAACCGAGAGGTCCGACACGCATTCAAAGAAGTACAAAAAAAAACTGGCCCAAAAGGCCAGTTACGCAGCCCAGCAGGCCAATTACGCAGAAAAAAAAATATTATAACTACGTTGGCCCAAAATGCCAGATACGCTGGCCCAAAGGCCAATTACGCAGCCCACAAGGCCAAATACGCAGGCCAGAAGAAAAAAAAATTGAAGTGGACCAGCCACGCAGCCGGCCCAAACACGCGGCCCGGCCACGCAGCCGGCCCAGTTACGCAGCCCAGCTAGAATGCCACGCAGCAGGGGGAGGCAAGTGCAGCTTCCGAAACCTTAGGGGGCCAAAATGCCATTTCACCAAACTTGGGGGGAGTTGTTTGCAATTTTCAAAAAGAGTCCATTATTAACCCCAAATATATGGACGGGATCAGAACTTTGCATCCTCCATTATTAACGTTTGGAAGCTTTCTCTTTCCTCATTTTCTCTCCACCTTCAAAAGTTCAAATTTCACCAAATCAAAAACCGAGCACGTTTTTGGGATCCTCGTGAGAACTGGATCATTTTGGTGTAGTTGAAGCTGCAAAACAGTGTCCGAATTGGTGTGGGGGTCAAGTCAAAATTTGGTAAAAATTTGAAGAAAAGCTCCAGATTCGTCGGCTTCGGGTCGAAAGTTGAGAAAACACAAAGGAGAAACATCGAAGAGGAGGGCGAGGCCTACAAGGTGCCCAAGTCAGAATTTTTCCGGCGAGAAAAATTTTCCGGCGACTTTTTCCGGCGACAGTTTGTTTGCACTCGTTGACTCGCTCCGAGTGCTCAGGTTCCAAAATTTATTCTTTCGCTATTTTTTCAGTTTTCGGTACCAACCCGTACCCGGGTTTAGCATGCTGCATACTTGACTGTTTTTGACTGTATACTGCGTTTTTAGCTGCTTTTCTGCATTTTTAACTGTTACTTGCGTATTTAACACAATTTTTACGTAATTGACCGTTAACTGCAAATTAGCATAGGGAAGCGTAATTAACTGTTTAAGCTGCGTATTTAGCTGTTTGGACTACGTACCTGCATTTTGACAGCGTTTTATGCGTTTTAAAAAAAAAAGCTGAATTTTCTGTTTTTATGGACTGGCTTGAGAGACCCGTGGCGTTTGATTTTCGTTTGCCTTTTGCCATTGACATCCCGTATGAGCAGATTACCGAGACCAATTTTGATAGTTTCCGGTTTGTGAGTTACCAGGCCCATCTGCACTATCTAGAGACTTTAGACAGAGGGTTGACACCGGATTATAGGTTCGAGGTAGATGACGAGAGGATGCCGTTAGCTATGAGAAATTATGCTAGACGGCCCGATCTCTTTGGTTGTGCCTTAGAGAACTTCCCCGAGAGGGCTAAATCCGCGCTCACTAGGGAATTTTTCTGTAACCTCATCTATCAGGAGTTCGGGGAGACAGAGTTGTACCCGAACTGGGTATACTGTCGTAGGGGGTTTATTTAGCTAACGCCCCTCGCAATCCGCTGGGTGTACGGCATACCTGGCGAATTCGAGGGACAGTGTGCGTACGATATGCTCGTTCAGGACTCTCCTCCGCAAGAGGAGCTCTTGAGGACTCTCTGTGAGGGGGCGGATGAGGCCCGCTGGGAGACCAACGGGAGGCTACATGGCACGTTTTGGAGTCCGCCAGCCCGGTGGTGGTTTGAGTTTGGAGTGAACCGGGTAGTAGGGATTCAGCATATCACTAAGCTGCCCTACGAAGTGGTACTTCTGGTGTACTGCTTCATGACCCGACGCCGGATCGACATAGCAGTCCGGATTTGGGCGAACATTAGAGAGAGAGCCAACAAGCATAGCCGGCGAGGTTTTGGGTTTTGCAGCCTGATTACCCGATTGGCTGCCCTGAATGAGATTGTCATCGAGGGTGAGAGAGATTTAGACCCCGCCTCTTTCCGGCCATTCTGGCGAGTAGGTAGACGGGCCATGGGAAACCGTAGGGCACCCGAGCCGGCCGATGCGTTTGTGGACTTACATGAGGATGAGCCGGGTGATGACCCCATGGACGAGGATGGGCAGGCCCCTTCCTCAGACCCGGACATTGGACCGCCCCCGCGCCCAGAAGGCGCGCTGCTCGACAGAGGGGGGGCCTGTCCATGACCCCACCCCGCTCTCTAGTTACCAGCCGACCCAGGAGTACATGGCTCCATATCCTACACCTGTCCCGGCGAGGCGTTCCACACAGGAGCATCCTGTCATGAGAGAGTTTCCGACCCGACTGCATCGATCTTGGTCGACTTATGAGCACGGTCAGTCTAGTGGGCGTGACGAGCCTGAGCCTAGCCGGCCCACTCGCCCGACCAGGATCCCTGTTCCCGAGCCTGAGCCTAGCCGGCCTACTCGGCCACCCCGGACCGCGGTTCCCGAGTCTCCCCGGCCATCGAGGGCAGCTGCCCCTGAGCGTAGCAGGTCATTTCGGTCCGATGTTCCAGAGCCTTCTAGACCATCCCGGGCTGCTGCCCCTGACCGTAGTCGGTCGACCCGAGCTCCTGACACCACCATTCCTCCGTGGACTGCCTTTGAGCAGAAACTTACCTAGATTGATGAGAGGGCCGAGTCTGGCAGAGCGTCCATTAAGGAAATGTGCAAGAAGAAGTTTGGTAAGTTGTGGAAACTGCTAAAGCACAACCAGAGGACCATCGACAAGAGGGGAAAGGATCAGGCTGCTGCGATGACCGCGCTTCGAGAGGAGCAGAGAGAGGCAGCCCGGAGCGCGGGCCGACAGGTCCCGCTGCCGTTATTCTTTCCCTCGACTTACTCCAGTGAGTTCGATACCAGTTGGTCTGGAGAGGCGGAGTCGAGTCACCATGACGATGCCCCGGCTTCGGCCCCGGCACATTCTGATAGTTGGTCCGACTCCGGGCCATACTGCCCACCCCAGGACACTCAGTCCTACCAGACGCCGCCAGCGCCAGCGCGCCGAGGGGCCCGTGGACCGAGACCCACTGGGCCTAGCAGTCCTAGGTATCGGTCTACCAGCAGTTCTGTCAGTAGCATGTCCGGTGCTTCCGAGACCGGGTCAGACCCTCCCTATGTTCCAGACGAGTCCGAGTGAGTGCCATGAGGGCATGCCACCTCTTTAGTGTGGGGGTGGTGGTCGTGTCTGCATTAACTAGGTCTGCACGTTTTTTCATGTTCATTTGCAGTTTTGAGTTTATTTATTGAGTCAGCACGTTTTTATTTTTGAGTCTATCCACCACAAATCTCTGGCCTTGCATTGTGTATATCTAAAAAAAAAAAAAATCAGAAAATTTGAGAACGGACAATCAAGAGAACAGAAACTGGGAAGAAATCGAGGTTAAATCCTTTGACAGAAAAGAAAGCTTGCACCGAGGTATAGTAGATAGGTGAGAGCCAGTGACCCTTGGAAACCGCAAGTAGTAATCATCTTAGCTAAGGATCCGACTAGTTGCCACACCGCCGTCATCTAGGTAGTCGACAACCCGCCCACGGGCGCCGCCACGGTCATCGCATCTTTCGGTGGAGTGACTGGCTATCAAGGGACCTCACGTCCTGTTTCTTACCCCTAGGTCCAAATAGTAAACCCGTTTGAAGCCATTTACCCCTTTTATTCTCAGCCACTATAGCCTAGGAAGCCTTCTTTGAGACCTCATCAGTCGTTAGTTGGCTATTTTACGAGTTATGACGGAGGGAGTGAGTTGGGGAGAGTTTTAGATGGGAGCACTTCATGATATATCGGTTTTGGACAGTTTTGACATTGACACGTTTTTCGAGGGAAGGATAGGGTGAGTGAGAGGCGACAGTGCATTAATTTGCGGAGGTGGATCACTGCGTTACATAGTGACCACAGGAGGAGTTAGGCGCGTGCGAGACATCTTTCCGCACACAATGGGGTCCGGGGGGGTTGTGAGGTTAATTGGTGGTTGTGCCGGGTTTCTACATCTTTGGTGATGAGGAGGTTCGGTGGGACTGCACAGTATTATTTCGACTACAGGATCAGCGCTTCAGGATTAGTGTGGGGGTATTCCATATGAGGACATCTTTCATACCCCACGACGACAGTTTATTTTTACTCACTCAGCTTTAGTCAGTTTATTTATTGCTATTCGTGTATTTATGTGTATATAGAGTCGAAAAAAAAAAAAAAAAAAAAAACAGAAAAAAAAGAAGAAGAAGAAGAAGAAGAAAAGAAAAAAAAAAAAGAAAATGATCTAGTTTTGCAGTTTTTCAGTTATTTATGTTGTTTTTTGTTATTGAGTCAAAAAGCTGAGTGAGTAGCACAATTTTCGAGACAGTTACACCGCTTCACATTTGTGGCCGCGAGAACGGCGAAGACACACCGGGGGACAGAAAAATTGATATGGCAGGAACTTAGGTGTTTCAGGCAGTTTTTCGGGAACTCGGTGAGGGGTGTGAGTTTGGGGAAATTGTGAGAATGTCATAACGAGTAGGATCATGCCGTACCTTTACACATATATATATCCTACCCGTTAGACTTAGAACCTTGATTCGGGAATAGCTCGTATGGTCGGTTAATTAGGGATTCGCTCAGGTTGATAGCAAAAGTAATAGTACTCGGGTCCAGTGCTTAAATCCACCAAAGAAATCTGTTCAGACTTACCGATCGATTGCAGGAAAGTATTTTCTGGAAAAAGGATGAGGTTTTGAGGACACTCGGTAATGTTTTTGAGATTGCCCAATCTCACCAAAAAGAAATTGTTTAGTACTTTTGAGTCGTGTGTATTGAGTCTGTGTATATTCTTTCTGAGTCAGTTTCTGATCGAGTCGTCTGGTTTATATGGACGAATAGGAAGAGTATGCAAACTGATGGAAAGGAAAAGGTCTTGATTCGAACTTGCAGGGGGTATTTGCAAGACAGATATGTATGCATTTCAGGGCAGTATTCAGGATGTTTGCTCGGGACGAGCAAAGATTAGTGTGGGGGTAATTTGATAGCTCCTCACTAGGAGTTATCGGTTAGCCCAATTTGAGGGGTATTTTCGTCCTAAATGAGCGTTTTAGTCGATTTCTGCCCCGTTTGACTCGGGAATTCACGGTTTGCTGTTTTTATCTCCTAGACGCATAAACTGATTTATTTCACGCATATCGAGATATGATCACGGGTTTTGTTTCGTGTCGTTGATGCAGGGACAGGACTTGTGCAGGAGCCAGAAATGAAGCAGGCATGCGGGTGAAGGATCCAAGGAGGCTGAGAAGCCGAGCATGCAAGTCGAGAAGATTGGCACGTTTCCCGAGGAAGATTGGCACGCATCCCGAGGCATCCCGAGCAGTTTGGCACGCATCTCGAGACGGACGAAACACACTCCGAGAAGATCAGCAGTCATCCCGAGACATCCCGAGGAGCCTGGTACGCATCCCGAGACATCCCGAGGAGCCTGGTACGCATCCCGAGGCATCCCGAGGAGTTTGGCGCGCAAACCTAGGAGGCAGCTACCCGCTGCTAGCTACGCAGGTAGCTACGCAGCTACCTACGCAGTTAGCTACGCTGCTAGCTACGCAGGTAGCTACGCAGCTATCTTGCGCAGTTGGCCCGTTTCCCGAGGCGGTGGCAGACGGCCCGTTTCCCGAGGCGGTTTCGGCCCAGTGGCAGTTTTGTAATTTCGGCAGTTTCCTGAAACGTCTCCAGTACTATATAAAGACTTGTCCAGTGCTCATCACAGGACACAACAACACAATTCTCAGCACAACCGAAGGACAAGTCAGAGCATTCACGGAGAGCACGAAAGCGCGATTCGAGATTCGAAGACTTAGTTTGATTTCGTTCTCTCTCTTTATATTCTGAAACTGCGTTTTGTATTATGTCTAGTCGTAGCTAAACTTCTTACCTAGGTTCTCGTTGAACCTAGGGTTTCGTATCCAGATTTTATGACTACTTCGTTTATGGATTCATGATGACTATCTTAATTCAGCAAGTTATATCTGTTATTCTGGTTTTGATTATTATCGTATATGCATGATAGGATTGATCACCCAGGATTGCTATAGACCCGAGCTTGTAGGTGAAAACGTCAAGTTAGGGTTAGGAAGAAAAGCCAGGATTTAGTACCTTACCCTGATAGACCGACCAGAGAAAGGGAGATAGGGCTAGCATCGAAAACGTGAGACCAACTGTTAGAGAATTTGACCCGGACCATTCGGACAGGTTAGAAACCCTAACATGATTAGACCGAGACTGCAGATTTAGGCAGCTTAACAAGAATCCGAAAGTCTGCAGGATCGGGATTACGTGTGGAATCTGAAGAGTCACTGCACAACTGGTACGTTGCACAGATATCAAAACTGCTGAGTGTTTTCATAATCAAACGTAAAACTGAAATCTGTAGAAACCCTAGGGGATCCTGGAGCCTAGTTCTCATCTATTATCGTAACAACCGATTCAACTTATTTCAGAAAACGTCACAAAAAATATTTACGTTTACGTTTTTTATTTCTGTTTTTAGTTTAGTAAACTGCAATCACAACCTACTCCTCCTTGTTACTACACTCGGTTAACCGAAACTGACAACGTGAATAAACCCGAAATAGTCCTCGTGGGAACGATCACCCGAGTCTAATTGCACCCGGTATTACAAGATTCGTACACTTGCGACAACACGTTAGTTTGCGCATCAGGTATTGCATGGATTATATTTGTTTTTACGATGCGTATCCATGATCAAAACCCTACAATAACCATGTGCAAACGTAGACAAAGATTAGCAAACCACCCTGATTACAACTTTATTTGAGTACCAAGGGCTGAAGTACGTGCCAACATCTACCCAGGTCAAAAACACTACCCCTAACTAGAGAACTTTCAATTACTTTGACAAATTTATCAGCTAAACTATTAGCCTTTCTATTAAGCCATCTAAACTTATCTCTTCTTAGTAAAAAGATAGCGTTTGCATCCTTTACCAGACCATGGATTCTCCAATTTGTGCACACATTAGAAGAGAAAGCTCTAATCACTTCCTGATTATCTGCTAGCATACGATGTGGCTTTTCTCTCAACTTTCTTAATTTAATATGAATTGAGCAACTGATAGCATACTGTGGAAAAAGTCATGAACTCTAATCATCTACGTTAAATCCCGCGCCAAAGCTGAAAGAGAAGAAACCCAGGTTATAAAATAAAAATTAAGTAAACAAAACTTGCTACCAAATAAAATAACCAAAACTTTCTAAAAAACTTAATAGATTCATCTTTTCTAAGAAAAAAGGTCAAAGTAGTATGAAAAAAAGTATTTCGCTTAAATTGGCTCATAAGATTTTCCTGAATCAGGGGTTAATTCACAATAGGGTTGGATCTCTGTTCATTAGCGTACAACGGCACTGCATAAAACAACTCTTTTGCATATGTAGTACAAATCTCATATGTTATTTACGGATTTCTTCAGGTGATGTGACTGCGGCTACGGATGGCAGTATGTGCTGGTCAATGGACTCTGTTTGTGAATACACGGATGAGATATTCCTCGAATTGACGGTGAGAGCATTAGAGGTTCTTCTTTATTTTTGATTTAAGGTTGTTCGCTGAATTTTATCGTATATTATTACATTGCCAATGTTTTCTATTTTGTGTTCAGAGAGGGGCTACAAAACTTCACGATAAGACCGAGGAAGTTTATAATTCCTTGAGAGGTTACTCGAAGCAAGAGATTCATGAGATGACCGACCAGATGCATAAATCTTAAGTGACTTGGAAACATCTTAAGTGATCCTTTAATTGCGCTCTGGCATCCATCACTTTGAGGTTTGAGATAGTGACTTGGTATTTTTCTCAACATCGGAAAGATAGATAACTGGGATGACAAGACATGATAGTTCAACTGTCTAAATGCCCGTAATCTGTTCAGCAAATTTGAAGTATTGAGAAGCTTAGGCTAAACCCTAACTGTAAAGTTCCATCAGTGTTGGTCTTTTACTGTTTTGTCCCTGAGTCCACGGCTGAGACACTGTGCGTGCCTGTGGTATTTCCATAATTATATGAGTTAAATGCCCCTGGTCAGATCCTCTTTA
Organism: Linanthus parryae; assembly: GCA_023055425.1. Lineage (NCBI taxonomy): Eukaryota > Viridiplantae > Streptophyta > Magnoliopsida > Ericales > Polemoniaceae > Linanthus > Linanthus parryae. The sequence goes on from JALGPY010000001.1 coordinate 130,943,408, forward strand.
CTTTTGTTGGTTTTGGTTGATACGAGGTTGTGATGATGAATTCTCTTGAGCAAATGATTCAGGCACGGAGATCGTACCGCGTGTTCCAAATTGCATCATAACTTAGCTATTTATTTGGGTTGAAGTAGTAATTCACCCTCTTCTGTTTTTGGTTGATATGAGGCTGTGATGATGAATTCTCTGGAGTTAATGATTCAGGCACGGATATTGGTTCCGCGTGTTGGCAGGGCAATTCGGTGGTATTTTGGCCATTGTAGTTGCAGCCACGGTGGTTACGTTCTCTGCCGATCACTCCTACCTTTGATTACCAAGTTGGGACTGTAATGGCTTCCAACTGATCAGGGTTTTAGAGTATGCAATATATGACCGTGATGATTCTGTTTGCAGCATAGAAATGATTCCTTCAATTCGATGAAATTACAGCTTATTGTTTGACTGTAATTGGTTATGATTGATCAGGGTTTTGGGTTATGCAATACATGACTGGTGGTGATTCAGTTTGCAACATCGTTACTATGGCAATCAATGCATTATGCAGAGCAGGCGCTTGCTGATTTTGTGGTGTTGATTAGTGAACTAAAACGGAACTTTCCGCTGAGGCTTCGTCGGTGGTGTTATTTGGGGGATCATACGGCGGAAGTAAGTCTTTACTTTCATGTTCATGTTCATTTTCATCTGAAGGGATGTACTCATTTTTTTATAATTTGGTTTAGGGTTGACAAATCATGGTTTTTTGTTGCATTTCTATGTGTCGATAATCTTAAACTGGGACTCATGATTCATATCCTACGATATGATTCAGTTTACCCCCTTGTATGCGGATCTTAAGTGTAGAAAAAATAGTATGAATAACTTCTGAATGGATAGTATTATTTTCAAAAGCCTATATAGCTGCATGTTATTTAGTGATGGAGAGCAACTTTACGTATTAAGGAAATAAATTTCCGAGATTGTTATCTAAGGAGGAAGGAATATTATGAAAAGGAATGAATAAAGTCTCGGCAATTTCGTGCTTTAATTGATTTATGTTACCTTAATAATCAATATGATTTATATATTGTCATTCAAGTCAGTTTTATTGTTGTATCATGTTAACCAGAATGATTCCGAGATAACATAATACGGGCTTGAATTCCTGTTATAAACTAGCATCGGACTACGACCTGTGTTTGCAACTCAGTTATGTTTCGATTAGAGATTCTCCTGGCTTCTGTATCTTCTTTAACATCTTATTAATTAGAAGTTTACTTCTGAAATTTTCAGTTCATGAAGATAAGCCATGGATCACTCGGGTCGTTGCTGTTGCTTGCGTTTCTTTAGCTGCCAAGGTTGAGGACATCGAAGTGCCTCATCTTGCACTCCTACAAGTATGTGCCTCTTATTTCGTGCATTTGCTGTGTGGGTGTTTGTTGAAAATGGCCCAATGAGGGATTTTTGGGTGCTTTTACGTGCTGAACCGGTGGTTGCATTACTAGCTGAGTTCTAGATGATGCTATAGCTGAATCAGCAACTGATCGCTGAATAATTACTTCCTCCTATAGTGCTCTTCAGGTCTTAACTTACACAGTGGAAACCCGAAGCCTTTGTCCAAGCATCCCTGGGGGTGGGACACTAGCGCTTCTAAAGGAGCATTTTCGCTAGCTGATGATACCTTGGCACACTTCCTCACAATCAAGAAACCTATTCCTGAATAGTTCATCCGATTTTCTGTTAGTATACCCTATCTCACCCTAAAATTTTGGTAATGTAATCTTATATTCTTTGGTGTATTCTCTTGCAATGCTCGTTGGTTTTCCTCTGGAAAAATCCGATTCCACTAAGTTCAGAGCACATTTCTTGACCCTGTAGTAACTTAAACTTCAGAGGACATTCTTTTTGGCTACACCAGAGTAATGAATACTCCATGTGTACTTCACATGAAGTACATTTCTTATCGTGACACTCTCACCCGCCGACACCATCTGATTCATTTTCTGAATGCGTCACCAAGAGACTCATAGGGAACTGCATTTTGAATTGAATGTAAATTGATAGATTCTTACTTTGGAACTAATTATTTTGCAGTAAATCAGAAGTTGTAGCACCGTGTAATTTTTTTAAGTTATGCAAAGCTTTCCAATTTTCCTCCTATCATTTGACTATGTGAGTATTTCTCAAGATTATTCTTCTTTTGTCTATTTTTAATCCAATGCATTTTTGTTGCTTACTAAGTCTGCATTCTTTAACTAGATAAAAGTCGAAAAAATAATTTGAATTTAAGTAGGATGCAATTTACCAAATAAAATAGGTGGATTCAATATTTGGTTTATTCTTTGAGGTTCAAATTGCAATTTTCTCTTCAACACTTGATCCAAGTGACTATATCAGCGTCCAAGGTTTTCAGAGATTCCGTGAGAAGGCCGAGTCTGTGTGAACTATTTGTTAGCATTATGTGCGCCCATGTAGGGTGCACAATGCAATTAACCTAAACTTATGGGTTTAGGTGAGACAAGCTCAAACCTTATGGGGTTAGTAGCAAGGACAAACCCTAGGGGGTTATGTTGCAATTGGGTATTAGTCTGTCTATATAAGGAGACAGCCTCTCATTATTTTATACACAATACTGTAGAGATCATGTGCTGATCATAATACAGTAAACCCTAGACTCTCTCTTCAACTAGCCTCCATTGGGTGGAACTTGGTGTGGATCAGAGCTCTCGTCCTAGTGATTCGAGCCAGATTGTGGGAGCAAGAAGAGCACGTGAAAGCAAGCACCCTACGATCATCCGTTGCGCTTAGGAGCTAAGGAAGACAAGGTAAACACATGAATCTTCCGCTATAATTCATGTTGTAGATCTGTATGTGATAGATCTTGTACGTCCTTCATTGGTATCAGAGCCATAGGCTTGTTTTTCGTGCCTAGTTATGCGTTCCCGAATCAGATAAAAAATTCGAGTTTTTGAAATTTCATAATCTGTTAGTGAAACCTATAACGTTAGATAGGATTTTTCACAAGGATTCCAGAAATATAAATTTTGTAATTTTTGGACGAAGAGAGAATTAGTTATGAATTTTCTAAGATTCGAAACAGTATAAATCTGGACTGATTGATCTGAGCAGTAAAAAGATTTTTTCAAAACATTTTAAAATTGGGTTTTGAATACATAATCTTGATCTACGTGAAACGACGATTCCAACGATGTAAAGATCGCCGGAAACGGAGGCCGGGAAGGCGGCGCGTGGGCTTCACGCGCCACCGACGCCGCCCCCACGCGCGGTCACGCGCCGCCACGCGCCGCACGCGCCAAAGGGCGGCGGCGGACTTGCTGACGTCAGCTAGGGCTGACGTGGCATGATGACGTGGCGGTGCCACGTCAGCAATTGCTGACGTGGCAGGTGACGTGGCAGCCACGTGGGCTGTTGCCGTGGCATGGTGACGTGGAGGGCGACGTGGCAGCTGACGTCAGCGCGTGGCTGACGTGGCATGCCACGTGGCAGCTGACGTGGCACGCGGCCGACGTCAGCGCGTGACGGAGGCGGACTCGCCCACGCGCGGCGGCGCGTGTGGGCGCGTGAGCCCTCCTCCGGCCACTATTTTTCGCCCAATTTTTTTCTATATGCTCAGAATTAAATTTCCTATTTTCTGGGATTTTTTCATAATTTTTGGAAAAACAGAAATTTTTATTATTTTCCAGATTAATTAATTAGTGTTTAGCACACTTCCCGAGGCAATTAGACGTCCTTAAACACACTGTTTTGAGCCCAAATTTTTTCTGGAGACTTAGGACATTTTTCCCTACCTTATGAGATAGGAGGTGAGATCCTAGGTAGTTGGGAGCAATTTTCGATCTTATTAGTTGATTGATTTATTGCTTATTAAATTCCAGTAATTATTCTTTAATTCTGGAAATTTCCAGAAAATTCCAGTATGTTTATTTTATTATTATACATGCTGTTGTGGGTTGAATGGATGTGTTTGATGCATGGATGTGGCTTAGATGTTTTTATATTTGGTTTTGGTTTTGAATATGTAATCAATTAAAATACGGCCTGCGTGTCGTGCCTCTCTACATACTCTATTGTCTTCTCTTCTCATCTAAATCGCCTATTAGAGGTTACTTCTTATTAGAAATAAGATATTTAGTGAAGATTGAAGAATAGAAGCTTCAAGAGAGGTGGCCAAACCAAAAGCTATGGCGCGAGGTGCATGGAGCAAATAGACGAACAGGGAAGCTTCAAGGAGCACTCGAGATGAGGCGAGATCCATGAGGCGAGAGATTCAAGACTTGCTCAAGACGTACTCTCAATAGTGGGAGTGCACCTTAGGGGCCACATCCATTGCATATTTATTTATGCTTATGCTTGTTTTACGTTATAACTGCGTGTGATTGGATATATCTGTATAACCTCACATGCTAAGGAACTAAAACAAACGAGCTCACATGGTTATACGTGATTGAAACTAATGGGGAATCATAAGTGACGATATTTGATTCCTAGAATTGCTACTAGGTTTTGGTGGAGTCCTTATGATGAACTATGAAATTTTAATCATGTATCATGTTATTTCGGAGCTAAGAAAATGCTAGTATTAATTTCCTATGCAATGTCTCAAAGATCAATCGTGTCTAAATTGAAACTGTAAAGGCTAAAATAATGACAATAAACGATATGACAAGTCATCGTACTATGTAACCAAATCGTTGGACATAGTTTGTCAAACCACCTACAAGTATGGTCGAACCTGTGATGAATAGTTGTCACAGCAGCACATGAACATTATCTTTAGACTAACCAATAAGTGGGAGGCAGTCAAGATAAATTTCATAGAGCGTGCTATGCCAAGGTGGGGAAATGACCTCATCAGCATGTTCAAGACCACTTTGAGATTCAAAGATTGTAGGAATGAGCCAAAGAAGAATCTTGGATCCACCTTAGCCATTTGCCTCATTAAAAGTTGTGAGTAATGACTCATAAATCCCACCTTAAACTATCAAACTCAAATCATAAAAAATAGCACTCGACTATAGTCTATGAGATTAGTACTCAACTATAGATTCTGAGATTCATGCCGTTATGATGAGATGTTTAAGTTATCCGATTAGCAATTTGTTGCTATCTCTGCCACGTTTCATGAAAGTGCCATGAAAACGTTATATGACACACTTTGAGAGTGTCAAGATGTTTGGATAAGACCAAACATCGCTCCGTTCTAGGATCTAAGCAACCAAGTGCTTGCTTAGAATACTAGTTCAGCATACTTTTGAAGTCTAAGCAATGTATGATTGCTAAAAGACTGTGAAGGAAGTATGATAGGCAGATGTAGTCCCTAGCCCGGTATTAGGACCGTGGAACAGGTGGGGCAAGGATAAGGGAATGAGGGCGAAATATTGGTACATGACCAATATCCCAAGACAGGCAAATGCAAAGGAGGAAAAGGATGTTTCCCTAAGACTAGAAGGCCAGACATGGCACTAGCTTCTCGTCTAAGGATCCATGAGATTATCTTTGAGGGAGTAGCCACCAAAATTTGTTTTGGTTACAGTTTTACTTTGGAATTCGTCATGTTGTGAATGGTTATGCACTCTTAATTTCTAGCATGAATAACGCCTCAGGATCTTTGGATATCAACTCTAGGGTTGTGCCTTAAGATTCTGATATGTGGCGCGCTAGATTGTGACACACTACATCAGGAAAGGATGTTCAGGCTAGCTAAGGCAGGCCTGCTTGGAATATGCCCAAGGTACCCTTACCTGTGTGTGATTCTTGCCTTACACGAAAGGCGAAAGGCAAACCATCCAGTAAAGCAGTAAGGATTATTGAGTCTTTACATATCATTCATTCTGTTGTACTTGTGATCCATTAAAAGTTAAAGCTAAGACATGGTGCTTACTGTTCCATCACATTCGTAGATCATTGTACGCATCTCAACTATGTGTGCTTGGGCCACATAAGTCTGAGGCACAAGGGTGCTTGAGACAGGTATCTACAAAAGGTAGAAAACCGTCTGGATAAAAGGATATGTCCTTAGCCAGAATGAGATTGCAAGTATCTATCTTAGCAAGAGCTATGTGATGGAAAGGAGTAGTAAGGCGGTTGGCTATTCCCAAGCCCCGCAGCCGAATGCTGTGGCGGATAGGAGGAATAGGATACAGCCTGAGACGGTTCGATGTATGATAGTACGTGCAAAGTATAAGTTCCCTATCTTGAGGAGACGCTTTGTTAAACGTATGTCGATTTACTCAACCAAGGACCCACCAAGTCTGTAGCCACTACCCCCTACGAGATGTGGACCAAAAGGCAACCTGTATGAGGTCACCTTAGGCCATAGGGATCGGTAGCTTATGAGCTAATTAAATTTTCCCTAGTCAGGAAGAAGCTCGTGGAGATGGTATTCTCTACGAGTAAGAGGAACCACTAGATGACACTCAATTCACCACTACTCAAGAGGAATTTGTTCCTATGTATCTTGAGAACAGTGGGAGTGCCTTACCTAGTGAGCAGCCTATCGTATATGGCGATAATGCTGAAGAAGAATCCTCTTTGCGTAGGAACGCTCTTTGGAGCGTACCCCGTCGACGATTTGACATCGAAGGGGAAGACATAATAGTCACCACGCAAGATGATGAACCTAGGATATTGCCCCAGGATATTTCATCGCCTGACAAGAAGGAATTTAGACCCTAGATGGAAGAAATGTATCTTCATGGAGAAACATATCTTCCCATACTATTCGGAGTACTCTAGGAGGGTTGCGTATTCGAAACGCAACAGCCGATTAGTAGTATAACGCAAATGGATTCACAAAATATATGTTTTCTCTTAGGAGATACCCATAATTAAGGGAATGTTCGTAGAGATGATGATCTCCGCGAGCATGGAGGAACCGCTAGAAAATACCCTGTTCCTTAGTCCACTATGAGGAATTAGTCCCTCAAGGATCCTTCGGACAGTGGGAGTGACTTTCTAAGCAGGTGCCCATCCATAGGGGTGAGAGCAAATTATGATCCTCCTATGCAAAGGAACTGCTCATAGGAGCATGTCCCATCGACTATTTGAGATCGAAGGGATGATCTTAAGGATCACCTTGCATAATCGATAGGATAGAATACTATGCCTTATCGTTCCCTAATTATGAAGAATGAAAAGTAACCTTTACAGGAAAAGTTAGAGTCTGTAAAAGACCAACCAAGTTTAAGGCTAGGTTGACTTTTCCGACTGGATGTTAGACTATTGGAAATGGATCGATTTCCAAGGTCATTCAGAGTGACACAGACGGAAGCATAGTGAGGCATACGACTTGCAGAGGTATCGGTAATAGTTGTGATTATGGAAATAAGGATCCATTCTCGATAAACGTGACGACTGAATTTCTCAATAGAGAAATCAGAGAGGTGATCTATATGACTCGGCCACAGGGTTTCGAGATGAATGATCAAATGCACAAATAGGTGCAAGCTAATTAAGTCCATGTATGATCTTAATTGGTCCTCTAAAGTCAGCAGTATTTTATCAATGGATGAAAAACCGCTGCATACCACTCTCAGTAGTAGAGAGTAGATGATCATGTATTATCGATGACACTATCGGCCAGGAGAGTCTAAGGACTATTTCACATCCACTATAGGGGGGTTATCCCTTCGATTTATGACGAAGGATATTGGTAGGGCGAGATGCATTCTCGTTCGTTCAGAAGGACTTCTTATATTGACGCATAAGGCGGACAACAAGAAGATACTCTGAACGATTCCATGTAATGGACCCAAGGACATGTGATACTCCTATAGCTCACTGCAGGATTTTACGAGCCTGAATATGTTCCCTAGAAGACACCATACAAGATTGGCCAAAAGACCAAAGTGCCCGATGCAGTGTGAGTCTATACTATGGTATATACTGAGACCCCACAAACCTCATGCAATCGGAAGAGTGGATTTCAGGAAATCTAACTTAAGACACTAGATTGCAACCAAAAGGATACTCGGTACGAAGGATCACGTGTTATAACTATCGGAGATGATGCTTCGACTAGCCAGCTATGTATGCTGACTAGGGTGGGGACCTAGATACACGTAGATCCGACTCAGGCTATAGTCCATGCTAGATGACATCGTATGGAACAGCAGCATAAGTGTTGCACAATCGTATTAGACCGCTCCATCGATTATGGAAGCGAAGCGCGATTGCCTGTTCTGTCATCGGACAGAAATATGTTTGGATAAAAAGGTTTCTGATAAGCTTATGGGCTGTCAACCAACCTGTAGTGCTGGCGAACGGCTATAGTACTTCTGATAAGGCCAAACATATAGAAAAGGTATTGTTTTCACAAAAGGTGAAATAACTACCTGATGAGTAATCTTGGAGTAGATCGACTACGGGCCAATAATGTAGGCACCTCCCATTTCTAAACCACATAAGAGTCGTCTTTGTGGATTGCTTTAGAAAATTGGGACTCGGTAGTCGATCACTAGCGATATGATTGATGAGCATATGAGACATTGATAATTGGATTTTTAATTGGATTTGTTATGCTACATGTTGTTTACATATCCTGTACTAGCATAGAACATGTCGCGCGGACACTAGGTTGACTCCCTCACACGAGCAACCGCCTCTACAACATCCTGGATTGTCTAGGTGAGTAGGAGATGAGACAGAATCGCGACAAGCGCTAGAAGCCTATGATATGATGACTCCTGTCATATGAGGCGCATGGCCTATGACAAGAGCTGGACATCAATCAATAGTGCAAGACCCTGTCAGACGGATTCATTTGTCGCATTGGAATAAGTTCCAAGGTGAGATTGGATTATGGCCATTCGAGCATGGTTACTACCCCGAACCATGTATAGTCTGCGTAGAGAAAGCCAGATGAGAGAACTGTTTTCAATTGCATATGTGCAACACTCAGTACTCGGGTTAATAGTCATATGGGCTGTTGGACTTACATCTGTATAGTGGTCCCTATGGGGTAGGACATGTGCTCTGATAGAGTCCAAACACTATGGCGCACATCTTATGAGATAACGCGTGCTTATGAGTGACATGGGGTGGCGAGTAGAACTAGTCCCTGAGTTTCCTCGCCGTGTGAGCCTCGTCGATCATATAAAAATGATTGGCACTGTATACCCTTAGTACTTTCATCCATGTCGGGGAGAGACGGTTCGGTGGTGCTACTTTAGCGTGACACCTCACGGCTATGAATGATTCGGCCTACCAGGACATTGCTAGGAAAGCAGCTGACTCCGAATCAAAGCGACAATGGATAGAAAGGAAGATTCTAATTGCATCGCTCTTTATCATATTCATTGGGCCCACCTACAAGATCTTATGGGATCATGCAGGATATGAATATAATAAGGGAGATATAGACTCATTGGTGCACGACCTTCGGGACAAGGTAGGTGCTCATGGTCTATGAGATGGCAATATACAGAATCTGGGGAATACGAGAGATATATATATGTATTGCATTGTTTCTTAAAGGGTTGAGTGCGCCTGCTGCTAGCTCGTCTCGTATGAGTTTAGAGTATGGATCTCCCGAAATGCAGGTTCTCTCACAGTCACACACCAAGGCCACATAACACTTTGGCAGATGATAATAGTTGGAGATTGAGGGAGACTAGAACTACTGTATTTGTGCAACCCCACTGTGCGAGTGGGAGATGTTAGCATTATGTGCGCCCATGTGGGGTGCACAATGCAATTAACCTAAACTTATGGGTTTAGGTGAGACAAGCTCAAACCTTATGGGGTTAGTAGCAAGGACAAACCCTAGGGGGTTATGTTGCAATTGGGTATTAGTCTGTCTATATAAGGAGACAGCCTCTCATTATTTTATACACAATATTGTAGAGATCATGTGCTGATCATAATACAGTAAACCCTAGACTCTCTCTTCAACTAGCCTCCATTGGGTGGAACTTGGTGTGGATCAGAGCTCTCGTCCTAGTGATTCGAGCCAGATTGTGGGAGCAAGAAGAGCACGTGAAAGCAAGCACCCTACGATCATCCGTTGCGCTTAGGAGCTAAGGAAGACAAGGTAAACACATGAATCTTCCGCTATAATTCATGTTGTAGATCTGTATGTGATAGATCTTGTACGTCCTTCACTATTGCTGAACATATCATTGCTGATTGATTAATTTGATTATTTGATCCATCCAAGACATATTTTAGTTTCCATTGAACCATAGTGTTCGAGTAAGGTTAGGGTCAAACTGGGACAGAAACAGATTTTGGTTGATTTTTGATAGACTGGGGATCTGAAGGTTGATAAGGCATGAAGAGAATAACATCACTGGAATCCGCTGATCGATTTTAGGCGAATGAGTAAGATTTTAGGGAATAAGGACCCTTACTGTGTCTATTTGAAGTTCGATTTCAACTGTATGTCGACACTGCGTGACAACCAAATATCAGACTTTGATTAGATATGTTGCTTTTCGTGGTTGTAACTGAAGCTTTTGCTGTATAGCTATTGTTCCAATTTGATTTAGTTTTAACTGATTGTCACCAATTTCATGTCCACATGTGGTGTAGCTTGTCCACATTAAGCATTTATGTTAACTACGAATATTATTGTATTTGTTTCCAATGGTAATCCATATATTATCAGAAGCGGTGACTTGGATGACCTGCTGATTATGCTGATTATGAGTTTTGTTGTTGATTTATAAATGAGGCAGTTATGATATAAAATTGTATGTTTCCCCATTTTTCTCTTATTGGTGTGCTCTAGAATGAAATTGCCGAGTTTGGATATGAAAAGTAGCCAGCTTGACAACTTTAATAATTACGAATTTTGCCTAAAATGAAATATGTTGGCGCCATGTCATCGGTTTAGTACACTGTGGTCGTTTCATTGATTGCCTTCTGTGCTGAAATGCGTTGTCTCAAATTCCCAATTTTGTGAGCAAAACCCAGCTGTTCACTATTAAGTGATTGCCTTCTGGGTGGTCCTGGATTGGCTTCTCATCTCTCTGATTCATGCATCTGAATAATTTTCCATTTTCAACTGAGCATTGTATTCATTCATTATTTCGAGATTTTATTGGGTTATCAGTACTTAGGGCTTTTGTTGAATTGATTTGTGTGATGGGTATCTGTTTGCAGGATGCTAAAGGATGGATGTACACCTGAGCATCTACAAGGAGAAGGTTTTGCTGATTGTGAATGTGGCTTCACAATGGTATATGGAAAAACTCTTCACTAGCTTACTTTGTTCTAATTGATTTGGGTACTTCAACGTTAGTTCTTCAGTCGAGTGTGGTTTTTTTCGTGCAAACAGATGATAGTTATCTCAGCACAAAACGGAAAATAATCCTTCATTTACCATTCTTGCTATCTACAATTGAAAGATTTGTAAATATTTTTGTAAATGACAAACCTAGGCAGAACAAAATATATGATAACAAAATGAAAAGATGTAACCAGTTTGAATAAATCTGACTTCAAACAAAATAATTGAGTTAATAACTCATTAAAATTGAGATATGATACTTCTAAAAAAGATTTGAGATATGATACACTCTTACACACTGTCCACCGAAATCCCAATTTCACATACCTAAGTGAATTGGTCAAACCTACTGTTATTAGATTTGGGTCTTCAGACCAAGGATACAGAGTAAATTATTTTTAATTAAAAAATAGACATTTTAATCCAGTATAGTAATGAAGAATTTCGTAAGAAAAATGATTGCCCTTCTCAGGGGATCTTCGGAGCGTGCCAGTTTACCAGCAAGGGGTTGGAACTCTTAGGAATCCTTCTGTTGGGTTGTCTGAAAGGGTCGCTTGTCTTTGAGGTATTTGAAAACAATAGAAGCTTGCTTTTATTTAACTTCGATATTGATAATATAATAGACCTGATTGTTCTCTCTCTATATCATCCAATGCAGTATGTTGTTGTGGACTACCTCTGGTACAGGAGGAAAGTGAAAGGTGCCTATGTCGATTCATTTCTTCTTTGATTATTCTTGTTTTCTTAAATATGAAGTATAATGTTGATATGAGGCGCTTATTCTGACTATGACCTTATTCTTTTTGGTCTGTAAGAGATTGATGCTTGAGAATTAATGCGAGGGGTTGGAAATGTGTTTCGTGGAATAGCATTTCCAGTATTAGAATGAGACCCTTTCAGATTTTCGAGGGATTATTTTGCTATGAATGAAATTAAAAAACAAGTGGATACTTAGGGTGCGTTTGGCACATTGGTTTTTTTTGGTTTTTGGTGGAAAAACCAAATGGTTTTTATTTTCTGTTTGGTTAGGGTGGTTTAAAATCTGGTTTTTTAAACCAGTTTTTTTCAAGTTTAGGCATGTGAAAAAAAACCATCTTTCTGTGAGTTTTTTCCAGTTTTTTCTTATTTCTTGGTAACCCCATAATACCCTCATATATTCTTGATATTACTAAATTCATATCTAAACTTTCTTAATTTTATCCTCAAATATTAGAGAAATTTTTATAAGTAGACAACTTGACCCTTCATTCTCACAGTACAATGGTTGCTTCAATTGTACCAGTAACATTTTTTTGAACTTTGTTGAGTATGAAGTTCGATTTTTTCGTTAACTTTTTATTAAATTAGTACGAAAATTTAATTTTTTGGATGACAAAAATATCGTTAATTTGTTCTTCAATTTGTTAACTTTCATGAAACCGTTGCAACATATGAAATCGTTAACTTTTTGCCTCATATTTGTTGTTCTTGAATCTATAAAGGAAAAATAAATTGAGGGTATATTTGTCATTTAATCTACATCATCTAGTTTAAAAATCACTACTAAACACATTTCTTCAGTTTTTAATCTAATTTAAAAACCACTACCAAACACACTGGTTTAAACAAAATCTATAAAAAAAACCAAAAGATTTCCACCACAATCTAAAAACCAGTTTTTCCACCAGAAATTATTCTACCAAACTCACCCTTAGTTGGAAATGGATGGAGAACTAAAATATCGTCATGAATCTCATTGGGGACTGGAACTTTGATAGCTCACTTGTGTATGAATTGTGGTTTCGGTAATTGTACAATAAGCTATCAATATATAAGTGTTTCATCAAATCCCTTAATTGGGTCTCCAAATTTACTTTCCCAGTATCGTATGTTTCTTCTGCTATGTGAGAATTCATAGCACATAGGCTTATTATCCCATATTCCTTCTTCTCAGTGAAAGATGACTGTGTATTTGGCAGTGACATGGATCTAAATGAGATAACTACAGAGGTATACAGGGCCGGCCCTAGACTTTCATGGGCCCTAGGCGATACTTGAAAGTGAGGCCCCTTTTACATAAGTATAACTGTGAATTAAAAAAAAAAAAAAAAAAAACACTACTCGGTTGTAGGGCGGCATATACCCCGCATTTTACTAATAATTCGAATTTTTAACCCGTAAAAAAAATTGGGAAACATAGAACCTTACATACTACTCCCGAAAAAATACTACTGGGCCCCTTGAAATTGAGGGCCCTAGGCGAACACCTAATCCGGCTAGTGGATGGACCGGCCCTGGAGGTATATACCTATTGCCTACCGTAATTTTGTTGGTTTTCTAGTAGAAGATCGTTCCTTCAATAGTGTCACTATTTGGCGCTTTCTTTGTAGGTGTTGAGGAGTCTTGACCGCCTCATTTTATATTCTTCAGATGCACTCAAAATAGAAATCCCAGACTAACAGGGTGGATAGTCCGCCAAGTTCAAAGCGCCCAATAAAGTACTACCAGCATGACCATGCAAGACCATTACAGTACAAACAACATCTATCCGACCGCTTCAAGCTTCCATCAATTTCACGCTTGTCTTCTACTCCTATGTTTCCCTTTCTGTAATTCTGTATTTCCCTATTTCTATATTCCTGTTGTTGCAATAATGTGTTTGTGCTATGTATCGCTGTGCTATACTCTCGCAAATGTTTGTCTACCACTTTCAATGTTTTAACTTTATATAGAAGTTGTAACCGACAAGACAGTGCTCCTCCAGACACACCGGTGCCTCGCGCGCAACGCGCGCGAGGCATTCCTAGTTATATCCCAAAGAGCATGCGACCTTATATGGTTGGTGTCACACTCTATACAAATCTCGTTTTAAGGCCAACCGCGCCCCGCTGGTCCACACAAGCTCTTCAGAGTATTAGAGCAGCTCCATAAGTAAGCCACTCATATACTGGCCCTGTTTGGATACCATAGTTTGGTTAACTCCCACAAAAAGTTAACCAAAACTTCAACCCAAAATTTGTAGGACCCACATTCCACTCATTTTTCTACTCACATAAAAGTCAAAACCTCAAAATCAAAACCATTAAATCCAAACATCCACCTAGTTTGGTCAACCAAACTACCCAACCTTGTTATCCAAACAGGGCCACTTAGGGCACGCACAACAATTTGAGGGGCACCATCTTCTTACAAAGTTAAGGGTATTTTGGTAATTATAGTAAATTAAATAGCTAATATTTAATACATCGAATCCTTATCTAAACCTATTCTGTTTTAGTAAACCCATTAATTTAGGAAGCTATCAATTTCCTTTTATCTAAAAAAGTTCTATCTAAAAAAGTTCTATTTTTCCATTTTGTTTTGAGAAATTGTTTTGTCATCAACGGGGTTTGAACCCGTGATCTCATGCATGGGCTTCCAACGCTCTACCACTTGAGCTACAACCATAGCTGCTTTTTTTCCATGTTCTTTGCAACTTTTTTTTTTTTTTTTTAATTTTTTTAAGCCAAAGACTAAAATAGTATTTTTTTTAATACGACTTTAATTTCTTATTATTTTTACTCTTAAAATCTATTATTTAGGAGATAAGAACATAAGTTTCTTTTTGAACTGTTACAGTTCTTAAATAAAAGCTAAAGACTTGCTATTTACAAAACAAAAAAACAAAAAAACAAAAAAACAAAAAACAAAAAACACCATACATGGTTGCTGTATGTTTTGAGTGTTACAATATTTTGTGTCCACATAAAATGCCTAATTTTGTTGTCCGCTTAGGGCAACCGTAAAACTAGAGCCGGCCCTGTTCCTCCGTATGCTATTTATGTGCCTTCTTTTAACCGAGAAGGAGTAACCCTCATCTCCCCTCAATTGTATATTTCAACATGTTTTTGGACAATCTTCTTCTCCCTTTTATTTTTTATTCTCCTTTTCCTTCTAATTTTCTTATCATTAATTTCGTTTTTTCCAACTTTTTTTGTTTCTTTTTTTTTTTCTTGAAGTTTTTTTTTTTTTCTTCTTTAGTACTTTTCAGGGACAATAATGCCTTTGACGGAATTATTTTTTTAACAGAAAAATTTACCCAAATTGTTGATTGTTAGCAATTAATTTTTGAAACAGACGGAGTATGTTGTATGTTCTGAGTATTTGTAGACAAATGAGCCTTACCACTCCGTCCCAGCTCTTTCTACCCAAACTGACTTTTGCCACTATTCACTTGGTCACTTTGACCCGTTGATTTGAATAGCAAACCGATGCAATTTTTCGACAATTTTTTCATGGTGTTGTAGAGTAGAAGTTTCTCTATAACACGGTGAAAAAATTATCAAAAAATCATATTATTTTCCTATCCAAATCATCCGGTCAAAGTGTCCAAGATACGAGTCAAAAAGTCAACTTGGGTAGAAAGAGCTGGGACAGAGTGGTAAGACCTGTTTGCGCATGAACAACGGGTCAGACCGGTCCAGATCCCCAGACCGACTAGGCTGTCTCATCCTGTTTTCCCTAGTTCAAGTGCTGAGGCCTGAGCGACAAACACCCTCTAGCTATCAAAAAATTGAAAGAAGAAGCAATGTCTTCTTCACTCTGCATTGCATAATCTGGTGAGATTTGGGGGTTTTCAATCGTAGAAGAAAGAACAAGCATGGGTCACTCTCGCGACCTCCACCTCCACCATCGGTTGATACACAACACCCGCCACAACCATGGCTATACCACCACCACAACAACCATGGTACCATCATCAGTAAACTAAAACAATTCACAAATTAAAAACATTTTAAGACTCTGGCGGATTCCAACAAGAACCCACACAATCACCTGCGGATTCGACGGAGCCGAGGAAGAAATAGGCGCCAATGCTTCGACGGGGACGGGAAAGAAGGCACAACACTGAACCAAATCCGATTGAGAGAGATGGAGACATGAGTCCAGTCGGATTCGAAGCAACCGAACCAGATCCGATTGAGAGCTTCGATGGAGACTTGGGTCTAGTCGAATTCGAAGACATAGATGGGGAGAGAGATAAGGACGGGGCATGGAGAGGAGGAGTAGAGAAATATATCGATGGTGAGAAGAGAGAGAAAAATAGGAGGCCGCTAAAGTTAGAAATGAGAAAAGAAGAATTGACATATATAATGGTGTAATTTATTTTAAAGTTGAGGGTACTTTTGTATTTGTCCCTTCCGTTAGTGTACCATTAGTTTTTAACTCTAACAGCCGTGCAAGAAGTATTTATCGATAGATTATGGGGCAAACTGTATTTAATCGATACTTGGAGGGTGAAAAATGTGTTCATTTTCCCCTTCTAAAATTCAGCTTAGAGCCCAGTAAGTACATTATTGTAAATTTGATAAAATGTTGTCAAATCCCTTAATTCAGATTATCAGTTCATGCCAAATAATTTTAAGATTATTGTATAATTTTGTTAGACTATTTTTTTTTTTTTTTTTTTTTTGAGAAATTTTGTTAGACTATTCATTATGAGCCTGTTTGGTACCAGCCTAAAATCTCAATAATCAGATGAAAATAATCTAAGAAGAAAATCTAACTTAACTGAGAATCACAATATGTTTGTATGAGCTGAAATTATAGATTACTAACTTGATCCGTTCAACAAAATTTAAAGAGCTCCAAATTTAAGTAATTGAATACACATATTTATAAATGAACTGTGATCATGCTAGTGTAAAAAAAAATCAAAACTATTATTTTAGAGATTTTCAGCTGCATATCCCCAACTTTGGAGATTCTACAATTGAAAACAGATTATTTTAATCTGCAGATTATCATATTAAAATTTGCAAGCATAACACACAGAATTGTTGAAAAGATGTCGATTTTAATCTCAATTGATTAAAATCTTTGTACCAAACATGTACTATAAATTACGTCTGAGAACAAAATTTATTCATCAAATTTTAAAATCGAAAAGGTATTTTCATAAAGTGCACATCGTCTAAGATAAAAACGCAAAAATAATGCCCTCCAAGTCTAAGATACAAACGCATCACACTGTGTGAAATAAAATGCACATCGTCTAGGATACAAACGCATCACATTGTCTTGCAATAAAGTTTCATTCGCAGCTTGACATTAACATCTTTTTCTGCAAATGGAAGATGCAATCAACTACATTAAACATAAAGATTGCAGTATGTTATTTTCAGCAAACTAGGGGTAAAAAAAAAAAAGAAAAAAAAAAAAAGCTAGAATCGTGTCAGACCGCTCCAGATCCTTAGACCGAGTAGGTTTTCTCCTCTTTCCCCTTGCTCAAGCGCTGAGCGGCAAATACCCTCTATAGCTATCAAAAATTTCAAAGAAAAGAAGCAACGTCTTCTTCACTCGGCTTCCTCAGATCGAACTATCAATTGCATAATCCGCGTAAGAGATTTGGGTTTTTTTTTTCAATCCAAGAAGAAAGAACTAAGCATGGGTCACTCCCGCGACCACCACCTCCACCAGCACCAGCACGAAGCAGTGGACGGATTGGTGAATCTGTTCAGCAAGGCCAACCACGACCTCACCCTCGTCCACAATAAAATCAACCATTATCTTAAAAAAGGAATGCAAGTAAAGGCTATTTTATAGTATCTCCGTTTCTCTGGGATCTTCGCAGTTGACTTTTTTCCACTTTTAGTTGAGTCACTTTGACCCGATAATTTGATTATGAAAATAATATATTTTTTCATAGTGTTGTAGAGTAAACTTTAAGCTACGACACAATGTAAAAATCTACCGAAAACTTGAATCGTTTTGTTATCCAAATTACTTGGTCAAAGTGACATAGATATGGGTAAAAAAAAGTAAACTGGAAAGATCCCAAAGAAACGGAGGTAGTAGCATTCACAATTCAAAATGCAAATCACAAGTTAGATAAATAATAGAGTAATTCTACATGGACAGAATTTCAGACATCAATGTAGACATAATTTCTTAATGTAGTAAAATCAAATCCTATTATGGAAATGCTAAACACTTAGGAAACATTGACACCTAATCAAAATCACGAAGTGGAAATTATGTCTGAAATTATGTCCGTTTAGAATTATTCTAAATAATATGACCGAATTTTTTTGAGCATGTTCTTCCCGCCAATGAATGTTGATGGAAGGAATAACGTATTCAGACAATAAGCTCTAATTTTGGCAAACTTTGTATGTAATCGTGTATGTTTTATCTTAATTTTATTTTCTAATTAAGAACTTTATTTAGTCGAGTTATTACATATAGATGTTTCACTTGAAACTTTTGTTGTTTTAAATGTTCCTTAGTTATTGCATATAGTGCCCTACGGGCACGGGTAATTAGCTAGTATAGAGAGAGAGAGGAGGACGGGGCATGGAGAGGAGGAGCAGAGAGATATGTCGATGGTGGGAAGAGAGAGAAAAATAGGAGGCGGCTAAAGTTAGAAATAAAAAGAGAAGAATCGACATATATAGTGGTGTAATTTATTTTTAAGCTGAGGGTACTTTTGTCTTTGTCCTCTCCGTTAGTGTACCATTAGTTTTTAACTCTAACGGACGTGCAAGAAGTATTTATCGATAGATTAGGGGGCAAAACGTATTTAATCGATTTTTGGAGGGTGAAAAATGTGTTCATTTTCCCCCTTTCAGCTTAGAGTTCATGCCAAATAATTTTAAGATTACTGTATAATTTTGTTAGACTATTCACTATAAATTATGTCAATGTGCAACTGGGAACAAAATTTATTCATCATTTTTTAAAATCGACGAATGTATTTTTATAAAGTGCACATCGTCTAAGATACAAGCGCATCACATGGTGTGAAATAATGCCCTCCGAGTCTAAGATACAAACGCATCACACTGTGTGAAAAAAAAGTGCACACCGTCTAGGATACAAACGCATCACTTCGTCTTGCGATAAAGTTTTATTCGCAGCTTGACATTGACATATTTTTTTGCAAATGGGAGATGCAATCAACTACATTTTTTTTTTTTTTTTTTTGAAATATGCAATCAACTACATTAGACATGAAGATTGCAATATGTTATTTTCAGCAAATTAGGGGTTAAAAAAAAAAAAACTAGAATCGGGTCAGACTGCTCCAGATCCTCAGACCGAGTAGGTTTTCTCCTCTCTCCCCTGGCTCAAGCGCTGAGCGGCAAACACCCTCCATAGCTATCAAAAATTTGAAAGAAAGAAAGCAACGTCTTCTTCACTCGGCTTCCTCAGATCGAACGACCCATTGCATAATCGGTGTGAGATTTGGGTTTTTCAATCGTAGAAGAAAGAACAGGGGCATGGGTCACTCTCGCGACCACCATCTCCACCACCACCAGCACGAAGCAGTGGACGGATTGGTGAATCTCTTCGCCAAGGCCAATCACGACCTCACCCTCGTCCACAATAAACTCGACAAGGAGTTCCACCAGATCTACCCCGACAACGTAACCCCTTTTCCCAACTTTTGCTCATTATTGCCTTCTGATTTTGTACTTTCTCGGTTGCTGTGAACTAGGGTTTCACAGTATGGGATTTTTTTTCCTCTTGCAGGCAAATCCGATGAAGCTTGTCTCTCGGATAAAGAAGGTCCAGGAAGAGTTGTCCATATTGAAGGAGCAGTGCCGTGAACTACTCGCAGCCAAGCAGGTAACACGTTTATTGCTTTTTTTGGGTTGCTCCCAAACTGCTCGACGAAATGACCCACTCAAAAAAAAAGAAAAAGGTTTTACTAATCTGTAAGCTACAGTGTTTAGATTTATTACTTTTTGTGGAAGCATGAGTGCAGTGTCACAGTTTGGATCAATTGGCCTTCTTTGTTATTGTCCTTTGAGTTGTTACACTGTTAGTATTGTAACTGAAAACAATATAGGGAGGTACACGGGCAGTTGGCTATGCGGTTGCAGGCATGTCTATGCGATTGCGAGCATGTCTTTCTCTGCTTTACTGAGCTCCCTCAATTATTGGGTATTTGGCATCCGTTGTGGAAGCCCTGGGTCGTATTACATTTTCAACTTGGATGTTGGGGATTTCTGTTATAGGATTCTTGCCATCACAAAGCCATCCATTTAGCTGGGGGGGGGGGGGGAATTGTTCTCTGCTTGGGTGAAGACGGTAAATTCAGAGTTTATAAGAATAGACCTATTAATGAGGAGTCCTAATAGTCGACACCAGTTTCGAGAAGATTTTTGATTATTACCAGCAACAGACATCTCCTCTATCCTGCCACTTGTTGTTGGTAATTTGGATAGAGGAGAGTGCACACTAGATGAGTTTCTAATTCGTTTGTGGCAGTCATGTAATTTAGCGAACACAACTTATCTTGCATTATAAACACTTAATTGAATTTGTGCAGTGCAGTGTGATAACCGTAGAAATCAAGATGAGATGTTATTTGCAATGACTGTAACACCTGCTGTAGTATATGAGACAAACTATTGGACAGGTAAAAAATCATACCCAAATAATGTGTTGTGTACCATTGATATGAGGTTGCTCAGGTTTCTGAAGGCAGTGGCATAACTAAAAAGAATAAGAAGAACTTAGGACTTAGGAGTATCATCGGTTGTTGATAAGCTGAGGATATATTCGAGGCAGTGATTTAGTCATGTTAATTGTAAAATACAAGCCCTTGATACCACTCAAGAACTTTTTATGGATCCCAGTCGAGGTTTGCGAAATGGGGAGGGGGGGGGGGGTCAACCTTGAAGCAACTGATGGGTCTAAATGCAGAAAATCACTTATCTTGGTTAAGGGCGAAAATGACGCGGGGGTTGAGTGTTCACTCTTTTACAAACAATTAGGTCTGTGTGCATGAATGGTAGATTGGTAGTAGCTATATGCTTTTTGTGACAAAATTATGTCTTGTAAATTTTTGTGTTTGGATAACCTATAATTGAATAAGACAAATTGCTATCCAAATTCCCTCCGCGCAGCAGCTTATGTATCATCAAACTCAATATAATCTTGAAGGTGCAATTTTGATGCTATTTTATGCACATGATTACAGGATTTGATTGACAAGGCCAAGACGACTCTAGTTGGAAACAGATCATTGGTGCAGCGGATGCAAACATCAATTGGGATTCCTGTCACTAGCGATGTTAACGATCCAGCATACACCGACTTCATGCAGGTAATATTTATAACTGGGAATAATCTACTTGTCTGCAGAAGGAAATTTGAAGACTCTGCAATACACATGTTTAGTTCTTAAATGCAATATCGAGCAAGCATCTTGCTTCCATCCATAGCCAATTAGAGTAAATGCTTTGCTTTCTTTTGTTTTCTTTTCTTGTGTTTCATTTTTGTCTTTTGCTATTTTATCTTGTGTTCGCCACTGGTTGAGTGAAACTGTGGTCTAAGTGTAACTAAAACCATTTTTACTGTCTTCGACAACTTTAACCCATTTTCTTTATACTCTATATTCTGAATTTTGTTAACATTACGTAATGAAGAGTCTGTAATCCCACACAAAGAAGTCTTGGGGAGAGTAAACTTCGACGGACAAACAAGTTTTTGAGTTATTACATAAGGAAACTCTACCATCTTTGCAAACATTTGAAAAGTAGACTCACTGAGGGTGACTTTAACTGACAATATATAATGGTAATTGGTAACATTATTTTTTAGTCCGAAAGAAATATTTGCTTCCCTTCTGTTAAAATTGTGGTTCTTCTAAAATGAACCTTATTCATTGCTGAACTTTGTGGCTGGTTGTGTTTTCCAAGTGGTATCTGAAGAACTTGCACCACTTGCTAGCAAACAACCTATATTAAATTAATGCGAGGTTTTCACTGCAGAAGTGTCCTTTTTGGTGCTTTTGTTTTGCTCTCCAGGTGATCTGGAGAGCTCTCGCAATATGTTATTATCTTCATCTCTTGTTGTGACCAAAATGTCTGGATGAATGTTTGATTCTCTTATGAACTTTGACCTGCAGATTACAGATGAGTGGTCTGCTCAAATGAGAACAGCAACAGGTATGGGTTCCTGATTTTTTTTGTAAACTTCATATAATAGCCATTGAAGTTACTATCGTTGCAATTACATTACTTTATCATGTTTCTGAGAATGAGGTGGCATTGATTTGTGACATGTCGATTGAGAATGCCTAAATGCGAATGGATATACAACGGTTGGAAATATAGAATGCTAAAGTTTTGTCGTAAAACAGCAAAATCAGCAGCATTTCATTAGTAGGATCACACGTTGTACATGATCCTTGGCTACTAAAGACACACCTAAATGTATCTGCTAAAAAAACAAATCGTTGCTTGCGTACTTTTATTTGTTTTCTTGCTTTAGATAGAATCTGCCATCCATTTTTCCTTCAGAGTTTTCAAGTAATATTGTGCTAATTTACCCGGACTCTTCAAATTCGGCACGGACCCGTGTTGGACATGATCCTTGCGAATAAGGGTATGTGGCGGGTATGTCCTCCATCCATTAGACACTCCAAGGTTTAAAACATTGTCATAAATCAGACACTCCAAGGTTTTAAAACATGGTCATAAAGCAAATTAGTGCTTCCGTTTCTTCTTTCTCCTTGATCTTTTCAACTTATTTTCATCGTCTTTGCCTTGTCACTAAATCTCACTGAACATTCTCTAAACTCACTGACACGTTCCTCTTTCTTATCAATTTTTGAGTTGTAAACACTTGAGCCTTCTTTCCTGTCAAAATAATCATTCAGCTTTCGGCTTATTTTATGAACGTAGAGAATATATATTATGTGAAAAAAATGCAATGACACCATATCCCCACTGCCGTGTCCAAGATTTGCACATTTTAGCCGAGTCCCTGAATCCTACATTTCAGCAAGGGGGCAATTCCAAGTCTCAGATACACACCCAACATGACACCCGCACCCAAGTTCATGTAACCTAGATTAGGGGTGAGCACGGACCGGTTTGGGCGGGTATTGTCGAAATTTTTGCTCCGACCCAATAGGTACGGGTTGGAGAATGTTCAACCCAAACCCAATCAATTGTTCTCGATACCCAAACCAAACTTAACTTATCGACTCGGCCCGGTTCGGACCGGGTTGAACGGGTTGTTAAATCTAGATGAGTTTTTTGGAAAATGTATAAATTTAGTTAAAAAAAATAAAGATGCATAAGCTTCGTGTTTGGAATTGAAATTTTTAACATAGTTTGTTAGAAAAGATGAGTTATTTGAGGAAAATCAACTAAAACTATTATTCGGGGATATAAATTTAGTTATGGGACAATGTTATCTATCTACAATATGAAATTTTTTCATGTAAAAATTTAATCGGACCGGACCGGTTCTAAACGGTTTTGCTAAATCTAAACCCATGTTCAATCAAAGTTAGTTCGGGTTTGCGATTTTATAATCGTACCCAATCAAGTAGCATGAACGGGTGTAAAATTCGGACCGGTTTGATGCGGGCCGGTTTAGGTGAGTTTTGCTCACCCCTAACCTAGATGTTGTGAGATTTTGCACAAATTCACAGAAGAAAACTTTTTCCCTAAGGATAGGACTTTAGCTCTTTTAATACTTGTTGGCTGAAAAAATAGGCAATACCCCTCTATGGTGGATTTATTGATGGTTTTTTACTTAATAAAATAAAACTAAATATTTCAATATTCACTTTACAAATAATCTAAGAAACAAAGTAGGAATGATTACTATTACTCAGGCATTGACTATTTCTCAGACGAATATTAATTATAATGCAACATTAAAACTCACAACTTTAGCTTCTGGTTGGAAATAGGAATGTTAGATAATTCTCTTTATTAATATTTATTTCTGGCATATGCTAACTCTGTTTATGGCATATGCTAACTTGTAAAAATTGACTCATAATAAAAGTCGTAAAAAAAAGCTTGTAAAGAACTCGTATTATTCATAATAATGAATCAAGTGTTAAGAAAAATTGCATCATTGTAGTTTAAGTACATCCCAACTAGGTTGGCATCCACTTGATTCATTTGCATTTTTCCAAACTAGCATCTTATGTCTATGGTGGAAATCTTAAAAATAAAGGTGACAAACAACATATGATTTTATTCTCTCATCATCATTATCGTCTTCAATTTCCTAGCATGGCGGTGGTGTGTGTGTGTGTGTGTGTGTGGGGGGGGGGGGGGGGGGGGGGCGATGTTGACAACATGTTGGGGGGTGGGGGTTTACATGGTAGCCGTTAGTGGTTCGGTTTGGCGGTTAACTGGGCCGGTCCTGCTTCAAGTTCGGTCCTTGGCCGGTTGTAGGCTGGTCCAGGCTTTAGAAGGTGCTGTTCGGTCCTACGGCCCGCGACATCTCAGACCGGGCCGGACCACTACATACTCAGTCCTGGGCTGGTTTGGACCACATTGGTCCGGTTCATGAGTCACACGGTCCCGATTGGCTGTTAACTGGCCCCATTGACATCTCTACTTTCTACCAACAAACAAAAGTGGTAGTAAATGAAATTGACAACATGTTGGGGTGGGGGTTTACATGGTAGCCGTTAGTGGTTCGGTTTGGCGGTTAACTGGGCCGGTCCTGCTTCAAGTTCGGTCCTTAGCCGGTTGTAGGCTGGTCCAGGCTTTAGAAGGTGCTGTTCGGTCCTACGGCCCGCGACATCTCAGACCGGGCCGGACCACTACATACTCAGTCCTGGGCCGGTTTGGACCACATTGGTCCGGTTCATGAGTCACACGGTCCCGATTGGCTGTTAACTGGCCCCATTGACATCTCTACTTTCTACCAACAAACAAAAGTGGTAGTAAATGAAATTGGACCATCCATTTCGAATCAATCTAAGGGTGCAACCAAAGACATCACTTGGGTGAACGATAAAAGGCTGTTCTTCGTATACATATGTTACAGTTTTCGGCTACCAATGAGTCGTCATTCTTATGTGTCATAGACATCACCTACTAGTTGAAAGAGTAGATCTCCCGTATCAGCAACTATAGCTCTCCACTGTTGTTGCCTTTACACTAGGAAAAGAGGATGCTGCAACACTGTTGAGGGAGAAAATGATCGTTTGTGTTTTTTGCACTGTTTGTACTGGATAGATGGAGGTAACTATGATATGAGCTATGTACTCAGATCGTATGTGTATTATCCATTCCATATACTATATTATTCATGTATATCTCCTCTTAGATCATGGCATCTCTCATACATCTGACGGCATGAAATCACTCGTACAGTTTCCTTAAGAAATGATCTTACGGGGGAAGTTGGGTATATGGTAGGATGACCTGGGCTGTAAAGTGTAACAAGTTGTTGGAAGTTAGGAATTTAAAACAGCAAACATAGAAACACGATTTGAGTTACATGACTAGTTTTGGAGCTTGTGAAGTAGCAAACACCATTTAGTTTTGAAGTGTCTACAAATATGCCAATATTCTGAGAAAGTGCGTGCACTGATTATGCAGGTGAAGAGAGGCAGAACTCGAGTTCTGAGGATATTAACCAGCTCCTCTTCTCAGCCATTGTTCAAGGCAGCTGAACGAACGAGCTAACTATTATTGATCTGGTACTCCACGTTTGCGATTAGCAGATTCTTCTATAAATGGTTACTCATTGTTAGTTAATTTGTTTAGCAACAGTTTGTTGGGGTTGGGAGCACACTTCTAAACAATGTGTGTGTTGTACATTGAAGTTACCAAGATCTTTATTGTTTCCAGAGAAAAAAAAAAGTTAATTACCAATACCTTGAGCTAATACGAGGTCACATCAGATTCACCGTCCATTCTTTGCACTATGTGTACCTCCATTCAAGTTACTGATAATAACATAACTTTTTTTTTCGTCATTAAATCATTGTAACTTTTATTTCTTCTGAAGCAGAATATGTGTATGAATGCTTTGTGATCTCTATTTGTCTCTAAACTCTTTGGCATATTTATGGTGTGTTGTAAAAAAGAGAAATGAAAAAAAACTAGATTTAAATCATGGTTCGGCATCTTGTATAGGAAAAGGAGTATCTTATATTAGCTCCTTTAGCTTGGCTAAATATAATGACCCATATATGAAATCTGTTGGGTGATGTTGTAGTTGGGTCTGGTCATGTAGGTCCTATATTTGGAATCTTGTGTTATTCAACTCTTCCGGATATTGGTTGTTTGTTTCACGGTTGGGTCAGATGAAATGAACGTGGAATCATCCCTTAATCTCTTACACAGACTAACTGCCTGACGTCAAGGGTGTATGTACTGTAAGGAGACTAACTGCCTGACGTCAAGGGTGTATGTACTGTAAGGAAAACCACGGTATTCAGATGCAACTGGTTTTAGGAATGTATGATATATCATATATGGATTTGCTGAACCATGTATTCACCTTATAATCTGAGCATAGACTTCGATGTGGGTTACAGAAACACATGAACTGAACAATTGTTGTTTGCGTGCTAAATCATGTAACCTCCATGCAAGTATGAAGACTGAAGAGAACCATTTTTTTCTTGGGTAGACAAAAACCACCCTCCGAATTTGGAATATATACAAAACCAACCCTCGTGTTCGGGATATAAAAAACCATCCTTGTTAATGGATGGCAGCTAATGTGAAGTAACGGAGGGTGGTAAAATACCATTTTACCCTCTAATTTTCTGTGTATACATGCATATATAAATTATAAATTTTCAAAAGACTATCCTACCCTGCCACTGTTTATGAGGACAATTACCACCCCTTGACACTGTTCACCTGGACAATTACCACCCCTCTGGATACTGTTCATGAGGACAATTACCACCCCCTCGAAAATTTTGATCTAAGTTCCAAATTTTGGGTGGACAATGTGCACCCCTCTGCATGAAGACAATTTCCACCCCTCTGCAGGGAAATAGAAAAGCGAGGCGGGGTTTCATCCTCTAATAATCCCATCATCAAATAATGAACAAACATAACCTCTTTTCCCTCCAAGAACCTAGCCTACATCGAACAACTTCACTCCATAAAGTCTTCCCTTCAATAACTTTCCTCCACTAATTCCCCCTAGAAATCCCCCCCCCCCCCCCAAACATTTACAGTGGCTATTTATTGGCATCCCTACAACACAATTTCATTACTCCACACTCAAACCTCTCTCTAGGTAAGATAATCCAAGCAAGTAACAAGTACTTGTTTTTTTTAGCTGAACGATGAGAACATCAGATTAACATGGGAAAAAAGTATCAAGTACAACCAGAGAATGTTTTCA
Organism: Linanthus parryae; assembly: GCA_023055425.1. Classification (NCBI taxonomy): domain Eukaryota; kingdom Viridiplantae; phylum Streptophyta; class Magnoliopsida; order Ericales; family Polemoniaceae; genus Linanthus; species Linanthus parryae. The sequence continues at coordinate 130,970,733 of JALGPY010000001.1, forward strand.
GAAACAACCAACCACCCGGAGCATTAAACCAGCCATGCTCAAACCTATACGACCCATCTAAAGTGAACAAGACGAAACTAAGTAACAGAAACAGAATTTGAGGGAAACTAGAAAAACACGTAGAAAGATAACAGGATCAACTACAATGCCACAAATCACGCTGAATTTCCTTTCCTCGGGCAAGACTTTTCCTTAAGAAATTTGAGCAGAGCCTCTGCATTTGGATCTACCTTCTTTCCATCCACCAAAATGAAACCTTGGGATTTCGCCTTGTATTCCTTTGCCAACTCCTCCATCCCTTTCTTCTCAGTTTCAACCTTCAACTTCATATTCTCCTCATTTTTTGCTTTGTCCTCCAGAAAACGATCAAAAGCAACTGCAAAACCCCGATTCTTTTTCCCTCCACTCTCTGCCACCATAGGGGCCTTCCCTTTCTCAACACTTGACGCTCTAGGCTTTCTCTGGTTTGAAGAGACATTAACAGCTTTAACCTTCTTCTTATTATCTGTGGGAGAGTCTAATACTGCGTTTGGTTAGACAAAATAAGAACATTATAGACTTGGGCAGCTAAACCCAAAATTTTATAATAACAAGTTTCAACAAAATGAGGGATATTCTTGAAAATGGATGCATTTCTAGCCTTCCCAATGTTCCAACAAACTGCAACCCAACTCAAGCCTTCATAGTGGAAAGTTGAAGCTTTCTTAACCCAAAATTCAATCCAGTTCTCAAGATCTGAATTATGAACACTTAAATTGATATGAATCTTCTTAATTTTTTTTTGAGAAATTACATCTTAGAAAAAGGTGATCCACGGTTTCATTTGAGTGGTGACAAAAAAACACAAGTAGAAGTGCAGTTAATCCCTCTAGAGTTTAAGAAGTCCCTAGTTAGTAAAATTTGGTGTGCTAATTGCCAAATAAAAAATTTAAGCTTGTAAGGCAATTTAAGCTTCCAAAGATGCTTCCAATGGAAGTTAAGAGAATTGAGGTTGAAATGGGTAATGTTTATATTTAAATTGGGATATGGAAGAGGAGAGTGCAAAAGATTGTAGAGAGATTTAATAGAAAATGAGTGATTAGCTGTAAGAGTCAAGCAATGTTCATTTAAAGGAGAATTTAACGGAGTATTAAGAATAAGATTCACAAGCCAAGGAGGGAAAGTGTTGATGATTATGGAGCAATTCCAAGCAACCCCCCCCCCCCCCCCCCCCCAAATCACAGTGTGTAGTAAGGTCCTTGACCCACTTGATGCTGTTATTACCATTCAAATATTGCTTGATGGAATCTCCCGGGACATCTAGGATCCAAGGATGTTTAGTAACCGAAATATGATTACCATCTGCAAGCTTCCAACCTCTCTCTAAGAGGCCCTTACCTTTGATAATTGGCTTCCAAGTCGGAGATGCATTCGGATGAGCATTGTGGATCCAAAAAGACTATCTTTTACAATATTTAGAAAGTAAGAAATTAGAAGCCAAAGAGTGGTGATTTGACAGTAAACTCCAAGTGTTTTTACAAAAAACACATTATTAAAAGCTTTAATGTTTTTGAATTGTAAGCCCCCCTTATTTACACCAAGGCAGAGAGAGTTCCAAGAAATACAGTGAAGTGTTTTTTTGGAGGAATACCAGTCCAGAAAAAGTTATTGAAAATAGAGGTAAGAGTGTTAGCTGTTTTCGAAGAAATATTCAACAAAGAGGGGATAAACTAAAAAACTAGTCAGGATTGCCTTAATCAAAGTGGCACGACCAAATTTATTAAGAATGAGTCCTTTCCAAGAGGCACATTTAGTTCTGACTTTGTCAATAAGAAGGGCTTCATTTTTGTGCTTGGACAGAGTAAAAGATGAGTCAAAGAAAAAACCTAAATAGTTTCCAATATGGGAAGTACAATTTACATTAAGAGTAGAAACTAAATCATTGATATCACACTGGTTACAGTTAGGGGAAAATGTGATAGAAGATTTGGAAAAGTTAATAACTTGTCCTGACTGCTTAGAAAATCTATCAAGGATACCTAGAATAACATTTCCTACATTAGGAGTCAATTAAAGTAGATGATACTATCATCCGCAAACTGTAAATGAGAAATAGATGGCCCATTACGAGACGAAGGGACACAAGTGAAGGGACACCATGAAGAATTCTTGAGTCACAAGTGAACGAGATAGATTTTGATAATGCTTCAACACAAAGAATGAAAATAAAAAGGGATAAGGGGTCACCTTGTCTCAGACCGCGAAAAGGTTTAAATTTTTGTGATGGAGCTCCATTAATAATAACCGAATAAGAGACCGTTGTAAGACATTGCATAATAAGACGAGTAAAAAAATAGGGGAAAGTGGAATTGATTGAGTGTAGCTTCAATAAAATCTCACCTAAGCCTATCAAAAGCCTTTGAAAGATCTAATTTAAGGGCAGCATATTTTGGTAAAGAAGGGTCATATAATTTAGAAATATTATGTAAAATATCTTGTGAGAGTAAAATATTATGATGAATGCTACGATTCGGAACAAAACCATTTTGATTATCTGAAATTAGAGATGGTAAATAGTTTTAATACGATTGGACAGAACTTTAGAGATAATTCTATACAACACATTACAAAGACTAATAGGCCGGTAATCATTAACAGAGGAGGTATTTTTAACTTTTGGAATAAGAACAATATTAGTAAAGCATGAACCTAGAGTTGCGGAAAGACAAAACAGCTGAAATGATTTTCGTAGAGATAAAAGACCAACATTTTTGGAAAAAGATAGGCTGAAATCCGTTGGGACCTGGGGCGTTTAGAGGACCGAGGCTGAACACAGCAGCTTTAACTTCATCAGCAGAGAAGGGAGAGGAGAGATATTGCTGCTGCTCTAGGCTTAGGAAAGTATTAATGTTAAACAACAAATCAAAAGCACAATCATGACATACAAAGATTCTAAGTCAGTGTGTGAGGGGCTTGACAAAGAGTAAATATTTTGGAAATGATGCACAAAGAGAGCATAAATATCATTATGATCCGTAACTAAAGAACGATTAGCATCTTTAAGACTATAAATACGGTTTCTAGCACTCTTAATTCTGGCATAATTATGGAAGAATTTAGTGTTACCATCCCCCTCCCTAAGCCATTTACATCTAGCTCTTTCAGTCCAGGAGATTTCATAGTCATTAAGAAGATTAAAAAGATGGGATTGCAGGGTAAAGAAGCGGTTCAGAGTTGTGGGGCTATGAGGCTGGTTCTGGACTAAAGAAATTTCAAGTTTACAATTTGCAATCTGCTTGGTGAGAGAGTTAGAGTTTTTTGTGCAAACAAATTAGATATTTTAGCGTAATATGCAAATATTTAACCACTCTAAACAAGGGAGAACCAATTAAAGCAGGTTCCAAACAAACTTGATTAAGTCTAAAACTTCAGCTCTCCTAAGCCACCAAGCCTCTAAACGAGAACTTTTTTTATGGAAGGTGCACTGCTTTTTGAGCAAAAGAAGAATAGGGGCATGGTTAGACACAACTACACCCATATTATGCAAGGTAGAAGTGGGAAACAAGTTAAACCATATCGGGTTACACCAGGCTCTATCAAGTTTCTCAAAAGTAGGGGTATTAGAGTGTCTATTATTAGTCCAAGCTAACCAAGGTCCAATATTAGGCAATTCAAAGAAGGCACAATTGTCAATAAAAGAAAAAAAACATTGGGTCCATGGAGGGAGTCTGCAGTAGGACCAGTTTTGTCACAAGGATTAAGAACCTGATTAAAATATCCAATAAGCACAACATGTTGTTCACTGGGACTAAGGGGCTGAATTAAATTCCAAACAGGAGCCCTATCTGCTAAATTAGGGTGAACATAAACAAGATCCAAAAGCCAAGAAAAATTATTAAAATCATTAATGGAACAGAGAATAAAATTGGGATTGGAAAACAAGATATTGACAGAGAAGGCATTATGCCAAGCTACCCAAAGGCCCCCAGCAGAACCCACATAGTCAACGCCAAAGACGAAACAAAACCTAAGTTTCTAAACTTATTATTAATCCAAGAAACATATTTGTTAGTTTCACTTAGGAAAATAAGGGAGGGCTTATGATTTCTATTCAAATTAAACGCCTCTTGAATTGCAGAGGAATGACCAAGACCCTTGCAATTCCAGTCTAGAATACTAATGTCGATTTTGATGGTTGATAAAGTTCAACCATCAAAACTTCATAAGGAAGAGTTGGTGACAAACAGTTTGAAGAAATAGAAACAGTACTGGTGTAACCCGGTATGGTTTAACTTTAATTTTTGTTACCTTTTTGCTCCATCTATGCATCCTCCGACGGGGAAACATCAACAATCGTCCCCTTTTTGGGCGGATGCTTCCTTGGAGCTTTCTTAGCCTTGATAATATTCTCCGGCTCAGAGTTCTCTTCCATAGCTGAGTTTGGAGCTACCATCTCTGGGGGGAAGGGCTTCCGGTGGAGCAATAACATTTGGCAGAGTGTTGTGGTCACTATCTTCATCAATGAACTCCGGGGCTTTGAGAATGAAAGTCGGCGGCTTGATCACCTGAAGGGGTTGAGCTTCTATGGGTTCTTTTAGAACCGGGATGATAACCAGACCGGATGGAGCCGAAATTGGTGAAGGAAGCAGAGGGGGTGGGATTTCTTGTGAAGGCGAAGAGGTTTTGATTGGCGGTAGGTTCTGAAAGAAGCGAGAGAGATCATCTTCTTCTTCAGTAAATCCAGGGTTACGAGCCGCCCAGAAGGGTGACTGGTCGCCGGAAAGTGAACCCATAGTTTCGTTGCAGGAGAGAGTAATGTCAGGTGGTGAGGAGTTTAACTTTTTGAGGAGTGAATGTTCATGTTCCTCAAAAACACTCATTGATAAAGGAGTATTAAAGGGGGGGTTCATGAAATGCACCGTTAAACGATGAGCTTGGCTGGGAATCCGAAACGGGTCGGGGGTTAATTGGAGGGAGCTCCAATAGATGTGAGGTGCCAAAAGAGTCGGGAAGAGAGGGCAGAAAACCCGAAAGATCCGAATAGGGTAACGATTGATGGACAGGAGATAACGGGTCGCATTGTGGCAACTGAAGGGCAGCAGACCGGTTAAATGGGTCGTAAGTCTGGAGCGAGAGGGTTGGGTCCGGGGAGGAAAAAGGATTTTGGGCTATAAAGATGACCCGAGGGAAATGGGTCAAGGCCCGGCCCAAACATACCTCTAGGATAGGGATTAAAAGGCCCGGCGGGCCAGGCATCATGATTCCACCCATCAAGAGACGATACGGGTGTAAAATATCCATCTGAAGAAGACCCGTCCGCGAAGGAAATAACCAAGTTATCACTTGCTAACCGGGTTACGTCTTCTTCACCCGATTCATCGGGATTGCTTTGGAGATCCACAACAGCGGTCCAAAAACGTCCCACTGCCCTAAAAGCCTTCAATTTTGCCGTGAAAAGTGGTTGGCCGACAACAATATGATAATGCAGAGAATCATGAAACGGCGAACTCCGATAATGATCTTCAAGAGTTTGAAGAACCTCCACCAAATTATTTCTGCATGTTTGATTAGAGTGGCCAACAAACCCACATATGAAGCAAACATTATAGATATTCTCATACCTAAAGAAGATACATTTCGGGGGGTGATCTGGGTCTGTGGGCTTGATGTAGGCTCCTGGTGTCAAAGGCTCGTTGATGTTGACCCAAACCTTCACCTTGAATTCTTCTATGTTAGCAAACCTTTTGAGACTCCAATCGACATGCAAGACCTCCCCTGCCAGCTTTCCAAGCCTCTTTGCTAGGTCATGGTAGAAACCCTCCATGGGGATTCCAGACATTCTAATCCAAACGTCCATTGTAGGAAAGTCTGGCTCCGAAATAGCAAAATTGGGGGGGGGGGGGGGCTATCTCTAATCACCAGGGTCATACCATGCAAGCTAATCGCTCCAAAGTATAGAAGACGAGACTTATCCTCGATATTGAAGCAGTGGAAGAGGAAGCAGGAACCTTTCTTCTCAACCCAAATTTTGTCTCTCTTTTTCCAGACTTCATCAACAACTTGTTGAATAACCGCCAAAGAGGGAACATAGTCTTTAGTGTTAGAAATGAATCTGCCAATCAAGCAGTTCTTCCAAAGAGCTCTGTAGACTTGCACCATATTAGGGTCTAAATCCGACATGAAGCCTCTTTGATCAAGTTTTTCAATAGCAGAGTTATTTGAGGAGCTAGGAGGTGAGACTGTTTGAGAGTTCCAAAAGTAAGCCCTCAGCAAGAGAGGATTAGAATGAGTTAGGAGGCAAGCAAGGAAGGAAATGAAGAGTTTAGGCGCCAAGTGGCAGAGGCGCCGTAAAGAAGAAGGTGAGAGTGCAGGAAGTGGGTTTAGCAGGAAGAGAGAAGAGATTGCAAATGGATTATTGGTGGTAACTGGTAGCATAAATGATGATGGAGTCTCGGGAATGAATGGATATCAAAAGCTAGATTTTGGAAGGAAGAATAAGGAGGAAGCAATGATTTGAATCTCATGCACGAGCAACTAGGGACCTAGAGAGGAAACTCTAGAGATAGAAACATTGGAAGTTCTTGTTTAGTATATGATAAGTATTTTCTTTGTATTGTACTTGTTGCTTGAATTATCTTACCTAGAGAGAACTTTGAGTGTGAGTGATGGAAATGTGTTGTGGGGATGCCAATAAATAGCCACAGTAAATGAATGGGGGGGGGGGGACGTTTGGAGGGAAGATTTTATGGAGAGAAGTTGTTGGAGGTAGGCTAGGTTCTTGGTGGAAAATTGTGATGTTTGTTCATTATTTTATGCTAGGATTATTAGTGGGTGAACCCTGCATTGTTTTTTTTCCTGCAGAGGGGTGCAAATTGTCCACCCAAAATTTGAAACTTAGATCGAAATTTTCTAGGGGGTGGTAATTGTCCTCATGAACAATGCCCAGTGGGTGGTAATTATTCGGGTGAACAATGTCCAGGGGTGGTAATTGTCCAATTGAACAGTGTCAGGGGTATAATGGTAATTTATCGTATATGGTGCTGATGCAATCATGTTAAAATGTGATGTAAATATTATAATAATTAGGTTTTAATTAAATGTAGTGATAAAAGGCATAGTCGTCCTAATAAAATATAAAATAGAAGCTAGTGGTAAGGGTACTTAAGTAATTGTACCGGTTGAGGGGTATAATAGTCACAAAAAAATCAATTTCAACCTGATATTAATAGAGGGGTGGTGATTGTCTAACGTCCATCCACAGCGAGGGTGGTTTTTGTATATCCCCGAATATGAGGGTTGTTTTTGTATATATTCCAAACTCGGAGGGTGATTTTTGTCTTTTTCCCTTTTTTCTTTGAAAATGGAACCATCTCTAAAAGGGTAAAAGTTGTGTGCAAGAACAAAATCTATAAGGGTAGAAGACACTGACCAACCCTGAGTTTAGGACTAATTCCACTCCGCTACCCTGTGTTTTGGAGAAAGACACTTTGACCTTTTTTTGAATAGAGGCTGACGATTGACTAATAGCATGGAAAAAAGACTACTTTACCCCAGGGACGGACCCAAAAACTTTTTGTGAGGGGGGCCGTGTTAAATATTTAAAGTAAGAAGATTGGGTTCATTATGTTATTTGAAAAACATAGGGGTGGCCGCTAACACATAATTATGTAAATATGTATAAGTACTGGGGTATGTCTTGTAGTTTTCTAAAATGTAAGGGGGGGCATGGCCCCTGTTGGAACAAGCATAGGTCCGTCCCTGCTTTACCCCTAAAATTTTATAAAATTACTCCCTATATATTACCTTAACCCCTCTCCTCCTTCATTCTAACCCTAATCCTTCTCTCTCTTCCCCCTCTTTCTCTCTTCCCCTCAATCTACACCAACAAGAAGAAAATAACCCAGATGAGAGCATCATCAGCAAGTGGATCCAAAAGGGGTGAGTCCCTCTCTAGAGAGAATCCTTGCAGAGGAATCTGAAATTACCGTAGGGGGAATCCCTCTGTTGAGAAGGTTAACGCACTGCTTAAGAAGAGCGCCGAGAATTACAACGACGGTGGTGGTGCCGTCGCCGGCGTCGATGTCCTGCGATTTGGAGAGCTCAACGAGCATCTTCGCACCCGGTTGGAGGACATTCATTTTGCTGAGGATGGATTCGATCTGCTCCCATCATGTTCATCTTCTCCACCTCCATTCCCCCTCCTCTCCTCCCTTCCCATCCTCCTCCTTCAACACCCAACCAAATCAACTCACCGCCCCGTCACCGCCGCTGCAACCGCCTCAGCCACCGCCAATTCCGCCCTCCTTCACTTCGGGTATGGCTCTCAATGGACGATTCAGAATAACGAAGACGTGAAAAAGGGCGGAATTGGCGACGTGTTTCAGAACAAAGACGATATGTTTGAAGCGATGTGTTTCAGATGTGGGATCCAATAGGGGACAACCACGACGGAAAGTGTAGCAGCGGGACGACGGAGGAGATCCAGCCTGGACAACCGCTAACAGATGTTTGATTTAGCTCGATTGGCTCAGGATTCGGGCTGGGCTTGGGTTTGATTTGACCTGGGTTTCTTTGGGAAGAAGCAGAGAGAGGCTTGTGTTCGATTTTAAAGAGCTTGGATGTGATTTGGCCTGGTTTCTTTGGTTTAAGCCTTAAGAAACTAAGAACAAGAAGATTGCTTCATAAAAAGAAGGCATTCAGACCCTTGTTCAAGTGTGTTGTTTGCTGATTCAATTTGTTCGCTGGCTGACTTGGTTGCGTACTCGTGCCTCGGAAAGAGCCGTTCTTTCTCAAATGGCCAATACATTTGCAACTCGTACAGAATCTTGCTGAGAAATTCAAGAAATCAATTTTTTAGAGAAACTTCTCAGCCCAGATTTTATATTTTAGATTTTTGTTCTTATTTTCAATTTGAGTATTCATAAACAAGCAAGTTTTGGTACATTGTTGGTATTGATGTTTTGGACTAGTTGTGGTTTTTTGTTGTGTTGATGTTGGATTCAAAGGGCAGAGTTCGTGTTGGGTGTTTTGGATTCAAAGAGTGAAAATTGGTGTTGTTGGTATTTTTTATGTGGTGATGTTCTTGGTGTTCTTGATGATAAAATGTCAAAAATATACATGGGGGTAATATGGTCGGAAAAAATTCTAACAGAACATGACAGAAGGGTGCTAAGTGTCCACGAAATATTTCATCAAATGGGTGCGGAGTGTCTTTTACCAAAACACAGGGTAGCGGGGTGGAATTATGCCTAAACTCAGGGGCGATCAGTGTCTTTTACCAAATCTATAAAGACAGTAATCATTCAGCATGTCTCATGTATCTACGCGAGAGAAAAGGAGCTCAAATCATATGGATGTCGCTCGTTCTTAGTAGATTGTTCCTCTCTGTTAAGTTCACTCGGGTCTATGTTTTTATTCATGACATGTCTTGTACGACCTTGGATACATCATCAAAAAGCAAAAGATCCTTTTTAAGCAAACCCTAATGTAAATATGTGTGTCGTGTATGATAACCATTTGACAATTGAATTTAATTCTTGAGGAAATATTGTTTGATTACTTATGCAGGTGATTCAACCGGCTGTCTTCTCAGCCTCTGTTCATGGAGGCTAAAGAAGTAGTCGGATGCTGATCCGGTGTACTCATGTCTGCAAATGAACTCGGTTATCACTCTATGTAGGGAGTGTATAAGATGATCTGGTGAAGTTCTGATTTGCTCTTATGAAGCTATGTATATAAGATGATCTTGAACATGAGTTACGTTGTATACCAGGTGATTTGTGGATCAAGAGTCTTAAGACGACACTTCCATTTTATCATTGCACATAGAATTAAGTTAAATGGTGCAGGCCGGGCGGGGTTGGAGGGGGATTGGTGAGGGAGGGGGGTGTGCTGTGGGCGGGTTGAGGGGTTGGGATACCGGTCCCGAGCCTTGAAATCGTGGGGTTACGGGCCTTGGGGGTTTTTTTGGGGGGGGGGGGTCAGTTTGTCTACTAGTCGTCTCTAATGCTCCTACCGCTGAAAATAACCAAGAAGTGTTACATGCGACAAGACATTCAACAACAGAGTCAACGGTTAGGTAACCTCTCTCTCTCCCTCTCTCTCTCTATATATATATATGTATATGTATACTATCTAAAAGTTTACAGAGGTGTTTTTGGACACTAATTTTACACTACCTATAATACCCCCGTGTGCTAATTTAATTACTAAGGATCCGGTAAAATCCTCAATAAAAAAGGATTCCTCCTATTAACCGTCCTCTCTTCAACTCTTAATTGTCTCCCTCGATGCTTCTTCGATTTCTATGTACAAGGGATTGCCTACACAGAAGGGAAGGCCTCCTGTGTTGTTCCACTTCTTGTTTGTCTAGCCGACGATCTCCTCAACACTGCCCATGAGATTATCAAGTCACACAGAAGATCGTTATTGTGGTTCCATTAAACCTCGAATAGAGTGTGCTCACTACAACAAATCCTGCTTTCAGGTTTCATTCCGACAAACAATAATAATGGTCTGTAAAAGCAGTACAAATAGTTGTTTTTTCTGTTTGTCGTCAGGATGGTTGTCTTTCAGATTTTTAAAACCAACCGTGATTCTATCATGGGAAACCGACTAGTCATCCGAAATACAAAATTATCAACAGGGTGTAGTATTGTTGCCAACAGATCTAAACACAATTTTAACCAAACTTTTGGGCGGGAAATTAAAATTCACTAGATTTTGGGGAGGGAAATGAGGTCTCACCAAATGTTGGAGGCAAAATCAAATCCAACCAAAAAATTAAATTCACCTATCTACTCAACTAACAATTCCCCCCTCCCTTACTCCCTATTTCGGCCTCCATATCGAATCCACATGAACCCTAGCTAGCTCACCATTACTCATCTTCCACACTCTCCACTACTCATCTTCCACACTCGCCACCACCGCCGTCTCTCTCTCTCTCTCTCTCTCTCTCTCTCTCTCTCTCTCTCCGCACGAGTGTGGTCCTCTTTCCACCACCGTCTGATCTGTCGTTCCCTTTTCCAACTGGTTCAAATCTGCAGAGAATAGAGGTTTGGCGCAATAAGAGAAAGTCCATGTCTCACCCTTCACAAACATCTGTACTCAGTAGTACTGGCCGGTCTCTCTCTCGCTCTCTCACAGTCTGAATTTGGGTTATGAGTTTCATGCGCTTTTCAATTTGGGTTCTGAGTGGTGGCTTGAGCTCAGATTTAACAAGCCCTTTTCATTTATATGAATTAAAAGGAGCAATTTTACAGTGATATCTGTATTTTTAGGTCGGACTCCATCTTTAATGCTTCTAAATTCAATGTGGTTTAATTTTACTGTGATATTTGCAAAAAGTTTAAGTATGGGTAAATCCTGTGTTCGAATCTGCTTAGTGTAGAATGTGGTTTTACAGTACTGTATGTGAAGCTAAAATAGTTTCTTAACCAAGTGGTTTATGTTAACTGATTGAAAAGTGTGTAGTCATGGGCTGAATGATATATATAAGCGGCAATATACTGTTAGGAAATGTGTGTTTTAATGTGTTATAATTTGTCTAGTTGAATGTGATGTGGATGAAATTGAGGTACTTGAAAATGTGCATGTATCCCAATTTATATGTACTGTATGAAGTTCTTAAGTAACCTGTGTCATTGCTGCCAGTTGATAGTTTGATGCGTCAATTTTCAGTTTTGTAAGGGATGTGACGATATGGATCTATTGAATTCACTCATTGAAGCTGTTAGAGTGTAATATGCATAGCGAGGCAAAATTATTTTTGCAGCCGGCTGTGATCATCTCTTATCTGGTTTAAATGAGTACTGGTCTGATATGTCCTCTTCATGCTCAGTGCAGAGGCCGTTATGATATAGATTGTTTGAATTCACACTTTGTAGCCGATATATAGAGTGTCATGATCATATGCATGGCGAGGCAAAATCTTTTTGCAGCATGTGATCATCGCTCTCTTATCTGGTTTTCACGGGTACAGATCTGAGCCCATTTCCGTATTTCCCTCTGTTCATTTTATGTTTGTTATTTGTTAATTATTAGTTATTTCCTCCATTCAACCTCTCTATTCTGCGTGGTCATGTGAAGGTCATTCTGACCTGCTGCTAATGTTGGAAAAAAGATGCAAACATTTTTGCATGAAAATCGGGTTAGTGTGTCCTTCACATGACCCCGTAGACGGTAGCTGATGAATGGATGAATTTCCCATGAATGTAATTAGTTCTTTAATAAGTCAGTATATTGAAAAAGGAAATTATCCACACAAAAATAGAGAAAGATAAGAGATAAATTGCAGAAAATAACAATAAATAAAAGTGTCGACCTCGTTGTCCTGTTTGAGTTGTGTATTTGGGGCCTCTACTGGTTCCTCCTTGTCTGAACCCATCTTTCTTGGAAGCCCCCAATGTTTCATTTTTTTATTTCGGCCTTTGAACCTCTTTTTTGGGTGTGCATGTGAAGGGCACTTTCATCCGCTGATAATGTCGGCAAAATGATGCAAACCTTTGTGCATCCAAACCGGTTTGAAGTGGCCTTCACAAGCACCCGTAGAATAGAGGATGAAAGGTTTGATTTAGAAATGAATGATATTTTGGTACCATTCAAATCTATGTTATGGCTTAATGCTTTGACCGCTTGGGAAGTTACGAATGATACATATGAATGAACTATAATAGATATCTTAAACTGAACAATGTTGAGCTGTATTTTTAGGGCTCCATATTTCATGATTCTAATTTCAATGAGGTGCATTGTCGCAAAAAAAACTGTTGTTTTCAAGATTAGTGGAGGGTTAATTAATACTAGGTCATTGATTTGACGAGTATGAGATACTAGTTAATTGCTTCGTAGCTTGTCACATATATCAATTTGTTGGAACTTTATTGTGATATTTGTTAATTCCTCCGTTGAACCTCTTTTTGTACGTGTACTTGCGAGGGTCACTTTGGCCCTCTGATAATGTTTGCAAAATGATGCAAACATTTGTGCATCATGTCCGGGTCAAAGTGGCCTTCACAAGTACTCTCAGACTATAGAGTATTAAATGAGGAATTAACTATATATGTTATTTTAGTATAGTTCAAGTATGTTATGGCTCAGTGCATTGACTGCTTGCTAATTCAGTATATTTCAGTATAGCTATTTGCATCCTGCTGTCTTCATCTCCTATATATTTGGTTGTCATGATATGGGCCTCTCCATGATATTATGATGTTCTTTATGCTAACTGCTTTCTTGTACTGTAAGAGGCCGTGTTGATATGGATCGTTCGAATTCACTATTTGTAGCCGATAGAGTGTGATATGCATAGCAAGGAAAAATTCTTTTGCAGCCTCTGATCATTGATCTCTTATCTGGTTTTCATGATGAGTACATATATGACCCTCTTCATTCTCACTGAAGAGGTGGTGATGATATGTATCTATGGAATTCACTCTTTGTAGCCGATATATAGAGTGTCATCATATGCATGGCGAGGCAAAATCCTTTTGCCGCCTGTGATCATTGATCTCTTAGCCGTAGGTTTTAATGATTACTGATATGAGTCTCTTTTGTGATTAACACTGCATGATGCACTATTAATTTGTACTTGTTTAGTTCAGAACAGTTTGTTTACTCGGAATGCTCATTTTTTTCCTGTGCAGTACTGATATGAGCCTATCGTTGCTCTTTATGATGCTGCTCTTCATGCTCGCTGCTTGCTAAGTGCTTGGTCACTGTAAGAAACTGTTATGATATGGATATATCTATTAATTCACTATATTGCATGTGTGTCAGTAACGACAGCAAAATCCCCACCCTTTATAGAGGAGGAGGTCACTAGTGCTCTAACACGACATCTTCCAATGTATTTGAATGATGTCATCTCTAATTCAGTGGATGAAAAAGATGACACGGCGAAACTGACTGTATTCCAGGAATGCATGAAGAATGTCAAGTTTGAAGGCAACATAATTGTTGAAGTGCCTGTGGCATTAGTGGATGGGATGTCAATTACATCAGAGAAGATTTGGGGAACAAATAAAGGAACCAGAAGATTAAGCGAGATGCTGCATGCTATCTTTGTTATGCGTTTTGGTCATTTTCTGTTTTATATGTAATTGCGTCTTGCCTGTAACTATTCCTGAAACATATTTTGTAACAAATGTAACTTTTCCTGAAACCCTACCATTTGAAGAATGTCATGACATGTCCTGTCTAGATGTGTGAATGGTGATCCTGGTGTTTTTAAATTTGAAAGTATTTCATATAGTATTAAGTGTGTGATATATAAATGAGTATGTTAATCAGGTGATATTATATCAGTCTCACTACTAATTTTGGTAATATCTAATTACCAAAATTTCAAATATTACATTACTATCGTTGTGAAATTTGTGATTGGACGGGCCAAGGTTCCTGGGTTCCTAAAGCGAGTAAGAAATTTGAGGGCCCTATTTAATGAAAAAAATCACAAAATAGTTAATTTTTTTTAAGAAACAAAAATAATGTAATTTGTCAGGTAAGAAATTTGTGTCAAAAATTGGAACTACCACCAAGCTAATATATATACAATTATTGATGAAATTGAATCAAAACATGTAATTAGGATTACTATAGAGCTCTCTTTACAAACAATTACTGTTAATAGAAACCGGGCCTCGCGGGGCCTGGGGCCAGAAGCGGCCTCCTCAGCTGCCTAACTATAGGGGCGGGCCTCTTTGCGAATTATCGTTTAAAAAGCTGATTGTTATAAGGTCAAACCTGAACGGAAAAGTCGCCTCTACTGTGAAAGTTGGTTCAGAAGGTTCGGTCAACTATATATGAAGTGAATGGTCAAATTCATATTCCACTTTCTCAACCATATAAGTTTGGACGAATGAAGTCAACGGTAAAGGAGAAGGTCAACTGTACAGTCAAATGTGTGCTCATAAGTCAACTAGTCAATATGCATGATTGTAAACCCTAAACCCTAAACCTGATTTTTGTGTTTACTAAGTCAACTGTGTAGTGAACGGTCAAGTTTTTGATCTCCACTTAGTCAGACTAATTGGTTCAGCAAAGAAAGTTAACGGTAAAAGAAAAGGTCAGCTCTACAGTCAAAGTTGAGCTCACAAGGTAGTCGACTGTATAGTCAATGCATGGTTTACGTACTATATATGTGCTAGACCCTAAACCCCTAAAACCCTCGTATTGAGGTAAGAAGCCTACTATGAAGTGATCAACGACCAACTTCTAGGTTTCCACTAAGTCAAACATATAGTTTCGGACAAAGAAGTCAACGTACTGTGAAAGAAAAGGTCAACTATACACAGCTAGAGGCGAGATCACAAGTCAACTCTACCGTATAATATATAGCATTATCGATTGTTACCTTAATTATTTAGAACCGACGTTTCTATTGTCTTATAACCAGCATATTCCATGAACAATGTCCGTGTCGGTTTGTAAAGCAAAATGATATTTGTTTGAAACTCCGGGAAAAAAATCCTTTGAAGAAAAGACATTTGCATGGAAGGAAAATTCCATTACAATGAAACTTTGGGAGGAAGTATAATTAACAAAAATATTTATAGGGGAGGGGAAAACAATTACATCAAAATATTGGGAGGAAAATACATTGAATCAAAATAATTTTGGAGGGAATCGATTAAACAAAATGACACATGGACCCGTTTCTCCCCACTCATTCTCCATCCATTATCCACACCCGCGAGCTCTCTTCGGAACGAATGAATGTCACTCAGCTCCCCGTCCGATGGAACCACTGAATCTCTTCGGTTTAGCCTCATGGACGGTCGGTTTGGAATAACTACTCTCAAACTCTTGTACATTAGTAGCTATTTTTGAGTTCTCTTATTAATTCGCGGTTTATCCGGTTGATTCATGCTCTAGATATGCAAGTCCGTATGTGAATTCATTTGTTTGGACTAGTGTTGTTGTATTTGGGGATCCGTTTGGTATGCAATTGGATTAGGGATATCGTATTTGGGGATCCCGTATGTGTTCAGACTAGGGATGTTTTTTTCTATATTTGGGGCCTTACTCTTCATCTAGGGTTGGTCCGAAAAAAGCTGGTGCATTTAATCTTATGTGTTGGTCTCAGTGTTTGTTCTTCATGGTGATGTTGTCAAACTTCTTATCTTGGGGCATTCATGTATTTGTTTTCTAAATGCATTTGAGCAAATCTCAGTTGAAAACTTGGTGCTAAGATTGTGACTAGCAACTGCTCTTCTGACACATAAAATGTTAGAATTCAACAGAAAGGAAAAAGATGTCATTCTAATTAAACATAAATTGTTAAAATCGTTACAATACCATTAACTCAAAATCCTAACACTACTTTTTTTCTTCGGGAATCCATGGATGCGCTGATATCACGTTCCCAGTCATCTTTGGTACGTTTTTTGGGTTAAACTGGTGGCTTATCTGGACCAGACATCTTTTTTTCTCGCAGTTTTTCTTCAGGTTCTTCTTCACCCCGGTCCTCTTCTTCGGTTTCTTCATCGGTATCTTCTTCGGTTTCTTCTTTGGTATCTTCTTCAGTTTCTTCATTGGTTTTGGCTTCTTCATCTGTTTCTTCATCAGTTTCTTCATTCTCGTCTGGCATTTCTTTCTTTTATTCTTTCTCCAGATTTGTATCTTCTGGTTCTTGATTGGATGGGCTATTTTTTTCCATTGTTGATTGTGATGTTTGGTGATAATTAGGTTTAGTGCTTTTATAGAGAGGGAGTCATAATTGCAGGCTACTATAGGGCTTTGATTTCCTCTTGCAGCCTACTATTAGGGGTTCAATTACCTATGGGACTTAGAATTATGTTACAAAACTTCATCATTATATTTTTTTTTGATAAAATTCGATTATATTTTTATTCGTATATTAATAAATAATTTATAATTGCAATCTATTATACAGTTAATCTCTAAAGAAGTATGACTCCTAATAGGAAACTAGAATATTCACATATTTTTATATGTAATAACAACTTTAAATTGCCTATGCAGATTAGTTATGAAGACATGAGAGTGGGAGCTCACACACTATAGATAACTAGGAATATTTTAGGAATAACACCATACATAAAATATGTAAAATAAAATTACAGTTAATACAGGGGGGAGGCACCACCCCTGACAACCTCAACCACACACCCCCCCCCCCCCCCTCAAACCGTGGGAGGGATGTTCAAAAGACATTGTTCGACATTTAATCTAAAAACAAGATTCTAAAAGGGATTCAACACAGAAATGGAAGCGACGGCAGAGGAGCGATGGCAGAGGAGCTTTGTTGGCAGACCTGTGCCCATTCTCCATCTTCACCTGCTGCTCGATTAGTTCCTAGTTGCCTGTACTCATGGGAACACACATGCATTCATAACTAGTGATTAGGAGTTTCACACAACGAAAACATAAAGAATAATCTACATATATATGTTCTAAGGCATATGATTGAAAATATTATAGAACTATTCGCTTTGGAGGACATCAAACCTAGACTGAGGCATGTATCTTGCGCTGAGACACAACAATAACATCCACCTACACCTCACTTGGATCCCACAAAATCCAAAATCCGCCACCAAATCCAAATAGATCAGCCACAAAGCATCTGTCAAAGCCAAGAGAGGCACAAATGCATCTGGCCTTGTCCCCAGAAATTATGGTTTTAGTTATGCAGACAATATTTGGCATGTGCCTGCCAACCAGAGTCGTGAAGTTGGTTCTAAAAGCACCACTGCCAGCATCCTTACAATTTTAGAGAAGAAACCTAATGGGAAATTTCGACACCCTCACTCCGTCCACCATCTCCCCTGGTGCCCTTCTTCTTTGGTCTTCCACCGTTGCTCTGATCTCCTCCTCCTCTACCACATCCATCATATTTCTGCCTTCCGCCAAGAAGCCCTTCTGTAGGACCGTATGAAGGTATTCACCTGAGTGTGGCTGCATGCTTCATGAATACTCTAGTATCTTGGTTGACTTGTAGTCATTCATCATTACATGCCTTGCTTCTCCAATGTTGGCTGGAAATTGGACGATGTACCAGAGGTTTGAGCTCAGCCTGTCAAATGCTTTCACAATCTGGTGGTCAGGAACAACGTCGCTTGCCACCCTTGCTTACTCCTCTGTGATCATCTGATTGATTTCATGAGATGTCCAACTGAACTGTTCCAAAAGGTTGTTGAGGCTCCCTTTATCTACGATCCATGTTGTTGGGGACTTCAGGTGAGTCATGATGGTGACCATGTTTGATCTGGGAGATGGTATGAGTGGGAGAGGAATGCACCAGTTATTGGAGATCACAAATTGCTCCACTCTCTCTTTAAAGGACCAACCTGGTCTCCTTTTTCTTGGAGCATCCTCCAGATTGACCTCATGCCAATTAATGCATGTTTTAAGAGGCTGTTTCAGAAGTAACTCATGTTATAAATAACTGCTATTTTCTGGACGAAATAATAACTGAATATTAGTGCTTGTTTGTCAGAATTAACTGGTCTCCTGCTCACCTTCTTTTTTATTTCATTTTATTGAATATTTGCATTAAGTAATATTTTTATCAAATTAATACTTTATTACATTTTTATGTCTAATTTACATTTATTTATACATGACATACTGGAGCTGTGTAGTCGTCTACATTACAATTTTCAATTTACATTACTATTTTAGTTACAATTTACAATTGCATATATTACTATTTGAGATGCCCTAACCAGGAACCATGTTGAAGTTCTCAAGGTTTTACTTTTTGGTGCTTTTGTGATAATCTGCATAAAGCATATTTTGATTCCGCCCTCTGTTCCCTTTAACTCCAGTCAGTCTCTTCTTGATGGGTCTTGATGTTGAGATTCCCTTTTGGAGGGAAACATTGTCTTACGTTGCAAGAGCACTGTATAGCTTTTAGTTTCTTCTGTGGATGCATTAGTTGTGACATGTGAAAAAATTTAGGGATACTCAAAAGAAAAACATGTGAAGGAATAGCAACTTCTTTGTGTGCATCACAAGATAGCTGGGTTGGAAGTCCAAAACCTATGGGATTGCTGCACACGATGGTGGATGAACCATATAATTCAGCGACCTGTTTGGTTGCTGCATACTATGGTATATGAACCATCGAGTGCAACATCCAATAGATTTTAAGACTGCCAAGCCAACTTTATTTGTGATGATTGTCTTTATGGATGAAAGGTAGAGTGAAATGGACATGGCTGTAGGATCTGCTTTTATACACAGTTTAGAATCTAGGGGGTTAGGAGAAGATGTTGAATTATAAGATGGAGAGGTTGGGGGTTAGTGGAGGATAATAAATACTAGTTTAAATATGTGGTTTCAGAGAAATATGTTTTATATGGTTTCAAGATTAGTGCAGCTTACTAGGTATATGTTCATGAACCACCTCATTGATTAGGGGTGGCAATGTTATCTCTGCAACATGTTTAGTTTGAATGATGAATCAAATTAATGAATCAACTGCTTGTAAAGTTATGAATGATGCATATGATAATTATTTTGACACTGTGAGGCCGTGATGATATTGATCTATCGAATTCACTCATTCAAGCTGTTAGAGTGTATTATGCATGACGAGACAAAATTATTTTTACAGCCTGCAGTGATCATCTCTTATTTGGTTTTAATGAGTACAGATCGGAGCCTATTCATGATGATTTCGATCTACCGAATTCACTTTTTGTATCCGATAGAGTGTCATGATATGCTTGGCAAGACAAAATCCTTTTGCAGCCAGTGATCATTTATCTCTTGTCCGGTTTTTATGAGTATAGATCTTAGCCTCCCATCAATAACACAATTAGTACTGTGGTCTAGTGGTTACGAGTTTGATTTGTGAAACATAGGCCTAGGGTTCGATTCTTGGTAGTAGCATGTTTTTGGACAAAAAAACACCACTTTTTTTTGAAGGAGAACCACCTTTTTAATATACACAATCACCAACGAACTTTATTTCATTAATAAGCCTAAATATTACAAATAAATATCTTCCATTAATAAAGACAACTGGCCATACATATATAGAAGAAAAAAAATATTAGCAAGAATAAGATAAAGATAAGAGAAAAATTCCAGAAAATAAAAGTCTAGTCCGCGTTGTCCTCTTTGAGTTGTTCATCTGTCGGGGCCTTTGGTGGTTCATGCTTGTGTGAAACGTTCTCCTGGTTGCCCCCTTGTAACTATTTTTGATTGGGAAAACAGATTCACTGGTTCCTTCATAGAATTCGACAGGCACAATCAACACATAATTTACAATCTTCATCTGCTCAATTAACTGGATTCTTCATTCACTCTCTTTTATTTTCTGCCGACTTTCCTCCAATGC
The DNA here is from genome assembly GCA_023055425.1 of Linanthus parryae. Classification (NCBI taxonomy): domain Eukaryota; kingdom Viridiplantae; phylum Streptophyta; class Magnoliopsida; order Ericales; family Polemoniaceae; genus Linanthus; species Linanthus parryae. The sequence goes on from JALGPY010000001.1 coordinate 130,991,026, forward strand.
AGTTTGCCTCTTCTTATACAACCTCACTGAATGGGAGTCCTCGCTCCTTGAATATTCATTCGATGAATCAGAGATGAAAATTGGAGCATCCTTATTGGACTCTGGCATCCCTATGAAAGGACAGGTGACCTCTTCCTCTTCACGCAGGCTTTTGCAAATGAGTTTTATGGTAATGGAAATTTGGGGACTGGACTTTGATGGAGTCTTGGGGAAGTGATTTAAATTGATGTGACTATTTGGAATGGATGTATGAGATTAAATAGAGTTAATCAACTATCATTTTCTCTTTTTTCCTCATTAAACGTGCAATTAATTGATTAATTGGCTGCCTGTACAATAATGTTGTTGAATGAGGCAGTTTGGGGAATTCGAACAGTTACTTCACAAATATTTTGTGCATGGTCATGATGATTAGTGGTTGATAGGGTTTATTATGATGTCCTTCATGCTCACCGCTTATTTCGATGTAGTACCGAACTGGGCCTCGTCATGATATTTATAATCTACTTCATGCTAACTGTTTGCGCTCTAATGATCCCCAATTTGTCATTACTATTTACTTTGTGGATTTTACTATTGAATTCTCGTGTTTTATCAAAGCCCTGGTCCAAATTACTTCTTTTTCACTCTCACGCGCATTTTCGATAATGGTTGTGCACTGTGTGGAATTTCGGCGGAGGTAAACATTATTTCTTTTATCTTGTTGATCCATAATTTTCACATCAACGTAAAGAAACTAAATATTGTATTTCCTATCACATGTTGCAGGTAACATTTCCAGGACACATAACATTAATCGATAGTATGAGTGGGCACAATTTGGACTTTCGCCAGAGGTAAACATGTTTTGGTGCCACCTTTCATTTCCTTTAAGTCCACTCTCTTCTTGATGTTGATATTCCTGTTTGAAGGGAAACCTTGTCTTATGATCGCGCAGCATAGATTTTGGAGTAACTATTGTCTTGATGCATTTAGTTGTGACCTGTGAGAAAATTTAGAGCGAGTAGAAAGAAAAACATGTGAAGTAATAGCACTAAAATATAGCTGCTTCTTTGTGGTCATTCCATGCATCACAAGAAAGCTAAGCTGGAAGTCTAAAACCTATAGGGTCTGCTTCATTCAGTGGTTCATCGACCATCGAATACAGCAACGTATAAGGTTGGGGAATACTATGAAAGATGAACCATAGACACAGCAACCCCAATTGATTTTGGACCGCCATGCCAACTTCACCTGTGATGATTCTCCGTGCCCGGGTGGTGGTAGACGAGATTTTGAGTATCTCATTTTGTGCTAGAAACAATCATAAAGCTAGCTTCCACCTCCAGCAACTTCTTTATGATTGTTCAGCATCACAATGTTGCCGAACGAAATTGCCCTCGACATGCTTGCCCAAAGTCAAAATTTTATCTGTATGGATGTAGGCTATGCTTTTATACACAGTTTGGAATGGGGGGGGGGGGTTAGGAGAAGATGGTAAGTTAGAAGATGGATATGTAGGGGGGGGGGGTTAATGGAGTTTAATAAATGATGGTTTAAAGATGTGGTTTCATATCAAAATTGCTGCTGGTTTAAAGAGTAGTGCAGGTCACTAGGTATATTTTAATGATGAACCTCATTGATTAGGGGTTGCAATGTTCTGAAAATAGTTTAAACATTATTTCTTTTATCTTGTTGATCCATAGTTTTAACATCAACGTAAAATTTATAAAGAAAACTAAACACTATATTTCCTTTCATCTGTTGTAGGTAACATTTTCATGTTACAGAACATTAATCGATATTATGAGTACCTATACGTACTATAGAAGGCACTTTTTGGACTTTCTCCAGAGGTAAACAACTTTTGGCTTCCTCTTTCATTTCCTCCTATCTATTCTTGATGTTGATATTCCCTTTTGGAGGGAAACCTTGTGTAATTCCCTTCTGAATATCTCATTGTGATGCGTGGAACAAGTACTAAGAAGTTGCCAGCTCCAGCAGGTAGCTTCTTTGTGATCATTCCATGCATCACAATGCTGCAGGAAGGGGCCAAGAACATAATGGACTTTCGAAATCGACTAAACATTTGCTAAACGAAGACAGCCCCTGGTTCCCGTAGCACAACCGTGTTGGAATTGTGCCCTTCAGACAATCAATTTATTGTGACAAATATGTGGATTTACGATTCATTATGTTATCGGTATAGAGATATGTTAACATGAATGAAGTCCTTAGAATATAAATGTTATATTCTTAAATATCCTTAGTCAATTATATTGATTAACAGGAAAATCAACTATAGACTAGTATGGGGTTGGATTGATATGGACATATCACGATCCAACACATGGGTATGCATTAATATAATGACATATTGGATTGACCCATCTCCGAAAAGGCTACATACAAGTTATGTAAAGTCACAAGTGCTTCTCGTGGTGACAACGGTATTGTCATCCTTAGACTTGAAGTCACTAGATCTTCTAGCTGTGGAATATTGTGTTTTGGTAGCGTCAAACGCTACACCGCGACTGGGTAGTCATAAAGGCGCGTATTGGATACAATAGGAAGCAAGATTAGATATCGTAGTGATGTAGATAGAATTTTTACCTCCCACATAACGGGAACAAATATACTAGGGCCACTCGAGGGATAGTGCTTATAGAATGTCTGGCCAGACTCAAATAAATCAATATAAGATATTGATGTTATTTGCACGACTAAAGTTATTCCCTGGATCGAGGAACTATGGATTGGATATAAGAGTGTGACTTGTATGTCTTGTGTCCAATCCGGATATTGAGACAAAGGGATGAGACAATACTTGTACAAGGTTTGTCATGATGACTATTTCTATTGGTTGGCTAGAATGGATGTCTTGCTAGAGGCCGCTCCATATTAGTAAATAATTAATACCAACTAAATAGAAACCTATGGGGTCACACGCCATATATGGTTGAACTAGATTTGGAAATTAATTAATATGATTAATTAATTAGAAGGATCAAATCGCAACAACTTGGAACTTAGTAGGACTAATATTCAAGTTGGACTAATCCGAACTTGAGTAGGATTAGGAGAGGGCCTTTATGTAGTAACAAGGAGTTTTTAGACTATATAAAAGGATGCTCCTAGCTTCCTTCCCTACAACTAATGCCCATAACATACATTAAGTAGGAGAGAAGGAAGGAGATAGCAAGACAACATGGAGGGCCGAACCCCCCTTGCCGTCCACTCTACCTGTCGGCCATGAAGAGAGGGCCGTCCCCTCTCTTTGGTGCTCCGTTGCGTGATTTCTTCACCGTCTTTCATTCGTCCTAGCTAGCACAAGGAGATTGGAGGACCTAGATCTCAATCCTAGGCGTGGATCAACCATAGAGATGTGATACTTCTCGCGTTTGATGTCATCAAACGAGACCTACAGGGTACATAACACAAATCCAATTGAAAAAATGAGTTTTTTCAATTAGGAAACAACCAAAATTGGGCAACAAGGAAATGAGTTGTTTTGGAAACAACTCCTAAAGGAGGTCCGCCCCCCCCCCCCCCAGGGGACCGCCCCTCCTTCCTTGCCACCCAAGCAAGGCTCGGGCAAGGGGCCATGGCAGCCCTAGCACACGGCCTAACTGTGTGGGCTAGGGGCCGGTCGGCCGAATGCCTAGGGCGGTCCATTAAGGGGTTTGACCAAGCTTTTGGTGGGCCCTCTTGGACCGTTTTAACCCTAGTAATCCTAAAATCAATTAAAATTGACTAAGAGCGTTAAAATTGGTTTTAACTGTTTATGTGTCATACGTATGGTGATATGATATGGCCTTAGATGTGGTTTGTTGTGAATTTTTAATTTTTGTGGTTTTTTTACGGCCTGCAAGCTGACCAATTTGATGTAATAATAAATTAGGGTTTACGGCATGCGAGCCGGTATTTTTCTCAACTTGTGATATTTATTTTATTTAGTATAGATGTTAGCTAGTACTAGATAAAATAGATGATAGCCAAGATTGAAGAAAAGGAGCCCAAAGAATTAAACGAGCCACAACATGGAGCATGGAGCATTCCACAAGGCTATGAAGGATGGAACAAGAGATGGAGGCACATGGAGATGCGTTTTCTATTCTAGGGTTCATAGATATTCTCATTGGCTTGGGAATATCTTAGTCTAGGAGGCCATATCCACATCACGTTAATTTCTGTTTTGTGGATGTTTACTTTATTGTCTTATTATTATTGTTGGTGTATGGTTGATGCATGCAATTTGATAATAAGATAATTAACAACCTGGATTTTTGATTTGTGAGTTAGCCCAAACTCAAAATAAGTAAATCAGTTGATATGGATCAACAAAAGAATTTTAAATTGAAAAGAAAAATCCCTCAATTTAAAATATTACGTTATTGCCTTCGCGTTATTTAGACACTCTTCATGATCATAATTATCATGCTCGTGCATGCCAAAGCAGGGCGAATTGATTTTTCATGATTGTGTTGCGATGGCACAAGCAAGTAATGTGCAACTGTTTAAGTAAGAGGGTGGACACAACTAGGTGATTTTAATAAGATTAAAAGGCTAGAGGAAACCAATTGGGATTATCTTTGGGATGGATAAATAAGGAGTTATTTGCCCAATTGAACCAAGAATTGCATGGGGATGCAATTGGAATTGTTTCTACCTAAATAACTGATTTTGGGTGACTTGCCAAAACAAGCTCAAAAGAAGTGAAATATGGATCTTGGCCCAGTAGAAAATATGATGATATTTCCCGCATTAATATGGAGGGTTATTAATCCGGGAAAAATAGTGGGAGCTATGTTTGACAATTTAAATCCTTGTTAAATATAGGTATATGTCACAATGCTTTGCATAATCCTATTGTGTTGAATAATCATGTCATTAAACAAACAAAACACGACCTTATGTCCATAAGATGGACAAGCTATCTGAAATCTATTTTCTCGATTGTTATGAAATTGAGAATTATTCTCAAATAAAATAAAAAATTTGTTGTACATCGTAGAACATAAAGTTCTCTTCCCACCGACTACCAAAACACACTAAAACCTAATGGAAGAAACATCAAAGTATGGTTCTTTGGATGTGACTTGCCTCATGTTAGCTGCCATAAAATCTGATCTTTGGAAGCAAGATGAGAACATGGAGGCGTATGATATGATCATACATTAAAGAAGCTCTTTTAGAAGAAGCGAGCTAGATATGAAAAAGGTTTTAAGTGTTTTTCCACATTGCGTTCTCTTTCTTAGCACTCGTCATGATCGAGATCAATCAAGCTCGTGCGTGCCAAAGCAAAGCAATTTGATTCATCAAGATATGACGGGAAGACACTTGCTAGTAGTGCTTGACTAATAGATCAAGAGGTAAAACGTGACTAATCTATTTCAATAGGATTGAAAGATTAGATTTTGGGAGTTATCTCTGATATAGATAAAGAATAAATAGTTATTCACCCAAAGTGGACTGAGAATTGCATCGGATGCAATTATAGTTTTGTTCAGAGGCAGTTTACTCGATGAGATTGAGAATCGCTGGACAAGACACTAATTAGGGCTAAGGAAAATATGTTAATAGTTAACATCATGGTGAGGGCAAAAGATTTTGCGCCGACCCCATGGGTATAAAGCAAGCTTGTTGCTGAAAGCCATGTTGCCTTATATCTCTAAAAGGCGGTGTAGTAGAAGAGAAATTGCCCAAAGTACCTGGAAGGAAATTTAGGTATTTTTGTTATAGAATTCAATGAGTCTATATCATCATCAAAAGTATATGATACTAGATGAGTATCTCACATTTATAGAAATGTGGAGGATGTCAAGAGATGAAGACAATTGGATAAGGAAGAAATAAACCTACGCGTGGTGCAATGAAGCAAGGGGTTGCTGAATTAGCCATTGGGTGTTATCTCTACCCTTATGAAATTGTTCATGAATTAGACAAAAGTGATTATATCCCTTCTATGAGTAGGGGCATTATCATAGTTTCTTGTTTTGACAAGAAATGCTCTATATCATAATAAAGGACAAATGTTGTTCCATTTATTCTGATATGCATTACTGTAATGCAATTGTCTAATGGATTGTATATCCCTGATCATTATAATTTCATCTATAAACATTAATACCAATAGGTTTGCATATAATGATATGAACTTACTTATCTTTAGCATTATTGTTTAGGCCACATAAATAAGAGATACATATCTAGAACTCCATGAGGATGGATTTATGGACTCATTTGATTATGAATCATATGAGACATTTAAGACTTATTTACTGGGCGAAGATATGATCTTTTGGGAATCATACATATTGATGTATGTAGGCCGCTAAGCACAAATACTAAAGATGGTTTTCAGTACTTCATCATATTTACTGATGGGATCAGAGAAATATGGGTTTGTGTATCATATGAAGAAACAAATCAGAATCATTTGAAGAGTTCAAGGAATTCACGAATAAAGTAGAGAGACAGCTTGCCAAAAGTATCATGGCCCTACGCCGTATAGTGAAAAGGGGTACAGTAGGTAGAAATATAGGATCAAAACTCTAGAAGGGATAGAGTATGCCAACTTTTTCTAAAATTTTCAAGAGAAGTGGTTTCAAAAAGTTTGTGAGGAGTAAGTGTAGTTCAAGGCCTTGAACTCAGTTTCAATCCCTTGGAATGAAAACAGTTAAGTAAAGAGAAGAATTCTATTTCAATGACTTGAAATGAGTTTCAAACCCTTGAAATGAAACTGTTTGAAAGCTGCAAGAAAAATAATTATGAAACTGTAAAGAAAATGCAAGAGAAACAAGATATATAGAGTTCAGTCCACTTGGACCCACGTCTCTACCTCATGGATCTTCTCCCTGCAGGATTTTCAACTCAATCCTTATTAATCCACAGCTAAGCCCTAGATCTCAAGCATAGAGAGATGCCTCACTCTGTTACAGCTTGTGGTTCTCAATAACCTATCTAGTACCTGCTTTAGCTACCTGATTAACTAATAATTCTCTATTGTTCACTTTGAAAAATCCTTGATATGAGAACTAGAAGTATAATCAAGAATATATACAAATGAAGTTTAGAACAGAAGAACACAAAAAATGAAACTGCTGTGAGAGTGCAATGTTCTTCTGAGAATTGGATTAAGAATTTGATCTGCTTCTTTGTTGCTTGGAGATCCTTGAATGTGTTTTCGAGTCTCTGTTTTTTCCCGTTGATTTGTTTCTTCAAATGCTTCAATCATAGCTCCTTTTATACAGCTCAATTGGCTGCAAATCTTCCAGATTTTCAGCAACCAACTTTCCTATTTTGTAGGCAAAAACTTTGACTTCTTTAACAGCTTCTCTAACGGATTGTTTGATCAGTATCTTCAATGATACTGATTTGATTTTGTGTAGACATAAGTTGGGAAGCTTCCAAACACATCAAAATGATCACAGAATCAATCATTACTCAGTTTCCTTTCCTGCAAAATACAAGTTAGGAAACATATCCTGCAATTATGGGAAACAAACTTTCCCTGCAAAGCTAAGGCATACAGATGGATTAGATAGTGTTAAACATGTAATAATGCTTTGTCTTTCATCATCAAGTAAAAATAGATCAAGCACAGGGGTTTATGAGTTCAGTCAAGATCAGAAACTCCCCCTGAGTATATGGAGTTGAAGCTCAGTCAATTTCAAGGCCTTGAAACAGACTAGCTATTTCAAGTCTTTGAAACTAATGAAACTGAATTGATCTTACAATCGTCCCCTTGATGAAAGACAAAACCACAATCTGTTTGATGCTAAGTTTCTGTAAAAAAAATACTAATTAGAATTCAGAGTATAAATAATAATAAGAAGTAACACATTATTTCCAAAAGATCCAACTTATTAAGCAACACTAATAACAGATAAGTTCAGATAACCTAATGACCAAAAACCAGGTCTAAAAGCTAAAAAAAAAACTCAAACACCTGAATTTCTCCCCCTTTTAGACTTTCATCAAAAGGAATGAGCAGAATGTTGGATCAGAGTCTTCGGAAAATTTTTGAAAAAGCAGATGTTTTTAAAAAGATAGAATTTTCAAGACTTTGAAGGAAATTTCAAGGCCTCGAAAAGTAGAAGAAAGAGTAGGCAAGAGTTAAAGGTCTGGTTCTTCATCTCCTTGCTGATCTTCACCTTCTTCCTGACTGATTTCATCATCTTCATCAGCTTTTTCTTCATCAACCTGTTCTTTATCTAGTTGTACCACATCTTCAGCAGCTTCACCTTCTCCTTCAAACAAGTCTGCATCAGTCACAGTCTTTGGAATGGCTATCTTCTTAGCTTTCTTCTTATTTTTGAGATCCTTGAGAAGAACTCCTGAATCTGGACTGTTTGCGTCTTTCTCTTCATCAGATTGTTCAGAAGCTACTTGTTTTCCCTTTTCCTTCCCCTGAGATGTCGTGTCCTGAGTGGAGTTTTCACTGAACAAATCCTTGGCAGTATCATCCTTTTTAGCATCTTCAGCAGCTTCAGATGCATCTTCAGGGACATCAAACACTGTCATGCTCCTGAAAATGTTCTCAACCATGTACTTCACTTGCCTAAAATCAGTTCCAAACTCATGCTGATTCTCCTTAACTTCTTCAATGTCCATCTCAAGCCCTTCCAGTTTCTGAAGAACTGATGATATGTCTTGAGGCTGAGAACTCAAGCTTGAAGTAGGAGTCAAGGCCTTGGGTTTGAGAAACTTTTTGGAACCTAACTATTCCTCTGTCAGATCTGAGTATAGCTTCCAAGTCTTGTCTTTGATTTTGACTACTCCAATCTTCTCAATGGCTTTTTTATTCAACAAGCCGAACCCAGTAGTGAATTTCAAAGTGTTGGAAGAAAGATGTGAGCAAATTGGCATATGGGAAAGGGTGTTTTCTCTGGTTGGTTTGGGTATACAACATATGTTCCATCACCAGTTTTGGAAGATCAACTTCATAGCCATGCATGACCAAGTACATTATGTACAACACCCTCCCAGTGATCATCTCCTTAGAGTGTTCCTTTGGTACCAGACAACTCATCAAAATGGTAAATATGACTTTAGCTTCAACAGTCAGCACAGAGTGTGTCAATTGTTTGGATGAGACAGGGGTGTTGGGTAGAAAGAACTCTTTCTTAGACAATTGAAGATCTTCACTCTCAGGAGGATGGTTACTGGTTTCATATCTTTTTGGACACCCTAGAACATTGGCAAACTCGGAATGATCTAGCTCCTTATCAACGCCAGCCACCCTAGTCTGAATCACTAAGTTTGCAGTCTTCTTCAGTTGTTTCATGTTCAGGTAAAAGAGTCTGGTAAGTCTGGGGTAGGCTATGTCTGGAGGATTCAAGATAAACCAGAGAGAGCTCTTTTGCAACATCTTAATGCACTTCAGATTCGTACCATTCAACATAGAAACACTAATCAAACTGCATAAAGAAATTGATCTACAAACAAACCCATCTAGCCAAAACGCTTTAGTACCATGTGAAATGAACCAAGTATTGTTAAGAGATTTGCTCTTACCAGTGGATTTCTTCTCTGAATAGATCTGTAAAGCCTTCTCATTATTCCCTTTAGGTTCATCCTCAGTAACCTGTTCTTTTCCCTTTCTTGCTGTATCAACCTTCTTCCTTGTCTTCTTAGGGCTTCCAATATAAATCCCTTTGTGTTTTACTTGAGTAGTCTCCACTGTCTTCTTCTTTTTGCTTGAAACAGGGGTCTGGTCCTTCTTTACTTTCTTCTTGGGAGGAGGAGGATCCATGTCTTCTGCAGTAGGAGTCTTCTAGCTTGAATCCCCACTGATGGTTTGAACCTCTTCCAAAGTGGCCTTTCTTTTCTTTTCTACACCATTCTTTGAACCACCAACCATATTTTATCTTTCAGGTGCTCTTCTCGTGCTCATTAGGGTTTGGGAGAAGAAGAGAGAGGTGGGATAGATACGAAAGAGAGAAGGAGAGAAAAAGATAAATAGTGAAGAGTTTGAGTTTGAAAAGGTAACAAATATATTTTTCTGATCTTAGAAGATCTTTAGTGATCAGAAAATATTCAAAATCTTTGATGCCGTTGGAAATAAATAATATAATACTATATTTGGCTGAAATAAAATTTTGAAAGGTGAGGGACAATATTGAGAAAATATCTAACAAGATAGCACTCATTATTGAAAGATCCAGAATTATTGACTAACAGTTATACAGATTAATTTTCAAGGTTTTGGAAAGGATTTCAAGGCCTCGAAAAGCTGTTTTACTGAAACACAACTACTCAAAGATTTGAAAAGATTTTCAAGGCTTTGAAAATCAATTCAAACCTTTGAAAGACATAAAACTTACCTTACTTACCTGATGCTCCCCCTAAACAATGCATCTTTGTTTTGCATGCCTAACTCCAATCTTAGAGTTTAGAATCTTTCATTTGGCAATGGTTTAGTGAAGATATCTGAAAGTTGCATGTTAGTAGAAATAAATTAAAAAACAATATCACCTATTTCAGCATGATCTCTGATGAAGTGATGTGTGACATCAATATGCTTTGTTCTTGAATGCTTAACTGGATTCTTTGTAATTGATATTGCACTTGTATTGTCACATTTGATAGGTATATCTCTGAAATCAAATTAAAGATCTTTTATTTGTTGTGAAATCCATAGCACTTGTGAGCAGCACGCTCCAACAGCTGTGTATTCAACTTCTGCTGTTGATAGTGCAAATGAGTTTTGCTTCTTTGAATGCCAGCTGATTAAAGATGTTCCAAGAAATTTGCAGCATCCTGATGTACTCTTTCTATCAACTTTATATCCAGCAAAATCAGCATTTGAATAGCCACTTAGAGAGAAGTTAGATTGTAGTAACCCTCATACTTATGTTGCATGTTTATGTGTTAAGCGATACTATTATCCTCTAAATATGTGTGTTAAGATTAAAATTTTATTACGTTTGTTAGATTTTAAAGAAAATGTTTTAAGTATGTTAATTGTACCAACTTTTTAGTTAGTATCAAATTTCTACTTTGTCTCAAACTTTATCTAAATTGCAATTGTGTTCTAAACTTTAAACTTTATGCATTAACATCTCTATTTTTGGATTTTGCATCATTTACCCAAAATAGCATGTCTTTTCTATTTAGTTTAACATCTCAATTCTTCCTCCACTATACTAGAAAACTATAGTATAATATTATGTGCTCTCATTACATGTATGGCTCTATGTATACCACTCATACCCCCATCAAATCACTCTCTATCACTCTCCATGTCTCTCAATCTTTTTCCTTGCATCTTCTTCATCAAGAACACCCATGAATGCTCTCTCCTCTTACCTCAAATACTATTCCCGGATTTGGGTGTTGACCATCACAAAACACCACCAAAACTCACTTTTCTACCTCTCAAATCATGAACTCAAATCCAATGTTATGCTATGCATTGGGGGAGCCTTTTCTACATCTTGTTCAAGAATCCAAGCTCTTCCAACCTCCAAGAATCCAAGATCATTCCCTAATTCTTCTCAAGGATATAAGTAAGCACTATTTTCTTCTTTATGTGTTCAATTTGTTGATAGACATGTTCTTGGTATGAAAAGTGCTTGATACTTAGTTGCATGTTAGTAAGCACTATTTTAGAATTGATCATCTCATTTATATGAAAGCATGGTGGATTCATGATTGCATGTTCTTGATTCATCATCATCTTCATGATCTTCATACATGCATGTTCAAAAGTGAGTTTTTTGGGTAAAAACTCTTTGATTCATGTAAGAATATGTTATGAGTAGTGGTATGTATTTGATTTAGAGCTTGTGGTGGTATAATTTCATATTTGGTTGAGCAATACTTTCATGCAATAAGTTTTGAAGTATAGAAAATTATAAAGTTCATGTTTTGTGCTTACTTTCAAGAAATTGAGAAAAATAGTTACGTATTTCAGAAAATTATGAAAAACTTACAGTGTGTGTATTTACATGTGATATTTCTAGAGTAAAACTTTCAGAGTCATTATACTTATATTATTTTTAATCGTCCAAATAATGGGGCTGTTTTACGAATCTGTCCAACCCAAGACCAGAGAAGTACTTCATCGATTTTATGTACTTATTCTACTCCAATGGTTACCAATTTTAGATATGTTGTTTCCAGGGCTGTTAATTACTTTCAATTAAAATTTTATAAGTTTTGGAGTTCATATGAATATTTTATGAATTTACTCCCATGACCGCTTTTCAGCCTCTGTTTTACACCTAAACAGCTCAAAATTTTAATGTTTAAAAATACTTAAAAGCTTTTATAATTTATGATAATTTTATATGTTATTATTAAGCTATTTATCTATGTTATGTCAAAAATTTGGGTTATGAATAATTATTTTGAATTATTTATGAATTTTGAACTATCGGTAGTCACGCTTTGCTTATAAGTATAATTTAGAAGTTTATAAAATTTTCTTAAGGCTAGTGTATGTAAGTTATGCTTTAGTTCATTATATGTCATATTTCATTCATGTGCCACATTAGACATCTCATATGCATCTATAAGACGTTTAAGGCTCTAAAAGTATATGGTATGTGAAAAGTTAGTTCATGTTGCATCCGTAAGACTAGTATCATTTAGCTAAGTGATTTATGCATGCTCTATGTTTGGAGTGATTTCGTGCTAAATGATTATGTGCTATTTTTTGGAATTTCTTCATGCTAAGTGATTATGTGCTATGCTTGGATTGAATTCGTGCTAAGTGATTATATGTGTTATTTGTAGCATTCTTTGCGACCTATATGAAGTTGGAGTTAGGGCTAACATGCTTAAGTTGTTTGAAATTGGACTTAGAAAAATCGAATAAATGGATTAAGCTCGCAAGGTGAGTTACCCTACCTCCCTATTATGTATGTATGTATGCTTTCAAATCAATTAAACGTTCTATGCCCCATGGATGCTAAAAAAAATAAATGATGATTCATATGATAAAATACGTTTTCAGAAAGGCCATGGTACCGGAGTGAAACCCCCTGTCGGGTATAGGCAGGCTACGACCCTTTTGTCGGGGCAATATAAGCAGGCAAAGCGTCACCTCACGAGCCGTCGCGATGGACATGTCCCTACGTTATGTTAAGTCACGAAGGTTATCACGGGCCATAAGATAAGAAACTAAGCAAACATGTTCAAGTTCGTTATGGTCTCCACGTGAGACAAAGCAAGGTTCATACTTGGAACAATACGATTTCACAAGCCTCAAGTTATGCTTTACGTTATGCTTTCTCTATGATTCATGTTACGCTTTATGAACGTCATGATCAAGTTTCACAAGTATATGTATGTATGACTATGCCTTATGTTCATGTCGCTCCATGGGAAAGTTAGCCCCTTTTAGTTTTTCAAACCTACGTAGGGTCGTAGGTGTAACTCACTGAGCTAGTTGAGATCACTCTTTTAAATCACTTTTTTCAGGTTCTAAAGACACGTAAGATGCAAGAACTAGCAATGTGTTAAGTTGATATGTGACAACGTGCTTGGTGAAGCTTATGTGCTTAGACGATATTTATATGCTAGACGACTTAGAGATTCTGTGTAACTCATGTTTGCAAATTCTTTAAGCATGTAAGAGTTCTGTTTACGTATTTAAGACCTTGTATGAGCCTTGTTTGAAACCTATAACATTTCCCATGATTTACGCTCTGTTTATGTTACGAGTCGAGAGGGCTAAATGTATTTATTTCCAAGTTCCAACTTTCTTTTCTTAGCAGCTTTTCATTTATGTTAGGAATCATATTGTTCAGCATGAAGACCCCAAGTAAATTTTGTTTTATTTACGCTTCCGCAAAGCTTTTCGAAAAATCACGACTTTTTTTAAAAATTAACTTATTTAGTTACAATTAAATTTTTTTTATTAAGACGACCACAAGTGAATTTGTTATTTACGCTTCCGCAATGTTAGTTTTAGAAACTTTGATCACGACTTTTATAAATGACTTGTTTAGCCTCTTGACGAGTCAATGCCGCACCGACATGTCGCGCCCTCCTCCCGTTAACGCAAGGTTTTATCATCGGTAATCGGGGTCGGCGGGAGGGGGATGTGACATAGATTGTTTAGGATACCAAAACCCTAAGTCTTTGGTACCATTGAGATATCTGAATGTTCTCTTAACTGTTGTCAAGTGTGATTCTTTAGGATCATCTTGAAATCTAGCACACACACATACACTAAGCATAATATCTGGTCTGCTAGCTGTAAGATAGAGTAATGATCCAATCATACCTCTATATTCTTTCACATTCACACTCTTAGCAGATTCATCCTTGTCTAGGGATAATGTGGAACTCATGGGGGTCTTGATCTCTTTGGATTGAGCCATATTGTACTTGCTTAGCAAGTCTCTAGTGTACTTGCTTTGATGTAGAAAAATGTCCTTCATTTGATGAATTTGAAGTCCAAGAAAGAAGTTCAATTCTCCCATCAAGCTCATTTCAAATTCCCTGCTCATAAGGCTTGAGAATTCCTTGCACAAGAGATAATTAGTTGCTCCAAACAATATATCATCAACATAAATCTGAACTACAAGCATATCTTTCTCATGAGTTTTTTATGAAAAGAGTTTTATCTACTAATCCTCTTTTGAAATCATTTTCCTGTAAAATTTTTGACAATCTTTCATACCAAGCTCTTGGAGCTTGTTTCAAATCATAAAGAGCTTTGTCAAGTTTGTAAACATGATCTGGAAACTTGTCATTTTCAAAATCAGGAGGTTGTGCAACATACACTTCTTCCTGCAATTATCCATTTAGAAATGCACATTTCACATCCATTTGAAAGAGTTTCATGTTCTTGTGAGATGCAAATGCAAGTAAGATTCTAATTGCTTCTAACCTGGCAACATGAGAAAAAGTTTCTTCATAATCAATACCTTTTTCTTGATTGTAGCCTTGAGCTACCAATCTAGCTTTGTTCCTGATTACCTTTCCATTCTCATCTAATTTGTTTCTGAATACCCATTTGGTGCCATTGACAAACTAATTTCTTGGTGGAGGAACCAGATATCGAATCTTGTTATTTTCAAACTCACTGAGTTCATTTTGCATTGCTATAATCCAGTATGCTTCTTGTAAGGCTTCCTTCATAGTTTAGGTTCTACAAGTGAGATAAAAGCATTAAAAACACAAAGAGTTTTCAACTGTGATCTGGTTTGTGTACCGGTGGTTGGATCAAAAATAATGTTATCAGTAGGATGAGATGAGAGATATTTGAATTTCCTTATAGGTGACCAAGATTCATGCTCTCCAGGTTGTTTCTCAAGTCTCTGAGATCTTGAAGTAGTGGCTTGATCTTCTGTCTTTTCTGGAGGTTCTGTTTCAAGGCTTTGAACTTCAGTTTCAAGACCTTGAAAAGGCCTTCTTTGTTCCTGTGAGATATCCTTGGAACCTTTTGAGAATTCATCTTCAGTATCTGAATCATGCTTGTTCAAATTAAGATCTGCAAAACCATCACTCAAAGAACCATCATAGCTTTCATCAAAAATAACATGAATACTTTCTTCTACAAGCTTGGTTCTCTTATTATAAACTCTTTAGGCTTTGCTTTTCTTTGAATAGCCAAGAAAAATACCTTCATCATTTATTGCATCAAACTTACCAAGATTTTTCTTACCATTGTTGTGAATGAAACAGGTACAACCAAAAGGTTTGAAGTAAGAAATGTTTGGCTTTCTTCTTTTGAATTAATCATAGGGAGTCTTCTTCAAGATAAGTCTGATCAAACACCTGTTCAGAATATAGTTTGCTGTACTCACAGCTACTACCCAATAATATTTTGGCAACTTGTTTTCAAGAAGCATTGTTCTTGACATGTCTTCAAGAGTCCTGTTCTTCCTTTCAAAAACTCATTTCAGTTAAGGAATTATTGGAGCAGAGAAGTTGTGAGAGATGCCATGCTTAGAACAGAAAATATCAAACTCTAGTTGATCAACTCTCTACCATGATCACTAATGATTGAAGCAATAGGTAGGTTTTTCAGTGTTTGAAGTTCTTTACAAAGCTTTGAAAATTCAAAGAGAGCTTCAAATTTTTCTTTCAAAAATATAACCCAAGTATATCTAGAGAAATCATCTACAATAAAAAGCATATTTTTCTTACCCTTTGGAGTAGGAGTCCTCATAGGATCACAGAGATCCATATGAAGTAATAAAATTGGTCTAGTAGTACTTACAAAGCTCTTTGGCTTAAATGAGCTTCTTGTTTGCTTGCCTTGTGCACATTCCTTGCATACTTCCTCATCTTTGAACTTAATAGAGGGTAGTCCTCTTACTAAGTTTCTGGAAATTGGTTTATTAAAAGTGTGCAAGCTAATGTACCCAGCTTTCCGTGCCAAAGCTTTGATTCTTCTTTCAAGGCCTTGAGACACTTCAGATTTTCTCCTGCAACTTTGTTAGTTTGAAAAGTATAGACATTGTTTGACCTAGAGGCAGTGAGGATGCAATTTCCAGATTTCTCATCTTGCACCACACTTTTCTCTTTGTCAAAAATAACTTTATTACCATTGTCACAAAGCTGAGATACACTAAGCAAGTTAAATTTCAAACCATAAACTAGATATACATCAAAAATAGAGTCTTCAGAATTAGTACCAACTTTCCAATACCAAGAGTGTTGCATTTGTGTTTGTCACCAAGTGTGATTGAACCTTCATATTGCTCTTTCAATTCTGAGAATAAAGATTTCTTTCCACTCATGTGTCTTGAGCAACCACTGTCCATAAACCATTTTTGCTCTTTGGTCTTGGTGACAACCTGCAAACACCAATCACTGCCTTATCCAGCTGTTAGAACAAGCGTGGAATTTGGATTCATATTCAGGATCAACCATGTTAGGTGCTCTAAACCCTTTAGGAACCCAAATATGTCTAACTTGTCCTTCGAGTTGGAGGGAAATGAGTTCCTCATTATGTGAGTGTCTCTTCTTGTGAAAGGACAAGTCATTTTAACATGACCAACTTTGTTGCAGTAATGGCACTTAGGAGAAGTTTTGCTTCCAGCTTTGACAAATCTGGTATTGTTCTTTCTTGGAAAATTTGGATTGTATCCAATACCAGTTTTGTGAACAAACTTTAGGATGCCTCCAAGAATCAAGTTCAAATTGTGTTCTGAGCCTGAAAGCTTGGTTTTGATTGACTCAGACTCTTTAAGCTTATCAGTTAGAGTAGTCATTTGTTTATCTAATTCATCAACTTGATGTCTAAGATTAACAATGCTGTCACTCAGAGATGAGTTCTCAGGGACTACTTCCTTGACTTGTATTTTCAAGGTTTTGAAACTGGTTTTCAAGGCTTTGAAATCACTGTCAGTTTTCTTCTGAGAAATTTCAAAATTCTAATTTAAGCAAACAAGCTGCAATTTTTCTTTTGCTTGCTCATTAAATTTTTCTTTCAAAACTCAAATTTCTTTCAGATAGTCCTCTTCGTTTAAAAGAAATGTTTAAGATAATCAGAGAGAACTTTTGTTGATTTTGAAATTAAACAGTTTACCATTACCTCAATGTTCTTTTCAGAACTGTCATCATGCTTGGCCATAAAACATAGGTTGGCATGTTCTTCTTCTGATTCTGAGTCACTTGAAGTTTCTGAATCACTCCATGAAGCTATCATAGCTTTCTTTCTTCTATCATGATCTTTCTTCTGGAGGTTCTTGCTTTTCTTGTGTAGACAATCTGCATCACCAGACTCAAAGCAATTGATGACTTTAGGCTTATGTGAAGAAGATTTACCTTTGTAGTCCTTGCTACTAGAGGATCTGTGTCTTTCTATGTTGAAGTCCTTATTTCCAAAATTCTTCTTCATTTTGAGAATTATGGTTAGGGATTTGGAAATCAAAGCATATGGATCTTCCTTTTCCTTGAGAGCTAGATTCATGACTCTTTCAGGTAACTCTCCATCACGTTCATTCATGGTTATATCATGTGTAAGAAGCTTTCCTTGCAGATCATCAAGTTGAAGTGATGAGAGATCTTGTGCTTCCTCTATAGCAGTGGTCTTTGGTTCCTATATATCCTTTGGAAGACTTCTCAGAATTTTTCTAACTTTTTTTTCATTGGAAATGTGTTTTCCCAAAGAATCAAAGTTGTTGACAATGTCGATGAATCTTTTGAACATGTCTCTGATTGATTCATCTTCATTCATCTTGAATAGCTCATACTGCCTGAGATAGATGTTGATCTTGGTTTGCTTGACCTGACTGGTTCCTTCAAATGTCACCACAAGCTTATCCCAGATCTCCTTGGCAGTTTTACAGCCTGAGATCCTGTTGAACTCATTTCTACTCAAAGCACAATACAAGAGATTAATAGCTTTAAAATTCTTAGAGAATTGTTCTAATTCAGAAGCAGAGAGAGAGTCGTCAGATTTTGGAGTTTTGATCCCATCTTTCTTTGTGTAGAAAGTGTGAGGACCATTCTGAATAATAGTCCAAAGCTCTATGTCTTGATCAATGATGAACATTTTCATCAAAGCTTTACAGTGAACAAAATTATCTCCACAAAAGAGAGGAGGTCTGTTAGCAGCTCTTCCCTGAGAGAAACCACCATCACCTGCTGTACTCATGATCACAAGATGGTTGAATATATGCAGTGATAACAGCTCTGATACCAATTGAAAGGGGGTACAGTAAGTAGAAATGCAGGATCAATACTCTAGAAGGGGGGGGGTTGAATAGAGTATGCCAACTTTTGCTAAAACTTGCAAGAGAAGTGGTTTCAAAAAGTTTGTGAGGAGTAAGTGTAGCTCAAGGCCTTGAACTGAGTTTCAAGCACTTGGAATGAAAACAGTTAAGTATAAAGAGAAGAAGCCTATTTCAAGGCCTTGAAATGAGTTTCAAACCCTTGAAATGAAACTGAGTGAAATCTGCAAGAAAACTAGTTATGAAACTGTAAAGAAAATGCAAGAGACACACGATATTTATAGTTCAGTCCACTTGGACCTACGTCTCTACCTCTGGGATCTTCTCCCTGCAGGATTTTCAACTGAATTCTTATTAATCCACAGCTAAGCCCTAAATCTCAAGCACAGAGAGATGCCTTACTTTGTTACAGCTTGTGGTTCTCACTAACCTATCTAGTACCTGATCTAGCTATCTGTTTAACTAAGAATATCTATTTTTCAATTTGAACAATCCTTGAGAATGAGAACTAGAAGTATAATCAAGAAGATATACAAATGAAGTTCAGAACAGAAGAGCACAAAAAATGAAATTGTTGTGAGAGTGCAGTGTTCTTCTGAGAATTGGATTAAGTATTTGATATGCTTCTTTGTTGCTTGGAAATCCTTGAATGTGTTTGAGAGTCTCCGTTTTTTTTGCGTTGAGTTGTGTCTTAAAATGCTTCAAACATAGCTCCTTTTATACAACTCAATTGGCTTGCAAATCTTCCAGATTTTCAGCAACCAACTTTCCTATTTTGTAGGCAACAACTTTGACTTCTTTAACAGCTTCTTTAACGGATAGTTTGATCAGTATCTTCAATGAATATTGATTTGATTTTGTGTATACATTAGTTGGGAAGCTTCCAAACACATCAAAATAATCACAGAATCAAATCATTACTCAGTTTCCTTTCCTGCAAAATACAAGTTAGGAAACATATCCTGCAATTTTGGGAAACAAACTTTCCCTGCAAAGCTAAGTAAAACAGATGGATTAGATAGTGTTAAGAATGTAATAATTCTTTGTCTTTCATCATCAAGTAACAATAGATCAAGCACAGGGGTTTATGAGTTCAGTCAAGATCATAAACTCCCCCTAAGTATAAGAAGTTCAAGCTCAGTCAGTTTCAAGGCTTTGAAAGCGGTTCCTGCGATTGGTTCGTTGAGTATATTTGAGAATACTGACATTGAACGGTTTTCCTGGACTGTCGGTGTGGCAGTTCATGATGACAGCTTCGCATTCCTGGTGTTATCTTAGTATGCAGGCAGGAAATAAACGCTGTTGTAAATATGTAGTATATGTATTAGTATGCGGCTATATGATCTTCCAAATAAAATGTGACAAAATGACTGTAGTAGTTGCAGAAATGTTATGAGCAGCAAGTGCATTCTTTCCACCAAATGTGTGGACACAATAATGTTCTATGCCAAGTGTTTGTTCTGCATGTGAACTAACAGCTTTATGAGGCTGCATGTGATGACATTGAGCTGTCAAGGAGGAGAAGCAGGCGTCTCTGGTTGCAGTGCAATTGCCAGATTGAGCATATCGAAGCTCTCTATATGTTGGCACACATTTTAAGCTCATTGGGATGCTACCCAAAAATTTGGATGAGCTATTCAATTACTGGCACGTAGAGTGAAATTAGATAGTACATATAATCAATTTGCTATTCATATGCTACATTTGTTGGCTTTCGGAGCAGTGTGGCTTCAACGTTGATTGCCAAGGTAAAGAGTAATATAGCAAATTAGTAAATATATTGTATTAATATATTTTTCAGTTAATATAACTATTTATCTGCTTTCACATCTTTCTGTGTTTAACTGGATGAGGAAGACCATTATCTCAGATGGCGGAGAACAGTCAGTCAACAGAACTTGGGAGGGCATCCAGCGATGATGAACACCAGGAACAACAACAACAAGAAGACATATTGGAGGATGATGGTGACGCCACTGAGACGGAGGAAGAAAATGTAAGCGATATGAAGGATATATCTGAGGAAGAAAGTACATGTGGGAGTGGCTATATACTGGGCAAAGGTTCAGAGACAACAGTGTACTCTGATGAGGACGAAGATGACGATGGTGGGGGTTCACGACAGCTAGTTCAACTTCTCCTTCAACTACACCATAGACGTGTTGAATTGTCTCAGGGACATTGAGCTGAAGGATGGAAACAGGAATCATGGATTGGGTCAAAAAAGTTTAGCAGATGGACATTGTCGTTTTAGTGTATCTCCTGACTGCTGTTTCTCTACTTTCTATTTGTGATTTCTTCTGTATTTGTCTCCTATGCCAGCAGCTGGTTAGCCGTAGATTGAATAAATATGGAGCAGTTAATTAGTTGTTCATGCTTAACAGGTTTTATCGGATTTTAAGTTTATTTTTGTATTGTAATGTTTTGAATTACTAAGGGTGCTACAAATAGATGCTGCAAGTAATTGTAGCAAGTTCAGTCTAATCGTTAGCGGACAGTACCAGCACAGAATATTATTCAGTCCAAACTTTATTTCATGTATGAACAAGAAAATGCAGTCATATTGTACTCTGAAACTCCTGGAGTTCTATGTGGTACATTGTTTGGTAGCATTCAACTCTTTAATGTACCCTCTTGTGGGAATTGTATACATCCATATGGAGGAGTAAGTACATGATAAGGAGGTTATATTGCCATAGATACACTGGATGCAGACAACATCAGTTCATGGGCTGTTCATCTTCCATTAAGATGCTGTGGCTATAAAAGCATTCCAAAATGTTTGAATACTCGCACATTAGCATAGCAATGGATAAAAAAAATGAATCTGTAAGAAGCCCTATTAAATTTGTGGAAGACAAATCGAAGAGTAAGGGGAAGGACCACAATGAAGATATCAACGAGGATGAAGTGAAGCATACTGAAAGCATAGGAGAAACTGACAACGAGAGCGAATCCGAATCAGAAAGCTGGCATCGGCACGGTCATGTGGTTGGCAAAGGATCTGAAACAACGGTTTACTCAGGAGCAGATGACGAAGATGACGGCTGGGAAAGTGATACAGCAAACTCTTACTCGCGAAATGCAAAGTCTGTCTTAGCTGTGTTGCGGCGACAGAGGGAGGCAGGACGAAAAAGCAGAGCAGAGCGACGGGAACAACTGAAAAGGAGAGCCGACGACGCTGATGTAAAAATCTCAAAGAAGAAGCCTAGGTCGTAATTTTATTATTAAATCGTTATGAGTAATATGTAATATATTTTAAATCATGGATCTAGCAGTCGATTATGAGTGGCTATTGTAACTTGCGTAGTTAGTATTAAAAATGTTTCATATCATTGCTTGCATTACGGGTGTGTGAGTTTGGTTTTTAGATCAAATATAAATATTATTATCAATTTTTACAGTCCAATCGTATATTAGCTGGCATGCTTCACTACCATACATGAGAGAAACTAAAACGAGAATATACCATATGGTTTAGGTATAGGTCTTAGTTAGTATTCTGGAACTACAGATTTAACTACGTGCGTAGATTTTGAACATTTATCTAAAATTTACAGAAACAACATTTATGTAAATAAAACCATTTAATAAACATACAACCAAGATAGCAGTCAATAGGAGTAGACAGGCCTGGAAGCTGGCAACTGTTCAGATGCGATTGCGGGACTCTGACTATTTGCGATTACCATACATACTTCGAACACTGTGTATATATACAATTATACAAATACATATACAGATATATATATATACACACACAATTACACATACACATAACCAAATCTAATTCCAAACTATTATTTTGGTCCGACAACAACTGACATGTGTGCGACTGCTAATCATGTTTAGTTTTGACTCCAAAAAATGATTCAGAATTGTTCTCATGTATTACTACCAGCTCATTAATTTGTTTATATGTAATTATCTAGGCACTACAGTACAACATAAATATAAACAGAAGAAAGCCCCAAATTTATCAGCAAATATAGTGAATTGAGAACAACTTAACTGTTTGATATTGGCTACTCCAAGAATTCAATTTCATTTTTTCCGAGTTGCGGACGAGAAGAATTTGCTTAAGGATTCAACTGCATGATTTCATAACATCCAACACAACTTCGACTACAGTGAGAGGGTAAATTATAATCGTAACAAATTTTTTTTTTGGAAGAGCTAGGGCCGAAATTTTTTATAATGGGACCAGTAGAAACGTACCGTATGGGTACACCGCTTTGTCGGGCTCCAGACTCTAAAGTATGCATTGCTGCATTTAACCAACAGATACAAGTTAATGAAGGAAGTAATGAAGAATCCGACGCTAAAAATTGAGAAGAGCTTGGTTAGACTTGATTGAACGGTTCACAAATAGTACCCAGAGTGCCGCCAACAGTGGCGTGGTCAGTCGATATGTCCTTCGTTGAGGGAACCACTACAGAGTCAATTCACTGCAAACCCAGATGAAGAAGTGAAGAATGAACCAACAACGAAATTAATCAATAAAGCCGCATATGGCCTTCTTAAAACAACAATGGCATTGAACTTGCTTCTATCTGTGCTGTAGTTTGACGCAAGTGTGGGGACATAAAGATCAAATTTAGGAAAACACAGCACTAACAGAGGAGAGGCTCAGATGTGTAACTGCGATCATTTTCGACAAAATTAGAACCAACCATAGCTGAAAGGAGTTTTTTCCATGCCATGGATGGCACAAACTTTAAGCAACACCAATACATACATTATCATCACTGCCTCTTGTAGCAGCCAACACTATCCAACAACCAACAAATGTCCCTGGTAAAGCGAAAGTCGCCTCAGCTGACTTCAACGCGCTCTGTCGTTTGAGACAAGTGCAGGGACATAAAGGTCATATAGGCAGCCCAAAAGGGGCAACTCCTTCTTGTAAATAAGGTGGTAAGGATTAATCGTCTGAAAGTGGCAGATTGTTGGACGTACTACTCCGTCCGTTGCCAATGTATGAAACAGGATGACATAACCTGATGTACAGTATAGGCCCTCCATGTAATGAGGACAGTAATATTACGATGCAAGTAGAATAAATGAGGCTTTCAGATGTGTAATGGATGGCACATTTACCCAGAGGAATACATACATATGCTATCAAATTAATGGGAACACATCGCTAACAGAACACCCCCAACTATACCACATATTATGGCGCCTGCCACGCATGAAACTCCTCCCATTCGGCCAATAACGGTGTGTTAGGAGCTGTCACGGGATAGAGACAGGCTCAGATGTGAAATTGGAATCATTGGCGACGAAATTGGAACCAACCATGGCTGCAAAGAGTTTTTGCCATGCCATGGATAACACAAATTTTAAACGACGCCAATACATACAGTATCATCACTACCTCTTGTAGCAGCCAACACCAGCGAAAAACCCACAAATGCCCCTGGCCAAGAAAAAGTCGCCTGCCACCACTGCGCCATCCAGATACAATATCGCACAGAATGGACCGACGCGACAGGAAAATAAGGCCCGATGGCAATCCTTACCACCTTATTTAAAAGCATGAGTTGCCCCTTTTGGGCAGGTGCAATGACGGGTTTGCCCACCCTTTGTGATCTAGTTGTGGAAAATAAGTCGAAGAGCAGGGGAAAGGACCACAATGAACATATCAATGAAGATGAAGTGAGACATATTGAAAGCGTAGGAGAAACTGACCACAAGATCAAATCCAAAATAGAAAGCGGGCATAAGCACGTTTATCTCGTTCATAAAACATCCAAAGCTTTTTGGGCATGTCAATCAGTATAGCACACCCCCAACTATACCACAGATTATGGCGCCAGTCACGCATGAAACTCCTCCCATTCGGCGAATAACAGCGCGTTAGGAGCTGTCACAGGGAAAAGGGAGGCTCAGATGTGTTATTGGAATCATTGGCGACGAAATTGGAACCAACCATGGCTGCAAAGATTTTTTGCCATGCCATGGATGACACAAATTTTAAGCGACACCAATACATACAGTATCATCACTGCCTCTTGTAGCGGCCAACACCAGCGGAAAAACCCACAAATGCCCCTGGTAAAGCAAAAGTCGCCTGCCATGACTGCGCCATCCAGATACAACATCGCAGAGCATGTACCGACGCGACAGGCAAATAAGACCCGATGGCAATCCTTACCACCTTATTTAAAAGCACGACTTGCCCGTTTTGGGCTGCTGCAATGACGGGTTTGCCCACCCGTTGTGGTGTAGTGGGAAAGGACCACAATGAGCATATCAATGAAGATGAAGTCAGACATACTGAAAGCATAGGAGAAACTGACCACAAGAGCAAATCCAAATTAGAAAGCGGGCATAAGCACGTTTATCTCGTTCATAAAGCATTCAAAGCTTTTTGGGCATGTCAATCGGTGCAGCTCTGTAGTTGTCGATTCGATTTTTCCGCCCTCATGAGTTGTACGATTCACGAGTTTCCAAACGCATTTATGGTGATATATTTCGCATTTGTGAGGGTGATTTTTGACCCTTGTCTTCGACCGTCGACATTCATCGGCGGCGTAGTGGGTTTCTCTCTGGCCAATTGGTGATCTGCCACCTGTGCTCCGTTATTTCCGGTGGGTTATATTTGTTGTTGTTTGATTAGAATTGAGATTTACAGAGACATTGAGGCTCGTGGTAGCAGTGCGCAGAGGACTACTCCGGTGAGTTCTTTCAACTGTGAATATAATTGAACTGTATGTATGCAATGTTTGAATACATATAGGGAAGAACTAAATGTACATTAACTCGTTCTGTTCATGTATCACTCTTTGCTTCATAACTGTGATAGAAAGAATTGTCGGGATCACAAACAGAAGCCAATAGTCAAATTAGTGCTGCATTTAAGTTGGGTTTCTAAAATTGATGTGATATTCAGTTGTGTGAGCGAGACCCACGCCGGCAAAGAAACATATAAAAACAGTAAATCAGGGGATACAAGCTTTTGGATTTCCACCCAGCACTATAAGATTCAAACACAGTGCCAAGCTTAAGTGGAGTAGTTAAGCAAGAAAATCATTGGAAATTATGTTCAAGAGGCCACATATGTCACTGGGAAACGGCCGTAATTCACGACTCAATTCGCCGACGTGCCACATAAATAGACTTGCACATTCCTTTCCCTCATCTTATATCCACAACCCTAAAGCCATCTCATCTTATATGTCCAGTTTTCCACCTTCCCCACCACATTTGATACCCATCATCTAAAAAACATTCTCTTATACTGGGTTCGTGGGATATCAAGAAGATTCGAACAATTAAACTACAGAGTTGTGACTTCAGTAATTGGTGCTTGGGGTATATGGGAGCTAAAAATCAAATTGTTAATACGTACACACGCACGTTATTGAATGAGAAATAGAGAAAAGCCCAACATTCAAGATCCATACATTGAACATTCTTGATTGTGATTCTTGAAGCACTTTGTTGCCATTACAGATACAACTATACGCACATGTTCAACAGAGAGCAAGGAACACAATCTAACTTTCAGGAAGAAAAGCCCAATTCAAGTGTTACAACAGCTAAGTAACATGTAATTCAAAATATAGCTTAATCCAAAAATTTGCTTATTTAAAAAGATTCTCAATAATGACATTAACTATGTACCTCAATCCAAGAGCTCCTGTCTAACTTCCATTGCACGTGGAGATTCGAGTTTCCCTTCAAAACGACCAACAAAACAAAACAGTAAGAAAACCGCACATAAACCAATTCAGAATACAACCTATCTTCAGGGGTCGTCTTCTCCGGTACTACAGTCGCATCCAATCCTTTTCCCATTAGCCAGATCAGAAGATCGGACCTCCTGGCTCTCACATTCCTTCGCCGGAGCTCCGTTTTCCGCCGCCGGCGATGTCGCGGCGCCTGAAAAGCAAGAACCCATCAATCAATCAATCGATCCAAACAAAACCCAAGTCGTAAAATTCATCAAATCTAACAAGATTCGGCATCTACACACACATGCATCAAGAAAACCCAAACCCACCAAGAATGTAAACACTAATTGGTTAAAGGACATATCGGAAATACCCGAGTCATATATCCTCTCAGTGGTGCGCCACCAGATGCAGAGAGAGGGTGGAGAAGACGGTAGCATCCGTTGTCGGCGATAGAGAGAGAGGCGACAGACGGTGCAGTGAAAGAGAGAGAAGAAAAGCCAGTGACAGAGAGAGTAGGACAAAGCTTATCTTAGAAGCTTGATACAGGGGCAAATAATTACCCACGGAAGCACACCAAATTTCACCATCAACCAAGAGAAACAACTCGTAAATCCAACAACTCATGAGGGCATAGAAGTCAAATCGACCAGTACACACCCAGTTACCATTGGCAGGCCCAAAAAGCCGCAAATACCCCTGTTAAAGCAGTAACGGCATTGAACTCGCTTGTACACGTGCTGTAGTTTCAGACAACTACAGGGACAGAAAAGTCAAATTAAGGAAAACACAGGCGCTAACTGGGAGCCCCCAACTACATCAGAAATTACAACGCCTGCCACTCATGCAACTCCTCCCATTCAGGCAGTAAGGATGGGCAAACCCGTCATTTCACCAGCCCAAAATGGGCAACTCGTGCTTTTAAATATAGGTGGTAAGGATATGTAGTTTTTTTTCTAGATGTCTTTATCGGAACACATTTTTTTATTTTGCATCCTAAGGGCCAAGATCTTATGATGTTACAGTTTCATAAACTCCATTCTTCCCAGTTGCAACTTCCCTCTAATATTCATTCGTCGGATGAGCGAGAGACATTTTATTTGTCTACACAAAGTAGGGATCAGCCAGAAAGAAAACTTGATATTGAATTTGGTAAATAAGGAAAACAAATAATAATCATTTAAAATTTGACAATATTAATAATAACAATAAAACTTGTATTTCATTTATACCTCGATATAATGGAACCATTACCAAACAGACTTGCTTCCAGAAAAAAAAAAAAAAAAAAAAAAAAAAAAAAAAAAAAAAAAAAAAAAAAAAAACATTATTACTATGTAAAAACCACCAAGCCTCTTGTCTTCCATATCCCACTCAGTCAGTTGACAGAGTCCCATGTAAGAGGGTAAAAAGCCTCCGTAGTGATACCGCAAATCCCGTTCTTGTCCTCAATACCTCTCACCATCTTTTTTTTTTTGAGGAACTACCTCTCACCATCTTTATGTATCCATCTTCCCCCCCATTTTGTCCCGAGAGAATTCTTCAACAGCCAAAAGTTGGTCCCTTCCTCATTTCTGTATCCAATTTCTGTTAAAAATCACCACACCCAAGTCACTTCAGAGAGCCCCTTGAAACAGGGTAATAGGCTTCCATTGTGATGTTGCATATGCCTTCCTTGGCCTCAACGCCTCTAATCATCTTTATGTATCCGTCTTCACCCCATTTTCTTCCCAGTGAATTTTAAACAACCAATATTTGGTTTCGTCACCGTCTTCAGTTTCGTATCCCACCACGGTCATGTACTGCTTCTTCACCTCCTCTGTGCCGCCGCCGCCACAAGGACCCTTGAAGATACCTCCTACTGCGTATGACTGCAACCCTGGTCTAGTTTTGATGGCTACGACCACCGGGCTGGTTAGCAACTGCCGCCAGGAGGGCATCTTCGTCACTGGGCGAACCTGTCGGTACCCGTCAAGGAGATGTTCAAGCCATATATATGGGGTTTTTGCAGGTCCTATCAACTACTCTGACGTACGGGTATAACCAGTGATGTCTCTAGCATTTTGGTGGCCTAAAGCAACCAATAAATTTGAGACCCTCAAATATTTTTCAAGACATGCTTGTGCCGTGTACGTGCAATTTACGTGCTACATTCGTGTTGACTTGCATGTTTTATATTTTTATTTTATTTATACGATTTTTAATTTGTTCTCCATTTCATGGAATCCCAAATTTTATTCTAAATCGTCAAAGTGAATAATTCATGACAAATCGACGAAAGAGAAGTGATGTATGTTTGAGTTATCAAAGAAATTATGTGTAAAATGCTAAAGTTATTTCAAAAATTTGAACATAAAATGCTAAACTACATACATTATTTTTAAAATTTGAGTCCCTTAATTTTTTGTGGCCATAAGAGGTTGCCTTAACCGGTTGTGACTGCGCTAGTAGAATTCCTCGGAATCGACCCCTCCGGCCCGGATAATGTATTCAAACGCGTTGGAGATGTTGCCGCCATTGCAGTCGTTACTCTTCGTATTGCAGTCCACAACCCTTTGTGCTGACAGAGATATAAATCGTCCACGGTTGATCTTGAACACGCTTTCGACAGAGGCCAATGCTGAAAAGGCCCAAGAAAATGCTGCCAACACACAAGAATTAATTAATTTGGGAAAAATATCAACGAAAAGGAAAATAAATAAAAAGGGGTAATTAGTTTAATTCCTTACAGCACTTGCTGCCCTAGTCTTTGACGTGTGTCACAGCCCCAAGTTCCAGCCAATCGTTAGTGGGTGTGTTAGGGTTTACCTAACGTTGTAACAGTTCCAGAAGCTACGGTCTTCAAATTTATTCGGTCTTACGGGCTAGGAAAGAATCGACTAGAAAACCAGATCACTAATTTTTATAGGGGAACTTGATCACACTAAACAAATATACATGAATTAACTAATTAATAATATGATGATTTAACTCTATTAATGAACACCATATTTTGGCGATAGCGTCAGCATACTCCGGTTGGTAATGGTGTCTCGGAGCCCGTATTCGGATACGGATATATTCCCGTATCAGGGTGGAGGCCCTCCGTCGGTGATGTTGTCTGTTAAGGCCAGCAGCTCTTCTGGGTAAAACATCGCCATGAGAAGGAAGAAGAGAGACATGTAGACGAGAGTAGTGAACGAAGGAGAGGAAGCCATTGAGGACCTAACGAGTGTATGTGTTGTTTGCATTGCATTTGTGCTTTATCGTGGGATCGATGATTTTTGTAGACATATATGATGAGGGTGGTTTTGGGTTGATTTCTTTCGTCTCTTTTCCGTTTCCCTCCTCTCCCAAAGAGATAGCGATTTCGACTTAGTAACTAATTTGCTCTTGGTTCTGGTCCTACAATTAATTACTAATTCACACTGTGATGCGCTTTCAACTATATATTTCAGTAACAACAAGTTGTGTCAATTTCAGGGCCGGCTCGACTATGAAGCAGGTACTACTTGCTTTACTATAAAGGAGGTAATCGCTTTGCTTTGCATAAGTGCGGGCTAACGACTAGTTGCATAATAATGTTTAAACAATAAAATTGGCAACATTCATTACTCATAAACAACCCATTACCACCAAAAATACATAGCCCAACAGTTCAATTTCACAGCTATAGACAAACCTAATCCACCTACTTCACTGCATCCTACACGTACAACAATCTGATATCTCCTACACGAGCTTCTTAAATGGTCCTCCAACACTGTTGTCAAATCAACCCATTATCCTCCTGCCAAGAACTAAGCAACAACCATGAGAAGTACTACGAAGATGCCCAGTAAAACAGCCATTCACTTCCACACGTGAATCTGTTGTTCAGCTCTTTTCAACCTGGCTAGCAATCCAGGGATTATTTGCAGGGATCAAGCGCACATTGGAGGATCAAATCACATGAAAAAAAATCACACGAACCAGGCCTCAGCACATAACAACAACAGGACGAGAGAGAGAGAGAGAGAGAGAGAGAGAGAGAGAGAGAGAGAGAGAGAGAGAGAGAAGGCCGCCTTCTTGACGACAATTCTGAGTGATCAATCAATGGCGATGGCTTTTCTTCTAGTAATTACCATGGTTACGTAGCTACCTTGTTTCTCTTCCTTATAGGAGCCTTCTTAGCTTCCTCCCAAGGCACTTCAACAGCCAGAGGAGGTCGCCTTCTAGGCGAGGATGAATCTGGGAAGGCGGCCTCCTTTGGCAGTTGAGGTGCCTTGAGAGGAGGCTATGACGACTCCTATAGGAAAGAGAAACAAGGTAGCTACGTAACCGTCATAATTGCTATAAGAAGAAGAATCAGTCATTGATTCGACATGTTACAACTACTACTTGGTGGTAAGTTTGGCACCAGATACACATGAATTCGGACCAGTTCAATCTCTTACTTAACTAAAAAAAATACAATCTGATAAATGAAAATTACAAGTGGTGATCAAGCCACTGCCGTTGCTTAAACCCTCAGAATGTTAGAAGTAACTACTTACTACGTATTCCACAACTACGTATTCCAAACCTTTAAAACAAGACATGGAGTTTAGGTTAGTACCAATCTTTAAAACAAGAAAAAAGAGTGTTGGGTTGAATCCAATGAAAAGAGTGTTGGGTTGAATCCAACTAAGTTTTACCAAATGCTCGATAAGGGACTTTTATAGGCAATGAATAGCAATGACTTCAGGGGCAACGGTCTATGTACGGTATGATTTTACATCACTACAATTTCGTAATTTAAGCCCTGAGCAACGAACAGTCCCCCAGGATATACCCGGCCCTTTTGAGAAGGAATTAAAAATCTAAATTGGGTGAGAAGTTGTCATCAGTACACTAGCGTTTACAAAGAAAGACGAACAAATAACCACATACTAGAATTTCGTGCTGTTGAGGATGGTTTTGTTATTTGGTGAAGTTACTACACTACATTACATAACACAAGTTTGAAACAACCTGACTCTCAAAAAAAAGTTTAAAACAACCACAATATATATTTGTTCAAGACGATGCAACCATTTGCGACGTATGACTAACTGTGTGGACAAATTTGTCGTAACGAGTGCATTATAGTATTTCTTTCAGCAGCTTGACAAAGCTTGAAACAAGAGAAATCGTATCAAATTGAGTAGTATAAATGAACATTTACCAAATAAACTTTGTGACAAGTGGTGTGGGAGTACAGAAGACTCAGAAATTTTGATTCTGTACAGTATGATACAATCATCACATTTCCGTTACTTGGAGATTGGAGGATTCCCTAGCCACTTTGCACGAAACCCTGTTCCCTTGCAGTCGGTACAGCACTTTGATCCCTGAGATCAGAAACATGGCCGATAGATGAAAGCATGTTGAGTAGCAAAACCAAGATCTACACTAAATATAAAACTTCAAAACAAGGCCATTCCATTTTAACAACTTGCCTTTCCAACACAAATAATGCAGCTGCTGTCCCTGGACGGTACTTGGCAGAGCATGTTGTCCCCCAGAATGAAGAAACCAGTACCACCGCACCATTGGCATTCCACGTGCCCGTTTGAGTCACAAGTTGAACATGATATGGGCCTTGGTTGCTGCAGGTATGCATCAGAGATATGAACATGTCAGAGACTGAAGAGAATAGTAATCAGAATCTAAGAGATAAGAATCGTCATCAGATAGCTTCAGATTATCATTGGTTGGTTTTCAGGGTATATGATACTACTGGGCTTGATCGATCTTGTCGGATGAACAAGTCTCCTCTGCTTTTTACCTGAACTTTTCTGTAATGAGTAGTATAGTTTAAGGTCAAAAGTGTAAATAAGTTGAGATTATGTAATGAGTTTCTTAGTTAGTCAGTTATCACCTTACCAATTCATGTATAAATATTGTATTTGGTTCTTCTTCATTCTTCAATGAAATCCTTTTCTCCAGTTTTAATACATAGTTTCAACCCAATGCAAAGAGTGAACTTACAAATCTGGTCTTGAGCAAGTCTCCTTTGCTTTTTACCTGATTCCAACAATTCCCAGTTTCATAGTTTCAACCCAATGCATAGAGTACTACAACCCACAGGCATCACAGAGGTAATCGATTCAACACGTGTATCGATCAAACTAAATAGTGTGCCAACAAACCAGAAATGTTGAGGAGCGGCTGTGGAGGTAGTGAGGGTATTATGGAAGTTTTGGAAGTGGGGAGGGTATGATGGCAGTTTCGGTAAACTGATGGTGGGCAATAAGGAATTAAAGCAAATGATTACTCAAAATACTTGCTCCTCAAATGATACTCACCTCTCACAATGCTAAAAGTTAAAACTACCTACTTTCTCCTCCCTCTCAATTATTCAGTCAGTGTAAAAGTAGAAATGTTGGGGTGGAGCCCTGGTTCGTGGGCGACCCGTTTTATGAATCGCCACGGTTCATGTTTTGCTACGACCCGAAAAATATTTTGACCCGTTTTGACCCGTTTAGTCTTGGATCCGGCCCGGTTTAATAGGTCGTCCATTTATAGAGTTCTTAGGGTTCGTAGCAAGTATGTTGAGCGTTTCTGATTTCGCTTGTAATTCTCTCTGAAATGATTCGTCTGTTTTTAGTGAAATCTCTGCAACTCCGTGGAAGTAGGCTGTTTTGCCGAACCACGTACATCTGTGTGTTTCGATTCTTTCTTTCTGCATATTTTGTTTTTCACAACAAGAAAGCCATTACAGTCCACAGCCGAATAACCTCCTCTAAGTGAATTCCGCAGAAAAGCTTGGTTCCTCAAATTCAATCCAGGGATGTTGTTATAGTTTTATCAACTGTGCAGTAGTTATGTACTTCAGAGAGGTTAAATGAGAGGAGGAATTTTGATGACGTTATTTGAGTATCAATGTCATGGTTATTCAATACTTGATTTTGCATTTTCCATTTTGGATACACAGTGTGTCTGTAACATCAGAGCCACTGGCTCTTTCTATGCAGTCATTTTTTACAAAAGCGTCCCCAGATGGCTGATTAAGGCTATGCCCCTGGTTCTGTTGTCGCGACTTGAATCTGAAGTTATGAATGCAACTAGCCTTGTCATGCCATGGGCCTAAAATGGCATGACCAAATGGCTATCATCACCACGGTAGCATATCAACAAGTGCTACACATGGACTCCTGTTTCTCCCTTAGTTACCCGTGTTCACCAGCAGTGACAAAACTTGTTTAATACCCTTACCTATTAGACTTCAAATACCCTGTTATGAATCAGATACACAAGTTGCAAGGGATATCTACTTATCACAATAAAAGCATTAAAAATCTCATTGCAATCCTTATTAGTGACACTGACAACCTTTTGACTAACCTATACCACTTGGCAGTCATACCAGTTCATTGGGATATTAACACACCTTGTCGTATGCCCTTAGTTTTGTGGATATAGGATTCTCGCCAATTTGTTGTGTCAAGGTCAATGGTCAATTCACTTATACTGGACCGCTTGCACTGGTGCTTCACTGCTGGCACAATCGGAGCAACTTTTTAAATTTCTGTAATGGTAGATTTCAAACTATATATATATGCACACACACACATATATAAACCTTTCACCAACAGATGTATGGTTGGAAGATACGGCTATTAACTGACATCTTTAGATTATAGTGAAATTTCATCTTAACGTAAATTCTGGTTAGAGCCATTTTCTAGTCTCTTTCATGATGATTTTGGACAACAGTGGCAACTAAACACAAGTTCTCCCAATTTGATGCAAACAGCACCGGATAGGTCTAAAAAATACTTTAATCATAAAACTAAAGCTCAAAAATTTGAAGTACATACTATTCTCCAGATTTGAGAAGAAAACCAAAACAGAAACATAAACCACAGGAAGAGGAAGATAGCTTCATGCTAGTTTCTAGAGCACTCCTGCAGTGTAGGGCTGTCAGTGGTCCGGGTTTGGGTAGAACCGCGATGGACACGACCCAAAACCAGAAGAAATAGACCCGGACCAAACCCGAACTGCCAACTTGCAGACCCACAGAACCAGAACCGTAAACCACAGGAAGAGGAAGATAGCTTCATGCTAGTTTCTAGAGCACTCCTGCAGTGTAGGGCTGTCAGTGGTCCGGGTTTGGGTAGAACCGCGATGGACACGACCCAAAACCAGAAGAAATAGACCCGGACCAAACCCGAACTGCCAACTTGCAGACCCACAGAACCGTTACAAACCCAGAATCGTCGTTTCTGGCCCGGTACCCGATTACGACCCACGACTAAACAATCCATGAGACTAACGGTTTCGGTAGTTTGGAGAATCACGGGACGGGAATAGGGAGGGAGAGAAATGGAGATTGAATAGATTAGAGGAGAGAGAGAGAGAGAGAGAGAGAGAGAGAGAGAGAGAGAGAGAGAGATAAGGATGGAGCGAGAGAAAGAGAGATTGATGGAATTGGAGAGAGCTGATTTCGTTCAAAATTTTGGAGCCTAAGATTTGCCGGAGAAAAAAATAATTTTCGCGAGAGAGGGGGAGAATTGATGACAGAGAGAGAGAGGAGAGAGATTTTAAACTCAAACGATCGTGTTCGAGAATTGAGGGGATAGAGTGGATAGAGTGATAAATCAGTTAAGTAGAGAGAGGGGGGGGGGGGGGGGGGGGGGGGTAGTATGGTTTGGTTCTGTGTCGGGTTTTTGAACTTTGAAGTCATAATACAATGATATGTGATAGCGGCTTGTTCTCTGAATTGTCACTACTCCATTGTACATAGTACATAAGTCAAAATTGCAAGGTCTATGATGCACCAATTTCATCTCGATATTATCTTCGCTTGAACTCTATCAAGACCTCTATCTAACTCAATGAACAACCTTTGAAGGTCCTCCACTTTCTCATACCATCCTCTAAAAAGAAAAACAGCATTACTATCTCATTTTCGCGAGAAACTTAGTACTTCAAAATTATGTCTCTTATTTTAACCCATTTTTGCTACTTTGAGGGTTTTAGATTGTGCCTACTGAGTTTAATACAACAAGTAATGTCTCTTTACAGCATGTTCGGAGAATGGTTGTGGTCAGTAAACCGTGCATTCATCAACCCAACTAGGAGGCATATTAACATGTCCGTGCTTCCAGTACAAGACACGTTCCCTTGAAATAAGAAGGGATAATGTGACAGCAGCTAGAATTAAAAAAACTTCGGGAGACAGCTGGGGTTCCTAGGCAACCCATGGAATCAGATATAGCTGCTTTGCATTTGTCACCACAAAATACTCCCAGCTTCCAGAGTTTGTGAGTAAGTAAAGCGGTAAAAATATTGAAATCAGACAAATGGATTC
Organism: Linanthus parryae; assembly: GCA_023055425.1. Classification (NCBI taxonomy): domain Eukaryota; kingdom Viridiplantae; phylum Streptophyta; class Magnoliopsida; order Ericales; family Polemoniaceae; genus Linanthus; species Linanthus parryae. The sequence goes on from JALGPY010000001.1 coordinate 131,026,623, forward strand.
AGCCAGAAAAACAGTAAATCAGACCACGATCCAGGTCCAGTCATTGGATGGGTTATGCTAGTGAACATAATGGAACCCGGTTACGTTGTCAATTATAACGTGGAACAGAGAACCGAACCGAGTATAACCCTCCCGCGCCTCCAATTAAAAAGAACACTTCGGCCCTAGCAATTCTGAATTTGGATCAAATAGCCAGCAGGTGAGATTTGTACCACCGGCAGTTGGCACCCATATTTATGAATAAACAAAACCACCGCATCCAATTAAAACAAGATAGATAAGTAACTAAGATTTCATTGATTTGAGAATAATGTACATAATATTCCAATAGGTAAAAGGAATAACATGTATTTTCAGTCAACTATTACTTAAAAGCCTAGCAGTTTATGCACTTTCTCGCTCAAGTTCGAGCAATTTCAATTGACATTATAAAGTATATGCATTTTCAATTTTATTCAGTATGGGCACTTCTCGAAGGGAAATGCTAGTATATTATATGAGAAGGCATAATTTACATATCTTCATTCATAGATAAGTTAAAACTATTAGCTTTTAATGAATAACCAAAGCAAATCAAGAAGAGAGGGGAATTGCAAATCAGTGCTTGCACCGCTTTCCACACTCTACAGTGATCAAGGCTAATGGGACTGAGAAGATACGGAGCTGGAGACTTTGATGAGTGAAGGAATCACATCTCTTCTTACACATGCAACGAAACCTCGGGACTCAATACCAGGTTGTGATCAAACGGTCAAAAGACTCGCCGTACCAGACTATAGAGAGAATGAAAAGGCGCCTAGAACACTCTAGTGAGAGGCCATGCAGAGAAGAAGTGCTCGATAGCAAAACAGAACCCAAGCTTCATATAAAGGACCCACCACCAAGCTCAAAAGACCTGTGACCCCGAGGGAGGACTCCCGGCTAAAATGAAATATTCAAATTGTTAGATCGGAAAAGGTTGGTACAAGCCCCATTTGAAGAAGCGATTTTACGCGGTTTAGACCAAGTTCGTACTTTCGAGGGACTGAATCTCCTATTGAACATGTAGAACTTGTTTATCCATATATCTCTGTCCTTTACTTCTTCTAACATTTCTAGTACCAACCGTCCCTTGCCTCTCTTTCTTCTTTTCCTGACAGGAATTTTCAGGTTGTGTTGTAAGCGGAAGAAGGAACGAAGTTCGATAGGCCAGCACCCGTCCATTAAGCAGGACAGAGAATACAACTAAAAACACTTTCTTCCATGGTACAACTACAGTGGAGGAAGTCAATGTTACTGATCAAAACTCAGTAAAAGCTGGTACACGAGTGGGGTGGGCTTCTAGTAATCGATTGCCTCTCCAAACTCAGATCAAGCAGACAAGCTCTAACATTCCACTTCCGATTACATAAGATCCAACCCCTAGATGCTTGAGCGAAAGTTGATCCATCCCAAGTCAGTTGAACTTGAAAGTATGTGCCACACATCAAACCTTTCTTCCGCCTGACAAAATTCTTCTCCGAGTTCTCTCCGAAATACCTAAATCCTATTAGATATTCATTGTCTATTGGCTCTAAGAGGTGCTTAGGTCTCCACGGCAGAGTGATCTGGATTGAGGATTCCTTGTATCAAGTGGCTAATGGTTTTGCTATCAATGGTTATTTTCGCCTCATAGCTCAGATACTGTGTTGATCACTTGATCCATCTACTAGGCTCTTGCCATATTGGTTCAGATGCTTACTCAAATAGTTTTACAGCAGGTGAAAAACAAACAATCCACATAACTCTCCAATTTAATGGTTCGCAGCTTGACGAGGAATCACAACAGGCAAAAAATATATCCTAATCAGTTATCCCTCTCCAATTTAATAGTCGGAACTTCTCTACAAATCAATAATTAAACAAAAAATAACTCCATATTTCATTTAGCCAAGACCCTAACAGACAGAGCACCAGTAAATGAAAGTTTGGTGGTCTATTTTCAGGGGTAAAAGACATTCCCCCCCCCCCCCCTCAGTTTTGACACAAAAACACTTTTACCCTTCCAGTTTGAGAAAGGACACTTTCACCCCTTTAGTGTACCAATCTTCAAGACACTTGCACCCCCTCATATTGTCATTCCATACTCTAAGAGGCCGAATTCTCCCAAAAACTAGCATCAGTGACGGACCCCCACACCCAGACTAACGGTGTAACAATTAGGGAGTGCAGGTGTCGAGAAATTTGGCACACTAAGGGTGTGCGAGTGTCCTTTCCCAAACTGGAAGGGGTGAAAGTATCTTTGCATCAAACTTGATTGGGCGAAAGTGTCTTTACCCCTATTTCAGTGGCTCTAAGATGGAGAGCAACACAGCAGAATTGTTTCAGCGGACCCCTATTTCAATGGCTCTAAGACGGAGAGCAACACAGCGGAATTGTTTCAGCGGAATAGGTTGTGATTGGTGAATGTAGGTGTTGGTGGCGGACAAGAGGTTGCGAGATGTTGGGACGAAGAAAAAACTGATTTTTGCAGAAATCTACAAAAAGGGTTTACGTGAATAAACAAGATATGTGAAGAATGAGATAGTAACAAAAATATCATCTAACCCCGCACTCCCTGTTCTATTGACTAGAGATTTGAACTACTTAGACTTCAGAATCTAAGTTGAATCTGTGGGCAACAGAGAGAAAAGATAAACCTCAGTTACTCAAGCGGTAATCACCCTATATCATCTCTTAGTCGAAGTAAGGTGAAAACTTGTGGCATACAAAAATGAATTTGATGATGAATTGATATTGGAACTGGTTGGGTTCGATACCCATGTTCTGTCTGTTCATATTTTCCTGATATTGACAACTGAGATTATTTTTATTGCAATATTTTCAGAATTTCATATAAAACAAATCCATAATTATGTTTCAGTGTTCAGTTTTGATAAGTTTATTCAATGAGTGTCAAATTCCAAAGGCATCAATTTTTAGTTTTTTACTGTTTCATCATGTCAAAATAACCAATAAGAGTAGAGGAGGAGCTTGAATTCCCTTCATGCGGAAAAATTAATCACGTAAGAATAAAATCCCTAAGTTGGCGAGTGCCGAGTAGGCATATCCTTATCCTCGAAAATGAAGCAGCTCACTCTCTCCAGAATTAGTTATGAATCCAAGGCTGACATTCACCAAATATATGTCCTTGAACCCTTGTACTCGGACCAATATGGAACTCTGAGGCTCTGAGCTTATATGAACTGGTTGTATCCATTCGCTGCCAAACAGGCCCCAAATAGTCCGCCACGGACCCCTAGCAACCATGAAATTCAGCAAAAGGTGTAGCAAAAGGCGTAAGATTGTTTCTCCACTATCTTTTTCTTCAACCCCAATTGATTTGTTACCTTTCAGTAATGGTGTAAGTGTGAGGAGGAAACAATCTAAAACGTATTTTGCTACACCTTTTGCTACATTCATGGTTGGTTACCATTTTCTTTAAACTCAACTAGTAGCAAAATGCTGAAAATAAGCTCCTAAGCTACTTTTGCTTGAGCATTTCACTGCCAGATGGGTTTAAAGTAAACTTTGTCTTTTTTACATGGTTTCTTATACATATGGTCGCGGGAAAGTAAAAACACCCTTTATACATTGTGTTAGTAAGTGTTGCACGGATTAAACTAAGGTATTGATCATCTGCTCAACTAATTCAGTCTGCATATGTCACTAGCAGGCGCGTTGTTCTTATTTGTGGAACAGAGATCACTATGTTGTGCAAACCTCAAAACATACCAAAACATGTCAGAGCCTGATGAGTTATGACCACCCAAGGGCGGAGCTACATTAGGACAAGTGGGGGCCATAGCCCCCACTCAACTTTTCAAATTTTGTATTTTCCCCTTATTTTGCTTGGTAATCTAGTTTAACCACACAAAACTACACTATAGCCCCCACTGAACTTTTCAAGATTCATAATATGACCTTATTTTATGTTATTTTCATTTTAACCCTCACTGTGACGAATTCCTGGATCCGCCACCATGTAATACTTGTAACTCCATCATACACATCTTCTTGAATGTTGTCTGATCAAATTATTACACTTCATTCCAATTACACGTCATTGTTTTTCCTCCTATAATGGTAACTGTGTCACATCCGAGTTCCAGAACAAATGCGGGCAACGTTTAGGGAGTAATTTGTGGTTGGCTCTATGTCCATCAAACCATGTCTCGGAAAGCAGATTTTGAGCACTTCATTGTAATAGCAACAACAACTTTTTAAGCACTAGCAAGATGGATATATCCATTTCATTTTACTTATCCTTTTGCCAAAGGCATTTTGCAACTAAAACTTCCTTGAAGATATCATCACATCACTGTGTATTAATTGAATCCCCAATTCTAATTTTCCCAATAAGATACAAAATCCACACCAAAGTTATCAAAGCACAATCAAACAAATTCGTATGAAAAAAAAAAAAACACGAGTTCCGAATTTTGTACCTGTGATATGAGCCAAGCTTTCTCCATCCTTTCAGCGAAGTTGGACGAGCTCTCGAAGGAATCCACCATTGAAGCTCGCACGCCGACACCGCGAAACTTACGGTTCAGCTTAAGAGGTTCAACGCCAATTGATTGTTTCTTCGGCGAGACGAGACAGTCGCTGTGGCCTATCGAACTCGAAGAAACCATTGCTCTGCAACCCATAGAAGCCGACATTTCTTGGACTCAGACCATGAGAGAGAGAGAGAGAGAGAGAGAGAATTGGGGCTCCGAATGAAGCCGTTCGAGTCTCTGTTGACCTCTAACGGAAATTCACCGTCGGTTTCTAAGATGCTGTGTGTGGGCCCATAGTTCATCGGGTCAAAATTGGATGATTGTAAAGGCCTATTTATCAAGCCCAAAATCAATTACGGGCCAGGTTTTAGAAAGAAGTCAGTGAGGTGTGAGGAGAAATTTCCGAGGTCCGGTCCAATATGAGGTCTGAGTGATAAGCGCAGTAGCGAGGAAACAAGGAAATTGTTATTCCCCCCAACCCTAATAACAGCTGAAGAGGAGGGGGAAGTGCTTAATTTCGCTAAGGCTATACATGAAGTGGACAAAGCCTTGGCTTCTAAAGTGGCGGTGGTGGTTGGCCCTAAACAGCCAGAAGAGCCATGTTAGGGCTCAGTTGGAATTGTCAGGGGTTGGGGCGACTCCTGACAGTTTAGCAACTGAGAGGGTTGGTCGCAACCCATCGCCCTAGTCTTATATTTTTTATGGAGACTACAAATAAGGAGAGGTACATGGAGAGGGTTAGGAGGAGTCTGAGATTTCCTAATGCTAGAGATGTGGATCCTAAAGGTAAAGCAGGAGGATTGGCTCTCTGGTGGGAGGATAATCTTCAAGTTCAGGTAATCTTTAAATCACAACATGGAATTCATATTGAGATTGTTCTAAATGGCAAATCTGAGTTCTGGTCTTTTGTATATGTTAACCCAAGTACTAAGTTAAAACAAGAAGCTTGGAATGAGATCAGGGACATTGGTATAGGGGTGGTAGGGCCATGCGTTTTGATTGGTGATTTCAATAATATTAGCTCTGTCGATGACAACGAAGGTGGTTTGGCTGCTAATCACTGGAGAATTCTGAGACTTAATAACTTTATTAGCAGCTTGGGTGTATTTGAACTGAGATTCAATGGTCCTACACACACTTGGTGTAACCACAGAGAAGGCATGGTGGTAAGAGAAAGGATTGACAAGGCATTTGCAAATGTTGAATGGGATTTAGAAAATGCCTATGCAATGCTCTTTCATGAATTGGATGTGGGATCTGACCATTGTCCATTGGTATTGGACTGTAACTACTCTACTAGCAAGAAGAGAAAGATTTTCAAATTTGAAGAAACTTGGTTGCATAACTCAAGCTGCTATGAGATGATAAGTCACTGTCTGCATTCTCAGCAAAGAGGTTCAAAAATGTATAAGGTAAAACAGAAACTCAAGTTTGTGGAGTACAACCTCGAGAAATGGAGAAAAAGGAGTGGCTCAAACTCAAGGAAAAGAATTGAAGGGCTTCAACAACAACTAAGGGACTTGCAAAGCTGCCACCTTCAAAATTATAACCTCCACAGAAAGAAGCAAATCACCCAAGAACTAGAAGATGAGTGGAAGAAAGAGGAATGTTACCGGAGACAAAAGTCTAGACTTAATTTCCTCAAACTTGGTGATAAGAACACCAATTTTTTCATACTACAACAATTCATAGGAGGAGGAGAAATGGAGTGTGTCAATTGAAGAGACGGGATGGAAGCTGGACTAGAGAAGAGGAAGAGATCAAGAGTATGATTACTGACTACTTTAAAGGCATTTACTCTGGAAATGGTCAAATTGTGGAAAGGAACAACAATACTGAACAGGTCTTATTCCAAGGAGGCTTCTACTTAAAGTTTTGGGACAGTTTGGGTGCAGCTGTAGTAGAAGCAGTTCAAAGTTTCTTTCATAGTGAACATCTTATCGCAAGTTTCAATCACAGTAGGATCACTGTACTGCCTAAAGTTACAAATCCAGAAGTCCCAAGCCAATTCAAACCTATAGGGTTATGCAACTTCATCTACAAGATCATCTCTAAGGTACTTGCTAATAGACTTAAAGTTCTCTAATATCTCAGAATCAGTCTGTCTTTGTGCCAAATAGAAGCATTCAAGACAATGTCTTAATTGGAACCACATTAATTTACCATGTCAATAATGGCCAAGGTTTGACAAACCCAAGTATAGTGTTGAAAATGGATCTAAACAAAGCTTATGATATGGTCAGTTGGGAGTTCTTGGATGCAAGTATGAGGAAAATGGGCTTCTCTAATAAATGGTGTAACTTAGTGATGCAGTGTGTTTCTACAGTGAAGTACAACCTTCACCTGAATGGAGAAGACATTGCCTCAATCACTCCAACAAGAGGTCTCATACAAGGGGACCCCCTGTCTCCATATCTTTTTGTGATTTTTATGGAGGTCATCTCTCAAATGCTCAATCAGGCTATCATTTCTCAAACCATTCAAGGTCAGCAATGCTCTAATGGGGGTCCCACCATTACTCATTTGTGCTTTGCAGATGATGTAGTGGTATTTCTTAGAGCAAATATCCAAGAACTCCAGTGTTTCCAACAAGTTCTAAATGATTTTGGTAAGGTCTCACGTCTTTCCCTCAATCCCTTGAAGTCAGGTGTCCTTATTTCCAAAGCTTGTGATGAAGAGGTGAAGGTACAAATCCAGAACTTGTTAGGGATCCAATCTAGTAAGGAGGATGCTATCTATTTAGGAATTCCACTGTTTTGGGGAAAGTGTAGAAGGGCACCTTGTCTGCTAAAGTGGATAAGAAGTTAATGGAATGGAAGTGCTTGTTACTCTCTCAAGGAGGCAAAGAGGTGCTAATAAAAGTTGTAATACAAGCTTTACCTTCCTATCTTTTTCAGCTCTTCTTGTTCCTCAATACCTAATCAGAGCCATTACAAGCTCTATTAGGAATTTCGTGTGGTGTAACAACCCACAAGCTAGAAGTGTCAACTGGGTTAAATGAGATTTGGTTACTACCCCAAAAGAAGAAGGTGGTCTGGGTTAAGGAGCTTCAGTGCTTTAATGAAGCCTTGGTGGCTAAACAATTTTGGAGGTTAGCTAATAATGGTGACTCTATTGCAGCAAAAGTCCTCAATGCCTTCTATCACCACAATACCAGCATTTGGGAAGCCACTAATTCCAAGAACTGCAGTCAGGTTTGGAGAAGTTTGATTAAAGTTAAGCCTCTGGTAGAGAATGAAACTAGATGGCAGTTAGGAAGTAGTAGAAGGATTAAAGTATTTGGGGATAAGTGGCTCCCCAGTGACATTAATCTCAAAGATTGGTGCAAAGTTCAAAACATTATGGTTGATGACCTAATTAATGACCACTCTAAGGAGTGGAAGGTACAATTTGTGCACAATCTCTTCGTATTTGAAGCTGAAAAGGAAATTTTGGCTATGTATATCCCAGTGCAGCAAGAGGAAGACACTAGAGTTTAGCTTTGGACACATTCAGGGCAATTAACAGTCAAGTCAAGTTACAGAAGTCCCCTCATAGCCGAAAATTCCAAAAGTAATAAACCCTTGAAAGCAAAACCCTGCAGCTCACAAGAACCAGATAAGTACATGTGAAAGTGTGTGTGGAGTCTCCAGTTACCCCAAAAAAATCAAGCACTTTTGGTGGAAAGCGTTGAGGGGTCCTCTGCCTACTGAGGTGAATTTGGGTAAGAGGAAGTGTTCCTCAAATACTATATGTGCTATATGCCTCCAAAAAGCTGAAACCACTGAGCATCTCTTCTTTTACTGCAGCTGGACTGAAACAATTTGGTTTGGTATTGGTTTGATGAACCCTAATAACCTTGAAGAATTAAACTCTATTGGAGGTTGGTTTCAAGAAATGTGCAAACCAGTTGAGATCCCTAACCTCCCAAATGGATACTTGGAAGCCATCATTACTATATGTTGGCATATCTGGTTAGCTAGGAACCAGTTCGTCTTCAATGGTGTTCCAATTAACCCAAAAGAAGTGTTAGAAGAAGCTTTGGAGTGGAGGTCTGACACGCTCTAACCACAAGTGTATGGTTGTCGTGTGTAGTAATATCCAGAAATCCGGGTTATCGAACCCAAGGGACTTTGTTAAACTAGTTATTATCTTAAACCTTATGTGGGCAAGTCGCAAAGTTGTGTTTTGTTCTAATTCTACTAAAATAAAAATGCAAGATTCTCAATTAATGGAGTGAAGTAGGTCACGATTAACAAAGAACGAGTTTATGACTTTTCTAATACGAGGATAAATACCGGGAATTCTCTAGGTTCACTAGGTAGATCTAAACTTATGTTTTGATTGGTAAAACAACTACGTGTCTTTCACTATTGATCGAGCAATGTAAAACTTACCGAGTTACCAAGCAAATTATCTATACTTAAAACCAAAATATACTGAGTTACCAAGTCTATTTTACTTTTAAGCATGCATTAGGAATCACAATTCTACTCTAACGATCCTAGTTAATAATATCGAGTTACCAAATATTGATTCAACTAGGTGGATTATTTAATTTACCGACTAACTATCACGGAGTTACCACGTGAATGTTAATTAAGATTATTCTTACGTTAGCTACTCGCAAAAATAATGAGATCACAACCATATACAATCCATAATAATGAAAGAACACGAAAGATTAAGTTAAAAACATGAATCACAATCTCAAAACATCATGTTTATATCAAACCCTAGCTACACCAAACGAGAATTCCTAGCAAAAAGGGTTTAGCTTCTACGATTCATACTAGAAACAACGAGTTTCATAAGTTTCATAAGCAAAAACTAAGAAAGAGGAAGAGTTGAGAATCCAAACGAGTGATCCAAAGCTCCCAAGCTCTTGCAATAGCTTCTTGCTCTCCAAAAGATGTTTCTAACGTCGTGAACTACTGAAAGATTCGACCTAAAACACTTAAATATGTTTGCATAACAATATTACAAAGTTTGGATAAACTACGCAAAAGCCCCAAAAAAAGATCTGCGTTTTCCAGCGATGTCTTCGTACGAAGACATTTCTCTTCGTACGAAGAGTCTTCGTATGAAGACAATTCCTCTTCGTACGAAGGTCTTCCTATGTAAGTACCGCATGGTTGTTTGGGAAGAGATTTTCAGAGCTTGAAATTTGGCTAAGTCCATTCTCTTCGTACGAAGACATTTGTCTTCGTACGAAGACCCCTTGTTTCTGCACTTTTTCTTTGACTTCTTCTTTGAATTCCTTGCTTCCTTTGACTTTTTCTTTGAGTTCCTTGCTTCCGAAGCTTGTTTCCATCTCCCGCATGATCCTCCAAGCCCTGTTTTCCTGCGAATCACAACACGAGAACAAAACCCGCGATCATATCACAATAAAAGCTCAAAATATCCAAAGAAACGCCCGGATTTAACAAGTAAAGCTCATGAACTCCTATTATCACACTTTATCATAATTTACTCAAAAGATGACGAATTCTCCATGTTGAGCACGCAAAATGTAGAAATAAAAGGCATAAAATAACTCCAAAAACGGAGTTATCAACTACCCCCACACTTCCCTTTGCTTGTCCCGAGCAAATTCCCCAAGTCAATTAACACTTCTCAAGCCAGAAATCCTCTCACTTTCCCGCAATCAATCCAACTTTGCATACCAAACCCATTTATCATTGCATAACTTCCCTACGCCATTTGCATACTACCACCTTTAATTGCATACAAAACCGTCATCAATTTCATACTAGTCCGAGTTAGATCAAACCACAAACCACCCTTTTACTAGTCGACACGACTCGATTATACACAATGCACCTATATGCAAATGCAATATTCACAATGCAATTATTGAAATAACACATTTTTTCTTTTTCTTGTGCGAGATTGGGCAATCTCCATTAGCTTCAACAGGTTACCACGAAGCGATGAGAAATCTAGATACAAGGCATGAGTTGAAACCAAATTCGACAACGAGAATCTCCCCTAGTTAGTATAGAGAACCTAGCTTTACTATGTACAAGAATGCATTACCTCTTCATGTGTGCCTCAAAATAAGAGGCTACGCTAGGCTAAGCCACGTTCAAGGTCCCAACTTCCTAATCCGCTAACGGGTTTAGAATGATGAGGCTTTAGGCACAAAAGGTTAATAATCAAGTACTAGTCCTAAAGCGTCACATTCTCGCAAATACCACATCTCACACACCCTCACAACAATGATAGAAACCGAACCCGGAACTTACCATCTCGGCCCTCGATCCCCTCACACCCCGGTACATTTACGATCTCCGCGGCCACCGTCATGAATGATACATAAGATAAAACTTCCCGTTAGTGAACTAGTTGCTTCTCCACTCGATTCTTACAATAAGCTTCCCATTCTTCCTTTATTCAACTCTCCTTTTTTTCTCTCTTTTCTTTTTTTTCGTTTTTTTTTTTTTTGATCTCTCAAATTTCTGCACAATTTCCACAATAAAAATCCCGAGTGGTCTTCTAAACGTCAAGCCAAAATAAGATGATAGGGGGAGGAAATAACCAAGTCAATGAATACTTATCACAAATAAGTTCATCTCCCCCTAAATCGATGAAATCCATGGTGTCACAAACTAAGCCGCTACAAAATAAAGCACATGTGTGGGGATGGAGTCGTCGCAAGCTGAATCTCGATGTCCGAAGTCAAAATTCGACACCCCCACGCTCAAATGTAATCTTGTCCCCTCTCATGTAGCCAATCGGATATATGTCTCGTGCCTAATCCAACCAAACCTCCCACACCATAATGAGCAAAATCCGGTACCTAGCACAATCCACCAATTAAGTTCACCCAACCCAATTCTTGTGTGTATTAGATGTTACACACTCACGGCTCTCCACAACTGTGTCCATATTGTAACGCCATGGGACACCACCACACCAAAGTGCGCAAGCCTACTCTCACTCACCCTCGCATTCCCCTCGAAAATCACAAATGAAGCATATGCGATATGTAAGACTCACACAAGTATATCATGAAGTACTCCCTCATCGAACCCCCTCAACTACAACTCCCTCGTGACGCACTAAAGCGGTGATTCTAAACAATCAATGATGAAGGCCAAGAATCGTCACCCTAAGTCCAGAGGTTATCAAAGAATCCAAGGTTTACTAGCAGTCCTACAGGTAAGTTCTATAAGCAGTGAGTGTTCTAATACACACCTCGCACAGTTGTTTTGTGTGCCACTACGAGGCGGGCTGGCGACTACCTAAGACGTACACAAGAACGTTTGGCTTGTTTAGCTCACACCTAGCTCAACTCTTGTAAGAAAACTAGGCACACACTTTAGATTTGAAAATTAAGTTCGTGTGTAAAATAGGCACGCATTCCCGTAAATAAAGCTTCTCTATGCTTACTAGGGGGAACTCACGTTGTCACTCTCGATCGCAAATCATGCCCTACGCCTAAAAATCTCACACTTCTCAATTTTACCAAATTTTTAGCTTCTTTTGATTGCCCTTTCTCAAAATGTTTTTTTTTCAAATTTTAGTTTTTTTTTTACCTATACTACATGCACGGCCAACTCGACTACTGGCACGATATGTTGGTGGGACGACTCAATAATAATAAAATGTGCACGCAAAAATATGAATAATAAAGAAGAAAATAAGGACATAACCAAAATTCCTAAGTAAATGCGACACGGGCTATGCAAAGACTCAATAACTGACTAGTAAAAAGGGTCTTACCCACCCCCACACTAGGATGCATCGTTGTCCTCAACGATGACACGAGGACTTAACAATCCTAGCATAAGGGCAGACTCCACTACTCGTCTTCCTCATCCTCCTCCTCTTCATCATCCTCTTCTTCCAATTCTAACTCGTCCTCACTCGGCGGAACCGGATACTCAAATTCGTCTTCCTGAAACCACAGATCCGCCGTCGGGACTGGTGGAACAAACTCCTCCGCCGCCTGACCACTAGACTGAATAACTCACTGGCCCACCATCTGGATTAAGCTACCCACCTTCGCCTGATTGTCCCTAGTATGGTCAAACTGACGTCTTCTCTCAAGTCTATCCCGGGCCATCTCTGCCTTCAAGTGGTCATAAGCAACTTGGTTGTCAAACCGAGAAGTGTTAATCTTCCTACCCTTTCCCTTATTTTTGGCCGACTCATCAAACCTATGTCATTTCCTAGCAGTGAACCTTTTCAGGTCCATGTCCCTCCCAATTGATATTTCTCCGGTCTTGGCTAAATGAGTCAGCAAACAAGTATGACCGGGACCCAACTTGTTAGTCCTTGACACTCTCTCCAAGCAATTCTCCCAAATCAGCCTAGGGATATCTACCCGAACCCCGGTGTAGAGACAGAGAGCCAAGACAGATAGGCGGAAAGAGTAATGGGGGTTCTGTGTGATTCCCAGAACCCAATTCTCTGGCAACTCGCAACACCGCCTCGCCTCAGGCCTATAGTAGTTCTTTCCAGCCTTCCACTGAGGCACCTCCCCTCTCCTTTCCCACGAGTCTACTCCCTTTGCATAGCAAAACGCATTGACACGAGACCAAATACCCTCACTACGAATAGTGGACTCGTAGCCACAAGCCTCTTTCAAACGGGGGAACCCCATGGCCAAGCCGATAGTCTCTGGCGTGAAGACTATCCCCTCGTTCCGACAATAGACAAGACGGGGGTCCTGGCTCTCACCATCTATCGCATACCTCAAATTGAGGCAAAACTCACGCGCTATGTGAGAACTAGACTGCCCTACAAGCTTGAACCAATTGGTTAGATTCTCACGCTCAAAAATGTCCTTTATAGCCTGAGGCATGTCCTCGTGCAATGGAAACTCTTTCTCGGGCTGCCCATTCTTTGTCAAGTAAGTGTCCTTACGCGAGTCTATATGGGCCTCGAATGTAACAAATCGATAACTATCAAAGCATGTGGTCCCAATACTACGCTCTTTCAAGTTCGCTTTCGCCGTTCCTCGGCCTACAATTCCCGGTTTAGACGGGAGAGGGGTGTTCAAAATAGGGTATTGGGGTATAGGTGGTATTTCTAACTGAGGCTCACCCGAGCCGGATGCCTCTTGAGATGTACCCTCACCCGTCTTTCTTTTCTTTCCACCCGCCATTACAATGTTCAAATTCAAGTCAAAACAAGAAATTCAACTCGTGCACGTGACAAGAAGTGTTTGCAGAAATTAAATACGTAAGCAACTTGTAGCACTGAATCCTAGGACTTGATTCAATCGCCCCCAAAGCACGCTACTAAGCGCAAAAAATACAAAATCGGGCTTTTACTCAATTGTGCCTAAGACTCGAGTATTGAAATTGCTAGTTTAGAGAATACCTACGTGCCTGGAGCAAGTCTTACGGGACAAAATTGCAGAAACTCCGGCAAGAAAGACCGTTTTGGAGGTCGCCAAATTTTTTTATTGAAAATTCGAATCGAATGGTGCACCGTACTCCTTGTGATGTCCCCGTTAAGGTTGTCTTCTTGACCGAAAGCTGAATCAAGCTCCAAGTTGCCCAATTTTCAAATCTAGCACCGAAACCCTAAAATTTCTTCCTCTGATTTCTCTCTCGTGCTTCACTCTCACTCAAAATCCCCTACCAAACCTTGATCCCCTCTGAAATGAGAGCAAAACCCTAGTCTTATGTTGGATTTGGTGAAGATTTGAGTTTGGAGAGAAAGAGTGAAGGTTCGGCTATGGAGGAGGAGGAAGAAGCTGCTGTTGAAGAGAAGGACGGGGTGGTCTTCAGATGTGTCACACAATTCGTGCGAAAGGTCCAAAATGCCCCCCCCCCCATAATCATCCCCTTTCTCGTCTCTCCGTGCTTGACAAAACTCGCAAATCACCCGATGTTTTCGTACGAAGACAATTCTCTTCGTACGAAGACTCTTCGTGCGAAGAGAATTAGTCTTCGTACGAAGGTCTTCCCAGACAAGTACTGCAAGGTGTTCTGGGAAGACAAAATTCCGAGCCAAAAATTTTTCTAAGTACAATGTCTTCGTACAAAGACATTTTTCTTCGTACGAAGAGAGTCCTGGAGCTGCCAAAAACATCCTTTTTTGATATATTTCCGCGTATCCGATCGTACCTTTGCTTTTCAAAGGAACTCCTCGACCTCGAGACTCCCTTTCTACCCTAAAACACTCCCAAAATTAGGGGAGTATTTCATTTGTCAATTTCACGCGTTCCAAGGCACATTTTGCATTTCCGGATGCTTTTGGCCTCGTTTTACTCTCTTGAGCATCCTTTTTGGCATAACTTCCTCATCCGAACTCCGATATGCGCGACCCACCTGTCTACAGAAAGCTCTCAACCACCCCCACACATTGGCACTGTTCAATTCTGTTTTCAATCTCGTCTTCATATCACCTCGTAATCCGTGCCAACGTGCTATCTTTCTCCGTTCATCAATAAAATCCTCGCGAATATCAAGACGGGGAGTCCGGAAACATGATCTTCCCCAGGTGCGTGTGTTCAATAAGTGTAGGAATGGCTTCAATCTTCAATTCCTTCACTTCAGATCCCGATACGCGTTCTAGGCTGCTGTTCTTCCATTTTCACCCTGTTTTGCCCACGCACATCAAGACGGGGGATCCGAAATAGGCCTTTCACCTCGGAACCCTGCACATACTCATTGGAAATATTAAATCCACTCTCTCGCACTTCTCAAATAAATCAAACAGAATAAAAAATTACAAAACAATATTAAAACCTAAACTACAGCAATAAATAAGTTGGGTTGCCTCCCAACAAGCGCTTTGTAATTTAAGGTCGACGGCCCAACCCAGTTACCTCAGAGATAATCAAATAGCGGGAGTTGCATGGAGCCATTCAATGACTCCAGTGAAATTCCCATCCACATACAACTTTGCTCTCTGGCCATTTACCTTGAATCTGCTCCCACTTGCATCTTCCACCTCAAGAGATCCCCATGGATAAACTGCAGTAATCCTGTAGGGACCACTCCATCAAGATTTCAACTTTCCTGGAAACAGCTTTAGTCTGGCATTGAAGATCAGCACTCTCTGTCCTACGTTGAAGTCTCTCAGGATGATGTGCCTGTCGTGCCACTGCTTTGTCCTTTCCTTATAATTTTTTCACTTTCATATGCCATCAATCGAAATTCCTCAAGTTCAAGTACTGTTTGCTTCCGTTGCTCACCTGAGAGCTTAGCGTCCAAATTGATCTTCTTCAAGGCCCAGAATGCCTTATTCTCAAGTTCCACCGGAAGATGACACGAATTACCAAATACTAGCTGATAGGGAGACATGCCTAAAGGGGTCTTGTATGCAGTCATATATGCCCATAAACTGTCATCTAAATGCAGGGACCAATCTTTGCGTCCCGGATTGACTGTCTTCTCTAGAATCCCTTTTATCTCTCTGTTAGAAACTTCTGCTTGCCCATTCGACTGCAGATGATAGGTGTAGATACTGCTTTATGACATGGCAGATCTAGGCCACGTGGCGACCATCCAGCACACCATATTGTGCTCCACACACACAGGATCACCAGCCGAGCTGATCCATGTGGGGGCTGCGAGACAGAGCCCTCGCATACCACTGCACGGGACTTGTAGGGACTTGTGGTTTGGAGGCTAGGGTAAGCCCTGTCGCGTGCGAGCCAAGCCCGCGCGCGACCTTTAGTAACTGTTTTGAGAGATCTATGGCACGAGCTCCCTAGACCCGGTCAATCCGGTCAAACCCGGTCAACCTCGTAACGGTTCCGGTACTCGCGCACCACGTGCTCTAACGGTTCCTATATACTCGGACGAACGTGCCGTTATGGTTAAGCTAATTAAGCCGCCATTAATGGGCGCATTAACCACACTACAACGGTCACGTTCTCCAGTATATATATATCGTTACTCTTTCCATACAAGGAGAACAACACTGCCATACGCGGAAGCTCTGCCAAACCTCTGTCTCTCTCTCAGACATTGCTACTGACTTACTCTCTCCCTACACACACCCCTATTCTTCCTGTGCGATCCCTGATCCACTACGTACGGTGTACACGGAGGTCTCCCCGCCGGAATCTCTTGCACACATTTTGGTGAACCCGACGTGAATCTTACCAGCAAAAGCAACCATGTCTCAGGAGGATGATGTCAGCAACCGGTCGCCGTCCACCGAAACTCCCTCGGGAGACGAAGTCCGCCGTACTCCGACGACTCCCGGCGAGGCACCAACTTTGGAGTCTTTGGACGCCACTGTCCAAAGTCAGGCAAAAGCTCTCAAGTCTCAATCTGCGCAGTTGGAACGGATCTTGGCCGTTCTGGGCACCCTTGCACCGAATCCTCCACCAGTTACCGCTGTCCCTCAGGGAGGAGGAACCCCTACTGCTCCAGGATTGGGAGTGTCAGCCACGCCTCCCAACCCTCGTCTGCAAACTCCACCGTCAGCCGCGCAGCTGCCTTCGGTCCAAGGGTCAACGGCGCAAATGCTACCCCCTGCTGCTCACGCCTCTCAGCCCACGGCTTTGGCGTCTAACCCAACTTTGCAGTACACTCTGCCTCCACCAGCGACGATTTGGGGAAACGCGGGCAGTCAATACACTCCCAATCCTCCGGCGGCATATGTGTCGCCACCGCCTACGGCAACCCCTCCGGCAGCTACCGAGGGAAGCCTCCCAGAATGCATGACGTCCTTGCAGAAGCGCGTGGACTCCATCCTTGCTCATCAGTCGCTCGCGGATACCATCATCCCGAAGCTAGACAACGATCCACCCATTCCACGAGAGATCTATCTCATGCCTAACCCGGCGGGGTACAAGGCTCCCAAATGGGATAAGTTCGAGGACGTCAACGGGAACGCTCATGAGCATGTCATGCGTTTCATTGATGTCATGGGTCCATACGGAGCTGATCCCAAACTGCTGATGCGAGAATTCCCAAAGACTCTTGGGAATGTAGCATACAAATGGTACCGAACGTTGGAGGCCGGATCCGTGAAGACTTGGGACGACATGGTCCAGAAGTTCTACACCAAGTTCTTCCAGATGGAAGAGAAGGTGACGATGATCCACCTCTCGCGGATGTATCAGAAACGCGAGGAAGATGGAATCACTTTCATCAAGAAATTCAGAGCGAAATCCTTGGAGTGTAAGGATCCCATGCTCGAAAGCCGACTCGTAGAGATATGCCTGCAGTGCATGCGAGATGAGTACAAGAGCATGCTAATCAATTTGCAAACACCCACGTTTTCAAAGCTCATCGAGTGCACGATGAACATCGAGCCCATTGTCGAGAGACAGAGAAAGAAGAGCGCTCCAGAACGACCTGCGAGCGGCACCACCTACAAGATCGGCAGATTCGGCTACAAGCGAGGGCGCGAAGCTGAGGTCAATGCAGTTTCGCCCCAGAAGCAAGCAAAAGTCGCAAACTTCGATGCACCGCCTCTGCCGTGCTCGGTGGAGGAAGCGAGCGATCTCTGTAGACAGTGGCGAAAGGACGGCATCCTGCCACCGCTTGAGAAAGCACCCTCCAAGGAGATGACGAGGGACCCCAAGTGGTGCGAATACCACGGCAAGGTCATGCACCCCACGGCCGAGTGCAAGAGGCTCAGATTCGCGTTCGATCAGAAGATGAAGAACGGCGAACTCATCGTCAGCGACCACCGGAAGGACGTGCGCAACAACCCGCTGCCTGCCCATACAGATTCGGGCTCAAAGGGCAAGGAGGTCGCCATGATCTCGATTGTGGACTTGGAAGAAGTCGCAGAGGATGGTCTACCCATCATCGCTGAAGTCCATGAAGAGGAAGACTACAGCATGGACACAGAGGATGAGCGTGCCGACCGCATGAAAGGGTCGCACGGCTTCAGCAAATTCTTCGATGAGATGAACTTCTCAGAAAAATGCCGATCGGATATGACAAAAGCAATCTTAAGGATAGCGGAGGACTACGAAGAGGAGCTCGTGGTCTCCAACGGGAAAGTCATCAGGGCGTCCCGTTCCACAGAAAAGATTATGACCTTTTCTGCCAGCGACAAGAAGACAGATGCGAGCCACCAGAGGCCCCTGTACGTGACCGCCATTATCAACGGCGTCGAATTCAAGCGAGCGTTCGTCGATGGAGGAGCAGCGGTCAATGTTGTTCCCCTCCACACACTGAAGCTAGCAGGGATCCCCGAGCACAAGGTGGTCAAGCGTCCATCCCCGCTGGTGGGATTCGGAAGCGACTCTAGAATGACGATCGGATGGATCCGCCTAGGCGTTCAGATTGGTAAGATCAAGTGTTCGGCGAAGTTCTATGTCATAGATGCGAACACCACATATCACATGATCATCGGTCGAGCCTGGATTCATCGCTTCGACGCAATCCCTTCCACGGCTCACCAGATGATGAAAGCTATCTGGAACGACAGGATTGTCGAAATACCGGCCTCAACCAACCCATTCAACTTGGACGAAGCACATCTCAGCGAGGCGGTGTGGTTCACCGAGATGGCCGACGAGCAAACACCTGGACCATTCAACCCTACTCCTTTACCTCTTTGGGAGGACATCAAGGACCAGTCACCTGCAGGCGTGATGGTAACAAGGGGAGATGCAAACGAAAAGCCGCCTACATACGAAGAGGCGCCGCGTATCGCATATCATCGGAAAAATGTGTATACCCTGAAGAGGATTGCAAAGCACGACCCCGAGGGTAAGGAGATAGAGAGCTTCTACGCCAACGGGAAGAAATGCTATCGCATATGAAGGTGCGCGGGGACGTCCTCACACGGGCATGGGGGTGTCCCTGAGCAAATCAATCGAATCAAACAAGTTGCGCTGACAGAGGAGCCAACACAGATCGTTTCAGACGAGAAACTCAAAGAAGCGCCCGAATGCATGGAAGACAGGCCAAGACCACAAAAGCAAGAGCTAAAGGAAGTGTTCCTCAGCCCGAACGAGGAAAAGAGGAGGCCAGTCTTCCTGAGTGCGGACCTCACAAGCGAAGAGGAACAAGGGCTGCTGCAGCTCCTAACTGAGTACAAGGATGTATTCGCATGGGAATACGATGAGATGCCAGGTCTGGACACGAGCATCACCATGCACCGTTTAGACATCATCCCAGGGTCTAAACCGGTCAAGCAAAGCACCAGAAGCTTCAGGCCAGAGCTCAACGTGAAGATCAAACAGGAGATTGTCAAACTCCTAGACGCCAAGTTCATAGAGCCAAATCACCATCCCACGTGGTTGGCCAACATCGTGCCGGTGGTGAAGAAGAACGGACAGCTCCGCATCTGCGTGGACTTCCGCGATCTCAACCGCTTCTGCCCTAAGGACGATTTCCCACTGCCTAACATCGATTTACTCATCGATTCGACGGCAGGCCATCGCATGTTCAGCTTCATGGACGGTTTCAGTGGGTACAATCAAATCAAGATGGATCCCGAAGATGCACAGAAAACTGCATTCATCACTCCCGTGGGGGTATTCAACTACACGGTAATGCCATTCGGTCTCAAGAACGCAGGCGCAACCTATCAGCGGGCCATGATGGCTCTATTCCACGACATGATGCACAAAGAAGTGGAATTCTATGTGGATGACCTGGTAGTCAAATCCAGGCATGAAGCAGATCACCTTGCAGACCTGCGAAAAGTGTTCAACAGATGCAGGAGCTTTCAACTGAAAATGAACCCTATGAAATGCGCATTCGGCGTGACCTCGGGGAAGTTTTTGGGGTGCGTGGTCCATCGCCAAGGGATCGAGCCTGACCCTGCGAAAGTGTCAGCCATCACCAGCATGACGCCACCTCACAACCAAAGTGCCTTGAAAACATTCTTGGGAAAATTATCATATTTGCGGAGATTCATCCCAGCAATCGCCGAAATCACATGCTGTTTCAGCACTCTTCTCAAGAAGGACGCCGCGTACAACTGGGCTCCTGACCACGAAGCCGCTTTTGAAAAGCTAAAGGAGATACTTACATCCCCAAAGATTATGATCGCGCCTCAACTGGGATCACCGCTGCTGCTATATCTTACGTCAACAAGGAGATCTATAGGAGCACTCTTGGCTCAGATGTATGAGGGCCAAGAGAGGCCTATCTATTACATCTCTCGCATCGTGCAGCCTGCTGAATCAAGGTACACAGACATCGAACGTCATTGCCTTGCCTTATTCTTTGTGATAGAGAAGTTGAGACACTATTTTGCATCGCACAAAGTAGTGGTGGTCACCAAAAGCGACCCCATAAGATACTTGCTAACTCACACTACTCCGGGTGGGAGATTGGCGAAATGGTATATGACCATCTCTCAATACGACATCACATGCGTGAAGCCAAGAGCGATCAAGTCGCAGGCGGTAGCAGATCTGTTGGCACAGTTTCCCGACAACAGTCACGAACCTGTGATCGAAGAAGAGCTCGAAGGTCCTGAGATCTACGCGATTGACGTGCCCTATTGGACCCTCCACTTCGACGGTTCGTCAACCAGAAAAGGTGGAGGCATTGGGATAGTCTTGACAAAGCCCGACGGGGAAGTCATACAAATGTCCGCGAAACTCAACTTCGCAGTCACGAACAATGAGGCGGAATACGAGGCTCTTATCGCGGGACTTCGTGCAGCGAAAGCTTTGGAAGTGAGCAACATAACGGTCATGGGAGATTCCAAGCTGATTGTTAAGCAAGCCTCGGGCGAATATGGTTTAAAGGAAATCAACCTCCTGTCATACCGCACTCTAGTGCAAAAGCTGATGCAGCAATTCTGCGACGTGAAATACGAGCACAAGCCCCGAGCGGACAACAGGCATGCAGACGCCTTAGCAACTCTAGGATCTAAGGTCAGCATAGACAAATGCCCCGCGAGGATTTCCATCGAAGTGCGAACATCGTCGGCGTTAGCAGAAGATGCGTGCGACGACGAACACATAGATGACGCAGACTGGCGAAAAGCAATCCTGCAAGCTATTGCGAAAGGCACCAGCAGCGAAAGCTGGGCACTCACGAAAGGATACTGCATCCACGACAACACCCTTTATTACAAGGGTCCTGGAGGAATACTCATGCGATGTGTCTCCGAGCAAGAGGGACAACAGCTGTTAGAAAAGATTCACCAACACGCTTGCGGAGAAAGCGAGGTGTCAATTTACAGGAAAGCTCAGAGATATGGCATCCATTGGCCGAGCATGTCTACAGCCGCAGCCCTGATACAAGGGAAGTGCGAAAGTTGCGCACTAATCAAAGATTCTCTACTTGTCTCTCTAATCAATGACGACACAGACTGGAGAAAGCCATTGTTTGAATTCCTCACCAAGGGCACTGTACCCGAATCGAGAAAAGAGGCAGACAAATTGAAGCGGAAAGCTTCTCGATATGCGGTTCAAGAAAACCTGCTTTGGCGAAAAGGTCACGAGGGCAACTTGCTGCGATGCCTAGACGATAGGGAAGCACAAGAAGTCATGGACCTCTCTCATCAGGTGGAACACCAGGGAGGTGCGAAATTATGCAGACAGCTCCTCTCAATCGGATACTTCTGGCCCACGATGGAAGTCGATTGCCGCACCAAGGTGCGACGCTGCCAAGAATGTCAATTCAAAGGGAACCTAGTGCACGCTCCTGCTGTGGATTTACATGCATTAGGAACGCCATGGCCATTTCACACATGGGCTTTGGACTTCATCGGCCCCATCCGACCAACGTCACATGGGAACCATTTCATTCTCACCGCAACTGAGCTGTTCACCAAATGGGTGGAAGCAATACCACTGAAGACGGCAAACGCGCTGGCTGTGGTCAACTTCATCCAGGAAAACATCGTATGCAGGTTCGGAATCCCGAATACTATTCTTTCAGATAACGGTACTCCTTTTGTTAATCGTCAGGTAGCTACAAAACTTGCGGAGTACAATATCAGGCAGATATGCTCTACCCCCTATTATCCAAAGGGAAACGGGCAAGCCGAGGCGACTAACAAAACGCTGCTGAGAATTTTGAGCAAGATGGTCGCAGATGACCACAAGAAGTGGGCCGACTCTCTTAACATAGCTCTGTGGGCCTACAGAACTTCTCCAAGGACACCCACAGGGGCCTCGCCATTTCTACTATGTTATGGGGCCGAAGCTGTGGTACCTGCGGAGGTCAGAGTCAATTCGGCAAGGCTGGCCTTCCACGCACTCTACGAGAACCAGCGCGATCATGATTTAGTCTTGCTGGAAGAAAAGCGAGAACAAGCCAAAAGGACTAACAAGCGGTACCAAGAAAGAATCGCTCGCGCCTACAACAAGACAGTCCAGCGGCGGGATTTCGCAGTTGGCGATCTGGTCTTGCGCGCATCTGACCACTGCATGCGAGAAGCAACCCACCCAAAGTTCGCAGCTAATTGGGAGGGACCCTTCGAAGTCACAGAAGTCTTCGATAGTGGCTACTGCAGCATACGAAGGTTGCACGGCACAACCTCAACTCCAACCTCAGTCAACATGCGTTGGATCAAGAAGTACTATCCTTGACTTCTCTTATTTCATACGTTCTATGATAACGTTGCTTAATATCTCATGTGGCTACGATTGACGCAATCTCCTCTCCCATATGAGAGGATTGTAATCTTATCTCTCCATATGAGAGCGTTATAATAAAGAGAATTCTCCCAAATGAGAAGTTCATATTTCTAGCCGCTTATATTGCTCTATTTTATTTGGTATTCCTGTTAACAATGATTTATTCGCTGCAATAGCAATTTACACAAACGCGATCTTAATTGATCATCAAAGCCTATCTCTACGATAGCAGCAAATATAGATGCGATCTTAATTGATCATCAAAGCCTATCTCTACGATAGCAGCAAATACAACCATGATCTTAATTGATCGTCAAAGCCTATCTCTTATGGTAGCAATCAAATGCAAATGCGATCTTGAGTGATCATTTAAAGCCTATCTCTTACGATAGCAGCCAAACGCAAATGCGATCTTAAGTGATCATTTAAAGCCTATCTCTTACGATAGCAGCTAAATGCAAATGCGATCTTGAGTGATCATTTAAAGCCTATCTCTTACGATAGCAGCCAAACGCAAATGCGATCTTAAGTGATCATTTAAAGCCTATCTCTTACGATAGCAGCTAAATGGAAATGCGATCTTAAGTGATCATCTAAAGCCCATCTCCTACGATGGCAGCCAATACAAATGTGATCTTAATCGATCATCTAAAGCCTATCTTTTACGATAGCAGCCAAATGCGAATTCGATCTTAATTGATCACTAAAGCCTATCTCTTACGATAGCAGCCAAATACAGATCCGATCTTAATTGATCACTAAAGCCTATCTCTTACGATAGCAGCCAAATACGAATGCGATCTTAATTGATCACTAAAGCCTATCTCTTACGATAGCAGCCAAATGCGAATGTGATCTTAAATGATCATGCAAAGCCTATCTTTTACGATAGCAGCCAAGCGCAAATGCGATCTTGAGTGACTGTTGAAGCCTATCTCTCGCGATGGCAGTCCACACGAATACGATCTTAAGTGATCATCTGAAGCCTATCCCCTACGATAGCAACCAAACGCAAATGCGATCTTAAATGATCGTCCAAAGCCTATCTTTTACGATAGCAGCGGAATACAAAAACGATCTCAATCGATCATCTAACGCCTATCTCTTGAGATAGCGGGCTATACAGATGCGATCTTATAATGATCTTCTCAAGCCTATCTGTTACGATAGCAATTTATATGCAAAGTAATTTTGGTTAATCACCCAAGCCCGTCTGTTATGATGGCAACGCGAGTGCAGAATCATCTTATTAGATCTTCTAAAGATCTGTCTGCTGTGATAGCAGTTTATGCGAGAAACGATCTCAAACAAAGCCTATCTTCTATGATAGCAATTTGCACAGCTCAACGATCTTGATTGATCTCTGGAAAATTATCTGGAACGATAGCAATGTTGTGAACGTGATCTCATACGATTTACAACGACCAACTACAAGCCCATCCATAAAGATGGCACAGTTGCGAAATTATGATCTCGAATGATCTAGCGAAATATCTGTGAATCGACATCGCATATGTGAAATCATTACATGTCACTATGCAAGGCAAAACAAGCCGAAACGCATGCGAAATTGTATTTTGTTGCAAAGAACAGATAATACAAAAGCTATTTATCATTATGAGTCAAATGACTTACAATTCATCTATCTAGATAGCAGCTTACAAGCGAAAAGCTCGCATCTAACTACACAGCCAACATGGCTTACAATACATTCGAAAAGTGGCTGATAAGCCAGCAGAAACACGGTACGGAAACCCGGACTGCAAAGAATGAACCGCCCTGGCTTCAAGCGCCGGCTACACGATGCCCAAATCTGTGGGTGACATCTGTAGCAAAGGGGATCTCGCTCTAAAAAGAGCCACATGAAACCATACGCTCGACATTCCGCTATCCGACAAGACCGTTGTCAGATCTGCTCCCCATAACATTTGCCCAAGGAACCACCGGTTCCAGCAATCAAGCTGCAAGCAGAAGCTCCAACGGGCAAGGGCTCCTTGTAGACGGGGATGAACACAGCGGTTTACAACCCTGAGTTCAAGAACGTGGGGGCAATGAGTTCTCCTCCAGGGATGCTGGAGGAGAATTCCGCCGTTCATTACGAGACGGTAGCACGGTCACTTCGGCGCTGCACCTCGCCACGAGGCGGCCGGAAACATGACCTGCACACATAACACACGAAGAAATTTCTTCGAACACACATGAGGTATTATCTGCATCCTCTTTATGATGGTTATAAACAGCAATAAGCCTCATAAAGTGGATCTTGGAAACTATTTCTATAGCACAAAGCGCAAACTCAGGATTCAAAACTTGAAGTTGCCATGAATCAACGAAAAGCAAGCGTTGAAGCCAGCAGTCGCAAGGACTCACGGCAAAGCACATGTTTGGGATGAAGAGCCCAAATGGCAAAGACGGGGTTTATATAGGCCCTGTGGAGACTCTTCGGTTGCTTAAGATGAGTCAGCAAATTCAAAAAGAGGGTAAGTTCAATCACTTACGCCTTGAAAAGCGGTAACAATCAATTACCCTACTAAAGGCTACGACGATTCGGTTGCGTATCCTAATAAATGACGGATAGTCATGATTCGGATGGACTTCCCAACGGAAGCGTGCTTATCTGCCGAGAAATTAGCGCGAAAATCAAGCAAAGAATCAATTGCTGATGTCATATTTGGATATGCACAGAAATGTCCAATCCAATCCCGAAAAGGGCAAAACGGGCAAAACCGTTGTATGTTGTTAAAAAAGAGGGGGGAGAAACCCTAGCAACATTACATTAATGTTTCAAAACATTACATTAATGTCTCAGCCATTTTCCAGTTTTCTTTTCAAAATTCGAAAAGTCAAAACAAATTTTTGACTAAGGAGTCCTGGGGCTCGAACTGCTCGATCAGCCTCTCCACTTGTTGCACTTCTTGCTTTAGTTGCTCGCACTTGGCATTCATTTCGTGATACAGCTTCAAAGCTTCATCAACCTTTTGCTTCTGCTGCTCCACC
Organism: Linanthus parryae; assembly: GCA_023055425.1. NCBI lineage: Eukaryota > Viridiplantae > Streptophyta > Magnoliopsida > Ericales > Polemoniaceae > Linanthus > Linanthus parryae. The sequence goes on from JALGPY010000001.1 coordinate 131,052,585, forward strand.
TTCTGCACCTCAGCTGCGAGATTCTGGTGCCCGAGATTCAAAGTTACAGCTGCGCGAATCAGTGTAACTCTGTCCTTGAGGAATTTGAAACCAAGTCTGCCTTGGACTTTGAGCACGAGATTTTGGCACATGCCACACAGCAATTCGGCACTCTGGGCCGAAATGGTCGCAGGTGTAGCCGCACACAGCTGCTCTAGTATCCAGATGGCTTCAGTAAGGAATAGCCTCCTGTCAAAAGGACTGATCTCCAGACACCTCACAAACGATCGGGGGTATCTGAGGCGCATTCGAACCACCCAGTCTACATCGGTTTGCTTCAAACCTGAGACATCAAAAACAAGTCATGATGTCAAAACTCGCAAGCAAATAATGCGACGTGCGAATGGTAAATCTCTGCTTACCAGTGCCTTCCAGAATTTCATGAATAGAGGGAATGCGAGCCACCGGGTTGTTCGAAGACTGCCCTCGCTCCATGGCTCTCCTATCAGCTGCGAGCTCCAAACTCTCATAGTCAAGAGGAAGAATGTAGGCTGCACCAGCTGCGATTACATTCCCAACCTGCGAGCCCCAAATGCTCCACGCAGGAATAGGTGCTTCTGGCTCAGTCATCGCCGGAGGCGCAGGAACAGCCGAAGTCGCTGGGCGAAAGACATTCTCAGATGCGAAAACAGTAGCATCACTTGTCCCTTCTTCCCCACCACCGGTACGGACACCTTCGTCCATCGGCACAGCATCAGCTTCGACGTCATCGGAGAGTTCAATGACATCCTCGAGATGCTCACTTGCGTGTCCAGCAGCTGCGACGGGCTTCTCAGTATGGGAGCTCGAAATTGGAACATGGGATGCAGAAGTCTGGCTTCTCTGCTCCAGCTCAGGTTCCTCAGCATGACCTGCGATACCGAATGTGATAACGTGAGGTAACTTGTGTTATAAGTTATTTCGTTATCTTTGCTAAAGCTAAGAATAAGCACCTCCACGCGAAGGTGGGATTGAGGTATCCTCATCATACACTAGGGACGTGGAACCGTGCCCTATCAGTGTATCCTCACTAAGCAAATCTTTAAGAGAGGCGTGACCTGGGATGCGATTAAACCAGTCATGACTTTGTCTCAAATGGTTACAGCCTAGTACGTGCATATCACTCAAAATGATTACCTGAAGGTTCTCCGCATTTGCTTACCAACCAACGGCGAATGTCAGGCTTTGACACACCGTGCTTCAATGCACCCACAATTACATCTCTATAAGTAACTGCGAGATTGAAGATCTCACCTTTATCGCCACCCGCGATCTCTGTGAAGTCTGCTTGGACTTGCTCTAGCTCTGCTGCATCCCCTTCGGGAACCTCATCTTCTTCCTCCACATGAGGAGCCACTTCTTCGGGAAGCTCGTCTTCCTCGCCAACTGGACGCACTAAGTCGTCGACGTGCTGCTCTTCGAGGCTCCGTTGCTTTACACGCTCGAGCTCCTCTTCCTCTCGCTGCCTTCTCCTTTCAGCAGCCTCCGCGGCTGTCCTCCGGGACTCAGCAAGAACATCCTCGCTTATGGGATCATCTGAAACGCCAGAGTGGGCATCTCTCTTTTGCCTCTTGGCCACGAGGCCACCAACGGCTTCATCATCATCATCTGCGAATACACAATTGGTTCAAAGAAAAGAACTGCATAGAAGTCATGATAAAGGACAAGGAAATGCGATGGAAGTACCTCCTGACTCTTCCTCGCGCATCACAACTGTTCCTTCTTCTTCTTCTTCATTACTTGCCTGGGGCTCTTGCCTCTCTTCCTCTTCCTCTTGGTTGAATGGAACGAAGGTTTCAACTGCGAGATCTTTTCGCACCTTTCCGGGCATACGACCCTTGCCTTTGTCCTTGACAGAAAGGGACCTCACTGGGGGCGAAGCTGGAGCGCTCCTAGGGGAAGAAATCGTAATTCCCTTTTGCCTAGGTCTTTTCAATCTCGGCGCCACAGTCGCCGGAGGGGACGGGTCATCTCTAGGAGGAGACGGAGCCGGAGGGTTGTCTATCAGCGAGTCAGCGAAAGTGTTCATGACTGCGCGAACCTTTGTTTCGACCTCGGCGTCCATCCTCCATGCTAGCCGGTACGACTCCCCCTTCCTTCGGGTGGCGACAATGGTATCCACCAGCGATTTGGAACGGTCACCAGCTGCGAACCTCCGCACATGACACTGGACAATACAGAACGAAAAGCATCAGTGCAAGCAAATCAAAGAGCTTAAAGCACACAAGGAAACTGCTTACCTCAGCAAACGCCTTGCTATATTTGATGACCTGCGTGTCACCCTTCTTGATTGCATCGACCTGCTCCTTCAGAATGAAATCGGGGCACAAGTGGTTCTCGCGGTCCAACAACGAGTAGCAACCGTACTCAGACTCGCTCAAACTGCAATTGGGGCGAAACGGAAAAGAGTTTCTCTTGATCAAGGGGGCCCTTCCTGGCTGTGCCGCCGCCTCTGTCTCCATCCTCGTCTGCTGGGCAATCCAGTATGCGATCCAGTTTTGGGAACAACCACCCTTGCGAGTTCCCGCAGGCTGCTCAAAGGGAAGATTGCTCATAAGGACCGTCTTGCACTCCTTTGTCAACAAGCGCTTGTAGCACCCTCTGACGATAGATTGGGGCCAGATTGATGGGGCCACCGCATCGAAACCAAACTGGGGAGAGACCCGAGTGGGGTCAACATCCACTGTAAGCCTTTCATATCGTGGCGCGAGCTCACGAATATGCTCTGCAAGTGCGGGAAGAGAACCTCGCAGACACCAGCAAAAGAACTCACGGTAGCGCTCATGGAAATGCGGCCCCTTTTCAAAAAGAAGGTCTTCTGACAAGACCATGCCTTTGGAAGGGTATAGTTTTGGAAACCACCGCACATTCTCGACACGTGTGGCGTAAGGCCTGGCAGTGAACTCCTTTCGCTTGTCGCATATCAAGCTCCAGGTACACTTGGTGTTGCTTGCTCCAAACCATCTCGCAGCTCTTCCGCTGTTGCGCGCTTCTGTCTCGCCTGGGGGACACCACTTCTCGAGCGGGAGGGGAGTTGGAGCATAAGACGGCCAACGCTCGAAAACCCACATTGTCAAAAAGCTGATATTGACAAAGGTCAGAACATCGAGGCGGCCGCGCGATTCCCTCATCGCCAGAACCAGCTGGTCCAGCCTATAATACAACGTACCCAAGACCAGGGGTCCAAGTGCGACCCTCTGGCCAAGAGCGAGCCTCACCGCAAGTGGCAGCACATGGTAGAAGACCCCGTCATGGGGGTGACCATCAATCAGATACCTCGACAGCCAAGCACAAAGAAAGGCGCAAAGGGTCAGATGATAACCCTTGCCCTCTACGTAATTCTCGGCCTTCGGGTTTCCGCTCAAAAGCTTCTTAGTAATGCTGCTGCTCGCATAGTCTCGGAAGAAGTACTGCAACCACTTGTTCCAGGTATTCTTCGCAGATGTATCAACCAGCTGCCAGTTCGGAAGAGGTTTTGTACTGGTCCACCGAGTGGAGATTTTCTTTACCTCTGCTAGGCACTCCTCCATCTGCGCGTACAAGGCCATTTCCGCAGATGTCCTTAAGTGACTCAGGGGGTCCACCTCGCCCATGGGGGAAGGCTCATACAACATTTGAACGTCCTCGAGCGTGGGGGCAGCCTCGAACTCAGCAAAGTGAAACGTGTGAGTCGCAGGCGAATAGCGGGACAGAAGGTCTAGAAGCATGGACTGATCCAACTTCACGGCAGCACCCTTCATAGCACGGACAGCAAAGAAAATGCCGGCTTCATCAAGAGTTTCGGCGTAATTATCCAACACGTGGTCAGTCCACTCATCCATATAGTCCAACTTCTGGACAAACGCCTGAGTAGAAATCGCAGTGTATGGGAAGTGCCCATTCTCGATTCCCAATCGAACCACATCCTCGGAGCCAACTAACTCGAGCAAGGCTGAGTTAACTGGGCGAGTCAGTGTTAACAACCGCTCAACTGGAACAGGATCCGGCATCCTCTTCGTCTTCACCCTTGCGTGATAAAAATCCTTCCTACCCAGAAAGGGGGCTTTTCGCCACAGAGCCTGCGGAAGCTCCGGCATCTCTTCGTCTTCCTTGACGGGTCTGGTTACTCTTGTTTTGGCCATTCCTGCGAAAGGGCAAAAAAAAAAAAGGGGGGAGAAATACCACACCAGTCAGTTTGAATTTTGAATTCGAGATTTATGCAAAGGAATGCAAACAGTTCCGGTGCCGATTTCAGAAATTGGGTAGTTGCAAGATCCAATATCGTCGAAAGAGTAAAGCGAAGCGGGTTTAAAGATCAAAGCCTCTTCACAGATTTCATGAGTTTACAGATTCAACGCAGTTCAAGGCAAACGCCGGTATTTTAAAAATCAAAAAAGTAAACGAGGCCAACCTTGTTTCCTTGAAGCCTGCTTGGATATGCACAATTGAAGAATACGATTTGCAGTTCTGAACTGGTGATTAATTATCTGGATCTGCTCTCGAAGATCTCCGGGTACCATTCACTTTAAGAGAAAGAAGTGATGCTTTGCAATAATGGGATACAAGGTATTTATCCAAAAGAATGAAGGGTTGCGTCCCTTCAGTAGTCGAATCGCAACCGTCACCGTCGTATCGCGCAATCACAGGACGGGCTGACGTCACGCCTAAAACCCTAAAGGTCAGACGGCACGACTCTAGGGGTTTTAGGTCATAATGACACGCACGGGGGCTGAACTTACCCGTATTTGAATTGGTGCGTGGCGACGACGCGCATGTTGGTTTCCGCGCATGGAAGCCTATACAGCTACGAGCCTTCACGCGCAGAAAGGGGGCTAATGTAGATACTGCTTTATGACATGGCAGATCTAGGCCACGTGGCGACCATCCAGCACACCATATTGTGCTCCACACACACAGGATCACCAGCCGAGCTGATCCATGTGGGGGCTGCGAGACAGAGCCCTCGCATACCACTGCACGGGACTTGTAGGGACTTGTGGTTTGGAGGCTAGGGTAAGCCCTGTCGCGTGCGAGCCAAGCCCGCGCGCGACCTTTAGTAACTGTTTTGAGAGATCTATGGCACGAGCTCCCTAGACCCGGTCAATCCGGTCAAACCCGGTCAACCTCGTAACGGTTCCGGTACTCGCGCACCACGTGCTCTAACGGTTCCTATATACTCGGACGAACGTGCCGTTATGGTTAAGCTAATTAAGCCGCCATTAATGGGCGCATTAACCACACTACAACGGTCACGTTCTCCAGTATATATATATCGTTACTCTTTCCATACAAGGAGAACAACACTGCCATACGCGGAAGCTCTGCCAAACCTCTGTCTCTCTCTCAGACATTGCTACTGACTTACTCTCTCCCTACACACACCCCTATTCTTCCTGTGCGATCCCTGATCCACTACGTACGGTGTACACGGAGGTCTCCCCGCCGGAATCTCTTGCACACAATAGGCTAGTGATATCTTATGTGTCTTTACCCCATATTTGCTCAAAACATTGGTAAAGACTTTATTTACAAAATACGATCCTTCATCACTGATATGCTCTGGGAGTCCCAAACCGCTTGAATATGTTCTTACGCACGAATCTGTCTACAGTAGCTCCATCATTCTTGGGACAAGCCATTGCCTCTACCCACTTGGTCACATAATCCACAGCCAACAGTATATAAAGATTTCCAAGTGAAGAAGGGAATGGTCCCATGAAATCAATGCCCCACACGTCAAAGGGCTCTACTTCCAACATGAAATTTTGAGGCATCTCATTTCGGCTGTAGATATTGTCGGTTCTCTGACACCGCTCACACTGCTGTACAAATAAATGAGCATCCTTATGTGAAGAAGGCCAATAAAAGCCACTTTGAAGTACCTTAGCCACAGTGCGCGTTTCGCCAAAATGTCTTATGCAATTCAGTTCATGGCAATGTCTAAGAATATCCAACGTCTCTGGCTCAGCTACTCATCTTCTCAACACATTATCAGCTCCTAACTTGAACAGATAGGGGTCATCCCAAAAATAGCGTCGTGCATCTGCGAAGAACTTCTTTTTCTGATGGAAGGTCATGTCTGTTGGGACAATGTTGAGTGCCTTGAAATTTTCCAAATCAGCAAACCAAGACACAACTGCGACCACTACCATTAGTTGTTCATCTGGAAAATCTTCTCTAATTGGTAGTCGTGACAAATGGTCTGCAACAACGTTCTCTACCCCCTTCTTGTCTTTGATTACCACGTCAAACTCTTGCATTAACAAAACCCACCAGATCAATCTTGGCTTTGCATCCTTCTTAATAAGAAGATATTTGAGGGCTTCATGGTCCGTGAAGATTGTCACCTGGGAACCCACAAGATATGGACGAAACTTGTCCAACGAGAAGATGATAGCCAACATCTCTTTTTCCGTGGTGGCATAGTTAACATGTGCATTATTAAGAGTAAGACTGGCATAGTAAATGACATGAGCTACCTTGTCTTTCCGCTGTCCCAGTACTGCTCCCACCGCATAGTCGCTGGCATCACACATAAGCTCAAATGGCAAGGTCCAGTCTGGTGTGGCTATAATGGGAGAGCTGATCAGCTTTTTCTTGAGCAAATCAAAAGCTGTCTTGCACTCTTCATTGAAATCAAAGACGGCATCCTTCTCAAGAAATCCAGACAAAGGCTTTGTGATCTTCGAAAAGTCTTTAATGAAACGCCGGTAGAAACCTGCATGTCCCAAGAAACTTCGTACCCCTTTGACAGATGTAGGGTAAGGAAGCTTCTCAATCACCTCAATTTTTACCTGGTCTACCTCTAAGCCTTTGCTTGAAATCTTGTGTCCCAACACTATCCCCTCGGTCACCATGAAATGTCACTTCTCCCAGTTAAGCACTGGGTTGGTGTCAATACATCTGTCCAGTACCCGAGCTAGCTGTTGTAGACAGTCTTCGAACCCATCACCATAAAGCGAAAAATCATCCATGAAGACTTCGAAATTCTGCTCCATCATGTCAGAGAAGATAGACATCATACACCTCTGAAACGTGGCAGGTGCATTGCATAGCCCAAAGGGCATGCGTCTAAATGCAAAGGTCCCATAAGGAAAAGTAAATTTCGTCTTCTCCTGGTCAGCTGGCTCAATCGCTATCTGATTATACCCGGAGTATCCATCCAAAAAGCAGTAATGCGAATGACGCGCCAGCCTATCAAGCATCTGGTCCACAAATGGGAGGGGAAAGTGATCCTTCAACGTGGCATCATTGAGTTTGCGGTAATCCATGCAAACTCTCCACCCAGTAACAGTACGAGTGGCAATTTGATCACCTTTTCCCCTTCCACCACAGTTATACCTCCCTTCTTAGGGACACACTGTACCGGGCTAGTCCATGTGCTGTCGTAAATCGGGTAGATGATACCTGCTTCCAACCATTTAAGCACCTCTTTCTTCACCACCTCCTGCATGTGAGGGTTGAGGCGACACTGATATTGAACTACCGGCTTCTTATCCTCCATAAGTCGAATCTTGTGCTGGCAAATTGTGGGGCTGATCCCCTTAATATCTGCTATGGTCCATACCATAGCTGCTTTCCTTTCCTGCAATACCTTGAGAAGCTGCTCCTCCTGTTCCCTGTCCAAACATGCAGAAATAATCACAGGTAAAGTCTCATTAGATCCCAAGTATAGATATTTTAAATGAGCCGGTAAAGGTTTTAATTCTAAAATAGGAGCAGTAACAAGATAATGAGTAAGAATCTTCCTGCTTCCCTCATTAAAGAGGGGTAGGGGTGGACGCCAGCTGGCTTCCATATCTTGTTCTTTTTCACTCGAGTCAAGTAGAGCAAGCTCCTCATACAGCTGCTCCAATAAGATATCTTCCTCCTCATCCGGTGTGTATACCTCCACACCAAAACACTGCTCACTCACTGCATATGCAGGAAATTTCATAGCTTCAAAAACATTGAATGCCACCTTTTCATACGCATCGTCAGCTCTCCATTGGCAACATCAATAATCGTCTTTCCCGTGGCAAGGAATGGTCGTCCCAGTATGACTGGGACATCATCATCAGCATCCATGTCTAGGATTACAAAATCTGCAGGGAAGATGAGTCCTTCGACTCTCACAAGCACATCCTCCAAAACACCCCATGGTCGTTTGATAGTACGGTCAGCCATCTGTAAGGACATACGAGTAGGTTTTGGATCCCCTACACCAAGTTGCTCAAATACTGATGTGGACATCAAATTGATGCTTGCGCCATGATCACATAACGCTCTACCATGGAACGCATCTCCCAATGTCACAGGAATAATGAAACCACCCGGATCTTTCATCTTCTTGGGCAACGCTTTTTGCACTACAGCGCTACATTCCTCATTAAGGGTCACAGTTTCAAAATCATCCATACGCCTCCTATTGGAGAGGAGGTCCTTGAGGAATTTGGCATACTTGGGCATTTGTGAAATGGCCTCCGCGAAGGGGATATTGATATGCAACTTCTTGAAAATATCCACAAATTTCTTGAAGTGCTTAGCATCCTCTTGACTCTTCAACCTTTGCGGGTATGGCACACGCATGCTGTACTCTTTTGGCTTTTGCTTCTCTTCCGACTTCCTACTCGTGTCCTTTGATTGGGGAATCACGGTAGGCACGGTAATTGCTTCATCCAACGCCTTCTCTGTTGCCTTAGTTGCTTCTGCTCGCGTGTGGCTAGAATATGGAGGATCCTCAGTAGTGATGCCACTGCTATTTGTGATTGCATTCACATGCTCATTAGGCGTGATGGTGTTTGCTGGAAGTATGCCCGGTGGAAGTTTGATATTATGATTGGCAATTTGCCCAATCTGAGTCTCGTGGCTCTTCACCGAGGCTTGTAGTGAGACAATCGTGCTCTCCAACCTGTCTTGATTAGCTAGTAGCTTCCTTAATAAAGCATTTGTCTCTTGGTCTTCATTTTGTGGAGCCTGCCTTTGCGCTTGGTATGGAACATTTGGCCTCTGACCGGGTGCATATAATCCACTGTTTGGATTGGCGTAGCTAAAGTTAGGGTGATTGCGATTGTTGGGATGATAGGTGTTGGGCCATTGCTGCTGTCTTGGTTGACCCATGTAGTTCACGTCTTCAATACCATCCCCATATCCCTGATTTGCATCTCCTACCATCTCTCCCACTGACTTCACCTGTGCCGATGGATTCATATTACTAAAAGCCAAAGTCATTACTACCATCTGGTGTTCAAATTTTTGTTCCTCCATCGACTCAATCTTACTAACCAATGCCCCATCTGATTTTATGTTTCTACGAGTCTCGACCTCGTGGACTCACATTTTGCTACATTATCTAGCAGATCTCGACATCTCTGTAATCCCAGTCCCATAAAATTGCACTGAGCCATCATATCCAGTTCATTTGCAGTCTCTCTGTCTAAGGCATTATAAAAATAGTGCAGAAGTTTGTACCATGGCTCTCCGTGAGTGGGGCATCTGCGAAGGAGCTGGTTCAACTTTATCCACGTGTCTCCTAGAGAATCATCAACCTGTTGTGTAAACTTTGTTATATCAGCCATTCGTTGAGCAACCTTGGATGGCGGAAGATACTTCCTGAGAAATTCCCTGCTACAATCTGCCCATGTAACGATACTGCCTGCTGGAAGTTCCATAAGCCATGTATTTGCCTTTCCCGATAAGGAGAAAGGGAAAAGCATGAGCTTTATCGTCTCGAGTGGAACTCTCTGATCATACTTAGTGGAGGTAATCTGCTCGAAATTGAGCAAGTGTTGATGCGGATCATCACTTGGGGCTCCAGTGAATAAGCACTCATCCCGAACCATGTTGATCAATGGTTGGCGTATCTCGAAATGCGCGGCGTTAATCTGAGGCCTGACAATAGTGGGTTGATACCCCTCCGGTGTAGTTCGGAAGTAATCTACCAAAGGACGCTCATCCTCCTCAGCATTGTTGACTTGCTCTGCCGCATTCTGAGCGTTATTGTTCCGATTATTGCCCCCATTATTCCCATTACCACTGTTGTTTCTACCATTAACTCCTCCATTGTTTCTATCAACTACCTCCGCACCAGGGAGTTGTTGTGGATTTGGAGGGTTCATGCGTGCCATTGCAGCCTGCATCTCGGTCAACTGAGCTCTGAGCTCCTCAGTCTCCCTTGCTCGATTTGCTGCATCTTCCACAGCTGCAGCTCTAGCTGCTTCAGCATCTTGCAAGCCCCTGCGGAACCTCTCAAACAAAACTCTAGTTTGATCGTCCATATGAATTGAATTTTCTTTCCTCTTTTCTCTACGTTCTGCACGCAATAACGATTCCGAATCCTCAATTACTGGATGCAAAGGCTCGTCTCTAGAACGGGACATGCACCAAGTAAATCACACCTAGAAACACAATTCACACACAGAAAATAGGTGAGTAACATGTATAAACTGAAAAAATAAATCCCTAAAGAGAAAAATAATAACTAATTTATTTGAAGTCCCCGGCAACGGCGCCAAAAACTTGACACGCTCTAACCACAAGTGTATGGTTGTCGTGTGTAGTAATATCCAGAAATCCGGGTTATCGAACCCAAGGGACTTTGTTAAACTAGTTATTATTTTAAACCTTATGTGGGCAAGTCGCAAAGTTGTGTTTTGTTCTAATTCTACTAAAATAAAAATGCAAGATTCTCAATTAATGGAGTGAAGTAGGCCACGATTAACAAAGAACGAGTTTATGACTTTTCTAATACGAGGATAAATACCGGGAATTCTCTAGGTTCACTAGGTTGATCTAAACTTATGTTTTGATTCGTAAAACAACTACATATCTTTCACTATTAATCGAGCAATGTAAAACTTACCGAGTTACCAAGCAAATTATCTATACTTAAAACCAAAATATACCGAGTTACCAAGTCTATTTTACTTTTAAGCATGCATTAGGAATCACAATTGTACTCTAACAATCCTAGTTAACAATATCGAGTTATCAAATATTGATTCGACTAGGTGGATTATTCTATTTACCGACTAACTATCACGGAGTTACCACGTGAATGTTAATTAAGATTATTCTTACGTTCGCTACTCGCAAAAATAATGAGATCACAACCATAAACAATCCATAATAATGAATGAACACGAAATATTAAGTTAAAAACATGAATCACAATCTCAAAACATCATGTTTATATCAAACCCTAGCTACACCAAACGAGAATTCCCAGCAAAAAGGGTTTAGCTACTACGATTCATACTAGAAACAACGAGTTTCATAAGTTTCATAAGCAAAAACTAAGAAAGAGGAAGAGTTGAGAATCCAAACGAGTGATCCAAAGCTCCCAAGCTCTTGCAATAGCTTCTTGCTCTCCAAAAGATGTTTCTAACGTCGTGAACTACTGAAAAATTCGACCTAAAACACTTCAATACGTTTCCATAACAATATTACAAAGTTTTGGATAAACTATGCAAAAGCCCCAAAAAAGATCTGTGTTTTCCAGCGATGTCTTCGTACGAAGACAATTCCTCTTCGTACGAAGGTCTTCCTATGTAAGTACCGCATGGTTGTTTGGGAAGAGATTTTCAGAGCTTGAAATTTGGCTAAGTCCATTCTCTTCGTACGAAGACATACCCCTTGTTTCTGCACTTTTTCTTTGACTTCTTCTTTGAATTCCTTGCTCCCTTTGACTTTTTCTTTGAGTTCCTTGCTTCTGAAGCTCGTTTCCATCTCCCGCATGATCCTCCAAGCCCTGTTTTCCTGCGAATCACAACACGAGAACACAACCCGCGATCATATCACAATAAAAGCTCAAAATATCCAAATAAATGCCCGGATTTAACAAGTAAAGCTCATGAACTCCTATTATCACACTTTAGCATAATTTACTCAAAAGACGACGAATTCTCCATGTTGAGCACGCAAAATGTTGAAATAAAAGGCATAAAATAACTCCGAAAACGGAGTTATCAAGGTCGAACTATCTCAGAGCTACTGTTTCTCAAACTTCATACCAAGAGTTGGCTCAAAATAATTTGAAGGCCAATACAAAGTGGAATCCTCCACAATATGAAGTGGTGGAAATAAATGTTGATGCAGCTTGGTCAAAGAACAAAAATTGTGCTTGGATAGCTGTTGTGGCAAGAAATCACATAGGAATGTTGATTGCAGGCTCGTGCAGACGAACCTTAACTACTTATCCCCTGATGGGTGAGCTCCAAGCAATCAAAATGGCTGGTGAGTTGTCTAAAAGAATCAACTTTGATGTTATGGTAGAAAGTGAAAATGTCACAGGTGTAAATTTAGTGAGGAAGAAGAAGCCCCCTGATATTGCTTCCAGAGATCAGGTAAGGGATATACAAAGGTTGACTGAGCTGATGAATGTGGGTGTCGATTGGGTTCTAAGAACTTCTAACGCAGCAGCAGACTGGGTGGCCAAACAAGCTGCTAGAAGAAATCTCAACAACAACTAGGTGTGTGATCCCCCTAAGGAATTGTTAGAATTTTTTGTTAATTATATGTGTGTATGCAGAGTCACAGTAGTGATGATAGTGGTAATGATCTTATTTTGGATCGTAATAGTGGTGTTTTTTAATGAAATTTACATTCTGACAAGAAAAAAAACGGACCCTCAATTTGTTCAATTTAAAATGGACTTAGGTCTCTTTCTGTAGGGTTTTGATTCATGGATGCGCAACGGAAACACAAACAATCATAACCCATGCAAAACCCTCCAAGGATCACAAGTCAAGAGACATAACGATGGTAAAGGAAGAAATCAATAACACACCATAGGGTTCTCCTTTGATGACTTCAAACGCGAATTGTGTCACGTTCTCTATAGTTGATCCACGCCTAGAGTTGAATACTAGATCTTCCAATCCTTGGTGCTATCCCGGAAAGAGGAAGAGGGAGAAGAATCGCGCAACAATGGAGCACCAAGGTGGGGCGGCACTCCTTTAGGCCGACGGGTAGGGGGCGGTCCCAAAGGGGGGTTCGGCCCTCTTTTGGGACTCGCTCTCTCTCCTTGCCTTATTCTTTCCTACTCTATCATATAGATGTGTGTATGTGTAGAGAGAAAAATAAGCTAGGAGTGTTCTTTATATATTCCAACAACTCATTTTCCTACTACATAAAGAACCCCTCTCCTAATCCTACTCAAGTTCGGATTAGTCCCTTTTTGCAAACTAGTCCTAATCATGTCCATACATGGATTAGTTCTCTTTGCAAATTAATCATAATCATGTCTCTACATGAATTAGGCCACCTTGGCAAATCCTAATCATGTATGTACATGGATTAGTCCAACTTGCATATTAGTCCTACTAAGTTAGCAAGTTGTTGTGATTTGATCCTTCTAATTAATTAATCATATTAATTAATTAATTCCCAATTCTAGTTCACCCCTATATGGCGTGTGACCCCATAGGTTCTATTTAGTTGGTAGTAACAATTTACTAATATGGAGCGGCCTCTAGCAAGACATCCATTCTAGCCAACAAATAGAATAGTCATCATGACAAACCTTGTGCAAGTAATTGTCTCATCCCTTTGTCCCAATATCCGGATTGGACACGAGACATACAAGTCACACTCGCATATCCAATCCATAGTTTCTCGATCCTGGGAATAGCCTTATTCGTGCAAATAACATCAATATCCTATATTGATTTATTTGAGTCTGGCCAGACATTTTATAAGCACTATCCCTCGAGTGGCCTAGGATATTTGCTCCCGTTATGTGGGAGGGACAAATTCTATATACCTCCACTACGATCTCTAAGCTTGCTTCTTATTGTATACAGTACACGCCTTTATAGCTACCCAGTTACGGTGTAGCGTTTGACGCTACCAAAATCACAATAATCCACAACTACACGATCTAGCGACTTCAAGTCTAAGGATGACAATACCATTGCACCAGGAGAAGCGCTTGTGACTTAACATAACGTGTATGTAGCCTTCTCGGAGATGGGTCAATCCAGTATTCCATTACTCCTAATGCATACCCATGTGTTGGATCATGATATCTCCATATCAATCCAACCCCATACTAGTCTATAGATGATTGTCCTAGTAATCATTATAATCGACTAGGGATATTTAAGAATATAACACTTATATTCTAAGGACTTCATTCATGTTAACAAATCTCTATATCGATAACATAATGAAACGTAAATCCATATATCTGTCACAATTGATTGCCTCTAGGGCACATATCCAACAGTCTCCCACTTGCACTAGAGTCAATCTCCTGCATCATATGCCTATTGATCTAGCGCGGCCCTCCACGCTTCCGGTGCGTAGGGGCGAGACATCTGCTTGTACCTTGCAAATATTCACATCTCCTCCATCAACAATTTGATTGAGATTGAATATTCTGAGTAAATGCATCTTATGCAGTAATTTTCTCAGTCCTCTATGTTTAGAATCAGTGACTGAATCTTGCCTGGAACCATTCCAGCTCACAGTCGCTCCCACTATGGCAAAACATAAAACTCGACTTATAATCTGAAATCTTCTTTGTCAGATTCGAAGTTCGCATCACTATAACTCCTTACAGTAAACTCTTCCTATCCTCCATTTATCAAGCATTCATTTAGTGCTTCTCAGGTACTACAGGGTAATCTTGATAATTTATCTAGTGACTCTCACCCCGATTTGACTGGTATCTTTGTGTTATGCCATATGACACAACTGGCCTAGTACATAACATGGCATATCTCATGAATCATATTCATACGGTCCCTTCCCAATCTTATTGGAAAGAAAACTAGTCTTCAAAAGAGCGATCCCATATGACATAGGTAGAATCCATATTCTATACATGTTGAACCATTTTAACACCTTTGTCAATTTATGTACTATGACTTTAGCCGCACAACCATCTTGATCTATCTCCATAGACCTTCATAGGTTGCTTCCCCTAAGTCTATCATTGAAGATTAATTCCCTAGTCAATCTACGTAAGATTGCCAAGTAGGGACATTATCCCCAATGATTAGTATGTCTCCACATACAAGCCCATAAACATAATTATGCTCCCACTAACCTTCTTGTAAACACAAGTCTCATCTTCAATTTTGATGTAACCAAACTCCTTTGATTGCATAATCAACTTGAAGAATCCAACTCCAAGAAGCTTGACTCAATCTATAGAGAGATTGCTACAAGCAAGATATGAATGGATTTAAGCATCATAATTGGGAAAGATTTCGTCATAGTCTATACTATGAACTCACATGAAATCCTTACCCAACCAATTGTCCCTTAAAGTTAATCATATTACCATCCATGTTGGTTTCTTCATAACCCGCTTGCACCTTTTAGGTGGTTCCACCAAAGTCCATACTTTGTTGGTATACATGGATTCCATTTTGTATCTCATGGCTCCTAGCCATTTCTAAGAGTATGGCCCATACGTGGCCATCTCATAGGTTATAGGCTCATCTTGATGAGAAATATATTACGGGTTATGAGAAATTCTTATTTCTCTAGTCCCTCTATATATCCTACCTGACCTATGAGATTCTTGTGTTTTCTGAGTAGGTTGCTCCACAACACCTTGTGATCCTGCTCATGTTCCATCAAAATGATCAATGTTCTGTTGTGGTTCTTGAACTCCTTCAAGTTCTACTGTCCTCCCAATGTTTCTTTTAGAGACAAATCTCTACCTAGAAACGTTATGGTTCGAGAAACAAACAGTTTGTTCTCGATTAGGTTGTAGAAATAATATCCTTTTCAGAATATCCCACAAAACATTTATCCGACTTGGGTCCAAGTTTATTTGTAAACTCTTTTACATAAACTTCATAACCCCAAATCTTTGTGAATGGCATACTAGGACACTTCCTAGTCCATATCTCATATGGTGTTTTTCATCATCTGCTTTGATGGAACAAGGTTAAGGGCGAAATTCGCTGTAGTTACAACATAGCCCCCCAAAAGAAAACTGGAAGTTCTGTTTGACTCATCATGGACCGAACCGTGTCCTACAAGGTTCGAACTCTCCTTTTAGACACGCCAAACCCATGTGGCGTGCTAGGTGGAGCGAGTGTTGGATCATATCCCTTAGATTCTTGTCAAACTCTTGGCTCAAGTACTATCTTCTACGATCTAATCGTAGAGCCCTAACATTTTTGCCAAGTTGGTTCTCTACTTCATTCCTGAATTCTTTGAACAATTCAAAGGATTCTGATTTGTTTCTTCATAAGATACACAAGTTCATATTTCTCTAATCCCATCAGTAAATATGATAAAGTACTGAAAACCATCTTTAGTATTTGTGTTTAGCGGCCTTCATACATCAATATGTATGATTCCCAAAAGATCATATATTTGCCTAATAAGTCTTACATGTCTCATATGATTCAATAATCAAATGAGTTCTGAAATCCATCCTCATGGAGTTCTAGATATGTATCTCTTATTTATGAGGCCTAAACGATAATGCTAAAGATAAGTGAAGTTCATATCATTATATGCAAACCTCTTGATATTAATGTTATAGATGAAATTATCATGATCGAGGATATACAATCCAGTTAGACAAAATTGCATTACAATAATGCATATCATAATAAATGGAACAACATTTTTCCTTTATTATGATAAGGAGCTTTCTTGTCCAAACAAGAAACTATGATAATGGTCCTACTCATAGCAGGGACATGATCGTTTTTGTCTAATTCATGAACAATTTCTTAAAGATAGAAATGATTCCCTACGGCTTATTCAGCAACCCTTTGCTTCATAGCCCCCCGTGTAGGATTATTTCTTCCTTATCCAATTGTCTTCGTCTCTTGAGATCCTCCACACTTCCATAAATGTGAGATCCTCATCTAGTATCATATACTTATGATGATGAGATAGACACATTGGTTTCTATAACAAAAATACCCAAATCGGAATTCATAATTCCTTTAATACTTACTTCCAGGTACTTTGGGTAGTATCTCTTCCCCTACACCACCTATGGGACTCCAAGGCAACTTGGTTTCAGCAACAGGCTTGCTCTATACCCATGGGGTCGGCGCAAACCATTTGCCCTTACCCATGTTGTTAACCATTAACAGCTTCGCCCATGCCCACGTTGAGTGTTTTGTTTAGTGATTTTCAATCATATTGAGTGAATCTCCTTTGAACAAAACTATAATTGCATCCAATGCAATTCTTGGTCCACTTGGGTGAATAACCGTTTATTCTTTATCTATCTCATAGATAATGCCCATTCACTAATGTTTCAATCATATTGAATTAGCTTATTTGCATAACGCAAGGTGGAGCAACACTTCAAACTTTTCATGTCCAGCTCGCTCTTTTGAAAGAGCTTCTTTCAATGTATGATCATATCATACTTCTCCATGTTTCTCTTCTTGCTTCCAGAGCTCAGAGTTCATGGCAGCTAACATGAGGTAAGTCATAACCAAAGAACCATTATTTGGTGTTCCTTCCATAGGTTTTAGTGTGTTTTGGTAGTCGGTGGAAGATAACTTTATGTTCTACGAAGTACAAAAAATTCTCTTTTATTTGAGAACGATTCTCAATTTTATACCAGTCTAGAAAATAGATAAAGTCGCATTTTGTCTGTTTGATGCCATGGGCATTCAACATAATAAGATTATGCAAAGTTTGTGACGTTTAACTATATTTAACAAAGATTTAAATTGTTAAACATAGCTCCCACTATTTTTCTACGGATTAATAACCCTCAAGATATTAATGCGGAAAATATCCTTATATTTTCTAGTGGGCCAAGATCCATGTTTCATCTCCTTATGAGCTTGCTTTGGCAATTAACCCATAATTTGATTACTTTAGGTAGGAACAATTCCAATTGCATCTTCTATGCAACTCTTGGTTCAATTGGGCAAATAACTTCTTATTTATCCATCCGTATGGATAATCCCAATTGATTGCCTCTAGGTTTCTTAATCATATTAATAGCCTAGTTGTGTTCAACCTCTTATTTAAACAATTGCACATTATTAGCTTGTGCCATCGCATTCCATCATTATGAACCAAGTCGCCATGCTTTGGCACGCACGAACTTGATAAATCATGATGATAATGAGTGTTTAAATAACGAGAAGGCAAGAACACAATATTTGAATTTTGAGTGATTTTAAATTAAATTTTAATTGTTTTGTTGATCCATATCAACTAATCTATCTATTTGAGTTTGGGCACAACTCCAAATAATATATCCGGGTTGCATAGTTGTGAATACCGTTCCGGTCCCCGTTTCGTTTTGTTCTTGGGAACGGAACGGTCCCGGATCCGGACGGAACGACGATCCGTTCCGGATTTACCGCACTTTTTATTATATTATATATATTAAATATACATATTATACAAAACATTAGTGATGCTTCATATCAACATCAATATAATTCTTTTCCAACATATGTCAATGTTGTTTGACATTTCAAACTAGTAATTGGAGGCCTAACAAAGAATTTATAAGAAAGTTGTTAGAATATAAAAATCACTTTTTTTATAAGATCTAAAAATAATGTGGAAAAAGTTTTTGCAAACAAAGAATTTATGATACTAAATTTATATTCGGTAAAAGAACACACAAATACCTATATGGTTATATTCATTAGTTGTGTTTATATGTAGTATCACTCAAGTAGAAATTAATGTATTAGAACAAATTTGACTTAATATAATGAAATAATTTTATATACTAGTAATTGTATTCAGCTACAATACTAATAAATGTTTACAAATCAAATAAAGAAACATAATTATGTTTGGCCCAGCGGAAAGGCAGTGGCTATTCATAGCAGTGGGCGTTGGTTCGAGTCTCGTCAGGGGCATATATTTTTTAAATGTGATCCGGATCCGGTTGAATTTCGGCCGGATCGACCCGAATCGGCCGGATCAGCCCGGATCCGACCGGATCAAACCGAAATTGGGCCTGGTACGGATCACAGCCGGTTCCGTTCCGTTTGAGTTTAAAACCGGAACGTTCCGGCCGTTCCGGACCGGAACGGAACGGAATTCACAACTATGCCGGGTTGTCTAATTATCTTATTATCCTAATTGCATGCATCAATCATACACCAACCACAAAATAATAAGACAATAAAGTAAACAACCACAAAACAAAATAAAACGTGATGTGGATATGACCTTTTCTAGACTAAGATAATTCCAAGCCAATGGAATTATCTATGAACCCTAAAAGCAAACACATCTCCATGCGTCTTGATCTTTTGGTCCATCCTTCATAGTCATGTGGAATGCTCCATGCTCCATGCTCCATCTTTTGTGGCTCTTTTGGCTTTGGTCTTCTTCTCTTCAATCTTGGCTAACAATCTACTTTATCTAGCACTAGCTAACAACTATACTAAATAAAATAAATCTCACAAGTTGAGAAAAAATGGCTCGCAGGCCATAAAACCCTAATTAATTATTACAATTAATTGATCAGCTCGCAGGCCGTAAACCAAGCCACAAAAATTAAACATCCACATCAAACCACATCCTAAGGCCATATCCAATCACCATGCGAATTGCACGTAAACAGTTAAAATCCAATTTTAACGCGCTTGGTCAATTTTAATTGATTTCAGGATTTTCTAGGGTTAAAACGGTCCATGGGGCCCAACAATCTAATTTCCCGGGCCCAAAAGAGAACCGAAAAGGCCTTGGGTCGGCCGCCCCCTAGCCCACGCGGCTAGGCCCCGGGCTAGGGCTGCCCCAGCCCCTAGGTCGAGCCTTGCTTGGGCGGCAAGCAAGGAGGGGCGGTCCCCTAGGGGGGCTGAACCTCCTTTGGGAGTTGTTTCCAAAACAACTCCCTTGCTTGGTGCCCAAGTTTGGTTGTTTCCTTGTATGGAAAGAACTCCTTCTTCCCCAAGGATGCCCAAATCCTAGATCTAAGATCCTAAAATTTCTCAAATTCTCTAATTCATGCATCCAATGCAAAAACTAGATCTTGTTATGATAATTTATTGACAAATTGCATCATTTGTCTTGTTTTACCCGATAAACAACAATTTTTAAGGTGTAAAACTATCAAAACGTAATACATAAACCACATTTATGCTCTACAACCCAGGCTCTGATACCATTGTAGGGTTTTGATTCATGGATGCGCAACGGAAACACAAATAATCATAACCCATGCAAAACCCTCCAAGGATCACAAGTCAAGAGACATAACGATGGTAAAGGGAGAAATCAATAACACACCTTAGGGTTCTCATTTGATGACTTCAAACGCGAATTGTGTCACGTTCTCTATAGTTGATCCACGCCTAGAGTTGAATACTAGATCTTCCAATCATTGGTGCTAGCCCGGAAAGAGGAAGAGGAAGAAGAATCACGCAACAATGGAGCACCAAGGTGGGGGCGGCACTCCTTTAGGCCGACGGGTAGGGGGCGGTCCCAAAGAGGGGTTCGGCGCTCTTTTGGGACTTGCTCTCTCTCCTTGCTTTATTCTCACCTACTCTATCATATAGATGTGTTATGTGTGGAGAGAAAAATAAGCTAGGAGTGTTCTTTATATAGTCCAACAAATCCTTGTCCTACTACATAAAGAACCCCTCTCCTATTCCTACTCAAGTTCGGATTAGTCCCTTTTTGCAAACTAGTCCTAATCATGTCCATACATGGATTAGTTCTCTTAACAAATTAATCCTAATCATGTCTCTACATGAATTAGGCCACCTTGGCAAATCCTAATCATGTCTATACATGGATTAGTCCAACTTGCATATTAGTCCTACTAAGTTAGCAAGTTGTTGCGATTTGATCCTTCTAATTAATTAATCATATTAATTAATTAATTCCCAAGTCTAGTTCACCTCTATATGGCGTGTGACCCCATAGGTTCTATTTAGTTGGTAGTAACAACTTACTAATATGGAGCGGCCTCTAGCAAGACATCCATTCTAGCCAACAAATAGAATAGTCATCATGACAAACCTTGTGCAAGTAATTGTCTCATCCCTTTGTCCCAATACCCGGATTGGACACGAGACATACAAGTCACACTCGTATATCCAATCCATAGTTTCTCGATCCTGGGAATAGCCTTATTCGTGCAAATAACATCAATATCCTATATTGATTTATTTGAGTCTGGCCAGACATTTTATAAGCACTATCCCTGGAGTGGCCTAGGATATTTGATCCCGTTATGTGGGAGGGACAAATTCTATCTACGTCCACTACGATCTATAAGCTTGCTTCTTATTGTATCCAGTACACGCCTTTATAGCTACCCAGTTACGGTGTAGCGTTGACGCTACCAAAATCACAATAATCCACAACTACACGACCTAGCGACTTCAAGTCCAAGGATGACAATACCATTGCACCACGATAAGCGCTTGTGACTTAACATAACGTGTATGTAGCCTTCTCGGAGATGGGTCAATCCAGTATGCCATTACTCCAAATGCATACCCATGTGTTGGATCATGATATCTCCATATCAATCCAACCCCATACTAGTCTATAGATGATTGTCCTATTAATCATTATAATCGACTAGGGATATTTAAGAATATAACACTTATATTCTAAGGAATTCATTCATGTTAACATATCTCTATATCGATAATATAATGAAAAGTAAATCCATATATCTGTCACAATTGATTGCCTCTAGGGCACATATCCAACACTTTCCACACACAAAATTGAATATGTTCTCTTAAAAAAATTGACTAGATGTGGATTATGAAAATTAAACCCATACGGATATGAGTTCAGGTCTGTTGGATATCCGATTAGGTACGTGCTATTTTATAAAATTTCTCCAAAAGTTATATTTAATTGTAAATGCATATACAGTTAAAAAAGTACTATTTTCCTCCCGAGTGTCACTAACTCCAGACTTGCGTAGCTCCCGAATTTATAAGAAACAAACTATGGACAATTCTGAAATTTGTTGGTGAACTGGTGCATTGAATGTTTTTGTGAGATTGTATTTTTATTTGGGCCTTGAAAATTTTGAATGTCTGGTTGATATGATTCCATATTTTGTTTTGATGTTATCATTATTTTTCTGTTTTTTTTCTTTGTTTTCGGGGTCTTTTGAGAACCGACCTAAATCTAATTTGTGCATTGCATATCGTCAGATCGTGTATGGATCTGGTAATTTAGATCCGATCCAAATTCCATTCGAATATGATTACCATCCGGCTAGATCTGGATGTCTCCTTCTCTTGTTCGAACATTGATGTATGTGGATTCCATCCAAGTCCAACATGTTGCCATCTATAATGTGTCATCGAGTTATATTCACCATTTCATACATTGGGGATGTAATCGACTTAACCCAAGAAGAGTTGTTATGGTGCATTATATACAGTGACAAGTCAGGAACTAGGAACAGTCGTGAAAAAAATTAATATACATTCCATAACGAGACATTAGTGCCAAACTCCAAAATCAGTTGGGACATTCGTGTAGTCTATGAAAAGACGTCACTATCAAATTATTCAAAAAATTATTCAAAATTAGTCGCATGAGGGGAATTTAAAAAACGCGGGGGAACAAGTGTCACTCTTTCCCTTAAGCTTAGCTCAGCCCGTGCATGTATCATTATGTTTCACACCAATTCGGTCAAGCTTGAGTTTTATACGAGTAAAGAAATGATGCCCGGGCTTTCAAATCAATCACTTGGACAGAACTATTTAATAGTGTTGTGGTAAACCTAATTAGGAGGACTTATCGTGTAAATATTTTGTGTATGTAAACTGAGAAATAGAGTTCTCTAGTTAGACAATTATTTACAATTATTACCGTATGTTTCATCTTGGCACAAATTAGATCCAGGTCGGTTCTCGAGTTTATCTCATCTAATTTGTCCAGTTGTCCATAACAATTGGCTTGTGTTACAATTACACTATTACCATATGTTTCATCTTGGCACAAATTAGATCCAAGTGGGTTCTTAGATACCATATGTTTCATTTTTCGAAATAACAAGATGAAACAAGATGTTCAACTCAAAACCAATTGTTTTCTGTGTTATCAATGTGGACGGTTAGGTCAGCGCATAGTTATGGACGGTTAGGTGTTTAGTAAACTTTCCTAATAAGCCCAATTAGGCATCTGCAACTCATGGGGCGGCCATTTTTAACTTCTACTTCTTTTGGCAAAAGTCATGCAAATTTCCTATTGACTTGGTTGAAAGAAATATTTGGTAGTTGACATTATAATGTGCTCATTATTGTACTATGTTAGTTTTCATCACAAACTTTGGACTCCAAAAAGTCTTTATTTATTCTTTTTGCAAACTTTGGACTCCAAAAAGTTATCACCCACCAAACTCCATCAGCATGGTCATCTTCTATTTAACATCACACCTTAAAAACATGTTGGAAAAGGAAAGGAATCAATGTGGGAAGGTGGTATTGTCTATTTGTATATGTACATCATTTAGGGCTATTTGATCGATAAACATGTTTTAAAAACTTCTGGAAAATGGAGTCCTTTGGGAAGGCATCCACTAGACAAAGTTTTATCAGGACTATATTCGGTTACGAGACGAGTAGTTAAGGAAAGACGTGTTTGTGGAATAATAAGCGCACATAAGCATGTCCACTATTCTGAGCATGAGGCACAGGTTTTGAAGACTTCAGAATTCTAGACGTGACTTTATTCATGCATTGTTGTTGTTTTCTTTTCATCCACTTAGGCTTCAAGTATTTGACACAATATTAATTATAATATTGTATTGTTATTGTAATGGCCAAATTATCAAATTCGGTATGAATTTATATTAATGCCAAGTATTTCTCGAAATCAAATAACGGCTCCTCCAATTTACTAATTCTCGTCAACCGTCCAATTGGAGTGTGACATATGGCAAGAATTTTGAACACTGTTACAATTTTATTTTTAACATAACATATAGAAAAACAAACCTCTGTAATGTAGTTGAGTTGGTCGAGTTTGCACTAGAGTTCGAACATTGGGGTGTTGGGATAACATAAGGGTTGCCTATAGGTCTTTTTCAACTGCGAGCATGTCAGCCAAAATTTTCTTAGATTGATTTACCTTTACCTCTATGTTATTGTTTGCAGACTATTACATTACAATGGAGTTTACCCAAAACGCACCCCAAGAGTAACGGCCGCAGACTCCCACGTCAGGAAAAAAATGACATTATAGAAAAATAAATCAAACATTCTGAACAATATACAAATATATGATTTAAGCAAATGGGTGCTGGTTTAGTGGTAGAAAATTCGAGGTTCCTGTTCCGGGTTCGAACCCGACTATACCATGTAATTCTAAAAAAAAATGTGTAGCTAATCTAGCATCTGAAAGTGAAGATCCAGATCCCTTATAAAAAGGGTCCGCAAAACTACAACTCCACAGACCACTACCACAAATCAATTTGTGTGACGAACCTACCGTTGCTAGTATATTGCTTTCTTGGTTGTTTCTTGATTCCAAAAAAGAAGGCATTTTTCTTCTAATCCGCGGAATACTGCTTCTCTCCACTAAATCCCCACTCTGTGGCTGCAAACCCCTCTTCAAATTTCCATCTCCTGCCTCGGTCCCTCACTCTCCAATACCCAAAAACCTCACCATCTCTTCAATTTTTCCTTCTGGGTCATTGTTCCTTTTGCCATAGGTGAAGACCCACAAGCTTATTTCTCTCAGTTCCTTCGTTTCTTGAACTGGGTCATTGTTCTTTTCGCCATTATTGAACTGGGTCATTGTTTGTTTGTGCATTCATGATATAAAACCCCAATGGATTCTTTGCACAGACTGATTTGAGGTCTGCAACTGAGGAAGAATCATGCAAACATCGAGTGTCAGCACTCAAGAGCGTGGTAATGTCTCTAGCTTGATATCCAAATTGGGTAGCTTTGCAATTGATTCTAGGTTTAACAGCTTGAATTCAGAAGGGTGTTCTTTGATTTCCCCTAATTACTTGTATTTCGATGGAATTGGGAGTTGGGTCCGTGACAAGAAGTTCAAGGTTGTGGCTTCATCAAGTTTGAGCACTCAGACTACTTCTAGGATTGGTAGATTATTTAATGAGTTCAATAGGTTTGTTAAGTTCCATAGTGAGAGGATCCCAATTGGTTTCGCATCGGTTCGGGTTGGTTCAAGTGAGGATAATGGGTTGAGGGAAGATGGGTTTGGTGTTTTGGAGGAAGAAGGGATTAACCCGAATAAGGTTGATTTAGTTAGTCCCAAGAAAGTACTTATTTTGATGAGTGACACTGGCGGCGGTCACCGTGCTTCTGCAGAAGCCATTAAGGCGGCGTTTCAACAAGAATATGGCGACGAATATCAGGTTAGTCTTTTGATGAATTAGGAGCACGGGTTGTGGATGTATGTAAATAATTTTTTTGACCATGTTTATGTTAAAAGAATGATTGTTGCAGGTTTTTGTGACTGATTTGTGGGCAGACCATACTCCTTGGCCGTTTAACCAGTTGCCTAGGAGTTACAGCTTCTTGGTGAAACATGGACCTTTGTGGAAAATGACTTATTATGCATCTGCACCGCGGGTTGTTCATCAATCTAATTTTGCTGCAACATCAACTTTTATAGCTAGGTGAGTTCCATATTGAAGTATGTTTTTTTCTTGTTTGTTGGAAATCTATGTTAGCAGCCACTATGTTCATGATCTGTAATTTTATTACCTCTTATCTTACCCTGGAGAATCATTTTTGGTCAATAGCCGCAAGGTATCAGACGAGTGTACGACCTGTGTCAAATAAAAGGTGTATTCCTGTAAGGCTGTCCTCATACCATGTTTTATCTAGAACTATCTTCAGGTCCACATGACAACAACAGAAGCGATTTTTGTTTTTTTAATAAATTCATACGTCCTAAGTTTATGGACCACGTGACTGGAAAAAAGCATTGGTAACGAGCCGAGCTTTCCTTTGTTGATGAGGACAACGTTATACCACAGTCTGATGGTAAAAAATAGCTAACTGGTGGGATGAATTACATAGTTGGAATGGATATTTTCTTGGGATTGGATTCTAGGATAACATTCATTGCTCCCCATTGCATAACAGATGGATTCTTATTAAAGGGAGGGAATTCACGATTCATGGGGTGAGATCTGTAAAGTAGTAAGTTTTCCTTATTGATTTGGAAGAAGGATAGGTGTAGGGACCTCTATGATGTGGTGAGAAAGTTGGCTTAGCCGTTAGACTGTGTAGGTACAGTGGTTAAGGAGGACGTTGAGATGATGAGCATCTCCCTTTTGAATAAGTTGGAAGAAGAGGGGGACATGTTGTTATAAATCTTCTGGTTCATAGTAAATGTGCAGGATAGTTTTAGAGTTACCGTTATCAGTTCTGAAACAACATCCTATGAAGCTTTAAAGGGTATCAGGGTGGGACTCAAGTTTTCTTGTTAAGCTACTTTCTTTATTTGCTGAAAACTTTTCTTGTCATACCATTGATATCTTGATAAAAGAAGCAAATGAATGTGAATGTCCGGCCCAACTCTTTTCTTTACATGTGGCTTGCTCTAGGCATCTTTGATATTTCCAAACAGTGCTTTGGTTCAGTTCCTTCTAAAAGTGTGGTTTGAGGGAAAATTCAGGAGAAATCTTAGAAGATATGAGTGTTAGCTATCATCTGGAGTGGAGGGAATCGCTGGGTTTTGACGTGGCTGTTTAATTTCAGTTATCTAACCAAGAAGATCCTCTAAGAGGTGCATGATTGGCTCTTTGAGAGCATGATAACCCTTTATAATCTCTTTGTTGATACAACATCACATTCAGCGTGGCTTGCCACTGGCTAACGTTCTGGGTGGACTAAGTTTGGATATTAATCTTCACTTATTACACAAGATGGCGTACCTTCGGTAATTTTGGTCCTACTCAGAATGTTTCAATTCGACTACGTTGCTCAGATAAGTCTGGACTCTAGACTGGTTGACAAAAATTAAAATTGATGAGCTCCCTCGTTTCTCTTGTTACAAAGTTGACATGAGCATATGCTTCAAAGTCCTAGAATCCTAGTAGTCTTTTTCATAGTCCTTCCCATCCGAGGCATGGGCTTTTATCAGTCTGTCTTCTCCTTTCCATATTCAATGAAATTATAGTGAGTAGGTGAGATCTTTATCCCTCTCAATCTGTAAAGAAAACCGTCATAGTATATTTTCAAATAAATACTTTCATGAAGGATGTACCTTATTCGATCGACTTGGAATATCTTTGCATAACCGTGTAGCTTAAGTTTCTTCTGCAGTTTGCATCACACTGTCACACATGAAAGTTAGAAATTTAGGATCTTATCCAGACTGTAGAAACTGGAACAGATCCATGAGTACCGAACAGAAAAAGATACACAGTTCTATGTTCCAGCATAATTCCCATAAGATTAAAAGTTGATCCAAGTCTTACCTACATGCTTTTGTTAACTCGTGCTGTCTAGCAACAAACATCCACAAAGTCAACAGAAATATAATGGTAACAATTAGGGTTGGGTATGTAGAGGTTTTAGGACTATTAGGATTTGTCCAACTCATAAAAGTATAGAACTCTGTTCCATCTATTGTAAATTTGTAACCCTATGTTGAAGCTTTCTATCAAACAATATCTTCTTCAGTATTTCACACAAACCACATCCAATTTACCTGTACTCTGATGAAGTCATCGCATGCAGAAGTCACTTCTTAGATTAATATTAGTTACCTTCCATTATTAAGTTGGCATGTTAAACATGTCAGCCTTTTGTATATATTTTTGGTACCATATATCGCTCATCCTCTGATAACTAACCCGTTAGATTTGATTGATTACTCCTTCCGAATAAACCTTTGAGATGCAAGGGGCACTTTCAATTGCCAGATTCGTCATTCTGTAACACGTAATTGGGATTCATGGTTCAATTTGAATTTTTGCATGGAAAATGTGCTCACTTAATTTAGATAACGACTATCTATTAAGAAATTACCTGACCAGCAAGCTGTATTGCTTTTGCTTGCGATCGTCTGCTAGTTATTGTTTCCCTGTCCCATGAAAGTGGTTCCTCTTTCTCTTGTGAGATGCACCAGATTGTTTTGTTCAAGTACTTTTTGAATGGTTGTATTATGATAGATTCGTCAACATGTGCCGAAAAATACGTAGTGGTCTTGGAAAGAGAGAAATAACGAAATGGACGAATAGTTTTATGATTAACATTTTGGAAGTCCGAATTTCTATGCAATTTATAGATGCCTGCTAGACTTCGGGTCTCAGAGTTTTGTTGAAGAAAGGGCTCTATGATTTGTTCTTCTATGCTTTGTTGAATGACTAAAGTATTCTCTGTTCCTAAAGATAATACACAAACACCGGAAAGAGCCGCAGGTAAACTTGTGGTAACATACTGACGCAGTCGGAAACAAAACAGAGGACACAAACGTGACTCTGAAAAGATAAACGAGTATGAGAAATCTGATTTTTTATTGGTAAGAGGTAAAAAGATGTATCGGCCAAAGGCCTACAACCTTAAATTATCATTAAAATCTTAGAACACAAAAATTTACCAAAAATTGTAAAAAGAAGATAATTATAATATTCTAATACTCTAGAATATTCTAAGATCAACTCAATCGACGGAATTTCAATTGGACTTTCCTACTATGAGAAATTTGCAAGTTATTACCATAAATAGCAAAATTGCTGATTTGGAGCCCAAGACGAATGAATTTGACCAAACTGCGATGGTGCTCATGACAAAGTCACGAGTTATGCCCATAATTCCGTTTCTACTCGACCAAAGGTGTAGCTTGCTCCCGATTCTCATGCGTTCAATTCTGCTTTTCGCCTTGAACTGTTTTCGTCGTTTCAAAATGCAAACTTATTTTCCATAAATTGTGTCCTACATGAGTCACCTTTTCTTCAGAAGAACTCTACCTCGAGCTCAGTTTAAATACTTGATACCTTCCATTCCAAACCGAGATATTTTGCATACTTGATCTTGGTCCATGAGGTAGTGACTTCCAAAAATTCATCTCTTCTCCATGTACTTAATATGATTAACAATATCAATTAGTAATGGAGCATGAGGTAGTGACTTCCAAAAGTTCGTCTCTTCTCCATATACTTGATATGATCAACAATATCAATTAGTAGTGGAGATGAGAAATAAAAGCTATCAACTCTAAGAAAATCAGAAGTGCCCCCAAACTGTTTTAGAACCCGCTTTGTCCATTTTAAAACATTGTTCGTCCTTCTTGGCATTCTCAATCATTTTTTCTTGCAACACCTTAATCTATTACAACCTTCTTTTCTTCCATTTTCTTCTTTTCATCTTTAGATTGTGTGTCAACCTTTCTTGAGTGAATATCAATCTTATGAGACTTCCACATAAATAAAAATCCATTGTGAACTTCATCATAAAGACCCTTGACACCATATTGTCATGGTCTCCCAAACAACAGGTGACAATCCTTCATATCATATACATAACATACAATTTCAGATTTCTAGTTGTTACCAATCGAAAACGAAAAATGACAAGTCTTTGTGATTTATGAAATTCGTCCTGGTCCATTAAGTCCTCACATGTATATGGTGATGGGTGATCTTCCGTATGCAAATAAAAATACTCCACAATCGTGGTACTAACAAAATTAGTATGAGCATTATCAATATCCAATTTGCATACCATCGTACAAAATTAATGAAAACAATACAAAGTGAATAAAAACGATCTCCTAGACGTATGAACTGTCATAGAGCACTCAACATGATTGCCATGGCTGGGTTCCTAACCAGTGATCAATGTCGACATGGATCTCGTTTCCACCTTGCCGAATAGCCATGAGCGAGGCCAATCCTTGCTCTGATACAAAACTGAGGACACAAGCGTGACACCAGAAGAATGACTCTCAAAATATGAGAAATCTGAAATATTATGAATAAGAGGAATTGCCCCAAGGCAACGCTAACTAGTCATTAGAACCCTAAAACACACAAAATTATCAAAAATAGGAAAATCGAGATATTATAATACTCTAGATTATAGTCTGAGATCAACCGCGATCGACGGAATTTCAGTTGAACTTTCTTACTAAGAGAAATTCGTATAATTATTAACATAAATCGAAAAACTCACTGATTTGGTGCCGTAGACGACTGAATTGGACCAAACTGGATTGGTGCGCACAATGCCGTTTCTACACGACCAAAGGTGTAGCTTGCTCCTGATTTCCATGCCTTTGATTCTGCCCCTCATTCTGCGCTTTGTCTGAAACTGCTTTTCTCCTTTCAATCTAATTTTCCATAAATTTTGTCCTACATCACATATGCCGGCTGACATGTCAACAGTATATTTTCGTAATTACATAGACGAATCATCCGTTTCCAGGCAGAACTCGTAACTACACTTGGGAGATTGTGTGCCCAATGACCCCTTTCCCACAAAGATGAAAGAAAGGAGATAACAGAAATGACCTCTTAATGTTCCAACTTCCAAGTAGCATTTTATATGCGAAGGCTGTGAACAACATTTTGTGTGTGAGAATAGTTATGCACACAATGTCAAGCTTCATATAAT
The DNA here is from genome assembly GCA_023055425.1 of Linanthus parryae. NCBI lineage: Eukaryota > Viridiplantae > Streptophyta > Magnoliopsida > Ericales > Polemoniaceae > Linanthus > Linanthus parryae. The sequence goes on from JALGPY010000001.1 coordinate 131,083,055, forward strand.
TGCTTTGAAATGATTAGGTGGTTCGCAGATTTTATTGTGTAATTTTCAGTTAAATAGAATCGAAAGATATTGAACACATCCTGTATCTTTCACTAGCGTAGATGGTTTACTTTAGCCTGAGTACTTGCACAATTAAGATTAGGGGTGTAAACGGTATGGTACGGTTTTGGCCAAAACTCAAACCAGACCGACCTAAATTGTTTGGAAGAAACCTGAACCGTATGAGAAATCTAACAGAACCAAACCATGACTCACGGTGCGATTTCGGTTTTGAGAGAAAGGGAAGAAGAAGATGAACTTCAAGCAGATCTACAAAAAAATGGAGTAATATCATTGATAGCATCATCCCGCAACCCAATCACATAGCAGATTTTGGTGACAACAATCATATCACCGGATCTAAAACATCAACTAATTACCCAAAGAAAAAGAAGATCTGATTGTGCAAGAAAAGTAGAAACTCCAGAAGCCTGATCTAAAAGTAATGAAAACATTGTGCAGCTGCGGCCCCAACCTTGGTACGCAAGGCTCAGTCATCAGCAGATCTGGTGGTTATGGTTATGGACCAGAATTCAATCCTACACCGATCTGGTCGCCGGAAGTTGAGGTTCTCCCCAAAGCCTACGCCAATCTGGTCACCGGGCATTTGTGGGCGGAAAGATGTGAGAGACAGAATGATGGGAGGATTCTTGAAAGAGAGAGGGATGCGTATGATGTGAAACGTAATGAAAAGAGTATATTTATATGAGGGGGTACATGTACTATGTCTTAGGTACATTGGCAAACAGTTAAACGATTTACACGGTTGCCAAACCTAAACCAACACAAGTTTTGGCGGCTTAGAAAATTTTGAAACCATAACTGAATCAGTTGTGAGCCAAACCGAACCAATTAGCACGATCCAGTTCGGTTTGCAGTTTCACCGCTTTGAACTTGCAGCCCTAATTAAGATGATAACCCTGCAAGATATAGCTTCTACCGACCAAAGCTTGCAAGTTCTTGAAAACTTAGAAACTAGCTCCTAGACATAATTTTAAGTGCCTCCTGTTCTAATTCTCCAAAGCATGAGTAATAGGTTAAGATTGAAAGTTTTATCTGTTTAATTGGCATCCTTTACCTTCCCCAGTTCGCAAGCACTTAAACAATGCTACAATATCATCTCTCAGAAGGCATCCTTGTAGATAATAAGAGGGCAATTTCTGACGACATAATAAGAGGAAAGGCTTGATTCCAAATACTAACTGATTACCCTTTGCTGTCATTAAGATTCACAAGAGCCTCAATATCATCTCTCAGAAGTTATCCTTGAGAAACTCCATGGAAGTATAACATAGTCCATAGGTCATGTTGATCGAATCCAGCTACTGGGCCTTAAACTCCATAGAGAAAGAGAATATATTTTTGAAACTATTCAATCGCATGTACCCCAAAAGTTCCACCTTTTTATCCAACAAAGCTTGGTTGTTAAAATCTGACTCACATTGTGTTCTGGGATCCTAGGTAACTCGTATCGTATGATTCTTGAGGTGAAATTTGAAAACTCGCTTTCCAGAAGAATCTTACTATGGTTTCGTGACAGAGTTTCCGGTCCAGTATGATCTGAGTTTTAGTTTCCATTGTGCAATCCTAGATGTTATGTGAAATAAAGGCTATTCAGTATCCCACAAGAGTGACTTAATTTAACAGGTGAAGAAAATCGATTCACAGAATGATAAATTATACAGTACTTGTTTAAAGTTTGATGCATTCCTAGGCAAAACAAAAGATTTCAGTGGATAGTGTACACAGGTAGCTAATTAGAGATTTCAGTGGATATCAAAAGAACCTATCTGAATTCAAGTTCAAGTTTGCAATCTATCTTCTGGCAAGCCAATTTTCTTTCCCATTTAAGGTAGTCCTGGGACTGTTGACCTAACTCTATTATCTGACTTTTTTATAGAGAGGTTTTCAAAGGTTTGATGAAATACCAGCCGGATATAATTATCAGTGTACATCCTCTGATGCAACATGTTCCACTTCGTATTCTGAGGTCCAAGGGTCTACTAAAGAAGATTGTTTTCACAACTGTAATTACAGATTTGAGCACCTGCCACCCGACTTGGTATTTCCTGGTCTTAAATCTGTTTCCTGAAGCACTAGTCTTGGCCTATATTTGATGTTGTATGTATTTTCTCATTTTAGGTTTCATAAGCTCGTGACAAGGTGTTATTGCCCTACGGAAGACGTTGCCAAAAGGGCAATGAAAGCTGGACTAGAGCGTTCTCAAATCAAGGTTTTTGGCCTTCCAGTGCGACCATCCTTCGTTAAGCCAGTTCGACCAAAGGTTGGTAGGGATCATGGTTTTTCCCAATTTGATGCTTATCGGATACATTTGCATGATTTAACTGCTCTTTCGTACATAAGACTCGTATTCCTAGAAGGAAAGTAATTGCATGTTAAGGACCCTTTAATTAGAACACTAAGTAAACAAGTAATGCATGTGAAAAGTTACACGAGTGAAGGAGCCTTTAAGCGGTGCCTTAAGTCCAACATCAAATAAAAAACCTCAACAGAAGTGTCTTTGTAACCTATTATTACTTATCATCTCTCAGACTCTCAATTTTCATATCATTGGCATCTCTTTAAATGATCAGCACTCGGAACTGTAATTGCACTTCTAACGCAGTGGAGATTAGTCAAGTTGTACCCCAGGCTACATTTTTGGTTGGTTCATTTTCTTTGAATGAGATATTTTTTGTTACTTTACTGACTATATTCGTTAATGTACTTGAATATGATAATGACTCCCCTTTTCTGTTTAATTTACCGAACTAGTATGAATTGAGAAGAGACCTGGGGATGGATGAAGGCCTTCCTGCTGTGTTGTTGATTGGTGGTGGGGAAGGAATGGGTCCAATTGAGGCTACTGCTCGAGCCCTTGGGAATACATTATATGACGATATTTCTGGTGAGCCAAAAGGCCAGATCCTTGTGATATGCGGCCGCAACAAAAAGCTTGAGAACAGATTGCTTTCAATTGATTGGAAAATTCCTGTTCAGGTATTAAAACTACCTTCAGACCTACATAATACATACATTTTGCAAGTTATTTATTGTAAATGGAAGCTTCAAAATTCTTCTTGTGCAATCAACCTGTTTTAGTGATACTTTTTTGAGCTTCTGTTTATTAAACATAGTCCAGATATGTTGAATCCTGTCATTTGTCTCTATGAAAAGATCCCCTTCGTTGCACCCTTGGCTGGATTTGTTGTTAAAATGGGGTATCCAATTCCGTAGATATACTGAGGTTACTTACAGAAGAAAATTGCTAATGACTTTAGGTGAAGGGCTTTGTAACTAAAATGGAGGAATGCATGGGTGCTTGTGATTGCATTATCACAAAGGTAAATCTCTCATGGCACTGGCGTTCTGGTTATTATTATTTTTTCTTTTCTTTTTCTTCATTACTGATATCTGACACATTTTGTAGGCTGGTCCAGGGACCATTGCAGAAGCTATGATCCGAGGACTGCCCATTATTCTCAACGACTACATTGCAGGACAGGTAAATTTGAATCATGAGATTCGGCTCTGCTTATTCATCAACATCGTGGTGAATATCAGCTATGATGTATGCTCTACTTACCTAAGATGACATGTAGCTGCCACTGGTTTCGAGGTTCATGCGTTCTTAGTTCGTAACATTTGACCTTGCAAAAATGTACGATGAGAACATTCATGTACAGTAACTTTCTTGGATCGTGTAGGTAAATCCATGATATACATTGGCCATTGTAATTGAAAAATGGGAGGCCTTAAGTTGTTTATGACTATGTCACAATCCAATTTCAACTTGAGGCCAGAAAGTAAAGCCGGCGCTTAGAGGCCAGAACCTTTCACCATACTCCCTCGGTCCCAAATTGAGTGTTTGGGTCGACTTATCACGGAGAATAAGGATGTGCTTTTGACTAGTTAGATTTACTCAAATGTCCTTTGTTGTATGTGATTCTTTTCTTGGGAAGTGAAAAAAAGTAATGAATTGAAAAGGACCATGGAAAGAAGTAAAGTGAAAAAAGCAACTTTTTTGGTTACTGACATCCATTTTTTAGAAGGTAGACACTTACACTGTGACGGAGGGAGTATTTTTTTTTGGTAGCACTAGTTTTCTCGATATCAGTCCGGTTTTATCTGTCCATGTTAAAAAAACATTCAAGCTTTTCGGTGTTGGTCATTGCACAAACCTTCTGCTATAGGTACGAGGGGTTGGGGCTTGGGACCAAAGCATGAAGGAGGAGTGAGTAGGTGTTTTTGATATGACCACTTATAGCTGCTACATGCTTGAGCCTTATATATAGCCTAATCCTAGGGGAGGGGAGAGGGTGCTCAAACCCGAGTTAATGAACTGGCTCCCTTTCCACTGGGACCAGAAACACACACACACACACACACATGTATGTATGTATGTATGTATGTATGTATGAGAAGATGTACAGAGTATTATAATAAGTGAATTACAATTTATGTTTTGTGGATGCAGGAAGCAGGAAATGTGCCGTACGTGGTGGAGAATGGGTTCGGCAAGTTCTTGAAGTCGCCAAAACAGATAGCGAAGACTGTTGCTCAATGGTTTGGCCCGAAATCCCACGAGCTAGAGGCCATGTCTCAGAACGCGTTGAGGCTGGCAAAGCCAGATGCTGTTTTTAAGATTGTCCACGATATGCATGAGTTGGTTAGACAGAAAAGTTTTGTACCGGAGTATTCTCCGAGTTAAACAGAAAAAAAAGTACTAATCCAGTGTTCTGGTTAATTTTGTTTCAATACATTTTTTATCCGATAGAATAATGCATTTGATGTGTGTGTCTGTTTTGAAGGGGATCTTTGAATTGCATCGATTTTCTTTTTACTGATTTAATTTTTGTTTCGCGGGATAAGTAATCAAATATTCACTAGTTTAAAAGCTTAAGTGCAGGGGTCACAGTTTCTCATATATTATCGTGGTAAGAGTGGCGCCCGAACAAGGCCAGAGTCAATAGTTGAAGACAATAATTTTAAGGGTAAAAGGCACTGACCACCCCTAGGTTTAGGGAAAATTCCACCCCGCTATCCTGAGTTTTGAATAAAGACACTCCGCACCCAAATAACAGAATATTCTGTGGATAGTTTGCACCCTTCTGTTAAATTCCGTTAAAAAGTGGATGATAGAATTTTTTCTGACTATATTACCCCTGTGTTTTTTTTCATGTGTATCTTCAAATAAAACAAGAACATCAAGAACACCAAGAACGTCTTCTTCCTCTACTCATCCATTTACAGAAATAGCCGTCCATTTACAGAATGAGCTGGTTATTGAAACACAGATTGACTATCACTTGCATATATTGGGGAATTAAATATATTGGGCTTCATTATTTCAAACAGTGCACATTTCATAAGCGGTTAAAAGCAAAGAAGAGTAACAAATCAAAAACATACTGAATCAAACAGTGATATTTTAGAATTATACTCCTCCACAACTATTTATTTGTCCATAACATACTCAAGAGTACGAATTTAGACCACTGTGATTGCTCAACTCCTCAAATCCATATGAACTAGTCATGATGGTATTGCCTACGCAACTGAACTCCCATCTACGACAAAAGGAAATGGCATTTCGCATAGCCTTGTAGATGATCTTACTATGACTACGATCTACAAACTCATATGAATCCCATTAAATGACAGTAGAAATTGCGGAGTAACAATCATCAGCATAAGAAGAACCTCAACAAAACAAAATCATCATCAATGAAACTACAAAACTTGAAACCAATCCGAAACAAAGATACGAACAAAACCCAAATGGGAAATCAAATATAAAGTCATTACAACCACCTCTCAGGCATTATAACAAACACGTGGCGGCGATTCATATCAAAACGGATCGAATCAATGCAAAATTGAAAAGGGGGAAGATCGAAATCGGACTCCTCGGAAGCATAACCTCTGTTGGACGTTGAGATCTTCAGGTAGGAAGCAGATCTGGAAGCCCATAACCTTAAAGCCATAGTTCACAACCCAAAAGAAGAAGACAGATCTAACAGCGCCGGACCGAGCCCAGCTCCGACGAAGCCGAACCCAGTTCCGGCGATTCCGCTCCGCCATTTCCGCCAGCGCCGCCCAGCCGATTCAACGACGACTTCCACAAATCCATCTCGCTCTCTCCCACTCACACAGATTTGTCTCTTCCCCTTCTCATCTTCCTCTTCTCATCTTCTTTATCTTCTCATTGCTTGGCGGCTGTGTTTCACAGGTGAGGGGAAGAGAAAAAGAGGGGGAAGAGAGAGAGAATAGGGTTACAAATGAAGGGAAGTGAGGGTTAGGGTAATATATAACAGGTAATTCTATAAAACTTTAGGGGTAAAAATGTCTTTTTTATCGTGCTGTTAGTCAAATGTTAGTCTCCATCCAAAAAAATGTGCGGAGTATCTTTATTCAAAATCCAGGGTAGCGGGGTAGAATTTTCCCTAAACTCAGGGGTGGTCATTGTCTTTTACCCTAATTTTAAAGGTAGATTTATCATTTATGAGACATGAGGAACTTTGTACTTTGCTCTAAAGAAGTACCAGTAGGACATTCGGGCATCATCCAGTGCTGGAAATCGTAACTCGGTAAACTTGGTATCATGAAGGCTGCGTAAAGTGATGAGGGAAAGTGAAGCAAAAGAGAACTAATAAAAATGGTATTTTTTTCTGCATCTGTTCAATTTTTGCAGGAAAGATATAGACCTGCCACAACTACTTTCTTGTCCCAAACGTTTTCCTTTACATCGTATCATGCAAAAAGCATAAGATTTTGAAGTTCAATTAGTGGTTGCTTTCTCATCCTTTTTTCCTTTAAACTTTTCGAGAAATATGTTCTCGTATTTCGCATTTCTTTTATGGAAAATGAACGTAACCGAAACCAGTTGGGTATGCGACAGCTGTATACGCCTACATCGTGTCACTTTACACACACACACACACACACACATATATCATGTGATGATTCTCTGAGCCATGTTCCTAAAGATTTGGGACTCCGTGCGCACGCATCTAGTACTACTCTTCTGACTTACAATCTGAAGGGGGTGTCGACACTTAATGTCTAGTTGGCTATTTGTATGATGACTAGCGAGACGGGGGATCCAATCCATAGCGCTTGGCAGAGAGGTTGGGTTACCAGAACCCACTATACGCCAATATCATCTATTACTATTTACCCTGGTCACCCCTGGATATTGCGAACTAATAACATGACTTGTTTCATTCCACGCTGGAAAACTTATGAATAACTCAGTAAACGAATCGGCTACTTACAAGAACTTTCAGTTTTGGAAACAACTTTCCTGTACTGTGATGTTTATACTTATACCGTGTTATTATTTAAAATGTTCCAAATATAAACCCTGGAACATGTCTTAGCCACTCTGTTTTACATGCTAAGTTGTATATTCAGTCCGTCTTTACTGGTGCTCGAAAACTACCGTCTTGTGTTTCATTTATTCCCCCCATATGACTTGTTTGCTTAAGGTAACGAGCGGGATTCACAATCTCGTTCTCACATGCAAACTGTAGTGCTTAGTAATTAACCGGAAATACCTCTTTTGTTGAAAAATATCTTTTGCTAGACTGGTTGTCCCATTTGGACTTAGTCATGAATCAATGTTATCGTGTAAAATAAATAAGTAGTTTGGATGTTTCTTTTCACTACGGTTACTACTATTCCTTGTACGAAAGGGTTATTCCCTGTACGGAGGCACTTCCCCGATCCCCGACTCTTCCGGAAATCGGGAGTGCTACAAGTAGTACCATACGATGTACTCCAGCCTACGGCGAAAGGAGTCGGGGCACACAAAGTCCAAGGATTTCAGGCCCCGGACCCAATGAAGTCATGCCCTAAAGTGCGAAATTTAGGGACCTTAGCCCAAGGAATTCATGCCCTGAAGTATGGATTTAAGGGACCTTAGACGAAGGAAGTCATGCAACGAAATAATATCAAACGACTGATTTCTGTGCTTGCGATTTTTACACTTTACGTTTGATTTCTGACTTACTGTGGCAATTGAACAACAAGTTTTACGATTTCGAATACGAGTAGTAAAGCGATGATTTAAATCAAGTAGAGAACTCTTAACAATTAGAGAATAAAGTACGAAAATACTTTCAGAGAAACAAGTATTCACATGAAAGGAATAGGCACATAAGACTAAGCATGTAGACTCATGCGAAGAAATAATGAGGCATATTAGGCTAAGCATGTAGATTCATGCAAAGAAAGAACAATGCATTATTAGGCTAAGCATGTTAACTCACCGTGAAAGCCGAATATACGCTAACTACACTACTAGTACACTACACCTTATTCTTCGAAGTTAGGCTGTACAAACATGTGATTAGTTCAGTGGTCAGTATAAGTAGAACGACACCATATGGTTATTAACGGGCCGTCTCTAATTATAAGAGAGTAGTAAATAGTTCAGTGATCGGTTTGCTATTAATATTTAGCTAAGGGGGCCAATTATTGTAACGACATCATTTAGGGAAGAAGGGGCAAGACATTAGAGTTGTTAAGACACTTGTGCGTGGCACATGAGTTGCTAATATTCTACATTTAGGCGTGAAGAATGCATGTGTGGGGAATCAATGAACAACGATTTTCAATATTTTCCTCTCAACTCTCTCCCACTCATTCTCTCTCTCTCTCTCTATCTCTTTTCCGTTATCATTATTGGAGAACCGCTCCTGTTAGGTCAGCTTTGATCAGAGAAACGCTATTGAGTGCTTCAAGTTGTAGAGAAGATGATATCTCTCGTATGCCCGAAACCCAGACCGAGCAAAGGGATGGCCTGTTGTCTTTGGCGGTCTCTCTCTCTCTCTCTCTCTCTCTCTCTCTCTCTCTCTATATATATATATATATATATATATATATATATATATACATATATATAGGTAGAGAGAGATGTGGAGGGGTGAGGGAAGATAGTTGATACGCCCAGTATCGTACCAGTAGCTTGAGAGAGGCTACGAATCTCTACCAGTATTTCGTGACACTACGAAAAACTACGAATACGAGATAAAACTGAAATAAACTCAATAAAACATTTCTTATTTCATGATAACAAATGAACACTACAATTGTTTAAATAGAAAACTAAAGTAAACCCTAAACCTAACGGGCCAAGCCCGGATCAACTAAATAATTAAATAAACAAGTAATTAAATAAATAAACTAATTAACAAATAAAATAAACAAATAACGACTAATTGTAATAATTAATAAAGATGATAATATGGTTGACCCGTACGTACGGTTGACCGTATCAACTCCCCCGCGCTCGAAAAACACCTTGTCCTCAAGGTGGATGAGCTGAAAATAGGCACAATGTCTTGCACACGTATGCCCGGATCAAATGGACGGAGGAGGACCTTCAGAACAGTATGTTGGAAGCCAAATCTTGAAAAGTGAAGGCCGAAAATGAACGCAGAAGGTCGAAAAACCTTGGGGTAGACCCCGTGACTCGAAAAAATATAATTGCGGCTCAAAAATATGCTAAAAGTAGGTATTTGGCTCACTTGGAGCCAAGGAGGAGCCGACGGCTCAGTTGGAGCCGAGAGGAAGCCGTCAAGCCGAAAAGAGTCTGGCAGCTCAAGCCGAGCCGGAAGCCAGCTAGCGGCTAGATCGAGCCGTGACCTAGCTGACGGCTCAAAACGAGCCGGATGCAAATTTTCGGCTAAATCAAGCCAATCTTGCATCTGCGGCGGTTGAATCGAACGGAGGCTCTCTCCTCGGTCGCCGGTGGTGGATGGTGGTCTGGGATGGGCTCACCGGTGGCTGGGTGGTGCTGGGTTGGGGTCGGAAGGAGGCGCGAGTGTAGGGTTTTGAATCATGTATCGCGCAAACGGAAGCATAATCAAACAAACAACCATGCAAAACCCTCCAAGGATCACAAGTCTAGATGCATAACGATAGTGAAGGTAAGAATTCATGAACACACCTTTGGGTTCTCCTTGATGACTTCAAACGCGAATAGTGTCACGTTCTCTATAGTTGATCCACGCCTAGAGTTGCTCCTAGATCTCCAATCTCCTTGGTGCTAGCCCGGAATGAGAGGAGGGTGAAGGAATCACGCAAAACGAGACAAAAGGAAGGGGCTCGGCCCTCCTATTTGGCCGACGGGGTGAGGGGGCGGCGGCAAGGGTCGGGTTCGGCCCTTGTTGCTTGCTCTCTCTCTCCTTTGTTCTCTCCCACTCTTGTTATGATCTCTAAAGAGCATAAGTTATGAGGAAGGAAGGAAGGAGGGTCCTTTATATAGTCCAACAACTCTTTGTTAACTACCTAAAGGCATTATTCTAGTCCTACTAGAATTCGGATTAGTCCCCTAGTCCTAATCATACTAAACTAGATTGCCTCTAGGGCATCTATTCCAACAGTCTCCCACTTGCACTAGAGCCAATCTGGCGCATCTCGTATGCCCATACTCCTAGTGTGCCCTTCATGCTTCCACTGCGTGAGAGGCTTCGTAAGTGGGTCTGACAGATTATCATCTGTAGGAATCTTGCATATCCGAACGTCTCCTCTATCGATAATATCTCGAATCAGATGAAACTTCCTGAGCACATGCTTGGACTTCTGGTGCGATCTGGGTTCCTTTGATTGCGCGATCGCCCCAGTGTTGTCACAAAACAACTCCACTGGATCCGCAATGCTAGGGACCACACCAAGTTCAGAAACAAACTTTCTTATCCAAACAGCCTCCTTTGCTGCGCCATTTGCAGCAATGTACTCAGCCTCTGTTGTAGAATCAGCTACCGTCTCTTGCTTGGAACTCTTCCAGCTCACCGCTGCTCCATTCAGGCAAAACACATATCCCGACTGTGATCTAAAGTCATCTCTATCGGTTTGGAAGCTTGCATCAGTGTAACCCCTTACACGCAACTCTTCCTCACCGCCAAACATCAAGAAAGCATCTTTAGTTCTTCTCAAGTACTTTAGGATGTTCTTGACAGCAATCCAGTGACTCTCTCACCTGGATTGGATTGGTATCTGCTTGTCATACTCAAGGCATATGACACACCTGGTCTGGTACATAACATGGCGTACATGATAGATCCTATGGCCGAGGCATAGGGAATTCTACTCATGCGTTCCTTCTCAATCTCATTGGAAGGACAACCACTCTTCGAAAGAGTGATTCCATGTGACATGGGCAAGAATCCCTTCTTGGAATCTTGCATGTTGAACCGTTTCAACACCTTGTCAATATATGTACTTTGACTTAGGCCTAGCAACCTCTTAGATCTATCTCTATAGATCTTTATACCGAGTATATAGGCTGCTTCCCCTAAGTCCTTCATTGAGAAACACTTTCCTAGCCAATCTTTCACAGATTGCAGCATGGGAATGTCGTTTCCAATGAGTAGTATGTCATCCACATACAAGACCAGAAAAGCTACAGAGCTCCCACTAATTTTCTTGTAGACACAAGACTCATCTTCGTTTCTGATGAAGCCAAACTCTTTGACCACTTCATCAAAACGTCGATTCCAACTCCTAGAAGCTTGCTTCAATCCATAAATGGATCGTTGCAGTTTACAGACTTTGTTGGCTTGCTCTGGATCCTAAAAACCCTCCGGCTGTATCATATACACGTCCTCGAGGAGATTCCCATAAAGGAATGCTGTTTTGACATCCATCTGCCAAATCTCATAGTCGTAGTATGCTGCAATCGCAAGTAGGATTCGGATGGATTTGGTCATAGCGACTGGTGAAAAGGTTTCATCATAGTCAATACCATGAATCTGTCTGAATCCTTTAGCCACCAATCGACCCTTATAGGTAATCACATTACCATCCATGTCGATCTTCTTCTTGAAGACCCACTTGCACCCTATGGGCCGCGCCCCATCAGGTGGTTCCACCAAAGTCCATACTTTGTTGGTATACATGGATTCCATCTCGGATCTCATGGCCTCAAGCCACTTCTGCGAGTCTGGGCCACTCATGGCCTCCTCATAGGTAGTAGGCTCATCATCTATGAGCATCGTGTCACCGGAATCGGCCACGAGAAGTCCGTACCTCTCGGGTTCCTGGCGCACTCTACTAGATCTACGAAGCTCTTGTGTTACCTGAACAGGTGGATCCACAACTGCTTGTGATTCCTGTTCATGTTCCATAATCGGTTCAGTGATTTGTGGTTCTTGAACTTCTTCAAGTTCTACATTCCTCCCACTTGCTTCTTTAGAGACAAACTCTCTTTCTAGAAACACGCCGGTTCGAGCAACAAACACTTTGTTCTCGGTTGGATTGTAGAAGTAGTATCCCTTAGTTTCCTTAGGGTACCCCACAAATTTACACTTATCCGATTTAGGCCCTAGCTTGTCTGATTGTAAACGTTTTACATAGACATCGCAGCCCCAAATCCTCATGAACGACAGTGTGGGACGCCTCCCACTCCACATCTCATATGGTGTCTTCATGACTGATTTAGATGGAACACGGTTAATGGTGAAAGCTGCACTTAATAGAGCGTAGCCCCAAAATGATAATGGAAGATCGGTTTGACACATCATAGACCGAACCATATCCAATAGGGTTCGATTCCTCCTCTCGGACACGCCATTCCATTGTGGCGTTCCGGGTGGAGTGAGTTGGGACACGATCCCACACTCTCTAAGATAATCGTCAAACTCTTGGCTCAAGTATTCTCCTCCACGATCCGATCGTAGAGCCTTAATACTTTTGCCAAGTTGCTTCTCTACTTCATTCTTGAATTCTTTGAACACTTCAAAGGATTCGGATTTTGCCCTCATAAGGTACACAAATCCATATCTACTGTAATCATCAGTAAATGTAATGAAGTAGACATAACCACCCCTGGCAGGCGTGGCAAATGGCCCACACACATCGGTATGTATTAGCGCCAATTGCTCACTAGTACTCTCACCTTTCTTATTGAAAGGGGACTTTGTCATTTTTCCCAATAAACAAGCCTCACATGTCTCATATGATTCAAAATCAAATGAGTCTAGTAATCCATCCTTATGGAGTCTAGATACACGTTTCTCATTTATGTGGCCTAAACGACAATGCCATAAATAAGCAGGATTTAAATCATTTATTTTAATCCGCTTGGTATTAATGTTGTAGACATGATTGCTTAGATCAAGGACATAAAGTCCATTAAATAATTGCGCACTAAAATAGTGAATATTATTCAAATAAAAGGAACAACAATTGTTCTTTATTGAAATAATAAAACCTTCCTTGTCCAAACAAGAAATAGAAATAATGTTTCTGCTCATAGCAGGCACAAAATAGCAATTATTTAATTCTAAAACTAATCCTGAAGGCAGAGATAGCTCGCACACGCCTATGGCCAACGCAGCAACCTTTGCTCCATTCCCAACGCGCAGATCTACCTCCCCTTTAGCCAATCTTTTACTTCTCTTTAGATCCTGCATATTTCGATAAATATGAGATCCACATCCAGTATCTAATACCCATGATGTAGAGACAGTTAAATTGACATCTACAACAAAAATACCTGGTGGTGGTGGAATCACTATTCCAAGCCTCTTGTCCTCCAGATATTTTGGGCAGTTCCTCCTCCAGTGTCCAGGTTGACTGCAGTAGTGACACTCACCCTTAGTCACGACCTTGGCAATCCCACCAACAGGCTTAAGGGTTTGTTCCTTGGACTTGGCAACTGCCTTGCCTTTGCCCTTGGAGGAAGAGGCAAACTTTTTGCCCTTTCCTTTATGCACCATCATAATGGCCTTGCCCTTACCCTTGTTGATGCTCTGTTCAGCCGTCCTCAACATGTTGAGCAAATCTGGCAGTGGTTTAACGATCTCGTTCATGTTATAGTTCATAATGAACTGTCCATAACTCTCGGGCAACGATTGCAACACGAGACCGGTTGCCAACTCTTGGCCGACCGGGAACCCAAGCCGGGCGAGATTCTCCAAGTACCCGATCATTCGGAGTACATGGGGTCCCACCGGGTTCCCTTCTGCGAGATGACATTTGAACAGTGCCTTTGAGACCTCATAACTCTCTACCCTCGCCTGCTCTTGGAAGAGCTGCTTTAGATGTTCGATCATATCGACAACATTCATGTTCTCATGTTGCTTCTGAAGCTCAGAGGTCATGGTGCAAAGCATTAGGCAGGCCGCATCATTAGCGTCATCAACACGCTTTTGATACGCCTTTAAGGCAACAGGTGTCTGATTCTCTGGATCTTCTGGAACATGCTCCTCTATTGCGTACAGTTTCTTCTCTTGCTTGAGAACAATTCTCAAGTTTCTGTACCAATCAAGAAAGTTAGTTCCAGAGAGCTTGTCCTTCTCAAGGACAGATCGTAGGGAATGTTGTGAACTCGATGAGTTGTTTGCCATTTGGAATTCTACAAAAGGAAAATACGCAAGTTTTAGTATTTTGTGAATTTTTGACTATATTTAATAATGGCTAGTTTATTAAATATAGCTCCCACTATTTTTCTACGGATTAATAACCCTCAAGATATTAATGCGGAAAATATCCTTATATTTTCTAGTGGGCCAAGATCCATCTTTTCATCTCCTTATGAGCTTGCTTTGGCAAGTCACCCATAATTTGACTACTTTTAGGTAGGAACAATTCCAATTGCATCCCACATGCAACTCTTGGTTCAACCGGGAAAATAACTCCTTATTTATCCATCTATATGGATAATCCCAATTGATTGCCTCTAGGTTTCTTAATCAAATTAATAGCCTAGTTGTGTTCAACCTCTTATCTAAACAATTGCACATTGTTACGTGCCATCGCATTCCATCATTATGAACCAAGTCGCCATGCTTTGGCACGCACGAACTTGATAAATAATGATGATAATGAGTGTTTAAATAACGAGAAGGCAAAAACACAATATTGAATTTTGAGGGATTTTTCAATTCAATTTTAATTGTTTTTGTTGATCAATATCAACTAATCTATCTATTTGAGTTTGGGCACAACTCCAAATAATAGATTCGGGTTGTCTAATTATCTTATTATCCTAATTGCATGCATCATCCATACACCAACCACACAAATAATAAGACAATAAATAAACAACCACAAAACAGAAATTAAACGTGATGTGGATATGGCCTTTTCTAGACTAAGATAATTCCAAGCCAATGGAATTATCTATGAACCCTAAGCAAACACATCTCCATGCGTCTTGATCTTTTGGTCCATCCTTCATAGTCATGTGGAATGCTCCATGCTCCATGCTCCATCTTTTGTGGCTCCTCTTGGCTTTGGGTTTCTTTTTCTCCAATCTTGGCTAACAATCTACTTTATCTAGCACTAACTAATATCTATACTAAATAAAATAAATCTCACAAGTTGAGAAAAAAAAAATGGCACGCAGGCCATAAAACCCTAATTAATTATTACAATTAATTGATCAGCTCGCAGGCCGTCAAACCAAACCACAAATTAAACATCCACATCAAACCACATCCTAAGGCCATATCCAATCACCATGCGATTTGCACATAAACAGTTAAAATCCAATTTTAACGCGCTTGGTCAATTTTAATTGATTTTAGGATTTCTAGGGTTAAAACGGTCCATGGGCCCAACAATCCAATTGCCCGGGCCCAACAAAGTGAACCATAAGGCCCTAGGGCCGGCCCGGCCCAAAACCCGCAAGCTAGGCCCGCGGGTTAGGGCCGCCCGACCCCTTAGGGCGGCCAATCTTGGGCGGCAAGCAAGGGGGGCGGTCCCCTAGGGGGCCGAACCTCCTTATGGAGGTTGTTTCCAAAACAACCTCCTTGCTTGGAGCCCAAGTTTGGTTGTTTCCTTGTTTTGGGAGAACTCCTTCTTCCCCAAGGATGCCCAAACCCTAGATCTAAGATCCTAAAATTTCTCAAACTCACCAATTCATGCATCCAATGCAAAAATTGGATCTTGTTATGGGTAATTGTTGACAAATTGCATCCCATGCTTGATTTGTCTTGTTTTACGCGATAAACAACAAATTAAGGTGTAAAACAACAAGAATGTAACACATAAACTACGTTTATGCTCTATGACTTGTGGCTCTGATACCACTGTAGGGTTTTGAATCATGGATCGCGCAAACGGAAGCATAATCAAACAAACAACCATGCAAAACCCTCCAAGGATCACAAGTCTAGATGCATAACGATAGTGAAGGTAAGAATTCATGAACACACCTTTGGGTTCTCCTTGATGACTTCAAACGCGAATAGTGTCACGTTCTCTATAGTTGATCCACGCCTAGAGTTGCTCCTAGATCTCCAATCTCCTTGGTGCTAGCCCGGAATGAGAGGAGGGTGAAGGAATCACGCAAAACGAGACAAAAGGAAGGGGCTCGGCCCTCCTATTTGGCCGACGGGGTGAGGGGGCGGCGGAAAGGGTCGGGTTCGGCCCTTGTTGCTTGCTCTCTCTCTCCTTTGTTCTCTCCCACTCTTGTTATGATCTCTAAAGAGCATAAGTTATGAGGAAGGAAGGAAGGAGGGTCCTTTATATAGTCCAACATCTCCTTGTTAACTACCTAAAGGACTTATTCTAGTCCTACTAGAATTCAATTTAGTCCCTTCCTTGCAAATTAGTCCCTACTAAGTTTGCAAGGGTTTGCAAAGTGATCCTTCTAATAAATTAATCCAATTAATTAATTCCAAATCTAGTACAACTCTATATAGCGTGTGACCCCATAGGTTCTATCTAGTTGGTAGCAACTATTTGCTAATATGGAGCGGTTTCTAGCAAAACATCCATTCTAGCCAACTAATAGAATAGTCATCTAGACAACCTTGTACAAGTAATTGTCTCATCCCTTTGCCTCAATATCCGGATTGGACACGAGACATACAAGTCACACTCGTATATCCAATCCATAGTTTCTCGATCCATGGAATAGCCTTATTCGTGCAAATAACATCAATATCCCATATTGATTTATTTGAGTCTGGCCAGACATTCTATAAGCACTATCCTTCGAGTGGCCTAGGATATTTGCTCCCGTTATGTGGGAGGGGCAAATCCTCTCTACGTCCACTACGATCTCTAAGCTTGCTTCTCATTGTATCCAGTACACGCCTTTATAACTACCCAGTCACGGTGTAGCGTTTAACGCTACCAAGATCACAATGATCCACAACTAGAATATCTAGTGACTTCAAGTCTAAGGATGACAATACCATTGCACCCGAGAAGCACTTGTGACTCAACATAACATGTATGTAGCCTTCTCGGTAATGGGTCAATCCAGTGCAACATTCCGTAATGCACACCTATGTGTTGGATCGTGATATCTCCATATCAATCCAACCCCATACTAGTCTATAGATGATTGTCCCATTTAATCATTATACTTGACTAGGGATATTTAAGATAAACAACACGATTGTAAATCTAAGGACTTCATTATATTAAATATCCAATAAATAATAAATGAATTTTCTAGCCATATACAAATTCATACTAAACTAGATTGCCTCTAGGGCATCTATTCCAACAGCGAGATCTCCAGCTCGGGGGTTGGTGGAGGTTCGGCCGATGTGAGAGTCGACTGTGTTGCTGGTATGGCCGGCGACAATGGCGCCGTTTGAGCTATTGGGTTCGATGGGAGGGCGTCGGAGGCTATCTCGCCGGGGAAGTCAGGGGGTTTAGGCGGCCGTTTGGGTGGGCGCTGCGGCTGTTGAGAGGCTGTGATTGAATTGGTGATTGGCGGATCTGGGGGCTGTGGGGACGGATCTGGTGGAGGCTGCCATGGTTGCGTCTAATTGATCGTCTGCGGCTGTTGCGGCTGCTCCGGTGTGGGTTGCTGCAGCAGGGAGCTTGGTGGCGCAGAGAGGCCTTCCTGGTTTGCCGGAGCTGGGGAAGATGGCGGCTGTTCGTGCCGGGTTTGTTCCTGTGGCAGCGGCGGCGGTTGCGTGATTGGCGGTTGAAATTCCGGAAGCATGTCCTGAATGCGATACAACTCCGCAGCGGTCACCACTCGGAGTCGTCCTCCGCTAGCTTTGATATTGTCCAGCTCCGTCATGGTAAGATACCCACGCGCTTGTAGGTGTGCCAGCTCTGCCATGGTGAGATAATTTATGGTTGCATTCACTTGCTTGCAGAGTTCTTCAAGATCTTCCGGATCTTCGAGAAAGATCAAATCTTCGATGTTCGTCATGATTCACCAGCGGATGGTGAAAACAATGAAAGCACCAATGATACACCCAGTATCGTACCAGTAGCTTGAGAGAGGCTACAAATCTCTACCAGTAGTTCGTGACACTACGAAAAACTACGAATACGAGATAAAACTGAAATAAACTCAATAAAACATTTCTTATTTCATGATAATAACCGAACACTACAATTTTTTAAATAGAAAACTAAAGTAAACCCTAAACCTAACGGGCCAAGCCCGGATCAACTAAATAATTAAATAAACAAGTAATTAAATAAATAAACTAATTAACAAATAAAATAAACAAATAACGACTAATTGTAATAATTAATAAATATGATAATATGGTTGACCCGTACGATACGGTTGACCGTATCAACAGTAGTCGATAGTTGTGGCGTCAACATAAGCATTGATGTTTTTAGCGACCATTGAGTTTGCGAGGGGGGGGGGGGGGTTTCATGGCCATCATCCTCTTCCTTCTTATTATTTTTTATATTTTGTGTGGTTTTGGGAATTAGTTGAATATCGAGTGTTTAATTGATACTTTGACGGATTTCATAATTTAACGGAACTGCAAGAAGACAAAACTACAGGAACGTTGTTCTGCATCATTTGAAACCCATGGGTTCTTTCGCACAAACTTTGAACCACGTGAGGGTAAAATGCAATTAACCCTTAAATAAACTAAATTAAAACCACATGAGGGTAAAATGCAATTAACCCTTAAATAAACTAAATTAATCTACAAGTTGAATTAATTGCAAAAAATAAAAGAAACCTCAACGGTGGGGTATTAAATCGCGTGGTTAATTCTGAACCGTAGATCTGAAATAGCCTGAGGATCTACGCTCCTTACTACAAACTCTGCCCAACGACCAAATTGGCCCGGCGTTACAAACCATAAAACACATAACCTAACTTGGACTCACTCACTGTGATCCATCCATTATCACTCTCACAATTTTGCTACAACTTCACTATCTCTCATCGATCGAAACCCTAAGGAGTTCGCCGGAGATATATACCTCAGTCGACGGAGACTATGGATAAAGGGAAAGGAGTCGCGACGGGAGGTCGAAGATGGGCTGTCGATTTCACTGACAGATCAACCACACATTCCTCCAATGACATCCCCGATCCGCTTGGCTTCTCTCGCGCTTCCCCCGATCAGGTTCGTTTTCTCCGTAATCTGATTTCATATACAGCGTTGGGTTTTGGGTGGAGTTAGGGTTTTTGATGTTCGTATTGTTGGATTGGGGGGGTTTGGTTACAGGACGATTCGACTTTGAGTAAGCAGAAGAAGGATGCTGAAGCAGCTTGGAAGACTCAGGTGATTTTAATCTATCTTTCTTAGTTGAAACGGAACTGATTGGAAGTGGGTTTTTATGGGTTTTGATCTGAATCTCTCTGATCTGTTTGCGAGGTCTAGTGGCTTACGTTGTAAATTTGAGAAATTGGTTACACTGAGAAGGGTTATCTTATGTCTAAGAAGATCAATGTCCTGCAGAAGTTTAGACTAGGTTATTCCAAGGGAAAGAAATAAACTACAGCATCTGATAACACCTGAAATAATCCTACTTCCGCTACAATGATTAGTCTTCAGACATAACTCATAAGTAATTTTTGATGGTACTGATAGAAAAAGAAACAATTAAAGCAAGAAATAAATTCAGACTTTGTTTCATAGCCATTATTCTCATAAATTGAGATTCCAATAGAAGATAATAATATAGAACAAGTTCCTTATATAAATACTAAGTACTACTAAACCAGAAATTGTGGGGTGAGGCATTGGGAGCCAGAAATCAATGCAAACCTCTGAGAGAGTGATTCAAAGGTTAGGTTATACCAAGTGAATGAAGTAACTACAGTCTACAGTATCTCATAACACCTCAAATATTTCTACTTCCGTTACAATTATTGATCTTCTGACATAAGTAATTTTGAATGGAACTGATAAAAAAAAAAAAAAACAGTTAAAGCAAGAATAAGTTCGGACTTTGTCTCATAGCCATTGCTCTCATAGATTGAAATTCAGATAGAAGATAATATTATGGAACATGTTCCTCAAAGAAATAATACTAAACCAGGAATTGTGCGGTGAAGCATCGAGAGCCAGAATTCAATGCAAACCTTTGGGGGAGTGATTCAAAGTTTAGGTTATCCAAGTGAAAGAAATAAACTACAGTATCTCATAACACCTGAAATAGTCCTACTGCCGCTACAATTATTAATCTTCAGACATAAGTAATTTTGAATGGCACTGATAAATAAGAAACAATTAAAGCAAGGAATAAGTTCTGGACTTTGTTGCGTAGCCACTATTCTCATAAATTGAGATTCAGATAAAAGATAACAATATAGAACATGTTCCTTACAAAAATGTTAAATCTTAAACCAGAAACTGTGGGGTGAGGCATCGAGAGCCGGAAATCAATACAAACCTGGGAATTGGGAGAGTGATTCAAATGTTGGTTTATTCTGTATAGTTTAGGCTATAACTAAAACGGCACGCCTGTCTACAATTTGGCTGAAGTTGATGTGCTCACAGGTTCAAAATGTAGTACTGGATTAGAACAATGGAAGTGATTATCGTTTATGCATTCAGGTTCATGTTAAGCACACAGTATAGCTTAATCTTTACTAATCAGATAGACCAATATGCATGAGCAACCAGCAATGACTCTTTCCTGTTTAACCTCTTGTTATTTCCATCTATTATCATCAAACTGCGAAAAATATACTATGAGAACAAATTTTCATTTAACCAATGTTTTAGTTTACACAAGAATCAAGAGAGAATCTGTTTTTCTGCAAGATTATACTGTTTCTTCACAAGTGGTTACACCTATCGGTGTTGTGGTTCTTTCTTGGGAACAAGCTCTCCAACTCCAACTTGCGCATTGTCATAAAATAGTTAGTTCCATTACAAACCTGTGTAATGGTCAGAGTACTAATGGAATTTTAGTGAGTTCCACTTTTTCATACTAGAAATTTTGACGAAGGATATGTTAAAACATATATGTTCTCTTTTGTGGGGGAGTTTCTGATGATGTGGGCGCTGCTCAACTTATGACATGGTGTATCTTTTCTGCTTTTTCTTAAGCCTTACATGCAAGTTTTCCACTTATAGTTTGTAAATCAAACTAGACGGTTCTAACATCATCAAAACTTTCATTAGTAGTGCTCACATGCTAGACACTGTTGCTTGGTTGCAATTTCTTAGAATGTCTCCCTGACGAGTTTTTTTGTCCATAGACTCTACTTTGTTACTGGAAGTTGTAAATTCATGCATTTAAATCAGTATTGGTTTCTATTCGGCAGAAAGCATGGGAAGTCGCACAAGCACCTTTTAAGAATTTGCTTATGATGGGTTTCATGATGTGGATGGCTGGAACTACCGTGCATCTTTTCAGCATTGGAATTACATTTTCAGCCCTCTTTCAACCGTTAACTGCTATTCAGGGAGTTGGGAAAGGCAAGTTATTTTTACTTTTTTCTGTATTTCATCCCCTTCTCTCTGTGCAGTAGACTCTCATATCATAGTCAAGACTGTATTTTTCCTTTTGCTCATATAGCAAATTTGATTTCCCGCCCCTTGGAGTTCTGCATAGCAGACTACACTTCATAATGTAGAATTTTTTCACGGTGTAGGGAATAAGATTGATTCTACTAGGCTTGTAGATCACTGAATCAATATGTAGCTTAGCATACAATAGGAATAAAGCAATTGATCACAGAATCAGTATGTAGCATAGAACGCGTGCGTTCTATGCTTATACATAATTATGAAAATGGAACACTTCACTTTAAACCTATGTGGAAAGATGTATTTGTCAACGGTGGAATCTTAGTTGAGATTAATTTTTCGTCCTTAACCATTTATTTATCATATTTATTTCTATTTGGGCATCAGATCAGCAGGCTGAGGGAAATTTCAATGGAATGGGGTAATAGGAGAAGGATGCTGAGAGGTTGTTTTAATCTAATAACATGGCTATGAATGGGCATTCATAATCTAGATCATTTTAACTGTGTCTATGGGGCAAATGGTCATGGTTCCTTTGTTGTGAACAAAATCGCTGTGGAGGACAAGTGGATGCTACGCTTAGGGTTCTGAAGGTTGAATGGAGGTCCAAGGTAGAGATGTTTGGGGAACATTTTTGAGTTTATCTGGCACAATGAGGATGTTTTATTGAAACAACGTTCACTTTCAGGTTTCCAAGGGGTGAGGGGACCCAAGATCAGTTTTCTGGTATGGTAGTTTGGAGTGGGTGCTTGTGCTATTCTATTCCATTTTCTGGTTTGTTTCAACTATTGATCATCAACAGCACCAGGCTGCCGATGTTGCATATGTTTTGAAGGTTGTAGATGAGAAGCAAGGTGCTTTTTGTGGTTTTGTTTGTGTCATTTGCGGGATCTGAAACTGCATGTTACCATAGTTCTCACTCTAGGCTGCGTTTCATTCATGAACAAGTAGGCAAAGCTGGTAGTGCTTGTCAGTCAGGAGGCAACTTAATCCATTCCCAGTATCTGCAAATATAATTTCCCAAGTTTGTTGCACCTTCTTAGGAGGTTTTGTTATGCTGACTGCTATTTAGATCACCATCGTAAAGATGAATAATTTGGGCAAGAGGGGCCTGCAGCTACCAGATATGTATTTCATGTGTAAGTGTTAGGAAGAAACAATTTCACGCCTTCAGCTACACCTTTTGCTACATTCTAAAGTTGCTAGGGGCTGTGGGGGGTTTGTTTGGCAGCCAATAGATACTACCAGCACATTTAAGCTCACAGTTCTGTGTTAGTTGGTTGGCTGGGAACAAGGGTTCAAGCCGGACTTCTATTTGGTGAACGGGAGCCCTGTGGGTCGTTACGAAGTTTGGAGGGGGTAATCTTCTTCGTTTTCGAGAACGAAGATATGTCTACCATAGTTGTCAAAGTTTGATATGTATCGTGTATCGATAGTGGGATTTTCGTATCGTGAATCGTATCGTATCGCATATCGAAACGATACACACATACTTAAAACAACTTAAAAAATATATACTAACCAACACGTATTAACTTTTTTTATATGCAGCTAGATTATAGAGTCCCATTAAAAGGGGATGTTAATATATTTTAGACTCGTGTCCAATAATGAATAACATGTTCACATTACATAAGTGTGAGTAATAGTGAAGTAGAAGAATTGAGCTGGTTGTCAGTTATATGTAGGGTCTATCTATGTGGCATCGTTTTAGTAGTCAAATATTCATGTTTATGTGTGGCAAAAGCACCCAACTAATGGAACATAAAACTGGAATACTAAAGTTAGGGATCTCTAATGAGTCCCCACGACGAACACAACCGTATTCCACTAGAGTCATGTAAATAGAACAATTTGTCTTCTATCTGGAATTTACTTCTAAAGGTTAGATCAATTATCAAGAATTCAAGACAATTGAGTTTTTTTTGAGTAGCATGATTGAGGCAAACCTGGAGAAGTAGGACCATCTAACAAAATATTCATATAAACCATGTCATATGAAATTATATATCAATAGGTTCTAACAAATCTAGCCCAGTTTCAGTTCTCAAACGTATCGTGAGATACGCGTTACGTATCGTATCGGATGTGTATCGCTCGATACAGTTTGATACACTTTCATTAGCAATATAGCGACGGATACGTAACGCTGATGGCATGTATCGTATCGTACGATACGTATCGAGTATCGCTCAATACTGATAACAGAGATGTCTACTCGCCTATCCGGGGCTTCTATTCTTGAATACTTCCATTTTGGTGTGAAAGGAGCTATTCAAACTCATCCTTTTGGTCTTATTGGTAATTTTGAATGATCAAACTTCAAACACTGAAAATTTATTAGTGAAACGAAGTTTTGGACCCGTGGGTATACTGTATATAACTGAAAATATTTGTGGTGTTAGTAATCGTAGTGGGCAATATCAGGATAATACGAACAAAGGATGATAGCTTAAATGTGAACGGCATACCTGTGGGTCGTTACGAAGTTTGGAGGGGGTAATCTTCTTCATTTTCGAGAATGAAGATATGTCTAGTTGTCTACTCGCCAATTCGGGGCTTCTATTCTTGAATACTTCCATTGTGGTGTGAAAGGAGCTATTCAAATTTCAAACTCATCATTTGGTCTTATTGGTAATTTTGAATGATCAAACACTGAAAATTTAATAGTGAAACGAAGTTTTGGACCCGTGGGTATACTGTATATAACTGAAAATATTGTGATGCTAGTAATCGTAGTGGTCAATATCAGGAAAATACGAACAATCAGAACAAGGATATCAATCCGAACCAACATCAAAATCACTAATTTTAATCTTGAGTGTCACAAAATCTTAACCTTATTTTGACCGAGAAAAAATATAGGGTAATTACCAGTTGAGTAACACCCGTTTATCTCTTTGAACAAGACCACCACCAACAGGCCTTTTCCCAGTTTGACCAGGGTCGGCTACATGGATCACACTTTTCCACCTGCGTCTGTCCAAATTCATTTCCTCCCTTAGGTTAGATTTGACTAAGCCATGTATAATTGTCTCTACCCAGGTTTGTTTTGGTCTTCCTCTCCCTCGTCTACAGCCGTTGATCTGAACAGTATCACTTCTCCTAACTGGTGCATCCAACGGCCTACGCTACACATGACCAAACAACCTTAAACATTTCTCTCTCGTCGTCTTCAATAGGTGGAAAGTCCAGCATTTTTCTAATTGGGTCGTTGCATATCCTATCTCATAATTGCCCACATACTGAATTTGGATTCTAAAGCGTTCACACTTTTAAAGATTACATGGTAGCATAAGGGGTGCATAGTAAGATTACATTTTTCTTACTATCTCTCTCTTTACATATCTTCTCTATTTCATGTAACCCATTGGGTGATCTCTGCGAAATTCGGTTTCTTCCTTGTTCCAACATCTCCCAACCCCTAGTCCGCCACCAACACCTGCAATCGCCACCCTGCCAAAACAACTCCACTGCGTTGCTGTACATTTTAGAGCCACTGAAATATACCACTGAATGTAATCTATTGGTGCGCCATCTATTAGGTGTGTGGCTAAATGAAATATGGAGTTTCTGTACAGTTGAACAATTAATTTCTTAGAAAGTTCCAAACTATTAAATTGGAGAGTAATTAGGATATTTTTTTTTACCTGATGTAAAACTATTTCAGGTAGCATCTGAACCGATATGGCGAGAGCCTAGTTTATGGATCAACACAGTATCTGAGCTATGAGGCAAAACCAACCAGCAAGAACATAACCATGATGTATGAGAATGGAGAGTCCTCTAAATTAGCTTCACATGAAGCAAAGAATTCTCAATCTAGATTACCCTGCCGGGAGACCTATCCACCTTTTGTAGACAATAGACTTCAATTATCTGGGATATGGCCATATGGGTATATCCAAGAGAACTAAGAGAAGAATCTTGCCAAAAAGAAAGAAGGTTTGATGTGCAGCATATATTTGCATGTTCAACTGACTTGGGTGAGAGATATTGGAATTCACGGAGAATATGTAGTTTGGAGCTGTATTGTCCTTGATCAAGATACCATAGTAGCTTGGTGGCATAGTTGTCAATGCTTGGATGTGATTCGTATATCAATAATAGGGTTTTCTGTATCATGTTTTGTATAGCTACGGACACCCTTTCGTGGCCAAGGGCATTACAAATTCTAAAAGAAAAAGAATTTAGTGGATTCTTGGCTGTTACATATCAAAATAAGGGACATCTTCTTCTCCACTAGTTAAGAAGAAGAAGTGGAGGAGTAGATTTCTCTCATTTGAATGTGTAATGCTTAGTGTCCATTCATTTCGTGCCTAAGTGACTTGGAAAACATAGTTGTTGAAATCAGACCAACAATTCAGCTAAAAACCAGTAATAGGACCAGGTTCCAGGTCCAATTATTAGAATGGTTATGCTAGTGAACATGTTGAAACCCATTAAGCAGTCCCTTACACGGAGAAATAGACTGGGTATGACCCTCTTGCGCCTCCAATCAAATGGGAAAGTTCTCCCCTAGCAATTCTGAATTGGATCAATTGGGCGGCTGGCAAGCTCTATATCACCATATCCATTTAAAACAAGATAAACAACTTATTTAAGATTTTGTCATTGTAATAAGATTTGAGAATAATTTACATCATATTCCGATGTATAATAGGAATAGCAACGTATATTTTAGTCGCCTATCAAAAAGAGCCTCACAGTTTATGCACTTCCCTCTTTAGCTCGTATAACTTTAACCAAATTTATGAGGTATATGCATTTTCAGTTGTCTGGTGCTGGTACTTCTTGCTGACAATGCTAGTATTTTATTTGTAAAGACACATACTGCACCTGTTAATGAAATTGTAATAATTACGAACTTCTAATGAAAAACAAATAAAATAAAAAGATAAGAGAAGTACTCATCAGTGCTTGAACCACGTTCAAAGCTCTACAGTTATCAAGGCTAATGGGGCTGAGAAAAACTGGAACTGCAGACCTTGATGAGTAAAGGACTCACATCTCTTACTGTACACACAAGTAGGGAACCTGCGGACTGAAACAGGTTGTGGTCAACCAGTCACAAGACTCTCATGCCAGACTAGAGAGACAATGAGCGGGCACATAGACCTATTTAAATACTGCCATAAATTCTCAGGGAAGAGGAAGGAGAGAAAGAAGACCATTCATAATGTCATAAATTCAGGGGCAGTACTAAGTCTAATACTTCATTTTACTTATCGAATTATTGTCTTACAATAGAATAAATGACAAATTAGATGTGGTGAGAATCTGGAGATACCCCAGAAGGGTTAAATTCAGCTCAGCAGATGCTCATTCTATTTGTCAAAGTATCCTACATTCTAACACAATTGTCTGTCTCTTAGGAACTCACATACAGCGTACATGGAACATACCATACATCCTTGTAGTTAACAACATATCTAACAAAGAACGGCCAAAATAATTCTCCTGATGCAAAATCCAATTAATCCTCAGCTGCGAATTTCTCATCTCGAGAACTGTACTTCCATCATCAGTTTGGAAAATTTGGCATTTTTTTAGATAAATTTTTCAGCTTAGCTACCTGACAATGTTCCTCTGCCTTGGATGAGAAGGTGGGGTTAGCTCGGGCCTTCAGCCAGCTTTTGCTATGAATGTTAGTGTAGTTATGCTTTGAAAATTCAGTTCATCCAGCCAAACACACTTTAGAGCTAAGAGATGTGGCTCCCAACTTTTTTGCTTGACGACTATTAGTTCGAATACGAGTCTTCCTCCAAGACATTTATGGAACAGTCGCTCATAAACCTGGTATGCTGCCTCATTATATCTGCTGGAGAACTGCTGAATGACCGAGTATGGGCTTAAAGTGAGTTGGTAAGGAGGTTTGGCGGAATAACTTCATCTTGCATGCAAGTATATCATTTTGATTTACAGAAACTACAGTAGATTGAGAGAAGATTTTTTAGTTGGGATTTGGTAAAAATGGACGGGTAGGATGATAAGCAGGATATCAAGGTTGTTATCAACAATTTATTTCCATCTGCCCCCTCTTATTTTCATAACAAGAATATAGATTGAGTCAGCATTGCATAAACACAGTGACCCAGATACATATGGTCCATTGCCTTGTTGGTAGCAACTCAGATAGTTTTGCTTGTTGAGTGAGCATTCAAATGTCTTGAACAACATTATGTGGTGGTCCATGGTCACCACATCCACACATTTATTCAGAAATAATCATCTGTCAGCGAGACCCGCCAGAAATGATTATTTCTGAATATATGTGTGGTTGTGATGGCCTTGGACGACCACATCAGCGGTAATCCAAGACCAGTAATGACCTTTTCTTGTCCTACTGCATACAACCATGACAATCACCTTTTGTGTACAAAATTACAGGTATATGATTGATCTGAATCCAACATGGATAGTTTGAGCCCATCCTATCCAAACGAACCCAAAATGATTTGTGCTGCAAGCATATAAAGGGTGGTTGAAGGTTTTTAAAATCTTCATCAAAGCTATAGGAGTCCTGGATTCATACAATTGAAAAAATCTGTATGAGAAAAAAACTACTTGAGCAGATGGCTAATGTTGAATATATAGATTGGGAGTAGTAGAGTTATATTTCTTGTATCAACTATGTGGAGTCTGCTTTCTGAGAATGAATTTGTTTGATCTTATAGGTTATTCTGTTTGGACTTGTTTCCTGCACGATCAAGAATCTGACCTCACCCTATTTTGTTGATTGCAGTTTTTGATCCTTACAAAGGTAACAAAGTGGACCTTCTTGCCCCCAAACTAATCTACATTGCCCTAAACTTGGGTGGCTTAGCACTCGGCGTATGGAAGGTTAGTTCCCGTTTTCGTTGTTACTTGAATACTTAAAATATCTTAAATGTCTCTGCATCTCATAGTTATTTTGGTCCTTTGTCACAGCTCAATACATTGGGTCTTCTTCCAACTCATGCATCAGACTGGGTTTCGTCACTTGCCCCTCCCCAGGTTCGGTTCTTGTAATCTCTTAAAATTGGGTTTGTTTGTTGCATTCAAAGTTTATTCTTTGGCCCGGTTATTATATAAGTTGTAGGGAAGTGGGTAAAGCAACCTAGTTTACTTATATATGCATGTTCGCGAGTGGATGAAATTGTCTTTTTTCGTTCAGCTGAGTTGTGCTTTATGAAATACTGCACTTGCTATTGCGTATTCACAGACGTGTCCTTCCCTTGTTTCAGGAGGTGGAGTACTCAGGCGGGGGCTTGCCTTTCTATTAACAAACATGCACAGGTGGTTCGACTTTGGAGACAATAGCTAAGTTATCATAGAATCGAAGCTGTCTTATTGCTGCGCCATAAACTGTGTCTTGTTGATCTCTGGAGATGCTAACTTAGTTTTGGACCTCACATGGCATGTTCTGGTTCAGCGAGTACGATTTCACAGACACAAGAACTTGTGGTTTTGGGTATTTATTGTTTGTATGGTCTTATTTACCCATGCTTGATTTTATTGTGATCAAATTCACCCGTTTTATTCACAACAATGACTGGGTGTGATACTGTTCTTTAGGAAATGTAATATTACTATAGACAACTCTTTTAACTGTCAGACAACTTTGATATTCCCCGGGCAATGTCAGCTTATTTGATTCCATTGACCTCGAATCCCACAATACTGAGTTCATACTTCCATTCTGGAATATTCTGAAATTATGTACTCGGTTTCAATTTCATGAAAAGCGACAACTTTATAAGCGTAGTAGCCTAGAAGCACCTATTTGGGGGGGGGGGGGGGGGGGGGGGGGGGGGGGGATGGAAAAGCTTTTGGGTTTTCTCATGAACTTCGGGTACTTTTATGTCCATAATTTACTGCCATTTTTAACTTTTCAATGTATGATCGAATCCGTAACTCAACTAGCAAAATTTCACTTTAAGTCATTAATCTTTTCGTAGTATTAACAATTTATTTTGTTCTCTATGATCGAATCCGTAACTCAACTAGCAAAATTTCACTTTAAGTCATTAATCTTTTCGTAGTATTAACAATTTATTTTGTTCTCTCGCATGACGCTAATGTTGAAGGGGAGAGTTGTGCAGTCTTATCCACGCTATTCTTTTGGTCCAAAAAAGACATTTATTCGGGTCTCTGAAGAGCAAAAATATGGTCTTCAAGTGCTAAACATTGATGTTATTTTTCCTGATAAACGAGTAAAACTTTACTAAAATCGAACATAATATCGTTTCAGAGAAGTCAAGACCGGATCATTTCGATTCGATGGTTGCCTTGTCTTGATTTCCGATATCAGGTGACATATATGACTTAATTCAATATAACAACTCAAAGTCAAGTTTTCACATGATTTCTATTTCTTTCAGAGGAGTCTAAGTAAGTACATGGTTTGGGTTTTCTCATGAACTTCGGGTACTTTTATGTCCATAATTTACTGCCATTTTTAACTTTTCAATGTATGATCGAATCCGTAACTCAACTAGCAAAATTTCACTTTAAGTCATTAATCTTTTCGTAGTATTAACAATTTATTTTGTTCTCTATGATCGAATCCGTAACTCAACTAGCAAAATTTCACTTTAAGTCATTAATCTTTTCGTAGTATTAACAATTTATTTTGTTGTCTCGCATGACGCTAATGTTGAAGGGGAGAGTTGTGCAGTCTTATCCACGCTATTCTTTTGGTCCAAAAAGACATTTATTCGGGTCTCTGAAGAGCAAAAATATGGTCTTCAAGTGCTAAACATTGATGTTATTTTTCCTGATAAACGAGTAAAACTTTACTAAAATCGAACATAATATCGTTTCAGAGAAGTCAAGACCGGATCATTTCGATTCGATGGTTGCCTTGTCTTGATTTCCGATATCAGGTGACATATATGACTTAATTCAATATAACAACTCAAAGTTAAGTTTTCACATGATTTCTATTTCTTTCAGAGGAGTCTAAGTAAGTACATGGTTGTGCGCCTAAACATAGTGGCGAGAAATGCCACATTTGACTTTTAAAAAGACAAACAAAAGTTAATAAGTGTCATGAGTTGCTCCTCTTGTCGTAGATTGACTTTGAGGCAGGGATTTTCTTACATCGTATGGGCTCATACTAACGACGAATAGTTTAACAATGACAATTCGCATCGTCACCTACATACAAAAACGGTCACGTGTAGGCCCAAATATGTCATAGAGGGGGACGTGTTATAAAATCCTACATTGAACATTTAAAAAGAAAAGCAAGAATTAAAAGAAGTACAAGAGTTAACATGTCATGAAAGAACTTCGTAATGTTCCACCTCATACACAGAAATAGGCTCAGTCTTGAAACCGATACATAGAGTAGCGGTTTTAAAGCCTGAAACCAATACTTAGTCTCGGTTCTCATCTTCACAAAAGCATATGAAAACCGAGTTTCTGACTATCAATTTCGATTCAAAACCGATGATGAATGTATCGGTACTTTTGTTCACAACTTCCAACTTCTTGGCAAAAACAAAATTCGTTTGGAGGAACGGGGAAAGACAGAGAGAGAGAGACAAAAACAAAAACACGCAGAGAGAGAGAGGAGAAATTTTTGTTTGCTCTTAGAGTAAATGACGTGTCGTTGCTCTAACCATACAACAGAGAACACGTATTGAAGAAAGAGAATGAGTGACAGACAAAAGAAAGTGGATTCTTACATATCTCTGACGTGTCCTATGATGTATGAATTAGAGTACCATGTCACATTTGCTCTTGGAGCAAGCAATAATTACTAAAGAGAGAGATTGTAAAAACCAAATTTGTTGGTTTTGCATATCTGCTTATGATGATTCGGGAAGGACGGATAGAGAGAAACAGAGGGACAGAGACAAGGAGAGACATATACCTTCACTCTGAGGATTTGGTCGCTGGAAATTTTTCCGCCATCACAGGAAATCAAGGGGGAGGTAATGAGGACGTTGCGGGAAAATGAACAAGGGATAGAAGTCTAAAACCGATATAGAAAGTTAGAAACTGTCGGTATATAAGCGAGTAAACTGATATCTGAATTATAAATTTTAGAGGGTCTCTGCGTGAAACTGGTACTTCATGTCTCGGCTTTAAAACAAGCCATTTATGTGTTTTGTGTCAGATGGAGGTTATTTCGGTTTTTTCCGGCCGCAACAGGTTTGTTTGGGTGAAAAATTCCAAGAGCGGATTCAAGTGAAATCGTGCGTGGGCTATAGCCCCCACTCAACTTTATCAAATTGTAAATTTACCCTATGTTTTGTCCAGTAAATTCAGTTTCACTACCACATAAATTTAACAATATCCCCTATTACTTATGTTTATCCATCAAAATACTACTCCCTCCGTCCCACCAGATATGTTAATCTTACCTTATTTGGACGTACCACAAGATATGTTAAATTGTCCAAAATAACAACTTTTTACTTGGAAAATACAATCTTGCCCTCTTTAAAACTTGGTGACTCACCTTCCACTAACCAGTTTTCCACAATAAGATGGGGGGGGGGTACTTGAGACATTTTGTGGCTTTTTTTATAAAAGCAACTCCCTCCTCCTTTTCACCTATCTGGTGGGACGGATGGAGTATATTTTTAGAATTTAGCCCCACTATGAAAAAATTCAGGATCCGCCCCTAGCGGGTCACTCGTTATGTTAATTGTTTTAAGAAACTTAAAAGTGCGCAACTAGGGTGGTAGCTTAAGTGGTAGAGCATTTGAATTCCCTACATGATTTTCCGGGTTCAAACCCGACTGACGACAAAAAAGGGTAAATTACAGATAGATGACCTGTGGTATTGGCTCGGTTCGGATAAGTGACCCGTAGTTTCAAAAGTTTCACTTAGCTGACATGTGCTTTGGTCCGTGTATCAGTCAAGTTTTCCGTCCATTATTCCGTCTGTTGACTTAGACCAGGGCTAGCGAACGGTTGGGTTCACAGAAATCACTTCGACTGAGACCAGCAATGGTGAGAGAGATGGGAGAGACGACTGAGGAGAGGATCGATTGTTAGAGACAGTTGCGTCTACAATTGAGGAGAGCATCGATTGGAGCCCCGATTGGTTCTATACTACAAGAACACTGTAAGTTTGATTGCTATTTAAACCATCACAGTACCCTACTATTTTCCTAGTATTTTTGATTTCTACCCAAGTTCTGTTCTTTCAGGTGAAGATGTATCAACAACATTGGGTTGGTTTTGAAATCATTGTTACTTGTCGAACTGTTCTTCACTTCGACTTTTAGGGTTTTTATTAAATGCTATTTTTTCAATTTTCCAAAGACTTAATATGAAGTATACAGTACCCTCACTGTATACTTTCCATTGTTTCCATTGTTGGCTGTGTTTCTATCGTTTGATACTTTCCATTGATTCAATCTTCCATTTTTTTTCAATCCTCCAAATGCTTATTTTCCATTGTTGTTTGTGTTTGTCATTTGTACAGATGGGGGAGCCATTGTTTAATTTGAGGTTCACCATGGTGGGGAATTCATCACATTGTCTGAGGTAGCCTATATGGGGGGAACTATAGATGAATATAATAGGTATGATGCTGACTTCATAAGTCATATTCAGTTGAACAAAATGGCATTAGACTTGGGTTACAGTAGTATAAGTGAGATATTCTACCTAGCTCTTGGGTGCTCTCTTCAGACTGGTCTTAGGACTATCATTAATGAAGATGATGTGTACTATATGATTGAAATATGCAAGCTATCACAGGACTTTACTATTGACTTGTACTTGGTTCCTGGTAGTGGTCCATTAAGTACACAGATGGCATATTGTTGGAATAGGTGTCCTAGAGGCAATCTATATTTAGTATGAACGATGTTTTGGCTAGAATATTCATTTATCATTTGTTGTAATATTTAATATAATGAAGTCCTTAGATGCAATGTGTTGTTTATCTTAAATATCCCTAGTCCATTATATTGGTTAATAGGACGATCAAATATAGACTAGTATGTGTGTAGATTGATATGGAGATATCAAGTCTAACACATGGGTATGCATTAGGATAAATGGCATACTGGATTTACCCACGACGATAAGGATACATTAGATTATGTCGAAGTCACAATCGCTTCTCGTAGTGCTAATAATATGGTAATCCTTATACTTGAAGTCATTAGATACTCTAGTTGTGGAATATCGTGCTTTGATGTTATCCAATGTTGCGCCTTAACCGGGTAACTATAAAGATAGCTATCGGGCATGACTGGAAGCAAGCTTAGAGATCGTAGTGACGTATAGAGGATTTTTTCATCCCACATAATGGGAGCAAATATCCATGGCCACTCGAGGGATGGTGGTTATTGAATGTCTGGCCAGACTCTGATAAATCAATATGGAGATATTGATGTTATCTGCTTGCATGAGCATATTTCCAGGATCGAGAAACTATGGATTTGATATATGAGTGTGAATATTATGTCTCGTGTCCAATCCGGATATGGAGACAAAAGGGATAATACAATATGAGATATTGGGCACAAGGTTTGTCGGGATCACTGACTTATTTCTATTAGTTGGGTGGCATGGATGTGTTGCTAGACACCGCTCCATGTTAGTAATAAGTTACTACCAACTAAGTAGAAACCTATGGGGTCACACACCGGATGGATTAAATTGGATATAGGTATTAGTTAGTTGGACTAATTAATAAAAGGATCATAACGAACCACAATCAAACTTAGTGGGACTAATTTGTAAGTGGGCTAATCCATTTACAAATCATTATTGAGAGAACTTAACAAAGAAAGAGAGGAGAGCAAGCTGGGAAGGCCGAACCCCCCCCCCCAAACCCGTCCGCCCCTATGCCGTCGGCCACA
The DNA here is from genome assembly GCA_023055425.1 of Linanthus parryae. NCBI lineage: Eukaryota > Viridiplantae > Streptophyta > Magnoliopsida > Ericales > Polemoniaceae > Linanthus > Linanthus parryae. The sequence goes on from JALGPY010000001.1 coordinate 131,117,580, forward strand.
CCAAGGCAAGGCCTTGATGCTCCGTTTTGCGTGATCATCCTCCTCATCCTTCCGTTGCTAGGTGAGAAGGAATACAATCAATATCCATGGTGTGGATATTCATAGAGACGAAGACACTATTCTTCGTGTGATCTCCTAAACCAAGGTACACATCTTCTATGCTCTTATCATGTTATGATAGCTCTTCCTGTGATCCTTGGTGGACTTTAAGTAGGATTTTTTTTTATTCCACTGCGTTACCTACGTCAAAACCCAACAGTGGTATCAGAGCCACAGGTCGTAGCGCATGATTTTATGTGTTACGATTTCAGTTTATACGTTTTATTCATATTACGCGAAACTGAAATTAATTGGCATAGTAGATGCAAACTGAATTTGACTCAAGATAAACAAGATATAATTTAACATTGGATGTGTAAATTGGTGACTTTAATCACATAGGATGTGAATAATTGGGTTCTTTAAAAATTAGGGTTCTTGGGCACATAATTGGGAAAAAGGGTTTCTCCAATTATGGAAACAACTATGTTTGGAAACAAAGCAATGAATTGTTCTGGAAACAATTCCAAATGAGGTTCGGCCCCCCTAAGGGGACCGCCCCCTTGCCTTGCCTCCCAAGCTAGGCTCGTCCAAGGGTTTGGGCCGGCCTAGCGTGCGGCCTAGCCGCGCGTGAGGCTTGGCCGACCGCCCCAAGGCCTAGCCTTGGTCCTTGGGTGGTTTGGCCATGTTGGATGGTGGAATCCTTGGACCGTTGTGGTCCCATTTGCCCAATTTCAACTAAAATCGAACAAGTGCGTTAAAATTAATTTTAACTGTATTATGTGCTTTGTTGCATGGTGGATGTATATGGCCTAGGTTGTTGATGTTTGTGTTTGTTGTGGTTTGGTTTACTGCCTGCGAGCTGATCATCTTCTCAACATGTGAGGTTTTATTTATTTATTCTAGATTTTAGGCTAGGATTAGAAATATTAAGATGATAGCCAAGAGCATGGAGAAGAAGACCGGAGGACCAAAGAAGCCACAAAGACGATGAAGGTCCCATCCTAGACGCGTGCAGCTATGGTGGAGCACATGGAGATGATTTTGACACTTTAGGGCATATATATATTATCATTGGCTTGGTAATATCTTAGTCTAGGGGCCATATCCATGCCACATTAATTTTTCTTTTGTGGATGTTTATTATTTATGTCTTGTTATTTATTTGTGTGTGTATGGCGATACTAGCAAAACGTTAACAAGATAATAATAAACAATTTCGATCTTTTATTGTGGATTGCCCTATCCAAATAAGTAGATCATGTTGATGGGATCAACCAAACGGATAATGACTATTAAATCCCTCAATTGAAATATTGTGTTTTGCCTTCTCTTGCCTAAACACCCTTCATCCCTGCGATCTGTCCTTGAGAAGGACAAACAGTCTGGAACGAATTTCCTTGACTGGTACAGAAACTTATGGATCGTCCTTAAGCAAGAAAAAAGATGTACGTCTAAGACAATCCTATTCCAGAACCACCCCAGGATGAGTCTGTTCTAGCCGATATAAGAGCACGTCAGAAACATATAGATGATTCTAATGATGTGACTTGCCTCATGCTCTGCACCATGACCTCTGATCTTCAGAAGCAACACGAGAACATGGAAGCTTATGATATGATCATACACTTGAAATTGTTGTTTCAGGAACAGGCAAGGCATGAGCGGTATGAATTGTCCAAAGCACTGTTCCAGAGCAGACTCGCATAAGGGAACCCAGTTGGGCCTCATGTACTCTGAATGATGGGGTACATTGAGAACCTCACGAGGCTGGGGTTCCCACTCGGCCAAGAGTTGGCTACTGATCTTGTCTTGCAATCGTTGACTGACAGTTATAACCAGTTCATTATGAACTATAACATGAACGAGATCAGTAAGACTCTGCCAGACTTGTTGAACATGCTAAAGACAGCTGAACAGAGCATCAACAAAGGAAAGGGCAAGGCCATAATGATGGTGAATAGGAGGAAGGTCAAGGGAGTTGCCTCTACTTCTAAAGGAAAGCTCAAGAAAGTTGCAAAGTTCAATGAAGCCTTAAAACCTAATGGGGGCGTGGCTAAAGGTGATTGTCACTACTGTAGCCAGCCGGGTCACTGGAGGAGGAATTGTCCCAAATATCTGGAGGATAAGAAGCTTGGAATAGTGATTCCACCACCACTAGGCATTTTTGTTATAGACGTCAATCTATCTATTTCTTCATCTTGGGTATTGGATACTGGATGTGGTTCTCACATTTATCGAAATGTGCAGAATTTGAAAAGAAGTAGAAGATTGGCTAAAGGAGAGATAGATATGCGCGTCGGGAATGGATCAAAAGTTTTTGCATTTTCTATAGGAGTTTATGAACTATCTTTTCCTTCTGGACTTATTTTAGAATTAGACAATTGCTATTATGTGTCTGCTATGAGCAGAAACATTATTTTTGTTTGTTGTTTGGACGAGAAGGGTTTTTCTATTTCAATAAAGGACAAGTGTTGCTCCATTTATTTTGATAGTATGCACTATTGTAGTGCGCATCTGTCTAATGGATTGTATATCCTTGATCCAAATAATTCCATCTATAACATAAATACTAAAAGGATTAAATCTAATAATTTAAATCCTTCATATCTATGGAGCTGTCGTTTAGGCCATATAAATGAGAAACGCATATCTAGACTCCATAAGGATGGACTTCTAGACTCATTTGATGTGGAATCATATGAGACATGCGAGTCTTGTTTATTGGGAAAAATGACAAAGTCCCCTTTCAATAAGAAATGTGAGAGGACTAGTGAGTTACTAGCACTCATACATACCGAGGTATGTGGGCCGTTTCCACGCCTGCCAGATGTGGTTACACCTACTTCATTACGTTTATTGATAATTTCAGTAGATATGGATTGTATACCTTATGAAGGCCAAATCTGAATCCTTTAAATTGTTCAAGGAATTCAAGAATGAAGTAGTGAAGCAACTTGGTAAAAGTATTAAGGCTCTACGATCGGATCGTGGAGGAGAATACTTGAGCCAAGAGTTTGACGAGTATCTTAGAGAGTGCGGGATAGTGTCCCAACTCACTCCACCCAGAACGCCACAATGGAATGACGTATCCGAGAGGAGGAATCGCACACTATTAATATGGTGCGATCTATGATGTGTCAAACGGATCTTCCAATATCATTTTGGGGACATGCTCTATTGAATGCAGCTTTTACCATTAACCGTGTTCCATCCAAATCAGTCATGAAGACACCATATGAGATATGGACTGGGAAGCGCCCCATAGTGTCGTTTATGAAGATTTGGGGTTGCGATGTCTATGTAAAGCGTTTACAAACAGACAAGCCCGGGCCCAAAGCGGATAAGTGTAAGTTTGTGGGATATCCTAAGGAATAGAAAGGATATTATTTCTACACCGAGAACAAAGTGTGTGTAGCTCGGACCTGCTTATTTCTAGAAAGAGAGCTAGTCTATGAAGAAGCAAGTGGGAGGACTGTAGAACTTGAAGAAATTCAAGAACCACAAACCACTGAACCGATGATGGAGCATGAACATGAACCGCAAGATGTTATGGAAGAACCTGTTTAAGTGACACATGAACTCCGTAGGTCAGGGAGGGTACATCATGAGCCAAAGAGGTACATAATTCTCGTGACTGAGCCAGATTACATACCACTCATGGGATGAGCTTGCAACCTACGGGGAGGACATAAAAGGCCCAGACTCCTAGTAGTGGCTAGAATCCATGAGATCCGAAATGGATTCCATGTATACCAACAAATTATGGGCTCGACCCATAGGGTGCAAGTGGGTCTTCAAGAAGAAGACCGACATGAATGGCAAGATAGTTTCCTACAAGGGGCGATTGGTGGCTAAAGGTTATAGACAGATTCATGGTATTGACTATGATGAGACCTTTTCACCAGTTGCATGACTAAATCCATTCGAGTCCTACTTGCTATTGCAGCCTACTATGACTACGAGATTTGGAAAATGGATGTCAAAACAGCGTTCCTTTATGGAAACCTCCTCGAGGATGTGTATATGACACAACTGGAGGGTTTTGAGGATCCAGAGAATGCCAATAAAGTTAGTAAGATAAAAAGAGCCATTTATGGATTAAAGCAAGCTTCTAGGAGTTGGAATCGATGTTTTGATGACGCAGTTAATGAGTTTGGCTTCATCAAGAACGAAGATGAGCCCTGTGTTTACAAGAAGGTTAGTGGGAGCTCTGTAGTGTTTATAGTCTTGTATGTGGATGCCATACTACTCATTGGAAACGATATTCCTACTTTGCAATCTGTTAAAGATTGGCTAGGAAAGTGTTTCGCAATGAAGGACTTAGGGGATGCAGCTTATATACTTGGTATCTAGATCTTTAGGGATAGATCTAGAAAGCTGCTCGGCCTAAGCCAAAATACATATATAGCAAGGTGTTGAAAAGGTTCAACATGCAAGATTCCAAGAAGGGATTCTTGCCCATGTCGCATGGAGTCACTCTCTCTAAGACTGATTGTCCTTCCAATGAGATTGAGAAGGACCGAATGAGTAGGATACCCTATGCTTCGGCCATAGGATCCATCATGTATGCCATGTTGTGTACTAGGCCAGACATATCATAAGCGTTGAGTATAGTAAGCATATATCAGTCCAATCCAGGTGAGAGTCGATGGATTGCAATCAAGAACATCCTCAAGTAATTGAGAAGAACTAATGATGTGTTCTTGATATTTGGAAGTAAGGAAGAGTTTAGTGTAATTGGTTACAATGATGCAAGCTTTCAAACCGAGAAAGATGACTATAGATCGCAGTCGTGATACATTTTTTGCCTGAATGGAGGAGCTGTGAGCTGGAAGAGTTCCAAGCAAGGGACAGTTGCTGATTCTACAACTGAAGTTGAGTACATTGCTGTTGCGGAAGCAGCAAAAGAGGAATTTTGGATAAAGAAGTTTATCACTGAGCTCGGTGTGGTCCCTAGCATCGTGGATCCCATGGAGTTGTAATGCGACAACTCCGGAGCGATCGCACAAGCCAAGGAACCAATATCACACCAGAAATCAAAGCATGTACACAGGAGATTCCATCTTATTCGTGATATGATCGATAGAGGAGATGCGAAGATGTGCAAGATTCCAACAGATGACAATCTTTCAGATCCGCTCACAAAGCCACTTGCGCAGCGAAAGCATGAAGGGCACACTAGATCTATAGGCATACGAGATGCACCATATTGGCTCTGACTGTTGGAATAGGTTCCCTAGAGGCAATCTATATTTAGTATGAACGATGTTTTGGCTAGAACATTCATTTATTATTTATTGTGATATTTAATATAATGAAGTCCTTAGATGCACCAGATGTGATGAACCCACAAGTAGAAATCACCCATAAAAATCGGTTGATAAGGGGAGGGTGCTCATGTGTCTATATACCACCTGCTAGTCCCATAACTAGCCGATGTGGGACAAGCCCACACCTCCAGAATCATGACAATCCACCACGCTCTGCTACCAGCGTCCTCGACGAAATTCACTCTAGGTAGCTTTCACTCTGGCGGTCTCTTGCCCCAGTTAGCCCTCTCCTAGGTAGACCATCCGCGAAGCCGCAGCCGTCCGATCCCATACTCGCTCAGCTGCGTCCGGTCCAAAAATGTGTTGTTTATCTTGAATATCCCTAGTCCATTATATTGGTTAATAGGACGATCAAATATAGACTATTATGTGTTTAGATTGATATGGATATATCAAGTCTAACACATGGGTATGCATTAGGAGTAATGACATACTGGATTGACCCACGACGAGAAGGATACATTAGATTATGTCGAAGTCACAATCGCTTCTCGTAGTGCTAATAATATAGTAATCCTTATACTTGAAGTCATTAGATACTCTAGTTGTGGAATATCATACTTTGATGTTATCCAACGTTGCGCCTTAACCGGGTAACTATAAAGATAGCTATCGGGCATGACATGAAGCACGCTTGGAGATCATAGTGACGTAGAGAGGATTTGTGTCTCTCACATAATGGGAGCAAATATCCATGTCCACTCGAGGGATGGTGCTTGTTGAATGTCTAGCCAGACTGAGAAAAAACAATATGGAGATATTGATGTTATCTGCTTCCATAAGCATATTCCCAAGATCGAGAAACTATGGATTGGTTATACGAGTGTGACTATTATGTCTCATGTCCAATCAGAATATGGAGACAAATGAATAATACAATATGAGATATTGGGCACAAGGTTTTTCGGGATCGCTGACATATTTCTATTAGTAGGGGTGGCATGGATGTGTTGCTAGACACCGCTCCATGTTAGTAATAAGTTACTACAAACTAAGTTGAACCATATGGGGTCACACACCGGATGGATTAAATTGGATATAAATATTAATTAGTCAGACTAATTAATAAAAGGATCATAACGCAACCACAAGCAAACGTAGTGGGACTAATTTGCAAGTGGGCTAATCCATGTAAGGACATGATTAGTATTGAGGCTTTTATGTAGTTAATAAAGAGTTATGACTATATAAAGGAACTCTGGCTTGTTAATTATAAAAAAAAAGACAAGTCATTATCTACAGAACTTAACAAAGCAAGAGAGGAGAGCAAGTTGGGAAGGCCGAACCCCCCCCCCCCCACCAACCCGTCCACCCCTTTGCTGTCGGCCAGACCAAGGCAAGGCCTTGGTGCTCCGTTTTGCGTGATCATCCTCCTCCTTCTTCCGTTGCTAGCACATCGCGGTGAGAAAGAATCCAATGAAGATCTAAGGTGTGGATATTCATAGAGACGAAGATACTATTCTTCGTGTGATCTCCCAAACCAAGGTACACATCTTCTATGCTCTTATCATGTTATGATAGCTCTTCGTGTGATCCTTGGTGGGCTTTAAGTAGGATATTTTTTTCATTCCACTGCGTTACCTACGTCAAAACCCAACAGTGGTATCAGGTGAGTGAAGTTGCTGCAGATGTGGATGAGGTTGTAGGTGATGATTGTTTTGACAGTGAAGCTGGTGAAAGTGATAGTGAAGATGAGTACATACCATCTGAAGATGAAGAAGGTGCCAGAGAAGATGAGCCAGAATGACTGAGGGAAGGTTTGGAAGGACCTCATGATGATGGCATATTCATGTCAAATATTAATGTTAGAAATGAAGAGCATGTTGAACACAATAATGTTACAGCTGAAGACTTCTTGGAGGATCCAATAGCTGATGATGACTTGAGGCCTTGTTGTGATTCTGATGAAGAGAACTTGCAGGAAAATCCTGAATTTAATGAGGAAACAAATATGGCAAATCCAAAACTAATGGTAATACTGAAATTCAAGAATGTTTATGCGTTCAGGGATGCCCTGTTGGAGTATTCTGTTAGAGAGGCTGTGGATTACAAGTTTAAGTTGAACCACAGATACAAGGTGTCTACTGTGTGTGTTAATGGATGTGGATGGTCCATTTATGCTTCACACTTGAAGAATGAGAGGACTTTTCAGATCAAGACATTCAATCCTAAATTTTTGTGTGGGAGATCATTCCATAACTCTCAGGTGACTCATACATATCTTGCCAAGAAGTATCTACAGCACTTCAAGGACAACAGAATATGGGAGCTAGAGGCCATTCAAAAACATGTTAGGACATATTTGTGTTTGATCATCAGTAGAATGCAAGCTTATAGAGCAAGGACATTAGCCATGAGCGTTATAGATGGTGATGAGAGGAAGCAGTATGCACAACTGTGGCATTATGGCGAGACACTAATGAAGACTAACCCTGGAAGCCTTGTCAAGATGAGTTGTGAATTGATAGAGGCAACAGAAACAGAACCTGACAGGTTGTTCCAGAGGATGTATATCAAATTTCATGCTCAAAAGATAGGGTTCTTAAAGGGGTGCAGAGGTATTGTTGGACTTGATGGTTGCTGGTTGAAGGGAATGTATGGTGGTCATATACTTGATGCAACAAGCAGGGATGGGAATGACAAAATGTTTCCACTTGCAATTGCAATTGTGGAGTCAAAATGCAAGGACTCATGGAGGTGGTTTCTATAGATTCTTGCAAATGATGTTAGGAACCCATTGGTGTTGAATTACATCTTCATTTAAGATAGACAAAAGGGCTTGCACAATCTGGTTGAAGAAATGTTCCCTGGAGTAGAGCACAAAAACTGTATGAGACATATATACACAAACTTTTTGGAAGACTTCAAGGGTCAAGAGCTAAAAGACCAGCTGTAGAGGTGTTCTTCTTCAACAACAGAGAATGAATTCTTAATAAATATAGGGGAGATGCAGAAGCTACATAATGATGCATATGTGTGGTTGTCTAAGATTCCCAAAGAACAGTGGTGCAAGGCTTTCTTCAAGACAACAACAAAAACAGATTATGTGGTGAACAACATGAATGAGACACTTAATGCTATGTTCAAGGAAGCAAGGAGTTTGCCTATATTGTCAGACATAGAATGGATAAGGAAGAGGTTTATGGAAAGGTGGAACACTAAGAGAGTTGGCACGGAGAAGTATGGTGGTCCTATTTTTCCTAACATCCAAGACAAGTTAGAGACATTGAAGTATGAGTCAAGAGTGTACAGTGTTATACCTTCAGGAAGGCTACGATATGAGGTAGACAATGGTGGAACTGACACAAGGCAAGTTGATATCGTGAAGAAGACTTGCAATTGTAGATTGTGGCAGTTGACTGCACTACCTTGTAAACATGTTGTGGCTGCAATAATCAAGAACATGGAGAGGTCAGAGAAGTATGCAGACACATGTTATCTAAAGGAGACTTATTTGGCATGTTACAATGAGATATTTCACCCAATGTCTGGCACAAGTGAGTGGGTTCAGACTAACAGGATACACCACAACCTCCGATTGTATCGAAGCCTGCTGGTAGGCTTAAGTTACTGAGGAGAAGGCAAACTGATGAACCAAGATACCCACATAGAGCTACCAGAAAAGGCAAACTAGTTGAATGTGGAAAATGCCACAAAGTTGGACATAACTCAAGGAGTTGTAAATCCACAGTAACTGGAGAAACAGCTTGGCAAAGGCGAGTAAGACTGCAAAAGGTATTTGTGCTATTTACTGTCAATGTGGGGGTATTTTTGCTATTTTCTGTCAGTGTGGGGGTATTTATGCTATTTAATGTCAAAGTGGGGGGTTTTTTCTGTTATTTACTGTTAATTGGGGTATCTATTACTGTCAATGTGGGGGTATTTGTGCTATTTACAGTCAATGTTGGAGTATTTGTGCTATTTGCTGTCAATGTAGGGGTCTTTCCGTCATTTTGGGAAATTAGACTTCTTGTGTTATTACTGTCATTGTGGGGGTATTTATGCTATTTACTGTTGGAGTATTTGTGCTATTACTTTCATTTTGATGTTGTATAATTTTGACGAGCAAAAAATGATTCAAGGAAAAGGACAAAGACCACCACAGTTGAAGAATCCAACCAAGTTCCACCAAAAAGGCATAGGATTTTTTCAACTGGTCCTACAGTTAAGACAACTGGTTTTGGCTGTGCCACTCCCAATGTAAGTGCAGTTGAATTAACATCTTTTTTCCTAGGGTAGATGCAAAAGTTTTATACACTATGACTACTTTATGCAATCTATGTGTATGTGTGTGTCAGAACATTGATGCCACCTCTACAGTTGGGTCTAATCCACCTGACCTCTCTTCACAAGCTAGTGGAAGTGGTTCATTCCAACACATTACTTGGTAGAGGGGTTGGTTCTGTAAGAGGGAGAGTTAGAGGTAGAGGAAGGGGAGGATGGGATCTGGAAGCACAAATAATGCTTCTGCTACTGCAGCTGCTACTGTAGCAGGTGGAATGCCAGCTACAAGTACAACTACTGCAACTGGTAGGGTTCAATCAGCTGCAGCTTGTGCATCTGGAGGGTCAAGTGTAGCAGCTTCAAATTCTGGTCATGGAGCAAGTGCTTCAACAACTGTTGTTGGAGTTGGTGGGAGTGTTGTTGCAAGGGTGTCTTCAAGAGTTATGAGAGGAAGAGGAAGAACTGTTAGGCCACAAGTCACTCCATAAATGGAAAAGGGGAAGCAGATCTCAAAGTGAAGTATGTAGTTAGGATTTTTTTTTTTAGATTTTCTTAAATTATGTTCTGAATCTGAGACTGTAATTCCATATTTAGATTAAGGTTGGATGTTAATGTCATGCTACAATTTGGCTTAATGCTGTTTTGATGAATGTGAACAAGCTCAATTTTTGGGTTTTTTGGTTCATTTTCTTGTTTGTGTTCATAAAAATCTGGGTAAGGATGAATGTTCTTGATGATTTTGATGAATGTTCTTGATGTTTTTGTTGATTTACAGGTTTGTGTGCATACAAATATGTGTAAAGATGATGGATCCTATTTTTGATGAACAAGCTATTTCCTTTTGGATTTTTTTGTTCATTTTCTGGTTTGTGTGCAAACAAATATGGTTAAGGATGGTTGTTGATGTACAAAATGAGCTTGTTCATGTTTTTGATGAAAAATCTGATTTTTTGATGAATGTTATGTTGATGTTTGCAACTGTCGGTTTGAATGAAGAATGTGATTCATGTTCTGGGTTTTGTATTGTTGATGTCTCTGGGTTTGTGTAAACAAAATTATGGGTTTTGTGTTCATAAAATTCTGGGTTTGTGTGCATACAAAATTTTCGGTTTTGTGTTCATAAAATTCTGGGTTTTGTGATCAACTTTGCTCACACTGAAAATAACCTTGTCTTCCTATTCAAACATAACATTCACTTCCAGTTTATGGAGAGTACACCATAAACACTTACACCATAACATTCAAACAACCTAACACATTGCTACACTTACCAACACCAATCTAACACATTGCTACACCCAAACACAGTTACTAGAACAGATTACTTCACACTACACCAAACGACCAAACACCCAAACAATGGCAAAAAAACCATGATAAAGCCAATGCCAACTTAAAACTCTTACGAGAAGCTTCACTGCGTGCTTCATTAGCCGTAGCAGCAACTTCACGGTCACGAGCAAATTGCAGCTCATTTCGAAGCCTTGAAATGTCACGTTCAAGCCTTGTTAACCTCTGAACCACCCTTGTACCAGCATATCTCCCTCTCGGACATGTCTCTCCATCAACCCAATAGAAAACATCACAGTGTTCTCCAAACCCAAAGTAGGGACAACCAAGAAATTTTCTACCGAAATTTGCAGCGGTCAATGATAGCCTCTCCATAGCCGGTTCCCCACAGAGACGAGGTTTCGAACCTTGATTGAAGGACCTTGAAGAAGAAGAAGACATCGCCAGAAGAAAATTTGAGTGCTAAAGGGACGATTTTTCAAATCTGGAAGCAAGAACACACATCAATGGATGTTTAGGGTTATTCAAACAACTTTAAATGAAGTCAACAGACGGAATAGTGGACGGATAACGTGACTGATACACGGAGCAAAGGACGGGTCAGCTAAGTGAAACATTTGAAACCATGGGTCACTTATCCGAACCGAGCCAATACCACATGTCAACTATCTGTAATTTATCAAAAAAAAAATCTCATAAAAAGAAAAAAACTTAGAAGGGCATGTGTGCAATAAAGCATAAAATTAATGGCGGCCATGTAATTTACCCTAAACATAATTTTGTCCTGCCCCACAAAGAGAAGATCATGAGTCGGTCTGCTCAAGTAAAGGCGCCTCCATCTTCTTCCTCTTCTTCAAGTCTCCCTCTATCTCCCCCCTTTCTACCTATCAACCCATCAAAAATCCCATGAAGAATCCTTCATTAAGCAACTGAAATCTCTCCGATCCAAACCCATCAATTCCGATTTCTTTTCCTTTTTCCAGTTCTTTATTCTATTGATTCTTCTGGGTTGTTCAACCATATTCATTTGATCAAGCAACTGTAATTCCTTTTTTGATCTGATTTCGATCGATATGTCCTCAAGGATCTCCTCCTACAGAAACCCAAAACCCTGCAAGCACCTCTCGGATTACAAGCTCAAGCACGGCGTCAATGGCTACAATCTGATCCAGAACCACATCAAAACCAGCCCCAGAGGACGAACATCGATCGAGAACTTCAAAACGGAGGTACCCACTTGCGGGTTTTGTTCCAAGAGCCAAGGTAGACTCCTCATGTGTTTGATCTGTTCATCAGTCTCTTGTTGTTTGACTATTGATTCAAATCATGCCTTGCTTCATGCCCAATCTGAGAAAGGCCATGAGATTTCACTAGACATTGAGAGGGCTGAGCTTTATTGTTGTGTTTGTTGTGATCAAATCTATGATCCTGAGTTTGATAAGGCTGTGCTGTCGAAACACGTAATGGGTTTGCCAAGAAATGAGAATGGGGTTGTGGGTTATGCATTGAGATCAAGCAAGAGGAAGAGGCTGAACTTTGGGGTGGATTTGGATTTGAAGAACAATGGAAGGTTGGATTTGGTGAGGGATCGGCGGGCCAAGTCGTGTTATCCATTGGGTTTAAGGGGTTTGAACAATTTGGGCAATACTTGTTTCATGAATTCTGTGTTGCAAGCATTGCTTCATGCGCCGCCGTTGAAGAATTACTTCCTTGGCGGTCGCCATAACCATGTGAATTGCCGGAAAAGATCGGCGGATCGGCTGTGTTTGCCTTGCGACATTGATTTGATCTTCTTGGCTGTGTTTTCGGGTGATCGGAAGCCTTACAGTCCGGCTCAGTTTCTTTATAGGTATGGACTTACTCCATTGGTATATGGTTGAATCATATATTTGTGATGTTGACTCTTCATTGCTCTTGGTTATGTGTCAAATTCATTATCTGAATTAATTTGCTTTAAAGAGGTTTTTATCTGTGAGGGACTAGCCTGGGGAAACCAATAATGTGGATTGACGTGAAGGTAAAATTTGGAGGGAACAAACCGCTTTCAGTTATAGAAGCAAAGTTAGGAATTTGGAGGGAACCAACTGTTTTTTGTTATTTTCTTCCACTGTTTTAGTTGATGAGGGAAGTTATAGATCTGGAGGGAACAAACTAATTTCTGCTATTGATAACTGATATAATTAATCTGTACACTGTTTGTGCTTATGTAATTGCCATTTCATAACCTCTAGCTACATTTATATCATGGAGTATAAATTAGATGTTGTCAATGCTATAAGAAATTGGTGTTGTAAACCGGCTACTCTTCAAGCTGCTATTCCTTAATACATATTTATTTATTAGGGATGCATGTGAAAAATATCAGGCTTTCTCCGTAAACTTGTAATGTTTCATTCTCGCAATAACTTGTGCCTCGCAAATATTATTTATCATCATCGAATGCTGTATTGGTAGAACTTTTTTCCTCATCATTCTGAAATTAGAAGACAGGTACTAAACTTAGGAGATTGGAAGATGTGAGATGGGTAATGCGTACTCAAATTAATAATACTTGGTAAGAAGAACCTGCACGGGTTATATATGGTGCATAATATTACCAGTTATGATCTCTCTTTTTTTTGGCGAAAAAAAAAAAAACTCGTTTGCATCAGTAACATTAGGTTTTTTATTCAGAATTGGGTCGCTACCCTGTATATGAGTTCTCGACCCCGTCAGGTCAAATTCAGTTCAGAGTTCAGACCTGACATTATATCAAATTATCAATTCAGAAAGGCCCCACTTGAGGGCTGTTGATTCATGGAATTCTTTTCTTGGCAATAAGCTCATCATTTTTTTCTTCTTCTGTATCTGCAGTTGGTGGCAGCATTCAGAGAATTATGCTTGTTATGAACAGCAGGATGCTCACGAGTTCTTCATTTCCATACTGGATAGAATCCATGAAAAGGAGGGAAAAGCAGTAAACTCAGCTACAGGTAGTTAGTTGTTGTCATTTGTTTGTCTGCTTATAAATTATGCAATTTACAAAGGATGTTAGATATGATGATGTCCGACGGCTTTGTCTTATCATATATTCATTTCAACATTCAACCAACATGCTGACCTCTTTGCTATAGCATATGCATATTAAAAAAATCGCCGCCAGTTTCTTTATACTATTGTTTAAAGCCGCCATCACCAAGAGTCTCGTGGAGTACTTGGCTTAGAATAAAAGTTTTCTTGTATATTATAGGTAGTTGCAATTTATAGCTGATATCCTGTTAGTGATAACTAGAAGTTCGTTAACAAAAGTTCTGTCTGTTGGGAAAAAGTAAAATATTTGCAACTCCGGCTCGGTTTGGTTGGTGGTAAAATATTTACCTGTATAACGTTTTCCCTTGTTTTTGTATTTGGGTTCTGTTTGGTTGGTGGTAAAATACTTTCCTGTAAAAAAAATTCACTCAAATGATGTAAAATGATTTACACGTCTAAAATCCGTATGCCATTTTCCGGAGAGTGAAGGACCACGACCACAACTCATACTAATGCCTCCACCACCGGGAACCACCACTACCGGCTACCGCGACCCATCACTGCCACCGACCTCCGCCGCCACCCATCACTGCCAAAGCTGTCACGGCCCTGTTTTCGCAAGTCTTAACCAAACACGAGAAAATGATTATGGAGAAAACTTTTTCATAGAGAATATTTTACGCGTATAATATTTTTCTTTGTAAAATATTTTACTGCCAACCAAACGGAACCGGAAAAAGCACGATGGTGTTGTACCCAACTAACTTTTGAAGGTTACTTTTAAGGCTTCCATTACGCGTGATGGAACGTGGTGTGGATGTGATGAGACAAAGTGAAGCTACTTGCTACGTACATTGTGGCACTGCTTGACCGTGGCTTGTCAGTTGTCACCATTGATGGACCAAACATTATTATGTTGGCGATGCTTTTGTTCACCTTCTTCTGTGCTTTAATTCTTCGCATGAATTCAAGTCTGATACTCCTATTCGACTGTATTGTTTAGAAAATATTTAGATTTTTTCTTTTCGTGTGCAGATGATGGAGACTGTCGGTGTATTGTTCATCGTGTTTTTTCTGGGTTGTTGAGATCAGATGTCACTTGTATGACCTGCGGATTCACTTCCTCAACCTACGATCCATGTGTGGACATTTCCCTGGACTTGGATACGAATCTCATCTCTTCAGCAAACAAAGGTATCTCTACTCTGTTAGGTTGTTTGGATCTCTTCACAAAGCCAGAGAAGTTGGGATCAGACCAGAAGTTCTTTTGCGAAAATTGTCAAGAAAGGAGAGATTCTTTGAAACAGATGTCCCTAAGAAGACTCCCTCTGGTTCTCTGTCTGCATATAAAACGATTCGAACACTCTCACACCAGAAAAACCTCGAAAAAGATCGACCGCCATCTGCGGTTTCCTTTCTCGTTAGACATGAGTCCCTACTTGTCATCTTCAATAGTGCGGCAAAGATTTGGAAACAGAATTTTGCCTTTTGAGGGTGGCGATGAATCTGAAGTCTCGGCAGACTTTGAAATTTTTGCTGTGGTTACCCATTCGGGTATGTTGGAATCTGGTCATTACGTGACCTATCTGAGGTTGAGGAACCAATGGTACAAGTGTGATGACGCTTGGATTACTGAAGTTGATGATGAGGTGGTGAGAGCTTCGCAAAGCTATTTGATATATTATGTGCAAAAAGTGGTTTCTCAGAGGGTGACAGAAGAATTGAGTTGCTTGCCAGTTTCCCCACGTAGAGACACATCAGTCCCAATTGCAGGATGTTGCTGATTCAAATGCCAAATATGGTCCTGAACCAATCGGTGAATTACAAATTCACCAGTTTTTTGCCTGTGTTGGACCCTGAATCAACTTCGTCGAGCCAAGACTTCAACATTGTTGGCCAGGGATATGATTGAGTTTGTATCTGTACATCCTGATACCATGAGAAGTTCTGCAAGGGTTTGATTCGTTGATTATTCACAGAAGACGAGCGAAAGATTTTGCTGTTTTCTTCTGTTTGGGGGTGTGGCTCCACAGGGCTCTCGCTGAAGGTAGACCGGTGTACATATGCTCTTTTTCTTCTAGTGACTGGATTTAGTTGAAGTTCTGGTGGCTTTCATAGTTCTATCGGCTCGTAGAGTCTGTACATTGGCTTTGTTTTTTGAAAAGCTTTTGAACCTATTTCGGGGGAGTTTCACTCGAATAACATTAACAGTTCCACCAAATCAAGTGTGAAAAGTGTTTTGAAGTGGTTTAAATTTGCTAAATTTCTAGTAGTATCTGGTATATATGTCAGTGTAATGATGCGATGATAGCTGTGTTATCTGATCTGACTGGTTTGTGTGTAACCAAGTCAATATAGATAAGGTGGTTCACCAAACCATGTTGCTAATTGGTATTCTTCACTAGTACTACTACATCATTTTGTGTTGAAGAAAGCTGGTATTGTGTCATGTCTGAGAACTACAAAAGATGTACTCCAAGGCTCTGTTTGGTTCGCAGTAAAATGTTTTACAGGGGAAAATATTTTACGCGTAAATGTTGTGTGAAAAAGCTTTCGCAGCAACTATTTTCTCGTGTTTGGCTGAGTCTTGCCAAAACAGTGGGCCGTGACGGAAACGACAGTGATGGGTGGCAGTGAAGGTGGGTGGCGGTGGTGGGTCGTGGTGGAGGTAAGTTGTAGCGGTGGTGGAGGTGTGAGTATGAATTGTTGTGCTCCTTCACTCTCCGGAAAATGACTTACGGATTTGAAATGTGTAAATAATTTGAGGGAAAACATTTTATAGGAAAATATTTTACTTCCAACCAAACAGCACCAAAACAAAGGGAAAACATTTTACAGGAATATGTTTTACTCTCCACCAATTCTCCTCAAATTAAGATCAAAGAGAGCTCTTTGAACACATGGGGAACTCTTGTTCTTCTAAGTGTTGAAATCTCAGTTTTTGGCTAACTTTGACCTTCGATATCTCTTTGGTTACTAGGCGATAATGGGAGATTGAACTTGGTTTAATAACTTTAAACATTTGTTTTAAGGTCCCAGAAGTTGGATTTCCAAACTTCATTCCCAGTTGATCAGAATAAAGTTGACCATGTGAACCAGTTTCACACCAAAGTTTGACTTATCAAATGACTCGTTTGACCAAAAAGTTCTTTATGAAAGTCGTTCTTATTGTCATTTTAGTGTAAGGGTCAAGTTTGACTAATTTTTACCCCTAAAAATCCTAGTTCAGCTGAACTGTAGAGGGGGGGGGGGTATTTTTGCCATAATTTGAAATTGAAAAATCAAATCATAATCAAATGCATGACCTCATGCCGTTGTACCAGTAGCATGACTTGAAATCAGCATGAGCCTATAGAGACTTAAACTTGACCAAGTGGATTGTAGAGTGACCAAATTGTAATTTCATCAAACTACAGGGACTTTGGTACAAATAACTAGAACATGTTATCTAGTCTTTTTTTTTTTTTTTTTTTTTTTTTTTTTTTTTTCTTGAGAAAACATGTTATCTAGTCTTGCGTAAGCATCAGCATGTCTTAGGAATTCATGAAACTTATCAGTTAAGCATGACTAAAGGGTTCAGGCACAGTTCAGAACTGTACTATATGAGGATGTCAGGGGCAAAGTAGTAATTTAGGTGGAGCAGTCAGCATGGCATCTGCATATTGCATCCTATCTCAAGTAGAGGACAAGTGTTAATCATAAATATACTTGAGTTGTGTAGAGGCTACTGGAGTAGAGAATCAGCTCCGCTGATTAGGAAATATAAGTTGTTTGTCAAGTAAGCAGTTGTATGCTTATTCTATATTATGTGGAAATAAATTCAAACCAAAAACCGTACTAGCACATACATGAGTAATCTGGATTCTTGAGAAAATGCGGAAATACTACATCTGTGATATGGGATCGGTCTTTAGTTCAACATGGGTCGAATATGTGGGAGTAGAGACTCTACGGGTCTCCTCGTACCCACATATAAGCTTGAGTATCTGATTTGTTCTCAGTTGTAGGCAACTAGTACTACTCTGCTGGACTGATGATGTGATTCTCTTTTTCTTCTCAACCAAATTAGTTGCGCATGAACTCACTTTGAGAGCTCGATTTGATCATTCATTTCTTAATGGTCTTTGACGAATGAGTTACCGAAATGACCACCAAGTTGCCCACTATACAATGATGCAACTGGCGTTGTTAACTCTTAAATGAGCCGGATTAAACCCGAGCTCAAAGACGGGTACAAAATATTTTTGAAAGACCATTTTTCCAACAATAAATACATGATGCGCTGATGTAAGATTTTTAGAGAATTCAACTCATTGCCGACGATGACCAGTCATGTGTTTAACGTTTTTCAATCATCCACAGATAGACTTTGCGGGTTTCCTTGAAATAGCGTTGTTCAGTTCTGCAAGCAATTCCAAATTTTCACGAGTGGTGCCGGACTCGTCAGCTCCACAAGTGATGGTCAGCATAGTGCACAAGGGGAACAGAAGATGCTCAGCCGCATCTTATGTGCCAAGTAGTACTTTCGAGTGGACGATTGTCTCAGGCTTTACATATGTACTTCTCTTCTATACTACCCCTGTCTTTTTTTTTTAAATATATTGACTTCTAACACTATTTATTGAGTCAGTTTAACCCGATAAAGTGACACAGTAATTAATCACAGTACTATTTTTCTCATTACTATCTTCACACACAATATTATCGGTATCATCACTATTAATCTCACTACTATTAGTTCCTTGTATTTAAGTCAAGCTAGAAAATAAACATGACCAAACAACTAGTACAATAATTAGCCACTCCAGAAGCCACAATGCTCCGTCTGATATATATAATCACTATCCTGAAGACTTGAACAACCAAGTTGTTTGCACATTATACCTTAATCAAGTTGTACTAATACTTATCCACGTGGCACCCGCATGTATGACATGTCAGTACTCCATATACATTGTATAGAAATACTTATATACTCGTAAATCTGTATGGGGAAGTGAGACAGGGCCCTCTCGCATATAATCTTTGCATGCTCGGGAGTTAAGGGTGTAAGCAGTTTGGAAGCTAGAGTAGGATTGTCGCGCGCGAGTTAAATATACATGTACTCGCACACGGCCCTTTTATGTTACTCATGAGACTTGCGATACACCCGCCTATATATGTGGTTTACGTATGCGAGGCAGTTATATTAATATTCTATGTGGTTAAATAACTACTCATAACCGCTGTCCTAAGACTAGTATTTATATGAGGGTCATCCTCTTCATCATAGAGGTTCGGATCTTTTATGATTCTCAACCCCATTGCTTTACTATCTCTCTCTTGAATAACATACATGGCTTACTCTTGTCCATTATTTGCTTACATCCTTATCACCCTTATCGAATGTGTATGGTTTGTAGTTCTAATCTATTGCAGGCACACGCAAGAATCCAATTCAAGCTCTTTCCTATCCACACACATCAAAGTTCACTTTACAACAGCAGCAACATGGATTTCAGTTTCCCATCGCGCTCATAGTTGTATGAACACTTTTCCTTCCTTCTTTCGTTCCTCGTTCTGAGGAGAGTCGCATGATCTCCGGGAAAACCTGCCCCAAGACCACCACCATAAGTATAATATTCCCAAAACATACCTAGTTACATTATATCATCACTTTGATCAAACAAAAGTATTTAAACATGTGGGAAGAGATGCAAACGAGGTTGCTAATGCCCTCGCCAATATTGGAGCGGAACAAATTGAACAACCTGGTGATGGTGAATGAGATGCCTGATGCGGTCAAAGGCCTAATCGCGGACAAGCTTGGAGTTGGCATGTTTATCTTGGGTGGTTTTCTAACTTGTTTTGTTTTCCTCTACTTTCTTTTCCGATGTACCAAAAGAAAATCAAACAAAAGTAAGGAGAGATGTCAGTATACAACCATCAGAACCATCATTTGTTTACACAAAAATATCTCATTCCCTTTTATTAAATTCAATTCTTTCCAAAATATTTGTCTTTCTGTTATTTTAGCTTGTCACGAAAATAATGCCTCCCAGGCTCTCAGTACAATCTGATACGGGTAGCGTATCAATATTATTTAATATTTATTCATCGCATTATTTATTTAATTAATAATTCGGGCTTGGCCCGTTTGGTTGGGGTTAGGGTTTATTTATCTATTTTAACAGTGTAATCCCCCCTGCTTATTCAATCAAGCAATAATATCAATCTCTCCCTTAATATCAATCTCTCCCTTAAACTCCCGACTCTCTCTTTCGTCTATCTCTTTCTCAATTCTTCACCTTGTCTATCAATTTCTTCCTATCTTGATACTTCTACGTACCATTGGTGCTTTCATTGAGAGTGTCGGTCGGACATTTGTTCGCGGCACTCGCCCCCGGACTCATGGATCTCCCTTACGCTGTTGTGAATCTCGGTCGCAAGGGTGTCCAACATGTGATTTTTGATGAAATCGATGAGCTCTCCCAGTAAGGTGAAGCGATTTATTGTCTCACCTTGGCGGACTTGGGAAAATTTCAAACCAGCGGGTACATCACCCGAGCAGATCTGGAAGGCCTCAGAGTCAGAAGGAATCAATTCCGATTGATTTCGACTGATGAGTTTTGTCGCCTGCAGCACATCCTCAGAGTCGATGAACTAGAAGATGAAGAACAGTCGGAGCTTCGAACCATCCAGCCGCCACCATCCCAGCCAGCAACAATGCCGTCCAAACCAACCAAGCAGACGAACAATCCACAAACCCCACAACACCAGAACGATGAGGAAGACAAGTCAGCCAAACAAACCCTGCTCCAGCCGCCTCCATCGCCGGCTGCTCCAGGTCCGGCGACCCAGAACCCAGCACCACCTCTGTTCTCGTCGCTACCCGTATCACAATCACATTTTACTATTACTAGTCAAGAAGAAGATCATTTCCTCATGTTGCTTATTATACAAGTCAAAAGATTCTAATCCATTCAAGTGTTGTTTGGTGGTCCCAAATTCAAAAACGTGAAAAGGCTACAAATACTCTTATAACGCGAGTTAACATCAATTTCCATCTTCTGATATTTATAAGCTGCTTTTTTAGATGAATGAAATGTCTCGAAATAAATTCTCCTAAAAAAAGAAATGTCTAGAAATAAATATTCCCTCTGTCTCAATATTTTAGTTTCATACATCATTTTTGGTTCTTTTAAATTTTTTGTTCAATTTTCTCTTGTTTAACCCATAACATAGTACCACTTTGTGTGGCCTCTTCCTCCCCATGGAGGAAAGACACAAAAATTAAGAAAATGCTGCTTTGGACAAATATACCGCCAAAAGGAGAAAAAAATACAATAATTATCAACCCTCACATCAATAGTAAAGTGAATGTGGTTTTTCTAAGGGTAACTTGGTAATTTTAAGGTTTTAAGTTTACCAAATAGGAAATGGAGAGGAAGAGATGGAAAGTATCAGAAAGAAAATTGGAGAGGAAAAGATGAGACAGAGTGGTAGTTTCTTTAAATTGTCCTAAAAAGTAACATCACCAAACATAAACAAGAGTTGGGGTGTTTAAGGGTGAGTTTGGGAATGCTTCTGCTGCCAGCACAACTGCTTTTCGACAGCAGAAGCAGTTTTAGTGTGTTTGGTAAAAATAAAATTTCAGCTTTTCCGTACAGTTTCTGTTGTCCCACAGCAGTTTTCAGGAAGCAAGAGGGGAGATGTTTTTCCAGAAAGTACTTTTGATTAATTTATCTACAATCGATTTTGACCTTACAATTTTTTAAAATATCAATAGTTATCTTTCCGGAAATGACACGTGTAATATATTTTTGTCATTTTACCCTCTCACTGCAACTTCATAGTTGATTTTACCAAACACAAAATTATTATATCAATATTTCACAGCAGCTTCTATGTAATATTTACCAAACAACATTTATCAAGAATTCACAGCAGCTTTCTACTGTGTTTTCACACAGCAGCTTTCTACCACCGCCACAGCATTCCCAAACTAGCCCTAAGTAACTGACTGGATATAAAGTTAGTAAATGTGTACTAATTATATGCCCTTTCAAATAGTTTGATTCCTCAAAGATATCTAAAATTGTGGAACGGAGGGAGCATATATTATTTTTGAAATTTTCTTTTTTACATAAATTTAGGATAAAAGACACTTTGTTCCCTTCACTTTTGAAGAAATACCATAATGCTCACTGACAAATTAACAATTCCACATAGCTCCATATAACAGAAAAAAAAAGACAAGTTGTCCCTTCTGTGCCATTTCAATCCGGAAGTGCGCCATTACAATGGCACAGAAGAATAGTAATTGTGCGCTACTGGACGAAAATGGCACAGAAGAGGCATCTCGTCTTTTCTTTTTTCCGTTACAGGAGGGTATATGGAATTGTTAATACATCAGGGAGCATTCTGGTATTTCTTCGAAAGTGAAGGGAGCAAAGTGTCTTTAACCCTCAAAAGTTATGTTCTTACTAAAGACCGTAAGATGTGATTTCAATAAAGAGAAATGTTAGAGAATCAACCAATATCTCCTACTCATCTCGACATTCCTTCTAGAATAATTCAATCATGTCAAATGAATATTCATGTATCTAATTTTACACTTATGTGGGAAATGAGTGAAAAATATTAATTATTTCCCTAACATTTTTCAAAAATAGAAATAAAGTCTACAAAATGTATGGGCTAGATGTCTGGGCTGTGCTACAATCCATAAAAGCAACTATATTTTTATCCCACTAGTTTAAGGAAACGACCAATAGCAACATAAAGAATATTATCACACACAGTTGTATACTCGTAGTCAATTGTGACAGAAAAATTGTTAATGTACTACTTGTAGTCTGCACAGCCCGGTCTGAACTCGGACCTCACGGGATTCAAATGCTTTACCAACTGAGCTAGCGTCCATTTGCCCTTACAAGTTTTCTTATTAGTATTACTTAATCTCAAATTTTGTATTCGATATTTTTTCCAAAGAAGGTAAATAAAAAGAAATCCCCTAAAGAAAATAATATTTTAGAGTACTTTAAGAATAATTTAAAACATTTGAATAGTAAGCCAAACTTTTTTGTCTATATATAACCACTATCCCGAACTTTCAAAATGTGTGCACATAAACATCGAAGTTCACTTCACAATAGCAATGGATTTCACTTCCCCCATTGCACTCGTAGTTGGACTCATATTTCCCTTCCTCCTTCTCCTCGTCTTGAGGACAACATTACTTATGGGCAAGTCTGCCCAGAGGCCAGTGCCAGAAGTTTCTGGTGCATGGCCTCTAATCGGCCATCTCAGATCACTGAGCGGCCCAAAACTACCTCACGTAGTTATGGGCGAAATGGCCGACAAATACGGCCCAATCTTCTCCCTCCGGTTAGGAGTCCACCGCGTCATGGTGGTGAGCAGTTGGGAGATGGTGAAGGAATGCTTCACCACTAACGACAAGGCCTTTGCCAGAAGGCCAAAAGCCATAGCACTAGAAAACATGGGTTACAACTTCGCCATGTTCGCCTTCAACCACGACGCGAGTTACTGGCGCGAGATGCGCAAGATCACTACACAAAACCTTCTATCAAGTCACCGCTTAGCGATGTTCGACCACGTTCGTGTCTCGGAGGTGAAAGAATCGATCAAAATGGTGTATGAACAGTGTTGTGGGAATGATTCGAATGTCGCGGCGGTGGAGATGAAGAGTTGGTTTTCTCACTTGACGTTGAACGTGATCTGCCGGGTTATAGCGGGGAGGAAGTTCACGGGGACGGAGACGACGGAGGGTGACCGGAAGGCGTTGAGGAGGTTTTTTGAGCTGATGGGGTTGTTCACGGTTGGGGATTGGTTGCCGGGGTTGAGGTGGTTGGATGTGGGTGGTTATGAGAAGGAGATGAAGAAGACGGCTAAAGAGCTCGACGGCTTTCTCCGGCGGTGGTTGGATGAGCATAAAATGAGGCGGAGCTCCGGCGAGTCGAAGGCAAAGCCCGAGGAGGAGAAGGACTTCATTGATGTCATGTTGGACATTTTTTATGTTTCTGATGGTGATGGTACTCGATCTGAGTCTAGGAATTTTGATGTTGATACAATCATCAAAGCGACATGTCTGGTACGTATTCTTTAAATTCAGCCCCTGTTTGGTATCAGCTGAAAAATCGAACTGAACTGCAAATCTGAATCTGTGAGCTTAAGTTATAAATTATTATTTTGATTCATTCAACAAAATTTAAGAAGTTTAATAGTCAACCACCTAAACAAATCCAGTTAGAAATGAACACTGATCATGCTCATTTCAAAAACACATTAAAATTACTTTTTAGAGATTACCAGCCGCAATATTTTCTATTTTGGGGACTCTATAATTGGCCAGAGATTATTTTAATCCGTAAGTTTTCAGCTTAAAATTCTGTAACTTAGCAAATGAAATTGTCTAAAATTAGAGATTCAAATCCAATTTGGATTAAAATCCTAGATCCCAAACTTGCACTCAATGAAACACACACACACAAGAATATATATACACACAGAGAGTCATACTCAGTGACTGAAATATTTTTAATTTTTTTAAAGTATTAGTGAAAATACATAAATTAGTTTGAAATATTTATGCACTTATTTTAAGGATGTAATGATCAAACAATCAAAATATTAGGAGTTATAGTACAATTTTTGAAAAGTTATGGGCCAAGTGCCATCCCTTGCCCACACAGGGGTTGCCCCTACTATGGAGAGTATGAACTGTTTCCATACATTAAAAACATTGTGGATATAATGGTGATGGTGATTGTGATGGTGATGGTGATGGTGATGGTGATGGTGCTGGAGTGTAGTCAGAACAACCATGAAGTATGAACTGTCTTCATACTGGTACATTAAAAAGTACTACCTCTGTTTCGCCTGTTTCAGCCTACTTCACTTTTTGTCACTATTCACTGGGTTACTTTCATCTTGTGATTTGATTAGCAAAACGATACAAAAATTTGGTAATCTTTGCATGGTGTTATAGAGGAAAGTTTAATCTAAAATACTATGAAAAAATTGTTAAAAAATAACATCGTTTTGGTACCCAAATCACCAAGTCAAAGTGACTCAGTTACGGGTTAAAAAGTCAAACGCAGACGAAACAGACGAAACGGAGGTAGTACTAGTATGTCTATTGTCACATTGCATTATTGAAACAATCAAGAACACCATTAAATATCACCACAATTACCCCTATAAAACTCAGATTCCGATCACAAATCCCAGATCCCGCCGACCAATTGCAGATTAGATAGACTATGGTTTCATTAGACAAGTGGGTTCATTATTTGAAGTAGCTCAAATTGGACTACTGTACTTCTTTATCCTAAAAAGGAAACACTTGGTACTCTCTACAATTACTGCAAGAGGCAAATAGGGCACTGATCATATGTGTCAGCTAATATAATACTATCTCCGTGTCTTCTCTATCACACCGGTTTGACTTTTTGACTCGTATTTGGGTCACTTTGACCGGGTGATTTGGATACCAAAACGATGCGATGTTTTGATAATTTTTTCACCGTGTTATAAAACAACTTTTACTCTACAATATCATGAAAAAAAAATAAAAAATAAGATCGTTTTGCTATCCAAATCACCGGGTCAAAGTCACCTAGTGAATAGTGACAAAAGTCAAACTGATGTGATAGAGAAGAAACGGAGCTAGTACTGTAAGAAACTTAAATGGCAAGTGAACTGTCCAGGTGAGGTCACAAAAGAAGTGTACACATTCTTAACTAGTTGTCGTTTTATAATTTTAGATAAGAGAATTGTCTTTTAACAAGGCTACTGTGAACATCATTTTACGGTAGCTTCGAGAACGAAATTTATTGACAAAACAATAAACTATCACAAACCTTGAAAATATAAATCTTAAGAAAGTAATGGAAATCATTCATTTGCATTTAGAGGGTGACATGAGGGACGGTTCTAGGTACCTCTATATAATGGTGCAAACATAGTCTTTTAACATCTCCAGCAATATTATGCAAAAAAAAACTCATCGAAAAAGAAAAAGCAGTGTTATGAAAAAATAATCCAAATTATACATAAAATCAGAGTTTTGTGTTTTACATTTCCGCCAATTTATATCACAGATATCTGAAAGGTACACAAATCTGTTATATCGGTTGTTAATTAAGAATATAGAGTAAATTTTAATTAATCTAAAAGCGTCTCGACAAACCTAGAAAATAGAAAGAAATCTAAAAAGTAAGGGAAAAATAAGATGGCAAGACAAGATTCATCTTCAAACTTGGCAATGTGATGCATGAATGACATTTATTTTGCATGAGTGGATGTATGTCTATTGAATTGTCATTTTTACCCAAATTCTTTATGTTTTGCATAAATAAACAATATGCATTATTGAAGAAGCAAATTAAACTTGAATACATTTATAGACTGTTACAACTATTCCTGTAAAACAAATAACATATATAATAATACTACTATTGAAGTTCGAGAAGGGTTGGAATTGATAAGGCTTTTTGCTCTTTCTTTGCAGACTCATACCTTAGGTGCCAGCGACAGCACGACGGTAACCACCACATGGGCTTTAGCTTTACTCTTGAACAACCGCGACGTTCTAAAAAAGGCGCAAGACGAGCTAGACACCCATGTCGGTAGAGCGAGGCAAGTGAACGAAAGTGACATGAAGAACTTAGTCTACCTCCAAGCAATAGTTAAAGAATCGTTGCGTCTCTACCCAGCTGCACAACTCTCACCGCCCCGTGAAGCCGTGGAGGATTGCCACGTAGGCGGATACCACGTCCCGGCTGGGACCCGCCTATTTGTCAATCTCTATAAGGTGCAACGCGATCCCCGCGTGTGGTCCGACCCAGAGAAATTTATACCAGAGAGATTCATGGGGCCCCACAAGGACGTCGACGTGAGAGGCCAACACTTTGAGTTGATTCCCTTTGGGACTGGGAGGAGAGGTTGCCCCGGGATCTCCTTGGCACTTCAGATCATGCAGTTTTCGCTAGCTAGTTTGATGCACGCGTTTGAGATTGGTACTCCGTGTGATGAGCCGGTTGACATGACCATGGGTTTTGGGTTCAGTAACATTAAGGCTACCCCGTTTGATGTGGTTCTTACGCCGCGTTTACCCGCTCATATATATTAATTGGGAAATGTTTATGCGTGGGTTATCTTCACGGTTCATGTTTCAATAAAGATGTTGTGATATGGGCATCATCGAGATATCATAAGTGAAAAATCATTACTGTAGCCAGTACTAGGATGGAGTGTGATAGAGGTTATCAGCCTGAGCAATGTGCTCAGGTTACCAGACAGTGTTTGTTATGTGTCATTTTATTTCTCCAATTAAAATTATGGATATTAGAGATGATTATAGATCTTTTTTCTCAGTGAATTTTTTTAGAGAGAGATATTGTACGTCTAGTAAGGTATGTTGTTGACATACAACGATCATCCAGCAGTGTTATCCAATTATTGGCACTTAGAGCTGAAAGTAGGAGAAATCTTCCGTCCTTTTCATTCATTATTTACACCCTTAAATAGGTAAAATACAATGCTAAATTATACAACTAGTCCTCTAATTATTTACATAAGAGTCCTATAACTATTACTCCCCCGCAGTCGAAACTGTAGGCGTGCCAACACTGAGACTGGAACGGAAGCGCTGGAAAAATGGCCGAGGAAGACCCTTGGTGAAGATGTCGGCGTACTGATAATCTGCTGGAATGTGCAACACGCGAAGCTGACCCAAACGAACCTTCTCACGAACGAAGTGGAGATCAATCTCAACATGCTTAGTGCGCTGATGCTGAACAGGATTACCAGAGAGATAGACATCGCTCACATTGTCGCAATACACGACGGTGGCCCGAGGCGGGGCAACACGAAGCTGAAGAAGCAAATTCCAAACCCAGCAGAGTTCGGAGACGGCGTTAGCAACACCGCGATACTCAGCCTCAGCACTAGAACGAGATACCGTGGCCGGTCGCTTGGACGACCAACTCAGAAGATTGTCTCCATAGAAGACACAGTAACCAGAAGTGGAGCGGCGCGTGTCCGGACAACCAGCCCAATCTGCGTCAGTGTAGGCGGTGAGGGAATCAGCAGCGGAGGCAGAGAGCCGAAGACCATACTCTAGTGTCCCACTGATGTAGCGCAAGATACACTTCAGGGCATGAAAGTGCGGCTCACGGGGATCGTGCATGAAGAGACAGACCTGCTGAACGGAAAACTGGATGTCTGGTCCAGTGAACGTGAGGTACTGCAAGGCCCCAGCAAGGTTGCGGTATAGTGTAGGATCAGCAACCGGTGGGCCAGATGTGGCTGTGAGTTTACTCCCCACCTCAACAGGGGTGGCAGTAGACATACATGTCGACATAGAGGCACGACAAAGAATCTCGGTCGCATACTGATGTTGAGACAGGAACAGGCCAGACGAATCACGGGTGACAGCGATGCCCAAAAAATGATGCAGATGGCCCAGGTCAGTCATAGAAAACTCTCCAGAGAGCTGGGGGATAATCTAATCCAAGACAACCGGAGACGACCCAGTGATGACGATATCATCCCCATAGAGCAGGAGGTAGACGATGTCCGAGCCACGAGTGTAGACGAAGAGAGACTCATCACACGAGCAACCAGAGAAACCGATAGTCTGTGTGAGGACGGTGGCAAATCGCTGAAATCAAGCACGAGGAGCCTACTTCAGACCATATAAGGATTTGCGTAACCGGCAAACAAAGTCAGGATGCCGTGTGTCGCAGTAGCCAGGGGGCTGATGCATGTATACCGTCTCAGAGAGATCATGAAGAAAAGCGTTCTTGACATCCAGCTGACGGATAGGCCAAGAGCGCGTGACGGCAATGCTGAGAACTGTACGGATGGTGGTCGGTTTGACAACCGAGCTGAAAGTCTCCTCACAATCAATCCCAACTATCTGGTGTTGGAATAGATGCCCTAGACGCAATCTAGTTTAGTATGAATTATTTGTGGCTAGAAATTCATTTATTATTTATTGGATATTTAATATAATGAAGTCCTTAGATTTACAATTGTGTTGTTTATCTTAAATATCCCTAGTCAAGTATAATGATTAAATGGGACAATCATCTATAGACTAGTATGGGGTTGGATTGATATGGAGATATCACGATCCAACACATAGGTGTGCATTAGGGAATGTTGCACTGGATTGACCCATCTCCGAGAAGGCTACATACACGTTATGTTGACTCACAAGCGCTTCTCGCGGTGCAATGGTATTGTCATCCTTAGACTTGAAGTCACTAGATATTCTAGTTGTGGATTATTGTGATCTTGGTAGCGTTAAACGCTACACCGTAACTGGGTAGTTATAAAGGCGTGTACTGGATACAATAAGAAGCAAGCTTAGAGATCGTAGTGGACGTAGATAGAATTTGTCCCTCCCACATAACGGGAGCAAATATCCTAGGCCACTCGAGGGATAGTGCTTATAGAATGTCTGGCCAGACTCAAATAAATCAATATGGGATATTGATGTTATTTGCACGAATAAGGCTATTCCCATGGATCGAGAAACTATGGATTGGATATACGAGTGTGACTTGTATGTCTCGTGTCCAATCCGGATATAGAGACAAAGGGATGAGACAATTACTTGTACAAAGGTTGTCAAGATGACTATTCTATTAGTTGGCTAGAATGGATGTTTTGCTAGAGACCGCTCCATATTAGCAAATAGTTGCTACCAACTAGATAGAACCTATGGGGTCACACGCTACATAGAGTTGAACTAGATTTGGGAATTAATTAATTGGATTAATTAATTAGAAGGATCACTTTGCAAACCCTTGCAAACTTAGTAGGGACTAATTTGCAAGGAAGGGACTAAATTGAATTCTAGTAGGACTAGAATAAGTCTTTTAGGTAGTTAACAAGGAGTTGTTGGACTATATAAAGGACCTTCCTTCCTTCCTTCCCACATAAATTATGCTCATTATTGAACATAAGAAAGAGTGGGAGAGAACAAAAGGAGAGAGAGCAAGCAACAAGGGAGCCGACCGCCCCCTTGCCGCCGCCCCGTCCCCGTCGGCCAAAGGAGGCCGAGACCCTCCTTTTGGGTCTCGTTTTACGTGATTCTTCTTCCTCTTCCTCTTCCGGGCTAGCACCAAGGACTTGGGAGATCTAGGATCAACTCTAGGCGTGGATCAACCATAGAGAACGTGACACAATCCGCGTTTGAAGTCATCAAAGGAGAACCCTAATGTGTGTTTATGATTTCTAACCCTTACCATCGGTATGTCTCTTGACTTGTGATCCTTGGAGGGTTTTGCATGGTTTTATGATTGTTTATGCTTCCGTTGCGCATCCAAGAATCAAAACCCTACAGTGGTATCAGAGCCACAGGTCTTAGAGCATAAACGTGGTTTATGTGTTACGTTTTTGTTGTTTTACACCTTAATTTGATTGTTTATCGCGTAAAACAAGACAAATCAAGCATGGGATTCAATTTGTCAATAATTAATCATAACAAGATCCAATTTTTGCATTGGATGCATGAATTGGTGAGTTTGAGAAATTTTAGGATCTTTGATCTAGGGTTTGGGCATCCTTGGGGAAGAAGGAGTTCTCCTAAAACAAGGAAACAACCAAACTTGGGCACCAAGCAAGGGAGTTGTTTTGGAAACAACTCCCATAAGGAGGTTCGACCCCCCTAGGGACCGCCCCCCTTGCTTGCCGCCCAAGCTTGGCCGCCCTAGGGGCCGGGCGGCCCTAACCCGCGGGCCTAGGCTTGTGGGTTTTGGGCCGGGCCGGCCCTAGGGCCTTGTGGTTCACCTTATTGGGCCCGGGCAATTTGATTGTTGGGTCCATGGACCGTTTTAACCCTAGAAATCCTAAAATCAATTAAAATTGACCAAGCGCGTTAAAATTGGATTTTAACTGTTTATGTGCAAATCGCATGGTGATTGGATATGGCCTTAGGATGTGGTTTGATGTGGATGTTTAATTTTGTGGTTTGGTTTTACGGCCTGCGAGCTGATCAATTAATTGTAATAATTAATTAGGGTTTTATGGCCTGCGTGCCATTTTTTCTCAACTTGTGAGATTTATTTTATTTAGTATAGATATTAGCTAGTGCTAGATAAAGTAGATTGTTAGCCAAGATTGGAGAAAAAGAAGCCCGAAGCCAAAGAAGCCACAAAAGATGGAGCATGGAGCATTGAGCATTCCACATGACTATGAAGGATGGACCAAAGGATCAAGACGCATGGAGATGTGTTTGTTTAGGGTTCATAGATAATTCCATTGGCTTGGAATTATCTTAGTCTAGAAAAGGCCATATCCACATCACGTTTAAATTCTGTTTTGTGGTTGTTTATTTAATTGTCTTATTATTGTGTGGTTGGTGTATGGATGATGCATGCAATTAGGATAATAAGATAATTAGACAATCCGGATCTATTATTTGGAGTTGTGCCCAAACTCAAATAGATAGATTAGTTGATATTGATCAACAAAACAATTAAAAATTGAATTTAAAATCCCTCAAAATTCAAATATTGTGTTCTTGCCTTCTCGTTATTTAAACACTCATTATCATCATTATTTACCAAGCTCGTGCGTGCCAAAGCATGGCGACTTGGTTCATCATGATGGAATGTGATGGCACGTAACAATGTGCAATTGTTTAGATAAGAGGTTGAACACAACTAGGCTATTAATTTGATTAAGAAACCTAGAGGCAATCAATTGGGATTATCCGTATGGATGGATAAATAAGGAGTTATTTGCCCAATTGAACCAAGAGTTGCATATGGGATGCAATTGGAATTGTTCCTACCTAAAGTAGTCAAATTATGGGTGACTTGCCAAAGCAAGCTCATAAGGAGATGAAAGATGGATCTTGGCCCACTAGAAAATATAAGGATATTTTCCGCATTAATATCTTGAGGGTTATTAATCCGTAGAAAAATAGTGGGAGCTATATTTGATAAACTAGCCATTATTGAATATAGTCAAAAATTCACAAATACTAAAACTTGCATATTTTCCTTTTGTAGAATTCCAAATGGCAAACAACTCATCGAGTTCACAACATTCCCTACGATCTGTCCTTGAGAAGGACAAGCTCTCTGGAACCAACTTTCTTGATTGGTACAGAAACTTGAGAATTGTTCTCAAGCAAGAGAAGAAACTGTACGCAATAGAGGAGCATGTTCCAGAAGGTCCAGAGAACCAAACACCTGCTGCCCTAAAGGCGTATCAGAAGCGTTTTGATGACGCTAATGATGCGGCCTGCCTTATGCTTTGCACCATGACTTCTGAGCTTCAGAAGCAACACGAAAACATGAATGCTGTCGATATGATCGAACATCTAAAGCAGCTCTTTCAAGAGCAGGCGAGGGTAGAGAGGTATGAGGTCTCAAAGGCACTGTTCAAGTGTCATCTGGCAGAAGGGAACCCGGTGGGACCCCATGTACTCCGAATGATCGGGTACTTGGAGAATCTCGCCCGACTGGGGTTCCCGGTCGGCCAAGAGTTGGCAACCGATCTCGTGTTGCAATCGTTGCCCGAGAGTTATGGACAGTTCATTATGAACTATAACATGAACGAGATCGTTAAACCACTTCCAGATTTACTCAATATGTTGAGGACGGCTGAACAGAGCATCAACAAGGGTAAGGGCAAGGCCATAATGATGGTACAGAAAGGAAAGGGCAAAAGGTTTGCCTCTTCCTCCAAGGGAAAAAGCAAGTCAGTTGCCAAGTCCAAGGAACCTGCCCTTAAGCCTGTTGGTGGCATTGCCAAAGGTGTGACTAAAGGTGAATGTCACTAGTGCAGTCAGCCTGGACACTGGAGGAGGAACTGCCCAAAATATCTGGAGGACAAGAGGCTTGGAATAGTGATTCCACCACCACCAGGTATTTTTGTTGTAGATGTCAATTTAACTTTCTCTACATCATGGGTATTGGATACTGGATGTGGATCTCATATTTTTCGAAATATGCAGGATCTAAGGAGAAGTAGGAGATTGGCTAAAGGGGAGGTAGATCTGCGCGTTGGGAATGGAGCAAAGGTTGCTGCGTTAGCCATAGGCGTGTGCGAGCTATCTCTGCCTTCAGGATTAGTTTTAGAGTTAAATAATTGCTATTTTGTGCCTGCTATGAGCAGAAACATTATTTCTATTTCTTGTTTGGACAAGGATGGTTTTATTATTTCAATAAAGAACAATTGTTGTTCCTTTTATTTAAATAATATTCACTATTTTAGTGCGCAATTATTTAATGGACTTTATGTCCTTGATCTAAGCAATCCTGTCTACAACATTAATACCAAGCGGATTAAAGTAAAGGATTTAAATCCTGCTTATTTATGGCACTGTCAATTAGGCCACATAAATGAGAAACGTGTATCTAGACTCCATAAGGATGGATTACTAGACTCATTTGATTTTGAATCATATGAGACATGTGAGGCTTGTTTATTGGGAAAATGACAAAGTCCCCTTTCAATAAGAAAGGTGAGAGGACTAGTGAGCAATTGGCGCTCATACATACCGATGTGTGTAGGCCATTTGCCACGCCTGCCAGGGGTGGTTATGTCTACTTCATTACATTTACTGATGATTACAGTAGATATGGATTTGTGTACCTTATGAGGGCAAAATTCGAATCCTTTGAAGTGTTCAAAGAATTCAAAAATGAAGTAGAGAAGCAACTTGGCAAAAGTATCAAGGCTCTACGATCGGATCGTGGAGGAGAATACTTGAGCCAAGAGTTTGACGACTATCTTAGAGAGTGTGGGATCGTGTCCCAACTCACTCCACCCGGAACGCCACAGTGGAATGGCGTGTCCGAGAGGAGGAATCGAACCCTATTGGATATGGTTCGATCTATGATGTGTCAAACCGATCTTCCATTATCATTTTGGGGCAACGCTCTATTAAGTGCAGCTTTCACCATTAACCGTGTTCCATCTAAATCAGTCATGAAGACACCATATGAGATGTGGAGTGGGAGGCGTCCCACACTGTCGTTCATGAGGATTTGGGGCTGCGATGTCTATGTAAAACGTTTACAATCAGACAAGCTGGGGCCGAAATCGGATAAGTGTAAATTTGTGGGGTACCCTAAGGAAACTAAGGGTTACTACTTCTACAATCCAACCGAGAACAAAGTGTTTGTTTCTCGGACCGGCGTGTTTCTAGAAAGAGAATTTGTCTCTAAAGAAGCAAGTGGGAGGAATGTAGAACTTGAAGAGGTTCAAGAACCACAAATCACTGAACCGATTATGGAACATGAACAGGAACCACAAGTAGTTGTGGAGCAACCTGTTCAGGTAACACAAGAGCTTCGTAGATCTAGTAGAGTGCGCCAGGAACCCGAGAGGTATGGACTTCTCGTGATCGATTCCGGTGACACGATGCTCATAGATGATGAGCCTACTACCTATGAGGAGGCCATGAGTGGCCCAGACTCTCAGAAGTGGCTAGAAGCCATGAGATCCGAGATGCAATCCATGTATACCAACAAAGTATGGACTTTGGTGGAACCACCCGATGGGGCGTGGCCCATAGGGTGCAAGTGGGTCTTCAAGAAGAAGATCGACATGGATGGTAATGTGATTACCTATAAGGGCCGATTGGTGGCTAAAGGATTCAGACAGATTCATGGTATTGACTATGATGAAACCTTTTCACCAGTCGCTATGACCAAATCCATCCGAATCCTATTTGCAATTGCAGCATACCACGACTATGAGATTTGGTAGATGGATGTCAAAACAGCATTCCTTTATGGGAATATCCTCGAGGACGTGTATATGATACAACCGGAGGGTTTTGAGGATCCAAATCAAGCCAACAAAGTCTGTAAACTGCAACGATCCATTTATGGATTGAAGCAAGCTTCTAGGAGTTGGAATCGACGTTTTGATGAAGTGGTCAAAGAGTTTGGCTTCATCAGAAACGAAGATGAGTCTTGTGTCTACAAGAAGGTTAGTGGGAGCTCTGTAGCTTTTCTGGTCTTGTATATGGATTACATACTACTCATTGGAAACGACATTCCCATGCTGCAATCCGTTAAAGATTGGCTAGGAAAGTGTTTCTCAATGAAGGACTTAGGGGAAGCAGTCAATATGCCCGGTATAAAGATCTATAGAGATAGATCTAAGAGGTTGCTAGGCCTAAGTCAAAGTACATATATTGACAAGGTGTTGAAACGGTTCAACATGCAAGATTCCAAGAAGGGATTCTTGCCCATGTCACATGGAATCACTCTTTCGAAGAGTGGTTGTCCTTCCAATGAGATTGAGAGGGAACGCATGAGTAGAATCCCCTATGCCTCGTCCATAGGATCTATCATGTACGCCATGTTATGTACTAGACCAGATGTGTCATATGCCTTGAGTATGACAAGCAGACACCAATCCAATCCAGGTGAGAGTCACTGGATTGCAGTCAAGAACATCCTAAAGTACTTGAGAAGAACTAAGGATGCTTTCTTGATATTTGGCGGTGAGGAAGAGTTGCGTTTAAGGGGTTACACTGATGCAAGCTTCCAAACCGACAGAGATGACTTTAGATCACAATCGGGATATGTGTTTTGCCTGAATGGAGCAGCGGTGAGCTGGAAGAGTTCCAAGCAAGAGACGGTAGCTGATTCTACAACAGAGGCTGAGTACATTGCTGCAAATGGCGCAGCAAAGGAGGCTGTTTGGATCAGAAAGTTTGTTTCTGAACTTGGTGTGGTTCCTAGCATTGCGGATCCAGTTGAGTTCTTCTGTGACAACACTGGGGCGATCGCACAATCAAAGGAACCCAGGTCGCACCAGAATTCCAAGCACGTGCTCATAAAGTTTCATCTGATTCGAGATATTATCGATAGAGGAGACGTTCGGATATGCAAGATTCCTACATATGATAATCTGTCAGACCCGCTTACAAAGCCTCTCACGCAGTGGAAGCATGAAGGGCACACTAGGAGTATGGGCATACGAGATGCGCCAGATTGGCTCTAGTGCAAGTGGGAGACTGTTGGAATAGATGCCCTAGAGGCAATCTAGTTTAGTATGAATTATTGGTGGCTAGAAATTCATTTATTATTTATTGGATATTTAATATAATGAAGTCCTTAGATTTACAATTGTGTTGTTTATCTTAAATATCCCTAGTCAAGTATAATGATTAAATGGGACAATCATCTATAGACTAGTATGGGGTTGGATTGATATGGAGATATCACGATCCAACACATAGGTGTGCATTAGGGAATGTTGCACTGGATTGACCCATCTCCGAGAAGGCTACATACACGTTATTTTGAGTCACAAGCGCTTCTCGCGGTGCAATGGTATTGTCATCCTTAGACTTGAAGTCACTAGATATTCTAGTTGTGGATTATTGTGATCTTGGTAGCGTTAAACGCTACACCGTAACTGGGTAGTTATAAAGGCGTGTACTGGATACAATAAGAAGCAAGCTTAGAGATCGTAGTGGACGTAGATAGAATTTGTCCCTCCCACATAACGGGAGCAAATATCCTAGGCCACTCGAGGGATAGTGCTTATAGAATGTCTGGCCAGACTCAAATAAATCAATATGGGATATTGATGTTATTTGCACGAATAAGGCTATTCCCATGGATCGAGAAACTATGGATTGGATATACGAGTGTGACTTGTATGTCTCGTGTCCAATCCGGATATAGAGACAAAGGGATGAGACAATTACTTGTACAAAGGTTGTCAAGATGACAATTCTATTAGTTGGCTAGAATGGATGTTTTGCTAGAGACCGCTCCATATTAGCAAATAGTTGCTACCAACTAGATAGAACCTATGGGGTCACACGCTACATAGAGTTGAACTAGATTTGGGAATTAATTAATTGGATTAATTAATTAGAAGGATCACTTTGCAAACCCTTGCAAACTTAGTAGGGACTAATTTGCAAGGAAGGGACTAAATTGAATTCTAGTAGGACTAGAATAAGTCTTTTAGGTAGTTAACAAGGAGTTGTTGGACTATATAAAGGACCTTCCTTCCTTCCTTCCCACATAACTTATGCTCATTATTGAACATAACAAAGAGTGGGAGAGAACAAAAGGAGAGAGAGCAAGCAACAAGGGAGCCGACTGCCCCCTTGCCGCCGCCCCGTCCCCGTCGGCCAAAGGAGGCCGAGACCCTCCTTTTGGGTCTCGTTTTGCGTGATTCTTCTTCCTCTTCCTCTTCCGGGCTAGCACCAAGGACTTGGGAGATCTAGGATCAACTCTAGGCGTGGATCAACCATAGATAACGTGACACAATTCGCGTTTGAAGTCATCAAAGGAGAACCCTAAGGTGTGTTTATGATTTCTAACCTTACCATCGTTATGTCTCTTAACTTGTGATCCTTGGAGGGTTTTGCATGGTTTTATGATTGTTTATGCTTCCGTTGCGCATCCATGAATCAAAACCCTACATCTGGGACTTCCCATTAGCTACCAATCGCGCCTTATAGCGCTGCAGACTACCATCAGAGCGAAACTTGTGGCAAAAGAGCCACATAGATCGCAGAACATTAGCCCCTGTCGGGCGAGGAACCAGATCCCAAGTGTGGTTCCTAACCATAGCTCCAAACTCATCATCCATGGCCGCTTTCCAGTGAGGATCCGACAAGGCTAGGATGGGGGATTTGGGAAGGGGCGAGATGGGGTCTGGTGGCTGGGCCGCTAAAGTAGACGGGTGACTGGTTTGACTATGCCATGCATGGATCTGGTGGTCATATGAGGAGAGAGATGGGGAGGAGAAGTGGCCACTGGACTCGGTGTAGGTGAATCGGGGGGTCAGTTAACATAGGCACAGAGGGTACGAGAGGGGGCGAGTGGACACAGACCGACGGACGTAGTGCTGAGGAAAGGTTCCACAAGGGTTATGGACGGGGAAAGCTGTGTCGGTGCCCTAGTAGGTGTGGGTGAAGGGGTGTGTGCCACAGGGTTATAAGCACGATGAGTGAAAATGGGAGGCGGAAGACTGTCATCGGGATCAGACGTCCTATGGACAGAGGGAGACACAGACCCAGGAGTGGAGAAAGGAAAAACCGTCTCATCAAAGGTGACATGACGAGAAGTGTGAACCCGACCAGTACTCAAGTCCAGACACCTGTACCCACGATGATTAAGAGGGTACCCCATAAAGACACATCGAACAGAGCGTGGTGCAAGCTTGTTAGGTGAGGTGGCAGAGAGGTTCGAGTAACACAAGCATCCGAACGTGCGGAGATGCTCATAGGATGGTGAGCGATGGTATAGGGCAACAGTAGGAATATTGTTGCCAACGACTTTGGTGGGAAGAATGTTATGAAGGTAGACAGCAGTCAGAAGAGACTCCACCCAGAAAGAGGCTGGAAGGGAGGCCTGAGCTAGGAGGGCACGAATGATGTCATTGATTCGACGAATCATGCGTTCAGCTTTGCCATTTTGAGATGACGTGTGAGGATACGCAAACCGGAAGACAAGTCCATGATTAATGGCGTGAGAGTGAAAAGAGCCATTATCGAATTCTCCACCAAGGTCACATTGAAAAGTTTTGATGGGTCGCTCAAATTGAGTTTGTACGAAGGTAGTGAATTGTTTAAATTTTGATATCGCTTCGCTTTTCTGTTTAAGTGGGAAAACCCAGAGAAATTGGGTATAGTCATCTAATAGGAGTAGGTAGTATTTGTAGTGCGATTTGCTTAAGACCGGAGATGTCCATAAATCACTGTGAACAATGTCAAATGGACTAGAAGTAGAAGAAGTAGATGGTGAAAAAGGCAAACGCACATGTTTACTAATTTGACAAGCATGACAAAGAGCTTTTGAATTATGCCTACGACAAAAAATGAAATGACTACTACGAAGCGAATCTAAAACTAGACGCCCGGGATGACCAAGGCGGTTGTGCCAAACGGAAGCAGGAAGAGCAGCAAAAGAGATAGCAGACGACGGTGGTGGGACAGATTGGAATGGATAGAGATCACCCGAACTGTTGCTCCTCTGTAAAAGAGCTCCCGATCGTAGGTCCTTAACAGAAAAACCATAAGGGTCAAACTCAACCGAAACATTGTTGTCAGTAGTGAATTGACGAACAGAAACTAGGTTTTTGATAACGTTTGGGGTGAGTAAGACATTTCTAAGGTGAAGGGAACGGGAGTTGGTGGTAAGGGTGTGATTGCCGGATCCTTTCACTGGAATGCTAGAGTCGTTTCCCACAAGTATGTTAGGAAAAGGACAAGATGACGAGAGAGAGGAGAGTATACCTGACTGCGAAGTGAGATGAGCCGATGTGCCGGAATCAAGATACCAAGTCTGATCCGGAACGTTGAGTGTCATGCCAGAGAACTGAGATCCCAAATCAGTAGCAGTCGGGTAGGCAGAAGCGGCTGTGAGGCCCCGCTGAGAAGGTCCTGGACCAAGAATACATGACGTAACTGTAGGCTGAGAGGGTCCTGACTGTGCCCAATCATTCGTTACATGAGGACCTGTAAATCCTGGTGTTGGTGCAGCGGGTGTGATGGGGCAGGGCACCAGACCCAGCTACCGTGAGAAGAGGCAGGCGGTGTGGGATACTGCTGAGGGTATTGCTGAGTCTGATTGCGTCCTTTTCGGTTAAAGTGACGACGACGACCATTTCCCTGACGACTCTGTGATTGTTGGGTTAACGGTGGTACTGAAGAAGAAGCAATAGTCGAGAAATCCGTGTTAGCACCAGCCATTTCGAACCAAAAGATCTAAATTGACTTTGTCTTCAAACTTACGGGCCACAATGAGCGCTAGCCAAACAGTGCAGTGTCCCACACTATTATTCTCTTCTTTGACAAAATCAATAGGTACTAGAGAAGGTGTCCCCCCTCAAACAAACACGTGGGTACTATGGTGTTTTTTTTTTTGAGATAATGAGTGCTATGGTGATTAATTTAGAAGAATGTTGTCCATAGTAACTAGTGCTAAAACAGTCGGCGATTCTGCAAATCAGTCGGCGTGGGTATGTGCAATCCGCAAATCGAGATCAGGTGCTGTTGCGACGGCAGCGGCTGC
Organism: Linanthus parryae; assembly: GCA_023055425.1. Lineage (NCBI taxonomy): Eukaryota > Viridiplantae > Streptophyta > Magnoliopsida > Ericales > Polemoniaceae > Linanthus > Linanthus parryae. The sequence goes on from JALGPY010000001.1 coordinate 131,157,502, forward strand.
TCGGTGATGATGATCTGAAGAGGCTCACTCAACGGAGGTATCAAACAGAATGAGAGGCCCACTAAACGGAGCAGTGACCTGCTTCGGTGGCGAGAAGGCTCTGATGTGCGGTGGTGATGACGATCAGAGACACCGCCGGACCTGGGGATCAATCCGATCAGATGAAGCAGCGGCAGAGGACCGAATCTGGTGGGACGGCGCTGAGGACGGCGCAGGTGTGCGGTGCTGATGACGATTGGACACACAGCCGGACCTGGAGATCAATCCGACTAGGTGAAGCAGCGGCAGAGGAACAATTGCGGTGCTTGGGTGCAGCGAACCTGGTTGTTTTTTCACCGACTGGGTTTTCGACAGGGTGGGAGATCTCCGCGGAGGATTGCGGCGTAATGAGCAGAAGCGAGAGAGAGATCGGAGCACTTGGGCGGCGGCCACGGGAAGAAGATGTGCGAATTGGGCGGCGGCGGCTAGGTTAGCTCTGATACCATGAAAGTAGGAGAAATCTTCCGTCCTTTTCATTCATTATTTACACCCTTAAATAGGTAAAATACAATGCTAAATTATACAACTAGTCCTCTAATTATTTACATAAGAGTCCTATAACTATTAAGAGCGTCCAGCTCGCTCATGGCAAAACATTTAAATTTACTTCTATCATAATATTTGAAACCTGAAAAATGAACTGGAAAAGAAAATGAGATAAACTGAAAAAGATTCATCGACATTCTTCAATATAGCTTGATTTTCTCGATGATTTGAGAAATTGCTTCTCATGATGATTTCCCCCAACATAACCATCGTTTGGGTGTTGAATTTCAACACTAGTACGTTGTAAAATTACCGAGAATGTATTGCATTTACTTATCCACTTGTAATGAAACTTGAAGGGCGGATCCAACCAGCTTACGATTCTTGGAGAATGTCGTTGAATTATGAAGTACGACTACCAATCCGTTTACACCGACGGAATGATTCATAATGGGCGCAAAAACACTCTTAAAAGACAATTGATTTAGTTTCGTGCTTCGACATCTTCGATGAGTATTCTGACTCTGTATTTATTTTTCATAAGTTATACACTTTTAACTAATTTTTCAAAAAGTAAATTGTGTGCCCCTTCAATAAGTAAATCGTAGTAACATTTTAATCTCAATACGGTGGTAGTATTAGTCAAATTGGCTTCTCTGAAGTATTTGAGTGGTGCAAATGGGTGCTAGCTTTGTGGTAGAACATTTAAAGCCCCTACATGATGTCCCGGTTCAAACACGATTACACCGTGTATTTGATTTAATTCTAAAAAAGTAATGGGTGGTTTGTGTAATTCGGTTAAGCTTCGAGGGTGAGTAGTGTAATAATGCCTACTTAGAACTTTTTTTTCTCAATAAAAATAAAATTAACTCAAGAACCAAAATCAGAAACCCTACACTCGTCGAAGGGCGAATTCACATTTAGAGTTGTGGGAGCTATAGTCCCCACTCAACTTGTGGGAAACTGCAATTTTACCTCATATTTTGTATATTAAATGTAATTTAGCACCCATTGAAATTAAAAAATAATCTTTTTACATGTATTTTTTCATTAACCTTTTATATTTTAAATATTTAGCCCCCACTAGAGAAAAATCGTGAATCCGCCACTACACTCGTCCACATTTCTCAAACCTCTCTCCACCGGTCCGTCTGCGGCAGCGGCTGTCAATTTCAGGGACGCCGTGAAAATAGTCATCGTCTTCCTTTCTCGGAGCACACTCTCGTGGCTACTTCAAGGTGTGAGTGGAAAACCCCTAATGCTTAACCCTAGTATTACCATTACTGATCTTTCATTCTTTTAATTTCATTCATATCGCTGATCTTTGCTTCATATCCAAGTCCATTGTTATCTTGTGTTATGATTTGGTAATTGGATCTGTGAACACTGTCACTTCGAGTTTTTTGTCCACAAATTTGTGCAGAAATTGGATATTTTTTGCTGTTCTATTTCTTGGTGTGAAGCTGAAACAATGTTCTCTAGCCCTAAATACTGACAAAAACATGGGGCTTTAGATGGGTATGCGATAAGGCCCATTTAAATGCTTGTGCAAGTTAGATTATTTAGGTATGCTACAACCGAGTTAGCTATTGGGCAGCTCTATGCGCAATAGTATTTGTTTTCTGAGTAATGCTATATGTCCCAAAACATTTGTCCCCAATACATCCCAAATAGCTCATGTCAATAACATGATTTTTGATAGTATTTGAGACTACTGTTTTGGGAGATACTAGTATAGCATTACTCTTGTTTTTTCAGAATGCAATAGCAAATTATAGGAATGACAGAAGAAGAGATATTATTTAGTATATAACCTAACATGACTTTACCCTTGGGCTATGTAGCATGGGTGCGGGTGTGGGTGCAAAAAAGTTATAAAAATCAAGGGTGTGGGTGCGGCGATTTTATTCATATTTTTGTTCTATATTATTTCTGATACCATTATACTAATATAAAAGTAACATTTAAAAAAAATTAACTATAATAGTAATCTAAGTTATAATCAAACATAAGTTCATACACAGATTGAAAGATACAAATTTACTATAACAACAATATTATCTCTTCTTGTCGTTGTTTGTAGCTGTGGAGAGATGCTTAATCTACGGGTTAGAAATGCTCGCATAAATGCACATTTTTTGGTTAAACAGTAGTTGTATTTCAGAAGGCATCTCAACTAAAACTTTCAAAACGATCTTGCCTTAAAAAAGTACCCACGAAGAACCTAAGCACCTATGAAGCACCAGGTGCGGGTGCACGACCTCCCAGAAGTGAACGATTTCGAAATTGTCCTCTCGGACTGCTGAATTTCATTCGCAATATAAACAAGATGATAGAACACTAATTATAGTTTAGTCCCTAAACTGAGTGTAAGCTATCGCTATTACACCCCCGCAGTCGGAGCGGGAGGATGATGAACGTTCAGATTGGAGCGGAACCTTTCAAATAACTGGCGAGGCAGACCTTTGGTGAAGATATCCGCATACTGGAAGTCAGAGGGTATGTGAAGAACCCGAAGTTGGCCGAGACGAACTTTTTCCCGTACAAAGTGAAGATCGATCTCAATATGTTTCGTGCGTTGATGCTGAACCGGATTACCCGATAAGTAGACGGCACTAACATTGTCACAATAGCAGAGTGAGACCTTCGGAGGACGAACCTTAAGCTCTAGAAGAAGATTGCGAAGCCAACAGAGCTCAGCAACAGCCTTTGCCACGCCACAGTACTCGGCCTCGGCGCTAGAACGAGAGACTGTAGCTTGTTGTTTGGACGACCAGCTGAGAAGGTTGTCCCCAAAGAAGGTGCAAAAACCGGAGGTGGAACGACGTATGTCCGGGCAGCCTGCCCAATCCGCATCAGTGTAGGTCGTGAGACACGTGGAGGCAGTAGCAGAGATGTGAAACCAGAGATCAAGAGTGCCACTCACATAGCGAAGAACGCGTTTCAACGCGCGAAAATGATGCTCTCGAGGATCGTGCATGAAGAGACAGATCTGCTGAACGGCATATGAGATATCAGGACGTGTAAAAGTGAGGTACTGAAGAGCACCGGCTAGACTGCGGTAGAGAGTAGGATCATCAACCGGGGGGCCTGAACCAGCTGTGAGTTTGGAACCAGTCTCAACCGGAGTGCTAACGGGCTTACAGCCCACCATCGAAGCACGCTGGAGAATCTCAGATGCATACTGACGCTGAGAAAGAACCATACCAGAGTCAGTCCGAGTGACGGCAATACCCAGAAAATGATGCAGAGGTCCAAGATCAGTCATAGCAAACTCAGTCGAAAGCTGAGAGATAACTCGCTGCACAACCATAGGGGAGGACCCTGTAATGATGATATCGTCAACGTAGAGGAGGAGGTAGACAATATCGGATCCCTGACTGTAAACAAACAGAGACTCATCACATCTACAACCGGAGAATCCCACGGAGCCGGTGAGAAAAGAAGCAAATCGCTGAAACCACGCACGAGGGGCCTGCTTCGGCCCATACAGGGACTTACGTCATCGGCAGACATAATCTGGATGATGAGGATCCCGATAGCCCGGTGGCTGATTCATATACACAACCTCATCAAGATCACCGTGTAGGAAAGCATTCTTGATATCCAACTGGCGGATGGGCCAAGAACGAGAGATGGCAAGAGTGAGAACAGTATGGATGGTGGCCGGTTTGACAATAGCACTAAACGTCTCATCACAATCAACACCCACTAACTGAGATTTGCCATTCGCCACCAGGCGGGCTTTGTACCGCTGAAGAGTACCATCAGCCCGAAACTTGTGACGGAATAACCAAATTGCCCGAAGAATGTTTGCCCCAGACGGGCGAGGAACCAACTCGCAAGTCTGACTCGTGATCATAGCCTCAAACTCATCATCCATTGCAGCTTTCCAGTATGGGTCCGACAGGGCAGACACATGGGATTTGGGCAAGGGAGACACGAAAGAGGGAGATTGAGTATGAAGGGTGAGACGGGAGATGGGTTTATGGATACCGTGCTGGGCTCGAGTTCTCATCTGAGGGGAGAGAGGTGGAGCCGGTGGGTTAGGAGAGTCTAGTGGTGGAGATAGCGGGGAGAGCGTGACAGGTGGGGAGGCAGGAGGCTGAAGAGGAGCCTGAGGTGGAGGAGGCTGAGGTGGCGTTGAGGCAGCAGGAGGAGGTGCGGTTGGGCGACGAGTGTAGTCAAGAGGGAAGGGTGGGGTTAGCCGAGAGGGAGCAGAGGGGTTGTGAATATGACCGGAAAAATGTATAGGAGGAAGTCCATCGTCGGGGTCAGAGACAGTATGCCCGGGAAGTGACACGGAACCCGGTGTGGCAAACGGGAAGACATGCTCATCAAACGTAACATGACGAGAGATGTGAATGCGACCTGTAGAGATGTCGAGACACCGATAACCACGAAATTTCGAAGGGTAACTAAGAAAAACACATCGAGTGGACCGAGGGGCAAGCTTGTGGGGAGACACAACATTCTGATTAGGGTAACACAAACACCAAAAAGTACACAGATGATCGTATGTGGGAAGACAATGATAGAGAATTGTGGTAGGAATATCACCGTTGAGAGCTTTGGTGGGGAGAATGTTGTGGAGATAGACAACTGTGAGAACAGACTCAACCCAGAAGCGAGGAGACATGGAGGCCTGAGAGAGAAGGGTACGAGAGATGTCATTGATACGACGTATCATACGCTCGGCCTTGCCGTTTTGAGGAGACGTTTGTGGACAAGCAAATCGAAAAACAAGGCCACTAGACTTGGCGAACTCATGAAACACAGAGTTATCGAATTCCCCCCAAGGTCGCATTGAAAACTCTTGATGTCACGAGAGAACTGGGTATGCACATACGTGTAGAATTGTTAAAAGTGAATGAAAGCATCTGATTTGAGTTTTAAGGGAAAAACCCATAGAAAATGCGAGTAATCATCAAGTAAGAGAAGATAATAGTTGAAATTGGATTTGCTAGCAACAGGGGATGTCCAAATATCACTATGAATAATGTCAAATGGAGCCATAGTACAAGATTGGGAATGGGCAAAGGGAAGTATAACGTGTTTGCCGAGTTGGCATGCATGGCACAATTCGGTCTGCTCAGTTTTAGTACAAGAAATGAAATGATTAGAACTAAGTTGATCTAAGACGTAGCGACCAGGATGTCCAAGACAGTTGTGCCACACAGGGGCTGGAAGAATGGCAAGAGACTGGGCTGGAGAGGGGGACGGGGTGGAAATAAGAGGATAAAGGTCCCCTGAACTATTGCTCCGAAGTAAAAGGGTCCCCGAGTGAAGATCCTTCATAGAAAAGCCAGTCGGGTCAAACTCGATAGAGACATTATTATCAATGGTGAACTGACGGACATAGAGAAGATTTTTAATAATATTCGGAGCAAGAAGGACATTTTTGAGGTGTGGGGGACGGGCTAGGGTAGGAATTGTCTGATGACCGGAACCGCACACTGGAATTTGCATCCCATTACCAACCATCATATTAGAAACTGAAGAACTGGATGAGACAGATGAGAGAGTACCTGTCTGAGAAGTGAGATGAGAGGAGGCCCCAGAGTCCATGTACCAAGTCTTATCCGGACCATTAATGGTCATGCCAGCAAGTTCCGAACTCAGAGCAGTAACAGAGGGAGACGAACCCGCAGTGGTAGCATGAACCTGTGAGCGCTGAGCAGGTCTTGGACCAAGAATACCGGACGTAGCTGCAGGCTGAGGGTGTCTGGACTGTGTCCATCCCGATGCCGGGAGAGAGGGGCACGGTTGAGCAGTCAGAGACGATGGGGTAGGACACCACACCCAGCTTCCGTGAGGAGTGGCTGGTGGGGATGTGTGTTGCTGAGGGCTACCCTGCCCTTACTGGGAATGACGGCGTCGACCACCGTGATTATGGCGACCTTGTGACACTGAATGGAGCTGGTGGTTGGAGAAGGCCAAAGAATCCTGTGTCTAAGTTGCCATGGCAAATGGGTTACACACAAAATTGTAAACTTTGATCAGCCAATCACAAAGGGCCTAGTATCCACAAACACGGCCAAATGTGAACATGAACAAAAAAAATACTAATAATCAATCTCACAAAAGAAGCAGATTAACCAATGAGCCCACAAGCTGCCTTTGTAGCTAGTAATAAATGTGGAAGGAATGGCCTACGTTGTAACCCACTGGTTTGTGATGCTAAAGATAATGAGGGAAACTCTTATCTATTTGTCACACCTCGATCACGATGACACGGAGAAACAAATGGTTGAAAAGAGACTGGTGACAATCTGGCTTCAGAAGCTGAGAAGGAGAGCCGAACGTTCTGGAGTGCGCCGATCAGATCAGGCGCGAGGATTGAAGCCGAAGTGGAGACCAGGGACTTCGGGAGGCTCGATTGGGATCGACCGGCCTTCGTTTGCAGAGGGGTCAACTGGGGAGCGTCGCAGAGAGCCGGAACAGAGACCGGTGGCGTCGCAAAGAGGACAGGAGGCCGGCGACGTTTGATCGGAGTCGGGGCTCTGCTCGTCTGGGTTATGTTCAGTTGAACAGAGAGCTAGGTTTCAGATGGGATTTGCCGACTGGTGAGAGCGACGATACGGGCGGAAGCGAGATAGAGAAATTGAAGCGCTAGGTGGCGGCGGCAGTGCACAGGAAGGTGACGTGTGGCGGCGACGGCGGCTAGGTTAGCTCTGATACCATGAACGATTCTGAAATTGTCCTCTCGGACTGCTGCATTTCACTCGCAATAAAAACAAGATGTTACAACACTAATTATAGTTTAGTCCCTAAACTGAGTGTAAGCTATCGCTATTAAGAAGTACCCGTGCAACATACCTCTTGGGCAGTACTGTCCCAATGGTTGAAATTTACCCTAAATTTACTGTCCTAATTCTTGGCAGCTCACTTAAGAAAATGCGCTCTTGTTGTAAATATGGAAAAAAAGTAAATACATATGTGGGTTTTGATGGTGGGATTTTGATGGGTATGCTATAAGCACGGGCTACCCAGAAAGAACCCACTTACATGTAAATGATTCCTTTTGATTGTTGGCAAACTTTCCTCGGTACACTTCATTATCCTCCATCTTGTGATTATTAGCTTCGTGCACCTGGACTCATCCAATGGTTCCATGAAGTTAACAATCATGTAATCCCACAGCGAATACGTGGTACCTGAAATGGAGTATTCCTATAAAATCAGGGTTGTTACCACCTGTCCAACCCCTTGCATGGTGAAATTTTAAGGAGATGGTATGAAACAATCAACCATGCCAAGGATGGTAAGTCAGACAAAATATGTTTGAAGGATTGAGTACACATGGAAAGAAGGATCTGATGAAAGGTTAGCATATGGTTATGTCAGTTTTTGAGTCTTGCACCCATGATTATCTTTCTCGAGTGAAAGTGTGTAATGTAGACTAAATACAGGACCTAAATACTCTAGAAGGGGGGTTGAATAGAGTATGGAAACTTTTTGCAAAACTGAAAGTTTAACAGGAAAGCTTTGTGTGAAACTCAAATCTCAAGGCCTTGAGATTCTGTAAACTGTATGAAGCTCACTAAGGCAAAGACGTAAGCTTCAAGGCCTTGAGCTTTGAACAATTCTAAACAGCTTTAAAACCCTAAATTGATTTGAGTTGTGTGCAGCAGATAATAATCAAACAGAAAAGTAAAGAACACAAAGTAATTTACAGAGTTCAGTCCTAATGGACCTAATCTCTGCCTGAGGGATCTAATCCCACCAGGATTGGGCAAACACTTCTTATTACTCACACACAAACAGCCCTAGATCTTCAAGCCTAAGTGATTTCCCTTACACCTATACAGCTTATGGTTCAAAACCTATCTAGTTCCAGCTACTAACTGTTGAGATAAAAAGAACCTCTTGTTGTTCACTTGAACAACCAACCACTAGGTTAAGTGAGGTTTAAGATAATATAGAGATACACAGATGAAAGTACAGATGAAGAACACAGTATAAAGATAAGCTGTTGAAGCCTGTAAGTGTTCTTCAGGAATGACTGGATTGATTTGATCTTCAGAAGTCTGGAATGAAGCTTGAATGATTGTGTGTTTGAATGGATGATCTCCCACGAATTTGTCACAACTCTCAGAGTATTATGCAAGCCTCTCTCCTCTTCAAAATTCAAACCAGTCTCTTTTATCCACAGCTGCAACTGATTGAGAGATTTTAGGATCTCAGTTCCTAGAAATCCTCCTTCTGTTTTCAACTTAAATTCAAACAACTTCAGGTGGATATCCGTTGGAGTTTGTTGAGATTTATCCTGCACGTTTAACAACCCTGCAACAGCATAGAAACACTGCAACAACAAAATCCAAACATCTAACAGTACTGAGACTGTTTGGTTATACAGTTTCTGATAAAACTGTTTAATAAACTTAGAACAAAAATCAGCATATTCTCTAGAACAAACAAGCCATGAAAAACAAGTTTAAGACACTTAGAAGTGAGTGAATAATCACAATACTAAGAGTCATAACCTGCAAGAAAGAATCAATTAAGTTCTGTAAAAACTGTCAGCAGCTCAAGGCATATCTCAAGGCCTTGGAGCTCTAAACCTGCTTCACAGCATTTCAAAATTAAAACCCAGATAACTTTGATTCTTCCTGTTCTGATCATCTGCAATTGTGTTAGATATATAAATAGTACAAACCACAAGTATACACCATAAACCACTGATTTGCATAGTCAGATATCCAATTTTGCAACACAAAAATGTTAGAACACATAGCAGGATAAGATAACTCAAGGCTTTGAAGTTAAGTCAATCTCAAGGCCTTGAGATAACTGAAATGACTTTGCTGCTAATGTCTTAGCCTTTTGTCTTTCATCACTCAAAACAATTACCAGTCAAAGTACATTCAGGGATCTTGACTCAACATCGAGATTTCATGGTGATCATTTTGTATGGAACTTTCAGGTCATTCATAGTTTACGTATACTCGCTTCCTTGTGAAGTTTTGACAATCTGTCTCATTCGCAATCCGCTATTTCTATATTATTTCAACGGTGCCTACTTTGAAACTTATATCTCCAGTATTTCGAGTAACACTCCTGATGCTATATTTTTTCAATGGTGTATACTTTGAAACTTTTATCTCCAAGAACAGTCCGAATTTCTCAAACTTGGCTCCGCCAGTCAGTCGTGGTAGCGGCTGTCAGGTTCAGCACTATCTTCCATTTTCCCGTGATGTCGGATGTGGTTGATTTCCCATGTATAGTGGTTTCTCGTTTTTGACTTCCTCGTAAGATGAGAGAACTTTTCGATCGGAGTAGATGTGTCGGGCAGTTCCCGTAACAATCCACCACTTCTTAGGGTTACTGGCGGCAAGTTTGACTTGGGAAACTACAACAGTGTAGTTGTCTATCATTGTTTTCGTTTAAATGTGCTTCCAATGTTCTTCCTTTCGGATTTGTTTATTTTCTACGACATTCCTTGATTTTGTGGCCTGTTTTGCCACGGTTGTGGCATTTTTCGGTGAACCACTACTTCTTCTTCTTCTTCTTCTCCTTCTCCTTCTTTTGGTAACCTTAAACAACTCAAATGTCCAAATTACCCTCCATAACCCTAACTAAATCTATCCTTTCTTCTCTCAACTCAGCCCACTATCACCCATTTCCTTATTTGAACGTCTCTCCTCTTTCTTCTCATCTCCTCCTCCCATTTCCTTAGTTTGAGTATTTTAGATTTTTATTTGAGATTCTTCTTCTTCTTCTTCTTCTTCTTAGTTTGAGTATTTTAGATTTTTGTTTGAGATTATTCCTAGGCCTAACTTCAATTATGTTGACTTTGGACTGATGGCTTGATGAAGACTTGTCGATAACAATCCGATTTCCTTCTTCGGTTTTGTGGGGGCGATTAGTTCCTCATGCTCATCTGCGCTTGTGCTTTGGATAGTTCTTGAAGTTCTTCCATGTCGGTGGTAGTTTGTGTATCGTGACGCGGACGAGAAATTCTTCAGGCAGAATCATCTTCTCGTCTAATACACATGAATTATACACTGAAAGTTTTTATTTTGGATCGTAATGCCCTTAGAATTTACCATCCTATATTCCATAAATTTTTCAACAATGAACTTTTTGGCATTCACATCATCTATTTTATATTTTTTGCTCAAAGGATACTGTTCGCGATAATTCCCAAGTATAGGAATATCGTTCTAAGTAGTACCCGAGTAAGAACGGGGTCGAATCCACAAGGAGAGGAGGTTTAGACAATGACTTGCAAAACTAGAAAACGACAAACTAAAGCAAGAAACACAAACTCTCAATGGCTTTAAAGCTTGCCAAGCTATTCAAATCCACCAAAATCAATTGATGGAGCAAGTTTGAGGTTTGAGTTTAAGAACAAAGTAAACGACTACTAGAGCTACGATTCAAGAAACTAAGTGAAACGACAAGTAGAGAGGGGCTAGGGATCATCGGTTTCTCTAGTGACCAATCCTCCTATTATATTCAAGCCCGATTCTCAATTCGCATGTGTCAATCCACAAGACAAGTATCTCAAGAAGTTATTGCTCATACAATCCAACTCGCGACAAGAGAAGTGTGTAAATCCAACACGCTAATCAAGCACTAAAGAGGCTATTCAAATGAGATTCTCCAAATTTCAAGTGTCTCAAGCATCAACCATATGTAAACACACATAGATGTTTCCACATGAAAGATCAAGCAACAAATGAGATTTGTAAATTCTCACTCAAATCACCTAACTAGAACTCGATTTCTCAAAGTTAGGATTGATGAGTTCCTCTCACTCAAAAGCAACTTCAAATCAAACACGTCAAAAGTATTCGCACATCTACCTATTCAATGCATCAAATACTTCAACAAGAAAAATCCAAACATTGCACTAAGCATTCAAGTGAACCCAATTCAACCCATTCATCCTTGAAGTTCAACTTGAATCAATAGAGATATTAGGGCACTAGATAGTCCCAAATCACCCAAGCAAGTTAACTAGCTAGACATGAGTATAAATTCAAGAGAAGTAAAGAAAATTATCATTTCATTCATCATACTTGAATCCAACTCTTGTTTCACCAATTCAACCTCAATACATCAACTACCACTTGATTCAAATACACAAAACTAAGCAAAAATAGCTACAAACTCTAAGCAATAGCTATAAACTAATGGAGAAATCAGTAAAGCTAAGCTGCTGCTGCTGCTATAGTGTCAAGAACAGCAAGACACAGCAGCAGCAACAACCCAGCATCGCAGCAAAGACAAGGCTCTAACAGTGACAAAACAGAGCCGAAATTTGTCTAAAATTGGACTGAAATCCGTCCTCTCTCCCTCTCGTCCTCTTTATCTGTTCTTAGCTTCAAGAACAACCCAGAAAACGGAGTAGAATCGGAGAGAGAGAGAGGTGAAAGAAGAACCCGAAACAGAGGCGTCGTTTCCGACCGGTCCGAGAAGAGAGAGCTGTGATTTCTTCAAGCTTTGTTTATATAGCCTTGTCTTTGAGCTTCCTTGGCCTCCAAGAATGTATCTAAGCCGTCCAATTCATCCCAAGACCTCTGAATCGTTGATTTGTAGAGCTCATGAACCCTAGGTTTGATTTGGGGCTTTTCGTTTGGGTTGTTCTTGGGCCGAATTGAGCATTAGGTTAGGAAGAGGGTTGGACAAGGAGAAGATTGGGACCGGTTTCACGCGATTTGGTGAAGATTTAAGGTGGTTTTGGGCTGTGGGAAGCTTCGGACGAAGCTTGGAGAAAGAACAATGGCTGCTGCTGGGTGTTTGACGGGGAGAGAGAGACTGTCGCGTGAGAAGATGAGCTGGTTTGGTGAATTTTCACCCGGCTCCCCCCTAGTTGCTGTATCCTTTTAAAACACCCCCGTTCCTTCTTTAAGAGGTTTGGAAAATATCAAAAACACCCCAAGTCCGTTAAGTTCCATGCATAACAGCCCTTAAAACATTCAGGAATCATCACCTAGCTCCCCAATTCCGTTAAGTTGACTTCAGTCAAGCCCCTCTAATGTAACTTTGGCCTTCTAATTTGGTTTGTCTTCAATATTGGCCTCTCAAATCTTCAAATCCCTTCAAATTAAGTCCTCCAAGTCCCTTCTTCATGGCTCTTGAGCCGCAAATCCTCTTCAAATTCATCGTTTAAGGTCCCCTAGCTTGCCTCTTGCGTTTTAAAGCACGTTTTCACCTACAAAATTAGGGAAAAACAACCAAAACTACGAAAACAAGCATAAGTCTAGAAAGAGAGATAAAATAGATAAATTACACATATTAGCAAGTTATGAAGAGTTCGTTAACATACTAAAATATGCAATTTACGATCCTTAACACACCCCCCAACTAGCCTTTTGCTCGTCCTCGAGCAAAGAGAGCGATATGAGTAGAAATTTAGTGAGAGAACCCATCATGAGAGACACACACTCAACTAGGCAAGGCTTGACTCAATTCTAAACTAGACTCAAATATTTACAAAAACTCAAATACACATTATCTATCCTAAGTGAGGACTCAAAGAAACAAAATACTAAGAGTTACTAGCTAATTTTAATTTTTCTTTTTGGTGGGGGAAAAAGAAGAATGCATAAGTGCCTCCTCAAATAAATTCTCAAAGTCCAAGAAGATTGAGAAAGAAGCCTAAGGACGTCTAAGCATATACTCATACAAATGTGGGCGGTGTTTGGTAGAAGGTGACTCATGCGAACCACAAAACTTGTTAATTAAGTCCAATTTGCGAGAAAGTATGCCTTCAAAAATAAGGATCACATGAAACTAGACATTCTCATACTTATTCAAAAGCACCCATGTAGGATGGACTTCCAAAGCTTTGAACAAAAAATTTTAAGAAGGGGAGATGTGGTTGTGGGCTTGTATGATCCTTTTGTGGATTTTTGGTAGATGGAGCGATTTATCATGATTTTTTTTTTTTTTTGAGATTTATAGCATTAACATTTTATTTTTAACCTCAAATCCAAGGATCTCCAAGACCCACAACAAAATAGAGGAATATACACGCGAGTGGGCTTTTTAAACAAAACCAAGGGAGCTATCTAGGTGGTGACGTAACATTATCCCCGGACACCCCTCTATTTCTTAGACATCGCATGGGGTGTCATTGGTAACCACCACTCCAATGGGCTACAAGTTTCCACCGCAAAAACGAATAGAGAAAAATCTTTTTGTGAAGTTCAAATAGCTTTAGAAAATGCACCCTTTATCAAAAGTAAAAGACGTCAAAGTTTATGTGATCAACTTAGCTTGAAGGACTTAAACATGAAACGTAAATTTAGTGTGTCGCTTTGTGAGAACGCATGATGTCGCGGAAGGTGGGATATTGGTGTAGATGTATTGAGTATAAGCAAAGAATTCATTTCTAAAATAAAAATAAAAAGAACATGGAGTAAGAAATTTCATTATTTGAAAACATCTAGCTTTCCTAAAATTCCCCCTTTTCACTTTTTTCTCATTTTTTTTTTCATTTTTCAATATTTCATTTTTTTTTATTATTATTATTTTTTTTTTTTGAAATAAGTGACTCAACTATAACTTCCTAAGACTCAATAAAGCTATCAAATAAGAAAATAAAATCTAGACTCAAGATGAAAGGTGAAAATAAAACTATCAAAGAAAGAGGAAAAAAAAATCTATGGTTTGACACGGGGAAAGAGTGATGCTTCTCATGAAAGGTTCACACATATTTTCAAATTTTTCATTTTTTTGTATTTTTCATGTAAATTACTATTGAAGAAAAAGCATCCTAGTAACCATTTAAGCCAAGCAATATATCTACTTCCCACCCCCCAACTAAAATGTCACATTGTCCTCAATGTGTGAGAACAATGGGAGAGCATACAAGTTCATATAAGAGTTAAGGGATAGATAGACCTCATTTTAGCTTTCTTGTCCACCAAGCACAAGTCCTCCTCCAAGAGCAACCTACAAAATGGTAATAGAAAAAGAAAAGAAAATGCAAGAAATAGAGATAAATTAATTTATTTATTTACAACTAGGGAGGTGGAACAAAGTAAATGATGCTATCCCACCCCCAATCTTGGAAATTCCTTTCCATGCCATGCCCCTACTTCATTCTTAGAAAAGTACTTCTCCCTTAAAAAGTGTGATTCATCAATTAGAATAGATAGGAGAAGTAGGGGCAAGACACAAAAGATGAATAAGAGATGCAATCAAAATCTAACAATAAAGTTAGAGCAAGTTGTTATATCATGCATCATCTTAAGAAAAGGGTTTGAAATCCTCAAATGACATAAATCATAGAATGGGTCTTCATAAGTTGCCAAATTTTTACTTAAAAGCACAATTTAAGAGATATGGGCAACTTGTGAATCATCAATCTTATCACTTTTAGATAAGTCATATGAATTTGGGGATGTGGCTTCACAAGTGGGAGTTAAAATAATTTGAGAATATGAAGCCACATCCAAACCCTTAGGCACATCTTCCAAAATAAGCTCGCTTGACTCTTGGTCAAATTGTGCCAAGAATTTCTCCTCCTCCGCCTCAAAATCGACGTCCCCTTCAATGAGGAGAGATGCGAGGGACTCACAATCATACAAAAAATTGTAATTTTCCAAAGTGAGCTCGCTTGACTCTTGGTCAAATTGTGCTAAGAATCTCTCCTCAATCTCTCGTGAAGAGGGTTCTCCTAGAGTGTCCTCTAAGTCATCACAAAAAATGTGATGCTCATGATCATTGGGACTATGGTGAATATTAGACTCTTCATAAGCATTAGACAAAATAACATTTCCTTCATGAATGGTAGCATCCAATTTGACTTCTAACTCATCACATGAGTGGTTTTCATTTTGTGAATCCTCCTCACATTTGTCACTATGTGAGTCATCCAAAATGGCTTCACTCATGTCATGGGTTGAAGAGTCATCATCGAAAATATCAATCTCACTACCAATATCACTATCACATGCTTCTTTGGAATGTGCAAATGAGAAATGAATACAATCACCTATCCTAGTAGCAACAACTCCATCATCATACACATAATCAAAAATTTGGTCTTGAATAGACTCGTGATGTGTGTGAATAGGAAGTTGAGACTCGTGTGATGATGAGTCTTGTGAAGAGTAAGTACTATGACCAAGGGAATCATCATGCGATTGTGAGGAAGCCACTCTATCATCCAAGTGAGAGAATGATTCTTCAAATTTTCTTTGTGATTCTCTTGATTCTATTAGTGATTCCAAAATTTCTTTATTCTCTTGAATATGCTTTTGAATATTCTCATATAGAGAATCACTTATAGGCGTATTTAGCTCATCATTCACAAGTGATTCCCTCTCAAAATGATTAACTCCTCTTGATTCACACATCATATCATTATATTGATAAGTGCAAGAATCATGAGAGTTCAAAGTGTTTGAGGGAGGTGATTGTGCACAAGAAGCATGAGATGTGTAATCTAGTGTCCTATTACCATGCCAAGAATAATCATTCTTAGGAAAATAATCACCATTTTTAATCGCACGTTCACGTATGGAACGCATTGATTCCTTAGAATGATTTCCATGACTAGTAAATGCATAGTAATAAGGAACACTAGGCCTCTCACCAAGTCCAAAATGTTCATGAGACATATTTTTTTTTTAAAAGCAAGTAGATGAGAGGTACTTGATGAATGTCACAAGCCCTCTTGAATCTCACAAGCTTAAGTAAGCACAAGCAACTACAAAAAAAAATGTCAAAAACAAACTACTAACAAACTAACTAAGAAAGCAAATCAAATCTAAAGCCTAGCCTCTCCCCGGCAACGGCGCCAAAAACTTGTTCGCGATAATTCCCAAGTATAGGAATATCGTTCTAAGTAGTACCCGAGTAAGAACGGGGTCGAATCCACAAGGAGAGGAGGTTTAGACAATGACTTGCAAAACTAGAAAACGACAAACTAAAGCAAGAAACACAAACTCTCAATGGCTTTAAAGCTTGCCAAGCTATTCAAATCCACCAAAATCAATTGATGGAGCAAGTTTGAGGTTTGAGTTTAAGAACAAAGTAAACGACTACTAGAGCTACGATTCAAGAAACTAAGTGAAACGACAAGTAGAGAGGGGCTAGGGATCATCGGTTTCTCTAGTGACCAATCCTCCTATTATATTCAAGCCCGATTCTCAATTCGCATGTGTCAATCCACAAGACAAGTATCTCAAGAAGTGATTGCTCATACAATCCAACTCGCGACAAGAGAAGTGTGTAAATCCAACACGCTAATCAAGCACTAAAGAGGCTATTCAAATGAGATTCTCCAAATTTCAAGTGTCTCAAGCATCAACCATATGTAAACACACATAGATGTTTCCACATGAAAGATCAAGCAACAAATGAGATTTGTAAATTCTCACTCAAATCACCTAACTAGAACTCGATTTCTCAAAGTTAGGATTGATGAGTTCCTCTCACTCAAAAGCAACTTCAAATCAAACACGTCAAAAGTATTCGCACATCTACCTATTCAATGCATCAAATACTTCAACAAGAAAAATCCAAACATTGCACTAAGCATTCAAGTGAACCCAATTCAACCCATTCATCCTTGAAGTTCAACTTGAATCAATAGAGAGATTAGGGCACTAGATAGTCCCAAATCACCCAAGCAAGTTAACTAGCTAGACATGAGTATAAATTCAAGAGAAGTAAAGAAAATTATCATTTCATTCATCATACTTGAATCCAACTCTTGTTTCACCAATTCAACCTCAATACATCAACTACCACTTGATTCAAATACACAAAACTAAGCAAAAATAGCTACAAACTCTAAGCAATAGCTATAAACTAATGGAGAAATCAGTAAAGCTAAGCTGCTGCTGCTGCTATAGTGTCAAGAACAGCAAGACACAGCAGCAGCAACAACCCAGCATCGCAGCAAAGACAAGGCTCTAACAGTGACAAAACAGAGCCGAAATTTGTCTAAAATTGGACTGAAATCCGTCCTCTCTCCCTCTCGTCCTCTTTATCTGTTCTTAGCTTCAAGAACAACCCAGAAAACGGAGTAGAATCGGAGAGAGAGAGAGGTGAAAGAAGAACCCAAAACAGAGGCGTCGTTTCCGACCGGTCCGAGAAGAGAGAGCTGTGATTTCTTCAAGCTTTGTTTATATAGCCTTGTCTTTGAGCTTCCTTGGCCTCCAAGAATGTATCTAAGCCGTCCAATTCATCCCAAGACCTCTGAATCGTTGATTTGTAGAGCTCATTGAACCCTAGGTTTGATTTGGGGCTTTTCGTTTGGGTTGTTCTTGGGCCGAATTGAGCATTGGGTTAGGAAGAGGGTTGGACAAGGAGAAGATTGGGACCGGTTTCACGCAATTTGGTGAAGATTTAAGGTGGTTTTGGGCTGTGGGAAGCT
The DNA here is from genome assembly GCA_023055425.1 of Linanthus parryae. Lineage (NCBI taxonomy): Eukaryota > Viridiplantae > Streptophyta > Magnoliopsida > Ericales > Polemoniaceae > Linanthus > Linanthus parryae. The sequence continues at coordinate 131,175,371 of JALGPY010000001.1, forward strand.
TCGGACGAAGCTTGGAGAAAGAACAATGGCTGCTGCTGGGTGTTTGACGGGGAGAGAGAGACTGTCGCGTGAGAAGATGAGCTGGTTTGGTGAATTTTCACCCGGCTCCCCCCTAGTTGCTGTATCCTTTTAAAACACCCCCGTTCCTTCTTTAAGAGGTTTGGAAAATATCAAAAACACCCCAAGTCCGTTAAGTTCCATGCATAACAGCCCTTAAAACATTCAGGAATCATCACCTAGCTCCCCAATTCCGTTAAGTTGACTTCAATCAAGCCCCTCTGATGTAACTTTGTCCTTCTAATTTGGTTTGTCTTCAATATTGGCCTCTCAAATCTTCAAATCCCTTCAAATTAAGTCCTCCAAGTCCCTTCTTCATGGCTCTTGAGCCGCAAATCCTCTTCAAATTCATCGTTTAAGGTCCCCTAGCTTGCCTCTTGCGTTTTAAAGCACGTTTTCACCTACAAAATTAGGGAAAAACAACCAAAACTACGAAAACAAGCATAAGTCTAGAAAGAGAGATAAAATAGATAAATTACACATATTAGCAAGTTATGAAGAGTTCGTTAACATACTAAAATATGCAAGTTACGATCCTTAACAGATACCCAAAGTTCTTTCGCCGTTCATAAAACATAATAAACAATATTAAACAATTGATTGTCTAAATTATTTAATATATTGTTCCTAACAAGGTAATTAGAGTGATTCCATGCTTCAACCGGTGCAACGATGTTTTGGTATGCATTTTAAGGACACGCATGAGCATCTTCTTTGATAAATTCCATCAGACATGGTATGGTCAAGTAGAACATCATCTTTGGCTGCCACCTTTTGTAATCATTTTCACTAAATTTCTATCATTTCTCCAAATGATGGGGACCGACTAACACAACCGGCATCACATTAGATGGCCAAACTCTTGATTCCGAGGTTAAGCTTTTGCCATTTTCGTACAAAAAATGCAGTCAACAATATAAAAGGAGAAGAAAGAAGAAAGTTTTATTTGACCAAGCAATATGACCACATAATAAAACACTAAACTCAGAAAGAAAGGATGTGATTTATTACAATAGCAATTGGGGCTAGTTTGAGAATGCTGTGGCGGTGCCTTAAAGCTACGGTGTGAATACACTGTGGAAAAGCTGCTGTGAATTCTTGATAAAGTGTTGTTTGGTAAATATTACGTAGAAGCTGCTGTGAAATATTGATATAATAATTTTATGTTTGGTAAAATCAACTGTGAAGTTGCTGTGAGAGTGTAAAATGACAAAAATATATGACACGTGTCATTTCTGAATAGATAACTATTGATATTTAAAAAATTGTAAGGTTCAATTCGGTTGTAGATAAATTAATCAAAAGCAATTTCTGGAAAAGCATCTCCCTCCTTGCTTTCTGAAAACTGTTGTGGGACAGCAGAAACTGTCCGGAAAAGCAGAAATTTTATTTTTACCAAACGCACTAAAATTGCTTTTGCTGTCGAAAAGTAGCTGTGCTGGCAGCACAAGCATTCCCAAACTCACCCTTAACAGCATACTATTTTTTTATACGAATAAATTAAGAACACAATATTACTATTGCAGAAAATTAAACCAAATCGACATATTTTAATTTAACTAGAAATTGAAACCGGTGTAAAAGCATATTACGTAAGATTGTCTTTCTGAAATAATAAATTTGTGCAGGTTTGTTATTACAAAAAATTTGTATGTTTTACGATTTTCAGAGAATGAATGACGAAATTACAGTTTCTGGAATAAACCGAACATAAGAATATGAAAACCGATCGAACCCTTCCCAAAAGCATATGTTAGGTTGAAGACAGTCTCGTACATATGGTGGTACATGTTCCTTAAAATCCATGAACCCCCTACCTTCTCTCGCTGTTTCATTTATCTACAAAGTTGACCTTGTTTCACAGGATAAATGGTACAAGTTGGCTTCTCGGTTGTGTATTTGTTTGGGAAGTGATGATCCTACTCTTTTTAGTTTCATGGATGCTGGAATAACTGGAGATATTGATTCGAGAAAGTCGGTCTTGGTATCTGAACACTTTTGCAGGGGGGAGCAGTGTCTTGAAAGTCTAGGTTGCATAAATGTGTTGCATTGTTTACTATTGAGGTTGAGTTTATTGTGGCTACTGAGGCTTGCAGGGAGTTGGTTTGGATGAAGAAGCACTTACAACAACTGGACCTGAAGCAAGAGAAGTATGCTGTGTACTATGACAGCCAAAGTGCGATCCATCTCAGCAAGAATTCTAGTTTACACTCGAAATTCAAGCACATCGATGTGGGGTATCAGTGGATTCGGGAAGTGTTGGATGGGAAGTCGGTTGAACTTGTCAAGATTCATAAAAATAACAATGGTGTCGATATGATGACAAAGTCCATACCAGTCGCTAAGCTTGAAGTGTGTAGAAGCATCGCGGGTATGGAATCCTCCATATGAGGTAGAGGGGAGAATGTTGGTTGTGGTCCACTGCATATGGTGAGTGCGCCAAACCTGATAATTACTCTTAGGAGTGGTTATAATAAAAATAAGGGTAAAAGACACTGACCACCCCTGAGTTTAGGAAAAATTCCACTCTGCTACCCTGAATTTTGGATAAAGACACTTCGCACCCAAATAACGGAATATTCCGTGGACACTCAGCACCCTTCTATTAGATTATGTCAGTGACACTAGGGTTTTCAATTTTTGTGACATTTCTACCCTTATTGACATTAATATCCTTGATAGTTTAGATAATTTACATTAACTCAAAGACAAACTTACCCCTATTGATATAGTTAATTTATGACAATTGACCCATTTAATTAAGCTCAATTACAGCTAAGCCATTTAATTTACTAACATAACCTAGGTTTCTACCTACCCAACCCAAAACACTAACCCAAAGTAATGACAGCCACCACCTCTCATTTTCTTATCCATTCATCTCCTTCCCCATTTTTCATCTCCTCCACCTCTCTCCCAATCCATCCCTCATCACAACAGAGACACCACCACTAATCTCCGTTATCAGAGCATTCACGCCAAAACACATGAGAACAGTAGAGATTTCGTTGCCGTATCTCCGCCAGGCTCCGGAAGGACGACAACCCTAGAACGTCTGCGTCGACCTCGCCAATGCCCTTGGGGTCCGCTCCTCTTTCACTCATCTGCCGTGAGCATGCCAAGCTCCGTCAATCTCCGCCGATCTGCTCCACCTCGTCGTGGATGTCGTCGGATTTCCGTTTCAAGACCGCTTCATTCTTCTACAAGATCGGGCTCATCTGGCGGAGATCATCTGGCTATCAAGACCGCCGTCGTCGAAACCCCAGAGTCGTGGATGTCGTCGGAGATCTGCGTCAAGGTCCTTCCGCAGCAGCGTCGTTCTCAATTTGCTAGATGAGGGATTTTGAGGGGAGGAGGAATCGCCGGATTTGGGGGATTTGGAGGAGGATTTGGAAGGCTCTCGAAGAGGCTGCAAAGCTGTTTGACCTTGCCTCTGATGGAACTTGAGGGGTTGGGAATGGGGAAATTCTTGGCGGAGCCGCTACCGTCGAGAGAGTCGTGGAGGAGGTGGTGGGGCTTCTTGGCGAATTCCCTGGAAGATGACTAGAGGGTTAGGGACCGATTGAAAGAAAGCCGTCCTCGGAGGATGATTTGCAGAGTGTTCTTATCTCTTGTCATAACTATGTTAGATCAGATTATAGAACCTCTTCAAGCATTTAAGAAAAGGTAAAAGAAAATAAAAAAATATGTACACAACCTGCATTCATTAAAAATTATTCTTTCTCCATGAACATAGTTGGTAAATTAAAGGATGTGTGTTCTTTAGAATACGCTAATCAGATTGAGAAGGGTAATTTAGTCTTTAAATAAATCTGCATTTGTATAATAAAATAACACAATTAGAAATATTAAGGGTATAAATGTCTTTTCGCATCGTTTTTTTGACAGCAGTTACCTCCATTCACAATTTGGGTGCGGAGTGTCTTTATCCAAAATCCAGAGTAGCGGGATGAAATTTTCCCTAAACTCAGGTGTGGTCAGTGTCTTTTACCCTAAAAAGAAATGAAAAAATAAGAGACATTTGGTGTGCAACTGGTGGATTCGGTTCATTGGTTATTCACACATGATGTGAATGGTGTAAAATGGGTCCTGAACAATACATGTGTGTCATATGTGTGAATGAGGCTGTCTATCAGCGAGTGGTGGAGAGGAAGTAAGGCCCGGTAGCGGACGGAGGGGGTCCAATTTTCAGTAACGGTATTATCAGGGCTAGTTTTGTGAAGAATTTTGTGTTGTAATACAATTTGGCCCCTCAAACTTTCGTTCTACCAGTAATTAACTAATCATAGTCCACCAAATCTAATCATCTTCAACCACGTATTTCTTATCTTCATCTTTTTATGTAATTAAGAGAAATTAAATTAAAATAGTTGTGTCAATCATTATCTTTACAAAAAATTGATATCAATGGTTTTTTTAGAAGATATCAATGATTTTTAAAAAGATATATCCATCACATAAATAGAAAATTTTACTACAATTTCCTAACATCAACGAGTCAATTACTATGTAAAAAATTTTTAGTAGATCAAAATTTTGTCGGGAATGTAAAATGAAAGAAAATTTGTCACGCCGATACTTTTTTACGTAAATAGTTTTTTCTTATTCTTATTATTATTGCTTCTATTTACCGTTTAATATTGTGGAACTTTTTTTTGCCTAAATACTTATACTTCAAATTCATTTAAAAAATCGATAATTACAGCTAAGGTGGTAAGTCAAGTGGTGGAGCGTTGGAAGGCCCTGCATAAGGTCCCGGGTTCAAACCCAGTTGACAACAAAACATTTTCTCAAAAAAAATCGATAACTAGAATGCCAAACTATTTACTTTAACTAACCAGTTTTTGAGGATTTTAATCTTTAAAGACGAATCAACTCAAGTTAGGAAGTTTAGTAATAGTACATAATGGAACGGGTTAGTCGAACAAATATTCAATGTCGGTTCTCAATAAGAAAAACGCCCAGATCCGTGTTATGTATTTCAATAGTCATGTATAATTTGGCCCCCAAAAATGTATGAATCATGTGTCCGCCATTGAAGTAAGCTACGGATACTTGTCGTCAGTTGTGTGACAGAGAGACGTCAATGAAATCACTACAAGAGTTCTATTTCTTTCTTTTCATTTGACATTTGGGGGTTGACTTTGATCCGGTGATTTGGTTAGTAAAACGATGCAAGAATTTAGTTATTTTTAAATGTTATGGTAGAGAAAATTTGACTCTACAATATCATAACTAAATTATTAAGTTCTTGTATCGTTATCCAAACTAAATTTTCGCGTCAAAATGACCACTGAGTAATGACTGAGAACAGAGATGGATCGGGAAAGTACCAATTATATATATTTTTTCAGAATAACACCATATTGCCGGATTCGAATCCGGAATCTCAAGCATGGGCTTGAAATGTTCCGTCACTGAGCTAGCATCCATTTGCTACTTTAACTTTTGAGTTAATGCTTAATCTTTGGTTTAATGCTTTTCTCAATGGAGAGAAGAAGACAAATAAAAATTTCCTCACAAAAAAATAAAATAATAATATTTAAGACGTTTGAATTGCCATTTAACAAATTTCATCCCACAAAAAATCATCCCAGCCAAACCATTTCGTCTATAAAAAACCAATGTCCCGAACCATCAAACTGTGTACTCCTACACATCGAAGTTGATCACTTTGCAATAGCAATGGATTTCAATTCCCCCATTGCATACGTAGCTGGATTCATATTCTCCTTCCTTCTTTTCCTCATGTTGAGGACTACATTATCTCCGGGCAGACCTGTTAGGAGGCCAGCGCCAGAAGTTCCTGGCGCCTGGCCTCTGATTGGTCATCTCAGATCACTAAGCGGCCCAAAACTACCGCACGTAGTTTTGGGAGAGATGGCCGACAAATGGGGCCCAATCTTCTCCCTCCGGTTAGGAGTCCACCGCGTCATGGTGGTGAGTAGTTGGGAGATGGTGAAGGAATGCTTCACCACCAATGACAAGGCGTTCGCCAAAACACCAAAAGCCATAGCGATGGAACACATGGGTTACAACTTCGCCATGTTTGGCTTCAACCATGATGTGAATTACTGGCGTGAGATGCGTAAGATCACGACGCAAAACCTCCTGTCAAGTCACCGCTTAGCGATGTTCAACCACGTTCGTGTCTCGGAGGTGAAAGAATCGATCAAAATGGTGTATGAACAGTGTTGTGGGAATGATTCGAATGTCGCGGAGGTGGAGATGAAGAGTTGGTTTTCTCACTTGACGTTGAACGTGATCTGTCGGGTTATAGCGGGGAGGAAGTTTACGGGGACGGAGACGACGGAGGGTGACCGGAAGGCATTGAGGAGGTTTTTTGAGCTTATGGGGTTATTCACGGTTGGGGATTCGTTGCCGGGGTTGAGGTGGTTGGATGTGGGTGGTTATGAGAAGGAGATGAAGAAGACGGCTAAAGAGCTCGATAGTTTTCTCCGGCGGTGGTTGGATGAGCATAAAATGAGGCGGAGCTCCGGCGAGTCGAAGGCAAAGCCCGAGGAGGAGAAGGACTTCATTGATGTCATGTTGGACATTTTTTATGGTTCTGATGGTGATGGTGGTCGATATGAGTCTAGAAATTTTGATGTTGATACCATCATCAAAGCGACGTGTCTGGTACGTATTCTGTAAACTCAGCCCATGTCTGGTATAAGCTGAAAATCTGTCAAATCAAGCTACAAATCTGAATCCCTGTGATATGAGCTTAAATTATACTGGTAATTTATTAATTTGATCTATTTAACAAAAAAATTAAAATGCTTAATAGTCAACCACTTGAACAAATCAATTTGGAAATATATGAAAAGCGACATTAGGAAAAAACGCTCTGCCCTCTCTCATCCACATCATCACTCGTTTTGTTTGAACATTCCTTTTAACCGAACAGTTATCTCCTTCCCAAGGAGATAACCACCATGTAACTTCCTTTTGTCCTAATCCAGAACTTATCTTCTGCGTTTTCACAGCGTTTTTTAGCGGTTACTAGCAGTTTTTTATCCCTTTTATTTGTGCTACAGGCACTATTTTCTCAGCCATCTGGGCTTTGTTAACAACAATCAACCCAATCTATAACCTGTTTTCATCTCCAAAATGCATCCGAAATCATCTACTAACCCATGCCTTCCGACAGATATCACCAAAAGGCTGGGTAGCATGAACCTCACTGCAAAAGAAAGACAAGGAGTCACTATTCCTGCTGAGGCGTTGGCTGATGGTCAAGCAGAATGCCGTAAAAGTATCTTTGGTAAGATCATTACTTCCAAAAACATAAATCTTGGTAACCTGATGAATATCATGTCAAAGGCTTGGGATGACCCGATTGGATTTCGTGTTATTCCTTTGGGAAACCAAATTTATCAATTTGTTTTTGAGAAGGAAGATCAGGTGCAAACAATTATGGAAGCGCAACCATGGTTCTACCGTGGTGCAATGATTGTCATGGAAAAATGGTACCCATGGAAAGATATGAGGCTAAGTAGGTATAACGAAGCCTATCTATGGGTACAAATCTGGAATCTTTCTCCGGATTGCAACAACGAAAAGGCGGGAAAGATAATTGGGTCCATTATTGGACGTTTTCCAGAAGTAGTTGTACCATCTCGTGGTATTTTAGTTGGAAAATGTATTCGGGTCAAAGTCTATGTCAAAATTGCAGAACCACTTCTACGGGCCTGTTCCGTCAATCTTCGTGAAGATCGCACAGACTGGGTTATTTTAAAATATGAAAAACTACCGAGTCTTTGCAATTTATGTGGGAGAATGGGCCATGAGATGCGCGAATGCTCTGAGTTATCTGACTTTACTGGTGCGTGGGAGGACATACCGCATAACTATGCACAATGGATGACAGCCACGGCAATGTTAGATTATGTTATGGGGTATAATGCTGACCCAACATCGGCGTTTGGTCCTTTTGGTATTCCTGATGATTGCAACATTCCGAAACCAGTTTCACCGTTACCGGAGGCTAACACCGAATATACTGGCGGCAGCGCCGAGGAAAGTGATGAGGAAATTGACCCTGACTCGGATGAAGGGCAATTTTTGCTCCGTCAGATGGAAAAAGAATCTGATCTGGAATTACTAAATGAATCCAGGGTAGATTCTTCCATTAATGATGGAGATGATGAACACAACGGGCTGGAATTTAGCGCACAACCAAAGGCAGCAACTACTGATACTACGATGGAAAGCATGGTTTCGGGAGGAAAACGGATTCTAGACCTGGAAGTTGAAGAATGGGCAAAAAAACTAAAGGGAGATCGAGACTGTTCTCTCTCCCCCCCTTCGGCAGAGGCTGGCGTGCTCCAGCCCTGCCACCAACCATGAGGACCCTGTGTTGGAACGTTAGAGGACTTGGGAGTGCCTCAACGTTCCAAAACCTACACTCCCTTGTGCGGGATAAGCAACCAGACTTAATTTTTCTCATGGAAACAAAATTGCTTGGTTCCGCGGCAGATTCTGTTTGTATTAGGTTGGGTTTTCATCGTGCTTGGAATATTCCCCGACAAGGTCTTGGGGGTGGTCTTTCGCTGTTTTGGAGAAACGATTTCCATGTTCAAATCCTATCCAGCAATCGTTTCCATATTCACTGTTTTGTTAGACCTCCGGAAACGGATGTGGACGGTTATTATTTTACTGGTTTTATGGAGATCCTGTTACGGGAAATCGTCACTTATCATGGAATTTGTTGAAACGCCTTAAACCAGGAAATAATTCTCCATGGTTAGTTGCGGGCGATTTTAATGAGATTCTTTCTAATTCGGAAAAAAAAGGGTGGAATTATAGATGCTGGCGTCAGATTAATCAATTTGCAGACTCCCTCTCGGAGTGTGACCTGTATGATCTGGGTTATAAAGGTGAATTTTTTACGTGGTGGAATGGAAGGGGTCATCCCTTCTCAGTCCAAGAAAGACTGGATCGTGGAGTAGCAAACCATACCTGGGAGGAACTATTTCCGGTACATTCGGTTGAAGCAATCCAAATGATCGGCTCGGATCATCTTCCTATCCTTATAACTGGGTCTCCTCAACAAACAAATCACCCGATCCACCGCAGATTCCATTTTGCAGCGGAATGGTCTCGAAATCCGGATTGTGCAGCACTTGTGGAGGAGGTATGGCCTAATCCTAGTCCTATTTCTAAATATATACATGATTTTGCACCCAAAATTAATTACACTGCCGAAAAAATAAGACATTGGGGAAAAATTAATCATGTTAACATGTGTAAGGAAAAGAAAATGCTTCTTCGACGCCTCTCTTATTTGTCTTCCCGAAAGCAAACACACCATATTCTCTGCCAAAAAAAAGATGTTCATGTTAGACTTCAAAAGATTTTGTCAGATGAAGAATTACATTGGAAACAAAGATCTCGTGTTAATTGGTTAAATGAGGGTGATCGCAACACAAATTTTTTCCACAAATTCACAAAGGAAAGAAGGAGAAAAAATACTATTTCTTCTATAACTGATCTTGAAGGTAACACTTTTTCAGAAATTAATGAAATCAAAAATTGCTTTAATAACTATTTTAAAAGACTGTTTACTGCTATGCCCACTTGTGATTACCAAACTCTTGAATGTGTTCCTTCTAAAGTTTCTCCTTCCATGTTTGAGTTGTTGTCAGCCCCCTTTACCGAGGAAGAAATTATAGATTCTTTAAAATCGATTGGTGGTCTTAAGGCTCCCGGACCGGATGGTTTTCCCGGCCTTTTCTACCACACCTATTGGGATACAATTGGGAAAGATATTGTTTCTATGTGCCTGGATTTCTTAAATAATGGTGGTGATATTAGTAAGATTAATGAGACTTGCATTGCCCTCATACCTAATGTGAAAAACCCTCGATTAGTTTCGGACTTTCGCCCCATTTCTCTTTGCAATGTGTCTTACAAATTGATTTCTAAGGCAATCGCCAATCGTTTAAAAACAGTCCTTCCCGACATCATTGATCCTTCCCAATCAGCTTTTGTTAAAGGTAGGCTTATTTCGGACAATTCTATTATTGCTTTAGAAACTTTACACACAATCAACAATCAAAATAATAGAGTTGGTTCCTTTTCTATCAAATTAGACATGGCTAAGGCTTACGACAGGATTGAGTGGTCCTATTTAGAGCGTATTTTATTAAAGTTAGGTTTTCCTCCTACTTTGGTAAACAAAATCATGATTTGTGTGACCTCGGTTTCCTTTTCTATTTTAATTAATGGTCAACAAACTAATAATTTCAAACCTACTAGAGGTATTCGTCAAGGTGATCCCCTTAGCCCCTACCTTTTTGTAATTTGCTCGGAAGGTCTCTCATCCCTTATTAATCACGCTAAGCAGTCCAATTCTCTTCAAGGTGTTAAGGCGGGTTTGGGTTCTCCTAGTTTAGTCATCTTCTTTTTGCGGATGATAGTATTTTTTTCTCTAAAGCGACTACCCAAAATGCCATTACCATTCGATCCATTCTCTTCCAATATTGTGCAGCCTCGGGCCAGTTAGTTAACCACGACAAATCCAACATTGTTTTTGGTCCTCGGGTTCCAAGTGCTATTAAAACTACTATTTCTCAAATTTTGCAAATCCCTATTTCGAGTCATCATGACAAATATCTGGGTATTCCTATTCTTTTTGGACGGAAAAGAACTAATTTCTTCAATTCTATTAAGACCAAAATTTTCAATAAACTTTCTGGTTATAAAGAAAAATTCCTCTCCCCGGCGGGTAAAGAGATTCTTATTAAAGCTGTTGCTCAATCCATTCCTACTTACATTATGTCGGTTTATCTCATTCCCGTCACGATTTTAAATGATATTCAACAGATGTTTGCCCGTTTTTGGTGGGGAAATAATTTAGAAAAATCAAAAATCCATTGGAAATCTTGGGAGGCTCTTTGTAATGCTAAATCTTGTGGGAGTATGGGTTTTCGTAACTTACATGCTTTTAACCTGGCCCTTCTAGGAAAACAAGTTTGGCGTATTTTAAATAATCCAAATTCTCTTTTAACTAAAGTCCTTAAAGGCAAGTACTTTACTCATTCGGATATTATCACTGTTGAAAAAAATTCCAGGAACTCCCACATTTTAAAAGGTTTACTGGAAGCCAGAAATATTACTTTTAGAGGAGTCCGTCAAGGAATTGGTAATGGGAGTTTGACCCAGATTTATAATCACCGTTGGATTCCTTTGGGTTATGGTAGGAAACCTTACAGTTACCGTAGATTACCCAGTAATGCTTATGTTTCTGATCTTATTCAACATGACTTTACTTGGAATAGAGACTTTGTTTTTAATAATTTTTCTGAAGAAGAGGCTACTGCCATTGTTAACATCCCTCTTATTTCTGCTTCTCTTCAAGACAACTACGTTTGGTCTCAGACTACAGATGGTAACTATAGTGTTAAAACCGCTTACTATGTGGCTCTTTCTATCACTCACTCGAACATTTTTTGAAAACCAAGCCTCTAGCTCTCAGATCTGTGCTGACAATTTCTGGAAAATAGTTTGGGGTTTAAAGATCCAACCGAAAATCAAAATCTTTATTTGGAGATTAGCTACTAACTGTCTGGCCACAAAAAATAATTTGATAAAAAGAGGTATTGACATACCTACTACTTGCTGCTTCTGTCAAAACAAAGATGAAAATCCTTCTCACCTCTTTTTTGACTGTATTTGGGCCCGTAACATCTTGACTTCAGACAGATCTGAGATTGCTATCTGTAATAGCTCTATCCCCTTCGAGGCTCGTCTGCGTCATACTTTACTCCATTTGATTCCTGAAAAGAGAGATCTTCTTTGTTATATCCTGTGGAATATTTGGATTGAAAGAAATAACAGAATTTTTTCTGGAGAAATCAAAGATTTTCAAACAGTTCTCACTATTGCTCTAGCTACTTGTCTGGAGTTTAAAAGAACTACTTATCTTGATTCAGAGATGGTACATGCAGGTCCTAAACAAGACGAATCGCCGGCGACATGGTCGCCGCCACCGGAGGGTTTGCTGAAAATGAACGTGGATGCCTCCATCGATGCCAAATCTAACAGATCTGGTGGAGGTGCAGTCATTCGCAACAGCACTGGAGATTTTGTTTTAGGGATGGCTTTTCCAATCCCTTTCAACATCGATTCAACGACTGCGGAGACTTATGCCATGACAAAAGCAATTCAATTCGCTACAACTAGAGGATTTATCTCTCTGATGATTGAAACGGACTCACAAGTTCTTGCTCAAAGGATGAAGAACAGAGAGACGCCTCACGGCTTCTCTGAGAGAGAGAGAAGCTTCTCAAATGTGACAGAACAGCTGAAGCGATTTATTTATAGTAGGGTTTCCTGGTGCCCTAAAGACAAAAATACCCTTGCCCATGGGTTTGCAAAATTGGGCCTTCACTGTTCTAGTTGTTGTTTTTGGGCCATAGATTGCCCTGTAAGCCTGTACAATGTTTGGGCTATAGATAAAGCCCAGTATTAAATAAAAGCAGGTTTATTTGCAAAAAAAAAAAAAAAACAATTTAGAAATGAACACCGGTCATGCTAATTTCTAAAACACATTAGAATTAATCTTTTAGAGATTGTCAGCCACATAATCTTTAATTTTGGAGACTCTACAATTGACCATAAATTATTTTAATCTGCCAAATTTTCAGATTAAAATTTTGTAACGTAACAAATGAAAATGTCTAAAATTACAAATTCAAATCCAATTTGGATTATAATTCTAGATCCCAAACATGCACTCAATGTAACACACACAATGATATATATATATATATATATATATATATATATATATATACTGGGGGATGCAATCAGCTTCACATTGACGTATTTTTTGCAAATGGGAATGCAATCAGCTAGTTCTAGAACTGGAGATTGCAATGTGATACTTTCGACAAACTGGGAGTATGCATTAAGTAATTAAGCCTCGGAATATATATATGTACTTGTTTTAAGGATGTATTTATCAAACAATCAAAATATTAGGAGTTAATAGTAAAAGTTTAGAAAAGTTAGGGACCAAGTGCCATCCCTTACCCACAGGGCTTTGCCCATACTATGGAGTATGAATTGTTACCCTACATTAAAAACATTATGGATATCATGGTGATGGTGCTGGAGTGTAGCCAGAATGACCATGAAATATGAACTGTCTTCATATTGGTACATTAAAAACTGTCTATTGTCACATTGCATTATTGAAATGAGGGTAAAAGACATTTTCCACCCTCCAATTATAGAGAAAAGACATTTTGCCTCCTGATATGGAAAGAGACATTTTGCACTCCTGTCAAAGTTAAAACTTAACGGTGGAATTAACTGAGGGATAAAAAGACAAAAATACACCTGTTGAGAAATTACCCAACTATAAATTCCAATTTCTTCTTTCACCTCCCCATTTCCAAACCCTAAACTTATCTAACTTCCCCCTCTCTTCCGCCCCTCTCCTTCTCAGCCCCATCTCTCATCGTTGTCGCCATCAACACAAGGCCCGGTCGTCACTTCCACCCTTGCAAAACCCTAATCTTCATCTCCGTCGACCGGAACCCTAGTTTCTCCCTCCGGACCCCTCTCTTCCGTCTCTCCATCGTCTTCAACATCGCAGAGTTCCGCAAAATTGAACCCAAACCCACCGATCTCGCGACTTGTACTCCTCCGCGAGCACTTCAGTCCAAGGGTATTCTCAGCGTCGTCAGATCTCTTATGTTCGGCGTCAGTTACGGCGCTCTGACGGCGGCGACTCTCTACTTGTCTGGTCTCTCTTCGCCTACAATCAATTTGAGGACTCGAATTTTGATTTTGGAGACAACGGATCTGATTGTGGTGATGGCGTCAGCCTCAAGAAGATGGGTACGCCGCTATCCCTGCGGCGTCAATGGGGCTCCGGCGAAGGAAGTCGCTTGAGAGAGGTTTGGTGGTGTTTTGATCCTGTCTCTCTCTCCCGTCGGACCACCACAACCATCCCTCTGCGATTTTCTTTTTTCTGGTTTTGCAGATCTGTCTCTGAACCAGCCTCACGTTAGTTACTCCATTTGGGTTTCCCACGAATTTAATGACAATGTTCATAGCTTTTCATACGAACAAAAGCATTCAATTCAATTTTTTCTTCTCTGTTGATGTCCCGGTTCCTCTTTGCAACAATTTTTGCTTGAAAAAGTGAAAGAGAATGGTGTGATTGTTTGATAGCTACTGGTGATCCGAAATGAAGCCGAAAAAGATACCACTCCGTCCCTGCTCGTTCTTCCCAATTTCCATTTTGGGACGTCCCTGCTCTTTCTTCCCATTTCCTTTTTGGGTTATCCTTAAACAGTGAAAAAGACCACAATACCCTCACAAATAATACCCCACATATTTTTTATTATTTCCCAACCACTCACTCACATCACCCACTCAGCCTCATCCTCTCCCTCACCCCCCTCACCCACACCACTCACTCACCACACAACAAACGCAGTAGAGAGAGAGGCGAGACAGAGCAAGCTTCCTCCACCCTCTCTCTGTCGCTCGAACAGAGACCAATGAAGATCAAAGAACAACAGCGACGGTGACGTCAATTTAAATCCTCCTCCACCCTCTCTCCGTGCGGCAGAGGAGGGGCGACGGGCCGGAGACAGAGCAGACGACCCAAGCTTCGATCTGCGGCAGAGGATGGTGTTAGGGACGAGGACGATGACGGCGTAGAGGATGTCAAGCCTGACCCCGACATCAATTTCGATCCAGTAAGATCTCTCTCTCTCTCTCTCTCTATTTTCTCTCTCTCTCTCTCGCAGATCTGTTTCTATTGCAGTACTAAACAAGATCGACACCACTGTTGAACCAGATCGAAGAAGAAGGTGAAGGACGAGGACGTCTCCGGTGTGGCCATCGTCGTCGTATCCATCATAGCTGCCGTCTCCGGTGCCGCCACCGTCCGGCGAGAACCCAGATCCGATTGGAGCACATCTGTGTCTATCCCCCCCCCCCCCCCTCTCTTTCTCCCCTTTCATCAGTAGCAGAAGCAGACCTGTTGCTTTAGATTTTTTTTTCTCTTCATGATGAACATAAGTAAAATTTTGTTTCTTTAGATCTATTTTGTCTTGTAGATTTTGGTGATTTTTCTGTAAAAAGTTGGTGTTTATGCTTGCTATGATGATTGATTTACTTGTTGGTTTGTTATTGTTGATCTTGCTGTTCTTGCTAACAGGGAGAGAGTGAGATGGTGACAGAGAGACTGTGAGAGAGAGTGGGATGGGGAGGGTGTTAGAGAGGGTGAAGTTGGTGTGTAATTCTGAGGAAGAATAGGGGCATTTTGGTCAGAAATTGTTTTTCTTAGTCGGCGTGCCCCGCCGCCATGGGAAGAAAGAGCGGGGACAGAGTGGTATCTTTTTTGTTTGATTCACAGTTGTGTGGAAGGTTTTGTTAAAGAGCTTTAATGGCTGCGAAACGGAAAAACAAATGCAAAGGCTTGTTTATGCATCTCTGTGATGCTACTAGGCATTAGTACCTCTGTTGGTGTTCAATCTCTTTGAAGCATTTCAACGAACACCTAGAGTGCACTATTCCAACAATAGCTACTAGAACCATAGGTTTTGTTTCTTGGTTTACATTAACCATTGGTGATGCTAAAAGAAATGACATAACCTGTAGTTTCATCTTCTTTTTCACTGTGTTCATCTGGATTGAAATGACAAGTCTTTTCTCTAGAAAAACAGAGCATCAAACCTTCTCACTAGCATAGAAATGGGTATGTTTAAGTTGTTGTGTTTGTTTGTGGTGGTGTGGGTGATTCAGTGGTGGTGGTGGTGATTCGGTGGTGGTGGTGGTGGTGGTGGTGTTGGTGGTAGTGGCGGTAGTGCTCAAGAACACCAAGAACATCAAGAACATGATGAAAGATTTTTTTTTTTTTGAAATAGAACATGATGAAAGTTATAATAAAATAAAAAAGGGTAGTATTTGTCCACATTTAAAAAGGGTAAAATTGTCACAAAAATCAGTTTTCACCCCTCCACTAACGGATTGTAACAGAAGGGTGGTATATGTCCACCCTCCATCCGCTGACAGGGGCATGAAATGTCTTTTTCCATAAATCAGGGGGTAAAATATCTTTTCTCCATATTTGGAGGGTGAAAATTTTCTTTTACCCTTGAAACAATGTTTGTGTTTTGTTTTCTTCAGAGAAAAAACTAGTTTGTGCTAGATCCAAATTTTATTGTTGACAAGACTATATAGGATAGTCACAGTGACAATGGGCTGAATTGCTGAATGGAGCATGTACTGTTTTCTTTCTTTTTTTTTGAGGGAAAAGAAAAGCAAAACCAACACAAATTACAAAAGATCAGTTAGCCAATCTGGACAAACTGATGACCATTCTTGTTCTAAGCCGGTAATCTGCGCTTCTTGAGCCAATCTATGGGCTGCTTTATTTCCGTCTCTCGGGATCCACTTGACCTTCCATTTGTCGAAATTTCTGAGAAAAAGAGTAGCTTCCTCAATGATATCTGCAGCCGCCGAAATATCCTCTGAGTGCCCGCCATACATACCTCGTTCAAGGTCGTCGAGAAGGAGTTTAGCATCTCCTTCAGTCCAGATTTTGTTGGCGCCTTTTTCCGCTGCGAAGCGAATTCCTTCACGAATGGCCATAGCTTCCGCCTCTCGGGCATTGCTGCAAGCCCGTACTGGAAAGCACCTTGCACCCATCCAAATTCCATTTTTATTGCGCACGAGAAAACCCCCGGCTCATTTGCCTGTGTTCGGATCGAAGGCTCCGTCGAAGCAAACCTTAAAATAATTTGCTGCAACTTCAGAACATGGAGCCTCTTGAATAGACATATGAGAGTTTTCACCTTGGATTGTGTTGAATTCATGTATTCTCGCATGGATGTCCACGGCTATTTGCTCACTTGATTTTTTCCTCCCGTTGAATATGCACGCATTTCTCTGGTTCCATAGTTCCCATAAAGCCACGCAAAAAAACTTCTGATTCCCTTCATCAAAAGAACAAAAGTTGGCCGAGAACCAACTGAAGAGGTCTGATCGGAGGGGCTGAATCACTCCCTCCAAGCCCAGGCAGTTTCATGTCTTCTTTGCTAAGCGACACTTATAAAAAATGTGCTTCTCCGTTTCCCCGAAGTCGCCGCAGTGTGGGCAAACGTTTTGAACGGATAGCTTCCTCCTAGCCAGATTAGTCCTTGTTGGCAACACACCTTGTAAGCTTCGCCAAGTAAAGTGTTGAATCTTTTTTTGTACCATAAGCTTCCAGATTTTATCAAAAAATAAATGTTGATGGTCCGAGGAACCTGTAGAGGAGGGGGCTGAACTTTCCTTCATAGCAGTTTCGTAGTCGAATTTCACCGAGAATTGACCGTTACTTTGAGAGCCCAAGTTAGTCGATCCCTTCTCGGTATTGGGGGTAGTGGCACCCGCATAATCGCTTGAACATCTATCTCCCACAGAACTTCCCTTAGAGCTTCTTCATTCCAAGATCGATCCTGTTTGATGAAAGCGCCTACCGGCAAAAGTGGTGGATTTGGAGTCAGCAGCTTGAAACGAGGGTTGCTTGGGATCCATGGATCATATATCATTGTAACATGGCCATCTACAATGCTCCACAAGCAGCCTTTTGTGCAGTAGTTGATTGCCGTAAAAGACGCCACGCCACGCAAAGGACGGGCCATGCCCAAGTTGCGCATTGAGGAAATCCGAATTGGGAAAGTATTTAGCTTTGACGACTCGAGAGGTGAGTGTTTCTGGATTTTGGAGAATCCTCCACGCTTGTTTCGCCAGTAACGCTTGGTTGAAGAGCTTTAGATCTTTGAAACCAATACCCCCCTGCCCTTTTGATTTTTGCATCTTGTCCCATGCCAACCATGAGATCCCCCTTTCATTGCCAAAACTGGACCACCAAAATTGCCTAATCATCGACTCCATTCTGTCACACACACCGTCCAGGATCCTGAAACATGACATTGCATAAGTAGGCAAGGCTTGAGCAACTGCTTTTATAATTACCTCTTTTCCCGCAATCGACAAAGTTTTCTCCTTCCACCCCTTGAGCTTGCTTCCTAGTTTATCCGTGACCCCATTGAAAGTGACCGTCTTGTTTCTTCCAATCGTCTTGGGTAACCCTAGATATTTATCGTATTGATCCACTTCATGCACTCCCGCGGCTTGTAGGAGCTGAGCGCGCACATTCAGTGGGACCCCACTTGAGAATACAATTGCTGATTTATCAAGATTTAGCTGCTGACCCGATGCTCTGCCATAAATCGATATGATTTCCATAAGAGTAGTCAAATTGTCAGTACCAGCACCTGTAAAAAGTAGACTATCGTGAGCAAAAAAGAGGTGGGAGACCACTGGTCCTCCCCTTGAAGCAGTGACTCCGTCTAGGCGCCCTTCACTGACAGCTCTTGAAACGGCTCTAGACAAAAATTCACTGCAAATTAAGAACAAATAGGGGGAGAGGGGACACCCTTTCCGTAAGCCCCTTTCCGGTATAACAGCTCCACAAGTGGTACCATTGCGCATAAATGCGTACCTGACCGTCGACATGCAATTATATATCAGAGCAATGAATTTTGGCCCAAACCCAATATGGGATAAAGCTTCCCTCATGAATTGCCATTCAACACGGTCATACGCTTTACTCATGTCTACTTTGAGCGCTAAGAACCCTTTCTTTCCCTTCTTCCTTGTTTTGAGTGAGTGGACTACCTCAAAAGCAGTGAGAATATTGTCCGTTATCAACCTTCTAGGCACAAAAGCGGACTGATTTTCAGAAATAATACTGGGTAATATTTTCTTGAGCCTATTCGCCGCAGCTTTGGCAATGATTTTGTACATCACCGTGCACAAACTGATGGGTCTGTAGTCACTAGCTTTCCTCGGCTGTTTTATTTTTGGAATCATAACTATCAAAGTAGCATTATAAACATCGAGATTAACACCATTATTGAGAATATTTAAGGCCGTATTGGTTACCTTATCTCCGACTATGTTCCAAAACCTCTGAAAAAACCCGGCGTTGAAACCGTCGCAACCCGGAGCCTTGTCGGGAGCCATTTGAAAGAGGGCATATTTTACTTCTTCAGCAGTATAGGGGTCTTCCATAAGCTTCCTTTGCTCGGAAGTGATATCCGCGGCCACTCCCTCAAGAATTGGATCGATCTCCTCCATAGAAGGATTAGTCGAAGTCAACAAAGTTTTGTAGAAATCTTCAAGGACATTGGTAATTTCAGAATCATCAGTGATCCAAACCCCATTACTATCTTCAATTCCCTTGAAAGTATTGCGCGCTCTTCTAATTGTTGCCCGTTGATGAAAAAACCGAGTATTTTGATCACCGTGTCTCAGCCACGAGACTCTAGCACGTTGCGACCACGTAATTTCTTCTTTCCTCAAAGAATTGTTATATTCGAAAGTCACAGATTTGATCTCATCCAGGACCTGCCGCGTTTGTCTACGGCCTTCCAACATCGTGATGCGCTCTCTGAGTTGCCTTGCTTTTTTCTTCAAACTGCCAAAATTCGAAAGCCCCCACTGTTTAAGATCACCACCCACACTTTCTAATTGTTGATGAAGTGCTGAGGCGTCGGCCTTCTCCCAGCTGGCACGAACAGTGTCTTTACAACCACTGCGAGTGGTCCACACGTTCTCAAACATAAATCTTCTATTGCTCCCCCTCTTGAAAATTTCCCTCTCGAACTTTAAGGGCGAATGATCTTAGTTAGGCCCAGTGAGATGGGTAACTCGGGCACCTCTGAATCTATCAATCCACCTAGAATTTGCAACGGCTCTATCAAGTCGTTCGCAAATATTAGCATCATCCGCTTGTTCGCAAATATTACCAAGTGAAAGGATTACCCGCATAACCCAAATCAAGAAGTCCCGTTTCGTTTAAAGCATCTTTAAACTGGTATAATTGCGTGAAGTTTATACTTGCACTGCCCCGTTTTTCCGTATTGGTCGTTACCGCATTAAAATCGCCGACAACGCACCACGGTCCAATTGGTTTTGGAGCAATTTTTCTTAGCAAATCCCAGGAATACTTACGGTACTCCTTTTTTGGGTCTCCATAGAAACCCGTGAGCTTCCATGTGAAGCCGTTTTCTTCCGTGACAAAAGCATCAATATGAAACTGCGAGTATTTAGTAACATTAACTTGCATACCTTCCCTCCATAGCAAAGCGAGACCGTCACTTCTCTCAACGTTCTTCACTGTAAAACAGTTTTCAAAACCCAGCCTGATACGAACACTTTCCATCTCACCACGCGTGAGCTTGGTTTCGATGAGAAAGACAATTTTGGGAGCTTGTTGCCTCACAAGGTCGCGAAGCGATAGGAACGTACCCGGGTTCCCAAGCCCACGTATGTTCCAGGCGATAAGCGACATTATGCTTGGCGGGGGTGCACCACACCCGCCGCCACTGTTGCATTTGGAGTCTTTTGGGCACTCCCCCACGCTGTCGGGATTTGCATATCAGAAGTGAAAGCATCTGCACTTACTGTCCCCTGTGGTGTGTTAGCTCCCTTACTTCTTCCCCCTCCTCTTCCTATATTTCCACTGCCGCGTCCTCTGTTGCCCCTACAGTACCTCCTTTCCCCAGTTGTTTGGAATTGTCAGCCAGTTGTCCTTTTGGGTTAGGTCTAAAATTTGTGTCACTGACCTTCCGCTTTGAGTTCTGAACCTTCGGAGAGTTTGATTGTATCCCCTTTCCCTTCTCTGCTGCAGTGGGGTGGGGTTTGATTTTATCCACGTATGCTTGGCTAAGTGGATTGTCAAACACAGTTTGAGCACCACTCCTTTGCATGTTGGTATTTGCAGATTCAGTAACCATCTTCTCGGACTCCGTATCACTTGCAGAAGAGAGCAATTCAGCATATATTGCATGTTGAGGAATACCTTCTCCTTCTTTACAAACTTCTTCATTCCCTGTAGCCCCTTTATCTTCCTCCTTATCATTCTCTTCAGCTTGCCCCTGTATTGGATCATCTCTTTTGTTCTTCTTTCTAGGCGCAGGACGAAAGATCATCCAAGTGCCATAACCAGGAAGCTCTTCCCGTCGTTGTTCCTCAGTTGTTGATTTGCACGTCCAACTAGCATGCGTTATACACCCACACCATTCGCATAGATCTGGGAGCCGTTCATACTTGAAATCTAGCCACACCTTTTCGCCTAAAGCAGTGATATTAACTCCCCTTCAAAGAGGTTTGGATACATCGACACGTACCCTTGCTCTCATATAATCTCCGCCCTCGCCAGTGAACATCCTCTCATCATTTTTTATTATTTCTCCCATCTTCGATAGAACTTTGCGAAGGTCCTCCTCGGATTGCAAGATGTAGGGCGTGTTTCGGATTTGGACCCAAAGATTCATGGTGTCGAGGACTACCTTGTCAGTACGCACCCTAGCTATCCATGGTTTCAACATAAGAGGATTCCCGTAGAATATCCATGGCCCCCGGCCATAACCTTCTCCATTACTTCTTGAGAGGGAAACTCAAAAATAAATTTATTCGGACTAGTTTCTGTGATGCAAACATTCTCGCCTTCGTCCCAGATTCTTGAGAATAGGAGTTTCATCGCCCAAACGTTGAATTGTATTGGATGAAGAAAAGATCTGATAAGGCACGGTCCGAGGTTCTTGATTGCTTTTAGGCAGTGATCTTCGGAGAACTCCACAACCTCTTCTTCTTCAAGTGTGAGTCTCGCCAACTTCTGTATGCCTTCTCCATGCTTCGGAACCTTTTGTTGTAATCCTGACTCCATTTGAGCATCTGAGCTTTCGATCCCTTCCATAGAAGTCGTCGCCATCGTCGCTTCCCCAGTCGAAACCCTAGTGCGCAGACAAATCGCCCTCCGAAACTATCGGAGTTGGAAACCCTAATTCTACTTTTAGCATGTACTGTTTTCATGCATTAAAATCTCGTTCTTTTATTGTCAGGTTGCATTATTCAAAGTGTTATGTTTTTTTTTAGGAAAAAAATCATCTGCACATCCAAATTTAATGGCAGTCTTGTACAGACTGAGATATTTTTTTTTTTTTTTTTTTTTTTGCGGAAATATGGAGAACTTCATTAATAATAAAAGGCTACATGGCTAAAGTACTAGAAGCCATACAACGAAACCAAACTTGCAACGCAACTAGACAAAGAGTAGATAACTAGACAACTACAGCTTAGAAGCTGAATGCCCTAGCAGGACTGAGCACAAGACAAACCAAAACACAAACCAAAATCCAAAATACAAAGTGCTCAAACTAGCAAAAAAGAGAAGTACTTAAGAACACTAGAAATATTAGATCAGGGCGCCATCAAGGACAAAAGCCAACACTAAAACAGGGCTGCAGAGCCAACCAACATGAACCTTCAATCATCAACCATCAATGAAGGGAATGATGGCTGACATAAGCTCATCTCCAGGAATGGGAGGAAGCGAGGCTTGATCAGCAAAAGCTTCATTGGCTTCATTGGACACAGCAGCAGAAGAGCTTTCCAGGGGGATGAAAGGGGAGGCTGCCTTTGGATCAGTCCCTGAAAAACCAGCTGAACTTGGACCAGACTCCGGAGGCAAAACAGCTAGAGGGGAGGCACCAGAAACGTATTTGAGTATGACTATCTATTGTCTACCTCCAATGGTATCTTTTTACTTTGTTAAATTGTCTGATCGTAAAAGTAAAAACAATCGAGAACACCATTAAATATTACCACAATTACCCCTATAAAACTCAGATTCCGATCACAAATCCCAGGTGCCGCAGACCAATTGCAGATTAGATAAAATATGGTTTCATTAGACAATTGACTTCTTTTTCTGTGCTAATCTTTAGTGGAATTGGTTCATTATTTGAAGTAGCTCGACTTGAACTAATTCTTTATCCTAAAAAAGGGAACACTTGGTACTATCTCTACAATTGCTGTAAGAGGCAAATAGAGCACTGATCATATGAGTCAGCTAATATTAATATATTATACTGTAAGAAACTTAAATGATAAGTGAACTGTCTAGGTCACTAAAGAAGAGGTCAAAAGGAAGTGTACTGTCTTAAAGTAGTTGTCGTTTTATAATTTTAGATAAGAGAATTGTCTTTTAGCAAATCTATTGTGAAAATTTATTGACAAAACAATGAACTATTGCAAACCTTGAAAACATAAATCTTAAAAAATAAATGGAAATCATTCATTTGCATTTAGAGGGTAATATTTCACAGAGCGTGACATGAGGGACGATTCTAGGTAATATATTGTAATGGTTCAAACATGGTCTTGTAGCATCTCCAGCAATATTATGCAGAAAAAAAACTCATCGAAAAAGAAAAAAAAAAGTGTTATGAAAAAATAAACCAAATTATACATAAAATCAGAGTTTCGTGTCTTACATTTCTGCCAATTTATATCACCGATATATGAAAGGTACACAAATCTGTTACGTTGGTTGTTAATTAAGAGTATAAAGTAAATTTTAATTAATCTTAAAGCGTCTCGACAAACCTAGAAAGTAGAAAGAAATCTTAAAAGTAAGGAAAAATAAGATGGCGAGACAAGATTCATCTTCAAACTTGGCAATGTGATGCATGAATGATATTTATTTTGCACTAGTGGATGTATGTCTATTGAATTGTCATTTTTACCCAAATTCTTTATATTTTGCATAAAAAACCAATATGCATTATCTATCGAAGAAGCAAATTAAACATGAATACACGCATAGACTGTTACAACTAGTCCTGTAAAATAAATAACATATAATAATACTACTATTGAAGTTCGAGAAAGGTTGGAATCGATAAGTTTTTTGCTCTTTCTTTGCAGACTCATACCTTAGGTGCCAGCGACAGCACGACGGTAACCACCACATGGGTTTTAGCTTTACTCTTGAACAACCGCGACGTTCTAAAAAAGGCGCAAGACGAGCTAGACACCCATGTTGGCTGAGCGAGGCAAGTGAACGAAATCGACATGAAGAACTTAGTCTACCTCCAAGCAATAGTCAAAGAATCGCTACGTCTTTACCCAGCTGCCCAACTCTCGCCGCCCCGTGAGGCCGTGGAGGATTGCCACGTAGGCGGATACCACGTCCCGGCCGGGACCCGCCTCTTTGTCAATCTCTATAAGGTGCAACGCGATCCCCGCGTGTGGTCCGACCCAGAGAATTTTACACCAGAGAGGTTCCTGACAGCCCACAAGGACGTCGACGTGAGAGGCCAGCACTTCGAATTGATTCCCTTTGGGACTGGGAGGAGAGGTTGTCCCGGGATCTCCTTGGCACTTCAGATCATGCAATTTTCGCTAGCTAGTTTGATGCACGCATTTGAGATTGGTACTCCGTGTGATGAGCCGGTTGACATGACCATGGGTTTTGGGTTCAGTAACATTAAGTCTACCCCGTTTGATGTGGTTCTTACACCGCGTTTACCTGCTCATCTTTATTAATTGGGAAATGTTTATGTGTAGTTTATTTTCACCATTCATATGAAAGATTGGTGAACATGTTTTTAATAAAGATGTTATGATATGGGCATCATCGAGATGTCATAAGTGAAAAATCACTGCGGTAGTTAGTACTACTAGTGTGGAATGTGAAAGAGGTTTTCAGCCCGAGCAATGTGTTTTTTTTTTTTTTTTTTTTCTGAAACATCAACTCCATTCCAAAGAAGGAAAAGAACACAGAACAAGCATAAGACAACGCAAGAAGGGGACAGATACGTTCCCGAAACAAGAGTGCAACAACCAACAAGCAACCCATAAACTACAACAAACAACCCACAAACTACTACAAAATACAACAACTCTATTAACAAAAGACAACAAACAGCCAACACAGTTACATTGGGTGATTGTCGAACATGGAACATTTAGCAGTCTTATGAACTAGATCCACTAAATGTCTCTGCACTTTGGAGATACTACAAAACGTCAGACTCTGCATAGCATTCTGAATTCGCCTAACAACAGCGGGAGGGCTGGATGTTCCCTCTAGAAATGGTAAGATAGCAGCACAGCCAGTGTTAATGTTAACACGCATGATATTATGATGAATCGCGAAGTTCACTGCATGTTCCACAGCTAATAATTCAGCTTGTTGAGCACTAGAAGCAACACAATTTTTTCCAATCACCCACGGAGAGCCGTCCGCACCAATGGTATGAATGCCCGTACCCGAATGAAACAGATTAGCTTTCCAGGCACCGTCCACGAAAATGTATTTGGTATGATGTCGAGGACAGCCATTGAGATTATCGACACCAATAATGGTAGTTGGGTTTGGGGGGAGACTTGAGGAGGGGTAGGAGGTGAGGAAATAATAAGAAGGGTTTTTTCCTGTTCCATAACGGCTCTAATTGTATCACATGAGAAATGTTTATTGCTAAAGACAAGTCCGCATCTCCCTCTCCAGATACTCCATAAAGTATGAATATCTTGGAAGTTACTAGAGAGAACAATTCTCCAGAGAGATTTCTCAAAAGCATTTCCAGTATGCAGGGAAGGTCAATGTTTGTCCAGAGGGGGCAAACACTGTCACAGTTAAAGAACAGGTGATCCAGAGTTTCCTCGTGGTTATTACAGATTGGGCAGTAGTTTGAGGTAAGGCCAAGCCGACTACTGAGGAGGGAAAGAGTGGGAAGATTTTTCTGGGCACATTTCCAAAGAAAGGATTTCCATTTCTCAGGTATCTTCAGCCCCCATAAATGAGGCCATTGATCCAGGAGGATGTGGCGCGCAGGAAAGATGTGAGTCTCTTTTTCACTATTGAGGAAATTATACCCCGATTTCATTGTGTAGGTGCCCACTCTTGTAAAAGGCCATATCATATTGTATTGCTCTGGAATGTCATGGAGCTGAATAGCCAGGATACGAAACGCAATGAAGTCAGGTACGGCAGATCTGATGACGTTTTCCTTCCAGTATTGCTTGTTTTCGTTGCTGTCAATCCATTCATTGACTTTGGCTTCTGGATCAATACTGGTGGGACCAAGAATACTCGAGAGAGGCTCCTCCAACCAAGGAATCCATCTATCATGAAGGATTTTTTCACTAGAACCGTTCCCAATTCGCCATCTGTAAACCTTTTTGATAAGGTCTCGACCGAATAAAACACTTTTCCAGACCCAAGACGCGTTGCTTGGACTACTGATATCCAAGAAAGCTTTGTTCCTGCAATATTTGTGAAGGAGAATATTAGAAACAAGCAGGTTAGGACAATTAATGATTCTCCAGGCTTTTTTAGCTAAAAGAGTCTGATTCATCCAGCTAATGTTTCTAAGACCAAGCCCACCTCTAGACTTTGGGAGGTTGAGGATATCTGAGGGGATAAGCTTGATAGGTGCTTTTTTCTATGGGTTCCTCCAAAAAAATTCATTGAGGTTTGAGATTTACTTATTAAGGGTAATAGGGAGTTTAAATGATGAACAAACGTAGGTAGGGAGGGTAGATAAGACCGACTTAGCGAGGGTGAGTCTCCCAACGTCGTTCAGAGATTTTCATTTCCACCCTTCCAGTCTAGTGGAGACAGCATCTCTGGTAAAACTAAAGATGTCTTTCCTCTTACCTCCCGAGACCAGAGGGAGCCCAAGATATGAAGAACTCGAGGTTTCAATGCTAACATCGAGAAACTTCCCAAATATGATTCCCAAGTCTTTGGGAACATTTGGGCTAAGAGTAAGAGAGGATTTGTTTTTATTGATGTCTTGCCCAGAGACTTTGCATAAAGAGTCGAGAGCTGTGCTGAGAGAGGCACAATTGGAAAGGGAGGGTTGGAAGAAGATGAGGCAGTCATCCACAAAGAAGAGATGTGATAGATTCGGACCTCCTCTTATGAGACTAATACCAGGACAGGCACCAGTCAAGTTGAGATTATTAAGCTAAGAGGAAAGGGCCTCAAGATAGATACTGAAAAGATAGGGAGAGATTGGATCTCCCTGTCTCAATCCAGCTCTCGGGTAAACTCTCTTGACAGGTTGCCCATTGAAAAGAATAGAGAACGAGACTGTGGTGACACATTGAAGAATAAGGTTCACCCTATGATCCGGAAATCCAATTATCCTAAGGACTTTCTCCAAGAAATACCAGTTAACCCTGTCAAAAGCTTTGCTCATATCGATTTTTAGGGCTCCAAGATGGGTATTGCCGCTATTTGCATTTTTGATTTTAGCAATTAATTCATTGGCCAACAATGTGTTATCAGACCAGGAACGAAAGTATTTTGATATTACGAGATGATGGCGGGGAGGATAATTTTCAGCCTATTAGCCAGAATTTTCGCTATGATTTTGTACATAGACGAACAAAGGCTAATTGGACGGAGATCATTAGGTTTAGCCGGATTTTGGGTTTTAGGAATAAGGGCAAGGAAAGAGAAGTTAAATTCCTTCAAAAGGTACCCGTTGTGAAGGAAGGAATTCACAACATCCTCAATGGACTGACCGATAATGTCCCAGTTTTTGTGGAAAAAGATCCCTGAGAGTCCGTCAGGGCCGCGGGATTTGTAAGGGCCAATAGAGAAAACATCATCTTTGATCTCTTCCGAAGTGAAAGATTTGTTAAGGATGTTAATGCATCGCTCATCCAATGCAGGAAATCTGAGATTCCATCTGTCCCAGTTATCAATGTCATTCTTCTTGATATTAGATGCAGTATGGTAAATAGCTTCAAAGTGGTGATAAGGTCCGGAAGTCTATCCTGATCCTTAATCCAGTTACCTGATTGATCCTGGAGACCCTCAATCCTATTTCTGACAATTCTCTTCTTACATGTCTTGTGGAAGAAGCGAGTGTTCCTATCCCCTTCTTTGAGCCATTTAATTTTAGCTCGTTGAGCCCATAGGGTCTCTTCTTGGATGAGTTTCCTCAAGCTCAAGTCTGAGGTTTTTCTCAATGGGATAGTACTATGAGAGTTAAGAGAATATTGAAGTTCCTCAAGCTTGGTTTGGGATAAAACAATTATTTGATTAAGCGACCCCACCCCTTTTTTCTGCCAAGCATTAAGATTGGATTTAAGAGCTCTGCATTTGGCAGCAAAGCAGAAGGCCTTAGAGCCAAAGAAGTTGCGCTGCCAAGTTGAAAAAACAATATTTCTGCAATCAGGATAGCGTAGCCAGAAGGCCTCAAAATGAAAATGTTTGGTTCTTGGCCGGGATGAGTTACATATGTGGAAGATGCAAGGGCCATGGTCAGAACACATAATGGGAAGGTTCTGAAGAAAGGAACCTTGGAATTTAAGACCCCAATCCGGGTTGTAAAAACCCCTGTACAATCTTTCAAAGGTGGTGAACGGATGAGGTCTGTTATTAGTCCAAGTAAAACGAGGACCTTTAAAGCGAATTTTAGAGAGGTTCAGATTTCCGAGGAAGAAGCGGAAGTCCTTTAGACCAGGAATCCAACGCTTCTTCAAACTCCATTTATCTGATGGGTGCAGCACCTGATTGAAATCCCCTATACATAAAAGGGGGCCATCAAGACTACTAAGGTGGGACTCAATGGTGTTCCAAGTCTCCTTTCTGCGTTCACAGTAAGGATATCCGTAAATGCAAGCTAAGAAAAAGGACCCTAGCTCACAAGAAATGGAACAGAGAATGAGATTATTAGACGCAATTACGGGAGTGACGCTAACATGACTTTTCCACCCTAGGCAAAGACCACCCGCCAAACCCGCAGAGCTAACTCCACAAGTTGAGTGAAAGCCCAAATATTTAAACAGAACACTACTTTCCAAGATAGAGCATTTTGTTTCAGAGAGAAAGAGAATAGACAACCTGTGATCAATGGTCAATTTATGCGCTGTATGAACTGACACAGGGTGACCCAAACCTCTGCAGTTCCAGCTACCAACTATCATGGCGATCGTCCTGGTTGTTCGAGGACAACCACGAAAACCTTATAGAGAGCAAGGGATGTACCTTTAGAAAAGCAGCTGTTATCCTGAGAGGGCAATGAGAGATGAATCCTTGATTTCTTAGGAACTGAAGGTGGAGCAGTAGTGTCGTCAGCATTTGCATTCAAAGGTCTTTTGGACCTAGAGATCATCGTGTTAAGCTTAGGTGACGACGGAGGAGAATCGAGGTCCTCCTTGTTAAGAAGCAAACGAAAGTCTTCGTCAAACCCATAGCGGTTTTCCAGACCACTTCCATTGTTAGGGATTAAAGCTTTGGCAGCCGTTGGGAAACAACCAAGCACAGAGTGGGTGAGGCTGACTTTCTTATAGACTTTTGGTTCAAGGTATGAAGTTCAGGGGATTTACGTTTCAGACCGGTAATAGTACCCGACGAGATACCCCGGTCGTACGGGTCAAGGGGGGGCACGCCAAGAGTGGGTTTTGGTTTAAGGGCAGAGTACCAGATACCCATAGCAATGGTCCAGTGGATAGCAAGAGGATTGAGAGAATGAGATTTAAGTGTAATCCTATGGTTTTACGGTTGTAGATAGTGCTTTGTGAACAGACAGATCTGAGCCACGTGGAAGTCATCTAGCACACCATACTGTGCTCCACACACACTGGATCACCAGCCGCGCTGATCCACGTGGGGGCTGCGAGACAGGGCCCTCGCATACCACTGCACGGGATTTGTAGGGACTTAGTGGTCTGGAGGCTAGAGTAAGTCCTGTCGCATGCGAGCCAAGCTCGCGCGCGACCTTTAGTAACTGCTTTTGAGAGATTTATGGCACGAGCTCCATAAACCCGGTCAACCCGGTCAACCCCATAACGGTTTCGGTATACGCGGCTAACGTGCTGTAACGGTCCCTATATACGCGGACGAACGTACCGTTGTGGTTAAGCTAATTAAGCCGCCATTGATGGGCGCATTAACCACACTACAACGGTCACATTCTCCGTTATATATAGGATTGTTAACCCTTCCATACAAAGGAGAACACACCAGATATACGCGGAAGCTCTGCCAAGCCCCTGTCTCTCTCTCATACACTGCTATTGCCTTACTCTCTCCCTACACACAACCCAAAACTTCCTGTGCCATTTTCTATTCTCTGCCTTTGGTGTACACGAAGTTCTCTCTGCAGGATTCTCTTGTACACAACGGTTTTTAGTTACATTATTTCTTATAGTATGTTGCATATCATTCGTTACCTTAGGTTTATGAAACGAAATGCAAAGGTTAGGTAATTCATTTCGTAGTTTTACTCTTGAGTTGGAGATTCTTAGATTTAAGTCTTCGAGGATTTGGGTTAAGCTTCGAGGACGAAGCTTTCTTTAAGGAGGGAAGGATGAAATACCCCGTTTTGTAGCTATGGGTATTTCGTGTAATTATGATATGTGTTGGGAGTTAAGTGTAATTATTGGGAGTTGTTTATCATGTATTACTAGCAATTGGGGGTCGTTGTGACATTAATCTAAAAGTTTTAGTGTCTTTTAATCGAGTTTGGGGGGTGGTTATCGCCTTTTTGGCTAAACTATTGGGGTTGAAGTGTCTTTTTCAACTGATTAGTTATCAGTTTGACCTGAGAATTTTAATTGATGGAAACAAATATTCCCGTAAACTTTTATTCCTTCCCATCAATTATTTCTTTCTTTCTAGGTCCAAAAACACTATAAAACCCTAGATCTTTTTCCTTCTTTTTTTTTCCAACACTCACGTCTCTCTCTCCCTCACCCGACCCTCACTCTCTCTCTCGTCTCTCTCTTTGGCCGACGGCAAGAAGAAGCAGCGGCAGCACCACCGCCGCCGCCGCCCCTCTCTCTTTTTTCGTGCGCAGGTAATCTCTCTCTCTCTCTCTCTCTCTCTCTCTTTTCTCTTCCTCTCTTCTATTTTCTTTTTCTTCTTTTTTTTCTCCCTTCCCGTCCGTCCGTCCGACCCTCCATGGGCTGCGGTCTTTTGCTCTCTTTTGCTCTTGAATTCTTGTTTATATCTTGTACTCTTGAACTCTTGATTTCGAATCATGTATGAAGCATGTATTCTTATATTTTCATATTTATATTGTTAGTTTCATCGTTCATGGAATCGTATGATTAGTAATCAAGTTTTAGGGTTTATCATGTTCATGGGTGATGGGAAAAACTCTAGTTTGGAGGAGAAGTTTGATTAAGCAATTTGGGTGATTGGATGATCATAGTATGTGGGTAACAACCTGTTTTGATGTTGGGAATCATGTGATATTAGGTTTAGTATGAATATAGGATGAATTAGATGCTTGGGGGAAAAGTTTTATGAAAATCGATAATTACTGTATGTGTGTTTTGGGTGAAATTGGAAACTTGAAACTAGTGTAACTTTTGATCCAGGAATCGATATTAAGATCCGTTTGAGGCTAAACCTATTATTTCGAATGTTTTGAATCTAATAAAACTGTTTTTGAGCCATGATCTGATTGGGAAACTGGAGAAATAAATTGGTGGAGTTATGATAGGTTGTGTATGATTAAGGTTAGAGGATTTTGGGGCAAGGTATTGGGTGTTGTTTTGAAATATGAATTAAGTGGGATGTTAGGTTGGTGTTAGAACCCTAAACCATTGACTATCATGTACATGTAGATAGTATAGCGAGTATATTACTAGAATAATTGTGTTGATTAGAACATTGTTACGTGTAGGTGACGAGTTCGTCGACTACGAGTACGTAGAGTACTTTGATTGATTACGATAGTTGAGTTTGCTTTGAGGTAGGTAAACATGCTGACACGAATCAACTGCAAGTGTACAGCTGTCGTGTGTAGTAATAAACCGGAAATCCGGGTTGTCGAACCCAAGGGACTTTGTTTAAATTAGCTATTATTCTAAACCTTATGTGGGTACGTCGCAAGTTGTGTTTTTATCTAATTCTAATAAAATAAACGCAATATTCTCAATTAACCAAGTGAAGTAGTTCACGATTAATAAAGAATGAATTTTAGGGTTTTTGTAAAATAAGGGAAAAGTACCGGGAATTCTCTAGGTTCACTAGGTTGATCTAAATTTATATTTTGATTTGTAAAACAACCACATGTCATTCACTATTAATCAAGCAATATTAAACTTACCGAGTTACCAAGCAAGTTAACTATACTTTAAACTAAACCAAACCGAGTTACCAAGTCTAGTTTATCTTTAAGCACGCATTGAAACCATATTTCTACTTTAACGATCCTAGTTAACGATGTCGAGTTACCAAACATTGATACGACTAAGTGGATTATTCAATTTACCGACTAATTCTCACGGAGTTACCACGTGAAAACTAATTTAGTTTATCTCTACGTTAGCTACTCGCAAAGATAATATAATTATGAACGTAAATAATCCATAATAGTGAATAAACACGTGAGATTAAGCTAGAAAATGCATCACAATCATCAAAACATCAACTTTAGATCAAACCCTAGCTACACCAAACGAGAATTCCCAGCAAATAACGTTTAGCTACTCATATTCATGTTCAAAACGACAAGTCTAATGAGTTTAAACATAAAAATCAAGAAAAGATGAGAGTTGAGAATCCAAACGGATGATCCAAAGCTCCTAAGCTCTCCCAATAGCTTCTTGATCTCCAAAAGATGTTCCTTACGTCAAAAACTACTGAAAAAGTCGACCTAGAATGCTTAAATATGTTTCCATAATCCTATTACAAAGTTTGGATAAACTACAAAAAAGCCCCGGAAAAATTCTGCACTTTCAGCGATGTCTTCGTAGGAAGACATTTGTCTTCGTAGGAAGAGTCTTCGTACGAAGACAATTTGTCTTCCTACGAAGGTCTTCTCACTTAGATACTGCAAGCTTGTTTGGGAAGACTTTTTGCAGAGCCAAAATTTGGCTAAGTATATTGTCTTCGTACGAAGACATTTGTCTTAGTACGAAGACCCTCTGTTCCAGCCTTCTTTTCTTTGACTTTCTCTTCCTTACTTTGACTTTCTCCTTCCTTCCTTCTTCCATTGACCTTCCATTGTTTCCATTGACTTTCTCCTTCCTTCCTTCTTCCATTTGACTTTCCTTTGAGTTCCTTGCTTCCGAAGTTCGCTTCCATCTCCCGCATGATCCTCCAAGCCCTGTTTTCCTGCGAATCACAACACGAAAACACAACCCGCGATCATATCACAATAAAAGCTCAAATAACTAAAGAAACGTCCGGATTTAACAAGTAACGCATATGAACTCACATTATCTCATTTAAGCTCAATTTACTCAAAAGACGACAAATTCTCCATGATAAGCACGCAAAACGTAGAAATAAAAGGCATAAAATAACTCCGAAAACGGAGTTATCAACTACCCCCACACTACCTTTTGCTCGTCCCGAGCAAATCTCCCAAGTCAATTCCATTTCTCTCAAGCCAAAACTTCTTTCGCTTTCCTGCAATCCATCCAACTTTGCATACTAACCTAATTGCTCATTGCATAACTTCCCTACGCCAATTGCATACTTTCACCTCACATTGCATACAAAACCATTACCACTTGCATACTAATCCGAGTAGAACAATTCACAAACCATCCTCTTTACTAGTCGACACGACTCGATTATACACAATGCACCTATATGCAAATGCAATATTAACAATGCAAGTATTGAACTAACAATTTTTCTTTTCTTTTGCGAGATTGGGCAATCTCCATTAGCTTAAACCGATTCACACGAAGCGATGAGAAATCTAGACACAAGGAATGAGTTGAAATCAAATTCGACAACACGAATCCCCCCTAGCTAGTATAGAGAACCTAGCTTTACTAAGTACAAAAACGCAATACCTTTTCATGTGTGCCACAAAATAAGAGGCTACGCTAGGCTAAGCCACGTTCAAGGTCCGAGCTCCTAATCCGCTAACGGGTTTAGAATGATGAGGCTTTAGGGACAAATAGGATAATAATCAAACTCGAGTCCTAAGGCGTCACATTCTCACAATTACCATATCTCACACACCCTCACAACAATGATAGAACCCAAGCCCGAAACTCACCATCTCCGGCCCTCGATCCCCTCACACCCCGGTACAATTACGATCTCCGCGGCTATTGTCATGAATAATGTATAAGCAAAAACCTCCCGTTCGTGAACTAGTCGCTTCTCCACTCGTTCTTCCACAAAGCTTTTCATTCTTCCTTTATTCATCTCTCCTTTTTTTCTCTCTTTTTTTTTGATTTTTTTTTTTCTGTTTTTTTTTTTAAATCTCTCAAAGTCCTGCACAATTTCTTCAATATCTGTCTCGAGTGGTCTTCCAAGTGTCAAGCTAACATATGATAGTAAGGGGAGACACTATCCAAATCAACATGTATAAATCACAAATAAATGTCTCTCCCTATCTCGATGAAATCCTCGGTGCAACAAACGAAGCCGCTAACATAATAGAGCACGTGTGGGGATGGAGTCGTCGCAAGCTCAGTCTCGATGTCCGAAGTCAAATGTCGACACCCCCACACTCGAATGTAATCCTGTCCCCTCTCAAGTAGTCAATCAAATATCTGTCTCGTGCCTAATCCAACCAAACCCCCTACACCATGATGAGTAAGATCCGGTACCTAGCACGATCCACCTATTAAATTCCCCCAACCCAAGTTTTGTGTGTATTAGATGGTACACACTCACGGCTCTCCTCACTTGTGTCCATGTTGCAATGCCATGGAACACCGCCACACCGAAGTGCGCAAGCCTACTCTCACTCACCCTCGCATTCCCCTCGAAGATCACAAATGAAGTGCATGCGATATGTAAGACTCACACAAATATAGCATGAAGTACTCCCTCATCGAACCCCCTCAACTACAACACCCTCGTGACGCACTAAAGCGGTGATTCTAACCAATCAGTGATGAAGGCCAAGAATCGTCACCCTAAGTCCAAAGGTTGTCAAAGAATCCATGGTTCAAATCAGGGTTTACTAGTGGTCCTACAAGGTAAGTTCGATAAGCAGTGAGTGCTCTAATACACACCTCGCACAGCTGTTCTGTGTGCCACTACGAGGCGGGTTGGCGACTACCTAAGACGTACACAAGAACGTTCGGCTTGTTTAGCTCACACCTAGCTCAACTCTTGTAAGAAAACTAGGCACACACTTTAGATTTGAAAAATTAAGTTCGTGTGTAAAATAGACACGCATTCCCGTAAAGAAAGTTTCTCTATACTTACTAAGGGAAACTCACATTGTCACTCTCGATCGCAATTCACGCCCTATGCCTAAAAGTCTCACACTTCACGATATTACCGAATTATCAGCTTCTTTCGATTGCCCTTTCTCAAATTTTTAATTTTTTTTGGTGTTTTCACATTTTTAGTTTTTTTTTTTTTTTTTTTTTTATTTATACCTATACTATATGCACGGCCAACTCGACTACTGACTCAAAAATGGTGGGATGACTCAATAATACCAAAACGTGCACGCAAAAAGATGAATAATAAAAAGAAAAATAAGGACATAACCAAAAATTTCTAACTACATGCTGACACGGGCGATGCAAAGACTCAACACTGACTAGGGCGATGCAAAGACTCAACACTGACTAGTAAAAAGGACTCAACCACCCCCACACTAGAATGCATCGTTGTCCTCAACGATAACACGAGGACTCAACAATTCTAGCACGAGGGCACACTTCCACTACTCGTCTCCTTCTTCCTCCTCTTCATCTTCTTCCGTTTCTTTCCACCCGCCATTAAGAATACAAATTCAAGTAAAACAAGAAATTCAACTTTTGTGCACGTGACAAGAAGTGTGTACAGAATGAAACACGTAGGCACGTAAGCAAGTAATTCCTAGGACTCTAAGCAATCGCCCCCAAGCACGCTACTAAGCGCAACAAAAAATAATTCGGGCTTTTACTCAACTTGTGCCTAAGACTCGAGATATTGAATTGACTAGTTTAGAGTGTACCTACGTGCCCGGAGCAAGTCTTATGGGCACAACAATTTCAGAAAGTCGACAAACCGGGCTGATTTTGAGTTTGCCGAAAAATTTTGCCGAAACTTCGAATTGTTTGCTGCTCCGTACTCCTTGTGTATTCCCCGTTAGCGTTGCCTTCTTGTCCGTAAGCTGAATCAAACTCCAAGTGGTCCAATTTATGAGTTTTCACTTCGGAACCCTAGCTTCTTCCTCCTCTGATTTCTCTCTTGTCTCTCAATCTCCCTCAAAGCTACCCTTCAATCCTTGTTCTCCTCTCTGTCGCGAGCAAAACCTATACTCGATTGTTGAATTTGATGAAGAAACAAGGGAGATAGCAATTTTGTGTTCTTGCGGCTATGGAGGAGACAGGAGCTTGGTTCGTGAGGAATGAGGAAGGTGATCTGCTGGGTTCAGATGTAGTCCCAAAGCTCGTGCAAAAAGTCTGAAAAGCCCCCCAATAACTAGCCTCTATCTGTTCTCCGTGCGTGGGTGCACCAGTCTTTTTGCCCGATGTCGTCGTAGGAAGACAAATGTCTTCGTGCGAAGAGTCTTCGTACGCAGACAATTTGTCTTCCTACGAAGGCCTTCTTATATAGATACTGCGTACTGTTATAAGAAGACAATCTTCAGAGCTCAAAAATTTTCTAAGTACAAAGTCTTCATACGAAGACAATTGTCTTCGTACGAAGACAATGCTGGAGCTTGCCAAAAACATCCTTTTCGTCAAATTTTCGCGTATCCGGTCGTGCCTTTGCTTTCCGAAGGATCTCCTCGACCTCGAGACTCCCTTTTCACCTTAAAACACTCCCGAAATCCGGGGAATATTTCATTTGTCAATTTCACGCGTTCCAAGGCACGTTTTGCATTTCCGGATGCTTTTGGCCTCGTTTTACTCTCTAAAGCATCCTTTTTGGCGTAACTTCTTCATCCGGACTCCGATTTGCGCGATCCACCTATCTACAGAAAGCTCTCGACCACCCCCACACGTTGGCACTGTTCAGTCCTTATTTCAGTCTGTCCTTCAGAATTTCACCTCGTAATCTGTGCCAGCGTGCTAGCTTTCTCCGTTCACTAATCAAATTCTTGCGCATATCAAGGCGGGGAGTCCGGGAACATGATCTTCCCCAGGTGCGTGTTTTGAATAGGTGCAGGAATGGCTTATATCTTCAATTCCTTCACTTCGGATCCCGATACGCGTATTGGGCTGCAAATCTTCAATTTTTACTCTGTTTCGCACGCGCGCATCAAGACGGGGGATCCGAAATAGGCCTTTCACCTCGTAATCCTGCACATACTCATTGGAAATAGTATATCCACTCTCTCGCACCTCTCAATGAAATCAAACAGAATAAAAATCACAAAACAGTATTAAAACCTACTCTACAACAATAAATAGGTTGGGTTGCCTCCCAACAAGCGCTTTGTAATTTAAGGTCGACGGCCCGACCCAGTTACCTCAAAATATGTTAAGGAGGTCTAGCACGACGTGCCTCCTCCTTCAATTTCTTGCTCTTGATTTTCTGCACCACATCATGTGCACTCACCACATTTGGCTTCTTCTCTGATTCGGGTGGATCGGGATGCAAAATAGTAGGCAAACCAAGAGACGGATCCACACGATCTTCTCTAAACTTGATCATGGCCAATTTATTCTTCCCCTTGCTCGGAACAAATTCCTTGAACACGAGTGATGAGTCTAGAGCCTTGATAGTCAACTCCTCTGTCTCTAGATCCACATTTGCGCGCATTGTTTTTAACAACGGTCTTCCAAAGATGAGTGGAACATCGCGATCCTCCTTGATATCCACTATCACAAAGTCAGCAGGAAATACAAATGCACCCACTTTGACGAGCAAGTTCTCAATCACCCCATTTGCCGTAACTATAGAATTGTCTGCCAATTGCAGACCCATCTTCACAAGGGTCGGTGCACCAATGCCCAATCTCTGAAACAGAGACAATGGCATGAGATTAATACTCGCGCCCAAATCACAGAGACCATGTGTATGATATCCACCCCCAAGAGTGCAGCCTAAGATGACACTGCCTGGATCTCTCATCTTGGGAATGTCTCTTTGTATGACAGTGCTACACGTCTCTGTTAGCTTTACCGTGGCATAGGGTTCTATGTTCTTCTTCCCCCATAGGATTTCCTTCAAGAACTTCTTGTACCTGGGCATCTGAGCAAGTGCTTCTACAAGAGGAATGTTGATATGCAATTGTTTGAATATATCCATAAATCTCCCAAAGTGTTCCTCATCATTCCTCTTTATCGCCGCCGGATATGGAATTCGTGGCTTATAAGTAGCCGGATCGGGAGTGCTCTTGGACTCTTCTTTCTTCTCAACCGTGTCCTTTGATTGGGGACTCACGGCCTTGGGCAACTCTTCACCCAATTCCTTCTCTGTAGCTTTTGTAGCTTCGGCTCTCGCATGGCTAGGATATGGAGGATCTTGAGTAGTCACACCACTGCGAGTAGTAATAGCTTTGAGCTGCTCAGTAGGAAGAATGGTATTGGAAGGAAGCATACCTGGCGGAAATTTAGCATTCTGATTGGCAATCTGCCCAATCTGAGTCTCGTGGCTCTTTATTGTTGCTTGCATTGAGACAATCGTGCTCTCCATCCTGTCTTGATTAGCTAATAACTTTCTCAATAAAGCATTTGTCTCTTGTTCCTCTTGCCGCGGAGCTTGCTGCTGCGGTTCTTGTCTCCGAGCCTGGTAAGGAGGATTTGGCTGCTGATCCGGTGCATATAACCCACTGTTTGGATTGGCATAGCTAAAGTTGGGGTGATTACGGTTGTTGGGATGATAAGTATTCGGCCACTGCTGCTGTCTTGGTGGAACCAAGTAATTCACATCTTCAATGAAACCATATCCCTGATTCTCATCCGCGAGTAATTCACCCATGGGCTTCTGTGATGGAGGGTGCATGCCGTGAAATGCTGAGGTCATGGATTCCAGCTTTTGTTCCATAGATTCAATCTTGTTGACTAAGGCTGCATCCCCCGGTTTGGAGTACCTACGAGTTTCAGTTCGTGTAGACTCTCTCTTTGACACGTTGTTCAGCAGATCTTGAGCTCGCTGTGCTCCAAGCCCCATAAAATTACCTCCAGCTAGCATATCTAACTGGTCAGCTGTCTCCTTGTCTAATGCAGTGTAGAAATAATGGAAGAGCTTGTGCCATGGCTCCCCATGATTCGGACATCTACGGAGAATTTGGCTGAACTTCCTCCAAGCATCTCCCAATGAGCTGTCTTCTTCCTGAGTGAATTTTGCAATCTTAGCCATCTGCTGAGCGACTCTGGATGGTGGCAAATACTTCCTCAGAAACTCATGACAAAAATCCGCCCATGTCACTATGCTACCAGCTGGCAGCTCCATAAGCCACTTCTTGGCTTTTCTAGATAAGGAGAAGGGAAATAGTAATAGCTTAACTGTTTCATCTGGAACTCGTTGGTCGTGCAGGGTTGATGTGATTTGCTCAAATACCAGCAGATGGTGATTGGGATCATCTCCTGGAGCTCCATTGAATGCGCACTCATCACGAACCATATTGATCATATGTTGGCGCAACTCGAAGTGTTGGGCATTGATCTGTGGCCTGACAATGGTAGGCTGATAACACGCTGGAGTAGTCCTGAAATAATCCACCATAGGGCGTTCTTCAATCTCGGCATTGTTCTGCCTGTTGTTTTCCCCATTATTCCCATTATTGTTCCCACTGATGTTCGCCACTTGTGCCCCCACACCAGGACGTGGTTGTGGATTTGGGGGAGCCAAGCGATCCATCATTGCCTGCATCTCAGCCATTTGAGCCCTCACCTCCTCAGTTTCTCGTGCTTTATTGGCTGCATCCTCTACAGCTGCTGCTCTAGCTGCCTCCGCATCCTGCATACCTTTTCGGATCCTCTCAAACTCAGCTCTAGTTTCGTCATCCATAGCAACTGAGCTTGTCTTCCTCTTGTATCTACGTTGTGCGCGTAACAAAGTTTCCGGGTCCTCAAGTGTTGGGTGCAAAGGCTCGTCTCGAAAACGGGACATGCACCGTGAAGTTCAACCTGAAAACACAGATTACACACAGAAAGTAGGTGAGTAATTGATATAAACAATAAAATAAATCCCTAAGGCTAGGAATTATAACTAATTTAGCCGAAATCCCCGGCAACGGCGCCAAAAACTTGACACGAATCAACTGCGAGTGTACAGCTGTCGTGTGTAGTAATAAACCGGAAATCCGGGTTGTCGAACCCAAGGGACTTTGTTTAAATTAGCTATTATTCTAAACCTTATGTGGGTACGTCGCAAGTTGTGTTTTTATCTAATTCTAATAAAATAAACGCAATATTCTCAATTAACCAAGTGAAGTAGTTCACGATTAATAAAGAATGAATTTTACGGTTTTTGTAAAATAAGGGAAAAGTACCGGGAATTCTCTAGGTTCACTAGGTTGATCTAAATTTATATTTTGATTTGTAAAACAACCACATGTCATTCACTATTAATCAAGCAATATTAAACTTACCGAGTTACCAAGCAAGTTCACTATACTTTAAACTAAACCAAACCGAGTTACCAAGTCTAGTTTATCTTTAAGCACGCATTGAAACCATATTTCTACTTTAACGATCCTAGTTAACGATGTCGAGTTACCAAACATTGATACGACTAAGTGGATTATTCAATTTACCGACTAATTCTCACGTAGTTACCACGTGAAAACTAATTTAGTTTATCTCTACGTTAGCTACTCGCAAAGATAATATAATTATGAACGTAAATAATCCATAATAGTGAATAAACACGTGAGATTAAGCTAGAACATGCATCACAATCATCAAAACATCAACTTTAGATCAAACCCTAGCTACACCAAACGAGAATTCCCAGCAAATAACGTTTAGCTACTCATATTCATGTTCAAAACGACAAGTCTAATGAGTTTAAACATAAAAATCAAGAAAGGATGAGAGTTGAGAATCCAAACGGATGATCCAAAGCTCCGAAGCTCTCCCAATAGCTTCTTGATCTCCAAAAGATGTTCCTTACGTCAAAAACTACTGAAAAAGTCAACCTAGAATGCTTAAATATGTTTCCATAATCCTATTACAAAGTTTGGATAAACTACGAAAAAGCCCCGGAAAAATTCTGCACTTTCAGCGATGTCTTCGTAGGAAGACATTTGTCTTCGTAGGAAGAGTCTTCGTACGAAGACAATTTGTCTTCCTACGAAGGTCTTCTCACTTAGATACTGCAAGCTTGTTTGGGAAGACTTTTTGCAGAGCCAAAATTTGGCTAAGTATATTGTCTTCGTACGAAGACATTTGTCTTAGTACGAAGACCCTCTGTTCCAGCCTTCTTTTCTTTGACTTTCTCTTCCTTACTTTGACTTTCTCCTTCCTTCCTTCTTCCATTGACCTTCCATTGTTTCCATTGACTTTCTCCTTCCTTCCTTCTTCCATTTGACTTTCCTTTGAGTTCCTTGCTTCCGAAGTTCGCTTCCATCTCCCGCATGATCCTCCAAGCCCTATTTTCCTGCGAATCACAACACGAAAACACAACCCGCGATCATATCACAATAAAAGCTCAAATAACTAAAGAAACGCCCGGATTTAACAAGTAACGCATATGAACTCACATTATCTCATTTAAGCTCAATTTACTCAAAAGACGACAAATTCTCCATGATAAGCACGCAAAACGTAGAAATAAAAGGCATAAAATAACTCCGAAGACGGAGTTATCACATGCCAGGCCTAGTGTGCCTATCTCTTTCGTGTCAATTGAATTCTTTGATTTGTTACGTCTCAAAATGTGTTTACGTGCTACATGACTTGAAAAACATGATTTCTACTTGTTAAATGATTTTTGCTGAAAAAACATCACTATGATATTCATGAACTATAACGTAAAGTGGAAGAAGTTGTGCGGGGCCATTATTATTATCTTTGGGCGTGTTGGCTGCTGTCCTGTCCCTTTCTATCCGGTTGCAAGTCCCCGGATAGCGGCATGTACTCACTCCTCTGGCCGACGTAGTCTTAGGGGGGTGTCGACACTTAAGGTCATGGAGTTGTGGTTTATTTGAGTTCCCCCGTCACAACGAATTAATAATGATGATTTTGAATTTGAGTATGCTAATGGAAAAAGGAATTGGCAATGTTTTGATTTTCCTTTAAGGGATAATGGTTGTAATGGAAATCGTGTGGAATTGGAAACTTATATGTTTCATACAAGTGTCAACTATATTTCACTATGATTTTGAAAAACTCTTACTCTCAAGAAAGAATCACTGGTTTTGAAACTCGTATCGTCGTTTTACATGCTCGGGTGTTTCTTACCAGTATTAATTGCTGATTTTATATTGTGGTGTTTCTTTTTCTTTCCGCACCACAAGTCTTGAAGATGGGACTTTGGAATAGAAGAGATCGCGAATCACACAGTAGTTTATTTCTTAGTTGAACACTTAGTTTCTTTTTGAGAACGTTAGTAGTATGTATCCTTTCGTTTTGGAACGGTTTGTTAGTTTTAAACACTTAGTTTGTATGCCCAAGTTTGGGGGCAAGACAAGGTTTAATTTATTTAAAAAAAATGCTTTTAGTTATTGATTTTGGTTGGTTGTTAGCTTGAGACCTGCTTTTAACATCCTTGCATCCGGGTTCCTCTCGGGTACGGAGTGGCACCCCCGGGTCTCGGGCTTGGTCGTCAAATTCCGGGGTGTTACATTAAGCCTACTTAAAGTGGAGCAGATTAAAAAATAAGGGGAAAACCCACCGGGTCAAGTGGGCTCCAAGCCCAAAGATAAAGTCATGTGATGCCCACTAGAGCATGCCTGCCCGATTGAAGGGATGAAAGAGTGCCAATTGCGGGCCCAGTGACAGAAAAGAAAAAACATGGACTGAGGGGAGAGAAAAAAGTAAAGTGTTTGGAGGATAAAGCATTAAGCACAGTGTGCATGAGAAAAAGCCAGTGATTGGTCAGAATAAAAAAAATGCTAAAAAAAGGTCATGCAAGACTGATAAGTTAATTTTGTCACGGAAAGGTCGTTTCCTTTTGTTGAAAGACCAATAAGCTAAAAAGTAGTGAGATATGGTTAAAAGGTGATAAGCATAATCTTGATTAAAAAATCATAAATGTTTTTTAATCATAGCCTTTTCAGTAAGATAAGTATTAAACAAATGCAAGTTGTGCGACGACGCTTCTGTCCCTGACTGCTTCCTTCTCCTGCACGTTTAGGGTTCGCTCCAGATTCCGAGACAACTTCACGCGTCCACGCGCCGCTGTTACGGCCACCAGAGTTACCGGAGATCCCGCACACTCCGGCGTGAACCGCCATCGTCGTCCTCACAACTTTGTTTCCTTGATCATCAGTCTTCCTCATCTTACTCCTGATGAGTTCGATAGCATCGATCATGAACTCATACTTGTTGTTGTTTTTTGCAATTGGTGATGAGAAAGATTGGTTGCCATCATTTTCATCAGCCATGTCCGCATCGCTTGTAACCTGAAGCCACAAATATCCTTGGCAGTCCTTCACTTCCTCAGGTTCATCCGATTGAGAGTCCGAGATTGTTATGAAGTTGGGCTTACTCGTAGCTTCATCTCCTTTTTCAACATTTACACTAACCCAACCATACTTCATTTTTGCAACCCCGTATTCCAGTTGAAGAATATTGTCGCGGGGGAAAACATGTCTAGATTCTTTCTC
The DNA here is from genome assembly GCA_023055425.1 of Linanthus parryae. Taxonomy (NCBI): domain Eukaryota; kingdom Viridiplantae; phylum Streptophyta; class Magnoliopsida; order Ericales; family Polemoniaceae; genus Linanthus; species Linanthus parryae. Next base: position 131,218,909 of record JALGPY010000001.1, read on the forward strand.
CGAAGAGGAAGATGAATCCCCAAACAGGTTCACCAAGAGCCTCTTTCTTTTTGCATCTCTTTCCTCCTCGCATGCTTCACGAACCCTGAGACTTGCCGCAGGGGCTGCTTGAGACCTTAACACAGGTCCTCCTTCCACAATTGGATGAGCATTATTTGCATTTGGCTGCTGCCCTTCATTTCCACCAGCCTGATGATCCACGACTTCGAAAAGCCTTTGGAGGTTTGAGCGATGGTTGCCTACTGATATACGAGAGAAGAGCGGTTTGGCCTCACATTGGTCCTTTCAAAATAAGTGACGCAAGCTCCGCGATCTCTTTTTCTTTATGTGATCCTACGAACAGGACGATTCCATGCCACTCGGATTCTTGTGGTATGATTAATGTTGGAGTTTGTCATTCCACGTAATGCCCTAGTGAACAGTGGTTGATCGATGTGAGAGACAGTGTTATGTCCTTCATCTTGTCTCGCTCGGTCGAGGCGTTCCTTGTAGCGATCTAAAGCGCTAATAAGAGTGTGACGACATTTGCTTTCTGAGTGTCCCACACTACCACAACGGAAACAAACACGAAAAACCTTCGAGTAGCTGAAAAAAGATGTGATTTTCTCACCATTGTCCAGTTGAAAGCTCAAACCCGGAATGAGCGGGTCGAACATATTCAAACGAACCTTCACTCTCATTTTGTCGAGATGCTTTTCTTCCATGAAGCCATGATTCGCCTGCATGTTATCCTCATTATCCTCGTTTATGTCAACATCTGGCCAAACGACCTCTTCGTCAGCTATTTCAAAATCAACAACCTCGTCAATCACCTTGCCAAGGTTTTGAATGGTATTGTTGATGTATTCCATTGGAATACCTCGAACATCAACCCATATTTCATTCATCGCAAACTGATCATCATCGAAAACTGTATTTGGAGTTCACCTTTCATGACAACAAACAAACTGAGGATATTCCAAGGGCTTCCCCTTACCAGGTCATCAAGATCGTCCTCGCTTTCAGGCCCCATGAGAAACATGTGGTCATTCATTAATTTGACCTTTATCTTTCCCGCGAGTTTCCAGAAATTATGGATTGCGACAGCGATGGTTTTACTGTCCCAGACAATGTAATCAACAAAGAAAGCAACTAGACACTTCTCTAGTTTCATTCTCTTGGGGACGAAAGAGTGCAAGTCCGGTGTTGGGAAATCGATTACTTCCCTGTGGTGAATGAATGAGCTTTGATTATAGATCTTTTGTCTTTCGTAGTGAAGAATCATAAAGAGATATATTGTCTACTAAAGCATTTTGCTGACATACAACGATCATCCAACAATATTCTACAATTATTGACACTCGGAGCATCCAACTCATGGCGAAAGATTTGAATTAGCTTCTATTAGAATATTTAAAACTTGAAAATGAGATGGAAACGAAAATGAGATAAAATGAAAAAGATTCCGTGGACATTCCTCCACTTACATCACCGTATATTGATTTTCTCAAGTTGCTTCTCACCATGATATTCTACAACACAACCATCGTTTAGGTGATGAATTTCAACACAATTACGTTGCAAAATTACTGAGAATGTATTGCATTTACTTAGCCAGGTATAATGAAACTTGAAGGGCAGATCCAACCCGACTCTTGGAGCATGTCGTTGAATCATGAAGGATGGCTGGTGATCCGTATGCACCGACAGAGTGATTCATAATGGGTGCAAAAACACTCTTAAAAGACAATTGATTTAGAGTCGGTTTGGTAATGCTTTTGTCTTCTACATCACTGGTTGTATTTATGTGTTTTTCAAATTTTTACTTTATGCTTTCTAGAAAGTTGTTACTTCTCCACCACATCTTTTGAAAAGTGGAGGAGAGGTTTTGATAAATTTATTAATTGAAATTGTTACCATTAATAAATATTAATAATTTTTATTATAATAACACTATATATTATATCATATCCGATATTGTCGTTTCGACACTAACGACAAATCTAAAGTACTAATGACCAAGCACAAAATGTCAAAAGTGTTTTTTCACAACAGGTTATGTACGGAGTATACCAAACACTTTTTCTATAAATTTCCACTACGACTTTCTCAGAGTTCTTCATACACAACATTTTTCTAAAACACCACAAAATTTCCAAACTAGCCCTTAGTTTCGTGCGTCAACATTTTCAACGAGTATTTATTTTTCGTCACTTTTAAACTAATTTTTCAAAAAGTAAAATGTGTGCTCCTTGAATCAATAGCAAATCGTAGCACCATTTTAATCTCAATACAGCGTTATTATTAGTCATAAGGGCTTTCTGAGCAGCTAGAGTAGTAGCTCAAAGTCGTAGAGCGGTGAAAGCCCCCTACATGAATTCTTTAAGTCCGATTGATGACAAAACAATTTCTAAAAAATCTGAATATGTGGGTGGTTTGTGTAAAATATCCCTGCAATTTGGTTAAGCTTCGAGGGTCAACAGTGTAATAATGCCTACTTACAACTTTTTGTCTCAAGAAACCAAAATCAGAAACCCTACAGTCGTCCACATTTCTCAAACCTCTCGGCGGCTGTCAATTTCTGGCCCCTATTCAGACAGAGCGAACGGCGAGAAAGTAGTCACCATCTTCCTTTCTCGGAGCACACTCGCTCGCTCTCGTGGCTACTTCAAGGTCTGACCGAAAAACCCCTATACTTAAACCTAGTATTACCATTACTGATCTTTCATTCTTTCATTTTCGTTCATATTGATGATATTTGCTTCATATCCAAGTCCATTTTTATCTTGTGGTATGATTTGGTAATTGGATCTGTGAACACTGCCCCTTTGAGTTTTTTGTCCACAAATTTGTGTAGAAATTGGATATTTCTTGCTGTCCTATTCCTTGGTGTGACGCTGAAGCAATGTTATCTTGCCGTAAATATTGACACTAAAAAACACACTGGGGCTTTATATGGGTATGCGATAAGAAGAAGATATCAACAGAAAATGCATGAACATTGAAATGCTTGAGCAAGTTAGATTATTTAGGGGTATGCTACAACCGAGTTGGCTCTTGGGCAGCTCTATTTGCAATAGCAAATGATAGGAATGACTGAAGAAGAGATATTTTTTAGTGTATAACCTCACATTTTGTTACCTTGGGCTATGTAGCACGGGTGTGGGAACTACGTGCGGTTGCGGAAAATTTCCAAAAATCAAGGGCGCAGATGCGGCGAATTTATTTATATTTTTATTCTGGATTATTTTTGATACCATTATACTAATATAAAAGCAACATTAATAGTAATCCATATTATAATCAAACAGAAATTCATAAACGTATTCAAAGATACAGAGTTACTATATCAACAATATAATCTCTCCCTGTGGTTGGTTGTAGCTGTGGAGAGATGAGTAATCTAAGGGTTAGAAATGCACATGTAAATGCACGTTTGTTTGGTTAAATTGTAGTGGTATTTTAGAAGACATCTCAACTAAAACTTTCAAAACGATCCTGCCTTAGAAAGGCACCCACGAAGCACCTAAGCACCTATGAAGCACCAGGTGCGGGTGCACGACCTCCCAGAAGCACCCGTGCAACATAGCTCTTGGGCGGTACTGTCCTAATGGTTGAAGTTTTCCCTAAATTTACTGTCCTAATTCTTGGCAGCTCACTTAAGAAAATGTGCTCTTGCTGTAAATATGGACAAAAAGTAAATACATATGTGGGATTTAGATGGGTATGCTAAAAGTACGGGCTACCCAGAAAGAACCCACTTACATATAAATGATTCCTTTTGATTTTGCGCAAACTTTCATCGGCACACTTCATTTTCCTCCATCTTGTGATTATTAGCTTCTTGCACCTGGACTCATCCAATGGTTCCATGAAGTTAACAATCAGGTAATCCCACAGCGACTACATGGTCCCTGAAATGGAGGATTCCTATGAAACCAGGGTTGTTACCACTTGTCCAACCCCTTTCATGGTGAAATTTTAAGGAGTATGAAAAAATCAACCATGCCAAGGATGGTAAGTCGGACAAAATATGTTTGAAGGATTGAGTACACATTGAAAGAAGGATCTGATGAATGGTTTGCATCTGGTTAGGTCTACTTTCTCGAGATTTCATGTTGATCATTTTGTATGCAACTTTGAGGCCACTCCTAATTTTTGTATACTCGCTTGTGAAGTTTTGGCAATCTGTCTTATTCGCAATCCGCTATTGCTATATTTTTTAATGGTGCATACTTTGAAAATTTATCTCCAGTAAACTCTTGACTCCACATTGCTACATTTTTTCAATGGTGCCTACTTTGAAACTTCTATCTCCCGTAACACTCCGAATTTCTCAAACTTTTCTCCACTGGTCAGTAGGTGGTCGTGGCTGTCAGGTTCTGATCTCTATACCGACCAAGGGTTTAAATAACAGTCTTGGCCGGCGTATATATATGGACCGCGGATAACTGTAAAAGGAACCGCGGACAGAACGCATGAATATTAAAAAATGGTCAAAAGATGCAAAAATGTATTTGTGCCGTTATGATGATACTAAAAGTAACTATGTTTTTTTAGAAACAAAATTACCTACGTTAGGTGATAATAATTGATAATAATGTGATTTTATGACTTAAAATTAACTTGAGTCATAATCATCCTACAATTACACAATTACTCCACTAATGTATAATTACTCCTCCACTAGAGTCAACCCACGTTACTTTCAAAAGAAAAAAAAGATAAGAAAAAAGAAACCACCTCGCAAAATCCGCCCGAGAATCGAGTCTGTTGCGCTTCTTCCTCGACGGCGCTTCTGCTTCGTCGGGCCATCAGAACCTGTGGTGTTCGTCGGTGAGAAGTGCGAAGCGCGAACTGGGTGGTATCGCAACTCCAACCTCCGTCTCGCTCTTTGCCTGTCTCTATTCTCAACCTATTTCGATTTCTAGGGTTTAATCGAATTTGGAACACAAAGGTATGAGCTTTATTGCTTTGCTCTCCCTTCTTCTTTCCTCTGATTTCATTACAAAACCAGAGCGAATCGCTCGAAAAACATGGGTATCGGACTGTACCGGATGATATGTCTGTGAACCCGATTCACACGTACCATATCGGGTGAAACGGTTTCGCAGACTGCCGGTACCGTTCCGAATTGCTCGGTACGGTACGGAGCGATATTTGAATCCTTGACTTGAACACAAATTTGTGGCAGAAAACTATCAAATTACAGTCTTACAAATCCAATTCCCAAACTCTTAACAAATAGATATAAAAAAAGTAGAGGAGTGGACTACTTGAGTATGATATGAAGCAGAACATCAAAATGAACGAACTAGAAGCAATGAGATACCATTAATCCTAACAGTAGGGTTTGGTTTGGGGGTTTTTCATGAGGGCGAGCATGTTGTCGGAAAGAAAGACTGAGTCTATTTTCTTGCTGTCCGTTCTGTCTATCAAAGATTCAAATATCACTCCGTACCGTACCATACCATACCGGGCGATTCGGGACGGTACCGATAGTCATTGAAACCGTTTCACCCGGTACGTGTGAATCGGGTACAGACGGATCGTCCGGTACGGTCCGATACCCATGTTTCTCGGGCAATTCGCTCTGATTTTGTAAAATCGGATCTGGAAATCAGAGGAAAGAAGAAGGCATATCAAAGCAATAAAGCTCATCATACCTTTGCGTTCCCAATTCTATTAAGCCCGAGACATCGAAATCGGTTGAGATTCAGTCAAAGAGCAAGACGGAGGTTGGAGTTGCAATACCGCTCAGTTCGCGCTTCACTCTTCTCACCGACGAACACCACAGGTTTTGATCGCCCAAGAAAGCAGAAGTGCTGCCGAGGAAGAAGCGCAGCAGACTCGGTTTTCTGGCGGATTTTGCGAGATGGTTTCTTTTTTCTTATCTTTTGTTCTTTTGAAAAAAGTAACGTGGGTTGACTCTAGTGGTCGGGTAATTATAGATTAGTGGGGTAATTGTAGACTGATTGACACTCTAGTTAGTATAACTCCTAAAATCACATTATTATCACATAACGTAGTTAATTTTGTTTCTAAAAAAACATAGTTATTTTTAGTATCATCATAATTGCGAAATGCATTTTTGCATCTTTTGACGATTTTTTAAATATTCATGCGTTCGGTCCGTGATTCCCGTTACGGTTTCTCCGATACAGGCCGTTACCGTTATCCGCTACCCATACCGATACGCCGATCGATACCGTTATTTAAATACTTGGTTGAAGTTGGATTTTTTGCTGTTCTAATTCTTGGTGGGACGCTGAAGTAATGTGTTCTTGCCGTAAATATGGACATAAATCAAAATTTGGGCTTTAGATGAGTATGCAATCAGCACAAGCTATCCATAAAGGACCTACGAACATTTGATTTACACAGTACAGACTCTCCGGAAGCACTGTGTTTTTTTTTTTTTTTTTTTTTTTTTTTTTTTTTTTTCTTTTACAATGCTAATAGAAATATGATAGAAATGCCTGATGAAGAGATGCCTTTTAGTATGAGCTTATGTTTCTTCTTGACAATTTTGTGTGTGTATGTGTGACCTTTTGTTGAGATATTCTTGTTCTTCTGACCCGTAGTATCTACAAAGAGACTCTTTTAATTTCGTGTTCCTTCCAGTCATGGGTTCCACCAGATCCGAGTCTGTAGGATGTGGGAAAAGGAAGTGGGAATAGTATTAGACAAATATAGTTCTCAATCCTCTTGTAGATCACATGAAGAGTGTCATTGGAAATTATTGTAAAGCCAACGAGATCATTTTGGGAACCATGAGGATATATTGATGTCACTGAGAGTAGCTTTTCAACCGGATCCTCTCTTGAGGATGTGGTAAAACTCTTGCAAAAGTAACTTACAGAATCGTTTCGGTCAAGACATCCTTTGGTTTCTCGGCGGTTTCTTTCACATTTCCGCTATACTTCTCGAAGGTATCCAATGTCCCCTGTAAATTTCCTCGTTTATTTTCAGAACAGTTCCTGATTTGTATGACCCTGATTGAGTTTTAGGGTAACCATGCCATGAGTTTAAGATCATATTGAGCATTGTTGACGAGTGTTGTGGGTCCACGCTCAATCCATTGGTTTGTGACCCTGTATATGTTTACATGAATCTTAGGGAAACGTTCACTTTAGTAACCTCTGGTTTAGGTGGAATTATATTTTACTGATATGTATACACTTCCTTATTTCTGCTTCTTCCTGTATTGTTTGAGCAGTTTATCCTTATGAATCTCTCTCTCTCTCCCTCTCTCTCATTTTATTTCTTTTTCTCCATTGATAAGACAATTTTATCTAATCAAAATTTGCCTTTTAGGAAAATGTTGCTTCTACCAAGGTATCACAGTATTGTTGACACTTCTATTTTGAGGTACTAAATTGCACTGGAAACAGCCTCTTTACCAATTTACTGAAATGACATTTGAAATTCACCTTAAATCTTAGGTTGTCCTAATTCTTGGCAGGTTGCTTAAGAAAATGTGCACTTGCTGTAAATATGGACTAAGAGTAAATATGTGGGCTATAGATGGGTATGCTATAAACACATGCTATCCAGAAAGAACCTACTTATATATAAATATTCCTTCAAATTTGGTAAAACTTCCTTCAGTTATTTATTTTCTTCCATCATGTCACGATTAGCTTATGTGTACCTGGACTCAACCAATGGTGCCATAAAGTACAATGAGGTAATCTACATTAACTAATTGGTACCTGAAATGGAGGACATCAATTGGACCACGGTCATTACCAACCCCTAATGGTAAATTTTCTAAAAGATGGTATGAAAACAATTAACCATGCCAAGCATGATAAGTCAGACATAATAAAAAAGTTTGAAGGGTCGACCACACATAGCAAAATGGAATTGATGAAATGTTGGCATCTGGTTAGGTCAGTTTTTTTAGTCTTAGACCCATTAGTATCTCTCTCGAGATTTCATGTTGATCATTTGTATAAATCTTTCAGGTTACCTGTAATTACACTCTTCCTCATTTATTTTTGGCGATCCATCTCAATGGCAATCTGCTATTGCTATGTTTCATCAGTTTGCCCCTGCCATGTTACTACTCTATTTTTGCTCGTACCACGTGTCCTATATCTAAGTAGCCTTGAATATATGACATTGTTTAGTCTTGCACCCACATTGTTGTATGTGTTCATTTCGGTATGTGTTACACTGCATAGACAAATAGAATATCATAACATTATGATCATTTTTACCTGTGTTTCCGTAATCCTGAAGAACGGGTTAGGAAATGGTAATTGGCACTTTTGGATTTTAAGAGCTACTGCTACAAACTAAAACGCGGTGCACTAAGTGGCCACTCACATTCCAATCACTACTCTCTTGGGTCTAATTAAATAGTTATACTGCATTTCTTTTGCATCTCTGAATTGGATTGATTTAGTTGAGAATCGAACTTCTGACTTTTAAAATCAACTGCGGTTGTGATAGGATTGGTTTTGATACTTGAAATGAAGAACTGTGTAAATCATGGTAGTCGTCTAGACTTGCTATTGGATGATATGTTAGATTACACTTAATGACGAAGACTTTGTTTCTGAGAAACTATTTTTATTTTAAGTTAGGAGCTTCTACTTTTTGAGATTCTTTTTCTTCACTCTATTGTCAGATTGTTAAAAGAGAAGTGACCCATCACCCACCCAAAACTTAGCATCTCAGATATCCGATGGAAGCCTGAAACCACCCGACTTCAATGTCACCCCCAGGAGAAAAGAAACTAAATAAGCGAGAAGTGATGAGTCAGAAGATACATCAGATGCAATGGAAGAGAATAGGAGAGCAAGGTCTACAGTTCATGCAGTATCTGGTGGCAAAGGAAGTCACTGGAGTCGAAGCTATGTGGTGCATGGAGGAATTGAAGATGGATCTTTCCAAGAACCAAACTGAAGACAGCGGAGCCTTTTTTGTCGTGGAAATCGCCTCAACAAGATCTCAGGAGGAGAGGGAAAATAGGTTCCAAGTACTGCTGAAGGCCTCAGCGAAAACCCCACCTCCGTTTGTGCCCATGATTACAGCTATTAAAATCGTGTTCATGAGCTGCAGTGGAATAGGAAACAAGGTGTTCAAAAAAGCATTCAAAGAGATGCACGGAACTCACGGCTTTGACCTTGCTGTTCTGATGGGAGCAAAGGTCAAAATAGAAAAGATGAGAACCTTTTTCAAGATTGCAGGGTTTTTTGCTTCAAAGTTAGTTGATCCAGATCCACCCAGATCCGGAGGTATTTGGATGATATGGGACTCGAACAAGATTTCACTTTACCCATCTGTAACCAACTCCCAAGCAATCCATGCAATAATTAGAAGAAATCACTATGAGACTTGGGTGTTAACTTCAATTTATGGAAGTGCGAATGAAGCTCGAAGAGAATCTTCTTGAAGTACTCCGGTTGGGAACCGATCAAATGAGGCATGATCCCAAAATAGAAACTTGAAGTTCACGGAGAATCTTAACTACTGCAGTCCAATGTACTTGGGAAATAGTGGTCCAAATATGGCCTGGTCAAACAATCGCGGGGCATGGCATGCTCAAGAAAGGAGCCATGGTGCTGTTTGTCCAAATGAAACTCAAAGAGATCCAACCGGGTTAGTCTGTGATTCTAGTTGCTACATCAGCAGTGCTGAAAGAAGAAGCTTAAGCTTCACTACCCCATGTTTTTAAAGCAGAAACTTGTAGTTCACGGAGAACCTCAACTGCTGCAGTTCAATGGACCTGGGAAACAATGGTCAGCATTGAGAGGGGACGGGCAATACTCAAAAAAGGCTTCATGGTGCTGTTGGCAATGCTGAATGGAAAGCCGAAATTCCATAACATTTCGTTAGGACTCTTACGGGAACTTATTCAGACCACTCTCCGTTAGTGGCTTACACAATTACCAAGGTATGAAATTTCTTCACTCGGACAATCATCAATTTGGATTTGAAAATTGCTGGGTAGATCATCCTGAGTTAAGACGTTACTAGTAACAATTGAACACTAGAGATATAAGTGACAGTTTGGTATCGCTGCTTTTATTCGGAACGGTTTAAAGACACTTTTTTTCTTCTAAAAACTCATTTGGCGGAACTGTTTGAAAACACTGTTTTTTCTCTAAAAACTCATTTGGCGGAGTGTTTTACATGCCATTTAAATCAAAAGCAGCCATGACAACACTAGTTTAAAAAAACACCGATTTTTTGCTTTTATTTTTTTAGTTTTTTTTCATACTTCCAGTGGTTAAAAACATCTTTACCCTTAATGAATGAAGAAAATAACAATTATGTGTCTGATATAAAATGTACACAATGACATAGTAGTAAATTTTCACCGGAAGTCATATGTTGCCAAATGTGTTTTTTTATTTTAAACACCGTTTTCAGGACATGCCAAACGGTTTCTTTTTCTGTTTTTAAACATGTTTTTTCACAACAAGACTAATAGAGGGGGCTTAGGTTTTGAACAAATTTCTGCTTTTAATAATGCTTTGGTAGCTAAAAACAGTTGGAGAATGCTCACTTCTAAAACTACTATTTTCTCTAAAAACTTCTCTTCTAAGTACTGCAAAAGAACTCATTTTAGTATTATTAAACCTGGCTCCTCTTCTTCTACTGCTTGGAGAACCATCTGTAAAGGAAAAGACAGTCTTTCAAAAAGATTGGCTTGGAAAATTGGTAATGGGAAGGATATCATGATTAGACCTCTGGATGGATCCTGATGTTCCTGCTGATCTATACAGGAAGTTTTGAATTCCACTGATTGAAGGCATGTTTTTATATCAGTTAATCAATTACTTGACTCATCTATTGATGGAAGTGGCAGATGGTGTAGTCATACTGTTACTCAACTCTTTCCTCAATGGTTGGCTTATAAGATTATGGAGCAAGATTGTGGCTACTTTGACCAGCAGGATGTCCCCTTTTGGAAAGCCTCCTCATCTGGCATTTTCTCTGTATCTTCAGCTTATAATCTCCTTAATTACAATAATTCTTCTCCTAATTTATCTTCTTCTCCTTTACATTTTAAATCTATTAGTCACAACTTTAATTGGTATCTTCTTTGGAAATCTGGTTAACCAAATCAAATTTTAGGTCTTATCTGGAGAATTCTCACTAGCTCCCTTCCTACTTTACATAATTTGCATACTAGAGTTTCTTCTGTTAGCCCTATCTACCCTTTTTGTAATGTTAGCAATGAAACTACTACTCATCGTTTCCTCCTTTGTCCACGGGCTCAAGGGGTCTGGCATAAGGCTCATATCATGATTCCTCTTCCCCCACTCTTACATTATATCCTGGATCAAGAGTTGGCTAAAAAAAAAAAGAATGAATGGAAATATAATCCTCGTTGGTGTTGGCTTCCTGTCATCATTTGGACTCTCTGGAAATCTAGAAACCAGATGATCTTTCACAAAATTAGCATCAATGGGGATCAGATGCTTCACCTTGCTCAGGATTCGGTGGAACTTATTATTTTATCTGCTAGTACCAATTAAATCTTCCTCTATCACTCAGATTTAGCAGCTTTGGTCAAGATTGCTTCAGTTGATGGTGCCCCCTCTTGGGTAAAGGCTAGTGATCAGTTTGCAGCATGTTCCAGTGTTCAGCAGGTGCTTGATGTGGTTCCTTTGGCCTCTAAGCCTCCTCTTTGTGCTCCAGATCAGGTTCCAGTAGTTGGTGTCTCTGAGTTTGGTTCACTCCAAGTTGAAGGTGGTGTTCCTCCTCAATCCACATAAGGAGCTGCAGTCCTTCCTCCTTTGCCTCCTTCTTTGGTGCCCTATGATGCTATCATCTCCTATATTATGGAGTGATCTTTATGTTTCTGGTTATTAGGTCTAGTTAGGAGATCTCAGTTTAGTTTTGGTAAATGTTTGGTTATGTTCTATGATCTATGTAATGTTTCATGACGTTGGTAGCTTCTCCCCTGGATTTGTAGTTCTTGATCTTCTTTTGGTGAACTTGTGTGTAAGTATTATGCTTAATCTATGGTAATTATAAAAAAAAAAAAAAAAAAAAAAACATGTTTTTTCAGTTGCTTTTTTGTTCTGCTTTTAAACGGGTGCCAAACAGTCTATAAATCTTGTTAATAATTGGACCATCTATGAAACGATATTAAAACTTTTCAGTACTGTTTCTCCAATTCTAATCTTCAACTATCTCACACTCCCTACTGTGGACTATCCTTTGGGCAGTTTTTTTTTTTTTTTTTTTTTGAGGAATCCTTTGGGCAGTTTGGAAACATGTGATCCGGGTATCCATTGGGTCGTGCCCCATCTATGACAACAATGGAGGCCAACAGAGAAGGGAGTTGTGAAGATCAACTTAGGTCGTGCCCCATCTCTAACGGTTGTGCGGCTGCTGTCATTCGAGATGACTCAGGTGGTTTTGTGACCGCGATGGCTTACCCAGTGTTTTCTCCCCCTAATTCAACAACCGTTAGAGAAGCTTTAGCTGTTAGTGAAGCTCTTCTCATGGTGGTGGATGGTGCTCTGTTAGAGGACTCTTTAGCTCTAGTGAAAGCGATTCAAAGCACTCAGACTTGCCTCTGAGACGTGCCTCTGAGATGAGACTGGTAATGTCCGACGCAGGGCCGGCTCTAGACTTTCGGATGCCCTAAGCGAACGAAAATTAGGAGGCTTATTTTTTTTCTATATCAAAAGATTGACAATGGATAAATGACTCATAAATTGCGCGAAAAGTCTATTTAAGAAATTATCGTTGTATATTTTTTTTCCATATATTCACATCAAAATTGAGATACAATGCTCGTTTGTACAGAAACAAGTCCAATCTCTTACGTACTTCGAGTTTGATCGGCCTATTTTTTCTTATAAAGTCTTGAAGAAACTTAAATTTGGATCTCCGAAAAAAAAACGTTGGTAATTTCGTCAGATGCCAAATATTAATCTTCAATGGAGTTTGTCGAATAGAACTCGTGAATGTATTCGGAATCTTTTAATAAAACAAACAGTATTTTCTTGCTAAAAATTTGACCTCTTCCCTTCAAAAAAAAATGACCTTGAGGGTCGATGAGGTTGGACACCTTTTTGACCTCCGACAAAAAGTTATTTAGCATGAAAATTATAACGGTGTTTTTTTGGGTACAATCATGACAATGTTACAATTTAATCTTAGATGATATATATTTACGGTATGTAAGAGTTTTTTCAGATAGTCGAGAATTCAAACGTTCTACTACAGAGCTAGCACCTTGTTGCTACGTTAGAGAAATAATAGATGTTGAGGATAGAGATCTAGATGCAATAAGATAGTTTATTTTTTAAATTTTTTTATCAAGGGACTAATACTTTGAAAGGACAAAATGATTGTTAATTAATCAATGTTTATGTTATTAACTAAAATCAAATATTATATAATTACCATAATACCCCTATGTTTTTAAAAAAATGGTGCCCCCTTTCATGTGGTGCCCTAAGCAAGCACTTCAGCTGCCTAGGCATAAAGCCGGCCCTGTCCGACGTTAGGGATAAAGTGAAGGGATGTATTTGGTTTGTTTGTAGGGTGCGTAATACCGCTGCACATATTTTTAGCTTCCCAAAATATCGCTGTTAATTCTGTAACCTACTGGATTTCGAATGCTCCATTCCAGGGCAGCCCTAGTTATTTGGTTACCCTAAGCTACCCGGAAATTTGGTGTCCTATGAAGACAAACAGAACTTGTATATTTCATAACAAAGTACTTAAACTTAATGAATATAGGTTTCGCAATATTGATTGTCTTACACACTCAAATTTACTGAATATAGATATTAAAACATGATGAATTTTAGTACTTACTAAAGTTTAAAGTACACATGATAGTAAACATAATAAAAAATGAAATATAATGTATAAATAAACAATGACATATGTTATTTGGAGTAGTAGAACGATCCCTGACCACTATGGACACTTATAAGGTATGTCCAAAATTTATAAGTAAATAAATTATTTTTAATTAACAATTACTTTATATAAACATGAAGCCTTTAGTTAAATAGTAACCAAAGAAAATATGTGTGTGTTAGGGATGGCAATGGATCGGATTCGGATCGGATCCACCTATATCTATATCCGAGTCCGATTAAAATAAGTGGATCCGTATTCGATCCAAATCTGACCGGATCCTAAACGGATTCGGATCGAATTCAGACCGGATTTAATTTGCAATATTCATATTCGATTCGACAATCCAAATCTTCAGAAACAGATTTGATTCGAATTCAGATTCGGATCCTGAGCATTTTTTACTTCTCATAAAAAATACACAACAAATTCAGAAAAATACGTAAAAAGCGTCACGACACGAAGAAAAAAAATCTGCCTAAGAAAGTACAAATATATTAAAAATATTTTACCAATATGACAAAAGTAAATCTACTAAGAAATATAAGCAAGCCATTCAAAGGTTTAATGCACCAATAATGTCTAAAATTGTCTACAAATTCAATCAAAACAACATTAAAATTGTCCATAATCATAATAGAATATTTCCTTCAGGCCTGAAAACATAATGAGTAGTGATTCCTGTAATGTGTTTATATATTTGTAATTAAAAACATATTTTTTTATAACTCTAAGGATTTTTTTCGTAAAACTATGTTTGTTCGGATCCTTACGGGTCGGATATCCTAATATATTCAGATTGAATCCGGATACGGATCGGATTTTGATTTTTGATATTCATATCCGACCCCTTTTAAAATGGATCGGATTAGGACTTGATCCATTCGAATCGAATCACTCGTATTTCGGATCCGATGGATCCGAATTGTCATCCCGTGTGTGTGTGTGTGTTTAGTGAAGAATTAACTTTAAAGAAAATACAACTAACACCCCCTCATAACATGCTATTTGAATAAAAGACAGGAGTTTTAGAAAATTGTACTTCTTTTACCCCAACCTACATAACACACACAACTTCATCTTCTTCTTCTCAAAACTCAAAATATCAAAATCTCCCAACCCACTTAAACCTATTTAAAAGAACACGGATGAGTTTGGAAACAATGAATTGAAAATTGAACTCCAAAACAAGAGGTTCCATAATTACCGAGCTAGTGGTATGGGAAGACGAAGACGACGGCGACGGGAACTCTCGGCAGCACTTGTTGCTGATGCAGCTCGTTGGAGGCGCAGAGAGACGTCGGACTATGTAGCGGAACAGCGGGGTAAAGGCGCCGGACTTGGGCAAGGTTGGCCCAAGACATTTGGGAGCCTAAGACAAGTAATAAATTCGGGGGCCCAAATTAATAAAAAAAATATACATAAAAGTTATTTTTGATAAAAACATTTATAGGCTTCTAATAATTGTGTAATGTATTATATTCATGTTAGCTATAATTAATGTTTTTCAACCTTACATTTTTTATAAGTAAATTATCATCAACGAGATTCGAACTACGAGATTCGAACTTGGATCAAACTTGTGGCAAAGGTATTGGCTACCACCAAACCAACATAGATTTTATTAAAATGTTACATTGAAGTATATAATTAACTAAACTATAGCTATCTTAAAAAAATATATATATACAGGTAGAACACGGGGCCTTGCCGGCACAGGGACCTAAGGCGGCCGCCTCAGCTGCCTAGCTAGAGGGCCGGTCCTGGACCTGGGCTCGATTTCGTCGGACAAGCTGCTGGGTTTTCTCGGCAAACAGAGCACAGAGAGAGAGAGCTCGTGAGAGAGATTGGTGTGGGTTTTCTCTGATTTTGGGTGGGTATTTATATGCTGTGGAAGGAGAATTGGAGAGGGAAGAGGAGTCCGACGGGAGGAGACATCGGGGTTCGAACTTGGGCGAGATTCAGTCAGATATAGTGTCAAATTGTTTTGGGGTGCAACCAAAGAATGGGGCGCAACCAGAGAATGAATCTGGTCGATTTTAATGGCGGTGGTGGTTTTGGAGAAGGATTCGAAGAAGGAGAAGAAGTTGCCGGAGTTGGGGAAGAAAACGGACTCGCAGTCCGATGGTGGAGAGAAGATGTTGAAGATGATGTGGGGAGTGTTACGGTGTGGCTGTCACACTGGTCACCGCGGTGTTCGGCTACGTAAAAAATAACTAAAAAGATCACGTTTTGGTCACGTTTCTAAACGTTATACGACATGTTACATTTTAATGACTAAACACTTAATTAACTACCAAAAATAATTAAATTTAATTTTAGTAACCATAAAAAGTTTTTCCTAATTATTATATAGATATACCCAGAAATCTAATATATAAATATATATGCCCTAAGAACTATTTAGTAAAGAAACACTACTTTTTTAATTATAATTAATGGCCCAGAAAATTCAATAAATTTCTAAAATACTCTTAAAATGCAGTTCTCATGCGCATGTCACAACAATGCAGGACAAGAAAACAAATATAGGGTTGTTAAACAAACTTGACTACTTCAACCGAATTCCTCTTTGATACTAGTATCTTCAACTCAAGCCTCTGTCTTGAATGACTCAGTGTGACCGATTTAATTTTTGCATACCTCTCCAGTATATGTATCCGTAGTCCTTCTCATAAACCTGGCGTGTTGTCGTAAGTCCAATCAAACACATTTGCATATTCTTTGAGCAACAAAATCAACCATTTGTTTTCTGTTGTGACTAAAGTATTGCCAACAAAGAACGGTTGGGCGATGTCTTGGTGGGCGCTCTGGTTCACTTATGTTACCTTACTCCAATCTCTTTCCAATCGGCTGTATAAGTAGCTACTTTAGTAAGCTCCAGTATCTTAATATTAAGTAGTATTTTAAAAATATTTTTTTTTACACACAGATTGATAGTCTCCAGAATGACACTATAAGGGCATCTCCAACCCCATGGGGCGAGGGGGAGGGGGAAGGGGAAAATCGTATAAAAATACGGTTCATGTCCAACCCCATGGGGGGAGGGGGAAGGGGAGGGGGTGCTAAGGGGATAAATTTTGCCTTGGGTGAGGGATGGTTAGGGGGGATTTCCCCATGGACATCCCCTCCCCCTCCCCCTACATGGAATGATTAATTAATTGAATATTTGATAATTTTAATTACACATACTAATATTTTGTGATTATATTATGTATTTTATTATTATGATTAATATTTTTTATTTATTTTTTAAAATTAATAATGTAGTCACGATTATTGGAAAGTATATTTACGAAAAGTCATCGTTATCTTATTTTTTTAAAATTAATCCTTTCAACTACCGAAATAACTTGTGATCGTTGTTAGGTTGGTTTATTTCAATTTGTGTGTCCTATCGCTATACTCGTTGCATTTTGTCTTAGTGTTTAATTTTATTTCTTGTAATAACGACTTTTTCGTACTTGTAATCGTTATATTTTTGAATAAAAGTTTTGTTTGTTAATATTATTTTAATTATTATTAGTATTTTTATCATTGTTATTATTATTAACATATTTTTTTGTGTGTATGTCTGTGTGTGTATATATATACACACATTGGTAAATAATTTTTCATTTACTTTTTTTGGTATTAATAATTCATTTTTAAATCATTAAATATATATTACAAATTAATTTTTTGGGTGGGGGGAAAGAAATGGGTTGGAGACTATTAGTAGTTTGGCGGAAGGGGAGGGGGAGGGGGAGGTGAGGGGAGGGGGAAAAAGCAATGGGTTGGAGATGCTCTAACATTAACTGATGTGATCTTTCTGCAAGAAACAAACGTCAACCGGTAGAATCGCCCCACGCCCAATTGCAAAACATCATTTGAAAACCCAAACGCGGAAAAATCAATTTGAATAATCGGACTGTGAGTGTGAGTTACTGACTTGAAGAGCTATCGGAAATGGTATTTAACTGAAAAATCAATGAAACGTTGGACGGAATTTATGGCTTAAAGGCCGTGAATTGAGAATTGGAACCGTTTGTGAGAGATTTGTGGGAAAAAATCAGATCATGAGAGAGAGATAAGCACTGGTGAAAAAATTCGAGATTATCACGATGTGTTTGTGTGTTGACTTAACTGATTAGACAAGCTGCATTTTAGCATATAATAATTTATTTATAAACCTGAAATTACAAATATACCCTTGCCTTTCGAAAAAATTGGTGCCCCCCTCCCATGTGGTGCCCTAAGAAAAGAACTGGGCTGCTTAACTGCAACAACCCCCTTATCCGGCTCGGACAAGACCGGGAGGGCGATGCTAAAAGTAACGGCGGAACTCAAAAGCAATACAACCCCCAACTTGTATATTAACATTAACAACTATACCAAGATCTGAGTCTTATACAAGAATCCGATTACCGATACACAGTGTTTAACTAACAATTTCTAAACACTACTTGTGGAGTCACTCTAAGTGAGTTTCGCGTCCATCCAAACCATAGTCTCAAGCTCCTAGACCTGCTTTGGGAAAGAAACAGGAACCGCAGTTTCAAAGTCAGTAAGGAAATACTGAGTAAGCAACCGTCAGACATGTAAAATACATATGAGACATATTTTGATTAAAAACTATGAATATTAATTGATCATAAGTCGAGAATAGTGGAATACCAATCCCAAGTTCTTAACTCATTTCAAGAAATTTCTAATAACCTGTGTTCAGGCCCGAGATCAACATCACTAAGCTTCCCAATAAGTCTCAACAACCTGTTTCCATTGATGCCCCTTCTTTGAGTTTTCCTTCACAACTCCCAAACAGGGAGCATTATTTCCAATCTCATTTAACAGTGACAGCGGAAGTAAAGACAGTTAGTAAATGAAATATTATTTAGTTTCTGACCCAATTTCAGGAATCACCAAGAATCAGTGTTTAATCCATATCCAATCCTCATCTGAAAACTCCAATTTCGTTCCAACAATCCAAGTATAAAATTTCCGTTTTATCATAAAGATCCAGTTCCGCATTACAATCATAATCACAGGCCGGGTGAGGAAAGTCAACACCGAAAATAACAATCACATGCCGGATCAATACCAACAATAACCATCTCAGGCCGGTGCAGTCCCGACAATAATAATCACATGCCGGTTCAGTACCGACAATAACCATCACAGGCCGGGGCAGTCCTGACAATAATAATCACAGGCCGGTTCAGAACCGACAATAACCATCACAGGCCGGATCAATACCAACAATAATAATCACAGCCGGTTCAGTACCGACAATAACCATCACAGGCCGGGGCAGTCCCCCGACAATAATAATCACAGGCCGGTTCAGTACCGACAATGACCATCACAGGCCGGGGCAGTCCCGATTATAATAATCACATGCCGGTTCAGTTCCGACAATAACCATCACAGGCCGGATCAATTTCGACAATAATAATCGCAGCCCGGTTCAATACCGACAATAATAATCACAGGCTGGTTCAGTACCGACAATAATAATCACAGGCTGTGTGAACAAAGTCAACCCGACAATAATAAGCTTCTCCCATACATCTCTCTCCACCTTACGTTAGTATTATCCTTCGTGCGACAGTTTCAAATCGAATATATATCATGTGTAACCCAAATCTCAAAGAAAGCATGTAAGTTATAAAGTTTATTCTGTGACAAATTGTAGAATTATACCGTGACACAAAATAGGCTAGGCACGCAATGCTAAGCATGCAAACTCCCATACATTAGCTTCAATTAGCCCATACAAGCCTCTACAGACGCTTGTCTTCATTGTCTATGGACAAGTTTCCCACGAATACCAATATCCTAATGACAACCATATTATTTCCAAGTAAAGAAAGCATATATACTGCTCGGCTACGTCGCATAACTAGGTCCAATCATCTCACGACTCCTCAATAAATACCCCAACGAGATCCATCTTTAAGTCATATACTTATTAACACCCTTGTAAAGACGTACTTCTTGAAATAACCGTGATATTAAGTAATTTATAAAACACTTGTAAATATTTATCAAACAAGCATAATATTACAAGTCGTGAGAAAATAGCATTTGCTATATCCATAAAGGGTTATATAGCTAAAGAAACAATATTTAATTCCTGTAAAATAGAGGATCGGAAAGAAACTATTTCGAATCCACTATCTAATTAAACAAAAGTGACATAACTTTATGTATTCCCAATTATCTATAATTAGCTTCACGAAAATTATTTATTACATCCAAGTATTAAAACATCATTTATATATTCCCCAATTTTTTATTTAGCTTACTTTCCAAGAAAATGATTTATTGCAACCCGAATATATTTTTATCTCTAAAACGCTTCCACCTTAATTTTATTTGAAATGTTATTTAGTAAAGAACTCTAAATTTTATAAACCAATTAGTAATGATATATGCAATATAGAACAATAGCAGTCCCCCCCCCCCCAAAGATTTCTTAAAACACATACACTCCCCCTAAAGTTTCCGAAAACAACAGTTTTAACCCCCAAACATGAACACAATATAACTTGTTTCACCCAAATCCGATTCAAGTCACCAAGTATGGATTTTGATGATCTAAAACAGCTTATAAGAGGGTTTAGAGCGTACCTTGGCCAAAAATGGCGGATATCGGTCGAGAAGTGAGTCCCAACGAGTTCACCGTCGACGTGCTCGGAGGTGGGTCTCGGCGCGGGCGACGGGGAACTTCTTAGCTCCGAATCTTACCACAATCAACCTCCTTGCACCTCTGGGAGCTGAATGGAACCAAGATCAGCGGGTGGGTGTGACAGGAACCCGCTAGTGGAGCTTCCCGCCGGTTTTAATGGTGGAGCGGCGGTCGGCGGTGATGACTGCTACTGCGTCTCTTGTTTCTGGGTTTGATACCTACTAGATATAGAGAGAGAGAGAGAGAGAGAGAGAGAGAGAGAAACTGAGACAGAGGGAGAGAGAGATAATAGGGAGCTCTCTGTTGGTGGGTTGTTCCGGAAAATCCCGTCGGGATTGGTGGCGGCAACTGGGTGGCTGCCTCTACTCCGGCTTCTTGCTGGGTCTTGTGAACAGAGAGGGAGAGCGAATCAGAGAGAGGAAAGTGGAGCAGAGGAGGGTCTCCTTTCTCGGTGATTTTTCAACGAAAAACTCGGTGGTGATGATGAGGGGAAGGCCGGAGAAGATGGTGGTGATTCTGGTGGTTGGCTGCTGCTCCGTCTGTTTCTGTGGCTCTCGATGAGCAGAGAGAGACGACAGAGAGGGAGAGAATAGAGGCAGAGAGTGATGGGGGAGGCAGAGAGAGATGGCCACGATGGTGGTGGCTTCGGTGGTTGTTGTTTTCCGGAGAAGAGAGAGAGAGTGGTGGTAGCGGCTGCTCTGTCAGGGGTGGGTTTGCTGGGTTTAAATAGGGGGAGAGCTAGGGCAGAGGGGCGGTGAGAGTGGGAGGCGGTGATGTTGGTGGCGGTGTTTGTTTCGTTGTCGTGAAGAAAACGCGGGAGAAGAGGAGATGAATCTCCTGGAAAATAATTCGAACAAACTAATATTTGTTTGGCAATAATTGGGTGTGGGGTATGTACCTAATGTTGGAGTGATTATGTGTGACAGTTATACAAAGTCTCGCGGTGGTCGGACACACATTATTAACTAAAACCAACTAAAATTTGAGAAACGTTACGTACTAATTCACGAATTCTAATCGAAAATTTCACACAAATAAAACTTGATAAGCTAGCCAAATATTATTTTGCAACTAAATTTTATTTAACTTATGAAGTACTATTTTACCCTTTCCAATTTAACGGGGTATTAAACTCTTCGCCCCTTAAAGAGAGCTTCGTCCTTGAAGCTAAAATCATCGAAATAGTCGCGATGCAGAAAATCCCCCAAGCAGCTAATGAAAAAATAATTTAGCAAGTTGCCATCATTTTATTCACTATATGAAGTTTGCATCCACCCATTTCAGAAAAGATAGATATCGTCTCTACTGGCTCCACTCGTCTAGATAATCCATTTCCCTTATTTATAAAAATTCATTCAACAATTAACCAAGAATGCTTACAACAACAAGCTAAGTTACAACAACCACATACATATCAAAACACATAACTCATCTTCTCAATTTAACCGCAATTCAGGATTCAATTTTCAAATCTATTTCTCCATTATAGGAGTAGCATTCATTATTAATGCCACATGACTTGTCTCCTCAGATAGAACAGTATTTCATCCACAACTCAGATTCCAATAACCCATATTTTCCATTCTCTATCAGAGGGATAATAACATCAATCCAGCAAAAATGAATTTCTCAAATCAAAAGAAGCGACAACAAAGGATGAGGGTCGAAGGTACATCAATACCAACTTTAAGCTACCCACAACCTGATCGGCTTTTCCAATTTTATATCTTACCCTATGTTATTTTAAGTTACCCTACAGGTTTTAATCCCTGTGTGGAACGAACTGCTCTGATACCACCTGCAACAACCCCCTTATTCGGCTCGGGCAAGACCGGGAGGGCGATGCTAAAAGTAACGGCGGAACTCAAAAGCAATACAACCCACAACTTGTATATTAACATTAACAACTATACCAAGATCTGAGTCTTATACAAGAATCCGATTACCGATACACAGTGTTTACCTAACAATTTCTAAATACTACTTGTGGAGTCACTCCAAGTGAGTTTCGCGTTCATCCAAAACATAGTCTCAAGCTCCTAGACATGCGGTGGTAAAGAAACAGGAACCGCAGTTTCAAAGTCAGTAAGGAAGTACTAAGTAAGCAACCGTCAGACATGTAAAATACATATGAGACATATTTTGAATAAAAACTGTAAATATTAATTGATCATAAGTCGAGAATAGTGGAATGTCAATCCCAAGTTCTTAACTCATTTCAAGAAATTTCTAATAACATGTGTTTAGCCCGATATCAACATCACTGAGATTCCCAATAAGTCTCAACAACCCGTTTCCATTGATGCCCCTTCTTTGAGTTTTCCTTCTCAACTCCCAAACTGGGAGCATTATTCCCAATCTCATTTAACAGTGACAGCAGAAGTAAAGACAGTTAGTAAATGAAATATTATTTAGTTTCTGACCCAATTTCAGGAATCACCAAGAATTAGTGTTTAATCCATATCCAATCCTCATCTGAAAACTCCAATTTCGTTCCAACAATCCAAGTATTAAACTTCCGTTTTATCATAAAGATCCAGTTCCGCATTACAATCATAATCACAGGACAGGTGAGGAAAGTCAACACCGAAAATAACAATCACAGGCCGGATCAATACCGACAATAACCATCTCAGGCCGGGGCAGTCCCGACAATAATAATCACATGCCGGTTCAGTACCAACAATAACCATCATAGGCCGGGGCAGTCCTGGCAATATAATCACATGCCGGTTCAGTACCGACAATAAACATCACATGTCGGATCAATACCAACAATAATAATCACAGGCCGGTTCAGTACCGAAAATAACCATCACAGGCCGGGGCAGTTCCGACAATAATAATCACAGGCTGGTTCAGTACCGACAATGACCATCACAGGCCGGGGCAGTCCCGAAAATAATAATCACAGGCCGGTTCAGTACCGACAATAACCATCACAGGCCGGATCAATATTGAAAATAATAATCACAGGCCGGTTCAGTACCGACAATAATAATCACAAGCCGGTTCAGTACCGACAATAATAATCACAGGCCGGTTCAGTACCGACAATTATAATCACAGGCCGGGTGAACAAAGTCAACCCGACAATAATAAGCTTCTCCCATACATCTCTCTCCTCCTTACGTTAGTATTATCCTTCGTGCGACAGTTTCAAATCGAATATATCATGTGTAACCCAAATCTCAAGGAAATCATGTAAGTTATAAAGTTTATTCTGAGACAAATTGTAGAATTATACCGTGACACAAAAGAGGCTAGGCACGCAATGCTAAGCATGCAAGCTCCCTTACCTTAGCTTCAATTAGCCCATACAAGCCTCTATAGACGCTTTTCTTCATTTCTATCGACAAGTTGCCCACGTATACCAATATCCTAATTACAACCATATTATTTCCAAGTAAAGAAAGCATATATACTGCTCGTCTACGTCGCATAACTAGGTCCAATCATCTCACGACTCCTCTATAAATACCCCATAGAGATCCATCTTTAAGTCATATACTTATTAACACCCTTGTAAAGACGTACTTCTTGAAATAACCGTGATATTAAGTAATTTATACAACACTTGTAAATATTTATCAAACAAGCATAATATTACAAGTCGTGAGAAAATAGCATTTGCTATATCCATAAAGGGTTATATAGCTAAAGAAGCAATATTTAATTCCTGTAAAATAGAGGATCGGAAAGAAACTATTTCGAATCCACTATCTAATTAAACAAAAGTGACATAACCGTTATATATTCCCAATTATCTATAATTAGCTTCACGAAAATGATTTATTACATCCAAGTATTAAAACATCGTTTATATATTCCGCAATTTTCTATTTAGCTTATTTTCTAAGAAAATGATTTATTACAACCCGAATATATTTTTATCTCTAAAACGCTTCCACCTTAATTTTATTTGAAATGTTATATAGTAAATAACTCTAAATTTTATAAACCATTTAATAATGATATATGCAATATAGAACAATGGCACTCCCCCCTAGAGATTTCTTAAAACACATATACGCCCCCTAAAGTTTCCGAAAACAACAGTTTTAACCCCCAAACATGAACACAATATAACTTGTTTCACCCAAATTCGATTCAAGCCACCAAGTATGGATTTTGACAATCTAAAACAGCTTATAAGAGGGTTTAGAGCTTACCTTGGCAAAAAAATGGCGGATATCGGTCGAGAAGTTAGTCCCAACGAGTTCACCGTCGACGTGCTCGGAGGTGGGTCTCGGCGCCGGCGACGGGGACCTTCTTAGCTCCGAATCTTACCACAATCAACCTACTTGCACCTTTGGGAGGTGAATGGAACTAAGATCAGCGGGTGGGTGTGACAGGAACCCGCTAGTGGAGCTTCCCTCCGGTTTTAATGGTGGAGCAGCGGTCGGCAGTGATGGCTGCTACGGTTGTAGCTGCTACTGCTTCTCTTGTTTCTGGGTTTGATACCCACTAGATAGAGAGAGAGCGAGAGAAAAACTGTGACAGAGGGAGAGAGAGAGAGAACAGGGAGCTCTCTGTTGGTGGATTGTTCCGGAAAATCCCGTCGGGATTGGTGGCGACAACTGGGTGGCTGCCTCTACTCCGGCTTCTTGTCGGGTCTTGTGAACAGAGAGGGAGAGCGAATAAGAAAGAGGAAAGTGGAGCAGAGGTGGGTCTCCTTCCTCGGTGATTTTCCGACGAAAAACTCGGTGGTGATGATGAGGGGGAGGTCTGAGAAGATGTTGGTGATTCTTGTGGTTGGCTGCTGCTCCGTCTGTTTCTGTGGCTCTCGATGAGCATAGAGAGACGAAAGAGAGGGAGAGAATAGAGGCAGAGAGTGATGGGGGAGGCAGAGAGAGATGGCCACGATGGTGGTGGCTTCGGTGGTTGTTGTTTTCCGGAGAAGAGAGAGAGAGAGAGAGAGAGAGAGAGAGAGAGAGAGAGAGAGTGGTGGTAGCGGCTGCTCTGCCATGGGTGGGTTTGCTGGGTTTAAATAGGGAGAGTGCTAGGGCAGAGGGGCGGTGAGAGTGGGAGGCGGTGATGTTGGTGGGGGTTTTTGTTTCTTTGCCTTGAAGAAAACGCAGGAGAAGAGGAGATGAATCTCCTAGAAAATAATTCAAATAAACTAATATTTGTTTGGCAATAATTGGGTGTGGGGTATGTACCATATGTTGGAGTGATTGGGTGTGACAGTTATACAAAGTCTCGCGGTGGTCGGACACGCATTATTAACTAAAACTAACTAAAATTTGAGAAACGTTACGTACTAATTCACGAATTCTAATCTAAAATTTCACACAAATGAAACTTGATAAGTTAGCCAAATATTATTTTGAAACTAAATTTTATTTAGCTTATGAAAGTACTATTTTACCCATTCCAATTTAACGGGGTATTACACTCTCCCCCCCTTAAAGAGAGCTTCGTCCTCGAAGCTTAAATCATCGCGATGCAGAAAATCCCCCAAGCAGCTAATGAACAAACAATTTAGAAAGTTGCCATCATTTTATTCACTATATGAAGTTTGCATCCACCCATTTCACAAAGAAAGATATCGTCTCTACTGGCTCCACTCGTCTAGATAATCCATTTCCCTTATTTATAAAAATTCATTCAACAATTAACCAAGAATGCTTACAACAACAAGCTAAGTTACAACAACCACATACATATCAAAACACATAACTCATCTTCTCAATTTAACCGCAATTCAGGATTCAATTTTCAAATCTATTTCTCCATTATAGGAGTCGCATTCATTATTAATGCCACATGACTTGTCTCCTCAGATAGGACAGTATTTCATCCACAACTCAGATTCCAATAACCCATATTTTCCATTCTCTATCAGAGGGATAACAACATCAATCCAGCAAAAATGAAGTTCTCAAATCAAAAGAAGCGACAGCAAATGATGAGGGTCGAAGGTACATCAATACCAACTTTAAGCTACCCACAACCTGATCGGCTTTTCCAATTTTATATCTTACCCTATGTTATTTTAAGTTACCCTACAGTTTTTAATCCCAGTGTGGAACGAACTGCTCTGATACCACCTGCAACAACCCCCTTATCCGGCTCGGGCAAGACCGGGAGGGCGATGCTAAAAGTAACGGCGGAACTCAAAAGCAATACAACCCACAACTTGTATATTAACATTAACAACTATACAAAGATCTGAGTCTTATACAAGAATCCGATTACCGATACACAGTGTTTACCTAACAATTTCTAAACACTACTTGTGGAGTCACTCTAAGTGAGTTTCGCGTTCATCCAAACCATAGTCTCAAGCTCCTAGACCTGCGGTGGTAAAGAAACAGGAACCTCAGTTTCAAATTCAGTAAGGAAGTACTAAGTAAGCAACCGTCAGGCATGTAAAATACATATGAGACATATTTTGAATAAAAAACTGTAAATATTAATTGATCATAAGTCGAGAATAGTGGAATGTCAACCCCAAGTTCTTAACTCATTTCAAGAAATTTCTAATAACATGTGTTTAGCCCGATATCAACATCACTGAGATTCCCAATAAGTCTCAACAACCCGTTTCCATTGATGCCCCTTCTTTGAGTTTTCCTTCTCAACTCCCAAACTGGGAGCATTATTCCCAATCTCATTTAACAGTGACAGCGGAAGTAAAGACAATTAGTAAATGAAATATTATTTAGTTTCTGACCCAATTTCAGGAATCACCAAGAATCAGTGTTTCATCCATATCCAATCCTCATCTGAAAACTCCAATTTCGTTCCAACAATCCAAGTATAAAACTTCCGTTTTATCATAAAGATCCAGTTCCGCATTACAATCATAATCACAGGTCGGGTGAGGAAAGTCAACACCGAAAATAACAATCACAGGCCGGATCAGTAACGACAATAACCATCACAGGCCGGAGCAGTCCCAACAATAATAATCACAGGCCGGTTCAGTACCGATAATAACCATCACAGGCCGGGGCAGTCCTGACAATAATATTCACAGGTCGGTTCAGTACCGACAATAACCATCACATGCCGGATCAATACCAACAATAATAATCACATACCGGTTCAGTACCGAGAATAACCATCACAGGCCGGGACAGCCCCGACAATAATAATCATAGGCCGGTTTAGTACCGACAATAACCATCACAGGCCGGGGCAGTCCCTGCAATAATAATCACAGGCCGGTTCAGTACCGACAATAACCATCACAGGCCGGATCAATATTGAAAATAATAATCACAGGCCGGTTCAGTACCGGCAATGATAATCACAGGTCGGTTCAGTATCGACAATAATAATAACAGGCCGGGTGAACAAAGTCAACCCGACAATAATAAGCTTCTCTCATTCATCTCTCTCCACCTTACGTTAGTATTATCCTTCGTACGAAAGTTTCAAATCGAATATATCATGTGTAACCCAAATCTCAAGGAAAGCATGTAAGTTATAAAGTTTATTCTGAGACAAATTGTAGAATTATACCGTGACACAAAAGAGGCTAGGCACGCAATGCTAAGCATGCAAACTCCCTTACCTTAGCTTCAATTATCCCATACAAGCCTCTACAGACGCTTGTCTTCATTGTCTATGGACAAGTTTGACACGATTTCTTACGTGTATACGCAAGTGCACGGTCGAAGTAATAAAATGAGAGTATTGAAACTCAGGTTGTCGAACCCAAAGGGACAGTCTCTAGATTATTTAGCTAAACGATTAATTTAGAGTTGAAGTAACCAATAGGAAAAAGTTGTGATTTAAGAAGTCGTCACCCTCAAACAAGTGACTAAAATTAAATAAACAAAACTAAACTAATATTTTTATTATTTTTTAATTAATACGAATATGGAGAAAACTAGATAGTTTTAGGGTCCCTAGGGCATTTAGACATTTCCGGATTATAATTTGAAACACTCTACCTACGTCCAGTTATACCGGGTCACATTCATTACGATCTTCTGTTGATCTCACGTAAATCTACGTTACGGTTTACTTCGGGTCCTCTCGGTCCACCTCCGTCTACCGTTACGTTCTAGTCAGCTAGCCAGGTTCGCTCACCGGGTCCTGTCAGTCCACCGATTACGCTAATCCTAACTAAGTCTAACCGAAACAACCCACACACGGTCATTCAAGTCTCTATCTCCTGTCGGTCTCAAGAAACTACGAGAATGTCAACAACGTTCTTCACGAATCCGGATTCGTTCACTGTCGTGCAACAACCTAGATAACTAGTATGTATTGGGTGATCAAACCAAACAAACTAAGAAATTGAGAACAAGAACATGTCGAATAACTAGAACAATACGTAGAATTGAGTTCAAGACATGAATCAAATACACAAATCCGGAAAATCTAAACAAACCCTAGTTCTCCATAAACTATCTAGCTATGAAAGCTTAGCTAGACATAATCTTGTTTAGCTTTACAAAGTTCCCCATGAAATTGATAAAAACGAGAGAGGGAAGAGATCAAACGCGAATCGGAGGTGTGCCGTCCTTCGTCGTCTTCGTCTTTTTCTTTTTCTTCTGCCTTCAATGGCGTGAACAGAGCATATGGCGTCCTCCTTTTTTTCTTTCCGTAGGTCTGCTCCTAAAAATAATACTCTTCCCATGATTACCAAAACTCCTCATTATTTAATAATTGGCCCTTTTAATGCATCTAATCATGATGTCCCCCAATGATTGTCCATTCATTACTAAGTAATGATTAGCAACCATTAGGCATGAATGCACCACTAGTTGTTGCATTCCCAAATCCTCCCCGTGGGTTTCTTCATTAGTGGGTTAATTAATGATTACCCTATCATTGGGCTCATGATTGGTTCCAATCATTGGGCTCATGATTGGTGCATGTGATTAAGCCCACTAACTTTACCGTCCTTTCATTTTTCACCGTGGGTTCTTCTTGTCTGATCATGCGATCAGAAATTTTGATCCTGCGATCCGCTACTTGATCGTAGGATCAACTACTTGATCCTATAAGTCAGTGAGTTCTCCCCTAGCAGATCGTACGATCACGAAAGTTGATCGTGCGATCTGCTTTGATCCTAGGATCAACTTTTGATCCTACACTTCAAACTTTCTAAAATGACACTTTGACCCCCTTTTTCCATCTTTGTCCTCTTTTCTTCCAATTTCTTTCTCTCCCAAGCTTCCGCATATGTTCCGAAGTTCGTTTTCCTCCTCCTCTTGATCCATGAGCTCCGTTTCCTGTCCAACACAACACGAAAACACCCCGTACGATCAAAAGTGACAAAATAAATGTAAATAATGTGAAAAACGCCCGGATTAATAATTTATCGCTCAAAGCTAAACTTATCCAATTTCCTCAAGTTCATAGTGTATTTCTAATATATTCAACCCAGAAACTACACAAAACTGTACACAAACGTAGAATAAATATAACTCTAATATAGAGTTATCAAAGTTGCCCACGAATACCAACATCCTAATTACAACCGTATTATTTCCAAGTAAAGAAAGCATATATATACTGCAGTCCCCCCACCCTAGAGATTTATTGAAACACATACACTCCCCCTAAAGTTTCCGAAAACAGCAGTTTTAACCCCCAAACATGAACACAATATAAATTGTTTCACCCAAATCCGATTCAAGCCACCAAGTATGGAATCTGACAATCTAAAACAGCTTATAAGAGGATTTAGAGCGTACCTTGGCAAAAAATGGCAGATATCGGTCGAGAAGTGAGTCCCAACGAGTTCACCGTCGACGTGCTCGGAGGTGGGTCTCAGCGCCGGCGACGGGGACCTTCTTAGCTCCTAATCTTACCACAATCAACCTCCTTGCACCTCTTGGAGGTGAATGGAACCAATATCAGCAGGTGGGTGTGACAGGAACCCGATAGTGGAGCTTCCCGCCGGTTTTAATGGTGGAGCGGCGGTCGGCGGTGATGGCTGCTACGGTTGCAGCTGCTACTGCTTCTCTTGTTTCTGGGTTTGATACCCACTAGATAGAGAGAGAGAGAAACTGAGACAGAGGGAGAGAGAGAGAACATGGAGCTCTCTGTTGGTGGGTTGTTCCAGCAAATCCCGTCGGGATTGGTGGCGGCAACTTGGTGGCTGCCTCTACTCCGGCTTCTTGCTGGGTCTTGTGAACAGAGAGGGAGAGCAAATCAGAGAGAGTAAAGTGGAGCAGAGGTGGGTCTCCTTCCTCGGTGATTTTCCGACAAAAAACTCGGTGGTGATGATGAGGGGGAGGCCGGAGAAGATGGTGGTGATTCTGGTGGTTGGCTGCTTCTCCGTCTGTTTCTGTGGCTCTCGATGAGCAGAGAGAGAGGACAGAGAGGGAGAGAATAAATTCAGAGAGTGATGGGGGAGGCAGAGAGAGATGGCCACGATGGGGGTGGCTTCGGTGGTTGTTGTTTGCCGGAGAAGAGAGAGAGAGAGTGGTGGTAGCGGATGCTCTGCCAGGAGTGGGTTTGTTGGGTTTAAATAGGGAGAGAGCTAGGGCAGAAGGGGCGGTGAGAGTGGGAGGTGGTGATGTTGGTGGCGGTGTTTGTTTCTTTGCCGTGAAGAAAACGCAGGAGAAGAGGAGATGAATCTCCTGGAAAATAATTCAAATAAACTAATATTTGTTTGGCAATAATTGGGTGTGGGGTATGTACCATATGTTGGAGGGATTGGGTGTGAAAGTTATACAAAGTCTCGCGGTGGTCGGACACACATTATTAACTAAAACTAACTAAAATTTGAGAAACGTTACGTACTAATTCACGAATTCTAATATAAAATTTCACACAAATAAAACTTGATAAGTTAGCCAAATATAATTTTGCAACTAAATTTTATTTAGCTTATGAAAGTACTATTTTACCCTTTCCAATTTAACGGGGTATTACATTAACACTACAACCGACCCTTCTCCATTCTATTTGATGCCTGATCTTCAGGCGGATGCAATGTTTGCTGCTTGATCCTTAACCTCCCTTCTATGCAACTTGGTTGTTTGAAAAATGAAAGCATGTGATGTTCAATTTCAATATGATGTAATTTTTGACCTCTTAGGTGTGGGGGTGTTCACTCGTGGGACACTTACTATGTATCTCTTGGTATGCTTTAGAAACTTTGAGAGGTAAGGGCACGTTTGATCTTCTTCTTAGACATGGGGGATGGGACTCTCAAGCCCAATGATAGTAAGAACGGTGTTTGGTAACAATCTGGTCTTATCATTACATATCCCTAGCCCACCTTGTAAGCCCAAAGTGTGGGACTAGTCGAGCCAGAAAAGTAGGAAGTTAGACTCTTCCTTGATATTGTCAATGATTTTGGGAAAGCTCCGGGACTCTCCATAAATAGTGATAAATCTGGCTTTGTGATATCTCCATTAGTGTATGATGATGTGGTCCAAGACATGAAGTTGCTGTTTGGGAATGGAGGTGCTCAGTGAGAAAGCTGTGTATTTAAGAACCCCATGTTTTGGGGAGTAAAGCTCATAAATAGGCTCTCAACACCATCACCAATAAGATTATCAAAAAGCTTCAAGGTTGGAAACAACTTCTCTTGTCTCCTGGAAGGAAGAAAGTCATGATTAGAGCAGTGATATAAGCACTCCCTAGCTACCTAATGACAGTTTTAATTCTCCCGCAAAGCTTCTTTAATCAAATTGTAAAGGTCATAAGAGGCTTTTGGTGGGAAAATGTCCCCAATAACAAAAAAAAATCTTGGATAGCTTGGAGTACAATGACCAAATATAAAAGGGATGGAAGTATGGGCTTCAAGGATCTGCCTATTATGAATGAAGCCTTGGTTGCCAAACAATGGTGGAGGATAGCTACAAATCTTCTCTTTCTGTGTGCAAAAGTTTTAAAAGGGTACTACACTTACAATAATTTCTGGGAAGCTAAGAAAGGGGTCAAACCAGCAGCAGTTAGGGCAAGTTTAATCTCAGCAAGGAAAGTTCTAGAAGCTGACACAAGATGGATGATTGGGAAAGGGAATAATGTTAATTTTTTTTACAAACAAATGGATCACTTCTAACCCAGTAGACAAGCTAGTAGCCAACTATGAAGTTTCAACCATTAAAGTTAATGAGTTCATTAATGACCATTTGAAGATTTGGAGAATCTAAAGCTTGAGGAATTTGATAGGTCATGAAGATTTTAAAGCAATGCTTCAGGTGCCTATTCCTCTCTACCCCCAAAGAAGACACATTTTTTCTGGAAATGGACCCCTAATGGGGATTATTCTGTTAAGTCTGGCTATATCATTGCAAAAGACTGAGGGAATCCAAGTGCAGGGTTAAAAACACCAACTACAAGGGTAAAAAAAGTTTTGGTGAAGCTTCTGGCCATGTCCGGACTGACAATTTTCACAAGTCAAATTTGGAAGCTAAATGTGCCTCCAAAGTTGAAGAGTTTTTTGGTGAAGAGTGATTTCTAATGTCTTACCTTGTAATGCAAACTTGTTAAAAAGACACAGGGGGTCCACACAAATTGCATTATTTGTGGGAGGAGGTAGAAAGTGGAGCTCATGCACTGTTTAATTGTGAATGGGCGTCTCTTGTTTGGTTTGGAGCTGGTTTGTTGAGAAAAGAAGAGTTGAAGGAGATTGATTATGTGGAAGGGCGGAGTTTCAGAATTATGAGACATCAACGAAGGGTTGCTTAAAGATGAGTTTCTTGAGAAAGTCATATTCATTTCCTGGTGTATCCGGACAAGTAGGAATGCTCATACTTTCCAAAATGTGCAGATTAATAGAGCAAATGCTTGTCCCTCTAGCCACAACCCTAGATAAAGCCTCTCTTGGAGATCTCACTTTATTAGAGCAAATTCTTCTCCCTTTTCTCAAGAGAAGACCACAATCATCTCTCCTAGTTGTCAAAAGAAATGGAGTCCTCCAGATCACAACTCCCTGAAACTCAACCGTGATGCATGTTCGAACCCAGATTCTAAATGTGCTAGTTTGGCTTGGGTTGTGAGAGAATCAGCTAGGTGTATTAATTCAGGGTGGTGTCAAGAGAGGTGTTGCTATGAGTGCTGAACATGCTGAAGCAATGGCTCTTAGAGAAGCTGTTTTGGGTATCATTCATAGACCTGAACCTATTCTGGTTGAGACTGATTACAAGCTTCTAGCCAATTCAGTGAATGTCATCTCTTCTGGTTTGTTTAAGTGCTATTCTTGAAGACATCAGGATGCTCAGAGAGTTGAAGATGTGCAAAGTCTCGTGGATCCCAAGACAAGCCAATAAGTGTGCCGGTTTTGTTGAAAATTTGTTTTGTAGTAGAAAGTTGAATGTTGACTGGGTTTATCATCCCCAGATGCCCTCTCACATGTATTGTTGAAGGATGTTGATCCTTCCTAGTTTCTTTTCTATAAAATCTCCTTTTGATTAAAAAAAATCAATACCCCAGCTATTGATCCAGCTTAGCACCAAAAGGACATACAAATCTTATTGCACAGTTCATAAGATGGCATCACCAAAACAAGCTAAACAAAAGAAGACTGCTCTGCTCACTCCTCGTTTCATCTCCAAAACCAACTCAAGTTTAATAACTATCTCTTCATCTCCTTTATTATTATTTTTTTTATTTTTTATTTTTTTTTTAATTTTTTTTTGCAGCAAGTGATGTAGATTGTGTTTCATATTAGAGTTAATTTTCTACAAATAAAGTAAGCTTTGTTAACATCTCAAATTTGGATGGCGTTAATTGTTTATAAAAATCGAGATTAGCATTAATTATTAAGATACAAAGTCAGCTTGGTTAACATGTCAAATTTGGTTTGGATGGAGTTCATTCAACTTTTCATAAAAACAGAGATTCAAATTGTTAACTCGCAAAATTTGGGTTGGTTTTCTTATGGAGGGTGTATAAGTCTTTTTGAAAGTTAATCACAATAGTACTTACTAGGGGTGAGCAAAACCCGGCCCAACCCGCCTCCCCGAACCGCCCCTGCAACACCCCGTGATCCCCAAGCCTTCCGTTCCGGACCGGAAAGCCCAGGAGGGCGATGCTAAAGTGTTGGTGGAGGTCATAAGCACAACATCCATATATTACAATACTATTAAACATTACACGAGTCTTTATATATTACATCTTATTAAACATTAAGCATCGCTCCAGAGTTTTTCATATTATCACTACTAAAACCTTACGCTTACGCTAGTCACGCTAGCTTACTTTACTAATTGTGATCATATCCTTCTTAGTGCGTCCCGTACCCAGCTACATCGTAGTCCTCAGCCTCTAAACCTGCGGTGGGAAGGAAAACAGAACCGCAGTTTCTAAAGTCAGCTGGGAAATGCTGAGTAAATAAATACCCTAGCTCGTAAACAGATGATGATGCATAATTCATTCTCAAAACATTAATAAGAGGAAATAAATCTTTAAAAGAGTAAGCAAAGCACAATCCAGCTTTAAACTTCTCAACCTTTCAATTTCTTCCTTCTTGATCTTGAAACGGGGAGTAATATCCCAATCTTGTCTTTCTTCATACTCATGGACATTCTTGTCCTTAAAGAAAACCACATTTTAACTTTGTTGATACGGGGAAGGAACTACTATACCATCACTAGCAACCATGACCTTAACTGTCGACAGCCCCCTAAGACTTCTTGCGGTCAGAGAGGTGAGTACATGGAGCGATCGGCAGGTTGCGACCGGATTAAAATACACGGGCCGAGTGACAGAAGTCAGCACGACAATAATCACAGGCCGAGTAACAAAAGTCAACCCGACAATAATCACAGGCCGAGTGACAGAAGTCAACTCGACAATAATAATCACATGCCGAGTGACAGAAGTCAACCCGACAATAATAATCACAGGCCGAGTGACAGAAGTCAACTCGACAATAATAAACTTCTCCCGCACAACTATTTCCACTTTACGTTCTTTACGAGGTATTATTCTTCGTGTGACAGTCTCAAAGCATATATTTCAAAATGTAACGAAATCTCACGTCAAACGATTGATAGCACAAAACATATTTTGAGACATGTAATAAAATCGATGTTACGACACGAATGGAGCTAAGCACGCTAGGCTAGGCATATTTACTTACCTTAGTCCAGAAGCGTCTGAAAGTTCTAGTCGTAGTCCTTGCCTATGTAAACTTCACCTACAAATCGGAGCTTCTAGCTTGTCACAATCCGAATATAGTATTTCAAGTCTTATAGAAAATCCTATTAAGCAATTTTAGACTAACCCGAACTCAACGTCTTCTTTCTCTAGTTATTTTCTCAATAATGAAAAAAATATATAAATCGACGCGTCTATTCTTTAGACAACTATTAAATTTTATGCTTTTAGAAAAGCGATTATTTATCTAGAAACTTTGTTGATATTAGAAGACACGAAATAATAGTAAAACGAATACTAGTTATATTTATGAAAAATACTTATTCTAGCTTAACGATTTAAATAATGTTTAGAATATTATGCCGTCAACAAAAATCCTTTCAGACGTGACACGATAACGTTTATAAGTTAGCTAATATCAATATTTACAAGTATTGAACAAAATCGATTTGAAGACTAAGTAATTAAAGCAAACTTTATTTAAATTTTAATAAAACGTCACTGTTTAATTTTTTTTAACGAATGACCCGTTCACTATTTCGACGCCCGAATCACTTTTTCGTAACCGGGACGAAAACTATTATTTTTAGAAAATATTTTGAATCCGAAAATATTATTTTTATTTTTCGCGAATAATATAAAGTTTATATAAACTACACTTATAACCCCACCAGTTATGTCAAAAGATAGCGGAATCCCCCATTCTACTCACATGGCAGTTGATTAATCATGCAATACTACCCACTACGTTCTCACAATTACAAACAGCTACCCCCTTATTATAATTGTCATGCTATAAACAGTTTGGGGAAAAGACACTTTAACCCCCTTTTACATAAATTCCGAATTCATCAAACTAAACATGAATTCAAGCATTCAAGGTATGATTTTGATTGTTTAAATGGAATCTAGACGAGATTTAGAGCATACTTAGGCCAAGAATCGCAAGAAACGGCCAAGAAACAAGACGGGTCAAGTGACCGATCGGCGGCGTCGGAGGTGGATTTCGGCTCCGGCGAGAACAAGCTTCCTGGCTTCGGTTAGGGTCTGCTAGGGACTCCTTGTCCTTCTAGGGAGTGATTGGAATTGAAATTAGGGGGTGGGTGGCTCTGGTGAAGTTTGCCCGAAAGCTTCGCCGACATTAATGGCCGACGGTGGTTGCGGCGTGCTCTGTTTTGGGTTCGATTGTTGCTGCCTTTGTCTCTGTTTTCGAACAGGGAGAAGATGAGACAGAGCAGAGAGAGGTAGGAAGGAAGAAAGAGAAGAGCAGGGGGTTTTTCGGGGGTGATTCCCGTCGGCAGTGGTGGTGGTGGTGGCTTCGGAGCTTGCCGCCGCTGCTGCTGCTGGGTCTTTGTTTCTGGATAGAGAAGAGAGACAGAAACAGAGAGTGAGAGACAGAGAGAGAGAGAGAGCAGAGGCTAGGGAGGATATGGAGGTTGATGGTGGTGGTGGAGCTCTCGGTGGTGGATGGTCGGAGATGAAGATGGCAGTGATGATGGTGATAAGCTTGTGAGGGAAGTGAGAACTCAAGCTATTTATATAGGAGGTGAAGGAGGCTTTTTGTGGAAGATTGGTGAAGTCTTGTTGGAGAAGATGAATTTGTTGGAAGCTTTTGGTGGAAGAATGGTGAAAGCTTGCTGGAGAAAAATGAAGTTGTTTGAAGGTGATAAGGATTAGGAGAAAAAGCTAGGGTGTTGGTGGCACACCAAGTTTTAGGGTGATCGGGTGTTTTTTACACACTAACTTCGCGGTGGTATTACATGCGTGAGAGATAAAATAATAAAGATAAATAAAACAGCGTACATTCACCTACGAATACTAAGTTAATATCTCCTAAAATCTTGCGAGTATTTCTTGTCAGTAAATTAAAGCGACTTTATTTTTCCGCAAATTAAATGATATATTCACCTCTTTATATTACTATTTTGCCCTTATCAATTCTACGGGGTATTACATTCTCTCCCCCTTAAACAGAGCTTCGTCCTCGAAGCTTAAACCAGTCCAATACTTCTGATGCTAAGACTCTTTCCTCAAGGCTAAAATCAGTCAAATACTCTTGAAAAACTTTTACCTCGAAGCTAAAATCAGTCCAATACTCCTAATGCTGAATCTTTTCCTTGAAGTCAAAACCAGCCAAATTTTCTTGAGGCTGAAACTTTCCACTAAGCAACTAATGATCACATTTACGATCATATAGCAAGCAAGAAGTTTCACATGGCAAGTGGTAGCAAATAATTTCTATCCCATGCGTGCAGTGCAACAAGTATTGTATCACGTAAAGTCGTAATCACGTCTATCTTAGTAATGTGATTATAGTCTCATTTGGTTACTAAAGGTCAAGGTTAACTACGTCTTAAGGGTACTAAAGCGTAATGGCACTAAACGAAGAGGTGCATCCTCTCCCCCTTAGAGGGTGGCGTCTCCATAACTCAAATCAATCCTCGAGAACACTAACCCACAATATTTGATGGAATAGGTTGTTCCTCCTTGGTAGAGGGTACTAGAGAATAAGATGTACCATATTCAAATAGTGTGAAATCCGTTTATTCACAGGTAAGGAATGTACCCGTAGCAACTCCATGAGCAGCTTCTGCTTCAGTCCTTGTCAGCACAGCGATTCTTCCCACATTTCCATTCTGAGCTCCTGCTCCTCGTGCTCCTCCTCCATTGTTGTTTATCACATATCCATCATTATTATTCCAAATCCTAAGCTGCCTTTCGTTCTGCCATGTTCCTGCGTTGCCCCCGTTGTGGTTCTGCTGCCTCCCATATCCATTGCCTCCATTGTTTTGGTTGTTGCGGTTACCATTCTGTTGATTCCCAAACTGCCTCCCATATCCTTGATTTTCCAGCTGGTTCCAAGGTGATGGAGATCGACATTCGTATGCTCGATGTCCTCTCTTACCACAGTTATTGCAGTTAACCGGATTTCCCGTGCAATCAACTCCGGGGTGGTTTTGTTGACATTTCTTACATATATTGCGTCGAACTGGCTGAACTCTAGGGTCCTGGTGGTTGCCTCGATATTGTCCCTGGTTACCTCCTTCATTTATAGGTTTAAACCTCTGATTCCCCTTCGTGGAATTGTTGTTGCTTCCTTCTACCTCTTCTAACTTTCGTTTCTTGCGTCTCACGTCTTGGACGACACGGACTCGCCAGATGTCAGCAGCTCTATCGTAGGCCTCGTGGAGAGTAGAATAAGTTCTGCTTAGCAAGGTCTCCTGTAGCCTTTCGTGAAGTCCAGCGATGAATTTGGAAATCCTGGAATCTTCATCACGTACCATATTGCCTACAAATCGTGTCAACTCCGTAAACTTTCGAAAGTATTCGGTCACAGAGTCACTCCCTTGTTGAAGGTTTTGAAATTCAATTTCCTTGCTTCTCTTCACGTGGTGTGGGTAGAATCGAGATCGGAGAGCAGCTTGGAGGGATTCCCAGTTGAAGTTGGGATTGGCTAGCAGAGTTTCACGTGCATTTCCCCACCAAAGGTTTGCTTCGCTCTTTAAGTAAAAGACCGCACAAGTGACTTTCTTCTTATCAGGGCATCCTACCGTCTCAAGAATCTTATCCATCTCCATAATCCAATCTTCCAATTCAACAGGATCCTCTTTTCCTGTGAATTCCATTGGTTTCATTTCTGCCACCTCTTTGGCCCAATTAGTCACTGCCTGGCCTCCGTTATTTATCATCTTAGTCATTTGCTCGAAGAACTGTTCCATGGTGACGTTCTCAGCCATCTCTTCCTATCAGGTTTTCCTAAAGTGATATCGTAACAATCTATCAGTCACATCCTATGGTATCATTGGTTATGGTCGCAAAATCTTAACAACTATCTCGTAATATCACAACTAGTAATATTCCTAACACAATTATCACATAAAACATGCATCTTATGGCTAGTTCACAGTGAAACACAATTGACTCACGTCTCCAATCAAGATATTATAACTCATCTGTACAGAGAAGGTAGTACTCCAAGTACAAACCCAATATTTCCACTATGAAAGTATCAAATATTCATTGCCAAGTAAGATGCATTTCAAATTAGACCAGATACGCAAGTAACGTAACACACAGCACGTCTTCAGACAGGATGAGGGTGGGCGGGAAAGATCAAAACCAATACCTAGGCTACCCATAACCCGAACGGCTTTTCCGATTTTAGTTATCTTGCCCTATGTGCATTTTAAGTTACCCTACAGGTTTAGTTCCCTTTACTGGATCGAATGCTCTGATACCACCTGCAACACCCCGTGATCCCCAAGCCTTCCGTTCCGGACCGGAAAGCCCAGGAGGGCGATGCTAAAGTGTCGGTGGAGGTCATAAGCACAACATCCATATATTACAATACTATTAAACATTACACGAGTCTTTACATACTACATCTTATTAAACATTAAGCATCGCTCCAGAGTTTTTCATATTATCACTACTAAAACCTTACGCTTACGCTAGTCACGCTAGCTTACTTTACTAATTGTGATCATATCCTTCTTAGTGCGTCCCGTACCCAGCTACATCGTAGTCCTCAGCCTCTAAACCTACGGTGGAAAGGAAAACAGAACCGCAGTTTCTAAAGTCAGCTGGGAAATGCTGAGTAAATAAATACCCTAGCTCGTAAACAGATGATGATGCATAATTCATTCTCAAAACATTAATAAGAGGAAATAAATCTTTAAAAGAGTAAGCAAAACACAATCAAGCTTTAAACTTCTCAACCTTTCAATTTCTTCCTTCTTGATCTTGAAACGGGGAGTAATATCCCAATCTTGTCTTCCTTTATACTCATGGACATTCTTGTCCTTAAAGAAAACCACATTTTAACTTTGTTGATACGGGGAAGGAACTACTATACCATCACTAGCAACCATGACCTTAACTGTCGACAGCCCCCTAAGACTTCTTGCGGTCAGAGAGGTGAGTACATGGAGCGATCGGCAGGTTGCGACCGGATTAAAATACACAGGCCGAGTGACAGAAGTCAGCACGACAATAATCACAGGCCGAGTGACAAAAGTCAACCCGACAATAATCACAGGCCGAGTGACAGAATTCAACTCGACAATAATAATCACATGCCGAGTGACAGAAGTCAACCCGACAATAATAATCACAGGCCGAGTGACAGAAGTCAACTCGACAATAATAAACTTCTCCCGCACAACTATTTCCACTTTACGTTCTTTACGAGTTATTATTCTCCGTGTGACAGTCTCAAAGCATATATTTCAAACTGTAACGAAATCTCACGTCAAACGATTGATAGCACAAAACATATTTTGAGACATGTAATAAAATCGATGTTACGACACGAATGGAGCTAGGCACGCTAGGCTAGGCATATTTACTTACCTTAGTCCAGAAGCGTCTGAAAGTTCTAGTCGTAGTCCTTGCCTATGTAAACTTCACCTACAAATCGGAGCTTCTAGCTTGTCATAATCCGAATATAGTATTTCAAGTCTTATAGAAAATCCTATTAAGCAATTTTAGACTAACCCGAACTCAACGTCTTCTTTCTCTAGTTATTTTCTCAATAATGAAAAAAATATATAAATCGACGCGTCTATTCTTTAGACAACTATTAAATTTTATGCTTTTAGAAAAGCGATTATTTATCTAGAAACTTTGTTGATATTAGAAGACAAGAAATAATAGTAAAACGAATACTAGTTATATTTATGAAAAATACTTATTCTAGCTATGACGATTTAAATAATGTTTAGAATATTACGCCGTCAACAAAAATCCTTTCAGACGTGACACGATAACGTTTATAAGTTAGCTAATATCAATATTTACAAGTATTGAACAAAATCGATTTGAAGACTAAGTAATTAAAGCAAACTTTATTTAAATTTTAATAAAACGTCACTGTTTAATTTTTTTTAACGAATGACCCGTTCACTATTTCGACGCCCGAATCACTTTTTCGTAACCGGGACGAAAACTATTACTTTTAGAAAATATTTTGAATCCGAAAATATTATTTTTATTTTTCGCGAATAATATAAAGTTTATATAAACTACACTTATAACCCCACCAGTTATGTCAAAAGATAGCGGGATCCCCCATTCTACTCACATGGCAGTTGTTAATCATGCAATACTACCCACTACGTTCTCACAATTACAAACAGCTACCCCCTTATTATAATTGTCATGCTATAAACAGTTTGGGGAAAAGACACTTTAACCCCCTTTTACATAAATTCCGAATTCATCAAACTAAACATGAATTCAAGCATTCAAGGTATGATTTTGATTGTTTAAATGGAATCTAGACGAGATTTAGAGCATACTTAGGCCAAGAATCGCAAGAAACGGCCAAGAAACAAGACGGGTCA
Organism: Linanthus parryae; assembly: GCA_023055425.1. Lineage (NCBI taxonomy): Eukaryota > Viridiplantae > Streptophyta > Magnoliopsida > Ericales > Polemoniaceae > Linanthus > Linanthus parryae. Next base: position 131,260,777 of record JALGPY010000001.1, read on the forward strand.
AGTGACCGATCGGCGGCGTCGGAGGTGGATTTCGGCTCCGGCGAGAACAAGCTTCCTGGCTTCGGTTAGGGTCTGCTAGGGACTCCTTGTCCTTCTAGGGAGTGACTGGAATTGAAATTAGGGGGTGGGTGGCTCTGGTGAAGTTTGCCCGAAAGCTTCGCCGGCTTTAATGGCCGACGGTGGTGGCGGCGTACTCTGTTTTGGGTTCGATTGTTGCTGCCTTTGTCTCTGTTTTCGAACAGGGAGAAGATGAGACAGAGCAGAGAGAGGTAGGAAGGAAGAAAGAGAAGAGCAGGGGGTTTTTCGGGGGTGATTCCCGTCGGCAGTGGTGGTGGTGGTGGCTTCGGAGCTTGCCGCCGCTGCTGCTGCTGGGTCTTTGTTTCTGGATAGAGAAGAGAGACAGAAACAGAGAGTGAGAGACAGAGAGAGAGAGAGAGAGCAGAGGCTAGGGAGGAGATGGAGGTGGATGGTGGTGGTGGAGCTCTCGGTGGTGGATGGTCGGAGATGAAGATGGCGGTGATGATGGTGATAAGCTTGTGAGGGAAGTGAGAACTCAAGCTATTTATATAGGAGGTGAAGGAGGCTTTTTGTGGAAGATTGGTGAAGTCTTGTTGGAGAAGATGAATTTGTTGGAAGCTTTTGGTGGAAGAATGGTGAAAGCTTGCTGGAGAAAAATGAAGTTGTTTGAAGGTGATAAGGATTAGGAGAAAAAGCTAGGGTGTTAGTGGCACACCAAGTTTTAGGGTGATCGGGTGTTTTTTACACACTAACTTCGCGGTGGTATTACACGCGTGAGAGATAAAATAATAAAGATAAATAAAACAGCGTACATTCACCTACGAATACTAAGTTAATATCTCCTAAAATCTTGCGAGTATTTCTTGTCAGTAAATTAAAGCGACTTTATTTTTCCGCAAATTAAATGATATATTCACCTCTTTATATTACTATTTTGCCCTTATCAATTCTACGGGGTATTACAGCCCCGCACCAAACCGATCCGAATTTAGCATGGATCAATGCTAATTGATTGATTATGGGTATAGATTCGTCAACCCGAACAAAGTTCGATTGATCATGGGTCTGGAAGTGGAATACCCGTTTAAAACCGAACCGGTCCGATTAACATTTTATATGTAAACATTGTAAATTTTATTTAGATATATGGTTTAGAATTTAAGTTTTACTTGTTAAAGACCATTTTAATACTTGATTTTTCTCACGTTATTCTCTTTCATAGAAAATAACTTTATGTTTCTAACCTCAAATTTTATACAAACAATATTACAAAGACAATTAACCAAATAAACGTATTTTTCCAAGTAAAATTTAAAGATTTTTCAACCCGATTAACCGGTCCGAACCGGACCGAGTCGATACGTTACGATTGGTTTGGGTATCACAAATCATTGGGTAGGTTTGGGTTGAACATTCTCCAAACCCGTATATATTGGGTCGGGTAGGAATACTCGGCAAAACCGGTCCAACCCGGTCCGTGCTCACCCCTAGTACTTACTTTACCAAAGAACTTATACACCACACATCACTATTAATCTTATCACTAGTAATACAATCACTATGAATCTTGGTACTCACAATCCTTTATATCTAAGCCAAAAAACAAACAAGCCCTTGGAGTAGTCTGGAGGACATTGAAGTGTGTAGCTTTTGTCCTTGGGCACTTATTGCCAAGGCATCCAACTATGGTAGAATTGGTGAATAATAATTAGAAACGGGTACTTAAATGAGGTGGTGCCACCCCAAGGGTACTTATTGCCAAGGCATCCAATCATGGTAGAAACGTGAATTGGTGATTTGAAGAGTTGGTACTTAAATGAGGTAGTGCCTAGATAAGACGTCACTGATGAACATGTTGTTACCTTGAAAGAAGTCTGAACTTCTATGGGCCTGGAAAAGTAGGCTGATGCAACAATGGACAATGAGTGATATTTTAGGTACTTCTGAGTGAAGTAGTATACGGAATGAAGTGTTCAATACAAGGATCAGAATTGTAGTAATTAAGTATCTTTCAACACAGAACATTGTTGATTTAGCTGTACAATGTAATGTAGTCTGTAAAATTGAGAATTAAATAATGCTTAAACTTTTAAGTCAATATAGATTTTAACCATCATTTCGATATACCGTCGCTAACACCATGAATATTGTCTTAGATATAACACTGTGGATATTGTCATAGATAATAACATAATTACACATTTGTATGGTGTTCAAATAAATTGTTGAAGTTGCACTACATCATTCACTCATATAACAAGATATAGTTTATCCACATCAAAGTTAAGATATTGTCACCCCAGGGCGTAGCACAATTGGTATTCATAGGAAAGATTTGCTCCAAGTCATGGCAGCCGCAGTGTGAGAATTCCATATTTAACAGGTGACTCCTAGTAATGTCAAGGCATTACGGAGACACGGGAGACTCCAAAGTGTAATTCTAAAGAGTTTTGGACAAGAAAACAACATCTTTAATGATATCACGACCTAGGGATCTGAACCAGGGCATTCACTCATACTTGGAGTTGAAGAACACTTGGGAGCAGGCTTTGGAGCGCGAGGATCATCACTCTCTCGAAGATGATTTCATCGTTTGAATTTTCTTTCTTCTTTTCGTTTGCGTTCGAAGGAAAAGCATTGTTTGCTAAGCACTATTATGTTTAGCTAAGCTATCTTGCTAGTTGATTTATGGAGAACTAAGGTTTTGAACTTAGAAATTTTGGATTATCGTATTTGATTTATGTTTTATTGAACTTAAATCCATTTATGTTCTAGTTATTTACTGTGTTTTTGTTCTTAATTCTTAGTGTGTATATGGATTGATCACCCTTATCATGCTAGTTATCTAGGTTTGTTGCACGACAGTGAACATAACTCGGATTATTGAAGAAAATAGTGACATTCTTGTAGTTTCTTGATACCAACATGAGAGAGAGACTTGGATGACAGTGTGAGGGAAGTTTCCATTGAATTAGTTAGGATTGAGTGAATTCGGTGAACCGACAGGACCAGTGAATGAATATGGCTAGCCAGATAGAACGTAGCGGTATACGGTGGTGGACTGACATGACCCATTATCGACTGTTGTGTAAAATTATGTGAGATCGACAGAATATCGTGTGAGTGTTATCAGGTACTATAACTAAAAGTAGGTAGAGTGTTTTAAAACATAGTTCGAAAATGTCTAAGAGCCCATTTGGTAATGCTTTTGCTTTCTAGTACGCTGCTTTTTGAATCCAAAAGCAATATTTTTGTGTTTGGTGAAGTTTTGTTTTTCTACTTTCTAGAAAGCAACTGCTTCCCTACCGTAGCTTTTGAAAAGCAGAGGATATTTGTTTTCTACGATATGCTTTTTGATTAATTTATCATTTGACATCATTATTCATTAAGAAATATTAATAATATTTTATTGTAATAGTACTATTTATTATATCATGTCTGAAATGGTCGTTTAGACATTAACAAAAAGTTTAAAGCACTATTACCAAACACAAAATGTCAAAAGTGCTTTTCCATAACAAATTTTATACGGAATTTACCAAACACTTTTTGCGTAAATTCTTACAGCAATTTTCTCACAGTGCTTTCTACACAGTAGCTTTCTAAACCGCCACAACATTACCAAACTAGCCCTACGTTTCCTAGAAAATTGTAAATTGCCTAGTGTTTCTCCACAATCGTATTTCATACACAATTATTAGTTAATCTAAAAAGCCAAAAATAATTAATTTAGTTTGTACTTTAAATTAGAGTTACTTGTTTGAGGGTGACGAACTATAAACCACTATAACAATTTCCTATCAGATACTTAAGTATCTTAAACTAGTTATTAGTTAAATAATCACGACTCTCTGTTTGTGTTCGACAACCCGCTGTCTGAAAGATACTCCATTCTACTATATGGTTGCATACTTGTGTAACACGCGTTAAGAAATCGCGTCACATAAACCCGTCCTCATTTTTCACACAGTGTCCCCCGTCCTCTTAGATTTTAAACATGGTGGCTTAAAACATTGAAGGCTGTGAGCTTGATTCTTACATTTGGAATTTGAGTAGGCTCCCCTCTATTACAATTTATGAAAAAAACTTTACAATACAATTAAAACTTTTTTAAGTTTTGGCAGAAAGTTAGAGGAAGCATTAACTCCAGAATTGTCTTTGAAAGAAATCAAATATGAGCATCTGCAAAGCGTTCTTCATTCTAACCCAAATGTTGCTACCTCTCTGCAAAACCTTCTTAATTTATGGATCATTATTTTGGGTAGCAGTGAGATACAATTACACATTTTTGGCATTTATCCAATAATTTAGTAGACAACAAGCTTGGTCAAACCTCAAGGGTCTAGTGGGTCAGGATTGAGACTTCAGAGTTTGCTCCCCTTAAAGTCTCAAGTTCAAATTCTACAACGACTAATAATCCTTGAGCCCTCGTAAATTTAGTCGAGGTGTGCGTAAATCGGTCCGGACACTACAATTATCTTTGAAAAAATAAACAAGCTTAATCTAATAATCATAATTCAAATGATTTTTTGACATGTATAGATCATTGATGGTCAAATGGCTGTTGTAGCTTTCTTTGTTGTTGGGATCTCACATTTATTAGTCGATTTTCTTTATATGGTTGCATATTGATTTAAAGGAAATCGACACTAGAATAAACAATAGCACTCTAAAATCACATTTGTCTATGTAACAAAATAGAACGGCTGTCTCTGAAATCTGAATAATCTTTTAAACGGTTAAATTAATTTAATCTCAACACTATCACCCCCTCTTCAAAAATGTTTATTGGAAAAGTAGAATATTAAGACCACAAAAATTCCCGTGATAATTTTAAATTTAAATTTGTATCACATTATTTAGGAACCACCATGGGTAGTGGAGATTTTCGGGAGATAAGGCATGTGACCTCGGTTTTGGAGAGTTCCCACAAAATCTAGACTCCAAAAATTCGGGATTTTCTTATTCGAACTTAAGTCACTGCTAGTTTAGTTAATTTATAATATAATAAATTTATTATAAAAATTAAAAAAAGTTATTAAGAAAATATAATCACTACAAAAGCTTAACAAATAAAAAATAAGAAAAACTTTTACAATTTATTTTTCTTTCGTTCAGTTATTCAGTAGTGCCCTTAGAGCGAGAGTTATATCATTTTTTTGAAACTTACATCAGCGTTGTCTATTGACTTTTGAACTCAGGACATTGAACTCATGACTTCATGCATGGACTTTTAAACACTCTACCACTTGAGCTAGGATCATTTGCGCAAGAGTTATATTTTAGTTATCTAAAAAAAATAGTTTTATTTTAACTACTTCATATTATATCATACACATCAATATTAATTGCACACTACTTGACCCATTATTATTATTTCTATCGCTATCAATTTCTATCGCTATTAATGTAAACTGGTATGCACTACTAACTGTCCTAGCATTATAATTTCCATCGCTATTAATGTAAGAGAACCCATAATTTTACTGTTTATTTATGTGTGAGTGGCTTTTTTTAATAATTGTTGAGCTGAAATTACATTTAAAGACTGAGATTTAATAATTGTTGAGTAGATGGGGCATGTACATGACTAGTAACGATTGTCTACTACTACTACTACTAGTATTTTTTCTTTTTCTTTTTATAAATTGTCCAAATTTATTAAATTTTATTAGTTATATAATAAGAAAATGAATAAACATTCTAAATTTGTCAATATTTTCTCCTGAAAAGGTAATTCTCTAGTCTTATGATATCACTGAATTATCAAAATAATGATACCAGAATGTATTAATTTAAATTCAACTTTGCGATAGCATAAATGAATATATAACTTATACCTACAATTACACAAATTGTCTTGTAAATTTATGATCTCAATTTAAGAAGATGAATCATGCTTAGGGATCTCCAATTGTTAGGTGTGGTTTCTCAATATTTGTTAAAAAAAATCTATTGTAGGTACCAGTTTGTTTTTTTTTTTTTTTGAATACAAAATACCATTTTTTTTCGAAATTAAATACAAAATACCAGTTGTTATCTCAATAATTTATTATAGAATACCATTTTAATAATCAGAGATAATCTTTTGTCCCGATATGTCCCCAAAACAGGGCAACACCGATTTGACTTTAGTGACGAAATATATTCGATTTTAGAAGCAAAAACGAAATAGGTGAGCAAATGCAAGACTACTCTCATTCTTGGCCTGCTTGAGAAGAACCCTCTTCACTTTCTCAACTCGTCTCCTTCTCTTCCTTTTCCAGTCAAATCCTTTTGGCTGCTCACCAAACTCTCTGCATTTAATCCCCATCATCTTCTAACTTCTCTCGACTCATTTTAGTCAAAGGCCTTAGATCTTCTTGGGCTCGATCACGGCAACACTTCAGGAACTTCCCCATTGTTCATGTAAGTGAATCATCGTCAATTATTGAATCTAATCTGTTTAAAGGAAACTCTATCTGTACTCTTAACACCACCTTGATGCTGGATCTGAACTGATTCGTGTAAATTTGGGTATTTGATTTCGGAGTTGTTGCGCTGAAATCTATCATCTGGGTTTGGGTTCTCAGTATGTTTCGCTTTCTGGGTCTTTGGTAGTTTTTGTTTTCTGGGTCTGTATGTAGTTGATTTGGTTTTCATCTTCAAACTAGTACTGTTTTGGGTTACCTTTTGATTGGGTTGTGGCAAAAAAAAACTACCCTGACTGTTTCTACTTACTCAATTTGGATTAATATTGATGGAATTCAACCTTTCTGGTGTGGGTATCAAATCTTTTAGGTTTTCTAAATTGGGTCTTCTTTGAAGTTTTAATTGGCTGGAGCTTGACATTCCATGGCTTATCATGTGATAACATTTAGTTTGCTCCCAGCATGTTACTATAACTTTTGTGGGTTCTGATTGAGGGTTGTTTATTTTGTAGCTAAAGATGGGCATATACCTCAGTTCTCCGAAAACTGAGAAGTTATCAGAAGATGGTGAAAACGCCAAGCTTAGATACGGGTTGTCATCTATGCAAGGTTGGCGTGCAACCATGGAAGATGCTGTAAGTGACAAACATGATCTTCATCCTTCCAACTAGATTATGTTGGCTCTGTGTACATATATGCATCTAAATACGCAGCAGGGACAAGAGAGAGTGGAATGTCAATACTTGAGATTATTGATTGTGTTGGCTGAGCGAAATGCGTGTCTCCCCATTTCAGAAAATATAAAATTCTGCAACTTCTATTTTTCCCTTCTCTTGATTGTTCTATTGATAGTGTCGGTTGTGGAGGAATTTTCGCAATGGTTGAAACTGGCTCAATTTCCAGCACAAAAATTTGAAAAGTCCATATGCTTAATGGTGGTTTTCTTTGGTTACTTCAATAAATTACCTTATCTGAGTTCCTAGACTGTATATCTCACCTTCAAATCCGGGAGTATTTGCTTCTCTTTCCAGGTCCATACTAGACATGTTGCAAAAATGCAGTAACTTGGTGTTTTTTTTAAAAAAAAAAATTATTTGTGGCGTGGACTGTATTATAGTTTAAGGGTATTTGGTACAATCCTTTCTGACAATGCTATTCCATCTCTCATGATCACTGTTTGTTTGTTCAACTCTTGTCTAGCACGCTGCATACCCGGACCTGGACTCTTCAACGGCATTCTTTGGTGTCTATGATGGCCACGGAGGTAAGAATTTTCAATGCACTTCTTTATCTTTGCTGTTCCTGGCAAGTGCATAGATTGGAATCTGGAAAGCGGGAACCCAGTTGTAGAGCAGTCTGTTATAGGTAGATGACTGCTTGTCTAATAGCCTTCCAAAGGGGATTATGTTTAGTTTTCAGAGAGAAAATTGGAAGAGAGCCCTTCAGTGTGTTATATAATGAACCTGCTATCTTAGAAATTTAGATTGTGTTCTTCTTCATATTATAGCACCTGCTTTTTATGTGCCTATGTTTCATGAAATTGGCTCGCTTCTCTTCAGATGAATTCTAGTGACCTTCCAGTGGGTTTATGAAACCCAACTTCAATACCCATGCTTTTGTTGTAAGTTTCAGGTCCTTTGTGTGCTCTCATGGCTAACTGTGGAATGCTCCTCAGCCTTATTCCACTGTTAGTGGCGTAGAGCCGTAGGTGGAGTCCTCTTATATCATTTAGCATACATGGTGTATAACACGAACTTACTTTTTATTTAGAAGTATGAGAATGTACTTAATTCCTCTCAAGTCTACTTGTCATAAAAAGCAACACATTACTGCTTATGCCCGACCTTCGGCTATGTAAAATGAACAATAAAAGGAGTAACAAGCGACTATTTTTTAACGTGAATCCGTAAAGGGAAAAACCACAAGGTCCCGATCTTAATATTTCCAGTAGCATTGTAAATTAGATAGAAAGAGCTTTCAGTACATTCCTCAATCCTCATTAGCACACTGGAGGCTCAACACATCGAAAATATTCTCATGCTTTACTTGTCATCAGCATAAGGTAAATTAACACCATCTAGGCAAATGCTCTAGGGTGAAAAAGAGATCACAACTTAGAAGGGTTAAAATGGAACTCCAAAGTGTTGGATATCAGGACATCATCAGGAGCTTGTGCTTGAAGTTGTTAAATTAGGTTGGGAAGTCGAGGATTTCATCTAGGTGCTGTGAGACCTTAGGATCCCTCGAGGTTGAACGGTAAGTTCTATAGAACCGCTGTAAGACCCGTTGTGATGTATCGGAAAGCGGAAAGAGTGTTGGGTTATTGAGAAAGATTTAAGAAAAAAGTTGTGTAGCAAAAATGAGAGCGCTAAGGTGGATGAGTGGCGTATTAGGAAAGATAGGATGCACAATGACTCAATTAGAAGAATCTAGATTAATCTAGACATTGCATCTATAGAAGACAAAATGAGAGAACTGTTTGAGGTGGGTTGGTCATGTGTATTGCAGGCGTCAGATGACATGGTCAGGAGAAGTGATATACTTAAGATCGAGGGTGGTAGACGAGGGAGTGGTAGGTCGTAATGAAGCTGGGTAGAGACATTAAGACATGGCTTAAGTGAAATTACGTAAGGGAGCAAATGAGTTTGGACAGACGCCAATGGAGTCGCTTGATCCATGTAGCTGACCCGTGTTAAACTGTACAAAGGCTTGTTGTTGTTGGACCTTAGTGAAATATTCGATTCTTGCTTAGTCAAAGACCTAATCCCCCAGCCACTGGGTTAGGCTTTTTCTTTACATCGTTGTACGCAATATGTTAAGAATCCTGGCATTATCTTTGTCGCTTTGGTATTGTTCTAATATCGTTGTATCGCGTATTGGTACTGTGTACACATTTCCTTGTCAATATGTTCTTTTGTTTCTGGTGAAAAAAGACCTAAGAAATCTCAGTACAAACTAGCTGCCAAAAGGGCGAGTCAGACCAAAAGCTCAGGTGTATGCCCTCACACGCAAAATTGTCAAGATCATAATGGGTGAGTCGACAAGAACAAATCTATATAAGATCAACCTATCTCCTTCCGTTTCTCGATAGACAGATATGTGAGACACAAACTATGGACATGTTTGTGTTTCTTACGACTACTCCAGAGTATTTGTCTTCAGGTCATTGTTATACCCATGAGCATGAACCAAACCCGACTATAGATTGAAGCAGTTCACATTCTAGGATTATGGTGATGAGGAGTCTGGGTACAAGTCACCGGATACCATTGACAGAAAAGGACATCACATGCTATATTTCTTGAAGATCAAACTATTGGGGTACTCTGAAAGTTGAAAATCTTCAAGTTGTTGGGGTTGAGACTTGGATTCCAGTTCCTACTCCTACATAATTTATTTGAAGCAGGGTGACAATGGTGAGATTGTGCAGGATGTCTTCATGATGCAACTGGTGTTGATCAACCCAGTGGCGATGAAATTTTGGTATGGTAACTCTATTTTTTATGGGTATTGAGCCTCTAGTTGGCAAGAGAAGAAACTACCGTGACCCCATAATTGATTGTCATGATGTAGAAGTTTTTGGTTGTGGATTGTGGAGTTGGTTATTTCTTCATATAGGTTTCCACACAGGAGCCGGTGTCTCTTGTTGCTCTTATCTAGAGTTAATTTCACATTGTTTCCCTTTGACATTATTTGTTAGAGGTCTTAACAGGATCAGCATCATTGCTCCTACTCCATATGAACTGATCCTCCTCTGATGAATGATGAATCACTTGAAAATGCTCCCTCCGTTCCTTTTGTGTGCCCATCTTTCCTAAAATGGGTGTCCCAAAAGATGCGTCCACTTACCCTAAAGTCACTTGTTTTTATCCTTTGCTTCCCTTTACACCCTTTTGTTAAAAAAAATATCTTTTCACCTCCCAACAGAAGTGCCAAATAAGACAAAGGACAAATTCGTAAATCTACCAAGTCAAAAACATCTCCTTAATCCATGTGAAAAGTCTTACAGGACACATAAAATGGGAGGGAGGGAGTATAAAATATAAATGAACTTTGCAGAAAGCAGTTTAATCTCTGTAGTTCCCTGTGATTGAAAGGGCTTGTGAAGATTGGATCCCGGAAGTACCATTTATTGCACCTTTTAGAAAAAAAGAACAATGTTCTCGCTTTCATATAAAAAAATTGGTTGTGAAGCTTGGTCATGATGTTGTGCATTCAAACGATGATCTGAATTGACCAAGTAGAATGGGGTAACAGGTCAACCTGTCAATCTGGCACATTTAGCTTATATTCATGGGCAAGCAAGGGAAATCAGTAACAATAGACTGGCCTTCTGTGTCTTTCTGGGACATTTAGCTTATATTTAGTGGTAAAAGACACTTTCGCCCCTCAGGTTTGACACAAAGACAATTTCACCCCTTCCTGTTTGGGGAATGACTCTATCACCCCTTCAACAAGCCAATCTTCAAGACACTTGCACCTCTTGATTGTGTCATTCCATACTCTAAGAGGGCATTTTCTTTACCAGAAACTACAATCAGTGACGAAACCCCACCCCCAGACTAACAACGTCACAATTAGGGGGTGTAGGAGTTCCGGGATTTGGCACACAGAAGGGGTGAAAGTGTCGTTTCCCGAACGGAAAGGGTGAAAGTGTCTTTGTGCCAAACCTGAGGAGAGTTAAAGTGTCTTTTACCCTAGATTTAGGGGATATACTCACACAAATGAATAAAATTTCTTCAATTTGCCTCTGCTGTGTTCAAAAAGTTGAACAATATTTCAAGTGAACTTTGTACCTAACAATGTTCCAACTTTGAATGCTGTTGTACAAATCTTTTTTTTTTGGCATATTTAATTTGTAGTTGATCTCTGCCAATATCTGTTCATTTGCAGGTAAAGTTGTTTCAAAGTTCTGTGCCAAGTTTCTTCACAAACAAGTGCTAAAGCATGAAGCATATTCAGCTGGAGATATTGGAACTTCAGTTCAAAAAGCTTTTCTCAGGTTTTTCTCTTAAAACTTAATTTGTGAACATAAGAATAGGTCAATGCTTCCACATCTTTCTTTGTTTCAGGTTGAGTATTACTTTCCATGGTCTTTTGGATTCTGGAGGACGCCTTAAATATTTTAGTTGAACGATAAAGAAACCCTTAAATATTCCAATAGTAAATTGAATATTCGGCCTCACAAAGTTCATGCCACGTCCTTAGTATATTAGCTCTAAAAAAATAAGTACTGAGCTAAGATATTCTCATTTGTAAATGCTGCATAACATTTCACATTCCCATGCCACTTCCGTAGTATATTAGCTCTCGAAAAATAAGTATTGAGCTAAGATTTTTCTCCCTGCTAATTGCTGCAGCACATGTCACGTAAGAATTCAGAACATTTTGCTCTGCTTCTTGATTGTAAAACCACCCTTGGAAAAGGAAACCATCAAACTTTGTGAAACCCAATCCGTAAACTGAGAACTCCAAGGAACTATGGGAATTGTTAAAGAAAAGCAGATGTGTTGACAGTTTCCCCACAAACTACATCAAAATTGTTTGAGCCTTGTGTATTTGGTTTTGTGTATAAGTCTCAACTACCCGGGCAGGAGCTAGAACAAATTCATTCAGCTAAATCTAGTCTACTAATAATACTATACTAGAATAGTAGTGTCGGTAGTTGCGCCGGGTGAGGGTGCCGCTACACTCCACAGCTCTGCTGCTGCCGCCCCATCATAACCTCCCATTAATGCCTTCCCGTACTTACCTGGAGTTAGTTTTTATATAAGTTCTGGTGTATTCCCTCATTGCCAACTATTTTTGAAGTGGAACCTATGGATTCCCACTTGGTATCAGAGGACATGCCATTAGTTTCGTGTTGGCCCTGTGACCCACATGCTCACAGCCTTGAGGGGGCGTGTTGAGATTGGCACGTTGAGATTTGTTCCATATTGGGATTGTTTGAGCCTTATGTGCAGTTTATAACCTCCTGGACTACTCTGCTCATTGCCAATGGGTTTGAGGTGGAACCCCATTGATTTTAACAAGATGCTCATGTTCCCGGTGCCTCTATTAATTTCAAATGGATAAAACAACGAACTGGAGGTAACATCAGAATGCCAAAGGAGACGGTTTTCTGTTTTTGTTTTTACTGAAATTATCTATTGTGAAGTGTTACCTCACACCATTTGATTATTAATGATGTAGAAATTCTTCCGCTAGATTATTACAGAAGAAAAGAAACTTAAGGGAGTGAACTCTCGTTCTAAACAGCTTTTGAAGGACAATTTACTTGTAAGATCAGAAAGACGTTAGAACAAGTATTTTACAGAAATTTTACTAAAGTTATACTGATTTGCCACAAATGGCCAAGTCATAAATGTATGGAACAAATTCTACAGATGGCTCAACTTTCCAATCCTTGTAAAGCCCTCCTTCAAACACCCACAACATCTCATTCCCATCCTTTGAAGATAATTATCTAATGTTTCATCTTGGTTCCTAACAAACTTAGAGATGCAACTGTAAGAAATCATAGACAAGTAACTTACTTCAAAAGTGGCTCTCCTACATCATTTGCAATTCCATATCCAATACCTAACTATTCTCGCCCCGTCCTAAATGTCACAATTGTTCAAAGATCTTGTTGCTTTTCTGCTTTTCTTATTTGGCTGCAATGATTTGTCACTAAAGTCGTCCTGAGATGGATATCTTCTGAAGTAGAATTACGAGCTCGAGTTTGTTGGAATAAATTCAGCATTTAATGATCAGATCATGAGGTTACTTTAAACCACTCAATAATGCAAGTGGGGCCCTAGTGAGTGTGTCTACACGTATGCCTATTATTTTATGCTCTTGGACAAACATGGACCTTGATTCAACATAAACTGTTTGTGTAAGGGTTAATTCTAGTCCCCAGATAAAACAGTCTTGGAGCCTTTTTGGTAAATCTGTGTATTTCTAAACAGCTATTTTTAATAAATTGACGGCCTAAAAAGTAGCCAGAAAGACATCATATCAAACACGTGATTAAAAAAATTGTTTTTAAACAAATCTGTTTCAAGGACAGGGTTGCCAACCAGGCACAGAGTTGTTTTACTGCTGCTGGTGGACTGGTGATTGGAGCTTCAGTAGTTACAATACCTAGTTGAAATGACGGCCATTATATTTGTCCATCATCGCCATCTTCCAGTCTCAAAAGAATTACGCCAACCACTAGCTCCTAAAGTTTAGTAGTTTGATGGTAGCAGGCAGAAATAAAGTGGGGCTAAACAGGAATTATGGTCGTGTAACCAATGAGTCCCCATTATGTTGCACCTTTCAACCTCCAGATGCCATTATTTCCTCCCTTTCGCATTCGTGCACTCAACTTTGATCAGTATGTATCTGAGATTTAGCTCAAGTTGTGTTAAGTAGGCACTTGTGTTCGGGCTATTACACCTCTTAGACTTCTCGAGTCATTTTGAGAAGTTCTGAAATTGAGAAAATTTGAGGTGGATTTTTGAAATGACTCGTTGAGCGTGCATTGCAGCTGGATCTGTGTTCTGGGTTTGGAAATTCGTTGAGCGTGTATTGAAGACCCCTTATTCTTATCTCTGCACCAGACACCATCTAATATCCTCTACCACTGATCATTATCTTGTACCCCCACCAAACGTGCCCTTAGTATGTCTTGTCTTCATATCTATTAGTTATTGTCTAGTTAGTATTTTTTTTTAGTGAATTTGTTTTTCCTGTAAACATTATTGATCAATAAGGTGCTGGCAGAATGGATGAGATGATGCGTGGACAAAGAGGATGGAGGGAGTTAGCCGTCCTTGGAGATAAACTAAATAAATTTACAGGCATGATTGAAGGTTTGATATGGTCTCCAAGGAGCAGTGACGGGAATGATCAAGCAGATGATTGGGCTTTCGAGGAGGTAAATGCTTACCCCAAAAGAACACTAGAATTTGTTTTTATCTATTTGACATTTTGACATCCCTGCCAGTTCCCTTTTCCATCTTCACTTGTAAAATGGTATGTGGCTTCTTTTGACCTAAGGTACTAAGATGAAAAATAGTGTACGCCCAGGAGGCAAATGTGGTATTCAAAGACCAATTTTTCTTACAGTGTGGTTATTCTTTGGTTAATGCAAGAACATATATACAATGCATCTATGTTTTTCCAAATGTTGTTTATATCTATTTAATTCTATGAAGATGACTTGTACGATGTCAGTAACCTCTTGTACTAAATAGTGTGTTATAATGAAGTTTGTGTCTTTAAAATTTGTTAGATCCCGTACTGTTTAACTTTAACGATTCATATTACCTCCTTGCCTAAATGACAATGTTGAACTTCTTCCTCTGGCCGGGTGTTTCAGTCCATCTGGACATGCATTCCCGATTTTCAATTTTCTCTATCAATGCAAATCGCCATCTCCTGTTCCCAGAAAACACCACAATATATCGCTATGTTGTATCCTTGGTCCTGGTTCCCTTGTGCTGCCCTGGTTCACTACAGATGTTGCATACTGAATTTTCAGACCATGCTCTATGGCAGCTTTATCTTTCTACACGCCAGTTCTCCTGCGAAGCAAACATTTTCATCTTCCGCTATAACTCTGTGTCGGACATCTCGAAGATTCATACATAATCATTTTGTCTTGTGAAAACTAGGTGACCAGGTCATTACTGCTCTTTGTCATTTATGTAGAGTTTGGACTTGGGAATTCTTCATGTTTTTGTAGCAATGTTTGTTTCATTTAAGCAACTGAACTTTTAGGAAACAATAAAAGACATAACTAGTCAACTGACTCAATTCATAATGTTTTTATCCCTTCACTTTTATTTTAAGATTCCATCTGCTTAAACATAATTTTTAACTATGTTGTCACCTTTTCTATCAGGGACCTCATTCTGACTTTTCAGGACCAACTTCTGGTAGCACAGCATGTGTTGCTGTTATTAGAAACAATGAACTTGTTGTTGGCAATGCTGGTGATTCTCGATGTGTGCTATCTAGGAAGGGCCAGGTAATCAAAGACTTGTTTTACAATTTTTTTGGTTGATTTCTTCTACGCGGGTACTTAAGCACCTCATGACTTCTCGCTGACAAATAACTTTTTTAATGGACAATATAGTTTATTAGGTCAAAGGCATGTTTAATAATATCTCTTTTGCTCTGTCAAACAGGCATTCAATCTTTCCAAGGATCATAAACCTGAGCTTGAAGTTGAGAAGGAGAGAATTGTAAAAGCTGGTGGTTTTATTCATGCAGGACGAGTCAATGGCAGTTTGAACCTCGCCAGAGCGATAGGTTTGTATGGCCAATAAGTTGAGATAGGTTGGAGTTCCTTAGTCATCTGAGGTTTAATCTGGCATTTCTTTCTATTGCAGGTGACATGGAGTTGAAGCAGAACAAGTATTTGCCACCTGAGAAGCAAATCTTGACTGCCAATCCTGATATAAATACTGTATGTAATGTCTACTTAAAAATAAATTTCGTTATGTTTATTTGTCCCGGTTTTGTATGTGCTAGATCAATGCCTTGATGTGATTAATGATAATTCTTAGGCAAGGCTTCTTCTCTTTAGTCTCATTAGTTTATTTATTGTATTTTTCCTTGTTTTCTGTCTGACTTTTTTTGTTTACTAAATGAACAGAAAAAAAGAGACGGAAAACGTGGACAGAATTTATTAACCTATAGTGTTTGTACATGTGGCTTATAGTTTGCTTTGGAGCAATCTTCATTTAATTTAAATTATGTTAAAATGCATTGGTAGTACTAACAACTTGCGGTTTGCTTCAGTTTAAGGTTCATTTTTGCTTTTGTTTCACTGTTTTATTTTGTTTCTAGGGTTTAATATATTAAGAGTAGGTTTTGAGGATATAGTATTTGAGGTTTTGGTTATTGATATTTAAGGGTTGATTGTTTAATATTAGGATTTTGAGCAATGAAATAATTAAAACTGGTGCACCCAAAGCATTTAATTCTTTTTTCCTTGTTTTCTGTCTGACTTTTTGTTTGTTCATTTCTGTCTCTCTGGCATGATTCTTTTCTTTTTTCCCTTTGGAGGGCAAGGGGTTGACAGTTCTGTGTAAACCAAGCAAACACGATAAAAGAAGTAGAAGGTGTGAGGAGGGCGGAAAGCACTTTGGATCTCATTATTCCTGGAAGTTCATTTATCAATTCTTAAGTAGATTGTTTACAGTTGCAATTGTTACTTCGTATTTATGATTTGGAGAAATATTCAAAATGGAAGTTCGTCTTTGCACTGGCTATACCATGATGCAGCCATACATGTGAATGATTGATTTTGTTCCAATTACTTGTGTCAGAAGAATCAACATAAAGTGAGCAAAACTCTTTTGATAAGACATAAAAACCATGGGTAAACCAAAAACATAGTTTAGCATTACCAAAAGGGTAAAGGACAGTAAACACCCCTGAGGTATGGCACAATACCAAATCACTACCTTGCGGTATGGTAAATGCCTTGAACCACCCTTGAGACTAACAGAGCCAACGGAATAAACGAAAATTCGTTCTACCCCTGTAATTCTCAAAAATTACATGGTGATAGTGATGGCTGTACTAGCTATTTTATTCTCTCTTCGGGTCTCTCTCTCAGATATATATATATATATATATATTTTTTCAAATCTCTCAGATAATCCATAATTCCATACTCTCAGAAAAAGTTGATTAATCATCACCCATTATTAAAAATATTATACCCAGGAAAAATAATAATGATTGTGGCAAGTACTATTGTGAATGGCGGTTGTTGTATCAGAAAGATAGACCGGATTTTTACAGTTGACAAAAATGCCCGGAATCATCGAAAAGATTGATGACGCACCACATCGGAGGCGACAAGAACGCGGCGGAGCTCAAGGACGAGAAAAAGCACGACGAGAAGATGGATCAATCCGGTGAGAAAAAGGAAGGCCTCGTGAAGAAGATCAATGACAAGATCCACGGCAGCGACGGCGAGAAGAAGGATGAGGAACGAGGCGACGGAGATAAGAAGGATGAAGGAGAAGAAGAAGCACGAAGGAGGCCGCAAGCATGGCGGCAGCAGTAGCTCCAGCGACTAGATCTAGATATAGTCGTATAGATCGTCTCCCCCAAAAAATTTATGCGGGCTTGCTGTTTGGAGTTGCTTCACAAAAAAGTCCCAAGGCCTCTTCCCATTTCAAAGACTTTATACAATACTCTGTTTTTCCAACTCTTCATCCCCATGAAAAAAAACAGAGCAACCGACACAATTCTAGAATTCGCCCATCACAGTTCAGTTTTTCCTAGTCTTAAGAGTCAGAAAAGCAAGCAGTAGTCAGTTTCGATTCACAGATCTCGTCGAAGTCTTGGTCCATGAATTCTAGAATTCCACCAGCACATTTGAACAGTGAATTGATTTAGGGCTTTTACAGATCAGAGACACACAAATTGAATTGAATGGAGAGCGGTGTTGGTGTTGTCGTGCGTGAATATGGCGGTGGTGTGGCTGCGGTGGTGTAGGTTTGATAAGAGGGAGGGAGGGTTAATGGACGTTCGTTTTGTTGTGGGCGATGTTCGACTGAGAGAGTTGTGTTGGCGGCGTGTTTTAGTACTGATGGTCGGAAGTAGTAGTAGTAGGAGGAGGTTGAAGAAGGAGAGAGGGGATAGATTAGTTAAGTGTGTATAATTGTGGGGATAATAATGATAATTCATTGTCTAAGGGGCAAACTTGTCCCAAAAAGATAGTCAAAGGTGGTCCAGTGTGTCTCCTAGATGGACTTGGACGGAAGGGTGGTTATTGTCACAGGTTTGGTTTAACAGAAGGATGGTTTTTGGTAATTTCCATACCACAAGGTAGGGTATAACACCATACCTCAGGGGTGGTTTGTGTCATTTACCCTTACCAAAATGCGTTTCTTGGATATAGCTAGATTTTTGACATGGTCTTGGTGATAATAATTGTAATGGATCATGGATAAAAAGTACTCCTAAAAATGACCAAAGGGTTATATGTACTGTGAGAAAGACGTCTTCCTTCTGAAGCTTATGATTTAATACGCTCTTTAGACTGCTTTTGGAGTGAAATGGATATCGCTAATCAGATTCTTGAAATAGATTCGGATAAGATTTGAGTTTGCTTGGAATGAGCAAGAGAGAGCAGAGATGGAGGGGAAGGTGATTGTAAAAATGGGAGAATAGAGATGATTGAGTTGAACTAAAAAGGTAGATTGAGGGTATTAGATGACTTCTTCGTTACGCAATTATTTCACCGTCCTCCAAGAAAAAGATCACAAATTGATGGGGGAAAGGCTGTTGGTAAGAACTTGTGATGGATGTAGGAGTAGCCTTTGTGATTTTGGTTGAATATAGTGATGAGAAGAACTTTTCCATAATAGTTAGGATCCAATTGGGATTTGTGGTCCTCGTCAATTTTGTTGTCAGGAATCGAAATTGGAAATGACTTTTCTATTTAAGAGAATATGGCGACTTGTATCTCAGTTTAGTTTTCATTTTTCAGTTTCTGCACTTAGATGGTGCCATCTTCTCAATTGCTACCCGCTTCATTCAATTTCGGGCTTACTAAACTAGAACTGGGGCCCATTGACTCGGTAACTGCTCATATGGGATTATGGTACATTTAAGCTCAGTCTTGTTTGTGAAAAACTTTCCCATGTCTTGAACTCTTGATAGTTTAAGTGGAAATCATATTCCTAATTTCCTGCCTATTGTTAGTTGACAAGAAGCAGTTAAGTGCTGCTGTTTGTTCTCTTGTTTTAGACAGCCAAGTCCAAAAATAGGAGTTCACGCAGCCCATGAATTCATGGAGTAATTGGAAATTAAATGATGGTGTGTGCTCTTATTTTTACAGCACGGCCAGTTGGAAATTAAAAGTTACTTGGAACTGTCACAATTTTACTGTGTGCTTGTTTCTTATACTACCTTCCCCCTGTACTTCCTCATTGAGTGAACTAGGAAAATGTGAAGAGCTAAAGCTGATGTTTTTATTATTCTCTCTTAACAGCTTTCACTTTGCGAGGACGACGAATTTATTGTACTAGCATGTGATGGTATCTGGTAAGTATTTATGCTTTAGATTCATTTTATTTTAAATTTTAGCTTCTTTTGGTTATTGTATAAAACTAAATTATTACTAGCTATAGGCTTTCTTCTTCTTTTGGTTCTGTTATAAATCCTATCGCTAAAGATGCCTCGTGGTTGTGTTGATGGGTCTTTGGTGTGTGTATGCGTGGGCTGATGAAAGGCTTCTTTCTATGTTATGTTTTGGTAGTACTACTGGGTCTCTTCCAGTTTCTTTTCTTCTTGAAGTTTGGGTGGCTACTGGCGACAGGATTTAATAAAAGGCACTATTTTCTTGCCTATAGACGGAAATGCATTTTTTTTTTCATTGTTAATATTTTCTTATGGTTCATGAGTGCTTATGTTATGTTCTAAGGTAGCCTTCACATTTTAAATTGAAGACCAAGTCTGTATGACTCCAGATTTATCTTCATTTTTCCTTTCTAAATTATTTTCAGGGATTGCATGACAAGCCAGCAGCTAGTGGATTTCGTCCATGAACAGCTGAAGACGGTAATTGCCTGAGACATTATATTGCAACTTATATATTTCGTTTTAGTTTTTTTTAGGGGGACTGTGTTTGCAGATCTGGGCAAGTTTGCAGGGAAAAGCTCAAATTGAACCCAAATTTGGATCTTCAGTCTTGTCCATTACATAGTAGGATCATTTCTCCTTCAAACCTGTATCGCCCAGTTCACTGAACTACCCGGACGCTGTTCCTGAGCTCCAGAATCAAAACTTCTTGTACAAAATGAACCAAGATACTTCATAATAGAAACAAAGGAGGTTTTAAAATTTGAAATGAAATCATGTTTTCATCTGAAATCATTGAATCCATCTGTTAGTTAAATATGCGACGGTTAGTATACATAGGCCTCGTTCAGACCCGGTGCCCTGATTCACCAAACAAGACTTCCTC
Source organism: Linanthus parryae (assembly GCA_023055425.1). Classification (NCBI taxonomy): domain Eukaryota; kingdom Viridiplantae; phylum Streptophyta; class Magnoliopsida; order Ericales; family Polemoniaceae; genus Linanthus; species Linanthus parryae. Next base: position 131,281,171 of record JALGPY010000001.1, read on the forward strand.
GCTAATTACACTGGTATATTTCTGATTCCGGCAACATGTGGTTGATCCTAGACTGATTCATCCACCATTATTGCCTACTTGCGTGCTCTCTCATTCTATTACTGACGTGAGTCCCCGGGATATGATGAGTATGAGCTCCATTTAGTGAAAGTTGCACTGAAAATGGCCAGCAGTAGGAGAAGTGGTGAGGTCAGGCACAACATAACATGTTTATATATCAGACCAGTCTTTTAGTAAGAGCCAAGATTTACTAAGTTGTTGTGTAGTGTTACTTGTATTTAAAAAAATGTTTTTTTTTGATGTTCTGTAAAATCCGAGCACAATAGAAATGCATTGGTCGTGTGAGGTCAGGCACAACATAACATGGTTATATCAGACCAGTCTTTTTATTAAGAGCCAACATTTACTATGTTGTGTAGTGTTTATACTTTTGTTATGTGAAATCTGCGCACAATAGAAATGCATTGGTCTTGTGGTTCTAGAATTTGCGAAACAGTCTGAGGAAGTCCTGTAGTGAAATAATAGTATATCAATGTTACTACGTATATGCAGGAGAAAAAGCTTTCTGCCGTATGTGAAAGAGTATTTGAGAAGTGTTTGGCACCCACAACTGCAACAGGCGAGGGATGCGACAATATGACCATGATCATTGTGCAGTTCAAGAAGCCCATAGAGCCTGCTGCTGCGGCCGAGGGACAACCATCATCCTCTGCTGTTGAAGCAGATATTGCTGATTCACAACCAGGTTCAACTGCTACTGACTGAATCAAGCATAGGGTAGATTCCATTTCGCGTTCAGTGTTGATTACAAGAAGATTGAAGAATTCCCCTATACTTTGGCTGAATAGTTTTCCAAAGTTCTTGGTTGTTGTAAATGATCTGGCTTGTACAGTTTGAATGGCTTAATCACAATTAAATTTGCTCTCTCTCTCTCTCTTTCTCTCTCTCTCTCTCTCTCTCCATGTTATTTGAACTCAGGGAACCAGGAAGCAACTAGTGAAATGTTGAAAGATGTGTCATTGAAAGAAATTCTCTTTGATTTTACTGCATGGATGATGGAACTCTTCTGTATCAACTTCTGGTAAATTGAACTCTGAAACACCCTATTGATGATTTGATGAAGTAATTATGTGGTGTTGGAAAAGGTTTTTATGCGTAATGGACTGGGTAGAAGACACTTTCACCCCATCTAGTTCCATTGAAGGACACCCCCTCTAGCTTTGAAAAGAACACTTCCACCCCTTCAGTCTGCCGAACTCGAAAAATTTAAACCCTGTATTCTTACTCAGTCAGGGATTGGGAACTGTCAGTAAGAATAGAAGACACTTTCACCCCATGTAGTTCCATTGAAGGACACTTTCACCCCCTCTAGTTTTGAAAAGAACACTTCCACCTCTTCAGTCTGCCGAACTCGAAAAATTTAAACCCAGTATTGTTACTCAGTCAAAGATTGGGAACCGTCAGTAAGAATAATTCTGGGACAAATTTGCCTTCATGTTTTGAAAAAATTGTAGGCAGTAGTATCCAATGCCATATTAGACTTTTTGCATGATATGGGTGAGGTCGAATTTGTCTCTAAATTTAGTTCAGTGACAGCCTGCACTCTGGTTATTATCAGAATTCTTGCCTTGTTTTGCTAACCAAATCGCTATGGTGATGAACGGAGTACATGATAAAGGAATAGGGGATATGGTGGGTGTTTGAAAAAAAGTACAACATTGCTCCCTTAGAAAAGGGAAGTGAGCATAGTTAATAAAATACGATACGGAAATAAAAAACATAGTATGGTACATACGAGTATTACAAATCTTGGAAAGACAATAACCTCCCCTACAACATGGATAAAATACGAGTTTGAATAATTTCACTTTTCACCCTTAAAAACCTTGACTCATATTTAACATATTTTTGTTCAAAATGAATATACTATTTATTAGAATAAATTTAAACTAATATGATGCTAATAACGTTATTTATAAAAAGTACCGGGTGTTCGGGCCTTCACTAATGTTACATACGCATAGTTTCAAAATAAATAGTATCCTCCTGTTTATAAACACGTGACACTTGAGACATCCACACATATATTAGTGTGACTTGATATTTGCAGATTTTTATAATATCTGATATTTAGCATAAGTTAAGTTTTATACATGCATGATAATGTGGTTATCTGTACATACATTCCATCTCTTATCCTGTCCTATCCAAATATGTTATTACATATACCTGCATCTTATCAGGTCTTATATTCCACTCTATCCAAAAGACAAAAGACTTTATCATGGCCTATTCAAGTTTAATTATATATTCTCTCTAAATAAAAATAAAAACTCTATATTTGATGGAGAAACACTCTTTAAACTTTGTTTAACTCATGCTACATTTAATATGCATGCGCACCTAATAGTCTCACATTTTAAGAATAAGATTCATGCTACATTTAATACAAATGTGCAAGTAATAGACCCAGTGCCGGCCCTAGACTTTCATGGGCCCTAGGCGATAGTTGAAAGTGAGGTCCCCTTTTACCATAACCATAATTGTGAATAAAAATACCTACTCAACTGTAGGGAGGCATATACCCCGCATTTTATCAATGGTTCGGGATTTTAACACGTAAAAAAGTGGGGGTGGAGGGGGGGGGGGATATAAAACATTACCTACTACAAAAAAGAAAGTTAAAATCTTTATAAAAAATTTACATTTCTTCCTTTCATAGATGCAAAATTACTGCTTGTTAACCCCATTTTATTCTCACGTCATCTTCTAAACCAGTTAGATTTCTTCCAAATGTTATCTACCTTATTTTTCTATTTTCACTATGTATTATAAATTTATGATATTACTCGTACACTTGAAAAAATACTATGGGCCCCTTGAAATTGGGGGCCCTGGGCGAACACCTAATCCGGCTAGTGGATAGGCCGGCCCTGAATAGACCTCACTTTTTTTCATAACACGGCTCAAGAAGATTCATACTACAAGTAATACGGACGCGCATATAATAGTCTCACATTTTTTTTATAACACATGTCAAGAAGAAGATTAATGCTATATTTAATACGGACGCGCACATAATAGTCTCATGTTTTCTTTATAACACGTTTCAAGAAGAAAAAGTAGGTTGTGCAAATCTTACGTTTTCTTTCCTTAAATTATTTAAGCGCGAAATGAAATTTACTCGCAGTAAACTTGTTTGACAATAAACTGATACATGTCATATTACTACATAGATTCTTGATTTCGACAACTTCATCAAACTCACTTGAATTTTTTATATCCTAAGAATAGTCAGTAGTCGAGCCTCATTTGGGTAAGGGATAAAAGAGATATGGGTAGTTTTTGTCCCAAGTGGACTAATGAATGTTTTGGCGGCTTGTAATGTAATACCGCGATTTTATATGAGAGGGTAACTTAATGATTTTAATATAATTTGGGGGTTATAATTTTAATTTACACAAGTTATAAATTGATTAAATTAAAGAATATGGTCGAAATTGTAGATTTGAGATATTATAAAGTAGTTGGATAATATTGTGGGGGATATTGTAGTTTAGAGAACTTAAAAACTCAGTTAATTAAAAGTTAGGGGAGGTAATTACATTTTAGATAAATATTTGTATGTATATACGTATAGTATAGTTTTCTTCAACCCGTATTTTATCCAACCCGACCCGTAAAATAGTATAACCCGGTAATGTTTACCGTATAATTAAACGTACCCGTATTTTTTGAAATAACCCGACCCAAGACACATATTTCTTCTTCCTCCTCTCTCGTTTTTCTCTCTTCCCGCTTGTTTTTGTTTTCACCCGGACACACACCCCCTCCATCACCATCCTTCTCCTCCACAACCCTCTGTCCCTACACCTCTACCTCCCTACACCCTAGTAACAAAATTCATCCCCCCTTTCTCCTCCAATTATTTTATATAATACTTCTCCTCTTCCTTCATTTTTCTTCACCAAACAACGAGAAAATTTTAGATACTCCAAGAGCACCACGTAAGCACGCCACTTGGTGCTTCACACCATTCATTAACTGACACACGTCCCACTAGGGTTAACCACTTCCCCTATAGGTTATTAAAAAAATCAGATTCTTAGCTATTTTATCTCTCCCACTCACCACACTTTTATTGCACATGTCAAACTGTGAGTGGAATGGAGCACCACGTGTACTTGCTCTATGAGCACATAATTACAAATCCATCCCCTTCCTCCTTGTTTCACCCGAACACCCACACACCCCTCCACAGCCACCATCATCATCTTCATCACCACCACCATGGCCACCTTCAGCACCACCACCATGCCACCCCATCACCCTCTCTTCCTTACCCCCTCTTAATCTCACCGTCACCCTCTCTGCTAGCAGCAGCAGCAACAACAACCCACATCACCCCACCACAATCGCCATCACCAACAACACCACCACAACACCACCTCCATCTCCACCTCCGACACCATCAACACCATCTCTTCCCACCTCTCTCTCTCTCTCTGCTCTGTCCCTCTCAATCTCACCTTCTCTCCCTCCCTCTCGGACCCAGCAGGAACAACACCCACATCGCCACCATCATCACCATCAACATCGCCACCATCACTGCCGCCATCACCACCGGAACCCCCTGCACACCCACCCCTATGTTCCATTCTCTCTCTCTCTCTCTCTCTCTCTCTCTCTCTCTCTCTCCCTCTCCCTTCCTCTCTGTTCGCCGGAACCAGAGACAGCCGGAACAACAAAAACTGCGTCCGAAGGCCACCTTCGAGCAGACCCGAGAGCCCGACCCGACGGGACCAGGACATCGTGCATCCTCCCTCTCTTCCTCCACTTTCAGGCGTTCCTCCATACTCCTAGGGGTCCGACCAGGCTCTAAGACGCGAGAGACCCCAACTCAAGCACCGGAAAGCCATATTTTCCGGCGAAGTCTCGACGAAACTTCGGCGATCGATTTCTCCTCCATTCGGTAACCAAATCCGTTAATTTTTGGCTTGAATCTGGTTAATCGGACTTGAATTTGATTTGTATAACATCAAAATCGAACGAGTACTAACGTATGAGGAGATTCATGATTGGGTTTTAGAAAATGAAGAAGATGAAGAAGATGGGGGTGATTTTGTCATTAAACAGAAAGTTATGGGTGCTAAGTGCTAACTCAGAAACTAATTAAGTTAGTAGGAGGGTGAATTAATGTCATATTCATAAAAGCTTGAGGATCTTGTTGTAGTTTACACAATCTGATTTTATAAATAAATTTAATATTTATTTTTAAAATAGTATTTGTAATTTCTTATATAATACACACACACACACACACACACATATATATGTACACCTATATAGATACATATTTTGTTATAGTAATATTTGTGTAAATTTGGCTATGTTATTAGTAGGGGTGTTCAAAAGCCCGAAGGACCCGCCCAAATCGACCGGTCCAAGCGGGACCTACACGAAATATAAAGGCAATGGGGCTAAATGATCGATTTCGGGTATGCATAGTTTTAACCCGCCCAACTATCGATTGATCACGATTTTCGAAACGTTTCGGTCGGTTAGCCCCAAACCGCCCCGCCCAACATGTACACACATTTTTTTTTATATCATAGTAAACTAGTAAGTATATAAGTTTAACATAATACACTTATTCAAATGATTGATTATATAATGAGTCGATACATAATTTACTATCTCTTTACCTTATATATTAGTTTACTAACCCGAGATAGTTGGGTTGGGAAAGAAATATTGGTTTCACCCGCCAAAACCGCCTCGCGAACACCCCTAGTTTATGAACTAAATATTTATAGTTATTTTGTGAAAAATATTTCTAGCCACTAAGTAATATATATAGTTGGTTCAAATTAAAATGTAACTACTCTAATCACATAAGTTAAAAGACGATTTTATTTTAACAAGGATATTGACAACAATTCTTTTTTTAAGGAACCTACACGAAGGTAGGGCTATATATACTCGCTTGCATTAACATCGAGCTCCCAACCCGTAAGAAAAAGTGGGGGGGACATAAATATTAACCCACCCAACAAGAGACATACAAAGCCCAAAACAAAACTATACAAAGACAGAACCCAAACAGAGAAAAGACTAATTAGACCCAGGCCCATTACCGAAACGCTGACCGTCTGCGGCTAGAATTTTATCAACAAAGCTCGGCGGTTCATCAATGTAAGAGTGATTGCTCTTATCCGTCAGACCCCTCTGCGCCACTTCATGAGCAGCTCGATTCGCTTCCCTTCGAGCATGACTAATCCGATCCCCAACACCATCCAGTACATAGTTTCTGGCTTCATTCATGAACCAGCTTCGTTCGTTGTTAGCTTCAATTGGGTTCTTCAAGCTCCAGTACACCTCCTTGGAATCTGTTTCTGTTTTTTTAACCAGCAAATCGACACTTGAAGAGATTTTGCTTCCCATTCTCTAGATGTAGCATGAAATTCGATCTGTTGACTATTGGCCGCAATAAATTGAGCTTGGTGATCTCTAACCACACAGCCAAACCAATTCTCAATTTGGTGAAGAATAGGATCCCCTCTCCAGATGCCTTTGAAAATTTTGCATTTTAAGAACAAGTGGTTGATCTCTTCCTTCTCTTTCTCACAGCAAGGACACCAATCAGGTATCTTCAGACCTTTCTTTATTAGATTATGTCTAATTGGGATATAGCCCTTATAAAGTTTCCAAGCAAAAACTCTCAATTTGTTTGGAACATTCAGACCCCATATTACCTTGTTCACATTGAAAGCTTGACCAGTACTAGTCCCTTCTGAAGCTACCCCCATAACATCCTGGTGCTCAGCTCTAAACGCTACGTGATATCCAGAAGCCACATTATAATGACCATTTTTAGAGAAACTTCAAGCCAACCTATCCGGAGGTTTAACATTATACAATGGAATCTGTAATATACTCTGTGCTTCCTCTTCTGAAAAATTGCGAGTTATCTTGTCAATATCCCACTGTCCAGACCCATTCATGAGTTGGCTAACTTTCGCATTCAGGCCCAGATTAGGATAACTGTAGCTCCTTCTGCCTCCATCAATAGGAATCCACTTACGCTTGTAAATAAGTGTGCTCTCACCATCACCTACTGCATGTCTACAACCTGCTAGCAGAACATCCCTTCCTCTTATCAAACTCCTCCACAAAAATGAAGGCCTATAACTAGGGATGGCAATATGGTCCGATCCATCTGAGATCCAAGCGATCCGAGCCGAATGGGTTGGATCCAAATCCGATCCAACGGAAAATGGATCGGATTTGGATCCGGAAAGCCAGACCCGAACGGATTTGGATCTGGATTTGGATCTGAGGGTAGATCCACCGGGTTCCGAGCCGATCCGATCCGACGTATATGTGTGCTTTACAAATATACCCTTATTACCTCACCACGTACATTTACAATGTAGTTACTCAAACCTACAAAGCTATTTCTTTTATTTTTTAGGCTTCATAACTTACGAACATGACTTAGCATATGCAATAGTGTTTACTTTTTTAAGTTCTTTCTGTTTTATTGCAGAATCAAGCCGGCGATCCGAATCTGATCCGACTATGTACTATATGGATCCACGGATCGGATTTGGATCATTTGAAGGAGACCCGATCCGATCTGATCCGAATCCGGTGATGATCCGAATGGATCTGGATCGGATCTGGATCTCATTTCTCCTGGTTGGATCTGGATCGGATCTGGCCTGATCCGATCCGGATCCGACCCGTTGCCATCCCTACCTATAACCCAGGGAAGCTTCTAGAAAAGTTTCATGGTTGAAGTACTTACCCTTTAGCTCTCTTGCAACTAAAGAAGTAGGGTTACAAAGGACCCTCCATCATTGCTTTGCTAAAAGAGCAAGATTGAACGATTCAAAACATCTAAATCCAACACCACCTTCAACTTTGTTCAAGCAAAGTCTATCCCATTTGCGCCAATGAATTTTCTTTTGTCAGCTGTTCCACCGCACCAAAATTGGGTCATTTTACTTTGCATTTCCTTGCACGTAGTAGATGTCATAAGAAAGCAACTCATGACATACATCGGAATTGCTTGAACAACTGGTTTAATAAGAACATACCGTCCAGCCGTGCTAAGATATTTCTCTTCCCAACCACCCAATTTTTTAACCACCTTCTCAGTAACATGAGCAAAACGAGATCTCTTGTCCTTTCCCACATAATTAGGGAGGCCAAGGTACTTTGAATGACCTGCAACAGCTGAAATCTGTAAAATTTGGGCTATCTCCACTCTTCTTTCTTCAGGCACTTTAGGGCTAAAACAGAGGGCTGATTTTGCATAATTTATGCATTGCCCTGAAGCTTTTTCATAAAGAGTTAAAATTTTCTTAAATTCAGCAGCCTCTTGAACAGACGCCCTGCCAAACATCACACTATCATCAGCGAAGATTAAGTGCGATACAGAAGGGCATTCTCTAGCAGCTTTTACCCCTTTCAGCTTCCTTCTCTACATTGAATCCTTTAGAAGGCTAGTTAGTCCCTCCGAAATCAAAAGAAAAAGGTACGGAGAAATCGGATCTCCTTGCCTTAATCCTCTACTTGGGATGATTTTAACCATAGCCTCGCCATTTATTAGCACTGAAAACTGAGGGGTAGAAACACATCTCATAACTAAGCTCACTAATTGCTGATGAAAACCCAACTGGATTTGAGAAATCCCCATTCAACCCTATCATAGGCCTTAGACATGTCCAACTTCATTGAGAAAGTCCCTATAGTTCTAGTCGACTTTTTAATCGTGTGCATAGTCTCAAAAGAAACTATAAAATTATCAGTAATCAGTCTTCCAGGTATAAAAGCACTTTGAGATTGATCAATAACCTGATTCAGGACTTTCTTTAGCCTATTATCCAATACCTTCGAAATCACTTTATAGCTGAGATTGCAAAGGCTGATTGTCCTATAATCAGCCACATCTTTCGGGTGATGAATCTTAGGTATTAAAGCAATACAGGTAGAATTAAGATGAGTAATATCCTAATCATTATTGAGTACCTGAAGCACCATATCCGTAAAATCCTGACCGACAACATTCCAATATTGCTCATAAAATAGAGCCGGCATACCATCGGGACCCGGGGCATTAATTGGATGCATCTGAAAAAGAGCTTCCTTCACTTCCCACACCTCATAATGCTTAATCAACTCAGCATTCATCTGATGATTAACTTTTTGTGGCGCAGTTTGAAGAACTTCCTCCATTTGGCAATCTGTAGAGGAAAAAATGGATGGAAAATAGTCCGTAAAACATTTAGTTACAGTAGGAATATCAGTGCACCACAGTCCTTGCGCATTGTTTACTCCTGTAACTATGTTCCTTCTTCTTCTCTGTTTTGCTCTCTTGTGGAAGTAATTTGTGTTTCTATCTCCTTCTTTCAACCAAGTAGCTCTAGGAACCTGTCTCCACATGAGTTCCTCTATTTGCAGAATTTTATTCAACTGAGTTTCTAACCCTTTGATTTTGTGCAGATTGTGTATACTTGGCTCAGCAGCTCTTGCAGAATCCAGCTGTTGGAGAATGTCTTTCTTGGCAGATTCTCTAAACTTCATTTTCTTGTTACTCCACTTTTGTGAATCTGCACCAAATTTTTGGACCCTTTGCTGAAACTGTTGAATGTAGTCTGGACTATGAATGTTGTTCCAATTCTTTTGAATAATTTTCTCGCAATCTTTCTCCTTTGCCCATTGAGCAGCAAGTTTAAAGCTACTCTTCTTAGTTTGTAGCATATTATCTTTGTCCTCAACGTGGATGATAATTGGTCTATGATCCAAGGTAGATGCTTGCGAATGAGTAACATTAATTTTACCATACAGACTCATCCAGTTTCCATTAGCCACCACCCTGTCTAGGCGCTTTTTAACATTATGCACTCCCACTCTCTCATTATAACAAGTATAGATGTAGCCATCAAAGCCCATGTCAGTGAGTTCACATTCTTCTAGTGTATCCACAAAAGTTCTTATATAGCTTTTGTTAGGCATACCTTTCCCTTCATACTTAGAAATTGACATAATTTCGTTAAAATCGTCACAGAACATCCATGGAGCATCACGAGTCGGTTTTAATCTCTTTAATAATTCCCATTAAAGATACCGCAGGTGTGCCTCATGATTCCCATAAAAACCAATAAAAATAGAACCATTTACTCACATCATTAACATCTTGCACAGTACAATGAATGTAAAACTGACTAAAATTTAAAACATTTACCACTACAGAATCAGTCCAAAGCAAAGCGAGGCCTCCACCTAGACCACGTCTTGGAACCCAAAGAGCGCTTTGGTACTGAAGCTTCAATCTCAGTCTTTCACCTTTATTTTTAGCTAACTTAGTTTCAGAAAAGAAAACAAGCGTAGGTAACTCTCTCTTCATCGTGAAGTGAATTGAACGCACAGGGATTTCCCAATCCTCGTACGTTCCAATCTAAGATTTTCAAGGCGTCCCACGGGGGTGGTCCGCTCCCCCCCCCTCCGATATCCGAAGAAGATTATCGTCACCTTCCTCAATAACTTTTCTTCCACTCTTAGCACCCACACTGATCTCCACAGTTCCTTCACCCTTTTTCTGATTCACTTGCTGTCCATATGGTTCACCATCAGTTATCATTATCTTTGAAGCTTTAGCCCTATGAGTCCTGGAAAAAATCTTCTGCTTGTAACCTTGTATGGCTTGTACATATTTCACCCCACTAACAACAGCAACCTCCGTTCCTTAACTTGATTGCACATGCTTTGCCGATGGAAATTTATTATCCTCTTTCGCCACAGATTCACCCTCATCTTCAATGCCAACTTCCTCCGAAACACCGAAGAGAGCAAAACCATTCAGATCGATATGGTTTATTTTTCCATTTTTTCGTACAGATTCCATCATGGCTAAAGCCTGAATCCAATAACCGTAATTTTTTTTGGCAACTTCACCCCTTCTAACAGCCTCCTTCGCCACTTGACAGTGATCACACATGAACGACACTTTTCATACCTAAAAGTTACCCAAGGCACTTGACCCTCAGCAACTCGGATCTTTGCCCCCCCTCGAAACGGTTTTTTGAGGTCTAGAAGAACATTAATCCTCATACACCTTCCCTTCAGAATTCCTTTTACCAGTGTCCGATCCTGCTGCCACCGTCAGACCTCCTGGAGGGGCTCCCCAAATCTGAATCCAGAATAACCCTTTGCTTAATCCATCAGTTTCATGTCCACACATTGTTCCCACCTATTCCGAACAACCATTTTATTGTTGATTAGCCATGGTTGTCCCGACATCACACGATCCATGTCGCCAACCTTAGCAAAAGTGAACTGGAACACCCCTTCTCCCAAAGGGAAAACTTCAAATCCTTTTGGTTCATTCCTGACAACTTCCATTGCCTTCTGAATTTCAGTAGCATTCAGAGGCTTAGTTGTCCAAATTTACCAAAGAGGCTTCTTTTACAGATTTCGGTGCCCTCTATAACAGAGGAATCATAAAGAAAGATCTCATCATCCTCCAAGCCATTGAGAGACATGGCAAGAAGTTCTGCTTCTAAGCCAAAAAATTGTCCATCAGATTGCTCCCCCTTGTTTGTGGATGAAGACACCATTGTGTTTAAGAATTGAAGAGAGGAATGATTAGAAGAATGAAAGAAACCAGTTTACGGTAGTTTAAACCAATGAAGTTAGTGTAAACCATGGCGAAGCCACCCTTTATAGCAGCTAACCACCCTTACGGAAGGTGGTAACTGCCACAAAACTGACGGAAGTGGTGGCCAACTTCCAAAAACTGCCCATTGTACCCACTAACCCACAACTCAACGTGTACCAGAGAGCAGGAGAGATGTGAAGTAAATTAGTGAGCCATTAAACATAGTTTAATTGCTTGATATTGACAACAATTAAATATCTATAAACTACTTTATTGGAAATTTTATGAATAAAAATATATTGTAAGATAAAATGGTGTTTTAATAATTTCCTAAGTATGGAACAAAGCTAGAATTAACATCCTCTTGGAATAAACATGCTATTAGATATATTAAAGTTAAATATATTTTTTGTGAAATAATACTATTTAGTAAATTCTAAAATTTACTATTAGTGGGTTTATGCCTAAATATGTGTTTAATTAAATATGAGTTTATATAATAATTCTTTAGCTAATTATAAATCTGCCACTTTATTTACTAAATGACATATAAAAGAATACTTCTTGTAAGTGTCTTGAAACTTATTCTAAATAAATAAATAGGGAGTTTGGCTTGGTTTGAAAATTTAAAATAAGAAGTTAACTCAATAATTAGAACATTCATTGCATTACTTGCATTATACATGATAGTTGAAATTGAGATTCGATTATAAATTATAATTTGTAGACGACTTGTTCGTAGACGAATGCTACGTCTACCCGTATGAGCTTTGCTATTTCTACTAGAGGTGAGTAAACATGCCAGGCTTAGAGCCATATCTTCATTCGTGTCAGAATCGTGATTTTGATTAAATCTCGTCTCAAAATGAATGATTGCTTTATGTGTCTTCCTTGAAAGCTTGTTTTTCTTATCAATAAATTATTTTTGAAACTCTCACATGAAAGTAATAACACATAATAACGTAAAATGGAAAGAGTTGTGCGGGTGAATAGTATTTGGTTACTTATTTATTTAACTTCGCCGAACTTAGCCCCGTGTCGCTCCATGTACTTACCCTTCTGGCCGCGAGGAGTATTTAGGGGGTGTCGACACTTATGGTCATGGTTGCTAGTGAAAGGAAATGATAGATCTTCCCCGTATCAACAAGATGATAAAATGAATTTTTGAGAAATTGATGTTTATAATTAAGACAATAAAAGTTTGGCAATATATCCCCGCTATCGAGATACAGAGGAAAATTGAAGAACTCATATTGTGAACAAGAAGTCTTACTATGTTTCTTTACTATGTAAGGCCATGCTAAGTTACTTTATTAATATGGATATCTATTCCTTATGCTCAAAATGAAAATGTTATTCATAATCTGTTTACACGTTTGGGTGTTTGCTTACTCAGCATTTCTTGCTGACTTTGGAAAAACCGCAGTCTTTGTTTCATCCCCCGCATGTCTAGGAGAAGGGAGCTCGGCATAAGGGGATCGCGATATCATGTAATGTTTAGTAGTTGTAAATAAGCTGAACTCTTAGTTTAATTCCACCTTGTGTAATAGTATGCAAAATATTCAGTTGAGACAATTCACAAGTTTGTAATATATAAATATGTTGGTGTTTGTTTCGGTTTCCATTATTACCCGCGTCTGAGAGCCATCTAGATTGTGGAGTGACACCACCCGTACTTCTCCTTCGACGGAATACGGGGTGTCATATGTAGTTTTCTTTTGTCAATAACAACGCGTATCGACTCCGAACACGTGTCATTCTGGAGTTATTTCTCGGTCGATTGACCATCTGTCGATTTTCCTGGTTGTTCATGGTTGTAATTTATTTTTCCACATTTATTGTCTCGGTTTTCCCTCAAGATCGGCGGTTCATGCTCTTTTGCATTGATTGCAATTGCTATCGCTTCGAGTTTCGTCGATTGTGGTTCCCCGTGCTTGGAGGTTATGGCTATAAAATGGCCTGTTGTTATTTCATTTTTCTCATTCCAGATCTTCTTCATCACTTGAATGATTTCTCTCTCTTTCTTCTTTCATTCTTCAAACATTAATCTTATAAGAGGATTTTCCGATTCAGAAGAGAGTTTACAGTGAGGAGAAGCGCTTTGCTGTTGCTTATTTATTTGGTGGATTGAAGAAGCGAAACTGTGATGTTTCTTTCTTGAATCCTCCAACGATGTAGTCGGCGCTAGGCTAATTTTGCCAAACAAGAGCTTCGATATCCTTCTCTGACGAGGAGATTGTGGTAGAGACGTCGGTGCTGTTTGTGAATCCTTCGTTTCACTTCTTGAATTCACTAAATGAAGGTTTCCTGAACGGAGTTCGGTCTGCGAAGCTCAACTCCGCTGTGTGCACTAATTCAGCCCGAGGGCCGACCAGCTTTCACAATTTTCTTTGGTTTCTACCTGCAGAGACTGGGATTTTTAGTGATTGGAGGTACCTGTTTCACAACCTGCCTAGGTCACGAAGCCATGTGCTGCTATTGGAAGGAGGCAAGATGGATGCGATCTTCCATATGCTTCAACTCCGTCGAAGGTGGAGTGAACGGTTGCGACAAAAGATGCATGTCTCGTTGACTGCCAATGTTGTCACGTCTGGTGCCTCCTTCTGAAAAGGATAAGGATTCGGGGAGGTTCAGGGACATTTTACATGGAAACACGGCGGGGCGAATACTTTTATTTTTCGTCGAACCAAAGCCTACAAGAACTTGAAGAAAACCTCCAAGCCAGCAGCGATTTTAAAGCATGAAGTGATTATGGAAAAGGTTTGGAAGTTTGGATCTTTTTCGCGTGCTTGCTTCTTCTAGCTCGCGTATCTTTCTGCGAAGATTTTCAGTTGTTTATTGCCACTGTACTTTCTGTAACCTCTATAGAGGCCCCTTTTTGTAAGTGTTACCACTTATGAATGATAGGCTTGACCATTTAGACTTTTTTCCTACAACATTTCCCTTGTTGTCGCCGACATTTGTGGGATGGACTTTCATCGTTAACTGTGAACAAATTTTAGTTTATTATGTCTGCGATTTTTTTTTTTTTTTTTTTTTTTTTTTTTTTATTTTTTTTTATCAATAACTGTGAATGCGTTTTGGGCTGCCATGGCTGCGATGGACATTTTTTTTTAGATGTTACCATTAACTGTGAATGAGTTTTGTATTTGTCATAGCTTGGCTTTTATCTTTGCCATTTAATATGGTGAATGGGATTTATTGTTGTCGTGGTAAGGGTTTTTAGCTTTGCCATTTAATCTGGTAAATGGGATTTATTGTTGTTGTGTCAAAGCTTTTTAGCTTTACCATTTAATCTGGTGGGCTTTATTGTATTTCTTTTCAAAAAATTGTCTTACTTTCCTCCATTCACTACGCATGGGCTTACCCGTTGCCATCTTTTTAAAAGTAGGACACTCTGTTGTCACTTTTTTCGAAAACATGGCCTAACTCTTTGCCGTTCAATACGAAGGGCCTTATTAATGCCATCTTTGCAAAAGGGGGAACTTTTACCATTTTCATGCAAATGACCTTAACTGTGCCATTAACTGCGAATGGACTTGACTTTTACCACTACTGCGAATAGGTGTAGCTATGCCATTTGCTCATATGGGCTTCTCTTGTGCCATTAGATGGGAATAGACTTAGGATTAGATTGACTCATGGTAGCCAAAAAATGAGGGCTCCAAGGAGGGAGGATCTTTTTAATTCTGCCCGCGAAGCGTTTGGCAGGGAAACAACAAGACATGTGGTGAGTGAAAAGTTGAAATGAGAAGTGAGGGGGATAGTGCAATGTACCTTTTTGTTAAGTTGATGTCCTCGTAAGAGGAAGTGTCAATCCCTTTTCCCTTATTCTCCTTCGCAACATGCGACAATTCTGGGTTATCCCGCACATTCTTAGACAACTATGTAATCGTTAATGTCCCCTCTTTTGCCTTGGCATCGATGAGGTACCTCAGCTTCCTGCAACAATAGTAGGCTGCATGACAGCGTCGTGGCACTGGCACCACCTTGGATCGCGCATATGATCCTTTGTAGATGAGTCTTCAAGAGGAGGTAGGACACCGTCGCGGCGCCATTGTTTGCACATCCTGATAAGTTTTCGGAAGGGGTAAGGCAGAAGTTGTGGCGAAGCCTTTGTTTGAAAATTTGGGGAGAGCCTGATTTTTGGTACTTCTGAGGGTACGCGAGCGTGTTGATTTTTGTCTCATGTTCCCTTTTGAATGGGACTTCTGTAGCTTTCAATTTCAGGGGCTGCCTGATGGAAATATTTTCGGAGGAATGCTTGGCATACGCATTCTTATTCCTCTGATTTTCCATGACGGGCTTGATGTTCCTAGTTCTCTCGAGAAGCCAGGAGAAAGTGAGGAGATCATTGTTGATAAGTAGCTGTTTGTATTAAGGAACATTCCTTGCAGACAAATTTCCACCAGCCATTGTTTGGTAGCATCCTTCACGCATTCCAAGATTTTAGGTGGAAGTTTCTGATGAAAGTAACGCCGCCCTCATGATCCTTCTGGGTCATCCGCGCCAAATGGATGGTCGCGACCTTTTGCCCGACCTGGAAAAACTTTGTGTAGAACTTTTTATCCATGTCGTCATATGTCTGTATGGAACCAGGCTCGAGGAGCCGATACCAATTGTATGCGACCTTTCTTAAGATCTTTGGGAACTCCCGCATCCTGAAGTTCTTGTCTACACCGTAGTGTCCTTAGGAGGTCGATGAATCACATGACATGTTCGTGCCGATACCACTTGTTCTTGTTCATGTTCTCATCAAACTTTTTGAACACGGGCGCCTTGTATTCCTCGGGATTGGGCCTCTCGTAGATTTCCATGGGAATCGGCGGCAGGGGGGGATTCGATGTTGGGAGTTGCAGAGAGATTGGGATTCTGACTGGCCATAAAGTTGGCTAGTTTTTTCTCTAGCGCGGCTATGGTTTGCGCAGACATGCCGGAGGGAGTTCTCCTGCGGATTTTACCCGAAGTCTTTGAGCAGCTGATCTGCGATGTATGGGTCAGAAGGATGGTAGTGCGAACTTCTTGGTTTGTTATGTTTACGACCATGGGAGTCCCATGTTCGCGGGGAGCTGATGAGTCGGACAAACTGTAGGGTTTTGATCATGGTACGCAGCAGAAGAGAAATCATGACAATGGTAAGAGAAATCATGATGACGATCCGATCAAGACCCTCCAAGGATCACAGGAAGAGAAATCATGACGATGGTAAGAGAATGCTGTTATGTACCTTTGAGGTCTCCTTGATGAATTCTAACGAGAAAGTTATCACGTATCTACGGTTGATCCACGTCTAGAGGTGAGATCTAGATCTTCCAAACGCCTTGTGCTAGCTAGGAGGAGTGGAAGAGGATGAATAAATCACGCAACGGAGCACCAAAGAGAGGGGCGGCCTCTCTTGTGGCCGACGGGATGGGCGGACGACAAAGGGGGCTTTGGCCTCCTTGTTGTCATTCTCTCTCCTTCCTTCTCGCCTACTCTCTTGTGGATAAGAGCATAAGTTGTAGGGAAGGAAGCTAGGAGCATCCTTTATATAGTCCAACAACTCGCTGTTTACTACATAAAGGCCCATCCTAATCCTACTAGAATTCGGATTAGTCCAACTTGCATATTAGTCCTACTAAGTTCGCAAATTGTTGCGACTTGATCCTTCCAATTAATTAATCATATTAATTAATTATTTCCCAAGTCTAGTTCACCTCTATTTGACGTGTGACCCCATAGGTTCTACTTTGTTGGTAGTAACTATTTACTAATATGGAGCGGCCTCTAGAAAGACATCCATTCTAGCCAACAAATAGAATAGTCATCATGACAAACTGATGTGCAAGTATTGTTTCATCCCTTTGTCTCAATATCCGGATTGGAAACGAGATATACAAGTCACACACGTATATCCAATCCACATTTCCTCGATCCTGGGAATAGCCTTATTCGTGCAAATAACATCAATATCCTATATTGCTTTATTTGAGTCTGGCCAGACATTCTATAAGCACTATCCCTCGAGTGGCCTAGGATATTTGCTCCCGTTATGTGGGAGGGACAAATTCGATCTACGTATACTACGATCTCTAATCTTGCTTTTATTTTATCCGCTACACGCCTTTATGGCTACCCAGTCACGGTGTAGCATTTGACGCTACCAAAATCACAATAATCCACAACTAGATGATCTAGTAACTTCAAGTCTAAGGATGACAATACCGTTGTCACCGCGAGAAGCACTTGTGACTTCACATAACATGTATGTAGCCTTCTCGGAGTTGGGTCATTCCGGTATGCCATTACACCTAATGCGTACCCATGTGTTGGATCATGATATCTCCATATCAATAAACCCCATACTAGTCTATAGATGATTGTCCCATTAATCATTATAATGGACTAGGGATATTTAAGATAAACAACACAATTGTAAATCTAAGGACTTCATTATATTAAATATCCAATAAATAATACAATGAATATTCTATCCAATTTATTGTTCACACTAAACTAGATTGCCTCTAGGGCACCTATTCCAACACAAACGCCTTCTGCCTGGGGTTTAATGGTCTTGAGAGTTTCCAGGGATGTTTCCAGATGACACACCAGCCCCTCGGTGCAGAGGTGGTGAAGGAAGAGTGGCACTTGAGGTCGGAAATCCTATCGCATCATGTATGTTTGATACCTCGAGAGTGAGCAAATAATGTTTATGAGCATTACTCTTAATGCATACCGATTTGTTGGACCGTGATATCCCTATATAAATCCAACCCCATACTAGTCTATAGTTGATTGTCCTGTTAATTAATATAATTGACTAGGGATATTTAAGAATATAACATTTATTTTCTAAGGACTTCATTCATGTTAATATATCTCCATATCGATAACATAATGAATAGTAAATCTACACGTGTCACAAGAAATAGATGGCCTCTAGGGAATATTTCCAACAGTCTCCCACTTGCACTAGAGTCAATCTCCTGCATCATATGCCTATTGACCTAGCGCGGCCCTCATGCTTTCACTGCGCGAGGTAAGAGAGACATCTACCGATATTTTGCAAATATTCACGTCTCCTCTATCAACAACTTGATTGAGATTGAATATTCTGAGTAAGTGCATCTTATGCATTTATATACTCAGCCCTCTGTGTTAGAATCGGCAACTGAATCTTGCATGGAACCTTTCCAGCTCACAGTCCCTCCCACTAGTGCAAAACATAAAACTCGACTATAGTCTGAAATCTTCTTTATTAGATTAGAATTTCTCATCACTGTAACCCCTTACAGTAAACTCTTCTTATCCTCTATTTACCAAGAATTCATCCTAAGTTACTCTCAAGCATTTTAAGGATAATCTTGATAATTATCCAATGACACTTCACCCAGATTTGACTGGTATCTCTGTGTCATACCATATGACATATCTGGCTTAGTACATAACATGGCATATCTCGTGAATCTCATTCATACGGTCCTTTCTCAATCTAATTGGAAAGACAATTAGTTCTTCCAAAGATTATTCCATGTGACATGGGTAAGAATCCATATTCTTACATGTTGAACCCTTTCAACACCTTGTCAATATATGTACCATGAATCATGCTGAAAAACTAATTTGATCTATATACATAGATCTTTATAGATTGTCTCGCCTAAGTCTATTATTGGAAATCAATTCTCTAGTCAATCTTTAAAAGATTGCATAGTAGATTTATTCCCAATGATTAGTATGTCTCTACATACAAGACCAGAAATATAATTGTGCTCCCACTAACCTTCTTGTAAACACAAGCTTCATCTTCTTTCTCGATGCAATCAAACCATTTGATTTCATCGTTAATCGAAGATTCCAACTCCGAGAAGCTTGACCTAATCCTTAGACATATTGCTGCAAGCAAGATGCGAATGGATTTAAGCATCACAATTGGGGAAAAGATTTCGTCATAGTCTACACTATGAACTCACCAGAAACCCTTACTCACCAGTCATCCCTTAAAAGTAATCATATTACCATCCATGTCGGTCTCCTCATAACCCACTTGCACCCTATGGGTCCTACCCTTTCAGGTTGTTCCACCAAAGTCTATAGTTTGTTGGAATACATGGATTCCATATCGTATCTCATGGCTCCAAGCCATTTCTGAGAGTATGGCCCACTCGTGGCCTCTTCATAGGTTGTAGGCTCATCTCTATGAGCAATATATCATGGGTTATGAGAAATCCACATTTCTCTAGTCCCTTGACATATCCTACCTGACCTACAAAGTCCTTATGTTATTTAAGTAGGTTGCTCCACAACACCTTGTGATCCTACTCATGTTCCATCAAAAGGATCAATGTTATTATGTGATTCTTGAACTCCTTCAAGTTCTACTATCCTCCCACTGTTTCTTCTAGAGACATTCTCTATCTAGAAACACAACGGTTCGAGCAATAAACAATTTGTTTTCGATTGGATTGTAGAGATAATATCCCTTGTTTCCTCAGGATATTCCACATAATACATTTATCCGATTTGGGTTCAAGTTTATCTGTAAACTATTTACATAAACTTCATAATCCAAATTCTTTATGAATAACATAGTAGGACACTTCTTAGTCTCTCATATGTTTTTTTTCATAATTAATTCTAGATGGAACGAGGTTAAGGGCGAAATTTGCTGTTATTAGAACATGGCCCCTAGAAGTAAACTGGAAGTTGTGTTTGACACATCATGGATCGATCCATGTCCAACAAGGTATAATCTCTCTTCTTAGACACACCATTCCATAATGGTGTTCTAGGTAGAGTGGGTTGGGATCACATCCCATACTCCCTTAGATGCTCAAACTCTTGGCTTATGTATTCTTCTCAACGGTCCAATCATAGAGCCATGATACTTTGGCCAAGCTGGCTCTCTACTTCATTCTTGAATTCCTTGAACTCTTCAAATAATTCTTATTTGTTTCTTCATAACATACACAAATCCATATTTCTCTGATCCCATTAGTAAATATGATGAAGTATTGAAAACCATCTTTAGTATTTTTCCAAGTGAGGTTCATATCATTATATGCAAACCTCTTGGTTTTAATGTTACAGATGAAATTATCATGATCAAGGATATACAATATACTTAGACAAAAGTGCATTACAATAACGCATTTTATCAAAATAAATGGAACAACATTTGTCCATTATTTTAATAAAAGATTTTTCTTGTCAAAACAAGAAACTATGATAATGTCCCTACTCAAAGTAGTGACATAATCGTATTTGTCTAATTCATGGATAATTTCTAAAAGGTATAAACAATTCCCTACGGCTAATTTCAGCAACTCCTTACTTCATTGCCATGCGTGTAGGTTTATTTCTTTATTCAATTGTCTATATCTCTTGAGATCCTCCACATTTCTATAAATGTGAGATCCTCATCTAGTATCATATACTCATGATGATGAGATAAACACATTGATTTCTATAACAAAAATACCTAATTGGAATTCATAATTCATTTATTATTTCCTTCCAGGTACTTTGGGTAGTTTCTCTTCCTCCAGACCACCTGTGAGAACTTTAAGGTAACTTGGTTCTTTAAACAAGCTTGCTTTATACCCATGGGGTCGGCGCAAACCTTTTGCCCTTACCCATGCTGTTAACCATTAACATGTTTTACCTTTAGCCCTTTATGAGTGCTTTGTATAGCGATTCTCAATCATATTGAGTAAATCATCTTTGAACAACAATATAATTGCATCCAATGCAATTCTCGGTCCATTTAGGAGAATAACCATTTATTCATTATCTATCTCATAGATAACTCCCAGTCTCTAAGCTTTCAATCCTATTGAAGTAGCTTAGTTGCGCTTTACATCTTACTTCAGCAGTCACACATTACTAGCTTGTGTCATCGCGTCATATCTTGATGAACTAAGTCGCCTTGCTTTGGCAAGCCCGAACTTATTCCCTCTTGAGCATGATGAGTGCTAAGCAAGAGAGCGAAAAGTGGAGCAACACTTCAAGCCTTTCATGACAAGCTCTCATTTTGTAAGATATTCTTTTAATGTATGATCATATCATACGCCTCCATATTACTCATCTTGCTTCCAAAGCTCAGAGTTCATGGGAGCTGACATGAGACAAGTTACATCGAAAGAACCATTCTTTGATGTTCCTTTCATAAGGCTTTTAGTGTGTCTAGGTAGTCGGGGGGAAGAGAACTTTATGCTCTACAATGTATAACATTTTTCCTTCATACGAGAACAATTCTCAATTTTATACCAGTCTAAAATTAGATTCCAGATAGCTTGTCCTTTTGAGGACATGAAGTCACGTTTTGTTTGTTTAATGCGATGAGTATTCAACACAAAAGGATTTATGCAAAATATTGTGACGTATGACTATATTCAACAAGGACTTAAATTGTTAAATATAGCTATCTTGATGAACTAAGTCGCTAATGGCTTTTGTGTTAAATCCCTATGAAATTATATAGGGCACCTATCTTAGAATTACGTGAAATTATATAGGGTGGGTTTGGTGTGAATTTTTGTATTTTAAGCTGTTTTTTAAAGATGGTGTGAAAAACGTCCGTGACACAAAAGTTCAAGAAAAAAGATGCACGGGTTTGGTAAAAAAAGTTGGTGATGTTTAAAAAGTCAGTGATGTGACAGTTTTGTTATTTAGTGAAACTTACCGTTTTACCCTTTTAGTCTATTTATTGAAAGATAGTGATGTCTCAGTTTTTTTTTTTTTTTTTTTTTTTTTTTTTTTTTTTTTTTTTTTTTTTTTGAGAAAAGTGATGTCTCAGTTTCGGTGTTTAGTGGGGACATTATTGTCATCTTCATGATTTGATGAAAAAAGACACAAAAATTCCACCCAAACCCAAATTTTTTCTTGCACGATTTCTACACTACAACTTCAAAATCTAAAATTCCAAATTCACCCATACCAAATCTTTATAAAAAGTCTAAAAAGCAAAAAAGTAGATTTTGGATTAAAATCCGCAAAAAAGTCCACACCAAACCCACCCATAATCTTGGAAATGGTGCAATTTGTGCTAGATTGTGTATAAAAAGCAACATTACATTTCTGTAATACCCGATGAAAAGAATTCTCCTGAAATGTTATGTTGTCATTATCCCTCCAATGGTAGCAGTTGCAAGATCAATTGATCGTGAGCACTGCGCATGTTCGAATCTTAGCGGTTACTTATCAAGGGATCAATAATACCTTTATGAATTAAAGTTGTGGTTTAACTTGTCGTGTAATTTTTCTTTAGGATTGGAATAGAAATAGTTATATGGAACTCATTACTTGGGAACAGTTTTGTAATCCATTCTGATACTCTTTTAGGATTAGAGAGTCAATGATGTCGCATGAGCCTACTAAAGTGGATTGGCTGAATATTGTCACACTGACATAGAAAATAAAAAAGTTCTCTCCTTCACATCTGATCAACACTGGGAAAAGAATTCATTCAAAAAAAAAATACAGTAGGAAACATAAAAAAAAAGAACAGAAAATAAATAAAGAAAAGCAAAGGAAATAAAACGAAAAGAACGCAAACAAACAAAACATAGCACACAATCTATATCTATATATATAAAAGTTATGGAATTGTCTTATTTTTTGCCACATGTCATGTGAAAAGTCTTATTTAAATGACATTTGTCATTTAATTTTACCATGTGGCAAACAAATATCCTATGTGTGCCAATTGTTTCTTTCCATGTCACATTTTGATGCCATGTATTTTCCTAGGTGGCCTCCTCCTTTTCAAGACATATATTACTACCTTCATAATGACACTTCTCGAAATCCAAAATTTAAATTCTCACTTAACAAAGTCACCGAATGAAGCTAATATTTCATGTTCAGTGAATGTTAATTCAACTAATAGTACATAAAAACATGGCTGTTGAACATTTCTATGCAATCTAAATTTAATTCAATGTATTATGCATTCCCTGAAAGCTACAACATACATGTCACCATAAACGAATAAAATAAAAATCAATGGTTTCAAAGCTGTTCAAAGCATTCACTCATGAAATTCTTCACTCTATTTTTCTCAGTTAAGCATGTGTGCTACCATCAACCAAGCAACTATTGCACATGAACATTAATAGATAGACACCAAATCTGCATGAAGTTAACCGAGCCATGGGAGTTCAATTTCGTTAGTTAGTCGTGCTTCTTGGTTAGAGTATTTGAATCATCTACATGTTACTCCACCACATCTTCTTCTTTATGATCTAGGTGCTTCATATGTTGTATAATATCTTAATTGTTTTTCTTTTCGCCATTTTCCGAGCACCTACATATATTTCCTTTGACACTTAGAACATTCAAATGAAATAGATACTCTTATTAAACTTTGTTCTTCCGCACATTATTTACTCTCCTTTTTAGAATCTCCATTACTTACTCTTATAGTTGTTAGTTTTATGAAGAGGCTAGTAGGCTAAGTGTTTGGTGGGTTAGTTTGGTGGAAGAGGGAAGTGATGGTAATGTTATAGAGAGTATGAAAACACAAGTGAAAAGGAACTTCAATTGATTTTTCTTGATGAGAAATGGTGAAGGTACAATTATTTATAGGTGGATGTGCTAGGAATATTCTTTCCACAAACTTCTTCCATCAAATGTCTATGATTTTTCTCTGCAACATTCTACACAACTTCTACATTGAACTTGGACAACACAATTACTTTGGGCTACCACTAACATAATTAGGCCCACTAGATAGCTAATACAATTGGGCTACTAATGACATAATACTAGAATACTTTGGCCTTTTTTATTTCTTGGCCTAAACCAAGTTTAATGTCCAACACCCCCTCTTAAGCTTGGTTTATTAACTCCGAGCAAAGCTCTCAACTTGAAGAAGATGTTGAACTTGAGGGGCTTCGTGAATATATCCGCAACTTGATCTTGAGATCTCTCATACTTCATCTCCACATACTTTCTTTCAACACATTCCCTTATAAAGTGGAAGCGAGTGTCGATGTGCTTGCTCCTCTCATGAAATACGGGGTTCTTTGACAAAGCTAGAGCGGACTTGTTGTCAACGAAAATCTCCGTAGGCTCTTCTTGTGACAAGTTAAGCTCCTTCATCAAACCCTTCAACCAAAGTGCATGGCACACACAAGAAGTAGCGGCAATATACTCGGCCTCACATGTAGAAAGTGCGACAATTTGTTGCTTCTTTGATGCCCAAGTGAAAGCCGTCATGCCCATGAAGAAAACATAGCCACTTGTGCTTTTTCGATCATCAATATCTGCACCCCAATCGCTATTACTATAGCCAACCAGTCTAAAATCATCACAATGAGAATAAAGAAGACCATAATCAAGTGTACCTTTGAGATAGCGAAGGATTCTCTTGGTGATCATCAAGTGAGTGGTTGTGGGAGACTCCATATAGCGGCTAATGAGTCCAACACCAAAGAGAATATCCGGTCTTTTACAAGTCAAGTACCTCAAGCTTCCAACTAAGCTCTTGAAATATGTAGGATTAACTGTTTTTTCTTCATCAAACTTAGAAAGCTTGACTCCACATTCAACCGGGGTGGCAATAGGCTTAGAGTCCTCCATCTTGAACTTCTTGAGAAGTTCTCTAGCATAGCCCTCTTGAGAAATGAAGATGCCATCCTCCATTTGTTTCACCTCAATGCCAAGATAGTAGGACATAAGTCCAATATTGGTCATCTCAAATTCTCTCATCATGGCCCTTTTGAAATCTTAAATTAAACTCAAATTGTTTCCGCTGAATATCAAGTCATCAACATATAAGCATACAATCAACATATCACCATTCACCTTCTTACAATAGAGGGCATGCTCTTGGGAGCATTTTTTAAATTTATTTTCTTGGAAATACTTATCAATTCGGCTATACCAAGCTTTTGGAGCTTGTTTCAAGCCATAGAGAGCCTTCTTCAACTTTAAAACTTTATTTTCATGCCCCTTTACAACATAACCCAATGGTTGTTCAATATAAACTTCCTCTTCAAGGAGCCCATTTAGAAAAGCCGATTTTATATCCATTTGATAAATCTTCCATTTATTTTGAGCCGCAAAAGAAATAATAAATCATATAGTTTCAAGATGGGCAACGGGACCGAATACCTCATCATAGTCAATTCCGGCTCTTTGCTTGTATTCTTTGGCCACCAACCTTGCTTTGTATCACTCCACTTCTCCTTTGGCATTCTTCTTCACCTTGTATACCCATTTCACCTCCAATGGGTTTGTGGCCTTGTGGAAGTGTGGCAAGCTCCCATGAATCCTTCTTCTTTATGGAATTGATCTCCTCGTCCATAGCATCTCTCCACTTCTTATTTTGAACCGCATCCTCAAAACCTAGAGGTTCACAATCACCAAATAAGCAACATAAGTTAAAATCATCACTTAAATTTTGTGTTACCTCATAGATTTCCTCCATACTCCTTGCACGAGGATTTAAGAGTTATGATATTTAAGAAAAAAGGTAAATAATTGAGTCAAACCCAATACTACGAGATCCTGTTAATATTGATTAACTACTTCCTAACTTTTTATTATTGAGAACAACATATGAATCTCCATGCCAAGTCTTCGTTGAAGTGAGGTCTTAGTAAAAGAACATGGATATGGAACTGTGCTAGGTTAAGCCCAACACCATTCTTCCTAATACTATATATGAAGTCACTGTTTCAGGTGGATGTGAGGTGAATATTTTATTTGCTTCTTTTTCTTAACTGTAAAATCAGACAAATAAAATCAATTGTAGGGGTTCTTTTTGTCTCTTTTTCGTTACAATTTGTAGGGGTTGTCTCCATTACCCACTGTAACAAGGTGCTTTGATACTTGGTATTGATTTTTGTTCTTGCATATTGATGTAAATTTCAAAAAGAGCAACCTCCAGAAGAGGTTGCGTCTCCTGACCACTCGTAATAGGTCGATTTAATTATTAGGTACTGATGCAATAACAAGGAGTATGTTTTCACACCTGAAGTTGTGAACTATATGCTGATCTGATCGTAACATAATGTTACGATGCAATTTTTTATATATGACCAAATGTCATGCTAGATCTCCAGCAGAGGTGTCTAAAACTCTTAAAACGCTTGTTATTATCAAACCTCCAGAAGAGGTAGCGTTCTTTGTTTTTCTAATTTAGTTTATTTCTTATGCACTTCAATTTTACGTACTCCATTTTTTTTTACTTATTATGGATGAAATTGAATCTCCGGAAGAAGTTTCGTTGTGGCTATTGATAATCTTAATATAGCCAAGTAATTTGTTCCCGAAGTAACAAATTACATGCAAGCCCTCATAACCAGAAGTTATGAATCCTATAACCTGAAGTTATAGAACATTCCAATTAATAATCTCCTGAAGAGATTGCTACAATTGACATAACAATCAACCCTCCTGAAGAGGATGATGAATTACGTTTTTTTGTATTTTTCGGTCGAAACAGAACATCCAAAAGATGTCTTTATTCAATGAGTTTTCTTTGGATAAAAGCTATGATTATGCTTTTAAAGTCATATTTTCATAATATAAGTTATGAAAAATATGACGATACTTATAACATGGTGTTATAAAGTTGTGTCAAAATATCTCCCTGAAGAGAGAATTTACACTCATCGAACCCGAAGTTTTGATTGCGTACATTTATTTTTCTTTGTTAATTTGCATTTTTTTTGTAATTTTATCTATTTCTTCTATTACTTTTATTATCTTAAAGGATGAAAATAAGGATCTCCCGTAGAGATTTTTTTCTCCTATGTTTACATAAATCATGTCTAGCTAATTATCATATCATAGACATGCCATTGCAAATGACTGATTCATTTGAGCCCATTCCCAGAAGTGAATGGTAATGAATTCCCCGAAGCGAATCACTTTGTTATATAAGGTAGAAATCCACCTGACTATAGAGGCGGTCAAGGTTGTGGACGTAAAAACCTCTAAAAGGGATTCTTTTATATATTGGTGTTTATTTTTCTACATAAGTACATATGAGACAAATTGATGCCTGAAGCATCAACGAAATATCATTATGGTTATGATCATATTGCTCACGTCATGAGGGGGAGAATGAGACCTATTACATGACATGAGCCAAAATATCATTGTCTCTATGGGTATGTACTAATGCAGAATCTCAACAAAATGGATAGCTTCTCGACAAATGGGTGTCGGTTTGGGTATATACTTAAAGCATAAAAGGGTTGCTTGTGTACATATGTTGATCTCAAGAAGAGGAACATAACTCAAAGCATCCAAAATAAGTTGGGATATGAATATATTGCTCTACAAGATGGGAAAACAAGATTGCGAGGAAAATCTTGAAAGGTTGTCATTAGTATGGATTAAAACCAACGTTGGTAACCAAATAGCACTGGAAGAGGCATATAGCTCTGGAAGTAGCTAAAGGTACCTTAATACAATCTTATGATCCTATAATTAATGATTATTATATTAAGCGCTATACAAATCATATGAGTTAGAGGAAAAAGTGTTGACTAGATAATCAATGGCCAAAAGAAAGTCAACAAATGCATAGAAGATTGATGGGGTAAATAAATTGAATATGTAGAGCAATAAAGTGTTGTAGTCAAAGTACTAACAACCTCAAGCATAAATTACAATATATGCATAAACTACATATCCGCTTTTAGGGGTGGGATTTTTGAAGATATCGTATATCCGCCGTTAAGCGTGGGATCTATGTTGAGACTGCGAATCCGCTGGTATGCGTGGAATTTTTCTTGAGGTTTATATCCGCTTTTAAGCGTGAGAATTATAAAATAAGAGACATGATATGGTATGGATCATGATATATTCTCATAAATACAATCATCTCGTGGTGAGAATGATGATAATGTTGTCTTAGTGTCAGGGACTAAGGAACAACAAAATGTGGGTTGGAAAGTAACTAGTTACAAATACTATCGTAAGAATCACAAATTTGTGAAATTCCATGGAGGTTGGGTCCCATGAGAAGTATATTATTTGCCTGAAGCAAATCAAAAGTGTACACTCGCGAGTAGTTTTAGGTGCATATGCATTTTATTATGTTTTAGTAATTGTATATTATTAGATTTTGGTCTTGCAATGGTTTTGTTTGTCAGGTAAAAAGGTTTACCAAGAGGGGGAGAACCAATCCAGAGACGTCACTCTTTTTCCTTCGCTATGGTTTTTGCCCCACATGATTTTTCCAAGCAAAGTTTTAACGAGACTACAATGATTATTAAGATGCGTTCCAGAAGAATGTCATCAACGATGCTGAGCAAAATAAAATTCACCGATGTACTCTTTTTCCTTAGTCGTTGATTTTTTCCCACTGGATTTTTCATGACAAGATTTTAATGAGGCATCGTAGTGGTGAATATTGAAGGGGGAGTGTTATGAAATATGTTATTGGACTAATGTGAAAATCCACCACATAGTTCGGTGTATTTTGTATAATTATATTCTGGTCCAGAAGCCCACCTAATTCCTATAAGGAGGCGTAGGGTTGGTGAATAATACACCTC
Organism: Linanthus parryae; assembly: GCA_023055425.1. Lineage (NCBI taxonomy): Eukaryota > Viridiplantae > Streptophyta > Magnoliopsida > Ericales > Polemoniaceae > Linanthus > Linanthus parryae. Next base: position 131,310,337 of record JALGPY010000001.1, read on the forward strand.
TCAATACTCACCTCCTTATATCTTGTCTCATTCAATTCTCGTTTTCTAAAGTTTGCTTTTTTTATTTTTTTAAAAGACTTTAGAAATGCGAGTCTTTTCTAACTTGATGTGTTTGCACCAAATACTATTTTTTTGGAGACGAAATTGAAGTAAACTCAGCATTAGATATTCTTCTACAAAGATACATAAATTAAATATAAAGAAGTAGTCTTTTCATGGCTTCGAATCTCGTTACTTTTTCCATCTTAAACAATCTAACGAATGAATTAGGAGTGTACTAATCAACATTATTTTTCTTAAAAAGATTGCTATACATTTTTAGAAATTTTAACATTTTCAAAGTAAACACCCTTTTAATATGTTACTAAAAATAGAAAAAAAACGCCTTAAATTAAGTAAAAGATAGCGGAGCCTAAGTGCTCGAGTCACTTATCTTATTACTTGAAGTGTCTTCAAAATTGAACTTAAATTTCACTTGATTATACAATTTGATTATTCATTCTATTAAAATGTGCTATTTTAATTAGGAAAGGATGAATCTATTGGCGAACTTTAATGTTTGGATGATTAATACCAGTAAAATAGAGCCTGGATAATGAATTAAAACTCTCATCAAACTTGAATTTTGGTGCTCAAATAATTCGCAATACTTCTGAAGTTCAAAATAGTTAATTTAGCCAAAAAATGCAGCATACATTGCCAACTCTCATCAAACTTGACTTTTGGTGCTCAAATAATTCGCAATACTTCTGAAGTTCAAAATAGTTAATTTAGCCAAAAAATGCAACATACAATGCCAAACCTTATGAAGTTCATGTATTTTTCACATGCAATTTTTTTTGGGGATTCACATGCAAATATGTTGACAACAACTATGATACAGTCATTTATATGAGATTATATGTTACACTATAATCCTAAATACCTTTTAGTTTATCAACTGTTAATGTATCTTATGACCGTATTTTGCTTAGAATTCTAGCACAAGCTATTCTATTTTTTCATCGAAATATCAGCTTTTGGGTTTTGTTTCGTGGATAGGGAAAATTAAAATAATCTCAAGTGTAAAACGCATAAAAGCAGAATATGTTGATGCCCCTACATGAATGCGGGTTAAGTGTAAATGTTATATTTATTAATTAAATGCACCAATAAATTACGTAGTTGATAATATATTACATTACAACTACGATATCGGTATATAAACATAATTTTGTCTAGAAATACAAAGTGAATTTCGTATAATATACAAAGGCCCGAGGTTACAGAAAGAACGTTGACACTTTATTAATCTATTAATCTATTTTCTCTTATGTTCTAAATTTTGTTCCCTTTAATATGTGTTTGAGACCACTGTTTGGTAGAACTAATTTTCACATGAAACTCTCGGGAAAGTAAGATGCATTAATTCATATCTTATTGAGTTTGGCATAGTCCTTTCCATCCATGAATGTAGTTCTTGACTATGGTCACAAAAGAAATTACATATCTTATTTGAATGTACTAACATACTAATATCTATCAAAATTGTTGATTAATACAGAATATTTGGATACCATGCCCGCGCCATGGCGGGGGATACCGACTAGTTTCTCATAAAAACAGGTAACAGGAGCTTGTTTGCAGAGAAGCCCAGGGCTTCGCAGTGTGCTTGCCAAAGCTCGCGGGGAAGCAAGATTAGCTTCGCGAAGCCCCGACCCCACGCCGAGACCTCCTTGTGGGCGGACTATTCTTCCTAGTCGAGGTCCTCGGCAAGCACAGCCCCCTTGCAGCCATTTCGGAATTACCTATTTGTTGAATTGCCATATGAGAACAAATTGCGGATATTAAGAAAGGAAAGAGTGATAAGATAGATAGGGGAGAGGATTAGTAGTTCGAAAATGTAACGGAAACCCAGGGCCGGCCCTAGATTTTCATGGGCCCTAGGAGATGTTGGAGGCGGGGCCCTTTTTGACATAAACATTATTTTGTCATATTAGTAGATAATTTATATATGATGATAAGTTTAAAAGAAGGTAAAAAATAAGATCATCAAAATTGAAGGCTAAAAATTAAGAACTACTCTAGCCTGCTATGATCCAAATCAGTTAATATTTTTACGGAGTTCAATCTACCATATCAGTTATCTTCATACGAAATGTTTTTGCTCTTATCTATGTATTATGAATTTACTATATTACACTTGCTACAAAAACATTATGGGCCCCTTGGGATCGGGGCCCTAGGCGACCACCTAATTTGTCTACCAGATGGGCCGACCCTGCGGAAACCCCACTTCCAATCTCGGCGGTTGGATACATATCCAACGTGATCCAACATCATTTCTTCATCATATAAGTACTTCACTCTTCTCACTTGAGAACCAACAACAAAACAACACAAACCAAATCGCCCCTCAAAACCAATAATATCGACCAAATGAACGCCAGAAAATCGCCTTACCTACCACACACCCAATCCTCCTCCGCAACCGCCGCCATGTTCCGCGATCGAGGTTTGGGCTAAACCCGCTTCAAATTGATCTCTCAATCGATCTTCCGATGTGGGTTTGATCTTGATTTCTTCGATCTTTGATTAATTTTCTGGGTTCCTATGCAGGTGGGTTGTTCGGAAACAGCCACCGGAGCCTCTTGACTGAGTCGCTGGACTTGGACGTGAGGACTCTAATGATGGCGAGAGAGAGGGAGAAGATGAAGATCCGGGAGGAGATCCTGCAGGGTGCGCTCTTGCGGCGGCGAGAGCTCGAAGCTGAAGTGATCTCGGAGTTGCTGATGGAGACGGATGAGCTCAAACGCCGCCGCATCGCCGCCGCCGGAGAAGGGTTGTCGATGCTGGACACCCAGTTTCCGCCGCCGGAAGTTAAGGGTGCTCCGGTATCGAGCACGCTTGAGATGTTGGGGTTGGGAGTTGATCGTGGGAGCTCGTCGCCGGCGATGATTCGGACGGAGCCGGTGGCAGCTGCCGGCGAAGTTCTCTGGGCTGTTCCATTTCAGAGGCAGCCACGTGCTGCAACTTCTTTTGCATCTGCTGCTGCTGGTAAACCAAGCAATGAAGGTTCTAGAAAAGGACATGTTATATCATTGGTGAGTCTTGAAAATCCAACTATATTTTTATATTGTTTTGGCTCTGTTTATACCTTGGACACACAGGGACACTGACATAGCTACATGTGATGAAAATGGAGTGTCTAATGAATAGTTATGATACCGCGATTTTGTTATATTGATCTTATTGTTCGTTTGATCATTACTATTTTCATATGTCACTAAATTTGGTTCATTAAATAAGTTCTAAGTGTTGCCATTATTATGAAATTGTCATTCCTATTTCGATGTTTGGAGTGTGCGGACAGGTGAGGAAGTAGTGCCATTGAGAGCACGGGTGATTCGCTATTATAATATGAGAAATATGGAAAGTTGTTATGTTGACTGACTTCTTTCTCTTGGAATGGTGAATTTTGTGGTAGATTGTGTGAAAAAACAAAATTTTATAATGATAGAAAACTTGTGAACGGATATGTTGTTGTTTATCCTCAAACTGTAGCGGTTAGAAGTTGATCATGAGCGGCCTACCTATGTTTGTTTGAATCTTCATGGATTGCAAAGGACAAGGTGTACTATTAGGGAATCTTGAAAATACTTAAAATTGGCTTTAAGTCTTCATTTCTCAAGATTGTTTGATTAAGAGAGTTAATGATGTCGCCTGAGCCTATTAAAGTGGATTGGCTGAATATTTTCCTAACTCCGTCGCGTCCAAGAATTATGCTTCGAGATTGATGTTATCATGGTATGTTCTTAGCAAATGTGGAAACAGTGTATGTGGCATCACATAAATTCAGAGCTTATTCCCTACAAAAGCTCGATTGAACTGTTTTGTTGTTCTAAATATAAAATCCCAATGGATACTGAGCTAGGTAGGTTTGGTCAACTTAACTAGTGAGAAAACCTTATGGTTTGTGCGAAAACACTGTAGAACAAAGAAGAATAAACCAGAGAAGGATACGAAAACAGAGAGAATTCATTGAAACAAGATACCCTAAGGGAGAGCTCATATTCAGATGGGTGATCATTAGGACACCCATCAGCTCTAGGTAATGCCAAGTAGTACCCATTGGAGTCGTTCTTCAAGGTGAACTCAAGGTGCAATTGCAATTGTGTAGGAGAAAATGAAAATGGAGTAGGCTTTATTAGAAGTCTGTTTTTACAGATCTTATATAATTTCAATTGATCTGGCATCAATATGCTCTTTTGATGTTATATGGATATCCTTTTTTCCTTCCTGAGTTTTGATCACATACAATATTGCGTCTTCCTCCTGGATTCTCTTTATATGATACCTCGGTGTTTAAGGACATTCAATATTTTGTGGAATACATTTCATTATTAGTAGAAAATGTAGTATCTTGCCTAGTATTAAAATGTATTATATTGCCTTGTCGTCGTTTATAGTGGTTCTTTATTCGATGCAGGTTAAACCTACTACTCATATGGCTACTAGTGTTGCTCCTCCGGCCAAGCGCAGATTCGAAACATTAATAATTGAAGGTGCTGATAATAACTACATGTCTTCAGACAACAACACGAATAGAAACCTGAAGGTGGAATACAAGTGTAGACTATGCCAGATAACTGCCACATGTGAGCGAGGTCTTCTGAACCATCTCAATGGGAAGAAGCACAAGTCAAAGGAACGTGCTCTCTCCGAAGGCGGGGGCAACACATCAGCCACCAGTGGTGATGATGCTGGCCAGTCCCAGAAAAAAATGTCTGGAAACACAAGTGCACATATTTTTCAAACTAACGAAGAGAAGGCAAAACAGAAGAAGAAGGGTTTATTGGAAAAACTCAATGGAGTCACTGTTGAGGATTCTAAAATGCTAAACGGCAATGTTGATGATGATGATGCTGAGGAGAGTGAAACAGATGGAAAGGTGACTGATGCTGCTGAGCAGAAAAAATGATGATGATGAGAACGGGATCGTCGGATGGAGCGAATGAATTGCTTAATCTTCTCCTTCTAGAGCTTTTTTCTTCCCATCTCATCTCTGGAGTTTCTCTATAATATTTATACTTGTTTTAGTTAAATTTGTTTTGATGGTTTGTAAACTTGGAACATGAGCCTGAATTCAAAGGGCTCAAAGACTGGTAAAAGATTTCTCCTACATGTTTAAGACAGTTGCATTTATCATATCCTCATTTTCAGACAAATTTGGTTTTGTTATTTCATAGTAGTTTTGTCACTTGAAAATTTTAGTGTTTCCATGCCTGACATAGAGTAGAGTCTCCAGTATGAAGTATGAAGACTGAGAACTGCCGCAGTTTACAAAATCAGCCCGCTTGGGTTGGTGGAGTTCTAACTGTAAAGGCTTGTTTGGGTAAAGTATAAGAAAGAGCGTATATGGCATAAGGTATGATTGTGATAAATTGAACATTGTGTCTATACGGCATACAAATGCTGTACAGGAGACAACATGTATAGTTTGCCCTTATACTTTACCCAAACAAGGCCTAAAAGTAACGATCCCAGTCTTGGTCACTGGAATCCTGAACAACCATCTGGAAGTGTGAGTTTGTCAACAATGTCAACCATGGCAGGGACATGATTTAGAACTTATGGAGCACGGTGGTGCGAAAACATGAAGGCTGCTGATGGGTCCACGTGACAATTGACCGAGATGTCATTTTTTACTGTCAACAGATAGTTTGTACCTACTATTTCGTATTGTGTTTGGGTGTAAGATATGGGTAGTTACCAAACTCATTTTCTTATCTCCTACCATCTTTTTTTGTGTACAACATTATACCACACATGACAAAGAAAAATAACATTACTCCCATATAAAAAGGAGTTGTGAACATAGTTAGTAAAATACGGTACGAAAATAATGGTGATACAATACATACGAGTGCTGGACCGTCTTTTGTGAAAAAAATGTTGCTAAAAGTTCGGCTTAAAAATACGAGTTTAGCATGATTCGAGTTTTTAAACTTTCGAGCATAATACGTAGGCTAGTTATTCATTTGTGAATTAAAATACGGGCACATTTGTTAGTATTGTAAGACATATTATGAGTTCTTTATGTTCCATATTTCTATCTTTTTCATCGTGTCTTTCTAATATCTTTGATTTAATTTGTAAAGTATGCACTCTTTTAATTTTAATAATAATAATACTTTAACTTGATATTTGAATTCTTTTATATTAATCAATATTTAGCGTAAGCTAAGTTTTATACATGCATTGCTAAATTGTCATTCGTTCTTACAAAAAAATGGTCATTTGTACATATATCCCATCTTATCCCGCACTATCCAAATATGTTATTACATATTCATGCATCTTATCCTGACTCGTCCTAACCAAACACTTAGAAACAAAATATTTATCATGCTTTATTCCGGTGCAATCATATCCTAGTAAACATAAGATTTAAAAGAACTGAAAACTATATATAGGATAGAGAAACAGTTGTAAATTTTATTTAATTCATACTACATTTAATACGAACGCACACATAATAGTCTCATATTTACTTCATAACATGTCTCAAGAAGGAGATTCATGCTACATTTAATTCTTTTCTTATACTATTCAAGCACGAGAGGAATACAATTTACTCGAAGTAAACTTAGTTCACAATAATACAATACACGTCATATACTACATTTATTCTTGATTTTAATGACTTTAATGAACTCACTTGGATTTATGTTATCCCAAGAATAGTCAGTAGTAGAACTTCGTTTGGGAATAAAAGAGATATAGATAGTTTAGTACCTTATGCTCCTTATTCCGTGTTTGAGTGTAGGATATGAGCAGTTATCTGTTGGATGTAGGAAGCTCTGATACCACTTTGTTGGATGTAGGAAGCTCTGATACAACTTTGTTGGATTTAGAAAGAGGTTAGTAGGCTAAGTGTTTGGTGGGTTAGTTTGGTGGAAGAGGAAGTGATGGTAATGTTAGAGAGAGTATGGAAACACAATGAAAATGAACTTTAATTGATTTTGCTTAATACAAAGTGGTGGAGGACAACAATTAGATACACTCTAGTACATTACATAGAAGACTTAATAGAAGCCTTCATTGGAGAGACATACAAGGACACTTGGCAGGACCCTTACTTGGACACTTGCTCAATGCTATAGTACAACTTCATATTTATAGGGAGTGTAGAAGGATTCTAGATTGCATCATCTAGAGATTTCTCTAACTAGAAGTATCCTAGATATTTTGTGGAATAATTCTAGTAACACACACTTCACACATATTCTAGACACTTCCACTAATTTTCTAGCTAGTTGGACTTGAACCACTAACTAAACTAATACATTGATTATTGGACTTCATGACTTAACTCATAGAATTATTATGGGCTTCAAATATAAATTGGGCTAAATCAAGTTTAGCCTCCAACACCCCCTCTTAAACTTGATTTAGCATTGTAGCTTGAATGGGTGAAACTAAATCTCTTTGTGAGCTCCATCTCCTTCAAATGCAATGGTCTTCAATGCTATCTCAATGGATGTGAGGATCTTTAACTTCTTCTTCTTAGAAGTCTTTATCTTCTTAATATTCTTAAGTAATGTCTTGAATTCGCAATGGTTTCTTGTCTCCATGATTTGAGACTTAATCTCTTTCATCTGAACATCCTCACTCGCATCAAAGAACTTCTCCATATTTGTCCATCCCGTGTCAAACGTAAAATTCTCGAATTCAAATGGATTAAAATAGTGACTTCTCACTTCATCATCATGTGGCTCAGGGAATGACTTGAATTCTTCTTGCACCTCTTTTCGACTATCTTCTTGGACGTCCTCCACTATGTGTCCTCCAACATCTTGATGACCTTCTTCATCTTTAGTCTTTAACGTCGTCTCTTCTTTTCTGTCTTCCATGGCACAATTATCTTGATCCTCACGCGCCTCAACAGCCTCCTTCTCGATGCAATTTTGCATTTCTTCTACCTCAATGTATCCTTGGTCTTCATGCTTCTCATCAAGCTCGTCGTTGTTGGTGGGAAAGATCGTATCTTTACTTGACACAATGGGGTCATGTTTTATCCATGTTTCATTTGGACATTTTGTAATCTCCTCTACTTCAACAACTTTCTCTTGGTGAGCCATTAACAATTTATGATCTTCCCCTTGATTTCTTTCATCAAAATTCACTTTTTTCGTGCACATGGTTAGTGTTAATTCTACACTCGGAAGCGTAATGACCAAAATCATAACATTTGTCACATAACACGTGAGATTTGTCATACCTTTGCCTTCCACCTTCCCTTGGTGAGTGGGAACTTTGACCCATTTCTTCTTGATAAGATAGATTGTAATATCCTTTAGCGTCTCTTCCTCCTTTTTGATTTTCTCCATGTCCACGTCCTCCTCGCCATTCCTCATTGGTATAGTTTCTTCTCCAACTTAGGTTGCTTTGTAGCGCCATGGAATCTTCTTTCCTCCTCTTCATTCTTTCCTCATGAGCTCGTAGCGAGCCCAAAAGTTCATCAATGGACAACTTGCTAACATCTCTACCTTCTTCAATGGCTACGACAACATGCTCAAAATCACAAGACAAAGAGCGTAATATTTTCTCAATAATATAAGTGTCACTTAAACTTTCATCTCCATATCTATTCATTTGATTAGGAACGGTCAAAACACGAGAAAATTAATTCAAAATTGTTTTCGAATTATTCATGTGGAGAGATTCAAACTCACCTCTTAGGATTTGGAGTTGTAGCTTCTTGAATCTCTCACCGCCCTTTTGAGAGTTTTGGAGAGTCTCCCAAGCTCTCTTGGAAGTGATTGCAAAAAATATCTTCTCAAGCATGTTGTCATCTAAGGAAGAATGGATGAGGGCAAGAGCTTTTTTTATCTTTCTTACGTACCTCTTCTAATTCCTCTTTTTTAGTTGGACTCAAGTCTCCTTCAAGCTCTCCGTAGCCATTCTCCACAACATCCCAATCACCGTGTGCGCCTAGGATAGCCTTCATGCGCAATGCCCATGTGAAATAGTTGTCTTTGGTGAGGCGAAGAAATTGGACATAAACATTCTCCATCTTGCTATCGACTTAGCTCTGATACCACTTTGTTGGATGTAGGAAGCTCTGATACCACTTTGTTGGATTTACGAAGAGGTTAGTAGGCTAAGTATTTGGTTGGTTAGTTTGGTGGAAGAGGAAGTGATGGTAATGTTAGAGAGAGTATGGAACACAATGAAAAGGAACTTTAATTTATTTTGCTTAATACAAAGTGGTGGAGGACAACAATTAGATACACTCTAGTACATTACATAGAAGACTTAATAGAAGCCTTCATTGCAGAGACATACAAGGACACTTGGTAGGACCCTTACTTGGACACTTGCTCAATGCTATAGTACAACTCCATATTTATAGGGAGTGTAGGAGGATTCTAGATTACATCATCTAGAGATTTCTCTAACTAGAAGTATCCTATATATTTTGTGGGATAATTCTAGTAACACACACTTCACACATATTCTAGACACTTCCACTAATTTTCTAGCTAGTTGGACTTGACCCACTAACTAAACTAATACAATGATTATTGGACTTCATGACTTAACTCATAGAATTAATATGGGCTTCAACTATTAATTGGGCTAAATCAAGTTTAGCCTCCAACACCCCCTCTTAAACTTGATTTAGCATTGTAGCTTGAAGGGGTGAAACTAAATCTCTTTGTGAGCTCCATCTCCTTCAAATGCAATGGTCTTCAATGCTATCTCCATGGATGTGAGGATATTTAACTTCTTCTTCTTAGAAGTCTTCATCTTCTTAATATTCTTAAGTAATGTCTTGAATTCGCAATGGTTTCTTGTCTCCATGATTTGAGACTTAATATCTTTCAACCGAACATCCTCACTCGTATCAAAGAACTTCTCCATATTTGTCCATCCCGTGTCAAATGTAAAATTCTCGAATTCTAATGGATGAAAATAGTGACTTCTCACTTCATCATCATGTGGCTCATGGAATTACTTGAATTCTTCTTGCACCTCTTTTCGACTATCTTCTTGGACGTCCTCCACTATGTGTCCTCCAACATCATGATGACCTTCTTCATCTTGAGTCTTTAACTTCGTCTCTTCCTTTTTGTCTTCAATGGCACAATTATCTTGATCCTCATGCGCCTCAACAGCCTCCTTCTCGTTGCAATTTTGCATTTCTTCTACCTCAATGTCTCCTTGGTCTTCATGCTTCTCATGCTCGTCGTTGTTGGTGGGAAAGATCGTATCTTTACTTGACACAATGGGGTCAAGTTTCATCCATGTTTCATTTGGAGATTTTGTAATCTCCTCTACTTCAACAACTTGCTCTTGGTGAGCCATTAACAATTTATGATCTTCCCCTTGACTTCTTTCATCAAAATTCACTTTTTTCGTGCACATGGTTAGTGTTAATTCTACACTCGGAAGCGTAATGACCAAAATCATAACATTTGTCACATAACACGTGAGATTTGTCATACCTTTGCCTTCCACCTTCCCTTCGTGAGTGGGAACTTTGGCCCATCTCTTCTTGATAAGATGGATTGTAATCTCCTTTAGCGTCTCTTCCTCCTTTTCAATTTTCTCCATGTCCACGTCCTCCTCTCCATTCCTCATTGATATAGTTTCTTCTCCAACTTAGGTTGCTTTGTAGTGCCATGGAATCTTCTTTCCTCATCTTCATTCTTTCCTCATGAGCTCGTAGCGAGCCCATAAGTTCATCAAAGGACAACATGCTAACATCTCTACCTTCTTCAATGGCTACGACAACATGCTCAAAATCACAAGACAAAGAGCGTAATATTTTCTCAACAATATAAGTGTCACTTAAACTTTCATCTCCATATCTATTCATTTGATTAGGAACGGCCAAAACACGAGAAAATTAATTCAAAATTGTTTTCGAATTATTCATGTGGAGAGATTCAAACTCACCTCTTAGGATTTGGAGTTGTAGCTTCTTGAATCTCTCACCGCCCTTTTGAGAGTTTTGGAGAGTCTCCCAAGCTCTCTTGGAAGTGATTGCAAAAAATATCTTCTCAAGCATGTTGTCATCTAAGGAAGAATGGATGAGGGCAAGAGCTTTTTTTATCTTTCTTACGTACCTCTTCTAATTCCTCTTTTTTAGTTGGACTCAAGTCTCCTTCAAGCTCTCCGTAGCCATTCTCCACAACATCCCAATCACCGTGTGCGCCTAGGATAGCCTTCATGCGCAATGCCCATGTGAAATAGTTGTCTTTGGTGAGGCGAAGAAATTGGACATAAACATTCTCCATCTTGCTATCGACTTAGCTCTGATACCACTTTGTTGGATGTAGGAAGCTCTGATACCACTTTGTTGGATTTAGGAAGAGGTTAGTAGGCTAAGTATTTGGTTGGTTAGTTTGGTGGAAGAGGAAGTGATGGTAATGTTAGAGAGAGTATGGAACACAATGAAAAGGAACTTTAATTTATTTTGCTTAATACAAAGTGGTGGAGGACAACAATTAGATACACTCTAGTACATTACATAGAAGACTTAATAGAAGCCTTCATTGCAGAGACATACAAGGACACTTGGTAGGACCCTTACTTGGACACTTGCTCAATGCTATAGTACAACTCCATATTTATAGGGAGTGTAGGAGGATTCTAGATTACATCATCTAGAGATTTCTCTAACTAGAAGTATCCTATATATTTTGTGGGATAATTCTAGTAACACACACTTCACACATATACTAGACACTTCCACTAATTTTCTAGTTAGTTGGACTTGACCCACTAACTAAACTAATACAATGATTATTGGACTTCATGACTTAACTCATAGAATTATTATGGGCTTCAGATATAAATTGGGCTAAATCAAGTTTAGCTTCCAACATTATCAAACTCCTTTTTTCTTTTTTTGTTTTTGTTTTTTGTTTTTTTGAGAAACTTATACCACACATGAGAAAGGAAATGACAATATTACTCCCATATGAAAGGAAGCTGTGAGCATAGTTGGTAAAATACAGTATGAAAATATACGTGGTGCAGTACATACAAGGATTATACAATCTTTTGTTAAAATTCCGTAACTAAATGTTCATGTTACAAATACAAGATAAGCATGATTCAAGTTTTCAAAACTTACAAGTATAATTCGTAAGCTAGTTATTCATTCGCGAATTAAAATATTGACTCATTTCTTAGTATTGTAACACATGCAACGAGTTCCTTATATCCCATATTGCTATCTTCTCGTCGTTTCTTTCAAATATTTTTTACTTATTTTGTAAATTATGCATTCATTAATTTTGTTTATTGACTCATATGCTAACATATTTTTGTTTAAAAAATATAACAATGTGCTTATTAAAATAATTCATACTAAATATGATGTTAAAAATATATAAAAATGTTCTTTATAAATAGTGGCACGCCTTCACTAATTTCAAGTACCATTATTTTAAAATTAAATACCATCCTCATGTTTATTTACACGCAATACTTGAGATAAACGCATAAATATGTGTGCGAGTGTATAAATATAACAATATTTTGACTTGATATTCGTACATTATTATAATAATCAATATTTAGCATAACTTAAAATTTATACATGCTTGACAATGTGGTCATTTGTACACATATTACATCTATTATCCTGCCCTATGATACTATGTTATTACATATCAATGTATCTTATCTTGTCTCATATTTTGTTCCAACAAAGGGGCGACAATTCGTTTCATGGGTCGTGATCGTGTCGGGTCATATTCGTGTCGAGACCTATGCAGGGTAGACTCAAACCCGGCCCATATATTAAACGTGTCCGAGACTATGGACCCTAACCCTACATAAATAATAAATGGGTTACCCATCGTGTAACCCGTTTATTTCACAGTCACAAAAAAATGCTACGTAATGTAGAACTTACACAAACAATCAATCTAAATAAGTTAATATAAACATTTAAAATATAAACTTTAGGAGAAAATTAAAAATTGAGGATCAAGTATATTTTGATTCTCGCAAAATATGTAAAATCATACGCTACTAACTAAAACAAAAAATCAAAATTTTATAATTAAAGTAACATTTTTATTGCATTGTTCCATCAAATTGTAACTGGAAGAAGTTTCTGAAATGGAATTAAATAAACTAAGTAATATTTTGATGATATCTTCACCACATCCCTCTTAGGAGCTCCAACTCAGTAACGCTCGACTAATCAAGATGGAATGACACTAGCAGCAATGATCTAAATTATCTTTTGAGAAAAAATTAGGATCTAGCAGCAGCGATCTAAACTAGGGTAAATCTTTTGAGAAAGAATTAGGATCGTGAGAAGATGAAGATCTGTGGCCATTACTTACTAATATGTTTTTGCTATGTATAACTAATATAAAATATCTAGTATATTAGTTATATATATACAAATAAATAATTGGTTTTATATACGTCTTAAAACGTGTCGTGTTGGGTTTTGAGAGTCAACCCACATCGGACCTGTTTAGCGTCGTTTCTAATCGTGTCTGCTCGTTTATGACCCAGAACCATATGATTAAACCCAAAACCTATAACTTCGTGTCATGCTCGTGTCTCGGGTAGTCGTGTCAATACACATTTTGCGGGCTCTATTCCAACCAAACAGTAAGAAAAAAAATACTTACCCAATACAATCATATCCCAGTATATATTTATCTCCATAACTTTTATCCCTTACCAAACGAGGCCTAGTATATTTTATTTCGAGGATAAACAATTATTGGCTCCCCAAACAAAGGAGAGTAAGAAATAATATAGCGTTTGCAATGTACCAACGAAGAACCTCCCTCACCGAAAAAGGAAACGCAAGAGAGAGAAAGATCCGAGTGAAAATGGTATAGTCGTCGGTGATTAATACTACCTCCGTTTCGTCTGTTTCGTCTGCATTTGACTTTTTAACTCGTAACTGAGTCACTTTGACTTGGTGATATGGGTACCAAAACGATGTAATTTTTTAACAATTTTTTCATGGTATTTTAGAATAAGCTTTCCTCTATAACACCATGCAAAGATTACCAAATTCTTGTATCGTTTTGCTAATCAAATCACCGAATGAAAGTAACCAGTGAATAGTGACAAAAAGTGAAGTAGGCTGAAACAGGCGAAAGAGACGTAGTAGTTCGAAAATGTAACCAAAACTCAAATTCAATATCTAAGGTGACCCAACATCATCATCAAGCTTCACTCTTCTCCCTGAGAACAACAAAACAAAACCGCCTCTCAAAACCCCACCAACCATCTTCTCACAGAAAAATCGCCTTACCTACCACCCTTTCTATCATCCACCACCGCCCCATGTTCGGCGATCAAGGTTTGGGCTAAACCCCCTTTAAATCCCTACTACTTGATCTTTCAATTGATTTGTTGGTGATTTTAGTGTCATCGGCCATTTGTGTAATCGGATTTACTTACGACTAAGTAGACATTGGCATTACGTTGTACACGTTAGGAGGTGTGGAGTACACGCGTGCACACAACTATGTTAATGACTTGGACAAGGAACTCGCGGACGACTGCGGGGGTTCGGGGGCGGAGCCCCCGACGGGGGTCCGGGGGCAGCGCCCCGGTGGGGTCCAAGGGGCAACGTCCCTGGCGGCGGTCGCGCTGGCCGGTCAGCGTGGAAAAATTGGATTTTTGACGTTTCAGTGCTTCACAAAAAACGTCTCCGATTTAATTTTCTGTTAAAAAACGGACTGAAATCTGGCGGTTGTAACCGCCAGATTAACCGCCTTCTCCCTCCCTATTTGTCAGTTTGGTCGAATTCAGAAACACACAGGAACTCATATTCGTTCTTGAAGTCTCTGTTTTATCCGATTGGAGATTTCGTGCACAACGCCGAAATACTTTAATCTGAGAGTGATATCACGACTCAGAGATCATCCAAGTTCAATTGTTCCCGTTCTAAACACCACCCAGATTTCCTACAAAGATTAAAGTATCTGCATCATGACGAACGGCAACACTACTCAGGACATGACGAGCAAGTTCATGAAATTGGAGAAGTTCGAGGGGCAGGATTTCCGAAGGTGGCAGAAGAAGATGCACTTCCTGTTGACGACGCTGAAGGTTGTGTATGTTCTTACCACCCCGATGCCTGAAGCTGTGGAGAACGAAACCCTGGAACAGATAAGGAGGAGATCAAAGTGGGAGAATGATGACTACATCTGCCGCGGACACATTCTTAACGGTATGTCTGATTCCTTGTTTGATGTTTATCAGAATGTTGAGAGTTCAAAAGAACTGTGGGATTCTCTTGAATCAAAATACATGGCTGAAGATGCTTCAAGCAGAAAATTTCTGGTCAGTAATTGGAACAATTACAGAATGGTTGATTCAAGGCCTGTGATGGAGCAATACCATGATTGCTTTGTATCCTAGGGCGGTTTAATCAACACAACATGAAAATGGATGAATCAATTTCCGTTTCTAGTGTGATTGATAAACTGCCTCCGTCATGGAAGGATGTTAGGCATAAGTTGAAGTTTAAAAAGGAAGAACTTTCCTTGGTGCAATTGGGCAGTCACTTTCAGATTGAACAGTCCTTGAGGGATCAAGAAAGTGACAAACCCAAGGACAAACTTACTGCTGATCCAGGTTCTGTGAATATGATGGAGGAAGGGGATTCTTCGAAGGGAAAGAACAAATCTGGAAAAAGGAAAATTAAACAGCAAGACAACAATCCTAACAAGAAGCCAAAGTTTGCATGTTGGAAGTGTGGGAAACCAGGGCACTTCAAGAAGGATTGTCGTGTGGGCAAAAGTAAGAAAGGTGAAGACACAAGTGGCAAGGGAAAGGGGCCGAAAGGCCAAGATCAGCAACAAGGTATGTTCATTGAACAACCTGGAAATTCAATTCAGAATTATGTATCCCTAAATTCTGATGCATTTTATGTGCAGGATGATGACATATCATGGTGGGTTGATTCGGGTGCTACAAGACATGTATGCAAGGATCAAAGATGGTTTACAACCATGCAAACCATTGAAGATGGATCCACAACAAGAATGGGGAACGTTGCAACCGAGCCAATCCATGGGATTGGAAGTGTTAACCTAGTATTTACTTCTGGAAAATGTTTAAGTTTGTATGATGTATTGTTTTTACCCGGGATTCGAAAGAATCTCTTGTCTGGAATTGTATTAAATAAGCTTGGATACAAGCAGGTTATTGAGTCGGATAAGTTTGTATTGTCAAAACATGGTTCTTTTGTTGGCTTTGGTTATTTATGTAATGATATGCTTCGTTTAAATATCGTTGCTCCTTTTGGTAACAATTCAATTTGCGTTGCTAGTACTAGTATTGATAAATCAACACTTTGGCATGCACGTTTATGACATGTACACTTTAAAAGGTTACAAGATATGTCCAAAATGAGTCTAATTCCTTCATTTGATATTAATACCGAAAGGTGTAAAACTTGTATGCTGACCAAGATAACTAGACAACCTTTTAAGGATGTTAAAAGGGACTCTAAGGTGCTTGAACTAATTCATAGTGATCTATGTGACTTTCATGCAACACCGTCTATAGGAAACAAAAAGTATGTTATTACTTTTATAGACGATGCTACTCGGTTTTGCTATGTGTACTTGTCACACTCTAAAGATGAAGCTTTAGATAAATTCAAGACATACAAAACTGAAGTTGAGTTGCAAAAAAATGGTTTAATAAAGATTTTACGCACGGATAGAGGAGGCGAATATTATGATCCTAAGTATTTCCAAGAGGTTGGTATTATTCACCAAACCACTGCTCCTTATACACCTCAACAAAATAGTGTATCTGAGAGGAAGAATCGAACTCTAAAGGAGATGGTTAATTCCATGCTTTCCTACTCGGGTTTGAGTGATGGATTTTGGGGAGAAGCTATGTTAACAGCTTGCTATTTGCTTAATAGGGTTCCTAACAAAAGGAACAAAATTACCCCATATGAACTTTGGTATGGTAAACCTACAAACTTGCATTATTTGAGAGTTTGGGGTTGTAGAGCCATTGTTAGGCTCAATGATCCCAAGAGAAAGAATCTTGGTGAAAGAGGTATAGATTGCATCTTCATTGGATATGCCATGCATTCCAAGGCTTATAGGTTCTATGTGATTGAACCTAGTGACTCAGTATCCATTAATACTGTAATAGAGTCATGACACGCTCCAACTGCAAGTGCACAGTTGTCGGTGTAGTAATAATCGGAAAAGTCCGGTTTGTCGAACCCAAGGGACTTCGTGTAAATTAACTACTAAATTTATTCTTTGTGTGGGCAAAGCGCAGTTGTTTTGTTCTATTTCTACTAAAAATTAAAAGTAACAATTATCTTAAATAATTCAAAGAATTATTTCAAGATTAACGAGCACGGGTTGATTTTGACGTTTATCAAGTTTGATTAAATCCAGGATATCTCTACGGATCACTAGGTATCTCACACTACGTTGGATTTATGTTCTACTAACACGATGAGTTCTTGTTCTAGTTAAACGAGCAATTTTATATTGAAGATGTCTCAACCAATAACTATGCCTAAACTATCGTAACTGATTCCTCTAGCTTACTCAAGTTCAAACACGCATTACGATGATAATTCTACTCTTGTTCTTAGCTAACTAGCAAGATTCCTCAACCCTAGATTCGGCTAGTGTGTATTTCAATTTTCCGGGCAAAAAACGTAGATTCCTCTATCGTTCATAACCTAGCACAATTCTATTAATACGTCTACCAATAGAAAAGATAAATCAAGAGCATGCAATACACATAACTAGAGAAGAAATCATCAATTAAGCTAAAAAGCATGCAAGCAAATCCATAAACCACAAGTTGTAGTGATCAAACCCTAGTTTCCTACGAGATATCCCAAAATAAGGGTTTAGCTACTCATAATCGTGTTTAAAATACAAAGTTTCATGATCCAATATGAAAAACTCGAGAAGAAAAGAAGATTAGAAGCCAAACGGATGATCCAAGCTCTTCAACCTAGCTCCAAGCACTCCAAGCACGTCTCCCAATGTGTGTTCTGATCTCCAATCACGTTCCCCAATGTTTCCTAAGTCTTTCGTGGCTCAAAACTCTCAAAACTATGCCAAAATAGCGAAAATAGCCCAAAAATCCGATCCTGGCCGCAGAAGTAATCGTACGATTACTTTCAAGTAAACGTACGATTACTTGCATTGAAGGTAATCGTACGATTACCCAATAGTAAACGCACGATTACTTCTGAGTGAAGGTAATCGTACGATTACCTTGAGGTAAACGTACGATTACTTCTGGTCTTCCACCAATCAAACTTCATCTTCTTGCTCTTTTTCCTTTCGTCTTCACTTCCCGAGCATCCTTTGAGCCTCCAACTTTTCCGAAGTTCACTTTTGCTCCAACGTCACGTCCCGAGCTCCCGGTTCCTGAAAACCACAACACGAGAAACATACCGGAAGATCAAACGTGATAAAATATAGTCAAAATCAATGCAAAAAGTGCCCGGACTCATCATTAACGTGCAAAGACTCAACATGCTCAAATTTAGCAAGAAATGATCCAAAATCTATCAAAACGCATCGGAATACACGCAAAACGGTAAGGAAACATATAAGAATATAACTCCAAATATGGAGTTATCAACTATCCCCACACTTACCCGTTGCGCGTCCCGAGCAACAATCCAAATCCCAAACTATCAAAATCGTCCGAACCTTCCTCCTCTCATCTCACCTCTCGAGTCAACCATTCTAACCAAGACCATTGCATACTTTTCAACTTACCAATTGCATACTAACCTCAATTAGCCGACTCAATACACACGACGACTCAATACAAGACTCAACGATGCAACAATATGATGCAATGCAAATATACGACTCGATCCTACAAAACACATATATACACAAAACGTCTTTTTAGGCGAGATCGAGCAATCTCAATTAGCTCAAATCGGTTCTCATGGAGTGATGAAGAATCTAGGAACGAGGTATGAATTGTAACTAAACTCGACAACTAGAATTTCCCTTAGTTGGTATAGAAAGCCTAGCTTTACTACGTGTAAGAATTACCTACCTCTTCGCGTGTGCCGGTAAATAAGAGGCTACGCTAGGCTAAGCCACATTCAAGGTCCGAGCTCCTATTCCGCTAACAGGTTTAGAATGTTGAGGCTTAGGGACAAAAGGATAATCATGTAATAACAAGTCCTAAGCGTCACATTCTCACGTTAAAGCCCACATCTCACACACCCTCACCACGATGATAGGAACCACAACCCGAAAATCACCATCTCCGGCCCTCGATCCCCTCAAACCCCGGTACAATAACGATTTCCGTGGCCACCGTCGTGAAACATGCACAAGATGAATATCTCCGTCAACGAAATAGATGCTTCCACCACTCGGTCTTCATTAAACTCCAACTTTCTTCCTTCATTTCATCTCTCCTTTTTTTCTCTCTTTTTTTTTTCTCATTTTTTTTTTCTGTTTTTTTTTTTTTTTTTTTTTTTTTTTTTTTTTTCTCAATATCCAAAAACACAACTTCTACAACGTATATCTCGAGTGGTCTTCCAAGTGTCAAGCCAAACAAAAACGTTAAGGGGAGGGAGTAAACAATCCAATTAATATATATCACAAGTAAAATCCATCTCCCCCTAACTCAATGAAATACACGGTGCCACCAAACAAAGCCGCAAACAAATCCAAGTACAAGTATGGAGATGGAGTCGTCACAAGCTCAATCTCTATGTCCGTAGTCAAAAGTCGACATCCCCACACTAGAATATATCCATGTCCCCTCTCAAGTAATCAAAGCAATACAAGTCTCGTGCTTAATCCAACCGATCCTCCTACACCAAGATGATGAAAAGAAACGATCCCTAGCACGATCCACCAATTAAATCACCCAACCCAATTTGTGCGTATTAGATGCCACGCACTCACGGCTCTCCACAACTGTGTCCATGGTGTAATGACATGGAACACCGCCACACCGAAGTGCGCAAGCCTACTCTCACTCACCCTCGCATTCCCCTCGATAATCAGAAATGAAGCACATGCGATACGTAAGACTCACTCAAATATATCATGAAGTACTCCCTCATCGAACCCCCTCAACTACAAACACCCTCGTGACGCACTAAAGCGGTGATTCTAACAAATCAATGATGAATGCCAAGAATCGTCACCCTAAGTCCAGAGGTTATCAAAGAATCCAAGGTTCGAAACAGGGTTTACTAGTGGTCCTACAAGGTAAGTTCTAATAGCAGTGAGTGCTCTAATACACACCTCGCACAGCTGTTTCGTGTGCCACTACGAGGCGGGTTGGCGACTACCTAAGACGTACACATGAATGTTCGGCTTGTTTAGCTCACACCTAGCTCAGCTCTTGTAAGAAAACAAGGCACACACTTTATATTTGAAAATCATTTAAGTATCGTAAAAATAGGCAGGTATTCCCGTAAAGGAAGTCTCTCTATACATACTAAGGGGAACTCAAATTGTCATTCTCGGTCACACGTCATACCCTATGCCTAAAGTTCTCACACTCCTCGATTTTCCAATTTCAAGCTTCTTTTGATTGCCCTTTCTCAATTTTCAATTTGTTTTTAATTTTTTTTTTTTTTATAATATAATATTTCCTACTCTATATGCATGGGCCGACACGAAAGAAGACTCGAAATTGACTCGATTTGGGTAGGTGGACTCAATTAAATAAAACGTGCTCTAAACATAAACTACTCACAATACGACACACACAATATGTATAAACACGACACGGACTACAAAAAATGACTCACGACACGACACAAACAACCTATATGTAACTGGTGAATGCAGACACGGACTTGGCTAATAAAGGCTGAGGAACCCCCCCACACTTGAACGCGTCGTTGTCCTCAACGAATGCATAGGCAAGCGAAAAGACTCAGCATTCAAATGCAGGGAGTGGTAAGTCTACTCGGACGAATACTCGTCGTCCTGGTCCTGGTCTCCGGAATAGGCATCCGAATGGTACTCGTAGGCACCAGGGTAGGTCTCTTGGCCACTAGGCCACTGATCTCTCGGGAATCCCACATGAGTGGCCAATGCCTCTAACCACTGGTCCTGACGGTGCTGATGCAGACTCACCTGACGTAGTCCCTGACCGAGGTTACGCATGCTACTGCGATGATGCTCAAACTGCCTAGCACTCATGTCAGCAACATAGTCACGGGACCGACCCTGGGATGTGAGGGTCATAGTCCTGGTCAATCTCAACTCGGCCATCAAGTCCGCTAAGCTCACACTCGGATGGCCAGGGTCAAGGACAAGGGGTGGTACAGGCTGAGGTGGAACGGGAGTAGGAGCTGGAGGAATAGGAGCTGGAGGAGTAGGAGCCGCTCGCGAGGAAGAGGCTCTTTTCTTAGCCTTTCCTGTAGGAGGTCTAGAACTAGCTCCTGCCCCCATCACCACTACATCCTTGAACGGGTCCGGGATTTTGTCAAACATTCTCGGAGCCTTGGGTTTGATGTCTAGCTCTCCATCAGGTAGGGGTGTTCAAAAACCCGAGCTACCCACCCAAATCGGTCGGTCCGAGCTGAACCGACCCAACATATAAAGAGAATGGGGCTAAACGATTGATTTCGGGTTTAAAAAAATTTCACCCGCCCACAAACGATTGGTTATGGTTTTGAAATAATTTTACCCGTTTAGCCCCAAACCGCCCCGCTCGACATATAAAGATTATTTTTTATATATATTAGTAAATAATGTGTTTTGTATTTCGATTTATTCTTCGGAATAACCATTCATATAATGATTCTATAAATGACATACGAATTTGTGACCTGTGAAATTATGTTAGCCACTTTGAAAGAAATACAATTGTTCTAATCGAATCAATTTGGATGTCATTTGAGTGATCAAAACTTTTGGCTTATTCCATATTTTCTTCTAAAAAAACCCGCCCAAACCGAGCCGAACCTGGCCGACCCAAAATGGTTGGTTAGGTTTGGGTTTATGAATTGCTTGGTCAGGTTTGGGTAGAGATTTTTCCAACCCGAGGTAGTTGGGTTGGGGGAGAAATGTAAGTTTCACCCGCCCAAACCGCCCCGCGTACACCCCTACCATCAGGCACGTCAGCCCCGCAATCCTTAGCTAAGTGCAAAAGTAAGAAACTATGGCCCACAGACTTCCTATTTTTCTCTTCAAATCTCTCATGCAAATACAAGAAAATCCGCCTAGGGATGTCTATCCGATGCCCCCTCGATAGACACAGAGCCATGAGACACACCTCAAAATCAACGTAATTGGGAGCCGAAACTCCCAACACCCATGACTCCAACAACTCAATGAGCCACCGTGGCTTAGGCAGCAAGTATCCGACTGGGAGCTTCCAATGTCTGATATTGGTTTTAGACCTATCCCAGTCGGCCCCTGGCACTCCCGCAAAACAAAACGCTGACACCTCATTAATGAGCGTCTGTTGGTCTTTCTTCAGATAAACCTTAAATTGACAGGGTGCTGTCAACGGGGGCCACTTAAGCGCTGCGGCGATGTTCTCAGAGGACAAAACTAGCCAGTGCCGACGACAATAAATGACACGAGGGTCATTGAGCCTAGACGTCTCACCCTCATCAGTGTGTCTCGCATTTGCATAAATTTCACGAGTCAGCACAGAACTGGCTTTCTCTTTCACTAATTCCATCCACCGCGCAAAATTTTCGGCCTTCGCGACCTTTTGTAGGTCTTCGGGCAACCCCTCTAGTGGAAACAGTTTCTCAACCTGGACACCTCTATTAATCCTAGGGTTTGACGTGTAAAAACCTTGGGCATTTGCCGAAATGAACCTAAAGTCGCAAAAAACCCCGCCCCTATCAATTGCCAACTTGTTGTCGTCCGGCGCATGACCACGACCCTTTCGAATTGGGGGCAAGGAGGATGGAACGGGTGTACTAAAAACCCTAAGCTCGGGGGATAACGGGATGACCAATTGGGCACCCGAGTCACCCCCCTCAGCAGCAGACTCATTCTCAGACACGTTCTCCCCACTTCCCCCAGGTAATGTATAATCGGGGTCGTTGTCACGACTCGTTCTCGCACGTTTGCTCATTTTAACCAAGTAGAACAAGATAAAGCAAGTAACGTAACAAAAGCAAGCACGTGCACAGTGACAAGTTGTGTACAAATATACGGCAATTAAACACGTAAGCACACAATCCTAGGACTTTAATCAATCGCCCCCAAGCACGCTTCTAAGCGCAACAAAAAGTAAATTGGGATTTTACTCAATTGTGCCTAGACTCGAGTATTGAAATTGTGCGAGAGATTAGGACGTACCTACGTGCCCGGAGCAAGTCTTACGGGCACGAATTTGCAGAATTTCGACAACCCGGGCTGTTTTAGGGTCGCCGAAATTTTTGTTCCGAATTGTTCAATTGACGCGTGCCTTTTGCTCCTTGCGGTGTCCCCGTCGAAACCCTAGAATAGCTCCTTCGAATTCGACCTCAATCGCCCCCAATTTTAGATTCTCCCTCAAACCCTAGCCTTGCCTCCTTCTGCGATTTACCACCAATTTGAGTTGTGGTAGTGGTGGTGATGGCCCTGTGATGGTGATGGTTGTGGTTGGAGATGGTGGTCGTGGCGGAGAGAGAGAGAGTTGGCGGCGGCGATGGTGAGAGGGAGAGGGAACTGTCGGGTTGGTGAGAGAGAGAGAGGAGACTGGCGGGTTTGGTGAGAGAGAGAGAAGGCTGTGCGGCGGACGGTGAGGCGGCGGTGGTGACAGGTGGTGGTGGCTGGAGGTTGTGTGCGTGGTGGTGATTGCAGAGGACAGAGGAGGCTGGTCGACGGGATGAAGATGGAGAGAATAGTAGAAAAAAAATTTTTGTTTTAACCCGACTTGCTGCCCTTTCGAAAGTAATCGTGCGATTACTTTTAAGTAATCGTACGATTACTTGAAAGTAATCGTGCGATTACTTTGGTACCTATGGGCAGTGAGTTTTGTTGAAAATTCCACCCAAAAATTTGGCTAAGTATGAAGTAATCGTACGATTACTTCTAAGTGATCGTACGATTACTTTTAAGGTAACCGTACGATTACTTTTAAGTAATCGTACGATTACTTTAAAGTAATTGTGCGGTTACTTTCGTACGAATGGGCAGTTAGTTTTCTCCAAAATTCCACCCAAAATTTTTTCTAAGGCAAAAGTAAACGTACGAGGTAATCGTACGATTACTTTTGTGCAGGGAAAAAAAATTTTATTAGCCAAAATATAACCTTTACCTCGTATTTTGATCCCGAACTCCGATGAGTGTGATTTTTGCACCTTTGGATCCCTTTTCCGACGTATGTCTTGCTCATAAAAATAACGTCCCGTTTCCGGATCGTTTTCCCGTCTTTCCTCAATTATTGCTTAATTACGCGAAAAATATCCAAATTGTGCCAAATTTGTCGCTTTCTTCAA
This sequence comes from Linanthus parryae, assembly GCA_023055425.1. Taxonomy (NCBI): domain Eukaryota; kingdom Viridiplantae; phylum Streptophyta; class Magnoliopsida; order Ericales; family Polemoniaceae; genus Linanthus; species Linanthus parryae. Next base: position 131,334,767 of record JALGPY010000001.1, read on the forward strand.
AATTTTGCCATCACCTTCATCAAGATGGGGAGTGCCAGATCTCTTCTCATGTAGAAAAATTCCCAAAGTCCGGGGAACCTTTCATTCTTCAATTTCGCGCTTCCAAAGGCTCGTTTTGCATTTCCGGATGCTTTTGGACGCCTTTTAGCATCCTTTTTCGTCTTTGTTGCTCGTTTCTTTGGTTTGTCATGGATCTCCTCGACCTCGAGACTCCATTTATGGTATAAAAGATTCCCAAAGTCCGGGGAACCTTTTATCCTTCAATTTGCTCATTCCAAAGACCCGTTTGGCAATTCCGGATGCTTTTTGGCTCCCTTTTCCTCTTCGCAACATCCTTTTTGGCATAACTTCTTCGTCCGGACTCCGATATACGCGATCCACCCTTCCACAGAAAGCTCTCGAACACCCCCACACTATGGCACTGTTCAATTCAGCTCACAGTCCTGTCTTCAAAAATTTACCTCGTAATCCGTGCCATTGTGCCAGCTTTCTCATTTTCTTTACGTCTTCTTCGCGTATATCAAGAAGGGGAGCCCGGGAACTTGATCTTCCCCAGGTGTGTGTGTTGAGTACGTGTAGGACTGGCGTCAATCATCCATTTCTTCATTCCGGGTCCCGATACGCGTTTTGGCTTGCTCTTTCTCGTTTTTCGTGCAATTCTTCACTCACGTATCAAGAAGGGGGATCCGGAATAGGCCTTCCACCTAGAATTCCTGCACATACTCATTGAAAATATTAAATCCACTCTCTCGCACCTCTCAAATAGTTATAACAAAATCAAATAACAAAACAGTATTGAAATCTACACTATGCAGTAAATAGGTTGGGTTGCCTCCCAACAAGCGCTTTGTAATTTAAGGTCGACGGCCCGACCAAGTTACCTCAAATGAGCTCAGATATCGGGAATTGGTTTGAGGCTCTCGATAACCCCAATGAAATTCCCGTCCACGTATGGTTTTGCTCGCTGTCCATTTACCTTGAACCTGTTCCCATTCTCAGCTTCTACCTCGAGCGATCCCCATGGGTAAACCTCTGTAATTGTAAATGGACCACTCCACCTTGATTTCAGCTTGCCCGGAAACAGTTTCAGTCGGGCGTTGAATATCAATACCTTCTGGCCCACTCTGAAATCTCGTGGAATGATATGCTTGTCATGCCATTGCTTGGTCCTCTCTTTGTATATCTTGGCACTCTGATATGCCATCAACCTGTGTTCTTCTAACTCAAGCAATGCCTGCTTCCTTTGCTCACCAGAGAGCTTAGCATCCAAATTTAATTTCTTTAGCGCCCAAAACGCTTTGTGCTCAAGTTCCACCGGCAGATGACATGATTTCCCGAAAACGAGTTGGTAGGGAGACATGCCAAGGGGAGTCTTGTATGCAGTCCGGTATGCCCATAAACTATCATCCAAGTGTAGAGCCCAGTCTTTGCGCCCTGGATTGACAGTTTTCTCTAGAATCCCCTTTATCTCACGGTTAGACACTTCAGCTTGTCCATTGGATTGCGGATGGTAGGCCAATGATATCTTGTGTGTCTTTACCCCATACTTGCTCAAGGTATTGGCAAAGACTTTGTTCACAAAGTGTGATCCCTCATCGCTAATAATGGCTCTGGGCGTTCCAAATCTTGTGAATATATTCTTGCGTAAGAATCTCTCGACTGTAGCACTATCATTCTTTGGACAAGCCAGAGCCTCCACCCATTTGGTGACATAATCAACAGCCAACAAAATATACAGATTACCAAGCGACGATGGGAATGGCCCCATAAAATCAATCCCCCACACATCAAACGGTTCTACTTCTAACACGAAATTTTGAGGCATTTCATTTCGGTTAGAGATATTACCTGTTCTTTGGCATCGGTCACACTGCTGCACAAATAGATGGGCGTCTTTATGCAAGGTTGGCCAATAGAAACCACTCTGAAGTACCTTCGCAACTGTGCGTGATTTGCCGAAATGTCCCCCACAGTTCAACTCGTGGCAGTGTCTAAGGATCTCTAACGTGTCCGGTTCCGCAACACATCTCCGCAATACATTGTCCGCCCCCAACTTGAACAGATAAGGATCATCCCAGAAATACTGTCGCGCGTCTGCAAAGAATTTCTTCTTCTGGTGGTAATTCAGGTCCTTGGGCACAATGTTGAGTGCCTTGAAATTTGCCAAGTCAGCAAACCAAGGCACAGCTGCAACCACAACCATGAGCTGTTCATCTGGAAAATCCTCTCGAATCGGCAAATCTTCCTGCTTATCGTTCTCCAGTCTTGACAAATGGTCTGCAACCACATTCTCTACTCCCTTTTTGTCTTTGATCACCACATCGAACTCTTGCATCAATAACACCCACCGGATCAATCTTGGCTTGGCGTCCTTCTTGGTGAGAAGGTACTTGAGGGCTGAATGGTTCGTGAAGATCGTCACCTGAGAACCCACAAGATATGGACGAAACTTGTCCAACGCAAATATGATAGCCAACATCTCTTTCTCCGTGGTAGCATAATTAACCTGTGCATCATTAAGAGTACGACTGGCATAATAAATGACGTGAGCTACCTTATCTTTCCGCTGGCCCAGAACTGCTCCCACCGCATAGTCACTAGCATCACACATGAGCTCAAATGGTAAGGTCCAGTCTGGTGTGGTGATGATAGGCGCGCTAATCAGCTTTTCCTTGAGCAAATCAAAAGCTGACTTGCACTCCGCATTAAAATCAAAAACTGCATCCTTCTCAAGCAATCCACACAAAGGCTTTGTGATTTTCGAGAAGTCTTTAATGAAGCGCCGATAGAACCCTGCATGTCCCAAGAAACTCCTTACCCCTTTAACAGAGGTAGGGTAAGGAAGCTTCTCAATAACCTCAATCTTGGCTCTATCCACCTCTAATCCTTTGCTGGAGATCTTGTGGCCCAAAACAATACCCTCGGTAACCATGAAGTGACACTTCTCCCAGTTGAGCACTAGGTTGGTGTCAATGCATCTATCCAGAACCCGGGCCAACTGTTGTAGGCAGTCTTCGAATCCATCACCATAGAGCGAGAAGTCATCCATGAACACTTCAAAATTCTGCTCCATCATATCAGAGAAGATCGACATCATACACCTCTGAAACGTAGCAGGTGCGTTGCATAACCCGAAAGGCATGCGTCTAAAAGCGAAAGTCCCATAAGGACAAGTGAATGTCGTCTTCTCCTGGTCAGCTGGCTCAATTGCTATCTGGTTGTACCCGGAGTACCCATCCAAAAAGCAATAATGAGAGTGATGTGCCAGCCTATCAAGCATCTGATCAACGAATGGAAGGGGAAAATGATCCTTCAAAGTGGCATCATTGAGCTTGCGGTAATCCATGCAAACTCTCCACCCAGTAACAGTCCGCGTAGCAATTTGGTCACCTTTTTCCCCTTCTACCACAGTTATACCCCCCTTCTTAGGGACACATTGTACCGGGCTAGTCCATGTGCTGTCGGAAATCGGATAAATGATGCCCGCCTCCAACCATTTAAGCACCTCTTTCTTCACCACCTCCTGCATGTGAGGATTGAGGCGGCGCTGAAACTGAACTACCGGCTTCTTATCTTCCATGAGCCGAATCTTGTGCTGGCAAACTGTGGGGCTGATCCCCTTGATATCTGCTATGGTCCATCCTATAGCTGCTTTCCTTTCCTGCAACACTTTCAATAATTGTTCCTCCTGTTCCCTGTCCAAACAAGAAGACACAATCACAGGTAAAGTATCATTAGATCCAAGATATAAATATTTTAAATGTGCAGGTAAATGTTTTAATTCTAAAACAGGAGCAGTAATAAGAGAAGGAGTAAGAATCTTCCTGCTTCCCTCATTAAAGAGGGGTAGGGGCTGACGCCAATGAACATCTAATGCTTGCTCTTTCTCGCTGGAATCGAGTAGAACAAGCTCCTCATATAGCTGCTCCAATAAAATATCATCCTCTTCGTCCGGCGTGTATGCCTCCACCCCGAAGCATTGCTCACTTACCGCATATGCGGGAAACTTCATAGCCTCAAATACATTGAAGGCCACCTTCTCATCGTTGATCTGCATAGTTAGCTCTCCATTGGCCACATCAATGATAGTCCTCCCAGTAGCTAAGAATGGGCGGCCCAAAATAAGAGGAACATCATCGTCAGCCTCCATGTCTAAGATCACAAAATCCGCTGGGAAGATGAGTCCTTCAACTCTCACTAATACATCCTCTAAAACACCCCTGGGGCGTTTTATAGTGCGATCAGCCATCTGCAAGCACATCCTGGTAGGCTTAGGATCTCCCACACCAAGTTGCTCAAAAACCGATGTGGGCATCAAATTAATACTTGCCCCAAGATCACACAATGCCCTCCCATGAAACGCATCTCCCAATGTAACAGGAATGATGAAACCGCCCGGATCTTTCATCTTCTTTGGTAGCGCCTTTTGCACAACCGCGCTACACTCCTCATTCAGATTCACGGTTTCAAAGTCATCCATGCGCCTCCTATTAGAAAGGAGGTCCTTGAGAAATTTGGCATATTTAGGCATTTGTGAAATGGCCTCCGCAAAAGGTATATTAATGTGCAGTTTCTTGAAGATATCCACAAACTTCTTGAAATGCTTGGCATCCTCTTGACTCTTCAATCTCTGCGGGTATGGCACTCGCACACTGTATTCTTCCCTTGGCTTCTGTTTCTCATCCGACTTCCTCACCGTGTCCTTTGATTGGGGAATCACGGTAGGCACAGGAATCTCTTCATCTAAGGCTTTTTCAGTGGCCTTAGTCGCCTCAGCTCGCGCATGGGTAGGATATGGGGGATCCTGGGTAGTGCTCCCACTGCGAGTAGTAATAGCCTTCAATTGCTCAGTTGGAGTAATAGTGTTAGACGGGAGTATACCTGGCGGAAGTCGAGGATTCTGATTAGCTATTTGGCCAATTTGTGTTTCATGGCTCTTTAGCGAAGCTTCCATTGCGACAATCTTGCTCTCAATTTTATCATTGCTAGCTAACAGTTTCCTCAACATCGCGTTTGTATCCTGTTCTTCTGAGATTGGAGGTGGAGCCTGTTGTTGTGGAACCTGTCTCTGAGCTTGGTAAGGAACATTTGGCCTATGACCTGGCGCATATAAACCACTATTCGGATTGGCATAGCTGAAGTTGGGGTGATTGCGATTGTTAGGATGATAGGTGTTTGGCCATTGCTGCTGTCTTTGTTGACCCATGTAATTCACGTCTTCAATGCCATCCCCATATCCCTGATTTGCATCTGCTACCATCTCTCCCACTGACTTCACCTGTGCCGATGGATTCAAATGACTGAAAGCCGACGTCATCACTGCCATCTGATGTTCAAATTTCTGTTCCACCATAGACTCTATCTGACTAACCAATTCCCCATCTGATTTCGTGCTTCTACGAGTTTCAGACCTCGTGGATTCACGTTTTGCTACATTATCTAGCAAATCACGACATCTTTGTAGTCCCATTCCCATAAAATTGCCTTGAGCCATCATATCTAGTTCACTAGCAGTCTCCCTGTCCAAAGTATTGTAAAAGTAGTGAAGAAGTTTATACCATGGCTCTCCGTGAGTAGGGCATCTGCGAAGGAGCTGGTTGAACTTTCTCCACGTGTCACCCAGAGAATCATCTTCCTGCTGTTTAAATTTGGTTATGTCAGCCATCTGTTGAGCAACCTTGGATGGTGGAAGATACTTCCTAAGAAACTCTCTGCTACAATCTGCCCATGTAACTATGCTGCCTGCTGGAAGTTCCATAAGCCATGTCTTTGCCTTTCCCGATAAAGAGAAGGGGAAAAGCCTGAGCTTTATCGTCTCGATTGGAACTCTCTGGTCATACATGGTAGAAGTAATTTGCTCGAAATTGAGCAAGTGCTGATGTGGGTCATCACTCGGGGCTCCAGTGAATAAGCACTCGTCCCTAACCATATTGGTCAACGGTTGGCGAATCACGAAATGCGCGGCATTAATCTGCGGCCTGACTATGGTGGGCTGATATCCCTCCGGTGTAGTCCTGAAGTAGTCCACCAAAGGACGTTCATCATCCTCAGCATTGTTGACTTGCTCTACCACATTCCGGCCGTTATTGTTCCGATTAATACCCCCATTGTTCCCATTGCCACCGTTGTTTCCACCATTAACTCCTCCATTGTTCCCATTAACTATTTCTGCACCAGGGAGTTGTTGTGGATTCTGGGGATTCATGCGATCAATCATGGCTTGCATCTCAGCCATTTGAGCCCTAAGCTGCTCAGTTTCCCTTGCTCGATTTGCTGCATCCTCCACAGCTGCAGCTCTGGCTGCTTCCGCATCTTCGAGGCCTTTGCGGAACCTCTCAAACTCAGCTCTAGTTTGCTCGTCCATTTGAACTGAATTTGCTTTCCTCTTGTCTCTATTCTGTGCTCGCAATAAGGATTCCGGGTCTTCACGTGTTGGATGCAAAGGCTCGTCTCTAGAACGTGACATGCACCAAATGTATCAGACCTGAAACACGAATCACACACACAAAACAGGTGAGTAACAGATATAAACTGAAAAGTAAATCCCTAAAGAGAAAACTAATAGCTAATTTGACCGAAGTCCCCGGCAACGGCGCCAAAAACTTGACACGCTCCAACTGCAAGTGCACAGTTGTCGGTGTAGTAATAATCGGAAAAGTCCGGTTTGTCGAACCCAAGGGACTTCGTGTAAATTAACTACTAAATTTATTCTTTGTGTGGGCAAAGCGCAGTTGTTTTGTTCTATTTCTACTAAAAATTAAAAGTAACAATTATCTCAAATAATTCAAAGAATTATTTCAATATTAACGAGCACGTGTTGATTTTGACGTTTATCAAGTTTGATTAAATCCAGGATATCTCTACGGATCACTAGGTATCTCACACTACGTTGGATTTATGTTCTACTAACACGATGAGTTCTTGTTCTAGTTAAACGAGCAATTTTATATTGAAGATGTCTCAACCAATAACTATGCCTAAACTATCGTAACTGATTCCTCTAGCTTACTCAAGTTCAAACACGCATTACGATGATAATTCTACTCTTGTTCTTAGCTAACTAGCAAGATTCCTCAACCCTAGATTCGGCTAGTGTGTATTTCAATTTTCCGGGCAACAAACGTAGATTCCTCTATCGTTCATAACCTAGCACAATTCTATTAATACGTCTACCAATAGAAAAGATAAATCAAGAGCATGCAATACACATAACTAGAGAAGAAATCATCAATTAAGCTAAAAAGCATGCAAGCAAATCCATAAACCACAAGTTGTAGTGATCAAACCCTAGTTTCCTACGAGATATCCCAAAATAAGGGTTTAGCTACTCATAATCGTGTTTAAAATACAAAGTTTCATGATCCAATATGAAAAACTCGAGAAGAAAAGAAGATTAGAAGCCAAACGGATGATCCAAGCTCTTCAACCTAGCTCCAAGCACTCCAAGCACGTCTCCCAATGTGTGTTCTGATCTCCAATCACGTTCCCCAATGTTTCCTAAGTCTTTCGTGGCTCAAAACTCTCAAAACTATGCCAAAATAGCGAAAATAGCCCAAAAATCCGATCCTGGCCGCAGAAGTAATCGTACGATTACTTTCAAGTAAACGTACGATTACTTGCATTGAAGGTAATCGTACGATTACCCAATAGTAAACGCACGATTACTTCTGAGTGAAGGTAATCGTACGATTACCTTGAGGTAAACGTACGATTACTTCTGGTCTTCCACCAATCAAACTTCATCTTCTTGCTCTTTTTCCTTTTGTCTTCACTTCCCGAGCATCCTTTGAGCCTCCAACTTTTCCGAAGTTCACTTTTGCTCCAACGTCACGTCCCGAGCTCCCGGTTCCTGAAAACCACAACACGAGAAACATACCGGAAGATCAAACGTGATAAAATATAGTCAAAATCAATGCAAAAAGTGCCCGGACTCATCATTAACGTGCAAAGACTCAACATGCTCAAATTTAGCAAGAAATGATCCAAAATCTATCAAAACGCATCGGAATACACGCAAAACGGTAAGGAAACATATAAGAATATAACTCCAAATATGGAGTTATCAAGTCAAGAGATGCTATCTTTGATGAAGAAAAGTTTTCTTCCATACCTAGACCAAAGGACTTGGTTCCGAATTTGAGCAATGCTCAAAATGAAGGAACAAGTGATGCCATCACTTTACCTGAAGTAAGAAAGAGTAAAAGAGGTAGAGTAGCCAAGGACTATGGTTCTGATTTTCAACTATATTTAGTTGAGGGATCTAGGGATGAGATTCATACTCAGTATGCTTATTGTTTTAGCATAGAGGAGGATCCTAGAACCTATAGTGAGGCTATGGCATCTCGTGATGTTGCATTCTGGAAAGAAGCAATAGATGATGAGATGGACTCGATCATGCAAAATGGGACTTGGGATTTATCTGATTTGCCTCCTGGGTTGAAACCACTTGATGCCAAGTGGATCTTCAAAAAGAAGATGAAAGTACATAGTACCGTAGAAAAGTTTAAGGCCCGACTGGTTGTACGTGGTTTTAAACAAAAAGAGGGTATCGACTACTTTGATACATATGCTCCTGTTGCTAGGATATCCACGATTAGATTATTAATAGCTCTTGCAGCTATACATAATCTTGTTATTCACCAAATGGATGTGAAAACCGCATTCTTGAATGGTGATTTGGATGAGGAGATATATATGAAACAACCCGAGGGATTTGTTATGCCAGGAAATGAGCATAAGGTGTGTAAGCTTGTTTAATCACTTTACGGTTTAAAGCAAGCTCCTAAACAATGGCATCAAAAATTTGATGATATTGTGTTGTCTAGTGGTTATCATTTGAACCAAGCAGACAAGTGTGTATATAGCAAATTTGATGATTCTGGTAAAGGAGTCATAATTTGTTTATATGTAGATGACATGTTGATCTTTGGTACCAGCCAAGATCAAGTGGATCAAGCGAAGGAATTCTTTTCATCTAAATTTTCAATGAAGGATTTGGGGGAGGCTGAAGTAATCCTAGGTATTAGGATGAAACGTGAGAACAAGGCCATTTCTATTTCTCAATCTCATTACATTGAGAAGGTGTTAAAGAAATTTAACTGTGAAAATTGTTCTCCGGTTAGTACTCCGATGGAACCAAATGTGAAATTGTTGCCTAACCAAGGCAAGGCTGTATCTCAACTGGAATACTCTAGGGCTATTGGTTGTCTAATGTATGCCATGATTAGTGCACAACCAGATATAGCATTTGCTGTTGGAAAGCTAAGTAGGTATACTAGCAATCCAAGCACACATCATTGGCAAGCAATGAGGAGAGTATTCAAGTATTTAAGGAAAACCATGAATTATGGTTTGACATACAGTGGAAGTCCTTCGGTTCTAGAAGGATATTCTGATGCAAGTTGGATAAACAATATGGAAGATCATTCCTCAACTAGTGGATGGGTTTTTCTACTTGGAGGAGGGGCAATCTCATGGGCTTCAAAGAAGCAAACTTGTATTACGAAATCGACAATGGAATCTGAATTTGTGGCATTAGCTGCAGCCGGTAATGAGGCTGAATGGCTAAGGAATTTAGTGTATGAGATTCCATTGTGGGCCAAACCGATTTCACCAATATCTATCAGGTGTGATAGTGCTGCTACTCTGGCTAAGGCATATAGTCAGGTGTATAATGGCAAGTCTAGACACTTGGGTGTTAGACATAGCATCATTCGGGACTTAATCATGAATGGTGTGATATCGGTTGAGTTTGTTCGTACACAACAAAATCTTGCGGATCATCTAACCAAAGGGTTAGCAAGGGACTTAGTGCACAAGTCGGCCGTGGGGATGGGATTAAAGTCCATCTAAAAAAGATCACTTATGATAAGATACCCAATTCCCTTCTAATACAACGTTAGAAGCTGAATTCAATGTGGAACTCTTACATGAAGAAATTGGAACACAAAGATCATCCCAAGGTATGTGTTCAGACCTGCAAGTTAAGGAGGTTGAAGTTTACACTTCTTAATGGTTCTTTTGAAAAATTGTATGGCAGGTACAAGAAGAAAAGAACCACCTATATGAGTATGGAGTTTAGCCGCTTCAAGAAGTTTGGACTTGGCTTCTATATGCTCATTGAAGAATAGTGACACTAGGCTAGTAAAAAATAAGTGTCAAGTTAGAACATGGAATATGTTGAACTTATGTGTATTTTACTTTCATGTATTCATCATGAGTAGAAAGGGTTCAATCCGTAGGACACCCCTATACTCGAATATTTGAAGATGCAATTTACTAAGATGAAAATTCAATCTTCGAGACATTTTCATTTATGCATAAGTTTGCCTCGTTTTTGAAAGGATAAGTGAATCAAGGATTACACTAAAATGGGGGAGGATTGTTGGTGATTTTAGTGTCATCGGCCATTTGTGTAATCGGATTTACTTACGACTAAGTAGACATTGGCATTACGTTGTACACGTTAGGAGGTGTGGAGTACACGCGTGCACACAACTATGTTAATGACTTGGACAAGGAACTCGCGGACGACTGCGGGGGTTCGGGGGTGGAGCCCCCGACGGGGGTCCGGGGGCAGCGCCCCGGTGGGTTCCAAGGGGCAACGCCCCTGGCGGCGGTCGCGCTGGCCGGTCAGCGTGGAAAAATTGGATTTTTGACGTTTCAGTGCTTCACAAAAAACGTCTCCGATTTAATTTTCTGTTAAAAAACGGACTGAAATCTGGCGGTTGTAACCGCCAGATTAACCGCCTTCTCCCTCCCTATTTGTCAGTTTGGTCGAATTCAGAAACACACATGAACTCATATTCGTTCTTGAAGTCTCTGTTTTATCCGATTGGAGATTTCGTGCACAACGCCGAAATACTTTAATCTGAGAGTGATATCACGACTCAGAGATCATCCAAGTTCAATTGTTCCCGTTCTAAACACCACCCAGATTTCCTACATGATCTTCTGATGTGGGTTTGATTTTGATTTTTCCGATGTTTGATTAATTTTTCAGGGTTCTTCTGAAAGTGGGTTGTTCGGGAACCGTCATCAGAGCCTCTTCACCGATTCTTTGGACTTGTACGTGAGGACTCTGATGATGGCCAGAGAGAGGGAGAAGAGGAAGATCTTGCGGCGGCGAGAACTTGAAGCTGAGGTGATTTCGGACTTGCTTATGGAGATGGATGATCTCAAGCGCCGTCGCATCGCCGCAAGCGGCGAAGGGTTGTCGATGCTGGACACCAATTTCTGCCACCAGAAGTAAAGAGGGCTCCGATCTTGAGTAAGCGTGAGAGGCTCGTCCTCGGTGATTAGTCGGCTGAAGGGAGCTGCAATTGACGGCAAGTGGATCCTGGTGGCTGCGAGAGAAATTCTCGAGGCTTATCCATTTCAAAGGCAGCCAGGAGCTGCAACTGCTAAACCGAGCAATGAATGTGCTAACAAAGGAACAGCTATACAATTGGTGAGTCTAGAAAATCAAACTATTTCTTTATATTGTTTTGGTTCTGTTTATACATAGGACACTGACACTCACACAACTACATGCGATGAAAATGGAGGATCTAATGAATAGGAATGATACCGCGATTTTGTTAGATTAAGCGTATTATTCGTTTCATCATTACTCTTCTCATATTTTATTGAATTTGGTTCATAAAATATGTTTCAAGTGTTGTCACTATTATGAAATTGCTGTTCCTAATTCGATATTTTGAGATTGGTGAGAAAGTAGTGCCTTGAGAGCACGGGTTATGCACGATTATTAATAAGAGAAATATATGAAGTTGCTATGTTGATTGATTTCTTTCTCTTAGAATGGTGAATTTTGTGTTAGATTGTGTGAATAATAAAATTTCAATCATGATAGGAAACTTTTGAAATATAAACGTAGCGGTTAGAAGATTGGTCATGAGCGGTCTACCTATGCGTGTTTGAATCTTGGCAGTTTGCAAAGGACATGTTGTGCTATTGGTGAATCTTGAAAATTCAACTAATTCTTCAAATCGGCTCATAGTCTGCTTTTCCCAAATTGTTTGGTTATGTCCCATATGTAGGACACGCAGACTGACACTGACACAACTTCATGTGATGAAAGGTAGGGATCTTTTAGAATTATGTGGGATTATTTGATAAGAGCAATTGGTCTTAATCGGCCTACCTAGAATCTTAGCATTTAGAAAACGGCAAATAATACCAATGGCGAGTCTTGAAAACCCATTTTATTAAATTTTTTTTATGTTCTTTACTTTTTCAAAATTGTTCGTCATATTCACACACACGGTGGCACTGACACGTCTACATGTAATCAAACTGGAGGATCTTTTAGAATCACGTGGGATTATTTGATACAAAGTTGATATCGTGATTGATATCATTCTCTTGGAAATGGTGAAATTTGTTACATTGTGTAAAAAACAAAATAGAAAGCATGAATGAAGACTGGAAATGGCATGTTATTGTTATGTTGTCGTTTATCCCTTCAATCACAGTGGTAAGAAGATCAATTAATAACTAGCAGCCTCACCTAAGCGTGTTTGAATCTTAGCGGTTTGAAAGGGATTAAGTTATAATATTAGTGAATATCCAACAATTTATTTAAATGCGCTTCTAGTATCCATTATTTCAAGATCATTTCGCTTTGTCCATCCCTAGGACAAACACAGTGACGCTGACACACACACAGAAACAACTAAATGTGATGAAGGAGACGATCTTCCAGAATTACGTGGAATTATTTGATATAAGAGCAATTGATCCTAAGCGGCCTACCTAAGCTTGTTTCAATCTTAACTACTTTTTTTGCTTCTTCGGAAGGTCAACAAAAAACAACCACAACACAACGAAGCTAAATGAACATTTCAATCCCCAATGTGACAGCAATTATCAGCACCTTGACAGCATCATGAGCTTCATTCAAAATTTTCAACTGATCAATTTGCTCGGCTTCAAGGTTGACAAGGGAGTTGGGAACTTCATTTTCATCCATTCCCACCTGTTTGATCCTTCCAAAAAACCAATTGAGCAGTAGCTTACCATCATTGACTTGAGCATTCATGGAGGCAAGCACAATGGTGGTTCCTTGGAAGATATTAACCGCTTCCAAGCAGTCACTCTCGATTTATAGGTTGATCAAGTTCTCGTTGTAGGCCACGTTGAAGCCTCTTTAGATGCTCCATATCTCACTCTTTGTGCAGCCTATAAGCCTACCAATGGAGCCCAGCTTCCAATATCCATTGTTGTTTCATAAGAAACTTCCAATTCCTGTTTTATTGTTGTCAATCCTCACACAACCATCAAAGTCCATCTTAAATTTACCTTCAACCACAAGAAACAAATTACGACCATAATTATGGAGATTAAAGAAGAAAAAAAACTTTGAGAGGAAAACTCCATGTGTGAGCTGAGTCTGCATTTTGATTCTCTGCACGTGAGATATGTTAGTATCGCAAAGCCTTTAAAAATGAAACAACAAAGCAAAAATTGGAGGTGTCTTAATAAATGCCAATGGAAATTGGAAGCTGAGCTTCATTTGTAGGCTTAGAGGCTGCAAAAGCCGGGAGAGTGAGATCCCGAGCATCTAAAGAGGCTTAACTGTGTCCTACAACAAGAATTGGATCAACCTAAAAATCTAGAGTGACTGCCTAGAAGTTAATATCTTCCAAGAAACCACTAATGGGCCTGTCTCCATGAATGCTTAAGTAATTGATGGTAAGCTGCTGCCAAATAGGATTTGTGGAAGGATCAAGCATACGGGAAGGGATGCATATAAAGGCCCGCGCTCTTGCCAACCTGGTAGCCAAGCAAATGAACAATTGCCGATTTTGAATGAAGCTCCTGATACTGTGAAGGGGCTTATCGTTGCAGATGGATTGGTGATTGCAATGTTTATTTAGCTTCTTTGTGTTATGATTATTTTTTTGTTGACCATCCGACGTAGCAAAATAAAAGAAGAAGCTAAGATTCACACAAGCTTATGTAGGCAGCTCGGGATCAATTTTTCTTATATCAAATAGTTCCACATAATTCTAGAAGATCATTTCCTTCATCACATGCAGCTGTGTCCGTGTCACTGTGTGTTCAAGTTATGGACATGGTCAAATGATCTTGGAATAGTGGAGACTATAAGCCAATTTAACTAACTTGTTGGATATTCAAAATTTACCAACGTTTTAACTTATCCCGTGCTAACCACTAAGATTCAAACAGGTTTAGGTGATCTCGGTCATGATTAATTGATCTTCTAACTACTACGATTGAAGGAATAAGCGACAAATTAACGAAAAAATACCATTTCTTGAGTCTTCTAACAAATTTAACCGTTTTCAAAATAATGATATCAATCTGTATCAAATAATTTAACATGATTCCAGAAGATCATCCATTTTTGTTACTTGTAGACATATCAATGTCAAGGCGTGTAAGAATACGACAAACACTTTTGAGAAAGTATAGACCATAAGTCAATTTAAAAAAAAAATGGTTTTCAAGACTCCATTGTAATTATTTGTTCTTTTCTATATACTAAGATTCAAACAACCTAGGTAGACCAATTTCTCTTATCAAATAATCCCACATAGTTCTACAAGATCCCTACCTTTCTCCACATACAGTTGTGTTAGCGTCAGTGTGTGTGCTACGTATGGAACATAACCAAATAATCTTGAGAAATGAAGACTATAAGCCAATTTTAAGAATTATTTTCAAGATTCACTAATAGTACACCTTGTCCTTTGCAAACCACGAAGATTCAAACAAACATAGGTAGGCCGCTCATGATCAACTTCTAACCGCTGCGTTTGGAGGATAAACGACAACATATCCGTTCACAAGTTTTCTATCATTATAAATTTTATTTTTCACACAATCTACCACAAAATTCACCATTCCAAGAGAAAGAAATCAATCAACATAGCAACTTTCTATATTTATCATATTATAATAACGAACCACCCGTGCTCTCAATGGCACTACTTCCTCACCAGTCCCCACACTCAAAACATCGAAATAGGAATGATAATTTCATAGTAATGGCAACACTTAGAACTTATTTAATGAACCAAATTCAGTGACATATGAAAAGAGTAATGATCAAACGAACAATAAGATCAATCTAACAAAATCGCGGTATCATAACTATTCATTAGACCCTCCATTTTCATCGCATGTAGCGATGTCAGTGTTAGTGTATCAATCTAACAAAATCTAACAAAATCTAACAATTCAACCCCCCTTTTCATCGCATGTAGCATGTAGCGATGTCATAACTATTCATTAGACCCTCCATTTTCATTACATCAATCTAACAAAATCGCGGTATCATAACTATTCAACCCCCCCTTCTAGAGTATTTATGTCTTGTATTTAGTCCACATTACACACTTTCAATTGGTATCGGAGCTTGTGTCACTGTTTTAGATCTAAAAATCTGGTGACTATGAGTAATGTAGGAGATGGTGGATTCTCACAAGGAAGGGCAGCCAACAGACCTCCATTGTTCTGTGGTGATAACTTCATGCACTGGAAGACATTGATGAAGATGTTCATCATAGATCAAGACATGGAACTATGGTTTATTAGTTTAGAATGGTCCTCTTGAGTACTACACTACAATTGATGGAGTCAGATGTATCAAGTCTGAGGAAAATCTTTCAGTTACTGAACTGGAAAAGGTATCAAAAAAATTACAAGGCTATGAATCTGTTATACTGTGCTCTTAATGAAAATGAGTTCAACAGAGTGTCAAATTGCAAGAGTGCCAAAGAAGTATGGGATAAACTGGTGGTGACATATGAAGGAACTAGCCAGGTTAATCAGACCAAAATCAACATACTTCTGAGGCAATATGAGTTGTTCAAGATGAGCTCAGATGAGACCATCAAAGAGATGTTTAAAAGATTCACTGATGTGGTGAACAATCTGGAGTCATTGGGAAAGAAGTTATCAAATGAAGAGAAGGTCAGAAAGATTTTGAGAAGCTTGCCAAAAGCCAAGTGGGAGCCAAAGACAACATCCATTTAGGAAGCTCAGGACTTGAGTCTTCTTCAGCTAGATGATCTAGAAGGAAAACTTCTCACTCATGAAATCTCTATGAAGGATGTGGAAGGTGATTTGAGTGAAAAAATCAGGAACCTAGCACTTAAGGCAAAAGACAGTGAAAAGTCTCAAAGCCTTGAGACTGAGGATGAGCCTGATGATGAAGAGGCTTTAGCATTGATCTCCAAGGCCTTGTCCAGGATTCTCAAAAAGAAAAGAAGCTCTGGTAACAGAGATTACAATAGAGAGAGATCAATACCCTCAGGCAGCAAGGACTACAAAGGTAAACCTTCATCACAGTCACATAAAACTAAATTAATGAATTGTTTTGAGTGTGGTGATGCAGATCATTTAGTAAGGGACTGTCCACAAAAGAAGAAGAACAAGAATTTTCAGCAGAAAGACAGTGACAACAGAAGGAAGAAATCCATGATGGCTTCTTGGAGTGATTCTGATTCATCAAGTGACTCAGACACAGAAGAAGAGCAAGCAAACCTATGCTTCATGGCAAAGCATGATGAGGAAAATTCATCAGACAGACATATTGAAGATATGGTAAAAAAATTACTTGCTAGTCCTTCTGACGTACTTCCTGAAATTCTCAAAAGTATGTTTCTAAATGAGGAAAGTTATAGAAATGAGATTTCTGCTTTAAAGATTAAGATTCATGAGCAGGTAAAAGAAAACCTGGACCTAGTTTTTTCAAACAAAACTGTTGAAGTTTGTAAGACAAAGCTGGAAAAGGACTTCAAGGCCTTGGACAGGAGGTTCAAAGCCTTGAAGGCACAGATAAAAGAGGTTGTTGATCAAAACACTCTTTTGACTGAAATATATGATGATCTAAAGACTCATTCTGAGAATTTAGAACAACAGATCTGTTCTTTGACTGAGAAACTTCAAGAGTCCAAGAAGGTCCTAGCTATGTTTACAGGCTCGGAACATAATCTGAATCTCATTCTTGGAGGAAGTCTGAAACCAATGCATAAAAGTGGGATTGGCTATAATCCAAATTTTCCAAAGAAAGGCCAAACTACTTTTGTCAAATCTGGTAGCAGACATTCTTAAAATGTCATTACTGTAAAAAAAATTGGTCATGTCCGATTAACTTGTCCCTTCAGAAGATCAGAACCTCATATTATGAGGAATACTTATCCTTATCAGCTTAAGGGACAGGTAAGGCAGATTTGTGTTCCAAAAGGAATTAGGCCACCAAATATGGCTGATTCTGAGTATGACTCAAACTTCTGCACTTGGTCTAACAGCCTGTTGAGGCAATGATTTGTTTTTTTCAGGATGTCACCAAGGCCTTGAAAGATCAGAAATGGATATTAGACAGTGGATGTTCAAGACATATGAGTGGAAAGAAGTCTCTCTTCACTGAACTTACAGAAAAATCTGGAGGAACAATCACACTTGGTGACAAAGTAAAATTCAATATCATTGGTATAGGTAGTATTGGTAATGGTTCTACAAATTCTATATCTGGTGTTTATCTGGTAGATGGACTTAATTATAATTTTCTTAGATCTCTCAGTTATGTGATAAAGGTTATAAAGCTATATTTGACATGGAGAAATGTGTGGTGCAAGATGAGAAATCTGGTGATTGTATACTCACTGCTCCTAGATCATATAATCTATATGCTAGGAATACTAACAGTGTTGCAGGTGACAAGCTAAAATGCCTCAAGGTCTTGAAGGAAGATTCAAAGCTTTGGCACAGAAAGCTTGGGCATATTAGTATACATACCTTGAATAAACTCATTTCAAAAGACTTGGTAAGAGGTTTACCATCACAGAAATTTTCAGATGATGAGGTTTGCAAGGCATGTGTGCAAGGTAAACAAACCAGAAGCTCATTCAAGCCAAAGAACTTTGTAAGTACTTCTAGACCCTTAGAATTGCTTCATATGGACTTGTGTGGTCCTATGAGAGTTCAGAACCCAAAAGGTAAGAGGTATATGCTTGTTATAATTGATGATTATTCTAGATTTACTTGGGTGATGTTTATTAGAGACAAAACTGAAGCTTTATCTGAATTTTCTAGACTGTGCAAAGAGCTTCACTTTGAAAAATATACCTGTTGCATCAATTAGAAGTGATCATGGTAGGGCACTTGAGGATATGTCCAGAACCATGCTTCTTGAAAGTAATTTGCCAAAGTTTTTATGTGCAGAAGCTGTTAACACTGCCAATTATGTGCTGAATAGATGCTTGATTATACCTATTTTGAAAAAGACCCCCTATGAACTGTTTAAAGGTAAAAGCCTACTGTTTCTTATTTGAAACCTTTTGGTTGTATCTGTTTTGTGCATAATAATGGTAGAGACAATATTGGTAAGTTTGATGCTAGAAGTGATGAAGGTGTATTTCTTGGATATTCACAAACTAGCAAAGCCTATAGAGTTTATAATAGAAAAACCAAGATTGTGGAAGAGAGCATTCATGCAATTTTTGATGAAAGTACTAAGGATTCTCTGAGTGAAAGTTTTGCAGATCTAGATTTGAACAAGCATGAATCAGATGATGATGCTGTGAAAGAAGACAAAGGCAAAACTAATGTGCAGAATCAATCAGCAGAATCTCAAGGCCTTGAACCTCCTGCTGAACCAAAATCTCAAAGCCTTGAGACAGAAGCTGAAACTTTCTATGATGCTCCCTCTACTGTTTCACGGACTCAAAGCCTTGAAGGAGAATACTCCTGGATACCAAGAAAGAAGTTTAAGTACCTTGCAGACCATCCAGCTGATAACATTATATCAGATCCATCAACTGGAACTCAGACAAGAGGACAGTTAAAGAACTTGTTTGCTTTTAGTGCATTTGTATCTTTGATTGAGCCTAAGAATACCAAGGAAGCACTTGAAGATGCAGAATGGATCATTGCAATGCAGAGTGAGCTGAATGAGTTTGAAAGGAACAAGGTTTGGAATCTGGTCCCCAGACCTAAAGAGAAATCAGTTATTGGAACCAGATGGGTATTCAGAAACAAGCTTGATGAGAATGGCAAAGTGGTAAGAAATAAAGCCAGACTGGTAGCTCAAGGATATAATCAGGAAGAAAGTATAGATTATGAGGAGTCTTTTTCTCCTGTTGTCATGTTAGAAGCTATTAGAATACTTCTTGAATTTGCATCTCACAATCACATAAAGCTTTATCAAATGGATGTTAAATGTGCTTTTCTGAATGAATATTTACAAGAAGATTTTTTTGTAGCACAACCTCCTGGTTTTGAAGATGAAAATTTTCCTGATCATGTTTATAAACTGGATAAAGCTCTTTATGGTTTAAAACAAGCTCCAAGGGCTTGGTATGATAGACTTTCAAAATTTCTACTTGAAAGCAATTTCAAAAGAGGCTTAGTTGACAAAACTCTTTTCATTAAACACCATCAAAGTGATATGTTAGTAGTTCAGATTTATGTAGATGATATTTTATTTGGTGCTACTAATGATGCTCTTTCAAAAGAGTTTTCTAGTCTGATGTGCAAGGAGTTTGAGATGAGCCTAATGAGTGAACTGAATTTCTTTCTTGGACTTCATATCTTACAAATGAAGAAAGGAATTTTTGTGCATCAAGGAAAATATACCAAGGACTTATTAAATAAGTACAATATGTCACAGTCCAAGGTGCTTAAGACCCCTATGAGTTCATCACTCTCTTTAGACAAAGATTCAAATGGTAAGAGTGTGAATCAAAAGGAATACAGATGTATGATTGGATCACTATTGTATTTAACTGCTAGCAGACCTGATATTATGTTCAGTGTCTGTATGTGTGCTAGATTTCAAACAGATCCTAAGGAAAGTCATTTAACTGCAGTCAAAAGAAGTTTTAGCTATTTGAATGGAACCAGAGACTTAGGGATTTGGTATCCAAGAAGATCTAATTTTATGTTGAGTGGCTATTCAGATGCAGATTTTGCAGGATATAAAGTAGACAGGAAAAGTACTTCTGGATGCTGTCAATTTCTTGGATCTTCATTGATCAGTTGGCATTCCAAAAAGAAAAATTATGTAGCATTATCAACTGCAGAAGCTGAATATATTGCAGCAGGTGCTTGCTGTTCACAAGTGTTATGGATTGCTCAGCAACTTAGAGATCTTGGCTATAATTTCAGAAATGTGCCTATTCATTGTGACAACACAAGTGCTATTTCAATCTCTAAGAATCCAGTTCAGCACTCAAGGACCAAACACATAGATGTGAGACATCACTTCCTTAGAGATCATGCAGAACAAGGTGATGTTGTTTTAAATTTTATCTCTACTTCAATGCAGATTACTGATATTTTCACTAAACCTTTGCCAGATGATAGGTTTTCATCTCTAAGGCTTGAATTGGGGATGTTAAACAAGGATGCATTGGTTTAGGGGGAGTATTAGTACTTATATGTGCTTATGTGCTGAAATCTCAAAGCCTTGATATTATACTTTCTGAAGCCTTGAAAGTATAGTTCAAAGCTTTGAAGTTTCTCCAACTGCAGAAAATCTCAAGGCCTTGAGATTGTTCTCCAGGTCTTTGATAATATCTGCAATTTTTTTTTTTTTTTTTTTTTTTTTTTTTTTTTTTTTTTTTAAAAAAAATGGATCATCAAATATTATATCTTATCTTTTTAGATAACTGTATAATATTTGAATTACTCAGAGAATTTTCTAAAATATCCCAAAAATATTTTTCAAGATCCTTTTTTGCATGTTGATATAGCGGAGTCCCTTTTATGACTCATCCTTTTCAACCTACTTAAGCTGAAAGTCAGGGCTTTTTCTTCTCATTTCCTCTCAATTTTCTACGACTCTACTCTCTCTCTCTCTCTCTCTGTTCCTCTCAATCACATTCTCTTCTCAAAACCCTAAACCCCAAAATGGAGCGCAAATCAGCCAGAATTCAGCAATAGGGAAAGCCCTCTGGCAGATCCAAGAAGAGAGCAAATAAAAAGGAGAAGATAGTGATTTCTGATTCAGATTCAGAAAACACTCAGAGCTTGCATGAGGATACTCCTCCTGCAAAGAAGTCCAGAACAGAGAAGGGAAATGAAGACTCAAGTATTGATCCACAACAAGAGACACAGAGTGGTGATCAACCAAGGTCAGAGAAGAAGAAAGGGGGAGAAAAGAAAAAGACTGGTGAAGAGGAAAAGGGGAAATCAACTCAGGAAATCCAGAAGAAACCAACTGAAGGAGGACAAGAAAAGACCAAACCCTCAGAGAAGAAAACTAGGGTTAAGCAAGTTGCTGCTGCAACTAAGAAAGGATATCAAGGTAAGAATGTACTTCCTACAGACTGGTTTGTTAGTTCTGAGGTTAGAACTGTATGGATGCAAGGGTATGCTTCATCTAAGGTAGCTTTCTGTAGTATGATTTCTGATGAATTATTGGATAAATTGGACATAAACTGTATGAGGAAGTCAAGAGAAACTGCTGTTTGGAAGGTGTTAAATCCTAGTTCAAAGGCCTATCCTAGGTTAACTAGGTTATTTTATCTAAACTTAGTTTCTGAAGGTGATGATAAAAGGGTGTTAACTTCAAAAGTGGCTGGTGTGGATTTGAGGTTAGATCATAGGACTTTTGTCTAAGTCTTGGGCATTCCTAGAAAATACAATGTTGGAGATTATCCTGATAGGAAGGAGTGTCTGGATAAGGCAAATGATATGTTTTTTTATTGAAGATGTTCCCTCTGGTCCAAAGCAGTTGACACACTCTGTGCTCAACTGTGAAGCCAAAATCTTGTTTACAATTCTGATGAGGAGTGTAGTTCATAGGGAGAACTCAAGGGATTTAGTGACTGATAAGGTTTTGATTTTGATGTATCTGATATCTCAAGGGTTTGAGATAGACTTGCCAACAGTTGTTATGGAGCATATGATTTATTGTGCAACCAGGACTAGAAATTATCCTCTTCCATATGCCAACCTGTTACCCCTTTTCTTTGAATATTTTGATGTACCTGTGAAAGGAGAGGAAAAGATTACTGAAGGTTTTGGGTTGATAGATGAGACTGCACTTCAGAGGATTGGAGTAGTCCAGACTGGGAAAGGACATTGGAAGTTTTATTCAGATTTGTCAAAGGAAGAACTTGCTGAGATGGAGTTTGTAAAGCATAAAGGGACTACATCTGGGAAATGACAAGCCAATGAGAATTATTCTTTGTTGGTTGAGAAGTTAGAAGATCAGCAGATTGAGATTGAAGATCTCAGACAAATGTTATTTGATCTGTCAACTGAATTCAACCAGTTCAAGGGCTTGATGAATGTTATGAATGGAAAGCTGGATGTTGTCATCAAGAGTTTGAATCTTGAGAAGATACCTTCTTCTACTAGTCATGACAGCAGTGTGGATTCAGAGGAAAGGCTATGAGATTTTATGAAGAAGAAGAAGAAGAAGCCAATTCCAGTGGTGCTTACTTCAAAATATTTGTATGAACAAACTGATGAAGAATATGCTGGTGAAGACACAGGTGTTGATGCAGCTACAGAGGTGGATTCAGTACAGGCTAAGAAGAAAGTGGATGAGAGAATCCAAGAAGTGGTTGCTGAAGTGGAAGCTGAACAAGAAGGTAATCAGTCGGCTGAAGATGCTGCAAGTGAAGAAGAAATTGGAGAAGGCTCAGAGAAAGGCCAGACATCAAAGAAGAAGTGAAGATCAGAGATTGCCAAAGCCTTGGCCCTCTATCTCTTTCTCTTCTTTCTTTTCTGTTCTCAAGGCCTTGACTTTTTAGCTAAAATTTTGTTTTAAGTTTTTTTTCAGACTCTGAGTAATGATCCTACATTTTTTCATCCTTATTTGATGAAAGTCAAAAAGGGGGAGAATTGATGTGGTTCTGTTCTGTGTTTGCAGTAGTATTTAAATAATAATAATAATGCTTAGTTGTTTTGTGGTTTAATCAGTTGTGTGTTTATGTTTCTGTGGTAATATGCAAATTTTATTTTTTCTGGTTAACTGTTTGACATTATTGTATATTGTATCTGTATTTTGTGGTTATCTAATTTTGAATATGAGTGGCAGGAAAATCTATACAAGACTGTAGGTTTTGTCTTTCATCAAGGGGAGATTGTTGAGTCAAAGACCCTTGAATGTGTTTTGGTTGGTAATTGTTTTGAGTGTTGAAAGAAAAAAACAAGGACATAAGCAGCAACGCATTTCAGATACTTCAAGGCCTTGAGATATTGGCAGAACTTCAAAGCCTTGAGAGGTATTCTATTCTGCTATATGTTCTAACAAATCTGTGTTGCAGATTGGATATCTGATTATACAGATCAAGGATTTATTGTATATACTTATGGATTACACTGTTTATATACCTAACACAATTGCAGATGATCAGAACAGGAAGAATCAAAGTTATCCGGGTTTAATTTTGAATTTTTGTGAAGAAGGTTCAGAGCTCCAAGGCCTTGAGATGTGCCTTGAGCTACTGACAGATTTTACAGAATTAAGTTGATTCTTTCTTGCAGGTTGTGATTCTTAGTATTGTGATTATTTACTCACTTCTAAGTGTCTTAAAATTTTTTTTCATGATTCATATGTTTTAGAAGTTATACAGGTTATTGTTCTAATCTATTAAACAGTTTATCAGAAACTGGATAACCAAACAGTCATAGCACTGTTATCTTTCTGGATTTTGTTGTTGCTGTGTTCAATGCTGTTGCAGGGCTGTTAACGTGCATGAGCAATCCCAACAAACTCCAACGGGTATCCACTTAGAGCTGTTTGAATTTCAGTTGAAAACAGAAAGAGGATTTGGAGGAACTGAGATCCTAAAATCTCTCAATCAGTTGCAGATGTGGATAAAAGAGACTGGTTTGAATTTTGAAGGGAGAGAGGCTTGTAGAATACTCAGAGAGGTGTGACAAGTTCGTGGGAAATAATTCATTCAAACAAACAATCATTCAAGCTTCAATCCAGATTCCAGAAGATCAAATCAATCCAGTTTTCCTGAAGAACACATCCAGGCTTCATAAGCTCATCTTTTTATTGTGTTCTTCACTTGTTCTTTAATCTGTGTATCTTTAGATTATCTTAAACCTCACTTAACCTAGTGGTTGGTTTTTCAATTGAACAACAAGAGGTTCTTGTTAGCTCAACAGTTTGTAGCTGGAACTAGATAGGTTTGGAACCACAAGCTATATAGGTGTAAGGGAAATCACTTAGGCTTGAAGATCTAGGGCTATTTCTGTGTAAGTAATAAGAAGTGTTTGCCCAATCCTGGTGGGATTAGATCCCTGAGGAAGAGATTAGGTCCATTGGGACTGAACTCTGTAAATTGCTTTGTGTTCTTTACTTTACAGTTTGATTATTATCTGCTGCACACAACTCAAATCAAGCTAGGGTTCAAAAACTTTTTAGAATTGTTTTCAGTTCAAGGCCTTGAAGCTTTCTATTTTGCCTTTGAAAGTTTCAGACAGTTTACTAAAATCTCAAGGCCTTGAGATTTGAGTTTCACGCAAAGTATTTCTGTTAAACTTTGAGTTTTGCAAAAAAGTTTTCATACTCTATTCAACCCCCCCCCCCTTCTTAGGTCCTGTATTTAGTCTACATTACACACTTTCACTTCTGAAGTTCAAAATAGTTAATTTAGCCAAAAAATGCAACATACATTGCCAAACCTTATGAAGTTCATGTATTTTTCACATGTAATTTTTTTGAGGATTCACATGCAAATATGTTTGACAACAACTATGATACAGTCATTTATATGAGATTATATGTTACACTATAATCCTAAATACCTTTTAGTTTATCAACTGTTAATTTATCTTATGATCATATTTTGCTTAGAATTCTAGCACAAGCTATTCTATTTTTTCATCGAAATATCAACTTTTGGGTTTTGTTTCGTGGATAGGGAAAATTAAAATAATCTCAAGTGTAAAACGCATAAAAGCAGAATATGTTGATCCCCCTACATGAATGTGGGTTAAGTGTAAATGTTATATTTATTAATTAAATGCACCAATAAATTATGTAGCTGATAATATATTATATTACAACTACGATATCGGTATATAAACATAATTTTGTCTAGAAATACAAAGTAAATTTTGTATAACATACAAAGGCCCAATGTTACAGAAAGAACGTTGACACTTTATTAATCTATTTTCTCTTATGTTCTAAATTTTGTTCCCTTTAATATGTTTTTGAGACCACTGTTTGGTAGAACTAATTTTCACATGAAACTCTCGCGAAAGTGGTAGACCAATTGCTCTTATCAAATAATCCCACGTAGTTCTACAACCCTACCTTTCTCCACATGCAGTTGTGTTAGCGTCAGTGTGTGTGCTACGTATGGGACATAACCAAACAATCTTGAGAAATGAAGACTATAAGCCAATTTTAAGAATTATTTTCAAGATTCAC
Source organism: Linanthus parryae (assembly GCA_023055425.1). Classification (NCBI taxonomy): domain Eukaryota; kingdom Viridiplantae; phylum Streptophyta; class Magnoliopsida; order Ericales; family Polemoniaceae; genus Linanthus; species Linanthus parryae. Next base: position 131,360,145 of record JALGPY010000001.1, read on the forward strand.
TAATAGTACACCTTGTCCTTTGCAAACCACGAAGATTCAAACAAACATAGGTAGGCCGCTCATGATCAACTTCTAACCGCTACGTTTGGAGGTTAAACGACAACATATCCGTTCACAAGTTTTCTATCATTATAAAATTTTGTTTTTCACACAGTCTACCACAAAATTCACCATTCCAAGAGAAAGAAATCAATCAACATAGCAACTTTCCATATTTCTCATATTATAATAGCGAACCATCCATGCTCTCAATGGCACTACGTCCTGACCAGTCCGCACACTCAAAACATCGAAATAGGAATGACAATTTCATAATAATGGCAACACTTAGAACTTATTTAATGAACCAGATTCAGTGACATATGAGAAGAGTAATGTCAAACGAACAATAAGATCAATCTAACAAATCGCAGTATCATAACTATTCATTAGACCCTCCATTTTCATCACATGTAGCCCGTCAGTGTTAGTGTCCGTGTGTGTCCAAGGTATAAACAGAGTAAAAAAATATAAAAATATAGTTGGATTTTCAAGACTCACCAATGATATAACATGTCCTTTGCTAGTACCTTCATTGCTTGGTTTACCAGCAGCAGCAGCAGATGCAAAAGCAGTTGCAGCACCTGGCTGCCTCTGAAATGGAACATCCCCCAGAACTTCGCCGGCAGCTGCCACCGGCTCCGGCCGAATCATCGCCGGCGATGAGCTCCCAGGATCAACTCCCAACCCGAACATCTCAAGTTTGCTCGAGACCGGAGCACCCTTAACTTCCGGCGGCGGAAACTGGGTGTCCAGCATCGACAACCCTTCTCCTGCGGCGGCATTTGAGCTCATCCGTCTCCATCAGCAACACCGAGATCACTTCAGCTTCGAGCTCTCGCCGCCGCAAGAGCGCACCCTGCAGGATCTCCTCCCGGATCTTCATCTTCTCCCTCTCTCTCGCCATCATTAGAGTCCTCACGTCCAAGTCCAGCGACTCAGTCAAGAGGCTCCGGTGGCTGTTTCCGAACAACCCACCTGCATAGGAACCCAGAAAATTAATCAAAGATCGAAGAAATCAAGATCAAACCCACATCGGAAGATCGATTGAGAGATCAATTTGAAGCGGGTTTAGCCCAAACCTCGATCGCGGAACATGGCGGCGGTTGCGGAGGAGGATTGGGTGTGTGGTAGGTAAGGCGATTTTCTGGCGTTCATTTGGTCGATATTATTGGTTTTGAGGGGCGATTTGGTTTGTGTTGTTTTGTTGTTGGTTCTCAAGTGAGAAGAGTGAAGTACTTATATGATGAATAAATGATGTTGGATCACGTTGGATATGTATCCAACCGCCGAGATTGGAAGTGGGGTTTCCCGTTTCCGTTACATTTTCGAACAAATAGGTAATTCCAAATAGGTAATCCTCTCCCCCATCTATCTTATCACTCTTTCCTTTTTTAATATCCGTAATTTCTTCTCATATGGATATTCAACAAATAGGTAATTCCAAAATGGCTGCAAGGGTGCTGTGCTTGCCGAGGACCTCCATTAGGAAGAATAGTCCGCCCAGAAGGAGGTCTCGGCGTGGGGTCGGGGCTTCGCGAAGCTTATCTTGCTTCCTCGCGAGCTTCGGCAAGCACACTGCGAAGCCCAGGGCTTCTCTGCAAACAAGCTGCCGTTACCGGCTTTTATGAGAAACTAGTCGGTAACCCGCGCCATGGCGCGGGCATGGTGTCCAAATATTCTGTATTAATCAACAATTTTGAGAGATATTAGTATGTTAGTAGATTCAAATAAGATATGTAATTTCTTTTGTGACCATAGTTAAGAACTACATTCATGGATGGAAAGGACTATTGCCAAACTCAATAAGATATGAATTAATGCATCTTACTTTCCCGAAGGTTTCATGTGAAAATTAGTTCTACCAAACAGTGGTCTCAAACACATATTAAAGGGAACAGAAAATTTAGAACATAAGAGAAAATAGATTAATAAAGTGTCAACGTTCTTTCTGTAACCTCGGGCCTTTGTATATTGTACGAAATTCACTTTGTATTTCTAGACAAAATCATGTTTATATACCGATATCGTAGTTGTAATATAATATATTATCAACTACATAATTTATTGGTGCATTTAATTAATAAATATAAATTTACACTTAACCCACATTCATGTAGGGGCATCAACATATTCTGCTTTTATGCGTTTTACACTTGAGATTATTTTAGTTTTCCCTATCCACGAAACAAAACCCAAAAGCTGATACAGATTTATTTCGATGAAAAAATAGAATAGCTTGTGCAAGAATTCTAAGAAAAATATGGTCATAAGATACATTAACAGTTGATAAACTAAAATGTATTTATAGGATTATAGTGTAACATATAATCTCATATAAGTGACTGTATCATAGTTGTCAACATATTTGCATGTGAATCCCCAAAAAAAATTGCATGTGAAAAATACATGAACTTCATAAGGCTTGGCAATGTATGTTGCATTTTTGGCTAAATTAACTATTTTGAACTTCAGAAGTATTGCGAATTATTTGAGCACCAAAATTCAAGTTTGATGAGAGTTTTAATTCAATATCCAGGCTCTATTTTACTGGTATTAATCATCCAAACATTAAAGTTCGCCAATAGATTCATCCTTTCCTAATTAACATAGCACTTTTTAATAGAATGAATAATAAAATTGTATAATCAAGTGAAATTTAGGTTCAATTTTGAAGACACTTGAAGTAATAAGATAAGTGACTCGAGCACTTAGGCTCCGCTATCTTTTACTTAATTTAAGGCGTTTTTTTTCTATTTTTAGTAACATACTAAAAGGGTGTTTACATTGAAAATGTTAAAATTACTAAAAATGTATAGCATGTTATGAAATATGTTATTGGGCTAATGTGAATATCCACCACATGGTTCGGTGTATTTTGTATAATTATATTCTGGTCCAGAAGCCCACCTAATGCCTATATAAGGAGGCTTAGGGTTGGAGAATAATACACTTCTCAATACTCTCCTCCATACATCTTGTCTCTCTCAATTCTCATTTCACAATACGTTATCAGCACGACGGTTCATCAAAGAAGGTAGATCGACAGAGAATATATGAACTGAACAAAAGGTGTGATATGCATCACGTCGAACACAGAAGCATCTACCACATGGGTATCGATTTTTTGTTTCGTTTCATACCTTCTGTTCATAATTTCATGAGTTATGATATTTAAGAAAAGGTAAATAATTGAGTCAAACCCAATACTACGAGATCTAACTACTTCCTAACTTTTTATTATTGAGAACAACATATGAATTTCCATGCCAAGTCTTCGTTGAAGTGAGGTCTTAGTAAAAGAACATGGATATGGAACTGTGCTAGGTTAAGCCCAACACCATTCTGCCTAATACTATATATGAAGTCACTGTTTCAGGTGGATGTGAGGTGAATATTTTATTTGCTTCTTTTTCTTAACTGTAAAATCAGACAAATAAAATTAATTGTAGGGGTTCTTTTTGTCTCTTTTTCTTTACAATTTTTAGGGGTTGTCTCCATTACCCACTGTAACAAGGTGCTTTGATACTTGGTATTAATTTTTTTTCTTGCATATTGATGTAAATTTCAAAAAGAGCAACCTCCAGAAGAGCTTGCGTCTCCTGACCACTCTTAATAGGTCGATTTAATTATTAGGTACTGATGCAATAACAAGGAGTATGTTTTCACACCTGAAGTTATGAGCTATATGCTGATCTGATCGTAACATAATGTTACGAAGCAATTTTTTATATATGACCTGAAGTCTTGCTAGATCTCCAGCAGATGTGTCTAAAACTCTTAAAACGCTTGTTATTATCAAACCTCCAGAAGAGGTAGCGTTCTTTGTTTTTCTAATTTAGTTTATTTCTTATGCACTTCAATTTTACGCAGTGGCAAACCTATATAGAGACAAGTGGGGGCTGTAGCCCCCACTCAAATTTTGAAATTTATATTTTTTACCCTATATTTTGGTTATTTAATTATATTAGCCCCCACTCTAGTTTTTGTATATACAATATTTATATTATCGTATGTAGTTATCTTGCTTTATTAATGAAGTTCTTCCTTCTCCCAAAAAAAAAATATTTACCCTACATTCCGTCAATATTATTCCATTAGCTTCTTAAAAAAAATAAAATTATTACATTAGCCTCCTTTCGTGTTACATATTCGTCTCAGCAATCTATTAAAAACATCATTTTAACCTTTAAATTTTTCTAACCCGCACTGGATCAAATTTCTAGATATGCCCCTGATTTTACGTACTCCATTTTTTTTACTTATTATGGATGAACACGAATCTCCGGAAGAAGTTTCGTTGTGGCTATTGATAATCTTGTATATAGCCAAGTAATTTGTCCCCGAAGTAACAAAGTACATGCAAGCCCTTATAACCAGAAGTTATGAATCCTATAACCTGAAGTTATAGAACATTCCAATTAATAATCTCCTGAAGAGATTTCTACAATTGATATAACAATCAACCCTCCTGAAGAGGACGATGAATTACGTTTTTTTGTATTTTTCGGCCGAAACAGAACATCCAGAAGATGTCCTTATTCAATGAGTTTTCTTTGGATAAAAGCTATGATTATGCTTTTAAAGTCATATTTTCATAACATAAGTTATGAAAAATATGACGATACTTATAACATGGTGTTATAAAGTTGTGTCAAAATATCTCCCTGAAGAGAGAATTTACACTCATCGAACCCGAAGTTTCGATTGCGTACTTTTATTTTTCTTTGTTACTTTACATTTTTTTTGGTAATTTTATCTATTTCTTCTATTACTTTTATTATCTTAAAGGATGAAAATAAGGATCTCCCGTAGAGATTCTTTTCTCCTATGTTTACATAAATCATGTCTAGCTAATTATCATATCGTAGACATGCCATTGCAAATGACTGATTCATTTGATCCCATTCCCAGAAGTGAATGGTAGTGAATTCCCCGAAGAGAATCACTTTGTTATATAAGGTAGAAATCCACCTGACTATAGAGGCGGTCAAGGTTGTGGACGTAAAAACCTCTAAAAGGGATTCTTTTATATATTGGTGTTTATTTTTCTACATAAGTACATATGAGACAAATTGATGCCTGAAGCATCAACGAAATATCATTATGGTTATGATCATATTTCTCACGTCATGAGGGGGAGAATGAGACCTATTACATGACATGAGCCAAAATATCATTGTCTCTATGGGTATGTACTAATGCAGAATCTCAACAAAATGGATAGCTTCTCGACTAATGGGTGTCGGTTTGGGTATATACTTAAAGCATAAAAGGGTTGCTTGTGTACATATGTTGATCTCAAGAAGAGGAACATAACTCAAAGCATCCAAAATAAGTTGGGATATGAATATATTGCTCTACAAGATGGGAAAACAAGATTGCGAGGAAAATCTTGAAAGGTTGTCATTAGTATGGATTAAAACCAATGTTGGTAACCAAATAGCACTGGAAGAGGCATATAGCTCTGGAAGTAGCTAAAGGTACCTTAATACAATCTTATGATCCTATAATTAATGATTATTATATTAAGCGCTATACAAATCATATGGGTTAAAGGAAAAAGTGTTGACTAGATAATCAATGGCCAAAAGAAAGTCAACAAATGCATAGAAGATTGATGGGGTAAATAAATTGAATATGTAGAGCAATAAAGTGTTGTAGTCAAAGTACTAACAACCTCAAGCATAAATTACAATATATGCATAAACTACATATCCGCTTTTAAGGGTGGGATTTTTGAAGATATCGTATATCCGCCGTTAAGCGTGGGATCTATGTTGAGACTGCGAATCCGCTGGTATGCGTGGGATTTTTCTTGAGGTTTATATCCGCTTTTAAGCGTGGGACTTATAAAATGAGAGACATGATATGGTATGGATCATGATATATTCTCATAAATACAATCATCTCGTGGTGAGAATGATGATAATGTTGTCTTAGTGTCAGGGACTAAGGAACAACAAAATATGGGTTGAAAAGTAACTAGTTACAAATACTATCTTAAGAATCACAAATTTGTGAAATTCCATGGAGGTTGGTTCCCATGAGAAATATATTATTTTCCTGAAGCAAATCAAAAGTGTACACTCGCGAGTAGTTTTAGGTGCATATGCATTTTATTATGTTTTAGTAATTGTATATTATTAGATTTTGGTCGTGAAATGGTTTTGTTTGTCAGGTAAAAAGGTGTTACCAAGAGGGGGAGAACCGATCCAAAGACGTCACTCTTTTTCCTTCGCTATGGTTTTTGTCCCACGGGATTTTTTCAAGCAAGGTTTTAACGAGGCTGCAAAGATTATTAAGATGCGTTCCAGAAGAATGTCATCAACGATGCTGAGCAAAATACAATTCACCGATGTACTCTTTTTCCTTAGTCGTTGATTTTTTCCCACTGGATTTTTCATGAAAAGATTTTAATGAGGCATCGTAGTGGTGAATATTCATGGGGGAGTATTATGAAATATGTTATTGGACTAATGTGAATATCCACTACATAGTTCGGTGTATTTTGTATAATTATATTCTGGTCCAGAAGCCCACCTAATTCCTATATAAGGAGGCTTAGGATTGGAGAATAATACACCTCTCAATACTCTCCTCCTTACATATTGTCTCTCTCAATTCTCGTTTCCTAAAGTTTGATTTTTTATTTTTTAATAAGACTTTAGAAATGCGATTCTTTTCTAACTTGATGTGTTTGCACCAAATACTATTTTTTTGAGACGAAATTCAAGTAAACTCAGCATTAGATATTTTTCTACAAAGATACATAAATTAAATATAAAGAAGTAGTCTTTTCCTGGCTTCGAATCTCGTTACTTTTCCATCTTAAACAATTTAACGAATGAATTAGGAGTTTACTAATCAACATTATTTTTCCTAAAAAGATTGCTATACATTTTTAGAAATTTTAACATTTTCAAAGTAAACACCCTTTTAATATGTTACTAAAAATAGAAAAAAATACCTTAAATTAAGTAAAAGATAGCGGAGCCTAAGTGCTCGAGTCACTTATCTTATTACTTGAAGTGTCTTCAAAATTGAACTTAATGTTCACTTGATTATACAATTTGATGATTCATTATATTAAAATGTGCTATCTTAATTAGGAAATGATGAATCTATTGGCGAACTTTAATGTTTGGATGATTAATACCAGTAAAATAGAGTCTGGATAATGAATTAAAACTCTCATCAAACTTGACTTTTGGTGCTCAAATAATTCGCAATACTTCTGAAGTTCAAAATAGTTAATTTAGCCAAAAAATGCAACATACATTGCCAAACCTTATGAAGTTCATTTATTTTTCACATGCAAATTTTTTTGGGGATTCACATGCAAATATGTTGACAACAACTATGATACAGTCATTTATATGAGATTATATGTTACACTATAATCCTAAATACCTTTTAGTTTATCAACTGTTAATGTATCTTATGACCATATTTTGCTTAGAATTCTAGCACAAGCTATTCTAGTTTTTCATCGAAATATCAGCTTTTGGGTTTTGTTTCGTGGATAGGGAAACTTAAAATAATCTCAAGTGTAAAACGCATAAAAGAAGAATATGTTGATGCCCCTACATGAATGTGGGTTAAGTGTAAATGTTCTATTTATTAATTAAATGCACCAATGTAGTTGATAATATATTATATTACAACTACGATATCGGTATATAAACATAATTTTGTCCAGAAATACAAAGTGAATTTCGTATAATATACAAAGGCCCGAGGTTGCAGAAAGAACGTTCACACTTTATTAATCTATTTTCTCTTATGTTCTAAATTTTTCCCTTAATATGTGTTTGAGACCACTGTTTGGTAGAACTAATTTTCACATGAAACTCTCGGGAAAGTAAGATGCATTAATTCATATCTTATTGAGTTTGGCATAGTCCTTTCCATCCATGAATGTAGTTCTTAACTATGGTCACAAAAGAAATTACATATCTTATTTGAATCTACTAACATACTAATATCTCTCAAAATTGTTGATTAATACAGAACATTTGGATACCATGCCCGCGCCATGGCGCGGAATACCGACTAGTTTCTCATAAAAACAGGTTACGGCAGCTTGTTTGCAGAGAAGCCCAGGGCTTCGCAGTGTGCTTGCCGAAGCTCGCAGGGAAGCAAAATTAGCTTCGCGAAGCCCCAACCCCACGCCGAAACCTCCTTCTGGGCGGACTATTCTTCATAATCGAGGTCCTCGGCAAGCACAGCGCCCTTGCAGCCATTTTGGCATTACCTATTTGTTGAATTGCCATATGAGAACAAATTGCGGATATTAAAAAAGGAAAGAGTGATAAGATAGATAGGGGAGAGGATTAGTAGTTCAAAAATGTAACGGAAACCCAGGGCCGGCCCTTGATTTTCATGGGCCCTAGACGATTTTGGAGGCGGGGCCCTTTTTGACATAAACATTATTTTGTCATATTAGTAGATAATTTATATAGGATGATAATGTTTACTATAATTTATAAAGGATGATAATGTTTACCATATCAGTTATCTTCATACGAAATGTTTTTGCTCTTATCTATGTAATATGAATTTACTATATTAGAGCATCTCCAATGGTTATGTAAAAGAATTAGTTTAGGTATAATTTACATAACTAGAAGAAATAATGAGCTCCAATGGGCTAGCTAAATGACTCAATATTTTACATATTATGTACCCCACTCAATAGAAGTAGCTAGCTAGAATGTAGCTAGTTAAATTTTTTGTCTCTATCTCTCTCCTACTTTAATTTAATAAAATATTTTATTTATATTCAATACTCACAAACTTATGTAAAATACATAACACCATTGGAGCAAACAATAAAAAATCATGTTAACTTGAGTTCATACTAGTTAAAATTTAGCTAAACAATAATTTTATTGTTGGAGATGCTCTTACACTTGCTACAAAAACATTATGAGCCCCTTGGGATCGGGACCCTAGGCGACCACCTAATTTGTCTACCAGATGGGCTGACCCTGCAGAAACCCCACTTCCAATCTCGGCGGTTGGATACATATCAAACGTGATCCAACATCATTTCTTCATCATATAAGTACTTCACTCTTCTCAATTGAGAACCAACAACAAAACAACACAAACCAAATCGCCCCTCAAAACCAATAAAATCGACCAAATGAACGCCGGAAAATTGCCTTACCTACCACCCACCCAATCCTGCTCCGCAACCGCCGCCATGTTCCGCGATCAAGATTTGGGCTAAACCCACTTCAAATTGATCTCTCAATCGATCTTCCGATGTGGGTTTGATCTTGATTTCTTCGATCTTTGATTAATTTTCTGGGTTCCTCTGCAGGTGGGTTGTTCAGAAACAGCCACCGGAGCCTCTTGACTAAGTCACTGGACTTGGACGTGAGGACTCTAATGATGGCGAGAGAGAGGGAGAAGATGAAGATTTGGGAGGAGATCTTGCAGGGTGCGCTGTTGCGGCGGCGAGAGCTCGAAGCTGAAGTCATCTCGGAGTTGCTGATGGAGACGGATGAGCTCAAATGCCGCCGCATCGCCGCCGCCGGAGAAGGGTTGTCGATGCTGGACACCCAGTGTCCACCGCCGGAAGCTAAGGGTGCTCCGGTATCGAGCAAGCTTGAGATGTTCGGGTTGGGAGTTGATCGTGGGAGCTCATCGCCGGCGATGATCCGGACAGAGCCGGTGGCAGCTGCCGGCGAAGTTCTCGGGGCTGTCCCATTTCAGAGGCAGCCAGGTGCTGCAATTGCTTTTGCATCTGCTGCTGCTGGTAAACCAAGCAATGAAGGTTCTAGCAAAGGACATGTTATATCATTGGTGAGTCTTGAAAATCCAACTATATTTTTATATTGTTTTGGCTCTGTTTATACCTTGGAAACACACGGACACTAACACTGACAGAGCTACATGTGATGAAGATGGAGGGTCTAATGAATAGTTATGATACCACGATTTTGTTAGATTGATCTTATTGTTCGTTTGATCATTAATCTTCTCATATGTCACTGAATTTGGTTCATAAAATAAGCTCTAAGTGTTGCCATTATTATGAAATTATCATTCCTATTTCGATGTTTTGAGTGTGCAGACTGGTGAGGAAGTAGTGCCATTGAGAGCACGGGTGGTTCGCTATTATAATATGAGAAATATGGAAAGTTGCTATGTTGATTGATTTATTTCTCTTGGAATGGTGAATTTTGTGGTAGATTGTGTGAAAAATAAAATTTTATAATGATAGAAAACTTGTGAACGGATATGTTGTTGTTTATCTTCCAAACGTAGCGGTTAGAAGTTGATCATGAGCGGCCTACCTATGTTTGTTTGAATCTTTGTGGTTTGCAAAGGACAAGGTGTACTATTAGTGAATCTTCAAAATAATTCTTAAAGTTGGCTTTAAGTCTTCATTTCTCAAGATTGTTTGGTTATGTCCCATATGTAGCACACACACTGACGCTAACACAACTGCATGTGGAGAAAGGTAGGGATCTTGTAGAACTATGTGGGATTATTTGATAAGAGCAATTGGTCTACCTAAGTTGTTTGAATCTTAGTATATAGAAAAGAACAAATAATACCAATGGAGTCTTGAAAACCATTTTTTTTTTAAAATTGACTTATGGTCTTTTCTTTCTCAAAATTGTTTGTCCGTATTCTTACAAGCCTTGACATTGATATGTCTACAAGTTATAAAAATGGACGATCTTTTGGAATCATGTTAAATTATTTGATACATATTGATATCATTATTTTGAAAACGGTTAAATTTGTTAGAAGACTCAAGAAATGGTATTTTGTCATTAATTTGCCGTTTATTCCTTCAATCGTAGTAGTTAGAAGATCAATTAATCATGACCGAGATCACCTAAACCTATTTGAATCTTAGCGGTTAGCACGGGATAAGTTAGAACGTTGGTAAATTTTGAATATCCAACAAGTTATTTAAATTGGCTTATAGGCTCCATTATTCCAAGATCATTTGACCATGTCCATAACTTGAACACACGGTGACACTGACACTGCTACATGTGATGAAGGAAATGATCTTCTAGAATTATGTGGAATTATTTGATATAAGAGCAATTGATCCCGAGCTGCCCACATAAGCTTGTGTGAATCTTAGCTTCTTCTTTTATTTTGCTACGTCGGATGGTCAACAAAAAAAAAAAAAAAATCATAACACAAAGAAGCTAAATTAACATTGCAATCACCAATCCATCAGCAATGATAAGCCCCTTCACAGCATCAGGAGCTTCATTCAAATTCCATCGTAAGATCCAAACCTAACTGTAGGAATAGAAATGGATTTATCGATAAACGAATTATTATAGATTCATGTATCAATAAGTACATAATCTCACTAAGTGAAAAAAAAAAAATAGTCTTGAGAGTATTCTGTTAACGAGGTTTTAATGTGTTGAATTATTTGATAAGAGAAATTGATTATGAGCGGCCTACATACGCATGTCCGAACCTTAGCATTTAGCAAAAGACAAATAATACCATTGGTGTGTCTTGAAAATTCAACTATTTTTTGAAATTGACTTATGTCTGTGCTTTTTTAAAATTGCTTGTCAATTCATACCTATTACACACACCAGCACTGACACATCTACATATAATAAAAATAGAAGATCTTAGAATTACGTGAAATTATATATCTTGGAAATGGTGAAATTTGTGCTAGATTGTGTATAAAAAGCAACATTACATTTTTGTAATACCTGATGGAAAGAATTCTCTCGAAATGTTATGTTGTCGTTATCCCTCCAATCGTTGCGGTTGCAAGATCAATTGATCGTGAGCAGTGCGCATGTTTGAATCTTAGCGGTTACTTATCAAGGGATCAGGAATACCTTTCTGATTCAAAGTTGTGGTTTAACTTGTCGCGTAATTGTTCTTTAGGATTGGAATAGAAATAGTTATATGGAACTCATTATTTGGGAACAGTTTAGTAATCCATTCTGATACTCTTTTAGGATAAGAGAGTCAATGATGTCGCCTGAGCCTATTAAAGTGGATTGGGTGAATATTTTCCTAACTCCGTCGCGTCCAAGAATTATGCTTCAAGATTGATGTTATCATGGTATGTTCTTAGCAAATGTGGAAACAGTGTATGTGGCATCACATAAATTCAGAGCTTATTCCCTACAAAAGCTCGATTGAACTGTTTTGTTGTTCTAAATATAAAAGCCCAATGGATACCGAGCTAGGTAGGTTTGGTCAACTTTACTGTAAGAAACCCTTATGGTTTGTGCGAAAACACTGTAGAACAAAGAACAATAAACCAGAGAAGGATACGAAAACAGAGAGAATTCATTGAAACGAGATACCCTAAGGGAGAGCTCATATTCATATGGGTGATCATTAGGACACCCATCAGCTCTAGGTAATGCCAAGTAGTACCCATTGGAGTCGTCCTTCAAGGTGAACTCAAGGTGCAATTGCAATTGTGTAGGAGAGAATGAAAATGGAGTAGGCTTTATTAGAAGTCTGTTTTCACAGATCTTATATAATCTTAATCTTAATCTTAATCTTAATATATATAAAAGCAAGGGAAATGACTTCTCCTTGCGCCACATGTAATTTGAGAAACACTCTACTACTGACAAGTGTCAAGCTATTTTGCCAAATGACATACATTTAATATGTATATACCAATTAAATTTTGCCAAATAGGATTATGTGAAAACTTGGCATCCTAAGTGGCGAATACATAGAAAAGATAGCCTATGACTCATGCATTTTAGTTTTCCTAAGCACTACAGATGGAACATTGTATTGCTCTTTTAGTATTTCTATGCAAAAATCGTCTCTGATTCATTGTACAAATGAAAGTAGTCACATGAATGTATATCTAATAAATTAAGTACATGAATAATCTAATTCATTATCCAATTGTTGTTAATTAAGAGTAATTTGATGTCATCAACCTAAAAAAACCCATTGTTTTCTTCATAGTTGTCAAGTTAAAGAGTTCAAATAGATCTAGAACCAGGTGCAGATAGTCTCTTTAAACTTCTGAAATTCAATATACCTTCCCACAATCCTACTGTAAAAATATACACATCATTCTTTCTCCCACTTCGACCACAGCCTCTCTCCCTTTCGGCATCAACAATATATATATACTCTTTCTTCTCCAACCAGTGAATCTTAGCATCATTGTTAACCGGTATCTAAATTTCTATTGTTTTGTGCAATCATTATTTCATAAATAAATTACGTACATATCAGATTTATTCATATTTAAGGGTTCTCTAACTTAAAAAAATGTTATTTTCAGATTTACCCCGTAAAGATGATCACCCCAAAAAACATCAGGTACTGTAGCATCGTTTTTATCTTTTTTCAATTTCACACTGCTACTTAATATATCTTGAATTTGAATAATGTAATTATTTATGAGTTCTTTATTCCTCAATGTTCAAAAAATATATGAATAACTGCTTATGGATGCCTATATGTCTTTTAAATATAGGGCAATCGACTCATAAGTTGACTCAGTGGTCCAGTTATTATTTTAAACATTTTTTTAGAAGTATTATTACTTTATACGTTGAGATTAACTGCTTGTGGGCGCCTATATGCGCCGAAGAACATGTACATTATTCTTTACACATCGATGAATTTTGTGTAGAAATCAATTTTATGCATTTACGGTATGAGTTGAAACACTGGAATTGTATCCGTCAGTCCGACTACCTTAGATAGTACAATTGTAATGATTTTTGTACTGCAATTTGCAGCAAAACAAATGAAGTACGATGTTTTCTTTATCAGGGAGAGTTAATTTCTTTCTTAAGGTTTTGTCTAATCGATTTACCGAAATCATACATTTCTCTTTCAATTGTACGTGAATTTGTATCATCAAAAATCGATAAGATGCTTATCCATATTCGCACTTTGAAAACATTAATCCTCCCCCAAAATTTTCATCATTTTGTATTCATTGAATTAATCTCATGTAGGGGTGCCTGTTTAATAATTGCGACAATCTCATTGTTCTGACAGCGTCTTTATGGAGATTGTGAGCAAAGCCTACAAACTTCTTTAATTTCGATCATTTAGCTAAGCTTTAGCAACAATTGGAACTTTCGTTTTGCTAATCATGGATTGACATTCTTACATGAAGTTTCCATATTTATAATGTTGACCACGTAACTTGGTCAGAATGTAATAACTTCGTCATTATGTAAGCTTTGAAAATGTTTCGTCATTATGTAAGCTTTGAAAGCGTTGCGAGTCTTCAGCAATCTGCACTTACATTATTTTTTGGCATTTAATAACTCCGTCAATGTCTGACAAGCCTTCTAGGCAAGAGCATTAGCTGCTTTGTTAGCCTCTAAGTAGCAATGTTGTAGCCTGAAACTTGCAAGACTAGAAGCCACCTGTCTGCAATATTCATCTTCAACGATGATACTATCCTAGGCTAAGCTGAAAACCTTTAAGATCGTAGCTTTCGAAGCAGTAGCTTCAGCAGCAAGAGGATTACTGCAGAAGAAACCACCCATCCAGGAGCCAAAACTATTCCTAATGACCCCTACCATTCAAGTTTATCCATTACACCAAGCAACATCAATCTATAAGATTTTCTGTTTTTCGAGAAATCTAAGGCATGTTTATAGTTTACCATATTTTCTTATTCCCTTCTTTGCTTTATTCAGTTTCACAACAACTGTGTTTATCTAATTTCTTATGCTTTCCCCGTAATTCCCCACAAGATAATGTTTGTCTAATTACTTATGCTTTCTCCCTAACTCCCCACACGATAAATTTATGTTCCTTCGAGATGAACATTCATCGGCCTCTTACACAATCCCTATCATGGTGAAGCGTTTCATCTTTCTTGACTGTATTTCTGCATTAGGTACAACACAGCAGTATTTGTTTTTAGACGTAACTGAGAAGTTCTAATTCCAATTTATGTACTATTGGTTTATTAATCATATATTGATGATTAAGAAACAATTTGTATATGAGTAAAGTGAAACTATTTTCCTAGGTGGAGAACGAACATGAGGGTAGCGAGATATATCATAGAAAATAAGTCGTCATTGAACAAGATAATGTTAAGGGGGGAGAACAAGGAAACATTTAATTCTTCCATCGGCATAGAAGTTTTACTTCTATTCTGCTACTTCTGAAATTGCCTATAATTACAAATCATAGATATATTCGATCTTCTAGAACATGAGAGAAAAAATCAGTATAATTAAAGAGTAACCCTTATTTATACCCTGCAGTCCCAATATCATGTTCAAATAAGAATGATCATTTCCCATTCTCATAGTTCCTTTGACAAAGGTTAGAATGTATTTAGTAAAGAAATTGGTGTTGCACTGTTACTTAGCCATTGTTATTATTATTCAAGTCCATATAATTTAAATTATATAATCCTCAAGATGAGTAAGGAAGCGTATCAAGTCCTTCTAAAGAGAAATGAAGTGCATCATACCCCGCGCATAGCGCGGGCTATCGACTAGTATCAATTGATCTGGTATCAATATGCTCTTTTGATGTTATATGGATATGCTTTTTTCCTTCCTGAGTTTTGATCACATACAATATTGCGTCTTCCTCCTGGATTCTCTTTATATGATACCTCGGTGTTTAAGGACATTTAATATTTTGTGGAATACATTTCATTATTAGTAGAAAATGTAGTATATTGCCTAGTAGTAAAATTTAGTATATTGCCTTGTCATCGTTTATAGTGGTTCTTTATTCGATGCAGGTTAACCTACTACTCATATGGCTACTAGTGTTGCTCCTCCGGCCAAGCGCAGATTCGAAACATTAATAACTGAAGGTGCTGATAGTAACTACATGTCTTTAGACAACAACACGAACAAAAACCTCAAGGTGGAATACAAGTGTAGACTATGCCAGATAACTGCCACATGTGAGCGAGGTCTTCTGAACCATCTCAATGGGAAAAGCACAAGTCAAAGGAATGTGCTCTCTCCGAAGGCGGGGGCAACACATCAGCCACCAGTGGTGATGATGCTGGCCAGTCCCAGAAAAAAATGTCTGGAAACGCAAGTGCACAGATTTTTCAAACTAACGAAGGGAAGGCAAAACAGAAGAAGAAGGGTTTATTGGAAAAACTCAATGGAGTCACTATTGAGGATTCTATAATGCTGAACGACAATATTGATGATGATGATGCTGAGGAGAGTGAAAAAGCGATGCCGGCTGAGTTTAGGAATTATTTCAAGTGCTGGTGCGTGCTCTGTAGTATTGGAACTGTGAACAAGTCGTTGATGGATGCACATTGCGCTGGGAGGACACACATGGCTAATTTGCTTAAAAATGGCTGTGGTATCGTTACAATCAAGACAAAGCCTTATAATGCCAAGTTTGGCGGCGATGGGAACAAGATGAGTGGAGAAACAGATGAAAAGGTGACTGATGCTGCTGAGCAGAAAAAATGATGATGATGATGATGAGAACGGGATCGTCGGATGGGAGCGAATGAATTGCTTAATCTTCTTCTTCTAGAGCATTTTTCTCCCCATCTCATCTCTGGAGTTTCTCTATAATATTTATACTTGTTTTAGTTAAATTTGTTTTAATGGTTTGTAAACTTGGAACATGAGCCTGAATTCAAAGGGCTCAAAGACTGGTAAAAGATTTCTCCTACATGTTTAAGACAGTTGCATTTATCATATCCTCATTTTCAGACAAATTTGGTTTTGTTATTTCATAGTAGTTTGTCATTTGAAAATTTTAGTGTTTCCATGCCTGACATAGAAGAGAGTCTCCAGTATGAAGTTTGAAGCCTGAGAAATGCCGCAGTTTACAAAATGAGCCCGCTTGGGTTGGCGGAGTTCTAACCGTAAAGGCTTGTTTGGGTAAAGTTAAGAAAGAGTGTATATGGCATAAGGTATGATTGTGATAAATTGAACATGTTGTTTATACGGCATACAAATGCTGTACAGGAGACAACATGTATAATTTGCCATTATACTTTACCCAAACAAGGCCTAAAGGTAACGATCCCAGTCTTGGTCACTGGAATCCTGAACAACCACCTGGAAGTGTCAGTTTGTCAACAATGTCAACCATGGCGGGGACATGATTGAGTACTTATGGAGCACAGTGGTGCGAAAACATGAAGGGTGCTGATGGGTCCACGTGGCAGTTGACCGAGATGTCATTTTTTACTGTCAACAGATAGTTTGTATCTTCTATTTCGCATTGTGTTTGGGTGTAAGATATGGGCAGTTACAAACTCATTTTCTTATCTCCTACCATCTTTTTTTTGTACAACATTATACCACACATGACAAAGAAAAATAATATTACTCCCATATAAAAAGGAGTTGTGAGCATAGTTAGTAAAATACGGTACGAAAATAATGGTGATACAATATATACGAGTGCTGGACCATCTTTTGTGAAAAAAATGTTGCTAAAAGTTTGGCTTAAAAATACGAGTTTAGCATGATTCGAGTTTTCAAACTTTCAAGCATAATACGTAGGCTAGTTATTCATTTGTGAATTAAAATACGGGCACATTTGTTAGTATTGTAAGACATATTATGAGTTCTTTATGTTCCATATTTCTATCTTTTTCATCGTGTCTTTCTAATATCTTTGATTTAATTTGTAAAGTATGCACTCTTTTAATTTTAATAATAATAATACTTTAACTTGATATTTGAATTCTTTTATATTAATCAATATTTAGCGTAAGCTAAGTATTATACATGCATTGCTAAATTGTCATTTGTTCTTACATAAAAATGGTCATTTGTACATATTACCCATCTTATCTTGCACTATCCAAATATGTTATTACATATTCATGCATCTTATCCTGACCCGTCCTAACCAAACACTTAGAAACAAAATATTTATCATGCTTTATTCCGGTGCAATCATATCCTAGTAAACATAAGATTTAAAAGAACTGAAAACTATATATAGGATAGAGAAACATTAGTTAAATTTTATTTAATTCATACTACATTTAATACGAACGCGCACATAATAGTCTCATATTTACTTCATAACATGTCTGAAGAAGGAGATTCATGCTACATTTAATTATTTTCTTATACTATTTAAGCACGAGAGGAATAAAATTTACTCGTAGTAAACTTAGTTCACAATAATACAACACACGTCATATACTACATTTATTCTTGATTTCAATGACTTTAATGAACTCACTTGGATTTATGTTATCCCAAGAATAGTCAGTGTAGAGCTTCGTTTGGGAATAAAAGAGATATAGATAGTTTAGTACCTTATGGTCCTTATTCCGTGTTTGAGTGTAGGATATGAGCAGTTATCTGTTGGATGTAGGAAGCTCTGATACCACTTTTTTGGATGTAGGAAGCTCTGATACCACTTTGTTGGATTTAGGAAGAGGTTTTGTAGGCGAAGTGTTTGGTGGGTTAGTTTGGTGGAAGAGGAAGTGATGGTAATGTTAGAGAGAGTATGGAAACACAATGAAAATGAAATTTAATTGATTTTGCTTAATACAAAGTGGTGGAGGACAACAATTAGATACACTTTAGTACATTACATATAAGACTTAATAGAAACCTTCATTGGAGAGACATACAAGGACACTTGGTAGGACCCTTACTTGGACACTTGCTCAATGCTATAGTACAACTTCATATTTTTATGGAGTGTAGGAGGATTCTAGATTGCATCATCTAGAGATTTCTCTAACTAGAAGTATCCTAGATATTTTGTGGAATAATTCTAGTAACACACACTTCACACATATTCTAGACACTTCCACTAATTTTCTAGCTAGTTGGACTTTACCCACTAACTAAACTAATACAATGATTATTGAACTTCATGACTTAACTAATAGAATTATTATGGGCTTCAAATATAAATTGGGCTAAATCAAGTTTAGCCTCCAACACCCCCTCTTAAACTTGATTTAGCATTGTAGCTTGAAGGGGTGAAACTAAATCTCTTTGTGAGCTCCATCTCCTTCAAATGCAATGGTCTTCAATGCTATCTCCATGGATGTGAGAATATTTAACTTCTTCTTCTAAGAAGTCTTTCTCTTCTTAATATTCTTAAGTAATGTCTTGAATTCTCAATGGTTTCTTGTCTCCATTATTTGAGACTTAATCTCTTTCATCCGAACATCCTCACTCGCATCAAAGAACTTCTTCCTATTTTTCCATCCCGTGTCAAATGTAAAATTCTCGAATTCAAATGGATGAAAATAGTGACTTCTCACTTCAGCATCATGTGGCTCATGGAATGACTTGAATTCTTCTAGCACCTCTTTTCGACTATCTTCTTGGACGTCCTCCACTATGTGTCCTCCAACATCTTGATGACCTTCTTCATCTTGAGTCTTTAACGTCGTCTCTTACTTTTTGTCTTCCATGGCACAATTATCTTGATCCTCATGCGCGTCAACATCCTCCTGCTCGATGCAATTTTGCATTTCTTCTACCTCAATGTCTCCTTGGTATTCATGCTTCTCATCAAGCTCGTCGTTGTTGGTGGGAAAGATCGTATCTTTACTTGACACAATGGGGTCAAGTTTCATCAATGTTTTATTTGGAGATTTTGTATCTCCTCTACTTCAACAACTTGCTCTTGGTGAGCCATTAACAATTTATGATCTTCCCCTTGACTTCTTTCAACAAAATTCACTTTTTTCGTGCACATGGTTAGGGTTAATTCTACACTCGGAAGTGTAATGACCAAAATCATATCATTTGTCATAGAACACGTGAGATTTGTCATACCTTTGCCTTCCACCTTCCCTTGGTGAGTGGGAACTTTGGCCCATCTCTTCTTGATAAGATGGATTGTAATCTCCTATAGCGTCTCTTCGTCCTTTTTGATTTTCTCCATGTCCACGTCCTCTTCTCCAACTTAGGTTGCTTTGTAGCGCCATTGAATCTTCTTTCCTCCTCTTCATTCTTTCCTCATGAGCTCGTAGCGAGCCCATAAGTTATCAATGGACAACTTGCTAACATCTCTACCTTCTTCAATGGCTGCAACAACATGCTCAAAATCACAAGACAAAGAGCGTAATATTTTATCAACAATATAGGTGTCACTTAAACTTTCATCTCCATATCTATTCATTTGATTAGGAACGGCCAAAAAACGAGAAAATTAATTCAAAATTGTTTCCGAATTATTCATGTGGAGAGATTCAAACTCACCTCTTAGGATTTGGAGTTGTAGCTTCTTGAATCTCTCACCGCCCTTTTAAGAGTTTTGGAGAATCTCCCAAGCTCTCCACTACAGGAAATATTTCTAAAAACGACGCTCTTAAAGTGTCTTTTTTCTATCCTTTCCCGTCGTTTTTAATAAATACGACGGTTTACCCACCCGCCGTATCGGACGGCGTAGTTTTTTAGTAAAGGACGGTCGCGTTTCTGTCGTTTTTTGTCATACGACGGTTTTAAATTAAGCGTCGTTTATATTAACTAAAACGACGGTCTTTTAAATCGCCATATTGGTAGTAAGAACGGTATCTTTATACCGTCGTATTTATTAAATACGACATTTATATTTTCTGTCGTATAACAATTTGCTACGGTCTTTATAAACGTTATATATCGGTTATTGCATAGAATGGAAATACACATACACAAACCAAACTCGTAATCACACTTCTGGAAAACAATCACAGTTACAAAATATACACCAATATATCGAAAATTTCATTCATTCCTGAAGCGTTTTCACATTCATCATTCATTCCTTAACTGGTTTTTGCAATAAATTTCACAAAAAAATACAACTACGGAGTACTAAGTTCATATCCGACTAACTGTAAATATATCAAACTACTTGGCACACGTACTATACAAAATAAAATAAGTTGTCCCTGAATATTGAGATGCAGCTAAATCTAACAGTGGCGTGCCCTTCCATGACTCTTTTGATGCCGGTTTGCCCATTTTAGTTTGTATGTTCTGCAACCTAATAATAATAGAAATGATATTCAATACTCATATTTGAAATAAGAACCTAATGAAAAAGGCAGGATGTAACTGAATAAACAAAGATGAAATGTGCAGCAAATAGTGTAGTTGCTATCAATACTACAATTCTCAATAATCTTAAAAATTGCCAAATTTGTGTAAACAACATCAGCCATCATGAGATTGATCATCTTTGTAGCAACTGAATGCATACAACTTGAGTATCCATTTCAATAGGAATGCTTTATCTTAATGTGAACAAATACATACTCTCCCTGGCAGGCTGGTTTCTCAAGCTCCTAATTAGTGTAGCACATTAGGTGAACGAACACCAACTATGAGTGATTGGCCTTTAATAGACTTGGGAGTTGTGTTAACTCTTATTATCTGTATTTTACTGAGACGATGTTAAATATAAGGTTCAGTTTCAGTTCAAAATTATCATTTTACTTAATCTAGAAAATTGTACACCAATTACACTTAATTCAGATTAAGTATGAGTCTACGGGGTATTGCGGAGGGCTAATGAGAGAGAAGACATAGAGTTAATAGGCAACATTGTAATGACCAACATTTTTGTTGGGGTAAAAGGCACTTTCACCCCCTCATGTCGGAATGAAGACACTTTCACCCTTCCAATTTAGGAGATGACACGTTCACCCCCTTAGTGAGCCAAATTCTAAGATGATTGCACTCCCTAATTGTCACATTATTTAATCTGAGGCAGGGCTCAAGCAGCGATTATAGACAAATTTGCCATCTTATAGCATAACATAACAAATTCAGGGAGTCTAATGGCATGTTTGGTTTTTTAGTACTAATGGTATTAACTAGTATTGGACTACTTATAGTACTGTGATTATTAATATTTTGTTTGGTTTGTTCTGGATTAAATTTAATACCGGTACTAAATAGTGAAAAACATGGGTTTAATACCCTATTTTAATACCCTCCCCAGGAAAGTATTAACAGGATTGGACTATTCAGTATAGTTGAAATTGAACATTAATTACACCAACAACTATTCATAATATTTTGTACTGTACATAACCAAACACAGTATATAATATAATACAGCTAATCCAGTCCAATCCTATCCGACCTAGTCTAGTCCAGTTCAGTACAGTCCAGTCCGGCTAGTCCATAAAAGTTATCAAAAAACAACTAATGTATTATATGATATAATACATTAGTTGTTTATAGACACCTCGATTTGTATCTAAATTTGGGACTCTTAAGATCTTATACGTTCATCTATCATATTTATGAGTAAGATGTATATGAAGGGCATGATGAGGACACTGAAAAAACATTGAACACAGTGCATTTAGCTTTAATCTGAAAAGCAACAGAGCCAATAATGACAAACTGGGTCAGGGACTTCACCTGAATATGATACAAATTTGAGAAGAATTCTCCACCTTCAAACTTGCTGACTTGATGCAGAGAAACTCGCTATGCGACAGTTCATTTGGCATTAATTTAAAAAGTCTGCATTTCATATAACAAATAATGTCAAAGTCATGGACAAATCAACAAACTAGTAGTCCTGTTAACACTCAGATCAGACTTAAAAAACAAATATATAGTAACCCGTGATTAAAGTGTACGATTGTGATGGTTTGAGATGAGCGAAACAACTAGGGAAGATAGGCTTGCTTAAGGATGATTAAGGATAAAAAGGTGCAAAGTGCACATATCAGTACATCCAGGACTCATTTTAATAAAATTGTGCAAAAACACCACCACTCATCAATTAGCATAAACTGTAGAGTTAAAATAAAAGAAACAGGACACTGAACCATGAAACTAAGTATCACTGAACTTCATAGACAACACTTCATCAAACAATAGAGAATGAAAATCAATTTAAGGTAAACAGAGACGCAAAGTGTAGAGCAGGACCATATATGAGGTAACCATGACTCAGTTTGTCATCATTGGCTCTTACATAAGAACAAACACGTACCAAGTTCGGGAATCATAACTAAAACCCATACCTCTAAAGTTAAAAATCCGGGCTTCTCTTCTCTGCGAACACAACGCATCCCCTGCGCTTCTAGGTTCCGAATCAAACCCGTCTTTTAGAGTAATTGTAAGCTTGAATTATAACACATTTTGTTGTCAATTTTAAGAACTTAGCAGGGGAAATTAAACACTGTATAGTAATTTGCTTTGGGTTCTATTCTAAATTGCCTATCTTTCTGGTTAATTGAAGTCAATTTTTAACTGTATTATGTTGATCTAAGTTGCAAAACTCTAACCAAATAACCTTTCTTGGTTTTAGAGGACACTTCCCGTCACTTCGTGTTTGCAACCTTCACCACCTCATCACCAATCATTGTGATTCATCTATAGGATCATCCGTATGAAGTTCCTCATAAAGTTGGATGGTGCATGTTTTATTTAATGGGAAAAACGAATCAAATAATTATAGAAAAGGAGAGATGAGATAACTGAGAAAACCCATTAGTAACAAGTTTAATATATAAAGAACCATGATTTTCTGCACTACAATCAGTAATCCGGTTCTTAGGTTACATGCACTTCTTGATCATGATTCTCGTTCATCTTGGTTATAACAACTCATGAACTTGCAGCTGATTGAATCTGACCAAGTAATAGCACAAGTTTTTGTAAATGGTTTGATTGTCTAATTACCGGGCCAATAATTCTATAACCATAATAGTACATTAGTAAAGTTTGGGAATGTTGTTTCAGGAACAAATTATTGAATACATCATCGTAAGACAGACACACAAACACAATTTGCTTAAGTGCTCCAAAATAACCATGTATCTTCCTGGTAATGGTTTGTTTTTTACTAATCGAATCTAAAAATATCTTAAATAGGATCATGTGGTTGATTCTTCTACTTCCCTCTGCTGTTTACATGTAGAACTTTGTATTGCTTCATACCCCATCAAATTGATCCATAAATTGTAAAGACATAAACTACATATAAAAACACTGTTCCCAGAATAAGCCATCAAAGTCTCAAATTGGATAAAGAAACACAAATTGACGCAGAATCTAAAATCATACTAGTAACTCAAATCGAATTCAGAAACCCTAGGTAAAAGTACCTCTTCTCGGATGGACTCTCCAATGGACGCAGAATTATAATAGCTCTTGGTATTTTCCGTTTGATTCACCAACCCAACAATTTTTCCTGTTGGCCTATTCAATTTTGCCTGTTCTGCAATCGATTCACAAACCCAGAAGTTTTCCTAATTTAAATTGAACAGATTGAAGAGGAGAGACTAAGGAGAAGAGAAGACATCGACGACTTACCTCCTTACTGCTGCGTTCCCAGGAGGAGATGACACACGCGTTCTCAGATGGACGAGAGAAGAAGGAGATGGAGGTGAGTTGGGGACAGGGACGGGGAGTCTCGTCAGTCGGTCGCTGACCTATGTTGGGAGAAGAATCTTTTTTTTGATGAATAATTGGAAGAAGAATCGTGTATTAAAACAATTTCATACGGTGGGCGGGAGAGTCAATTTTTTGGGGCGGGAGAGTCAAAAAATTTGGAAGTCATAATTAATGATACATATGACGGTTAGAAAAGCCAACCGTGGTAAACTATTAATAAATACGACGGTCTAATATTAAAAAGTTGTAATTAATAAATATACGACGGTTCAAACGGAACCGCCGTATTTAAAATTAAATACGACGGTAAGTTCTTTCTAACCGTCGTTTTAAGGTGTTTTTCCTGTAGTGTCTCTTGGAAGTGGTTGCAAAAAATATCTTCTCAAGCATGGTCATCTAAGGAAGAATGGATGAGGGCAAGAGCTTTTTTATCTTTCTTACGTACCTCTTCTAATTCATCTTTTTTTTTTTTTTGGAAACTTATTCCACACATGAGAAAGGAAATGACAATATTACTCCCATATGAAAGGAAGTTGTGAGCATAGTTGGTAATATACAGTATGAAAATATACGTGGTGCGGTGCATACGAGGATTATACAATCTTTTGTTAAAATTCCGTAACTAAATGTTCAGGTTACAAATACAAGATAAGCATGATTCAAGTTTTCAAAACTTACAAGTATAATTCGTAAGCTAGTTATTCATTCGCGAATTAAAATATTGACTCATTTCTTAGTATTGTAACACATGCAACGAGTTCCTTATATCCCATATTGCTATCTTCTCGTCGATTCTTTCAAATTTTTTTTACTTATTTTGTAAAGTATGCATTCATTAATTTTGTTTATTGACTCATATGCTAACATATTTTTGTTTAAAACATATAACAATGTGCTTATTAAAATAATTCAGACTAAATATGATGTTAAAAATATATAAAACAAAAAATCAAAATTTCATAATTAAAGTAACATTTTTATTGCATTGTTCCATCAAATTGTAACTGGAAGAAGTTTTTGAAATGGAATTAAATAAACTAAGTAATATTTTGATGATATCTTCACCACATCCCTCTTAGGAGCTCCAACTGAGTAACACTCGACTAATCAAGATGGAATGACACTAGCAGCAATGATCTAAATTATCTTTTGAGAAAAAATTAGGATCTAGCAGCAGCGATCTAAACTAGGGTAAATCTTTTGAGTAAGAATTAGGATCGTGAGAGGATGAAGATATGTGGCCATTACTTACTAATATTTTTTTGCTATGTATAACTAATATAAAATATCTAGTATATTAGTTAGGCTTAATTACTTAATGCATACCCCCAGTATAACGAAACTAACACATTGCAACCCCCATTTCTAGAATAGGTTTATTGCATCCCCCATTTGCAATAAATCCTACTTATTGAAACTGGTAAAAAAATAATCATAAATATCCTAACACCATGAGGGCAAATGTGTAATTGCAAATTTTATTTATTAAATGGTCAAAATCAAAATAAAAGAGAAAAAAATATGAAGATGATCACAGTTTGAAGAAGAAGAAGATTACAGTTGACGATTTTGCCCCATATCCAAAACCCTTGAACACCGCATTCAAGAACACCACCACCACCGTTTGCAGATGCTACATTAGGTGTTCTTTCACCTTTTCCAGAAAAAAGTTGGGTATTCACTGAACTTTCAGGCACAATATCCACCCCTTCTGTGGTAATTCAACATAAACGACATGGAATCAGTCATAAGAAAACGTCAACATAGACTTCCCCTTCCCTAGACTAGAATTAGTCTAATCTGACTACAAAGTGAAGCATTAGCAAGATTAAACCCTTCCAAATAGCATTAGTGCATCTGACAACATAGGAAATTAAATCCCCACTACATCCCTCAACAATTCTTCTTCGTTAATTATTTCAGTAATTAGGAGCAATCAATACCAAAGAACGAACCGAGACAGAAATTCCAGGCGAACCAAAAGAGGGAAGCCATGACACATACCATCGAGACATCAGTGAGTGTGGAGGTCTGCCAATACGAGTCCTGACAAGTCGAAAATTGCAGCCAAGTACAAAAACACACAATCGTGAATTCACGTCGTCCCTGAAACCCCGACAAGAGCACGACTGCCGCCATAATCGCCGCCACATATCCCAATTCCGAAGAAGTAGAAACCCTACTCTTCTAACAAATTGGGGCCGACACATAGAGAGGATTAAATGAGAATCTACCCGTTAGATGTGAAATTGACATCACCAGATGCAAGTATCTCAAAATCGAGCCCAATCGGATCTGATTAAACCGTCCAACATTGCCCTGAAAGCTGCTGCTTTCCTTCCCGAAATTCCCAACCGCAGGCTTAACGGAGAGTGGCGGTGCTCTTGGTGGCGAAGAGAGAAACGTTGGTTGAGTTCTTGGTGGTGGTGTCCAAGGATTTTCGATGTGGGGAAAAATCATCTGACTGTAATTGATGCAGGAGAAAATTGGAGTATTAATCATTCGCGTCCAGAAAAGCAGTTTCGGTCAAAGCGCAGAATCAGAGGCAGAATTGAAGGATGCGAGATTTGGGTCGAACCATACATAATTCTGATCAGAAACGACGTTCTAAAAACAACCCGTGATTTATCACGGGCACCGCCCTCATTTAGCCAAAATCGACCGTTTAAGGGTCGAAATCACCTCTTTTCTATTTTTCAGAATATTTCTATATTTAATTAGAATGTTATTTAAACCAGATTTGGTTAGATATTTCAGCTAATTATTTCATTAGGTTAGAATATTATATAGCATTAAATTTAGGATATTTACCATATTTTGATAATTAGACTTTTCAGCTATTTAAGTCCGGCTTGTGGACTGATTTTTACATGTTATGAATTATTGAAATTTTTCTGAACCTAGAGAGGTTTTTCCCCTAGTGTCTTTCATGATTTTCCTTTCTGTTCGTTGCTTCTTGCTGCTCCCATAAAACGCCTCGATTCAATTCGGCGTCAGTTGGTATCAGAGCTCAGTTCGACGTGGGAAGAAGATTGTCATAACCATGGTGCGTGGACGACCTGGCGGTTGCGGGCAGGTTCCGACTGAGGAAGCCCCCCAACGGGAAATAAACCTCCAAGGGGTTATGATGATGGTGTCGAAAGGTCAAGCCTTGGATCATGACTTGGAGCCCGCGTTCGAGATTCCATTCAACCGCGAGCGTCATGGAGGACCAGGTTCCATGATCGACAAGCTAGATTTTTCGGGTATGTTGCAGATTGAGCACGTTTTTCGTGATGCAATCTTTTATAAACGTATTTCCAAATCATGTGAACCTGAGGTAGATTGGACAATCCCTCCTATTTACGATGATTATGGAGATGATGAAGGAGTTGAAGATGTTAGAGTTGAATTAGATAAGTCTTTAACTTTTCCAATCAAGCCGTCTTCGTTTTATTGTGATCCATTCTTGGTGGAGCGTTTTAATCAAGTGCCTATTTTGAACTCGAGGGCGAGTTCTTTTGAAGAGGGGGTGACTGATGCAGGAGAAAATTGGAGTATTAATCATTCGCGTCCAGAAAAGCAGTTTCGGTCAAAGCGCAGAATCAGAGGCAGAATTGAAGGATGCGAGATTTGGGTCGAACCATACATAATTCTGATCAGAAACGACGTTCTAAAAACAACCCGTGATTTATCACGGGCACCGCCCTCATTTAGCCAAAATCGACCGTTTAAGGGTCGAAATCACCTCTTTTCTATTTTTCAGAATATTTCTATATTTAATTAGAATGTTATTTAAACCAGATTTGGTTAGATATTTCAGCTAATTATTTCATTAGGTTAGAATATTATATAGCATTAAATTTAGGATATTTACCATATTTTGATAATTAGACTTTTCAGCTATTTAAGTCCGGCTTGTGGACTGATTTTTACATGTTATGAATTATTGAAATTTTTCTGAACCTAGAGAGGTTTTTCCCCTAGTGTCTTTCATGATTTTCCTTTCTGTTCGTTGCTTCTTGCTGCTCCCATAAAACGCCTCGATTCAATTCGGCGTCAGTTGGTATCAGAGCTCAGTTCGACGTGGGAAGAAGATTGTCATAACCATGGTGCGTGGACGACCTGGCGGTTGCGGGCAGGTTCCGACTGAGGAAGCCCCCCAACGGGAAATAAACCTCCAAGGGGTTATGATGATGGTGTCGAAAGGTCAAGCCTTGGATCATGACTTGGAGCCCGCGTTCGAGATTCCATTCAACCGCGAGCGTCATGGAGGACCAGGTTCCATGATCGACAAGCTAGATTTTTCGGGTATGTTGCAGATTGAGCACGTTTTTCGTGATGCAATCTTTTATAAACGTATTTCCAAATCATGTGAACCTGAGGTAGATTGGACAATCCCTCCTATTTACGATGATTATGGAGATGATGAAGGAGTTGAAGATGTTAGAGTTGAATTAGATAAGTCTTTAACTTTTCCAATCAAGCCGTCTTCGTTTTATTGTGATCCATTCTTGGTGGAGCGTTTTAATCAAGTGCCTATTTTGAACTCGAGGGCGAGTTCTTTTGAAGAGGGGGTGACTGATGCAGGAGAAAATTGGAGTATTAATCATTCGCGTCCAGAAAAGCAGTTTCGGTCAAAGCGCAGAATCAGAGGCAGAATTGAAGGATGCGAGATTTGGGTCGAACCATACATAATTCTGATCAGAAACGACGTTCTAAAAACAACCCGTGATTTATCACGGGCACCGCCCTCATTTAGCCAAAATCGACCGTTTAAGGGTCGAAATCACCTCTTTTCTATTTTTCAGAATATTTCTATATTTAATTAGAATGTTATTTAAACCAGATTTGGTTAGATATTTCAGCTAATTATTTCATTAGGTTAGAATATTATATAGCATTAAATTTAGGATATTTACCATATTTTGATAATTAGACTTTTCAGCTATTTAAGTCCGGCTTGTGGACTGATTTTTACATGTTATGAATTATTGAAATTTTTCTGAACCTAGAGAGGTTTTTCCCCTAGTGTCTTTCATGATTTTCCTTTCTGTTCGTTGCTTCTTGCTGCTCCCATAAAACGCCTCGATTCAATTCGGCGTCAGTAACTGACGCCGAATTAAATCAAGGCGTGTGGCGAGCAGCAAGAAGCAACGATTTAGAAAGGAAAATCATGAAAAAAACACTAGGGGAAAAACCTCTCTAGGTTCTGAAAAAAACTTCAATAATTCATAGCATATCAAAATCAGTCCACAAGCCGGACTTAAATAGCTGAAAATACTAAATATTCCAAATATGGAAAAAATTCTAAAATTAATGCTAAATAATTATTCTAACCTAATTAAACACTCTGCTAAAAATTTCTACCCAAATTGGGTTCAAATCAAAATCATAATTATTAAATAAATATACTAAAAATAGAAAACTGCAGATTTCGAACCCTAAACAGCCGATTTTGACCAAATCAGGGCGGTGCCCGTGATTTATCACGGGTTCCTTTTAGAATGTCGTTTCCACTCAAAATAATGTATGATTTCGTGCAAATCGGACAACCTTCAATTCTGCCCCTGATTCTGCGTCTGGACCGAAACAGTTTCTCTGAAGCTGACGTGTATCTCCACCAAATCCATCCTGCATCAGTCACCCCCTCTTCAAAAGAACTCGTCCTCGAGTTCAATTTAGGTTCATGAAAGAAGGTCTCCACCAAGAACGGATCACTAAAGTAAGATGAGAACTTGAATGGAAACACCAACGACTCCGCTAATCCAATTTTCACATCATCATCTTCATCTTCGTCTCCATAGTTATCATAAACCGGTGGTTTATTCCAGTCTACATAACTATCGATTGAACTTGAAATACGCCTATAAAATATTGCACCACCATAAATATGTTTAACTACTAACGTACCGGAATAATCTGACACGTCAGTCTTCAAACTCGCTCCTCCATAACGCTCGTTCCGACCACCGGAATCACCGTCGTAGCGGATCTCGAACGCGGGCTGCGAGTCTTGATTAAAGGCATTGCATTCCTCGAATTCCCGTGCCGCTAAGTGTCGAGTTAAATTTGCAACCTGCCGCTGCAAATACCGCACCGCAAGGCCATGGGTTAGGTCTGCAATCTGCCTTTGCAGATCTTGTATCATCATAACGTCCTGGACGTTACGTTCCCGTTGGGGGGCTTCCTCAGCCGGAACCTGCCCGCAGCCGCCAGGTCGTCCACGCACCATGGTTATGACGATCTTCTTCCCACGGAGCTCTGAGCTCTGATACCAAACTGACGCCGAATTAAATCAAGGCGTGTGGCGAGCAGCAAGAAGCAACGATTTAGAAAGGAAAATCATGAAAAAAACACTAGGGGAAAAACCTCTCTAGGTTCTGAAAAAAACTTCAATAATTCATAGCATATCAAAATCAGTCCACAAGCCGGACTTAAATAGCTGAAAATACTAAATATTCCAAATATGGAAAAAATTCTAAAATTAATGCTAAATAATTATTCTAACCTAATTAAACACTCTGCTAAAAATTTCTACCCAAATTGGGTTCAAATCAAAATCATAATTATTAAATAAATATACTAAAAATAGAAAACTGCAGATTTCGAACCCTAAACAGCCGATTTTGACCAAATCAGGGCGGTGCCCGTGATTTATCACGGGTTCCTTTTAGAATGTCGTTTCCACTCAAAATAATGTATGATTTCGTGCAAATCGGACAACCTTCAATTCTGCCCCTGATTCTGCGTCTGGACCGAAACAGTTTCTCTGAAGCTGACGTGTATCTCCACCAAATCCATCCTGCATCAGTAATCATCTTCCTCCTTCTCCTTCTGCGTCTTCAAAATTGCGTTCATCTTCCTTTTTACTTTTTATCTTTTTTATTTGTTTTTTATTTCAGTTTTTTTTTTTCACTTAAATAAATAAGTATTTGTAAAGACACATTTACCCTTGTGGTGTTTGGATGATTTAGGATTATTTTTTTACCAGTTTCATTAAGTAGGGTTTATTGCAAATGGGGGATGCAATAAGCCTATTCTAGAAATGGGGGTTGAAGTGTGTTAGTTTCGTTATATTGGGAGTATGCATTAAGTAATTAAGCCTATTAGTTATATATATAAAAAAATAATTGGTTTTATATACGGCTTAAAACGTGTCGTGTTGGGTTTCGAGAGTCAACCCACATCCAACTTGTTTAGCGTCGTTTCTAATCGTGTCGGCCCATTTATGACCCATAACCATATGACTAAACCCAAAACCTATAACTTCGTGTCATGCTCGTGTCGGGTAGTCGTGTCAATACGCATTTTGCGGGCTCTATTCCAACCAAACAGTAAGAAAAAAAATACTTACCCAGTACAATAATATCCCAGTATATATTTATCTCCATAACTTTTATCCCTTACCAAACGAGGCCTAGTATATTTTATTTCGAGGATAAACAAATAAAGGAGAGTAACAAATAGTTTGAAAATGTAACCGAAACCCAAATTCAATCTCAGACGCTTGGATACATACATCTAAGGTGACCCAACATCATCATCAAGCTTCACTCTTCTCCCTGAGAAGAACAAAACAAAATCGCCTCTCTAAACCCGACCAACCATCTTCTCACAGATCTATAATCGACCAATGCAGATCAGGACCGGGAAAGACGACACCGAAAAATCGCCTTACCTACCACCCTTTCTATCATCCACTGCCGCTTCCATGTTTGGCGATCAAGGTTTGGGCTAAACCCCCTTTAAATCCCTACTCCTTGATCTTTCAATTGATCTTCTGATGTGGTTTTGATTTTGATTTTTCCGATGTTTGATTAATTTTTCAAGGTTCTTCTGAAAGTGGGTTGTTCGGGAACCGCCATCAGAGCCTCCTCACCGATTCTTTAGACTTGTACGTGAGGACTCTGATGATGGCCAGAGAGAGGGAGAAGAGGAAGATCAGGGCGGCGGCGAGAACTTGAAGCTGAGGTGATTTCAGAGTTGCTGATGGAGACGGATGATCTCAAGCGCCGTCGATGCTGGACACCCAATTTCTGCCACCAGAGGGCTCCGATCTTGAGTAAGCGTGAGAGGTTCGGGTTGGGAGTTGATCATGGGAGCTCGTCATCAGCGATTAGTCGGATGAAGGGAGCTGCAATTGACGGCAAGTGGAGCCTGGTGGCTGCGAGAGAAATTCTCGAGGCTTATCCATTTCAAAGGCAGCCAGGAACTGCAACTGCTTTTGCATCTGCTGCTGCTAAACCGAGCAATGAATGTGCTAACAAAGGAAAAGTTATACAATTGGTGAGTCTAGAAAATCCAACTATTTCTTTATATTGTTTTGGTTTGTTTACACTCACTCAACTACATGCGATGAAAATGGAGGATCTAATGAATAGGAATGATACCGCAATTTTGTTAGATTAAGCGTATTATTCGTTTCATCATTACTCTTCTCATATATTATTGAATTTGGTTCATAAAATATGTTTTAAGTGTTGTCGCTATTATGAAATTGTTGTTCCTAAGTTGATATTTTGAGTGTGCGGATTGGTGAGAAAATAGTGCCCTGAGAGCACGGGTTATGCACGGTTATTACTAAGAGAAATATATGAAGTTGCTATGTTGATTGATTTCTTTCTCTTAGAATGGTGAATTTTGTGTTAGATTGTGTGAATAATAAAATTTCAATCATGATAGGAAACTTTTGAAATATAAACGTAGCGGTTAGAAGATTGGTCATGATACCTATGCGTGTTTGAATCTTGGCAGTTTGCCAAGGACATGTTGTACTATTGGTGAATCTTGAAAATTCAACTAATTCTTCAAATCGGCTCATAGTCTGCTTTTCCCAAATTGTTTGGTTATGTCCCATATGTAGGACTCACAGACTGACACTGACACAACTTCATGTGATGAAAGGTAGGGATCTTTTAGAATTATGTGGGATTATTTGATAAGAGCAATTGGTCTTAAGCGGCCTACCTAGAATCTTAGCATTTAGAAAACGGCAAATAATACCAATGGCGAGTCTTGAAAACCCATTTTATTAAAATTGTTTTATGGTCTTTACTTTTTCAAAATTGTTCGTCATATTCACACACACGGTGACACTGACACGTCTACATGTAATCAAACTGGAGGATCTTTTAGAATCACGTGGAAATATTTTTTACAAAGTTGATATCGCGATTGATATCATTCTCTTGGAAATGGTGAAATTTGTTACATTGTGTAAAAAACAAAATAGAAAGCATGAATGAAGACTGGAAATGGCATGTTATTGTTATGTTGTAGTTTATCCCTTCAATCACAGTGGTAAGAAGATCAATTAATAATTAGCAGCCTCACCTAAGCGTGTTTGAATCTTAACGGCTTGAAAGGGATTAAGTTATAATATTGGTGAATATCCAACAATTTATTTTAAATGCGCTTCTAGTATCCATCATTTCAAGATCATTTCGCTTTGTCCATCCCTAGGACAAACACAGTGACGCTGACACACACACAGAAAGAACTAAATGTGATGAAGGAGACGATCTTCCAGAATTACATGGAATTATTTGATATAAGAGCAATTGATCCTAAGCGGCCTACCTAAGCTTGTTTCAATCTTAACTACTTTTTTTGCTTCTTGGGAAGGTCAACAAAAACCAACCACAACACAACAAAGCTAAATGAACATTTCAATCCCCAATGTGAGCAATTATCAGCCCCTTGACAGCATCATGAGCTTCATTCAAAATTTTCAACTGATCAATTTGCTCGGCTTCAAGGTTGACAAGGGAGTTGGAAACTTCATTTTCATCCATTCCCACATGTTTGATCCTTCCAAAAGACCAATTGAGCAGTAGCTTACCATCATTGACTTGAGCATTCATGGAGGCAAGCACAATGGCGGTTCCTTGGAAGATATTAACCGCTTCCAAGCACTCACTCTCGATTTATAGGTTGATCAAGTTCTAGTTGTAGGCCACGTTGAAGCCTCTTTAGATGCTTCATATCTCACTCTTTGTGCAGCCTATAAGCCTACCAATGGAGCCCAGCTTCCAATATCCATTGTTGTTTCTGAAGACACTTCTAATTCCTGCTTTATTGTTGTCAATACTCACACAACCATCAAAGTCCATCTTAAATTTAACTTCAACCACGAGAAACAAATTACGACCATAATTATGGAGATTAAAGAAGAAAAAAAACTTTGAGAGGAAAACTCCATGTGTGAGCTGAGTCTGCATTTTGATTCTCTGCACGTGAGATATGTTAGTATCGCAAAGCCTTTAAAAATGAAACAACAAAGCAAAAATTGGAGGTGTCTTAATAAATACCAATGGAAATTGGAAGCTGAGCTTCATTTGTAGGCTTAGAGGCTGCAAAAGCCGGGAGAGTGAGATCCCGAGCATCTAAAGAGGCTTAACTGTGTCCTACAACAAGAATTGGATCAACCTAAAAATCTAGAGTGACTGCGTAGAAGTTATATCTTCCAAGAAACCACTAATGGGCCTGTCTCCATGAATGCTTAAGTCATTGATGGTAAGCTGCTGCCAAATAGGATTTGTGGAAGGATCAAGCATACGGGAAGGGATGCATATAAAGGCCCGCGCTCTTGCCAACCTGGTAGCCAAGCAAATGAACAATTGCCGATTTTGAATGAAGCTCCTGATACTGTGAAGGGGCTTATCGTTGCAGATGGATTGGTGATTGCAATGTTTATTTAGCTTCTTTGTGTTATGATTATTTTTTGTTGACCATCCGACGTAGCAAAATAAAAGAAGAAGCTAAGATTCACACAAGCTTATGTAGGCAGCTCGGGATCAATTGTTCTTACATCAAATAGTTCCACACAATTCTAGAAGAACATTTCCTTCATCACATGCAGCTGTGTCCGTGTCACTGTGTGTTCAAGTTATGGACATGGTCAAATGATCTTGGAATAGTGGAGACTATAAGCCAATTTAAATAACTTGTTGGATATTCAAAATTTATCAACGTTTTAACTTATCCTGTGCTAACCGCTAAGATTGAAACAGGTTTAGGTGATCTCGGTCATGATTAATTGATCTTCTAACTACTACGATTGAAGGAATAAACGACAAATTAACGAAAAATACCATTTCTTGAGTCTTCTAACAAATTTAACCGTTTTCAAAATAATGATATCAATCTGTATCAAATAATTTAACATGATTCCAGAAGATCATCCATTTTTATTACTTGTAGACATATCAATGTCAAGGCGTGTAAGAATACGACAAACAATTTTGAGAAAGTATAGACCATAAGTCAATTTAAAAAAAAAAATGGTTTTCAAGACTCCATTAGTATTATTTGTTCATTTCTATATACTAAGATTCAAACAACCTAGGTAGACCAATTGCTCTTATCAAATAATCCCACATAGTTCTACAAGATCCCTACCTTTCTCCACATGCAGTTGTGTTAGCGTCAGTGTGTGTGCTACGTATGGAACATAACCAAACAATCTTGAGAAATGAAGACTATAAGCCAATTTTAAGAATTATTTTCAAGATTCACTAATAGTACACCTTGTCCTTTGCAAACCACGAAAATTCAAACAAACAGAGGTAGGCCGATCGTGATCAACTTCTAACCGCTACGTTTGGAGGATAAATGACAACATATCCGTTCACAAGTTTTCTATAATTATAAAATTTTGTTTTTCACACAATCTACCACAAAATTCACCATTCCAAGAAAAAGAAATCAATCAACATAGCAAATTTCCATATTTCTCATATGATAATAGCGAACCACCCGTGCTCTCAATGGCACTACTTCCTCACCAGTTCGCACACTCAAAACATTGAAATAGGAATGACAATTTCATAATAATGGCAACACTTAGAACTTATTTAATGAACCAAATTCAGTGACATTAAGATCAATCTAACAAAATCGCGGTATCATAACTATTCATTAGACCCTCCATTTTCATGACATGTAGGTCTGTCAGTGTTAGTGTCGGTGTGTGTCCAAGGTATAAACAGAGCCAAAACAATATAAAAATATAGCTGGATTTTCAAGACTCACCAATGATATAACATGTGGCTAGAACCTTCATTGCTTGGTTTACCAGCAGCAGCAGCAGCAGATGCAAAAGTAGTTGCAGCACCTGGCTGCCTCTGAAATGGAACAGCCCGGAGAACTTCCCCGGCAGCTCCCACCGGCTCCGGCCGAATCATTGCCGGCGATGAGCTCCCAGGATCAACTCCCGACCCGAACATCTCAAGTTTGCTCGAGACCGGAGCACCCTTAACTTCCGGCGGCGGAAACTGGGTGTCCCGCATCGAGAACCCTTCTCCAGCGGCGGCGATGCGGCGGCATTTGAGCTCATCCGTCTCCATCAGCAACACCGAGATCACTACAGCTTCGAGCTCTCGCTCCCGCAAGAGCGCACCCTGCAGGATCTTCTCCCGGATCTTCATCTTCTCCCTCTCTCTCGCCATCATTAGAGTCCTCACATCCAAGTCCAGCGATTTAGTCAAGAGGCCGGTGGCTGTTTCCGAACAACCCACCTGCAGAGTAATCCAGAAAATTAATCAAAGATCGGAGAAATCAAGATCAAACCCACATCGGAAGGTCGATTGAGAGATCAATTTGAAGTTAGTTTAGCCCAAACCTTGATCTCCGAACATGGCGGCGGTTGCGGAGGAGGATTGGGTGGGTGGTAGGTAAGGCTATTTTACGGCGTTCATTTGGTCGATTTTATTGGTTTTGAAGGGCGATTTGGTTTGTGTTGTTTTGTTGTTGGTTCTCAAGTGAGAAGTGTGAAGTACTTATATGATGAATAAATGATGTTGGATCACGTTGGATATGTATCCAACCGCCGAGATTGGAAGTGGGGTTTCCGCAGGGTCGGCCCATCTGGTAGACAAATTAGGTGGTCGCCTAGGGCCCCCGATCCCAAGGGGCCCATAATGTTTTTGTAGCAAGTGTAATATAGTAAATTCATTATACATAGATAAGAGCAAAAACATTTCGTATGAAGATAACTGATATGGAAGATTGAACTCCGTAAAAATATTAACTGATTTGGATCATAGCCATGAGTAAATCTTAATTTTAGCCTTCAATTTTGATGATCTTATTTTTTACCTTCTTTTAAACTTATCATCCTATATAAATTATGTACAAATATGACAAAATAATGTTTATGTCGAAAAGGGCCCCGCCTCCAACATCGCCTAGGGGCCATGAAAATCTAGGGCCGGCCTTGGGTTTCCGTTACATTTTCGAAATACAAATCCTCTGCCCTATCTATCTTATCACTCTTTCCTTTTTTAATATCCGCAATTTGTTCTCATATGGCAATTTAACAAATAGGTAATTCCAAAATGGCTGCAAGGGGGCTGTGCTTGTCAGAGGACCTCGATTAGGAAGAATAGTCCGCCCAGAAGGAGGTCTCGGCGTGGGGTCGGGGCTTCGCGAAGCTAATCTTGCTTCCGCGCGAGCTTCGGCAAGCACACTGCGAAGCCCTGAGCTTCTCTGCAAACAAGCTGCCGTTACCTGTTGTTATGAGAAACTAGTTGGTATCCCGCGCCATGGCGCCGGCATGGTATCCAAATATTCTGTATTAATCAACAATTTTGAGAGATATTAGTATGTTAGTAGATTCAAATAAGATATGTAATATCTTTTGTGACCAAAGTTAAGAACAACATTGATGGATGGAAAGGACTATGCCAAACTCAATAAGATATGAATTAATGCATCTTATTTTCCCGAGAGTTTCATGTGAAAATTAGTTCTACCAAACAGTGGTCTCAAACACATATTAAAGGGAACAAAATTTAAAACATAAGAGAAAATAGATTAATAAAGTGTCCACGTTCTTTCTGTAACCTCGGGCCTTTGTATATTATACGAAATTCACTTTGTATTTCTAGACAAAATTATGTTTATGTAGCGATATCGTAGGTTTAATATAATATATTATCAACTACATAATTTATTGGTGCATTTAATTAATAAATATAACATTTACACTTAACCCACATTCATATAGGGGCATCAACATATTCTGCTTTTATGCGTTTTACACTTGAGATTATTTTAATTTTCCCTATCTACGAAACAAAACCCAAAAGCTGATACAGATTTATTTCGATGAAAAAAAAGAATAGCTTGTGCTAGAATTCTAAGCAAAATATGGTCATAAGATATATTAACAGTTGATAAACTAAAAGGTATTTATAGGATTATAGTGTAACATATAATCTCATATAAGTGACTGTATCATAGTTGTTGTCAACATATATGCATGTGAATCCCCAAAAAAAATTGCATGTGAAAAATACATGAACTTCATAAGGTTTGGCAATGTATGTTGCATTTTTTTGGCTAAATTAACTATTTTGAACTTCAGAAGTATTGCGAATTATTTGAGCACCAAAAGTCAAGTTTGATGAGAGTTTTAATTCATTATCCAGGCTCTATTTTACTGGTATTAATCATTCAAACATTAAAGATCGCCAATAGATTCATCCTTTCCTAATTAACATAGAACTTTTTAATAGAATGAATAATCATATTGTATACCAAGTGAAATTTAAGTTCAATTTTGAAGACACTGCAAGTAATAAGATAAGTGACTCGAGCACTTAGGCTCCGTTATCTTTTACTTAATTTAAGGCGTTTTTTTTCTTTCTATTTTTAGTAACATATTAAAAGGGTGTTTACTTTGAAAATATTAAAATTTCTAAAAATGTATAGCATGTTATGAAATATGTTATTGGACTAATGTGAATATCCACCACATAGTTCGTATATTTTGTATAATTATATTCTGGTCCATAAGCCCACCTAATGCCTATATAAGGAGGTTTAGGGTTGGAGAATAATACACCTCTCAATACTCTCCTCCTTACATCCTCTCTCAATTCTAATGTCACAATACGTTATCAGCACGACGGCTCATCAAAGAAGGGAGATCGACAGAGAACATATGAACTGAACAAAAGGTGTGATATGCATCACGTCGAACACAGAAGCATCTACCACATGGGTAACGATTTTTTGTTTCGTTTCATACCTTCTGTTCATAATTTCATGAGTTATTTTGTAACAGTTTCATTAAGTATGATTTATTGCAAATGAGGGACGCAATAAGCCTATTCTGAAAGTGGAGGTTGCAATGTGTTAGTTTCGGCATACTGGAGGTATGCATTAAGTAATTAAGCTTTTAAGAAAAGGTAAATAATTGAGTCAAACCCAATACTACGAGATCCTGTTAATATTGATTAACTACTTCCTAACTTTTTATTGTTGAGAACAACATATGAATCTCCATGCCAAGTCTTCGTTGAAGTGAGGCCTTAGTAAAAGAACATGGATATGGAACTGTGCTAGGTTAAGCCCAACACCATTCTGCCTAATACTATATATGAAGTCACTGTTTCAGGTGGATGTGAGGTGAATATTTTGTTTTCTTCTTTTTCCTAACTGTAAAATCAGACAAATAAAATCAATTGTAGGGGTTCTTTTTGTCTCTCTTTCGTTACAATTTGTAGGGGTTGTCTCCATTACCCACTGTAACAAGGTACTTTGATACTTGGTATTAATTTTTGTTCTTGAATATTGATGTAAATTTCAAAAAGAGCAACCTTCAGAAGAGGTTGCTTCTCCTGACCACTCTTAATAGGTCGATTTAAATATTAAGTACTGATGCAATAACAAGGAGTATGTTTTCACACCTGAAGTTGTGAGCTATATGCTGATCTGATCGTAACATAATGTTACGATGCAATTTTTTATCTATGACCTGAAGTCATGCTAGAACTCCAGCAGAGGTGTCCAAAACTCTTAAAACGCTTGTTATTATCAAACCTCCTGAAGAGGTAGCGTTCTTTGTTTTTCTAATTTAGTTTATTTCTTATGCACTTCAATTTTACGTACTCCATTTTTTTTACTTATTATGGATGAACAAGAATCTCCGGAAGAAGTTTCGTTGTGGCTATTGATAATCTTATATATAGCCAAGTAATTTGTTCCCGAAGTAACAAATTACATGCAAGCCCTCATAACCAGAAGTTATCAATCCTATAACCTGAAGTTATAGAACATTCCAATTATAATCTCCTGAAGAGATTTCTACAATTGACATAACAATCAACCCTCCTGAAGAGGATGATGAATTACTTTTTTTGTATTTTTCGGTCGAAACAGAACATCCAGAAGATGTCATTATTCAATGAGTTTTCTTTGGATAAAAGCTATGATTATGCTTTTAAAGTCATATTTTCATAACATAAGTTATGAAAAATATGACGATACTTATAACATGGTGTTATAAAGTTGTGTCAAAATATCTCCCTGAAGAGAGAATTTACACTCATCGAACCCGAAGTTTCGATTGCGTACTTTTATTTTTCTTTGTTAATTTACATTTTTTTGTGTAATTTTATATATTTCGTCTATTACTTTTAGTATCTTAAAGGATGAAAATAAGGATCTCCCGTAGAGATTTTTTTCTCCTATGTTTACATAAATCATGTCTAGCTAATTATCATATCGTAGACATGCCATTGCAAATGACTGATTCATTTGAGCCCATTTCAAGAAGTCAATGGTAGTGAATTCCTCGAAGAGAATCACTTTGTTATATAAGGTAGAAATCCACCTGACTATAGAGGCGGTCAAGGTTGTGGACGTAAAAACCTCTAAAAGGGATACTTTTATATATTGGTGTTTATTTTTCTACACAAGTACATATGAGACAAATTGATGCCTGAAGCATCAACGAAATATCATTATGGTTATGATCATATTGCTCACGTCATGAGGGGGAGAATGGGTCCTATTACATGACATGAGCCAAAATATCATTGTCTCTACGGGTATGTATTAATGCTAAATCTCAACAAAATGGATAGCTTCTCGACTAATGGGTGTCGGTTTGGGTATATACTTTAAGCATAAAAGGGTTGCTTGTGTACATATGTTGATCTCAAGAAGAGGAACATAATTCAAAGCATCCAAAATAAGTTGGGATATGAATATATTGCTCTACAAGATGGGAAAACAAGATTGCGAGAAAAATCTTGAAAGATTGTCATTAGTATGGATCAAAACCAACGTTGGTAACCAGATAGCCCTGGAGGAGGCATATAGCTGTGGAAGTAGCTAAAGGTACCTTAATAAAATCTTATGATCCTACAATTAATGATTAATATATTAAGCGCTATACAAATCATATGGGTTAAAGGGAAAAGTGTTGACTAGATAATCAATGGCCAAAAGAAAGTCAACAAATGCATAGAAGATTGATGGGGTAAATAAATTGAATATGTAGAGCAATAAAGTGTAATAGTCAAAGTACTAACAACCTCAAGCATAAATTACAATATATGCATAAACTACATATCCGCTTTTAAGGGTGGGATTTTTGAAGATATCGTATATCCGCCGTTAAGCGTGGGATCTATGTTGAGACTGCGAATCCGCTGGTATGCGTGGGACTTTTCTTGAGGTTTATATCCGCTTTTAAGCGTGGGACTTATAAAATGAGAGACATGATATGGTATGGATCATGATATATCCTCATAAATACAATCATCTCGTGGTGAGAATGATGATGATGTTGTCTTAGTGTCAGGGACTAAGGAACAACAAAATATGGGTTGGAAAGTAACTAGTTACAAATACTATCGTAAGAATCACAAATTTGTGAAATTCCATGGAGGTTGGTTCCCATGAAAATATATTATTTGCCTGAAGCAAATTAAAAGTGTACAGTCGCGAGTAGTTTTAGGTGCATATGCATTTTATTATGTTTTTGTAATTGTATATTATTAGATTTTAGTCTTGCAATGGTTTTGTTTGTCAGGTAAAAATGTGTTACCAAGAGGCGGAGAACCAATCCAAAGACGTCACTCTTTTTCCTTCGCTATGGTTTTTATCCCACATGATTTTTCCAAGCAAGGTTTTAACGAGGCTACAAAGATTATTAAGATGCGTTCCAGAAGAATGTCATCAACGATGCTGAGCAAAATACAATTCACCGATGTACTCTTTTTCCTTAGTCGTTGATTTTTTTCCCACTGGATTTTTCATGACAAGATTTTAATGAGGCATCGTAGTGGTGAATATTCAAGGGGGAGCGTTATGAAATATGTTATTGGACTAATGTGAATATGCACCACATAGTTCGGTGTATTTTGTATAATTATATTCTAGTCCAGAAGCCCACCTAATTCCTATATAAGGAGGCTTATGGTTGAAGAATAATACACCTCACAATACTCTCCTCCTTACATCTTGTCTCTCTCAATTCTCGTTTTCTAAAGCTGGATTTTTTATTTTTTAATAAGACTTTAAAAATGCGAGTCTTTTCTGACTTGATGTGTTTGCACCAAATACTATTTTTTTGAGACGAAATTGAAGTAAACTCAGCATTAGATATTTTTCTACAAAGATATTTTTTTTTTGAGAAATGGAATTTTATTCAATAAATTGTAAAACAAACTAGAGATTACAATTCATTGTATCTGCCGCAATAACAGCTAGCAACCACTGGGGTGGTTCATTTAACCA
Source organism: Linanthus parryae (assembly GCA_023055425.1). Classification (NCBI taxonomy): domain Eukaryota; kingdom Viridiplantae; phylum Streptophyta; class Magnoliopsida; order Ericales; family Polemoniaceae; genus Linanthus; species Linanthus parryae. Next base: position 131,403,008 of record JALGPY010000001.1, read on the forward strand.
GACCTCGGGACTTTCCATAGTTAAAGCTCTTTTAGAGAGCTTATCCGCCACTTGATTTGCTCTCCTCGGAACCCATCGCCATTGAATGCCCTTGAAGTTTCTGGAGTAGTCTTTGATTTTCCGGAGCTTCTCTCTCACTATCGTTTCATCTGCAATTGAAACGTCTTCCTCTTCAATCATCTTGAAGAGCTCCTGTGAATCTCCTTCGACTATCAGATTTTCGATCTGTAATTCATGAGCGGCCTCCAAGCCTCTTACGATGGCCTGAGTTTCAATCTCCAGGGCTCTCGAGCCCCATGCAATCGGATCTAGCCCAGCACATACCGGTTCTCGGTGATGGTTCCTGATGACAAAACCCACCCCTGCTTTTCGGTGTTTATACGACCAAGCTCCGTCGCAGTTGAGCTTGTGCCAGTTCTCCGGCGGGGGGGGGGGGGTCCAATTCTCGGTATCTGAGAGATCTTGGTCTGTGCGGGTGGCTGGATCGGTTTGATTGATGAGGTTTTGGAAATGGTCTGCAAGGAGCTCTGTTGAGGTGGTAATGTTTTCAAATCTTGCTCTATTTCTGTTATTCCACAAAACCCAAAGTCCAATGCAGAGATCTACTTGTTCCGATTTTGATTTTTGCTCGAAGGTGTTCTGAATAGTTCCACCGATGCCTCTGTTCTGAGATCTAACAAAATCTGCTCCTTTTATGCTTGTCCAAAACTGTTGAGCTTGGTCACACCCAAGAAACAAGTGGTCAATTGTTTCGGTGTGGGAGTTACATAGTTTGCACTCCAAAGGGATGTCATGCAGACCCCTTTTGGCAAGATTATCACATGTGGCTATTGAATTGTTGAGGATCCTCCAAACCAAGAATACCATCTTCCTTTGGATCCTTGTTCTCCACAAATTCCTGAGCCACTTACTGTCGGCGATGATGGACACCCCAGGGTTCGATTCTTCAGCTGCGGACATCTCTCTGGCCAAAGCATAGCCGGACTTTTCCGTGTAAACTCCATTACTCTCTGGTTGCCACATCCAGGAGTCTGGTGTTCTTTCTTCTGGGATGGGGATTCTTTGCACATCGTGCACATCGACATCCCACAGCACTTCTTTAAGTTTGTTTAAATTCCAGGTGTTGTTGTTTTGATCAATGAACTCGGCTGCATATCTTGTGCTTCCTTCCTCTGATGGAGTGATGACTTTCAAACACGTTTCTCGAGGGATCCAAGGATCTTTGAGAATATTGATTGTCTGACCATCTCCCAGTTTCTTTAGCAGCCCTTTCTCTAGCAGTTTCCTGCCAAACATGAGACTTCTCCAGGCAAAGGAGGGTTGATTGCCCAATTTTGCATTGAGAAATTCTCTGTCATGGAAATATTTTGCCTTGAAGATTCTGGCTGTTAAGGATTGGGGATTTTTCAGCAACCTCCAACACTGTTTTGCAAGCAAGGCCCTGTTAAAGTCTTGAATATCTCGGAAGCCTATCCCCCCTTTGTCTTTGGGGAGTTTCAATCGATCCCAAGAAACCCAGTTGATTCCTTTTCTTGAATTGTTGTTCCAGAAGAATTGGCGCATTATCTGTTCAATTCTTTGACAAGTATGGACCGGGAGTTGAAAACAACCCATTGCAAAAGTGGGTATTGCTTGGACAATTGCTTTCAATAACACCTCTCTTCCTGCAGCAGTTAAGTACTTTTCCTTCCACCCCTTCACTTTACTCAATATCCTTTCAATTAAATAGTTGAAGGTAATCGTCTTGCTTCTTCCAATTGTGGCAGGTAACCCCAAATAGCGCTCGTGTTCATTTACTTCAGGCACGTTGCACATGGTGCTGATCTGCTGCTTTTCTTCCTCCTTCATGTTGGCCGAGAATAGGGCCGCAGACTTGTCAAAGTTAATCTTTTGTCCAGAAGCACATTCATACTTTGTAATAATTTGTAGTAGCGTAGCGATATCTCGAGTAGTAGACTTTGTAAAGAAAATGCTATCGTCCGCAAAAAATAGGTGCGACACAATCGGTCCACTCCTTGAAGCTTTGACACCTCTAAGGGAGCCATTACTGATAGCTGTTTCTATGGATCGAGAGAGCCCTTCGCTGCATAACAGGAAGAGATACGGAGACAGCGGACAGCCTTGTCGGAGACCCCGTTGAGGTATTATTTCTCCCTGCACTTCACCATTCAAAACAAAAGAGTAGCGAACAGAAACAAGACATTTCCAAATAAGATCAATAAATCTAACAGGAAAGCCCATCTTAAACATAACCTGTCGCAAGTATCTCCATTCTACTCGATCGTATGCCTTCGACATGTCGACTTTTAACGCTACTTGACCACTTTTCCCTTTCACTCTAGTTTTCATGGAATGGATGACCTCGAATGCGGCTAAAATATTATCGGTTATCTGTCTCTTAGGGACAAAGGCACTTTGTGCTTCTCCAATCACCTCGTTAAGGCCCACTTTTAATCTGTTAGCAATGGCTTTTGCTATGATTTTATAGATAACGGTACATAAACTGATGGGCCGGAAATCGCCAGCAGCTTGCGGCTGTTTGACTTTGGGGATTAGGGTGATAAGAGTTTTGTTGAGGTCTCCCAACTCTCCATCCCCATTAAGAACATTTAAGCAAAGATTGGTTATTTCCGTACCAATTATTGACCAAAATTTCTGATAAAATAATGGGGGGAAACCATCAATACCTGGTGACTTCAACGGGTGCATCGACAATAACGCATTTTTGACTTCATCTGCTGTGAATTCTTTGCTGAGATGTTCGGCAAAATTACTCGTCACTAACCTTGGGATGTTGACCGTCACCTCAGTGATGGCTTCATCTGTCGGATTACAAGAGCCCAGTATACCTGAGAAGTGTTCATTCAGAGTGGCTAAAATCTCCTCTTTTCCAGTAACCCACTGGCCAGAGGCGTTCTGAATTCCATTGATGGAGTTGCGGGTCCTTCTGTTCGAGGCTTTGCGGTGAAAATATGCTGTGTTTCGGTCGCCTTCTCGCAGCCATAACATCCTGCTGCGTTGCCTCCAAAGTTCCTCTTCCATCTCTAAGGCATGGTTTAGCTGTTCTTGAATAAAGTTGAACTCTTGTCTAGATCTTTGCGTAGGTGTCTGTGTCCAGAGTGTTGCTAGTTTATCCTTCAAGCTTCGGATCTGTTTAGTGATATTACCGAACTCGTTTCGGTTCCACCGTTGCAGTTTTGAAGCTAGTCGAAGTAGCTTGGTTTGAGTACTATCCCCAGTATTCAACCACTCTTCTTCTACATGATCTCTACACCGAGGGTGTTTTGTCCAAACCGATTCAAACATGAATCGTTTGTTTGCTTTTACCCAATTGCGCTTTACTAAGTTGACTATTAAAGCCAAGTGATCCGAATTTGCTATAAATTGGTGCGTTACCGACGCCCCAGGGAACATGTCCCTCCATTCATTGTTAACAAGAACTCTGTCTAGCCTCTCTTTGATGTGACCTTCTTCACTCTGTTTGTTGGACCATGTGTAAGGGCACCCTGTGAAGCCAATGTCTCGCAATTCACAACGATGGATTGCTTGAATAAAAGGCTCAATCTGGCTAAACCTTACCGACCGTCCTCCTTGTTTTTCAGAGCTGGAGATGATCGCATTAAAATCCCCGAGCACACACCAAGGTGTACCTGGGTCAGGCTTTATACGTTCCAACAATTCCCACGAGTTCCAACGTTGACTGGCGTCCGGGTCGCCGTAGAAACCAGTCAGGACCCAATCTTTCGTGCCATCTTCTTTGCATACCCAAACTTTAATGAAAAAACGGTTATAGCGAATTAATTCAATACGTACATTCTTCGTCCACATCAAGGATATTCCCCCGCTGCGTCCCGTACTGCCGTAGTGGATAGCACTCGCAAAACCAAGTTTATGTTGTATCTTCTCCATCTGCTTCACGCCTAGTCTTGTCTCTAAGAGAAAGACTATGTCGGGAACGGTTCTCCTCACCTCATCGCGAAGAGATAGGAACGTGGCGGTGTTCCTGAGCCCGCGCACGTTCCAACTGAGGCCTATCATTGTGATTGGCGGTGCTGCATCGCAGACACCGCCATTGATTTGGGTGAGGAGATAGAGGTCACCTCTGCCTGTCCACTTGTCTCACTTGGTTGGTGCTCGGGGATAATGTTCATGTCGAGTTGCCTCCCCTTCTTGCCACTCGACTTCTCTCGTGGTTTTTCCGCCACTGGGCTGAAGACTGTATCAGAGTTCTTCCTCTTTCCTGTTGCCGTATCTTCCATGTTAATATCACTGTTCTTGCTGCGTGCTCGGTCTTTAAGATTTCCTGTCTTTGGGCGTCCGAGTCCTTGGTTGAGGGCTTTGATCCTGTCTTGGACCGTGGAGCAGTTTTCGACGGTCTGGTCTCCCTCGTCTTCGTTCCCAGCTGTTCTAGGTGTTATTGCCCGGCTTTTGCTTTTGGTCACCCCGATGGCCTTGTCAAGGCCAAAGATATCTTCTGTAATTGCATCCTCCAACACTGGATCAACAACATCAGCTGCGGGGGGGTTCTCACCCCTTGGGACTTCAGCAGCCACCTCCGCTCGTGGTGAGGAGGGGGTCGGCAAGTCTTCAAACGCGGCGTTAACAAAAACTGATGTCGGTTCTTGGGTCTCCGTCCCTTCCATAAAATCCGTGTCTTGATTGGTTTCCTCTTCCTTCTTGGGCTGATCAACTTTCGTCTTACTTTTTGATGGGTGACATAGCAACCAAGAGCCATATCCTGGTTCCGTGCAATATTGCACATCACGGGGGACCGCTTCACACTCTGGTCCTTTGTGATCCACACAGCCACACCACTCACAAATCGAGGGAAGGCGTTCGTATTTGAAATCCAACCAAATCAGTTCCTCCTTCCCCTGTATGTGCACCCCACGGGGTAAGGGTTCATAGGCCGGGAAGCGACCTCTAACCCTAATATAATTGATGCCATTCTCACTCTCGATTTGTTTTGCTGCAGTAATCGATTCTCCTACTAAGTTGATCACCTTCATTCCGGTTTTCGGCCTTCATGATCTGAATGGGGAGGTTGCTAATCTGCACCCATACATCCATCGTATTGAACTGTACGGCATAAAGAGGATCATCCAACTGCCACGGTTTCAATAGCAGGATTTTGCCGTTGAAAACCCACGGCCCTCCTGATGCAACCCTTTCTAGACAGGCCTGGTCTGGAAAAGCGAAAAGAAAGGTATTGAAGTCGAGTTCAATGATGTTCACCTCGCTGCCTCTGTTCCAGATTCGCCTTAGTGTGTTTCGCATGCTACGGCTGTTGATCGGTTCATCCGACATGAACGTCCCGATCAGACAGAACTTAAAATCCTTTTCCCCTTCAATCCAGTAGTCTTCGTCAAGGATCAAGACTTGCTTTTCCTTCGTCGTGAACTCCGATCTCGTCTTTTCCGGTGCCGTCGCCGCCATTCTTCGTCTAGGGTTGGGATTAGGGTTTCTCGCCGCTGCTGAGATTTCGGAGCTAAAAACTATACTACCTCTTTTCTACAAAGATATATAAATTAAATATAAGAAGTAGTCTTTTCATGGCTTCAAATCTCGTTAATTTTTCCATCTTAAACAATTTAACGAATGAATTAGGAGTGTACTAATCAACATTATTTTTCCTAAAAAGATTGCTATACATTTTTAGAAATTTTAAAATTTTCAAAGTAAACACCCTTTTAATATGTTACTAAAAATAGAGAAAAAAGCCTTAAATTAAGTAAAAGATAGCGGAGCCTAAGTGCTCGAGTCACTTATCTTATTACTTGAAGTGTCTTCAAAATTGAACTTAAATTTCACTTGATTATACAATTTGATTATTCATTTTATTAAAATGTGCAATATTAATAAGGAAAGGATGAATCTATTGGCGAACTTTAATGTTTGGATGATTAATACCAGTAAAATAGAGCCTGGATAATGAATTAAAACTCTTATCAAACTTGACTTTTGGTGCTCAAATAATTCGCAATACTTCTGAAGTTCAAAATAGTTAATTTAGCCAAAAAAATGCAACATACATTGCCAAACCTTATGAAGTTCATGTATTTTTAACATGCAATTTTTTCGGGGATTCACATGCAAATATGTTGACAACAACTATGATACAGTCATTTATATGAGAATATATGTTACACTATAATCCTAAATACCTTTTAGTTTATCAACTGTTAATTTATCTTATGACCATATTTTGCTTAGAATTCTAGCACAAGCTATTCTATTTTTTCATCGAAATATCAGCTTTTGGGTTTTGTTTCGTGGATAGGGAAAATTAAAATAATCTCAAGTGTAAAACGCATAAAAGCAGAATATGTTGATGCCCCTACATGAATGTGGGTTAAGTGTAAATGTTATATTTATTAATTAAATGCACCAATAAATTATGTAGTTGATAATATATTATATTACAACTACGATATCGGTATATAAACATAGTTTTGTCTAGAAATACAAAGTGAATTTCGTATAATATACAAAGGCCCGAGGTTACAAAAAGAACGTTGACACTTTATTAATCTATTTTCTCTTATGTTCTAAATTTTGTTCCCTTCAATATGTGTTTGAGACCACTGTTTGGTAGAACTAATTTTCACATGAAACTCTCGGGAAAGTAAGATGCATTAATTCATATCTTATTGAGTTTGGCATAGTCCTTTCCATCCATGAATGTAGTTCTTAACTGTGGTCACAAAACAAATTACATATCTTATTTGAATCTACTAACATACTAATATCTCTCAAAATTGTTGATTAATACAGAATATTTGGGTACCATGCCCGCGCCATGGCGCGGGGTACCGACTAGTTTCTCATAAAAATAAGTAACGGCAGCTTCTTTGCAGAGAAGCCCAGGGCTACGCAGTGTGCTTGCCGAAGCTCGCGGGGAAGCAAGATTAGCTTCGCGAAGCCCCGACCCCACGCCGAGAGCTCCTTCTGGGCGGATTATTCTTCCTAATCGAGGTCCTCAGCAAGCACAGCCCCCTTGCAGCCATTTTGGCATTACCTATTTGTTGAATTTCCATATGAGAATAAATTGCGGATATTAAAAAAGGAAAGAGTGATAAGATAGATAGGGGAGAGGATTAGTAGTTCAAAAATGTAACGGAAACCCAGGGCCGGCCCTAGATTTTCATGGGCACTAGGCGATGTTGGAGGCGGGGACCTTTTTAAAATAAACATTATTTTGTCATATTGGTAGATAACTTATATAGGATGATAAGTTTAAAAGAAGGTATATAATAAGATCATCAAAATTGAAAGCTAAGAATTAAGAACTACTCATGGCTATGATCCAAATCAGTTAATATTTTTACGGAGTTCAATCTACCATATCAGTTATCTTCATACCAAATGTTTTTGCTCTTATCATTGTATTATGAATTTACTATATTACACTTGCTACAAAAACATTATGGCCCCCTTGGATCGTGGCCCTAGGCCCACCACTTAATTTGTCTACCAGATGGGCCGACCCTACGGAAACCCCACTTCCAATCTCGGCGGTTGGATACATATCCAACGTGATCCAACATCATTTCTTCATCATATAAGTACTTCACACTTCTCACTTGAGAACCAACAACAAAACAACACAAACCAAATCGCCCCTCAAAACCAATAAAATCGACCAAATGAACGCCGGAAAATTGCCTTACCTACCACCCACCCAATCCTCCTCCGCAACCGCCGCCATGTTCCGCGATCAAGGTTTGGGCTAAACCCACTTCAAATTGATCTCTCAATCGATCTTCCGATGTGGGTTTGATCTTGATTTCTCCGATCTTCGATTAATTTTTCTGGGTTCTTCTGCAGGTGGGTTGTTCGGAAACAGCAACTGGAGCCTCTTGACTGAGTCGCTGGACTTGGACGTGAGGACTCTAATGATGGCGAGAGAGAGGGAGAAGATGAAGATCCGGGAGGAGATCCTGCAGGGTGCGCTCTTGCGGCGGCGAGAGCTCGAAGCTGAAGTGATCTCGGAGTTGCTTATGGAGACGGATGAGCTCAAACGCCGCCGCATCGCCGCCGCCGGAGAAGGGTTGTCGATGCTGGACACCCAGTTTCCGCCGCCGGAAGTTAAGGGTGCTCCGGTATCGAGCAAGCTTGAGATGTTCGGGTTGGGAGTTGATCGTGGGAGCTCATCGCCGGCGATGATTCGGACGGAGCCGGTGGCAGCTGCCGGCGAAGTTCTCGGGACTGTTCCATTTCAGAGGCAGCCAGGTGCTGCAACTGCTTTTGCATCTGCTGCTGCTGGTAAACCAAGCAATGAAGGTTCTAGCAAAGGACATGTTATATCATTGGTGAGTCTTGAATATGAAACTATATTTTTATATTGTTTTGGCTCTGTTTATACCTTGGACACACACGGACACTAACATTGACATAGCTACATGTGATGAAAATTGAGGGTCTAATGAATAGTTATGACACCGCGATTTTGTTAGATTGATCTTATTGTTCGTTTGATCATTACTCTTTTCATATGTCACTGAATTTGGTTCATTAAAGAAGTTCTAAGTGTTGCCATTATTACGAAATTGTCATTCCTATTTCGATGTTTTGAGTGTGCGGACTGGTGAGGAAGTAGTGCCATTGAGAGCACGGGTGGTTCGCTATTATAATATGAGAAATATGGAAAGTTGCTATGTTGATTGATTTCTTTCTCTTGAAATGGTTAATTTTGTTGTAGATTGTGTGAAAAACAAAATTTTATAATGATAGAAAACTTGTGAACGGATATGTTGTTGTTTATCCTCCAACCGTAGCGGTTAGAAGTTGATCATAGCGGCCTACCTATGTTTGTTAGAATCTTCGTGGTTTGCAAAGGACAAGGTGTACTATTAGTGAATCTTGAAAATAATTCTTAAAATTGGCTTTAAGTCTTCATTTCTCAAGATTGTTTAATTAAGAGAGTCAATGATGTGGCCTGAGCCTATTAAAGTGGATTGGCTAAATATTTTCCTAACTCCGTCGCGTCCAAGAATTATGCTTCAAGATTGATGTTATCATGTTATGTTCTTAGCAAATGTGGAAACAGTGTATGTGGCATCACATAAATTCAGAGCTTATTCCCTACAAAAGCTCGATTGAATTGTTTTGTTGTTCTAAATATAAAATCCCAATGGATACTGAGCTAGGTAGGTTTGGTCAACTTTACTGTGAGAAACCCTTATGGTTTGTGCGAAAACACTGTAGAACAAAGAAGAATAAACCAGAGAAGGATACGAAAACAGAGAGAATTCATTGAAACGAGATACCCTAAGGGATAGCTCATACTCAGATGGGTGATCATTAGGACACCCATCAGCTCTAGGTAATGCCAAGTAGTACCCATTGGAGTCGTCCTTCAAGGTGAACTCAAGGTGCAATTGCAATTGTGTAGGAGAGAATGAAAATGGAGTAGGCTTTATTAGAAGTCTGTTTTTACAGATCTTATATAGTTTCAACTGATCTGGTAGCAATATGCTCTTTTGATGTTATATGGATATCCTTTTTTCCTTCCTGAGTTTGATCACATACAATATTGCGTCTTACTCCTGGATTCTCTTTATCTGATACCTCGGTGTATAAGGACATTTAATATTTTGTGGAATACATTTCATTATTAGTAGAAAATGTAGTATATTTCCTAGTAGTAAAATTTAGTATATTTCCTAGTAGAAAAAAATTGCCACATTAGCGTGTGTTTAACTGATAGAAAAAAGAATCGGCAAACATAGTTTTATAAAAGCAACCTGACCACACCATTCGGTTCAAGGGGAATTTAGTTATTTGCTATTTAAATCAAAAATTTCATCAGACTGCTGAATTTGGGAATCCTTTGTCTTTTCACTATATAATTATTACTTTTGACCTTCCTTGACATAGGTCTTCTGTTTCCCGGTCCAATTACTGGTAAATCTTCATTTTAATCAGCTGTATTTACTCTAATCTGTATTAAACTGCTAATATTCTTTCTTGTCGTCGTTGATAAAGTTTCTTTATTCGATGCAGGCTAAACCTACTACTCATATGGCTACTAGTGTTGGTCCTCCGGCCAAGCGCAGATTCGAAACATGTGTAGACTATGCCAGGTAACTGCCACATGTGAGCGAGGTCTTCTGAACCATCTCAATGGGAAGAAGCACAAGTCAAAGGAACTTGCTCTCTCCAAAGGTGGCGGCAGCACATCAGCCACCAGTGGTGATGATGTTGGCCAGTCCCAGAAAAAAATGTCTCGAAACGCAAGTGCACAAATTTTTCAAACTAACGAAGGGAAGGCAAAACAGAAGAAGGGTTTCACTGTTGAGGATTCTAAAATGCCGAACGGAAATGTTGATGATGATGATGCTGAGGAGAGTAAAAAAGAGATGCCGGCTGAGTTTAGGAATTATTTCAAGTGATGGTGCGTGCTCTGTAGTATTGGGACTGTAAACAAGTCATTGATGGATGCACATTGCGCTGGGAGGACACACATGGCTAATTTTCTTAAAAATGGTTGTGGTCTCGTTACTATAAAGACAACGCCTGATAATGCCAGGTTTGGCGGCGATGGGAACAAGATCAGTGAAGAAACAGATGGAAAGGTGACTGATGCTGCTGAGCAGAAAAAGTGATGATGATGCTGATCAAAAAGAGATCCGCCGGATGGGAGCGAATGCATTGCTTAATCTTCTTCTTCTAGAGCTTTTTTCTTCCCATCTCATCTCTAAAGTTTCTCTATAATATTTATACATGTTTTAGTTAAATTTATTTTGATGGTTTGTAAACTTGGAACATGAGCCTGAATTCAAAGGGCTCAAAGATTTCTCATACATGTTTAAGACAGTTGCATTTATCATATCCTTATTTTCAGACAAATTTGGTTTTGTTATTTGGTACTGGTAGTTTTGTTATTTCAAAAATTTAGTGTGTGCATGCATGAAATAGACTAGAGTGTCCTGTACGAGGATTCAGACTGTCGTAGTTCACAAAATAAGCCCGCCTGAGCTGGTGGAGTTCTAGGCTTGAGGCTTGTTTGGGTAAAGTATAAGATGTGTACAAGGCATGTGTATAAGTTAGGATTGATTGTACTAGTAATAAGGCAGGATATAAGTTACTATTAAAACCACGCCTGATAATGCTCGGCATGGCGGCGATGGGAACAAGATAAAGGTAGAAACAGTAGGAAAGGTGACTGATGATGCTGCTGAGAAAGAGATCGTCGGATGGGAGTGTTGTGATAGGGAGAGCATGAATTGCTTAAATCTTCTTCTTCTAGAGATTATTTCCCATCTCATCTCTATAATATTCATACACGTTTTGATGGTTTGTAAACTTTGAACGTGAGCCTGAATTCAAAGGGCTCAAAGAATGATAAAAGATTTCTCATACATGGTCAAGACTTGTATCCGTTTTGGATTTGGTTTCTCCGAGACTCTTTTCACCGTGATTTCTTCACCGTGATTTCAGACAGTTGCATTTATCATATCCTTATTTTCAGAAAAAATTGGTTTTGTTATTTGATAGTAGTTTTGTTATTTGAAAATTTTAGTGTTTCCATGCCTGACATAGAGTAGAGTCTCCAATATGAAGACTGAGAACTGCCGCAGTTTACGAAATGAGCCCGCTTGGGTTGGTGGAGTTCTAAACTTAAAGGCTTGTTTGGGTTATGTATAAGAAAGAGTGTATATGGCATAAGGTATGATTGTGCTAAATTGAACATGTTGTTTATATGGCAGACAAATGCTGTACAGGAGACAACATGTATAGTTTGCCCTTATACTTACCTCATTATACTTTACCCAAACAAGGCCTAAAGGTAACGATCCCAGTCTTGGACACTGGAATCGTGAACAACCACCTGGAAGTGTCAGTTTGTCAACAATGTCAATATCATGGTCAGACGCATAACCAAAATTTGTGTGTCCGACAGTTATTGATGTCCATATCAAGTACTATACATTCAATCAAGATAGTTCCCATTCAAAACCCAGTTGAGGTTATTTGTCAGCCTGTTTTTTCAGGTACTCGAATCAACCTAGACACTCCTACAACCAAGTTTAGGCTAAAGCCAAAAGGCCTGGTTCAGCGGTTATCCAACCGTAAAGAGGTCGCTTCATAGACAGAAATCCTAACTCATTTTTTAACAGAGAAACAGAAATAAAAAGATTATGCTGTTCAGATTAACTCCATCTGACATTTTCACAAATTAGCAAATTACCCAGCCAGAAACACTTCACAGTTGGTGATTTGTGATTGAGACCAGAAGACACAGTTGCCGTCCAATGTAAGCAGAATGATATTTTAGAAAAAACCATGACACATTCAAAAAGAAATACATTTGCAGATTTAAAAATAAACCGTGACTCAGGTTGCAGAATGATGTTTTATTGCCTGTTGAATGATATCTCCGTAACACAGGTTAATCAAGGAACTAGATAGCCTGTACACATTAATACGACATGTAAAGTTACAAAAACTATAGACATGTACAACTAGGAGAGCTGAAATTGGCACCTTACAATCTTTGGCCACGAGAGCATAAAATTCATTCATTGTGTTACAGTCACCATTAACCCTGCAATTGCACGCTCTAATTATACGAATCAGCTGCTTCCAAAGTCATGCCACCTGTAAGAATCAAAACAAAGCGATGAAGTACTATCACGCTAAAGAACCCATAACGAGGGAAAAAAGAAAAGGAGAAATAGATCCATCAAAAAAGGGGAAAAAGGGAAAAATATATCTCATATAAACTAACTCAAACAGAGTGATACCTGAGGCAATGCTAAGGACATGCATCGAAAATCGGAGAACTGAGAGCGAGGAAGCAACTATCAATGACTACATCAATTTGGAAGTTGTGCAATTGTCCCCTAATTAAAGCATTGAATGTGAAGGAGATCTTCATGCAATTTTCCAGCTTCTTCTATCCTTCCAGAAATACCAAGATTGAGTATTAATGAATTGTAGGTTACAGATTAGGGGCAATGCCTTTATTCTGCATCTCAGTGAAAAGAGAAAGAGCCTCATCAAGTCTTCTAGACTTGCCGAAGCCATTAATCATGAGATTGTAAAGAATTATATCAGGATCAATGCACGAGCAGTTTCGACATCTCCTGCTTTGCCAAACACATTTATAAGAATGTTGTAGATGGCACAGTTTGGTTGGCATCCATATTTTACCATCCCCACAAGCAAATCCTTGACTTCGTCAAGCTTTCCCAGCTTTAAGAGACCGTCCATGAGAGGACCGTATGTGCAAGCAGTGGGAATGAAATCTCCACTAAGAAGATTGTAGTATAAATCAAAAGCTTTCTCCAATCTGTTACACTTCACAAGACCTGCGATGACGATGTTGTGAGTTATGGTGTTGGGCTTGCATTGATGTATGAGCATGTCGTCGACTATTTCAAGAACTTCATCAACCCTCCCTGACTTGCCAAGATCATCAAGCAACAACCCCTTCCACCAACTCTCTCCAGAAAGAGGTGTTTGTTGGTTTCCTAGCCTGGTAAAGAAAGCTCTTGATGAGCTTAAATGCATCTTCAATTCGACCATCCTTCATAATACCTGGAATAAGAGTGCACGAAGTTACATCATCCGGATGTAGCATCTTTCTCATCTGGTAAAAAAACAAGAATGCCTCATTGACCCTGTTCTTTTTCATTAATCCGTGAATCACAGTATTGTAAGTGAACACATCAGGAATGCAGTTCATGATAGTCATCCGATATAGCAAACTCATTGCCGTCTCCATTTCATCGTTCTTTCATAGGCAATCCAGAAGCGTATTGAAACTAATCGTGTTGGGATTGCACCCTTGGGAAGTGATGCTCTTGAATAATTCAACAGCTGCTTGAACCTTCCCCTCTCCCCTTAATCCAGCCAATAATGTACTGTAAGTTACAACGGTGTCCAAACTCCTCGAACTTGAACACCCTTGAATATGATCAAATAAGTGTCCAAACTCCTATAGATAATTTCCTTTTGCATCACACAGAACACAATAGCCATATCACTCACTAACCCTCCCATGACCCCTTAATAGCTCAAGCATGCAATTACATGTCTCCGTCGTGTGAACAACATTAGGTAACACAGCCACGGACTTGAAGAACGAAACTGCCTCGTCTGGTTCCGAAAATCGACTTCAAAGCCCAATATGCTGGGCCTCGGATGAGAACATACTGGGCCTCGGCCGATTAGCATCCCCATTCACTAAATTTTACGCCATTCGAAACTTTCACCACAAACCCACAAGTACCCAGATTTTTTCTCCCGTGTTTCTTCCAATTCACCATAGACCCACATGGCAAAACCTTGAAAACTCTCAGACCCAGAACTCCTTTCCCCTACTAACCCATTGCACTTGAAGAAATGCAACTGGCATTACTAATTTACTACATAACAAGCTTGCAGCCATTTTGGAATTACCTATTTGTTGAATTTCCATCTGAGAAAAAAATGCGGATATTGAAAAAAGAAAGAGTGATAAGATAGAAGGAGAGGGTTAGTAGTTCGAAAAATGTAACGGAAACCCCACTTGCAATCTCGGCGGTTGGATACAAATCCAACGTGATCCAACATCATTTCATCACCATATAAGTACTTCACTCTTCTCACTTGAGAACCTAACACAACACAACACAAACCAAATCGCCCCTCAAAACCAATGAACGCCGGAAAATCGCCTTACCAACCGCCCACCCAATCCTCCGCCGATCAAGGTTTGGGCTAAAACCCCCTTCAAATTGATCTTTAAATCGATCTTCTGATGTGGGTTTGATCTTGATTTCTCCGATCTTTGATTAATTTTTCTGGGTTTCTTCTGCAGGTGGGTTGTTCGGGAACAGCCTCCTGACTGAGTCGCTGGACTCGGAGGTCAGGAGTCTGATGATGGCGAGAGAGAGGGAGAAGATGAAGATCCGGGAGGAGATCTTGCAGGGTGCGCTCTTGCGGCGGCGAGAGCTCGAGGCTGAAGTGATCTCCGAGTTGCTGATGGAGACGGATGAGCTCAAACGCCGCCGCATCGCCGCCGGCGGAGAAGGGTTGTCGATGCCGGAAGTTAAGGCAGCTTTGCTCTCGAGAAAGCGTGAGATGATCGGGTTGGGAGTTGCTCGTGGGAGCTCGTCGGCGGCAATGATTCGGCCGGAGCCGGTGGCGGCTGCAGGAGAAGCTCCATTTCAGAGGCAGCCAGGTGCTGCAACTGCTTTTGCATCTGCTGCTGCTGCTGCTGCTAAACCAAGCAATGAAGGTCCTAGCAAAGGACATGTTATATCATTGGTGAGTCTTTGAAAATCAGACTATATTTTTATATTGTTTTTGGCTCGGTTTTATGTTTATACCTAGGACACACACTGACACTGACACAGCTACACGTGATGAAAATAGTGGGTTTAGTGAATAATTATGATACCGCTTAGATTGGGCTTATTGTTCGTTTGATCATTAAATATGTCAGTGAATTTGGTTCATTAAATATGTTTTAAGTGTTGCCACTCTTACGAAATTGTCATTCCTATTTCGATGTTTTGAGTGTGCGGATTGGTGAGGAAGTAGTGTCCTGAGAACATGAGTTATGCGCTATTATTAATAAGATAAATATGGAAAGTTGCTATTCTTTCTCTTGGAATGGTGAATTGATTGTTAGATTGTGTGAAAAAACAAAATTTCAATCATGATTGAAAACTTGTGAAAGGTTATCTTGTTGTTTATCCTCTAAACGTAACGGTTAGAAGATTGGTCATGAGCGGCCTACCTATGCGTGTTTGAATTTTGGCAATTTGCAAATGACATGTTATACAGGTGAATCTTTTATTAATAAGAGAAACATGGAAAGTTGCTACGTTGATTGATTTCTTTCTCTTGGAATGATGAATTCTGTGTTAGATTGTGTGAAAAACAAAATTTCAATCATGATAGAAAACTTGTGAAATTTTATGTTGTCGTTTATCCTCTACACGTAGCGATTAGAAGATTGATCATGAGCGGCCTATCTATGCTTGTTTGAATCTTCGCGGTTTGGAAATGACAAGTTGTACTATTGGTGAATCTTTAAAATAATTCTTAAAATTGGCTTATAGTCTTTGTTTCCCAAGATTGTTTGGTTATGTCCCATATGTAGGACACACACTGACGCTGACATAAGTGCAAATGATGAAAGGTAGGGATCTTATAGAATTATGTGAGAGTATTTGATGAGAGCAGTTGTTAGCAATGATAAGCCCCTTGACAACATCAGGAGCTTCATTTAAAATCTCTAATTGTTCATTTGCTCAGCTCCCAGGTTGGTAAGAATGTTGGCCTTCATTTGCATCCCTTCTCGCATGATTGATCCTTCCACAAATCCTATTGGGCAGTAGCTTACCATCATTGACTTAAGCATTCATGGAGACATGCCCCACTGGTGGTTTCTTGGAAGATATTAATAACTTTCAGGCAGTCACTCTCGATTTTCAGGTTGATCCAATTCTTGTTAAAGGACACGGTTAAGCCTCTTTAAATACTTCACTCCAGGCTTGTGCAGCCTCTAAGCCTACCAATGAAGCTCAGCTTCTAATCTCCATTAGTGTTTCTGAGGACACCTCCAATTCGTGTTTTATTGTTGTCAAACCTCACACAACCATCAACGTTCAGCTTAATTTACCTGTCACGGGAAGACTCCAATTAGTACCAGAATTGTGGAGATTAAAGAAGAAAAATGCAGCTTTGAGAGAAAAGCTTCATGTGTGAGCTGAATCTGCATTTTGAATCTCTTCACATAAGTCATGTGAGTATCACACGAGCCATTAAAAACAAAACAATTTCTTCTTATCCCAATAATCCAAAGAGTAGTAACAAGTAACAAATAAATCACAGTGATCATAACAAAAAAAAACCCATCTTTCTTCTTGATATTAAGCAAGATATGATTATAAAGTCTCCATCTAGAGCCCTAGTTAAGCCAAGAAGGACCCTATAGTATACCACAAATGTTTTCAACTTTAGTACAAGTTCTGAAAATATGATTCCTGTCCAACATTTGAACCACAAAGGCTGCAAGTATCAATATCAATGAGGCCCTTCTCTTTATACTAGCATTACACAACAGTTTACAATGCAGAATAGTGGAAAGAAAGCGGATAAGCTTGTTTGGGACTCTAAGTTTCCACATGCTTACCCAGCCACCAGATGAACAATGTCAATCTTAATGGAGCTGTAGGCTGTAGCAACTGCGAAGGTTCCAGAACTGGAACCTTTCCAAAAGGGATAGTCCAGGGTAGGACTCAAAGAGCGAATAATGATACTATAATATCACTTTTAGCCTCTTCATCGATGAGATGCACAATGGGGTTAGTGTCCAATTCCCCTCCTCATTAATAAGGTCATAGACCTTCACGTTGAGAAGACCAGGTTCAGAAGGAGGCCCCAGGGCTTTGTCCCCACACCACCAGTCATTCAACACATAAATATTAACGCCATTGCAATGCTCCATAGAAGATTCTCTAAGGAAGGTTTTAGTCAACTAAATACATTTAACACAGGAGAGCAGCCAGTATTGGCTTTAGCAGAACCCAAATTGTAAATTTTCGAATACTTCGTTCTAATAATATTACACCAGAGTTCTTTTCCAAAGCTAACACCCCACCCCAACTTTGCAAGAAGATCCACGTTCATAAATCTAGCCTTTTTAACACCCAAACCACACTTCTCTTTAGATAGACAACAATGTCCTAATTAACAAGTTGAATTTTTCTCTTCTCAGTCTTGTCACCCCAAATAAAATCCCAACAAATTTTATTAATCTTGTTGTACACACTAACAGGGAAGGGTATAACATGCATACTATAAGAAGGAAATTGAACAATGACACTTTTACAAAGCACCACTCTCCCTGCAACGGAAAATATTTTACTTTTCCAACTCGAGAGCTAAGATTCATCTTGGTGATGATATCAGCAACATTATTCTTATTAAAGGTAAAGTAATACAATTGGCGAGCCTTGAAAATTCAGCTATTTTTTAAAATGACTTATAGTCTTTTACTTCTTTCAAATTTATTTGTCATTTTCATACTTAAAACACACAATGACATTGACACATTTACATGTAATGAAAACGGGTATCTACTTTTTAGAGTCTCCTAGATTTATGTTGAATTATAAGATACAAAGTTGTGATCTTGATTGATTTTTTCCCCTTGGAAATGGTGGAACTAGCGTTAGATTGAGTGAAAAAAAACTAAAATCATGAAAGATGACTCGTGAAATGGTATGTTGTCATTATGTTTTCGGTTATCTCTCCAATCTTAGCGGTAAGAGGTCAATTGATCTCGGGCGGTCTTCCCTATGCATGTTTGAATCTTGGCGGTTAGCAAACGACTAGTTATATCATTGGTGAATCTTGAAAATCTAACTATTTCTTGAAATTGGCTCATGTTCTTCCTTTTTCCAAGATCGTTTGGCTCTGTTCATACCTACCTCGCACACACTGACATTAATATATCCACATGTAATGAAGGAATGTGATATTTAAGAATTAGAGTAAAACCTCGATAACCAATTGAATTACAATTCTATGGATATAGCAGAAAAAGTACCTATAACCTAATACATCCAAGAAAAAACCTCGATTTCTCTAAAAAAACAAAAAAAACCTCGGCAACTCAATTCACAACAGACAAAAAGGATTGCTATACAAAATAGAAACTAAGTCAAATGGCTTATCATCTCTTTAACAATCGAGCTGGTCTACTTCTTCCTTTGTTCAACTCAAGAGGCGCTTCGAAAGTTCAATGATTCGAGAACTCGGGAAGGAAGCTTCTAGCTCCCTCGTCTCACTCAACAACCAAGACGGAATGAGTTACAATTTTGATAAGCAAATAACCTTGTCAAATGAATATTTTTTTCCGGTCCCCATTTTGACAAAGGGGCTAAATGAATAACCTCGTTAAATGCATTAAAGACTTATATTTTAAATCAATAAAGACCCCATGTAGATACAAAATAATAATCATTAAAATTCATAATATATATATATACTAAAAAAATCCAATCAATAATTTTCATACAATAATTCAATCATTCACACAAAACAACGCTCAAAGTTGTTTGCGTTTTCCTTGTACCAAAATGTATCCCATCGTAAGATCCAAACCAAACTTCTCCTTCGCTCATGCATGCATTTCTTTTTGCGTAGAACTTGAATGTTCCTCTTATGCTCACATATGAATCTCCTTATTTGGTCTGTCAAAGTCGATTTTGTTGATGGTTTTGACTTGTGATTGGAAGCCACGAATTTGAATATTAAGAAAGATATTGTAGAAAGGATTATTTATCAAACCAAGACTTCAAAACTATATGTATAGTTTGAAGTGTGGGTTAGGTACATTTTCTAAGACTCTAAGCATTTGATACATGCATACTTATTAGTAGTTTCAGATATGTACATACTAATTACAATAATTTACTTAGTCTACAGAGTTTCATCGATTGCATTCTAAGAGCATTTGTACATTAGATGTAAAATAACTAATCATACGAGAAAAATGTAAATGTGGAAAAAAAAGAAGCAACCGAATAAAAACTTATTTATCGACAAACGAATTATATATTTTTTTATCAATAAGTACATAATCTCAATAAGTATATTTTTTTATCAAAGTTGTGGTTTAACTTGTCGCGTAATTGTCCTAGTAATCTGGAACATTGTTTGGGACCAGGTTAGTAATCCATTTTGATACTCTCTTAGGATAAGAGAGTCAATGAGAGTCGCCTGAGCCTATGAATGTGTATTGGGTGCATATTTTCCTAACTCTCGTCGCCTTTGTTCAAGAATTATGCTTGTTTGCTGTGCTGATTATTGATGTTATCATGGTCTGTTCTTAGCATATGTGTAAACTATGTATGCGCCATCACATATATTCAGAGCTTATCCACCACAAAAGCTCGAATGAACTGTTTTGTTGTTCTATATATAGAAGCCCTAATGGATACTGAGCTAGGTAGGATTGGTCAACTTTATTATGAAAAACCCTTGGGGTTTGTTCAAAAACACTCAAGAACAAAGAAGAATAAACCAGAGAATACCCAAAAAAAAGAGAGAATCCATTGAACAACCGTAAGGTTCCTAATTGTGTGAATTAGGTAACTTAGAGTTTCATTTTCCCTTGTTATACAGAAGAAACCAACGGTCAAAATGATCCTCATACATTGAGTTAAATGACAGCATGTGCGTCACTATTTCTCTTATTTCATTTTCCGTCCTTCATTTATTGTAAGCTTAAGTATTAGAAGGGGCGCAGTTAAATGTTGAAGATGACAATAAACATCAGAACAAGTTTTACCCGGAGAGCTCATACTCAGATGTGTGATCATTAGGCCACCCATCCGCTCTAGGTAATGCCAGTCCTTCACGGTGAACTCGTGCAAGTGCACTTTTGTAGGAGATAATGAAAATGGAGTGGGCTTCATTAGAAGTCTGTTTTTACAGATCTTACATAATTTCAATTGATTTGGTGTTTCATTTTATTTATTTATTGGGTTATGTGATTATCCTTTTTTCTTTCCTGAATTTAGGCCACATATAATACTGCTTCTTACTCCTGTACTGTTTTTGTCTGATACATTGGTGTTTAAGGATGTTTATATATTGTGGAATGTATTATATTTTAGAAAATGTACTATGTTTGCTGAATAGTAGAAAAAACTCACCACATTAGAGGTATTGATATGAGGAATTCGTTTTAACATACAAAAAAAGATTCAGCAAACATAGATTTTGGAAGCAGACCTGACCACGCCATTTGAGGGGAATAGACATTGCATGGACCTTTTATTTTAGACTTACACATTGCATGAACTTGGTTATTCTTGATCTAATCGAGTTTTTGGGGAGACTTTTGAACCCCGTTACCACCATTTAGTCACTTGCTATTTGGATCAAATACTTCATCAGACTGCTGAATTCAGCTTTCAAGCAAACTCTAGCTTTTATTTTCCCTATACCACACGGTCAATCTTATGTGGTTCTACCCTTTCTCCTTGTAATGCATTTTATCGGAAACCTTCTAGTGAGAATAGATTTCTTTTGCTCGCAATTCTTTATGATATAAGTCTCTTCTCTGGCATTACTGTGATGAGATTCTCAAGTAATAGAAACGAAATGCATTGGTAATGAACTAGAATTAGGTGCAACATTCTGCCTCTTATCCCAATTCAATTACTAGTAAATCTCCATTTGAATCAGCTGTAATTACTCTAATTTGTAGTATTAGGTTGCTATACTTTTTTCTTCTTGTCTTCGTTGATAGTGGTTATTTATTCGATGCAGGCTAAGACAACTACTCATATGGCTACTACTGTTGCTCCTGCCAAGCGCAAATTCGAAACCCTAATAACTAAAGGTGCTGATAACAACTCCCTTTCTGCGGACAACAACGCAAACAGAAACCTGAATGTGGAATACAAGTGTAGACTATGCCTGATAACCGCCACCTGCGAGCGAGGTCTTGTGGAGCATCTCAATGGGAAGAAGCACAAGTCAAAGGAGTCAAAGGAACATGCTCTCTCCAAAGGCAGCAACAGCACATCAGCCAGTGGTGATGATGCAGGAGGAAAATCAGAAGAACAGATTTTTCAAACTACTAACAATGAGAAGGCAAATCAGAAGAACAAGGGTTTATTGGAAAAGCTCGATGGAGTCATCGCTGAGGATTCTAAAATGGTGAACGTCGATGTTGATGATGATGAAGAGGAGGAGCGTGAAAAAGAGATGCCGGCTGAGTTTAGGAATTATTTCAAGTGCTGGTGCGTGATCTGTAGCATTGGGACTGTGAACAAGTCGTCGATGGATGCACATTGCATTGGGAGGACGCACAAGGCTAATTTGCTTAAAAATGGCGGTGGTCTCATTACTATAAAGAGTGATAAGATAGATAGGGGAGAGGATTAGTAGTTCAAAAATGTAACGGAAACCCAGGGCCGGCCCTAGATTTTCATGGGCACTAGGCGATGTTGGAGGCGGGGACCTTTTTGAAATAAACATTATTTTGTCATATTGGTAGATAACTTATATAGGATGATAAGTTTAAAAGAAGGTATATAATAAGATCATCAAAATGGAAGGCTAAGAATTAAGAACTACTCATGGCTATGATCCAAATCAGTTAATATTTTTACGGAGTTCAATCTACCATATCAGTTATCTTCATACCAAATGTTTTTGCTCTTATCATTGTATTATGAATTTACTATATTACACTTGCTACAAAAACATTATGGCCCCCTTGGATCGTGGCCCTAGGCCCACCACTTAATTTGTCTACCAGATGGGCCGACCCTACGGAAACCCCACTTCCAATCTCGGCGGTTGGATACATATCCAACGTGATCCAACATCATTTCTTCATCATATAAGTACTTCACACTTCTCACTTGAGAACCAACAACAAAACAACACAAACCAAATCGCCCCTCAAAACCAATAAAATCGACCAAATGAACGCCGGAAAATTGCCTTACCTACCACCCACCCAATCCTCCTCCGCAACCGCCGCCATGTTCCGCGATCAAGGTTTGGGCTAAACCCACTTCAAATTGATCTCTCAATCGATCTTCCGATGTGGGTTTGATCTTGATTTCTCCGATCTTCGATTAATTTTTCTGGGTTCTTCTGCAGGTGGGTTGTTCGGAAACAGCAACTGGAGCCTCTTGACTGAGTCGCTGGACTTGGACGTGAGGACTCTAATGATGGCGAGAGAGAGGGAGAAGATGAAGATCCGGGAGGAGATCCTGCAGGGTGCGCTCTTGCGGCGGCGAGAGCTCGAAGCTGAAGTGATCTCGGAGTTGCTTATGGAGACGGATGAGCTCAAACGCCGCCGCATCGCCGCCGCCGGAGAAGGGTTGTCGATGCTGGACACCCAGTTTCCGCCGCCGGAAGTTAAGGGTGCTCCGGTATCGAGCAAGCTTGAGATGTTCGGGTTGGGAGTTGATCGTGGGAGCTCATCGCCGGCGATGATTCGGACGGAGCCGGTGGCAGCTGCCGGCGAAGTTCTCGGGACTGTTCCATTTCAGAGGCAGCCAGGTGCTGCAACTGCTTTTGCATCTGCTGCTGCTGGTAAACCAAGCAATGAAGGTTCTAGCAAAGGACATGTTATATCATTGGTGAGTCTTGAATATGAAACTATATTTTTATATTGTTTTGGCTCTGTTTATACCTTGGACACACACGGACACTAACATTGACATAGCTACATGTGATGAAAATTGAGGGTCTAATGAATAGTTATGATACCGCGATTTTGTTAGATTGATCTTATTGTTCGTTTGATCATTACTCTTTTCATATGTCACTGAATTTGGTTCATTAAAGAAGTTCTAAGTGTTGCCATTATTACGAAATTGTCATTCCTATTTCGATGTTTTGAGTGTGCGGACTGGTGAGGAAGTAGTGCCATTGAGAGCACGGGTGGTTCGCTATTATAATATGAGAAATATGGAAAGTTGCTATGTTGATTGATTTCTTTCTCTTGAAATGGTTAATTTTGTTGTAGATTGTGTGAAAAACAAAATTTTATAATGATAGAAAACTTGTGAACGGATATGTTGTTGTTTATCCTCCAACCGTAGCGGTTAGAAGTTGATCATAGCGGCCTACCTATGTTTGTTAGAATCTTCGTGGTTTGCAAAGGACAAGGTGTACTATTAGTGAATCTTGAAAATAATTCTTAAAATTGGCTTTAAGTCTTCATTTCTCAAGATTGTTTAATTAAGAGAGTCAATGATGTGGCCTGAGCCTATTAAAGTGGATTGGCTAAATATTTTCCTAACTCCGTCGCGTCCAAGAATTATGCTTCAAGATTGATGTTATCATGTTATGTTCTTAGCAAATGTGGAAACAGTGTATGTGGCATCACATAAATTCAGAGCTTATTCCCTACAAAAGCTCGATTGAATTGTTTTGTTGTTCTAAATATAAAATCCCAATGGATACTGAGCTAGGTAGGTTTGGTCAACTTTACTGTGAGAAACCCTTATGGTTTGTGCCAAAACACTGTAGAACAAAGAAGAATAAACCAGAGAAGGATACGAAAACAGAGAGAATTCATTGAAACGAGATACCCTAAGGGATAGCTCATACTCAGATGGGTGATCATTAGGACACCCATCAGCTCTAGGTAATGCCAAGTAGTACCCATTGGAGTCGTCCTTCAAGGTGAACTCAAGGTGCAATTGCAATTGTGTAGGAGAGAATGAAAATGGAGTAGGCTTTATTAGAAGTCTGTTTTTACAGATCTTATATAGTTTCAACTGATCTGGTAGCAATATGCTCTTTTGATGTTATATGGATATCCTTTTTTCCTTCCTGAGTTTGATCACATACAATATTGCGTCTTACTCCTGGATTCTCTTTATCTGATACCTCGGTGTATAAGGACATTTAATATTTTGTGGAATACATTTCATTATTAGTAGAAAATGTAGTATATTTCCTAGTAGTAAAATTTAGTATATTTCCTAGTAGAAAAAAATTGCCACATTAGCGTGTGTTTAACTGATAGAAAAAAGAATCGGCAAACATAGTTTTATAAAAGCAACCTGACCACACCATTCGGTTCAAGGGGAATTTAGTTATTTGCTATTTAAATCAAAAATTTCATCAGACTGCTGAATTTGGGAATCCTTTGTCTTTTCACTATATAATTATTACTTTTGACCTTCCTTGACATAGGTCTTCTGTTTCCCGGTCCAATTACTGGTAAATCTTCATTTTAATCAGCTGTATTTACTCTAATCTGTATTAAACTGCTAATATTCTTTCTTGTCGTCGTTGATAAAGTTTCTTTATTCGATGCAGGCTAAACCTACTACTCATATGGCTACTAGTGTTGGTCCTCCGGCCAAGCGCAGATTCGAAACATGTGTAGACTATGCCAGGTAACTGCCACATGTGAGCGAGGTCTTCTGAACCATCTCAATGGGAAGAAGCACAAGTCAAAGGAACTTGCTCTCTCCAAAGGTGGCGGCAGCAAATCAGCCACCAGTGGTGATGATGTTGGCCAGTCCCAGAAAAAAATGTCTCGAAACGCAAGTGCACAAATTTTTCAAACTAACGAAGGGAAGGCAAAACAGAAGAAGGGTTTCACTGTTGAGGATTCTAAAATGCCGAACGGAAATGTTGATGATGATGATGCTGAGGAGAGTAAAAAAGAGATGCCGGCTGAGTTTAGGAATTATTTCAAGTGATGGTGCGTGCTCTGTAGTATTGGGACTGTAAACAAGTCATTGATGGATGCACATTGCGCTGGGAGGACACACATGGCTAATTTTCTTAAAAATGGTTGTGGTCTCGTTACTATAAAGACAACGCCTGATAATGCCAGGTTTGGCGGCGATGGGAACAAGATCAGTGAAGAAACAGATGGAAAGGTGACTGATGCTGCTGAGCAGAAAAAGTGATGATGATGCTGATCAAAAAGAGATCCGCCGGATGGGAGCGAATGCATTGCTTAATCTTCTTCTTCTAGAGCTTTTTTCTTCCCATCTCATCTCTAAAGTTTCTCTATAATATTTATACATGTTTTAGTTAAATTTATTTTGATGGTTTGTAAACTTGGAACATGAGCCTGAATTCAAAGGGCTCAAAGATTTCTCATACATGTTTAAGACAGTTGCATTTATCATATCCTTATTTTCAGACAAATTTGGTTTTGTTATTTGGTACTGGTAGTTTTGTTATTTCAAAAATTTAGTGTGTGCATGCATGAAATAGACTAGAGTGTCCTGTACGAGGATTCAGACTGTCGTAGTTCACAAAATAAGCCCGCCTGAGCTGGTGGAGTTCTAGGCTTGAGGCTTGTTTGGGTAAAGTATAAGATGTGTACAAGGCATGTGTATAAGTTAGGATTGATTGTACTAGTAATAAGGCAGGATATAAGTTACTATTAAAACCACGCCTGATAATGCTCGGCATGGCGGCGATGGGAACAAGATAAAGGTAGAAACAGTAGGAAAGGTGACTGATGATGCTGCTGAGAAAGAGATCGTCGGATGGGAGTGTTGTGATAGGGAGAGCATGAATTGCTTAAATCTTCTTCTTCTAGAGATTATTTCCCATCTCATCTCTATAATATTCATACACGTTTTGATGGTTTGTAAACTTTGAACGTGAGCCTGAATTCAAAGGGCTCAAAGAATGATAAAAGATTTCTCATACATGGTCAAGACTTGTATCCGTTTTGGATTTGGTTTCTCCGAGACTCTTTTCACCGTGATTTCTTCACCGTGATTTCAGACAGTTGCATTTATCATATCCTTATTTTCAGAAAAAATTGGTTTTGTTATTTGATAGTAGTTTTGTTATTTGAAAATTTTAGTGTTTCCATGCCTGACATAGAGTAGAGTCTCCAATATGAAGACTGAGAACTGCCGCAGTTTACGAAATGAGCCCGCTTGGGTTGGTGGAGTTCTAAACTTAAAGGCTTGTTTGGGTTATGTATAAGAAAGAGTGTATATGGCATAAGGTATGATTGTGCTAAATTGAACATGTTGTTTATATGGCAGACAAATGCTGTACAGGAGACAACATGTATAGTTTGCCCTTATACTTACCTCATTATACTTTACCCAAACAAGGCCTAAAGGTAACGATCCCAGTCTTGGACACTGGAATCGTGAACAACCACCTGGAAGTGTCAGTTTGTCAACAATGTCAATATCATGGTCAGACGCATAACCAAAATTTGTGTGTCCGACAGTTATTGATGTCCATATCAAGTACTATACATTCAATCAAGATAGTTCCCATTCAAAACCCAGTTGAGGTTATTTGTCAGCCTGTTTTTTCAGGTACTCGAATCAACCTAGACACTCCTACAACCAAGTTTAGGCTAAAGCCAAAAGGCCTGGTTCAGCGGTTATCCAACCGTAAAGAGGTCGCTTCATAGACAGAAATCCTAACTCATTTTTTAACAGAGAAACAGAAATAAAAAGATTATGCTGTTCAGATTAACTCCATCTGACATTTTCACAAATTAGCAAATTACCCAGCCAGAAACACTTCACAGTTGGTGATTTGTGATTGAGACCAGAAGACACAGTTGCCGTCCAATGTAAGCAGAATGATATTTTAGAAAAAACCATGACACATTCAAAAAGAAATACATTTGCAGATTTAAAAATAAACCGTGACTCAGGTTGCAGAATGATGTTTTATTGCCTGTTGAATGATATCTCCGTAACACAGGTTAATCAAGGAACTAGATAGCCTGTACACATTAATACGACATGTAAAGTTACAAAAACTATAGACATGTACAACTAGGAGAGCTGAAATTGGCACCTTACAATCTTTGGCCACGAGAGCATAAAATTCATTCATTGTGTTACAGTCACCATTAACCCTGCAATTGCACGCTCTAATTATACGAATCAGCTGCTTCCAAAGTCATGCCACCTGTAAGAATCAAAACAAAGCGATGAAGTACTATCACGCTAAAGAACCCATAACGAGGGAAAAAAGAAAAGGAGAAATAGATCCATCAAAAAAGGGGAAAAAGGGAAAAATATATCTCATCTAAACTAACTCAAACAGAGTGATACCTGAGGCAATGCTAAGGACATGCATCGAAAATCGGAGAACTGAGAGCGAGGAAGCAACTATCAATGACTACATCAATTTGGAAGTTGTGCAATTGTCCCCTAATTAAAGCATTGAATGTGAAGGAGATCTTCATGCAATTTTCCAGCTTCTTCTATCCTTCCAGAAATACCAAGATTGAGTATTAATGAATTGTAGGTTACAGATTAGGGGCAATGCCTTTATTCTGCATCTCAGTGAAAAGAGAAAGAGCCTCATCAAGTCTTCTAGACTTGCCGAAGCCATTAATCATGAGATTGTAAAGAATTATATCAGGATCAATGCACGAGCAGTTTCGACATCTCCTGCTTTGCCAAACACATTTATAAGAATGTTGTAGATGGCACAGTTTGGTTGGCATCCATATTTTACCATCCCCACAAGCAAATCCTTGACTTCGTCAAGCTTTCCCAGCTTTAAGAGACCGTCCATGAGAGGACCGTATGTGCAAGCAGTGGGAATGAAATCTCCACTAAGAAGATTGTAGTATAAATCAAAAGCTTTCTCCAATCTGTTACACTTCACAAGACCTGCGATGACGATGTTGTGAGTTATGGTGTTGGGCTTGCATTGATGTATGAGCATGTCGTCGACTATTTCAAGAACTTCATCAACCCTCCCTGACTTGCCAAGATCATCAAGCAACAACCCCTTCCACCAACTCTCTCCAGAAAGAGGTGTTTGTTGGTTTCCTAGCCTGGTAAAGAAAGCTCTTGATGAGCTTAAATGCATCTTCAATTCGACCATCCTTCATAATACCTGGAATAAGAGTGCACGAAGTTACATCATCCGGATGTAGCATCTTTCTCATCTGGTAAAAAAACAAGAATGCCTCATTGACCCTGTTCTTTTTCATTAATCCGTGAATCACAGTATTGTAAGTGAACACATCAGGAATGCAGTTCATGATAGTCATCCGATATAGCAAACTCATTGCCGTCTCCATTTCATCGTTCTTTCATAGGCAATCCAGAAGCGTATTGAAACTAATCGTGTTGGGATTGCACCCTTGGGAAGTGATGCTCTTGAATAATTCAACAGCTGCTTGAACCTTCCCCTCTCCCCTTAATCCAGCCAATAATGTACTGTAAGTTACAACGGTGTCCAAACTCCTCGAACTTGAACACCCTTGAATATGATCAAATAAGTGTCCAAACTCCTATAGATAATTTCCTTTTGCATCACACAGAACACAATAGCCATATCACTCACTAACCCTCCCATGACCCCTTAATAGCTCAAGCATGCAATTACATGTCTCCGTCGTGTGAACAACATTAGGTAACACAGCCACGGACTTGAAGAACGAAACTGCCTCGTCTGGTTCCGAAAATCGACTTCAAAGCCCAATATGCTGGGCCTCGGATGAGAACATACTGGGCCTCGGCCGATTAGCATCCCCATTCACTAAATTTTACGCCATTCGAAACTTTCACCACAAACCCACAAGTACCCAGATTTTTTCTCCCGTGTTTCTTCCAATTCACCATAGACCCACATGGCAAAACCTTGAAAACTCTCAGACCCAGAACTCCTTTCCCCTACTAACCCATTGCACTTGAAGAAATGCAACTGGCATTACTAATTTACTACATAACAAGCTTGCAGCCATTTTGGAATTACCTATTTGTTGAATTTCCATCTGAGAAAAAATTGCGGATATTGAAAAAAGAAAGAGTGATAAGATAGAAGGAGAGGGTTAGTAGTTCGAAAAATGTAACGGAAACCCCACTTGCAATCTCGGCGGTTGGATACAAATCCAACGTGATCCAACATCATTTCATCACCATATAAGTACTTCACTCTTCTCACTTGAGAACCTAACACAACACAACACAAACCAAATCGCCCCTCAAAACCAATGAACGCCGGAAATCGCCTTACCAACCGCCCACCCAATCCTCCGCCGATCAAGGTTTGGGCTAAAACCCCCTTCAAATTGATCTTTAAATCGATCTTCTGATGTGGGTTTGATCTTGATTTCTCCGATCTTTGATTAATTTTTCTGGGTTTCTTCTGCAGGTGGGTTGTTCGGGAACAGCCTCCTGACTGAGTCGCTGGACTCGGAGGTCAGGAGTCTGATGATGGCGAGAGAGAGGGAGAAGATGAAGATCCGGGAGGAGATCTTGCAGGGTGCGCTCTTGCGGCGGCGAGAGCTCGAGGCTGAAGTGATCTCCGAGTTGCTGATGGAGACGGATGAGCTCAAACGCCGCCGCATCGCCGCCGGCGGAGAAGGGTTGTCGATGCCGGAAGTTAAGGCAGCTTTGCTCTCGAGAAAGCGTGAGATGATCGGGTTGGGAGTTGCTCGTGGGAGCTCGTCGGCGGCAATGATTCGGCCGGAGCCGGTGGCGGCTGCAGGAGAAGCTCCATTTCAGAGGCAGCCAGGTGCTGCAACTGCTTTTGCATCTGCTGCTGCTGCTGCTAAACCAAGCAATGAAGGTCCTAGCAAAGGACATGTTATATCATTGGTGAGTCTTTGAAAATCAGACTATATTTTTATATTGTTTTTGGCTCGGTTTTATGTTTATACCTAGGACACACACTGACACTGACACAACTACACGTGATGAAAATAGTGGGTTTAGTGAATAATTATGATACCGCTTAGATTGGGCTTATTGTTCGTTTGATCATTAAATATGTCAGTGAATTTGGTTCATTAAATATGTTTTAAGTGTTGCCACTCTTACGAAATTGTCATTCCTATTTCGATGTTTTGAGTGTGCGGATTGGTGAGAAAGTAGTGTCCTGAGAACATGAGTTATGCGCTATTATTAATAAGATAAATATGGAAAGTTGCTATTCTTTCTCTTGGAATGGTGAATTGATTGTTAGATTGTGTGAAAAAACAAAATTTCAATCATGATTGAAAACTTGTGAAAGGTTATCTTGTTGTTTATCCTCTAAACGTAACGGTTAGAAGATTGGTCATGAGCGGCCTACCTATGCGTGTTTGAATTTTGGCAATTTGCAAATGACATGTTATACAGGTGAATCTTTTATTAATAAGAGAAACATGGAAAGTTGCTACGTTGATTGATTTCTTTCTCTTGGAATGATGAATTCTGTGTTAGATTGTGTGAAAAACAAAATTTCAATCATGATAGAAAACTTGTGAAATTTTATGTTGTCGTTTATCCTCTACACGTAGCGATTAGAAGATTGATCATGAGCGGCCTATCTATGCTTGTTTGAATCTTCGCGGTTTGGAAATGACAAGTTGTACTATTGGTGAATCTTTAAAATAATTCTTAAAATTGGCTTATAGTCTTTGTTTCCCAAGATTGTTTGGTTATGTCCCATATGTAGGACACACACTGACGCTGACATAAGTGCAAATGATGAAAGGTAGGGATCTTATAGAATTATGTGAGATTATTTGATGAGAGCAGTTGTTAGCAATGATAAGCCCCTTGACAACATCAGGAGCTTCATTTAAAATCTCTAATTGTTCATTTGCTCAGCTCCCAGGTTGGTAAGAATGTTGGCCTTCATTTGCATCCCTTCTTGCATGATTGATCCTTCCACAAATCCTATTGGGCAGTAGCTTACCATCATTGACTTAAGCATTCATGGAGACATGCCCCACTGGTGGTTTCTTGGAAGATATTAATAACTTTCAGGCAGTCACTCTCGATTTTCAGGTTCATCCAATTCTTGTTAAAGGACACGGTTAAGCCTCTTTAAATACTTCACTCCAGGCTTGTGCAGCCTCTAAGCCTACCAATGAAGCTCAGCTTCCAATCTCCATTAGTGTTTCTGAGGACACCTCCAATTCGTGTTTTATTGTTGTCAAACCTCACACAACCATCAACGTTCAGCTTAATTTACCTGTCACGGGAAGACTCCAATTAGTACCAGAATTGTGGAGATTAAAGAAGAAAAATGCAGCTTTGAGAGAAAAGCTTCATGTGTGAGCTGAATCTGCATTTTGAATCTCTTCACATAAGTCATGTGAGTATCACACGAGCCATTAAAAACAAAACAATTTCTTCTTATCCCAATAATCCAAAGAGTAGTAACAAGTAACAAATAAATCACAGTGATCATAACAAAAAAAAACTCATCTTTCTTCTTGATATTAAGCAAGATATGATTATAAAGTCTCCATCTAGAGCCCTAGTTAAGCCAAGAAGGACCCTATAGTATACCACAAATGTTTTCAACTTTAGTACAAGTTCTGAAAATATGATTCCTGTCCAACATTTGAACCACAAAGGCTGCAAGTATCAATATCAATGAGGCCCTTCTCTTTATACTAGCATTACACAACAGTTTACAATGCAGAATAGTGGAAAGAAAGCGGATAAGCTTGTTTGGGACTCTAAGTTTCCACATGCTTACCCAGCCACCAGATGAACAATGTCAATCTTAATGGAGCTGTAGGCTGTAGCAACTGCGAAGGTTCCAGAACTGGAACCTTTCCAAAAGGGATAGTCCAGGGTAGGACTCAAAGAGCGAATAATGATACTATAATATCACTTTTAGCCTCTTCATCGATGAGATGCACAATGGGGTTAGTGTCCAATTCCCCTCCTCATTAATAAGGTCATAGACCTTCACGTTGAGAAGACCAGGTTCAGAAGGAGGCCCCAGGGCTTTGTCCCCACACCACCAGTCATTCAACACATAAATATTAACGCCATTGCAATGCTCCATAGAAGATTCTCTAAGGAAGGTTTTAGTCAACTAAATACATTTAACACAGGAGAGCAGCCAGTATTGGCTTTAGCAGAACCCAAATTGTAAATTTTCGAATACTTCGTTCTAATAATATTACACCAGAGTTCTTTTCCAAAGCTAACACCCCACCCCAACTTTGCAAGAAGATCCACGTTCAGAAATCTAGCCTTTTTAACACCCAAACCACACTTCTCTTTAGATAGACAAACAATGTCCTAATTAACAAGTTGAATTTTTCTCTTCTCAGTCTTGTCACCCCAAATAAAATCCCAACAAATTTTATTAATCTTGTTGTACACACTAACAGGGAAGGGTATAACATGCATACTATAAGAAGGAAATTGAACAATGACACTTTTACAAAGCACCACTCTCCCTGCAACGGAAAATATTTTACTTTTCCAACTCGAGAGCTAAGATTCATCTTGGTGATGATATCAGCAACATTATTCTTATTAAAGGTAAAGCAATACAATTGGCGAGCCTTGAAAATTCAGCTATTTTTTAAAATGACTTACAGTCTTTTACTTCTTTCAAATTTATTTGTCATTTTCATACTTAAAACACACAATGACATTGACACATTTACATGTAATGAAAACGGGTATCTACTTTTTAGAGTCTCCTAGATTTATGTTGAATTATAAGATACAAAGTTGTGATCTTGATTGATTTTTTCCCCTTGGAAATGGTGGAACTAGCGTTAGATTGAGTGAAAAAAAACTAAAATCATGAAAGATGACTCGTGAAATGGTATGTTGTCATTATGTTTTCGGTTATCTCTCCAATCTTAGCGGTTAGAGGTCAATTGATCTCGGGCGGTCTTCCCTATGCATGTTTGAATCTTGGCGGTTAGCAAACGACTAGTTATATCATTGGTGAATCTTGAAAATCTAACTATTTCTTGAAATTGGCTCATGTTCTTCCTTTTTCCAAGATCGTTTGGCTATGTTCATACCTACCTCGCACACACTGACATTAATATATCCACATGTAATGAAGGAATGTGATATTTAAGAATTAGAGTAAAACCTCGATAACCAATTGAATTACAATTCTATGGATATAGCAGAAAAAGTACCTATAACCTAATACATCCAAGAAAAAACCTCGATTTCTCTAAAAAAACAAAAAAAACCTCGGCAACTCAATTCACAACAGACAAAAAGGATTGCTATACAAAATAGAAACTAAGTCAAATGGCTTATCATCTCTTTAACAATCGAGCTGGTCTACTTCTTCCTTTGTTCAACTCAAGAGGCGCTTCGAAAGTTCAATGATTCGAGAACTCGGGAAGGAAGCTTCTAGCTCCCTCGTCTCACTCAACAACCAAGACGGAATGAGTTACAATTTTGATAAGCAAATAACCTTGTCAAATGAATATTTTTTTCCGGTCCCCATTTTGACAAAGGGGCTAAATGAATAACCTCGTTAAATGCATTAAAGACTTATATTTTAAATCAATAAAGACCCCATGTAGATACAAAATAATAATCATTAAAATTCATAATATATATATATACTAAAAAAATCCAATCAATAATTTTCATACAATAATTCAATCATTCACACAAAACAACGCTCAAAGTTGTTTGCGTTTTCCTTGTACCAAAATGTATCCCATCGTAAGATCCAAACCAAACTTCTCCTTCGCTCATGCATGCATTTCTTTTTGCGTAGAACTTGAATGTTCCTCTTATGCTCACATATGAATCTCCTTATTTGGTCTGTCAAAGTCGATTTTGTTGATGGTTTTGACTTGTGATTGGAAGCCACGAATTTGAATATTAAGAAAGATATTGTAGAAAGGATTATTTATCAAACCAAGACTTCAAAACTATATGTATAGTTTGAAGTGTGGGTTAGGTACATTTTCTAAGACTCTAAGCATTTGATACATGCATACTTATTAGTAGTTTCAGATATGTACATACTAATTACAATAATTTACTTAGTCTACAGAGTTTCATCGATTGCATTCTAAGAGCATTTGTACATTAGATGTAAAATAACTAATCATACGAGAAAAATGTAAATGTGGAAAAAAAAGAAGCAACCGAATAAAAACTTATTTATCGACAAACGAATTATATATTTTTTTATCAATAAGTACATAATCTCAATAAGTATATTTTTTTATCAAAGTTGTGGTTTAACTTGTCGCGTAATTGTCCTAGTAATCTGGAACATTGTTTGGGACCAGGTTAGTAATCCATTTTGATACTCTCTTAGGATAAGAGAGTCAATGAGAGTCGCCTGAGCCTATGAATGTGTATTGGGTGCATATTTTCCTAACTCTCGTCGCCTTTGTTCAAGAATTATGCTTGTTTGCTGTGCTGATTATTGATGTTATCATGGTATGTTCTTAGCATATGTGTAAACTATGTATGCGCCATCACATATATTCAGAGCTTATCCACCACAAAAGCTCGAATGAACTGTTTTGTTGTTCTATATATAGAAGCCCTAATGGATACTGAGCTAGGTAGGATTGGTCAACTTTATTATGAAAAACCCTTGGGGTTTGTTCAAAAACACTCAAGAACAAAGAAGAATAAACCAGAGAATACCCAAAAAAAAAGAGAGAATCCATTGAACAACCGTAAGGTTCCTAATTGTGTGAATTAGGTAACTTAGAGTTTCATTTTCCCTTGTTATACAGAAGAAACCAACGGTCAAAATGATCCTCATACATTGAGTTAAATGACAGCATGTGCGTCACTATTTCTCTTATTTCATTTTCCGTCCTTCATTTATTGTAAGCTTAAGTATTAGAAGGGGCGCAGTTAAATGTTGAAGATGACAATAAACATCAGAACAAGTTTTACCCGGAGAGCTCATACTCAGATGTGTGATCATTAGGCCACCCATCCGCTCTAGGTAATGCCAGTCCTTCACGGTGAACTCGTGCAAGTGCACTTTTGTAGGAGATAATGAAAATGGAGTGGGCTTCATTAGAAGTCTGTTTTTACAGATCTTACATAATTTCAATTGATTTGGTGTTTCATTTTATTTATTTATTGGGTTATGTGATTATCCTTTTTTCTTTCCTGAATTTAGGCCACATATAATACTGCTTCTTACTCCTGTACTGTTTTTGTCTGATACATTGGTGTTTAAGGATGTTTATATATTGTGGAATGTATTATATTTTAGAAAATGTACTATGTTTGCTGAATAGTAGAAAAAACTCACCACATTAGAGGTATTGATATGAGGAATTCGTTTTAACATACAAAAAAAGATTCAGCAAACATAGATTTTGGAAGCAGACCTGACCACGCCATTTGAGGGGAATAGACATTGCATGGACCTTTTATTTTAGACTTACACATTGCATGAACTTGGTTATTCTTGATCTAATCGAGTTTTTGGGGAGACTTTTGAACCCCGTTACCACCATTTAGTCACTTGCTATTTGGATCAAATACTTCATCAGACTGCTGAATTCAGCTTTCAAGCAAACTCTAGCTTTTATTTTCCCTATACCACACGGTCAATCTTATGTGGTTCTACCCTTTCTCCTTGTAATGCATTTTATCGGAAACCTTCTAGTGAGAATAGATTTCTTTTGCTCGCAATTCTTTATGATATAAGTCTCTTCTCTGGCATTACTGTGATGAGATTCTCAAGTAATAGAAACGAAATGCATTGGTAATGAACTAGAATTAGGTGCAACATTCTGCCTCTTATCCCAATTCAATTACTAGTAAATCTCCATTTGAATCAGCTGTAATTACTCTAATTTGTAGTATTAGGTTGCTATACTTTTTTCTTCTTGTCTTCGTTGATAGTGGTTATTTATTCGATGCAGGCTAAGACAACTACTCATATGGCTACTACTGTTGCTCCTGCCAAGCGCAAATTCGAAACCCTAATAACTAAAGGTGCTGATAACAACTCCCTTTCTGCGGACAACAACGCAAACAGAAACCTGAATGTGGAATACAAGTGTAGACTATGCCTGATAACCGCCACCTGCGAGCGAGGTCTTGTGGAGCATCTCAATGGGAAGAAGCACAAGTCAAAGGAGTCAAAGGAACATGCTCTCTCCAAAGGCAGCAACAGCACATCAGCCAGTGGTGATGATGCAGGAGGAAAATCAGAAGAACAGATTTTTCAAACTACTAACAATGAGAAGGCAAATCAGAAGAACAAGGGTTTATTGGAAAAGCTCGATGGAGTCATCGCTGAGGATTCTAAAATGGTGAACGTCGATGTTGATGATGATGAAGAGGAGGAGCGTGAAAAAGAGATGCCGGCTGAGTTTAGGAATTATTTCAAGTGCTGGTGCGTGATCTGTAGCATTGGGACTGTGAACAAGTCGTCGATGGATGCACATTGCATTGGGAGGACGCACAAGGCTAATTTGCTTAAAAATGGCGGTGGTCTCATTACTATAAAGAGTGATAAGATAGATAGGGGAGAGGATTAGTAGTTCAAAAATGTAACGGAAACCCAGGGCCGGCCCTAGATTTTCATGGGCACTAGGCGATGTTGGAGGCGGGGACCTTTTTGAAATAAACATTATTTTGTCATATTGGTAGATAACTTATATAGGATGATAAGTTTAAAAGAAGGTATATAATAAGATCATCAAAATGGAAGGCTAAGAATTAAGAACTACTCATGGCTATGATCCAAATCAGTTAATATTTTTACGGAGTTCAATCTACCATATCAGTTATCTTCATACCAAATGTTTTTGCTCTTATCATTGTATTATGAATTTACTATATTACACTTTCTACAAAAACATTATGGCCCCCTTGGATCGTGGCCCTAGGCCCACCACTTAATTTGTCTACCAGATGGGCCGACCCTACGGAAACCCCACTTCCAATCTCGGCGGTTGGATACATATCCAACGTGATCCAACATCATTTCTTCATCATATAAGTACTTCACACTTCTCACTTGAGAACCAACAACAAAACAACACAAACCAAATCGCCCCTCAAAACCAATAAAATCGACCAAATGAACGCCGGAAAATTGCCTTACCTACCACCCACCCAATCCTCCTCCGCAACCGCCGCCATGTTCCGCGATCAAGGTTTGGGCTAAACCCACTTCAAATTGATCTCTCAATCGATCTTCCGATGTGGGTTTGATCTTGATTTCTCCGATCTTCGATTAATTTTTCTGGGTTCTTCTGCAGGTGGGTTGTTCGGAAACAGCAACTGGAGCCTCTTGACTGAGTCGCTGGACTTGGACGTGAGGACTCTAATGATGGCGAGAGAGAGGGAGAAGATGAAGATCCGGGAGGAGATCCTGCAGGGTGCGCTCTTGCGGCGGCGAGAGCTCGAAGCTGAAGTGATCTCGGAGTTGCTGATGGAGACGGATGAGCTCAAACGCCGCCGCATCGCTGCCGCCGGAGAAGGGTTGTCGATGCTGGACACCCAGTTTCCGCCGCCGGAAGTTAAGGGTGCTCCGGTATCGAGCAAGCTTGAGATGTTCGGGTTGGGAGTTGATCGTGGGAGCTCATCGCCGGCGATGATTCGGACGGAGCCGGTGGCAGCTGCCGGCGAAGTTCTCGGGACTGTTCCATTTCAGAGGCAGCCAGGTGCTGCAACTGCTTTTGCATCTGCTGCTGCTGGTAAACCAAGCAATGAAGGTTCTAGCAAAGGACATGTTATATCATTGGTGAGTCTTGAATATGAAACTATATTTTTATATTGTTTTGGCTCTGTTTATACCTTGGACACACACGGACACTAACATTGACATAGCTACATGTGATGAAAATTGAGGGTCTAATGAATAGTTATGATACCGCGATTTTGTTAGATTGATCTTATTGTTCGTTTGATCATTACTCTTTTCATATGTCACTGAATTTGGTTCATTAAAGAAGTTCTAAGTGTTGCCATTATTACGAAATTGTCATTCCTATTTCGATGTTTTGAGTGTGCGGACTGGTGAGGAAGTAGTGCCATTGAGAGCACGGGTGGTTCGCTATTATAATATGAGAAATATGGAAAGTTGCTATGTTGATTGATTTCTTTCTCTTGAAATGGTTAATTTTGTTGTAGATTGTGTGAAAAACAAAATTTTATAATGATAGAAAACTTGTGAACGGATATGTTGTTGTTTATCCTCCAACCGTAGCGGTTAGAAGTTGATCATAGCGGCCTACCTATGTTTGTTAGAATCTTCGTGGTTTGCAAAGGACAAGGTGTACTATTAGTGAATCTTGAAAATAATTCTTAAAATTGGCTTTAAGTCTTCATTTCTCAAGATTGTTTAATTAAGAGAGTCAATGATGTGGCCTGAGCCTATTAAAGTGGATTGGCTAAATATTTTCCTAACTCCGTCGCGTCCAAGAATTATGCTTCAAGATTGATGTTATCATGTTATGTTCTTAGCAAATGTGGAAACAGTGTATGTGGCATCACATAAATTCAGAGCTTATTCCCTACAAAAGCTCGATTGAATTGTTTTGTTGTTCTAAATATAAAATCCCAATGGATACTGAGCTAGGTAGGTTTGGTCAACTTTACTGTGAGAAACCCTTATGGTTTGTGCGAAAACACTGTAGAACAAAGAAGAATAAACCAGAGAAGGATACGAAAACAGAGAGAATTCATTGAAACGAGATACCCTAAGGGATAGCTCATACTCAGATGGGTGATCATTAGGACACCCATCAGCTCTAGGTAATGCCAAGTAGTACCCATTGGAGTCGTCCTTCAAGGTGAACTCAAGGTGCAATTGCAATTGTGTAGGAGAGAATGAAAATGGAGTAGGCTTTATTAGAAGTCTGTTTTTACAGATCTTATGTAGTTTCAACTGATCTGGTAGCAATATGCTCTTTTGATGTTATATGGATATCCTTTTTTCCTTCCTGAGTTTGATCACATACAATATTGCGTCTTACTCCTGGATTCTCTTTATCTGATACCTCGGTGTATAAGGACATTTAATATTTTGTGGAATACATTTCATTATTAGTAGAAAATGTAGTATATTTCCTAGTAGTAAAATTTAGTATATTTCCTAGTGGAAAAAAATTGCCACATTAGCGTGTGTTTAACTGATAGAAAAAAGAATCGGCAAACATAGTTTTATAAAAGCAACCTGACCACACCATTCGGTTCAAGGGGAATTTAGTTATTTGCTATTTAAATCAAAAATTTCATCAGACTGCTGAATTTGGGAATCCTTTGTCTTTTCACTATATAATTATTACTTTTGACCTTCCTTGACATAGGTCTTCTGTTTCCCGGTCCAATTACTGGTAAATCTTCATTTTAATCAGCTGTATTTACTCTAATCTGTATTAAACTGCTAATATTCTTTCTTGTCGTCGTTGATAAAGTTTCTTTATTCGATGCAGGCTAAACCTACTACTCATATGGCTACTAGTGTTGGTCCTCCGGCCAAGCGCAGATTCGAAACATGTG
Source organism: Linanthus parryae (assembly GCA_023055425.1). Classification (NCBI taxonomy): domain Eukaryota; kingdom Viridiplantae; phylum Streptophyta; class Magnoliopsida; order Ericales; family Polemoniaceae; genus Linanthus; species Linanthus parryae. The sequence goes on from JALGPY010000001.1 coordinate 131,442,688, forward strand.
TAGACTATGCCAGGTAACTGCCACATGTGAGCGAGGTCTTCTGAACCATCTCAATGGGAAGAAGCACAAGTCAAAGGAACTTGCTCTCTCCAAAGGTGGCGGCAGCAAATCAGCCACCAGTGGTGATGATGTTGGCCAGTCCCAGAAAAAAATGTCTCGAAACGCAAGTGCACAAATTTTTCAAACTAACGAAGGGAAGGCAAAACAGAAGAAGGGTTTCACTGTTGAGGATTCTAAAATGCCGAACGGAAATGTTGATGATGATGATGCTGAGGAGAGTAAAAAAGAGATGCCGGCTGAGTTTAGGAATTATTTCAAGTGATGGTGCGTGCTCTGTAGTATTGGGACTGTAAACAAGTCATTGATGGATGCACATTGCGCTGGGAGGACACACATGGCTAATTTTCTTAAAAATGGTTGTGGTCTCGTTACTATAAAGACAACGCCTGATAATGCCAGGTTTGGCGGCGATGGGAACAAGATCAGTGAAGAAACAGATGGAAAGGTGACTGATGCTGCTGAGCAGAAAAAGTGATGATGATGCTGATCAAAAAGAGATCCGCCGGATGGGAGCGAATGCATTGCTTAATCTTCTTCTTCTAGAGCTTTTTTCTTCCCATCTCATCTCTAAAGTTTCTCTATAATATTTATACATGTTTTAGTTAAATTTATTTTGATGGTTTGTAAACTTGGAACATGAGCCTGAATTCAAAGGGCTCAAAGATTTCTCATACATGTTTAAGACAGTTGCATTTATCATATCCTTATTTTCAGACAAATTTGGTTTTGTTATTTGGTACTGGTAGTTTTGTTATTTCAAAAATTTAGTGTGTGCATGCATGAAATAGACTAGAGTGTCCTGTACGAGGATTCAGACTGTCGTAGTTCACAAAATAAGCCCGCCTGAGCTGGTGGAGTTCTAGGCTTGAGGCTTGTTTGGGTAAAGTATAAGATGTGTACAAGGCATGTGTATAAGTTAGGATTGATTGTACTAGTAATAAGGCAGGATATAAGTTACTATTAAAACCACGCCTGATAATGCTCGGCATGGCGGCGATGGGAACAAGATAAAGGTAGAAACAGTAGGAAAGGTGACTGATGATGCTGCTGAGAAAGAGATCGTCGGATGGGAGTGTTGTGATAGGGAGAGCATGAATTGCTTAAATCTTCTTCTTCTAGAGATTATTTCCCATCTCATCTCTATAATATTCGTACACGTTTTGATGGTTTGTAAACTTTGAACGTGAGCCTGAATTCAAAGGGCTCAAAGAATGATAAAAGATTTCTCATACATGGTCAAGACTTGTATCCGTTTTGGATTTGGTTTCTCCGAGACTCTTTTCACCGTGATTTCTTCACCGTGATTTCAGACAGTTGCATTTATCATATCCTTATTTTCAGAAAAAATTGGTTTTGTTATTTGATAGTAGTTTTGTTATTTGAAAATTTTAGTGTTTCCATGCCTGACATAGAGTAGAGTCTCCAATATGAAGACTGAGAACTGCCGCAGTTTACGAAATGAGCCCGCTTGGGTTGGTGGAGTTCTAAACTTAAAGGCTTGTTTGGGTTATGTATAAGAAAGAGTGTATATGGCATAAGGTATGATTGTGCTAAATTGAACATGTTGTTTATATGGCAGACAAATGCTGTACAGGAGACAACATGTATAGTTTGCCCTTATACTTACCTCATTATACTTTACCCAAACAAGGCCTAAAGGTAACGATCCCAGTCTTGGACACTGGAATCGTGAACAACCACCTGGAAGTGTCAGTTTGTCAACAATGTCAATATCATGGTCAGACGCATAACCAAAATTTGTGTGTCCGACAGTTATTGATGTCCATATCAAGTACTATACATTCAATCAAGATAGTTCCCATTCAAAACCCAGTTGAGGTTATTTGTCAGCCTGTTTTTTCAGGTACTCGAATCAACCTAGACACTCCTACAACCAAGTTTAGGCTAAAGCCAAAAGGCCTGGTTCAGCGGTTATCCAACCGTAAAGAGGTCGCTTCATAGACAGAAATCCTAACTCATTTTTTAACAGAGAAACAGAAATAAAAAGATTATGCTGTTCAGATTAACTCCATCTGACATTTTCACAAATTAGCAAATTACCCAGCCAGAAACACTTCACAGTTGGTGATTTGTGATTGAGACCAGAAGACACAGTTGCCGTCCAATGTAAGCAGAATGATATTTTAGAAAAAACCATGACACATTCAAAAAGAAATACATTTGCAGATTTAAAAATAAACCGTGACTCAGGTTGCAGAATGATGTTTTATTGCCTGTTGAATGATATCTCCGTAACACAGGTTAATCAAGGAACTAGATAGCCTGTACACATTAATACGACATGTAAAGTTACAAAAACTATAGACATGTACAACTAGGAGAGCTGAAATTGGCACCTTACAATCTTTGGCCACGAGAGCATAAAATTCATTCATTGTGTTACAGTCACCATTAACCCTGCAATTGCACGCTCTAATTATACGAATCAGCTGCTTCCAAAGTCATGCCACCTGTAAGAATCAAAACAAAGCGATGAAGTACTATCACGCTAAAGAACCCATAACGAGGGAAAAAAGAAAAGGAGAAATAGATCCATCAAAAAAGGGGAAAAAGGGAAAAATATATCTCATCTAAACTAACTCAAACAGAGTGATACCTGAGGCAATGCTAAGGACATGCATCGAAAATCGGAGAACTGAGAGCGAGGAAGCAACTATCAATGACTACATCAATTTGGAAGTTGTGCAATTGTCCCCTAATTAAAGCATTGAATGTGAAGGAGATCTTCATGCAATTTTCCAGCTTCTTCTATCCTTCCAGAAATACCAAGATTGAGTATTAATGAATTGTAGGTTACAGATTAGGGGCAATGCCTTTATTCTGCATCTCAGTGAAAAGAGAAAGAGCCTCATCAAGTCTTCTAGACTTGCCGAAGCCATTAATCATGAGATTGTAAAGAATTATATCAGGATCAATGCACGAGCAGTTTCGACATCTCCTGCTTTGCCAAACACATTTATAAGAATGTTGTAGATGGCACAGTTTGGTTGGCATCCATATTTTACCATCCCCACAAGCAAATCCTTGACTTCGTCAAGCTTTCCCAGCTTTAAGAGACCGTCCATGAGAGGACCGTATGTGCAAGCAGTGGGAATGAAATCTCCACTAAGAAGATTGTAGTATAAATCAAAAGCTTTCTCCAATCTGTTACACTTCACAAGACCTGCGATGACGATGTTGTGAGTTATGGTGTTGGGCTTGCATTGATGTATGAGCATGTCGTCGACTATTTCAAGAACTTCATCAACCCTCCCTGACTTGCCAAGATCATCAAGCAACAACCCCTTCCACCAACTCTCTCCAGAAAGAGGTGTTTGTTGGTTTCCTAGCCTGGTAAAGAAAGCTCTTGATGAGCTTAAATGCATCTTCAATTCGACCATCCTTCATAATACCTGGAATAAGAGTGCACGAAGTTACATCATCCGGATGTAGCATCTTTCTCATCTGGTAAAAAAACAAGAATGCCTCATTGACCCTGTTCTTTTTCATTAATCCGTGAATCACAGTATTGTAAGTGAACACATCAGGAATGCAGTTCATGATAGTCATCCGATATAGCAAACTCATTGCCGTCTCCATTTCATCGTTCTTTCATAGGCAATCCAGAAGCGTATTGAAACTAATCGTGTTGGGATTGCACCCTTGGGAAGTGATGCTCTTGAATAATTCAACAGCTGCTTGAACCTTCCCCTCTCCCCTTAATCCAGCCAATAATGTACTGTAAGTTACAACGGTGTCCAAACTCCTCGAACTTGAACACCCTTGAATATGATCAAATAAGTGTCCAAACTCCTATAGATAATTTCCTTTTGCATCACACAGAACACAATAGCCATATCACTCACTAACCCTCCCATGACCCCTTAATAGCTCAAGCATGCAATTACATGTCTCCGTCGTGTGAACAACATTAGGTAACACAGCCACGGACTTGAAGAACGAAACTGCCTCGTCTGGTTCCGAAAATCGACTTCAAAGCCCAATATGCTGGGCCTCGGATGAGAACATACTGGGCCTCGGCCGATTAGCATCCCCATTCACTAAATTTTACGCCATTCGAAACTTTCACCACAAACCCACAAGTACCCAGATTTTTTCTCCCGTGTTTCTTCCAATTCACCATAGACCCACATGGCAAAACCTTGAAAACTCTCAGACCCAGAACTCCTTTCCCCTACTAACCCATTGCACTTGAAGAAATGCAACTGGCATTACTAATTTACTACATAACAAGCTTGCAGCCATTTTGGAATTACCTATTTGTTGAATTTCCATCTGAGAAAAAATTGCGGATATTGAAAAAAGAAAGAGTGATAAGATAGAAGGAGAGGGTTAGTAGTTCGAAAAATGTAACGGAAACCCCACTTGCAATCTCGGCGGTTGGATACAAATCCAACGTGATCCAACATCATTTCATCACCATATAAGTACTTCACTCTTATCACTTGAGAACCTAACACAACACAACACAAACCAAATCGCCCCTCAAAACCAATGAACGCCGGAAAATCGCCTTACCAACCGCCCACCCAATCCTCCGCCGATCAAGGTTTGGGCTAAAACCCCCTTCAAATTGATCTTTAAATCGATCTTCTGATGTGGGTTTGATCTTGATTTCTCCGATCTTTGATTAATTTTTCTGGGTTTCTTCTGCAGGTGGGTTGTTCGGGAACAGCCTCCTGACTGAGTCGCTGGACTCGGAGGTCAGGAGTCTGATGATGGCGAGAGAGAGGGAGAAGATGAAGATCCGGGAGGAGATCTTGCAGGGTGCGCTCTTGCGGCGGCGAGAGCTCGAGGCTGAAGTGATCTCCGAGTTGCTGATGGAGACGGATGAGCTCAAACGCCGCCGCATCGCCGCCGGCGGAGAAGGGTTGTCGATGCCGGAAGTTAAGGCAGCTTTGCTCTCGAGAAAGCGTGAGATGATCGGGTTGGGAGTTGCTCGTGGGAGCTCGTCGGCGGCAATGATTCGGCCGGAGCCGGTGGCGGCTGCAGGAGAAGCTCCATTTCAGAGGCAGCCAGGTGCTGCAACTGCTTTTGCATCTGCTGCTGCTGCTGCTGCTAAACCAAGCAATGAAGGTCCTAGCAAAGGACATGTTATATCATTGGTGAGTCTTTGAAAATCAGACTATATTTTTATATTGTTTTTGGCTCGGTTTTATGTTTATACCTAGGACACACACTGACACTGACACAGCTACACGTGATGAAAATAGTGGGTTTAGTGAATAATTATGATACCGCTTAGATTGGGCTTATTGTTCGTTTGATCATTAAATATGTCAGTGAATTTGGTTCATTAAATATGTTTTAAGTGTTGCCACTCTTACGAAATTGTCATTCCTATTTCGATGTTTTGAGTGTGCGGATTGGTGAGGAAGTAGTGTCCTGAGAACATGAGTTATGCGCTATTATTAATAAGATAAATATGGAAAGATGCTATTCTTTCTCTTGGAATGGTGAATTGATTGTTAGATTGTGTGAAAAAACAAAATTTCAATCATGATTGAAAACTTGTGAAAGGTTATCTTGTTGTTTATCCTCTAAACGTAACGGTTAGAAGATTGGTCATGAGCGGCCTACCTATGCGTGTTTGAATTTTGGCAATTTGCAAATGACATGTTATACAGGTGAATCTTTTATTAATAAGAGAAACATGGAAAGTTGCTACGTTGATTGATTTCTTTCTCTTGGAATGATGAATTCTGTGTTAGATTGTGTGAAAAACAAAATTTCAATCATGATAGAAAACTTGTGAAATTTTATGTTGTCGTTTATCCTCTACACGTAGCGATTAGAAGATTGATCATGAGCGGCCTATCTATGCTTGTTTGAATCTTCGCGGTTTGGAAATGACAAGTTGTACTATTGGTGAATCTTTAAAATAATTCTTAAAATTGGCTTATAGTCTTTGTTTCCCAAGATTGTTTGGTTATGTCCCATATGTAGGACACACACTGACGCTGACATAAGTGCAAATGATGAAAGGTAGGGATCTTATAGAATTATGTGAGATTATTTGATGAGAGCAGTTGTTAGCAATGATAAGCCCCTTGACAACATCAGGAGCTTCATTTAAAATCTCTAATTGTTCATTTGCTCAGCTCCCAGGTTGGTAAGAATGTTGGCCTTCATTTGCATCCCTTCTCGCATGATTGATCCTTCCACAAATCCTATTGGGCAGTAGCTTACCATCATTGACTTAAGCATTCATGGAGACATGCCCCACTGGTGGTTTCTTGGAAGATATTAATAACTTTCAGGCAGTCACTCTCGATTTTCAGGTTGATCCAATTCTTGTTAAAGGACACGGTTAAGCCTCTTTAAATACTTCACTCCAGGCTTGTGCAGCCTCTAAGCCTACCAATGAAGCTCAGCTTCCAATCTCCATTAGTGTTTCTGAGGACACCTCCAATTCGTGTTTTATTGTTGTCAAACCTCACACAACCATCAACGTTCAGCTTAATTTACCTGTCACGGGAAGACTCCAATTAGTACCAGAATTGTGGAGATTAAAGAAGAAAAATGCAGCTTTGAGAGAAAAGCTTCATGTGTGAGCTGAATCTGCATTTTGAATCTCTTCACATAAGTCATGTGAGTATCACACGAGCCATTAAAAACAAAACAATTTCTTCTTATCCCAATAATCCAAAGAGTAGTAACAAGTAACAAATAAATCACAGTGATCATAACAAAAAAAAACTCATCTTTCTTCTTGATATTAAGCAAGATATGATTATAAAGTCTCCATCTAGAGCCCTAGTTAAGCCAAGAAGGACCCTATAGTATACCACAAATGTTTTCAACTTTAGTACAAGTTCTGAAAATATGATTCCTGTCCAACATTTGAACCACAAAGGCTGCAAGTATCAATATCAATGAGGCCCTTCTCTTTATACTAGCATTACACAACAGTTTACAATGCAGAATAGTGGAAAGAAAGCGGATAAGCTTGTTTGGGACTCTAAGTTTCCACATGCTTACCCAGCCACCAGATGAACAATGTCAATCTTAATGGAGCTGTAGGCTGTAGCAACTGCGAAGGTTCCAGAACTGGAACCTTTCCAAAAGGGATAGTCCAGGGTAGGACTCAAAGAGCGAATAATGATACTATAATATCACTTTTAGCCTCTTCATCGATGAGATGCACAATGGGGTTAGTGTCCAATTCCCCTCCTCATTAATAAGGTCATAGACCTTCACGTTGAGAAGACCAGGTTCAGAAGGAGGCCCCAGGGCTTTGTCCCCACACCACCAGTCATTCAACACATAAATATTAACGCCATTGCAATGCTCCATAGAAGATTCTCTAAGGAAGGTTTTAGTCAACTAAATACATTTAACACAGGAGAGCAGCCAGTATTGGCTTTAGCAGAACCCAAATTGTAAATTTTTGAATACTTCGTTCTAATAATATTACACCAGAGTTCTTTTCCAAAGCTAACACCCCACCCCAACTTTGCAAGAAGATCCACGTTCAGAAATCTAGCCTTTTTAACACCCAAACCACACTTCTCTTTAGATAGACAAACAATGTCCTAATTAACAAGTTGAATTTTTCTCTTCTCAGTCTTGTCACCCCAAATAAAATCCCAACAAATTTTATTAATCTTGTTGTACACACTAACAGGGAAGGGTATAACATGCATACTATAAGAAGGAAATTGAACAATGACACTTTTACAAAGCACCACTCTCCCTGCAACGGAAAATATTTTACTTTTCCAACTCGAGAGCTAAGATTCATCTTGGTGATGATATCAGCAACATTATTCTTATTAAAGGTAAAGTAATACAATTGGCGAGCCTTGAAAATTCAACTATTTTTTAAAATGACTTATAGTCTTTTACTTCTTTCAAATTTATTTGTCATTTTCATACTTAAAACACACAATGACATTGACACATTTACATGTAATGAAAACGGGTATCTACTTTTTAGAGTCTCCTAGATTTATGTTGAATTATAAGATACAAAGTTGTGATCTTGATTGATTTTTTCCCCTTGGAAATGGTGGAACTAGCGTTAGATTGAGTGAAAAAAACTAAAATCATGAAAGATGACTCGTGAAATGGTATGTTGTCATTATGTTTTCGGTTATCTCTCCAATCTTAGCGGTTAGAGGTCAATTGATCTCGGGCGGTCTTCCCTATGCATGTTTGAATCTTGGCGGTTAGCAAACGACTAGTTATATCATTGGTGAATCTTGAAAATCTAACTATTTCTTGAAATTGGCTCATGTTCTTCCTTTTTCCAAGATCGTTTGGCTCTGTTCATACCTACCTCGCACACACTGACATTAATATATCCACATGTAATGAAGGAATGTAATATTTAAGAATTAGAGTAAAACCTCGATAACCAATTGAATTACAATTCTATGGATATAGCAGAAAAAGTACCTATAACCTAATACATCCAAGAAAAAACCTCGATTTCTCTAAAAAAACAAAAAAAACCTCGGCAACTCAATTCACAACAGACAAAAAGGATTGCTATACAAAATAGAAACTAAGTCAAATGGCTTATCATCTCTTTAACAATCGAGCTGGTCTACTTCTTCCTTTGTTCAACTCAAGAGGCGCTTCGAAAGTTCAATGATTCGAGAACTCGGGAAGGAAGCTTCTAGCTCCCTCGTCTCACTCAACAACCAAGACGGAATGAGTTACAATTTTGATAAGCAAATAACCTTGTCAAATGAATATTTTTTTCCGGTCCCCATTTTGACAAAGGGGCTAAATGAATAACCTCGTTAAATGCATTAAAGACTTATATTTTAAATCAATAAAGACCCCATGTAGATACAAAATAATAATCATTAAAATTCATAATATATATATATACTAAAAAAATCCAATCAATAATTTTCATACAATAATTCAATCATTCACACAAAACAACGCTCAAAGTTGTTTGCGTTTTCCTTGTACCAAAATGTATCCCATCGTAAGATCCAAACCAAACTTCTCCTTCGCTCATGCATGCATTTCTTTTTGCGTAGAACTTGAATGTTCCTCTTATGCTCACATATGAATCTCCTTATTTGGTCTGTCAAAGTCGATTTTGTTGATGGTTTTGACTTGTGATTGGAAGCCACGAATTTGAATATTAAGAAAGATATTGTAGAAAGGATTATTTATCAAACCAAGACTTCAAAACTATATGTATAGTTTGAAGTGTGGGTTAGGTACATTTTCTAAGACTCTAAGCATTTGATACATGCATACTTATTAGTAGTTTCAGATATGTACATACTAATTACAATAATTTACTTAGTCTACAGAGTTTCATCGATTGCATTCTAAGAGCATTTGTACATTAGATGTAAAATAACTAATCATACGAGAAAAATGTAAATGTGGAAAAAAAAGAAGCAACCGAATAAAAACTTATTTATCGACAAACGAATTATATATTTTTTTATCAATAAGTACATAATCTCAATAAGTATATTTTTTTATCAAAGTTGTGGTTTAACTTGTCGCGTAATTGTCCTAGTAATCTGGAACATTGTTTGGGACCAGGTTAGTAATCCATTTTGATACTCTCTTAGGATAAGAGAGTCAATGAGAGTCGCCTGAGCCTATGAATGTGTATTGGGTGCATATTTTCCTAACTCTCGTCGCCTTTGTTCAAGAATTATGCTTGTTTGCTGTGCTGATTATTGATGTTATCATGGTATGTTCTTAGCATATGTGTAAACTATGTATGCGCCATCACATATATTCAGAGCTTATCCACCACAAAAGCTCGAATGAACTGTTTTGTTGTTCTATATATAGAAGCCCTAATGGATACTGAGCTAGGTAGGATTGGTCAACTTTATTATGAAAAACCCTTGGGGTTTGTTCAAAAACACTCAAGAACAAAGAAGAATAAACCAGAGAATACCCAAAAAAAAAGAGAGAATCCATTGAACAACCGTAAGGTTCCTAATTGTGTGAATTAGGTAACTTAGAGTTTCATTTTCCCTTGTTATACAGAAGAAACCAACGGTCAAAATGATCCTCATACATTGAGTTAAATGACAGCATGTGCGTCACTATTTCTCTTATTTCATTTTCCGTCCTTCATTTATTGTAAGCTTAAGTATTAGAAGGGGCGCAGTTAAATGTTGAAGATGACAATAAACATCAGAACAAGTTTTACCCGGAGAGCTCATACTCAGATGTGTGATCATTAGGCCACCCATCCGCTCTAGGTAATGCCAGTCCTTCACGGTGAACTCGTGCAAGTGCACTTTTGTAGGAGATAATGAAAATGGAGTGGGCTTCATTAGAAGTCTGTTTTTACAGATCTTACATAATTTCAATTGATTTGGTGTTTCATTTTATTTATTTATTGGGTTATGTGATTATCCTTTTTTCTTTCCTGAATTTAGGCCACATATAATACTGCTTCTTACTCCTGTACTGTTTTTGTCTGATACATTGGTGTTTAAGGATGTTTATATATTGTGGAATGTATTATATTTTAGAAAATGTACTATGTTTGCTGAATAGTAGAAAAAACTCACCACATTAGAGGTATTGATATGAGGAATTCGTTTTAACATACAAAAAAAGATTCAGCAAACATAGATTTTGGAAGCAGACCTGACCACGCCATTTGAGGGGAATAGACATTGCATGGACCTTTTATTTTAGACTTACACATTGCATGAACTTGGTTATTCTTGATCTAATCGAGTTTTTGGGGAGACTTTTGAACCCCGTTACCACCATTTAGTCACTTGCTATTTGGATCAAATACTTCATCAGACTGCTGAATTCAGCTTTCAAGCAAACTCTAGCTTTTATTTTCCCTATACCACACGGTCAATCTTATGTGGTTCTACCCTTTCTCCTTGTAATGCATTTTATCGGAAACCTTCTAGTGAGAATAGATTTCTTTTGCTCGCAATTCTTTATGATATAAGTCTCTTCTCTGGCATTACTGTGATGAGATTCTCAAGTAATAGAAACGAAATGCATTGGTAATGAACTAGAATTAGGTGCAACATTCTGCCTCTTATCCCAATTCAATTACTAGTAAATCTCCATTTGAATCAGCTGTAATTACTCTAATTTGTAGTATTAGGTTGCTATACTTTTTTCTTCTTGTCTTCGTTGATAGTGGTTATTTATTCGATGCAGGCTAAGCCAACTACTCATATGGCTACTACTGTTGCTCCTGCCAAGCGCAAATTCGAAACCCTAATAACTAAAGGTGCTGATAACAACTCCCTTTCTGCGGACAACAACGCAAACAGAAACCTGAATGTGGAATACAAGTGTAGACTATGCCTGATAACCGCCACCTGCGAGCGAGGTCTTGTGGAGCATCTCAATGGGAAGAAGCACAAGTCAAAGGAGTCAAAGGAACATGCTCTCTCCAAAGGCAGCAACAGCACATCAGCCAGTGGTGATGATGCAGGAGGAAAATCAGAAGAACAGATTTTTCAAACTACTAACAATGAGAAGGCAAATCAGAAGAACAAGGGTTTATTGGAAAAGCTCGATGGAGTCATCGCTGAGGATTCTAAAATGGTGAACGTCGATGTTGATGATGATGAAGAGGAGGAGCGTGAAAAAGAGATGCCGGCTGAGTTTAGGAATTATTTCAAGTGCTGGTGCGTGATCTGTAGCATTGGGACTGTGAACAAGTCGTCGATGGATGCACATTGCATTGGGAGGACGCACAAGGCTAATTTGCTTAAAAATGGCGGTGGTCTCATTACTATAAAGAAAACGCCTAATAATGCTAGGTTTGGCGGCGATGAGAACAAGATAAGTGGAGAAACAGAAGGAAAGGTGACTGATGCTGCTGAGCAGAAAAAGTGATGATGCTGATGAGAAAGGGATCGTCGGATGGGAGTGTCGTGAATGGGGAGCGCATGAATTGCTTAATCTTCTTCTTCTAGACCTGACCACGCCATTTGGGGGGAATAGACATTGCACGGACCTTTTATTTTAGACTTACACATTGCATGAACTTGGTTATTCTTGATCTAATCGAGTTTTTGGGGAGACTTTTGAACCCCGTTACCACCATTTAGTCACTTGCTATTTGGATCAAATACTTCATCAGACTGCTGAATTCAGCTTTCAAGCAAACTCTAGCTTTTATTTTCCCTATACCACACGGTCAATCTTATGTGGTTCTTCCCTTTCTCCTTGTAATGCATTTTATCGGAAACCTTCTAGTGAGAATAGATTTCTTTTGCTCGCAATTCTTTATGATATAAGTCTCTTCTCTGGCATTACTGTGATGAGATTCTCAAGTAATAGAAACGAAATGCATTGGTAATGAACTAGAATTAGGTGCAACATTCTGCCTCTTATCCCAATTCAATTACTAGTAAATCTCCATTTGAATCAGCTGTAATTACTCTAATTTGTAGTATTAGGTTGCTATACTTTTTTCTTCTTGTCTTCGTTGATAGTGGTTATTTATTCGATGCAGGCTAAGCCAACTACTCATATGGCTACTACTGTTGCTCCTGCCAAGCGCAAATTCGAAACCCTAATAACTAAAGGTGCTGATAACAACTCCCTTTCTGCGGACAACAACGCAAACAGAAACCTGAATGTGGAATACAAGTGTAGACTATGCCTGATAACCGCCACCTGCGAGCGAGGTCTTGTGGAGCATCTCAATGGGAAGAAGCACAAGTCAAAGGAGTCAAAGGAACATGCTCTCTCCAAAGGCAGCAACAGCACATCAGCCAGTGGTGATGATGCAGGAGGAAAATCAGAAGAACAGAGTTTTCAAACTACTAACAATGAGAAGGCAAATCAGAAGAACAAGGGTTTATTGGAAAAGCTCGATGGAGTCATCGCTGAGGATTCTAAAATGGTGAACGTCGATGTTGATGATGATGAAGAGGAGGAGCGTGAAAAAGAGATGCCGGCTGAGTTTAGGAATTATTTCAAGTGCTGGTGCGTGATCTGTAGCATTGGGACTGTGAACAAGTCGTCGATGGATGCACATTGCATTGGGAGGACGCACAGGGCTAATTTGCTTAAAAATGGCGGTGGTCTCATTACTATAAAGAAAACGCCTAATAATGCTAGGTTTTGCGGCGATGAGAACAAGATGAGTGGAGAAACAGAAGGAAAGGTGACTGATGCTGCTGAGCAGAAAAAGTGATGATGCTGATGAGAAAGGGATCGTCGGATGGGAGTGTCGTGAATGGGGAGCGCATGAATTGCTTAATCTTCTTCTTCTAGAGTTTTTTTCTTCCCATCTCATCTCTCGAGTTTCTCTATAATATCTATACCTGCTTTAATTAAATTTTATTTTGATGGTTTGTAAACTTGGAACATGAGCCTGAATTCAAAGGGCTCAAAGATTTCTCATACATGTTTAAGACAGTTGCATGATCATATTCTTATTTTCAGACAAATTTCGTTTTGTTATTTGATAGTAGTTTTGTTATTTTAAAATTTTAGTGTTTGTATGATGACATAGACAGTTCACAAAAATGAGCATGTTGGTGGAGTTCTAACCTTAAGGCATGTTTGGGTAAAGTATAAGATAGATGTGTATATGGCATGTGGATTGTATTAAATGTGAACATGTTGCTTATGCGGTACACAAACGCGGTACATGAGACAACATGTATAATTTGCCGATATATATACCTCCTTATACATTAACCTAACAAGGCTTAAAGGTAATGATCTCAGTCTTGGACACTGGAATCCTGAACAACCACATGGAAGTGTCATATTTGTCAACAATGTCAATATCATGGTCAGAAGCATAACCACATTTGTGTGTCAGACATTTACTTAGACGCATCACCACATATCTGTTGTGTTTTTGCCTTGATTCTGTGTTTTCGAAATATTAGGAAATTTTTTTGGAAACTCGTAGAAATATGAAATCTACTAGTATTCATAATTGGGTTATTTCCTAATATTTGTACAATTATGATTACTTGGAGAGCAAGTCGGTGTGGCCTATTTATAAGCTGCTCTACAAGAAGTTCTAATTGAGGAGAGTTGAGGAGATGAGTTTTGAGAGAGAATTGGCGAAAAATATTAGTGAGCAGATGTGAGAGGTTAGGGTTTCATAGATGTAGTCAATGAGGATGAGACTACCGCGTCGACGTGGTCTGCGGATTGAGCTTTCTCTCCCCTACGATGTATTCCCTCATTGATATAGTGAAATTCTCCTCCTCCTGTGGATGTAGGCGGTTTGGCCAAACCACGTTAATATCTTGTGTTGCCGTTTTTCTTCTCCTAAATTGCGTGCGTTGAGTGTGTGATCGTGTGGCCTATTTTTGCTTCCGTTGCGGCGGGAATTCGGTTCGAAAAATAATTCCCCATCAAGTGGTATCAGAGCCAGGTTAACGATCCGGGTGGAGCACGCAGGTGAAGAGGACGAAGAAAAAAAACATAAAGAAAAGAACTGAAAAGAAAAATCGGACAAGAAAAGGGCTTGGTCTTGTTTGTGGATGAGAGCAAATTGACCAGCTGCTGCACATGGTCTGCTGGTGACTCTGCAGGAGGTTGTGTCGTGTGTTGCTGGCTTACAATGCTCCATTGTTCCAAGACGCTATCGGTGGTCCAAATTGTTTTCGTCGTTCCGAGCTGCCTGTAAGTCCGATTGAGCTCGAACAGGAGGTGAACCCTAGGTTTCTGGACGACCAAGATCCGATGGACCGGTCAGATTTTGCAAAAAGCTGACGGATTTTGCAGAATGCTGACGTGGCAGCGTATCAACGAGAATCGACGGTCCAAACGTGTTCGGGGGGTTACGACGTCCCTGTAGATCATATTGGGATGAGTCAGGAGTCTAAACCTACGTTTTTGGACGTTGCGGATTCATCGGTACGGTCAAAATTTTGAGATTCTGAGTGGATTGAGAAGATAGGAATCAATCGATATCGGTTGGTGAGATCGCAGACGACGGTATGCGATCAGGATCAATCAAGTTCAAGTCCAATCAGGTGGAGTCAATTAGAGGTGTTTCCTTAATTGAACGTTCGATTGGCAACCTATGCAGGCTTGGGAGTGTGTTGACAGGTGGAGCTGCTCATCAACATAGACAAGAAGCATAAGCTTTGTGTGATTGTGAGCACGAGACGCAACAGTTGAAGATGAGTTTGGTCAAAGACGTGAGCAACTATTGCAAGTAAATTCACAAGAAGCTCGAGGCAGAGATCAAGGTGGTGGACGCAGTTGACAAGGCCATGGAAGAGGTGGCGTCCTGATATCTCTGTGTGGGTTCGTGACGATAACTCTTGAGCAACTCGAGGCAAGAAGAGAGGTAAGTCGCGGCGGGTTCGCAAAGCGGTGGCTTTGCAAGAAGTCTTGGTGAAGGCGTGAGATCGTACAGGAGAAGCAACAGCGCCAGGAGAAGCACTCAGGACTGGCGTGGAGAAACACGTGGTTGACGTGTGAGGATGCTGAAGCATAGAGATAGTGCAGGTTGTGCAGCAGTTGCAGGTTGTTCAAGAAGAAGCTCAAGTGACGAGATCGGTGATAAAGAATACTACCGCAGTAGTGAAGAGGAAATGAGTCTCGTTTGCATTTGACTTGGTTGGTGGTGATCTCTTCGGTGATGAGCTAGCTGGTGGAGAGATGGGACCACACTACTCTCCAAAGTAGCATACTTTGGGACGCGCCCATGTGGGGGTGCGAGGCGGCGCCCTAGGAGGGGGTGCAGAGCATCTCTGTGAAGATGCGATGGGCGCTTCATGCAGGTGGAGCATGGCGGATGCAGCGGAATCGACAATAACGATGGAGAGCTCCGGGATGGCATAAAATTTGCCAGGCTTGCAGAATTCAATCCAAGGTGGAGTTTGTTGGGTTTTTGTCTTGATTCCGTGTTTTGGAAATATTAGGAAATTACTGTTTTTTCGAAACTAGTAGAAATATGGAATCTACTAGTATTCCTAATTGGGTTATTTCCTAATATTTGTACAAATATGATTACTCGGAGAGCAAGTCGGTGTGGCCTATTTATAGGCGGCTCTACAAGAAGTTCTAATTGAGGAGAGTTGAGGAGATGAGTTGTGAGAGAGAATTGGTGAGAAATATTAGTGAGCAGATGTGAGAGGTTAGGGTTTCATAGATGTAGTCTATGAGGATGAGTGTAATACCCCGTAATTTTGGGGGTATTTTTAGGAGATTATTGAATATTTTGTTCTGTTAATAGGATTTATAAAAAGTAGTTTTCTTAATTTTTAGGTGTTATATAGATTTTTATATATATATATATAATTATAAGTTAAGAAAAATAAAATTATTGAACTTTTTATTTTTATATATTGTTTTAGTAAAAGTTATATAAGTTTTAGTTATTAAAAGTTGTGGGTCGTATAACATTTTTAACGTGTCCAACGTCACATTTTTTTTTAATTAATTGTGCGTGACCAGCCACCGTGTCACGCGGTGTGCCAGCTAAATAGAATACTTCCACCTTTCATCTTCTTCCCCAACAACGAACAGGAGATTCATCTCCGTTTCCTTCTCCGACACCAACACCGCCTCCAACCGCAACCACCAATTCAACCACCACCTTCACCGAATTCCGACCCAATTCACTCCCAACTTGCCACGGACCGATTATTTCTCTCCAAGAAAATCAATTTCGCCCAAATTCGAGTCTGGATTCGAATCCGAAATCAACCCGGAAGTCTCCTCATCTTTGCCAGATTCTCCTCCCTCTCCGGTTATAAAAACCCACCTTGCATTCTCATATTTCTCCACACCAAGTCAGCGCCTTTCTTTCCCTCGAGCTCTCTCCCTCTCCCGTTGATTTGCCGAAGCAAACCTGCCGGAAACTCACCCGGAAAACTCGGCGGAAGTCCGACCGAGCCCAGGCGAGCCCAGCTTTGGTTTCTGCCGTTTGCACCAGCGCTCCGACGTCTCTCTGCCACACCGGCGAGCTCTTGTAGCGGAAGCCGCGACTCCCCGTCTTTGCCTCCCCGTTTCAGTGGCTCGGTAATTCCCAAGCCCCCTGTTTTGAATTCAATTTTGATGCCTTACACCCAATCTCACCATGTTACTCTAGTAGTAGTAATTACTGGTAGTTAGTAATTGGATGTATAGGGGCTGTTTGCATTGGGGTCCAATAAGGATTGAAAGGTTTTGAAGGATTGTAGAATTTGGTTGTAGAGGTACTGAACAAGGGTAACCGGTTGCAACTTTTAAAACTATGTGAGTGTTAGTTTTGTGTTTTATGAAAAGCTATTTTTTTTTATAGTTTAGCCCTATGTAATTAAAAGAATTGTGTTTATGTTATAATAAGTTATTTATTTCATAAAAATATTTTACTAATTAAGTTGAATTAGTTTTATTATTCTAAAAACAAAATTTGTATTACCTTATAATTTTATTTATATATATATATATATATATATATATAATTATAGCTATATTATGTTCTATAATAGTAAATGTTAGTTCATATAAAATTAGGTTTTAATAAATGTCGTTTTACCTTAGTGAATTTTTGGGGGAGTTAAATAAGTGTTTTTAGCTTTTAATAAGAATTATACTTTTTAGTAATTTAGTAGTTTCGATTAAATATTTATCTTTATTTATGTAGAATAAATCTAGTATTCTTACAACAAGTAATATTTCTAAAATAGTAAATAAAATATTTGTTTAGTTCACTTCTAGTCCTTATAAATAACTATTTTCTTAGTAAACTTATGTTTATAACCAATAAAACATATTTCAGTTCAGGAAGGTTAGTGGGGTTACGCCTTGCATTGCATATAGGACTTGTGTGAACAATTTTCGTGTAAGCAATATATTGATTAGGAACGACTGCTATTGTAGATTCCGAGTTCGTAGGAGGCGAGTTCATTGAGGACCCGTACTACGAGTAGTTGCGTGCTTGCTTTCGTGTGACGATTTCTCTTCCAATCCAAGTAAGTTTATATGCACAACACCTTCAACTATCAAAATATGTTTGGCGTGTGTTACTTGTGTATCGTGCAACTGTTTTAAACTTTGAATTTTGAAATCTCTCTTGCAAATATATCTTTGAAAAGTATGCGGTTACTCGAGTTTTCAAACTTTAAAGCATAATACGTAGGCTAGTTATTCATTTGTGAATTAAAATACGGGCACATTTGTTAGTATTGTAAGACATATTATGAGTTCTTTATGTTCCATATTTCTATCTTTTTCATCGTGTCTTTCTAATATCTTTGATTTAATTTGTAAAGTATGCACTCTTTTAATTTTAATAATAATAATACTTTAACTTGATATTTTAATTCTTTTATATTAATCAATATTTAGCGTAAGCTAAGTATTATACATGCATTGCTAAATTGTCATTTTTTCTTACATAAAAATGGTCATTTGTACATATATCCCATCTTATCCTGCACTATCCAAATATGTTATTACATATTCATGCATCTTATCCTGACTCGTCCTAACCATACACTTAGAAACAAAATATTTATCATGCTTTATTCCGGTGCAATCATATCCTAGTAAACATAAGATTTAAAAGAACTGAAAACTATATATAGGATAGAGAAACATTAGTTAAATTTTATTTAATTCATACTACATTTAATACGAACGCGCACATAATAGTCTCATATTTACTTCATAACATGTCTCAAGAAGGAGATTCATGCTACATTTAATTATTTTCTTATACTATTTAAGCACGAGTGGAATAAAATTTACTCGTAGTAAACTTAGTTCACAATAATACAACACACGTCATATACTACATTTATTCTTGATTTCAATGACTTTAATGAACTCACTTGGATTTATGTTATCCCAAGAATAGTCAGTGTAGAGCTTCGTTTGGGAATAAACGAGATATAGATAGTTTAGTACCTTATGCTCCTTATTCCGTGTTTGAGTGTAGGATATGAGCAGTTATCTGTTGGATGTAGGAAGCTCTGATACCACTTTGTTGGATGTAGGAAGCTCTGATACCACTTTGTTGGATTTAGGAAGAGGTTAGTAGGCGAAGTGTTTGGTGGGTTAGTTTGGTGGAAGAGGAAGTGATGGTAATGTTAGAGAGAGTATGGAAACACAATGAAAATGAACTTAAATTGATTTTGCTTAATACAAAGTGGTGGAGGACAACAATTAGATACACTTTAGTACATTACATAGAAGACTTAATAGAAACCTTCATTGGAGAGACATACAAGGACACTTGGTAGGACCCTTACTTGGACACTTGCTCAATGCTATAGTACAACTTCATATTTTTATGGAGTGTAGGAGGATTCTAGATTGCATCATCTAGAGATTTCTCTAACTAGAAGTATCCTAGATATTTTGTGGAATAATTCTAGTAACACACACTTCACTCATATTCTAGACACTTCCACTAATTCTCTAGCTAGTTGGACTTTACCCACTAACTAAACTAATACAATGATTATTGAACTTCATGACTTAACTAATAGAATTATTATGGGCTTCAAATATAAATTGGGCTAAATCAAGTTTAGCCTCCAACACCCCCTCTTAAACTTGATTTAGCATTGTAGCTTGAAGGGGTGAAACTAAATCTCTTTGTGAGCTTCATCTCCTTCAAATGCAATGGTCTTCAATGCTATCTCCATGGATGTGAGAATATTTAACTTCTTCTTATCTTCTTAATATTCTTAAGTAATGTCTTGAATTCTCAATGGTTTCTTGTCTCCATGATTTGAGACTTAATCTCTTTCATCCGAACATCCTCACTCGCATCAAAGAACTTCTTCATATTTTTCCATCCCGTGTCAAATGTAAAATTCTCGAATTCAAATGGATGAAATAGTGACTTCTCACTTCATCATCATGTGGCTCATGGAATGACTTGAATTCTTCTAGCACCTATTTTCGACTATCTTCTTGGACGTCCTCCACTATGTGTTCTCTAACATCTTGATGACCTTCTTCATCTTGAGTCTTTAACGTCGTCTCTTACTTTTTGTCTTCCATGGCACAATTATCTTGATCCTCACGCGCCTCAACATCCTCCTGCTCGATGCAATTTTGCATTTCTTCTACCTCAATGTCTCCTTTGTATTCATGCTTCTCATCAAGCTCGTCGTTGTTGGTGGGAAAGATCGTATCTTTACTTGACACAATGGGGTCAAGTTTCATCAATGTTTTATTTGGAGATTTTGTAATCACTTCAACAACTTGCTCTTGGTGAGCCATTAACAATTTATGATATTCCCCTTGACTTCTTTCAACAAAATTCACTTTTTTCGTGCACATGGTTAGGGTTAATTCTACACTCGGAAGCGTAATGACCAAAATCATAACATTTGTCACACAACACGTGAGATTTGTCATACCTTTGCCTTCCACCTTCCCTTGGTGAGTGGGAACTTTGGCCCATCTCCTCTTGATAAGATGGATTGTAATCTCCTATAGCGTCTCTTCGTCCTTTTTGATTTTCTCCATGTCCACGTCCTCCTCGCCATTCCTCATTGATATATTTCTTCTCCAACTTAGGTTGCTTTGTAGCGCCATTGAATCTTCTTTCCTCCTCTTCATTCTTTCCTCATGAGCTCGTAGCGAGCCCATAAGTTATCAATGGACAACTTGCTAACATCTCTACCTTCTTCAATGGCTACAACAACATGCTCAAAATCACAAGACAAAGAGCGTAATATTTTCTCAACAATATAGGTGTCACTTAAACTTTCATCTCCATATTTATTCATTTGATTAGGAACGGCCAAAAAACGAGAAAATTAATTCAAAATTGTTTCCGAATTATTCATGTGGAGAGATTCAAACTCACCTCTTAGGATTTGGAGTTTTAGCTTCTTGAATCTCTCACCGCCCTTTTGAGAGTTTTGGAGAATCTCCCAAGCTCTCCACTACAGGAAATATTTCTAAAAACGACGCTCTTAAAGTGTCTTTTTTCTATCCTTTCCCGTCGTTTTTAATAAATACGACGGTTTACCCACCCGCCGTATCGGACGACGTAGTTTTTTAGTAAAGGATGGTCGTGTTTCTGTCGTTTTTTGTCATACAACGGTTTTAAATTAAGCGTCATTTATATTAACTAAAACGACGGTCTTTTAAATCGCCATATTGGTAGTAAGAACGGTATCTTTATACCGTCGTACTTATTAAGTACGACAGTAATATTTTCTGTCGTATAACAATTTACTACGGTCTTTATAAACGTTGTATATTCGGTTATTGCATAGAATGGAAATACACATACACAAACTAAACTAGTAATCACACTTCTGGAAAACAATCACAGTTACAAAATATACACCAATATATCGAAAATTTCATTCATTCCTGAAGCGTTTTCACATTCATCATTCATTCCTTAACTGGTTTTTGCAATAAATTTCACAAAAAAATACAACTACGGAGTACTAAGTTCATATCCGACTAACTGCCAATATCTCAAACTACTTGGCACACGTACTATACAAAATAAAATAAGTTGTCCCTGAATATTGAGATGCAGCTAAATCTAACAGTGGCGTGCCCTTCCATGACTATTTTGATGCCAGTTTGCCCATTTTAGTTTGTATGTTCTGCAACATAATAATAATAGAAATGATATTCAATACTCATATTTGAAATAAGAACCTAATGAAAAAGGCAGATGTAACTGAATAAACAAAGATGAAATGTGCAGCAAATAGTGTAGTTGCTATCAATACTACAATTCTCAATAATCTTAAAAATTGCCAATTTTGTGTAAACAACATCAGCCATCATGAGATTGATCATCTTTGTAGCAACTGAATGCAAACAACTTGAGTATCCATTTCAATAGGAATGCTTTATCTTAATGTGAACAAATACACACTCTCCCTAGCAGGCTGGTTTCTCAAGCTCCTAGTTAGTGTAGCACTTTAGGTGAACCAACACCAACTATGAGTGATTGGCCTTTAATAGACTTGGGAGTTGTGTTAACTCTTATTATCTGTATTTTACTGAGACGATGTTAAATATAAGGTTCAGTTTCACTTCAAAATTATCATTTTACTTAATTCAGAAAATTGTACACCAATTATACTTAATTCAGATTAAGTATGAGTCTACGGGGTACTGCGGAGGGCTAATGAGAGAGAAGACATAGAGTTAATAGGCAACATTGTAATGACCAACATTTTTGTTGGGGTAAAAGGCACTTTCACCCCCTCATGTCGGGATGAAGACACTTTCACCCTTCCAATTTAGGAGATGACACGTTCACCCCCTTAGTGAGCCAAATTCTAAGATGACTGCACTCCCTAATTGTCACATTATTTAATCTGAGGCAGGGCTCAAGCAGTGATTATAGACAAATTTGCCATCTTATAGCATAACATAACAAATTCAGGGAGTCTAATGGCATGTTTGGTTTTTTAGTATTAATGGTATTAACTAGTATTGGACTAATTATAGTACTGTGATTATTAATATTTTGTTTGGTTTGTCCTGGATTAAATTTAATACCGGTACTAAATAGTGAAAAACATGGGTTTAATACCCTATTTTAATACCCTCCCCAGGAAAGTATTAACAGGATTGGACTATTCAGTATAGTTGAAATTGAACATTAATTACACCAACAACTATTCATAATATTTTGTGCTGTACATAACCAAACACAATATTAAATATAATACAGCTAATCCAGTCCAATCCTATCCGACCTAGTCTAGTCCAGTCCAGTACAGTCCAGTCCGGCTAGTCCGGAAAACCAAACGTGACCTAAGTGTCCTGAAGTTTGAAATACAAAAGGGGAGAAAGTGTCATTTTTTGAATTGAAATGAATGAAAGTTTCTTTGTATCACCTTTTTCGTTGAAGCAAATCACGTCTTCCAAAATTCAAATTATTAAAGAAAAACTGGTAAAAAACATAAGAAAAAAGACTTTTATCTCATGTCAATTTCTTACAACGTATCCAGATTCATTAATAGGATTCAGAAGTTTGGGTGTCTTCAAATTTAGGAGACTGGCAAAACTGGAGAGAGAGGAATCCTTAGGGAAGAATAAGCCTTAATTCAATGCATTGGTTACGGGCATGTTGCATGAGCATGACGGAGTGCTGGGGTATTGGCCTTCTAGTCCATAAAAGTTATCAAAAAACAACTAATGTATTATATGATATAATACATTAGTTGTTTATAGACACCTCGATTTGTATCTAAATTTGGGACTCTTAAGATCTTATACGTTCATCTATCATATTTATGAGTAAGATGTATATGAAGGGCATGATGAGGACACTGAAAAAACATTGAACACAGTGCATTTAGCTTTAATCTGAAAAGCAACAGAGCCAATAATGACAAACTGAGTCAGGGACTTCACCTGAATATGATACGAATTTGAGAAGAATTCTCCACCTTCAAACTTGCTGACTTGATGCAGAGAAACTCGCTATGCGACAGTTCATTTGGCATTAATTTAAAAAGTCTACATTTAATATTGCTAATAATGTCAAAGTCATGGACAAACCAACAAACTAGTGGTCCTGTTAACACTGAGATCAGACTTAAAAAACAAATATATAGTAACCCGTGATTAAAGTGTACGATTGTGATGGTTTGAGATGAGCGAAACAACTAGGGAAGATAGGCTTGCTTAAGGATGATTAAGGGTAAAAAGGTGCAAAGTGCACATATCAGTACATCCAGGACTCATTTTAATAAAATTGTGCAAAAACACCACCACTCATCAATTAGCATAAATTGTAGAGTTAAAATAAAAGAAACAGGACACTGAACCATGAAACTAAGTATCACTGAACTTCATAGACAACACTTCATCAAACAATAGAGAATGAAAATCAATTTAAGGTAAACAGAGACGCAGAGTGTAGAGCAGGAACATATATGAGGTAACCATGACTCAGTTTGTCATCATTGGCTCTTACATAAGAACAAACACGTACCAAGTTCTCAGGGAATCATACCTAAAACCCATACCTCTAAAGCTAAAAATTCGGGCTTCTCTTCTCTGCGAACACAACGCATCCCCTGCGCTTCTAGGTTCCGAATCAAACCCGTCTTTTACAGTAATTGTAAGCTTGAATTATAACACATTTTGTTGTCAATTTTAAGAACTTAGCAGGGGAAATTAAACACTGTATAGTAATTTGCTTTGGGTTCTATTCTAAATTGCCTATCTTTCTGGTTAATTGAAGTCAATTTTTAACTAGATTATGTTGATCTGAGTTGCAAAACTCTAACCAAATAACCTTTCTTGGTTTTAGAGGACACTTCCCGTCACTTCGTGTTTGCAACCTTCACCACCTCATCACCAATCATTGTGATTCATCTATAGGATCATCCGTATGAAGTTCCTCATAAAGTTGGATGGTCCATGTTTTATTTAATGGGAAAAACGAATCAGATAATTATAGAAAAGGAGAGATGAGATAACAGAGAAAACCCATTAGTAACAAGTTTAATATATAAAGAACCATGATTTTCTGCACTACAATCAAGAATCCGGTTCTTAGGTTACATGCGCTTCTTGATCATGATTCTCGTTCATCTTGGTTATAACAACTCATGAACTTGCAGCTGATTGAATCTGATCAAGTAATAGCACAAGTTTTTGTAAATGGTTTGATTGTCTAATTACCGGGTCAATAATTCTATAACCATAATAGTACATTAGTAAAGTTTGGGAGTGTTGTTTCAGGAACAAATTATTGAATACATTATCGTAAGACAGACACACAAACACAATTTGCTTAAGTGCTCCAAAATAACCATGTATCTTCCTGGTAATGGTTTGTTTTTTACTAATCGAATCTAGAAATATCTTAAATAGGATCATGTGGTTGATTCTTCTACTTCCCTCTACTGTTTACATGTAGAACTTTGTATTGCTTCTTACCCCATCAAATTGATCCATCAATTGTAAAGACATAAACTACATATAAAAACACTGTTCCCAGAATAAGCCATCAAAGTCTCAAATTGGATAAAGAAACACAAATTGACGCAGAATCTAAAATCATACTAGTAACTCAAATCGAATTCAGAAACCCTAGGTAAAAGTACCTCTTCTCGGATGGACTCTCCAATGGACGCATAACTATAATAGCTCTTGGTATTTTCCGTTTGATTCACCAACCCAACAATTTTTCCTGTTGGCCTATTCAATTTTGCCTGTTCTGCAATCGATTCACAAACCCAGAAGTTTTCCTAATTTAAATTGAACAGATTGAAGAGGAGAGACTAAGGAGAAGAGAAGACATCGACGACTTACCTCCTTAGTGATGCGTTCCCAGGAGGAGATGACACACGCGTTCTCTGGACGAGAGAAGAAGGAGATGGAGGTGAGTTAGGGACGGGGACGGGGAGTCTCGTCAGTCGGTCGCTGACCTATGTTGGGAGAAGAATCCTTTTTTTATGAATAATTGGAAGAAGAATCGTGTATTAAAACAATTTCATACGGTGGGCGGGAGAGTAAATTTTTTGGGGCGGGAGAGTCAAAAAATTTGGAAGTCATAATTAATGATACATATGACGGTTAGAAAAGCCAACCGTGGTAAACTATTAATAAATACGACGGTCTAATATTGGAACGTTGTAATTAATAAATATACGACGGTTCAAACGGAACCGCCGTATTTAAAATTAAATACGACGGTAAGTTCTTTCTGAACGTCGTTTTAAGGCATTTTTCCTGTAGTGTCTCTTGGAAGTGGTTGCAAAAAATATCTTCTCAAGCATGTTGTCATCTAAGGAAGAATGGATGAGGGCAAGAGCTTTTTTATCTTTCTTACGTACCTCTTCTAATTCATCTTTTTTTATTTTTTTTTTGGGAAACTTATTCCACACATGAGAAAGGAAATGACAATATTACTCCCATATGAAAGGAAGTTGTGAGCATAGTTGGTAAAATACAGTATGAAAATATACGTGGTGCGGTACATACGAGGATTATACAATCTTTTGTTAAAATTCCGTAACTAAATGTTCAGGTTACAAATACAAGATAAGCATGATTCAAGTTTTCAAAACTTACAAGTATAATTCGTAAGCTAGTTATTCATTCGCGAATTAAAATATTGACTCATTTCTTAGTATTGTAACACATGCAACGAGTTCCTTATATCCCATATTGCTATCTTCTCGTCGATTCTTTCAAATATTTTTTACTTATTTTGTAAATTATGCATTCATTAATTTTGTTTATTGACTCATATGCTAACATATTTTTGTTTAAAAAATATAACAATGTGCTTATTAAAATAATTGAGACTAAATATGATGTTAAAAATATATAAAACAAAAAATCAAAATTTCATAATTAAAGTAACATTTTTATTGCATTGTTCCATCAAATTGTAAGTGGAAGAAGTTTTTTAAATGGAATTAAATAAACTAAGTAATATTTTGATGATATCTTCACCACATCCCTCTTAGGAGCTCCAACTGAGTAACACTCGACTAATCAAGATGGAATGACACTAGCAGCAATGATCTAAATTATCTTTTGAGAAAAAATTAGGATCTAGCAGCAGCGATCTAAACTAGGGTATATCTTTTGAGTAAGAATTAGGATCGTGAGAGGATGAAGATCTGTGGCCATTACTTACTAATATTTTTATGCTATGTATAACTAATATAAAATATCTAGTATATTAGTTATATATATCAAAAAATAATTGGTTTTATATACGGCTTAAAACGTGTCGTGTTGGGTTTTGAGAGTCAACCCACATCCGACTTGTTTAGCGTCGTTTCTAATCGTGTCGGCCCATTTATGACCCATAACCATATGACTAAACCCAAAACCTATAACTTCGTGTCATGCTCGTGTCGGGTAGTCGTGTCAATACGCATTTTGCGGGCTCTATTCCAACCAAACAGTAAGAAAAAAAATACTTACCCAGTACAATCATATCCGAGTATATATTTATCTCCATAACTTTTATCCCTTACCAAACGAGGCCTAGTATATTTTATTTCGAGGATAAACAAATAAAGGAGAGTAAGAAATAGTTTGAAAATGTAACCGAAACACAAATTCAATCTCAGACGCTTGGATACATACATCTATGGTGACCCAACATCATCATCAAGCTTCACTCTTCTCCCTGAGAAGAACAAAACAAAATCGCCTCTCTAAACCCCACCAACCATCTTCTCACAGATCTATAATCGACCAATGCAGATCAGGACCGGGAAAGACGACACCGAAAAATTTCCTTACCTACCACCCTTTCTATCATCCACCGCCGCTTCCATGTTCGGCGATCAAGGTTTGGGCTAAACCCCCTTTAAATCCCTACTCCTTGATCTTTCAATTGATCTTCTGATGTGGTTTTGATTTTGATTTTTCCAATGTTTGATTAATTTTTCAAGGTTCTTCTGAAAGTGGGTTGTTCGGGAACCGCCATCAGAGCCTCCTCACCGATTCTTTGGACTTGTACGGGAGGACTCTGATGATGGCCAGAGAGAGGGAGAAGAGGAAGATCAGGGCGGCGGCGAGAACTTGAAGCTGAGGTGATTTCGGAGTTGCTGATGGAGACGGATGATCTCAAGCGCCGTCGATGCTGGACACCCAATTTCTGCCACCAGAGGGCTCCGATCTTGAGTAAGCGTGAGAGGTTCGGGTTGGGAGTTGATCATGGGAGCTCGTCATCGGCGATTAGTCGGATGAAGGGAGCTGCAATTGACGGCAAGTGGAGCCTGGTGGCTGCGAGAGAAATTCTCGAGGCTTATCCATTTCAAAGGCAGCCAGGAACTGCAACTGCTTTTGCATCTGCTGCTGCTAAACCGAGCAATGAATGTGCTAACAAAGGAAAAGTTATACTATTGGTGAGTCTAGAAAATCCAACTATTTCTTTATATTGTTTTGGTTTGTTTACACTCACACAACTACATGCGATGAAAATGGAGGATCTAATGAATAGGAATGATACCGCAATTTTGTTAGATTAAGCGTATTATTCGTTTCATCATTACTCTTCTCATATATTATTGAATTTGGTTCATAAAATATGTTTTAAGTGTTGTCACTATTATGAAATTGCTGTTCCTAAGTCGATATTTTGAGTGTGCGGATTGGTGAGAAAGTAGTGCCCTGAGAGCACGGGTTATGCACGGTTATTACTAAGAGAAATATATGAAGTTGCTATGTTGATTGATTTCTTTCTCTTAGAATGGTGAATTTTGTGTTAGATTGTGTGAATAATAAAATTTCAATCATGATAGGAAACTTTTGAAATATAAACGTAGCGGTTAGAAGATTGGTCATGATACCTATGCGTGTTTGAATCTTGGCAGTTTGCAAAGGACATGTTGTGCTATTGGTGAATCTTGAAAATTCAACTAATTCTTCAAATCGGCTCATAGTCTGCTTTTCCCAAATTGTTTGGTTATGTCCCATATGTAGGACTCACAGACTGACACTGACACAACTTCATGTGATGAAAGGTAGGGATCTTTTAGAATTATGTGGGATTATTTGATAAGAGCAATTGTTCTTAAGCGGCCTACCTAGAATCTTAGCATTTAGAAAACGGCAAATAATACCAATGGCGAGTCTTGAAAACCCATTTTATTAAAATTGTTTTATGGTCTTTACTTTTTCAAAATTGTTCGTCATATTCACACACACGGTGACACTGACACGTCTACATGTAATCAAACTGGAGGATCTTTTAGAATCACGTGGAATTATTTGTTACAAAGTTGATATCGTGATTGATATCATTCTCTTGGACATGGTGAAATTTGTTACATTGTGTAAAAAACAAAATAGAAAGCATGAATGAAGACTGGAAATGGCATG
This sequence comes from Linanthus parryae, assembly GCA_023055425.1. Taxonomy (NCBI): domain Eukaryota; kingdom Viridiplantae; phylum Streptophyta; class Magnoliopsida; order Ericales; family Polemoniaceae; genus Linanthus; species Linanthus parryae. The sequence goes on from JALGPY010000001.1 coordinate 131,471,473, forward strand.
TTATTGTTATGTTGTCGTTTATCCCTTCAATCACAGTGGTAAGAAGATCAATTAATAATTAGCAGCCTCACCTAAGCGTGTTTGAATCTTAGCGGCTTGAACGGGATTAAGTTATAATATTGGTGAATATCCAACAATTTATTTAAATGCGCTTCTAGTATCCATTATTTCAAGATCATTTCGCTTTGTCCATCCCTAGGACAAACACAGTGACGCTGACACACACACAGAAACAACTAAATGTGATGAAGGAGACGATCTTCCAGAATTACGTGGAATTATTTGATATAAGAGCAATTGATCCTAAGCGGCCTACCTAAGCTTGTTTCAATCTTAACTACTTTTTTTGCTTCTTCGGAAGGTCAACAAAAAACAACCACAACACAACAAAGCTAAATGAACATTTCAATCCCCAATGTGAGCAATTATCAGCCCCTTGACAGCATCATGAGCTTCATTCAATTTTAAATTTAACTTCAACCACGAGAAACAAATTACGACCATAATTATGGAGATTAAAGAAGAAAAAAAGCTTTGAGAGGAAAACTCCATGTGTGAGCTGAGTCTGCATTTTGATTCTCTGCACGTGAGATATGTTAGTATCGCAAAGCCTTTAAAAATGAAACAACAAAGCAAAAATTGGAGGTGTCATAATAAATACCAATGGAAATTGGAAGCTGAGCTTCATTTGTAGGCTTAGTGGCTGCAAAAGCCGGGAGAGTGAGATCCCGAGCATCTAAAGAGGCTTAACTGTGTCCTATAACAAGAATTGGATCAACCTAAAAATCTAGAGTGACTGCGTAGAAGTTATATCTTCCAAGAAACCACTAATGGGCCTGTCTCCATGAATGCTTAAGTCATTGATGGTAAGCTGCTGCCAAATAGGATTTGTGGAAGGATCAAGCATACGGGAAGGGATGCATATAAAGGCCCGCGCTCTTGCCAACCTGGTAGCCAAGAAAATGAACAATTGCCGATTTTGAATGAAGCTCCTGATACTGTGAAGGGGCTTATCGTTGCAGATGGATTGGTGATTGCAATGTTTATTTAGCTTCTTTGTGTTATGATTATTTTTTGTTGACCATCCGACGTAGCAAAATAAAAGAAGAAGCTAAGATTCACACAAGCTTATGTAGGCAGCTCGAGATCAATTGTTCTTATATCAAATAGTTCCACACAATTCTAAATGAACATTTCCTTCATCACATGCAGCTGTGTCCGTGTCACTGTGTGTTCAAGTTATGGACATGGTCAAATGATCTTGGAATAGTGGAGACTATAAGCCAATTTAAATAACTTGTTGGATATTCAAAATTTATCAACGTTTTAACTTATCCTGTGCTAACCGCTAAGATTGAAACAGGTTTAGGTGATCTCGGTCATGATTAATTGATCTTCTAACTACTACGATTGAAGGAATAAACGACAAATTAACGAAAAATACCATTTCTTGAGTCTTCTAACAAACTTAACCGTTTTCAAAATAATGATATCAATCTGTATCAAATAATTTAACATGATTCCAGAAGATCATCCATTTTTATTACTTGTAGACATATCAATGTCAAGGCGTGTAAGAATACGACAAACAATTTTGAGAAAGTATAGACCATAAGTCAATTTAAAAAAAATGGTTTTCAAGACTCCATTAGTATTATTTGTTCTTTTCTATATAATAAGATTCAAACAACCTAGGTAGACCAATTGCTCTTATCAAATAATCCCACATAGTTCTACAAGATCCCTACCTTTCTCCACATGCAGTTGTGTTAGCGTCAGTGTGTGTGCTACGTATGGAACATAACCAAACAATCATGAGAAATGAAGACTATAAGCCAATTTTAAGAATTATTTTCAAGATTCACTAATAGTACACCTTGTCCTTTGCAAACCACGAAAATTCAAACATCAACTTCTAACCGCTACGATTGGAGGATAAACGACAACATATCCGTTCACAAGTTTTCTATAATTATAAAATTTTGTTTTTCACACAATCTACCACAAAATTCACCATTCCAAGAAAAAGAAATCAATCAACATAGCAACTTTCCATATTTCTCATATGATAATAGCGAACCACCCGTGCTCTCAATGGCACTACTTCCTCACCAGTTCGCACACTCGAAACATTGAAATAGGAATGACAATTTCATAATAATGGCAACACTTAGAACTTATTTAATGAACCAAATTCAGTGACATATGAGAAGAGAAAGGATCAAACGAACAATAAGCTCAATCTAACAAAATCGCGGTATCATAACTATTCATTAGACCCTCCATTTTCATGACATGTAGCTCTGTCAGTGTTAGTGTCGGTGTGTGTCCAAGGTATAAACAGAGCCAAAACAATATAAAAATATAGTTGGATTTTCAAGACTCACCAATGATATAACATGTCGCTAGAACCTTCATTGCTTGGTTTACCAGCAGCAGCAGCAGATGCAAAAGTAGTTGCAGCACCTGGCTGCCTCTGAAATGGAACAGCCCGGAGAACTTCCCCGGCAGCTCCCACCGGCTCCGGCCGAATCATTGCCGGCGATGAGCTCCCAGGATCAACTCCCGACCCGAACATCTCAAGTTTGCTCGAGACCGGAGCACCCTTAACTTCCGGCGGCGGAAACTGGGTGTCCAGCATCGAGAACCCTTCTCCAGCGGCGGCGATGCGGCGGCATTTGAGATCATCCGTCTCCATCAGCAACACCGAGATCACTTCAGCTTCGAGCTCTCGCTGCCGCAAGAGCGCACCCTGCAAGATCTCCTCCCGGATCTTCATCTTCTCCCTCTCTCTCGCCATCATTAGAGTCCTCACATCCAAGTCCAGCGATTTAGTCAAGAGGCCGGTGGCTGTTTCCGAACAACCCACCTGCAGATTAACCCAGAAAATTAATCAAAGACCGGAGAAATCAAGATCAAACCCACATCGGAAGATCGATTGAGAGATCAATTTGAAGTTAGTTTAGCCCAAACCTTGATCTCCGAACATGGCGGCGGTTGCGGAGGAGGATTGGGTGGGTGGTAGGTAAGGCTATTTTACGGCGTTCATTTGGTCGATTTTATTGGTTTTGAAGGGCGATTTGGTTTGTGTTGTTTTGTTGTTGGTTCTCAAGTGAGAAGTGTGAAATACTTATATGATGAAGAAATGATGTTGGATCACGTTGGAGATGTATCCAACCGCCGAGATTGGAAGTGGGGTTTCCGTTACATTTTCGAACTACAAATCCTCTGCCCTATCTATCTTATCACTCTTTCCTTTTTTTATATCCGCAATTTGTTCTCATATGGCAATTTAACAAATAAGTAATTCCAAAATGGCTGCAAGGGGGCTGTGCTTGCCGAGGACCTCGATTAGGAAGAATAGTCCGACCAGAAGGAGGTCTCGACGTAGGGTCGGGGCTTCGTGAAGCTAATCTTGCTTCCCCGCGAGCTTCGGCAAGCACAACGCGAAGCCCTGAGCTTCTCTGCAAACAAGCTGCCGTTGCCTGTTTTTATGAGAAACTAGTTGGTATCCCGCGCCATGGCGCAGGCATGGTATCCAAATATTCTGTATTAATCAACAATTTTGAGAGATATTAGTATGTTAGTAGATTCAAATAAGATATGTAATTTCTTTTGTGACCAAAGTTAAGAACAACATTGATGGATGGAAAGGACTATGCCAAACTCAATAAGATATGAATTAATGCATCTTATTTTCCCGAGAGTTTCATGTGAAAATTAGTTCTACCAAACAGTGGTCTCAAACACATATTAAAGGGAACAAAATTTAAAACATAAGAGAAAATAGATTAATAAAGTGTCAACGTTCTTTCTGTAACCTCGGGCCTTTGTATATTATACGAAATTCACTTTGTATTTCTAGACAAAATTATGTTTATATAGCGATATCGTAGGTTTAATATAATATATTATCAACTACATAATTTATTGGTGCATTTAATTAATAAATATAACATTTACACTTAACCCATATAGGGGCATCAACATATTCTGCTTTTATGCGTTTTACACTTGAGATTATTTTAATTTTCCCTATCTACGAAACAAAACCCAAAAGCTGATACAGATTTATTTCGATGAAAAAATAGAATAGCTTGTGCTAGAATTCTAAGCAAAATATGGTCATAAGATACATTAACAGTTGATAAACTAAAAGGTATTTATAAGATTATAATGTAACATATAATCTCATATAAGTGACTGTATCGTAGTTGTTGTCAACATATTTGCATGTGAATCCCCAAAAAAAAATTGCATGTGAAAAATACATGAACTTCATAAGGTTTGGCAATGTATGTTGCATTTTTTAGCTAAATTAACTATTTTGAACTTCAGAAGTATTGCGAATTATTTTTTCTTATATTTTATTTTTCCGTTGTAGCAAAAAAAAAAGAATTATTTGAGCACCAAAAGTCAAGTTTGATGAGAGTTTTAATTCATTATCCAGGCTCTATTTTACTGGTATTAATCATCCAAACATTAAAGTTCGCCAATAGATTCATCCTTTCCTAATTAACATAGAACTTTTTAATAGAATGAATAATCAAATTGTATACCAAGTGAAATTTAAGTTCAATTTTGAAGACACTGCAAGTAATAAGATAAGTGACTCGAGCACTTAGGCTCCGTTATCTTTTACTTAATTTAAGGCGTTTTTTTTCTATTTTTAGTAACATATTAAAAGGGTGTTTACTTTGAAAATGTTAAAATTTCTAAAAATGTATAGCATGTTATGAAATATGTTATTGGACTAATGTGAATATCCACCACATAGTTCGTATATTTTGTATAATTATATTCTGGTCCATAAGCCCACCTAATCCCTATATAAGGAGGCTTAGGGTTGGAGAATAATACACCTCTGAATACTCTCCTCCTTACATCCTCTCTCAATTCTCATTTCACAATACGTTATCAGCACGACGGCTCATCAAAGAAGGGAGATCGACAGAGAACATATGAACTGAACAAAAGGTGTGATATGCATCACGTCGAACACAGAAGCATCTACCACATGGGTAACGATTTTTTGTTTCGTTTCATACCTTCTGTTCATAATTTCATGAGTTATTTTGTACAAGTTTCATTAAGTATGATTTATTGCAAATGAGGGACGCAATAAGCCTATTCTAAAAGTGGAGGTTGCAATGTGTTAGTTTCGGCATACTGGAGGTATGCATTAAGTAATTAAGCTTTTAAGAAAAGGTAAATAATCGAGTCAAACCCAATACTACGAGATCCTGTTAATATTGATTAACTACTTCCTAACTTTTTATTGTTGAGAACAACATATGAATCTCCATGCCAAGTCTTCGTTGAAGTGAGGCCTTAGTAAAAGAACATGGATATGGAACTGTGCTAGGTTAAGCCCAACACCATTCTGCCTAATACTATATATGAAGTCACTGTTTCAGGTGGATGTGAGGTGAATATTTTATTTGCTTCTTTTTCCTAACTGTAAAATCAGACAAATAAAATCAATTGTAGGGGTTCTTTTTGTCTCTTTTTCGTTACAATTTGTAGGGGTTGTCTCCATTACCCACTGTAACAAGGTACTTTGATACTTGGTATTAATATTTGTTCTTGCATATTGATGTAAATTTCACAAAGAGCAACCTCCAGAAGAGGTTGCTTCTCCTGACCACTCTTAGTAGGTCGATTTAAATATTAGGTACTGATGCAATAACAAGGAGTATGTTTTCACACCTGAAGTTGTGAACTATATGCTGATCTGATCGTAACATAATGTTACGATGCAATTTTTTATCTATGACCTGAAGTCATGCTAGATCTCCAGCAGAGGTGTCTAAAAATCTTAAAACGCTTGTTATTATCAAACCTCCTGAAGAAATAGCGTTCTTTGTTTTTCTAATTTAGTTTATTTCTTATGCACTTCAATTTTACGTACTCCATTTTTTTTACTTATTATGGATGAACAAGAATCTCTGGAAGAAGTTTCGTTGTGGCTATTGATAATCTTATATATAGCCAAGTAATTTGTTCCCGAAGTAACAAATTACATGCAAGCCCTCATAACCAGAAGTTATGAATCCTATAACCTGAAGTTATAGAACATTCCAATTATAATCTCCTGAAGAGATTTCTACAATTGACATAACAATCAACCCTCCTGAAGATGATGATGAATTACTTTTTTTGTATTTTTCGGTCGAAACAGAACATCCAGAAGATGTCCTTATTCAATGAGTTTTCTTTGGATAAAAGCTATGATTATGCTTTTAAAGTCATATTTTCATAACATAAGTTATGAAAAATATGACGATACTTATAACATGGTGTTATAAAGTTGTGTCAAAATATCTCCCTGAAGAGAGAATTTACACTCATCGAACCCGAAGTTTCGATTGTGCACTTTTATTTTTCTTTGTTAATTTAAATTTTTTTGTGTAATTTTATCTATTTCTTCTATTACTTTTAGTATCTTAAAGGATGAAAATAAGGATCTCCCGTAGAGATTTTTTTCTCCTATGTTTACATAAATCATGTCTAGCTAATTATCATATCGTAGACATGCCATTGCAAATGACTGATCATTTGAGCCCATTTCAAGAAGTCAATGGTAGTGAATTCCCCGAAGAGAATCACTTTGTTATATAAGGTAGAAATCCACCTGACTATAGAGGCGGTCAAGGTTGTGGACGTAAAAACCTCTAATAGGGATACTTTTATATATTGGTGTTTATTTTTCTACACAAGTACATATGAGACAAATTGATGCCTGAAGCATTTACGAAATATCATTATGGTTATGATCATATTGCTCACGTCATGAGGGGGAGAATGGGTCCTATTACATGACATGAGCCAAAATATAATTGTCTCTACGGGTATGTATTAATGCTAAATCTCAACAAAATGGATAGCTTCTCGACTAATGGGTGTCGGTTTGGGTATATACTTTAAGCATAAAAGGGTTGCTTGTGTACATATGTTGATCTCAAGAAAAGGAACGTAATTCAAAGCATCTAAAAAAAGTTGGGATATGAATATATTGCTCTACAAGATGGGAAAACAAGATTGCGAGAAAAATCTTGAAAGATTGTCATTAGTATGGATCAAAACCAACGTTGGTAACCAAATAGCCCTGGAAGAGGCATATAGCTGTGGAAGTAGCTAAAGGTACCCTAATACAATCTTATAATCCTACAATTAATGATTAGTATACTAAGCGTTATACAAATCATATGGGTTAAAGGGAAAAGTGTTGACTAGATAATCAATGGCCAAAAGAAAGTCAACAAATGCATAGAAGATTGATGGGGTAAATAAATTGAATATGTAGAGCAATAAAGTGTAATAGTCAAAGTACTAACAACCTCAAGCATAAATTACAATATATGCATAAACTACATATCCGCTTTTAAGGGTGGGATTTTTGAAGATATCGTATATCCGCCGTTAAGCGTGGGATCTATGTTGAGACTGCGAATCCGCTGGTATGCGTGGGATTTTTCTTGAGGTTTATATCCGCTTTTAAGCGTGGGACTTATAAAATGAGAGACATGATATGGTATGGATCATCATATATCCTCATAAATACAATCATCTCGTGGTGAGAATGATGATGATGTTGTCTTAGTGTCAGGGACTAAGGAACAACAAAATATGGGTTGGAAAGTAACTAGTTACAAATACTATCGTAAGAATCACAAATTTGTGAAATTCCATGGAGGTTGGTTCCCATGAAAATATATTATTTGCCTGAAGCAAATCAAAAGTGTACAATCGCAAGTAGTTTTAGGTGCATATACATTTTATTATGTTTTTGTAATTGTATATTATTAGATTTTAGTCTTGCAATGGTTTTGTTTGTCAGGTAACAATGTGTTACCAAGAGGCGGAGAACCAATCCAAAGACGTCACTCTTTTTCCTTCGCTACGGTTTTTATCCCACATAATTTTTCTAAGCAAGGTTTTAACGAGGCTACAAAGATTATTAAGATGCGTTCCAGAAGACTGTCATCAACGATGCTGAGCAAAATACAATTCACCGATGTACTCTTTTTCCTTAGTCGTTGATTTTTTTCCCACTGGATTTTTCATGACAAGATTTTAATGAGGCATCGTAGTGGTGAATATTCAAGGGGGAGCGTTATGAAATATGTTATTGGACTAATGTGAATATCCACCACATAGTTCGGTTTATTTTGTATAATTATATTCTAGTCCAGAAGCCCACATAATTCCTATATAAGGAGGCTTAGGGTTGAAGAATAATACACCTCACAATACTCTCCTCCTTACATCTTGTCTCTCTCAATTCTCGTTTTCTAAAGCTGGCTTTTTTATTTTTTAATAAGACTTTAGAAATGCGAGTCTTTTCTGACTTGATGTGTTTGCACCAAATACTATTTTTTTTAGACGAAATTGAAGTAAACTCAGCATTAGATATTTTTCTACAAAGATACATAAATTAAATATAAGAAGTAGTCTTTTCATGGCTTCAAATCTCGTTACTTTTTCCATCTTAAACAATTTAACGAATGAATTAGGAGTGTACTAATCAACATTACTTTTCCTAAAAAGATTGCTATACATTTTTAGAAATTTTAAAATTTTCAAAGTAAACACCCTTTTAATATGTTACTAAGAATAGAGAAAAAAAGCCTTAAATTAAGTAAAAGATAGCGGAGCCTAAGTGCTCGAGTCACTTATCTTATTACTTGAAGTGTCTTCAAAATTGAACTTAAATTTCACTTGATTATACAATTTGATTATTCATTTTATTAAAATGTGCAATATTAATAAGGAAAGGATGAATCTATTGGCGAACTTTGATGTTTGGATGATAAATACCAGTAAAATAGAGCCTGGATAATGAATTAAAACTCTTATCAAACTTGACTTTTGGTTCTCAAATAATTCGCAATACTTCTGAAGTTCAAAATAGTTAATTTAGCCAAAAAAAGCAACATACATTGCCAAACCTTATGAAGTTCATGTATTTTTCACATGCAATTTTTTCGGGGATTCACATGCAAATATGTTGACAACAACTATGATACAGTCATTTATATGAGAATATATGTTACACTATAATCCTAAATACCTTTTAGTTTATCAACTGTTAATTTATCTTATGACCATATTTTGCTTAGAATTCTAGCACAAGCTATTCTATTTTTTCATCGAAATATCAGCTTTTGGGTTTTGTTTCGTGGATAGGGAAAATTAAAATAATCTCAAGTGTAAAACGCATAAAAGCAGAATATGTTGATGCCCCTACATGAATGTGGGTTAAGTGTAAATGTTATATTTATTAATTAAATGCACCAATAAATTATGTAGTTGATAATATATTATATTACAACTACGATATCGGTATATAAACATAATTTTGTCTAGAAATACAAAGTGAATTTCGTATAATATACAAAGGCCCGAGGTTACAAAAAGAACGTTGACACTTTATTCATCTATTTTCTCTTATGTTCTAAATTTTGTTCCCTTTAATATGAGTTTGAGACCACTGTTTGGTAGAACTAATTTTCACATGAAACTCTCGGGAAAGTAAGATGCATTAATTCATATCTTATTGAGTTTGGCATAGTCCTTTCCATCCATGAATGTAGTTCTTAACTGTGGTCACAAAAGAAATTACATATCTTATTTGAATCTACTAACATACTAATATCTCTCAAAATTGTTGATTAATACAGAATATTTGGGTACCATGCCCGCGCCATGGCGCGGGGTACCGACTAGTTTCTCATAAAAATAAGTAACGGCAGCTTCTTTGCAGAGAAGCCCAGGGCTACGCAGTGTGCTTGCCGAAGCTCGCGGGGATGCAAGATTAGCTTCGCGAAGCCCCGACCCCACGCCGAGACCTCCTTCTGGGCGGATTATTCTTCCTAATCGAGGTCCTCGGCAAGCACAGCCCCCTTGCAGCCATTTTGGCATTACCTATTTGTTGAATTGCCATATGAGAACAAATTGCCGATATTAAAAAAGGAAGAGTGATAAGATAGATAGGGGAGAGGATTAGTAGTTCGAAAATGTAACGGAAACCCAGGGCCGGCCCTAGATTTTCATGGGCCCTAGGCGATGTTGGAGGCGGGGCCCTTTATGACATAAACATTATTTTGTCATATTAGTAGATAATTTATATAGGATGATAAGTTTAAAAGAAGGTATAGAATAAGATCATCAAAATTGAAGGCTAAGAATTAAGAACTACTCATGGCTATGATCCAAATCAGTTAATATTTTTACGGAGTTAAATCTACCATATCAGTTATCTTCATACCAAATATTTTTGCTCTTATCATTGTATTATGAATTTACTATATTACACATGCTACAAAAACATTATGGGCCCCTTGGGATCGTGACACTAGGCCCACCACTTAATTTGTCTACCGGATGGGCCGACCCTAAACCCCACTTCCAATCTCGGCGGTTGGATACATATCCAACGTGATCCAACATCATTTCTTCATCATATAAGTACTTCACACTTCTCACTTGAGAACCAACAACAAAACAACACAAACCAAATCGCCCCTCAAAACCAATAAAATCGACCAAATGAACGCCGGAAAATCGCCTTACCTACCACCCACCCAATCCTCCTCCGCAACCGCCGCCATGTTCCGCGATCAAGGTTTGGGCTAAACCCACTTCAAATTGATCTCTCAATCGATCTTCCGATGTGGGTTTGATCTTGATTTCTCCGATCTTCGATTAATTTTTCTGGGTTCTTCTGCAGGTTGGTTGTTCGGAAACAGCAACTGGAGCCTCTTGACTGAGTCGCTGGACTTGGACGTGAGGACTCTAATGATGGCGAGAGAGAGGGAGAAGATGAAGATCCGGGAGGAGATCCTGCAGGGTGCGCTCTTGCGGCGGCGAGAGCTCGAAGCTGAAGTGATCTCGGAGTTGCTAATGGAGACGGATGAGCTCAAACGCCGCCGCATCCCCGCCGCCGGAGAAGGGTTGTCGATGCTGGACACCCAGTTTCCGCCGCCGGAAGTTAAGGGTGCTCCGGTATCGAGCAAGCTTGAGATGTTCGGGTTGGGAGTTGATCGTGGGAGCTCATCGCCGGCGATGATTCAGACGGAGCCGGTGGCAGCTGCCGGCGAAGTTCTCGGGACTGTTCCATTTCAGAGGCAGCCAGGTGCTGCAACTGATTTTGCATCTGCTGCTGCTGGTAAACCAAGCAATGAAGGTTCTAGCAAAGGACATGTTATATCATTGGTGAGTCTTGAATATGACACTATATTTTTATATTGTTTTGGCTCTGTTTATACCTTGGACACACACGGACACTTACATTGACATAGCTACATGTGATGAAAATTGAGGGTCTAATGAATAGTTATGATACCGCGATTTTTATTAGATTGATCTTATTGTTCGTTTGATCATTACTCTTTTCATATGTCACTGAATTTGGTTCATTAAAGAAGTTCTAAGTGTTGCCATTATTATGAAATTGTCATTCCTATTTCGATGTTTTGAGTGTGCGGACTGGTGAGGAAGTAGTGCCATTGAGAGCATGGGTGGTTCGCTATTATAATATGAGAAATATGGAAAGTTGCTATGTTGATTGATTTCTTTCTCTTGAAATGGTTAATTTTGTTGTAGATTGTGTGAAAAACAAAATTTTATAATGATAGAAAACTTGTGAACGGATATGTTGTTGTTTATCCTCCAACCGTAGCGGTTAGAAGTTGATCATGAGCGGCCTACCTATGTTTGTTTGAATCTTCGTGGTTTGCAAAGGACAAGATGTACTATTAGTGAATCTTGAAAATAATTCTTAAAATTGGCTTTAAGTCTTCATTTCTCAAGATTGTTTAATTAAGAGAGTCAATGATGTCGCCTGAGCCTATTAAAGTGGATTGGCTAAATATTTTCCTAACTCCGTCGCGTCCAAGAATTATGCTTCAAGATTGATGTTATCATGGTATGTTCTTAGCAAATGTGGAAACAGTGTATGTGGCATCACATAAATTCAGAGCTTATTCCCTACAAAAGCTCGATTGAATTGTTTTGTTGTTCTAAATATAAAATCCCAATGGATACTGAGCTAGGTAGGTTTGGTCAACTTTACTGTGAGAAACCCTTATGGTTTGTGCGAAAACACTGTAGAACAAAGAAGAATAAACCAGAGAAGGATACGAAAACAGAGAGAATTCATTGAAACGAGATACCCTAAGGGATAGCTCATACTCAGATGGGTGATCATTAGGACACCCATCAGCTCTAGGTAATGCCAAGTAGTACCCATTGGAGTCGTCCTTCAAGGTGAACTCAAGGTGCAATTGCAATTGTGTAGGAGAGAATGAAAATGGAGTAGGCTTTATTAGAAGTCTGTTTTTACAGATCTTATATAGTTTCAACTGATCTGGTAGCAATATGCTCTTTCGATGTTATATGGATATCCTTTTTTCCTTCCTGAGTTTGATCACATACAATATTGCGTCTTACTCCTGGATTCTCTTTATCTGATACCTCGGTGTATAAGGACATTTAATATTTTGTGGAATACATTTCATTATTAGTAGAAAATGTAGTATATTTCCTAGTAGTAAAATTTAGTATATTTCCTAGTAGAAAAAAATTGCCACATTAGCGTGTGTTTAACTGATAGAAAAAAGAATCGGCAAACATAGTTTTATAAAAGGAGACCTGACCACACCATTCGGTTCAAGGGGAATTTAGTTATTTGCTATTTAAATCAAAAATTTCATCAGACTACTGAATTTGGGAATCCTTTGTCTTTTCACTATATAATTATTAATTTTGACCTTCCTTGACATAGGTCTTCTGTTTCTCGGTCCAATTACTGGTAAATCTCCATTTTAATCAGTTGTATTTACTCTAATCTGTATTAAACTGCTAATATTCTTTCTTGTCGTCGTTGATAAAGTTTCTTTATTCGATGCAGGCTAAACCTACTACTCATATGGCTACTAGTGTTGGTCCTCCGGCCAAGCGCAGATTCGAAACATTAATAACTGAAGGTGCTGATAGTAACTACCTGTCTTCAGACAACAACGCGAACAGAAACCTGAAGGTGGAATACAAGTGTAGACTATGCCAGGTAACTGCTACATGTGAGCGAGGTCTTCTGAACCATCTCAATGGGAAGAAGCACAAGTCAAAGGAACGTGCTCTCTCCAAAGGTGGCGGCAGCACATCAGCCACCGGTGGTGATGATGCTGGCCAGTCCCAGAAAAAAATGTCTCGAAACGCAAGTGCACAAATTTTTCACACTAACGAAGAGAAGGCAAAACAGAAGAAGGGTTTCACTGTTGAGGATTCCAAAATGCTGAACGACAATGTTGATGATGATGATGCTGAGGAGAGTGAAAAAGAGATGCCGGCTGAGTTTAGGAATTATTTCAAGTGATGGTGCGTGCTCTGTAGTATTGGGACTGTGAACAAGTCATTGATGGATGCACATTGCGCTGGGAGGACACACATGGCTAATTTTCTTAAAAATGGTTGTGGTCTCGTTACTATAAAGACAATGCCTGATAATGCCAGGTTTGGCGGCGATGGGAACAAGATCAGTGGAGAAACAGATGGAAAGGTGACTGATGCTGCTGAGCAGAAAAAGTGATGATGATGCTGATCAAAAAGAGATCCGCCGGATGGGAGCGAATGCATTGCTTAATCTTCTTCTTCTAGAGCTTTTTTCTTCCCATCTCATCTCTAAAGTTTCTCTATAATATTTATACATGTTTTAGTTAAATTTATTTTGATGGTTTGTAAACTTGGAACATGAGCCTGAATTCAAAGGGCTCAAAGATTTCTCATACATGTTTAAGACAGTTGCATTTATCATATCCTTATTTTCAGACAAATTTTGTTTTGTTATTTGGTACTGGTAGTTTTGTTATTTCAAAAATTTAGTGTGTGCATGCATGAAATAGACTAGAGTGTCCTGTATGAAGATTCAGACTGTCGTAGTTCACAAAATAAGCCAGCCTGAGCTGGTGGAGTTCTAGGCTTGAGGCTTGTTTGGGTAAAGTATAAGATGTGTACAAGGCATGTGTATAAGTTAGGATTTGATTGTACTAGTAATAAGGCAGGATATAAGTTACTATTAAAACCACGCCTGATAATGCTCGGCATGGCGGCGATGGGAACAAGATAAAGGTAGAAACAGTAGGAAAGGTGACTGATGATGCTGCTGAGAAAGAGATCGTCGGATGGGAGTGTTGTGATAGGGAGAGCATTAATTGCTTAAATCTTCTTCTTCTAGAGATTATTTCCCATCTCATCTCTATAATATTCATACATGTTTTAATTTATTTTGATGGTTTGTAAACTTTGAACGTGAGCCTGAATTCAAAGGGCTCAAAGAATGATAAAAGATTTCTCATACATGGTCAAGACTTGTATCCGTTTTGGATTTGGTTTCTCCGAGACTCTTTTCACCGTGATTTCTTCACCGTGATTTCAGACAGTTGCATTTATCATATCCTTATTTTCAGAAAAATTTGGTTTTGTTATTTGATAGTAGTTTTGTTATTTGAAAATTTTAGTGTTTCCATGCCTGACAGAGAGTAGAGTCTCCAATATGAAGACTGAGAACTGCCGCAGTTTACGAAATGAGCCCGCTTGGGTTGGTGGAGTTCTAAACTTAAAGGCTTGTTTGGGTTATGTATAAGAAAGAGTGTATATGGCATAAGGTATGATTGTGCTAAATTGAACATGTTATTTATATGGCAGACAAATGCTGTACAGGAGACAACATGTATAGTTTGCCCTTATACTTACCTCCTTATACTTTACCCAAACAAGGCCTAAAGGTAACGATCCCAGTCTTGGACACTGGAATCGTGAACAACCACCTGGAAGTGTCAGTTTGTCAACAATGTCAATATCATGGTCAGACGCATAACCAAAATTTGTGTGTCCGACAGTTATTGATGTCCATATCAAGTACTCTACATTCAATCAAGATAGTTCCCATTCAAAACCCAGTTGAGGTTATTTGTCAGACTGTTTTTTCAGGTACTCGAATCAACCTAGACACTCCTACAACCAAGTTTAGGCTAAAGCCAAAAGGCCTGGTTCAGCGGTTATCCAACCGTAAAGAGGTCGCTTCATAGGCAGAAATCCTAACTCATTTTTTAACAGAGAAACAGAAACAAAAAGATTATGCTGTTCAGATTAACTCCATCTGATATTTTCACAAATTAGCAAACTACCCAGCCAGAAACACTTCACAGTTGGTGATTTGTGATTGAGACCAGAAGACACAGTTGCCGTCCAATGTAAGCAGAATGATATTTTAGAAAAAACCATGACACATTCAAAAAGATAGCCTGTACACATTAATACGACATGTAAAGTTACAAAAACTATAGACATGTACAACTAGGAGAGCTGATTTTGGCATCTTTCAATCTTTGGCCACGAGAGCATAAAATTCATTCATTGTGTTACAGTCACCATTAACCCTGCAAGTGCACGTGCTCTAATTATACGAATCAGCTGCTTCCAAAGTCATGCCACCTGTAAGAATCAAAACAAAGCGACGAAGTACTATCACGCTAAAGAACCCATAACGAGGGAAAAAAGAAAAGGAGAAATAGATCCATCAAAAAAGGGGAAAAAAGGAAAAATATATCTCATCTAAACTAACTCAAACAGAGTGATACCTGAGGCAATGCTAAGGACATGCATCGAAAATCGGAGAACTAAGAGCGAGGAAGCAACTATCAATGACTACATCAATTTGGAAGTTGTTCAAATGTCCCCTAATTAAAGCATTGAATGTGAAGGAGATCTTCATGCAATTTTCCAGCTTCTTCTATCCTTCCAGAAATACCAAGATTGAGTATTAATGAATTGTAGGTTACAGATTAGGGGCAATGCCTTTATTCTGCATCTCAGTGAAAAGAGAAAGAGCCTCATCAAGTCTTCTAGACTTGCCGAAGCCATTAATCATGAGATTGTAAAGAATTATACGAGGATCAATACACGAGCAGTTTCGACATCTCCTGCTTTCCAAACACATTTATAAGAATGTTGTAGATGGCACAGTTTGGTTGGCATCCATATTTTACCATCCCCACAAGCAGATCCTTGACTTCGTCAAGCTTTCCCAGCTTTAAGAGACCGTCCATGAGAGGACCGTATGTGCAAGGAGTGGGAATGAAATCTCCACAAAGAAGATTGTAGTATAAATCAAAAGCTTTCTCCAATCTGTTACACTTCACAAGACCTGCGATGACGATGTTGTGAGTTATGGTGTTGGGCTTGCATTGATGTATGAGCATGTCGTCGACTATTTCAAGAACTTCATCAACCCTCCCTGACTTGCCAAGATCATCAAGCAACAACCCCTTCCACCAACTCTCTCCAGAAAGAGGTGTTTGTTGGTTTCCTAGCCTGGTAAAGAAAGCTCTTGATGAGCTTAAATGCATCTTCAATTCGACCATCCTTCATAATACCTGGAATAATAGTGCACGAAGTTACATCATCCGGATGTAGCATCTTTCTCATCTGGTGAAAAAACAAGAATGCCTCATTGACCCTGTTCTTTTTCATTAATCCGTGAATCACAGTATTGTAAGTGAACACATCAGGAATGCAGTTCATGATAGTATCCGATATAGCAAACTCATTGCCGTCTCCATTTCATCGTTCTTGCAGAGGCAATCCAGAAGCGTATTGAAACTAATCGTGTTGGGATTGCACCCTTGGGAAGTAATGCTCTTGAATAATTCAACAGCTGCTTGAACCTTCCCCTCTCCCCTTAATCCAGCCAATAATGTACTGTAAGTTACAACGGTGTCCAAACTCCTCGAACTTGAACACCCTTGAATATGATCAAATAAGTGTCCAAACTCCTATAGATAATTTCCTTTTGCATCACAGAGAACACAATAGCCATATCACTCACTAACCCTCCCATGACCCCTTAATAGCTCAAGCATGCAATTACATGTCTCCGTCGTGTGAACAACATTAGGTAACACAGCCACGGACTTGAAGAACGAAAATGCCTCGTCTGGTTCCGAAAATCGACTTCAAAGCCCAATATGCTGGGCCTCGGATGAGAACATACTGGGCCTCGGCCGATTAGCATCCCCATTCACTAAATTTTACGCCATTCGAAACTTTCACCACAAACCCACAAGTACCCAGATTTTTTCTCCTGTGTTTCTTCCAATTCACCATAGACCCACATGGCAAAACCTTGAAAACTCTCAGACCCAGAACTCCTTTCCCCTACTAACCCATTGCACTTGAAGAAATGCAACTGGCATTACTAATTTACTACATAACAAGCTTGCAGCCATTTTGGAATTACCTATTTGTTGAATTGCCATCTGAGAAAAAATTGCGGATATTGAAAAAAGAAAGAGTGATAAGATAGAAGGAGAGGGTTAGTAGTTCGAAAAATGTAACGGAAACCCCACTTGCAATCTCGGCGGTTGGATACAAATCCAACGTGATCCAACATCATTTCATCACCATATAAGTACTTCACTCTTCTCACTTGAGAACCTAACACAACACAACACAAACCAAATCGCCCCTCAAAACCAATGAACGCCGGAAAATCGCCTTACCAACCACCCACCCAATCCTCCGCCGATCAAGGTTTGGGCTAAAACCCACTTCAAATTGATCTTTAAATCGATCTTCTGATGTGGGTTTGATCTTGATTTCTCCGATCATTGATTAATTTTTCTGGGTTTCTTCTGCAGGTGGGTTGTTCGGGAACAGCCTCCTGACTGAGTCGCTGGACTCGGAGGTCAGGAGTCTGATGATGGCGAGAGAGAGGGAGAAGATGAAGATCCGGGAGGAGATCTTGCAGGGTGCGCTCTTGCGGCGGCGAGAGCTCGAGGCTGAAGTGATCTCCGAGTTGCTGATGGAGACGGATGAGCTCAAACGCCGCCGCATCGCCGCCGCCGGAGAAGGGTTGTCGATGCCGGAACCCCGCTCTCGAGCAAGCGTGAGATGATCGGGTTGGGAGTTGCTCGTGGGAGCTCGTCGCCGGCGATGGTTCGGCCGGAGCCGGTGGCGGCTGCAGGAGAAGCTCCATTTCAGAGGCAGCCAGGTGCTGCAACTGCTTTTGCATCTGCTGCTGCTAAACCAAGCAATGAAGGTCCTAGCAAAGGACATGTTATATCATTGGTGAGTCTTTGAAAATCTGACTATATTTTTATATTGTTTTTGGCTCGGTTTATGTTTATACCTAGGACACACACTGACACTGACTCAGCTACACGTGATGAAAATAGTGGGTCTAGTGAATAGTTATGATACCGCTTAGATTGGGCTTATTGTTCGTTTGATCATTAAATATGTCAGTGAATTTGGTTCATTAAATATGTTTTAAGTGTTGCCACTCTTACGAAATTGTCATTCCTATTTCGATGTTTTGAGTGTGCGGATTGGTGAGGAAGTAGTGTCCTGAGAACATGGGTTATGCGCTATTATTAATAAGATAAATATGGAAAGTTGCTATTCTTTCTCTTGGAATGGTGAATTGATTGTTAGATTGTGTGAAAAAACAAAATTTCAATCATGATTGAAAACTTGTGAAAGGTTATCTTGTCGTTTATCCTCTAAACGTAACGGTTAGAAGATTGGTCATGAGCGGCCTACCTATGCGTGTTTGAATTTTGGCGATTTGCAAATGACATGTTATACTTGTGAATCTTTTATTAATAAGAGAAACATGGAAAGTTGCTACGTTGATTGATTTCTTTCTCTTGGAATGATGAATTCTGTGTTAGATTGTGTGAAAAACAAAATTTCAATCATGATAGAAAACTTGTGAAATTTTATGTTGTCGTTTATCCTCTACACGTAGCGATTAGAAGATTGATCATGAGCGGCCTATCTATGCTTGTTTGAATCTTCGCGGTTTGGAAATGACAAGTTGTACTATTGGTGAATCTTGAAAATAATTCTTAAAATTGGCTTATAGTCTTCGTTTCCCAAGATTGTTTGGTTATGTCCCATACGTAGGACACACACTGACGCTGACATAAGTGCATATGATGAAAGGTAGGGATCTTATAGAATTATGTGAGATTATTTGATGAGAGCAATTGTTAGCAATGATAAGCCCCTTGACAACATCAGGAGCTTCATTTAAAATCTCTAATTGTTCATTTGCTCAGCTCCCAGTTTGGTAAGAATGTTGGCCTTCATTTGCATCCCTTCTCGCATGCTTGATCCTTCCACAAATCCTATTGGGCAGTAGCTTACCATCATTGACTTAAGCGTTCATGGAGACATGCCCACTGGTGGTTTCTTGGAAGATATTAATAACTTTCAGGCAGTCACTCTCGATTTTCAGGTTGATCCAATTCTTGTTAAAGGACACGGTTAAGCCTCTTTAGATACTCCATATCTCACTCCAGGCTTGTGCAGCCTCTAAGCCTACCAATGAAACTCAGCTTCCAATCTCCATTAGTGTTTCTGAAGACACCTCCAATTCGTGTTTTATTGTTGTCAAACCTCACACAACCATCAACGTTCAGCTTAATTGACCTGTCACGGGAAGACTCCAATTAGTACCAGAATTGTGGAGATTAAAGAAGAAAAATGCAGCTTTGAGAGAAAAGCTTCATGTGTGAGCTGAATCTGCATTTTGATTCTCTTCACATAAGTCATGTCAGTATCACACGAGCCATTAAAAACAAAACAATTTCTTCTTATCCCAATAATCCAAAGAGTAGTAACAAATAAATCACAGTGATCATAACAAAAAAAAAAACTCATCTTTCTTCTTGATATTAAGCAAGATATGATTATAAAGTCTCCATCTAGAGCCCTAGTTAAGCCAAGAAGGACCCTATAGTATACCACAAATGTTTTCAACTTTAGTACAAGTTCTGAAAATATGATTCCTGTCCAACATTTGAACCACAAAGGCTGCAAGTATCAATATCAATGAGGCCCTTCTCTTTATACTAGCATTACACAACAGTTTACAATGCAGAATAGTGGAAAGAAAGCGGATAAGCTTGTTTGGGACTCTAAGTTTCCACATGCTTACCCAGCCACCAGATGAACAATGTCAATCTTAATGGAGCTGTAGGCTGTAGCAACTGCGAAGGTTCCAGAACTGGAACCTTTCCAAAAGGGATAGTCCAGGGTAGGACTCAAAGAGCGAATAATGATACTATAATATCACTTTTAGCCTCTTCATCGATGAGATGCACAATGGGGTTAGTGTCCAATTCCCCTCCTCATTAATAAGGTCATAGACCTTCACGTTGAGAAGACCAGGTTCAGAAGGAGGCCCCAGGGCTTTGTCCCCACACCACCAGTCATTCAACACATAAGTATTAACGCCATTGCAATGCTCCATAGAATATTCTCTAAGGAAGGTTTTAGTCAACTAAATACATTTAACACAGGAGAGCAGCCAGTATTGGCTTTAGCAGAACCCAAATTGTAAATTTTCGAATACTTCTTTCTAATAATATTACACCAGAGTTCTTTTCCAAAGCTAACACCCCACCCCAACTTTGCAAGAAGATCCATGTTCAGAAATCCAACCTTTTTAACACCCAAACCACACTTCTCTTTAGATAGACAAACAATGACCTAATTAACAAGTTGAATTTTTCTCTTCTCAGTCTTGTCACCCCAAATAAAATCCCAACAAATTTTATTAATCTTGTTGTACACACTAACAGGGAAGTATAACATGCATACTATAAGAATGAAATTGAACAATGACACTTTTACAAAGCACCACTCTCCCTGCAACGGAAAATATTTTACTTTTCCAACTCGAGAGCTAAGATTCATCTTGGTGATGATATCAGCAACATTATTCTTATTAAAGGTAAAGTAATACAATTGGCGAGCCTTGAAAATTCAACTATTTTTTAAAATGACTTATAGTCTTTTACTTCTTTAAAATTTATTTGTCATTTTCATACTTAAAACACACAATGACATTGACACATTTACATGTAATGAAAACGGGTATCTACTTTTTAGAGTCTCCTAGATTTATGTTGAATTATAAGATACAAAGTTGTGATCTTGATTGATTTTTTTCCCCTTGGAAATGGTGGAACTAGCGTTAGATTGAGTGAAAAAAAACTAAAATCATGAAAGATGACTCGTGAAATGGTATGTTGTCATTATGTTTTCGGTTATCTCTCCAATCTTAGCGGTTAGAGGTCAATTGATCTCGGGCGGTCTTCCCCATGCATGTTTGAATCTTGGCGGTTAGCAAACGACTAGTTATATCATTGGTGAATCTTGAAAATCTAACTATTTCTTGAAATTGGCTCATGTTCTTCCTTTTTCCAAGAATGTTTGGCTCTGTTCATACCTACCTCGCACACACTGACATTAATACATCCACATGTAATGAAGGAATGTGATATTTAAGAATTAGAGTAAAACATCGATAACCAATTGAATTACAATTCTATGGATATAGCAGAAAAGTACCTATATCCTAATACATCCAAGAAAAAACCTCGATTTCTCTAAAAAAACAAAAAAAACCTCGGCAACTCAATTCACAACGGACAAAAAGGATTGCTATACAAAATAGCAACTAAGTCAAATGGCTTATCATCTCTTTAACAATCGAGCTGGTCTACTTCTTCCTTTGTTCAACTCAAGAGGCGCTTCGAAAGTTCAATGATTCGAGAACTCGGGAAGGAAGCTTCTAGTTCCCTCGTCTCACTCAACAACCAAGACGGAATGAGTTACAATTTTGATAAGCAAATAACCTTGTCAAATGAATATTTTTTTCCGGTCCCCATTTTGACAAAGGGGCTAAATGAATAACCTCGTTAAATGCATTAAAGACTTATATTTTCAATCAATAAAGACCCCATGTAGATACAAAATAATAATCATTCAAATTCATAATATATATATACTAAAAAAAATCAATCAATAATTTTCAAACAATAATTCAATCATTCACACAAAAAAACGCTCAAAGTTGTTTGTGTTTTCCTTGTACCAAAATGTATCCCATCGTAAGATCCAAACCAAACTTTCCTTCGCTCATGCATGCATTTTCTTTTGCGTAGAACTTGAATGTTCCTCTTATGCTCACATATGAATCTCCTTATTTGGTCTGTCAAATTCGATTTTGTTGATGGTTTTGACTTGTGATTGGAAGCCACGAATTTGAATATTAAGAAAGATATTGTAGAAAGGATTATTTATCAAACCAAGACTTCAAAACTATATGTATAGTTTGAAGTGTGGGTTAGATACATTTTCTAAGACTCTAAGCATTTGATACATGCATACTTATTAGTAGTTTCAGATATGTACATACTAATTACAATAATTTACTTAGTCTACAGAGTTTCATCAATTGCATTCTAAGAGAATTTGTACATTAGATGTAAAAAAACTAATCATACGAGAAAAATGTAAATGTGGAAAAAAAATAAGCAACCGAATAAAAAATTATTTATCGACAAACGAATTATATATTTTTTTATCAATAAGTACATAATCTCAATAAGTATATTTTTTTATCAAAGTTGTGGTTTAACTTGTTGCGTAATTGTCCTAGTAATCTGGAACATTGTTTGGGACCAGGTTAGTAATCCATTTTGATACTCTCTTAGGATAAGAGAGTCAATGAGAGTCGCCTGAGCCTATGAATGTGTATTGGGTGCATATTTTCCTAACTCTCGTCGCCTTTGTTCAAGAATTATGCTTGTTTGCTGTGCTGATTATTGATGTTATCATGGTATGTTCTTAGCATATGTGTAAACGATGTATGTGCCATCACATATATTCAGAGCTTATCCACCACAAAAGCTCAATGAACTGTTTTGTTGTTCTATATATAGAAGCCCTAATGGATACTGAGCTAGGTAGGATTGGTCAACTTTATTATGAAAAACCCTTGGGGTTTGTTCAAAAACACTCAAGAACAAAGAAGAATAAACCAGAGAAGGATACCCAAAAAAAGAGAGAATCCATTGAACAACCGTAAGGTTCCTAATTGTGTGAATTAGGTAACTTAGAGTTTCATTTTCCCTTGTTATACAGAAGAAACCAACGGTCAAAATGATCCTCATACATTGAGTTAAATGACAGCATGTGCGTCACTATTTCTCTTATTTCATTTTCCGTCCTTCATTTATTGTAAGCTTAAGTATTAGAAGGGGCGCAGTTAAATGTTGAAGATGACAATAAACATCATAACAAGTTTTACCCGGAGAGCTCATACTCAGATGTGTGATCATTAGGGCACCCATCCGCTCTAGGTAATGCCAGTCCTTCACGGTGAACTCGTGCAAGTGCACTTTTGTAGGAGATAATGAAAATGGAGTGGGCTTCATTAGAAGTCTGTTTTTACAGATCTTACGTAATTTCAATTGATTTGGTGTTTCATTTTATTTATTTATTGGGTTATGTGAATATCCTTTTTTCTTTCCTGAATTTAGGCCACATATAATACTGCTTCTTACTCATGTACTGTTTTTGTCTGATACATTGGTGTTTAAGGATGTTTATATATTGTGGAATGTATTATATTTTAGAAAATGTACTATGTTTGCTGAATAGAAGAAAAAACTCACCACATTAGAGGTATTGATATGAGGAGTTTGTTTTAACATACAAAAAAAGATTCAGCAAACATAGATTTTGGAAGCAGACCTGACCACGCCATTTGAGGGGAATAGACATTGCATGGACCTTTTATTTTATACTTACACATTGCATGAACTTGGTTATTCTTGATCTAATTGAGTTTTTGGGGAGACTTTTGAACCCCGTTACCACCATTTAGTCACTTGCTATTTGGATCAAATACTTCATCAGACTGCTGAATTCAGCTTTCAAGCAAACTCTAGCTTTTATTTTCCCTATACCACACGGTCAATCTTATGTGGTTCTTCCCTTTCTCCTTGTAATGCATTTTATCGGAAACCTTCTAGTGAGAATAGATTTCTTTTGCTCGCAATTCTTTATGATATAAGTCTCTTCTCTGGCATTATTGTGATGAGATTCTCAAGTAATAGAAACGAAATGCATTGGTAATGAACTAGAATTAGGTGCAACATTCTGCCTCTTATCCCAATTCAATTACTGGTAAATCTCCATTTGAATCATCTATAATTACTCTAATTTGTAGTATTAGGTTGCTATACTTTTTTCTTCTTGTCTTCGTTGATAGTGGTTATTTATTCGATGCAGGCTAAGCCAACTACTCATATGGCTACTACTGTTTCTCCTGCCAAGCGCAAATTCGAAACCCTAATAACTAAAGGTGCTGATAACAACTCCCTTTCTGCGGACAACAACGCAAACAGAAACCTGAATGTGGAATACAAGTGTAGACTATGCCTGGTAACCGCCACCTGCGAGCGAGGTCTTGTGGAGCATCTCAATGGGAAGAAGCACAAGTCATAGGAGTCAAAGGAACATGCTCTCTCCAAAGGCGGCAACAGCACATCAGCCAGTGGTGATGATGCAGGAGGAAAATCAGAAGAACAGATTTTTCAAACTACTAACAATGAGAAGGCAAATCAGAAGAACAAGGGTTTATTGGAAAAGCTCGATGGAGTCATCGCTGAGGATTCTAAAATGGTGAACGTCGATGTTGATGATGATGAGGAGGAGGAGAGTGAAAAAGAGATGCCGGTTGAGTTTAGGAATTATTTCAAGTGCTGGTGCGTGATCTGTAGCATTGGGACTGTGAACAAGTCGTCGATGGATGCACATTGCATTGGGAGGATGCACAGGGCTAATTTGCTTAAAAATGGCGGTGGTCTCATTACTATAAAGAAAACGCCTAATAATGCTAGGTTTGGCGGCGATGAGAACAAGATGAGTGGAGAAACAGAAGGAAAGGTGATTGATGCTGCTGAGCAGAAAAAGTGATGATGCTGATGAGAAAGGGATCGTCGGATGGGAGTGTCGTGAATGGGGAGCGCATGAATTGCTTAATCTTCTTCTTCTAGAGCTTTTTTCTTCCCATCTCATCTCTCGAGTTTCTCTATAATATCTATACCTGCTTTAATTAAATTTTATTTTGATGGTTTGTAAACTTGTTACATGAGCCTGAATTCAAAGGGCTCAAAGATTTCTCATACATGTTTAAGACAGTGGCATGATCATATTCTTATTTTCAGACAAATTTGGTTTTGTTATTTGATAGTAGTTTTGTTATTTTAAAATTTTAGTGTTTGTATGATGACATAGACAGTTCACAAAAATGAGCATGTTGGTGGAGTTCTAACCTTAAGGCATGTTTGGGTAAAGTATAAGATAGATGTGTATATGGCATATGGATTGTATTAAATGTGAACATGTTGCTTATGCGGTACACAAACGCGGTACATGAGACAACATGTATAATTTGCCCATATATATACCTCCTTATAAATTAACCAAACAAGGCTTAAAGGTAATGATCTCAGTCTTGGACACTGGAATCCTGAACAACCACATGGAAGTGTCATGTTTGTCAACAATGTCAATATCATGGTCAGAAGCATAACCACATTTGTGTGTCAGACATTTACTTAGACGCATCACCACATATCTGTTGTGTTTTTGTCTTGATTCTGTGTTTTCGAAATATTAGGAAATTATTGTTTTTTGGAAACTCGTAGAAATATGGAATCTACTAGTATTCATAATTGGGTTATTTCCTAATATTTGTACAATTATGATTACTTGGAGAGCAAGTCGGTGTGGCCTATTTATAAGCTGCTCTACAAGAAGTTGTAATTGAGGAGAGTTGAGGAGATGAGTTGTGAGAGAGCATTGGCAAAAAATATTAGTGAGCAGATGTGAGAGGTTAGGGTTTCATAGATGTAGTCAATGAGGATGAGACTACCGCGTCGACGTGGTCTGCGGATTGAGCTTTCTCTCCCCTACGATGTATTCCCTCATTGATATAGTGAAATTCTCTTCCTCCTGTGGATGTAGGCGGTTTGGCCAAACCACGTTAATATCTTGTGTTGCCGTTTTTCTTCTCCTAAATTGCGTGCGTTGAGTGTGTGATCGTGTGGCCTATTTTTGCTTCCGTTGCGGCGGGAATTCGGTTCGAAAAATAATTCCCCATCAAGTGGTATCAGAGTCAGGTTAACGATCCGGGTGGAGCACGCAGGTGAAGAGGACGAAGAAAAAAAAAACATAAAGAAAAGAACTGAAAAGAAAAATCGGACAAGAAAAGGGCTTGGTCTTGTTTGTGGATGAGAGAAAATTGACCAGGTGCTGCACATGGTCTGCTGGTGACTCTGCAGGAGGTTGTGTCGTGTGTTGCTGGCTTACAATGCTCCATTGTTCCAAGACGCTATTGGTGGTCCAAATTGTTTTCGGTGTTCCGAGCTGCCTGTAAGTCCGATTGAGCTCGAACAAGAGGTGAACCCTAGGTTTCTGGATGCCCCAGATCTGATGGACCGGTCAGATTTTGCAAAAAGCTGACGGATTTTGCAGAATGCTGACATGGCAGCGTATCAATGAGAATCGACGGTCCAAACGTGTTCGGGGGGTTACGACGTCCCTGTAGATCATATTGGGATGAGTCAGGAGTCTAAACCTACGTTTTTGGACGTTGCGGATTCATCGGTACGGTCAAAATTTTGAGATTCTGAGTGGATTGAGAAGATAGGAATCAATCGATATCGGTTGGTGAGATCGAAGACGACGGTATGCGATCAAGATCAATCAAGTTCAAGTCCAATCAGGTGGAGTCAATTAGAGGCGTTTCCTTAATTGAAAGTTCGATTGGCAACCTATGCAGGCTTGGGAGTGTGTTGACAGGTGGAGCTGCTCATCAACATAGACAAGAAGCATAAGCTTTGTGTGATTGTGAGCACGAGACGCAACAGTTGAAGATGCGTTTGGTCAAAGACGTGAGCAACTATTGCAAGTAAATTAACAAGAAGCTCCAGGGCAGAGATCGAGGTGGTGGACGCAGTTGACAAGGCCATGGAAGAGGTGGCGTCCTGATATCTCTGTGTGGGTTCGTGACGATAACTCTTGAGCAACTCGAGGCAAGAAGAGAGGTAAGTCGCGGCGGGTTCGCAAAGCGGTGGCTTTGCAAGAAGTCTTGGTGAAGGCGTGAGATCGAACAGGAGAAGCAACAGCGCCAAGAGAAGCACTCAGGGCGTGGAGAAACACGTGGTTGACGTGTGAGGATGCTGAAGCATAGAGATAGTGCAGGTTGTGCAGCAGTTGCAGGTTGTTCGAGAAGAAGCTCAAGTGACGAGAACGGTGATAAAGAATACTACTGCAGTAGTGAAGAGGAAATGAGTCTCGTTTGCACTTGACTTGGTTGGTGGTGATCTCTTCGGTGATGAGCTAGCTGGTGGAGAGATGGGACCACACTACTCCCCAAAGTAGCATACTTTGGGACGCGCCCATGTGGGGGTGGGAGGCGGCGCCCTAGGAGGGGGTGCAGAGCATCTCTGTGAAGATGCGATGGGCGCTTCATGCAGGTGGAGCATGGCGGATGCAGCGGAATCGACAACAACGATGGAGAGCTCCGGGATGGCATAAAATTTTCCAGGCTTGCAGAATTCAATCCAAGGTGGAGTTTGTTGGGTTTTTGTCTTGATTCTGTGTTTTGGAAATATTAGGAAATTGCTGTTTTTTGGAAACTAGTAAAAATATGGAATCTACTAGTATTCCTAATTGGGTTATTTCCTAATATTTGTACAAATATGATTACTTGGAGAGCAAGTCGGTGTGGCCTATTTATAGGCGGCTCTACAAGAAGTTCTAATTGAGGAGAGTTGAGGAGATGAGTTGTGAGAAAGAATTGGTGAGAAATATTAGTGAGCAGATGTGAGAGGTTAGGGTTTCATAGATGTAGTCTATGAGGATGAGTGTAATACCCCATAATTTTGGGGGTATTTTTAGGAGATTATTGAATATTTTGTTCTGTTAATAGGATTTATAAAAAGTAGTTTTCTTAATTTTTAGGTGTTATATAGATTTATATATATATAATTATAAGTTAAGAAAAATAAAATTATTGAACTTTTTATTTTTATATATTGTTTTAGTAAAAGTTATATAAGTTTTAGTTATTAAAAGTTGTGGGTCGTATAACATTTTTAACGTGTCCAACGTCACATTTTTTTTAATTAATTGTGCGTGACCAGCCACCGCGTCACGCGGTGTGCCAGCTACATAGAATACTTTCACCTTTCATCTTCTTCCCCAACAACGAACAAGAGATTCATCTCTGTTTCCTTCTCCGACACCAACACCGCCTCAAACCGCAACAACCAATTCAACCACCACCTTCACCGAATTCCGACCCAATTCACTCCCAACCTGCCACGGACCGATTATTTCTCTCCAAGAAAATCAATTTCGCCCAAATTCGAGTTTGGATTCGAATCCGAAATCAACCCGGAAGTCTCCTCATCTTCGCCGGATTCTCCTCCCTCTCCGGTTATAAAAACACACCTTGAATTCTCAGATTTCTCCACACCAAACCAACGCC
The DNA here is from genome assembly GCA_023055425.1 of Linanthus parryae. Lineage (NCBI taxonomy): Eukaryota > Viridiplantae > Streptophyta > Magnoliopsida > Ericales > Polemoniaceae > Linanthus > Linanthus parryae. Next base: position 131,499,896 of record JALGPY010000001.1, read on the forward strand.
TTTCTTTCCCTCGAGCTCTCTCCCTCTCCCGTTGATTTGCCGAAGCAAACCCGCCGGAAACTCACCCGGAAAACTCGGCGGAAGTCCGACCGAGCCCAGCCGAGCCCAGCTCCGGTTTCTGCCGTTTGCACCAGCGCTCCGACGTCTCTCTGCCACACCGGCGAGCTCTTGTAGCAGAAGACGTGACTCCCCGTCTTTGCCTCCCCGTTTCAGTGGCTCGGTAATTCCCAAGCCCCCTGTTTTGAGTTCAATTTTGATGCCTTACACCCAATCTCACCATGTTACTCTAGTAATAGTAATTACTGGTAGTTGGTAATTTGATGTATAGGGGCTGTTTGCATTGGGGTCCAATAAGGATTGAAAGGTTTTGAGGGATTGTAGAATTTGGTTGTAGAGGTACTGAACAAGGGTAATCGGTTGCAACTTTTAAAACTATGTGAGTGTTAATTTTGTGTTTTATGAAAAGCTATTTTTTTGATAGTTTAGCCCTATGTAATTAAAAGAATTGTGTTTTTGTTATAATAAGTTATTTATTTCATAAAAATATTTTACAAATTAAGTTGAATTAGTTTTATTATTCTAAAAACAAAATTTGTATTACCTTATAATTTTATTCAAATATATATATATATATATATATAATTATAGCTATATTATGTTCTATAATAGTAAATTTTAGTTCATATAAAATTTGGTTTTAATAAATGTCGTTTTACCTTAGTGAATTTTTGGGGGAGTTAAATAAGTGTTTTAGCTTTTAATAAGAATTATACTTTTTAGTAATTTAGTAGTTTGGATTAAATATTTATCTTTATTTATGTAGAATAAATCTAGTATTCTTACAACAAGTAATATTTCTAAAATAGTAAATAAAATATTTGTTTAGTTCACTTCTAGTCCTTATAAATAACTATTTTCTTAGTAAACTTATGTTTATAACCAATAAAACATATTTCAGTTCAGGAACGTTAGTGGGGTTACGCCTTGCATTGCATATAGGACATGTGTGAACAATTTTCGTGTTAGCAATATATTGATTAGGAACGACTGCTATTGTAGATTCCGAGTTCGTAGGAGGCGAGTTCATTGAGGACCCTTACTACGAGTAGTTGCGTGCTTGCTTTCGTGTGACGATTTCTCTTCCAATCCAAGTAAGTTTATATGCACAACACCTTCAACTATGAAAATATGTTTGGCGTGTGTTACTTGTGTATCGTGCAACTGTTTTAAACTTTGAATTTTTAAATCTCTCTTGCAAATATATCTTTGAAAAGTATGCGGTTACTCGAGTTTTCAAACTTTCAAGCATAATACGTAGGCTAGTTATTCATTTGTGAATTAAAATACTGGCACATTTGTTAGTATTGTAAGACATATTATGAGTTCTTTATGTTCCATATTTCTATCTTTTTCATCGTGTCTTTCTAATATCTTTGATTTAATTTGTAAAGTATGCACTCTTTTAATTTTAATAATAATAATACTTTAACTTGATATTTAAATTATTTTATATTAACCAATATTTAGCGTAAGCTAAGTATTATACATGCATTGCTAAATTGTCATTTGTTCTTACATAAAAATGGTCATTTGTACATATATCCCATCTTATCCTGCACTATCCAAATATGTTATTACATATTCATGCATCTTATCCTGACTCGTCCTAACCAAACACTTAGAAACAAAATATTTATCATGCTTTATTCCGGTGAAATCATATCCTAGTAAACATAAGATTTAAAAGAACTGAAAACTATATATAGGATAGAGAAACATTAGTTAAATTTTATTTAATTCATACTACATTTAATACGAACGCGCACATAATAGTCTCATATTTACTTCATAACATGTCTCAAGAAGGAGATTCATGCTACATTTAATTATTTTCTTATACTATTTAAGCACGAGAGGAATAAAATTTACTCGTAGTAAACTTAGTTCACAATAATACAACACACGTCATATACTACATTTATTCTTGATTTCAATGACTTTAATGAACTCACTTGGATTTATGTTATCCCAAGAATAGTCAGTGTAGAGCTTCGTTTGGGAATAAAAGAGATATAGATAGTTTAGTACCTTATGCTCCTTATTCCGTGTTTGAGTGTAGGATATGAGCAGTTATCTGTTGGATGTAGGAAGCTCTGATACCACTTTGTTGGATGTAGGAAGCTCTGATACAACTTTGTTGGATTTAGGAAGAGGTTAGTAGGCGAAGTGTTTGGTGGGTTAGTTTGGTGGAAGAGGAAGTGATGGTAATGTTAGAGAGAGTATGGAAACACAATGAAAATGAACTTTAATTGATTTTGCTTAATACAAAGTGGTGGAGGAAAAAAATTAGATACACTTTCGTACATTACATAGAAGACTTAATAGAAACCTTCATTGGAGAGACATACAAGGACACTTGGTAGGACCCTTACTTGGACTTTTGCTCAATGCTATAGTACAACTTCATATTTTTATGGAGTGTAGGAGGATTCTAGATTGCATCATCTAGAGATTTCTCTAACTAGAAGTATCCTAGATATTTTGTGGAATAATTCTAGTAACACACACTTCACACATATTCTAGACACTTCCACTAATTTTCTAGCTAGTTGTACTTTACCCACTAACTAAACTAATACAATGATTATTGAACTTCATGACTTATCTAATAGAATTATTATGGGCTTCAAATATAAATTGGGATAAATCAAGTTTAGCCTCCAACACCCCCTCTTAAACTTGATTTAGCATTGTAGCTTGAAGGGGTGAAACTAAATCTCTTTGTGAGCTCCATCTCCTTCAAATGCAATGGTCTTCAATGCTATCTCCATGGATGTGAGAATATTTAACTTCTTCTTCTTAGAAGTCTTTATCTTCTTAATATTCTTAAGTAATGTCTTGAATTCTCAATGGTTTCTTGTCTCCATGATTTGAGACTTAATCTCTTTCATCCGAACATCCTCACTCGCATCAAAGAACTTCTTCATATTTTTCCATCCCGTGTCAAATATAAAATTCTCGAATTCAAATGGATGAAAATAGTGACTTCTCACTTCATCATCATGTGGCTCATGGAATGACTTGAATTCTTCTAGCACCTCTTTTCGACTATCTTCTTGGACGCCCTCCACTATGTGTCCTCCAACATCTTGATGACCTTCTTCATCTTGAGTCTTTAACGTCGTCTCTTACTTTTTGTCTTCCATGGCACAATTATCTTGATCCTCACGCGCCTCAACATCCTCCTGCTCGATGCAATTTTGCATTTCTTCTACCTCAATGTCTCCTTGATATTCATGCTTCTCATCAAGCTCGTCGTTGTTGGTGGGAAAGATCGTATCTTTACTTGACACAATGGGGTCAAGTTTCATCAATATTTTATTTGGAGATTTTGTAATCTCCTCTACTTCAACAACTTGCTCTTGGTGAGCCATTAACAATTTATGATCTTCCCCTTGACTTTTTTCAACATATTTCACTTTTTTCGTGCACATGGTTAGGGTTAATTCTACACTCGGAAGCGTAATGACCAAAATCATAACATTTGTCACACAACATGAGAGATTTGTCATACCTTTGCCTTCCACCTTCCCTTGGTGAGTGGGAACTTTGGCCCATCTCTTCTTGATAAGATGGATTGTAATCTCCTATAGCGTCTCTTCGTCCTTTTTGATTTTCTCCATGTCCACGTCCTCCTCGCCATTCCGCATTGATATAGTTTCTTCTCCAACTTAGGTTGCTTTGTAGCGCCATTGAATCTTCTTTCCTCCTCTTCATTCTTTCCTCATGAGCTCGTAGCGAGCCCATATGTTATCAATGGACAACTTGCTAACATCTCTACCTTCTTCAATGGCTACAACAACATGCTCAAAATCACAAGACAAATAGCGTAATATTTTCTCAACAATATAGGTGTCACTTAAACTTTCATCTCCATATCTATTCATTTGATTAGGAACGGCCAAAAAACGAGAAAATTAATTCAAAATTTTTTCCGAATTATTCTTGTGGAGAGATTCAAACTCACCTCTTAGGATTTGGAGTTGTAGCTTCTTGAATCTCTCACCGCCCTTTTGAGAGTTTCGGACGGCGTAGTTTTTTAGTAAACGACGGTCGCGTTTCTGTCGTTTTTTGTCATACGACGGTTTTAAATTAAGCGTCGTTTATATTAACTAAAACGACGGTCTTTTAAATCACCATATTGGTAGTAAGAACGGTATCTTTATACCGTCGTATTTATTAAATACGACAGTAATATTTTCTGTCGTATAACAATTTACTACGGTCTTTATAAACGTTGTATTTTCGGTTATTGCATAGAATGGAAATACACATACACAAACCAAATTCGTAATCACACTTCTGGAAAACAATCAGAGTTACAAAATATACACCAATATATCGAAAATTTCATTCATTCCTGAAGCGTTTCACATTCATCATTCATTCCTTAACTGGTTTTTGCAATATATTTCACAAAAAAATACAACTACGGAGTACTAAGTTCATATCCGACTAACTGCCAATATCTCAAACTACTTGGCACACGTACTATACAAAATAAAATAAGTTGTCCCTGAATATTGAGATGCAGCTAAATCTAACAGTGGCGTGCCCTTCCATGACTCTTTTGATGCCGGTTTGCCCATTTTAGTTTTTATGTTCTGCAACATAATAATAATAATAGAAATGATATTCAATACTCATATTTGAAATAAGAACCTAATGGAAAAGGCAGGATGTAACTGAATAAACAAAGATGAAATGTGCAGCAAATAGTGTAGTTGCTATCAATACTACAATTCTCAATAATCTTAAAAATTGCCAATTTTGTGTAAACAACATCAGCCATCATGAGATTGATCATCTTTGTAGCAACTGAATGCATACAACTTGAGTATCCATTTCAATAGGAATGCTTTATCTTAATGTGAACAAATACACACTCTCCCTGGCAGGCTGGTTTCTCAAGCTCCTAATTAGTGTAGCACTTTAGGTTAACCAACACCAACTATGAGTGATTGGCCTTTAATAGACTTGGGAGTTGTGTTAACTCTTATTATCTGTATTTTACTGAGACAATGTTAAATATAAGGTTCAGTTTCACTTCAAAATTATCATTTTACTTAATCCAGAAAAATTGTACACCAATTATACTTAATTCAGATTAAGTATGAGTCTACGGGGTACTGCGGAGGGCTAATGAGAGAGAAGACATAGAGTTAATAGGCAACATTTTAATGACCAACATTTTTGTTGGGGTAAAAGGCACTTTCACCCCCTTATGTCGGAATGAAGACACTTTCACCCTTCCAATTTAGGAGATGACACGTTCACCCCCTTAGTGAGCCAAATTCTAAGATGACTGCACTCCCTAATTGTCACATTATTTAATCTGAGGCAGGGCTCAAGCAGTGATTATAGACAAATTTGCCATCTTATAGCATAACATAACAAATTCAGGGAGTCTAATGGCATGTTTGGTTTTTTAGTATTAATGGTATTAACTAGTATTGGACTAATTATAGTACTGTGATTATTAATATTTTTTTTGGTTTGTTCTGGATTAAATTTAATACCGGTACTAAATAGTGAAAACATGGGTTTAATACCCTATTTTAATACCCTCCCCAGGAAAGTATTAACAGGATTGGACTATTCGGTATAGTTGAAATTGAACATTAATTACACCAACAAACTATTCATAATATTTGTACTGTACATAACCAAACACAGTATTAAATATAATACAGCTAATCCAGTCCAATCCCATCCGACCTAGTCTAGTCCAGTCCAGTACAGTCCAGTCCGGCTAGTCCTGAAAACCAAACGTGACCTAAGTGTCCTGAAGTTTGAAATACAAAAGGGGTGAAGGTGTCCTTTTTTGAATTGAAATGAATGAAAGTTTCTTTGTATCACCTTTTTCGTTGAAGCAAATCACGTCTTCCAAAATTCAAATTATTAAAAAAAACTAGTAAAAAACATAAGAAAAAAGACTTTTATCTCATGTCAATTTCTTACAACGTATCCAGATTCATTAATAGGATTCAGAAGTTTGGGTGTCTTCAAATTTAGGAGACTGGCAAAACTGGAGAGAGAGGAATCCTTAGGGAAGAATAAGCCTTAATTCAATGCATTGGTTACGGACATGTTGCATGAGCATGACGGAGTGCTGGGGTATTGGCCTTCTAGTCCATAAAAGTTATCAAAAAACAACTAATGTATTATATCTATGACACCTCGATTTGTATCTAAATTTGGGAATCTTAAGATCTTATACGTTCATCTATCATATTTATGAGTAAGATGTATATGAAGGGCATGATGAGGACACTGAAAAAACATTGAACACAGTGCATTTAGCTTTAATCTGAAAAGCAACAGAGCCAATAATGACAAACTGAGTCAGGGACTTCACCTGAATATGATACGAATTTGAGAAGAATTCTCCACCTTCAAACTTGCTGACTTGATGCAGAGAAACTCGCTATGCGACAGTTCATTTGGCATTAATTTAAAAAGTCTGCATTTCATATAGCTAATAATGTCAAAGTCATGGACAAACCAACAAACTAGTGGTCCTGTTAACACTGAGATCAGACTTAAAAAATAAATATATAGTAACCCGTGATTAAAGTGTACGATTGTGATGGTTTGAGACGAGCGAAACAACTAGAGAAGATAGGCTTGCTTAAGGATGATTAAGGATAAAAAGGTGCAAAGTGCACATATCAGTACATCCAGGACTCATTTTAATAAAACTAGTATGTACCCCGCGCCATGGCGCGGCCTGTATGTCTAGTCGCACTATTTTTCCTACCGATTGAATCAGTATTATCTTGAGTGTTCATATTTGATGAAAAATCAATGAGTTTGAAGAATTAATTCTCAGTAAATCGATATCACAAACAATCTTAATGGGACACAGTGAGGCTATGACTTTGGAACTTCATCTAGTTTTCGTATGTTGCTAATGTTGGGAGATTTGATTTGTTTGTCTACGTAGAATTAAATGTATTTCGTGCTAGAGTGCTAATACGTTGTTGTATTGTTTAATAGATAAGGATCACACTTCTTTATTTATACGGAATATATAACAAATGTTTTTTTCCATTGAACTTTGAGTTATAGAATTATTTGTTATGCGTCGTACCTTAAGACAAACATTACTTGCTAAAACTTTGTACGACATAAAACACCTCGAGTCTAGAGCAATCTATTTGGCTTTACAGTCACGTAGAGTAACGTCCAAGAGTCAACACACTGTTAGATATCACTCCATCTTTAGTTTGGGGATTATTAGATTTAGGCATGTTTTTTTAATTATTAGCGCGTAGACATTAAATTATACTAAAGACCATTTGTGAATGCTAATTTGGCCATAGACTATGAAGGAAACACGGTGTTTGAAGTTTTCGTCAATAATGGCTTCTTCTTCCGCTTCAAATAGTTGGTTGTATTCAGCTACGCTTTTAAAAATGAAGTGTTAGATAGAATATACACAAGACCAAATTAATAAAAATGAAGTTTTATGAAGCATATATCAAATGGAATATTCAAGAATAATTAATGGATCAGTTTGTTAAAAGTCATGTTATATCTAAAAAATAGTTTGATAAAAATAAAAATAAAAATATGTACAAAATTTCAAAACATTAATCTATTATCAATACACATTATGTTGGACGACATATAGTAAAATAAAAAGTATGAGTAATGTAAGTGTTTACCATTTTAGGTTAATGCAATTTGTAGCTAAGCCTTGCTATATCTCCGAATAGAAGTTCGAAATTGGTTGTGAAAAAAGCTAAATACTTTCTGTGCTTTTTCTCCTCTAATGATTTACAAAATAACTGAAAATTCACGACTTCTATTATTCTTTAAAGTTCACAAATAACAATTCTCAGAAAAAAAAGGTTCACAAATAACATATAGAATCACCAAATCCGTAATTAAAGATTAAAGAACGTATTCAATGAGACATATAAAATGCCCAAATAAATAATTAAAGAACTTATTCAATCAGACGGGTAGTTGTAAAATTCACCATTGATTAATTTGAAGATTTTATTTTGGGAATCATTGATTTGAAGAGTTAGCCATGCTAAAATAGACACATAATTTTTTTTTTCTTAAAGAATCGAGGATCAATAAAAAACGTATTTGAACAAATAAAGTTATCCTCTTGATAAACGGCCAACCACGTCGGAGTCCAATAATTAAAAAAATACACTTTTTATGTTAAAAAAATATATTCTTTTTCAATAACTTGCATTTTATTTCCTGTTAACATATGATGTTGCATTATAATGATCCAATGGTGATAAATTATTACAATCCACTTGTCTTCATTTTTCAATTCAAGGCGCTGATAGTGATGTAATGGTTCAGCCATAGAAATCTAAAATCAATCTTTATTAGTAATTCGCCAAACTGTAGTTGCCACATTCCTCAAAAAAACAACCAGCTGATGCAATTCATATTGATATAAACTGGTTGGTTCATAAGTGCCTCTTAGTATCTCATAATTATTAATTGTATCCAACACCTTTTGGTATTAGAAGATCAAACAACTTGGTCAAATTTTGTAGAACGCAATTTTTTTCCTCAAAAAAAAAAAAAGAACGCAATTTTTTGGCTGTGATACTTTTGGATCTGTATTGGGATTTTCGAATTGATTTAATTTCCTCAAATTCATCCCCTTTCAAAAATGGGAAAAGTTCAGCATCTCTTGTTTATAGAACCAGTCGCCAAAATATTCATTGGATTAGTCATCTTATATAAAAAACATAAGAGTTTCAGTAAAATCTTTCAAATTCATATCAGAAAGAAGTCGAAACGAATTTGATCCTGCAGAAAAGTCTGAAGAATGGCTGGAAAATAACGCTTCGCAAAATTTTTTTAGAGGATGTTTCGCAAACCTTGACGTCTTTTTTTATTCATAGTTTTAGTACGTCTCATTTTTGCTTGGTTTTTTGGAATTCATTTTTGCTTGTTTGTTCATTCATCTATCGTTTTCTCCAACATTTTTTTTAAATAAATACATTTTTTGTAATGGAAAATGTTACTGACCTTGTAGGTTCCATGGTTTTTTTTTTGAAATGACCTAGTAGGTCATATTCATTGAACCACGGTTTTTGCATAGAAGATCAAAAAATTTAGTTCATGCTTCGATTCATAATATTTATTTGGAGTCTAAAATTATGCTATCCATGCATCATATGTCGTTAAAATCTGATTTGGCAAAATGACATGTCATGTCAAAACGTAATTGATATACATGTGCCACATCTATATAACTTGGAGAAAATGTTTCCTCAAAAAAAAATGGAGAAAATGTGATAAATGTTTTCATAAGAATCCTTCTCAAATCTTACGTGTTGGCAGAAAAAAGGCCTCCCCATTCCCACTATAGTTATGCAGGCACCCACCAAGGGTGCTATTGCATTAATACTGATGATTTTCAAGTGTGTAGCAATTTATGAGTTTATAGTTTAAGTTTACAGTTTAAGTTTAATCTAAGAATTTGTATCCCAAAAAAAATATAGTTATGCACAAAAATAAAATAAATGAATATATAAGCCTATATAAATAAATGTTAATATTAACATAAGGTAAATTGATAACGTTGGCATACCCTAAAAGATAAAAGACACTTTCACCCACTCAGGTTTGAGAAAAAGACAGTTTCAGCCATCCAACTTGCCAAATGAAACTTTCACCCGTTTGTCTCATTTCATACTCTATAAGGGTAAATAAGTTCAAAAACCACCATCAGTAACAAACTCTATTCCCAGACTAATGGGATCATAATCAGTGAGTGTAAATATTCTAAAATCGATACACTGAAGCGGTAAAATTATCAGTTTCCAAACTAAAACGGGTGAAAGCGTCTATGTGTCAAACCTGAGAGGGTAAAAGTACCCTTTTACCCGCTCTAAGAAGAATGCATATCTAGATTTAAGTCGCCTTGGTATTTGTGAACACTATTTGCTCATGTTTATCACATTTTATTAGATTCATGTTTACCACATTTTATTAGATTATAGGAGGTAAACGGATTTTTCTCATAAAAAGGTAAACGGGATGGTACACTAAAGGGGTGAAATTACATAATTTGTTTTGTAATTTTTGGGAAAGAAAAAATAGTTATCTATAGAAAGTCCTATAAAAAATGAGGAAAATATATTTTTTAGAACTTATAAAAGAAGGTTAGAAAGTCGTGTAAAATTAGAAGAGATGTTTAAGTTGTTTGAATGTAGTACTTATTTCATTAAACATTGTCTGACTATCTAAAAAAGGAAAAAAAAAAAGTAAAAAGAAAAATACATCTGCTTCATTCATTGAATCAAACAACTATGCATAAAAAAATTAGTCAAAGTAAAAAGAAAAATACATCTGCTTCTTTCATTGAATCAAACAACTATGCATAAAAAAAATTAGTCAAATTACATTTCTCTTTTTTTGAGAAATTGTTTTTGTCATCAACCGGGTTTGAAACCGGGACCTCATGCAGGGGCTTCCAACGCTCTACCACTTGAGCTACCACCCTAGCTGCAATTTACATTCCTCTATGTATAGGGAAGCAAGAGAAAACTAATTTGTCTTATAGTTTTAGGGAAAGGTAAAATAGTTATATTATGGAATCCTATAAAAGAATGAGCAAAATATCTTTTTTATAACTTATAAAAGAAAGATAGAAAGTCGCGTAACATTAGTGGAGATTTTAAGTTTTTTGAATATACTATTTATTTCATTAAACATTGTCTGATTACCTTAAAAGAAAAAAGAAAAAAAGAAAAAGAAAAATACATTTGCTTCATACATAGAATCAGACAACTATGCATTTAAAAATAGTTAATTTACAATCCTCAATGTATAGGGAAACTAAAAGTTTCACCATTCTTTCAGTACATGCATTTGACAATTAGGATGACATGTGTAAGTGGAATTTGATTTGGTCAAATTTGATTGGTTTATGGGTGCCACATGTCTTCCACTTGTAAAATAGTATGACACATGTCCTTTCTAAGGCTTTTCTCACAGCACATGTGTCATAAGGAGAGGAGCCTTCTCTATTTGCTTTGCTTATATATATATAGATTGTGCATAAACACCACCACTCATCAATTAGCATAAACTGTAGAGTTAAAATAAAAGAAACAGGACACTGAACCATGAAACTAAGTATCACTGAACTTCATAGACAACACTTCATCAAACAATAGAGAATGAAAATCAATTTAAGGTAAACAGAGACGCAGAGTGTAGAGCAGAACCATATATGAGGTAACCATGACTCAGTTTGTCATCACTGGCTCTTACATAAGAACAAACACGTACCAAGTTCTCAGGGAATCATACCTAAAACCCATACCTCTAAAGTTAAAAATTCGGGCTTTGGCTTCTCTTCTCTGCGAACACAACGCATCCCCTGCGCTTCTAGTTTCCGAATCAAACCCGTCTTTTACAGTAATTGTAAGCTTGAATTATAACACATTTTGTTGTCAATTTTAAGAACTTAGCAGGGGAAATTAAACAATGTATAGTAATTTGTTTTGGGTTCTATTCTAAATTGCCTATCTTTCTGGTTAATTGAAGTCAATTTTTAAGTAGATTATGTTGATCTGAGTTGCAAAACTCTAACCAAATAACCTTTCTTGGTTTTAGAGGACACTTCCCGTCACTTCGTGTTTGCAACCTTCACCACCTCATCACCAATCATTGTGATTCATCTATAGGATCATCCGTATGAAGTTCCTCATAAAGTTGGATGGTCCATGTTTAATTTAATGGGAAAAACGAATCAGATAATTATAGAAAAGGAGAGATGAGATAACTGAGAAAACCCATTAGTAACAAGTTTAATATATGAAGAACCATGATTTTCTGCACTACAATCAGTAATCCGGTTCTTAGGTTACATTCGCTTCTTGATCATGATTCTCGTTCATCTTGGTTATAACAACTCATGAACTTGCAGCTGATTGAATCTGATCAAGTAATAGCACAAGTTTTTGTAAATGGTTTGATTGTCTAATTACCGGGCCAATAATTCTATAACCATAATAGTACATTAGTAAAGTTTGGGAATGTTGTTTCAGGAACAAATTATTGAATACATTATCGTAAGACAGACACACAAACACAATTTGCTTAAGTGCTCCAAAATAACCATGTATCTTCCTGGTAATGGTTTGTTTTTTACTAATCGAATCTAAAAATATCTTAAATAGGATCATGTGGTTGATTCTTCTACTTCCCTCTGCTGTTTACATGTAGAACTTTGTATTTCTTCTTACCCCATCAAATTGATCCATCAATTGTAAAGACATAAACTACATATAAAAACACTGTTCCCAGAATAAGCCATCAAAGTCTCAAATTGGATAAGGAAACACAAATTGACGCAGAATCTAACATCATACTAGTAACTCAAATCGAATTCAGAAACCCTAGGTAAAAGTACCTCTTCTCGGATGGACTCTCCAATGGACGCAGAATTATAATAGCTCTTGGTATTTTCCGTTAGATTCACCAACCCAACAACTTTTCCTGTTGGCCTATTCAATTTTGCCTGTTCTGCAATCGATTCACAAACCCAGAAGTTTTCCTAATTTAAATTGAACAGATTGAAGAGGAGAGACTAAGGAGAAGAGAAGACATCGACGACTTACCTCCTTACTGCTGCGTTCCCAGGAGGAGATGACACACGCGTTCTCAGATGGACGAGAGAAGAAGGAGATGGAGGTGAGTTGGGGACGGGGACGGGTAGTCTCGTCAGTCGGTCGCTGACCTATGTTGGGAGAAGAATCTTTTTTTTTGATGAATAATTGGAAGAAGAATCGTGTATTAAAAAAATTTCATACGGTGGGCGGGAGAGTCAATTTTTTGGGGCGGGAGAGTCAAAAAATTTGGAAGTCATAATTAATGATACATATGACGGTTAGAAATGCCAACTGTGGTAAACTATTAATAAATACGACGGTCTAATATTAAAACGTTGTAATTAATAAATATACGACGGTTCAAACGGAACCGCCGTATTAAAATTAAATACGACGGTAAGTTCTTTCTGACCGTCGTTTTAAGGCATTTTTCCTGTAGTGTCTCTTGGAAGTGGTTGCAAAAAATATATTCTCAAGCATGTTGTCATCTAAGGAAGAATGGATGAGGGCAAGAGCTTTTTTATCTTTCTTACGTACCTCTTCTAATTCATTTTTTTTTTTTTTTTGGAAAACTTATTCCACACATGAGAAAGGAAATGACAATATTACTCCCATATGAAAGGAAGTTGTGAGCATAGTTGGTAAAATACAGTATGAAAATATACGTGGTGCGGTACATACGAGGATTATACAATCTTTTGTTAAAATTCCGTAACTAAATGTTCAGGTTACAAATACAAGATAAGCATGATTCAAGTTTTAAAAACTTACAAGTATAATTCGTAAGCTAGTTATTCATTCGCGAATTAAAATATTGACTCATTTCTTAGTATTGTAACACATGCAACGAGTTCTTTATATCCCATATTGCTATCTTCTCGTCGATTCTTTCAAATATTTTTTAATTATTTTGTAAATTATGCATTCATTAATTTTGTTTATTGACTCATATGCTAACATATTTTTGTTTAAAAAATATAACAATGTGCTTATTAAAATAATACAGACTAAATATGATGTTAAAAGTATATAAAACAAAAATCAAAATTTCATAATTAAAGTAACATTTTTATTGCATTGTTCCATCAAATTGTAACTGGAAGAAGTTTTTGAAATGGAATTAAATAAACTAAGTAATATTTTGATGATATCTTCACCACATCCCTCTTAGGAGCTCCAACTGAGTAACACTCGACTAATCAAGATGGAATGACACTAGCAGCAATGATCTAAATTATCTTTTGAGAAAAAATTAGGATCTAGCAGCAGCGATCTAAACTAGGGTAAATCTTTTGAGTAAGAATTAGGATCGTGAGAGGATGAAGATCTGTGGCCATTACTTACTAATATTTTTTTGCTATGTATAACTAATATAAAATATCTAGTATATTAGTTATATACATCAAAAAATAATTGGTTTTATATACGGCTTAAAACGTGTCGTGTTGGGTTTTGAGAGTCAACCCACATCCGACTTGTTTAGCGTCGTTTCTAATCGTGTCGGCCCATTTATGACCCATAACTATATGACTAAACCCAAAACCTATAACTTCGTGTCATGCTCGTGTTGGATAGTCGTGTCAATACGCATTTTGCGGGCTCTATTCCAACCAAACAGTAAGAAAAAAAATACTTACCCAGTACAATCATATCCCAATATATATTTATCTCCATAACTTTTATCCCTTACCAAACGAGGCCTAGTATATTTTATTTCGAGGTTAAACAAATAAAGGAGAGTAAGAAATAGTTTGAAAATGTAACCGAAACCCAAATTCAATCTCAGACGCTTGGATACATACATCTAAGGTGACCCAACATCATCATCAAGCTTCACTCTTCTCCCTGAGAAGAACAAAACAAAATCGCCTCTCTAAACCCCACCAACCATCTTCTCACAGATCTATAATCGACCAATGCAGATCAGGACCGGGAAAGACGAAACCGAAAAATCGCCTTACCTACCACCCTTTCAATCATCCACCGCCGCTTCCATGTTCGGCGATCAAGGTTTGGGCTAAACCCCCTTTAAATCCCTACTCCTTGATCTTTCAATTGATCTTCTGATGTGGTGTTGATTTTGATTTTTCCGATGTTTGATTAATTTTTCAAGGTTCTTCTGAAAGTGGGTTGTCCGGGAACCGCCATCAGAGCCTCCTCACCGATTCTTTGGACTTGTACGTAAGGACTCTGATGATGGCCAGAGAGAGGGAGAAGAGGAAGATCAGGGAGGCGGCGAGAACTTGAAGCTGAGGTGATTTTGGAGTTGCTGATGGAGATGGATGATCTCAAGCGCCGTCGATGCTGGACACCCAATTTCTGCCACCAGAGGGCTCCGATCTTGAGTAAGCGTGAGAGGTTCGGGTTGGGAGTTGATCATGGGAGCTCGTCATCGGCGATTATTCGGATGAAGGGAGCTGCAATTGACGGCAAGTGGAGCCTGGTGGCTGCGAGAGAAATTCTCGAGGCTTATCCATTTCAAAGGCAGCCAGGAACTGCAACTGCTTTTGCATCTGCTGCTGCTAAACCGAGCAATGAATGTGCTAACAAAGGAAAAGTTATACAATTGGTGAGTCTAGAAAATCCAACTATTTCTTTATATTGTTTTGGTATGTTTAAACTCACACAACTACATGCAATGAAAATGGAGGATCTAATGAATAGGAATGATACCGCAATTTTGTTAGATTAAGCGTATTATTCGTTTCATCATTACTCTTCTCATATATTATTGAATTTGGTTCATAAAATATGTTTTAAGTGTTGTCACTATTATGAAATTGCTGTTCCTTAGTCGATATTTTGAGTGTGCGGATTGGTGAGAAAGTAGTGCCCTGAGAGCACGGGTTATGCACGGTTATTACTAAGAGAAATTTATGAAGTTGCTATGTTGATTGATTTCTTTCTCTTAGAATGGTGAATTTTGTGTTAGATTGTGTGAATAACAAAATTTCAATCATGATAGGAAACTTTTGAAATATAAACGTAGCGGTTAGAAGATTGGTCATGATACCTATGCGTGTTCGAATCTTGGCAGTTTGCAAAGGACGTGTTGTGCTATTGGTGAATCTTGAAAATTCAACTAATTCTTCAAATCGGCTCATAGTCTGCTTTTCCCAAATTGTTTGGTTATGTCCCATATGTAGGACTCACAGACTGACACTGACACAACTTCATGTGATGAAAGGTAGGGATCTTTTAGAATTATGTGGGATTATTTGATAAGAGCAATTGGTCTTAAGCGGCCTACCTAGAATCTTAGCATTTAGAAAACGGCAAATAATACCAATGGCGAGTCTTGAAAACCCATTTTATTAAAATTGTTTTATGGTCTTTACTTTTTCAAAATTGTTCGTCATATTCACACACACGGTGACACTGACACGTCTACATGTAATCAAACTGGAGGATCTTTTAGAATCACGTGGAATTATTTGTTACAAAGTTGATATCGTGATTGATATCATTCTCTTGGACATGGTGAAATTTGTTACATTGTGTAAAAAACAAAAATAGAAAGCATGAATGAAGACTGGAAATGGCATGTTATTGTTATGTTGTCGTTTATCCCTTCAATCACAGTGGTAAGAAGATCAATTAATAATTAGCAGCCTCACCTAAGCGTGTTTGAATCTTAGCGGCTTGAAAGGGATTAAGTTATAATATTGGTGAATATCCAACAATTTATTTAAATGCGCTTCTAGTATCCATTATTTCAAGATCATTTCGCTTTGTCCATCCCTAGGACAAACACAGTGACGCTGACACACACACAGAAACAACTAAATGTGATGAAGGAGACGATCTTCCAGAATTACGTGGAATTATTTGATATAAGAGCAATTGATCCTAAGCGGCCTACCTAAGCTTGTTTCAATCTTAACTACTTTTTTTGCTTCTTCGGAAGGTCAACAAAAAACAACCACAACACAACAAAGCTAAATGAACATTTCAATCCCCAATGTGAGCAATTATCAGCCCCTTGACAGCATCATGAGCTTCATTCAAAATTTTCAACTGATCAATTTGCTCGGCTTCAAGGTTGACAAGGGAGTTGGAAACTTCATTTTCATCCATTCCCACATGTTTGATCCTTCCAAAAGACCAATTGAGTAGCTTACCATCATTGACTTGAGCATTCATGGAGGCAAGCACAATGGTGGTTCCTTGGAAGATATTAACCGCTTCCAAGCACTCACTCTCGATTTATAGGTTGATCAAGTTCTAGTTGTAGGCCACGTTGAAGCCTCTTTAGATGCTTCATATCTCACTCTTTGTGCAGCCTATAAGCCTACCAATGGAGCCCAGCTTCCAATATCCATTGTTGTTTCTGAAGACACTTCTAATTCCTGCTTTATTGTTGTCAATACTCACACAACCATCAAAGTCCATCTTAAATTTAACTTCAACCACGAGAAACAAATTACGACCATAATTATGGAGATTAAAGAAGAAAAAAAGCTTTGAGAGGAAAAATCCATGTGTGAGCTGAGTCTGCATTTTGATTCTCTGCACGTGAGATATGTTAGTATCGCAAAGCCTTTAAAAATGAAACAACAAAGCAAAAATTGGACGTGTCATAATAAATACCAATGGAAATTGGAAGCTGAGCTTCATTTGTAGGCTTAGAGGCTGCAAAAGCCGGGAGAGTGAGATCCCGAGCATCTAAAGAGGCTTAACTGTGTCCTACAACAAGAATTGGATCAACCTAAAAATCTAGAGTGACTGCGTAGAAGTTATATCTTCCAAGAAACCACTAATGGGCCTGTCTCCATGAATGCTTAAGTCATTGATGGTAAGCTGCTGCCAAATAGGATTTGTGGAAGGATCAAGCATACGGGAAGGGATGCATATAAAGGCCCGCGCTCTTGCCAACCTGGTAGCCAAGAAAATGAACAATTGCCGATTTTGAATGAAGCTCCTGATACTGTGAAGGGGCTTATCGTTGCAGATGGATTGGTGATTGCAATGTTTATTTAGCTTCTTTGTGTTATGATTATTTTTTGTTGACCATCCGACGTAGCAAAATAAAAGAAGAAGCTAAGATTCACACAAGCTTATGTAGGCAGCTCGGGATCAATTGTTCTTATATCAAATAGTTCCACACAATTCTAAATGAACATTTCCTTCATCACATGCAGCTGTGTCCGTGTCACTGTGTGTTCAAGTTATGGACATGGTCAAATGATCTTGGAATAGTGGAGACTATAAGCCAATTTAAATAACTTGTTGGATATTCAAAATTTATCAACGTTTTAACTTATCCTGTGCTAACCGCTAAGATTGAAACAGGTTTAGGTGATCTCGGTCATGATTAATTGATCTTCTAACTACTACGATTGAAGGAATAAACGACAAATTAACGAAAAATACCATTTCTTGAGTCTTCTAACAAATTTAACCGTTTTCAAAATAATGATATCAATCTTTATCAAATAATTTAACATGATTCCAGAAGATCATCCATTTTTATTACTTGTAGACATATCAATGTCAAGGCGTGTAAGAATACGACAAACAATTTTGAGAAAGTATAGACCATAAGTCAATTTAAAAAAAAATGGTTTTCAAGACTCCATTAGTATTATTTGTTCTTTTCTATATAATAAGATTCAAACAACCTAGGTAGACCAATTGCTCTTATCAAATAATCCCACATAGTTCTACAAGATCCCTACCTTTCTCCACATGCAGTTGTGTTAGCGTCAGTGTGTGTGCTACGTATGGAACATAACCAAACAATCTTGAGAAATGAAGACTATAAGCCAATTTTAAGAATTATTTTCAAGATTCACTAATAGTACACCTTGTCCTTTGCAAACCACGAAAATTCAAACAAACATAGGTAGGCCGCTCGTGATCAACTTCTAACCGCTACGTTTGGAGGATAAACGACAACATATCCGTTCACAAGTTTTCTATAATTATAGAATTTTGTTTTTCACACAATCTACCACAATATTCACCATTCCAAGAAAAAGAAATCAATCAACATAGCAACTTTCCATATTTCTCATATGATAATAGCGAACCACCCGTGCTCTCAATGGCACTACTTCCTCACCAGTTCGCACACTCAAAACATTGAAATAGGAATGACAATTTCATAATAATGGCAACACTTAGATCTTATTTAATGAACCAAATTCAGTGACATATGAGAAGAGAAAGGATCAAACGAACAATAAGATCAATCTAACAAAATCGCGGTATCATAACTATTCATTAGACCCTCCATTTTCATGACATGTAGCTCTGTCAGTGTTAGTGTCGGTGTGTGTCCAAGGTATAAACAGAGCCAAAACAATATAAAAATATAGTTGGATTTTCAAGACTCACCAATGATATAACATGTCGCTAGAACCTTCATTGCTTGGTTTACCAGCAGCAGCAGCAGATGCAAAAGTAGTTGCAGCACCTGGCTGCCTCTGAAATGGAACAGCCCGGAGAACTTCCCCGGCAGCTCCCACCGGCTCCGGCCGAATCATTGACGGCGATGAGCTCCCAGGATCAAGTCCTGACCCGAACATCTCAAGTTTGCTCGAGACCGGAGCACCCTTAACTTCCGGCAGCGGAAACTGGGTGTCCAGCATCGAGAACCCTTCTCCAGCGGCGGCGATGCGGCGGCATTTGAGCTCATCCGTCTCCATCAGCAACACCGAGATCACTTCAGCTTCGAGCTCTCGCTGCCGCAAGATCGCACCCTGCAGGATCTCCTCCCGGATCTTCATCTTCTCCCTCTCTCTCGCCATCATTAGAGTCCTCACATCCAAGTCCAGCGATTTAGTCAAGAGGCCGGTGGCTGTTTCCGAACAACCCACCTGCAGAGTAACCCATAAAATTAATCAAAGATCGGAGAAATCAAGATCAAACCCACATCGGAAGATCGATTGAGAGATCAATTTGAAGTTAGTTTAGCCCAAACCTTGATCTCCGAACATGGCGGCGGTTGCGGAGGAGGATTGGGTGGGTGGTAGGTAAGGCTATTTTACGGCGTTCATTTGGTCGATTTTATTGGTTTTGAAGGGCGATTTGGTTTGTATTGTTTTGTTGTTGGTTCTCAATTGAGAAGTGTGAAGTACTTATGTGATGAATAAATGATGTTGGATCACGTTGGATATGTATCCAACCGCCGAGATTGGAAGTGGGGTTTCCGCAGGGTCGGCCCATCTGGTAGAGAAATTAGGTGGTCGCCTAGGGCCCCCGATCCCAAGGGGCCCATAATGTTTTTGTAGCAAGTGTAATATAGTAAATTCATTATACATAGATAAGAGCAAAAACATTTCGTATGAAGATAACTGATATGGAAGATTGAACTCCGTAAAAATATTAACTGATTTGGATCATAACCATGAGTAAATCTTAATTTTAGCCTTCAATTTTGATGATCTTATTTTTTACCTTCTTTTAAACTTATCATCCTATATAAATTATCTACTAATATGACAAAATAATGTTTATGTCGAAAAGGGCCCCGCCTCCAACATCGCCTAGGGCCCATGAAAATCTAGGGCCGGCCCTGGGTTTCCGTTACATTCTTGAACTACAAATCCTCTGCCCTATCTATCTTATCACTCTTTCCTTTTTTAATATCCGCAATTTGTTCTCATATGGCAATTTAACAAATAGGTAATTCCAAAATGGCTGCAAGGGGGCTGTGCTTGCCGAGGACCTCGATTAGGAAGAATAGTCCGCCTAGAAGGAGGTCTCGGCGTGGGGTCGGGGCTTCGCGAAGCTAATCTTGCTTCCCCGCGAGCTTCGGCAAGCACACTGCGAAGCCCTGAGCTTCTCTGCAAACAAGCTGCCGTTACCTGTTTTTATGAGAAACTAGTCGGTATCCCGCGCCATGGCGCGGGCATGGTATCCAAATATTCTGTATTAATCAACAATTTTGAGAGATATTAGTATGTTAGTAGATTCAAATAAGATATGTAATTTCTTTTGTGACCAAAGTTAAGAACAACATTGATGGATGGAAAGGACTATGCCAAACTCAATAAGATATGAATTAATGCATCTTATTTTCCCGAGAGTTTCATGTGAAAATTAGTTCTACAAAACAGTGGTCTCAAACACATATTAAAGGGAACAAAATTTAAAACATAAGAGAAAATAGATTAATAAAGTGTCAACGTTCTTTCTGTAACCTCGGGCCTTTGTATATTATACGAAATTCACTTTGTATTTCTAGACAAAATTATGTTTATAGGGGCATCAACATATTCTGCTTAACCCACATTCATATAGGGGCATCAACATATAGGGGCATCAACATATTCTGCTTTTATGCGTTTTACACTTGAGATTATTTTAATTTTCCCTATCTACGAAACAAAACCCAAAAGCTGATACAGATTTATTTCGATGAAAAAATAGAATAGCTTGTGCTAGAATTCTAAGCAAAATATGGTCATAAGATACATTAACAGTTGATAAACTAAAAGTTATTTATAGGATTATAGTGTAAGATATAATCTCATATAAGTGACTGTATCATAGTTGTTGTCAACATATTTGCATGTGAATCCCCAAAAAAAATTGCATGTGAAAAATACATGAACTTCATAAGGTTTGGCAATGTATGTTGCATTTTTTGGCTAAATTAACTATTTTGAACTTCAGAAGTATTGCGAATTATTTGAGCACCAAAAGTCAAGTTTGATGAGAGTTTTAATTCATTATCCAGGCTCTATTTTACTGGTATTAATCATCCAAACATTAAAGTTCGCCAATAGATTCATCCTTTCCTAATTAACATAGAACCTTTTAATAGGATGAATAATCAAATTGTATACCAAGTGAAATTTATGTTCAATTTTGAAGACACTGCAAGTAATAAGATAAGTGACTCGAGCACTTAGGCTCCGTTATCTTTTACTTAATTTAAGGCGTTTTTTTCTATTTTTAGTAACATATTAAAAGGGTGTTTACTTTGAAAATATTAAAATTTCTAAAAATGTATAGCATGTTATGAAATATGTTATTGGACTAATGTGAATATCCACCACATAGTTTGTATATTTTGTATAATTATATTCTGGTCCATAAGCCCACCTAATGCCTATATAAGGAGGTTTAGGGTTGGAAAATAATACACCTCTCAATACTCTCCTCCTTACATCATCTCTCAATTCTAATGTCACAATACGTTATCAGCACGACGGCTCATCAAAGAAGGGAGATCGACAGAGAACATATGAACTGAACAAAAGGTGTGATATGCATCACGTCGAACACAGAAGCATCTACCACATGGGTAACGATTTTTTGTTTCGTTTCATACCTTCTGTTCATAATTTCATGAGTTATTTTGTACCAGTTTCATTAAGTATGATTTATTGCAAATGTGGGACGCAATAAGCCTATTCTGAAAGTGGAGGTTACAATGTGTTAGTTTCGGCATACTGGAGGTATGCATTAAGTAATTAAGCTTTTAAGAAAAGGTAAATAATTGAGTCAAACCCAATACTACGAGATCCTGTTAATATTGATTAACTACTTCCTAAATTTTTATTGTTGAGAACAACATATGAATCTCCATGCCAAGTCTTCGTTGAAGTGAGGCCTTAGTAAAAGAACATGGATATGGAACTGTGCTAGGTTAAGCCCAACACCATTCTGCCTAATACTATATATGAAGTCACTGTTTCAGGTGGATGTGAGGTGAATATTTTATTTGCTTCTTTTTCCTAACTGTAAAATCAGACAAATAAAATCAATTGTAGGGGTTCTTTTTGTCTCTCTTTCGTTACAATTTGTAGGGGTTGTCTCCATTACCCACTGTAACAAGGTACTTTGATACTTGGTATTAATTTTTGTTCTTGCATATTGATGTAAATTTCAAAAAGAGCAACCTCCAGAAGAGGTTGCTTCTCCTGACCACTCTTAATAGGTCGATTTAAATATTAAGTACTGATGCAATAACAAGGAGTATGTTTTCACACCTGAAGTTGTGAGCTATATACTGATCTGATCGTAACATAATGTTACGATGCAATTTTTTATCTATGACCTGAAGTCATGCTAGAACTCCAGCAGAGGTGTCCAAAACTCTTAAAACGCTTGTTATTATCAAACCTCCTGAAGAGGTAGCGTTCTTTGTTTTTCTAATTTAGTTTATTTCTTATGCACTTCAATTTTACGTACTCCATTTTTTTTTACTTATTATGGATGAACAAGAATCTCCGGAAGAAGTTTCGTTGTGGCTATTGATAATCTTATATATAGCCAAGTAATTTGTTCCCGAAGTAACAAATTACATGCAAGCCCTCATAACCAGAAGTTATGAATCCTATAACCTGAAGTTATAGAACATTCCAATTATAATCTCCTGAAGAGATTTCTACAATTGACATAACAATCAACCCTCCTGAAGAGGATGATGAATTACTTTTTTTGTATTTTTCGGTCGAAACAGAACATCCAGAAGATGTCCTTATTCAATGAGTTTTCTTTGGATAAAAGCTATGATTATGCTTTTAAAGTCATATTTTCATAACATAAGTTATGAAAAATATGACGATACTTATAACATGGTGTTATAAAGTTGTGTCAAAATATCTCCCTGAAGAGAGAATTTACACTCATCGAACCCGAAGTTTCGATTGCGTACTTTTATTTTTCTTTGTTAATTTACATTTTTTTGTGTAATTTTATATATTTCATCTATTACTTTTAGTATCTTAAAGGATGAAAATAAGGATCTCCCGTAGAGATTTTTTTCTCCTATGTTTACATAAATCATGTCTAACTAATTATCATATCGTAGACATGCCATTGCAAATGACTGATTCATTTGAGCCCATTTCAAGAAGTCAATGGTAGTGAATTCCCCGAAGAGAATCAATTTGTTATATAAGGTAGAAATCCACCTGACTATAGAGGCGGTCAAGGTTGTGGACGTAAAAACCTCTAAAAGGGATACTTTTATATATTGGTGTTTATTTTTCTACACAAGTACATATGAGACAAATTGATGCCTGAAGCATCAACGAAATATCATTATGGTTATGATCATATTGCTCACGTCATGAGGGGGAGAATGGGTCCTATTACATGACATGAGCCAAAATATCATTGTCTCTACGGGTATGTATTAATGCTAAATCTCAACAAAATGGATAGCTTCTCGACTAATGGGTGTCGGTTTGGGTATATACTTTAAGCATAAAAGGGTTGCTTGTGTACATATGTTGATCTCAAGAAGAGGAACATAATTCAAAGCATCCAAAATAAGTTGGGATATGAATATATTGCTCTACAAGATGGGAAAACAAGATTGCGAGAAAAATCTTGAAAGATTGTCATTAGTATGGATCAAAACCAACGTTGGTAACCAGATAGCCCTGGAAGAGGCATATAGCTGTGGAAGTAGCTAAAGGTACCTTAATACAATCTTATGATCCTACAATTAATGATTAATATATTAAGCGCTATACAAATTATATGGGTTAAAGGGAAAAGTGTTGACTAGATAATCAATGGCCAAAAGAAGGTCAACAAATGCATAGAAGATTGATGGGGTAAATAAATTGAATATGTAGAGCAATAAAGTGTAATAGTCAAAGTACTAACAACCTCAAGCATAAATTACAATATATGCATTAACTACATATCCGCTTTTAAGGGTGGGATTTTTGAAGATATCGTATATCCGCCGTTAAGCGTGGGATCTATGTTGAGACTGCGAATCAGCTGGTATGCGTGGGATTTTTCTTGAGGTTTATATCCGCTTTTAAGCGTGGGACTTATAAAATGAGAGACATGATATGGTATGGATCATGATATATCCTCATAAATACAATCATCTCGTGGTGAGAATGATGATGATGTTGTCTTAGCGTCAGGGACTAAGGAACAACAAAATATGGGTTGGAAAGTAACTAGTTACAAATACTATCGTAAGAATCACAAATTTGTGAAATTCCATGGAGGTTGGTTCCCATGAAAATATATTATTTGCCTGAAGCAAATCAAAAGTGTACAGTCGCGAGTAGTTTTAGGTTCATATGCATTTTATTATGTTTTTGTAACTGTATATTATTAGATTTTAGTCTTGCAATGGTTTTGTTTGTCAGGTAAAAATGTGTTACCAAGAGGCGGAGAACCAATCCAAAGACGTCACTCTTTTTCCTTCGCTATGGTTTTTATCCCACATGATTTTTTCAAGCAAGGTTTTAACGAGGCCACAAAGTTTATTAAGATGCGTTCCAGAAGAATGTCATCAACGATGCTGAGCAAAATACAATTCACCGATGTACTCTTTTCCTTAGTCGTTGATTTTTTTCCCACTGGATTTTTCATGACAAGATTTTAATGAGGCATCGTAGTGGTGAATATTCAAGGGGGAGCGTTATGAAATATGTTATTGGACTAATGTGAATATCCACCACATAGTTCGGTGTATTTTGTATAATTATATTCTAGTCCAGAAGCCCACCTAATTCCTATATAAGGAGGCTTAGGGTTGAAGAATAATACACCTCACAATACTCTCCTCCTTACATCTTGTCTCTCTCAATTCTCGTTTTCTAAAGCTGGCTTTTTTATTTGTTAATAAGACTTTAGAAATGCGAGTCTTTTCTGACTTGATGTGTTTGCACCAAATACTATTTTTTTTGAGACGAAATTGAAGTAAAAGATAGCGGAGCCTAAGTGCTCGAGTCACTTATCTTATTACTTGAAGTGTCTTCAAAATTGAACTTAAATTTCACTTGATTATACAATTTGATTATTCATTTATTAAAATGTGCAATATTAATAAGGAAAGGATGAATCTATTGGCGAACTTTAATGTTTGGATGATTAATACCAGTAAAATAGAGCCTGGATAATGAATTAAAACTCTTATCAAACTTGACTTTTGGTGCTCAAATAATTTGCAATACTTCTGAAGTTCAAAATAGTTAATTTAGCCAAAAAAATGCAACATACATTGCCAAACCTTATGAAGTTCATGTATTTTTAACATGCAATTTTTTCGGGGATTCACATGCAAATATGTTGACAACAACTATGATACAGTCATTTATATGAGAATATATGTTACACTATAATCCTAAATACCTTTTAGTTTATCAACTGTTAATTTATCTTATGACCATATTTTGCTTAGCATTCTAGCACAAGCTATTCTTTTTTTTTTCATCGAAATATCAGCTTTTGGGTTTTGTTTCGTGAATAGGGAAAATTAAAATAATCTCAAGTGTAAAACGCATAAAAGCAGAACATGTTGATGCCCCTACATGAATGTGGGTTAAGTAAAAATGTTATATTTATTAATTAAATGCACCAATAAATTATGTAGTTGATAATATATTATATTACAACTACGATATCGGTTTATAAACATAATTTTGTCTAGAAATACAAAGTGAATTTCGTATAATATACAATGGCCCGAGGTTACAAAAAGAACGTTGACACTTTATTAATCTATTTTCTCTTATGTTCTAAATTTTGTTCCCTTTAATATGTGTTTGAGACCACTGTTTGGTAGAACTAATTTTCACATGAAACTCTCGGGAAAGTAAGATGCATTAATTCATATCTTATTGAGTTTGGCATAGTCCTTTCCATCCATGAATGTAGTTCTTAACTGTGGTCACAAAAGAAATTACATATCTTATTTGAATCTACTAACATACTAATATCTCTCAAAATAATTGATTAATACAGAATATTTGGGTACCATGCCCGCCCCATGGCGCGGGGTACCGACTAGTTTCTCATAAAAATAAGTAACGGCAGCTTCTTTGCAGAGAAGCCCAAGGCTACGCAGTGTGCTTGCCGAAGCTCGCGGGGAAGCAAGATTAGCTTCGCGAAGCCCCGACCCCACGCCGAGACCTCCTTCTGGGCGGATTATTCTTCCTAATCGAGGTCCTCGGCAAGCACAGCCCCCGTGCAGCCATTTTGGCATTACCTATTTGTTGAATTGCCATATGAGAACAAATTGCGGATATTAAAAAAGGAAAGAGTGATAAGATAGATAGGGGAGAGGATTAGTAGTTCGAAAACGTAACGGAAACCCAGGGTCGGCCCTAGATTTTCATGGGCCCTAGGCGATGTTGGAGGCGGAGCCCTTTTTGACATAAACATTATTTTGTCATATTAGTAGATAATTTATATAGGATGATAAGTTTAAAAGAAGGTATAGAATAAGATCTTCAAAATTGAAGGCTAAGAATTAAGAACTACTCATGACTATGATCCAAATCAGTTAATATTTTTACGGAGTTCAATCTACCATATCAGTTATCTTCATACCAAATGTTTTTGCTCTTATCATTGTATTATGAATTTACTATATTACACTTGCTACAAAAGCATTATGGGCCCCTTGGGATCGTGGCCCTAGGCCCACCACTTAATTTGTCTACCAGATGGGCCGACCCTACGGAAACCCCACTTCCAATCTCGGCGGTTGGATACATATCCAACGTGATCCAACATCATTTCTTCATCATATAAGTACTTCACACTTCTCACTTGAGAACCAACAACAAAACAACACAAACCAAATCGCCCCTCAAAACCAATAAAATCGACCAAATGAACGCCGGAAAATCGCCTTACCTACCACCCACTCAATACTCCTCCGCAACCGCCGCCATGTTCCGCGATCAAGGTTTAGGCTAAACCCACTTCAAATTGATCTCTCAATTGATCTTCCGATGTGGGTTTGATCTTGATTTCTCCGATCTTCGATTACTTTTTCTGGGTTCTTCTGCAGGTGGGTTTTTCGGAAACAGCAACTGGAGCCTCTTGACTGAGTCGCTGGACTTGGACGTGAGGACTCTAATGATGGCGAGAGAGAGGGAGAAGATGAAGATCCGGGAGGAGATCCTGCAGGGTGCGCTCTTGCGGCGGCGAGAGCTCGAAGCTGAAGTGATCTCGGAGTTGCTGATGGAGACGGATGAGCTCAAACGCCACCGCATCGCCGCCGCCGGAGAAGGGTTGTCGATGCTGGACACCCAGTTTCCGCCGCCGGAAGTTAAGGGTGCTCCGGTATCGAGCAAGCTTGAGATGTTCGGGTTGGGAGTTGATCGTGGGAGCTCATCGCCGGCGATGATTCGGACGGAGCCGGTGGCTGCTGCCGGCGAAGTTCTCGGGACTGTTCCATTTCAGAGGCAGCCAGGTGCTGCAACTGCTTTTGCATCTGCTGCTGCTGGTAAACCAAGCAATGAAGGTTCTAGCAAAGGACATGTTATATCATTGGTGAGTCTTGAATATGAAACTATATTTTTATATTGTTTTGGCTCTGTTTATACCTTGGACACACACGGACACTAACGTTGACATAGCTACATGTGATGAAAATTGAGGGTCTAATGAATAGTTATGATACCGCAATTTTGTTAGATTGATCTTATTGTTCGTTTGATCATTACTCTTTTCATATGTCACTGAATTTGGTTCATTAAAGAAGTTCTAAGTGTTGCCAATCGTTTGATCATTACCCACTTCAAACTGATCTCTCAATCGATCTTCCGATGTGGGTTTGATCTTGATTTCTCCGATCTTCGATTAATTTTTCTGGGTTCTTCTGCTGGTGGGTTTTTCGGAGACAGCAACTGGAGCCTCTTGACTGAGTCGCTGGACTTGGACGTGAGGACTCTAATGATGGCGAGAGAGAGGGAGAAGATGAAGATCCGGGAGGAGATCCTGCAGGGTGCGCTCTTGCGGCGGCGAGAGCTCGAAGCTGAAATGATCTCGGAGTTGCTGATGGAGACGGATGAGCTCAAACGCCGCCGCATCACCGTCGCCGGAGAAGGGTTGTCGATGCTGGACACCCAGTTTCCGCCGCCGGAAGTTAAGGGTGCTCCGGTATCGAGCAAGCTTGAGATGTTCGGGTTGGGAGTTGATCGTGGGAGCTCATCGCCGGCGATGATTCGGACGGAGCCGGTGGCAGCTGCCGGCGAAGTTCTCGGGACTGTTCCATTTCAGAGGCAGCCAGGTGCTGCAACTGCTTTTGCATCTGCTGCTTCTGGTAAACCAAGCAATGAAGGTTCTAGCAAAGGACATGTTATATCATTGGTGAGTCTTGAATATGAAACTATATTTTTATATTGTTTTGGCTCTGTTTATACCTTGGACACACACGGACACTAACATTGACATAGCTACATGTGATGAAAATTGAGGGTATAATGAATAGTTATGATACCGCAATTTTGTTAGATTGATCTTATTGTTCGTTTGATCATTACTCTTTTCATATGTCACTGAATTTGGTTCATTAAAGAAGTTCTAAGTGTTGCCAATCGTTTGATCATTACCCACTTCAAATTGATCTCTCAATCGATCTTCCAATGTGGGTTTGATCTTGATTTCTCCGATCTTCGATTACTTTTTCTGGGTTCTTCTGCTGGTGGGTTGTTCGGAAACAGCAACTGGAGCCTCTTGACTGAGTCGCTGGACTTGGACGTGAGGACTCTAATGATGGCGAGAGAGAGGGAGAAGATGAAGATCCGGGAGGAGATCTTGCAGGGTGCGCTCTTGCGGCGGCGAGAGCTCGAAGCTGAAATGATCTCGGAGTTGCTGATGGAGACGGATGAGCTCAAACGCCGCCGCATCGCCGCCGCCGGAGAAGGGTTGTCGATGCTGGACACCCAGTTTCCGCCGCCGGAAGTTAAGGGTGCTCCGGTATCGAGCAAGCTTGAGATGTTCGGGTTGGGAGTTGATCGTGGGAGCTCATCGACGGCGATGATTCGGACGGAGCCGGTGGCAGCTGCCGGCGAAGTTCTCGGGACTGTTCCATTTCAGAGGCAGCCAGGTGCTGCAACTGCTTTTGCATCTGCTGCTGCTCGTAAACCAAGCAATGAAGGTTCTAGCAAAGGACATGTTATATCATTGGTGAGTCTTGAATATGAAACTATATTTATACCTTGGACACACACGGACACTAACATTGACATAGCTACATGTGATGAAAATTGAGGGTCTAATGAATAGTTATGATACCGCAATTTTGTTAGATTGATCTTATTGTTCGTTTGATCATTACTCTTTTCATATGTCACTGAATTTGGTTCATTAAAGAAGTTCTAAGTGTTGCCATTATTATGAAATTGTCATTCCTATTTCGATGTTTTGAGTGTGCGGACTGGTGAGGAAGTAGTGCCATTGAGAGCACGGGTGGTTCGCTATTATAATATGAGAAATATGGAAAGTTGCTATGTTGATTGATTTCTTTCTATTGAAATGGTTAATTTTGTTGTAGATTGTGTGAAAAACAAAATTTTATAATGATAGAAAACTTGTGAACGGATATGTTGTTGTTTATCCTCCAACCGTAGCGGTTAGAAGTTGATCATGAGCGGCCTACCTATGTTTGTTTGAATCTTCGTGGTTTGCAAAGGACAAGGTGTACTATTAGTGAATCTTGAAAATAATTCTTAAAATTGGCTTTAAGTCTTCATTTCTCAAGATTGTTTAATTAAGAGAGTCAATGATGTCGCCTGAGCCTATTAAAGTGGATTGGCTAAATACTTTCCTAACTCCGTCGCGTCCAAGAATTATGCTTCAAGATTGATGTTATCATGGTATGTTCTTAGCAAATGTGGAAACAGTGTATGTGGCATCACATAAATTCAGAGCTTATTCCCTACAAAAGCTCGATTGAATTGTTTTGTTGTTCTAAATATAAAATCCCAATGGATACTGAGCTAGGTAGGTTTGGTCAACTTTACTGTGAGAAACCCTCATGGTTTGTGCGAAAACACTGTAGAACAAAGAAGAATAAACCAGAGAAGGATACGAAAACAGAGAGAATTCATTGAAACGAGATACCCTAAGGGATAGCTCATACTCAGATGGGTGATCATTAGGACACCCATCAGCTCTAGGTAATGCCAAGTAGTACCCATTGGAGTCGTCCTTCAAGGTGAACTCAAGGTGCAATTGCAATTGTGTATGAGAGAATGAAAATGGAGTAGGCTTTATTAGAAGTCTGTTTTTACAGATCTTATATAGTTTCAACTGATCTGGTAGCAATATGCTCTTTTGATGTTATATGGATATCCTTTTTTCCTTCTTGAGTTTGATCACATACAATATTGCGTCTTACTCCTGGATTCTCTTTATCTGATACCTCGGTGTATAAGGACATTTAATATTTTGTGGAATACATTTCATTAGTAGAAAATGTAGTATATTTCCTAGTAGTAAAATTTATTATATTTCCTAGTAGATAAAAATTGCCACATTAGCGTGTGTTTAACTGATAGAAAAAAGAATCGGCAAACATAGTTTTATAAAAGCAGACCTGACCACACCAATCGGTTCAAGGGGAATTTAGTTATTTGCTATTTAAATCAAAAATTTCATCAGACTGCTGAATTTGGGAATCCTTTGTCTTTTCACTATATAATTATTAATTTTGACCTTCCTTGACATAGGTCTTCTGTTTCCCGGTCCAATTACTGGTAAATCTCCATTTTAATCAGCTGTATTTACTCTAATCTGTATTAAACTGCTAATATTCTTTCTTGTCGTCGTTGATAAAGTTTCTTTATTCGATGCAGGCTAAACCTACTACTCATATGGCTACTAGTGTTGGTCCTCCGGCCAAGCGCAGATTCGAAACATTAATAAGTGAAGGTGCTGATAGTAACTACCTGTCTTCAGACAACAACGCGAACAGAAACCTGAAGGTGGAATACAAGTGTAGACTATGACAGGTAACTGCCACATGTGAGCGAGGTCTTCTGAACCATCTTAATGGGAAGAAGCACAAGTCAAAGGAACGTGCTCTCTCCAAAGGTGGCGGCAGCACATAAGCCACCAGTGGTGATGATGTTGGCCAGTCCCAGAAAAAAATGTCTCGAAACGCAAGTGCACAAAATTTTCAAACTAACGAAGGGAAGGCAAAACAGAAGAAGGGTTTCACTGTTGAGGATTCTAAAATGCTGAACGGCAATGTTGATGATGATGATGCTGAGGAGAGTGAAAAAGAGATGCCGGCTGAGTTTAGGAATTATTTCAACTGATGGTGCGTGCTCTGTAGTATTGGGACTGTGAACAAGTCATTGATGGATGCACATTGCGCTGGGAGGACACACATGGCTAATTTTATTAAAAATGGTTGTGGTCTCGTTACTATAAAGACAACGCCTGATAATGCCAGGTTTGGCGGCGATGGGAACAAGATCAGTGGAGAAACAGATGGAAAGGTGACAGATGCTGCTAAGCAGAAAAAGTGATGATGATGCTGATCAAAAAGAGATCCGCCGGATGGGAGCGAATTCATTACTTAATCTTCTTCTTCTAGAGCTTTTTTCTTCTCATCTCATCTCTAAAGTTTCTCTATAATATTTATACATGTTTTAGTTAAATTTATTTTGATGGTTTGTAAACTTGGAACATGAGCCTGAATTCAAAGGGCTCAAAGATTTCTCATACATGTTTAAGACAGTTGCATTTATCATATCCTTATTTTCAGACAAATTTGGTTTTGTTATTTGGTACTGGTAGTTTTGTTATTTCAAAAATTTATTGTGTGCATGCATGAAATAGACTAGAGTGTCCTGTATGAAGATTCAGACTGTCGTAGTTCACAAAATAAGCCCGCCTGAGCTGGTGGAGTTCTAGGCTTGAGGCTTTTTTTGGTAAAGTATAAGATGTGTACAAGGCATGTGTATAAGTTAGAATTTGATTGTACTAGTAATAAGGCAGGATATAAGTTACTAATAAAACCACGCCTGATAATGCTCGGCATGCCGGCGATGGGAACAAAATAAAGGTAGAAACAGTAGGAAAGGTGACTGATGATGCTGCTGAGAAAGAGATCGTCAGATGGGAGTGTTGTGATAGGGAGAGCATGAATTGCTTAAATCTTCTTCTTCTAGAGATTATTTCCCTTCTCATCTCTATAATATTCATACATGTTTTAATATGTTTTGATGGTTTGTAAACTTTGAACGTGAGCCTGAATTCAAAGGGCTCAAAGAATGATAAAAGATTTCTCATACATGGTCAAGACTTGTATCCGTTTTTGATTTGGTTTCTCCGAGACTCTTTTCACCGTGATTTCTTCACCGTGATTTCAGACAGTTGCATTTATCATATCCTTATTTTCAGAAAAATTTGGTTTTGTTATTTGATAGTAGTTTTGTTATTTGAAAATTTTAGTGTTTCCATGCCTGACAGAGAGTAGAGTCTCCAATATGAAGACTGAGAACTGCCGCAGTTTACGAAATGAGCCCGCTTGGGTTGGTGGAGTTCTAAACTTAAAGGCTTGTTTGGGTTATGTATAAGAAAGAGTGTATATGGCATAAGGTATGATTGTGCTAAATTGAACATGTTGTTTATATGGCAGACAAATGCTGTACACGAGACAACATGTATAGTTTTCCCTTATACTTACCTCCTTATACTTTACCCAAACAAGGCCTAAAGGTAACGATCCCAGTCTTGGACACTGGAATCGTGAACAACCACCTGGAAGTGTCAGTTTGTCAACAATGTCAATATCATGGTCAGACGCATAACCAAAATTTGTGTGTCCGACCGTTATTGATGTCCATATCAAGTACTATACATTCAATCAAGATAGTTCCCATTCAAAACCCAGTTGAGGTTATTTGTCAGCCTGTTTTTTCAGGTACTCGAATCAACCTAGACACTCCTACAACCAAGTTTAGGCTAAAGCCAAAAGGCCTGGTTCAGCGGTTATCCAACCGTAAAGAGGTCGCTTCATAGACAGAAATCCTAACTCATTTCTTAACAGAGAAACAGAAACAAAAAGATTATGCTGTTCAGATTAACTCCATCTGACATTTTCACAAATTAGCAAATTACCCAGCCAGAAACACTTCACAGTTGGTGATTTGTGATTGAGACCAGAAGACACAGTTGCCGTCCAATGTAAGCAGAATGATATTTTAGAAAAAACCATGACACATTTAAAAAGAAATACATTTGCAGATTTAAAAATAAACCGTGACTCAGGTTGCAGAATGATGTTTTATTGCCTGTTGAATGGTATCTCCGTAACACAGGTTAATCAAGGAACTAGATAGCTTGTACACATTAATACGACATGTAAAATTACAAAAACTATAGACATGTACAACTAGGAGAGCTGAAATTGGCACCTTACAATCTTTGGCCACGAGAGCATAAAATTCATTCATTGTGTTACAGTCACCATTAACCCTGCAAGTGCACGTGCTCTAATTATACGAATCAGCTGCTTCCAAAGTCATGCCACCTGTAAGAATCAAAACAAAGCGATGAAGTACTATCACGCTAAAGAACCCATAACGAGGGAAAAAAGAAAAGGAGAAATAGATCCATCAAAAAAGGGGAAAAAAGGAAAAATATATCTCATCTAAACTAACTCAAACAGAGTGATACCTGAGGCAATGCTAAGGACATGCATCGAAAATCGGAGAATTGAGAGCGAGGAAGCAACTATAAATGACTACATCAATTGGAAGTTGTGCAAATGTCCCCTAATTAAAGCATTGAATGTGAAGGAGATCTTCATGCAATTTTCCAGCTTCTTCTATCCTTCCAGAAATACCAAGATTGAGTATTAATGAATTGTAGGTTACAGATTAGGGGCAATGCCTTTACTCTGCATCTCAGTGAAAAGAGAAAGAGCCTCATCAAGTCTTCTAGACTTGCCGAAGCCATTAATCATGAGATTGTAAAGAATTATATCAGGATCAATACACGAGCAGTTTCGACATCTCCTGCTTTGCCAAACACATTTATAAGAATGTTGTAGATGGCACAGTTTGGTTGGCATCCATATTTTACCATCCCCACAAGCAAATCCTTGACTTCGTCAAGCTTTCCCAGCTTTAAGAGACCGTCCATGAGAGGACCGTATGTGCAAGGAGTGGGAATGAAATCTCCACAAAGAAGATTGTAGTATAAATCAAAAGCTTTCTCCAATCTGTTACACTTCACAAGACCTGCGATGACGATGTTGTGAGTTATGGTGTTGGGCTTGCATTGATGTATGAGCATGTCGTCGACTATTTCAAGAACTTCATCAACCCTCCCTGACTTGCCAAGATCATCAAGCAACAACCCCTTCCACCAACTCTCTCCAGAAAGAGGTGTTTGTTGGTTTCCTAGCCTGGTAAAGAAAGCTCTTGATGAGCTTAAATGCATCTTCAATTCGACCATCCTTCATAATACCTGGAATAAGAGTGCACGAAGTTACATCATCCGGATGTAGCATCTTTCTCATCTGGTGAAAAAACAAGAATGCCTCATTGATCCTGTTCTTTTTCATTAATCCGTGAATCACAGTATTGTAAGTGAACACATCAGGAATGCAGTTCATGATAGTCATCCGATATAGCAAACTCATTGCCGTCTCCATTTCATCGTTCTTGCAGAGGCAATCCAGAAGCGTATTGAAACTAATCGTGTTGGGATTGCACCCTTGGGAAGTGATGCTCTTAAATAATTCAACAGCTGCTTGATCCTTCCCCTCTCCCCTTAATCCAGCCAATAATGTACTGTAAGTTACAACGGTGTCCAAACTCCTCGAACTTGAACACCCTTGAATATGATCAAATAAGTGTCCAAACTCAAATAGATAATTTCCTTTTGCATCACACAGAACACAATAGCCATATCACTCACTAACCCTCCCATGACCCCTTAATAGCTCAAGCATGCAATTACATGTCTCTGTCGTGTGAACAACATTAGGTAACACAGCCACGGACTTGAAGAACGAAAATGCCTCGTCTGGTTCCGAAAATCGACTTCAAAGCCCAATATGCTGGGCCTCGGATGAGAACATACTGGGCCTCGGCCGATTAGCATCCCCATTCACTAAATTTTACGCCATTCGAAACTTTCACCACAAACCCACAAGTACCCAGATTTTTTCTCCTGTGTTTCTTCCAATTCACCATAGACCCACATGGCAAAACCTTGAAAACTCTCAGACCCAGAAC
Organism: Linanthus parryae; assembly: GCA_023055425.1. Taxonomy (NCBI): domain Eukaryota; kingdom Viridiplantae; phylum Streptophyta; class Magnoliopsida; order Ericales; family Polemoniaceae; genus Linanthus; species Linanthus parryae. The sequence continues at coordinate 131,535,489 of JALGPY010000001.1, forward strand.
TCCTTTCCCCTACTAACCCATTGCACTTGAAGAAATGCAACTGGCATTACTAATTTACTACATAACAAGCTTGCAGCCATTTTGGAATTACCTATTTGTTGAATTGCCATCTGAGAAAAAATTGCGGATATTGAAAAAAGAAAGAGTGATAAGATAGAAGGAGAGGGTTAGTAGTTCGAAAAATGTAACGGAAACCCCACTTGCAATCTCGGCGGTTGGATACAAATCCAACGTGATCCAACATCATTTCATCACCATATAAGTACTTCACTCTTCTCACTTGAGAACCTAACACAACACAACACAAACCAAATCGCCCCTCAAAACCAATGAACGCCGGAAAATCGCCTTACCAACCACCCACCCAATCCTCCGCCGATCAAGGTTTGGGCTAAAACCCACTTCAAATTGATCTTTAAATCGATCTTCTGATGTGGGTTTGATCTTGATTTCTCCGATCTTTGATTAATTTTTCTCGGTTTCTTCTGCAGGTGGGTTGTTCGGGAACAGCCTCCTGACTGAGTCGCTGGACTCGGAGGTCAGGAGTCTGATGATTGCGAGAGAGAGGGAGAAGATGAAGATCCGGGAGGAGATCTTGCAGGGTGCGCTCTTGCGGCGGCGAGAGCTCGAGGCTGAAGTGATCTCCGAGTTGCTGATGGAGACGGATGAGCTCAAACGCCGCCGCATCGCCGCCGCCAGAGAAGGGTTGTCGATGCCGGAAGTTAAGGCAGCCCCGCTCTCGAGCAAGCGTGAGATGATCGGGTTGGGAGTTGCTCGTTGGAGCTCGTCGGCGGCGATGATTCGGCCGGAGCCGGTGGCGGCTGCAGGAGAAGCTCCATTTCAGAGGCAGCCAGGTGCTGCAACTGCTGTTGCATCTGCTGCTGCTGCTGCTGCTGCTAAACCAAGCAATGAAGGTCCTATCAAAGAACATGTTATATCATTGGTGAGTCTTTGAAAATCTGACTATATTTTTATATTGTTTTTGGCTCGGTTTATGTTTATACCTAGGACACACACTGACACTGACTCAGCTACACGTGATGAAAATAGTGGGTCTAGTGAAAAGTTATGATACCGCTTAGATTGGGCTTATTGTTCGTTTGATCATTAAATATGTCAGTGAATTTGGTTCATTAAATATGTTTTAAGTGTTGCCACTCTTACGAAATTGTCGTTCCTATTTCGATGTTTTGAGTGTGCGGATTGGTGAGGAAGTAGTGTTCTGAGAACATGGGTTATGCGCTATTATTAATAAGATAAATATGGAAAGTTGCTATTCTTTCTCTTGGAATGGTGAATTGATTGTTAGATTGTGTGAAAAAACAAAATTTCAATCATGATTGAAAACTTGTGAAAGGTTATCTTGTCGTTTATCCTCTAAACGTAACGGTTAGAAGATTAGTCATGAGCGGCCTACCTATGCGTGTTTGAATTTTGGCGATTTGCAAATGACATGTTATACTGGTGAATCTTTTATTAATAAGAGAAACATGGAAAGTTGCTACGTTGATTGATTTCTTTCTCTTGGAATGATGAATTCTGTGTTAGATTGTGTGAAAAACAAAATTTCTATCATGATAGAAAACTTGTGAAATTTTATGTTGTCGTTTATCCTCTACACGTAGCGATTAGAAGATTGATCATGAGCGGCCTATCAATGCTTGTTTGAATCTTCGCGGTTTGGAAATGACAAGTTGTACTATTGGTGAATCTTGAAAATAATTCTTAAAATTGGCTTATAGTCTTCGTTTCCCAAGATTGTTTGGTTATGTCCCATACGTAGGACACGCACTGACGCTGACATAAGTGCATATGATGAAAGGTAGGGATCTTATAGAATTATGTGAGATTATTTGATGAGAGCAATTGTGAGCAATGATAAGCCCCTTGACAACATCAGGAGCTTCATTTAAAATCTCTAATTGTTCATTTGCTCAGCTCCCAGGTTGGTAAGAATGTTGGCCTTCATTTGCATCCCTTCTCGCATGCTTGATCCTTCCACAAATCCTATTGGGCAGTAGCTTACCATCATTGACTTAAGCATTCATGGAGACATGCCCACTGGTGGTTTCTTGGAAGATATTAATAACTTTCAGGCAGTCACTCTCGATTTTCAGGTTGATCCAATTCTTGTTAAAGGACACGGTTAAGCCTCTTTAGATATTCCATATCTCACTCCAGGCTTGTGCATCCTCTAAGCCTACCAATGAAGCTCAGCTTCCAATCTCCATTAGTGTTTCTGAAGACACCTCGAATTCGTGTTTTATTGTTGTCAAACCTCACACAACCATCAACGTTCAGCTTAATTGACCTGTCACGGGAAGACTCCAATTAGTACCAGAATTGTGGAGATTAAAGAAGAAAAATGCAGCTTTGAGAGAAAAGCTTCATGTGTGAGCTGAATCTGCATTTTGATTCTCTTCACATAAGTCATGTCAGTATCACACGAGCCATTAAAAACAAAACAATTTCTTCTTATCCTAATAATCCAAAGAGTAGTAACAAATAAATCACAGTGATCATAACAAAAAAAAAAAAAAAAACTCATATTTCTTCTTGATATTAAGCAAGATATGATTATAAAGTCTCCATCTAGAGCCCTAGTTAAGCCAAGAAGGACCCTATAGCATACCCCAAATGTTCTCAACTTTAGTACAAGTTCTGAAAATATGATTCCTGTCCAACATTTGAACCACAAAGGCTGCAAGTATCAATATCATTGAGGCCCTTCTCTTTATACTAGCATTACACAACAGTTTACAATGCAGAATAGTGGAAAGAAAGCGGATAAGCTTGTTTGGGACTCTAAGTTTCCAAATGCTTACCCAGCCACCAGATGAACAATGTCAATCTTAATGGAGCTGTAGGCTGTAGCAACTGCGAAGGTTCCAGAACTGGAACCTTTCCAAAAGGGATAGTCCAGGGTAGGACTCAAAGAGCGAATAATGATACTATAATATCACTTTTAGCCTCTTCATCGATGAGATGCACAATGGGGTTAGTGTCCAATTCCCCTCCTCATTAATAAGGTCATAGACCTTCACGTTGAGAAGACCAAGTTCAGATGGAGGCCCCAGGGCTTTGTCCCCACACCACCAGTCATTCAACACATAAATATTAACGCCATTGCAATGCTCCATAGAAGATTCTCTAAGGAAGGTTTTAGTCAACTAAATACATTTAACACAGGAGAGCAGCCAGTATTGGCTTTAGCAGAACCCAAATTGTAAATTTTCTAATACTTCTTTCTAATTGTATTACACCAGAGTTCTTTTCCAAAGCTAACACCCCACCCCAACTTTGCAAGAAGATCCAGGTTCAGAAATCTAACCTTTTTAACACCCAAAACACACTTCTCTTTAGATAGACAAACAATGTCCTAATTAACAAGTTGAATTTTTCTCTTCTCAGTCTTGTCACCCCAAATAAAATCCCAACAAATTTTATTAATCTTGTTGTACACACTAACAGGGAAGGGTATAACATGCATACTATAAGAAGGAAATTGAACAATGACACTTTTACAAAGCACCACTCTCCCTGCAACGAAAAATATTTTACTTTTCCAACTCGAGAGCTAAGATTCATCTTGGTGATGATATCAGCAACATTATTCTTATTAAAGTTAAAGTAATACAATTGGCGAGCCTTGAAAATTCAACTATTTTTTAAAATGACTTATAGTCTTTTACTTCTTTCAAATTTATTTGTCATTTTCATACTTAAAACACACAATGACATTGACTTATTTACATGTAATGAAAACGGGTATCTACTTTTTAGAGTCTCCTAGATTTATGATGAATTATAAGATACAAAGTTGTGATCTTGATTGATTTTTTTCCCCTTGGAAATGGTGGAACTAGCGTTAAATTGAGTGAAAAAAAACTAAAATCATGAAAGATGACTCGTGAAATGGTATGTTGTCATTATGTTTTCGGTTATCTCTCCAATCTTAGCGGTTAGAGGTCAATTGATCTCGGGCGGTCTTCCCTATGCATGTTTGAATCTTGGCGGTTAGCAAACGACTAGTTATATCATTGGTGAATCTTGAAAATCTAACTATTTCTTGAAATTGGCTCATGTTCTTCCTTTTTCCAAGATTGTTTGGCTCTGTTCATACCTACCTCGCACACACTGACATTAATACATCCACATGTAATGAAGGAATGTGATATTTAAGAATTAGAGTAATACCTCGATAATTAATTGAATTACAATTCTATGGATATAGCAGAAAAAGTACCTATAACCTAATACATCCAAGAAAAAACCTCGATTTCTCTAAAAAAACAAAAAAAAACCTCGGCAACTCAATTCACAACGGACAAAAAGGATTGCTATAAAAAATAGCAACTAAGTCAAATGGCTTATCATCTCTTTAACAATCGAGCTGGTCTACTTCTTCCTTTGTTCAACTCAAGAGGCGCTTCGAAAGTTCAATGATTCGAGAACTCGGGAAGGAAGCTTCTAGCTCCCTCGTCTCACTCAACAACCAAGACGGAATGAGTTACAATTTTGATAAGCAAATAACCTTGTCAAAGGAATATTTTTTTTTTCCGGTCCCCATTTTGACAAAGGGGCTAAATGAATAACCTCGTTAAATGCATTAAAGACTTATATTTTCAATCAATAAAGACCCCATGTAGATACAAAATAATCATTAAAATTCATAATATATATATTCTAAAAAAATCCAATCAATAATTTTCATACAATAATTCAATCATTCACACAAAACAACGCTCAAAGTTGTTTGCGTTTTCCTTGTACCAAAATGTATCCCATCGTATGATCCAAACCAAACTTTTCCTTCGCTCATGCATGCATTTTCTTTTGCGTAGAACTTGAATGTTCCTCTTATGCTCACATATGAATCTCCTTATTTGGTCTGTCAAAGTCGATTTTGTTGATGGTTTTTACTTGTGATTGGAAGCCACGAATTTGAATATTAAGAAAGATATTGTAGAAAGGATTATTTATCAAACCAAGACTTCAAAACTATATGTATAGTTTGAAGTGTGGGTTAGGTACATTTTTTAAGACTCTAAGCATTTGATACAGGCATACTTATTAGTAGTTTCAGATATGTACATACTAATTACAATAATTTACTTAGTCTACAGAGTTTCATCGATTGCATTCTAAGAGCATTTGTACATTACATGTAAAATAACTAATCATACGAGAAAAATGTAAATGTGGAAAAAAAAGAAGCAACCAAATAAAAAATTATTTATCGACAAACTAATTACCACTCCGTCCCAGCTCAAACGCACCATTTGACTTTTTCCACCCGTAGTTGGGTCACTTTGACCCGGTAATTTGGATAGCAAAATGATACAATTTTTTGATAATTCTTTTATTATCTTGTAGAATAAGAGTTACTCTACAACACTTCGAAAAAATTATCTAAAGATTGTAAAATTATGCTATCCAAATTACCGGGTCAAAGTGACCCGGAGAATAGTGTTAAAAGTCTCAATGGTGCAAAAGAGGTGGGACGGAGTGGTATATATTTTTTTATCAATAAGTACATAATCTCAATAAGTATATTTTTTTTATCAAAGTTGTGGTTTAACTTGTCGCGTAATTGTCCTAGTAATCTGGAACATTGTTTGGGACCAGGTTAGTAATCCATTTTGATACTCTCTTAGGATAAGAGAGTCAATGAGAGTCGCCTGAGCCTATGAATGTGTATTGGGTGCATATTTTCCTAACTCTCGTCGCCTTTGTTCAAGAATTATGCTTGTTTGCGGTGCTGATTATTGATGTTATGATTGGTATGTTCTTAGCATATGTGTAAACGATGTATGTGCCATCACATATATTCAGAGCTTATCCACCACAAAAGCTCGAATGAACTGTTTTGTTGTTCTATGTATAGAAGCCCTAATGGATACTGAGCTAGGTAGGATTAGTCAACTTTATTATGAAAAACCCTTGGGGTTTATTCAAAAACACTCAAGAACAAAGAAGAATAAACCAGAGAAGGATACCCAAAAAAAAGAGAGAATCCATTGAACAACCGTAAGGTTCCTAATTGTGTGAATTAGGTAACTTAGAGTTTCATTTTCCCTTGTTAAACAGAAGAAACCAACGGTCAAAATCATCCTCATACATTGAGTTAAATGACAGCATGTGCGTCACTATTTCTCTTATCTCATTTTCCGTCCTTCATTTATTGTAAGCTTAAGTATTAGAAGGGGCGCAGTTAAATGTTGAAGATGACAATAAACATCAGAACAAGTTTTACCCGGAGAGCTCATACTCAGATGTGTGATCATTAGGGCACCCATCCGCTCTAGGTAATGCCAGTCCTTCACGGTGAACTCGTGCAAGTGCACTTTTGTAGGAGATAATGAAAATGGAGTGGGCTTCATTAGAAGTCTGTTTTTACAACTCTTACGTAATTTCAATTGATTTGGTGTTTCATTTTATTTATTTATTGGGTTATGTGAATATCCTTTTTTCTTCCTGAATTTAGGCCACATATAATACTGCTTCTTACTCCTGTACTGTTTTTTCCTGATACATTGGTGTTTAAGGATGTTTATATATTGTGGAATGTATTATATTTTAGAAAATGTACTATGTTTGCTGAATAGTAGAAAAAACTCACCACATTAGAGGTATTGATATGAGGAGTTTGTTTTAACATTCAAAAAAAGATCCAGCAAACATAGATTTTGGAAGCGGACCTGACCACGCCATTTGAGGGGAATAGACATTGCATGGACCTTTTATTTTAGACTTACACATTGCATGAACTTGGTTATTCGAGTTTTTGGGGAGAATTTTGAATCCCGTTACCACCATTTAGTCACTTGCTATTTGGATCAAATACTTCATCAGACTGCTGAATTCAGCTTTCAAGCAAACTCTAGCTTTTATTTTCCCTATACCACACGGTCAATCTTATGTGGTTCTTCCCTTTCTCCTTGTAATGCATTTTATCGGAAACCTTCTAGTGAGAATAGATTTCTTTTTCTCGCAATTCTTTATGATATAAGTCTCTTCTCTGGCATTACTGTGATGAGATTCTCAAGTAATAGAAACGAAATGCATTGGTAATGAACTAGAATTAGGTGCAACATTCTGCCTCTTATCCCAATTCAATTACTGGTAAATCTCCATTTGAATCAGCTGTAATTACTCTAATTTGTAGTATTAGGTTGCTATACTTTTTTCTTCTTGTCTTCGTTGATAGTGGTTATTTATTCGATGCAGGCTAGGCCAACTACTCATATGGATACTACTGTTGCTCCTGCCAAGCGCAAATTCGAAACCCTAATAACTAAAGGTGCTGATAACAACTCCCTTTCTGCAGACAACAACGCAAACAGAAACCTGAATGTGGAATACAAGTGTAGACTATGCCTCGTAATCGCCACCTGCGAGCGAGGTCTTGTGGAGCATCACAATGGGAAGAAGCACAAGTCAAAGGAGTCAAAGGAACATGCTCTCTCCAAAGGCGGCAATAGCACATCAGCCAGTGGTGATGATGCAGGAGGAAAATCAGAAGAACAGATTTTTCAAGCTACTAACAATGAGAAGGCAAATCAGAAGAACAAGGGTTTATTGGAAAAGCTCGATGGAGTCATCGCTGAGGATTCTAAAATGGTGAACGTCGAAGTTGATGATGATGATGAGGAGGAGAGTGAAAAAGAGATGTCGGCTGAGTTTAGGAATTATTTCAAGTGCTGGTGCGTGATCTGTAGCATTGGGACTGTGAACAAGTCGTCGATGGATGCACATTGCATTGGGAGGACGCACAGGGCTAATTTGCTTAAAAATGGCGGTGGTCTCATTACTATAAAGAAAACGCCTAATAATGCTAGGTTTGGCGGCGATGAGAACAAGATGAGTGGAGAAACAGAAGGAAAGGTGACTGATGCTGCTGAGCAGAAAAAGTGATGATGCTGATGAGAAAGGGATCGTCGGATGGGAGTGTCGTGAATGGGGAGCGCATGAATTGCTTAATCTTCTTCTTCTAGAGCTTTTTTTCTTCCCATCTCATCTCTCGAGTTTCTCTATAATATCTATACCTGCTTTAATTAAATTTTATTTTGATGGTTTGTAAACTTGGAACATGAGCCTGAATTCAAAGAGCTCAAAGATTTCTCATACATGTTTAAGACAGTTGCATGATCATATTCTTATTTTCAGACAAATTTGGTTTTGTTATTTGATAGTAGTTTTGTTATTTTAAAATTTTAGTGTTTGTATGATGACATAGACAGTTCACAAAAATGAGCATGTTGGTGGAGTTCTAACCTTAAAGTATAAGATAGATGTGTATATGGCATATGGATTGTATTAAATGTGAACATGTTGCTTATGCGGTACACAAACGCGGTACATGAGACAACATGTATAATTTGCCCATATATATACCTCCTTAGACATTAACCAAACAAGGCTTAAAGGTAATGATCTCAGTCTTGGACACTGGAATCCTGAACAACCACATGGAAGTGTCATGTTTGTCAACAATGTCAATATCATGGTCAGAAGCATAACCACATTTGTGTGTCAGACATTTACTTAGACGCATCACCACATATCTGTTGTGTTTTTGTCTTGATTTTGTGTTTTCGAAATATTAGGAAATTATTGTTTTTTGGAAACTCGTAGAAATATGGAATCTACTAGTATTCATAATTGGGTTATTTCCTAATATTTGTACAATTATGATTACTTGGAGAGCAAGTCGATGTGGCCTATTTATAAACTGCTCTACAAGAAGTTCTAATTGAGGAGAGTTGAGGAGATGAGTTGTGAGAGAGAATTGGTGAAAAATATTAGTTAGCAGATGTGAGAGGTTAGGGTTTCATAGATGTAGTCAATGAGGATGAGACTACCGCGTCGACGTGGTCTGCGGATTGATCTTTCTCTCCCCTACGATGTATTCCCTCATTGATATCGTGAAATTCTCCTCCTCCTGTGGATGTAGGCGGTTTGGCCGAACCACGTTAAATTCTTGTGTTGCCGTTTTTCTTCTCCTAAATCGCGTGCGTTGAGTGTGTGATCGTGTGGCATATTTTTGCTTCCGTTGTGGCGGGAATTCGGTTCGAAAAATAATTCCCCATCAAGTGGTATCAGAGCCAGGATAACGATCCTGGTGGAGCACGCAGGTGAAGAGGACGAAGAAAAAAAAACATAAAGAAAAGAACTGAAAAGAAAAATCGGACAAGAAAAGGGCTTGGTCTTGTTTGTGGATGACAGCAAATTGACCAGCTGCTGCACATGGTCTACTGGTGACTCTGCAGGAGGTTGTGTCCTGTGTTGCTGGCTTACAATGCTCCATTGTTCCAAGACGCTATCGGTGGTCCAAATTGTTGTCGGTGTTCCGAGCTGCCTGTAAGTCCGATTGAGCTCGAACAGGAGGTGAACCCTAGGTTTCTGGACGCCCCTGATCCGATGGACCGGTCAGATTTTGCAACAAGCTGACGGATTTTGCAGAATGCTGACGTGGCAGCTAATCAACGAGAATCGACGGTCCAAACGTGTTCGGGGGGTTACGACGTCCCTGTAGATCATATTGGGATGAGTCAGGAGTCTAAACCTACGTTTTTGGACGTTGCGGGTTCATCGGTACGGTCAAAATTTTGAGATTCTGAGTGGATTGAGAAGATAGGAATCAATCGATATCGGTTGGTGAGATCGAAGACGACGGTATGCGATCAGGATCAATCAAGTTCAAGTCCAATCAGGTGGAGTCAATTAGAGGCGTTTCCTTAATTGAACGTTCGATTGGCAACCTATGCAGGCTTGGGAGTGTGTTGACAGGTGGAGCTGCTCATCAACATAGACAAGAAGCATAAGCTTTGTGTGATTGTGAGCACGAGACGCAACAGTTGAAGATGAGTTTGGTCAAAGACGTGAGCAACTATTGCAAGTAAATTCACAAGAAGCTCCAGGGCAGAGATCGAGGTGGTGGACGCAGTTGACAAGGCCATGGAAGAGGTGGCGTCCTGATATCTCTGTATGGGTTCGTGACGATAACTCTTGAGCAACTCGAGGCAAGAAGAGAGGTAAGTCGCGGCGGGTTCGCAAAGCGGTGGCTTTGCAAGAAGTCTTGGTGAAGGCGTGAGATCGAACATGAGAAGCAACAGCTCCAGGAGAAGCACTCAGGGCTGGCGTGGAGAAACACGTGGTTGACGTGTGAGGATGCTGAAGCATAGAGATAGTGCAGGTTGTGAAGCAGTTGCAGGTTGTTCGAGAAGAAGCTCAAGTGACGAGAACGGTGATAAAGAATACTACTGCAGTAGTGAAGAGGAAATGAGTCTCGTTTGCACTTGACTTGGTTGGTGGTGATCTCTTCGGTGATGAGCTAGCTGGTGGAGAGATGGGACCACACTACTCCCCAAAGTAGCATACTTTGGGACGCGCCCATGTGGGGGCGAGGCGGCGCCCTAGGAGGGGGTGCAGAGCATCTCTGTGAAGATGCGATGGGCGCTTCATGCAGGTGGAGCATGGCGGATGCAGCGGAATCGACAACAACGATGGAGAGCTCCGGGATGGCATAAAATTTGCCAGGCTTGCAGAATTCAATCCAAGGTGGAGTTTGTTGGGTTTTTGTCTTGATTCTGTGTTTTGGAAATATTAGGAAATTACTGTTTTTTGGAAACTAGTAGAAATATGGAATCTACTAGTATTCCTAATTGGGTTATTTCCTAATATTTGTACAAATATGATTACTTGGAGAGCAAGTCGGTGTGGCCTATTTATAGGCGGCTCTACAAGAAGTTCTAATTGAGGAGAGTTGAGGAGATGAGTTGTGAGAGAGAATTGGTGAGAAATATTAGTGAGCAGATGTGAGAGGTTAGGGTTTCATTGATGTAGTCTATGAGGATGAGTGTAATACCTCGTAATTTTGGGGGTATTTTTAGGAGACTATTGAATATTTTGTTCTGTTAATAGGATTTATAAAAAGTAGTTTTCTTAATTTTTAGGTGTTATATAGATTTATATATATATATAATTATAAGTTAAGAAAAATAAAATTATTTAACTTTTTATTTTTATATATTGTTTTAGTAAAAGTTTTATAAGTTTTAGTTATTAAAAGTTGTGGGTCGTATAACATTTTTAACGTGTCCAACGTCACATTTTTTTTAACTAATTGTGCGTGACCAGCCACCGCGTCGCGCGGTGTGCCAGCTACATAGAATACTTCCACCTTCCATCTTTTTCCCCAACAACGAACTGGAGATTCATCTCCGTTTCCTTCTCCGACACCAACACCGCCTCCAACCGCAACCACCAATTCAACCACCACCTTCACCGAATTCCGAACCAATTCACTCCCAACCTGCCACGGACCGATTATTTCTCTCCAAGAAAAACAATTTCGCCCAAATTCGAGTCTGGATTCGAATCCGAAATCAACCCGGAAGTCTCCTCATCTTCGCCGGATTCTCCTCCCTCTCCGGTTATAAAAACCCACCTTGCATTCTCATATTTCTCCACACCAAACCAGCGCCTTTCTTTCCCTCGATCTCTCTCCCTCTCCCGTTGATTTGCCGAAGCAAACCCGCCGGAAACTCACCTGGAAAACTCGGCGGAAGTCCGACCGAGCCCAGGCGAGCCCAACTCCGGTTTCTGCCGTTTGCACCAGCGCTCCAACGTCTCTCTGCCACACCGGTGAGCTCTTGTAGCGGAAGCCGCGACTCCCCGTCTTTGCCTACCCGTTTCAGTGGCTCGGTAATTCCCAAGCCCCCTGTTTTGAGTTCAATTTTGATGCCTTACACCCAATCTCACCATGTTACTCTAGTAGTAGTAATTAATGGTAGTTAGTAATTTGATGTATAGGGGGTGTTTGCATTGGGGTCCAATAAGGATTGAAAGGTTTTGAAGGATTGTAGAATTTGGTTGTAGAGGTACTGAACAAGGGTAACCGGTTGCAACTTTTAAAACTATGTGAGTGTTAGTTTTGTGTTTTATGAAAAGCTATTTTTTTTTTTTATATTTTAGCCCTATGTAATTAAAAGAATTGTGTTTATGTTATAATAAGTTATTTATTTCATAAAAATATTTTACTAATTAAGTTGAATTAGTTTTATTATTCTAAAAACAAAATTTGTATTACCTTATAATTTTATTTATATATATATATATATATATAATTATAGCTATATTATGTTCTATAATAGTAAATGTTAGTTCATATAAAATTTGGTTTTAATAAATGTCGTTTTACCTTAGTGAATTTTTGGGGGAGTTAAATAAGTATTTTTAGCTTTTAATAAGAATTATACTTTTTAGTAATTTAGTAATTGGGATTAAATATTTATCTTTATTTATGTAAAATAACTCTAGTATTCTTACAACAAGTAGTATTTCTAAAATAGTAAATAAAATATTTGTTTAGTTCACTTCTAGTCCTTATAAATAACTATTTTCTTAGTAAACTTATGTTTATAACCAATAAAACATATTTCAGTTCAGGAAGGTTAGTGGGGTTACGCCTTGCATTGCATATAGGACTTGTGTGAACAATTTTCGTGTTAGCAATATATTGATTAGGAACGACTGCTATTGTAGACTCCGAGTTCGTAGGAGGCGAGTTCATTGAGGACCCATACTACGAGTAGTTGCGTGCTTGCTTTCGTGTGACGATTTCTCTTCCAATCCAAGTAAGTTTATATGCACCACACCTTCAACTATAAAAATATGTTTGGCGTGTGTTACTTGTGTATCGTGCAATTATTTTAAACTTTGAATTTTGAAATCTCTCTTGCAAATATATCTTTGAAAAGTATGCGGTTACTTGAGATCATGTGATATATTAATGAACGATAAATGATATGGGGCGATGTACAGAGGATGTGTGTGAAGGCTACGGTCGGAGGCGCACGTGAGACGAACCTCATAGGGTTTCATACCCTGCCCTATATGGGTTTTATATTGTGAAAGCTATAGAGTACTACCTATGCATGTGTGGGTCACAACTGTATAGGGGTGTCGACACTTAAGGTCTCATAGTTAGTTCAGGGGTGAATTTGGATGGACTGTGATATCCCGAGAGGTACTATAATTATTATTTATTGCATCGTGACCTCTCTGTGGGCATTCGTTACCCGCTGGGCTCTAATACGCCTCAGCTCAACTAATGATTAAATGTGAAGTTACTTCAGTTATATTTTGATCCAGTCTTTAAGCCAAAACTCTGTTTTACATGTTGTGATATATGCGTACTCAGTTTTTACTTATAAACGTTTTCTGCGGTCGGCTGTTGCTATTTGAAAACCCGCAGGTTATGAATAAAGTGGGGGAACGCGCACACGTGAATTGAAGATTAGGATCAGGGAGCTAGGAACGTATTTCATTTTATTTAGGAAGCAGATTTCAGAATTTAGATTCGAAGACTGTCATTTATTTATTTCAAAACTATTGTTGGAGGATTTTTCCGGTTTTCATTAATAAATGCGCTTGGATTATCGTTTGGTTGCGCTAGCAAGGAACCGTAGGTTCCAGGGTTGTTTCAGTTGGTATCAGAGCTAGGTTCCAACGCTAGTGCGACCTTTTGATTTCCATTAAATAAAGATAAAACATAAATTAAAACTTTTTGAAAATTAAAATGGACATAGACTAACTAAAATTGGAAATAAAATTTAAACAAGCCGGGGTTGTGGATTAGTCTAGCAGTTTTTGTGTTGGATATTTGAGATTTATTGAGATTGCTATGTTCCATACAGTGTGCCTCAATGTGCTAATATTATTGTGATAATTGTCTGGCACTTGTTATTTGATTATTTAGATTATTTTCATTGAAATTATGAATGTATACGTGGTTTAGAACGCTTCTAAGACTTCTCTTGCCTCTTCTCATATGGCCCGCCCTACGTGCACTGCTCCACCAACCTTTGGACTTGTGAACTCTTCATATAGCATGGCATGATTATTTTAAGCCTATATGTTGTATGTGAATACCTTAGGATTGTATTAAGTAAAGTCACATTTATAAGGTACAATGCGATTTGCCAACCCTCCTCGATATTATACCAGGAGTCGTTCAAGACAAGTAGGAACCATGAATCAAGGAAACCAAGGAAACCAACAAGCTCAGGCTCCTCAACAGTATGACCCCATTCGGTTCCAAAATCTGGAACAAGCGACCATAGCCTTAACCCAACTCATGCACAACCAGCAGGCTGGGGGAGGAGACATCATGAGTAAGCTCGCGGAGCTCCGGCCCGACTTCTTTTACGGGACGGACGACCCGACCATCCTGGAGAATTGGATCCACAACTTACACAAGTCGCTGATTTCGGTGCGTTGCCCAGAGGACCGACGCATAGAAGTTTCGGTCTATTAGTTTAAGAAAGAAGCCAATAACTGGTGGACTTCCGCATCAGCTACTTTGCTCGCCCAAGAAGGCTTTGGATTGAAGGAAGCTATGCGTGAAAGGTTCTACCCCGATCATGTGAAGTCTAGGAAATTTAACGAGTTCTTGCACCTGAATCAAGAGGGGGATACCCTGACTGATTACTAAGACAAGTTTATGGAACTTATGAGGTTTGGACAAGAAATTGCCCCGACTAAGGAAAGCAAGATTCGCAAGTTTGTCGAAGGTTTGAACTTTAAAGTTCGAAGGGCCATGGGGCCTACGCGTTTCAACTCGTTGTTGGAGGCCTATGAAGCGGCTCAGGATATGCAGCGCATGCTGGATGAGGACATAGAAGATAATAAGAAAAGAAAGACCGAGGCACCAGCAACAACTAGTTTCCAGAACCGTGGTACAAGAAACAATGGTGGGGATAAAAGGTTTCTCCCCAACCCAGCCACCACCAACCAGTTTGGAAACCAAGGCCAAGGAGGACAAGGCCAGGTGCGAATCTTCAACTGCAGGCAATGCGGCAGAAACCACCCAGGAGTGGACTGCCGAGGGAATAAAGTTAACTGCCTCAATTGTGGTAGGCTGGGCCATCGAAGGTATGAATGTCGTGTCAAAACTTCAGGAAGCAACCATGGTGGATTCAACCGTGGAGGCAACAACTACGGTGGGAATAATAATGGATATAGCCAAGGAGGCAATAACCGTGGTAACCAGTATGAAGGAAACGAGCGCAACTACTAGCAAGGTGGAGGTTATGGCAATAACAAGAATAACAGGAGGAACAACAATGGGTAAGGAGGAAACAACTATAACAACAGGCCACAAGGAAGTGTTGCTGGATCTGTGACCGCATCAACAACAACTCCTTCAGAACCAGCTGCCACAGCCAGTAGCGCAGCTGAAACTATCAATGTTATGAATCAGACTCAAGCGGAGCAAGCCGACGTGGTGACTGGTACATTCCTAATCCATTCCACCCCTGCTTTAGTCTTATTTGATTCTGGAGCCACATTTTCTTTCATATCATCTACTTTTGCTAAGAAGTTAGACTTGCCAACACCTACCCCAATTTCTATTACCATCTCTACCCCTAGTGGAGAAGCCATATCCTGTAAAACCATGTATCAAGGAGTCAATTTAGAAATCCTAGGAGCCAAGCTACCTTCTGACCTGATTCTTTTCGATCTAGGAAACCTAGACGTCATCTTAGGTATGGACTGGCTTAGCAAATACAAAGCCACCATAGAGTGTCATAACCAAAAAGTAAGATTTCGTGGCCCGAAAGGTGAACGTCTATCTTATAGAGGTATAATCAATGGACCCAAAATCCAAATCGTGTCAGCCTTATCCATCCTCTCCTATGTGAAGAAAGGGCATAAGGCATACCTCTGTACGATCCATGATCAGGAGAAAGAAAACGAAAAGTTAGAAGATATTCCAGTGGTGAGAGAATTTCCAGACGTTTTTCCGGAAGAGCTTCCAGGGATGCAACCAAAGAGATCCGTAGACTTTGCAATTTATTTAGTACCAGAGACTGGACCAATCTCGAAGGCACCATATAGGATGGCACCAGTCGAGCTCAAGGAGTTACAAGAACAACTTAAGGAGTTATTAGATAAGGGTTTCATCAGACCTAGTGTATCACCCTGGGGATCACCCGTTTTGTTCGTAAAGAAGAAGGATGGAAGTCTAAGACTTTGCATACACTACCGGGAATTAATGGTGCAACCGTTAAGAATAGATACCCACTTCCCAGGATTGACGACTTGTTCGATCAGTTACAAGGAGCCGATACCTTTTCGAAGATTGATTTAAGGTCACGATATCACCAGCTTAGGATAGCTGAACAGGATATTCCTAAAACGGCGTTTCGGAGTCGATATGGCCACTACGAGTTTACAGTAATGCCATTTCGGTCTAACCAATGCTCCAGCAGCATTTATGGAGTTGATGAATCGCGTTCTTCATAAGTACCTAGACAAGTTTGTTGTTGTTTTCATCGATGACATTTGAGAGAAGTATTGGAAACCCTAAGGGAAGAGAAGTTGTTTGGAAAGTTATCGAAGTGTGAATTTTGGTTAGATAGAGTTCCTTTCCTAGGGCATATCATATCCAAGGAAGGTGTGTCAGTGGACCCAAGAAAGATATCAGCAGTGAAGGACTGACCCACACCAAAGAGCGTGACGGAGATAAGAAGTTTCTTAGGATTGGCGGGTTACTATCGGATATTTGTGAAGGATTTCTCTAAGATAGCGAAACCCATGATGACATTAATGAAGAAGTCGAGCAAGTATGTGTTGGATAGCAAGTGTGAGGAAGCATTCAAGATGCTGAAGGATAGATTAACGTCAGCACATGTGTTGACCTTACCTACCGAAGGAGGAGAATTTGAGGTATATAGTGATGCCTCAAAACATGTCCTTAAATGTGTTCTGATGCAATATGGCAAGGTGATTGCCTATGCTTCCAGGAAACAGAAGCCTTACGAAGAGAACTACCCCACTCATGATTTGGAGTTAGCAGCTATCGTTTTTGCACTGAAGATCTGGAGGAAAAGATTTTCACGGATCACAAGAGTTTGAAGTACATATTCACGCAAAAGGAGATGAATATGCGACAAAGGAGGTGGTTAGAGTTAGTGAAGGATTACGATGTTAAGATCCAATACCATGAAGGAAAAGCCAATGTAGTAGCGGATGCGTTGAGCCGAAAGACGGATCATACGGCGAATGCAATGTGGGTGTTACCACCTAAGCTTTACGAAGAGTTTCGAAAGTTGGAGATTGAGGTTTGCACACAAGGATCCACGTCTAACCTGTTGTGCAATTTGACAATAGTACCTGATATCTTCGTGGAAATAAAGGATGCTCAAAAAGAGGATGCTTTTCTACAAAAGATTAAGGAGAAGATCGGAAAGGGCGAAGCACCCGACTTCAAAGTAGAGGAAGACGGAAGCATAAAGTTCAAAGGAAGTTGGTGTGTGTCATGGCCCCGGAATTTGGCCCCTGTTTTGCATTTTTTCCGGCAAATTCAGCCAGTTGAAATTGGCAAATATTGACCAACTGTTCATTTGGTAATTCTCTAAAAACGTTCAGCAGTCGTTCGATGGTAGTTTGAAGATCTAATCTTGACCGTTCGTAGTATTTAAATGTTGAGTTCAAATAAGCTTTATTTTAACAATGCCGTTTAGGCTTAGTCACAATCAGTGAATCCTGATTGGTCCACGTCAGACAGCCTCGGTCACCTAGGCTGACTCGGCTGCTGACTGTGCTAGGCCGTTACACACTTTGAGTTATTGTAGTAAAGCCCTGTAATTCATTTTATTACTTGTAAGCCCTGAGATATAAAAGGGGCGAGTGGATTCATGAATGGTTATGAATGAATTTACAGAAATCTTCTTCTTCTCTCTCTTCCGCCATATTTTCCTATTTGTTGATTAATTTGCTAAGAACTATTTCAATCCGAGTTTATAATCGGAATTAGGCTTACGCCAGCTTCCGATTGATACCAGGAACGCCCTGATTCCACCGGAGGTCTTATAAATATCAGGTAAGAGTTCACGGCTCTTAGAATTGGTATCAGAGCTCTCGATCAACGGCAGACAAGAAACATGGTGAGGGTTGAGGAATTAGCTACTAAATTGAACAGAACAGTCTCGGTGGTGCGTGAATTGGGGGCGGAACAGTCAGAAATGAAGGACACGATGTTGGATTTATCTGGTAAACTCGATGAACTTCTCTACATTTCTGCCAAAAATAATTCGAATACAGGGAAGGATAAGGTGCTGCCGGAATCCTCAGGCCGCTCCGGTACTAGTGAGCAGTGGCCACCCCTTTCTGGGCTACCTCCACCACCCAATTTATCTTCCCCTTCCCATAGACCATCTCCTTCAAACCCTAGCCCAAAACCCCCAAATATTTCCATGAACGCCCCCAGAAACCCTAATTTGGGGAACCCCCAGCTTCACACACCCATAAATTCATTCATACCCCAAAATTCCCCTCACATTCCAAATACAAGTCCTCTACTATCTCCTCCCCTCTTCTTCAACACCACCACAACCAGTATACCACCATGGCCACCCACTACTCACAACCCCTATACAACCACCATTCCAAACTACTATAACTTTCACCAACCCCCAGCTGCAGTACACCCCAACCCTTAAGCAGGTTACCCTAGAGTAGAACCAGGGTTGAACCAGAGACCAGCTTGGCTAACTGGGTTCCAGGTGCCAAGGCTAGAAATTCCCAAGTTCTCAGGTGAGGATGTCCATGGTTGGCTACAACAATGTGAGGTCTGTTTCCTCATTGGTAATGTACCTCCTGAGAATAAGGTTTTATTAGCTTCTGTGTACTTTGAAGGATTACCTAAATATTGGTTTAAGACCTTCATTCAATCTAATTGGGGTATTCCTTGGGAGCTATTCACTCATGAGCTGGTTGTGAGGTTTAATGATTATGGGTTTAATAATGTGATTGGCACTTTTAACAAACTCCAGCAATGTGGCAGTGTGGCAGAATATTTATTAAAGTTTGAGGAGGTTAGATCTCTTGTGATGAACAAAGGAGGACAACTACTACATGAAGGATGGTTTGTGGAGAGTTTTATTAGTGGTTTAAAAGAGGAAATTCAGATGGATGTGATGATTGCTAACCCTACAACCCTGACTCAAGCCATCAAAGTAGCCAAAATGTTTGAAGCTAAACTAGAAATTGCTACAAGGAAGAGTAAACAGCAAAAGTGGTCTAGCTCTACCACTCAATTGAGCAAATCAGTCACTACTCCATCTAGCCAACCCAATAACACTTTTTTCATCAAGAATTACAACACAACAACTCCCACCACAAACAGATGGCGAGTGAAGAAGATCACAGCTGAAGAGATGCAAGCCAGAAGAGAAAAGAATTTGTGCTACTACTGTGATGAAACTTTCACTCCTGGTTACAGATGCAAAAAGAGACAGTTATTTATGATCTGGGGAGGTGAGCCTCACACAAAAGCCTTAATGGATGAAGTGGAGATAGAGTCTGACAAAAGTGAGGAAGGGGAAGATAACTTAGGAGCTATGCAAATCACCCTCAATTCCCTTTCTGGAAACCCTTCACATGAAACATTAAGGGTAAATGGCAAGGTGCACAAAAATCTTATCACCATTCTTATAGACAGGGGAAGTACTCATAACTTCTTAGATGCCAACACTGCTAAGAAGGTGGGTTGTCACTTACAAGAGACCAAACCCATGTTAGTTACAGTGGCTGATGGAGGCACATTGCTTAGTACACACAAATGCAGTGCTTTTACTTGGATGGTAAATGATCAAGTCTTTACTGCTGAAATGAGAATTTTGCCTCTAGGTGCGTGTGATGCAGTCTTGGGTACTCAATGGTTGAAGACTATAAGTCCAGTATCCATGGACTTCAACAGATTAACTTTGGGGTTCAACTATCAAAATCAACCAGTTTTGTGGAAAGGGATCACCACTGACAATAACCCCTCCTCACTCAGAATGATTAGTGCCACTGGGTTTGTGAATTACATCTACAGCAATGCTAATGCACTTTGGGGTTATTTGTGGTCTATCAACACTGCACAAGAGCAGCCAGAACAACCATTCCAAGCAGTGTTGCATCAATTTGGTGATGTATTTCAGGAACCTAAACAGCTACCACATAGGAGGGAGCATGATCATGCCATTCCATTGAAGCAAGGAGCTGAACCTGTGAGTATCAGACCTTATAGATATCCCCACTTCCAAACAAATGAAATAGATAATATGGTTAAAGAGATGTTAGACTCTGACATAATCAAGCCAAGTGTGAGCCCATTTGCTTCTCCAGTCTTGCTTGTTAAGAAAAAGGATGGGAGCTGGAGGTTTTGTGTGGATTATAGGGAGTTAAACAGCAAGACTATCAAGGACAAGTACCCAATACCTGTAATAGATGAGCTTTTGGATGAATTGCAAGGAGCCACCATTTACTCCAAGCTTGATCTCAGGTCTGGCTACCAACAAATCAGGATGAGAGAAGAAGACATCCCTAAAACTGCTTTTAGGAGACATGATGGGCACTATGAATTTCAAGTGATGCCCTTTGGCCTAACTAATGCACCAGCCAGTTTCCAAGCTATGATGAATGAGGTGATGAGACCTTACTTGAGGAAATTTGTGTTAGTTTTCTTTGATGACATTTTGGTGTATAGCCAAAGTGTGGATCAACATGTGGTCCACTTGACTGATATAATGAAAACACTAAGAAGACACCAGCTGTTTGCCAAGTTATCTAAGTGTGCTTTTGGACAGAGCCACATGGAGTACCTAGGACACATCATATCAGCTACAGGTGTGTCTGCTGATCCCAAGAAGATTGACTGCATGCTACAACGGCCTCCACCAAAAACATTGAAGGGTCTAAGGGGCTTCTTGGGCCTCACTGGGTACTATAGGAGGTTTTTGTTACAATATGATTGGATTAGCAAGCCACTCACTGAATTGTTGAAGAAAGGTCAGTTCACCTGGACACCAGCAGCAGAGGAGGCCTTCCAAGCTCTCAAGAAGGCAATGACCACAACACCTGTCTAGCCATGCATGATTTTACTCAACCCTTTGAGGTGGAGACAGATGCCTGCAATGTGGGAATAGGAGTTGTGTTGATGCAACACCACCAACCAATAGCTTTTTTTAGTAAAGCTTTAAGCCCTAGACACCAAGCTCTATCAACATATGAGAAGGAACTCATGGCAGTAGCACAGGCAGTAACTAAATGGAGATCTTACCTAGAAGGGGTCCCTTTCACCATTAAAACTGACCATCAAAGTATCAAATTTTTTTGGAGCAAAGACTCAATACAAGCATGCAACACAAGTAGATTTCTAAATTGATAGAGCTCAATTACACAATCACTTACAAGAAGGGCAGAGAAAACCTGGTTGCAGATGCCCTCTCAAGACCCCCAGAAGAGAAAGAAGAGGGACATTGTCAAGCTATCACTATATTACAACCCAAATGGGCCCTCTCTGTGAAGCAGTCCTATGTGGGGGATGCTTGGGCTCAAAAATGGTTACAGAAGCTACTGGTTGACTCCAAGGCAGGTAATGGGGTTTATACCTTGTCACATGAGATGCTTTGGAAGTCACATCAGATATATGTAGGTGATGGGAATGATTTGAGAGCTGAAGTCATTCAAATGGGACACAACACAGGAGTAGGAGGTCACTCTGGTATTGTTGGTACTTATAAAAGGATATCTCGTCATTTCTTTTGGCCTGGCCTGAAGAAGGAGGTGAAGGAATGGGTGCAATCCTGTGACATTTGCCAGAAGATGAAGCATGAAAATGTGCATTATCCAGGGTTATTACAACCCCTTTCAATTCCAACCACACCTTGGACATATATTAGTCTTGACTTTATCACAGGATTGCCAAAATCTCAGAGTAAAGATGTCATTTTGGTGGTGGTTGATAGATTGACCAAATATGGACAATTTATAGCTCTTTCTCACCCATTTTCTGCAGCCAAAGTTGCCCAACTCTTTTTTGACCACATTCATAAACCTCATGGACTTCCTTCTACCATTGTGTCAGATAGAGATCCCCTCTTCCTTAGCCAATTTTGGCAATGTTTGTTCAAATTGCTCAATACAAAGCTAGCTCACTCCACTGCCTACCACCTACAATCAGATGGTCAAACTGAAAGACTCAATCAATGTTTAGAAGCCTACCTCAGATGTATGACTGGAGATAGACCAGGTCAATGGTGTAAATGGTTGAGTTTGGCGGAATATTGGTACAATACCAATTATCACACCTCCCTCAAAGCACCCCCTTCATGGAATTATATGGTTATTCACCCCCACAACTCAGCTTCCATCAAATCAACAACTCCCCATGTGAAGAGATTAACCAATTCCTCCATGACAGGCAGAAACTCTTGGCCTTACTGCAACACAATCTTGCTACAGCCCAGTCTAGAATGAAGTTCTTTGCAGATCAACACAGAAGTGAGAGAAGCTTTGTGGTGGGAGATTGGGTTTATCTCAGGTTACAGCCTTATAAACAAAACTCAATGCTTCACTCCAGAACACACAAGCTCACTCCCAGGTTCTATGGTCCATTCTAGGTATTGGAGAAAATTGGCAAGGTGGCTTACAAGCTAACTTCGCCAACTCATGCCAAAATCCACCCTATCTTCCATGTATCATTGCTCAAGAAGAAACTGGGTAACAACATTCCAATACAGCCCACTTTACCCTTTCAGAGCCCAGAGGGGCAGTTGTTGGTAGAGCATATAGCCGTGTTAGACCAAAGATCAGTTGACAGAGGTGGAATACAGGTTCCTCAATTACTTATTCAGTGGTCCAACACATTACCCTCAGAAGCTACTTGGGAAGATGCCTCCCAGGTTCACTCATTCTTCCCTGATTTTCATCCATGAAGTCATGGATGCTCTCAAGAGGTAGGGAATGTCATGGCCCCTGAATTTGGCCCCCTGTTTTGCATTTTTTCGGCAAATTCAGCCAGTTGAAGTTGGCAAATATTGACCAAATGAACAGTAACTTACTGTTCATTTGGTAATTCTCTAAAAACGTTCAGTAGCCGTTCGATGGTAGTTTGAAGATCTAATCTTGACCGTTCCTAGTATTTAAATGTTGAGTTCAGATAAGCTTTAGTTTAACGATGCCGTTTAGGCTTAGTCACAATCAGTGAATCCTGATTGGTCCACGTCAGACAGCCTCGGTCACCTAGGCTGACTCGGCTGCTGACTGTGCTAGGCCGTTACACACTTTGAGTTATTGTAGTAAAGCCCTGTAATTCATTTTATTACTAGTAAACCCTGAGATATAAAAGGGGCGAGTGGATTCATGAATGGTTATGAATGAATTTACATAAATCTTCTTCTTCTCTCTCTTCCGCCATATTTTCCTATCTGTTGATTAATTTATTTAGAACTATTGCAATCCGAGTTTATAATCGGAATCAGGCTTACGCTAGCTTCCGATTGATACCAGGAACGCCCTGATTCCACCGAAGGTCTTATAAATCTTAGGTAAGAGTTCAGGGCTCTTACAGTGTGTACCAATGAAATGTGCGGAAGTGAAGGAGAAGATTATGAAAGAGGCTCATAGCACGCCCTATTCGGTACACCCAGGAGGAGATAATTTATACAAAGATCTGAAGAAGAATTTTTGGTGGAAAGGTATGAAGAAGGAAGTTGCGGACTTTGTATCTCAGTGTTTGACTTGTCAAAAGGTAAAATTCGAGCACAAGAGACCAGGGGGAATGTTACAACCTTTAGAAATACCCGTGTGGAAATGGGAATCCATCTCAATGGATTTTGTTACGGACTTGCCCGTTTCAAAAAATGGTCTGAACCAATATTGGGTGGTAGTCGATCGACTAACGAAGACAGCTAGATTCATTCCCATGAAGGACACATGGAGATGAAGAAAAGAGCGGATGCTTACATAAAGAACATTGTAAGGTTACACGGAGTACCTAGTTCAATCGTTTTGGATAGGGACCCGAATTTCTTGTCTCACTTTTGGAAAGAGTTGCAGAGAGCTATGGGAATAGAGTTGCGATTTAGCATAGCTTTTCACCCAGCAACGGATGGACAATACGAAAGGACGATTCAGACACTGGAAGACATGCTAAGATCTTGCATTTTGGACTTTGGAGGTTCATGAGTGGACAAGTTACCACTTATCGAATTCTCGTACAACAACAGCTATCATTCTAGCATAGGCATGGCACCGTATGAGGCGTTGTATGGAAGGAAGTGTAGGACACCTTTGTGCTGGAGCGACATTAGCGAGACGGTCATTCTAGGACCTCAAATGATTGAGGAATCGACGAACCAGATTAGGATGATTCAACAAAGGATGAAGGCGGTGCAGGATCGACATAATTCTTACGCGGATACGAAGAGAAAACCACTTGAATTTAAGGTTGGTGAAAAAGTGCTCCTAAAAGTCTCTCCGGCGAAGGGGGTTAGGCGTTTTAATCAAAAAGGAAAGATAAGTCCTAAATTCATTGGACCCTATGAAGTTTGGGATCGGATAGGAGAGGTAGCCTATCGCCTTAATCTTCCTAACAACCTTGGTCGAGTCCATAATGTTGTCCATGTCTCTCAACACAAACCTTATATCCATGACTCGAACCATGTCCTTGATCCTGAACCAGTTGAACTCGATCCATCCCTCACTTATGAAGAGCAGCCAATCAAAATCTTAGATCGAAAGACTAGGGAAACCCGTACCAAGTCAACTGCATTGGTTAAGGTTCTTTGGTCGAACCATCTTACTGAGGAAGCGACGTGGGAAGCCGAGGAAGACATGCGAAAGCGTTACCCACACCTTTTCGACCAGGTACGAGTCGAGTAACGGGGACGTCACTCCTTTTAAGGGATATGTGATTTAACAAACGTACATTTAATTGCCCGTCCTATCTCGTTAATACTTGTCTTGCTATTACTTTCTATTAATTGCACATTAGAACTTGCATGCATTGCATTAGGGAGTTGGTTCAAGGGACGAAGCTTTGTTTTAAGGGAGATGTGATGTAATACCCCGTAATTTTGGAGGTATTTTTAGGAGATTATTGAATATTTTGTGTTGTTAATAGGATTTAAAAAAAAATAGTTTTCTTAATTTTTAGGTGTTATATAGATTTATATATATATATAATTATAAGTTAAGAAAAATAAATTATTGAACTTTTTATTTTTATATATTGTTTTAGTAAAAGTTATATAAGTTTTATTTATTAAAAGTTGTGGGTCGTATAACATTTTTAACGTGTCCAACGTCACATTTTTTTTAATTAATTGTGCGTGACCAGCCACTGCGTCACACGGTGTGCCAGCGAAATAGAATACTTCCACCTTTCATATTCTTCCCCAACAACGAACAGGAGATTCATCTCCGTTTCCTTCTCCGACACCAACATCGCCTCCAACCGCAACCACCATTTCAACCACCAACTTCACCGAATTCCGACCCAATTCACTCCCAACCTGCCACGGACCGATTATTTCTCTCCAAGAAAATCAATTTCGCCCAAATTCGAGTCAGGATTCGAATCCGAAATCAACCCGGAAGTCTCCTCATCTTCGCCGGATTCTCCTCCCTCTCCGGTTTTAAAAATCCACCTTGCATTCTCAGATTTCTCCACACCAAACCAGCGCCTTTCTTTCCCTTGAGCTCTCTCCCTCTCCCGTTGATTAACCCGCCGGAAACTCACCCGGAAAACTCGGCGGAAGTCCGACCAAGCCCAGGCGAGCCCAGCTCCGGTTTCTGCCGTTTTCACCAGCGCTCCGACGTCTCTCTGCCACACCGGCGAGCTCCTGTAGCGGAAGCCGCGACTCCCCGTCTTTGCCTCCCCGTTTCAGTGGCTCGGTAATTCCCAAGCCCCTTGTTTTGAGTTCAATTTTGATGCCTTACACCCAATATCACCATGTTACTCTAGTAGTAGTAATTACTGGTAGCTAGTATTTTGATGTATAGGGGCTGTTTGCATTGGGGTCCAGTAAGGATTGAAAGGTTTTGAAGGATTGTAGAATTTGGTTGTAGAGGTAATGAACAAGGATAACCGGTTGCAACTTTTAAAACTATGTGGGTGTTAGTTTTGTATTTTATGAAAAGCTATTTTTTTTTTATAGTTTAGCCCTATGTAATTAAAAGAATTGTGTTTATGTTATAATAAGTTATTTATATCTTCATAAAAATATTTTACTAATTAAGTTGAATTAGTTTTATTATGTGATAATAAGTCTTGTGTTGTCGTTTTTCTTCCCCTAAATTGCGTGTGTTGAGTGTGTGATCGTGTGGCGTATTTTTGCTTCCGTTGCTGCGGGAATTCGGGCCGACAAATAATTCCCCAACAATATCAAGTAGGTACTTAGTCAGAAGCTTGGAGAGAAACTCCATGGTCTAGTGGGTGAGATTTAAGACTTAAGGGGTTGCTCCCCTTGAGGTCTCAGATCCAAAATTCCATGGCAACTAATAATTCTTGGGGCATTGTGAAGTCTAAGTGAGCGCAATCTAGCCTGTAGGACTCAGATCCAAAATCCCACGGCACGGCCATCTCCCTCAATGATCGGAGAAGGCATGCATTAATGATCACTCGATTTCATCAACTTTTATACTAGCTTTTATGTATGTTGCTCTACAGCTCACTGTGGTTCCGAACATCTGCATCATAAAACACACCTATTGTGTTTGACTTTATCATATTTTTCATGTGGCTACTGTGTCAAAGGATTATGCCAACAGTATATTCACACAAAAAAAATACCTGAGTCATGCATGTTTCACGAACAATGAGCATATCGAGCTACTCCAAACCACTGTCTCCTAGCCTTGCAGAAAATAGTACTCTTGAAATTGCAATAAGAGGTAGTGGTGGTTCCTAGCCCACTTGTTCCCATCACATTTAGTCGGGTTCAAACCTGCTCGTTTAAATAAATGGGTTAATATTGCCCGTCCATTGAACCCACATATAA
Source organism: Linanthus parryae (assembly GCA_023055425.1). Lineage (NCBI taxonomy): Eukaryota > Viridiplantae > Streptophyta > Magnoliopsida > Ericales > Polemoniaceae > Linanthus > Linanthus parryae. The sequence continues at coordinate 131,562,332 of JALGPY010000001.1, forward strand.
AGAGGAGAAGGAGGGGAACCAACATGTCTCCTTCGAACTTGACAAATTAATTTTAATTTTAAATTACATGTTTTATGAAATAAATCACTACTGAACTGTCTCTTATACCGTCGTGAGTGAAAAGCAACAAAAAAAGACAGAAAAAAACAAATTGTGAAAACGTTGCCTCTCAGTTTAGACAAGGGAAACAGATAACCTCCAAGACGGTGGTTCTTCATCAGTTTTTAACTTCAGTTCCATCATCTCTATTACTGAATTCATATTTTGATTTGTCTTGGTGCAGACAGAGTGGGCGATTTGTTGGGTTTCCGTCTTCTGGCGGGAAGAATATCCCTATTTCGAACTTGAAGGGGGTGATGGTGATATGAAAGTATAATTTTGGTTTTTTTGGTGACGGTGACAAGGTTGGATCTGTAGGTAGAGATGGAGCTGGTGGTGGTAGTGGTAAGGATCTAAGGATAGTTATGCTGGTGATGGAGGTGGTGATGGCGTGCCAGTAGACAGTAGTTTTTAACATTTGGATTTGATTTCTCAGTTTTAATGGTTAGTTTTTGGTCAGTTCAGTTTGAGAAATGGTAGGGGCAATGATTCCGGTGGTGGTGCCTTTTTTAGCAAGTCCCAGTTCCAGTTGGGCTATATGGGAAGGCATAACAACCAATCCATTCAAAGGATATATGGGTTACACAGGTTGAACCATTTGTGCTTTAACCTGTTTATATAAACCGGGCTCACCCGCTCGTTTGACAACTCTATTCATAGGTTAAGAAATGAGGACGCGTCAGCGGTTAACCGGTTTACCGGCCCGGCTGACTGAGGAGCGCCGATCCTAGTTCGGTTTGGGCCTGGAGTCAGCTGGACCAATTTGAGTTTGGTTCAAATATTGGAATCGGCGCGATCCACGGACCAGACCTCTATAACAAGGCCAACCGGCCCAGACAACTAACATACTCAGTCCTGGGCCGGTCCCGGGGTCCATAAAATCTCAGAACGGCCCAGACAACTAACATACTCAGTCCTGGGCCGGTCTTGAGCCAAACTGGTCCCAGTTCGGTCCGGTTCATTGCTCACACGGGCCAGTTCGGTCCCGGTTTGGCGGTCCGCCGACCCACTTGACAGCTCTAGGAAGTGATACCAAATATATATATATATATATATCTAAATGTTATATGTTTCACCAGCATCATCCCAAACTTTAGTACTACAGTTAGAACTCAGAAAGCTGCTACGGTCCTCAAAATAGGAAAACTTGACCGAACACTAACTATTAACCGGGAATATAACTTCAAGTTAGATACCGCACTTTTAATGTGCATATTGCATAAGGACAAGAGAAGGATCTAAAGTGTGTCTACAAAGTTTCTTTCGGTGGTGTCCGCAAATGAGGTTGGAATTGCCCAAGATACTTGGATTGCCCAAACACATTGACTTAGCTTGTCTCCATGTGTCCAAGAGTGTCACACCAAGACACTCGAGTTGTTTCATAGTATGTCTTAACCGACCTAGTCGCAAGTTAAAATTCCCTACGAGAATGGCTAAAACCAGCATCCAAGGAAGTAGCATCAGAAGCAAAAATAAACCCTTGTTTTGACACATTGAAAAAGCTATTCAACCATGTTCTTGTATATATCATAAAATCACAACTCTTTGCACTTCAGATAAACCCAACACAAGAGAAAGGTATCCAAGAAGACACCCTAACAACTCTACCAAAAAAAAGATGTATAACTCAGATCTACCGATTTGTACTACCAACAGAAAAAAGCCTTTTTTTTTCTTCAGAAGGGAGTCAAAAAACACATCTAGACCTTCAATTGTATCCGATCATGCAACGCGATTTTCTTCTTGCTAGGTCTTTCATCACCAGTCACTAATGATTTTTCTCTTCTCGTGACTCAATCTGGTGACACGTTACTCATAGATGATGAGCCTACTACCTATGAAGAGGCCATAAAAGGGCCAGACTCTCAGAAGTGGCTTGAACCCATGAGATCCGAGTTTGAATCCATGTATACCAACAAAGTATGGACTTTGGTGGAACCGACGAAAGAGACTCGACCCATAGGGTGCAAGTGGGTCTTCAAGAAGAAGATTGACATGGATGGTAATGTGATTACCTATAAGGGCCGATTGGTAGCTATAGGATTCAGACAGATTCATGGTATTGATTATGATGAAATCTTTTCACTATTTGCAATGACCAAATTCATCCGAATCTTACTTGCTATTGCAGCTTACTACGACTATGATATTTGACAGATGTTTGTCAAAATAGCATTCCTGTATTCCAAAGCAATCCAACAAAGTGTGTAAACTGCAACGATCCATTAATGGGTTAAATAAATTTTCTAGGAGTTGGAATCAACGTTTTGATGAAGTATTCAAAGAGTTTGGCTTCATCTGAAACGAAGATGAATCTTGTGTCTACAAGAAGGTTAGTGGAGCTCTGTTGCTTTTCTGGTCTTGTATGTAGATTACATACTACTCATTGGAAACGACGTTCCTATGCTGCAATCTGTTAAAGATTGGCTAGGAAAGTGTTCCTCAATGAAAGACTTAGGTGAAGCGGCTTATATACTCGGTATTAAGATCTATAGAGATATATCTAAGAAGCTTCTCGACCTATGTCAAAGTACATATATAGATAAGGTGTTGAAGCGGTTCAACATGCAAGATTCCAAGACGGGATTCTTGCCCATGTCACATGGAATCACTCTTTCGAAGAGTGGTTGTCCTTCCAATGATATTGAGAAGGAACGTACGAGTAGGGTTCCCTATGCCTCGGCCATAGGATCCATTATGTACGCCATGTTATGTACTAGACCAGATGTGTCATATGCATTGAGTATGACAAGCAGATATCAGTCCAATCCAGGTGAGAGTCACTGGATTGCAGTCAAGAACATCCGAAAGTACTTAAGAAGAACTAAGGATGCCTTCTTGATATCTGGAGGTGAGTTAGAGTTGCGTGTAAGGAGTTACACGGATGCAAGCTTCCAAACTGAAAGAGATGATTTTAGATCACAGTCGGGGTTTGCGTTTTGCCTGAATGGAGCAGCGGTGAGCTAAAAGAGTTCCAAGCAAGAGACGGTTGCTGATTCTACAACAGAGGCTAAGTACATCACTGCGAATGGAACTGCAAAGGAGGCTGTTTGGATTAGGAATTTCATCACTGATCTTGGTGTGTTTCCTAGCATTGCGGATCCAGTAGAGTTGTATTGTGACAAAACTGGGGCGATCGCGCAATCAAAGGAACCCAGGTCACACCAGAAATCCAAGCACGTACTCAGGAAGTTCCATCTTATTCAAAATATTATCGATGGAGGAGACGTTCGGATATGCAAGATTCCTACAGATGAGAATCTATCAGATCGACTTACAAAGCCGCTTGTTCAGCGCAAGTATGAAGGACACACTAGGAGCATTGGCATACGAGATGCACCATATTGGCTCTAGTGCAAGTAGGAGATTGTTGGAATAGATGCCCCAGAGGCAATATAGTTTAGTATGAACAATAATTGGACAGAATATTCATTGTATTATTTATTGAGATTTTTAATAAAATGAAGTCCTTAGATTTACAATTGTGTTTTTTATCTTAAATATCCCTAGTAAATTATACTGATTGATAGGACAATCATCTATAGACTAGTATGGGGTTGGATTGATATGGATATATCATGATCCAACACATGGGTATGCATTGGGAGTAATGGCATTCTGGATTGACCCATCTACGAGAAGGCTACATACATGTTATGTAAAGTCACAAGTGCTTCTCGCGGTGACGACGGTATTGTCATCCTTAGACTTGAAGTCACTAGATCATCCAGTTGTGGAATATTGTGTTTTAGTATCGTCAAACGCTACACTGTGATTGGGTAGTCATAAAGGCGCGTATCGGATACAATAGGAAGCAAGCTTAGATATCGTAGTGATGTAGATAGAATTTGTCCCTCTCACATAACGGGAGAAAATATCCAAGACCACTCGAGGGATAGTGCTTATAGAATGTCTGGCCATACTCAAATAAATCAATATGGGATATTGATGTTATTTTCACGAATAAGGCTATTCGCAGGATCGAGGAACTATGGATTGGATATACAAGTGTGACTTGTATGTCTCGTGTCCAATCCGGATATTGAGACAAAGGGATGATACAATACTTGCACAAGGTTTGTCGGATGACTATTTCTATTAGTTGGGTAGTATGGATGTCTTGCTAGAGAACGCTCCATATTAATAAATAGTTACTACCAACTTACTAGAAACCTATGGGTCACACGCCATATGGAATTGTAAGATGGGGTTGTGCAAGGCTTGGAATAGCTCAGCTATTTCAAGGCTTTGAATCAGCTTTCAAAGCCTTGAATCAGTTTCAGAGGCTTGAAAATAGTTTAACCTATGTGAACACTCTCAGGGGGAGTTTTCTGCAAACTCTCTGAGTTGATTCCTTTTCTATATCTCATATGTTTGATTCACTGTTATTTGATGATGAAAGACAAATTGTTCTAACATGTTTTGATAATAGAATATCGTCTGTTTGACCTTGATATTGCAGGTAATTTTGTTTCCAATATTTGCAGGATTATTTCCTAAACTAATTTTTTGCAAATTTGGAAATAGTTGGACTTTTTGATCCTGTGATCAATCAGAGACTTATGACAGCTTCTCATAGTGTTTATAGACAAGATCACAACAATATCTTTTAAGATTGTGATCAACTATCCATTGGAGAAAGCTGTTAAAGAGAGTCAAAGCTGTTGCCTACAAAATAGGAAGTTGTTGCTGAAAATCTGAGAAGATTTGCAGAGCTTCAAACAGTTTAAATAGAGCTCACTTTGAAGCAAAAAAAAATACGAGACTCAACAGAAAAATTCAAGAGACAAGTTTCTGGATTGACAAAGCACCAAAGAAGAACATCAAACTCTCATTCCATTCCACCTATGTTCACTCCATCTTCACTGCAGTTTTCTATTCTAAGTGTACTTTTATTTTGAACTGTATTGGTAGATCATTTCTGTATTATCTCTACATCTATTCTCAAGGATTTCTCAAGGTGAAAAATAGAAAATTATTAGTTAACCAGTTAGCTAGAGCAGGTACTAGACAGGTTAGGGAAAACCACAAGCTGTAACAGAGTAAGGGAACTCTCTGGGCTTGAGTTCTAGGGCTTAGCTTTTGATTAATAAGAATTGAGTTGAAAATCCTGCAGGGATCTAATCCCCGAGGTAGAGACGCAGGTCCAAGTGGACTAAACTCTATAAATCTCTTGTCACTTGCATTTACAGTTCATTCCTTTTCATAGTTTTTGCAGCACACAATACTGTATGTTTTTCAAGGGTTTGAACTTGTTTTCAAGGCCTTGAAACAGGCTTACTTGCTTTAAACTGTCTGCATCTTCTCCAAGGGCTTGAACTAGTTTTTAAGGCCTTGAACTTCATTTTTTTCACAAGTTTTCATCTCACTAGCAAGTTTTGCAAAAAGTTGGCATACTCTATTCAACCCGCCCCCTTCTACAGTATCTTAGCTGCATTAACATCTGCATACTCACACTTTCAATTGGTATCAGAGCTTGTATCACTGTATAGATTTAACCATCTGGTGATCATGAGTACTGCAGGTGATGGTGGTTTCACACAGGGAAGAGAAGCTAACAGACCTTGTAATACCCCGTCTAAATAGAAAGGGTAAAATAGTAATTTTAGAACTTAAATAAGAAATTAATTGAGAAAATAAAGTTGGGTAGACTATTACAAATTTTATAGCTAATAAATCTTTGTGAGATTTTAGAAAACATTATATTAGCAATAGTAAATTAATTTTAGAAGGCTAAAACGAAATTTTAGTTGCAAAATAATATCAAGTTATATTTGTGTAAAATTTTAGAGAAGAAAACTTTTAAGACAGTATTCGAGAATTGATACGTAGCGTTTCTCAAATCTTAATTTTAGCGCGTGTCCGACCACCGCGAGAATAGATAGGATTCCCACACCCAATCACTCAAGTGACAAGTGCTCCCCCTACACACAATCACCCCAACACTTGGTACCACCCCCACACTCAATTATTTCCAACACCATTAGTTTATTTAAATTTTTGTTTCCAGAATGTTACCTCTCTTTCTCCTTCTTTGCCTTCACGGCAAAGAACCAACACCGCCTTCAACATAGCCACCTCCAACATCACCGCCTCCTCTAGCACCGCCCGTAGCTCCTATATAAAGCCAGCTTCCTCTTCCCCTGGCTCACACAACACCCAGCAGCCAGCCAACACCACCACATACGCCATCCTCTCCACCACCGTCTTCATCATCACCACCATCGTTGTAGCTTCGGCAATCCCACCACCACCAGCTTCATCTCTGCCCAGTTCTCTCTCCCTCTCTGTTTCAGAACCCAGAAGGAACAGAGTAGTGGCGGTAACAGCCACAACCACCACCACGTCCACCATATTTGCCGGCGGCGACCACCAACGGGAAGCACCACCGTCATCTCTCTCAAACTCTCAGATCTCTCTCACACTCTCTATCTCTGTTCTCATAAACCAGTAGCAGCAGCAGAAGAAGAGTGGCAACAGCCACCACTCCACTGCTGCCACCATTATTTCCGACGGCAAGAAACCGAGCAAACCCACGTCACTCTCTCTCTCATCACCGTTGCCCTTTATGACCTCTTTGGTAGATCTTGGCTCACCCCTGACCTGAATCAGAGCCCAAGGAAGCAGCCCCAGCAGCAGCAGAAGCCTAGCCGCCGCCGGGCCTCCATTTTTGCCGGCCAAACTCCGGCTCACTTCACCGGAGTGATTCGGCAGCACCCATCGTGCTTCCTTGATCCCAGCAGACTCCTTAGGCCCCGACCATTAAAGCCGGCGGTGAGCTTCAACTCCGGCGACTCCGAAGTGAGGCTTCGACCCGACTCATATCTCAACGGTTTCCGGCCATTCTTTGCCTAAGTACGTGCTATACCCTCTGTTTGGTTGTTATACGTAATCAAAATCAACACTTGATGGCTAGATTCTTGATTAGAAGAGCTAAATCGGGGTTGTTCTTGAAAAAGGGGTCAAAGTGTATTTTTCAGAAATGTTATAACATGACAAAGGGGGGACTGTTTGGTATTTTCAAAAACTAGGGGGTGACTAGTGTCTTTAAACATAACTGTTTTAATATAAATTAGAGTATTTGCTGATTTTTAAAATAAATTAGGGTTTATGTCATTAAACCACACACCTTTAGTTAATAATAATAATAATAATAATAATAATAATAATAATAATAATAATAATAATAATAATAATAATAATAATAATAATAATAATAATAATAATAATAATAATAACAACAACAACAATTTTGGGTTAACGATGATTTCTAAAAATAGTAGCTTTTGTTCTCGTCTCGAAAAATTTATTCGGTTGAAGAAATTGTAAACGGGTTGCTAGAAATTAAAATAGAAACGTTTTTGTTAAAAACTTGTAATAAACAATGTTTAATCACTTAGTCTATAAAATTGGTTATTAAACTTGTAAAATTAGACTTTGCTAAATATTATAGTATCGTGTAAAGTTTTCTTAAAACATAGTAGTCAAAATATCATTTTCGAAATGGTTTTAAATATAAATTTGCGTTATTTCTTATTTTTATCTCTTATGAAATAACTATTTTAATTAGATAATCACTTTTAGACAATAATAATATTAATAGCAATATTAGTGACGATTAATAGTCGCTTAGAAACATATGCTTTGTTTATATAACTTAGACAATAAGCTAATATAACTAGAAGAAATACGATATTCAATTATCAAGAGGGGATTGAATTTATCTAAAGACTAAATAGTACTATCGATAGAATTTGTAGCGTTATATTTGGACTTGTGATTAAATAAGAAAATATAATTTATAAGTGACAGTTTTGTAGACGACGACAGAGTACATTTGCAGGAGCTCTTACGTGCTAGTTGCTACGGAAGTAAAGTGAACATGCCCAGCCTTGCAGGCCAAGCTCCTTTCGTGTCACAAGTTGATTTTAATAGTTGTCTCGAAAAGTGTTTGTTATTTATTTATATGTCTATTTCAGTTTTCCTTACATTCTCAGAAGTTGTTCTGTTTGATACCGTCACACGAACTTTAATAATGCGTAATTAACTTAAAGTGGAAAGAGTTGTACGGGAGAAGCGTATTATTGTCGTGTTGACTTTGTTCACTCGGCCTGTGATTAGATTTGTCGTGTTGGCTTCTCCACTCGACCCGTTTTTATTTTAACCCGATCGCAACCTGCCGGGTCGCTCCATGTACTCACCTCTCTGGCCGCGAGGAGTCTTAGGGGGGTGCCGACACTTAAGGTCATGGCTGCTAGTGATAGTATAGTAATTCTTCCCCGTATCAACATAGTTAATAATACAGTTTCTCTGAGATTTGGATATTTAAGAGAGAGAAGAAGAAAGAGACTGGGACTAATCCTCCCCATTTAAAAGTTGAGAAAGGAATATCAAAAGAATGAGAATTTTATAAGTGGTCTTACTGGATGCATCAGGTTCAGTTTTACAATTTTACAGTTATTATTTGAGTTCCTGATTTACTCTGCAAGCTTACATTATTATTTCATCTATATATTGGTTGTGAAAAGAAAGTTATGCTTCGTCTTCTATTTTACGAGCTTGGGTGTCACTTACTCAGTATTTCCATGTTGACTTTGAAAACTGCGGTTCCTGTTTTCCTTCCCACCGTAGGTTTAGGAGCTGAAGACTAAGGGGTAGCCGGGTACGAGACTCACATAGAAGGATATCGTCACGAGTAGAATCTAGCTGGCTAGTTCACTATTATGTAGTAGTTCTGGAAACACCTATGTAATAGCTAAAGACTTTTTGGATGTTTAATATTATGTAACAAATAAATAAGTTGGGATGTAATGCTTTTGTTTTCCACCGTTACTTTTAGCATCGCCCTCCCGGTTTTGTCCGAGCCGGATAAGGGGGTTGTTGCAGACCTCCTCTATTTTGTGGACAAAATTTTGCTCACTGGAAAGCCCTTATAAAAATGTTCATCATTGATCAAGATCTAGAGTTTTGGACCATTATTCAAAATGGACCTGATACTTTCTACATAGAGAAAGATGGGTTAAAACTCCCAAAACAGAAGACTCACTCTCCTCTTCTGAATTAGAGCAATATTTTAAGAACTACAAAGCTGTTAACATTTTGTATTGTGCTTTGAGTACAGAAGAATTCAACAGGATCTCTGGATGCACAACTGCCAAAGAAATCTGGGATATACTTGTGGTTACCTTTGAAGGAACCAGTCAAGTCAATCAAACCAAGATCAACATCTATCTCAGGCAATATGAGTTGTTTAAGATGAATCGAGATGAGTCTATCAGAGACATGTTCAAGAGGTTCACTGATATTGTCAACAACCTTGATTCACTGGGAAAACATTTTTCCAATGAAGAAAAGGTGAGGAAGATTCTCAGAAGTCTTCCAAAGGCAAAGTGGGAACCAAAGACCACAGCTATTGAAGAAGCTCAGAATCTGTCAACTCTACAACTTGTTGACCTACAAGGGAAGATCCTAACACATGAGATATCTATGAATGAAGTTGATGGAGATCTCCCAGAAAGTGTCAAGAACTTAGCTCTGAAAGCCAAAGAGATTGAGAGAACACAAAGCCTTGAAACTGAGGATGGTGATGATGAAGATCCAATTGCCTTAATTTCCAAAGCCTTGACAGGGATTCTCAAAATGAAGAAAAACTTTGGAAAAAAAGATTTCAACAGAGAGACATAGATCATCCAGTAGAAATGAGTAAAAAGGTAAGTCTTCTTTACAAAATAAATCAAAGGTTATGAACTGCTTTGAATGTGGTGATGCGGGACATTTGATAAGAGATTGTCCACACAAGAAAAGCAAGAGATTTTCAAAGAAAAACCATGATAGAACAAAGAAAGCTATGATATCTTCATGGAGTGATTCATATAGCTCAAGTGAATCAGAATCTGAAGAAGAACATGCCAACCTATGCTTCATGGCCAAACATGATGAAATTTATGAGAAGAACATTGAGGTAATGGTAAACTGTCTGATTTAAAAACCAAAAGATACTCTTTCAGATTATCTCTGAACAATGATTTTAAGTGAAGAAGACTATCTGAAAGAGATCAGACTTTTGAAAGAAAAAGTTCATGAGCAAGCAAAAGAGAACCTACAACTTGTTTGCCTAAATCAGAATCTTGAAATCTCTTAGAAGAAAACTGACAGTGACTTCAAGGCCTTGAAAACCAGTTTCAACGCCTTGAAAACACAAGTCAAGGAAGTAGTCACAGAGAACTATTTGATGAGTAACAACCTTGTTGATCTAAAATACCAAGTTGATGAATTAGATAAACAAAATAATACTCTTACTGAGAAACTTCAAGAATCTGAATTGGTCAAATTTAGGCTTCCTGGATCAGAACACAAGTTGAACTTGATTCTTGGAGGAAGTTCACAGTCTGTTCACAAAGCTGGTATTAGATTTAATCCAAAATTTCCAAGAAAGAACAATACCAGATTTGTGAAAGCTGGAAACAGGACTTCTCTTAAATGTCATTACTGCTGCAAAACTGGTCATGTTAAAATGACTTGTCCTTTCAGAAGAAGAGACCTTCACATAATGAGGAACACTTTTCCATTTCAACTCAAAGGACAAGTTAAACAGATTTGGGTTCCTAAAGGGGTTAGACCACCTAACCTGTATATCCTAAATATGAATCCAAATTCAACACTTGGTCTAACAGCTGGGTAAGGAAGTGATTGGTGTTTGCAGGTTGTCACAAATATTAAAGAACAGAAGTGTTTTATGGACAGTGGTTGCTCAAGACACATGAGTGGAAAGAGATCTCTATTCTCACAATTGAAAGAGCAATCTAAAGGTTCAATTACACTTGGTGACAAAGGAAAATGAAATATTCTTGGTATTGCTTTGTGATAATGGCAACAAAGTTATCTTTGATAAAGAGAAGTGTGTGGTGCAAAATGAGAAATCAGGAGATTGCATTCTCACAGCATCTAGATCAAACAATGTTTATACTTTTCAGTCTAACAAAGTTGCAGGAGAAAGTTTGAAGTGTCTCAAGGACTTGAAATAGAATTCAAAGCTTTGGCATGGGAAGCTTGGTCATATTACTTTGCATACTTTGAACAAGTTGATTTCCAAAGACTTGGTAAGAGGATTTCCATCCATTAAGTTCAAAGAAGATGAATTGTGCAACGCTTGTACTCAGGGCAAGCAGACCAGAAGCTCCTTCAAGCCAAAGAAGTTTGTAAGTATAACTAGACCTATTGAACTGCTTCATATGGATCTATGTGGTCCTATGAGAACTCCTAATTCAAAAGGTAAAAGTTATATGCTAGTTGTTGTAAATGATTTTTCTAGATATACTTGGGTTATGTTTCTCAAAGAAAAATCAGAAGCCCTCTCTGAATTTTCAAAGCTTTGCAGAGAACTTCAAACTATGAAAAAACCTACCTGTAGCTTCAATTAGAAGTGATCATGGTAGATAATTTGATCAATTAGAATTTGATTTGTTCTGTGATAAGCATGGTATTACTCACAACTTTTCTGCTCCAAGAACTCCTCAACATAATGGTGTTGTTGAAAGAAAGAACAGGACTCTTGAATATATGTCAAGAACAATGCTTCTTCAGAACAAGCTGCCAAACCATTATTGGGCAGAAGTTGTGAATACAGCAAACTATATACTGAACAGGTGCTTGATCAGACATATTCTGAAGAAGAACCCCTATGAACTATTCAAAGGGAGGGAGCCAAACATTTCATACTTCAGAACCTTTGGATGCACATGTTTTATCCATAACAATGGAAAAGACAATCTTGGTAAGTTTGATGCAAGAAGTGATGAATGTATATTTCTTGGTTACTCTCTGAATAGCAAAGCTTATAGATTTTACAATAAAGAACCAAACTGGTTGAAGAAAGCATTCATGTTATTTTTTATGAAAGCTATGATAGTTCTTTGAGTGAATGTTTTGCAGACTTGAATTTGAACAAGCATGAATCAGAGGAAGAAATTGAGAATCCACTGGGATTCAAGAAAGGCTCAGAAGAAAATATAAGACATTTTCAAGACCTTGAAAATGGTGCTCAAGGCCTTGAGAATAAGCCTCAAAGCCTTGAAAAAGTTGATCAGAAGGATACAAGTGACAAAGCCACTACTTCAAGACCAGAGAATATCTATGGAGAACCTGAACCCTGGTCTCCGAGAAAGAGATTCAAATATCTCTCATCTCATCCAGTTGATAATATCATTTCAGATCCAACAACTGGTACACAAACTAGATCACACTTGAAGAACTTATGTGCTTTTAATGCTTTTATCTCTCTTGTAGAACCAAAAACTGTGAAGGAAGCATTACAAGAAGCAGACTGGATCATTGCTATGCAAATTGAACTCAATGAGTTTGAAAGGAAAAAGGTTTGGAACTTGGTTCCACCACCTACAAACCAGTCTGTCATTGGTACCAGATGGGTGTTCAGAAATAAGTTGGATGAAAGTGGCAAAGTGAGCAGAAACAAAGCAAGGTTAGTTTCTCAAGGTTACAACCAAGAAGAAGGTATTGATTATGAGGAAAATTTTGCTCCAGTTGCCAGGTTAGAAGCAATTAGAATTTTACTTGCATTTGCATCTCACAAGAACATGAAATTATTTCAAATGGATGTGAAGTGTGCTTTATTAAATGAATACTAACAAGAAGAAGTTTATGTAGCATAACCTCCTGGTTTTGAAAATGAAAAGTTTCGAGATCATGTTTACAAACTTCACAAAGCTCTTTATGGTTTTGTAGAAGCTCCAAGAGCTTGGTATGAAAGATTGTCAAATTTTTTACTTGAAAATTATTTCAAAAGAGGACTAGTAGACAAGACTCTTTTCATAAAGACTCATGAGAAAGACTTGCTTGTAGTTCAGATCTATATTGATGATATCTTGTTTGGACCTACTAATGATCAATTGTGCAGAGAATTCTCAAGTCTTATGAGGAGGGAATTTGAAATGAGCATGATGGGAGAGCTGAACTTCTTCCCAGGACTTCAAATACATCAAAGTAAGAAGGCCATCTTTCTGCACTAAAGAAAATACACAAGAGACTTGTTAAGAAAATATAGTATGGCTCAATGTAAGGAAGCCAATACTACTATGACTTCTACACTGTCCTTAGACAAGGATGAATCTGGTAAGAGTGTCAATGTAAAAGAATATATAGGTATGATCGGATCATTACTCTATCTCACAGCAAGCAGACCATATATCATGTTTAGTGTATGCATGTGTGCTGGATTTCAAGCTGATCCAAAGGAATCACACTTAAGTGCTGTGAAGAGAATTTCAGATAATGGAACCAAAGACTTAGAGATTTGGTATCCAAGACATTCTAATTTTTCTTTGTATGGTTTTTCAGATACTAACTTTGCAGGTTACAAAGTTGATAGGAAAAGCACATAAGGAACTTGCCAATTTATTGGATCATCCTTGATCAGTTGGCATCCCAAGAAACAGAATTCAGTTGCTCTATCAACAGCTGAAGCTGAATATATAGCTGCATGAGCATGTTGTTCACAAGTACTATCGATTTCTCAACAGCTAAAAGACCTTGGATTTGAGTTAAGAAGCATACCTATCAAATGTGATAACACCAGTGCAATTTCAATAACAAAGAATCCAGTTCAACATTCAAGAACAAAGCACATTGATGTCAGACACCATTTCATCAGAGATCATGCGAAGAAAGGTGATATTGTTCTTGAATTTGTTGCAACTAACATTAAAATTGCAGATATCTTCACTGAACCATTAGCAGATGAGAGATTCTCAGCTCTAATATTTGAATTGGGAATGTAAAAAAAATATGCATTGGTTAAGGGGGAGCATCAGGTAAGAAGTGTAAGTTGTATGTATTTTCAAAGGTTTGAACTGATTTTCAAAGCCTTGAAAATCACTTTAAAGCTTTGATTTTTATCTGTTGTTGGGTTACAGAAAGTCTGATATACTAGTAGTCAATAAACTTGGATCATTCTGGTATTGGGTGATATCTTTGTAGATATTTGCTCAATATAGCCCCTACCTATTTCAAAAATTCTTTTTAGCCAAATATATTATTAAAATATTTCTTTCCAATGGACTAAAATATTTGAATCCTCTCTGATTTATTCAGATCTTTTCAGATCAGAGAGATGATTTAGTTTCCTTTTGAAACTCGAACACTTTCAGTATTTATCTTCTCTTCTCTTCTCTTCTCTCTGTATCATTCCTACCTCTCTCTATTCTTCTCCCAAACCCTAATGAGCACAAGGAGAGCCTCAGACAGAATCAATATGGCTGGAGGATCAAAACCTAGCTCTGGGAAGAAAAGAAAGACAGCAGTGGAAGAGGTTCAAGAGATAATTGGAGATTCTAGCTCTAGAACTCCAAGTGCAGAGGCAGTTTCAGAGCTACCTCCACCCAAGAAGAAAGTTAGGAAGGATGCAACTCCCTCCTCAGAAAAGAAGACGAAGAAGAAAGAGAAAGCTGCTGCAAAGAAGCAACCTGAAACAGAGATCTCTAGCCCCAAGAAGTTGAAGAAAAAGAAGAAGGCAACTCAAGCTGAAAAAGGGAAAGGTAATGTGATATAAGAACAACCAGAAGATCATATGGAGAGGGATCTGCAAGTCCACTCAAAGACCCAAACCCCTGATGAAACCTGGTTTGTCTCAAACACCTCCAAACGTCAGTGGTTAGATGGTTTTGATTCCAGATCTATTGTTTCTGTAGTATGATCAATATGCATATGGTTGAACACATGAATATTCAGTGCATCTCTATGTTAAAGAAGGGTTCTTTGTGGTTTATGTTGAACCCTAAAGAGTTAGCATACCCAAGACTTTCCAGACACTTCTATTTGAACATGAAACAAGTTAATAGATCAGCACACTTGGTAATTCAATCTAAAGTTGCTGGAATACAGATTGAGTTGGACCCCTCTGATTTTGCCAATGTGCTAGGGTGTCCCAAGAGATATGTCAGAAGCAATCACCCACCAAAGATAGAAGTAGTGAAACTAGCCAAATAAGAGTTCTACTTACCAAACACTCCCACCACAGCCAAACAATTAACACATACTGTGTTAAATATTTAAGCCAAAGTCCTTCACATTATTCCGGCAAGGTGTATCTTTCCCAGGGAGCACTCTAAGGAGTTGGTGACTGAAAGAATGTTGCACATCATGTATCTGATCATGCATGGCTATGAGGTTGATCTTCCAAAGTTGGTGATTGAACATATGCTCTTTAGCCATACCAATCAAAGGAAACACCATTTGCCCTATGCAAACCTGCTCACATTGTTCTTTGAACACTTTGAGATTCCAACTGGCGGAGAGGAATCAGTCACTTATGGCATGGGAATGCTTAATGAGAAGGCATTTGAGAACTTGGAGTGGTAAAGACTAATGAAAAATTTTGGAAGTTGTACTCAGATTTGACTGAAGCATAACTAGGTGCAAAGAAGTTTCTTAAGCCCAAGACCTTGACCCCCACTTTAAGTCAGACTTCTCAGCCTATAGACAATCAGAGACTTGATGGTTTGGATTTGGATTTGGAAGAGATCAAAGAAACTGTTTATGGACTTGTAACTGATACGGGACAAGTGAAGTATATGGTGGAAAGCATCTTCAGGAGCATGACTTTACTTGATGTTCCTGAGGATGAAGAAGGTACAAAGAAGGGTGACTCTGACAAGAATCTGCCTAGTGAACATTCCAACTAGGAAGAGGTTGCTCCAGTCAAAGATAAGGGCAAGAAAGTGGTTGAACAAGCTGCTCAGAAAAGAGATGAAGTCAATAGTCCTGACTTAGATGATCTGCTGATTACTTTGAAGAAAAAGAAGAAATATCCAAAGGCTGCTACAAAGGACAAGACTGAAGAAGTGACTGTTGCTGGTGAAGATACAGATGAATAGGAAGAACATGATAAGACTGATGCTGAAGACAGTGATGAAGAAGAGGGAGATCAAGATGGAGAAGAAGACCCAAACCCTTAATCTTGCCTACTCTTTCTTCCTCATTCTATCTATTTACTTTTAAGTTTTTAAGTTTTATTTTCAAAATTTTCCAGACACTTGATCCAACATCCTCTCTATCTTTTTTATGAAAGTCAAAAAGGCGGAGAAATTCTAGGGTTTTTAGGTTTTAGGAATTATCTGCTGAACTTTTTATTTTCTGTTGCTGAATTGAATAAGTTGGATATTTTTGGAATAACTGTGTTATTATGAATTTTGAACTAACTAGTAGTTTTTGCAGAGACTAAGGATCAAACAGAATTTGGTTATGTCTTTCATCAAGGGGGAGATTGTAGGATCAGGTTGTTCAAGGCTTGAAATAGTTTGACTATTTCAAGGCCTTGAATCAGCTTTCAAAGCCTTGAATCAGTTATTACAGGCTTGAAAATAGTAGGCCTTGAAACTGGATTCAAAGCCTTGAAACTGTCTAACCTATTTGAACATTCTAAGGGGGAGTTTTCCGTAAACTCTTCTGAGTTGATTTCCTTTCTCTCTGTCATATGCTTGATTTATTATTATTTTATGATGAAATAAAAATCATTCTAACACGTTTGAACATAGAATATCATCTGTTTGACTATGATTTTGCAGGGAATTCTATTTCCTAGTTTGAAGAGATTATTTCCTAATTTAACTTTTGTAGGGAAGGAAATAATGGAGAAGATGATTATGTGTTTGATCTGAATGACTTGAAAGCTTCTAAATCAATTCAAATGCACGATCACGACATTGTCTCTGGAGATCGTGATCATTTAACCCTTGGAGAAGATTGTCAAAGAGTCAAAGTCTGTTGCCTACAAAATAGGAGATTTGTTGCTGTAAATCTGGGAAGATTTGAAGACTTGTTTGAAGTTTAACTAGAGCTCAAATATGAAGCAACAAGACACGGTACTCAATGGGCAAAAAGAGAGACAAATTTCTGGATTGAAAAGCATCAAAGAAGTTCATTCATCTCACAATCCATTTGACAGGAGATCACTGCATACTCCAATGCAGTTTCTACACTCTAAGTGTTCTTCTGTATTATTACTTAATTGGTGGATAATTTCTGTATTATATCTATCTTCATTCTCAAGGATTGTTCCAGGTGAAAAATAGAGACTTCTTAGTTAATCAGTTAGCAAGAGCATGTACTAGATAGGTTAGGGAGAACCACAAGCTGTAACAGAGTAAGGCAATTCCCTGTGCTTGAGATCTAGGTCTTAGCTTTTGATTAATAAGAATTGTGTTGAAAATCCTGCAGGGAGAAGATCCCTGAGGTAGAGACGTAGGTCCAAGTGGACTGAACTATATAAATTAGTTGTCTCTTTCATTTACAGTTTCTTTACTTACTCAGTTTTTACAGCATTCAAACTTGTCTGTTTTCAAGTGTTTGAAACTCTTTTCAAGGCCTTGAAAAAGACTTGAATGATCTATTTCAAACTGTATTTCTTCCAAGGGATTGAATTTGTTTTCAAGGCCTTGAACTTCACTAGCTTTCACAAGATTTAATCTTCTTAGCAAGTTTTGCAAAAAGTTCGCCTACTCTATTCACCCCCCCCCCTTCTAGAGTATCTTAGCTGCATTACCACCTGCACACTCACACTTTCACGGTACTTGATGGTGATTTTATTGTTGGCCCTGCTATCAACACAAATACGCCAACTTCCATCCTTCTTTGGAGCGAGAAGTGTAGGAACGGCACAAGGACTCATGCTCTCTCGAATGAAGCCCTTTTGAAGTAACTCCTGCACCTTCTCTTGCAGTATATGGTTCTCCTTGGGAAACCTCCGATAGTGCGTCAGGTTCGGCAAGCTAGCTCCGGGAACTAGATGAATATGTTGCTGTATGTCCTTCATAGGCGGCAGGCTGTCTGGTAGGTCGTCTGAGATCAACACGCGAAATTGGTCCAGGAGGGACTGCAACTTCGCAGGTGCAACACCTGCGCAAACATCGTCTTCCATGACCAGTGTTCGAACCATAAGGGCAACCACGACCTTAGCTCTTCTCACTTCAGCTTCAAACACATGGGGTCTGTCCTCTACAACCAACAATGTTTCAGCCATTTGCTTAGGCCAATTTACCCCAATCACTGGCACTTTAGGAGCCATAGCTATCTTGTGACCCACCCACGTGAACACATACACGTTGTCGCGACCACGGTATGTCACATCAACATCAAACTTCCATGGCATCCCCAGTATAATGTGGCTAGCACCCATATCAGTAATGTCACATAAAACTTCAGATTTGTAATGCCTACCCAAAGAAATCGGTACCTTACAAACCTCTGCGATCTTCACACTGGGACCCTTATTGACCCACCCGATGGAGTAAGGGGATGGGTGTGGTTCTGTAGGCAGATTGAGGTGCTTGACCAACTTTGAGGACACAAAGTTCTCACAGCTTTCGTTGTCGATGATCACCTGGCAGACCTTCTAGTTGATTGTGCACTCTGTCCTAAAGATCTTGTGCTTCTGCCCCTGATCTTCCTTGGCCAACTAAAGTCACTTTATCAAGAGTTTAACCCTCTCTAGGCTGTTCCCCTCCTCCTCCCACTCCGCCTGATCGTAAGGGTCCTCGCCTCCCGTGTACCCGAGAAGTTCGGGGTCATATTCTTCCTCCGCATAACCTCATCTTCTTCAATCACGTTGGCCATCTTTCGGCACAGAGCCAACGTGTGCCCCGGCTGTCCACACTTGTAACACTTCCCTGCTCCTGGCTTGGCATATGGGTTAGGGTTAGGGTTACTGGCACGAGGTGGTGGTCGACTATTCTGCCCAGACGAACCAGAGGTTGTTCCGTCAGGGGCGCGACTAGGGGCCTGCTTGGAGGTCGTCGTAGTATCGTACGGGTCATGGGTCTTGCTTATTTCCTTGGAATCTTTAGAAGGGGTTTCCTATAGAATTCTGTGCTCTGCTTCTCCATCAATTCTGCCTTTATGGCTAGGTTATAGGCCTCCTCCACTATCCATAGGGTTTGCAATCCGATCTTGTTCTTGATTGAGGGTTTCAGGCCGCCCAGATATCTGACTATCTTCTGATGCACTGTCTCGTTCAATTGGTTTCGATCCGACAAACGAGTAAACTCAGAGGTATACTCGCAAATAGATCTAGTTCTCTGAACACAACTCTAGTAAAGCTGGAAGGTACTGCTCATAATATGGGGGAAGGAATCGCTCCAACAACAATTGCTTCATCCTCCTCCATGTTCTGACCGGACCCTTTCGCATCCGTGCACACTTCGACTGTAGTTGGTCCAACCAAACAGCGGCGCCTTACTTCAATTTGAAGGCTACAAGCCTCACCATCTTCTGCTCTGGGACCTCCATCATGTACAAGAATCGCTCCACCTCCGAGATCCAATCCAAGAAGTCCTCCACTTGCAGGTTTCCATTGAAACTGGCAACGTCAGTACTCATCCTGTAATCTTGGAGCAACTTATGGGGACAGATTTCATCGTCGAGTTCTTCCAGATCCTCCTCTGAAAGGTCAGAATCATCATCGAGTACAGGAGGTGTTCCTCCCCTCCCAGGAACCTCCTTCGCACGGTGTTCAACAGGACGTTCGCGGGGAAACCTTTGAACGTTGTTCCTGTCGACGGCTGCTGTTGCACGTGTAGGGTTAAGAAGCTGCGCCAAGGACTCCTTGATCTCCTCGACTGCTGCACGTACTCCTTCCAACCCTCCCTCCACAGCACCCAACCTGTGACCAACCTCACCGGTGTTGCCACTATCTTCGCAGTTGGCCATTGAACAAGGCGAGGCCTCGCTCTGATAAAACTAGACGCAGCCTAGAAGCAAAAGAAAGTCAAACAACGTTGTTAGATAGGTAAAAGAGATCTCAAATCCTGAGAAACTCGAAATTATAATTCAAAAGGAAAAAATTGTCTTTGCCCGTAGGCTACATGCTGCTTAAATAGCAGAAAACCCTAATTACTGCCAAAAATAGTAAAAAATAAAAATATCCCAAAATCCTGCCACTAACTAAGGACGAGATTCTAAGACAGTCACAATTTGCGAAATCGCAAAAGGAGTTGTCAATCTCGAGTTATTACGCGATAAACTATTACCGAAAATAGTAAAGAAAACAGAAAAACTCTCATTTGACACCCTAAACGATCTCGGATCACCGAAAACTGACATTGGCAAGCGCCGCTTGGTTGTTTTTGTCTAGCGATTCTGCATCAAATAAGGGTGTACCCATCATGAACGGGTCACGTCGGTTCTGCGTCAAAATACCTCAGGGTTAACAAGACAATTCACCAACATAACAAAATTTTCAAAATGGTGCAGACCTTAGAGTTCAAAGAAGAAGATAAAGGAAGACAAACACAGCAAAACATAAAGACAAGAACATGATAATCAGAAAAATAGTTTACATATTCCATACCAAAACCAGTGTTTATAGGGTTCATGGTGACTTGATCCGCAGCAGCATCACCGATGTTATAAACCAAAAAGAAGAACAAACTAATGAACCATTCGATATGAAAACTTGAGAGAAGATGAAACATATCTTTTGTTTGTGAAGTAAATCGCTAGTCACATATCTTGTGTATCTCTAGTTATGCAGGGACGTTCTGGGTTGCAGCGCAACTTGGAGAATCCTTGTTATCATGGGGAACTGTTGTGGAGGACTCTATGGAAAAAATAAAACGCACATTAGAAATATCTTCAGATTAATAAGATACTTTTGTAACAAAATATTATGGGGAGGCACTTTCGTAATAAAAGATCTAAGGAGTCACTTTCATATTCCTCACTCTTTTAAGATAGTAAAGATTCATGCTACATTTAATACGAACGCGCACATAATAGTCTAACATTTTCTTTATAACACGTCTCAGGAAGAAAATTCATGCTACATTTAATACGAACGCGCACATATAGTCTCACATTTTCATCATATGCTACATTTAATACGAACGCACATATAATAGTCTCACATTTTCTTCATAACACGTCTTAAAAAGAAGATTCATGCTATATTTAATACGAACGCGCACATGGAAGTCTCACAGTTTTTTCATAACACGTCTCACGAAGCAAAAGTATGGTGTAGAAAATCTTATGTGCGCGGAAGGAATACAATTTACTCGTATTAAACTTGGTTCACAATAATCTAATACACGCCATACTACATTGATTCTTAATTTCGAAGACTTCAAACTACTCGTTTGCATTTATGTTACCGGTTCCAGTAGTAGAGCCTCACTTAGATAAGGGATAAAGGAGATATGTATAGTTTTGTACCTCTTGCTCCATCTATATTCCGTTTTTGAGTGTAGGGCAGACCCCAAGGGAACAACTACAATGCACCTGCAGGAAGCAACAACCGGAATGCGCAACCTACTGGAAATGGAACTAACAACCAAGGAAATGGAAACCAGAGGAGCGCCGGACAAATCTATGCCATGAACCAGGCGGAAGCAAACACTGCGACAAACGTGGTTACTGGTACATTCTTAGTCCACAACACTCCTGCTTACGTACTCTTTGATAGTGGGGCATCCTATTCTTTCATATCGTCATCTTTTGCTAGAAAATTAGGAATTCAACCCTCTCATATGAACCCTGTTTCTATAGCTACACCTGCAAAACGGGTAGTAAACTGTGATTCCATCTTTAGGGGAGTAGTCATAACCATCCAAGAATGTGAGATACCCACTGACCTAATCCTCTTTGACCTAGAAAACCTAGATGTTATTCTAGGAATGGACTGGCTAGGAAAGGACCATGCTCATATTGATTGCCGTAACCAAAAGGTAAGCCTAAGAGGACCAAAGGGTAAGAGAATCTCTCACATAGGAATCACCGAGAAACCCAATGTCAAAATTGTGTCTGCACTTTCCGTAGTCAAAGCCATGAGTAAGGGACACCAAGCCTATCTCTGTTCTGTCCGAGATGATAGTATGGGGACGATGAAACTTGAGGACATCCCAATTGTTAATGAGTTTCCCGATGTATTTCCCGACGAAATCCCCGGAATGCCACCTAAAAGAGCCGTGGATTTTACCATTGACCTTGTACCAGGGACAGGACCGATCTGCAAAGCACCTTACAGAATGGCACCAGTAGAGCTAGAAGAGTTGAAGGAACAACTAAGGGAATTTTTGGATAAGGGGTATATCAAACCAAGTGCTTCACCATGGGGAGCACCTGTCTTGTTTGTTAAGAAGAAGGACGGTAGTTTGAGACTGTGCATTGATTACAGGGAGCTTAATAATGTGACTGTCAAAAATCGATACCCACTCCCGAGGATAGATGACCTCTTTGACCAGCTACAAGGAGCCGATACCTTTTCCAAGATCGACTTACGATCAGGTTATCACCAGTTAAGGGTAGCCGAGAAGGACATCCCTAAGACTGCCTTTAGGACCAGGTATGGGCATTATGAGTTCACTGTTATGCCTTTTGGTCTAACCAATGCACCTGCTGTATTCATGGACGTGATGAACCGGGTAATGAAACCTTACTTAGACCGCTTTGTGGTAGTGTTCATTGACGATATTTTGGTTTACTCTAAGGGGAAGGAAGAACACGAAGAACACCTTAGAGCTGTTTTGCAAACCCTGAGGCAAGAACAGTTGTATGCTAAGTTTTCCAAGTGTGAATTTTGGCTGGATAGGGTACCTTTCTTGGGACACATAATATCTAAGGAGGGAATTTCCGTAGACCCAGGAAAGATAACCGCGGTTAGGGACTGGCCAAGACCCAAGAGTGCAACAGATATCCGTAGTTTCTTGGGACTAGCAGGTTATTACCGAAGATTCGTGAAGGACTTTTCCAAAATAGCTAGACCATTGACCAATCTAATGAAGAAAACCACCAAATACCATTGGGATGAGAAATGTGAGGTAGCCTTCCAAACCCTGAAGGAAAAGCTTACTACGGCACCTATTCTGACCCTACCATCTGAGTCGAGGGAGTTTGAGGTCTATAGTGATGCTTCAAAGCACGGGTTAGGATGTGTGCTAATGCAAGATGGGAAGGTGATTGCATATGCTTCACGACAGCTAAAATCCTATGAGGAGAATTACCCAACTCATGACCTAGAGCTAGCCGCAATTGTCCACGCCTTGAAAATTTGGAGACACCACCTTTATGGTGCAACCTGTAAGATTTTCACCGACCACAAAAGCCTTAAGTATTTGTTCACCCAAAAGGATTTGAACATGAGGCAAAGAAGATGGTTGGATTTGATCAAGGACTACGATCTACAGATCCAATATCATGAAGGGAAGGCAAATGTAGTCGCCGACGCACTAAGCAGGAAGACAAGCCATACCATCAATGCTTTGAGGAGTTTACCAAAGGAATTGCGAGCTGATATTCAGAAGTTGGGGATTGAATTTCGTCAGCAGGAGGCAAGGGAAGACGTGCTATACAATTTGGTAGCCACACTAGACATCTTTGAGGAGATCAGAAAGGGACAACCCGGAGACGTGAAACTTGAAAGAATCAGGAAGAAAATCGAGGATGGGGCAACCAAGGACTTCCGAATACACGACGATGGGAGCATAAGGTACAAGGAGAGGTGGTGTGTGCCCCAAAAGTGTAAGGAGGTCAAGGAACGGTTAATGAGAGAAGCACACAACACGCCATACTCCGTACATCCAGGAGGAGATAAGTTGTATAAGGACTTGAAGAAGCAGTTCTGGTGGCCAAGAATGAAGAACGAGGTTGAAGAATTCGTAGCCTGATGTCTCACGTGCCAAAAGGTGAAGTTTGAACACAAAAGGAAAGGAGGTTTGGTGCAACCTTTGGAAGTACCCATGTGGAAATGGGATTCGATATCAATGGAATTTGTGACTGCTTTGCCAGTGACGAAGAATGGTCTGAATCAGATTTGGGTTGTAGTTGACAGATTGACGAAGACGGCAAGATTCATCCCAATGAAGGACACTTGGGATATGGAGCAACGAGCAGACGCGTACATCAAGAATATCGTTAGATACCATGGTGTACCGAAGGACATCGTGTCTGACCGAGACCCAAACTTTCTCTCACATTTCTGGCAAGCATTACAGAAAGCCTTAGGCACTCAGCTGAAGTTCAGTACCGCTTTCCACCCAGCTACTGACGGACAGACGGAACGAACCATACAAACATTGGAGGATATGTTGCGAGCATGTGTCATGGACTTCCAAGGTTCTTGGGTAGACCGGTTACCATTGATAGAGTTCTCGTACAACAATAGTTACCACGCAAGTATAGGGATGGCACCCTATGAGGCACTATATGGGCGGAAATGTAGGACACCCTTGTGCTGGAATGACATCAGTGAGACACTAGTTTTGGGACCACAAATGATTGAGGAAATGATGAGTCAGGTCAGAATCATTCAGCAACGGATGAAAGCGGCCCAGGATCGACAGAAGTCTTATGCAGACCAGAAACGAAGACCCGTGGAGTTCAAGGTTGGAGACAAATTGTTCCTGAAGGTATCACCAACCAAGGGAGTTTCTCGTTTCAATCAGAAGGGAAAACTCAGTCACAAGTTCATCAATCCCTACGAAGTCCAGGACAGGATAGGAGAAGTAGCCTACCGTTTAGATCTTCCTTCTAATCTGGGTCGAGTCCATAACGTCTTTCACGTGTCTCAACTTAAGAGGTACATTCCAGACCCATCACATATCTTAGATCCCGAACCCTTAGAATTGGACCCTATTCCTACGGACGAAGAACACCCTGTCAAATCCTAGACACCAAGACTAGAAAGACTCGTACCACGTCAACCACGTTGGTCAAAGTGTTATGGAACAGTCACCTGACGGAGAACGTCACATGGGAAGCTGAAGCTGACATGAAACAACGATATCCCCACTTGTTTGAACAGGTATAAACTCGAGTGACGAGGACGTCACTCCTTTAAGGGGGAGGAGACCTTCACACTTTTAGTTACACTTTTACTCATCATATCTTACTCACTACATAGTTAATACATGAGATTACGCACCTTGCATTTAGTATTCATAGTACAGTCATGAGATATTACTTTTGCGCTTCGAGGACGAAGCTTGATCTTAAGGAGGGAAGGATGAAACAACCCGAAATTTAAATATATATTTTAGGAACAAATATGTATGTTCATATCAATATTGAGTATAAACTGACATCTATATTTAATATTTTGTGGTACTATTGCTAGATGACTATGTCATAATAAAATTAGAATAGAGTATGTACCATATAGACACGCATATATACATATATATCACACTTATATTTAATAGTGTGTATATCACTATAATGTCACATATACTCCGTGGTGACTTTTATCACGACATACCGATAATATCACACCCGATTATTTTCTATGAAATCCGGAATGTTATCTTCGTCACAAAAATTTAGCCACAATCACATATAGAGACGGCAATCATTTCCGTAAAATTTGGATCATGCCGTCTGATGAAACAAAAATAACACTATTCTTCTATCTTCTTCATCATTTCTTCTACTTCTTTATCTTCTTCATACTTCTTCTTTGCCCTCTATAAATAGGAACCTCCCGTAGCTCCATTTCACCACACCAACATAGCTACAACCCCTCTCACTTTCATAATCAGCTCATCATCCTTGCCATCTCTACCACAACCAACACCACCATAGTTCATCGCCGGAAAACTCCATAACCACCAACTCAAGCTCTCTCTCTCTCTCATCTCAAACCAACACGAGAACCATACCCACCACCCCTCAAGTCACACACCCACTAACTGATATTCATAGCATCATTAAGCAGCAAAGAACCGGCCAAAACAACCACCCGAAGCAGCCCCAACAGCCGCAACAAGCAGCAACCCGCAACAGTAGCAGCGGCTGCTGGACAGCGGCTTGTTCTTGCTGTATCTCCTTCGTTACAACTCGGAATTGGCCCAAATTTTAACCACAACTTCCCCTATTTGTTCTCTACAACTTTCGTTCTTTGGCCCCGACCAAACGGAGTCAAAACAGAGCCCGAATTCACCCCGCGCTGAAACTGCTTTAGCCGAACAGCACCAGTGGGCAGCGGTGTTGTTCTTCCTTGTTCTCTTCCATTTTAGCTCCAAAACGACCTCCGTTTTCTCCTACATATTCCCCTACTTGTTATATATAACTTTCATTCTTTAACCACGTTCAAAAGAGGTCAAAACGGATCCCGAATCGTTGCCCAACTTGAACTACACTTGCAACGTCAAGTAGCTACCTTCATCACCAACTCCGCCAACGACCACCACTTGGGACACGGCTGCTACCGTCCACTCCGTGACACTCCAAGGACTTCCTTAACACCATTCTCGAAAGCCGAAGAAGTTCAAACAGCCCGCGCTAGGCCACCGCTCATTTCATCGGAAACTCGGTATAACTTCATTTTCCCGCGTCGCATTTTACATGTTTTTGCATATTCGTACTCTCACACCTCCCGGAAGTCATTCATGTTAAACTAGTTGAAAACGGAACGTTAGAAATGCATACAACAATTATTCTTGAAATGGGGGTTATAAATGTATTTTCTAGAACTAGCAACAACTCATGTTTTTGAGAATTAGACAAGTCTAGGGGGAGGTAAGTGTACAACTACATTTCTAGCTATCCTACATTATAAATACCTAAGTACTAATTAGATGTTAGTATAATAAATAATGATTAGTAGTTAGTAAATAAATATCATTGTGAGTAGGATGAAGATTAGTAAATTAATATTAATATTAGTTAATATTAGATTTGATAAATTAATATAGTGTTTTTATAAATAAATTTTAATTAGTCGTTTTGACAAATAAACAATATCTTAGTACTTGATTAAGGGACATCCTTAAAATTCGACTAGGTCATCACCAAGTAATTAACTAGAATCAACCCGCTTGACATATAGGACACTTGTATATTAAGCGATTAATTATTAATTAGGATTTATCCTTATTTGTAGACACCGAGTTCATAGACGAAGGCTACGTCGGCAACATCTAAACTACCGTCGGAACTTGTAGGTGAGTTCGTAGGCTCAACCCTTACTCTTCAAAACGCGTGTTTAACTATAATGTCTCTATTTGACTTGACTTGAGCTTTAAGTATTTTGAACGCATTTCTTAAGCTTACTCAATACTTGTGTTTGCTAAACATGTCATTGTGTTAATTGAACTCCTTACTTTCACATGTTGGAATTCAATATTTTGAAAACTTGTCACTCGAGAAGAAGTGATTTCCACTACTTGATGATATTTTAGAAATGATAATAATGAGACTTTTCAGAATGTTTAAGCTACTAATCACGTAAAGTGGAAACATGAACTCTCGGGGACTTGATATGGATTGACCAAGCAAAGCTTGGGACTTGATATGGTTTGACCAAGCAAAGCTTGGGACTTGAGTCGAAGGTGGCTCTATGGTTTCCCCTGGGGCGCATTAGCACAGGGTAAGGCTCTAGTACTACTCTCTTGGGACAACAAATTCCCTCGTAGGGGGTGTCGACACTTAAGGTCTAGATGCTGAGGTGAGATTGGTTCGGACGAGCGGATTATTTCGCCGTTCACACTGGATATGATTATTGGTACAGGATCTCCCCGATTAAAGAACTAAACTGATTTTTTGGAATCAACGAACATGTCATAACTTATTTTAATACTTACATGTGCCTCACTCTGATTTACGCGTTGTGATGCGTTCTCATTCAGTTTTTACTGACTTTTACTGTGGTGTCCTTGTTTTGTAAAACCACCACAGGAGAGGCCTACGTTGGGGATGGGGACGTCGCATACTAGTAGAAGTATCACCTCGCTTGAATAAAGTAGTAATTTCATTATTCCGCTGTTTGTAATATAATGGTTTGTAATAACTCTGAACAAGGCTTGTGAACCTTTTATGTAATAAAGTGTGTTTTGTGAATCCGAAGCAAAGATCCTTTCTCCTGATCATGGTGGTTAATTCTCCATGAGAAGGGCACGCCTGGAATTTCAGTAATGAAAATTTGGGGGTGTTACAGTTGGTATCAGAGCATCTTTGGATTCAAATTTTAATGCACCCTAATTAAAGTGGAAATCGATTTCCGAAAATGAAACTCAATATTTTTCTCATAAATGGACTAGGGAAAGATAAAACCTGAAATTAAAACAAGTTAAGTCGGGGGTAAAGGGGTTATTGTGAGAAGCATGCGTTTGTTCTTACGATTAGAGGCATATCTTCAAGTATA
Organism: Linanthus parryae; assembly: GCA_023055425.1. Lineage (NCBI taxonomy): Eukaryota > Viridiplantae > Streptophyta > Magnoliopsida > Ericales > Polemoniaceae > Linanthus > Linanthus parryae. The sequence goes on from JALGPY010000001.1 coordinate 131,590,572, forward strand.
TATTGTGCTATATATGATCTCTTTGTGTGTTCATACTGTTTGAACTTGTAATGTGTAGTTTCGATAATCATGTGATTCAAGAATTTCTTATCTAAATTTTGTTGGATCATTGCAAAGACAAAAAAAAAACATACTTTTATTCATAAGGGAGAAAATGTAGGAAATAGTTACATCACTGGTACTTCATCCTTTCATACATGGCTGTTTCCTGCTTTTCCCTATGGTACACAACCAACATAAGGATGAACCCAAACAACCAAACCAAAAGAAAAGGGGGCAGAGGCTGATTGATGAAGGAGAGGCTGAGTCGCGCAAAGAGGACTATCACGTACACGGCTATGATCAGTGTGATAATAGCCATAACACTCTCCGAAGACATTTCTAAATATGTTTGAGGTATGAAAGTAGTATGTTATGGAGCTTCTATTTATAGAAACCTCAAGAACATCGAATTTACGTTTCTAACCTCCCTACTAGCCGTTACACGGATATGACAAAGGGTAAAAGTGACTTTTGGCCATTTATAGCCGTTGGAGTGTCGGCAGACCGTTGGAGATTGGGGTAAAAAAAAATGTGTATTTACTTTTCACCGTTATAACCGTTGAGAGGGGGTAATTAGGTCATTTGGGAATATATATTTTTTTTTCGGATAACCTTGCTTATGACTAATAATTCATTACTTCCTCAATAATGGAAAAAAATACATAGGTAAGACCATTACACTTAGAGACGCATGAGACAAAAGGTACAACCCATAATACAGCCATTACACTGATTGACTAGGAACGAGCATTTTGTGACCCTTCATTAGGAGTCTCTCTTCTACGAGGACCTAACTCTAGAATAGCAGGACGAGCTTTTCGAAAAAGCCACTCAATAACTTGTGTATCATTGCGAAACCCGAGAAGTCGCCCCAAATTCCCTAGGTGACGGTGAATCTCCTCTGAGATAAGGATCGAGCATGCGCGAGCAAGAGGGCGTGACTGATCCACTGGTCGAGATGCTGGAGTTGAAGATGCCCTCATAACCGAAAGAGGGGTTGACGACAGCACTGGGACACCACAAAGCCAAGAATAAGGACCCGATGAATCTTGATGGAAAGATGGAACACCGGGAGTAACTTCTGGCTCCGAAATTATAAGCCCAGGTTCAGGCTCGGGTACAGACACCGAGGGGCTTGGGGGAGCCAAGGACCATGAGGACGGAGAAGGAGGAGAAGTCTTTGTAGGAGACTCAGACATGGAAACTACTAATGGTTTGTAGTGACTTAGAAAACGAGTTCAAGAAAGAGTGTGATACCTTTACCCGGAATAAAAATCTAATATAGGCGATGAGTAGAACTGTTAAGGGGACAATACCCGCGAACTAAGAAGAGTGCATTGAAAGCTTGTCTCCTTAATGCAACACCACTGAAACTTCTCGACTAAGAATGTCTGACCACCGACCTAGATTGACTGCACCCCAGGAAACACATACGGAACTTCTTTGACGATGTGGCGACTGTAACCCTTAATTATCACTGTTAGACGTATATCGCCATTAGCCTTCCTTGAGTAGACTAATCTAACTGCGTTATTATAGTAGGAACGCAAAAATGTCGGCAGCAAGGAGGAACGCCCAAATGGAGGAACTACTCATCAACGTTACCGAACTCATTACGCGAAGGGAACAAAGGGATCAAATGGAACATGTCGGGACAAACTGGGCTAAGAGAGTCGACGAGAGACACCCTGACTTCTACCTTGGGCAAGAGGACCCAGTGATCCTTGAGAATTGGATTCGTAAAATGGATAAAATTCTGATCTTTGTCGGTTGCCCACCCGACCAAAAGGTGAATGTGACAGCATTCTACCTCCATGACGAGGCCGATAACTGGTGGACTGTCAACAAGGACGCATTGCAGGCCAATGGGAACCTTAACTGGGAAGCATTTCAGGATGCACTGAGGGAACGCTTCTATCCCCACCATGTTAAGAACATGAAGTATGAGGAGTTTCTAGCCCTGAAACAAGGCAACATGACAGTGTCGGAATACTACAACAAGTTCACAGAACTGTCACGCTTTGCCGGGCCACTGGTAACCACGGAGGACTTGAGGATCAGACGCTTCACAAAAGGGCTTCGCTATAGCATCCAGAGGGACGTAGTTGCTGCTAGGAGTGCGAACATAAGAGAAGCGTACGAGGTAGCAGCTACCATCGGAGAAATTGAGGAGATGCAAGGGAATTGAGCAAACAAGAGGAAGGAGGAAGAAGGGAACAACTCTAAGGAACCCAACCATGCTAACAAGAGGTTCAAGTCTAACGCAATCGAGGGGTACCGTGGAATGAACCGCAATAACTTTGGGAACCACCACACTGACATCAACGGGCGAGCTCGTCACTACAATTGCAAACAGTGTGGTAGGGACCACCCCGGAGTTGATTGTGAAGGAAAGACAGTGGAATGTTTCTACTGTAGGAAGCGTGGTCACCGAGCGTTCGAGTGTAACGCGAAAAAGGCTGATATCCAGAATGGCAGGATCGGAGGGAACGGATACCCAAAACAGAACCAGGGAAACCCTCGCCCAAACTACCAAAATGGGAATCAATTCCAAGCCAACCACAACCAATACGGAGGAAGCAACCGTGGGAATAACAATAACCAATTTGGCGGAAACAATCGTGGGAACTACAACAACCAGGCAGGCAGACCCCAAGGGAACAACTACAATGCACCTGCAGGAAGCAACAACCGGAATGCGCAACCTACTGGAAATGGAACTAACAACCAAGGAAATGGAAACCAGAGGAGCGCCGGACAAATCTATGCCATGAACCAGGCGGAAGCAAACACTGCGACAAACGTGGTTACTGGTACATTCTTAGTCCACAACACTCCTGCTTACGTACTCTTTGATAGTGGGGCATCCTATTCTTTCATATCGTCATCTTTTGCTAGAAAATTAGGAATTCAACCCTCTCATATGAACCCTGTTTCTATAGCTACACCTGCAAAACGGGTAGTAAACTGTGATTCCATCTTTAGGGGAGTAGTCATAACCATCCAAGAATGTGAGATACCCACTGACCTAATCCTCTTTGACCGAGAAAACCTAGATGTTATTCTAGGAATGGACTGGCTAGGAAAGCACCATGCTCATATTGATTGCCGTAACCAAAAGGTAAGCCTAAGAGGACCAAAGGGTAAGAGAATCTCTCACATAGGAATCACCGAGAAACCCAATGTCAAAATTGTGTCTGCACTTTCCGTAGTCAAAGCCATGAGTAAGGGACACCAAGCCTATCTCTGTTCTGTCCGAGATGATAGTATGGGGACGATGAAACTTGAGGACATCCCAATTGTTAATGAGTTTCCCGATGTATTTCCCGACGAAATCCCCGGAATGCCACCTAAAAGAGCCGTGGATTTTACCATTTACCTTGTACCAGGGACAGGACCGATCTGCAAAGCACCTTACAGAATGGCACAAGTAGAGCTAGAAGAGTTGAAGGAACAACTAAGGGAATTTTTGGATAAGGGGTATATCAAACCAAGTGTTTCACCATGGGGAGCACCTGTCTTGTTTGTTAAGAAGAAGGACGGTAGTTTGAGACTGTGCATTGATTACAGGGAGCTTAATAATGTGACTGTCAAAAATCGATACCCACTCCCGAGGATAGATGACCTCTTTGACCAGCTACAAGGAGCCGATACCTTTTCCAAGATCGACTTACGATCAGGTTATCACCAGTTAAGGGTAGCCGAGAAGGACATCCCTAAGACTGCTTTAGGACCAGGTATGGGCATTATGAGTTCACTGTTATGCCTTTTGGTCTAACCAATGCACCTGCTGTATTCATGGACGTGATGAACCGGGTAATGAAACCTTACTTAGACCGCTTTGTGGTAGTGTTCATTGACGATATTTTGGTTTACTCTAAGGGGAAGGAAGAACACGAAGAACACCTTAGAGCTGTTTTGCAAACCCTGAGGCAAGAACAGTTGTATGCTAAGTTTTCCAAGTGTGAATTTTGGCTGGATAGGGTACCTTTCTTGGGACACATAATATCTAAGGAGGGAATTTCCGTAGACCCAGGAAAGATAACCGCGGTTAGGGACTGGCCAAGACCCAAGAGTGCAACAGATATCCGTAGTTTCTTGGGACTAGCAGGTTATTACCGAAGATTCGTGAAGGACTTTTCCAAATTAGCCAGACCATTGACCAATCTAATGAAGAAAACCACCAAATACCATTGGGATGAGAAATGTGAGGAAGCCTTCCAAACCCTGAAGGAAAAGCTTACTACGGCACCTATTCTGACCCTACCATCTGAGTCGAGGGAGTTTGAGGTCTATAGTGATGCTTCAAAGCACGGGTTAGGATGTGTGCTAATGCAAGATGGGAAGGTGATTGCATATGCTTCACGACAGCTAAAATCCTATGAGGAGAATTACCCAACTCATGACCTAGAGCTAGCCGCAATTGTCCACGCCTTGAAAATTTGGAGACACCACCTTTATGGTGCAACCTGTAAGATTTTCACCGACCACAAAAGCCTTAAGTATTTGTTCACCCAAAAGGATTTGAACATGAGGCAAAGAAGATGGTTGGATTTGATCAAGGACTACGATCTACAGATCCAATATCATGAAGGGAAGGCAAATGTAGTCGCCGACGCACTAAGCAGGAAGACAAGCCATACCATCAATGCTTTGAGGAGTTTACCAAAGGAATTGCGAGCTGATATTCAGAAGTTGGGGATTGAATTTCGTCAGCAGGAGGCAAGGGAAGACGTGCTATACAATTTGGTAGCCACACTAGACATCTTTGAGGAGATCAGAAAGGGACAACCCGGAGACGTGAAACTTGAAAGAATCAGGAAGAAAATCGAGGATGGGGCAACCAAGGACTTCCGAATACACGACGATGGGAGCATAAGGTACAAGGAGAGGTGGTGTGTGCCCTAAAAGTGTAAGGAGGTCAAGGAACGGTTAATGAGAGAAGCACACAACACGCCATACTCCGTACATCCAGGAGGAGATAAGTTGTATAAGGACTTAAAGAAGCAGTTCTGGTGGCCAAGAATGAAGAACGAGGTTGCAGAATTCGTAGCCCGATGTCTCACGTGCCAAAAGGTGAAGTTTGAACACAAAAGGAAAGGAGGTTTGGTGCAACCTTTGGAAGTACCCATGTGGAAATGGGATTCGATATCAGTGGACTTTGTGACTGCTTTGCCAGTGACGAAGAATGGTCTGAATCAGATTTGGGTTGTAGTTGACAGATTGACGAAGACGGCAAGATTCATCCCAATGAAGGACACTTGGGATATGGAGCAACGAGCAGACGCGTACATCAAGAATATCGTTAGATACCATGGTGTACCGAAGGACATTGTGTCTGACCGAGACCCAAACTTTCTCTCACATTTCTGGCAAGCATTACAGAAAGCCTTAGGCACTCAGCTGAAGTTCAGTACCGCTTTCCACCCAGCTACTGACGGACAGACGGAACGAACCATACAAACATTGGAGGATATGTTGCGAGCATGTGTCATGGACTTCCAAGGTTCTTGGGTAGACCGGTTACCATTGATAGAGTTCTCGTACAACAATAGTTACCACGCAAGTATAGGGATGGCACCCTATGAGGCACTATATGGGCGGAAATGTAGGACACCCTTGTGCTGGAATGACATCAGTGAGACACTAGTTTTGGGACCACAAATGATTGAGGAAATGATGAGTCAGGTCAGAATCATTCAGCAACGGATGAAAGCGGCCCAGGATCGACAGAAGTCTTATGCAGACCAGAAACGAAGACCCGTGGAGTTCAAGGTTGGAGACAAATTGTTCCTGAAGGTATCACCAACCAAGGGAGTTTCTCGTTTCAATCAGAAGGGAAAACTCAGTCCCAAGTTCATCGATCCCTACGAAGTCCAGGACAGGATAGGAGAAGTAGCCTACCGTTTAGATCTTCCTTCTAATCTGGGTCGAGTCCATAACGTCTTTCACGTGTCTCAACTTAAGAGGTACATTCCAGACCCATCACATATCTTAGATCCCGAACCCTTAGAATTGGACCCTATTCCTACGGACGAAGAACACCCTGTCAAATCCTAGACACCAAGACTAGAAAGACTCGTACCACGTCAACCACGTTGGTCAAAGTGTTATGGAACAGTCACCTGACGGAGAACGTCACATGGGAAGCTGAAGCTGACATGAAACAACGATATCCCCACTTGTTTGAACAGGTATAAACTCGAGTGACGAGGACGTCACTCCTTTAAGGGGGAGGAGAACTTCACACTTTTAGTTACACTTTTACTCATCATATCTTACTCACTACATAGTTAATACATGAGATTACGCACCTTGCATTTAGTATTCATAGTACAGTCATGAGATATTACTTTTGCGCTTCGAGGACGAAGCTTGATCTTAAGGAGGGAAGGATGAAACAACCCGAAATTTAAATATATATTTTAGGAACAAATATGTATGTTCATATCAATATTGAGTATAAACTGACATCTATATTTAATATTTTGTGGTACTATTGCTAGATGACTATGTCATAATAAAATTAGAATAGAGTATGTACCATATAGACACGCATATATACATATATATCACACTTATATTTAATAGTGTGTATATCACTATAATGTCACATATACTACGTGGTGACTTTTATCACGACATACCGATAATATCACACCCGATTATTTTCTATGAAATCCGGAATGTTATCTTCGTCACAAAATTTTAGCCACAATCACATATAGAGACGGCAATCATTTCCGTAAAATTTGGATCATGCCGTCTGATGAAACAAAAATAACACTATTCTTCTATCTTCTTCATCATTTCTTCTACTTCTTTATCTTCTTCATACTTCTTCTTTGCCCTCTATAAATAGGAACCTCCCGTAGCTCCATTTCACCACACCAACATAGCTACAACCCCTCTCACTTTCATAATCAGCTCATCATCCTTGCCATCTCTACCACAACCAACACCACCATAGTTCATCGCCGGAAAACTCCATAACCACCAACTCAAGCTCTCTCTCTCTCATCTCAAACCAACACGAGAACCATACCCACCACCCCTCAAGTCACACACCCACTAACTGATATTCATAGCATCATTAAGCAGCAAAGAACCGGCCAAAACAACCACCCGAAGCAGCCCCAACAGCCGCAACAAGCAGCAACCCGCAACAGTAGCAGCGGCTGCTGGACAGCGGCTTGTTCTTGCTGTATCTCCTTCGTTACAACTCGGAATTGGCCCAAATTTTAACCACAACTTCCCCTATTTGTTCTCTACAACTTTCGTTCTTTGGCCCCGACCAAACGGAGTCAAAACAGAGCCCGAATTGACCCCGCGCTGAAACTGCTTTAGCCGAACAGCACCAGTGGGCAGCGGTGTTGTTCTTCCTTGTTCTCTTCCATTTTAGCTCCAAAACGACCTCCTTTTTCTCCTACATATTCCCCTACTTGTTATCTATAACTTTCATTCTTTAACCACGTTCAAAAGAGGTCAAAACGGATCCCGAATCGTTGCCCAACTTGAATTACACTTGCAACGTCAAGTAGCTACCTTCATCACCAACTCCGCCAACGACCACCACTTGGGACACGGCTGCTACCGTCCACTCCGTGAAACTCCAAGGACTTCCTTAACACCATTCTCGAAAGCCGAAGAAGTTCAAACAGCCCGCGCTAGGCCACCGCTCATTTCATCGGAAACTCGGTATAACTTCATTTTCCCGCGTCGCATTTTACATGTTCTTGCATATTCGTACTCTCACACCTCCCGGAAGTCATTCATGTTAAACTAGTTGAAAACGGAACGTTAGAAATGCATACAACAATTATTCTTGAAATGGGGGTTATAAATGTATTTTCTAGAACTAGCAACAACTCATGTTTTTGAGAATTAGACAAGTCTAGGGGGAGGTAAGTGTACAACTACATTTCTAGCTATCCTACATTATAAATACCTAAGTACTAATTAGATGTTAGTATAATAAATAATGATTAGTAGTTAGTAAATAAATATCATTGTGAGTAGGATGAAGATTAGTAAATTAATATTAATATTAGTTAATATTAGATTTGATAAATTAATATAGTGTTTTTATAAATAAATTTTGGTTAGTCGTTTTGACAAATAAACAATATCTTAGTACTTGATTAAGGGACATCCTTAAAATTCGACTAGGTCATCACCAAGTAATTAACTAGAATCAACCCGCTTGACATATAGGACACTTGTATATTAAGCGATTAATTATTAATTAGGATTTATCCTTATTTGTAGACACCGAGTTCATAGACGAAGGCTACGTCGGCTACATCTAAACTACCGTCGGAACTTGTAGGTGAGTTCGTAGGCTCAACCCTTACTCTTCAAAACGCGTGTTTAACTATAATGTCTCTATTTGACTTGACTTGAGCTTTAAGTATTTTGAACGCATTTCTTAAGCTTACTCAATACTTGTGTTTGCTAAACATGTCATTGTGTTAATTGAACTCCTTACTTTCACATGTTGGAATTCAATATTTTGAAAACTTGTCACTCGAGAAGAAGTGATTTCCACTACTTGATGATATTTTAGAAATGATAATAATGAGACTTTTCAGAATGTTTAAGCTACTAATCACGTAAAGTGGAAACATGAACTCTCGGGGACTTGATATGGATTGACCAAGCAAAGCTTGGGACTTGATATGGATTGACCAAGCAAAGCTTGGGACTTGATATGGTTTGACCAAGCAAAGCTTGGGACTTGAGTCGAAGGTGGCTCTATGGTTTCCCCTGGGGCGCATTAGCACAGGGTAAGGCTCTAGTACTACTCTCTTGGGACAACAGTTTCCCTCGTAGGGGGTGTCGACACTTAAGGTCTAGATGCTGAGGTGAGATTGGTTCGGACGAGCGGATTATTTCGCCGTTCACACTGGATATGATTATTGGTACTGGATCTCCCCGATTAAAGAACTAAACTGATTTTTTGGAATCAACGAACATGTCATAACTTATTTTAATACTTACATGTGCCTCACTCTGATTTACGCGTTGTGATGCGTTCTCATTCAGTTTTTACTGACTTTTACTGTGGTGTCCTTGTTTTGTAAAACCACCACAGGAGAGGCCTACGTTGGGGATGGGGACGTCGCATACTAGTAGAAGTATCACCTCGCTTGAATAAAGTAATAATTTCATTATTCCGCTGTTTGTAATATAATGGTTTGTAATAACTCTGAACAAGGCTTGTGAACCTTTTATGTAATAAAGTGTGTTTTGTGAATCCGAAGCAAAGATCCTTTCTCCTGATCATGGTGGTTAATTCTCCATGAGAAGGGCACGACCGGAATTTCAGTAATGAAAATTTGGGGGTGTTACACAGTAAGCAAGAGGGTGAATGATCCTTAAAGATTCGAACCTCTATCAGATGACAACTCTCATATATATATATATATATATATATATATATATATATATATATATATATATATAGTCTTAATACAACCGTTATGAGGAGTTACAAAATTGCAAGGGACGGTTATATAACTGCCTCGCACATGTGTACGGTCGACTTGTATATATAAGCTAGTGTTTCGCATTCCTTTCAGATAACTGACAAGGGTCGCACGCGAGCGTAACTATTGCTTGCGCCCTACGAGCCTTACTCTAGCCTCCAAACCACTTAGACCCCTTGACTCCCGTATGATTCATATGCGAAGGACCCTGACTTCCAGTCCCACATAAGAGAGAGAGAAGATGACAGTGTACAATACTTTTAGAGTATTGATTGTCATACGGATGGTTGCCACGTGGGTGACAGTTGATGTACCTAAAATGCATTATCTACAGATATTAACTATGTTATTTATAAAAAGTACCGCACCTTCACTAATGTTGGTATACATTTTTTTAAGGGGTATGCATTATTCTAAAATCAGGTTTTTTGTCTCAAAAAAATAAAATCAAATAGTGTTCTCATGCTTTTTAACACGCGATACTGATACCCACGTAAATCTATATCACAAATTAAAATGGTTCAAATTTCAAGAAACTGAAATATTTTTTAAACTTTTGGATCAAATGATTCTTGTCCATTAGATTGGACTATTTTCTGGATATGTTTTTGGAAAAATTTAATGGGAAATACTTTTAATACTAAAAATGTATCTTTAAATGATTATTTTTTAACTCTGTTCAAATTTGAAATGTTATAAGATTTTTTGGAAGTATTGCGCTCTTGAACATATCTTATATCTTATCTTATATAATATATAAAAGTAGAGAAGTCCTGAGAGTTAACCACAATCGGCCATTTGTCAACATTTATTTGATGTCGTTCAGACACGCAACATCATACCAAGACTATATGTTATGCCACATCAAATAAAAAATAAAACACGTCATTCACAAAATCCTATTAGGATGATCATTAACAAAAGAATTAATAAGTTTACATATATTAAATATGATTGAAAAGTTATAGGTTACAAAATAATTAATTATACGGGAGTTACAAATTGATGGGCAATAATCACATAAATAACCAAGAGTGTGTATAGAAACCTTTTAAATGATACAAAAATCTTTCATAAACCATTTTCTCTACAGTCTTCTATTTTAGCATTTCTATATTAGTGGGAATTATGTTTCTAATTGATTTTTTTTTCATCTTTGGTCATTTAGATGAACAATTGGGATTGTGAATAAAGCAGGGAGGCATACACAATAGGCGCTATGGTGAATGCATGCTTTCTTTTTTCTAACTTTATTTATACATTTTTTCATAATGAGAGAATATTTGCTATTAATTGTCTCAGTTTCTCATGCTCTTATTTGGAACAGTCTTCTATCGTATATCATGACAACCTAATCTCTTGAATTTCTTTTGTTCAATTTTTTTTATCTTTTCTTGATTCATTTATTCATTTTTTCCGTACTGAGAGAATATTTGCTATTATTTTTTTAGTTTGTTGCCACTATTGTGATTTTATGCATGAGGTTCCTAATTTGAATTTTGACTTTGACATCATTATCCCTTAGAAATATGTGTGTCTGGACCTTAACTATTGACTCTTGAAAGTATATATACCTTTATGCGTGTGACTATATTTTCTTACATCTTGATTGATGAAATAGTTAATCGAGCTAGAAATAAATATGAGTTAGGTTTAATGCATTCTTATCCACTGTAGACGCTCGATCTACTTCCAACCCAAAGAACAACATTGAAAACGAAACATGATTCATGAAAGTTCTTGCATCATTTTGCTAATCAAATTACGAGACTACTTTGATCAGGTGACCAGGAGAAAGAAAACAACTACTTTGATTGAACGGTATAATACAATAAACTAGAATCAATTTAATTATTAAGGTTTTCTTTTCTTAAATATTGTAATAGGATCCTTGATGAAAATGCTCATATCCTCCCATGGACCTTATGCTTCTCACAAAAATGAATATCGACCTTGAATTTATAGTACTCATAGAGTAGGAATATAGACTATTAAGATTAAAACATAATGGTGAACTAATAACATATACCAAAATAGAAAATCGAACAACATAGATGGATTACATAAATTACTTCTTCAAACTTTACTATTATCTTTCTTAGAGCATTATAATTAGTAACATTTGCGTTGTTACGATCATTTGAGATAAATTACATCTGAACGGGGAAGATAAACTTTAAATAAAGATGAATGTGATAATTCATTCTCAAAATATTGCAACTAAAGAAATGCGAGCATTAGCAAATTAAAAAAATCAAAGTGCTTAAAGAGACACATACACATCACTTTCACTTTTTTGAAATTTTGAAAATCTCTTATCTACGGTAGCTACAAGCTGACTTTTAAATTTTTAACACAAAATATCGTACACAAAAATGAAAAAGTAACTACATGAACAACAAAGCCGGTATTCTGGACGGTTTACTTTATACATGCAAAAGACTTTAGTCAAATGTTGAATTTATAAATTGGAAAAAAATAATTTAGAGAAATAATATTTGATCTTTAGATTATTGGAAGTGAAAATGTCATAAAAGCTAAAAGTTATACAAAAACTTCTTATGCTTCAAGAAAACCAGTAAATAAAAAAATAGTAACAATGTTATCTCAAGTGATATATTATCATTCTAAAAAAAATGATATCTTATGTAAAAATGTTCTTAAGTAACGGTTAGGTCTCCTTTGATGTTAAAGTATTACCATATACTCTTATTAACAGAGTAATATGATGCATGTATAAATTTAAAGGAATATGATGCATCTATGAACAACTGATGCAGGAGCAGACGATCCAGATGAAGCTGAACTGTCAGATGCGACTAATTTGGCTATTCTCTACCATGAAATGGAAGATAAGCACAAGGTACGGAGGAAATTGCAGCTTTTGGTGTCGTCGCACTGTTCATGCCATAACTTTGGCTACGGGTATCAGCGTGACGCGAGCCACCCCAATTCGGAAAGCTCTCGACGAGACGCACGACGTCCCGATCGGGGTCCATCTTCATCCCCAAATTCCGCTGTTTGACTCTTCAAACGAGCGTTTTTAGTTATTTTTTACTATTTCTGGTAACATTTCTATTGCTTATTAGGACCTCAGTTTGAAACCGTTTTGGGTCAAACTTTCACGTACGTGTTTCTTTCAATAAGGCCAAACTGTTGGGCCAATTTCGGGATTTTGCCATTTTTGGCATATTTTATGATTTCAGCTATATATGCCCGGCTTCTGGGCAGAATTGAGCAGTTGTTGAGTTATTGAAATTTTCTTCGAACCCTAGAGAGCCTATCTACTGGTTTATGCCCTTTTATTCGTTGTTCTGCTGTGTTTGATCCCCCGCCTCGATTCAATTCGACGTCAGGTTGGTATCAGAGCTCAGTTCGGCGTGGGAGGAAGATCACCATCGACGATGCCTCGTGGACGTGCTCGTGGTCGTGGGCAGCCTCTGGCTGAAGAAGCCCCCCAGCGAGAACGCAACGTGGAAGACGTGATGTTGATAGAGGATCTGCAACGGCAGTTCACAGAACTGACACGGCGCTTGGCGGCGCAAGATCTGCAGGAGGATGAAGCCTCAGAAGACGCCTCAGTGTCGTCGTTTGAGAACCCCTACCATCGTGGACCACGCGTCCGGGAGCCCCGCGGTCAGCACGAGAGTCGCGGAGGTCTAAAAGACGACGATTTCATCGAATGGCTCAACGAGGTGGATCGCATCTTTGAGTATAAGGAGGTTACGGATCGCGAAAAGGTGAAGCTAGTGGCCATCAAACTGAAGGGCAGAGCCTCTGCGTGGTGGGAGCAGTTGCGCCGTTCCCGTGAAAGGCAGGGCAAGGCCAAGATCACGGACTGGGAGAAGATGAAGGCACACTTTCTTCCATTCGGCTACACCCAAACCCTATTTCAGCGACTTCATACGCTAAGGCAGGGCGCCAAATCCGTTGACGATTACACGGAGGAGTTCTACCAGTTGATCTCCCGTAACGATCTATCGGAGACGGAGGAGCCAGATCGTGGCTAGATATGTCGGAGGTTTGCGGCAGTCCTTGCAGGACGTCCTTAGCCTACACTCGCTGTGGACTGTCTCTGAAGCCTATCAGAGAGCACTTGCTTTGGAGAAGCAGCAGGGCAGGAAGCCCGTAGCGAGGAGCGATCAAAGCAATCAATCGGCCCGACCCCAAGAATCTCGTCCTACCACGCAGGCAGCACAGGGCGCTTCCAACAGTGCTATCAATTGCTATCGATGTGGTGAACCGGGGCATAGGGCAAACGAGTGCAGCAAGCCTGCTGTGCAAAGGGGTAAATCCCTATTTATCGAGGAAGGTGTGAATGAAGAGGTTGAAAGCACTGAAGATTTGTGTGAGCCCGTCTATGATTATTACGCAGACGATGAAGTTCTTTACGGGGATGGTCACGAGAATCTGGTCGTCCGCAAGAGTTTGCTGGCTCCAAAGGGCGATTCTGAAGATGATTGGTTGAGGACCAATATCTTTCACACCACCTGCACCATCGGAAACAAGGTCTGCAAGGTGATAGTGGACGGCGGTAGCTGTGAAAACATAGTTTCTGAGGAAGCTGTCAAGAAACTGCAGTTGAAGACAGAGCGTCATCCTACACCCTACAAGCTGTCATGGCTGATTAAGGGCTCCGAGGTAACAGTTGATAAGAGATGTCTTGTTTCTTTTTCAATGGGTAATAAATATTACGACAGCCATTGGTGTGATGTGGTTAGAATGGATGCGTGTCACATGTTGTTGGGTAGGCCTTGGCAGTATGATCGCCATGTTTTCCATGATGGTCACAAGAACACCTACTCCTTTGTCATGAAGGGGAAGAAAATTGTATTGGCACCACGGCGAGAGGAGACAACTCCAACCCCGGCTGCTGCCACTAATAATCTTTTTTCGAGATCCGGGTTCTTGGAGGAGCTTGAGCATGAGAAGGTGGTATATGCTCTAGTGCCTTCTAGTAGTGATGCAGGTGATGAGGATGATGACTTACCGCAGGAGGTGCAGCAGTTATTAGCTGAGTTCTCTTACTTGATGCCAGAGGATCTTCCTCCTGGTTTTCCACCAATGAGAGACATTCAGCACCAGATTGACCTAGTGCCTGGATCGATTCTACGTAACAGGCCAGCCTACCGTCTTAGCCCCAAGGAGGCAGAAGAGTTACAGCGGCAAGTTGTTGAGTTACTTGAGAGAGGCTACATCAAAGAGAGCATGAGCCCATGTGCAGTCCCTGCTCTGTTAGTGCCGAAGAAGGACGGTTCTTGGCGGATGTGTGTTGACAGTAGAGCCATCAACCGGATTACAGTGAAGTACAGATTTCCCATCCCGCGACTTGACGACATGCTAGACCAGCTATCCGGCTCTAAGATCTTCTCAAAAATTGATCTTAAGAGTGGATACCACCAGATTCGGATCAAGCCTGAAGATGAAAGGAAGACAGCGTTTAAGACCCAACATGGCTTGTACGAGTGGTTGGTTATGCCTTTTGGGTTATCCAACGCACCCAGCACGTTCATGCGGTTGAGGCCTTTCATGGGAAAGTTTGTGGTCGTTTATTTCGACGATATTCTTATTTACAGTCCTACTTGGGCTGCCCATTTTGATCATCTACGTGTTGTGTTTGAGGCACTAAAGGCGAAGAACTTGTTCATCAACAGAAAGAAGTGTTTCTTCTTTACTACTTCTGTGCAGTTTTTGGGATTTGTGGTGTCTACTGATGGTGTTCATGCAGATCCTTCAAAGATTGAAGCGATTGTGGAATGGCCTAGGCCAAGGACGCTGCACGACATTCGCAGTTTTCATGGTTTAGCATCTTTTTATCGCAGGTTCATCAGAAACTTTAGCGCCTTGATTGCCCCCGTCACCGAGTGTCTCAAGGGGCGTGATTTTCAGTGGTCTGATGAAGCCGAGTCCAGTTTTCAGGAAGTGAAGAAGAGGATGACTGAAGCACCAGTTCTAGCACTTCCCGATTTTGACAAAGTGTTTGAGGTTAATTGTGATGCATCGGGCATAGGCATTGGAGGTGTTCTTAGCCAGTCAGGGCGTCCGGTTGCATTCTTCAGTGAAAAGTTTTCAGGGTCCAAGAAGAATTACTCCACTTACGATCTGGAGTTCTACATCATAGTTCAGTCTCTGAAGCATTGGCGCAATTACTTAATACAGAAGGAGTTTATTCTGTTCACTGATCATGAAGCCCTGAAGTACATCAACGGACAACACAAGCTTAGTCGGCGGCATGCCAAGTGGGTGGCGTACTTGCAGGAATTCACTTTCGCACTGAAGCACCAAGCGGGAAGTTTGAACCGCGTGGCAGATGCTTTGAGCCATCGCAACGTGTTTCTCTCCACCATGAGCAGCCGTGTAGCTGGATTTGAGGCGTTCGCAGACCTGTATGAGTCTGACCCTTCGTTTGGGAAGATATTTATGGAGGTAACTTCTGGTCAGCGCCATGATTTTATTGTTCATAATGGTTATCTGTTTCGGGGGCATCGGTTGTGTGTTCCAGACTGTTCCTTGCGACATCAGATTATCAGTGAGCTCCACAATGAAGGACACTTTGGCCGAGATAAGACGTTGGCTCTTGTATCTGCTGACTTTTACTGGCCAAAGTTGAGTAGTGACGTGGCCCATTATGTGGATCAATGCTATGTTTGCCAGCGTTCGAAGGGAGTTCTCACTAATGCAGGTCTTTATACTCCATTACCTGTCCCTGAAGCTCCTTGGTTTGATGTTAGCATGGATTTTGTGCTTGGCTTACCCCGCACACAAAGAGCGGCATATTCTGTTCTTGTAGTTGTTGACAGGTTTTCAAAGATGGCACATTTTGTACCATGCAGGAAGACTATGGATGCTGTGCGGATTGCTCACCTTTATTTCAGGGAGATTGTGCGGTTGCATGGAGTTCCTCGTTCCATCACCTCAGACCGTGACACGAAGTTCATGAGCCAATTCTGGAAGAGTCTGTGGGAAAAGCTGGGAACTCAATTGAACTTCAGTAGCGCCTATCATCCTCAGACAGATGGTCAGACAGAAGTGGTGAATCGCAGTTTGGGCAACCTTCTCCGATGTTTGGCATGATCTAAACCGAAGCAGTGGGACTTATCACTTCCTCAAGCAGAGTTTGCCTACAACAGATCGACGAGCAGGACCACTGGCTTAAGTCCATTTCAGGTTGTCAATGGTCAAAATCCATCAGGTGTGTTGGACATAGCCCCTATTCCGTGTGTGGGCCGCATTCATCCTAAGGCCGAGGAGATGGCACAACACTTGAGAGGTATTCATGACCAGGTGAAGAGCAAGATTGAGGAGAATAACAGCCAGTACAAGGCTCGGGTGGACAAGCATCGTCGTCAGGTACTATTTGATGTTGGTGATTTTGTATGGGCTGTATTGACTCGTGATCGTTTCCCTGTTGGCGAGTACAATAAGCTCAAGGATCGGAAGATTGGGCCTTGTGAGATCGTGCAGAAGATCAATGATAATGCTTACAGGTTGAGGCTTCCCAGTCACCTGAAGACCTCGGACGTGTTCAATGTGAAGCATCTCACTCCTTGCTTTGTGGATTCTGAAGACATTGCTGTGAACTCGAGGACGAGTTCTTTCCAACCCGGGGAGACTGATGCAGGAGCAAACGATCCAGATGAAGCTGAACTGTCAGATGCGACTAATTTGGCTATTCTCTACCATGAAATGGAAGATAAGCACAAGGGACGGAGGAAATTGCAGCTTTTGGTGTCGTCGCACTGTTCGTGCCATAACTTTGGCTACGGGTATCAGAATGACGCGAGCCACCCCAATTCGGAAAGCTCTCGACGAGACGCACGACGTCCCGATAGCTCCATCGGGGTCCATCTTCATCCCCAAATTCCGCTGTTTCACTCTTCAAACGAGCATTTTTAGTTATTTTTTACTATTTCTGGTAACATTTCTATTGCTTATTAGGACCTCAGTTTGAAACCGTTTTGGGTCAAACTTTCACCTACGTGTTTCTTTCAATAAGGCTAAACTGTTGGGCCAATTTCAGGATTTTGCCATTTTTGGCATATTTTATGATTTCATCTATATATGCCCGGCTTGTTGGCAGAATTGAGCAGTTTTTGAGTTATTGATATTTTCTTTGAACCCCCGAGAGCCTCTCTACTGGTTAATTGCCCTTTTATTCGTTGTTCTGCTGTGTTTGATCCCTCGCCTCGATTCAATCCGGCGTCAACAACATTTTAACTACGGCATATATTTATCTTTTCCTTATAATTCTTTCTTAATCGACAAATAGCGGGCTAATCCAAACTGTTGATATACATATATAAATATTTTGAGGAAAATATATAGTAAACAAATGAATAATGTTATGTTTAAATGTTTAATCAGGTGATGTCATGACTCATGCATCTAAAAATAGATCGCCCGCGCTTTAGCGCGGGGTAGCGTCTAGTAACACTAAACGAAAGCATTTCAAAAATCAGACGAGAATGTATATGAATTTAATTATTTGAAGATAGTGCCTTCCGGCACGGAGACTCTCTCTCTCTCTCTCTCTCTCTCTCTCTCTCTCTCTATATATATATATATATATATATATATATATATATATATAGTAGTTTGATCTAATAATTGTAATTTTTTTATAACAATTTTAGTTTTTCTTATAATAATAAATATTTGGCATAAGTTAAGTTTTATACATGCATGACAATATATGTCATTTGCACACATATCCAATCTCTTATCATGCCTTATTAAATATGTTATTAAATATCCCTGCATCTTATCCCGACTTATATTCGGCTCTAACCAAACACTCAGCAAAAAAATATTTATCATGACTTATTTCAGAGTAATTATTTCACAGTATATCAATTTTTATCACTTATCCAAACGAGGCCTTGTAGTAAATGTTATTCCGAGGATGATAAACAATTGTTGACTCCCCAAATAGAGGATAGTAAGGTTTCAAAAAAAATAAAAATAGAGGATGGTAAGAAACAAGCAAGTGGTTGCAGCGCACCAACGAAGAACCTCCCTTACCGATAAAAGGAAACGCAAGAGAGAAAGATCCAAGTGAAAAATGGGATGATCGTCGTGATTAGTACCACTAGTTCGAAAATGTAACGGAAACCCAAATTCAATCTCGGCGGTTGGATACATATCTAAGCTGACCCAACAACATCATCATCATTATGCACCTTCGCTCTTCTCCCTGAGAAGAACAAAACAAAATCGCCTCTCTAAACCCCACCACCAACCATCTTCTCACTCACAGACCTAAACATCGACCAATGCAGATGAGGACCGGGAGAGACGACGCCGGCAAATCGCCTTACCTAGCACCCTCCCAATCCTCCTCCTCCGCTGCTGCTGCCATGTTCGGCGATCAAGGTTTGGGCTAAAACCCACTTCAAATTGATCTCTAAATCGATCTTCTGATGTGGGTTTGATCTTGATTTCTCCGATCTTTGATTAATTTTTCTGGGTTTCTTCTGCAGGTGGGTTGTTCGGAAACAGCCACCTGACTGAGTCGCTGGACTTGGACGTCAGGACTCTGCTGGTGGCGAGAGAGAGGGAGAAGATGAAGATCCGGGAGGAGATCTTGCAGGGTGCGCTCTTGCGGCGGCGAGAGCTCGAAGCTGAAGTGATCTCCGAGTTGCTGAAGGAGACGGATGAGCTCAAACGCCGCCGCATCGCTGCCGCCGGAGAAGGGTTGTCGATGCTGGACACCCGATTTCCGCCGCCGGAAGTTAAGGGTGCTCCGGTCTGGAGCAAGCCGGAGGGAGCTGCCGGAGAAGTTCCATTTCAGAGGCAGCCAGGTGCTGCTGCTGCTGCTGCTAAACCAAGCAATGAAGGTTCTATCAAAGGATATGTTATATCATTGGTGAGTTTTGAAAATAAATCCAACTATATATTTATATTGTTTTGGCTCTGTTTATACCTGGAACTCACACTCACACTCACACTCACACTCACACTCACACTCACACTCACACATCTACCTGTTTTGGCTCTGTTCATTACTCCTCATGTCACTGAATTTGGTTCATTAAATATGTTTTAAGTGTTGCCACTATTACAAAATTGTCATTCCTATTTCGATGTTTTGAGTGTGGGGATTGGTGAGGAAATAGTGCCTGAGAGCACGGGTTGTGCGCTATTATTAATAAGAGAAATATGAAAAGTTGCTATTTTGATTAATTTCTTTCTCTTGAAATGGTAAATTTTGTGTTAGATTGTATGAAAAACAGAATTTCAATCATGATAGAAAACTTGTGAAATTTTATGTTGTCGTTTATCCTCTACATGTATCGGTTAGAAGATTGGCCATGAGCGGCCTACCTATGTGTGTTTGAATTTTGGCGGTTTGCAAATGACATGTTGTACTATTGGTGAATCTTTTATTAATAAGAGAAATATGGAAAGTTGCTACGTTGATTGATTTCTTTCTCTTGGAATGGTGAATTATGTGTTAGCTTGTGTGAAAAAACAAAATGTCAATCATGATAGAAAACTTGTGAAATTTTATGTTGTCGTTTATCTTCTACACGTAGAGATTAGAAGATTGATCATGAGCCCCTACTTGTGCTTGTTTGAAACTTCGCGTTGTGTTTTTTTTTTTTTTTTTTTTTTTGTCAAAGAATCTTCGAGGCTTGCAAATGACAAGTTGTACTATTGGTAAATCTTGGAAATAATTCTTAAAATTGGCTTATAGTCTTCATTTCCCCAGATTGTTTGGTTATGTCGCATACGTACGACACACACTGACGCTGACATAACTGCATGTGATGAAAGAATTATGTAGGATTATTTGATTAGAGCAATTGATTTTAAGCGGCCAACCTACACTTGTTTGCATATTAGCATTTATAAAACTACAAGTAATACCAATTACGAGTATTGAAAACCCATTTTTTTTTAAATTGACTTACTGTCTTTAGATTTTTAAATTTGTTTGTCATATTCTTACACACGCTGACACTGAACGTCTACAAGTAATGAAAAGGGAGGATCTTGTAGAATCTTTTATTTATTTAATACAGATTGATATCATTCTCTTGAAAACAGTGAAAGTCGTTAGACTGTGACAAAAACAAAATAACAATCATACAATCATGAACGAAGACTCATGAATGGTTTTTTTGTCGTTAAGTTGTCGTTTATTCCTTCAATTGTACTGGTTAAAAGATCAATTAATCATGAGAAACATTATGTAAACGTGTTTGAATCTCAGCGGTTGACAAGGGATAAGTTATAATATTGGTAAGTTTTGAATACCCAACAAGTTATTTAAATTGGTTTATAGTGTCCATTATCCAAGATCATTTGACCATGTCAATACCTAGGACACACGCAGTGACACTGACACAGGCACAGCTACACGTAATCAAGGAAATGATCTTGTAGAATTATGTGGAGTTATTTGATATGGGAGCACTTGATCCTGAGTTGCCTACATAAGCTTGTGTGAATCTTAGCTTCTTATTTTCTTTTGCTACTTCGGAAGGTCAACAAAAATAATCAGAACACAAAGAAGCTAAATAACATTCCAACACAAATCTGTTAGCAATGATAAGCCCCTTGACAGCATCAGAAGCTTCATTTATAATATCCAATTGTTCATTTGCTCGGCTCCGAGGTTGGTAAGAGTGTTGGCCTTCATTTGCATCCCTTCTGCATGCTTGATCCTTCCACAAATCCTATTGGGCAGCAGCTTACCATCATGACTTAAGCATTCATGGAGACATGCCCACTAGTGGTTTCTTGGAAGATATTAATAACTTTCAGGCAGTCACTCTCGATTTTCAGGTTAATCCAATTCTTGTTGTAGGACACGGTTAAGCCTCTTTAGGTGCTCCATATCTCACTCTCCAGGCTTGTGCAGCCTCTAAGCCTACCAATGAAGCTCTGCTTCCAATCTCCATTAGTGTTTCTGAAGACACCTCCAATTCATGCTTTATTATTTTCAAACCTCACACAACCATCAACGTTCAGCTTAATTGACCTGTCACGGGAAGACTCCAATTAGTACCAGAATTATGGAGGTTAAAGAAGAAAAGTGCAGCTTTGAGAGGAAAGCTTCATGTGTGAGCTGAATCTGCATTTTGATTCTCTTCGCATAAGTCATGTCAGTATCACACTTGCCATTAAAAACGAAACAATTTCTTCTAATCCCAATAATCCAAAGATTAGCAACAAATAAATCACAGTGATCATAACAAAAAAATCTCATCTTTCTTCTTGATATTAAGCAAGATACGATTATAAAGTCTCCAACTAGAGCCCTAGTTAAGCCAAGAATGACCCTATAGCATACCCCAAATGTTCTCAACTTTAGTACAAGTTCTGAAAATATGGTCCAACAATTAAACCACAAAGGCTTCAAGTATCAATATCATTGAGCCCCTTCTCTTTATACTAGCATTACACAACAGTTTACCATGCAGAATAGTGGAAAGAAATCTGATAATCTTGTTTGGGACTCTTAAGTTTCCAAATGCTTACCCAACCACCAGATGAACAATGTTAATCCTAATGGAGCCTACTGTGAAGGTTCCAGAACTGGAACCTTTCCAAAAGAAATAGTCCAGGGTAGCACTCAAAGAGCGAATAATGATACTATAATATCACTTTTAGCCTCTTCATCGATGAGATGCACAATGGGGTTAATGTCCAATGCCCCTCCTCATTAATAAGGTCATACACCTTCAAGTTGAGAAGACCAAGTTCAAAGGAGGCCCTATGGTTTTCTCCCCACACCACAAGTCATTCCACACATAATTATTAACGCCATTGACAATGCTCCATAGAAGATTACCTCTAAGGAAGGTTTTAGTCAACTAAATACATTTTTACACAGAAGAGCAGCTAGCCTTGGCTTTAGCAGAACCTACATTGTAAATTTTCAAATACTTTTTTTTTTAATAATATTACACCAGAGTTCTTTTCCAAAGCTAACACCCCACCCCAACTTAGCAAGAAGAGGCATGTTCAGAAATCTAGCCTTTTTAACACCCAAACCACATCTCTCTTTAGATAGACAAACAATGTCCCAATTAACAAGTTGAATTTTTCTCTTCTCAGTCGGGTCACCCCAAATAAAATCCCTGCAAATTTTATTAATCTTGTTGTACACACTAAAAGGGAGGGGTATAACCTGCATACTATAAGAAGAAAATGAAACAAGGACACTTTACAAAGCACCACTCTCCCTGCAACCGAAAACATTTCTTTTCCAACTAGAGAGCTAAGATTCATCTCGGTGATGATATCAGCAACATTATTCTTATTAAAGGTAAAGTAATACAATTGGCGAGCCTTGAAAATTCAACTATTTTTTTAAAATGACTTATAGTCTTTTACTTCTTTCAAATTTATTTGTCATTTTCATACTTAAAACACAAACTGACATTGACACATTTGCATGTAATGAAAAGGGGTATCCACTTTTTAGAATCTCCTAGATTTATCTTGAATTAAAAGATACAAAATTTCATACAATAAGTCAATTATTCACACGAAACAGCGCTCAAAGTTGTTTCCATTTTCCTTGTACTAAAATGTATCCCATCGTAAGATCCAAACAAAACATTTCCTTCACTCAAGCTTGCATTTTCCTTTTCGTAGAACTTGAATGTTCCTCTTATGCTCACATATGAATCTCCTTATTTGGTCTGTCAAAGTCGATTTTGTTGATGGTTTTGACTTGTCATTGGAAGCCACGAATTTGAATATTAAGAAAGATATTGTAGAATGGATTATTTATCAAACCAAGACTTTAAAACTATATGTATAGTTTGGAATGGGGGTTAGGTACATTTTCTAAGACTCTAAGAATTTGATACATGCATTCTTATTAGTAGTTTCAGATATGTACATACTAATTACAATAATATACTTAGTTTGCATATGTACAACTCTTTTGAGTTTCATCGATTGCAGTCTAAGAATATTTGTACATTAGATGTAAAATAAATAATCATACGAGAAAAATGTAAATGTGAAAAAAAAAAACTATCAACCGAATAAAATTTATTTATCGATAAACGAATTATATATATATATATATTTATCAATAAGTAAATAATCTCACTAAGCCAAAAAAATATTATAGTTCCAAGAATATTCGTTTATCGAGGTTTTCGTATGTTGAATTATTTGACAAGAACAATTGATCATGAGTGCCTACCTACGCATGTCTGGAAACTTAGCGTTTAGCAAACGACAAGTAATACGTCTTGAAAATACAAAAGTTGCAATCTTAATTGATTTTATTGTCTTGGAAATGGTGGTATTTGTATTAAATGTGTATAAAAGAGCAAAATTGCAATCATGCAATACCAAGAAGAAAGAATACTCGTGAAACAGTATGTTATTGTTTTCCCTCCATTAATCGTAGCGGTTGCAAGATCAATTGATCCCGAGCACTACATGTGTTTGAATCTTAGCGGTTAGTAACAAGGGTTCAAGAATACCTTTCAGATTCAAAGTTGTGGTTTAACTTGTCGCGTAATTGTCCTTTAGGATTGGAATAGATATAGTAATCTGGAACATTGTTTGGGACCAGCTTAGTAATCCATTTTGATACTCTTTTAGGATAAGAGAGCCTATGAAAGTGTATTGGGTGCATATTTTCCTAACTCTTGTCGCCTTTGTTTAAGAATTATGCTAGTTTGCTGTTGCTGATTATTGATGTTATCATGGTATGTTCTTAGCATATGTGTAAACGATGCATGTGCCATCACATATATTCAGAGCTTATCCACCACAGAAGCTCAAATGAATTGTTTTGTTGTTCTAAATATAGATTCCCTAATGGATACTGAGCTAGGTAGGATCGGTCAACTTCATTGTGAAAAACCCTTAGGGTTTGTGCAAAAACACTCAAGAACAAACAAGAATAAACCAGAGAAGGATACCAAAAAAAAACAGAGAGAGAGAGAGAATCAATTGAACAACCGTAAGGCTCCTAATTGTGTGAATTAGTTAACTTAGAGTTTCATATACCCTCGTTATACAGAAGAAACCAACAGTCAAAATGATCCTCATACATTGAGTTAAATGATAGCATGTGTGTCACTATTTCTCTTATTTCATTTTCCGTCCTTCATTTATTGTAAGCTTAAGTATTAGAAGAGACACAGTTAAATGTTGAAGATGACTATAAACATCAGAACAAGTTTTACCCGTAGAGCTCATACTCAGATGTGTGATCATTAGGGCACCCATCCGCTTTAGGTAATGCCAGTCCTTCAAGGTGAACTAAAGGTGCAAGTGCACTTTTGTAGGAGATAATGAAAATGGAGTAGGCTTCATTAGAAGTCTGTTTTTACAGATCTTACGTAATTTCAATTGACTTGGGGTTTCATTTTATTTATTTTTTGGGTTATGTGAATATCCTTTTTTTTTCCTGAATTTGGGCCACATATAATACTGTTTCTTACTCCTGTATTGTTTTTGTCTGATACATTGGTGTTTAAGGATGTTCATAAATTGTGGAATGTATTATATTTTAGAAAATATACTATGTTTGCCTAATAGTAGAAAAAACTCACCACATTATAGGTCCTGATATGAGGCGTTTGTTTTAACATATAAAAAAAGATTCATCAAACATAGATTTTGGAACCAAACCTGATCACGCCATTCGAGGGGAATAGACATTGCATGGACCTTTTTTTTAGACTTACACATTGCATGAACTTGGTTAATCTTGATCTAATCGAGTTTTTGGGGAACCTTTTGAACCCTGTTACCACCATTTAGTTACTTGCTATTTGGATCAAATACTTCATCAGACTGCTGAATTCAGTATTATGTGGTTCTTCCCTTTCTCCTTGTAATGCATTTTATCGGAAACCTTCTAGTGAGAATAGATTTATTTTGCTCGTGAATATTTATGTTAGAAGTCTCTTCTCTGGCATTACTGTGATAAGATTCTCAAGTAATAGAAACGAAATGCATTGGTAATGAATTAGAATTAGGTGCAACATTCTGCCTCTTATCCTAATTCAATTAATGGTAAATCTTCATTTGAATCAGCTGCAATTACTCTTATTTGTACTATTAGGTTGCTATACTTTTTTCTTCTTGTCGTCGTTGATAGTGGTAAATTATTCGATGCAGGCTAAGCCTACTACTCATATGGCCACTACTGTTGCTCCTGCCAAGCGCAAATTCGAAACCCTAATAACTAAAGGTGCTGATAACAACTCCCTTTCTGCGGACAACAACGCAAACAGAAACCAGAATGTGGAGTACACGTGTAGACTATGCCAGGTAACCGCCACCTGCGAGCAAGGTCTTGTGGAGCATCTCAATGGGAAGAAGCACAAGTCAAAGGAACATTCTCTCTCCAAAGGCGGCAGCAGCACATCAGCCAGTGGTGATGATGCAGGAGGCCATACCCAGAAGAAAATGTCTGGAAACTCAAGTGAACAGATTTTTCAAACTACTAACAATGAGAAGGCAAATCAGAAGAACAAGGGTTTATTGGAAAAACTCGATGGAGTCACCGCTGAGGATTCTAAAATGGTGAACGTCGTTGATGATGATGATGAGGAGGAGGATGAGGAGGAGAGTGAAAAAGAGATGCCGGCTAAGTTTAGGAATTATTTCACGTGCTGGTGCGTGATCTGTAGCATTGGGACTGTGAACAAGTCGTCGATGGATGCACATTGCGCTGGGAGGACACACAGGGCTAATTTGCTTAAAAATGGCGGTAGTCTCATTACTATAAAGAGAAAGCCTAAGAATTCTAGGTTTGGCGCCGATGGGAACAAGATGAGGGGAGAAACAGAAGGAAAGGTGACTGATGCTGCTTAGCAGAAAAAATGATGATGCTGATGAGAAAGGGATCGTCGGATGGGAGTGTTGTGAATGGGAGCTCATGAATTGCTTAATCTTCTTCTTCTAGAGCTTTTTTCTTCCCATCTTATCTCTAGAGTTTCTCTATAATATATATACCTGCTTTAATTAAATTTTATTTTGATGGTTTGTAAACTTGGAACATGAGCCTGAGTTCAAAGGGCTCAAAGATTTCTCCTCCATGTTTAAGACAGTTGAATTTATAATATCCTTATTTTCAGACAAATTTGGTTTTGTTATTTCATAGTAGTTTTGTTATTTGAAAATTTTAGTGTTTGTGTGACGACATAGACTAGAGTCTCCTGTATGAAGATTGAGAAATATCGCAGTTCACAAAAATGAGCCTGTTGGTGGAGTTCTAACCTTAAGGCTTGTTTGGATAAAGTATAAGAAAGATGTGTATATTGCATATGGATTGTATTAAATGTGAACATGTTGCTTATGCGGTACACAAACGTGGTACATGAGACAACGTGTATAATTTGCCCATATGCATACCTCCTTATACCTTCCCCAAACAAGGCTTAAGAGTAATGATCTCAGTCTTAGAAACTGGAATTCTGAACAACCACCTCGAAGTGCCTTGTTTGTCAACAATGGCAATATCATGGTCAGACGCGTAACCACATTTGTGTGTTAGCCATTTACTGCAGTACATATCAAGTAAGTACTTAGTCAGAAGCTCGGAGAGAAACTCCATGGTCTAATGGGTGAGATTTAAGACTTGAGGGTTTGCTCTTTTGAGGTCTCAGATCCAAAATCTCATGGCAACCAATAATTCTTGGGGCATTGTGAATTTAGTCGAAGTGCGCGCAAACTGGTCCCGGAGGTCTTATATCCAAAATTCCACGGCGACCAATAATCTTTGGGCCACCGTGAATTTAGCCAAAGTGAGCGCAAGCTGGCCTGTAGGACTCAGATCCAAAATCCCGCGGCACGGCCATCTCCCTCAATGATCGGAGAAAGCATGCGTTAATGATCACTCGATTTCATCAACTTTTATACTAGCTTTTATTTATGTCGCTCTACAGCTCACTGTGGTTCCGAACATCTGCATCATAAAACACACCTATCGTGTTTGATTTTATCATACTAGTCATATGACTACTATGTTAAAAGATGATGCTAACAGAATATTCACGAAAAAAATACCAGAATCGTGCATGTTTCACGAACAATGAGCATATGGAGCTACTCAAAACCACTTTCTCCTAGCCTTACAGAAAATAGCACTCTTGAAATTGCAATAAGAGCTAGTAGTAGTTCCTAGCCCACCTGTGCCCATCACATTTAATTGGGTTCAAACCTGCTCGTTTAACTAAATGGGTTAATATTGCCCGTCACTTGAACCCGCATATTAAGAGGAGGAGGAGGAGGGGGGAAACCAACATGTCTCTTTCGAACTTGTCATTATTAATTTTAATTTTGAATTACATGTTTTATGAAATAAATCACTACTGAACTCTCTTATACCGTCGTGAGTGAAAAGCAACAAAAAAAAGAGAGAAAAACAAATTGTGAAAACGTCGCCTCTCGGTTTCAACAAGGGAAACAGAGAACCTCCACGGCAACCAATAAATCACTACCATTAATCGACTGCAAACTTCATTCAGCACACACCACATACTATCAACTTTCTTCACGTGAACTATATTTTCAAAAAAACTAACAGTGGATGGATAACATGACACAAAGTTGGATTTGTATAAAATTATTTGTCTTCTACTTGGTATTATTGTGCACAACTGCACATGTATTGTAGTACAACGGTGATTTTAGATGATCGTAAAGCATTGTAGTGCGATAGTACTACTAGACTAGTAGTGTGTAGTTCCTCTGTATAAAGGAACATTCCCTTAGTAAAGAGTCATCTCTCTTCTACACTAGTAAGTGTGTAGTTCTTTCTGTATAAAGGAACATTCCCTTAGTTAAGAGTCATCTCTCTTTTGCATCTTCTTCTCTCTAGTACTGCGTTCTCTCTTCTAATATCAGATTTGAGAGTCGAAAAAAAATGTGTGTTCCTATTTCACTCAGGAATGGTAGAATTTCAAAAATAGGGAAAGAATCGTGGAGTTCTATAGTATGCTTCCATGTGATTGTGCTCGACGAGTTTACTAATGTGGCAAGAAGATTCGTCCTTTCTTTACAACAGGGAGACTGGGAGAGGGACCTGCCCTATTGGGTCAGGAGCAATTGCTCTCTACTTGCTGATACAATGTCATTCTCACTGAATCCAATTCTGGACGCAAGCAATAGTCATCTAAGCGCGATGATCATATTATGATGCCAATTGGGTGGCCATGAACCAAATAGATGTGTCTTCTATAGTTGGGGACGTAGTATAAAGCAGGATGATAGGAAGAACCAATACAAAGCATGAGGAACATAATCCCTCATAAGAAAAGTCGTACTTATATACTAATAGAGTTTGGTCATTGGTGTGTTTTTACTGATTCAATGAGTAATTTTAGCGGACTAGCAGCCCTTAGATAAGCAAAGATTGAAAAGTTCGTGTTCCTTCCCAACTTACTTTTGTATCATCTACAACTCTGATGATTTGGTGGAGATTGACTTTAGCCACGGATTAATGATTTAATCCACTGGTATACAACAGAGAAAGTGTCTGCATGGGTTAAAGACAAAAAATAAACTTTAGTGGTACTACATTTGTTTCTCTGAATCTTCTGATAGCAGATTTGCTAGCGTACACACACACACAAGCAGTTACACACACAACACAGCAGTTGGGTTCTTCCCAATTGATTTCTCAATCGATTAACCTCTGAAAATCACACACATACATTGTTTTGTAGAGATTACTAAATGCAAAAGACACCTACCTCCCCCCAAAAAAGTATTTAGTACGCTACCCTCCCCTTAAAAACATGTAATGACATAAAAACATAAAAAGAAATAGTACTAATTAATACAACTTTCTGACATAGTCTTCAAGGTAACCCGGAGGGCGTCGGGCTCGATGTCCATGTCTCGGGGCCGTGTCGCCAAGTGGATGTGCATCCGTATCAACTCCCCCCGGATAACAACCGTCTTGTCCTCAAGGCGGAAGTAGGAGCGGTGTGCGCCCAAAGCGGCTTTTGTCAGACCCTGCAAGACCACCCATGAATCCCCATGCTTAACCTTTAGTGTCATCTTGGCATAATCAATAAGGACTTCGCCGAATTGTTGGAGCCACTGCGCCCTCAAAACGAGCTGCGATTCTTGGAACTCGAGGAGTAACAATTCAGCCAAAAATGTGTGCCCCTGAAGATCAATCGCAACTTCACTACTAGTTGTATCACAATGGAGACAGTCCCCGTTACCGACTGCAACTTTGAAAGCTGGGGTGGCCTTAAGTGGTAACTGCAACTTCTCGGCCAATGCAGGATTGATGAAGTTGTGTGTCGCTCCGCTGTCAATAAGAACGGATACCTCGCGACCCCCATGTACCCTAGGAGTCGTAGAGAAGTCATCTGGTCACTGCTGATCAGCGTGAAAAGAGTGGATGCATCAGCTGCAACGACGAACTCTTCCTGAGGCGGCGGAACAGTGTCGTCGCATCCCAAAAGTAAAAACTTCCCATCGCACTTGTGACCGCGATAATACCGCTGATTGCAATTGTAGCATAAACCCTGTCTCTGCCGTTCCTGTTGTTCAGCCAGTGTGAGTCGCTTGATCGGCGGTGTAGACGCAACTGGAGTTGGAGCCTTGGTCTGAGACACTACTGTCGACTGCGCATGAACTGGTGTGGAGGAAACCGTGACTGCGGTTGGCGCTCGAATCGCATCCAATTCACGAGCGAGACTAAAGGCGGCGGTGATGGTTTGTGGGTTACGCAACGTCAACTCACGCCCCAACGGCGGCTTAAGGCCAGAAGTAAAAATAGAAATGAGCTGGTCGTCTAACACCGTGTCAATTTTGTTCAGCAACTTTTCAAATTCGTTCTGATAAGCCAATACTGTCGTGTGCTGCTGCAATTTAGACAGTTGTCCAAAATAATCATGATAATAATCATTATCAAAACGAATTGTTACCTACTCAAGGAAAGAGGCCCACGTAGTGAATCGAAACCTGGCCTCACGATAACGAAACCAGTCAGCAGCATCACCATCCAATAACACGCCGACGAGTTGCAGTCCTTCCGTAGACAGAATCCGATAATAGTTGAAATATTGTTGAACTTTAAATACCCAAGTGTGCGGATCAATACCGGAGAATTTCGGCGGCTCCACCCGTAGCTTGTGTCCTCGTTCGTCATGTCGTAGTGCACGGAGAGCACCGTGGCGATTGCCATACCGCGGCTGCTCCGGTGTGCCCCAATCGTCGAGGTCGCCGTATAGGTGGTCAGTGGTGTCCCAAGGATTGGCCTCGTAATCAATTCGGCGTCGACCCGTGTTATAGTTGCGTATCGCGGGTGGAGGGCGTGGAACAACCCTTGGTGGGTGGCGACGAACTGTAGTGGCCGGCCAACCAGCATCGTCAAGCTCTTGGAAGGCTCTCTGGTGACGTAGCGGAGGAAGGTCCCGTTGATCTGCTACAGTACGTAACCCAGATAGTCGGTCTGGGGTAGTGCCCAACCCGGATCTGTATGGTGGCAAAGTGAGCAGAAACAAAGCAAGGTTAGTTGCTCAAGGTTACAACCAAGAAGAAGGTATTGATTATGAGGAAACTTTTGCTCCAGTTGCCAGGTTAGAAGCAATTAGAATTTTACTTGCATTTGCATCTCACAAGAACATGAAATTATTTCAAATGGATGTGAAGTGTGCTTTATTAAATGAATACTAACAAGAAGAAGTTTATGTAGCATAACCTCCTGGTTTTGAAAATGAAAAGTTTCGAGATCATGTTTACAAACTTCACAAAGCTCTTTATGGTTTGGTAGAAGCTCCAAGAGCTTGGTATGAAAGATTGTCAAATTTTTTACTTGAAAATTATTTCAAAAGAGGACTAGTAGACAAGACTCTTTTCATAAAGACTCATGAGAAAGACTTGCTTGTAGTTCAGATCTATATTGATGATATCTTGTTTGGACCTACTAATGATCAATTGTGCAGAGAATTCTCAAGTCTTATGAGGAGGGAATTTGAAATGAGCATGATGGGAGAGCTGAACTTCTTCCCAGGACTTCAAATACATCAAAGTAAGAAGGCCATCTTTCTGCACTAAAGAAAATACACAAGAGACTTGTTAAGAAAATATAGTATGGCTCAATGTAAGGAAGTCAATACTACTATGACTTCTACACTGTCCTTAGACAAGGATGAATCTGGTAAGAGTGTCAATGTAAAAGAATATATAGGTATGATCGGATCATTACTCTATCTCACAGCAAGCAGACCATATATCATGTTTAGTGTATGCATGTGTGCTGGATTTCAAGCTGATCCAAAGGAATCACACTTAAGTGCTGTGAAGAGAATTTCAGATAATGGAACCAAAGACTTAGAGCTTTGGTATCCAAGACATTCTAATTTTTCTTTGTATGGTTTTTCAGATACTAACTTTGCAGGTTACAAAGTTGATAGGAAAAGCACATAAGGAACTTTCCAATTTATTGGATCATCCTTGATCAGTTGGCATCCCAAGAAACAGAATTCAGTTGCTCTATCAACAGCTGAAGCTGAATATATAGCTGCATGAGCATGTTGTTCACAAGTACTATCGATTTCTCAACAGCTAAAAGACCTTGGATTTGAGTTAAGAAGCATACCTATCAAATGTGATAACACCAGTGCAATTTCAATAACAAAGAATCCAGTTCAACATTCAAGAACAAAGCACATTGATGTCAGACACCATTTCATCAGAGATCATGCGAAGAAAGGTGATATTGTTCTTGAATTTGTTGCAACTAACATTAAAATTGCAGATATCTTCACTGAACCATTAGCAGATGAGAGATTCTCAGCTCTAATATTTGAATTGGGAATGTAAAAAAAATATGCATTGGTTAAGGGGGAGCATCAGGTAAGAAGTGTAAGTTGTATGTATTTTCAAAGGTTTGAACTGATTTTCAAAGCCTTGAAAATCACTTTAAAGATTTGATTTTTATCTGTTGTTGTGTTACAGAAAGTCTGATATACTAGTAGTCAATAAACTTGGATCATTCTGGTATTGGGTGATATCTTTGTAGATATTTGCTCAATATAGCCCCTACCTATTTCAAAAATTCTTTTTAGCCAAATATATTATTAAAATATTTCTTTCCAATGGACTAAAATATTTGAATCCTCTCTGATTTATTCAGATCTTTTCAGATCAGAGAGATGATTTAGTTTCCTTTTGAAACTCGAACACTTTCAGTATTTATCTTCTCTTCTCTTCTCTTCTCTCTGTATCATTCCTACCTCTCTCTATTCTTCTCCCAAACCCTAATGAGCACAAGGAGAGCCTCAGACAGAATCAATATGGCTGGAGGATCAAAACCTAGCTCTGGGAAGAAAAGAAAGACAGCAGTGGAAGAGGTTCAAGAGATAATTGGAGATTCTAGCTCTAGAACTCCAAGTGCAGAGGCAGTTTCAGAGCTACCTCCACCCAAGAAGAAAGTTAGGAAGGATGCAACTCCCTCCTCAGAAAAGAAGACGAAGAAGAAAGAGAAAGCTGCTGCAAAGAAGCAACCTGAAACAGAGATCTCTAGCCCCAAGAAGTTGAAGAAAAAGAAGAAGGCAACTCAAGCTGAAAAAGGGAAAGGTAATGTGATATAAGAACAACCAGAAGATCATATGGAGAGGGATCTGCAAGTCCACTCAAAGACCCAAACCCCTGATGAAACCTGGTTTGTCTCAAACACCTCCAAACGTCAGTGGTTAGATGGTTTTGATTCCAGATCTATTGTTTCTGTAGTATGATCAATATGCATATGGTTGAACACATGAATATTCAGTGCATCTCTATGTTAAAGAAGGGTTCTTTGTGGTTTATGTTGAACCCTAAAGAGTTAGCATACCCAAGACTTTCCAGACACTTCTATTTGAACATGAAACAAGTTAATAGATCAGCACACTTGGTAATTCAATCTAAAGTTGCTGGAATACAGATTGAGTTGGACCCCTCTGATTTTGCCAATGTGCTAGGGTGTCCCAAGAGATATGTCAGAAGCAATCACCCACCAAAGATAGAAGTAGTGAAACTAGCCAAATAAGAGTTCTACTTACCAAACACTCCCACCACAGCCAAACAATTAACACACACTGTGTTAAATATTTAAGCCAAAGTCCTTCACATTATTCCGGCAAGGTGTATCTTTCCCAGGGAGCACTCTAAGGAGTTGGTGACTGAAAGAATGTTGCACATCATGTATCTGATCATGCATGGCTATGAGGTTGATCTTCCAAAGTTGGTGATTGAACATATGCTCTTTAGCCATACCAATCAAAGGAAACACCATTTGCCCTATGCAAACCTGCTCACATTGTTCTTTGAACACTTTGAGATTCCAACTGGTGGAGAGGAATCAGTCACTTATGGCATGGGAATGCTTAATGAGAAGGCATTTGAGAACATTGGAGTGGTAAAGACTAATGAAAAATTTTGGAAGTTGTACTCAGATTTGACTGAAGCATAACTAGGTGCAAAGAAGTTTCTTAAGCCCAAGACCTTGACCCCCACTTTAAGTCAGACTTCTCAGCCTATAGACAATCAGAGACTTGATGGTTTGGATTTGGATTTGGAAGAGATCAAAGAAACTGTTTATGGACTTGTAACTGATATGGGACAAGTGAAGTATATGGTGGAAAGCATCTTCAGGAGCATGACTTTACTTGATGTTCCTGAGGATGAAGAAGGTACAAAGAAGGGTGACTCTGACAAGAATCTGCCTAGTGAACATTCCAACTAGGAAGAGGTTGCTCCAGTCAAAGATAAGGGCAAGAAAGTGGTTGAACAAGCTGCTCAGAAAAGAGATGAAGTCAATAGTCCTGACTTAGATGATCTGCTGATTACTTTGAAGAAAAAGAAGAAATATCCAAAGGCTGCTACAAAGGACAAGACTGAAGAAGTGACTGTTGCTGGTGAAGATACAGATGAATAGGAAGAACATGATAAGACTGATGCTGAAGACAGTGATGAAGAAGAGGGAGATCAAGATGGAGAAGAAGACCCAAACCCTTAATCTTGCCTACTCTTTCTTCCTCATTCTATCTATTTACTTTTAAGTTTTTAAGTTTTATTTTCAAAATTTTTCCAGACACTTGATCCAACATCCTCTCTATCTTTTTTATGAAAGTCAAAAAGGCGGAGAAATTCTAGGGTTTTTAGGTTTTAGGAATTATCTGCTGAACTTTTTATTTTCTGTTGCTGAATTGAATAAGTTGGATATTTTTGGAATAACTGTGTTATTATGAATTTTGAACTAACTAGTAGTTTTTGCAGAGACTAAGGATCAAACAGAATTTGGTTATGTCTTTCATCAAGGGGGAGATTGTAGGATCAGGTTGTTCAAGGCTTGAAATAGTTTGACTATTTCAAGGCCTTGAATCAGCTTTCAAAGCCTTGAATCAGTTATTACAGGCTTGAAAATAGTAGGCCTTGAAACTGGATTCAAAGCCTTGAAACTGTCTAACCTATTTGAACATTCTAAGGGGGAGTTTTCCGTAAACTCTTCTGAGTTGATTTCCTTTCTCTCTGTCATATGCTTGATTTATTATTATTTTATGATGAAATAAAAATCATTCTAACACGTTTGAACATAGAATATCATCTGTTTGACTATGATTTTGCAGGGAATTTTATTTCCTAGTTTGAAGAGATTATTTCCTAATTTAACTTTTGTAGGGAAGGAAATAATGGAGAAGATGATTATGTGTTTGATCTGAATGACTTGAAAGCTTCTAAATCAATTCAAATGCACGATCACGACATTGTCTCTGGAGATCGTGATCATTTAACCCTTGGAGAAGATTGTCAAAGAGTCAAAGTCTGTTGCCTACAAAATAGGAGATTTGTTGCTGTAAATCTGGGAAGATTTGAAGACTTGTTTGAAGTTTAACTAGAGCTCAAATATGAAGCAACAAGACACGATACTCAATGGGCAAAAAGAGAGACAAATTTCTGGATTGAAAAGCATCAAAGAAGTTCATTCATCTCACAATCCATTTGACAGGAGATCACTGCATACTCCAATGCAGTTTCTACACTCTAAGTGTTCTTCTGTATTATTACTTAATTGGTGGATCATTTCTGTATTATATCTATCTTCATTCTCAAGGATTGTTCCAGGTGAAAAATAGAGACTTCTTAGTTAATCAGTTAGCAAGAGCATGTACTAGATAGGTTAGGGAGAACCACAAGCTGTAACAGAGTAAGGCAATTCCCTGTGCTTGAGATCTAGGGCTTAGCTTTTGATTAATAAGAATTGTGTTGAAAATCCTGCAGGGAGAAGATCCCTGAGGTAGAGACGTAGGTCCAAGTGGACTGAACTATATAAATTAGTTGTCTCTTTATTTACAGTTTCTTTACTTACTCAGTTTTTACAGCATTCAAACTTGTCTGTTTTCAAGTGTTTGAAACTCTTTTCAAGGCCTTGAAAAAGACTTGAATGATCTATTTCAAACTGTATTTCTTCCAAGGGATTGAATTTGTTTTCAAGGCCTTGAACTTCACTAGCTTTCACAAGATTTAATCTTCTTAGCAAGTTTTGCAAAAAGTTCGCCTACTCTATTCACCCCCCCCCCTTCTAGAGTATCTTAGCTGCATTACCACCTGCACACTCACACTTTCACGGTACTTGATGGTGATTTTATTGTTGGCCCTGCTATCAACACAAATACGCCAACTTCCATCCTTCTTTGGAGCGAGAAGTGTAGGAACGGCACAAGGACTCATGCTCTCTCGAATGAAGCCCTTTTGAAGTAACTCCTGCACCTTCTCTTGCAGTATATGGTTCTCCTTGGGAAACCTCCGATAGTGCGTCAGGTTCGGCAAGCTAGCTCCGGGAACTAGATGAATATGTTGCTGTATGTCCCTCATAGGCGGCAGGCTGTCTGGTAGGTCGTCTGAGATCAACACGCGAAATTGTTCCAGGAGGGACTGCAACTTCGCAGGTGCAACACCTGCGCAAACATCGTCTTCCATGACCAGTGTTCGAACCATAAGGGCAACCACGACCTTAGCTCTACTCACTTCAGCTTCAAACACATGGGGTCTGTCCTCTACAACCAACAATGTTTCAGCCATTTGCTTAGGCCAATTTACCCCAATCACTGGCACTTTAGGAGCCATAGCTATCTTGTGACCCACCCACGTGAACACATACACGTTGTCGCGACCACGGTATGTCACATCAACATCAAACTTCCATGGCATCCCCAGTATAATGTGGCTAGCACCCATATCAGTAATGTCACATAAAACTTCAGATTTGTAATGCCTACCCAAAGAAATCGGTACCTTACAAACCTCTGCGATCTTCACACTGGGACCCTTATTGACCCACCCGATGGAGTAAGGGGATGGGTGTGGTTCTAAAGGCAGATTGAGGTGCTTGACCAACTTTGAGG
This sequence comes from Linanthus parryae, assembly GCA_023055425.1. Classification (NCBI taxonomy): domain Eukaryota; kingdom Viridiplantae; phylum Streptophyta; class Magnoliopsida; order Ericales; family Polemoniaceae; genus Linanthus; species Linanthus parryae. The sequence continues at coordinate 131,627,443 of JALGPY010000001.1, forward strand.
ACACAAAGTTCTCACAGCTTTCGTTGTCGATGATCACCTGGCAGACCTTCTGGTTGATTGTGCACTCTGTCCTAAAGATCTTGTGCTTCTGCCCCTGATCTTCCTTGGCCAACAAAAGTCACTTTATCAAGAGTTTAACCCTCTCTAGGCTGTTCCCCTTCTCCTCCCACTCCGCCTGATCGTAAGGGTCCTCGCCTCCCGTGTACCCGAGAAGTTCGGGGTCATATTCTTCCTCCGCATAACCTCATCTTCTTCAATCACGTTGGCCATCTTTCGGCACAGAGCCAACGTGTGCCCCGGCTGTCCACACTTGTAACACTTCCCTGCTCCTGGCTTGGCATATGGGTTAGGGTTAGGGTTACTGGCACGAGGTGGTGGTCGACTATTCTGCCCAGACGAACCAGAGGTTGTTCCGTCAGGGGCGCGACTAGGGGCCTGCTTGGAGGTCGTCGTAGTATCGTACGGGTCATGGGTCTTGCTTATTTCCTTGGAATCTTTAGAAGGGGTTTCCTATAGAATTCTGTGCTCTGCTTCTCCATCAATTCTGCCTTTATGGCTAGGTTATAGGCCTCCTCCACTATCCATAGGGTTTGCAATCCGATCATGTTCTTGATTGAGGGTTTCAGGCCGCCCAGATATTTGACTATCTTCTGATGCACTGTCTCGTTCAATTGGTTTCGATCCGACAAACGAGTAAACTCAGAGGTATACTCGCAAATAGATCTAGTTCTCTGAACACAACTCTAGTAAAGCTGGAAGGTACTGCTCATAATATGGGGGAAGGAATCGCTCCAACAACAATTGCTTCATCCTCCTCCATGTTCTGACCGGACCCTTTCGCATCCGTGCACACTTCGACTGTAGTTGGTCCAACCAAACAGCGGCGCCTTACTTCAATTTGAAGGCTACAAGCCTCACCATCTTCTGCTATGGGACCTCCATCATGTACAAGAATCGCTCCACCTCCGATATCCAATCCAAGAAGTCCTCCACTTGCAGGTTTCCATTGAAACTGGCAACGTCAGTACTCATCCTGTAATCTTGGAGCAACTTATGGGGACAGATTTCATCGTCGAGTTCTTCCAGATCCTCCTCTGAAAGGTCAGAATCATCATCGAGTACAGGAGGTGTTCCTCCCCTCCCAGGAACCTCCTTCGCACGGTGTTCAACAGGACGTTCGCGGGGAAACCTTTGAACGTTGTTCCTGTCGACGGCTGCTGTTGCACGTGTAGGGTTAAGAAGCTGCGCCAAGGACTCCTTGATCTCCTCGACTGCTGCACGTACTCCTTCCAACCCTCCCTCCACAGCACCCAACCTGTGACCAACCTCACCGGTGTTGCCACTATCTTCGCAGTTGGCCATTGAACAAGGCGAGGCCTCGCTCTGATAAAACTAGACGCAGCCTAGAAGCAAAAGAAAGTCAAACAACGTTGTTAGATAGGTAAAAGAGATCTCAAATCCTGAGAAACTCGAAATTATAATTCAAAACACTACTAGAAAAATTATCCGAAACGGCGCTTGCAAACCGCCGTTTAAAGATACAAAAACCGCCTTTTCAGTGATAAACGGCGGTTTTTACGGCGGTTTGGGTAGTGCCCTAAAACTAAGTGTCGTAAATATAGATACGGCGGTTCGAACCGCCCTAAATTTTAATGGCGGTTTTCATAAAGCGTCGTTTTGTCTAACGGTGGAGTTGCAAAGCGCCTTTGACATTCCCGGCGTTATCCTGGAAACCACCTTTTTTTTTCCAAATCCTGGAAACCACCTTATTATACAATTTCTCATTTGTTTTTAACTTTTTTCGAAAATTTTGTTAGTTTTTAAATTATACTAATTATATTTCAAAAAAAAATTACACTACTGATTCCATTTTTATTTATCTAAAGATTTGAGTTTTTCGCACTTTTTATTTTTTTCCAGTTCTTTTTTGTCGCAACCTTTTTTTCTCAGTTCTTCTCGTACTCTTTCCCGATCCAAATTTTTCGAACTCATCACATGAATTTCCCATTCCAAATTCCTTTTGTATCTCAACACATACTAAGTTGTGTAACACATCAAAGTAATTGAACCCATTCCTTGAGTTTTCAGATCGACAGAGAGGAAGAAGAAAGAAAAGAGATTGAGACAAAGAGAGAGAGGACGGAGAGAGGGAGAGGGAGAGATGAGACAGAGAGAGAGGGAAGAGAGCCATTTCCAGAAAGAAGGACAAAAATGGGCGAAGATCTATGGTTAGGGAGAGCAAATCGAGAGGGAGAGCAAATCGAGAGGGAGAGGAAACATAGAGCCGATTGAGAGGGTGGGGATGGACAGAGATCAAATCCAAGGAAGGGAGAGAGGGGTTGAAACACGAACTGAGAAGGAGACCGAAATAGGGAAGAGGGGAGGAAGAAGAACAAAGAAGAGGCGAAAATACCAGAGAGCATGCCGAGGACGCCACTGGAGGAAGAACAGGGACGATGGGGACGACGGCGCAGAGGAGACCGACGAGGACGACAGATAGAGGGAGGGAGGCGCTGAAGTAGTGGTTGGTGAAGAAAAGAGAGGTGGGTGGGTTTTATAATTGTAGGGTTTCCAATCTGATGGCACAGGTTTTTCTTTTGAAATATACGGTCCAGATTAGATCTGGGTTTAATATTTAAACAAAAAAATGTATTATTTTTTATTAAACGGTGCTTTAGCAATAACCACCGTCAAATTGACGGCGTTTTCCCACAAACCACCTTTAAAACTAGCGACGCTTAACAGAAACCGCCGTGTCCTATTTAAAAACGACGCTTTTTAGCAAAGCGCCGTTAACTCTAACGGCGGTAGCTAGAAAAGCGCCGAATCTTTAACAGAAAACGGCAGTTTCTATAAAAACGCCGTTTGTGGATTTTAAAAACGGCGGACACTATTTACAACCGCCGTTTCAGGGGTTTTTTCTAGTAGTGAAAGGAAAAAATTGTCTTTGCCCGTAGGCTACATGCTGCTTAAATAGCAGAAAACCCTAATTACTGCCAAAAATAGTAAAAAATAAAAATATCCCAAAATCCTGCCACTAACTAAGGACGAGATTCTAAGACAGTCACAATTTGCGAAATCGCAAAAGGAGTTGTCAATCTCGAGTTATTACGCGATAAACTATTACCGAAAATAGTAAAGAAAACAGAAAAACTCTCATTTGACACCCTAAACGATCTCGGATCACCGAAAACTGACATTGGCAAGCGCCGCTTGGTTGTTTTTGTCTAGCGATTCTGCATCAAATAAGGGTGTACCCATCCTGAACGGGTCACGTCGGTTCTGCGTCAAAATACCTCAGGGTTAACAAGACAATTCACCAACATAACAAAATTTTCAAAATGGTGCAGACCTTAGAGTTCAAAGAAGAAGATAAAGGAAGACAAACACAGCAAAACATAAAGACAAGAACATGATAATCAGAAAAATAGTTTACATATTCCATACCAAAACCAGTGTTTATAGGGTTCATGGTGACTTGATCCGCAGCAGCATCACCGATGTTATAAACCAAAAAGAAGAACAAACTAATGAACCATTCGATATGAAAACTTGAGAGAAGATGAAACATATATTTTGTTTGTGAAGTAAATTGCTAGTCACATATCTTGTGTATCTCTAGTTATGCAGGGACGTTCTGGGTTGCAGCGCAACTTGGAGAATCCTTGTTATCATGGGGAACTGTTGTGGAGGACTCTATGGAAAAAATAAAACGCACATTAGAAATATCTTCAGATTAATAAGATACTTTTGTAACAAAATATTATGGGGAGGCACTTTCGTAATAAAAGATCTAAGGAGTCACTTTCATATTCCTCACTCTTTTAAGATAGTAAAGATTCATGCTACATTTAATACGAACGCGCACATAATAGTCTAACATTTTCTTTATAACACGTCTCAGGAAGAAAATTCATGCTACATTTAATACGAACGCGCACATATAGTCTCACATTTTCATCATATGCTACATTTAATACGAACGCACATATAATAGTCTCACATTTTCTTCATAACACGTCTTAAAAAGAAGATTCATGCTATATTTAATACGAACGCGCACATGGAAGTCTCACAGTTTTTTCATAACACGTCTCACGAAGCAAAAGTATGGTGTAGAAAATCTTATGTGCGCGGAAGGAATACAATTTACTCGTATTAAACTTGGTTCACAATAATCTAATACACGCCATACTACATTGATTCTTAATTTCGAAGACTTCAAACTACTCGTTTGCATTTATGTTACCGGTTCCAGTAGTAGAGCCTCACTTAGATAAGGGATAAAGGAGATATGTATAGTTTTGTACCTCTTGCTCCATCTATATTCCGTTTTTGAGTGTAGGGCAGACCCCAAGGGAACAACTACAATGCACCTGCAGGAAGCAACAACCGGAATGCGCAACCTACTGGAAATGGAACTAACAACCAAGGAAATGGAAACCAGAGGAGCGCCGGACAAATCTATGCCATGAACCAGGCGGAAGCAAACACTGCGACAAACGTGGTTACTGGTACATTCTTAGTCCACAACACTCCTGCTTACGTACTCTTTGATAGTGGGGCATCCTATTCTTTCATATCGTCATCTTTTGCTAGAAAATTAGGAATTCAACCCTCTCATATGAACCCTGTTTCTATAGCTACACCTGCAAAACGGGTAGTAAACTGTGATTCCATCTTTAGGGGAGTAGTCATAACCATCCAAGAATGTGAGATACCCACTGACCTAATCCTCTTTGACCTAGAAAACCTAGATGTTATTCTAGGAATGGACTGGCTAGGAAAGCACCATGCTCATATTGATTGCCGTAACCAAAAGGTAAGCCTAAGAGGACCAAAGGGTAAGAGAATCTCTCACATAGGAATCACCGAGAAACCCAATGTCAAAATTGTGTCTGCACTTTCCGTAGTCAAAGCCATGAGTAAGGGACACCAAGCCTATCTCTGTTCTGTCCGAGATGATAGTATGGGGACGATGAAACTTGAGGACATCCCAATTGTTAATGAGTTTCCCGATGTATTTCCCGACGAAATCCCCGGAATGCCACCTAAAAGAGCCGTGGATTTTACCATTGACCTTGTACCAGGGACAGGACCGATCTGCAAAGCACCTTACAGAATGGCACCAGTAGAGCTAGAAGAGTTGAAGGAACAACTAAGGGAATTTTTGGATAAGGGGTATATCAAACCAAGTGCTTCACCATGGGGAGCACCTGTCTTGTTTGTTAAGAAGAAGGACGGTAGTTTGAGACTGTGCATTGATTACAGGGAGCTTAATAATGTGACTGTCAAAAATCGATACCCACTCCCGAGGATAGATGACCTCTTTGACCAGCTACAAGGAGCCGATACCTTTTCCAAGATCGACTTACGATCAGGTTATCACCAGTTAAGGGTAGCCGAGAAGGACATCCCTAAGACTGCCTTTAGGACCAGGTATGGGCATTATGAGTTCACTGTTATGCATTTTGGTCTAACCAATGCACCTGCTGTATTCATGGACGTGATGAACCGGGTAATGAAACCTTACTTAGACCGCTTTGTGGTAGTGTTCATTGACGATATTTTGGTTTACTCTAAGGGGAAGGAAGAACACGAAGAACACCTTAGAGCTGTTTTGCAAACCCTGAGGCAAGAACAGTTGTATGCTAAGTTTTCCAAGTGTGAATTTTGGCTGGATAGGGTACCTTTCTTGGGACACATAATATCTAAGGAGGGAATTTCCGTTGACCCAGGAAAGATAACCGCGGTTAGGGACTGGCCAAGACCCAAGAGTGCAACAGATATCCGTAGTTTCTTGGGACTAGCAGGTTATTACCGAAGATTCGTGAAGGACTTTTCCAAAATAGCCAGACCATTGACCAATCTAATGAAGAAAACCACCAAATACCATTGGGATGAGAAATGTGAGGAAGCCTTCCAAACCCTGAAGGAAAAGCTTACTACGGCACCTATTCTGACCCTACCATCTGAGTCGAGGGAGTTTGAGGTCTATAGTGATGCTTCAAAGCACGGGTTAGGATGTGTGCTAATGCAAGATGGGAAGGTGATTGCATATGCTTCACGACAGCTAAAATCCTATGAGGAGAATTACCCAACTCATGACCTAGAGCTAGCCGCAATTGTCCACGCCTTGAAAATTTGGAGACACCACCTTTATGGTGCAACCTGTAAGATTTTCACCGACCACAAAAGCCTTAAGTATTTGTTCACCCAAAAGGATTTGAACATGAGGCAAAGAAGATGGTTGGATTTGATCAAGGACTACGATCTACAGATCCAATATCATGAAGGGAAGGCAAATGTAGTCGCCGACGCACTAAGCAGGAAGACAAGCCATACCATCAATGCTTTGAGGAGTTTACCAAAGGAATTGCGACCTGATATTCAGAAGTTGGGGATTGAATTTCGTCAGCAGGAGGCAAGGGAAGACGTGCTATACAATTTGGTAGCCACACTAGACATCTTTGAGGAGATCAGAAAGGGACAACCCGGAGACGTGAAACTTGAAAGAATCAGGAAGAAAATCGAGGATGGGGCAACCAAGGACTTCCGAATACACGACGATGGGAGCATAAGGTACAAGGAGAGGTGGTGTGTGCCCCAAAAGTGTAAGGAGGTCAAGGAACGGTTAATGAGAGAAGCACACAACACGCCATACTCCGTACATCCAGGAGGAGATAAGTTGTATAAGGACTTGAAGAAGCAGTTCTGGTGGCCAAGAATGAAGAACGAGGTTGCAGAATTCGTAGCCCGATGTCTCACGTGCCAAAAGGTGAAGTTTGAACACAAAAGGAAAGGAGGTTTGGTGCAACCTTTGGAAGTACCCATGTGGAAATGGGATTCGATATCAATGGACTTTGTGACTGCTTTGCCAGTGACGAAGAATGGTCTGAATCAGATTTGGGTTGTAGTTGACAGATTGACGAAGACGGCAAGATTCATCCCAATGAAGGACACTTGGGATATGGAGCAACGAGCAGACGCGTACATCAAGAATATCGTTAGATACCATGGTGTACCGAAGGACATCGTGTCTGACCGAGACCCAAACTTTCTCTCACATTTCTGGCAAGCATTACAGAAAGCCTTAGGCACTCGGCTGAAGTTCAGTACCGCTTTCCACCCAGCTACTGACGGACAGACGGAACGAACCATACAAACATTGGAGGATATGTTGCGAGCATGTGTCATGGACTTCCAAGGTTCTTGGGTAGACCGGTTACCATTGATAGAGTTCTCGTACAACAATAGTTACCACGCAAGTATAGGGATGGCACCCTATGAGGCACTATATGGGCGGAAATGTAGGACACCCTTGTGCTGGAATGACATCAGTGAGACACTAGTTTTGGGACCACAAATGATTGAGGAAATGATGAGTCAGGTCAGAATCATTCAGCAACGGATGAAAGCGGCCCAGGATCGACAGAAGTCTTATGCAGACCAGAAACGAAGACCCGTGGAGTTCAAGGTTGGAGACAAATTGTTCCTGAAGGTATCACCAACCAAGGGAGTTTCTCGTTTCAATCAGAAGGGAAAACTTAGTCCCAAGTTCATCGATCCCTACGAAGTCCAGGACAGGATAGGAGAAGTAGCCTACCGTTTAGATCTTCCTTCTAATCTGGGTCGAGTCCATAACGTCTTTCACGTGTCTCAACTTAAGAGGTACATTCCAGACCCATCACATATCTTAGATCCCGAACCCTTAGAATTGGACCCTATTCCTACGGACGAAGAACACCCTGTCAAATCCTAGACACCAAGACTAGAAAGACTCGTACCACGTCAACCACGTTGGTCAAAGTGTTATGGAACAGTCACCTGACGGAGAACGTCACATGGGAAGCTGAAGCTGACATGAAACAACGATATCCCCACTTGTTTGAACAGGTATAAACTCGAGTGACGAGGACGTCACTCCTTTAAGGGGGAGGAGACCTTCACACTTTTAGTTACACTTTTACTCATCATATCTTACTCACTACATAGTTAATACATGAGATTACGCACCTTGCATTTAGTATTCATAGTACAGTCATGAGATATTACTTTTGCGCTTCGAGGACGAAGCTTGATCTTAAGGAGGGAAGGATGAAACAACCCGAAATTTAAATATATATTTTAGGAACAAATATGTATGTTCATATCAATATTGAGTATAAACTGACATCTATATTTAATATTTTGTGGTACTATTGCTAGATGACTATGTCATAATAAAATTAGAATAGAGTATGTACCATATAGACACGCATATATACATATATATCACACTTATATTTAATAGTGTGTATATCACTATAATGTCACATATACTCCGTGGTGACTTTTATCACGACATACCGATAATATCACACCCGATTATTTTCTATGAAATCCGGAATGTTATCTTCGTCACAAAATTTTAGCCACAATCACATATAGAGACGGCAATCATTTCCGTAAAATTTGGATCATGCCGTCTGATGAAACAAAAATAACACTATTCTTCTATCTTCTTCATCATTTCTTCTACTTCTTTATCTTCTTCATACTTCTTCTTTGCCCTCTATAAATAGGAACCTCCCGTAGCTCCATTTCACCACACCGACATAGCTACAACCCCTCTCACTTTCATAATCAGCTCATCATCCTTGCCATCTCTACCACAACCAACACCACCATAGTTCATCGCCGGAAAACTCCATAACCACCAACTCAAGCTCTCTCTCTCTCATCTCAAACCAACACGAGAACCATACCCACCACCCCTCAAGTCACACACCCACTAACTGATATTCATAGCATCATTAAGCAGCAAAGAACCGGCCAAAACAACCACCCGAAGCAGCCCCAACAGCCGCAACAAGCAGCAACCCGCAACAGTAGCAGCGGCTGCTGGACAGCGGCTTGTTCTTGCTGTATCTCCTTCGTTACAACTCGGAATTGGCCCAAATTTTAACCACAACTTCCCCTATTGGTTCTCTACAACTTTCATTCTTTGGCCCCGACCAAACGGAGTCAAAACAGAGCCCGAATTCACCCCGCGCTGAAACTGCTTTAGCCGAACAGCACCAGTGGGCAGCGGTGTTGTTCTTCCTTGTTCTCTTCCATTTTAGCTCCAAAACGACCTCCGTTTTCTCCTACATATTCCCCTACTTGTTATCTATAACTTTCATTCTTTAACCACGTTCAAAAGAGGTCAAAACGGATCCCGAATCGTTGCCCAACTTGAACTACACTTGCAACGTCAAGTAGCTACCTTCATCACCAACTCCGCCAACGACCACCACTTGGGACACGGCTGCTACCGTCCACTCCGTGACACTCCAAGGACTTCCTTAACACCATTCTCGAAAGCCGAAGAAGTTCAAACAGCCCGCGCTAGGCCACCGCTCATTTCATCGGAAACTCGGTATAACTTCATTTTCCCGCGTCGCATTTTACATGTTCTTGCATATTCGTACTCTCACACCTCCCGGAAGTCATTCATGTTAAACTAGTTGAAAACGGAACGTTAGAAATGCATACAACAATTATTCTTGAAATGGGGGTTATAAATGTATTTTCTAGAACTAGCAACAACTCATGTTTTTGAGAATTAGACAAGTCTAGGGGGAGGTAAGTGTACAACTACATTTCTAGCTATCCTACATTATAAATACCTAAGTACTAATTAGATGTTAGTATAATAAATAATGATTAGTAGTTAGTAAATAAATATCATTGTGAGTAGGATGAAGATTAGTAAATTAATATTAATATTAGTTAATATTAGATTTGATAAATTAATATAGTGTTTTTATAAATAAATTTTGGTTAGTCGTTTTGACAAATAAACAATATCTTAGTACTTGATTAAGGGACATCCTTAAAATTCGACTAGGTCATCACCAAGTAATTAACTAGAATCAACCCGCTTGACATATAGGACACTTGTATATTAAGCGATTAATTATTAATTAGGATTTATCCTTATTTGTAGACACCGAGTTCATAGACGAAGGCTACGTCGGCTACATCTAAACTACCGTCGGAACTTGTAGGTGAGTTCGTAGGCTCAACCCTTACTCTTCAAAACGCGTGTTTAACTATAATGTCTCTATTTGACTTGACTTGAGCTTTAAGTATTTTGAACGCATTTCTTAAGCTTACTGAATACTTGTGTTTGCTAAACATGTCATTGTGTTAATTGAACTCCTTACTTTCACATGTTGGAATTCAATATTTTGAAAACTTGTCACTCGAGAAGAAGTGATTTCCACTACTTGATGATATTTTAGAAATGATAATAATGAGACTTTTCAGAATGTTTAAGCTACTAATCACGTAAAGTGGAAACATGAACTCTCGGGGACTTGATATGGATTGACCAAGCAAAGCTTGGGACTTGATATGGTTTGACCAAGCAAAGCTTGGGACTTGAGTCGAAGGTGGCTCTATGGTTTCCCCTGGGGCGCATTAGCACAGGGTAAGGCTCTAGTACTACTCTCTTGGGACAACAGTTTCCCTCGTAGGGGGTGTCGACACTTAAGGTCTAGATGCTGAGGTGAGATTGGTTCGGACGAGCGGATTATTTCGCCGTTCACACTGGATATGATTATTGGTACTGGATCTCCCCGATTAAAGAACTAAACTGATTTTTTGGAATCAACGAACATGTCATAACTTATTTTAATACTTACATGTGCCTCACTCTGATTTACGCGTTGTGATGCGTTCTCATTCAGTTTTTACTGACTTTTACTGTGGTGTCCTTGTTTTGTAAAACCACCACAGGAGAGGCCTACGTTGGGGATGGGGACGTCGCATACTAGTAGAAGTATCACCTCGCTTGAATAAAGTAGTAATTTCATTATTCCGCTGTTTGTAATATAATGGTTTGTAATAACTCTGAACAAGGCTTGTGAACCTTTTATGTAATAAAGTGTGTTTTGTGAATCCGAAGCAAAGATCCTTTCTCCTGATCATGGTGGTTAATTCTCCATGAGAAGGGCACGCCCGGAATTTCAGTAATGAAAATTTGGGGGTGTTACAGTTGGTATCAGAGCATCTTCGGATTCAAATTTTAATGCACCCTAATTAAAGTGGAAATCGATTTCCGAAAATGAAACTCAATATTTTTCTCATAAATGGACTAGGGAAAGATAAAACCTGAAATTAAAACAAGTTAAGTCGGGGGTAAAGGGGTTATTGTGAGAAGCATGCGCTTGTTCTTACGATTAGAGGCATATCTTCAAGTATATATTGTGCTATATATGATCTCTTTGTGTGTTCATACTGTTTGAACTTGTAATGTGTAGTTTCGATAATCATGTGATTCAAGAATTTCTTATCTAAATTTTGTTGGATCATTGCAAAGACAAAAAAAAAACATACTTTTATTCATAAGGGAGAAAATGTAGGAAATAGTTACATCACTGGTACTTCATCCTTTCATACATGGCTGTTTCCTGCTTTTCCCTATGGTACACAACCAACATAAGGATGAACCCAAACAACCAAACCAAAAGAAAAGGGAGCAGAGGCTGATTGATGAAGGAGAGGCTGAGTCGCGCAAAGAGGACTATCACGTACACGGCTATGATCAGTGTGATAATAGCCATAACACTCTCCGAAGACATTTCTAAATATGTTTGAGGTATGAAAGTAGTATGTTATGGAGCTTCTATTTATAGAAACCTCAAGAACATCGAATTTACGTTTCTAACCTCCCTACTAGCCGTTACACGGATATGACAAAGGGTAAAAGTGACTTTTGGCCATTTATAGCCGTTGGAGTGTCGGCAGACCGTTGGAGATTGGGGTAAAAAAAAATGTGTATTTACTTTTCACCGTTATAGCCGTTGAGAGGGGGTAATTAGGTCATTTGGGAATATATATTTTTTTTTCGGATAACCTTGCTTATGACTAATAATTCATTACTTCCTCAATAATGGAAAAAAATACATAGTTAAGACCATTACACTTAGAGACGCATGAGACAAAAGGTACAACCCATAATACAGCCATTACACTGATTGACTAGGAACGAGCATTTTGTGACCCTTCATTAGGAGTCTCTCTTCTACGAGGACCTAACTCTAGAATAGCAGGACGAGCTTTTCGAAAAAGCCACTCAATAACTTGTGTATCATTGCGAAACCCGAGAAGTCGCCCCAAATTCCCTAGGTGACGGTGAATCTCCTCTGAGATAAGGATCGAGCATGCGCGAGCAAGAGGGCGTGACTGATCCACTGGTCGAGATGCTGGAGTTGAAGATGCCCTCATAACCGAAAGAGGTGTTGACGACAGCACTGGGACACCACAAAGCCAAGGATAAGGACCCGATGAATCTTGATGGAAAGATGGAACACCGGGAGTAACTTCTGGCTCCGAAATTATAAGCCCAGGTTCAGGCTCGGGTACAGACACCGAGGGGCTTGGGGGAGCCAAGGACCATGAGGACGGAGAAGGAGGAGGAGTCTTTGTAGGAGACTCAGACATGGAAACTACTAATGGTTTGTAGTGACTTAGAAAACGAGTTCAAGAAAGAGTGTGATACCTTTACCCGGAATAAAAATCTAATATAGGCGATGAGTAGAACTGTTAAGGGGACAATACCCGCGAACTAAGAAGAGTGCATTGAAAGCTTGTCTCCTTAATGCAACACCACTGAAACTTCTCGACTAAGAATGTCTGACCACCGACCTAGATTGACTGCACCCCAGGAAACACATACGGAACTTCTTTGACGATGTGGCGACTGTAACCCTTAATTATCACTGTTAGACGTATATCGCCATTAGCCTTCCTTGAGTAGACTAATCTAACTGCGTTATTATAGTAGGAACGCAAAAATGTCGGCAGCAAGGAGGAACGCCCAAATGGAGGAACTACTCATCAACGTTACCGAACTCATTACGCGAAGGGAACAAAGGGATCAAATGGAACATGTCGGGACAAACTGGGCTAAGAGAGTCGACGAGAGACACCCTGACTTCTACCTTGGGCAAGAGGACCCAGTGATCCTTGAGAATTGGATTCGTAAAATGGATAAAATTCTGATCTTTGTCGGTTGCCCACCCGACCAAAAGGTGAATGTGACAGCATTCTACCTCCATGACGAGGCCGATAACTGGTGGACTGTCAACAAGGACGCATTGCAGGCCAATGGGAACCTTAACTGGGAAGCATTTCAGGATGCACTGAGGGAACGCTTCTATCCCCACCATGTTAAGAACAAGAAGTATGAGGAGTTTCTAGCCCTGAAACAAGGCAACATGACAGTGTCGGAATACTACAACAAGTTCACAGAACTGTCACGCTTTGCCGGGCCACTGGTAACCACGGAGGACTTGAGGATCAGACGCTTCACAAAAGGGCTTCGCTATAGCATCCAGAGGGACGTAGTTGCTGCTAGGAGTGCGAACATAAGAGAAGCGTACGAGGTAGCAGCTACCATCGGAGAAATTGAGGAGATGCAAGGGAATTGAGCAAACAAGAGGAAGGAGGAAGAAGGGAACAACTCTAAGGAACCCAACCATGCTAACAAGAGGTTCAAGTCTAACGCAATCGAGGGGTACCGTGGAATGAACCGCAATAACTTTGGGAACCACCACACTGACATCAACGGGCGAGCTCGTCACTACAATTGCAAACAGTGTGGTAGGGACCACCCCGGAGTTGATTGTGAAGGAAAGACAGTGGAATGTTTCTACTGTAGGAAGCGTGGTCACCGAGCGTTCGAGTGTAACGCGAAAAAGGCTGATATCCAGAATGGCAGGATCAGAGGGAACGGATACCCAAAACAGAACCAGGGAAACCCTCGCCCAAACTACCAAAATGGGAATCAATTCCAAGCCAACCACAACCAATACGGAGGAAGCAACCGTGGGAATAACAATAACCAATTTGGCGGAAACAATCGTGGGAACTACAACAACCAGGCAGGCAGACCCCAAGGGAACAACTACAATGCACCTGCAGGAAGCAACAACCGGAATGCGCAACCTACTGGAAATGGAACTAACAACCAAGGAAATGGAAACCAGAGGAGCGCCGGACAAATCTATGCCATGAACCAGGCGGAAGCAAACACTGCGACAAACGTGGTTACTGGTACATTCTTAGTCCACAACACTCCTGCTTACGTACTCTTTGATAGTGGGGCATCCTATTCTTTCATATCGTCATCTTTTGCTAGAAAATTAGGAATTCAACCCTCTCATATGAACCCTGTTTCTATAGCTACACCTGCAAAACGGGTAGTAAACTGTGATTCCATCTTTAGGGGAGTAGTCATAACCATCCAAGAATGTGAGATACCCACTGACCTAATCCTCTTTGACCTAGAAAACCTAGATGTTATTCTAGGAATGGACTGGCTAGGAAAGCACCATGCTCATATTGATTGCCGTAACCAAAAGGTAAGCCTAAGAGGACCAAAGGGTAAGAGAATCTCTCACATAGGAATCACCGAGAAACCCAATGTCAAAATTGTGTCTGCACTTTCCGTAGTCAAAGCCATGAGTAAGGGACACCAAGCCTATCTCTGTTCTGTCCGAGATGATAGTATGGGGACGATGAAACTTGAGGACATCCCAATTGTTAATGAGTTTCCCGATGTATTTCCCGACGAAATCCCCGGAATGCCACCTAAAAGAGCCGTGGATTTTACCATTGACCTTGTACCAGGGACAGGACCGATCTGCAAAGCACCTTACAGAATGGCACCAGTAGAGCTAGAAGAGTTGAAGGAACAACTAAGGGAATTTTTGGATAAGGGGTATATCAAACCAAGTGTTTCACCATGGGGAGCACCTGTCTTGTTTGTTAAGAAGAAGGACGGTAGTTTGAGACTGTGCATTGATTACAGGGAGCTTAATAATGTGACTGTCAAAAATCGATACCCACTCCCGAGGATAGATGACCTCTTTGACCAGCTACAAGGAGCCGATACCTTTTCCAAGATCGACTTACGATCAGGTTATCACCAGTTAAGGGTAGCCGAGAAGGACATCCCTAAGACTGCCTTTAGGACCAGGTATGGGCATTATGAGTTCACTGTTATGCCTTTTGGTCTAACCAATGCACCTGCTGTATTCATGGACGTGATGAACCGGGTAATGAAACCTTACTTAGACCGCTTTGTGGTAGTGTTCATTGACGATATTTTGGTTTACTCTAAGGGGAAGGAAGAACACGAAGAACACCTTAGAGCTGTTTTGCAAACCCTGAGGCAAGAACAGTTGTATGCTAAGTTTTCCAAGTCTGAATTTTGGCTGGATAGGGTACCTTTCTTGGGACACATAATATCTAAGGAGGGAATTTCCGTAGACCCAGGAAAGATAACCGCGGTTAGGGACTGGCCAAGACCCAAGAGTGCAACAGATATCCGTAGTTTCTTGGGACTAGCAGGTTATTACCGAAGATTCGTGAAGGACTTTTCCAAAATAGCCAGACCATTGACCAATCTAATGAAGAAAACCACCAAATACCATTGGGATGAGAAATGTGAGGAAGCCTTCCAAACCCTGAAGGAAAAGCTTACTACGGCACCTATTCTGACCCTACCATCTGAGTCGAGGGAGTTTGAGGTCTATAGTGATGCTTCAAAGCACGGGTTAGGATGTGTGCTAATGCAAGATGGGAAGGTGATTGCATATGCTTCACGACAGCTAAAATCCTATGAGGAGAATTACCCAACTCATGACCTAGAGCTAGCCGCAATTGTCCACGCCTTGAAAATTTGGAGACACCACCTTTATGGTGCAACCTGTAAGATTTTCACCGACCACAAAAGCCTTAAGTATTTGTTCACCCAAAAGGATTTGAACATGAGGCAAAGAAGATGGTTGGATTTGATCAAGGACTACGATCTACAGATCCAATATCATGAAGGGAAGGCAAATGTAGTCGCAGACGCACTAAGCAGGAAGACAAGCCATACCATCAATGCTTTGAGGAGTTTACCAAAGGAATTGCGAGCTGATATTCAGAAGTTGGGGATTGAATTTCGTCAGCAGGAGGCAAGGGAAGACGTGCTATACAATTTGGTAGCCACACTAGACATCTTTGAGGAGATCAGAAAGGGACAACCCGGAGACGTGAAACTTGAAAGAATCAGGAAGAAAATCGAGGATGGGGCAACCAAGGACTTCCGAATACACGACGATGGGAGCATAAGGTACAAGGAGAGGTGGTGTGTGCCCCAAAAGTGTAAGGAGGTCAAGGAACGGTTAATGAGAGAAGCACACAACACGCCATACTCCGTACATCCAGGAGGAGATAAGTTGTATAAGGACTTGAAGAAGCAGTTCTGGTGGCCAAGAATGAAGAACGAGGTTGCAGAATTCGTAGCCCGATGTCTCACGTGCCAAAAGGTGAAGTTTGAACACAAAAGGAAAGGAGGTTTGGTGCAACCTTTGGAAGTACCCATGTGGAAATGGGATTCCATATCAATGGACTTTGTGACTGCTTTGCCAGTGACGAAGAATGGTCTGAATCAGATTTGGGTTGTAGTTGACAGATTGACGAAGACGGCAAGATTCATCCCAATGAAGGACACTTGGGATATGGAGCAACGAGCAGACGCGTACATCAAGAATATCGTTAGATACCATGGTGTACCGAAGGACATCGTGTCTGACCGAGACCCAAACTTTCTCTCACATTTCTGGCAAGCATTACAGAAAGCCTTAGGCACTCAGCTGAAGTTCAGTACCGCTTTCCACCCAGCTACTGACGGACAGACGGAACGAACCATACAAACATTGGAGGATATGTTGCGAGCATGTGTCATGGACTTCCAAGGTTCTTGGGTAGACCGGTTACCATTGATAGAGTTCTCGTACAACAATAGTTACCACGCAAGTATAGGGATGGCACCCTATGAGGCACTATATGGGCGGAAATGTAGGACACCCTTGTGCTGGAATGACATCAGTGAGACACTAGTTTTGGGACCACAAATGATTGAGGAAATGATGAGTCAGGTCAGAATCATTCAGCAACGGATGAAAGCGGCCCAGGATCGACAGAAGTCTTATGCAGACCAGAAACGAAGACCCGTGGAGTTCAAGGTTGGAGACAAATTGTTCCTGAAGGTATCACCAACCAAGGGAGTTTCTCGTTTCAATCAGAAGGGAAAACTCAGTCCCAAGTTCATCGATCCCTACGAAGTCCAGGACAGGATAGGAGAAGTAGCCTACCGTTTAGATCTTCCTTCTAATCTGGGTCGAGTCCATAACGTCTTTCACGTGTCTCAACTTAAGAGGTACATTCCAGACCCATCACATATCTTAGATCCCGAACCCTTGAAATTGGACCCTATTCCTACGGACGAAGAACACCCTGTCAAATCCTAGACACCAAGACTAGAAAGAATCGTACCACGTCAACCACGTTGGTCAAAGTGTTATGGAACAGTCACCTGACGGAGAACGTCACATGGGAAGCTGAAGCTGACATGAAACAACGATATCCCCACTTGTTTGAACAGGTATAAACTCGAGTGACGAGGACGTCACTCCTTTAAGGGGGAGGAGACCTTCACACTTTTAGTTACACTTTTACTCATCATATCTTACTCACTACATAGTTAATACATGAGATTACGCACCTTGCATTTAGTATTCATAGTACAGTCATGAGATATTACTTTTGCGCTTCGAGGACGAA
Organism: Linanthus parryae; assembly: GCA_023055425.1. NCBI lineage: Eukaryota > Viridiplantae > Streptophyta > Magnoliopsida > Ericales > Polemoniaceae > Linanthus > Linanthus parryae. The sequence goes on from JALGPY010000001.1 coordinate 131,645,089, forward strand.
GCTTGATCTTAAGGAGGGAAGGATGAAACAACCCGAAATTTAAATATATATTTTAGGAACAAATATGTATGTTCATATCAATATTGAGTATAAACTGACATCTATATTTAATATTTTGTGGTACTATTGCTAGATGACTATGTCATAATAAAATTAGAATAGAGTATGTACCATATAGACACGCATATATACATATATATCACACTTATATTTAATAGTGTGTATATCACTATAATGTCACATATACTACGTGGTGACTTTTATCACGACATACCGATAATATCACACCCGATTATTTTCTATGAAATCCGGAATGTTATCTTCGTCACAAAATTTTAGCCACAATCACATATAGAGACGGCAATCATTTCCGTAAAATTTGGATCATGCCGTCTGATGAAACAAAAATAACACTATTCTTCTATCTTCTTCATCATTTCTTCTACTTCTTTATCTTCTTCATACTTCTTCTTTGCCCTCTATAAATAGGAACCTCCCGTAGCTCCATTTCACCACACCAACATAGCTACAACCCCTCTCACTTTCATAATCAGCTCATCATCCTTGCCATCTCTACCACAACCAACACCACCATAGTTCATCGCCGGAAAACTCCATAACCACCAACTCAAGCTCTCTCTCTCTCATCTCAAACCAACACGAGAACCATACCCACCACCCCTCAAGTCACACACCCACTAACTGATATTCATAGCATCATTAAGCAGCAAAGAACCGGCCAAAACAACCACCCGAAGCAGCCCCAACAGCCGCAACAAGCAGCAACCTGCAACAGTAGCAGCGGCTGCTGGACAGCGGCTTATTCTTGCTGTATCTCCTTCGTTACAACTCGGAATTGGCCCAAATTTTAACCACAACTTCCCCTATTTGTTCTCTACAACTTTCGTTCTTTGGCCCCGACCAAACGGAGTCAAAACAGAGCCCGAATTGACCCCGCGCTGAAACTGCTTTAGCCGAACAGCACCAGTGGGAAGCGGTGTTGTTCTTCCTTGTTCTCTTCCATTTTAGCTCCAAAACGACCTCCGTTTTCTCCTACATATTCCCTACTTGTTATCTATAACTTTCATTCTTTAACCACGTTCAAAAGAGGTCAAAACGGATCCCGAATCGTTGCCCAACTTGAACTACACTTGCAACGTCAAGTAGCTACCTTCATCACCAACTCCGCCAACGACCACCACTTGGGACACGGCTGCTACCGTCCACTCCGTGACACTCCAAGGACTTCCTTAACACCATTCTCGAAAGCCGAAGAATTTCAAACAGCCCGCGCTAGGCCACCGCTCATTTCATCGGAAACTCGGTATAACTTTATTTTCCCGCGTCGCATTTTACATGTTCTTGCATATTCGTACTCTCACACCTCCCGGAAGTCATTCATGTTAAACTAGTTGAAAACGGAACGTTAGAAATGCATACAACAATTATTCTTGAAATGGGGGTTATAAATGTATTTTCTAGAACTAGCAACAACTCATGTTTTTGAGAATTAGACAAGTCTAGGGGGAGGTAAGTGTACAACTACATTTCTAGCTATCCTACATTATAAATACCTAAGTACTAATTAGATGTTAGTATAATAAATAATGATTAGTAGTTAGTAAATAAATATCATTGTGAGTAGGATGAAGATTAGTAAATTAATATTAATATTAGTTAATATTAGATTTGATAAATTAATATAGTGTTTTTATAAATAAATTTTGGTTAGTCGTTTTGACAAATAAACAATATCTTAGTACTTGATTAAGGGACATCCTTAAAATTCGACTAGGTCATCACCAAGTAATTAACTAGAATCAACCCGCTTGACATATAGGACACTTGTATATTAAGCGATTAATTATTAATTAGGATTTATCCTTATTTGTAGACACCGAGTTCATAGACGAAGGCTATGTCGGCTACATCTAAACTACCGTCGGAACTTGTAGGTGAGTTCGTAGGCTCAACCCTTACTCTTCAAAACGCGTGTTTAACTATAATGTCTCTATTTGACTTGACTTGAGCTTTAAGTATTTTGAACGCATTTCTTAAGCTTACTGAATACTTGTGTTTGCTAAACATGTCATTGTGTTAATTGAACTCCTTACTTTCACATGTTGGAATTCAATATTTTGAAAACTTGTCACTCGAGAAGAAGTGATTTCCACTACTTGATGATATTTTAGAAATGAAAATAATGAGACTTTTCAGAATGTTTAAGCTACTAATCACGTAAAGTGGAAACATGAACTCTCGGGGACTTGATATGGATTGACCAAGCAAAGCTTGGGACTTGATATGGATTGACCAAGCAAAGCTTGGGACTTGATATGGTTTGACCAAGCAAAGCTTGGGACCTGAGTCGAAGGTGGCTCTATGGTTTCCCCTGGGGCGCATTAGCACAGGGTAAGGCTCTAGTACTACTCTCTTGGGACAACAGTTTCCCTCGTAGGGGGTGTCGACACTTAAGGTCTAGATGCTGAGGTGAGATTGGTTCGGACGAGCGGATTATTTCGCCGTTCACACTGGATATGATTATTGGTACTGGATCTCCCCGATGAAAGAACTAAACTGATTTTTTGGAATCAACGAACATGTCATAACTTATTTTAATACTTACATGTGCCTCACTCTGATTTACGCGTTGTGATGCGTTCTCATTCAGTTTTTACTGACTTTTACTGTGGTGTCCTTGTTTTGTAAAACCACCACAGGAGAGGCCTACGTTGGGGATGGGGACGTCGCATACTAGTAGAAGTATCACCTCGCTTGAATAAAGTAGTAATTTCATTATTCCGCTGTTTGTAATATAATGGTTTGTAATAACTCTGAACAAGGCTTGTGAACCTTTTATGTAATAAAGTGTGTTTTGTGAATCCGAAGCAAAGATCCTTTCTCCTGATCATGGTGGTTAATTCTCCATGAGAAGGGCACGCCCGGAATTTCAGTAATGAAAATTTGGGGGTGTTACACAGTAAGCAAGAGGGTGAATGATCCTTAAAGATTCGAACCTCTATCAGATGACAACTCTCATATATATATATATATATATATATATATATAGTCTTAATACAACCGTTATGAGGAGTTACAAAATTGCAAGGGACGGTTATATAACTGCCTCGCACATGTGTACGGTCGACTTGTATATATAAGCTAGTGTTTCGCATTCCTTTCAGATAACTGACAAGGGTCGCACGCGAGCGTAACTATTGCTTGCGCCCTACGAGCCTTACTCTAGCCTCCAAACCACTTAGACCCCTTGACTCCCGTATGATTCATATGCGAAGGACCCTGACTTCCAGTCCCACATAAGAGAGAGAGAAGATGACAGTGTACAATACTTTTAGAGTATTGATTGTCATACGGATGGTTGCCACGTGGGTGACAGTTGATGTACCTAAAATGCATTATCTACAGATATTAACTATGTTATTTATAAAAAGTACCGCACCTTCACTAATGTTGGTATACATTTTTTTAAGGGGTATGCATTATTCTAAAATCAGGTTTTTTGTCTCAAAAAAATAAAATCAAATAGTGTTCTCATGCTTTTTAACACGCGATACTGATACCCACGTAAATCTATATCACAAATTAAAATGGTTCAAATTTCAAGAAACTGAAATATTTTTTAAACTTTTGGATCAAATGATTCTTGTCCATTAGATTGGACTATTTTCTGGATATGTTTTTGGAAAAATTTAATGGGAAATACTTTTAATACTAAAAATGTATCTTTAAATGATTATTTTTTAACTCTGTTCAAATTTGAAATGTTATAAGAATTTTGGAAGTATTGCGCTCTTGAACATATCTTATATCTTATCTTATATAATATATAAAAGTAGAGAAGTCCTGAGAGTTAACCACAATCGGCCATTTGTCAACATTTATTTGATGTCGTTCAGACACGCGGGATCATACCAAGACTATATGTTATGCCACATCAAATAAAAAATAAAACACGTCATTCACAAAATCCTATTAGGATGATCATTAACAAAAGAATTAATAAGTTTACATATATTAAATATGATTGAAAAGTTATAGGTTACAAAATAATTAATTATACGGGAGTTACAAATTGATGGGCAATAATCACATAAATAACCAAGAGTGTGTATAGAAACCTTTTAAATGATACAAAAATCTTTCATAAACCATTTTCTCTACAGTCTTCTATTTTAGCATTTCTATATTAGTGGGAATTATGTTTCTAATTGATTTTTTTTTCATCTTTGGTCATTTAGATGAACAATTGGGATTGTGAATAAAGCAGGGAGGCATACACAATAGGCGCTATGGTGAATGCATGCTTTCTTTTTTCTAACTTTATTTATACATTTTTTCATAATGAGAGAATATTTGCTATTAATTGTCTCAGTTTCTCATGCTCTTATTTGGAACAGTCTTCTATCGTATATCATGACAACCTAATCTCTTGAATTTCTTTCGTTCAATTTTTTTTATCTTTTCTTGATTCATTTATTCATTTTTTCCGTACTGAGAGAATATTTGCTATTATTTTTTTAGTTTGTTGCCACTATTGTGATTTTATGCATGAGGTTCCTAATTTGAATTTTGACTTTGACATCATTATCCCTTAGAAATATGTGTGTCTGGACCTTAACTATTGACTCTTGAAAGTATATATACCTTTATGCGTGTGACTATATTTTCTTACATCTTGATTGATGAAATAGTTAATCGAGCTAGAAATAAATATGAGTTAGGTTTAATGCATTCTTATCCACTGTAGACGCTCGATCTACTTCCAACCCAAAGAACAACATTGAAAACGAAACATGATTCATGAAAGTTCTTGCATCATTTTGCTAATCAAATTACGAGACTACTTTGATCAGGTGACCAGGAGAAAGAAAACAACTACTTTGATTGAACGGTATAATGCAATAAACTAGAATCAATTTAATTATTAAGGTTTTCTTTTCTTAAATATTGTAATAGGATCCTTGATGAAAATGCACATATCCTCCCATGGACCTTATGCTTCTCACAAAAATGAATATCGACCTTGAATTTATAGTACTCATAGAGTAGGAATATAGACTATTAAGATTAAAACATAATGGTGAACTAATAACATATAACAAAATAGAAAATCGAACAACATAGATGGATTACATAAATTACTTCTTCAAACTTTACTATTATCTTTCTTAGAGCATTATAATTAGTAACATTTGCGTTGTTACGATCATTTGAGATAAATTACATCTGAACGGGGAAGATAAACTTTAAATAAAGATGAATGTGATAATTCATTCTCAAAATATTGCAACTAAAGAAATGCGAGCATTAGCAAATTAAAAAAATCAAAGTGCTTAAAGAGACACATACACATCACTTTCACTTTTTTGAAATTTTGAAAATCTCTTATCTACGGTAGCTACAAGCTGACTTTTAAATTTTTAACACAAAATATCGTACACAAAAATGAAAAAATAACTACATGAACAACAAAGCCGGTATTCTGGACGGTTTACTTTATACATGCAAAAGACTTTAGTCAAATGTTGAATTTATAAATTGGAAAAAAATAATTTAGAGAAATAATATTTGATCTTTAGATTATTGGAAGTGAAAATGTCATAAAAGCTAAAAGTTATACAAAAACTTCTTATGCTTCAAGAAAACCAGTTAATAAAAAAATAGTAACAATGTTATCTCAAGTGATATATTATCATTCTAAAAAAAATGATATCTTATGTAAAAATGTTCTTAAGTAACGGTTAGGTCTCCTTTGATGTTAAAGTATTACCATATACTCTTATTAACAGAGTAATATGATGCATGTATAAATTTAAAGGAATATGATGCATCTATGAACAACTGATGCAGGAGCAGACGATCCAGATGAAGCTGAACTGTCAGATGCGACTAATTTGGCTATTCTCTACCATGAAATGGAAGATAAGCACAAGGTACGGAGGAAATTGCAGCTTTTGGTGTCGTCGCACTGTTCATGCCATAACTTTGGCTACGGGTATCAGCGTGACGCGAGCCACCCCAATTCGGAAAGCTCTCGACGAGACGCACGACGTCCCGATCGGGGTCCATCTTCATCCCCAAATTCCGCTGTTTGACTCTTCAAACGAGCGTTTTTAGTTATTTTTTACTATTTCTGGTAACATTTCTATTGCTTATTAGGACCTCAGTTTGAAACCGTTTTGGGTCAAACTTTCACGTACGTGTTTCTTTCAATAAGGCCAAACTGTTGGGCCAATTTCGGGATTTTGCCATTTTTGGCATATTTTATGATTTCAGCTATATATGCCCGACTTCTGGGCAGAATTGAGCAGTTGTTGAGTTATTGAAATTTTCTTCGAACCCTAGAGAGCCTATCTACTGGTTTATGCCCTTTTATTCGTTGTTCTGCTGTGTTTGATCCCCCGCCTCGATTCAATTCGACGTCAGGTTGGTATCAGAGCTCAGTTCGGCGTGGGAGGAAGATCACCATCGACGATGCCTCGTGGACGTGCTCGTGGTCGTGGGCAGCCTCTGGCTGAAGAAGCCCCCCAGCGAGAACGCAACGTGGAAGACGTGATGTTGATAGAGGATCTGCAACGGCAGTTCACGGAACTGACACGGCGCTTGGCGGCGCAAGATCTGCAGGAGGATGAAGCCTCAGAAGACGCCTCAGTGTCGTCGTTTGAGAACCCCTACCATCGTGGACCACGCGTCCGGGAGCACCGCGGTCAGCACGAGAGTCGCGGAGGTCTACAAGACGACGATTTCATCGAATGGCTCAACGAGGTGGATCGCATCTTTGAGTATAAGGAGGTTACGGATCGCGAAAAGGTGAAGCTAGTGGCCATCAAACTGAAGGGCAGAGCCTCTGCGTGGTGGGAGCAGTTGCGCCGTTCCCGTGAAAGGCAGGGCAAGGCCAAGATCACGGACTGGGAGAAGATGAAGGCACACTTTCTTCCATTCGGCTACACCCAAACCCTATTTCAGCGACTCCATACGCTAAGGCAGGGCGCCAAATCCGTTGACGATTACACGGAGGAGTTCTACCAGTTGATCTCCCGTAACGATCTATCGGAGACGGAGGAGCCAGATCGTGGCTAGATATGTTGGAGGTTTGCGGCAGTCCTTGCAGGACGTCCTTAGCCTACACTCGCTGTGGACTGTCTCTGAAGCCTATCAGAGAGCACTTGCTTTGGAGAAGCAGCAGGGCAGGAAGCCCGTAGCGAGGAGCGATCAAAGCAATCAATCGGCCCGACCCCAAGAATCTCGTCCTACCACGCAGGCAGCACAGGGCGCTTCCAACAGTGCTATCAATTGCTATCGATGTGGTGAACCGGGGCATAGGGCAAACGAGTGCAGCAAGCCTGCTGTGCAAAGGGGTAAAGCCCTACTTATCGAGGAAGGTGTGAATGAAGAGGTTGAAAGCACTGAAGATTTGTGTGAGCCCGTCTATGATGATTACGCAGACGATGAAGTTCTTTACGGGGATGGTCACGAGAATCTGGTCGTCCGCAAGAGTTTGCTGGCTCCAAAGGGCGATTCTGAAGATGATTGGTTGAGGACCAATATCTTTCACACCACCTGCACCATCGGAAACAAGGTCTGCAAGGTGATAGTGGACGGCGGTAGCTGTGAAAACATAGTTTCTGAGGAAGCTGTCAAGAAACTGCAGTTGAAGACAGAGCGTCATCCTACACCCTACAAGCTGTCATGGCTGATTAAGGGCTCCGAGGTAACAGTTGATAAGAGATGTCTTGTTTCTTTTTCAATGGGTAATAAATATTACGACAGCCATTGGTGTGATGTGGTTAGAATGGATGCGTGTCACATGTTGTTGGGTAGGCCTTGGCAGTATGATCGCCATGTTTTCCATGATGGTCACAAGAACACCTACTCCTTTGTCATGAAGGGGAAGAAAATTGTATTGGCACCACGGCGAGAGGAGACAACTCCAACCCCGACTGCTGCCACTAATAATCTTTTTTCGAGATCCGGGTTCTTGGAGGAGCTTGAGCATGAGAAGGTGGTATATGCTCTAGTGTCTTCTACTAGTGATGCAGGTGATGAGGATGATGAATTACCGCAGGAGGTGCAGCAGTTATTAGCTGAGTTCTCTTACTTGATGCCAGAGGATCTTCCTCCTGGTTTTCCACCAATGAGAGACATTCAGCACCAGATTGACCTAGTGCCTGGATCGATTCTACGTAACAGGCCAGCCTACCGTCTTAGCCCCAAGGAGGCAGAAGAGTTACAGCGGCAAGTTGTTGAGTTACTTGAGAGAGGCTACATCAGAGAGAGCATGAGCCCATGTGCAGTCCCTGCTCTGTTAGTGCCGAAGAAGGACGGTTCTTGGCGGATGTGTGTTGACAGTAGAGCCATCAACCGGATTACAGTGAAGTACAGATTTCCCATCCCGCGACTTGACGACATGCTAGACCAGCTATCCGGCTCTAAGATCTTCTCAAAAATTGATCTTAAGAGTGGATACCACCAGATTCGGATCAAGCCTGAAGATGAGTGGAAGACAGCGTTTAAGACCCAACATGGCTTGTACGAGTGGTTGGTTATGCCTTTTGGGTTATCCAACGCACCCAGCACGTTCATGCGGTTTATGCATCAAGTATTGAGGCCTTTCATGGGAAAGTTTGTGGTCGTTTATTTCAACGATATTCTTATTTACAGTCCTACTTGGGCTGCCCATTTTGATCATCTACGTGTTGTGTTTGAGGCACTAAAGGCGAAGAACTTGTTCATCAACAGAAAGAAGTGTTTCTTCTTTACTACTTCTGTGCAGTTTTTGGGATTTGTGGTGTCTACTGATGGTGTTCATGCAGATCCTTCAAAGATTGAAGCGATTGTGGAATGGCCTAGGCCAAGGACGCTGCACGACATTCGCAGTTTTCATGGTTTAGCATCTTTTTATCGCAGGTTCATCAGAAACTTTAGCGCCTTGATTGCCCCCGTCACCGAGTGTCTCAAGGGGCGTGATTTTCAGTGGTCTGATGAAGCCGAGTCCAGTTTTCAGGAAGTGAAGAAGAGGATGACTGAAGCACCAGTTCTAGCACTTCCCGATTTTGACAAAGTGTTTGAGGTTAATTGTGATGCATCGGGCATAGGCATTGGAGGTGTTCTTAGCCAGTCAGGGCGTCCGGTTGCATTCTTCAGTGAAAAGTTTTCAGGGTCCAAGAAGAATTACTCCACTTACGATCTGGAGTTCTACATCATAGTTCAGTCTCTGAAGCATTGGCGCAATTACTTAATACAGAAGGAGTTTATTCTGTTCACTGATCATGAAGCCCTGAAGTACATCAACGGACAACACAAGCTTAGTCGGCGGCATGCCAAGTGGGTGGCGTACTTGCAGGAATTCACTTTCGCACTGAAGCACCAAGCGGGAAGTTTGAACCGCGTGGCAGATGCTTTGAGCCATCGCAACGTGTTTCTCTCCACCATGAGCAGCCGTGTAGCTGGATTTGAGGCGTTCGCAGACCTGTATGAGTCTGACCCTTCGTTTGGGAAGATATTTATGGAGGTAACTTCTGGTCAGCGCCATGATTTTATTGTTCATAATGGTTATCTGTTTCGGGGGCATCGGTTGTGTGTTCCAGACTGTTCCTTGCGACATCAGATTATCAGTGAGCTCCACAATGAAGGACACTTTGGCCGAGATAAGACGTTGGCTCTTGTATCTGCTGACTTTTACTGGCCAAAGTTGAGTAGTGACGTGGCCCATTATGTGGATCGATGCTATGTTTGCCAGCGTTCGAAGGGAGTTCTCACTAATGCAGGTCTTTATACTCCATTACCTGTCCCTGAAGCTCCTTGGTTTGATGTTAGCATGGATTTTGTGCTTGGCTTACCCCGCACACAAAGAGCGGCATATTCTGTTCTTGTAGTTGTTGACAGGTTTTCAAAGATGGCACATTTTGTACCATGCAGGAAGACTATGGATGCTGTGCGGATTGCTCACCTTTATTTCAGGGAGATTGTGCGGTTGCATGGAGTTCCTCGTTCCATCACCTCAGACCGTGACACGAAGTTCATGAGCCAATTCTGGAAGAGTCTGTGGGAGAAGCTGGGAACTCAATTGAACTTCAGTAGCGCCTATCATCCTCAGACAGATGGTCAGACAGAAGTGGTGAATCGCAGTTTGGGCAACCTTCTCCGATGTTTGGCAGGATCTAAACCGAAGCAGTGGGACTTATCACTTCCTCAAGCAGAGTTTGCCTACAACAGATCGACGAGCAGGACCACTGGCTTAAGTCCATTTCAGGTTGTCAATGGTCAAAATCCATCAGGTGTGTTGGACATAGCCCCTATTCCGTGTGTGGGCCGCATTCATCCTAAGGCCGAGGAGATGGCACAACACTTGAGAGGTATTCATGACCAGGTGAAGAGCAAGATTGAGGAGAATAACAGCCAGTACATGGCTCGGGTGGACAAGCATCGTCGTCAGGTACTATTTGATGTTGGTGATTTTGTATGGGCTGTATTGACTCGTGATCGTTTCCCTGTTGGCGAGTACAATAAGCTCAAGGATCGGAAGATTGGGCCTTGTGAGATCGTGCAGAAGATCAATGATAATGCTTACAGGTTGAGGCTTCCCAGTCACCTGAAGACCTCGGACGTGTTCAATGTGAAGCATCTCACTCCTTGCTTTGTGGATTCTGAAGACATTGCTGTGAACTCGAGGACGAGTTCTTTCCAACCCGGGGAGACTGATGCAGGAGCAAACGATCCAGATGAAGCTGAACTGTCAGATGCGACTAATTTGGCTATTCTTTACCATGAAATGGAAGATAAGCACAAGGGACGGAGGAAATTGCAGCTTTTGGTGTCGTCGCACTGTTCGTGCCATAACTTTGGCTACGGGTATCAGAATGACGCGAGCCACCCCAATTCGGAAAGCTCTCGACGAGACGCACGACGTCCCGATAGCTCCATCGGGGTCCATCTTCATCCCCAAATTCCGCTGTTTCACTCTTCAAACGAGCATTTTTAGTTATTTTTTACTATTTCTGGTAACATTTCTATTGCTTATTAGGACCTCAGTTTGAAACCGTTTTGGGTCAAATTTTCACCTACGTGTTTCTTTCAATAAGGCTAAACTGTTGGGCCAATTTCAGGATTTTGCCATTTTTGACATATTTTATGATTTCATCTATATATGCCCGGCTTGTTGGCAGAATTGAGCAGTTTTTGAGTTATTGATATTTTCTTTGAACCCCCGAGAGCCTCTCTACTGGTTAATTGCCCTTTTATTCGTTGTTCTGCTGTGTTTGATCCCTCGCCTCGATTCAATCCGGCGTCAACAACATTTTAACTACGGCATATATTTATCTTTTCCTTATAATTCTTTCTTAATCGACAAATAGCGGGCTAATCCAAACTGTTGATATACATATATAAATATACAGGTGATGTCATGACTCATGCATCTAAAAATAGATCGCCCGCGCTTTAGCGCGGGGTAGCGTCTAGTAACACTAAACGAAAGCATTTCAAAAATCAGACGAGAATGTATATGAATTTAATTATTTGAAGATAGTGCCTTCCGGCACGGAGACTCTCTCTCTCTCTCTCTCTCTCTCTCTCTCTCTCTCTATATATATATATATATATATATATATATATAGTAGTTTGATCTAATAATTGTAATTTTTTTATAACAATTTTAGTTTTTCTTATAATAATAAATATTTGGCATAAGTTAAGTTTTATACATGCATGACAATATATGTCATTTGCACACATATCCAATCTCTTATCATGCCTTATTAAATATGTTATTAAATATCCCTGCATCTTATCCCGACTTATATTCGGCTCTAACCAAACACTCAGCAAAAAAATATTTATCATGACTTATTTCAGATTAATTATTTCACAGTATATCAATTTTTATCACTTATCCAAACGAGGCCTTGTAGTAAATGTTATTCCGAGGATGATAAACAATTGTTGACTCCCCAAATAGAGGATAGTAAGGTTTCAAAAAAAAAAAAAAAAAAAAAAAAAAAAAAAAAAAAAAAAAAAAAAATAGAGGATGGTAAGAAACAAGCAAGTGGTTGCAGCGCACCAACGAAGAACCTCCCTTACCGATAAAAGGAAACGCAAGAGAGAAAGATCCAAGTGAAAAATGGGATGATCGTCGTGATACATATCTAAGCTGACCCAACAACATCATCATCATTATGCACCTTCGCTCTTCTCCCTGAGAACAACAAAACAAAATCGCCTCTCTAAACCCCACCACCAACCATCTTCTCACTCACAGACCTAAACATCGACCAATGCAGATGAGGACCGGGAGAGACGACGCCGGCAAATCGCCTTACCTAGCACCCTCCCAATCCTCCTCCTCCGCTGCTGCTGCCATGTTCGGCGATCAAGGTTTGGGCTAAAACCCACTTCAAATTGATCTCTAAATCGATCTTCTGATGTGGGTTTGATCTTGATTTCTCCGATCTTTGATTAATTTTTCTGGGTTTCTTCTGCAGGTGGGTTGTTCGGAAACAGCCACCTGACTGAGTCGCTGGACTTGGACGTCAGGACTCTGCTGGTGGCGAGAGAGAGGGAGAAGATGAAGATCCGGGAGGAGATCTTGCAGGGTGCGCTCTTGCGGCGGCGAGAGCTCGAAGCTGAAGTGATCTCCGAGTTGCTGAAGGAGACGGATGAGCTCAAACGCCGCCGCATCGCTGCCGCCGGAGAAGGGTTGTCGATGCTGGACACCCGATTTCCGCCGCCGGAAGTTAAGGGTGCTCCGGTCTGGAGCAAGCCGGAGGGAGCTGCCGGAGAAGTTCCATTTCAGAGGCAGCCAGGTGCTGCTGCTGCTGCTGCTAAACCAAGCAATGAAGGTTCTATCAAAGGATATGTTATATCATTGGTGAGTTTTGAAAATAAATCCAACTATATATTTATATTGTTTTGGCTCTGTTTATACCTGGAACTCACACTCACACTCACACTCACACTCACACTCACACATCTACCTGTTTTGGCTCTGTTCATTACTCCTCATGTCACTGAATTTGGTTCATTAAATATGTTTTAAGTGTTGCCACTATTACAAAATTGTCATTCCTATTTCGATGTTTTGAGTGTGGGGATTGGTGAGGAAATAGTGCCTGAGAGCACGGGTTGTGCGCTATTATTAATAAGAGAAATATGAAAAGTTGCTATTTTGATTAATTTCTTTCTCTTGAAATGGTAAATTTTGTGTTAGATTGTATGAAAAACAGAATTTCAATCATGATAGAAAACTTGTGAAATTTTATGTTGTCGTTTATCCTCTACATGTATCGGTTAGAAGATTGGTCATGAGCGGCCTACCTATGTGTGTTTGAATTTTGGCGGTTTGCAAATGACATGTTGTACTATTGGTGAATCTTTTATTAATAAGAGAAATATGGAAAGTTGCTACGTTGATTGATTTCTTTCTCTTGGAATGGTGAATTATGTGTTAGCTTGTGTGAAAAAACAAAATGTCAATCATGATAGAAAACTTGTGAAATTTTATGTTGTCGTTTATCTTCTACACGTAGAGATTAGAAGATTGATCATGAGCCCCTACTTGTGCTTGTTTGAAACTTCGCGTTGTGTTTTTTTTTTTTTTTTTTTTTTTTTTGTCAAAGAATCTTCGAGGTTTGCAAATGACAAGTTGTACTATTGGTAAATCTTGGAAATAATTCTTAAAATTGGCTTATAGTCTTCATTTCCCTAGATTGTTTGGTTATGTCGCATACGTAGGACACACACTGACGCTGACATAACTGCATGTGATGAAAGAATTATGTAGGATTATTTGATTAGAGCAATTGATTTTAAGCGGCCAACCTACACTTGTTTGCATATTAGCATTTATAAAACTACAAGTAATACCAATTACGAGTATTGAAAACCCATTTTTTTTTAAATTGACTTACTGTCTTTAGATTTTTAAATTTGTTTGTCATATTCTTACACACGCTGACACTGAACGTCTACAAGTAATGAAAAGGGAGGATCTTGTAGAATCTTTTATTTATTTAATACAGATTGATATCATTCTCTTGAAAACAATGAAAGTCGTTAGACTGTGACAAAAACAAAATAACAATCATACAATCATGAACGAAGACTCATGAATGGTTTTTTTGTCGTTAAGTTGTCGTTTATTCCTTCAATTGTACTGGTTAAAAGATCAATTAATCATGAGAAACATTATGTAAACGTGTTTGAATCTCAGCGGTTGACAAGGGATAAGTTATAATATTGGTAAGTTTTGAATACCCAACAAGTTATTTAAATTGGTTTATAGTGTCCATTATCCAAGATCATTTGACCATGTCAATACCTAGGACACACGCAGTGACACTGACACAGGCACAGCTACACGTAATCAAGGAAATGATCTTGTAGAATTATGTGGAGTTATTTGATATGGGAGCACTTGATCCTGAGTTGCCTACATAAGCTTGTGTGAATCTTAGCTTCTTATTTTCTTTTGCTACTTCGGAAGGTCAACAAAAATAATCAGAACACAAAGAAGCTAAATAACATTCCAACACAAATCTGTTAGCAATGATAAGCCCCTTGACAGCATCAGAAGCTTCATTTATAATATCCAATTGTTCATTTGCTCGGCTCCGAGGTTGGTAAGAGTGTTGGCCTTCATTTGCATCCCTTCTGCATGCTTGATCCTTCCACAAATCCTATTGGGCAGCAGCTTACCATCATGACTTAAGCATTCATGGAGACATGCCCACTGGTGGTTTCTTGGAAGATATTAATAACTTTCAGGCAGTCACTCTCGATTTTCAGGTTAATCCAATTCTTGTTGTAGGACACGGTTAAGCCTCTTTAGGTGCTCCATATCTCACTCTCCAGGCTTGTGCAGCCTCTAAGCCTACCAATGAAGCTCTGCTTCCAATCTCCATTAGTGTTTCTGAAGACACCTCCAATTCATGCTTTATTATTTTCAAACCTCACACAACCATCAACGTTCAGCTTAATTGACCTGTCACGGGAAGACTCCAATTAGTACCAGAATTATGGAGGTTAAAGACGAAAAGTGCAGCTTTGAGAGGAAAGCTTCATGTGTGAGCTGAATCTGCATTTTGATTCTCTTCGCATAAGTCATGTCAGTATCACACTTGCCATTAAAAACGAAACAATTTCTTCTAATCCCAATAATCCAAAGATTAGCAACAAATAAATCACAGTGATCATAACAAAAAAATCTCATCTTTCTTCTTGATATTAAGCAAGATACGATTATAAAGTCTCCAACTAGAGCCCTAGTTAAGCCAAGAATGACCCTATAGCATACCCCAAATGTTCTCAACTTTAGTACAAGTTCTGAAAATATGGTCCAACAATTAAACCACAAAGGCTTCAAGTATCAATATCATTGAGCCCCTTCTCTTTATACTAGCATTACACAACAGTTTACCATGCAGAATAGTGGAAAGAAATCTGATAATCTTGTTTGGGACTCTTAAGTTTCCAAATGCTTACCCAACCACCAGATGAACAATGTTAATCCTAATGGAGCCTACTGTGAAGGTTCCAGAACTGGAACCTTTCCAAAAGGAATAGTCCAGGGTAGCACTCAAAGAGCGAATAATGATACTATAATATCACTTTTAGCCTCTTCATCGATGAGATGCACAATGGGGTTAATGTCCAATGCCCCTCCTCATTAATAAGGTCATAGACCTTCAAGTTGAGAAGACCAAGTTCAAAGGAGGCCCTATGGTTTTCTCCCCACACCACAAGTCATTCCACACATAATTATTAACGCCATTGACAATGCTCCATAGAAGATTACCTCTAAGGAAGGTTTTAGTCAACTAAATACATTTTTACACAGAAGAGCAGCTAGCCTTGGCTTTAGCAGAACCTACATTGTAAATTTTCAAATACTTTTTTTTTTTAATAATATTACACCAGAGTTCTTTTCCAAAGCTAACACCCCACCCCAACTTAGCAAGAAGAGGCATGTTCAGAAATCTAGCCTTTTTAACACCCAAACCACATCTCTCTTTAGATAGACAAACAATGTCCCAATTAACAAGTTGAATTTTTCTCTTCTCAGTCGGGTCACCCCAAATAAAATCCCTGCAAATTTTATTAATCTTGTTGTACACACTAAAAGGGAGGGGTATAACATGCATACTATAAGAAGAAAATGAAACAAGGACACTTTACAAAGCACCACTCTCCCTGCAACCGAAAACATTTCTTTTCCAACTAGAGAGCTAAGATTCATCTCGGTGATGATATCAGCAACATTATTCTTATTAAAGGTAAAGTAATACAATTGGCGAGCCTTGAAAATTCAACTATTTTTTTAAAATGACTTATAGTCTTTTACTTCTTTCAAATTTATTTGTCATTTTCATACTTAAAACACAAACTGACATTGACACATTTGCATGTAATGAAAAGGGGTATCCACTTTTTAGAATCTCCTAGATTTATCTTGAATTAAAAGATACAAAATTTCATACAATAAGTCAATTATTCACACGAAACAGCGCTCAAAGTTGTTTCCATTTTCCTTGTACTAAAATGTATCCCATCGTAAGATCCAAACAAAACATTTCCTTCACTCAAGCTTGCATTTTCCTTTTCGTAGAACTTGAATGTTCCTCTTATGCTCACATATGAATCTCCTTATTTGGTCTGTCAAAGTCGATTTTGTTGATGGTTTTGACTTGTCATTGGAAGCCACGAATTTGAATATTAAGAAAGATATTTTAGAATGGATTATTTATCAAACCAAGACTTTAAAACTATATGTATAGTTTGGAATGGGGGTTAGGTACATTTTCTAAGACTCTAAGAATTTGATACATGCATTCTTATTAGTAGTTTCAGATATGTACATACTAATTACAATAATATACTTAGTTTGCATATGTACAACTCTTTTGAGTTTCATCGATTGCAGTCTAAGAATATTTGTACATTAGATGTAAAATAAATAATCATACGAGAAAAATGTAAATGTGAAAAAAAAAACTATCAACCGAATAAAATTTATTTATCGATAAACGAATTATATATATATATTTATCAATAAGTAAATAATCTCACTAAGCCAAAAAAATATTATAGTTCCAAGAATATTCGTTTATCGAGGTTTTCGTATGTTGAATTATTTGACAAGAACAATTGATCATGAGTGCCTACCTACGCATGTCTGGAAACTTAGCGTTTAGCAAACGACAAGTAATACGTCTTGAAAATACAAAAGTTGCAATCTTAATTGATTTTATTGTCTTGGAAATGGTGGTATTTGTATTAAATGTGTATAAAAGAGCAAAATTGCAATCATGCAATACCAAGAAGAAAGAATACTCGTGAAACAGTATGTTATTGTTTTCCCTCCATTAATCGTAGCGGTTGCAAGATCAATTGATCCCGAGCACTACATGTGTTTGAATCTTAGCGGTTAGTAACAAGGGTTCAAGAATACCTTTCAGATTCAAAGTTGTGGTTTAACTTGTCGCGTAATTGTCCTTTAGGATTGGAATAGATATAGTAATCTGGAACATTGTTCGGGACCAGCTTAGTAATCCATTTTGATACTCTTTTAGGATAAGAGAGCCTATGAAAGTGTATTGGGTGCATATTTTCCTAACTCTTGTCGCCTTTGTTTAAGAATTATGCTAGTTTGCTGTTGCTGATTATTGATGTTATCATGGTATGTTCTTAGCATATGTGTAAACGATGCATGTGCCATCACATATATTCAGAGCTTATCCACCACAGAAGCTCAAATGAATTGTTTTGTTGTTCTAAATATAGATTCCCTAATGGATACTGAGCTAGGTAGGATCGGTCAACTTCATTGTGAAAAACCCTTAGGGTTTGTGCAAAAACACTCAAGAACAAACAAGAATAAACCAGAGAAGGATACAAAAAAAAAAACAGAGAGAGAGAGAGAGAATCAATTGAACAACCGTAAGGCTCCTAATTGTGTGAATTAGGTAACTTAGAGTTTCATATACCCTTGTTATACAGAAGAAACCAACAGTCAAAATGATCCTCATACATTGAGTTAAATGATAGCATGTGCGTCACTATTTCTCTTATTTCATTTTCCGTCCTTCATTTATTGTAAGCTTAAGTATTAGAAGAGACACAGTTAAATGTTGAAGATGACTATAAACATCAGAACAATTTTTACCCGTAGAGCTCATACTCAGATGTGTGATCATTAGGGCACCCATCCGCTTTAGGTAATGCCAGTCCTTCAAGGTGAACTAAAGGTGCAAGTGCACTTTTGTAGGAGATAATGAAAATGGAGTAGGCTTCATTAGAAGTCTGTTTTTACAGATCTTACGTAATTTCAATTGACTTGGGGTTTCATTTTATTTATTTTTTGGGTTATGTGAATATCCTTTTTTTTCCTGAATTTGGGCCACATATAATACTGCTTCTTACTCCTGTATTGTTTTTGTCTGATACATTGGTGTTTAAGGATGTTCATAAATTGTGGAATGTATTATATTTTAGAAAATATACTATGTTTGCCTAATAGTAGAAAAAACTCACCACATTATAGGTCCTGATATGAGGCGTTTGTTTTAACATATAAAAAAAGATTCATCAAACATAGATTTTGGAACCAAACCTGATCACGCCATTCGAGGGGAATAGACATTGCATGGACCTTTTTTTTAGACTTACACATTGCATGAACTTGGTTAATCTTGATCTAATCGAGTTTTTGGGGAACCTTTTGAACCCTGTTACCACTATTTAGTTACTTGCTATTTGGATCAAATACTTCATCAGACTGCTGAATTCAGTATTATGTGGTTCTTCCCTTTCTCCTTGTAATGCATTTTATCGGAAACCTTCTAGTGAGAATAGATTTCTTTTGCTCGTGAATATTTATGTTAGAAGTCTCTTCTCTGGCATTACTGTGATAAGATTCTCAAGTAATAGAAACGAAATGCATTGGTAATGAATTAGAATTAGGTGCAACATTCTGCCTCTTATCCTAATTCAATTAATGGTAAATCTTCATTTGAATCAGCTGCAATTACTCTTATTTGTACTATTAGGTTGCTATACTTTTTTCTTCTTGTCGTCGTTGATAGTGGTAAATTATTCGATGCAGGCTAAGCCTACTACTCATATGGCCACTACTGTTGCTCCTGCCAAGCGCAAATTCGAAACCCTAATAACTAAAGGTGCTGATAACAACTCCCTTTCTGCGGACAACAACGCAAACAGAAAACAGAATGTGGAGTACACGTGTAGACTATGCCAGGTAACCGCCACCTGCGAGCAAGGTCTTGTGGAGCATCTCAATGGGAAGAAGCACAAGTCAAAGGAACATTCTCTCTCCAAAGGCGGCAGCAGCACATCAGCCAGTGTGATGATGCAGGAGGCCATACCCAGAAGAAAATGTCTGGAAACTCAAGTGAACAGATTTTTCAAACTACTAACAATGAGAAGGCAAATCAGAAGAACAAGGGTTTATTGGAAAAACTCGATGGAGTCACCGCTGAGGATTCTAAAATGGTGAACGTCGTTGATGATGATGATGAGGAGGAGGATGAGGAGGAGAGTGAAAAAGAGATGCCGGCTGAGTTTAGGAATTATTTCAGGTGCTGGTGCGTGATCTGTAGCATTGGGACTGTGAACAAGTCGTCGATGGATGCACATTGCGCTGGGAGGACACACAGGGCTAATTTGCTTAAAAATGACGGTAGTCTCATTACTATAAAGAGAAAGCCTAAGAATTCTAGGTTTGGCGCCGATGGGAACAAGATGAGGGGAGAAACAGAAGGAAAGGTGACTGATGCTGCTTAGCAGAAAAAATGATGATGCTGATGAGAAAGGGATCGTCGGATGGGAGTGTTGTGAATGGGAGCTCATGAATTGCTTAATCTTCTTCTTCTAGAGCTTTTTTCTTCCCATCTTATCTCTAGAGTTTCTCTATAATATATATACCTGCTTTAATTAAATTTTATTTTGATGGTTTGTAAACTTGGAACATGAGCCTGAGTTCAAAGGGCTCAAAGATTTCTCCTCCATGTTTAAGACAGTTGAATTTATAATATCCTTATTTTCAGACAAATTTGGTTTTGTTATTTCATAGTAGTTTTGTTATTTGAAAATTTTAGTGTTTGTGTGACGACATAGACTAGAGTCTCCTGTATGAAGATTGAGAAATATCGCAGTTCACAAAAATGAGCCTGTTGGTGGAGTTCTAACCTTAAGGCTTGTTTGGATAAAGTATAAGAAAGATGTGTATATTGCATATGGATTGTATTAAATGTGAACATGTTGCTTATGCGGTACACAAACGTGGTACATGAGACAACGTGTATAATTTGCCCATATGCATACCTCCTTATACCTTCCCCAAACAAGGCTTAAGAGTAATGATCTCAGTCTTGGAAACTGGAATTCTGAACAACCACCTCGAAGTGCCTTGTTTGTCAACAATGGCAATATCATGGTCAGACGCGTAACCACATTTGTGTGTTAGCCATTTACTGCAGTACATATCAAGTAAGTACTTAGTCAGAAGCTCGGAGAGAAACTCCATGGTCTAATGGGTGAGATTTAAGACTTAAGGGTTTGCCCTTTTGAGGTCTCAGATCCAAAATCTCATGGCAACCAATAATTCTTGGGGCATTGTGAATTTAGTCGAAGTGCGCGCAAACTAGTCCCGGAGGTCTTATATCCAAAATTCCACGGCGACCAATAATCTTTGGGCCACCGTGAATTTAGCCAAAGTGAGCGCAAGCTGGCCTGTAGGACTCAGATCCAAAATCCCACGGCACGGCCATCTCCCTCAATGATCGGAGAAAGCATGCGTTAATGATCACTCGATTTCATCAACTTTTATACTAGCTTTTATTTATGTCGCTCTACAGCTCACTGTGGTTCCGAACATCTGCATCATAAAACACACCTATCGTGTTTGATTTTATCATACTAGTCATATGACTACTATGTTAAAAGATGATGCTAACAGAATATTCACGAAAAAAATACCAGAATCGTGCATGTTTCACGAACAATGAGCATATGGAGCTACTCAAAACCACTTTCTCCTAGCCTTACAGAAAATAGCACTCTTGAAATTGCAATAAGAGCTAGTAGTAGTTCCTAGCCCACCTGTGCCCATCACATTTAATTGGGTTCAAACCTGCTCGTTTAACTAAATGGGTTAATATTGCCCGTCACTTGAACCCGCATATTAAGAGGAGGAGGAGGAGGGGGGAAACCAACATGTCTCTTTCGAACTTGTCATTATTAATTTTAATTTTGAATTACATGTTTTATGAAATAAATCACTACTGAACTCTCTTATACCGTCGTGAGTGAAAAGCAACAAAAAAAAGAGAGAAAAACAAATTGTGAAAACGTCGCCTCTCGGTTTCAACGAGGGAAACAGAGAACCTCCACGGCAACCAATAAATCACTACCATTAATCGACTGCAAACTTCATTCAGCACACACCACATACTATCAACTTTCTTCACGTGAACTATATTTTCAAAAAAACTAACAGTGGATGGATAACATGACACAAAGTTGGATTTGTATAAAATTATTTGTCTTCTACTTGGTATTATTGTGCACAACTGCACATGTATTGTAGTACAACGGTGATTTTAGATGATCGTAAAGCATTGTAGTGCGATAGTACTACTAGACTAGTAGTGTGTAGTTCCTCTGTATAAAGGAACATTCCCTTAGTAAAGAGTCATCTCTCTTCTACACTAGTAAGTGTGTAGTTCTTTCTGTATAAAGGAACATTCCCTTAGTTAAGAGTCATCTCTCTTTTGCATCTTCTTCTCTCTAGTACTGCGTTCTCTCTTCTAATATCAGATTTGAGAGTCGAAAAAAAATGTGTGTTCCTATTTCACTCAGGAATGGTAGAATTTCAAAAATAGGGAAAGAATCGTGGAGTTCTATAGTATGCTTCCATGTGATTGTGCTCGACGAGTTTACTAATGTGGCAAGAAGATTCGTCCTTTCTTTACAACAGGGAGACTGGGAGAGGGACCTGCCCTATTGGGTCAGGAGCAATTGCTCTCTACTTGCTGATACAATGTCATTCTCACTGAATCCAATTCTGGACGCAAGCAATAGTCATCTAAGCGCGATGATCATATTATGATGCCAATTGGGTGGCCATGAACCAAATAGATGTGTCTTCTATAGTTGGGGACGTAGTATAAAGCAGGATGATAGGAAGAACCAATACAAAGCATGAGGAACATAATCCCTCATAAGAAAAGTCGTACTTATATACTAATAGAGTTTGGTCATTGGTGTGTTTTTACTGATTCAATGAGTAATTTTAGCGGACTAGCAGCCCTTAGATAAGCAAAGATTGAAAAGTTCGTGTTCCTTCCCAACTTACTTTTGTATCATCTACAACTCTGATGATTTGGTGGAGATTGACTTTAGCCACGGATTAATGATTTAATCCACTGGTATACAACAGAGAAAGTGTCTGCATGGGTTAAAGACAAAAAATAAACTTTAGTGGTACTACATTTGTTTCTCTGAATCTTCTGATAGCAGATTTGCTAGCGTACACACACACACAAGCAGTTACACACACAACACAGCAGTTGGGTTCTTCCCAATTGATTTCTCAATCGATTAACCTCTGAAAATCACACACATACATTGTTTTGTAGAGATTACTAAATGCAAAAGACACCTACCTCCCCCCAAAAAAGTATTTAGTACGCTACCCTCCCCTTAAAAACATGTAATGACATAAAAACATAAAAAGAAATAGTACTAATTAATACTACTTTCTGACATAGTCTTCAAGGTAACCCGGAGGGCGTCGGGCTCGATGTCCATGTCTCGGGGCCGTGTCGCCAAGTGGATGTGCATCCGTATCAACTCCCCCCGGATAACAACCGTCTTGTCCTCAAGGCGGAAGTAGGAGCGGTGTGCGCCCAAAGCGGCTTTTGTCAGACCCTGCAAGACCACCCATGAATCCCCATGCTTAACCTTTAGTGTCATCTTGGCATAATCAATAAGGACTTCGCCGAATTGTTGGAGCCACTGCGCCCTCAAAACGAGCTGCGATTCTTGGAACTCGAGGAGTAACAATTCAGCCAAAAATGTGTGCCCCTGAAGATCAATCGCAACTTCACTACAAGTTGTATCACAATGGAGACAGTCCCCGTTACCGACTGCAACTTTGAAAGCTGGGGTGGCCTTAAGTGGTAACTGCAACTTCTCGGCCAATGCAGGATGGATGAAGTTGTGTGTCGCTCCGCTGTCAATAAGAACGGATACCTCGCGACCCCCAATGTACCCTAGGAGTCGTAGAGAAGTCATCTGGTCACTGCTGATCAGCGTGAAAAGAGTGGATGCATCAGCTGCAACGACGAACTCTTCCTGAGGCGGCGGAACAGTGTCGTCGCATCCCAAAAGTAAAAACTTCCCATCGCACTTGTGACCGCGATAATACCGCTGATTGCAATTGTAGCATAAACCCTGTCTCTGCCGTTCCTGTTGTTCAGCCAGTGTGAGTCGCTTGATCGGCGGTGTAGACGCAACTGGAGTTGGAGCCTTGGTCTGAGACACTACTGTCGACTGCGCATGAACTGGTGTGGAGGAAACCGTGACTGCGGTTGGCGCTCGAATCGCATCCAATTCACGAGCGAGACTAAAGGCGGCGGTGATGGTTTGTGGGTTACGCAACGTCAACTCACGCCCCAACGGCGGCTTAAGGCCAGAAGTAAAAATAGAAATGAGCTGGTCGTCTAACACCGTGTCAATTTTGTTCAGCAACTTTTCAAATTCGTTCTGATAAGCCAATACTGTCGTGTGCTACTGCAATTTAGACAGTTGTCCAAAATAATCATGATAATAATCATTATCAAAACGAATTGTTACCTCCTCAAGGAAAGAGGCCCACGTAGTGAATCGAAACCTGGCCTCACGATAACGAAACCAGTCAGCAGCATCACCATCCAATAACACGCCGACGAGTTGCAGTCCTTCCGTAGACAGAATCCGATAATAGTTGAAATATTGTTGAACTTTAAATACCCAAGTGTGCGGATCAATACCGGAGAATTTCGGCGGCTCCACCCGTAGCTTGTGTCCTCGTTCGTCATGTCGTAGTGCACGACGAGCACCGTGGCGATTGCCATACCGCGGCTGCTCCGGTGTGCCCCAATCGTCGAGGTCGCCGTATAGGTGGTCAGTGGTGTCCCAAGGATTGGCCTCGTAATCAATTCGGCGTCGACCCGTGTTATAGTTGCGTATCGCGGGTGGAGGGCGTGGAACAACCCTTGGTGGGTGGCGACGAACTGTAGTGGCCGGCCAACCAGCATCGTCAAGCTCTTGGAAGGCTCTCTGGTGACGTAGCGGAGGAAGGTCCCGTTGATCTGCTACAGTACGTAACCCAGATAGTCGGTCTGGGGTAGTGCCCAACCCGGATCTGTATGGTGGCGGGTCGGATTATGGCGACCAAATCTGGGTCGCGGTTGGAAGCTTGCCTCAGAGTCGTCCTCGTCGAAGTCAGACGCCGAGGCGGATGGGTGTGGGGAATCGACGATAGGGTCGTGGTTGCGGCGGCGTGGCTGGAGGAAGGCACCAGTTCTGGTGTGGAGGTCGCCGGCGATCTGGTGATAGAGGAGTTTGGCTATGTTCGGCGGCGGTTGAGGGTTGGACGAGGATGGTTTTTGAGTGGTTTTGATCGGGGATGGTGGTGGTGTGGGTGAGCGGTTTCGTGGTTGCTCCAGGGCCTGCAATTTGGGTTCAAGCGCGGCAAATCGCTTGTCGAGTTCTTCCGTCAATTTCTTCATCACTTGATCCGTGATTTGTTGCACGAAATTGTCGGGTAAGTCGGTAACTTTCGTCATGGTTCACCAGTTGATTGTGGTGAATGCTCGATGAAAGCACCAATTTGATAGCAGATTTGCTATGGTACACACACACACAAGCAGTTACACACACAACACAGCAGTTGGGTTCTTCCCAATTGATTTCTCAATCGATTAACCTCTGAAAATCACACACAGACATTGTTTTGTAGAGATTACTAAATGCGAAAGACACCTACCTCCCCCAAGAAAGTATTTAGTACGCAACCCTCCCCTTAAAAACATGTAATGACATAAAAACATAAAAAGAAATAATACTAATTAATACTAACCCGGAGGGCGTCGGGCTCGATGTCCACGTCTCGGGGCCGTGTCGCCAAGTGGATGTGCATCCGTATCATCTTCTTAGTGCACTGTTCAATGAATCACTTCTGACTCGGTGATCTGGCTAGTAAAACAATGACCCTCCAAAGGAAAGATTCAGGAGAAATAGATCTAGTTTGAGTTATGCTGCAAAGTTGGGCGCTGTGACAACCTGGGAGCGGTTGACTTTGACTATGACATTAGCTATCAACCTACAAAGAAGCTCGCAAAATAGATTGGGAGGTAGAGATATTTGTGATACATCGTGCTAATGGTATACAGTTCTAGTTGTGCAATAAGAATGGAGATCGTCTACTTGGCGTATCAAACAATGGCAGAAGTTTAAGTTTTCTTGATGCATGTGTGATGCTGTAAACTAAAAGCATTGCGAGTTCTCAGTCGGCAAGCTCAGTAGGTGGAGCCATAAACTGCAGATCTTCATCCTCGTAACCGTCCCAACCATTCTTGCTTCTCTGACTGGCCATTGCCAGTTCCATCCTATTCCTGACAAATGCTCCAGGGTTTCGCCATTGTAGACTTGATGAAATTACCACTGCATCTGCATCAATCATCAGTAAACTACTAAACATTTCATCCCAGATGAGAACTGATATGCCCATTCAGGGAATAAACTACGAAAACTCCACTGATCTATATATGAACACAACACAGTTAGTTTTTGGGTATATATTAGTTCTTTCTCACCGTGGATAAGGACCAACAAGGCTATAAGTTTTGAAATTGATTTGTCAACACCACACTGCAATTCATACGGTCATACTCTGACCGTCTGGCGCAAATGCTAGGAAGCATGGACACCCCCAAAATTGTCATGCCCGTGTCGGACACTCGTACGACACTCCAACATACGTGTCCGGCAGGCGTGTTCGGGTATAATGGAGAGTTTTATTAGAGTTTTATTAGACTGTACACTTAAGGGACATGTCACCGACAACAGACGTCCATACGGGTTGTTTAATGAAAATTTTAAACTTTAAATGGGTTAAAATGTAATTAGGCAAAAGTAGGATAAAATATATTATATTATATAATGATTGAAATATATATATATGTATATATATATATACATATATGTACACACACACACACACATATATTAGAATAATGTTCATGTATCCCTGTCGTGTCATCTACTAATTTGTTTGAAAATGGCATATTTATGTCTGTTCCCTTATCATATCAGACACTCATATCTCGATCCGTGCTTCTTAGGTTTGCGCTTTACTTTGGAAGGTGCCCATCTGTCATATGGCTAGCCAGTGGTAAAACCTAAGGAATCATGTCTCTGATCAGGTGAACAATAAAACCTCCACACAGCCACATAAATTACCTGAACCCAACTCCGAGGAATTAGATAATAGTCCACAAGTTATCTAAATTATTATGCTATCACATACTCGAGTGAACAGAACTGTGACGACCCGGTCACAATTTTAATAATATAATATCGATTTAATGATGAAATCGCGATTTACCGTCAATCCGTCTGACACTTTCAGACGTCAAAAACTCAACCACCAGGACACACAGTCCACCAGACTACATTTTTACTCAGCTATATGATAAATTGGTACGTTACCGAAATTACTAAAAAGTTACACCAGCTGGTCAAAAGTGACATTTTATAAATATCTGACCCAAAATAGTAATTTACAACAAACCGCTAAACACAGCTAAAAACTAAATAGTTAACTAAAAATATAATTTCTAGCAACTACTCCGCGATCCAGTCGCGCTCCGGCTCAACCTGTAAAATAGCCCAGCAGGTACCGCCTAACCACTGGCGTAGAAATGTAAAATCTACTTAACACAACAGCCAGTTATTGTGATTCTTTCAGAAATCCTTCAAATATTCAAGTCAGTTATTACACATCGGCATGCGGCACCAAATACACAAACAGCGTGATTTATCAATCACCAGTTAATCAGCAGATAGCTAAAAAACTGTAAAATCACACCAGCAGTATATACATGTATAGACTGTAACTGCAGAAACGTAGAAGTTAGATTTCCCCTACCTCAGATAAAGCTATCCAAACCAGTCGTCTAGCAGCAGCGAACTCACACAACTATTCACCATTTTCTTGCTCAAAAACGTGTTCTACCCAACTCTCTAACTCTCTGCTCGTACCAAAAAACATGTTACTAACTAACAAACATTACCATCTTCAACTTGATTACCCAAAACCATCCTCAAAGCCCGCTGGAAGCTGAAAATTAGAGACTACCTATTCAACTTTGAGTTCTCTGAACGTGAAGAACATGAATGCCCAAAATAAGCTTTTGAGTCCTTTTTATTTTGCTAACAACCCTTCTTGGAGAATAAAAGCATTACTACAACACACATGTGGCATGGTGACTCATCAAAATCATAACCAGTAAAATTTGAGCACCTACTAACAACAAAACTATGACTAACCACCTAGTAACATATACAATTACAACAGATATGGTCAAAACCAATTTACTTGGCTCTGAAGAAATCTTACAAGCATGAAACCTAAAATTTCTTACTGATAGTTAGCATGTCTTCTAAATTCAATAAAAAAATACTAAATAATAATCACAAATTATTAATCAAAAACACATTTTTTTACAATACATTTTTTTACAATACAATACTTATCATGTCTTATCAAATATGTTATAAAATATCCCTGCATCTTATCCCGACTTATATTCGGCTCTAACCAAACACTCAGCAGAAAAATATTTATCATGACTTATTCCAGAGTAATTATTTCACAGTATATCAATTTTTATCATTTATCCAAACGAGGCCTTGTGGTAAATGTTATACCGACGATGATAAACAATTGTTGGCTCCCCAAATTAGAGGATAGTAAGGTTTCAAAAAAAAAAAAAAAAATCTCAACAAAACAGAGGATGGTAAGAAACAATCAAGTGGTTGCAGCGTACGAAGAACCTCCCTTATCGATAAAAGGAAACGCAAGAGAGAAAGATCCAAGTGAAAAATGGGATGATGGTCGTGATTAGTACCACTAGTTCGAAAATGTAACGGAAAGCCAAATTCAATCTCGGCGGTTGGATACATATCTAAGCTGACCCAACAACATCATCATCATTATGCACCTTCGCTCTACTCCCTGAGAGCATCTCCAACTCATTGCTTTTTCCCCCTCCCCCTCCCCCCACGGGCCCACGATTTTCCCCTCCCCCTTCCGCTCCCCTTCCGCCAAACTACTAATCATCTCCAACCCATTTCTTCCCTCCCCCCACCAAAAAAATTAATTTATAATATATATTTAATGATTTAAAAATGAATTATTAATACCAAAAAAAGTAAATGAAAAATTGTTTACCAATGTGTATATTTATATGTATACACACACGCGTACATACACAAAAAAATATGTTAATAATATTAAAAATTATAATAATACTAATAATAATTAAAATAATATTAACAAACAAAACTTTTATTCGAGAAAATAACGATTACAAGTCCGAAAAAGTCGTTATTACAAGAAATAAAATTAAACACTAATACAAAAATGCAAGGAGTAGAGCGATAAAACAAACAAACTGAAATAAACCAACCTAACAACAATTACAAGTTCTTTCGTTCGTTGAAAGGATTAAATTTAAAAAAAAAAACAAGATAACGATGACTTTTCGTAAATATACTTTGCAACAATCGTGTGAATACACTATTAATTTAAAAACTAATAAAAAAAATATTAATCATAATAATAAAATACAAAATATAATCAATAAATATTAGTATGTGTAATTAAAATTATCAAATATTCAATTAATTAATCATTCCATGTAGGGGGAGGGGGAGGGGATGTCCATGGGGAAATCCCCCCTTACCATCCCTCACCCAAGGCAAAATTTATCCCCATAGCACCCCCTCCCCCCATGGGGTTGGAAATGAACCGTATTTTTATAAGATTTTCCCCTTCCCCCTCCCCTTCCCCCCATGGGGTTGGAGATGCCCTGAGAACAACAAAACAAAATCGCCTCTCTAAACCCCACCACCAACCATCTTCTCACTCACACACCTAAACATGGACCAATGCAGATGAGGACCGGGAGAGACGACGCCGACAAATCGCCTTACCTACCACCCTCCCAATCCTCCTCCGCCGCTGCTGCTGCCATGTTCGGCGATCAAGGTTTGGACTAAAACCTACTTCAAATTGATCATTAAATCCATCTTCCGATGTGGGTTTGATCTTGATTTCTCCGATCTTTGATTAATTTTTCTGGGTTCCTCTGCAGGTGGGTTTTTCGGGAACAGCCTCGTGACTGAGTCGCTGGACTTGGACGTGAGGACTCTGCTGGTGGCGAGAGAAAGGGAGAAGATGAAGATCCGGGAGGAGATCCTACAGGGTGCGGTCTTGCGGCGGCGAGAGCTCGAGGCTGAAGTGATCTCCGAGTTGATGATGGAGACGGATGAGCTCAAGCGCCGCCGCGTCGCCACCGCCGGAGAAGGGCGGCTCCGGTCTCGAGCAAGCGTGAGATGTTCGGGTTGGGAGTTGCTCGTGAGAGCTCGTCAGCGGCAATGATTCGGCTGGAGCCGGTGGCGGCTGCCGGAGAAGTTCCATTTCAGAGGCAGACACGAGCTGCATCTGCTTTTGCATCTGCTGCTAAACCAAGCAATGAAGGTTCTAGCAAAGGATATGTTATCTCATTGGTGAGTATTGAAAATCCCAACTATATTTTATATTGTTTTGGCTGTGTGTATACCTAGGACATACACTGACACTCACACTGACACAGTTACATGTGATGAAAATAGAGGGTCTAATGGATAGTTATGTTACCGTGATTTTCTTTGTTCGTTTGATCATTACTCTACTCATATTTAAGTGGATTTGGTTCATTAAATGTGTTGTAACTATTATGAAATTGTCGTTCATATTTCGATGTTTTGAGTGTGCGGATTGGTGAGGAAGTAGTGCCATGAGAGCGCGGGTTGTGCGCTGTTATTAATAAGAGAAATATGGAAAGTTGCTATGTTGATTGATTGATTACTTTCTCTTGGAATGGTGAATTTTGTGTTAGATTGTTTGAAAAACAAAATTTCAATCATGATGGAAAACTTGTGAAAGGTTATCTTGTCATTTATCCTCTATATAAACGTAGCGGTTAGAAGATTGGTCATGAGCGGTGTGCCTATGGGTGTTTGAATCTTGGCAGTTTGCAAATGACAACTTGTATTATTGGTGAATCTTGAAAATAATTATTAAAATTGGCTTATAGTCTTCATTTACCAAGATTGTTTGGTTATGTCCCATACTTAGGACACACAGTGACGCTGACATAACTACATGTGATGAAAGTTAGGGATCTTATAGAATTATGTGGGATTATTTGATGAGAGCAATTGATTTTAATCGGCCTACCGACGCTTGTTTGCATATTAGCATTTAGAAAACGACAAGTAACACCAATGACGAAGTCTTGAAAACCCATTTTTTTTAAATTGACTTATTGTCTTTACAGTTTTCAAATTGTTTGTCATATTTTTACACACGCTGACACTAAACGTCTACAAGTAATGAAAAGGGAGGATCTTCTAGAATCACGTAATTATTTAATACAGATTGATGCTATTCTCTTGAAAACGGTGAAATTTGTTAGAAAGTGACAAAAACAAAATAACAATCATACAGTCATGAAAGAAGACTCATGAATTGTTTTTTTGTCGTTATGTTGTCGTTTATTCCTTCAATTGTACTTGTTAGAAGATCAATTAATCATGAGCAACATCATGTAAGTGTGTTTGAATCTTAGCGGTTGACAAGGGATAAGTTATAATATTGGTGAGTTTTGAATACCCAATAAGTTATTTAAATTGGTTTATAGTCTCCACTATTCCAAGACCATTTGACCATGTCCATATCTAGGACACACACAGTGACACTGACACAGCACAGACACAGCTACACATAATGAAGGAAATGATCTTCTAGAATTATGTGGAATTATTTGGTATGGGAGAAATTGATCCTGTGCCTACATAAGCAAGTGTGAATCTTAGCTTCTTATATTCTTTTTCTACTTCGGAAGGTCAACAAAAAATTAATCAGAACACAGAAGCTAAATAAACATTCCAACACCAATCCGTTAGCAATGATAAGCCCCTTGACAGCATCAGGACCTTCATTTAAAATCTCCAATTGTTCATTTTCTCGGCTCCCAGGTTGGTAAGAGTGTTGGCCTGCATTTGCATCCCTTCCCGCATGCTTGATCGTTCCGAAAATTCTATTGGGCAGCAGCTTACCATCATTGACTTAAGCATTCATGGACACATGCCCACTGGTGGTTTCTTGGAAGATATTAATAACTTGTAGGCTGTCACTCTCGATTTTCAGGTTGATCCAATTCTTGTTGTAAGACACGGTTCAGCCTCTTTAGATGCTCCATATCTAACTATACAGGCTTGTGCAGCCTCTAAGCCTACCAATGAAGCTCAGCTTCCAATCTCCATTAGTGTTTCTGAAGACACCTCCAATTCGTGCTTTATTGTTGTCGAACCTCACACAACCATCAACGTTCAGCTTAATTGACCTGTCACATGAAGACTCCAATTAGTACTAGAATTATGGAGATTAAAGAAGAAAAATTCAGATTTGAGAGGAAAGCTTCATGTGTGAGCTGAATCTGCATTTTGATTCTCTTCACATAAGTCATGTCAGTATCACACGAGCCATTAAAACGAAACAATTTCTTCTAATCCCAATAATCCAAAGAATAATAACAAATAAATCACAGTGATCATAACAAAAAAACCTCATCTTTCTTCTTGATATTAAGCAAGATACGATTATAAAGTCTCCACCTAGAGCCCTAGTTACGCCAAGAAGGACCCTATAGCATACCCCAAATGTTCTCAACTTTAGTACAAGTTCTGAATATATGATTTTGGTCCAACATTTAAACCACAAAGGCTGCAAGTATCAATATCATTGAAGCCCCTTCTCTTTTACTAGCATTACACAACAGTTTACCATGCCGAATAGTAGAAAGAAAGAGGGTAAGCTTGTTTGGGACTCTAAGTTTTCAAATGCTTACCCAGCTACCTGATGAACAATGTCAATCTTAATGGAGCTGTAGCAACTGTGAAGGTTCCAGAACAAGAACCTTTCCAAAAGGGATAGTCCAGGGTAGGACTCAAAGAGCGAATAATTATACTATAATATCACTTTTAGCCTCTTCATCGATGAGATGCACAATGGGGTTAATGTCCACTGCCCCTCCTCATTTATAAGGTTATAGACCTTCACGTTGAGAAGACCAGGTTCAGGAGGAGGCCCCAAGGCTTTCTCCCCACACCACCAGTCATTCCACACATAAATATTAACGCCATTGCCCATGCTCCATAGAAGATTATCTCTAAGGAAGGTTTTAGTCAACTAAATAGATTTTAACATAGGAGAGTATCCAGACTTGACTTTAGCAGAACCCAAATTGTAAATTTTCAAATACTTCTTTTTAATAATATTACACCACAGTTCTTTTCCAAATCTAACACCCCACCCTAACTTGGCAAGAAGAGCCAGGTTCAGAACTCTAGCCTTTTTAACACCCAAACCCCATTTCTTTTTAGATAGACAAACAATGTCCCAATTAACAAGTTGAATTTTTCTCTTCTCAGTCGTGTCACCCCAAATAAAATCCCTGCAAATTTTATTATTCTTGTTGTACAAACTTACAAGGAGGGGTATAACCTGCATACTAAAAGAAGGAAATGAAACAATGACACTCTTGCAAAACACCACTCTCCCTGCAACGGAAAACATTTTACTTTTCCAACTAGAGAGCTAAGATTCATCTTGGTGATGATATCAACAACATTATTCTTATTAAAGGTAAAGTATTACAATTGGCGAGACTTGAAAATTCAACTATTTTTTAAAATAACTTACAGTCTTTTACTTCTTTCAAATTTATTTGACATTATCATACTTAAAACACACATTGACATTGACGCATTTACATATAATGAAAAGGGATATCTACTTTTTAGAATCTCCTAAATTTATGTTGAATTATAAGATACAAAGTTGCGATCTTGAATATTTTTTCCCCTTGGAAATGGTGGATTAGTGTTAGATTGAGTGGAAAAAAACTAAAATCATGAAAGAAGACTCCTGAAATGGTATGTTATAATTATGTTGTCGGTTATCCCTCCAATCGTTGCCGGTTAGAGGTCAATTGATCTCGGGGGGCTCCCCTATGCATGTTTGAATCTTAGCGGTTAGCAAACGACTAGTTATATCAGGTGAATCTTGAAAATCCAACTATTTCTTTAAATTGGCTCATGGTCTTCCTTTTTCTAAGATTGTTTGACTCTGTTCATACCTACCACACACACACTAACATTAATACATCCACATGTAATGAAGGAATGTGATATTTAAGAATTCGAGCAAAAGCTCGATAACCAATTGAATATCAATTCTATGAATATAGCAGAAAAAGTACCTATAACTTAATACACCCAAGAAAAAACCTCGATTTCTCTAAAAAAACAAGAAAAAATAACTCGGCAATTCAATTCACAACAGACAAAAAAGATAGCTATAGAAAATAGCAACTAAGTCAAATGGCTTATCATCTCTTCAACAATCGAGCCGGTCTACTTTTTCCTTTGTTCACTTCAAGAGGCGCTTTGAAACTTTAATGATTCGAGAACTCGGGAAGGAAGGTTCTAGCTCCCTCGTCTCACTCAAAAACCAAGACGGAATGAGTTACGATTTTGATAAGCATGCAAATAACCTTGTCAAATGAATATTTTTTTGCGGTCCCCAATTTGACAAAGGGGCTAAATGAATAACCTTGTTAAATGCGTTAACGATTTATATTTTCAATCAATAAAGACCCCATGTAGATAAAAAATAATAAACATTAAAATTCATAAAATATATATATATACTAAAAAATTGCAATAAATAGTTTTCAAACAATAAGTCAATTATTCACACAAAACAACGCTCAAAGCTGTTAGCGTTTTCCTTGCACCAAAATGTATCCCATCGTAAGGGCCAAACCAAACTTTTCCTTCACTCATGCTTGCATTTTCTTTTGCGTAGAACTTCATTGTTCCTCTTATGCTCACATATGAATCTCCTTATTTGGTCTGTCAAAATTAATTTTGTTGATGGTTTTGACTTGTGGTTGGAAGCCACGAATTTGAATATTAAGAAAGATATTGTAGAATGAATTATTTATCGAACCAAGACTTTAAAATTTTATGTATAGTTTGAAGTGTGGATTAGGTACATTTTCTAAGACTCTAAGCATTTGATACATGCAATCTTATTAGTAGTTTCAGATATGTACATAGTACTAATTACAATAATTTACTTAGTCTACATACGTACAACTCTTTTGAGTTTCATCGATTGCATTCAAAGAAGTTTGTACATTAGATGTAAAATAACTAATCATATGAGAAAAATGTAAATGTGAAAAAAACCTATCAACCGAATAAAAATTTATTTATCGATAAACGAATCATATATTTATTTATCGATAAGTAAATAATCTCACTAAGTGAAAAAAAATTATAGTTCCAAGGATATTCATTTATCGAGGTTTTCGTATGTTGAATTATTTGATAAGAACAATTGATCATGAGTGGCCTACCTACGAATGTCTGGAAACTTAGCGTTTAGCAAAGGACAAGTACTACGTCTTGAAAATACAAAAGTTGCTATCTTAATTGATTTTATAGTCTTGGAAATGGTGGTATTTTTGCTAAATGTGTATAAAGAGCAAAATTGCAATCATGCAATACCCAGAAGAAAGAATACTCGTGAAACAGTATGTTATCGTTATCCCTCCAATCGTAGCGGTTGCAAGATCAAATGATCGCGAGCACTGCATGTGTTTGAATCTTAGCGGTTACTAACAAGGGGTCTAGAATACCTTTCAGATTCAAATTTGTGGTTTAACTTGTCGCGAAATTGTCCTTTAGGATTGGAATAGAAATAGTTATCTGGAACATTGTTTGGGACCAGCTTAGTAATCCGTTTTGATACTCTTTTAGGATAAGAGAGTCAATGAGTGTCGCCAGAGCCTATGAATGTATATTGGGTGCATATTTTCCTAACTCTCATCGCCTTTGTTCAAGAATTATGCTAGTTTGCTGTTACTGATTATTGATGTTATCATGGTATGTTCTTAGCATATGTGTAAACGATGTATGTGCCATCACATATATTCAGAGCTTATCCACCACAAAAGCTTGAATGAACTGTTTTGTTGTTCTAAATATAGATTCCCTAATGGATACTGAGCTAGGTAGGATTGGTCAACTATATTGTGATAAACCCTTGGGCCTTGGGGTTTGTGCAAAAACACTCAAGAACAAAGAAGAATAAAACAAAGGATACCAAAAAAAAGAGAGAATCCATTGAACAACCGTAAGGCTCCTAATTGTGTGAATTGGGTAACTTAGAGTTTCATTTACCCTTGTGATACAGAAGAAACCAACGGTCAAAATGATCCTCATACATTGAGTTAAATGACAGCATGTGGGTCACTATTTCTCTTATTTCATTTTTCGTCCTTCATTTACTGTAAGCTTAAGTATTAGAAGGGGCGCAGTTAAATGTTGAAGATGACTATAAACATCCGAACAAGTTTTACCCGGAGAGCTCATACTCAAATGTGTGATCATTAGGGAACCCATCCGCTCTAGGTAATGCCAGTCCTTCACGGTGAACTCAAGGTGCAAGTGCAGTTTTGTAGGAGATAATGAAAATGGAGTGGGCTTCATTAGAAGTGTGTTTTTACAGATCTTACATAATTTCAATTGATTTGGTGTTTCATTTTATTTATTTTTGGGTTATGTGAATATCCTTTTTTCTTTCCTGAGTTTAGGCCACATATAATACTGCTTCTTACTCCGGTATTGTTTTTGTCTGATACATTGGCGTTTAAGGATGTTTAATATATTGTGGAATGTATTATATTTTTAGAAAATGTAGTATGTTTGCCTAATAGTAGAAAAAACTCACCACATTAGAGGTATTGATACGAGGCGTTTGTTTTAACATGTTAAAAAAGATTCAGCAAACATAGATTTTGTAAGCAGACCTGACCACACCATTCGAGGGAATAGACATTGCATGGACCCTTTTTTTAAACTTGCACACCATTTTTTGGGGAGCCTTTTGAATCGTGTTACCACCATTTAGTTACTTGCTATTTGGATCAAATACTTCATCAGACTGCTGAATTCAACTTTCAAGCAAACTCTAGCTTTTACTTTCCCTATACCACACGGTCAATCTTATGTGTTTCTTCCCTTTCTCCTTGTAATGCATTTTATCGGAAAACTTCTAGTGAAGAATAGATTTCCTTTGCTCGTGATTCTTTATGATACAAGTCTCTTCTCTGGCATTGCTATGATAAGATTCTGAAGTTATAGAAACGAGATGCATTGGTAATGAATTAGAATTAGGTGCAACATTCAGCCTCTTATCCCAATTCAATTACTGGTAAATCTTCATTTTAATCAACTGTAATAACTCTTATCTGTACAATTAGGTTTCTATACTTTTTTCTTCTTGTCGTCGTTGATAGTGGTTATTTATTCGATGCAGGCCAAGCCTACTACTCATATGGCTACTACTGTTGCTCCTGCCAAGCGCAAATTCGAAACCCTAATAACAAAGGTGCTGACAACAACTCCCTTTCTGCGGACAACAACGCAAATAGAAACCTGAATGTGGAGTAAAAGTGTAGACTATGCCATGTAACCGCCACATGCGAGCGAGGTCTTGTGGAGCATCTCAATGGGAAGAAGCACAAGTCAAAGGAGTCAAAGGAACATGCTCTCTCCAAAGGCGGCAGCAGCACATCAGCCAGTGGTGATGATGCAGGAGGCCATTCCCAGAAAAAAATGTCTGGAAACTCAAGTGAACAGATTTTTCAAACTACTAACAATGAGAAGGCAAATCAGAAGAACAAGGGTTTATTGGAAAAACTCAAAGGAGTCACCGCTGAGGATTCTGAAATGGTGAACATCGATGATGTTGATGATGATGATGATGATGATGAGGAGGAGGAGGAGGAGGAGAGTGAAAAAGAGATGCCGGCTGATTTTTGGCATTGTTTCAAGTGCTGGTGCGTGATCTGTAGCATTGGGACTGTGAACAAGTCGTCGATGGATGCACATTGCGCTAGGAGGACACACAAGGCTAATCTGCTTAAAAATGGCGGTGGTCTCATTACTATAAAGAGAACGCCTAGTAATGCTAGGTTTGGCGGCGACGGGAACAAGATGAGTGGAGAAACAGAAGGAAAGGTGACTGATGCTGCTGAGCAGAAAAAGTGATGATGCTGATGAGAACGGGATGTGACCGTTGTGAATGGGAGAGCATGAATAGCTTAATCTTCTTCTTCTGGAGCTTTTTTCTTCCCATCTCATCTCTAGATTTCTCTATAATATCTATACATGCTTTCATTAAATTTTATTTTGATGGTTTGTAAACTTGGAGCATGAGCCTAAATTCAAAGGGCTCAAAGATTTCTCATACATGTTTAAGACAGTTGCATTTATCATATCCTTATTTTCAGACAAATTTGGTTTTGTTATTTGATAGTAGTTTTGTTTTCTGAAAATTTTAGTGTTTGTATGATGACATAGACTAGAGTCTCCTGTATGAAGACTGAGAAATATCGCAGTTCACAAAAATGAGCCTGTTGGTGGAGTTCTAACCTTAAGGCTTGTTTGGGTAAAGTATAAGAAAGATGTGTATATGGTGGATTGTATTAAATAGAACATGTTGCTTATGCAGTACAAAAACGCGATACATGAGACAACATGTATAATTTGCCCATATCTCCTTATACCTTACCCAAACAAGGCTTGAAGGTAATGATCTCAGTCTTGGACACTGGAGTCCTGAACAACCACCTGGAAGTGTCATGTTTGTCAACAATGGCAATATCATGTTCAGACGCATAACCACATTTACTGCAGTACATATCAAATTATCAAGTAGGTACTTAGTCAGAAGCTCGGCGAGAAACTGTCTACTGGGTGAGATTTAAGACTTAAGAGTTTGCTCCTCTTGAGGTCTCAGATCCAAAATCCCATGGCAACCAATAATTCTTGGGGCATTGTGAATTTAATAGAAGTGCGAGCAAACTGGTCCCGGAGTTCTTATATCCAAAATTTCACGGCGACCAATAATCTTCGGGCCTCCGTGAATTTAGTCGAAGTGAGCGCAAGCTGGCGTGTGGACTCAGATCCAAAACCCCACGGCACGGCCATCTCCCTCAATGATTGGAGAAGGCATGCGTTAATGTTCACTCGATTTCATCAACTTTTATACTAGCTTTTATGTATGTCGCTCTACAGCTCGCTGTGGTTCCGAACATCTGCATCATAAAACACACCTATCGCGTTTGAATTTATCGTATTAGTCATATGGCTACTGTGTCAAAGGATGATGCCAACAGAATATTCACGAAAAAAAATACTGAGTCGTGCATGTTTCACGAACACTGAGCATATGGAGCTACTCCAAACCACTGTCTCCTAGCCTTACAGAAAATAGCACTCTTAAAATTTCAATAAGAGCTAGTAGTAGTTCCTAGCCCACCTGTGCCCATCACATTTAATTGGGTTCAAACCTGATCGTTTAAATAAATGGGTTAATATTGCCCGTCCATTGAACCCGCATATTAAGAGGAGGAGGGGAACCAACATGTCTCCTTCGAACTTGTCATTACATGTTTTGAAATAACTCACTACTGAACTTTCTCTTATACCGTCGTGAGTCAAAAGCAACAAAAAAAGAGAGAAAATCAAATTGTGAAAACGTCGCTCCCGGTTTCGACAAGGGAAACAGAGAACCTCCAAGACGGTGGTTCTTCATCAGCTTTTAACTTCAGTTCCATCATCTCTGTTGCTGAATTCATATTTTGATTTGTCTGGGTGCAGACAGAGTGGGCGATTTGTTGGGTTTCCGTCTTCTGGCGGGAAGAATATCCATATTTCTAACTTGAAGAGGGTGATGGTGATATGAAAGTATTGTTGTGGTTTTTCTGGTGACGGTGACATGGTTGGATCTGTAGGTAGAGATGGAGCTGGTGGTGGTAGTGGTAAGGATCTAAGGATAGTTATGCTGGTGATGGAGGTGGTGGTGGCGTGCCAGTAGACATTAGTGATGGTGGTTGTAATGGAGATAGGCTTTAACATTTGGCTTTGATTTCTCAGTTTAAATGGTTAGTTTTTGGTCTGTTCAATTTGAGCAATGGTGGGGGCAATGATTCTGGCGGTTGTGCCTTTTTTTAGCAAGTCCCAATTGCAGTTGGGCTATACGGCAGGCATAACAACCAATCCATTCAAAGGATGTTAAATGGGTTAGACAGGTTGAACTATTTGTGCTTTAACCTGTTTATAAACGGGCTCACCCGCTCGTTTGACAACTCTATTCCTAGGTTAAGAAATGAGGAAGCGTCAGCGGTTAACCTGTTTACCGGCCCGGCTGACTGAGGAGCACCGATCCTAGTCCGGTTCGGGCCGGTTTCAGTTTTGTTCAAATATTAGAATCGGCCCGGTCCACAAGACCGGACCTCTATAACAAGGCCAACCGGTAGGTTTTTAATTTTTATTTTTTGTTAGCTCTTTTACTTGTTGGCTGAAAAAAAAAACTTGTGAAGATTGATAATTTATTTCCTATCAGCTCTTTTTGTAACTTGTAAGAAACTTGTAACATTTATTTATACATATATAATGTGGGTCGATTCTGGACCAGTTCTGGGCTAGTCCTGGGGCAGTTACGGTCCAGTCAGTCCGCTCTTGGTCATTACAGGGGCCTGTTCGGGCCGGTCCCGCGGTCCATAAAATCTCAGACCGGCCCAGACAACTAACATACTCAGTCCTGAGCCGGTCTTGAGCCACACTGGTCCCAGTTCGGTCCGGTCTTGTGGTACATAAACTCTTTGGTACAGCTGTTTGTTTTTTTGTTTTTCTCAAAACAAAAAAAAACTCTGGTCCCAATTCGGCTCTGTTTGTTTTTTTGTTTTTCTCAAAACATAAACTCTTTGGTACAGCTGGGCCATTAGAGAGACAGATGAGAGAGAGAGAGTGTATTCTTTCCTTGGGGGGATTTTGGATTTGGGTATTTGGGAGCAGAGATTTTGATGAGGGAATAAGGAAGGAAGCCTTCTATGCCTCCTATGATTTTGATGACTAATTTATGGGTTGCAGGGCTTTCTTGTAGCTTATGAGCCTTTGCCATGGTGGTGACTTGGGTCCTATCTGCTAGGCATAATATAGCAGGGGGGTTAATTATTAGAAGACTTGGGCCTCAATCTCAGCTGGTCTGTCCAACAAATATTGTATTGGGCTTATAGCCCATCACCCTTATCAGTTACACAAAACCCAAACATCAGCCCACATATCTATTTGTAAACCCTACAACATTTCCTACCGTTAGATGAAAGCAGTACAATCCTACCGTTGCTATTAGTCCTATAAAAGGCTGTAGAATGTATTAGGGTTCATTCATTCAATACACAATTCGTCTTTCCTCTTTCTCTCCGCCGTTTCTCTGCAGAAAGGGTTCTAACCCTAATTCTGCTTTCATTAATTACTAAAATATCCTCATCTTTGCTTTTCTTGCTTTTCAGGGTCTGTTCCAGTTTAAAATCTCAATAGTCAGATGAGAATAATCTCGGTTAAATGGTTAGAGTTAAATTATAATTTGAAAACTGTTTGTCATGGGTTAAAAATGTTGAATAAAATTTAATTGCATTTGGCAACCTTATACATTTTATTATTGAATTTATAATAAATGTATTTATTTATTTATTTATTTTGATCAAATGGGAAAATTTTATATATTGGAGAGAAAAACATCCCGAACAAGCATAGGAGACAATTTCCACATAAGAACAAAAATTGGTGTAACCACCAATTTGAGTATGAGTTCAGAACACTTGCATTTTTTGCAACCCAATCAGCTACCTTAAACATTCTATCTATCCAAACTAAGCTGAGTTTGAGCTGGATCACATAGGCTTTGACATTTTCCACAATAGCTTTGCTGCTCCAAGAAAAAGGCAGATCATTCATCACACTCTGGGATAAAGCCTTGCAATCAGTTAAGATGAGGCATCTTGTAGTTTCTCTAGCCAGCCAAGAGTCACAAGCTCTTCAGACACTTGGAGCTTCTGCCATGAATTGTGAATCAGCATCTGTATAGCATCAGCCCCCATCCATAACACACCAGTCTTCTTTAAAGGCCACCCAAGCTAGTCCAGCCTTGTTTGTGGTTTTATCCCAGGTAGCATCACAGAAAATGACAGGGAAATGTATTCTCAGGGGTTGTTGTTGAGGGGGAATTTCATTCTGGGTACTGGGGTTGTGAGCAAGAGAGTTTAGGAGAATGAGTGCTTTACTAGCAGCAATAGTCTTCAGAGGATTAGAGTCATAAAGCAGCTAACTCACCTTATGATTCTTCGGTAAAATTGACTGAAAATGATGAAAGAGCAGTTGCTCAATTAGAGTATGCTAGTGTCATTGGGAGTTTGACGTATGCAACGCATTACACTCGACCTGATATTTCTTTCGCAGTTTGTAAACTCACAAGATACACAAGTAATCCTAGTGCCATGCATTGGAAATCTGTTGGTAGAATTCTTGGTTATCTCAAACGGACTTCCAAGAAACAGACATGT
Source organism: Linanthus parryae (assembly GCA_023055425.1). Classification (NCBI taxonomy): domain Eukaryota; kingdom Viridiplantae; phylum Streptophyta; class Magnoliopsida; order Ericales; family Polemoniaceae; genus Linanthus; species Linanthus parryae. The sequence goes on from JALGPY010000001.1 coordinate 131,686,977, forward strand.
ATCGCTCATTCAACGATGGAGTCAGAATTTATTGCCTTAGCGGCTGTAGGCAAAGAAGCAGAATGGTTGAGAAAGCTGCTATTGGATATAAAGTTGTGGCCACAACCGATGCCATCTATTTCTTTGTTTTGCGATAGTCAAGCTACAATGTCTAGAGCATATAATAAAGTTTATAATGGAAAATCTAGACATATTAGCTTCCGACATGAATATGTAAGACAGTTAGTCTGTGATGGTATTATTACCATAGTTTATGTTCGGTCAAGCGAAAACTTGGCTGATCCGTTTACTAAGGGTCTTTGCAGAGACATAGTAAGGAAAACATCTAGTGGAATGGGATTAAAACCTTACGATCACATGTAGCGGGAACCCAACCTTATGCTTAATTGCTAAACATGGTTTAATGAGTAAAACAAGTTTCTTTATGGTCGGGAAAACACTGATAATTTACGTACCCATTCTAGGATGATCAATGTAATATTTACGAGGGTGAGTTAAGACTCTTAATGAAGTTCATATATTCGAGGTAACATAGATACCAAGAAGATGAAACTTCACCTATATAAACATGAGAAGTTTAGCCGCTTCTAAAAAAAGTTTTAAAGGTTTACTTTTGTAAATGTTTATGAATCCAGGATCGAGCACATGGCTTAAGGTGCTAACATAATGTGAATTACTCACCAGAACTGGAAAGATTTATGTGTGTGATACTTCCGCTTCTAATTCTAGAGTTTTGGTTTAATCTGCGGACACCAAATACTTTATTATAAATTTGAAGTATTTACACTAATTTGGGTTTAAGTCGAGAGACATCTTCTTGTATGCATAAATCTATCACGATTGAACTGGAATTTACAAGCTAAGTGCGGGATTGTTGTAAATAGCTTGTAAAAAGCTAAGAGTATTTTGTCCCACATCTTGGAAACTATAGTTATTGTTCACTTTATATATGGAAACACATTAATGCTATTAAAGTGAGTTAATATATAGAGTGGTTATCCTCTACAACTTCACACGCACGCGCGCGCAAGGCTCAATGTGGCGCTTTAGTGGCGCTTTTGTAGGCGCACTTAGGCACTTTGGCGGCGTGGCACGTGCGCGTGTGGCGTGAGTTAGTTTAACCAATAACTGTTTTTCCGTTTTATATTTTGCTGGTAGTTATGGCGGTTATTTTCGGCTGGTGAAGGGTTGTGTTGTTATAAACAGTCACAACTGTTATGAACAAACACACCCTTTCATCCATGCACTTTCGTGAAATATAAATAAGCCAAACACCAGCATAATTTGTATCAGTTTAAAACACAGTTCCACAGACAATTCTAGAGAACTTCTGCAGATTGCTGGCTGTAGAACCGACGCGACTTGTTGTATCCTGGAGGGGAATCGCCAAAACTCGGCAGCATAGTGGGGGCGATTTATCCCTTAAAGAAAACGTTCATCTTGCCTCAAGTCCTGTTTTCTTCAACCATCCATTATACACGGCGTAACAATTTTAAGGGATAAAACGTACAAAAATGGAGAGTGGAGGAAAGACTGAAACTTTGAAGATGATGAATCAAGACTTCGTCATACTGGACCGGTTTGATGGCACCAATTTCACCCGTTGGCAAGACAAGTTGATGTTTCTACTCACTGCATTGAAGGTGGCATACGTTCTGGATGAAAATTTGGAGCCAATACCTGAACCAAAGGACGACGACACTGCCGAATTAAAGGCGCAGCGAATGAAGAGGGAGGATGACGAACTGGTTTGCAGAGGACACATTCTCAACACACTGTCGGATCGTTTATATGATCTATTCACATCAGAGAAGTCACCAAGAAAAATCTGGAAGACGTTGGAGAACAAATACAAGGCTGAAAAGCAAGGACCAGATAAGTTTCTTATTAAGATTTTTTTTTTATTTTAATATGGATGATAGTTCACCCATTCTCGATCAGGTTTACGAATTCCAAATCCTCGCTAATAAACTTCGAGATCTCAAGATTGTTGTTTATGATGAGTTGTTAGTGGGGGGTGTTATTGCTAAACTTCTTGAAAGTTGGCATAAATACATGAAGGAACTTATTCACACAACAGAAGACTTCAACCTTGAACAACTTCAGAAACATCTCCGAATCGAAGAAGAAACTCAAATCTGGAAAAGAAACCTGGCGGGTCCTTCTAGTTCTAAAGTGAAATTCGTGGATGACCAAGGTAGAGCGGGAAAGAAGAGGACGTTCGATGAAACCGGTTCCAATCCAAACAGTGCTACCAAGAAAACAAGAAGAATATGAAATGTTACAATTGCGTCAAGAAGGGACACATCAAAAGGGAATGCAACAAGCCTAAGGTTCAGAATGGGAATTCCAAAGACAAGTCTAACGGAAATTCCAAACAGGCTAATGTCATTGAGAGTTCAGTTTCTGAATTAGTCGCCATGGTTTCCGACATGCATATTGGCATGATTATGGAGTTGGACATGGCGTCTGAAGATGCTTCTCATAATTGGTGGTATGATTCTAGTGCTACTGTCCATGTTTGTAACAACAGGTCGCTTTTTGTGCATTATGAAGAGACTCCCAACGAACGTGAAGTTCTTATGGGAAATCACAATGCAGCCAAGGTTCTCGGAAAGGGAAATATTCAATTCCAATTCACTTCCGGGAAGAAGTTGAACCTGCAGAATGTTCTCTATGTTCCTGAAATCAAGAAGAATTTGGTGTCGGCTAATCTTCTTTGTAAGAACGGCTTTAAGGCTGTGATTGAGGCTGACAATGTAATTTTATCTAAGGCTGGCATGTTTGTTGGGAAGGGCTATGCTTGTAATGGGATGTTTAAGTTATCTATTAATGAAATCAATGCTAGTTCTATGTACACGGTTGACTCTATTTCTTTATGGCCTTCTCGTTTGGCGCATTTAAATTTTAGATCGTTGAAATTCATGCGAAAAGATGGTTTGATATCTTGCACTAGTAATCACGACTCTAAATGTGAAATTTGCATACAAGAGAAAATGAATAAGAAATCTTTCCCAACTGTCGAAAGGAAATCCCAACTTCTAGAACTCGTGCATTATGATATTTGTGAATTAAATGGCATAGTTACTAGAGGTGGTAATAGGTATTTCATAACATTTATTGATGATTGTTCTAGATATACCTATGTTTATTTGATGAAAACTAAGGATGAGGCATTTGACAAATTTAAGTGTTATAAGGGTGAAGTTGAGAATCTCATGGAAAGGAAAATTAAAACTCTTCGTAGCGATAGAGGTGGTGAATATATTCCTAGTTGATTTTTCAGCATTTTGTGAAGAGCATGATATTGTACATCAAACTAGTGCACCATACACGCCACAACAAAATGGTTTGGCTGAGAGGAAGAATAGGACGCTAGTGGATATGGCCAATTCTATGCTCTTGAACGCAAAATTAAAATCCTCTTTGTGGGGTGAAGCGTTACATACCGGCTGTTATTTGCATAATAGAATTCCTTCACGGAAATCAAAAGTTCCATCATACAAAGTATGGAAAGGGAGAAAACCAAACTTGAAGTACCTTAGGGTATGGGGATGCATGGCGTTTTATCGCGTTACAGACCCTAAGAGAACAAAATTAGGGCCCAGAGCTCTCAAGAGTGTGTTTGTTGGATATGCCGAAAACTCAAAGGCATATAGGTTATTGGATTTAGAATTCAATGTGATAGTGGAATCAAGGGACGTAGAATTTATTGAAAATAAATTTATCGATGATTCCGACTCGTCAAAACCTACTCCACCAATGAATCCTGACCTATCTCTTGGAAATAAGAGAAAGACTTCCGATGATATTGAACCTCCTCGAAGAAGTCAAAGGGCACGGAAAGAAAAAGGATTGGGCCCTGATTTTGTCTCACGATATTCTCTTGTCTTTCTTATGGAAGGAGATAGAGAAACTGTCCTGAATAAAATTCCTATTGCACTCGATACAGAAGATGATCCAAAAACATTCTCTGAAGCTATGGCTTCTAGAGATTCAGGTTTTTGGAAAGAGGCTATAAACGACGAAATGGACTCGATATTATCAAATAATACTTGGACATTAGTCGATTTACCTCCAGGATCAAAACCAATTAGTTGCAAATGGGTGTTTAGAGGGAAGTATAATTCTGATGGATCACTACAAACCTTTAAAGCTAGATTGGTAGCAAAAGGTTTTAAGAAGAAAGGGGGTATTGATTATTTCGATACCTATGCACCCGTGGCTAGAATAACATCCATTAGAGTGTTGATGGCACTTGCCTCCATTTTTAATTTGCATGTACGCCAAATGGATGTTAAAACCGCCTTCCTAAATGGTGAATTAGATGAAGAAGTGTATATGGAACAACCGGAAGGATTCGTGATGCCAAATAACGAAATGAAGGTTTGCAAACTTGTTAAGTCCTTGTATGGGTTAAAGCAGGAACCGAAACAATGGCATGAAAAGTTCGATGCCGTTATTTTATCCCAAGTATTTAAGTATAACCATGCATACAAATGCATATATTCGAAATTTACGGATCGTTATGGTGTTATTATTTGTCTGTATGTGGACGATATGCTTATTTTTGGGACTAACATGGAAGGGATTTCGGAAACTAAGAAGTATTTGACCTCCCAATTTAAGATGAAGGATCTTAAAGAGGTTGATACTATCTTAGGTGTCAAAGTGAAGAAACATAGTGGGGGTTACGCTTTATGTCAATCTTATTACATAGAGAATTTGCTTCTTAAATTCAAACATTTAGGATTTAAAGAAGCTAACTCACCTTATGATTCTTCGGTAAAATTGATTGAAAATGATGGAAGAGCGGTTGCTCAATTAGAGTATGCTAGTGTCATTGGGATTTTGATGTATGCAATGCATTGCACTCGACCTGATATTTCCTTCGCATTTTCTAAACTCGCAAGATACACAAGTAATCCTAGTGCCATGCATTGGAAAGCTGTTAGTAGAATTCTCGGTTATCTCAAACGGACTTCCAACTTGGGATTATTTTATAATAAGTTCCCAGCAGTATTAGAGGGTTACACAAACGCTAGTTGGATAACTGGCGCGGGTGACAATAAGGCAACTTCTGGCTGGATCTTTATGATTGGAGGAGGAGCAGTCTCTTGGGGTTCCAAGAAACAGACATGTATCTCTCATTCAACGATGGAGTCAGAATTTATTTCCTTAGCGGTTGCAGGCAAAGAAGAAGAATGGTTGAGAAATCTGCTATTGGATATAAAGTTGTGGCCACAACCGATGCCATCTATTTCTTTGTTTTGCGATAGTCAAGCTACAATGTCTAGAGCATATAATAAAGTTTATAATGGAAAATCTAGACATATTAGCTTCCGACATGAATATGTAAGACAGTTAGTCTGTGAAGGTATTATTACCATAGTTTATGTTCGGTCAAGCGAAAACTTGGCTGATCCGTTTACTAAGGGTCTTTGCAGAGACTTAGTAAGGAACACATCTAGTGGAATGGGATTAAAACCTTACAATCACATGTAGCGGGAACCCAACCTTATGCTTAATTGCTAAACAAGGTTTAATGGGTTAAAACAAGTTGCATTATGATCGGAAAAACACTGATAATTTACGTACCCATTCTAGGATGATAAGTGTAATATTTATGAGGGTGAGTTAAGACTCTTAATAAAGTTCATATCTTCGAGGTAACATAGATACCAAGAAGATGAAACTTAACCTATATAAACATGAGAAGTTTAGCCTCTTCTAACAAAAGTTTAAAGGTTTACTTTTGTAAATGTTTATGAATCCACGATCGAGAACATGGCTTAAGGTGCTAACATAATGTGTATTACTCACCGGAACTGGAAAGATTTATGTGTGTGATACTTCCGCTTCTAATTCTAGAGTTTTGGTTTAATCTGCGGATAAAAAATACTTTATTAGAAATTTGAAGTATTTACACTAATTGGGGTTTAAGTCGAGAGTATTATGTCCCACATCTTGGAAACTATAGTTATTGTTCACTTTATATTTGGAAACACATTAATGCTATTAAAGTGAGTTAATATATAGAGTGGTTATCCTCTACAACTCGCACACGTACGCGCGCGCGCAAGGCGCAATGTGGCGCTTTAGTGGCGCTTTTGTAGGCGCACTTAGGCACTTAGGCCCTTTGGCGACGTGGCACGTGCGCGTGTGGCGTGAGTTAGTTTAACCAATAACTGTTTTTCCGTTTTATATTTTGCTGGTAGTTATGGCGGTTATTTTCGGCTGGTGAAGAGTTGTGTTGTTATAAACAGTCACAACTGTTATGAACAAACACACCCTTTCATCCATGCACTTTCGTGAACTATAAATAAGCCAAACACCAGCATAATATGTATCAGTTTAAAACACAGTTTCACAGAGAATTCTAGAGAACTTCTGCAGATTGCTGGCTGTAGAACCGACGCGACTTGTTGTATCCTGGAGGGGAATCGCCAAAACCCGGCAGCATAGTGGGGGCGATTTATCCCTTAAAGAAAACGTTCATCGTGCATCAAGTCCTGTTTTCTTCCACCATCCATTATAATCGGCATAACAAGTATGAAACCACTTCTTGAGGTTACTAATACCGCTCAGGGTAGTGTTGTCGATGAGACCCATACCACACCACACTGCTCTAGACCATTGGCAATTAAGAAACAAGTGTTCCTCAGTTTCATCCTCAATCCCACAAAGTTGACAAATGGGAGAATTTGCACATTGTCTCTTGAAGAGGTTTGGCATGGTAGCTAGTGCAGAGTTGCAAATTTTCCACCAGAAAATTTTCAGTTTTGAGGTGATGCTAAGCCTCAAAAGATTCTTCCAAAATCTAGGGTCCAAGTAAAATGAGGAGCTAGCATTGTTTACCTTGATATTGTGCTGCTTGTGCTTTTTCTGGAGATATTATTTTGCCACATAGTACCCACTCTTCACATTATAAATGTCACTTCTTGCATAGATCCACACCAAACTGTCTGTTGTGGGGACCCAGGGGAGGTCGATTGACAAAGTAGCTCTTTGTAGTCTCCTTTGTAAACCAGTTTTTGACAAGATGAGTGTTCCATCTTCTAGAATGGTCCTGGATAAATTTACTCACTTTGATATTGGTTCCAAACCCAGTAGTAACTGGGTTCTGTATAAATCCACCAACACCATCAGGGATGCAGTTATCCTGAGCAACATTATGTAGGGTTTTGAATCATGGATGCGCAACGGAAACAATAATTAACCATGCAAAACCCTCCAAGGATCACAAGTCAAGAGACATAACGATGGTAAAGGAAGAAATCAATAACACACCTTAGGGTTCTCCTTTGATGACTTCAAACGCGAATTGTGTCACGTTCTCTATAGTTGATCCACGCCTAGAGTTGATTTCTTGATCTTCCAATCCTTGGTGCTAGCCCGGAAAGAGGAAGAGGAAGTAGAATCACGCAAAACGAGACGAACCAAAGGAGGTTTCGGCCTTCTTTGGGGCCAACGGGTACGGGCGGCGGGCTAAGGGGCGGCGGCTCCTCTAGCTTGTTGCTCTCTCTCCTTTTTTTTTTTCTCTCCCACTCTTGTTATGATCAATTATGAGCATAAGTTGTGGGAAGGAAGGAAGGAAGATCCTTTATATAGTCCAACAACTCCTTTCCAACTACCTAAAGGACTTATTCTAGTCCTACTAGAATTCAATTTAGTCCCTTCCTTGCAAATTAGTCCCTACTAAGTTTGCAAGGTTTTGCAAAGTTATCCTTCTAATTAATTAATCCAATTAATTAATTCCCAAATCTAGTTCAACTCTATATAGCGTGTGACCCCATAGGTTCTATCTAGTTGGTAGCAACTATTTGCTAACACGGAGCGGTTTCTAGCAAAACATCGATTCTAGCCAACTAATAGAATAGTCATCTAGACAACCTTTGCACAAGTAATTGTCTCATCCCTTTGTCTCTATATCCAGATTGGACACGAGACATACAAGTCACACTCGTATATCCAATCCATAGTTTCTCGATCCATGGGAATAGCCTTATTCGTGCAAATAACATCAATATCCTATATTGATTTATTTGAGTCTGGCCAGACATTCTATAAGCACTATCCCTCGAGTGGCCTAGAATATTTGCTCCCATTATGTGGGAGGGAAAAATTCTATCTACGTCTACTACGATCTATAAGCTTGATTCTTATTGTATCCAGTACACGCCTTTATAACTACCCAGTTATGGTGTAGCGTTTAACGCTACCAAAATCACAATAATCCACAACTAGAATATCTAGTGACTTCAAGTCTAAGGATGACAACACCGTTGCACCGCGAGAAGCGCTTGTGACTGAACATAACGTGTATGTAGCCTTCTCGAAGATGGGTCAATCCAGTGCGACATTACCCCGAATGCACACCTATGTGTTGGATCATGATATCTCCATATCAATCCAACCCCATACTAGTCTATAGATGATTGTCCCATTTAATCATTATATTGGACTAGGGATATTTAAGATAAACAACACAATTGTAAATCTAAGGACTTCATTATATTGAATATCCAATAAATAATAAATTAATTTCTAGCCACACATAAATTCATACTAAACTAGATTTCCTCTAGGGCATCTATTCCAACAGTCTCCCACTTGCACTAGAGCCAATCTGGCGCATCTCGTATGCCCATACTCCTAGTGTGACCTTCATGCTTCCACTGCGTGAGCGGCTTCGTAAGCGGGTCTGACAGATTCTCATCTGTAGGAATCTTGCATATCCGAACGTCTCCTCTATGGATAATATCTCGAATCAGATGAAACTTCCTGAGCACGTGCTTGGATTTCTGGTGCGACCTGGGTTCCTTCGATTGCGCAATCACCCAGTTTTTTCACAGTACAACTCGACTGGATCCGCAATGCTAGGAACCACACCAAGTTCAGAAACAAACATTCTGATCCAAACAACTTCCTTTGCTGCGCCATTTGCAGCAATGTACTCAGCCTCTATTGTAGAATCAGCTACCGTCTCTTGCTTGGAACTCTTCCAGCTCACCGCTGCTCCATTCAGGCAAAACACATATCCCGACTGTGATCTAAAGTCATCTCTGTCGGTTTGGAAGCTTGCATATGTGTAACCCCTTACACGCAACTCTTCCTCACCGCCAAATATCAAGAAAGCATCCTTAGTTCTTCTCAAGTACTTTAGGATGTTCTTGACTGCAATCCAGTGACTCTCACCCGGATTGGATTGGTATCTGCTTGTCATAATCAAGGCATATGACACATCTGGTCTAGTACATAACATGGCGTACATGATAGACCCTATGGCCGAGGCATAGGGAATTCTACTCATGCGTTCCTTCTCAATCTCATTGGAAGGACAACCACTCTTCGAAAGAGTGATCCCATGTGACATGGGAAAGAATCGTTTCTTGGAATCTTGCATATTGAACCGTTTCAACACCTTGTCAATATATGTACGTTGACTTAGGACCAGCAGCCTCTTAGATCTATCTCTATAGATCTTTATACCGAGTATATAGGATGCTTCCCCTAAGTCCTTCATTGAGAAACACTTCCCTAGCCAATCTTTAACAGATTGTAGCATGGGAACGTCGTTTCCAATGAGTAGTATGTCATCTACATACAATACCAGAAAAGCTACAGAGCTCCCACTAACCTTCTTGTAGACACAAGACTCATCTTCGTTTATGATGAAGCCAAACTCTTTGACTACTTCATCAAAACGTCGATTCCAACTCCTAGAAGCTTGCTTCAATCCATAAATGGATCGTTGCAGCTTACAGACTTTGTTGGCTTGCTTTGGATCCTCAAAACCCTCCGGCTGTATCATATACACGTCCTCGAGGAGATTTCCATAAAGGAATGCTGTTTTGACATCCATCTGCCAAATCTCATAGTCATGGTATGCTGCAATTGCAAGTAGGATTCGGATGGATTTAGTCATAGCGACTGGTGAAAAGGTTTCATCATAGTCAATATCATGAATCTATCTGAATCCTTTAGCCACCAATCGGGCCTTATAGGTAATCACATTACCATCCATGTCGATCTTCTTCTTGAAGACCCACTTGCACCCTATGGTCCGCGCCCCTTCGGGTGGTTCCACCAAAGTCCATACTTTGTTGGTATACATGGATTCCATCTCGGATCTCATGGCTTCTAGCCACTTCTGAGAGCCTGGGCCATTCATGGCCTCTTCATAGGTAGTAGGCTCGTCATCTGTGAGCATCGTGTCACCGGAATCGGTCACGAGAAGTCCATACCTCTCGGGTTCCTGGCGCACTCTACTAGATCTACGAAGCTCTTGTGTTACCTGAACAGGTTGCTCCACAACTGCTTGTGGTTCCTGTTCATGTTCCATAATCGGTTCAGTGATTTGTGGTTCTTGAACCTCTTCAAGTTCTACAGTCCTCCCACTTGCTTCTTTAGAGACAAACTCTCTTTCTAGAAACACGCCGGTCCGAGCAACAAACACTTTGTTCTCGGCTGGATTGTAGAAGTAGTAACCCTTAGTTTCCTTAGGGTACCCCACAAACTTACACTTATCCGATTTCGGCCCTAGATTGTCTGATTGTAAGCGTTTTACATAGACATCGCAGCCCCATATCCTCATGAACGACAGTGTGGGACGCCTCCCACTCCACATCTCATATGGTGTCTTCATGACTGATTTAGATGGAACATGATTAATGGTGAAAGCTGCACTTAATAGAGCGTGGCCCCAAAACGATAATGGAAGATCGGTTTGACACATCATAGATCGAACCATATCCAATAGGGTTCGATTCCTCCTCTCGGACACGCCATTCCATTGTGGCGTTCCGGGTGGAGTGAGTTGGGACACGATCCCACACTCTCTAAGATAGTCGTCAAACTTCTTGGCTCAAGTATTCTCCTCCACGATCCGATCGTAGAGCCTTGATACTTTTGCCAAGTTGCTTCTCTACTTCATTCTTGAATTCTTTGAACACTTCAAAGGATTCAGATTTTGCCCTCATAAGGTACACAAATCCATATCTACTGTAATCATCAGTAAATGTAATGAAGTAGGCATAACCACCCCAGGCAGGCGTGGCAAATGGCCCACACACATCAGTATGTATGAGCGCCAATTGCTCACTAGTCCTTTCACCTTTCTTATTGAAAGGGGAATTTGTCATTTTTCCCAATAAACAAGCCTCACATGTCTCATATGATTCAAAATCAAATGAGTCTAGTAATCCATCCTTATGGAGTCTAGATACACGTTTCTCGTTTATGTGTCCTAAACGACAGTGCCATAAATAAGCAGGATTTAAATCATTTATTTTAATCCGCTTGGTATTAATGTTGTAGACAGGATTGTTTAGATCAAGGACATACAGTCCATTAAATAATGCGCACTAAAATAGTGAATATTATTTAAATAAAAGGAACAACATTGTTCTTTATTGAAATAATAAAACCATCCTTGTCCAAACAAGAAATAGAAATAATGTTTCTGCTCATAGCAGGCACAAAATAGCAATTATCTAATTCTAAAACTAATCCTGAAGGCAGAGATAGCTCGCACACGCCTATGGCCAACGCAGCAACTTTTTCTCCATTCCCAACGCGCAGATCTACCTCTCCTTTAGCCAATCTTCTACTTCTCTTTAGATCCTGCACATTTCGACAAATGTGAGATCCACATCCAGTATCTAATACCCATGATGTAGAGACAGTTAAATTGACATCTAAAAAAAATACATGGTGGCGGTGGAATCACTATTCCAAGCACCTTTGGCAATGCCACCAACAGGCTTAAGGGCAGGTTCCTTGGACTTGGCAACTGACTTGCCTTTGCCCTTGGAGGATGAGGCAAACTTTTTGCCCTTTCCTTTCTGTACCATCATAATGGCCTTGCCCTTACCCTTGTTGATGCTCTGTTTAGCTGTCCTCAACATATTGAGTAAATCTGGCAGTGGTTTCACGATCTCGTTCATGTTATAGTTCATGATGAACTATCCATAACTCTCGGGCAACGATTGCAACACGGGATCCGTTGCCAACTCTTGGCCGACCGGGAACCCCAGCCGGGCGAGATTCTCCAAGTAACCGATCATACAGAGTACATGGGGTCCCACCGGGTTCCCTTTTGCCAGATGACACTTGAACAGTGCCTTAGAGACCTCATACCTCTCTACCCTTGCCTGCTCTTGGAAGAGCTGCTTCAGATGCTCGATCATATCGACAGCATTCATGTTTTTGTGTTGCTTCTGAAGCTCAGAAGTCATGGTGCATAGCATAAGGCAGGCCGCATCATTAGCTTCATCAACACGCTTTTGATACGCCTTTAGGGCAGCATGTGTTTGGTTCTCTGGACCTTCTGGAACATGCTCATCTATTGCGTACAGTTTCTTCTCTTGCTTGAGAACAATTCTCAAGTTTCCGTACCAATTAAGAAAGCTGGTTCCAGAGAGCTTGTCCTTCTCAAGGACAGATCGTAGGGAATGTTGTGAACTCGATGAGTTGTTTGCCATTTGGAATTCTACAAAAGGAAAATACGCAAGTTTTAGTATTTGTGAATTTTTGACTATATTCAATAATGGCTAGTTTATCAAATATAGCTCCCACTATTTTCCTAAGGATTAATAACCCTCGAGATATTAATGCGGAAAATATCCTTATATTTTCTAGTGGGCCAATATCCATGTTTCATCTCCTTATGAGCTTGCTTTGGCAAGTCACCCATAATTTGACTACTTTAGGTAGGAACAATTCCAATTGCATCCCTTATGCAACTCTTGGTTCAATTCGGCAAATAACTCCTTATTTATCCATACATATGGATAATCCCAATTGATTGCCTCTAGGTTTCTTAATCACATTAATTGCCTAGTTGTGTTCAACCTCTTATTTAAACAATTGCACATTACTAGCTTGTGCCATCGCATTCCATCATTATGAACCAAGTCGCCATGCCTTGGCACGCACGAACTTGATAAATATTGATGATAATGAGTGTTTAAATAACGAGAAGGCAAGAACACAATATTTGAATTTAGAGGGATTTTAAATTCAATTTTATAATTGTTTTGTTGATCAAAATCAACTAATCTATCTATTTGAGTTTGGGCACAACCCCAAATAATAGATCCGGGTTGTCTAATTATCTTATTATCCTAATTGCATGCATCAACCATACACCAACCCCAAAATAATAAGACAATAAAGTAAACAACCACAAAACAAAAATTAAACGTGATGTGGATATGGCCTTTTCTAGACTAAGATAATTCCAAGCCAATGGAATTATCTATGAACCCGAAAAGCAAACACATCTCCATGCGTCCTGATCTTTTGGTCCATCCTTCATAGTCATGTGGAATGCTCCATGCCCCATGCTCCATGCTCCATTCTTTGTGGCTCCTTTTGGCTTTGGGCTTCTTTTCTTCAATTTTGGCTAACAATCTACTTTATCTAGCAGTAGCTAACTTCTATACTAAATAAAATAAATCTCACAAGTTCAGAAAAAAAATGGCACGCAGGCCATAAAACCCTAATTAATTATTACAATTAATTGATCAGCTCGCAGGCCGTAAAAACAAACCACAAAAATAAACTTCCACATCAAACCACATCCTAAGGCCATATCCAATCACCATGCGATTTGCACATAAACAGTTAAAATCCAATTTTAACGCGCTTGGTTAATTTTAATTGATTTTAGGAATTCTAGGGTTAAAACGGTCCATGGGCCCAACAATCTAATTGCCCGGGCCCAAAAAGGTGAACCACAAGGCCCTAGGGCTGGCCCAGCCCCTAGCCCACGCGGCTAGGCCCACGGGCTAGGGCCGCCCGGCCCCTAGGGCGGCCAAGACTTGGGCGGCAAGCAAGAGGGGCGGTCCCAATGGGGGGGCCGAACCTCTATAGGGAGTTGTTTCCAAAACAACTCCCCTGCTTGGTGCCCAAGTTTGGTTGTTTCCTTGTTTTTGAAGAACTCCTTCTTCCCCAAGGATGCCCAAACCCTAGATCTAAGATCCTAAAATTTCTCAAACTCACCAATTCATGTATCCAATGCAAAAATTAGATCTTGTTATGATAGATTATTGACAAATTGCATCCCATGCTTGATTTGTCTTCTTTTACGCGATAAACAATCAATTTATGGTGTAAAACAACTAAAACGTAACACATAAACCACGTTTATGCTCTACGAACTGTGGCTCTGATACAACTGTAGGGTTTTGAATCATGGATGCGCAACGGAAACAATAATTAATCATGCAAAACCCTCCAAGGATCACAAGTCAAGAGACATAACGATGGTAAAGGAAGAAATCAATAACACGCCTTAGGTTCTCTTTTGATGACTTCAAACGCGAATTGTGTCACGTTCTCTATAGTTGATCCACGCCTAGAGTTGATTTCTAGATCTTCCAATCCTTGGTGATAGCCCGGAAAGAGGAAGAGGAAGAAGAATCACGCAAAACGAGACGAACCAAAGGAGGTTTCGGCCTCCTTTGGGGCCGACGGGGACGGGCGGCGGGCTAGGGGGCGCTGGCTCCTCTAGCTTGTTGCTCTCTCTCCTTTTTGTTCTCTCCCACTCTTGTTATGATCAATTATGAGCATAAGTTGTTGGAAGGAAGGAAGGAAGGTCCTTTATATAGCCCAAAAACTCCTTGCCAACTACCTAAAGGACTTATTCTAGTCCTACTAGAATTCAATTTAGTCCTTTCCTTGCAAATTAGTCCCTACAAAGTTTGCAAGGTTTTGAAAAGTGATCCTTCTAATTAATTAATCCAATTAATTAATTCCCAAATCTAGTTCAACTCTATATAGCGTGTGACCCCATAGGTTCTATCTTTTGGTAGCAACTATTTGCTAACATGGAGTGGTTTCTAGCAAAACATCCATTCTAGCCAACTAATAGAATAGTCATCTAGACAACCTTTGCACAAGTAATTGTCTCATCCCATTGTCTCTATATCCGGAGGACACAAGACATACAAGTCACACTCGTATATCCAATCCATAGTTTCTCTATCCATGGGAATAGCCTTATTCGTGCAAATAACATCAATATCCTATATTGATTTATTTGAGTCTGGCCAGATATTCTATAAGCACTATCCCTCGAGTGGCCTAGGATATTTGCTCCCATTATGTGGGAGGGACAAATTCTATCTACGTCTACTACGATCTCTAAGCTTGCTTCTTATTGTATCCAGTACACGCCTTTATAACTACCCTGTTACGGTGTAGCGTTTAACGCTACCAAAATCACAATAATCCACAACTAGAATATCTAGTGACTTCAAGTCTAAGGATGAAAACACCATTGCACCGCGAGAAGCGCTTGTGACTTAACATAACGTGTATGTAGCCTTCTCGGAGATGGGTCAATCCAGTGCGACATTACTCCTAATGTACACCTATGTGTTGGATCATGATATCTCCATATCAATCCAACCCCATACTAGTCTATAGATGATTGTCCCATTTAATCATTATATTGGACTAGGGATATTTAAGATAAACAACACAATTGTAAATCTAAGGACATCATTATATTAAATATCCAATAAATAATAAATGAATTTCTAGCCACAAATAAATTCATACTAAACTAGATTGCCTCTAGAGCATCTATTCCAACACATTAATGGATTAACCATCACCTACTACCCACCATGAACCCTGTTTGAGAATGTTTCTTCCTTCTAGGAGCTTCTAGGAGGCTTGATCATACCCAAGAAGGGGAAGACCCTTTACCAGCTTGCCAAATAGTATATCTAGGGAAGTAGGCAGCTTTGAGGAATTTATGACACAAGTTGTTTGGAGAGTTAGCTATTCTCCAAACCTGTTTAGATTGAAGAACCCGGTTGTAAGATTTTAGCTCCCTTATTCCAATACCCCCTTCTCTTTTTAACCTAGTAATTTTCCGCCAGGCCACCCAGTTCACTTTGCGCTCATCAGGACCACCACCACACCAGAAGCATATGATAGATTTTGTGATTTTCTTGCAAAGAGAGATAGGAATGTTAAGACAAGACATAGCATAAGAGGGGATGGCAAGGACAACAGCCTTGATGAAAGTTTCCCTGCATGAAGGTGAGAGGAGAAGTTGTTGCCAACCTTGCATCTTCTTTGCAGCTTTAATGTAGAGATAATCAAGACCTTCCCTCTTAGAATTACCCCAGAGTGCAGGGAAGCCTAGATATTTCATTTCATTGGTGAGGGATTTAACTTGAAGAAGATCCAAGATAGCATGTTTAGTAGCAGGATAAGTATTTGGAGAGAAGAGAGCTCCTGATTTATCTAGATTAAGATGCTGGCCAGAAGCTTTACCAAAGTCCTTCAGGGTGTTCCACATACTAGTAGCTTTCTCTATGTTTGCTTGTAAGAAGAAAATGGCATCATCAGCAAATAGGAGGTGGTAAATAGGCATTACAGCTCTACCAACCTTCACACCCTTGATAATTTTGTTCTCCTTACTTCTTTGAATTATTCTAGATAAGGAATCCATAACAAGCACAAAAATATAAGGTGAAAGTGGGTCACCTTGTCTTATCCCAGCTTTTGGGATCACAACACTCGTTTCCACCCCCATTGAGAATGATTCTATATTCCAATGTAGTAATACATGTCATTACCCTTTGAACCAAGATTTGGGAGAATCCCATTTGAAGCTGAAGGGCTTTGATGAAATCCAACTCGATTTTTTCATAAGCCTTATGTATATCAATCTTGAAGGCAAAGTCTCCTTGCTGTCCTTTCTTCTTGTGAGTGATGAAGTGTAGGAGCTCCTGTGTCATGATGATATTGTCCTGAATAGCCCTTTGTGGGATGAAAGCTGGCTGGTTTTACAATACTAAGTTTGAGAGGAGGATTTTCAATCTATTTGCAATCAGTTTAGAGATGATTTTGTAACCAAAAGTGCATAAGGAGATAGGTCTAAAGTGTGCAACACTAGTGGGTTTTCCAACTTTTGCGATGAGAAACAAATTGGTAATGTTCATACTCTTGAGAAGGAAGCCAGAAGTAAAGAATTGGATCACAGTGGTGCACAGCTCTTCCTTCACAGTTTGCCATTGTGACTGGTAAAACAGCCATTGGAAACCATCCCAGCCTTTGTGAGCACCCATTTGAAAAACCACCTTTTAAATTTCAGCATTTTGAGGAGTAGCCATCAAGCTATCATTCATAGCTTCAGTCACTTGGAGAGGGACATCATCTAAGAAGCTAGCAAAATTTCTTGTATCATCATTTTTATAGACTGCTGTGAAGTACTCTTTGAAGGCTAGATTGATATCTTCAGAGTTCAACCACACACCATCTAAGTTCTGAATTTTGCGAATTTGGTTTCTGTGTCTTCTATAAATTGTAGATAGGTAAAAGAATCTCGTATTCTTGTCCCCTTCTTTCAGGAATTGGACTCTTGACCTTTGTTTCCAGTGAAGCTCTTCCTTTTGCCATAGCATATCCAGCTCTTTCTGGAGACTATTCTTAAGCTCCCATTTGTGTTACAGAGTGTTAATCTTGTTGACAGACAGCAAGTTGTTGTTCAACTTTAGCAATTTGCCTTTTAGTATTACCAAGTTCATTCTTGCACCAAAAACTTAACTTTCTTCTACATTCAGCTGGTTTTCTGCCCAACACCTGACCACCCCTGCCAGCAGCATTTTTTTTTGGGTCCAGGCTTGTCTAATAACTTCAGCACATTGTTCTTCAGCTAGCCATTTTTCTTCAAATTTGAAAGTTTAACTTTCTCTTTTGAGGATTGGGGTCAGTATGGATAATGACAGGGGGAATGATCAGATCCTCTGAAAGTTCAAGCTTGACCTTGATGCTTGGCCAAGTCTCCAGACCTTTAGAATTAGTGAACACCCTATCCAGTAGCTCTCTAACATGGCCAGCTAGCCTTTTGTTTGACCATGAGTAATCATTTCCTTCACCTGGTATTTCCACCAAGTTAGAGCTATTGATAAAACCCATAAAGCTGTCCAGAACTAGAACCTTTCTAAGAAGGAGAGTCTAGGGTAGGACTCAAAGAGAGAATAACAATACGAAGAATATCACTTATAACCTCTTCATCGATGGGGTTAATGTCCCAGACCCCCTCCTCATTAATAAGGTTAGAGCCCTTCAAGTTGAGAAGGCCAGGTTCAAGTGGAGGCCACAGGGCTTTCTCCGCACACCACCAGTCATTCCACACAAAAATATTGGCGTCATTGCCAATGCTCCATTAAAGATTATTTCTAAGGAAGATGTTAATCAACATAATATCTTTCCACACAAAAGAGGAGCCAGCCTTGTCTTTAGCAGAGTTTAAATTATAATTTCTCAAATACTTCTTTCTACTAACATTAATACACCAGAGTTATTTGCCAAAGCTAACAACCCACTCCAGCTTGGCAAGAAGAGCCATGTTCTGAAATCAAGTCTTTTTAACACCCAAAACACCTTTCTCCTTAGGAAGATGATGCAGGAGCAGACGATCCAGATGAATCTGAACTGTCAGATGCGACTAATTTGGCGCTTCTCTACCATGAGATGGAAGATAAGCGCAAGGGACGGAAGAAATTGCAGCTTTTGGTGTCGCCGCACTGTTTGGGCCATAACTTTGGCTACGGGTATCAGAATGACGCGAGCCACCCCAATTCGGAAAGCTCTCGACGAGACGCACGACGCCCCGATCGAGGTCCATCTTCATCCCCAAATTCCACTGTTTGACCTATCATACGGGCGTTTTTAGTTATTTTTTACTATTTTTAGTAATATTTCCGTTGCTTATTAGGACCTCAGTTTGACACCGTTTTGGGTCAAACTTTCACGTACGTGTTTCTTTCAATAAGGCCAAACTGTTGGGCCAATTTCGGGATTTTGCAATTTTTGGCATATTTTATGATTTCAGCTATATATGCCCGGCTTGTGGGCAGGATTGGACAGTTTTTTGATCAATAGATATTTTCTTCGAATCCTAGAGTCTCTCTACTGGTTTTTGCCTATCCATTTGTTGTTCTGCTGCGTTTGATCCCTCGCCTTGATTCAATTCAGCGTTAGGTTGGTATCAGAGCAAGTTCAACTTGGGAGGAAGATCATCATCGACGATGCCTCGTGGACGTGCTCGTGGCCGTGGGCAGCAGGTTGCTGAATATGCCCCCCTGAGAGAACCTAACCTCGAATACGTGATGAGGATAGAAGATCTGCAGCGAAAGAACCAGGTTCAGCAGCAGCGGATCGAAGAGCTGACACGGCGCCTGGCGGCGCAAGATCTGGATGATCAGGAAGAATCAGACGACGACTCAGACACGTCACTCGAAAACCCGTATCATCGCGAGCCACGAGTTCGAGGGTACCGTGGTCATGACGATCATCGCAGCGGTCTAGGATTCAAGGTCGAGATCCCTAGTTATTCCGGTACCCTTCAGGCCGATGGATTCATCGATGGGCTGAACGAGGTGGATCGGATCTTTGAGTACAAGGAAGTTTCTGAACGTGAGAAGGTGAAGTTGGTCGCAATTAAGCTCAAGGGCAGAGCTTCATCATGGTGGGAGCAGTTGCGACGTTCTCGTGAGAAGCAGGGAAAACCGAAGATTGCTGAATGGGAAAAGATGAAGAAGAAGATGAAGGCTCACTTTCTTCCCTTTGGCTACACCCAAACCCTATATCAGCGTCTCCATACGTTGAGACAGGGTGTTAAATCGGTGGAAGATTAAACTGAGGAGTTCTACCACTTGATCGCCCGCAACGACCTATCCGAAACAAAAGAGCAGCTAGTAGCACGGTACTTGTCAGGTTTGCGACAATCACTGCAAAAGGTTTTATGCTTGCAAACTTTCTGGACGGTTTCAGAAGTTTACCAGAGGGCTCTTACTATGGAGAAGCAACAGAGCAGAAAACCTGCATTGAGGGCCGATCAGACCAATCGATCGACTCGATCTTAGGAGTTCCGACCAGCCACCCAGGCAGCACCCGGTACATCGAGTAGCGGCTTCAAGTGCTACAAGTGTGGCGAGCCAGGACACAGGGCGACAGAGTGTAAGAAGCCGGTTGTGCAAAAGACGAAGAGTTTACTGCGGACGTGGTCGAAGAAGCAGAGTACCAGGGAGACCACGTATATGATGACTACAGAGATGAAGATGTGCTTTACGGGGATGGTCATGAGAATATGGTCGTCCGTAAATACGTGCTAACTCCCAAGGGTGACTCGGAGGATGATTGGTTGAGGACCAATATCTTTCACACTACCTGCACAATTGGGAAGAAGGTTTGCAAGATGATCGTAGACGGCGGCAGTTGTGACAACATAGTCTCTGAAGAAGCCGTCAAGAAATTGCAGCTGAAGACGGAGCAACATTCGGCGCCTTACAAGCTGTCATGGTTGATCCGAGGTTCCGAGGTAACAGTTGATAAAATATGTCTTGTTTCTTTTTCAATTGGTAATAAGTATCATGATAGTCATTGGTGTGACGTGGTAAAGATGGATGCATGTCATATTTTGTTGGGTCGTCCGTGGCAGTATGATAGACGTGTGTTCCATGATGGGTACAAGAATACCCATTCGTTTGTGATGAAGGGGAAGAAAATCGTACTAGCTCCGCGACGGGAGGGTTCCACTCCGGCTCCAACCGCGCCGGCTAACCTGCTTTCTCGATCCCAGTTCTTGGGAGAGATTCGGCGGGAAAAGTTTGTTTATGCGTTGATCCCTTCTAATAATAGTGCCAGTAATGAGGAATCTGAATTACCCCCTGAGGTGCAGCAGGTTTTGGATGAGTTCTCCTACTTGATGCCAGAGGACCTCCCTCCTCGTTTGCCACCAATGAGAGATATCTAGCATCAGATAGACCTAGTTCCAGGTTCTAGTCTGCCAAACAGACCTGCCTATCGTCTCAGTCCCAAGGAAGCAGAAGAGTTACAGAGGAAGGTACTTGAATTACTTGAGAGGGGTTACATCAGAGACAGTATGAGTCCTTGCGCAGTGCCCGCTCTGCTAGTTCCAAAGAAGGATGGTTCTTGGCGCATGTGTGTAGACAGCAGAGCCATTAATCGGATCACTGTGAAGTACAGGTTTCCCATTCCGCGGCTTGATGATATGCTAGATCAACTGTCCGGCTCTCAGGTCTTCTCAAAAATTGACCTCAAGAGCGGATACCATCAGATTCGAATCAAGCAAGGGGACGAGTGGAAGACCGCGTTCAAGACACAACATGGGTTGTACGAGTGGATGGTGATGCCTTTCGGTCTCTCCAACGCACCTAGCACCTTCATGCGGTTTATGCATCAGGTTTTGAGGCCTTTCATGGGGAAGAAATTGCAGCTTTTGGTGTCGCCGCACTGTTTGGGCCATAACTTTGGCTACGGGTATCAGAATGACGCGAGCCACCCCAATTCGGAAAGCTCTCGACGAGACGCACTTCATCCACAAATTCCACTATTTGACCTATCATAAGGGCGTTTTTAGTTATTTTTTACTATTTTTAGTAATATTTCCGTTGCTTATTAGGACCTCAGTTTGACACCGTTTTGGGTCAAACTTTCACATACGTGTTTCTTTCAATAAGACTAAACTGTTGGGCCAATTTCGGGATTTTGCCATTTTTAGCATATTTTATGATTTCAGCTATATATGCCCGGCTTGTGGGCAGGATTGGACAGTTTTTTGATCAATAGATATTTTCTTCGAACCCTAGAGTCTCTCTACTGGTTTTTGCCTTTCCATTCTTAGTTCTGCTGCGTTTAATCCCTCGCCTTGATTCAATTCGGCGTTAGAAGACAAACAATGTCCCAATTAACGAGGTGAATTTTTCTCTTCGCAGTGTGTCACCCCAAATAAAATCAATGTAAATCTTATCAATCTTGTTGCACATACTAACATAGAGGGGTAAAACATGCATACTGTAAGAAGGCAAGGAAGCAATGACTCTTTTATAAAGCACCACTCTCCCGGCAATGGAAAGCATTGTTCTTTTCCATCCAGAGAGCCTAAGATTCATCTTGGTAATGATATCAGCATCATTATTCATAATAAAGGACAAGTAATTTAATTGGCGAGCCTTGAAAATTCAACTATTTTTTAAAATCGACTTACAATCTTTACTTTTTTCAAATTTATTTTCCATGTTCATACACATTGACACATCTTCATGTAATGAAAACGAAGCATCTCGTTTTCAGAATATTCTAGATTTATGTGAAATTATAAGATACAAATTTGCAATCTTGATAGATTTCATTCTCTTGGAAATGGTGAAAATTGTGTTAGATTGTGTGAAAAAACTACTGTCATGAAAGAAGACTCGTGAAATGGTACGTTGTCATTATGTTGTCATTTATCCTCCAATGGCAGCGTTTAGAGGTCAACTGGTCTCGGGCGGCCTTGTTTGAATCTTAGCGGTTAGCAAATGAATAGTTATACCATTGGTGAATCTTGAAATTCCAACTATTTCTTTAAATTGGCTTACGGTCATCATTTTTCTAAGATTGTTTGGCCCTGTTCATACCTACGGCACACACAATGACATTGACACATCTACATATTTTAGAATTAAAATATAACCTCGATAACCAACTTGAATAACAATCCCAGGGATATAGCAGAAAAGGTACCTATAACCTAATGCACCCAAGAAGAAACCTTTGTAACTCCATCACGACAGACGAAAAAGATAGCTATAGAGAATAGCGACTAAGTCGAATGGCTTCTCCTCTCTTTAAAAATCGAGTTGGTCTACTTCTTCATTTGTTCAAGTCAAGAGGCGCTTCGAAATTTAGTAATTCGAGAACTCGTGAAGGATGCTTCTAGCTCTCACATCTCACTCAAAAACGAAGACAGAATGAGTCCATAATTTCTACAAGCGAATAACCTCGCCAAATGAATAATTTTCTTCGGCCCCAATTTGGCAATGGCTAAATGACTAACCTCGCGAAATGCATTATCGATTTATTTTCCAATCATTAAAGACCCCATGTCGATATAAATCATTAAAATTCATAATATAAATACTAAGAAATCTGTCGATCAGCAATTTTCATACAATAAGTCATTTATTCACACAAAAATTCAATAATGATTGTGCTTTCTTTATAACAAAATGCATTCCATCGTAAGATCCAAACCTAACTGTATGAATATAAATGTATTTATCGATAAACGAATTATTATAGATTCATTTATCAATAAGTAAATAATCTCACTAAGCGAAAAAAAATTAGTCCCAAGACTATTCAGTTAACGAGGTTTTACTGTGTTGAATTATTCGATAAGAGCAATTGATCATGCGCGGCCTACATACGGCATGTCTGAACCTTAGAGTTTAGCAAATGACAAGTAATACCATTGGTGAGTCTTGAAAATCCAACTACTTTTTGAAATTGACTTATGTCTGTGCTGTTTTAAAATTGCTTGTCAGTTCATACCTATTACACACACCGACACTGACACATCTACATATAATGAAAATAGAAGATCTTAGAATTACGTGAAATTAAATAATCTTGGAAATGGTGAAAATTGTGCTAGATTGTGTATAAAAAGCAACATTACATTTATGTAATACCCGATGAAAAGAATTCTCCTATAATGTTATCTTGTCGTTATCCCTCCAATCGTAGCGGTTGCAAGATCAATTGATCGTGAGCACAGCGCAAGTTTGAATCTTAGCGGTTACTACTCAAGGGATCAAGAATACCTTTCTGATTCAAAGTTGTGGTTTAACTTGTCGCGTAATTGTTCTTTAGGTTGGAATAGACATAGTTATACGCAACTCATTACTTGGGAACAGTTTAGTAATCCATTCTGATACTCTTTTAGGATAAGAGAGTCAATGATGTCGCCTGAGCCTATTAAATTGGATTGGCTGAATATTTTCCTAACTCTGTCGCGTCGAAGAATTATGCTAGAAGATTGATGTTATCATGGTATGTTCTTAGCAAATGTGTAAAGAGTGTATGTCGCATCACATAAATTCAGAGCTTATTCTCTACAAAATCTCGAGTGAACTGTTTTGTTGTTCTAAATATAAATGCCCTAATGGATACTGATCTAGGTAGGTTTGGTCAACTTTACTGGGAGAAACCCTTATGGTTTGTGCGAAAACACTCAAGAACAAAGAAGAATAAACCAGAGAAGAATACCAAAACACATTAAATACATTGAACAACCGTAAGGCTCCAAATTGTGTGAATTACATAACTTAGGGTTCATTTACCCTATGTCCTTCATCAGAGATACCCTCACTGTTTGCTAATTGACATGAGACACCCTTATTTTGTGTTAAAATATTTACAATTTACACCCTTCCGTCAATCACCGTTAAGTGGATGTGAGGTGACAGTGGCGGTACACATTTGGGTGTTTATTTCATACCCGTTTTACCCTTTAAACAAATCAAATGGCTACTTTAACTTATATTATAACGCTCCTATCTAGGGTTCTATATGTCAAACCGCCTCCGGTTTAGTTTACTAGCCTCTTCCCCCTTTTGTTATTTCTGGAGACATGGAGTCTCATTACCCCCCCTCAAGTTTGAAGTCTTTTTTGTTGCTCGAAATCCTTCATCTTTATGTTGGACTTCGTTTTGTTCCTTTGACTGCTAATGTTTACTGTAACCTTAATTAGTTGATGGGCGTAGTTACATGTTGCAGAATACTATAAATATCACAACGAGATACCCGAAGGGAGAGCTCATGCTCAGATGAGTGATCATTAGGACACCCATCAGCTCTAGGTAATGCCAAGTAGTACCCATTGGAGTCGTCCTTCAAGGTGAACTCAAGGTACAATTGCAATTGTGTAGGAGAGAATGAAAATGGAGTAGGCTTTATTAGAAGTCTGTTTTTACGGATCTTATGTAATTTCAATTGATCTGGTATCAATATGATCTTTTGATGTTATATGGATATCCTTTTTTCCTTCCTGGGTTTGATCAGATACAATATTGCGTCTTACTCCTGGATTCTCTTTATCTGATACCTCGGTGTTTAAGGACCTTTAATATTTTGTGGAATACATTTCATTATTAGTAGAAAATGTACTATATTTCCTAGTAAAAATTTGCCACATTAGCGTGTGTTTAACAGATAGAAAAAAGAATCGGCAAACATAGTTTTTGAAAGCAGACCTGACCACACCATTCGGTTCGAGGGGAATTTAGTTATTTGCTATTTGGATCAAAAACTTCATCAGACTACTGAATTTGGGAATCCTTTGTCTTTTCACTATATAATTATTAATTTTGACCTTCCTTGGCATAGATCTTCTGTTTCCCGGTCCAATTACTGGTAAATCTCCATTTTAATCAGCTGTTTTTACTCTAATCTGTATTAAACTGCTAATATTCTTTCTTGTCGTCGTTGATAGTGGTTCTTTATTCGATGCAGGCTAACCCACTACTCATATGGCTACTAGTGTTGCTCCTCCGGCCAAGCGCAGATTCGAAACATTAATAACTGAAGGTGCTGATAATAACTACCTGTCTTCAGACAACAACGCGAACAGAAACCTGAAGGTGGAATACAAGTGTGGACTATGCCAGGTAACTGCCACATGTGAGCGAGGTCTTCTGAACCATCTCAATGGGAAGAAGCATAAGTCAAAGGAACGTGCTCTCTCCAAAGGCTGCCATCAGCCCCCAGTGGTGATGATGTTGGCCAGTCCCAGAAAAAAATGTCTGGAAATGCAAGTGCACAAATTTTTCAAACTAACGAAGGGAAGACAAAACAGAAGAAGGGTTTCACTGTTGAGGATTCTAAAATGCTGAACGGCAATGCTGATGATGATGATGCTGAGGAGAGTGAAAAAGAGATGTTGGCTGAGTTTAGGAATTATTTCAAGTGCTGGTGTGTGCTCTGTAGTATTGGGACTGTGAACAAGTCATTGATGGATGCACATTGCGCTGGGAGGACACACATGGCTAATTTGCTTAAAATGGTTGTGGTCTCGTACTATGAAGACAACGCCTGATAATGCTAGGTTTGGCGGCGATGTGAACAAGATGAGTGGAGAAACAGATGGAAAGGTGACTGATGCTGCTGAGCAGCAATGATGATGATGCTGATTAGAAAGAGATTCGCCGGATGGGAGCGAATGAATTGCTTAATCTTCTTCTTCTAGAGCTTTTTTCTTCCCATCTCATGTCTAAAGTTTCTCTATAATATTTATACCTGTTTTAGTTAAAGTTATTTTGATGGTTTGTAAACTTGGAACATGAGCCTGAATTCAAAGGGCTCAAAGAGTTCTCATACATGTTTAAGACAGTTGCATTTATCATATCCATATTTTCAGACAAATTTGGTTTTGTTATTTGGTACTAGTAGTTCTGTTATTTCAAAAATTTAGTGTGTGCATGCATGAAATAGACTAGAGTGTCCTGTATGAAGATTCAGACCGTCGCAGTTCACAAAATAAGCCCACCTGAGCTGGTGGAGTTCTAGGCTTGAGGCTTGTTTGGGTAAAGTATAAGAAAGAGGTGTACAAGGCATGTGTATCAGTTTGGATTTGATTGTACTTGTAATAAGGCAGGATATAAGTTACTATTAAAACCACGCCTGATAATGCTCGTGTTAGAGTACGCACGCGGAAGCACGATGCCCGGTTGTTGGGGACCAAGAAGAGTGATGGGACGAAGAAGAAGATGAAGAACAACACAACGATATAATGTGCTTCACTAGTTTTTAGGCTAGCTACATCCACGGCCAAAACAACCTGATTTATTGATGAGAGAGCCAATTACAATCCAAGACACACCACACATGTGAATAGAAGAGTCCTACACCCATATATAGGCCTAAACTAGTGATTTGTGCCCAAAGCAACGTCCAAACGTTGCCAAAACGAACTAGGAAACAGTTCCAAGACGAACAAGGAAACAATTCCAAGACGAACAAGGAAACAATTCCAAGTCGCCTTGGACCAATTTAATTTTCTATGCTAGTTTTGAATCACCAAAATATAACAAATCTCCACCTTGATTCAAACACCCTATCAACCAATCCAATGCTCCTCATCAATCCAATTGTGAATGCGTCTCCCAATCAAGAACGCCTCCACCCAATTCACCAAATCGTTTCTCCGATTGTCATCCGTCTTTTTCAACGAACAAGCCAATTGTGGTTGCACCTCCAATAATCAATCTCGAAGTGCTCCAACCAAATTGAAACGATTAACCAATCAACCGATAGAATATATTCCCAAATTTGCGGTATTGGAATACATTCACTATGCGCCACAACAAGCGCGTCTTTGCGTCTCAACAAACGCATAGACTTGTGTGTCTCAATCAACACACCCTAATGCACCATGACACAATGCATCTCCCCAATAGTCAGGCCAATGACACTTCGTGACAAAAGTGCCTATCAAACAAGTCATGCCAATTGCGTTGCCAAAGTACCGCACCAAGACGCCAATCAAGACACGCCCAATAACGTGCCAACAATCAATGCGTGCACAATAACACGCCGCCAATCAATACATGCCCAATAACATGTAACCAATCCAATATGCGCTACCAACCAATCGCGTGCCAACTAGACACGTCAATTGCTCCATGCCACGAGCCAAATCCGCCGGTTGATTCGAGTCGTCTCCACCTTGACTTGAATCCTCCTAGCGGCCCGAACAAGATCGCTCCATTCCGATGCTCCAACTCTTACGAGTTCTTGCAACGGTTCTGCCCGATTGAGATCCACATGCCCAATGCTCCATGTTGGAGGCCCGGATGCGCCGGAACGCCAATTGCACGTGAACCTCCAAATTCGTGCAAGAATGTGCGCCCGATGCTCCATGGCAAAGAACCCGATAGCTCCCACAACAAGGAACCCGATATCTCCCACAACAAGGAACCCGATAGCTCCCACAATAAGGAACTCAATAGTTCCCCCAATAAGGAACCCGATTGTTCCCACAAGAAGGAACCCGATAGCTCCCACAACAAGGAGCCCAATAGTTCCCCCAATAAGGAACTTGGTGGTGGGTGTATCAACAATATCATCATCATTAAAACAATCGATCTTCATCCCAAAAGAATTCGCCATCACTCCTCACCAACAAACCCTAACCCAACAAACCTTGCTCTGATACCACTTGTAAAAAAACGATGCGGAAGCGCAATGCCCAGTTGTTGGGGACCAAGAAGAGTGATGAGACAAAGAAGAAGATGAAGAACAACACAACGATATAACGTGGTTCACTATTTTTTAGGCTAGCTACATCCACGGCCAAAACAACCCGATTTATTGATGAGAGAGCCAATTACAATCCAAGACACACCACACATGTCAATAGAAGAGTCATACACCCATATATAGGCCTAAACTAGTGACTTGTGCCCAAAGCAACGTCCACACGTTGCCAAAACGAACTAGGAAACAGTTCCAAAACGAACAAGGAAACAATTCCAAGCCTCCTTGGACCAAGTTAATTTTCTATGCTAGGTTTGAATCACCAAAATCTAACAGCTCGTCATGGCGGCGATGGGAACAAGATAAAGGTAGAAACAGAAGGAAAGGTGACTGATGATGCTGCTGAGAAAGAGATCGTCGGATGGGAGTGTTGTGATAGGGAGAGCATGAATTGCTTAAATCTTCTTCTTCTAGAGATTATTTCCCATCTCATCTCTGTAATATTCATACATGTTTTAATATGTTTTGATGGTTTGTAAACTTGGAACGTGAGCCTGAATTCAAAGGGCTCAAAGAATGATAAAAGATTTCTCATACATGTTCAAGACTTGTAGCCGTTTTGGATTTGGTTTCTCCGAGACTCTTTTCATCGTGATTTCTTCACCGTGATTTCAGACAGTTGCATTTATCATATCCTTGTTTTCAGAAAAATTTTGTTTTGTTATTTGATAGTAGTTTTATTTTTTGAAAAATTTAGTGTTTCCATGCCTGACATAGAGTAGAGTCTCCAGTATGAAGACTGAGAACTGCCGCAGTTTACAAAATGAGCCCGCTTGGGTTGGTGGAGTTCTAATCGTAAAGGCTTGTTTGAGTTAAGTACAAGAAAGAGTGTATATGGCATAAGGTATGATTGTGCTTAATTGAACATGTTGTTTATATGGCAAACTAATGCTGTACAGGAGACAACATGTATAGTTTGCCCTTATACTTACCTCCTTATACTTTACCAAAAGAAGGCCTAAAGGTAACGATCCCAGTCTTGGACACTGGAATCATGAACAATCACCTGGAAGTGTCAGTTTGTCAACAATGTCAATATCATGGTCAGACGCATAACAAAAATTTGTGTGTCCGACAGTTATTGATGTCCATATCAAGTACTATACATTGAATCAAGATAGTTCCCATTCAAAACCCAGTTGAGGTTATTTGTCAGCCTGTTTTTTCAGGTACTCGAATCAACCTAGACACTCCTACAACCAAGTTTAGGCTAAAGCCAAAAGGCCTGGTTCAGCCGTTATCCAACCGTAAAGAGGTCGCTTCATAGACAGAAATCCTAACTCATTTTTAACAGAGAAACATAAACAAAATGATTATGCTGTTCAGATTAACTCCATCTTCCATTTTCACAAATTAGTAACTTACCCAGCCATAAACACTTCACAGTTTGTGATTTGTGATTGAGACCAGAAGACACTGTTGCCGTCCCATGTGAGCAGAATGAGATTTTAGAAAAACCATGACACATTTAAGAAGAAATACATTTGCAGATTTAAAAAAAAAAACGTGACTCAGGTTGCAGAATGATGTTTTATTGCCTGTTGAATGATATCTCCGTAACACAGGTTAATCAAGGAACTAGATAGCCTGTACACATTAATACGACATGTAAAGTTACAAAAACTATAGACATGTACAACTACGAGAGCTGAAATTGGCACCTTACAATCCTTGGCCACGAGAGCACAAAATTCATTGCATTGTGTTACAGTCACCATTAACCCTGCAAGTGCACGTGCTCTAATTATACGAATCAGCTGCTTCCAAAGTCATGCCACCTGTAAGAGTCAAAACAATGCGATGAAGTACTATCACGCTAAAGAACCCACAATGAGGGAAAAAAGAAAAGGAGAAATAGATCCATCAAAAAAGGGGGAAAAAGGAAAAATATATCTCATCTAAACTAACTCAAACAGAGTGATACTCGAGGCAATGCTAAGGACATGCATCGAAAATCAGAGAACTGAGAGCGAGGAAGCAACTATCAATGACTACATCAATTTGGAAGTTGTGCAAATGTCCCCTAATTAAAGCATTGAATGTGAAGGAGATCTTCATGCAATTTTCCAGCTTCTTCTACCCTTCCAGAAATACCAAGATTGAGTATTAATGAATTGTAGGTTACAGATTAGCGGCAATGCCTTTATTCTGCATCTCAGTGAAAAGAGAAAGAGCCTCATCAAGTCTTCTAGACTTGCCGAAGCCATTAATCATGAGATTGTAAGGAATTATATCAGGATCAATACACGAGCAGTTTCGACATCTCCTGCTTTGCCAAACCAAATTATAAGAACTAGTCGATAGCCCGCGCTATGCGCGGGGTATGATGCACTTCATTTCTCTTTAGAAGGACTTGATACGCTTCATTACTCATCTTGAGGATTATATAATTTAAATTATATGGACTTGAATAATAATAACAATGGCTAAGTAACAGTGCAACACCAACTTCTTTACTAAAATACATTCTAACCTTTGTCAAAGGAATTATGAGAATGGGAAATGATCATTCTTATTTGAACATGATATTGGGACTGCAGGGTATAAATAAGGGTTACTCTTTAATTATACTGATTTTTTCTCTCATGTTCTAGAAGATCGAATATATCTATGATTTGTAATTATAGGCAATTTCAGAAGTATGCAGAATAGAAGTAAAACTTCTATGCCGATGGAAGAATTAAATGTTTCCTTGTTCTCCCCCCTTAACATTATCTTGTTCAATGACGACTTATTTTCTATGATATATCTCGCTACCCTCATGTTCGTTCTCCACCTAGGAAAATAGTTGCACTTTACTCATATACAAATTGTTTCTTAATCATCAATATATGATTAATAAACCAATAGTACATAAATTGGAATTAGAACTTCTCAGTTACGTCTAAAAACAAATACTGCTGTGTTGTACCTAATGCAGAAATACAGTCAAGAAAGATGAAATGCTTCACCACGATAGGGATTGTGTAAGAGGCCGATGAATGTTCATCTCGAAGGAACATAAATTTATCGTGTGGGGAGTTAGGGAGAAAGCATAAGTAATTAGACAAACATTATCTTGTGGGGAATTACGGGGAAAGCATAAGAAATTAGATAAACACAGTTGTTGTGAAACTGAATAAAGCAAAGAAGGGAATAAGAAAATATGGTAAACTATAAACATGCCTTAGATTTCTCGAAAAACAGAAAATCTTATAGATTGATGTTGCTTGGTGTAATGGATAAACTTGAATGGTAGGGGTCATTAGGAATAGTTTTGGCTCCTGGATGGGTGGTTTCTTCTGCAGTAATCCTCTTGCTGCTGAAGCTACTGCTTCGAAAGCTACGATCTTAAAGGTTTTCAGCTTAGCCTAGAATAGTATCATCGTTGAAGATGAATATTGCAGACATGTGGCTTCTAGTCTTGCAAGTTTCAGGCTACAACATTGCTACTTAGAGGCTAACAAAGCAGCTAATGCTCTTGCCTAGAAGGCTTGTCAGACATTGACGGAGTTATTAAATGCCAAAAAATAATGTAAGTGCAGATTGCTGAAGACTCGCAACGCTTTCAAAGCTTACATAATGACGAAACATTTTCAAAGCTTACATAATGACGAAGTTATTACATTCTGACCAAGTTACGTGGTCAACATTATAAATATTGAAACTTCATGTAAGAATGTCAATCCATGATTAGCAAAACGAAAGTTCCAATTTTTGTTAAAGCTTAGCTAAATGATCGAAATTAAAGAAGTTTGTAGGCTTTGCTCACAATCTCCATAAAGACGTTGTCAGAACAATGAAATTGTCGCAATTATTAAACAGGCACCCCTACATGAGATTAATTCAATGAATACAAAATGATGAAAATTTTGGGGGAGGATTAATGTTTTCAAAGTGCGAATATGGATAAGCATCTTATCGATTTTTTATGATACAAATGCACGTACAATTGAAAGAGAAACGTATGATTTCGGTAAATCGATTAGACAAAACCTTAAGAAAGAAATTAACTCTCCCTGATAAAGAAAACATCGTACTTCATTTGTTTTGCTGCAAATTGCAGTACAAAAATCATTACAATTGTACTATCTAAGGTAGTCGGACTGACGGATACAATTCCAGTGTTTCAACTCATACCGTAAATGCATAAAATTGATTTCTACACAAAATTCATCGATGTGTAAAGAATAATGTACATGTTCTTCGGCGCATATAGGCGCCCACAAGCAGTTAATCTCAACGTATAAAGTAATAATACTTCTAAAAAAGTGTTTAAAATAATAACTGGACCACTGAGTCAACTTATGAGTCGATTGCCCTATATTTAAAAGACATATAGGCATCCATAAGCAGCTATTCATATATTTTTTGAACATTGAGGAATAAAGAACTCATAAATAATTACATTATTCAAATTCAAGATATATTACGTAGCAGTGTGAAATTGAAAAAAGATAAAAACGATGCTACAGTACCTGAAGTTTTTTGGGGTGATCATCTTTACGGGGTAAATCTGAAAATAACATTTTTTCAGTTAGAGAACCCTTAAATATTAATAAATCTGATATGTACGTAATTTATTTATGAAATAATGATTGCACAAAACAATAGAAATTTAGATACCGGTTAACAATGATGCTAAGATTCACTGGTTGGAGAAGAAAGAGTTTATATATATTGTTGATGCCGAAAGGGAGAGAGGCTGTGGTCGAAGTGGGAGAAAGAATGATGTGTATATTTTTACAGTAGGATTGTGGGAAGGTATATTGAATTTCAGAAGTTTAAAGAGACTATCTGCACCTGGTTCTAGATCTATTTGAACTCTTTAACTTGACAACTATGAAGAAAACAATGGGTTTTTTTAGGTTGATGACATCAAATTACTCTTAATTAACAACAATTGGATAATGAATTAGATTATTCATGTACTTAATTTATTAGATATACATTCATGTGACTACTTTCATTTGTACAATGAATCAGAGACGATTTTTGCATAGAAATACTAAAAGAGCAATGCAATGTTCCATCTGTAGTGCTTAGGAAAACTAAAATGCATGAGTCATAGGCTATCTTTTCTATGTATTCGCCACTTAGGATGCCAAGTTTTCACATAATCCTATTTGGCAAAATTTAATTGGTATATACATATTAAATGTATGCCATTTGGCAAAATAGCTTGACACTTGTCAGTAGTAGAGTGTTTCTCAAATTACATGTGGCGCAAGGAGAAGTCATTTCCCTTGCTTTTATATATACTAGTCTGTACTCCGCGCCATGGCGCGGCCTGTATGTCTAGTCGCACTATTTTTTCCTACCGATTGAATCAGTATTATCTTGAGTGTTCATATTTCATGAAAAATCAATGAGTTTGAAGAATTAATTCTCAGTAAATCGATATCACAAACAATCTTAATGGGACACAGTGAGGCTATGACTTTGGAACTTCATCTAGTTTTCGCATGTTGCTAGTCATGCTTCGATTCATAATATTTATTTGGAGTCTTAAATTATGCTATCCATGCATCATATGTCGCTAGAATCTGATTTGGCAAAATGACATGTTATGTCAAAACGTAATTGATACACATGTGCCACATCTATATAACTTGGAGAAAATGTTTCCTCTAAAAAAAAAAAATGGAGAAAATGTGATAAATGTTTTCATAAGAATCCTTCTCAAATCTTACGTGTTGGCAGAAAAAAGGCCTCCCCATTCCCAATATAGTTATGCAGGCACCCACCAAGGGTGCTATTGCATTAATACTGATGATTTTCAAGTGTGTAGCAATTTATGAGTTTGTAGTTTAAGTTAACAGTTTAAATTTAATCTAAGAATTTGTATCCCAACAAAAATATAGTTATGCACAAAATAAAATAAATGAATAAATAAACCTATATAAATAAATGTTAATATTAACATAAGGTAAATTGATAACGTTGGCATACCCTAAAAGGGACAAAGACACTTTCACCCACTCAGGTTTGAGAAAAAGACAGTTTCAGCCATCCAATTTGCGAAATGGAACTTTCACCCGTTTGTCTCATTTCATACTCTATAAGGGTAAATTAGTTCAAAAACCACCATCAGTAACAAACTCCATTCCAAGACTAATAGGATCATAATCAGTGAGTGTAAATATTCTAAAATCGATACACTGAAGCGGTAAAATTATCACTTTCCAAACTAAAACGGGTGAAAGCGTCTATGTGTCAAACCTGAGAGGGTAAAAGTACCCTTTTACCCGCCCGCTCTAAGAAGAATGCATATCTAGATTTAATTCGCCTTGGTATTTTAGAACACTATTTGCTCATGTTTATCACATTTTATTAGATTCATGTTTACCACATTTTATTGGATTATAGGAGGTAAACGGATTTTTCTCATAAAAAGGTAAACGGGATGGTACACTAAAGGGGTGAAATTACCTAATTTGTTTTGTAGTTTTTGGGAAAGAAAAAATAGTTATCTATAGAAAGTCCTATAAAAAATGAGCAAAATATATTTTTTAGAACTTATAAAAGAAGGTTAGAAAGTCGCGTAAAATTAGAAGAGATGTTTAAGTTGTTTGAATGTAGTACTTATTTCATTAAACATTGTCTGACTATCTAAAAAAGGAAGAAAAAGTAAAAAGAAAAATACATCTGCTTCATTCATTGAATCAAACAACTATGCATAAAAAAATTAGTCAAATTTTATTTTTCTTTTTTTGAGAAATTGTTTTTGTCATCAGCCGGGTTTGAAACCGGGACCTCGTGCAGGGGCTTCCAACGCTCTACCACTTGATCAGCTACCACCCTAGCTGCAATTTACATTCCTCTATGTATAGGGAAGCAAAGGAAAACTAATTTGTCTTATAATTTTAGGGAAAGGTAAAATAGTTATCTTATGGAAGTCTTATAAAAGAATGAGCAAAATATCTTTTTTAGAACTTATAAAAGAAAGATAGAAAGTCGCGTAAAATTAGAAGAGATTTTAAGTTGTTTGAATATACTATTTATTTCATTAAATATTGTCTGATTACCTTAAAAGGAAAAAGAACAAAAAAAGAAAAAAGAAAAATACATTTGCTTCATACATAGAATCAGACAACTATGCATTTAAAAAATAGTTAATTTACAATCCTCAATGTATAGGGAAACTAAAAGATTCACCATTAAGTCTTTGAGTACATGCATTTGACAATTAGAATGACATGTGTAAGTGGAATTTGATTTGGCCAAATTTGATTGGTTTATGGGTGCCACGTGTCTTCCACTTGTAAAATAGTATGACACATGTCCTTTCTAAGGCTTTTCTCACAGCACATGTGTCATAAGGAGAGGAGCCTTCTCTATTTGCTTTGCTTTTATATATATATAGATATAGATTAATATTAAGATGTTGTAGATGGCACAGTTTGGTTGGCATCCATATTTTACCATCTCCACAAGCAAATCCTTGACTTCGTCAAGCTTTCCCAGCTTTAAGAGACCGTCCATGGGAGGACCGTATGTGCGAGGAGTGGGAATGAAATCTCCACAAAGAAGATTGTAGTATAAATCAAAAGCTTTCTCCAATCTGTTACACTTCACAAGACCTGAGATGACGATGTTGTGAGTTATGGTATTGGGCTTGCATTGATGTATGAGCATGTCGTCAACTATTTCAAGAACTTCATCAACCCTCTGTTACCGAGAAGGTAACGGGTTGTAACGATTTTGTGAAAATCGTCAAAAACTGACCACGTAGCTGAGCCTACGGCACTTTTAGGGTTTGACCAAACGAAGATATTATTTCTCAATTCATCTGATAAAAATAAAACAAAGACTACAACTGTTTAAATAGTAAAAACCTAGACCTAGTCGGTTCACTCTAATGGGCCAGGAAAGAAACGAAAAGAAAACCCAGCCCTTTATTTAACAATGTCGAAAAATAAATAACTAAATAAATAAACAATTAAATAAATAAGTGACTACTTCGTGACGTAGTCCTTGAGATAGCCCGGTGCGACTCGCTCGCGTGTTCCCCGTCTCGGTCCCGTACCCGTGTCAGGATACGTACCCGTATCAACTCCCCCCTGGTTGAGTATCGCCTTGTCCTCAAGGCGAAAGAAAGAACGATGGCAATCCAATGCTGCTGCTGTCAGTCCCTGTAAAACCACCCGCTTGCCGTTGTGCTGGAATGCTAATGTCTTCTTGGAGTAATCGGTGATCACCTCGCCCAAGTGTTGGAGCCAAAGCATGCCCAGAACAACCTGGGAACCGTGGAACTCCAAGACGTACAATTCAACGGAAAAGGAAGACCCCTGCATAACAAGTTCAACCAGTCCACACGTGGTGTCGCAATACAAGAACTCCCCATTGCCCACCCGAACCATGAACGGCGATGTCGGTTGGACCGGTAACTTGAGCTGTTTGACCAAATTGGGGTGGATGAAATTCTTCGCCGAGCCGTCGTCAATGAGAACAGAAAGAGGCGTACCGTGAATGGTACCCACGAGACGCAGAGCACTGATCTGATCAGAACTAACCATACTGTAGAGACCCGAAACGTCATCCTCAACAAATAAATTATCAGCTGGCGGTGTCCCCTGAGTACCGGCCTCCATCTGACGGAACTGACCCGCGCATTTATGCCCACTAACAAATTTTTCACCGCAGCGAAAACATAAACCCTTGTTCATTCTGTCCTGACGTTCAGCTGGGGTGAGACGAGGTGCTGTGGTTGAGGACTGAGCGGGGGGAACAGTGGAAGTAATCGGCTGAGCCAGGGTGACGGCCTGTGCTGGAGCGGGAGAACGAATGGCTTCGAGCTCACGAGCAAGGGAAAAGGCCTCGGACAGCGAACTAGGATGGCGTAATCCCAATTCACGGCCCAACGGATCCGTCAAACCCGAAGCAAACAGTGAGATCAACTGGTCGTCAGAGGTTGGGCCAATCTTATTGAGCAGCTTCTCAAACTCTGACTGATAAGCAAGGACGGACGTCTGCTGTCGCAATTTGGCTAATTGGCCAAAGTAATCATGATAATAGTTGGAATCAAATCGAACTTGTACCTCCTGTAAAAAAGCATCCCAACTAA
Organism: Linanthus parryae; assembly: GCA_023055425.1. Classification (NCBI taxonomy): domain Eukaryota; kingdom Viridiplantae; phylum Streptophyta; class Magnoliopsida; order Ericales; family Polemoniaceae; genus Linanthus; species Linanthus parryae. Next base: position 131,724,154 of record JALGPY010000001.1, read on the forward strand.
CAAACCCGTAATTGTTACGGCGATAACAAAACCATTCAGCTTCTTCCCCCTCTAACAATACACCAACTAAGCGAAGTCGTTCGACTGGCTTAATCCGATAATACGTATAATATTCTTCAACTTTGTATATCCAAGTATGCGGGTCAATACCTGAAAAGCGGGGAGCCTCCATACGTAACTTCGGATTGTGTCTGTCCTGGTCCAGTGCGGTGCGACGGCCCTGTCCATTGACTGGATACGGCTGAAAATCGGCTTCCTCGTCATCAGATAGTTCCTCGGTATCCCACGGGTCTACGTCGTAATTCACCGATTGACGACCCACGTTGTAGTTGCCCACCGCAGGAGCAGACCCATACTGTTGGCGTGGAGGGTTCCATGGCGGCCAACCCACGTCGTCGGCGTCGAAGGAGACCTGGTTGTGTCGCTGCCTGGAGCGTCTGGGAACAGGGGGTTGAATTCCCGTAAGGCGTTGGGTCTGTTGTAGTGGCCGACCCGCATAAGGTAGGTCGGATCGGGTCGGGTTGTAGCTTCGCGGGTGGGTTCTGTTTTGTGGATAAAACCCCGATCTGGGTCGCGGGTTGTTTGCATCAGGGTAGCCCTCGTCAAAGGCGGCGACGGAGGCAGCGGCCTCTTGGCGAGGACGCGCAGGACCAGTGAGCCGGCGCCGTTGATGGTGTTCCCCGTCTGCTCCGGTTGTGGCATCGCCGGCGAGAGTCGCGAGGATTGCCTGGCGAAGGGGGTCGAAGTTAACGGCCCCTGGACGGAGTTGTTGGCGGACGGGATGGGTGAGAGCATCGTCGATCTGGACGGAGGCGTCCTGCGACGCCGCTGGTAGCGATGGAGGCGCCGTCCGATTGGTGAGGCCGGTCCCCTCTGTTGTGGGGTTCAGCGACGGTGGCGGAGTGGGCGAACGGCTGCGGCTCTGTTCGAGGGCTTGCAGTCGCGGTTCCAGGACGGCGAATCTCTTGTCCAGTTCTTCTATCATCTTCTTCATCAATTCCTCCATTAACACTTGATTGTTGGCTTTGATTTCTTCCTCTCGTACTGTGTTTGTGTTTGTCATCGTATCACCAGTGGATGGTGAAAGCAATGAAAGCACCAAATTGTTACCGAGAAGGTAACGGGTTGTAACGATTTTGTGAAAATCGTCAAAAACTGACCACGTAGCTGAGCCTACGGCACTTTTAGGGTTTGACCAAACGAAGATATTATTTCTCAATTCATCTGATAAAAATAAAACAAAGACTACAACTGTTTAAATAGTAAAAACCTAGACCTAGTCGGTTCACTCTAATGGGCCAGGAAAGAACCGAAAAGAAAACCCAGCCCTTTATTTAAAATGTCGAAAAATAAATAACTAAATAAATAAACAATTAAATAAATAAGTAACTACTTCGTGACGTAGTCCTTGAGATAGCCCGGTGCGACTCGCTCGCGTGTTCCCCGTCTCGGTCCCGTACCCGTGTCAGGATACGTACCCGTATCACCCTCCCTGACTTGCCAAGATCAGCAAGCAACAACCCCTTCCACCAACTCTCTCCAGAAAGAGGTGTTTGTTGGTTTCCTAGCTTAAAGAAAGCTCTTGATGAGCTTAAATGCATCTTCAATTCGACCATCCTTCATAATACCTGGAATAAGAGTGCACGAAGTTACATCATCCCGATGTAGCATCTTTCTCATCTGGTGAAAAAACAAGAATGCCTCATTGACCCTGTTCTTTTTCATTAATCCGTGAATTACAGTATTGTAAGTGAACACATCAGGAATGCAGTTCATGCTAGTCATCCGATATAGCAAACTCATTGCCATCTTCATTTCATCGTTCTTGCAGAGGCAATCCAGAAGCGTATTGAAACTAATCGTGTTGGGATTGCACCCTTGGGAAGTGATGCTCTTGAATAATTCAACAGCTTCTTGAACCTTCCCCTCTCCCCTTAATCCAGCCAATAATGTACTGTAAGTTACAACAGTGTCCAAACTCCTCGAACTAATATGATCAAATAAGTGTCCAAACTCCTATATATTATTTCCTTTTGCATCACACAGAACACAATAGCCATATCACTCACTAACCCTCCCATGAACCCTCAATAGCTCAAGCATGCAATTACATGTCTCCTTCGTGTGAACAACATTAGGTAACACAGCACGGACTTGAAGAACGAAAGTGCCTCGTCTGGTTCCGAAAATTGACTTCAAAGCCCAATATGCTGGGCCTCGGCCGATTAGCGTCCCCATTCACTAAATTTTACGCCATTCGAAACTTTCACCACAAACCCACAAGTACCCAGATTTTTTCTCCTGTGTTTCTTCCAACTCACCATAGACCCACATGGAAAAACCTTACAACTCTCAGACCCAGAACTCCTTTCCCCTACTAACCCATTACACTTCAAGAAGTGTGGTTTAATATCAGTTAAGGAAATGCAATTGGTATTACTACATAACATGCTTGAAGCCGTTTTGGAATTACCTATTTGTTGAATTTCCATCTGAGAACAAATTGCGATTGAAAAAAGAAAGAGTGATAAGATAGATATAGGGAGAGGATTAGTAGTTCGAAAATGTAACGGAAACGCCACATGCAATATCGGCGGTTGGATACAAATCCAACGTGATCCAACATCGTTTCTTCATCATATAAGTACTTCACTTTTCTCACTTGAGAACCAACACCACAACACAACACAAACCAAATCGCCCCTTAAAACCAATAAAATCGACCAAATGAACGTCGGAAAATCGCCTTACCTACCACCCACCCAATCCTCCTCCGCCGCCGGCGCCATGTTCGGCGATCAAGGTTTAGGCTAAAACCCACTTCAAATTGATCTTTAAATCGATCTTCTGATGTGGGTTTGATCTTGATTTGGTCGATCTTTGATTAATTTTTCTGGGTTCCTCTGCAGGTGGGTTGTTCCGGAACAGCCACCGGAGCCTCCTAACTGAGTCGCTGGACTTGGACGTCAGGACTCTGCTGGTGGCGAGAGAAACGGAGAAGATGAAGATCCGGGAGGAGATCTTGCAGGGTGCGCTCTTGCGGCGGCGAGAGCTCGAGGCTGAAGTGATCTCCGAGTTGCTGATGGAGACGGATGAGCTCAAGCGCCCCCGCATTGCCGCCGCCGGAGAAGGGTTTTCGATGCTGGACACCCGATTTCCGCCGCCGGAAGTTAAGGGTGATCCGCTCTCGAGAAAGCATGAGATGTTCGGGTTGGGAGTTGATCGTGGGAGCTCGTCGGCGGCGATTAGTCGGCTGGAGCCGGTGGCAGCTGCCGGAGAAGTTCTGGGGGCTGTTCCATTTCAGAGGCAGCCAGGTGCTGCAACTGCTGCTGCTAAACCAAGCAATGAAGGTTTTAGCAAAGGATATGTTATCTCATTGGTGAGTCTTGAAAACCCAACTACATTTTTATATTGTTTTGGCTCTGTTTATACATGGGACTCACAGTGATACTGACACTCACACATCTACATGTGATGAATATGGAGGGTCTAATGAATAGTTATGATACCGCGATTTTGTTAGATTGGGCTTATTGTTCGTTTGATCATTACTCTACTCATATTTCAGTGGATTCAGTTCATTAAATGTGTTGCAACCATTATGAAATTGTCGTTTCTATTTCAATGTTTTGAGTGTGCGCATTGGTGAGGATGTAGTGCCCTGAGAGCACGGGTTGTGCGCAATTATTAATAAGAGAAATATGGAAAGTTGTTATGTTGATTGATTACTTTCTCTTAGAATGGTGAATTTTGATGTTAGATTGTGTGAAAAATAATATATTTCAATCATGATAGAAAACTTGTGAAAAAGGTTATGTTGTCGTTTATCCTCTATATAAACGTAGCGGTTAGAAGATTGGTCATGAGCGGCCTACCTATGCTTGTTTGAATCTTAGCGGTTTGCAAAGGACATGTTGTACTATTGGTGGATCTTTTATTAATTTGAGAAATATAGAAAGTTGCTATGTTGATTGATTTCTTTCTCTTGGAATGGTGAATTGTGTGTTAGATTGTGTGAAAAACAAAATTTCAATCGTGATAGAAAACTTGTGAAATTTTATGTTGTTTATCCTCTACAACAACATAAATTCAGAGCTTATTCTCTACAAAAGCTCGAGTGAACTGTTTTGTTGTTCTAAATATAAATGCCCTAATGGATACTGAGCTAGGTAGGTTTGGTCAACTTTACTGGGAGAAACCCTTATGGTTTGTGCGAAAACACTCAAGAACAAAGAAGAATAAACCAGAGAAGGATACCAAAACACAGACAATTCATTGAACAACCGTAAGGCTCCTAATTATGTGAATTACATAACTTAGGGTTCATTTACCCTATGTCCTTCATCAGTCTTTTTTGTTGCTCCAAATCCTTCATCTTTATGTTGGACTTCGTTTTGTTCCTTTGACTGCTAATGTTTACTGTAACCTTAATTAGTTGGGCATAGTTACATGTTGCAAAATACTATAAATATCACAACGAGATACCCGAAGGGAGAGCTCATACTCAGATGAGTGATCATTAGGACACCCATCAGCTCTAGGTAATGCCAAGTAGTACCCATTGGAGTCGTCCTTCAAGGTGAACTCAAGGTGCTATTGCAATTGTGTAGGAGAGAATGAAAATGGAGTAGGCTTTATTAGAAGTCTGTTTTTACGGATCTTATATTATTTCAATTGATCTGGTATCAATATGATCTTTTGATGTTATATGGATATCCTTTTTTCCTTCCTGAGTTTGATCACATACAATATTGCGTCTTACTCCTGGATTCTCTTTATCTGATACCTCGGTGTTTAAGGACCATTAATATTTTGTGGAATACATTTCATTATTAGTAGAAAATGTAATATATTTCCTAGTAGTAAAAATTTTCCACATTAGCTTGTGTTTAACAGATAGAAAAAAGAATCGGCAAACATAGTTTTTGAAAGCAGACCTGACCACACCATTCGGTTCGAGGGGAATTTAGTTATTTTCTATTTGGATCAAAAACTTCATCAGACTGCTGAATTTGGGAATCCATTGTCTTTTCACTATATAATTATTAATTTTGACCTTCCTCGACATATGTCTTCTGTTTCCCGGTCCAATTACTGGTAAATCTCAATTTTAATTATCTGTATTTACTCTAATCTGTATTAAACTGCTAATATTCTTTCTTCTCGTCGTTGACAGTGGTTCTTTATTCGATGCAGGCTAAACCTACTACTCATATGGCTACTAGTGTTGCTCCTCCGGCCAAGCGCAGATTCGAAACATTAATAACTGAAGGTGCTAATAGTAACTACCTGTCTTCAGACAACAACGCGAACAGAAACCTGAAGGTGGAATACAAGTGTAGACTATGCCATGTAACTGCCACATGTACCTCTTCTGAACCATCCCAATTGGAAGAAGCACAATTCAAAGGAACGTGCCCTGTCCAAAGGCGGCGGCAGCACATCAGCCACCAGTGGTGATGATGCTGGCTAGTCCCAGAAAATAATGTCTGGAAACGCAAGTGCACAGATTTTTCAAACTAACGAAGGGAAGGAAAAACAAAAGAAGGGTTTCAGTATTGATAATTCTAAAATGCTGAACGGCAATGCTGATGATGATGATGCTGAGGAGAGTGAAAAGGAGATGCCGGCTGAGTTTAGGAATTATTTCAAGTGCTGGTGCGTGCTCTGTAGTATTGGGACTGTGAACAAGTCATTGATGGATGCACGCACCAGCACTTGAAATAATTCCTAAACTCAGCCGGCATCTCTTTTTCACTCTCCTCACCATCATCATCATCAGCATTGCCGTTCATCATTTTAGAATTCTCAACAGTGAAACCCTTCTTCTGTTTTGCCTTCCCTTCGTTAGTTTGAAAAATCTGTGCACTTGCGTTTCCAGACATTTTTTTTGGGACTGGCCAGAATCATCACCACTGGTGGCTGATGTGCTGCTGCCGCCTTTGGAGAGAGCACGTTCCTTTGACTTGTGCTTCTTCCCATTGAGATGGTTCAGAAGACCTCGCTGCTTAAAAATGGCTGTGGTCTCGTTACTATAAAGACAACGCCTGATAATGCTAGGTTTGGCGGCGATGGGAACAAGATGAGTGGAGAAACAGATGGAAAGGTGACTGATGCTGCTGAGCAGAAAAAGTGATGATGATGCTGATCAGAAAGAGATCCGCCGGATGGGAGCGAATGAATTGCTTAATCTTCTTCTTCTAGAGCTTTTTTCTTCCCATCTCATCTCTAAAGTTTCTCTATAATATTTATACCTGTTTTAGTTAAATTTATTTTGATGGTTTGCAAACTTGGAATATGAGCGAATGAATGTTGTAGATGGCACAGTTTGGTTGGCATCCATATTTTACAATCTCCACAAGCAAATCCTTGACTTCGTCAAGCTTTCCCAGCTTTAAGAAACCGTCCATGAGATGACCGTATGTGCAAGGAGTGGGAATGAAATCTCCACAAAGAAGATTGTAGTACAAATCAAAAGCTTTCTCCAATCTGTTATACTTCACAAGACCTGCAATGACGATGTTGTGAGTTATAATGTTGGGCTTGCATTGATTTATGAGCATGTCGTCGACTATTTCAAGAACTTCATCAACCCTCCCTGACTTGACAAGATCATCAAGCAACAACCCCTTCCACCAACTCTCTCCAGAAAGAGGTGTTTGTTGGTTTCCTAGACTGGTAAAGAAAGCTCTTGATGAGCTTAAATGCATCTATAATTCGACCATCCTTCATAATACCTGGAATAAGAGTGCACAAAGTTACATCGTCGGGATAGAGCATCTTTCTCATCTGGTGATAAAACAAGAATGCCGCATTGACCATGTTCTTTTTCATTAATCCGTGAATCACAGTATTGTAAGTGAACACATCAGGAATGCAGTTCATGCTAGTCATCCGATATAGCAAACTCAATGCCATCTCCATTTCATCGTTCTTGCAGAGGCAATCCCGAAGCGTTTTGAAACTAATCGTGTTGGGATTGGACCCTTCAGAAGTGACGCTCTTGAATAATTCAACAGCTTCTTGAACCTTCCCCTCTCCCCTTAATCCAGCCAATAATGTACTGTAAGTTACAACAGTGTCCAAACTCCTCGAACTTGAACACGCTTGAATATGATCAAATAAGTGTCCAAACTCCTATATATAATTTCCTTTTGCATCACACAGAACACAATAGCCATATCACTTACCCTCCCATGAACCCTCAAATAGCTCGAGCATGTAATTACATGTCTCCGTCGTGCGAACAACATTAGGTAACGTAGCCACGGACTTGAAGAACGAAAATGCCTCGTCTGGTTCTGGAATCAACTTCAAAGCCCAATATGCTGGACCTCGGATGAGTAGCATCCCCATTCACTAAATTTTACGCCATTCGAAACTTTCGCCACAAACCCACAAGTAGCCAACTTTTTCCTCCTGGGTTTCTTCCAATTCACCATAGACCCACATGGCAAAACCTTGAAACTTTCAGACCCAGAACTCCTTTCCCTTACTAACCAATTACACTTGAAAAAGTGTGGCTTAATATCAGTGAGGGAAATGCAATTGGCATTACTACATAACATGCTTGCATGCTACCTATTTGTTAAATTGCCATCTGAGAACAAATCGTGGATATTGAAAAAAGAAAGAGTGATAAGATAGATATAGGGAGAGGATTAGTAGTTCCAAAATGTAACGGAAACCCCACTTGCAATCTCGGCGGTTGGATACAAATCCAACGTGATCCAACATCATTTCTTCATCATATAAGTACTTCACTCTTCTCACTTGAGAACCTAACACAATACAACACAAACAAAATCGCCCTTCAAATCCAATAAAATCGACCAAATGAACGCCGGAAAATTGCCTTACTTACCACCCACCCCATCCCCCTCCTCCTCCGCCGCCGCCGCCACCTCCATGTTGGGCGATCAAGGTTTGGGCTAAAACCCACTTCAAATTAATCTCTAAATCGATCTTCTGATGATCTTGATTTCTCCGATCTTTGATTAATTTTTCTGGGTTTCTTCTGCAGGTGGGTTGTTCGGAAACAGCCACCGGAGCCTTCCTGACTGAGTCGCTGGACTTGGACGTCAGGAATCTGCTGGTGGCGAGAGAAAGGGAGAAGATGAAGATCCGGGAGGAGATCCTACAGGGTGCGCTCTTGTGGCGGCGAGAGCTCGAAGATGAAGTGATCTCCGAGTTGCTGAAGGACACGGATGAGCTCAGTTTCCGCCGCCGGTCTCGAGAAAGCAAGAGATGTTCGAGTTGGGAGTAGATCGTGGGAGCTCGTTGCCTGCGATGATTCGGCCGGAGCCGGTGGCGGCTGCCGGAGAAGTTCCATTTCAGAGGCAGCCATGAGCTACAAATGCTTTTGCTTCTGCTGCTGCTAAACCAAGCAATGAAGGTGTTATAACAGAACTCCTGTTTCAGAGCTCCGTTACCAGTTTGTTATAACGTGTGGGTATTCGAGCAAGAACGACGAAATCAAAACAAGAACGAGACAGATATTTAACGTGGTTCACTAACGAATTCGTAACGAACCCGCTAGTTAATCCACGGCAAGAACCCGGTATTTTATTGAGAAGAGAACCCGATTACAGTGCACGCCGCCGTGGCCACAACGACCACGGCGGCTACCCGAAACACCCACCCGAACACACACTACCAAACAAAGCTCTCAAAACCCCACATATCTCCGTGTGTGTTGTGCATAAAACAAGAAAACATTGCCTATATATATACTACATGATGAGGCGGTGGAATTGCCACAAAACCACACCGCCTCACATGTTTCCTAAACCAAATACTTTGACTTTTCTTACTTGCCTTGCACAAAAAGTACTACCAATTTCGTCTCAAGTTATTACCAAGTTGATTAAATTCAATCCTAACAAATCTCCTCCTTGACTTGAATCATCTCAGCAACCCGAAATCAGAACCTGAAAATCCTCTTCTCAAAACAGAATCCGATGCGTCTCCCTGAATCAGAAACGAGCACGCCTCTTCAAACAGATTTTTCGCAGCTGTATGCGAAACCTGAATCGCCAAATCGTTACTCCAACTACCATGCGTTCCTGCAACGACTGCGCTCGATGTGGTTGCACTTCCGAAAACAGAAATAAGGGCTCCACCCAGAACCAGACTCGAATACATTCACTGAGAAAGCAGGACCGAATGTATTCCCGATGCGCCCAATTGCGCCAGACAGATGCACCATGACAGAATGCCCAAATGTCATCCAGACCAGATGCACCGATGACGAGTGCCGAAATTGTCATGCCCGATGCGCCCCGTATGCCTCAGATGCGCCAGATGCTCGCTAGAACCAGATCGCGCCATATGCGAGCTCAGTGCGTGTCATGGCACACGCTGCAAAACCAGATGCACGCCAGAACAAAATCGTGCATAATGCGCGCCAAAACCAGGACCAGATGCGCGTGCCAGAAATCTCACGCGCCAGATGCTCCATGTCGTTGCTCCAACTCCAACGAGTTACTGCAACGCATGAGCAAGAACCAGATTCAATTCACACGCCAGATGCTCCACGTCGGGAGCCAGATTGCGCCTGTACGTCAATCGTCATAACACCTGATGCGCGTGAACCGCCAGATTTGCGCCAGTACTGAATGCGTGCTGGATTTGCCACATCCCTTACACGCCTAATCACATGTGCGCCAGATTGCTCCGACAGGAGCCCGGATAGCCCACTCCACGGGGCTTCAGATGGTGGGTGTACATGCTTCTCTCTCACGGACAGATCGATCTTGTTTGCCAAACCAGACATCATTCTTGGCGGAATCTCGAAACCCTACTCCCGATAGCCTGCTCCACCTGAATCGCGAAACCCTAGCTTTGAGTTCCACCAAAACGTGAAACCCTAGATCTTGGCTCCACCCGGATCTTGGAACCCCGTCTTTGAAACCAGTTTCAAACTGGTGTTCTTCTTGACCTGGCTCTGGTACCAATTTGTTATAACAGAACTCCTGTTTCAGAGCTCCGTTACCAGTTTGTTATAACGTGTGGGTATTCGAGCAAGAACGACGAAATCAAAACAAGAACGAGACAGATATTTAACGTGGTTCACTAACGAATTCGTAACGAACTCGCTAGTTAATCCACGGCCAGAACCCGATATTTTATTGAGAAGAAAACCCGATTACAGTGCACGCCGTCGTGGCCACAACGACCACGGTGGCTACCCGAAACACCCACCCGAACACACACTACCAAACAAATCTCTCAAAACCCCACCTCTCTCCGTGTGTGTTGTGCATAAAACAAGAGAACATTTCCTATATATATACTACATGATGAGGCGGTGGAATTTCCACAAAACCACACCGCCTCACATGTTTCCTAAACCAAATACTTTGACTTTTCTTACTTGCCTTGCACAAAAAGTACAACCAATTTTGTCTCAAGTTATTACCAAGTTGATTAAAGTCGATCCTAACAGAAGGTTCTACCAAAGGATATGTTATATCATTGGTAAGTCTTTGAAAATCCAACTATATTTTTATATTGTTTTGGCTATGTTTATACCAAAGACACATCCTCACACTGACACTGACACAGACACAGACACAGCCACAGCTACATGTGATGAATATGGAGGGTCTAATGAATAGTTATGATACCGCGATTTTGCTAGATTGAGTTTATTGTTCGTTTGATCATTACCCTTCTCATATGTCATTCCTATTTCGATGTTTAGAGTGTGCGAATTGGTGAGGAAGTAGTGCCATGAGAGCACGGGTTGTGCACTATTATTAAGAAGAGAAATATGGAAAATTTTTATGTTGATTGATTTCTTTCTCTTGGAATGGTGAATATTGTGTTAGATTGTGTGAAAAAGAAAATTTCAATCATGATAGAAAACTTGTGAAAATTTATGTTGTGGTTTATCCTCTAAACGTAGCGGGTAGAAGATTGGTCATGAGCGGCCTACCTATGAATATTTGAATCTTAGCGGTTTGCAAAGTACTCGTTGTACTATTGGTGGATCTTTTATTAGTAAGAGAAATATAGAAAGTTGCTATGTTGATTGATTTCTTTCTCTTGGAATGGTGAATTATGTGTTAGATTGTGTGAAAAACAAAATTTCAATCATGATAGAAAACTTGTGAAATTTTATGGTGTCGTTTATCCTCTAAACGTAGCAGTTAGAAGATTGATCATGAGAGGCCTACATATGATTGTTTAAATCTTCGCGGTTTTCAAATGACAAGTTATACTATTGGTGAATCTTGAAAATAATTCTTAAAATTGGCTTATAGTCTTCATTTCCCAAGATTGTTTGGTTATGTCCCATACGTAGGACACACACTGACTGACATAACTACATGTGATGAAAGGTAGGGATCTTATAGAATTATGTAGGATTATTTGATGAGAGCAATTGATCTTAAGCGGCCTACACATGCTTGTTTGCATATTAGCATTTAGAAAACGACAAGGAATCCAATGACGAGAATTGAAATCCATTTTTTTTAAATTGACTTACTATTTTTACATTTTTAAAATGGTTTGTCTTATTCTTACACACACTGAAACTGAACGTCTACAAGTAATTAAAAGGGAGGATCTTCTGGAATCATGTAATTATTTAATACAGATTGATACAATTCTCTTGAAAACAGTGAAATTTGTTAGACTGTGACAAAAACAAAATAACAATCATACAATCATTAAAAAAAGGACTCATGAAATGATTTTTTGTCGTTATTTTGTCGTTTATTCCTTCAATTGTACTGGTTAGAGGATCAATTAATCATGAGCAACATCACGTAGACGTGTTTGCATCTTAGCAGTTGACAAGGGATAAGTTATAATATTGGTGAGTTTTGAATAGCCAACAAGTTATTTAAATTGGTTTATAGTCTCCATTATTCCAAGATCATTTGACCATGTCCATACCTGGGACACACACAGTGATGCTGACACAGACACAGCTACACGTAATGAAGGAAATGATCTTATATAATTATGTGGAATTATTTGATATGCGAGAAATTGATCCTGGGTTGCCTTGTGTAAATCTTAGCTTCTTATTTTCTTTTGCTACTTCGGAAGGTCAACAAAAAAAATCAGAACACAAAGAATCTAAATAAACATTCCAACACCAATCCGTTAGCAATGATAATCCCTTTGACAACATCAGAAGCTTCATTTAGAATCTCCAATTGTTCATTCGCTCGGCTCCCAGGTTGGTAAAAGTGTTGGCCTTCATTTGCATCCCTTCCCGCATGCTTGATCCTTCCACAAATCATATTCGGTAGCAGCTTACCATCATTGACTTAGCATTCATGTAGACATGCCCACTGGTGGTTTCTTGGAAGATATAAATAACTTTCAGGCAGTCACTCTCGATTTTAAGGACGATCCAATTCTTGTTGTAGGACACGGTTAAGCCTCTTTAGATGCTCCATATCTCACTCTCCAGGCTTGTGCAGCCTCTAAGCCTACCAATGAAGCTCAGCTTTCAATCTCCATTAGTGTTTCTGAAGACACCTCCACTTCGTGTTTTATTGTTGTCAAACCTCACACAACCGTCAATGTTGAGCTTAATTGACCTGTCACGGGAAGACTCCAATCTATATATATATATATAAAAGCTAAAGAATTGTCTTAACTATTTGCCACATGTCATTTGAAAAGACTTCTTTATATGACATTTGTCAATTTTTTAAAACATGTGGCAAATACTTATCTTACATGTGCCAATTGTGACTTTTTGACTCGTATCTGGGTCACTTTGACCAGGTGATTTGGATCGCAAAACGATTTAATGTTTTGATAATTTTTTCACCGTATTACAAAACAACTTTACTCTACAACACCATAAAAAAAATTATCAAAAATTTGTATCATATTGCTATCCAAATCACTAAGTCAAAGTGACCCGGTGAGTAGTGACAAAAGTCAAAATGGGTTGGAAGAGAGGGAACTGACTAGTATTTTACTAGGTGGCCACCCTTTTTCCTATACATTTATTGCTATTTTGATAATAACACTTCTCTAAATTCAAAATTTAGATTATCCTTGAATTAAGTCAAACTTTGATGTTCAATGAATCTGTCAATCCAATTTAACACCTTTCTTTTCCCATTTTAAATGAATATCAGTTTCTTTTTTTTTAGAATCAAAATCAGTTTATTACTTTAAAATCAAAATCAGTCTAACACCTTTATTTTTCCTCTTTTAAATGAAAAGCATATTTTTTTTAGAATCAAAATCAGTTTATTACTTCTCTTTAAACTTTATGTTACAGTTTTGTAAAAGATATATATGTATATATATAATTTTAATGTTAGAGTTGATTTTTTAATTATTATTTGTTCGTTCTCCACCTCCGTCTCTTTTCATTCTTCCTCCCCCTTCTTCATCCGATGTACATCATAGAATATGAAGCCTCCCTTCGCAGATTTCTATGCTCAGAATACTAATCGATTGCAGTAGAGCATTTATAACAGTCTCTTCGGCCATCTGATGCGTCTCACAGCCCCAATTCCATATCCCTTTCGCCTGAAGAGGTACTTCGACCACAAACTTCTACGTCGGCACCGAAAACATCGTAATTGTTTCCTTCTTATGAGGGTTCGTCCAATTATATGTGATTGGATTTCGCTTCAGTCATCGGAAGCTTGCCTACAGCATCAATTCCAATTCACCGTCTACACCATAGGTACATAAACCCTAACTGTCCAATTGATTCCTAAACAGCATACTATTCCTTGGTTCATCACATTTATTTTCAATCACCCAAATTCCAAGTTATTATGATGCGAACCCTCGATGCAACTCTATCGTGATGAATGTATGGACTGGAAGATTTGACCTGTTTTTTCTTATACATGGCCTTCTTACCTTGCAGATCTTTAATTGCTTTAATGCATCTATTTACATGTAAATGTTCCATGAATTTTGGTTTGAGTTATATCATGGATATGTATTGTAACTACACATAAGAGGGTCATGGTTCAAATTGCTATGTTGCCACTTACCTGAATGAGCCTAACATATGGATAGTGTGTAGTGTAGGGCTGTTAAGTAGGCCTAATGACACCAGAGTGGCCTGGACAAGGCCGTTTGATTTGTGAACCGACCCGGGACTGTAGCTGTCTAGAACCGGCCCCAAGCTGTATACTTTGTGTTAGGCCCGACACGCACACATATAAGCATATGGATACCCTTTTTCATCCACTCTCGCATTGGTAACTATTCAACCTTTTCCAATATGTAATTCCACGGAATTAGCTCAATTTTTACAACATATCATTTTTTTTCCTCTGTGATATTTTAATTAAGATTGAGTTTTCATCCATGTTTGTAACTTTCACCTATTACTCTTTGCTTTTTCCCAGTAGTCTGCAATATGGTTTGTTGGGCCGTTTAGTTGGTCCCTTCATGACAACACAAATTGTGCTAGAAATGCAAGGTTGAAAAGAAAATTGGTCATGCTTCGGAATCCATCATGCTTGGCAGATGGCGTTTACATTAAAAAACATCAAAATACAAATTCGCTGCGATCTTCGACAAGAAATAGCCAAGTCTGCACTTCAAAAGAAGCCAGATCAAATAGGCGGATCATATTATCCAAAAAAAAAAGAAAAAGATACACAGATAGTGAAGAACTATGAGAACATGACTAAAAAAGGTACTATCGATTTTCTAATTAGACTTTGACTGTCTGTGCACCTGCTCTGTTAATGTACTTACAGCTTTCTCACTTTGTTTTCTTCATAATAACAGGTTCATAATAACAGGTCCTTACAACACCCATAGGTCTTTACCAATCAGAGTTTTACCATCTGGTACGTGCACTGACCTCCAATATATTAAGCCATGGTTGAATATCATGTATTAACATTACTTTCAAGTGAATGTCTAATAATTGACGCCATGCGCCTGTAAAAGTTAATAACGGAAAGGTCCTGGAATCATTCTTAGGCCATGAAAACCATCCTCAAAGCATTCAAAATACAAATCCATCGCTATTTATGTCGACAAACAGTGAATTGTCCTGTTCGAAAGAGGCCAGATTGAATAGACGCAACATACTATCCATGAAACGTCAGCGTTGCAACCGTGTCAAAGAGCTTAGAGAACAACTACATAAAGGTTCTACATACTTATATTTAATCGTTTCTGATCGATTATCCAACATTTTTTACAAAATTATTATATTTATGGTATCCTATGTTCACAGGAACATGTACTATCAAGAAGCATAGAGGTTCGACTATTCGAGAGTTATACGCTGGTTCCCCATCCACAAACGCATCAAGTAAGTTTCATGAACCCCACTCTTTCAGTTATATACATATTCCCCTATTAGATGCTTATGTTATAATTTATCAGATAATAAAGTTAGCTCTGTGTAAGTACTCTCACACCTAGCACGTGCATATTTGAAATTCAATAATATAGAAGTAATAACATTGTTTTTGCTAACAATAACAGTTAATTGATAACGACAAATTGACACTTGCTATGTGTTACCTACAAAGCATCTGCAACCTATCTCCATACCACCTAGGGTGAGTTTGCTCTTCAACACCACAAAATTCAAAATACCTAAGTCACGTACTTTTTCCATATTCGAACTTCTTGAAACACACTTATCAGATTAGGAGAATTTATACAACAGAGTTTTATAAGTATTTCATTGTTCAGGTACCTATGTAACTGATAAGAGACTTTTCAAATAGTATTTTGTTAAGCAACTATGTAGCTTATAAGTGACTTTGCCTTGACATATTTTGGATATAATTACCATAAATTGAAATTTATTTTCACTGGCCACTTTTCCACCCTAATCATAAATGTATCTATGCTTTCACATAATCAATACATGATTCACTTCAAACACAGTTTTATTGAATGCAAACATAATTGACAAAGCATAATTTCGGTTTCGCCAGGGGTGTATCCTCGGGCATGGGATTTTGGCCCTCCTACCATGATTTGCAAGTATTTTGGTGCTATTATCTGATATGAAGAAAGGATTAAAAAGACTTCAAAATCTAATGATCCCGGTTTTTCACTTTGTTGTTCTGAGGGGAAAGTTACTACCACTATTAAAGAAGCCCCTCCTGCTCTAAAGAAATTATTAGAGTTCAACGGTGGCACTCTTGCTCAGAATAATATAAGGGCGTTCAATGCGATGTTCGTATTTACATCTATGAGTGGTAATATTGATTATTCAACAATCAATAGTCGGGGCCCATACAGTTTTCGATTGAATGGCCAAAATTACCATCGGATCCGCTCCCTCCTTCCACTTGACGGGGACAACCCATGCTTTGCCCAATTGTACATTTATGACACCGAGAATGAAGTTTCCCACAGAATGTGCGCACTTAGTCATAACGAGGAGTGCATACAATTGCATTCATATATTGTTAACAAGCTGGTAAAAGTGCTTGATGAGAAAAATGTGTTGGTGAGATCTTTTCGAATGGCAAGCGAAAGGTTTAAAGAAAAGAATGTATGTCCAATGCGCCTGCGACTTATTGGGAGTCGTGAAACTGATGGTAGAAAAGAATAATATGCATACTACTTCCGAAGTGGCTGCTGTTGTCGTTGGAGATTTTAGTGCTGAAAATGGTGAGCGCGACATCATTGTTGACGAAAAGAGTATTGGTATGAAACGAATCAGCTCCCTTCACCCTTCATTCATGGAAATGCAATATCCACCTTCAATTTGCCTATGGAGAAGATGGATATAGGTTATGAATAAAGCACAACCACCTTGATGGGAAGGTACGTACCAAAGATACTTTTGTAACACTTAAAGAATATTATGCTTTTTGACCGCGAAAAAGGCTTAATGAAGGAAATACATTGCTCCGTGGAGGACTGCTATTTCAGCAATATGTGGTAGACGCCTATACATGTATTGAGGAAGCTAGATTGAATTGGGTAAGGAACAATCAAAAGAAACTGAGATCCGATTTATATCAAGGCTTGAAAGATGCAGTATTAAGGGGCGATACTGACCCTTCTTCCGCAGGAAAGCGTATTTATCTACCTTCTACTTTTTACTGGGAGTCGTAGATACATGATAGAGAATTATGAAGATGAAATTGTTATTTATATATGGGCAGGTTATCCTAACTTTTTCCTGACATATACTTGCAACCTGAAATGGAAAGAGATTAACAGTTTTCTTGCTCTCCATCTTGGTGAAAAACCAGAGGACCGCCATGATGTTGTTGCAAGGGTGTTTAGCATTAATCTTGACCATTTACTACATTATCTCATTAAAGGACGTCATTTTGGTCGAGTTGTAGCAGGTATCGACTTCTGGTGAATGCAATAAGAACAATACTACAGGACCGAAGGTACGAGTTTTATTCGGCCTATATGAATGAACTATCGCGCTCATTTCACATTAATAATAGCACATTAGTAACATTGTCAGCAGGATGAAATAACTATGGGAGAAGCTATGAATCCCACTTTATCCGCAATCCAACCAATTGAATACCACCCTCGAGAGCTGCAAAAGGGAAAGAGAAACATTTCAAGTCCAATGGCTATAGTCCCGGTGAGATATGAAAAACTCAATCCACAAATCCTGATTAAAATGATGATTTATTTACATTGTTGGCATAAATGCAATTACAAGTTTAATAACAAATTACTTACATTTTGTTCCTGATATAAATTTTTTGTTTACTGTTTAATATATTTCTCATAAAAGAAAAGAAAACAGTGCCAGAAGAAAAACCCTACTATTCAACCTAACATTCCCAAATTTTCTCCTCCAAAAGACGGCAAAGGGAAAAGGAAATTGTCACAGGTAGTGCACTGGCAATATCAAATAGCATATTTTCCCATTCACAACTGGAAAATTACCTTGGCCACAGAGGGATCTATATGTGAATAGAATTACAATTTATTTACACCACTAACCAATAAACTCAATCTTAATAGGCTGAAACGGAACCCACGTCTGACACGGAACCTGATGGTCATGAAGCTAGCGTGGCCAAGACACATTCCCAGGGCACAAAGAGAGAAAATTGTCTTCCAAGCTAAGAGATGTTGCAGCTGATGCAGATGAAGATTATGAATTTTTTCTCAAACTTACATCATTCAAACGGCCAACTGGAGATAGAAAAAAGTCTGCAAAATCTTTGCAGAACTTCTAATGATCCATCTCTGTTACTGCATTATGTAATTAAATACATCTTTGATGGGGATTACGAGTTGTTTAAATAAATTATTGTTTATTCTACTAGATGCATACCTGAAGGAATGTTACTTAAGACTTCCAGTTTTCTCTATTTGTAGAACTGATTGTCAAGACTTTTTGAAAGGGTTATATGAAAACAGTTGCAATTTTAAATTAATTTTATAAATGATTTGAGGCATCTTTGAAAGAATAACACTTCTCACGTACCAGTCTGTCCCCCGTCTTTCTTCCCATGGCGGCGGGACACTGGTATTAAGAAAAAATTATTTTAGACGAAACTACCCTTAACACAATAAAAAAATTACACTTCTGGTTTCTCTATCTTCAGTCCTCACAGCACCAACACCACCAACACTAACAGTTACACCACTACCACCACCACCACCATACCAAAGATAAATCCAATCAACACAAATCCATAGAACACATCTACCAAAAAATTGCAGATTTTTACAAATCAAAACCAGATCTGATATTTCAGATCACAAATAGGAGAAGAAGAAGATGAAGATGGAGAAAGGAGAAGAAATCAGAAGAGGTGAAGAAAAGAAGAAGCACACAAACAGCCACCACCATCGACAACCACCACCACCGACAGCCACCACGAAGTCTCCTCTGCCGTAGGTCGAAGCCGCCTGCTACCGGCGTCCTAGCTTTCCACCGCCAAATCGGACACTTCACCACCGTTGCCTCACCATCGCCGTCTGTCTCTTCTGCGGAAAAAGAAGAAGAAAAAGAAGAGGTAAAGTGAGACAGAGAGAGAGAGACAGGGAGAGAGGAGATCTGTACCTTGTCGCTACCGCCGTCACCGTTGCCGTCGTCGCCGTCGTCGCCGCCGCAGAAGGAAGCCGCCATCACCTCCGTCCGTCTACTTCTAGCTCTCTCTCTCTCTCTCTCTCTCTAACCCATCTCTTTTTCTTATCTGCTGTGTTTTGTGAGGATGAGAGTGTGAGGAGATAAGGTTTGGGGTAAATGGGTGGGATTGGGTGGAAGGGAAAAAGTAAGTGATGTATTATTTGAGAGGGTAGTTATGTCATTTTAGCTGTTTAAGGTTACCATAAAAGGAAATGGGAAGAAAAAGCAGGGACGTACCAAAATGGAAATTGGGAAGAAAGAGCAGGGACGGAGTATTAGCAATCTTAGATTCCTGTTTCCATTCAAAATTCTCTGATTTTATTTAGTGTTGATCGGACATTTCATGTCAGAATAATAGCCTCCCCAGAAATCATTTTTGGGAAAATAGTGGATTTCACATTCTCATTGATTAAGATTCATATCACTTCTCAAAAAAAAGATTGCATATCAATAGTCCTTTCAAATTTCAGTCACACTCTTTTTACATTTATTTAATTATTTACTTATTTATACAATGAAAGTACTTCTTAATATCATAATTGCGCGGGCTAACGACTAGTTAGTACCAGAATTATGGAGATTAAAGAAGAAAAATGCAGCTTTGAGAAGAAAGTTTCATGTGTGAGCTGAATCTACATTTTGATTCTCTGCACACAAGTCATGTAACTATCACACGAGCCATTAAAAACAAAAGAATTTCTTCTAATCCCAATCATCCAAAAAGTAGTAACAAATAAATCACAGTGATCATACCAAAAAAAAAAAAAAAACAAAACTCATCTTTCTTCTTGATATTAAGTAAGATACGATTATGAAGTCTCCATCTAGAGCCCTAGTTAAGCCAAGAAGGGCCCTATAGCATACCCCAAATGTTCTCTAACTTTAGTACAAGTTCCGAAAATATGATCATGGTCCAACATTTAAACCACAAAGGCTGCAAGTATCAATATCATTGAGGCCCCTTCTCTTTATACTAGCATTGCACAACAGTTTAACATGCAGAATAGTGGAAAGAAAGCGGATAAGTCTGTTTGGGACTCTAAGTTTTCAAATGCTTACCCAGCAACCAGATGAACAATGTCAATCTTAATGGAGTTGTAGGCTGTAGCAACTGGAAGGTTCCATAACGCAACTATGAAGGTTCCAGAACTGGATCCTTTCCAAAAGGGATAGTCCAGGGTAGGACACAAAGAGCGAATAATGATACTATAATATCACTTTTAGCCTCTTCACGGATGAGATGAACAATGGGGTTAATGTCCAATGCCCCTCCTCATTAATAAGGTCATAGACCTTCACGTTGAGAAGACCAGGTTCAAGAGGAGGCCCTTGGGCTTTCTCCCCACACCACCAGTCATTCCACCCGTAAATATTAACGCCATTGCCCTCCATAGAAGATTATCTCTAAGGAAGGTTTTAGTCAAGTAAATACATTTAACACAGGAGAGCAGCCAGCCTTAGCTTTATCAAAACCCAAATTGTAAATATTCAAATACTTCTTTCTAATATTATTACACCAGAGTTCTTTTCCAAAGCTAACACCCCACCCCAACTTGGCAAGAAGAGCCAGGTTCAGAAGTCTAGCAATATTAACACCCAAATCACATTTCTCTTTAGATAGACAAACAATGTCCCAATTAACAAGTTGAATTTTTCTCTTCTTAGTCGTGTCACCCCAAATAAAATTCCTGCAAATTTTGTTAATCTTTTTGTACACAATAACAGGGAGGGGTATAACATGCATACTATAAGAAGAAAATGAAACAATGACACTTTTACAAAGCACCACTCTCCCTGCAACGGAAAACATTTTACTTTTCCAACTAGAGAGCTAAGATTCATCTTGGTGATGATATCAGCAACATTATTCTTATTAAAGGTAAAGTAATACGATTGGTGAGTCTTGAAAATTCAACTATTTTTTAAAATGACTTATAGTCTTTTACTTCTTTCAAATTTATTTGCCATTTTCATAGACACACACTGACATTGACACATTTACACGTAATGAAAAGGGGTATCTATTTTTGAGAATCTCCTAGATTTATGTTGAATTATAAGATACATAGTTGCGATCTTGATTGATTTTTTTCCCATTGGAAATGGTGGAAGTAGTGTTTTTTTTTTTTTTTTTTTTTTTTTTTTTTTTTTTTTTTTTTTTGAGGAAAGTGGAAGTAGTGTTAGATTGAGTGAAAAAAACGAAAATCATCAAAGAAGACTAGTGAAACGGTATGTTGTCATTATGTTTTCAATTTGGGCTTCCCTATGCATGTTTGAATCTTAGTGGTTAGCAAACATTTAGTTATATAATTAGTGAATGTTGAAAATCCAACTATTTCTTTAAATTGGCTCTTGGTCTTCCTTTTTCCAATATTTTTTGGCTTTGTTCATACCTACCACGCACACACTGACATTAATACATCCACATGTAATGAAGGAATGTGATATTTAGGAGTTAGAGTAAAACCTCCGATAACCAATTGAATACTAATTCTATGGATATAGCAAAAAAAAAGTACCTATAACCTTATACACCCAAGAAAAAACCTCGTTATCTTTAAACAAAAACAAAAAAAAACCTCGGCAACTCAATTCACAACGGACAAAAAAGGATAGCTATTGAAAATAGCAACTAATTCAAATGGCTTATCATCTCTTTAACAATCAAGCTGGTCTACTTCTTCCTTTGTTCAACTCAAGAGGGGCTTCGAAAGTTTAATGATTCGAGAACTCGGGAAGGAAGCTTCTAGCTCCCTCGTCTCACTCAACAACCAAGACGGAATGAGTTACTATTTTGATAAGCAAATAACCTTGTCAAATTAATATTTTTTTCCGGTCCCCATTTTGACAAAGGGGCTAAATGAATAATTTCGTTAAATGCATTAACGATTTATATTTTCAATCAATAAAGACCCCATGTAGATACAAAATAATAATCATTAAAATTCATAATATATATATATCTACTAAAAAAATCAATTAATAAGTTTCATACAATAAGTCAATTATTCACACAAAACAACTCTCAAAGTTGTTTACGTTTTTCTTGTACCAAAATGTATCCCATCGTTAGATCCAAACCAAACTTTTCCTTCACTCATGCTTGCATTTTCTTTTGCGTAGAACTTGAATGTTCCTCTTATGCTCACATATGAATCTCCTTATTTGGTCAGTCAATGTCGATTTTATTGATGGTTTTGACTTGTGATTGGAAGACACGAATTTGAATATTAAGAAAGATATTATAGAATGGATTATTTATCAAACCAAGACTTCAAAACTATATGTATAGTTTGAAGTGTGGGTTAGGTACATTTTCTAAGACTCTAAGCATTTGATACATGCAATCTTATTAGTAGTTTCAGATATGTACAATAGTTTACTTTGTTTACATACATACAACTCTTTTGAGTTTCATCGATTGCATTCTAAGAACATTTGTACATTAGATGTAAAATAACTAATCATACGAAAAAATGTAAATGTGAAAAAAAAACTATAAACCGAATAAAAATTTATTTATCGATAAGTAAATAATCTCACTAAGCGAAAAAAGATTATATTTCCAAGAATATTCATTTATCGAGGTTTTCGTGTGTTGAATTATTTGTTAAGAACAATTGATCATGAGTGGCCTACCTACGCATGTCTGGAAACTTAGCGTTTAGCAAATGACAAGTAATACGTCTTGAAAATACAAATGTTGCTATCTTAGTTGATTATATTTTCTTGGAAATGGTGGTATTTCTGTTAAACTTGTATAAATAGCGAAATTGCAATCATGCAATACCCATACTCGTGAAACAGTATGTTATCGTTATCCCTCCAATCGTAGCCGTAGCAAGATCAATTGATCCCGAGCACTGCATGTGTTTGAATCTTACCGGTTACTAACAAGGGGTCAAGAATACCTTTCAGATTCAAAGTTGTGGTTTAACTTGTCGCGTAATTGTCCTTTAGGATTGGAATAGAAATAGTTATTTGGAACATTGTTTGGGACCAGCTTAGTAATCCATTTTGATACTCTTTTAGGATTAGAGAGTCAATGAGTGTCGCCTGAGCCAATGAAAGTGTATTGGGTGCATATTTTCCTAACTCTCGTCGCCTTTGTTCAAGAATTATGCTAGTTTGCTGTTGCTGATTATTGATGTTATCATGGTATGTTCTTAGTAGGGGTGCGATTTCGGTTCAACCGAACCGACCGAAGCCGGAACCTGGTCGGTTTCGGTTCGGTTCGGCAATTCATGGCCGGATTTCGGTTCGGTTGAACCGGAACCGAAAAAATAATAATGCTAGAACCGAATCCGACCCGGTAACCGGAACCGGGTCCTACTTCGGTTCGGTTTTCGGTTCGGATCCGGTTCTAGAACCGGTGAGCTTTTTTTTTTTTTTTTTTTGTTTTTGTGTTGATATTTGAATAACGTGTTGTAGTTGTAATTAATAAGTGTTAGGTATTAATTAATAAGTGTTAGGTATTAATTAAGAATAGTTAGGGTTAGGTTAGGGTTTAGGAATTGTTATTAATTAATATTACTCTTTTTTAATATTAATGTATTTAGGGAATGTTTTCACAAATATTTAAAAAAAAAAAAAGCAAAACTTGACAAATAAGTGGAAAAAACAAAGTAAACTTTTATTATTGATTAAAAGTAAAAACATCAAATGTTAGAAAAAATTGCATCACTATAGTTTAAGTACATCCCAACTAGGTTGGCACCTACTTAACTAACAATCATTTGCATTTTTTCTAACTTACATACAAACTTATTGAAATTAACAAAAATACCCAATAATAGTCTTCATTTTTCAACCCGTCGTCTTTGGCAATTGGTCTACATCAAGGGGAGTGTCCGGGTCTATTCCCAATTCTTGGTAAAGCTCGTTGATCATAACGTCCAAAATGTGTAGGTGTTGTGTGCGTTTGTTGGCGTCGCTCCAATCCTTCGAGCATATGAGTACCTCCAATATCTCCGAGGATAGGCACGATCTATTCTCCGACAAAACTCGTTTACCTGCACTAAAAGTAGATTCGGAAGGGACTGTAGAAGCGGGAGGGGTTAGTAAATCACGTGCCATTTTAGAAACAATTGGATAAGTTCTTTCATAATTTTTCCACCAATCAAGTATATCAAAATTTTCTATGTCTCTCTCCGACACGTTTATGAAATAATGTTGGTTGAGAAACAACGTTAATTCCGAGACGCAACTAGTCCCGGTGGGTGTGGCTTGTGTACCCTTAAATAAAGAACCAATAGCGTACTTACTCTTACCCTTGCCCTTACCCTTCGGATCGCTCGATGATTTTTGAGAACCACCACTAACACCAAATTTAGCAAGATATTTATCGTACATAACATTAAGTTCTTGTTTAACTTGTTCAATAGTTGGTGATATCACTACGGGTCTATATGTGGTAGTCATGTTTTCTTGTATTTGGCCTAGCATAAAACCTACGGAAGCATCCTTTTGTCTTGGGTCCAAAATACTTGACAAACAAAAAATCATAGGGATTGTTTCAAAATATTTGAGAAATTTTTCTTCCATGTCGCTAATTGCATCGTATAAAATTTCATTCATCCTATACTGTTGAAAAGCCGACGATAAAAACAATAGTTGTGGAATAACGTTGTTAGTAGTAGGATAATAAACACCCGAAAGAATAGTAGTGGCGTCATAAAATGGTTCAAGAAACTCTCTTAAGACACTTGCGGCGTTCCATTCATTTTGTGTAACGGATCCGGGATTGCCATTTTCATTCAAAAATCGTGTGATTGTGGTCTCATAACCTTCAACACTTTTCAACATCAAATAAGTGGAGTTCCATCTAGTCCTACAATCTCCCCCAAACCTTCTTTTTTTCTTGCCTATTTTAGCACAATAATCCCCAAAAAGTTTGTCTTTTGTTTGAAGACGCAATAAAGAGAATAGCATCACGAATAGGAGAAATATAATCTTCTAGTTTTTTCAAACCAACTTGTACATTAAATTGATAATGTGACATACACAACGAACATGGTCGATTTCTTCGCGAAATGGTGTTTGTATCAAAGTTCGAATATGATCTATCGCACTATCACATGCCGATGCATTGTCAAAAGTAATTGATGTAATTCGTTGATCAATTCCCCACTCTTCAACAATATCGATTATGGCTTCTCCTATGTTTACACCGTTGTGAGGATATGCAACTTCTTGAAATGCAATAACACGTTTTTGTAATGTCCAATTAGTGTCAATGTAGTGTGCGGTGACGCAAATATATCCCTTGTTATTTCTACCCGACCACATATCCGAAGTTAAACCAACTATGAAATTAGAATCAAAAAATGTTTGCATAAGTTCCGCTTTCCTCTCACTATATGTTGCCATTATATTTTTTCTAATAGTGTGTCTACTAATATGCTTATAACCCGGACAAAAAGCGGTTTGTACTAACGTGTCGAACTCGGGGTCGTCGGTCATATTTAGGGGTTTTTCGGTTGCCACCATATAATGAGATAATGCTTTTATTG
This sequence comes from Linanthus parryae, assembly GCA_023055425.1. Taxonomy (NCBI): domain Eukaryota; kingdom Viridiplantae; phylum Streptophyta; class Magnoliopsida; order Ericales; family Polemoniaceae; genus Linanthus; species Linanthus parryae. The sequence goes on from JALGPY010000001.1 coordinate 131,749,714, forward strand.
CCCTATTTTCATCGTAGACAAAAGGAACTACGTTGCCTTGTGCGTCGAATCCTAGTTGGGTTTGGAGCATCGCGTTGCCTACGGCGGGTGTATCTTTCAAAAGTCCGTGTACATTTTGTAAGTGTTTTCCAAGTGATCCTAATCCACCGGTTTTATCCAACACAAAACTTTTTTGACAATGTTTGCATTTAGCCCTAAACTTTGGTGTACCGTTGGCGTCTACACCATCGGGTATTTTATCCATATGTTCCCAAACGGGGCTTTTTTTAGGTTTTTCCGCCTTACGTGTTCTTTTATTACTACCTACATTCGGATCATTTTCCTCTATACCGTCAAAAGCGTTAGCGGCACCTTCGCCAAATAAAATGTCCATTTGATCATCAATATCAATTTCTTCGATTATGGGTACGTATTGGTTGTTTTGGTCATCAAAATTTGCACGAGAAGAAGAAGCCATTTTTTTCTTATGGAAATGTGATTAAAAAAAATTAAGTTTTACAACTAAAGCGCAAATAATAACACAATCAAATTAATAACAACAAAAATTAAAACTTACAAACTCCAAGAATAATTCTTGGAGGTGAAGCGAAACGTCGAATGTTGAAGATGCGTTGCCGAATATGGAAGATGCGTTACTCTTGCTTGTCGAATTTTGAAGACGAGAGCGTATGACGATTTTTGAGTGATTTTGATTTTTGAGAGTGTGTGTGTGTGGAAATGGAATTTAGGATTGAGGAATATGGAGATTGGAGAATGAATTTTGGAGAGTGTAGGATGATTTTTGAGTGAAGAATTGTGAGAAGTGTTGAGAGAGTTTGTTGATGAAGTGTGAAAAAAATGGTAGTGTGGTTGGGTATTTATAGGTAGAAGGAAGAAGAGGGGAAGTGAAAAAAGAAAAAAAAAAAAATAAAAACAAAAAAAACAAAAAATCAGAACGGTCATGAAACCGTTGCAAACCAACGGCTAGTATTTTCAAAATTCCGACCGTTTGATCGGTTACCGGGTCGGTTCCGGTTCCGGTTCTGCCGGTTCCGGTTCCGGGTCGGTTCCCGGTTAACTAATAACATAAAACCGAACCGGAACCGAACTACCCACGGATTCGGTTCGGTCCGGGTAGTCGGTTCTCGGTTCGGTTCCGGTTCCCCTTCTCCCGGTTCCCTTTCTTCTCGGTTCGGGTCGGTTCTCGGGTCAACCGACCCGAATTCGCAGCACTAGTTCTTAGCATATGTGTAAACGATGTATGTTCCATCACATATATTCAGAGCTTATCCACCACAAAGCTCGAATGAACTGTTTTGTTGATCTAAATATAGATGTCCTAATGGATACTGGGCTAGGTAGGATTGGTCAACTTTATTGTGAAAAAACCCTTGGGGTTTTTGAAAAAACACTCAAGAATAAAGAAGAATAAACCATAGAAGGATACCAAAAAAAAGAGAGAATCCATTGAACAACCGTAAGGCTCCTATTTGTGTGAATTATGTAAATTAGAGTTTCATTTACCCTTGTTATACAGAAGAAATTAACGGTCAAAATGATCCTCATAAATTGAGTTAAATGACAACATGTGTGTCACTATTTCTCTTATTTCATTTTTCGTCCTTCATTTATTGTAAGCTTAAGTAGTAGAAGGGGCGCAGTTAAATGTTGAAGATGACTATAGACATCAGAACAAGTTTTACCCGGAGAGCTCATACTCAGATGTGTGATCATTAGGGCACCCATCCGCTCTAGGAAATGCCGGTCCTTCACGGTGAACTCAAGGTGCAAGTGCACTTTTGTAGGAGATAATGAAAATGGAGTGGGCTTCATTAGAAGTCTGTTTTTACAGATCTTACATAATTTCAATTGATTTGGTGTTTCATTTTATTTATTTTTTGGGTTATGTGAATATCCTTTTTTTCTTTACTTAACTTAGGCATCATATAATACTGCTTCTTACTCCTGTATTGTTTTTGTCAGATACATTGGTGTTTAAGGATGTTTATATATTGTGGAATGTATTATATTTTAGAAAATGTACTATGTTTGCCTAATAGTAGAAAAAACTCACCACATTAGAGGTATTGATATGAGGCGTTTGTTTTAACATATAAAAAAAATTCGGCAAACATAGATTTTGGAAGCAGACCTGATCACGCCATTTGAGGGGAATAGACATTGCATGGACCTTTTTTTTAGACTTACACATTGCATGAACTTGGTTATTCTTGATCTAATCGAGTTTTTGGAGAGACTTTTGAACCCCATTACCACAATTTAGTTACTTGCTATTTGGATCAAATACTTCATCAGACTGCTGAATTCAGCTTTCAAGCAAACTCTAGCTTTTATTTTCCCTATACCACACGGTCAATCTTATGTGGTTCTTCCCTTTATCCTTGTAATGCATTTTATCAGAAACCTTCTAGTGAGAATAGATTTCTTTTGCTCGTGATTCCTTATGATATAAGTCTCTTCTCTTTCATTACTGTGATAAGATTCTCAAGTAATAGAAACGAAATGCATTGGTAATGAAATAGAATTAGGTGCAACATTTTTCCTCTTATCCCAATTCACTTACTGGTAAATCTCCATTTGAATCAGCTGTAATTACTCTAATTTATAGTATTAGGTTGCTATAATTTTTTCTTCTTGTCGTCATTGATAGTGGTTATTTACTCGATGCAGGCTAAGCCTACTACTCATATGGCTACTACTGTTGCTCCTGCCAAGCGCAAATTCGAAACCCTAATAACTAAAGGTGCTGATAACAACTCCCTTTCTGCGGACAACAACGCAAACAGAAACCTGAATATGGAATACAAGTGTAGACTATGCCAGGTAACCGCAACCTGCGAGCGAGGTCTTGTGGAGAATCTCAATGGGAAGAAGCACAAGTCAAATGAGTCAAAGGAACATGCTCTCTCCAAAGGCGGCAGCAGCACATCAGCCAGTGGTGATGATGCAGGAGGCCATTCCCTGAAGAAAATGTCTGGAAACTGAAATAAACAGATTTTTCAAACTACTAACAATGAGAAGTTAAATCAGAAGAACAAGGGTTTATTAGAAAAACTCAATGGAGTCACCACTGAGGATTCTAAAATGGTGAACGTCGATGTTGATGATGATGATGAGGAGGAGGAGGAGGAGAGTGAAAAAGAGATGTCGGCTGAGTTTAGGAATCATTTCAAGTGCTGGTGCGTGATCTGTAGCATTGGGACTGTGAACAAGTCGTCGATGGATGCACATTGCGCTAGGAGGACACACAGGGCTAATTTGCTTAAAAATGGCGATGTTCTTGTTGTTATTAAGACAACGACTGATAATGCTAGGTTTGGCGCCGATGGGAACAAGATGACTGGAGAAACCGAAAGAAAGGTGACTGACGCTGCTGAGCAGAAAAAGTGATGATGATGCTCATCAGAAAGGTGACTGATGCTTAATCTTCTTCTTCTAGAGCTTTTTTCTTCCCATCTCATCTCTAGATTTCTCTATAATATCTATACCTGCATTAATTAAATTGTATTTTGATGGTTTGTAAACTTGGAACATGAGCCTGAATTCAAAGGGCTCAAAGATTTCTCATACATGTTTAAGACAGTTGCATGATCATATCCTTATTTTCAGACAAATTTGGTTTTGTTATTTGATAGTAATTTTGTTATTTGAAAATTTTAGTGTTTGTATGATGACATAGACTAGAGTCTCCTGTATGAAGATTGAGAAAAATCGCAGTTCACAAAAATGAGCCTGTTGGTGGAGTTCTAACCTTAAGGCTTGTTTGGGTAAAGTATAAGAAAGATGCGTATATGGCATAAGATATAGATTGTATTAAACTGAACATGTTGCATATGCAGTACACAAAACACGGTACATGAGACAACATGTATAATTTGCCCATATACATACCTCCTTATACCTTACCCAAACAAGGCTTGAAGGTAATGATCTCAGTCTTGGACACTGGAGTCCTGAACAACCGCCTCGAAGTGTCATGTTTGTCAACAATGGCAATATCATGATCAGACGCATAACCACATTTGTGTGTCAGACATTTATGCCATGGTCTAGTGGGAGATTTAAGACTTAAGGGTTTGCTCCCCTTGAGGTCTCAGATCCAAAATCCCATGACAACCAATAATTCTTGAGGTATTGTGAATTAAGTCAAAGTGCGCACAAACTGGTCCCGGACGTCTTTATATCCAAAATTCCACGGCGACCAATACTTTTTGGGCCTCCGTGAATTTAGTCGAAGTGAGGGAAAAAAGCTGGCTGTAGGACTCAGATCCAAAATCCCACGGCACAGCCATTTCCCTCAATGATCGGAGAAGGCATGCGTTAATGATCACTCGATTTCATCAACTTTCATACAAGCTTTTATTTATGTCGCTCTACAGCTCACTGGTCCCGAACATATCATAAAACACACCTATCGTGTTTGACTTTATCGTATTAGTCATATGGCTACTGTGTCAAAGGATGATGCCAACATAATATTCACGAAAAAAAATACCAAGTTGTGCATGTTTCACGAACACTCTTTAAACTTCTCTCCGTAGATTGATGGGTGAAGAAGGAGGTTGAAGATCTGGGTTTCATCTCTTTAGTGAATCTTGTGGATCAAATCTTCAACCATATCCCTTTCTTTTTCTACAATTTTTTAATGTTAATTTTATTATTTTGGCATTGCCAATTTTACCCTTACTAGGATGATGATGTTTGGATGGAAATATTTCCCAGTTTCAAAGTGACTAATTTATTGCAAATGGGGAACATTATCAGCAAGTTTTAAGAGTGGGTAGTGCAACGTGATAGTTTCACTATACTGGGGGTAGGCATTAAGTAATTAAGCCTTTTAATTTTGAATTACATGTTTTATGAAATAAATCACTACTGAACGGTCTCTTATACCGTCGTGAGTGAAAAGCAACAAAAAGAAGAGAGAGAAAAACAAATTGTGAAAACGTCGCCTCTCGGTTTCGACAAGGGAAACAGAGAACCTCCAAGACGGTGGTTCTTCATCAGTTTTTAACTTCAGTTCCATCATCTCTGTTGCTGAATTCATATTCTGAATTCATATTTTGAGTGGGCGATTTGTTGGTTCTCCGTCTTCTGGCGGGAAGAATATCCATATTTTGAACTTGAAGGGGGTGATGGTGATATGAAAGTATTGTTGTGGTTTTTCTGGTGACGGTGACATGGTTGGATCTGTAGGTAGAGATGGAGCTGGTGGTGGTAGTGGTAAGGATCTAAGGATAGTTATGCTGGCATGCCAGTAGACAGTAGTGATGGTGGTTGTAATGGAGATAGGCTTTAACATTTGGCTTTGATTTCTCATTTTTAATGGTTAGTTTTTGGTCAGTTCAATTCGAGCAATGGTGGGGGCAATGATCTGGTTGTAGTGCCTTTTTTTCGCAAGTCCCAATACCAGTTGGGCTATGCGGGCAGGCATAAAAACCAATCCACTCAAAGGTTAAATGGTTTAGACAGGTTGAACCATTTGTGCTTTAACCTGTTTATAAACGGGCTCACCCGGTCATTTGACAACTCTATTCATAGGTTAAGAAATGAGGAAGCGTCAGCAGTTAACCGGTTTACCGGCCCAGCTGACTGTCGAGCACCGATCCTAGTTCGTTTGGGCCTGGAGTCAGCCGGACCGGTTTCGGTTTGGTTCAAATATTGGAATCGGCCCGATCCACGGACTGGACCTCTATAACAAGGCCAACCCGTAGGTTTTAAATTTTTTTTTTTAGCTCTTTTATTACTTGTTGGCTGGAAAAAAAAAACCTTGTGAAGATTGATAATTTATTTCCTATCAGCTCTTTTTTTTTTAACTTGTAACTTGTAAGAAACTTGTAACATTTATTTATGTATATAATGTGGGTCGGTTCTGAACTAGTTCTGGGACAGTCCTGGGGCAGTTACGGTCCGGTCAGTCCGGTCTTGGTCATTACAGGGGCCTGTTCGGGCCGGTCCCGCGGTCCATAAAATCTCAGACCGGCCTAGACAACTAACACACTCAGTCCTGGGCCGGTCTTGAGCCACACTGGTCCCAGTTCGGTCCGGTTCATTGCTCACACGGGCCAGTTCGGTCCGGTTTGGCGGACCGCCGACCCACTTGACAGCTCTAGGAAGTGATACCAAATATATATATTTCTAAATGTTATTTGTTTCACCAGCATCATCCCAAACTTTAGTACTACAGTTAGAACTCAGAAAGCTGCTACGGTCCTCAAAATAGGAAAAATTGACCGAACACTAACTATTAACCGGGAACAGAACTTCAAGTTAGATACCGCACTTCTAATGTGCATATGGCATAAGGACAAGAGAAGGATCTAAAGTGTGTCTACAAAGTTTCTTTCGGTGGTGTCCGCAAATGAGGTTGGAATTGCCCAAGATACTAGGATTGCCCAAACACATTGACTTAGCTTGTCTCCATGTGTCCAAGAGTGTCACACCAAGACACTCGAGTTGTTTCATAGTATGTCTTAACCGACCTAGTCGCAAGAGAAAATGCCCTACGAGAGTGGCTAAAACCAGCATCCAAGGAAGTAGCAGCAGAAGCAAAAGTTAACCATTGTTTTGAATCACAATGAAAAAGATTTTCAACCATGTTCTTGTATATATCATAAAATCATAACTCTTTGCACTTCAGATAACCTTAACACAAGAGAAAGGCATCCAAGAAAACACCCTAACAACTCTACCACCAAAAAAGATGTATAACTCAGATGTACCGATTTGTACTACCAACAGAAAAAAGCCTTTTTTTCTTCAAAAGGGAGTAAAAAAACACATCTAGACCTTCAATTGTATCCGATCATGCAACGAAATTTTCTTCTTGCTCGGTCTTTCATCACCAGTCACTAGTGATTTTCTCTTATTCTGTGTCTCTCTCATTAGCTCCTGCCCAATTTGGACTCTCTCTTCTGCTTCCCTCTCTTCAATCGTCTGAAACATCACAGAAACAATTATATAAATAAACATCTGTTTTAATATTCATATATTCTTATGACCTACTACTACTCCCAGAACAACGTTTATTGATTAAGTACTCACTGTAAGCGGATTTGAAACCAAAAGAGAAGCTCGATTCGACAATGTAGTATCCTTAACAACTGGTTTCTTTTTCTTCGCGACAATCTTCTCGGGAACATTTGAAATTTGTGGGTTAACATCTTCCTTCAGTTTGAGGTCGCGAGAACGGGATTCCACTAGGTATCGATGCCTCCGCCTCAGAAACCTAGAATTCATTGGTACAAGAACAACCAACAATTTAACCGAAAATCCCACAAACAACAATTTATAGAAGATTGATATGAATTTCAGATTACAAGTGCCCTGTACCTGATGGAAGAGTGTCTCTCTCTTTTGCTTTGCTGCTTTCAATTTCCTCCTTTTAGCAACAAGTTCCTGAACCAATTGGAAACAATGTTGGTCAGAAACTACCCAAAATTGTCCAAGCAAACTGAGATTACATCCAATCCAAATTCACGGGTTCTTTTTAGAAGGTCGTTTCCACTCAAAATAATGTATGATTTCGTGCAAATCGGACATCCTTCAATTCTGTGCCTGATTCTGCGTCTGGACCGAAACAGTTTCTCTGAAGCTGACGGTATCTCCACCAAATTCATCCTGCATCAGTCACCCCCTCTTCAAAAGAACTCGTCCTTGAGTTCAATCTAGGCAAACAAATGTAAGTCTCCACCAAGAATGGATCGCTATAGAAATATGACCACTTGAACGGACAATTGACATACTTCTCTAAATCAACTTCAACCTTTTCAACTTCAACTTCATCATCATCTCCATAATTATCGTAAACAGGAGGGATTTTCCAATCCACCTCAGGTTCACATGATTTGGAAATACGTTTATAAAATATTGCATCACGAAAAACATGCTCAATCTGCAACATACCTGAAAAAGCTAGCTTGTTCATCATGAAACTTGATCCTCCATAACGCTCGTGGTTGAATGAAATCTCGAACGCGGGCTCCAAGTCACGATCCAATGCTTGACCTTCTGACACCATCATCATAACCTCTTGGAGGTTAATTTCCCGTTGGGGGGCTTCCTCAGCCGGAACCTGCCCGCAGCCGCCAGGTCCTCCACACACCATGGTTATGACAATCTTCTTCCCACATCGAACTAAGCACTGATACCAACTTGACGCCGAATTGAATCGAGGCGTTTTTATGGGAGCAGCAAGAAGCAACGAAAAGAAAGGAAAATCATGAAAGAACCTCCATAGGGTTCATATAAAACACACTGTTTTCTGAAATAAACTCAATATTCAATAATCTGCTGAAATAAGTCCACAAGCCGGACTTAAATAGCTAAAAATCATAATTAATTTAAATATGATAAAAATCCTAAAATTAATGCTAAAAAATAATCCTAACATAATAAAATACTCAGCTAAAAATATCCACCCAAATTGTGTTCAAATCAAAATCTTAATTAATAAATAAATATTAATAGAAAATAGAAAATTGCTGATTTCGACCCCTAAACAGTCGATTTTGACCAAATCAGGGCGGTGCCCGTGATTTGTCACGGGTTCTTTTTAGAAGGTCGTTTCGACTAAAAATAATGTATGATTTCGTGTGAATCGGACATCCTTCAATTCTGCCCCTGATTCTGCGTCTGGATTGAAACAGTTTCTCTGAAGCTGACGCGTATCTCCACCAAATCCATCATGCATCAGCTAATTTGTTTGTTTTTTGTTAGAATAACTTTGAACCGCCAAGGTGGGTTAGTTAGTGGCTCTACCTAAGATCAAGTCAAATTGACGCAACCTGCATGCGTGTGTAAATTATTCATATGTAGTCCTGTGTGTCACCTCCCAACAACTGGATGTCAAATACTGGAATTGAACGTAAATTTTGCAAATCAACTTAACCAAACAACCAGTTAGAACAGAGCTCGGTTGCTTTTGTTACATGTAGTGGTCTAGTTGGGCTTGGGTAAATGACAAAAACCACCCGAAGTATGGCCAATTACCAGGTCACTACCATGTGGTTTGGATAATACTTCAAACCACCCTTCCGTTAATCCAAACATGCGACAGTTAAGACCCTTCTTTTGCATTCCGTTAGTTGAACCAGTGGAGACCGCCACTAACAGCAAATATAGGACAAAACGCCCTTGGGACTGTTTGAATGATATATTTACCCCTAAATTTTGACTAAATAACTAAATGAGCCAACCCAACTATCACCCTCACCATTGCCGCCGCCGCCGCCAAATACAGAAAACACAATATTTTCCACAACATCTTGCTCAACAAATTAGCAGCAATTCAATCTAATAACCATATCACCCAGTACTAGAAAATATTCAAATTAAATATTTGAAGTCCAAGACACAATACTCCATTTACTCGATTAAGTGCATGTTTGGTATCCTTTGGATTAAAATCTGCCTCTTTTCAACAATCTTGTTTATTATGGAAGCAGATTTTAATATGATAATCTGCAGATTAAAGTAATCTCAGTGCAATTGTAGAATCTCCAAAATTGGGGATTATGCAGATTAAAATCTCTAAAAAAAAATTTTTAATATTTTCTTTACATTTGTATAATCACAGTTCAGTTATAAACATATGTATTCAATTGTTTGACTTTAGAGCTCTTTTAATTTTGTTAAATGGATCAAGTTAGTGATCTATAATTTCAGCTGATACCAAACATATTGTGATTATCAATTAATTTATATTTTCTTTTCAGATTATTTTTAGCTGATTATTGAGATTTTCAGCTGCTACCAAACAGGTTCTAAAACAGTTCGAGATTGACAAAACTAAACTAGAATACTAAAATTTCAACTAGAAAAAAATGATATTTAGGTTGCAACACCTATCCATATCGAGGCTGAACTAGAATACTAAAACTTCAACTAGAAAAAAATGATATTTTGGTTGCAACACCTATCCATATCAAGGCAAATTGTCTATAATGACTACAAGCCAATCAAGGAAAAGAAGAACAGCTTCGTTTTTTCTCTAACCTAGACTTCAGTGCACCTTTGGTGTTCTGGCATCGAAGTTTTTTGCGACCCAGTTGAGGTGCAATCATTACTCGGAGTGAGCTCAATAAGTCCTTCAACTTCCGGAATGCGGCCTAATGCTCCTCCGTCCAGTTATACACAACATTCTTCTTGAGGAGATCGCCAAAGCAGAAGGTCAGTTCTGCAATTGCTGGCACAAATCTTCGCAGATAAGATAGCTTTCCCAAGAATGTCTTCAAAATACTCTGATTGTGGGGTGCCGCCATGCTGGTGATAGCTGAGATCGTCTCAAGGTCAGTCTCGATCCCATGGCGATGGATCACACACCCTAAGAACTTCCCAGAAGTTACTCCAAATGCACATTTCATCGGGTTCATCTTCAGTTGAAAGCTTCTGCACCTTTCAAACACTTTCTGCAGGTCTCCCAGATGATCTGCTTCTTCTCTTGATTGGATGACCAAATCATCAACATAGAACTTCACTTCCTGATGCATTATATCATGGAAGCGAGCCATCATAGCACGCTGATAGGTTGTACCCGCATTCTTCAATCCAAAGGGCATAACTCTGTAGTTGAAGACCCCAACTGGTGTGATGAAGGCAGTTTTTCTTGCATCCTCCGGGTCCATCTTAATTTGATTATACCCGCTGAACCCGTCGATGAAACTGAACATCCGATGTCCTGCGGTAAAGTCAATGAGCAAGTCGATGTTTGGCAGCGGGAAGTCGTCTTTTGGGCAGAAAAGATTAAGATCTCTGAAATCCACGCAGATGCGAAGCTGCCCATTCTTCATGACCACTGGCAAAATGTTGGCCAACCAGGTAGGATAATGATTGGGTTCAATGAATTTGGCATTCAGTCGCTTGACTATTTCTTCCTTGATCTTTACGTTAATCTCTGGTCTGAAGCTTCTTGCACTAAGGAAGGTTTTAGTCAACAAAATACATTTCCAAACAGGAGAGGAGCCAACCTTGTCTTTAGCAGAACCCAAATTGCAAGTTCTCAAATCTTCTTTCTAATAACATTATACAAGAGTTCTTTGCCAAAGCTAACACCCCACCCAAGCTGGCAAGAAGAGTAAGGTTCTGAAATCTAGCTTCTTAACACCCAAACAACATTTCTCTTTAGAGAGACAAATAATGTCCCAATTAACAAGGTGAATTTTTCTATTCTCAGGCGTGTCGCCCCAAATTAAATCGCTGTAAATTTTGTCAGTCTTGTTTCACACAATAACAGGGAGGGGTAAAAGCTTCAGACTGTAAGGAAATGAAGGAAGGACACTTTTACAAAGCACCACTCTCCCAGCAATAGAATGCATTTTACTTTTCCAACCAGAGAGCCTAAGATTCATCTTGATTATGATAGTAGCAACATTGTTCTTATAAAAGTTCAAGTAATATAATTGGCGGTCCTTGAAAATTCAAATATTTTTTAAATGGACTTATAGTCTTTAGAATTTTCAAATTTATTTTCCATGTTCAGACTTTATACACACACTGACTTTGCACCTCTGTGTAATAAAAAAGGGAGTATCTACTTTTTATAATCTTCTAGAAATCATCTTTCAAGCAACTCTAGCTTTTATTTACCCTATACCACACAGTCGATCTTTTGTGATTCTTCCCTTTCTCCTTGTGATGCATTTCATCAAAAACCTTCTGTGAGAATTGATTTCTTTTGTTTATGATTCTTTATGATACAAGCAGGGAGGGGGCCATTGCCCACCTTCACTTTGGAAAATAAGTAAAATTTTCCATAGTACTTTTGGATCTTTACAGTCATAGATTAGCGGCCACCCCTATATTCTTAAAACGACACAATGAACTCAACTATTTTTTTTGTGTATTTAAAACAAAAAAAATTATGAGTCCGTCCCTGGGTACAAGTCTCTTTTCCGGCATTGGTGTGATAAGATTTTGAAGTTATAGAAACGAAATGCATTGGTAATGAACTAGAATGAGCTGCTTTGATACATATTGAATAAAAATTTAACACTCTGCCTCTTATATGCCCAATCCAATTACTGGTAAATTTGCATTCTAACGAGTTGTAATTACTCTAATTTGTATTGAATTGCTGTTCATTTTTCCTATTCGTCGTTGATAGTTGTTCTTTACTGGATGCAGGCTAAAACCTACTACTCAGGCTTGGGTTGCTGCTTTGTCCAAGCGCATATTCGAAACCCTAATAGTGAAAAGTGGTGGTGATAACTCCCTTTATTTGGACAAAATCGCTAATAGAAACCAGACGGTGATGATGATGAAGCATCTCAATGGGAACGTGCTTTCTCCATGGGAAGAAGCACAAGTCAAAGGAACGTGCTTTCTCCAAAGGCGACAGCAGCACATCAGCCAGTGGTGATGATGAAGGAGGCCATTCCTTGAAGAAAATGTCTGGAAACTCAAGTGAACAGATTTTTCAAACTACTAACAATGGGAAAGCAAAACAGAAGGGTTTACTGGAAAAACTCAATGGAGTCACTGCTGTGGATTCTAAGGTGATGAACGACGATGGGGATGATGATGATGATGAGGAGGAGGAGGAGGAGGAGATTGAAAAAGAGATGTCGGCTGCGTTTAGGAATTATTTCAAGTGTTGGTGCGTGGCCTGTAGTATTGGGACGGTAAATGACAAGTTGATGGATGCACGTCGCGCTGGGAGGACACACAGGGCTAATTTGCTCAAAAATGGCAGTAGTCTGGTTACTATAAAGACAACACCTGATAATACTAGGTTTGGCGGCAATGGGAACAAGATGAATGTAGAAACAGAAGGAAAGGTGACCGCTGCTGATCAGAAGAAGTGATGCTGATGATGAGAAAGAGCTCGTTCGGATGGGAGTGTTGTGAATGGGAGCGCCTGAATTGGTTAATCTTCCTCTTCTAGAGCTTTTTATGCCCATCTTATCTCTTGAGTTTCTCAATAATATTTATACCTATTTTAGTTAAATTTATTTTGATGGTTTGTAAACTTGGAACATGAGCCTGAATTCAAAGGGCTCAAAGACTGGTAAAAGATTTCTCTTACATGTTCAAGACCGTTGCATTATCATATCCTTATTTTCAGATAAATTTGGTTTTGTTATTTTATAGTAGCTTTGTTATTTGATTTTTTTTAGTGTTTGCATGCATGACATAGACTTGAGTCTCCTGTATGAAGATTTAGAACTGTCGCAGTTCACAAAATGAACCCGCGTGGGCTGGTGGAGTTCTAACCATGAGGCTTGTTTTGGTAAAGTATAAGAAAAATGTGTATAATGCTTATACTGGGATATGAGTTAGAATGTGATCAGGTGTACTGAAATAAAGCTGCATATGCAATTTTTATTTTTTAGGAAAATGATACGGCATAAGGTGTGATGAATTGTACATGTTGCTTATGACGCACCCAAACGCAGTATATGAAAGAACATGTATAATTTTCCCCTATACCTTACCCAAACAAGGCCTAGAAGTAATGATCTTTCGTCCAAGAATTAATCCTGAATAACCAGCTGGAAGTGTCATTTTGTAATGGTAAGACGCGTAACAACATTTGTGTGTCGGACATTTACCGCCGTACATATCAAATACTTGAGTCAGAAGTTTAGACAGACGCAGCTGGAGAAGGTTGATCTAAGTAGAATGTACATTTGTTTGAAATGAAAAAATAACCTCATAGTATATTCAGAACGAGACACAGAGATCTCCCTCAATGATCAGAGAAGGTATGCGTTATTGATCACTCACTTTTATCAACTTTTATAATAGCTTTTCCTCATTAAGGTTCCAAACATCTGCGTCGTAAAACAGGTCTGTAGTGTATGAGATTATCATATAAGTCATATTGCCATTATGACCAAAGGATGATGACACTAGAATACTTACAGAAACAACGTACCGAGTAACGCCAGTTAATGCTACAATCAGAAAGTGGCAAAAATAAGGTCCGCAATGTTTTACCCTTTATTTTTCACCATCTTGTTTCACTTCCTATATTTCAAAATATAATTGTATATAATTATTTATATTGATCTTTCTAGTTAAAATCCAACCACTAATTTGAGAACACTAACTACACGAACGGTGAAATCAACGAATAATTAAAAATGGGTGACGCATAGCATTTCTCTTCAGAAATTATACTACGAGCATCTCCAACTCCGAGGGAGTCCCAGAGAGGAAGGCAACTCCCATCTGGGTTTCCCTCGACAAGAACCAATTTGGCTGCGTTATAAGCTAGCTTCGCAAGGTCACAACTCACCAAGTCGTGCAGGTTTCACGAACAGAGAGCATATTAATGTGGTTAGGAGCTTCTCCAACGAACTACTGAGTCCTAATCTTACGGAAAAAGGCACTCTTGAAATTGCAGCAAGAGCTAATTCTTAGGTAAAGGCGACAATTTGAGCCCACCAAATTAACCAGACACATTAACTCGTCGGTGCCCATCACATAAATGGGTTCATATTGCCCGCCCATTTAACTTGCATATTAAAGGGGCAAGCATAAGCTGGCGATCAATCCGTCTAAGCCCAACTACTTCAAACTTGTCAATATTAATTTTCATTTTGAATTACATGTTTTACCATATAAAGTAGAGCTGTCAAAAACAGCCCAGCCCATTAGCTTTCGCGTGGCTGCATTCTTTAAATGTGTCTATTTGAATGAGTCTATTTAAATAAATGGGTGATGAGGGTGGAGATGTGTCTTCATAATGATAATCTCTCTCTAGGAATTTGATCTGTAATGTCGGTGGGACCTTTTTCTGAGTTTCATACCCCATTCCTCCATTTGGGATTTCTTTCACCAGCGACACAGCTTTCTTCCTCATAGATTGTGTTTCTTGGTTTTGGCTCTCTCTCCTTTACCCATCCACTCTTGTTTTTCTTCTCTTCTTACTTCCGTTTATTTCTTTCTCAAATAGCCATGAATCAAGATCTGCAACTTGATTTAGACTTTGACCCTGATATCATCAAACATCTCAGTGACTAAACCCTTATCGGAAAACTGTTCTGTCATAAAATCTATGGAAAAATACAATGAAAAGAATAGCCACCGGAACGTGGAATCTCGGAGGGGAGGTAGAGGTCGATACAGTAGGCCAAAATATGTTCATCTTTCTCTTCGAAGATGAAGAAGACTACCAGAGAATCGTATCCAAAACCCCATGGGTTCTTGCAAATCAGACTCTACACCTGTTAGGATTCCAATACGCGAGAAAGCAAGAGAAGCAAAAAAAACAATAAAAAGTAAAATCAAGAACACAAGCGATTTACGTGGTTCACTAGTTTTGAGACTAGCTACATCCACGGCCAACCCAAACCCGATTTATTGATGAGAAGCTAAAACCAATTACAAGCACCCTCACACCAAAAAAGTCTTGACCGTAGCATCTATTTATACTAGTACAAAACTTGGTGCCAAAGCTAAGATCAAAACGAGTCCTAGACAAGCTAGGAGTGTATCTGTCCAATATTGTTTCCTAAACAAATAAGGAGACTACCAATTAAAGCTACAAAGATGTCCAAGTACATTGTCGTCTAAGTACAATGTACCTTGCTAGCTTCAATCGCAAAGTCATAGTAGGACTTTTCCACTTCAATATTTGAATCAAAACTAAACCCAACAAACCTTCCCCTTGATTCAAATCCCATAGCTACCGAACTAATTCTTCTCATCAATCCAACAAACCCAATCCGAGTTTTGCTTACTGCAGACTGGCTTCTCCAAAACTCAAAAGCTCTAGCGATTCATGAGTTGTTCCTGGGGTCTGATCATTGTCATGTGGTCCTGAATACTGAGTTTAATCAGAAGAAAAGACAGTACAAATTCAAAATTGATGCTGAAAGGTGACTGCTGCTGATCAGAAGAAGTGATGCTGAGGATGAGAAAGAGCTCCTTCGGATGGGAGTGTTGTGAATGGGAGCGATTGAATTGGTTAATCTTCTTTTTCTGGAGCTTTTTTTCCCATCTCATCTCTTGACTTTCTCTATAATATTTATACCTATTTTAGTTAAATTTATTTTGATGGTCTGTAAAATCGGAACATGAGCCTGAATTTAAGCTTTTAGTAGATTCCATTTCTCGTTCAGTGTTCATTACAATAAGATTGAAGAATTCCCCGATGCTTTGGCTGAATAGTTTTTCAAAGTTCTTGGTTGTTGTAAACGATCTGACTTGTACAGTTTGAATGGCTTAATCACAGTTAAATTTGCTCTCTCTCTCTACAAGTTATTTGAACTCAGGGAACCTAGAAGCTACCACTGTCTATTTCGTTACATTCACTCTCTTTCTCCCCTTTCCTTATTTGACAAGGTTTAGATTGTGAAAAATCTAATTTACCCTAAAAAATACCCCACATGTGTTAATGTTTGCTTTATGGGTGCTTTTACTACCCACTAAGGAATAAAAAAAAAAAAAATTACCCTTGACTTAATGTCTTTCCTCAATCCAAAAATTTTAGAAGGAATATAGTGGTACTAGTGAAATGATGAAGGAATGTGTCAGTGAAAGAAATTATCTTTGTTATTTGATTACTACTACATGGATGATGGAACTCTTCTGTATCAACTTTTCATATACGTACTGGGGTTTGGTAAATTGAACTGTGAAACACCCTGTTGATGATTTGATGAAGGAATTATGTGGTGTTGGTAAAGGTTGTTATGCCTAATGGATTGGATAAAAGACACTTTCACCCCTTCAGTTTTCCGAACTTCAAATATTTTAAACTACCCTATATTGCTACTCCGTTAGTCAGGGAATGGCAACCGTCAGTAAAATAATTTCTCGTACAAATTTGCCTTCATGTTATAAAAATTATCGACATTATCCAATAACATGCTAGTTATTTATTCGTTCCAGTCTCAGCACATACCGATACCTTAGTTTTCAATATTTCTCCTAGACGAGCAATCACTCATCTCAGCCTAGCTGATCTTGCTCGTTCTAGGTTTGCATGTGGTGAGACTGGAAAGAGCAAATGCTCCCCTATGATATATGGGGCGAGCATTTACTCGTCGCAGCCTCACAACAATTATCAACACACACCAAACCCAGAACGAAGAACACATAATCAATATAATTAAAATAAAATGTAACAAAAAGACAAATGAAGAGAAACTTTAACAAAAATTATAGTAGCATACATTTAGAGCACTCGGATGAACATATTACAAGAATCAAAGCACGAAGAGAATTTTAAGGTTTACCGTAGCTCAACAACAACAATGGAGAACAAGAGACTTCCAGAGACAAAATGGGAGAAATAGAGCAAATAAGAGTAAGAAATGAGCAAATTTTGAGAACTTTAAGGCATCTCATTCATTAAGTTTACAATTGGAGTATATTCAACTACACCTGGTAGGTTTAGGTAGATGAAAATTCTATGTTTTTAGAGAGAAATGCCCATTTGCTAGGGTTTGTTTTGAGGTTGAAAGTAACCTTCACTAACAAGGGTAGCAACGTAATTTAACGATATTTTTCTCACCACTTTAGGGTACATGTCATCATCCACGTCAATGTCACTGCCCCACTTGCTTGCTAACAACTTTTGTTAGCATGCGTTTGAAAAGGAGTGTATTTTACAAAGACCAATTCAGCCGATCCTCAAACACTATTTGGTGGAATGGCATTCACCCGCCAATTCCCTCGAGAGGAAGGAGAAGACGCATGAGGGGAATTGAGATTAGGTAAATATCGGGAACTTATATAGTGGGTAATTTTGTTACATGTTCAAGGGTAAAGTTGTGTTTTCAAAACTTACGAGTATAATTTGTAGGACGTTATTTATTTGTGAATTAAAATACATACACATTTCCTAGTATATTAACACATGCGAGCTAGTTTGGTAATGCTTTAGCTTTTTAGGACGATGCTTACTGATGTAAAAAAGAAACTACTGATGTGTTTGATAAGTTTTTCACTGCTTATTGAAAAACAACGGGGAATTGTTTCTTTTCCTGACATATTTTTTGATAAATTTCTTCATAGACTTTTTTATCCATACCATAACCATAGATTCAAAATTACTTATCTAATTGTAACGAAACTCTACCATATCTGAAATAGTCATTTCGACACTTGCCACAATTCTAAAGCCATAATTACCAGATGAAAACAGTAACACCCCCAAAATGACCAACCGAAAGCTCGGGGGGTGTCACTCTGTACCCGAGACAAAATCCAGATACAAGGACATTTAAAAGTGGATCCAAGAAACAACCACAAAGTCTTTAAATAATACCTTATTACAGCTGAAATTGTAGTACCTGAAACACGGACATAAATCAAACAAATGTAACAATGAAACTAAAACGGGAACTATTTATTTAAGTGAAATCTCTAAACGTCTAAATGATGATTCGCGCCCCAGCTAAACTATGCTCCCATAATCTAGGCATGTGGTGAAGAAAACAAAATAGAACACCATAGTTTGCAAAAATAAGAGAAAATAATGAGTAAATAAACACCCAGAAAGGTAAATAGATTATGAGACATATTTCAGAAAAAACAACAACAGTTAATAATGAAGGAGATGTAGTATGAATATTTGTGAGAAATAAGACTTCACCAACTTTTTATTTAGTATTCCACTTGTAGAAACATTCCCAAACTCTCTTGATTGTCCAATCGGGACTTCTAAATTTTAACAGTAAAAATCCAAGTCTTAAATCCACATTATTAATCTGTTGACATGGGAAAGAACCAACCATCGCAAGCTACCAAGACCATAAGTGTGGATACCCCCTAAGACTTCTTCCGACCAGAGAGGTAAAGTACAAGGAGCGACTCGAGTCTAATGCGGCCGAGCAGTCAAAATAAAAGTGGGTCGAGTGACCGTAGTCAACAGCAACCAAACTCAATAAATAATAAAGTGTTCCCTGCACAACAATTCAACTTTAGGTCATTACGTTTTAATAACTTTTCATGTGACAGTTGTGATAGGATCACTTTAGTAAAATCTACCATATACTCAAGTAAACATATAACACATATATTTCATTTTGAGACAATAAAGCACAAAACATATTTTTGACACGAAGGAGGGAGTGGGAGATAGGCCTGGCATGTTTACTCTCCTCAAATGAAGAACTACTACTGCAAATTGTCTCTAGTAGTACTCGATGTATCCCTCATCAGAGAACCCGTCGCTTACAGGTTATCAATATTCTAATCAAACACAATTCTATATAACGAACAATTGTGCTACTCTACATGCCATGCAACGACTCTTAGTAACGGTCCTAACACCTCATGCTATTTCCACATAGAATGTTGGTTTAGTCCAAACAACCCAATTCCATAAAGCTAATCCATTTTAGCATACTAGAACTCTATTTTTTTACTAAAAGGAGTATTTAAATAAACTAATAATGTATTATAATATCACATATTTCCCGCAAAATCCTTTAATGATAATCTACCGGTTGACAAAATGATCAAACGGGACAGAATACTCCTAAAGATTCGCTAAACAACACACCCGATTAAGTGTTTATTGCTATCAAAGGCTTTAGAGACAAAGCAAATTATTTTTGTGAAAAGCTAACACTTTGCTGTGAAACAGATAGTCTGGAAAGTGACAGGGGAAGTGAGAATTTGTGAAACAGCCCTAGAACACCCAAATAACATGTTTAACGGTCACGACTTCGATCATAATTCAATTCTTTGGCGATTACATATCGCATTAGGAGCCCACTACTTAAACAAGAGGTTGTTTTTAATTAACATATTGTTTCGGTTTGATTTTACCACTTACGTAAAGTAGGATTTAAGGGTAAAACGTGTACATGAATGAACCGGACGTTTCATGAAGGACAATGCGATAATAATCTGAAATTAAGAGTGACTAAGAATCTAAATTAAAGAATGATATGAAACTTACAAGTAGGAGAGGTAAGTCGAGACGATTGAGAGGCGAGATAAGGTCTTGAGTGGCGGACTGGAGGCGAAGCTGCCGAAGTTAAAAAAATCAGAATGACCTCGTTGTTTTGATGAAAATCCAAGAAGAAGAAGAAGAAGAATAAGAAGAAGAAGAAGAACTTGAACGAAGGAGAGAGACGAACCTGGTGATGATGATGTCGCTGTTACTTCCTTCGGACAACGGCAGCGGATAGAGAGGAAGGCAGAGAGCGTGGTTGCAGAGAGAGTGATGATGGTGGTGGAGACTGTCGGTGATAGCAGAGAAAACAAGAGAGGTATCGTGAGGGTTAGAGGATTGATTTGTCGTGAGAGTGAGAGAGATTGAACGTCAGTTGGATTAGGAGAAGACTCACGATTTAGGAGGAAGAATCGGATCCGATTCACAGTAGAATAGAATTGGGTTTGAATGAAGGCACAATTCATTCTAATGTGAATTGGGTAAAATTTTACACAAATCAGTTGTAAAAGACACTTTTTACCACCTAGTTTAGGTTAAAGACACCAACTACCCCCTAATTTACTTAAAAGATACTAATTGATTTAGGTAGTCACAAAAACTCACGCTTAATAACAATGATAATTAACCCCAAAAAGTTATACTAACAATCACAAAATACTCGTAGCCACAAAACGGGTTATTTCATCCTTCCCCCTTTAAAGAAAGCTTCATCCTTGAAGCTTAAATCAAATTCTCAACAACCACTAAGGTATGAGTCCCCCCTCAAGGTATATCTACTAAATGCAAATCTAAGGTCAAGTATGATGAGAAATATACTATAAGGAGTATAAAATGACGTATTAAAAACTGAAGGATTACAATGTAACTTGATATTTGCATATCTTTATAATATTCAATATTTATCATAAGTTAAGTTTTATACATGCATGTACACATATTCAATCTCTTATCCTTTCCTATCCAAATATGTTATCACATATACATGCATCTTATCAAGTCTCATATCCCGCTCTAACCAAACACTCAAAAACAACCGTCGTTATCATTCCTTATTAAAGTTTAATAGTAATTATATATACTCTCTAAACAAATAAAAATACAAACTCTATACTTGATGAAGAAACACTCATTAAACATTGTTAAATTCATTCTACATTTAATACGCATGCGCACATAACTGTCTTACGTTTTCTTCATAACACGTCTTAAGAAGAAGATTCATACCACATTTAATACAAATGTGAACATAATAGGTCTCACATTTTCTTCATAACACGTCTGAAGAAGAAGATTCATACTACATTTAATATGAACGCGTAGATAGAAATTTCACATTCTTTTCGTAACACATGTCACAAAGAAAAAGTACTTGTGGAAAAATCTTATGTTTTTTTAGAAGACAAATCTTATGATTTATTTCCTTAAACTATTTAAGCGCAGAAGTAATAAAATTTACTCGTATTAAACTTGGTTCACAATAATTTGAAACACGCCATACTACTACACTGATTCTTAATTTCGAAGACTTTAATGTACTCCCTTGGATTAATGTTATCCAAAAAATTGTCAGTAGTAAAGCCTCACTTGGATAAGGGATAAAAGAGATGTGTATAGTTTTGTAACTCATGCTCCTTATTCCTTGTTTGAGTGTAGGATATACGCAGTTACCAAACTCATTTTCTTCTTACCTGCCATCTTTTTTTGTTTACAACCTTATATTCCACATGAAAAGGAAAATACGTCATATAAAAAGGAGGAGTGAACATAATTAGTAAAATGCAATACGGAAATAAAAAGTGATACTGTACATAAGAGAATTATAAAATCTTTTGTTAAAAGTTGTTACTAAAAAATCGCCTTAAAAATACGAGATAAGCATGATTGGACTTTTCGAAAGCTACAAGTTTTTTATCATTTCGTTCTAAGTTTTTGACTTAATTTGTAAACAATGAACACTTTTATTTTTAAGTGTGATAATTTTATCTATTGACTCATATGCTAACATAATTTTATTCAGGAAATATACTAATTAACGTACTTATTAAAATAATTTCAAAGAGACTTTCATACTAACTATTTCCAATACATCTCTTATCCCCTTACTTGTTATCCCTTGTCCAAACGAGACCTAGAATATGTTATTCTTTTTATTCCGAGGATAAACAACAACTGTTGGCTCCCCGAAATAGAGGAAAGTAAGAAATAATCAAGTGAATGCAGTGTACCAACGAAGAACCTCCCACCGGAAAAAAGGAACGCAAGAGAGAAAAAGAAATAGAAAGATCCAAGCGAAAAATGGGATGATCGTCGTGATTAGTACAACTAGTTCAAAAATGTAACTGAAACCCAAATTCAATCTTGGCGCTTGGATACATATCCGAAGTGATCCAACATCATATTTCGGCATCATTTATATACCTTCTACACTCTTCTCACTGAGAAACAACACAAACAAATCGCCCCTCAAAACCCTACCACCACCACACCTTTAGATCGACCAATGAAGAGAGACGACGGCAGAAGATCGCCTTACCTACCACCCTCCTCCGCCGCCGCCGCTGCCATGTTCGGCAATCAAGGTTTAGGCTAAAACCCACTTCAATTCCCCTACTCTTTGATCTCTACATTTGATCTTCTCATGTGGGTTTAATCTTGATTTCTCCGATGGTGTATTGATTTTTCTGGGTTCTTCTGCAGGTGGTTTCTCTACAGAATCGTTGGACTTGGAGGTGAGGCGTCTGATGATGGCCAGAGAGAGGGAGAAGATGAAGATCAGGGAGGAGATCCTACAGGGTGCGCTCTTGCGGCGGCGAGAGCTCGAAGCAGAGGGGATTTCGGAGTTGATGATGGAGACGAATGATCTGAAGCACCGTCGCATCGCCGCCGCCGGAGAAGGGTTGTCGATGCTGGACACCCGATTTTCGCCGCCGGAAGTGAAGGGGGCCCCGCTCTCGAGTAAACGTGAGAGGTTCGGGTTGGGAGCTGATCATGGGAGCTCGTCGTCGGTAGTGAGTCGGTCGGAGGTAGCTGACGGAAAGTCGAGCCGGGAGGATGCCGGACAAGTTCTCGGGGCTTTTCCATTTCAGAGGCAGCCAGGAGCTGCAACTGCTTTTGCATCTGCTGCAGCTGTTGCCAAACCTAGCAGTGGAGCAACTGCTTTTGCATCTGCTACTGCTAAACCTAGCAATGAATGTGCTAGCAAAGGAGATGTTATATCATTGGTGAGTCTTGAAAATCCTCTAAATTGGCTTACACTCTTCTTGTTTTTTTAAGATTGGTTTTGTCTGCTCATACCTAGTACACACATTGACACTAACATGGACACACATTGACACTCTATGTATGGTATTATTTATAATAGAAATATGGAAAGTTGCTATCTTGATTGATTTGTTTGTTTTGGAAGGGGTGAATTTTGTGGTAGGATTGTGTGAAAAATAAAATTTCAATCATGAAAGATAGACTTGTGAACTAGTATGTTGATTGTCGATATGTTGTCGTGTATCCTTCCAATCGTAGCACATAGAACATTGATCACGAGCGGCCTACGTGTGTTTGAATCTTAACCGTTTACAAACGAAAAGTTGTATACCATTGGTGAATCTACAGATCCAACTAATTCTTAAAAAACTTGGCTTATAGTATTCATTTTCCCAAGCATAAGTCATATCCTACCTCATATCCCAGCATAAGTATCCTACCTCATAACCTTATCCGACAGCATACGTATCCTACCTCATATCCCAGCATAAGTCATATCCTTTGTATCTTATATACCAAAATGAGGCCTTAGCATTTATGAAAGGACAAGTAATACTAATGTTGAGTCTTGAAAATCAATTTTTTTTTTAAATTGACTTATGGTCTGTACTTTCTTGAAGTTGTTTGTCATGTTCATACACACGCCGACACTTACACATCTACATGTAATGAAAAAGGAGGAAATTTTACAAGCATTAGGAATGATTTAAAACAAAGTTTCCATTGATATCATTTCTTGAAAATTTTGAGATTCCTTAGGTTGTGTAAATGCCAAAATAACAATCACGAGAGAAGACTTATAAATGATATGTTGTCGTTACGTTGTCGTTTATCCGTTGAATCATAGTGGTTAGAAGGTCAATTAATCCTGAGTGGCATCACCTAAGCGTGTTGGATTTTAGCGGTAGCAAGAAATAAGATATAATATCGGTGAATTTTGAATATCCTACAATTTATTTAAATTGACTTATAGTCTCCATTATTCTAAGATCATTTGGCCCTATCCATACTTAGGACACACACAGTGACACTGACACTGACACAACTACATGTGATGAAGGAGATGATCTTCTATAATTATGTGGAATTATTTGATAAAAAACAGTTGATCCTGAGAGGCCTGCCTAACCTAGTTTGAATTTTAGCTTTTTTTTGTTGTTTTAGAAGATCAACAAAAAACAACCACAATATGAAGAAGCTTTTTAATCCCAAATCTTCCAGCAATGATCCCGAGTTGGCAACTTCATTTCCATCCCTTCCCACATGTTTGATCCTTCCACAAATCCAATCGAGCAGCAGCTTATCATTAACTTGAACATTTATTTTGGCAGGCCGAGTGGTGGTTCCTTAGAAAATATAAATAGCTTCAATTCAGTCACTCTCGATTTTCAATTTGATAATTCTTGTTGTAGGGCCACGGTTAAGCCTCTGTAGATGGTCCAGATCTCAATCTCCAGGCTTGTGCAGCCTATAATCCTACCAATGAGCCCAGCTTCCAATCTCCATTGTTGTTTCTGAAGACACCTCCAATTCCTGCTTTATTGTTGTCAAATCTCACACAGTCATCAATATTCAGCTTAAATTTACCTGCCACGCGAAGAAACTAATTATGACCAAAATTGTGGAGATTAAGGAAGAAAAATTGAAGCTATGAGAAGAAAGCTCCCTCTGTGAGCTGAGTATGCATTTTGATTCTTTGCACATAAGCCATGTCAGTATCACATGAGCCATTAAAACGAAACAATTTATTCTAATCCAAATAATCCAAAGAGTAGTAACAAATAAAATACAGTGATCATAACCAAAAACCTGAGCTTTCTTCTTGATATTGAGCAAGATCCAGTTATAAAGGCTCTAGCTAGAGCCCATGTTAAGCCAAGAAGGACCCTAGATCACACCCCTTATGTTCTCAACTTTAGTATAAGTTTTGAAAGTATGATTTTGGTCCTCAACATTTAAACCACAAAGGCTCAAGTATCAATACCATCGAGGCCCCTTCTCTTTCTACTTGCACTAGAAAACAATTTACCAAGTAGAAGAATCCAAAGAAAGCGAATAAGCTGGTTTGGGACTCAAGTTTTCAAATCCTTATCCAGTCACCACTGTCAGTTCCACGTAGATGAAGATTGTTAATCTTAATTGAGTTGTAGGCAGCAACAACAATTAAGTTCCAGAATTGATACCTTTCGAGAAGGGAGAGTCCGGGGTGGGACTCAAAGGGGGAATATTGATATTAGGAATACCACTTTTAGCCTCTTCATCGATGAAATCCAAAATGGGTTTAATGACCCAGGCCCCCTCTTCACTAATAAGGTTAGAGACCTTCAAGTTGAGAAGGCCAGGTTCAAGTGGAGGTCTGAGGGCTTTCTCCCCACACCACCAGTCATCCACACAAAAAATTAGCTTCACTGTCAATGCTCCATTTAAGATCATCTCTAAGGAAGTTTTTAGTCAACAAAATACCTTTCCAAACAGAAGAGGAGCCAACCTTGGCTTTAGATGAACCCAAATTGCAAGTTCTCAAATCTTCTATCTAATATCATTATACCAGAGTTATTTTCAAAGTCTAACACCCCACCCTAGCTGGCAAGAAGAGTGAGGTTCTGAAATCTAGGTTTTTAACACCCAAACAACCTTTCTCTTTAGAGAGACAACTAATGTCCCAGTTAACAAGGTGAATTTTTCTATTCTCAGGCGTGTCGCCCCAAATTAAATCGCTGTAAATTTTATCAATCTTGTTGAACACACTAACAGGGAGGGGTAAAAGCTTCAGACTGTTAGGAAATGAAACAAGGACACTTTTACAAACTACCACTCTTCCAACAATAGTATGCATTTTACTTTTCCAACCAGTGAGCCTAAGATTCATCTTGGTGATGATAGTAGCAACATTGTTCTTATCAAAGGTCAAGTAATATAACTGGCGGTCCTTAAATATTCAACTATTTTTTAAATGGACTTATAGTCCTTAGAATTTTCAAATTTATTTGCCATGTTCATACTTTATACACACGCTGACATTGCACCTATATGTAATGAAAAAGGGAGTATCTACTTTTTAGAATATTCTAGAAGTCACCTGTCAAGCAACTCTAGATTTTATTTACCCTATACCACACAGTCAATCTTTTGTGATTCTTCCCTTTCTCCTTGTGATGCATTTCATCAAAAACCTTCTGTGAGAATTGATTTCTTTTGTTCATGATTCTTTGTGAAACAAGCAGAGAGGGGGCCATTGCCCCCCTGCACTTTGGAAAATAAGTAAAATATTCCATAGTACTTTTGGATTTTTACAGTCATATATTAGCGACCACCCCTATATTCTTAAAACGACATAATTAACTCAACTATATTTCCTTTTGTATTTAAAACAAAAAATTTATGAGTCTGTCCCTGGGTACAAGTCTCTTTTCTGGCGTTGGTGTGATAAGATTTTGAAGTAATAGAAACGAAATGCATTGGTAATGAACTAGCATGAGCTGCTTTGGTGCATATGGAATAAAAATTTAACATTCTGGCTCTTATATGCCCAATCCAATTACTGGTAAATTTGCATTCTAACGAGTTGTAATTACTCTAATTTGTATTAAATTGGTGTTCATTTTTTCTTTTCGTCGTTGATAGTGGTTCTTTACTCGATGCAGGCTAAACCTACTACTCAGATCTAGTGTTGCTGCTCCGGCCAAGCGCAAATTTGAAACCCTAATAACGAAAAGTGGTGGTGATAACTCCCTTTCTTTGGACAACAACGCAAACAAAAACCTGATGGTGGAGTACAAGTGTAGACTATGCCAGGTAACTGCAACCTGCGAGCGAGGTCTTGTGGAGCATCTCAATGGGAAGAAGCACAAGTCAAAGGAACGTGATCTCTCCAAAGGCGGCAGCACCACATCAGCCAGTGGTGATGATGAAGGAGGCCATTCCCGGAAGAAAATGTCTGGAAACTCAAGTGAACAGATTTTTCAAACTACTAACAATGGGAAGGCAAAACATAAGATTTTAATGGAAAAACTCAATGGAGTCACTGTTGAGGATTCTAAGGTGATGAACGTCGATGCTGATGATGATGAGGAGGAGGAGGAGGAGGAGATTGAAAAAGAGATGCCGGCTGCGTTTAGGAATTATTTCAGGTGTTGGTGCGTAGTCTGTAGTATTGGGATTGTAAATGAGAAGTTGATGGATGCACCTCGCGCTAGGAGGACACACAGGGCTAATTTACTTAAATGTGGCAGTGGTCTCGTTGTAGGGTTTTGATTCATGGATGCGCAACGGAAACAATAATTAACCATGCAAAACCCTCCAGGATCACAAGTCAAGAGACATAACGATGGTCAAGAGACATATCGGGATGCTTTCCTTTTCAACTTCTCCGCTTCTTTTCTCGATTCGGGTATGGTTCCCTGGGTGAGAAAGTCAAAAAGTGGCTTCCTCCAATCCGTGTCATCATCAGTTAGAGCGATGAGTAGAGAATCTTTGATCAGTGCGCAACTATCGCACTTCCCTTGTATCAGGGCCGCGGCTGTTGACATGTCTGGCCAATGGATGCCATATCTCTGAGCCTTCCGATAGATTGACACCTCGCTTTCTCCGCAAGCATTTTGGTGAATCTTTTCTAACATCAGCTGTCCTTCTTGCTCGGAAACGCATCGCATGAGTATTCCTCCAGGGCCCTTGTAGTAAAGGGTTTTGTCATGTATTCAATACCCTTTTGTGAGTGCCCAGCTTTCACTGCTTGTGCCTTCTGCAATTGCTCGTAGGACTGCTTTTCTCCTGTCCGTATCATCCATGCGTTCATCGTCGCACGCGTCTTCTGTCAATGCCGACGATGTTCGCACTTCGATCGAGATCCTTGCGGGACATTTGTCTGTACTGACCTTGGATCCCAAGGTGGCCAAAGCGTCTGCATGCCTGTTGTCTGCTCGGGGCTTGTGCTCGTACCTCACGTCGCAGAATTGCTGCACCAGCTTTTGTACCAGAGTCCGGTAGGACAGAAGGTTAATCTCCTTCAAACCGTACTCGCCCGAGGCTTGCTTGACGATCAACTTGGAGTCTCCCATGACCGTCAGGTTGCTTACTTCCAAAGCTTTTGCTGCACGGAGTCCCGCGATGAGAGCCTCATATTCCGCTTCATTGTTGGTGACTGCGAAGTCGAGCTTGGCGGACATCTGTATGACCTCTCCATACGGCTTGGTCAAGACTATCCCAATACCCCCGCATTTCGTTGTTGACGAACTGTCGAAATGGAGCGTCCAATAGGGCACGTCGATTGCATAGATTTCAGGTCCTTCGAGCTCGTCTTCGACTATAGGCTCATGGCTGTTGTCGGGGAACTGTGCCAACAGATACGCTACCGCCTGCGACTTGATCGCTCGCGGCCGCACGCATGTGATATCGTATTGAGATATGGTCATGTACCATTTCGCCAACCTTCCTCCAGGAGTAGTGTGAGTTAGCAGATATCGTATGGGATCGCTTTTGGTGACCACTACTACTTTGTGCGACGCAAAGTAGTGCTTCAGCTTCTCTATCACGAAGAACAAGGCAAGGCAATGTCGTACCTTGATTCAGCAGGCTGCACAATGCGAGAGATATAGTATATAGGCCTCTCTTGACCCTCGTACTCCTGAGCCAAGAGTGCTCCTATGGACCTCCTTGTTGACGTCAGATATAGCAGAAGCGGTGATCCCAGCTGAGGTGCGATCATTATTTTTGAAGACGTCAGCAGATCCTTCAGCTTTTCGAACGCAGCTTCGTGCTCCAGCGTCCAACTGTACACGGCATCTTTCTTGAGAAGGGCACTAAAACAGCAGGTGATTTCGGCAATCGCTGGGATGAATCTCCGCAGATATGATAGCTTTCCCAAAAATGTCTTCAAGGCACTTTGGTTATGGGGCGGCGTCATGCCAGTGATGGCTGACACCTTCGCAGGGTCAGGCTCAATTCCTTGGCGATGAACCACGCATCCCAAGAACTTCCCCGACGTTACTCCGAATGCGCACTTCATGGGATTCATTTTCAGCTGAAAGCGTCTACATCTATTGAACACTTTCCGCAAATCCGCGAGGTGATCTGCTTCCTGCTTGGATTTAACCACCAGGTCGTCCACATAAAATTCCACTTCCTTGTGCATCATGTCGTGGAACAGGGCCATCATGGCCCGCTGATAGGTTGCACCCGCGTTTTTGAGACCGAACGGCATCACCGTGTAGTTGAACACCCCCACCGGAGTGATGAATGCAGTTTTCCGCGCATCTTCAGGGTCCATCTTGATCTGGTTGTACCCGCTGAAGCCGTCCATGAAACTGAACATGCGATGTCCCGCTGTTGAATCGATAAGCAAATCGATGTTGGGCAGTGGAAAATCGTCCTTTGGGAAGAAACGATTGAGATCCCGGAAATCCACGCAGATGCGAAGCTGTCCGTTCTTCTTTACCACTGGCACAATGTTGGCCAGCCATGTGGGATGATGATTCGGCTCTATGAACTTGCTATCCAGGAGTTTGACAATCTCCTGTTTGATCTTCACGTTAAGCTCCGGCCTGAAGCTTCTTGTGCTCTGCTTTACCGGTTTAGACACTGGGATGATGTCTAAGCGGTGCATAGTGATGCTTGTATCTAGACCTGGCATCTCATCATACTCCCATGCGAACACATCCTTGTATTCAGTTAGGAGCTGTAGCAGTCCTTGCTCCTCCTCGCTTGTGAGTTCCGCACTTAGAAAGACTGGCCTCTCCTTTTCCTCGTTCGGGCTGAGGAACACTTCCTTTAGCTCTTGCTTTTGTGGTCTGGGCCTATCTTCCATGCATTCAGGTGCTTCTTTGAGCTTCTCATCTGGAGTGCTCTGCATTGGCTCTTCCGTTACCACAATCTGCTCGATTTGGTTGATTTGCCCAGGGATATCCCCATGCCCGTGTGAGGACATCCCCGCGCACCTTCATATGCGATAGCACTTCTTCCCATTGGCGTAGAAGCTCTCTATCTCCTTGCCTTCGGGGTCATGCTTTGCAATTCTCTTCAGCGTGTACACACTCTTTCGCTGGTAAGCGATTCGCGGCGCCTCTTCGCATGTGGGCGGCTCTTCCTTGGCATCTTCCCTTGTCACCATTACTCCCGCAGGTTACTGGTCCTTGATATCTTCCCATAGAGGTAAAGGAGTGGGGTTGAATGGTCCCGGTGTTTGCTCGTCCTCCATCTCGGTGAACCATACCGCCTCGCTGAGATGTGCTTCATCCAAGTTGAATGGATTTGTTGAAGCCGGTATCTCGACTATTCTGTCGTTCCAGATAGCTTTCATAACCTGGTGAGCTGTTGAAGGAACCGCGTCGAAGCGATGAATCCAGGCTCGACCTATGATCATGTGATACGTAGTGTTCGCATCTATGACATAGAACTTCGCTGAGCACTTGATTTTGCCAATCTGAACGCCCAGGCGGATCCATCCGATCGTCATTCTAGAGTCGCTTCCAAATCCCATCAGCGGAGATGGACGCCTGACAATCTTGTGCTCGGGGATCCATGCTAGCTTCAGTGTGTGGAGCGAAACGACGTTGACCGCTGCTCCTCCGTCTACAAATGCTCGTTTGAACTCGACACCATTGATGATGGCTGTCACATACAGAGGCCTCTGGTGGCTCGCATCTGTCTTTTTATCGCTAGCAGAAAAGGTCATAATCTTTTCTGTAGAGCGGGACGCCCTGATGACTTTCCCGTTGGAGACTACAAGATCCTCCTCGTAGTCCTCTGCTATCCTCAAGATTGCTTTCGTCATTTCTGTCCGGCATTTCTCCGAGAAATTCATCTCGTCGAAGAATCTGCTGAAGCCGTGCGACCCCTTCATCCGGTCAGCACGTTAATCCTCTGTGTCAACGCTGTAGTCCTCGTCTTCATGGACTTCGGCAATGATGGGTAGACCATCCTCTGCGACTTCTTCTAAGTCCACAATCGAGATCATGGCGACCTCTTTCCCTTTCGAGTCTTGCTCCGCATGAGCAGGAAGTGGATTGTTGCGCACATCCTTCCTGTGATCGCTGACGATCAGCTCGCCGTTCTTCATCTTCTGATTGAACACAATCCTGAGCTTCTTACATTCCGCTGTAGGATGCATGACCTTGCCGTGGTACTCGCACCACTTCGGGTCCCTCACCATCTCCTTGGAGGGTACCTTTTCGAGCGGCGGTAGGACACCGTCCTTGCGCCATGGTCTGCAGAGGTCGCTTGCCTCCTCCACCGAACATGGCAGAGGTGGTACGTCGAAGTTCACAACCTTCGCCTGCTTCTGGGGTGAAATGTATTGACCTCAGCTTCGCGTCCCCTCTTGTAACTGAATCTCCCGATTTTGTAGGTAGTACCGCTCAAGGGTCGCTCCGTGGCGTTTTTCTTTTTCTGCCTCTCAACTATAGGCTGGATGTTCTTCGTGCACTCGATGAGCTTTGAAAACGTAGGTGTTTGCAGGTTGATGAGCATACCTTTGTATTCGTCTCGCATGCACTGCAAGCATATCTCTACAAGCCGGCTTTCGAGCATTGGATCTTTGCATTCCAAGGACTTCGCCCTGAACTTCTTGATGAAAGTTATCCCGTCCTCCTCGATCATTGTCACCTTTTCTTCCATCTAGAAGAACTTGGTATAGAACTTCTGGACCATGTCGTCCCAAGTCTTCACGGATCCGGCCTCCAACGTTCTGTACCACTTGTACGCTACGTTCCCCAAGGATTTTGGGAACTCTCGCATTAGCAATTTGGGATCAGCTCCGTATGGTCCCATGACATCGATGAAACGCATGACATGCTCATGAGAGTTCCCGTTGACATCCTCGAACTTGTCCCATTTAGGAGCCTTATACCCCACCGGGTTAGGCATGAGATAGATCTCCCGCGGGATGGGTGGATCGTTGTCTAGCTTCGGGATGATGGTATCCGCGAATGATTGGTGAGCCAGAATAGTGTCCATGCGCTTCTGCAGAGACGTCATGCATTCTGGAATGCTTCCCTCGGTAGCAGAAGGAGGGGTTGCCGCAGGCGGAGGCGACACATACGCCGCTGGAGGATTGGGGACATATTGACTGCTCGCGTTTCCCCAGATCGCCGCTGACGGAGGCAAGGGATACTGCGACGCCGAATTAGGTACCAAAGCCGGAGGCTGAGGAGTATGAGCAGCGAGAGGCAACATCTGGGCTGTTGACCCCTGAATTGAAGGCAGCTGAGTAGTCGCCGGTGGAGTCTGTAGATTAGGGTTGGGAGGTGTGGTCGAGACTCCCAGTCCTGGAGCAGTAGGGGCTCCTCCTCCTTGAGAGACGGCGGTGGCTGATGAAGGGTTTGGCGCAAGGGTGCCCAGAACGGCCAAGATCCGTTCTAGCTGCGCAGACTGAGCCTTGAGAGCTTTCGCCTGACTTTGGACAGTGGCATCCAAGGATTCTAGCGTCGGTGCCTCGCCGGGGGTCGTAGGAGTACAGCGGGTCTCCTCTCCCGAGGAAGCTTCGGTGGAAGGCGATCTGTTGCTGATATCATCCTCCTGAGACATGGTTGCTTTGGTTGGTAAGTTCACGTCGGGTTCACCAAAATGTGCACAAGAGATTCTGGCCGGGAGACCTCCGTGTACACCGTATGTAGAGGATCGGAGATGGCACAGGAGGAGTTGGGTTGTGTGTAGGGAGAGAGTAAGGCAGTAGTAATGTCTGAGAGAGAGACAGAGGTTTGGCAGAGCTTCCGCGTATAGCAAGTGTGTCATCCTTTGTATGGAAAGGTTAACGTCCTATATATAGCAGAGAACGTGACCGTTGTAGTGTGGTTAATGCGCCCATTAATGGCGGCTTAATTAGCTTAACCACAACGGCACGTTCGTCCTCATATATAGGGACCGTTACAGCACGTTATGCGCGAATACCTGAACCGTTACGAGGTTGACCGGGTTTGACCGGATTAACCGGGTTTATGGAGCTCGTGCCATAAATCTCTCAAAGCAGTTACTAAAGGTCGCGTGCGGGCTTGGCTCGCACGCGACAGGGCTTACTCTAGCCTCCAAACCACTAAGTCCCTACAAGTCCCGTGCAGTGGTATGCGAGGGCCCTGTCTCGCAGCCCCCACATGGATCAGCCCGGCTGGTGATCCAGTGTGTGTGGAGCACAATATGGTGTGCTGGATGGTTGCCACGTGGCCAAGATCTGTCAGCTCAGAAAGCACTATCTACAATGACTAATTTGTGGGTTGCAGGCCCTTCTTGTAGCTTATGAACCTTTGCCATGGTGGTCCTATTTGCTGAGGCATAATATAGCAGTGGAGTTAATTACTAAAGTATCCTCATCTTTGCTCTTCTTTATGTTTCAGTTTAAAATCTCAGTAATCTGATGAAAATAATCTCCACTAAAGTCAAATTTAAATTTATAATTTGAAAACTGTTTCTCATGGGTTAAAAATGTGGAATAAAATTTAATTGCACTTGTCAACCTTGTACATTTTATTATTAAATTTATAATAAATGTCTTTATTTGATATTACATATTGAAACAAAAGGTGGAGACAGCCACCCCACAAGCCACCAGAGATGGGCAAATCAAGCACTTCGACAAGCCACCAGAGATGGGCAAATCAAGTACACAGCGGCCTCTTAGTGGAGGGCGAGTGCATGGTGCCCACAAGGATCCCCCTTAGGGGTATTTGAATTTACATCGACAACCTCATTAGTACCATTATACCACACGACCACTGGTGAATTGGTGATAATTGAAATTCTCAAGTATTTGCTGCAAAAGAGAGGTTTGCTTAGTGTAATACCGAAACACGCCTAATAAATCATCTACAAACATCTTCAAAGTGAAGAAGCTAGGTAAAAAATAAAATTCAAAAACATTGTCAGAGTGATCTGGAAATCAAACATCATTATATAAATACATTTGGCTTAGTAGTTAAACGTTTTTACTTGAATGCCTTCAATCCTGCTTAAAATCCAACGAGTTCATGCACATTTAGGTCAGACTTCACCGAATTCACTTTTTCTTCTGAAAACAAAAATTTGGTCAAGTTCCTTTCTGATAAGGCCTCGGGATCTGCGGTGCCACAGGATCCGGATGAATCTCTTGACTCTGTTACTCTCCTTCAGCGTAGCCGCATGCTTAAGGAGCAAAGTTTTTGTTAAGGCAACACACGCCTAATGTCTTTTTTCTTTCTGAAACCAAGTCAAGTGTCTGTAATCTTTCGTTTTTGGGTCAGTCTTTAGGTTTCAATATGTTTTGTGGTAGTGACGTTTTAGGGTCTAGAGGTGGTCTTTGGGCGGGTTGGCATTCCTCCATTGACATCACATGCTGTTTCAGTTGTAATTGGTTTATTAAGCTCCTAGTCAAGGATGTTTTAGGTTTCTCGTGGTATCTCTTTCTCTTTTACGGCAGCCCATACCACGAGGAGCGAGAACCAGTGTTCGAGAATCTGCTTCAGAGCATCAGGGACTGTCAAATCTCTTTGTACCTCATCATGGAGATTTCAATCAAGTCGAGAACGCCTCAGAGAAAGCTAGTGCCAACACTAGAACGATTTTCAGGACGAAAACATCCATAACTTCATTTCTCAAGATAATGTGACGCAAATTCAGAGTAAGAGGGTCTTCTTCACCTGGACAAACAATAGACAAGGAACCCGCTATACTTTCGAGAAGCTGGATAAAGCGTACATCTCCCTTGATCTCCAACTGCAGCTCCCTAAAGCTTCCTTGGTTGCCCTCCTAATCTAGAGCTCGGATCATAGTCCATTAGTGCTGGATTGTCATGGTACGCCCCTTGCCAGAACCCGGAAGCCCCAGTTTGAACATTTTTAGCTCTTTGATGAAGAGGCCATATCCATTTCGCAATCAGCATGGAACATGCCTACCTCTGGCTCTCTTTCTCACTCGCTAATGAGAAAACAGGAGGAAGTCCTTAGGTCTCTCAGAAGATTGACGCATGAGTCCAGAAGAAGTATCAAATAATGCATCGCGGCTATTCAGCGGGAGTTGACCTCTGTCCAATCTTCTATCTGCTCGAATGGGAGGATGGATCCCCTTTTCGAGGCCCTTACTCGGAGAGTCCGTGCTATTCGTAATGATTATTCTGTCATCCTTTCAGAGGAAGAAATCTATTGGAAGAAACGTTCTAAGATTAATTGGCTCAGCCTGGGAGATTGCAACTACAAATTCTTTCATCTGTTGGCTACCATAGCTAAGAACAGAAAGAACATTGCATGTCTCCAAAGGACAGATGGAAGCGGGACGTCTAACCACATTGAGATCGAGAACGAGGTTAGCGGTTTATTATCTAACCTCCTGAATCCTTCCGCAGAAGAAATCCCTCCTTCCCCAGACGATTTCACCATGCTAGAAGAATTCCTCCAGAACCTTCCTAAACTCGCACCACGGGAATCCGCCTCTCTGGACACACCCCTCTTGGAGTCTGAACTCAAAGCGGGAGTTTTTCAGACGGGGGCCAACAAAGCTCTGGGGCCAGATGGGTTCGTGGTCGAATTCTACCAAAAAAACTGGGATATGGTAGGCAAATAGCTGGTCAAGACTGTCCATGCCATCTTCTACACAGGCCATCTGCTGAGAGAAATCAACAGAACCTATGTAACTCTTATCCCGAAAAAACCTGATGCGGCTAAAGTTGGAGATTTTCGCCAATAAGCCTTTGTAACACAACCTACAAAATCATGTCTAAAGTCCTGGCCAATAGACTGAAGAAAGTGATGAGCCTGCTTATTTCAGAGAATCAGAGCGCCTTTGTTGCAAATAGGCAAATCAGTGACAACATTCTGATTGCCCACGAAACCATTGAATACATCACACACCAGAAAACAACCAAACAAGGGTCTGTGGCAATTCAGCTTGACATGAACAAAGCCTTTGACAGAGTTAACTGGGCTTTCCTGAAAGAGAATCAGAAAGCCATGAGCTTCGGGGGTGTTGTTCACAGCCTGCATCCTTGAATGCGTTTCCTCGCTCTCCACAGCTGTGGTCATTAACGGTAATCCCACCCCCTTCTTCAATCCGACTCAGGGTCTACGTCAAGGAGATCCCCTCTCTCCATTTTTGTTTATCATGTTATCCCAAAACCTTTCTTCGGCTATGGAAAAGGCTGGCAAGGACAGGCTCATCGAAGGGATAAAGGTCAGTCGATACTCTTCGGCTTTCTCGCACCTTCTGTTCGCCAACGACTCCTTTTTATTCCTCAAGTACAGCAAAGAAAGAGCGGAGAAAGTAAAGACTATCCTTGATCAGTACTGTAGGCTTTCAGGTCAAAGAATCGATCTCCAAAAATTATTAATCGTGGCCAGCCCCAGACTTTCCCAAGATGCTGTTACGAGTATAGGAAACTTGTTCGACATCCTAGTAGTCCAGAATATTGGAACCTACCTTGGATCCTTTCTCGATTTTTCTCTCCCTAAATCGGTCATCTTCAAAGGCATTATTAATAGATTCCTGGCGTTGCTGAACACCTGGAAAAGAGGTTCGCTGAGCTTTGCAGGTCGATGTACTCTGATCTGATCTTGTCTTCAGGCCATTTCTACTTATATCTTCACGGTGTTCAGGCTCCCGGCTTCTTTCTTCAAGAAAGTTCAAAGAATCATTTCCTCGTTCCTGTGGAAGAACTCATAAGGAAAGGGTATATGCTGGAAGGCGTGGGACTTACTCTGCACCCCGATGTCCCAGGGAGAATTGGGATTTAGGGATATCAAGATGTTCAACCAATCCCTTCTGGCCAAAACAACGAACCCTATCCGATACAATCACCTCTCTCTTTGTAGTAAGGTATTACAAGGAAAATACTGCCACAACCGACCGTTCCTGGAGCCAAAAGTGGTCACTCTTCCTCGTGGGGATGGAGGAGTATCGTTTGGGGAAAAGATCTTCTATTGGACGGCTTAAGATGGAACTTAGGAGACGGCACAAATATCGACCCTATCACTGATCTCTGGTTTGAAGGACAGATTGCTCGCCACACTGAGGATCCGTCGCTCCCCCGCTCAACGCACTCAGTACGAGACGTAGTTTTTCCAGGGATTAAGGAATGGAACATCTCTCTCCTTCAGGCCATCTACACGCCCCAGGAAATTAATTCAGTCTTGTGTATCCCGAACACTCTTCAGAACGATCAGAGGTTGTGGTGGTCTGACCCATCGGGCCAGTTCACTATTAAGTCTACTTATCAGCTGGCCCATTTTACCCAGGACTCTTCCAACGCCAGTAGCTTGTCACCGCAGGACCTTCATTCCTGGAATTCCCTCCGGAAGCTGCATCTTCCTCCTAAAAGTATTGTCTTTCTCTGGAAGATCTTTTGGGATATTCTGCCGACCAAACAAAACCTGAGGAGACGGAATATTGTTTCGGTCCATTCTGAGTGTCCTCGCTGCCCCTGCTTGGAGGAGACTCAAGACCACCTCTTTCTGCACATCCCAAGCGCAGTGGATATTTGGAAAGATTCGGATCTTAAGGATCTTTTTGCCTCGTCGCATGGTTTATTTTTTTCTGATTTGTCTGCTACTCTAGCATGGATTTCAATCTCTAATCAGGTTCGGTTCAAGTACTCCCTCATTCTTTGGCACATATGGCTTCATCGGAACGCAGCAGCAATGGAAAACAAAGTCATTCCACCTGCTGCGTCCCTTTTTTGCCATCAAGGATCTCTCCTTAGCCATCATGAAATCCCACCTGCTCCTGAACACTTACTACCCAAGGCCCAATAACAGTAGAAGTTCAGAAACGCTTATCTGGTACCCAAACAGTCTAATCGCTCTTCCGCCCGGGAGAAACGACGAGGTTACATTCCATGTCGATGCAGCATGGAAAGATGGACACTCATTCTGTACGGCTGCCTGGACGTCGGAGGCCCCCCCTTGGATATTAGGCCATGCAGTTTTCTCGGCAGCCAGCCCACTGCAAGCCGAGACTAGAGGTCTCTTACATGCCCTGCTATGGCTCGGTGCTAAAAATCTGTCCAATATCAAAACTATACAGTCTCGAGAGAGCTTATCTGTGTTCTCAGAGGGGACAAGA
Source organism: Linanthus parryae (assembly GCA_023055425.1). NCBI lineage: Eukaryota > Viridiplantae > Streptophyta > Magnoliopsida > Ericales > Polemoniaceae > Linanthus > Linanthus parryae. The sequence continues at coordinate 131,787,845 of JALGPY010000001.1, forward strand.
AGATCACGCAAATCCATGGGGAAGTACTGGACATTAGGCGTAAGACTTGTTTAATTCTAAATTGCTCTATCCAATTTGTTAAGCGTGGTAATGTTGCAAAAGCTCGTGATCTGGCCAAAAAGGCCTTCCAGGATTGTATTCTCTCATTTCGTTAATATAATTTTCTTGTTCTCAAAAAAAAAAAAAAAAAAAACTTCATTATAAATTACTTCATATACATGCGTATATGGCCGTCCTAAGCCACCGAGGGTGAACTAGAGCTGCATTTTCGGTTAGAACCAAACCAGTGGAAGCCAAACCGGTAAGTTTCGGTTCAGTTAGTCGGTTTTTTTTTTGAATTCGGTTCGCTTTAACCGGAAACGAAGTTTTCGTATTTCCGGAATCGGACCGGAACCGTGAACCGAAACCGGTTGAATTTACTGGTTCGGTTCCGATTCTGAACCGGTTCTGGACAGTTTTTTCTTCTTCTTCTTTGCTTAAGGGTTGTTTTTGGTAAATAATAATTGTAAAAACATAAAATTAGACAATAATCAAAGAAAGGAAACAAACTTGTATTATTAATAAAGATATAAAATGTTAGAAAAAATTGCATCACTATAGTTTAAGTACATCCCAACTAGGTTGGCACCAACTAAACTACCAATCATTTGCATTTTTCTAACTTACATACGAACTTATTGAAATGGGAACTCATTTTTTCTAAATATTGTCTTGATCTAGCAGAGTGTCCACGCCTATTCCCAATTCTTGATAAATTTCGCTCACGGCCACGTCCAAAGGGTGTAGGTCTTGTGTGCGGTTGTTGGAGTCGCTCCAATCCTTTGAGCATATGAGTACCTCCAACATCCCCGAAGTTAGACACGATCTTTTCTCCGACAACACTCGCTTACCTGCACTAAAAGTTGATTCCGACGGGACTATAGAAGGGAGGGGATAGTAAATCACGTGCCATAATAAAAACAATCTGATAGGTGGTTGCATCATTTGTCCGCCAAGCGAGCACATCTACTTGTTCTATTTCTTCCTCGGTTTGTTGTAAGAAATAATTTTAGTTAATGTAAATCAATAATTCGGAGATGCAATTCGACCCGGTGGAGGTGGTTTGTCTACTCTTATAGAAAGAACCCATTTTTTCCTTACCCCTACCTCTCGGATCCCTCGATAATGCTTGAGAACATTCATTACCAATACAAAACCTAACAACATATTTTTCATACATAACATTAAGAGTTTGTTTAACTTCTTCAAAAGTGGGTGATATCACTACTATGTTATTATCGGTACTCATGTTTTCCCCAATTTTTTCTAGCATAAAACTTGTTGTATCATCCTTACACCTTGGGTCCAAAATACTTGCCAAACAAAATTTCTTCGTGAAAGGGTCTTTCTATAAAAGTTTGCATATGCTCTAACGCACTATCACATGCCGATGCATTGTCAAAAGTCATTGATGTAATTCGTTCACTAATACACCACTCGTTAAAAACATCGACTATAGTTTCTCCCATGTTTATACCGTTGTGAGGATATGGAACTTCTCGAAATGCAATAACACATTTTTGTAAATCCCAATTTCGGTCAATGTAGTGTGCGGTGACACAAATATATCATTTATTATTTCTACCGGACCACATATCGGAAGTGCAAGCAATTGTATAATTAGAATCTAAAATTTCTGCATAATTTCCGCTTTCCTCTCACTATATAGAGCAATTATATCATTCCTAGTAGTATTTCTACCTATATGCCTATGACTCGGAAAAAAAGCTGTTTGGATCATTTGGTCCCACTCTACGTCATCGGCCATATTAAGTGGTTTTTCGGTAGCGGTAATATAATGAGCTATTGCATTTCGTGCCCTACCTTCATCGTAAATAAAAGTAACTACGTTACCGTGTGCGTCGTATCCTAGTTGTGTTTGGACCAACAGGTCACCTACGGCGGGTGTATCACGCAAAAGATTGTGTTTATTTTGTAAATGTTTTCTCAATGATCCTAATCCACCGGTCGAATGATATACAAATGATTTTTTTTACAATGATTGCAAATGGCCCTAAATTTTGGTTTACCTTTGTCGTCTACGCCACGGGGTATTTTTTCCCTATGATCCCAAACGGCGCTTCTTTTACTACCACCCTTACGCGTTCTTTTATTAGCACCTAAATTCGGATCATTTTCGTCTAAACCACCAAAATCCTTAGAGGCACCTTCGCCAAATAATTCTTCGAAATCATCATCAATAGTCATGTCTACGTTAACGTTCTGAGAAGAGGAAGCCATTTTTTCTTAGAAAAATTGGATGAAAAAAATAAATTTTAGCAAATAAGTAACTAATAACAAGGGCTAACAGAATATAATGCACAATTAAAAATAAAACTTACAAACTCCAAGAATAAATCTTGGAGGAGGAATGCCGAATGTGTATGAATTATGATGGAGTAGAGTTACTTTTTTTGCTTCACAATTGATGAGGAACTCCAAGAAATTCACAATGTTGGAGAAGGATTGGAGGAATGCTTCACAGTTTTGGAACTTGGAACTTGGAATGTATGAGAGAGTTTGAGAGAATTTGAGAGAGTTAGAGAATAATGGAAGTGTTTGAGTGAGAAAAAATGGTTGAATGGGTTGGGTATTTATAGAAGAGTGAGGAAGGAGAGGGGGTTGAGTGAAAAAAAAAATGAAGCCAAACGGCCGAAAAAACAGTCACTGACTTGATGGTGACCCATCATAACGTTCAGAATTGTTTGAAAAGTCGGTTGGAACCGCCGGTTCCGGTTCGGTTCCGAACCGGTTCCGGTTCCGGTCCCGGTTCCTAATTCCTATAAACCGAACCGTACAAGATACATACACGAGTCTGGTCCGGTTTCGGTCCCATATATTCGGTTCGGTTCACGGTTCGGAACCGGTCGGTTAAACCGGTTCGGTTTTAACCGGAACCGCCGGTTTAACCGAACCGAAACGCAGCTCGGTGAACATTGTGCCATCGAGCGTGAACATTCTGAGTTCCTGCTTCACAAGCATCTCCTTGCGATGGTTTTATTCTAACAAAATGCTTAAACTTGAACGAAATAAACGCAGCTCATCTGGTACGTAGTTCAGAAAATTATATTAGTAGTTTGGTACCACTTATGTCAGACACAATTAGTTTATCCGGAGTCATGTAACTCGACCAGGATGTGTAGATTATCTCTTCTGTTATTGTTTGTGGTCGGAAACTGAGATCAAGAATATAAATATCCACAAAAGATAATATGATTCCAGAAACCTTGAGGATAAGAAGGAACCACCATACAAAAACTCAACCAAACAACCCAGTACAAAAACAATCACCATACAAAATATCCAACTTTACTCGTATTAAACTTGGTTCACAATGATCTAATACACGTCATACTACATTGATTCTTTATTTAATTCAATGTACTCGCTTGAATTTGTGTTACCGGAAGAATAGCAGGTACTAGAGCCTCACTTAGATAAGGGATAAAAGAGATATGTATAGTTTTGTACCTCTTGCTCCATCTATATTCCGTGTTTGAGTGTAGGGTATGAGCAGTTACTAAACTCGTTTTCTTATTCCCAACCATCTTTTTGGTTTACAATGACAAAGGAGAAGACGTCATGTAAAAGGGAGTAGTGAACATAGTTAGTAAAATACGGTACGAAAATAAAATGCAGTACGATATATAAGATTATTATAAACTCATTTGTGAAAAGTCTGTTACTTAAAAAATTGTGCTAAGAATACGAGATAAGCATGATTCGAGTTTTCAAAAGTTGTAAGTGTAAAAAATTCGTAGGGTAGTTATTAATTCGTGAATTAAAATACGGACATGTTTCTTAGTATTGTAGTAATAACACACGTAGTGTGTTCTTATGTCCCATATTGCCATAATTTATCGTTTTGTTCGAATATATTGACTTAAGTTGTAAACTATGAACTCTTTTAATTTTAATTATGATAATATTTATTGAGTCAAATACTAACATATTTTTATTCAAAAATATGCTAATTAATGTACTTATTAAAATAATTTCAAACAAAAATGATAATGTATGCAAGGGAAATATGAGAATGATCAGAACGCGTACCTGCAATAGATAAGAACAACCAACGAAGCATAATGATCAATAGTAAGAGCTTATGGACAAGGGTAAGAGTAAGCCAATTCAAATATATGTGAGTGAGACAGTAAGCAAGAGGGTGAATGATCCTTAAAGATCCGAACCTCTATCAGATGACAACTATATATATATATATATATATATATATATATATATATATATATATATATATATATATATATATAGTCTTAATACAACCGTTATGAGGACTTACATAACAACAAGGGACGGTTATATAACTGCCTCGCACACGTTTACGGTCGACTGTATATATAAGCGAGTGTTTCGCAATCCTTTCAGATAACTGACAAGGGTCGTACGCGAGCGTAACTATAGCTCGCGACCTACGAGCCTTAATCTAGCCTCCAAATCACTTAGGCTCCTTGACTCCCGTATAATTCATATGCGAAGGACCCCGACTTACAGTCCCATATAAGAGAGAGAAAGAAAATGATGAAAGTGTGCAATACCTTTTAGAGTATTGATAGTCTTACCGATGGTTGCCACATGGGTGACAGTTGATGTACCTAAAATGCATTATCTACAGATACTAACTATGTTATTTATAAAAAAGTACCGCACCTTCACTAATGTTGGTATCCATTTTTTAAGGGGTATGCATTATTCTAAAATCAGGTTGTTTGTCTCAAAAAAAAAAAAAAAATCAAATAGTATTCTCATGCTTTTTAACACGCCATACTGATACCCGCGTAAATTTATATCACAAACTAAAACGGTTCAAATTTCAAGAAACTGAAATATTTTTTAAACTTTTGGATCAAATGATTCTTGTCTGTTAGATTGGACCCTTTTTTGGAAATGTTTTTGAAATATTTTAGCGGGAAATACTTTTAATACTAAAAATGTATCTTTCAATGATTATTTTTTCAGACTGTTCAAATTTCAAGAAACTGAAATGTTATGAGAAAAACCCACTCCTGCCAATTGCCAATTCCCCCCCAGGTTAATTTTGAGTTCTCTGTGTCTAGAGAGAGAGTACCCTGTGAGTTCTCTGTGTCTTGTTTCTAGCAAGTTTTGATGTTCGTCCATTCGCTCGTATCTTCTCAGTGACGATGTCGGACTCAAGTAGATAAGAAGAAGAGGTATGTAGAGGAGAATCAGAGGTTCCAATCGACCTCTCGGAAAAGCTCCATAAGGTTAATATCAGGTCGGATGAGGAGATAGTTTTCCATGAGGAGGAAGTTGAATCCATCTTCGCTGCCGGCAGCTTCAGCGTTGTTGGCAGAGTCCTCTCTCACAAAAGCATCAATCTCACCAGCCTCGGGAGAACTTTTGGTCCGCTGTGGGGCTCGCCGGAGGGATTTGCAGTGGAAGAGCTCAACAAAGGAATCTTCAAGTTCTCCTTCAAAAATGAAAAGGACATGGAAAGGGTCATGAAGGGAAGGCCTTGGTTTTTTAAAAATCAGCTTCTGGTACTCTCGCACTGGGATCCAGCCATAGGAGTTTCTTCGGCTTGCTTAAGATTTTCTCCTTTGTGGATTCAAATGTGGGAGATGCCTCCAAGTTACTGAACTGATAGCTCTGTTAGAAAGATTGGGGCTAAGATTAGAGAAATTTTAGAAGTCAAAATACCCCAAAAAACTTCGGTGGACGGAAAATTTGTCCGGCTAAAGGTCAATTTTGATGTTAGAAAGCCATTAACGAGGAGCCTGAAAGCTAAGCTGATGAATATCGGCTCTTTTGGGGTTAGTTTCAAATACGAGAGGCTTCCTCTTGTTTGTTTTTACTGTGGTGTTCTTGGGCATGAAGTTGCCATTTGTGAGAAAAAAGCATCTGATTTGGCTACGGGAACAATAAGGGAGGAAGGTTTTGGTCTATGGCTTAGAGCAAAGCCGCTTGAGGAACTCTGGGCTCCGGCGACGGCCAATGATGTTCTCAGTCCTGCAAGTTTTCGCTTGCCAGGAGATTTACCGGTGTTACCTCCTTCGCCGCTGTTAGTCAACTCGCCGGAGAAGATGAAAAGGTGCATGGAACTTGAAGCGTCAAGGCCCGTGGGGAACATCTCAAATCCCGAAGAAGATACAACTTTAATTGCAGCTATTGGGAAGAGCTTACAGCTTGATACCTCGATGGCGAAGAATTTTGAAAATCTTGCAGTTTTGGCGGGAGCTTCAAATGGGTCGATTCACTCCCAGGCCTGTCCACTTGATAATCAAAAATTGCTTTGCTTTGAAAGCCCAGAAGATGAAGCCCATTTAACTAATTGCTCGAGTCCATGTAACCAATCTGAACCAGAACCATTAGTTGAAAGAGGTCAGCAGCCAAACATTAGTGAAAGCTCTTTTGACAATTATGCCCCTCCTCTTAAAAGAGTTGCTGAGAAAGAGGATCGTCAAGACTCAACCCTAATTGAGAACTCGATAAATCAGATGGAGGTATAGGGCTGCAGTTGAAGAAGAACAATGGAAATAAGTGGAAAAGGATGGCCAGCGAAGTCAATCAATTTACAGAAAAGAAGGATTATGATGGAAAGTTGGACTGCAAACAGAAGCGAAGGCTTGATAGAGAAGTTGGAAGCATGTCTTTGGAGATAGAGATGGAGGATGCCAATAGTTCTAAAAGAAGTAAAAACAGGAATGCTATGAGCTTGATGGAGGAAATCGGGTGGAGGAAGACAGCCCTTAATGGCCCCCTCCGGCCCAATGAAGCTTATGACATGGAATTGTCAAGGTGCGGGGAGGCCCTTGACAATTTGTCAATTCAAAAAGGCTTTCAGCCTATTCCTCCCGGAGATCGTTTTCTTGAGTGAAACAAAGCAGAAAAGTCACTTTATGATCAAAAATACTGTTGTAATGGGAAGCTCTACAGCTTGTGGGTCGATCCAATTGGCCTTGCTGGAGGGATTGGGGTTTTATGGAGGAGCAACCTGAGTTTTAAGGTATTAAAGTTGTGTAGTTTCTTTATTCATGGCTTGTTGGATTCTGGTAACCGCAGTTGGCAGATCATTTACAAGAAGAGGGAACATCAACTCTGTGTTCTAAAATCGTATTTACTGAATGTCCCTGAGGAGTTTATTGTCAGGGGTGATTTTAACGACCTCTTAGATCCATCTGAAAAAAGGGGAGGGTAGTCTAGGAGCTTGCAGTCTTGCGAATTACTGTGTAAATTTGTGGAAGATTGCAACTTGATTGATATCTGTTTTGAGGGGTATCCTTTCACCTGGTGGAACAAAAGAGAAGGGTTCTCTGCATTGAGGAAAGGATTGACAGGTGTCTAGCTTCTCAGGCCTGGACTTCACAGTTTCCAAATGCAGCTCTTTACCATCTTTTGGCATTCGGCTCAGATCACTGTATTATTATGTTCGATACTTGTCCTTCTCAACTTCAGGTCAGAAAGAAAGTTTTCAAATATCAAGCATTTTGGAGCTAAAAGGAGGACCTTTCTGATATTGTTAGAGGTGCTTGGTCCTCTGAGCCCCATGGTTACCAGTGGTTTAAAGTGCAGCAAAAACTCAAAGAGTGTAGAAGGAGGCTCATTATCTGGAGCAAGAACCTCAACAAAGGTCTTTGCAGTCAAGTAAAAAATAAGGAGGATGAATTTAAAAAGATGAAATTGCAAGGAAGAGATGCTGATACAGACAAGCTTATGAAGTTGGAGCTGGAACTTGAGTCTTTGTGGAGAGAAGAAGAGGACTTCTGGAAGCATAAATCAAGAGTGGACTGGCTTGATTCTGGTGACAAAAATACTACTTTCTTCCACTCAGTGGTTAAGCAAAGAAGATCTAGGAATCATATTCTTGGGGTCTTTAACGCGGAAGGTATATGGTGTTCTAAAGCTGATGAAGTCAAAGTTGAGTTTCAATCTTTTTATACAAAATTATTATGTGAGAAGGAAGATGGAGATATATGGCCTATTGTTACTAATGTGAATAGAATGGTGACTAGGGAGATGAATCATTTGCTCACTAAGCCCTTCACAGACTTAGGGATCAAGGAAGCTTGCTTTGATATGGCTCCTGACAAGGCTGCTGGCTATGATGGGTTCTCGGCGAGATTTTATCAAGACCATCGGGAAACAATTGGAAATGATGTTTGTAATGATCTAAGGGAATTCCAAAGTTCAGGTAAGCTTCTAAAGAGTGTTAATATCACTCAAATTGCCCTTACCCCCAAGGTTCATAGCCCCACACAAGTCAAGGATTACAGACCTATTAGCTTGTGCACTACTTTGTACAAGATTCTTGCTAAGTCCTTGGCCAATAGATTGAAGGTGGTGTTGGACTCTCTCATCTCTGAACCTCAAAGTGCTTTCATTAGCAACAGACTTATTTCTGGCAACATTCTTATTGCTCACGAAGTTCTTCACTGGATAAAGAACAAGAGAGATGGGAAGCATGGTTGGATGGCCCTTAAGCTTGACATGTTTAAAGCTTTCGATAGGGTCAAATGGGAATATTTGGAGGCAATTATGTTCAAAATGGGCTGTTCGCCAACATGGATTAATTGGATCATGGTCTGCATCAAATCTGTGAGCTTCAAATTAATTGTCAATGGGGAAGTTGGAGATTTTATTGTTCCTAATAGGGGCCTTAGACAAGGTGACCCTCTTTCTCCGTATCTTTTTGTTATTTGTGATGAAGGGTTGTCTTCTACTCTTAAATACTTTGAAAGGCAAAAATGGTTTTCATGAGTGAAGATTGCTAAAACCAGCCCCTCAATTAATCATCTTTTATTCGCGGATGATTCAATCTTATTTTGCAGAGCCACTGTTGCAGATTGCAGTGCAGTGAACAAGGTTTTGAAGCTTTATGAAGCTGCCTATGGATAGTCAATCAATAGAGAGAAGTCACAACTACTTTTCAGTCCAAGTACTAGCTCTCTTCTGAGGAACTTTTTGCAGTCTTACATGAATATCTCCAAGGAGTTTAAGGACAGCTTTTATCTTGGGTTACCTGCACTCATTGGGAGGTCAAAAAATCAGACTTTAAAGTACATTGTGGAGAGATTTCAAAAGAAGCTCAGTGGATGGAATGAGACTTCTCTTAGCACTGCTGGCAGAGAGGTCCTTGTTAAATCTACCCTCTCTGCTTTGCCTGTTTATGCAATTTCGTGCTTTTATTTTTCCTAAAAATCTTTGCAGTCAAATTTCTTCCATTATCGCTAACTTTTGGTGGGGTTGCAAGGAGGAAAATGAAAGGAAAATTCATTGGAGATCTTGGGATTACCTCTGTAAAAGCAAGGAGGATGCTGGCATGGGTTTTAGAAATCTGCATCTCTTTAATGTCTCCTTGCTTGCTAAATAGGCTTGGAGGCTTGTGGATGGTTGAAGCTCTCTGTTAAAAAACATCTTCAAAAGCAAATATTTTCCAAATAGCTCATTTTGGTTGGCTAAAGTTCCCTCTTCAAGCTCTTGGGTGTGGAGAAGTATCATTGAGGGAAGGAAAGCTATTAAGGATGGATGGAGGTGGATTGTTGGGAATGGTGAGAAGATTGACATCAGGAAAGACCCTTGGCTTCCAAGACCAGGGAACATGCGTGTTATCTCCCAAAGAAAGCAGCATTGTAGTGTTTCTAAAGTAAGTCAGTTAATTGATCATGATTCCAGACAATGGAAGGTTAGTTTTGTGCATGAAATCTTTGATGAGGAAGAGGCAAAAACTATCTTATCATTACCTGTTGGATCTCATCTTTGCATTGATAAGAGAATTTGGTGCCATTCTAAAAATGGAGTTCTTTCAACCAAATCTGTCTACTTTTATCTTCTGTACCAGAACCAATTTAAAAATGGCTTTTCTGATGGTGGCAACTCTAGTTGTGGTTTTTATTGGAAGAACTTATGGAGTCTCAGGGTTCAGCCAAAAATCAAAGTTTTGATTTGGAAGTGCCTTAATGGCTGCATCCCAGTTTTTTCTGCTTTGGTGAGGAGAGGAGTGAAGAATATTACAAATGTTTGTTATCTATGTGGTGAAAGTGTGGAGACTGACATTCATGTTCTGAAAAATTGTTACTTTTCTAGATCAGTCTGGGCTCTTTCTCCTCTCAGATTCATGTTATTGGCTCCTGCTGATGTTTCTATTGTCCATTGGTGGTTATTTGTTAATGAAGCTGCTAATGATATGAAGAAGAAAGACATTATTCTGAGAATTTTTGCTCAAACTTGCTGGGAAATCCGGAAAGGAAGGAATGTCAAGATTTTCAGAGATATTCAATGGTCTCCCTGGCAGATGCTTCGAAGGCTTTATCAAAATTTTATGAATTTTATGATAACTCTCTCAGTGTTAAGCCAAGCTTTCACCCTGATCCTGTTTCTGACTTCTCTGATGGCTGTGAGGTGAAAATTTACACTGATGCAGCCTTGAATGCTCTTGTTGGTCTTGGTGGGGTAGCTAATGTTTTTCAGAGCAGTGATGGTAAATCCCTCTTTAAGTTTTCCAGGCCAATTAGATGCATATATGACTCACTGATATTGGAAGGATTGACAATTAGAGATGCTCTTATTAATTCCAGGAATCTGCACTATAAGAGAATTGCAATTTTCTCTGATTCAAAGTTGATGGTAGACAGTTTGAATTCTTCAAATGGTCCCTCTTTTGCTTCAGCTTGGGCTTTAGTTCAAGATTGCAAGCTTCTAGCCTTGGAGTTTGATTTCTGTGTTTTTTTGTTTTGTTAAAAGAGAAGCTAACGCCTCTGCTCATTTGTGTGCTAGAGCTGTTGTTAGTAGCTCCCCTGCTTGTTGAGGTTTCCTCTTGTTGAGGTTATTCCTCTTGTAGTCTGCTTGGCTGTTTTAGCCTTTTTATTGAATGAATTTCTCTTTTTCCAAAAAATAAAAATGTTATGAGAATTTTGAGAGTATTGCGCTCTTGAACACATAACACTAAACAAAAGCATTTCAAAAATCAGACGAGAATGTATATTAATTTAATTATTTGGAGATGTGCCTTCCGGCACGGAGTCTCCCCCCCTCTCTCTCTCTCTCTCTCTCTCTCTCTCTATATATATATATATATATATATATATATATATATATATATAATAGTTTGATCTAATATTTGTAGTTTTTTGTAATAATTGTAGTTTCTATATATATAAAAGCAAGGAAACGACCTCTCCTTGCGCCACATGTGCAAATAAAAAAGCATTCCTATTATGACATTTTTCATGTATTTTTACATGTGGCATACATGTGTAATGTATCTGCCAATCTATTCATGACAAGTCAGCATTTTAATACATGTAATCATCCAATCTGTGCATTTCATTAATAAAATAACTCTTAACCCTAATTATTCACTTCCCAATGCATGCATTGAGAGTCAAAATTTACTAACACTCATAATTTCTCTGTGGAATGGGTTTAATTCATTGTACTCACTGGAAGCTACCAGATTTCCATATCATTCAACGAACATGAAATAAAATACTATAATGTCTTCAACTGAACATAGCACAGCTTTGATTCAATGAATTGGATTTAGAGAAAAAACTCTTTTAATGTAATGGAAAAATATAAAATCAAAGAATAAGAGATACATGCTCATACAGCTTAGAGGAAAAAATAACCAAAAGCAAAATGACAATTGAGAAAAGAGACTGGCAAGGAAAAGAAAACAGTGTAAAACAAGAAATGTCAATGTGACCTCTTTTGATGCCGAATTACAATCGGGATCCAAACATCTCGTCATAGATAGCACATGTATATTTTTGTTGACTACGCTTCTACCCTAAACTGTTTTAGTTTGGTGCAGTAATGCCCTGAGTAAGATACAAATGTGATAGGACATTTTTAATTTGTGCCATGTTATTAATAACTGTACTCTAACAAATCCCTCAAAAATTATGCATAAAACTTATGCTTTTTTTGAACTTTGAATATCAGCCAGCTACAAATACAACTGGGTGTTCTATTTCATTATTCTTGCTTCTTCTGTTTATCATACATTTGCGATTTCTGCCATCCAATATGAGGAGGAATTGATGCATGACAACAGAGTTATCCAATCATGGAGCCAGCTGCAATTCTCGATTTCCACGGTTTGAGCCATAATAGTTAAAGAGGTACGCCCAAGTGACCAACTCCATTTTTAGATGAGCCTCTTCCTCTTATCCTTCTCAACCAGAAAACAATTTAACATGAATCAGAGTTATTCTCTCTTTTATTCATTATTTTGTTAGACACTACTATACTTTCCTTCTCAATTAGGATAGAATAGTTATGTACATTTCAGTTACTCCTACATTGTAAACGAAAAGTCCTTTAAGTTCCTCCACATAAATTTTTATGGATGACATTTTAGTTCATGATTATTCTAAAAAATCAATCTGAAATATTTGCTGGTTTGCTTATTTTCATCTTTGAATTTGTTCTCGAAATTTGATGTTTACGGATAGCATTTGCATGTTGTTGGTGTTTGTTCCTCTTACAATGAGACAAGGAAGAATGATTAAAAGTTATTTAGTAATGGTTTTCGAGTAGTAATGTTTTGATAAAAATCATGCATGGAATAGTGAAGAGAGATTATTAGAGCAAATGGTGTCTTGACTTTATAAAGTGACGAGTCTATATAAATTCACAGCGTCCGTCCTCTAAGAATGACATCATTTGCCATTAGGATCAAGATCTTTGAGGCATTTCTCCAACAGCAAGGCCATTTCAATTCCTCAAACTTGAATAAAACCTTCCGATCTTGGATTCCAAACTAAACAGTTTTTCAAATGTCGTGTGCAGTACGTTACATGTTGGGAAGGACTTCTAAAATTGTTCTTCACGGTTTGAAAATGTATCAAAGATTCAAGACAATTTTGGAGACCATTTGGATTTTTTTTCATGTTCTTAGTCCATTTGGATTAGCTCATTTCTAATTGGTCAAATTTTTATTTAGGTTCACTCTCCGTCCGCACACTTTGTTCACTTTAGTGATTTCCCAATACTAATACCCTACACGTGCAAGAAAATGTGATTAGTAGAGGTTAGAATTTTTGTCAGTAGAACTAAATGGCGTTCAAAGGGATTCTTTAGACTACTTATCTATACACTCATTCTTTTTATTGATTAATCTATTTGCTCCTAAATAAACTCACTGATTCAAGACATCCCATTGCTATGCTACGAGTCTATGAATGACAAGTAGGGAGTCAAACCATGTTGATTGGTAAGACTACTCAGTAAATTTACTTTAAGCATAAAGAAATATAATATATGTTAAGATTAGGATAAAAGTTGGTGGAGTGAACCGTTGCAGATATTCAAATGTCACAATTCAGTTGTTGTCTCAATTGATATTACAGTGTCTGTAGGTTTTGTAACTATTAATTATTTTTCTTCTGGAAAACTTAGTAACGTTTGGTATGCCTTGCTTCACCCTTTCATAATAGATAGATTGACAACTCAAGACATTTGATTTAATTTTAGACCCCCGCAGATCAAGTAACAACTACTCCCTAGTTTCTCTGTTTCTTCTCTTTCTTCCAGTTTTGACTTTTACCACAATTCATCGGGTTGCTTTGATCTGATGATTTGATCTGCAATACGATGCAATTTTTTTGGTAATTTTTCATGGTGTTGCAGAGTAAATGCAATTTTTGGTAATTTTTCATGGTGTTGCAGAGTGAACTCTACAACACCATGGAAAATTATAAAAAAAAAAAAAATGCATTGTATTGCTATCCAAATAATCCGGCCAAAGTGACATGCCTACGGATGAAAAAGTCAAAACAGGAAGAAATAGAAGAAACAGACCAAGTATTCTTTATTAGAAAAAGAAAGTAAGATCATCTTTGGAGCACCTGTGTAATGCTAGGTCCACATTTGAATTCATCGTTATTCAAAAATATTGCATTTGTACATAAACTGTTAATGGAGTTTCTTTTAATTTTTTTCTTCAACTAACAATGTCATGACTTCAGAAAATTTATTCTGAAAATAATTATGTGGGAAAGAAAGTATATGCAAAATCGTGGTCAATCATAAATGATACATATATTCAAATAGTGCAAAAACAGAACATAAAAATGTCTTCTCACTAACAAATATGTGTACTGATAGAACAAAGTCTGAAGTAATTGAAAGAGGTGGAGAAGATCAAGGTATATTTCATGTGAAGTAAGTTATATTACTACAATCATGTGTCTGCTCAAAAGAAAATTACAATCATGTGTAACAAAAAACATACACAGGATAATCGACTACAAATTATTTGGGCATGTAATCTGACACTTATAACGATTATTTTATCCATAAACATCTTTTGTTTAAATATGTAATTTTCTGTTTGAATGTGGAACGTGGCTATGCATCAATTCAAGGAAAACCCCATGCCTCCCAAGAAAGAATATTCCTTTATATTCTCTGCCATAAAGTTTGATGTAATCTAAGCATAGCGACCAAAGACTTGGGTAAATTCATTCGGCAACAAAAAAGTCCACTATAAATGGAAAACTTTTACATGAACTAATAGCAAGAACAACATATGTGGTACAGTTAGTACATATCCTCCGGTTATCAGTGTTCTTATGTCAGTTATTTTCTCCTACGATTGGAGGAATTACAGTCATGCGAGAATAATAGGCTTTCTACTGTACATTTTCCTTACTTGAAACTTATAATTATAATGAATTAAATATAATTTCATGGAAAAGATTGTTGGTGTTTCTTAATCATTGTATTTCATGCTTCCCTATACATGGGTGTTGGCTTTGAAAGAATGGTCCACAGTTTATTTGTCATGAAAACTGAAAATTTACTTAAATCTTGCAAGCGGAGTCACATAACGACAATATTACGAACATTTTTGGACAATCATTTAAAACAAACACAAATAGAGGTCTCAAACATTGCATTTCTTTTGGTTTTGTGTCTATAAATTTAACTATTTGATCAGCCAATTCTCAATATCCTTTCGCCTCAACTATTCCTACAATGAACGGTACTATGATAATTAAATCTCAACACCACATTAAACCCACGCAGCGCGCGGGCTAACGACTAGTATTTTATAATAATCAATATTTGGCATAAGTTAAGTTTTATACATGCATGGCAATATATATCATTTGCACACATATTCAATCTATTATCATGCTCTATCAAATATGTTATTAAATATCCCTGCATCTTATCCCGACTTATATTCGACTTTAACCAAATACACGGAAGAAAAATATTTATCATGACTTATTTCAGAATAATTATTTCACAGTGTATCAATTTTTATCATTTATCCAAACGAGGCCTTAGTAGTAAATGTTCTTCCGAGCATGATAAACAATTGTTGGCTCCCCAAATAGAGGATAGTAAGGTTTCTCAAAAAAAAACAAAAGGTTTCTAAAAAAATTGAGGATAGTAAGAAACAATCGCCTCTCTAAACCCCACCACCAACCATCTTCTCACTCACAGACCTAAACATCGACCAATGCAGATGAGGACCGGGAGAGACGACGCCGGCAAATCGCCTTACGTACCACCCTCCCAATCCTCCTCCGCCGCTGCTGCTGCCATGTTCGGCGATCAAGGTTTGGACTAAAACCCACTTCAAATTGATCTTTAAATCCATCTTCTGATGTGGGTTTGATCTTGATTTCGCCGATCTTTGATTAATTTTTCTGGGTTCCTCTGCAGGTGGGTTGTTCGGGAACAGCCTCCTGACTGAGTCGCTGGACTTGGACGGAGGACTCTGCTGGTGGCGAGAGAGAGGGAGAAGATGAAGATCCGGGAGGAGATCTTGCAGGGTGCGCTCTTGCGGCGGCGAGAACTTGAAGCTGAGGTGATTTCGGAGTTGCTGATGGAGACGGATGATCTCCAGCGCGGTCGATGCTGGAAATCCAATTTCTGCCACCAGAGGGCTCCGATCTTGAGTAAGCGTGAGAGGTTTGGGTTGGAAGTTGATCATGGGAGCTCGTCATCGGTGATTAGTCGGATGAAGGGAGCTGAAATTGACGGCAAGTGGAGCCTGGTGGCTGCGAGAGAAATTCTCGAGGCTTATCCATTTCAAAGGCAGCCAACTGCTTTTGCATCTGCTGCTGCTAGACCGAGCAATGAATGTGCTAACAAAGGAAAAGTTATACAATTGGTGAGTCTAGAAAATCCAACTAGTTCTTTATATTGTTTTGGTTTTGTTTCTACATAGGACACTGACACTCACACAACTACATGCCATGAAAATGGAGGATCTAATGAATAGGAATGATACCGCGATTTTGTTAGATTAAGCGTATTATTCGTTTCATCATTACTCTTCTCATATTTTATTGAATTTGGTTCATCAAATATGTTTTAAGTGTTGTCACTATTATGAAAATGCTGTTCCTAATTCGATATTTTGAGTGTGCGGATTGGTGAGAAAGTAGTGCCCTGAGAGCACGGGTTATGCACGGTTATTAATAAGAGAAATATATGAAGTTGCTATGTTGATTGATTTCTTTCTCTTGGTGAATTTTGTGTTAGATTGTGTGAATAATAAAATTTCAATCATGATAGAAAACTTTTGAAATATAAACGTACCGGTTAAAAGATTGGTCAATGAGCGGTCTACCTATGCGTGTTTGAATCTTGGCAGTTTGCAAAGGACATGTTGTGCTATTGGTGAATCTTGAAAATTCAACTAATTCTTCAAATCGGCTCATAGTTTGCTTTTCCCAAATTGTTTGGTTATGTCCCATATGCAGGACACACAGACTGACACGGACACAACTTCATGTGATGAAAGGTAGGGATCTTTTAGAATTATGTGGGATTATTTGATAAGAGCAATTGGTCTTAAGGGGCTTACCTAGAATCTTAGCATTTAGAAAACGGCAAATAATACCAATGGCGAGTCTTGAAAACCCATTTTATTAAAATTGTTTTATGGTCTTTACTTTTTTTCAAAATTGTTCGTCATATCCACACACACGGTGACACTGACACGTCTACATGTAATCAAACTGGAGGATCTTTTAGAATCACGTGGAATTATTTGATACAAAGTTGATATCGTGATTGATATCATTCTCTTGGAAATGGTGAGATTTGTTACATTGTGTGAAAAAACAAAATAGAAAGCATGAATGAAGACTAGAAATGGCATGTTATTGTTATGTTGTCGTTTATCCCTTCAATCACAGTGGTAAGAAGATCAATTAATAATTAGCAGTCTCACCTAAGCATGTTTGAATCTTAGCGGTTTGAAAGGGATTAAGTTATAATATTGGTGAATATCCAACAATTTATTTAAATGCGCTTCTAGTATCCATTATTTCAAGATCATTTCGCTTTGTCCATCCCTAGGACAAACACAGTGACGCTGACACACACACAGAAACAACTAAATGTGAAGAAGGAGACAATATTCCAGAATTACGTGGAATTATTTGATATAAGAGCAATTGATCCTAAGCGGCCTACCTAAGCTTGTTTCAATCTTAATTACTTCTTTTCTCTTCTTCGGAAGGTCAACAAAAAACAACCACAACACAACGAAGCTAAATGAACATTTCAATCCCCAATGTGACAGCAATTATCAGCCCCTTGACAGCATCACGAGCTTCATTCAAAATTTTCAACTAATCAATTTGCTCGGCTTCAAGGTTGACAAGGGAGTTGAGAAACTTCATTTTCATCCATTCCCACATGTTTGATCCTTCCAAAAAAACAATTGAGCAGTAGCTTACCATCATTGACTTGAGCATTCATGGAGGCAAGCACAATGGTGGTTCCTTGGAAGATATTAACCGCTTCCAAGCACTCACTCTCGACTTATAGGTTGATCAAGTTCTCGTTGTAGGCCACGTTGAAGCCTCTTTAGATGCTCCATATCTCACTCTTTATGCACTCTATAAGCCTACCAATGGAGCCCAGCTTCCAATATCCATTGTTGTTTCTGAAGACACTTCCAATTCCTGCCTTATTGTTGTCAATACTCACACAACCATCAAAGTCCATCTTAAATTTACCTTCAACCACGAGAAACAAATTACGACCATAATTATGGAGATTAAAGAAGAAAAAAAACTTTGAGAGGAAAACTCCATGTGTGAGTTGAGTCTGCATTTTGATTCTCTGCACATGAGATATGTTAGTATCACAAAAGCCTTTAAAAATGAAACAACAAAGCAAAAATTGGAGGTGTCTTAATAAACACCAATGGAGATTGGAAGCTGAGCTTCATTTGTAGGCTTAGAGGCTGCAAAATCCGGGAGAGTGAGATCCCGAGCATCTAAAGAGGCTTAACTGTGTCCTACAACAAGAATTGGATCAACCTAAAAATCTAGAGTGACTGCCTAGAAGTTAATATCTTCCAGAAACCACTAATGGGCCTGTCTCCATGAATGCTTAAGTCATTGATGGTAAGCTGTTGCCAAATAGGATTTGTAGAAGGATCAAGCATACCGGAAGGGATGCATATAAAGGCCCGCGCTCTTGCCAACCTGGTAGCCAAGCGAATGAACAATTGCCGATTTTGAATGAAGCTCCTGATGCTGTGAAGGGGCTTATCGTTGCTGATCGATTGGTGATTGCAATGTTTATTTAGCTTCTTTGTGTTATGATTATTTTTTTTGTTGACCATCCGACGTAGCAAAATAAAAGAAGAAGCTAAGATTGACACAAGCTTATGTAGGCTGCTCGGGATCAATTGTTCTTATATCAAATAGTTCCACATAATTCTAGAAGAACATTTCCTTCATCACATGCAGCTGTGTCCTGTGTCACTGTGTGTTCAAGTTACGGACATGGTCAAATGATCTTTGAATAGTGGAGACTATAAGCCAATTTAAATACCTTGTTGGATATTCAAAATTTACCAACGATTTAACTTATCCCGTGCTAACCGCTAAGATTGAAACAAGTTTAGGTGATCCCGGTCATGATTAATGATCTTCTAACTACTACGATTGAAGGAATAAACGACAAATTAACGAAAAAATACAATTTCTTGAGTCTTCTAACAAATTTAACCGTTTTCAAAATAATGATATCAATCTGTATCAAATAATTTAACATGATTCCAGAAGATCATCCATTTTTATTACTTGTAGACATATCAATGTCAAGGCGTGTAAGAATACGACAAACAATTTTGAGAAAGTATAGACCATAAGTCCATTTAAAAAAAAACTGGTTTTCAAGACTCCATTGGTATTATTTGTTCTTTTCTATATACTAGATTCAAACAACCTAGGTAGACCAATTGCTCTTATCAAATAATCCCACATAGTTCTACAAGATCCCTACCTTTCTCCACATGCAGTTGTGTTAGCGTCAGTGTGTGCTACGTATGGAACATTACCAAACAATCTTGAGAAATGAAGACTATAAGCCAATTTTAAGAACTATTTTCAAGATTCACTAGTAACACACCTTGTCCTTTGCAAACCACGAAAATTCAAACAAACGTAGGTAGGCCGCTCATGATCAACTTCTAACCGCTACGTTTGGAGGATAAACGACAACATATCCGTTCACAAGTTTTCTATCATTATAAAATTTTGTTTTTCACACAATCTACCACAAAATTCACCATTCCAAGAGAAAGAAATCAATAAACATAGCAACTCTCCATATTTCTCATATTATAATAGGGAACCACCCGTGCTCTCAATGGCACTACTACCTCACCAGCCCGCACACTCAAAACATCGAAATAGGAATGACAATTTCATAATAATGGCAACACTTAGAACTTATTTAATGAACCAAATTCAGTGACATATGAGAAGAGTAATGATGAAACGAACAATAAGATCAATCTAACAAAATCGCGGTATCATAACTATTCATTAGACCCTCTATTTTCATGACATGTAGCTTTGTCAGTGTCAGTGTCGGTGTGTGTCCAAGGTATAAACAGAGCCAAAACAATATAAAAATATAGTTGGATTTTCAAGACTCACCAATGATATAACATGTCCTTTGCTAGAACCTTCATTGCTTGGTTTACCAGCAGCAGCAGATGCAAAAGCAGTTGCAGAACCTGGTTGCCTCTGTAATTGAATAGCCCTGAGAACTTCGCCGGCAGCTGCCACCGGCTCCGGCCGAATCATCGCCGGCGATGAGCTCCCAGGATCAACTCCCAACCCGAACATCTCAAGTTTGCTCGAGACCGGAGCACCCTTAACTTCCGGCGGCGGAAATTGGGTGTCCAGCATCGACAACCCTTCTCCGGCGGCGGCGATGCGGCGGCATTTGAGCTCATCCGTCTCCATCAGCAACACCGAAATCACTTCAGCTTCGAGCTCTCGCCGCCGCAAGAGCGCACCCTGCAGGATCTCCTCCCGGATCTTCATCTTCTCCCTCTCTCGCCATCATTAGAGTCCTCACATACAAGTCCATCGACTTAGTCAAGAGGCCGGTGTCTGTTTCCGAACAACCCACCTGCAGAGGAAACCAGAAAATTAATCAAAGATCGGAGAAATCAAGATCAAACCCACATCAGAAGATTGATTGAGAGATCAATTTTAAGTGGGTTTAGCCCAAACCTTGATCTCCGAACATGGCGGCGGTTGCGGAGGAGGATTGGGTGGGTGGTAGGTAAGGTTTTTTCGGCGTTCATTTGGTCGATTTTGAGGAGCGATTTGGTTTGTGTTGTTTTGTTGTTGGTTCCCAAGTGAGAAGAGTGAATTACTTATATGATGAATAAATGATGTTGGATCACGTTGGACATGTATCCAACCGCCGAGATTGGAAGTGGGGAAAATTAAAATAATCTCAAGTGTAAAACGCATATAAGCAGAATATGTTGATGCTCCTACATTAATGTGGGTTAAGTGTAAATGTTATA
This sequence comes from Linanthus parryae, assembly GCA_023055425.1. Classification (NCBI taxonomy): domain Eukaryota; kingdom Viridiplantae; phylum Streptophyta; class Magnoliopsida; order Ericales; family Polemoniaceae; genus Linanthus; species Linanthus parryae. Next base: position 131,808,681 of record JALGPY010000001.1, read on the forward strand.
TTTATTAATTAAATGCACCAATAAATTATGTAGTTGATAATATATTATATTACAACTACGATATCGGTATATAAACATAATTTTGTCTAGAAATACAAAGTGAATTTCGTATAATATACAAAGTTCCGAGGTAACAAAAAGAACGTTGACACTTTATTTATCTATTTTCTCTTATGTTCTAAATTTTGTTCCCTTTAATATGTGTTTGAGACCACTGTTTGGTAGAACTAATTTTCACATGAAACTCTTGGGAAAATAAGATGCATTAATTCATATCTTATTGAGTTTGGCATAGTCCTTTCCATCCATGAATGTAGTTCTTAACTATGGTCACAAAAGAAATTACATATCTTATTTGAATCTACTAACATACTAATATCTCTCAAAATTGTTGATTAATACAGAATATTTGGATATCCCGCGCCATGGCGCGGGGGTACCGACTAGTTTCTCATAAAAACAGGTAACGGCAGCTTGTTTGCAGAGAAGCCCAGGGCTTCGCAGTGTGCTTGCCGAAGCTCGCGGGGAAGCAAGATTAACTTCGCGAAGCCCGGACCCCACGCCGAGACCTCCTTCTGGGCGGATTATTCTTCCTAATCGAGGTCCTCGGCAAGCACAGCCCCCTTGCAGCCATTTTAGCATTACCTATTTGTTGAATTGCCATATGAGAACAAATTGCCGGTATTAAAAAAGGAAAGAGTGATAAGATAGATAGGGGAGAGGATTAGTAGTTCGAAAATGTAACGGAAACCCAGGGCCGGCCCTAGATTTTCATGGGCCCTAGGCGATGTTGGAGGCGGGGCCCTTATTGACATAAATATTATTTTTTTCATATTAGTAGATAATTTATATAGGATGATAAGTGTAAAATAAGATAAAGAATAAGATCATCAAAATTGAAGGCTAAAAGTTAAGAACTACTCATGGCTATGATCCAAATCAGTCAATACTTTTACGGAGTTCAATCTACCATATCAGTTATCTTCATACCAAATGTTTCTGCTCTTATCATTGTATTATGAATTTACTATATTACACTTTCTACAAAAACATATGGGCCCCTTGGGATCGGGGCCCTAGGCCCACCACCTAATTTGTCGACCAGATTGGCAGACCCTGCGGAAACCCCACTTCCAATCTCGACGGTTGGATACATATCCAACGTGATCCAACATCATTTCTTCATCATATAAGTACTTCACACTTCTCACTTGATAACCAACAACAAAACAACACAAACCGAATCGCCCCTCAAAACCAATAAAATCGACCAAATGAATGCCGGAAAATTGCCTTACCTACCACCCACCCAATCCTCCTCCGCAACCGCCACCATGTTCCGCGATCAAGGTTTGGGCCAAACCCACTTCAAATTGATCTCTCAATCGATCTTCCGATGTGGGTTTGATCTTGATTTCTCCGATCTTCGATTAATTTTCTGGGTTCCTCTGCAGGTTGGTTGTTCGGAAACAGTCACAGGAGCCTCTTGACTGAGTCGCTTGATTTGGATGTGAGGAATCTAATGATGGCGAGAGAGAGAGGGAGAAGATGAAGATCCGCGAGGAGATCCTGCAGGGTGCGCTCTTGCGGCGGCGAGAGCTCGAAGCTGAAGTGATCCCGGAGTTGCTGATGGAGACGGATGAGCTCAAACGCCGCCGCATCGCCGCCGCCGGAGAAGGGTTGTCGATGCTGGACACCCAGTTTCCGCCGCCGGAAGTTAAGGGTGCTCCGGTATCGAGCAAGCTTGAGATGTTCGGGTTGGGAGTTGATCGTGGGAGCTCATCGCCGCCGATGATTCGGACGAAGCCGGTGGCAGCTGCCGGCGAAGTTCTCGGGGCTGTTCCATTTCAGAGGTAGCCATGTGCTGCAACTGCTTTTGCATCTGCTGCTGCTGCTGGTAAACCAAGCAATGAAGGTTCTAGCAAAGGACATGTTATATCATTGATGAGTCTTGAAAATCCAACTATATTTTTATATTGTTTTGGCTCTGTTTATACCTTGGACACACACGGACACTAACACTGACAGAGCTACCTGTGACGAAAATGGAGGGTCTAATGAATAGTTATGATACCGAGATTTTGTTAGATTGATCTTATTGTTCGTTTGATCATTACTCTTCTCATATGTCAGTGAATTTGGTTCATTAAATAAGTTCTAAGTATTGCCATTATTATGAAATTGTCATTCCTATTTCAAAGTTTTGAGTGTGCGTACCGGTGAGGAAGTAGTGCCATTGAGAACACGGGTGGTTCGCTATTATAATATGAGAAATATGGAAAGTTGCTATGTTGATTGATTTCTTTCTCTTGGAATGGTGAATTTTGTGGTAGATTGTGTGAAAAACAAAATTTTATAATGATAGAAAACTTGTGAACGGATATGTTGTTGTTTATCCTCCAAACGTAGCGGTTAGAAGTTGATCATGAGCGGCCTACCTATGTTTGTTTGAATCTTCGTAGTTTTCAAAGGACAAGGTGTACTATTAGTGAATCTTGAAAATAATTCTTAAAATTGGCTTAAAGTCTTCATTTCTCAAGATTGTTTGGTTATGTCCAATACGTAGCACACACACTGACGCTAACACAACTGCATGTGGAGAAAGGTAGGGATCTTGTAGAACTATGTGGGATTATTTGATAAGAGCAATCGGTCTACCTAGGTTGTTTGGATCTTAGTATATAGAAAAGAACAAATAATACCAATGGAGTCTTGAAAACCATTTTTTTTTTAATTGACTTATGGTCTATACTTTCTCAAAATTGTTTGTCGTATTCTTACACGCCTTGACATTGATATGTCTACAAGTTATAAAAATGGGTGATCTTTTGGAATCATGTTAAATTATTTGATACAAATTGATATCATTATTTTGAAAACGGTTAAATTTGTTAGAAGACTCAAGAAATGGTATTTTGTCGTTAATTTGCCATTTATTCCTTCAATCGTAGTAGTTAGAAGATCAATTAATCATGACCGAGATCACCTAAACCTGTTTGAATCTTAGCGGTTAGCACGGGATAAGTTAAAACGTTTGTAAATTTTGAATATCCAACAAGTTATTTAAATTGGCTTATAGTCTCCACTATTCCAAGATCATTTGACCATGTCCATAACTTGAACACACAGTGACACAGCTGCATGTGATGAAGGAAATGATCTTATAGAATTATGTGGAATTATTTTATATAAGAGCAATTGATCCCGAGCTGCCCACATAAGCTTGTGTGAATATTAGCTTCTTCTCTTATTTTGCTACGTCGGATGGTCAACAAAAAAAAAAAAATCATAACACAAAGAAGCTAAATAAACATTGCAATCACCAATCCATCAGGAATGATAAGCCCCTTCACAACATCAGGAGCTTCATTCAATTTCCATCATAAGATCCAAACCTAACTGTAGGAATAGAAATGGATTTATCGATAAACGAATTATTATAGATTCATTTATCAATAAGTACATAATCTCACTAAGTGAAAAAAAATTAGTCCTGAGAGTATTCTGTTAACGAGGTTTTAGTGTGTTGAATTATGTGATAAGAGCAATTGATCATGAGCGGCCTACATACGCATGTCTGAACCTTAGCGTTTAGAAAAAGACAAGTAATACGATTGGTGAGTCTTGAAAATCCAACTATTTTTTGAAATTGACTTATGTCTGTGCTTTTTTAAAATTGCTTTTCAGTTCATACCTATTACACACACCGGCACTGACACATCTACATATAATAAAAACAGAAGATCTTAGAATTACGTGAAATTATATACCTTGGAAATGGTGAAATTTGTGCTAGATTGTGTATAAAAGCAACATTACATTTCTGTAATACCCGATGGAAAGAACTCTCCCGAAATGTTATGTTGTCGTTATCCCTCCAATCGATGCGGTTGCATGATCAATTGATCGTGAGCACTGCGCATGTTTGAATCTTAGCGGTTACTAATCAAGGGATTAGGAATACCTTTCTGATTCAAAGTTGTGGTTTAACTTGTCGCGTAATTGTTCTTTAGGATTGGAATAGAAAGTTATATGGAACCCATTACTTGGGAACAGTTTAGTAATCTATTCTAATACTCTTTTAGGATAAGAGAGTCAATGATGTCGCCTGAGCCTATTAAAGTGGATTGGCTGAATATTTTCCTAACTCCGTCGCGTCGAAGAATTATGCTAGAAGATTGATGTTATCATGGTATGTTCTTAGCAAATGTGTAAACAGTGTATGTGGCATCACATAAGTTCAGAGCTTATTCTCTACAAAAGCTCGAGTGAACTGTTTCGTTGTTCTAAATATAAATGCCCTAATGGATACTGAGCTAGGTAGGTTTGGTCAACTTTACTGGGAGAAACCCTTATGGTTTGTGCGAAAACACTCAAGAACAAAGAAGAATAAACCAGAGAAGGATACGAAAACACAGAAAATTCTTTGAACACCCGTAAGGCTCCTAATTGTGTGAATTACATAACTTAGGGTTCATTTACCCTATGTCCTTCATCAGTCTTTTTTGTTGCTCCAAATCCTTCTTCTTTATGTTGGACCTCGTTTTGTTCTTTTGACTGCTAATGTTTACTGTAACCTTAATTAGTTGATGGGCGTAGTTACATGTTGCAGAATACTATAAATATCACAACGAGATACCCGAAGGGAGAGCTCATACTCAAATGAGTGATCATTAGGACACCCATCAGCTCTAGGTAATGCCAAGTAGTACCCATTGGAGTCGTCCTTCAAGGTTAACTTAAGGTGCAATTGCAATTGTGTAGGAGAGAATGAAAATGGAGTAGGCTTTATTAGAAGTCTGTTTTTACAGATCTTATATAATTTCAACTAATCTGGTAGCAATATGCTCTTTTGATGTTATATGGATATCCTTTTTTCCTTCCTGAGTTTGATCACATACAATATTGCGTCTTACTCCTGGATTCTCTTTATCTGATACCTCGGTGTATAAGGACCTTTAATATTTTGTGGAATACATTTCATTATTAGTAGAAAATGTAGTATATTTCCTAGTAGTAAAGTTTAGTATATTTCCTAGTAGAAAAAATTTGCCACATTAGCGTGTGTTTAACTGATAGAAAAAAGAATCGGCAAACATAGTTTTATAAAAGCAGACCTGACCACACCATTCGGCTCGAGGGGAACTTAGTTATTTGCTATTTAAATCAAAAACTTCATCAGACTGCTGAATATGGGAATCCTTTGTCTTTTCACTATATAATTATTAATGTTGACCTTCCTTGACATAGGTCTTCTGTTTCCCGGTCCAATTACTAGTAAATCTCACTTTTAATCAGCTGTATTTACTCTAATATGTATTAAACTGCTAATATTCTTTCTTGTCGTCATTGATAAAGTTTCTTTATTCGATGCAGGCTAAACCTACTACTCATATGGCTACTAGTGTTGGTCCTCCGGCCAAGCACAGATTCGAAACATTAATAACTGAAGGTGCTGATAGTAACTACCTGTCTTCAGACAACAACGCGAACAGAAACCTGAAGGTGGAATACAAGTGTAGACTATGCCAGGTAACTGCCACATGTGAGCGAGGTCTTCTGAACCATCTCAATGGGAAGAAGCACAAGTCAAAGGAACGTGCTCTCTCCAAAGGTGGCGGCAGCACATCAGCCACCAGTGGTGATGATGTTGGCCAGTCCCAGAAAAAAATGTCTCGAAACGCAAGTGCACAAATTTTTCAAACTAACGAAGGGAAGGCAAAACAGAAGAAGGGTTTCACTGTTGAGGATTCTAAAATGCTGAACGGTAATGTTGATGATGATGATGCTGAGGAGAGTGAAAAAGAGATGCTGGCTGAGTTTAGGAATTATTTCAAGTGATGGTGCGTGCTCTGTAGTATTGGGACTGTGAACAAGTCATTGATGGATGCACATTGCGCTGGGAGGACACACATGGCTAATTTTCTAAAAAATGGTTGTGGTCTCGTTACTATAAAGACAACGCCTGATAATGCCAGGTTTGGCGGCGATGGGAACAAGATTAGTGGAGAAACAGATGGAAAGGTGACTGATGCTGCTGAGCAGAAAAAGTGATGATGATGCTGATCAAAAAGAGATCCGCCGGATGGGAGCGAATGCATTGCTTAATCTTCTTCTTCTAGAGCTTTTTTCTTCCCATCTCATCTCTAAAGTTTCTCTATAATATTTATACATGTTTTAGTTAAATTTATTTTGATGGTTTGTAAACTTGGACATTCATTTATTATTTATTGGATATTTAATATAATGAAGTTCTTAGATTTACAATTATGTTATTTATCTTAAATATCATAGTCCAGTATAATGATTAAATGGGACAATCATCTATAGATTAGTGTGGGGTAGGATTGATATGGAGATATCATGATCCAACACATGGGTATGCATTAGGGGTAATGGCATACTGGATTGACCCATCTCAGAGAAGGCTACATACATGTTATGTTAAGTCACAAGGGCTTCTCGTGGTGACAACGGTATTGTCATCCTCAGTCTTGAAGTCACTAGATTATGTAGTTGTGGATTATTGTGATTTTGGTAGCGTAAACGCTACACCGTTACTGGGTAGTTATAAAGGCGTGTATCGGATACAACAAGAAGCAAGCTTAGAGATCGTAGTAGACGTAGATAGAAATTTTCACTCCCACATAACGAAAGAAAATATCCTAGACCACTCGAGGGATAGTGCTTATGGAATGTCTGGCCAGACTCAAATAAATCAATTTGGGATATTGATATTATTTGCACGGATAAGGCCATTCCCAGGATCGAGAAACTATGGATTGGATATACGAGTTTGAATTTTATGTCTTGTGTCCAATCTGAATATGGAGACAAAGGGATGAGACAATTACTTGCACAACGTATGTCGGATGACTATTCTATTAGTTGGCTTGAATGGATGTCTTGCTAGAGACCGCTCCATATTAGCAAAATGTTGCTACCAACTAGATAGAACCTATGGGGTCACACGCCCAATAGGGTTGAATTAGATTTGGGAATTAATTAATATGATTAATTAATTGGAAGGATCAATTTGCAACACCTTGCAAACCTAGTAGGACTAATATTCAAGGAAGGGTTTAATCTGAACTCATGTAGGATTAGGAAGGGCCTTTAGGTAGTTGATAATGAGTTTTTGGACTATATAAAGGATGCTCCTAGATTTCTTCCCACACTAATGCTCATAAAATAATTTGAGTGGGAAGGAAACAAATGAGAGAGTGCAAGACCACTAGGAAGCTGAAGCCCCCTTGCGTCTGCCCCCTACCCGTCGGTCACAAAGAGAGGCTGATCCTCGTTGCGTGATTTCTTCTTCCTCTTCCTCCGGTTCAAGCTAGCCCAAAGGAGTAGGAAGATCTAGATCTCAACTCGAGGCGTGGATCAACCGTAGAGACGTGACACAATTCACGTTACAAGTCGTCACAGGAGATCTCTAAGGTGTGCTACTTGTTTCTTCCTTTACTCTCATTATGATTCTTTTTCCTTTTATCCTTGGAGGGTCTTGAATGGATAATTTCTTTCTTCCGCTGCGTATCCATAATCAAAACCCTACAGTGGTACCAGAGCCACAGTTCGTAGAACATAGACGGGGAGCTTCATCCAAAATATTCAATTGATTAAATTTCTTGGCTCCTAGGTTGGCAAGAGCTGGCCACTTCATTTCCATCCCTTCCCACATCTTTGATCCTTCCATAAATCAAATCGAGAAGCAGCTTACCATTGACTTGAACATTCATGGTGGCAGGCCCAGTGGTGGTTCCTTGGAATATATATACATCTTCCATGCAGTCGCTCTCGATTTTCGAGTTTATCCAATTCTTGATGTAGGACACGGTTAAGCCTCTGTAGATGGTCTAGATCTCACTCTCCACACTTGTGCAGCCTCTGAGCCTACCAATGAGCCCAGCTTCCAATCTGCATTATTGTTTGTGAAGACATCTCCGATTCTTGCTTTTATTGTTTTCAAATTTCCCACACCCATCAATATTCAGCTTAAATTGACGCCACATGAAGAAACAAATTAGGACCAGAAGTATGGAGATTCAAGAAGAAAAATTGAAGCTCTGAGAGGAAATCACCATCTGTGAGCTGAGTACGCATTTTGATTCTTTACACATAAGCCATGTCGGTTGTGTACAGGAGAATCCTTTGAGGAAGATTCAAACGTACACCAAGAACAGAGAATGAGAAACACATGGAAGTATAGGGTAGTGAGTAGGGAGAGAGTAAGACAATGGAAACTGTGAGAGAGAGAGACAGTATTTGGCCAGTGCTTCCGCGTAGTTCAGAAAATAACATATATATGCAATGAAGGGTTAACAATCCTATATATAGAGGAGAATATGACCGTTGTAGTGGGTTAATGTGCCCATTAATGGCGGCTTAATTACATTAACCATAACGGCACGTTCGTCCACATATATAGGAACGTTACGCACTTCGTCCGCGTATACCGGAACCGTTATGAGGTTGACCGGTTTTATGGAGCTCGTGGCCATAAATCTCTCAAAGCAGTTACCTAAGGTCACACGCGGGCTTGGATGTCGCTCTCGCGCGACGGAACTTACTATAGCCTCCAAACCACTAAGTCCCTACCAGTCCCGTGTTGGTATGCGAGGGCCCTGTCTCGAAGCTCCCACGTGGATCAGCACGGGTGGTGATCCAATGTATGTGGAGCACAGCTAGGTGTGCTGGATAACTGCCACATGGCTGTGATATGTCTGTCTGGAAAGCACTATCTACATTAGCCCCCTTTTTGCGCGTGGAGACACTGATCGGGTAGACTTCAATGCGCAAAAACCAGCGCGCGCATTGCTGCTACGCACCAATCGAATGCATGAAAAATCATTCCCCGTGCGTGTCATTATGATCTAGAATCCCTAGAGTCGTGCCTTCTGCTCTTCTAGGGTTTTAGCCGTGACATCAGCATTGTCCTGTGATTGCGTGATTCGGCGGTGACGGTTGCGATTCGACCACTGAAAGGACGCGACTCTTCAGTAGATTTGAATAAATACTCCTCATCCTCCATTGTTGCAAGCTATTGCTTCTCTCTAGAGTGAATGTTTTTTGAAAACCTCCGAGAGAAAATCCAGATAATCAACCACAAGTTCTTCCTTGAAAATCGTCTTCTTCAAATCGCTTCAACATCACAAGGTTGTCTTGCTCAAGTTAAATTAATGCTCTTCGTACCTTTCTCTTGAACTGTTTTGAATTTGGAAACCCAGAAACACTTGAAATCCACCATTGTTTGAAACTGTGAAAGAGGTTCCGAACCCTGAAAGATTGAAACTTTTAAAACGATAGTTTTCTGGAATGCTTAACCTAGAACTGTTAATCTTGAAACCCAGAAACTTGGCCTTCTTTAAAACCATATAATTCTTCAAAACTTGTCAGATTTGCCTTTGAATTTGAAGACTGAAAGTGGATTTATTTCTCCCCCTTTTTTTTCTTTTCTTCCTTTGTTGTAGAAATGGCCAGAACCAAGGTAAACAAAACTGTGAAAGAGGCTGAGTAAATCTCTGATCTTCCCAAGAATTTGTGGAAGAAAGCTCCCAATCTGGGTGGTAAAGACTATTATCATGCCAGAGCATAAGTGAAGAATCTACCAGACCCTGCTACCGAAGATTTTTTGTTGCTAACTCCTTCACCTAGTCGAGCAGAATTGGACATAATCGAGGCCAAAGATGTGGTGAGGTTAGGTCTCGAAAACGGGTTCTACCCCCACACTGATATCTCAACCCAGCCCCTCGTGCAGAAAATGGACATCATGAATGAATGGATCGATCATGTGCTAACCCATCATGCTGTTAGATTGAACCAAACTGAAATTACTATGCTGTTAGAGCCACGAAAGGTGCCGCTATGAAGCTGGATCAGACTATGCTTCTGAACCTCTTTTCTCGCTACTCGCCTGTAACCCACACTTTTCATTTTCCTGAGTTTGATGCAGCCCCCACTTTGGAGGATGTGCATATGCTCTATGATCTTTCTCTCATGGGCGAAGTCGATCCCTTGACTCCTCTAAAGTCCGATGAATAACTCGCTCTTTATGCGCAGATGGAGGAGTGTTTAGCAGAAGTAAAGAAAATTTCCACTCGTTGGACATCTGCGGAAGTTCTTCCAAAATATGAATTGGTTGATACATCTGTGAAGAATACCTGGGGCAAGTTGGTGCAGTACTTCTTTCGTGACTATGCGAATAGCAAACTCACTAAAGAAGTACTACAGAAGAATCCCGAAGTGAAGAACTATGTCGAAGGGAAAGGGTACCACTTAACCTTGTGTGGATTTCTCTGTGCTTGGCTCTCGCGTTATTTTATCGATGATCATCCTCGTGATGGCTTCTTTTATCACGTCTTGCCCCTTGCAGTCAAGTTGTCTTTAGGTGAGAATGTTGCGCTTGGGCCTCTTGTTTTGGGAACCCTCTACCATCGATTGGACCAGCTTGTAGTTGCGATTGAAGATTCGCGCGGACGTCTTGATGTGCTGACCTTTGTCAACATTTCCTTCCTTACTATGTGAGTGTTTGAAAGATGACCCTCTTATGCTCCTATGCCTTCAAAGCCCAAAGCCTGGAATGTTCCTAGTGCTTCAAACGTACTTTGGTGTGGGAGAGCCGCTCGATAGTATAAGACCAAAGAGCCCAAGTGTTCATGGAGTTTAATCTGCGATGATCGAGCGAAATTTACCGCCAGGCCTTACACTACTGCCATTGAAATTTGCAATTCTTCGGGCGCATGTACCCAACTAAGGGTGGCCCCATTTCTCAGGACACTCTTGTCAAAGGAGCTCATTGCTTCAGAGAGTTTGTTTGCTGGTGTTTGAGAGGCTCACTGCCTGCTCTCGTTGAGTATGTCCACGAGATATCGCGCAAGTATGAGCGTATCACGGTCGATGTTGACCCCACTCGTGTTTCCCCTCAATTTGACTATGACGCAGTGACACCTTATGTTTTGCCTAGATCCATGAACCGAGATTGCTACAAGCAACAGCTGTTAAAGAAGTGTAAATCTATTCTGTTTGGTAGCCTGTCTTTCGATCAGCCTTCAGGAAAACGCGAAGGTCGCCCTACCAAAAGTTGGGTTACTTTCTGGAACATTCAGCAAACCAGATTTGCTTCTTCTGCTCCCCCGCGTATCAGCAAGGCTCCTTCCATTAAGAGGAATACCTTCCCATTTCGTTAGATCTGCGGTTTGAATGACTCTAGATATGGATTTTAGTCCTTGCTTGACAATGAAAATCACTTATGTCTAGACATGATCCTTTCTGAGAAGATGACCGGTGTCAGGGGCGGGGTTAGATGCATGATTGAATATAGCGAATCTTTGTCTAAGGTAAATAACACCTCTTGATCTTTATTTAAACACATCTCTTTTTGAAATGCGATGCCTTACATAAGTTTTCCTTTTCAGTGCTGCTTGAGGAGGTTCGCGTCTGGAGACCGCTCTCCTTCGCTGGTTGACTCCATTCTTCATGAAAAGAGGCAAAAGAAGATTATTCCCTTGACCATGGAAATGGATCCCAAAGTGGAGGCTCTCGTGCGCGAGGAGATGGAAGTTTTCGTTCGCTCGCTGATAGACGAGAGTACTGAAGTGGACGCAGAGGTTGCTCCGAAGACTAAAAGGCAAAAGCAAAGGGCGATTGTGATTTCTTCGCCGCCCAGAGAAGCTCCAGCTTCGCCGCCAACGGAGGCTCCTGCTCCTAAGGGCAAAGGCAAAGCTCGCATGTGGAGCAAGCCACGAAAGGATCTTGAAGTTGACAACATCATCCCATATGATCAGGAGGAAGAGATTGAACAGGAAAGAGTAGAAGAGGAAATAGAAGATGAAGAACAAGAAGAGGAAGTAGGAGAAGAGAGTTCAGAAGGAACCAAACGAACTTAAATCTTTTTTGAGTTGAAATATTCAACAATAATGTTGCTAAAACAAATATTCTCTTCATAGATGATGATGCTGAGACCATCAGTGACCTTCTGGCTAAGGAACGCCGAAAGAAAAAGGGATCTCGCTTAGATGCGTCTAGTGAACCCATAGACAAGGTCATAATCGCTGAGTCTAAGAGGATGGAAGAAGAGAGAAGGAGGAAGCGCGAAGAAGATGACATAGAGGCTGTGAAAAGAAGAAGTCTGGAAGAGCATCATGCTAGTAGCATGTGCATGGCTGCCTTAGAACGAGCTCAACACGATTTTTAGGATATCGCAAGTGATGAAGAAGGTACGATTTTTAATCTTGCCGTAAGTTACCAAGAAGTAATTTTTGGTGCGTTAAAGCACGGTGTGTCTAAACATGATATTCGCGGATGGTTAGTGGGCAAATGTGGCGAACCCTCAGATAAACATTTGAACAATATTTGAAAGCAAAGCTTAGCAAAATATTCCATATTGTAACAAGCTTTCATATAACGTCAGGTCACGCACACCTGAAAGATGTGGTAGACGAGGAAACATCTATAGGATATGGTGTCGCATCTATATCATATGTTGTTGGAGTTGCGATCCCACATAAGTGTGGAGGTGCTCGCGTTTGATCTAAACATAGAATGAAATATAGTAAATAATTCATAACGCAAGTTACCTCAATGACTTGTCCGAATTTTTCTTGCAGGTGGTACTTCTTCAAATGAGCCTGCTGCTGCTACAAATGAGCCAGCTGATGCGCAAGGCATGACTGCTGATGCTCCAGCTGCGAGGTTGGCCATCAATGAGGCAAGTGTTGGTGGCCCTGCTGTTGATCCTTGCGACCCTCTGTCGTGCGAGGTTCAACTCATCTCTCCTCCCAGAAGTTATGCCAGCAGGCCTGGGTTCTTAAGAAGTGTCATCGTTCCTGCTGCGGAGGTCATCGCTCAGAATAGCTCTGATGATGTCATGGTGCTTGAGCAGAGAAGTCAGTCTCCCATGTCTCATGCTCCAGATCGAAGTTCGCACATAGAGAAGCCTGCTATGGTTGGTGAAGATGCAGGGGAGCCCCTAGAAGATGTGATTGAGGTTTCTGACGATGGCGGTCTTGACACCGAAATGCGAGAGGGAGATGCTAAAGATGAGCATGTAGGCGAAGCTGGCATAGTCGAAGAGATGGAAGCAGAGGGTGCTGGAGCTGAAGTTCATAGAAATGAACAAGTCATGGAAGACCCAGCATCTCATGAGGATGTTCATGCTCCAATGAACGCTCCTGAGCCACAGGAACTTCCAGAGAATGAGCAAGTACTTGGGCAAACAGAAATTGGCCAAGGTATCCTGCAGCCATCCATGCGAATGTGGATGCCTCAGCGGAGTCTCTTGAAACAATTCCTCCTGGAGAGGTCGCAGTTGGTGGCTAGAGTGGCGGTCCTCCAACTGTCATACCTGTTGCTGAAGTTAGTGGTGTTTATACTCCACCCATTTCTTCGAATCCTGCTACTTCAGTTAATATTCCAGGGCCTCCTCAGCAAAACCCTGCCATCACTTCTGTTGAGATGGATTTCTCCCAATTTCCCGTGGCATGGATTTTGTGGGGTTCGCAGGTGACAGCTGCAATCGCGCGCGCTGCTACTTGCATCATCCCTGCCGACTATGACGAACGCGAAGCTTTAGCTGACAGGCAAGCAATGCAGCAAGGAGATGCTTCAACAACCCCGGCTGTGCGCATTCCCACTTTGTGTCAAATCATTGAAGGAACAGGTATGCCATAGTATGACCATATCTCATACTTACTATATTTCTTTGTTAACGTTCGCACACCTAAACTTGTCATTTCTTTAGGTATGAGACAACCTGATGTGGACTGGCTTATAAAGATGCGCATGTCGTACCCATGGTCGTTTGCAAGAGCTTTGGAGTTAGGTCCCTTCGATACGAGATTTTACTTTACTGAAGCCATCTGGATTGTGGAGCAACTATATGTGACAACTTCCGCTACTATTTCGACTGAAAATGCACGGACGCTCTTCGAGACATGCAAAAGGCTTCAGACTAATGCCCAGGGCAGGTTGGACTTTGGTTTTCTCTTTAATAGAGTCACCCAACTTCTAAACTCTGTTATGTTGAAGTATGGGCACCGCAACCTCGCCCTTGAGAAGAGAAAGGTGGAGGAGTAAAAGAATAACGCTGAAGAGGCTGCCAAGCTCTTCCGCGCGATGAAGTCTAGCTATGAAAAGCAAGACGTTAACAATGCGGAGAAAGCATCGCTTCTTTTGTCGCCAGAAGACTCCCTGGACAAAGATTTGTTTTGAGAGTTGCAGGCGTTGTAATGCTATTTTTTTTTTCAAACACTTGGAAATCTGATGTTGGCGTCTTGTTTTCTGAATGATCTGCCTTTCGCATTTCAATGATTTAATGACTATGACATCATGTTTTGGCGTAAGTACCTGGATTATTATGTCATCAATATATTAAATAAGGTGTGTTTATCACGCAGTGGGCCCCATCCTTATCATTACCTAGAGACATTAAATAAGGCGTGCTACTGTATCGTTGTAGCCTTTAGTAGGGTCATTGGTTCTTGCTTGTTTCTGAGGCGTTGCTGACTCACCAAGGAAACTGAAGAGTCTCCTCTAAGTTCTATATAAGCCTTCTTTCTTGCTATTTTGTTCTTCATAAAAATGTTGTTTCCCGTGAGTCCTCACGACGGTTTGTATTGACCCTTGACCTTTGTTGATTCATATCAGGTCTGGGCTTCCAAATTTGAATTTGTGCGTTGTGTTATAGAAATGGCTCCCAAGAAATTCACCGAAAAGATCTCTGATTCACTTGATCTTTTTGAAGACCAATTGTGGCGGCTTTTCTTTTGGGAAGAAGATTCTTTCTTCTTCATTATGTTTGCAGGGATCGTCTCCAGTGACTTTCCGGCGAGGCACAACTTTGTACCGGTTCTGCTACCAACAAGTAATGAGCGGTGTGCATCTTTGCCGGTTCTCCGGCGGAGAACTATTTTCCACCATTGTTTCAGTCAAGGTGTAACAAGTGATTGTGTTTGTTCCTTGCACAAAATCAGCTTCTTACCCCATGAGCTGTTCTCCCATTTGTTCTTCACATCAGCAGCCTTCATGGCATGAAGTTCATCTGGCATCTCGCCAAAGCAAGGGTACAAGAAAGAGACCTGTTCTGGTCGAGAACGTCGACGACATCGTCGCATTTCGTAGCTTTAGTGTTCGTAGCTTTAGACTTTTTATTGAAAACTTTTCCTCATTGTAAGCTTTGCTTTTAAGCCACTATCTAGACAGATAAATTGTAAGCCGCATTTGACTGTTATGAAAGTACCCTTTTTCATTTGATTTTTTGTCTGCTACAATAGATTGTAACTTCGCGTATTGACTTGCTATATGATGAAACAAGCTTTGTATTTCTGCTGCAGTTTAGCCAGATAATCTTTGAATGAGTTGCTCTCTGGGCAGATAGACTTTGGATCGCATAGGATCATTTTTATTATTGCTGCTATCTAGGCAGATAGGCTTTAGATCGCATAGGATCATATTTTGTTATTGCTGCTATCTAGGCAGATAGGCTTTAGATCGCACAGGATCATTTGTGTTATGGATGCTATCTAGGCAGATAGGCTTTGAACGAATTGGTAGATATAAGTAATATGAACAAATAAGTAAATAAAGCAACATGACAATAATTTAATAAAGTTCTCTCATATGGGAGAGTTATTATTATTAAAGCATCCTCATATGAAAGGGGCATAAGAACAGATTCCTCATATGGGAGGAAGCGGCGCAACATACATAAGAGCTTTCAGAAAGCAACAGAACTTTTGGATCGAAAGTAATAAAAGCAACATAACTTTTGAAAGTAAAGAGATGAGCTAGGGATAATACTTTTTAATCCATCGCATGTTGATTGGGCTTGGAGTTGTTGCAGTCCGATGAAGTCTCTGAGTGGGACAGTAACCACTGTCGAAAACCTCTTTGACTTCAAATGGTCCCTCTCAGTTAGACGCGAACTTAGGATGGGTTGCTTCCCGTATAGAGTGATCTGAAGCTCGTAAGACCGAGTCTCCAACCACGAAGTCTCGGTGCTGAACAGTTTTGTTGTATGCGCGAGCGATCCTTTCCTTGTACCTTGTGTTAGCTCTCTTAGCCTCTTCACGCCTTTCTTCCAGCAGAATAAGATCATGATCGCGTTGATTTTCGTACAAAGCATGAAAGGCTATCCTTGCAGAGCTAACCTTAATTTCCGCCGGGACAACAGCTTCGACCCCATAACATAGAAGGAAAGGGGAAACTCCTGTGGGAGTCCTTGGCGAGGTGCGATATGCCCATAGAGCCAGACTTAGAGAATTTTCCCACTTCTTGTGATCTTCTGCGACCATTTTACTCAGAATCCTCAGCAGTGTCTTGTTTGTTACTTCTGCTTGTCAATTCCCCTTTGGGTAATAGGGTATGGAGCACACCTGCCTTATGTTGTACTCTGCTAACTTCGCAGCCACTTGCCGATTCACAAAAGGAGTGCCATTTTCAGAAAGGATGGTATTGGGGATCCCGAATAGGTATATGATGTTTTCCTAAACGAAGTTAACAACCGCAAGCACGTTTGCTGCCTTCAGTGGGATGCCACTTGGTGAATTGCTCAGTTGCGGTCAAGATGAACTGATCCCCATGCGAGGCTGGTCGAATGGGGTCAATAAAATCCAAGGCCCACGTGTGAAATGGCCAAGGAGTCCCCAATGCATGCAAGTCTACAGTGGGAGCGTGTACAAGGTTGCTTTTGAACTGGCATTCTTGAGACCTCTTTAGCTTGGTGCGACAGTCTGCATCCATTGTGGGACAGAAATAACCAACGGTGAGGAGCTATCTGCATAACTTTGCGCCTCCTTGGTACACCACCATATGTGACAAATCCATCACTTCTTGTGCTTCTTGGCTATCCAGACATCTGAGTAAATTCCCCTTGTGACCTCTTCGCCAGAGTATATTTTCCTTTACAACATATCGGGCTGCATTTCTTTTAAGCTTTTAAGCTTCTTTTCTCCAAGTTGGTTCGATTCCTTTCGTCAAGTAGTCAAACAGTGGCTTCCTCCAATCTGAGTAATCATCGATTGCAGCGATTTCCAAGGATTCCTTTACCAACGTACAACTCTCGCAGTTACCTTGAAGGATTGCATCATATGTCGACATTTCTAGCCAGTGGATCCCATACCTCTGAACTTTCCTAAAGACAGACACTTCATTTTCTCCACAAGAGGGTTGGTGGATTTTCTCTAATAGTGTATGCCCTTCCTTTTGCGAAACACATCGCATGAGTACTCCTCCTGGTCCCTTAAAGTAAAGGGAGTTGCCGTGCACACAGTACCCCTTTGTGGATGCCCAATTTTCTTTGCTCGTTCCTTCAGCAATCGCGTGCGGTATTGGCTTCCTCCAATCTTCAGCTTTTGTTGGCTCCTCTTCGCATACCTCTTGTGCAAGAGCTGGAGTAGTTTTAACTTCAATCAAAATTCTTGCTGGACACTTGTCTGTACTGATTTTGAATCCCAAGGTGGCCAAAGCATCTACGTGACGGTTATCCGCTCTGGGAGTATGCTCATATTTAACATCTTGGAATTGCTGCACCAGTTTTTTAACCATAATCCTGTAAGGCAACAAATTGATTTCTTTCAAACCATACTTGTCTGAAGCCTGTTTAACGATGAGCTTTGAATCCCCCATGACCATCAAATTGGTTACTTCCAATGCCTTGGCCACGTGGAGCCCTACAATCAGAGCCTTGTATTCTGCCTCATTGTTGGTGACTGGGAAATCCAAATTCTTTGACATTTGGATGACTTCCCCATCTGGCTTGGTCAGGACAATACCAATTCCTCCTCCTTTTCTTGTTGATGACCCGTCAAAATGCAGCTTCCAATAAAGTTACTCAATTGCATAAATCTCTGGTCCTTCCAGGTCTTCTTCTATCATTGGCTCATAATTGTTGTCGGGAAACTATGCAAACAAGTCTGCCAATGCCTGAGACTTAATTGCCTTTGGACGAGCACACGTGATGTCGTACTGCGAGATAGTCATGTACCACTTTGCTATTCTTCCACAGGGAGAGGAATGACTCAAGATATACCGGATGGGGTCACTCTTTGTGATTACCACAACTTTGTGGGAAGCGAAATAATGCTTTAACTTTCCTATTACGAAAAATAAATCAAGGCTGTGACGCTCTATATCAGTGTACCTGGACTCAGCCGGCTGTACCACGCGAGAGATGTAATAGATTGGCCTTTCCTACCCCTCCTGCTCTTGAGCTAGCAGTGCTCCTATAGATTTCCTGGTCGATGTCAGATACAGCAAGAGTGGTGACCCCAGTTTGGGTGCAATCATTACTCGGGGTGATGTCAATAAGTCCTTCAACTTCCCGAATGCGGCCTAATGCTCCTCCCTCCAGTTATACAAAGCATTCTTCTTGAGGAGATCGCCAAATCAGAAGGTCAGTTCTGCAATTGCTGGCACAAATCTTCGCAGATAAGATAGCTTTCACAAGAATGTCTTCAAAATGCTCTGATTGTGGGGTGCCGCCATGCTGGTGATAGCTGAGATCTTCTCAGGGTCAGTCTCGATCCCATGGCGGTGGATCACACACCCTAAGAATTTCCCAGAAGTTACTCCAAATGCGCATTTTATCGGGTTCATCTTCAGTTGAAAGCTTCTTCACCTTTCAAACACTTTTCGCAGGTATCCCAGATGATCTGCTTCTTCTCTTGATTTGATGACCAAATCATCAACATAGAACACCACTTCCTGATGCATCATATCATGGAATAGAGCCATCATAGCACGCTGATAGGTTGCACCTGCATTCTTCAATCCAAAGGGCATAACTGTGTAGTTGAAGACTCCAACTGGCGCGATGAACGCAGTTATTCTCGCATCCTCGGGGTCCATCTTAATTTGATTATACCCGCTGAACCCATCCATGAAACTGAACATCCGATGTCCTGCGGTAGAGTCAATGAGTAAGTCGATGTTTGGCAGCGGGAAGTCGTATTTTGGGCAGAAACGATTAAGATCTCTGAAATCCACGCAGATGTGAAGCTGCCCATTCTTCTTGAACACTGGCACAATGTTGGCCAACAAGGTAGGACGATGATTGGCTTAAATGAATTTTGCATTCAGCAGCTTGACTATTTCTTCCTTGATCTTTACGTTAATCTCTGGTCTAAAGCTTCTTGCACTCTCCTTTACTGGTTTGGACCCTGGGACAACATCCAACCTGTGCATTGTTACACCCGTTTCAAGGCCGGGCATTTCGTCATACTCCTAGGCGAACACATCCTTGTATTCTGTGAGCAGTGCTAACAATTTTGCTTCATCCTCGCCCTTGAGATACGCACTAAGGAACACGGGCCTTTTCTTTGCTTCGGACAGAATTAGGAACACTTCTTTAGTTTCCTATTTCTGCGGCATTGGCTTGTCCTCCATGCACTCGGGCGCTTCTTTCAACTTGTCCTCGGGTAATTCCGACCTCAGCTTGTCTTTCTCCGGGTCCTGCTCAAGTTGATTGATTTGCCCAAGGATATCCCCACGTTGAGATGGGGGTAACCCCCGTGCACCTTCATATACAATAGCATTTCTTTCCATTGGAGTAGAAGCTTTCTATCTCCTTGCCTTTGCTATCGTGCTTCACCACCCTCTTTAGGGTGTACATGTTCTTCTTCTGGTAAGCAACCTGTGGCACCTCTTCGCATGCGGGCACCTTCTCCTTGGCATCTTCCCTCGTCACCATTACTCCCGCAGGTGACTGATCCTTGATATCCTCCCACCGAGGCAGAGGAGTTGGGTTGAATGGCCCCGGTGTCTGTTCATCTGAAATCTCAGTGAACCATACCGCCTCAGTGAGTTGCGCTTCATTCAGGTTAAATGGGTTCGTCGAGGCTGGTATCTCAACCACCCTTCCATTCCAAATGGCCTTCATCATTTGGTGAGCTGTTGAGGGAACTGCATCAAAGCGATGGATCCACGCCCGCATATGATCATGTGATACGTAATTTTCGTGTCAATGACATAAAACTTGGCAAAACACTTTATCTTCCCTATCTGGAGACCTAGGCTGATCCAGCCCACTGTCAACCTGGAATCGCTTCTGAATCCCATCAACGAGGATGGGCGCCTGACAATCTTCTTCTCAGAAATCCCAGCCAACTTCAGGGTGTTAAGCGAGACCATGTTGACGGTCGCTCCTCCATCAACGAATTCCCTCTTGAACTCGACATCGTTGATCACTGTGGTTACGTACAAGGGCTTTTGATGGCTCGCATCTATCTTCTTATCACTTTCATAGAAGGTCATTATCTTCTTTGTTGAGAGCGAGGCCCTGACAACTCTTCCGTTGGAGAAACGATATCTTCCTCAAAGTCTTCTGCTAATCTGAGGATCGCCTTTGTCATTTCTTTCCGACATTTTTCTGAAACGCTCTTTTCATTGAAGAACCTTCTGAAGCAGTGCAACCCTTTCATCCTGTCGGCACGCGATTCCTCAGTGTCCATGCTATAATCTTCCTCGTCATGGACTTCAGCTATGACAGGCAGCCCATCTTCTGCGATCTCTTCGAGGTCCATGATTGCGATCCTGGCTACCTCCTTGTCTTTCGGCTCTTGTTCTGCATGGGCTGGAAGGGGCTTATTGCGCACGTCCTGCCTCTGGTCGCTGATAATCAGCTCTCCTTCCTTCATCTTTCTGCTCACAAGGTACCTGAGCTTCTTGCAGTCAGCTGTGGGTGCATAACTTTGCCGTGTCATTCCCACCACTTTGGATCCCTTAACTGCTCCCTAGATTTTGCCCTTTCAAGTTGATGTAGGACCCCATCTTTACGCCACTACTTGCATACATCGATCACCTCCTCAAGCGAACATGGCAAAGGCGGGGCGTCGGAGGTCGAAACTTTGTGCTGTTTATGCGGAGAAACTATGTTGACTTCAGCCTCGCGCCCCCTCTTGTAGCTAAATCTATCAATATTGAAAGTCGGTCCTCCTGGGGATCGCTCAGGGGCATGTTTCTTCTTCTACCTCTCGACTATAGGCTCTACATTTTTGGTACATTCGATTAACTTTTAAAAAGTAGGCATTAAGTTAATCAAAATACCCTTGTATTCGTCTCGCATTCCTTGGAGACATATCTCGACAAGCCAGTTTTCGAGCACCTCATCTCTGCATTCCAGCGACTTCGCCCTGAACTTTTTGATGAATGTAACTCTATCCTCGACACGCTTATGATACATACGCGACAAGTGGATCATCGTGACTTTCTCCTCCACCTGGAATAACTTGGTATAAAACTTCTTGACCATGTCCTCCCATGTCTTTATTGATCCAGCTTCCAGCGTCCTTTACCATTTATATGTGATGTTCCTCAAAGACTTGGGGAACTCGCGCATCAACAGGTTGGAATCAACCCCATGTGGCCCCATCACATCAATGAAGCGCATGACGTGCTCCTGGGCGTTTCCATTGACATCATCAAATTTCTCCCACTTAGGGGCCTTGTACCCTGCAGGGTTGGGCATCAAGTAAATCTTGCGCGGGATAGGAGGCGCGTTGTCAACTTTCGGGATGATGGTTTCTGTGAAGCACTGATTGGCCAGAAAGTTATCTATACGCTGCTCCAAGCCCGTCATGCTTGTTGATACACTCCCTCCCACAACAGGAGGAAGGGTTGCAGCTGGGGGAGACACGTATGCAGCAGTTGGATTGGGAGTGTAACCAACATTGTTTACAGCTACACGCGGGGAAAGCAAGGGATATTGTGGTTGGATATTGAAGGGAATACCCGGTAATTGCGAAGCAGGTGTGATAAGGGATGGCTGAGCAATTTTTCCCGTGGTAGGAGGTGGCTGAACAATTGCTGGTGGGCTTTGTAAACTGGAGCTAGGTGGTGTGGGCGTTGCCTCTGTTCCCTGAGAGACAGGGTTTCCGGTTCCTTGAGAGACAGCAGTTCCCATTGTCGGATTCTGGGCAAGAGCTCCCAAAATCGACATAATTTGGGCCATCTGTGCAGATTGAGCCTGGAGAGCGTTGGCCTGGTTCTGGAGAGTTGCATTCAACGTCTCCAGGGTTGGAGTACCCCCATCTCCCGTGGAATTATGGCGGGTTTCCTCCCCTGAAGTCGTCTCGGTTGAGGGAGATCGGTTGCTGGCATCTTCATCGTGAGACATGGCTGCTTGCTGGAGTAAGTTTTATGTCGGGTTCACCAAATGTGTACAGGAGAATCCTTTGAGGAAGATTCAAACGTACACCAAGAACGGAGAATGAGAAACACAGGGAAGTATAGGGTAGTGAGTAGGGAGAGAGTAAGACAATGGAAACAGTGAGAGAGAGAGACAGTATTTGGCCAGAGCTTCTGCGTAGTTCAGAAAATAACATATATATGCAATGAAGGGTTAACGATCCTATATATAGTGGAGAATATGACCGTTGTAGTGGGTTAATGCGCCCATTAATGGCGGCTTAATTAACTTAACCATAACGGCACGTTCGTCCACATATATATGGACCGTTACGCACTTCGTCCGCGTATACCGGAACCGTTATGAGGTTGACCGTGTTTATGCAGCTCGTGGCCATAAATCTCTCAAAGCAGTTATCAAAGGTCGCACACGGGTTTGGTTGTCGCTCGCGCGCGACAGATCTTACTCTAGCCTCCAAACCACTAAGTCCCTACAAGTCCCGTATTGGTACGCAATTGCCCTCTCTCGCAGCCCCCACGTGGATCAGCACGGGTGGTGATCCAATGTATGTTGAGCATAGCTAGGTGTGCTGGATAACTGCCACGTGGCTGTGATATGTCTGTCTGGAAAGCACTATCTACATCAGTATCACATGAGCCGTTAAAACGAAAACAATTTTTTGTAATCCAAATAATCCAAAGAGTAGTAACAAATAAAATACAATGATCATAACAAAAAAGCTTGAGCGTTCTTCTTGATATTGAGCAAGATCCAGTTATAAAGGTTCCAGCTAGAGCCCATGTTAAGCCAAGAAGGACCCTAGATCATACCCCAAATGTTTTCAACTTTAGTCCTACTTCTGAAAATATGACTCTGGTCCTCAACATTTAAACCACAAAGGCTCAAGTATCAATACCATCGAGGCCAATTCTCTTTCTAATAGTACTAGACAACAATTTACCACGTAGGAAAATTCAAAGAAAGTGATAAGCTTGTCTGGGACTCTAAGTTTTCAAATCCTCATCCAGTCACCACTGACAATTCCACTTAGATGAAGATTGTTAATCTTAATGGAGTTTTAGGCAGCAACAACAATTAAGTTCCAGAACTGGAACATTTCTATAAGGTAGAGTCCAGGGTGGGACTCAAAGGGGGAATATTTATATTAAGAATATAACTTTTAGCATCTTCATTGATGAAATTTACAATCGGGTTAATGTCCTAGGCCCCGTCTTCATTAATAAGGTTAGATACCTTCAAGTTGAGAAGGCCAGGTTCAAGAGGAGGTTTGAGGGCTTTCTCCCCACACCACAAGTCATTCCACATAGAACATTGACGTCACTGCCAATTCTCCATTTAAGATTATCTCTAAGGAAAGTTTTAGTCAACAGAATACCTTTCCACACAGGAGAGAAGCCAACCTTGGCTTTAGCAGAACCCAAATTGCAAGTTCTCAAATCTTCTTTCTAATAACATTACACCCGATTTCTTTGCCAAAGCTAACACCCCACCCTAGCTTGGCAAGAAGAGCCTTGTTCTGAAATCTAGCTTTTTAGCACCCAAACAACCTTTCTCTTTAGGGAGACAAATAAAGCCCCAATTAACAAGGTGGGTTTTTCTCGTCTAATATGTGTCGCCCCAAATAAAATCCCTGTAAAATTTATCAATCTTTTTTCAGATACTAACAGGGAAGGGTAAAAGCTGCATACCGTAAGAAAATGAAGAAAGGACACTTTTACAAAGCACCACTCTCCTAGCAATGGAATGCATTTTACTTTCCCAACCAGAGAGCGTAAGATTCATCTTGGTAATGATAGTAGAAACATTGTTCTTATTAAAGGTCAAGTAAGATAATTGGCGGTTCATGAAAATTCAACTATTTTTTAAATGGGTTTAAAGTCTTTACAAATTTTCAAATTTATTTGTCATGTTCATACTTTAAGATACACACTGACATTGCACCTATATGTAATGAAAATGGGAGTATCTACTTTTTAGAATCTTCTAAAAAAAATATAAGATAGAGTTGCTATCTTGATTGATTTCATTCTCTTGAAAATGGTGAAAGTTTTTGTAAGATTGTGTTAACAAAACTGCAATCATGAAAGAAGACTCGTGAAATGGTATATTGTTCTTACATTGACGTTTATCCCTCCACTCATAGCGGTTAGAGGTCAACTGATCTCGGGCTGCCTCACCTACGCGTGTATGAATCCTAGCGATTAACAAAGGACTAGTCATAGCGTCGTGAATCTTCAAAATTCAACTATTTCTTTAAATTGGCTTGTGGTATTCATTTTTCCTTTTATACATTCATACCTGACATTGACACATCTCCATAATTTGAAGGGAGAGAATATTTTAGAATTAGAGTAAAACCTCGATAAGCAATTGAATTACAATATCAGGAATATAGCATAAATAATACCTATAACCTAATACACCCAAGAAGAAACCTACATAGCTCCATTCACAACACACAAAAGGATAGTTGTAGGGCATAGCGACCAATTTGAATGACTTCTCCTCTCTTTAACAATCGAGCTGGTCTATTTCTTCATTTGTTCAAGATAAGAGAAGCTTCGAAAGTATAATGATTTGAGAACTCAGAAGGATGCTTCTAGCTCTCTCATCTCACTCAACAACCAAGACGGAATGAGTCAACAATTTCGATAAGCGAATAACCTTGGTAAATGAATAATTTTCTTCGGTCCCCAATTTGGTAAAGGGGCTAAATGAATAACCTCGCTAAATGCGTTAACGATTTATTTTTCAATCACTAAAAACCACATGTCGATATAAGAGAATAATGATTAAAATTCATAATATATATAACTATACTAAACAAATCTTAAAATCAACAATTTTCATAAAAGAAGTCATTTATTCACACACACAAAAGTTCAAAGTTGTTTGTGTTTCCTTCTACCAAAATGCATCCCACCGTAAGATCCAAACCAAACTTTTAGGTCACCCATTCTTGCATTTTGTTTTGCGTAATACTTGAATGTTCCTCTTATGCTCACATATGACCCTCCTTATTTGGCAAGTCAAAGTCGCTTTTGTTAATGGTTTTGACTTGTGATTGGAAGTCACGAATTTGAATATTAAAAAAGATATAGTATAATAAATTATTTACCAAACCAAGACTTTATCTAAAACAATATATATGTATAGTGTGTATTGTAGGTTAGGTACATTTTCTTAGACTCCAAGTACTTGTACATACAATCTTATTAGTAGTTTCAAATATGTACATACTAACTAATTACGACAATGTACTTAGTCTACATAATTTCATGGTTCATGTATTCTTAATATAAAATTACATTTTAAGTACATTTGTACATTAGATGTAAAATAATTAATCATACGAGAAAAAATTTAATGTGAAAAATTTTTTTCTAAGTGAATAAAAATGTATTTATCGATAAACGAGTTACCTATTCATTTATGAATAAGTAAATAATCTCACAAAGGGAAAAAAATCTACTCCCAAGAGTATTCATTTATCGAGGTTTTACTATATGTTGGATTATTTGAAAAGAACAATTGATCACGAGTGGCCTACCTACGCAAGTCTGGAAACTTAGCGTTTACAAAGGACAAGTAGTACAAGGGGCGAGTCTTGAGAATCCAACAATTTTCTTAAATTATGTTTGTTTTTTTTTAAAATTGCTTCCCCGTTCATACATGTGACCGACACTGACACTAACACTGAAAAAAAAACTGGATTGTTTTATTTTCAATGGGGCATGTCGATCGCTATTCATTTTTTCTTTGAATCAACACGATTTAAGAATAGGACATGCATAAGAGCCCGCGCAAAGAGCCCGCAAAGCGCCGGTTAACGACTAGTTACTACATAACATGCTTGCAGCCATTTTGGAATTACCTATTCATTGAATTGCCCCTGAGAACAAATTGCGGATATTGACAAAAGAAAGAGTGATAAGATAGATAGAAGGAGAGGATTTTTTTTTTTTTTGAAGGAGAGTATTAGTAGTTCGAAAATGTAACGGAAACCCCACTTCCAATCTCGGCGGTTGGATACAAATCCAACGTGATCCAACATCATTTCATCATCATATAAGTACTTCACTCTTCTCACTTGAGAACCTAACACAACACAACACAAACAAAATCGCCCCTCAAATCCAATAAAATCGACCAAATGAACCCCGGAAAATCGCCTTACCTACCACCCACCAAATCCTCCTCCTCCTCCTCCGCCGCCGCCGCTGCCGCCATGTTCGGCGATCAAGGTTTGGGCTAAAACCCAATTCAAACTGATCTTTAAATCGATCTTCTGATGTGGGTTTGATCTTTATTTCTCCGATCTTTGATTAATTTTTCTGGGTTTCTTCTGCAGGTGGGTTGTTTGGAAACAGCCACCGGAGCCTCCTGACTGAGTCGCTGGACTTGGACGTCAGGACTCTGATGATGGCGAGGGAGAGGGAAAAGATGAAGATCAGGGAGGAGATCTTGCAGGGTGCGCTCTTGCGGCGGCGAGAGCTCGAGGCTGAGGTGATCTCCGAGTTGATGATGGAGACGGATGAGCTCAAGCGCCGCCGCATCGCCGCCGCCGGAGAAGGGTTGTCGATGCTGGACACCCAGTTACCGCCGCTGGAAGTTAAGGGTGCTCCGGTCTCGAGCAAGCGTGAGATGTTCGGGTTGGGAGTTCATCGTGGGAGCTCGTCGCCGGCGATGAGTCGGCCGGAGCCGGTGGCGGCTGCCGGAGAAGTTCTGGGGGCTGTTCCATTTCAGAGGCAGCCAGGTGCTGCAACTGCTTTTGCATCTGCTGCTGCTGCTGCTGCTAAACCAAGCAATGAAGGTTCTAGCAAAGGAGAAGAATATGTTATATCACTGGTGAGTCTTTGAAAATCCAACTATATTTCTATATTGTTTTGGCTGTATTTATACCTAGGACACATATGCCACTGATATTAACACAGCTACATGTGATGAAAAATAGAGGTTCTGATGAATAGTTACGATACGGCAATTTTGTTAGATTGAGCTTATTGTTCGTTTGATCATTACTTTTCTCATCTTTCACTGAATTTGGTTCATTAAATATGTTTTAAGGGTTGCCACTATTATGGGATTGTCGTTCCTATTTAGTTTTATGGGCCCTAGTCAAGTTCCATACTTGAGGCCCTTATAAATAAATAATAAATAATTTTTATTTTGTTCAAGTTAAAATTTGACCTCCAATGTGTAGTTTGACATAACGAGGAATTAAAAATATGATAAAATGATAGTTGTCTGTCAAAATAATGAGTCATTTTTCTTCTTAAAAAATAATATGTCATTTTGCTATCATAGTTTGCCAAGACATTCATCCCTTTCTTTTTCAATCATTTTGGTATCACAGATTGCCAAAATATTCATCCTTTCCCCTTCCAGTGTCATTGTTGATCAATATCTACGGAGTATGTGTTTCTATCTATTTATTTTATATTTGGTTTATTTTTAACATTTATTTCAAAATTTAGAAATTTGCAACAGACATTGTGATCAATATTTACAAAAAAAAAATGGATAGAAAGTTTAATCAACTGGAGAGTTTATAATTCTAGGAGCAAATCAATACTCACATAATGCCCCCATATGTTTGTAAAACGATGAGGCCCTCCCCCAGTGGGGGCCCTAGGCAAGCAAATAGTTTGCCTAAGGGTAGAGACGGGCATGAGAGCGTGTTGTGCGCTATTATTAATAAAAGAAATATGGAAAGTTGCTATTCTTTCTCTTGGAATGGTGAATTTATTTGCCTCGTTTGGGTAAGCTAGATTAATGGATAAATAGATTATCAAAAATCTAGTAAAAAAAATCCGATTTTTGTAGAAGAAGACCCGGATCCTGTTTGGCATGACCCGGATCCTGTTGGGTCCTACCCGGATCCCGATAGGTCCTACCCGGATCCTGATTGGTGGTTCGCTTACGTGTAACTTCCTAGTTGGTTAATTTGTTTTCGGCCGGGTCCTATCCGGATCCGGTTAGTCACTACCCGGATCCGGTTAGTCACTACCCGGATCCGGTTAGTCACTACCCGGATCCGGTTATGTGGTTGGGAAACGAAAAATATTTTTAAAATAACCGGATCCGGCTTTTAAAGTACCCGGATCCGAGTGGTCCAAAAAATCCTAAAATCTATCTCGCTCATTCAAACGGGTCAGATTAGTTTTCAAATTTTCATTAATCTATCCAAAAATCTAGCTTAGCCAAACATGACCATTGTTAGATTGTGTGAAAAAGAAAATTTCAATCATGATAGAAAACTTGTGAAAGGTTATGTTGTCGTTTATCCTCTACACGTAGCGATCAGAAGATTGGTCATGAGCGGCCTACCTATGCTTGTTTGAATCTTCGCGATTTGCAAATGACAAGTTGTACTATTGGTGAATCTTGAAAATAATTATTAAAATTGGCTTATAGTCTTCGTTTTCCAAGATTGTTTGTTTATGTCCCATACGTAGGACACACACTGACGCTGACATAACTGCATGTGATGAAAGGTAGGGATCTTATAGAATTATGTGGGATTATTTAATGAGAGCAATTGTTTTGGAGCGGCCTACCTACGCTTGTTGCATATTAGCATTTAGAAAACGACAAATAATACCAATGACGAGTCTTGAAAACCCATTTTTTAAAATTGACTTACTGTCTTTACATTTTTAAAATTGTTTGTTATATTCTTACACACGTTGACACTAAACGTCTACAAGTAATGAAAATGGAGGATCTCCTAGAATCATGTAATTATTTAATACAGATTGATACCATTCTCTTGAAAACGGTGAAATTTGTTAGACTGTGACAAAAACAAAATAACAATCATACAATCATGAAATAAGACTCATGAAATGATTTTTTGTCATTATGTTGTCGTTTATTCCTTAATTGTACTGGTTAGAAGATCAATTAATCACGAGCAGCATCACGTAAACGTGTTTGAATCTTAGCGGTTGACAAGGGATAAGTTATGATATTTGTGAGTTTTGAATACCCAGCAAGTTATTTAAATTGGTTCATAGTCTCCATTATTCCAAGATCATTTGACCATGTCCATACCTAGGACACGCACGGTAACACTGCCACAGACACAGATACACGTAATGAAGGAAATGATCTTCTAGAATTATGTGGAATTATTTGATATGGGAGCAATTGATACTGAGTTGCCTACATGAGCTTGTGTCAATCTTAGCTTCTTATTTTCTTTTGCTACTTCGGAAGGTCAACAAAAAATAATCAGAACACAAAGAAGCTAAATAAGCATTCCAACACAAATTCGTTAGCAATGATAAGCCCCTTGACAGCATCAGGAGCTTCATTTAAAATCTCCAATTGTTCATTTGCTCGGCTCCTAGGTTGGTAAGAGTGTTGGCCTTCATTTGCATCCTTTCCTGCATGCTTGATCCTTCCATAAATTCTATTGGGCAGTAGCAATTACCATCATTGACTTAAGCAGTTATGGCGACATGCCCAATGGTGGTTTCTTGGAAGATATTAATAATTTTCAGGCAGTCACTCTCGATTTTCAGGTTGATCCAATACTTGTTGTAGCACACAGTTAAGCCTCTTTAGATGCCCCATATCTCACTCTCCAGGCTTGTGCAGCCTCTAGGCCTACCAATGAAGCTCATCTTCCAATCTCCATTAGTGTTTCTGAAGACACCTCCAATTCGTGCTTTATTGTTGTCAAACCTCACACAACCATCAACGTTCAGCTTTATTGACCTGTCACGGGAAGACTCCAATTAGTACCAGAATTATGGAGATTAAAGAAGGAAAATGCGGTTTTGAGAGGAAAGCTTCATGTGTGAGCTGAATCTGCATTTTGATTCTCTTCACATAAGTCATGTCAGTATCACACGAGCCATTAAAAACGAAACAATTTCTTCTAATCCCAATAATCCAAAGATTAGTAACAAATAAATCACAGTGGTCATAACAAAAAAACCTCATCTTTCTTCTTGATATTAAGCAAGATACGATTATAAAGTCTCCATATAGAGCCCTAGATAAGCCAAGAAGGACCCTATAGCATAGACCAAATGTTCTCAACTTTAGTAAAGTTCTGAAAATATGATTCCGGTCAAACATTTAAACCACAAAGGATGCAAGTATCGATATCATTGAGGCCCTTCTCTTTATACTAGCATTACACAATAGTTTACCATGCAGAATAGTGGAAAGAAAACGGATAAGCTTGTTTGGGACTCTAAGTTTCCAAATGCTTACCCAGCCACCAGATGAACAATGTCAATCTTAATGGAGCTGTAAGCTATAGCAACTGTGAAGGTTCCAGAACTGGAACCTTTCAAAAAGGGATAGTCCAGGGTAGGACTCAAAGAGCGAATAATGATACAATAATATCACTTTTAGCCTCTTCAACGATGAGATGCACAATGGAGTTAATGTCCAATGCCCTTCCTCATTAATAAGGTCATAGACCTTCACGTTGAGAAGACCAGATTCAGGAGGCCCCAGGGCTTTGTCCCCACACCACCAGTAATTCCACACATAAATATTAACGCCATTGCAATGATCCATAGAAGATTATCTCTAACGAAGGTTTTAGTCAACTAAATACATTTTAACACAGGAGAGCAGCCAGCTTGGCTTTAGCAGAACCCAAATTGTAAATTTTCAAATAATTCTTTCTAATAATATTACACCAGAGTTCCTTTCCAAAGCTAACACCCCACCCCAACTTGGCACGAAGAGCCAAGTTCAGAAATGTAGCCTTTTTTAAACCCAAACCACATTTCTCTTTAGATAGACAAACAATGTCCTAATAAACAAGTTGAATTTTTCTCTTCTCAGTCGTGTCACCCCAAATAAAATCCCTGCCAGATTTATTAATCTTTTTGTACACACTAACAGGGAGGGGTATAACCGGCGTACTATAAGAATGAAATTGAGCAAGGACACTTTTCCAAAGCACCACTCTCCCGGCAACGGAAAACATTTTACTTTTCCAACTCGAGAGCTAACATTCATCTTGGTGATGGTATCAGCAACATTATTCTTATTAAAGGTAAAGTAATACAATTGGCGAGCCTTGAAAATTCAACTATTTTTTAAAATGACTTATAATCTTTTACTTCTTTCAAATTTATTTGTCATTTTCATACTTAAAACACACACTAACATTTACACATTTACATGTAATGAAAAGGGGTATCTACTTTTTAGAATATCCTAAATTTATGTTGAATTATAAAATACAAAGTTACGATCTTGATTGATTTTTTCTCCTTGGAAATGGTGGAATTAGTGTTAGATTGAGTGAAAAAAAAAAAAACCTAAAAAACTAAAATCATGAAAGAAGACTCGTGAAATGGTATGTTGTCATTATGTTGTCGGTTATCTCTCCAATCGTAGCGGTTAGAGGTCAATTGATCTCGGGTGGCCTTCCCTAAGCATGTTTGAATCTTAGCGTTTAGCAAACGACTAGTTACATCATTGGTGAATCTTGAAAATCCAACTATTTCTTTAAATTGGCTCATGGTCTTCCTTTTTCCAAGATTGTTTGGCTATGTTCATACCTACCCGGCACACACGGACATTAATACATCCACATGTAATGAAGGAATGTGATATTTAAGAATTAGAGTAAAACCTCGATAACCAATTGAATTACACTTCTATGGATATAGCAGAAAAGGTACCTATAATCTAATACATCCAAGAAAAAACCCCGGTTTCTCTAAAAAAACAAAAAAAAATCTCGGCAACTCAATTCACAACGGACAAAAAGGATAGCTATTGAAAATAGCAACTAAGTCAAATGACTTGTCATCTCTTTAACAATCGAGCTGGTATATTTCTTCCTTTGGTCAACTCCAGAGGCGCTTCGAAAGTTCAATATTCGAGAACTCGGGAAGAAAGCTTCTAGCTCCCTCGTCTCACTCAACAACCAAGACGGATGAGTTACAATTTTGATAAGCAAATAACCTTGTCAAATGAATATTTTTTTACGGTCCCCATTTTGACAAATGGGCTAAATGAATAACCTCGTTAAATGCATTAAAGATTTATATTTTCAATCAATACATGTAGATACAAAATAATAATCATTAAAATTCATAATAATATATACTAAAAAATCCAATCAATAATTTTCATACAATAAGTCAATTATTCACACAAAACAACGCTCAAAGTTGTTTGCGTTTTCCTTGTACCAAAATGTATCCCATGGTATCATCCAAACCAAACTTTTCCTACACTCATGCTTGCATTTTCTTTTGCGTAGAACTTGAATGTTCCTCTTATGCTCACATATGAATCTCCTTATTTGGTCTGTCAAAGTCAATTTTGTTGATGGTTTTGACTTGTGATTGGAAACCACAAATTTGAATATTAAGAAAGATATTGTAGAATGGATTATTTATCTAACCAAGACTGTAAAACTATATGTATAATTTGAAGTGTGGTTTAGGTACATTTTCTAAGACTCTAAGCATTTGATACATGCATTCTTATTAGTAGTTTCAGATATGTACATACTAATTACAATAATTTACCTAGTCTAAATACGTACAACTCGTTTGAGTTTATCGATTGCATTCTAAGAACATTTGTACATTAGATGTAAAATAACTAATCATACGAGAAAATGTAAATGTGAAAAAACAGTTATCAACCGAATAAAAAATTATTTATCGATAAATGAATTATATATTTATTTATCAATAAGTAAATAATCTCAATAAGTATATTTATTTATCAAAATTGTGGTTTAACTTGTCGCGTAATTGTCCTTTAGGATTGGAATAGATATAGTAATCTGGAATATTGTTTGGAACCAGCTTAGTAATCTTTTTTTATACTCTTTTAGGATAAGAGAGTCAATGAGTGTCGCCTGAGCCTATGAAAGTGTATTGGGTGCATATTTTCCTAACTCTCGTCGCCTTTGTTCAAGAATTATGCTAGTTTGTTGTTGTTGATTATTGATGTTATCATGGTATGTTCTTAGCATATGTGTAAACGATGTATGTGCCATCACATACATTCAGAGCTTATCCACCACAAAAGCTCGAATGAACTGTTTTGTTGTTCTAAATATAGAAGCCCTAATGGATACTAAGCTAGGTAGGATTGGTCAACTTTATTGTGAAAAACCCTTGGGTTTGTGCAAAAACACTCAAGAACAAAGAAGAATAAACCAAGGAAGGATATCCCAAAAAAATAGAGAATCCATTGAACAACCGTAAGGCTCCTAGTTGTGTGAATTAGGTAACTTATAGTTTCATTTACCCTTGTTATCCAGAAGAAACAAACGGTCAAAATGATCCTCATACATTGAGTTAAATGTCAGCATGTGCGTCACTATTTCTCTGATTTCATTTTCCGTCCTTCATTTATTGTAAGCTTAAGTATTAGAAGGGGCGCAGTTAAATGTTGAAGATGAATGTAAACATCAGAACAAGTTTTACCCGGAGAGCTCATACTCAGATGTGTGATCATTAGGGCACCCATCCGCTCTAGGTAATGCCAGTTCTTCACGGTGAACTCAAGGTGCAATTGCACTATTGTAGGAGATAATGAATATGGAGGGGGCTTCATTAGAAGTTTGTTTTTACAGATCTTACATAATTTCAATTGATTGGGTGTTTCATTTTTTTTATTTTTTGGGTTATGTGAATATCCTTTTTTCTTTCATGAGTTTAGGCCACATATAATACTGCTTCTTACTCCTGTATTGTTTTTGTCTGATACATTGGTGTTTAAGAATGTTTAATATATTGTGGAATGTATCATATTTTTAGAAAATGCAATATGTTTGCCTAATAGTAGAAAAAACTCGCCACATTAGAGGTATTGATATGAGGCGTTTGTTTTAACATATAAAAAAGATTAAACAAACATTGATTTTGTAAGCAGACCTGACCACGCCATTCGAGGGGAATAGACATTGCATGGAACTTTTTTTTTAGACTTACACATTACATGAACTTGGTTAATTCTTGATCTAATCGAGTTTTTGGGGAGCCTTTTGAACCCTGTTACCACCATTTAGTTACTTGCTATTTGGATCAAATACTTCATCAGACTGCTGAATTCAGCTTTCAAGCAAACTCTAGCTTTTATTTTCCCTAGGGTCAATCTTATGTGGTTCTTCCCGTTCTCCTCGTAATGCATTTTATCGAAAATCTTCTAGTGAGAATAGATTTCTTTTGCTCTTGATTCTTTATGATACAAGTCTCTTCTCTGGCATTACTGTGATAAGATTCTCAAGTAATAGAAACGAAATGCATTGGTATTGAATTAGAATTAGGTGCAACATTCGGCCTCTTATCCCAATTCAATTATTGGTAAATCTTCATGTGAATCAGCTGTAATTACTCTTATTTGTACTATTAGGTTTCTGTACTTTTTTCTTCTTGTCGTCGTTGATGGTGGTTATTTATTCGATGCAGGCTAAGCCTACTACTCATATGGCTACTACTGCTGCTCCTGCCAAGCGCAAATTCGAAACCCTAATAACTAAAGGTGCTGATAACAACTCCCTTTCTGCGGACAACAACGCAAACAAGAACCTGAATGTGGAATACAAGTGTAGACTATGCCAGGTAACCGCCACCTGCGAGCGTGGTTTTGTGGAGCATCTCAATGGGAAGAAGCACAAGTCAAAGCAGTCAAAGGAACATGCTCTCTCCAAATGCGGCAACAGCACATCAGCCAGTGGTGATGATGCAGGAGGCCATTCCCAGAAGAAAAAGTGATGATGACCGATGAGAAAGGGATCATCGGATGCGAGTGTTGTGAATGGGAACGCATGAATTGCTTAATCTTCTTCTTCTAGAGCTTTTTCTTCCCATCTCATCTCTAGAGTTTCTCTATAATATCTATACCTGCTTTAATTAAATTTTATTTTGATGGTTTGTAAGCTTGGAACATGAGCCTGAATTCAAAAGGCTTAAAGATTTCTCATACATGTTTAAGACAGTTGCATTTATCATATCCTTATTTTCAGACAAATTTGGTTTTCTTATTTGATAGTTGTTTTGTTATTTGAAAATTTTAGTGTTTGTATGATGACATAGACTAGAGTCTCCTGTATGAAGATTGAGAAACATCGCAGTTCACAAAAATGAGCCTGTTGGTGGAGTTCCAACCTTAAGGCTTGTTTGGGTAGAGTATTAGAAAGATGTGTATATGGCATATGGATTGTATTAAATGTGAACATCTTGCTTATGCGGTACACAAACGCGGTACATGAGACAACATGTATAATTTGCCCATATACATACCTCCTTATACCTTTCCCAAACAAGGCTTAAGAGTAATGATCTTAGTCTTGGACACTGGAATTCTGAACAACCACCTGGAAGTGTCATGTTTGTCAACAATGGCAATATCATGGTCAGACGCATAACCACATTTGTGTGTCAGACATTTACTGCAGTACATATCAAGTAGGTACTTAGTCAGAAGCTCGGAGAAAAACTCCATGGTCTAGTGGGTGAGATTTAAGACTTAAGGGTTTGCTCCCCTTGAAGTCTCGGATCCAAAATACCATGGCAACTAATAATTCTTGGGGCATTGTGAATTTAGTCGAAGTGCGCACAAACTCGTCCCGGAGATCTTATATCCAAAATTCCACGGCGACAAATATTCTTCGTGCCTTCGTGAATTTAGTCGAAGTGAGCGCGAGCTGGCCCGTAGGACTCAGATCCAAAATCCCACGGCACAGCCATCTCCCTCAATGATCGGAGAAGGCATGCGTTAATGATCACTTGATTTCATCAACTTTTATACTATCTTTTATGTATGTCGCTCTACAGCTCACTGTGGTTCGAACATCTGCATCATAAAACACACCTATCGTGTTTGACTTTATCATATTAGCGGTATGGCTACTGTGTCAAAGGATGATGCCAACAGGTCTCCTTCAAACTAGTCAATATTAATTTTAATTTTGAATTACATGTTTTATGAAATAAATCACTACTCAACGGTCTCTTATACCGTCATGAGTGAAAAGCAACAAAAAAAGGAAAGAGACAAACAAATTGTGAAAACATCGCCTCTCGGTTTCGACAAGGGAAACAAAGAACCACCAAGACGGTGGTTCTTCATCAGTTTTTAACTTTAGTTCCATCATCTCTGTTGCTGAATTCATATTTTGATTTGTCTGGGTGCAGACCGAGTGGGCGATTTGTTGGTTTTCCGTCTTCTGGCGGGAAGAATATCCATATTTTGAACTTGAAGGGGGTGATGGTGATATGAAAGTATCGTTGTGGTTTTTCTGGTGACGGTGACATGGTTGGATCTGTAGGTAGAGATGGAGCTGGTGGTGGTAGTGGTAAGGATCTAAGGATAGTTATGCTGGCATGCCAGTAGACAGTAGTGATGGTTGTAATGGAGATAGACTTTAACTTTTGGCTTTGATTTCTCAGTTTTAATGGTTAGTTTTTGGTCAGTTCAATTTGAGCAATGGTGGGGGCAATGATTCTGGTGGTGGTGCCTTTTTGTAGCAAGTCCCAATTCCAGTTGGGCTATACGGGCAGGCATAACAACCAATGTATTCAAAGGATGTTAAATGGGTTAGACAGGTTGAACCATTTGTGCTTTACACTACTAGAATAAGTGGTATTTGTGGCTGTTCTTTTGAGGCGGGTTAAAAAATTGCCACATAGGTTCATTTTTTAAATGAATAAACGTGTATTTGTTTTATATATCGTCAGTGATTAAAATAGTTTAATAGGCGCACGCCTCTATCTCATTCCCCTTTCCTTTGTCGATTGTCTCTCTCCCGCAACCTCTTGGAACCCTAGATTGTGAATCATGTAGCGGCTGCGTCTTTCTTCTCTGTACAAACTGAGAAGCACATGACGAGGTATGTTTAGTTGACGAGGTATGTATCATTCTCCTTTCCTACTGCTCAGATTGACGAGGTAAGTTTCAGTTTTTTCTCCATGTTTGTTCTCCTAAAGTTTCCCCTTCCAATCCGTAGATTGTGAATCTGGTAGTGTTTTGTAGATCAAAATGCGAAGCGCCGACTTTGATGCTTAGAGACTGCGATTGATGACGCGTGTTTGAATTTAGCGTCCCCTATCTGAGTTGCTCTGTGGATTCGTGGATTATGAATCCGGTAGTGACAATTCGTTCATCGGTTGAAAGGTGCAGAGACTGGCGGGGTGTTTTTCAATTTTGTTTCTACTCTTGCTCTTCCAATAACTCTATTTTAATCATGGATTGATTTGGTTTCCTGAAAGCAGCAAAAGGAACAGACACTAGGGACTTGATTAGTGGATTTAATAGGTTCTTACTGAACTCAGGCACTCCAAAATTTGTTACATACGAGTCGTCTAGTTCTTAATTATACCAGAATATCTTCTCTTTGCATGTGATTTTGATCATCGAGGATTGGTTTGCTGTTTGTGATCAGAGTGATTTTGATTAGCAGAAAGACATTAATGATTAGTATGCAATTTCTTTTTTAGTGTGACATGTCGGGATATTGAAATAATAAAGAAAATGCAAGTCCTGTCAAGAATCAATTCTGCTGATAAAATTCATCAGAGAACTTCAAGCGTCAAAAGGACGAGAATGGTGTAGCTCTGGTTGGTGATCGAATCAATGATGTTGCAGGCTTAGCTTCTTCACATGTTGGTCATGGTGGAGGTGTCGGACCTGGTAGTGAGGTGTCTTTTATAGTGTTGATGGGCAATAGATGGTCCCAGGTATTTCTTGCCATATTCCATTGTTTCTGCTTTGTTTCTGTTCAAGTAATGGAATGACTAATTTTTTTCAATAGGTAATCAATCATAAAACATTGAAGTCAAACAATTGAAAGCCTATTGCTTTTGTTTAGTCTCTTTTCCCACTCAATATCTGACCCTATATCCTACTCAGTCAGTTCTTATGTGACCCTATATTAGTCACTAGAAGGGAAAATAATAAATTTTGATCATAGCTAGTTATCGAAATTTGTATGTTCAAGGTAGAAAGGTTGGAGGAAGAATAGTTATTTGTTTTGTAATTTGACTGAGAAGAATGGACATAGAGACACATGTTTGCTGCTTTCAATTTTATCGAATGACTATAAGTTAAAAGAGGAGATAGATGAAATGATGGGATGATAAACTGAATCCATCGATGATAATCGATGAAGATTTATAAACATGTAAGTTTACAAGTGAAGTTGTGTTTACTTTCCACATTTTAGTGCTTCTCTGGTATGGTGCGAGATTATTTATGTGATGTAAACTTACAATTCCATCGCTCTGAACTTCAGATATGTCTTGCATATATATTGGAGCTGCTAAGGAAGGTGCAAGATATCAACTTTTCAAATACTACAGAACATTGGCCAGGAAAGATTTGGACGCATTTGTTGTTGGTAAGAGGACGATGTACTTCTACTTATTATGACATTCAGTCCAACTCTTAAGAGCAATATAATCTCTAAAAGTTATTTCACTTGTATGGTTGAAGCTAAGTATATTGGACCTACCAGTCTACCACGATTGAAGTAACCTTAAACTGATATAGTAAGACAGTTATATATTCTTGCTATCATGAACCTCGCCATGGTTGTCGCGTGCTATGGAACTAGTAATTTCGATTTAGCACTTTGCAAAAGTTAACTTTTTGCTGCATTGATTTGCTTGTAAGATCCTTTTGCAGGTCTCTGGTACCAGTTGATCTGTATTTGGTGAATACAGTATTTATTAAATGTCCAAGTCCATGTCTCTGATAATGATTACTCTATATAGATTGTTACACTTAGTCTCTACGAACAATCTTGCTTGTGGATTATTTGTCAATCCAAACACGTGAGCTCGTCTATTTGTATTCCTTGTGCATTTGTTTCCATTTTATTCAGGGTTCTCTTCTCATAAGGCCCAACATAACATCTTCCCAGTCCCCATATGACACACTTAAAAACAATCCTAGGGGCTGACCGTAGGTTGGGGCAGGGCCAAAGTTTGTGCAGTAGAACTTTGATGGTAATCATACGCACCACCAGGTCCTAAGGCATACACGTTATGTGTGTGAGACCCCGAGTTTACTAATAAGACTAAATTTTTATTTTAGACTAATTACACGGTTTAGAAGTTGCCCATACGTGATTGTCGGGTCATCATATGTTATCGCTGATACGATTTTTTTAGATGATTTAATTCTGTGATGACCCGTCACACTTTTTATACAAAAAAATATCGATTATTCGATAAAATCGCGAGTTACCGTCAACCCGTCTGACAATTTCAGACATCCAGAACTCACCCAGCAGGACACACGGTCCTCCGAAGCAACATTTTTAGTCAAATTTCTGAAAATCTGGTACGTGACTGAATTTAGTAAATAATTACACCAGCTTGTCAAAATGACAGTTTTTATTAATATCTGGCAAAACCAGCAATTTACAACAAATTATTAAAAACAGCTTAAAAATAACATTTTTTAGTACATAACCAACTTTTTTAGCTACAACTCCGCGATCCAGTCGCGCTCCGGGTAACCTGTAAAACAGAGGGGTGAGCCAAAATAGCCCAGCAGGTACCGCCTAACCACTGACGTAGAAATCTAAAATCTACTTAACACACAGCCAGTTATTACAAATCAACATGCGGCACCAAACACACAAACAGTGTGATTTATCAATCACCAGTTAATCAACATATAGCTAAAAAGCTGTAAAATTCACACCAACAGTATAAACAGATATAGACTGTAACTGCAGAAATTTAGAAGTTAGATTTCCCCTACCTCAATCAAAATCGAATCATTAAACCGAATCAATTCTTTGATGAACTGCCCGAGATGTTTGAAATGGCCAAACTGCAAAGTTTCTGCTTGCTTCTAACAATCGTAATGAACATCCACGAAGTCACAAAATAATCCCGCCAACTCTCTGTTCCTCACTAGAGATACAAACTGGAACTCTCAACCATTACTAAGAAAGAAACTAAATCATTTTCTAAAGCAGAGAGCATTTGGGGGAGACACCCACATGATTTGGGTTATGTGATTTGCATATAAAATTCTAATAAAAGGCTACCATCAAACTAGTTCGTCAAAGCTTGTCACTCTTTTCAACCTTTTTTTTTTACATGACTAAGCATATTAAGGCTTGCTGGCATTAACAAAATCAAAGGGAAAGAGTATGACTCATCAGTGGATAAGCATAGCAACATGTGAGGCTTTTGAAAACAAATGACAAACTTGGCAAAAGTATTTCCAATATGATAGTTTGTCAGGATGGCTACTATACACACACTACCATACATGACATGCTTTTACTATAGAAATCACCAAATTTTTATGAACAACACAAAAATTCAATTATAGTAATTAAATCATCTAAAAAAATCGTATCAGCGATAACATATGATGACCCGACAATCACGTATGGGCAACTTCTAAACCGTGTAATTAGTCTAAAATAAAAATTTAGTCTTATTAGTAAACTCGGGGTCTCACAATGTGGGCCTGAAACAGGGTAGCCACCATTTAAAGGCACGTAGACGTCCCTCTTGAGAACCATTTTCGCCACTCAAGCTTTGTGAAAATCATTTATCATGGTGTTAAACTCTCCCCCAAGATCAAGACTAACAATGGATGAAAGGATTGCACTCCATTAAGGAGGGCTTAAATATGTCTGGAGTATATACCTAGCTTATTTTTTTTTCTTTGGTCCTGCACCATATAGGTAGGGATGTTGGTTGGTCCTGCGCCATAGTTTGAGCTATCCATTGGTTAGTCCTGCACCATACTTTGGGCCGTCCATTGGTCCTACACCAATGTTTAAGCTGCAGGTTGCCGCAGCACCGTAGTTCGGATCTTGAGGGTAAGTCTCATAGGTTTGTCTTGCTCCATTTCATGGCCCCTTTCCATAACACCCCATTTTCACCTCTGTTTGAGCATGATCTGTTTATAAAGTGTCTGGGTCTGTAGTGATTCCGTTGTTATTAATGCTTGATTCTTGTCTGTGTTAAACATGAATAATCAAAATTCTAATGGATTTCAAATTTCTTATGGAAAGAAAAGTTGATGAATTTATTGTTAAATAATAGATGAACTGCACATGGGTCATATTATCAAGAAGAACGAAGGTAAGAAACATGGAAATTATGGATTAATCATACCTAGAAGATTGGTTCTAATGTTTCAGCTAGTTTATGGTGTGAGTTTAGGGTCAGTTTGCTGATTTGTTTAGATTAGGCGGAAAATGCCAGCTTCTTTATGTTTGTAATATGAGTTCTCGAAGTTCCTTTTTGTGTCGCTGCATATAATTTTGGTATTAGTGTGCTGCAAGTTATTTAGTACCTTCTAATTTACTCTAAAGAAAAGTTTCATAATTTAGTATATCGTCTTCATTTTTTAAATTGAAATCTGCTTCATCTCTTAATACAACTTTTGGCTATTGTTTTGGGTTCATATTCAGCTATGAACATCAAGTAGATTTTAGAACTCGCCTAGCTTTGGTTCACATAAGACAGAGATTAAATCATACTCACGGGTTTAACTTATTTTTCTGCGTCGTTTTCTCGCAGGTCCAGGTTCATCCTTCTCTCGTGACACTTAAATTGAAGAAACCAGTTTCTCCATCAGTGCAGTACTTGGAGAAAAAATGATGTCCTTTTATCCATTTATAGTGCATTTGAGTGTGATGAAGACTTGTATATCTTCTAAGTTATGTAATAAACTAGTAGCTTCTTATAAGTTATGTAATAAACTAGTAGCTTCACAATACTTATTGTTGTGTGCTAGGTTCAAGAACTCAAACACTGGAAAGTTGATGCACAAATTGAATTTGTTAATTGTTATAATTGATATTGAATATTACATCATATGTTCGCTCTTTTTAATGCAACTTGTATCCGGGGATAGTTGTTGTAGATGTACAATTTAAAATATGAGCAGGTAACAGGTCTAGAAAAAAGATACTGTAACTTTTTTTTTGGCGAAAGATCCATTTATTGTGGCGGGATGTAAATGCCGCAAAAGAAAATTTTGGCACAAAAAAATAACTTTTGTGGCGGGTCAAAACTGCCGCAGAGACCGCCACAAAAACTTTTTGTGGCGGAAGTAAACTGCCACATACTTTTTACGACGGATGTAGATGAGGCGGGTGAAGAACCGCCACAAGTCCCGCCACAAA
Organism: Linanthus parryae; assembly: GCA_023055425.1. Lineage (NCBI taxonomy): Eukaryota > Viridiplantae > Streptophyta > Magnoliopsida > Ericales > Polemoniaceae > Linanthus > Linanthus parryae. The sequence goes on from JALGPY010000001.1 coordinate 131,850,935, forward strand.
AACCTTTTGTGGCGGTTTTTGATATATTTGTGGTGGTTTATACCCGCCGCAAAAGCTGTTATTTTTAGTAGTGTTAACCTGTTTATAAACGGACTCAACCGCTCGTTTGACAACTCTATTCGTAGGTTAAGAAATGAGGACGCGTCAGCGGTTAACCGGCCCGGCTGACTGAGGAGCACCGATCCTGGGCCTGGAGACAGCCGGACCGGTTTCAGTTTGGTTCAAATATTGGAATCGGCGCGGTCCACGGGACCGGACCTCTATAACAAGGCAACCAGTAGGTTTTCAATTTTTTTTTTTTTTTTTTTTTTTGTAGCTCTTTTATTACTTGTTGGCTGGAAAAAAAAACCTTGTGAAGATTGATAATTTATTTCCTATCAGCTCTTTTTTGAACTTGTAACTTGTAAGAAACTTGTAACTTCTAAGAAACTTGTAACATTTATTTATACATATATAATGTGGGTCGGTTCTGGACCAGTCCTGCATCAGTTACGGTCCGATCAGTCCGGTCTTGGTCATTACAGGGGCCTGTTTTGGCCGGTCCCGCGGTCCATAAAATCTCAGACCGGCCCGGACAACTAACATACTCAGTCCTGGGCCGGTCTTGAAGCCACACTGGTCCCAGTTCGGTCCTGTTCATTGCTCACACGGGCCAGTTCGGTCCGGTTTGGCGGTCCGCCGACCCACTTGACAGCTGTAGGAAGTGATACCAGTATATATATAAATGTTATATGTTTCACCAGCATCATCAAACTTTAGTACTACAGTTAGAACTCCGAAAGCTGCTACCGTCCTCAAAATAGGAAAAATTGACCGAACACTAACTATTAACCGCGAACAGAACTTCAAGTTAGATACCACTCTTCTAATGTGCATATGGCTTAAGGACAAGAGAAGGATCTAAAGTGGTGTCTACAAAGTTTCTTTCGGTGGTGTCCGCAAATGAGGTTGGAATTGCCCAAGATACTCCAAGATACTTGGATTGCCCAAACACATTGACTTAGCTTGTCTCCATGTGTCCAAGAGTGTCACACCAAGACACTCGAGTTGTTTCATAGTATGTCTTAACCAACCTAGTCGCAAGAGAAAATGCCCTACGAGAGTGGCTAAAACCAGCATCCGAGGAAGTAGCAGCAGAAGCAAAAGTAAACCCTTGTTTTGACACATTGAAAAACTTTTCGACCATGTTCTTGTATATATCAGAAAGTCATAACTCTTTGCACTTCAGATAACCCCAACACAAGAAAAAGGCATCCAAGAAGACACCCTAACAACTCTACCACAAAAAAGATGTATAACTCAGATATACCGATTTGTACTACCAACAAAAAAAAGCCTTTTTTTTTCTTCAAAAGGGAGTAAAAAAACACATCTAGACCTTCAACTGTATCCGATCATGCAACGAGATTTTCTTCTTGCTCGGTCTTTCATCACCAGTCACTAACGATTTTCTCTTCTTCTGTGTCGCTTTCATTAGCTCCTGCCCCATTTGAACTCTCTCTTCTGCTTCCCTTTCTTCAATCGTCTGAAACACCAGAGGAACACAAACATATGAATAAACATCTGTTTCAAGATTCACATTTTCTTATGACCTACTTCTACTCCAAGAACGACGTTTATTGATTAAGTACTCACTGTAAGCGGATTTGAAACCAAAAGAGAAGCTCGATTCGATAATGTAGTATCCTTAACAACTGGTTTCTTTTTCTTCGCGACAATCTTTTCGGGAACATTTGGAATTTGTGGGTGAACATCTTCCTTCAGTTGGAGGTCGCGAGACCTGGAGTCCACTAGGTATCGGTACCTTTGCCTCAGAAACCTAGAATTCATTGGTACAAGAACAACCAACAATTTAACAAAAAAATCCCCCAAACAGATAGTAGCAACTCTTAAGGAGGATTGATCTAAATAAAAAGATTAGATTACAAGTGCCCTGTACCTAACTTCAAGGAAGAGTGTCTCTCTCTCTTTTGCTTTGCTGCCTTCAATTTCCTCCTTTTAGCAACAAGTTCCTGAACCAATTGGCAACAATGTTGGTAAGAAACTACCCACAATTGTCCAAGCAAACTCAGATTACATCCAAATACACAATCCTAATACAAACCCTAGATAGAAACCATCAAACTTATCCAAATTCACAATCCTAATCAAACTTCCTCCTTTTAGCAACAAGTTCCTGAACCAATTGGCAAACAATGCTGGTCAGAAACTACCCAAAACTTGTCCGAGCAAACTGACATTACATCCAATCCAATCCAAATTTCACAACCCTAATAGAAACCCCAGATAGAAATCATCAAACTTCTACAAATTCAAAATCCTAATGCAAACCCTAGATAGAAACCATCAAACTTACAGAGACTACTGACCTTCTGTAATTGCAGATACTCTTGTAACAGGGTATGATGATCTTTTTCAACCGTAACTCCTCCATCATCAGCAGCTGCACCATGATAAGATTGGGTTTGAGCTCGGCGAGGGTTCAAGAAAGACCCTTTCCATCTTCTTGAAGAAACACGCCAAACCCAGATCAAAAACGGCTCAACATCTCATACCCACCACGAAAAATCCCAACTTTATTCAAGAAAACGCAAACCCAGATCAAAACAGGGAAAACAAAGATCTGGGTTTCAAGAGAGAGCCATGAACCGGTGGAGAGAGAGAGAGAGAGATTGGTGGATGCTCTGACTCTTTGTCTTTTATAAAAGAGCTTTGATTGAATGAATGAAGGAATGTCGAAACCGTCAAAGAGGAGGGGCAATTGTGGCAAAAGTGAGTGGGAGAAGACATTAGAATTGGAACCAAGGCGCTTCCTATCCTTGGGATCTCTATCTCTATCTCTCTTCTTGCCATGTTTGTTGTTGTGTTTTTTTTTTTTTTTTTCTCAAAACATTAACACTCTGGTACAGCTGGGCCATTAGAGAGACAGAGAGGAGAGATTTTGATGAGGGAATAAGGAAACCTTATATGCCTCCTATGATATGATTTTGATGACTAATTTGTGGGTTGCAGGCCCTTCTTGTAGCTTATGAACCTTTGCCATGGTGGTCCTATCTGCTGAGGCATAATATAGCAGAGGAGTTAATTACTAAAGTATCCTCATCTTTGCTCTTCTTTATGTTTCAGTTTAAAATCTCAGTAATCTGATGAAAATAATCTCCACTAAAGTCAGATTTAAATTTATAATTTGAAAACTGTTTCTCATGGGTTAAAAATGTGGAATAAAATTTAATTGCACTTGTCAACCTTGTACATTTTATTATTAAATTTATAATAAATGTCTTTATTTGATATTACATATTGGAACAAAAGGTGGAGACAGCCACCCCACAAGCAACCAGAGATGGGCAAATCGAGCACTTCCACAAGCCACCAGAGATGGGCAAATCAAGTACACAGCGGCCTCTTAGTGGAGGGCGAGTGCATGGTGCCCACAAGGATCCCCCTTTGGGGTATTTGAATTTACATCGACAACCTCATTAGTACCATTATACCACACGACCACTGGTGAATTGGTGAGAATTGAAATTCTCAAGTATTTGCTGCAAAAGAGAGGTTTGCTTAGTGTAATACCGAAACACGCCTAATAAATCATCTACAAACATCTTCAAAGTGAAGAAGCTAGGTAAAAACAAAAATTCAAAAACATTGTCAGAGTGATCTGGAAATCAAAAATCATTATATAAATACATTTGGCTTAGTAGTTAAACGTTTTTACTTGAATGCCTTCAATCCTGCTTAAAATCCAACGAGTTCATGCACATTTAGGTCAGACTTCACCGAATTCACTTTTTCTTCTGAAAACAAAAATTTGGTCAAGTTCCTTTCTGATAAGGCCTCGGGATCTGCGGTGCCACAGGATCCGGATGAATCTCTTGACTCTGTTACTCTCCTTCAGCGTAGCCGCATGCTTAAGGAGCAAAGTTTTTGTTAAGGCAACACACGCCTGATGTCTTTTTTCTTTCTGAAACCAAGTCAAGTGTCTGTAATCTTTCGTTTTTGGGTCAGTTTTTAGGTTTCAATATGTTTTGTGGTAGTGGCGTTGTAGGGTCTAGAGGTGGTCTTTGGGCGGGTTGGCATTCCTCCATTGACATCACATGCTGTTTCAGTTGTAATTAATTTATTAAGCTCCTAGTCAAGGATGTTTTAGGTTTCTCGTGGTATCTCTTTCTCTTTTACTGCAGCCCATACCACGAGGAGCGAGAACCAGTGTTCGAGAATCTGCTTCAGAGCATCAGGGATTGTCTAAGCTCTTTGTACCTCATCATCGGAGATTTCAATCAAGTCGAGAATGCCTCAGAGAAAGCTAGTGCCAACACTAGAACGATTTTCAGGACGAAAACATCCATAACTTCATTTCTCAAAGATAATGTGACCCAAATTTAGAGTCAGAGGGTCTTCTTCACCTGGACAAACAATAGACAAGGAACCTGCTATACTTTCGAGAAGCTGGATAAAGCGTACATCTCCCTCGATCTCCAACTGCAGCTCCCTCAAGCTTCCTTGGTTGCCCTTCCAATCCAGAGCTCGGATCATAGTCCATTAGTGCTGATTGTCATGGTACGCCCCTTGCCAGAACACGGAAGCCCTTGTTTGAACATTTTTAGCTCTTTGATGAAGAGGCCATATCCATTTCGCAATCAGCATGGAACATGCCTACCTCAGGCTCTCTTTCTCACTCGCTGATGAGAAAACAGGAGGAAGTCCTTAGGTCTCTCAGAAGATGGACGCATGAGTCCAGAAGAAGTATCAAATCACGCACCGCGGCTATTCAGCGGGAGTTGACCTCTGTCCAATCTTCTATCAGCTCGAATGGGAGGATGGATCCCCTTTTCGAGGCCCTTACTCGGAGAGACCGGGCTATTCGTAATGATTATTCTGTCGTCCTTTCAGAGGAAGAAATCTATTGGAAGAAACTATGTAAGATTAATTGGCTCAGCCTGGGAGATTACAACTACAAATTCTTTCATCTGTTGGCTACCATAGCTAAGAACAGAAAGAACATTGCATGTCTCCAAAGGACAGATGGAAGCGGGACGTCTAACCACATTGAGATCGAGAACGAGGTTAGCGGTTTATTATCTAACCTCCTGAATCCTTCCGTAGAAGAAAGCCCTCCTTCCCCAGACGATTTCACCATGCTAGAAGAATTCCTCCAGAACCTTCCTAAACTCGCACCACGGGAATACGCCTCTCTGGACACGCCCCTCTTGGAGTCTGAACTCAAAGCGGGAGTTTTTCAGACGGGGGCCAACAAAGCCCTGGGGCCAGATGGGTTCGTGGTCGAATTCTACCAAAAAAACTGGGATATGGTAGGCAAATAGCTGGTCAAGACTGTCCATGCCTTCTTCCACACAGGCCATCTGCTGAGAGAAATCAACAGAACCTATGTCATTCTTATCCCGAAAAAACCTGATGCGGCTAAAGTTGGAGATTTTCGCCAATAAGCCTTTGTAACACAACCTACAAAATCATGTCTAAAGTCCTGGCCAATAGACTGAAGAAAGTGATGAGCTTGCTTATTTCTGAGAATCAGAGCGCCTTTGTTGCAAATAGGCAAATCAGTGACAACATTCTGATTGCCCACGAAACCATTGAATACATCACACACCAGAAAACAACCAAACAAGGGTCTGTGGCAATTCAGCTTGACATGAACAAAGCCTTTGACAGAGTTAACTAGGCTTTCCTGAAAGCGACTCTGAAAGCCATGAGCTTCGGGGGTGTTGTTCACAGCCTACATCCTTGAATGCATTTCCTCGCTCTCCACAGCTGTGGTCATTAACGGTAATCCCACCCCCTTCTTCAATCCGACTCAGGGTCTACGTCAAGGAGATCCCCTCTCTCCATTTTTGTTTATCATGTTATCCCAAAACCTTTCTTCGGCTATGGAAAAGGCTGGCAAGGACAGGCTCATCGAAGGGATAAAGGTCAGTCGATACTCTTCGGCTTTCTCGCACCTTCTGTTCGCCAACGACTCCTTTTTATTCCTCAAGTACAGCAAAGAAAGAGCGGAGAAAGTCAAGACTATCCTTGATCAGTACTGTAGGCTTTCTGGTCAAAGAATCAATCTCCAAAAATTATCAATCGTGGCCAGCCCCAGAATTTCCCAAGATGCTGTTACGAGTATAGGAAACTTGTTCGGCATCCTATTAGTCCAGAAGATTGGAACCTTCCTTGGATCCTTTCTCGATTTCTCTCTCCCTAAATCGGTCATCTTCAAAGGCATTATTGATAGATTCCTGGCGTTGCTGAACACCTGGAAAAGAGGTTCGCTGAGCTTTGCAGGTCGATGTACTCTGATCTGATCTTGTCTTCAGGCCATTTCTACTTATATCTTCACGGTGTTCAGGCTCCCGGCTTATTTCTTCAAGAAAGTTCAAAGAATCATTTCCTCGTTCCTGTGGAAGAACTCAGAAGGAAAGGGTATATACTGGAAGGCGTGGGACTTACTCTGCACCCCGATGTCCCAGGGAGAATTGGGATTTAGGGATATCAAGATGTTCAACCAATCCCTTCTGGCCAAAACAACGAACCGTATCCGATACAATCACCTCTCTCTTTGTAGTAAGGTATTACAAGGAAAATACTGCCACAACCGACCGTTCCTGGAGCCAAAAGTGGTCACTCTTCCTCGTGGGGATGTAGGAGTATCATTTGGGGAAAAGATCTTCTATTGGACGGCTTAAGATGTAAATTAGGAGACGGCACAAATATCGACCCTATCACTGATCTCTGGTTTGAAGGACAGATTGCTCGCCACACTGAGGATCCGTCGCTCCCCCGCTCAACGCACTCAGTACGAGACGTAGTTTTTCCAGGGATTAAGGAATGGAACATCTCTCTCCTTCAGGCCATCTACACGCCCCAGGAAATTAAGTCAGTCTTGTGTATCCCGAACACTCTTCAGAACGATCAGAGGTTGTGGTGGTCTGACCCATCGGGCCTGTTCACTATTAAGTCTACTTATCAGCTGGCCAATTTTACCCAGGACTCTTCCAACGCCAGTAGCTTGTCACCGCAGGACCTTCATTCCTGGAATTCCCTCCGGAAGTTGCATCTTCCTCCTAAAAGTATTGTCTTTCTCTGGAAGATCTTTTGGGATATTCTGCCGACCAAACAAAACCTGAGGAGACGGAATATTGTTTCGGTCCATTCTGAGTGTCCTCGCTGCCCCTGCTTGGAGGAGACTCAAGACCACCTCTTTCTGCACATCCCAAGCGCAGTGGATATTTGGAAAGATTCGGATCTTAAGGATCTTTTTGCCTCGTCGCATGGTTTATTTTTTTCTGATTTTTCTGCTATTCTAGCATGGATTTCAATCTCTAATCAGGTTCAGGTCAAGTACTCCCTCATTCTTTGGCACATATGGCTTCATCGGAACGCAGCAGCAATGGAAAACGAATTCATTCCACCTGCTGCGTCCCTTTTAGCCATCAAGGATCTCTCCTTAGCCATCAAGAAATCCCACCTGCTCCTGAACACTTACTACCCAAGGCCCAATAACAGTAGAAGTTCAGAAACGCTTATCTGGTACCCAAACAGTCTAATCGCTCTTCTGCCTGGGAGAAACGACGAGGTTACATTCCATGTCGATGCAGCATGGAAAGATGGACACTCATTCTGTACGGCAGCCTGGACGTCGGAGGCCCCCCCTTGGAGATTAGGCCATGCAGTTTTCTCGGCAGCCAGCCCACTGCAAGCCGAGACTAGAGGTATCTTACATGCCCTGCTATGGTTCAGTGCTAAAATCTGTCCAATATCAAAACTATACAGTCTCGAGAGAGCTTATCTGTGTTCTCAGGGGACAAGAAGATCACGCAAATCCATGGGGAAGTACTGGACATTAGGCGTAAGACTTGTTTAATTTTAAATTGCTCTATGCAATTTGTTAAGCGTGGTAATGTTGCAAAAGCTCGTGATCTGGCCAAAAAGTTGTATTCTCTCATTTCGTTAATATAATTTGCTTGTTCTCAAAAAAAAAAAAAAACTTCATTAGGAATTACTTCATATACATGTGTATATGGCCGTCCTAAGCCACCGAGGGTGAACTAGAGCTGCATTTTCGGTTAGAACCAAACCAGTGGAAGCCAAACCGGTCAGTTTCGGTTCAGTTAGTCGGTTTTTTTGTTGAATTCGGTTCGCTTTAACTGGAAACGAAGTTTTCGTATTTCCGGAATCGGACCGGAACCGTGAACCGAAACCGGTTGGATTTACCGGTTCGGTTCCGGTTCTGAACCGGTTCTGGACAGTTTTTTCTTCTTCTTCTTTGCTTTAGGGTTGTTTTTGGTAAATAATAATTGTAAAAACATAAAATTAGACAAATAATCAAACAAAGGAAACAAACTTGTATTGTTAATAAAGATATAAAATGTTAGAAAAAATTGCATCACTATAGTTTAAGTACATCCCAACTAGGTTGGCACCAACTAAACTACCAATCATTTGAATTTTTCTAACTTACATACGAACTTATTGAAATGGGAACTCATTTTTTCTAAATATTTTCTTGATCTAGCAGAGTGTCCACGCCTATTCCCAATTCTTGATAAATTTCGCTCACGGCCACGTCCAAAGGGTGTAGGTCTTGTGTGCGGTTGATGGAGTCGCTCCAATCCTTTGAGCATATGAGTACCTCCAACATCCCCGAAGTTAGACACGATCTTTTCTCCGACAACACTCGCTTACCTGCACTAAAAGTTGATTCCGACGGGACTATAGAAGGGAGGGGATAGTAAATCACGTGCCATAATAAAAACAATCGGATAGGTGGTTCATCATTTGTCCGCCAAGCGAGCACATCTACTTGTTCTATTTCTTCCTCGGTTTGTTGTAAGAAATAATTTTAGTTAATGTAAATCAATAATTCGGAGATGCAATTCGACCCGGTGGAGGTGGTTTGTCTACTATTATAGAAAGAACCCATTTTTTCCTTACCCCTACCTCTCGGATCCCTCGATAATGCTTTAGAACATTCATTACCAATACAAAACCTGGCAACATATTTTTCATACATAACATTAAGAGTTTGTTTAACTTCTTCAAAAGTGGGTGATATCACTACTATGTTATTATCGGTACTCATGTTTTCCCCAATTTTTTATAGCATAAAACTTGTTGTTTCATCCTTACACCTTGGGTCCAAAATACTTGCCAAACAAAATTTCTTCGTGAAAGGGTGTTTCTATCAAATTTTGCATATGCTCTAACGCACTATCACATGCCGATGCATTGTCAAAAGTCATTGATGTAATTCGTTCACTAATACACTACTCGTTAAAAACATCGACTATAGTTTCTCCCATGTTTATACCGTTGTGAGGATATGGAACTTCTCGAAATGCAATAACACATTTTTGTAAATCCCAATTTGGGTCAATGTAGTGTGCGGTGAAAAAATATATCATTTATTATTTCTACCGGACCACATATCGGAAGTGCAAGCAATTGTAAAATTAGAATCTAAAATTTCTGCATAATTTCCGCTTTCCTCTGACTATATAGAGCAATTATATCATTCCTAGTAGTATTTATACCTATATGCCTATGACTCGGACAAAAAGCTGTTTGGATCATTTGGTTCCACTCTACGTCATCGGCCATATTAAGTGGTTTTTCGGTAGCGGTGATATAATGAGCTATTGCATTTCGTGCCCTACCTTCATCGTAAATAAAAGTAACTACGTTACCGTGTGCGTCGTATCCTAGTTGTGTTTGGACCAACGGGTCACCTACGGCGGGTGTATCACGCAAAAGATTGTGTTTATTTTGTAAATGTTTTCTCAATGATCCTAATCCACCGGTCGAATGATATACAAATGATTTTTTTACAATGATTGCAAATGGCCCTAAATTTTGGTTTACCTTTGTCGTCTACGCCATGGGGTATTTTTTCCCTATGATCCCAAACGGCGCTTCTTTTACTACCACCCTTACGCGTTCTTTTATTAGCACCTAAATTCGGATCATTTTCGTCTAAGCCACCAAAATCCTTAGAGGCACCTTCGCCAAATAATTCTTCGAAATCATCATCAATAGTCATGTCTACGTTAACGTTCTGAGAAGAGGAAGCCATTTTTTCTTAGAAAAATTGGATGAAAAAAATAAAATTTAGCAAATAAGTAACTAATAACAAGGGCTAACACAATATAATGCACAATTAAAAATAAAACTTACAAACTCCAAGAATAAATCTTGAAGGAGGAATGCCGAATGTGTATGAATTATGATGGAGTAGAGTTACTTTTTTTGCTTCACAATTGATGAGGAACTCCAAGAAAGTCACAATGTTGGAGAAGGATTGGAGGAATGCTTCACAATTTTGGAACTTAGAACTTGGAATGTATGAGAGAGTTTGAGAGAATTTGAGAGAGATAGAGAATAATGGAAGTGTTTGAGTGAGAAAAAATGGTTGAATGGGTTGGGCATTTATAGAAGAGTGAGGAAGGAGAGGGGGTTGAGTGAAAAAAAAATGAAGCCAAACGGCCGAAAAAACAGTCACTGACTTGATGGTGACCCATCATAAGTTCAGAATTGTTTGAAAAGTCGGTTGGAACCGCCGGTTCCGGTTCAGTTCCGAACCAGTTCCGGTTACGGTCCCTGTTCCTAATTCCTATAAACCGAACCGTACCCGATACATACACGACTCTGGTCCGGTTTCGGTCCCATATATTCGGTTCGGTTCACGGTTCGGAACCGGTCGGTTAAACCGGTTCGGTTTTAACCGGAACCGCCGGTTTAACCGAACCGAAACGCAGCTCGGTGAACATTGTGCCATCGAGCGTGAACATTCTGAGTTCCTGCTTCACAAGCATCTCCTTGCGATGGTTTTCTTCTAACAAAATGCTTAAACTTGAACGAAATAAACGCAGCTCATCTGGTACGTAGTTCAGAAAATTATATTAGTAGTTTGGTACCACTTATGTCAGACACAATTAGTTTATCCGGAGTCATGTAACTCGACCAGGATGTGTAGATTATCTCTTCTGTTATTGTTTGTGGTCGGAAACTGAGATCAAGAATATAAATATCCACAAAAGATAATATGATTCCAGAAACCTTGAGGATAAGAAGGAACCACCATACAAAAACTCAACCAAACAACCCAGTACAAAAACAATCACCATACAAAATATCCAACTTTACTCGTATTAAACTTGGTTCACAATGATCTAATACACGTCATACTACATTGATTCTTAATTTACTTCAATGTACTCGCTTGAATTTGTGTTACCGGAAGAATAGCCAGTACTAGAGCCTCACTTAGATAAGGGATAAGAGAGATATGTATAGTTTTGTACCTCTTGCTCCATCTATATTCCGTGTTTGAGTGTAGGGTATGAGCAGTTACTAAACTCGTTTTCTTATTCCCAACCATCTTTTTGGTTTACAATGACAAAGGAGAAGACGTCATGTAAAAGGGAGTAGTGAACATAGTTAGTAAAATGCGGTACGAAAATAAAATGCAGTACGATATATAAGATTATTATAAAATCATTTGTGAAAAGTCCGTTACTTAAAAAGTTGTGCTGAAAATACGAGATAAGCATGATTCGAGTTTTCAAAAGTTGTAAGTGTAAAAAATTCGTAGGGTAGTTATTAATCCGTGAATTAAAATACGGACATGTTTCTTAGTATTGTAGTAATAACACACGTAGTGTGTTCTTATGTCCCATATTGCCATAATTTATCGTTTTGTTCGAATATATTGACTTAAGTTGTAAACTATGAACTCTTTTAATTTTAATTATGATAATATTTATTGAGTCATATACTAACATATTTTTATTCAAAAATATGCTAATTAATGTACTTATTAAAATAATTTCAAACAAAAATGATAATGTATGCAAGGGAAATATGAGAATGATCTGAACGCGTACCTGCAATAGATAAGAACAACCAACGAAGCATAATGATCAATAGTAAGAGGTTATGGACAAGGGTAAGAGTAAGCCAATTCAAATATATGTGAGTGAGACAGTAAGCAAGAGGGTGAATGATCCTTAAAGATCCGAACCTCTATCAGATGACAACTATATATATATTTATATATATATATATATAATATATATATATATATATAAATATATATATATATATTTATATATATATATACTAGTCATAATACAACCGTTATGAGGACTTACATAACCGCAAGGGACGGTTATATAACTGCCTCGCACACGTTTACGGTCGACTGTATATATAAGCGAGTGTTTCGCAATCCTTTCAGATAACTGACAAGGGTCGTACGCGAGCGTAACTATAGCTCGCGCCCTACGAGCCTTAATCTAGCCTCCAAATCACTTAGGCTCCTTGACTCCCGTATAATTCATATGCGAAGGACCCCGACTTACAATCCCATATAAGAGAGAGAAAGAAAATGATGAAAGTGTGCAATACCTTTTAGAGTATTGATAGTCTTACCGATGGTTGCCACATGGGTGACAGTTGATGTACCTAAAATGCATTATCTACAGATACTAACTATGTTATTTATAAAAAGTACCGCACCTTCACTAATGTTGGTATCCATTTTTTAAGGGGTATGCATTATTCTAAAATCAGGTTGTTTGTCTCCAAAAAAAAAAAATCAAATAGTATTCTCATGCTTTTTAACACGCCATACTGATATCCGCGTAAATTTATATCACAAACTAAAACGGTTCAAATTTCAAGAAATTGAAATATCTTTTAAACTTTTGGATCAAATGATTCTTGTCTGTTAGATTGGACCCTTTTTTGGAAATGTTTTTGAAATATTTTAGCGGGAAATACTTTTAATACTAAAAATGTATCTTTCAATGATTATTTTTTAAGACTGTTCAAATTTCAAGAAACTGAAATGTTATGAGAAAAACCCACTCCTGCCAATTGCCAATTCCCCCCAGGTTAATTTTGAGTTCTCTGTGTCTAGAGAGAGAGAGTACCCTGTGAGTTCTCTGTGTCTTGTTTCTAGCAAGTTTTGATGTTCGTCCATTCGCTCGTTTCTTCTCAGTGACGATTTCGGACTCAAGTAGATCAGAAGAAGAGGTATGTAGAGGAGAATCAGAGGTTCCAATCGACCTCTCGGAAAAGCTCCATAAGGTTAATATCAGGTCGGATGAGGAGATAGTTTTCCATGAGGAGGAAGTTGAATCCATCTTCGCTGCCGGCGGCTTCAGCGTTGTTGGCAGAGTCCTCACTCACAAAAGCATCAATCTCACCAGCCTCGGGAGAACTTTTGGTCCGCTGTGGGGCTCGCCGGAGGGATTTCTAGTGGAAGAGCTCAACAAAGGAATCTTCAAGTTCTCCTTCAAAAATGAAAAGGACATGGAAAGGGTCATGAAGGGAAGGCCTTGGTTTTTTAAAAATCAGCTTCTGGTACTCTCGCACTGGGATCTAGCCATAGGAGTTTCTTCGGCTTGCTTAAGCTTTTCTCCTTTGTGGATTCAAATGTGGGAGATGCCTCCAAGTTACTGAACTGATAGCTCTGTTAGAAAGATTGGGGCTAAGATTAGAGAAATTTTAGAAGTCAAAATACCCCAAAAAACTTCGGTGGACGGAAAATTTGTCCGGCTAAACGTCAATTTTGATGTTAGAAAGCCATTAACGAGGAGCCTGAAAGCTAAGCTGATGAATATCGGCTCCTTTGGGGTTAGTTTCAAATACGAGAGGCTTCCTCTTATTTGTTTTTACTGTGGTGTTCTTGGGCATGAAGTTGCCATTTGTGAGAAAAAAGCATCTGATTTGGCTACGGGAACAATAAGGGAGGAAGGTTTTGGTCTATGGCTTAGAGCGAAGCCGCTTGAGGAACTCTGGGCTCCGGCGACGGCCAATGCTGTTCTCAGTCCTGCAAGTTTTCGCTTGCCAGGAGATTTACCGGTGTTACCTCATTCGCCGCTGTTAGTCAACTCGCCGGAGAAGATGAAAAGGTGCATGGAACTTGAAGCGTCAAGGCCCGTGGGGAACATCTCAAATCCCGAAGAAGAGACAACTTTAATTGCAGCTATTGGGAAGAGCTTACAGCTTGATACCTCGATGGAGAAGAATTTTGAAAATCTTGCAGTTTTGGCTGGAGCTTCAAATGGGTCGATTCACTCCGAGGCCTGTCCACTTGATAATCAAAAATTGCATTGCTTTGAAAGCCCAGAAGATGAAGCCCATTTAACTAATTTCTCGAGTCCATGTAACCAATCTGACCCAGAACCATTAGTTGAAAGAGGTCAGCAGCCAAACATTAGTGAAAGCTCTTTTGACAATTATGCCCCTCCTCTTAAAAGAGTTGCTGAGAAAGAGGATTGTCAAGACTCAACCCTAATTGAGAACTCGATAAATCAGATGGAGGTATAAGGCTGCAGTTGAAGAAGAACAATGGGAATAAGTGGAAAAGGATGGCCAGAGAAGTCAATCAATTTGCTGAAAAGAAGGATTATGATGGAAGGTTGGACTGCAAACAGAAGCGAAGGCTTGATAGAGAAGTTGGAAGCATGTCTTTGGAGATAGAGATGGAGGATGCCAATATTTCTAAAAGAAGTAAAAAACAGGAATGCTATGAGCTTGATGGAGGAAATCGGGTGGAGGAAGACAGCCCTAAATGGCCCCCTCCGGCCCAATGAAGCTTATGACATGGAATTGTCAAGGTGCGGGGAGGCCCTTGACAATTTGTCAATTCAAAAAGGCTTTCAACCTATTCCTCCCGGAGATCGTTTTCTTGAGTGAAACAAAGCAGAAAAGTCACTTTATGATAAAAAAATACTGTTGTAATGGGAAGCTCTACAGCTTGTGGGTCGATCCAATTGGCCTTGCTGGAGGGATTGGGGTTTTATGGAGGAGCAACCTGAGTTTTAAGGTATTAAAGTTGTGTAGTTTCTTTATTCATGGCTTGTTGGATTCTGGTAACCGCAGTTGGCACATCATTTACAAGAAGAGCGAACATCAACTCAGTGTTCTAAAATCGTATTTATTGAATGTCCCGGAGGAGTTTATTGTCAGGGGTGATTTTAACGACCTCTTAGATCCATCTGAAAAAAGGAGAGGGCAGTCTAGGAGCTTGCAGTCTTGCGAATTACTGTGTAACTTTGTGGAAGATTGCAACTTGATTGATATAGGTTTTGAGGGGTATCCTTTCACCTGGTGGAACAAAAGAGAAGGGTTCTACGGCATTGAGGAAAGGATTGGCAGGTGTCTAGCTTCTCAGGCCTGGACTTCACAGTTTCCAAATGCAGCTCTTTACCATCTTTTGGCATTCGGCTCAGATCACTGTATTATTATGTTGGATACTTGTCCTTCTCAACTTCAGGTCAGAAAGAAAGTTTTCAAATATCAAGCATTTTGGAGCTAAAAGGAGGACCTTTCTGATATTGTTAGAGGTGCTTGGTCCTCTGAGCCCCATGGTTACCAGTGGTTTAAAGTGCAGCAAAAACTCAAAGAGTGTAGAAGGAGGCTCATTATCTGGAGCAATACCCTCAACAAAGGTCTTTGCAGTCAAGTCAAAAATAAGGAGGATGAATTTAAAAAGATGAAATTGCAAGGAAGAGATGCTGATACAGACTAGCTTATGAAGTTGGAGCTGGAACTTGAGTCTTTGTGGAGAGAAGAAGAGGACTTCTGGAAGCATAAATCAAGAGTGGACTGGCTTGATTCTGGTGACAAAAATACTACTTTCTTCCACTCAGTGGTTAAGCAAAGAAGATCTAGGAATCATATTCTTGGGGTCTTTAACGCGGAAGGTATATGGTGTTCTAAAGCTGATGAAGTCAAAGCTGAGTTTCAATCTTTTTATACAAAATTATTATGTGAGAAGGAAGATGGAGATATATGGCCTATTGTTACTAATGTGAATAGAATGGTGACTAGGGAGATGAATCATTTGCTCACTAAGCCCTTCACAGACTTAGAGATCAAGGAAGCTTGCTTTGATATGGCTCCTGACAAGGCTGCTGGCTATGATGGGTTCTCGGCGAGATTTTATCAAGACCATCGGGAAACAATTGGAAATGATGTTTGTAATGATCTAAGGGAATTCCAAAGTTCAGGTAAGCTTCTAAAGAGTGTTAAGATCACTCAAATTTCCCTTACCCCCAAGGTTCATTGCCCCACACAAGTCAAGGATTACAGACCTATTAGCTTGTGCACTACTTTGTACAAGATTCTTGCTAAGTCCTTGGCCAATAGATTGAAGGTGGTGTTGGACTCTCTCATCTCTGAACCTCAAAGTGCTTTCATTAGCAACAGAATTATTTCTGACAACATTCTTATTGCTCACGAAGTTCTTCACTGGATAAAGAACAAGAGAGATGGGAAGCATGGTTGGATGGCCCTTAAGCTTGATATGTTTAAAGCTTTCGATAGGGTCAAATGGGAATATTTGGAGGCAATTATGTTCAAAATGGGATGTTCGCCAACATGGATTAATTGGATCATGGTCTGCATCAAATCTGTGAGCTTCAAATTAATTGTCAATGGGGAAGTTGGAGATTTTATTGTTCCTAATAGGGGCCTTAGACAAGGTAACCCTCTTTCTCCGTATCTTTTTGTTATTTGTGATGAAGGGTTGTCTTCCACTCTTAAATACTTTGAAAGGCAAAAATGGTTTTCATGAGTGAAGATTGCTAAAAACAGCCCCTCAATTAATCATCTTTTATTCGCGGATGATTCAATCTTATTTTGCAGAGCCACTGTTGCAGATTGCAGTGCAGTTAACAAGGTTTTGAAGCTTTATGAAGCTGCCTATGGATAGTCAATCAATAGAGAGAAGTCACAACTACTTTTCAGAGTACTAGCTCTCTTCTGAGGAACTTTTTGCAGTCTTACATGAATATCTCCAAGGAGTTTAAGGACAGCTTTTATCTTGGGTTACCTGCACTCACTGGGAGGTCAAAAAATCAGACTTTAAAGTACATTGTGGAGAGATTTCAAAAGAAGCTCAGTGGATGGAAAGAGACTTCTCTTAGCACTGCTGGCAGAGAAGTCCTTGTTAAATCTACCCTCTCTGCTTTGCCTGTTTATGCAATGTCGTGCTTTTTTTTTTCCTAAAAATCTTTGCAGTCAAATGTCTTCCATTATCGCTAACTTTTGGTGGGGTTGCAAGGATGAAAATGAAAGGAAAATTCATTGGAGATCTTGGGATTACCTCTGTAAAAGCAAGGAGGATGCTGGCATGGGTTTTAGAAATCTGCATCTCTTTAATGTCTCCCTGCTTGCTAAATAGGCTTGGAGGCTTGTGGATGGTTGAAGCTCTCTGTTAAAAAAGATCTTCAAAAGCAAATATTTTGCAAATAGCTCATTTTGGTTGGCTAAAGTTCCCTCTTCAAGCTCTTGGGTGTGGAGAAGTATCATTGAGCGAAGGAAAGCTATTAAGGATGGATGGAGGTGGATTGTTGGGAATGGTGAGAAGATTGACATCTGGAAAGACCCTTGGCTTCCAAGACCAGGGAACATGCGTGTTATCTCCCAAAGAAAGCAGCATTGTAGTGTTTCTAAAGTAAGTTAGTTAATTGATCATGATTCCAGGCAATGGAAGGTTAGTTTTGTGCATGAAATCTTTGATGAGGAAGAGGCAAAAACTATCTTATCATTACCTGTTGGATCTCATCTTTGCATTGATAAGAGAATTTGGTGCCATTCTAAAAATGGAGTTCTTTCAACCAAATCTGTCTACTTTTATCTTCTGTACCAGAACCAATTTAAAAATGGCTTTTCTGATGGTGGCAGCTCTAGTTGTGGTTTTTATTGGAAGAACTTATGGAGTCTCAGGGTTCAGCCAAAAATCAAAGTTTTTCTTTGGAAGTGCCTTAATGGCTGCATCCCAGTTTTGTCTACTTTGGTGAGGAGAGGAGTGAAGAATATTACAAATGTTTGTTATCTATGTGGTGACAGTGTGGAGACTGACATTCATGTTCTGAAAAATTGTTACTTTTCTAGATCAGTCTGGGCTCTTTCTCCTCTCAGATTCATGTTATTGGCTCCTGCTGATGTTTCTATTGTCCATTGGTGGTTATTTGTTAACGAATCTGCTAATGATATGAAGGAGAAAGACATTATTCTGAGAATTTTTGCTCAAACTTGCTGGGAAATCCGGAAAGGAAGGAATGACAAGATTTTCAGAGATATTCAATGGTCTCCCTGGCAGATGCTTCGAAGGCTTTATCAAAATTGTATGAATTTTATGATAACTCTCTCAGTGTTAAGCCAAGCTTTCACCCTGATCCTGTTTCTGACTTCTCTGATGGCTGTGAGGTGAAAATTTACACTGATGCAGCCTTGAATGCTCTTGTTGGTCTTGGTGGGGTAGCTAATGTTTTTCAGAGCAGTGATGGTAAATCCCTCTTTAAGTTTTCCAGGCCAATTAGATGCATATATGACTCACTGATATTGGAAGGATTGACAATTAGAGATGCTCTTATTAATTCCAGGAATCTGCACTATAAGAGAATTGCAATTTTCTCTGATTCAAAGTTGATGGTAGACAGTTTGAATTCTTCAAATGGTCCCTCTTTTGCTTCATTTTGGGCTTTAGTTCAAGATTGCAAGCTTCTAGCCTTGGAGTTTGATTTCTGTGTTTTTTGTTTTGTTAAAAGAGAAGCTCACGCCTCTGCTCATTTGTGTGCTAGAGCTGTTGTTAGTAGCTCCCCTGCTTGTTGGGGTTATTCCTCTTGTAGTCTGCTTGGCTGTTTTAGCCTTTTTATTGAATGAATTTCTCTTTTTCCCAAAAAAAAAATGTTATGAGAATTTTGAGAGTATTGCGCTCTTGAACACATAACACTAAACGAAAGCATTTCAAAAATCAGACGAGAATGTATATTAATTTAATTATTTGGAGATGTGCCTTCCGGCACGGACTCTCCCCTCTCTCTCTCTCTCTCTCTCTCTCTCTCTCTCTCTATATATATATATATATATATATATATATAATAGTTTGATCTAATATTTGTAGTTTTATATATATATATATATATATATATATATATATATATATATATATATAATAGTTTGATCTAATATTTGTAGTTTTTTGTAATAATTGTAGTTTCTTTATATATAAAAGCAAGGAAACGACCTCTCCTTGCGCCACATGTGCAAATAAAAAGCATTCCTATTATGACATTTTTCATGTATTTTTGCATGTGGCATACATGTGTAATGTATCTGCCAATCTATTCATGACAAGTCAGCATTTTAATACATGTAATCATCCAATCTGTGCATTTCATTAATAAAATAACTCTTAACCCTTATTATTCACTTCCCAATGCATGCATTGAGAGTCAAAATTTACTAACACTCATAATTTCTCTGTGGAATAGGTTTAATTCATTGTACTCACTGGAAGCTACCAGATTTCCATATCATTCAACGAACATGAAATAAAATACTATAATGTCTTCAATTGAACATAGCACAGCTTTGATTCAATGAATTGGATTTAGAGAAAAAACTCTTTTAATGTAATGGAAAAATATAAAAGCAAAGAATAAGAGATACATGCTCATACAGCTTAGAGGAAAAAATAACCAAAAGCAAAATGACAACTGAGAAAAGAGACTGGCAAGAAAAAGAAAACAGTGTAAAACAAGAAATGTCAATGTGACCTCTTTTGATGCCGAATTACAATCGGGATCCAAACATCTCGTCATAGATAGCACATGTATATTTTTGTTGACTACGCTTCTACCCTAAACTGTTTTAGTTTGGTGCAGTAATGCCCTGAGTAAGATACAAATGTGATAGGACATTTTTAATTTGTGCCATGTTATTAATAACTGTACTCTAACAAATCCCTCAAAAATTATGCATAAAACTTGTGCTTGTTTTGAACTTTGAATATCAGCCAGCTACAAATACAACTGGGTGTTCTATTTCATTATTCTTGCTTCTTCTGTTTATCATACATTTGCGATTTCTGCCATCCAATATGAGGAGGAATTGATGCATGACAACAGAGTGATCCAATCATGGAGCCAGCTGCAATTCTCGATTTCTACGGTTTGAGCCATAATAGTTAAAGAGGTACGCCCAAATGACCAACTCCATTTTTAGATGAGCCTCTTCCTCTTATCCTTCTCAACCAGAAAACAATTTAACATGAATCAGAGTTATTCTCTCTTTTATTCATTATTTTGTTAGACACCACTATACTTTCCTTCTCAATTAGGATAGAATAGTTATGTACATTTCAGTTACTCCTACATTGTAAACGAAAAGTCCTTTAAGTTCCTCCACATAAATTTTTATGGATGACCTTTTAGTTCATGATTATTCTAAAAAATCAAATATTTGCTGGTTTGCTTATTTTCAACTTTGAATTTGTTCTCGAAATTTGATGTTTACGGATAGCATTTGCATGTTGTTGGTGTTTGTTCCTCTTACAATGAGACAAGGAAGAATGATTAAAAGTTATTTAGTAATGGTTTTCGAGTAGTAATGTTTTGATAAAAATCATGCATGGAATAGTGAAGAGAGATTATTAGAGCAAATGGTGTCTTGACTTTATAAAGTGACGAGTCTATATAAATTCACATCGTCCGTCCTGTAAGAATGACATCATTTGCCATTAGGATCAAGATCTTTGAGGCATTTCTCCAACAGCAAGGCCATTTCAATTCCTCAAACTTGAATAAAACCTTCCGATCTTGGATTCCAAACTAAACAGTTTTTCAAATGTCGTGTGCAGTACGTTACATGTTGGGAAGGACTTCTAAAATTGTTCTTCACGGTTTGAAAATGTATCAAAGATTCAAGACAATTTTGGAGACCATTTGGATTTTTCTTCATGTTCTTAGTCCATTTGGATTAGCTCATTTTCTAATTGGTCAAATTTTTATTTAGGTTCACTCTCCGTCCGCACACTTTGTTCAGTTTAGTGATTTCCCAATACTAATACCCTACACGTGCAAGAAAATGTGATTAGTAGAGGTTAGAATTTTTGTCAGTAGAACTAAATGGCGTTCAAAGGGATTCTTTAGACTACTTATCTATACACTCATTCTTTTTATTTATTAATCTATTTGCTCCTAAATAAACTCACTGATTCAAGACATCCACTACAACAAATTGTTTCTTCAGCGACATATTTTTGTACCACGAAAATAAAATCGTCACAAATAGAAGATTTTGGCGACGATTGTTTCCAATTGTCACAAAATGATATTTTATAGCGACGAGAATCATAATTTGTTGCAAAAATTGTTGCCAAAAAGTGGGCGCCAAAATTTTCTTCCCCGCCAAAACTTTGGCAACGGACTTGACGTGGCTAAAAGATTTGGTAACATTTGATTTCTTCACCCAATGTATGAAATTGGTAACAACAGTATTTGGTACCAAAATGTTACAACAAAAGTTATTGGCCACGAACAAATACTGCTAACAAGAAAATTACTTTGCAACAAAGGTTTGCCTATTGTAACTTAACTAGTCCAGACATAAACAACATGTCATTAATTGTGATAATAAATCTTTATTTAACAATTTTTTTAATAAGATTTGATGATCCCTATTTCCAAAAATTGGCACAGTAAGAATATACTATAAATGTTGGATAACGAAGTGCCATAGTCCTCAAAATACATCATTTTCTTCGAACAATTTCAAATTAGTTTCTACCATGTCTAATTCCTTTTAGGAGATTTAGCCTGTTTAATTTTAGTAACGTCACAAATAATGTTCGCATACTTTTTATAAAATTATTTATTTATAAGAAAAAAATAGATTACATGATTAGAACTTATGTAATTCTTTTTAAAGGACCTACCGGGGAGATAAGGCGACATTCCCCGCGTTTTATTAATAAAAAATTGGGCTTCCAACCCGTATGTAATATCGGGGAAGATCGGGACTACTTTCAAAATAAATTAAACCGAAATGATATGTGAGTACTTGTTCTTTTTTTATGTTGGGGCTTTCCCAGAAAGGAAATAAATTTGCTTTATGACTTTGTTTTAAAAAAAGGCTTATACACTTTAGTTTTTAAATAATAAAAGAAAATTATTTAAGTTGCTAAGCTGTGATAGAAACAAGAGGTGCGGGCAAGATGGTTCGATCACCATTGATCGCATTCCCTATAAATGAGCGGAAGTTTTTTTAGTACTTTGTTGACTTCTTTTTTTTTTTTTTTTTTTTTGCAAAACAGCCTGTTTTATTTAATAATAGTGGGCTTTGTCTTTGACCCATAATGCATACAAGCTGTGTGGGCAAATAATGGCCCAAAATGAAACAACAGTACATCCCAAGCCCATCTTTGCAAGCTGATGGGCAAGGGTATTTTCGTCCTTTCTACACCACATAACCCTAGCTGTTATAAGCGTCTGGAGAGTTCTGTGAGCCTCAGAAACCACTCGTTCTCTTTCAGAAACGCCGAATGGCTCTCCATGCCTTCTCCCAAGTTTGTCCACCAGAGATTTTGAGTCTGATTCACATAGCAAAGTCGTGAATCCGCGAGATCTAGCTAACAGGATCGCCATCTTGAAGGCGTATGCTTCAGCTATTGTAGAATCCGATGAGAAGGGTATCGGAAACGCCATACCCAAAATGAAATCACCGTCACTGTTTCGAATGATAGCTCCTCCTCCAGATCTTCTACTTTCCTCATCAATCGAAGCATCGACGTTCAATTTGAGAAGGCCCGGAGGTGGGGGGTTCCAGTTCGCCGGAGTTGGAGCAATCTGTGTTCCTGCATGGCTCAATCCCAAATCAAGATAAGTAGATCCTTTGAAATCAGATAGAGTAGAGAGAGCTTGATTCAAAATAGAATGATAATCTTGTTTTTCATTTCTGAAAGCTCTTCTGTTCCTTTCAAGCCAAATATTCCAAAAAATATAACACAGAAGGTCTCTTTTTTCAGATTGAAGATCCAAGAACAAGTGACGGAGTCTGATTTTAAAAGGGAGTTCATTGAAGGGGATTTGAATATCCACAAAAGCTGAAGAAAATATCTCCTGTAACCAGCTGCAGTCAAGAAACAGATGATTTGAATCTTCATCTGCAATGTTGCAAAAACAGCAGTGTTGAGGTAAAATGATACCCTTCTTCAAAAGATTGTTTTTTGTAGCCAAACAATTGTTAGCCATTTTCCAGATAAAAATTTTGACTTTATTCTGAATTTTGCTTTTCCAAATAATTTTCCAGAAACTGTCAATTTTATTTTGAGAAGAAGCAGTATGATTTTGCAATTGTTTCTGACAAGTGGAAGATAAAGCTACATAATACGCAGTCTTAACAGTGTAATTGCCGTCCTTAGTTTGAGACCAAACATAGTTATCTTGGTTAAGAGGAGAACTAAGTGGTATCTGGATAATAGCCATAGCTTCATCCTCAGAAAAGTTTTGAAAAATCAGGTCATGGTTCCAAGTAAAGTCAGGTTTAATAAGGTCTGAAACATGAGATTGGTCTGGTAGAGTATGGAGACTGTAAGGTTTGCGGCCAAAACCTATAGGTACCCATCTGTGGTGATAAATCAAAGTGTGCTGTCCATTGCCTATACCTTGACGGACACCTTTAAAAGTAATGTTTCTGGCTCTGATTAAACCTTTCCAGATATAGGAGGAATTAGACCTAGCTTGAACAGATATAATATCTGAATGATGAAAATACTTACCTTTAAGGACACGGGTAAGAAGGGAATTAGGATTGTTTAAAATACGCCAAACTTGTTTACCTAACAAGGCTAGGTTAAAGGCGTACATATGGCGGAAACCCATACTACCAACTGATTTGGAATCACACAAATTATCACAAGCCTTCCAATGAATTTTTTTGTCTTCAAGATTGTTTCCCCACCAGAAACGAGCAAATAACTTTTGAAGATCCTTAGTAAAGGTCATAGGAAGTAAGTAAACGGACATAAGATAAGTGGGGATAGCTTGAACAACCGCTTTGACAAGAATCTCTTTTCCGCCCGGAGAAAGTAATTTTTCTTTGTAACCAGAAATCTTATTCCAAATTTTTGTTTTAAGAGAGTTGAAAGTAGTTTTTTTATTACGTCCAATAAGAGTAGGCAGGCCAAGATATTTGTCATGAAAATTTGAACTTGGAATTTGAAGAATTTGTGAAATTGACTGCTTAATATTATTCTGCACTCGAGGGCCAAAAACAATTTTTGATTTGGAATTATTAATCATCTGTCCCGAAGCCGAACAATATTGGAAAAGAATAGAGCGGATAGTAATAGCATTATTGATAGTTGCCTTTGAAAAAAGATACTATCATCCGCAAAAAGAAGATGAGTCACACTAGGTGAACCAATACCTGCTTTAACCCCATGAAGATGATTGTTATTTGTAGCATGATTAATAAGTGAAGATAAACCTTCTGAACAAATAACAAAAAGATAGGGACTAAGAGGGTCTCCCTGACGAATACCTCTGCTTGGTTGAAAAGAAGAAGTACGTTGACCATTAATTAAAATAGAAAACGAAACGGAGGTCACACAAGACATAATTCTAGAAACAAAGGTGTTAGGAAAACCCAATTTAAGTAAGACCTGCTCAAGATAGGACCACTCAATTCTATCGTAGGCCTTAGCCATGTCCAGTTTTAAGGAAAAAGAGCCAATTTTGCCTTTTTGTTTGTTAATGGTATGAAGAGTTTCGAGGGCAATAATTGAATTGTCCGAGATTTGCCGACCCTTAAGAAAGGCTGATTGCGAAGGATCTATAATATCCGGAAGAATAAGTTTTAAACGGTTGGCAATAGTCTTCGAAATTAATTTGTAAGACACATTACAAAGACTAATGGGTCGAAAATCAGACACGAAACGAGGGCTTTTGATTTTTGGTATTAAAGAAATGCAAGTCTGGTTTATTTTAGAAATGTCACCTCCATAGTTAAGAAAGTCAAGACACATAGTAGTAATGTCTTTGCCAATTATGGGCCAATAAGTAGTGTAAAAAATAGCCGGAAGACCATCAGGCCCCGGGGCCTTAAGAGAACCAATAGACTTTAAAGCATTGAGAATTTCCGACTCAGTGAAAGGTTCATTAAGCATATTAACCATGTCAGCAGTAAGTTTGGGATTAATGCAGTCAAAAGTACTATAAGAAGTAGTCGGCATTGCATTGAAAACATCTTTAAAGTAATTGGTAAAACAAGATTTGATGTCATCTAAAACAGTAAAATTATTCCCATTATGGTCTGAGATAGAAGAAATAGTATTTTTCCTTTTACGATCAGCGGTTACTTTGTGAAAAAATTTTGTGTTTCGATCACCTTCTCTAAGCCAATTGATCCTAGATCGCTGTTTCCAGTGGATTTCTTCATCAGAAAAGATTTTTTGTAACTTAATGGAAATTTCTTTTTTTTCGCAGATGACATTATGGGTTTGTCTCCGGGAGGACAGGAAGCAAAGTCTACGAAGCAGCAACTTTTTTTCTTTAATTCTATTAATATGATTAAGTTTTCCCCATCTACGTATTTGTTCCGTGGTGTAATTAATTTTGTCATGTAAATCATGTATATAAGTAGAAGTAGGGAGATAGTTAGGCCATACCTCTTCAATCAAGTCTGCACAGTCCGAGTTCCGAGCCCATTCAGCCGCAAAGTGGAATCGACGCGCATCCGGATGAGCACGCCTATTGCGAAATCCAGAAATGAGGATTGGTAAGTGGTCAGATCCTACCATCTGCATAACTTCAACCGAGTGATCTGGAAAAATCCGTTCCCAATTCTGGTTAGCCACTGCCCTATCCAAACGCTCCTGAATTGAGAAAGGGTATGCTCGACCGTTCCACCAGGTATAATATTCACCACAATAACCCAGATCATACAAACTGCAATCCGATAAAGTCTCAGAAAACTGGAAAATTTGTGCCCACTGACGGTGATTCCAGCCTTTTTTTTCAGAATTAGACAAGATTTCATTGAAATCTCCTGCCACCAGCCATGGGGCATTGTTCCCTGGCTTGAGGCGTCTCAATAAATCCCATGAAAATCTGCGATTTGCAGTCACAGGGTCGCCATAAAACCCTGTGAAGTAGAAACCTTCTGCTGCAGCCTCCGGAGGTCGCACAAAACAGTGTATGTGAAAACAATTTCTGGATAGAATTTGAACATCCACATCGTTGGACCAAAATAAAGAAAGACCGCCACCCATACCAATTCTGGGTACATGACAAGCATTCTGATAACCAATTTTAGACCTTATAGATTCTGCACCAGGAATAAGCAACTTTGTTTCCATTAAAAAAATAATTTCTGGTCGCTTATCCCGCACAAGGGAGTGAAGAGATTGGAACGTAGAGGAACTCCCGAGTCCTCTAACGTTCCAGCATAAGGTCCTCATGGTTGATGGCAGGGCTGGGACGCGCCAGCCTCTGCCAAAGGGGGGGAGAGAGAACCGTCTCGATCTCCCTTTCGTTTCTTTGTACTGTCCATAGCATCTTCTTCAATAGTGCGTTTCCCACAAATGACAGCTTCTCCTAAGGCCTCATCAACATCACAGCCTTTGGAGAGTATCATTAATTCTTCACAAAAATACTCATCATCCCCGTCATTAATTGTAGAATCAATTCTGGATTCAGTCATAAGATCGAAGTCTGAATCTTTTTCCATTTGCCGAATGATAAACTGTCCTTCGTCGGAATGTGGATCAATTTCCTCGTTATCACTTTCTTCCGCGCTACCGCCAGAGTATTCTGCGTTAGCCGGAATGGGGGAATTAACACGAGGTATGTTACAATCGGCAGGAATTGCAAAAGGGCCAAAAGCAGATGATGGGTCCGTATTAAAACCCATAACATAATCCAACATTGCTGATGAAGTCATCCAATGTCCATAGTTTTGGGGAATTTCATCAAATGGGACATTTAAAGCCATAACATCTTCACACTCGCGCATGTCATGTCCCATGCGTCCACAAAAGTTGCATAAACTAGGGAGTTTTTCATATTTAAGCAGCACCCACTCCGATCTGTTTTCCAATAGAGTAACCGAACATGCACGCATAAAGTGGTTCTGCAGTCCGTACTAGAACTTTGACACGGATGCATTTTCCAACCAGAATACCGCGAGTGGGTATGACCACCACCGGGGAACGACCCAGAATAGAGCCTATGAACTTCCCTGCCTTCTCAGTGTAACAATCTGGTGATAAATTCTAGATTTGTACCCAAAGGTAGGCCTCGTTGTACAAACAGTCCCGCATCCTTTTCCAGGGAAACCACTGCTCCATAGCTATCATCGACCCCCTGTAGAACCAAGGTTGTGTCTCCAATATTGTCTTAACCTTCTCTTCATTTTCAAACACAAATTGGTAAATCTGATTTCCCAAGGGAATAACCTTAAAACCCTTGGGGTCATCCCAAACTTTAGACATAACATTCATGAGGTTACCGAAATTGATATTTTTGGATGTAATAACCTTACCAAAGATACTTTTCCTGCATTCTGCTTGACCGTCGATCAAAGCCTCGGCTGGGATAACAACACCTTGTTTTTCTTTTGCCGTCAGATTCAGCGAGGACATCATTTTTGCAATTTCTGCAGAAATAGTGGGATTTTTGGTTTGTTTCGGAGGCATTTTCAACTCGTGATAATAGATTTTGTTGGAAATGGGATTGAGTTTTCTGAAATGTTCAAAACAGAAGCCCAGATGGCTAAAGATAAAGCGCCTGGAGCGCAAAATGGTAGCAGTTAACTGCTAATAACTGTCGTAACTACTGAAAACTGCTTGCAGAATTTGAAAATAAAAAAGAAATGAGGAAGTTATCTCCTTGGGAAGGAGATAACTGACAAAAGTTGTACACAAAGTTTTGATATCGGACTGATACTTCTCCCACATTAGTATTTGGAGTAAAATTTGACTAACAATTTTGTTTAAATTGTTATCATTCTACTATTGTAATCATGAATATAGTCCAAATTTGTAGTCTTACAATTGTAATCTCGTATAGTCCACACTTGTTGACTTCTTTAAAATATCTGTTCTCCATTTCAAAAAATATAAAACAATATAAAATCTATGTTTTTAAATTGTCAGTTAGAAAAAGCAGGTCTAAAAATGGTTAAGAAAAGGCCCACCACCAAGCCCATTACTGGAAATGTCCTTTATTTTCGTTAGAACAGTGATAAAAACCTAATCTACGCATTTGCCTCCTCTCCGCCTACAAGAAAACTGTAACTTCTCCTTTTTCTCTCCTACATCACCGGCGGCGTATGTACCACTCTCACAAGGCAGTTCTGATGGTGCGAATTAATCAATCACAAGTTCACAACTCATGGGTAAATCTTTGCTCAGTTGTCGTGTTTTTGATATTTTTTTCTCCCAACTTCATCTTCTTTGCTTGATCTTATTATATAAACCTATGATCTGTTTGCAGAAGCGGTGACACATATGGGTAGGTGTGATCGATTAACTCATATTGTCAATCCAGAAATAGTGACTCGTATTGTAGATCTAATGGTATGAGTCTACAAACAGATTGTATTGACAAGCGATCTAGAAACTTATTATAAGAATCCATAGAATTGCAGAGAGACTCGCACACAGATTGGCATGTGAGAGTGACGTCCACCATCTTTATTAGGTGCTTGAATTATGTGGTGAAGTAACATGCTCGGTTTATGCAGTTTCATCCTTCTTTAGATCAATGAGAACAATATGGTAAGTTTGACTCATTCTCTTGACCTCATTATGGTATTTTGTTGCAATTAATTTTCCTTGTAATCTAATAATTTGACTGATTTATTTTCAATACTTGTTTGAATAACTTGATTCTCTATTTTTTTTTTTTTTTTTTTTTTTTTTTTGCAGACTTTACTAGTTAGAGAAAAATTGGCTCCTCGAGATGAAGGAGTATATAGTATAGGTTACCACTTTGTATGGAATAGCTGGTAGTTCTTTGTAGTTATTTGTAATTTCAGGGAAAGTTTTATTATATATCTTATTTTTTCTACAATTGTTGTAGAATCGCTTTTATCATTTAAATATTTTAAAAATTTATGCAATAACTGTCACACGGGCCAAGGACCATACACACACAGACAAAGTCATTTACAATTTTGAGAAAAATAATATATTTGGAATTTCAAAAATTATCCGTCCCGACGTCTTGTGCAACATATACTGTAACAATATATTTTGTTGCAGTCGATGTTGTTAAAGCAACTAACTCAAAAAATGGCAACAAAATACAACTCGTTGTCGTTTTTAGTTTTCTGAGACGAAAAATATATGGCAACTAAACAAGTTTCGTTGCAGTAAGACCAATTGGCAACAAATTAGTTTTGTGATTGAAAATATGCTAAAGCGACAAATATAAAAAACGTTGTAAATATAATTAGCAACGCTCTATAGGCGACGAATAGTGCAACAAAAAATAAATGTTACCGAAATATATTAGTGACAATTTTTTGCTCTTTCACAACATAAACTTTGGTTACGAAATATCAAATTTGTTGTAGTGATCCCATTGCTATGCTACGAGTCTATGAATGACAAGTAGGGAGTCAAACCATGTTGATTGGTAAGACTACTCAGAAAATTTACTTTAAGCATAAAGAAATATAATATATGTTAAGATTAGGATAAAAGTTGGTGGAGTCAACCGTTGCAGATATTCAAATGTCACAATTCAGTTGTTGTCTCAATTGATATTACAGTGTCTGTAGGTTTTGTAACTATTAATTATTTTTCCTCTGGAAAACTTAGTAACGTTTGGTATGCCTTGCTTCACCCTTTCATAATAGATAGATTGACAACTCAAGACATTTGATTTAATTTTAGACCCCCGCAGATCAAGTAACAACTACTCCCTATTTTCTCTGTTTCTTCTCTTTCTTCCAGTTTTGACTTTTACCACAATTAATCGGGTTGCTTTGATCTGATGATTTGATCTGCAATACGATGCAATTTTTTTGGTAATTTTTCATGGTGTTGCAGAGTAAATGCAATTTTTTGGTAAATTTTCATGGTGTTGCAGAGTGAACTCTACAACACCATGGAAAATTATCAAAAAAAATGCATTGTATTGCTATCCAAGTAATCCGGTCAAAGTGACATGCCTACGGATGAAAAAGTCAAAACAGGAAGAAATAGAAGAAACAGACCAAGTATTCTTTATCAGAAAAAGAAAGTAAGATCATCTTTGGAGCATCTGTGTAATGCTAGGTCCACCTTTGAATTCATCGTTATTCAAAAATATTGCATTTGTACATAAACTGTTAATGGAGTTTCTTTTAATTTTTTTCTTCAACTAACAATGTCATGACTTCAAAAAATTTATTCTGAAAATAATTATGTGGGAAAGAAAGTATATGCAAAATCGTGGTCAATCATAAATGATACATATATTAAAATAGTGCAAAAACAGAACATAAAAATGTCTTCTGACTAACAAATATGTGTACTGATAGAACAAAGTCTGAAGTAAATGAAAGAGGCGGAGAAGATCAAGGTATATTTCATGTGAAGTAAGTTATATTACTACAATCATGTGTCTGCTCAAAAGAAAATTACAATCATGTGTAACAAAAAACATACACAGGATAATCGACTACAAATTATTTGGGCATGTAATCTGACACTTATAACAATTATTTTATCCATAAACATCTTTTGTTTAAATATGTAATTTTCTGTTTGAATGTGGAACGTGGCTATGCATCAATTCAAGGAAAACCCCATGCCTCCCAAGAAACAATATTCCTTTATATTCTGTGCCATAAAGTTTGATGTAATCTAAGCATAGCGACCAAAGACTTGGGTAAATTCATTCGGCAACAAAAAAATCCACTACAAATGGAAAACTTTTACATGAACTAATAGCAAGAACAACATATGTGGTACAGTTAATACATATCCCCCGGTTATCATTGTTCTTATGTCAGTTATTTTCTCCTACGATTGGAGGAATTACAGTCATGCGAGAATAATAGGCTTTCTACTGTACATTTTCCTTACTTGAAACTTATAATTATAATGAATTAAATATAATTTCATGGAAAAGATTGTTGGTGTTTCTTAATCATTGTATTTCATGCTTCCCTAAACATGGGTGTTGGCTTTGAAAGAATGGTCCACAGTTTATTTGTCATGAAAACTGAAAATTTACTTAAACCTTGCAAGCGGAGTCACATAACGACAATATTACAAACATTTTTGGACAATCATTTAAAACAAACACTAATAGAGGTCTCAAACATTGCATTTCTTTTGGTTTTGTGTGTCTATAAATTTAACTATTTGATCAGCCAATTCTCAATATCCTTTCGCCTCAACTATTCCTACAATGAACGGTACTATGATAATTAAATCTCAACACCACATTAAACCCACGCACCGCGCGGGCTAACGACTAGTATTTTATAATAATCAATATTTGGCATAAGTTAAGTTTTATACATGCATGGCAATATATTTCATTTGCACACATATTCAATCTCTTATCATGCTCTATCAAATATGTTATTAAATATCCCTGCATCTTATCCCGACTTATATTCGACTCTAACCAAATACACGGAAGAAAAATTTTATCATGACTTATTTCAGAATAATTATTTCACAGTGTATCAATTTTTATCATTTATCCAAACGAGGCCTTAGTAGTAAATGTTCTTCCGAGCATGATAAACAATTGTTGGCTCCCCAAATAGAGGATAGTAAGGTTTCTCAAAAAAAAAAAAAAAGGTTTCTAAAAAAATTGAGGATAGTAAGAATCAAGCGGTTGGAGTGTACCAACGAAGAACCTCCATCACCAAAAAAAGAAGATCCAAGTGAAGATGGGATGATCGTCGTGATTAGTACCACTAGTTCGAAAATGTAATGGAAACCCAAATTCAATCTGGGCGGTTGGATACATATCTAAGCTGACCCAACAACATCATCATCATTATGCACCTTCGCTCTTCTCCCTGAGAAGAACAAAACAAAATCGCCTCTCTAAACCCCACCACCAACCATCTTCTCACTCACAGACCTAAACATCGACCAATGCAGATGAGAGACGACGCCGGCAAATCGCCTTACCTACCACCCTCCCAATCCTCCTCCGCCGCTGCTGCTGCCATGTTCGGCGATCAAGGTTTGGACTAAAACCCACATCAAATTGATCTATAAATCGATCTTCTGATGTGGGTTTGATCTTGATTTCGCCGATCTTTGATTAATTTTTCTGGGTTCCTCTGCAGGTGGGTTGTTCGGGAACAGCCTCCTGACTGAGTCGCTGGACTTGGACGTGAGGACTCTGCTGGTGGCGAGAGAGAGGGAGAAGATGAAGATCCGGGAGGAGATCTTGCAGGGTGCGCTCTTGCGGCGGCGAGAACTTGAAGCTGAGGTGATTTCGGAGTTGCTGATGGAGACGGATGATCTCCAGCGCGGTCGATGCTGGAAATCCAATTTCTGCCACCAGCAACACCGAGATCACTTCAGCTTCGAGCTCTCGCCGCCGCAAGAGCGCACCCTGCAGGATCTCCTCCCGGATCTTCATCTTCTCCCTCTCTCTCGCCATCATTAGAGTCCTCACATCCAAGTCCATCGACTTAGTCAAGAGGACGGTGGCTGTTTCCGAACAACCCACCTGCAGAGGTACCCAGAAAATTAATCAAAGATCGGAGAAATCAAGATCAAACCCACATCAGATGATTGATTGAGAGATCAATTTTAAGTGGGTTTAGCCCAAACCTTGATCTCCGAACATGGCGGCGGTTGCGGAGGAGGATTGGGTGGGTGGTAGGTAAGGTTTTTTCGGTGTTCATTTGGTCGATTTTGAGGGGCGATTTGGTTTGTGTTGTTTTGTTGTTGGTTCTCAAGTGAGAAGAGTGAATTACTTATATGATGAATAAATGATGTTGGATCACGTTGGATATGTATCCAACCGCCGAGATTGGAAGTGGGAAAAATTAAAATAATCTCAAGTGTAAAACGCATAAAAGCAGAATATGTTGATGCCCCTACATGAATGTGGGTTAAGTGTAAATGTTATATTTATTAATTAAATGCACCAATAAATTATGTAGTTGATATTATATTATATTACAACTACGATATCGGTATATAAACATAATTTTGTCTAGAAATACAAAGTGAATTTCGTATAATATACAAAGGCCCGAGGTTACAAAAAAAACGTTGACACTTTATTTATCTATTTTCTCTTATGTTCTAAACTTTGTTCCCTTTAATATGTGTTTGAGACCACTGTTTGGTAGAACTAATTTTCACATGAAACTCTTGGGAAAGTAAGATGCATTAATTCATATCTTATTGAGTTTGGCATAGTCCTTTCCATCCATGAATGTAGTTCTTAACTATGGTCACAAAAGAAATTACATATCTTATTTGAATCTATTAACATACTAATATCTCTCAAAATTGTTGATTGATACAGAATATTTGGATATCCCGCGCCATGGCACGGGGTACCGAATAGTTTCTCATAAAAACAGGTAACGGCAGCTTGTTTGCAGAGAAGCCCAGGGCTTCGCAGTGTGCTTGCCGAAGCTCGCGGGGAAGCAAGATTAGCTTCGCGAAGCCCGGACCCCACGCCGAGACCTCCTTCTGGGCGGATTATTCTTCCTAATCGAGCTCCTCGGCAAGCACAGCCCCCTTGCAGCCATTTTGGCATTACCTATTGTTGAATTGCCATATGAGAACAAATTGCGGGTATTAAAAAAGGAAAGAGTGATAAGATAGATAGGGGAGAGGATTAGTAGTTCGAAAATGTAACGGAAACCCAGGGCCGGCCCTAGATTTTCATGGGCCCTAGGCGATGTTGGAGGCGGGGCCCTTTTTGACATAAATATTATTTTTTTTCATATTAGTAGATAATTTATATAGGACGATAAGTTTAAAATAAGCTACAGAATAAGATCATCAAAATTGAAGGCTAAAAATTAAGAACTACTCATGGCTATGATCCAAATCAGTCAATACTTTTACGGAGTTCAATCTACCATATCAGTTATCTTCATACCAAATGTTTTTGCTCTTATCATTGTATTATGAATTTACTATATTACACTTGCTACAAAAACATTATGGGCCCCTTGGGATCGGGGCCCTAGGCCCACCACCTAATTTGTCGACCAGATTGGCCGACCCTGCGGAAACCCCACTTCCAAATCTCGACGGTTGGATACATATCCAACGTGATCCAACATCATTTCTTCATCATATAAGTACTTCACACTTCTCACTTGAGAACCAACAACAAGACAACACAAACCAAATCGCCCCTCAAAACCAATAAAATCGACCAAATGAATGCCGGAAAATTGCCTTACCTACCACCCACCCAATCCTCCTCCGCAACCGCCACCATGTTCCGCGATCAAGGTTTGGGCTAAACCCACTTCAAATTGATCTCTCAATCGATCTTCCGATGTGGGTTTGATCTTGATTTCTCCGATCTTCGATTAATTTTCTGGGTTCCTCTGCAGGTTGGTTGTTCGAAAACAGTCACCGGAGCCTCTTGACTGAGTCGCTTGACTTGGACGTGAGGAATCTAATGATGGCGAGAGAGAGGGAGAAGATGAAGATCCGCGAGGAGATCCTGCAGGGTGCGCTCTTGCGGCGGCGAGAGCTCGAAGCTGAAGTGATCTCGGAGTTGCTGATGGAGACAGATGAGCTCAAACGCCGCCGCATCGCCGCCGCCGGAGAAGGGTTGTCGATGCTGGACACCCAGTTTCCGCCGCCGGAAGTTAAGGGTGCTCCGGTATCGAGCAAGCTTGAGATGTTCGGGTTGGGAGTTGATCGTGGGAGCTCATCGCCGGCGATGATTCAGACGGAGCCGGTGGCAGCTGCCGGCGAAGTTCTCGGGGCTGTTCCATTTCAGAGGCAGCCAGGTGCTGCAACTGCTTTTGCATCTGCTGCTGCTGCTGGTAAACCAAGCAATGAAGGTTCTAGCAAAGGACACGTTATATCATTGGTGAGTCTTGAAAATCCAACTATATTTTTATATTGTTTTGGCTCTGTTTATACCTTGGACACACACGGACACTAACACTGACAGAGCTACCTGTGACGAAAATGGAGGGTCTAATGAATAGTTATGATACCGCGATTTTGTTAGATTGATCTTATTGTTCGTTTGATCATTACTCTTCTCATATGTCACTGAATTTGGTTCATTAAATAAGTTCTAAGTGTTGCCATTATTATGAAATTGTCATTCCTATTTCGAAGTTTTGAGTGTGCGTACCGGTGAGGAAGTAGTGCCATTGAGAGCACGGGTGGTTCGCTATTATAATATGAGAAATATGGAAAGTTGCTATGTTGATTGATTTCTTTCTCTTGGAATGGTGAATTTTGTGGTAGATTGTGTGAAAAACAAAATTTTATAATGATAGAAAACTTGTGAACGGATATGTTGTTGTTTATCCTCCAAACGTAGCGGTTAGAAGTTGATCATGAGCGGCCTACCTATGTTTGTTTGAATCTTCGTAGTTTTCAAAGGACAAGGTGTACTATTAGTGAATCTTGAAAATAATTCTTAAAATTGGCTTAAAGTCTTCATTTCTCAAGATTGTTTGGTTATGTCCAATACGTAGCACACACACTGACGCTAACACAACTGCATGTGGAGAAAGGTAGGGATCTTGTAGAACTATGTGGGATTATTTGATAAGAGTAATCGATCTACCTAGGTTGTTTGGATCTTAGTATATAGAAAAGAACAAATAATACTAATGGAGTCTTGAAAACCATTTTCTTTAAATTGACTTATGGTCTATACTTTCTCAAAATTGTTTGTCGTATTCTTACACGCCTTGACATTGATATGTCTACAAGTTATCAAAATGGGTGATCTTTTCGAATCATGTTAAATTATTTGATACAGATTGATATCATTATTTTGAAAACGGTTAAATTTGTTAGAAGACTCAAGAAATGGTATTTTGTCGTTAATTTGCCATTTATTCCTTCAATCGTAGTAGTTAGAAGATCAATTAATCATGACCGAGATCACCTAAACTTGTTTGAATCTTAGCGGTTAGCACGGGATAAGTTAAAACGTTGGTAAATTTTGAATATCCAACAAGTTATTTAAATTGGCTTATAGTCTCCACTATTCCAAGATCATTTGACCATGTCCATAACTTGAACACACAGTGACACTGACACAGCTGCATGTGATGAAGGAAATGATCTTATAGAATTATGTGGAATTATTTTATATAAGAGCAATTGATCCCGAGCTGCCCACATAAGCTTGTGTGAATCTTAGCTTCTTCTCTTATTTTGCTACGTCGGATGGTCAACAAAAAAAAATCATAACACAAAGAAGCTAAATAAACATTGCAATCACCAATCCATCAGCAATGATAAGCCCCTTCACAACATCAGGAGCTTCATTCAAATTCCATCGTAAGACCCAAACCTAACTGTAGGAATAGAAATGGATTTATCGATAAACGAATTATTATAGATTCATTTATCAATAAGTACATAATCTCACTAAGTGAAAAAAAATTAGTCCTGAGAGTATTCTGTTAACGAGGTTTTAGTGTGTTGAATTATGTGATAAGAGCAATTGATCATGAGCGGCCTACATACGCATGTCTGAACCTTAGCGTTTAGAAAAAGACAAGTAATACCATTGGTGAGTCTTGAAAATCCAACTATTTTTTGAAATTGACTTATGTCTGTGCTTTTTTAAAATTGCTTGTCAGTTCATACCTATTACACACACCGGCACTGACACATCTACATATAATAAAAATTGAAGATCTTAGAATTACGTGAAATTATATACCTTGGAAATGCTGATATTTGTACTAGATTGCGTATAAAAGCAACATTACATTTCTGTAATACCCGATGGAAAGAACTCTCCCGAAATGTTATGTTGTCGTTATCCCTCCAATCGTTGCGGTTGCATGATCAATTGATCGTGAGCACTGCGCATGTTTGAATCTTAGCGGTTACTAATCAAGGGATTAGGAATACCTTTCTGATTCGAAGTTGTGGTTTAACTTGTCGCGTAATTGTTCTTTAGGATTGGAATAGAAAGTTATATGGAACCCATTACTTGGGAACAGTTTAGTAATCTATTCTAATACTCTTTTAGGATAAGAGAGTCAATGATGTCGCCTGAGCCTATTAAAGTGGATTGGCTGAATATTTTCCTAACTCCGTCGCGTCGAAGAATTATGCTAGAAGATTGATGTTATCATGGTATGTTCTTAGCAAATGTGTAAACAGTGTATGTGGCATCACATAAATTCAGAGCTTATTCTCTACAAAAGCTCGAGTGAACTGTTTCGTTGTTCTAAATATAAATGCCCTAATGGATACTGAGCTAGGTAGGTTTGGTCAACTTTACTGGGAGAAACCCTTATGGTTTGTGCGAAAACACTCAAGAACAAAGATGAATAAACCAGAGAAGGATACGAAAACACAGAAAATTCTTTGAACACCCGTAAGGCTCCTAATTGTGTGAATTACATAACTTAGGGTTCATTTACCCTATGTCCTTCATCAGTCTTTTTTGTTGCTCCAAATCCTTCTTCTTTATGTTGGACCTCGTTTTGTTCTTTTGACTGCTAATGTTTACTGTAACCTTAATTAGTTGATGGGCGTAGTTACATGTTGCAGAATACTATAAATATCACAACGAGATACTCGAAGGGAGAGCTCATACTCAGATGAGTGATCATTAGGACACCCATCAGCTCTAGGTAATGCCAAGTAGTACCCATTGGAGTCGTCCTTCAAGGTGAACTTAAGGTGCAATCGCAATTGTGTAGGAGAGAATGAAAATGGAGTAGGCTTTATTAGAAGTCTGTTTTTACAGATCTTATATAATTTCAACTGATCTGGTAGCAATATGCTCTTTTGATGTTATATGGATATCCTTTTTTCCTTCCTGAGTTTGATCACATACAATATTGCGTCTTACTCCTGGATTCTCTTTATCTGATACCTCGGTGTATAAGGACCTTTAATATTTTGTGGAATACATTTCATTATTAGTAGAAAATGTAGTATATTTCCTAGTAGTAAAGTTTAGTATATTTCCTAGTAGAAAAATTTTGCCACATTAGTGTGTGTTTAACTGATAGAAAAAAGAATCGGCAAACATAGTTTTATAAAAGCAGACCTGACCACACCATTCGGTTCGAGGGGAACTTAGTTATTTGCTATTTAAATCAAAAACTTCATCAGACTGCTGAATATGGGAATCCTTTGTCTTTTCACTATATAATTATTAATGTTGACCTTCCTTGACATAGGTCTTCTGTTTCCCGGTCCAATTACTGGTAAATCTCAATTTTAATCTGTATTTACTCTAATCTGTATTAAACTGCTAATATTCTTTCTTGTCGTCATTGATAAAAGTTCTTTATTCGATGCAGGCTAAACCTACTACTCATATGGCTACTAGTGTTGCTCCTCCGGCCAAGCGCAGATTCGAAACATTAATAACTGAATGTGCTGATAGTAACTACCTATCTTCAGACAACAACGCGAACAGAAACCTGAAGGTGGAATACAAGTGTAGACTATGCCAGGTAACTGCCACATGTGAGCGAGGTCTTCTGAACCATCTCAATGGGAAGAAGCACAAGTCAAAGGAACGTGCTCTCTCCAAAGGTGGCGGCAGCACATCAGCTACCAGTGGTGATGATGCTGGCCAGTCCCAGAAAAAAATGTCTGGAAACACAAGTGCACAGATTTTTCAAACTAACGAGGGGAAGGCAAAACAGAAGAAGGGTTTCACTGTTGAGGATTCTAAAATGCTGAACGGCAATGTTGATGATGATGATGAGGAGAGTGAAAAAGAGATGCCGGCAGAGTTTAGGAATTATTTCAAGTGCTGGTGCGTGCTCTGTAGTATTGGGACTGTGAACAAGTCATTGATGGATGCACATTGCGCTGGGAGGACACACATGGCTAATTTTCTTAAAAATGGTTGTGGTCTCGTTACTATAAAGACAACGCCTGATAATTCTAGGTTTGGCGGCGATGGGAACAAGATGAGTGGAGAAACAGATGGAAAGGTGACCGATGCTGCTGAGCAGAAAAAGTGATGATGATGCTGATCAGAAAGAGATCCGCCGGATGGGAGCGAATGCATTGCTTAATCTTCTTCTTCTAGAGCTTTTTTCTTCCCATCTCATCTCTAACGTTTCACTATAATATTTATACCTGTTTTAGTTAAATTTATTTTGATGGTTTGTAAACTTGGAACATGAGCCTGAATTCAAAGGGCTCAAAGATTTCTCATACATGTTTAAGACAGTTGCATTTATCATATCCTTATTTTCAGACAAATTTAGTTTTGTTATTTGGTAGTGGTAGTTTTGTTATTTCAAAAATTTAGTGTGTGCATGCATGAAATAGACTAGAGTGTCCTGTATGAAGATTCAGACTGTCGTAGTTCACAAAATAAGCCCGCCTGAGCTGGTGGAGTTCTAGGCTTGAGGCTTGTTAGGGTAAAATATATGATGTGTACAAGGCATGTGTATAAGTTAGGATTTGATTGTACTAGTAATAAGGCATGATATAAGTTACTATTAAAACCACGCCTGATAATGCACGGCATGGCGGCGATGGGAACAAGATAAAGGTAGAAACAGTAGGAAAGGTGACTGATGATGCTGCTGAGAAAGAGATCGTCGGATGGGAGTGTTGTGATAGGGAGAGCATGAATTGCTTAAATCTTCATCTTCTAGAGATTATTTCCCATCTCATCTCTATAATATTCATACATGTTTTAATATGTTTTGATGGTTTGGAAACTTGGAACATGAGCCTGAATTCAAAGGGCTCAAAGAATGATAAAAGTTTTCTCATACATGGTCAAGACTTGTAGCCGTTTTGGATTTGGTTTCTCCGAGACTCTTTTCACCGTGATTTCTTCACCGTGATTTCAGACAGTTGCATTTATCATATCCTTATTTTCAGAAAAATATGGTTTTGTTATTTGATAGTAGTTTTGTTATTTGAAAATTTTAGTGTTTCCATGCCTGAAAATTTTAGTGTTTCCATTCCACTTTGCTGAGTTCGAGGCTTCTCCCACTCTTGAAGATGTACACATTCTGTATGATCTGTCTCCTATGGGTGAGGTGGATACCTTGAGTCCCTTGAGGACTGATGCAGAGGTTGCTTTGTACAAGCAAATGGAGGAGTGCTTGTAAGAGGTGAAGAAAATTTCCACTCGGTGGACACCTACAGAACTTCTTCCTGATTGGCAACTGGTTGACACATCTGTGAAGAACACTTGGAACAAGTGGGTGCAATACTTCTTTCGTGATTATGCGAACAGTAGTATCACCAAGAAACTTCTGAGCCGGAACTCGAAAGCGAAGAATATGTGAATGGCAAGGGTTATCACTTGACCTTATGCACTTTTCTCTACGCCTGGTAGTTGAGGTATTTGATCGATGGCCATCCACAAGATGGGGTCTTCTATCACGTCCTTCCTCTTGCTGTGAAACTGACCCTTGGTCAAAAGGTCGCACTTGGGCCTCTAGTCTTGGGCACCCTGTACCATAGATTGGACCAACTGGTTGTAGCAATCAAGGACTCGCGCGGTCGCCTCGATGTGCTGACCTATGTCAACATTGCCTTCTTGACTATGTCGGTCTTCGAGCAATGGCCCTCTTATGCTCCTATTCCCTCTAACTCGGTAAATGGTGTGTCCCGGGTGCGGAAGAAGAGCGCAATAGCGGCAGGGCTGCGAGATGGTTTGGAACTCACTTTCCTAAGTGCACCTGGAGCCTGATATGCGACAATCGGGAAGAGTTTATGGCCAGGCCTTATTCCACGCGCATTGAGAATGTGCGATGCTTCCCAAAACTGTATCCTTCCAAGGTTGTTGCTTTCTCGTACGAGCTCCTTTTCGAGGGCGGAGAATATTTCCACGAGCGTTATCGCGAATTTTTCTGCTGGTGTCTGAGAGGTTCTCTTCCTGCTCTGGCGGAACATGTTCGCGAGCTTACTCCTAGGTACGAGAGGATCACCGTGGATGTCGATCCTACTCGCGTTTCTCCCCAGTTTGGCTTCGATGCGGTGGCACCATCAATCTGGCTGCAGTCTATCATTAAAGGCTGCTACAAGCGATTACTGTCTAGGGAGTGTAAAACAATCTTAAGGAGCAACCTCCCCTTCGAGCAACCCCCAGGTAACCGCGAAGGTGGCTACTCCAGGAACTGGGTCGCCTATTGGAATACCCAGCAGACAAGGTTTGAGACGCAGTCGACCCCTCGACCAAGCAGAGCTCCTGTG
The DNA here is from genome assembly GCA_023055425.1 of Linanthus parryae. Classification (NCBI taxonomy): domain Eukaryota; kingdom Viridiplantae; phylum Streptophyta; class Magnoliopsida; order Ericales; family Polemoniaceae; genus Linanthus; species Linanthus parryae. The sequence goes on from JALGPY010000001.1 coordinate 131,892,084, forward strand.
ATCAAGCGAAATTCTTTCCCTTTTTGTCCCAACTGTAGTCTGGACGATACCCAATATGGCTGCTATTCATTGCTGGACCACGAGAATCACTTGTGCCCCTCCACCATCCTTGAAGAGAAGATGGTCGTAGTTAAGAAAAGCGATTCGCATGTTATCAGATACAGCGAAACTTTCGCCAAGGTAAACAATCTCTTTTGCACGTGTTAAGTTTCTTTATTCCGATGCGTTGAAACTTATGCTTCATCTTCTGTCGCAGTGCTATGTGAGGAGATTCGCATCTGGTGGCGCTCAAAGTCGCTGGTCACCACCAATGTTACTGCAAGAAGACAAGGTGAACCTGTGCGACTAGCGATGAGAATGGCTCCCGCAGTTGAAACCCGAATTCGCCAAGTCATGGATGTTTTTGCTGATTCGCTGATAGATAATGCTCCAGCCTTGTCTCCACCCAGGGATGATCCGTCTCCCCCAGCAACTATTGCACCACGGGCAAAGATACCAAGGTAGAGGGGAATCACCATCACTTCCCCTAGGAGCGCTCCATCATCTCCTCCTGCAAGGTCCCATACTTCTAGGGACAAAGGTAAAGGTCGCATGCCAAGAAAGGTACGGAAAGAGCTTGCAGTGGAGACCTTTGTTTCGTTTGATCAGGAAGTAGAGGAGGAGGAGAGGAAGGAGGCGAGAGAAAAGGATGATGAGGAAGAAGAAAGAGTCGAAGATGTTAGAGACAGAGAGAGAGATGATATACAAGAGGAAGAGTCGGGAGGTATCCCCATCGTACTTATCTTCTCGGTATCTTAAATTTCGCAGTCTTGATTGACCAATTCGTTCCTTTGCAGATGATGATGATGAGACCATCAGCGGCCTCTTGGCAGAGAGGAAGAAGAGGGGTTCTCACTATGGTGTTTCCAGTGAAACCATAGACGAGGACATCCTTGCCGAGTCCAGGAGAACAGCTGCGGAGGCTGCTGAAAGAAGAAGGAAGCGAGAAGAAGAGGAGCTTGAACGCGTAAAGAAAAGGAGCCTGGAAGAGCAACACATCGACGAATTGGTGCGTCCAACCGATGAGGGAAATGCGGTTCCAGAAGATGCGGCTCCTCAAGTTGATGAGGATGATGTGGTTCAGGAAGAGGATGCGGCTGCTCTGGAGCAAGTCCAAGCGGACTTTGAAGAGATCGCACGCGGTAATGAAGGTGAGATCTTTAATCTTGCAGTAACTTACCGAGATGTGATTGTTGGTGCATTAAAGCACGACTTATCGAAAGCTGACATTCGCCGCTGGCTAGTAAGCAAAGGTAATCATTTGAACAACATTTGTGAACTAGGCTTAGTAACCCAAACATAATCATGACTGGTTTCTTCGCACCCAGGTCACGCTCATCTTAAAGATATGCTTAATGAAGATACATTAATAGGCCATGGTTCCGCGTCTTTAGCCTCTGACGTAGATGCTGCAATCCCACCCTCGCGTGGAGGTGCTTACTCTTGGCTTATTAAAAATAATAATAACATATTGTTTGGCACAAGTTACCTCACACCGTCCTGTCATGTATTGCAGGTAATGCTGATGAAGCCATGCTGGGACATAGGAGTCATCCTTCTGCATCTTATGTACCGGTGCCAAGATCTCATACCGAGAAGCCCGTCGCAGCTGCCGAGTACGCAGGAGAGCCCTTCGAGGACATCATTGAAGTTTCTGATGATGCCGAAGCTACCACCGTGCTGATGGAAGAAGATACCAATGCTGCTGCTGAGGAAACAGACGCAGATGCTGCTGAGGCTTTCGCATCCGAAGGCATCCCTAATCAAGCTGCAACTTCTACCGCTGCCATGCCTTCCGGCGAGGACTGAGCCTGCAGTGATTCTTCCTGCGTGGAACTTTTGGAGTTCGCAGGTAGGAGCTGCGATCGCACCTGGTGCGGCTTATACCCTTCCTGCCAACTATGAGGAGCTAGAGCTCGCAGCTGAAAGGAAAGCAATGGAGCGAGGACAGTCTTCAGCTTCCCCGGCAATGCGCATTCCTTCTTTGCGCGAGATCCTTTAAGGAACCGGTATGTTATGATTGTTGTTCGCATCTTGAATTCTTCATTTACAAGCTCGATATTCTAACTTGGTTCAACATTGCTTAGGGTTGAAGCAAGCTGATGTGGACTGGTTGGTCCAAATGCGTCTCTCTTATCCTCGATCATTTGCGAGGTCCTTGGAGATAGAGCCTTTTGACAGAAGGCTGTTCTTGACCGAAGCCATCTGGATTTTGGAGCAGCTGTCTGCGGCCACACCTGCGACCATCTCTCCTCAGAGCGCGCAGTTGCTTTTCAACATGTGTCAGAACCTTCAGTCCAAAGTTCAAGGCAAGCTGAGCTTTGGGTATCTTGTCAACAGAGTCACCCAGATTCGCGCGGCTGTGAATTTGAAGCGCGGTTTCCATAACCTCGCAGCTGAGGAGCAGAAGTTGGAGCAGCAAATGCAGAAAGCTGAAGAGGCTGTGAAGCTCTTCCATGAAATGAGCGCCAACTACGAGCAGTTGAAGCGAGAAGTGGAGCAAGTGGCAAATTTGTCACGTGAGCTTACTCCTGATGACTCCCTGGTCAAAGGCTTATTTTGAACAATAACAAATTTTTTTGAAAACAAAATGTTAAAAAATTATTGTAATGTTGCTAGGGTTTCTCCCCCCCCCCCCCTTTTTTTTCAAAATTTGAATGCCTGTTTTGCCCTTCCCGGGATTTGCTCGAATATCTTTGTGCATATCAATTATGACGTCAGCAAGCGATATTCTGCCTTGATTTTCGCGCTAATTGCTTATCAGATAAGCACGCTTTCCTTGGGATGTCCATCCGTATCATGACTTTCCGTCATTAATTAGGATACGCAACTGAATCGTCGTAGCCTTTAGTAGGGTAATTGAATGTTATCTCTTTTCAAGGCGTAAGTGATTGATGCTTACACCTTTTCCAAGCTTTGCTGACTCAGCTAGAGATTTGAAGGGTCTCCGTCGGGTCTATATAAACCATGCCTTCCACTGCTTGGGTCTTTCATCCCAAAATGTGGCTTGCCATGAGTCCCTACGAATGCTGGCTTCAATGCTTTGTCTTTCTTTGATTCATGGCAACTTGAAGTTGTGAAACCTGAGTTTGTGCTTTGTGCCATAGAAATAGCTTCCAAGATCTTCTTTACGAGGCTTATGGATCTTCATAACCATCATAAAGAAGATGCACATAATGTGTCATGCTTGCTCGAAGAATTTTCTTCGCCTATTATGCTTGCAGGTCGTGTTTCCGGCCGCCTCCCAGCAAGGTGCAGCGCCGTACTGACCTTGCTACCGATTCGTGATGAACGGCGGATTTCTACTCTAGCTTTCCCGGAGGAGGATCATTCGCCACCACGTTCTTGAACTCGGGGTGGCGAGCCATTGTGCTCGTCTCTGTGGACAAGGAGCCTCTTTCCCTAAGAGTTGCTGCTTGCTTGTCCTTCGCCGAAACAGGTGGTTCCTCAGGCACATCTCTTGGGGTGATGATCAGACAGAGGCCTTGTCAGATCCTGGGATCTTGAACATAGCGTCGCATAGCTCTTGTAGCGTCACTAGGCCGTTCGTTTTATAGGAACACCCTACTTGCTACAGATATTTGGTCGCAGGCTATTATGCCGCATAGCTTCTGCTAGGACCAGTAGGCCGATCCTTCCGCAGTAAGGATTCCCCCTATGTGTAACATCCGCTTGTAGGCTGCTATTTAGATGCATTGTAAGCCATGTTGGCTGTGTGACTAGCTCGGTCTGAGCTTTTCGCTTGTAAGCTGCTATCTGGACAGATAAATTGTAAGTCATTTTGACTCATAATAATAAATTGCTTTGTATGATTTGCTTCTCTTGTTACAACAAACTACAATTTCGCATGCGTGTTGGCGGATTTCGCCTTTTATAGTGTTATATTCACACTTTGCATTGTTGATATGATTCGCTATCCGATAGATAGATTCGCAGACGAGTTTTTAGATCATTTGAGATCGCATTTGCATATCTTTGCTACCTTGGTAGACAGGCTCAAGGATCACTTAAAATTAGACTTAAGTACAGCTGCTATCTTGGCAGATAGGCTTTGATAATCGCTTAAGATAGGACTCTAGTACGGCTGCTATCTTGGCAGATAGGCTTTGGAGATCACTTAAGATCATACTTGCATAGTGCTGCTATCATGGCAGATAGGCTTAAAAGATCACTTAAGATCATAGTGCTGCTATCATGGCAGATAGGCTTAGAGATCACTTAAGATCATAATGCCGCTATCATGGCAGATAGGCTTAAAGATCACTTAAGATCATAGTGCTGCTATCATGGCAGATAGGCTTAGAGATCACTTAAGATCATATTCGCATAGTGCTGCCATCGCGCCGAATGGGCTTAGAGATCATTTAAGATCATATTTTCATAATGCTGCCATCGCGGCGGATGGGCTTTCGCTATTGAGAAATGAAGAAATAAATAAAGCGATAAAGACAGCTGAAATCATAAAGTTCTTCCCATTTGGGAGAAGTCTTTTTATTATAAAATACTCTCATATGGGAGAGGTGAGATTACAATTCCCTCGTATGGGAGAGAAGATGCAAGAATTTTAGCAATACAGAGCATAAAGTAGACGTTGTAATCTAACGCATATAATGAGAGGAGTTAAGGATAATACTTCTTAATCCAACGCATGTTGACTGAGCTTGGGGTTGAGGTCGTCCCATGTAGCCTTTGTATGTTGCAGTAGCCACTATCAAAGACTTCTGTGACTTCGAAGGGTCCTTCCCAGTTGGCTGCGAATTTTGGATGAGCCGCCTCTCGCATGCAGTGGCCCGATGCGCGCAAGACCAAATCTCCAACTGCGAAATCTCGACGTTGGACTGTTTTGTTGTACGCGTGAGCGATCCTTTCTTGGTATCGTTTGTTAGTCCTTTTAGCTTGCTCCCGCTTCTCTTCTAACAAGACCAAGTCATGATCGCGTTGATTGTCGTATAATGCATGGAAAGCCAGTCATGCGGAGTTGACTTTTACCTCCGCGGGTACTACAGCTTCAGCACCATAACATAGAAGGAATGGGGAGACTCCTGTGGGAGTCCTTGGAGAAGTCCGATATGCCCACAAGGCTATGTTCAAAGAATCAGCCCATTTCTTGTGGTCATCCGCCACCATCTTGCTCAAGATTCTTAACAACGTCTTGTTGGTTGCTTCCGCTTGACCATTCCCTTTCGGATAGTACGGAGTAGAAAATATCTACCTTATGTTGTACTCTGCTAGTTTCGCAGCTACCTGGCGATTGACAAAGGGGGTACCATTATCTGAGAGAATGGTGTTTGGAATTCCGAACCTGCATATGATGTTCTCTTGGATGAAATGGACCACGGCTAGCGCATTTGCCGTCTTCAGTGGTATTGCTTCTACCCACTTAGTGAATAATTCGGTCGCGGTGAGAATGAACCGGTTCCCGTGCGAAGCTGGTCGGATAGGGCCAACAAAATCCAAGGCCCAAGTATGAAACGGCCATGGTGTTCCCAGCGCATTGAGGTCTACGGCAGGAGTGTGTACTAGGTTTCCTTTAAATTGACACTCCTGGCATCTCCTTACTTTAGCGCGGCAATCTGCCTCCATGGTGGGCCAGAAGTAGCCGACTGTGAGGAGTTGTCTACATAACTTCGCACCTCCTTGATGTTCCACTTGATGAGAGAGGTCCATCACCTCTTGTGCTTCCTTGCTATCTAGGCATCGCAGTAAGTTACCCTCGTGGCCCCTTCGCCAGAGTATATTCTCTTGCACCACATACCGGGCTGCCTTTCGTTTTAGCTTTTCGGCTTCTTTTCTCGACTCAGGCTCGATCCCCTGCGTAAGAAAATCAAAGAGTGGCTTCCTCCAAGCCTCATCATCATCGATCAGCGCAATTGATGGAGAGTCCTTGATCAGCGCGCAACTCTCGCAATTTCCTTGGATCAATGCCGCGGCTGTTGACATGTCCGGCCAGTGAATCCCATACCTCTGGGATTTCCGATAGATTGACACCTCACTTTCCCCACAAGTGTGTTGGTGAATCTTTTCTAACAGCATTTTCCCCTCCTGATGTGAAACACATCGCATGAGTATTCCGCCTGGGCCTTTATAGTAGAGGGTGTTGTCATGAATGCAATACTCCTTTGTGGACGCCCAGTTTTTGTTGCTCGTTCCTTCTGCGATGGCACGCAATATTGACTTTCTCCAGTCCGCATCATCCGTGCATTCGTCGTCACACGCGTCCTCTGTCAACTCCGAGGACGTTCGTACTTCAATCGAAATTCTCGCGTGACATTTATCCGCACTAACCTTGGATCCCAGGGTGGCCAAGGCATCAGCATGCCTATTGTCTTCTATGGGTTTGTGCTGGTACCTGACATCGCACAACTGCTGCACCAGCTTCTGTACTAAGGTCCGGTAGGGCAATAGGTTTATCTCCTTTAAACCGTACTCGCCTGAAGCTTGTTTGACGATTAGCTTGGTGTCACCCATAACCGTCAAGTTGCTTACTTCTAGTGCCCTTGCTGCGCGAAGACCTGCGATAAGAGCTTCATACTCTGCTACGTTGTTAGTAACCGCAAAGTCAAGCTTCGCGGACATCTGTATGACCTCTCCATCAGGTTTGGTCAGGACTATCCCGATGCCTCCACCTTTCCTCGTTGACGACCTGTCGAAATGGAGCGTCCAGTAAGGCAACTCAACTGCGTAGATTTCAGGTCCTTCCAGTTCTTCCTCAATCACAGGCTCATGGATATTGCCCGGGAATTGTGCTAGCAAATCCGCCACCACTTGCGATCATTACCTTTGACGATGTCAACAAGTCTTTTAGCTTTCCAAATGCAGCTCCGTGCTCTAAAGTCCAGTTGTATACAGCATCTTTCTTGAGAAGAACGCTGAAACAGAAGGTGATTTCGGCGATCACCGGGATGAACCTTCGCAGGTAGGATAGCTTTCCCAAGAAGGTCTTCAAAGCACTCTGGTTCTGCGGCGCCGTCATGCTGGTGATGGCCGATAATTTCGCGGGATCAGTCTCTATTCCCTGACGATGTACTACACATCCCAAGAATTTCCCTGATGTTACTCCAAATGCGCACTTCATGGGGTTCATCTTTAATTGAAAGCTTCTGCATCTGTTGAACACTTTCCGCAAATCCCCTAGGTGATCCGCCTCTTCCTTGGACTTGACAACCAAGTCGTCAACATATAATTCTACTTCCTTGTGCATCATATCGTGAAACAGGGCCATCATGGCTCGCTGATAAGTTGCGCCTGCGTTCTTGAGGCCAAAAGGCATAACTGTGTAATTGAAGACTCCCATCGGAGTGATCAACGAGGTTTTTTGTGCATCTTCAGGATCCATCTTGACCTGGTTGTACACACTGAAGCCGTCCATGAAGCTGAACATGCGATGACCCGCGGTTGAGTCAATAAGCAGATCAATGTTGGGAAGCGGAAAATCATCTTTGGGACAGAAACGATTAAGGTCTCGGAAGTCCACGCAAATGCAAAGTTGCCCATTCTTCTTCACCACAGGCACGATGTTAGCCAACCATGTAGGATGGTGATTCGGCTCGATAAATTTGGCATTCAGAAGCTTGAAAACTTCCTGCTTGATCTTAACGTTAAGCTCCGGCCTAAAGCTCCTCGCGCTCTGCTTTACCTGTTTGGATCCCGGAATTACATCCAACTGGTGCATGGTGATGCTCGTGTCCAGGCCGGGCATATCATCGTATTCCCATGCGAACACGTCTTTGTACTCAGTCAGAAGTTGTAGCAATCTTTCCTCCTCCTCGCCTGTGAGGTCCACAATCAGAAAGACTGGCCTCTTCTTTTCTTCGTTTCGGCTTAGGAATACCTCCTTCAGCTCCTGCTTTTGCGGTCTGGGTTTGTCCTCCATGCATTCGGGTGCTTCTTTGAGCTTTTCCTCTAAAACACTTGGTGCTGGTTTGTCTAGTTCCATAACCTGCTTGATTTGATTTATTTGCCTAGGGATATCCCCATGTTCGCGTGGGGACACCCCTGCGCACCTTCATACGCGGTAACATTTATTCCCGTTGGCGTAGAAGCTTTCTATCTCCTTGCCTTCAGGATCATGTTTTGCTATCCTTTTCAAGGTGTAAACGTTCTTTCGCTGGTAGGCAATCCGCGATGCCTCCTCTCGCGCAGACGGCTTTTCTTTGGACTCCTCTCTTGTCACCATCACTCCTGCGGGTGACTGATCTCTGATGTCCTCCCAACGAGGCAAAGGAGTGGGGTTGAACGGCCCCGGCGTTTGCTCATCTGCCATCTCAGTGAACCATACCGCCTCACTGAGATGTGCTACATCCAGGTTGAAAGGGTTTGTCGAGGCTGGTATCTCAACTATTCTATCATTCCAGATAGCTTTCATCACTTGGTGAGCTGTGGAAGGGACCGCATCGAAGCGATGAATCCAGGCCCGACCTATAGTCATATGATACGTAGTGTTCGCATCAATGACATAGAACTTAGATGAACACTTGATTTTGCCAATCTGGACACCCAGACGGATCCATCCTACCGTCATTCAGGAGTCGCTTCCGAATCCCATCAGCGGGGATGGACGCCTGACGATCTTGTGCTCTTGAATTCCTGCTAGCTTCAGAGTGTTGAGCGAGACGACGTTAACTGCCGCTCCTCCGTCAACGAACGCTCTTTTGAACTCCACACCGTTGATGATTGCTGTTACATACAGAGGCTTCTGGTGACTCGCATCTGTCTTCTTGTCGCTTGCGGAGAAGGTTATGACCTTTCCTGTAGAGCGGGACGCCCTGACAACCTTTTCACTGGAGACCACGATATCCTCCTCGTAATCTTCTGCTATCCTCAGGATCGCCTTTGTCATTTCCTTCCGGCACTTCTCCGAGAAGTTCATTTCGTCAAAGAACCTGCTGAACCCGTGCGACCCCTTCATCCGATCAACACGTTTGTCCTCCGTGTCTATGCTGTAGTCCTCGTCATTGAGGATCTCGGCAATGATGGGTAGACCATCCTCCGCAACCTCTTCAAGGTCCATAACCGATATCATGGCGACCTCTTTGCCTTTCGGCTCTTGCTCCGCGTGGGCAGGCAGTGGATTGTTTCGCACATCTTGCCTCTGGTCGCTGACAATCAGTTCGCCATTTTTCATCTTCTGGCTTACCATGATTCTGAGCTTCTTACAGTTAGTTGTGGGATGCATGACTTTTCCGTGACACTCGCACCACTTTGGGTCTCTCACCATCTCCTTGGATGGTGCTCTTTCGAGCGGCGCCAAGATACCATCCTTGCGCCATTGTCTGCACAGGTCACTCGCTTCATCTACCGAACATGGTAGAGGTGGCGCGTCGAAGTTCACTACCTTCGGCTGCTTTTGGGGCGAGACCGTATTCACTTCAGCCTCACGTCCTCTCTTGTAGCTGAATCTCCCAATTTTGAAAGTAGTCCCGCTCGGGGTTCTCTCAGGGGCATGTCTCTTTTTCTGCCTCTCCACTATGGGCTCTATATTCTTCGTGCATTCGATCAGCTTCGAAAATGTAGGTGTTTGCAGGTTGATAAGCATACCTTTGTACTCGTCTCGCATGCACTGCAGGCATATCTCCACGAGTCTGCTCTCGAGTATCACATCTTTGCATTCCAAGGACTTGGCCCTAAACTTCTTGATGAACGTCACTCCATCTTCCTCGCGCTTCTGCTACATCCGCGAAAGATGAATCATTGTCACCTTATCTTCCATCTGGAAGAATTTGGTGTAATACTTCTGGACCATGTCGTCCCAGGTCTTTACGGATCCGGCTTCCAACGTCCTGTACCACTTGTAGGCCACGTTCCCCAGGGATTTTGGGAACTCGCGCATCAGCAGCTTGGGATCGGCCTCGTATGGCCCCATCACATCGATGATACGCATGACATGTTCATGGGCGTTCCCATTGACATCTTCGAACTTATCCCATTTAGGAGCCTTGTACCCAGCAGGGTTAGGCATGAGATAGATCTCTCGTGGAATAGGTGGATCGTTGTCAAGCTTGGGGATGATGGTGTCCGCGAACGATTGATGAGCCAGAATGGTCTCTATGCGCCGTTGTAGTGACGTCATACACTCCGGAGTACTTCCCTCAGCATCAGGAGAAGGGGTTGTTGCAGGCGGAGGCGACACATATGCTGCGGTGGTGGCTGATGTGGGATTTGGAGCGAGAGTTCGCAGGATAGCCATTATCCGTTCGAGCTGTGCAGAATGAGCTTTAAGAGCCTTCACCTGGTTCTGGATGGTGGCGTCCAAGGCCTCTATCGTCGGAGCTTCACCGGTGGCTGTAGGAGTACGGCGGGCCTCCTCTCCCGAGGTGGTCTCCGTGGAAGGCGATCTGTTACTGACATCATCTTCATGAGACATGGTTGCTTGCGATGGTAAGTTCACGTCGGGTTCACCAAAATGTGTACGAGAGAATCCTGCAGAGAGGACTCAATATACACCAATAACAGAGGATAGAAATGGCACAGGAAGTGTTGGGTTGTGTGTAGGGAGAGAGTAAGGCAATAGTACTGTGTGTGAGAGAGACAGGATTTTGGCAGAGCTTTCGCGTATCTCGGGTCGTTCTCCTTGTATGGAAGGGTTAACGATCCTATATATAACGGAGAATGTGACCGTTGTAGTGTGGTTAATGCTCCCATCAATGGAGGCTTAATTAGCTTAACCACAACGGCACGTTCGTCCGCGTATATAGGGACCGTTACAGCACGTTATCCGTGTATACCGGAACCGTTACGAGTTTGACCGGGTTTGATTGTCGCTCTATATAGGGACCGTTACAGCACGTTATCCGCGTATACCGGAACCGTTATCCTCGTTCCATAAATCTCTCAAAAGCAGTTACTAGGGGTCGCGCGCGGGCTTGGTTGTCGCTCGCGCGCGACAGGACTTACTCTAGCCTCCAAACCACTAAGTCCCTACAAGTCTCTTGCGGTGATATGCGAGAGCCCTGTCTCGCAGCCCCCACGTGGATCAGCGCGGCTGGTGATCTAGTGTGTGTGGAGCACATTATGGTGTGCTGGATGGTCGCCACGTGGCTAAGATCTTCCTGTCCAGAAAGCACTGTCTACAACGGTGTATAAACTGAAATCGTAACACATAAAATCATGTTATGCTCTACGACATGTGGCTTGGATACCACTGTTGGGTTTTGACGTAGGTAACGCAGCGGAATAACAAAAATTAATCCTACTTCAAAGCCCACCACGGATCGTCATGAGGAGACATCATAACATGATAAGAGACATAGTATTGTGTACCTTTTGATTTGTGAGATTACACGAAGAATGATGTCCTCGTCTCTACGGTTGAACCACGTCTAGAGGTGAGATCTAGATTCTTCCTTCTTGCAAGTGCTAGATTGAACCGGAGGAAGAGGGAAGAAGAATCAAAGCAACAAGGACAAGAGGAGGTTCGGCCTGCTCTTTGTGCCGACGGGAAGGGGGCGGATGGGCCTAGGGGCGTTCGGCCTGTAGGTCTTGTCTTGCTCTCTCTTTTTCTTTCTCTCCCACTCTCTTATGTTCTGAGCATTAAGTGAGAAGGAAGCTAGAGCCTCTTTTATATACTCCAACAACTCCTTGTTGTTTCCATAAAGGTGTTTCCTAATTCTACATGAACTAGAATTAGTCCCTTCCTTGCAAATTAGTCCTACTAAGTTTGCAAGGTGTTGCACAATGATCCTTCTATTAACTAATAAATATTAATTAATCCCAATTATAGCTCTACTCTATTTGACGTGTGACCCCATAGGTTTCTATCTAGTTGGTAGTAACTTTTACAAACATGGAGCGGTGTCTAGCAACACATCCTTGCCACCCAACTAATAGAAATAGTCAGTGATCCCGACAAATCTCTTGTGCCCAATATCTTATATTGCACTTTCCCTTTGTCTCCATATCCGGATTGGACACGAGACATAAATAGTCACACTCGTATATCCAATCCATAGTTCCTCGATCCTGAGAATATGCTTATGCTAGCAGATAACATCAATATCTCCATATTGATTTATCCGAGTTTGGCGAAACATTAAAAATCCTCATCCCTCGAGTGGCCGTGGATATTTCCCCCAATTATGTGGGAGGGGCAAATCATATCTACATCACTACGATCTCTAAGCTTGCTTCCTATCATGCCTGATAGCTATCTTTATGATTAGCCAGTTACGGTGCAACGTTTGATAATATCAAAGCACAATATTCCACAACCAGAGTATCTAGTGACTTCAAGTCTAAGGATTGCAATTATATTAGCACTACGAGAAGCGATTGTGACTTGACATAATCTAATGTATCCTTCTCGTTGTGGGTCAATCCAGTATGCCATTACTCCTAATGCATAACCATGTGTTAGATTTGATATCTCCATATCAATCTACCCACATACTAGTCTATATTTGATCGTCCTGTTAATCAATATAGTGGACTAGGGATATTTAAGATAAACAACACATTGTATCTAAGGACTTCATTATATTAATTATCACAATGTATAATAAATGAATATTCTAGCCATAACAATGTTCATACTAAATATACGATTGCCTCTAGGGCATCTATTCCAACATGAATAGTGACAAAAAGAGAAGTAGGATGAAAGAGAATAAATAGAGGTAGTAACTCGTAAGAAACTTGTAGTAGTAACATTTATTTATACATATATAAAGTGGGTCGGTTCTGGACCAGTTCTGGGCTAGTCCTGGGGCAGTTACGGTCCGGTTAGTCCGGTCTTGGTCATTACAGGGACCTGTTCGGGTCGGTCCCGCGGTCCATAAAATCTCAGACCGGCCCAGACAACTAACATACTCAGTCCTGGGCCGGTCTTGAGCCACACAAGTCCCAGTTCGGTCCGGTTCATTGCTCACACGGGCCAATTCGGTCCGGTTAGGCGGTCCTCCGACCCAATTTACAACTCTAGGAAGTGATACCAAATATATATCCAAATGTTATACGTTTCACCAGCATCATCCCAAACTTTAGTACTACAGTTAGAACTCAGAAAGCTGATACTGTCCTCAAAATAGGAAAAATTGACCGAACACTAACTATTAACCGGGAACAGAACTTCAAGTTAGATACCGCACTTCTAATGTGCATATGGCATAAGGACAAGAGAAGGATCTAAAGTGTGTCCACAAAGTTTCTTTCGGTGGTGTCCTCAAATGAGGTTGGAATTTCCCAAGATACTTGGATTGCCCAAACACATTGACTTAGCTTGTCTCCATGTGTCCAAGAGTGTCACACCAAGACACTCGAGTTGTTTCATAGTACTCCCTCCCTCCCACCAGGTTGGTGAATAAGTTAATCGGGTATTTTTTGGGCATAGTGATTTGGTTAGTAAAACAAAACAAGAATTTGATAATTTTTGCATGGTCTTGTAGATGCTAGTTTACTCTACAAGACCATGCAAAAATTATCAAATTCTTGCCTTGTTTGACTAACCAAATGGCTAGGCCCAAATAATACCGATTAACTTATTCACCAACCTGGTGGGACGGAGGGTGTATGTCTTAACCGACCTAGTCGCAAGATAAAAGGCCCTACGAGAGTGGCTAAAACCAGCATCCAAGGAAGTAGCAGCAGAAGCAAAAGTAAACCCTTGTTTTGACACATTGAAAAAGCTTTCAACCATGTTCTTGGATAACCCCCAACATAAAGAGTTAGCAGCAGAGCAAAAGTTATAACTCTTTGCACTTCAGATAACCCCAACAAAAGATAAAGGCATCCAAGAAGACACCCTAACAACTCTACCACAAAATATATGTATAACTCAGATATACCGATTTGTACTACCAACAGAAAAAAAAGCCTTTTTTTTCTTCAAAAGGGAGTTACAAAAACACATCTAGATCTTTAATTGTATCCGATCATGCAACGAGATTTTCTTCTTGCTCGATCTTTCATCACCAGTCACTAACTATTTTCTCTTCTTCTGTGTCTCTCTCATTAGCTCATGCCCACTTTGGACTCTCTTCTGCTTCCCTTTCTTCAATCGTCTGAAACAAAAACCACCCCTCGAGTATGGGGTATTTACAAAAACACCCCTAGTGTTCGGGGATATACAAAACCACCCCTGTCGAGACAAAAACCACCCCTGTCAGTGGATGGACGTTAGACGAAAATCACCCTCCTGTTACTATCAAGTAGTATAGGGGTGCAATCTGTCTTTTTGTGACTATTTTACCCCTATATGTATTTTTTGTTGATTGTTTTCATGTTCTAGATGTTCTTGGTGTTCGTGTTGATGTTCATGGTGTTCTTCATGTTCTTTGTCACCACAAAATCCCCACCACCACCACCACCACCACCACTACCACTACCACTACCAATTCACCACGAACACAAACAACAACAATAATAAGGCAAATTCATCTATGCCAAGTCCAAAACCAACAAACCAATTCATTAGCACCAACTTCTCATAAACCACCACATTTCACCCACTTGTTTTTAGTACTCCCTTGACCCCAAAACTGAATTTTCCAAGTAACAGAACACAACTACAATTCCAAGGTGAAACAGAGGTAATATAAATAGTTAGATATCCTAATGGCTGAAGTTGCCCCTGTAAAGCATCAAGAAGTCCCTGGATTAGCACATACTGATCTCAAAGAAAGATTGGCAAAGACAAAGCTACTCAATCATCATCATTCAAGATGAGAGGAACTCATGCATGAGAGTCTGAGGCACGACACTTCATTGCAAAGCAGAATTTCATCAATGTGGCCCGAAGATCCCGAAACCCATGAATGGTAATTTCTGCACAGAATTTTGCTCCTTTTGAAAGGCAAATTTTCAAGTATCACAACAGTCTAAAAAAATTGTTCCAACTACATGTAGATTTCTTAAAACTTAGCTCGAACTTGGAAAAAAGAAAAAATAAAATGAGTTCAGAAGTTACAAAACAACACAGGAAAAGAACAGAGGAGAAGAAGATGATGATTTGACAAAAAAAAAATAAGAAGATGATGATCATGAACAAGAAAGAACATATCTGGAATCGTAGGAGCTTGAAGGGATGTCGGCGGCGGCGACAGTTGCTTTTAACAAAGGGATGTCGGCGGCGGCGGCGGCGACGATCGAATCGAACTCAGCCCCCTCTTCCTCCCTCCCTCGATCTCTCATCCGAACCCAGAAATTGCTGGTTCGTGGCCGCTAGGTACAGCGGCGGTGGTGCTGGTTCGTGGTGACAGCGATTCACCTCCACCAGATCCACAACCACCCACAGCCAATTCATCGCCATCACGTCCGGCAAGGGCGGCGTCGGCATAACCACCACCACCGTTGCTGCGATTTAACCCAGATCTGAGACAGAGAGAGAAAGAGAGAGTGAACGGATAGAGAGAGAGTGTGTGGGAATACCAGGTCGTGGTGGCTTCGGGTGAGGTTCCTCCGACGGGGAAGCAGTGGGGGCAATTGGAAATATGCCAGTCTGTGAATTGGTATTAGAAAAATGCATTCGGTTGAATTGGTATTTGAAGAATACCCTCCTTTTTAAACACTTCAGGTAACAAGGGGTTGTTAGCAGGGTAGTGGGGCCATCTGTCTCTCTCGTCTCCATTCTCTCTCTCGTCTCCATCTGTCTCTCGTCTCCATCTCTCTCTCTTGTTTCCAACTACCATCTCTCTCTCGTCTCCAACTTCCATCTCTCTTTCGTCTCCAAACACATGTATCTCTCGTCTCCAAACACATGGGGAGATTTTTCAAATGACTCTGCTAACCTTATCATCTTAAAACAAACCCTAAAAATGCGTACTCTCTCTCTCCAACATTGAATTGTTTCTATCTACCTCAACCTACCAAGTACAGTTGAATTTACTCCAACTGTAAACTTTATGAATGTATACCTTACACTCCTCAAGAATATGGCTCATTTTTCACTCTCATTGGCTTCAGTTCTCCCATAGAAGTATCCCATTTGAGTGTACAAGTCTCTCTCTTTCCTCACTTTTGTTATTCAGCTACGGTAAAAACTTAAACTCTCATCTCTCTGCTTCTGTCCTTATTATATGTTGATCACAGTACTCTAAAATGTATGGTATTATCATTTTTTTACTTTCATCCTTCCAATATGTTCATCACATTACTCTAAATTGTAGGTTACGTTCGTTATTTTCTTCTCTGTTCATCATTATTGGTTTGATGTGTGTTGTATGTGGAGAGACTAGGACGAGTATATTCATCGCCTTTGTCTTCTCATAAGTCTGAGACCTAAAATATGCTCGTACCAGTCTTCCACATGCACAACTGGGAAGAGCAAGGCCTGCCAGACTGGGACGACAAATCTCTCGTCTGGCATTCAAATCACAGACGAGAGAGGACTCGTCCCAGTCTGGCATTAGATAGACTCGTGGGACGAGTAATCTCTCGTCTGGCATTCAAATCGCAGACGAGAGAGGACTCGTCCCATTCTGGCGTGTGATAGACTCGTACGAGTACGATACTAAAAGATGAGAAGACAGGGACGACAGAGCCGGGCATACCCTAAACCCTAAACCCTGAAATCCTCTCTTATCATGTAAAAATGGTATTCAATATTGTTAAAAATGTAAATTGTAAGTCCTAAACCATATAATCATGTAATCTAAACAATAAACTCAAAATCATACAATCATCAACTCTTAATCATGTAAAGCCTAAACCTTATACATACCATTAAACCATATATCATCTAAACAAAATCCTACATTTGTAGACAGTAAACACTAGAACCAACTAAGTATCACTCCTATAGCCACTAAAGATGTTAATTGTAAGTCCTAAACCATATAACCATGTGATATAAACTATAAATTCAAAATCATACAATCATCATCTCTTAATCATGTAAAGCCTAAACCTTATACATACCATTAAAACATATATCATCTAAACAAAATCCTACATTTGTACACACTAAACACTAGAACCAACTAAGTATCATTCCTATAGCCACTAAAGATGTTAATTGTAAGTCCTAAACCATATAATCATGTAATCTAAACTATAAACTCAAAATCATACAATCATCATCTCTTAATCATGTAAAGCCTAAACCTTATACATACCATTATCATTCCTATAGCTAATTATCATTCCTATAGCTACTTACAGTGTCATTAAATAATATTAAACCTGAATCCCTAAATCATAGAACATCTAAGCATTTTAAGTAAACCCTAAGATTGTACACCTAAGACTGGCACGAGTACTCTCTCGTCCCAGTTGGAAATACTAGGACGAGTATTCTCTCGTCCCAGTTGGAAATACTAGAACGAGCATTTCCTCATCTCAGTTGGAAATACTGGGACGAGCATTTCCTCGTCCCATTATTAAAATAAAGATGTTGTCTGAGATGGTGGTGGTTCCTCTCCTCCCTGTCTTCTCGGAAAAGAGTACAGAACATTCTGTTACCCATCATATGTTGAGAGAAAACCTTTTTACTTTGTCAGACCAAACCCTAATATCATCCAAACCCTAAAATCATTCTCGCTCTTCCTACTATCCAAACCCTAAACCCTAAACCCTAAAATCATTCTCTCTCTTTACATGTAGACATGGTGAGAAAATTGATGTTCTGTGCTGTTTGCCATGGTGAATGGACGCGTGCCGAAGGTAGACACATATACATAGGTCAGGCAGTGAAGAATGCAGCTTTCTAGATAATCAAAGGCATTACCGTCTAATCTTTTTAGCATGAAGTTTTGGTCAAAATGGATACAGATTGTCCGCTTACCAAAAAGGTGGTATTATGTTATCATTCCCAATTTTCAAATGCTAACTTGATCGAGCCTAATATCCTCACTAAAGATTTAGAAATCAAAGATATCTTTGATACTACGAAAAAGGGATCTATTGTAACCATGTATGTCACGTTAAAGGATTTGGTGGATCAACCATACATAAATGCTGACGTTGGTGACCAGGAATTGGTGGATCAAACTGAAACCCTTAACAGCCAGTTGGTTCCTTTGAGCTCCGCCCCCCCCCCATACCGCGAGGATTACTTTCAGGGTATCGAGATACTCGCCGAGGATCAGGACGAAGACAGGGTAGCATATAATGCAATAGAACTCACTCCATCGTCTTCGGTTCACCGTAACGACATTGTGCAATTATCTGACAAAGATATGGTTGCCACTCATGAATCAATGGAGCAAACTAATCTTGCATTGGGAACTGTCTACCATTAGATTGTACAGGGAGTCGTGGACAGACTGGTGTGGGAAGGCTAGACGGTCTGGAAATAGAAATGAAAGGTTTGTATACTGGGAGGGCGTTGTCCCACCATATCAAAACAGTTGCTGGTTTGAAGAGATTGACTTTTTACGTTTATAAGTTAGACCAGACTCGTATTATACTGCAGTGCTTGAATGATGAATGCAAATGGATGCTTGGGGCATACAAGCATAAAGATTTCGTGCACTACCAGGTGAAGAAACATAACCAATTCACACATGTACGACATGCAGCGTAGATGGGAAGCACTGTAACATTAATAGCGACGTAATCGCGCAAGAATTGCTGGGAATGATGGGCCAAACAAAAAAGACACCCACAATTAGTGAAGTACATAACATCGCCTTAAGAATGGGAAGTAGAATATCGTACTGGCCGGCATGGTATGCACGTCAAAGGGCCAAATAGATGATCCAGGGTACTCGTTCTCAAAATTACGCTGATCTTCCCGTGTTTATGTCTTTATGTGAAATCCTGAACCGCGGTACTAAAAAGGATATGGGAGTGGACGAAGGTGGTGTTTTCTTGTACTGCTTTCTTGCGTTCGGGGCACAAATTCTGGGGATACCGTATATGCGACCCGAAATTGTCATCGACATGTCGCACCTGAAGAAAGAACCCCTGCAATTGGTCGTATGCACAATGGTTGATAGCGAGAAACAGTGCTATCCCATTTCATGGGGACTAGTGGACAAGGAGAACACCGTTGCATGGTCTTGGTTCTTAAATAGACTGAGCTTAATTGTCAAGGATCACGATGAGTTGACGTTCATTTCAGATCGGCACCAGGCTATCATCAACTCAATCAAGGCCGTGTACCCCTTATCCAACCACGTCCACTGCTATTACCATTTGAAAATGAACGCTCTGTCGCATTACAATACACAAAAGTGGGTGCCTCATTACCACAATGCGGCCTACACATTTGATATGGATGCGTGTGAGTCACATCTGATAGACATGGGTATTGAGTGCGACCGTGTAAACGACGTTAACCAAAAGACCGTCGAACGTTACTTACGGGATGCCGGTCTAGAGAAATGAGCAAGGTCGCATTGTAAAACAACACAGATTGAGATGCTTAAATCCAACCATGCAGAGTCTATTAACTCGTGCCTGCTGCCGAAGCGGTCTGACAAAGCTCTTACAATGTTCTCCCAAATATGCGACCATCAGATCGAGTGGCACTTGAAAAAACGAAACTTGGGCATTGACATTGGACACACCTACCTGACTGCAAAAAGGGGGAAAAGAATGTCGAGCCGTTCTATAAACTGTATAGATTTTCGTGTGCTACCAATTTCAGAGTCTGTGTATGAAGTCCGCGGTAATCATCTGAAAACTCATATCGTGGAATTCAAACCAGGACATTGCCTCGGAACCTGCACGTGCGACAAATACCAACAGATGTGGTTCCCGTGTGTACATGTGTGTGCTTGTGCAAAAGAACTCATAAAACTTGGCCGTTACAATGTCGACCACGATATGAAGGTCATGTACGACCACACCAGCGTGTTCTATTCACTGGACTTCTACAATATGGCTTATGCAGGTACAATTAAGACTCCTCCCAACCCAGCAACGTGGGACACAAGCGAAGTACCTGCACACATAAAAAACATTCGCCCACTTCCACCGAAGAAAGTGGTAACAGTTGGGAGGGACAAGGAGAAAAGACACAAGCCAATGGTCGAAACCGTACGTGAAAAGAAGCGAGGAACGGGAACGTACGGATGTAGCCATTGCCATGTAAAAGGGCATACCATAAATATTTTCCCTCAATTGAAAAATTAATGTTGTGATAAAAGTCGTTGTTCTTCGTTCTTTCTAATCCCAAGTTCGCAACCTATTCTGATAATTACGCAAACAATATATCTTTTGTTCCGATCAAATATTGTGTTTTTTAATATAAATATGAATTTTTTTATAAACATATAAATATGCATTTTATTAAATAAATAAAAAATTTATTAGTTAAATTTATTGTCAAAGAGGAAAACTTTGATACATCGTAAAACAGTTACATGTTTTAAATTTTGATACATTTCTTACAAAAACTGTTACATTTTACAAGAATGTATCAAAATTATTACATTTTTTAGAAAACATGCTAAACATAACCACGGAACATGAACCTAAAATCTCTCTCCGTATCTTCATCTACATAGGAAGCATCTACAAAAGCCACTGTTGTCTCCTCCAAAACTCACCACATCTGAAATGGCAAAGAAAAGGCTACCAAATGAATGGGAAAGCGACGAGGAGGAAAGTGAAATGTCCAAGGAAAGTGACGAGGAAGAGGAAGAGGAAACAGACGAAGAAGATGAAGACAGTGAAGACACTGACAGTGATGCAAAAATTACAGCATCTTTCAGGACAAAAAGGGGCTCCGAAACGACTCAGTACATTGAAGATGAAGAGGAAGACGATGATGATGACTCGGTGGTTTCTCCTCCAACTCCGCCATCTCCACCGCTGAACAAAAGAAACAGAGACGAGAGCAGTGAAGAAGAAGATCCGGAGCTGTGGGGTTTCAAACCAAAAAACCCCAAAAAAATGTAATCTTTTTCCAGTGTTTTTAAGTTTCTAATGTAATGAACTGTTTTGTTTCCATTTTGGATCTTTTTAAACTGTTTCTGTAATCTCACTGTTGATCTATCTGAATTTGTTTTGTGTTTTTTTCTGGAAAAACACAGTTTCTGTGGCAGACGAGCAGTTGCTCGTCCCAGTATAGTTTGCTTGTCTCAGTACCAGTTTGACAATATACTTAGACGAGCAGAACTCTCGTCTCAGTATATTGTCACACTGAGAAGAGGGAATACAAACAGGGACGAGCATTAACTGGAACGAGAAACAACTGGGACGAGCAAGCAAGTCTCACGTCCCAGTTGTTTAAAAGAAAGAAGAGAGAGTTTTGTTTTAAAGAAATTTAATAAAAAAATAACTGAGTTAGTTACAATGGTTAACCTAAAGTCAGGTCAACAAATAAACATAAGTGAGAGACGGGTATTTTTCAAAGACCAATTCACTAGACGGGTAGGACGCCAATTCTTTCTCAACAGTGTTGGTTGTTGCTACTGCCGTGAGAAGTGAGAGAAGAGAGAGAGGAAGAGATTCTTTAGGGTTAAGAAATGGGGAGGAGAAGGAGGGACATGGTATTTATAGTGGGTACTTTTCTAAAATTTTAGGGGCATTTTAGTTTTTTAACCTCTCCGTTAGTGTGTGGTTAACCACTAACTCTGACAGGGGTGGTTTTGAATATCCCCGAACACGAGGGGTTTTTTTGTATATACCCCATACTCGAGGGGTGGTTTTTGTCTTTTACCCTTATATGAATAAACATTTGTTTTAATATTCATATATTCTTATGACCTACTACTACTCCCAGAACAACGTTTATTGATTAAGTACTCACTGTAAGCGGATTTGAAACTAAAAGAGAAGCTCGATTCAACAATGTAGTATCCTTAACAACTGGTTTCTGCTTCTTCGCGACAATATTCTTGGGAACATTTGAAATTTGTGAGTTAACATCTTCCTTCAGTTGGAGGTCGTGAGACCTGGATTCCACTAGGTATCGATATCTTCGCCTCAGAAACCTAGAATTCATTGGTACAAGAACAACAAACAATTTAACTAAATATCCCAAAAACTGATAATAGCAGTTCTTATGGAAGATTGATCTAAATAAAAAGATTAGATTACAAGAAAGCCACGAAGAAGATCGAAACCCTAGAGTCGTAGAGATTGAGGGACGGTGTTGATCGGCGTTAATGGTTGCCGGATCAGCTGTAGTGGCGTGAGAAGAAGAAGAAGAAGAAGAAGAAGAAGAAGAAGAAGAAGAAGAAGAAGAAGAAGAAGAAGAAGAAGAAGAAGAAGAAGAAGAAGAAGAAGAAGAAGAAGAAGAAGAAGCTAGGCGCGGAGGCGTGAAGAACTAGGTCACCAGGAGCGTAGCCGCTAATGTGAGAGGCTGAAATTGTCCGTGCTGGACTTCTCTTTTGATTAGTCACATATACAAAAACTAATCCAATAATAATTACACTCTAGTCCTTATACTAAGTATGCTATCGCTATTATGTAAAAGGGTCGGTGCCACAAACAGAAACGTCGCAGGGATCGATATGGAAACATCCGGAAAACTCTTGGCATAAGGTCAATTTTGATGGTAGTTGTGCAGTAAATTCAGGCCGTTCGAGAGCAGGGATTATCGTCGGAGACTCAGGTGGCAGTTTTGTGGCTGCATCCTCACGGGAAGCTGTTTTTCAGCCACAGAGTCTGAAGCATGTGCGGCAGCGATTGGAACTGAAGTCCCTCTTTCTGCTAGTGTGACGAATCTGGTGCTGGAAGGTGATGCAAGATAACTTATTCAAGAAATCCATAACAAAGCGAGGGGAGAAGCTTGCGAGAAGAAATCATCGATTCACTGTTGGAGAAGCTACGGTGTTTGCGAGAAGAGAATGCAATACTGTAGCACACCAGTTAACCCATTTCCAAAAATATCAACCCACTGTTTTGAGTTGGTTTGTTTCTCCCACAGCTCAGATTGAGCCTATGATTGAAGCAGATGTAATAGCTAGCAATACTTTCCCCTTCAGGGTTTCTAATATATTACCTTCTTCTAAAAAAAAACGTTTTCACCCATAGTTATGTGTGAGAATTAAGTTCTAAATCGGTTCTTAGAAAGATCAACCAAATTTTAATGAAATCTTAATCTTTTTATAAGAGCACCAAATATTTTGAATTGTGTGAATAAAAACTTAAGAATCTTAAAATAGATAAAAACAAAAACTTTGAATATGAACTGTCATATTATCATGCGTTATATTTGGGCATGACTTCGACATGACTCGTGCTTATATGTGGTCATGCTATTGAGTTCAGTTTGCATTGAAGTTGTTATAAATATACAAGAATCATCCATGTTATCCAATGATTATAGTACTAACACTTTTGAAGAATCTAACTAGTTATGAGAACGTTGGGATATCGGCGGAAACAAAAATGTAATCGAGAATAGTAAAATTCTACCTAACGATGTTAGTTTGTCAAGAGTGAAAAACAAATCACTCCTGAAGGAGTCTGACACTAAGGAACTCACTCTCGCAACATCCCGCCTAGCATTGGTTCCACTAGAGACGGGGCGGAATGGGACTGCATTAGACACTTTCAGATCAACTCCATTCCAACACTCGGCTTTCTGATCGACACGATTCCACTGATTCCCAATGGTGGTAGAGGGAGTACCCTATAGTTTAGTCTCATGTACCTTTATACTTATATATTGAAAATTGTCCATTTGAAAATAGTTCAGGGAAGGAGTACTCTACAGTTTAGGGTCATGTATCTTTATACTGAAAATAGTCTAAGGAGTGACAAAGTTCCATTTTATTTATCGGTTATATCATGTTATTGAGGTCCACCTCGCTAAAAATAATTGAGGTTTGTATACCAACCCGGTGTATAAGTTTTTGTGTGCAACAGTTTGTTGAGCTGTGCAAGAATCATTTTCTTCTTCGCCATTTTCGTCTTCATCGGAGCTTCAAGTTCATCTCTTCTTCAACCATTTTCATTCCAATTTTGATCTTCTTAGTTTTGATAATTCAATACTTTATTTCTAAAGTAATATGTTTGCTAGCTGTGTGGGTTTGAAGAAGAAACTGTGGGGCATTTGTGCTTCAAGTGTTCTTGGGTTAAACTTTTCTGGACTTTTTCTGGTTTGGTATTGGGCTTGTTGATGCTGCCCAGCTCCATACATTGGTAATTTTAGACATTTGTTCAGTAACCTAGTTATATCAATGGACTATATGAACGATGATGGAGTCTTACTGAGGGTCATTTATGGCCTTTTGGTCAATTTGGCTCCAAATGTACAGCTGCATTTTTTATAAAGTCCCCCCAAATCCCACCACAGTTTTGAAGAAGCATACCATAGCATCCACTGAATTCTTACAACAACTTTCTAAAAAGCCTGGAAAGAAGTGACAAAATCCCACCAGCAAAATAATTGGATCCCTCCTCCAGATGATAAAGATAAATGTTGCTGCTTCTTAGAGTGTCAATTCAGATATGTTTATGGGAGTATGGGTGAAGAGGAATGAAAAAGGTGCAGTGCTTTGCATTGTATGAATAGCTCATCTCTTTTGCAATGTGAATCCTTGGGCTCTTAGAAGGAGTCCACAAGAGCTCCATGATCTCATTATTGTGGAGGATATTAAAGCTCTGCTCACTGAGATTGGAGCTGAACTGAAAAGGATCCACAGAGAAGCTAATGGCCTTGCTCATTGTTTCATTAAATTAGCTAAGAAGCAGAATTTTATCTCAAATTTTATCAGTCAGCTTTCTTCGCAGTTGAGTGAAATAGCTTATGCTGACTGTACCAGAGGTATTGGTTAATTACTTTGTAATGTTTTGGCCTTGTTCTTTTTCTATGAAAAGTCTCCTTTGATCAGAAAAAAAGAAAAAATAAATGAGGATTCGACACCAATACATAGGAATTGCATGTTTCATCATCCCAAGCTTTAGTACTACAGTCGGAACTCCGAAAGCTGTAACTGTACTCAAATAGGGAAAAGATGGACTATCAACCGGGAACAAAACTTCAAGTTATATAACTGTACTTTCAATCTGCATATGATAAAAGGACAAAGGACGTATCTAAAGTATGCCCGCCAAGTGTCTTTTGACGACCGCAAATATGGTTACAGTATATATACTCCAACATACTTGGATTGTAGTCTGTTTTAACCTACCTAGTCGCAAGACAAAATGCCCTATTACAGCCACCTCTACGGCTCTACCAGAGTGGCTGAAACTCGCATCCATTGAAGTAGCAGCAGAAGCAAAAGTAAACCCTAGTTCTGAATTTTATTGAAAAAAGCTGTTCAACCATGTTCTTGTATATATAACAGAAAATCATAACTCTTTGCACTTCAGTTGACCCCAATAGAACAGAAAAAGCATCCAGGAAGACACTCTAACAACTCTACCACGGAAAAGATGTAAAACTCAGATATACCAATTTGTACCACCAAACAGAAAAAAACACATCTAGACCTTCAATTGTATCCGATCATGCAACGAGATTTTCTTCTTGCTTGGTCTTTCATCACCAGTCACTAACGATTTTCTCTTCTTTTGTGTCGCTCTCAGTAGCTCCTGCCCAATTTGGACTCTCTCTTCTGCTTCCCTTTCTTCAATCGTCTGAAACACCAGAGGAACACAAACATATGAGAATAAACATCTGTTTCAAGATTCACCATTTTCTTATGACCTACTGCTCCAAGAACAAAGTTTATTGACCAAGTACTCACTGTAAGCGGATTTGAAACCAAAAGAGAAGCTCGATTCAACAATGTAGTATCCTTAACAACTGGTTTCTTCTTCTTCGCGACAATCTTTTTGGGAAAATTTGAAATTTGTGGGTTAACATCTTCCTTCAGTTTGAGGTCGCGAGACCTGGATTCCACTAGCTATCGATGCCTTCGCCTCAGAAACCTAGAATTCATTGGTACAAGAACAACCAACAAATAAACAAAAATCCCACAATTGGGTAGTAGTAATTCTTATGGAAGATTGCTCTAAAAAGATTAAATTACAAGTGTCCTGTACCTGACTTCATGGAAGAGTATATCTCTCTTTTGCTTTGCTGCCTTCAATTTCCTCCTTTTAGCAACAAGTTCCTGAACCAATTGGCAAACAATGTTAGTAAGAAACTACCCTAAATTTGTCCAAGCAAACTCAGATTACATCCAAATTCACAAAACTAATACAAACCCTAGATAGAAGTCATCAAACTTATCCAAATTCACAATGCTAATACAAACCCTAGATAGAAATCATCAAACTTATCCACATTCACAATCCTAACACAAACCCTAGAAATCATCAAACTTACAGAGACTGACCTTCTGTAATTGCAGATAGTCTTGTAACGGGGTCTGATGATCTTTTGCAACCCTAACTCCTCCATCACCATGAGATTGGGGTTGAGCTCGGCTAGGGTTCAAGAAAGCCCCTTCCATCTTCTTGAAGAAAGACGCAAACCCAGATCAAAAACGGCTCAACATCTCAACTTTGTTCAAGAAAACGCAAACCCAGATCAAAACAGGTAAAACAAAGATATGGGTTTCAAGAAAGAGCCATGAACCGATGAAGAGAGAGATAGGGGGATGCTCTGTAATTTGTGTCTTTATAAAAGAGCTTTGATTGAATGAATGACGGAATGTCCAAACCGTCAAAGAGGAGGGGCAATTGTGGGAAAAGCGAGTGAATGTGGTGGTGGTGGGAGAAGAAATTAGAATGGGAACCAAGGCGCTTCCTTCCCTTTCCTTGGGATCTCTATCTCTATCTCTTCTTGCCATGTTTGTTGTTTTTCTCAAAACATACAGTGATACGGGATAGCATATCAATAGTATTGGGTTATTTAGTTAATTATTAGTTATTGAGTTATATGTTATTTAATTATACTAGAGTATTGCCCGTGCCCGATGGCACTATTCCTAAATTGGATAGTTTATGAATTTAGAAGTTTTTTTTTAAATGAATTTAGAGATGTTATTCAAAAATTACATTTACAAATGTGGTGAAAAAAAACACCAACTTTCAAAAATTGGATGAGCATTAACATGGGAATCACTCACAACGAATCTCCTATTAGTTAGGGATATAGTTGAGAAAAACATCTCTCCTATTAGTTAGGGATGTCCAAAGATAGTGGGTAGTTAGAGATGTCCAAAAAAGAGTGGGTAGTTAGAGATGTAATAAGTAAGTGAGATCTAATGGTGGGGATGGAGTTGATTTAATCTAACAGTTGAAAAATCATAATTAGTTAAACCATGCTATTTTATAATATAGATGATTATTTAGTATTTATTTATTTAGCCCGTAGAGTAGGCCCGTTAGGATAGAGTTAGGGTTAGGAGTTTATTATTTAAGCATTGTAATATTACAGTATCAATCGGTCAATAAGAAAATATTTCTGAACCCTACTCTCTTTTGTCTATCTGTGCCTTCCCGTCTAAATTCTTCAGTTCTTCTCCTCTAAATCTGTCCAATTTCTCTAATTTCGATACTTCTTCGTAACATTGGTGCTTTCATTGAATCACGCCGGACAAGACTTCCTTGCGACGTGACGAACTCAAACCACCCTCACAATGGACCGTACCTCCGAACCCACCATGGCGGATCTCGTTGCGGCCCTGAACGACTGCATCAACAGGATGCGTCGCATCAACAAAGCTCTCGATCCGGACTATTACGAAGATGATGAGCAGCCATTGATTCCGGCGATTCAACCGTTTCCACCGCCGCAAATACAACCTCAACAGCCGCCACCACAGTTGCTTCAGTTGCAGGCGCTGCCACCTTGTATGTTAGCCTTTAACCCAACAAGTTGATGATAAGTTTGTTTGGTCTATTGGGCTGGATGTTTCAATTGGGCTTAATTATTCCCATCAACCTATGTTTTATTGTGGGCCAGATTTTGTTGGGCAGCATACACCATTTGGGCCCAATTCAATTATGGATTCGAACCACAAACATCAAGTGGTCTCACACCAGCCTACAATTATTGTCATTGGACTCCAGATTACTGTTTTCATGACCGTTCGACGTCAAGTTGACCGGGGAAAGAATATTGAAGATTATTTTTTTCAACGCTCACCTTGAGGGCAAGGTGATTTTTAAGGGTGGGAGAGTGATACGGGATAGCATATTAATAGTATTGGGTTATTTAGTTAATTATTAGTTATTGAGTTATATGTTATTTAATTATATGATTATTTAGTATTTATTTATTTAGCCCGTAGAGTAGGCCCGTTAGGTTAGGGTTAGGGTTAGGGTTAGGGTTAGGGTTAGGAGTTTATTAATTAAGCATTGTAATATTACAGTATCAATCGTTCAATACGAAAATATTTCTGAACCCTACTCTCTTTTGTCTATCTCTGCCTTTCCGTCTAAATTCTTCAGTTCTTCTCCTCTAAATCTGTCCAATTTCTCTACTTTCGATACTCTTCGTAACAGAAGGATAGATTGTGATGAGGAAATAAGGAGTCCTCTCTGATGAGGCATATAGTATAAGGAGGAGCTAATAACTAAAACTCGTCGGTAACCCGCGCGATGCGCGGGATGATACAATGATGAGTTGTCAATTGAAATTAACGTAATTAATTAATAAGTGGAATGAAAAAATACATAGAAATGCGATCAACTAAATAATCAGCTCAATAGATGTTTAACATCACATACATGCTTTTATTATAAAAAAAAAAAAATTAAAGAAAATTAAATGCCAAATGACCTCAGATATCATCTTGGTTCATTGCCTCAAGTCTCAAATTAAGGAGATTTGTTTTAGAAGTGTAGAGATTGGATTAGTTGATCTGCATGCTTTGATGGAAGTCTTAGTTAGAAGTAGGACTGCAACTCGGGCGGGCTGGGCGGGTTGGCACCCTTGTCCAAGCCCAAGCCCGAGTTATGTCGGGGTTGCCCAAGCCCAGCCCAACCCGGGTTAGGAGCATTGCCAACCCGTTCAAGCCCAAATTCGAACAAACTAATTCGGGTTCGGGTTGAATTCGGGCTAGCTCATTAAACTAAATAAATTAACATAATTATCACATTCAACTCAGTTTTAATTGCCCCCTAAAAGTTAAGTTAATAACTTACATATAAAAATAGATACCAAATGTAGACATTCCAATTTTTTAAGGCTAAATAAATGACTATATATTGTTCTAGTGATTTTTTTTTTCATTTATACAAAAAAATAGCAAATATTTTGTGAAAAAAAACTATTAGTTAAGAAGATAAACACAATTAAAAGTATCAATAATAATAAATAGAAAAATAATAATTCTTGAAAAATATGCTATATAATACTCTCCAAATATAACATTTAAATATAACATTTATGTGTAATGATTATACAAATCGGGCAATTCGGGCTAGCCCGTCGTTGAATATTCCTACCCAAGCCCAACCCTAATTGCAATTCGGGTTGAGAATTTCTGCCCAAACCCGTCCAAATTAATCAAAACATGTGCCCAAGCCCGAATTTAGTCCGGGCTGGGTTCAGGTTGGTCGGGCTCAACCCGTCCAAGTTGCACCCCTAGTTAGAAGTAGAAATCCCTAAATAGTGGTTAAAAATAACTGATAATTAAAGAAAAAGATGCACAAAGATTTGAATTACTATAGGAAAAAAGTACACCCAGTGCTTCAGCTGATGCAAAACGGAAGAATGAATCCTATTGCTATTCACGGAACCAAAATATAACTTCAGATTCTGAATTTATGATAAATAGAAACCTCTGGCCCTGATTTTTTCCAATCCTCCTATTTTCTCTGTTTGCAAATTTTAGCATGGTCCTCTTTCAGCATGTTAGATGTATCTCATTTTTTGATAAATTATTTTGTCGTCAATCGGGTTTGAACCTGGGACCTCATGCAAGGGCTTCAAACGCTCTACCACTTGAGCTATCACCCTAGCTGCAGATGTATCTCATTCAAAAATAAAAAAAAGTGAAGTTTTTCTAATACCAAGTCTTTCTTGAAACCTTTCTTCAAACATAGTATTATTTAGTGATATCACCAAATAATAGTGCGATATTTTTGAAGAGTGGGGTATTGATCAATGAATTACATCAATTACTTTTGACAATGCATCGTCATGTGATAGTGCGATAGATCATATTCGAACTTTGATACAAACACCATTTCGCGAAGGAATTGAACATGTTCGTTGTGTATGTCACATTATCAATTTAATTGTACAAGATGGTTTGAAAAAACTAGATGAGTATATTTCTCCTATTCGTGATGCTATTCTCTTTATTGCGTCTTCAAACAAAAGAACCAAACTTTTTGGGGAATATTGTACTAAAATAGGCAAGAAAAAAAGAAGGTTTGGGGATATTGTAGGACTAGATGGAACTCCACTTATTTGATGTTGAAAAGTGTTGAAGATTATGAGACCGCAATCACACGTTTTTTGAATGAAAATGGCAATCCCGGATCCGTTTCACAAAATGATTGGAACGCCGCGAGGGTCTTAAGAGAGTTTCTTGAACCATTTTATGACACAACTAATATTCTTTCGGGTGTTTATTATCCTACTACTAACAACGTTGTTCCAAAACTAATGTTTTTAACTATGACTTTTAAAGAGTATAGGGAGAATGAAATTTTATACGAGACAATTAATGACATGGAAGCTAAATTTCTCAAATATTTTGAAACGATCCCTATGATTTTTTGTTTCTCAAGTATTTTGGACCCAAGACAAAAGGATGCTTCCCTAGGTTTTATGCTAAACCAAATTTCGGAAAACATGACTACCCAATATAGAGATATAGTGATATCACCAACTATTGAACAAGTTAAACAAGAACTTAATGTTATGTACGATAAATATCTTGCTAAATTTGGTGTTAGTGGTGGTGCTCAAACATCATCGAGCGATCCGAAGGGTAAGGGCAAGGGTAAGAGTAAGTATGCTATTGGTTCTTTATTTAAGACTACACAAGCCACACCCACCGGGACTAGTTGCGTCTCGGAATTAACGTTGTTTCTCAACCAACATTATTTCATAAATGTATCGGAGAAAGACATCGAAAATGTAGATATACTTGATTGGTGGAAAAATTATGAAAGAACTTATCCAATTGTTTCTAAAATGGTACGTGATTTACTGACCCCTCCCGCTTCTACAGTCCCTTCCGAATCTACTGTTGGTGCAGGTAAACGAGTTTTGTCGGAGAAAAGATCGTGCCTAACCTCGGAGATATTGGAGGTACTCATGTGCTCGAAGGATTGGAGCGACGCCAACAAACGCACACAAGACCTACACCCTTTGGACGTTTTGGTCACCGAACTTTAGCAAAATTTGGGAATAGACCCGGACACTCTCCTAGATGTAGACGAATTGCCAAAGACAAGGCGTTGAAAAATGAAGACTATTATTGGGTATTTTTGTTAATTTCAATAAGTTTGTATGTAAGTTAGAAAAAATGCAAATGATTGTTAGTTAAGTAGGTGCCAACCTAGTTGGGATGTACTTAAACTATAGTGATGCAATTTTTTCTAACATCTGATGTTTTTAATCAATAATAAAAGTTTAGTTGGTTTTTTTCAATATTTATCAAGTTTTGATGTTTTTTTTCGATATTTGTCAATTTTTGTCAAGCTTAAGTACATTACATTTATACATTCAAAAAAATCTATTATTAATTAAGAACATTAATGGAACCCTAACCCTAATTTTATTAATGAACCCTAACCCTAATTTTATTAATTAATACTACAACAATTAAAATATCAACACAAACAAAAAAAAAATATCCGACCGGTTCATAACCGGAACCGAACCGAAACCGAACCGGTGAAGGAACCGGTTCCGGTTCACGGTTCGGGTTCGGTTCTAGCGGAAAAAAAATCCCGGTTCCGGTTCAACCGAACCGAACACGGAACTTGAACCGCCGAACCGAACCGAAACCGACCAGTTCCGGCTACAACCGGTTCGGTTGAACCGAAATCGCACCCCTAATCCAGAGTCATGTAACTCGACCAGGATGTGTGTAGATTGTCTTGCTTCTGTTATTGTTTGTGGTCGGAAACTGAGATCAAGAATATAAATATCCACAAAAGATAATACGATTCCAGAAACCTTGAGGATAAGAAGGAACCACCATACAAAAACTCAACCAACAATCCAGTACAAAAACAACCACCATACAAAATATCCAACTTTCTTGAGACTGGTACAAGAAACACTTCCATCCACACGGGATTTCTGCGGATATGAATTATTGAATTTCATGGCCGTCAAAACATCGAGAATTCAGAATCAAGCTTTAAGGGCTGCACCAGCCTTGTTGAGGTCTTCTAATGCTTTCAAGATCTGTGGCTCTGTGAATCCCTCCAAACGAATTCCACGCTCCACACCCATATCTGTTCAGACAATCAGAAGTTAAGCTACGAAAACTGCGTCATAAACGCTTTCTCAACAATCTGAAAAAAAATAGTGCTCAACATGGATTGCTAGATATACATACAGACGATAGGTTGAAGTTGATTTCTAGATAGCATCTGAACTATTTGGATTAAGGGTTGAGATTCAAAAGCCAAGAGAAAGAAATTATATAACTGAAGTTCACACTTTTTTCGCTTCTTTTACTAGTTGGGTTTAACAAAAATGAGAAGTGACATGTGTTCTCTGGGGGCATTGCTTCAGTTAATCAGTTTCTTTGAACCAAGAACTGAATCAAACTTTTGTATTACAACACAAGATCCAAAGGTTAAAGCGGTTATATTTTGGGGTTAAGATAAACTCGCGGAAGACTTGTTATGGCATAACACATCTTCAAGCTTGGAACACTTGATAAATGCAGTTAGTGAGAAAAGCAAGATAAATTGGGGCGCGGAAACGCAGCGAGGCAAACAGCAAACACGGCATAACTGCAGTAACATGAACCACCCTCAAACAAAATGCAGCTGGAATAGCAATGCAATCCCACAAAGGCTCTCACCACACCAGGCCAACTTCCTGATTAGCTGACTGAAGAACCAACAACTTTAAGATGTGCAAGCAACGCATAAAACACCAGAACCTCACCAGCCAACACAATTCAACCCATATTTGGCTAATTTGTTTGTTTTTGTTAGATTAATTTTGAGCTGCCAAGGTGGCTTGGTTAATAGCTTTACCTTAAATCAAGTCAAATTGACCCAACCTGCATGTGTGTGTAAATTATTCCTGGTGAACTACTGGGTGTCAATTCCTCAAATTGATTTGGCAAATCAGCTTAATAAAACAACCCGTTCGGACACAACTCGGCTGGTTTAGTACATTTAGTGTCCTAGTTGGAGTAGTTATTAAGTACTCCGGAGTAAATGACGTGACTGTACTCCAGTCTATACAGCACATGACATGTAATAACTTCATATCATGTGTCATGCGTTGTATGGATTGGAGTACGGACACATCATTCCGGAGTACCTAATAAGTAGTCGCCTAGTTGGGCTTGGGTAAATGACAGAAACCACCTGCGGTATGGCCAATTACCAGGTCACTACCACATGGTTTGGATAATACCCCAAACCAGTTAATCAAAACATAAGACAGTTAAAACCCTTCTGTTGCATTCCGTTAGTTGAACCAGTGGAGACTGCCACTAACAACAAATTTAGCACATTGTGCCCTTGGGACTGTTTGAATGATATCTTTACCCCTAAATTGTGACTAACTAACTAAATGAACCAACCCTATTATCACCATCACCAATGCCGCCGCCGCAACCGAATACAGAAAACACGACGATTTCCACAACATCTTGCTCAACAAGTTAGCAGCAATTCAATCTAATAACCATATCACCCAGTACTAGGAAAAATTCAAATAAAACATTTAAAGTCCAAGACCCAATACTCCAATTCACTTAATCAAAACAGCTCCAGATTGACAAAACTGGACTAGAATACTAAAACTTCAACTAGAAAAAAAATGATATTTAGGTTGCAAAACCTATCCACATCAAGGCAAATTGTTTATAATGACTGCAAGTCAATCAAGGAAAAGAAGAACAGCTTCCATTTTTCTCTAACCTAGACTTCAGTGCACCTTAGGTGTTCTGGCATCGAAGTTTTTTGCGACCCCGGACACCAGTGCTTCTTACCCAGAAGCTATGACTAATTGGAAAAAGAACTATGAAAAATTATGGGTTCCAAGCACAATAAAATAAAATTACAGGGTTTGAATTGAGTGAGGCGTAGGTGGATCGATCTGTGTCGTATGAGTTTGGCCTCAAAATCGATGGAAAGTTCTTCCTTTTAGACCCTCAGGTGACTATCTATATGCACAACCGGATCTAATAGCCACAAATTAGGTGTGTGGTTGACTCGGTTATCGAAGAGAGAGGTCAAGAAAGACACAGCATGTAAGGCCCAATTAGAAATTTAGAACTCTAAATCAGAACCCACAACTAAGAATCACTACTGGGGGATACTTGAAGTTTCTGGGTTCAATTTGGGTTGGTTAGGGTTCAACTTGGGTGGATTTGGGTTCGATTTGTTCATTGGTTGAGATTCGCTGGCTATAGAAGAGGTGGTGGTTCATGAGTGAAAGAGGGTAGTGGTGGTGGAGTCGAAGGGCGTGGCAAGTAGAAGAGGGAGAGAGAGAGAGAGAGAGAGAGAGATTTAATGTACTAGGTCTGTTTCTTCTGGATTGTCCTACTTTGACTTTTTAACCCGTAAGTTGGTCACTTTGACCCGGGAATTTAGATAGCAAAATGATATAATTTTTTGACAATTTTTATATGGTGATGTGGAGTAAAGTTAACTCTACGAGACCATGCAAAGATTACAAAATTCTTGTATTATTTTGTTAATCAAATCAGTAACTCAATGAATAGTGACAAAAAGTGAAGTAGGCTGAAAGAGAAGAAACAGAGATAGTATTTTTTTCTCTGATTAAATGTGTTGTAAATTTTGGTAACCAATGAGGGCAAAATAACATTTTGCGTGTCTGTCAGCTGTCGTTAGTAACAAGGGTGGTTTGAGGTACTATCCAAACCACATGGTAGCGACCACAGGGGTGGTTTGTGTCATTTACCCTTTGCATATTTGCAAACTTGCAATCGTTGGTTTTCTTTGAAATATGTCCTTCAACCAGACCACACCCGTGAATGCTTAGAGGATATTTGGATGAGCAGAAATAAGTGAGCGGTTGAACTTAAAAGCTCATTTAATAGTACTATTTGGATGCGATAGATTATTGGTAAATCTTTTGTTGAATTTGCATTTTATTTTTAAAATCCGGAATTTCCCATCAAAACAATCCGGAAATCACTCAAAAATTCCGGAATTTCCCCCCAAATCAATACGGAATTCCGGAAAAAAAAATCCGTAATTCCGGCTAAAAATCTGGATTTTTTTTATTTGGAGAGGTTTGACCGAAAATCTCGGATTTTTGACCTTCCTCTACTCTCAACTTAATCTCATCCAACAGGCCTCAAAGTGAAAATTACCCCTATAACTTGACATCGATGTCATGTATCAGCCATCTGTTTCTCAAACATTGCACAAAATATCTATTAAAAAAATTAATACATAATTATTTACCCAAAAGTGCCATTGAGCTCTTTTATATTTCCTGAACTGACATTGTTTTTGTGAATTAAGCAAGTCAGAAGATACATTCTCACTTTCTGAGGGTCAACTACATTGATTTGCGATAAAATTTCGTAAGAATATAGGTTGAATTACTTGTTGGAGCATTTTTAAGGTGTATGAGAGGCTGGAACTCTATTGGGACATCTATCTTGCTTCACATAACCAATAACAAAGGGCCACTCATAACAAACTCTTGAATGTGACTATATGTGAAGTTGCCTTTTCATCCCCTAAAACCCACAGAAGATACAACCGTTCGGGATTGTCATGCGCATCTAGACCCAACCAGACACTTACTGATCACTGTTATCAGGTTATGTCACTACAAAATTCGGAAATGGGCGAGTTATTATAGGGTTCCAGTAGGGTTTGTATGTGAACAGCAGGTCAGGGTATGGTAAGGGTTTCCCTTTCACACACTCCCTCTCTGACTCTCCCATTTTGCCTCCCGTTCTCAGGCCATTCAAGCGCACGATTCGAGCACGCACTCTCCCACTTTCAGCATGCAACCCACTTTCTGAGCTCACACGTTCAATGCTTGCTCACTCTCCAGTTCTCTTCCAAGCAACGTCTGAGAATCCGCAATCACCGGTGACGAGATCTGTCTCCGGCAATATCAGAAAATCCATTTCTTGTTGTTTGTACGGTGACTTAAAAAATATACGCCTCATTCGTCCCAGTTCTGTTACTGGGTTAGCAGTAGTTCTTCTTAATTTATTTTTTTGCAAGTCGAGATCAGAAAATCGCGATTTGGTAATTTGTTACAACCTCTCCATCTCAACTTTCTTGTGTCCTTTTGATTTTGGGCTTTTTCCTGGATTTTTGATCATGCCCAACTTTGGATCTATGTTTGTGTTATAAACTTATAGCCTACTATCAATTATTGTCTACGGTGATGATAAGATATGTAAAGTAGAGGAAGCATTGTTTCCGTAGGTGGTGGTGGAGGGTGTGGGTTTGGGTATAAATGGGTAAGAAAACTTCAGGTCTGGTGATCCAGTCCGGGTTGGAATTACTGATATCACCCGAACCTGCCAAATTGCCATTCTACTATCTAATTGAGATGGCTCCATGGCTTAAAATCCTCCTATTGTTCATCTTTAAGGCATATCCTGAAAGAAACGGTCGATCACCTCTACGGGTCTACCCGTATTCTCAGCCGTGATTAAACAATATCCGAGCTCTATCATTTTCAATAACAAGAGACCTTGGAACCATATCAAGAAGTCAAGAACATAAGGATGTACAAGAACTTGTTCGAGTGTACCAGTGATGTACTATTGTTCTGTACTTCCACATAATGCAAGAGAAACCATAAGAAATAAAGAAATTTCAAGACCCCTCAACATAACTTCTGTATTCCACCCAAATCAACTCAGCAAGCATCTTATAGGCTTATAGCATTAAGTAAGATGGATACACGCTATCCATTCATGTAAATAGCCACTGTATCTATTCGAGTTATGCCAACTTCCAGCATTATCATTTCTTCTGAAAATAAATGGTTTTTGGCCTTGCTGAATTTACAATTAGATGCTATTTATCTCAATTCTCAACCCACAACTTTACCAACAAATGGATCTCATAAAGTAAAGCTTCTTCGCATTAAATTAATCAAATATTAAAATAATGAAAAGAAGATAAATTAATTGACAATGTGAGGATCACATACCGAATCGTGCCCACAGCTGAGGCTCAACGCCGTTGCATTCACGCATCAAAATGGGTAATTTGGGGTTCAACGACTTCAGATCCTTGTAGTTCCCTTCGATGAATGCTCTGCAAGATCCAAATTGGTTCAGAACAACGAGAGGTGAGAAATGCTGTTTCTATCAAAGAGAAGGGAAACGAACAAGAGAGAACCTAGCGAGAACCAGTATAACAATTTCTGGGCGATTATCTTCTCTCTGATTTGAATTCAACAGTTTAAAGGGAAGAATGAAAATTTATAAATAGTGCTCCAGGACTCTGGTGGAATTTCGTTTCAGACCCTGGTTGCTATGGTTGAATGCAACTCACCCCGTACCTCGCCAGCTTCGTCCTTGTTTGATTTGTATCACTTTTTGACCCCTGATTTGATTAGTAAAACGATGCAAAAATGTGGTAATATTTTAATGGTGTTGTAGAGCAAACTTTACTCTACAACATCATAAAAAAATATCATAAAATTATATTGTTTTGCTATCCAAATCACTTGGTCAAAGTGACACAATTACGAGTGGAAAAATCAATCTAGAAAGAAGCTGGTGAAACGGAGATAGTACAAGTTAGTGAATTGGTCAAGTGGTTCACATTTACGTTGGTCAACACTCGACCGGGTTACGATAAATCGACCTTAAACTTCATCAGGACATGCCACCTGAAGCAGTCTGAAATAGTAAAGAATAATAGAATCAATTTTCTTCAAGTGAACTAATCTTTCCTGAAAATGGGAGAGTGGACGTATGATGTGACAAAAACTTTAAATTTTCTTCAAGTGAACTAATCTTTCCTGAAAACGGGAGACTGTCGTGAAGGGTCTAATTAAATGAGAATGAGAGAGAGAAAGAGAACAAGACACAATAGTAGAGAGATATATGGACGCAGCATAATTAGTTTTTGGGTATGTACTACTTCTTTTCTCTATGTAGATATAGAGCAGTTTAGCCTATAGGCTGGCTATAAGTTCTCTCTCTCTGGATAAAGAGCAATTTAGCCTATAAGTTTTGGATTCGATTTGTTAATGCCACACTACAATCTCGTACTCTACGCAGAAGTTTGCGCTTTTCTTTGGAAGGCGTCTTATCTGTCATAAGGGCTAACCAGTGGTAAAATCTAAGGAATCGTCTCTGAGGTGAACAACAAAACCTCCACACAGCCACATAAATTACCTGAATCCAACTCTGGAGAATTAGATAATACTCCATACATTATTCAAATCATTATGCTATCATAAATTCAAGTGAACAGAACTACACTCACATTCAGTGACTGTATATTAAAAGCACGCAGAGAGATTTTAAACACAAACAGGGAGTATTTCTGAAGTACACAAGACCAGATGATTTATAATAGAACTTGCAGGTTTTAGGAAAACAGATATCTAGACCGGTAATTTAATGTCTACAGAAAGTATCCCGAGGCCCCGTTTGGGTAAGGTATAAGAAGAGGGGGATAAGGATATATTATTCTTGTGGTTCCAAATCCCACGTTTGGGTAAAGAGATATGAGACGGGTATAACTTATCCTCCCATATATACCACTCTTTCATATTCTGCCTATAATCTTATATAAGTGAGATAAGATAGGAGTGGGATATGTTATTTATCACATGTCCTGCATATTTATCACATATCCTACATACTATCCTGCCTAAAACAAACACTAGAAAACAAAATTACGCATCCTGCCTTATCCCACAACAACGATATCCAGTATGTTATATCCCCCTCTTTCTTATACCTTACCCAAACGAGGTCCAGGGCCTTGTTTGCCTAAGGTTAGGGGAGGGGTATAAGGACATGTTATACCTTGTCCCACAGAAATATCATCATAACTCCTATCCCAGTATGTCATACTCATATCCCCCTCTTTCTCATACCTTGCCCAAACGAGGTCATTACAAGGGAAAGGGAAAGCAGGCATCTATTACTGGCATCGACCACCCATTTGAGAAATCTTTGTGAAAGCCTTCTCGAGTACCCGATTACAGACAAGATAGCAACCACAGCAAAAAAACAAATACTGGAGTTTCAGCAGCAATACGGAGTCCAATTAGCACACTTTTTCGCAGGATAACCCAATATAGCGCAAATCCGATTGACTTGACAAATCCCATTCAAGATTAAACATAGAATATGTGGTGTGCCCGCCCGCTTACTCCATAATATATTCGGAAACCCTTTTCATGTTATGGTTTCTTATAAACTTGCACATCCTGATAGTCAGAAAGGCTACAGCATAAAATTAATTCTGAAACATAATTCCAGACTTTGGCACCTATTCAGAAAGTACACAAGCATTCCTGAAAACATGAAACATTTTTGCCTGATACATAAGGAATATCAAGACCTAAGCTGGGATCGCAGTTACCCAATCGAAGGGATCTGATTAGTGAATGCGATATAGAAGAGGGGACTGTTAGGTTTCTGAGATAAGCATTCTGAGATCCGGGGGAAGGATAAAATTTCCAATTTACCACAACTGAGGGAAATTCGTGGGATTTCCAGTAATTGGATAACAGAGGAAAGGGGCTAACTTTCATGTACCATTTCCTGACACTAAAGAGTAAAGACCATACGCAAGTGTGTCCTTTCTAGTCCAAACATGGCACAGGCTGGTTAGGAACTTGAATCAAGATAGTTGCTCAAAACCCAGAAGTAGTAGCTAGAGTCAATTCATTCCCCACTCTATATCTTTGAAAACAACGGCGTTATTTGATTTAGATACAATTAGCCAGTTGAAGTTATTTGTCAGCCTGCTTTTTTGGATACTCGAGTCAGCTTAAACATTCTTGCGCATCTCCATCCAATAGGTTTTGCAAGGCGAAATTTAAATAAGTTCAGTGAAATCAGAAAGTCCAATGGGTTAGGCTAAGCGAAATTTAAATAAGTTCGGATACAATTAGCCAGTTGACATTATTTATCACCCACTGCCGAGGAAATTGTTCCACGCTATTAGTAGAGAATTTAAATTGCTTAACTTTTTTAACTAACAGTATTGAAGCCCAATGTCAAAACACCTATTGTGAAAAATGCAAAATCGTGATTTTTGGCACAATATGCCTAATTTTACATACTATTGGAGAAGCTCCAACCAAGTTTGGGCTAAGCTCAAAGTTCCCTTATCCAACTGTAAAGAGATCACTTCAGAGACAGATTTCAAAGCTCATTTTTCAACAGGAAAAAAAAAATAAAAAATAAAAAATTAAAAAAAGGAAGCTAGAACAAAATTTGATTTTGTTGTTCAGATTAACTCCATCTTTCATATTCACAAATTTCGCAGTCAGAAACACTTCACAGTTGATAATTGGTGATTGAGACCAGAAGTTATACAGTTCCCACCTCATCTGAGCAGAATTACATTTTTGAAAAAAACAATGATGCATTCAAGAAGGAATACATTTGCAAATTTAATAAGAACCCGTGACTCAGGTTGCAGAATGATGTTTTATTGCCTATTTGATGGTATCTCTGTAACACAGGTTAATCAAGGAACTAGATGGCCTGTACACATTAACACGACATGTAACATCACAAAAACTATAGACATGTACACTATGTGAATATTCACACCCGTCTACTACAATTAGGAGAACTGAAACTGGCACCTTACTGTCTTTGGACACAAGTACCCAGAATTTATTGTATGGCATCACTGTCATCAGTAACCCTTCCAGTGCACGTTGCTCTATTTTTACGGATCAGCTGCTTCCAAAGTCATGCGACCTGTCATAATCAAAGCAATCAGGTCACACTAGAGAACCCATAATAAGGGAGGAAAAAAAGGAAAATATATCTTCCCATCATACCTGGGGTACTTCAAGTACGTGCATCAAAAATTAGAGAACTGAAAGCGAGCAAACAACCATCAACGACTACATCAATTTGGAAGTTGTGCAAATGTCCCAGTGTTGGGCACACAGCCCCCAACCATCATATTCTTATAGATAGCATATGCACGGTCAGAATTCCCTGACATGCTATATCCCCGAATTAGAGCATTGAATGTGAAGACATTAGGTTCAAGGCCCTTAAGAAGGAGATCTTCATGCATTTTTCCAGCTTCTTCTATCCTTCCAGAAATACCAAGATTGAGTATCAAGGAATTGTAGGTGTACAAATTAGGGGCGATGCCTTTGCTCTGCATCTCACTGAAAAGAGAAAGAGCCTCATCAAGTCTTCTAGACTTGCCAAAGCCATTAATCATGAGATTGTAAAGAATTGTATCAGGATCAATGCCAGATGACTTCAGTTCCTCGAAATATTTGACAGCATCCTCCACTCGCCCCTCTATGCAGAGGCAATCGACGAGAATAGTGAATGACCTCAAATCTGGCCGTATTCCTTCTCTAACCATTTTCTCAAACAGCACACAAGCAGTTTCAACATCTCCTGCTTTGCCAAACCCATTTATAAGAATATTGTAGATGGCACAGTTTGGTTGGCATCCATATTTTACCATCTCCACAAGCAAATCCTTGGCTTCGTCAAGCTTTCACAGCTTTAAGAGACCATCCATTAAAGGACCGTATGTGCAAGGAGTGGGAATGAAATCTCCACAAAGAAGATCGTAGTATAAATCAAAGGCTTTCTCCAATCTATTACACTTCACAAGACCTGCAATGACGATGTTGTGAGTTATGGTATTGGGCTTGCATTGATGTATGAGCATTTCGTCGACTAATTCAAGAACTTCATCAACCCTCCCTGACTTCCCAAGATCA
Organism: Linanthus parryae; assembly: GCA_023055425.1. Lineage (NCBI taxonomy): Eukaryota > Viridiplantae > Streptophyta > Magnoliopsida > Ericales > Polemoniaceae > Linanthus > Linanthus parryae. The sequence continues at coordinate 131,933,923 of JALGPY010000001.1, forward strand.
TCAAGCAACAAGTTGTAGGTGAAAACATCAGGGGCACAACCAGAAGTCTTTTTCATCTCCTCAAATACAGCCCAAGCCATTTCAGCGAGATGAACATCTAGAAGCCCTTCGATGAGCACATAATATGGTTCGAGCGTGGGTTGAATTCCCAAATCCTTGGTGAACTTTGCGTGAAGTGTAAGAGAGGATCACAAGATTGGGCTTCACCAAGCCCACAGACACAATCAACTGTAGCAGCCCGAAGGAGTTGCTGAAAATCATGGACAAACTTGAGGTCCTCACCATGTAAATATTAACGGCTACATCATCTCAGCCGTAGGATCAACTTTGACCTATCCAATGGTCACTATTAATGACCCACTTGTATTTATACGTGTATATTACTGTATCAATTCATCAATCAATACAAATCGTATTCTCTCATTACTCTCTTCAGTTCTGCCCCTTTCTCCTTCGGGATGAACCCTATACATTGAAGAGTTTCACGATTTCTTACATGGTATCAGAGCTCCTGCTTCGAGAGCTCCAATGTCGATCCCAAATACAACCTCTTCAACCGATTCTGCACTCGTTTCAGTCACTGCAACCGGTGGCTCAAACCCCCTGAATCTCCTCTCAAACATTCACAACCTAATCCTGTTCAAACTGGACGGATCCAACTACGTGATATGGAAATATCAAATCTCCTCTCTACTCCGAACCCAATCTGTATTCGGATATATTGATGGATCAATAACTTGTCCGGCCGAGTTTCTGTCGGAATCGGACGGGTCAGCCTCTCGCACTGTAAATCTCGCCTTCCAGTCATGGCAGATTCAAGACCAGGCGTTGATGACCGTTCTCAATGCGACCTTGAGCCAGGAGGCTCTATCACTGGTAATCGGACAGACCTCTTCTCGATCTCTATGGCTAGCACTGGAGCGCAGGTACGCCTCACTTTCCAGATCAAATGTTTTACAGTTGAAGAATGAATTGCAAAGCATCAAAAAGAAATCAGACACACTAGATGTCTATATGCATAAACTGAAAAACATTAGAGACAAGTTACTCCTTGCTAAAGTGAATGTGGATGATGAGGATATGATCCTCTATGCCCTGAATGGGCTGCCTCCTGAGTTTATTTCTTTTCGGACTACAATTTCTATTAATACCAACCCGATTACTTTCGAAGATCTTCATGTTTTACTAAAATCTCAAGAATTGATGCTAGATTCACAAGATAATTCAGCTGGTAACCCTGTTGACACTGCTGCTGCTTTTAATACTGTTGCTATTTCTGGAAATAACGTCTCTGGTAGAGGCAGAGGACGAAATTATAATGGGTACAATGGTGCTGGTAGAAATAACAGTTATGGTCGTGGTTACAACCGGGGTGGTAGATCTGGTAGATATCAAAACAGTTATGACAACCGTGGAAGGACCAGTTATGCTCGTGGAGGGCGCTCTGACTCTAATCGAGGAAGGCAAACTGGCTATGGTTACCCCCACAATTACAATAATACTGTCACTTGTCAGATTTGTGGACAAGGGTACCACACTGCACTTGATTGTATCCACAGGATGGATCACTCTTATCAGGGCAAGATGCCCACTGATAAGCTTACTGCGATGGCTGCATCCACTCAAAACAGTAACTCCCCGTACTCAAATTATTGGCTGTCAGACACGGGGGCTACTAATCATATGAACAACGACTTCGGGAATATGTCTATATCTGACCCTTACACAGGAAATGAACAAGTTGCTGTTGGTAATGGGGAAAATCTCCCCATACACCACTCTGGTACGGCTGTTTTGTCTACTTCCTCTTATAATTTTCAATTACACAATACCTTGCATGTGCCAAAACTTAGCACAAACTTCTTATCGGTACACAAACTCTGTACTGATCATAACTGTCGATTTATTTTTGACTCAACTTCCTTTTCTATTCAGGACTTAACTACGGGCAAAATTCTCTACCAAGGCTTGAGTAAAAATGGCCTTTATCCCATCGAGTCCTTTTCCTTTCAGAACGCACCTCAAGCTTTTTTAGGAAATAAAGTTTCTGCCGATACTTGGCACGCCCGATTAGGGCATCCTACTACTTCTGTTATGCATAAAATAATTCCCAATTCGGGAAATTTGAATAATAATAAATGTCACTCTTGTTTACTTGGAAAGATGCATCGTTTACCTTACTCTCACTCAAACTCACACACTAATACACCATTACATCTCTTACACAGCGATGTTTGGGGTCCCTCTAGCACCCAATCTTACCACGGATATCGCTATTACGTGCTATTTATAGATGACTATTCAAAGTACACTTGGCTTTTTCCTTTGCACAATAAATCAGAAGTATCTTCCATTTTTCCTACTTTTAAATTGCAAATTGAAAAACTCCTTCAACATCAAATTCGTATTTTGCGAAGCGATGGAGGGGGAGAATATACTTCCTTTATTTTCCAGAAATTATTATCTGATAGTGGAATAACTCATCAAAAATCTTGCCCTCACACTCCTCAACAAAACGGAGTTGCTGAAAGAAAACATCGTCATATTATGGAAACTGCTGTTACCTTACTTCAAAATGCCTCTGTACCAAACAAATTTTGGTACCATGCCGTTAAAACTGCTGTCTACTTAATAAATCGTATGCCAAGCAAAAAGACGGCAAACACTTCACCATTTGAACTACTATTTATAACTCCTCCTGATTACTCTCAACTTAGAATTTTTGGTTGTGCATGGTTTCCTTACTTACGCCATTATTCTCAATCTAAACTTGATGCTAAGTCTAAAGTGTGTGTGTTTCTTGGCTATGCAGATAACTACAAAGGGTACTTGTGTCTCGACAAAGCTTCAAATAGAATCTACATTAGTCGAGATGTAGTTTTTGATGAAAATTGCTTTCCCTTTGCTATATCTCTTACTGATTCTTCTAACAATGTTTCAGGGCATAACATCTCTCCTTTGAGTGTAGTCCCCCCCATCAATGATGAGCTGGGAACACAATAATCCGGAGATTCCAGTGACTGCCGAAGACGTGCAGCCAACCGGTTCTCCCGAATCCGTCCCGAACAACCCGACAGATACTACAACCGCACCGATTCCCGAAGCCGGCTTAGGCACGGCAGCTTCGTCAGTCACCGAAGCATCTCCGACGTCCCAAACAGCTTCTGAGATGCCCCCTCAACCCCACCATCCCATGCAAACTCGCAGCAAATCAGGCATAAGTAAACGGAAAGCAGGTTTTTCTGTCACTACTTCTTCCATTTCTGATCCAACATCATTTTCTGAGGCTAACAAACACTCGCAGTGGCGTCAAGCAATGACTGACGAGTTTAGTAGCCTCACAAAACAAAACACTTGGACACTTGTGCCACCACCTCTAAACGCAAACATAATTGGTTGCAAATGGGTTTTCCGTACGAAATATAATCCAAATGGGACAGTTTCTAGATATAAAGAACGACTTGTCGCCAAAGGTTTCCACCAAAATGCTGGAATCGACTATGATGAAACTTTTAGCCCTGTTGTTAAACACTCCACTGTTCGCACTATCTTAGCTCTTGCAGCACACTTTAATTGGCCGTTACAACAACTTGACGTGAAAAATGCTTTCTTACATGGTACTCTCAAAGAAACAGTTTTTATGTCTCAACCTCAAGGGTTCAAAAACCCAAAGTTCCCACATTATGTTTGCCGTTTGCACAAGTCCATATATGGACTCAAACAAGCCCCTAGAGCTTGGTTTGAACGATTTACCAATTATTTGCTCTCGCATGGTTTTTCTGCATCTTATGCTGATTCATCACTCTTTGTTGGGCACAATGGTGCCAAATGTACCATTTTATTACTTTACGTTGATGATATTATATTAACTGGCAGTGATAACATCTACTTACCTCATCTTGTTCAGCAATTACATTCTGAATTCTCTATGACTAATCTAGGAGATCTCACTTATTTTTTGGGCCTCGAAATCAAAAGAAGCAATGCAGGCATATTTATTCATCAGGCTAAGTACATTTCTGACTTGGTCTCTCGATTTCACATGTCAACCTGCAAACCCGCCCCTACTCCACTCTCTGCAGGTACTAAGTTTCATGTTTTAGATGGCACAAAACTAGATGATCCAACCCCTTATCGCCAACTCCTAGGAGCACTTCAATACTTAACCTTTAGTCGACCCGATATTTCTTTTGCTGTCAACCACCTTTGCCAATTCATGCACACACCCACAGATACTCACCTTATTGCAGCCAAGCGTATTTTACGCTATCTCCAGGGCACCAAAAACCAAGGCCTTCTTTACCAAAAAGGCCATATGCCCATAAATGCCTACTCCGATGCCGATTGGGCTGGAAACCTCACCGACCGCCGTAGCATTTCAGGGTTTTTTGTCTTTCTAGGACCCAATCCTATACACTGGGGCGCTAAAAAGCAACCCACTGTTGCACGATCCTCTACGGAAGCCGAATATAGGGCTCTTGCCTCCAAGGCTGCTGAACTAGCTTGGATCAAAATCCTCTTCCGCGACCTTCACATACCCATCCTAGAAAAACCCATCCTTTGGTGTGACAACTTGTCCGCCATTGCCATGACTGCCAACCCTATTATGCACGCTCGCACAAAACACATTGAAATAGATTATCACTATATCCGTGAAGAAGTACTCACTCGTGACTTACGAGTTTTCTTTGTCAATAATGTAGATCAACTCGCGGACATCTTCACCAAAGGGCTTTCCACTCAACATTTCAACAACCTTAAAGACAAACTAATGGTGCTTCCACCCCCATTAGTTTGAGGGGGAGTGTAAGAGAGGATCACAAGATTGGGCTTCACCAAGCCCACATCCACAATCAACTGTAGCAGCTCGAAGGAGTTGCTGAAAATCATGGACAAACTTGAGGTCCTCACCATGTAAGTATTAACGACTACATCGTCTCAGCCGTAGGATCAAATTTGACCTATCCAATGGTCACTATTAATGACCCACTTGTATTTATACGTGTATATTACTGTATCAATTCATCAATCAATAAAAATCGTATTCTCTCATTACTCTCTTCAGTTCTGCCCCTTTCTCCTTCGGGATGAACCCTAGACATTGAAGAGTTTCACGATTTCTTACAAAAAGATCATGAGCGGCGAGAGCTTTATTTCGCTTGCACATGACCTTCATAAGAGGTATCAAGACTGAGTCATTGATGCAAATCCCTTCCGTAACCAATCTTTCAACTAAGATAACGGATTCGTCTACTTCAGCTTCAGAAACAACCCCTTCTACCAACTCTCTCCAGAAAGAGGTGTTTGTTGGTTTCCTAGTGTAGACATGCAAAATTTGCGGCAAAGACATATAGTGCCACGTGTCCATTATTGCATAAATGAGGGACGGGATCAAATAGCACTCGTCGTCAAATTGTTGCCCCTAGACATTAATTTTTGGAGGACTAAATTGGAGATGAGACAAAACCTTATTTACAAGTAAGGACTAGTTATGGAGACGCCACGTCACTACATGATATCGCTACAAGTCAACAAGTAAGTGAAGGTTGGTGAAATCTTCCCGTGCTTTATTTTCAATAATCCTCATGTTTAAATTGACTAATTACAAAAACTATACACTAATTACAAACCTCGTCCTCAACTAAGTGAGGTACGTATAAAAACGTCCTACGACTATTACTCCCCCACAGTCGAAACTGTAGGCAAGCCAACACTGAGACTGGAACGAAAGCGCTGGAACAAGGGCCGAGGAAGACCCTTGGTGAAGATGTCGGCGTACTGATAATCTGCTGGAATGTGTAACACGCGAAGCTGACCCAAACAAACCTTCTCACGAACGAAGTGTAGATCAATCTCAACATGCTTAGTGCGCTGATGCTGAACAGGATTACCAGAGAGATAAACTGCACTCACATTGTCGCAATACACGACGGTGGCCTGAGGCGGGGTGACGCGAAGCTGAAGAAGCAAATTCCGAACCCAGCAGTGTTCGGAGACGGCGTTAGCAACACCGCGATACTCAGCACTGGAACGAGATACTGTGGCCTGACGCTTGGACGACCAACTCAGAAGATTGTTCCCATAGAAGACACAGTAGCCAGAAGTGGAGTGGCGCGTGTCCGGACAACCAGCCCAATCTGCGTCAGTGTAGGCGGTGAGAGAATTAGTAGCAGAGGCAGAGAGCCGAAGAACATACTCGAGTGTCCCACTGATGTAGCGCAAGATACGCTTCAAGGCATGAAAGTGCGGCTCACGGGGATCATGCATGAAGAGACAGACCTGCTGAACGGCAAACTGGATGTCTGGTCGAATGAACGTGAGGTACTGCAAGGCCCCAGCAAGGCTGCGGTAGAGGGTCGGATCAGCAACCGGCGGGCCAGATGTAGCTGTGAGTTTACTCCCTACCTCAACAGGGGTGGCAGTAGACTTACAGGTCGACATAGAGGCACGGCGAAGAATGTCGGTCGCATACTGATGCTGAGACAGGAACAGGCCAGACGAATCACGAGTGACAGCGATGCCCAAAAAATGATGCAGATGGCCTAGGTCAGTCATAGCAAACTCTGCAGAGAGCTGGGAGACAATTTGATCAAAGAAAACCGGAGACGACCCAGTGATGACGATATCATCCACATATAGCAGGAGGTAGACGATGTCAGAGCCACGACTGTAGACGAAGAGAGACTCATCACATGAGCATTTAGAGAAACCAATAGTCTGCGTGAGGACGGTGGCAAATCGCTGAAACCAAGCCCGGGGAGCCTGCTTCACACCATATAATGATTTGCGTAACCGGCAAACAAAGTCAGGATGGCGTGTGTCGCGGTAGCCAGGGGGCTGATGCATGTATACCGTCTCAGAGAGATCACCATGAAGAAAAGCGTTCTTGTCATCCAGCTGACGGATAGGCCAAGATCGGGTGACGGCGATGCTGAGAACTGTACGGATGGTGGTCGGTTTGACAACCGAGTTGAAAGTCTCCTCGCAATCAATCCCAACCATCTGGGACTTCCCATTAGCTACCAATCGTGCCTTATAGCACTGCAGACTACCATCAGCGCGAAACTTGTGACGAAAGAGCCACATAGATCGCAGAACATTAACCCCTGCCGGGCGAGGAACCAGATCCCAAGTGTGGTTCGTAACCATAGCTCCAAACTCATCATCCATGGCCGCTTTCCAGTGAGGATCGGACAAGGCTAGGATGGGGGATTTGGGAAGGGGCGAGATGGGGTCTGGTGGCTGGGCTGCTAAAGTGAGACGGGTGACTAGTTTGACTATGCCATGCATGGATCTGGTAGTCATCTGAGGAGAGAGATGTGGAGGAGAAGTGGCCACTGGGCTCGGTGTGGGTGTCTCAGGAGGGTCAGGCAACACAGGCACATATGGTACAGTAGGAGGGCGAGTGGACACAGACCGACGGACGTAGTGCTGAGGAAAAGGTTCCACTAGGGTCCTGGACGGGGTAAGCTGTGTAGGTTCCCTGGGAGGTGTGAGTGGGGATGTGGTTTCCCTAGGAGGTGTGGGTGAGGGTGCGGTAGCCACAGGGTGGAGAGCACGATGAGTGAAGAGGGGAGACGGAAGCTTGTCATCGGGATCAGACGTCCTGTGAACAGAGGGAGACACTGAACCAGGAGAGGAGAAAGGAAACACCGTCTCATCAAAAGTGACATGATGGGAAGTGTGAACATGACCAGTGCTCAAGTCGAGACACCTGTACCCACGATGGTTAAGAGGGTAGCCCAAAAAAAAACATCGAACAGAGTGGGGTGCAAGCTTGTGAGGTGAGGTGGCAGAGAGGTTCGGGTAACACAAGCATCCGAACGTGCGAAAGATGCTCATAGGAGGGTGAGCGATGATAGAGGGCAACAGTAGGGATAATGTTGCCAAGGACTTTGCTGGGAAGAATATTATGGAGATAGACAGCAGTGAGAAGAGACTCAACCCAGAAAGAGGCTGGTAGAGATGCCTGAGCGAGGAGAGCACGCATAATGTCATTGATTCGACGAATCATGCGTTCAGCTTTGCCATTTTGAGATGACGTCTGAGGACACGCAAACCGAAAGACTAGTCCATGATCAATGGCGTGGGAGTGAAAGGAGCCATTATCAAATTCTCCACGAAGGTCACATTGGAAACTCTTGATGGGTCGCTGAAACTGGGTTTGGACAAAGGTAGTGAATTGTTTGAATTTCAATATTTCTTCGCTTTTCTGTTTTAGTGGGAAAACCCAGAGATAATGTGTGTAATCATCTAAGAGTAGCAGGTAGTATTTATAGTGCGATTTGCTTAAAACCGGAGATGTCCATAAATCACTGTGAACAGTGTCAAACGGACTAACAGTGGAAGAAGTAGAAGCTAAGAAAGGCAAACGCACATGTTTACTAATCTCACAAGCATGGCAAATAGTGTCTGATTTATTCCTATTACAAGCTATGAACTGACTACTACGAAGCAAATCTAAGAATGGAAGACCGGGATGACCGAAGCGGTTGTGCCAAACTGAAGCAGGAAGAGTAGCTAACGAGACAGCGGATGAGTGTGGTGGGCCAGGCTGGAATGGATAGAGATCACCCGAACTATTGCTCCTCTGTAAAAGAGCTCCCGAACGTAGGTCCTTCACAGAAAAACCAAAAGGGTCAAACTCAATAGAAACCTGATTGTCAGTGGTAAATTGACGAACATATACTAGGTTTTTGATAACATTTGGCGTGAGTAAGACATTTCTAAGGTGAAGGGAACGGGTGTTGGTGGTAAGGGTGTGATTGTCAGATCCTTTCATTGGAATGCTAGAGCCGTTTCCCACAAGTATGTTATGAAATTGACAAGATGATGAGAGATAAGAGAGGATACCTGACTGCGGAGTGAGGTGAGCTGATGCGCCGGAATCCATATACCAAGTCTGATCCGGGACGCTGAGTGTCATGCCAGAAAGCTGAGAACCCAAATCCGTAGCATTCGGATGGCCAGAAGGAGCAGTGAGGGCCTGATGACGTGAAGCCGGTGGTGGACCGAGAAGGCCGGCGTGACTAGGCCGTGGAGTACTCCAGCCCGTAGTCGGATAAGGGCAGGGAGGCACGGGTCCTGTGGGGCAGGGGCACCAAACCCAGGAGCCGTGGGAGCCTGAGGGTGTAGCAGGGGGTGTCGGAGCTGCAGGTTGAGCACCTCCTGTCCCAGATCTGCGACGTCCGTTCCTGCCATTCCCATTGCGTCGCTGTCTGCCGCCATGGTTCCCATGCCCGCCACTGGAGTGGCTGCCGGGCTGAGCAGAGGGGGCATTCGGCTGTCGGTTCGAAGGAGTCGAAACCAACACCTGATGCGGGCTACGATGGACCGGCTCCTGTCGAGCAAGAAGACGCTCGTGTAGCCGGATCATGGAAACGGCTGAGAGATACTCCGGAGTCGGACGAGTCTGCTGGATGATCATGGCAACCCCGGTATATGCAGGACATAGACCATTGGTGAGCTGTATAACCAACCGCTGGTTCGAAACTAAAGTGCCAACATTCCCAATACAATCCGCCAAGTTCTTCAGCCTGGTGCAGTAGTCGTCGAGAAACGAGCAGTGGTCCATGCGCAGATTAACAAATTCCAATTCCAGTTCTGCTAGCCGAGAGCCCAGATTGTCGTGAAAGAGGTTCTCCAACTTCAACCATGCTTGTCGAGCAGTCTGACCAGAGGTGAGGATAGCAAGCGCTAAGTCGTCACTGATCGTTTGGTAGATCCACGACAGGATTACCGAGTCAACAGAGCTCCAGAGAGGATCACTCTCAGCAGGTGGCGGGTCTTTGTCAAGATGATCCGAAACGCCAAAGGAGTGCGTTTGGATGCGGAAGAATGTAGCCCAGTGATCGTACTGGACTTTCTCATTATATAGAATGAAACGTACACGTTTCTCAATGTTCGTAACCAGGAAGACGGGGTGAAGCGGCTCCTTGGTATTGCCGGAAGAGGCTGTGTCGGTGGTGGAAGACATGGCGTGAAGAAGCTGCTGCCGAGGAAACTAACAAAAGGAGGCTGCTGCCTAAGCCGAGCCGAGCCGATCTGGAGCACTGTTGAGCCGAGCCGAGCCGAGACAGAGATGAGCCGAGCCGCAATAAAAACTTTATAAGGCAGAGAGGGACGGGTGAGAAATCAGAATCCTCTTTGGAATCACCGTTTCTCTCTGAAATTGAATCCCTCTTCCCTCTCTATCTAGGGTTATCCGATTTTTTTCAGAGATTCAACTCTAATCGGAGAAAGAAGCTTTCTGTCGACGAACACAACGTTTAGACGATTGAGGAAATATCGACCGACGGCGGTGTTGTTGCAGAGAGACCCAGGAAACCACGACGAGGTCGACAGTGGTAGTGAGAATCGAACCAGGGCTGATTGGAGAAGACGAGGTAGCCGAAGAACGGTGGCGACCTGTGCAGACTGTGATCGGAGGAGAACAGTGGCGACCTGTGGAGGATCGATGGCGAGCTTGCTCTGACGTTCGACATCAATCACCAACAGAGGAGTGAGCGGAAGCTGGTGGCGGCGGTCGTCCGAGAGGGATAACGACGGCGGCCTGTGGTGGCGTGAGGCCGGTGACGGAAGGAAGATAGCAGAGGCCTAGGTTAGCGCTCTGATACCATGAAGGTTGGTGAAATCTTTTCGTGCTTTATTTTCAATAATCCCCATGTTTAAATAAACTAATTACAAAAACTATACACTAATTACAAACTTCGTCCTCAACTAAGTGAGGTACGTATAAAAACGTCCTACGACTATTAGTAAGGCCATTCAAAGAGTGCCACTTGTAAAAATGATGCAGCTATCAAGACTAGCAAGCTCGGCCAATAGTGTTGTGCCACTTGTCATATTGATGCAGAAAATAAATAAATAAATACATAAATAAATATATAAATAAATAAATAAATAAATAAATAAATAAATAAATAAATAAATAAATAAATAAATAAATAAATAAATAAATAAATAAATAAATAAATAAATAAATAAATAAATAAATAAATAAATAAATAAATAAATTATATATTAATTTTCTACCTTGGCCAAAAAGTCGGCCCATGTCTATATAAAGGGGCCATCCCTAGGCATAAATGACACACAATTACATCTTGCAAGGAGAGGGCTCTGAAGATCAAGCTGCTAAAGCCTTGAAGAGTTCGTCCATCCAAAAGATCATCAACGATATTCGAGACCTTCGAAGATCCTACCCACAGACAATTACATCTTGCAAGAAGGAGAGAGCTCTGAAGATCAAGCTATTGAAGCCCTGAAGAGTTCATCCATCATCAAGATCATCATCAAGCCTTTCGAAGTTCTTCATCAAGTTCTTCGAAGATCATCATCGAGTTCTTCAATCCAGTTGAAGATCTCCATCCGCGTTCTTCAAGACACTCGAAGATCTTCAAGCCGTTCTTCGTGTTCTTCGAGGCGTTCATCAAGTTCTTCCTCAACATCGAAGATATTCATCCGTCCGATACGAGATCAAGCCTCTAAAGCCCTCGTTCGGTGTTTGTGTTCTTCGAGACCTTCATCGCGTTCTTCGTCAAAATCGAAGGCCGCTCATCCGTTCGATCCAAGATCAAGCTGCGAAGCCCTCGCTCGACATTTCAGGAGAAGAATCAGGGGATTTAATTTCTGTTTATAAATTTATATCAGAGATTGTAATCCACTTCATCAAATAATCAATAAAATATATTTGACACCGAATTTCTCGCTCTTGTTTCCAATTGCATAAATTTGTGTGTACAAATTTTGGCACGCCTAGTGGGACATCTCTGTCCCTCATCTCTTCTCCTCAGGTACAAGTTTTCGTGATGTATCCTACAAAGGATAACGAACTTCCATCACCCAAGGGTGGAGACGCCAAGTATTTAGCTTCAGAAACAAACTCTGGAATCCAAGCCATTCGTCCAGTAACTCGTAGTATGTCTAAGGCAATGTCAATTGCTGGGGGCAAGGAAGATGGTGCAGCCTTGAAAAAGTCTTGGTCACAGCTCCTGGATAAGAGCCTAAACTTTCTCGATCTTCGCATATGAAGATTGTCTACAGCTCCTGGATAAGAGCCTAAACTTTCTCCGTCTTCTCATATGAAGATTGGTCAAAGCTCCTGGAAAAGAGCCTAAACTTTCTCCGTCTTCTCATATGAAGACTGGTCAACGCTCCTGGAAAAGAGCCTAAACTTTCTCCGTCTTCTCATATGAAGATTGGTGAAATCTTCTGGATAAGAGCCTAAACTTTCTCGATCTTCGTATGTGAAGATTGTCTACCGCTCCTAAGGCATGAGCATAAACCGCTTCAACGCTCATTTAGTACGAGCATAAACTGCTTCATAGCTCTAGCACGAGCATAAATTGCACCACCGCTCCTTTTAGTACGAGCATAAACTGCTTTACAGCTTCTAAGGCATGAGCATAAATCGCTTCGCTACTCCTTGCACACAAGAGTATAAACTATGAACGCACCCGAATTGAACTACGTTCGACTTGATCCTCAAAAGGGTACGTAGGCAACTTGAGGCATTTCCTTGAGTGCAGTCGTAATAAAAAAACGCATATAGCTTCACCCTCCGAGGTATAAGATTGGGATGCAACAAATTTGGCAGTCATTTATACGTCAATGCTAATGATCGAACTGATTCTTGGAAGATAGGAAGTACATCTCAAGCATACTCAAGTTGCAAAGCCGGGAATGTTGAGAGCCTAGGGCTAAGTTTATGGAACTACATCAGGTTGAGTTGTGAACACTGAAGTCTAACATATCGACTGGTTCTTTTAATATGACCGCATTACAAACCAAGACTGCCAGATTCGTTCGTCCACTGTCAAGGTGAAAATAAATTATGCACTTTGAAGTGCAGTATGAGGTTGAGCATCACATGGACTTATTCTATTGATTTGTTCATTGAATGTTTGGGATTTTTAGGTGGTTGAGAAACAAAATTCACCCATAATATAATTTTGTTATTATGCCATTAATACATATATGCATATGCATGTGTATGTACTATGTCAGGGTGAGTTTTCAATACTCATTCACGCAATTATTAAATTTTGAATGGCAACACATCCTAGCCCAGAGAATAAAATGAGCAGTAAACAACTGAGGGGATCGCAAAGTGTACGACGAACCACCCGGTGGCTGCATAAGATCCTAGCGACCTCGCTCTTCTCGGATAGGTACATAGTTAACGGGGAAGGATGGTGGCTAGGTTGCTTGAAAGGACACGGCGGCTCCGATACTTGGACGGACAGCGTGTCAACTTCTTCACTTGAGTGGATGTATTTGCTGTAAGATGTGTGCTCTAAGTGGCTGCATTTCTTTAGCACGATAGCTCCATTGCTTGAGATGGATGTCATGGACTCATGGCTAGGTCGTTTAGCTGGGCATGACAGCTCCGAATGAACAACTTTGCCGCTTGAATGGACGTGGTCGGTTGGATTGACAGCTCCTTCCCTCGATGAACATGGTAGCTCCATTGCTTGAACGAACAGGGGGCAACGTTGCTTGGACGGACGTTGTGGCTGCTCCAACGCTTGGAGGGACATCATGGTATCTCCATTGTGCATGGCGGCACTATGGCTCTATCGCTCAAATGGACATCATGGCTAGCCTACCTAGGTGGACATGACAACTATGCTGCTTGAATGGACACGACAACTTAGACAATTGGACCGATTTCATGGTGGCTGCATCGTTGAAAGGACATCATGGCTAGGTCCTGTGAATAGGCGTTATGGCCTTGACACAAGAATGGCCTTGTCTCTTCAAATTACGTCATGGTTAGTTCACCTAAATGGTCGTTTTCATGAATTAAGAGGGCGACTTCATCGCCTAAAGGGACATGGCGGCTCATCACTTGAACACGGTGACTTCGTCATGGTTAGGTCGGACATGGATACTTCAAGTGACTTCGTTTCTTGAACGCTTGAGGAGACGTCATGGCTAGGTCAGGCATGGAGGTTCCAAAGACTCTTCATGGCAACGACATCGCTTGAATCTGCTCACTTGGATCAAACAATCACAACTCAACTAGCAAGGGCAGTGCAATAAATTCATATTGCAGTTGAAGAACGGTGGCAATTAGGTTGCAGCCCGTTAACAATGATGGCGAAAGCTATCACACTGCGAGAAATTAAGATTTCAGCTGGAGTTGGTAGTAAAAATTAAACCGACAACAACAGCAAGGCAGGTCGCCATAGTCTTGCTGCCGGTTGGAGAAGACGCATCGCCAATCTTAATGCTGATTGGAAAGGTTAGCACGTTAGCAGCTAGAAAACATCGGAATAAAGATCGTGCCAAAGAAAACTTAGCACCGGAAAGCAAACCCACAACGCGTCGGGTTCACAAATGGAGGATTCCTCGTTTTACCCAAACAAGAGCAAGCAAAATAGTAGTAATGGCAGCGGCGCTCTAACGGTCGCCAACGCAGCTGAAGTAGCATGGAAATCGACAACTGGCCGCTGAAGCAAATTGTGACCTATTAAGGCGATGGCATGGATAATTCGAAGAATAAAAAACAGCCACATACAACGCCTTCATCAGTAAAGAATCTACAAGAAAAAAAAAGACAAATCAGAGAATAAAATTAAAATGAATAAATAATGCAGAAAACTAGTTGAGTTACATGCTCTCTTATGGATCATGTAGCAGCTCTTTTATAGAAGTTGGGGGCGGCTACAGAATATTCCTGAAAACATAAACTCCAAAGAAACAAAATATCTTTAGAGATTTAGCGTGAATTTTTCCTAAAATTGTTGATTCTATACTACTTTGGTAGAATGGGCACAAGGAAGTTTCCAGAGCAACTATAATGGTGCGGTCTTTCTTTGGTAAGCTTCCACTACAAGAAAAAAGGGATTTAGCGGCGGCTCAAAACCGCCGGTAAATCTACTATAAACCGCCGGTATAGCCTACCCCGGCAGTTTAAAAATTGTCGTTAGAAGCACCAAAATGTGCCGGCAGACAACAGCCGGCATAGCTCTTACCGGCAGATAGGGCAACTGCCGGGGTAGCTATGCCATAGCAACGGTTTATGCCTTCGCTGGTATAGCTTCTCCTATTCCGACGGTTGTCCACGTTTGTAAACTGTCCATAGCATCACTTTCAAACCGCTGGGATAGATGATTAGCCGTCGGTAAAACACATCATTAGTGACAGTTTCTTGGCATGTATAGGCGCAGTTGTAGTCGCCGGTAAAAGCGGCGCTATAAGAACAGTTTGCAGCTGCTGGAATAGCCCTTCTATAGGGGCAGTTCTAAGCACCCTGAAAATTTCAAAACGCATGCTATTTAGGCGGTGACCGCTGCGTTGCTTTTTATCACTACTAGTTATTATGCTAAAACCACAAGCAAATGTGTCAAACTGTACAATGCATAACAAAAATCAATTATCAACACGTTAATCTTCCAAACCCACATTCAGTTACAGAAGTTCAGCTAGTCCAAAATGTACAGAATACTTCATAGTTCACAATTTCTGCTAGTCCACCAAAATATACACAATGCTCCTACGATCACAAGTTCCGCAAAAGACAATCTAGTGCTAGATTAAACCAAAATACTTGCATTTGGAAGCTTTCATCCACATTGGGAGCCCAACAAGAGCATTACATTGTCACTCCCTTGCACATCACTACCTATAAAACATCAGACAAACAACAAATGAGAAAGAACAATAACATATTGATAATATAATTTAATTCAAGTATCCAAACAGGCACAAATACTAGTGGTCTGGGTTTGGTTCCTTGAACATGTTTACAGATCATTTATACCTTTTCTTACCAATAAAACTGTGAAGTTGAGAGACATAAATACAGTTCATAAAGAAGAAAGCTGAAACGATACCGCATAGCTAGGAACTCTAGTAAACATTACTTTGTACTCCATGCCAAATACTGGGAATAAAGGATGACTAGCAGGAAGTTAGATACATGTATAGTTTTTCTTTTGGTCCTAACTTTGTAGCAAGAATACTTGATACATGTCTGCATTGAAAGGTTGGTGCACCGAGGATGATTGTGAAACCATGAGGTAATCTACCACCCTTCTCTCTCCCGTTTACATTGTTTAATTCAGAACAATATTTTTACATAGTTCATAATGCTCTACGCATCGTTTTGAGACATTCACTTCATGTTGTGATGAAGCAGGGGTTCCTTTCCAGAGAAATTTGGTTATAACTCTATCAAGGTATTCTCAAAGTAGTTCCACTAGAACGTTAACAGTTTGCAATCTTCAATCCACTAATTTTTGTATATATGCAGCTTTGGCTATCCCTGACAATGTAAAATACTGCCTAAAAACATACCACTGCTCCAGTAAGTTGATTATAGTCACTTATTCATTATGAGGTTAAAAACATATCATGTGAAGCACAAGTTTACAGATCATTTGAACCTTTCTTCACCAATTAAACTGTTTAGTTGAGAGACCTAAATACAAGTTCACAAAGGAGGAAGCTGAAACAATACAACACAACTAGGAACTCTTATAAACATTACTTTGTACTCTATGCCAAATCATTAAATCGGGGGTGTCTCAGATCAATCTTACTCCTTATTTATAACAAACAAGTTGCAATACTAGTTATCTCAAGTAGTGTTGACACATAAGTTCATTCGTAGCTCTTTTCTACTACTCTAGTCTGGCGTCTTCACTTAGACATGGGTATTGTTCTTCACTTAGTCAATTAAGGTTGTCTATCGGTATTGTTACCTCAGTTTGGTTTGCATCAGTTTAGATCCACGATCAGGGATAAAGTTTCACGTGTACAGGTCATATCCGTAATGCATCGTCTATCAACTGGATCTTCAACCTGCAAAGCATCAACTTAACATTATTTATTTTTCTTGAAATTCATGTGTTAATTTATACTATATCTTTCAATACATAACCTGAGCAGCTTGTGAATCACTTGACTTTGCTTCCATCATCAACACTTTCTTTTCCAATGCCGCAAACTTTTCCCTAATATCCTGAAGCTCAGCAGCTTGTGCAGCTTCCCTCATAGATGTTGTGTTAAATATATTTGCACCTTTAGCTTTACCAAAACCAAACATAGATGGTGTAGCACCATAACCAACACCACGCACCCGACCAGGTTTTTCCTTGCCCATTACTTGTCCAAAGGGATCATCTGGACTCCATATGACGCACCCATTGAACTCTTGAGGCTCGATGTTTTCATGTTGATGATCCTCCAATTCATTCATCTGGGTCTGTCCATTAAATAAAGTCATATAATTAAAATAAGAATTTCATCCAGAAAATTGATTCCAAAAAAAAAAAAAAAAGAAGTGACGTGTGAATCATACTATGCTTTCTCCAACTTTCGATGAAACATGTAATCCATTCTTCTTTGTGCGAAAAAATGGATACATGTTAACTCTTGTAGGTTTAGACTTGTGATTCTTCGGCTGCATTCACATATATGATTATGAAAGTTCAAGTAATTATATATAGAAACTCGATCAAAACAGAATAGATATGGTCTCCATACCCATTGACGAGCGTACTGTGCAATTCCTTTCGAACCACCAGTGAATAGCTCCAGCTGCTTACCGCGATTGCCTTTGTTTGTAATGCTACGTTTCTACATGAAAACACATAATCATTAGAGAAACAAATAAAAACTGGGAGAGTAAGAACTAATTAGAGTAGAATGAATCTAATAGTTGTCCATACTTTCCCTTCGTCACTTAGCCAGAAGCCCACGAGATTTGCATATTCAGTGGCATCAACCCCGTCGCTTACAAATCCGCCGCAAGAGCTACATTTATAGTGTCGGTTTCTAAGAAACCGCCGCTAAAACATATCTCTTTTGCCAGCGGTTCAAGAAATCGCCGGGAGGAAATACGCTACACCGACAGTGCCTTTTTATCCGCTGGTAATTTGCATTTTCAGCGGCGGTTTTGTAAACTGCCGGCCGAATAACCGTCGGCATAACCCAAATTTCTTGTAGTGTTCACCAAACAAAAAAAGAATTGTGCCTGGAAATAAGAAAAAAAATGAGGAAAAATGTTACTGCGGTGCTTTTCACAAGGGGAATGTTGTTATGATGTTGTAACACCGGCTACCAAGTTGCATGCAAGTAATTTACAGTGAACATCTCACTCCATATCAAAGATTGAAAAATTAAATTAAATCAATAAAGGCCCAGTGTTTAATTGATATTCTCAATCACATTAGAATCAAGCTTCAAGTTACTAAAGTTTTCGAGACCCGTTCGCCAACAAGTTCAAGAGCCGGCAAACAAGTCTCGAGGGGGAATTTGTAGACACGCAAAGTTTGCGGCAAAGACATATAGTGCCACGTGTCCACTATTGCATAAATGAGGGACGGGATCAAATAGCACTCGTCGTCAAATTGCTGCCATAGACATTAATTTTTGGAGGATTAAATTGGAGATGAGACAAAACCTTATTTACAAGTAAGGACTAGTTATGGCGACGCCACGTCACTACATGATATCGCTACAAGTCAACAAGTAAGGCCATTCAAAGAGTGCCACTTGTCAAAATGATGCAGCTATCAAGACTAGCAAGCTCGGCCAAAAGTGTTGTGCCACTTGTCAAATTGATGCAGAAAATAAATAAATAAATACATAAATAAATAAATAAATAATATATATATTTTCTACCTTGGTCAATAAGTCGGCCTATGTCTACATAAAGGGGCCATCCCTAGGCATAAATGAGACACAATTACATCTTGCAAGGAGAGAGCTCTGAAGATCAAGCTGCTAAATCCCTGAAGAGTTCATCCATCCAAAAGATCATCAACGATATTCGAGACCTTCGAAGATCCTACCCACAGACAATTACATCTTGCAAGAAGGAGAGAGCTCTGAAGATCAAGCTATTGAAGCCCTGAAGAGTTCATCCATCATCAAGATCATCGACAAGCCCTTCGAAGTTCTTCATCAAGTTCTTCGAAGATAATCATCGAGTTCTTCAATCCAGTTGAAGATCTCCATCCGCGTTCTTCAAGACACTCGAAGATCTTCAAGCCGTTCTTCGTGTTCTTCGAGGCGTTCATCAAGTTCTTCATCAACATCGAAGATATTCATCCGTACGTTACGAGATCAAGCCTCTAAAGCCCTCGTTCGATGTTTGTGTTCTTCGAGACCTTCATCGCGTTCTTCGTAAAAATCGAAGGCCGCTCATCCGTTTGATCCGAGATCAAGCTGCGAAGCCCTCGCTCGACGTTTCAGGAGAAGAATCAGGGGATTTAATTTATGTTTAGAAATTTATATAAGAGATTGTAATCCACTTCATCATATCATCAATAAAATATATTTGACACCAAATTTCTCGCTCTTGTTTCCAATTGCATAAATTTGTGTGTACACCTAGCCTGGTAAAGAAAGCTCTTGATGAGCTTAAATGCATCTTCAATTCGACCATCCTTCATAATACCTGGAATAAGAGTGCATAAAGTTACATCATCTGGATATTGTTAGAAATTAAACTTGATTTTTAGTGTCACATTTTCTAGTGTGGTACTAGCTAGTTTCTAGAAAAAGACTTTCAAAGTGTCATTGTTGTGGGACTTGGTCCAAGTTAATGAGGTTGGTAGTTGCACCAACTAAATGAGGTTTGGCCAAGTTAATGTAGTAGTTAGTGGGAAGAATCTACTAGACATTTTTGAGTCCTATATAAACCTATGTACATAAGTCTTTTTTCAAGTCAAGCAATAGAACAAGTCTTCCTCTTCTCTCTAGTTGTCTTGAGTATTCCTCTTGATTCCAACAAAGAGGTATCAGAGCTACGGTTGAGAGAGTGAGTCATGGCGAATGGATATCAACCTACTATCCATTTGCTCACCAAGGACAACTGTGATACTTGGTGTATACGCATGAAGGCGATGCTTGGCTCCCAAGATGTGTGGGAAATCGTGGAGAATGGATTGGCGAATCCACCGGTTGAAGGTTCTAAGAAGAAGGACCAAAAGGCCCTTATGATGATTCATGAGTGTCTAGATGACACTATGATGACAAAGATTGCCAATGTCTCCACTTCAAAGGAGGCGTGGGAAGTCTTTCAAAACACCTTTCGAGGTGCCGACAAGGTCAAGAAGGTGAGACTTCAAACTCTTTGGGGAGAGTTTTAGTTGTTGCACATGAAGGAGTCCGAGTCGATTTCGGACTATTTTACAAGAGTCTTGTTAGTTGTAAATCAACTAAGGAGATATGGTGAAGATGTGAATGACAAGTCGGTGGTGGAAAAGGTTTTTAGATCCTTGACCTCCAATTTCGACTACATAAGTGTGGCAATAGAGGAGTCAAAAGACATAGACTCCATAACGGTGGACGAGCTTATGGGTTCTTTGCTAGCCCATGAAGAGAGGCTAAAGAAGCCGAAGAAGGAGCCATTGGAGCAATTGCTTCAAACAAAACTTTCTCTAAAAGGGAAAGAAGGACAGTACGAGTCGAGTTCAAGAGGACGTGGACGAGGCCGAAGTCGTGGAAGAGGCGGCCAATCTTCCTACAACAAGGAGGAAAAGAAGCAAGAGAGCAATTCCTCAAGAGGTCGTGGAAGAGGAAGAAATTCAAAACCCAATGAAAGAAGGTATGACAAGTCTAAAATTGAATGTTATAATTGTCATAAATTTGGGCATTTCACTTGGGAATGTAGATATTCCTAAAATGATGTTGATGAGAAGGCAAACTATGTGGAGGAGAAGAATGAAGAGGTAGAGCCAACTTTACTATTGGCCTACAAAGGAGATTCCAAGGAGGCGATCACTACTTGGTATCTTGACACCGACGCAAGCAACCATATGTGTGGAAACAAGAACATGTTTCTTGAGCTTGATGAGAAAGTTAGCGGCAAAGTCACTTTTGGAGATTCCTCTCAAATTGCGGTAAGGGGTAAAGGTAAAATTTTGATCCGTTCAAAGAATGGAAATCATCAATTCATCTCCAATGTTTATTATGTGCTTAATATGAAGAGCAATATTTTGAGTTTGGCCCAACTTTTGGAAAAAGGTTATGAGATTCTCATGAAAAATAATTCTTTGAGCATGAGAGATGAATGTGGAAGTTTGCTAGCCAAAGTTGCTATGTCTAAAAATCGGATGTTCTTGTTGAGTATTCGAAATGACTTTGCTAAATGTTTGAAAGCTTGTGTGAAAGATGAATCTTGGCTTTGGCATATGCGATTTGGGCACATGAATTTTGGAGGCTTGAAGCAATTGGGCAAGGAGAAGATGGTGAAAGGCTTGCCAAACATCAATCACCCGGAACAACTTTGTGAAGGATGCCTATTCGGAAAGCAATCAAGGAAGAGTTTTCCCAAAGAATCATCTTCAAGAGCAAAAGTCCCATTGGAGCTTATTCATTCGGATGTTTGCGGTCCAATCAAACCGGAGTCCATGGGTATGAACAATTACTTCCTCCTCTTTATTGATGATTTTAGTCGCAAAACATGGGTTTATTTTCTCAAGCATCAATCGGAGGTCTTTGAAGCTTTTAAAAGATTCAAGAAAGTTGTTGAGAAAAAAAGTGGCTATGAAATCAAAGCGATAAGATCCGATAGAGGAGGGGAGTTTACTTCAAATGAGTTTCAAAAATTTTGTGAAGGAAATGGAATTAGGCATCCTTTAACCGTTCCAAGATCACCACAACAAAATGGGGTGGCGGAAAGAAAAAATAGAAGCCTTCTTAATATGGCTAGAAGTATGTTGAAGAGTAAAAATATGCGAAAAGAATTTTGGGCTGAAGCCGTTGATTATGCCGTTTACTTGTCTAATCGGTGCCCCACTAAAAGTGTGGAATCAAAAACTCCTCAAGAAGCTTGGAGTCGAGTAAAGCCCAATGTTTCTCACTTGAGGGTATTTGGTAGTGTTGCCTATGCCCATGTGTCGGATGAGAAGAGATCAAAGTTAGATGATAAAAGTGAGAAATTTATTTTTGTTGGATATGATGCAAGATCCAAGGGCTATAAACTCTACAATCCCGAAACTAAGAAGACTATCATTAGTCGTGATGTTGAGTTTGATGAAGAAAGTTCATGGGATTGGAGTTCTCCTAATGGTAGTTATGATTTTTTTCCATTTTATCATGATGATGATGTTGATGTTGATCATGTTCAAGAAGACGTTGTGTTGCAGCCCGCTACTCCTCCTCCATCACCCGTGCCATCCAATCATGGACAAGAAAGTCCATCATCTCAAGAAGGAAGTCCACTTGAAGGGCCACGTGGAAGAAGAAGTCTTGGAGATTTGTATGAAAGATCCGAAGAGGTATTTCCAAGTTTAGAGGATTTAACACTTTTTTGTCTACTTGGTGATTGTGAACCTCTAGATTTTAAAGAAGCCGTTAAAGACAAGAAATGGAGGAATGCTATGGATGACGAAATCATGACGATTGAGAAGAATTCTACATGGGAGCTTGTCACACTTCCCAAAGGTCAAAAACCCATTGGAGTGAAATGGGTGTACAAGACCAAGTTGAATGTCAAAGGAGAAGTAGAAAGACACAAGGCGAGATTGGTGGCCAAAGGCTACAAGAAAAGATATGGTGTTGATTATGAAGAGGTGTTTGCACCCGTGGCACGTCTTGAAACAATATGGCTTATTATTTCCATGGCGGCTCAAAACAATTGGAAGATCAATCAAATGGATGTGAAGTCGGCCTTTTTGAATGGCTACTTGGAGGAAGAGGTATATGTTGAGCAACCCACAGGCTATATTGTGAAGGGACAAGAAAACAAAGTGTTGAGATTGAAGAAAGCACTATATGGGTTGAAGCAAGCACCACGCGCTTGGAATACTAGAATTGACAAGTATTTCCAAGACAAGAATTTTCTCAAGTGCCCTCATGAGCATGCTTTGTATGTAAAGAAAAATAATTTTGGTGATTTAATGATTGTTTGCTTGTATGTGGATGATTTAATTTTCACAGGAAATAATGCAAGCATGATTGAGAGTTTCAAGAAGGAGATGGCCAAGCATTTCGAGATGACCGATATGGGGCTCATGTCATAATATCTTGGCTTTAAAGTGAAGCAAAGGAAGGAAGGAAGGAATTTTTATTTCTCAAGAGAAGTATGCCAAAGACGTTCTCAAGAAGTTCAAGATGGAGAAATGCAATTCCGTAAGCACACCCGTTGAGATTGGAGCAAAATTATCCAAACATGATGAAGGAAAGAAGGTAGATTCGACTTTGTTCAAAAGTCTACTTGGAAGCTTGCGGTATTTAACTTGCACAAGACCGGACATACTCTATGGAGTTGGTCTAATTAGTCGCTATATGGAGGCCCCCACTACTTCTCACTTGAACGCGGCTAAGAGGATTCTTCGCTACATCAAAGGTACTAGCGATTTTGGAATTCTTTATTCTCCTTCATCTCATTCCAAACTTGTGGGATATTGTGATAGCGATTGGGGAGGAGACGTTGATGATAGAAAGAGCACTACCGGCTTTGTATACTTCATGGGAAATTGTACTTTCACTTGGAGTTCAAAGAAGCAACCAATTGTGACACTCTCCACTTGTGAAGCGGAATATGTGGCGGCTAGTTCTTGTGTTTGCCAAGCTATTTGGCTAAGGAATTTATTGAAGGAGCTCTATATGCCGCAAAAGGAGCCAACGGAGATCTTTGTTGACAACAAGTCGGCCATTGCTTTGGCCAAGAATCCGGTGTTCCATGAGAGGAACAAGCATATTGATACAAGGTTCCATTTCATAAGGGAGTGCATTGAGAAGAAAAAGGTGGAGCTCAAGTATGTGAAGTCCCAAGATCAAATTGCCAATATCTTCACCAAGCCTCTCAAGGCGGACATTTTCCGCATGATGAGGATCTCCCTTGGAGTTACCAATCAAGTTTAAGGGAGGGTGTTAGAAATTAAACTTTATTTTTAGTGTCACATTTTCTAGTGTGGTACTAGCTAGTTTCTAGAAAAAGACTTTCAAAGTGTCATTGTTGTGGGACTTGGTCCAAGATGGTAGTTGCACCAACTAAATGAGGTTTGACCAAGGTAATGTAGTAGTTGGTGGGAAGAAGCTACTAGACATTTTTGAGTCCTATATAAACCTATGTACATAAGTCTTTTTTCAAGTCAAGCAATAGAACAAGTCTTCCTCTTCTCTCTAGTTGTCTTGAGTAGTCCTCTTGATTCCAACAGATATAGCATCTTTCTCATCTGGTGATAGAACAAGAATGCTTCATTGGCCCTGTTCTTTTTCATTAAACTGTGAATGACAGTATTGTAAGTGAACACATCAGGAATGCAATTCATGCTAGTCATCCGATATAGTAAACTCATTGCCATCTCCATTTCATCGTTCTTGCAGAGGCAATCCAGAAGCGTATTGAAACTAATCGTGTTGGGATTGCACCCTTGGGAAGTGATGCTCTTGAATAACTCAACGGCTTCTTGAACCTTCCCCTCTCCTCTTAATCCAGCCAATAATGTATTGTAAGTTACAACAGTAGGAGCAAGTCGCATCTCCTTCATTCTGAAAAAGATTGCCCATGCCTCGTCCGCTCGACCAACTTTGTAAAGAGAGTCAATCAAAGAATTCACATTAACCACATCAGGGTCGCAGCCGCTTTCCACCATCTCAGATAGCAACTGAATGGCTTCATCTACTTCACCTGCCTTACTGTGGCATTTCATCATCATGTTGAATGTTATAGTATCAGGAACAAACCCATTCTTCTTGAGTCCATTAAACATGTCCTTTGCCTCCCCAAGCTTACCCATTTTCGCTAAACTATACAGAGATGCGTTACAAGCAACGAGATTAGGAGCGATTCCGTAACTTTTCATCTTTTCAAATGTTTCGACTGCTTTCTCCGGCTGTCCTGATTTCCCATAGTAGTCGATGAAAATAATGTAAGTAAAAGCAGTAGGTTTAATGCCTACAGACTCCAAACCATCGAAGAGTTCTAATGCTTCTCTTAACCTGTTTACCCTTAAAAGCCCCCCAATTAATGTATTGTAAGTATGAAGGTTGGGGGCGATCCCTGAATTTCTCATCTTCTCTAAGGTGTCGAAAGCTTTATCAACCTCCCCCGCTTTGCACAAAGAATCAATAAGTATAGTGAAAGTAACAACATCAGCAGCATAACCATCACTTTCCATCTCATTCCAAAACTCTCTTACAACCTCCAGATCTCCGCAGTCACTGAACTTATTCAGCAACGTGATGTAAGTTACACGATCAGGTTTCTGACTGCTGCCTTTCATCTTCAGAAAGACTTCCTCTGCCTCATGAAGCCTTCCTGCATTACACAAAGCATCAATGAGAACAGTATGAGTGACTACATCGGGTCCACAGCCATCTTCCTCCATTCTCTTCAGAATACCATAAGCCTCGTCAGTTTTCCCGGCCCTACCAAGAAATCTAATGCATATAGTATAAGTATATACATTAGGCCTCAAGCCCAAGCTTTCCATTTCCTGAAGTAACCCAACCACTGTTTCAGTGTCCCTTCTCTTCCCAGAAGCTACCATAAGCGCAGAATAAGTCTTTAAACTAGGCTTGATCCCTTCTGAGACGGCTCTTCTATAAACCTCCAGAGCCTCTTTACAAAATCCAGACTGGAGAATCAAATAGATCAAGCCATTGTACGAATAACCATTTAAAATAAATCCAGCAATTCTCATCTTCTCAAGAGCCAATGGGGCTTGCCGAATCCCTCCTCGAACTTGAACACCCTTGAATATGATCAAATAAGTATCCAAACTTCTATATATAATTTGCTTTTGCATCACAGCAAACACAACAGCCATATCACCAACCCTCCCATGAACCCTCAATAGCTCAAGCATGTAATTACATGTCTCCGTCGTGTGAACAACATTGGGTAACGTAGCCACTGACTTGAAGAACAAAAATGCGTCATCTGGTTCTGGAATCGACTTCAAAGCCCAATATGCTTCCTCAGATGAGGACATGACCGGTCTCGGCTGAGTAACATCCCCATTCACTAAATCTACGCCATTCGAACTTTTCACCACAAACCCACAAATACCCAGATTTTTTCTCCTGTGTTTCTTCCAATTCACCATAGACCCACATGGCAAAACCTTGAAAACTCTCAGACCCAGAACTCCTTTCCCCTACTAACCCATTGCCCTTGAAGAAATGCAATTGGCATTACTAATTTACTACATAACATGCTTGCAGCCATTTTGGAATTACCTATTCATTAAATTTCCATCTGAGAACAAATTGCGGATATTGAAAAAAGAAAGAGTGATAAAATAGAAGGAGAGGGTTAGTAGTTCGAAAAATGTAACGGAAACCCCACTTGCAATCTCGGCGGTTGGCTACAAATCCAACGTGATCCAACGTGATCATTTCATCACCATATAAGTACTTCACTCTTCTCACTTAGAACCTAACACAACACAACACAAACCAAATCGCCCCTCAAAACCAACAAAATCGACCAAATGAACGCCGGAAAATCGCCTTACCAACCACCCACCCAATCCTCCGCCGATCAAGGTTTGGGCTAAAACCCACTTCAAATTGATCTTTAAATCGATCTTCTGATGTGGGTTTGATCTTGATTTCACCGATCTCTGATTAATTTTTCTGGGTTTCTTCTGCAGGTGGGTTGTTCGGGAACAGCCTCCTGACTGAGTCGCTGGACTTGGACGTGAGGACTCTGCTGGTGGCGACAGAGAGGGAGAAGATGAAGATCCGGGAGGAGATCTTGCAGGGTGCGCTCTTGCGGCGGCGAGAGCTCGAAGTTGAAGTGATCTCCGAGTTGCTGATGGGGACGGATGAGCTCAAACGCCGCCGCATCGCCGCCGCCGGAGAAGGGTTGTTGATGCCGGAAGTTATGGCCGCCCCGCTCTCGAGCAAGCCGGAGGGAGCTGCCGGAGAAGTTCCATTTCAGAGGCAGCCAGGTGCTGCTGCTGCTGCTAAACCAAGCAATGAAGGTCCTAGCAAAGGACATGTTATATCATTGGTGAGTCTTTGAAAATCTAACTATATTTTTTTATTGTTTTTGGCTCGGTTTATGTTTATACCTAGGACATACACTGACACTGACACTGACACAGCTACAGGTGATGAAAATAGTGGGTCTAGTGAATAGTTATGATACCGCGATTTTGTTAGATTGGGCTTATTGTTCGTTTCATTACTCTACTCATATTTAAGTGGATTTGGTTCATTTAATGTGTTGCAACCATTATGAAATTGTCGTTTCTATTTTGATGTTTTGAGTGTGCGCATTGGTGACGATGTAGTGCCCTGAGAGCACGGGTTGTGCGCTATTATTAATAAGAGAAATATGAAAAGTTGCTAGTTTGATTAATTTCTTTCTCTTGAAATGGTAAATTTTGTGTTAGATTGTATGAAAAACAGAATTTCAATCATGATAGAAAACTTGTGAATTTTTATGTTGTCGTTTATCCTCGACATGTATCGGTTAGAAGATTGGTCATGAGCGGCCTACCTATGTGTGTTTGAATTTTGGCGGTTTGCAAAATGACATGTTGTACTATTGGTGAATCTTTTATTAATAAGAGAAATATGGAAAGTTGCTACGTTGATTGATTTCTTTCTTTGGAAATGGTGACATAACTGCATGTGATGAAAGAATTATGTGGGATTATTTGATGAGAGCAATTGATCTTAAGCGGCCAACCTACACTTGTTTGCATATTAGCATTTAGAAAACAACAAGTAATACCAAATACGAGTCTTGAAAACCCATTTTTTTTAAATTGACTTACTGTCTTTACATTTTTAAATTTGTTTGTCATATTCTTACACACGCTAACACTTAACGTCTACAAGTAATAAAATGGGAGGATCTTCTAGAATCGTTTATTTATTTAATACAGAATGATACCATTCTCTTGAAAGCGGTGAAATTCGTTAGACTGTGACAAAAACAAAATAACAATCATACAATCATGAAAGAAGACTCATGAATGGATTTTTGTCGTTATGTTGTCGTTTATTCCTTCAATTGTACTGGTTAAAAGATCAATTAATCATGAGCAACATTACGTAAACGTGTTTGAATCTTAGCGGTTGACGAGGGATAAGTTATAATATTGGTGAGTTTTGAATACCCAACAAGTTATTTAAATTGGTTTATAGTTTCCATTATCCAAGATCATTTGACCATGTCCATACCTAGGACACACGCAGTGACACTGACACAGACACAGCTACACGTTATCAAGGAAATGATCTTCTAGAATTATGTGGAGTTATTTGATATGGGAGCAATTGATCCTGAGTTGCCTACATAAGCTTGTGTGAATGTTAGCTTCTTATTTTCTTTTGCTACTTCGGAAGGTCAATAAAAATAATCAGAACACAAAGAAGCTAAATAACATTCCAACACAAATCAGTTAGCAATGATAAGCCCCTTGACAGCATCAGAAGCTTCATTTAAAATATCCAATTGTTCATTTGCTCGGCTCCCAGGTTGGTAAGAGTGTTGGCCTTCATTTGCATCCCTTCTGCATGCTTGATCCTTCCACAAATCCTATTGGGCAGCAGCTTACCATCATGACTTAAGCATTCATGGAGACATGCCCACTGGTGGTTTCTTGGAAGATATTAATAACTTTTAGGCAGTCACTCTCGATTTTCAGGTTAATCCAATTCTTATTGTAGGACACAATTAAGCATCTTTAGGTGCTCCATATCTCACTCTCCAGGCTTGTGCAGCCTCTAAGCCTACCAATGAAGCTCTGCTTCCAATCTCCATTAGTGTTTCTGAAGACACCTCCAATTCATGCTTTATTGTTTTCAAACCTCACACAACCATCAACGTTCAACTTAATTGACCTGCCACGGGAAGACTCCAATTAGTACCAGAATTATGGAGGTTAAAGAAGAAAAGTGCAGCTTTGAGAGGAAAGCTTCATGTGTGAGCTGAATCTGGATTTTGATTCTCTTCACATAAGTCATGTCAGTATCACACGAGCCATTAAAAACGAAAAAATTTCTTCTAATCCCAATAATCCAACGAGTAGCAAAAAATAAATCACAGTGATCATAACAAAAAAAAATCTCATCTTTCTTCTTGATATTAAGCAAGATACGATTATAAAGTCTCCATCTAGAGCCCTAGTTAAGCCAAGAATGACCCTATAGCATACCCCAAATGTTCTCAACTTTAGTACAAGTTCTGAAAATATGATTTTGGTCCAACATTTAAACCACAAAGGCTGCAAGTATCAATATCATTGAGGCCCCTTCTCTTTATACTAGCATTACACAACAGTTTACCATGCAGAATAGTGGAAAGAAAGCTGATAATCTTGTTTGGGACTCTTAAGTTTCCAAATGCTTGCCCAACCACCAGATGAACAATGTCAATCCTAATGGAGTTGTAGGTTGTAGCAACTGTGAAGGTTCCAGAACTGGAACCTTTCCAAAAGGAATAGTCCAGGGTAGCACTCAAAGAGCGAACAATGATACTATAATATCACTTTTAGCCTCTTCATCGATGAGATGCACAATGGGGTTAATGTCCAATGCCCCTCCTCATTAATAAGGTCATAGATCTTCAAGTTGAGAAGACCAAGTTCAGAAGGAGGTCCCAGGGCTTTCTCCCCACACCACAAGTCATTCCACACATAATTATTAACGCCATTGACAATGCTCCATAGAAGATTATCACTAAGGAAGGTTTTAGTCAACTAAATAAATTTTTACGCAGGAGAGCAGCCAGCCTTGGCTTTAGCAGAACCTACATTGTAAATTTTCAAATACTTTTTTTTTAATAATATTACACCAGAGTTCTTTTCCAAAGCTAACACGCCACCCCAACTTAGCAAGAAGAGGCAGGTTCAGAAATCTAGCCTTTTTAACACCCAAACCACATCTCTCTTTAGATAGACAAACAATGTCCCAATTAACAAGTTAAATTTTTCTCTTCTCAATCGGGTCCCCCCAAATAAAATTCCTGCAAATTTTATTAATCTTAATGTACACACTAAAAGGGAGGGGTATAACCTGCATACTATAAGAAGAAAATGAAACAAGGACACTTTACAAAGCACCACTCTCCCTGCAACGGAAAACATTTCTTTTCCAACTAGAGAGCTAAGATTCATCTTGGTGATGATATCAGCAACATTATTCTTATTAAAGGTAAAGTAATACAATTGACGAGTCTTGAAAATTCAACTATTTTTTTAAAATGACTTACAGTCTTTTACTTCTTTCAAATTTATTTGTCATTTTCATACTTAAAACACAAACTGACATTGACACATTTGCATGTAATGAAAAGGGGTATCCACTTTTTAGAATCTCCTAGATTTATGTTGAATTAAAAGATACAAAGTTGCTAACTTGATTGATTTTTTCCCCTTGGAAATGGTGGAAGTAGGTTTAGATTGAGTGAAAAAAAACTAAAATCATGAAAGAAAACTCGTGAAATGGTATGTTGTCATTATGTTGTCGATTATCCCTCCAATCGTAGCGGTTAGAGGTCAATTGATCTCGGGCGGGCTTCCCTATGTATGTTTGAATCTTAGCGGTTAGCAAACGACTAGTTATATCATTGGTGAATCTTGAAAATCCAACTATTTCTTTAAATTGGCTCATGATCTTCCTTTTGTGAAGATTGTTTGGCTCTGTTCATACCTACCACGCACACACTGACATTAATACATCCACATGTAATGAAGGAATGTGATATTTCAGAATTAGAGTAAAACCTAGATAACCAATTGAATAACAATTCTATGGATGTTGCAGAAAAAGTACCTATAACCTAATACACCCAAAAAAACTCGGTTTCTCTAAAAAAACAAAAAAAACCTCGGCAACTCAATTCACAACAGACAAAAAGGATAGCTGTAGAATATAGCAACTAAGTCAAATGGCTTATCATCTCTTTAACAATCGAGTTGGTATACTTCTTCCTTTGTTCAACTCAAGAGGCGCTTCGAAAGTTTAATGATTCGAGAACTCTGGAAGGAAGCTTCTAGCTCCCTCGTCCCACTCAACAACCAAGACGGAATGAGTTACAATTTTGATAAGCAAATAACCTTGTCAAATGAATAATTTTTTCCGGTCCCCATTTTGACAAAGGGGCTAAATGAATAACCTCGTTAAATGCAATAACGATTTATATTTTCAATCAATAAAGACCCCATGTAGATACAAAATAATAATCATTAAAATTCATAACATATATATATACTAAAAAAAATCTAATCAATAATTTTCATATAATAAGTCAATTATTCACACGAAACAACGCTCAAAGTTGTTTCCGTTTTCCTTGTACTAAAATGTATCCCATCGTAAGATCCAAACCAAACTTTTCCTTCACTCAAGCTTGCATATTCTTTTTCGTAGAACTTGAATGTTCCTCTTATGCTCACATATGAATCTCCTTATTTGGTCTGTCAAAGTCGATTTTGTTGATGGTTTTGACTTGTGATTGGAAGCTACGGATTTGAATATTAAGAAAGATATTGTAGAATGGATTATTTATCAAACCAAGACTTTAAAACTATATGTATAGTTTGGAATGAGGGTTAGGTACATTTTCTAAGACTCTAAGCATTTGATACATGCATTCTTATAAGTAGTTTCAGATATGTACATACTAATTACAATAATTTACTTAGTCTGCATATGTACAACTCTTTTGAGTTTCATCGATTGCAGTCTAAGAACATTTGTACATTAGATGTAAAATAAAAAATCATACGAGAAAAATGTAAATGTGAAAAAAAAATATCAACCGAATAAAATTTATATATCGATAAACGAATTATATATATATATATATATATTTATCAATAAGTAAATAATCTCACTAAGCCAAAAAAAGATTATAGTTCCAAGAATATTCGTTTATCGAGATTTTCGTATTTGAATTATTTGACAAGAACAATTGATCATGAGTGCCTACCTACGCATGTCTGGAAACTTAGCGTTTAGCAAACGACAAGTAATACGTCTTGAAAATACAAAAGTTGCAATCTTAATTGATTTTATTGTCTTGGAAATGGTGGTATTTGTATTAAATGTGCATAAAAGAGCAAAATTGCAATCATGCAATACCCAGAAGAAAGAATACTCGTGAAACAGTTTGTTATCGTTTTCCCTCCATTAATCGTAGCGGTTGCAAGATCAATTGATCCCCAGCACTACATGTGTTTGAATGTTAGCGGTTACTAACAAGGGGTCAAGAATACCTTTCAAATTCTAAGTTGTGGTTTAACTTGTCGCGTAATTGTCCTTTAGGATTGGAATAGATATAGTAATCTGGAACATTGTTTGGGACCAACTTAGTAATCCATTTTGAGACTCTTTTAGGATAAGAGAGTCAATGAGTGTCGCCAGAGCCTATGAAAGTGTATTGGGTGCATATTTTCCTAACGCTTGTCGCCTTTGTTCAAGAATTATGCTATTTTGCTGTTGCTGATTATTGATGTTATCATGATATGTTCTTAGCATAAGTGTAAACGATGCATGTGCCATCACATATATTCAGAGTTTATCCACCACAAAAGCTCGAATGAACTGTTTTGTTGTTCTAAATATAGATTCCCTAATGGATACTGAGCTAGGTAGGATTGGTCAACTTTATTGTGAAAAACCCTTAGGGTTTGTGCAAAAATACTCAAGAACAAAGAAGAATAAACCAGAGAAGGATACCAAAAAAAAAAGAGAGAGAGAGAGAGAGAATCCATTGAACAACCGTAAGGCTCCTAATTGTGTGAATTAGGTAACTTAGAGTTTCATATACCCTTGTTATACAGAAGAAACCAACCGTCAAAATGATCCTCATACATTGAGTTAAATGACAGCATGTGCGTCACTATTTCTCTTATTTCATTTTCCGTCCTTCATTTACTGTAAGCTTAAGTATTAGAAGAGACGCAGTTAAATGTTGAAGATGACTATAAACATCAGAACAAGTTTTACCCGGGGAGCTCATACTCAGATGTGTGATCATTAAGGCACCCATCCGCTCTAGGTAATGCCAGTCCTTCAAGGTGAAATCAAGGTGCAAGTGCACTTTTGTAGGAGATAATGAAAATGGAGTGGGCTTCATTAGAAGTCTGTTTTTACAGATCTTACGTAATTTCAATTGATTTGGTGTTTCATTTTATTTATTTCTTGGGTTATGTGAATATCCTTTTTTCTTTCCTGAATTTAGGCCACATATAATACTGCTTCTTACTCCTGTATTGTTTTTGTCTGATACATTGGTGTTTAAGGATGTTCATATATTTTGGAATGTATTATATTTTAGAAAATGTACTATGTTTGCCTAATAGTAGAAAAAACTCACCACATTAGAGGTACTGATATGAGGCGTTTGTTTTAACATATAAAAAAAGATTCAGCAAACATAGATTTTGGAAGCAGACCTGATCACACCATTCGAGGGGAATAGACATTGCATGTACCTTTTTTTTAGACTTACACATTGCATGAACTTGGTTAATCTTGATCTAATCGAGTTTTTGGGGAACCTTTTGAACCCTGTTACCACCATTTAGTTACTTGCTATTTGAATTAAATACTTCATCAGACTGTTGAATTCAACTTTCAAGCAAACTCTAGCTTTTATTTTCCCTATACCACACACTCAATCTTATGTGGTTCTTCCCTTTCTCCTTGTAATGCATTTTATCAGAAACCTTCTAGTGAGAATAGATTTCTTTTGCTCGTGAATATTTATGTTAGAAGTATCTTCTCTGGCATTACTGTGATAAGATTCTCAAGTAATAGAAACGAAATGCATTGGTAATGAATTAGAATTAGGTGCAACATTCTGCCTCTTATCCCAATTCAATTAAAGGCAAATCTTCATTTGAATCAGCTGTAACTACTATTATTTGTACTATTAGGTTGCTATACTTTTTTCTTCTTGTCGTCGTTGATAGTGGTTAATTATTCGATGCAGGCTAAGCCTACTACTCATATGGCTACTACTGTTTCTCCTGCCAAGCGCAAATTCGAAACCCTAATAACTAAAGGTGCTTGATAACGCCCAATTAGGGGTTATCTTTTAGCCTGATTTCACGAGTGTTTGTGTCGGAAATAGCGGTTTTTGTCGGAAAATGCCTTAGAATGCCTCGAGAATCTAGGACGAGACGTTTATTTGTACTTCCTGGCTTTCTGTTTATTTATTGCTATATTTGGATATGATCGCGGGTTTTTGTTCGTGTTGCCTTTTCAGGAACAGGTTCGGAAGGTGCATCGGGAAGCGTGTCGGACCAAGCCGGGACCGTCTCGGGACACTTGCACAGGACCGGGTCAAGACGGGAACACGGAAAAGCAGGAGAACACCAAGGGAGGCAGACTGGCAGTGTCAGGCAGAAGAGTGGGACCCAGGGGACCCAACCAGGCCAACCAAAGGACCAAGCAGGGCCCACATCTCCACCCCCTGCCTGCGTATATACGCAGGCTGGGAGGGAGATGGGGAGGAGGAGAATTGGCCCTGGTTGCGTATATACGCAACCCTGCGTATATACGCAGCTTGTTTGACTTTTTGGTCAAAGACGGTGGACCGATGGCAGATTCCGTAATTTTGGGCACACGCGTTTCGGCGAAAACAACACTATTTAAAGACTCGTCCAAACTCGTTTTGAAGACACAACACAATTCTCAGCACAACCGAAGGGCAAGTCAGAGCGATCACGGAGAGCACGAAAGCGCGATTCGATATTCGAAGACTTAGTTTGATTTCGTTCTCTCTCTTTATATTCAGAAACTGCGTTTTGTATTATGTCTAGTCGTAGCTAAACTTCTTACCTAGGTTCTCGGTGAACCTAGGGTTTCGTATCCAGATTTTATGACTACTTCGTTTATGGATTCATGATGATTATCTTAATTTAGCAAGTTGTATCTGTTATTCTGGCATTGATTATTATCGTATATGCATGATAGGATTGATCACCCAGGATTGCTATAGACCCGAGCTTGTAGGTGAAAACGTCAAGTTAGGGTTAGGAAGAAAAGTCAGGATTTAGTACCTTACCCTGATAGACCGACCAGAGAAAGGGAGATAGGGCTAGCATTGAAGAACGTGAGACCAACTGTTAGAGAATGTGACCCGGGCCATTCGGACAGGTTAGAAACCCTAACAGGCTTAGACCGAGACTGCAGATTTAGGCAGCTTAACAAGAATCCGAAAGTCTGCAGGATCGGGATTACGTGTGGAATCTGAAAAGTCACTGCACAACTGGTACGTTGCATAGATATCAAAACTGCTGAATGTTTTCATAATCGAACGTAAAACTGAAATCTGTAGAAACCCTAGGGGATCCTGGAGCCTAGTTCTCATCTATTATCGTAACAACCGATTCAACTTATTTCAGAAAACGTCACAAAAAAAATATTTACGTTTACGTTTTTAATTTCTGTTTTAGTTTAGTAACTCCAATCACAACCTACTCCTCCTTGTTACTACACTCGGTTAACCAAAACTGACAATGTGAGTAAACTCGAAATAGTCCTCCTGGGAACGATCACCCGAGTTTAAATACACCCGGTATTACAAGATTCGTATACTTGCGGACAGCACGTTAGTTTGCGCATCAAGTTTTTGGCGCCGTTTTCGGCGACTTTTTAGGGTCTATTTAGTAGTCAGAATTAGTTTTCTGAGTCTTTTTTTATTTTCAGTTTTGTTATTTTTCTTTTTTATCTCACTGCGTTTTTGAATCTGCGTTTTCAGGACTGTTCAGTTGATGCCCAGATTGCCTCGCGATTTGGTGTCACCACTCGACAACCCGGAAAAACTGTATACCGAACAGAACCGCAGAAACCGAGAAAGCAGGATGGCCACCAATCAGAGAGATACGCCCGAGAACACCGAAGCCGGTGGACAGGAACGAGAGACACGTACCCCAGCCTTGATGGCTCGGTAATTGAGGAACTTGTCACAGCGGGACTCGCTGCCCGAACCAACCAGAGAACATATAACCGATCTGGGAAAGCGTTGGTGGAAAATTTCGAAGTCCCCACCGGGGGGCATGAGCGAGCTATTGTGGTGCCCGAGATCACCGGCGAGCACCTTGACATCAAACCATCCACCATCCAGATGGTACAAACTCTCTGCCCGTTTCATGGCAGGGCCGATGAAGACCCGAACGATTTTATCGGGAAATTCGAAGATTACTGCAACAAGGTCAGATACAAGGGGGTAGAAGCAGAGGCACTCATGCTGATCTTATTTCCATACTGTCTTTACGGAGTGGCCAAAGACTGGCTCGAATCCCGACCACCCCGATCCATCACCACATAGGAGGAGTGTGTCACATATTTTTTGGCAAAGTTCTATCCCGCCTCCCGAGTCATACAGTTACAGAGCGAGATTCTATCATTCAGGAAGAAGATGGGGGAGGCGGTGGTGGACGCATGGGACAGGCTCATGAGATTGGTAAAACGGTGCCCGAACCACGGTTTTGGAGACGCGAAAATCCTGCAGGTTTTCTACCATGCCTTAGACAGGGAGAACGCCGACAGGATTGACAGAGAGGCCGGGGGAAACTTCTTGTATCACGTGGACAAAGAAGGTGCGTATGACCTGATGAAGCAGTTGGCCAAGCAGGACACCCGACTGTTTGACGATCGCAGGATGACGGCTAGAGCCGAACCAGCAGAGGATGACCGGATAGACAACCTGGCCAAGATCGTTCATGACTTGGTCAAGAAAGTCTACTCGGATAAGAAGACTGTTGCAGCAGTCGAAGAACCTGATCTGGACACAGCCATTGAGGAACTAAGGACCGAAGACACAAATTATGTACAGCAGCAGTGGGACCCGAGCCGGTACCGACCGGGCACGAGAGACCATCCCGGGTTTCGGTACCCGAACGCGGCAGTTTATGCAACAGGTTTCCAGCACAGGCCACCAGCCCAGCAGGCTACCCCGGCCCAGCAGGCTCAGTCAGTCCCATCTGCACAGCAGTACGACGCTCAGATGAAGGAGATCAAGTACATGTTCCAGACTATGCAGTCCCGGTTCAAGCACATGGACGCCCAGACGGCAGACATGCAGACAACCAAAACGTCACTACGCGCTTTGGAAGTACAAGTGGGGCAGTTAGCACAGCATCTAACAGAGAGACAGCCAGGAAACCTACCCTCGAATACAGTAAATAATCCACGGGATCTGATCAATGCTATCTCCACTCGGAGTGGATTGGCACTGCAGGATTCACCGTATCCCAGCCACGCACGTGCAGAAAATTCGAAAGAAGTAGAACGCAACTTGTCGGGCCAGGATAACAGCACAGTCGACCGCCCCCAGCCGAAGGGATCGGTTGAGCAGGATGCAGTGCAGAACGAGACAGATGCAGGAACGGTACCTGTCTCCAAGGAGGTGCCATACCCCTTGCGAACACGAAAGAGGGACGACAGCAAGGACTACGCCAGGTTTCTCGAGATGTTCAAGCAGCTGCAGATTAACATACCTTTTTCCGAGGCTTTGGCTAAGATGCCCACTTACGCCAAATTCCTCAAGGACATCTTGTATGGGAGGAGGCGGATGAGCGATTTCGAGACCATAAACCTGACAGCAGAAGTGAGCATTTGTTTGAAGAATGGGCTACCGAGGAAGAGAAAGGATCCTGGCAGTTTTGTTATACCGGTTACCCTAAGTAATGCTTACACAGGAAAGGCTCTGTGTGACCTGGGGGCCAGCATCAACCTGATGTCGTTGACGATTTTCAAAAGTTTGAAAGTCGGTGAACCCCGACCCACCAGAATCATGCTGCAGATGGCAGACAGGTCCGTAAAACAGGCCTATGGGGTTATCGAGGATATTCTGGTCAAGGTCGGCGAGCTGATTTTTCCGGCAGATTTCGTCATCCTTGACATGGAGGCAGGGGAGGTACCGCTCATACTTGGCAGGCCGTTTTTGGCCACGGGCGAAGCAATGATAAACTGCAAGAGCGGGGAGCTGACCATGCAGATTAACGAGGAAAAGGTGAAATTCAACGTTTTCAAAAATCTGCAACTGCCAAGTTACTACGACCACGAGGATATCTTTGCCATAGATGTGGTTGACGAAGGTTGGGAAAACGAGGAGATGGACCAATTGTGGGAAGAGATCGACAGCATGTACGGGGAAGAAAAGGAGAAGACTCGGTGAAACACGCCATGAGAGCCCAGGACTGGACCACTTTACACTGGGACGAAGACGGCGGGCAAAAGATGATTCTGGTCCCGTCACTCAAGGAGCCACCCGCACTGGAGCTGAAACCGCTCCCGAGCCATCTCAGGTATGCATATATTGGTGAAAATAGTACTCTGCCCGTAATTGTTTCGTCTCGTTTATCTCAGGAACAGGAGCAGAAACTGCTGGAAATATTGCGAGAGCATAAGGAAGCAATCGCCTGGGCGATTGCAGATATCAAGGGGATCAGCCCCTCCTATTGCATGCACAAGATCCGAATTGAAGAAGGCAAGAAACCGGTGATTCAGCTCCAGCGGAGACTGAATCCGAACATGAAGGACGTTGTGCGAAAAGAGGTCATGAAGTGGCTGGAAGCGGGAATCATATACCCCATATCGGACAGCACGTGGATCGGCTCGGTCCAGTGCTTGCCCAAAAAGGGGGTATTACGGTGGTGCATAATAAAGACCAGGAGCAGATTGCGCAGCGCACCGTTACAGGCTGGCGGATCTGCATGGACTATCGAAGGCTAAACGACACAACACTGAAGGACCACTTCCCGCTACCATTCATGGACCAGACGCTGGACCGGCTCGCCCACCACGCCTATTATTGTTTTCTGGACGGGTATTCCGGGTACAACCAGATTTTCATAGCCCCGGAAGATCAGGAAAAGACAACGTTCACCTGCCCATACGGTACGTTCGCGTTTCGGCGCATGCTGTTCGGGTTGTGTAACGCTTCTACCACGTTCCAGAGATGTATGATGGCGATTTTTCCCGACATGATCGAGAAAAATCTGGAGGTCTTCATGGACGACTTTTCACTATTCGGAGACAGTTTCGATGACTGCTTGTTCCATTTGGGTCAGGTTCTGATCCGATGCAAGAAGGCGAATTTGGTGCTCAATTGGGAAAAGAGTCACTTTATGGTCACCGAGGGGATCGTGCTGGGTCACAAATTTCCAGCAAGGGACTCGAGGTGGACAGGGCTAAGATCGAGGTGATAAAGCAGCTTCCATACCCGACGAACGTAAGGGCGATCAAGAGTTTTCTGGGACATGCAGGATTTTACCGAAGGTTTATCAAAGACTTTTCCAAGAACTCAAAGCTACTATGCTCTTTACTCGGAAAAGACGTACCCTTTGATTTCGATGCAGCATGTCGGCAGGCTTTTGACCATTTGAAAGAGAAGCTGACCACAGCCCCGGTTATAACCACGCCGGATTGGTCACTCCTGTTTGAGCTGATGTGTGACGCCAGCGACTACGCAGTCGGGGTAGTTTTGGGGCAGCGAAAGGATAAGGTCTGCCACGTCATTTATTATGCGAGCCGGGTACTCAATGATGCCCAGCTCAACTATGGCACGATAGAAAAGGAACTGCAGGCCGTGGTGTATGCCCTGGACAAATTCAGGCCCTATCTGGTCGGGTCAAAAGTTATCGTTTTTACCGACCATAGTGCCCTGAAATACCTGCTGGACAAAAAGGACGCGAAACCGAGACTGTTGAGGTGGGTACTACTGATGCAGGAATTCGACGTGGAAATCCGGGACAAGAAGGGAGTTGAGAACGTGGTAGCGGATCACCTATCCAGACTTGAGAACGTGAAGGTGGACCCGGTGCCGATCAAGGAAAACTTCCCAGATGAACACATCATGGCAGTGAAAATCGGGAGACCGTGGTACTATGCCATAGCCAATTACTTGGTAACTGGCACGCTTCCCGAGGATCTCACCCCATCTCAGCGGAAAAAGTTCGTTTCCGAAAGTCGACAGTATTTCTGGGATGACCCGTACCTATTCAAACAGGGGGCCGATAACATCCTGAGAAGGTGTATCCCGACCCACGTGGCCTGGAACGTGATCCAACACTGCCACTCATCACAGTGTGGGGGTCATTTTGGGGGAACGCGAACAGCTCATAAAATACTGCAGTCCGGTTTTTTCTGGCCGACAATCTTCAAGGACTGTCACGACTATGTGCAGGGATGTGATAGATGCCAGAGAACAGGAAACACGTCACATCGGGACGAGATGCCGATGACCGTGTGGAAGGAAGTAGAGCCTTTTGATGTATGGGGAATTGACTTTATGGGACCATTCCCGTCATCCATGGGTAACCTCTACATTCTGCTGGCAGTAGATTATGTGACGAAGTGGATCGAAGCGATCGCGTGTCAGAAAAACGATGCAGTTACCGTTGAGCGTTTTCTGAAACGTAACATTTTCACTCGTTTCGGGACTCCCAGGGCAATAATTAGTGACAAGGGCTCTCACTTCATCAATCTAGATTTTGCGAAAGTTCTGAAACAGTACGGCGTGTCAGTTCATAAAGTCTCGCTACCCTACCATCCGCAGACAAACGGGCAAGCCGAGGTTTCGAATCGAGAGATCAAGAGCATACTCGAGAAAATAGTGAATCTCGGCAGAAAGGATTGGTCCGTCAGACTGGACGATGCGCTTTGGGCCTACAGGACTGCTTTCAAAACACCGCTGGACATGTCACCATACCAGCTTGTGTTTGGGAAAGCGTGCCACTTACCAGTGGAATTGGAGCACAAGGCGTATTGGGCCATCAAACTGCTCAACTTGGACCGGAATCTAGCAGGAGATAAGAGGAAGATGGCACTTCTGGAATTAGAGGAATTCCGCAGAACGGCTTTCGAGAGCGCCAAAATTTACAAAGAGGAGACGAAGAAGTGGCATGATCACCGTATCACGCCAAAACAGTTTAACGAAGACGACAAAGTGTTTCTCTACAATACCCGGATGCTGTTTTTTCCGGGAAAGCTAAGGTCTCGTTTGTCGGGCCCGTTCATCATCAAGCAGATTTTTGCATGGGGAGCATTCGAGCTGGAGAATCCAAAAGACAAGTCCAGTTTCAGGGTGAACGGGAATCGGATCAAGCCGTATCTCGAGACCGCCGAAGTCGTCAAAATAGACCCGGTCTATTTTGATGACCCGTAAGAGGTAACAAGGTCGGGCCGTCGACCGTAAATCACAAGGAGCTGTTTGGGAGGCAACCCAAATTAATCGTTAATTAATTTATTTTCATTATTTTATTACGTTATTAT
This sequence comes from Linanthus parryae, assembly GCA_023055425.1. Lineage (NCBI taxonomy): Eukaryota > Viridiplantae > Streptophyta > Magnoliopsida > Ericales > Polemoniaceae > Linanthus > Linanthus parryae. The sequence continues at coordinate 131,975,086 of JALGPY010000001.1, forward strand.
AATCAGTTCTGAATTTTTGAGAGAGGCGAGATGAGCAGGTTTTTGACTTTGAAGTTGAGATTGTGCAGATACAGAAAAATTCAAAACAGCCAGAACCGGGAAAACAGAGGAAGAGAGATAATGTGAAAAAAATAATACTTGCTGGTTGCGTATGTACGCAGCCGCGCGTATATACGCAACCAAGGGAAATTTTTTTATTTTTTTTTCTTTTGTTTTCTGATTGCGTATATACGCAACCAGAAAGAAAAAAAAAATTCAAAATCTGAGGGGTATTTTAGTAATTTCGCAAAAAAATAGGGTTTATAAGGGGGGGGGGGGAGGCCGCGACACCTCCATTGTTGCCCTCCCTCTCTCTCTCTCTTCCTCCATTTTCACCCACTTGAAGAACAAGGATTTTGCCTCGGACCTCTGAATCAAAATCCGGGCACATTTCTGGAATCACCTCGTCGCAAGGAGCAAGTTTCATCCATCAAAATCCGGAAACAAGCAAAAATCGAGCGGGAAATTTCCATCTAAAAGTGGCGTGTTCTTGAGGAAAAGTGCCGATTCGAAGGTGTTAGAGCAAGAACTAGAGAAAACCGTACAAGGGAACGTGAACGAGGAGGTCGAGGGCTTCGATTTGGTGGGTTCGGATTTCAACTCCGGGCAGTTACGTTTTCCGGCGATTTTTCCGGCGACCGCCGGCGACTTTTCCTGCGACTTTCCGGGCAGAATCTCCGGTCTTCACCCCTGTTTAGGGAAGGTCAAAAATCTCATCTCTCTCTTTATTTTCCGTTTTGACACGGCCCGTAGCCGGGCCCTTTTTTTCGGTATTTTTGATTTTGGAGCGGCACTTGCCGTGTGGACCTCTGGTAGCTCTTAGGCGGACTATCTATTGAGACACACTTGTTACGTGCACGTTTCACGTTTTTGCTTTAAATTCCCGGGTTGGCACGTTTTACGAGGTCTTGACTGTTGTGGAGTTTGGAGTGCCGGTCCTTGACCAAGACCGGAACGAGATCCCTACTGACTATGCCGCGGGGGAAATCACCTCTAGGAGGTTTGACAGTTTTTGGTTCGTGAACCATCATGCTCATTTTTACTTTTTGACCGCGACAAAAATGGGTCATAGACTTCCCCTAGACTACCATTTTGAGGTCGACCACATGCATATGCCGCCAGAGATGGCAGATTTTGCGAGTCGTCCGGAAATTCTCGGACAGTCCTTAGCCTGGTTTCCGGAGGTTTCTAGCTCCTCCTTGGTGCGTGAGTTTTATGCAAACCTCGTGCATAAGGGGGCGGGTAAGGCCAACAGGGACGTCCGATGGGTGTACTGCCGGCGGCAGTTTTTATTGATCACGGTGGACAGTATCCGCCAAGCGTATGGGATCCCGTTGAGACACTTCTCGTGCGCATATGCTGAGTGTGCGGATTACCCGCCGAGCGATTCTGAGCGTTTGCGGGTAGTGACTAGTGGGTACCCAGGGGCCCATTTCGAGAGAGAGGGTGCTGGTGAGATAGGCAAGAAATTGCATTCTCGATTTATTACCGGGCCGCCACGATGGTCGGCCGAGTGGGTAGTGAACAGTGTAGTGGGTATCAAGCATTTTACCCACCTTGACTATGAGTACGTACTCTTAGTCTACTGCCTTGTTCTTCGACGAGAGGTCGAAATTCCTCGTCGCATATGGGTTTACATGCAGGAGCGGAACAACTCCGCGAGCCACAAGGGGTTGGGGTACGCCAACCTCATCGCCAAACTGGCGCGGGAGTTTGAGGTTCCTATGCACGATCTTGAGGGTGATTTACTTCCTCCTCGGCCACGGCCGTATAGGAAGATCATGGCCCGTAATCCGGGCCCACCGGAGCCGGTCGTTGACCTCGATGAGGATGACGATATTATGGAGGAGGATCCGGTTCCGGCTCCTGCCCCTGCCCCTAGGAGGCGTTCGACTCAGGAGCGACCAGTCAGTCGCCAGGCATCGGCCGGACTTCGGCGATGCCGTACTAGTAGAGAGAGTGAGCGTCCCGAGTCGAGTCGACAGGGGACTGAGAGGAATGCCCGTACCCAGCCATCGCGAGTGCGAGGGGAGCCGGCCCCACGGGCCGACCCGACCCCGCGAGCTAGACCTGCCTTGCCACGTAGATTGCCCCGAGTTGACGAGAGATTTGAGGGGTGTCGTGGCGGACACAAGTCCATAGGGGAGAAGGTGTTTGAGAGCGTGGGCAATCTATGGAGAGCTCTCACACATAACCGCCGGACTCAGCGGAAGGTCACGAAGGACACCCACGCTGCCCTAGCTAGTATTCGAGAGGAGTAGCGGGACGCAGCTCGTTACGCAGGCCGAGAACTGCCACTCCCGCTGTATTTTCCCCCTACCTACTCTAGCAGCTTCACCACGAGTTGGTCGGATGACGGGGACTCTAGCGAGTTTACCTCGGCTCCACCTCCCCCGACCCAGCCACCTCCCTCGACTCAGCCATCACCGCCACCTGCGAGACAGGAGAGACGGCAGCCTGGGACACGATCCCGGCAGCCCACAGGCCGTCAGACTGGGTCCCGTACCCAGCAGCCTTCGAGTGGTCGGACGACATTGCGATCCCAGCCACCTAGCAGTTGGACTGGGTCAGATTCGTAGTCCTCTGATTACCGGCCCCGCGCACGTGCGCGTCAGCCGGTCGTCTATCGGACTGATTCAGGTAGCAGCTCGCCAGGTAGCATATCCGGTACGTCCGAGACCGGGTCCGACCTGACATTTTTTCCTGACGAGTGAGTGCCATGAGGGCATGCCACCTCTTAGTGTGGGGGTGGTTGTTGTGTCTGCATTAACCCGGTCTGCACGTTTTTTCATATTATTTGCAGTTTTTATTTTATATTTTTGAGTCAGCATATTTTCTTTATTTGAGTCAACCCACCACAAACATTTGTTCCGTGCATTGTATATATCTTAAAAAAAAATTGAAAAAATTAAAAAAAAAAATTATGCTGCTGGTTGGGTATATACGCAGCCATGCGTATATACGCAAACAGCAAGTATACATTATTTTTCAAAAAAAAACAAAAAGTTTAAAATCAGAAAATTTTGAGAAAGGGCAATCGAGATAACGAAAACAGTGAAGAAATTGAGTTTGAATCTTTTGAAAGAAAAGAAAACTTGCATCGAGGTATAGTAGATAGGTGAGAGCCAGTGACCTTTGGAATCCGCAAGTAATTATCACCTGAGCTAAAAATCCGACTAGTTGCTACACCACCGTCACATAGGTAGTCGACAACCCGCCCACGGGCGCCGTCACGATCATCGCATTTTTCGGTGGAGTGACTTGCTATCAAGGGACCTCACGTCCTGTTTCTTACCCCTAGGTCCAATTAGTCAACCCGTTTGAAGCCATTTACTCTCTTTCTTCGTAGCCACTTTAGCCTAGGCAGCCTTCTTTGAGACATCATAAGTCGATAGTTGGCGATTCTACGTGTTATGACGGAGGGAGTGAGTAGGGTGGGTTTTTAGATGGGAGAGCTTCATGAGATATCAGTTTTGGACGATTTTGATATCGACACGTTTTTCGAGGGAAGGATAGGGTGAGTTAGTGGCGACAGTGCATTAATTTGCGGAGGTGGATCACTTCATTATATAGTGACCACAGGAGGAGTTAGTCGCGTGCGAGCACCTTTTCGCACAAAACGGGGTTACGAAGGGGTTGTAGGGTCAATTGGTGGTTGTGCCGTTTTTCTACATCTTTGGTGATGAGGAGGTTCGGTGGGACTGCACAGTATTATTTCGACTACAGGATCAGCGCTTCAGGATTAGTGTGGGGGTACTTCACATAAGGACATTTTGCGTACCCCACGACACAGATTTATTTTCACTCACTCAGCTTTAGTCAGTTTAGTATTGTCAGTATTCGTGTATGTTTGTATATAGTTGTGTTAAAAAAAATGAGAAAAAGAAAAGAAAAAGAAAAAGAAGAAAAATCATGATCTAGTTTTTAGTTTGTTTTATGTTTTTGTTATTTAAATAAAAAGATGAGTGAGTGGCACAATTTTCGAGACGTTTACACCACTTCACATTTGTGGCCGCGAGCACGGCCAAGACACACCGGGGGACAGAAGAATTGGGAAAGCAGGAACTTAGGTGTTTCGGGCAGTTTTTCGGGATCTCGGTGAGGGGTGTGAGTTTGGTAACTTGTGAGAATGTCATAACAAGTAGGATTATGCCATACCTTGACACATATATATATCCTACCTGATTAGACATAGATCCTTTCGGAAATAGCTCGGTGGGTAAGTTAGCTAGGGATTCGCTCAGTTTGATAACCAAAGTAATAGTACTTTGGTCCAGCGCTTAAATCCACCATATAAATCTGTTCAGACTTACCGATCGCTTGCAGGGAAGTATATTCTGGAAAGGATGAGATCACGAGGACACACTGGTTATGTTTTTTAGGTTGCCCAATCTCACCAAAAAATATTTTTTTCGTTAGTCTGTTTTGAGTCGTTTGAGTCTGTGTATATTCTATCTGAGTCAGTTTTTCTATCGAGTCGTCCGGTTGAAAGGTTCGGGTTGAGAGAGTATGCAACGGTAGGGTATGTACAGAGCCAGTCTCACGAGGATAGAAATGCAGGTTAGAGTTGGCAGGATTGCTCGGGACGAGCAATGTTTAGTGCGGGGGTGTTTGATAACGCCCAATTAGGGGTTATCTTTTAGCCTGATTTCACGAGTGTTTGTGTCGGAAATAGCGGTTTTTGTCGGAAAATGCCTTAGAATGCCTCGGGAATCTAGGACGAGACGTTTATTTGTACTTCCTGGATTTCTGCTTATTTATTGCTATATTTGGATTTGATCGCGGGTTTTCGTTCGTGTTGCCTTTTCAGGAACAGGTTCGGAAGGTGCATCGGGAAGCGTGCCGGGACCAAGCCGGGACCGTCTCGGGAAACGTGCACAGGACCGAGTCAAGACGGGAACACGGAAAAGTAGGAGAACACCAAGGGAGGCAGACCGGGAGTGTCAGGCAGAAGAGTGGGACCCAGGGGACACAACCAGGCCCGCAAAAGGACCAAGCAGGGCCCACATCTCCACCCCCTGCCTGCGTATATACTCAGGCCTTGCGTATATACGCAGGCCTGGAGGGAGATGGGGAGGAGGAGAATTGGCCCTGGTTGCGTATATACGCAACCCTGCGTATATACGCAGCCAGTTTGACTTTTTGGTCAAAGACGGTGGACCGATGACAGATTCCGTAATTTCGGGGAAAACAACACTATTTAAAGACTCGTCCGGACTCGTTTTGAAGACACAACACAATTTTCAGCACAACCGAAGGGCAAGTCAGAGCATTCACGGAGAGCACGAAAGCGCGATTCGATATTCGAAGACTTAGTTTGATTTCGTTCTCTCTCTTTATATTCAGAAACTGCGTTTTGTATTATGTCTAGTCGTAGCTAAACTTCTTACCTAGGTTCTCGGTGAACGTAGGGTTTCGTATCCAGATTTTATGACTACTTCGTTTATGGATTCATGATGATTATCTTAATTCAGCAAGTTGTATCTGTTATTCAGGCATTGATTATTATCGTATATGCATGATAGGATTGATCACCCAGGATTGCTATAGACCCGAGCTTGTAGGTGAAAACGTCAAGTTAGGGTTAGGAAGAAAAGTCAGGATTTAGTACCTTACCCTGATAGACCGACCAGAGAAAGGGAGATAGGGCTAGCTTTGAAGAACGTGAGACCAACTGTTAGAGAGTGTGACCCGGGCCATTCGGACAGGTTAGAAACCCTAACAGGCTTAGACCGAGACTGCAGATTTAGGCAGCTTAACAAGAATCCGAAAGTCTGCAGGATCGGGATTACGTGTGGAATCTGAAAAGTCACTGCACAACTGGTACGTTGCACAGATATCAAAACTGCTGAATGTTTTCATAATCGAACGTAAAACTGAAATCTGTAGAAACCCTAGGGGATCCTGGAGCCTAGTTCTCATCTATTATCGTAACAACCGATTCAACTTATTTAAGAAAACGTCACAAAAAAAAAATTTACGTTTACGTTTTTTATTTCTGTTTTAGTTTAGTAACTGCAATCACAACCTACTCCTCCTTGTTACTACACTCGGTTAACCAAAACTGACAACGTGAGTAAACCCGAAATAGTCCTCGTGGGAACGATCACCCGAGTTTAAATACACCCGGTATTACAAGATTCGTATACTTGCGGACAGCACGTTAGTTTGCGCATCAGTGCTGATAACAACTCCCTTTCTGCGGACAACAACACAAACAGAAACCAGAATGTGGAGTACATGTGTAGAATATGCCAGGTAACCGCCACATGCAAGCGAGGTCTTGTGAAGCATCTCAATGGGTAGAAGCACAAGTCAAAGGAACATGCTGGGAGGACACGCAGGGCTAATTTGCTTAAAAATGGCGGTGGTCTCATTACTATAAAGAGAAATCCTAATAATGCTAGGTTTGGCGGCGATGGGAACAAGATGAGGGGAGAAACAGAAGGAAAGGTGACTGATGCTGCTGAGCAGAAAAAGTGATGATGCTGATGAGAAAGGGATCGTCGGATGGGAGTGTTGTGAATGGGAGCGCATGAATTGCTTAATCTTCTTCTTCTAGAGCTTTTTTTCTTCCCATCTCATCTCTAGAGTTTCTCTATAATATCTAAACCTGCTTTAATTAAATTTTATTTTGATGGTTTGTAAACTTGGAACATGAGCCTGAGTTCAAAGGGCTCAAAGATTTCTCCTCCATGTTTAAGACAGTTGAATTTATCATATCCTTATTTTCAGACAAATTTGGTTTTGTTATTTCATAGTAGTTTTGTTATTTGAAAATTTTAGTGTTTGTGTGATGACATAAACTAGAGTCTCCTGTATGAAGATTGAGAAATATCGCAGTTCACAAATATGAGCCTGTTGGTGGAAATCTAACCTTAAGGCTTGCTTGGATAAAGTATAAGAAAGATGTGTATATGGCATATGGATCGTATTAAATGTGAACATGTTTCTTATGCGGTACACAAACGTGGTACATGAGACAACATGTACAATTTGCTTGTATACATACCTCCTTATACCTTCCCCAAACAAGGCTTAAGAGTAATGATCTCAGTCTTGGACACTGGAATTCTGAACAACCACCTCGAAGTGCCATGTTTGTTAACAATGGCAATATCATGGTCAGACGCGTAACCACATTTGTGTGTTAGCCATTTACTGCAGTACATATCAAGTAAGTACTTAGTCAGAAGCTCGGAGAGAAACTCCATGGTCTAATGGGTGAGATTTAAGACTTAAGGGTTTGCTCCCTCGAGGTCTCAGATCCAAAATCTCATGGCAACCAATGATTTTCGGGGCATTGTGAATTTAGTCGAAGTGCGCGCAAACTGGTCCCGGTGGTCTTATATCCAAAATTCCACGGCGACCAATAATCTTTGGGCCACCGTGAATTTAGTCGAAGTGAGCGCAAGCTGGCCTGTAGGACTCAGATCCAAAATCCCACGGCACGGCCATCTCCCTCAATGATCGGAGAAAGCATGCGTTAATGATCACTCGATTTCATAAACTTTTATACGAGCTATAGCTCACTGTGGTTCCGAACATCTGCATCATAAAACACAGGGTTTGATTTTATCATATTAGTCATATGACTACTATGTCAAAGGATGATGCTAACAGAATATTCACGAAAAAAATACTGGAGTCGTGCATGTTTCACGAACAATGAGCATATGGAGCTACTCCAAACCACTGTCTCCTAGCCTTACAGAAAATAGCACTCTTGAAATTGCAATAAGAGCTAGTAGTAGTTCCTAGCCCACCTGTGCCCATCACATTTAATTGGGTTCAAACCTGCTCGTTTAAATAAATGGGTTAATATTTCCCGTCGATTGAACCCGCATATTAAGAGGAGGAGGAGGACGGGGGAAACCAACATGTCTCCTTCGAACTTGTCATTATTAATTTTAAATTTTAATTACATGTTTTATGAAATAAATCGCTACTGAACTCTCTTATACCGTCGTGAGTGAAAAGCCACCAAAAAAAGAGAGAAAAACAAATTGTGAAAACGTCGCCTCTCGGTTTCAACAAGGGAAACAGAGAACCTCCAAGACGGTGGTTCTTCATCAGTTTTTAACTTCAGTTCCATCATCTCTGTTGTTGAATTCATATTTTGATTTGTCTGGTGCAGACAGAGTGGGCGATTTGTTGGGTTGCCGTCTTCTCGCGGGAAGAATATCCATATTTTGAACTTGAAGGGGTGATGGTGATGTTGATATGAAAGTATTGTTGTGGTTTCTCTGGTGACGGTGACATGGTTGGATCTTAAGGTAGAGATGGAGCTGGTGGTGGTTGTGGTAAGGATCGAAGGATAGTTATGCTGATGATGGAGGTGGTGGTGGCATGCCAGTAGACAGTGTTGATGGTGGTTGTAATGGAGATAGTCTTTTTTAGGGTTTTGAATCATGGATGCGCAACGGAAACAATAATTAACCGTGCAAAACCCTCCAAGGATCACAAGTCAAGAGACATAACGATGGTAAAGGAATAAATCAATTAACACACCATAGGGTTCTCCTTTGATGACTTCAAACGCGAATTGTGTCACGCTCTCTATAGTTGATCCACGCCTAGAGTTGATTTCTAGATCTCCCACTCCTTGGTGCTAGCCCAGAAAGAGGAAGAGGATGAAGAATCACGCAAAACGAGACCAACAAGGGAGGTCTCTGCCTCCTTGTGGCCGACGGGGACGGGCGGCGGGCTAGGGGGCGGCGAGCCCCTTAGCTTGCTTGCTCTCTCTCCTTTTGTTCTCTCCCACTCAAGTTATGATCTAAAGAATCATAAGTGCGGGAAGGAAGGAAGGAAGGTACTTTATATAGTCCAACAAATCCTTTCCAACTACCTAAAAGATTTATTATAGTCCTACTAGAATTCAATTTAGTCCCTTCCTTGCAAATTAGTCCCTACTGAGTTTGCAAGGTTTTGCAAAGTGATCCTTCTAATTAATTAATCCAATTAATTAATTCTCAAATCTAGTTCAACTCTATCTAGCGTGTGACACCATACGTTCTATCTAGTTGGTAGCAACTATTTGCTAATATGGAGCGGTTTCTAGTAAAACATGCATTCTAGCCAACTAATATAATAGTCATCTTGAAAAAATTTGTACAAGTAATTGTCTCATCCCTTTGTCTCTACATCCGGATTGGACACGAGACAGAAAAGTCACACTCGTATATCAAATCCACAATTTCTCGATCCATGGGAATAGCCTTATTCTTGCAAATAACATCAATATCTCATATTGATTTATTTGAGTCTGGCCAGACATTCTATAAGCACTATCCCTAGAGTGGCCTAGAATATTTGCTCTCGTTATGTGGGAGGGACAAATTATATCTACGTCCACTACGATTTCTAAGCTTGCTTCTTATTGTATCCGGTACACGCCTTTATAACTACCCTGTTACGGCGTAGCGTTTAACGCTACCAAAATCACAATAATCCACAACTAGAATATCTAGTGACTTCAAGTCTAAGGATGACAATACCATTGCACCGCGAGAAGCGCTTGTGACTCAACATAACGTGTATGTAGCCTTATCGGAGATGGGTCAATCCAGTGCGCCATTACACTAATGTACACCTATGTGTTGGATCATGATATCTCCATATCAATACAAACCCATACTAGTCTATAGATGGTTGTCTCATTAATCATTATACTGGACTAGGGATATTTAAGATAAACAACACAATTGTAAATCTAAGGACGTCATTATATTAAATATCCAATAAATAATAAATGAATTTTCTAGCCACAAATAAATTCATACTAAACTAGATTGCCTCTAGGGCATCTATTCCAACAGTCTCCCACTTGCACTAGAGCCAATCTGGCGCATCTTGTATGCCCATACTCCTAGTGTGCCCTTCATGCTTCCTCTGCATAAGCGGCTTTGTAAGCGGGTCATACAGATTCTCATATGTAGGAATCTTCAATATCCGAACGTCTCCTCTATCGATAATATCTCGAATCAGATGAAACTTCCTGAGCACGTGCTTGGATTTCTGGTGTGACCTGGGTTCCTTTGATTGCGCGATCGCCCCAGTGTTGTCAGAGTACAACTCTGCTATATCCTCAATTGTAGGAACCACACCAAGTTCAGAAACAAACTTTCTGATCCAAACAGCTTCCTTTTCTGCGCCATTCGTAGCAATGTACTCAGCCTCTGTTGTAGAATCCACCACCGTCTCTTGCTTGGAACTCTTCCAGCTCACCGCTGCTCCATTCAGGCAAAACACATATCCCGACTGTGATCTAAAGTCATCTCTGTCGGTTTGGAAGCTTGCATCGGTGTAACCCCTTACACGCAACTCTTCCTCACCGCTAAATGCGCTCCTTCTCAATCTCATTGGAAGGACAACCATGGCGTACATAATAGATCCTATGGCCGAGGCATAGGGAATTCTACTCATGCGCTCCTTCTCAATCTCATTGGAAGGACAACCACTCTTCGAAAGAGTGATTCCATGTGACATGGGCAAGAATCCCTTCTTGGAATCTTGCATGTTGAACCGTTTCAACACCTTGTCGATATACGTACTTTGACTTAGGCTTAGCAGTCTCTTAGATATATATCTATAGATCTTTATACCGAGTATATAGGCTGCTTCCCCTAAGTCCTTCATTGAGAAACACTTCCTTAGCCAATCTTTAACAGATTGCAGCATGGGAACGTCTTTTCCAATGAGTAGTATGTCATCCACATACAAGACCAGAAAAGCTACAGAGCTCCCACTAACCTTCTTGTAGACACAAGACTCATCTTCGTTCATGATGAAGCCAAACTCTTTGACTACTTCATCAAAACGTCGATTCCAACTCCTAGAAGCTTGCTTCAATGCATAAATGGATCGTTGCAGCTTACAGACTTTGTTGGCTTGCTTTGGATCTTCAAAACCCTCCGGCTGTATCATATACATGTCCTCAAGGAGATTCCCATAAAGGAATGCTGTTTTGACATCCATCTGCCAAATCTCATAGTCGTGGTATGCTGCAATCGCAAGTAGGATTCGGATGGATTTGGTCATAGCGACTGGTGAAAAGGTTTCATCATAGTCAATACGATGAATCTGTCTGAATCCCTTAGCCACCAATCGGCCCTTGTAGGTAATCACATTACCATCCATGTCGATATTCTTCTTGAAGACCCACTTGCACCCTATGGGCCGCGCCCCTTCGGGTGGTTCCACCAAAGTCCATACTTTGTTGGTATACATGGATTCCATCTCGGATCGCATGGCTTCTAGCCACTTCTGAGAGTCTGGGCCCTTCATGGCCTCTTCATAGGTAGTAGGCTCATCATCCATGAGCATCGTGTCACCGGAATCGGTTATGAGAAGTCCATACCTCTCGGGTTCCTGGCGCACTCTACTAGATCTACGAAACTCTTGTGTTACCTGAACAGGTTACTCCACAACTGCTTGTGGTTCCTGTTCATGTTCCATAATCGTTTCAGTGATTTGTGGTTCTTGAACCTCTTCAAGTTCTACAGTCCTCTCACTTGCTTCTTTAGAGACAAACTCTCTTTCTAGAAACACGCCGGTCCGAGCAACAAACACTTTGTTCTCGGTTGGATTGTAGAAATAGTAACCCTTAGTTTCCTTAGGTACCCCACAAATTTACACTTATCGGATTTTGGCCCTAGCTTGTCTGACTGTAAACGTTTTACATAGACATCGCAGCCCCAAATCCTCATGAACGACAGTGTGGGACGACTCCCACTCCACATCTCATATGGTGTCTTCATGACTGATTTAGATGGAACACAGTTAATGGTGAAAGCTGCACTTAATGGAGCGTGGCCCCAAAACGATAATGGAAGATCGGTTTGAGACATCATAGATCGAACCATATCCAATAGGGTTCGATTCCTCCTCTCATACACGCCATTCCGTTGTGGCGTTCCGGTTGGAGTGAGTTGGGACACGATCCCACACTCTCTAAGATAGTCGTCAAACTCTTGGCTCAAGTATTCTCCTCCACGATCCGATCGTAGAGCCTTGATACTTTTGCCAAGTTGCTTCTCTACTTCATTCTTGAATTCCTTGAACACTTCAAAGGATTCTGATTTCGCCCTCATGAGGTACACAAATCCATATCTACTGTAATCATTAGTAAATGTAATGAAGTAGACATAACCACCCCTGGCAGGCGTGGCAAATGGACCACACACATCAGTATGTATGAGCGCCAATTGCTCACTAGTCCTCTCACCTTTCTTATTGAAAGGGGACTTTGTCATTTTTCCCAACAAACAAGCCTCACATGTCTCATATGATTCAAAATCAAATGAGTCTAGTAGTCCATCCTTATGGAGTCTAGATACACGTTTCTCGTTTATGTGACCTAAACGACAGTGCCATAAATAAGCAGGATTTAAATCATTTATTTTAATCCGATTGGTATTAATTTTGTAGACAGGTTGTTTAGATCAAGGACATACAGTCCATTAAATAATTGCGCACTAAAATAGTGAATATTATTCAAATAAAAGGAACAACAATTGTTCTTTATTGAAATAATAAAACCATCCTTGTCCAAACAAGAAATAGAAATAATGTTTCTGCTCATAGCAGGCACAAAATAGCAATTATTTAATTCTAAAATTAATCCTGAAGGCAGAGATAGCTCGCATACGCCCACGGCCAACACATCAACTTTTGCTCCATTCCCAATGCGCAGATCTATCTCTCCTTTAGCCAATCTTCTACTTCTCTTTAGATCCTGCACATTTCGACAAATGTGAGATCCACATCCAGTATCTAATACCCATGATGTAGAGACAGTTAAATTGACATCTACAACAAAAATACCTGGTGGTGGTGGAATCACTATTCCAAGCCTCTTGTCCTCCAGATATTTTGGTTAGTTCCTCCTCCAGTGTCCAGGCTGACTGCAGTAGTGACATTCACCTTTAGTCACACCTTTGGCAATGCCACCAACAGGCTTAAGGGCATGTTCCTTGGACTTGGCAACTGACTTGCCTTTGCCCTCGGAGGATGAGGCAAACCTTTTGCCCTTTCCTTTCTGCACCATCATAATGGCCTTGCCCTTACCCTTGTTGATGCTCTGTTCAGCTGTCCTCAACATATTGAGTAAATCTGGCAGTGGTTTCACGATCTCGTTCATGTTATAGTTCATGTTGAACTGTCCATAACTCTCGGGCAACGATTGCAACACGAGATCGGTTGCCAACTCTTGGCCGACCGGGAACCCTAGTCGGGCGAGATTCTCCAAGTACCCGATCATACGGAGTACATGGGGTCCCATCGGGTTCCCTTCTGCCATATGACACTTGAATAGTGCCTTAGAGACCTCATACCTCTCAACCCTTGCCTGCTCTTGGAAGAGCTGCTTCAGATGCTCGATCATATCGACAGCATTCATGTTTTCGTGTTGCTTCTGAAGCTCAGAAGTCATGGTGCAAAGCATAAGGCAGGCCGCATCATTAGCGTCATCAACACGCTTCTGATACGCCTTTAGGGCATCAGGTGTTTGGTTCTCCGGACCTGCTGGAACATGCTCCTCTATTGCGTACAGTTTCTTCTCTTGCTTGAGAACGATTCTCAAGTTTCTGTACCAATCAAGGAAGTTGGTTCCAGAGAGCTTGTCCTTCTCAAGGACAGATTGTATATATCTTAAAAAAAAAATAGAAAAAATTAAAAAAAATTATGCTGCTGGTTGTGTATATACGCAGCCATGCGTATATACGCAAACAGCAAGTATACATTATTTTTCAAAAACATAAAGAAACAAAAAGTTTAAAATCAGAAAATTTTGAGAAAGGACAATCGAGATAACGAAAACAGTGAAAAAATTGAGTTTGAATCTTTTGAAAAAAAGAAAACTTGCATTGAGGTATAGTAGATAGGTGAGAGCCAGTGACCTTTGGAATCCGCAAGTAATTATCACCTGAGCTAAAAATCCGACTAGTTGCTACACCACCGTCACATAGGTAGTCGACAACCCGCCCACGGGCGCCGTCACGGTCATCGCATTTTTCGGTGGAGTGACTGGCTATCAAGGGACCTCACGTCCTGTTTCTTACCCCTAGGTCCAATTATTCAACCCGTTTGAAGCCATTTACTCTCTTTATTCGTAGCCACTTTAGCCTAGGCAGCCTTCTTTGAGACCTCATCAGTCGATAGTTGGCGATTCTACGTGTTATGACGGAGGGAGTGAGTAGGGTGGGTTTTTAGATGGGAGAGCTTCATGAGTTATCAGTTTTGGACAATTTTGATATCGACAAGTTTTTCGAGGGAAGGATAGGTTGAGTTAGTGGCGACAGTGCATTAATTTGCGGAGGTGGATCACTTCATTATATAGTGACCACAGGAGGAGTTAGTCGCGTGCGAGCACCTTTTCGCACAAAACGGGGTTCCGGGGGGTTGTAGGGTCAATTGGTGGTTGTGCCGTTTTTCTACATCTTTGGTGATGAGGAGGTTCGGTGGGACTGCACAGTATTATTTCGACTACAGGATCAGCGCTTCAGGATTAGTGTGGGGGTACTTCACATAAGGACATTTTGCGTACCCAACGACAGAGATTTATTTTCACTCACTCAGCTTTAGTCAGTTTAGTACTGTCAGTATTCGTGTATGTTTGTATATAGTTCTGTTAAAAAAAAATGAGAAAAAGAAAAGAAAAAGAAAAAGAAGAAAAATCATGATCTAGTTTTTAGTTTGTTTTATGTTTTTGTTATTTAAATAAAAAGCTGAGTGAGTGGCACAATTTTCGAGACGTTTACACCACTTCACATTTGTGGTCGCGAGCACGGCGAAGACACACCGGGGGACAGAAGTATTGGGAAAGCAGGAACTTAGGTCTTTCGGGCAGTTTTTCGGATCTCGGTGAGGGGTGTGAGTTTGGTAACTTGTGAGAATGTCATAACAAGTAGGATTATGCCGAACCTTGAAACATATATATATATCCTACCTGATTAGACATAGATCCTTTCGGATATAGCTCGGATGGTAAGTTAGCTAGGGATTCGCTCAGTTTGATAACCAAAGTAATAGTACTTTGGTCCAGCGCTTAAATCCACCATATAAATCTGTTCAGACTTACCGATCGCTTGCAGGGAAGTATATTCTGGAAAGGATGAGATCACGAGGACACACTGGTTATGTTTTTGAGGTTGCCCAATCTCACCAAAAAATATTTTTGTCGTTAGTCTGTTTTGAGTCCTTTGAGTCTGTGTATATTCTATCTGAGTCAGTTTTTCTATCGAGTCGTCCGGTTGAAAGGTTCGGGTCGAGAGAGTATGCAACGGTAGGGTATGTACAGAGCCAGTCTCACGAGGACAGAAATGCAGGTTAGAGTTGGCAGGATTGCTCGGGACGAGCAATGTTTAGTCTGGGGGTGTTTGATAACGCCCAATTAGGGGTTATCTTTTAGCCTGATTTCACGAGTGTTTGTGTCGGAAATAGCGGTTTTTGTCGGAAAATGCCTTAGAATGCCTCGGGAATCTAGGACGAGACGTTTATTTGTACTTCCTGGATTTCTGCTTATTTATTGCCATATTTGGATATGATCGCGGGTTTTCGTTCGTGTTGCCTTTTCAGGAACAGGTTCGGAAGGTGCATTGGGAAGCGTGCCGGGACCAAGCCGGGACCGTCTCGGGAAACGTGCACAGGACCGGGTCAAGACGGGAACACGGAAAAGCAGGAGAACACCAAGGGAGGCAGACCGGGAGTGTCAGGCAGAAGAGTGGGACCCAGGGGACCCAACCAGGCCCACCAAAGGACCAAGCAGGGCCCACATCTCCACCCCCTGCCTGCGTATATACGCAGGCCTGGAGGGAGATGGGGAGGAGGAGAATTGGCCCTGGTTGCGTATAAACGCAACCCTGCGTATATACGCAGCCAGTTTGACTTTTTGGTCAAAGACGGTGGACCGATGGCAGATTCCGTAATTTCGGGGAAAACAACACTATTTAAAAACTCGTCCAGACTCGTTTTGAAGACACAACACAATTCTCAGCACAACCGAAGGGCAAGTTAGAGCATTCACGGAGAGCACGAAAGCGCGATTCGATATTCGAAGACTTAGTTTGATTTCGTTCTCTCTCTTTATATTCAGAAACTGCGTTTGGTATTATGTCTAGTCGTAGCTAAACTTCTTACCTAGGTTCCCGGTGAACCTAGGGTTTCGTATCCAGATTTTATGACTACTTCGTTTATGGATTCATGATGATTATCTTCATTCAGCAAGTTGTATCTGTTATTCTGGAATTTATTATTATCGTATATGCATGATAGGATTGATCACCCAGGATTGCTATAGACCCGAGATTGTAGGTGAAAACGTCAAGTTAGGGTTAGGAAGAAAAAACAGGATTTAGTACCTTACAATGATAGACCGACCAGAGAAAGGGAGATAGGGCTAGCATCGAAGGACGTGAGACCAACTGTTAGAGAGTGTGACCCGGGCCATTCGGACAGGTTAAAAACCCTAACAGGCTTAAACCGAGACTGCAGATTTAGGCAGCTTAACGAGAATCCGAAAGTCTGCAGGATCGGGAACCCGAAAGACTGCGGATTTCATAGTAGTTTTGTTATTTGAAAATTTTAGTGTTTGTGTGATGACATAAACTAGAGTCTCCTGTATGAAGATTGAGAAATATCGCAGTTCACAAATATGAGCCTGTTGGTGGAAATCTAACCTTAAGGCTTGCTTGGATAAAGTATAAGAAAGATGTGTATATGGCATATGGATCGTATGAAATGTGAACATGTTTCTTATGCGGTACACAAACGTGGTACATGAGACAACATGTACAATTTTCTTGTATACATACCTCCTTATACCTTCCCCAAACAAGGCTTAAGAGTAATGATCTCAGTCTTGGACACTGGAATTCTGAACAACCACCTCGAAGTGCCATGTTTGTTAACAATGGCAATATCATGGTCAGACGCGTAACCACATTTGTGTGTTAGCCATTTACTGCAGTACATATCAAGTAAGTACTTAGTCAGAAGCTCAGAGAGAAACTCCATGGTCTAATGGGTGAGATTTAAGACTTAAGGGTTTGCTCCCTTGAGGTCTCAGATCCAAAATCTCATGGCAACCAATGATTCTCGGGGCATTGTGAATTTAGTCGAAGTGCGCGCAAACTGGTCCCGGTGGTCTTATATCCAAAATTCCACGGCGACCAATAATCTTTGGGCCACCGTGAATTTAGTCGAAGTGAGCGCAAGCTGGCCTGTAGGACTCAGATCCAAAATCCCACGGCACGGCCATCTCCCTCAATGATCAGAGAAATCATGCGTTAATGATCACTCGATTTCATAAACTTTTATACGAGCTTTTATTTATAACGCTCTATAGCTCACTGTGGTTCTGATCATCTGCATCATAAAACACAGGGTTTGATTTTATCATATTAGTCATATGACTACTATGTCAAAGGATGATGCTAACAGAATATTCACGAAAAAAATACTGGAGTCGTGCATGTTTCACGAACAATGAGCATATGGAGCTACTCCAAACCACTGTCTCCTAGCCTTACATAAAATAGCACTCTTGAAAATGCAATAAGAGCTAGTAGTAGTTCCTAGCCCACCTGTGCCCATCACATTTAATTGGGTTCAAACCTGCTCGTTTAAATAAATGGGTTAATATTTTCCGTCCATTGAACCCGCATATTAAGAGGAGGAGGAGGGGGGGGGGGAAACCAACATGTCTCCTTCGAACTTGTCATTATTATTTTTAAATTTTAATTACATGTTTTATGAAATAAATCACTACTGAACTCTCTTATACCGTCGTGAGTGAAAAGCCACCAAAAAAAGAGAGAAAAACAAATTGTGAAAACGTCGCCTCTCGGTTTCAACAAGGGAAACAGAGAACCTCCAAGACGGTGGTTCTTCATCAGTTTTTAACTTCAGTTCCATCATCTCTGTTGCTGAATTCATATTTTGATTTGTCTGGTGCAGACAGAGTGGGCGATTTGTTGGGTTGCCGTCTTCTGGCGGGAAGAATATCCATATTTTGAACTTGAAGGGGTGATGGTGATGTTGATATGAAAGTATTGTTGTGGTTTCTATGGTGACGGTGACATGGTTGGATCTTTAGGTAGAGATGGAGCTGGTGGTGGTTGTGGTAAGGATCCAAGGATAGTTCTGCAGATGATGGAGGTGGTGGTGGCATGCCAGTAGACAGTGCTGATGGTGGTTTTAATGGAGATAGTCTTTTGTAGGGTTTTGAATCATGGATGCGCAACGAAAACAATAATTAACCATGCAAAACCCTCCAAGGATCACAAGTCAAGAGACATAACGATGGTAAAGGAATAAATCAATTAACACAACATAGGGTTCTCCTTTGATGACTTCAAACGCGAATTGTGTCACGCTCTCTATAGTTGATCCACGCCTAGAGTTGATTTGTAGATCTCCCACTCCTTGGTGCTAGCCCGGAAAGAGGAAGAGGATGAAGAATCACGCAAAACGAGACCAACAAGGGAGGTCTCTGCCTCCTTGTGGCCGACGGGGACGGGCGGCGGGCTAGGGGGCGGCGAGCTCCTTAGCTTGCTTGCTCTCTCTCCTTTTGTTCTCTCCCACTCAAGTTATGATCTAAAGAATCATAAGTGCGGGAAGGAAGGAAGGAAGGAAGGTACTTTATATAGTCCAACAAATCCTTGCCAACTACCTAAAAGATTTATTATAGTCCTACTAGAATTCAATTTAGTCCATTCCTTGCAAATTAGTCCCTACTGAGTTTGCAAGGTTTTGCAAAGTGATCCTTCTAATTAATTAATCCAATTAATTAATTCCCAAATCTAGTTCAACTCTATCTAGCGTGTGACACCATAGGTTCTATCTAGTTGGTAGCAACTATTTGCTAATATGGAGCGGTTTCTAGTAAAACATCCATTCTAGCCAACTAATATAATAGTCATCTTGACAACCTTTGTACAAGTAATTGTCTCATCCCTTTGTCTCTACATCCGGATTGGACACGAGACAGAAAAGTCACACTCGTATATCAAATCCACAATTTCTCGATCCATGGGAATAGCCTTATTCTTGCAAATAACATCAATATCTCATATTGATTTATTTGAGTCTGGCCAGACATTCTATAAGCACTATCCCTAGAGTGGCCTAGGATATTTGCTCTCGTTATGTGGGAGGGACATATTCTATCTACGTCCACTATGATTTCTAAGCTTGCTTCTTATTGTATTCGGTACAGGCCTTTATAACTACCCAGTTACGGCGTAGCGTTTAACGCTACCAAAATCACAATAATCCACAACTAGAATATCTAGTGACTTCAAGTCTAAGGATGACAATACCATTGCACCGCGAGAAGCGCTTGTGACTCAACATAACGTGTATGTAGCCTTCTCGGAGATGGGTCGATCCAGTGCACCATTACACTAATGTACACCTATGTGTTGGATCATGATATCTCCATATCAATACAAACCCATACTAGTCTATAGATGATTGTCCCATTAATCATTATACTGGACTAGGGATATTTAAGATAAACAACACAATTGTAAATCTAAGGACGTCATTATATTAAATATCCAATAAATAATTAATGAATTTTCTAGCCACAAATAAATTCATACTAAACTAGACTGCCTCTAGGGCATCTATTCCAACAGTCTCCCACTTGCACTAGAGCCAATCTGGCGCATCTCGTATGCCCATACTCCTAGTGTGCCCTTCATGCTTCCTCTGCATAAGCGGCTTTGTAAGCGGGTCATACTGATTCTCATATGTAGGAATCTTGCATATCCGAACGTCTCCTCTATCGATAATATCTCGAATCAGATGAAACTTCCTGAGCACGTGCTTGGATTTCTGGTGTGACCTGGGTTCCTTTGATTGCGCGATCGCCCCAGTGTTGTCAGAGTACAACTCAGCTGGATCCTCAATTGTAGGAACCACACCAAGTTCAGAAACAAACTTTCTGATCCAAACAGCTTCCTTTTCTGCGCCATTCGTAGCAATGTACTCAGCCTCTGTTGTAGAATCAGCCACCGTCTCTTGCTTGGAACTCTTCCAGCTCACCGCTGCTCCATTCAGGCAAAACACATATCCCGACTGTGATCTAAAGTCATCTCTGTCGGTTTGGAAGCTTGCATCGGTGTAACCCCTTACACGCAACTCTTCCTCACCGCTAAATATCAAGAAAGCATCCTTAGTTCTTCTCAAGTACTTTAAGATGTTCTTGACCGCAATCCAGTTACTCTCACCTGGATTGGATTGGTATCTTCTTGTCATACTCAAGGCATATGACACATCTGGTCTAGTACACAACATGGCGTACATAATAGATCCTATGGCCGAGGCATAGGGAATTCTACTCATGCGCTCCTTCTCAATCTCATTGGAAGGACAACCACTCTTCGAAAGAGTGATTCCATGTGACATGGGCAAGAATCCCTTCTTGGAATCTTGCATGTTGAACCGTTTCAACACCTTGTCGATATACGTACTTTGACTTAGGCCTAGCAGTCTCTTAGATATATATCTATAGATCTTTATACCGAGTATATAGGCTGCTTCCCCTAAGTCCTTCATAGAGAAACACTTCCTTAGCCAATCTTTAACAGATTGCAGCATGGGAACGTCTTTTCCAATGAGTAGTATGTCATCCACATACAAGACCAGAAAAGCTACAGAGCTCCCACTAACCTTCTTGTAGACACAAGACTCATCTTCGTTCCTGATGAAGCCAAAATCTTTGACTACTTCATCAAAACGTCGATTCCAACTCCTAGAAGCTTGCTTCAATGCATAAATGGATCGTTGCAGCTTACAGACTTTGTTGGCTTGCTTTGGATCTTCAAAACCCTCAGGCTGTATCATATACATGTCCTCAAGGAGATTCCCATACAGGAATGCTGTTTTGACATCCATCTGCCAAATCTCATAGTCGTGGTATGCTGCAATCGCAAGTAGGATTCGGATGGATTTGGTCATAGCGACTGGTGAAAAGGTTTCATCATAGTCAACACGATGAATCTGTCTGAATCCCTTAGCCACCAATCGGCCCTTGTAGGTAATCACATTACCATCCATGTCGATCTTCTTCTTGAATACCCACTTGCACCCTATGTTGCCGCGCCCCTTCGGGTGGTTCCACCAAAGTCCATACTTTGTTGGTATACATGGACTCCATCTCGGATCGCATGGCTTCTAGCCACTTCTGAGAGTCTGCGCCCTTCATGGCCTCTTCATAGGTAGTAGGCTCATCATCCATGAGCATCGTGTCACCGGAATCGGTTATGAGAAGTCCATACCTCTCGGGTTCCTGGCGCACTCTACTAGATCTACGAAGCTCTTGTGTTACCTGAACAGGTTGCTCCACAACTGCTTGTGGTTCCTGTTCATGTTCCATAATCGGTTCAGTGAATTGTGGTTCTTGAACCTCTTCAAGTTTTACAGTCCTCTCACTTGCTTCTTTAGAGACAAACTCTCTTTCTAGAAACACGCCGGTACGAGCAACAAACACTTTGTTCTCGGTTGGATTGTAGAAATAGTAACCCTTAGTTTCCTTAGGTACCCCACAAATTTACACTTATCCGATTTTGGCCCTATCTTGTCTGACTGTAAACGTTTTACATAGACATCGCAACCCCAAATCCTCATGAAGGACAGTGTGGGACGCCTCCCACTGCACATCTCATATGGTGTCTTCATGACTGATTTAGATGGAACACAGTTAATGGTGAAAGCTGCACTTAATAGAGCGTGGCCCCAAAACGATAATGGAAGATCGGTTTGATACATCATAGATCGAACCATATCCAATAGGGTTCGATTCCTCCTCTCAGACACGCCATTTCATTGTGGCGTTCCGGTTGGAGTGAGTTGGGACACGATCCCACACTCTCTAAGATAGTCGTCAAACTCTTGGCTCAAGTATTCTCCTCCACGATCCGATCGTAGAGCCTTGATACTTTTGCCAAGTTGCTTCTCTACTTCATTCTTGAATTCCTTGAACACTTCAAAGGATTCTGATTTCGCCCTCATGAGGTACACAAATCCATATCTACTGTAATCATTGGTAAATGTAATGAAGTAGACATAACCACCCCTGGCAGGCGTGGCAAATGGACCACACACATCAGTATGTATGAGCGCCAATTGCTAACTAGTCCTCTCACCTTTCTTATTGAAAGGGGACTTTTTCATTTTTCCCAACAAACAAGCCTCACATGTCTCATATGATTCAAAATCAAATGAGTCTAGTAGTCCATCCTTATGGAGTCTAGATACACGTTTCTCGTTTATGTGACCTAAACGACAGTGCCATAAATAGGCAGGATTTAAATCATTTATTTTAATCAGATTGGTATTAATTTTTTAGACAGGTTGCTTAGATCAAGGACATACAGTCCATTAAATAATTGCGCACTAAAATAGTGAATATTATTCAAATAAAAGGAACAACAATTGTTTTTATTGAAATAATAAAACAATCCTTGTCCAAACAAGAAATAGAAATAATGTTTCTGCTCAAAGAAGGCACAAAATACCAATTATTTAATTCTAAAACTAATCCTGAAGGCAGAGATAGCTCGCATACGCCCACGGCCAACACATCAACTTTTGCTCCATTCCCAACGCGCAGATCTATCTCTCCCTTAGCCAATCTTCTACTTCTCCTTAGATCCTGCACATTTCGACAAATGTGAGATCCACATCCAGTATCTAATAACCATGATGTAGAGACAGTTAAATTGACATCTACAACAAAAATACCTGGTGGTGGTGGAATCACTATTCCAAGCCTCTTGTCCTCCAGATATTTTGGTTAGTTCCTCCTCCAGTGTCCAGGCTGACTGCAGTAGTGACATTCACCTTTAGTCACACCTTTGGCAATGCCACCAACAGGCTTAAGGGCATGTTCCTTGGACTTGGCAACTGACTTGCCTTTGCCCTCAAAGGATGAGGCAAACCTTTTGCCCTTTCCTTTCTGCACCATCATAATGGCCTTGCCCTTACCCTTGTTGATGCTCTGTTCAGCTGTCCTCAACATATTGAGTAAATCTGGCAGTGGTTTCACGATCTCGTTCATGTTATAGTTCATGATGAACTGTCCATAACTCTCGGGCAACGATTGCAACACGAGATCGGTTGCCAACTCTTGGCCGACCGGGAACCCTAGTGGGGCGAGATTCTCCAAGTACCCGATCATACGGAGTACATGGGGTCCCACCGGGTTCCCTTCTGCCATATGACACTTGAACAGTGCCTTAGAGACCTCATACCTCTCAACCCTTGCCTGCTCTTGGAAGAGCTGCTTCAGATGCTCGATCATATCGACAGCATTCATGTTTTCGTGTTGCTTCTGAAGCTCAGAAGTCATGGTGCAAAGCATAAGGCAGGCCGCATCATTAGCGTCATCAACACGCTTCTGATACGCCTTTAGGGCATCAGGTGTTTGGTTCTCCGGACCTGCTGGAACATGCTCCTCTATTGCGTACAGTTTCTTCTCTTGCTTGAAAACGATTCTCAAGTTTCTGTACCAATCAAGGAAGTTGGTTCCAGAGAGCTTGTCCTTCTCAAGGACAGATCGTAGGGAATGTTGTGAACTCGATGAGTTGTTTGCCATTCGGAATTCTACAAAAGGAAAATACGCAAGTTTTAGTATTTGTGAATTTTTAACTATATTCACTAATGGCTAGTTTATCAAATATAGCTCCCAATATTTTTCTACAGATTAATAACCCTCAAGATATTAATGCGAAAAATATCCTTATATTTTCTAGTGGGCCAAGATCCATGTTTCATCTCCTTATGAGCTTGCTTTGGCAAGTCACCCATAATTTGACTACTTTAGGTAAAAAAAAATTCCAATTGCATCCCTTATGCAACTCTTGGTTCAATTGGGAAAATAACTCCTTATTTATCCATCCATATGGATAATCCCAATTGATTGCCTCTAGGTTTCTTAATCACATTAATAGCCTAGTTCTGTTCAACCTCTTATTTAAACAATTGCACATTACTAGCTTCTGCCATCGCATTCCATCATTATGAACCAAGTCGCCATGCTTTGGCACGCACAAACTTGATAAATCATGATGATAATGAGTGTTTAAATAATGAGAAGGCAAGAACACAATATTTGAATTTTGAGGGATTTTAAATTCGATTTTAAATGTTTTGTTGATCAATATCAACTAATCTATCTATTTGAGTTTGGGCACAACTCCAAATAATAGATCCGGGTTGTCTAATTATCTTATTATCCTAATTGCATGCATCATCCTTACACCAACCACACAATAATAAGACAATAAAATAAACAACCACAAAACATAAATAAAACATGATGTGGATATGGCCTTTTCTAGACTAAGATAATTACAAGCCATTGGAATTATCTATGAACCCTAAAAGCAAACACATCTCCATGCGTCTTGATCTTTTGGTCCATTCTTCATAGTCATGTGGAATGCTCCATGCTCCATGCTCCATCTTCTGTGGATCCTTTTGGCTTTGGGCTTCTTTTCTTCAATCTTGGCTAACAATCTACTCTATCTAGCACTAGCTAATAACAATACTAAATAAAATAAATCTCACAAGTTGAGAAAAAAAATGGCTCGCAGGCCATAAAACCCTAATTAATTATTACAATTAATTGATCAGCTCGCATGCCGTAAACCAAACCACAAAAATTAAACATTCACATCAAACCACATCCTAAGGCCATATCCAATCACCATGCGAATTTCACATAAACAGTTAAAATCCAATTTTAACGCGCTTGGTCAATTTTAATTGATTTTAGGATATTCTAGGGTTAAAACGGTCCATGGGGCCCAACAATCCAATTACCCGGGCCTAAAAAGTGAACCGCAAGGCCCTAGGGCCGGCCGGCCCCTAGCCCACGTGGCTAGGCCGCGGGCTAGGGCTGCTCCGACCCCTAGGGCAGCCTTGCTTGGGCGGAAAGCAAGAGGGGCGGTCCCTTTAGGGGGGCCGAACCTCTTAGGGAGTTGTTTCCAAAACAACTCCCTTGCTTGGGGCCCAAGTTTGGTTGTTTCCTTGTTTGGGAAGAACTCCTTCTTCCCTAAGGATGCCCAAACCCTAGATCTAAAATCCTAAAATTTCTCAAACTCACCAATTCATGCATCCAATGCAAAAACTAGATTTTGTTATGATAGATTATTGACAAATTGCATCACATGCTTGATTTGTCTTGTTTTACGCGATAAACAACAATTTTAAGGTGTAAAACTATCAAAACGTAACACATAATCCACGTTTATGCTCTACGACCTGTGGCTCTGATACCACTATAGGGTTTTGAATCATGGATGCGCAACGGAAACAATAATTAACCATGCAAAACCCTCCAAGGATCACAAGTGAAGAGACATAACGATGGTAAAGGAATAAATCAATTAACACACCTTAGGGTTCTCCTTTGATGACTTCAAACGCGAATTGTATCACGTTCTCTATAGTTGATCCACGCCTAGAGTTGATTTCTAGATCTCCCACTCCTTGGTGCTAGCCCGGAAAGAGGAAGAGGAAGAAGAATCACGCAAAACGAGACCAACAAGGGAGTTCTCGGCCTCCTTGTGGCCGACGGGGACGGGCGGCGGGCTAGGTGGCGGCGAGCTCCTTAGCTTGCTTGCTCTCTCTCCTTTTGTTCTCTCCCACTCAAGTTATGATCTAAAGAATCATAAGTGTGGGTAGGAAGGAAGGAAGGTCGTTTATATAGTCCAACAAATCCTTGCATACTACCTAAAAGACTTATTCTAGTCCTACTAGAATTCAATTTAGTCCCTTCCTTGCAAATTAGTCCCTACTAAGTTTGTAAGGTTTTGCAAATTGATCCTTCTAATTAATTAATCCAATTAATTAATTCCCAAATCTAGTTCAACTCTATCTAGCGTGTGACCCCATAGGTTCTATCTAGTTGGTAGCAACTATTTACTAATATAGAGCGGTTTCTAGCAAAACATCCATTCTAGCCAACTAATAGAATAGTCATCTTGACAACCTTTGTACAAGTAATTGTTTCAACCCTTTGTCTCTACATCCCGATTGGACACGAGACATACAAGTCACACTCGTATATCCAATCCACAGTTTCTCGATCCATGGGAATAGCCTTATTCGTGCAAATAACATCAATATCCCATATTGATTTATTTGAGTCTGGCCAGACACTCTATAAGCACAATCCCTCGAGTGTCATAGGATATTTGCTGCTGTTATGTGGGAGGGACAAATTCTATCTACGTCCACTGCGATTTCTAAACTTGCTTCTTATTGTATCCGGTACACGCCTTTATAACTACCCAGTTACGGTGTAGCGTTTAACGCTACCAAAATTATAATAATCCATAACGTGTATGTAGCCTTCTCGGAGATGGGTCAATCAGTGCGCCATTACACTAATGTACACCTATGTGTTGGATCATGGTATCTCCATATCAATCCAACCCCATACTAGTCTATAGATGATTGTACCATTAATCATTATACTGGACTAGGGATATTTAAGATAAACAACACAATTGTAAATCTAAGGATTTCATTATATTAAATATCCAATAAATAATAAATGAATTTTCTAGCCACAAATAAATTCATACTAAACTAGATTGCCTATAGGGCATCTATTCCAACAGCTTTAACATTTGGCTTTGATTTCTCAATCTTAATGGTTAGTTTTTGGTCAGTTCAATTTGAGCAATGGTGGGGGCAACGATTCTGGTGGTGGTGCCTTTTTTTAGCAAGTCCCAATTCCACTTGGTCTATACGGGCAGGCATAACAACCAATTCATTCAAAGGATGTTAAATAGGTTAGACAGGTTGAACCATTTGTGCTTTAACCTGTTTATAAACGGGCTCACCCGCTCGTTTGACAACTCTATTCATAGGTTAATAAATGAGGAAGCGTCAGCGGTTAATCGGTTTACCGGCCCGGCTGACTGAGGAGCACCGATCCTAGTTCGGTTCGGGCCTGGAGTCAGCCGGACCGGTTTCAGTTTGGTTCAAATATTGGAATCAGCCCGGTCCACAGTACCGAACCTCTATAACAAGGCCAACCGGTAGGTTTATAATTTATATTTTTTTTGTACCTCTTTTAGTACTTGTTGGCTGGAAAAAAACCTTGTGAAGATTGATAATTTATTTCCTATCAGCTCTTTTTTGAACTTGTATAAGAAACTTGTAACATTTATTTATACATATATAATGTGGGTCGGTTCTGGACCAGTTCAGGGGCAGTCCTGAGGCAGTTACGGTCCGGTCAGTCCGGTCTTGGTCATTACAGGGGCCTGTTTGGGCCGGTCCCGCAGTCCATAAAATCTCAAACCGGCCCGGACAACTAACATACTCAGTCCTGGGCCGGTCTTCAGCCACACTAGTCCCAGTCCGGTCCGGTACATTGCTCACACGGGCCAATTCGGTCCGGTTTGGCGGTCTGCCGACCCACTTGACAGCTCTAGGAAGTTATATGTTTCACGAGCATCATCCCAAACTACAGTTAGAACTCGCCCCTAACTAATCTATTTTTGAGAATTACATCATACATTTGGGTTCGAACAAGGACCTCGTGCCCGGGTTTCAAACGCTCTACTACTGCGCTAACACTCATTTGCACCCCTTAACTAATCGTTGCAGCAAAATATAGTGAATTGGTAAACTGGGCTACCATTAATCGACTGGAAACTTCATTCAGCACACACCACATACTATCAGCTTTCTTCACGTGAACTATCTTTTCAAAAAAAAAAAAAAATACCAGTGGATGGATAAAATGACACAAAGTTGGATTTGTATAAAATTATTTGTCTTCTACTTGGTATTATTGTGCACAACTGCACATGTATTGTAGTACAACGGTGATTTTAGATGATCGTAAAGCATTGTAGTGCGATAGTACTACTAGACTAGTAGTGTGTAGTTCCTAAAGGAACATTCCCTTAGTTAAGAGTCATCTCTCTTTTACACTAGTAAGTGTGTAGTTCCTTCTGTACAAAGGAACATTCCCTTAGTTAAGAGTCATCTCCCTTTTGCATCTTCTTCTCTCTAGTACTGCGTTCTCTCTACTAATATCATATTTGAGAGTCGAAAAAAAATGTGTGTTCCTATTTCACTCAGGAATGGTAGAATTTCAAAAATAGGGAAAGAATCGTGGAGTTCTATAGTATGCTTCCATGTGATTGTGCTCGACGAGTTTACTAATGTGGCAAGAAGATTGGTCCTTTCTTTACAACAGGGAGACTGGGAGAGGGACCTGCCCTATTGGGTCAGGAGCAATTGCTCTCTACTTGCTGATACAATGTCATTCTCACTGAATCCAATTCTGGACACAAGCAATAGGCATCTAAGCGCGATGATCATATTATGATGCCAATTGGGTGGCCATGAACCAAATAAATGTGTCGTCTAGAGTTGGGGACGTAGTATAAAGCAGGATGATAGGAAGAACCAATACAAAGCATGAGGAACATAATCTCTCATAAGAAAAGTCGTGCTTATATACTAATAGAGTTTGGTCATTGGTGTGTTTTTACTGATTCAATGAGTAATTTTAGCGGAGAAGCATCAGGTTCCGGTTTCGAGTTGCTGAGATGATTCAAGTCAGGTGGAGATTTGTTACGTTGACTTGCTATCATATTTGGTAACTTGAAAAGTCAAATGAGGCAATAGATGGGAATGTTTCCATGTTGTTGGAAACGGTGGCTTTGTGGCTTTGTGCCCAAGTCACTGTTTTCCACACATGGGAGCATATTTAAGGAGGCTAATGCCTTTGGGTTGTAACATATAACACATGGGCAGAATTGAGTAGCTCTTTTAGAGCTTTGGTATGGTGTGTTCGGGTGGGTGTGTTTCGGGTTGCCGCCGTGGCCGTTGTGGCCACGACGGCGTGTATTGTAATCGGGTTCTCTTCTCAATAAAATATCTGGTTCTGGCCGTGGATTAGCTAGCGGGTTCGTTACGAATTCGTTACTGAACCACGTTAAATATATGTCTCGTTCTTGTTTTCGCTACGGCGTTCTTGCTCGAATACCCACACGTTATAACAAACTGGTAACGGAGCTCTGAAACAGGAGTTCTGTTACAACATAAGCAAAGATTGAAAAGTTCGTGTTCCTTCCCAACTTACTTTTGTATCATCTACAACTCTGTTGATTTGGTGGAGAGTGACTTCAGCCACGGTTTAATGATTTAATCCTCTGGTATACAACAGAGAAAGTGTCTGCATGGGTTAAAGACAAAAAATAAACTTTACTGGTACTACATTTGTTTCTCTGAATCTTCTTAGTGCACTGTTCAATGAATCACTTCTGACTCGGTGATTTGGCTAGTAAAACAATGACCCTCCAAAGGAAAGATTCAGGAGAAATAGATCTAGTTTGAGTTATGCTGCAAAGTTGGGCGCTGTGACAACCTAGGAGCGGTTGACTTTGACTATGAAATTAGCTATCAACCTACAAAGAAGCTCGCAAAATAGATTGGGAGGTAAAGATATTTGTGATACATCATGCTAATGGTATACAGTTCTAGTTGTGCAATAAGAATGGAGATCGTCTACTTGGCGTATCAAACAATGGCAGAGGTTTAAGTTTTCTTGATGCTGGTGTGATGCTGTAAACAAAAAGCATTGCGAGTTCTCAGTCGGCAAGCTCAGTAGGTGGAGCCATAAACTGCAGATCTTCATCCTCGTAACCGTCCCAACCATTCTTGCTTCTCTGACTGGCCATTGCCAGTTCCATCCTATTCCGGACAAATGCTCCAGGGTTTGACCATTGTAGACTTGATGAAATTACCACTGCATCTGCATCAATCATCAGTAAAATACTAAACATTTCATCCCAGATGAGAACTTATATGCCCATTCAGGGAATAAACTACGAAAACTCCAGTGATCTATATATGGACACAACACAGTTAGTTTTTGGGTATATATTAGTTCTTTCTCACCGTGGATAAGGACCAACAAGGCTATAAGTTTTGAAATTGATTTGTCAACACCACACTGCAATTCATACGGTCATACTCTGACCGTCTGGCGCAAATGCTAGGAAGCATGGACACCCCCAAAATTGAGGTCATGCCCGTGTCGGACACTCGTACGACACTCCAAAATACGTGTCCGGCAGGCGTGTTCGGGTATAATGGAGAGTTTTATTAGACTGGACACTTGGGGAAACACTTTAGGGACATGTCAGCGACAACAGATGTCCCTTTGTGTTTATTTTGACTTCCACATGGGTTGTTTAATGAAAATTTTAAACTTTAAATGGGTTAAAATGTAATTAGGCAAAAGTAGGATAAAATATATTATATTATATAATGATTGAAATATATATATATACATATATGCACACACACACACACACACACACACACACACACACACAAACACACACACATATATATATATATATATATATATATATATATATATATATATATATTAGAATAATGTTCATGTATCCCTGTCGTGTCATCTACTAATTTGTTTGAAAATGGCATATTTATGTCTGTTCCCGTATCATATCAGACACTCATATCTCGATCCGTGCTTCTTAGGTTTGCACTTTACTTTGGAAGGTGCTGCATCTGTCATAAGGCTAGCCAGTGGTAAAACCTAAGGAATCATGTCTCTGAGGTGAACAATAAAACCTCCACACAACCACATAACTTACCTGAACCCAACTTCGAGGAATCAGATAATAGTCCATAAGTTATCTAAATTATTATGCTATCACATACTCGAGTGAACAGAACTACAGGTACATTCAGTGACTGTATAAAAGTGCGTTGAGGGATTTTAAACGCAAACAGGGAGTATTTCTGATGCACACTAGACAAGATGATTTATAATAGAACTTGCAGGTTTGAGCACACACACGACTTTTAGGAACACATATATCTATACCAGTAATTTAAGATCTATAGAAACTATCCCAGGGCCTCGTTTTGGTAAGGTATACGAAGAGAGGCACAAGGATATACCTGTTGTTTCGAATCCAGCATGTGGGAAAAGGGATTTGAGACAGGCTTAACTTATCCTCCCATATACCGCTCTTCAAATTCTGCCTATAATGTGATATAAGTCAGATAAAAGGAGTATGGGATATGTTATTTATCACATATCCTGCCTAAACCTAACACTATAAAACAAAATTCCGTATTCTGCCTTATCCCACAACAATAATATTTACCTCGTATCCTAGTATATCATATTCCCCTCTTTCTTGTACCTTAACCAAACGAGGTAGCATTGTTTGGGTAAGGTATACGGAGGGTGATATAAGGATATGTTATACCTTATCCCCCAACAATAATATCCTACCTCTTATCCCAGTATGTCATATCCCCCTCTTTCTTGTACCTTACCCAAACGAGGTCAGTACAAGGGAAAGGGTAAAGCAGGAATCTTTTACAGCATCGACCACCCATTTGAGAAATCTTCGTGAAAGCCTTTTGGAGTACCAGATTCCGGACAAGATGGCAATCACAATTAAAAATAATAATAATAATAATATTAATATTAATAATAATAATAATAATAATAATAATAATAATAATAATAATAATAATAATAATAATAATAATAATAATAATAATAAAAACACACACACACACACAAATACTAGAGTTTCAGTAGCAAACCTTATCCAATTTGCACAATCTTTCTCAGGATAACCAAATACAGCTCAAATCCGATTGACTTCACTAATCTCATTCAAGATTAACACAGAATATATGGTGTGCCTGCCCTCTTACCCCATAATATATTCTAAAACCCTTTTCTGTTATGGTTTCTTATAAACTCGCACAATCTGATAGTCAAACAGGCTACGGCATAGAATCAATTCTGAAACATAATTCCATACTTTTGTACCTATTCAGAAAGTACACAAGCATTCCTGAAAACATGAAACATTTTTGCCTACAATGATCGGTACTATGATAATTAAATCTCAACACACAACAAAAAATCGGACCTATTGCAGCATTAATTTAATGCGGTTTCAAGATCGAATAATGCTGTTTTTGGCTTTCGCGGCATTATTTGCGGCATTAAGTCAAGTGTTATAACTACCGGTGCCGCTTTTGGTGGCACGACAATAATTTACTGCCGCCAAAGCAATTATAGCATTAGTTTTGAAAATGCCCAATTAGAAACTGATGGTAGCATTACTTTTAATGCTGTATCTGACGGCCTTTTGCAGCATTAAAATTTTGCCGCATCAGTAAAGAAATACAGCATTATTTTACTGCAGTGGTCTCATTTCTAGAATTACAAATGATACCCTTATTTGTTACTAACCAAATGACCAAAATATTAAATTTGATACTTCATTCACATCACTGAACTATGCAATTAGAAACCTGAATTATTCTCTTAAAAAAAAACAAACCTGAATCATCATAAAATTGTACTGACATTATTAAAGAATACTCAGATGTATAAATACATAAGAGAATGAATTACATAGGTATTAAGTACATTACATAATTAACATGTAATTATCTCTCGAACAAAAGATAACACTACAAGAGAAGAGATCTCCAACACAGTGACTTTAGAGTTTAAAATGCAGCATCTAGAGTCATCCTTGTGCTTACTTTCTTCACCGGCTTTGCTCACCGGCCGTGTGCCAAGACACCTAAAAGATGCAAAAAAATGTAGGAGGACACTGAATTACATCTCTAGCTTTCGGAAAACTGCATATACTTAGCAGAACAAGCCTTCTCAAGTCACAAATTAACTCATGTCAAACTATCCAAAAATTAAAGCTTCTAGAAAATCATCAAGTTTTGAAACAAATGCTCTAACTCCTAAAATAAACATAATTTTTTGAGGCATATGAGCCTCATTACTAAGAACCTTGTGAGAAGCATCAATTGTTTAATCCACTTTTGAAAATTAAGGCAATGACTCACCTGAACATTATGTCTTTACTCTTGCATGTCAATGCTTCGCCCGTACCACACATAAACCTAAGAAGGGAACCTCATCTATAAGAAACATAAAACTACTAATATTTATTGCATCTGTTATGACGCAGCGGATGAATCCGGGTATCAAAACGATAACAAAATATAAAGAACGAGAGACAAGAATTTAACGCGAATCGCTAGTTTGAATACTAGATACTCCACAACCCGAACCCGTTTTGATTGAGAGAAACAAAACCCGAAACAAACCCGAACCCGATTACAACGACGTTAACACACAAACCCAAAAAGCTCTCAACTCACCACTTGCTAGTATTGCTTTTTGACCCGTGTGTGTTTCTAGTGTTGCTACTGTGTACTACCTAAAGGCATTGAGCCTTTAAATAACCAAAACATGACCAGTGGAATCAACTACTTTAGGAAACAAATTCCTTTGTTTCCAAGCAATGAGAAGTCCACTGCCTAGTGCATTGACTTTGGCTTTGGCTAAATAGTTCCTTCCTTATTTGTTTCTTTGTTACTTGCTTGGACCGAAAGTTATTACCAAAATTAATTCAAGTCAATATTCTAACAAATCTCCACCTTGACTTGAATAATCTTAGCAACCCTGAACCAGAACTGATGTTTCTCTCGAACCTGAAACAGATGAGTCTCCCTGAAACTGAAACGAGCACGCCTCCACCTAGAAGCAGACTCTAATACATTTATTGAGAAAGCAGGACCGAATGTATTCCCGATGCGCTCCAAACAGCGCCAGAACAAGTGCACCATGACAAGTGACCAGAAATCGTCTAGACTAGATGCACCGAAGACGAGTGCCACAAATTGTCATGTCAGATGCGCCCTGTATGCCTCAGATGCGCCCGAAACCCTAGTGCGCGCCAGAAATCTTTTCGCGCCTAGAACCTGAACCCGATTCGCGTGCCAGAGATCTCACGCGCCAGATGCTCCATGCCAGGAGCCCAGAAACGCCCCCTAGGGGCTCAGAGAAGAAGGTCGTCCTCGGAGGAGGACCCTCAACTTAGAACCAGATTCGTCTGGTTCTTCTTGGGACACTCCCTCTTCCAGTGACCTTTCTCCTTGCAGTAGGCACATACGTCCTGTGGTAAGCTGGATCCTGCAAACCTCTTGTATCCCTTACATTTTCCTGCTTTGACCATTAAATCAGCCGCATAATGGTCACCTGAACTTCCTGCAGCCTTGTGCCTCAGACTCCTAGTGTGAAGAGCAGATCTGACCTGTTCTAGGGTTATCGTATCTTTCCCACCAATGAAAGATTGCACAAAACCCTCATACGATGGAGGCAGCGACACCAACAGAACTAAGGCCGCATCGTCATCACTTATTTTCTCATCACTATTACGCAATTCAAGCAGAATAGTGTTTAGAACATCTAAGTGATCACCAATTTGCGTACCTTCAGACATTCGCAACCCGAATAGCCGTTGCTTGAGCATCAACTTGTTTGCCACTGATTTCTTCATGTAGAGCTCCTCCAACTTGACCCACAAAGCAGCCGCCTTCTCCTGATCTATGACACCGGTGATCACGTCGTCCGTCAGACACAACATGATCGTTGCGTGCGCCTTCTCCTCCATCTTCAGATACGCCGATGTGGTTGTGTCCACGTTTCCCTTGTTGGACGCCAGAGGCAGCCAAAGATCGTCGCGTTTCAACAACGCCTTCATCTTGATCTGCCACAGACTGAAACTGTTTCTCCCACTGAACTTCTCGATCTTCATAGTACCTGACATCGTCTCTTCTCAAAACCCTAACCTGAATCGGGCTCTGATACCAGTTTGTTATGACGCAGCGGATGAATCCGGGTATCAAACAAGAACGATAACAAAATATAAAGAACGAGAGACAAGAATTTAACGCGGATCGCTAGTTTGATTACTAGCTACTTCACAACCCGAACCCGATTTTATTGAGAGAAACAAAACCCGAAACAAACCTGAACCCGATTACAATGACGTTAACACACACACCCAAAAAGCTCTCAACTCACCACTTGCTAGTATTGCTTTTTGACCCGTGTGTGTTTTCAAGTGTTGCTACTGTGTACTACCTAAAGGTATTGAGCCTTTAAATAACCAAAACATGACCAGTGGAATCAACTACTTTAGGAAACAAATTCCTTTGTTTCCAAGCAATGAGAAGTCCACTGCCTAGTGCATTGCCGCCCCAAACAAGTGACAATTTGACTTTGACTAAATAGTTCCTTCCTTATTTGTTTCTTTGTTACTTGCTTGGACCGAAAGTTATTACCAAAATTAATTCAATTCAATATTCTAACAGCATCAAGTACCACAATCAAACCTTTGGAGCTCGTCATATCTCAAGCCAAAAAAAAAAAAAAAAAAAACACTAGAACTTGGCAGCAAGCATAGTAGAGAACACCAGTAGAACATGAATTTCTATAAATTTTCTAACAAGAAACTCTGGCAAGATATTTCATGTACATAAACTGGATACAAAAATCTAACTACCTACAAAATTTCTTAGATGTTTTTGAACATCAACTAGTAACTTAAACAATTGGAAAACATCAGCCATCTCTAGCTACATAAAACTGTTGCAACCCACACAATAAACTTTCTCCCAGTTGAATACAACTAAAAATTCCTACATCAACTCGAGAGAAATGATAATTATCCAGTCGAAAGTGCAAGAGTGATGTACTCAATTTCATAAGGTGATATGGAAAAAGATGTACTCAATTATCTAGCCGAAGGATTTGGAAAAAGATATCTGGTTCTGTTACTAGTACTAAAAGTAGTGGGGTGGAATTTGTTTGTTGGCATTGTGCCTAAACAGAAGGGTGGTTTCTGTTACTTCCATCCAAAATACTATTGAAGCCTCATATTAGCTGCAAAGCTAAGAAATAGAGTTCAGCATAAAGCCCATAAAAAGTCTCAAGTCACTGAAGATTCTTATTCGATTAATCTAATTCTGCATTTCAACCCTGAGATTTACCTGAAAATCGAAAAAGACATGTCCTTGATGATTTTACGTGAATTGGTATATAAGTTTAACTACACTAACTTGTCTCTATCGTCAAATTGAAGAAGACAGGTAAAAATGACAGCTCCATTTGGTAGTTCAAAAGATTGAAATACCTTTGAAGATAACAAAGTCCATGGTCCAACTGACTCAAGGTTCTCTCCATGGAAACATATCAACCAGAATATCCCAATGTAACTCAAAAAGTTAAAACCATTATAACAAGGCTATGTTATAGCACAAGTCTAAAAGAACAATCACAAATGAAGACATACCGCATAATACAGCTTCTGAAAGTAAACCAATGAAATCATATTTCGGAAATATGTTCCTAAATTTTCATTCGAGCATGTCACTTAAAATAGCACATA
This sequence comes from Linanthus parryae, assembly GCA_023055425.1. Lineage (NCBI taxonomy): Eukaryota > Viridiplantae > Streptophyta > Magnoliopsida > Ericales > Polemoniaceae > Linanthus > Linanthus parryae. The sequence continues at coordinate 132,011,433 of JALGPY010000001.1, forward strand.
CCTGAGAAAGGAAAGTTTAGAGTTAGCATGTGGAAACATTTGAATCGGCTGCAAAGGCTTTTGACTCATCTTCCACAAGAGTGTTACGAACTGTTAAAGATATAGTAAATACAATGCCTCCCTAATATCGAGCATCAGCGTCAGTAGCCACTAGCCGGATGTGCCAACTGCCAAGTGTAATATGGTTATTAGATGTATTGACCAAGTTCCAGACTACACATTACATTAGCCATATAGATTTGCATTGCTCTGACCCAAATAAGATTTTGGTCATTGTGGGCATTTTGGTATATACCTTTAGGGAGATGAAGGGAATAAGAAATTTTACCCTACCCTATGGCCTTTTTTACTTCTTTTTCTTATCCAGCTTAAAAAATCAGCAGTGATTCGTCACTGCAGTAACCTTGCCAGTAGCAATGATCTCATTTTAGCTACCAACTTTAGGTGAAAGATATGTCTCCAAGCAACAATAGGAATGGCAATTGAAGTTTGAGTAGTAAACAGTCTATATTTTGGTAAATGCGGATGGCTTGGCCAGCCGGCACGAACCTCGACTAATCCCAGGAGGTACTCAAATTAATGACACAGCCTAGCTTGGACATCAGCGCTTTCTCCTTCCAGCGTTTGGCTTCCAATTCTCAAGTTAATGAAAATTCCACAACTCTGAGCCAACACTTCCTCTTCATTCAGTGGTGGGGGTTAACCAATTAGTTACTAACTTATGAAGGACTAGTTTTTTGGATGATTCTCATAGTCAATGATGGAGTCAGGAGATATGTTACACCTTTACTGATCTCTTCTTTTTCCAATTCTCGATAGATTGAGGTCAAACGATTGAGGGCAGATGATTGGGATGATTGAGATCTGGGTTCCCTCTGTGTTGATGGTGGATTGGTGGTGAAAAATGTGCCGCTGATGGTGGGGTTTGTGTGGTGGTGAAAATGGTGGGAGTCAGAGTGCTAGTAGGGGAGTCAGGGTGCTAGTAGGAACAAAATATGTTCCTAATTTTTAGCATTGAGCCATACCTGAGTTAGAAATTCGATGTTGACACCATAACGGGGAGAATTAAGTCAAAGAAACAATTGGAGAATGAAGTCAACAGCTGAGTTCACTCTGCTCCAATAGCCAAGCCAAAACCAGATACTTAAAAAATCCAAATTAGACTTTCAATTAGAAAACCTTTGGTATCTAGATCACCATTTATCCAGCAAAGCTTGAAAATACCCAATTATCGAACACAAATACCATTGGGATTGAATATCTGACCTGACTCACTCCTAAACTGGTTGGGGCTCGATGTCCTTCAATTCTCGTTGAAATAGCACTTGCATGAAGCAGTTTGTGGGACAAATCGGTCTGGGACATATCTAGATCCAAAAGCAAAAAACCTAAATCAAATGCTCCAATTCCATAAACGATTGAATACAAAATATGAAAATTAGTAAATTACCTCCAGCTTGCTTGATATCTTCTTTCAGCCTTGCAATTTCCTCTTTCAGCGCCTTCGCATGAAGCTTGCAGATCTGACAATCCGACGAAATTGAGGTTTTGAATCCGTCTGTATGTTTTTTTTTTAGAATCCGTCAATACGATTTGAATTGTTATGGACGCAGTGAGGAACCAAAATTTTGTACCTCTAGCTTCAAATTAGGAGCGTAAGAAACGATGGTGAATGGTTGGGGGGCTTTGGGACTTTAAAATCGCCATTGTTACTGCAAGATTGGACGATGTCCCTGAATCGACCGACTGTTGGAATGCAGTGCTTCGACGATGTCTTCCTCTCTCTCTCTCTAGGTCCGATTGTATGCAGATGGACGAGGATGAGCTGTAGCAGATGAAGTCTCGGGAAGAAGGGCTGCTCAGCGGGAGGTGAAATTAGGGTTAAAGATTTTGGGGGAAAAGAGGACTATATACTAGAGAGTTTGAGGCATTATCTATAATGACGTGTTTAACCCTAATATGATATTAAAAATTTAATGCCGCCACTACTAGTTCAAGTGCGGCATTTTACAATAAAATGTCGTTTCTTTTAGTCAGAAACGGCATTAAAATTTAGCCGCAACATTTAACTAAATGCAGCATTCTTAAACATGCTGCACACAAAAATGCTGCATTTGCTCCTTTTTTTTGTAGTGACACCACATTAAACCCACGCAGCGCGCGGGCTAACGACTAGTATTTTATAATAATCAATATTTGGCATAAGTTAAGTTTTATACATGCATGACAATATATGTCATTTGCACACATATTCAATCTCTTATCATGCTCTATCAAATATGTTATTAAATATCCCTGCATCTTATCCCGACTTATATTCGACTCTAACCAAATACACGGAAGAAAAATATTTATCATGACTTATTTCAGAATAATTATTTCACAGTGTATCAATTGTTGGCTCCCCAAATAGAGGATAGTAAGGTTTCTCAAAAAAAAAAAAAAAAAAAAAAGTTTCTAAAAACATATCTAAGCTGACCCAACAACATCATCATCATTATGCACCTTCGCTCTTCTCCCTGAGAACAACAAAACAAAATCGCCTCTCTAAACCCCACCACCAACCATCTTTCTTACTCACAGACCTAAACATCGACCAATGCAGATGAGGACCGGGAGAGACGACGCCGGCAAATCGCCTTACCTACCACCCTCCCAATCCTCCTCCGCCGCTGCTGCTGCCATGTTCGGCGATCAAGGTTTGGACTAAAACCCACTTCATATTGATCTTTAAATCCATCTTCTGATGTGGGTTTGATCTTGATTTCGCCGATATTTGATTAATTTTTCTGGTTTCCTCTGCAGGTGGGTTGTTCGGGAACAGCCTCCTGACTGAGTCGCTGGACTTGGACGTGAGGACTCTGCTGGTGGCGAGAGAGAGGGAGAAGATGAAGATCCGGGAGGAGATCTTGCAGGGTGCGCTCTTGCGGCGGCGAGAACTTGAAGCTGAGGTGATTTCGGAGTTGCTGATGGAGACGGATGATCTCAAGCGCGGTCGATGCTGGACATCCAATTTCTGCCACCAGAGGGCTCCGATCTTGAGTAAGCGTGAGAGGTTCGGGTTGGAAGTTGATCATGGGAGCTCGTCATCGGTGATTAGTCGGCTGAAGGGAGCTGAAATTGACGGCAAGTGGAGCCTGGTGGCTGCGAGAGAAATTCTCGAGGCTTATCCATTTCAAAGGCAGCCAACTGCTTTTGCATCTGCTGCAGCTAAACCGAGCAATGAATGTGCTAACAAAGAAAAAGTTATACAATTGGTGAGTCTAGAAAATCCAACTATTTCTTTATATTGTTTTGGTTCTGTTTATACATAGGACACCGACACTCACACAACTATATGCGATGAAAATGGAGGATCTAATGAATAGGAATGATACCGCGATTTTGTTAGATTAAGCTTATTATTCGTTTCATCATTACTCTTCTCATATTTTATTGAATTTGGTTCATAAAATATGTTTTAAGTGTTGTCACTATTATGAAATTGCTGTTCCTAATTCAATATTTTGAGTGTGCGGATTGGTGAGAAAGTAGTGCCCTGAGAGCACGGGTTATGCACGGTTATTAATAAGAGAAATATATGAAGTTGCTATGTTGATTGATTTCTTTCTCATAGAATGGTGAATTTTGTGTTAGATTGTGTGAATAATAAAATCTCAATCATGATAGGAAACTTTTGAAATATAAACGTACCGGTTAGAAGATTGGTCAATGAGCGGTCTACCTATGCGTGTTTGAATCTTGGCAGTTTGCAAAGGACATGTTGTGCTATTGGTGAATCTTGAAAATTCAACTAATTCTTCAAATAGGCTCATAGTCTGCTTTTCCCAAATTGTTTGGTTATGTCCCATATGTAGGACACACAGACTGACACTGACACAACTTCATGTGATGAAAGGTAGGGATCTTTTAGAATTATGTGGGATTATTTGATAAGAGCAATTGGTCTTAAGCGGCCAGAGAGAGGGATAAGAGGAAGATCTTGCGGCGGCGAGAACTTGAAGCTGAGGTGATTTCGGAGTTGCTGATGGAGACGGATGATCTCAAGCGCCGTCGATGCTGGACATCCAATTTCTGCCACCAGAGGGCTCCGATCTTGAGTAAGCGTGAGAGGTTTGGGTTGGGAGTTGACCGTGGGAGCTCGTCGGCACCGAGAAGTTCCATTTCAGAGACTGCTGCTGCTAAACCAAGCAATGAAGGTTCTAGCAAAGGATATGTTATATAATTGGTGAGTCTTTGAAAATCAAACTATATTTTTATATTGTTTTGGGTCTGTTTTTACCAAAGACACATCCTCACATTGACACTGACACAGCTACATGTGATGAATATGGAGGGTTTAGTGAATAGTTATAATACTGTGATTTTGTTAGGTTGAGTTTATTGTTCGTTTAGTCATTACTCTTCTCGTATGACACTGAATTTGGTTCATTAAATGTGTTGCAATTATTATGAAACTAGTCTGTACCCGCGCCATAGCGCGGCCTGTATGTCTAGTCTTACTATTTTTCCTACCGATTGAATCAGTATTATCTTGAGTGTTCATATTTGATGAAAAATCAATGAGTTTGAAGAATTAATTCTCAGTAAATCGATATCACAAACAATCTTAATGGGACACAGTGAGGCTATGACTTTGGAACTTCATCTAGTTTTCGTATGTTGCTAATGTTGGGAGATTTGATTTGTTTGTCTACGTAGAATTAAATGTATTTCGTGCTAGAGTGCTAATACGTTGTTGTATTGTTTAATAGATAAGGATCACACTTCTTTATTTATACAGAATATATAACTAATGTTTTTTTTCATTGAACTTTGAGTTATAGAATTATTTGTTATGCGTCGTACCTTAAGACAAACATTACTTGCTAAAACTTTGTACGACATAAAACACCTCGCGTCTAGAGCAATCTATTTGGCTTTACAGTCACGTAGAGTAACGTCCAAGAGTCAACACACTGTTAGATATCGCTCCATCTTTAGTTTGGGGATTATTAGATTTAGGCATGTTTTTTTAATTATTAGCGCGTAGACATTAAATTATACTAAAGACCATTTGTGAATGCTAATTTGGCCATAGACTATGAAGGAAACACGGTGTTTGAAGTTTTCGTCAATAATGGCTTCTTCTTCCGCTTCAAATAGTTGGTTGTATTCAGCTACGCTTTTAAAAATGAAGTGTCAGATAGAATATACACAAGACCAAATTAATAAAAATGAAGTTTTATGAAGCATATATCAAATGGAATATTCAAGAATAATTAATGGATCAGTTTGTTAAAAGTCGTGTTATCTCTAAAAAATAGTTTGATAAAAATAAAAATAAAAATATGTACAAAATTTCAAAACATTAATCTATTATCAATACACATTATGTTGGACGACATATAGTAAAATAAAAAGTATGAGTAATGTAAGTGTTTACCATTTTAGGTTAATGCAATTTCTAGCTAAGCCTTGCTATATCTCCGAATAGAAGTTCGAAATTGGTTGTGAAAAAAGCTAAATACTTTCTGTGCTTTATCTCCTCTAATGATTTACAAAATAACAGAAAATTCACGACTTCTATTATTCTTTAAAGTTCACAAATAACAATTCTCAGAAAAAAAAGGTTCACAAATAACATATAGAATCACCAAATCTGTAATTAAAGATTAAAGAACGTATTCAATGAGGCCCAAATAAATAATTAAAGAACTTATTCAATCAGACAGGTAGTGGTAAAATTCACCATTGATTAATTTGAAGATTTTATTTTGGGAATCATTGCTTTGAAGAGTTAGCCATGCTAAAATAGACACATAATTTTTTTTTTTCTTAAAGAATCGAGGATCAATAAAAAACGTATTTGAACAAATAAAGTTGTCCTCTTGATAAACGGCCAACCACGTCGGAGTCCAATAATTAAAAAAATACACTTTTTATGTTAAAAAAATATCTTCTTTTTCAATAACTTGCATTTTATTTCCTGTTAACATATGATGTTGCCATAAAAATCTAAAATCATATTAGCCATAGAAATCTAAAATCAATCTTTATTAGTAATTCGCCAAACTGTAGTTGCCACATTCCTAAAAAAACAACCAGCTGATGCAATTCATATTGATATAAACTGGTTGGTTCATAAGTGCCTCTTAGTATCTCATAATTATTAATTGTATCCAACACCTTTGGTATTAGAAGATCAAACAACTTGGTCAAATTTTGTAGAACGCAATTTTTTTCCTCAAAAAAAAATAACTGTTGTAAAACGTTGTTTGTGAGAGAGACAGAGTAAGAAAGACAAATAATGTAGGGAGAACAGTGTAGAGAGATGTATGATTCTCCAACCCTAAGCCTCCTTATATAGGCATTAGGGTTGACTAATGGGCTAATAACAATATACAATGGGCTTACATCATGTGGTGGATATTCACCAATAAACTAGCCCAATATTACATAACACTCCCCCTTGAATATTCACCATAAGGATGCCTCGTTAAAACCTTGTCAAGAAAAACCCTGCGGGACAAAATCTCTGACGAAGGAAAAAGAGTACATCGGTGCTTGAAAACTTGTACCGTCGGCCTCGTTAAAACCTTTACCAAGTAAAACCCAGTGGGACAAAAACTTGGCTAAGGAAAAAGAGTACAGACCTAAATACGCGTTCTCCTTGTCATTGCGAATCTTCTGGATTCTTTGTTGACTTTCATTGAAGATGACATTCTTCAGGATCTCACATTTGGCTGCGTGCCTCATTAAAAACCTTGCTAGGAAAAACCCTGTGGGATAAAAACCTCAGCGAAAGAAAAGAGTACAGTGCCTCATAGTTTCGGGATTGAACCTTGAAACTCCCCCTCTTCATAGCATAAATTAATTTATCTCCATTCCACTTTCTTCAATTCTTTCTTTGAAGTATACCATCACAAGTCATTGGGGCTTAGGACCTGTAATATAAATTCACGGCAAAAACAAAATCTAGAAATAGACATAAAAACACATTCAAATATATGATGCAATACTACATAATCATGTATAAATAGTAAACAAAACTATTTATCAATAGTTAACATGTCATGCAATTGTATGTAATGTCAGGTGATATGTGACATAATGAAAATGCACCTAAACTACTCGCGAGTGTACACTTTGAGCTGCTTCAGGCAACTAGATATCTTTCATGGGTATCAACCTCCATGATTTTCACATAAAGTGATTCGTACGATCATTTGGTGTAACTAGTTACTTTTACATTCGTAGTCTTCTAGAATAAACGAAATATCACAATCACTCTTACCAAAAAGAGGATTTATGTGTTATAACTATAATTATAACCACGAGAAATACTAATGTCGTTTAGGCATCACTTGCACTATAACATATTTCTCTTTCAATAGTCTCACGCATTCAACCATTAGGGTGCAGATATTTGAATATACTGTTCTATACGAACATGGATGCTATGGGCATCTAAAGTACTTCAAGATACTTCCCAAATATGCTTTATGCATTAACTGCAGAGCTTGTGTATATTTACACACACTAATTCAATATGGACATTGATGCTTCAAACATCACAAGTACTCTTGGTACTTATAATTATACTCCATGCACTGCTAAAATGCAGAGTTTGTATCCTCTTGTCCATTATTGGTTGACTTTTGTCATGGACAAATATTTAAGTCAACTTCATCCACTTCAAGTGGTAAATGGAAATCATATATGATTTCAAGCGCTTTTCTAATTAAAGTATCATCAACCATAAGATCATGAGATCAATCTCAAATTAGGTACTTGAGTTTCTTCAAGAGCTTTATGCCTCTTCAATGGCTATTTGCTTTCCAACGTTGGCTTTTATCTAATGTTGATGATATCACTTCTTTTCTCATAAATCAAGAGAATTTGTCATATCTTGTGTTCTCAATTTGGGACTTTAAATTGCACAAGATTTGGATGCTTTTGACATCCTCTTCTGTAGGATCGTAATATTTAAACAAGAAATCCTTACATGCTGCTAGCATGCTATCAAACCAAATACTCATTAGTCAAATAGACTTCGGTCTATAATGGAACTTCTAACTTTATACCGATATGATATAAATAAATTTCACGTTATGCAAAATGGTCTATCTCCCCCTCATGACGTGAAACTCATGACCGTCATACTTCAGAACTTATGCTTCTGGCATAAAAAAAATCCAAGCAGACATTAAAGCCATGTCATGCAATTTATCTCTCTATGAGATATGATATGTCACAGTTCCAATTTTCAGATTCTCATAAACTCTAGTCACTACTACCATGCGACGAGTTATTATTCATTGAGAAATATGTCGTGATTCTAACTTCCTTGAAGGAAGTTTAATGAGATAATTTGGTCGTTCTCTCTGGGGAACACAAGAGGTAGAAATAATCCCCAAAAAATAATCCTTGTGGGATTAGTATCAATTAATGAAATCTCTCAAAATTGGATCATAATATCCTCCATCAAGCATAAATGCTTCTATGAATATTTAGAATAACATGCTAAAGTTCTCAAAAGAATCTCCGCGGAGGGAGGATAGCAAGTTTTATACTCTTCGGGAGGCTTCATACAATATTTAGATATTTCTAAATGTATGAATGATAACATCGAAACCACTGCAGGGTTTGATTGTTATAGCTCAATCTCCAATTAGAGAATTTCAATGAAAATTTCTATCCATAACCATAATTTAGTCCACTATCTTGTAGACTAATTGGACCACATAACGTCATTTACTTCTGGGAATGTGGATCAATTTTGGTTAGGTATTTTGAGAGACTATACGCGATTAACAAATATTCATCGTAATAGCAATATAACATCAAAACCACTTCAGGAGCTTGATTGTTATTTGAATATTTTCTTGCGAATTGATACAAAACACAACGCATCAACTAGGTGTTGGTTTGGCGATCTAACAGATCAAGCCACATTCGTTCCCTCAAAATGATATCTTCGTACAGAATGCCCTTTTTCTCCAAATAATTTAAAATTTAATTCATGGAGTCATAGCTCTAAAGCTGATAAGCAACTAGAAGCTTTTCAAATAACACAATAGATAAAGCTCCAGAATGCAATAAAATTCGTAGGGGATGCTATTTTGCAATTATTGATGCATTTTTTTCTCCCCCCTGTTTTTATGCAGTCTTCCTCTTCCGGAGGAATCATAAAGATGCACTTCAATATAAGACAATGGACGTGCATATTATTGCAACTAAGTCCATGACTGCACCGATTATTGTGATACCATAGATTGGTTCACTTCAGAGAATGCGTCACTATTTTCTTTAAAATAAATGCTGTAGAACGGGCATTTGCTCATGGAAATGCTCTACATTGCACTTCTCATGGGACCAACTTATCATAATGTTGATCATTAAATCTCGCATTACTCTACATGAGTTTTCATTTGATAAAATGCTATAACTCTTGGGCATAACATGTATTTCACAACTTCTGGCATGAAATACAGCATATAACAATGTCAAATGCTTTAAGCATCTCTCGTTCAATGACTGTATACTCAAATCATGGAAAGGACATAATTAAAAATCCGCTTCAAAGAGGATGATTCATCTTTACGATGATCGAAATAACAAGCTCATACTCATCAATTCACAATCGCTTGAGCCTTTTATATGTGTGACTTATGGCAACAACATGATTTGTACTTCTGGTACACTGTCATGATTCTGAATTTTTGTAGCGGTGTTTATTTTCTCAATTGAACTTCATGTTCAATGAATCTAAGAAAATAGCCTTTCAACTCTATCAAAATTTTATGACTTCGGGTCATAAAATACCTCATGACTGCATGATATGAGTCATAAAATATGTCCAACAATTAATAATGTGGACTAAGAACTTTTTTCTGGAGGTCTTTTTCTTTAGGTTAATCTCTTTAAGATATTTTCACATTCACAACCGTGACCGCCTCTATAGTCACGTGGATTTCGACCGGATATAACAAAGTGATTCGCTTCAGGGAATGCACTGCCATTCACTCATAGGAATGGGGTCGATTTAATCGGTCACGAACAATGGCGATAGTTTAATATGTCATAACTTCAGGTTATTGACAGTGTAACTTTCATTCACAACTTCTGGTGTGAAGTATATCTCTTATACCCGCTAGCAATATTAATTGCTCTTAAACTTGCCATCGTATAGTATACAAGCCTCTTCAGGATTTCTTCCTTTTTTTTTAGTTAGCAGAAAAAAAATAGGCAATCTAAACTTCTGGTTCGATGAGTGTAGATTCTCTCTTCAAGGAGATCTTTGGACATAACTTTATAACATCATGTTATAAGTATCTTCATGTGTTTTCATAACTTATGGTTACACACATGTAAATAGCGTATGGCCACTAAATAATAATGGACTAAGAACATCTTCTGGATGCTCTTAAGGGGAATTGATCAATTATTAAATTTGTAGATATCTCTTCAGGTTAGTTGTCATAATTGCAGGTTATGATCAATACATCATGTAATTCGTAACTCCAAGTACGATACAAACTTTATGCCCCTTTGTACAATATAAAATTGGAATTAAAAAGCTCTTATGGAGATTTTACTTTGATCAATAATCCATAAAGATCAAGAGTGTACCCAAGAAAATTACGTAAAAGTAAAGTGAAAGATAAAGAACAAAACACGACCTCATCAGGAGGGTGGATCATTATTTACATTGTAGCAATCTCTGCAGGAAATCACTATTTATAATATTTCATAACTTCAAGTTATGAAAGTCATAACTACGGGTTATGAGTGATTTCATGTTCTCCAAGAACAAATTACATGGCTAGACATGTGTGTCAATAGCCACTACAAAAACTCTTCTGGAGTTTCGTTTTTGATCCAGATTGAGTATAAAAAAAAATGGAATGCAGAAAATTAAAGCGCATAAAAGTAAATAAACTAAAGAACACATAACGCTACCTCTTCAGGAGGCTTGGTAATAATAAGCGTTTTAGGGATTTCAGACATCTCTTCAGAGGATGTAGTGATAATACCTATGACTTCAGGTCATAAAATAGTTCTCCATGTAATCCATAACTTCAGGTATGGATCATGACTTTCGCAAGACTATTAAGAGTTATATATTATCTCTTCTAGAGATTGAATAATCATCTTTTATGACTTTAGGTCATAGAAAAAAAAAAATTGTAAGCATATGAATAGCTTAGACCATCGATAGTGGTCATGGGTTACGACCTCTTCCGGAGGTTCAAGTCTGATTATGACTTCAGGTCATAAAAAAAATGGTACCGCAACTTGTGGTTGCGATAAAAGTTTCGTCTAATCACAACTTCAGGTGTGAAAATACGCAATATTTCATCAATACGCGATATAAACCTCGCTCAGGTTTGGCTCTGATGTTCTTGTTTAGATCCCCCATCAGAGCTCATAACATCATTTTCTTTCATACACTGATGATATATAAAACCACAAACAGATTATGTGCCTTTACATAATCAAACAACTCAAATTAAAAATAGTGTGGCTAAGAGGACCAACTCAAAGAAAAAAAATAGTTATCAAGTCACAAAAGTTATTAAGTTACTGAAAGCTATAAGTCACAAAAGTTGCTAACATTGACTATGACTTTGTGGTATTATTTTTTTTTTCTTCAGCCCAGAGACCAACATAATATTAATACTTAAATTGAAGAACAATACTACTGATTTGAATCAATACATAAGGCTATAAAATAATATCAATATATTGATTCATTACTTTTAGAAAAGATAGTTGCTTTCGAAAAAAAGAAAAGATAGTTGACTTCGAAGTCTTGGCTTCATGAAAAAATAACCCCCGCCATAGACATAAAGTTCATGAACACACAGATCCAAAGAATCTGCTTTGACATTATAGTAATATTTAAGAAAAAAAGAAAGAAAGGAATCACAGTAGTACCTTATTGCCGATGGCTTGATAAACAACCTTCGATTTTCCTTTTCTTTGGCCGGTCTCAAATGTGAATCGGCAAAGACAAAGTCACCCGTCTCTAATGTGAATGGAGAAAAAAAAAAGCCTAATTTCACTACCGAGCACTATCGTGCTGATAACGTGTTGTAAAACGTTGTTTGTGAGAGAGACAGAGTAAGAAAGACAAATAATGTAGGGAGAACAGTGTAGAGAGATGTATTATTCTCCAACCCTAAGCCTCCTTATATAGGCATTAGGGTGGACTAATGGGCTAATAACAATATACAATGGGCTTACATCATGTGGTGGATATTCACCAATAAACTAGCCCAATATTACATAACAATAACGCAATTTTTTGGCTGTGATACTTTTGGATCTGTATTGGGATTTTCGAATTGATTTAATTTCCTCAAATTCATCCCCTTTTAAAAATGGGAAAAGTTCAGCATCTCTTGTTTATAGAACCAGTCGCCAAAATATTCATTGGATTAGTTATCTTATATAAAAAAACATAAGAGTTTCAGTAAAATCTTTCAAATTCATATCTGAAAGAAGTCGAAACGAATTGGATCCTGCAGAAAAGTCTGAAGAATGGCTGGAAAATAACGCTTCGCAAAATTTTTTTAGAGGATGTTTCGCAAACCTTGACGTCTTTTTTTATTCATAGTTTTAGTACGTCTCATTTTCGCTTGGTTTTTTGGAATTCATTTTTGCTTGTTTGTTCATTCATCTATCGTTTTCTCCAACATTTTTTTTTAAATAAATACATTTTTTGTAATGGAAAATGTTACTGACCTTGTAGGTTCCATGGTTTTTTTTTGAAAAGACCTAGTAGGTCATATTCATTGAACCACAGTTTTTGCATAGAAGATCAAAAAATTTAGTTCATGCTTCGATTCATTATATATATTTGGAGTCTAAAATTATGCTATCCATGCATCATATTTCGCTAAAATCTGATTTGGCAAAATGACATGTCATGTCAAAACGTAATTGATATACATATGCCACATCTATATAAGTTGGAGAAAATGTTTCCTAAAAAAAAATGGAGAAAATGTGATAAATGTTTTCATAAGAATCCTTCTCAAATCTTATGTGTTGGCAGAAAAAAGGCCTCCCCATTCCCAATATAGTTATGCAGGCACCCATCAAGGGTGCTATTGCATTAATACTGATGATTTTCAAGTGTGTAGCAATTTATGAGTTTGTAGTTTAAGTTTACAGTTTAAGTTTAATCTAAGAATTTGTATCCCAAAAAAAATATAGTTATGCACAAAAATAAAATAAATGAATAAATAAACCTATATAAATAAATGTTAATATTAACATAAGGTAAATTGATAACGTTGGCATACCCTAAAAGGGACAAAGACACTTTCACCCACTCAGGTTTGAGAAAAAGACAGTTTCAGCCATCCAATTTGCCAAATGGAACTTTCACCCGTTTGTCTCATTTCATACTCTATAAGGGTAAATAAGTTCAAAAACCACCATCAGTAACAAACTCTATTCCCAGACTAATGGGATCATAATCAGTGAGTGTAAATATTCTAAAATCGATACACTGAAGCGGTAAAATTATCACTTTCCAAACTAAAACGGGTGAAAGCGTCTATGTGTCAAACCTGAGAGGGTAAAAGTACCCTTTTACCCGCTCTAAGAAGAATGCATATCTAGATTTAAGTCGCCTTGGTATTTTGAACACTATTTGCTCATGTTTATCACATTTTATTAGATTCATGTTTACCACATTTTATTAGATTATAGGAGGTAAACGGATTTTTCTCATAAAAAGGTAAACGGGATGGTACACTAAAGGGGTGAAATTACATAATTTGTTTTGTAATTTTTGGGAAAGAAAAAATAGTTATCTATAGAAAGTCCTATAAAAAATGAGCAAAATATATTTTTTAGAACTTATAAAAGAAGGTTAGAAAGTCGTGTAAAATTAGAACAGATGTTTAAGTTGTTTGAATGTAGTACTTATTTCATTAAACATTGTCTGACTATCTAAAAAAGGAAAAAAAAAAGTAAAAAGAAAAATACATCTGCTTCATTCATTGAATCAAACAACTATGCATAAAAAAATTAGTCAAAGTAAAAAAGAAAAATACATCTGCTTCATTTATTGAATCAAACAACTATGCATAAAAAAATTAGTCAAATTACATTTCTCTTTTTTTGAGAAATTGTTTTTGTCATCAACTGGGTTTGAAATCGGGACCTCATGCAGGGGCTTCCAACGCTCTACCACTTGAGCTACCATCCTAGCTGCAATTTACATTCCTCTATGTATAGGGAAGCAAGAGAAAACTAATTTGTCTTATAGTTTTAGGGAAAGGTAAAATAGTTATATTATGGAATCCTATAAAAGAATGAGCAAAATATCTTTTTTAGAACTTATAAAAGAAAGATAGAAAGTCGCGTAACATTTGTGGAGATTTTAAGTTTTTTGAATATACTTTTTATTTCATTAAATATTGTCTGATTACCTTAAAAGAAAAAAGAACAAAAAAAAAAAGAAAAATACATTTGCTTCATACATAGAATCAGACAACTATGCATTTAGAAAATAGTTAATTTACAATCCTCAATGTATAGGGAAACTAAAAGTTTCACCATTCTTTCAGTACATGCATTTGACAATTAGGATGACATGTGTAAGTGGAATTTGATTTGGTCAAATTTGATTGGTTTATGGGTGCCACATGTCTTCCGCTTGTAAAATAGTATGACACATGTCCTTTCTAAGGCTTTTCTCACAGCACATGTGTCATAAGGAGAGGAGCCTTCTCTATTTGCTTTGCTTTTATATATATATAGATTGTCGTTCCTATTTCAATGTTTTGAGTGTGCGAATTGGTGAGGAAGTAGTGCCCTAGAGCACGGGTTATGCGCTATTATTAATAAGAGAAATATGGAAAGTTGCAATTCTCACTACTAGAAAAGGGGGTACTTGTGGCTGATTTTTTTATGGTGGTTAAGAAAAGAGCCATAAAAAGATAGTATTTTTGGCTAAAAAATAAAAACCGCCTCTTTAATAGTTTTTTACAGCGTCAAAAGATAAAACAAAGCGAGAACGTAATTAATAACACTAAAAACCCGTGTTTATCTAAAAGTGAGGAGATAAACATAAACACGATCTTTTCAGTTCACATTCCAATCCCTTTTAAGCCCAGGTCAATCGGGCAATTTGTTGCTATCGCTCAGCCTCAGTCGCGATACGATCTCTACAAAAGTGGAGGAGCTTCTTCCACTTCATCTATCGATCGTCAGTTGCAGGGAAGGAGCGGACGAAATAGAACAGGTCAGTTTTCCCTTTGTTGCGAAGAATCGTCTGTTTCAGTGCAGAGCTTCGGGTTGTCTTAGGGCTTTCTGTTCCCTTTAATTTCCCGTCAATCAATCCGTTTAGCCATTTCTGATTCGTTGTCTGGCACCAGAAAGAAGACTTCTTGGCTAATCGAACCCCAATCTTACTGAAATTGGAAGTGGGAAAACACCCAGTCAGTTCTTAATCCTTCTCTTGAAAAAAGATTTTTCTTTTGTTGGACATTGTTGGATTAATTGTCTTCTTCTGATGTGTTCTGAGAAAAAAAAACTCGTTTTTGTTTTGATCAAGTAGAAAACTAGGGTTTACTGAAATCGTAATCCTAATCATAATCATGTTTTTGCTTTCCTGCCACCGATTTGGAATCCTAATCATGTTTTTGCTTTCCAGCCACCGATTTCAGTGTCTAATATCAAGGAGAAAACTTGGGTTTTCTCCCCTCTTTATCGGCAACGGACTTGAACATTCTCAACTTGTGCATTGCTGATGGTAAATAAGAATACCAAAAAAAGTTTCGGATTCTCAACTTGTGCAGTGCATTGCTGATGGTAGAGTTTTCAGTACCCCGACTAAATTCTTGTGTTGTCTACTTTTTTAGGAGTAAAATTGTTTCCCGTTTCCCCGATAAGTTGCTCTAGCTGATATTTTTTATCTTTGTTTTTCTTGGGTATTTGAAATGTTGGTTAATGAACTTACAACATTTTCTCATTTTACTTGGAAGATGAAGGCACTGAAAGATCTAGGGTTGGATGTGGCAAAAGGAATTGTTACTACTGAGGGTACATCAAAACGAACGAAGTTTTTCATTACTCCATTGTGAGTTACTATTTTTGGTACCATATTTTCTTTGATGTTTGTTTATTTCTTATCAAGCATGTATAACTGAATAGACTTGTTCTGCATTACATAGAGTAATTAATGGCTTGTCGACTGAGCCATATTTGAGACACCCGCACTTGCAATTCTTACTTTTTTGATTATATATTTCTTCTCTACGATTGTACCCTTGAGTGCATCTGGGACATCCTCGTACTACTGTCAGTACTGTGCGGTCAAAATGATAGTATATAAATACTTAGCGTAGTTAGAGACACATAGGTAGTGCTAGAAATTCTTCATTTAAAGGAAAAATTGTCATGCCTGTCAATAGATCTTTTCTGGTACTAAGTATGGCCAACTATAATTCCCCCATCTTCAAGCAGATTAAGATGTTTTAGCCAGCGTTCTGCATAGTCATGTACGGAAAATCTACGAAAAAAATGTTGGTGGTCCTAATTGCAGAGACATGTTAAAAAAAAATCAATGAAGGAGATGAACAAGAATAATGTTCTGGCGACGTTAGATATATCTCTATTGATAACCACGGGTGGTGGCCTGGTAGGTCATAGAATTAATGAGTAGTTTGAGAATTTAAATTTAAGAAAACCTTAGTTTACTAAAATCGGTACGATGTTCTGGATTTGTTCTCTGGGATTAGGCGTTCTCTCTCTTGCATGAGACGATCACCTCGACTAGGAGTTAAAAAGGCCAATTCTGCTGTATAATGTGCAACAGATTACTTTTAAAGAGTAATGCATGGGGGTGTCTACACTTTCCTAAAGATTATGTTGAAACTTGGGCATTGTATTGAGAACTAAGGGGTAATTTTGGGTGGACTTCTTCAAATAGCAATCTGTTATGATTAATCATAGCCTACAAATGGGCATCAACTTTGTTTTTCTCATTTAAATTATTAAATCTTGTTGGTTGTTTTATTACATTAGAATGCAAATAGTAAGGCCATACTATTAGGTATACTGGGAAGAGAAATGAAGGGTATAGAGGGAAGGTGGGACGAAAATGGAGGCAGAGGAGGAGCAGAAAGGGAGGGATTTGAGGGAATAAATTCGGGGGCGACGGAGAATGGCTGTGCGAATGCTTTAGGAGTGGAAAATCGGGTACTCGTAACTCTTACAGGAAACAGCGGGAGGGGTGTAATTTAAATCATTAATAGGTGTGTTTTATTTGGTATAACAAAATATTTTGGGGGAATTTATGTGAAGTGAAAGATATAAGGTCAGGCTAGCAACATGGTAAAAACCCCAAACCACAGGGGTGTTTGACAGAATGAGAGAAGTATTTCCTTCAAACATGAACTTTTTTTCCATCGCTAATTTGAAGTTTCTACTCATGCTAAACAACAGCTACATGAAACTGAAAAAAAAAAAAAAAAAAAAAAAAAAAAAAACAATGTAAGTAAAGGAACCAAAATGAACTGAAATAAGAAAAACACAAATGAGCATATTTGGACACCATAGTTTTTTGGGTTTTTTATTGAAACATAATCTAGTTTTTTACTTTTCGAAAATCAATAAAAGAATATGTTAACAATCTACTTTAGGCATAAAAGTGTATTTAAACGGCTATAATTAAGTAGTTTGCCTGACATTAATGACTGTTCAGACTTCTTATACACATGTGCGAAAACAGGTTTGGAGATATAGAATGTACTTTTTTCTCATCGTCCTTTTCTTTTAAGATTTTCCTTGAAAGTAATTATTTGTGTCTCTGGTCTCAAATTCGTATATGATAGCCATAGATTTGTTTGCATATGCACATTTGTGATGTTCCTCTATCAAAGAAATTTTGATAATTCAGTATCCAGTAAAGGACCAAATTGATTTACTATTGTTGTTTTAGCCATGCACCATTTGTTATAATCTTGCTTATAGTTTCAGTGAACAGTCCTTCCAACCCTGATTTTTCGAGTGAGTCCACCATCCTTCCAAGCTATGCTATGTCGTCCCTTCTCCTTTTAACTGAACTCACTCTAGCTTTATAGTATCCTTCATTGAATTCTGAGTATAGTTTCATGTCTTTTATTGTTTAGTCTCAGTGTTGGTGTAAAAGTTTAACCTTTACAGTTGTGGTTCAGCAAATGTCCATTTACTGGTTGAATTTCATCAAATAACATACATGTGATTAGATAGATATGTTTCCATCCACCTCATCTAGTTACATATTTTGTGATTTTTGGATTATTTGTTTCAAGGCTATTTCATAAGCTCTCAGCATAGGCCCGAAAAGCCAACATCTTCAACCTCTTCCCTTGTAAGTATTAGAATACATAGATCTTCTATTTTATTCCCTATCCAACTGCACCTACACCATGATGATTTTCAGAGCAGTGTGCTGATTTTGACAAGCATTGTTCATGAGTAATGCAGTTGATATGCTTATGAAAATGCTGATTGTTATTTTCTTAATACCATGCAGGTTGAGGTGATTGATGCGTAGAGGATCATTGAAGTTACAACATGGTTTTTGTGATACGTAGAGGATCAGTGAAGTTAGAGCATGGGTCTTTTGAACTCATTTAGTTTTCTTTGAAACTTCCCAAAACAAGTGAACTTTAGCTATATATTTTGTCAACAATCAGTTGCTTTTGGTTATGGACATGGTTTTATGTATTTATATGATGCATCAATTTAGTGTTTTTGACATTTACATTTGGAAACTTCAATAGTATGTAGTTTAGAATTAGTTGTTGAATGTGCGGAAAAAAATTGGCGCACATACTTGTTTTGCCGCGTGGAGGGACGAAAATTGTGCGGCAAAAATTGTCGAATATGGCGCCAAAATTATAGTTGCCGGAAAAAAATGCCGCCAAATAAATGTTTTTTGCGGCCGAAAAAAAATCTTTTTGCGGGGGTAAAAGTCTCCACAACAAATATATATTTTACCGCCAAAATTTTCTTTTGCGGCTGATAAAAGTTTTTGTGGCGGCTAAAATCCGACGTGAAAAATACTAGATTGGCGCCAAATGCTTCTTATTGTGGCGGCTACCAACCGCTGCTACAACCGCCGCAAAAGTTTTTTGTGGCGGTTACATACCGCTACAAAGCATTTACGACCGAAGTTGATGAGGCGGGAAAAAACCGCCACCAAAACCGCCACAAATAGTATTTGTGGCGGGTTTAGTGCTTTTTGTGGTGGAAGTTACCCGCCACAAAAACCCCCATTTCTAGTAGTGTCTTTCTCTTGGAATGGTGAATTTATTGTTAGATTGTGTGAAAAACAAAATTTCAATCATGATAGAAAACTTGTGAAAGGTTATGTTGTCGTTTATCCTCTAAACATAGCGGTTAGAAGATTGGTCGTGAGCGGCATACCTATGCATGTTTGAATTTTGGCGGTTTGCAAATGACATGTTGTACTATTGGTGGATCTTTTATTAATAAGATAAATGGTATGTTGTCATTATGTTGTCGGATATCTCTCCAATCGTAGCGGTTATAGGTCAATTGATCTCCGGCGGCCTTCCCTATGCATGTTTGAATCTTAGCGGTTAGCAAACGACTACTTATATCATTGGTGAATCTTGAAAATCTAACTATTTCTTTAAATGGGCTCATGGTCTTCCTTTTTCCAAGATTGTTAAGCTCTGTTCATACCTACCACTGCAACAGTTCTGACCTGTGCCGTCCATTTTCTTATCGACAAGCAATTCTGTGTCGCCAGTCATATGATTTATCTACTGAATTTGTGTTTGTCGATATAACTTGTCAATACTGCCAATTTTTACAAATTTCAAGTTAAAAAATTGTCAACAATTGTATGCGCTCAATTTTCCCGCTCCCGATAATAAAATAGGTGACAAACATAATATCTAATGACTCACAAATTCGTCAAAAAATTAAAACACATTATTTTGGAGGGTAATGATAAATAATTCTCGCATTCTAAAATGTTGGAGGGAATCAGAATAAACAATTAAACAAAAACATTAACTCTCTCACACACACGTTACTCATCACTCACACCCCCCGTCTCTCAAACTCCCTCTGCAAACCTCTCTCATCACTCTCCCGTCTCTCTCAAACTCTCTCTATCTCAATCTCAATCTCAATCGAAATCAGTCTCAAAATCGCGTGATTCTCTCTGAAAATCCTTCGATTAATCCCCTTCATCACTCTCAATCTCCTTATCTTCTCCATCGGGCGATCCCCTTCATCAGTTTGTGAACGTGACAGTCTGTGGGTTTCTCGTGGGTCGATCCCCTTCATCAGGTATGATGTTCTCTCACTATTTCCTCTTCTTTTTCCTTTCATTGTGTGTTCAATTAGTTCTGATTCATGAACTAGGGTTTCCTAGATGAGATCAACCCAGAAGTTTGAATGGGGGAAATTGGGGGTTTTGCAAATTATGGTTAATTTGTAGATTTATGTTAATTACGAAGTGACTGCGCACATATTTGACCCAATTTTCAGATTGCATGTTCAGTTTATTTTGGTTCATGAACTAGGGTTTTCTGCTATTTCTTAAAAATTGGGGCTTTTATGTTTTTCTTGGAGATTGGACTGATCATTTTTGTTTCTGAATGATTTGGTTTGTGTTTGTTCAGGTTGATGAGGTTTTTTGATGAGAAGCTCATTGCCCTGGACCTGAAAAAGGTTGGTAGTTAGACTTGTAATTGTTTTGATATATGTTTCCTGGAAAAATTTGGGGCTTTTGCTGTTTTGTTGATGATATTTGTCAAAGTAAACAGACAAATTTTGGACTGGAACTGCTCATATATGTTTTGGGTTTGATTTGTGATATTGTCGAAGTGAACAAATAAACTGAATAGTCATAACTTCATTTACAGTACTCTGCATAGTTGTATTGTTGTTGACGTTGTTTTTTTATTGTTGATTCCGTTGGTTGCACATGGTGGAAGACTGCAATTCAGAGCGATACTCACTGCGCATCTGCCTTGCCAATGTGTTATCGTTGTAGTTGTTTTTGTGTCTTTGTTAGACATTAAGAAAATCATAGGCCTCCTCTTGTCTGCAGAGAATCGTCTTGCCTTTCAGTTTGTGGTATTCAATGTACATGTGTTTTGATTGTATTTGCGAGTGTATTATTTCTGCGGTCCACTTCTGAAGTTGGGAAGTGTAAGGATACTGAGATTTCTTTATTCTTTTGTGATACTTCAAATAGGAGTTCTATATTGCACTGTATTTGGTAATTGATTGTTAGTAAATTTTTCAAGATTGCTTCGATGCGTGGATCTTAAGCTCTGTTAGGGTTTAGCCTGTTCTGAAAGTTATATCATGTGTTTTGGTTCTTCATTACTTACAGTTCACGTTGGCCTCTTTTTAATACTCATTGGCCGTAGAGTATCTGTTTGTTATGCTCATTTGCTCACAGTTTAGTTTGTTTCCTTACGACAGTCTGTTGTATCCACAATGTGTAATTATTGTATTCAGATTTAATTGACAGTATAAACAATGTTTTGTGCTGTATTTCGATTGTAGTTGTCTGTGTTAACTCTGTCGTTGAACTGCATTTAATATATAAGTACTAATCGTCATGTACTGTATGTCAGGTTATAGATAGAGTTGAGCATAAGGAAGCAATTACTAGTGGATTTGGTGAAAGATCTTGATTAACAGCTGCTTATAAGGTTATTTTTCTCTTCATCTCGCATCAAAGGTAAATTTTCTCACCTACTCGCGGAAAAGTATGTGTTACTTTATACTGGTTTGTGCATTTTAAACATTGCTCTTTCATGACTTCATACTCCTTATCTGTTGTAGTACTTGATGACTCTGTATTCTACATTTGTTTTTTAATTTTCATAACACCTACTGTCATATAAAAACTTACGACGTATAAACTGCATATAGGTATTGATGGATCAAAGTTGGATTGGTTTAAATGATAAATGGTGTCAGGAATATGTTGCTGGAGTGTCTAATTTCATTTCCGTTGCGAGTCGGCACACTGATGAAACAAATAGAATACGTTGTCCGTGTTCTAGCTGTAATAATGTTTACTATTTACCGGTTAACGTTGTAAGAGGACATTTGCATGCAAATGGTATGCTTGTAGATTACAGAAAGTGGGTTTTTCATGGGGAAGATTACGGTTTACGTACGGTTGATGTGAATGATTCGAGGGATGTTGTAGATGACATTCCTAAGACACGTCTTGACGTTGAGGGTTTGATAGGGAACTTACAAGAGGGACTGCTTACTGGTAATCATGGGGATGCTATATCATCCGATGAACCAAATGCAGAAATCAGGGAGGGTGACAAATTTGCTAAGTTTTTCAGCGATGCTCAATGTGAGGCTTATCCGGGTTGTCAAAACTTCTCTAAGTTGTCCCTTATAATAAGGTTGCTACATATCAAGACGTTATGTAAATGGAATAATAAATCGGTGAACATGGCATTGGATTTGATTAGAGAGTTAGAGCCTCCCTGTCACATTCTACCAAAATCCTTTTATGAAGCTAAAACTGTTTTACGAGAACTTGGTCTTGGCTATATTAACATCCATGCATGTCCAAACAATTGTGCTTTGTATTGGAAAGAAAATGAAAAGTTGGATCACTGTCCCAATCCTGATTGTAAGGAACCTAGATGGAAGGAATGTAAGAATACAAATGGAAAGAGAATTCCTCGAAAGGTTCTTAGGTACTTTCCTCTGAAACCCAGGCTTCAAAAACTATTCATGTCAAAAACTGTTGCCAAGGATATGCGATGGCACAAGGAGCAGCGTGTCCAAGACAGCAATGTCATTGGACACCCTGTTGATGCTAAGCAATGGCAAGATTTTGACAAAGAACATGAATGGTTTGCTGAAGATCCTCGCAATATTCAATTGGGATTAGCCAGTGATGGATTTAACCCTTTCGGTAATATGAGTAGCACATATAGTATGTGGCATGTAGCTCTTATTGTATACAACGTGGGTCCTACGCAAGTTATGAAAGATCCATTTATTATGATGTCGTTATTAATTCCTGGCCCTAAATCATCGGGAAATGACATCGATGTTTACTTGCTTCCATTAATTGATGATCTCAAAGAGTTTTGGGAACTTGGGGTTGAAACTTACGATGCTTATTCCGGTGAAACATTTAAGCTGCATGCTGCACTCATGTGGACAATTAACGACTTTCCTGCACATGGTATGTTGTCCGGATGGAATACAAAAGGGAAACTAGTTAGTCCACCGTGTAACAAAGAAACTCATAATATAATATTAAAGTATAGTAAGAAACAGGCATATATGGGTCATCGTCGGTTCTTACCACTCAATCATCCTTGGCGTCGGAATAAAAGATTTAATGGTAAATCTGAGCATAAACCAAAGCCGAAGGAGTTATCGGGGGATGATTTCTTGATCAGTTGAAGTTACTTCCTGCAGATTTAAAGTTCGGAAAGACTTTAAATAAGAAGGGAAAGACTTCAACTACTAAGAAGAGAAAGCGCAGTGAGCCCGAATTAAACTGGACGAAAAAAAGTATATTTTTTGAATTAAGTTATTGGCGGTCACATCAACTCAGACATAACTTGGTGTCATGCACGTAGAGAAAAATGTTTGTGAGAGCGTGATTGGTACTTTGATGAATATTGAAGGTAAAACGAAAGATCATCTTAATTCGCGTCTGGATTGGGAGGATCTGCGTATTAGGAAAGATCTACAAGTACAACCGGATGGTGTTATTCCTCCAACACCCTATAGTCTGGATGCTGCTGGAAGGAAAAACATGTGTGAATGGTTAAAATCCATTAGATTTCCTGACGGTTATGCTTCAAATATATCTCGGTGTGTCAGTAGAAACGATAACAAGATAATTGGCATGAAAAGCCATGATTATCATGTACTGTTACAACGGTTGCTCCCCCTTGCTATACGTGGGAACTTGAGCAAACAAGTTTGCGAAGCATTAACTGAACTGAGTATGTTCTTTAAAGAGCTGTCTTCTCGAACTTTGACGGTCGAATTCTTGGAGAGATTAGAAAGGGATATTGTGGTCATACTTTGTAAGTTGGAGTTGATATTTCCTCCTTCTTTCTAGGATGTTATGATTCACTTGCCAATCCACCTTCGTCGAGAGTCAATGTATGGGGGTCCAGTTCAATATCGCTGGATGTATCCCATTGAAAGGTAACTTTTATTGATAGGTTTGCAGTTTTTAAATTTTATATTCTGCCATCAACTTCATTTATGATTATCGTATGTATCTTTACCTGAACACATTCCTTTACACTCTCAAACAATATGTTAGAAATAAACCTCGACCTGAAGGTTCAATTGCCGAGGCCTACATCGACAATGAATGTCTAAATTTTTGATGTATCTCCACGGTGTTGAAACAAGATATAATCGGGAAGATAGAAACCAGGAAGCAGTTAATTACAGGCAAAGAAATACATTGTCTGTATTTTCTCGTCCTGCTCGGCCTTTGAATGCCTTGCAAAATGAAATGATGTCACCTGCAGAATATGATCAAGTCAGGTGGTTTGTTTTACACAACTGCGAAGAAATTGATCCGTATTTAGAGTAAGTCTTTTTTTTGTACTTATATTCCTTTGTGAAAACATCAATCTATTGTTAAAAAAATTGACAATTGAATGTGGTCACAGTAAGCATCGTGAAGAAATTGAGTTGAGCGAAATAATTCATTCGTCTTAGCTATTTCATCATTTTTTTCATGATTAAAACATTAATGTCGTTATCTAAGTTTATTTCATACAGTTATCACGGGTTTTGTGTTGGTTTGGTACTGCATAGATATTGATACTTGTTGAGATGAATAATACGTTAACGTTGCTTGGAGTGTTTGTACTCTTTATTTTGTACTTGACTCTAGGCTATGGAGACATTTGGAAAGGTAAGACGGTCGCTGCGGTTAACTCCATCCAAGTCCACCAACGGCATAAGTAGACTGGTTACTTCTCAAAAGAAGATTATGGTGGAGGTAAGGCTCATAATCTTTACTTATGTATGTATAACGCAAACATTTTTTCGAGACTCCTTCGTTTTCTTTATTTTGCTATCTGTGTTTTTTTAGTTGTTTAACTTGCAGTTAAGTACAAGAGTTGTATAAGTATGTTGCGGTGTCGTCACTTATGTCTCTATTTTCCTTTACACAGAATACAGCCCGGGCCAGTGGTACAAGGAAATCTCCTACAGTCACCAGTACCAGGTCACCGACTACTACCCGACAGGAGTCATCGAATCCCACTGACAGCGGAGTGTTGGGAGAAAACATCAGAGACTGCAACGCCAAGGGTATAAATTTCTAATTACGTCGTTCACATTTCATTTCTTCATTACTCGTAACTCTTAACGTAAGTTGTTGAGATTAAATTGTGCATTATTCTGTAGGATCCACGGGTTCACAATTGTAGAAAAAAAGTAGCAACTCTGTTCGAATCCCACAAGGATGGTTGGCTGCAAATGTCGATAAGCTTGGTATTGTTCTCTTAAGTCCCTCATTTCTAATTAGACACATTCAGTTTTGCTTGTTCGTCGATTCCTACTTTGATTTGCATTATGTTTACGCAGGATTGTCCTCCGGAAAAAACCAAAATAACAAGAAAAATGCGCAAAAGTCAGTTACCTCTCAAACCCAGCCGACAACCATGGGAATGGAGCCCGACAATGCAGCTGTGACTCAAGCTGGCCCCACTTCCCAATGAGCAAGTCAGTGCGTATCCACAAGAAGTACACCAATTACGACAAACACCAGTGTTGTAGTGGAACATGTTCTGAACCAGTCAAGTACTACTGTTGGCAGGACAAAAAAAATCAGGTTGATAATGATGTTGTGGTACGTAGCTATTTAAGTTACACGTAACAGAGCTATTCAAAGTGAATTTCAACTGTCTGTTCTTATGTTTGTGTGTGTACACTCCATACAGAACATAGAATCTCAAAGCCGTATAAGGAGATCCCCTAGATTGACTCCCAACAGGAATATCACCACTCAAACAATTCAAGACCCTACTTCTGACCGAAGGGAACAGCGTAATCTCAACAATTCAACCGGTACCGTGGGAATGGCAGACGGAAATGTAACTGAACGTAATGAGGTAGCTACAAATGCAGTTTAATCGTGATGGTTCATGTTTCAATAACTTGTGTATCTTTATCAACAACCAATTGCGCTTTACGTGATGGCACAGGATGTTCGCAAAAGGAAAGTTGTTCGACTCTCACCTCGTAGCCTGATTACTAGACTAGCTGCAACAGATGTGGTTGCTGATCCTGTCATACGAGAAAGAACCTCTGTGGAGCATAATTCAGTCAACCCCGGTAAAAATATCCCTTTTTGTACATGTAGACAATTCCTTGTGATTTAAAGCCACCGCGCTTTTAAATTACTTGTACTTATTGTAATTAATGCAGGATCACAAACCAGGAAAAAGGCGCGGAAGAACTTTGTTGCAACTGCTCAAGTGGAAACTGAGGATGTCCATGACAGTGATGCGGTACTATTGGTGATATCTGTAACTAATTTTGGCTTCATTGGCATTCCCTGCACTGTAATTAGCTTGTCAAACTCTGCGATGCAGGTTGCGACACATGAGGTTATCGCAACAGATGTGGTTGTTGATTCTGTTATACGAGAAAGAACCTTTGTGGAGCGTAATGCAATCAATCCCGGTACAAATATCTCGTACTAAACTTGTAGATAGATCGTTGTGTTATAAAGCCATCACGATTTCACTACTTGTAGCTATTGTAATAAATGCAGGATCACAAACCAGGAGACAGGCTCGGAAGAACTTTGTTGCGAGTGCTCGATTAGAAACTGAAAATGTCCATGACAGTGATACAATACTATTGATGATATCTGGGTTTATTTTTACTTAATTGGCATTTTATGCACTTTGATTATGTTGTGGACCTCTGTGATATCGATGCAGTTTACGGTACATGATGTTGGGACAACAGATGTGGTTGCTAATTTTGTTAGACGAGAACGAAGCTATGTGGAGTGTAATGCAGTGAACCCCGGTAAATATATCTCGTATTATACCTGTACACAAATTACTGTATTATAGAGACACCACACTTTCAAATTACTTGTAATTGCTGTAATGTATGCAGGATCACAAACCAGGAAAAAGCCTCGGAAGAACTCTGTTGCAACTGCTCAAGTGGAAACGGACAATGTCCATGACAGTGATGCGGTTATATTGATGATATCCATACCTAAGTTGTGCTTAATTTCCAGTCCTTACACATTAATTAACTTGTACAACTCTGTGATGCAGGTTACGACACATGATGTTGGTGTAAGAAGATCTCATCGACTGACACCTACTAGGTTGGCGAAAAGTGCAAATGCAGCATCAACTCCCAGGACGAGTGGTCGGACCAACTCAAGGACAAATGTCGAAATGGAAGAGCTAAATCTATCTGACAATGACATAGCTACTGATGTAAGTACCAATACATCGGAGAATGTTTCTTCAGTCTCTTTAATTACAGTATGTAGGGAACTATCTATATCATAGTGTACTCATGATGATTTTTTCTTGTAGGATGCGGTGCTTCATGATACACCGAGAAGGTCCATTCGACTGAATTCGACAAGGGAACGATCACCTCCAACTAACGAGGCAAATTACGAGAGCAACTTATGTGCTGAATGTATGTAACTTAAGCCGCATATTATATACATGGACATATTCGTTTATTCTTTTCATATTTCATTACAAATTGGATGCTTGTTGTCTAAACATTTCATAAACTATTTGTTGCAAACCCGGAAAGAAGTAGAGCTGGACGAGGAGTGACTCGTGGACTGAAAGTTAGAAAGACCCTGAAAGTTAAAGCTAAGATTCCTGTCAACATTCCTTTGGGGAAGCGCAGACCAGTGGGTGATGGACATTTAGAGCTAACAGCCGAGGTTGTTGTTGCAGTTCGCATGTACGCGCCCGTTGAAGTACCGTCGTGGAGTGCTATGGAGCCTCATCAGAAGAAACCAATTAACAACCACCTGCAAGTGAGTTATGTTATACGCGTTTCATTTTTCTTCAACTTATGGTCATGAACTCAAAATGCATTTGATGTACTCTGTCTATTTAGGGGATATTTGAGCTTGATTTTTCGAGGAAACATATTGTTCGTGCTATCAGTTCCATGTGCAGCAGATCATATAGTGACCACAGAGACAAGCTGCATAAGCATTACAAAACTTTCCGCAGCCCTATTGAA
This sequence comes from Linanthus parryae, assembly GCA_023055425.1. Lineage (NCBI taxonomy): Eukaryota > Viridiplantae > Streptophyta > Magnoliopsida > Ericales > Polemoniaceae > Linanthus > Linanthus parryae. Next base: position 132,039,690 of record JALGPY010000001.1, read on the forward strand.
GCAAGGCGTCATCCTTCGCCACTTGTGAACAAGATTTATTGGAATACATTGTGTCTTTACTTTGAGTCAGAAGCCTGTAAGGTAAAACAAATACAAGACTTTGTCGTACACATTTATTCATTTCTTCCATTTTTCTTTTTCCTGAAAGTACGTACATTATATTTTTTTGGCATCATATGGAAGAAAAAGAGTAGAAGGGCTACTGAGAACAGACGACATGTCAAGAATCTACATACATCTGGTTCGAAGACTTTTGTACAGCGCTTGCATGAGATGGTAATGCTTTTAACTTCTCTGATTTTTACATTACCATAACTTTAATGCTTAAACATGTATTCCACTAAGTGTTTCTGTAAGAATCGGCCCCCTTATCTTCATATACATGTAACATTCATTTACTATCTTGTATAGGAAAAACTGTCACTTATTGACAATTTCAAGACCACTCATTGCAAAAGTGGCACAAGCATCTGGATGTCGCGGGAGGCCCGTAATCTATATGTATGTTATACATTTCCTACAAAAGTATTAATGTTTTGCCAGGATTTTAAAACTCAATCAACTGTTTTGAAATGAGAGAATCAAATGATAGAAATGAGGGACAATGATGTGGATGGTGTCGTAACTGAAGAACAGATTACGGAGGAAGTGCTTGGAAAAAGGCGGGGTTTTGTAGCTGGCTACGGAGGGGGCGAGGTACCAAAATCTGCTTGGACTTACGAAGATGGGAGGTCTTAATATCTTGCAAGGGGTGAAGAAGCAGAAAAGAGGGCGGAATCAGAACGAAAAAGGGCAGAAGCTGAACGTCGAAGGGCAAAAGCTGAACGAAGAAGAGCAGAGGCTGCGGAGAAGCGTTCCGAAGCCCTGGAAAAGAGGGTGAGCAATGTGGAGGCACTGATACTGAAGACTCTCCCCCTTGAAGAGGAATCAGAATCTTAGCCGGAATATGAGCCCGAATCTGAAGAGGAATTTCCAGAGGAATCTGAGCCGGAGTCCGTGTCGGAATCGAAGTCGGACACTTCAGACAGAGAATGAGGTAAGAGACTTGGTAATTAAACTTGTATTTGAATAGAGTCCTAATATTATCGGATTTATGATCTTCTGTCATGCTTCAATTGCATAATCGTGGTTAATTAGGGAGAAGGTTTTTTAAATGCATACTGTTACTGGCTTGAGCAACCTGCACTTAGTCGTCACTTGCCTGGGGTTTTTCCATCTGACCTTTACCTAACTTGACTGAAATTAGAAGTTGTAACAAAGTGTCTGCTGTTGGATCCCTATTTACGTGGATTGAGTATGCAGGTAAGCTATCTTCATTTGCCAGTTTCCATTCTTTGTATACGTATATAGTTATTACCAATTTATTAGTTTTGCTCTTTCTGCATTTGAGGTTCTAACAAATACTTCCATGGACTTATAACTCCAGTATCTGGACATGTGACTTGTTTTCCGAGATGAAAATGTCCCAAAGTATGCTTCCAGTTCTTCGAATTTCTTATACAATCTATGAATATTGTTATCGTAGTAATTTGAACATTGAATAGGATTCTAGTACTATGCGTATGACTAGTTTTCAAGTTGACTAGTCGGTTCCTATTTGCATCGTTCAAGTAACTGGTGAATGGCAATGGGATTCAGTTAAATTGAATAGAATTTCAGGCACCTGCACGAGTCTTTAGTCACGGATTTCTACAGTTTGGAGCTGATTACCTTATGTGAAGTTGATTACACTCCGTCTTGGCACAATCTGTTAGGCGAATCTTTGATTTGCTCCGGGTTTGCTGAGAAATTACATTTCATAATTTCAGAAGTGTTTGTTGTGTGTAACTTGCAAAGGCATGTTATTTTCGACTTAATTCAGCTATCAAACCCAAATATTAGAATGTTTTGGTCAATTCACAGATGTTGAATCCTTCCCTAATCATAATCAAATTCTGTATTTGTTCTTACGCAGTCGGAATTTGCTGTTTGGAAAGCACTTCATGCCGTCCAGAAATCGTTATTCTCAACGGTACCAAATCCTCCTCGATACTTTGTCCAAATGCTTAAATATGTTTCTGAATATAAATTTTGTCATCAATTATAGTGTCTTTAGGAATCAGGTGCGCAAGTGACTTCATGTATGAATATTTTCTGCAGGGGTTCGTGAATGGAGTACGCGAGTTAGCTTTTTCGACGACGTGTTCGTGAATGGAGTGTATATATGGTTCATGCCACGGATTTTTGGATCCACTATGTCTGCTATGTCTATTATTTCTGTTAACTAGACTACGTACCGGAATGGCTTGTGTATTTGTTGAACTCAGCTCGAATCTTCTGCGACTGTGAATATTTTGAACTGGGTTGTGATGTTAAGTTTTATGCTGCTGTTTTGGGCAATCTGTGACATGTTGCTGAATGCATCTAGTGTTTATGTTAAGTTTTATGTAAACTGCCTATTTATGGCATCTTGTTTTTTTTGGACACCATGTTTGGATGGTCTTCAAAAGTATTTTTTTTTTTATTAAGTTGTGATAAAGGTGACAAGCACGAAGGTCACAAGAAAGATGAAGTACCGTCAAACTTCTCTTCTAGTGACACTTCTGGATGTCATCTATCTAAATAAACATGAATATATATTTTTTTCCAGTTTTAAAGGTGACAAAAACACATAGTCAGTAGAACGAAACTACCGACAGAATTATATGTCACTTCTTACTCTTTCTGCAGACAAACATAACGTTTGTCGGCTATCACTCTAACGACGGAGTTATTGTGACTACGGATCGACAAACCAATTTTTGTCTAGAGAATATTTGCCGACAAATTTAAGCTATCTACCGACAAATTTTGCTGTCAACAGAGGCAGTATTTGTTGTAGTGTACCTCGCACACACTGACATTAATATCCACATGTAATGAAGGAATGTGATATTTAAGAATTAGAGTAAAACCTCGATAACCAATTGAACTACAATTCTATGGATATAGCAGAAAAAGTATCTATAACCTAATACATCCAAGAAAAAACCTTGGTTTCTCTAAAAGAACAAAAAAAACCTCGGCAGCTCAATTCACAACGGACAAAAAGGATAGCTATAGAAAATAGCAACTAAGTCAAATGGCTTATCATCTCTTTAACAATCGAGCTAGTCTACTTCTTCCTTTTTTCAACTCAAGAGGGCGCTTCGAAAGATTAATGATTCGAGAACTCGGGAAGGAAGCTTATAGCTCCCTCGTCTCACTGAACAACCAAGACAGAATGAGTTACAATTTTGATAAGCAAATAACCTTGTCAAATGAATATTTTTTTTTCCGGACCCCATTTTGACAAAGGGGCTAAATGAATAACCTCGTTAAATGCATTAAAGATTTATATTTTCAATCAATAAAGACCCCATATAAATACAAAATAATAATCATTAAAATTCATAATATATATATACTAAAAAAATACAATCAATAATTTTCATAAAATAAGTCAATTATTCACACAAAACAACGCTCAAAGTTGTTTGCGTTTTCCTTGTACCAAAATGTATCCCATCGTAAGATCCAAACCAAACTTTTCGTTCACTCATGCATGCATTTTCTTTTGCGTAGAACTTGAATGTTCCTCTTATGCTCACATATGAATCTCCTTATTTGGTCTGTCAAAGTCGACTTTGTTGATGGTTTTGACTTGTGATTGGAAGCCACGAATTTGAATGTTAAGAAAGATATTGCAGAATGGATTATTTATCAATCCAAGACTTTAAAACTATATGTATAGTTTGAAGTGTGGGTTAGGTACATTTTCTAAGACTCTAAGCATTTGATACATGCATTCTTATTAGTAGTTTCAGATATGTACATACTAATTACAATAATTTACTTAGTCTACATACGTACAACTCTTTTGAGTTTCATCGATTGCATTCTAAGAACATTTGTACATTAGAGGTAAAATAACTAATCATACGAGAAAAATGTAAATGTGAAAAAAAAACAATCAACCGAATAAAAAATTATTTATCGACAAACGAACTATATATATATTTATCAATAAGTAAATAATCTCAATAAGTATATTTATTTATAAAAGTTTTTAACTTGTCGCATAATTGTCCTTTAGGATTGAATAGATATAGTAATCTGGAACATTGTTTGGACCAGCTTAGTAATCCATTTTGATACTCTTTTAGGATAACAGGATTGAATAGATATAGTAATCTGGAACATTGTTTGGGACCAGCTTAGTAACCCATTTTGATACTCTTTTAGGATAAGAGAGTCAATGAGTGTCGCCTGAGCCTATGAAAGTGTATTGGGTGAATATTTTCCTAACTCTCGTCGCCTTTGTTCAACAATTATGCTAGTTTGTTGTTGCTGATTATTGATGTTATCATGGTATGTTCTTAGCATATGTGTAAACGATGTATGTGCCATCACATATATTCAGAGATTATCCACCACAAAAGCTCGAATGAAATATTTTGTTGTTCTAACTATAGAAGCCCTAATGGATACTGATTGGTCAACTTTATTGTGAAAAACCTTTAGGGTTTGTGCAAAAACACTCAAGAAGAATAAACGAGAGAAGGATACCAAAAAAAAATAGAGAATCCATTGAAAAACCGTAAGGCTCCTAATTGTGTGAATTAGGTAACTTAGAGTTTCATTTACCCTTGTTATACAGAAGAAACCAACGGTCAAAATGATCCTCATACATTGAGTTAAATGACAGCATGTGCGTCACTATTTCTCTTATTTCATTTTTCGTCCTTCATTTATTGTAAACTTTAGTAGTAGAAGGGGCGCAGTTAAATGTTGAAGAAGATGACTATAAACATCAGAACAAGTTTTACCCAGAGAGCTCATACTCAGATGTGTGATCATTAGGGCACCCATCCGGTCTAGGTAATGCCAGTCCTTCACGGTGAACTCAAGGTGCAAGTGCACTTTTGTAGGAGATAATGAAACTGGAGTGGGCTTCATTAGAAGTCTGTTTTTACAGATCTTACATAATTTCAATTAATTTGGTGTTTCATTTTTTTTATTTTTTGGGTTATGTGAATATCCTTTCTTCTTTCCTGAGTTTAGGCACATATAATACTGCTTCATACTCTTGTATTGTTTTCATCTGATACATTAGTGTTTAAGGATGTTTAATACATTGTGGAATGTATTATATTTTTAGAAAATGTAGTATGTTTGCCTAATAGTAGAAAAAACTCGCCACATTAGAGGTATTGATATGAGGCGTTTGTTTTAACATTCAAAAAAGATTCAGCAATTATAGATTTTGTAAACAAACCTGACCACGCCATTCGAGGGGAATAGACATTGCATGGACCTTTTTTTTAGACTTACACATTACATGAACTTGGTTATTCTTGATCTAATCGAGTTTTTGGGGAGCCTTTTGAACCCTGTTACCACCATTTAGTTACTTGCTATTTGGATCAAATACTTCATCAGACTGCTGAAATCAGCTTTCAAACAAACTCTAGCTTTTATTTTGTCTATACCACACGGTCAATATTATGTGGTTCTTCCCTTTCTCCTTGTAATGCATTTTGTCGGAAACCTTCTAGTAAGAATAGATTTCTTTTGCTCGTGATTCTTTATGATACAAGTCTCTTCTCTGGCATTACTGTGATAAGATTCTCAAGTAATATAAACGAAATGCATTGGTAATGAATTGGAATTAGGTGCAACATTCTGCCTTTTATCTTAATTCAATTACTGGTAAATCTCCATTTGAATCAGCTGTAATTACTCTATTTGTAGTATTATGTTGCTATACTTTTTTTCTTCTAGTCGTCGTTGATAGTGGTTATATAGTCGATGCAGGCTAAGCCTACTACTCATATGGCTACTACTGTTGCTCCACCCAAGCGCAAATTCGAAACCCTAATAACTAAAGGTGCTGATAACAACTCCCTTTTTGCGGACAACAATGCAAACAGAAACCTGAATATGGAGTACAAGTGTAGACTATGCCACGTAACCGCCACATGCGAGCGAGGTCTTGTGGAGCATCTCCATGGGAAGAAGCACAAGTCAAAGGAACATGCTCTCTCCAAAGGCGGCAGCAGCACATCAGCCAGTGGTGATGATGCAGGAGGCCATTCCCAAAAGAAAATGTCTGGAAACTCAAGTGAACAGATTTTTCAAACTACTAACAATGAGAAGGCAAATCAAAAGAACAAGGGTTTATTGGAAAAACTCGATGGAGTCACCGCTGAGGATTCTAAAATGGTGAACGTCGATGATGATGCTGAGGAGGAGGAGAGTGAAAAAGAGATGCCGGCTGAGTTTAGGAATTATTTCAAGTGCTCGTGGGTGATCTGTAGCATTGGAAATGTGAACAAGTCGTCGATGGATGCACATTGGGCTGGGAGGACACACAGGGCTAATTTGCCTAAAAATGGCGGTGGTCTCGTTACTATAAAGAGAAAGACTGAGAATGCTAGGTTTGGCGGCGATGGGAACAAGATGAGTGGAGAAACAGAAGGAAAAGGTGACTGATGCTGCTGAGCAGAAAAAGTGATGATGCTGATGAGAAAGGGATCGTCGGATGGGAGTGTTGTGAATGGGGGTGCATGTATTGCTTAATCATCTTCTTCTAGAGCTTTTTTCTTCCCATCTCATCTCTACAGTTTCTCTGTAATATCTATACCTGCTTCAATTAAATATTTTGATGGTTTGTAAACTTGGAACATGAGCCTGAGTTCAAAGGGCTCAAATATTTCTCATACATGTTTAAGACAGTTGCATTTATCATATCCTTATTTTCAGACAAATTTGATTTTGTTATTTGATAGTAGTTTTGTTATTTGAAAATTTTAGTGTTTGGATGATGACATAGATTAGAGTCACCTGTATGAAGATTGAGAAATATTGCAGTTCACAAAAATGAGCCTGTTGGTGGTGTTCTAACCTTAAGGCTTGTTTGGGTAAAGTATAAGAAAGATGTGTATATGGCACATGGATTGTATTAAATGTGAATATGTTGTTATGCGGTACACAAACGCGGTACATGAGACATGTATAATTTGCCCATATACATACCTCCTTATACCTTCCCCAAACAAGGCTTAAGAGTAATGATCTTAGTCTTGGACACTGGAATTCTGAACAACCACCTGGAAGTGTCATGTTTGTAAACAATGGCAATATCATGGTCAGACGCATAACCACATTTGTGTGTCAGACATTTACTGCAGTACATATCAAGTAGGTACTTAGTCAGAAGCTCCGAGAAAAACTCCATGGTCTGGTGGGTGAGATTTAAGACTTAAGGGTTTGCTCCCCTTGAGGTCTCAGATCCAAAATCCCATGGCAACCAATAATTATTGGGGGTATTGTGAATTTAGTCAAAGTGCGCACAAACTGGTTCCGGAGGTCTTATTTCCAAAATTCTACGGCGACCAATAATTTTCTGGCCTCCGTGAACTTAGTCGAAGTGAGCGCGAGCTGGCCTGTGGACTCAGATCCAAAATCCAACGGCACGGCCATCTCCCTTAATGATCGGACGGGTATTAAACGGAAAAATTCGGAGTATTTACCAACTAAGCTCCTGGTCGAATAGGGCAGGTCCCTCGCCCAATCTCCCTGGGTAAAGAAAGGACGAATCTTCTCACGTGAACTGAGCCAATTTGGATTTCGCAGGTCATTTATCGAAGGGAACTATAAGGATCTGAAGTCGTTGAACCCCAAATTACCCATTTTGATCCGTGAATGCAACGACGTTGAGCCTCAGCTGTGGGCACGATTCGGTACGTGATCCTCAGATTGTCAATACATTTATCTCCTCCCGCCTCTCTCTTCAAACCTCCCCCCCAACCGCCTCCTAGGTTTCCGGTGGGAGGCTCCGGCGACCTCCGCCGTAATCAGGCGGATTTCAAATGCCACTTTGTGTCTAAATCGTCTCTCTCGGATGAGGACGAATCGATCACTGATAATCGCAATTTCCGTGATGCTCTGATTCGGTCTCCGAAGAGGATCTACATGGAAGATGAAGATATGGTGGATGATTCGATGGGAGATTTGGAGATTCACTCAGAGACTACAGGGGATGGACAGATCCACATCCGTATTGGCGGGGCTTCACTTCGCCGGCTTCATCGGCCTTTGATTCGAGCATTGATTGTGAAAGTATTAGGTCATGATCGTTTGGAGGATCAGTGGGACCTGAGTAAGGGATTTGAGCTTACGGATCTCGCTAATGGTTTCTATTGCGTTCATTCTTCATCAAAGAAGATTATGAGCATGTACTCCTAAGAGGTCCATGGATGATTCAAGGTAGCTATCTCACAGTTCAAACATGGACGCCGCATTTTGATCCCACCGGCCCGGCGGTGAGATCTACTCCGGTTTGGATTCGTCTGCGAGGCATTTTGGTGGAATACTATGATGAAGATACTATTATGATTATTGGTAACAAATTAGTTAAAGCTATCAAGGTTGATCAAACTACCCTAGCAGCGGTGAGAGCCAATTTGCTAGGGTCTGTGTGGAGGTTGATCTAGGTAAAAGTTTAATCCCGCGATTTGGATCAACGGATTGCGTATCCTGGTGGAGTATGAAGGACTTCATCAAATTTGTTTCGAGTGTGGAATCTATGGTCACAGGAAGGATGCGTGTCCACAGTTGAATTTCACTCCAGTGGAGCCTGTTACTCCGGTGGAGGTTCAGGAAGGGGGCGATATTTCGATTGGGGAGGTTAACGTCCCTGATTCAAACATGAAGTCGGAGTCTCGTTTTGGGGCTTGGATGATTGCATCTCGGAGGAAGAAGAAACCCGACCACCGGCGTAGGGGCGGTGGCTCTGTTCCAGATCCTGGTGGCCGTCGGCCGGACTCACAGATTTCGGGTCAGATGCCGGGTGGATTATTCGGATTTGCGGGTTCGGAGGTCCATCGTCCAAAAGCGGGTTGGGTTCGCGATTTGGTGTTCTTTCATTGGATGGAGACACTTCGTCTGCTGTTCCATGAAGCAGCGGATCTTTTCCTCCAGATAATGCCACGCTGGATAAGCCCGGGTCATCTCGTGTTCCAGTAGCAAATGTCAGGGGGGCACGTGGCAAGAAGGATGGTAATCAGACCAATAGGCGAAAAGGGGATGGAAACCCTAGTTCACGTATTCCTCTTCAGAATTTGGATTTCAACAAGTTCCCGGCGATTTCAATTTCCAGGCTAGTAAAGTTAATTCGAAAGCTAGTTACGGTGATCATGGTGGCCCTCCGGCGAATCCCTCTGATGTTCGAGGAAGTTTCGATACCGGTAGGGCTCGAGTGGCTTCCTCCAACGCTCGTAACAGGGGATCCATGGATCGACCAAATCCAATTTGAAATTCATCAGGGTATGATCTCCGAGGTAGAGCCGACTCAAATCATGGAGTTGGAATTGAGAATTCCACTGCGAATGAGAACCCTCCTACAGGAGATGCAAGAGTGGGGAAGGGAAAGGGGCTTTCTGTCCCAGGAGCTACTGAGTCGTTTGATCGACTCCACAACTCAAGCTAGATCAATGAAGGTTGTTTCATGGAACTGCAGAGATATCGGTAATGCGGATACGGTAAGGGCAGTTCTTGATGTATGATTTTCTTCTAAAGCAGATATGATGGTTCTTGTTGAGCTTCGTGTAGCTAGTTCTCATTTGAGTAACATTAGCCGTAGATCTAGACTAGATAAGTCTTACTGTGTTGAAGCACATGGTTTTAGTGGAGGTATTTGGCTCCTTTAGGATAGTTCTGCTGATGAAGTGGATGTAATCTCTTGTACCAACCAGGCTGTTACTGGCCTTGTCAGGAGAAAGGATCAGCCTCAATGGTTGTTTTCAGGGATCTATGCTAGCCCTGTTCGTCTTGCTAGAGAGGATCTCTGGGATTATTTAGCTAAACTCAGTTCATTGCACTATATTCCTTGGTTGTTGACTAAAGACTTCAATGAGGCTGGGGCAAGTGCTGAGAAGAAAGGAGGGAAGCTTGTGAATAAGAGACATTGTTCCCAAATGTGGGACTGCTTTAGTGAATGCAAACTCCAGGATCTGGGTTTCTATGGTCGTCTCTACACTTGGACTAATTCCCATCATGGGGGATGGGTGATTAGACAAAGACTGGACAGAGCCATGTGCAATGCTAGCTGGAGGTTGTTGTTTCCAGAAGCTTCTGTTAAACACTTGACTAGGGTCACCTCTGATCATCACCCACTATTGATCAACACTAATGGCATTCCTCTCCATCTTCCTAGTCTTAAGCCCTTTAGACTTGAGGCTAGTTGGTTTTGGGGGGACAGCTTTGGTGATTTGGTTGAACAACATTGGATTCATGATAAACCTATAAATGATATTGTTGGTGATTTTGCTTCTGATGTGAGGTCCTGGAATGTTTATACTTTTGGGAATATTTTTGCTAGAAAGAGGAGACTCAAAGCTAGGCTTGATGGGATTCAGAGAGCTCTTTCTTTAGAGGAGAATCCTTTTCTCAGTAATCTGGAGGTTGACTTACAAGATCAGCTTAGTAGGGTTCTTCTCCAGGAAGAGATGTTTTGGTTTTAGAAATCTAAACTTAGCAAGTTGCTTTTAAGTGATAAGAACACTAAGTTCTTTCATTTATCTGCCGTAACTAGAATAAGGAGTAAAAATATTGAGGTTATCAAACTCAATAATGGGGAATGGTGTGATGACATTCCCACTCTTAAACTTGAGGTCACTTCTCATTTCAAAGACTCTCTGAATGGTGCAGCTGATAGTGTGAACCTCTCTTGGCATGGCAGCACTCTCTCTGTTGCAGACAAGAGTGTTCTCACTACTCCTATTTGTAGTAAAGAGGTGAAGGAAGTGGTCTTTCCTATGGGGGCTTTCAAGAGTCCTTGTCCAGTTGGCATCAACCCTTGGTTTTATCAGCACTATTGGTCCTCAGTAGGTGACATTTTGGTTCAAATGGTGAAGGATGCTTTCCTTTCTGGTAAGCTACCTAGGAATATTAACAAAACTTTCCTTGTTTTGATTCCTAAAGTGGATAATACCACCTCTTTCTCTCAACTAAGGCATATAAGTTTGTGTAATGTTTCCCTTAAAATCATTAGCAAACTTATTACTCATAGATTGAGGTTTATTCTCCAAAGAATTGTTCACCCTCTTCAGTTTAGTTTCTTACCGGGGAGGCTTGCTAGTGAGAACATCCTCATTTCTGAAGAGGCTTTCCAATGTCTTAACTCCAGGAAGGGTAGGAAAGGTGGTCTTGCAAACAAAATTGATTTGGCAAAGGCTTATGATAAAGTCAAGTGGGCGTGTTTGGATTCTGTGTTGTCAACCATTGATATGCCCCCTAATGTTCATAGCTTGATTATGGATTATGTTAACACAACTTCTTTTAGTGTTTTGTGGAATGGTGAGCAACTCCAAGAGTTTTCTCCTCAAAGAGGGATAAGGCAAGGAGATCCTATATCTTACTTTTTTCTGTTAGTTATGGAGCTGTTAGCCCAAAAAATCTACTTGGCTGTTGAAGCAGGTAGATGGAAGGGCATCAAATTGTCTAGAAGTTGTATTCCCCTCACACATTTATTCTTTGCAGATGATCTTCTGCTGTTTGGTGTGGCTACCAAGAGACAGGTTAGGGTTATGAGGCAAGTTCTGCAAGACTTTTGTGATGAAGCTGGTCAGACAATAAGTTTTGAAAAGTCTAAGTTGTTTATTGCCCCTTGTGTTGCCAAAGCTTTTGTTAGAGAGCTGAGTTATCTGTTAAACATTCAGCTTACTGAAGATATGGATTCTCACCTTGGTATGCCTCTCATCCACAAAAGATTTGGTGCTGCTAAGTATAGATTTTTGGTGGATAAGATTTTAGCTAGACTATCTTCTTGGAAGGCTTCTCAACTTTCTTTGGCTGGAAGAATTACTCTTATCCACTCTGTGTTACAGGACATCCCTGCTTATGCAATGCAATCAATTATTCTGCCTAGTTCTATTTTGAATGAAATTGATTTGATTTGTAGAAGATTTATGTGGGGTGGGGGGGGGGGGGGTTCTCTTGCTCAGGCTAAACTCTCCTTATTAAGTTGGGACACTGTTCTCTTACTTAAAGAGAATGGGGGGGTCTGGGTTTAAAGAGGATCACGGAATTTAATTCAGTTTGTTTTTGCTAAGGCTGGGTGGAAACTCCTTACAAACACCTCTTCTTATTGGGCTAAGGAGCTTACTGTGAAGTATGGTAAACCTGGGTTTGATCCAAATAATAACCAAGTTAAGCCCTATCAGTCCAGGGTGTGGAAGCACATCTATAAGAGTCTTGCTGCTTTTTCCTCTGGAATTGGTTGGAATGTGAATTCTGGGAGATCTACTCTGTTCTGGGTGGATCACTGGCTGGGGAAATTCAGGTTAATGGATGTGGCTCTTGTCAATTTATCTTATGATGAGCTGTTTCTTACAGTGCATGAGTACTGGGATGGTGATCTTGAATAGAAAAAGGGGTTGTTGGAGGTTATGTTGCCTTATGCAAATCTTGACTTTCTTTCTAACATTACACTTAATGCTTTCTCTGAGGATCTTGATCAAATTGCTTGGTTGCAAAATAAAGGTCAGTATACTGTTGCTTCAGCTTATTTGGAAGCTACAAATTCTGTTGTGAAACCTCCTAGAGATAGGGGTTGGAAGAGGATTTGGAAACTAAAAGGTTTTCAAATGTGTAAGACCTTTATGTGGTTGGCAAGACATGATAGACTTCTCACTCAGAACATGAAGTTTCAAAGAGGTATATGTAGTAACCCTCTGTGTCTTTTGTGTGGCTCTGATATTGAGTCTACTCTGCATGCTTTAAGAGATTGTTCTTCTGCTTGTTGGATCTGGAAACAGCTTGTGAAAAAAGAGTTTTGGCCTACATTTTTTAGTGTTGATTTGTTTAAGTGGATTGAATTGAATCTGGAGAAGCATTGGGGTGTTTTTTAAGATATTGATTGGCCAATTTTATTCTTGGTGGCTGCTTCTCAAATTTGGCTATGGCACAATTTGGTTCCGCATAATGAAGAGGTGACTAAACCTTCGAATATTGTTGTTTACTTCTGTGCCCAAGTTAGGAGAGTTATGTCAGGTTTACTCTTCTCTCCTGGAAAAATCTCTCTCCCTCAGAAAATTGTCAAATGGGTCTGTCCGTCTTCTGGTAAAGTCAAGCTTAATGTTGACTTTGCTCAGAATTTTAATGGTGAGTCTGCAGTGGGTATCATTTGTAGAGATGTGAAGGGGCACTGGCTTTGGAGCTTACAGAGAAAGGTGATCTCTACTTCTGTGCTACATGGTGAGCTCTGGTCTATTCTTGAAGGGTTTCTTGCTCTTAAAGAAATGGATCTAGATAATGCTCTTGTGGAAACTGATTTTTTGGAAGCTGTTGAACTGGTGACACATAAGAGCAAATCTTCTCCTTTTACATATCTGCTCACTTCTATTGAAGATCTGATGAAGAGTTCATCCAGTTCTATCACTCACATTCCCAGGGAGTGCAATGGTGTGGCTGATCACTTAGCCAAGCGATGGCTTGTTCTGGATGATCAGAAGCTCTTTCTCTTTACTTGTCCAGAGTTTTGCAAATCTGTGTTTAGTTAAGACATGTCTGGTTTAGGGAGTATTAGTTCCTTGTTTTAGGGTTCCTTCGCTCCTTCGTACCAAAAAAAAAAAAAATTGTGCGCTGAGACAACATGAGAGCGGTTGACTTTATGACATTAGCTATCAACCTGCAATGAAGCACGAAAACTGGTCGATATTTTGTGCAATCAGAATGGAAATACAGTTCTAGTTGTGCAATCAGAATGAAAATCTTCTATTTGGACCCTTCGGTCTGTAGTTGAATTGGTCAGGCTTTCCTGAATGATAGCGACGGCAGGTTGCCACGTCAAACAAAAAAATCTTCTATTCGGCGTATCGAACAATCTCACAGGTTTTAAGTTTTCTTGTTGCGCTCTATGATAGCAATAATGTCAATCTAGAAATGTATATGGACTAATCATTTAAATATACTCGTGTATAGGTCAATATATACCGAAGTAATATAGCAGTCTGTTGGGGATTTTTTTAAAACTTACAATCTGATGTTTATTTACTTCTACATCTGAGTATTATTTTGATTCATTCTCAAGTCGATTAACAACATATACGGAGTACCCATCACGAACACGGAACACTTCACGCCAGCTAGCTCGTACCGAATGAATCTTCCAAGTTGGCCATACGTACGAGAACTGATATATCCATTCTTTTCTTCCAGAGGCAGGGTATATAAACTACAAAAACTCACCGACACCACTTCTTTTTTCTCTGTGGATAAAGAGCAATTCAGCGTATACATTTTTGGATTTTTATTTGTGCATGCCATACTACGATCCATATGGTCATACTCTGACCGTCTGACGCAGAATTTTGCGCTTTACTTTGGAAAGGTGCCGTATCTGTAGTAAGGCTAGCAAGTGGTAAGAGCCTAAGAAATCGTCTCTGAGGTGAACCACAAAAGTCAAAACCTCCATATAAATTACCTGAACCCAACTCCAAAGAATTAGATAATACTCCAAAAATTATCCAAATTATTATGCCATCACATACTCGAGCGAACAGAACTACATGTACATTCAGTGACTGGATAAAAGTGCATAAAGGGATTTTAAACGCAAACAGGTAGGATTTTTTATGTACACAAGACAAGATGATTTATAATAGAACTTTGCAGGTTTAAGGAGCACGCAAGTGACTTTTAGGAACACAGATATCTAGACCGTTAATTTAAGATCTAGATAAAGTATCGCAAGGCCTCGTTTCAGTCGTTTTGGTAAGGTATAAGAAGAGGGTCATAAGGATATGTTATACATGTGGTTTCAAATCCCGCGCGTTTGGGTAAAGGGATATGAGACGGGTATAAATTTATCCTCCCATATACCGCTCTTCAAATTCTGCCTATAATCTGGTATGAGTGAGATGAGAGAAGCGTGGGATATGTTATTTATTACATATCCTGCATGGCTGCATCACATCCTGCCTAAATCAAACACTAGAAAACAAATTTTTTGTATCCAGCCTTATCCCACAACAATAACATCATACCTCATATCCCAGAATGTCATAGACTCATAGTCCCATCTTTCTTATACCTTACCCAAACAAGATCCAAGGCCTTGTTTAGGTAAGGTATAGGAGAGGGGTATAAGAATATGTTATACCATATCCCACAACAATAATATCCTACCTCTTATCTCAGTATGCCACATCCCCCTCTTTAAACGAGGTCAGTACAAGAGAAAGGGTAAAGCATGCATCTATTGCTGACATCGACCACCCAAATGAGAAATCTTTGTGAAAGCCTTTTGGAGAACCAGATTCCGGACAAGATAGCAACCACAACAAAAAAACAAATACTGGAGCTTCAGCGGCAAACCTTGTCTATTTAGCACAATCTTTCTCAGGATAACCCAATACAGCTCAAAACCTAAGGAATGTCAAAACCTAAGCTAGCATCGCCTTTACCCAATTGTAGTGATCTTATCCTGGTCAAGATTAGTCCAGGAGGGGCACGCAAAAGGGACAGCGTGTTATGCATTGCATCCCACAGATGAGTTACTATCATCAGCCTCAACAGTGAAAAAAGGAAATTGGCTCGTCCGTACGCTCCACAATAATAACTAAGACCCTAAGACCATTGAAGGAGTCAGAATACTTCTTCTGCTATCTTCCGAACTAGGCTGATGGCTATGTCCTCACCCCCACCCCCGTCCCCTCTGAATAGTGAAATGCAATCTAGAAGAGGGGATTTGCTAGGTTTTTGAGATAAGCATTCTGAGATCCGGGGGGAAGGTCGTAAAATTACCAATTTACCACAAATGAGGGAATTCATGGGATTTCCAGTAATTGGACAACAGAGGAAAGGGCCAACTCCATGTGCCATTTCTTAACACTAAAGAGTAAAGACCATACCCAAGTGTGTTCAATTTCTGAATGTACGTGTAGTTTTGTTCACACGAATAAAGATAGCTCAAAAATCACCCTGTTTAGGCTGAGCCAAAAGGACTGGTTCAGCCCTTATCCAACCGTAAAGAAATCGCTTCATAGACAGATTTCCTAGCTCATTATTCAACAGAAGAACAGAAAAAAAATAGCTAAAACAAAATTTGATTTTACTGTTCAGATTAACTCCATCTTTCATATTCACAAATTACCCAGCCAGAAACACTTCACAGTTGATTTGTGATGGAGACCAGAAGACACAGTTGCCGTCTCATTTGAGCAGAATTAGATCTTAGAAAGAAAAAAAATGATGATGCATTCAAGGAGAAATACAATTGACAGATTTAAAAAAAAAATACCCGTGACTCAGGTTGCAGAATGATGTTCTATTGCCTATTTAATGATATCTCCGTAACACAGGTTAATCAAGGAACTAGACAGCCTGTACACATTAGTACGAAATGTAACGTTACAAAAACTATAGACATGTACAATATATGTGAATATTCACACCCGTCGACTACAATTAGTATAATTGAAATTGCACCTTACAATCTTTGGACACCAGAGCCCAGAATTTATTGTATGGTATTACTGTCACCATTAATCCTGCAGGTGCACGAGGCTCTAATTATACGAATCAGCTGCTTCCAAAGTCATGCCACCTGTCAGAATCAAAGCGATCAAGTACTATCACGCTACAGAACCCATAATAAGGGAAAAAGAAAAGGAAAAAATATCCCATCAAAAAAGGGAAAAAAAGGAAAAATATATCTCCACAAAACTAACTCAAACAGAGTGATACCTGAGGCAATTCTGAGGACACGCATCAACGACTACATCAAAAATTGGAGAACTGAGAGCGAGCAAACAACCATCAACGACTACATCAATTTGGAAGCTGTGCAAATGTCCCAGTGTTGGGCACACAGCCTCCAACCATCATATTCTTATAGATAGCATATGCACGGTCAGAATTTCCTGACATGCTATATCCCCGAATTAGAGCATTGAATGTGAAGAGATTAGGTTCGAGGCCCTTAAAAAGGAGATCTTCATGCATTTTTCCAGCTTCTTCGATCCTTCCAGAAATCCCAAGATTGAGTATCAATGAATTGTAGGTGTACAGATTAGGGGTGATGCCTTTGCTCTGCATCTCACTGAATAGAGAAAGAGCCTCATCAAGTCTTCTAGACTTGCCGAGGCCATTAATCATGAGATTGTACAGAATTATATCAGGATCAATGCCAGATGACTTCAGTTCCTCAAAATATTTGACAGCATCCTCCACTAGCCCCTCTATGCAGAGGCAATCGACCAGAATAGTGAATGACCTCAAATCTGGCCGTATTCCTTCTCTTACCATTTTCTCAAACAGCACACAAGCAGTTTCAATATCTCCTGATTTACCAAACCCATTTATAAGAATATTGTAGATGGCACAGTTTGGTTGGCATCCATACTTCACCATCTCCACAAGAAAATCCTTGGCTTCGTCAAGCTTTTCCAGCTTTAAGAGACCATCCATTAGAGGACCATATGTGCAAGGAGTGGGAATGAAATCTCCACAAAGAAGATCGTAGTATAAATCAAAGGCTTTCCCCAATCTGTTACACTTTACAAGACCTGCAATGACGATGTTGTGAGTTATGGTATTGGGCTTGCATTGATGTATGAGCATTTCGTCGACTAATTCAAGAATTTCATCAACCCTCCCTGACTTCCCAAGATCATCAAGCAACAAGTTGTAGGTGAAAACATCAGGGGCACAACAAGAAGTCTTTTTCATCTCCTCAAATACAGCCCAAGCCATTTCAGCGAGATGAACATCTAGAAGCCCTTCAAGCAGAACATAATACGCTTCAAGTGTGGCTTGAATTCCCAAATCCTTGGTGAACTTCGCGAAAAGACCATGAGCGGCGAGAGCTTTATTTCGCTTGCACATGACCTTCATAAGAGGTATCAAGACTGAGTCATTGCTGCAAATCCCTTCCTTAACCAATCTTTCAACTAATATAACGGATTCGTCTATTTCAGCTTCGCAAACAACCCCTTCCACCAACTCTCTCCAGAAAGAGATGTTTGTTGGTTTCCTAGCCTGGTAAAGAAAGCTCTTGATGAGCTTAAATGCATCTTCAATTCGACCATCCTTCATAATACCTGGGATAAGAGTGCACAAAGTAACCTCATCCGGATATAGCATCTTTCTCATCTGGTGATAGAACAAGAATGCCTCATTGACCCTGTTCTTTTTAATTAAACCATGAATGACAGTATTGTAAGTGAACACATCAGGAATGCAATTCTTGCTAGACATCCGATATAGCAAAGTCAATGCCATCTCTATTTCATCGTTCTTGCAGAGGCAATCCAGAAGTGTATTGAAACTAATGGTGTTGGGATGGCATTCTTGGGCAGTGATGCTCTTGAATAATTCAACAGCTTCTTGAACCTTCCCTTCTCCTCTTAATCCAGCCAATAATGTATTGTAAGTTACAACAGTTGGAGCAAGTCGCATCTCCTTCATTCTGCAAAACATTTCCCACGCCTCGTCTGCGCGACCAACTTTGTAAAGAGAGTCGATCAAAGAATTCACATTAACCACATCAGGGTCGCAGCCACTTTCCACCATCTCAGATAGCTACTGAATGGCTTCATCTACTTCACCTGCCTTACTGTGGCACTTCATCATCATGTTGAATGTTATCGCATCAGGAACAAACCCATTCTTCTTGAGTCCATTAAACATTTCCTTTGCCTCCCCAAGCTTACCCATTTTCGCTAAACTATACAGAGACGCGTTACAAGCAACAAGATTATGACCGATTCCGTAATCTTTCATCTGTTCAAATGTTTCAACTGCTTTCTCCGGCTGTCCTGATTTCCCATAGTAGTCGATGAAAATAATGTAAGTAAAAGCAGTAGGTTTAATGCCTACAGGCTCGAAACTATCAAAGAGTTCCAATGCTTCTCTTAATCTGTTCACCCTCAAGAGCCCCCCCCCCCCAATTAATGTATTGTAAGTATGAAGGTTGGGGGCGATCCCTGTATTTCTCATGTTCTTTAAGGTGTCAAATGCTTCATCAACCTCCCCCGCTTTGCACAATGAATCAATAAGTATGGTGAAAGTAACGACATCAGCAGTGTAACCATCGCTTTCTATCTCATTCCAAAATTCTCTTACAACCTCCAGATCTCCGCAGTCACGGAACTTATTCAACAACGTGATGTAAGTTACACGATTAGGTTTCTGACTGCTGCCTTTCATCTTCAAAAAGACTTCCTTTGCCTCACGAAGCCTTCCTGCATTACACAAAGCATCAATGAGAACAGTATAAGTGACCGCATTACACAAAAACGCCATGTTTAATGCAAAATAATATTAACAACAGTTAGGGTCGTAGCTCAAGTGGTTGAACGTTGAAATCCCCTGCATGAGGTCCTGGATTCAAACCCAATTGACGAAAAAATAATTTCTCAAAAAAAAAAAAAAAAAAAAAAACTGAAGAGATTGCCATGTTCCTCATGAACTATCATATTATCCACAATTGAAAAAGAAACTGGATTGTATTATTTTCAATGGGGCATGTCGATCGCTATTCATTTTTACTTTGAATCAACTAGGGATGGCAATATGGTCAGATCCGATCTGAGATCCGAGTGATCCGAGCCGAATGGATCAGATCCGAATCCGATCCAATTGAAAATGGATCGGATTTGGATCGGGAAAGCCAGACCCGAACGGATTTGGATCTGGATTTGGATCTGAGGGCAGATCCACCGGATTCCGATCTGATCCGATCCGACATATATTTGTGCTTTATAAATATACCCCCATTACCTCCCCACTTACACTTACAAGAAGAATACTATAGTAACTCTAACCTACAAAGCTATTTCTTTTGTTTTTTAGGATTCATAACTTACGAACATGCCTTAGCGTAAAAAAATAGTGTTGATTATTTATGTTATTTTTGCTATTTTGTTGCAAACTACAGCCGGATCCGACCCGAATCCGATCTGACCACGTACTATATGGATCAACGGATCGGATTTGGATCAGATGAATGAAACCCGATCTGATCTGATCCGAATCCGGTGATGATCCGAACGGATTTGGATGGGATCTGGATCTCATTTCTCGTGGTCGGATCTGGATCAGGAAGGGCCTGATCCGATCCGGATCCGATCCGTTTCCATCCCTAGAATCAACACGATTTAAGAATAAGGAAATGCATAAGAGCCCGCGCAAAGCGCGGGTTAACGACTAGTTACTACATAACATGCTTGCAGCCATTTTGGAATTGCCTATTTGTTGAATTTCCATCTAAGAACAAATTGCGGATATTGAATAAAGGAAAGAGTGATAAGATAGGTAGGGGAGAGGATTAGTAGTTCGAAAATGTAACGGAAACCCCACTTGCAATCTCGGCGGTTGGATACAAATCCAACGTGATCCAACATCATTTCTTCATCATATAAGTACTTCTTCACTCGTCTCACTTGAGAACCAACACAACACAACACACACAAACCAAATCGCCCCTCAAAACCAATAAAATCGACCAAACGAACGCCGGAAAATCGCCTTACCTACCACCCACCCAATCCTCCGCCGCCGCCGCTGCTGCCATGTTCGGCGATAAAGGTTTGGGCTAAAACCCACTTCAAATTGATCTTTAAATCGATCTTCTGATGTGGGTTTGATCTTGATTTCGCCGATCTTTGATTAATTTTTCAGGGTTCCTCTGCAGGTGGGTTGTTCAGGAACAGCCTCCTGACTGAGTCGCTGGACTTGGACGTGAGGACTCTGCTGGTGGCGAGAGAGAGGGAGAAGATGAAGATCTAGGAGGAGATCTTGCAGGGTGCGCTCTTGCGGCGGCAAGAGCTCGAGGCTGAAGTGATCTCCGAGTTGCTGACGGAGACGGATGAGCTCAAACGCCGCCGCATCGCCGCCGCCGGAGAAGGGTTGTCGATGCTGGACACCCGATTTCCTCCGCCGGAAGTTAAGGATGCTCCGGTCTCGAGCAAGCCGGAGGGAGCTGCCGGAGAAGTTCCATTTCAGAGGCAGCCAGGTGCTGCTGCTGCTGCTGCTAAACCAAGCAATGAAGGTCCTAGAAAAGGACATGTTATATCATTGGTGAGTCTTTGAAAATCTAACTATATTTTTATATTGTTTTTGGCTCGGTTTATGTTTATACCTAGGACACACACTGACACTGACACAGCTACACGTGATGAAAATAGTGGGTCTAGTGAATAATTATGATACCCGATTTTGTTAGATTGGGCTTATTGTTCGTTTCATTACTCTACTCATATTTAAGTGGATTTGGTTCATTAAATGTGTTGCAACCACTATGAAATTGTCGTTTCTATTTTGATGTTTTGAGTGTGCGCATTGGAGGATGTAGTGCCCTGAGAGCACGGGTTGTGCGCTATTATTAATAAGAGAAATATGGAAAGTTGCTATTTTGATTAATTTCTTTCTCTTGAAATTGTAAATTTTGTGTTAGATTGTATTGAAAACAGAATTTCAATCATGATAGAAAATTTGTGAAATTTTATGTTGTCGTTTATATTCTACATGTATCGGTTAGAATATTGGTCATGAGCGGCCTACCTATGTGTGTTTGAATTTTGGCGGTTTGCAAATGACATGTTGTACTATTGGTGAATCTTTTATTAATAAGAGAAATATGGAAAGTTGCTACGTTGATTGATTTCTTTCTCTTGGAATGGTGAATTATGTGTTAGCTTGTGTGAAAAAACAAAATTTCAATCATGATAGAAAACTTGTGAAATTTTATGTTGTCGTTTATCTTCTACGCGTAGAGATTAGAAGATTGATCATGAGCGGCCTACTTGTGCTTGTTTATTCCAAGAGCATGTTTATTCCAAGAGGATGTTAATTCTAGCTTTGTTCCATACTTAGGAAATAATTAAAACACCATTTTATCTAACAATATATTTTTATTCATAAAATTTCCCATCAAGTAGTTTATAGATATTTAATTGTTGTCAATATCAAGCAATTAAACTAGGTTTAATGGCCCACTAATTTACTTCACATCTCTCCTCTTCTCTGGTACACGTTGAATTGTGGGTTAGTGGGTACAGTGGGCAGTTTTTGGAAGTTGGCCACCACTTCCGTCAGTTTTGTGGCAGTTACCACCTTCCGTAAGGGTGGTTAGCTGCTATAAAGGGTGGCTTCGCCATGGTTTACACTACCTTCATTGGTTTAAACTACCGTAAACTGCTTTCTTTCATTCTTCTAATCATTCCTCTCTTCAATTCTTAAACACAATGGCGTCTTCATCCACAAACAAGGGGGAGCAATCTGATGGACAATTATTTGGCTTAGAAGTAGAACTTCTTGCCATGTCTCTCAACGGCTTGGAGGATGATGAGATCTTTCTTTCTGATTCCTCTGTTATAGAGGGCACCGAAATCTGTAAACGAAGCCTCTTTAGTAAATTTGGACAACTAAGCCTCTGAATGCTACTGAAATTCAGAAGGTAATGGAAGTTGTCAGGAATGAACCAAAAGGATTTGAAGTTTTGCCTTTGGGAGAAGGGGTGTTCCAGTTCACTTTTGATAAGGTTGGCGACATGGATCGTGTGATGTCGGGACAACCATGGCTAATCAACAATATCATGGTTGTTCTACATATGCCATATACACACCTTTCTTATACTTTACCCAAACAAGCCTTAAGGTTAGAACTCCATCAACAGGCTCATTTTTGTGAACTGCGATATTTCTCAATTTTTATACAGGAGACTCTAGTCTATGTCGTCATGCAAAACTAAAATTTTCAAATAAAAAAACTACTAGTATCAAATAACAAAGCCAAATTTGTCTGAAAATAAGGATATGATCATGCAACTGTCTTAAACATGTATGAGAAATCTTTGAGCCCTTTGAATTCAGGCTCATGTTCCAAGTTTACAAACCATCAAAATAAAATTTAATTAAAGGAGGTATAGATATTATAGAGAAACTCTAGAGATGAGATGGGAAGAAAAAAGCTCTAGAAGAAGAAGATTAAGCAATTCATGCGCTCCCATTCACAACACTCCCATCCGACGTTCCCTTTCTCATCAGCATCATCACTTTTTCTGCTCAGCAGCATCAGTCACTTTTCCTTCTATTTCTCTACTCATCTTGTTCCCATCGCCGCCAAACCTATCAGTATCAGTCTTTGTCTTTATAGTAACGAGACCACCGCCATTTTTATGCAAATTAGCCTTGTGTGTCCTACCAGCGCAATGTGCATCCATCGACAACTTGTTCACTGTTCCAATGCTACAGATCACGCACCAGCACTTGAAATAATTCCTAAACTCAGCCGGCATCTCTTTTTCACTCTCCTCCTCCTCCTCCTCCTCCTCATCATCATCATCAACATCGACGTTCACCCTTTTAGAATCCTCAGCGGTGACTCATTGAGTATTTCCAATAAACCCTTCTTCTTCTGATTTTCCTTCTCATTGTTAGTAGTTTGAAAAATCTGTTCACTTGAGTTTCCTAACATTTTCTTCTGGGAACGGCCTCCTGCATCATCACCACTGGCTGATGTGCTGCTGCCGCCTTTGGAGAGAGCATGTTCCCTTGACTCCTTTGACTTGTGCTTCTTTCCATTGAGATTCTCCACTAGACCTCGCTCGCTGGTGGTGGTTACCTGGCATAGTCTACACTTGTACTCCACATCCAGGTTTCTGTTTGCGTTGTTGTCCGCAGAAGGGGAGTTGTTATCAGCACCTTTAGTTATTAGGGTTTTGAATTTGCGCTTGGCAGGAGCAGCAGTAGTAGCCATATGAGTAGTAGGCTTAGCCTGCATCGAATAAATAACCACTATCAATGACGACAAGAAGAAAAAAGTATAGCAATCTAATAGTACAAATAAGAGTAATTACAGCTGATTCAAATGAAGATTTACCAGTAATTGAATTGGGATAAGAGGCCGAATGTTGCACCTAATTCTAGTTCATTACCAATGCATTTCATTTCTATTACTTGAAAATCTTATCACAGTAATGCCAGAGAAGAGACTTGTATCATAAAGAATCACGAGCAAAAGAAATCTATTCTCACTAGAAGGTTTTCGATAAAATGCATTACAAGAAGAAAGGGAAGAACCACATAAGAATGACACTGTGGTATAGGGAAAATAAAAGCTAGAGTTTGCTTGAAAGCTGAATTCAGCAGTCTGATGAAGTATTTGATCCTAGCAAGTAACTAAATGGTGGTAACAGAGTTCAAAAGGCTCCCAAAAAACTCAATTAATCAAGTATTAACCAAGTTCATGTAATGTGTAAGTCTAAAAAAAAGGTCCATGCAATGTCTATTCCCCTCGAATGGCATGGTCAGGTTTGCTTACAAAATCTATGTTTGTTGAATCTTTTTATATATACTAAAACAAACGCATCATATCAATACCTCTAATGTGGCTAGTTTTTTCTACTGCAAACTCTAGCTTTTATTTTCTCTATACCACACGGTCAATATTATGTGGTTCTTCCCTTTCTCCTTGTAATGCATTTTGTCGGAAACCTTCTAGTGAGAATAGATTTCTTTTGCTCGTGATTCTTTATGATACAAGTCTCTTCTCTGGCATTACTGTGATAAGATTCTCAAGTAATAGAAACGAAATGCATTGGTAATGAATTGGAATTAGGTGCAACATTCTGCCTTTTATCTTAATTCAATTACTGGTAAATCTCTATTTGAATCAGCTGTAATTACTCTATTTGTAGTATTAGGTTGCTATACTTTTTTTCTTCTAGTCGTCGTTGATAGTGGTTATATAGTCGATGCAGGCTAAACCTACTACTCATATGGCTACTACTGTTGCTCCAGCCAAGCGCAAATTCGAAACCCTAATAACTAAAGGTGCTGATAACAACTCCCTTTCTGCGTACAACAATGCAAACAGAAACCTGAATATGGAGTACAAGTGTAGACTATGCCACGTAACCGCCACATGCGAGCGAGGTCTTGTGGAGCATCTCCATGGGAAGAAGCACAAGTCAAAGGAACATGCTCTCTCCAAAGGCGTCAGCAGCACATCAGCCAGTGGTGATGATGCAGGAGGCCATTCCCAAAAGAAAATGTCTGGAAACTCAAGTGAACAGATTTTTCAAACTACTAACAATGAGAAGGCAAATCAAAAGAACAAGGGTTTATTGGAAAAACTCGATGGAGTCACCGCTGAGGATTCTAAAATGGTGAACGTCGATGATGATGCTGAGGAGGAGGAGAGTGAAAAAGAGATGCCGGCTGAGTTTAGGAATTATTTCAAGTGCTCGTGCGTGATCTGTAGCATTGGGAATGTGAACAAGTCGTCGATGGATGCACATTGGGCTAGGAGGACACACAGGGCTAATTTGCTTAAAAATGGCGGTGGTCTCGTTACTATAAAGACAAAGACTGAGAATGCTAGGTTTGGCGGCGATGGGAACAAGATGAGTGGAGAAACAGAAGGTAAAGGTGACTGATGCTGCTGAGCAGAAAAAGTGATGATGCTGATGAGAATGGGATCGTCGGATGGGAGTGTTGTGAATGGGGGTGCTTGAATTGCTTAATCATCTTCTTCTAGAGCTTTTTTCTTCCCATCTCTCTCTACAGTTTCTCTGTAATATCTATACCTGCTTCAATTAAATATTTTGATGGTTTGTAAACTTGGAACATGAGCCTGAGTTCAAAGGGCTCAAATATTTCTCATACATGTTTAAGACAGTTGCATTTATCATATCCTTATTTTCAGACAAATTTGATTTGGTTATTTGATAGTAGTTTTGTTATTTGAAAATTTTAGTGTTTGGATGATGACATAGATTAGAGTCACCTGTATGAAGATTGAGAAATATTGCAGTTCACAAAAATGAGCCTGTTGGTGGAGTTCTAACCTTAAGGCTTGTTTGGGTAAAGCATAAGAAAGATGTGTATATGGCACATGGATTGTATTAAATGTGAACATGTTGTTATGCGGTACACAAACGCGGTACATGAGACATGTATAATTTGCCCATATACATACCTCCTTATACCTTCCCCAAACAAGGCTTAAGAGTAAGGATCTTAGTCTTGGAAACTGGAATTCTGAACAACCACCTGGAAGTGTCATGTTTGTCAACAATGGCAATATCATGGTCAGACGCATAACCACATTTGTGTGTCATACATTTACTGCAGTACATATCAAGTAGGTACTTAGTCAGAAGCTCGGAGAAAAACTCCATGGTCTAGTGGGTGAGATTTAAGACTTAAGGGTTTGCTCCCCTTGAGGTCTCAGATCCAAAATCCCATGGCAACCAATAATTATTGGGGGTATTGTGAATTTAGTCAAAGTGCGCACAAACTGGTTCCGGAGGTCTTATTTCCAAAATTCTACGGTGACCAATAATTTTCTGGCCTCCGTGAACTTAGTCGAAGTGAGCGCGAGCTGGCCTGTGGACTCAGATCCAAAATCCAACGGCACGGCCATCTCCCTTAATGATCGGACAGGTATTAAACGGAAAAATTCGGAGTATTTACCAACTAAGCTCCTGGTCGAATAGGGCAGGTCCCTCGCCCAATCTCCCTGGGTAAAGAAAGGACGAATCTTCTCACGTGAACTGAGCCAATTTGGATTTCGCAGGTCATTTATCGAAGGGAACTATAAGGATCTAAAGTCGTTGAACCCCAAATTACCCATTTTGATCCGTGAATGCAACGGCGTTGAGCTTCAGCTGTGGGCACGATTCGGTACGTGATCCTCAGATTGTCAATACATTTATCTCCTCCCGCCTCTCTCTTCAAACCTCCCCCCCCCAACCGCCTCCTAGGTTTCCGGTGGGAGGCTCCGGCGACCTCTGCCGTAATCAGGCGGATTTCAAATGCCACTTTGTGTCTAAATCGTCTCTCTCGGATGAGGACGAATTGATCACTGATAATCGCAATTTCCGTGATGCTCTGATTCGGTCTCCGAAGAGGATCTATATGGAAGATGAAGATATGGTGGATGATTCGATGGGAGATTTGGAGATTCACTCAGAGACTACAGGGGATGGACAGATCAACATCCGTATTGGCGGGGCTTCACTTCGCCGGCTTCATCGGCCTTGGATTCGAGCATTGATTGTGAAAGTATTAGGTCATGATCGTTTGGAGGATCAGTGGGATCTGAGTAAGGGATTTGAGCTTACGGATCTCGCTAATGGTTTCTATTGCGTTCGATTCTTCACCAAAGAAGATTATGAGCATGTACTCCTAAGAGGTCCATGGATGATTCAAGGTAGTTATCTCACAGTTCAAACATGGACGCCGCATTTTGATCCCACCGGCCCGGCGGTGAGATCTACTCCGGTTTGGATTCTTCTGCGAGGCATTTTGGTGGAATACTATGATGATGATACTCTTATGATTATTGGTAACAAATTAGTTAAAGCTATCAAGGTTGATCCAACTACCCTAACAGCGGTGAGAGGCCAATTTGCTAGGGTCTGTGTGGAGGTTGATCTAGGTAAAAGTTTAATCCCGCGATTTGGATCAATGGATTGCGTATCCTGGTGGAGAATTAAGGACTTCATCAAATTTGTTTCGAGTGTGGAATCTATGGTCACAGGAAGGATGCGTGTCCACAGTTGAATTTCACTCCAGTGGAGCCTGTTACTCCGGTGGAGGTTCAGGAAGGGGGCGATATTTCGATTGGGGAGGTTAACGTCCCTGATTCAAACATGAAGTCGGAGTCTCGTTTTGGGGCTTGGATGATTGCATCTCGGAGGAAGAAGAAACCCGACCACCGGCGTAGGGGCGGTGGCTCTGTTCCAGATCCTGGTGGCCGTCGGCCGGACTCACAGATTTCGGGTCAGATGCCGGGTGGATTATTCGGATTTGCGGGTTCGGAGGTCCATCGTCCAAAAGCGAGTTGGGTTCGCGATTTGGTGTTCTTCCATTGGATGGAGACACTTCGTCTGCTTTTCCATGAAGCAGCGGATCTTTTCCTCCAGATAATGCCACGCTGGATAAGCCCGGGTCATCTCGTGTTCCGGTAGCAAATGTCAGGGGAGCACGTGGCAAGAAGGATGGTAATCAGACCAATAGGCGAAAAGGGGATGGAAACCCTAGTTCACGTATTCCTCTTCAGAATTTGGATTTCAACAAGTTCCCGGCGATTTCAATTTCCAGGCTAGTAAAGTTAATTCGAAAGCTAGTTACGGTGATCATGGTGGCCCTCCGGCGAATCCCTCTGATGTTCGAGGAAGTTTCGATACCGGTAGGGCTCGAGTGGCTTCCTCCAACGCTCGTAACAGGGGATCCATGGATCGACCAAATCCAATTTGAAATTCATCAGGGTATGATCTCCGAGGTAGAGCCGACTCAAATCATGGAGTTGGAATTGAGAATTCCACTGCGAATGAGAACCCTCATACAGGAGATGCAAGAGTGGGGAAGGGAAAGGGGCTTTCTGTCCCAGGAGCTACTGAGTCGTTTGATCGACTCCACAACTCAAGCTAGATCAATGAAGGTTGTTTCATGGAACTGAAGAGATATCGGTAATGCGGATACGGTAAGGGCAGTTCTTGATGTATGATTTTCTTCTAAAGCAGATATGATGGTTCTTGTTGAGCTTCGTGTAGCTAGTTCTCATTTGAGTAACATTACCCGTAGATCTAGACTAGATAAGTCTTACTGTGTTGAAGCACATGGTTTTAGTGGAGGTATTTGGCTCCTTTAGGATAGTTCTGCTGATGAAGTGGATGTAATCTCTTGTACCAACCAGGCTGTTACTGGCCTTGTCAGGAGAAAGGATCAGCCTCAATGGTTGTTTTCAGGGATCTATGCTAGCCCTGTTCGTCTTGCTAGAGAGGATCTCTGGGATTATTTAGCTAAACTCAGTTAATTGCACTATATTCCTTGGTTGTTGACTAAAGACTTCAATGAGGCTGGGGCAAGTGCTGAGAAGAAAGGAGGGAAGCTTGTGAATAAGAGACATTGTTCCCAAATGTGGGACTGCTTTAGTGAATGCAAACTCCAGGATCTGGTTTCTATGGTCGTCTCTACACTTGGACTAATTCCCATCATGGGGGATGGGTGATTAGACAAAAACTGGACAGAGTCATGTGCAATGCTAGCTGGACGTTGTTGTTTCCAGAAGCTTCTGTTAAACACTTGACTAGGGTCACCTCTGATCATCACCCACTCTTGATCAACACTAATGGCATTCCACTCCATCTTCCTAGTCTTAAGCCCTTTAGACTCGAGGCTAGTTGGTTTTGGGGGGACAGCTTTGGTGATTTGGTTGAACAACATTGGATTCATGATAAACCTATTGATGATATTGTTGGTGATTTTGCTTCTGATGTGAGGTCCTGGAATGTTTATACTTTTGGGAATATTTTTGCTAGAAATAGGAGACTCAAAGCTAGGCTTGATGGGATTCAGAGAGCTCTTTCTTTAGAGGAGAATCCTTTTCTCAGTAATCTGGAGGTTGACTTACAAGATCAGCTTAGTAGGGTTCTTCTCCAGGAAGAGATGTTTTGGTTTTAGAAATCTAAACTTAGCAAGTTGCTTTTAAGTGATAAGAACACTAAGTTCTTTCATTTATTTGCTGTAACTAGAATAAGGAGTAATAAGATTGAGGTTATCAAACTCAATAATGGGGAATGGTGTGATGACATTCCCACTCTTAAACTTGAGGTCACTTCTCATTTCACAGACTTATACTCTCTGAATGGTGCAGCTGATAGTGTGAACCTCTCTTGGCATGGCAGCACTCTCTCTGTTGCAGACAAGAGTGTTCTCACTACTCCTATTTGTAGTAAAGAGGTGAAGGAAGTGGTCTTTCCTATGGGGGCTTTCAAGAGTCCTTGTCCAGGTGGCATCAACCCTGGGTTTTATCAGCACTATTGGTCCTCAGTAGGTGACATTTTGGTTCAAATGGTGAAGGATGCTTTCTTTTCTTGTAAGCTGCCTAGGAATATTAACAAAACATTCCTTGTTTTGATTCATAAAGTGGATAATCCCACCTCTTTCTCTCAACTAAGGCATATAAGTTTGTGTAATGTTTCCCTTAAAATCATTAGCAAACTTATTACTCATAGATTGAGGTTTATTCTCCAAAGAATTGTTCACCCTCTTCGGTTTAGTTTCTTACCGGGGAGGCTTGCTAGTGAGAACATCCTCATTTCTCAAGAGGCTTTCTAATGTCTTAACTCCAGGAAGGGTAGGAAAGGTGGTCTTGCAATCAAAATTGATTTGGCAAAGGCTTATGATAAAGTCAAGTGGGCTTGTTTGGATTCTGTGTTGTCAACCATTGATATGCCCCCTAATGTTCATAGCTTGATTATGGATTATGTTAACACAACTTCTTTTAGTGTTTTGTGGAATGGTGAGCAACTCCAGGAGTTTTCTCCTCAAAGAGGGATAAGGCAAGGAGATCCTATATCTTACTTTTTTCTGTTGGTTATGGAGCTGTTAGCCCAAAAAATCTACTTGGCTGTTGAAGCAGGTAGATGGAAGGGCATCAAATTGTCTAGAAGTTGTATTCCCCTCACACATTTATTCTTTGCAGATGATCTTCTGCTGTTTGGTGTGGCTACCAAGAGACAGGTTAGGGTTATGAGGCAAGTTCTGCAAGACTTTTGTGATGAAGCTCGTCAGACCATAAGTTTTGAAAAGTCTAAGTTGTTTATTGCTTCTTGTGTTGCCAAAGCTTTTGCTAGAGAGCTGAGTTCTCTGTTAAACATTCAGCTTACTGAAGATCTGGGTTCTCACCTTGGTATGCCTCTCATCCACAAAAGATTTGGTGCTGCTAAGTATAGATTTTTGGTGGATAAGATTTTAGCTAGACTATCTTCTTGGAAGGCTTCTCAACTTTCTTTGGCTGGAAGAATTACTCTTATCCACTCTGTGTTGCAGGACATCCCTGCTTATGCAATGCAATCAATTATTCTGCCTAGTTCTATTTTGAATGAAATTGATTTGATTTGTAGAAGATTTATGTGGGGTGGGGGGGGGGGGGGGTTCTCTTGCTCAGGCTAAACTCTCCTTATTAAGTTGGGACACTGTTCTCTTACTTAAAGAGAATGGGGGGTCTGGGTTTAAAGAGGATCACGGAATTTAATTCAGTTTTTTTTTGCTAAGGCTGGGTGGAAACTCCTTACAAACACCTCTTCTTATTGGGCTAAGGAGCTTACTGTGAAGTATGGTAAACCTGGGTTTGATCCAAATAATAACCAAGTTAAGCCCTATCAGTCCAGGGTGTGGAAGCACATCTATAAGAGTCTTGCTGCTTTTTCCTCTGGAATTGGTTGGAATGTGAATTCTGGGAGATCTACTCTGTTCTGGGTGGGTCACTGGCTGGGGAAATTCAAGTTAATGGATGAGGCTCTTGTCAATTTATCTTATGATGAGCTGCTTCTTACAGTGCATGAGTACTGGGATGGTGATCTTGGATAGAAAAAGGGGTTGTTGGAGGTTATGTTGCCTTATGCAAATCTTGACTTTCTTTCTAACATTACACTTAATGTTTTCTCTGAGGATCTTGATCAAATTGCTTGGTTGCAAAATAAAGGTCAGTATACTGTTGCTTCAGCTTATTTGGAAGCTACAAATTCTGTTGTGAAACCTCCTAGAGATAGGGGTTGGAAGAGGATTTGGAAACTAAAAGGTTTTCAAATGTGTAAGACCTTTATGTGGTTGGCAAGACATGATAGACTTCTCACTCAGAACATGAAGTTTCAAAGAGGTATATGTAGTAACCCTCTGTGTCTTTTGTGTGGCTCTGATATTGAGTCTACTCTGCATGCTTTAAGAGATTGTTCTTCTGCTTGTTGGATCTGGAAACAGCTTGTGAAAAAAGAGTTTTGGCCTACATTTTTTAGTGTTGATTTCCTTCAGTGGATTGAATTGAATCTACAGAAGCATTGGGGTGTTTTTTAAGATATTGATTGGCCAATTTTATTCTTGGTGGCTGCTTCTCAAATTTGGCTATGGCACAATTTGGTTCCGCATAATGAAGAGGTGACTAAACCTTCGAATATTGTTGTTTACTTCTGTGCCCAAGTTAGGAGAGTTATGTCAGGTTTACTCTTCTCTCCTGGAAAAATCTCTCTCCCTCAGAAAATTGTCAAATGGGTCTGTCCGTCTTCTGGTAAAGTCAAGCTTAATGTTGACTTTGCTCAGAATTTTAATGGTGAGTCTGCAGTGGGTATCATTTGTAGAGATGTGAAGGGGCACTGGCTTTGGAGCTTACAGAGAAAGGTGATCTCTACTTCTGTGCTACATGGTGAGCTCTGGTCTATTCTTGAAGGGTTTCTTGCTCTTAAAGAAATGGATCTAGATAATGCTCTTGTGGAAACTGATTTTTTGGAAGCTGTTGAACTGGTGACACATAAGAGCAAATCTTCTCCTTTTACATATCTGCTCACTTCTATTGAAGATCTGATGAAGAGTTCATCCAGTTCTATCACTCACATTCCCAGGGAGTGCAATGGTGTGGCTGATCACTTAGCCAAGCGATGGCTTGTTCTGGATGATCAGAAGCTCTTTCTCTTTACTTGTCCAGAGTTTTGCAAATCTGTGTTTAGTTAAGACATGTCTGGTTTAGGGAGTATTAGTTCCTTGTTTTAGGGTTCCTTCGCTCCTTCGTACCAAAAAAAAAAAAAAAAAAAAAAAAAAAAAAAAAATTGTGCGCTGAGACAACATGTGAGCGGTTGACTTTATGACATTAGCTATCAACCTGCAATGAAGCACGAAAACTGGTCGATCTTTTGTGCATGGAAATACAGTTCTAGTTGTGCAATCAGAATGAAAATCTTCTATTTGGACCCTTCGGTCTGTAGTTGAATTGGTCAGGCTTTCCTGAATGATAGCGACGGCAGGTTGCCACGTCAAACAAAAAAATCTTCTACTCGGCGTATCGAACAATCTCACAGGTTTTAAGTTTTCTTGTTGCGCTCTATGATAGCAATAATGTCAATCTAGAAATGTATAGGGACTAATCATTTAAATATACTCGTGTATAGGTCAATATATACCGAAGTAATATAGCAGTCTGTTGGGGATTTTTTTAAAACTTACAATCTGATGTTTATTTACTTCTACATCTGAGTATTATTTTGATTCATTCTGAAGTCGATTAACAACATATACGGAGTACCCATCACGAACACGGAACACTTCACGCCAGCTAGCTCGTACCGAATGAATCTTCCAAGTTGGCCATACGTACGAGAACTGATATATCCATTCTTTTCTTCCAGAGGCAGGGTATATAAACTACAAAAACTCACCGACACCACTTCTTTTTTCTCTTTGGATAAAGAGCAATTCAGCATATACATTTTTGGATTTTTATTTGTGCATGCCATACTACGATCCATATGGTCATACTCTGACCGTCTGACGCAGAATTTTGCGCTTTACTTTGGAAAGGTGCCGTATCTGTAGTAAGGCTAGCAAGTGGTAAGAGCCTAAGAAATCGTCTCTGAGGTGAACCACAAAAGTCAAAACCTCCATATAAATTACCTGAACCCAACTCCAAAGAATTAGATAATACTCCAAAAATTATCCAAATTATTATGCCATCACATACTCGAGCGAACAGAACTACATGTACATTCAGTGACTGGATAAAAGTGCATAAAGGGATTTTAAACGCAAACAGGTAGGATTTTTTATGTACACAAGACAAGATGATTTATAATAGAACTTTGCAGGTTTAAGGAGCACGCAAGTGACTTTTAGGAACACAGATATCTAGACCGGTAATTTAAGATCTAGATAAAGTATCGCAAGGCCTCGTTTCAGTCGTTTTGGTAAGGTATAAGAAGAGGGTCATAAGGATATGTTATACATGTGGTTTCAAATCCCGCGCGTTTGGGTAAAGGGATATGAGACGGGTATAAATTTATCCTCCCATATACCGCTCTTCAAATTCTGCCTATAATCTGGTATGAGTGAGATGAGAGAAGTGTGGGATATGTTATTTATTACATATCCTGCATGGCTGCATCACATCCTGCCTAAATCAAACACTAGAAAACAAATTTTTTGTATCCAGCCTTATCCCACAACAATAACATCATACCTCATATCCCAGAATGTCATAGACTCATAGTCCCATCTTTCTTATACCTTACCCAAACAAGATCCAAGGCCTTGTTTAGGTAAGGTATAGGAGAGGGGTATAAGGATATGTTATACCATATCCCACAACAATAATATCCTACCTCTTATCTCAGTATGCCACATCCCCCTCTTTAAACGAGGTCAGTACAAGAGAAAGGGTAAAGCATGCATCTATTGCTGACATCGACCACCCATATGAGAAATCTTTGTGAAACCCTTTTGGAGTACCAGATTCCGGACAAGATAGCAACCACAACAAAAAAACAAATACTGGAGCTTCAGCGGCAAACCTTGTCTATTTAGCACAATCTTTCTCAGGATAACCCAATACAGCTCAAAACCTAAGGAATGTCAAAACCTAAGCTAGCATCGCCTTTACCCAATTGTAGTGATCTTATCCTGGTCAAGATTAGTCCAGGAGGGGCACGCAAAAGGGACAGTGTGTTATGCATTGCATCCCACAGATGAGTTACTATCATCAGCCTCAACAGTGAAAAAAGGAAATTGGCTCATCCGTACGCTCCACAATAATAACTAGGACCCTAAGACCATTGAAGGAGTCAGAATACTTCTTCTGCTATCTTCCGAACAAGGCTGATGGCTATGTCCCCACCCCCACCCCCGTCCCCTCTGAATAGTGAAATGCAATCTAGAAGAGGGGATTTGCTAGGTTTTTGAGATAAGCATTCTGAGATCCGGGGGGAAGGTCGTAAAATTACCAATTTACCACAAATGAGGGAATTCATGGGATTTCCAGTAATTGGACAACAGAGGAAAGGGCTAACTCCATGTGCCATTTCTTAACACTAAAGAGTAAAGACCATACCCAAGTGTGTTCAATTTCTGAATGTACGTGTAGTTTTGTTCACTCGAATAAAGATAGCTCAAAAATCACCCTGTTTAGGCTGAGCCAAAAGGACTGGTTCAGCCCTTATCCAACCGTAAAGAAATCGCTTCATAGACAGATTTCCTAGCTCATTATTCAACAGAAGAACAGAAAAAAAATAGCTAAAACAAAATTTGATTTTACTGTTCAGATTAACTCCATCTTTCATATTCACAAATTACCCAGCCAGAAACACTTCACAGTTGATTTGTGATTGAGACCAGAAGACACAGTTGCCGTCTCATTTGAGCAGAATTAGATCTTAGAAAGAAAAAAAATGATGATGCATTCAAGGAGAAATACAATTGACAGATTTAAAAAAAAAAAAATACCCGTGACTCAGGTTGCAGAACGATGTTCTATTGCCTATTTAATGATATCTCCGTAACACAGGTTAATCAAGGAACTAGACAGCCTGTACACATTAGTACGAAATGTAACGTTACAAAAACTATAGACATGTACAATATATGTGAATATTCACACCCGTCGACTACAATTAGTAGAATTGAAATTGCACCTTACAATCTTTGGACACCAGAGCCCAGAATTTATTGTATGGTATTACTGTCACCATTAATCCAGCAGGTGCACGGGGCTCTAATTATACGAATCAGCTGCTTCCAAAGTCATGCCACCTGTCAGAATCAAAGCGATCAAGTACTATCACGCTACAGAACCCATAATAAGGGAAAAAGAAAAGGAAAAAATATCCCATCAAAAAAGGGAAAAAAGGAAAAATATATCTCCACAAAACTAACTCAAACAGAGTGATACCTGAGGCAATTCTGAGGACACGCATCAACGACTACATCAAAAATTGGAGAACTGAGAGCGAGCGAACAACCATCAACGATTACATCAATTTGGAAGCTGTGCAAATGTCCCAGTGTTGGGCACACAGCCTCCAACCATCATATTCTTATAGATAGCATATGCACGGTCAGAATTTCCTGACATGCTATATCCCCGAATTAGAGCATTGAATGTGAAGAGATTAGGTTCGAGGCCCTTAAAAAGGAGATCTTCATGCATTTTTCCAGCTTCTTCGATCCTTCCAGAAATCCCAAGATTGAGTATCAATGAATTGTAGGTGTACAGATTAGGGGTGATGCCTTTGCTCTGCATCTAACTGAATAGAGAAAGAGCCTCATCAAGTCTTCTAGACTTGCCGAGGCCATTTATCATGAGATTGTACAGAATTATATCAGGATCAATGCCAGATGACTTCAGTTCCTCAAAATATTTGACAGCATCCTCCACTAGCCCCTCTATGCAGAGGCAATCGACCAGAATAGTGAATGACCTCAAATCTGGCCGTATTCCTTCTCTAACCATTTTCTCAAACAGCACACAAGCAGTTTCAATATCTCCTGATTTACCAAACCCATTTATAAGAATATTGTAGATGGCACAGTTTGGTTGGCATCCATACTTCACCATCTCCACAAGCAAATCCTTGGCTTCGTCAAGCTTTCCCAGCTTTAAGAGACCATCCATTAGAGGACCATATGTGCAAGGAGTGGGAATGAAATCTCCACAAAGAAGATCGTAGTATAAATCAAAGGCTTTCCCCAATCTGTTACACTTTACAAGACCTGCAATGACGATGTTGTGAGTTATGGTATTGGGCTTGCATTGATGTATGAGCATTTCGTCGACTAATTCAAGAACTTCATCAACCCTCCCTGACTTCCCAAGATCATCAAGCAACAAGTTGTAGGTGAAAACATCAGGGGCACAACCAGAAGTCTTTTTCATCTCCTCAAATACAGCCCAAGCCATTTCAGCGAGATGAACATCTAGAAGCCCTTCAAGCAGAACATAATACGCTTCAAGTGTGGGTTGAATTCCCAAATCCTTGGTGAACTTCGCGAAAAGACCATGAGCGGCGAGAGCTTTATTTCGCTTGCACATGACCTTCATAAGAGGTATCAAGACTGAGTCATTGCTGCAAATCCCTTCCTTAACCAATCTTTTAACTAATATAACGGATTCGTCTATTTCAGCTTCGCAAACAACCCCTTCCACCAACTCTCTCCAGAAAGAGATGTTTGTTGGTTTCCTAGCCTGGTAAAGAAAGCTCTTGATGAGCTTAAATGCATCTTCAATTCGACCATCCTTCATAATACCTGGGATAAGAGTGCACAAAGTAACCTCATCCGGATATAGCATCTTTCTCATCTGGTGATAGAACAAGAATGCCTCATTGACCCTGTTCTTTTTAATTAAACCGTGAATGACAGTATTGTAAGTGAACACATCAGGAATGCAATTCATGCTAGACATCCGATATAGCAAAGTCAATGCCATCTCTATTTCATCGTTCTTGCAGAGGCAATCCAGAAGTGTATTGAAACTAATGGTGTTAGGATGGCATTCTTGGGCAGTGATGCTCTTGAATAATTCAACAGCTTCTTGAACCTTCCCTTCTCCTCTTAATCCAGCCAATAATGTATTGTAAGTTACAACAGTTGGAGCAAGTCGCATCTCCTTCATTCTGCAAAACATTTCCCACGCCTCGTCTGCGCGACCAACTTTGTAAAGAGAGTCGATCAAAGAATTCACATTAACCACATCAGGGTCGCAGCCACTTTCCACCATCTCAGATAGCAACTGAATGGCTTCATCTACTTCACCTGCCTTACTGTGGCACTTCATCATCATGTTGAATGTTATCGCATCAGGAACAAACCCATTCTTCTTGAGTCCATTAAACATTTCCTTTTCCTCCCCAAGCTTACCCATTTTCGCTAAACTATACAGAGACGCGTTACAAGCAACAAGATTAGGACCGATTCCGTAATCTTTCATCTGTTCAAATGTTTCAACTGCTTTCTCCGGCTGTCCTGATTTCCCATAGTAGTCGATGAAAATAATGTAAGTAAAAGCAGTAGGTTTAATGCCTACAGACTCGAAACTATCAAAGAGTTCCAATGCTTCTCTTAATCTGTTCACCCTCAAGAGCCCCCCAATTAATGTATTGTAAGTATGAAGGTTGGGGGCGATCCCTGTATTTCTCATGTTCTTTAAGGTGTCAAATGCTTCATCAACCTCCCCCGCTTTGCACAATGAATCAATAAGTATGGTGAAAGTAACGACATCAGCAGTGTAACCAACGCTTTCTATCTCATTCCAAAATTCTCTTACAACCTCCAGATCTCCGCAGTCACGGAACTTATTCAACAACGTGATGTAAGTTACACGATTAGGTTTCTGACTGCTGCCTTTCATCTTCAAAAAGACTTCCTTTGCCTCATGAAGCCTTCCTGCATTACACAAAGCATCAATGAGAACAGTATAAGTGACCGCATTACACAAAAACGCCATGTTTAATGCAAAATAATATTAACAACAGTTAGGGTCGTAGCTCAAGTGGTTGAACGTTGAAATCCCCTGCATGAGGTCCTGGATTCAAACCCGGTTGACGAAAAAATAATTTCTCAAAAAAAAAAAAAAAAAAAAAAAAAAGAAAAACTGAAGAGATTGCCATGTTCCTCATGAACTATCATATTATCCACAATTGAAAAAGAAACTGGATTGTATTATTTTCAATGGGGCATGTCGATCGCTATTCATTTTTACTTTGAATCAACTAGGGATGGCAATATGGTCATATCCGATCTGAGATCCGAGTGATCCGAGCCAAATGGATCGGATCCGAATCCGATCCAATTGAAAATGGATCGGATTTGGATCGGGAAAGCCAGACCCGAACGGATTTGGATCTGGATTTGGATCTGAGGGCAGATCCACCGGATTCCGATCTGATCCGATCCGACGTATATGTGTGCTTTATAAATATACCCCCATTACCTCCCCACTTACACTTACAAGAAGAATACTATAGTAACTCTAACCTACAAAGCTATTTCTTTTGTTTTTTAGGATTCATAACTTACGAACATGCCTTAGCGTAAAAAATAGTGTTGATTATTTATGTTATTTTTGCTATTTTGTTGCAAACTACAGCCGGATCCGACCCGAATCCGATCTGACCACGTAGTATATGGATCAACGGATCGGATTTGGATCAGATGAATGAAACCCGATCTGATCTGATCCGAATCCGGTGATGATCCGAATGGATTTGGATCGGATCTGGATCTCATTTCTCGTGGTCGGATCTGGATCGGGAAGGGCCTGATCCGATCCGGATCCGATCCGTTTCCATCCCTAGAATCAACACGATTTAAGAATAGGAAATGCATAAGAGCCCGCGCAAAGCGCGGGTTAACGACTAGTTACTACATAACATGCTTGCAGCCATTTTGGAATTGCCTATTTGTTGAATTTCCATCTAAGAACAAATTGCGGATATTGAAAAAAGGAAAGAGTGATAAGATAGGTAGGGGAGAGGATTAGTAGTTCGAAAATGTAACGGAAACCCCACTTGCAATCTCGGCGGTTGGATACAAATCCAACGTGATCCAACATCATTTCTTCATCATATAAGTACTTCTTCACTCGTCTCACTTGAGAACCAACACAACACAACACACACAAACCAAATCGCCCCTCAAAACCAATAAAATCGACCA
Source organism: Linanthus parryae (assembly GCA_023055425.1). NCBI lineage: Eukaryota > Viridiplantae > Streptophyta > Magnoliopsida > Ericales > Polemoniaceae > Linanthus > Linanthus parryae. The sequence goes on from JALGPY010000001.1 coordinate 132,079,178, forward strand.
AACCAACGCCGGAAAATCGCCTTACCTACCACCCACCCAATCCTCCGCCGCCGCCGCTGCCGCCATGTTCGGCGATAAAGGTTTGGGCTAAAACCCACTTCAAATTGATCTTTAAATCGATCTTCTGATGTGGGTTTGATCTTGATTTCGCCGATCTTTGATTAATTTTTCAGGGTTCCTCTGCAGGTGGGTTGTTCAGGAACAGCCTCCTGACTGAGTCGCTGGACTTGGACGTGAGGACTCTGCTGGTGGCGAGAGAGAGGGAGAAGATGAAGATCCAGGAGGAGATCTTGCAGGGTGCGCTCTTGCAGCGGCAAGAGCTCGAGGCTGAAGTGATCTCCGAGTTGCTGACGGAGACGGATGAGCTCAAACGCCGCCGCATCGCCGCCGCCGGAGAAGGGTTGTCGATGCTGGACACCAGATTTCCTCCGCCGGAAGTTAAGGATGCTCCGGTCTCGAGCAAGCCGGAGGGAGCTGCCGGAGAAGTTCCATTTCAGAGGCAGCCAGGTGCTGCTGCTGCTAAACCAAGCAATGAAGTCCTAGAAAAGGACATGTTATATCATTGGTGAGTCTTTGAAAATCTAACTATATTTTTATATTGTTTTTGGCTCGGTTTATGTTTATACCTAGGACACACACTGACACTGACACAGCTACACGTGATGAAAATAGTGGGTCTAGTGAATAGTTATGATACCGCGATTTTGTTAGATTGGGCTTATTGTTCGTTTCATTACTCTACTCATATTTAAGTGGATTTGGTTCATTAAATGTGTTGCAACCACTATGAAATTGTCGTTTCTATTTTGATGTTTTGAGTGTGCGCATTGGTGAGGATGTAGTGCCCTGAGAGCACGGGTTGTGCGCTATTATTAATAAGAGAAATATGGAAAGTTGCTATTTTGGTTAATTTCTTTCTCTTGAAATTGTAAATTTTGTGTTAGATTGTATGGAAAACAGAATTTCAATCATGATAGAAAATTTGTGAAATTTTATGTTGTCGTTTATATTCTACATGTATCGGTTAGAATATTGGTCATGAGCGGCCTACCTATGTGTGTTTGAATTTTGGCGGTTTGCAAATGACATGTTGTACTATTGGTGAATCTTTTATTAATAAGAGAAATATGGAAAGTTGCTACGTTGATTGATTTCTTTCTCTTGGAATGGTGAATTATGTGTTAGCTTGTGTGAAAAAACAAAATTTCAATCATGATAGAAAACTTGTGAAATTTTATGTTGTCGTTTATCTTCTACACGTAGAGATTAGAAGATTGATCATGAGCGGCCTACTTGTTCTTGTTTATTCCAAGAGCATGTTTATTCCAAGAGGATGTTAATTCTAGCTTTGTTCCATACTTAGGAAATAATTAAAACACCATTTATCTAACAATATATTTTTATTCATAAAATTTCCCATCAAGTAGTTTATAGATATTTAATTGTTGTCAATATCAAGCAATTAAACTATGTTTAATGGCCCACTAATTTACTTCACATCTCTCCTCTTCTCTGGTACACGTTGAGTTGTGGGTTAGTGGGTACAGTGGGCAGTTTTTGGAAGTTGGCCACCACTTCCGTCAATTTTGTGGCAGTTACCACCTTCCGTAAGGGTGGTTAGCTGCTATAAAGGGTGGCTTCGCCATGGTTTACACTACCGTAAACTGGCTTCTTTCATTCTTCTAATCATTCCTCTCTTCAATTCTTAAACACAATGGCGTCTTCATCCACAAACAAGGGGGAGCAATCTGATGGACAATTATTTGGCTTAGAAGTAGAACTTCTTGCCATGTCTCTCAACGGCTTGGAGGATGATGAGATCTTTCTTCTGATTCCTCTGTTATAGAGGGCACCAAAATCTGTAAACGAAGCCTCTTTGGTAAATTTGGACAACTAAGCCTCTGAATGCTACTGAAATTCAGAAGGTAATGGAAGTTGTCAGGAATGAACCAAAAGTATTTGAAGTTTTGCCTTTGGGAGAAGGGGTGTTCCAGTTCACTTTTGCTAAGGTTGGCGACATGGATCGTGTGATGTCGGGACAACCATGGCTAATCAACAATATCATGGTTGTTCTGCATATGCCATATACACACCTTTCTTATACTTTACCCAAACAAGCCTTAAGGTTAGAACTCCATCAACAGGCTCATTTTTGTGAACTGCGATATTTCTCAATTTTTATACAGGAGACTCTAGTCTATGTCATCATGCAAAACTAAAATTTTCAAATAACAAAACTACTGGTATCAAATAACAAAGCCAAATTTGTCTGAAAATAAGGATATGATCATGCAACTGTCTTAAACATGTATGAGAAATCTTTGAGCCCTTTGAATTCAGGCTCATGTTCCAAGTTTACAAACCATCAAAATAAAATTTAATTAAAGCAGGTATAGATATTATAGAGAAACTCTAGAGATGAGATGGGAAGAAAAAAGCTCTAGAAGAAGAAGATTAAGCAATTCATGCGCTCCCATTCACAACACTCCCATCCGACGTTCCCTTTCTCATCAGCATCATCACTTTTTCTGCTCAGCAGCATCAGTCACTTTTCCTTCTATTTCTCTACTCATCTTGTTCCCATCGCCGCCAAACCTAGCAGTATCAGTCTTTGTCTTTATAGTAACGAGACCACCGCCATTTTTATGCAAATTAGCCTTGTGTGTCCTACCAGCGCAATGTGCATCCATCGACAACTTGTTCACTGTTCCAATGCTACAGATCACGCACCAGCACTTGAAATAATTCCTAAACTCAGCCGGCATCTCTTTTTCACTCTCCTCCTCCTCCTCCTCCTCATCATCATCATCAACATCGACGTTCACCCTTTTAGAATCCTCAGCGGTGACTCCATTGAGTATTTCCAATAAACCTTCTTCTTCTGATTTTCCTTCTCATTGTTAGTAGTTTGAAAAATCTGTTCACTTGAGTTTCCTAACATTTTCTTCTGGGAACGGCCTCCTGCATCATTACCACTGGCTGATGTGCTGCTGCCGCCTTTGGAGAGAGCATGTTCCCTTGACTCCTTTGACTTGTGCTTCTTTCCATTGAGATTCTCCACAAGACCTCGCTCGCTGGTGGCGGTTACCTGGCATATTCTACACTTGTACTCCACATCCAGGTTTCTGTTTGCGTTGTTGTCCGCAGAAGGGGAGTTGTTATCAGCACCTTTAGTTATTAGGGTTTTGAATTTGCGCTTGGCAGGAGCAGCAGTAGTAGCCATATGAGTAGTAGGCTTAGCCTGCATCGAATAAATAACCACTATCAATGACGACAAGAAGAACAAAGTATAGCAATCTAATAGTACGAATAAGAGTAATTACAGCTGATTCAAATGAAGATTTACCAGTAATTGAATTGGGATAAGAGGCCGAATGTTGCACCTAATTCTAGTTGATTACCAATGCATTTCGTTTCTATTACTTGAGAATCTTATCACAGTAATGCCAGAGAAGAGACTTGTATCATAAAGAATCACGAGCAAAAGAAATCTATTCTCACTAGAAGGTTTTCGATAAAATGAATTACAAGAAGAAAGGGAAGGACCACATAAGAATGACACTGTGGTATAGGGAAAATAAAAGCTAGAGTTTGCTTGAAAGCTGAATTCAGCAGTCTGATGAAGTATTTGATTCTAGCAAGTAACTAAATGGTGGTAACAGGGTTCAAAAGGCTCCCAAAAAACTCAATTAATCAAGAATTAACCAAGTTCATGTAATGTGTAAGTCTAAAAAAAAGGTCCATGCAATGTCTATTCCCCTCGAATGGCGTGGTCAGGTTTGCTTACAAAATCTATGTTTGTTGAATCTTTTTATATATATTAAAACAAACGCATCATATCAATACCTCTAATGTGGCTAGTTTTTTCTACTATTAGGCAAACTCTAGCTTTTATTTTCTCTATACCACACGGTCAATATTATGTGGTTCTTCCCTTTCTCCTTGTAATGCATTTTGTCGGAAACCTTCTAGTGAGAATAGATTTCTTTTTTTCGTGATTCTTTATGATACAAGTCTCTTCTCTGGCATTACTGTGATAAGATTCTCAAGTAATAGAAACGAAATGCATTGGTAATGAATTGGAATTAGGTGCAACATTCTGCCTTTTATCTTAATTCAATTACTGGTAAATCTCCATTTGAATCAGCTGTAATTACTCTATTTGTAGTATTAGGTTGCTATACTTTTTTTCTTCTAGTCGTCGTTGATAGTGGTTATATAGTCGATGCAGGCTAAGCCTACTACTCATATGGCTACTACTGTTGCTCCAGCCAAGCGCAAATTCGAAACCCTAATAACTAAAGGTGCTGATAACAACTCCTTTTGTGCGTACAACAATGCAAACAGAAACCTGAATATGGAGTACAAGTGTAGACTATGCCACGTAACCGCCACATGCGAGCGAGGTCTTGTGGAGCATCTCCATGGGAAGAAGCACAAGTCAAAGGAACATGCTCTCTCCAAAGGCGGCAGCAGCACATCAGCCAGTGGTGATGATGCAGGAGGCCATTCCCAAAAGAAAATGTCTGGAAACTCAAGTGAACAGATTTTTCAAACTACTAACAATGAGAAGGCAAATCAAAAGAACAAGGGTTTATTGGAAAAACTCGATGGAGTCACCGCTGAGGATTCTAAAATGGTGAACGTCGATGATGATGCTGAGGAGGAGGAGAGTTAAAAAGAGATGCCGGCTGAGTTTAGGAATTATTTCAAGTGCTCGTGCGTGATCTTTAGCATTGGGAATGTGAACAAGTCGTCGATGGATGCACATTGGGCTGGGAGGACACACAGGGCTAATTTGCTTAAAAATGGCGGTGGTCTCGTTACTATAAAGACAAAGACTGAGAATGCTAGGTTTGGCGGCGATGGGAACAAGATGAGTGGAGAAACAGAAGGAAAAGGTGACTGATGCTGCTGAGCAGAAAAAGTGATGATGCTGATGAGAATGGGATCGTCGGATGGGAGTGTTGTGAATGGGGGTGCTTGAATTGCTTAATCATCTTCTTCTAGAGCTTTTTTCTTCCCATCTCATCTCTACATTTTCTCTGTAATATCTATACCTGCTTCAATTAAATATTTTGATGGTTTGTAAACTTGGAACATGAGCCTGAGTTCAAAGGGCTCAAATATTTCTCATACATGTTTAAGACAGTTGCATTTATCATATCCTTAGTTTCAGACAAATTTGATTTTGTTATTTGATAGTAGTTTTGTTATTTGAAAATTTTAGTGATTGGATGATGACATAGATTAGAGTCACCTGTATGAAGATTGAGAAATATTGCAGTTCACAAAAATGAGCCGGTTGGTGGAGTTCTAACCTTAAGGCTTGTTTGGGTAAAGCATAAGAAAGATGTGTATATGGCACATGGATTGTATTAAATGTGAACATGTTGTTATGCGGTACACAAACGCGGTACATGAGACATGTATAATTTGCCCATATACATACCTCCTTATACCTTCCCCAAACAAGGCTTAAGAGTAATGATCTTAGTCTTGGACACTGGAATTCAGAACAACCACCTGGAAGTGTCATGTTTGTCAACAATGGCAATATCATGGTCAGACGCATAACCACATTTGTGTGTCAGACATTTACTGCAGTACATATCAAGTAGGTACTTAGTCAGAAGCTCGGAGAAAAACTCCATGGTCTAGTGGGTGAGATTTAAGACTTAAGGGTTTGCTCCCCTTGAGGTCTCAAATCCAAAATCCCATGGCAACCAATAATTATTGGGGTTATTGTGAATTTAGTCAAAGTGCGCACAAACTGGTTCCGGAGGTCTTATTTCCAAAATTCTACGGCTACCAATAATTTTCTGGCCTCCGTGAACTTAGTCGAAGTGAGCGCGAGCTGGCCTGTGGACTCAGATCCAAAATCCAACGGCACGGCCATCTCCCTTAATGATCGGACATGTATTAAACGGAAAAATTCGGAGTATTTACCAACTAAGCTCCTGGTCGAATAGGGCAGGTCCCTCGCCCAATCTCCCTGGGTAAAGAAAGGACGAATCTTCTCACGTGAACTGAGCCAATTTGGATTTCGCAGGTCATTTATCGAAGGGAACTATAAGGATCTGAAGTCGTTGAACCCCAAATTACCCATTTTGATCCGTGAATGCAACGGCGTTGAGCCTCGACAGTGGGCACGATTCGGTACGTGATCCTCTGATTGTCAATACATTTATCTCCTCCCGCCTCTCTCTTCAAACCTCCCCCCCCCCCCAACCGCCTCCTAGGTTTCCGGTGGGAGGCTCCGGCGAGCTCTTCCGTAATCAGGCGGATTTCAAATGCCACTTTGTGTCTAAATCGTCTCTCTCGGATGAGGACGAATCGATCACTGATAATCGCAATTTCCGTGATGCTCTAATTCGGTCTCCGAAGAGGATCTACATGGAAGATGAAGATATGGTGGATGATTCGATGGGAGATTTGGAGATTCACTCAGAGACTACAGGGGATGGACAGATCAACATCCGTATTGGCGGGGCTTCACTTCGCCGGCTTCATCGGCCTTGGATTCGAGCATTGATTGTGAAAGTATTAGGTCATGATCGTTTGGAGGATCAGTGGGATCTGAGTAAGGGATTTGAGCTTACGGATCTCGCTAATGGTTTCTATTGCGTTCGATTCTTCACCAAAGAAGATTATGAGCATGTACTCCTAAGAGGTCCATGGATGATTCAAGGTAGCTATCTCACAGTTCAAACATGGACGCCGCATTTTGATCCCACCGGCCCGGCGGTGAGATCTACTCCGGTTTGGATTCGTCTGCGAGGCATTTTGGTGGAATACTATGATGAAGATACTCTTATGATTATTGGTAACAAAATAGTTAAAGCTATCAAGGTTGATCCAACTACCCTAGCAGCGGTGAGAGGCCAATTTGCTAGGGTCTGTGTGGAGGTTGATCTAGGTAAAAGTTTAATCCCGCGATTTGCATCAACGGATTGCGTATCCTGGTGGAGTATGAAGGACTTCATCAAATTTGTTTCGAGTGTGGAATCTATGGTCACAGGAAGGATGCGTGTTTACAGTTGAATTTCACTCCAGTGGAGCCTATTACTCCGGTGGAGGTTCAGAGGGGGCGATATTTCGATTGGGGAGGTTAACGTCCCTGATTCAAACATGAAGTCGGAGTCTCGTTTTGGGGCTTGGATGATTGCATCTCGGAGGAAGAAGAAACCCGACCACCGGCGTAGGGGCGGTGGCTCTGTTCCAGATCCTGGTGGCCGTCGGCCGGACTCACAGATTTCGGGTCAGATGCCGGGTGGATTATTCGGATTTGTGGGTTCGGAGGTCCATCGTCCAAAAGCGGGTTGGGTTCGCGATTTGGTGTTCTTTCATTGGATGGAGACACTTCGTCTGCTGTTCCAAGAAGCAGCGGATCTTTTCCTCCAGATAATGCCACGCTAGATAAGCCCGGGTCATCTCGTGTTCCAGTAGCAAATGTCAGGGGGGCACGTGGCAAGAAGGATGGTAATCAGACCAATAGGCGAAAAGGGGATGGAAACCCTAGTTCACGTATTCCTCTTCAGAATTTGGATTTCAACAAGTTCCCGGCGATTTCAATTTCCAGGCTAGTAAAGTTAATTCGAAAGCTAGTTACGGTGATCATGGTGGCCCTCCGGCGAATCCCTCTGATGTTCGAGGAAGTTTCGATACCGGTAGGGCTCGAGTGGCTTCCTCCAACGCTCGTAACAGGGGATCCATGGATCGACCAAATCCAATTTGAAATTCATCAGGGTATGATCTCCGAGGTAGAGCCGACTCAAATCATGGAGTTGGAATTGAGAATTCCACTGCGAATGAGAACCCTCCTACAGGAGATGCAAGAGTGGGGAAGGGAAAGGGGCTTTCTGTCCCAGGAGCTACTGAGTCGTTTGATCGACTCCACAACTCAAGCTAGATCAATGAAGGTTGTTTCATGGAACTGCAGAGATATCGGTAATGCGGATACGGTAAGGGCAGTTCTTGATGTATGATTTTCTTCTAAAGCAGATATGATGGTTCTTGTTGAGCTTCGTGTAGCTAGTTCTCATTTGAGTAACATTACCCGTAGATCTAGACTAGATAAGTCTTACTGTGTTGAAGCACATGGTTTTAGTGGAGGTATTTGGCTCCTTTAGGATAGTTCTGCTGATGAAGTGGATGTAATCTCTTGTACCAACCAGGCTGTTACTGGCCTTGTCAGGAGAAAGGATCAGCCTCAATGGTTGTTTTCAGGGATCTATGCTAGCCCTGTTCGTCTTGCTAGAGAGGATCTCTGGGATTATTTAGCTAAACTCTGTTAATTGCACTATATTCCTTGGTTGTTGACTAAAGACTTCAATGAGGCTGGGGCAAGTGCTGAGAAGAAAAGAGGGAAGCTTGTGAATAAGAGACATTGTTCCCAAATGTGGGACTGCTTTAGTGAATGCAAACTCCAGGATCTGGGTTTCTGGGCTCGTCTCTACACTTGGACTAATTCCCATCATGGGGGATGGGTGATTAGACAAAGACTGGACAGAGTCATGTGCAATGCTAGCTGGAGGTTGTTGTTTCCAGAAGCTTCTGTTAAACACTTGACTAGGGTCACCTCTGATCATCACCCACTCTTGATCAACACTAATGGCATTCCTCTCCATCTTCCTAGTCTTAAGCCCTTTAGACTTGAGGCTAGTTGGTTTTGGGGGGACAGCTTTGGTGATTTGGTTGAACAACATTGGATTCATGATAAACCTATTGATGATATTGTTGGTGATTTTGCTTCTGATGTGAGGTCCTGGAATGTTTATACTTTTGGGAATATTTTTGCTAGAAAGAGGAGACTCAAAGCTTGGCTTGATGGGATTCAGAGAGCTCTTTCTTTAGAGGAGAATCCTTTTCTCAGTAATCTGGAGGTTGACTTACAAGATCAGCTTAGTAGGGTTCTTCTCCAGGAAGAGATGTTTTGGTTTTAGAAATCTAAACTTAGCAAGTTGCTTTTAAGTGATAAGAACACTAAGTTCTTTCATTTATCTGCTGTAACTAGAATAAGGAGTAATAAGATTGAGGTTATCAAACTCAATAATGGGGAATGGTGTAATGACATTCCCACTCTTAAACTTGAGGTCACTTCTCATTTCAAAGACTTATACTCTCTGAATGGTGCAGCTGATAGTGTGAACCTCTCTTGGCATGGCAGCACTCTCTCTGTTGCAGACAAGAGTGTTCTCACTACTCCTATTTGTAGTAAAGAGGTGAAGGAAGTGGTCTTTCCTATGGGGGCTTTCAAGAGTCCTTGTCCTGGTGGCATCAACCCTGGGTTTTATCAGCACTATTGGTCCTCGGTAGGTGACATTTTGGTTCAAATGGTGAAGGATGCTTTCCTTTCTGGTAAGCTGCCTAGGAATATTAACAAAACTTTCCTTGTTTTGATTCCTAAAGTGGATAATCCCACCTCTTTCTCTCAAATAAGGCATATAAGTTTGTGTAATGTTTCCCTTAAAATCATTAGCAAACTTATTACTCATAGATTGAGGTTTATTCTCCAAAGAGTTGTTCACCCTCTTCAGTTTAGTTTCTTACCGGGGAGGCTTGCTAGTGAGAACATCCTCATTTCTCAAGAGGCTTTCCAATGTCTTAACTCCAGGAAGGGTAGAAAAGGTGGTCTTTCAATCAAAATTGATTTGGCAAAGGCTTATGATAAAGTCAAGTGGGCTTGTTTGGATTCTGTGTTGTCAACCATTGATATGCCCCCTAATGTTCATAGCTTGATTATGGATTATGTTAACACAACTTCTTTTAGTGTTTTGTGGAATGGTGAGCAACTCCAAGAGTTTTCTCCTCAAAGAGGGATAAGGCAAGGAGATCCTATATCTTACTTTTTTTGTTGGTTATGGAGCTGTTAGCCCAAAAAATCTACTTGGCTGTTGAAGCAGGTAGATGGAAGGGCATCAAATTGTCTAGATGTTGTATTCCCCTCACACATTTATTCTTTGCAGATGATCTTCTGCTGTTTGGTGTGGCTACCAAGAGACAGGTTAGGGTTATGAGGCAAGTTCTGCAAGACTTTTGTGATGAAGCTGGTCAGACCATAAGTTTTGAAAAGTCTAAGTTGTTTATTGCCCCTTGTGTTGCCAAAGCTTTTGCTAGAGAGCTGAGTTCTCTGTTAAACATTCAGCTTACTGAAGATCTGGGTTCCCACCTTGGTATGCCTCTCATCCACAAAAGATTTGGTGCTGCTAAGTATAGATTTTTGGTGGATAAGATTTTAGCTAGACTATCTTCTTGGAAGGCATCTCAACTTTCTTTGGCTGGAAGAATTACTCTTATCCACACTGTGTTGCAGGACATCCCTGCTTATGCAATGCAATCAATTATTCTGCCTAGTTCTATTTTGAATGAAATTGATTTGATTTGTAGAAGATTTATGTGGGGTGGGGGGGGGGGGGGGTTCTCTTGCTCAGGCTAAACTCTCCTTATTAAGTTGGGACACTGTTTTCTTACTTAAAGAGAATGGGGGGTCTGGGTTTAAAGAGGATCACGGAATTTAATTCAGTTTTTTTTTTGCTAAGGCTGGGTGGAAACTCCTTACAAACACCTCTTCTTGTTGGGCTAAGGAGCTTACTGTGAAGTATGGTAAACCTGGGTTTGATCCAAATAATAACCAAGTTAAGCCCTATCAGTCCAGGGTGTGGAAGCACATCTATAAGAGTCTTGCTGCTTTTTCCTCTGGAATTGGTTGGAATGTGAATTCTGGGAGATCTACTCTGTTCTGGGTGGATCACTGGCTGGGGAAATTCAGGTTAATGGATGTGGATCTTGTCAATTTATCTTATGATGAGCTGCTTCTTACAGTGCATGAGTACTGGGATGGTGATATTGGATAGAAAAAGGGGTTGGAGGTTATGTTGCCTTATGCAAATCTTGACTTTCTTTCTAACATTACACTTAATGTTTTCTCTGAGGATCTTGATCAAATTGCTTGGTTGCAAAATAAAGGTCAGTATACTGTTGCTTCAGCTTATTTGGAAGCTACAAATTCTGTTGTGAAACCTCCTAGAGATAGGGGTTGGAAGAGGATTTGGAAACTAAAAGGTTTTCAAATGTGTAAGACCTTTATGTGGTTGGCAAGACATGATAGACTTCTCACTCAGAACATGAAGTTTCAAAGAGGTATATGTAGTAACCCTCTGTGTCTTTTGTGTGGCTCTGATATTGAGTCTACTCTGCATGCTTTAAGAGATTGTTCTTCTGCTTGTTGGATCTGGAAACAGCTTGTGAAAAAAGAGTTTTGGCCTACATTTTTTAGTGTTGATTTGTTTAAGTGGATTGAATTGAATCTGGAGATGCATTGGGGTGTTTTTTAAGATATTGATTGGCCAATTTTATTCTTGGTGGCTGCTTCTCATATTTGGCTATGGCACAATTTGGTTCCGCATAATGAAGAGGTGACTAAACCTTCAAATATTGTTGTTTACTTCTGTGCCCAAGTTAGGAGAGTTATGTCAGGTTTACTCTTCTCTCCTGGAAAAATTTCTCTCCCTCAGAAAATTGTCAAATGGGTCTGTCCGTCTTCTGGTAAAGTCAAGCTTAATGTTGACTTTGCTCAGAATTTTAATGGTGAGTCTGCAGTGGGTATCATTTGTAGAGATGTGAAGGGGCACTGGCTTTGGAGCTTACAGAGAAAGGTGATCTCTACTTCTGTGCTACATGGTGAGCTCTGGTCTATTCTTGAAGGGTTTCTTGGCTCTTAAAGAAATGGATCTAGATAATGCTCTTGTGGAAACTGATTTTTTGGAAGCTGTTGAACTGGTGACACATAAGAGCAAATCTTCTCCTTTTACATATCTGCTCACTTCTATTGAAGATCTGATGAAGAGTTCATCCAGTTCTATCACTCACATTCCCAGGGAGTGCAATGGTGTGGCTGATCACTTAGCCAAGCGATGGCTTGTTCTGGATGATCAGAAGCTCTTTCTCTTTACTTGTCCAGAGTTTTGCAAATCTGTGTTTAGTTTAGACATGTCTGGTTTAGGGAGTATTAGTTCCTTGTTTTAGGGTTCCTTCGCTCCTTCGTACCAAAAAAAAAAAAATTGTGCGCTGAGACAACATGAGAGCGGTTGACTTTATGACATTAGCTATCAACCTGCAATGAAGCACGAAAACTGGTCGATATTTTGTGCAATCAGAATGGAAATACAGTTCTAGTTGTGCAATCAGAATGAAAATCTTCTATTTGGACCCTTCGGTCTGTAGTTGAATTGGTCAGGCTTTCCTGAATGATAGCGACGGCAGGTTGCCACGTCAAACAAAAATATCTTCTACTCGGCGTATCGAACAATCTCACAGGTTTTAAGTTTTCTTGTTGCGCTCTATGATAGCAATAATGTCAATATAGAAATGTATAGGGACTAATCATTTAAATATACTCGTGTATAGGTCAATATATACCGAAGTAATATAGCAGTCTGTTGGGGATTTTTTTAAAACTTACACTCTGATGTTTATTTACTTCTACATCTGAGTATTATTTTGATTCATTCTGAAGTCGATTAACAACATATACGGAGTACCCATCACGAACACGGAACACTTCACGCCAGCTAGCTCGTACCGAATGAATCTTCCAAGTTGGCCATACGTACGAGAACTGATATATCCATTCTTTTCTTCCAGAGGCAGGGTATATAAACTACAAAAACTCACCGACACCACTTCTTTTTTCTCTGTGGATAAAGAGCAATTCAGCCTATACATTTTTGGATTTTTATTTGTGCATGCCATACTACGATCCATATGGTCATACTCTGACCGTCTGACGCAGAATTTTGCGCTTTACTTTGGAAAGGTGCCGTATCTGTAGTAAGGCTAGCAAGTGGTAAGAGCCTAAGAAATCGTCTCTGAGGTGAACCACAAAAGTCAAAACCTCCATATAAATTACCTGAACCCAACTCCAAAGAATTAGATAATACTCCAAAAATTATCCAAATTATTATGCCATCACATACTTGAGCGAACAGAACTACATGTACATTCAGTGACTGGATAAAAGTGCATAAAGGGACTTTAAACGCAAACAGGTAGGATTTTTTATGTACACAAGACAAGATGATTTATAATAGAACTTTGCAGGTTTAAGGAGCACGCAAGTGACTTTTAGGAACACAGATATCTAGACCGGTAATTTAAGATCTAGATATAGTATCGCAAGGCCTCGTTTCAGTCGTTTTGGTAAGGTATAAGAAGAGGGTCATAAGGATATGTTATACATGTGGTTTCAAATCCCGCGCGTTTGGGTAAAGGGATATGAGACGGGTATAAATTTATCCTCCCATATACCGCTCTTCAAATTCTGCCTATAATCTGGTATGAGTGAGATGAGAGAAGTGTGGGATATGTTATTTATTACATATCCTGCATGGCTGCATCACATCCTGCCTAAATCAAACACTAGAAAACAAATTTTTTGTATCCAGCCTTATCCCACAACAATAACATCATACCTCATATCCCAGAATGTCAGACTCATAGTCCCATCTTTCTTATACCTTACCCAAACAAGATCCAAGGCCTTGTTTAGGTAAGGTATAGGAGAGGGGTATAAGGATATGTTATACCATATCCCACAACAATAATATCCTACCTCTTATCTCAGTATGCCACATCCCCCTCTTTAAACGAGGTCAGTACAAGAGAAAGGGTAAAGCATGCATCTATTGCTGACATCGACCACCCATATGAGAAATCTTTGTGAAAGCCTTTTGGAGTACCAGATTCCGGACAAGATAGCAACCACAACAAAAAAACAAATACTGGAGCTTCAGCGGCAAACCTTGTCTATTTAGCACAATCTTTCTCAGGATAACCCAATACAGCTCAAAACCTAAGGAATGTCAAAACCTAAGCTAGCATCGCCTTTACCCAATTGTAGTGATCTTATCCTGGTCAAGATTAGTCCAGGAGGGGCACGCAAAAGGGACAGCGTGTTATGCATTGCATCCCACAGATGAGTTACTATCATCAGCCTCAACAGTGAAAAAAGGAAATTGGCTCATCCGTACGCTCCACAATAATAACTAGGACCCTAAGACCATTGAAGGAGTCAGAATACTTCTTCTGATGGCTATGTCCTCACCCCCACCCCCGTCCCCTCTGAATAGTGAAATTGAATCTAGAAGAGGGGATTTGCTAGGTTTTTGAGATAAGCATTCTGAGATCCGGGGGGAAGGTCGTAAAATTACCAATTTACCACAAATGAGGGAATTCATGGGATTTCCAGTAATTGGACAACAGAGGAAAGGGCTAACTCCATGTGCCATTTCTTAACACTAAAGAGTAAAGACCATACCCAAGTGTGTTCAATTTCTGAATGTACGTGTAGTTTTGTTCACTCGAATAAAGATAGCTCAAAAATCACCCTGTTTAGGCTGAGCCAAAAGGACTGGTTCAGCCCTTATCCAACCGTAAAGAAATCGCTTCATAGACAGATTTCCTAGCTCATTATTCAACAGAAGAACAGAAAAAAAAATAGCTAAAACAAAATTTGATTTTACTGTTCAGATTAACTCCATCTTTCATATTCACAAATTACCCAGCCAGAAACACTTCACAGTTGATTTGTGATTGAGACCAGAAGACACAGTTGCCGTCTCATTTGAGCAGAATTAGATCTTAGAAAGAAAAAAAATGATGATGCATTCAAGGAGAAATACAATTGACAGATTTAAAAAAAAAAATACCCGTGACTCAGGTTGCAGAATGATGTTCTATTGCCTATTTAATGATATCTCCGTAACACAGGTTAATCAAGGAACTAGACAGCTTGTACACATTAGTACGAAATGTAACGTTACAAAAACTATAGACATGTACAATATATGTGAATATTCACACCCGTCGACTACAATTAGTAGAATTGAAATTGCACCTTACAATCTTTGGACACCAGAGCCCAGAATTTATTGTATGGTATTACTGTCACCATTAATCCTGCAGGTGCACGGGGCTCTAATTATACGAATCAGCTGCTTCCAAAGTCATGCCACCTGTCAGAATCAAAGCGATCAAGTACTATCACGCTACAGAACCCATAATAAGGGAAAAAGAAAAGGAAAAAATATCCCATCAAAAAAGGGAAAAAAAGGAAAAATATATCTCCACAAAACTAACTCAAACAGAGTGATACCTGAGGCAATTCTGAGGACACGCATCAACGACTACATCAAAAATTGGAGAACTGAGAGAGAGCAAACAACCATCAACGACTACATCAATTTGGAAGCTGTGCAAATGTCCCAGTGTTGGGCACACAGCCTCCAACCATCATATTCTTATAGATAGCATATGCACGGTCAGAATTTCCTGACATGCTATATACCCGAATTAGAGCATTGAATGTGAAGAGATTAGGTTCGAGGCCCTTAAAAAGGAGATCTTCATGCATTTTTCCAGCTTCTTCGATCCTTCCAGAAATCCCAAGATTGAGTATCAATGAATTGTAGGTGTACAGATTAGGGGTGATGCCTTTGCTCTGCATCTAACTGAATAGAGAAAGAGCCTCATCAAGTCTTCTAGACTTGCCGAGGCCATTAATCATGAGATTGTACAGAATTATATCAGGATCAATGCCAGATGACTTCAGTTCCTCAAAATATTTGACAGCATCCTCCACTAGCCCCTCTATGCAGAGGCAATCGACCAGAATAGTGAATGACCTCAAATCTGGCCGTATTCCTTCTCTAACCATTTTCTCAAACAGCACACAAGCAGTTTCAATATCTCCTGATTTACCAAACCCATTTATAAGAATATTGTAGATGGCACAGTTTGGTTGGCATCCATACTTCACCATCTCCACAAGCAAATCCTTGGCTTCGTCAAGCTTTCCCAGCTTTAAGAGACCATCCATTAGAGGACCATATGTGCAAGGAGTGGGAATGAAATCTCCACAAAGAAGATCGTAGTATAAATCAAAGGCTTTCCCCAATCTGTTATGGTATTGGGCTTGCATTGATGTATGAGCATTTCGTCGACTAATTCAAGAACTTCATCAACCCTCCCTGACTTCCCAAGATCATCAAGCAACAAGTTGTAGGTTAAAACATCAGGGGCACAACCAGAAGTCTTTTTCATCTCCTCAAATATAGCCCAAGCCATTTCAGCGAGATGAACATCTAGAAGCCCTTCAAGCAGAACATAATACGCTTCAAGTGTGGGTTGAATTCCCAAATCCTTGGTGAACTTCGCGAAAAGACCATGAGCGGCGAGAGCTTTATTTCGCTTGCACATGACCTTCATAAGAGGTATCAAGACTGAGTCATTGCTGCAAATCCCTTCCTTAACCAATCTTTCAACTAATATAACGGATTCGTCTATTTCAGCTTCGCAAACAACCCCTTCCACCAACTCTCTCCAGAAAGAGATGTTTGTTGGTTTCCTAGCCAGGTAAAGAAAGCTCTTGATGAGCTTAAATGCATCTTCAATTCGACCATCCTTCATAATACCTGGGATAAGAGTGCACAAAGTAACCTCATCCGGATATAGCATCTTTCTCATCTGGTGATAGAACAAGAATGCCTCATTGACCCTGTTCTTTTTAATTAAACCGTGAATGACAGTATTGTAAGTGAACACATCAGGAATGCAATTCATGCTAGACATCCGATATAGCAAAGTCAATGCCATCTCTATTTCATCGTTCTTGCAGAGGCAATCCAGAAGTGTATTGAAACTAATGGTGTTGGGATGGCATTCTTGGGCAGTGATGCTCTTGAATAATTCAACAGCTTCTTGAACCTTCCCTTCTCCTCTTAATCCAGCCAATAATGTATTGTAAGTTACAACAGTTGGAGCAAGTCGCATCTCCTTCATTCTGCAAAACATTTCCCACGCCTCGTCTGCGCGACCAACTTTGTAAAGAGAGTCGATCAAAGAATTCACATTAACCACATCAGGGTCGCAGCCACTTTCCACCATCTCAGATAGCAACTGAATGGCTTCATCTACTTCACCTGCCTTACTGTGGCACTTCATCATCATGTTGAATGTTATCGCATCAGGAACAAACCCATTCTTCTTGAGTCCATTAAACATTTCCTTTGCCTCCCCAAGCTTACCCATTTTCGCTAAACTATACAGAGACGCGTTACAAGCAACAAGATTAGGACCGATTCCGTAATCTTTCATCTGTTCAAATGTTTCAACTGCTTTCTCCGGCTGTCCTGATTTCCCATAGTAGTCGATGAAAATAATGTAAGTAAAAGCAGTAGGTTTAATGCCTACAGACTCGAAACTATCAAAGAGTTCCAATGCTTCTCTTAATCTGTTCACCCTCAAGAGCCCCCCAATTAATGTATTGTAAGTATGAAGGTTGGGGGCGATCCTTGTATTTCTCATGTTCTTTAAGGTGTCAAATGCTTCATCAACCTCCCCCGCTTTGCACAATGAATCAATAAGTATGGTGAAAATAACGACATCAGCAGTGTAACCATCGCTTTCTATCTCATTCCGAAATTCTCTTACAACCTCCAGATCTCCGCAGTCACGGAACTTATTCAACAACGTGATGTAAGTTACACGATTAGGTTTCTGACTGCTGCCTTTCATCTTCAAAAAGACTTCCTTTGCCTCATGAAGCCTTCCTGCATTACACAAAGCATCAATGAGAACAGTATAAGTGACCGCATTACACAAAAACGCCATGTTTAATGCAAAATAATATTAACAACAGTTAGGGTCGTAGCTCAAGTGGTTGAACGTTGAAATCCCCTGCATGAGGTCCTGGATTCAAACCCGGTTGACGAAAAAATAATTTCTCAAAAAAAAAAAAAAAAAAAAAAAAAAAAAAACTGAAGAGATTGCCATGTTCCTCATGAACTATCATATTATCCACAATTGAAAAAGAAACTGGATTGTATTATTTTCAATGGGGCATGCCGATCGCTAATCATTTTTACTTTGAATCAACTAGGGATGGCAATATGGTCAGATCCGATCTGAGATCCGAGCCGAATGGATCGGATCCGAATCCGATCCAATTGAAAATGGATCGGATTTGGATCGGGAAAGCCAGACCCGAACGGATTTGGATCTGGATTTGGATCTGAGGGCAGATCCACCGGATTCCGATCTGATCCGATCCGACGTATATGTGTGCTTTATAAATATACCCCCATTACCTCCCCACTTACACTTACAAGAAGAATACTATAGTAACTCTAACCTACAAAGCTATTTCTTTTTTTTTAGGATTCATAACTTACGAACATGCCTTAGCGTAAAAAATAGTGTTGATTATTTATGTTATTTTTGCTATTTTGTTGCAAACTACACCCGGATCCGACCCGAATCCGATCTGACCACGTACTATATGGATCAACGTATCGGATTTGGATCAGATGAATGAAACCCGATCTGATCTGATCCGAATCCGGTGATGATCCGAACGGATTTGGATCGGATCTGGATCTCATTTCTCGTGGTCGGATCTGGATCGGGAAGGGCCTGATCCGATCCGGATCCGATCCGTTGCCATCCCTAGAATCAACACGATTTAAGAATAGGAAATGCATAAGAGCCCGCGCAAAGCGCGGGTTACCGACTAGTTACTACATAACATGCTTGCAGCCATTTTGGAATTGCCTATTTGTTGAATTTCCATCTAAGAACAAATTGCGGATATTGAAAAAAGGAAAGAGTGATAAGATAGGTAGGGGAGAGGATTAGTAGTTCGAAAATGTAACGGAAACCCCACTTGCAATCTCGGCGGTTGGATACAAATCCAACGTGATCCAACATCATTTCTTCATCATATAAGTACTTCTTCACTCGTCTCACTTGAGAACCAACACAACACAACACACACAAACCAAATCGCCCCTCAAAACCAATAAAATCGACCAAACGAACGCCGGAAAATCGCCTTACCTACCACCCACCCAATCCTCCGCCGCCGCCGCTGCCGCCATGTTCGGCGATAAAGGTTTGGGCTAAAACCCACTTCAAATTGATCTTTAAATCGATCTTCTGATGTGGGTTTGATCTTGATTTCGCCGATCTTTGATTAATTTTTCAGGGTTCCTCTGCAGGTGGGTTGTTCAGGAACAGCCTCCTGACTGAGTCGCTGGACTTGGACGTGAGGACTCTGCTGGTGGCGAGAGAGAGGGAGAAGATGAAGATTCGGGAGGAGATCATGCAGCGTGCGCTCTTTCGGCGGCAAGAGCTCGAGGCTGAAGTGATCTCCGAGTTGCTGACGGAGACGGATGAGCTCAAACGCCGCCGCATCGCCGCCGCCGGAGAAGGGTTGTCGATGCTGGACACCCGATTTCCTCCGCCGGAAGTTAAGGATGCTCCGGTCTCGAGCAAGCCGGAGGGAGCTGCCTGAGAAGTTCCATTTCAGGGGCAGCCAGGTGCTGCTGCTGCTGCTAAACCAAGCAATGAAGGTCCTAGAAAAGGACATGTTATATCATTGGTGAGTCTTTGAAAATCTAACTATATTTTTATATTGTTTTTGGCTTGGTTTATGTTTATACCTAGGACACACACTGACACTGACACAGCTACACGTGATGAAAATAGTGGGTCTAGTGAATAGTTATGATACCGCGATTTTGTTAGATTGGGCTTATTGTTCGTTTCATTACTCCACTCATATTTAAGTGGATTTGGTTCATTAAATGTGTTGCAACCACTATGAAATTGTCGTTTCTATTTTGATGTTTTGAGTGTGCGCATTGGTGAGGATGTAGTGCCCTGAGAGCACGGGTTGTGCGCTATTATTAATAAGAGAAATATGGAAAGTTGCTATTTTGATTAATTTCTTTCTCTTGAAATTGTAAATTTTGTGTTAGATTGTATGGAAAACAGAATTTCAATCATGATAGAAAATTTGTGAAATTTTATGTTGTCGTTTATATTCTACATGTATCGGTTAGAATATTGGTCATGAGCGGCCTACCTATGTGTGTTTGAATTTTGGCGGTTTGCAAATGACATGTTGTACTATTGGTGAAACTTTTATTAATAAGAGAAATATGGAAAGTTGCTACGTTGATTGATTTCTTTCTCTTGGAATGGTGAATTATGTGTTAGCTTGTGTGAAAAAACAAAATTTCAATCATGATAGAAAACTTGTGAAATTTTCTGTTGTCGTTTATCTTCTACACGTAGAGATTAGAAGATTGATCATGAGCGGCCTACTTGTGCTTGTTTATTCCAAGAGCATGTTTATTCCAAGAGGATGTTAATTCTAGCTTTGTTCCATACTTAGGAAATAATTAAAACACCATTTTATCTAACAATATATTTTTATTCATTAAATTTCCCATCAAGTAGTTTATAGATATTTAATTGTTGTCAATATCAAGCAATTAAACTATGTTTAATGGCCCACTAATTTACTTCACATCTCTCCTCTTCTCTGGTACACGTTGAGTTGTGGGTTAGTGGGTACAGTGGGCAGTTTTTGGAAGTTGGCCACCACTTCCGTCAGTTTTGTGGCAGTTACCACCTTCCGTAAGGGTGGTTAGCTGCTATAAAGGGTGGCTTCGCCATGGTTTACACTACCGTAAACTGGTTTCTTTCATTCTTCTAATCATTCCTCTCTTCAATTCTTAAACACAATGGCGTCTTCATCCACAGGCAAGGGGGAGCAATCTGATGGACAATTATTTGGCTTAGAAGTAGAACTTCTTGCCATGTCTCTCAACGGCTTGGAGGATGATGAGATCTTTCTTTCTGATTCCTCTGTTATAGAGGGCACCAAAATCTGTAAACGAAGCCTCTTTGGTAAATTTGGACAACTAAGCCTCTGAATGCTACTGAAATTCAGAAGGTAATGGAAGTTGTCAGGAATGAACCAAAAGTATTTGAAGTTTTGCCTTTGGGAGAAGGGGTGTTCCAGTTCACTTTTGCTAAGGTTGGCGACATGGATCGTGTGATGTCGGGACAACCATGGCTAATCAACAATATCATGGTTGTTCTGCATATGCCATATACACACCTTTCTTATACTTTACCCAAACAAGCCTTAAGGTTAGAACTCCATCAACAGGCTAAATTTTTGTGAACTGCGATATTTCTCAATTTTTATACAGGAGACTCTAGTCTATGTCATCATGCAAAACTAAAATTTTCAAATAACAAAACTACTAGTATCAAATAACAAAGCCAAATTTGTCTGAAAATAAGGATATGATCATGCAACTGTCTTAAACATGTATGAGAAATCTTTGAGACCTTTGAATTCAGGCTCATGTTCCAAGTTTACAAACCATCAAAATAAAATTTAATTAAAGCAGGTATAGATATTATAGAGAAACTCTAGAGAAGAGATTGGAAGAAAAAAGCTCTAGAAGAAGAAGATTAAGCAATTCATGCGCTCCCATTCACAACACTCCCATCCGACGTTCCCTTTCTCATCAGCATCATCACTTTTTCTGCTCAGCAGCATCAGTCACTTTTCCTTCTATTTCTCTACGCATCTTGTTCCCATCGCCGCCAAACCTAGCAGTATCAGTCTTTGTCTTTATAGTAACGAGACCACCGCCATTTTTATGCAAATTAGCCTTGTGTGTCCTACCAGCGCAATGTGCATCCATCGACAACTTGTTCACAGTTCCAATGCTACAGATCACGCACCAGCACTTGAAATAATTCCTAAACTCAGCCGGCATCTCTTTTTCACTCTCCTCCTCCTCCTCATCATCATCATCAACATCGACGTTCACCCTTTTAGAATCCTCAGCGGTGACTCCATTGAGTATTTCCAATAAACCCTTCTTCTTCTGATTTGCCTTCTCATTGTTAGTAGTTTGAAAAATCTGTTCACTTGAGTTTCACTTGAGTTTGAAAAATCTGTCCACTGGCTGATGTGCTGCTGCCGCCTTTGGAGAGAGCATGTTCCCTTGACTCCTTTGACTTGTGCTTCTTTCCATTGAGATTCTCCACAAGACCTCGCTCGCTGGAGGGGGTTACCTGGCATAGTCTACACTTGTACTCCACATCCAGGTTTCTGTTTGCGTTGTTGTCCACAGAAGGGGAGTTGTTATCAGCACCTTTAGTTATTAGGGTTTTGAATTTGCGCTTGGCAGGAGCAGCAGTAGTAGCCATATGAGTAGTAGGCTTAGCCTGCATCGAATAAATAACTACTATCAATGACGACAAGAAGAAAAAAGTATAGCAATCTAATAGTACAAATAAGAGTAATTACAGCTGATTCAAATGAAGATTTACCAGTAATTGAATTGGGATAAGAGGCCGAATGTTGCACCTAATTCTAGTTCATTACCAATGCATTTCGTTTCTATTACTTGAGAATCTTATCACAGTAATGCCAGAGAAGAGACTTGTATCATAAAGAATCACGAGCAAAAGAAATCTATTCTCACTAGAAGGTTTTCGATAAAATGCATTACAAGAAGAAAGGGAAGAACCACATAAGAATGACACTGTGGCATAGGGAAAATAAAAGCTAGAGTTTGCTTGAAAGCTGAATTCAGCAGTCTGATGAAGTATTTGATCCTAGCAAGTAACTAAATGGTGGTAACAGGGTTCAAAAGGCTCCCAAAAAACTCAATTAATCAAGAATTAACCAAGTTCATGTAATGTGTAAGTCTAAAAAAAAGGTCCATGCAATGTCTATTCCCCTCGAATGGCGTGGTCAGGTTTGCTTACAAAATCTATGTTTGTTGACTTTTTTATATATATTAAAACAAGCGCATCATATCAATACCTCTAATGTGGCTAGTTTTTTCTACTATTAGGCAAACATACTCCATTTTCTAAAAATATAATACATTCCACAATATATTAAACATCCTTAAACACCAATGTATTAGACAAAAACAATCAGGAGTAAGAAGCAGTATTATATGTGGCCTAAACTCATGAAAGAAAAAAATATATTCACATAACCCTAAACATAAATAAAATGGAGTAATGAAGCCCACTCCATTTTCATTATCTCCTACAAAAGTGCAATTGCACCTTGAGTTCACCGTGAAGGACTGACATTACCTAGAGCGGATGGGTGCCCTAATGATCACACATCTGAGTACGAGCTCTCCGGGTAAAACTTGTTCTGATATTTATAGTCATCTTCAACATTTAACTGCGGCCCTTCTACTACTTAAGCTTACAATAAATGAATGACGAAAAATGAAATAAGAGAAAGAGTGGCGCACATGCTGTCATTTAACTCAATATATGAGGATCATTTTGACCGTTGGTTTCTTCTGTATATCAAGGGTAAATAAAACTCTAAGTTACCTAATTCACACAATTAAGAGCCTTACGGTTGTTCAATGGATTCTCTCTTTTCTTTTTGGTATCCTTCTCTGGTTTATTCTTTTTTGTTCTTGAGTGTTTTTGCACAAACACCAAGGCCAAGGGTTTTTCACAATAAAGTTGACCAATCCTACCTAGCTCAGTACCATTAGGGCATCTATATTTAGAACAACAAAACAGTTCAATCGAGCTTTTGTGGTGGATAGGCTCTGAATATATGTGATGGCACATACATCGTTTACACATATGCTACGAACATACCATGATGACATCAATAATCAGCAACAGCAAACTAGCATAATTCTTGAACAAAGGCGACGAGAGTTAGGAAAATATGCACCCAATACACTTTCATACGCTCAGGCGAAACTCATTGACTCTCTTATCCTAAATGAGTATCAAAATGGATTACTAAGCTGGTCCCAAACAATGTTCCAGATTACTATATCTATTCAACTCTATAGGACAATTACGCGACAAGTTAAACCACAACTTTGATGAATAAATATACTTATTGAGATTATTTACTTATTGATAAATAAATATATAATTCGTTTATCGATAAATAAATTTTTATTCTTTTAATTGTTTTTTTTCTTTCACATTTACATTTTTCTCCTATGATTAGTTATTTTACATCTAATGTAAAAATGTTCTTAGAATGCAATCGATGAAACTCAAAAGAGTTGTACGTATGTAGACTAAGTAAATTATTGTAATTAGTATGTACATATATGAAACTACTAATAAGAATGCATATATCAAATGCTTAGAGTCTTAGAAAATGTACCTAACCCACACTTCAAACTATACATATAGTTTTAAAGTCTTGGTGATAAATAATCCATTCTACAATATCTTTGTTAATATTCAAATTGGTGGCTTCCAATCACAAGTCAAAACCATCAACAAAATTGACTTTGACAGACCAAATAAGGAGATTTATATGTGAGCATAAGAGGAACATTCAAGTTCTACGCAATGATCAGACATTCAAGTTCTTATGCTCACATATAAATCTCCTTATTTGGTCTGTCAAAGTCGATTTTGTTGATGGTTTTGACTTGTGATTGGAAGCCACCAATTCGAATATTAACAAAGATATTGTAAAATGGATTATTTATCACCAAGACTTTAAAACTATATGTATAGTTTGAAGGGTGGGTTAGGTACATTTTCTAAGACTCTAAGCATTTGATACATGCATTCTTATTAGTAGTTTCATATATGTACATACTAATTACAATAATTTACTTAGTCTACATACGTACAACTCTTTTGAGTTTCATCGATTGCATTCTAAGAACATTTGTACATTAGATGTAAAATAACTAATCATAGGAGAAAAATGTAAATGTGAAAGAAAAAAAACAATTAACAAGATAAAAATTTATTTATCGATAAACGAATTATATATTTATTTATCAATAAGTAAATAATCTCAATAAGTATATTTATTCATCAAAGTTGTGGTTTAACTTGTCGCGTAATTGTCCTTTAGAATTGAATAGATATAGTAATCTGGAACATTGTTTGGGACCAGCTTAGTAATCCATTTTGATACTCATTTAGGATAAGAGAGTCAATGAGTGTCGCCTGAGCCTATGAAAGTGTATTGGGTGCATATATTCCTAACTCTCGTCGCCTTTGTTCAAGAATTATGCTAGTTTGCTGTTGCTGATTATTGATGTCATCATGGTATGTTCGTAGCATATGTGTAAACGATGTATGTGCCATCACATATATTCAGAGCCTATCCACCACAAAATCTCGATTGAACTGTTTTGTTGTTCTAAATATAGATGCCCTAATGGTACTGAGCTAGGTAGGATTGGTCAACTTTATTGTGAAAAACCCTTGGCCTTGGTGTTTGTGCAAAAACACTCAAGAACAAAGAAGAATAAACCAGAGAAGGATACCAAAAAGAAAAGAGAGAATCCATTGAACAACCGTAAGGCTCTTAATTGTGTGAATTAGGTAACTTAGAGTTTCATTTACCCTTGATATACAGAAGAAACCAACGGTCAAAATGATCCTCATATATTGAGTTAAATGACAGAATGTTCGTCACTCTTTCTCTTATTTCATTTTTCGTCCTTCATTTATTGTAAGCTTAAGAAGTAGAAGGGGCGCAGTTAAATGTTGAAGATGACTATAAACATCAGAACAAGTTTTACCCGGAGAGCTCATACTCAGATGTGTGATCATTAGGGCACCCATCCGCTCTAGGTAATGTCAGTCCTTCACGGTGAACTCAAGGTGAAATTGCACTTTTGTAGGAGATAATGAAAATGGAGTGGGCTTCATTACTCCATTTTATTTATTTTTTGGGTTATGTGACTATCTTTTTTTCTTTCCTGAGTTTAGGACACATATAATACTGCTTCTTACTCCTGATTGTTTTTTGTCTAATACATTGGTGTTTAAGGATGTTTAATATATTGTGGAATGTATTATATTTTTAGAAAATGGAGTATGTTTGCCTAACAGTAGAAAAAACTCGCCACATTAGAGGTATTGATATGAGGCATTTTTTTTAATATATATAAAAAGATTCAACAAACATAGATTTTGTAAGCAAACCTGACCACGCCATTCGAGGGGAATAGACATTGCATGGACCTTTTTTTTAGACTTACACATTACATGAACTTGGTTAATTCTTGATTAATTGAGTTTTTGGGTAGCCTTTTGAACCCTGTTACCACCATTTAGTTACTTGCTATTTGGATCAAATACTTCATCAGACTGCTGAATTCAGCTTTCAAGCAAACTCTAGCTTTTATTTTCCCTATACCACAGGGTCATTCTTATGTGGTTCTTCCCTTTCTTCTTGTAATGCATTTTATCGAAAACCTTCTAGTGAGAATAGATTTCTTTTGCTTGTGATTCTTTATGATACAAGTCTCTTCTCTGGCATTACTGTGATAAGATTCTCAAGTAATAGAAAAGAAATGCATTGGTAATGAACTAGAATTAGGTGCAACATTCGGCCTCTTATCCCAATTCAATTACTGGTAAATCTTCATTTGAATCAGCTGTAATTACTCTTACTTGTACTATTAGATTGCTATACTTTTTTCTTCTTGTCGTCGTTGATAGTGGTTATTTATTCAATGCAGGCTAAGCCTACTACTCATACGGCTACTACTGCTGCTCCTGCCAAGCGCAAATTCAAAACCCTAATAACTAAAGGTACTGATAACAACTCCCCTTCTGCGAACAACAACGCAAACAGAAACCTGGATGTGGAGTACAAGTGTAGACTATGCAGAAGAAGAAAATGTTAGGTGATGATGCAGGAGGCCCTTCCCAGAAGAAAATGTTAGGAAACTCAAGTGAACAGATTTTTCAAACTACTAACAATGAGAAGGCAAATCAAAAGAAGAAGGGTTTATTGGAAATACTCAATGGAGTCACCGCTGAGGATTCTAAAAGGGTGAACGTCGATGTTGATGATGATGAGGAGGAGGAGGACGAGCAGGAGGAGGAGAGTGAAGAAGAGATGCCGGATGAGTTTAGGAATTATTTCAAGTGCTGGTGCGTGATCTGTAGCATTGAAACTGTGAACAAGTTGTCGATGGATGCACATTGCGCTGGGAGGACACACAAGGCTAATTTGCATAAAAATGGCGGTGGTCTCGTTACTATAAAGACAAAGACTAATACTCCTAGGTTTGGCGGCGATGGGAACAAGATGAGTGGAGAAATAGACGGAAAGGTAACTGATGCTGCTGAGCAGAAAAAGTGATGATGCTGATGAGAAAGGGATCATCGGATGGGAGTGTTGTGAATGGGAGTGCATGAATTGCTTAATCTTCTTCTTCTAGAACTTTTTTCTTCCCATCTCATCTCTAGAGTTTCTCTATAATATATATACCTGCTTTAATTAAATTTTATTTTGATGGTTTGTAAACTTGGAACATGAGCCTGAATTCAAAGGGCTCAAAGATTTCTCATACATGCTTAAGACAGTTGCATGATCATATCCTTATTTTCAGACAAATTTGGCTTTGTTATTTGATACTTGTAGTTTTGTTATTTGAAAATTTTAGTTTTGCATGATGACATAGACTAGAGTCTCCTGTATAAAAATTGAGAAATATCGCAGTTCACAAAAATGAGCCTGTTGATGGAGTTCTAACCTTAAGGCTTGTTTGGGTAAAGTATAAGAAAGGTGTGTATATGGCACATGCATAACAACCATGTTATTGTTGATTAGCCATGGTTGTCCCGACATCACACGATCCATGTCGCCAACCTTAGCAAAAGTGAACTGGAACACCCCTTCTCCCAAAGAGAAAACTTCAAATCCTTTTGGTTCATTCCTGACAACTTCCATTGCCTTCTGAATTTCAGTAGCATTCATAGGCTTAGTTGTCCAAATTTACCAAAGAGGCTTCGTTTACAGATTTCGGTGCCCTCTATAACAGAGGAATCAGAAAGAAAGATCTCATCATCCTCCAAGCCGTTGAGAGACATGGCAAGAAGTTCTGCTTCTAAGCCAAATAATTGTCCATTTTGTGGATGAAGACGCCATTGTGTTTAACTTGAAGAGAGGAATGATTAGAAGAATGAAAGAAACCAGTTTAGGTAGTTTAAACCAATGAAGGTAGTGTAAACCATGGCGAAGCCACCCTTTATAGCAGCTAACCACCCTTACGGAAGGTGGTAACTGCCACAAAACTGACGGAAGTGGTGGCCAACTTCCAAAAACTGCCAACTGTACCCACTAACCCACAACTCAACGTGTACCAGAGAAGAGGAGAGATGTGAAGTAAATTAGTGGGCCATTAAACATAGTTTAATTGCTTGATATTGACAACAATTAAATATCTATAAACACTTGATGGGAAATTTTATGAATACAAATATATTGTTAGATAAAATGGTGTTTTAATTATTTCAATCATTATGTTGTCGGTTATCCCTCCAATCGTAGCGGTTAGAGGTCAATTGATCTCAGGCGGCCTATGCATGTTTGAATCTTAGCGGTTAGCAAACGACTAGTTATATCATTGGTGAATCTTGAAAATCCAACTATTTCTTTAAATTAGCTCATGGTCTTCCTTTTTCCAAGATTGTTTGGCTCTGTTCATACCTACCACGCACACACTGACATTAATACATCCACATGTAATGAAGGAATGTGATATTTAAGAATTAGATTAAAACCTCGATAACCAATTGAATAACAATTCTATGGATATTGCAGAAAAAGTACCTATAACCTAATACACCTAAAAAAAACTCAGTTTCTCTAAAAAAACAAGCAAAAAAACCTCAGCAACTCAATTCACAACAGACAAAAAGGATAGCTATAGAATATAGCAACTAAGTCAAATGGCTTATCATCTCTTTAACAATCGAGTTGGTATACTTCTTCCTTTGTTCAACTCAAGAGGCGCTTCGAAAGTTTAATGATTCGAGAACTCGGGAAGGAAGCTTCTAGCTCCCTTGTCTCACTCAAATACCAAGATGGAATGAGTTACAATTTTGATAAGCAAATAACCTTGTCAAATGAATATTTTTTCCGGTTCCCATTTTGGCAAAGGGGCTAAATAAATAACCTCGTTAAATGCAATAACGATTTATATTTTCAATCAATAAAGACCCCATGTAGATACAAAATAATAATCATTAAAATTCATAACATATATATACTAAAAAAATTCCAATCAATAATTTGCATACAATAAGTCAATTATTCACACGAAACAGCGCTCAAAAGTTGTTTCCGTTTTCCTTGTACTAGAATGTATCCCATCGTAAGATTCAAACCAAACTTTTCCTTCACTCAAGCATGCATTTTCTTTTTCGTAGAACTTGAATGTTCCTCTTATGCTCACATATGAATCTCCTTATTTGGTCTGTCAAAGTCGATTTTGTTGATGGTTTTGACTTGTGATTGGAAGCCACGGATTTGAATATTAACAAAGATATTGTAGAATGGATTATTTATCAAACCAAGACTTTAAAACTATATGTATAGTTTGGAATGGGGGTTAGGTACATTTTCTAAGATTCTAAGCATTTGATACATGCATTCTTATTAGTAGTTTCAGATATGTACATACTAATTACAATAATTTACTTAGTTTGCATATGTACAACTCTTTTGAGTTTCATCGATTGCAGTATAAGAACATTTGTACATTAGATGTAAAATAAATAATCATACGAGAAAAATGTAAATGTGAAAAAAAAACTATCAACCAAATAAAATTTATTTATCGATAAACGAATTATATATATATTTATCAACAAGTAAATAATCTCACTAAGCCAAAAAAAGATTATAGTTCCAAGAATATTCGTTTATCGAGGTTTTCGTATGTTAAATTATTTGTCAAAAACAATTGATCATGAGTGTCTACCTACGCATGTCTGGAAACTTAGCGTTTAGCAAACGACAAGTAATACGTCTTGAAAAATACAAAAGTTGCAATCTTAATTGATTTTATTGTCTTGGAAATGGTGGTATTTGTATTAAATCTATATCTATATAAAAGCAAAGCTATGAGAGAGGTTTAACCTCCTCATGCCACATAAGATTCAAGAAAAACTCTCAATATGCCATATGTTATGTTATGTGGCATAAGTAACAAATTATATCTTAACAACTCAACTTTTAATGACATGTCAAACATATATATCCAATTAAATTCTGCCACCTCAAATTTAAGTGACATCTGATACTTAGAAAATTGCATTTCCTTTCATCTTTCCACATCCTTGAATAAAAAATTCAACATCCTTTTCATTTTTCCAAGCATTGATAATTTAAAAGTGATAAATTCTTTTTGTTTTCCAATATCCAGTTCAATGAATCATATGCCAAAAGAATAGCTCCAGTTAAATGAATCCAATGTCAAAAGAATTATCTCACTGTTTTTTTTAATTAAAACAATTTATATTTTAATTGATTTTTTTTTCTAAATTGTAATTATTTAACAATGAATGGACAAGAGCTCAGAAAATTAGGATGGCTACCCTTAAGCAAGCTTTAGCAAACCACCATTTAAAAATTCTTTTTGTTTTCCAATGTCCAGTTCAATGAATCATATGTCAAAAGAATAGCTCCAGCTAAATAAATCCAATGTCAAAAGAATTGTCTCACAATTATTTTAATTACAACAATTTATATTTTAATTGAATTTTTTTCTTCTAAATTATAATTATTTAACAATGAATGGACAAGCGCTCAGAAAATTAAGATGTCTACCCTGAAGCAAGATTGAGCAACCCACCATTTTAAAATTAAAAAACATTTCAACATCCTTGAATAAATAATTCGACTTCCTTTTCATTTTTCTAAGCATTGATAATTTAAAAGTGATAAATTCTTTTTGTTTTCCAATATCCAGTTCAGTGAATCATATGTCAAATGAATAGCTACAGTTAAATGAATCATATGTCAAAAGAATTCTCTCATAGTTTTTTTAGTTACAACAATTTATATTTTAATTGAATTTTTCTTCTAAATTATAATTAGTCAACGATGAAAGGACAAGCACTCAGAAAATTGTGATGTCTACCCTTAAGCAAGCTTGAGCAAACCACCATTTAATATGAAAAAACATTACATTTTTGTCCACCAAATATCAATGTTGGAGAGCATACCAATATGTTTTTAAGCTTCTTGCTTAACAGCTCCAGTTAAATGAATCATATGTCAAAATAATTCTCTCACATTTTTTTAATTAAAATAATTTATATTTTAATTGATTTTTTGTCTTCTAAATTATAAGTATTTAAATATGAATAGACAAGCTTTCAGAAAATTAGGATGTCTAAACAAGCTTGAGCAAACCACCATTTAAAAATAAAAAACGTGACTTTCTCTTCACCAAATCTTAATGTTGGAGAGCATGCCAACATTTTTTAAGCTTCTTTAACTATAATTTTTTGTTATAATAAAAATAAGAAACTTCCAAAAGAACAAAAAAACAAAGTTGTTATGCTTTTGAAACAATATTTAATGTTTTAAACGATAAAAAAATATTTTTTAACTTCTTCCATAACTGTGATTTTTTCATTATAATAAAAGAACGACTTTAAAAAAAATAACGCATTTATTTAAATTAAATTTTTCCTTTTTGTTAAAAAAATAGTAAACAAGTATTTAAAAATATTAGGAAATTTGCTTCAAGAGAATGAAGAATAAATTAAATAAATCAAGTACTTTTAAACCTTTTATATGTTTTCTTTTTTTGTTGAACAAGTATAATTATTTGTTTATAAGGATCCACATGTGTATTTCTTTTCCTCTTTTGCGTATTCATTACCTACTACAGTCATATTTTATTGATAGACCAGAACCAATCACTCACTGAGAGAGAGAGAGAGGGATATGGGAACCACCAGACTCCTACAGAACCAGCACCAGCGCCGCCCCAATCGACCCACCGGTTCGCCACTCAAAGAGAGGGATCTGAGTTCCATTGGTCGCTGCCCAAATCGATTCGTTTCTCGATTAATGGCAATTTGGGATGAAGGAGAGTAGGACAAGGAGGGAGAAGGAGAGCTTGATGATTGCGGCGATTTGGGGCTACAAATTTGCAGATGGAGCGTAGAAGAAGGATAAGAGGAAGTGGGGAAAAAGAGGAAGAGGGGAGAGAGAGATTAGGGTTAGAAATGAATGCGATAGGGGTTAGGATATATACAAGGGGGTAACTTTGCAATATTTCAAGGGTAAACGGTATTTTTCTCCGTACTGTTAGTCAACCGTCAGCCTCCATCCAAAACAAGGTGCAGATGATCTTTTTCCAGAACACAGGGTAGCGGAGTGAAATTAAGTCTAAAATCAGGAGTGGTTAGTGTCTTTTACCCTATAATCTATTAATATTGCTGACAATATGACATAATTTTAACAAAGGTAAGCAATAGAATTGATGTTACCTATATCACTTCCACATTGGTACTTACTGATTAATCCAACTAGAATTTTATATGACAATTATTCTATACATGGCTTACAAGTAAAATTTTATTAACTTTTACTGTTCAGAATGTTCGAGCTTCGATGTCCATTATAATTATGTGCTACAAGTAGTTGTCAATCGGAGACCGATACGAAATAAGTCATGATTTAAGAAAGCTAAATTACATTTTCAGAGCCCGCGCCATGGCGCGGGGTAAAGACTAGTGTCTATAAAAGAGAAAAATTGCAATCATGCAATACCCATAAGAAAGAATACTCGTGAAACAGTATGCTATCGTTTTCCCTCCATCAATCGTAGCGGTTGCAAGATCAATTGATCCAGAGCACTACATATGTTTGAATGTTAGCGGTTACTAACAAGGGGTCAAGAATACCTTTCAGATTCAAAGTTGTGGTTTAATTTGTAGCGTAATTGTCCTTTAGGATTGGAATAGATATAGTAATCTGGAACATTGTTTGGGACCAGCATAGTAATCCATTTTGATACTCTTTTAGGATAAGAGAGTCAATGATTGTCGCCAGAGCCTATGAAAGTGTATTGGGTGCATATTTTCCTAACACTTGTCGCCTTTGTTCAAGAATTATGCTAGTTTGCTGTTGCTGATTATTGATGTTATCACGGTATGTTCTTAGCATATGTGTAAACGATGCATGTGCCATCACATATATTCAAAGCTTATCCACCACAGAAGCTCGAATGAACTGTTTTGTTGTTCCAAATATAGATTCCCTAATGGATACTGAGCTAGGTAGGATTGGTCAACTTCATTGTGAAAAACCCTTAGGGTTTGTGCAAAAACACTCAAGAACAAATAAGAATAAACCAGAGAAGGATACCAAAAAAAACAGAGAGAGAGAGAATCATTTGAACAACCGTAAGGCTCCTAATTGTATGAATTAGGTAATTTAGAGTTTCATATACCCTTGTTCTACAAAAGAAACCAACAGTCAAAATGATCCTCATACATTGAGTTAAATGACAGCATGTGCGTCACTATTTCTCTTGTTTCATTTTCCGTCCTTCATTTATTGTAAGCTTAAGTATTAGAAGAGACGCAGTTAAATGTTGAAGATGACTATAAACATCATAACAAGTTTTTCCCGGAGAGCTCATACTCAGATGTGTGATCATTAGGGCACCCATCCGCTCTAGGTAATGCCAGTCTTTCAAGGTGATCTCAAGGTGCAAGTGCACTTTTGTAGGAGATAATGAAAATGGAGTGGGCTTCATTAGAAGTCTGTTTTTACAGATCTTACGTAATTTCAACTGATTTGGTGTTTCATTTTATTTATTTTTTGGGTTATGTGAATATCCTTTTTTTCTTTCCTGAATTTAGGCCACATATAATACTGCTTCTTACTCCTGTATTGTTTTTGTCTGATACATTGGTGTTTAAGGATGTTTATATATTGTGGAATGTAATATATATTAGAAAATGTACTATGTTTGCCTAATAGTAGAAAAAACTCACCACATTAGAGGTACTGATATGAGGCGTTTGTTTTAACATATAAAAAAAATTCAACAAACATACATTTTGGAAGCAGACCTGTTCAGGCCATTCGAGGGGAATAGACATTGCATGGACCTTTTTTTAGACTTACACATTGCATGAACTTGGTTAATCTTGATCTAATCGAGTTTTTGGGGAACCTTTTGAACCCTGTTACCACCATTTAGTTACTTGCTATTTGGATCAAATACTCCATCAGACTGCTGAATTCAGCTTTCAAGCAAACTCTAGCTTTTATTTTCCCTATACCACACACTCAATCTTATGTGGTTCTTCCCTTTCTCCTTGTAATGCATTTTATCGGAAACCTTCTAGTCAGAATAGATTTCTTTTGCTCGTGAATATTTATGATAGAAGTCTCTTCTCTGGCATTACTGTGATAAGATTCTCAAGTAATAGAAACGAAATGCGTTGGTAATGAATTAGAATTAGGTGCAACATTCTGCCTCTTATCCCAATTCAATTAATGGTAAATCTTCATTTGAATCAGCTGTAATTACTCTTATTTGTACTATTAGGTTGCTATACTTTTTTCTTCTTGTCGTCGTTGATAGTGGTTAATTATTTGATGCAGTTTAAGCCTACTACTCATATGGCTACTACTGTTGCTCCTGCCAAGCGCAAATTCGAAACCCTAATAACTAAAGGTGCTGATAACAACTCCCTTTCTGCGGACAACAACGCAAACAGAAACCAGAATGTGGAGTACAAGTGCAGACTATGCCAGGTAACCGCCACCTGCGAGCGAGGTCTTGTGGAGCATCTCAATGGGAAGAAGCACAAGTCAAAGGAACATGCACTCTCCAAAGGCGGCAGCAGCACATCAGCCAGTGGTGATGATGCAGGAGGCCATTCCTTGAAGAAAATGTATGGAAACTCAAGTGAAAAGATTTTTCAAACTACTAACAATGAGAAGGCAAATCAGAAGAACAAGGGTTTATTGGAAAACTCGATGGAGTCACCGCTGAGGATTCTAAAATGGTGAACGTCGATGTTGATGATGATGATGAGGAGGAGGAAGAGGAGGAGAGTGAAAAAGAGATGCCGGCTGAGTTCAGGAATTATTTCAAGTGCTGGTGCGTGATCTGTAGCATTGGGACTGTGAACAAGTCGTCAATGGATGCACATTGCACTGGGAGGACACACAGGGCTAATTTGCTTAAAAATGGCGGTGGTCTCATTTCTATAAAGAGAAAGCCTAAGAATGCTAGGTTTGGCGGCGATGGGAACAAGATGAGGGGAGAAACAGAAGGAAAGGTGGCTGATGCTGCTGAGCAGAAAAAGTGATGATGCTGATGAGAAAGGGATCGTCGGATGGGAGTGTTGTGAATGGGAGCGCATGAATTGCTTAATCTTCTTCTTCTAGAGCTTTTTTTTCTTCCCATTTCATCTCTAGAGTTTTTCTATACTATCTATACGTGCTTTAATTAAATTTTATTTCGATAGTTTGTAAACTTGGAACATGAGCATGAGTTCAAAGGGCTCAAAGATTTCTCCTCCATGTTTAAGACAGTTGAAACTTCTTCCCGATTCTTTCAAAGAGACAATCGGTAGACAAGACGAATTAGATCAAATGAGGAATAGAGGTACGGATAACTAGTGATCCATCGTTTATCATATCCATATTTTCAGACAAATTTGGTTTTGCTATTTCATAGTATTTTTGTTATTTGAAAATTTTAGTGTTTGTGTGATGACATAGACTAGAGTCTCTTGTATGAAAATTGAGAAATATCGCAGTTCACAAAAATGAGCCTGTTGGTGGAGTTCTAACCTTAAGGCTTGTTTGGATAAAGTATAAGAAAGATGTGTATATGGCATATGGATTGTATTAAATGTGAACATGTTGCTTATGCGGTACACAAACGTGGTACATGAGACAACATGTATAATTTGCCTATATACATACCTCCTTATACCTTCCCCAAACAAGGCTTAAGAGTAATGATCTCAGTCTTGGATACTGGAATTCTGAACAACCACCTGGATGTGCCATGTTTGTCAACAATGGCAATATCATGGTCAGACGCGTCACCACATTTGTGTGTCATAGAAATTTCATTTCAGACCCTGGTTGCTATGGTTGAATGCAACTCACCCCTAACTAATCTATTTTTGAGAATTACATCATACATTTGGGTTCAAACAGGGACCTCGTGCCGGGGTTTCAAAGGCTCTACTACTGCGCTAACACTCATTTGCACCCCTTAACTAATCGTTGCAGCACAATATAGTGAATTGGTAAACTGGGCTACCATTAATCGACTGCAAACTTCATTCAGCACACACCACATACTATCAGCTTTCTTCACGTGAACTATCTTTTCAAAAAAAATACCAGTGGATGGATAACATGACACAAAGTTGGATTTGTATAAAATTATTTGTCTTCTACTTGGTATTATTGTGCACAACTGCACATGTATTGTAGTACAACGGTGATTTTAGATGATCGTAAAGCATTGTAGTGCGATAGTACTACTAGACTAGTAGTGTGTAGCTCCCTCTGTATAAAGGAACATTCCCTTAGTTAAGAGTCATCTCTCTTTTACACTAGTAAGTGTGTAGTTCCTTCTGTATAAAGGAACATTCCCTTAGTTAAGAGTCATCTCTCTTTTGCATCTTCTTCTCTCTAGTACTGCGTTCTCTCTACTAATATCAGATTTGAGAGTTGAAAAGAAATGTGTGTTCCTATTTCACTCAGGAATGGTAGAATTTGAAAAATAGGGAAAGAATCGTTGAGTTCTATAGTATGCTTCCATGTGATTGTGCTCGACGAGTTTACTAATGTGGCAAGAAGATTCGTCCTTTCTTTACAACAGGGAGACTGGGAGAGGAACCTGCCTATTGGGTCAGGAGCAATTGCTCTCTACTTGCTGATACAATGTCATTCTCACTGAATCCAATTCTGGACGCAAGCAATCGGCATCTAAGCGCGATGATCATATTATGATGCCAATTGGGTGGCCATGAACCAAATAGATGTGTCGTCTAGAGTTGGGGACGTAGTATAAAGCAGGATGATAGGAAGAACCAATACAAAGCATGAGGAACATAATCCCTCATAAGAAAAGCCGTACTTATATACTAATAGAGTTTGGTCATTGGTGTGTTTTTACTGATTCAATGAGTAATTTTAGCGGACTAGCAGCCCTTAGATAAGCAAAGATTTAAAAGTTTGTGTTCCTTCCCTACTTACTTTTGTATCATCGACAACGCTGTTGATTTGGTGGAGAGTGACTTCAGCCACAGTTTAATGATTTAATCCAGTGGTATACAACAGAGAAAGTGTCTGCATGGGTTAAAGACAAAAAATAAACTATACTGGGACTACATTTGTTTCTCTGAATCTTCTTAGTGCACTGTTCAATGAATCACTTCTGACTCGGTGATTTGGCTAGTAAAACAATGACCCTCCAAAGGAGAGATTCAGGAGAAATAGATCTAGTTTGAGTTATGCTGCAAAGTTGGGACGGTTACGAGGATGAAGATCTGCAGTTTATGGCTCCACCTACTGAGCTTGGCGACTGAGAACTCGCAATGCTTTTAGTTTTTGGGTATATATTAATTCTTTCTCACTGTGGATAAGGACCAACAAGGCTATAAGTTTTGAAATTGATTTGTCAACACCACACTGCAATTCATACGGTCATACTCTGACCGTCTGGCGCAGATGCTAGGAAGCATGGACACCCCCAAAATTGAGGTCATGCCCGTGTCGGACACTCGTACGACACTCCAAAATACGTGTCCGGCAGGCGTGTTCGGGTAGAATGGAGAGTTTTATTAGACTGGACACTTGGGGAAACACTTAAGGGACATGCCTGCGACAACAGACGTCCCTTTGTGTTTATTTTGACTTCCACACGGGTTGTTTAATGAAAATTTTAAACTTTAAATGGGTTAAAATGTAATTAGGCAAAAGTAGGATAAAATATATTATATTATATAATGATTGAAATATATATATATATATACATATATGTACATATTAGAATAATTGTTCATGTATCCCTGTCGTGTCATCTACTAATTTGTTTGAAAATGGCTTTTTTATGTCTGTTCCCGTATCATATCAGACACTCATATCTCGATCCGTGCTTCTTAGGTTTGCGCTTTACTTTGGAAGGTGCCGCATCTGTCATAAGGCTAGCCAGTGGTAAACCTAAGGAATCATGTCTCTGAGGTGAACAATAAAACCTCCACACAGCCACATAAATTATCTGAACCCAACTCCGAGGAATCAGATAATAGTCCATAAGTTATCTAAATTATTATGCTATCACATACTCGAGTGAACAGAACTACAGGTACAGGTACATTCAGTGACTGTATAAAAGTGCGTAGGGGGATTTTAAACGCAAACAGGGAGTATTTCTGATGCACACTAGACAAGATGATTTATAATAGAACTTGCAGGTTTGAGCACACACACGACTTTTGGGAACACATATATCTATACCAGTAATTTAAGATCTATAGAAACTATCCCAGGGCCTCGTTTTGGTAAGGTATAAGAAGAGGGGCACAAGGATATACCTGTTGTTTCGAATCCAGCATGTGGGAAAAGGGAATTGAGACAAGCTTAACTTATCCTCCCATATACCGCTCTTCAAATTCTGCCTATAATCTGATATAAGTGAGATAAAAGGAGTCTGGGATATGTTATTTATCACATATCCTGCACCGTATCCTGCCTAAACCTAACACTATAAAACAAAATTCCGTATTCTGCCTTATCCCACAACAATAACATTTACCTCGTATCCTAGTATATCATATTCCCCTTTTTTTTGTACCTTAACCAAACGAGATAGCCTTGTTTGGGTAAGGTATACGGAGGGGTATAAGGATATGTTATACCTTATCCCCCAACAATAATATCCTACCTCTTATCTCAGTATGTCATATCCCCCTCTTTCTTGTACCTTACCCAAACGAGGTCAGTACAAGGGAAAGGGTAAAGCAGGAATCTTTTACTGCATCGACCACCCATTTGAGAAATCTTCGTGAAAGCATTTTGGAGTACCAGATTTCGGACAAGATAGCAACCACAATTAAAAAAAAAAAATAAAAAAAAAAAAATAAAAATAGAAAGAATAAACACACACACACACACAAATACTGGAGTTTCAGCAGCAAACCTTATCTAATTTGCACAATATTTCTCAGGATAACCAAATACAGCTCAAATCTGATTGACTTCACTAATCTCATTCAAGATTAACACAGAATATATGGTGTGCCTGCGCTCTTACCCCATAATATATTCTAAAACCCTTTTCTGTTATGGTTTCTTATAAACTTGCACAATCTGATAGTCAAACAGGCTACAGTATAGAATCAATTCTGAAACATAATTCCAGACTTTTGTACCTATTCAGAAAGTACACAAGCATTCCTGAAAACATGAAACATTTTTGCCTACAATGAACGGTACTATGATAATTAAATCTCAGCACCACATTAAACCCACGCAGCGCGCGGGCTAACGACTAGTTTTTTATAATAATCAATATTTGGCATAAGTTAAGTTTTATACATGCATGATAATATATGTCATTTACACACATATCCAATCTCTTATCATGCCTTATCAAATATGTCATTAAATATCCCTGCATCTTATCCCGACTTATATTCGGCTCTAACCAAACACTCAGCAGAAAAATATTTATCATGACTTATTCCAGAGTAATTATTTCACAATATATCAATTTTTATCATTTATCCAAACGAGGCCTTGTGGTAAATGTTATTCTGAGGATGATAAACAATTGTTGACTCCCCAAATAGAGGATAGTAAGGTTTCTCAAAAAAAAAAAACAAATAAATAAATAAATCTCAACAAAACAGAGGATGGTAAGAAACAATCAAGTGGTTGCAGCGTACCAACGAAGAACCTCCCTTACCGATAAAAGGAAACGCAAGAGAGAAAGATCCAAGTGAAAAATGGGATGATCGTCGTGATTAGTAGTACCACTAGTTCGAAAACGTAACGCAAACCCAAATTCAATCTCGGCGGTTGGATACATATCTAAGCTGACCCAACAACATTATGCACCTTCGCTCTTCTCCCTGAGAACAACAAAACAAAATCGCCTCTCTAAACCCCACCACCAACCATCTTTCTCACTCACAGACCTAAACATCGACCAATGCAAATGAGGATCGGGAGAGACGACGCCGGCAAATCGCCTTAACAACCACCCACCCAATCCTCCGCCGATCAAGGTTTGGGCTAAAACCCACTTCAAATTGGTCTTTAAATCGATCTTCTGATGTGGGTTTGATCTTGATTTCTCCGATCTTTGATTAATTTTCTAGGTTCCTCTGCAGGTGGGTTATTCGGAAACAGCCACCGGAGCCTCCTGACTGAGTCGCTGGACTCGGAGGTCAGGAGTCTGATGATGGCGAGAGAGAGGGAGAAGATGAAGATCCGGGAGGAGATCTTGCAGGGTGCGCTCTTGCGGCGGCGAGAGCTCGAGGCTGAGGTGATCTCCGAGTTGCTGATGGAGACGGATG
Source organism: Linanthus parryae (assembly GCA_023055425.1). Lineage (NCBI taxonomy): Eukaryota > Viridiplantae > Streptophyta > Magnoliopsida > Ericales > Polemoniaceae > Linanthus > Linanthus parryae. Next base: position 132,119,414 of record JALGPY010000001.1, read on the forward strand.
AGCTCAAGCGCCGCCGCAACGCCGCCGCCGGAGAAGGGTTGTCGATGCTGGACACGCGATTTCCGCCGCCGGAAGTTAAAGGTGCTCCGGTCTCGAGCAAGCGTGAGATGTTCGGGTTGGGAGTTCATCGTGGGAGCTCGTCGGCGGCGATGAGTCGGCCAGAGGGAGCTGCCGGAGAAGTTCCATTTCAGAGGCAGCCAGGAGCTGCAACTGCTTTTGCGTCTGCTGCTGCTGCTAAACCAAGCAATGAAGGTCCTAGCAAAGGACATGTTGTTGGGATTTTTGGTTGATTCAAAATCCTAGCATGGAATGGTCAAAGGGTAGTTTTTGGAAGTAATTACTTTACTTTGGCAACAAGGAATCTCTTTGATTCCTTGTAGGGGTCTACTTTGACTAATATATTTGGTAGTGTCCTTATTGGGTTAGGAAACAATTCCTTGTTTGTCTTGGATTAGTTTTGGACATTACTTGGGCTCTAAGTCTTTTACTAGTATATAAGTAGATGCTAGGGTCATGACTTGGTGTGTGCTTGTAATTGGGTTGTCTTCTCATCAATAAATTGGTTGGTTTGGTCGTGGATGTAGCTAGTCTCAAAACTAGTGAACCACGTAAATTCTTGTGTTCTTGATCCTACTCTTTGTTTTTCTAGTTGTCTCTTGTTTTCTCGCGTATTGGAATCCTAACAAGTGGTATCAGAGCCTGGTTACGTTGAGATTCAAGAGGAGCTTGGCAATTTCATGATCAAGATTTGTCGGGTTTGATGGGAAGATTGGGTTTCTGCTGGTTGGCCTCTGAAACAGGAGGTGCAAGCACACCAAGCCTTTGTTGGGAGGCTATCGGGTTCCTTGTTGGGGGAGCTATCGGGCTCTTGTTGTGGAGCATTGGAATTGGGGATCTAGTTTTAGTACATCCGGCACGCTTTCGGTTCCATCATGCGTCAATCGATATGGCGTTCTCAACCCGAAGAGTGATCTGGATCTATATCTGGATTTGGCAACTAGGAGGATTCAAGTCTAGGTGGAGGCGACTCGAATCAACTAGCGAATTGAGGGAGAAACGTCATTGGAAGAAGGAGTGTCCCAAGATTTGTTCACTGTAGATCTCGCTTCAGGTGGAGGAGGAGGGACGACCAAGGACGATGTAACTCTCTAGGCCCCTCGGGGGCGGTTTGGGCTCCAGGCATGGAGCATGGGCGCGTGTTATTGGGCATGTAGATTGGTGGTGTGTTATTGTGCACGCATTGGTTGGTAGCGCGATTGGATCTTGGATTGGCGCGCTTCGGTTATCGGTTTTGTGTGCATTGGTGCGGTTGGCGGCGCAAATTAGCATGACATCGTTTGATAGACACTTTGTCGCAAAGTGTCATTGGTACGACGTTGGGTGTATGCATTAGTCATGGTGCATTGAAGAGGCGTTTGTTGAGACGCGTTGGGAGTGTGTTCAATTCCGCATATTGGGAATACACTCGAATTGGGTTTGTTGGATTGATGCGAAGAATTGGTTCGGTAGCTATGGGATTTGAATCAAGGTGGAGGTTTGTTGGGATTTTTGGTTGATTCAAAATCCTAACATGGAATGGTCAAAGGGTAGTTTTTGGAAGTAATTACATTACTTTGGCAACAAGGAATCTCTTTGATTCCTTGTAGGGGTCTACTTTGACTAATATATTTGGTAGTGTCCTTATTGGGTTAGGAAACAATTCCTTGTTTGTCTCGGATTAGTTTTGGACATTACTTGGGCTCCTAGTCTTTTACTAGTATATAAGTAGATGCTAGGGTCATGACTTGGTGTGTGCTTGTAATTGGGTTGTCTTCTCATCAATAAATTGGTTGGTTTGGTCGCGGATGTAGCTAGTCTCAAAACTAGTGAACCACGTAAATTCTTGTGTTCTTAATCTTCTCTTTGTTTGTTCTTGCTTTCTCTTGTTTTCTCGCGTATTGGATTCCTAACACATGTTATATCATTGGTGAGTCTTTGAGAATCCAACTATATTTTTATATTGTTTTGGTTGTGTTTATTCCTGGGACACACACAGTGGCGGAGCCAGGATTTCGTCGAAGGGGGGCACAATTACAGTATTTGTACTTTTAATTAAAGGTATTCCACAATTAAATTTCGAAAAACATGATATAGACCTTCTAGCTTGGTTGGTAGAGCGCTCAGTTATTGACTTTGTCACCAGGGTTCGAGTCCTGGGCATGTCTTAATATTTTTTGTTAAAATTTTTGTGCAAAAAAGAATTTAAAACGCGCTTGGTGAGGGTCAAACCTTCGACTTGCAGATTGTAAGTGGGCGATTTTACCACCTGCGCCGTGGAAGCTTTTGAATTTAGGGGGCGGGGGGCACATTTATATTTTTATAAAGAAACAGTTAATTTTTTTGACAAATTAGGGGATATCTAGCGTTTTCGGAAAATTTGGGGGGGGGGGGGGGGCACGTGCCCCCCGTGCCCCTACATGGCTCCGCCCCTGGACACACACTGACAGTGACACAGCTACATAAGATGAAAAATGGAGGGTCTAATGAATAGGTTATGATACCGCAATTTTGTTGAATTGAGGTTATTGTTCGTTTGATCTTTACTCTACTAATATTTCAGTGGATTTGGTTCATTAAGTGTGTTGCAACCATTATGAAACTGTCGTTCGTATTTTGATGTTTTGAGTGTGCGGATTGGTGAGGAAGTAGTGTCATGAGAGCACGCGTTGTGCACTATTATTAATAAGCGAAATATGAAAAGTTGTTATGTTGATTGATTACTTTCTCTTAGAATGGTGAATTTTGTTGTTAGATTGTGTGAAAAATAATATATTTCAATCGTGATAGAAAACTTGTGAAAAAGGTTATGTTGTCGTTTATCCTCTATATAAACGTAGCGGTTAGAAGATTGGTCTTGAGCGGCCTACCTATGCGTGTTTGAATTTTGGCGGTTTGCAAATGACATGATGTACTATTGGTGAATCTTTTATTATTAAGAGAAATATGGAAAGTTGCTACGTTGATTGATTTCTTTCTCTTGGAATGTTGAATTATGTGTTAGCTTGTGTGAAAAAACAAAATTTCAATCATGATATAAAACTTGTGAAATTTTATGTTGTCATTTATCTTCTACACGTAGAAATTAGAATATTGATCATGAGCGGCCTACCTATGCTTGTTTGAATCTTCGCAGTTTGCAAATGACAAGTTGTACTATTGGTGAATCTTGAAAATAATTCTTAAAATTGGCTTATAGTCTTCATTTCCCAAGATTGTTTGGTTATGTCCCATACGTAGGACACACACGGACGCTGACATAACTGCATTTGATGAAAGGTAGGGATCTTATAGAATTATCGGGAATTATTTGATGAGAGCAATTGATCTTAAGCGGCCAAACTACACTTGTTTGCATATTAGCATTTAGAAAACGACAAGTAATACCAATGACGAGTCTTGAAAATCAATTTTTTTTAAATTGACTTACTGTCTTTACATTTTTAAATTTGTTTGTCATATTCTTACACACGCTGACACTGAACGTCTACAAGTAATGAAAAAGGAGGATCTTCTAGAATCTTTTATTTATTTAATACATATTGATACCATTCTCTTGAAAACGGTGAAAGTCGTTAGACTGTGACAAAAACACAATAACAATCATACATTCATGAAAGAAGACTCATGATTGGTTTTTTGTCGTTATGTTGTTGTTTATTCCTTCAATTGTACTGGTTAGAAGATCAATTAATCATGAGCAAATCACTTAAATTGTTTGAATCTTAGCGGTTAACGAGGGATAAGTTATAATATTGGTGAGTTTTGAATACCCAACATATTTAAATTGATTTATAGTCTCCATTATCCAAGATCATTTGACCATGTCCATACCTAGGACACACACAGTGACACTGATTTATTGTCTCCATTATCTCTCCAATCGTAGCGGTTAGCGGTCAATTGATCTCGGGCAGCCTTCCCTATGCATGTTTGAATCTTAGAGGTTAGAAAACGACTAGTTATATCATTGGTGAATCTTGAAAATCCAACTATCTCTTTAAATTGGCTCATGGTCTTCCTTTTTCCAAGATTATTTGGCTCTGTTCATACCTACCTCGCACACACTAACATTAATACATCCACATGTAATGAAGGAATGTGATATTTAAGAATTAGAGTAACACCTCGATAACCAATTGAATTACAATTCTATGGATATAGCAGAAATAGTACCTTTAACCTAATACATCCAAGAAAAAACCTCAGTTTCTCTAAAAAACCAAAAAAAACAAAACCTTGGAAACTCAATTCACAACGGACAAAAAGGATAACTATAGAAAATAGCAACTTAGTCAAATGACTTATCATCTCTTTAACAATAGAGTTGGTCTACTTCTTCCTTTGTTCAACCCAAGAAACGCTTCGAAAGTTTAATGATTCGAGAACTCGGGAAAGAAGCTTCTAGCTCCCTCGTCTCACTCAACAACCAAGACGGAATGAGTTACAATTTTGATAAGCAAATAACCTTGTAAAATGAATATTTTTTTGCGGTCCCCATTTTGACAAAGGGGCTAAATGAATAACCTCATTAAATGCATTAAAGATTTATATTTTCAATCAATAAAGACCCCATGTAGATACAAAATAATAATCATTAAAATTTATAATATATATATAAATATATATATGTACTAAAAAAATCCAATCAATAATTTTCATACAATAAGTCAATTATTCACACAAAACAACGCTCAAAGTTGTTTGCGTTTTCCTTGTACCAAAATGTATCCCATCGTAAGATCCAAACCAAACTTTTTCTTCACTCATGCATGCATTTTCTTTTGCGTAGAACTTGAATGTTCCTCTTATGCTCACATATAAATCTCCTTATTTGGTCTGTCAAATTCGATTTTGTTGATGGTTTTGACTTGTGATTGGAAGCCACAAATTTGAATATTAACAAAGATATTGTAGAATGGATTATTTATCACCAAGACTTTAAAACTATATGTATAGGATGAAGTGTGGGTTAGGTATATTTTCTAAGACTCTAAGCATTTGATACATGCATTCTTATTAGTAGTTTCATATATGTACATACTAATTACAATAATTTACTTAGTCTACATACGTACAACTCTTTTGAGTTTTATCGATTGCATTCTAAGAACATTTGTACATTAGATGTAAAATAACTAATCATAGGAGAAAAATGTAAATGTGAATGAAAAAAAACAATCAACAGAATAAAAATTTATTTATCGATAAACGAATTATATATTTATTTATCAATAAGTAAATAATCTCAATAAGTATATTTATTCATCAAAGTTGTGGTTTAACTTGTCGCGTAATTGTCCTTTAGAATTGAATAGATATAGTAATCTGGAACATTGTTTGGGACTAGCTTAGTAATCTATTTTGATACTCATTTAGGATAAGAGATTCAATGAGTGTCGCCTGAGCCTATGAAAGTGTATTGGGTGCATATTTTCCTAACTCTCGTCGCCTTTTTTCAAGAATTATGCTAGTTTGCTGTTGCTGATTATTGATGTCATCATGGTATGTTCGTAGCATATGTGTAAACGATGTATGTGCCATCACATATATTCAGAGCCTATCCACCACAAAAGCTCGATTGAACTGTTTTGTTGTTCTAAATATAGATGCCCTAATGGTACTGAGCTAGGTAGGATTGGTCAACTTTATTGTGAAAAACCCTTGGCCTTGGTGTTTGTGCAAAAACACTCAAGAACAAAAAAAAATAAACCAGAGAAGGATACCAAAAAGAAAAGAGAGAATCCATTGAACAACCGTAAGGCTCTGAATTGTGTGAATTAGGTAACTTAGAGTTTCATTACCCTTGATATACAGAAGAAAACAACGGTCAAAATGATCCTCATATATAGAATTAAATGACAGCATGTGCGTCACTCTTTCTCTTATTTCATTTTTCGTCCTTCATTTATTGTAAGCTGAAGTAGTAGAAGGGGCGCAGTTAAATGTTGAAGATGACTATAAACATCAGAACAAGTTTTACCCGGAGAGCTCATACTCAGATGTGTGATCATTAGGGCACCCATCCGCTCTAGGTAATGTCAGTCCTTCACGGTTAACTCAAGGTGCAATTGCACTTTTGTAGGAGATAATGAAAATGGAGTGGGCCTCATTACTCCATTTTATTTATTTTTTGGGTTATGTGAATATCTTTTTTTCTTTCCCGAGTTTAGGCCACATATAATACTGCTTCTTACTCCTGATTGTTTTTGTCTAATACATTGGTGTTTAAGGATGTTTAATATATTGTGGAATGTATTATATTTTTAGAAAATGGAGTATGTTTGCCTAATAGTAGAAAAAACTCGCCACATTAGAGGTATTGATATGAGGCGTTTGTTTTAATATATATAAAAAGATTCAACAAACATAGATTTTGTAAGCAGACCTGACCACGCCATTCGAGGGGAATAGACATTGCATGGACTTTTTTTTAGACATACACATTACATGAACTTGGTTAATTCTTGATTAATTGAGTTTTTGGGGAGCCTTTTGAACCCTGTTACCACCATTTAGTTACTTGCTATTTGGATCAAATACTTCATCAGACTGCTGAACTCAGCTTTCAAGCAAACTCTAGCTTTTATTTTCCCTATACCACAGGGTCATTCTTATGTGGTTCTTCCCTTTCTTCTTGTAATGCATTTTATCGAAAACCTTCTAGTGAGAATAGATTTCTTTTGCTCGTGATTCTTTATGATACAAGTCTCTTCTCTTGCATTACTCTGATAAGATTCTCAAGTACTAGAAACGAAATGCATTGGTAATGAACTAGAATTAGGTGCAACATTCGGCCTCTTATCCCAATTCAATTACTGGTAAATCTTCATTTGAATCAGCTGTAATTACTCTTATTTGTACTATTAGATTGCTATACTTTTTTCTTCTTGTCGTCGTTGATAGTCGTTATTTATTCGATGCAGGCTAAGCCTACTACTCATATGGCAACTACTGCTGCTCCTGGCAAGCGAAAATTCAAAACCCTAATAACTAAAGGTGCTGATAACAACTCCCCTTCTGCGGACAACAACGCAAACAGAAACCTGGATGTGGAGTACAAGTGTAGACTATGCCAGGTAACCGCCACCTGCGAGCGAGGTCTTGTGGAGCATCTCAATGGAAAGAAGCACAAGTCAAAGGAGTCAAGGGAACATGCTCTCTCCAAAGCCGGCAGCAGCACATCAGCCAGTGGTGATGATGCAGGAGGCCGTTCCCAGAAGAAAATGTTAGGAAACTCAAGTGAACAGATTTTTCAAACTACTAACAATGAGAAGGAAAATAAGAAGAAGAAGGGTTTATTGGAAATACTCAATGGAGTCACCGCTGAGGATTCTAAAAGGGTGAACGTCGATGTTGATGATGATGATGATGAGGAGGAGGAGGAGGAGGAGAGTGAAAAAGAGATGCCGGCTGAGTTTAGGAATTATTTCAAGTGCTGGTGCGTGATCTGTAGCATTGGAACTGTGAACAAGTTGTCGATGGATGCACATTGCGCTGGTAGGACACACAAGGCTAATTTGCATAAAAATGGCGGTGGTCTCGTTACTATAAAGACAAAGACTGATACTGCTAGGTTTGGCGGCGATGGGAACAAGATTAGTAGAGAAATAGAAGGAAAAGTGACTGATGCTGCTGAGCAGAAAAAGTGATGATGCTGATGAGAAAGGGATCGTCGGATGGGAGTGTTGTGAATGGGAGCGCATGAATTGCTTAATCTTCTTCTTCTAGAGCTTTTTTCTTCCCATCTCATCTCTAGAGTTTCTCTATAATATCTATACCTGCTTTAATTAAATTTTATTTTGATGGTTTGTAAACTTGGAACATGAGCCTGAATTCAAAGGGCTCAAAGATTTCTCATACATGTTTAAGACAGTTGCATGATCATATCCTTATTTTCAGACAAATTTGGCTTTGTTATTTGATACTTGTAGTTTTTTTATTTGAAAATTTTAGTTTTGCATGATGACATAGACTAGAGTCTCCTGTATAAAAATTGAGAAATATCGCAGTTCACAAAAATGAGCCTGTTGATGGAGTTCTAACCTTAAGGCTTGTTTGGGTAAAGTATAAGAAAGGTGTGTATATGGCATATGCAGAACAACCATGTTATTGTTGATTAGCCATGGTTGTCCCGACATCACACGATCCATGTCGCCAACCTTAGCAAAAGTGAACTGGAACACCCCTTCTCCCAAAGGGGAAACTTCAAATCCTTTTGGTTCATTCCTGACAACTTCCATTGCCTTCTGAATTTCAGTAGCATTCAGAGGCTTAGTTGTCCAAATTTACCAAAGAGGCTTCGTTTACAGATTTTGGTGCCCTCTATAACAGAGGAATCAGAAAGAAAGATCTCATCATCCTCCAAGCCGTTGAGAGACATGGCAAGAAGTTCTGCTTCTAAGGCAAATAATTGTCCATCAGATTGCTCCCCCTTGCTTGTGGATGAAGATGCCATTGTGTTTAAGAATTGAAGAGAGGAATGATTAGAAGAATGAAAGAAACCAGTTTACGGTAGTTTAAACCAATGAAGGTAGTGTAAACCATGGCGAAGCCACCCTTTATAGCAGCTAACCACCCTTACGGAAGGTGGTAACTGCCACAAAACTGACGGAAGTGGTGCCCAACTTCCAAAAACTGCCCACTGTACCCACTAACCCACAACTCAACGTGTACCAGAGAAGAGGAGAGATGTAAAGTAAATTAGTGGGCCATTAAACATAGTTTAATTGATTGATATTGACAACAATTAAATATCTATAAACTACTTGATGGGAAATTTTATGAATAAAAATATATTGTTAGATAAAATGGTGTTTTACTTATTTCCTAAGTATGGAACAAATCTAGAATTAACATCCTCTTGGAATAAACATGCTATTAGATATATTAAAGTTAACTATATTTTTTGTGATATAATACTATTTAGTAAATTCTAAAATTTACTATTAGTGGGTTTATGCCTAACTATGTGTTTAATTAAATATGAGTTTGTATAATAATTCTTTAGCTAATTATAAATCTGCCACTTTATTTACTAAATGACATATAAAAGAATACTTCTTGTAAGTGGCTATAAACTTATTCTAAATAAATAAATAGGGAGTTTGGGTTGGTTTGAAAATTTAAAATAAGAAGTTAACTCAATAATTAGAACATTCATCGCATTACTTGCATTATACATGATAGTTGAAATTGAGATTCAATTAGGAATTATAACTTTTAGACGACTTGTTCGTAGACGAATGCTACGTCTACCCGTATGAGTTATTTCTTGATATTTGCTATTTCTACTAGAGGTGAGTAAACATGCCAGGCTTAGAGCCATATCTTCATTCGTGTCAGAATCGTGATTTTGATTAAATCTCGTCTCAAAATGAATGATTGCTTTATGTGTCTTACTTGAAAGCTTGTTTTTCTTATCAATAAATTATTTTTGAAACTCTCACATCAAATTAATAACACATAATAACGTAAAATGGAAAGATTTGTGCGGGTGAATAGTATTTGGTTACTTATTTATTTAACTCGGCCGAACTTAGCCCCGAGTCGCTCCATGTACTTACCCTTCTGGCCGCGAGGAGTATTTAGGGGTTGTCGACACTTATGGTCATGGTTGCTAGTGAAAGAAAATGATAGATCTTCCCCGTATCAACAAGATGATAAAATGAATTTTTGAGAAATTGATGTTTATAATTAAGACAAGGAAAGTTTGGGAATATACCCCCCGTATCGAGATACAGAGGAAAGTTGAAGAACTCATATGTGAACAAGAAGTCTTACTATGTTTCTTTACTATGTAAGGCCATGCTAAATTACTTGATTAATATGGATATCTATTCCTTATTGCTCAAAATGAAAATGTTATTCATAATCTGTTTACACGTTTGGGTTTTTGCTTACTCAGCATTTCTTGCTGACTTTGGAAAAACCGCGATCTTTGTTTCATCCCCCGCATGTCTAGGAGAAGGGAGCTCGGCATAAGGGTATCGCGATATCATGTAATGTTTAGTAGTTGTAAATAAGCTGAACTCTTAGTTTAATTCCACCTTGTGTAATAGTATGCAAAATATTCTGTTGAGACAATTCACAAGTTTGTAATATATAAATATGTTGGTGTTTATTTCGGTTTCCATTATTACCCGCGTCTGAGAGCCATCTCGATTGTGGAGTGACACCACCCGTACTTCTCATTCGACGGAATACAGGGTGTCATATGTAGTTTTCTTTTGTCAATAACAACGCGTATCGGCTTCGGACACTTGTCCTTCTGGAGTTATTTCTCGGTCGATTGACCATCTGTCGATTTTCCTGGTTGTTCATGGTGGTAATTTATTCTTCCACATTTATTGTCTCGGTTTTCCCTCAAGATCGGCGGTTCATGCTCCTTTGCATTTCTAATGTGAATGAAAAAAAACAATCAACAGGACTTCAAGTTAGATACCGCACTTCTAATGTGCATATGGCATAAGGACAAGAGAAGGATCTAAAGTGTGTCCACAAAGTTTCTTTCGGTGGTGCCCGCAAATGAGGTTGAAATTGCCCAAGATACTCCAAGATATTGCCCAAACACATTGACTTAGCTTGTCTCCATGTGTCCAAGAGTGTCACACCAACACACTCGAGTTGTTTCATAGTATATCTTAACCGACCTACTCCGCAAGAGAAAATGCCCTACGAGAGTGGCTAAAACCAGTATCCAAGGAAGTAGCAGCATAAGCAAAAGTAAACCCTTGTTTTGACACATTGAAAAAGCTTTTCAACCATGTTCTTTTATATATCAGAAAATCATAACTCTTTGCACTTCAAATAAACCCAAGACAAGAGAAAGTCATCCAAGAAGACACCCTAACAACTCTACCACAAAAAACATGTATAACTCAGATATACCGATTTGTACTACCAACAGAAAAAAGCCTTTTTTTTTTCTTCAAAAGGGAGTTTAAAAAAACACATCTAGACCTTCAACTGTATCCGATCATGATAAAACTGTTCAAATGGATGGTTTTCCTTTCATGCTTTCATACAACGTGAGCCTAGAATTATATAGGCTGCAACTTCACAATACATTTGGATCAGGATTATAGTCTATCTAAAAGATTTACCAGATAAATAGAACATATCTTTAAGAACTACAAAGCTAGAGATACTCTATTATGAGATAAGGATAATGATTAGAAGGAGATATTCATCCAGGTTGCTCACGTGGATTTCCCTGCTCCAATACTCCCCCTCAAGGTGGAGCGTGAATGGAAGTAACGCCCAGCTTGCTAATGAAATTATGAAAATGTTCTTTGCCCAACGGTTTCGGGAAAACATCGGAAATTTGTTGACGAGAGGAAATGTGGCCTGGAGAAATCAACTTTTCCTGAATTCTTTCACGAACAAAATGGCAATCGATCTCAATATGCTTCGTCATTTCATGGAATACAGGGTTCCCCGCAATATGTATAGCAGCTTGGTTATCACAATGCATTTGAATTGGAGATGTCTGAGGTATGCCAAGATCAGCGAGTAAATATGAAAGCCATTGAAGTTCAGAGGTAAGACTCGCCATAGCCCGATATTCAGCTTCCGCCGAGGGGCGAGACACTGTAGTTTGCTTTTTCGTCTTCCATGAAATTGGACTACTACCGAGCATTACACAATAACCTGTTGTGGACCGACGGGTATAAGGACACCCGGCCCAATCCGAGTCACAAAAACCTCTTAAAGTTAATGAACTTGTTGCAGATAGGAGTAATCCCTTACCAGGTGACCCTTTAAGATATCGAAGTACACGTAGAGCAGCGTCCATGTGGATAGTGCGAGGTGCGTTCATGAATTGGCTCAATATATGTACATAATATGTTATATCTGGTCGAGTAACCGTGAGGTAAATAAGGCGACCCACAAGCCGACGATACCAAGAAGGGTCAGGCATTGGGCTACCATCAATAGGAGATAAATGCAGGTGTTGTTCCATGGGAAACGGGGATGGTTTAGCATCTAATAACCCTGAATCTTTCAGGAGATCTAGTGTATATTTCCTTTGGCACAAAAAAATTCCTTTCCGAGACGAGCAACTTCAACACCAAGGAAATATTTAAGGCGGCCCAGGTCCTTAATAAAGAGCTTTTGAACCAAGAATTGCTTCAGGTGCTGAATTGCAACGATGTCATTATCGGTGATAATAATGTCGTCCACATACACTAGCACAAAAGTATACGATTGTCCCTTGATGCGTGTGAACAATGAATAATCAACACGTGACCGAGAGAAACCTGCTTCTCGTAAAATAGTCGTAAACTTGGAAAACCACTGCCGAGACGCTTGTTTTAAGCCGTACAAAGATTTATGTAGACGACAAACACGAGTCTCCCCCTTACTAGCATGTCCCGGTGGAAGCTTCATGTAAACTTCCTCATTCAAATCCCCGTGCAAGAACGCATTATGGACATCAAGTTGCTGGATTGTCCAATCTTTAACTGCTGCCACAGAGAGCAACGTGCGAACAGTAACAAGTTTGGCAACAGGGGCGAAATTATCATGATAGTCGATCCCCTCCACTTGAGTGAACCCCTTGGCCACGAGACGAGCCTTATAACGTTCAATACTACCATCAGAGTTGTGCTTGATCTTATAGACCCACTTGCACCCAATTGGCTTTTTGTGAGGTGGGAGAGGAACCAGACTCCAAGTGCCACTCTTCTCAAGAGCGGTGATTTCAGCGGTCATAGAATCTCTCCATTGAGGAGATTTAATTGCTTGGTGATAGGATTTTGGCTCATCTGTGGAAGAGATGGAAGAGAGAAATGCTCTATGCGAAGTTGGAAGTTTAGAATATGATAAATAATCTGAAAGGGGGTAAGAAGTACCTGCCAGTGAAGAGGACGACGGAGGAAGTAATGTCGAATGAAGAGCCCGTGCACAATCATAATCCTTGAGATAGGCAGGGGGTCGACGCTCGCGAGACGGCCGTGAAGAAGTAGGAACATGGATGGTAGGTGGTATGGCTGGAGGTGGATCATGGGATGTGAATTCAGTGGTTGGGTTTGGGGATTCATCAGATTGGGTTGGGGAAAAATCATAATCAGACTGATCTTGAATAGGAAAGGGAGTAACGCTAGGTGGAGGCTGCACATGGGAAGCATCTCGAAAGGGAAAGATTGTTTCATGGAATTTAACATCTCGAGAAACATATATTGATTTACTAGAAATGTCATATATTCGATATCCCTTCTGACCAAATGGATAACCAACAAAAATGCCTGGTTTTGCTCGTTGATCAAGCTTATGTCGAATATTTGAATTACGAGCAAAGACGAGGCACTCAAATACCTTGAGGTGGGAATATTTGGGGGTAGATTGAAACAATATTTCATGTGATGACTTCCCATTGAGTAAAGGGGTTGGGATTTTATTAACGAGATATGTCGCCGTAAGAACACATTCTCCCCAGAAATTTAGAAGTAGGTTGGCTTGGAACCGTAAGGCTCGGGCCACATCTAAAAGATGACGGTGTTTACGCTCCACAACACCATTTTGTTGCGGCGTGCCAACACAACTTCGCTGATGTAGAACCCCATTGATGAGGAAAAATTGTGGCATCTCATTCGATAAAAAATTTGTCCCATTATCAGACTGAATTTTTTAAATTTCGGGAATAAAAAGACTACCTCCACCAGAGGATACATGACATATTTGACACTAGTACTGAGTTTTGATCATGGCAAAGAATTATTGCAAATAAGTCTTTGTGTCTGACTTAAAACTCATAATGTAGACCCAGGTACAACGTGTAAAATCGTCAACAATTGTGAGAAAGAAACGTTCTCCATTAATGGTGGGCTGAAAGAAAGTACCCCAAATATCACAGTGAATTAATTCAAAAGGTTTTCTAGAAGAGATATTGCTGCTAGGAAAAGGCAAGCGAGATTGTTTGGCTTGAGGACAAACATCGTAAACATAATTATTGGGACAAGAAATAAAGGAACAAGTCTTGGATAGATCATGCAAGCGTCGTGGAGAAGGATGTCCAAGTCGCCAATGCCAAAGATCGATTGTTGGAGTGCCAGTAACTAGTAAAGCATGTGCTGGCTCAAGGTAGTAAAGTCCTCCTGAAACATTACCCACTCCAATCGTCTTCTTCGATGACAGGTCCTGAAAAACACAATGATCATGGAAAAAATCAACAGAGTAAGATTGGGATTTCACAAGCTGGCTAACAGAAAGCAAATTAAAGTTGAAAGAAGGAATAAAAAAGACATGTTCAAGTTTAAGTTGTGGTGATAGGACTACAGTGCCTAAATGGGTGATTTTTGCTTGAGATCCATCTGGTAATTGAACATATGAAGCCGTCGGACAAGGGGTATAATTAGAAAATAATGATAAGGATGAGCACATATGATTTGATGCACCAGTATCGACAATCCAAGCATTGGAATGAGATAAAAGTGATATACCTTCTAGATTTGTATTTCCTTCCACGTTTTCCGAGCGGATCAAGGCCAGCAACTTGTTGTACTGTTCTTGTGTAAGACATGGAGTAGGCAGTTTAGACTGATCACCAATTTGCATCACAGGTGGAATTGAGGATGCACCAGAAAAGTTTGCTTTCCTATTTGGGCCTTTGAAATTCCTCCTTGGTCTATCCAAGGGGTATCCATGCAATTTCCAACAAGTGTCCCTGGTATGGTTCTCACGATCACAGTGACTACAATATCTGTAAGTTTGGGATTTACCTCTCTCATGATATGTTTCTTCAAGTTGCTGGTGTGATCCATGGCTTGTTCGATTCACCGGGTGGCTTTGGCGGGTATTGTTGTTGTTCAAGTACTGATGTGCAGGACCGGGGCTGGATTTCAACTACTTGTATTTTGTAGACAAGGCTGCAGCTTCAGGTACAATAGTGGAAGAAGAATGAATCTCCAGTTGTTTTTCATCCTGCCTCACAAGGGAATATATCTTGGAAACCGTTGGGAATGGTTCCATGAGAAGAATCTGACTCCTAAGTGCAGAAAAACGATCATGAAGTCCTTGTAGGAACTCCATTTCTCTTTCGTTTTGTTGTCATGTAGCATTTTCTTTCCCATGTCCACAAGTGCACTGTGGGACGTCAGCAAGCGAGTTGAGTTCGTCCCACAAACCCTTAATTTTTGTGAAATACGTAGAAATAGAGGAGTCTCCTTGAGCACATGCGGCAATATCACGCCGCAACTGATACAATCTTGGCGCATTTGTCTGACCAAACCTATCATGAATGTCAATCCAAATCTCTTCGGCAGTTTGAGCATACAGAATGCTTGTGCGGATCTCATCATTGGTGGAGTTGAGAATCCATGTACTGACTAGGTTGTTGCACCGATTCCATTGCTGCAACTCAACTGGATCAGTTGGCTTCTTGATAGAGCCATCAAGAAAGCCGAACTTATTCTTTGCTTGAAGTACCATAGTCATTGCTCGACGCCATGTGCCGTAGTTGTCTCCAACGAGAGGAGGTGAGACTACTACTGCTATTGGGTTGTCAGAATGGTGAATAAGGTAGCAATCCTTATTCCCATCTGTTGAAGAAGCCTCTGTAGAACTTGAGATGGTAGGTTCTACCATTTTTATTTCCTCGCTGCTCTGATACCATGATAAAACTTTTCAAATGAATGGTTTTCCTTTCATGCTTTCATCAACGTGAGCCTAGAATTATATAGGCTGCAACTTCACAATTTCGATCAGGATTATAGTCTATCTAAAAGATTTACCAGATAAATAGAGCATATCTTTAAAAACTACAAAGCTAGTGATACTCTATTACCAGTCTGTCCCAGCTCTTTCTTCCCGTTTGACTTTTTTGACTCGTATCTGGGTCACTTTGACTGGGTGATAACTACAAAACTACAAAGCTAGTGATACTCTATTATCAATACGATTATTTGATAATTTTTTCACCATATTATAGAGCACCTTTTACTCTACAACACCATGAAAAAATTATCAAAAAATTACATCGGTTTGCTATTCAAATCACCGGGTCAAAGTGACTCAGTGAATAGTGACAAAAGTCAAATTGAGAAGAAAGAGCTGGGACAGAGTGGTATGAGATAAGGATAATGATCAGAAGGAGATATTCATCCAGGTTGCTCACGTGGATTTCCCTGCTCCAATAGATCATGCAACGAGATTTTCTTCATGCTCGGTCTTTCATCACCAGTCACTAACGATTTTCTCTCCTGTGTCTCTCTCATTAGCTCCTGCCCAATTTGGACTCTCTCTTCTGCTTCCTTCTCTTCAATCGTCTGAAACATCACAGAAACAATTATATGAATAAACATCTGTTTTAATATTCATATATTCTTGTGACCTACTACTACTCCCAGAACAACGTTTATTGATTAAGCACTCACTGTAAGCGGATTTGAAACCAAAAGAGAAGCTCGATTCAACAATGTAGTATCCTTAACAGCTGATTTCTTTTTCTTCGCAACAATCTTTTCGGGAACATTTGAAATTTGTGGGTGAACATCTTCCTTCAGTTTGAGGTCGCGAGAACGGGATTCCACTAGGTATCGATGCCTTCGCCTCAGAAACCTAGAATTCATTGGTACAAGAAAACCAACAATTTTAACGAAAAATCCCACAAACAGATAGTAGCAACTCTTAAAGAAGATTGATCTAAATAAAAAGATTAGATTACAAGTGCCCTGCACCTAACTTCATGGAAGAGTGTATCTCTCTTTTGCTTTGCTGCCTTCAATTTCCTCCTTTTAGCAACAAGTTCCTGTACCAATTATTTTTGAAAGACAATGAATTGAAATTCAAATTACTAAATTACTTGAGATTAAATTTCCAGAATTCTGATCATAAATTGTTTGTGGAAAAAGTATTACCATATAAGTTGTTCTATTTAGCTTTTTTCTTTTGAAAAATTCTATTTCGCTTTTTGAATAGTACTTTTAACTAGAAGTGCAACTATAAATACAACATACACTAAAACTGAAAACGAAGCTCCATCAATATTTACCAATGATGTCACAAAATATTTACTTACCATAAATATGAAATAAATAGTTAGAAATTGAGTAATTATTTTTTTATTAATTAGACTTGACCTTTGCCTAATCGCTAACCAACTGCTCATTCAGCTCATTAAAATCTAATTTCTTACAAATTTTTTGACACGGGCTACTATTTTTCTAAACATATGTATTTTTTTTCTATAAGTAATAAATATTATTTATTCCAAGAAAAAAGGCTATTTAAAGGAAGTTCAATGAAAACGAAGGGGTTAGTAGTTGAAAATGAATTCTTTTTCTGCTAACCTGCCTTTATGTATGCATATTTTTTCGTTGAATAAAATGCATGCAAGTAATTTCATACACATCTGTTTATAGCCAATTAGAATGACCAATGTTTATTCATATATACCAATTACGATGGTTGAATTAACAAATGTTTAACTCCACTAATTAAGAAACTTATCACATTTAAGTGTTTAATTTTATTGTATTATTTATAAATCAAATGCTTCTTAAAAGAAACTAAATTATAAGGTTAAATGGAACATTTGAAAATAAATGATTTTGCTCTAAAAAAATTTAGGCCTTCGATTTAAATAGTACGTAGCAGAAGGGACAAGACTTTCCACAATAGATAGTGAATATGACCTCAAAATATTAAATAATGAATGGAAACACTCTTTAGAGAATGAATGAATAACAAATTCAAATTACTTAATTACTAAAAAGCCGAAGATTCTAAATTGCATCTTTGAAAAAGGTAAGAGTAGATGAATAACTGTTTCAGATACATGAATGTTTCATTTCCTATTTTGACATTAAATTTTGAAAATAAGTGCATAAAATAAATATAAATACTTTCAAATATAAATTAAATTCCACCAAATATTATAAATATCATTTAACATGTCACGGAGCCTTAAATATAAATTTTTAATTTATAAAACTTATAAATAAAATTCAGGAAATCTTAATTAGCCAAGATATTTGCTTAATCGCTAACGTACAGGTTGCTCAATTCATCCGAATTTGTTTATTTTATATTAAATATTTTTTTCAATTTTTTAATATAAAAAATAAAAATATGGACTTCTTCTTACAAATAATTGTCATTTAGAAAAAAAAATTAGTGAAGCACTTGACAGAAGCTACAATTTTGCTAAACATAGTTATGTTATTGATTGAATTATTTATTAAGAAAATGCATATTTGGTTTAGTTAGGATGGGTGAGTTAAAATATCTAGACTTGCTTATTACCAAATAAAAGTAACATGATAATTGCTTAGATGTTTATAACAATGCGGATAAGCGAGGCATACAAGGGAAATAAAACATTTCCATTTTCAATCCCATTAACTAAGAGAAAACCTTTGATTCGTATAAAAATAATAAAATTAATAGATTAGTTATGTCGTGTTCCTCATCTGATCGTATATGTAATATATAAAAGAGAAAAGTCCGAGGTGAAACCACGTGTCTCCATCTGTTTTTAACAAGATGATATAAGCATAACAAGTGCCATCCTACATGTTTATTTGCAAATGTCAACCACTAAAAAATTGACATGTAATCACATATTGCTTAGTCATCATGATTTTTAATGATTTCCTTTATATTTGTAACTCATGAGCACTCATTTAAGCATTTTAGTGGTAGTCAATTGGGAATGTTCATTCATATTTAGAATGTTTATTCAAATTTTGTGATAATTTTACTATTGAATATATTAATCTTGAATTAGACAAAGTCAAAAGAAATTTTATTTTACTGATATAACAATTTTAAATATTACCTTATATTGCATATTATAGAATAATAATAATGAACTCATTAAATAACATGAGAACATGATTTTTTGATGTATTCTCTTAGTGCTAATAATGAAATTATTTTTCCAATAAATCCATTAATTAATATTATATATATATATATATACATACATGTTCAAATTATATTATATTATATTAATTTCACCTTTAATCTTAATCTATATATATATAAAAGCAAAGCAAATAGAGAAGGCTCCTCTCCTTATGACACATGTGCTGTGAGAAAAGCCTTAGAAAGGACATGTGTCATACTATTTCACAAGTGGAAGACACGTGGCACCCATAAACCAATCAAATTTGGCCAAATCAAATTCCACTTACACATGTCATTCTAATTGTCAAATTCATGTACTCAAAGACTTAATGGTGAATCTTTTAGTTTCCCTATACATTGAGGATTGTAAATTAACTATTTTTTAAATGCATAGTTGTCTGATTCTATGTATGAAGCAATTGTATTTTTCTTTTTTCTTTTTTTTTCTTTTTTCTTTTAAGGTAATCAGACAATGTTTAATGAAATAAATAGTATATTCAAACAACTTAAAATCTCTTCTAATTTTACGCGACTTTCTATCTTTCTTTTATAAGTTCTAAAAAAGATATTTTGCTCATTCTTTTATAGGACTTCCATAAGATAACTATTTTACCTTTCCCTAAAACTATAAGACAAATTAGTTTTCCCTTGCTTCCCTATACATAGAGGAATGTAAATTGCAGCTAGGGTGGTAGCTGATCAAGTGGTAGAGCGTTGGAAGCCCCTGCACGAGGTCCCAGTTTCAAACCCGGTTGATGACAAAAACAATTTCTCAAAAAAAGAAAAATAAAATTTGACTAATTTTTTTATGCATAGTTGTTTGATTCAATGAATGAAGCAGATGTATTTTTCTTTTTACTTTTTTTTCCTTTTTTAGATAGTCAGACAATGTTTAATGAAATAAGTACTACATTCAAACAACTTAAACATCTCTTCTAATTTTACGCGACTTTCTAACCTTCTTTTATAAGTTCTAAAAAATATATTTTGCTCATTTTTAATAGGACTTTCTATAGATAACTATTTTTTCTTTCCCAAAAACTACAAAACAAATTAGGTAATTTCACCCCTTTAGTGTACCATCCCGTTTACCTTTTTATGAGAAAAATCCGTTTACCTCCTATAATCCAATAAAATGTGGTAAACATGAATCTAATAAAATGTGATAAACATGAGAAAATAGTGTTCTAAAATACCAAGGCGACTTAAATCTAGATATGCATTCTTCTTAGAGCGGGCGGGTAAAAGGGTACTTTTACCCTCTCAGGTTTGACACATAGACGCTTTCACCCGTTTTAGTTTGGAAAGTGATAATTTTACCGCTCCAGTGTATCGATTTTAGAATATTTACACTCACTGATTATGATCCTATTAGTCTTGGAATGGAGTTTGTTACTGATGGTGGTTTTTGAACTAATTTACCCTTATAGAGTATGAAATGAGACAAACGGGTGAAAGTTCCATTTCGCAAATTGGATGGCTGAAACTGTCTTTTTCTCAAACCTGAGTGGGTGAAAGTGTCTTTGTCCCTTTTAGGGTATGCCAACGTTATCAATTTACCTTATGTTAATATTAACATTTATTTATATAGGTTTATTTATTCATTTATTTTATTTTGTGCATAACTATATTTTTGTTGGGATACAAATTCTTAGATTAAATTTAAACTGTTAACTTAAACTACAAACTCATAAATTGCTACACACTTGAAAATCATCAGTATTAATGCAATAGCACCCTTGGTGGGTGCCTGCATAACTATATTGGGAATGGGGAGGCCTTTTTTCTGCCAACACGTAAGATTTGAGAAGGATTCTTATGAAAACATTTATCACATTTTCTCCATTTTTTTTTTTTAGAGGAAACATTTTCTCCAAGTTATATAGATGTGGCACATGTGTATCAATTACGTTTTGACATAACATGTCATTTTGCCAAATCAGATTCTAGCGACATATGATGCATGGATAGCATAATTTAAGACTCCAAATAAATATTATGAATCGAAGCATGAACTAATTTTTTTGATTTTCTATGCAAAAACCGTGGTTCAATGAATATGACCTACTAGGTCTTTTCAAAAAAAGCTATGGAACCTACAAGGTCAGTAACATTTTCCATTACAAAAAATGTATTTATTTAAAAAAAATGGTGGAGAAAACGATAGATGAATGAACAAACAAGCAAAAATGAATTCCAAAAAACCAAGCCAAAATGAGACGTACTAAAACTATGAATAAAAAAAGACGTCAAGGTTTGCAAAACATCCTCTAAAAAAATTTTGCGAAGCGTTATTTTCCAGCCATTCTTCAGACTTTTCTGCAGGATCAAATTCGTTTCGACTTCTTTCTGATTTGAATTTGAAAGATTTTACTGAAACTCTTATGTTTTTTTATATAAGATGACTAATCCAATGAATATTTTGGCGACTGGTTCTATAAACAAGAGATGCTGAACTTTTCCCATTTTTAAAAGGGGATGAATTTGAGGAAATTAAATCAATTTGAAAATCCCAATACAGATCCACAAGTACCACAGCCAAAAAATTGCGTTCTTTTTTTTTGAGGAAAAAAATTGCGGTCTACAAAATTTGACCAAGTTGTTTGATCTTCTAATACCAAAGGTGTTGGATACAATTAATAATTATGAGATACTAAGAGGCACTTATGAACCAACCGGTTTATATCAATATGAATTGCATCAGCTGTTTGTTTTTTTGAGGAATGTGGCAACTACAGTTTGGCGAATTACTAATAAAGATTGATTTTAGATTTCTATGGCTGAACCATTTCATCACTATCAGCGCCTTGAATTGAAAAATGAAGACAAGTGGATTGTAATAATTTAACACCATTGGATCATTATAATGCAACATCATATGTTAACAGGAAAAAAAATGCAAGTTATTGAAAAAGAAGATATTTTTTAACATAAAAAGTGTATTTTTTTAATTATTGGACTCCGACGTGGTTGGCCGTTTATCAAGAGGATAACTTTAGTTGTTCAAATACGTTTTTTATTGATCCTCGATTCTTTAAGGAAAAAAAAATTATGTGTCTATTTTAGCATGGCTCACTCTTCAAAGCAATGATTCCCAAAATAAAATCTTCAAATTAATCAATGGTGAATTTTACAACTACCCGTCTGATTGAATAAGTTCTTTAATTATTGATTTGGGCATTTTATATGTCTCATTGAATACGTTCTTTAATCTTTAATTACGGATTTGGTGATTCTATATGTTATTTGTGAATCTTTTTTTCTGAGAATTGTTATTTGTGAATAAATAAAGAAGTGTGATCCTTATCTATTAAACAATACAACAACGTATTAGCACTCTAGCACGAAATACATTTAATTCTACGTAGACAAACAAATCAAATCTCCCAACATTAGCAACATGCGAAAACTAGATGAAGTTCCAAAGTCATAGCCTCACTGTGTCCCATTAAGATTGTTTGTGATATCGATTTACTGAGAATTAATTCTTCAAACTCATTGATTTTTCATGAAATATGAACACTCAAGATAATACTGATTCAATCGGTAGGAAAAAATAGTGCGACTAGACATACAGGCCGCGCCATGGCGCGGGGTACAGACTAGTGTATATAAAAGCTAGGAGGTGAGTACTCACTTTCCTCATGCCATTTGTCATCTACATCATGACATACGTGTCATGTAACAACCAATTAAAATGCTCCATGTAGTTTCATATAAATTCAGTAGGGCGAGTAACACAAAACATAGTATTAATTTTCACTAATGAACAAAATTGTAACTTATTTCATTAAAGTGTCACTTTTATTGCATTATTAATAATCTAAATGCTCTTAATGAGAAATGTGGTATTGAGCAGTTGAAAATATAATTTTTAAGAAACTTGATTTATTTTTAGAAGAAATATACTCTGTTGTATGCATATTTTCTCCTTTCAATAAAATTTAAGCATTTTATTTTCAAAGTACACTTAACAACAAAGAGTTTCTAAAATGATTATGAATATGCTAATTTTTTTCTATATGAAATGATTTTTTAGAAATCTAATGAATGATAAATATGATCTAATAAATTACTATAGTTGAAAGGTCTAGAACAGCGAAAGCCTATTTTGATATTATATAAAATTGTGGGAGGTGATCTCACTATTGTGTCTCCAAAAGGTAAGAACGAATAAGTAGTACTTCTATTTTGGTTATTTAATAAAACAACCGAACACTTCACAGTGAATACAATAAATAAGTTTAAAATATACGTTAATACAAAACTTAATTTCATCAAATGTTCTGAGAAAGAGAAAAATCCTTAAGTTATTTATGGAGAAAAAAAATCATATTACAAAATACTTACCATAAATATGAAGCAAACCTTTACACACATAATTATGAATAATAATAATTATTATTAATAATATGATGATGATGATGATGACGACGACGACGATGACGATGATGATGAAGATTATTATTATTATTATTATTATTATTATTATTATTATTATTATTATTATTATTATTATTATTATTATTATTATATGTTTAACCGTGAACCTATGGCTCACTCAAAGCATTCAAATTTATCTTTATTATATATTTGTGTTAATTTTTAATTTTGAAAACCATTAGTATCACTGTTTTTTAATAAATGTATTTATTATAATTTTATATATATATATATATATATATATATATATATACTGTGAAAAGAGTAATGCTATTCGTTGCATTGTAATATATTTAAATAAAATTTAGTGAGATCTGAGTAACATCTCAAAATAAAATATTGACATTCAACTCTTTTCAAGTATGTATGTATGTATGTATGTATGTATGTACACACATACATACATATGTATTAGAGGTGAGCACGAACCGGTTTGGGGCGGTATTGTTAAAGAATTTGCCCCGACCCAATAGGTAGGGGTTGGAGAACATTCAACCCAAACCCAGTCAATTGTTCTCGATATCCAAACCAAACTTAAGTTATCGACTCGGCCCGATTCGGACCGGGTTGTTAAATATAAATAAGTTATTTGAAAAAAATGTATAAATTTAGATTAAAAAAATAAAGATGCATAAGCTTCGTGTTTGGAATTGAAAATTTTAACATAGTTTGTTTGAGAATATGAGTTATTTTAGGAAAATCAACTAAAACTGTTATTCGGGCATATAAACTTAGTTATCGTACAGTGTTATCTAACTACAATATGTAACTTTTCATGTAAAAATTAATCAGACCGGATCGATCCTAAACGGTTTTGCTAAATCTAAAACCATGACTAAATTATGTGCATCATAGTTTAGTCATGAATGAAAGCATATTGTTGAAAGTTAATCAATAAAAATCAAATTTACTAACTTATTGTAGTTCTAACGCCCACAATATTTCCTTTAGAAAGATAATGTCTACAATTGTGAAAGAGATAAGTAAGAGAAGTTAATAGTTGAATAGTTGTTATTTTTTAGAATTTAAATAGCACACCCCAAAAAAGTGCCATAAATATAAACATTATAAAAGTTAAAAACTAAATTCCACGGTTTTTTTGGAACAACTAATATATTAAGAAATTTGGACTTGCATAAAATAAATACACAAACATTCTTTTAATAAAAAATAAAGATATATGTCTTAATTGTACCACTACATTGCTTGCCCCTTAACCAATGACTCACGCAATGCATCAAACTTATATTTTTTACGATACATACTGTTTAGTTAAAATTATGTTAAGGTTTTGACACTTGCTAGCATAGCTATGCTATCTATTTAATTATTTCTTCAAAGTAACATTCAAATGAAATTAAAAGAAAATGTAGGAGAGAAAACGCCTATTTTTTGCCCGTTTTTTAAGAAAAAAATGAGTCTCTTTTCTACTTACCTGCCTTTAATATATGTATTTATTTATAAAAAAATAGTATGCATTTTATTTCATTAGTATGATAAGGAATATGGTCGTTAAATTTATAATGAATATGAATTAATTGAAATAGGCAGTCTTTATAAATTAGTCAATAAAAAATAAATAAATAAATTAGCTTATATAAAATATGTTAACATACCTTTTAAAAGATAAGAGGAGATAAATAAATGCGTAGTGGGAACAACTAACATGTTGTAAAATATTGATTTACCTTTGATATGATTTTTTTTATAATATAGAAATAAAAAAATACATGTTATGATCACAACCGGCCATTACTTCTTGCTAATTGGTTGCTCAAGGCACCTAAATTTATTTTTATGCTATAGGTTTGTTTGATTTTAATCATCAAAATTAGTCACATAATTTTTAAAATAGTACAAAAAAATGATTATTTTCAAGTTAGTAAAGTGTTTGACATTGACTACTGTTTCGTCTAAACATAACTATGCTATTCATGGTATTATTTACAAAGGGATGAGAGTGAAGTTGAAACAACAATTTTTTCTACTGGCAGAATACTTTTTCTTAAACTTTCAAGAGAACGTCATTTTAATAATCCGTAGAATAAGGAAGAAAGCATTTGAAAGTTCACAATGAATGTGAACCCAAAATATTTAGTAACAATTAGAAATATGATTTACAAATTTAATGAATAACAAATCAAAATTTATAAATTAATATAGATCGAACATCGATAATTCTAAAAATAATTTAGTTTTTTTTTTCAAAAATGTAACAGAGTTAATTTTTTTTTTCTATTTGATTGTTCAAATTGTGCACTTTGCGCGAAGTGTCATAAATAAGTATAAATTATTCTCAACGTTAGAACTATTGTTCACAAAATACTTAGGATGATCGATTAACTTGAACAAAATTTCAATTTGCCATCAATGTGAAACTAATGTTTACAAATTTAGGAATTAAAAATATAAAATATTATTTTATAAGTAATAAGCGGGTTGTTTAGAAACAAACAACCCGCTTATTACTTATAAAATAATATTTTATATTTTTAATTCCAAAATTTGTAAACATTAGTGGTTGAAATCCCCTACATGAGGTCCTGGATTCAAACCCGATTGACGAAAAAATAATTTCTCAAAAATAAAATAAAATATATATATATATATATATATATATATATATATATATATACTAACTGAAGAGATAGCCATGTTCCACATGAATTATCATATTATCCACAATTGAAAAAGAAACTGGATTGTATTATTTTCAATGGGGCATGTCGATCGCTATTCTTTTTTACTTTGAATCAACATGATTTAAGAATAGGAAATGCACAAGAGCCCGCGCGGGTTATTTGCGCGGGTTAACGACTAGTTACTACATAACATGCTTGCAGCCATTTTGGAATTACCTATTTGTTGAATTGCCTCTTAGAACAAATTGCGGATATTGAAAAAAGAAAGAGTGATAAGATAGAAGGAGAGGATTAGCAGTTCGAAAAAAGTAACGGAAACCCCACTTGCAATCTCGGCGGTTGGATACAAATCCAACGTGATCCAACACCATTTCTTCATCATATATAAGTACTTCACTCTTCTCACTTGAGAACCAACACAGCACAACACAAACCAAATCGACCAAATGAACGCCGGAAAATCGCCTTACCTACCACCCACCCAATCCTCCGCCGCCGCCGCTGCCGCCATGTTAGGCGATGAAGGTTTAAGCTAAAACCCACTTCAAATTGATCTTTAAATCAATCATCTGATGTGGGTTTGATCTTGATTTGGCCGATCTTTGATTAATTTTTCTGGGTTCCTCTGCAGGTGGGTTGTTCTGGAACAGCCACCTGACTGAGCCGCTGGACTCGGAGGTCAGGAGTCTGATGATGGCGAGAGAGAGGGAGAAGATGAAGATCCGGGAGGAGATCTTGCAGGGTGCGCTCTTGCGGCGGCGAGAGCTCGAGGCTGAAGTGATCTCCGAGTTGATGATGGAGACGGATGAGCTCAAACGCCGCCGCATTGCCGCCGCCGGAGAAGGGTTGTCGATGCCGGAAGTTAAGGCCGCCCCGCTCTCGAGCAAGCGTGAGATGTTCGGGTTGGCAGCTGCGGGAGAAGTTCCATTTCAGAGGCAGCCAGGAGCTGCAACTGCTTTTGCATCTGCTGCTGCTAAACCAGAAGGATCTAGCAAAGGATATGTTATATCATTGGTGAGTCTTTGAAAATCAAACTATATTTTTATATTTGTTTTGGCTCTGTTTATACCTGAGACTCACAGTGACAACTCACACTCACACTCACACATCTACCTGTTTTGGCTCTGTTCATTATTCTTCTCATGTCACTGAATTTGGCTCATTAAATATGTTTTTAGTGTTGCCACTATTACAAAATTGTCATTCCTATTTCGATGTTTTGAGTGTGCGGATTGGTGAGGAAATAGTGCCCTGAGATCACGGGTTGTGCGCAATTATTATTAAGAGAAATGGTAAATTTTGTGTTAGATTGTATGAAAAACAGAATTTCAATAATTCTTGAAAAGTTGTACTATTGGTAAATCTTGAAAATAATTCTTAAAATTGGCTTATAGTCTTCATTTCCCTAGATTGTTTGGTTATGTCGCATACGTAGGACACACACTGACGGTGACATAACTGCATGTAATGAAAGAATTATGTGGGATTATTTGATGAGAGCAATTGATCTTAAGCGGCCAACCTACACTTGTTTGCATATTAGCATTTAGAAAACGACAATTAATACCAATTACGAGTCTTGAAAACCCATTTTTTTTAATTGACTTACTGTCTTTACATTTTTAAATTTGTTTGTCATATTCTTGCACACATTGACACTGAACGTCTACAAGTAATGAAAAGGGAGGATCTTCTAGAATCTTTTATTTATTTAATACAGATTGATACCATTCTCTTGAAAACGGTGAAAGTCGTTAGACTGTGACAAAAACAAAATAACAATCATACAATCATGAAAGAAGACTGATGAATGGTTTTTTGTCGTTATGTTGTCGTTTATTCCTTCAATGGTACTGGTTAAAAGATCAATTAATCATGAGCAACATTACGTAAACGTGTTTGAATCTTAGCGGTTGACAAGGGATAAGTTATAGGACACGGTTAAGCCTCTTTAGGTTAATCCAATTCTTGTTGTAGGACACGGTTAAGCCTCTTTAGGTGCTCCATATCTCACTCTCCAGGCTTGTGCAGACTCTAAGCCTACCAATGAAGCTCTGCTTCCAATCTCCATTGGTGTTTCTGAAGACACCTCCAATTCATGCTTTATTGTTTTCAAACCTCACACAACCATCAACGTTCAGCTTAATTGACCTGTCACGGGAAGACTCCAATTAGTACCAGAATTATGGAGGTTAAAGAAGAAAAGTGCAGCTTTGAGAGGAAAGCTTCATGTGTGAGCTGAATCTGCATTTTGATTCTCTTCACATAAGTCATGTCAGTATCACAGGAGCCATTAAAAACGAAATAATTTCTTCTAATCCCAATAATCCAAGGAGTAGCAACAAATAAATCACAGTGATCATAACAAAAAAATCTCATCTTTCTTCTTGATATTAAGCAAGATACGATTATAAAGTCTCCATCTAGAGCCCTAGTAAAGCCAAGAATGACCCGATAGCATACCCCAAATGTTGTCAACTTTAGTACAAGTTCTGAAAATATGATTTTGGTCCAACATTTAAACCACAAAAGCTGCAAGTATCAATATCATTGAGGCCCCTTCTCTTTATACTAGCATTACACAACAGTTTACCATGCATAATAGTGGAAAGAAAGCTGATAATCTTGTTTGGGACTCTTAAGTTTCCAAATGCTTACCCAACCACCAGATGAACAATGTCAATCATAATGGAGTTGTAGGCTGTAGCAACTGTGAAGGTTCCAGAACTGGAAGCTTTCCAAAAGGAATAGTCCAGGGTAGCACTCAAAGAGCGAATAATGATACTATAATATCACTTTTAGCCTCTTCATCGATGAGATGCACAATGGGGTTAATGTCCAATGCCCCTCCTCATTAATAAGGTCATAGACCTTCAAGTTGAGAAGACCAAGTTCAGAAGGAGGCCCCAGGGCTTTCTCCCCACACCACAAGTCATTCCACACATAATTATTAATGCCATTGACAATGCTCCATAGAAGATTATCTCTAAGGAAGGTTTTAGTCAACTAAATACATTTTTACACAGGAGAGCAGCCATCCTTGGCTTTAGCAGAACCTACATTGTAAATTTTAAAATACTTTTATTTTAATAATATTACATCAGAGTTCTTTTCCAAAGCTAACACGCCACCCCAACTTAGCAAGAAGAGGCAGGTTCAGAAATCTGTCCTTTTTAACACCCAAACCACATCTCTCTTTAGATAGACAAACAATGTCCCAATTAACAAGTTGAATTTTTCTCTTCTCGTCGGGTCCCCCCAAATAAAATCCCTGCAAATTTTATTAATCTTGTTGTACACACTAAAAGGGAGGGGTATAACCTGCATACTATAAGAAGAAAATGAAACAAGGACACTTTACAAAGCACCACTCTCCCTGCAACGGAAAACATTTCTTTTCCAACTAGAGAGCTAAGATTCATCTTGGTGATGATATCAGCAACATTATTCTTATTAAAGGTAAAGTAATACAATTGGCGAGCCTTGAAAATTCAACTATTTTTTTAAAATGACTTATAGTCTTTTACTTCTTTCAAATTTATTTGTCATTTTCATACTTAAAACACAAACTGACATTGACACATTTGCATGTAATGAAAAGGGGTATCCCTTTTTTGAAATCTCCTAGATTTATGTTGAATTAAAAGATACAAAGTTCCTATCTTGATTGATTTTTTTCCCTTGCAAATGGTGGAAGTAGGGTTAGATTGAGTGAAAAAAAAACTAAAATCATGAAAGAAAACTCGTGAAATGGTATGTTGTCATTATGTTGTCGGTTATCCCTCCAATCGTAGCGGTTAGAGGTCAATTGATCTCGGGCGGGCTTCCCTATGTATGTTTGAATCTTAGCGGTTAGCAAACGACTAGTTATATCATTGGTGAATCTTGAAAATCCAACTATTTCTTTAAATTGGCTCATGGTCTTCCTTTTTCCAAGATTGTTTGGCTCTGTTCATACCTACCACGCACACACTGACATTTATACATTCACATGTAATGAAGGAATGTGATATTTAAGAATTAGAGTAAAACCTCGATAACCAATTGAATAACAATTCTATGGATATTGCAGAAAAAGTACCTATAACCTAATACACCCAAAAAAAAACTCGGTTTCTCCAAAAAGACAAAAAAAAAACCTCGGCAACTTAATTCACAACAGACAAAAAGGATAGCTGTAGAATATAGCAACTAAGTCAAATGGCTTATCATCTCTTTAACAATCGAGTTGGTATACTTCTTCCTTTGTTCAACTCAAGAGGCGCTTCGAAAGTTTAATGATTCGAGAACTCAGGAAGGAAGCTTCTAGCTCCCTCGTCTCACTCAACAACCAAGACGGAATGAGTTACAATTTTGATAAGCAAATAACCTTGTCAAATGAATATTTTTTTCCGATCCCCATTTTGACAAAGGGGCTAAATAAATAACCTCGTTAAATGCAATAACAATTTATTTTTTCAATCAATAAAGACCCCATGTAGATACAAAATAATAATCATTAAAATTCATAACATATATATATATATACTAAAAAAAAGTCCAATCAATAATTTTCATACAATAAGTCAATTATTAAAACGAAACAGCGCTCAAAGTTGTTTCCGTTTTCCTTGTACTAAAATGTATCCCATCGTAAGATCCAAACCAAACTTTTCCTTCACTCAAGCTTGCATTTTCTTTTTCGTAGAACTTGAATGTTCCTCGTATGCTCACATATGAATCTCCTTATTTGGTCTGTCAAAGTCGATTTTGTTGATGGTTTTGACTAGTGATTGGAAGCCACGGATTTGAATATTAAGAAAGATATTGTAGAATGGATTATTTATCAAACCAAGACTTTAAAACTATATGTATAGTTTGGAATGGGGGTTAGGTACATTTTCTAAGACTCGAAGCATTTGATACATGCATTCTTATTAGTAGTTTCAGATATGTACATACTAATTACAATAATTTACTTAGTCTGCATATGTACAACTCTTTTGAGTTTCATCGATTGCAGTCTAAGAACGTTTGTACATTAGATGTAAAATAAATAATCATACGAGAAAAATGTAAATGTGAAAAAATATATCAACTGAATAAAATTTATTTATCGATAAACGAATTATATATATATTTATCAATAAATAAATAATCTCACTAAGCCAAAAAAAGATTATAGTTCCAAGAATATTCGTTTACCGAGGTTTTCGTATGTTGAATTATTTGACAAGAACAATTGATCATGAGTGCCTACCTACGCATGTCTGGAAACTTAGCGTTTAGCAAACGACAAGTAATACGTCTTGGAAATACAAAAGTTGCAATCTTAATTGATTTTATTGTCTTGGAAATGGTGGTATTTGTATTAAATGTGCATAAAAGAGAAAAATTGCAATCATGCAATACCCAGAAGAAAGAATACTCGTTAAACAGTATGTTATCGTTTTCCCTCCATTAATCGTAGCGGTTGCAAGATCAATTGATCCCGAGCACTACATGTGTTTGAATCTTAGCGGTTACTTACAAGGGGTCAAGAATACCTTTCAGATTCAAAGTTGTGGTTTAACTTGTCGCGTAATTATCCTTTAGGATTGAAATAGATATAGTAATCTGGAACATTGTTTTGGACCAGCTTAGTAATCCATTTTGATACTCTTTTAGGATAAGAGAGTCAATGAGTGTCGCCAGAGCCTATGAAAGTGTATTGGGTGCATATTTTCCTAACTCTTGTCGCCTTTGTTCAAGAATTATGCTAGTTTGCTGTTGCTGATTATTGATGTTACCATGGTATGTTCTTAGCATAAGTGTAAACGATGCATGTGCCATCACATATATTCAGAGCTTATCCACCACAAAAGCTCGAATGAACTGTTTTGTTGTTCTAAATGTAGATTCCCTAATGGATACAGAGCTAGGTAGGATTGGTCAACTTTATTGTGAAAAACCCTTAGGGTTTGTGCAAAAACACTCAAGAACAAAGAAGAATAAACCAGAGAAGGATACCAAAAAAAAGAGAGAGAGAGAGAGAGAATTAATTGAACAACTGTAAGGCTCCTAATTGTGTGAATTAGGTAACTTAGAGTTTCATATACCCTTGTTATACAGAAGAAACCAACAGTCATAATGATCCTCATACATTGAGTTAAATGACAGCATGTGCGTCACTATTTCTCTTATTTCATTTTCCGTCCTTCATTTATTGTAAGCTTAAGTATTATAAGAGACGCAGTTAAATGTTGAAGATGACTATAAACATCAGAACAAGTTTTACCCGGAGAGCTCATACTCAGATGTGTGATCATTAGGGCACCCATCTGCTCTAGGTAATGCCAGTCCTTCAAGGTGAACTCAAGGTGCAAGTGCACTTTTGTAGGAGATAATGAAAATGGAGTGGGCTTCATTAGAAGTCTGTTTTTACAGATCTTACATAATTTCAATTGATTTGGTGTTTCATTTTATTTATTTCTTGGGTTATGTGAATATCCTTTTTTCTTTCCTGAATTTAGGCCACATATAATACTGCTTCTTACTCCTGTATTGTTTTTGTCTGATACATTGGTGTTTAAGGATGTTCATATATTGTGGAATGTATTATATTTTAGAAAATGTACTATGTTTGCCTAATAGTACAAAAAACTCACCACATTAGAGGTACTGATATGAGGCGTTTGTTTTAACATATAAAAAAAATTCAGCAAACATAGATTTTGGAAGCAGAATTGATCACGCCATTCGAGGGGAATAGACATTGCATGGACCTTTTTTTTAGACTTACACATTGCATGAACTTGGTTAATCTTGATCTAATCGAGTTTTTGGGGAACTTTTGAACCCTGTTACCACCATTTAGTTACTTGCTATTTGGATTAAATACTTCATCAGACTGCTGAATTCAGCTTTCAAGCAAACTCTAGCTTTTATTTTCCCTATACCACACACTCAATCTTACGTGGTTCTTCCCTTTCTCCTTGTAATGCATTTTATCGGAAACCTTCTAGTGAGAATAGATTTCTTTTGCTCGTGAATATTTATGTTAGAAGTCTCTTCTCTGGCATTACTGTGATAAGATTCTCAAGTAATAAAAACGAAATGCATTGGTAATGAATTAGAATTAGGTGCAACATTCTGCCTCTTATCCCAATTCAATTAATGGTAAATCTTCATTTAAATCAGCTGTAATTACTCTTATTTGTACTATTAGGTTGCTATACTTTTTTCTTCTTGTCGTCGTTGATAATGGTTAATTATTCGATGCAGGCTAAGCCTACTACTCATATGGCTACTACTGTTGCTCCTGCCAAGCGCAAATTCGAAACCCCAATAACTAAAGGTGCTGATAACAACTCCCTTTCTGCGGACAACAACACAAACAGAAACCAGAATGTGGAGTACAAGTGTAGACTATGCCAGGTAACCGCCACCTGCGCGCGAGGTCTTGTGGAGCATCTTAATGGGAAGAAGCACAAGTCAAAGAAACATGCTGGGAGGACACACAGGGCTAATTTGCTTAAAAATGGCGGTGGTCTCATTACTATAAAGAGAAAGCCTAAGAATGCTAGGTTTGGCGGCGATGGGAACAAGATGAGGGGAGAAATAGAAGGAAAGGTGACTGATGCTGCTGAACAAAAAAAAGTGATGATGCTGATGAGAAAGGGATCGTCGGATGGGAGTGTTGTGAATGGGAGCGCATGAATTGCTTAATCTTCTTCTTCTTGAGCTTTTTTTCTTCCCATCTCATCTCTAGAGTTTCTCTATAATATCTATACCTGCTTTAATTAAATTTTATTTTAATGGTTGTAAACTTGGAACATGAGCCTGAGTTTAAAGGGCTCAAAGATTTCTCCTCCATGTTTAATACAGTTGAATTTATCATATCCTTATTTTCAGACAAATTTGGTTTTCTTATTTCATAGTAGTTTTGTTATTTGAAAATTTTAGTGTTTGTGTGATGACATAAACTAGAGTCTCCTGTATGAAGATTGAGAAATATCGCAGTTCACAAAAATGAGCCTGTTGGTGGAGTTCTAACCTTAAGGCTTGTTTGGATAAAGTATAAGAAAGATGGGTATATGGCATATGGATCGTATTAAATGTGAACATGTTGCTTATGCGGTACACAAACGTGGTACATGAGACAACATGTATAATTTGCCTATATACATACCTCCTTATACCTTCCCCAAACAAGGCTTAAGAGTAATGATCTCAGTCTTGGACACTGGAATTCTGAACAACCACCTCGAAGTGCCATGTTTGTTAACAATGGCAATATCATGGTCAGACGCGTAACCACATTTTTGTGTAAGCCATTTACTGCAGTACATATCAAGTAAGTACTTAGTCAGAAGCTGCTCGGAGAGAAACTCCATGGTCTAATGGGTGAGATTTAAGACTTAAGGGTTTGCTCCATTGAGGTCTCAGATCCAAAATCTCATGGCAACCAATAATTCTCGGGGCATTGTGAATTTAGTCGAAGTGCGCGCAAACTGGTCCCGGTGGTCTTATATCCAAAATTCCACGGCGACCAATAATCTTTGGGCCACCGTGAATTTAGTCGAAGTGAGCGCAAACTGTCCTGTAGGACTCAGATCCAAAATCCCACGGCACGGCCATCTCCCTCAATGATCGGAGAAAGCATGCGTTAATGATCACTCAATTTCATCAACTTTTATACTAGCTTTTATTTATGTCGCTCTACAGCTCACTGTGGTTCCGAACATCTGCATCATAAAACACACCTATTATGTTTGATTTTATCATATTAGTCATATGACTACTATGTCAAAGGATGATGCTAACAGAATATTCACGAAAAAAATACCGGTGACGTGCATGTTTCACGAACAATGAGCATATGGAGCTACTCCAAACCACTGTCTCCTAGCCTTACAGAAAATAGCACTCTTGAAATTGCAATAAGAGCTAGTAGTAGTTCCTAGCCCACCTGTGCCCATCACATTTAATTGGGTTCAAACCTGCTCGTTTAAATAAATGGGTTAATATTGCCCGTCCATTGAACCCGCATATTAAGAGGAGGAGGATGAGGAGGGGCGAAACAAACATGTCTCCTTCAAAATTTTCATTATTAATTTTAGTTTTGAATTACATGTTTTATGAAATAAATCACTACTGAACTCTCTTATACCGTCGTGAGTGAAAAGCAACAAAAAAAAGAGAGAAAAACAAATTGTGAAAACTTCGCCTCTCGGTTTCAACAAGGGAAACAGAGAACCTCCAAGACGGTGGTTCTTCATCAGTTTTTAACTCAAGTTCCATCATCTCTGTTGCTGAATTCATATTTTGATTTGTCTGGTGCAGACAGAGTGGGCGATTTGTTGGGTTGCCGTCTTCTGGCGAGAAGAATATCCATATTTTGAACTTGAAGGGGTGATGGTAATGTTGATATGAAAGTATTGTTGTGGTTTTTCTGGTGACGGTGACATGGTTGGATCTTTATGTAGAGATGGAGCTGGTGGTGGTAGTGGTAAGGATCTAAGGGTAGTTCTGCTGATGGTTGAGGTGGTGGTGGCATGCCAGTAGACAGTGTTGATGGTGGGTGTAATGGAGATAGGCTTTTGTAGGGTTTTGAATCATGGATGCGCAACGGAAACAATAATTAACCATGCAAAACCCTCCAAGGATCACAAGTCAAGAGACATAACGATGGTAAAGGAAGAAATCAATTAACACACCTTAGGGTTCTCCTTTGATGACTTCAAACGCGAATTGTGTCACGTTATCTGTAGTTGATCCACGCCTAGAGTTGATTTCTAGATCTCCCACTCCTTGGTGCTAGCCCGGAAAGAGGAAGAGGAAGAAGAATCACGCAAAACGAGACCAACAAGGGAGGTCTCGGCCTCCTTGTGGTCGACGGGGACGGGCAGCGGGCTAGGTGGCGACGAGCTCCTTAACTTGCTTTCTCTCTCTCCTTTTGTTCTCTCACACTCAAGTTATGATCTAAAGAATCATAAGTGTGGGAAGGAAGGAAGGAACGTCCTTTATATAGTCCGAAAAATCCTTGCCAACTACCTAAAAGACTTATTCTAGTCCTACTAGAATTCAATTTAGTCCCTTCCACTACAACAAATTCTGCCTCCGTTGACAGAAAAAATTGTCGCTAGAAAGGCCAAATATGTCGGTAGAAATTGTACCGACAAATAATGAAAATGGTCACTACAAGTCGGTCGTTAGTATTAAGGCCAACAAATCTCAATTACGTCGGCAGCAAAAAAAAAAGCGACATCATTTTTTGTCGACAGTTTAAATCTAACAACTAACCTTTTCTGTCGCTAGTACAACTACCGACAAGTAAATTTAGTAGTTTATGTAGATGAGTGACAAAATTATTTGTCACCAGTTGATATGTTTCTCACTATTGCATCTTCATGGCGACACACATGTTTGTCGCCAGTATCACGACCAAATAAAAAAAAATACATGCACCAAAATTCCAAACATGAATCATAAACATGCACAATTGTTCGTAAAACCATAATCAACAAGCCATAACTTGGTGTTTTACATAAAAAAACAAAATGGCCTACATGATTAGTGTTTTGCAACAACTACTAAGAGTACATCACCAATGCAACTAGTCGTATTCCACCATATGGTGGAGTCGTACACACAGGTTCTAGTTAACATCAATTACTAATAATAGTCATATTTTACCATATCTTTGTTCTCTTCTACTATCTAGCTAGGATATGTTGTAGTAAACAAAACTCGTGTTCGTCATGATATCGCTCCTGCTCCTGCTCTGCTCCTGCTCCGTTCTAATCTCTAGCTAGGATATGTTGTAGTCATATTTTACCATATGATAGAAATGCTCTTGCTCCTGCTAGGACTCTAGACGGGACTGCCGCTAGCCCCTCTGCCACCACAAGGCTAGAATAATACAGGATAAAGTAACATAACTTAGAACTGCATAACTTGAATACTCTGAAGTACGCAGATGTTAAAATCAAACAATATTTAGAAATTGTACTGACCGATTCAACCGGAGATCTGGACCTTGATCGTGATCT
The DNA here is from genome assembly GCA_023055425.1 of Linanthus parryae. Classification (NCBI taxonomy): domain Eukaryota; kingdom Viridiplantae; phylum Streptophyta; class Magnoliopsida; order Ericales; family Polemoniaceae; genus Linanthus; species Linanthus parryae. Next base: position 132,156,399 of record JALGPY010000001.1, read on the forward strand.
GCAAAGGATTGGAAAACAATTCAATTGAGTAACCCATGTTGTTTAGGACTTTGATCCAATATATCTTGCTTGCAATGTTAGGATTACTAACAACTAACAAGGTTACCCCTCTAGGGAATCAAGTTCTGACAATGATAACAAAAAAGTAGATGGCCCAGTTCAACAGATGAGATGCAAGACTTCAAAAAACCACAACGTAATAGTACTACGGTATATGCAAACACCTAGGAGCCACAATGCAAGAACAGGTCCGTATCCACAGGGTTACACAAAACCAAGTGGAACTGCTGCACACCATCAATCCATAGGAATCAGTAGAACACAGAACCCATCCATAATAATCAATAGAGTACATATCATCAGAGCATTAATAAGAACTTCAATCACCACTTAAAAATATGTAAATGTGTGTATATCCCAATTGTTAGCAATAAAACACTAAACATTAAGTCCACATGGACACCAAAGCTCTTCTTTGATATTAAAAATCCAATGACTCCAATGTTTCAAATGGGATATCCAACTCGGCTGGTAGTAAAACTACGTTTCTTCTCGGGTGTAGTAAAATAATTCAGGAACAAGGGTACACCAAAAGATGAGAGGCTGGGTGCAAAGGATTTTTTTTGCAATAGGCAATTCCCAACTTGAAAGTATATATAACTGTAGTACATTCTGAATATGGGATTAGGGGTATATAAGATTGTCTTGGACAACTATTTTTTGGTATGTACAATTGGAGATTTAGCTGTTGACTGCTACGAGCCTACAATCAAATAGAATGATATTGTCATATACTCCATACTGGCACCACTTGACCGAAAATTACAAACTGTTACTACCAAACACCTTTTAACTACGTTCCCCTCCTAGGTCACTACTCTAATGAGAATGCTTCACTTTCACACCCCTATATAACCACTCTCTATATGCTCATCCTAAATTGTATTGATTTTTCTAGGAAAAAGTTGTGTTATTTAATAACCTAGAAGGTCGGTCTCTCTACTTCTCTTACCTCCAGTACCTAGTTGGGCAGCCACGCAGACAAAAATATTTCAATAAAAATGTCCCTCATTTCCTTTCTAGTAGAAAAACCACTTAGAAAGATCTTTGAACAAAATGCATGGGTTGTAGTTGTAGAGGTACAGAAAAATGTTCAAATTCCAATAATGGTGACGAGGTACTTCACATGAATGAACACAAATTGTTCCTCTCAAACTCAAGGGAGGGAAGGACTCTAAATTGGATTAGTTAGAAACCTATGCTTGAGAAACAAATATAACTTATCTCATAATCAAATATCTTTAACAATGGAATCAGTTGGTGAGAAGAGAAAGTGTTCAGTTAGAGAAGAATGTCACCTCCTGAATTGTGTATAGCCAAACATGAATGAACTTTGTCAAATGCGGTTTAGCCAACAAGTGTTCAATCTGGTTAAATCGGGGTTGAAGACATCATCTCTACTATATGAAAGGAGGAAAATCATTTCAGAGCTACTGGTTTTCATTGAAGACCCATATAATTCATCAAAAAGATCGGTTTAGCGGGGCTAGTCTTCATTACCGACCCTATTTCATGTATATGAAACTACACAATCTTTCATTTACAGAGTGAATTTGATTTTTTTACCTATTTCAAATAAATGAACCTATTCAAACTACTATAGAAAGAACTGATTTCATGACTTAAGAGAGCCAAAATTGTGGAGTTTGACTACTTGTACTTGTGTGCACTAAATCAAGTATTGAAGAGGCATGCACCATTGACAATTCTAAACATACGAACCTTTGACTTCACTGCTGAAAATTAATTTGGAGAAACAGAAATACAATAACTTGAATATTGACTGATGCTGCCAATCGTGAATCTGGATCAAGAGAAAACAATCAATATGTTATGTGAAAGGAACTGATCGTTGTCTAAAAGGATCAATGGCAGTACATAGTGGAAATATGCCAATTAACCTATTATTGATGCTTCCAGTACCACACATCTTTTGAAGTACATATTGATTGCTTTTCTTGCCCTGTTGTCATCAGACTCCATGAATAAGATTGCCACAAGTGATGGTACGAAATTGGTTACACCTCTATGCATCAATGGCCTCCGGACGTAAAGATTAAGGTAATCATGTGCATTTAATGGTGGTCTATGTAAAGATATTAAACTTGATAGAAACATCACTCACCAGTGCATCGAAGTTTTCACCAATCTGCCTCCAATACTTTTCTTTGGCACCCTAGCTTTGCCTCCCAAGAAGTTTAATAGAGCAACCTGCTTAGGGAAATTATGGCCAATTATATTTCATCTATATGGAGATGATCCATTGTACAAAATCATAACTGCTCGAGAGAATAAAGATACAAAGGATTCATGAGAGAAAAAAAAACAAATGACTAACTAAAACAGATTAATAGAACTTGAACTTACCTGCAACAACTGTAGAAATTGAGAGGAAAACTTGTAGAGGCCACTGACATGACTGTTCAAGGAAACTGAAACACGCGATTGTTCCATTCAAACCCATAGCGCTGGGGTGCAAAAAACGCTTTAAGGAAAGCATTCGTTAACGCAATCCTCTTCTTCTCTCAGTTCGTCAAGTTGGTGACAGGTTTATGATTTAATGTTCTGTTTGTATTATTTCTGCAGATTATTTTCCAACAGGAATCCATAACCCCCTGTCCATGGTGATATGTATGTTAGTCCTCGTCAGTAATTAAATGATGTGAAACTTCAAAAGAACCGGGTACACAAGTACCCACTGTCAACAAATATACTAAAAATATTTACAGATCCTTGAGCATTATTATTGAATCATTGAGGTTTCACTTTCTTCTATGTCCATTCAAGAGAATTAAGAATCCACGTGACAGATGATAGGATGACTCATTTTCTTCCACTAAGAACACACATGGCTCTTCAGCAAAAAAAATATACTGCACAGTGATAACCATTGCCAGGTTCTGATTCGAGATTTTCAATAGAAAGCCTTTCCCAGTGTAATAAAAAAGTTGACAATAGAATACAATGCATATTAAATCCCACTGTTTTCATTTCCTATGTTGAACACATTCAAAATTCAACTTGAGCAAAGTAGTTGCAGATGTAATAGTTTACAAATTAACATGTTATGAGGCCACATGAAAAGATATTTATCAATAAACTATCCATGGTGATGTATCATCTACATTATATCATGTTGAAATCTAGTTTGTGTAATCGACGATTCCCCTTGTACCTACACAATAAATTTATCATCAATCATAGTCAACGATATCAGGATAGAAAAATAGGGACCACTGCTTATTCTAATTATTCAAAATAAGGAGATAATCAGCAATACTCTATAACAGAACTTGGGATGCTGCTCAGAGTGTCACACTACATGCCATCTTGAACGCCATTCGGTTCAGATATGGAATGACTCCACAACTGCTATGGGGTGGTTTTATTAGGGGTTGAATTCACTTTGTAAGAAGAATCATAACTTGCATCACCCTAGCCAGGGGCGGACACAGATCAATAGAGTATAAAATATTGGGGAAAGAAATAGAAGAAAAATGTTGAAGAACACCCAAAACGAATTACACAGTCGGAAGTCAACAGGGTCGAGGAAGAACACAAGACAACCATGCTTCTAAAATAGACCCATGGAAAGACCTGGCACCGCCTCTGAAATTTTAGCCATCTCCCACCAATCAAAACGAAATACACTATCAAAATCAGTGTGAATTGTTTGAATTCAGAGGGGGGGGGGGGGAAGGGAACGAACCTGGTCGAGAATGAAACACCACCAGAAGGAATTGAGAGATTTGGGCCCTCAATTGCAATGAGCGACAGAGCATTCGGGACTGAAACAACACCGTAGATGGACTGATTTCTCTCTCTCTTCTCCCTACAGAGGGATAGAAGAATTGGCCCTCAAATACAGATCTATCGAGGGATACACCCAATCTACTGAATACAGAATTGGGTTATGCTAAAAGTAGAAGAAATGGATACACCCAAACATATAATCGAAGCACCAATAAGCTACAACTGACCTGCAAAGCGAAAAAATTGGTGTTCATGTTCTGAGTATTCGATAGAATGTGAACCACTTGAAGCCACATGTCCGGATTGTTTTGCAGGTCACGCAGAATATGGTCAGCAGCCGTCCTCTACACAATCAACCACACGAGCAAAGCATATCGTTAGTCCGACGGTCAATGCATCCATAATCATACCCAAATTAAACGAAAAAACGATGAAACCTAGCCCTCACAGACTCAGATTTACACAACGAGAACGAATTCCATAAACGAATTCACTATCTCCATCCCCAATCTACTATACCAGAGCACGAACTAGCGAACAAACGAAAGCGCACAGAAGTTGAATTGGAGGCCATAAGGTGTCACCTCTTCCTTAGATCCGGTGTCGTAGAAGGCAACGGCAGTAGCCAGGAGGAGACTGAGCCGTCGCTGGCGGCGGCGACGATGAGGTCGGGGTTAGGGTTTGGGGAGGGGGGAATACGGTTCCCGTAGTCCATCGTCACCATCTCAGTGAGTCTCTCCGACGGTGTGTGTGTTCTGATCTCCACACCGTCTCTTCCATCGTCACCATCTTAGTGAGTCTCTCCGGCGGGTCGAGAGACGATCGTGGATTGAGGGGGAGAAAGAGGAGTTTCTGAGTCTAACTGTGCGTGTGAGGTTGAGTGTTAATTCTCGTAATTGTTTTTTTGATATATGATTGAAACTGTTTCTAAATTTTTTAATTCCCCCTTACAATTTGGAATGGTGGGAAACACCAATTGTTTACCCTCCAATTTTTAATGTACTTTTTTGGCAGGAGTTGACAATTGAGTATGTCACTATATAATTAGTTGTCAAAACTAAACAAATAGTCACAATCATAGACTAATTTTTTGGGTAGAATAAACTAAAAACCAAAAGGTCGACAAAAAAAATCATATGCATCGACAAAAACAAATATTGTCGACTAATCGCGCAACTAGCTACATAAAACCGTCTGTCGACAAAAAAACTGTCAACAAAGGTCATATTTGTTGTAGTGTTCCTAGCAAATTAGTCCCTACTAATTTTGCAAGGTTTTGCAAAGTGATCCTTCTAATTAATTAATCCAATTAATTAATTCCCAAATTTAGTTCAACTCTATCTAGCGTGTGACCCCATAGGTTCTATCTAGTTGGTAGCAACTATTTGCTAATATGGAGCGGTTTCTAGCAAAACATCCATTCTAGCCAACTAATAGAATAGTTATCTTGACAACATTTGTACAAGTAATTGTCTCATCCCTTTGTCTCTACATCTGGATTGGACACGAGACATACAAGTCACACTCGTACATCCAATCCACAGTTTCTCGATCCATGTGAATAGCCTTATTCGTGCAAATAACATCAATATCCCATATTGATTTATTTGAGTATGGCCAGACATTCTATAAGCACTATCTCTCCAGTGGCCTAGGATATTTGCTCCCGTTATGTGGGAGGGAAAAATTCTATCTACGTCAACTACGATTTCTAAGCTTGCTTCTTATTGTATCCGGTACACGCCTTTATAACTACCCAATTACGGTGTAGCGTTTAACGCTACCAAAATCACAATAATCCACAACTAGAATATCTAGTGACTTCAAGTCTAAGGATGACAATACCATTGCACCGCGAGAAGCGCTTGTGACTCAACATAACGTGTATGTAGCCTTCTCGGAGATGGGTCAATCCAGTGCGCCATTACACTAATGTACACCTATGTGTTGGATCATGATATCTCCATATCAATTAAACCCCATACTAGTCTATAGATGATTGTGCCATTAATCATTATAATGGACTAGGGATATTTAAGATAAACAACACAATTGTAAATCTAAGGACTTCATTATATTAAATATCCAATAAATAATAAATGAATTTTCTAGCCACAAATAAATTCATACTAAACTAGATTGCCTCTAGGGCATCTATCCCAACAGCTTTAACATTTGGCTTTGATTTCTCAAATTTAATGGTTAGTTTTTGGTCAGTTCAATTTGAGCAATGGTGGGGGGAATGATTCTGGTGGTGGTGCCTTTTTTTAGCAAGTCCCAATTCCACTTCGGCTATACGGGCAGGCATAACAACCAATTCATTCAAAGGATGTTAAATGGGTTAGACAGGTTGAACCATTTGTGCTTTAACCTGTTTATAAACAAGCTCACCCGCTCATTTGACAACTCTATTCATAGGTTAAGAAATGAGGAAGTGTCAGCGGTTAACCGGTTTACCGGCCCGGCTGACTGAGGAGCACCGATCCTAGTTCGGTTCGGGCCTGGAGTCAGCCGGACCGGTTTCAGTTTGGTTCAAATATTGGAATCGGCCCGGTCCACGGTACCGTACCTCTATAACAAGGCCAACCAGTAGGTTTATAATTTATATTTTTTTTGTACCTCGTTTATTACTTGTTGGCTGAAAAAAAAAAGAACCTTGTGAAGATTGATAATTTATTTCCTATCACCTCTTTTTTGAACTTGTAACTTGTAAGAAACTTGTAACATTTATTTATACATATATAATGTGGGTCGGTTCTGGACCAGTTCTGGGGCAGTCCTGGGGCAGTTACGGTCCGGTCAGTCCGGTCTTGGTCATTACAGGGGCCTGTTTAGGCCGGTCCCGCAGTCCATAAAATCTCAGACCGGCCCGGACAACTAACATACTCAGTCCTGGGCCGGTCTTGAGCCACACTGGTCCCAGTCCGGTCCGGTACATTGCTCACACGGGCCAATTCAGTCCGGTTTGGCAGTCTGCCGACCCACTTGACAGCTCTAGGAAAAAATATGTTTCACGAGCATCATCCCAAACTACAGTTAGAACTCGCCCCTAACTAATCTATTTTTGAGAATTACATCATACATTTGGGTTCGAACAGGGACCTCGTGCCGGGGTTTCAAACGCTCTACTACTGCGCTAACACTCATTTGCACCCCTTAACTAATCGTTGCAGCACAATATAGTGAATTGGTAAACTGGGCTACCATTAATCGTCTGCAAACTTCATTCAGCACACACCACATACTATCAGCATTCTTCACGTGAACTATCTTTTCAAAAAAATACCAGTGGATGGATAACATGACACAAAGTTGGATTTGTATAAAATTATTTTTCTTCTACTTGGTATTATTGTGCACAACTTCACATGTATTGTAGTACAACGGTGATTTTAGATGATCGTAAAGCATTGTAGTGCGATAGTACTACTAGACTAGTAGTGTGTAGTTCCCTCGTATAAAGGAACATTCCCTTAGTTAAGAGTCATCTCTCTTTTACACTAGTAAGTGTGTAGTTCCTTCTGTATAAAGGAACATTCCCTTAGTTAAGAGTCATCTCTCTTTTGCATCTTCTTATCTCTAGTACTGCGTTCTCTCTACTAATATCAGATTTGAGAGTCGAAAAAAAATGTGTGTTCCTATTTCACTCAGGAATGGTAGAATTTCAAAAATAGGGAAAGAATCGTGGAGTTCTATAGTATGCTTCCATGTGATTGTGCTCGACGAGTTTACTAATGTGGCAAGAAGATTCGTCCTTTCTTTACAACAGGGAGACTGGGAGAGGGACCTGCCCTATGGGGTCAGGAGCAATTGCTCTCTACTTGCTGATACAATGTCATTCTCACTGAATCCAATTCTGGACGCAAGCAATTGGCATCTAAGCGCGATGATCATATTATGATGCCAATTGGGTGGCCATGAACCAAATAGATGTGTCGTCTAGAGTTGGGGACGTAGTATAAAGCAGGATGATAGGAAGAACCAATACAAAGCATGAGGAACATAATCCCTCATAAGAAAATTCGTACTTATATACTAATAGAGTTTGGTCATTGGTGTGTTTTTACTGATTCAATGAGTAATTTTAGCGGACTAGCAGCCCGTAGATAAGCAAAGATTGAAAAGTTCGTCTTCCTTCCCAACTTACTTTTGTATCATCTACAACTCTGTTGATTTGGTGGAGAGTGACTTCAGCCACGGTTTAATGATTTAATCCACTGGTATACAACAGAGAAAGTGTCTGCATGGGTTAAAGACAAAAAATAAACTTTACTGGTACTACATTTGTTTCTCTGAATCTTCTAAGTGCACTGTTCAATGAATCACTTAGTAAAACAATGACCCTCCAAAGGAAAGATTCAGGAGAAATAGATCTAGTTTGAGTTATGCTGCAAAGTTGGGCGCTGTGACAACCTGGGAGCGGTTGACTTTGACTATGACATCAGCTATCAACCTACAAAGAAGCTCGGAAAATAGATTGGGAGGTAGAGATATTTGTGATACATCATGCTAATGGTATACAGTTCTAGTTGTGCAATAAGAATGGAGATCGTTTACTTGGCGTATCAAACATGGCAGAGGTTTAAGTTTTCTTGATGCATGTGTGATGCTGTAAACTAAAAGCATTGCGAGTTCTCAGTCGGCAAGCTCAGTAGGTGGAGCCATAACCGTCCCAACCATTCTTGCTTCTCTGACTGGCCATTGCCAGTTCCATCCTATTCCTGACAAATGCTCCAGGGTTTGACCATTGTAGACTTGATGAAATTACCACTGCATCTGCATCAATCATCAGTAAACTACAAAACATTTCATCCCAGATGAGAACTGATATGCCCATTCAGGGAATAAACTACGAAAACTCCAGTGATCTATATATGGACACAACACAGTTAGTTTTTGGGTATATATTAGTTCTTTCTCACCGTGGATAAGGACCAACAAGGCTATAAGTTTTGAAATTGATTAGTCAACACCACACTGCAATTCATACGGTCATACTCTGACCGTCTGGCGCAAATTCTAGGAAGCATGGACACCCCCAAAATTGAGGTCATGCCCGTGTCGGACACTCGTACAACACTCCAAAATACGTGTCCGGCAGGCGTGTTCGGGTATAATGGAGAGTTTTATTAGACTGTACACTTGGGGAAACACTTAAGGGACATGTAAGCGACAACAGACGTCCCTTTGTGTTTATTTTGACTTCCACACGGGTTGTTTAATGAAAATTTTAAACTTTAAATGGGTTGAAATGTAATTAGGGAAAAGTAGGATAAAATATATTATATTATATAATGATTGAAATATATATATATATATATACATATATGTACACACATATATATATATATTAGAATAATGTTCATGTATCCCTGTCGTGTCATCTACTAATTTGTTTGAAAATGGCATATTTATGTCTGTTCCCGTATCATATCAGACACTCATATCTCGATCCGTGCTTCTTAGGTTTGCGCTTTACTTTGGAAGGTGCCGCATCTGTCATAAGGCTAGCCAGTGGTAAAACCTAAGGAATCATGTCTCTGAGGTGAACAATAAAACCTCCACACAGCCACATAAATTACCTGAACCCAACTCCGAGGAATCAGATAATAGTCCACAAGTTATCTAAATTATTATGCTATCACATACTCGAGTGAACAGAATTACAGGTACATTCAGTGACTGTATAAAAGTGCGTAGAGAGATTTTAAACGCAAACAGAGAGTATTTCTGATGCACACTAGACAAGATGATTTATAATAGAACTTGCAGGTTTAAGGAGCACACACACGACTTTTAGGAACACATATATCTATACCAGTAATTTAAGATCTATAGAAACTATCCCAGGGCCTCGTTTTGGTAAGGTATAAGAAGAGGGGCACAAGGATATACCTGTTGTTTCGAATCCAGCATGTGGGAAAAGGGATTTGAGACAGGCTTAACTTATTCTCCCATATACCGCTCCTCAAATTCTGCCTATAATCTGATATAAGTGAGATAAAAGGAGTCTGGGATATGTTATTTATCACATATCCTGCACCGTATCCTGCCTAAACCTAACACTATAAAACAAAATTCCGTATTCTGCCTTATCCCACAACAATAATATTTACCTCGTATCCTAGTATATCATATTCCCCTCTTTCTTGTACCTTAACCAAACGAGGTAGCCTTGTTTGGGTAAGGTATACGGAGGGGTATAAGGATATGATATACCTTATCCCCCAACAATAATATCCTACCTCTTATCCCAGTATGTCATATCCCGCTCTTTATTGTACCTTACCCAAACAAGATCCCCCTCTTTCTTGTACCTTACCCAAACGAGGTCAGTACAAGGGAAAGGGTAAAGCAGGAATCTTTTACTGCATCGACCACCCATTTGAGAAATCTTCGTGAAAGCCTTTTGGAGTACCAGATTCCGGACAAGATAGCAACCACAATTAAAAAAAAAAAGAATAAAACACACACACACACACACATACTGGAGTTTCAGCAACAACCCTTATCCAATTTGCACAATATTTCTCAGGATTACCAAATACAGCTCAAATCCGATTGACTTCACTAATCTCATTCAAGATTAACACAGAATATATGGTGTGCCTGCCCTCTTACCCCATAATATATTCTAAAACCCTTTTCTGTTATGGTTTCTTATAAACTTGCACAATCTGATAGTCAAACAGGCTACAGCATAGAATCAATTCTGAAACATAATTCCAGACTTTTGTACCTATTCAGAAAGTACACAAGCATTCCTGAAAACATGAAACATTTTTGCCTACAATGAACGGTACTATGATAATTAAATCTCAGCGCCACATTAAACCCACGTAGCGCGCGGGCTAACGACTAGTATTTTATAATCAATATTTGGCATAAGTTAAGTTTTATACATGCATGAAAATATATGTCATTTGCACACATATTCAATCTCTTATCATGCTCTATCAAATATGTTATTAAATATCCCTGCATCTTATCCCGACTTATATTCGACTCTAACCAAACACTCAGAAGAAAAATATTTATCATGACTTATTTCAGAATAATTATTTCACAGTGTATCAATTTTTATCATTTATCCAAACGAGGCCTTAGTAGTAAATGTTCTTCCGAGCATGATAAACAATTGTTGGCTCCCCAAATAGAGGATAGTAAGGTTTCTCAAAGAAAAAAAAAAAAAAAAAAAAAATCTCAACAAAACAGAGGATGGTAAGAAACAATCAAGTGGTTGCAGCGTACCAACGAAGAACCTCCCTTACCAATAAAAGGAAACGCAAGAGAGAAAGATCCAAGTGAAAAATGGGATGATCGTCGTGATTAGTACCACTAGTTCGAAAATGTAACGGAAACCCAAATTCAATCTCGGCGGTTGGATACATATCTAAGCTGACCCAACAACATCATCATCATTATGCACCTTCGCTCTTCTCCCTGAGAAGAACAAAACAAAATCGCCTCTCTAAACCCCACCACCAACCATCTTCTCACTCACAGACCTAAACATCGACCAATGCAGATGAGAGACGACGCCGGCAAATCGCCTTACCTACCACCCTCCCAATCCTCCTCCGCCGCTGCTGCTGCCATGTTCGGCGATCAAGGTTTGGACTAAAACCCACATCAAATTGATCTATAAATCGATCTTCTGATGTGGGTTTGATCTTGATTTCTCCGATCTTTGATTAATTTTTCTGGGTTTCTTCTGCAGGTGGGTTGTTCGGGAACAGCCTCCTGACTGAGTCGCTGGACTTGGACGTCAGGACTCTGCTGGTGGAGAGAGAGAGGGAGAAGATGAAGATCCGGGAGGAGATCTTGCAGGGTGCGCTCTTGCGGCGGCGAGAGCTCGAGGCTGAGGTGATCTCCGAGTTGCTGATGGAGACGGATGAGCTCAAACGCCGCCGCATCGCCGCCGCCCGAGAAGGGTTGTCGATGCTGGACACCCAATTTCCGCCGCCGGAAGTAAATGGTGCTCCAGTCTCGAGCAAGCGTGAGATGATCGGGTTGGGAGTTGCTCGTGGGAGCTCGGCGGTGGCGATGAGTCGACCGGAGCCGGTGGCGGCTGCCGGAGAAGCTCCATTTCAGAGACAGCCAGGAGCTGCAACTGCTTTTGCATCTGCTGCTGCTGTTGCCAAACCTAGCAGTGGAGCAACTGCTTTTGCATCTGCTACTGCTAAACCTAGCAATGAAGGTGCTAGCAAAGGAGATGTTATATCATTGGTGAGTCTTGAAAATCCTCTAAAATGGTTTATACTCTCTTCTTGTTTTTAAGACTGCTTTTGTCTGCTCATACCTAGTACACACGTTGACATTGACATTGACAAAGTTGCATGTGATGAAAATGGAGAATCTTATAAAAAGTGTGGTATTATTGCTAAGAAAAATATGGAAAGTTTCTATCTTTTGATTGATTTCTTTCTCTTGGCAATGTTGAATTTTGTGTTAAGATTGCGTGAAAAAACAAAATTTCAATCATGAGAGTAGACTTGTGAAATAGTATGTCGATTGTCGATATGTTGTCGTGTATCCCTCCAATCGTAGCTTGAAGATTGATCATGAGCGGCATATCTACTCGTGTTTGAATCTTAACGGTTTACAAACGACAAGTTGTATACCATTGGTGAATCTACAAATCCAACTAATTCTTAAAATTGACTTAGTATTCATTTTCCCAAGATTGTTTTGCCATGTCCCATCCTAGGACCCGCACACTGGCACAGCTGCATGTGATGAAAGGAGAGGACTTTTAGAATTATGTGAGATTATTGGATAAGAGTAATTGATCTTAAGTGGCCTACATACGCTTACATGTCCTACCTCATATCATGCACCACCCAAACACAGTAAGTCAGTATATCATAGCAGGCCTTATTTGACAGTATACATACTTTACCTTATATCCCAGCATAAGTCATATCCGTTGTATCTTCTCCGCTACCAAAACGAAGCCTTAGCGTTTAAGAAAGGACAAGTAATACTAATGCCGAGTCTTGAAAATTCAACTATCTTTTTAAAATTGATTAATGGTCTGTACTTTCTTGAAGTTGTTTGTCATGTTCATACACGCCAACACTTACACATCTACATGTAATGAAAAGGGAGGATCTTTTACAATCATTAAGAATTATTTAATACAAAGTTGCCATTGATATCATTCTCTTGAAAATTATAATGCCTTAGATTGTGTAAATGCCAAAATAACAATCACGAAAGAAGACTCATAAATGATATGTTGTCGTTACGTTGTCATTTATCCGTTGAATCGTAGTTGTTAGAAGGTCAATTAATCATGAGCGGCATCACCTAAGCGTGTTGGATTTTAGCGGTAGCAAGAAATAAGATATAATATTGGTGAATTTTGAATATCCAACAATTTATTTAAATTGACTTATAGTCTCCATTATTCTAAAATCATTTGGCCCTGTCCATACCTAGAACACACACAGTGACACTGACACTGACACGACTACATATGATGAAGGAGATGATCTTCTAGAATTATGTGGAATTATTTGATAAAAAGCAGATGATCCTGAGAGGCCTGCCTAACTTAGTTTGAATTTTAGCTTTTTATTTTTATTTTTTTTGTTGCTTTAGAAGGTCAATAAAAAACAACCACAACATGAAGAAGCTTTTAATCCCCAATCTGCCAGCAATGATCATCCCCTTGACACCATGGGGAGCTTCGTCCAAAATCTTCAATTGATCAACTTGTGCGGCTCCTAGGTTTGCAAGAGCGTTGGCCACTTCATTTCCATCGCTTCGCACATGTTTGATCCATCCACAAATCCAATCGAGCAGCAGCTTACCATTGACTTGAACATTTATTGTGGCAGGCCAGTGGTGGTTCCTTGGAAGATATAAACAGCTTCCATGCAGTCATTCTCGATTTTCAGGTTGTTCCAATTCTTGTTGTAGGCCACGGTTAAGCCTCTGTAGATGGTCCAGATCTCGCTCTCCAGACTTGTGCAGCCAAGCCTACCGATGAGCCGAGCTTCCAATCTCCATTGTTGTTTCTGAAAACACCTCCAACTCCAGTTTTATTGTTGTCAAATCTCACACAGTCATAAATATTCAGCTTAAATTTACCTTCCACGTGAAGACACCAATTAGGACCAAAATTATGGAGATTAAAGAAGAAAAATTGAAGCTATGAGAAGAAAGCTCCCTGTGTGAGCTGAGTATGCATCTTGATTCTTTGCAAATAAGCCATGTCCGTATCTGGATCACCTAAAACTCGTAGGAGGGGCTTCGCTCCCGCTCCCAATCCTTGCTCCCGAGCTTTTCGCTCGAATTCGCCCATAATCCTCGCTCCCAAAATTACAGAGCGCGCTCTTACCAACGCTTTGTACTTTCTTAGAAATTAGCCTTAATACTTAGTTAACAAACCTTTTTCAAACTAAGTCAGACAAAGTTTTCATCGAAAATGGCATAACCAACCCCTTACTGAGGTACCCCACTGTCTGACTGTACATAAAATTCTCATTCCTAGCACTATATCAAGCTGAACATTCATTACATTCTTCAATATAGGAGGTTTTAGTATCATATATAAGCTTTGTAAGTATTGTCATTAAATCTAGGTTACACATAAATTTAACATATAATACATTTATATCTAAAATTATATTAAAAATAAAATTTATATATACGCTCTCATGACGCTCTCAAATACAGCATTTTTAGAATTTGTCGCTTTGGCGCTCCCGCTCCCGCTCTAGGTGACATAAGTCCGTATAACATGAGCCATTAAAACGAAACAATTTCTTCTAATCAAAATAATCCAAAGAGTAGTAAAAAATAAAATACAGTGATCATAACAAAAACCCTGAGCTTTCTTCTTGATATTGGGAAAGATCCAGTTATAAAGGCTCTAGCTAGAGCCCATGTTAAGTCAAGAAGGACCCTTGATCATACCACTTATGTTCTCAACTTTAGCACAAGTTCTGAAAGTATGATTATGGTCCTCAACATTTAAACCACAAAGGCTCAAGTATCAATACCATCGAGGCCCCTTCTCTTTATACTAGTACTAGACAACAATTTACCATGTAGAAAAATCCAAAGAAAGTGGATATCTTGTTTGGGGCTAAAGTTTTCAAATCCTTATCCAGTCACCACTGGCAATTCCACTTAGATGATGATTGTTAATCTTAATGGATTTGTAGGCAGCAACAACAATTAAGTTCCAGAACTGGAACCTTTCCAGAAGGGAGAGTCAGGGGTGGGACTCAAAGGGGGGATATTGATATTTAGAATATCACTTTTAGCCTCTTCATCGATGAAATCCACAATGGGGTTAAAGTCCCAGGCCCCCTCTTCATTAATAAGGTTAGAGACCTTCAAGTTGAGAAGGCCATGTTCAAGAGGGGGTCTGAGGGCTTTCTCCCCACACCACCAGTCATCCACATAGAAAATTGGCTTCGCTGCCAATGCTCCATTTAAGATCATCTCTAAGGAAGTTTTAGTCAACATAATACTTTTCCACACAGGAGGGGAGCCAACCTTGGCTTTAGCAGCACCCAAATTGCAAGTTCTCAAATCTTCTTTTTAATAACATTACACCAGAGCTCTTTGCCAAAGCTAACACCCCGCCCTAACTGGCAAGAAGAGTCAGGTTCTGAAATCTAGCTTCTTAACACCCAAACCACCCTTCTCTTTAGAGAGACAAATAATGTCCCAATTAACAATGTGAAACTTTCTCTTCTCAGGCGTGTCGCCCCAAATTAAGTCGCTGTAAATTTTATAATTCTTGTTGCACACACTAATCGGGAGGGGTAAAAGCTTCAGACTGTAAGGAAATGAAGCAAAGACACTTTTACAAAGCCCCACTCTCCCAGCAATAGAATGCATTTTACTTTCCAACCAGAGAGCCTAAGATTCATCTTGGTGATGATAGTAGCAACATTGATCTTATTAAAGGTCAAGTAATATAATTGGCAGTCCTTGAAAATTCAACTATTTTTTAAATGGGCTTATAGTCTATAGAATTTTCAAAATTATTTGCCATGTTCAGACTTTATACACACACCGACATTGCACCTATATGTAATGAAAAAGGGAGTAGTTACTTTTTTGAATCTTCTAGAAATCATCTGTCAAGGAACTCTAGCTTTTATTTACCCTATACCACACAGTCAATATTTTTATGATTCTTCCCTTTCTCCTTGTGATGCATTTCATCGAAAACCTTCTGTGAGAACTGATTTCTTTGTTCATGTTCTTTATAATACAAGCAGGGAGGGGGCCATTGCCCCACTTCACTTTGGAAAATAAGTAAAATTTTCCATAGTACTTTGGATATTTGCAGTCATATATTAGCGGCCACACCTATATTCTCAAAACGACATAATGAACTCAACTATATTTCCATTTGTATTTAACACAAAAAATTTATGAGTCCATCCGTGGGTACAAGTCTCTTTTCCGGAATTGGTGTAGTAAGATTGTGAAGTAATAGAAACGAAATGCATTGGTAATGAACTAGCATGAGCTGCTTTGATACATATTGAATAAAATTTAACATTCTGCCTCTTATACGCCCAATCCAATTACTGGTAAATTTGCATTCTAAAGAGTTGTAATTACTCTAATTGTTATTAAATTGGTGTTCATTTTTTTCGTCGTTGATAGTGGTTCTTTACTCGATGCAGGCTAAACCTACTACGCAGATGCCTGCTAGTGTTGCTGCTCCGACCAAGCGCAAATTTGAAACCCTACGAACGAAAAGTGATGGTGATAACTCCCTTTCTTTGGACAACAACGCAAACAAAAACCTGGCGGTGGAATACAAGTGTAGACTATGCCAGGTAACCACCACCTGCGAGCGAGGTCTTGTGGAGCATCTCAATGGGAAGAAGCACAAGTCAAAGGAACGTGCTCTCTCCTAAGGCGGTAGCAGCACATCAGTGATGCAGGAGAAAATTGGGGAATTAATCAGTCGCGTCCAGAAAAGCAATTTCGGTCAAAGCGCAGAATCAGAGGCAGAATTGAAGGATGTGCGATTTGGGTCGAACCATACATAATTCTGATCAGAAACGACGTTCTAAAAACAACCCGTTATTTATCACGGGTACCACCCTGGTTTGGCCAAAATCACCTGTTCTGGGGTCGAAATCGCCAGTTTTCTTTTTTTCAGAATATTTATATCTTTAATTAGGATTTTCATTTAAACTCATTTTGGGTAAATCTTATAGCTGAATATTTTATTAGGTTAGATTTATTATTTAGCAATAAATTTAGGATTTTTACCATATTTCGAATTATTAGACTTTGCAGCTATTTATACCCGACTTGTGGGTAAATTTCAGTAGACTTTTGATATTATTTACTTATGAAATTCTAGAGAGCTTTGTGCCCTAGTTTTATCTATCCTTTTTCATTGTTGATTCCGCTGTGAACCCACGCTTTGGGGATTAACCCGGCGTCAGTTTGGTATCAGAGCAAGTTCGACTTGGGAGGAAGATCATCATCAACGATGGTGCGTGGACGTCCTGGCGGCTGCGGGCAGGTTCCGGTTGTGGAAGCCCCCCAACGGGGACGTAACGTCCAATACGTTATGATTGTAAAGAATCTGCAGAGGCAACAACGGGATCTGCAGAGGCAGATTGCGGTGTTAACCCAGCGCCTAGCATTGCGGGATTTGCAGCGACAAGTTGTGAAGCTAAACCGACGCTTGGCGGGGCAGAATTGCAAAGATCGCAAGGTCTTTGACCGTTACTCGCAGCCCGCTTTTGAGACCTACTACAACGGTGATTCCGGTGGTTGGAGCGAGCGTTATGGAGGAGCGAGTTTCAAGAATGATATAGCAGATTATTCGGGTATGTCACAGTCCAGTAACTGTTTTGATTTTCTTGAAGAAAAATAAGAACAAATTGTTGAGGATTACAAATATAATTCTTATGATGCAATTTTTGAGAGTCGTTCATTTCAAGTGAATGCGTTGTGGATTGGTCTAGACCTCCAATTTATGACGATTATGGAGACGAAGACGAGGCAGAGCTATCAAACGCGACCAGTTTCGCACATGACACAGACGAGGCAGAGCTATCAGACGCGACCAGTTTTGCACATGACACTGACGAGGCAGAGCTATCAGACGCGACCAGTTTTGCACTTCGCTACCATGAATTGGAGGAATGCGAGGTCAATTCCGATGTCTCTGTTCAAGTTGAGGTAATTTCAAATCCTTCACAAGTTATTAGTCCATCAAGTACTTTTGAATAAGAAGTTTCGTATGAAGACGATGAGGGGAAGATTGAATTAAAGTCGACATCCTTCATCTTTCCGATAAAGCCACCATCGTTCTATTGTGATTCATTCTTGGTGGAGACTTTCATTCATACGTCTAGATTAAACTCGAGGACGAGTTCTTTTGAAGAGCGGGTGACTGATGCAGGAGAAAATTGGGGAATTAATCAGTCGCGTCCAGAAAAGCAGTTTCGGTCAAAGCGCACAATCAGAGGCAGAATTGAAGGATGTGAGATTTGAGTCGAAACATACATAATTCTGATCAGAAACGAAGTTCGAAAAACAACCTGTGATAAATCATGGGCACCACCCTGGTTTAGCCAAAATCGACTGTTTTGGGGTTGAAATAGCTAGTTTTCTATTTTTCAGAATATCTTTTTCTTTAATTAGGATTTTCATTTAAACCCATTGTGGATAAATCTTATAGCTGAATAATTTATTTGGTTAGATTTGTTGTTTAGCAATAAATTTAGGATTTTTACCATATTGCGAAGTATTGGACTTTACAGCTATTTATACCCGGCTTGTGGGTAAATTTCAGTAGTCTTTTGATATTATTTACTTCTGAAATTCTAGAGAGCTTTGTGCCCCGTTTTCTCTACCCTTTTTCATTGTTGATTCCGCTGTGAACCGACGCTTGGGGATTAACCCGGCGTCAATCAGCCAATGGTGATGATGAAGGAGGCCATTCCCAGAAGAAGAAATCTTGAAACTCAAGTGAAAAGATTTTTGAAACTACTAACAATGAGAAGGCAAAACAGAAGAAGGATTTCTGGAAAAACTCAATGGAGTCACTGCAGAGGATTCTAAGGTGATGAACGGCGATGATGATGATGGTGATGATGCTGTGGATGAGGAGAATGAAAAATAGATGCCGGCTTCGTTTAGGAATTATTTCAAGTGTTGGTGTGTGGTCTGTAGTATTGGAACTGTAAATGAGAAGTTGATGGATGTGCATCGCGCTGGGAGGACACACAGGGCTAATTTGCTTAAAAATGGCGGCGGTCTCGTTACTATAAAGACAACGCCTGATAATGCTAGGTTTAGCGGCGATGGGAACAAGATGAATGTAGAAACAGAAGGAAAGGTGACCGCTGCTGATCAGAAGAAGTGATGCTGAGGATGAGAAAGAGCTCGTTCGGACGAGAGTGTTGTGAATGGGAGCGCATGAATTGGTTAATCTTCTTCTTCTAGAGATTTTTCTGCCCATCTCATCTCTGGAGTTTCTCTATAATAGTTATACCTATTTTTGTTAAATTTATTTTGATGGTTTGTAAACTTGGAACATAAGCCTGAATTCAAAGGGCTCAAAGACTGGTAAAAGATTTCTCTTACATGTTTAAGACTGTTGCATTATCATATCCTTATTTTCAGACAAATTTGGTTTTGTTATTTGATAGTAGCTTTGTTATTTAATCTTTTTTAGTGTTTGCATGCATGACATAGACTAGAGTCTCCTATATGAAGATTGAGAACTGTCCCAGTTCACAAAATGAACCCGCCTGGGCTGGTGGACTTTAAAGCTGTATATGCAATTTTTATTTTTAAGAAAATGATACGGGATAAGGTGTGGTGAATTGTCTGTGTTGCTTATGACGCACCCAAACGTAGTATATGAGAGAACATTTATAATTTGCCCTTATGCCTTACCCAAACAAGGCCAAGAAGTAATGATCTTTTGTCTTGGACACTGGAATTAATCCTAAATAACCAGCTAGAAGTGTCAGTTTGTAATGTTCAAACGCATAACAACATTTGTGCGTCGGACATTTACCGCAGTACATATCAAGTACTTGATTCAGAAGTTTAGACGGACACAGATCGAGAAGCTTTATCTAAGTAGAATGTACATTTGTTTGTTATGCAAAATAACCTCATAGTATATTCAGAACGAGACACGGAGATCTCCCTCAATGATCAGAGAAGGTATGCGTTAATGTTGTAACAGAACTCCAATTTTAGAGCTCTGCTACCAATTTGTTATAACGTGTGGGTATTCGAGCAAGAACGACGAAAGCGAAACAAGAATGAGTCAAATATTTAACGTGGTTCACTAACGAATTCGTAACGAACCCGCTAGCTAATCCACGGCCAGAACCAGATATTTTATTGAGAAGAGAACCCGATTACAATGCACGCCGTGGCCGTGACGGCCACGGCGGCCACCCGATAACACACCACCCGACACCCACACAACACAAACCCTCAAAAGCCACTCTCAAATTCGTCTCTGTGTGTGTGTTGTGCATTGAGAACCAAAAAAAACAAACCTTAAATAATGATGTAGTGGCGTGGAACCACCAAGCCACAAGGAAACAAACTTGGTGTGAAGGCCAAGTAAGTTCCCATTAATTTTCCACCGCCTCAAAACTCATGGAATGTTTCCATGCCTTGTGACTCAAAGACTTGCTAGTCAAACCAAATAGATTGCAAGTCAAAGTTTCTAAAAAATCTCCACCTTGACTTGAATCATCTCAGCAACCTGAAATCAGAACTGGATGCTTCTCTTCTCAAACCTGAAGTGGATGCGTCTCCCAGAACCTGAAACGAGCACGCCTCCCCAAGCAAATTTTTCGCAGTTGTATGCGAAACCCGAATCGCCAAATCGTTGATCCAACTACCATGCGTTCCTGCAACGAATGCGCCCGATGTGATTGCACTTCCGGAAACAGAAACAAGTGCTCCATCCTGAACCAGACTTGAATACATTCACTAAGAAAGCAGGACCGAATGTATTCCAGATGCGCCCAATTGAGCCAGACAGATGCACCATGACAGAATGCCTAGATGTCATCCAGACCAGATGCACCGATGACGAGTGCCCAAATTGACATGCCCGATGCGCCCCGTATGCCTCAGATGCGCCATATGCTCGCCAAAAAAAGAACACGCCAGATGCAAAACCAGATGCACGCCAGAACAAACTCGTGCATAATGCGCGCCAAAACCAGAATTAGATGCGCGTGCTAGAAATCTCACGCACCACATGCTCCATGTCGTTGCTCCAACTCCAACGAGTTCCTGCAACGCATGAGCCAGAACCAGATTCCATTCACACACCAGATGCTCCACGCCGGGAGCCGGATTGCGCCTGAACGTCAATCGCCATAACGCCAGATGCGCGTGAACGGCCAGATTCGCGCCAGTACCGAATACGTGCTAGATTTGCCAGATCCCTTGCACGCCTAATCAGATGCGCGCCAGATTGCTCCAACAGGAGCCCAGATAGCCCCCTCCACGGGACTTCAGATGGTGGGTGTACCTGCTTCTATCTCACAAACATATTGATTTTGATCGCCAAACCAGACATCGTTCTTGGCGGAATCTCGAAACCCAACTCCCGATAGCCTGCTCCACCTGAATCGCGAAACCCTTTGAGTTCCACCAAAACGCAAAACCCTAGCTATTGGCTCCACCCTGATCTTGGAACCTCGGCTCTGATACCAGTTTGTTAAAACTGGTGTTCCTCCTGACCTGGCTCTGATACCAGTTTGTTGTAACAGAACTCCTGTTTCAGAGCTCCGTTACCAGTTTGTTATAACGTGTGGGTATTCGAGCAAGAACGACGAAAGCGAACCAAAAATTAGACAAATATTTAATGTGGTTCACTAACGAATTCGTAACGAACCCGCTAGCTAATCCACGGCCAGAACCATATATTTTATTAAGATGAGAACCCGATTACAATGCACGCCGTGGCCGCGGCCACCCGATAACACACCACCCGACACCCACACAACACAAACTCTCAAAAGCCACTCTCAGATGCTGTCTCTGTGTGTGTTGTGCATTGAGAACCAAAAAAACCAAACCTTAAATAATGATGTAGTGGCGTGGAACCACCAAGCCACAAGGAAACAAACTTGGTGTGCAAGCCAAGTAAGTTCCCATTAAATTTCCACCGCCTCAAAACTCATGGAATGTTTCCATGCCTTGTGACCCAAAGACTTGCCAATCAAACCAAATAGATTGCAAGTCAAAGTTTCTAACAGTTAATGATCACTCTCTTTTATCAACTTTTATAATAGCTTTTCCTCATTAAGGTTCCAAACATCTGCGTCGTAAAACAGGTCTGTAGTGTATGAGATTATCATATCAGTCATATTGCCATTATGACCAAAGGATGGTGCCAACAGAATACTTACAGAAACAACGTACCGAGTATCATCAGTGACTGCTACAATCAGAAAGTGGCTCAAAAATAAGGTCAGCAACGTTTTACCCTTTGTTTTTCACCATCTTGTTTCACTTCCTATGTTTCAAAATATAATTTTTGATGATTAATTATATTGATTGTTCTAGTTAAAATTAAATCACTAATTTGAGAACTCTAGCTACATGAACGGTGAAATCAACAGTTAAATAAAAATGGGTGACACATAGAATTTCTTTTCAAGGAAGTCTCAGAGAGGAAGGCAACTCCCATCTGGGTTTCCCTGGACAAGAACCAATTTGGCCGCGTTATAAGCTAGCATCGCAAGTTCACAACACACCAAGTCGTGCAGGTTTCACGAACAATGAGCATAGAATGTGGTTAGGAGCTTCTCCGAAGAACTACTGAGTCCTAAGCTTACAGAAAATGGCACTCTTGAAATTGCGGCAAGAGCTACTTCTTACGTAAATGCGACAATTTGAGCCCACCAAATTAACCCGACACATTAACTCGTCGGTGCCCATCATATCAATGGGTTAATATTGCCCGCCCATTGAACTTGTATATTAAACGGGCAGGCATAAGCGGGCGATCAATCCGTCTAAACCCAACTACTTCAAACTTGTCAATATTAGTTTTCAATTTGAATTACATGTTTTACCATATAAAGTAGAGTTGTCAAAAACAGTCCATCCCATTAGCTTGCTCGTGGAGGGATATAGACCAGGTTGTTAGACAATGGACAAAAACATGGATAATTATGGTAGATTTAAATGAATTGTTAAGTGATTCTCAGAAACAAGGAGGCAATACTGTGGAAAGATGGAGGGTGGATTATTTTGCAAACCTCATTTCTAATTGGGGTTTGTTGGAGCTTGTATGAAAGGGTACTAACTATACATGGCAAAATAACAGATGGCCGGGGGAATATCAGACAAAAATTGGATGGAGTTTTGGTCACTGCAGACTGGCTTCTCCAAAACCCAAAAGCTATAGTGATTCATGAGTTGTTCCTGGGGTCTGATCATTGTCATGTGGTCCTGAATGCTGAGTTTAATCATAAGAAAAGACAGTACAAATTCAAAATTGAAGCTAGCTAGTCTGATCATTCGAAGTATAAGAAGACGGTGGCAGACAATTGGTTCACTAAGCTAAAGGATCTGATATGTTTACACTCCAAGCAAAATTCAGTCATTGCAGATCTTCTCTGAGGAAATGGAGCTTCATGAAATTTGACAATTCAAATGAAAAGATCAAGAGTCTCAAACAAGCTTTATCCACTACTCAAAATCTCCCTTCCAGTGCTGAAAGAGAACAAGAACAGTGCTACCTAAAGAAATAATTAGAATTGGAGGAGAAAAGAGAAGAATCCTATTGGCTACAAAGATCAAGGCTGAAGAATTGTAAAGAAGGATATAAAAATACAACATTCTTTCACTGTACTATAGAGTACAGAAGAAACAGTTCTAGAGTGAAGGTTAGAGATAGTGAAGGCAATTGGATTGAAGAAGACAAGGCTATCAAAACAAGAGTCAAAGAATATTTCCTTCTTTTTTTTATAATCATTCAAAGAATATTTCCAAGAGCTCTTTGAGGAAGAGGAAAGCACAAATGAGGAGGAAGTGTTGAATTTAGTTGATCAAAAAGTGACACATGCTATGAATGAATCTCTCACTACTCTGCCATCTATTGAGGAAATAAAAGAAGCTTTCTTTCAACTAGGTGGCTTAGAAGCTCTTGGTAGTTATGGTTTCAATGGTAAGTTTTACGAAGATAACTGGGAAGTGATTAAGGAAGATGTTGTGAGAGCAATTCAGCAATTTTTCAAATCTGGTTATCTACTAAAGAGCTGGAATAGAAATTTGATTGCCTTAATACCAAAAACCAAAAGTCCAGAGAGATCAGAAGAGTACAGACCCATTAGTCTTTCCAATTTCAATTATAAAGTGACAGCCAAAATCATGGAAAATAGACTGAAGCCTTTCCTGGATTCTATTGCTGAAAATTTCCAAGCAGCCTTCATTCCTAAAAGGTCAATACAGGAAAATATCTTCATGGCTCATGACATTTTCCACTACATTAGAAGAAAGAAGAAAGAGAAATCAGGTAACCTTTCTCTCAAACTTGACCTATCTAAAGCTTATGACAAAATTAATTGGGGATTTCTGATGAATGTTATGAGGAAAATGGGCTTTAGTGACATGTGGATACAGCTTGTGAGCCAATGTGTGACTACTACTACCTTTGCAGTGATTGTTAATGGAGAGTATAATGATTTCTTTACCCCTTCCAGAGAATTGAGGCAGGGGGATCCTCTTTCCCTCTAACTTTTTGCTCTAATTGCAAATGCTCTTTCTTGTGTGATGAGTAAATCTCAAAGAGACAATATAATCAAAGGAGTTCAAATCAGCAGAAGTGCTATAGGTGTGTCACATTTAATGTTTGCTGATGATGTGGTCATTTTTCTGAGTTCCACTATAGAAGAGGTGGACTCTTTCTTCAACATCCTCTACAAGTTGAGACAGACACATGTATGAAATTAAATGCAAATTAGTCTTTTGTACTGTTCACCCCAAATAGTGATATCTCAGAGAAAAATTACATGTTGTATGGGTATGGTTTAAAAGAGATGGATTAGAATGCTACCTATCTGGGTATCCCAGCTTTTTGGGAAAAATCTAGATTTGATACAGTAAATCTTGTGGTGGAAAGAGTTAAGAAAATACTCCATGGGTGGAAGGGACTGCTCCTATCCCCGGCATGTAAAGGAATTTTGATTTAAGCCATTGCTCAAGCTATTCTTAGCTATTTGATGCAATGTGTGCTTCTCCCAAAGAACATTTGTGACAAGATCAACCAGATTGTTAAAAATTTCAGGTGGAGTTGTGATTGTGAGAAAAGGTCAATTGCTAGGGTCTCTTGAGAAAATATATGCCAACCTAAGTGGAGTGGAGGCCTAGGATTTATAGCATTTAAGGAATTCAACTTAGCTCTCTTAGCAAGGCAAGGAGTAATTATTGCTTGCTCCAAGAGCAAATATGACGTGGTGCTCTAATCAATACAACACAGGACACGTCAGGAACATGTAGGAATCCACTTTCTTTTGTCTGCCACTCATTCTCTTTCTTCCTGACGTGTCATGTGCTGTATTGATTAGAGCACCACGTGTATTTGCTCTTAGAGCAAACAAAAATTTCTCCAAGGCAAGGGTGGAAACTGGTTAATAGATCTAACTCCCTGTTCTACAAATTTATACAAAGTGTGCACTTACCAAATAAGGATTTTCTTTCAGCAAAAAAGGAAGTAATCCTAGCTGGACGTGGTCAACCTTGTTAGAAGGGATAGCTCTCATTATTAAACAAAGCTTTGGAGAGTGGGTTCAGGTGAAAGAGTTCAGATCAAAGACAACTGGATTAGAGATGTGACTTTTCAAGCAAATGAAATCCCAGAGCATTTGGCTAATCAAAAAATCAAGATTTTGGTTAATGAGGAGGCTAGATGTAGGAGAACAAATTTCATCAAGAACTCTTCCTCAAATAGAGTTGCAAATGCTATTCTTCTCACCCTTGTTCCTCATCACAGAAAAGCAGATTCTCTTATTTGGCCTTGGACTAGTACTGGATTTTTCTCAGTGAAGTCTGGTTATCATATTCACATGGTGGAGGATGTGAAAAAATCAATCCAACATGAATGTTACAATATGTCCTCTGAGGATTCGAAAGCTTTCTGGAAGCTAAATATTCCACCAAAGACGAAAAAAAAGGCTTAATTACTTAATGGTTTGCACTACCCACTATCGAAACTTGTTGATAATGTTCATTTGCAATAAATCAGTCACTTTGAAACTGGGAAAAAATTTCATCCAAACATCATCATCACAATAAGGGCAAAATTGTCAATGACAAAATAATAAATTTAAATAGTGTAAAAAAAAGAAAAAAAAAAGTTAAGGTGGGGAATTCAGGAAGAAGATGAACAGATCTGAATGTGTTCATTCCTCTCCTTCTCGTCTCTCGCACTTCATCGCTCTGCCTCCCTCTCGAACAGCGCAACCCCTCAATCAACCACTTGGCCGCCGTAGCCATTAAAACCAGCGGCCTGGACATCAAGCATCGCCGCCAAATCAATCCCGACCCACAGCTAAGCACCCATGGATTCCGGTGACATACCCAAATCGTCTATCTCCGCTCGGAAGCTTTGGTTTCTCGATTTGCTGCTCTTCGCTAAGAATTCATCTTTGTCTCTCAATTAGATTCTCGCTCTCTCTTTCTCGGGGAATTTATTGTTGCTGGTGAGTTTTTGATTCCCAAACCAAACCTACAATATGGGTCGTTCTGTTTCTCATATTGTGAGTAGGATCGGATGTTTAAGATTCATGTTCGCGATTTAACTTTGATTTGGTTTTGCCCAATTTAATTTTGATATAGCTTTGATTTGTGATTAGTGCCTAATAATATATGCTTTTTGTTTGAAATTGTTAAAGGGTTGTACTCTGTTCCTAGTTTTGTTTTATCCATTTCTGTTTTGGATTGGTTTTGCCCAATTGGATTTTGCTATGCCGGAATCTGGACTGTATGTGGGTTTGGGTCTGTTGGAATCTGGGTAAAGTGGTCGGTGATGGTCGTGGCTGAGGCGGCACTGGTGGTAGATGTGGTGGCTTAGGAATTGTGAGTTTTCTCTGTTCGGTGATTCATAGTATGAAGGGCTGTAGATTCTTGGTTTCTGTACTTTGATGTGGTGGGGTAGCCGGATTCTGGGTTCGTGTGGCGGTGATGTTGGTGGGGTGGCCGGATTCCAGTTACATGTGGCGGAGATGGTGGTTTTCTGGTGGTGATTGGTATGAAGATCTTAGTGTTCATCAATAAGAAACAATTGACAATTTTACCCTTAAGAAAAAGGACTTCAAAGTCAACTAACGTCTTGCTCCGTTAAGTGATGGACGGAATTTTTTCTCCAATTTCAAAGTGACTGATTTATTGCAAATGGGGAACATTATCAGCAAGTTTTGATATTGGGTAGTGCAAATTGATAGTTTCGCTATACTGGGGGGTACCATTAAGTAATTAAGCCAAAAAAAATGTTTGGAGATTATGCCATGATGCAATCCCAACTCAAGAAGGTCTGAAGAGAAGAAACTGTGCTCATTCAGTTTTATGCCAAATCTGCAACAGTGAGATTGATAATGGAGCTCATCTTTTGTTCAAGTGTCCATGGACTATCCCCTCTTGGTTTGGTCTATTGGATTGCCAAAGAGTTTCTTAGAAAATTTTAATTCTGCCAAAGCTTGCTTCTCAGAGCTCCTAAAGAAATGGCAAGAAAATAAGGTGGAAGAGAGGCGGTCGGAGATGTTCATAAGTGGATGTTGGCACATTTGGAAGTCCATAAACGAGAAAATATTTGATATCAAGTATATTGACCCAAAAGAGACTATTCTGAGATGTTTAAAGAATCTTCATGGTTTTAAAGAAGCTTCATGTTAGAAGCAAGTTTCTGGGGAAAATGTCAATCCCATTGTCAGATGGGTGAGACCAAGAGCAGGGGTGTGGAAATTTAATTGCTATGCTAGTTGGAATAAAGTAAAGAAAGAAGCTATGATTGCTTGGATAGCTAGAGATGAAAATGGAATTTTGCAAGAAGGAAGAAGATGTAAAGTCAGAGCAAATTCAGCTCTTGAAGCTGAAGCACTATCTCTTCGCATGACCTGTGTAGGAGTGAAAGATGCAAATGTTACAGTTGAGGTGGATTCTGACTGTCAAATCTTGGTGGAGTTAATCCGCAAGAAAAGAGCTCCCCCTTGGGAGATTGCAGCTATTGTATTATCTTGAAGAGGTGGATTTGCTTCTCTCCATTAGCTGGATAAATAGGAAAGCAAGTCAAGTTGTAGATTGTCTTGTGAAACATGTAAATGGTGGGAACTTGAATTGGAATTGGGTTGAAGTCCCGCCAATAGGTTTAGAAAAGTTCCTAAATTTTGATTGTAACGGTCCTCCACTCCTCCTTAGCTTTCTATAAAATTTCTCTATGGATCAAAAACTAAATAAATACATGGGTGAATATTGTCCAACCCATTTAAACCTGTACTTAAATAGGTGGGCATGGGTAGACGAGTGGGCACCGTTTAACCTGAACCTTTATTTTCATTTATGCACTTAATTCTCCCATTTTCTATCAGAACACTATTGAAATGTCCGTTTCCCATAGTAATTCACAAAAATTCACCAAATTATTATGAGATTCCAGAAAAAACTATGTGCCTGCTCCTTTGTTGTCTCCATCATCATCGTCCACTTTTTCGGTCTCGCGGTCAATATTCATCTTAATTCTCATGCGCAGTGATCAATGAGGCATAGGTCAAGTTTAAAATCGGTTCAATAGCATGACCAAAAATAAGCAATTAGTCATGTTCAAGTCATGCCCAAAAATAATGCATGATAAAACGACATATTAATATTCACAGTTTTTGTTATATCTTTTTTAATATTAGTAAGTTTTTATTCGCACAATAAAAAAATAACAACACATATACACACACGGGCAGATCTAGAATTGAGAGCTCTTAGAGATTTGGTAGAGTGTGTGCGTGGGTGTTGTTTCGGTTCGCCGTCGTGGCCGTTGTGGCCACGGTGTGCATTGTAATCAGGTTCTCTTCTCAATAAAATATCTGGTTCTGGTCGTTGAGGTAGCTAGCAGGGTTTGTTGCGAATTCGTTAGTGAACCACGTTAAATAGCTTGTTCTTTTTTTGCTTTTGACGTTCTTGCTCGAACACCCCCAGGATGTAACAAACTGGTATCACACCTCTGAAGCATGAGTTTGTTACAACAAACTGGTAACAGGGCTCTGAAACAGGAGTTCTGTTACAAAAATTTGGTATCAGAGCCTGGTTCAAAGATGCGGGTGGAACTCAAAGCTAGGGTTTCGCAATTCAGGTGGAGCAGGCTATCGGGAGTAGGGTTTCGAGATTCTGCCAAGAACGATGTCTGGTTTGGCAATCAAGATGGATCTGTTCGGGAGAGAGAATCAGGTACACCCACCATCTGAAGCCCCATGGAGGGGGCTATCTGGGCTCCTGTAGGAGCAATCAGGCGCGCATCTAATAAGGCGTGCAAGGGATCTTGAAAATCCAGCATGCATTCGGTAGCGCGCGAATCTGGCGGTTCAAACACATCTGGCGTTCTAGGTAATGCCTGTCCTTCACGGTGAACTCAAGGTGCAATTTCACTTTTGTAGGAGATAATAGAAATGGAGTGGGCTTCATTAGAAGTCTGTTTTTACAGATGTTACATCATTTCAATTGATTTGGTGTTTCATTTTATTTATTATTTGGGTTATGTGAAAATCCTTTTTTCTTTCTTGAGTTTAGGCCACTTATAATATTGCTTCTTACTCCTGTATTGTTTTTGTGTGATACATTGGTTTTTAAGGATGTTTAATATATTGTGGAATGTATTATATTTTTAGAAAATGTAGTATGTTTGCCTAATAGTAGAAAAAACTCGCCACATTAGAGGTATTGATATGAGGCGTTTGTTTTAACATATAAAAAAAAGATCCAGCAAACATAGATTTTGGAAGCAGACCTGACCACGCCATTCGAGGGGAATAGACATTGCATGGACCTTTATTTTAGACTTACACGTTGCATGAACTTGGTTATTCTTGATCTAATTGAGTTTTTGGGGAGCCTTTTAAACCCTATTACCACTATTTATTTACTTGCTATTGGATCAAATACTTCATCAGACTGCTGAATTCAGCTTTCAAGCAAACTCTAGCTTTTATTTTCCCTATACCACACAATGAATCTTATGTGGTTCTTCCCTTTCTCCTTGTAATGCATTTAATCGAAAACCTTCTAGTGAGAATAGATTTCTTTTGCTCGTTATTCTTTATGATACAAGTCTCTTCTCTGGCATTGATGTGATAAGATTCTCAAGTAATAGAAACGAAATTCATTGGTAATGAATTTGAATTAGGTGCAACATTCTGCCTCTTATCCCAATTCAATTACTGGTAAATCTCCATTAGAATTAGCTATAATTACTCTAATTTGTAGTATTAGGTTGCTATACTTTTTTCTTCTTGTCGTCGTTGATAGTGGTTATTTATTCGATGCAGGCTAAGCCTACTACTCATATGGCTACTACTGTTGCTCCTGCCAAGCGTAAATTCAAAACCCTAATAACTAAAGGTGCTGATAACAACGGAAAAAATTTATGTGCGTCCCTGTGGTAACCGGCTAAGCCGGTACTAGCCGGTTATTACGAAAATGCCTGCTACCGGACGAAAAAAGTGGTCCCAGAAGCCAGCTACCAGACAAAAAAAGTTGTCCCAGGAAGATTCCTTTTTAACCTAGACAGTATTGTTAACTCTTTAGAATGAACTAAACTCAATAAGGTACACTACAACAAATTCTGCCTCCGTTGACAGAAAAAATTGTCGCTAGAAAGGCCAAATATGTCGGTAGAAATTCTACCGACAAATAATTTTTTGACGGAAAATGGTCACTACAAGTCGGTCGTTAGTATTAAGGCCGACAAATCTCAATTACGTCGGCAGCAAAAAAAAAGTGACATCATTTTTTGTCGACAGTTTAAATCTAACAACTAACCTTTTCTGTCGCTAGTACAACTACCGACAAGTAAATTTAGTAGTTTATGTAGATGAGTGACAAAATTATTTGTCACCAGTTGATATGTTTCTCACTATTGCATCTTCATGGCGACACACATGTTTGTCGCCAGTATCACGACCAAATAAAAAAAATACATGCACCAAAATTCCAAACATGAATCGTAAACATGCACAATTGTTCGTAAAACCATAATCAACAAGCCATAACTTGGTGTTTTACATAAAAAAAACAAAATGGCCTACATGATTAGTGTTTTGCAACAACTACTAAGAGTACATCACCAATGCAACTAGTCGTATTCCACCATATGGTGGAGTCGTACACACAGGTTCTAGTTAACATCAATTACTAATAATAGTCATATTTTACCATATATTTGTTCTCTTCTACTATCTAGCTAGGATATGTTGTAGTAAACAAAACTCGTGTTCGTCATGATATCGCTCCTGCTCCTGCTCTGCTCCTGCTCCGTTCTACTATCTAGCTAGGATATGTCATATTTTACCATATGATAGAAATGCTCTTGCTCCTGCTAGGACTCTAGACGGGACTGCCGCTAGCCCCTCTGCCACCACAAGGCTAGAATAATACAGGATAAAGTAACATAACTTAGAACTGCATAACTTGAATACTCTGAAGTACGCAGATGTTAAAATCAAACAATATTTAGAAATTGTACTGACCGATTCAACCGGAGATCTGGACCTTGATCGTGATCTGCAAAGGATTGGAAAACAATTCAATTGAGTAACCCATGTTGTTTAGGACTTTGATCCAATATATCTTGCTTGCAATGTTAGGATTACTAACAATTAACAAGGTTACCTCTCTAGGGAATCAAGTTCTGACAATGATAACAACAAAGTAGATGGCCCAGTTCAACAGATGAGATGCAAGACTTCAAAAAACCACAACGTAATAGTACTACGGTATATGCAAACACCTAGGAGCCACAATGCAAGAACAGGTCCGTATCCACAGGGTTACACAAAACCAAGTGGAACTGCTGCACACCATCAATCCATAGGAATCAGTAGAACACTGAACCCATCCATAATAATCAATAGAGTACATATCATCAGAGCATTAATAAGAACTTCAATCACCACTTAAAAATATGTAAATGTGTGTATATCCCAATTGTTAGCAATAAAACACTAAACATTAAGTCCACATGGACACCAAAGCTCTTCATTGATATTAAAAATCCAATGACTCCAATGTTTCAAATGGGATATCCAACTCGGCTGGTAGTAAAACTACGTTTCTTCTCGGGTGTAGTAAAATAATTCAGGAACAAGGGTACACCAAAAGATGAGAGGCTGGGTGCAAAGGATTTTTTTTGCAATAGGCAATTCCCAACTTGAAAGTATATATAACTGTAGTACATTCTGAATATGGGATTAGGGGTATATAAGATTGTCTTGGACAACTATTTTTTGGTATGTACAATTGGAGATTTAGCTGTTGACTGCTACGAGCCTACAATCAAATAGAATGATATTGACATATACTCCATACTGGCACCACTTGACCGAAAATTACAAACTGTTACTACCAAACACCTTTTAACTACGTTCCCCTCCTAGGTCACTACTCTAATGAGAATGCTTCACTTTCACACCCCTATACAACCACTCTCTATATGCTCATCCTAAATTGTATTGATTTTTTTGAGGAAAAAGTTGTGTTATTTAATAACCTAGAAGGTCGGTCTCTCTACTTCTCTTACCTCCATTACCTAGTTGGGCAGCCACGCAGACAAAAATATTTCAATAAAAATGTCCCTCATTTCCTTTCTAGTAGAAAAACCACTTAGAAAGATCTTTGAACAAAATGCATGGGTTGTAGTTGTAGAGGTACAGAAAAATGTTCAAATTCCAATAATGGTGACGAGGTACTTCACATGAATGAACACAAATTGTTCCTCTCAAACTCAAGGGAGGGAAGGACTCTAAATTGGATTAGTTAGAAACCTATGCTTGAGAAACAAATATAACTTATCTCATAATCAAATATCTTTAACAATGGAATCAGTTGGTGAGGAGAGAAAGTGTTCAGTTAGAGAAGAATGTCACCTCCTGAATTGTGTATAGCCAAACATGAATGAACTTTGTCAAATGCGGTTTAGCCAACAAGTGTTCAATCTGGTTAAATCGGGGTTGAAGACATCATCTCTACTATATGAAAGGAGGAAAATCATTTCAGAGCTACTGGTTTTCATTGAAGACCCATATACTTCATCAAAAAGATCGGTTTAGCGGGGCTAGTCTTCATTACCGACCCTATTTCATGTATATGAAACTACACAATCTTTCATTTACAGAGTCAATTTGATTTTTTTACCTATTTCAAATAAATGAACCTATTCAAACTACTATAGAAAGAACTGATTTCATGACTTAAGAGAGCCAAAATTGTGGAGTTTGACTACTTGTACTTGTGTGCACTAAATCAAGTATTGAAGAGGCATGCACCATTGACAATTCTAAACATACGAACCTTTGACTTCACTGCTGACAATTAATTTGGAGAAACAGAATTACAATAACTTGAATATTGACTGATGCTGCCAATCGTGAATCTGGATCAAGAGAAAACAATCAATATGTTATGTGAAAGGAACTGATCGTTGTCTAAAAGGATCAATGGCAGTACATAGTGGAAATATGCCAATTAACCTATTATTGATGCTTCCAGTACCACACATCTTTTGAAGTACATATTGATTGCTTTTCTTGCCCTGTTGTCATCAGACTCCATGAATAAGATTGCCACAAGTGATGGTACGAAATTGGTTACACCTCTATGCATCAATGGCCTCCGGACGTAGAGATTAAGGTAATCATGTGCATTTAATGGTGGTCTATGTAAAGATATTAAACTTGATAGAAACATCACTCACCAGTGCATCGAAGTTTTCACCAATCTGCCTCCAATACTTTTCTTTGGCACCCTAGCTTTGCCTCCCAAGAAGTTTAATAGAGCAACCTGCTTAGGGAAATTATGGCCAATTATATTTCATCTATATGGAGATGATCCATTGTACAAAATCATAACTGCTCGAGAGAATAAAGATACAAAGGATTCATGAGAGAAAAAAACAAATGACTAACTAAAACAAATTAATAGAACTTGAACTTACCTGCAACAACTGTAGAAATTGAGAGGAAAACTTGTAGAGGCCACTGACATGACTTTTCAAGGAAACTGAAACACGCGATTGTTCCATTCAAACCCATAGCGCTGGGGTGCAAAAAACGCTTTAAGGAAAGCATTCTTTAACGCAATCCTCTTCTTCTCTCAGTTCGTCAAGTTGGTGACAGGTTTATGATTTAATGTTCTGTTTGTATTATTTCTGCAGATTATTTTCCAACAGGAATCCATAACCCCCTGTCCATGGTGATATGTATGTTAGTTCTCGTCAGTAATTAAATGATGTGAAACTTCAAAAGAACCGGGTACACAAGTACCCACTGTCAACAAATATACTAAAAATATTTACAGATCCTTGAGCATTATTATTGAATCATTGAGGTTTCACTTTCTTCTATGTCCATTCAAGAGAATTAAGAATCCACCTGACAGATGATAGGATGACTCATTTTCTTCCACTAAGAACACACATGGCTCTTCAGCAAAAAAAATATACTGCACAGTGATAACCATTGCCAGGTTCTGATTCGAGATTTTCAATAGAAAGCCTTTCCCAGTGTAATAAAAAAGTTGACAATAGAATACAATGCATATTAAATCCCACTGTTTTCATTTCCTATGTTGAACACATTCAAAATTCAACTTGAGCAAAGCAGTTGCAGATGTAATAGTTTACAAATTAACATGTTATGAGGCCACATGAAAAGATATTTATCAATAAACTATCCATGGTGATGTATCATCTACATTATATCATGTTGAAATCTAGTTTGTGTAATCGACGATTCCCCTTGTACCTACACAATAAATTTATCATCAATCATAGTCAACGATATCAGGATAGAAAAATAGGGACCACTGCTTATTCTAATTATTCAAAATAAGGAGATAATCAGCAATACTCTATAACAGAACTTGGGATGCTGCTCACAGTGTCACACTACATGCCATCTTGAACGCCATTCGGTTCAGATATGGAATGACTCCACAACTGCTATGGGGTGGTTTTATTAGGGGTTGAATTCACTTTGTAAGAAGAATCATAACTTGCATCACCCTAGCCAGGGGCGGACACAGATCAATAGAGTATAAAATATTGGGGAAAGAAATAGAAGAAAAATGTTGAAGAACACCCAAAACGAATTACACAGTCGGAAGTCAACAGGGTCGAGGAAGAACACAAGACAACCATGCTTCTAAAATAGACCCATGGAAAGACCTGGCACCGCCTCTGAAATTTTAGCCATCTCCCACCAATCAAAACGAAATACACTATCAAAATCAGTGTGAATTGTTTGAATTCAGAGGGGGGGGGGGGGAAGGGAACGAACCTGGTAGAGAATGAAACACCACCAGAAGGGATTGAGAGATTTGTGCCCTCAATTGCAATGAGCGACAGAGCATTCGGGACTGAAACAACACCGTAGATGGACTGATTTCTCTCTCTCTTCTCCCTACAGAGGAATAGAAGAATTGGCCCTCAAATACAGATCTATCGAGGGATACACCCAATCTAATGAATACAGAATTGGGTTATGCTAAAAGTAGAAGAAATGGATACACCCAAACATATAATCGAAGCACCAATAAGCTACAACTGACCTGCAAAGCGAAAAAATTGGTGTTCATGTTCTGAGTATTCGATAGAATGTGAACCACTTGAAGCCACATGTCCGGATTGTTTTGCAGGTCACGCAGAATATGGTCAGCAGCCGTCCTCTACACAATCAACCACACGAGCAAAGCATATCGTTAGTCCGACGGTCAATGCAGCCATAATCATACCCAAATTAAACGAAAAAACGATGAAACCTAGCCCTCACAGACTCAGATTTACACAGCGAGAACGAATTCCATAAACGAATTCACTATCTCCATCCCCAATCTACTATACCAGAGCACGAACTAGCGAACAAACGAAAGCGCACAGAAGTTGAATTGGAGGCCATAAGGTGTCACCTCTTCCTTAGATCCGGTGTCGTAGAAGGCAATGGCAGTAGCCAGGAGGAGACTGAGCCGTCGCTGGCGGCGGCGACAATGAGGTCGGGGTTAGGGTTTGGGGAGGAGGGAATACGGTTCCCGTAGTCCATCGTCACCATCTCAGTGAGTCTCTCCGACGGTGTGTGTGTTCTGATCTCCACACCGTCTCTTCCATCGTCACCATCTCAGTGAGTCTCTCCGACGGGTCGAGAGACGATCGTGGATTGAGGGGGAGAAAGAGGAGTTTCTGAGTCTAACTGTGCGTGTGAGGTTGAGTGTTAATTCTCGTAATTGTTTTTTTGATATATGATTGAAACTGTTTCTAAATTTTTTAATTCCCTCTTACAATTTGGAATGGTGGGAAACACCAATTGTTTACCCTCCAATTTTTAATGTACTTTTTTGGCAAGAATTGACAATTGAGTATGTCACTATATAATTAGTTGTCAAAACTAAACAAATAGTCACAATCATAGACTAATTTTTTGGGTAGAATAAAATAAAAACCAAAAGGTCGACAAAAAAAATCTATGCATCGACAAAAACAAATATTGTCGACTAATCGCGCAACTAGCTACATAAAACCGTCTGTCGACAAAAAAACTGTCAACAAAGGTCATATTTGTTGTAGTGGTAACACAGTGATATCGTTGATTAATCTTTAGTTAGTGTGTTTAACAGTTATGATATTAACCCTTACATTTAAGATAAAAGCAAAGATATCATTGTTAATAAAGCTTGAATCCTTAACTAATCAGAGCATAATTAGAATTAAATATAGGATAAACTATCGTACGTTGAAATTAAAATGTTGAAAATGAAAAAAATCACAACATACAACAGTTTCACACGAAAATAGTGGGCTTTTGAAGCATTCTTGGCCCCTTCGAGTCTCATACTTAACTGAACACAACAGAATAGAGGGGAAACTATCTTACTTTGAAATTAAAACGATGAAAATGAAAAAAATCACAACATACAGCAGTTTCACATGAAAAGAGTGGGCTTTGGAAGCATTCTCGGCCCCTACGAGTCTCCTACTCAACGTTGTTACCTCCTCCTGAAGTTGTTGGAGATCTTGAGCACAGCACGGACTGGGAAATTCATCTTCCCAGTCGAAATAGTTGCATTGTTGACCTCTAGACTTGGCACAAGTCCAAAACACGCGTCCATCATTTTCCGGCGTATGTGCGGTACGACTTACAGGGTAACGGCCACAGAAACACTGCCCAGGCCTACACCTTGGCCTCCGGGATGAATATCCTCTTGAATATGAAGGTGGATTGCTTGGTGAGGGTGAAGAGCTTACACTATGTTGAGACATTTCTTAGAGAGAAAGAAGGGAAGGGTGAAATAGAAGGAGAACTGATGAGATCTGAGAGTGAAGAGAGAAATAAAGAGTTAGTTGAGAGTGGTTGGAGATAGTATTAAAAGCGGACAGTGGGTAGGTTGGTTGATATAAATGCAGGTATCTACAGTTAAGATAGAGACCTCAACACTTTAGAACGCATAAATAATAACCTAGTAGTGCATTTATTATTTAAGTTTTGGTAGGTGAGAGTAGTTGGCCAACACCAAATGCACCTTAAATAAATTTAACTGTACAGTTTGTGTTCACAAAAAAGCACAAGCAAGTTTTCAGAAAACAACACAAGCCATCAAATCATAAGAAAAAAAAAACATTGCCTCATCAACATTGGGAAACATGGTTCATAACATACACTCTCTCAAACAACCCACAACATTTACTGACATAAATATTGTTCATAATACAAAATCCCCGACGACTTTCGCGCCGACCTCCTCGTCTTCGCCCCGGATTTCAATGGAACAGTAGGAAAAGTAGGGAAATTTTACATCCTTTCAAACTCATGAACATTCTCATCAATATACTTGAAGCTCATTAACTCTTTAAACATCTTGGCTTAGTGGATGTTTTAGTATGATCTAGTCATTTGATTGGCAATCCAGATTCTGAGCTGCTTCAATTGGACAGAGAAGTTCTTCTTTGGATTAGGAATCAGGTCCCTCAAGTGGGTCATGAAGAAGCATACAAAATGGCCACAATAATACCTGAGAGATTAAAACAGAATGCAGTTGTAATGTATAAGATAGTGAGTTTAACAAATTGGTGATTGGATTCAATGAATTAGATTGTTACCCGTTCGGTTGTTGGGGAACGTCGTCATTCATGTAGCACACATCACACTTTCTGATGTCATCATGGTACTCTGGATAGGAGGATAGCACCTTGTGCATTTGATAAAGTTTTTTAGCTACATCCCTCTCATCGTACCCAAGTCTAGAATCCGAGTCCAATACGTTTATTTCCTTGTCGACAAAGGAAATGACCATCATGAACCAGTGGGTGTGATGTACATTCATGGGCAGGGCAATCTATTTCATTAAAAATTCAACATAAATTAAGTTCAAGAAAATATGAATGTTTAAAGCAACTTGTATTGATAGAAATCCTAAATCTTACGTAGCCCATCTCGCTCCACGTTCCTCCATAATGATCGGACACTAGGAAATATCGAAGACCCTTCATGGGCTGAACAAGAATTTTAATTAATGGTGTCATTTTGTGGATGAATTTTAAATTGAGTTTTTATCCAATGAAAAGGGAATGAACTTACGGCATAATTTGTGCCGAGGTACCAAATGCGAGGGATTCCACCAAATTCGCGGCTGCTTTCTTTCAGATGAAGGAATGGCGAATATGCATCCATCACCTAATTGTTTAAAAAGTGAATAGAAAAGTGTTATGATGATGATGGGAGAGGATTATATATGTCTTAAGAAACTCCGTTAAATCAACAAATAGAAATACTTACTTCGTTGTCAAACCATTTTGCATCTCTGAGGAGCCACGCGGAATACCTCGTCACCTTCTCATAATCAGCCATGTTAATAACCAACTCACTGCAGATATAATAACAAATCAAACCATAAGTAAAAACAAAATTTGTGTCTTATACAGCTTATTTAGGAAATTTGAATGTAAATAACACTTACTGTCGCAATCTTTGTGAAACTTTGGGATCCGATGGTGTTTTGTCGTACTGAGGCTCATATTTGTGAGACAAAAAGAAGTGGAGCCAGAAATCTTTCAGGCTAGGCATCTCTGGCGGACATATCATTTCCTCAGGATTGCTTTGTTGCTTCTTAAGCGACACCCGATTAGACCCCTTTATGATCCATCGCGCCTTTCCCCGGACAGACCCATCAATGTTTGTCCTTGGATCCTCCCAAGAACCCAAGGAGTCCACCTAATAAATCAACAAAATTTTAAAATTGGAAATAGAGACATCAAGTCTAAAGTTAAAACAGTTAATACACTTACCTCAGTGTCAACGCTGACTTCGCCGACCACCTCCATGGAAGAGCTAACCTCATCCTAATCCATCTTCTGCTTCTTCTTGGGAGGTTCTTCTTGTTTATCCTCTTCACCCCCTTCTTCTTTTCCCCTCCTTCCTCTTCCTCCTTTTCATCCCCCTTCTTCTTTTCCTCTCTTTCATATTCCTACTTCTTCTCATCTTCTTCCTTCTTTCTCTCCTCATACTTCATCTTCTTTATTCCATCTTCCCTCTCCTCCTCCAATTTAAACTTTCTCTAGTTGTTAACATTCGCGAACATGGCCAATAAAGTTTGCGGGCCAGCATTCTGCGCTAGCTGTCCCACAAGATCCTTCAAATAATACCCTGGTGGAAGAATTAATTGAATTGCAAGTGCAACAACCTTCTCACTGATTGGCTCTTCATCCATTTTCTTCAACTTCAACTACAAAGAACAACAGAGTATAAAGGTTAACATTTAAGATAAGGACGTTAACTGCTCAAAAAGAAAACATAAGGTTTATGTAACATGTTACTCACATTTTCATTCATACAGACATGATTCCATCTCTTAGAAACATCAGATGTCTTCCAAAATTTCAACATGGGACTTACTTTCTTGTCTTTGCAGCCCTTGGGATTTCTTGAAATTTGGGGCAGAACTTTTCCAAGTACAGAAGCTAGAAAATATACTCACAACATTAGAAATTAAGAAGGAGCAGTTAAAACATTAAACAGAAATGTTAAACGAAATGAAAAAATGTTAGATTATTACCACAAGAATGAGCCTGCAACCATTTCCTCGCAAGGTTTTCCCAGTCTGGGCCTTCACATTTTGTTTCATGAAATGATCAGGCCACAAGGCTGCCCAGTTCACCTCTTTCAGGTGCTCCAAATCTACAACAAGTTTGGCCAGCCCAGACCGGACTCCTTGTCGCCCGATCGACATCCCTAGGGCCCCCAAGATCAAACAAACAACCCTCTACTTCCACTCATCATTGAACAGCTCCCTACTTTTCAAGAACCATGGAACATACTCACCGACCTTTGTGTTGTCCTTGACGAGGCCAATTCTTTGTGCCACTTCTTGTACAACATCCGGATCGACCTCCAGAAACTCAGTTGTTCTGGTGCATCTTACTCCTAGGAGCCAGCCGACAACTTCCGGGGTTACATCCACAGTCCGGTCGTGAGCCGTCAAGGACCCGTCACTGTCAAAGGAGTTGTAGATGAACTTGTTGAAAGCCTCGGGGGTTGAAATCTGTAGGTGCTTTAGTCCTCCAAGCCCCACTTCATTCAACCATGATTGCTGTTCATCTGTCATATCTTCGAAGAGAGCGATAACAGAGGGAAGACTCATATAACTTTGGGAGAGCCTCGGGTTCTTCAGCTTCTTCTTTGATTTGCCCTTCAACATAGCTTCAGCCAATTTCTTCTTCTGCTTGGCCTTCTCACCGGTGGGTTTTCTCTACAAAGTGCCCTCTGGTTTCCTCTTCTCTCTTTCATCGGCAGCAGCTTTGATATAGGGTTCTTTTGGGACCTGGTCAGCCTTTTCCATTCATCGTTTATCCTCCGTTTTACCTCGTCGGTCATCTTCACATGAGGATCTTGTTTCTTGAGCTTGTACGTCTGAACATTTCTACAAAAATCATGAGACAATAAAGAAAATTAAGTTACAGTTCCAAGTACTAGAGCCATAACATATAACACACACCCTCAAATATTTAAAATCAAAGAAAGTCATTAGAGATAAAGTAATAACATGCAATATGATGTTTGAACAGATAGTGGTTTAGAAACGGATTTTAATAGTTTACAACAAGTGTGCAGAATAGTATACATTGGCTTCACAAGTGAAACAATATTTTACAAGATGATTGATTAGAGAAGAAACTTACTTGAATCTGATGTACGGATTCATGGAATTGCCATGATGGCTTCATCGTCACTATCATCTTCCCTCCTCTTTTCCACAGGTTGGTATTTTTCAGCATCTTCCTTCTGTTCCTCCCTATCCTCCTCTGAATCCTCCTCATCTTCTTCTTCATCATCTCTCTTATCTTCCACATAATTGTATTCTTCTTCATCGTCATTCTGTTCCTCCTCATTTACCTCATCCTCCTCCTCATCCTCCTCATCCTCCTGTTGCTCTCCAGCCTCTAGGATATTATCATTTGTTCTTTGTTGAACAGTGTATTGGTTTATATCAATCTCTTCATCAGTCGAGTCTTCCATCGTTTTTTGATCGTACCTTTCTATTTCATCTTGAGGTAATTTGATAAATACTCTATACTGTTGTACTCTATAGTTGTCTGATTCTATGTATGAAGCAAATGTATTTTTCTTTTTTCTTTTTTTTTTCTTTTTTCTTTTAAGGTAATCAGACAATGTTTAATGAAATAAATAGTATATTCAAACAACTTAAAATCTCTTCTAATTTTACGCGACTTTCTATCTTTCTTTTATAAGTTCTAAAAAAGATATTTTGCTCATTCTTTTATAGGACTTCCATAAGATAACTATTTTACCTTTCCCTAAAACTATAAGACAAATTAGTTTTCCCTTGCTTCCCTATACATAGAGGAATGTAAATTGCAGCTAGGGTGGTAGCTGATCAAGTGGTAGAGCGTTGGAAGCCCCTGCACGAGGTCCCGGTTTCAAACTCGGTTGATGACAAAAAAAATTTCTCAAAAAAAGAAAAATGTAATTTGACTAATTTTTTTATGCATAGTTGTTTGATTCAATGAATGAAGCAGATGTATTTTTCTTTTTACTTTTTTTTCCTTTTTTAGATAGTAAGACAATGTTTAATGAAATAAGTACTACATTCAAACAACTTAAACATCTCTTCTAATTTTACGCGACTTTCTAACCTTCTTTTATAAGTTCTAAAAAATATATTTTGCTCATTTTTTATAGGACTTTCTATAGATAACTAATTTTTCTTTCCCAAAAACTACAAAACAAATTAGGTAATTTCACCCCTTTAGTGTACCATCCCGTTTACCTTTTTATGAGAAAAATCCGTTTACCTCCTATAATCCAATAAAATGTGGTAAACATGAATCTAATAAAATGTGATAAACATGAGCAAATAGTGCTCAAAAATACCAAGGCGACTTAAATCTAGATATGCATTCTTCTTAGAGCGGGCGGGTAAAAGGGTACTTTTACCCTCTCAGGTTTGACACATAGACGCTTTCACCCGTTTTAGTTTGGAAAGTGATAATTTTACCGCTTCAGTGTATCGATTTTAGAATATTTACACTCACTGATTATGATCCTATTAGTCTGGGAATGGAGTTTGTTACTGATGGTGGTTTTTGAACTAATTTACCTTTATAGAGTATGAAATGAGACAAACGGGTGAAAGTTCCATTTCGTAAATTGGATGGCTGAAACTGTCTTTTTCTCAAACCTGAGTGGGTGAAAGTGTCTTTGTCCCTTTTAGGGTATGCCAACGTTATCAATTTACCTTATGTTAATATTAACATTTATTTATATAGGTTTATTTATTCATTTATTTTATTTTGTGCATAACTATATTTTTGTTGGGATACAAATTCTTAGATTAAATTTAAACTGTAAACTTAAACTACAAACTCATAAATTGCTACACACTTGAAAATCATCAGTATTAATGCAATAGCACCCTTGGTGGGTGCCTGCATAACTATATTGGGAATGGGGAGGCCTTTTTTCTGCCAACACGTAAGATTTGAGAAGGATTCTTATGAAAACATTTATCACATTTTCTCCAATTTTTTTTTTTTTAGAGGAAACATTTTCTCCAAGTTATATAGATGCGGCACATGTGTATCAATTACGTTTTGACATAACATGTCATTTTGCCAAATCAGATTCTAGCGACATATGATGCATGGATAACATAATTTTAAACTCCAAATAAATATTATGAATCGAAGCATGAACTAATTTTTTTGATTTTCTATGCAAAAACCGTGGTTCAATGAATATGACCTACTAGGTCTTTTCAAAAAAAGCTATGGAACCTACAAGGTCAGTAACATTTTCCATTACAAAAAATGTATTTATTTAAAAAAAATGGTGGAGAAAACGATAGATGAATGAACAAACAAGCAAAAATGAATTCCAAAAAACCAAGCCAAAATGAGACGTACTAAAACTATGAATAAAAAAAGACGTCAAGGTTTGCAAAACATCCTCTAAAAAAATTTTGCGAAGCGTTATTTTTAGCCATTCTTCAGACTTTTCTGCAGGATCAAATTCGTTTCGACTT
This sequence comes from Linanthus parryae, assembly GCA_023055425.1. Classification (NCBI taxonomy): domain Eukaryota; kingdom Viridiplantae; phylum Streptophyta; class Magnoliopsida; order Ericales; family Polemoniaceae; genus Linanthus; species Linanthus parryae. Next base: position 132,199,992 of record JALGPY010000001.1, read on the forward strand.
CTTTCTGATTTGAATTTGAAAGATTTTACTGAAACTCTTATGTTTTTTTATATAAGATGACTAATCCAATGAATATTTTGGCGACTGGTTCTATAAACAAGAGATGCTGAACTTTTCCCATTTTTAAAAGGGGATGAATTTGAGGAAATTAAATCAATTTGAAAATCCCAATACAGATCCACAAGTACCACAGCCAAAAAATTGCGTTCTTTTTTTTTGAGGAAAAAAATTGCGGTCTACAAAATTTGACCAAGTTGTTTGATCTTCTAATACCAAAGGTGTTGGATACAATTAATAATTATGAGATACTAAGAGGCACTTATGAACCAACCGGTTTATATCAATATGAATTGCATCAGCTGTTTGTTTTTTTGAGGAATGTGGCAACTACAGTTTGGCGAATTACTAATAAAGATTGATTTTAGATTTCTATGGCTGAACCATTTCATCACTATCAGCGCCTTGAATTGAAAAATGAAGACAAGTGGATTGTAATAATTTAACACCATTGGATCATTATAATGCAACATCATATGTTAACAGGAAATAAAATGCAAGTTATTGAAAAAGAAGATATTTTTTAACATAAAAAGTGTATTTTTTTAATTATTGGACTCCGACGTGGTTGGCCGTTTATCAAGAGGATAACTTTAGTTGTTCAAATACGTTTTTTATTGATCCTCGATTCTTTAAGAAAAAAAAATTATGTGTCTATTTTAGCATGGCTAACTCTTCAAAGCAATGATTCCAAAAATAAAATCTTCAAATTAATCAATGGTGAATTTTACAACTATCCGTCTGATTGAATAAGTTCTTTAATTATTGATTTGGGCATTTTATATGTCTCATTGAATACGTTCTTTAATCTTTAATTACGAATTTGGTGATTCTATATGTTATTTGTGAACCTTTTTTTCTGAGAATTGTTATTTGTGAATAAATAAAGAAGTGTGATCCTTATCTATTAAACAATACAACAACGTATTAGCACTCTAGCACGAAATACATTTAATTCTACGTAGACAAACAAATCAAATCTCCCAACATTAGCAACATGCGAAAACTAGATGAAGTTCCAAAGTCATAGCGTCACTGTGTCCCATTAAGATTTTTGTGATGTCGATTTACTGAGAATTAATTCTTCAAACTCATTGATTTTTCATGAAATATGAACACTCAAGATAATACTGATTCAATCGGTAGGAAAAAATAGTGCGACTAGACATACAGGCCGCGCCATGGCGCGGGGTACAGACTAGTGTATATAAAAGCTAGGAGGTGAGTACTCACTTTCCTCATCCATTTGTCATCTACATCATGACATACATGTAACAGCCAATTAAAATGCTCCATTTAGTTTCATATAAATTCAGTAGGGCGAGTAACACAAAACATAGTATTAATTTTCACTAATGAACAAAATTGTAACTTATTTCATTAAAGTGTCACTTTTATTGCATTATTAATAATCTAAATGCTCTTAATGAGAAATGTGGTATTGAGCAGTTGAAAATATAATTTTTAAGAAACCTGATTTATTTTTAGAAGAAATATACTCTGTTGTATGCATATTTTCTCCTTTCAATAAAATTTAAGCATTTTATTTTCAAAGTACACTTAACAACAAAGAGTTTCTAAAATGATTATGAATATGCTAATTTTTTTCTATATGAAATGATTTTTTAGAAATCTAATGAATGATAAATATGATCTAATAAATTACTATAGTTGAAAGGTCTAGAACAGCGAAAGCCTATTTTGATATTATATAAAATTGTGGGAGGTGATCTCACTATTGTGTCTCCAAAAGGTAAGAACGAATAAGTAGTACTTCTATTTTGGCTATTTAATAAAACAACCGAACACTTCACAGTGAATACAATAAATAAGTTTAAAATATACGGTAATACAAAACTTAATTTCATCAAATGTTCTGAGAATGAGAAAAATCCTTAAGTTATTTATGGAGAAAAAAAATCATATTACAAAATACTTACCAGAAATATGAAGCAAACCTTTACACACATAATTATGAATAATAATAATTATTATTAATAATATGATGATGATGATGATGACGACGACGACGATGATGATGAAGATTATTATTAATATTATTATTATTATTATTATTATTATTATTATTATTATTATTATTATTATTATTATTATTATTATTATTATTATTATTATTATTATTACAAATTAGTCCCTACTAATTTTGCAAGGTTTTGCAAAGTGATCCTTCTAATTAATTAATCCAATTAATTAATTCCCAAATTTAGTTCAACTCTATCTAGCGTGTGACCCCATAGGTTCTATCTAGTTGGTAGCAACTATTTGCTAATATGGAGCGGTTTCTAGCAAAACATCCATTCTAGCCAACTAATAGAATAGTTATCTTGACAACCTTTGTACAAGTAATTGTCTCATCCCTTTGTCTCTACATCCGGATTGGACACGAGACATACAAGTCACACTCGTACATCCAATCCACAGTTTCTCGATCCATGTGAATAGCCTTATTCGTGCAAATAACATCAATATCCCATATTGATTTATTTGAGTCTGGCCAGACATTCTGTAAGCACTATCTCTCCAGTGGCCTAGGATATTTGCTCCCGTTATGTGGGAGGGAAAAATTCTATCTACGTCAACTACAATTTCTAAGCTTGCTTCTTATTGTATCCGGTACACGCCTTTATAACTACCCAGTTACGGTGTAGCGTTTAACGCTACCAAAATCACAATAATCCACAACTAGAATATCTAGTGACTTCAAGTCTAAGGATGACAATACCATTGCACCGCGAGAAGCGCTTGTGACTCAACATAACGTGTATGTAGCCTTCTCGGAGATGGGTCAATCCAGTGCGCCATTACACTAATGTACACCTATGTGTTGGATCATGATATCTCCATATCAATTAAACCCCATACTAGTCTATAGATGATTGTGCCATTAATCATTATAATGGACTAGGGATATTTAAGATAAACAACAAAATTGTAAATCTAAGGACTTCATTATATTAAATATCCAATAAATAATAAATGAATTTTCTTGCCACAAATAAATTCATACTAAACTAGATTGCCTCTAGGGCATCTATTCCAACAGCTTTAACATTTGGCTTTGATTTCTCAAATTTAATGGTTAGTTTTTGGTCAGTTCAATTTGAGCAATGGTGGGGGGAATGATTCTGGTGGTGGTGCCTTTTTTTAGCAAGTCCCAATTCCACTTGGGCTATACGGGCAGGCATAACAACCAATTCATTCAAAGGATGTTAAATGGGTTAGACAGGTTGAACCATTTGTGCTTTAACCTGTTTATAAACAAGCTCACCCGCTCGTTTGACAACTCTATTCATAGGTTAAGAAATGAGGAAGTGTCAGCGGTTAACCGGTTTACCGGCCCGGCTGACTGAGGAGCACCGATCCTAGTTCGGTTCGGGCCTGGAGTCAGCCGGACCGGTTTCAGTTTGGTTCAAATATTGGAATCGGCCCGGTCCACGGTACCGTACCTCTATAACAAGGCCAACCAGTAGGTTTATAATTTATATTTTTTTTGTACCTCGTTTATTACTTGTTGGCTGAAAAAAAAAGAACCTTGTGAAGATTGATAATTTATTTCCTATCACCTCTTTTTTGAACTTGTAACTTGTAAGAAACTTGTAACATTTATTTATACATATATAATGTGGGTCGGTTCTGGACCAGTTCTGGGGCAGTCCTGGGGCAGTTACGGTCCGGTCAGTCCGGTCTTGGTCATTACAGGGGCTGTTTAGGCCGGTCCCGCAGTCCATAAAATCTCAGACCGGCCCGGACAACTAACATACTCAGTCCTGGGCCGGTCTTGAGCCACACTGGTCCCAGTCCGGTCCGGTACATTGCTCACACGGGCCAATTCAGTCCGGTTTGGCAGTCTGCCGACCCACTTGACAGCTCTAGGAAAAAATATGTTTCACGAGCATCATCCCAAACTACAGTTAGAACTCGCCCCTAACTAATATATTTTTGAGAATTACATCATACATTTGGGTTCGAACAGGGACCTCGTGCCGGGGTTTCAAACGCTCTACTACTGCGCTAACACTCATTTGCACCCCTTAACTAATCGTTGCAGCACAATATAGTGAATTGGTAAACTGGGCTACCATTAATCGTCTGCAAACTTCATTCAGCACACACCACATACTATCAGCTTTCTTCACGTGAACTATCTTTTCAAAAAAATACCAGTGGATGGATAACATGACACAAAGTTGGATTTGTATAAAATTATTTTTCTTCTACTTGGTATTATTGTGCACAACTTCACATGTATTGTAGTACAACGGTGATTTTAGATGATCGTAAAGCATTGTAGTGCGATAGTACTACTAGACTAGTAGTGTGTAGTTCCCTCTGTATAAAGGAACATTCCCTTAGTTAAGAGTCATCTCTCTTTTACACTAGTAAGTGTGTAGTTCCTTCTGTATAAAGGAACATTCCCTTAGTTAAGAGTCATCTCTCTTTTGCATCTTCTTATCTCTAGTACTGCGTTCTCTCTACTAATATCAGATTTGAGAGTCGAAAAAAAATGTGTGTTCCTATTTCACTCAGGAATGGTAGAATTTCAAAAATAGGGAAAGAATCGTGGAGTTCTATAGTATGCTTCCATGTGATTGTGCTCGACGAGTTTACTAATGTGGCAAGAAGATTCGTCCTTTCTTTACAACAGGGAGACTGGGAGAGGGACCTGCCCTATGGGGTCAGGAGCAATTGCTCTCTACTTGCTGATACAATGTCATTCTCACTGAATCCAATTCTGGACGCAAGCAATTGGCATCTAAGCGCGATGATCATATTATGATGCCAATTGGGTGGCCATGAACCAAATAGATGTGTCGTCTAGAGTTGGGGACGTACTATAAAGCAGGATGATAGGAAGAACCAATACAAAGCATGAGGAACATAATCCCTCATAAGAAAATTCGTACTTATATACTAATAGAGTTTGGTCATTGGTGTGTTTTTACTGATTCAATGAGTAATTTTAGCGGACTAGCAGCCCGTAGATAAGCAAAGATTGAAAAGTTCGTGTTCCTTCCCAACTTACTTTTGTATCATCTACAACTCTGTTGATTTGGTGGAGAGTGACTTCAGCCACGGTTTAATGATTTAATCCACTGGTATACAACAGAGAAAGTGTCTGCATGGGTTAAAGACAAAAAATAAACTTTACTGGTACTACATTTGTTTCTCTGAATCTTCTTAGTGCACTGTTCAATGAATCACTTAGTAAAACAATGACCCTCCAAAGGAAAGATTCAGGAGAAATAGATCTAGTTTGAGTTATGCTGCAAAGTTGGGCGCTGTGACAACCTGGGAGCGGTTGACTTTGACTATGACATCAGCTATCAACCTACAAAGAAGCTCGGAAAATAGATTGGGAGGTAGAGATATTTGTGATACATCATGCTAATGGTATACAGTTCTAGGTGTGCAATAAGAATGGAGATCGTTTACTTGGCGTATCAAACATGGCAGAGGTTTAAGTTTTCTTGATGCATGTGTGATGCTGTAAACTAAAAGCATTGCGAGTTCTCAGTCGGCAAGCTCAGTAGGTGGAGCCATAACCGTCCCAACCATTCTTGCTTCTCTGACTGGCCATTGCCAGTTCCATCCTATTCCTGACAAATGCTCCAGGGTTTGACCATTGTAGACTTGATGAAATTACCACTGCATCTGCATCAATCATCAGTAAACTACAAAACATTTCATCCCAGATGAGAACTGATATGCCCATTCAGGGAATAAACTACGAAAACTCCAGTGATCTATATATGGACACAACACAGTTAGTTTTTGGGTATATATTAGTTCTTTCTCACCGTGGATAAGGACCAACAAGGCTATAAGTTTTGAAATTGATTAGTCAACACCACACTGCAATTCATACGGTCATACTCTGACCGTCTGGCGCAAATTCTAGGAAGCATGGACACCCCCAAAATTGAGGTCATGCCCGTGTCGGACACTCGTACGACACTCCAAAATACGTGTCCGGCAGGCGTGTTCGGGTATAATGGAGAGTTTTATTAGACTGTACACTTGGGAAACACTTAAGGGACATGTAAGCGACAACAGACGTCCCTTTGTGTTTATTTTGACTTCCACACGGGTTGTTTAATGAAAATTTTAAACTTTAAATGGGTTAAAATGTAATTAGGCAAAAGTAGGATAAAATATATTATATTATATAATGATTGAAATATATATATATATATACATATATGTACACACACATATATATATATTAGAATAATGTTCATGTATCCCTGTCGTGTCATCTACTAATTTGTTTGAAAATGGCATATTTATGTCTGTTCCCGTATCATATCAGACACTCGTATCTCGATCCGTGCTTCTTAGGTTTGCGCTTTACTTTGGAAGGTGCCGCATCTGTCATAAGGCTAGCCAGTAGTAAAACCTAAGGAATCATGTCTCTGAGGTGAACAATAAAACCTCCACACAGCCACATAAATTACCTGAACCCAACTCCGAGGAATCAGATAATAGTCCACAAGTTATCTAAATTATTATGCTATCACATACTCGAGTGAACAGAATTACAGGTACATTCGGTGACTGTATAAAAGTGCTAAGAGAGATTTTAAACGCAAACAGAGAGTATTTCTGATGCACACTAGACAAGATGATTTATAATAGAACTTGCAGGTTTAAGGAGCACACACACGACTTTTAGGAACACATATATCTATACCAGTAATTTAAGATCTATAGAAACTATCCCAGGGCCTCGTTTTGGTAAGGTATAAGAAGAGGGGCACAAGGATATACCTGTTGTTTCGAATCCAGCATGTGGGAAAAGGGATTTGAGACAGGCTTAACTTATTCTCCCATATACCGCTCCTCAAATTCTGCCTATAATCTGATATAAGTGAGATAAAAGGAGTATGGGATATGTTATTTATCACATATCCTGCACCGTATCCTGCCTAAACCTAACACTATAAAACAAAATTCCGTATTCTGCCTTATCCCACAACAATAATATTTACCTCGTATCCTAGTATATCATATTCCCCTCTTTCTTGTACCTTAACCAAACGAGGTAGCCTTGTTTGGGTAGGTATACGGAGGGGTATAAGGATATGATATACCTTATCCCCCAACAATAATATCCTACCTCTTATCCCAGTATGTCATATCCCGCTCTTTATTGTACCTTACCCAACAAGATCCCCCTCTTTCTTGTACCTTACCCAAACGAGGTCAGTACAAGGGAAAGGGTAAAGCAGGAATCTTTTACTGCATCGACCACCCATTTGAGAAATCTTCGTGAAAGCCTTTTGGAGTACCAGATTCCGGACAAGATAGCAACCACAATTAAAAAAAAGAATAAAACACACACACACACATACTGGAGTTTCAGCAACAACCCTTATCCAATTTGCACAATCTTTCTCAGGATTACCAAATACAGCTCAAATCCGATTGACTTCACTAATCTCATTCAAGATTAACACAGAATATATGGTGTGCCTGCCCTCTTACCCCATAATATATTCTAAAACCCTTTTCTGTTATGGTTTCTTATAAACTTGCACAATCTGATAGTCAAACAGGCTACAGCATAGAATCAATTCTGAAACATAATTCCAGACTTTTGTACCTATTCAGAAAGTACACAAGCATTCCTGAAAACATGAAACATTTTTGCCTACAATGAACGGTACTATGATAATTAAATCTCAGCGCCACATTAAACCCACGTAGCGCGCGGGCTAACGACTAGTATTTTATAATCAATATTTGGCATAAGTTAAGTTTTATACATGCATGACAATATATGTCATTTGCACACATATTCAATCTCTTATCATGCTCTATCAAATATGTTATTAAATATCCCTGCATCTTATCCCGACTTATATTCGACTCTAACCAAACACTCAGAAGAAAAATATTTATCATGACTTATTTCAGAATAATTATTTCATAGTGTATCAATTTTTATCATTTATCCAAACGAGGCCTTAGTAGTAAATGTTCTTCCGAGCATAATAAACAATTGTTGGCTCCCCAAATAGAGGATAGTAAGGTTTCTCAAAAAAAAAAAAATAAAATAAAAAAAAAAAAAATCTCAACAAAACAGAGGATGGTAAGAAACAATCAAGTGGTTGCAGCGTACCAACGAAGAACCTCCCTTACCAATAAAAGGAAACGCAAGAGAGAAAGATCCAAGTGAAAAATGGGATGATCGTCGTGATTAGTACCACTAGTTCGAAAATGTAACGGAAACCCAAATTCAATCTCGGCGGTTGGATACATATCTAAGCTGACCCAACAACATCATCATCATTATGCACCTTCGCTCTTCTCCCTGAGAAGAACAAAACAAAATCGCCTCTCTAAACCCCACCACCAACCATCTTCTCACTCACAGACCTAAACATCGACCAATGCAGATGAGAGACGACGCCGGCAAATCGCCTTACCTACCACCCTCCCAATCCTCCTCCGCCGCTGCTGCTGCCATGTTCGGCGATCAAGGTTTGGACTAAAACCCACTTCAAATTGATCTATAAATCGATCTTCTGATGTGGGTTTGATCTTGATTTCTCCGATCTTTGATTAATTTTTCTGGGTTTCTTCTGCAGGTGGGTTGTTCGGGAACAGCCTCCTGACTGAGTCGCTGGACTTGGACGTCAGGACTCTGCTGGTGGAGAGAGAGAGGGAGAAGATGAAGATCCGGGAGGAGATCTTGCAGGGTGCGCTCTTGCGGCGGCGAGAGCTCGAGGCTGAGGTGATCTCCGAGTTGCTGATGGAGACGGATGAGCTCAAACGCCGCCGCATCGCCGCCGCCCGAGAAGGGTTGTCGATGCTGGACACCCAATTTCCGCCGCCGGAAGTAAATGGTGCTCCGGTCTCGAGCAAGCGTGAGATGATCGGGTTGGGAGTTGCTCGTGGGAGCTCGGCGGTGGCGATGAGTCGACCGGAGCCGGTGGCGGCTGCCGGAGAAGCTCCATTTCAGAGACAGCCAGGAGCTGCAACTGCTTTTGCATCTGCTGCTGCTGTTGCCAAACCTAGCAGTGGAGCAACTGCTTTTGCATCTGCTACTGCTAAACCTAGCAATGAAGGTGCTAGCAAAGGAGATGTTATATCATTGGTGAGTCTTGAAAATCCTCTAAAATGGTTTATACTCTCTTCTTGTTTTTAAGACTGCTTTTGTCTGCTCATACCTAGTACACACATTGACATTGACAAAGTTGCATGTGATGAAAATGGAGAATCTTATAAAAAGTGTGGTATTATTGCTAAGAAAAATATGGAAAGTTTCTATCTTTTGATTGATTTCTTTCTCTTGGCAATGTTGAATTTTGTGTTAAGATTGCGTGAAAAAACAAAATTTCAATCATGAGAGTAGACTTGTGAAATAGTATGTCGATTGTCGATATGTTGTCGTGTATCCCTCCAATCGTAGCTTGAAGATTGATCATGAGCGGCATATCTACTCGTGTTTGAATCTTAACGGTTTACAAACGACAAGTTGTATACCATTGGTGAATCTACAAATCCAACTAATTCTTAAAATTGACTTAGTATTCATTTTCCCAAGATTGTTTTGCCATGTCCCATCCTAGGACCCGCACACTGGCACAGCTGCATGTGATGAAAGGAGAGGACTTTTAGAATTATGTGAGATTATTGGATAAGAGTAATTGATCTTAAGTGGCCTAAATACGCTTACATGTCCTACCTCATATCATGCACCACCCAAACACAGTAAGTCAGTATATCATAGCAGGCCTTATTTGACAGTATACATACTTTACCTTATATCCCAGCATAAGTCATATCCGTTGTATCTTCTCCGCTACCAAAACGAAGCCTTAGCGTTTAGGAAAGGAAAAGTAATACTAATGCCGAGTCTTGAAAATTCAACTATCTTTTTAAAATTGACTAATGGTCTGTACTTTCTTGAAGTTGTTTGTCATGTTCATACACGCCAACACTTACACATCTACATGTAATGAAAAGGGAGGATCTTTTACAATCATTAGGAATTATTTAATACAAAGTTGCCATTGATATCATTCTCTTGAAAATTATAATGCCTTAGATTGTGTAAATGCCAAAATAACAATCACGAAAGAAGACTCATAAATGATATGTTGTCGTTACGTTGTCATTTATCCGTTGAATCGTAGTTGTTAGAAGGTCAATTAATCATGAGCGGCATCACCTAAGCGTGTTGGATTTTAGCGGTAGCAAGAAATAAGATAAAATATTGGTGAATTTTGAATATCCAACAATTTATTTAAATTGACTTATAGTCTCCATTATTCTAAAATCATTTGGCCCTGTCCATACCTAGAACACACACAGTGACACTGACACTGACACGACTACATATGATGAAGGAGATGATCTTCTAGAATTATGTGGAATTATTTGATAAAAAGCAGATGATCCTGAGAGGCCTGCCTAACTTAGTTTGAATTTTAGCTTTTTATTTTTATTTTTTTTGTTGCTTTAGAAGGTCAATAAAAAACAACCACAACATGAAGAAGCTTTTAATCCCCAATCTGCCAGCAATGATCATCCCCTTGACACCATGGGGAGCTTCGTCCAAAATCTTCAATTGATCAACTTGTGCGGCTCCTAGGTTAGCAAGAGCGTTGGCCACTTCATTTCCATCGCTTCGCACATGTTTGATCCATCCACAAATCCAATCGAGCAGCAGCTTACCATTGACTTGAACATTTATTGTGGCAGGCCAGTGGTGGTTCCTTGGAAGATATAAACAGCTTCCATGCAGTCATTCTCGATTTTCAGGTTCTTCCAATTCTTGTTGTAGGCCACGGTTAAGCCTCTGTAGATGGTCCAGATCTCGCTCTCCAGACTTGTCCAGCCAAGCCTACCGATGAGCCGAGCTTCCAATCTCCATTGTTGTTTCTGAAAACACCTCCAACTCCTGTTTTATTGTTGTCAAATCTCACACAGTCATAAATATTCAGCTTCAATTTACCTGCCACGTGAAGACACCAATTAGGACCAAAATTATGGAGATTAAAGAAGAAAAATTGAAGCTATGAGAAGAAAGCTCCCTGTGTGAGCTGAGTATGCATCTTGATTCTTTGCACATAAGCCATGTCCGTATCTGGATCACCTAAAACTCGTAGGAGGGGCTTCGCTCCCGCTCCCAATCCTTGCTCCCGAGCTTTTCGCTCGAATTCGCCCATAATCCTTGCTCCCAAAATTATAGAGCGCGCTCTTACCAACGCTTTGTACTTTCTTAGAAATTAGCCTTAATACTTAGTTAACAAACCTTTTTCAAACTAAGTCAGACAAAGTTTTCATCTAAAATGGCATAACCAACCCCTTACTGAGGTACCCCACTGTCTGACTGTACATAAAATTCTCATTCCTAGCACTATGTCAAGCTGAACTTTCATTACATTCTTCAATATAGGAGGTTTTAGTATCATATATAAGCTTTGTAAGTATTGTCATTAAATCTAGGTTACACATAAATTTAACATATAATACATTTATATCTAAAATTATATTAAAAATAAAATTTATATATACGCTCTCATGACGCTCTCAAATACAGCATTTTTAGAATTTGTCGCTTTGGCGCTCCCGCTCCCGCTCTAGGTTACATAAGTCCGTATAACATGAGCCATTAAAACGAAACAATTTCTTCTAATCAAAATAATCCAAAGAGTAGTAAAAAATAAAATACAGTGATCATAACAAAAACCCTGAGCTTTCTTCTTGATATTGGGAAAGATCCAGTTATAAAGGCTCTAGCTAGAGCCCATGTTAAGTCAAGAAGGACCCTTGATCATACCACTTATGTTCTCAACTTTAGCACAAGTTCTGAAAGTATGATTATGGTCCTCAACATTTAAACCACAAAGGCTCAAGTATCAATACCATCGAGGCCCCTTCTCTTTATACTAGTACTAGACAACAATTTACCATGTAGAAAAATCCAAAGAAAGTGGATATCTTGTTTGGGGCTAAAGTTTTCAAATCCTTATCCAGTCACCACTGGCAATTCCACTTAGATGATGATTGTTAATCTTAATGGATTTGTAGGCAGCAACAACAATTAAGTTCCAGAACTGGAACCTTTCCAGAAGGGAGAGTCAGGGGTGGGACTCAAAGGGGGGATATTGATATTTAGAATATCACTTTTAGCCTCTTCATCGATGAAATCCACAATGGGGTTAAAGTCCCAGGCCCCCTCTTCATTAATAAGGTTAGAGACCTTCAAGTTGAGAAGGCCATGTTCAAGAGGGGGTCTGAGGGCTTTCTCCCCACACCACCAGTCATCCACATAGAAAATTGGCTTCGCTGCCAATGCTCCATTTAAGATCATCTCTAAGGAAGTTTTAGTCAACATAATACTTTTCCACACAGGAGGGGAGCCAACCTTGGCTTTAGCAGCACCCAAATTGCAAGTTCTCAAATCTTCTTTTTAATAACATTACACCAGAGCTCTTTGCCAAAGCTAACACCCCGCCCTAGCTGGCAAGAAGAGTTAGGTTCTGAAATCTAGCTTCTTAACACCCAAACCACCCTTCTCTTTAGAGAGACAAATAATGTCCCAATTAACAATGTGAAACTTTCTCTTCTCAGGCGTGTCGCCCCAAATTAAGTCGCTGTAAATTTTATAATTCTTGTTGCACACACTAATCGGGAGGGGTAAAAGCTTCAGACTGTAAGGAAATGAAGCAAAGACACTTTTACAAAGCCCCACTCTCCCAGCAATAGAATGCATTTTACTTTCCAACCAGAGAGCCTAAGATTCATCTTGGTGATGATAGTAGCAACATTGATCTTATTAAATGTCAAGTAATATAATTGGCAGTCCTTGAAAATTCAACTATTTTTTAAATGGGCTTATAGTCTTTAGAATTTTCAAAATTATTTGCCATGTTCAGACTTTATACACACACCGACATTGCACCTATATGTAATGAAAAAGGGAGTAGTTACTTTTTTGAATCTTCTAGAAATCATCTGTCAAGGAACTCTAGCTTTTATTTACCCTATACCACACAGTCAATGTTTTTATGATTCTTCCCTTTCTCCTTGTGATGCATTTCATCGAAAACCTTCTGTGAGAACTGATTTCTTTGTTCATGTTCTTTATAATACAAGCAGGGAGGGGGCCATTGCCCCCCTTCACTTTGGAAAATAAGTAAAATTTTCCATAGTACTTTGGATATTTGCAGTCATATATTAGCGGCCACACCTATATTCTCAAAACGACATAATGAACTCAACTATATTTCCATTTGTATTTAACACATAAAATTTATGAGTCCATCACTGGGTACAAGTCTCTTTTCCGGAATTGGTGTAGTAAGATTGTGAAGTAATAGAAACGAAATGCATTGGTAATGAACTAGCATGAGCTGCTTTGATACATATTGAATAAAATTTAACATTCTGCCTCTTATACGCCCAATCCAATTACTGGTAAATTTGCATTCTAAAGAGTTGTAATTACTCTAATTGTTATTAAATTGGTGTTCATTTTTTTCGTCGTTGATAGTGGTTCTTTACTCGATGCAGGCTAAACCTACTACGCAGATGCCTACTAGTGTTGCTGCTCCGACCAAGCGCAAATTTGAAACCCTACGAACGAAAAGTGATGGTGATAACTCCCTTTCTTTGGACAACAACGCAAACAGAAACCTGGCGGTGGAATACAAGTGTAGACTGTGCCAGGTAACCACCACCTGCGAGCGAGGTCTTGTGGAGCATCTCAATGGGAAGAAGCACAAGTCAAAGGAACGTGCTCTCTCCTAAGGCGGTAGCAGCACATCAGTGATGCAGGAGAAAATTGGGGAATTAATCAGTCGCGTCCAGAAAAGCAATTTCGGTCAAAGCGCAGAATCAGAGGCAGAATTGAAGGATGTGCGATTTGGGTCGAACCATACATAATTCTGATCAGAAACGACGTTCTAAAAACAACCCGTTATTTATCTCGGGTACCACCCTGGTTTGGCCAAAATCACCTGTTCTGGGGTCGAAATCGCCAGTTTTCTATTTTTCAGAATATTTATATCTTTAATTAGGATTTTCATTTAAACTCATTTTGGGTAAATCTAATAGCTAAATATTTTATTAGGTTAGATTTATTATTTAGCAATAAATTTAGGATTTTTACCATATTTCGAATTATTAGACTTTGCAGCTATTTATACCCGACTTGTGGGTAAATTTCAGTAGACTTTTGATATTATTTACTTATGAAATTATAGAGAGCTTTGTGCCCTAGTTTTATCTACCCTTTTTCATTGTTGATTCCGCTGTGAACCCACGCTTGGGGATTAACCCGGCGTCAGTTTGGTATCAGAGCAAGTTCGACTTGGGAGGAAGATCATCATCAACGATGGTGCGTGGACGTCCTGGCGGCTGCGGGCAGGTTCCGGTTGCGGAAGCCCCCCAACGGGGACTTTACGTCCAATACGTTATGATTGTAAAGAATCTGCAGAGGCAACAACGGGATCTGCAGAGGCAGATTGCGGTGTTAACCCAGCGCCTAGCATTGCGGGATTTGCAGCGACAAGTTGTGAAGCTAAACCGACGCTTGGCGGGGCAGAATTGCAAAGATCGCAAGGTCTTTGACCGTTACTCGCAGCCCGCGTTTGAGACCTACTACAACGGTGATTCCGGTGGTTGGAGCGAGCGTTATGGAGTAGCGAGTTTCAAAATTGATATAGCAGATTATTCGGGTATGTCACAGTCCAGTAACTGTTTTGATTTTCTTGAAGAAAAATAAGAACAAATTGTTGAGGATTACAAATATAATTCTTATGATGCAATTTTTGAGAGTCGTTCATTTCAAGTGAATGCGTTGTGGATTGGTCTAGACCTCCAATTTATGACGATTATGGAGACGAAGACGAGGCAGAGCTATCAAACGCGACCAGTTTCGCACATGACACAGAAGAGGCAGAGCTATCAGACGCGACCAGTTTTGCACATGACACAGACGAGGCAGAGCTATCAGACGCGACCAGTTTTGCACTTCGCTACCATGAATTGGAGGAATGCGAGGTCAATTCCGATGTCTCTGTTCAAGTTGAGGTAATTTCAAATCCTTCACAAGTTATTAGTCCATCAAGTACTTTTGAAGAAGAAGTTTCGTATGAAGACGATGAGGGGAAGATTGAATTAAAGTCGACATCCTTAATCTTTCCGATAAAGCCACCATCGTTCTATTGTGATTCATTCTTGGTGGAGACTTTCATTCATATGTCTAGATTAAACTCGAGGACGAGTTCTTTTGAAGAGGGGGTGACTGATGCAGGAGAAAATTGGGGAATTAATCAGTCGCGTCCAGAAAAGCAGTTTCGGTCAAAGCGCACAATCAGAGGCAGAATTGAAGGATGTGAGATTGAGTCGAAACATACATAATTCTGATCAAAAACGAATTTCGAAAAACAACCTGTGATAAATCATGGGCACCACCCTGGTTTAGCCAAAATCGACTGTTTTGGGGTTGAAATAGCCAGTTTTCTATTTTTCAGAATATTTATTTCTTTAATAATGATTTTCATTTAAACCCATTGTGGATAAATCTTATAGCTGAAATAATTTATTTGGTTAGATTTATTGTTTAGCAATAAATTTAGGATTTTTACCATATTGCGAATTATTGGACTTTACAGCTATTTATACCCGGCTTGTGGGTAAATTTCAGTAGACTTTTGATATTATTTACTTCTGAAATTCTAGAGAGCTTTGTGCCCCGTTTTCTCTACCCTTTTTCATTGTTGATTTCGCTGTGAACCGACGCTTGGGGATTAACCCGGCGTCAATCAGCCAGTGGTGATCATGAAGGAGGCCATTCCCAGAAGAAGAAATCTTGAAACTCAAGTGAAAAGATTTTTGAAACTACTAACAATGAGAAGGCAAAACAGAAGAAGGATTTCTGGAAAAACTCAATGGAGTCACTGCAGAGGATTCTAAGGTGATGAACGGCGATGATGATGATGATGATGCTGTGGATGAGGAGAATGAAAAAGAGATGCCGGCTGCGTTTAGGAATTATTTCAAGTGTTGGTGTGTGGTCTGTAGTATTGGAACTGTAAATGAGAAGTTGATGGATGTGCATCGCGCTGGGAGGACACACAGGGCTAATTTGCTTAAAAATGGCGGCGGTCTCGTTACTATAAAGACAACGCCTGATAATGCTAGGTTTAGCGGCGATGGGAACAAGATGAATGTAGAAACAGAAGGAAAGGTGACCGCTGCTGATCAGAAGAAGTGATGCTGAGGATGAGAAAGAGCTCGTTCGGACGGGAGTGTTGTGAATGGGAGCGCATGAATTGGTTAATCTTCTTCTTCTAGAGCTTTTTCTGCCCATCTCATCTCTGGAGTTTCTATATAATAGTTATACCTATTTTCGTTAAATTTATTTTGATGGTTTGTAAACTTGGAACATAAGCCTGAATTCAAAGGGCTCAAAGACTGGTAAAAGATTTCTCTTACATGTTTAAGACTGTTGCATTATCATATCCTTATTTTCAGACAAATTTGGTTTTGTTATTTGATAGTAGCTTTGTTATTTAATCTTTTTTAGTGTTTGCATGCATGACATAGACTAGAGTCTCCTATATGAAGATTGAGAACTGTCCCAGTTCACAAAATGAACCCGCCTGGGCTGGTGGACTTTAAAGCTGTATATGCAATTTTTATTTTTAAGAAAATGATACGGGATATGGTGTGGTGAATTGTCCGTGTTGCTTATGACGCACCCAAACGTAGTATATGAGAGAACATTTATAATTTGCCCTTATGCCTTACCCAAACAAGGCCAAGAAGTAATGATCTTTTGTCTTGGACACTGGAATTAATCCTAAATAACCAGCTAGAAGTGTCAGTTTGTAATGTTCAAACGCATAACAACATTTGTGCGTCGGACATTTACCGCAGTACATATCAAGTACTTGATTCAGAAGTTTAGACGGACACAGATCGAGAAGCTTTATCTAAGTAGAATGTACATTTGTTTGTTATGCAAAATAACCTCATAGTATATTCAGAACGAGACACGGAGATCTCCCTCAATGATCAGAGAAGGTATGCGTTAATGTTGTAACAGAACTCCAATTTTAGAGCTCTGCTACCAATTTGTTATAACGTGTGGGTATTCGAGCAAGAACGACGAAAGCGAAACAAGAATGAGTCAGATATTTAACGTGGTTCACTAACGAATTCGTAACGAACCCGCTAGCTAATCCACGGCCAGAACCAGATATTTTATTGAGAAGAGAACCCGATTACAATGCACGCCGTGGCCGTGACGGCCACCCGATAACACACCACCCGACACCCACACAACACAAACCCTCAAAAGCCACTCTCAAATTCGTCTCTGTGTGTGTGTTGTGCATTGAGAACCAAAAAAAACAAACCTTAAATAATGATGTAGTGGCGTGGAACCACCAAGCCACAAGGAAACAAACTTGGTGTGAAGGCCAAGTAAGTTCCCATTAATTTTCCACCGCCTCAAAACTCATGGAATGTTTCCATGCCTTGTGACTCAACGACTTGCTAGTCAAACCAAATAGATTGCAAGTCAAAGTTTCTAACAAATCTCCACCTTGACTTGAATCATCTCAGCAACCTGAAATCAGAACTGGACGCTTCTCTTCTCAAACCTGAACTGGATGCGTCTCCCAGAACCTGAAACGAGCACGCCTCCCCAAGCAAATTTTTCGCAGTTGTATGCGAAACCCGAATCGCCAAATCGTTGATCCAACTACCATGCGTTCCTGCAACGAATGCGCCCGATGTGATTGCACTTCCGGAAACAGAAACAAGTGCTCCATCCAGAACCAGACTTGAATACATTCACTAAGAAAGCAGGACCGGATGTATTCCAGATGCGCCCAATTGCGCCAGACAGATGCACCATGACAGAATGCCTCCAGACCAGATGCACCGATGACGAGTGCCCAAATTGACATGCCCGATGCGCCCCGTATGCCTCAGATGCGCCATATGCTCGCCAAAAACAGAACGCGCCAGATGCAAAACCAGATGCACGCCAGAACAAACTCGTGCATAATGCGCGCCAAAACCAGAATTAGATGCGCGTGCCAGAAATCTCACGCACCACATGCTCCATGTCGTTTCTCCAACTCCAACGAGTTCCTGCAACGCATGAGCCAGAACCAGATTCCATTCACACACCAGATGCTCCACGCCGGGAGCCGGATTGCGCCTGAACGTCAATCGCCATAACGCCAGATGCGCGTGAACCGCCAGATTCGCGCCAGTACCGAATACGTGCTGGATTTGCCAGATCCCTTGCATGCCCAATCAGATGCGCGCCAGATTGCTCCAACAGGAGCCCAGATAGCCCCCTCCACGGGACTTCAGATGGTGGGTGTACCTGCTTCTATCTCACAAACATATTGATCTTGATCGCCAAACCAGACATCGTTCTTGGCGGAATCTCGAAACCCAACTCCCGATAGCCTGCTCCACCTGAATCGCGAAACCCTTTGAGTTCCACCAAAACGCAAAACCCTAGCTGTTGGCTCCACCCTGATCTTGGAACCTCGGCTCTGATACCAGTTTGTTAAAACTGGTGTTCCTCCTGACCTGGCTCTGATACCAGTTTGTTGTAACAGAACTCCTGTTTCAGAGCTCCGTTACCAGTTTGTTATAACGTGTGGGTATTCGAGCAAGAACGACGAAAGCGAACCAAAAATTAGACAGATATTTAATGTGGTTCACTAACGAATTCGTAACGAACCCGCTAGCTAATCCACATATGGTGTCTTCATGACTGATTTGGATGGAACACGGTTAATGGTGAAAGCTGCACTTAATAGAGCGTGGCCCCAAAATGATATTGGAAGATCGGTTTGACACATCATAGATCGAACCATATCCAATAGGGTTCGATTCCTCCTCTCAGACACGCCATTCCATTGTGGCGTTCCTGGTGGAGTGAGTTGGGACAATCCCACACTCTCTATGATAGTCGTCAAAACTCTTGGCTCAAGTATTCTCCTCCACGATCCGATCGTAGAGCCTTGATACTTTTGCCAAGTTGCTTCCCTACTTCATTCTTGAATTCTTTGAACACTTCAAAGGATTCGGATTTTGCCCTCATGAGGTACACAAATCCATATCTACGGTAGTCATCAGTAAATGTAATGAAGTAGACATAACCACCCCGGGCAGGCGTGGCAAATGGCCCACACACATCAGTATGTATGAGCGCCAATTGCTCACTAGTCCTCTCACCTTTCTTGTTGAAAGGGGACTTTGTCATTTTTCCCAATAAACAAGCCTCACATGTCTCATATGATTCAAAATCAAATGAGTCTAGTAGTCCATCCTTATGGAGTCTAGATACACGTTTCTCGTTTATGTGGCCTAAACGACAGTGCCATAAATAAGCAGGATTTAAATCATTTATTTTAATCCGCTTGGTATTAATGTTGTAGACATGATTGCTTAGATCAAGGACATATAGTCCATTAAATAATTGCGCACTAAAATAGTGAATATTATTCAAATAAAAGGAACAACAATTGTTCTTTATTGAAATAATAAAACCATCCTTGTCCAAACAAGAAATAGAAATAATGTTTCTGCTCATAGCAGGCACAAAATAGCAATTATTTAATTCTAAAACTAATCCTTAAGGCAGAGATAGCTCGCACACGCCTATGGCCAACGCAGCAACTTTTGCTCCATTCCCAACTATTGATATGAGGCGTTTGTTTTAACATATAAAAAAAGATTCGGCAAACATAGATTTTGGAAGCAGACCTAACCACACTATTCGAGGGGAATAGACATTGCATGGACCTTTTTTTTAGACTTACACATTGCATGAACTTGGTTATTCTTGATCTAATCGAGTTTTTGGGCAGACTTTTGAACCGTGCTACCACCATTTAGTTACTTGCTATTTGGATCAAATACTTCATCAGACTGCTGAATTCAGCTTTCAAGCAAACTCTAGCTTTTATTTTCCCTATACCACACGATCAATCTCATGTGGTTCTTCCCTTTATCCTTGTAATGACTAATGCATTTTATCGGAAACCTTCTAGTGAGAATAGATTTATTTTGCTCGTGATTCTTTATGATATAAGTCTCTTCTCTGGCATTACTGTGATAAGATTCTCAACTAATAGAAACGAAATGCATTATTAATGAATTAGAATTAGGTGCAACATTCTGCCTCTTATCCCAATTCAATTATCGGTAAATCTCCATTTGAATCAGCTGTAATTACTCTAATTTGTAGTATTAGGTTGCTATACTTTTTCGTCTTGTCGTCGTTGATAATGGTTATTTATTCGATGCAGGCTAAGCCTACTACTCATATGGCTACTACTGTTGCTCCTGCCAAGAGCAAATTCGAAACCCTAATAACTAAAGGTGCTGATAACAACTCCCCTTCTGCGGACAACAACGCAAACAGAAACCTGAATGTGGAGTACAAGTGTAGATTATGCCAGGTAACCGCCACCTGCGAGCGAGGTCTTGTGGAGCATCTCAATGGGAAGAAGCACAAGTCAAAGGAGCCAAGGTAACATGCACTCTCCAAAGGCGGCAGCAGCACATCAGCCAGTGGTGATGATGCAGGAGGCCATTCCCAGAAGAAAATGTCAGGAAACTCAAGTGAACAGATTTTTCAAACTACTAACAATGAGAAGGCAAATCAGAAGAAGAAGGGTTTATTGGAAATACTTCATGGAGTCACCGCTGAGGATTCTAAAATGGTGAACGTCGATGTTGATGATGATGATGATGATGATGAGGAGGAGAGTGAAAAAGAGATGTCGGCTGAGTTTAGGAATTAGTTCAAGTGCTGGTGCGTGATCTGTAGCATTGGGACTGTGAACAAGTCGTCGATGGATGCACATTGCGCTGGCAGGACACACAGGGCTAATTTGCTTAAAAATGGCAGTGATCTCGTTACTATAAAGACAAAGACTGATAATGCTAGGTTTGGCGGCGATGGGAACAAGATGAGTGGAGAAATAGAAGGAAAGGTGACTGATGCTGCTGAGCAGAAAAAGTGATGATGCTGATGAGAAAGGGATCGTCGGATGGGAGTGTTGTGAATGGGAGCGCATGAATTGCTTAATATTCTTCTTCTAGAGCTTTTTTCTTCCCATCTCATCTCTAGAGTTTCTCTATAATATCTATACCTGCTTTAATTAAATTTTATTTTGATGGTTTGTAAACTTGGAGCATGAGCCTGAATTCAAAGGGCTCAAAGATTTCTCATACATGTTTAAGACAGTTGCATGATCATGTCCTTATTTTCAGACAAATTTGGTTTTGTTATTTGATAGTAGTTTTGTTATTTGAAAATTTTAGTGTTTGTATGATGACATAGACTAGAGTCACCTGTATGAAGATTGAGAAATATCGCAGTTCACAAAAATGAGCCTGTTGGTGGAGTTCTAACCTTAAGGCTTGTTTGGGTAAAGTATAAGAAAGATGTGTATATGGCATATGGATTGTATTAAATGTGAACATGTTTCTTATGCGGTACACAAACGCGGTACATCAGACAACATGTTTAATTTGCCCATATACATCCCTCCTTATTTCTTACCCAAACAAGGCTTAAAGGTAATGATCTCAGTCTTGGACACTGGAATCCTGAACAACCACCTGAAAGTGCCATGTTTGTCAACAATGGCAATATCACGGTCAGACGCATAACCACATTTGAGTGTCAGACATTTACTGCAGTACATATCAAGTAAGTACTTAGTCAGAAGCTCGGAGAGTAACTCCATGGTCTAGTGGGTGAGATTTATGACTTAAGGGTTTGCTCCCCTTGAGGTCTCAGATCCAAAATTCCGTGGCAAATAATAATTCTTGGGACACTGTGAATTTAGTCGAAGTGCGCGCAAACTGGTCTCGGAGGTCTTATATCCAAAATTTCACGGCGACCAATAATCTTCGGGCCACCGTGAATTTGGTCGAAGTGAGCGCAAGCTGGCCTGTAGGACTCGGATCCAAAATCCCACTGCACGGCCATCTCCCTCAATGATCGGAGAAGGCATGCGTTAATGATCCCTCGATTTCATCAACTTTTATACTACCTTTTATTTATGTCGCTCTACAGCTCAATTTTATTCCGAACATCTGCATCATAAAACAAACCTATCGTGTTTGACTATTATATTAGTGGTATGGCTACTGTGTCAAAGAATTATGCCAACAGGTCTCCTTCGAACTTGTCATTATTAATTTTAATTTTGAATTACATGTTTTATGTAATAAGTCACTACTGAACGGTCTCTTATACCGTCGTGAGTGAAAAGCAAAAAAAAAAAAAAAGAGAGAAAAACAAATTGTGAAAATGTCGCCTCTCGGTTTCGACAAGGGAAACAGACGGTGGTTCTTCATCAGTTTTTAACTTCAGTTCCATCATCTCTATTGCTGAATTCATATTTTGATTTGTATGGGGGCAAACCGAGTGGGCGATTTGTTGGGTTTCATCTTCTGGCGGGAAGAATATCCATATTTCGAACTTGAAGGGGGTTATGGTGATATGAATGTATTGTTGTGGTTTTTCTGGTGACCGTGACATTGTTGGTGGTGGTGGTGGTCGTGGTAGTGGTAGTGGTAGTGGCAAGGATCTAAGGATAGTTATGCTGGAGATGGAGGTGGTGGTGGCATGCCAGTTGACAGTAGCGATGGTGGTTGTAAGGGAGATAGTTTTTAACATTTGGCTTTGATTTCTCAGTTTTAATGGTTAGTTTTTGGGCAGTTCAATTTGAGCAATGGTGGGGGCAATGATTCTGGTTATGGTGCCTTTTTAAGCAAGTCCCAATTCAAGTTGGGCTATACGGGCAGGCATAAAAACCAATCCATTCAAAGGATAAATGGGTTAGACATGTTGAACCATTTGTGCTTTAACCTGTTTATAAACGGGCGGAAGCGGTCAGTAGTTAACTGGTTTACTGGCCCGGCTGACTTAGGAGCACCGATCCTAGTTCGGTTCGGACCTGGAGTCAGCCGGACCGGTTTCAGTTTGGTCCGAATATTGGAATCGGCCCGGTCCACGGGACCGGACCTCTATAACAAGGTCAACCGGTAGATTTTTTTTTTTTTGTAGCTCTTTTATTACTTGTTGGCTGGAAAAAAAACCTTGTGAAGATCGATAATTTATTTTCTATCAGCTCTTTTTTTAACTTGTACTTGCTCCGTTTCTTCTGGATTGTCCTACTTTGACTTTTCAACCCATAACTGAATCACTTTGACTCGGTGATGTAGATAGCAAAACATTATTATTTTTTGAAAAAAAATTTAATTGTGTTGTGGAGAGACCATGCAAAAATTATCAAATTCTTTGTATCGTTTGGCTAATCAAATCTCCGGGTTAAAGTGACCCAATGAATAGTGACAAAAAGTGAAGTAGGCTGAAAGAGAAGAAATAGAGGTAGTAACTCGTAAGAAACTTGTAGTAGTAACATTTATTTATACATATATAATGTGGTCGGTTCTGGACCAGTTCTGGGCCAGTCCTGGGGCAGTTACGGTCCGGTCAGTCCGGTCTTGGTCATTACAGGGACCTGTTCGGGCCGGACCCGCAGTCCATAAAATCTCAGACCGGCCCAGACAACTAACATACTCAGTCATGGGCCGGTCTTGAGCCACACTGGTCCCAGTTCGGTTCGGTTCATGGCTCACACGGGCCAGTTCGGTCCGGTTTGGCGGTCCGCCGACCCACTTTACAGCTCTAGGAAGTGATACCAAATATATATATATATATATATATAAATGTTATACGTTTCACCAGAATCATCCCAAACTGTAGTACTACCGTTAGAACTCAGAAAGCTGATACCGTCCTCAAAATAGGAAAAATTGACCGAACACTAACTATTAACCGGGAACAGAACTTCAAGTTAGATACCGCACTTCTAATGTGCATATGGCATAAGGACAAGAGAAGGATCTAAAGTGTGTCCACAAAGTTTCTTTCGGTGGTGCCCGCAAATGAGGTTGAAATTGCCCAAGATACTCCAAGATATTGCCCAAACACATGGACTTAGCTTGTCTCCATGTGTCCAAGAGTGTCACACCAACACACTCGAGTTGTTTCATAGTATATCTTAACCGACCTACTCCGCAAGAGAAAATGCCCTACGAGAGTGGCTAAAACCAGTATCCAAGGAAGTAGCAGCATAAGCAAAAGTAAACCCTTGTTTTGACACATTGAAAAAGCTTTTCAACCATGTTCTTTTATATATCAGAAAATCATAACTCTTTGCACTTCAAATAAACCCAAGACAAGAGAAAGTCATCCAAGAAGACACCCTAACAACTCTACCACAAAAAACATGTATAACTCAGATATACCGATTTGTACTACCAACAGAAAAAAGCCTTTTTTTTTCTTCAAAAGGGAGTTTAAAAAAACACATCTAGACCTTCAACTGTATCCGATCATGATAAAACTGTTCAAATGGATGGTTTTCCTTTCATGCTTTCATACAACGTGAGCCTAGAATTATATAGGCTGCAACTTCACAATACATTTGGATCAGGATTATAGTCTATCTAAAAGATTTACCAGATAAATAGAACATATCTTTAAGAACTACAAAGCTAGAGATACTCTATTATGAGATAAGGATAATGATTAGAAGGAGATATTCATCCAGGTTGCTCACGTGGATTTCCCTGCTCCAATACTCCCCCTCAAGGTGGAGCGTGAATGGAAGTAACGCCCAGCTTGCTAATGAAATTATGAAAATGTTCTTTGCCCAACGGTTTCGGGAAAACATCGGAAATTTGTTGACGAGAGGAAATGTGGCCTGGAGAAATCAACTTTTCCTGAATTCTTTCACGAACAAAATGGCAATCGATCTCAATATGCTTCGTTATTTCATGGAATACAGGGTTCCCCGCAATATGTATAGCAGCTTGGTTATCACAATGCATTTGAATTGGAGATGTCTGAGGTATGCCAAGATCAGCGAGTAAATATGAAAGCCATTGAAGTTCAGAGGTAAGACTCGCCATAGCCCGATATTCAGCTTCCGCCGAGGGGCGAGACACTGTAGTTTGCTTTTTCGTCTTCCATGAAATTGGACTACTACCGAGCATTACACAATAACCTGTTGTGGACCGACGGATATAAGGACACCCGGCCCAATCCGAGTCACAAAAACCTCTTAAAGTTAATGAACTTGTTGCAGATATGAGTAATCCCTTACCAGGTGACCCTTTAAGATATCGAAGTACACGTAGAGCAGCGTCCATGTGGATAGTGCGAGGTGCTTTCATGAATTGGCTCAATATATGTACATAATATGTTATATCTGGTCGAGTGACCGTGAGGTAAATAAGGCGACCCACAAGCCGACGATACCAAGAAGGGTCAGGCATTGGGCTACCATCAATAGGAGATAAATGCAGGTGTTGTTCCATGGGAAACGGGGATGGTTTAGCATCTAATAACCCTGAATCTTTCAGGAGATCTAGTGTATATTTCCTTTGGCACAAAAAATTCCTTTCCGAGACGAGCAACTTCAACACCAAGGAAATATTTAAGGCGGCCCAGGTCCTTAATAAAGAGCTTTTGAGCCAAGAATTGCTTCAGGTGCTGAATTGCAACGATGTCATTATCGGTGATAATAATGTCGTCCACATACACTAGCACAAAAGTATACGATTGTCCCTTGATGCGTGTGAACAATGAATAATCAACACGTGACCGAGAGAAACCTGCTTCTCGTAAAATAGTCGTAAATTTGGAAAACCACTGCCGAGACGCTTGTTTTAAGCCGTACAAAGATTTATGTAGACGACAAACACGAGTCTCCCCCTTACTAGCATGTCCCGGTGGAAGCTTCATGTAAACTTCCTCATTCAAATCCCCGTGCAAGAACGCATTATGGACATCAAGTTGCTGGATTGTCCAATCTTTAACTGCTGCCACAGAGAGCAACGTGCGAACAGTAACAAGTTTGGCAACAGGGGCGAAATTATCATGATAGTCGATCCCCTCCACTTGAGTGAACCCCTTGGCCACGAGACGAGCCTTATAACGTTCAATACTACCATCAGAGTTGTGCTTGATCTTATAGACCCACTTGCACCCAATTGGCTTTTTGTGAGGTGGGAGAGGAACCAGACTCCAAGTGCCACTCTTCTCAAGAGCGGTGATTTCAGCGGTCATAGAATCTCTCCATTGAGGAGATTTAATTGCTTGGTGATAGGATTTTGGCTCATCTGTGGAAGAGATGGAAGAGAGAAATGCTCTATGCGAAGTTGGAAGTTTAGAATATGATAAATAATATGAAAGGGGGTAAGAAGTACCTGCCAGTGAAGAGGACGACGGAGGAAGTAATGTCGAATGAAGAGCCCGTGCACAATCATAATCCTTGAGATAGGCAGGGGGTCGACGCTCGCGAGACGGCCGTGAAGAAGTAGGAACATGGATGGTAGGTGGTATGGCTGGAGGTGGATCATGGGATGTGAATTCAGTGGTTGGGTTTGGGGATTCATCAGATTGGGTTGGGGAAAAATCATAATCAGACTGATCTTGAATAGGAAAGGGAGTAACGCTAGGTGGAGGCTGCACATGGGAAGCATCTCGAAAGGGAAAGATTGTTTCATGGAATTTAACATCTCGAGAAACATATATTGATTTGCTAGAAATGTCATATATTCGATATCCCTTCTGACCAAATGGATAACCAACAAAAATGCCTGGTTTTGCTCGTTGATCAAGCTTATGTCGAATATTTGAATTACGAGCAAAGACGAGGCACTCAAATACCTTGAGGTGGGAATATTTGGGTGTAGATTGAAACAATATTTCATGTGATGACTTCCCATTGAGTAAAGGGGTTGGGATTTTATTAACGAGATATGTCGCCGTAAGAACACATTCTCCCCAGAAATTTAGAAGTAGGTTGGCTTGGAACCGTAAGGCTCGGGCCACATCTAAAAGATGACGGTGTTTACGCTCCACAACACCATTTTGTTGCGGCGTGCCAACACAACTTCGCTGATGTAGAACCCCATTGATGAGGAAAAATTGTGGCATCTCATTCGATAAAAATTTTGTCCCATTATCAGACTGAATTTTTTAAATTTCGGGAATAAAAAGACTACCTCCACCAGAGGATACATGACATATTTGACACTGGTACTGAGTTTTGATCATGGCAAAGAATTATTGCAAATAAGTCTTTGTGTCTGACTTAAAACTCATAATGTAGACCCAGGTACAACGTGTAAAATCGTCAACAATTGTGAGAAAGAAACGTTCTCCATTAATGGTGGGCTGAAAGAAAGTACCCCAAATATCACAGTGAATTAATTCAAAAGGTTTTCTAGAAGAGATATTGCTGCTAGGAAAAGGCAAGCGATATTGTTTGGCTTGAGGACAAACATCGTAAACATAATTATTGGGACAAGAAATAAAGGAACAAGTCTTGGATAGATCATGCAAGCATCGTGGAGAAGGATGTCCAAGTCGCCAATGCCAAAGATCGATTGTTGGAGTGCCAGTAACTAGTAAAGCATGTGCTGGCTCAAGGTAGTAAAGTCCTCCTGAAACATTACCCACTCCAATCGTCTTCTTCGATGACAGGTCCTGAAAAACACAATGATCATGGAAAAAATCAACAGAGTAAGATTGGGATTTCACAAGCTGGCTAACAGAAAGCAAATTAAACTTGAAAGAAGGAATAAAAAAGACATGTTCAAGTTTAAGTTGTGGTGATAGGACTACAGTGCCTAAATGGGTGATTTTTGCTTGAGATCCATCTGGTAATTGAACATATGAAGCCGTCGGACAAGGGGTATAATTAGAAAATAATGATAAGGATGAGCACATATGATTTGATGCACCAGTATCGACAATCCAAGCATTGGAATGAGATAAAAGTGATATACCTTCTAGATTTGTATTTCCTTCCACGTTTTCCGAGCGGATCAAGGCCAGCAACTTGTTGTACTGTTCTTGTGTAAGACATGGAGTAGGCAGTTTAGACTGATCACCAATTTGCATCACTGGTGGAATTGAGGATGCACCAGAAAAGTTTGCTTTCCTATTTGGGCCTTTGAAATTCCTCCTTGGTCTATCCAAGGGGTATCCATGCAATTTCCAACAAGTGTCCCTGGTATGGTTCTCACGATCACAGTGACTACAATATCTGTAAGTTTGGGATTTACCTCTCTCATGATATGTTTCTTCAAGTTGCTGGTGTGATCCATGGCTTGTTCGATTCACCGGGTGGCTTTGGCGGGTATTGTTGTTGTTCAAGTACTAATGTGCAGGACCGGGGCTGGATTTCAACTACTTGTATTTTGTAGACAAGGCTGCAGCTTCAGGTACAATAGTGGAAGAAGAATGAATCTCCAGTTTTTTTTCATCCTGCCTCACAAGGGAATATATCTTGGAAACCGTTGGGAATGGTTCCATGAGAAGAATCTGACTCCTAAGTGCAGAAAAACGATCATGAAGTCCTTGTAGGAACTCCATTTCTCTTTCGTTTTGTTGTCATGTAGCATTTTCTTTCCCATGTCCACAAGTGCACTGTGGGACGTCAGCAAGCGAGTTGAGTTCGCCCCACAAACCCTTAAGTTTTGTGAAATACGTAGAAATAGAGGAGTCTCCTTGAGCACATGCGGCAATATCACGCCGCAACTGATACAATCTTGGCGCATTTGTCTGACCAAACCTATCATGAATGTCAACCCAAATCTCTTCGGTAGTTTGAGCATACAGAATGCTTGTGCGGATCTCATCATTGGTGGAGTTGAGAATCCATGTACTGACTAGGTTGTTGCACCGATTCCATTGCTGCAACTCAACTGGATCAGTTGGCTTCTTGATAGAGCCATCAAGAAAGCCGAACTTATTCTTTGCTTGAAGTACCATAGTCATTGCTCGACGCCATGTGCCGTAGTTGTCTCCAACGAGAGGAGGTGAGACTACTACTGCTATTGGGTTGTCAGAATGGTGAATAAGGTAGCAATCCTTATTCCCATCTGTTGAAGAAGCCTCTGTAGAACTTGAGATGGTAGGTTCTACCATTTTTATTTCCTCGCTGCTCTGATACCATGATAAAACTTTTAAAATGAATGGTTTTCCTTTCATGCTTTCATCAACGTGAGCCTAGAATTATATAGGCTGCAACTTCACAATACATTTGGATCAGGATTATAGTCTATCTAAAAGATTTACCAGATAAATAGAACATATCTTTAAAAACTACAAAGCTAGTGATACTCTATTACCAGTCTGTCCCAGCTCTTTCTTCCCGTTTGACTTTTTTGACTCGTATCTGGGTCACTTTGACTGGGTGATTTGGATAGCAAAATAATACGATTATTTGATAATTTTTTCACCATATTATAGAGCACCTTTTACTCTACAACACCATGAAAAAATTATCAAAAAATTACATCGGTTTGCTATTCAAATCACCGGGTCAAAGTGACTCAGTGAATAGTGACAAAAGTCAAATTGAGAAGAAAGAGCTGGGACAGAGTGGTATGAGATAAGGATAATGATCAGAAGGAGATATTCATCCAGGTTGCTCACGTGGATTTCCCTGCTCCAATAGATCATGCAC
Organism: Linanthus parryae; assembly: GCA_023055425.1. Lineage (NCBI taxonomy): Eukaryota > Viridiplantae > Streptophyta > Magnoliopsida > Ericales > Polemoniaceae > Linanthus > Linanthus parryae. The sequence continues at coordinate 132,229,634 of JALGPY010000001.1, forward strand.
GAGATTTTCTTCTTGCTCGGTCTTTCATCACCAGTCACTAACGATTTTCTCTTCTGTGTCTCTCTCATTAGCTCCTGCCCAATTTGGACTCTCTCTTCTGCTTCCTTCTCTTCAATCGTCTGAAACAACACAGAAACAATTATATGAATAAACATCTGTTTTAATATTCATATATTCTTGTGACCTACTACTACTCCCAGAACAACGTTTATTGATTAAGCACTCACTGTAAGCGGATTTGAAACCAAAAGAGAAGCTCGATTCAACAATGTAGTATCCTTAACAGCTGATTTCTTTTTCTTCGCAACAATCTTTTCGGGAACATTTGAAATTTGTGGGTGAACATCTTCCTTCAGTTTGAGGTCGCGAGAACGGGATTCCACTAGGTATCGATGCCTTCGCCTCAGAAACCTAGAATTCATTGGTACAAGAAAACCAACAATTTTAACGAAAAATCCCACAAACAGATAGTAGCAACTCTTAAAGAAGATTGATCTAAATAAAAAGATTAGATTACAAGTGCCCTGCACCTAACTTCATGGAAGAGTGTATCTCTCTTTTGCTTTGCTGCCTTCAATTTCCTCCTTTTAGCAACAAGTTCCTGTACCAATTATTTTTGAAAGACAATGAATTGAAATTCAAATTACTAAATTACTTGAGATTAAATTTCCAGAATTCTGATCATAAATTGTTTGTGGAAAAAGTATTACCATATAAGTTGTTCTATTTAGCTTTTTTCTTTTGAAAAATTCTATTTCGCTTTTTGAATAGTACTTTTAACTAGAAGTGCAACTATAAATACAACATACACTAAAACTGAAAACGAAGCTCCATCAATATTTACCAATGATGTCACAAAATATTTACTTACCATAAATATGAAATAAATAGTTAGAAATTGAGTAATTATTTTTTTATTAATTAGACTTGACCTTTGCCTAATCGCTAACCAACTGCTCATTCAGCTCATTAAAATCTTATTTCTTACAAAATTTTTGACACGGGCTACTATTTGTCTAAACATATGTATTTTTTTTTCTATAAGTAATAAATATTATTTATTCCAAGAAAAAAGGCTATTTAAAGGAAGTTCAATGAAAATGAAGGGGTTAGTAGTTGAAAATGAATTCTTTTTCTGCTAACCTGCCTTTATGTATGCATATTTTTTCGTTGAATAAAATGCATGCAAGTAATTTCATACACATCTGTTTATAGCTAATTAGAATGACCAATGTTTATTCATATATACCAATTACGATGGTTGAATTAACAAATGTTTAACTCCACTAATTAAGAAACTTATCACATTTAAGTGTTTAATTTTATTGTATTATTTATAAATCAAATGCTTCTTAAAAGAAACTAAATTATAAGGTTAAATGGAACATTTGAAAATAAATGATTTTGCTCTAAAAAAATTTAGGCCTTCGATTTAAATAGTACATAGCAGAAGGGACAAGACTTTCCACAATAGATGGTGAATATGACCTCAAAATATTAAATAATGAATGGAAACACTCTTTAGAGAATGAATGAATAACAAATTCAAATTACTTAATTACTAAAAAGCCGAAGATTCTAAATTGCATCTTTGAAAAAGGTAAGAGTAGATGAATAACTGTTTCAGATACATGAATGTTTCATTTCCTATTTTGACATTAAATTTTGAAAATAAGTGCATAAAATAAATATAAATACTTTCAAATATAAATTAAATTCCACCAAATATTATAAATATCATTTAACATGTCACCGAGCCTTAAATATAAATTTTTAATTTATAAAACTTATAAATAAAATTCAGGAAATCTTAATTAGCCAAGATATTTGCTTAATCGCTAACGTACAGGTTGCTCAATTCATCCGAATTTGTTTATTTTATATTAAATATTTTTTTCAATTTTTTAATATAAAAAATAAAAATATGGACTTCTTCTTACAAATAATTGTCATTTAGAAAAAAAAATTAGTGAAGCACTTGACAGAAGCTACAATTTTGCTAAACATAGATATGTTATTGATTGAATTATTTATTAAGAAAATGCATATTTGGTTTAGTTAGGATGGGTGAGTTAAAATATCTAGACTTGCTTATTACCAAATAAAAGTAACATGATAATTGCTTAGATGTTTATAACAATGCGGATAAGCGAGGCATACAAGGGAAATAAAACATTTCCATTTTCAATCCCATTAACTAAGAGAAAACCTTTGATTCGTATAAAAATAATAAAATTAATAGATTAGTTATGTCGTGTTCCTCATCTGATCTTATATGTAATATATAAAAGAGAAAAGTCCGAGGTGAAACCACGTGTCTCCATCTGTTTTTAACAAGATGATATAAGCATAACAAGTGCCATCCTACATGTTTATTTGCAAATGTCAACCACTAAAAAATTGACATGTAATCACATATTGCTTAGTCATCATGATTTTTAATGATTTCCTTTATATTTGTAACTCATGAGCACTCATTTAAGCATTTTAGTGGTAGTCAATTGGGAATGTTCATTCATATTTAGAATGTTTATTCAAATTTTGTGATAATTTTACTATTGAATATATTAATCTTGAATTAGACAAAGTCAAAAGAAATTTTATTTTACTGATATAACAATTTTAAATATTACCTTATATTGCATATTATAGAATAATAATAATGAACTCATTAAATAACATGAGAACATGATTTTTTGATGTATTCTCTTAGTGCTAATAATGAAATTATTTTTCCAATAAATCCATTAATTAATATTATATATATATATATACATACATGTTCAAATTATATTATATTATATTAATTTCACCTTTAATCTTAATCTATATATATATAAAAGCAAAGCAAATAGAGAAGGCTCCTCTCCTTATGACACATGTGCTGTGAGAAAAGCCTTAGAAAGGACATGTGTCATACTATTTTACAAGTGGAAGACACGTGGCACCCATAAACCAATCAAATTTGGCCAAATCAAATTCCACTTACACATGTCATTCTAATTGTCAAATGCATGTACTCAAAGACTTAATGGTGAATCTTTTAGTTTCCCTATACATTGAGGATTGTAAATTAACTATTTTTTAAATGCATAGTTGTCTGATTCTATGTATGAAGCAAATGTATTTTTCTTTTTTCTTTTTTTGTTCTTTTTTCTTTTAAGGTAATCAGACAATATTTAATGAAATAAATAATATATTCAAACAACTTAAAATCTCTTCTAATTTTACGCGACTTTCTATCTTTCTTTTATAAGTTCTAAAAAAGATATTTTGCTCATTCTTTTATAGGACTTCCATAAGATAACTATTTTACCTTTCCCTAAAAAGCAAAGCAAATAGAGAAGGCTCCTCTCCTTATGACACATGTGCTGTGAGAAAAGCCTTAGAAAGGACATGTGTCATACTATTTTACAAGTGGAAGACACGTGGCACCCATAAACCAATCAAATTTGGCCAAATCAAATTCCACTTACACATGTCATTCTAATTGTCAAATGCATGTACTCAAAGACTTAATGGTGAATCTTTTAGTTTCCCTATACATTGAGGATTGTAAATTAACTATTTTTTAAGGGAATTGATTCTTACACCGGGGTATATTGATGGTTACACCGGATTTTAGTTGCCGCGACCTTTTTACCCTCAATTACCTCATGCTACTTAATTTGCATTATTTAATTAGGTATGTTTACATTTTTTGTTATTAACTTTGACATCCCTTTTTAAATTTCGAGAATGGCAATGATTTTCATACCCATCTATTGATTATTGATTCATAGCAGTATTAGACTATTAGTTGATTGGTGTCATGGAATTTGTGGTTATTAGCGATCCTTCTCAATCTAGCAAAAAATGACAGGAAAATTCTGACACCGAACAAACCCAGGAGCAACAATCGATTGAACGCTCCAAATATTTATAAATAGTTGTAACGACTTTCGCATGCATCTCTTGTGTATCACAAAATTTAGCTCCTTAGTCACATGCATCGATCGAATAGAGAGGATTGAGTGATGGGAACCCTGAACTATAGGAGACGAGATAGAAAGCTTTATGTTAGGAGAATTATTATCAAGGATAGTAAAAACGAAGACTAGTCTGGTGGTTCCATATCAAGAGAACAAAGAATGCTCACTTTGAAGTCTAAAGCCTAAATAATCAAGGCTACAGTCATTAGTAGGAACCAGCCTTCATGAAGGATCATTCATTGCATGAATATGAATGATTCGTAGGAATATAATTACCATTCCTAAATTGTAGAAAGAAATTTCTAAAAAGAACATGTAAAAAAGGAATGTCAAAAGAAAAGATTAATGGTTGAAAATATATATTTACCGAAATAAATCAATTGTTATTAATTGATAATGAGGGTATAAATGTCATGACAATTAAAATCCGGTGTAACCATCAATAGTAGCCGGTGTAAGAATCAATTCCCTTTTTTAAATGCATAGTTGTCTGATTCTATGTATGAAGCAAATGTATTTTTCTTTTTTCTTTTTTTTGTTCTTTTTTCTTTTAAGGTAATCAGACAATATTTAATGAAATAAATAGTATATTCAAACAACTTAAAATCTCTTCTAATTTTACGCGACTTTCTATCTTTCTTTTATAAGTTCTAAAAAAGATATTTTGCTCATTCTTTTATAGGACTTCCATAAGATAACTATTTTACCTTTCCCTAAAACTATAAGACAAATTAGTTTTCCCTTGCTTCCCTATACATAGAGGAATGTAAATTGCAGCTAGGGTGGTAGCTGATCAAGTGGTAGAGCGTTGGAAGCCCCTGCACGAGGTCCCGGTTTCAAACCCGGTTGATGACAAAAACAATTTCTCAAAAAAAGAAAAATAAAATTTGACTAATTTTTTTATGCATAGTTGTTTGATTCAATGAATGAAGCAGATGTAGTTTTCTTTTTTACTTTTTCTTCCTTTTTTAGATAGTCAGACAATGTTTAATGAAATAAGTACTACATTCAAACAACTTAAACATCTCTTCTAATTTTACGCGACTTTCTAACCTTCTTTTATAAGTTCTAAAAAATATATTTTGCTCATTTTTTATAGGACTTTCTATAGATAACTATTTTTTCTTTCCCAAAAACTACAAAACAAATTAGGTAATTTCACCCCTTTAGTGTACCATCCCGTTTACCTTTTTATGAGAAAAATCCGTTTACCTCCTATAATCCAATAAAATGTGGTAAAACATGAATCTAATAAAATGTGATAAACATGAGCAAATAGTGTTCTAAAATACCAAGGCGACTTAAATCTAGATATGCATTCTTCTTAGAGCGGGCGGGTAAAAGGGTAATTTTACCCTCTCAGGTTTGACACATAGACGCTTTCACCCGTTTTAGTTTGGAAAGTGATAATTTTACCGCTTCAGTGTATCGATTTTAGAATATTTACACTCACTGATTATGATCCTATTAGTCTTGGAATGGAGTTTGTTACTGATGGTGGTTTTTGAACTAATTTACCCTTATAGAGTATGAAATGAGACAAACGGGTGAAAGTTCCATTTCGCAAATTGGATGGCTGAAACTGTCTTTTTCTCAAACCTGAGTGGGTGAAAGTGTCTTTGTCCCTTTTAGGGTATGCCAACGTTATCAATTTACCTTATGTTAATATTAACATTTATTTATATAGGTTTATTTATTCATTTATTTTATTTTGTGCATAACTATATTTTTGTTGGGATACAAATTCTTAGATTAAATTTAAACTGTTAACTTAAACTACAAACTCATAAATTGCTACACACTTGAAAATCATCAGTATTAATGCAATAGCACCCTTGGTGGGTGCCTGCATAACTATATTGGGAATGGGGAGGCCTTTTTTCTGCCAACACGTAAGATTTGAGAAGGATTCTTATGAAAACATTTATCACATTTTCTCCAATTTTTTTTTTTTTTTTAGAGGAAACATTTTCTCCAAGTTATATAGATGTGGCACATGTGTATCAATTACGTTTTGACATAACATGTCATTTTGCCAAATCAGATTCTAGCGACATATGATGCATCGATAGCATAATTTAAGACTCCAAATAAATATTATGAATCGAAGCATGAACTAATTTTTTTGATTTTCTATGCAAAAACCGTGGTTCAATGAATATGACCTACTAGGTCTTTTCAAAAAAAGCTATGGAACCTACAAGGTCAGTAACATTTTCCATTACAAAAAATGTATTTATTTAAAAAAAATGGTGGAGAAAACGATAGATGAATGAACAAACAAGCAAAAATGAATTCCAAAAAACCAAGCCAAAATGAGACGTACTAAAACTATGAATAAAAAAAGACGTCAGGGTTTGCAAAACATCCTCTAAAAAAATTTCGCGAAGCGTTATTTTCCAGCCATTCTTCAGACTTTTCTGCAGGATCAAATTCGTTTCGACTTCTTTCTGATTTGAATTTGAAAGATTTTACTGAAACTCTTATGTTTTTTTATATAAGATGACTAATCCAATGAATATTTTGGCGACTGGTTCTATAAACAAGAGATGCTGAACTTTTCCCATTTTTAAAAGGGGATGAATTTGAGGAAATTAAATCAATTTGAAAATCCCAATACAGATCCACAAGTACCACAGCCAAAAAATTGCGTTCTTTTTTTTTGAGGAAAAAAATTGCGGTCTACAAAATTTGACCAAGTTGTTTGATCTTCTAATACCAAAGGTGTTGGATACAATTAATAATTATGAGATACTAAGAGGCACTTATGAACCAACCGGTTTATATCAATATGAATTGCATCAGCTGTTTGTTTTTTTGAGGAATGTGGCAACTACAGTTTGGCAAATTACTAATAAAGATTGATTTTAGATTTCTATGGCTGAACCATTTCATCACTATCAGCGCCTTGAATTGAAAAATGAAGACAAGTGGATTGTAATAATTTAACACCATTGGATCATTATAATGCAACATCATATGTTAACAGGAAATAAAATGCAAGTTATTGAAAAAGAAGATATTTTTTAACATAAAAAGTGTATTTTTTAATTATTGGACTCCGACGTGGTTGGCCGTTTATCAAGAGGATAACTTTAGTTGTTCAAATACGTTTTTTATTGATCCTCGATTCTTTAAGGAAAAAAAAAATATGTGTCTATTTTAGCATGGCTAACTCTTCAAAGCAATGATTCTCAAAATAAAATCTTCAAATTAATCATTGGTGAATTTTACAACTACCCGTCTGATTGAATAAGTTCTTTATTGGGCATTTTATATGTCTCATTGAATACGTTCTTTAATCTTTAATTACGGATTTGGTGATTCTATATGTTATTTGTGAACCTTTTTTTCTGAGAATTGTTATTTGTGAATAAATAAAGAAGTGTGATCCTTATCTATTAAACAATACAACAACGTATTAGCACTCTAGCACGAAATACATTTAATTCTACGTAGACAAACAAATCAAATCTCCCAACATTAGCAACATGCGAAAACTAGATGAAGTTCCAAAGTCATAGCCTCACTGTGTCCCATTAAGATTGTTTGTGATATCGATTTACTGAGAATTAATTCTTCAAACTCATTGATTTTTCATGAAATATGAACACTCAAGATAATACTGATTCAATCGGTAGGAAAAAATAGTGCGACTAGACATACAGGCCGCGCCATGGCGCGGGGTACAGACTAGTGTATATAAAAGCTAGGAGGTGAGTACTCACTTTCCTCATGCCATTTGTCATCTACATCATGACATACGTGTCATGTAACAGCCAATTAAAATGCTCCATGTAGTTTCATATAAATTCAGTAGGGCGAGAAACACAAAACATAGTATTAATTTTCACTAATGAACAAAATTGTAACTTATTTCATTAAAGTGTCACTTTTATTGCATTATTAATAATCTAAATGCTCTTAATGAGAAATGTGGTATTGAGCAGTTGAAAATATAATTTTTAAGAAACCTGATTTATTTTTAGAAGAAATATACTCTGTTGTATGCATATTTTCTCCTTTCAATAAAATTTAAGCATTTTATTTTCAAAGTACACTTAACAACAAAGAGTTTCTAAAATGATTATGAATATGCTAATTTTTTTATATATGAAATGATTTTTTAGAAATCTAATGAATGATAAATATGATCTAATAAATTACTATAGTTGAAAGGTCTAGAACAGCGAAAGCCTATTTTGATATTATATAAAATTGTGGGAGGTGATCTCACTATTGTGTCTCCAAATGGTAAGAACGAATAAGTAGTACTTCTATTTTGGTTATTTAATAAAGCAACCGAACACTTCACAGTGAATACAATAAATAAGTTTAAAATATACGGTAATACAAAACTTAATTTCATCAAATGTTCTGAGAAAGAGAAAAATCCTTAAGTTATTTATGGAGAAAAAAAATCATATTACAAAATACTTACCATAAATATGAAGCAAACCTTTACACACATAATTATGAATAATAATAATTATTATTAATAATATGATGATGATGATGATGACGACGACGACGATGACGATGATGATGAAGATTATTATTATTATTATTATTATTATTATTATTATTATTATTATTATTATTATTATTATTATTATTATTATTATTATTATTATTATTATTATTATTATTATTATTATTATTATTATTATTATTATTATTATTATTATTATTATTATTATTATTATATGTTTAACCGTGAACCTATGGCTCACTCAAAGCATTCAAATTTAACTTTATTATATATTTGTGTTAATTTTTAATTTTGAAAACCATTAGTATCACTGTTTTTTAATAAATGTATTTATTATAATTTTATATATATATATATATATATATATATATATATATATATATATATATATATATATACTGTGAAAAGAGTAATGCTATTCGTTGCATTGTAATATATTTAAATAAAATTTAGTGAGATCTGAGTAACATCTCAAAATAAAATATTGACATTCAACTCTTTTCAAGTATGTATGTATGTATGTATGTATGTATGTATGTATGTACACACATACATACATATGTATTAGAGGTGAGCACGAACCGGTTTGGGGCGGTATTGTTAAAGAATTTGCCCCGACCCAATAGGTAGGGGTTGGAGAACATTCAACCCAAACCCAGTCAATTGTTCTCGATATCCAAACCAAACTTAAGTTATCGACTCGGCCCGATTCGGACCGGGTTGTTAAATCTAAATAAGTTATTTGAAAAAAATGTATAAATTTAGATTAAAAAAATAAAGATGCATAAGCTTCGTGTTTGGAATTGAAAATTTTAACATAGTTTGTTTGAGAATATGAGTTATTTTAGGAAAATCAACTAAAACTGTTATTCGGGCATATAAACTTAGTTATCGTACAGTGTTATCTAACTACAATATGTAATTTTTCATGTAAAAATTAATCAGACCGGATCGATCCTAAACGATTTTGCTAAATCTAAAACCATGACTAAATTATGTGCATCATAGTTTAGTCATGAATGAAAGCATATTGTTGAAAGTTAATCAATAAAAATCAAATTTACTAACTTATTGTAGTTCTAACGCCCACAATATTTTCTTTAGAAAGATAATGTCTACAATTGTGAAAGAGATAAGTAAGAGAAGTTAATAGTTGAATAGTTGTTATTTTTTAGAATTTAAATAGCACACCCCAAAAAAGTGCCATAAATATAAACATTATCAAAGTTAAAAACTAAATTCCACGGTTTTTTTGGAACAACTAATATATTAAGAAATTTGGACTTGCATAAAATAAATACACAAACATTCTTTTAATAAAAAATAAAGATATATGTCTTAATTGTACCACTACATTGCTTGCCCCTTAACCAATGACTCACGCAATGCATCAAACTTATATTTTTTACGATACATACTGTTTAGTTAAAATTATGTTAAGGTTTTGACACTTGCTAGCATAGCTATGCTATCTATTTAATTATTTCTTCAAAGTAACATTCAAATGAAATTAAAAGAAAATGTAGGAGAGAAAACGCCTATTTTTTGCCCGTTTTTTAAGAAAAAAATGAGTCTCTTTTCTACTTACCTGCCTTTAATATATGTATTTATTTATAAAAAAATAGTATGCATTTTATTTCATTAGTATGATAAGGAATATGGTCGTTAAATTTATAATGAATATGAATTAATTGAAATAGGCAGTCTTTATAAATTAGTCAATAAAAAATAAATAAATAAATTAGCTTATATAAAATATGTTAACATACCTTTTAAAAGATAAGAGGAGATAAATAAATGCGTAGTGGGAACAACTAACATGTTGTAAAATATTGATTTACCTTTGATATGATTTTTTTTATAATATAAGAAATAAAAAAATACATGTTATGATCACAACCGGCCATTACTTCTTGCTAATTGGTTGCTCAAGGCACCTAAATTTATTTTTATGCTATAGGTTTGTTTGATTTTAATCATCAAAATTAGTCACATAATTTTTAAAATAGTACAAAAAAATGATTATTTTCAAGTTAGTAAAGTGTTTGACATTGACTACTGTTTCGTCTAAACATAACTATGCTATTCATGGTATTATTTACAAAGGGATGAGAGTGAAGTTGAAACAACAATTTTTTCTACTGGCAGAATACTTTTTCTTAAACTTTCAAGAGAACGTCATTTTAATAATCCGTAGAATAAGGAAGAAAGCATTTGAAAGTTCACAATGAATGTGAACCCAAAATATTTAGTAACAATTAGAAATATGATTTACAAATTTAATGAATAACAAATCAAAATTTATAAATTAATATAGATCGAACATCGATAATTCTAAAAATAATTTAGTTTTTTTTTTCAAAAATGTAACAGAGTTATTTTTTTTTTTCTATTTGATTGTTCAAATTGTGCACTTTGCGCGAAGTGTCATAAATAAGTATAAATTATTCTCAACGTTAGAACTATTGTTCACAAAATACTTAGGATGATCGATTAACTTGAACAAAATTTCAATTTGCCATCAATGTGAAACTAATGTTTACAAATTTTGGAATTAAAAATATAAAATATTATTTTATAAGTAATAAGCGGGTTGTTTAGAAACAAAAATTAGTAAAGCGTTTCACATTTGCTCCTATTTTGATAAACAAAGCTTTCTTAAAGGATATATATATTCTGAGCAACTTACTTCTTACAAATAAAAGAATACACTTTTCATCAACTAAAGAGAAAAATTTATAAATATTTTATGTTACAATCACTTAAATCTAAAACAAAACGCTATGTAAGATCTGCAAAATAATATTAACTACAGTTAGGGTCGTAGCTCAAGTGGTTGAACGTTGAAATCCCCTACATGAGGTCCTGGATTCAAACCCGATTGACGAAAAAATAATTTCTCAAAAATAAAATAAAATATATATATATATATATATACTAACTGAAGAGATAGCCATGTTCCACATGAATTATCATATTATCCACAATTGAAAAAGAAACTGGATTGTATTATTTTCAATGGGGCATGTCGATCGCTATTCTTTTTTACTTTGAATCAACATGATTTAAGAATAGGAAATGCATAAGAGCCCGCGCGGGTTATTTGCGCGGGTTAACGACTAGTTACTACATAACATGCTTGCAGCCATTTTGGAATTACCTATTTGTTGAATTGCCTCTGAGAACAAATTGCGGATATTGAAAAAAGAAAGAGTGATAAGATAGAAGGAGAGGATTAGCAGTTCGAAAAAAGTAACGGAAACCCCACTTGCAATCTCGGCGGTTGGATACAAATCCAACGTGATCCAACACCATTTCTTCATCATATATAAGTACTTCACTCTTCTCACTTGAGAACCAACACAGCACAACACAAACCAAATCGACCAAATGAACGCCGGAAAATCGCCTTACCTACCACCCACCCAATCCTCCGCCGCCGCCGCTGCCGCCATGTTAGGCGATGAAGGTTTGGGCTAAAACCCACTTCAAATTGATCTTTAAATCGATCATCTGATGTGGGTTTGATCTTGATTTGGCCGATCTTTGATTAATTTTTCTGGGTTCCTCTGCAGGTGGGTTGTTCTGGAACAGCCACCTGACTGAGCCGCTGGACTCGGAGGTCAGGAGTCTGATGATGGCGAGAGAGAGGGAGAAGATGAAGATCCGGGAGGAGATCTTGCAGGGTGCGCTCTTGCGGCGGCGAGAGCTCGAGGCTGAAGTGATCTCCGAGTTGATGATGGAGACGGATGAGCTCAAACGCCGCCGCATTGCCGCCGCCGGAGAAGGGTTGTCGATGCCGGAAGTTAAGGCCGCCCCGCTCTCGAGCAAGCGTGAGATGTTCGGGTTGGCAGCTGCGGGAGAAGTTCCATTTCAGAGGCAGCCAGGAGCTGCAACTGCTTTTGCATCTGCTGCTGCTGCTAAACCAGAAGGATCTAGCAAAGGATATGTTATATCATTGGTGAGTCTTTGAAAATCAAACTATATTTTTATATTTGTTTTGGCTCTGTTTATACCTGAGACTCACAGTGACACTCACACTCACGCATCTACCTGTTTTGGCTCTGTTCATTATTCTTCTCATGTCACTGAATTTGGCTCATTAAATATGATTTTAGTGTTGCCACTATTACAAAATTGTCATTCCTATTTCGATGTTTTGAGTGTGCGGATTGGTGAGGAAATAGTGCCCTGAGATCACGGGTTGTGCGCAATTATTATTAAGAGAAATATGGAAAGTTGCTATTTTGATTAATTTCTTTCTCTTGAAATGGTAAATTTTGTGTTAGATTGTATGAAAAACAGAATTTCAATAATTCTTGAAAAGTTGTACTATTGGTAAATCTTGAAAATAATTCTTAAAATTGGCTTATAGTCTTCATTTCCCTAGATTGTTTGGTTATGTCGCATACGTAGGACACACACTGACGGTGACATAACTGCATGTAATGAAAGAATTATGTGGGATTATTTGATGAGAGCAATTGATCTTAAGCGGTCAACCTACACTTGTTTGCATATTAGCATTTAGAAAACGACAATTAATACCAATTACGAGTCTTGAAAACCCATTTTTTTAAATTGACTTACTGTCTTTACATTTTTAAATTTGTTTGTCATATTCTTGCACACATTGACACTGAACGTCTACAAGTAATGAAAAGGGAGGATCTTCTAGAATCTTTTATTTATTTAATACAGATTGATACCATTCTCTTGAAGACGGTGAAAGTCGTTAGACTGTGACAAAAACAAAATAACAATCATACAATCATGAAAGAAGACTGATGAATGGTTTTTTGTCGTTATGTTGTCGTTTATTCCTTCAATGGTACTGGTTAAAAGATCAATTAATCATGAGCAACATTACGTAAACGTGTTTGAATCTTAGCGGTTGACAAGGGATAAGTTATAGGACACGGTTAAGCCTCTTTAGGTTAATCCAATTCTTGTTGTAGGACACGGTTAAGCCTCTTTAGGTGCTCCATATCTCACTCTCCAGGCTTGTGCAGACTCTAAGCCTACCAATGAAGCTCTGCTTCCAATCTCCATTGGTGTTTTTGAAGACACCTCCAATTCATGCTTTATTGTTTTCAAACCTCACACAACCATCAACGTTCAGCTTAATTGACCTGTCACGGGAAGACTCCAATTAGTACCAGAATTATGGAGGTTAAAGAAGAAAAGTGCAGCTTTGAGAGGAAAGCTTCATGTGTGAGCTGAATCTGCATTTTGATTCTCTTCACATAAGTCATGTCAGTATCACAGGAGCCATTAAAAACGAAATAATTTCTTCTAATCCCAATAATCCAAGGAGTAGCAACAAATAAATCACAGTGATCATAACAAAAAAATCTCATCTTTCTTCTTGATATTAAGCAAGATACGATTATAAAGTCTCCATCTAGAGCCCTAGTAAAGCCAAGAATGACCCTATAGCATACCCCAAATGTTCTCAACTTTAGTACAAGTTCTGAAAATATGATTTTGGTCCAACATTTAAACCACAAAAGCTGCAAGTATCAATATCATTGAGGCCCCTTCTCTTTATACTAGCATTACACAACAGTTTACCATGCATAATAGTGGAAAGAAAGCTGATAATCTTGTTTGGGACTCTTAAGTTTCCAAATGCTTACCCAACCACCAGATGAACAATGTCAATCCTAATGGAGTTGTAGGCTGTAGCAACTGTGAAGGTTCCAGAACTGGAACCTTTCCAAAAGGAATAGTCCAGGGTAGCACTCAAAGAGCGAATAATGATACTATAATATCACTTTTAGCCTCTTCATCGATGAGATGCACAATGGGGTTAATGTCCAATGCCCCTCCTCATTAATAAGGTCATAGACCTTCAAGTTGAGAAGACCAAGTTCAGAAGGAGGCCCCAGGGCTTTCTCCCCACACCACAAGTCATTCCACACATAATTATTAATGCCATTGACAATGCTCCATAGAAGATTATCTCTAAGGAAGGTTTTAGTCAACTAAATACATTTTTACACAGGAGAGCAGCCATCCTTGGCTTTAGCAGAACCTACATTGTAAATTTTAAAATACTTTTATTTTAATAATATTACATCAGAGTTCTTTTCCAAAGCTAACACGCCACCCCAACTTAGCAAGAAGAGGCAGGTTCAGAAATCTATCCTTTTTAACACCCAAACCACATCTCTCTTTAGATAGACAAACAATGTCCCAATTAACAAGTTGAATTTTTCTCTTCTCGTCGGGTCCCCCCAAATAAAATCCCTGCAAATTTTATTAATCTTGTTGTACACACTAAAAGGGAGGGGTATAACCTGCATACTATAAGAAGAAAATGAAACAAGGACACTTTACAAAGCACCACTCTCCCTGCAACGGAAAACATTTCTTTTCCAACTAGAGAGCTAAGATTCATCTTGGTGATGATATCAGCAACATTATTTTTATTAAAGGTAAAGTAATACAATTGGCGAGCCTTGAAAATTCAACTATTTTTTTAAAATGACTTATAGTCTTTTACTTCTTTCAAATTTATTTGTCATTTTCATACTTAAAACACAAACTGACATTGACACATTTGCATGTAATGAAAAGGGGTATCCCTTTTTTAGAATCTCCTAGATTTATGTTGAATTAAAAGATACAAAGTTCCTATCTTGATTGATTTTTTTCCCTTGCAAATGGTGGAAGTAGGGTTAGATTGAGTGAAAAAAAAACTAAAATCATGAAAGAAAACTCGTGAAATGGTATGTTGTCATTATGTTTTCGGTTATCCCTCCAATCGTAGCGGTTAGAGGTCAATTGATCTCGGGCGGGCTTCCCTATGTATGTTTGAATCTTAGCGGTTAGCAAACGACTAGTTATATCATTGGTGAATCTTGAAAATCCAACTATTTCTTTAAATTGGCTCATGGTCTTCCTTTTTCCAAGATTGTTTGGCTCTGTTCATACCTACCACGCACACACTGACATTTATACATTCACATGTAATGAAGGAATGTGATATTTAAGAATTAGAGTAAATCGATTACCAATTGAATAACAATTCTATGGATATTGCAGAAAAAGTACCTATAACCTAATACACCCAAAAAAAAATTCGGTTTCTCCAAAAAGACAAAAAAAAAAAAACCTCGGCAACTTAATTCACAACAGACAAAAAGGATAGCTGTAGAATATAGCAACTAAGTCAAATGGCTTATCATCTCTTTAACAATCGAGTTGGTATACTTCTTCCTTTGTTCAACTCAAGAGGCGCTTCGAAAGTTTAATGATTCGAGAACTCAGGAAGGAAGCTTCTAGCTCCCTCGTCTCACTCAACAACCAAGACGGAATGAGTTACAATTTTGATAAGCAAATAACCTTGTCAAATGAATATTTTTTTCCGATCCCCATTTTGACAAAGGGGCTAAATAAATAACCTCGTTAAATGCAATAACAATTTATATTTTCAATCAATAAAGACCCCATGTAGATACAAAATAATAATCATTAAAATTCATAACATATATATATACTAAAAAAAAATCCAATCAATAATTTTCATACAATAAGTCAATTATTAAAACGAAACAACGCTGAAAGTTGTTTCCGTTTTCCTTGTACTAAAATGTATCCCATCGTAAGATCCAAACCAAACTTTTCCTTCACTCAAGCTTGCATTTTCTTTTTCGTAGAACTTGAATGTTCCTCGTATGCTCACATATGAATCTCCTTATTTGGTCTGTCAAAGTCGATTTTGTTGATGGTTTTGACTAGTGATTGGAAGCCACGGATTTGAATATTAAGAAAGATATTGTAGAATGGATTATTTATCAAACCAAGACTTTAAAACTATATGTATAGTTTGGAATGGGGGTTAGGTACATTTTCTAAGACTCGAAGCATTTGATACATGCATTTTTATTAGTAGTTTCAGATATGTACATACTAATTACAATAATTTACTTAGTCTGCATATGTACAACTCTTTTGAGTTTCATCGATTGCAGTCTAAGAACATTTGTACATTAGATGTAAAATAAATAATCATACGAGAAAAATGTAAATGTGAAAAAATATATCAACCGAATAAAATTTATTTATCGATAAACGAATTATATATATATATTTATCAATAAATAAATAATCGCACTAAGCCAAAAAAAGATTATAGTTCCAAGAATATTCGTTTACCGAGGTTTTCGTATGTTGAATTATTTGACAAGAACAATTGATCATGAGTGCCTACCTACGCATGTCTGGAAACTTAGCGTTTAGCAAACGACAAGTAATACGTCTTGGAAATACAAAAGTTGCAATCTTAATTGATTTTATTGTCTTGGAAATGGTGGTATTTGTATTAAATGTGCATAAAAGAGAAAAATTGCAATCATGCAATACCCAGAAGAAAGAATACTCGTTAAACAGTATGTTATCGTTTTCCCTCCATTAATCGTAGCGGTTGCAAGATCAATTGATCCCGAGCACTACATGTGTTTGAATCTTAGCGGTTACTTACAAGGGGTCAAGAATACCTTTCAGATTCAAATTTGTGGTTTAACTTGTCGCGTAATTATCCTTTAGGATTGGAATAGATATAGTAATCTGGAACATTGTTTTGGACCAGCTTAGTAATCCATTTTGATACTCTTTTAGGATAAGAGAGTCAATGAGTGTCGCCAGAGCCTATGAAAGTGTATTGGGTGCATATTTTCCTAACTCTTGTCGCCTTTGTTCAAGAATTATGCTAGTTTGCTGTTGCTGATTATTGATGTTACCATGGTATGTTCTTAGCATAAGTGTAAACGATGCATGTGCCATCACATATATTCAGAGCTTATCCACCACAAAAGCTCGAATGAACTGTTTTGTTGTTCTAAATATAGATTCCCTAATGGATACAGAGCTAGGTAGGATTGGTCAACTTTATTGTGAAAAACCCTTAGGGTTTGTGCAAAAACACTCAAGAACAAAGAAGAATAAACGAGAGAAGGATACCAAAAAAAAGAGAGAGAGAGAGAGAGAATTAATTGAACAACTGTAAGGCTCCTAATTGTGTGAATTAGGTAACTTAGAGTTTCATATACCCTTGTTATACAGAAGAAACCAACAGTCAAAATGATCCTCATACATTGAGTTAAATGACAGCATGTGCGTCACTATTTCTCTTATTTCATTTTCCCTCCTTCATTTATTGTAAGCTTAAGTATTATAAGAGACGCTGTTAAATGTTGAAGATGACTATAAACATCAGAACAAGTTTTACCCGGAGAGCTCATACTCAGATGTGTGATCATTAGGGCACCCATCTGCTCTAGGTAATGCCAGTCCTTCAAGGTGAACTCAAGGTGCAAGTGCACTTTTGTAGGAGATAATTAAAATGGAGTGGGCGTCATTAGAAGTCTGTTTTTACAGATCTTACGTAATTTCAATTGATTTGGTGTTTCATTTTATTTATTTCTTGGGTTATGTGAATATCCTTTTTTCTTTCCTGAATTTAGGCCACATATAATACTGCTTCTTACTCCTGTATTGTTTTTGTCTGATACATTGGTGTTTAAGGATGTTCATATATTGTGGAATGTATTATATTTTAGAAAATGTACTATGTTTGCCTAATAGTACAAAAAACTCACCACATTAGAGGTACTGATATGAGGCGTTTGTTTTAACATATAAAAAAAATTCAGCAAACATAGATTTTGGAAGCAGACTTGATCACGCCATTCGAGGGGAATAGACATTGCATGGACCTTTTTTTAGACTTACACATTGCATGAACTTGGTTAATCTTGATCTAATCGAGTTTTTGGGGAACTTTTGAACCCTGTTACCACCATTTAGTTACTTGCTATTTGGATTAAATACTTCATCAGACTGCTGAATTCAGCTTTCAAGCAAACTCTAGCTTTTATTTTCCCTATACCACACACTCAATCTTATGTGGTTCTTCCCTTTCTCCTTGTAATGCATTTTATCGGAAACCTTCTAGTGAGAATAGATTTCTTTTGCTCGTGAATATTTATGTTAGAAGTCTCTTCTCTGGCATTACTGTGATAAGATTCTCAAGTAATAAAAACGAAATGCATTGGTAATGAATTAGAATTAGGTGCAACATTCTGCCTCTTATCCCAATTCAATTAATCGTAAATCTTCATTTAAATCAGCTGTAATTACTCTTATTTGTACTATTAGGTTGCTATACTTTTTTCTTCTTGTCGTCGTTGATAATGGTTAATTATTCGATGCAAGCTAAGCCTACTACTCATATGGCTACTACTGTTGCTCCTGCCAAGCGCAAATTCGAAACCCCAATAACTAAAGGTGCTGATAACAACTCCCTTTCTGCGGACAACAACACAAACAGAAACCAGAATGTGGAGTACAAGTGTAGACTATGCCAGGTAACCGCCACCTGCGCGCGAGGTCTTGTGGAGCATCTTAATGGGAAGAAGCACAAGTCAAAGAAACATGCTGGGAGGACACACAGGGCTAATTTGCTTAAAAATGGCGGTGGTCTCATTACTATAAAGAGAAAGCCTAAGAATGCTAGGTTTGGCGGCGATGGGAACAAGATGAGGGGAGAAATAGAAGGAAAGGTGACTAATGCTGCTGAACAGAAAAAGTGATGATGCTGATGAGAAAGGGATCGTCGGATGGGAGTGTTGTGAATGGGAGCGCATGAATTGCTTAATCTTCTTCTTCTTGAGCTTTTTTTCTTCCCATCTCATCTCTAGAGTTTCTCTATAATATATATACCTGCTTTAATTAAATTTTATTTTAATGGTTTGTAAACTTGGAACATGAGCCTGAGTTTAAAGGGCTCAAAGATTTCTCCTCCATGTTTAATACAGTTGAATTTATCATATCCTTATTTTCAGAAAAATTTGGTTTTCTTATTTCATAGTAGTTTTGTTATTTGAAAATTTTAGTGTTTGTGTGATGACATAAACTAGAGTCTCCTGTATGAAGATTGAGAAATATCGCAGTTCACAAAAATGAGCCTGTTGGTGGAGTTCTAACCGTAAGGCTTGTTTGGATAAAGTATAAGAAAGATGTGTATATGGCATATGGATCGTATTAAATGTGAACATGTTGCTTATGCGGTACACAAACGTGGTACATGAGACAACATGTATAATTTGCCTATATACATACCTCCTTATACCTTCCCCAAACAAGGCTTAAGAGTAATGATCTCAGTCTTGGACACTGGAATTCTGAACAACCACCTCGAAGTGCCATGTTTGTTAACAATGGCAATATCATGGTCAGACGCGTAACCACATTTTTGTGTAAGCCATTTACTGCAGTACATATCAAGTAAGTACTTAGTCAGAAGCTGCTCGGAGAGAAACTCCATGGTCTAATGGGTGAGATTTAAGACTTAAGGGTTTGCTCCATTGAGGTCTCAGATCCAAAATCTCATGGCAACCAATAATTCTCGGGGCATTGTGAATTTAGTCGAAGTGCGCGCAAACTGGTCCCGGTGGTCTTATATCCAAAATTCCACGGCGACCAATAATCTTTGGGCCACCGTGAATTTAGTCGAAGTGAGCGCAAGCTGTCCTGTAGGACTCAGATCCAAAATCCCACGGCACGGCCATCTCCCTCAATGATCGGAGAAAGCATGCGTTAATGATCACTCAATTTCATCAACTTTTATACTAGCTTTTATTTATGTCGTTCTACAGCTCACTGTGGTTCCGAACATCTGCATCATAAAACACACCTATCATGTTTGATTTTATCATATTAGTCATATGACTACTATGTCAAAGGATGATGCTAACAGAATATTCACGAAAAAAACACCGGTGACGTGCATGTTTCACGAACAATGAGCATATGGAGCTACTCCAAACCACTGTCTCCTAGCCTTACAGAAAATAGCACTCTTGAAATTGCAATAAGAGCTAGTAGTAGTTCCTAGCCCACCTGTGCCCATCACATTTAATTGGGTTCAAACCTGCTCGTTTAAATAAATGGGTTAATATTGCCCGTCCATTGAACCCGCATATTAAGAGGAGGAGGATGAGGAGGGGCGAAACAAACATGTCTCCTTCAAAATTTTCATTATTAATTTTAGTTTTGAATTACATGTTTTATGAAATAAATCACTACTGAACTCTCTTATACCGTCGTGAGTGAAAAGCAACAAAAAAAAGAGAGAAAAACAAATTGTGAAAACTTCGCCTCTCGGTTTCAACAAGGGAAACAGAGAACCTCCAAGACGGTGGTTCTTCATCAGTTTTTAACTCGAGTTCCATCATCTCTGTTGCTGAATTCATATTTTGATTTGTCTGGTGCAAACAGAGTGGGCGATTTGTTGGGTTGCCGTCTTCTGGCGGGAAGAATATCCATATTTTGAACTTGAAGGGGTGATGGTGATGTTGATATGAAAGTATTGTTGTGGTTTTTCTGGTGACGGTGACATGGTTGGATCTTTAGGTAGAGATGGAGCTGGTGGTGGTAGTGGTAAGGATCTAAGGGTAGTTCTGCTGATGTTGAGGTGGTGGTGGCATGCCAGTAGACAGTGTTGATGGTGGGTGTAATGGAGATAGGCTTTTGTAGGGTTTTGAATCATGGATGCGCAACGGAAACAATAATTAACCATGCAAAACCCTCCAAGGATCACAAGTCAAGAGACATAACGATGGTAAAGGAAGAAATCAATTAACACACCTTAGGGTTCTCCTTTGATGACTTCAAACGCGAATTGTGTCACGTTCTCTGTAGTTGATCCACGCCTAGAGTTGATTTCTAGATCTCCCACTCCTTGGTGCTAGCCCGGAAAGAGGAAGAGGAAGAAGAATCACGCAAAACGAGACCAACAAGGGAGGTCTCGGCCTCCTTGTGGTCGACGGGGACGGGCAGCGGGCTAGGGGGCGACGAGCTCCTTAACTTGCTTTCTCTCTCTCCTTTTGTTCTCTCACACTCAAGTTATGATCTAAAGAATCATAAGTGTGGGAAGGAAGGAAGGAACGTCCTTTATATAGTCCGACAAATCCTTGCCAACTACCTAAAAGACTTATTCTAGTCCTACTAGAATTCAATTTAGTCCCTTCCACTACAACAAATTCTGCCTCCGTTGACAGAAAAAATTGTCGCTAGAAAGGCCAAATATGTCGGTAGAAATTCTACCGACAAATAATGAAAATGGTCACTACAAGTCGGTCGTTAGTATTAAGGCCCACAAATCTCAATTACGTCGGCAGCAAAAAAAAAAGCGACATCATTTTTTGTCGACAGTTTAAATCTAACAACTAACCTTTTCTGTCGCTAGTACAACTACCGACAAGTAAATTTAGTAGTTTATGTAGATGAGTGACAAAATTATTTGTCACCAGTTGATATGTTTCTCACTATTGCATCTTCATGGCGACACACATGTTTGTCGCCAGTATCACGACCAAATAAAAAAAAAATACATGCACCAAAATTCCAAACATGAATCATAAACATGCACAATTGTTCGTAAAACCATAATCAACAAGCCATAACTTGGTGTTTTACATAAAAAAACAAAATGGCCTACATGATTAGTGTTTTGCAACAACTACTAAGAGTACATCACCAATGCAACTAGTCGTATTCCACCATATGGTGGAGTCGTACACACAGGTTCTAGTTAACATCAATTACTAATAATAGTCATATTTTACCATATCTTTGTTCTCTTCTACTATCTAGCTAGGATATGTTGTAGTAAACAAAACTCGTGTTCGTCATGATATCGCTCCTGCTCCTGCTCTGCTCCTGCTCCGTTCTAATCTCTAGCTAGGATATGTTGTAGTCATATTTTACCATATGATAGAAATGCTCTTGCTCCTGCTAGGACTCTAGACGGGACTGCCGCTAGCCCCTCTGCCACCACAAGGCTAGAATAATACAGGATAAAGTAACATAACTTAGAACTGCATAACTTGAATACTCTGAAGTACGCAGATGTTAAAATCAAACAATATTTAGAAATTGTACTGACCGATTCAACCGGAGATCTGGACCTTGATCGTGATCTGCAAAGGATTGGAAAACAATTCAATTGAGTAACCCATGTTGTTTAGGACTTTGATCCAATATATCTTGCTTGCAATGTTAGGATTACTAACAACTAACAAGGTTACCCCTCTAGGGAATCAAGTTCTGACAATGATAACAAAAAAGTAGATGGCCCAGTTCAACAGATGAGATGCAAGACTTCAAAAAACCACAACGTAATAGTACTACGGTATATGCAAACACCTAGGAGCCACAATGCAAGAACAGGTCCGTATCCACAGGGTTACACAAAACCAAGTGGAACTGCTGCACACCATCAATCCATAGGAATCAGTAGAACACAGAACCCATCCATAATAATCAATAGAGTACATATCATCAGAGCATTAATAAGAACTTCAATCACCACTTAAAAATATGTAAATGTGTGTATATCCCAATTGTTAGCAATAAAACACTAAACATTAAGTCCACATGGACACCAAAGCTCTTCATTGATATTAAAAATCCAATGACTCCAATGTTTCAAATGGGATATCCAACTCGGCTGGTAGTAAAACTACGTTTCTTCTCGGGTGTAGTAAAATAATTCAGGAACAAGGGTACACCAAAAGATGAGAGGCTGGGTGCAAAGGATTTTTTTTGCAATAGGCAATTCCCAACTTGAAAGTATATATAACTGTAGTACATTCTGAATATGGGATTAGGGGTATATAAGATTGTCTTGGACAACTATTTTTTGGTATGTACAATTGGAGATTTAGCTGTTGACTGCTACGAGCCTACAATCAAATAGAATGATATTGTCATATACTCCATACTGGCACCACTTGACCGAAAATTACAAACTGTTACTAACAAACACCTTTTAACTACGTTCCCCTCCTAGGTCACTACTCTAATGAGAATGCTTCACTTTCACACCCCTATACAACCACTCTCTATATGCTCATCCTAAATTGTATTGATTTTTCTAGGAAAAAGTTGTGTTATTTAATAACCTAGAAGGTCGGTCTCTCTACTTCTCTTACCTCCAGTACCTAGTTGGGCAGCCACGCAGACAAAAATATTTCAATAAAAATGTCCCTCATTTCCTTTCTAGTAGAAAAACCACTTAGAAAGATCTTTGAACAAAATGCATGGGTTGTAGTTGTATAGGTACAGAAAAATGTTCAAATTCCAATAATGGTGACGAGGTACTTCACATGAATGAACACAAATTGTTCCTCTCAAACTCAAGGGAGGGAAGGACTCTAAATTGGATTAGTTAGAAACCTATGCTTGAGAAACAAATATAACTTATCTCATAATCAAATATCTTTAACAATGGAATCAGTTGGTGAGAAGAGAAAGTGTTCAATTAGAGAAGAATGTCACCTCCTGAATTGTGTATAGCCAAACATGAATGAACTTTGTCAAATGCGGTTTAGCCAACAAGTGTTCAATCTGGTTAAATCGGGGTTGAAGACATCATCTCTACTATATGAAAGGAGGAAAATCATTTCAGAGCTACTGGTTTTCATTGAAGACCCATATACTTCATCAAAAAGATCGGTTTAGCGGGGCTAGTCTTCATTACCGACCCTATTTCATGTATATGAAACTACACAATCTTTCATTTACAGAGTGAATTTGATTTTTTTACCTATTTCAAATAAATGAACCTATTCAAACTACTATAGAAAGAACTGATTTCATGACTTAAGAGAGCCAAAATTGTGGAGTTTGACTACTTGTACTTGTGTGCACTAAATCAAGTATTGAAGAGGCATGCACCATTGACAATTCTAAACATACGAACCTTTGACTTCACTGCTGAAAATTAATTTGGAGAAACAGAAATACAATAACTTGAATATTGACTGATGCTGCCAATCGTGAATCTGGATCAAGAGAAAACAATCAATATGTTATGTGAAAGGAACTGATCGTTGTCTAAAAGGATCAATGGCAGTACATAGTGGAAATATGCCAATTAACCTATTATTGATGCTTCCAGTACCACACATCTTTTGAAGTACATATTGATTGCTTTTCTTGCCCTGTTGTCATCAGACTCCATGAATAAGATTGCCACAAGTGATGGTACGAAATTGGTTACACCTCTATGCATCAATGGCCTCCGGACGTAGAGATTAAGGTAATCATGTGCATTTAATGGTGGTCTATGTAAAGATATTAAACTTGATAGAAACATCACTCACCAGTGCATCGAAGTTTTCACCAATCTGCCTCCAATACTTTTCTTTGGCACCCTAGCTTTGCCTCCCAAGAAGTTTAATAGAGCAACCTGCTTAGGGAAATTATGGCCAATTATATTTCATCTATATGGAGATGATCCATTGTACAAAATCATAACTGCTCGAGAGAATAAAGATACAAAGGATTCATGAGAGAAAAAAAACAAATGACTAACTAAAACAAATTAATAGAACTTGAACTTACCTGCAACAACTGTAGAAATTGAGAGGAAAACTTGTAGAGGCCACTGACATGACTGTTCAAGGAAACTGAAACACGCGATTGTTCCATTCAAACCCATAGCGCTGGGGTGCAAAAAACGCTTTAAGGAAAGCATTCGTTAACGCAATCCTCTTCTTCTCTCAGTTCGTCAAGTTGGTGACAGGTTTATGATTTAATGTTCTGTTTGTATTATTTCTGCAGATTATTTTCCAACAGGAATCCATAACCCCCTGTCCATGGTGATATGTATGTTAGTCCTCGTCAGTAATTAAATGATGTGAAACTTCAAAAGAACCGGGTACACAAGTACCCACTGTCAACAAATATACTAAAAATATTTACAGATCCTTGAGCATTATTATTGAATCATTGAGGTTTCACTTGCTTCTATGTCCATTCAAGAGAATTAAGAATCCACCTGACAGATGATAGGATGACTCATTTTCTTCCACTAAGAACACACATGGCTCTTCAGCAAAAAAAATATACTGCACAGTGATAACCATTGCCAGGTTCTGATTCGAGATTTTCAATAGAAAGCCTTTCCCAGTGTAATAAAAAAGTTGACAATAGAATACAATGCATATTAAATCCCACTGTTTTCATTTCCTATGTTGAACACATTCAAAATTCAACTTGAGCAAAGCAGTTGCAGATGTAATAGTTTACAAATTAACATGTTATGAGGCCACATGAAAAGATATTTATCAATAAACTATCCATGGTGATGTATCATCTACATTATATCATGTTGAAATCTAGTTTGTGTAATCGACGATTCCCCTTGTACCTACACAATAAATTTATCATCAATCATAGTCAACGATATCAGGATAGAAAAATAGGGACCACTGCTTATTCTAATTATTCAAAATAAGGAGATAATCAGCAATACTCTATAACAGAACTTGGGATGCTGCTCAGAGTGTCACACTACATGCCATCTTGAACGCCATTCGGTTCAGATATGGAATGATTCCACAACTGCTATGGGGTGGTTTTATTAGGGGTTGAATTCACTTTGTAAGAAGAATCATAACTTGCATCACCCTAGCCAGGGGCGGACACAGATCAATAGAGTATAAAATATTGGGGAAAGAAATAGAAGAAAAATGTTGAAGAACACCCAAAACGAATTACACAGTCGGAAGTCAACAGGGTCGAGGAAGAACACAAGACAACCATGCTTCTAAAATAGACCCATGGAAAGACCTGGCACCGCCTCTGAAATTTTAGCCATCTCCCACCAATCAAAACGAAATACACTATCAAAATCAGTGTGAATTGTTTGAATTCAGAGGGGGGGGGGGGAAGGGAACGAACCTGGTCGAGAATGAAACACCACCAGAAGGAATTGAGAGATTTGGGCCCTCAATTGAAATGAGCGACAGAGCATTCGGGACTGAAACAACACCGTAGATGGACTGATTTCTCTCTCTCTTCTCCCGACAGAGGGATAGAAGAATTGGCCCTCAAATACAGATCTATGGAGGGATACACCCAATCTACTGAATACAGAATTGGGTTATGCTAAAAGTAGAAGAAATGGATACACCCAAACATATAATCGAAGCACCAATAAGCTACAACTGACCTGCAAAGCGAAAAAATTGGTGTTCATGTTCTGAGTATTCGATAGAATGTGAACCACTTGAAGCCACATGTCCGGATTGTTTTGCAGGTCACGCAGAATATGGTCAGCAGCCGTCCTCTACACAATCAACCACACGAGCAAAGCATATCGTTAGTCCGACGGTCAATGCAGCCATACTCATACCCAAATTAAACGAGAAACGATGAAACCTAGCCCTCACAGACTCAGATTTACACAACAAGAACGAATTCCATAAACGAATTCACTATCTCCATCCCCAATCTACTATACCAGAGCACGAACTAGCGAACAAACGAAAGCGCACAGAAGTTGAATTGGAGGCCATAAGGTGTCACCTCTTCCTTAGATCCGGTGTCGTAGAAGGCAACGGCAGTAGCCAGGAGGAGACTGAGCCGTCGCTGGCGGCGGCGACGATGAGGTCGGGGTTAGGGTTTGGGGAGGGGGGAATACGGTTCCCGTAGTCCATCGTCACCATCTCAGTGAGTCTCTCCGACGGTGTGTGTGTTCTGATCTCCACACCGTCTCTTCCATCGTCACCATCTCAGTGAGTCTCTCCGGCGGGTCGAGAGACGATCGTGGATTGAGGGGGAGAAAGAGGAGTTTCTGAGTCTAACTGTGCGTGTGAGGTTGAGTGTTAATTCTCGTAATTGTTTTTTTGATATATGATTGAAACTGTTTCTAAATTTTTTAATTCCCCCTTACAATTTGGAATGGTGGGAAACACCAATTGTTTACCCTCCAATTTTTAATGTACTTTTTTGGCAGGAGTTGACAATTGAGTATGTCACTATATAATTAGTTGTCAAAACTAAACAAATAGTCACAATCATAGACTAATTTTTTGGGTAGAATAAACTAAAAACCAAAAGGTCGACAAAAAAAATCATATGCATCGTCAAAAACAAATATTGTCGACTAATCGCGCAACTAGCTACATAAAACCGTCTGTCGACAAAAAAACTGTCAACAAAGGTCATATTTGTTGTAGTGTTCCTTGCAAATTAGTCCCTACTAATTTTGCAAGGTTTTGCAAAGTGATCCTTCTAATTAATTAATCCAATTAATTAATTCCCAAATTTAGTTCAACTCTATCTAGCGTGTGACCCCATAGGTTCTATCTAGTTGGTAGCAACTATTTGCTAATATGGAGCGGTTTCTAGCAAAACATCCATTCTAGCCAACTAATAGAATAGTTATCTTGACAACCTTTGTACAAGTAATTGTCTCATCCCTTTGTCTCTACATCTGGATTGGACACGAGACATACAAGTCACACTCGTACATCCAATCCACAGTTTCTCGATCCATGTGAATAGCCTTATTCGTGCAAATAACATCAATATCCCATATTGATTTATTTGAGTATGGCCAGACATTCTATAAGCACTATCTCTCCAGTGGCCTAGGATATTTGCTCCCGTTATGTGGGAGGGAAAAATTCTATCTACGTCAACTACGATTTCTAAGCTTGCTTCTTATTGTATCCGGTACACGCCTTTATAACTACCCAGTTACGGTGTAGCGTTTAACGCTACCAAAATCACAATAATCCACAACTAGAATATCTAGTGACTTCAAGTCTAAGGATGACAATACCATTGCACCACGAGAAGCGCTTGTGACTCAACATAACGTGTATGTAGCCTTCTCGGAGATGGGTCAATCCAGTGCGCCATTACACTAATGTACACCTATGTGTTGGATCATGATATCTCCATATCAATTAAACCCCATACTAGTCTATAGATGATTGTGCCATTAATCATTATAATGGACTAGGGATATTTAAGATAAACAACACATTTGTAAATCTAAGGACTTCATTATATTAAATATCCAATAAATAATAAATGAATTTTCTAGCCACAAATAAATTCATACTAAACTAGATTGCCTCTAGGGCATCTATTCCAACAGCTTTAACATTTGGCTTTGATTTCTCAAATTTAATGGTTAGTTTTTGGTCAGTTCAATTTGAGCAATGGTGGGGGGAATGATTCTGGTGGTGGTGCCTTTTTTTAGCAAGTCCCAATTCCACTTGGGCTATACGGGCAGGCATAACAACCAATTCATTCAAAGGATGTTAAATGGGTTAGACAGGTTGAACCATTTGTGCTTTAACCTGTTTATAAACAAACTCACCCGCTCATTTGACAACTCTATTCATAGGTTAAGAAATGAGGAAGTGTCAGCGGTTAACCGGTTTACCGGCCCGACTGACTGAGGAGCACCGATCCTAGTTCGGTTCGGGCCTGGAGTCAGCCGGACCGGTTTCAGTTTGGTTCAAATATTGGAATCGGCCCGGTTCACGGTACCGTACCTCTATAACAAGGCCAACCAGTAGGTTTATAATTTATATTTTTTTTGTACCTCGTTTATTACTTGTTGGCTGAAAAAAAAAGAACCTTGTGAAGATTGATAATTTATTTCCTATCACCTCTTTTTTGAACTTGTAACTTGTAAGAAACTTGTAACATTTATTTATACATATATAATGTGGGTCGGTTCTGGACCAGTTCTGGGGCAGTCCTGGGGCAGTTACGGTCCGGTCAGTCCGGTCTTGGTCATTACAGGGGCCTGTTTAGGCCGGTCCCGCAGTCCATAAAATCTCAGACCGGCCCGGACAACTAACATACTCAGTCCTGGGCCGGTCTTGAGCCACACTGGTCCCAGTCCGGTCCGGTACATTGCTCACACGGGCCAATTCAGTCCGGTTTGGCAGTCTGCCGACCCACTTGACAGCTCTAGGAAAAAATATGTTTCACGAGCATCATCCCAAACTACAGTTAGAACTCGCCCCTAACTAATCTATTTTTGAGAATTACATCATACATTTGGGTTCGAACAGGGACCTCGTGCCGGGGTTTCAAACGCTCTACTACTGCGCTAACACTCATTTGCACCCCTTAACTAATCGTTGCAGCACAATATAGTGAATTGGTAAACTGGGCTACCATTAATCGTCTGCAAACTTCATTCAGCACACACCACATACTATCAGCTTTCTTCACGTGAACTATCTTTTCAAAAAAATACCAGTGGATGGATAACATGACACAAAGTTGGATTTGTATAAAAATTATTTTTCTTCTACTTGGTATTATTGTGCACAACTTCACATGTATTGTAGTACAACGGTGATTTTAGATGATCGTAAAGCATTGTAGTGCGATAGTACTACTAGACTAGTAGTGTGTAGTTCCCTCTGTATAAAGGAACATTCCCTTAGTTAAGAGTCATCTCTCTTTTACACTAGTAAGTGTGTAGTTCCTTCTGTATAAAGGAACATTCCCTTAGTTAAGAGTCATCTCTCTTTTGCATCTTCTTATCTCTAGTACTGCGTTCTCTCTACTAATATCAGATTTGAGAGTCGAAAAAAAATGTGTGTTCCTATTTCACTCAGGAATGGTAGAATTTCAAAAATAGGGAAAGAATCGTGGAGTTCTATAGTATGCTTCCATGTGATTGTGCTCGACGAGTTTACTAATGTGGCTAGAAGATTCGTCCTTTCTTTACAACAGGGAGACTGGGAGAGGGACCTGCCCTATGGGGTCAGGAGCAATTGCTCTCTACTTGCTGATACAATGTCATTCTCACTGAATCCAATTCTGGACGCAAGCAATTGGCATCTAAGCGCGATGATCATATTATGATGCCAATTGGGTGGCCATGAACCAAATAGATGTGTCGTCTAGAGTTGGGGACGTAGTATAAAGCAGGATGATAGGAAGAACCAATACAAAGCATGAGGAACATAATCCCTCATAAGAAAATTCGTACTTATATACTAATAGAGTTTGGTCATTGGTGTGTTTTTACTGATTCAATGAGTAATTTTAGCGGACTAGCAGCCCGTAGATAAGCAAAGATTGAAAAGTTCGTGTTCCTTCCCAACTTACTTTTGTATCATCTACAACTCTGTTGATTTGGTGGAGAGTGACTTCAGCCACGGTTTAATGATTTAATCCACTGGTATACAACAGAGAAAGTGTCTGCATGGGTTAAAGACAAAAAATAAACTTTACTGGTACTACATTTGTTTCTCTGAATCTTCTTAGTGCACTGTTCAATGAATCACTTAGTAAAACAATGACCCTCCAAAGGAAAGATTCAGGAGAAATAGATCTAGTTTGAGTTATGCTGCAAAGTTGGGCGCTGTGACAACCTGGGAGCGGTTGACTTTGACTATGACATCAGCTATCAACCTACAAAGAAGCTCGGAAAATAGATTGGGAGGTAGAGATATTTGTGATACATCATGCTAATGGTATACAGTTCTAGTTGTGCAATAAGAATGGAGATCGTTTACTTGGCGTATCAAACATGGCAGAGGTTTAAGTTTTCTTGATGCATGTGTGATGCTGTAAACTAAAAGCATTGCGAGTTCTCAGTCGGCAAGCTCAGTAGGTGGAGCCATAACCGTCCCAACCATTCTTGCTTCTCTGACTGGCCATTGCCAGTTCCATCCTATTCCTGACAAATGCTCCAGGGTTTGACCATTGTAGACTTGATGAAATTACCACTGCATCTGCATCAATCATCAGTAGACTACAAAACATTTCATCCCAGATGAGAACTGATATGCCCATTCAGGGAATAAACTACGAAAACTCCAGTGATCTATATATGGACACAACACAGTTAGTTTTTGGGTATATATTAGTTCTTTCTCACCGTGGATAAGGACCAACAAGGCTATAAGTTTTGAAATTGATTAGTCAACACCACACTGCAATTCATACGGTCATACTCTGACCGTCTGGCGCAAATTCTAGGAAGCATGGACACCCCCAAAATTGAGGTCATGCCCGTGTCGGACACTCGTACGACACTCCAAAATACGTGTCCGGCAGGCGTGTTCGGGTATAATGGAGAGTTTTATTAGACTGTACACTTGGGGAAACACTTAAGGGACATGTAAGCGACAACAGACGTCCCTTTGTGTTTATTTTGACTTCCACACGGGTTGTTTAATGAAAATTTTAAACTTTAAATGGGTTGAAATGTAATTAGGCAAAAGTAGGATAAAATATATTATATTATATAATGATTGAAATATATATATATATATATACATATATGTACACACATATATATATATATATATATATATTAGAATAATGTTCATGTATCCCTGTCGTGTCATCTACTAATTTGTTTGAAAATGGCATATTTATGTCTGTTCCCGTATCATATCAGACACTCATATCTCGATCCGTGCTTCTTAGGTTTGCGCTTTACTTTGGAAGGTGCCGCATCTGTCATAAGGCTAGCCAGTGGTAAAACCTAAGGAATCATGTCTCTGAGGTGAACAATAAAACCTCCACACAGCCACATAAATTACCTGAACCCAACTCCGAGGAATCAGATAATAGTCCACAAGTTATCTAAATTATTATGCTATCACATACTCGAGTGAACAGAATTACAGGTACATTCAGTGACTGTATAAAAGTGCGTAGAGAGATTTTAAACGCAAACAGAGAGTATTTCTGATGCACACTAGACAAGATGATTTATAATAGAACTTGCAGGTTTAAGGAGCACACACACGACTTTTAGGAACACATATATCTATACCAGTAATTTAAGATCTATAGAAACTATCCCAGGGCCTCGTTTTGGTAAGGTATAAGAAGAGGGGCACAAGGATATACCTGTTGTTTCGAATCCAGCATGTGGGAAAAGGGATTTGAGACAGGCTTAACTTATTCTCCCATATACCGCTCCTCAAATTCTGCCTATAATCTGATATAAGTGAGATAAAAGGAGTCTGGGATATGTTATTTATCACATATCCTGCACCGTATCCTGCCTAAACCTAACACTATAAAACAAAATTCCGTATTCTGCCTTATCCCACAACAATAATATTTACCTCGTATCCTAGTATATCATATTCCCCTCTTTCTTGTACCTTAACCAAACGAGGTAGCCTTGTTTGGGTAAGGTATACGGAGGGGTATAAGGATATGATATACCTTATCCCCCAACAATAATATCCTACCTCTTATCCCAGTATGTCATATCCCGCTCTTTATTGTACCTTACCCAAACAAGATCCCCCTCTTTCTTGTACCTTACCCAAACGAGGTCAGTACAAGGGAAAGGGTAAAGCAGGAATCTTTTACTGCATCGACCACCCATTTGAGAAATCTTCGTGAAAGCCTTTTGGAGTACCAGATTCCGGACAAGATAGCAACCACAATTAAAAAAAAAAGAATAAAACACACACACACACACACACATACTGGAGTTTCAGCAACAACCCTTATCCAATTTGCACAATATTTCTCAGGATTACCAAATACAGCTCAAATCCGATTGACTTCACTAATCTCATTCAAGATTAACACAGAATATATGGTGTGCCTACCCTCTTACCCCATAATATATTCTAAAACCCTTTTCTGTTATGGTTTCTTATAAACTTGCACAATCTGATAGTCAAACAGGCTACAGCATAGAATCAATTCTGAAACATAATTCCAGACTTTTGTACCTATTCAGAAAGTACACAAGCATTCCTGAAAACATGAAACAGTTTTGCCTACAATGAACGGTACTATGATAATTAAATCTCAGCGCCACATTAAACCCACGTAGCGCGCGGGCTAACGACTAGTATTTTATAATCAATATTTGGCATAAGTTAAGTTTTATACATGCATGACAATATATGTCATTTGCACACATATTCAATCTCTTATCATGCTCTATCAAATATGTTATTAAATATCCCTGCATCTTATCCCGACTTATATTCGACTCTAACCAAACACTCAGAAGAAAAATATTTATCATGACTTATTTCAGAATAATTATTTCACAGTGTATCAATTTTTATCATTTATCCAAACGAGGCCTTAGTAGTAAATGTTCTTCCGAGCATGATAAACAATTGTTGGCTCCCCAAATAGAGGATAGTAAGGTTTCTCAAAAAAAAAAAAAAAAAAAAAAAAATCTCAACAAAACAGAGGATGGTAAGAAACAATCAAGTGGTTGCAGCGTACCAACGAAGAACCTCCCTTACGCAAGAGAGAAAGATCCAAGTGAAAAATGGGATGATCGTCGTGATTAGTACCACTAGTTCGAAAATGTAACGGAAACCCAAATTCAATCTCGGCGGTTGGATACATATCTAAGCTGACCCAACAACATCATCATCATTATGCACCTTCGCTCTTCTCCCTGAGAAGAACAAAACAAAATCGCCTCTCTAAACCCCACCACCAACCATCTTCTCACTCACAGACCTAAACATCGACCAATGCAGATGAGAGACGACGCCGGCAAATCGCCTTACCTACCACCCTCCCAATCCTCCTCCGCCGCTGCTGCTGCCATGTTCGGCGATCAAGGTTTGGACTAAAACCCACATCAAATTGATCTATAAATCGATCTTCTGATGTGGGTTTGATCTTGATTTCTCCGATCTTTGATTAATTTTTCTGGGTTTCTTCTGCAGGTGGGTTGTTCGGGAACAGCCTCGTGACTGAGTCGCTGGACTTGGACGTCAGGACTCTGCTGGTGGAGAGAGAGAGGGAGAAGATGAAGATCCGGGAGGAGATCTTGCAGGGTGCGCTCTTGCGGCGGCGAGAGCTCGAGGCTGAGGTGATCTCCGAGTTGCTGATGGAGACGGATGACCTCAAACGCCGCCGCATCGCCGCCGCCCGAGAAGGGTTGTCGATGCTGGACACCCAATTTCCGCCGCCGGAAGTAAATGGTGCTCCGGTCTCGAGCAAGCGTGAGATGATCGGGTTGGGAGTTGCTCGTGGGAGCTCGGCGGTGGCGATGAGTCGACCGGAGCCGGTGGCGGCTGCCGGAGAAGCTCCATTTCAGAGACAGCCAGGAGCTGCAACTGCTTTTGCATCTGCTGCTGCTGTTGCCAAACCTAGCAGTGGAGCAACTGCTTTTGCATCTGCTACTGCTAAACCTAGCAATGAAGGTGCTAGCAAAGGAGATGTTATATCATTGGTGAGTCTTGAAAATCCTCTAAAATGGTTTATACTCTCTTCTTGTTTTTAAGACTGCTTTTGTCTGCTCATACCTAGTACACACATTGACATTGACATTGACAAAGTTGCATGTGATGAAAATGGAGAATCTTATAAAAAGTGTGGTATTATTGCTAAGAAAAATATGGAAAGTTTCTATCTTTTGATTGATTTCTTTCTCTTGGCAATGTTGAATTTTGTGTTAAGATTGCGTGAAAAAACAAAATTTCAATCATGAGAGTAGACTTGTGAAATAGTATGTCGATTGTCGATATGTTGTCGTGTATCCCTCCAATCGTAGCTTGAAGATTGATCATGAGCAGCATATCTACTCGTGTTTGAATCTTAACGGTTTACAAACGACAAGTTGTATACCATTGGTGAATCTACAAATCCAACTAATTCTTAAAATTGACTTAGTATTCATTTTCCCAAGATTGTTTTGCCATGTCCCATCCTAGGACCTGCACACTGGCACAGCTGCATGTGATGAAAGGAGAGGACTTTTAGAATTATGTGAGATTATTGGATAAGAGTAATTGATCTTAAGTGGCCTACATACGCTTACATGTCCTACCTCATATCATGCACCACCCAAAAACAGTAAGTCAGTATATCATAGCAGGCCTTATTTGACAGTATACATACTTTACCTTATATCCCAGCATAAGTCATATCCGTTGTATCTTCTCCGCTACCAAAACGAAGCCTTAGCGTTTAGGAAAGGACAAGTAATACTAATGCCGAGTCTTGATAATTCAACTATCTTTTTAAAATTGATTAATGGTCTGTACTTTCTTGAAGTTGTTTGTCATGTTCATACACGCCAACACTTACACATCTACATGTAATGAAAAGGGAGGATCTTTTACAATCATTAGGAATTATTTAATACAAAGTTGCCATTGATATCATTCTCTTGAAAATTATAATGCCTTAGATTGTGTAAATGCCAAAATAACAATCACGAAAGAAGACTCATAAATGATATGTTGTCGTTACGTTGTCATTTATCCGTTGAATCGTAGTTGTTAGAAGGTCAATTAATCATGAGCGGCATCACCTAAGCGTGTTGGATTTTAGCGGTAGCAAGAAATAAGATATAATATTGGTGAATTTTGAATATCCAACAATTTATTTAAATTGACTTATAGTCTCCATTATTCTAAAATCATTTGGCCCTGTCCATACCTAGAACACACACAGTGACACTGACACTGACACGACTACATATGATGAAGGAGATGATCTTCTAGAATTATGTGGAATTATTTGATAAAAAGCAGATGATCCTGAGAGGCCTGCCTAACTTAGTTTGAATTTTAGCTTTTTATTTTTATTTTTTTTGTTGCTTTAGAAGGTCAATAAAAAACAACCACAACATGAAGAAGCTTTTAATCCCCAATCTGCCAGCAATGATCATCCCCTTGACACCATGGGGAGCTTCGTCCAAAATCTTCAATTGATCAACTTGTGCGGCTCCTAGGTTTGCAAGAGCGTTGGCCACTTCATTTCCATCGCTTCGCACATGTTTGATCCATCCACAAATCCAATCGAGCAGCAGCTTACCATTGACTTGAACATTTATTGTGGCAGGCCAGTGGTGGTTCCTTGGAAGATATAAACAGCTTCCATGCAGTCATTCTCGATTTTCAGGTTGTTCCAATTCTTGTTGTAGGCCACGGTTAAGCCTCTGTAGATGGTCCAGATCTCGCTCTCCAGACTTGTGCAGCCAAGCCTACCGATGAGCCGAGCTTCCAATCTCCATTGTTGTTTCTGAAAACACCTCCAACTCCAGTTTTATTGTTGTCAAATCTCACACAGTCATAAATATTCAGCTTAAATTTACCTGCCACGTGAAGACACCAATTAGGACCAAAATTATGGAGATTAAAGAAGAAAAATTGAAGCTATGAGAAGAAAGCTCCCTGTGTGAGCTGAGTATGCATCTTGATTCTTTGCACATAAGCCATGTCCGTATCTGGATCACCTAAAACTCGTAGGAGGGGCTTCGCTCCCGCTCCCAATCCTTGCTCCCGAGCTTTTCGCTCGAATTCGCCCATAATCCTCGCTCCCAAAATTACAGAGCGCGCTCTTACCAACGCTTTGTACTTTCTTAGAAATTAGCCTTAATACTTAGTTAACAAACCTTTTTCAAACTAAGTCAGACAAAGTTTTCATCGAAAATGGCATAACCAACCCCTTACTGAGGTACCCCACTGTCTGACTGTACATAAAATTCTCATTCCTAGCACTATATCAAGCTGAACGTTCATTACATTCTTCAATATAGGAGGTTTTAGTATCATATATAAGCTTTGTAAGTATTGTCATTAAATCTAGGTTACACATAAATTTAACATATAATACATTTATATCTAAAATTATATTAAAAATAAAATTTATATATACGCTCTCATGACGCTCTCAAATACAGCATTTTTAGAATTTGTCGCTTTGGCGCTCCCGCTCCCGCTCTAGGTGACATAAGTCCGTATAACATGAGCCATTAAAACGAAACAATTTCTTCTAATCAAAATAATCCAAAGAGTAGTAAAAAATAAAATACAGTGATCATAACAAAAACCCTGAGCTTTCTTCTTGATATTGGGAAAGATCCAGTTATAAAGGCTCTAGCTAGAGCCCATGTTAAGTCAAGAAGGACCCTTGATCATACCACTTATGTTCTCAACTTTAGCACAAGTTCTGAAAGTATGATTATGGTCCTCAACATTTAAACCACAAAGGCTCAAGTATCAATACCATCGAGGCCCCTTCTCTTTATACTAGTACTAGACAACAATTTACCATGTAGAAAAATCCAAAGAAAGTGGATATCTTGTTTGGGGCTAAAGTTTTCAAATCCTTATCCAGTCACCACTGGCAATTCCACTTAGATGATGATTGTTAATCTTAATGGATTTGTAGGCAGCAACAACAATTAAGTTCCAGAACTGGAACCTTTCCAGAAGGGAGAGTCAGGGGTGGGACTCAAAGGGGGGATATTGATATTTAGAATATCACTTTTAGCCTCTTCATCGATGAAATCCACAATGGGGTTAAAGTCCCAGGCCCCCTCTTCATTAATAAGGTTAGAGACCTTCAAGTTGAGAAGGCCATGTTCAAGAGGGGGTCTGAGGGCTTTCTCCCCACACCACCAGTCATCCACATAGAAAATTGGCTTCGCTGCCAATGCTCCATTTAAGATCATCTCTAAGGAAGTTTTAGTCAACATAATACTTTTCCACACAGGAGGGGAGCCAACCTTGGCTTTAGCAGCACCCAAATTGCAAGTTCTCAAATCTTCTTTTTAATAACATTACACCAGAGCTCTTTGCCAAAGCTAACACCCCGCCCTAGCTGGCAAGAAGAGTCAGGTTCTGAAATCTAGCTTCTTAACACCCAAACCACCCTTCTCTTTAGAGAGACAAATAATGTCCCAATTAACAATGTGAAACTTTCTCTTCTCAGGCGTGTCGCCCCAAATTAAGTCGCTGTAAATTTTATAATTCTTGTTGCACACACTAATCGGGAGGGGTAAAAGCTTCAGGCTGTAAGGAAATGAAGCAAAGACACTTTTACAAAGCCCCACTCTCCCAGCAATAGAATGCATTTTACTTTCCAACCAGAGAGCCTAAGATTCATCTTGGTGATGATAGTAGCAACATTGATCTTATTAAAGGTCAAGTAATATAATTGGCAGTCCTTGAAAATTCAACTATTTTTTAAATGGGCTTATAGTCTATAGAATTTTCAAAATTATTTGCCATGTTCAGACTTTATACACACACCGACATTGCACTTATATGTAATGAAAAAGGGAGTAGTTACTTTTTTGAATCTTCTAGAAATCATCTGTCAAGGAACTCTAGCTTTTATTTACCCTATACCACACAGTCAATATTTTTATGATTCTTCCCTTTCTCCTTGTGATGCATTTCATCGAAAACCTTCTGTGAGAACTGATTTTTTTGTTCATGTTCTTTATAATACAAGCAGGGAGGGGGCCATTGCCCCCCTTCACTTTGGAAAATAAGTAAAATTTTCCATAGTACTTTGGATATTTGCAGTCATATATTAGCGGCCACACCTATATTCTCAAAACGACATAATGAACTCAACTATATTTCCATTTGTATTTAACACAAAAAATTTATGAGTCCATCCCTGGGTACAAGTCTCTTTTCCGGTATTGGTGTAGTAAGATTGTGAAGTAATAGAAACGAAATGCATTGGTAATGAACTAGCATGAGCTGCTTTGATACATATTGAATAAAATTTAACATTCTGCCTCTTATACGCCCAATCCAATTACTGGTAAATTTGCATTCTAAAGAGTTGTAATTACTCTAATTGTTATTAAATTGGTGTTCATTTTTTTCGTCGTTGATAGTGGTTCTTTACTCGATGCAGGCTAAACCTACTACGCAGATGCCTGCTAGTGTTGCTGCTCCGACCAAGCGCAAATTTGAAACCCTACGAACGAAAAGTGATGGTGATAACTCCCTTTCTTTGGACAACAACGCAAACAAAAACCTGGCGGTGGAATACAAGTGTAGACTATGCCAGGTAACCACCACCTGCGAGCGAGGTCTTGTGGAGCATCTCAATGGGAAGAAGCACAAGTCAAAGGAACGTGCTCTCTCCTAAGGCGGTAGCAGCACATCAGTGATGCAGGAGAAAATTGGGGAATTAATCAGTCGCGTCCAGAAAAGCAATTTCGGTCAAAGCGCAGAATCAGAGGCAAAATTGAAGGATGTGCGATTTGGGTCGAACCATACATAATTCTGATCAGAAACGACGTTCTAAAAACAACCCGTTATTTATCACGGGTACCACCCTGGTTTGGCCAAAATCACCTGTTCTGGGGTCGAAATTGCCAGTTTTCTATTTTTCAGAATATTTATATCTTTAATTAGGATTTTCATTTAAACTCATTTTGGGTAAATCTTATAGCTGAATATTTTATTAGGTTAGATTTATTTTTTAGCAATAAATTTAGGATTTTTACCATATTTCGAATTATTAGACTTTGCAGCTATTTATACCCGACTTGTGGGTAAATTTCAGTAGACTTTTGATATTATTTACTTATGAAATTCTAGAGAGCTTTGTGCCCTAGTTTTTTCTATCCTTTTTCATTGTTGATTCCGCTGTGAACCCACGCTTTGGGGATTAACCCGGCGTCAGTTTGGTATCAGAGCAAGTTCGACTTGGGAGGAAGATCATCATCAACGATGGTGCGTGGACGTCCTGGCGGCTGCGGGCAGGTTCCGGTTGCGGAAGCCCCCCAACGGGGACGTAACGTCCAATACGTTATGATTGTAAAGAATCTGCAGAGGCAACAACGGGATCTGCAGAGGCAGATTGCGGTGTTAACCCAGCGCCTAGCATTGCGGGATTTGCAGCGACAAGTTGTGAAGCTAAACCGACGCTTGGCGGGGCAGAATTGCAAAGATCGCAAGGTCTTTGACCGTTACTCGCAGCCCGCGTTTGAGACCTACTACAACGGTGATTCCGGTGGTTGGAGCGAGCGTTATGGAGGAGCGAGTTTCAAGAATGATATAGCAGATTATTCAGGTATGTCACAGTTCAGTAACTGTTTTGATTTTCTTGAAGAAAAATAAGAAAAAATTGTTGAGGATTACAAATATAATTCTTATGATGCAATTTTTGAGAGTCGTTCATTTCAAGTGAATGCGTTGTGGATTGGTCTAGACCTCCAATTTATGACGATTATGGAGACGAAGACGAGGCAGAGCTATCAAACGCGACCAGTTTCGCACATGACACAGACGAGGCAGAGCTATCAGACGCGACCAGTTTTGCACATGACACAGACGAGGCAGAGCTATCAGACGCGACCAGTTTTGCACTTCGCTACCATGAATTGGAGGAATGCGAGGTCAATTCCGATGTCTCTGTTCAAGTTGAGGTAATTTCAAATCCTTCACAAGTTATTAGTCCATCAAGTACTTTTGAAGAAGAAGTTTCGTATGAAGACGATGAGGGGAAGATTGAATTAAAGTCGACATCCTTCATCTTTCCGATAAAGCCACCATCGTTCTATTGTGATTCATTCTTGGTGGAGACTTTCATTCATATGTCTAGATTAAACTCGAGGACGAGTTCTTTTGAAGAGCGGGTGACTGATGCAGGAGAAAATTGGGGAATTAATCAGTCGCGTCCAGAAAAGCAGTTTCGGTCAAAGCGCACAATCAGAGGCAGAATTGAAGGATGTGAGATTTGAGTCGAAACATACATAATTCTGATCAGAAACGAAGTTCGAAAAACAACCTGTGATAAATCATGGGCACCACCCTGGTTTAGCCGAAATCGACTGTTTTGGGGTTGAAATAGCCAGTTTTCTATTTTTCAGAATATTTATTTCTTTAATTAGGATTTTCATTTAAACCCATTGTGGATAAATCTTATAGCTGAATAATTTATTTGGTTAGATTTATTGTTTAGCAATAAATTTAGGATTTTTACCATATTGCGAATTATTGGACTTTACAGCTATTTATACCCGGCTTGTGGGTAAATTTCAGTAGACTTTTGATATTATTTACTTCAGAAATTCTAGAGAGCTTTGTGCCCCGTTTTCTCTACCCTTTTTCATTGTTGATTCCGCTGTGAACCGACGCTTGGGGATTAACCCGGCGTCAATCAGCCAATGGTGATGATGAAGGAGGCCATTCCCAGAAGAAGAAATCTTGAAACTCAAGTGAAAAGATTTTTGAAACTACTAACAATGAGAAGGCAAAACAGAAGAAGGATTTCTGGAAAAACTCAATGGAGTCACTGCAGAGGATTCTAAGGTGATGAACGGCGATGATGATGATGATGATGATGCTGTGGATGAGGAGAATGAAAAATAGATGCCGGCTTCGTTTAGGAATTATTTCAAGTGTTGGTGTGTGGTCTGTAGTATTGGAACTGTAAATGAGAAGTTGATGGATGTGCATCGCGCTGGGAGGACACACAGGGCTAATTTGCTTAAAAATGGCGGCGGTCTCGTTACTATAAAGACAACGCCTGATAATGCTAGGTTTAGCGGCGATGGGAACAAGATGAATGTAGAAACAGAAGGAAAGGTGACCGCTGCTGATCAGAAGAAGTGATGCTGAGGATGAGAAAGAGCTCGTTCGGACGAGAGTGTTGTGAATGGGAGCGCATGAATTGGTTAATCTTCTTCTTCTAGAGATTTTTCTGCCCATCTCATCTCTGGAGTTTCTCTATAATAGTTATACCTATTTTTGTTAAATTTATTTTGATGGTTTGTAAACTTGGAACATAAGCCTGAATTCAAAGGGCTCAAAGACTGGTAAAAGATTTCTCTTACATGTTTAAGACTGTTGCATTATCATATCCTTATTTTCAGACAAATTTGGTTTTGTTATTTGATAGTAGCTTTGTTATTTAATCTTTTTTAGTGTTTGCATGCATGACATAGACTAGAGTCTCCTATATGAAGATTGAGAACTGTCCCAGTTCACAAAATGAACCCGCCTGGGCTGGTGGACTTTAAAGCTGTATATGCAATTTTTATTTTTAAGAAAATGATACGGGATAAGGTGTGGTGAATTGTCCGTGTTGCTTATGACGCACTCAAACGTAGTATATGAGAGAACATTTATAATTTGCCCTTATGCCTTACCCAAACAAGGCCAAGAAGTAATGATCTTTTGTCTTGGACACTGGAATTAATCCTAAATAACCAGCTAGAAGTGTCAGTTTGTAATGTTCAAACGCATAACAACATTTGTGCGTCGGACATTTACCGCAGTACATATCAAGTACTTGATTCAGAAGTTTAGACGGACACAGATCGAGAAGCTTTATCTAAGTAGAATGTACATTTGTTTGTTATGCAAAATAACCTCATAGTATATTCAGAACGAGACACGGAGATCTCCCTCAATGATCAGAGAAGGTATGCGTTAATGTTGTAACAGAACTCCAATTTTAGAGCTCTGCTACCAATTTGTTATAACGTGTGGGTATTCGAGCAAGAACGACGAAAGCGAAACAAGAATGAGTCAGATATTTAACGTGGTTCACTAACGAATTCGTAACGAACCCGCTAGCTAATCCACGGCCAGAACCAGATATTTTATTGAGAAGAGAACCCGATTACAATGCACGCCGTGGCCGTGACGGCCACGGCGGCCACCCGATAACACACCACCCGACACCCACACAACACAAACCCTCAAAAGCCACTCTCAAATTCGTCTCTCTGTGTGTGTTGTGCATTGAGAACCAAAAAAAAACAAACCTTAAATAATGATGTAGTGGCGTGGAACCACCAAGCCACAAGGAAACAAACTTGGTGTGAAGGCCAAGTAAGTTCCCATTAATTTTCCACCGCCTCAAAACTCATGGAATGTTTCCATGCCTTGTGACTCAAAGACTTGCTAGTCAAACCAAATAGATTGCAAGTCAAAGTTTCTAAAAAATCTCCACCTTGACTTGAATCATCTCAGCAACCTGAAATCAGAACTGGATGCTTCTCTTCTCAAACCTGAACTGGATGCGTCTCCCAGAACCTGAAACGAGCACGCCTCCCCAAGCAAATTTTTCGCAGTTGTATGCGAAACCCGAATCGCCAAATCGTTGATCCAACTACCATGCGTTCCTGCAACGAATGCGCCCGATGTGATTGCACTTCCGGAAACAGAAACAAGTGCTCCATCCAGAACCAGACTTGAATACATTCACTAAGAAAGCAGGACCGAATGTATTCCAGATGCGCCCAATTGCGCCAGACAGATGCACCATGACAGAATGCCCAGATGTCATCCAGACCAGATGCACCGATGACGAGTGCCCAAATTGACATGCCCGATGCGCCCCGTATGCCTCAGATGCGCCATATGCTCGCCAAAAACAGAACACGCCAGATGCAAAACCAGATGCACGCCAGAACAAACTCGTGCATAATGCGCGCCAAAACCAGAATTAGATGCGCGTGCCAGAAATCTCACGCACCACATGCTCCATGTCGTTGCTCCAACTCCAACGAGTTCCTGCAACGCATGAGCCAGAACCAGATTCCATTCACACACCAGATGCTCCACGCCGGGAGCCGGATTGCGCCTGAACGTCAATCGCCATAACGCCAGATGCGCGTGAACGGCCAGATTCGCGCCAGTACCGAATACGTGCTAGATTTGCCAGATCCCTTGCACGCCTAATCAGATGCGCGCCAGATTGCTCCAACAGGAGCCCAGATAGCCCCCTCCACGGGACTTCAGATGGTGGGTGTACCTGCTTCTATCTCACAAACATATTGATTTTGATCGCCAAACCAGACATCGTTCTTGGCGGAATCTCGAAACCCAACTCCCGATAGCCTGCTCCACCTGAATCGCGAAACCCTTTGAGTTCCACCAAAACGCAAAACCCTAGCTATTGGCTCCACCCTGATCTTGGAACCTCGGCTCTGATACCAGTTTGTTAAAACTGGTGTTCCTCCTGACCTGGCTCTGATACCAGTTTGTTGTAACAGAACTCCTGTTTCAGAGCTCCGTTACCAGTTTGTTATAAAGTGTGGGTATTCGAGCAAGAACGACGAAAGCGAACCAAAAATTAGACAAATATTTAATGTGGTTCACTAACGAATTCGTAACGAACCCGCTAGCTAATCCACGGCCAGAACCATATATTTTATTAAGATGAGAACCCGATTACAATGCACGCCGTGGCCGCGGCCACCCGATAACACACCACCCGACACCCACACAAAACAAACTCTCAAAAGCCACTCTAAAATGCTGTCTCT
Organism: Linanthus parryae; assembly: GCA_023055425.1. NCBI lineage: Eukaryota > Viridiplantae > Streptophyta > Magnoliopsida > Ericales > Polemoniaceae > Linanthus > Linanthus parryae. Next base: position 132,273,930 of record JALGPY010000001.1, read on the forward strand.
GTGTGTGTTGTGCATTGAGAACCAAAAAAACCAAACCTTAAATAATGATGTAGTGGCGTGGAACCACCAAGCCACAAGGAAACAAACTTGGTGTGCAAGCCAAGTAAGTTCCCATTAAATTTCCACCGCCTCAAAACTCATGGAATGTTTCCATGCCTTGTGACCCAAAGACTTGCCAATCAAACTAAATAGATTGCAAGTCAAAGTTTCTAACAGTTAATGATCACTCTCTTTTATCAACTTTTATAATAGCTTTTCCTCATTAAGGTTCCAAACATCTGCGTCGTAAAACAGGTCTGTAGTGTATGAGATTATCATATCAGTCATATTGCCATTATGACCAAAGGATGGTGCCAACAGAATACTTACAGAAACAACGTACCGAGTATCATCAGTGACTGCTACAATCAGAAAGTGGCTCAAAAATAAGGTCAGCAACGTTTTACCCTTTGTTTTTCACCATCTTGTTTCACTTCCTATGTTTCAAAATATAATTTTTGATGATTAATTATATTGATTGTTCTAGTTAAAATTCAATCACTAATTTGAGAACTCTAGCTACATGAACGGTGAAATCAACAGTTAAATAAAAATTGGTGACACATAGAATTTCTTTTCAAGGGAGTCTCAGAGAGGAAGGCAACTCCCATCTGGGTTTCCCTGGACAAGAACCAATTTGGCCGCGTTATAAGCTAGCATCGCAAGTTCACAACACACCAAGTCGTGCAGGTTTCACGAACAATGAGCATATGAATGTGGTTAGGAGCTTCTCCGAAGAACTACTGAGTCCTAAGCTTACAGAAAATGGCACTCTTGAAATTGCGGCAAGAGCTACTTCTTAGGTAAATGCGACAATTTGAGCCCACCAAATTAACCCGACACATTAACTCGTCGGTGCCCATCATATCAATGGGTTAATATTGCCCGCCCATTGAACTTGTATATTAAACGGGCAGGCATAAGCGGGCGATCAATCCGTCTAAACCCAACTACTTCAAACTTGTCAATATTAGTTTTCAATTTGAATTACATGTTTTACCATATAAAGTAGAGTTGTCAAAAACAGTCCATCCCATTAGCTTGCTCGTGGAGGGATATAGACCAGGTTGTTAGACAATGGACAAAACCATGGATAATTATGGTAGATTTAAATGAATTGTTAAGTGATTCTCAGAAACAAGGAGGCAATACTGTGGAAAGATGGAGGGTGGATTATTTTGCAAACCTCATTTCTAATTGGGGTTTGTTGGAGCTTGTATGAAAGGGTACTAACTATACATGGCAAAATAACAGATGGCCGGGGGAATATCAGACAAAAATTGGATGGAGTTTTGGTCACTGCAGACTGGCTTCTCCAAAACCCAAAAGCTATAGTGATTCATGAGTTGTTCCTGGGGTCTGATCATTGTCATGTGGTCCTGAATGCTGAGTTTAATCATAAGAAAAGACAGTACAAATTCAAAATTGAAGCTAGCTAGTCTGATCATTCGAAGTATAAGAAGACGGTGGCAGACAATTGGTTCACTAAGCTAAAGGATCTGATATGTTTACACTCCAAGCAAAATTCAGTCATTGCAGATCTTCTCTGAGGAAATGGAGCTTCATGAAATTTGACAATTCAAATGAAAAGATCAAGAGTCTCAAACAAGCTTTATCCACTACTCAAAATCTCCCTTCCAGTGCTGAAAGAGAACAAGAACAGTGCTACCTAAAGAAATAATTAGAATTGGAGGAGAAAAGAGAAGAATCCTATTGGCTACAAAGATCAAGGCTGAAGAATTGTAAAGAAGGATATAAAAATACAACATTCTTTCACTGTACTATAGAGTACAGAAGAAACAGTTCTAGAGTGAAGGTTAGAGATAGTGAAGGCAATTGGATTGAAGAAGACAAGGCTATCAAAACAAGAGTCAAAGAATATTTCCTTCTTTTTTTTATAATCATTCAAAGAATATTTCCAAGAGCTCTTTGAGGAAGAGGAAAGCACAAATGAGGAGGAAGTGTTGAATTTAGTTGATCAAAAAGTGACACATGCTATGAATGAATCTCTCACTACTCTGCCATCTATTGAGGAAATAAAAGAAGCTTTCTTTCAACTAGGTGGCTTAGAAGCTCTTGGTAGTTATGGTTTCAATGGTAAGTTTTACGAAGAAAACTGGGAAGTGATTAAGGAAGATGTTGTGAGAGCAATTCAGCAATTTTTCAAATCTGGTTATCTACTAAAGAGCTGGAATAGAAATTTGATTGCCTTAATACCAAAAACCAAAAGTCCAGAGAGATCAGAAGAGTACAGACCCATTAGTCTTTCCAATTTCAATTATAAAGTGACAGCCAAAATCATGGAAAATAGACTGAAGCCTTTCCTGGATTCTATTGCTGAAAATTTCCAAGCAGCCTTCATTCCTAAAAGGTCAATACAGGAAAATATCTTCATGGCTCATGACATTTTCCACTACATTAGAAGAAAGAAGAAAGAGAAATCAGGTAACCTTTCTCTCAAACTTGACCTATCTAAAGCTTATGACAGAATTAATTGGGGATTTCTGATGAATGTTATGAGGAAAAAGGGCTTTAGTGACATGTGGATACAGCTTGTGAGCCAATGTGTGACTACTACTACCTTTGCAGTGATTGTTAATGGAGAGTATAATGATTTCTTCACCCCTTCCAGAGAATTGAGGCAGGGGGATCCTCTTTCCCTCTAACTTTTTGCTCTAATTGCAAATGCTCTTTCTTGTGTGATGAGTAAATCTCAAAGAGACAATATAATCAAAGGAGTTCAAATCAGCAGAAGTGCTATAGGTGTGTCACATTTAATGTTTGCTGATGATGTGGTCATTTTTCTGAGTTCCACTATAGAAGAGGTGGACTCTTTCTTCAACATCCTCTACAAGTTGAGACAGACACATGTATGAAATTAAATGCAAATTAGTCTTTTGTACTGTTCACCCCAAATAGTGATATCTCAGAGAAAAATTACATGTTGTATGGGTATGGTTTAAAAGAGATGGATTAGAATGCTACCTATCTGGGTATCCCAGCTTTTTGGGAAAAATCTAGATTTGATACAGTAAATCTTGTGGTGGAAAGAGTTAAGAAAATACTCCATGGGTGGAAGGGACTGCTCCTATCCCCGGCATGTAAAGGAATTTTGATTTAAGCCATTGCTCAAGCTATTCTTAGCTATTTGATGCAATGTGTGCTTCTCCCAAAGAACATTTGTGACAAGATCAACCAGATTGTTAAAAATTTCAGGTGGAGTTGTGATTGTGAGAAAAGGTCAATTGCTAGGGTCTCTTGAGAAAATATATGCCAACCTAAGTGGAGTGGAGGCCTAGGATTTATAGCATTTAAGGAATTCAACTTAGCTCTCTTAGCAAGGCAAGGAGTAATTATTGCTTGCTCCAAGAGCAAATATGACGTGGTGCTCTAATCAATACAACACAGGACACGTCAGGAACATGTAGGAATCCACTTTCTTTTGTCTGCCACTCATTCTCTTTCTTCCTGACGTGTCATGTGCTGTATTGATTAGAGCACCACGTGTATTTGCTCTTAGAGCAAACAAAAATTTCTCCAAGGCAAGGGTGGAAACTGGTTAATAGATCTAACTCCCTGTTCTACAAATTTATACAAAGTGTGCACTTACCAAATAAGGATTTTCTTTCAGCAAAAAAGGAAGTAATCCTAGCTGGACGTGGTCAACCTTGTTAGAAGGGATAGCTCTCATTATTAAACAAAGCTTTGGAGAGTGGGTTCAGGTGAAAGAGTTCAGATCAAAGACAACTGGATTAGAGATGTGACTTTTCAAGCAAATGAAATCCCAGAGCATTTGGCTAATCAAAAAATCAAGATTTTGGTTAATGAGGAGGCTAGATGTAGGAGAACAAATTTCATCAAGAACTCTTCCTCAAATAGAGTTGCAAATGCTATTCTTCTCACCCTTGTTCCTCATCACAGAAAAGCAGATTCTCTTATTTGGCCTTGGACTAGTACTGGATTTTTCTCAGTGAAGTCTGGTTATCATATTCACATGGTGGAGGATGTGAAAAAATCAATCCAACATGAATGTTACAATATGTCCTCTGAGGATTCGAAAGCTTTCTGGAAGCTAAATATTCCCCCAAAGACGAAAAAAAGGCTTAATTACTTAATGGTTTGCACTACCCACTATCGAAACTTGTTGATAATGTTCCCCATTTGCAATAAATCAGTCACTTTGAAACTGGGAAAAAATTTCATCCAAACATCATCATCACAATAAGGGCAAAATTGTCAATGACAAAATAATAAATTTAAATAGTGTAAAAAAAAGAAAAAAAAAGTTAAGGTGGGGAATTCAGGAAGAAGATGAACAGATCTGAATGTGTTCATTCCTCTCCTTCTCGTCTCTCGCACTTCATTGCTCTGCCTCCCTCTCGAACACCGCAACCCCTCAATCAACCACTTGGCCGCCGTAGCCATTAAAACCAGCGGCCTGGACATCAAGCATCGCCGCCAAATCAATCCCGACCCACAGCTAAGCACCCATGGATTCCGGTGACATACCCAAATCGTCTATCTCCGCTCGGAAGCTTTGGTTTCTCGATTTGCTGCTCTTCGCTAAGAATTCATCTTTGTCTCTCAATTAGATTCTCGCTCTCTCTTTCTCGGGGAATTTATTGTTGCTGGTGAGTTTTTGATTCCCAAACCAAACCTACAATATGGGTCGTTCTGTTTCTCATATTGTGAGTAGGATCGGATGTTTAAGATTCATGTTCGCGATTTAACTTTGATTTGGTTTTGCCCAATTTAATTTTGATATAGCTTTGATTTGTGATTAGTGCCTAATAATATCTGCTTTTTGTTTGAAATTGTTAAAGGGTTGTACTCTGTTCCTAGTTTTGTTTTATCCATTTCTGTTTTGGATTGGTTTTGCCCAATTGGATTTTGCTATGCCGGAATCTGGACTGTATGTGGGTTTGGGTCTGTTGGAATCTGGGTAAAGTGGTCGGTGATGGTGGTGGCTGAGGCGGCACTGGTGGTAGATGTGGTGGCTTAGGAATTGTGAGTTTTCTCTGTTCGGTGATTCATAGTATGAAGGGCTGTAGATTCTTGGTTTCTGTACTTTGATGTGGTGGGGTAGCCGGATTCTGGGTTCGTGTGGCGGTGATGTTGGTGGGGTGGCCGGATTCCAGTTACATGTGGCGGAGATGGTGGTTTTCTGGTGGTGATTGGTATGAAGATCTTAGTGTTCATCAATAAGAAACAATTGACAATTTTACCCTTAAGAAAAAGGACTTCAAAGTCAACTAACGTCTTGCTCCGTTAAGTGATGGACGGAATTTTTTCTCCAATTTCAAAGTGACTGCCAAAAAAAATGTTTGGAGATTATGCCATGATGCAATCCCAACTCAAGAAGGTCTGAAGAGAAGAAACTGTGCTCATTCAGTTTTATGCCAAATCTGCAACAGTGAGATTGATAATGGAGCTCATCTTTTGTTCAAGTGTCCATGGACTATCCCCTCTTGGTTTGGTCTATTGGATTGCCAAAGAGTTTCTTAGAAAATTTTAATTCTGCCAAAGCTTGCTTCTCAGAGCTCCTAAAGAAATGGCAAGAAAATAAGGTGGAAGAGAGGCGGTCGGAGATGTTCATAAGTGGATGTTGGCACATTTGGAAGTCCATAAACGAGAAAATATTTGATATCATGTATATTGACCCAAAAGAGACTATTCTGAGATGTTTAAAGAATCTTCATGGTTTTAAAGAAGCTTCATGTTAGAAGCAAGTTTCTGGGGAAAATGTCAATCCCATTGTCAGATGGGTGAGACCAAGAGCAGGGGTGTGGAAATTTAATTGCTATGCTAGTTGGAATAAAGTAAAGAAAGAAGCTATGATTGCTTGGATAGCTAGAGATGAAAATGGAATTTTGCAAGAAGGAAGAAGATGTAAAGTCAGAGCAAATTCAGCTCTTGAAGCTGAAGCACTATCTCTTCGCATGACCTGTGTAGGAGTGAAAGATGCAAATGTTACAGTTGAGGTGGATTCTGACTGTCAAATCTTGGTGGAGTTAATCCGCAAGAAAAGAGCTCCCCCTTGGGAGATTGCAGCTATTGTATTATCTTGAAGAGGTGGATTTGCTTCTCTCCATTAGCTGGATAAATAGGAAAGCAAGTCAAGTTGTAGATTGTCTTGTGAAACATGTAAATGGTGGGAACTTGAATTGGAATTGGGTTGAAGTCCCGCCAATAGGTTTAGAAAAGTTCCTAAATTTTGATTGTAACGGTCCTCCACTCCTCCTTAGCTTTCTATAAAATTTCTCTATGGATCAAAAACTAAATAAATACATGGGTGAATATTGTCCAACCCATTTAAACATGTACTTAAATAGGTGGGCATGGGTAGACGAGTGGGCACCGTTTAACCTGAACCTTTATTTTCATTTATGCACTTAATTCTCCCATTTTCTATCAGAACACTATTGAAATGTCCGTTTCCCATAGTAATTCACAAAAATTCACCAAATTATTATGAGATTCCAGAAAAAACTATGTGCCTGCTCCTTTGTTGTCTCCATCATCATCGTCCACTTTTTCGGTCTCGCGATCAATATTCATCTTAATTCTCATGCGCAGTGATCAATGAGGCATAGGTCAAGTTTAAAATCGGTTCAATAGCATGACCAAAAATAAGCAATTAGTCATGTTCAAGTCATGCCCAAAAATAATGCATGATAAAACGACATATTAATATTCACAGTTTTTGTTATATCTTTTTTAATATTAGTAAGTTTTTATTCGCACAATAAAAAAGTAACAACACATATACACACACGGGCAGATCTAGAATTGAGAGCTCTTAGAGATTTGGTAGAGTGTGTGCGTGGGTGTTGTTTCGGTTCGCCGTCGTGGCCGTTGTGGCCACGGTGTGCATTGTAATCAGGTTCTCTTCTCAATAAAATATCTGGTTCTGGTCGTTGAGGTAGCTAGCAGAGTTTGCTGCGAATTCGTTAGTGAACCACGTTAAATAGCTTGTTCTTTTTTTGCTTTTGACGTTCTTGCTCGAACACCCCCAGGATGTAACAAACTGGTATCAGACCTCTGAAGCATGAGTTTGTTACAACAAACTGGTAACAGGGCTCTAAAACAGGAGTTCTGTTACAAAAATTTGGTATCAGAGCCTGGTTCAAAGATGCGGGTGGAACTCAAAGCTAGGGTTTCGCAATTCAGGTGGAGCAGGCTATCGGGAGTAGGGTTTCGAGATTCTGCCAAGAACGATGTCTGATTTGGCAATCAAGATGGATCTGTTCGTGAGAGAGAATCAGGTACACCCACCATCTGAAGCCCCATGGAGGGGGCTATCTGGGCTCCTGTAGGAGCAATCAGGCGCGCATCTAATAAGGCGTGCAAGGGATCTTGAAAATCCAGCATGCATTCGGTAGCGCGCGAATCTGGCGTTTCAAACACATCTGGCGTTCTAGGTAATGCCTGTCCTTCACGGTGAACTCAAGGTGCAACTGCACTTTTGTAGGAGATAATGGAAATGGAGTGGGCTTCATTAGAAGTCTGTTTTTACAGATGTTACATCATTTCAATTGATTTGGTGTTTCATTTTATTTATTATTTGGGTTATGTGAAAATCCTTTTTTCTTTCCTGAGTTTAGGCCACTTATAATATTGCTTCTTACTCCTGTATTGTTTTTGTGTGATACATTGGTTTTTAAGGATGTTTAATATATTGTGGAATGTATTATATTTTTAGAAAATGTAGTATGTTTGCCTAATAGTAGAAAAAACTCGCCACATTAGAGGTATTGATATGAGGCGTTTGTTTTAACATATAAAAAAAAGATCCAGCAAACATAGATTTTGGAAGCAGACCTGACCACGCCATTCGAGGGGAATAGACATTGCATGGACCTTTATTTTAGACTTACACGTTGCATGAACTTGGTTATTCTTGATCTAATTGAGTTTTTGGGGAGCCTTTTGAACCCTATTACCACTATTTATTTACTTGCTATTGGATCAAATACTTCATCAGACTGCTGAATTCAGCTTTCAAGCAAACTCTAGCTTTTATTTTCCCTATACCACACAATGAATCTTATGTGGTTCTTCCCTTTCTCCTTGTAATGCATTTAATCGAAAACCTTCTAGTGAGAATAGATTTCTTTTGCTCATTATTCTTTATGATACAAGTCTCTTCTCTGGCATTGATGTGATAAGATTCTCAAGTAATAGAAACGAAATGCATTGGTAATGAATTTGAATTAGGTGCAACATTCTGCCTCTTATCTTATCCCAATTCAATTACTGGTAAATCTCCATTAGAATTAGCTATAATTACTCTAATTTGTAATATTAGGTTGCTATACTTTTTTCTTCTTGTCGTCGTTGATAGTGGTTATTTATTCGATGCAGGCTAAGCCTACTACTCATATGGCTACTACTGTTGCTCCTGCCAAGCGTAAATTCAAAACCCTAATAACTAAAGGTGCCGATAACAACGGAAAAAATTTATGTGCGTCCCTGTGGTAACCGGCTAAGCCGGTACTAGCCGGTTGTTACGAAAATGCCAGCTACCGGACGAAAAAAGTGGTCCCAGAAGCCAGCTACCAGAAAAAAAAAGTTATCCCAGGAAGATTCCTTTTTAACCTAGACAGTATTGTTAACTCTTTAGAATGAACTAAGCTCAATAAGGTACACTACAACAAATTCTGCCTCCGTTGACAGAAAAAATTGTCGCTAGAAAGGCCAAATATGTCGGTAGAAATTCTACCGACAAATAATTTTTTGACGGAAAATGGTCACTACAAGTCGGTCGTTAGTATTAAGGCCGACAAATCTCAATTACGTCGGCAGCAAAAAAAAAGTGACATCATTTTTTGTCGACAGTTTAAATCTAACAACTAACCTTTTCTGTCGCTAGTACAACTACCGACAAGTAAATTTAGTAGTTTATGTAGATGAGTGACAAAATTATTTGTCACCAGTTGATATGTTTCTCACTATTGCATCTTCATGGCGACACACATGTTTGTCGCCAGTATCACGACCAAATAAAAAAAATACATGCACCAAAATTCCAAACATGAATCATAAACATGCACAATTGTTCGTAAAACCATAATCAACAAGCCATAACTTGGTGTTTTACATAAAAAAAACAAAATGGCCTACATGATTAGTGTTTTGCAACAACTACTAAGAGTACATCACCAATGCAACTAGTCGTAGTCCACCATATGGTGGAGTCGTACACACAGGTTCTAGTTAACATCAATTACTAATAATAGTCATATTTTACCATATCTTTGTTCTCTTCTACTATCTAGCTAGGATATGTTGTAGTAAACAAAACTCGTGTTCGTCATGATATCGCTCCTGCTCCTGCTCTGCTCCTGCTCCGTTCTACTATCTAGCTAGGATATGTCATATTTTACCATATGATAGAAATGCTCTGGCTTCTGCTAGGACTCTAGACGGGACTGCCGCTAGCCCCTCTGCCACCACAAGGCTAGAATAATACAGGATAAAGTAACATAACTTAGAACTGCATAACTTGAATACTCTGAAGTACGCATATGTTAAAATCAAACAATATTTAGAAATTGTACTGACCGATTCAACCGGAGATCTGGACCTTGATCGTGATCTGCAAAGGATTGGAAAACAATTCAATTGAGTAACCCATGTTGTTTAGGAATTTGATCCAATATATCTTGCTTGCAATGTTAGGATTACTAACAACTAACAAGGTTACCTCTCTAGGGAATCAAGTTCTCACAATGATAACAACAAAGTAGATGGCCCAGTTCAACAGATGAGATGCAAGACTTCAAAAAACCACAACGTAATAGTACTACGGTATATGCAAACACCTAGGAGCCACAATGCAAGAACAGGTCCGTATCCACAGGGTTACACAAAACCAAGTGGAACTGCTGCACACCATCAATCCATAGGAATCAGTAGAACACTGAACCCATCCATAATAATCAATAGAGTACATATCATCAGAGCATTAATAAGAACTTCAATCACCACTTAAAAATATGTAAATGTGTGTATATCCCAATTGTTAGCAATAAAACACTAAACATTAAGTCCACATGGACACCAAAGCTCTTCACTGATATTAAAAATCCAATGACTCCAATGTTTCAAATGGGATATCCAACTCGGCTGGTAGTAAAACTACGTTTCTTCTCGGGTGTAGTAAAATAATTCAGGAACAAGGGTACACCAAAAGATGAGAGGCTGGGTGCAAAGGATTTTTTTTGCAATAGGCAATTCCCAACTTGAAAGTATATATAACTGTAGTACATTCTGAATATGGGATTAGGGGTATATAAGATTGTCTTGGACAACTATTTTTTGGTATGTACAATTGGAGATTTAGCTGTTGACTGCTACGAGCCTACAATCAAATAGAATGATATTGACATATACTCCATACTGGCACCACTTGACCGAAAATTACAAACTGTTACTACCAAACACCTTTTAACTACGTTCCCCTCCTAGGTCACTACTCTAATGAGAATGCTTCACTTTCACACCCCTATACAACCACTCTCTATATGCTCATCCTAAATTGTATTGATTTTTTTGAGGAAAAAGTTGTGTTATTTAATAACCTAGAAGGTCGGTCTCTCTACTTCTCTTACCTCCATTACCTAGTTGGGCAGCCACGCAGACAAAAATATTTCAATAAAAATGTCCCTCATTTCCTTTCTAGTAGAAAAACCACTTAGAAAGATCTTTGAACAAAATGAATGGGTTGTAGTTGTAGAGGTACAGAAAAATGTTCAAATTCCAATAATGGTGACGAGGTACTTCACATGAATGAACACAAATTGTTCCTCTCAAACTCAAGGGAGGGAAGGACTCTAAATTGGATTAGTTAGAAACCTATGCTTGAGAAACAAATATAACTTATCTCATAATCAAATATCTTTAACAATGGAATCAGTTGGTGAGGAGAGAAAGTGTTCAGTTAGAGAAGAATGTCACCTCCTGAATTGTGTATAGCCAAACATGAATGAACTTTGTCAAATGCGGTTTAGCCAACAAGTGTTCAATCTGGTTAAATCGGGGTTGAAGACATCATCTCTACTATATGAAAGGAGGAAAATCATTTCAGAGCTACTGGTTTTCATTGAAGACCCATATACTTCATCAAAAAGATCGGTTTAGCGGGGCTAGTCTTCATTACCGACCCTATTTCATGTATATGAAACTACACAATCTTTCATTTACAGAGTCAATTTGATTTTTTTACCTATTTCAAATAAATGAACCTATTCAAACTACTATAGAAAGAACTGATTTCATGACTTAAGAGAGCCAAAATTGTGGAGTTTGACTACTTGTATTTGTGTGCACTAAATCAAGTATTGAAGAGGCATGCACCATTGACAATTCTAAACATACGAACCTTTGAATTCACTGCTGACAATTAATTTGGAGAAACAGAATTACAATAACTTGAATATTGACTGATGCTGCCAATCGTGAATCTGGATCAAGAGAAAACAATCAATATGTTATGTGAAAGGAACTGATCGTTGTCTAAAAGGATCAATGGCAGTACATAGTGGAAATATGCCAATTAACCTATTATTGATGCTTCCAGTACCACACATCTTTTGAAGTACATATTGATTGCTTTTCTTGCCCTGTTGTCATCAGACTCCATGAATAAGATTGCCACAAGTGATGGTACGAAATTGGTTACACCTCTATGCATCAATGGCCTCCGGACGTAGAGATTAAGGTAATCATGTGTATTTAATGGTGGTCTATGTAAAGATATTAAACTTGATAGAAACATCACTCACCAGTTCATCGAAGTTTTCACCAATCTGCCTCCAATACTTTTCTTTGGCACCCTAGCTTTGCCTCCCAAGAAGTTTAATAGAGCAACCTGCTTAGGGAAATTATGGCCAATTATATTTCATCTATATGGAGATGATCCATTGTACAAAATCATAACTGCTCGAGAGAATAAAGATACAAAGGATTCATGAGAGAAAAAAACAAATGACTAACTAAAACAAATTAATAGAACTTGAACTTACCTGCAACAACTGTAGAAATTGAGAGGAAAACTTGTAGAGGCCACTGACATGACTGTTCAAGGAAACTGAAACACGCGATTGTTCCATTCAAACCCATAGCGCTGGGGTGCAAAAAACGCTTTAAGGAAAGCATTCTTTAACGCAATCCTCTTCTTCTCTCAGTTCGTCAAGTTGGTGACAGGTTTATGATTTAATGTTCTGTTTGTATTATTTCTGCAGATTATTTTCCAACAGGAATCCATAACCCCCTGTCCATGGTGATATGTATGTTAGTCCTCGTCAGTAATTAAATGATGTGAAACTTCAAAAGAACCGGGTACACAAGTACCCACTGTCAACAAATATACTAAAAATATTTACAGATCCTTGAGCATTATTATTGAATCATTGAGGTTTCACTTTCTTCTATGTCCATTCAAGAGAATTAAGAATCCACCTGACAGATGATAGGATGACTCATTTTCTTCCACTAAGAACACACATGGCTCTTCAGCAAAAAAAATATACTGCACAGTGATAACCATTGCCAGGTTCTGATTCGAGATTTTCAATAGAAAGCCTTTCCCAGTGTAATAAAAAAGTTGACAATAGAATACAATGCATATTAAATCCCACTGTTTTCATTTCCTATGTTGAACACATTCAAAATTCAACTTGAGCAAAGCAGTTGCAGATGTAATAGTTTACAAATTAACATGTTATGAGGCCACATGAAAAGATATTTATCAATAAACTATCCATGGTGATGTATCATCTACATTATATCATGTTGAAATCTAGTTTGTGTAATCGACGATTCCCCTTGTACCTACACAATAAATTTATCATCAATCATAGTCAACGATATCAGGATAGAAAAATAGGGACCACTGCTTATTCTAATTATTCAAAATAAGGAGATAATCAGCAATACTCTATAACAGAACTTGGGATGCTGCTCAGAGTGTCACACTACATGCCATCTTGAACGCCATTCGGTTCAGATATGGAATGACTCCACAACTGCTATGGGGTGGTTTTATTAGGGGTTGAATTCACTTTGTAAGAAGAATCATAACTTGCATCACCCTAGCCAGGGGCGGACACAGATCAATAGAGTATAAAATATTGGGGAAAGAAATAGAAGAAAAATGTTGAAGAACACCCAAAACGAATTACACAGTCGGAAGTCAACAGGGTCGAGGAAGAACACAAGACAACCATGCTTCTAAAATAGACCCATGGAAAGACCTGGCACCGCCTCTGAAATTTTAGCCATCTCCCACCAATCAAAACGAAATACACTATCAAAATCAGTGTGAATTGTTTGAATTCAGAGGGGGGGGGGGGGAAGGGAACGAACCTGGTCGAGAATGAAACACCACCAGAAGGGATTGAGAGATTTGGGCCCTCAATTGCAATGAGCGACAGAGCATTCGGGACTGAAACAACACCGTAGATGGACTGATTTCTCTCTCTCTTCTCCCTACAGAGGGATAGAAGAATTGGCCCTCAAATACAGATCTATCGAGGGATACACCCAATCTACTGAATACAGAATTGGGTTATGCTAAAAGTAGAAGAAATGGATACACCCAAACATATAATCGAAGCACCAATAAGCTACAACTGACCTGCAAAGCGAAAAAATTGGTGTTCATGTTCTGAGTATTCGATAGAATGTGAACCACTTGAAGCCACATGTCCGGATTGTTTTGCAGGTCACGCAGAATATGGTCAGCAGCCGTCCTCTACACAATCAACCACACGAGCAAAGCATATCGTTAGTCTGACGGTCAATGCAGCCATAATCATACCCAAATTAAACGAAAAAACGATGAAACCTAGCCCTCACAGACTCAGATTTACACAGCGAGAACGAATTCCATAAACGAATTCACTATCTCCATCCCCAATCTACTATACCAGAGCACGAACTAGCGAACAAACGAAAGCGCACAGAAGTTGAATTGGAGGCCATAAGGTGTCACCTCTTCCTTAGATCCGGTGTCGTAGAAGGCAATGGCAGTAGCCAGGAGGAGACTGAGCCGTCGCTGGCGGCGGCGACAATGAGGTCGGGGTTAGGGTTTGGGGAGGGGGGAATACGGTTCCCGTAGTCCATCGTCACCATCTCAGTGAGTCTCTCCGACGGTGTGTGTGTTCTGATCTCCACACCGTCTCTTCCATCGTCACCATCTCAGTGAGTCTCTCCGACGGTTCGAGAGACGATCGTGGATTGAGGGGGAGAAAGAGGAGTTTCTGAGTCTAACTGTGCGTGTGAGGTTGAGTGTTAATTCTCGTAATTGTTTTTTTGATATATGATTGAAACTGTTTCTAAATTTTTTAATTCCCTCTTACAATTTGGAATGGTGGGAAACACCAATTGTTTACCCTCCAATTTTTAATGTACTTTTTTGGCAGGAATTGACAATTGAGTATGTCACTATATAATTAGTTGTCAAAACTAAACAAATAGTCACAATCATAGACTAATTTTTTGGGTAGAATAAAATAAAAACCAAAAGGTCGACAAAAAAAATCTATGCATCGACAAAAACAAATATTGTCGACTAATAGCGCAACTAGCTACATAAAACCGTCTGTCGACAAAAAAACTGTCAACAAAGGTCATATTTGTTGTAGTGGTAACACAGTGATATCGTTGATTAATCTTTAGTTAGTGTGTTTAACAGTTATGATATTAACCCTTACATTTAAGATAAAAGCAAAGATATCATTGTTAATAAAACTTGAATCCTTAACTAATCAGAGCATAATTAGAATTAAATATAGGATAAACTATCGTACGTTGAAATTAAAATGTTGAAAATGAAAAAAATCACAACATACAACAGTTTCACACGAAAATAGTGGGCTTTTGAAGCATTCTTGGCCCCTTCGAGTCTCATACTTAACTGAACACAACAGAATAGAGGGGAAACTATCTTACTTTGAAATTAAAACGATGAAAATGAAAAAAATCACAACATACAGCAGTTTCACATGAAAAGAGTGGGCTTTGGAAGCATTCTCGGCCCCTACGAGTCTCCTACTCAACGTTGTTACCTCCTCCTGAAGTTGTTGGAGATCTTGAGCACAGCACGGACTGGGAAATTCATCTTCCCAGTAGAAATAGTTGCATTGTTGACCTCTAGACTTGGCACAAGTCCAAAACACGCGTCCATCATTTTCCGGCGTATGTGCGGTACGACTTACAGGGTAACGGCCACAGAAACACTGCCCAGGCCTACACCTTGGCCTCCGGGATGAATATCCTCTTGAATATGAAGGTGGATTGCTTGGTGAGGGTGAAGAGCTTACACTATGTTGAGACATTTCTTAGAGAGAAAGAAGGGAAGGGTGAAATAGAAGGAGAACTGATGAGATCTGAGAGTGAAGAGAGAAATAAAGAGTTAGTTGAGAGTGGTTGGAGATAGTATTAAAAGCGGACAGTGGGTAGGTTGGTTGATATAAATGCAGGTATCCACAGTTAAGATAGAGACCTCAACACTTTAGAACGCATAAATAATAACCTAGTAGTGCATTTATTAATTAAGTTTTGGTAGGTGAGAGTAGTTGGCCAACACCAAATGCACCTTAAATAAATTTAACTGTACAGTTTGTGTTCACAAAAAAGAACAAGCAAGTTTTCAGAAAACAACACAAGCCATCAAATCATAAGAAAAAAAAAACATTGCCTCATCAACATTGGGAAACATGGTTCATAACATACACTCTCTCAAACAACCCACAACATTTACTGACATAAATATTGTTCATAATACAAAATCCCCGACGACTTTCGCGCCGACTTCCTCGTCTTCGCCCCGGATTTCAATGGAACAGTAGGAAAAGTAGGGAAATTTTACATCCTTTCAAACTCATGAACATTCTCATCAATATACTTGAAGCTCATTAACTCTTTAAACATCTTGGCTTAGTGGATGTTTTAGTATGATCTAGTCATTTGATTGGCAATCCAGATTCTGAGCTGCTTCAATTGGACATAGAAGTTCTTCTTTGGATTAGGAATCAGGTCCCTCAAGTGGGTCATGAAGAAGCATACAAAATGGCCACAATAATACCTGAGAGATTAAAACAGAATGCGGTTGTAATGTATAAGATAGTGAGTTTAACAAATTGGTGATTGGATTCAATGAATTAGATTGTTACCCGTTCGGTTGTTGGGGAACGTCGTCATTCATGTAGCACACATCACACTTTCTGATGTCATCATGGTACTCTGGATAGGAGGATAGCACCTTGTGCATTTGATAAAGTTTTTTAGCTACATCCCTCTCATCGTACCCAAGTCTAGAATCCGAGTCCAATACGTATATTTCCTTGTCGACAAAGGAAATGACCATCATGAACCAGTGGGTGTGATGTACATTCATGGGCAGGGCAATCTATTTCATTAACAATTCAACATAAATTAAGTTCAAGAAAATATGAATGTTTAAAGCAACTTGTATTGATAGAAATCGTAAATCTTACGTAGCCCATCTCGCTCCACGTTCCTCCATAATGATCGGACACTAGGAAATATCGAAGACCCTTCATGGGCTGAACAAGAATTTTAATTAATGGTGTCATTTTGTGGATGAATTTTAAATTGAGTTTTTATCCAATGAAAAGGGAATGAACTTACGGCATAATTTGTGCCGAGGTACCAAATGCGAGGGATTCCACCAAATTCGCGGCTGCTTTCTTTCAGATGAAGGAATGGCAAATATGCATCCATCACCTAATTGTTTAAAAAGTGAATAGAAAAGTGTTATGATGATGATGGGAGAGGATTATATATGTCTTAAGAAACTCCGTTAAATCAACAAATAGAAATACTTACTTCGTTGTCAAACCATTTTGCATCTCTGAGGAGCCACGCGTAATACCTCGTCACCTTCTCATAATCAGCCATGTTAATAACCAACTCACTGCAGATATAATAACAAATCAAACCATAAGTAAAAACAAAATTTGTGTCTTATACAGCTTATTTAGGAAATTTGAATGTAAATAACACTTACTGTCGCAATCTTTGTGGAACTTTGGGATCCCATGGTGTTTTGTCGTACTGAGGCTCATATTTGTGAGACAAAAAGAAGTGGAGCCAGAAATCTTTCAGGCTAGGCATCTCTGGCGGACAGATCATTTCCTCAGGATTGCTTTGTTGCTTCATAAGCGACACCCGATTAGACTCCTTTATGATCCATCGCGCCTTTCCCCGGACAGACCCATCAATGTTTGTCCTTGGATCCTCCCAAGAACCCAAGGAGTCCACCTAATAAATCAACAAAATTTTAAAATTGCAAAAAGAGACATCAAGTCTAAAGTTAAAACAGTTAATACACTTACCTCAGTGTCACGCTGACTTCGCCGACCACCTCCATGGAAGAGCTAACCTCATCCTAATCCATCTTCTGCTTCTTCTTGGGAGGTTCTTCTTGTTTATCCTCTTCACCCCCTTCTTCTTTTCCCCTCCTTCCTCTTCCTCCTTTTCATCCCCCTTCTTCTTTTCCTCTCTTTCATATTCCTACTTCTTCTCATCTTCTTCCTTCTTTCTCTCCTCATACTTCATCTTCTTTATTCCATCTTCCCTCTCCTCCTCCAATTTAAACTTTCTCTAGTTGTTAACATTCGCGAACATGGCCAATAAAGTTTGAGGGCCAGCATTCTGCGCTAGCTGTCCCACAAGATCCTTCAAATAATACCCTGGTGGAAGAATTAATTGAATTGCAAGTGCAACAACCTTCTCACTGATTGGCTCTTCATCCATTTTCTTCAACTTCAACTACAAAGAACAAGAGAGTATAAAGGTTAACATTTAAGATAAGGACGTTAACTGCTCAAAAAGAAAACTTAAGGTTTATGTAACATGTTACTCACATTTTCATTCATACAGACATGATTCCATCTCTTAGAAACATCATATGTCTTCCAAAATTTCAACCTGGGACTTGCTTTCTTGTCTTTGCAGCCCTTGGGATTTCTTGAAATTTGGGGCAGAACTTTTCCAAGTACAGAAGCTAGAAAATATACTCACAACATTAGAAATTAAGAAGGAGCAGTTAAAACATTAAACAGAAATGTTAAACGAAATGAAAAAATGTTAGATTATTACCACAAGAATGAGCCTGCAACCATTTCCTCGCAAGGTTTTCCCAGTCTGGGCCTTCACATTTTGTTTCATGAAATGATCAGGCCACAAGGCTGCCCAGTTCACCTCTTTCAGGTGCTCCGAATCTACAACAAGTTTGGCCAGCCCAGACCGGACTCCTTGTCGCCCGATCGACATCCCTAGGGCCCCCAAGATCAAACAAACAACCCTCTACTTCCACTCATCATTGAACAGCTCCCTACTTTTCAAGAACCACGGAACATACTCACCGACCTTTGTGTTGTCCTTGACGAGGCCAATTCTTTGTGCCACTTCTTGTACAACATCCGGATCGACCTCCAGAAACTCAGTTGTTCTGGTGCATCTTACTCCTAGGAGCCAGCCGACAACTTCCGGGGTTACATCCACAGTCCGGTCGTGAGCCGTCAAGGACCCGTCACTGTCAAAGGAGTTGTAGATGAACTTGTTGAAAGCCTCGGGGGTTGAAATCTGTAGGTGCTTTAGTCCTCCAAGCCCCACTTCATTCAACCATGATTGCTGTTCATCTGTCATATCTTCGAAGAGAGCGATAACAGAGGGAAGACTCATATAACTTTGGGAGAGCCTCGGGTTCTTCAGCTTCTTCTTTGATTTGCCCTTCAACATAGCTTCAGCCAATTTCTTCTTCTGCTTGGCCTTCTCACCGGTGGGTTTTCTCTACAAAGTGCCCTCTGGTTTCCTCTTCTCTCTTTCATCGGCAGCAGCTTTGATATAGGGTTCTTTTGGGACCTGGTCAGCCTTTTCCATTCATCGTTTATCCTCCGTTTTACCTCGTCGGTCATCTTCACATGAGGATCTTGTTTCTTGAGCTTGTACGTCTGAACATTTCTACAAAAATCATGAGACAATAAAGAAAATTAAGTTACAGTTCCAAGTACTAGAGCCATAACATATAACACACACCCTCAAATATTTAAAATCAAAGAAAGTCATTAGAGATAAAGTAATAACATGCAATATGATGTTTGAACAGATAATGGTTTAGAAACGGATTTTAATAGTTTACAACAAGTGTGCAGAATAGTATACATTGGCTTCACAAGTGAAACAATATTTTACAAGATGATTGATTAGAGAAGAAACTTACTTGAATCTGATGTACGGATTCATGGAATTGCCATGATGGCTTCATCGTCACTATCATCTTCCCTCCTCTTTTCCACAGGTTGGTATTTTTCAGCATCTTCCTTCTGTTCCTCCCTATCCTCCTCTGAATCCTCCTCATCTTCTTCTTCATCATCTCTCTTATCTTCCACATAATTGTATTCTTCTTCATCGTCATTCTGTTCCTCCTCATTTACCTCATCCTCCTCCTCATCCTCCTCATCCTCCTGTTGCTCTCCAGCCTCTAGGATATTATCATTTGTTCTTTGTTGAACAGTGTATTGGTTTATATCAATCTCTTCATCAGTCGAGTCTTCCATCGTTTTTTGATCGTACCTTTCTATTTCATCTTGAGGTAATTTGATAAATACTCTATACTGTTGTACTATCAGTTTGGGGGCATATCCTTCCCTCTGTAGCCCATTGTAGATTTTTGATGTTTACTGTCGTAAGTAAACAGTTGCAAAACTTAAGTAAAACCTTTAAATAACACATAAGGCAATTTTAATTTCAGATATTACAGATCAAACAATTAAGTTACACGTGATAAAAGAGCATTGTGAAACATGACAATTAACAAAGATTAATTTAGGACAAAGTGACAAGGTAGAAAATATAGTCACAAAATTAGATTTTAAGGAGGAGTTGTTAATTCATTAAACAGCATGATAAAAAAGAAGGACAAATTGTTAAAAACAAGTAATTACTTACAGGAATAGGTCAAATTCAGGAGTATGCTTCACCTCTGCATCTTCAGAATTCTTGCGCTTAGAAGCCTTCTGATTTCTTCCTTTCTTCACTGCTTTCGGTGGTGCTGGATTATTCCAGATCGATCTCCCAGGGACACTCTCAATGTGCTCTTCCTTCTTTGCTTTCTCATTCTTCTTAAGTTTCTTCTTCTCTGCACTCGTATTCTTCTCAAGTAAGGGAGCAGCCTCATCCAATTTCTTCAATTTGTCTGATTCAGTATCCACCATTTCAAAATCCACCGTTGATAAAGGAATTGCATCAAGACCATCTCCAAAAGTCTTCAGACCAATTTCATCCGTGGAATCTACCTCCTGTGAACTCCGTTCTCTTTCCGAGTTGCTAGAGTTTCTATCTATCATGTTATCGGCAAGATCTTTTACTTTGGATCGTCTTTCTTGAATAACCTTCTTTTTCACCATGGATTCTGTATGTTGATTGAAAGAGAAGAGATGAAGATGGAGAAGATGAAGAGTAAAGTTACGAAACTGGAGAGAGAGAGAGAGAGAGATTCAGTTTCAGAAAAATGAATGAGTAGCCAACCGTAGAGGAGTCAATTAGTGGGACTCTGCAAATGGAACTGTTTCGAAATTAAAGGCATGGTGGGCTGTGAGTGGCAGTTGAGGCGGTTGATGTGATTGGACCACTCTTTCACGTTTTTTGAATTTCAAATTATTTTTTTTCATGAATCAAATTCTAAAATTTCAAAATGTGCTACAAATTTATAAATGTTAGTATGAAATATTTAACCGATCTTTCTAAAAAAAGGAAATAATATAATATTTTTTTATAAAAGGTCTAATGTATCTTTGAGTATTGATTTAATGAAGTATTAAGATCTCATTCTAAACATATATATTTACCTTCCTATATGCTAAACCCTAGAGAGGATTCTATCTTAAAATTTAAAATATATTTCCCTTTAAAATGCCACTTATTTTGGTTTCTTCGCCGATTGAATGACTCGGGGTGTCACCATGTGTCCTGAACAACATACTAATGACAAGTGTGGGAGTTACTTTGAAATAACTTCAGGTTTTGTTCCTCTAAGTTACTTTTAAAAAAAAGCCCAAAATGAATGAAAACTCGATAATTGTACGAGTTCAGCCATGAAATGTTACCCCAGCATGCCAAATATGATTTAATGTTCTATTTGTGGCATTTTAACAAGACAGGGGGTTTTGAGAAGACACCCAATTGTGGGACTTGAACACCGAGGGATAAGGGTGTAACCGACTATCGACATTGTGAGATTTGACGTTGTGAAAAGTCACCATGTGTTGTAAGTATCCAAATTGGTCTTAGGAGGCCACATAGTGTTAGTATATATTGAATGGTGGCACACATGAGATGCATAAACGTGAACCAAATTTAATTGGGGTAACGCGTACCCGTTGGAAACATTGTTCTTTCCCATTAACTACATCACCAACATAATTCTATACCCAATTTGAGGACTTCGTGCCTCCCTTGTGTTTGTACCATGCATGGCAGTGTGCACAACCTCCGAAAACCCAAAAATAGGCATCTTTGAGTATAGACTTGATGGAGTATTAAGATCTCATTCTAAACATATACATGTATCCTCTTAAATGCTAAACCCTAGAGAGGACTCTATCTTAAAATTTATAATATATGTCCCTTTAAAATGTCACTTATTTTGGTTTCTTCATCGATTGAATGACTCAGGGTGTCACCATGTGTCCTGAAAAACATATCAATGACAAGTGGGGGAGTTACTTTGAAATAACTTTAGGTTTTGTTCCTCTAAGTTACCTAAAAAAAGCCCAAAACGAATGAAAACTCGATAATTGTACGAGTTCAGCCATGAAATGTTCCCCCAGCATGCCAAATTTGATTTAATGTTCTATTTGTGTCATTTTAACAAGATAGGGGGTTTTAAGGTGAAACCCAACTGTGGGACTTGAACACCGAGGGATAAGGGTGTAACCGACTATCGAAATTGTGAGACCTGACGTTGTGAAAAGTCACCATGTGTTGTAAGTATCCAAATTGGTCTTAACATGCCACATAGTGTTAGTATGTGTTGAATGGTGGCACACATGAGATGCATAGACGTCAATCAAACTCAATTTGGGTAACGCGTACCCGTTGGAAACATTGTTCTTTCCCATTAACTACATCACCAACATAATTATGTACCCAATTTGAGGACTTTGTGCCTCTCTTGTGTTTTTACCATGCATGGCAGTGTGCACAACCTCCAAAAGCCCAATAATAGGCATCTTTGAGTATTGATTTGATTAAGTATTATGTTGGAATAGATGCCCTAGAGGCAATCGTAGATTTAGTATGAACAATTTTTTGGCTAGAATGTTCATTTATTATATATTGTGATATTAAATATAATGAAGTCCTTAGATACAATGTGTTGTTTGTCTTTAATATTCCTAGTCCACTATATTGATTAACGGGACGATCAAATATAGACTAGTATGTGGGTAGATTGATATGGAGATATCAAGTCTAACACATGGGTATGCATTAGGGGTAATGGCATACTAGATCGACCCACAACGAGAAGGATACATTAGATTATGTCAAGTCACAATCACTTCTCGTAGTGCTAATATAATTGCAATCCTTAGACTTGAAGTCACTAGATACTCTAGTTGTGGAATATTGTGCTTTGATGTTATCAAACGTTACACCATAATTGGATAATCATAAAGATGACTACCGGGCATGATAGGAAGCAAGCTTAGAGATCATAGTGATGTAGATAGGATTTGTCCCTCCCACATAATGGGGGTAAATATCCACGGCCACTCGAGGGATGAGGCTTATCGAATGTCTGGCCAGACTCAGATAAATCAATATGGAGATATTAATGTTATTTTCAAGCATAAGCATATTCCCAGAATCGAGGAACTATGGATTGGATATACAAGTGTGACTATTTATGTCTCGTGTCCAATTTGGATACGGAGACAAAGGGGTAGTGCAATATAAGATATTGGGCACAAGAGGTTTGTCGGGATCACTGACTACTTCTATTGGTTGGGTGTCATGGATGTGTTACTAGACACTGCTCCATGTTAGTAAGAGTTACTACCAACTAGATAGAAACCTATGGGTCACACGTCAAATAGAGTAGAGCTAGATTTGGGATTAATTAATATTGATTAATTAATGGAAGGATCAATGTGCAACACCTTGCAAACTTAGTGGGACTAATTTGCAAGGAAGGGAATAATTATAGTTCATGTAGAATTAGGAAACTCCTTTATGGAAACAACAAGGAGTTGTTGGAGTATATAAAGGAGGCTCTAGCTTCCTTCCCACTAATTGTGATTTGTTATTGACACAACATAAAGAGAGTGGGAGAGAACATGAGAGAGAGAGAGAAGACAAGCCTAAGGCCGAAGCCCTAGGCCGTCCGCCCCCTCTCCCGTCGGCGCCAAAGGAGGGCCGAAGACCCTCCTTTTCCTTGTTGCTTTGATCCTCTTCCCTCTTCCTCCGGGTTCAAGCTAGCACTTGTTTGAAGTAAGAATCTAGATCTAACCTCTAGACGTGGATCAACCGTAGAGACGAGGACATCATTCTTCGTGTGATCTCACAAATCAAAAGGTACACAATACTATGTCTCTTATCATGTTATGATGTCTCCTCCTGAAGATCCGTGGCGGGCTTTGAAGTAGGATTAATTTTTGTTATTCCGCTGCGTTACCTACGTCAAAACCCAACAGTGGTATCAGAGCCACAGGTCGTAGAGCATAACATGATTTTATGTGTTACGATTTCAGTTATACAATGTATTATTGTTTAATACGCGAAAACTGAAAATTATTTGGCATAGTAGATGCAAAATTGAATTTGATTCAATAAAACAAGATTCAATTTAACATTGGATGTTAGAACTGGTGAGTTTAATCACATAAAGGAAACAACCTTGCTTGGGCAACAAGGAAGAGGGAAGGAGGCTAGGGCCGAAACCCTAGCCGTCCGCCCCCTCCCTTGCGCGGCAAGCAAAGGCCACAAGCCACATGGGGCGGCCGGCCTTGGGGCGGCCGGCCTTGGGCCGGGCCTTGTGGCGGGCGGCGGTCCTAGGGGTTCGGGGCCCTTGTTGGCTTGGACTCCTTGGACCGTTGTAACCCTAATTACCTAATTCAATTAAAATTTAACAAGCGCGTTAAAAATTGGTTTTTAACTGTATTATGTGCTTTGTTGCATGGTGGATGGATATGGCCTAGGATTGTGGATCTTTATTGCTTTGTGGTTTCGTTTACGGCCTGCGAGCTGATCAAATTAATGTAATAATTAATTAGGTTTACGGCCTGCGAGTCGTCTTTTTCTCCTCGACATGTGAGGCTTTTGTTATTTATTTATTCTAGATGTTAGACTAGAATTATAAATATTTAGATGATAGCCAAGAGCATGGAGAAGAAGACCGGAGAACCAAAGGAGCCAAAAGACAAAGATGATGTCCCCTAGGCGCGCGGCTATGGTGGAGCACATGGAGATGAGCTCGGCACTTTAGGGCAATTGGATATTATCATTGGCTTGATAATATCATTAGTCTAGGGGCCATATCCATGCCACGTTTCTTTTTATTTTGTGGATGTTTATTATTTATGTCTTGTTATTTAATTTTTGTGTAGGGCGATACTAGCGAAAACGATAACAAAATAATAATAAACAAGGTTGGTCTTTTATTGTGGATTTCCCAATCCAAATAAGTAGACCATGTTGATTAGATCAACCAAAAAAGTAAAGAAAAATTAAATTCCTCAATTAAATATTGCGTTTTGCCTTCTCTTGCCAAAACACCCTTCATGATCAGGGTTCATTAAAATTGGGGCTTGCCAAAGCAAGGAGATTTTAATTTACCATGGTGTGTTGCGGACGACACAAGCTAGTAATGTGTGTATGTTGAAGAAAGAGGTTGGACGCAACTAGGCAAGAATCAATTGGATTGATGAGCCTAGAGGCATGACAATTAGGTGTTATCCATGGGATAAAGAACAAAGAGTTATTCACCTAATTGGACCAAGAGTTGCATGGGATGAAATTGGAATGGTTCCTACCTAAATAACCTATTCTTGGGTGACTTGCCAAAGTAAGCTCAAGAAGAAGTGAAAAAGGGATCTTGGACCTACTAGAAAATATAATGATATTTTCCGCATTAATGGTGAGGGCTATTGATCCGGGAAAAATAGTGGGAGCTATATTTGATGATCTAGCCATTGTTGAATATGGTTAAATTGTTCAAACTACTAAAATTGCACATTTCTCGTTCTGTAGAATTTCTAATGGCAAACAACAACGCATCGACTTCATCCCTACGATCTGTCCTTGAGAAGGATAAACTGTCTGGAACAAATTTTCTTGACTGGTACAGAAACTTAAGGACTGTCCTTAAGCAAGAAAAGAAGATGTACGTCTTGGACACTCAAATTCCAGAACCACCACAAGATGAGTCTCTTCTAGCGGAAGTAAGGGCACGTCAGAAACATATTGATGATTCTAATGAAGTGACTTGCCTCATGCTTTGTACCATGACTCATGAGGTTCAGAAGCAGCATGAGAATATGGAAGCCTATTATATGATCATACACTTGAAACAATTGTTTCAGGAATAGGCTAAGCATGAGCGCTATGAGGTGTCTAAAGCATTATTCAAGAGTAGTCTTGCAGAGGGGAATCCAGTAGGGCCTCATGTACTTCGAATGATCGGGTACATTGAGAACCTTGAGAGGCTGGGATTCCCATTGGGCCAAGATTTGGCTACTGATCTAGTCTTGCAATCGTTGCCTGACAGTTATAATCAGTTCATCATGAACTATAATATGAACGAGATTAGTAAAACTCTGCCTGACTTATTGAATATGCTGAAGACACTGAAAGAAAGCGTCAACAAAGGCAAGGACAAGGCCATAATGATGGTGCATAAGAAGAAGGGAAAATCAGTTGCCTCTACTTCAAAAGAAAAGCACAAGAAAGTTGCGAAATCCAAAGAAGCCCTAAAGCATAGTGGAGGCGTGGCTAAGGGTGAGTGTCACTACTGCAGCTAGTGTGGTCACTGGAGGAGGAATTGCCCTAAATATCAGGAAGATAAGAAACTTGGAATAGTGATTCCACCACCACCAGGTAGTTATGTTGTAGACGTCAATCTCTCTATTTCTTCATCTTGGGTATTGGATACCGGATGTGGTTCTCACATTTGTCGTAATGTGCAGGATTTGAAAAGAAGTAGAAGATTGAGTAAAGGGGAGATAGATCTGCGCGTCGGGAATGGAGCAAGAGTTGCTGCATTAGCTGTAGGCGTTTATGAGCTATCTTTGCCTTCTGGACTTATTTATAATTAGACAAATGCTTTTATGTGCCTGCTATGAGCAGAAACATTATTTCCACTTCTTATTTGGACGAGAAGGGTTTTTCTATTTCTATAAAGGACAATTGTTGCTCCATTTATTTTGATAGTATGCACTATTGAAGTACGCATTTGTCTAATGGCTTGTACATCCTTGATCTAAATAGTCCGATCTATAACATAAATACTAAAAGGATTAAAACTAATGATTTAAATCCTACATATCTATGGCACTGTCATTAAGGCCATATAAATGATAAACGCATATCTAGACTGCATAAGGATGGACTACTAGACTCATTTGATTTGGAATCATATGAGACATGTGACTCTTGTTTATTAGGAAAAATGAAAAAGTCCCTTTTCAATAAGAAATGTGAAATAACTAGTGATTTATTGGCACTCATACATACCGATGTATGTGGACCATTCCCCACGCCTGCCAGAGGTGGTTACACCTACTTCATCAAATTTACTGATGATTTCAGTAGATATGGATTTGTATACCTTATGAAGGCCAAATCCGAATCCTTTGAATTGTTCAAGGAATTCAAGAATGAAGTAGAGAAGCAACTTGGTAAAAGTATTAAGGCTCTACGATCGGATAGTGGAAGAGAATACTTAAGCCAAGAGTTTGATGAGTATCTTAGAGAGTGTGGGATAATATCCCATCTCACTCCACCCGGAACGCCACAATGGAATGGCGTGTCCGAGAGGAGAAATCGCACTCTATTAGATATGGTGCGATCTATGATGTCTCAAACAGATCTTCCGATATCCTTTTGGGGACATGCTCTAATGACGGCAACTTTTACCATTAACCGCGTTCCATCCAAATCAGTCATGAAGACACCATATGAGATATGAACTGGGAAGCGTCCCATAGTGTCGCTTATGAGGATTTGGGGCTGCGATGTCTATGTAAAACGTTTACAAACAGACAAGCTCGGGCCCAAAGAGGATAAGTGTAAATTTGTGGGATATCCTAAGGAAACTAAAGGATACTATTTTTACAATCCCATCGAGAACATAATGTTTGTTGCTCGGACCGGCGTGTTTCTAGAAAGAGAGGTTGTCTCTAAAGATGCAAGTGGGAGGGCTGTAGAAATTGAAAAGATTCAAGAACCACAAATCACTGAACCGATGATGGAACATGAACAGGAACCGCAAGTAGTTGTGGAAGAACCTCTTCAGGTGACACAGGAACTCCGTAGATCAGGAAGAGTGCGTCATGAGCCAGAGAGGTATGGACTTCTCGTGACTGAGCCCGATGACGTACCACTCATAGATGATGAGCCTGCAACCTACGGAGAAGCAATGAAAGGCCCAGACTCTAAGAAGTGGCTAGAAGCCATGAGATTCGAAATGGATTCCATGTACACCAACAAAGTATGGACTTTGGTGGAACCAACCGAAGGGGCACAGCCCATAGGGTGCAAGTGGGTCTTCAAGAAGAAGACCGACATTGATGGCAGGGTAGTTGCCTATAAGGGGCGATTGGTAGCCAAAGGGTATACACAGATTCATGGTATTGACTATGATGAGACCTTTTCACCAGTCGCCATGACTAAGTCCATTCGAATCCTACTTGCTATTGCAGCATACTACGACTATGAGATTTGGCAGATGGATGTCAAAACAGCGTTCCGTTATTGGAACCTCCTCGAGGATGTGTACATGATACAACCGAAGGGTTTTGAGGATCCAAAGAATACCAATAAAGTCTGTAAGCTGCAAATATCCATTTATGGATTAAAGCAAGCTTCTAGGAGCTGGAATCCACGTTTTGATGACACGGTCGAAGAGTTTGGCTTCATCAAGAACGAAAATGAGCCTTGTGTTTACAAGAAGGTTAGTGGGAGCTCTGTAGTATTTCTGGTCTTGTATGTGGATGACATACTAATCATTGGCAACGACATTTCTAATTTGAAATCTGTTAAAGATTGGCTAGGAAAGTGCTTTGCAATGAAGGACTTAGGAGATGCAGCCTATATACTTAGTATAAAGATCTATAAGGATAGATCTAAAATTTTGCTCGGCCTAAGTCAAAGTACATATATAGATAAGGTGTTGAAGAGGTTCAACATGCAAGATTCCAAGAAGGGATTCTTTCCCATTTCGCATGGAGTCACTCTTTCTAAGAATGAATGTCCCTCCAATCAGATTGAGAAGGACCGCATGAGTAGGATACCCTATGCTTCGGTCATAGGATCCATCATGTACGCCATGTTATGTACTAGACCAGACGTATCATACGCGTTGAGTATGGTGAGCATATACCAGTCCAATCCGGGTGAGAGTCACTGTATTGCTGTCAAGAACATCCTGAAGTACTTGAGAAGAACTAAGGATGTGTTCTTGATATTTGGAGGTAAGGAAGAGCTAAGTGTAAAGGGTTACACTGATGCAAGCTTCCAAAACGACAAAGACGACTACGGATCGCAGTCTTAATATGTGTCGTGCCTGAATGGAGGAGATGTGAGCTAGAAGAGTTCCAAGCAAGGGACAGTTGTTGATTCTACAAGAGAAGCTGAGTACATTGCTGCTGCGGAAGCAGCAAAAGAGGCAGTTTTGATAAAGAAGTTTATCACTGAGCTCGGTGTGGTCCCTAACATCTGGATCCCATAGAGTTGTACTTTGACAACTCTGGGGCAATCGCACAAGCCAAGGAACCAAGATCACACCTGAAATTATAGCTTGTACTTCGGAGATTCCATATTATTCGTGATATGATCGATCGAGGAGATTTAAAGATGTGCAAGATTCCAACGGATGACAATGTTTCATATTGTTAGAATAGATGACCAAGAGGCAATCGTATATTTAGTATGAACATTATTTTGGCTAGAGTGTTCATTTATTACATATTGTGATATTTAAAATGAAGTCCTTAGATACAATGTGTTGTTTATCTTAAATATCCCTAGTCCACTATATTGATTAACAGGACAATAAAATATAGACTAGTATGTGGGTAGATTGATATGGAGATATCAAGTCTAACACATGGGTATGCATTAGGGCCTCGTTTGGGTAGAGGATAAGGAAGGAGCAGAAGATAAGTTATACTTTCTGTTTTTGTTATCAAGTGTTTTGGTGCCGGATAAGAGAGGGGATAACTTATGTTGCCTTATGCTGATGGAGTTTTTAATGAACAAATTTTATACCACCAACATGGAGGTATAAGCTCGGATAAGAAAATATGGCATATTAGGATGCTAGTAGGTTAACAAAATACCCCCACAAAATATTTAATTTTCTTCTCTCTCTCTCTCTCTCTCTCTCTCTCTCTCTCTCTTTAGACACACACACACACACACACACATCGTGTATGGTCTTAATAACAATCAATTTATGTTTGTACTAGTACTGCAGCAGTGATTTATGTATGGTAAGTTGGTGAAAGATTTGTTTGGTTGGTTTCTGAAACCCCTCACTTGCAATGCAACAGAGCTGGTAAAATTTCGTTGGTTTAATTTAACTTGTTTATTGTAGGTTTGTAACACGGTACAAATATGCCAATTGTGACGACCCGCGTCACACTTTTATACAAACATGTCGATTTATTCGATAAAAATCACAGTTTACTGTCAACCCGTCTGACACTTTCAGACGTCCAGAAACTCAACCAGCATGACACACAGTCCTCCAAAACAACATTTTTAATAATATTTCTGAAATCTGGTACGTGACTGAATTTAGTAAATAATTACACCAGCTTGTCAAAATGACAGTTTTTATTAATATCTGGTCAAACCAGCAATTTACAACAAACTATTAAAAACAGCTAAAAATAACATTTTTAACAAATAAACACAATTTTTAGGTACAACTCCGCGATCCTGTCGCGCTCCGGGTCAACGTGTAAAACAGAGGGGTGAGCCAAAATAGCCCAGCAGGTACCGCCTAACCACTGGCGTAGAAATCTAAAATCAACTTAACACACAGCCAGTCATTACAAATCAACATGCGGCACCAAACACACACAAACAACGTGATTTATCAATCACCAGTTAATCAACATATAGCTAAAAAAACTGTAAAATCATACCATCACTATACACAGAAATACACTGTAACTGTAGGAAACTTAGAGATTAGAGTTCCCCTACCTGAGTGGAATTCAAACAACTCAATATGGAGTCCTTGAGCAATCGAAATGTAAACTCTGATGCTAAAACAGTTTCACGCCACCCTCTTCTAACCAAGAAAAAATAAGAGTGAAGAACTCACAAAAACTAACTGCTAGCTCAAGTAGCTAAATCTTCACCTCGTCCTCAATATACTTTATAAGGCAAAACCCAAATAGCTTTCCATGATCTCTAATAAATATACCAAAAAATTGTTTTCACTATCTCACTCACTTTCTGCCCGAACTAATAACCCACATGCATTACCTTCACACTAAGTTAACTCCCATTGAAAGAGAAATATACTTAGTCATCAATATTTCCACTTAGATGATACTAGCAGCTTACTCATCAATAAAGCTAGTAGGCCCAAAGAAAGTATCCTGTGTAACACAAGTACAATTATAAGCATGATACACTATAATGTCAATGATATAAAAATCAACTTTAATTAGTGAAATATAAAATCCATCTCTAATGAAAGCAAACATTAATTTTTTTTCCAGGTTCGGGGTCTCACAATTCTACCCCACTTATAAAAATTTTGTCCCGAAATTTGACTGAAATTTATTTTTCAATTTAAAAATAATCACGTACCACCAAGTCTCATCACCTACACCACCCAAGCAGTACTAGACTGTGTACCCCTAGCTCGACAGTGCGGTGGCTCACAAGTGTGGTGACTCACAAGTGTGTACCACTCGTACAACACCCGTCACAGACACCCGCCAAAACACCCGCCCAGTCCCAGATACACTATCCGTACCTCCGGTTGGGTCAGGCTCTGATAAAACTATGACGACCCGCGTCACACTTTTATACAAACATGTCGATTTATTCGATAAAAATCACGGTTTACTGTCAACCCGTCTGACACTTTCAGACGTCCAGAAACTCAACCAGCATGACACACAGTCCTCCAAAACAACATTTTCGATAATATTTCTGAAATCTTGTACGTGACTGAATTTAGTAAATAATTACACCAGCTTGTCAAAATGACAGTTTTTATTAATATCTGGTCAAACCAGCAATTTACAACAAACTATTAAAAACAGCTAAAAATAACATTTTTAACAAATAAACACAATTTTTAGCTACAACTCCGCGATCCTGTCGCGCTCCGGGTCAACGTGTAAAACAGAGGGGTGAGCCAAAATAGCCCAGCAGGTACCGCCTAACCACTGGCGTAGAAATCTAAAATCTACTTAACACACAGCCAGTCATTACAAATCAACATGCGGCACCAAACACACACAAACAACGTGATTTATCAATCACCAGTTAATCAACATATAGCTAAAAAAACTGTAAAATCATACCATCACTATACACAGAAATACACTGTAACTGTAGGAAACTTAGAGATTAGAGTTCCCCTACCTGAGTGGAATTCAAACAACTCAATATGGAGTCCTTGAGCAATCGAAATGTAAACTCTGATGCTAAAACAGTTTCACGCCACCCTCTTCTAACCAAGAAAAAATAAGAGTGAAGAACTCACAAAAACTAACTGCTAGCTCAAGTAGCTAAATCTTCACCTCGTCCTCAATATACTTTATAAGGCAAAACCCAAATAGCTTTCCATGATCCCTAATAAATATACCAAAAAATTGTTTTCACTATCTCACTCACTTTCTGCCCGAACTAATAACCCACATGCATTACCTTTACACTAAGTTAACTCCCATTGAAAGAGAAATATACTTAGTCATCAATATTTCCACTTAGATGATACTAGCAGCTTACTCATCAATAAAGCTAGTAGGCCCAAAGAAAGTATCCTGGGTAACACAAGTACAATTATAAGCATGATACACTATAATGTCAATGATATAAAAATCAACTTTAATCAGTGAAATATAAAATCCATCTCTAATGAAAGCAAACATTAATTTTTTTTCCAGGTTCGGGGTCTCACAATTCTACCCCACTTATAAAAATTTTGTCCCGAAATTTGACTGAAATTTATTTTTCAATTTAAAAATAATCACGTACCACCAAGTCTCATCACCTACACCACCCAAGCAGTACTAGACTGTGTACCCCTAGCTCGACAGTGCGGTGGCTCACAAGTGTGGTGACTCACAAGTGTGTACCACTCGTACAACACCCTTCACAGACACCCGCCAAAACACCCGCCCAGTCCCAGATACACTATCCGTACCTCCGGTTGGGTCAGGCTCTGATACCACTGTGACGACCCGCGTCACACTTTTATACAAACATGTCGATTTATTCGATAAAAATCACGGTTTATTGTCAACCCGTCTGACACTTTCAGACGTCCAGAAACTCAACCAGCATGACACACAGTCCTCCAAAACAACATTTTCGATAATATTTTAGAAATCTGGTACGTGACTGAATTTAGTAAATAATTACACCAGCTTGTCAAAATGACAGTTTTTATTAATATCTGGTCAAACCAGCAATTTACAACAAACTATTAAAAACAGCTAAAAATAACATTTTTAACAAATAAACACAATTTTTAGCTACAACTCCGCGATCCGGTCGCTCTCCGGGTCAACCTGTAAAACAGAGGGGTGAGCCAAAATAGCCCAGCAGGTACCATCTAACCATTGGCGTAGAAACCTAAAATCTACTTAACACACAGCCAGTTATTACAAATCAACATGCGGCACCAAACACACACAAACAGCGTGATTTATCAATCACCAGTTAATCAACATATAGCTAAAAACACTGTAAAATCATACCATCACTATACACAGAAATACACTGTAACTGTAGGAAACTTAGAGATTAGAGTTCCCCTACCTGAGTGGAATTCAAACAACTCAATATGGAGTCCTTGAGCAATCGAAATGTAAACTCTGATGCTAAAACAGTTTCACGCCACCCTCTTCTAAACAAGAAAAAAAAAAAGAGTGAAGAACTCACAAAAACTAACTGCTAGCTCAAGTAGCTAAATCTTCACCTCGTCTTCAATATACTTTATAAGGCAAAACCCAAATAGCTTTCCATGATCTCTAATAAATATACCAAAAAATTGTTTTCACTATCTCACTCACTTTCTGCCCGAACTAATAAACCACATGCATTACCTTTACACTAAGTTAACTCCCATTGAAAGAGAAATATACTTAGTCATCAATATTTCCACTTAGATGATACTAGCAACTTACTCATCAATAAAGCTAGTAGGCCCAAAGAAAGTATCATGTGTAACACAAGTACAATTATAAGCATGATACAGTATAATGTCAATGATATAAAAATCAACTTTAATTAATGAAATATAAAATCCATCTCTACTGAAAGCAAACATTAATTTTTTTTCCAAGTTCGGGGTCTCACAATTCTACCCCACTTATAAAAATTTTGTCCCGAAATTTGACTGAAGTTTATTTTTCAATTTAAAAATAATCACGTACCACCAAGTCTCATCACCTACACCACCCAAGCAGTACTAGACTGTGTACCCCTAGCTCGACAGTGCGGTGGCTCACAAGTGTGGTGACTCACAAGTGTGTACCACTCGTACAACACCCGTCACAGACACCCGCCAAAACACCCGCCCAGTCCCAGATACACTATCCGTACCTACGGTTGGGTCAGGCTCTGATACCACTGTGACGACCCGCGTCACACTTTTATACAAACATGTCGATTTATTCGATAAAAATCACGGTTTACTGTCAACCCGTCTGACACTTTCAGACGTCCAGAAACTCAACCAGCATGACACACAGTCCTCCAAAACAACATTTTCGATAATATTTCAGAAATCTGGTACGTGACTGAATTTAGTAAATAATTACACCAGCTTGTCAAAATGACAGTTTTTATTAATATCTGGTCAAACCAGCAATTTACAACAAACTATTAAAAAAAGCTAAAAATAACATTTTTAACAAATAAACACAATTTTTAGCTACAACTCCGCGATCCGGTCGCTCTCCGGGTCAACCTGTAAAACAGAGGGGTGAGCCAAAATAGCCCAGCAGGTACCATCTAACCATTGGCGTAGAAATCTAAAATCTACTTAACACACAGCCAGTTATTACAAATCAACATGCGGCACCAAACACACACAAACAGCGTGATTTATCAATCACCAGTTAATCAACATATAGCTAAAAACACTGTAAAATCATACCATCACTATACACAGAAATACACTGTAACTGTAGGAAACTTAGAGATTAGAGTTCCCCTACCTGAGTGGAATTCAAACAACTCAATATGGAGTCCTTGAGCAATCGAAATGTAAACTCTGATGCTAAAACAGTTTCACGCCACCCTCTTCTAAACAAGAAAAAAAAGAGTGAAGAACTCACAAAAACAAACTGCTAGCTCAAGTAGCTAAATCTTCACCTCGTCTTCAATATACTTTATAAGGCAAAACCCAAATAGCTTTCCATGATCTCTAATAAATATACCAAAAAATTGTTTTCACTATCTCACTCACTTTCTGCCCGAACTAATAACCCACATGCATTACCTTTACACTAAGTTAACTCCCATTGAAAGAGAAATATACTTAGTCATCAATATTTCCACTTAGATGATACTAGCAACTTACTCATCATTAAAGCTAGTAGGCCCAAAGAAAGTATCATGTGTAACACAAGTACAATTATAAGCATGATACACTATAATGTCAATGATATAAAAATCAACTTTAATTAATGAAATATAAAATCCATCTCTAATGAAAGCAAACATTACTTTTTTTTTCCAGGTTCGGGGTCTCACACCAATAAGTACAAGTAATTTATACTCCATATTTTGTTATGACCATGTTATATACATGAATATTTGTTATGTTTGCATGTTACTACAAGTTTATTTCGCGTATTAATATACATTGTGTGTACCTTTTGACAAAGTTACTATTGTGTAGAAAAAAAGTACTAAAATATAAACATAAATACTGATACATTTTGTATACATTTTTCCTCATCAATTTAAAATATACAATCTTTTATACAAAATAACAGCACTGAAGGTATTACAGTCATTTTGGCACATATCCGGCATCATATCCGACAACACCCGAACACAAACGACCAGCATATCTTATCAGGGCTTATCAGACAACATTCATATCCTTGATCACATCCCTGCATAAGCCTTATCCCTACATACCATATCCTCTACCCAAACGAGGCCTTGGGGTAATGGCATACTGGATCGACCCACAACGAGAAGGATACATTAGATTATGTCAAGTCACAATCGCTTCTCGTAGTGCTAATATAATTGCAATCCTTAGACTTGAAGTCACTAGATACTCTAGTTGAGGAATATTATGCTTTGATGTTATCAAACGTTACACCGTAATTGGGTAATCATAAAGATGGCTATCGGGCATGATAGAAAGCAAGCTTAGAGATCATAGTGATGTAGGTAGAATTTGTCCCTCCCGCATAATGGGGGTAAATATCCACGTCCACTCGAGGGATGAGGCTTATTGAATGTCTAGCCAGACTCAGATAAATCAATATGGAGATAATGATGTTATTTGCAAGCATAAGCATATTCCTAGGATCGAGAAACTATGGATTGGATATACGAGTGTGACTATTTATGTCTCGTGTCCAATTCGGATATGGAGACAAAGGGTAGTGCAAT
This sequence comes from Linanthus parryae, assembly GCA_023055425.1. NCBI lineage: Eukaryota > Viridiplantae > Streptophyta > Magnoliopsida > Ericales > Polemoniaceae > Linanthus > Linanthus parryae. Next base: position 132,310,053 of record JALGPY010000001.1, read on the forward strand.
ATAAGATATTGGGCACAAGAGGTTTGTCAGGATCACTGACTACTTCTATTGGTTGGGTGGCATGGATGTGTTACTAGACACCGCTCCATGTTAGTAAGAGTTACTACCAACTAGATAGAAACCTATGTGGTCACACGTCAAATAGAGTAGAGCTAGATTTGGGATTAATTAATATTGATTAATTAATGGAAGGATCAATGTGCAACACCTTGCAAATTTAGTGGGACTAATTTGCAAGGAAGGGAATAATTCTAGTTCATGTAGAATTAGGAAACTCCTTTATGAAAAAAACAAGGAGTTGTTGGAGTATATAAAGGAGGCTATAGCTTCCTTCCCACTAATTGTGATTTGTTATTGATACAACATAAAGAGTGTGGGAGAGAACATGAGAGAGAGAGAGAAGACAAGCCTAAGGCCGAAGCCCTAGGCCGTCAGCCCCCTCTCCCGTCGGCGCCAAAGGAGGGCCGAAGCCCCTCCTTGTCCTTGTTTCTTTGATCCTCTTCCCTCCTCCTCCGGGTTCAAGCTAGCACTTGTTTGAAGGAATAATCTAGATCTAACCTCTAGACGTGGATCAACCGTAGAGACGAGGACATCATTCTTCGTGTGATCTCACAAATCAAAAGGTACACAATACTAAGTCTCTTATCATGTTATGATGTCTCCTCCTGACGATCCGTGGTGGGTTTGAAGTAGGATTAATTTTTGTTATTCCGCTGCGTTACCTACGTCAAAACCCAACATATTAAGATCTCATTCTAAACATATAAATGTATCTTCTTAAATGCTAAAACCTAGAGAGGGCTCTATCTTAAAATTTATAATATATATCCCTTTAAAATGCCACTTATTTTGGTTTCTTCGTCGATTGAATGACTCGGGGTGTCACCATGTGTCCTCAACAACATACCAATGACAAGTGTGGGAGTTACTTTGAAATAACTTCAGGTTTCGTTCCTCTAAGTTACCTAAAAAAGGCCCAAAACGAATGAAAACTCGATAATTGTACGAGTTTAGCATTGAAATGTTCCCCCAGCATGCCAAATATGATTTAATGTTCTATTTGTGTCATTTTAACAAGACAGGGGGTTTTGAGGTGACACCCAATTGTGGGACTTGAACACCGAGGGATAAGGGTGTAACCGACTATCGACATTGTAAGACTTGACGTTGTGAAAAGTCACCATGTGTTGTAAGTATCCAAATTGGTCTTAGCAGGCCACATAGTGTTAGTATGTGTTGAATGGTGGCACACATGAGATGCATAAACGTCAATCAAACTCAATTTGGGTAACGCGTACCCGTTGGAAACATTGTTCTTTCCCATTAACTACATCACCAACATAATTTTGTACCCAATTTGAGGACTTTGTGCCTCCCTTGTGTTTGTACCATGCATGGCAGTGTGCAGAACCACCAAAAACCCAAAAATATGCGTCTTTGAGTATTGACTTGATGGAGTATTAAGATCTCATTCTAAACATATACATGCATCTTCTTTAATGCTAAATCCTAGAGAGGGCTCTATCTCAAAATTTATAATATATATCCCTTTAAAATGTCACTTATTTTGTTTTATTCGTCGATTGAATGACTCAGGGTGTCACCATGTGTCCTGAAAAACATACCAATGACAAGTGTGGGAGTTACTTTGAAATAACTTCAGGTTTTGTTCCTCTAAGTTACCTAAAAAAGCCCAAAACGAATGAAAACTCGAAAATTGTACGAGTTCAGCAATGAAATGTTACCCTCGAATGCCAAATATGATTTAATGTTCTATTTGTGTCATTTTAACAAGACAGGGTGTTTTGAGGTGACACTCAATTGTGGGACTTGGACACCGAGGGATAAGGGTGTAACCGACTATCGACATTGTGAGACTTGACGTTGTGAAAAGTCACCATGTGTTGTAAGTATCGAAATTGGTCTTAGCAGGCCACATAGTGTTAGTATGTGTTGAATGGTGGCACACATGAGATGCATAGACGTCAATCAAACTCAATTTGGGTAACGCGTACCCGGTGGAAACATTGCTCTTTCTCATTAACTACATGACCAAAATAATTATGTACCCAATTTGAGGACTTTGCCTCCCTTGTGTTTGTACCATGCATGGCAGTGTGCACAATCTCCAAAAACCCAAAAATATGCCTCTTTGAGTATAGACTTGATGGAGTATTAAGGTCTCATTCTAAACATATGCATGTATCTTCTTAAATCCTAAACCCTGGAGAGGGCTCTATCTTAAAAGTCATAATATATATCCCTTTAAAATGCCACTTATTTTGGTTTCTTCGTCGATTTAATGACTCAGGGTGTCACCATGTGTCCTGAAAAACATACCAATGACAAGTGTGGGAGTTACTTTGAAATAACTTCAGGTTTTGTTCCTCTAAGTTACCTAAAAAAAGCCCAAAAATGAATGAAAACTCGATAATTGTACGAATTCAGCCATGAAATGTTCCCCCAGCATGCCAACTTGATTTAATGTCCTAATTGGTCTCAAAAAGCCACATAGTGTTAGTATGTGTTGAATGGTGGCACCCTGAGATGCATAGAACAATGTTCCAATGGGTACCCATTACCCAAATTGAGTTTGATTGATGTATATGCATATTATGGGTCCCACCATTGAAGACCTATTAACACTATATGACTTCCTAATACCAATTTGGAGACTTATGACACATGGTGCTTTTTCACAATGATAAGTCTAGCAATGTCGATAGCCGGTTGCAACCTATTCGTCGTTGCTCACTTTTGCTAGTTGGGTGTGACTTCAAATCTATCTGGATCATTTAAATGACATAATTGTATCTTGTATACACATTTGTCATGCATAGGGCACATTTCATGATTGAACACGTAAAATTCTCGAGTTTTCGTCCATTTTGGGCACTCTTAGTTTACTTAGAGAGATATAACTTGAAATATTTTAAAAATAACTCCCACACTTGAAAGTGTTATGTTATTCAGGACACATGGTGACTCCCTGAGTTAATCAATCAATGAACAAACAAAAATTAAATAAAATTTTACCGTGATAAGTATATTAAAAAATGAAATAGAGTGATCTCTAGGGTTTAGGATTATGGACATTATATTCAGATATTTAAAAGGAGATTTTAAGACACAGTCAAATCCATATGCAAAGATGCCGATACTTGTGTTTTCGGAGGTTGTACACACTGTCATTGCAATACCAATATAATAATAACCCAATAATACAAAATAAAATTTATTATGACACTGCACAACTGAAGAAACAAAAAAAAATTGTTACATAAAGATGGAGCCTTTAAATTATTTGTATTTGTGTGTAAAAATGTAGATAGTACTTTTTGAAAAATTTGAATATTGAAAATTTTGAATTGAGTTGTCCCATCCTCTTCATTACAAGCAACCACACAACACATTGACTTTTTCCCCGAAATTTTTCTCTCTCTCTCTCTCTCTCTCTCTCTCTATTTATATATATATATATATACATATATATATATATATCTTCAGTTTACCGAATTCAACTTCCCCTTCCATCTCTATCACAAATCCATGGCGGACCTAGAAGATACAGGCGTTGCGGAGCAGATTTCACCTTCCAAAGAAATCGAACAGGTGATTTCAGATCTAAACGAAGTTCCGATCGAGGAGGAGGTTAGTCCGGTTAATTTGGAAGTCCTTTTAACTTCAAATCCCCTCACTCTTGTCTTGAACCCAACCAAATCGAGGATCTAGCCCTCAAGAACCCGTAGGAGATGGTGGCTCCAAAACGGAAGAGGGAAACCCTAGCAAAACTGAAATTGGAGGAGGGGATTCACATGAAGAGGCAAAGGAGGCACACCCTAACTCCACCAACGCAATTGGTAGACAAATATGGGTAGATTCAACAAAAGTCATTCCTTTATAAATGGTTGAAGGACCACAGTTCGAGGATGCTAGTGGAATAATCCAATTGGTCGATGCTGCTGCCTCAGTTGAGAAGAGAAAGAATCCAATGACGGAAAACATTGAGAGGAAGAACAAAGCCAAAAAAATCTCATCTTTCTTCTTGATATTAAGCAAGATACGATTATAAAGTCTCCATCTAGAGCCCTAGTAAAGCCAAGAATGACCCTATAGCATACCCCAAATGTTCTCAACTTTAGTACAAGTTCTGAAAATATGATTTTGGTCCAACATTTAAACCACAAAGGCTGCAAGTATCAATATCATTGAGGCTAGCATTACACAACAGTTTACCATGCATAATAGTGGAAAGAAAGCTGATAATCTTGTTTGGGACTCTTAAGTTTCCAAATGCTTACCCAACCACCAGATGAACAATGTCAATCCTAATGGAGTTGTAGGCTGTAGCAACTGTGAAGGTTCCAAAACTAGAACCTTTCCAAAAGGAATAGTCCAGGGTAGCACTCAAAGAGCGAATAATGATACTATAATATCACTTTTAGCCTCTTCATCGATGAGATGCACAATGGGGTTAATGTCCAATGCCCCTCCTCATTAATAAGGTCATAGACCTTCAAGTTGAGAAGACCAAGTTCAGAAGGAGGCCCCAGGGCTTTCTCCCCACACCACAAGTCATTCCACACATAATTATTAACGCCATTGACAATTCTCCATAGAAGATTATCTCTAAGGAAGGTTTTAGTCAACTAAATACATTTTTACACAGGAGAGCAGCCATCCTTGGCTTTAGCAGAACCTACATTGTAAATTTTAAAATACTTTTATTTTAATAATATTACACCAGAGTTCTTTTCCAAAGCTAACACGCCACCCCAACTTAGCAAGAAGAGGGAGGTTCAAAAATCTATCCTTTTTAACACCCAAACCACATCTCTCTTTAGATAGACAAACAATGTCCCAATTAACAAGTTGAATTTTTCTCTTCTCAGTCGGGTCCCCCCAAATAAAATCCCTGCAATTTTTATTAATCTTGTTGTACACACTAAAAGGGAGGGGTATAACCTGCATACTATAAGAAGAAAATGAAACAAGGACACTTTACAAAGCACCACTCTCCCTGCAACGGAAAACATTTATTTTCCAACTAGAGAGCTAAGATTCATCTTGGTGATGATATCAGCAACATTATTCTTATTAAAGGTAAAGTAATACAATTGGCGAGCCTTGAAAATTCAACTATTTTTTTAAAATGACTTATAGTCTTTTACTTCTTTCAAATTTATTTGTCATTTTCATACTTAAAACACAAACTGACATTGACACATTTGCATGTAATGAAAAGGGGTATCCCTTTTTTAGAATCTCCTAGATTTATGTTGAATTAAAAGATACAAAGTTGCTATCTTGATTGATTTTTTTCCCTTGCAAATGGTGGAAGTAGGGTTAGATTGAGTGAAAAAAAAACTAAAATCGTGAAAGAAAACTCGTGAAATGGTATGTTGTCATTATGTTGTCGGTTATCCCTCCAATCGTAGCGGTTAGAGGTCAATTGATCTCGGGCGGGCTTCCCTATGTATGTTTGAATCTTAGCGGTTAGCAAACGACTAGTTATATCATTGGTGAATCTTGAAAATCCAACTATTTCTTTAAATTGGCTCATGGTCTTCCTTTTTCCAAGATTGTTTGGCTCTGTTCATACCTACCACGCACACACTGGCATTTACACATTCACATGTAATGAAGGAATGTGATATTTAAGAATTAGAGTAAAACCTCGATAACCAATTGAATAACAATTCTATGGATATTGCAGAAAAAGTACCTATAACCTAATACACCCAAAAAAAAACTCGGTTTCTCCAAAAAGACAAAAAAAAAACCTCGGAAACTTAATTCACAACAGACAAAAAGGATAGCTGTAGAATATAGCAACTAAGTCAAATGGCTTATCATCTCTTTAACAATCGAGTTGGTATACTTCTTCCTTTGTTCAACTCAAGAGGCGCTTCGAAAGTTTAATGATTCGAGAACTCAGGAAGGAAGTTTAATTCTAGAGTTTTGGTTTAATCTGCGGACACCAAATACTTTATTAGAAATTTGAAGTATTTACACTAATTGGGGTTTAAGTCGAGAGACACCTTCTTGTATGCGTAAATCTATCACGATTGAACTGGAATTTACAAGCTATGTGGGGGATTGTTGTAAATAGCTTGTAAAAAGCTAAGAGTTTTTTGTCCCACATCTTGGAAAGTATAGTTATTGTTCACTTTATATATGGAAACACATTAATGCTATTAAAGTGAGTTAATAATAGAGTGGTTATCCTCTACAACTCGCACACGCACGCGCGCGCGCGCGCAAGGCATAATGTGGCGCTTTAGTGACGCTTTTGTAGGCGCACTTAGGTACTTTGGCGACGTGGCACGTGCGCGTGTGGCGTGAGTTAGTTTAACCAATAACTGTTTTTCCGTTTTATATTTTGTTGGTAGTTATGGCGGTTATTTTCGGCTGGTGAAGGGTTGTGTTGTTATAAACAGTCACAACTGTTATGAAAAAACACACCCTCTCATCCATGCACTTTCGTGAACTATAAATAAGCCAAACACCAGCATAATTTGTATCAGTTTAAAAAACATTTTCACAAAGAATTCTAGAGAACTTCTGCAGATTGATGGCTGTAGAACCGACGCGACTTGTTGTATCCTGGAGGGGAATCGCCAAAACCCGGCAGCATAGTGGGGGCGATTTATCCCTTAAAGAAAATGTTCATCGTGCCTCAAGTCCTGTTTTCATCCACCATCCATTATACTCGGCGTAACAATTTTAAGGGATAAAACGTACAACAATGGAGAGTGGAGGAAAGACTGCAACTTTCAAGATGAAGAATCAAGACTTCGTCAAACTAGACCGGTTTGATGGCATCAATTTCACCCGTTGGCAAGACAAGTTGATGTTTCTACTCACTGCATTGAAGGTGGCATACGTTCTGGACGAAAATTTGCAGCCAATACCAGAACCAAAGGACGACGACACTGACGAACTAAAAGCGCAGCGAACGAAGAGGGAGGAGGACGAACTGGTTTGCATAGGACACATTCTCAACGCACTGTCGGATCGTTTATACGGTCTATTCACATCAGACAAGTCACCAAGCAAAATATGGAAGACGTTGGAGAACAAATACAAGTCTGAAAAGCAAGGATCTGATAAGTTTCTTATTAAGAATTTTTTTTATTTTACTATGGATGATAGTTCTCCCATTCTCGATCAGGTTTACGAATTCCAAATCCTCGCTAATAAACTTCGAGATCTCAAGATTGTTGTTTCAGATGAGTTGTTAGCGGGTGGTATTATTGCTAAACTTCCTGAAAGTTGGCATAAATACATGAAGGAACTTCTTCACACAACAGAAGACTTCAACCTTGAACAACTTCAGAAACATCTTCGAATCGAAGAAGAAACTCAAATTCGGAAAAGAAACCTGGCGGGTCTTTCTAGTTCTAAAGTGAAATTCGTGGATGACTAAGGTAGAGCGGGAAAGAAGAGGAAGTTCGATGAAACCGGTTCCAATCCAAACGGTGCTACCAAGAAAACAAGAAGAATATGAAATGTTTCAATTGCGTCAAGAAGGGACACATCAAAAGGGAATGCAACAAGCCTAAGGTTCAGAATGGGAATTCCAAAGACAAGTCTAACGGAAATTCCAAACAGGCTAATGTCATTGAGAGTTCAGTTTCAAAATTAGTCGCCATGGTGTCCAACATGCATATTGGCATGATTATGGAGTTGGACATGGCGTCTGAAGATGCTTCTCATGATTGGTGGTATGATTCTGGTGCTACTGTCCATGTTTGTAACAACAGGTCGCTTTTTGTGCATTATGAAGAGACTCCCAACGAACGTGAAGTTCTTATGGGAAATCACAATGCAGCCAAGGTTCTCGGAAAGGGAAATATTTAAATCCAATTCACTTCCGGGAAGAAGTTGACCCTGCAAGTACTCGATCATACGGAGTACATGGGGTCCCACCAGGTTCCCTTCTTCCATATGACACTTGAACAGTGCCTTAGAGACCTCATACCTCTCTACCCTTGCCTGCTCTTGGAAGAGCTGCTTCAGATGCTCGATCATATCGACAGCATTCATGTTTTCGTGTTGCTTCTGAAGCTCAGAAGTCATGGTGCATAGCATAAGGCAGGCCTCATCATTAGCGTCATCAACACGCTTTTGATACGCCTTTAGGGCAGCAGGTGTTTGGTTCTCTGGACCTTCTGGAACATGCTCCTCTATTGCGTACAGTTTCTTCTCTTGCTTTAGAACAATTCTCAAGTTTCTGTACCAATCAAGAAATTTGGTTCCAGAGAGCTTGTCCTTCTCAAGGAAAGATCTTAGGGAATGTTGTGAACTCGATGAGTTGTTTGCCATTTGGAATTCTACAAAAGGAAAATACCCAAGTTTTAGTATTTGTGAATTTTTGACTATATTCAATAATGGCTAGTTTATCAAATATAGCTCCCACTATTTTTCTACAGATTAATAACCCTCAAGATATTAATGCGGAAAATATTCTTATATTTTCTAGAGGGCCAAGATCCATGTTTCATCTCCTTATGAGCTTGCTTTGCCAAGTCACCCATAATCTGACTACTTTAGGTAGGAACTGTAGGGTTTTGATTCATGGATGCGCAATGGAAACACAAACAATCATAAACCATGCAAAACCCTCCAAGGATCACAAGTCAAGAGACATAACGATGGTAAGGGAAGAAATCAATAACACACCTTAGGGTTCTCCTTTGACGATTTCAAACGCAAATTGTGTCACGTCTCTACGGTTGATCCACGCCTAGAGGTGAGATCTAGATCCTCCAAATCCCTTGTGCTAGCTAGTAAGAATGGAAGAGGAAGAAGAAATCGCCAAAAATGGAATGCCAAAGGTGGGGCGGCTCTCCTTTGGCCGACGGGTAGGGGCGGCAATCCCAATGGGGGGTTCGGCCCTCTTTTGGGACTTGCTCTCTCCTTGCTTTAGTCTCTCCTAATCTATCATATAGATGTGTGTTGTGTGTAGAGAGAAAAATAAGCTAGGAGTGTTCTTTATATAGTCCAACAACTCCTTGTCCTACTACATAAAGAACCCCTCTCATAATCCTACTCAAGTTCGGATTAGTCCCTTTTTGCAAAAAAAAATCCTAATCATGTCAATACATGGATTAGTTCTATTTGCAAATTAATCCTAATCATGTCTCTACATGAATTAGGCCCCCTTGGCATATCCTAATCATGTCTATACATGGATTAGTCCAACTTGCATATTAGTCCTACTAAGTTAGCAAGTTGTTGCCATTTGATCCTTCTAATTAATTAATCATATTAATTAATTATTTCCCAAGTCTAGTTCACCCCTATATGGCGTGTGACCCCATAAGTTTTATTTAGTTGGTAGTAACTATTTACTAATATGGAGCGGCCTCTAGCAAGACATCCATTCTAGCCAACAAATAGAATAGTCATCATGACAAACCTTGTGCAAGTAATTGTCTCATCCCTTTGTCCCAATATCCGGATTGGACACGAGACATACAAGTCACACGTATATCCAATCCATAGTTTCTAGATCCTGGGAATTGCCTTATTCGTGCAAATAACATCAATATCCCATATTGATTTATTTGAGTCTGGCCAGACATTTTATAAGCACTATCCCACGAGTGGCCTAGGATATTTGCTCCCGTTATGTGGGAGGGACAAATTCTATCTACGTCCACTACGATCTCTAAGCTTGCTTCTTATTTTATCCAGTACACGCCTTTATAACTACCGAGTTACAGTGTTGCGTTTAACGCTACCAAAATCACAATAATCCACAACTAGAATATCTAGTGACTTCAAGTCTAAGGATGACAATACCGTTGCACCGCGAGAAGCGCTTATGACTTAACATAACGTGTATGTAGCCTTCTCGGAGATGGGTCAATACAGTATACCATTACTCCTAATGCATACCCATGTATTGGATCATGATATCTCCATATCAATCCAACCCCATACTAGTCTATAGATGATTGTCCTATTAATCATTATAATCGACTAGGGATATTTAAGAATATAACACTTATATTCTAACAACTTCATTCATGTTAAAATATCTCCATATCGATAACATAATGAATCGTAAATCCATAAATGTCACAATTAATTGATTGCCTCTAGGGCAAAATTCCAACAGTCTCCCACTTGCACTAGAGTCAATCTCCTGCATCACATGCCTATTGATCTAGCGCGGCCCTCCACGCTTACACTGCGTAGAGGCGAGACATCCGCTGGTACTTTGCAAATATTCACATCTCCTCTATCAACAATTTGATTGAGATTGAATATTCTGAGTAAATGCATCTTATGCATTAATTTACTCAGTCCTCTATGTTAGAATCAGTGACTGAATCTTGCCTGGAACCTTTCCAGCTCACAGTCGCTCCCACTACGGCAAAACGCAAAACTCGACTTTATAATCTTAAATCTTCTTTGTTAGATTTGAAGTTCGCATCACTGTAACCCCTTACATTAAACTCTTCGTATCTTCCATTTATCAAAAATTCATCCTTTAGTCCTTCTCAAGTACTTAAGGATAATCTTGATAATTATCCAGTGACGCTCACCTGGATTTGACTGGTATCTTTGTGTCATGCCATATGACACATCTGGCCTAGTACATTCCATGGCGTATCTCGTGAATCTAATTCATACGGTCCATTCCCAATCTAATTGGAAAGACAATTAGTCTTCCAAAGACTAATTCCATGTGACATGGGTAAGAATCAATATTCTTTTCATGTTGAACCATTTCAACACCTTTGTCAATTTATGTACTATGACCTAAGCTATACAACCATCTTGATCTACCTCAATAGATCTTCACAAGTTGCTTCGCTTAAGTCTACCATTAGAAAGTCAACTCCCTAGTCAATCTGTGTAAGACTGCCAAGTAGGGGCAACATTCCTAATGATTAAGTATGTCTCCACATACAAGACCAGAAACATAACTATGCTCCCACTAACCTTCTTGTAAACACAAGTCTCTTCTTCAATTTTGATGGAATCAAACTCCTTTGATTGCATCATCAATTCGAAGAGTCCAACTCCTATAAGCTTGATTCAATCTATAAACAGATTGCTATAAGCAAGATACTAATGGATTTAAGCATCACAACTGGAAAAATTTCATTATAGTCTATACTATGAACTCACAAGAAATCCTTACCCAACCAATTGTCCCTTAAAGGTAATCATATTACCATCCATGTTGGTTTCCTCAAAACCCACTTGCACCTTTCAGGTGGTTCCACCAAAGTCCATACTTTGTTGGCATACATGGATTCCATTTTGCATCTCATGGCTCCAAGCCATTTCTGTGAGTATAGCCCACATCTGGCCATCTAATAGGTTGTAGGCTCATCTTGATGAGCAATATACCGCGGGTTATGATAAATCCTTATTTCTCTAGTCCCATGATATATCCTACCTAACCTGCGAGGTTCTTGTGTTATCTGAGTAGGTTGCTCCACAACACCTTATGATCCTGCTCATGTTCCATCAAAAAGATCAATGTTTTGTTGTGGTTCTTGAACTTATTCAAGTTTTACTGCCCTCCCACTGTTTCTATTAGAGACAATCTCTACCTAGAAACACTGTAGTTCGAGCAACAAACAGTTTGTTCTCGATTGGGTTGTAGAAATAATATCCTTTTCAGGATATCCCACAAAATATTTATCCGACTTGAGTCCAAGTTTATTTGTAAACTCTTTTACATAAACTTCATAACTCCAAATCATTATGAATAACATACTAGGACACTTCCTAGTCCATATCTCATATGGTGTTTTTCATAATCCTGTTTTGATGGAACAAGGTTAAGGGCAAAATTTGCTGTAATTAGAACATAGCCCCAAAAAGTAAACTGGAAGTTCTGTTTGACTCATCATGGACCGAACCATGTCCTACAAGGTCCGAACTCTCCTCTTAGACATTCCAAGCCCATGTGGCGTTTCTAGGAGGAGCGAGTTTTGGATCATATCCGACGCTCCCATAGATTCTTGTCAAACTCTTGACTCAAGTACTCTCCTCTATGATCCAATCGTAGAGCCCTAATACTTTTGCCAAGCTGGTTCTCTACTTCATTCCTGAATACTTTGAACAATTCAAAGGATTCTGACTTGTTTCTTCATAAGATACACAAATCCATATTTCTCTGATCCTATCAGTAAATATGATGAAGTACTGAAAACTATCTTTAGCTTTTCTGCTTAGCGGCTTTCATACATCAATATTTATGATTCCCAAAAGATCATATCTTTGCCTAATAAGTCTTACATGTCTCAAATGATTCAATAATCAAATGAGTTCTGGAAATCCATCCATATGGAGTTTTAGATATGTATCTCTTACTTACGAGGCCTAAATGATAATGCTAAAGATAAGTGAAGTTCATATCTTTATATGCAAACTTCTAGGTATTTATGTTATAGATGAAATTATCATGATCATGGATATAGAATCCACTTAGACAAAATTGTTTTACAATCATCCACATAATAATAAATGGAACAACATTTGTCCTTTATTATGATAAGGAGCTTTCTTGTCCAAACAAGAAACTATGATAATGGTCCTACTCATAGCTAGGACATGATCGCTTTTGTCTAATTCATGAACAATTTCTTAAAGGTAGAAATAATTCCCTACGGTTTACTCAGCAACCCTTTGCTTCATAGCCCCACATGTAGGATTATTTCTTCCTTATCCAATTGTCTTCGTCTCTTGAGATCCTCCACACTTCCATAAATGTGAGATCCTCATCTAGTATCATATACTTATGATGATGAGATAGACACTTTGATTTCTATAACAAAATACCTATATTGGAATTCATAATTCCTTTATTATTTACTTCCATGTACTTTGGGTAGTTTCTCTTCCTCTACACTACCTATGGGACTTCGAGGCACCTTGGTTTTAGCAACAGGCTTGCTTTATACCCATTAGGTCGGCGTAAACCATTTGCCCTTACCCATGCTGTTAACCATTAACAGCTTTGCCCATGCCCATTATGAGTGTTTTGTTTACTGATTTTTCAATCATATTGAGTAAATCAACTTTTAAAACAAAACTATAATTGCATCCAATGCAATTCTTGGTCCACTTTGGGTGAATAACTGTTTATTCTTTATCTATCTCATAGATAACTCCCGAAATCTAAGTTTTCAATCCTATTGCATTAACTTAGTTGCGTTTTACCTCTTGATCTAGCGGTCACACATCAAGTGTCGTCCCGTCATATCTTGATGAACCAAGTCGCCATAATTTGGCACGCACGAGCTTGATTGATCTCGACCATGACGAGTTATAAGCAAGAAAAACGCAAGGTGGAACAACACTTCAAACCTTTCATGTCTAGTTAGCTTCTTTAAATATATGATCATATCATATACCTCCATGTTCTCCTCTTGCTTCCAAAGCTCAGAGTTCATGGCAACTAACATGAGGCAAGTTAGATCCAAAGAACCATTCTTTGATGTTCCTTTCCATTAGGTTTTAGTGAGTTTTGGTAGTTGGTAGGAAGAGAGCTTTATGTTCTACTATTTACAACAATTTCCTTTTATTTGAGAACAATTCTCAGTTTTATACCAACCTAGATTCCAGACAACTCGTCCATCTTATGGAAATCTAGTCGTGTTTTTGTTTGTTTAATGCCATGGGTATTTAACACCAAAAGGATTATGCAAAGTTTGTGACGTTTTAACTATATTCAACAAGGATTTAATTTGTTAAATATAGCTCCCACTATTTTACTACGGATTAATAACCCTCAAGATATTAATTCGGAAAATATCCTTATATTTTCTAGTGGGCCAAGATCCATGTTTCATCTCCTTATGAGCTTGCTTTGGCAAGTCACCCATAATTTGACTACTTTAGGTAGGAACAATTCCAATTGCATCCCTTATGCAACTCTTGGTTCAATTGGGCAAATAACTCCTTATTTATCCATCCATATGGATAATCCCAATTGATTGCCTCTAGGTTTCTTAATCATATTAATAGCCCAGTTGTGTTCAACCTCTTATTTAAAAAATTGCACATTGTTACGTGCCATCGCATTCCATCATTATGAACCAAGTCGCCATGCTTTGGCCCGCACGAACTTGATAAATAATGATGATAATGAGTGTTTAAATAACGAGAAGGCAAGAACACAATATTTGAATTTTGAGGGATTTTAAATTCAATTTTAATTATTTTGTTGATCAATATCAACTAATCTATCTATTTGAGTTTGGGCACAACTCCAAATAATAGATCCGGGTTGTCTAATTATCTTATTATCCTAATTGCATGCATCATCCATACACCAACCACACAATAATAAGACAATAAAGTAAACAACCACAAAACAGAAATTAAACGTGATGTGGATATGGCCTTTTCTAGACTAAGATAATTCCAAGCCAATGGAATTATCTATGAACCCTAAGAGCAAACACATCTCCATGCGTCTCGATCTTTTGGTCCATCCTTCATAGTCATGTGGAATGCTCCATGCTCCATCTTCTGTGGCTCCTTTTGGCTTTGGGCTTCTTTTCTTCAATCTTTGCTAACAATCTACTCTATCTAGCACTAGCTAATAACTATACTAAATAAAATAAATCTTACAAGTTGAGAAAGAAATAGCTCGCAGGCCATAAAACCCTAATTAATTATTACAATTAATTGATCAGCTCGCAGGCCGTAAACCAAACCACAAAAATTAAACATTCACATCAAACCACATCCTAAGGCCATATCCAATCACCATGCGAATTGCACATAAACAGTTAAAATCCAATTTTAACGCGCTTGGTCAATTTTAATTGATTTTAGGATATTCTAGGGTTAAAACGATCCATGGGGCCCAACAATCCAATTACCCGGGCCCAAAAGTGAACCGCAAGGCCCTAGGGCCGGCGGGCCCCTAGCCCACGCGGCTAGACCGCGGGCTAGGGCAGCCCCGGCCCCTAAGGCGGCCTTGCTTGGGCGGCAAGCAAGAGGGGCAGTCCCTTTAGGGGGGCCGAACCTCTTAGGGAGTTGTTTCCAAAACAACTCCCTTGCTTGGTGCCCAAGTTCGGTTGTTTCCTTGTTTGGGAAGAACTCCTTCTTCCCCAAGGATGCCCAAACCCTAGATCTAAGATCCTAAAATTTCTCAAACTCACTAATTCATGCATCCAATGCAAAAACTAGATCTTGTTATATCATATTATTGACAAATTGCATCACATGCCTGATTTGTCTTGTTTTACGCGATAAACAAACAATTTAAGGTGTAAAACAACTAAAACGTAACACATAAACCACGTTTATGCTCTACAACCAGGCTCTGATACCACTGTAGGGTTTTGATTCATGGATGCGCAACGGAAACACAAACAATCATAAACCATGCAAAACCCTCCAAGGATCACAAGTCAAGAGACATAACGATGGTAAGGGAAGAAATCAATAACACACCTTAGGGTTCTCCTTTGATGATTTCAAATGCGAATTGTGTCACGTCTCTACGGTTGATCCACGCCTAGAGGTGAGATCTAGATCTTCCAAATCCCTTGTGCTAGCTAGGAAGAATGGAAGAGGAATAAGAAATCGCCAACAATGGAGTGCCAAAGGTGGGGCGGCTCTCCTTTGGCCGACGGGTAGGGGCGGCAATCCCAATGGGGGATTCGGCCCTCTTTTGGGACTTGCTCTCTCCTTGCTTTAGTCTCTCCTAATCTATCATATAGATGTGTGTTGTGTGTAGAGAGAAAAATAATCTAGGAGTGTTCTTTATATAGTCCAACAACTCCTTGTCCTACTACATAAAGAACCCCTCTCATAATCCTACTCAAGTTCGGATTAGTCCCTTTTTGCAAAAAATAGTCCTTATCATGTCAATACATGGATTAGTTCTATTTGAAAATTAATCCTAATCATGTCTCTACATGAATTAGGCCACCTTGGCATATCCTAATCATGTCTATACATGGATTAGTCCAACTTGCATATTAGTCCTACTAAGTTAGCAAGTTGTTGCGATTTGATCCTTCTAATTAATTAATCATATTAATTAATTATTTCCCAAGTCTAGTTCACCCCTATATGGCGTGTGACCCCATAGGTTCTATTTAGTTGGTAGTAACTATTTACTAATATGGAGCGGCCTCTAGCAACACATCCATTCTAGCCAACAAGTAGAATAGTCATCATGACAAACCTTGTGCAAGTAATTGTCTCCTCCCTTTGTCCCAATATCCGGATTGGACACGAGACATACAAGTCACACTCGTATATCTAATCCTTAGTTTCTCGATCCTGGGAATAGCCTTATTCGTGCAAATAACATCACTATCCCATATTGATTTATTTGAGTCTGGCCAGACATTTTATAAGCACTATCCCTAGAGTGTCCTAGGATATTTGCTCCCGTTATGTGGGAGGGAAAAATTATATCTACGTCCACTACGATCTCTAAGCTTGCTTCTTATTGTATCAAGTACACCCCTTTATAACTACCCAGTTACGGTGTAGCGTTTAACGCTACCAAAATCACAATAATCCACAACTAGAATGTCTAGTGACTTCAAGTCTAAGGATGACAATACCGTTGCACCGCGAGAAGCGCTTATGACTTAACATAAAGTGTATGTAGCCTTCTCGGAGATGGGTCAATCCAGTATACCATTACTCCTAATGCATACCCATGTGTTGGATCATGATATCTCCATATCAATCCAACCCCATACTAGTCTATAGATGATTGTCCTATTAATCATTATAATCGACTAGGGATATTTAAGAATATAACACTTATATTCTAAGGACTTCATTCATGTTAAAATATCTCCAAATCGATAACATAATGAATCGTAAATCCATAAATGTCACAATTAATTGATTGCCTCTAGGGCACAATTCCAAAAGGAACAATTCCAATTGCATCCCTTATGCAACTCTTAGTTCAATTGGGCAAATAACTCCTTATTTATCCATCCATATGGATAATCTCAATTGATTGCCTCTAGGTTTCTTAATCACTTTAATTGCCTAGTTGTGTTCAACCTCTTATTTAAACAATTGCACATTACTAGCTTGTGCCATCACATTCCATCATTATGAACCAAGTCGCCATGCTTTGGCACGCACGAACTTGATAAATAATGATGATATTGAGTGTTTAAATAACGAGAAGGCCAGAACACAATATTTGAATTTTGAGGGATTTTAAATTCAATTTTTATAATTGTTTTGTTGATCAAAATCAACTAATCTATCTATTTGAGTTTGGGCACAACTCCAAATAATAGATCCGGGCTGTCTAATTATCTTATTATCCTAATTGCATGCATCAACCATACACCAACCACAAAATAATAAGACAATAAAGTAAACAACCACAAAACAAAAATTAAACGTGATGTGGATATGGCCTTTTCTAGACTAAGATAATTCCAAGCCAATGGAATTATCTGTGAACCCTCAAAGCAAACACATCTCCATGCATCTTGATCTTTTGGTCCATCCTTCATAGTCATGTGGAATGCTCCATGCTCCATGCTCCATTCTTTGTGGCTCCTTTTGGCTTTGGGCTTCTTTTCTTCAATCTTGGCTAACGATCTACTATATCTAGCGCTAGCTAACTTCTATACTAAATAAAATAAATCTTACAAGTTGAGAAAAAAAATGCCACGAAGGCCATAAAACCCTAATTAATTATTACAATTAATTGATCAGATCGCAGACCGTAAAAACAAAACACAAAAATAAACATCCATATCAAACCACATCCTAAGGCCATATCCAATCACCATGGGATTTGCCCATTAACAGTTAAAATCTAATTTTAACGCGCTTGGTCAATTTTAATTGATTTTAGGAATTCTAGGGTTAAAACGGTCCATGGGCCCAAAACAGTGAACCCCAAGGCCCTAGGGCCGGGCCGGCCCCTAGCCCACGCGGCTAGGCCGCGGGCTAAGGCCGCCAGGCCCCTAGGGCGGCCAAGACTTGGGCGGCAAGCAAGAGTGGCGGTCCCCATGGGGGGGCCGAACCTCTATAGGGAGTTGTTTCCAAAACAACTCCCTTGCTTGGTGCCCAAGTTTGGTTGTTTCCTTGTTTTGGAAGAACTCCTTCTTCCCCAAGGATGCCCAAACCCTAGATCTAAGATCCTAAAATTTCTCAAACTCACGAATTCATGCATCCAATGCAAAAATTAGATCTTGTTATGATAGATTATTGACAAATTGCATCCCATGCTTGATTTGTCTTGTTTTACGCGATAAACAATCAATTTAAGGTGTAAAAAAACTAAAACGTAGCACATAAACCACGTTTATGCTCTACGACATGTGGATCTGATACAACTGTAGGGTTTTGAATCATGGATGCGCAACGGAAACAATAATTAACCATGCAAAACCCTCCAAGGATCACAAGTCAAGAGACATAACGATGGTAAAGGAAGAAATCAATAACACACCTTAGGGTTCTCTTTAGATGACTTCAAACGCGAATTGTGTCACGTTCTCTATAGTTGATCCACGCCTAGAGTTGATTTCTAGATCTTCCTGTCCTTGGTGCTAGCCCGGAAAGAGGAAGAGGAAGAAGAATCATGCAAAACGAGACAAACCAAAGGAGGTTTCGGCCTCCTTTGGGGCCGACGGGGACGGGCGGCGGGCTAGGTTGGCGGCGGCTCCTCTAGCTGGTTGCTCTCTCTCCTTTTTGTTCTCTCCTACTCTTGTTATGATCAATTATGAGCATAATTTGTGGGAATGAAGGAAGGAAGGTCCTTTATATAGCCCAACAACTCCTTGCCAACTACCTAAAGGACTTATTGTAGTCCTACTAGAATTCAATTTAGTCCCTTCCTTGCAAATTAGTCCCTACAAAGTTTGCAAGGTTTTTCAAAGTGATCCTTCTAATTAATTAATCCAATTAATTAATTCCCAAATCTAGTTCAACTATATATAGCGTGTGACCCCATAGGTTCTATCTAGTTGGTAGCAACTATTTGCTAACATGGAGCGGTTTCTAGCAAAACATCCATTCTAGCCAACTAATAGAATAGTCATCTAGACAACCTTTGCACAAGTAATTGTCTCATCCCTTTTTCTCTATATCCGGATTGGACACGAGACATACAAGTCACACTCGTATATGCAATCTATAGTTTCTCGATCCATGGGAATAGCCTTATTCGTGCAAATAACATCAATATCCTTTATTGATTTATTTGAGTCTGGCCAGATATTCTATAAGCACTATCCCTCGAGTGGCCTAGGATATTTGCTCCCGTTATGTGGGAGGGACAAATTCTATCTACATCTACTACGATCTCTAAGCTTGTTTCTTATTGTATCCAGTACACGCCTTTATAACTACCCAGTTACGGTGTAGCGTTTAACGCTACCAAAATCACAATAAGCCACAACTAGAATATCTAGTGACTTCAAGTCTAAGGATGAAAACACCGTTGCCCCGCGAGAAGCGCTTGTGACTCAACATAACGTGTATGTAGCCTTCTCGGAGATGGCTCAATCCAGTGCGACATTACCTCTAATGCACACCTATGTGTTGGATCATGATATCTCCATATCAATCCAACCCCATACTAGTCTATAGATGATTGTCCAATTTAATTATTATATTGGACTAGGGATATTTACGATAAACAACACAATTGTAAATCTAAGGACTTCATTATATTAAATATCCAATAAATAATAAATGAATTTCTAGCCACAAATAAATTCATACTAAACTAGATTGCCTCTAGGGCATCTATTCCAACACATTAATATTAACCATCACCTACTACCCAACATGAACCCTGTTTGAGAATGTTTCTTCCTTCTAGGAGGCTTGATCATACCCAAGAAGGGCAAGACCCTTTACCATCTTGCCAAATAGTAGATCTAGGGAAGTGGGCAGCTTTGAGGAATTTATGACACAAGTTGTTTGGAGAGTTAGCTATTCTCCAAACCTGTTTAGATTGAAGAACCCGGTTGTAAGCTTTTAGCTCCCTTATTCCAATACCCCCTTCTCTTTTTAACCTAGTAATTTTCCGCCAGGCCACCCAGTTCACTTTGCGCTCATCAGGACCACCACCCCACCAGAAGCATCTGATAGATTTTGTGATTTTGTTGCAAAGAGAGATAGGAATGTTAAGACAAGACATAGCATAAGAGGGGATGGCAAGGACTACAGCCTTGATGAAAGTTTCCCTGCCTGAAGGTGAGAGGAGAAGCTGTTGCCAACCGTGCATCTTCTTTGCAGCTTTAATGTAGAGATAATCAAGTCCTTCCCTCTTAGATTTACCCCAGAGTGCACGGAAGCCTAGATATTTCATGTCATTGGTGAGGGCTTTAACTTGAAGAAGATCCAAGATAGCATGTTTAGTAGAAGGATCAGTATTTGGAGAGAAGAGAGCTCCTGATTTATCAAGATTAAGATGCTGGCTAGAAGCTTTACCAAAGTCCTTCAGGGTGTTCCACGTACTAATAGCTTTCTCTATGTTTGCTTGTAAGAAGAAAATGGCATATAGGAGGTGGTAAATAGGCATTCCAGCTCTACCAACCTTCACACCCTTGATAATGTTGTTCTCCTTACTTCTTTGAATTATTCTAGATAAGGAATCCATAACAAGCACAAAAATATAAGGTGAAAGTGGGTCACCTTGTCTTATCCCAGCTTTTGGGATCACAACACTCGTTTCCACCCCCATTGAGAATGATTCTATATTCCAATGTAGTAATACATGTCAGTACCCTTTGAACCAAGATTTGGGAGAATCCCATTTGAAGCGGAAGGGCTTTGATGAAATCCAACTCGATTTTGTCATAAGCCTTATGTATATCAATCTTGAAGGCAAAGTCTCCTTGCTGTCCTTTCTTCTTGTGAGTGATGAAGTGTAGGAGCTCCTGTGTCATGATGATATTGTCCTGAATAGCCCTTTGTGGGATGAAAGCTGGCTGGTTTTGCAATACTAAGTTTGAGAGGAGGATTTTCAATCTATTTGCAATCAGTTTATAGATGATTTTGTAACCAAACGTGCATAAG
Organism: Linanthus parryae; assembly: GCA_023055425.1. Lineage (NCBI taxonomy): Eukaryota > Viridiplantae > Streptophyta > Magnoliopsida > Ericales > Polemoniaceae > Linanthus > Linanthus parryae. Next base: position 132,331,071 of record JALGPY010000001.1, read on the forward strand.
GAGATAGGTCTAAAGTGTGCAACACTAGTGGGTTTTTCAACTTTTGCGATGAGAAACAAATTGGTAATGTTCATACACTTGAGAAGGAAGCCAGAAGTAAAGAATTGGATCACAGTGGTGCACAGCTCTTCCTTCACAGTTTGCCATTGTGACTGGTAAAACAGCCATTGGAAACCATCCCAGCCTTTGTGAGCACCCATTTGAAAAACCACCTTTTAAATTTCAGCATTTTTAGGAGTAGCCATCAAGCTATCATTCATAGCTTCAGTCACTTGGAGAGGGACATCATCTAAGAAGCTAGTAAAATTTCTTGTATCATCATTTTTATAGACTGCTGTGAAGTACTCTTTGAAGGCTAGATTGATATCTTCAGAGTTCAACCACACACCATCTAAGTTCTGAATTTTGTGAATTTGGTTTCTGTGTCTTCTATAAATTATATATAGGTAGAAGAATCTCGTATTCTTGTCCCCTTCTTTCAAGAATTGGACTCTTGACCTTTGTTTCCAGTGAAGCTCTTCCTTTTGCCATAGCATATCCAGCTCTTTTTGGAGATTATTCTGAAGCTCCCATTTGTGTTACAGAGTGTTAATCTTGTTGACAGACAGCAAGTTGTTGTTCAACTTTAGCAATTTGCCTTTTAGTATTACCAAGTTCATTCTTGCACCAAAAACTTAACTTTCTTCTACATTCAGCTGGTTTTCTGCCCAACACCTGATGTGATACAGAGAATGAGAGGAATGAAATCAATCTTTTCAATATGCCGATGTACAATTATATATACACTAATTACAGTAGTTAGCCCTAGGGACGATAGTGCAAATTCACAAAACTATGGGTGTCCTACACGCCCCCGCAAGATGGAGGACCGAGAGTGAACTCCAATCTTGGAACGGAATGGCAAGAAGAGTGTGCGGGAGAGTGCTTTGGTGAGACAGTCCGCCAGTTGATCAGACGACGAGATACTCGAAATGCGAAGTTGGCCAGCCTGAACTTGTTCACGCACGAAATGAAAATCAATTGCAATGTGCTTCATTTTGGAGTGAAACACCGGATTAGAGCAGACGTAGGTTGCACCAACATTGTCACAGTAGATAACCAGAGCAGAGGTACTCCGAATGCCAAGTTCAGACATAAGAGAACACATCCAACGAACCTCAGCAGTAGCAGTAGCAACAGCCTGATACTCTGCTTCAGTGGAGGAGCGGGCGACAGTGCGTTGTTTGCGAGAACACCAGGAGATAGGAGAACCGCCAAGATAAACAATGAAGCCAGAAGTAGAGGAATAATCATCACGATTTCCAGCCCAATCAGCATCCGAAAAAGCATACACGGTGCAGGGTCCGCGTCGAAGGAGAATGCCCAGATCAGTAGTTCCCTGGAGATAGCGTAAGAGGCGCTTGACAGCATTCCAGTGAACTGTAGTGGGTCGGTGCATGAACTGAGAGAGCTTGTTGACGGCAAAAGCAATGTCTGGACGAGTAAGCAGTAGATACTGTAGGCTTCCCACGGCCATGCGATATTCTCGCGCATCCGAAAGCTCGGTACCACAAGTGAGTGTGAGGGGGGTGGAGGTATCCAAGGGTGTTTGAACCGAGTTGGCTAAGGCCATTCCCAAACGCGACAATAAGTCCTGAATGTACTTGACCTGAGAAAGGAGTAGACCATCTGGATGCGGAAGAACCTCAACCTCAAGAAAATAGGAAAGATTACCAAGATCCTTGAGTGAGAATCTACTGGATAAAAAATCAATGAAGCTCTGCACGACGGAGGAGTCAGACCCTGTAATGATGATGTCATCCACATAGACAAGTAGATATAAAGTAACACGACTCTGGCGAAATATAAATAGTGAGGTATCGGCACGAGAGTTGACGAAACCCTGCTGAACAAGAAAAGATAGCAGCTCCTCATACCAGGCACGTGGAGCTTGTTTGAGACCATAAATTGCCTTTCGGAGCTTGCACACATGATTTGGAAGATCTTGATTAATGAAACCCGGTGGTTGTGCCATAAATACATCCTCATGCAAAGTGCCCTGCAGAAAAGCATTATTAATGTCAAGCTGTTTCAGGGGCCATCCCTGGCTGATGGCAAGTGTGAGAATAAGGCGTATGGTGGGTGGTTTAACCACAGGGCTAAACGTGTCATGGTAATCAATGCCCGGACGCTGATGGAAGCCCTTAGCCACTAGGCGGGCTTTGTACCGGTCAACAGAGCCGTCAGGCTTGTATTTTGTCCGAAACACCCACTTACACCCAACAAGATTCTGATTGGGAGATGGAGGTACCAAGTCCCAAGTCTGGTTCCTCAGTAGGGCATCGAACTCATTCGCCATAGCAGTCCGCCACTGAGGATGCCGAAGAGCCTGATTAGCAGTAGTCGGTTCGGTGTCTGAGAAGGAGTGGGGTAACTCGGCGGTGAACGAGTATTTGGAGGGACGAGAGGGAAGTGTCCCATCCTTCGAACGGGTTACCATAGAATGAGGGGGAGGGGGAGGAGCGGGTGTTGCTATGGGAGGGCGAGGTCGGCGACTGAAGTGGTGTGGAAAGGGTGCAATAAGACCGCGAGACGGAGGAACATGGGGAGTAGGTGGTGGGGCCGATGCTTGAGGCGCAGGTGCCAGTGGCAGTGACGAAGGTGGGGAGGGAACTGGAAGGATAGTGGTGGTAGGACCAACCCAGCTAGAAATAAGATTGGATGGAGAGGGTAAAGGGGAAGATGTGGGCTGACTGGAGAACGGAAACAATGATTCATCAAACTGGACGTGACGAGACGCATAAAGACGATGGGAGTCAGGCTCGAGGCATAGGTAGGCGCTCTGAGTGAGCGAATAGCCGAGAAAGACACAGGGAAGAGATCGATCATCCAGTTTATGAGAGGAGTAGGGGCGCAGCCAGGGGTAGCACCGACAACCGAAAACACGAAGTTTAGTGTAGTTGGGCTTGTGTCCAAAGATGAGCTCAAAGGGAGAGCGCATTTTGAGCGAGCGAGTGGGAAGGCGATTAATGAGATAGACAGCAGTGGCAAAGGCGTGAGGCCAGTAGAGGGCCGGCATGGAGGCATGATGGAGAAGGGCTAGCCCAGTCTCAACTATATGTCGGTGACGCCGTTCAGCATACCCATTATGTTCAGGGGTATGGGGTGGAGTGGTAAGGTGAGAGATGCCGTTCAGAGCAAAGTAATCGCGAAGTGCGATATACTCCATGCCATTATCAGAGTAAAGAGTGTTGATAGTGCGAGAGAAGTATTTTTCAACTAAAGCACGAAATCGAACAAATATGTCAGAGAGTTGAGACTTTCGCTGCATGGGATATAACCATATGTATTTTGAGAAATGATCAATAAAGACGACATAGTATTTTGATCCATCATGAGAAAGAACTGGAGATGTCCATACATCAGAAAAAATAAGTTCAAGCGGTCGAGTAGACCGAAGACTAGAATCATGGAAAGGTAATTTATGACTCTTCGTGCAACTGCACGCGTTACATGATAAAGACTCTAAAGAACTACTAATTGGAAGCGATGATTGAGACACTACTGCGCGAAAGATGGGGCCAGCTGAATGACCGAGACGATGATGCCAGGAAGCGAAGGATGGACGAGACTCAGATATGAAGGTCGTTGGAGAAGAGGTGGACGAAGAAGCTGGCCACTCATAGATGCCATCTTTAAGTGGACCAGTGAGTAGAGGTGTCCCCGTAGTGCGATCCTTCAAGACAAAACCAGAAGAGGAAAATTCAGCTTGAAGATCATGAGACGTACAAAGTTGGGAGACAGATAGAAGGTTACGCTTAATAGAAGGAACACATAGTACATGAGAGAGATGAAAGGTACGAGAAGAGGAAGGAAGAGACACCGAACCAGTATGTGTGATAGGTAGTCCTGTCCCATCACCAATCATGACATCCTCTGACTGAGAATAGGGCTGATGTAAAGACAAATTCTCCAAATCTGCAGTGATGTGGTGAGTGGCACCACTGTCAAGGAGCCACGATGTAGGCTTTCGTGCGGCCGGAGGAGTTGTGGCAAAGTGTGCTCGTGGCTGCCATGTGGTTGATCTAGAGGAGGACGATCGAGACCCATGGAGGGGAGCACCCTGACCTATTTATGGGCTCCCAGACTGCTAAAGGAGCCAACCAAACTGTGGACACTGTCGAATGCGGTGTCCCTGAACTCCACATCCCTGGCAACGACCCAGAAAGGGGCGCGCATGTGCCCGCTGTGAAGGAGCCGGGTACCTAGTCGGAGGTTGGCCGAGAACTGAGAACGTGTCGGTAGGCGGCTGGGATGGCTGATGGGTTGGCTGAGGAGCACCACGACCTCGTCCACGACCACGAGGCGGACCAAAGGTAGGATGAGCAGAGATCGGTGTATGAGTTCCAACAGTAGGCGTTGCCCTGGCAAGAGCAAGTTCCTTATGAGTAAGTTTTTCAAACAGCTCCTCGTAACTGATGTCCGTCTCTCTGGCCTTGATAGCCTCCACGACAGGTAAATACACCTCATTCAACCCATCAAGAATACGATCAACAAGATCAAGTTCATCCATGGGCCGTCCAAGCAAGGCCAATTCGTCAGCTTTCTGCTTGACAAAGTGCATAAACTCGGCAATTGTGCGATTTCCCTGTAAATGGCGTCTGAGATGCTCTCTGATTTGACTTATGTGACTACGGGACGGCTTGGCATAGATATTATGGAGAGTGGTCCATATCTGTGTTGAAGTCTCGCCCCGAGAAACATGGGCTAGCACGGCTGATGACAAGGTGCTAATGAGAAATGCAAAAACCAATTGATCCTGACGATACCAGGAATCATATGCCGGATTCGGAGCAGCTTGCACATCGCCAGTAATTAGAGAAGACTCTGAGGATTCAGAGGTGGCTGTGACATTGGTAGGCAGCGGTGTAGTCGGTTTGGGCACTGCAATGACCTTTGAAGGGGGAGGGACAGTACCATCGACATAGCCGATAAGCCCATGGCCACGGAGTGTCGCCTGAACGTTAAGCTTCCAGGCCATGAAATTGGTCGGTTCCAGCTTGTGGACAGTGGGAGGGGCGTTGATGACGACGAGGTGCTTGGTGGAATCGGAAGGATCGGGAAGCATCTTGGGTATAGCAGCAATTGAAAATATCGTACAGAAACTGGTACGAAGGTTGAGGGTTGTGCCTTGCTTGCAACTGGGCAAGTTTGTGGCGCTGGTGAAGAAACAACAGGTTGAGTCCGGCAGTTGTAGGTTTGACGGCCTGGAAGTGAGGGTTGTCGATCGGAGAGCAGGGACGTAGGTGGGCTGTTTGATCGACGCTGAGTGCAAAGCGTTCGATCGGTGCACTGGAGTGCGAGAGAAGAGGCGACGCAGTGAGCGACGGAGGAGAGATGAGATCGCCGACGGCTTGAGCGACGACGGTTACAATTTTTCAAGTGGGATCGAGTGCTCTGATACCATGTGATACAGAGAATGAGAGGAATGAAATCAATCTTTTCAATATGCCGATGTACAATTATATATACACTAATTACAGTAGTTAGCCCTAGGGACGATAGTGCAAATTCACAAAACTATGGGTGTCCTACACCTGACCACCCCTGCCAGCAGCATTTTTATTTTGGGTCCAGGCTTGTCTAATAACTTCAGCACATTGTTCTTCAGCTAGCCATTTTTCTTCAAATTTGAAAGGTAAACTTTCTCTTTTGAGGATTGGGGTCAGTATGGATAATGACAGGGGAATGATCAGATCCTCTGAAAGTTCAAGCTTGACCTTGATGCTTGGCCAAGTCTCCAGACCTTTAGAATTAGTGAACACCCTATCCAGTAGCTCTCTAACATGGCCAGCTAGCCTTTTGTTTGACCATGAGTAATCATTTCCTTCACCTGGTATTTCCACCAAGTTACAGCTATTGATAAAACCCATAAAGCTGTCAAGAACTAGAACCTTTCTAAAAAGGAGAGTCTAGGGTAGGACTCAAAGAGAGAATAACAATACGATGAATATCACTTTTAACCTCTTCATCGATGGGGTTAATGTCCCAGACCCCCTCCTCATTAATAAGGTTAGAGACCTTCAAGTTGAGAAGGCCAGGTTCAAGTGGAGGCCACAGGGCTTTCTCCGCACACCACCAGTCATTCCACACAAAAAAATTGGCGCCTTGCCAATGCTCCATTTAAAGATTATTTCTAAGGAAGATGTTAATCAACATAATATCTTTCCACACAAAAGAGGAGCCAGCCTTGTCTTTAGCAGAATTTAAATTATAATTTCTCAAATACTTCTTTCTACTAACATTAATACACCAGAGTTATTTGCCAAAGCTAACAACCCAATCCAGCTTGGCAAGAAGAGCCATGTTCTGAAATCAAGTCTTTTTAACACCCAAACCACCTTTCTCCTTAGAAAGACAAACAATGTCCCAATTAACGAGGTGAATTTTTCTCTTCTCAGTGTGTCACCCCAAATAAAATCAATGTATATCTTATCAATCTTGTTGCACATACTAACATAGAGGGGTAAAACATGCATACTGTAAGAAGGCAAGGAAGCAATGACTCTTTTATAAAGCACCACTCCCCGGCAATGGAAAGCATTTTTCTTTTCCATCCAGAGAGCCTAAGATTTATCTTGGTAATGATATCAGCATCATTATTCATAATAAAGGACAAGTAATTTAATTGGCGAGCCTTGAAAATTCAACTATTTTTTAAAATCGACTTACAGTCTTTACTTTTTTCAAATTTATTTTCCATGTTCATACACATTGACGCATTTTCATGTAATGAAAACGAAGCATCTACTTTTTAGAATATTCTAGATTTATGTGAAATTATAAGATACAAATTTGCAATCTTGATAGATTTCATTCTCTTGGAAATGGTGAAAATTGTGTTAGATTGTGTGAAAAAACTACTGTCATGAAAGAAGACTCGTGAAATGGTACGTTGTCATTATGTTGTCATTTATCCTCCAATGGCAGCGTTTAGAGGTCAACTGATCTCGGGCGGCCTTGTTTGAATCTTAGCGGTTAGCAAATGAATAGTTATACCATTGGTGAATCTTGAAATTCCAACTATTTCTGTAAATTGGCTTACGGTCTTCACTTTTCCAAGATTGTTTGGCCCTGTTCATACCTACGGCACACACAATGACATTGACACATCTACATATTTTAGAATTAAAATATAACCTCGATAACCAATTTGAATAACAATCCCATGGATATAGCAGAACAGGTACCTATAACCTAATGCACCCAAGAAGAAACCTTTGTAACTCCATCACGACAGACGAAAAAGATAGCTATAGAGAATAGCGACTAAGTCGAATGGCTTCTCCTCTCTTTAAAAATCGAGTTGGTCTACTTCTTCATTTGTTCAAGTCAAGAGGCGCTTCGAAAGTTTAGTAATTCGAGAACTCGTGAAGGATGCTTCTAGCTCTCACATCTCACTCAAAAACGAAGACAGAATGAGTCAATAATTTCTACAAGCGAATAACATCGCCAAATGAATAATTTTCTTCGGCCCCAATTTGGCAATGGCTAAATGACTAACCTCGCTAAATGCATTAACGATTTATTTTTCAATCATTAAAGACACCATGTCGATATAAATCATTAAAATTCATAATATAAATACTAAGAAATCTTTAGATCAACAATTTTCATACAATAAGTCATTTATTCACACAAAAATTCAATGTTGATTGTGCTTTCTTTCTAACAAAATGCATTCCATCGTAAGATCCAAACCTAACTATATGAATATAAATGTATTTATCGATAAACGAATTATTATAGATTCATTTATCAATAAGTAAATAATCTCATAAGCGAAAAAAAATTAGTCCCAAGACTATTCAGTTAACGAGGTTTTACTGTGTTGAATTATTTGATAAGAGCAATTGATCATGCGCGGCCTACATACGCATGACTGAAACTTAGAATTTAGCAAATGACAAGTAATACCATTGGTGAGTCTTGAAAATCCAACTACTTTTTGAAATTGACTTATGTCTGTGCTGTTTTAAAATTGCTTGTCAGTTCATACCTATTACACACACCGACACTGACACATCTACATATAATGAAAATAGAATATCTTAGAATTACGTGAAATTAAATAATCTTGGAAATGGTGAAATTTGTGCTAGATTGTGTATAAAAAGCAACATTACATTTATGTAATACCCGATGAAAAGAATTCTCCTAAAATGTTATCTTGTCGTTATCCCTCCAATTGTAGCGGTTGCAAGATCAGTTGATCGTGAGCACTGCGCAAGTTTGAATCTTAGCGGTTACTAATCAAGGGATCAAGAATACCTTTCTGATTCAAAGTTGTGGTTTAACTTGTCGCGTAATTGTTCTTTAGGTTGGAATAGACATAGTTATACGGAACTCATTACTTGGGAACAGTTTAGTAATCCATTCTGATACTCTTTTAGGATAAGAGAGTCAATGATGTCGCCTGAGCCTATTAAAGTGGATTGGCTGAATATTTTCCTAACTCTGTCGCGTCGAAGAATTATGCTAGAAGATTGATGTTATCATGGTATGTTCTTAGCAAATGTGTAAAGAGTGTATGTCGCATCACATAAATTCAGAGCTTATTCCCTACAAAAGCTCGAGTGAACTGTTTTGTTGTTCTAAATATAAATGCCCTAATGGATACTGATCTAGGTAGGTTTGGTCAACTTTACTGGGAGAAACCCTTATGGTTTGTGCGAAAACACTCAAGAACAAAGATGAATAAACCAGAGAAGAATACCAAAACACATAAAATTCATTGAACAACCGTAAGGCTCCAAATTGTGTGAATTACATAACTTAGGGTTCATTAACCCTATGTCCTTCATCAGTCTTTTTTGTTGCTCCAAATCCTTCATCTTTATGTTGGACTTCGTTTTGTTTGACTGCTAATGTTTACTGTAACCTTAATTAGTTGATGGGCGTAGTTACATGTTGCAGAATACTATAAATATCACAACGAGATACCCGAAGGGAGAGCTCATGCTCAGATGAGTGATCATTAGGACACCCATCAGCTCTAGGTAATGCCAAGTAGTACCCATTGGAGTCGTCCTTCAAGGTGAACTCAAGGTGCAATTGCAATTGTGTAGGAGAGAATGAAAATGGAGTAGGCTTTATTAGAAGTCTGTTTTTACAGATCTTATGTAATTTCAATTGATCTGGTATCAATATGATCTTTTGATGTAATATCAGACTCTTTATCTGATACCTCGGTGTTTAAGGACCTTTAATATTTTGTGGAATACATTTCATTATTAGTAGAAAATGTAGTATATTTCCTAGTAAAAATTTGCCACATTAGCGTGTGTTTAAAAGATAGAAAAAAGAATCGGCAAACATAGTTTTTGAAAGCAGACCTGACCACACCATTCGGTTCGAGGGGAATTTAGTTATTTGCTATTTGGATCAAAAACTTCATCAGACTACTGAATTTGGGAATCCTTTGTCTTTTCACTATATAATTATTAATTTTGACCTTCCTTGACATAGATCTTCTGTTTCCCGGTCCAATTACTGGTAAATCTCCATTTTAATCAGCTGTATTTACTCTAATCTGTAATAAACTGCTAATATTCTTTCTTGTCGTCGTTGATAGTGGTTCTTTATTCGATGCAGGCTTAACCTACTACTCATATGGCTACTAGTGTTGCTCCTCCGGCCAAGCGCAGATTCGAAACATTAATAACTGAAGGTGCTGATAGTAACTACCTGTCTTCAGACGACAAGGTGAACAGAAACATGAAGGTGGAATACAAGTGTAGACTATGCCAGGTAACTGCCACATGTGAGCGAGGTCTTCTGAACCATCTCAATGGGAAGAAGCACAAGTCAAAGGAACGTGCTCTCTCCAAAGGCGGCGGCAGCACATCAGCCACCAGTGGTGATGATGCTGGCCAGTCCCAGGAAAAAAATGACTAGAAACGCAAGTGCACAGATTTTCAAACGAACGAAGGGAAGACAAAACAGAAGAAGGGTTTCACTGTTGAGGATTCTAAAATGCTGAACGGCAATGCTGATGATGATGATGAGGAGGAGGAGAGTGAAAAAAGAGATTTCGGCTGAGTTTAGGAATTATTTCAAGTGCTGGTGTGTGCTCTGTAGTATTGGGACTGTGAACATTGATGGATGCACATTGCGCTGGGAGGACACACATGGCTAATTTGCTTAAAAATGGTTGTGGTCTCGTTACTATGAAGACAACGTCTGATAATGCTAGGTTTGGCGGCGTTGGGAACAAGATGAGTGGAGAAACAGATGGAAAGGTGACTGATGCTGCTGAGCAGCAAAAGTGATGATGATGCTGATCAGAAAGAGATTCGCCGGATGGGAGCGAATGAATTGCTTAATCTTCTTCTTCTAGAGCTTTTTTCTTCCCATCTCATCTCTAAAGTTTCTCTATAATATTTATACCTGTTTTAGTTAAATTTATTTTGATGTTTGTAAACTTGGAACATGAGCCTGAATTCAAAGGGCTCAAAGATTTCTCATACATGTTTTAAGACAGTTGCATTTATCATATCCTTATTTTCAGACAAATTTGGTTTTGTTATTTGGTACTAGTAGTTCTGTTATTTCAAAAATTTAGTGTGTGCATGCATGAAATAGACTAGAGTGTCCTGTATGAAGATTCAGACCGTCGCAGTTCACAAAATAAGCCCACCTGAGCTTGTGGATTCTAGGCTTGAGGCTTGTTTGGGTAAAGTATAAGAAAGATGTGTACAAGGCATGTGTATAAGTTTGGATTTGATTGTACTTGTAATAAGGCAGGATATAAGTTACTATTAAAACCACGCCTGATAATGCTCGTGTTAGAGTACGCGCGCGGAAGCACGATGCCCAGTTGTTGGGGACCAAGAAGAGTGATGGGACGAAGAAGAAGATTAAGAACAACACAACGATATAACGTGGTTCACTAGTTTTTAGGCTAGCTACATCCACGGCCAAAACAACCCGATTTATTTGATGAGAGAGCCAATTACAATCCAAGATACACCACACATGTCAATAGAAGAGTCCTACACCCATATATGGGCCTAAACTAGTGACTTGTGCCCAAAGCAACGTCCAAATGTTGCCAAAACGAACTAGGAAACAGTTCCAAAACGAACAAGGAAACAATTCCAAGACGAACAAGGAAACAATTCCAAGACGAACAAGGAAACAATTCCAAGCCTCCTTGGACCAAGTTAAATTTCTATGCTAGGTTTGAATCACCAAAATCTAACGAATCTCCACCTTGATTCAAACACCCTAGCAACCAATCCAATGCTCCTCATCAATCCAATTGTGAATGCGCCTCCCAATCAAGAACGCCTCCACCCAATTCACCAAATCGTTTCTCCGATTGTCATCCGTCTTTTTCAACGAACAAGCCAACTCTGGTTGCACCTCCAATAATCAAACTCGAAGTGCTCCACCCAAATTGAAACGATCAACCAATCAACCGATAGAATATATTCCCAAATTTGCGGTATTGGAATACATTCACTATGTGCCACAACAAGCGCGTCTTTGCGTCTCAACAGACGCATAGACTTGCGTGTCTCAATCAACACACCCTAATGCACCATGACACAATGCATCTCCCAAATAGGCACGCCAATGACACTTCGTGACAAAAGTGCCTATCAAACAAGTCATGCCAATTGCGTCGCCAAAGTACCGCACCAAGACGCCAATCAAGACACGCCCAATAACGTGCCAACAATCAATGCGTGCACAATAACACGCCGCCAATCAATGCATGCCCAATAACATGTAACCAATCCAATATGCGCCCAATAACGCGCTACCAACCAATCGCGTGCCAACAAGACACGTCAATTGCTCCACGAGCCAAATCCGCCGGTTGATTCGAGTCGTCTCCACCTTGACTTGAATCCTCCTAGCGGCCCGAACAAGATCGCTCCATTCCGATGCTCCAACTCTTACGAATTCTTGCAACGGTTGAGCCCGATTGAGATCCACATGCCCAATGCTCCATGTTGGAAGCCCGAATGCGCCGGAACGCCAATTGCACGTGAACCTCCAAATTCGCGCTAGAATGCGCGCCCGATGCTCCATGGCAAAGAACCCGATAGCTCCCACAACAAGGAACCCGATATCTCCCACAACAAGGAACCCGATAGCTCCAACAATAAGGAACTCAATAGTTCCCCCAATAAGGAACCCGATTGTTCCCACAAGAAGGAACCCGATAGCTCCCACAACAAGGAGCCCAATAGTTCCCCCAATAAGGAACTTGGTGGTGGGTGTATCAACAATATACTCATCATCAAAACAATCGATCTTCATCCCAAAAGAATTCTCCATCACTCCTCACCAACAAACCCTAAACCAACAAACCTGGCTCTGATACCACTTGTTAGAAAACGATGTGGAAGCGCAATACCCAGTTGTTGGGGACCAAAAAGAGTGATGAGACGAAGAAGATGATGAAGAACAACACAACGATATAACGTGGTTCACTATTTTTTAGGCTAGCTACATCCACCGCCAAAACAACCCGATTTATTGATGAGAGAGCCAATTACAATCCAAGACACACCACACATGTCAATAGAAGAGTCCTACACCCATATATAGGCCTAAACTAGTGACTTGTGCCCAAAGCAACGTCCAAACGTTGCCAAAACGAACTAGGAAACAGTTCTAAAACGAACAAGGAAACAATTCCAAGACGAACAAGGAAACAATTCTAAGACGAACAAGGAAACAATTCCAAGCCGCCTTGGACCAAGTTAATTTTCTATGCTAGGTTTGAATCACCAAAATCCAACAGCTCGGCATGGCGGCGATGGGAACAAGATAAAGGTAGAAACTGAAAGAAAGGTGACTGATGATGCTGCTGAGAAAGAGATCGTCGGATGGGAGTGTTGTGATAGGGAGAGCATGAATTGCTTAAATCTTCTTCTTCTAGAGATTATTTCCCATCTCATCTCTGTAATATTCATAAATGTTTTAATATGTTTTTATGGTTTGTAAACTTGGAACGTGAGCCTGAATTCAAAGGGCTCAAAGAATGATAAAAGATTTCTCATACATGTTCAAGACTTGTAGCCGTTTTGGATTTGGTTTCTCCGAGACTCTTTTCATCGTGATTTCTTCACCGTGATTTCAGACAGTTGCATTTATCATATCCTTGTTTTCAGAAAAATTTGGTTTTGTTATTTGATAGTAGTTTTGTTATTTGAAAATTTTAGTGTTTCCATGCCTGACATAGAGTAGAGTCTCCAGTATGAAGACTGAGAACTGCTGCAGTTTACAAAATGAGCCCGCTTGGGTTGGTGGAGTTCTAATCGTAAAGGCTTGTTTGAGTTACGTATAAGAAAGAGTGTATATGGCATAAGGTATGAATGTGCTAAATTGAACATGTTGTTTATATGGCAAACAAATGCTGTACAGGAGACAACATTTATAGTTTGCCCTTATACTTACCTCCTTATACTTTACCTAAACAAGGCCTAAAGGTAACGATCCCAGTCTTGGACACTGGAATCGTGAACAACCACCTGGAAGTGTCAGTTTGTCAACAATGTCAATATCATGGTCAGACGCATAACCAAAATTTGTGTGTCCGACAGTTATTGATGTCCATATCAAGTACTATACATTGAATCAAGATAGTTCCCATTCAAAACCCAGTTGAGGTTATTTGTCAGCCTGTTTTTTCAGGTACTCGAATCAACCTAGACACTCCTACAACCAAGTTTAGGCTAAAGCCAAAAGGCCCGGTTCAGCCGTTATCCAACCGTAAAGAGGTCGCTTCATAGACAGAAATTTTAACTCATTTTTTAACAGAGAAACAGAAACAAAATGATTATGCTGTTCAGATTAACTCCATCTTCCATTTTCACAAATTAGTAACTTACCCAGCCAGAAACACTTCACAGTTTGTGATTTGTGATTGAGACCAGAAGACACAGTTGTCGTCCAATGTGAGCAGAATGAGATTTTAGAAAAACCATGACACATTCAAGAAGAAATACATTTGCAGATTTCAAAAAAAAAAAAAAAAAAAAAAAAAAAAAAAAAAAAAAAACGTGACTCAGGTTGCAGAATGATGTTTTATTGCCTGTTGAATGATATCTCCGTAACACAGGTTAATCAAGGAACTAGATAGCCTGTACACATTAATACGACATGTAAAGTTACAAAAACTATAGACATGTACAACTAGGAGAGCTGAAATTGGCACCTTACAATCCTTGGCCACGAGAGCACAAAATTCATCGCATTGTGTTACAGTCACCATTAACCCTGCAAGTGCACGTGCTCTAATTATACGAATCAGCTGCTTCCAAAGTCATGCCACCTGTAAGAGTCAAAACAAAGCGATGAAGTACTATCACGCTAAAGAACCCATAATGAGGGAAAAAAAGAAAAGGAGAAATAGATCCATCAAAAAAGGGGAAAAAGGGAAAAATATATCTCATCTAAACTAACTCAAACAGAGTGATACTTGAGGCAATGCTAAGGACATGCATCGAAAATCGGAGAACTGAGAGCGAGGAAGCAACTATCAATGACTACATCAATTTGGAAGTTGTGCAAATGTCCCCTAATTAAAGCATTGAATGTGAAGGAGATTTTCATGCAATTTTTCAGCTTCTTCTATCCTTCCAGAAATACCAAGATTGAGTATTAGTGAATTTTAGGTTACAGATTAGCGGCAATGCCTTTATTCTGCATCTCAGTGAAAAGAGAAAGAGCCTCATCAAGTCTTCTAGACTTGCCGAAGCCATTAATCATGAGATTGTAAGGAATTATATCAGGATCAATACACGAGCAGTTTCGACATCTCCTGTTTGCCAAACCGAATTATAAGAATGTTGTAGATGGCACAGTTTGATTGGCATCCATATTTTACCATCTCCACAAGCAAATCCTTGACTTCGTCAAGCTTTCCCAGCTTTAGGAGACCGTCCATGGGAGGACCGTATGTGCAAGGAGTGGGAATGAAATCTCCACAAAGAAGATTGTAGTATAAATCAAAAGCTTTCTCCAATCTGTTACACTTCACAAGACCTGCGATGACGATGTTGTGAGTTATGGTATTGGGCTTGCATTGATGTATGAGCATGTCGTCGACTATTTCAAGAACTTCATCAACCCTCCCTGACTTGCCAAGATCATCAAGCAACAACCCCTTCCACCAACTCTCTCCAGAAAGAGGTGTTTGTTGGTTTCCTAGCTTAAAGAAAGCTCTTGATGAGCTTAAATGCATCTTCAATTCGACCATCCTTCATAATACCTGGAATAAGAGTGCACGAAGTTACATCATCCGGATGTAGCATCTTTCTCATCTGGTGAAAAAACAAGAATGCCTCATTGACCCTGTTCTTTTTCATTAATCCGTGAATCACAGTATTGTAAGTGAACACATCAGGAATGCAGTTCATGCTAGTCATCCGATATAGCAAACTCATTGCCATCTCCATTTCATCGTTCTTGCAGAGGCAATCCAGAAGCGTACTGAAACTAATCGGGTTGGGATTGCACCCTTGGGAAGTGATGCTCTTGAATAATTCAACAGCTTCTTGAACCTTCCCCTCTCCCCTTAATCCAGCCAATAATGTACTGTAAGTTACAACAGTGTCCAAACTCCTCGAACTTGAACACCCTTGAATATGATCAAATAAGTGTCCAAACTCCTATATATAATTTCCTTTTGCATCACACAGAACACAATAGCCATATCACTCACTAACCCTCCCATGAACCCTCAATAGCTCAAGCATGCAATTACATGTCTCCTTCGTGTGAACAACATTAGGTAACACAGCCACGGACTTGAAGAACGAAAGTGCCTCGTCTGGTTTCGAAAATTGACTTCAAAGCCCAATATGCTGGGCCTCGGATGAGAACATGCTGGGCCTCGGCCGATTAGCCTCCCCATTCACTAAATTTTACGCCATTCGAAACTTTCACCACAAACCCACAAGTACCCAGATTTTTTCTCCTGTGTTTCTTCCAATTCACCATAGACCCACATGGCAAAACCTTAAAACTCTCAGACCCAGAACTCCTTTCCCCTACTAACCCATTACACTTCAAGAAGTGTGGTTTAATATCAGTTAAGGAAATGCAACTGGTATTACTACATAACATGCTTGCAGCCATTTTGGAATTACCTATTTGTTGAATTGCCATCTGAGAACAAATTGCGATTGAAAAAAGAAAGAGTGATAAGATAGATATAGGGAGAGGATTAGTAGTTCGAAAATGTAACGGAAACCCCACTTGCAATATCGGCGGTTGGATACAAATCCAACGTGATCCAACATCATTTCTTCATCATATAAGTACTTCATTTTTCTCACTTGAGAACCAACACCACAACACAACACAAACCAAATCGCCCCTCAAAACCAATAAAATCGACCAAATGAACGTCGGAAAATCGCCTTACCTACCACCCACCCAATCCTCCTCCGCCGCCGCCGCCATGTTCGGCGATCAAGGTTTGGGCTAAAACCCACTTCAAATTGATCTTTAAATCGATCTTCTGATGTGGGTTTGATCTTGATTTGGTCGATCTTTGATTAATTTTTCTGGGTTCCTCTGCAGGTGGGTTGTTCGGGAACAGCCACCGGAGCCTCCTGACTGAGTCGCTGGACTTGGACGTCAGGACTCTGCTGGTGGCGAGAGAAAGGGAGAAGATGAAGATCCGGGAGGAGATCTTGCAGGGTGCGCTCTTGCGGCGGCGAGAGCTCGAGGCTGAAGTGATCTCCGAGTTGCTGATGGAGACGGATGAGCTCAAGCGCCACCGCATCGCCGCCGCCGGAGAAGGGTTGTCGATGCTGGACACCCGATTTCCGCCGCCGGAAGTTAAGGGTGATCCGCTCTCGAGAAAGCGTGAGATGTTCGGGTTGGGAGTTGATCGTGGGAGCTCGTCGGCCGCGATGAGTCGGCTGGAGCCGGTGGCAGCTGCCGGAGAAGTTCTGGGGGCTGTTCCATTTCAAAGGCAGCCAGATGCTGCAACTGCTGCTGCTAAACCAAGCAATGAAGGTTCTAGCAAAGGATATGTTATATCATTGGTGGGTCTTGAAAACCCAACTATATTTTCATATTGTTTTGGCTCTGTTTATACCTGGGACTCACAGTGATACTGACACTCACACATCTACATGTGATGAATATGGAGGGTCTAATGAATTGTTATGATACCGCGATTTTGTTAGATTGGGCTTATTGTTCGTTTGATCATTACTCTACTCATATTTCAGTGGATTCGGTTCATTAAATGTGTTGCAACCATTATGAAATATTCGTTTCTATTTCGATGTTTTGAGTGTGCGCATTGGTGAGGATGTAGTGCCCTGAGAGCACGGGTTGTGCGCTATTATTAATAAGATAAATATGGAAAGTTGTAATGTTGATTGATTACTTTCTCTTAGAATGGTGAATTTTGATGTTAGATTGTGTGAAAAATAATATATTTCAATCATGATAGAAAACTTGTGAAAAAGATTATGTTGTCGTTTATCCTCTATATAAACGTAGCGGTTAGAAGATTGGTCATGAGCGGCCTACCTATGCTTGTTTGAATCTTAGCGGTTTGCAAAGGACATGTTGTACTATTGGTGGATCTTTTATTAATTTGAGAAATATAGAAAGTTGCTATGTTGATTGATTTCTTTCTCTTGGAATGGTGAATTATGTGTTAGATTGTGTGAAAAACAAAATTTCAATTGTGATAGAAAACTTGTGAAATTTTATGTTGTTGTTTATCCTCTACAACAACATAAATTCAGAGCTTATTCTCTACAAATGCTCGAGTGAACTGTTTTGTTGTTCTAAATATAAATTCCCCAATGAATACTGAGCTAGATAGGTTTGGTCAACTTTACTGGGAGAAACCATTATAATTTGTGCGAAAACACTCAAGAACAAAGAAGAATAAACCAGAGAAGGATACCAAAACACATAAAATTCATTGAACAACCGTAAGGCTCCTAATTATGTGAATTACATAACTTAGGGTTCATTTACCCTATGTCCTTCATCAGTCTTTTTTGTTTCTCCAAATCCTTCATCTTTATGTTGGACTTCGTTTCGTTCCTTTGACTGCTAATGTTTACTGTAACCTTAATTAGTTGGGCGTAGTTACATGTTGCAGAATACTATAATGTTCACAACGAGATACCCGAAGGGAGAGCTCATACTCAGATGAGTGATCATTAGGACACCCATCAGCTCTAGGTAATGCCAAGTAGTACCCATTGGAGTCGTCCTTCAAGGTGAACTCAAGGTGCAATTGCAATTGTGCAGGAGAGAATGAAAATGGAGTAGGCTTTATTAGAAGTCTGTTTTTACGGATCTTATATTATTTCAACTAGTCATTATCCCGCGCAATGCGCGGGGATAATTTGTTCATGATATACTAATTACTCTCGATAAAAATATAACTTGGCTTGACTTGCCATTCATGCCATAGATGTAATTTGAGTTACCTTTTCAGCTTGGTAGTTATGATCATTATTCCTAAAGCTTCTTTTAATATTATTGTGTTACTTTTTAGAAAAAATACTACATAGCGTTCATGATCATTATTCTTTCAATGTTTGGGATTCGAACTCTTAGTATCCGGTAAATTAATCTTGAGAATTTCTTGTTTTTTGGTCAATGTAAAATTGAAAAAATTAACGGGATCACATATATTTTCAAATAAGAACGTAAACATTTTCAAGACTTGAGAAAACGTTTGTGCAATATTTTTACTCTTCTTATTCCTGCGTTTTCAAGAGAGTTGGAAATAAGGAAGGAGTTAAAATATTAATATCGTATACCGGAAACACCACAATATGAATATTTGTCAAAAGATTTGTAAAATATGGTACTTTTGGAACCTGGCTTATGGGGCTCCCAAAGCCACGTAAGGTGGAAATGATTTTTGGAACCTGGCCTATGAGACTCCGAAAGCCACTTCAACCATTGCATAAGCCGCAACAATTCTCCGAAATATGTTTACTTATATTGGGTTTTACATGAGATAAAAAAAGAGCTTTGGGATGGAAAATTTTGAGAGACATTGGTATATTTTCGCTTATGTTAGTCAAGTGAGGAGTCAAATGAAATTTGAGCAAGAGTTATAGAAATCATATAATTTGCAGACTATGAAATACCTTTCTCCTAAACGGTGCGTAACGAACAAATACTTTTCTCGTCTATATACCGACAATTACGAAATTTAGGGAATGCCCATAGCTTGAGACTGAATTTTTACATCGTAGAAACCAACATAATAACATAAAGAGAGAGAAGTTAATGCAATGCATGGTAGAGGCCGTACCTGAAATATACGTCTTGTCATTTTAACATAAGGAATATAATGTGTTTTCCTGTTGTATGATCCGACAATTGAAGCAAATCAGTAGACTGGGCGAGTGCCAAGAAGGTAAGAGCAGTAACATAAAATATAAATCCCTACTTCATTACGAAAACTAACATGCATACAAACCACATGAATTATTAAGCAGCTGATAAAAAATTGTGTTGGTAGCCAAACATAGAAATGGAAGTACTCCACCTTACGTGATTGTGCTTTGAGCAAAGCATATGTAGAGGTCATTAGTTGCTACAGCTGCAGCAAACCATTCAAAATGAACCTTCAGATTTGTCTTTTAAACTTGCACTATGCACTTGTCCCTCAAATCTCTCCCTCTCCCTCGTCTTCAGAAGTTTCTTGTGATCCAAATAATTTGAAGAGTGGGATCATTTTATTGTATGAACATATCAAACAAAAAGTTGGAGATTTTGAAAGACTCAATTGGCTTATGTATATTCATTGAACCATAACTTTGAAAGACTCAAATTAGTTCGACCGGTGCAATGTATATATATAAATTAGTTAGATTCAAATGCATGGAACATCAAAATATTGTCTTTAGCATTTAAATTTTGGTTTTAGAGAAGTGTAATTCTCAAGATAGTAGTAAATGTCAATGAAATGAGGAGGCCACCTGAGAAGATTACATGGCATCAAAGGGTGACATGGAACAAATTAATTGGCACACATATGATGTGTGTTTGTCATATGGTGTTATTAAATGACAAATGGCATTCAAAGAGAAATTTTCAATTGACACATGGCGAAATGTGAAGGCAATTTCTTTATTTTTATATATATACATATATATATATAGAGAGAGAGAGAGATTTGAGTTTAAATATCGGATAGTCTCACCAATAATTGTTAACTTGTATGGTTTCTCTAATAATAAAAATGAAATACTCTTCACAAACAGTAAAGCTATTTTTCTTGAAATAAATTGAAATTGAAATTATAATTAAAATTCTAAGAGGTTGTGAGCCTACTTTGTGTCACCAAAATATGTAACTACGTATGGATAGTGAATATTGCCAAATTTAATTAAACTTTTGATTACTTCATTTTTCTTCTCCAAACTTTATAGTCTATGCACTTTGTTTGTAGGACTTAATTGTCTTCCGAAAATTCCACTGGCTGATCTTTTATATGTATGGATCCAGATTTTTGTTTTCCATGAGTGTTATGTATACATATTAACTTGTGAGTCACGACCATACAGTTATTAGATGAAAATCTAGGGCGTAAAGTTAGTGATACACAATTGAAACAGTGAAGAGTTGTGTCACCAAAATATGTAACTACGTATGGATAGTGAATATTGCCAAATTTAATTTAACTTTTGATTACTTCATTTTTCTTCTCCAAACTTTATAGTCTATGCACTTTGTTTGTAGGACTTAATTGTCTTCCGAAAATTCCACTGGCTGATCTTTTATATGTATGGATCCAGATTTTTGTTTTCCATGAGTGTTATGTATACATATTAACTTGTGAGTCACGACCATACAGTTATTAGATGAAAATCTAGGGCGTAAAGTTAGTGATACACAATTGAAACAGTGAAGAGTTGTGTCACCAAAATATGTAACTACGTATGGATAGTGAATATTGCCAAATTTAATTTAACTTTTGATTACTTCATTTTTCTGCTCCAAACTTTATAGTCTATGCACTTTGTTTGTAGGACTTAATTGTCTTCCGAAAATTCCACTGGCTGATCTTTTATATGTATGGATCCAGATTTTTGTTTTCCATGAGTGTTATGTATACATATTAACTTGTGAGTCATGACCATACAGTTATCAGATGAAAATCTAGGGCGTAAAGTTAGTGATACACAATTGAAACAGTGAAGAGCTAAGATAATTTTATAGGCAATATAGTGTTTTTATGGCTATTCTTTTTTCTTGAATCTTGATCCTCAAAATAAATGATTTTTTTTTTTGACTGAATGACCACTCCAGGGTGTTCATCTTCCTATGTTATTCTTTTTATATTTTCATAATATTTTCAATTTATTTTGGGAATTTCTCTAAATTCAATTCATTGTATCAAACCTTGTTTTATTTTCAATTTATTTTTTGTTTCAAAAAAAAAAAAAAAAAAAACTTGTTTAATTTCAGTGTCATTGAAATTCATTGAACATATAATCCTTTCTTGGTTTAATAAATATTTTGGAATTCAAGAAGTGTCATTCTCAATGTAAAATTAAATGTCATGAAAACCAAGATTACACTTATTAAGATTACATGTCACTAAAATGCCAAAGTGGCAAGATTTGATTGGCTATGTATGACATGTGTATGCCAACTGGAGAAAAAATGCTTACAAATGGCATTCAAGTAATGAGTTTCCAATCCCACGTGGCGCAAGGAGAAGGCTATTCCCTTGCTTTTATATATACTAGTCTGTACTTCGCGCCATGGCGCGGCCTGTATGTCTAGTCGCACTATTTTTTCCTACCGATTGAATCAGTATTATCTTGAGTGTTCATATTTCATGAAAAATCAATGAGTTTGAAGAATTAATTCTCAGTAAATCGATATCACAAACAATCTTAATGGGACACAGTGAGGCTATGACTTTGGAACTCGCATGTTGCTAATGTTGGGAGATTTGATTTGTTTGTCTACGTAGAATTAAATGTATTTCGTGCTAGAGTGCTAATACGTTGTTGTATTGTTTAATAGATAAGGATCACACTTCTTTATTTATTCACAAATAACAATTCTCAGAAAAAAAGGTTCACAAATAACATATAGAATCACCAAATCCGTAATTAAAGATTAAAGAACGTATTCAATGAGACATATAAAATGCCCAAATCAATAATTAAAGAACTTATTCAATCAGACGGGTAGTTGTAAAATTCACCATTGATTAATTTGAAGAGATTTTATTTTGGGAATCATTGCTTTGAAGAGTTAGCCATGCTAAAATAGACACATATTTTTTTTTTCCTTAAAGAATCGAGGATCAATAAAAAACGTATTTGAACAACTAAAGTTATCCTCTTGATAAACGGCCAACCACGTCGGAGTCCAATAATTAAAAAATACACTTTTTATGTTAAAAAATATCTTCTTTTTCAATAACTTGCATTTTATTTCCTGTTAACATATGATGTTGCATTATAATGATCCAATGGTGTTAAATTATTACAATCCACTTGTCTTCATTTTTCAATTCAAGGCGCTGATAGTGATGAAATGGTTCAGCCATAGAAATCTAAAATCAATCTTTATTAGTAATTCGCCAAACTGTAGTTGCCACATTCCTCAAAAAAACAAACAGCTGATGCAATTCATATTGATATAAACCGGTTGGTTCATAAGTGCCTCTTAGTATCTCATAATTATTAATTGTATCCAACACCTTTGGTATTAGAAGATCAAACAACTTGGTCAAATTTTGTAGACCGCAATTTTTTTCCTCAAAAAAAAAAGAACGCAATTTTTTGGCTGTGGTACTTGTGGATCTGTATTGGGATTTTCAAATTGATTTAATTTCCTCAAATTCATCCCCTTTTAGAAATGGGAAAAGTTCAGCATCTCTTGTTTATAGAACCAGTCGCCAAAATATTCATTGGATTAGTCATCTTATATAAAAAAACATAAGAGTTTCAGTAAAATCTTTCAAATTCAAATCAGAAAGAAGTCGAAACGAATTTGATCCTGCAGAAAAGTCTGAAGAATGGCTGGAAAATAACGCTTCGCAAAATTTTTTTAGAGGATGTTTTGCAAACCCTGACGTCTTTTTTTATTCATAGTTTTAGTACGTCTCATTTTGGCTTGGTTTTTTGGAATTCATTTTTGCTTGTTTGTTCATTCATCTATCGTTTTCTCCACCATTTTTTTTAAATAAATACATTTTTTGTAATGGAAAATGTTACTGACCTTGTAGGTTCCATAGCTTTTTTTGAAAAGACCTAGTAGGTCATATTCATTGAACCACGGTTTTTGCATAGAAAATCAAAAAAATTAGTTCATGCTTCGATTCATAATATTTATTTGGAGTCTTAAATTATGCTATCCATGCATCATATGTCGCTAGAATCTGATTTGGCAAAATGACATGTTATGTCAAAACGTAATTGATACACATGTGCCACATCTATATAACTTCGAGAAAATGTTTCCTCTAAAAAAAAAATGGAGAAAATGTGATAAATGTTTTCATAAGAATCCTTCTCAAATCTTACGTGTTGGCAGAAAAAAGGCCTCCCCATTCCCAATATAGTTATGCAGGCACCCACCAAGGGTGCTATTGCATTAATACTGATGATTTTCAAGTGTGTAGCAATTTATGAGTTTGTAGTTTAAGTTAACAGTTTAAATTTAATCTAAGAATTTGTATCCCAACAAAAATATAGTTATGCACAAAATAAAATAAATGAATAAATAAACCTATATAAATAAATGTTAATATTAACATAAGGTAAATTGATAACGTTGGCATACCCTAAAAGGGACAAAGACACTTTCACCCACTCAGGTTTGAGAAAAAGACAGTTTCAGCCATCCAATTTGCGAAATGGAACTTTCACCCGTTTGTCTCATTTCATACTCTATAAGGGTAAATTAGTTCAAAAACCACCATCAGTAACAAACTCCATTCCAAGACTAATAGGATCATAATCAGTGAGTGTAAATATTCTAAAATCGATACACTGAAGCGGTAAAATTATCACTTTCCAAACTAAAACGGGTGAAAGCGTCTATGTGTCAAACCTGAGAGGGTAAAAGTACCCTTTTACCTGCCCGCTCTAAGAAGAATGCATATCTAGATTTAAGTCGCCTTGGTATTTTAGAACACTATTTGCTCATGTTTATCACATTTTATTAGATTCATGTTTACCACATTTTATTGGATTATAGGAGGTAAACGGATTTTTCTCATAAAAAGGTAAACGGGATGGTACACTAAAGGGGTGAAATTACCTAATTTGTTTTGTAGTTTTTGGGAAAGAAAAAATAGTTATCTATAGAAAGTCCTATAAAAAATGAGCAAAATATATTTTTTAGAACTTATAAAAGAAGGTTAGAAAGTCGCGTAAAATTAGAAGAGATGTTTAAGTTGTTTGAATGTAGTACTTATTTCATTAAACATTGTCTGACTATCTAAAAAAGGAAGAAAAAGTAAAAAGAAAAATACATCTGCTTCATTCATTGAATCAAACAACTATGCATAAAAAAATTAGTCAAATTTTATTTTTCTTTTTTTGAGAAATAGTTTTTGTCATCAACCGGGTTTGAAACCGGGACCTCGTGCAGGGGCTTTCAACGCTCTACCACTTGATCAGCTACCACCCTAGCTGCAATTTACATTCCTCTATGTATAGGGAAGCAAGGGAAAACTAATTTGTCTTATAATTTTAGGGAAAGGTAAAATAGTTATCTTATGGAAGTCCTATAAAAGAATGAGCAAAATATCTTTTTTAGAACTTATAAAAGAAAGATAGAAAGTCGCGTAAAATTAGAAGAGATTTTAAGTTGTTTGAATATACTATTTATTTCATTAAATATTGTCTGATTACCTTAAAAGAAAAAAGAACAAAAAAAGAAAAAAGAAAAATACATTTGCTTCATACATAGAATCAAACAACTATGCATTTAAAAAATAGTTAATTTATGGATCCAGATTTTTGTTTTCCATGAATGTTATGTATACATATTAACTTGTGAGTCACGACCATACAGTTATCAGATGAAAATCTAGGGCGTAAAGTTAGTGATACACAATTGAAACAGTGAAGAGCTAAGATAATTTTATAGGCAATATAGTGTTTTTATGGCTATTCTTTTTTCTTGAATCTTGATCCTCAAAATAAATGTTTTTTTTTTGACTGAATGACCACTCCAGGGTGTTCATCTTCCTATGTTATTCTTTTTATATTTTCATAATATTTTCAATTTATTTTGGGAATTTCTCTAAATTCAATTCATTGTATCAAACCTTGTTTTATTTTCAATTTATTTTTTGTTTCAAAAAAAAAAAAAAACTTGTTTAATTTCAGTGTCATTGAAATTCATTGAACATATAATCCTTTCTTGGTTTAATAAATATTTTGGAATTCAAGAAGTGTCATTCTCAATGTAAAATTAAATGTCATGAAAACCAAGATTACACTTATTAAGATTACATGTCACTAAAAAGCCAAAGTGGCAAGATTTGATTGGCTATGTATGACATGTGTATGCCAACTGGAGAAAAAATGCTTACAAATGGCATTCAAGTAATGAGTTTCCAATCCCACGTGGCGCAAGGAGAAGGCTATTCCCTTGCTTTTATATATACTAGTCTGTACTCCGCGCCATGGCGCGGCCTGTATGTCTAGTCGCACTATTTTTTCCTACCGATTGAATCAGTATTATCTTGAGTGTTCATATTTCATGAAAAATCAATGAGTTTGAAGAATTAATTCTCAGTAAATCGATATCACAAACAATCTTAATGGGACACAGTGAGGCTATGACTTTGGAACTCGCATGTTGCTAATGTTGGGAGATTTGATTTGTTTGTCTACGTAGAATTAAATGTATTTCGTGCTAGAGTGCTAATACGTTGTTGTATTGTTTAATAGATAAGGATCACACTTCTTTATTTATTCACAAATAACAATTCTCAGAAAAAAGGTTCACAAATAACATATAGAATCACCAAATCCGTAATTAAAGATTAAAGAACGTATTCAATGAGACATATAAAATGCCCAAATCAATAATTAAAGAACTTATTCAATCAGACGGGTAGTTGTAAAATTCACCATTGATTAATTTGAAGAGATTTTATTTTGGGAATCATTGCTTTGAAGAGTTAGCCATGCTAAAATAGACACATATTTTTTTTTCCTTAAAGAATCGAGGATCAATAAAAAACGTATTTGAACAACTAAAGTTATCCTCTTGATAAACGGCCAACCACGTCGGAGTCCAATAATTAAAAAATACACTTTTTATGTTAAAAAATATCTTCTTTTTCAATAACTTGCATTTTATTTCCTGTTAACATATGATGTTGCATTATAATGATCCAATGGTGTTAAATTATTACAATCCACTTGTCTTCATTTTTCAATTCAAGGCGCTGATAGTGATGAAATGGTTCAGCCATAGAAATCTAAAATCAATCTTTATTAGTAATTCGCCAAACTGTAGTTGCCACATTCCTCAAAAAAACAAACAGCTGATGCAATTCATATTGATATAAACCGGTTGGTTCATAAGTGCCTCTTAGTATCTCATAATTATTAATTGTATCCAACACCTTTGGTATTACTTGGTCTGTTTCTTCTCTTTCTTCCAGTTTTGACTTTTTCATCCGTAGGCATGTCACTTTGACCCGGTGATTTGGATAGCAAAACGATTCAATTTTTCGGTAATTTTTCATGGTGTCGTAGAGTAAAGTTTACAGTACAATACCATGAAAATTTACCAAAAAATTGTATCGTATTGCTAATCAAATCATCGGGTCAAAGCGGCCTGATGAATAGTGGTAAAACTCAAAAGTGGAAGAAAGAGAAGAAACAGAGGAAGTAGAAGATCAAACAACTTGGTCAAATTTTGTAGACCGCAATTTTTTTCCTCAAAAAAAAAAGAACGCAATTTTTTGGCTGTGGTACTTGTGGATCTGTATTGGGATTTTCAAATTGATTTAATTTCCTCAAATTCATCCCCTTTTAAAAATGGGAAAAGTTCAGCATCTCTTGTTTATAGAACCAGTCGCCAAAATATTCATTGGATTAGTCATCTTATATAAAAAAACATAAGAGTTTCAGTAAAATCTTTCAAATTCAAATCAGAAAGAAGTCGAAACGAATTTGATCCTGCAGAAAGTCTGAAGAATGGCTGGAAAATAACGCTTCGCAAAATTTTTTTAGAGGATGTTTTGCAAACCCTGACGTCTTTTTTTATTCATAGTTTTAGTACGTCTCATTTTGGCTTGGTTTTTTGGAATTCATTTTTGCTTGTTTGTTCATTCATCTATCGTTTTCTCCACCATTTTTTTTAAATAAATACATTTTTTGTAATGGAAAATGTTACTGACCTTGTAGGTTCCATAGCTTTTTTTGAAAAGACCTAGTAGGTCATATTCATTGAACCACGGTTTTTGCATAGAAAATCAAAAAAATTAATTCATGCTTCGATTCATAATATTTATTTGGAGTCTTAAATTATGCTATCCATGCATCATATGTCGCTAGAATCTGATTTGGCAAAATGACATGTTATGTCAAAACGTAATTGATACACATGTGCCACATCTATATAACTTGGAGAAAATGTTTCCTCTAAAAAAAAAAAAAAAAAATTGGAGAAAATGTGATAAATGTTTTCATAAGAATCCTTCTCAAATCTTACGTGTTGGCAGAAAAAAGGCCTCCCCATTCCCAATATAGTTATGCAGGCACCCACCAAGGGTGCTATTGCATTAATACTGATGATTTTCAAGTGTGTAGCAATTTATGAGTTTGTAGTTTAAGTTAACAGTTTAAATTTAATCTAAGAATTTGTATCCCAACAAAAATATAGTTATGCACAAAATAAAATAAATGAATAAATAAACCTATATAAATAAATGTTAATATTAACATAAGGTAAATTGATAACGTTGGCATACCCTAAAAGGGACAAAGACACTTTCACCCACTCAGGTTTGAGAAAATAACAGTTTCAGCCATCCAATTTGCGAAATGGAACTTTCACCCGTTTGTCTCATTTCATACTCTATAAGGGTAAATTAGTTCAAAAACCACCATCAGTAACAAACTCCATTCCAAGACTAATAGGATCATAATCAGTGAGTGTAAATATTCTAAAATCGATACACTGAAGCGGTAAAATTATCACTTTCCAAACTAAAACGGGTGAAAGCGTCTATGTGTCAAACCTGAGAGGGTAAAAGTACCCTTTTACCTGCCCGCTCTAAGAAGAATGCATATCTAGATTTAAGTCGCCTTGGTATTTTAGAACACTATTTGCTCATGTTTATCACATTTTATTAGATTCATGTTTACCACATTTTATTGGATTATAGGAGGTAAACGGATTTTTCTCATAAAAAGGTAAACGGGATGGTACACTAAAGGGGTGAAATTACCTAATTTGTTTTGTAGTTTTTGGGAAAGAAAAAATAGTTATCTATAGAAAGTCCTATAAAAAATGAGCAAAATATATTTTTTAGAACTTATAAAAGAAGGTTAGAAAGTCGCGTAAAATTAGAAGAGATGTTTAAGTTGTTTGAATGTAGTACTTATTTCATTAAACATTGTCTGACTATCTAAAAAAGGAAGAAAAAGTAAAAAGAAAAATACATCTGCTTCATTCATTGAATCAAACAACTATGCATAAAAAAATTAGTCAAATTTTATTTTTCTTTTTTTGAGAAATAGTTTTTGTCATCAACCGGGTTTGAAACCGGGACCTCGTGCAGGGGCTTTCAACGCTCTACCACTTGATCAGCTACCACCCTAGCTGCAATTTACATTCCTCTATGTATAGGAAAGCAAGGGAAAACTAATTTGTCTTATAATTTTAGGGAAAGGTAAAATAGTTATCTTATGGAAGTCCTATAAAAGAATGAGCAAAATATCTTTTTTAGAACTTATAAAAGAAAGATAGAAAGTCGCGTAAAATTAGAAGAGATTTTAAGTTGTTTGAATATACTATTTATTTCATTAAATATTGTCTGATTACCTTAAAAGAAAAAAGAACAAAAAAAGAAAAAAGAAAAATACATTTGCTTCATACATAGAATCAGACAACTATGCATTTAAAAAATAGTTAATTTACAATCCTCAATGTATAGGGAAACTAAAAGATTCACCATTAAGTCTTTGAGTACATGCATTTGACAATTAGAATGACATGTGTAAGTGGAATTTGATTTGGCCAAATTTGATTGGTTTATGGGTGCCACGTGTCTTCCACTTGTAAAATAGTATGACACATGTCCTTTCTAAGGCTTTTCTCACAGCACATGTGTCATAAGGAGAGGAGCCTTCTCTATTTGCTTTGCTTTTATATATATATAGATATAGATATAGATGTTCATGTATCCCTCTCGTGTCATCTACTAATTTGTTTGAAAATTGCATATTTATGTCTGTTCCCGTATCATATCAGACACTCATATCTCGATCCGTGCTTCTTAGGTTTGCGCTTTATTTGGAAGGTGCCGCATCTGTCATAAGGCTAGCCAGTGGTAAAACCTAAAGAATCATGTCAAACAGGCTACAGCATAGAATCAATTCTGAAACATAATTCCAGACTTTAGTACCTATTCAGAAAGTACACAAGCATTCCTGAAAATATGAAACATTTTTGCCTACAATGAACGGTACTATGATAATTAAATCTCAGCACCACATTAAACCCACGCAGCGCGCGGGCTAACGATTAGTTTTTTATAATAATCAATATTTGGCATAAGTTAAGTTCTATACATGCATGATAATACATGTCATTTACACACATATCCAATCTCTTATCACGCCTTATCAAATATGTTATTAAATATCCTTGCATCTTATTCCGACTTATATTCGGCTCTAACCAAACACTCTGAAGAAAAATATTTATCATGACTTATTCCAGAGTAATTATTTCACAGTATATCAATTTTTATCATTTATCCAAACGAGGCCTTGTGGTAAATGTTATTCGGAGGATGATAAACAATTGTTGGCTCCCCAAATAGAGGACAGTAAGGTTTCTCAAAAAAAATAAAAAATAAATAAAAAATAAAAATCTCAACAAAACAGAGGACGGTAAGAAAAATCAAGTGGTTGCAGCGTACCAACGAAGAACCTCTCTTACCGATAAAAGGAAACGCAAGAGAGAAAGATCCAAGTGAAAAATGGGATGATCGTCGTGATTAGTAGTACCACACTACCACTAGTTCGAAAATGTAACGGAAACCCAAATTCAATCTCGGCGGTTGGATACATATCTAAGCTGACCCAACAACATCATCATCATTATGCACCTTCGCTCTTCTCCCTGAGAAGAACAAAACAAAATCGCCTCTCTAAACCCCACCACCAACCATCTTCTCACTCACAGACCTAAACATCGACCAATGCAGATGAGAGACGACGCCGGCAAATCGCCTTACCTACCACCCTCCCAATCCTCCTCCGCCGCTGCTGCTGCCATGTTCGGCGATCAAGGTTTGGACTAAAACCCACTTCAAATTGATCTATAAATCGATCTTCTGATGTGGGTTTGATCTTGATTTCTCCGATCTTTGATTAATTTTTCTGGGTTTCTTCTGCAGGTGGGTTGTTCGGGAACAGCCTCCTGACTGAGTCGCTGGACTCGGAGGTCAGGAGTCTGATGATGGCGAGGGAGAGGGAGAAGATGAAGATCCGGGAGGAGATCTTGCAGGGTGCGCTCTTGCGACGGCGAGAGCTCGAGGCTGAAGTGATCTCCGAGTTGCTCATGGAGACGGATGAGCTCAAACGCCACCGCATCGCCGCCGCCGGAGAAGGGTTGTCGATGCCGGAAGTTAAGGGTGCTCCGGTCTCGAGCAAGCGTGAGATGATCGGGTTGGGGGTTGATCGTGGGAGCTCGGCGGCGGCGATGAGTCGGCCGGAGGGAGCTGCGCTTGCCGGAGAAGTTCTGGGGGCTGTTCCATTTCAGAGGCAGCCAGGTGCTGCTGCTGCTAAGCCAAGCAATGAAGGTCCTAGCAAAGGACATTTTATATCATTGGTGAGTCTTTGAAAATCCAACTATATTTTTATATTGTTTTTGGCTCTGTTTATACCAAAGACATGTCCTCACACTGACACTGACACTGACACTGACACTAACACAGCTATATGTGATGAATATGGAGGGTTTAGTGAATAGGTGTGTTACCGTAATTCTATTAGATTAAGCTTATTGTTCGTTTGATCATTACTCTTCTCATGTCACTGAATTTGGTTCATTAAATATGTTTTAAGTGTTGCCACTATTACAAAATTGTCATTCCTATTTCGATGTTTTGAGTGTGCGCATTTTCGAGGAAGTAGTTCCCTGAGAGCATGAATTATGCGCTATTATTATATATATAAGAGAAATATGGAAAGTTGCTATTCTTTCTCTTGAAAGGGTGAATTTATTGTTAGATTGTGTGAAAAACAAAATTTCAATCATGATAGAAAACTTGTGAAAAGTCATTTTGTCGTTGATCCTCTAAACGTAACGGTAAGAAGATTGGTCATGACCGGCCTACCTATGCGTGTCTGAATTTTGGCGGTTTGCAACTATTGGTGAATCTTTTTTTTTTTTTTTTTGAGGAAAAGAACTCATTTGAATTAACTAAACTGGGTCTGGGCTTGAGAGGCCCATTACATCAATAAAGAGTGCTTTCGATGCCCAATGGGGCTCAAATAAGAAAATTTCTTCATCAGTAATAGTGAGCCCATATTTGGCGTGCAAATGGGCCGCTTGGTTATTTGATCTGCTTGTGAAAACGAACCGGCATGAGGAGAGTGTTCTAGAGAGGTTGACCACTTCATTTAACACAAATCCCACTTCCCAATCCGACTTTCCATTTCCTCTCTCCATTCTCTTGAGCTCCTCTATCACTGTGAGAGCGTCGGTTTCGATTACCAGATTCCGGCAACCTCCATCGATGGCGAACTTCAATCCTTCAAGGATAGCTAGCCCTTCCGATGTTCTGGATCTGGTTCCGAACGGTATCCGTTTGGCGAAACCCCTGACGTATTTCCCCTCCCTGTCCCTGATGACCCCTCCGGCTCCGGCGACGCCTCTGGCTTTGTCCCATGCGCCGTCGACGTTGAGTTTCAGTTCATCTGAATCCGGCGGACGCCAGGTCTGAGACTGAGGGATGGAGTTGATTGTGGGGCGCTCAAGAGAAGCTTCATATTCTTCCAGTTTGTTGATTGCAGATCTGGCTAGATCTGTTGCTTTTGAGGCTTTTCCGTTGAAAATATACTGATTTCTGTTACTCCATAACTCCGCCAAGCACATGCAGATAAGTTTTAACTCTCCCTCTTTAAAATCAGATTCCATCACTTCTTTGATCCATGAATTGAACTCTGTATTTCGGATTTTCAGATCTTTATCTGGGAAAACAGTTCTCCAAATCTCTTTGGCCACTGGACAACGGAGGAAAATATGAGTTTCATCTTCTTGAAAGAAACCACACAGGGCACAATTGGTGGGGATCATAATGTTACGGACTGCCAAGTTCATCTTGGTTGGTAGAGCTTTCCTCCACCCTCGCCAAATTGGGTATAAATTTCTTTTGGGAATTTTCAATTTCCACAGTTTGGTAAGCCACTTCTCTTCTGGAATTGAGCCTTGATTGCTGTCATGTTGACCATTTGAAATCTTCCTTGCTAGTTGATAACCCGATTGAACACTGTAGCTCCCTGAATCTGTGAAATTCCACAGTAGCTTATCTTCTTCCTGTGTATTTGCAATTGGGATTTTGATTATATCTTGAACATCAACCGGCCAAAAAACTGATTGTAATTTGTGTAAATCCCATTTTGCTGTGCCTTGAATAATGAAATCTGAAACTTTTAGCTGGGTGGGAGGAGGATTGGTGATTGGGCGATAAGGAAAAACTTTCGGTAACCATGGGTCTTGAAACGCATCGACCCTGGCTCCGTTTCCAATGCCCCATCTAAGCCCCTGTTTGATTATAGCTTTGCTAGCAATAATGCTTCGCCATGTATATGAACATTGGGAAGTGGCCGTGGTGTTTAACAAATTGTTGCGATTGCAGTATTTACCAAAAAGTACCTTGCTGAGAAGGGAGTCTGTTTGAGTTAGTATACGCCACAATTGTTTGCCCAGCATAGCTAAGTTGAAATCTTGAATATCTGCAAATCCAATACCACCATTTGATTTGGGTTCTTTGAGTTTATCCCAAGCAATCCATGAGATTTTTTGCGCGTCTTCCTCATGACCCCAGAAAAATTTCCTGCAGGTGTTCTCGATTTTCTTACAGACGGATTGAGGCAGCTTGAAGCATGACATGGTATAAATGGGAACTGCCTGAGCCACTGTTTTGATCATGATTTCCCGGCCAACAAAAGATAAGGAATTACGCTTCCATGTCTTAGCTTTGGCTTCAACTTTTTCAGTGACAAAACTAAAATCCATTGATTTATTTTTCCCCAGGGACGTTGGTAATCCCAGATAGCGATCGTGGGATTCCACCAGCTGTACACCACAACGACTGCTCAGAAATTCTTGTCTTTGCTGCTGGACATTGCTAGAGAAGACTATAGCACTTTTTTGTAAATTAATTTTCTGCCCCGATGCTATCTCATAAAGATGTAATAAGTGTAAAGTGTAATCTATAGCCTCCTCACTAGCATTAGAAAATAGCATACTGTCGTCGGCGAAGAAGAGATGGTTAATGGGAGGGCTACTCCTTGCTGCTTTCAGTCCGGTCAAGAGGCCATTACTCAATGCAGCCGTGAGATTTCTCGAAAGGACCTCCCCACAAATCAGAAACAGATACGGAGAAAGAGGGCATCCTTGACGGAGCCCTCGCTGAGGTATGACTTCTCCTACACTTCTGCCTTCAAAGGAGAAACTGTATTTAACCGTACTAATACACTCCATCACCAAATTGATCCACTTGCTACCAAAACCAAAGCGATCCAAACTTGTCTTTAAAAAACCCCACTCAACGCGGTCATAAGCCTTTGACATGTCTAGCTTTAACGCAAAACTACCGACTTTATCCTTTTTGCGATATTTCATCGTATGTAACAACTCATATGCAAGAAGAATATTATCAGTAATTAGACGGCCAGGAACAAAAGCACATTGAAACTGCGAAATAAAACTAGGGAGAACTTTTTTGAAACGGTTCGCCATAGTTTTAGTTACCAGTTTATAAATAACTGAACAAAGGCTTATCGGCCTTAAGTCGGCTGGAGTGCGCACCTGTTTAACTTTGGGGAGTAACGCGATGATGGTTTTATTGAAATCCGCAATGCTCTTGTCACCATTCAGAACACTTAAACATTCTGCAACAACATCTCCACCTACTATGTCCCAATTCTTTTGGAAGAATGTTGCCGGGAAACCATCGTAACCCGGGGCTTTGATTGGGCCCATTTGATTCAACGCCTCTTTCACCTCTGTGCTTGTATATGGCAACTCCAACATGTTTCTGAAATTTTCATCCACTGTTTGTGAGATATTTTGTAGCATTGGTTCCATATCTGCTGACGACGGATTGGACGATGTGAAAATATTGGTAAAGTACTCATTGAGGACAGAGATAATCTCTTCCTCGTTGGTACACCAGTTCCCATTGCGGTCCTCTAAACCTTTCAAAGCATTCCTGGCTTTTCTAATAGTTGCTTTGCGATGGAAAAAGTTGGTGTTGCGATCACCTTTGGCAAGCCATTGGATTCTACTCCTTTGGAGCCATAACTCTTCTTCCTTGTGGAGTAGCCCATTAATTTCTGATTTGAGATTAAAAATCTCAGTACGACTGTCATACCGACCATTTGACTGATCCAACTGTGCTAGCTTGCTTCGCAGCTCTGCAATACGCCGACTGATGTTGCCCACTTCACTTCTTTCCCATTGCTTAAGATTATAAGCAAGATTGTTGAGTTTGTCCTCTAGAGGAAACTGTCTTGGCATGCCTTGCCAGCAGTTTGCAATTACTTCTTTACAACGTGGATATTGATGCCAAAAGGCCTCATATTGGAATCTACGAGATTTCTTTTTCCCATTACTTGAGTTCTCCCACACTAACTGGATCGGGCAGTGGTCCGAGACAGTCGAAGTTAGGTGGTTAACTCTGCTACCTTGGAATAATTGCATCCATTCGATAGTGGCTACAACTCGATCAATTCTCTCATAAATAATTTCCCCATTCCTGGGATTACTTTCCCAGGTGAAGTCTTTGCCACTGTAGCCCAAATCGAAAAGATTGAGGTCTTGGAGAACTTGTCGAAACAAACTCGAACCTTGTTCGTCAAAACTCCTTCCGCCCTTCTTTTCACTTGAGCTAGTCATGGCGTTAAAGTCACCTAGGACACACCACGGCCCCACCTTGTCCCCTCTGATTCTTCTAAGCAATTCCCAAGAGTGATGGCGTTCCCGGTTGTCCGGATCGCCATAAAAACAAGTTAACTGCCACGAGACATTAGATACTTCATCAAAAACCATGCAATCCATGTACCACGTTGAGCTAGAACATACGGAAACTTGCAGATTATTTCTCCACATTAGTGCGAGACCTCCGCTTCTTCCCCTACTGTCAACGCTGGCGCCTGTGAAATTGCAAAACTTACTTCTTACTTTCTCCATCTCCTTACATGATAGTCTAGTTTCCAGGAGAAAAACTAGACTAGGGCCATGACTCTTCACAAGGTTGCGAAGAGCCAGAACATTACGAGGGTTGCCCAGCCCTCGTATGTTCCAACTGATAATACTCATTTGTTCAAGGCGGACCGGCTTCCGGTCTCCGCCTTGTTAATTTGTTGATCTGGGTTTGGGGCCTGTTCTTGAACATTTGAGTTCGACGGGAAAACCAACTGCCTTCCCTTCTTGTTGGTGAAGTTTTCTACTGCCGATTTGTGAGGAGGGGGACTGAAATAAGTAGTGGAACCCTTACGTTTAGCAAAATCTTGGTTCATGGAGTTGACTCTCTCCATCACGGATTTGCTAGGCACACCTGTTACTGCATCCGCAACCGATCCCGCGAAATTTGTTATGAAGTCCATTGGCTCAACCTCTGTTTGGGATGTTTTATTCAAGTCTGCTATTACCTCTGAGGTGTGTGGCCTCTGATTCTCTGTGTGTCCTTCGCCTCCTGCTAACGGGTTCTCGTACATTATCATGGTATCCTCCTCGATTCCCTCTATAGGTTCCTGTCCCATTGCACGCTCTTGTGGACTAGGGTTCTTCAAAACAGCTTCTGTATGACCACCAGGGTTGTTCTTATTCACATGTTCCTCCGCTGTTTTAGATGTTGGGGAGTTATCCATGGCTTGATCCGTCGGTTTCTGCTTTGATAATCTCATGGCTGGGTGATAAAGCAGATATGGCCCATAACCTTCTTCT
The DNA here is from genome assembly GCA_023055425.1 of Linanthus parryae. Taxonomy (NCBI): domain Eukaryota; kingdom Viridiplantae; phylum Streptophyta; class Magnoliopsida; order Ericales; family Polemoniaceae; genus Linanthus; species Linanthus parryae. The sequence goes on from JALGPY010000001.1 coordinate 132,367,479, forward strand.
TCTTTTTCCTTTTCTGCTGTTGATAGTTCCTCGCAGTCACATCCTTCATGAGTAATAACACAACACCAACAACAAAGAGATGGAATACGCTCGTACCTGAAGTCTAGCCACATGCGTTCCCCTCTGATTTGAACATGGGTACCCCTAGGCAATGATTCGTTGACTGGTAGGCGGATTCTCACCCTGAGAAAGTTTCCTTCGTCTCCTTCACTGTAGATCTTCGGATCTGCATCGATGACTTCTCCCACTGTTGATGCAATTTTACGTACAGCTGGCTCACATACAAACTGAATGGGGAGACCCAAGACTTGGATCCAAACATCAAAGTTCCGGAAAACTACTTCTTTCGTTCGATCTCCCAGTTTCCAACTCTGAAGTAGTAAGATCTTGCGGTTAAAGATCCACGGACCCCCTGCAGCTACTCGATCTAGGGTTCCTTGATCCGGGAAACAGAAAAGAAACGTGTTGAAATCTACTTCAAGAATGTTTACCTTCTCCCCATTAGTCCAGATCCTCCTGAACATCCCTCTCATGGCCCCAGCATTCACTTTTGTCTCCGACGCAAACATCCCGATTAGGCACCATGAGAAGTTCTTGTCAGCTTGATCACAAAACTCATCATCAAAGATAACAGTGTTGTTTTCCTTCGGTGTGTATTCAGCCGGGATTCTGTACGCCATTGAGAACGCCGTTGAAAACACCGCCGCACTGTTGAATGACTCCGCCGCTAGGGTTTTTCTCCGCAAAGAACGGAGCACTCAAAAACTCTTTGGCGGTTTGCAAATGACATGTTGTACTATTGGTGAATCTTTTATTATTAAGAGAAATATGGAAAGTTGCTACGTTGATTGATTTCTTTCTCTTGAAATGGTGAATTATGTGTTAGTTTGTGTGAAAAAACAAAATTTCAATCATGATAGAAAACTTGTGAAACACGTAGAGATTAGAAGATTGATGAGCGGCCTACTTGTGCTTGTTTGAAACGTCGCGTTTTTTTTTTTTTTTTTTTTTTTTTTTTTGTCAAAGAATCTTCACGGTTTGCAAATGACAAGTTGAACTATTGGTAAATCTTGAAAATAATTCTTAAAATTGGCTTATAGTCTTCATTTCCCTAGATTGTTTGGTTATGTCGCATACGTAGGACACACACTGACGCTGACATAACTGCATGTGATGAAAGAATTATGTAGGATTATTTGATGAGAGCAATTGATCTTAAGCGGCCAACCTACACTTGTTTGCATATTAGCATTTAGAAAACGACAAGTAATACCAATTACGAGTCTTGAAAATTCATTTTTTTTTAAATTGACTTACTGTCTTTACATTTTTAAATTTGTTTGTCATATTCTTACACACGCTGACACTGAACGTCTACAAGTAATGAAAAGGGAGGATCTTCTAGAATCTTTTATTTATTTAATACAGATCGATACCATTCTCTTGAAAACGGTGAAAGTCGTTAGACTGTGACAAAAACAAAATAACAATCATACAATCATGAAAGAAGACTCATGAATGGTTTTTTGTCGTTATGTTGTCGTTTATTCCTTCAATTGTACTGGTTAAAAGATCAATTAATCATGAGCAACATTACGTAAACGTGTTTGAATCTTAGCGGTTGACAAGGGATAAGTTATAATATTAGTGAGTTTTGAATACCCAACAAGTTATTTAAATTGGTTTATAGTGTCCATTATCCAAGATCATTTGACCATGTCCATACCTAGGACACACGCAGTGACACTGACACAGACACAGCTACACGTAATCAAGGAAATGATCTTGTAATTATGTGGAGTTATTTGATATGGGAGCAATGGATACTGAGTTGCCTACATAAGCTTGTGTGAATCTTAGCTTCTTATTTTCTTTTGCAACTTCGGAAGGTCAACAAAAATAATCAGAACACAAAGAAGCTAAATAACATTCCAACACAAATCCGTTAGCAATGATAAGCCCCTTGACAGCATCAGAAGCTTCATTTAAAATATCCAATTGTTCATTTGCTCGGCTCCCAGGTTTGTAAGAGTGTTGGCCTTCATTTGCATCCCTTCTACATGCTTCATCCTTCCACAAATCCTATTGGGCAGCAACTTACCATCATGACTTAAGCATTTATGGAGACATGCCCACTGGTGGTTTCTTGGAAGATATTAATAACTTTCAGGCAATAACTCTCGATTTTCAGGTTAATCCAATTCTTGTTGTAGGACACGGTTAAGCCTCTTTAGGTGCTCCATATCTCACTCTCCAGGCTTGTGCAGCCTCTAAGCCTACCAATGAAGCTCTGCTTCCAATCTCCATTAGTGTTTCTGAAGACACCTTCAATTCATGCTTTATTGTTTTCAAACCTCACACAACCATCAACGTTCAGCTTAATTGACCTGTCACGGGAAGACTCCAATTAGTACCAGAATAATGGAGGTTAAAGAAGAAAAGTGCATCTTTGAGAGGAAAGCTTCATGTGTGAGCTGAATCTGCATTTTGATTCTCTTCACATAGGTCATGTCAGTATCACACGAGCCATTAAAAACGAAACAATTTTTTCTAATTCCAATAATCCAAAGAGTAGCAACAAATAAATCACAGTGATCATAACAAAAAAATCTCATCTTTCTTCTTGATAATAAGCAAGATACGATTATAAAGTCTCCATCTAGAGCCTTTGTTAATCCAAGAATGACCCTATAGCATACCCCAAATGTTCTCAACTTTAGTACAAGTTCTGAAAATATGATTTTGGTCCAACATTTAAACCACAAAGGCTGCAAGTATCAATATCATTGAGGCCCCTTCTCTTTATACTAGCATTACACAACAGTTTACCATGCAGAATAGTGGAAAGAAAGCTGATAATCTTGTTTGGGACTCTTAAGTTTCCAAATGCTTACCCAACCACCAGATGAACAAAGTCAATCCTAATGGAGTTGTAGGCTGTAGCAACTGTGAAGGTTCCGGAACTGGAACCTTTCCAAAAGGAATAGTCCAGGGTAGCACTCAAAGAGCGAATAATGATACTATAATATCACTTTTAGCCTCTTCATCGATGAGATTCACAATGGAGTTAATGTCCAATGCCCCTCCTCATTGATAAGATCATAGACCTTCAAGTTGAGAAGACCAAGTTCAGAAGGAGGCCCCAGGGCTTTCTCCCCACACCACAAGTCATTCCACACATAATTATTAACGCCATTGACAATACTCCATAGAAGATTATCTCTAAGGAAGGTTTTAGTCAACTAAATACATTTTTACACAGGAGAGCAGCCAGCCTTGGCTTTAGCAGAACCTACATTGTAAATTTTCAAATACTTTTTTTTAATAATATTACACCAGAGTTCTTTTCCAAATCTAACACGCCACCCCAACTTAGCAAGAAGAGGCAGGTTCAGAAATCTAGCATTTTTAACACCCAAACCACATCTCTCTTTAGATAGACAAACAATGTCCCAATTAACAAGTTGAATTTTTCTCTTCTCAGTCGGTTCACCCCAAATACAATCCCTGCAAATTTTATTAATCTTGTTGTACACACTAAAAGGGAGGGGTATAACCTGCATACTATAAGAAGAAAATGAAACAAGGACACTTTACAAAGCACCACTCTCCCTGCAACGGAAAACATTTCTTTTCCAACTAGAGAGCTAAGATTCATCTTGGTGATGATATCAGCAACATTATTCTTATTAAAGGTAAAGTAATACAATTGGCGAGCCTTGAAACTTCAAATATTTTTTTAAAATGACTTATAGTCTTTTACTTCTTTCAAATTTATTTGTCATTTTCATACTTAAAACACAAACTGACATTGACACATTTGCATGTAATGAAAAGGGGTATCCACTTTTTAGAATCTCCTAGATTTATGTTGAATTAAAAGATACAAAGTTGCTATCTTAATTGATTTTTTCCCCTTGGAAATGGTGGAATTAGGGTTAGATTGAGTGAAAAAAAAAACTGAAATCATGAAAGAAAACTCGTGAAATGGTATGTTGTCATTATGTTGTCGGTTATCCTTCCAATCGTAGCGGTTAGAGGTCAATTGATCTCGGGCGGCCTTCCTATGCATGTTTGAATCTTAGCGGTTAGCAAACGACTAGTTATATCATTGGTGAATCTTGAAAATCCAACTATTTCTTTAAATTGGCTCATGGTCTTCCTTTTTCCAAGATTGTTTGGCTCTGTTCATACCTACCATGCACACACTGACATTAATACATCCACATGTAATGAAGGAATGTGATATTTAAGAATTAGAGTAAAACCTTGATAACCAATTGAATAACAAGATATTGCAGAAAAAGTACCTATAACCTAATACACCCAAAAAAAACTCGGTTTCTCTAAAAAAAAAAAAAAAAAAAAAAAAAAAAAAAACCTCAGCAACTCAATTCACAACAGACAAAGGATAGCTATAGAAAATAGCAACTAAGTCAAATGGCTTATCATCTCTTTAATAATTGAGTTGGTATACTTCTTCCTTTGTTCAATTCAAGAGGCACTTCGAAAGTTCGAAATTTTAATGATTCGAGAACTCGGGAAGGAAGCTTCTAGCTCCCTCGTCTCACTCAACAACCAAGACGGAATGAGTAACAATTTTGATAAGCAAATAACTTTGCCAAATGAATATTTTTTTCCAGTCCCCATTTTGACAAAGGGGCTAAATGAATAACCTCGTTAAATGCAATAACGATTTTTATTTTCAATCAATAAAGACCCCATGTAGATACAAAATAATAATCATTAAAATTCATAACATATATTTATACTAAAAAAATTCCAATCAATAATTTTCATACAATAAGTCAATTATTCACACGAAACAGCGCTCAAAGTTGTTTCTGTTTTCCTTGTACTAAAATGTATCCCATCGTAAGATTCAAACCAAACTTTTCCTTCACTCAAGCTTGCATTTTCTTTTTCGTAGAACTTGAATGTTCCTCTTATGCTCACATATGAATCTCCTTATTTGGTCTGTCAAAGTCGATTTTGTTGATGGTTTTGACTTGTGATTGGAAGCCACGGATTTGAATATTAAGAAAGATATTGTAGAATGGATTATTTATCAAACCAAGACTTTAAAACTATATGTATAGTTTGGAATGGGGGTTAGGTACATTTTCTAAGACTCTAAGCACTTGATACATGCATTCTTATTAGTAGTTTCAGATATGTACATACTAATTACAATAATTTACTTAGTATGCATATGTACAACTCTTTTGAGTTTCATCGATTGCAGTCTAAGAACATTTGTACATTAGATGTAAAATAAATAATCATACGAGAAAAATGTAAATGTGAAAAAAAAAACTATCAACCGAATAAAATTTATTTATCGATAAACGAATTATATATATATATTTATCAATAAGTAAATAATCTCACTAAGCCAAAAAAAAAGATTATAGTTCCAAGAATATTCGTTTATCGAGGTTTTCGTATGTTGAATTATTTGACAAGAACAATTGATCATGAGTGCCTACCTACGCATGTCTGGAAACTTAGCATTTAGCAAACGACAAGTAATACGTCTTGAAAATACAAAAGTTGCAATCTTAATTGATTTTATTGTCTTGGAAATGGTGGCATTTGTATTAAATGTGTATAAAAGAGCAAAATTGCAATCATGCAATACCCAGAAGAAAGAATACTCGTGAAACAGTATGTTATCGTTTTCCCTCCATTAATCGTAGCGGTTGCAAGATCAATTGATCCCGAGCACTACATGTGTTTGAATCTTAGCGGTTACTAACAAGGGGTCAAGAATACCTTTCAGATTCAAAGTTGTGGTTCATCTTTCTTCTTGATATTAAGCAAGATACGATTATAAAGTCTCCATCTAGAGCCCTAGTTAAGCCAAGAATGACCCTATAGCATACCCCCAAATGTTCTCAACTTTAGTACAAGTTCTAAAAATATGATTTTGGTCCAACATTTAAACCACAAACGCTGCAAGTATCTACGTTTCCAAATGCTTACCCAGTCACCAGATGAACAATGTCAATCTTAATGGATGTAGGCTGTAGCAACTGTGAAGGTTCCAGAACTGGAACCTTTCCAAAAGGGATAGTCCAGGGTAGGACTCAAAGAGCGGATAATGATACTATAATATCACTTTTATCCTCTTCATCGATGAGATGCACAATGGAGTTAATGTCCAATGCCCCTTCTCATTAATAAGGTCATAGACCTTCACGTTGAGAAGACCAGATTCAGAAGGAGGCCCCAGGGCTTTGTCCCCACACCACCAGTCGTTCCACACATAAATACTAATGCCATTGCAATGCTCCATGGAAGATTATCTCTAAGGAAGGTTTTAATCAACTAAATACATATTAACACAGGAGAGCAGCCAGCTTGGCTTTAGCAGAACCCAAATTGTAAATTTTCAAATACTTAGCTTCTTTCTAATAATATTACACCAGAGTTCTTTTCCAAAGCTAACACCCCACCCCAACTTGGAAAGAAGAGCCAGGTTCAGAAATGTAGCCTTTTTAACACCCAAACCACGTTTCTCTTAAGATAGACAAACAATGTCCTAATTGACAAGTTGAATTTTTCTCTTCTAAGTCGTGTCACCCCAAATAAAATCTCTGCCAGTTTTATTAATCTTTTTGTACACACTAACAGGGAGGGGTATAACCTGCATACTATAAGAATGAAATTGAGCAAGGACACTTTTACAGAGCACCACTCTCCCTGCAACGGAAAACATTTTACTTTTCCAACTCGAGAGCTAAGATTCATCTTGGTGATGGTATCAGCAACATTATTTTTGATTAAAGGTAAAGTAATACAATTGGCGAGCCTTGAAAATTCAACTATTTTTTAAAAGGACTTATAGTCTTTTACTTCTTTGAAATTTATTTGTCATTTTCATATTTAAAACACACACTGACATTTACACATTTACTTGTAATGAAAAGGGGTATCTACTTTTTAGAATCTCCTAAATTTATGTTGAATTATAAGATACAAAGTTACGATCTTAATTGATTTTTTCCCCTTGGAAATGGTGGAATTAGTGTTAGATTGAGTGAAAAAAAAAACTAAAATCATGAAAGAAGACTCGTGAAATGGAATGTTGCCATTATGTTGTCGCTTATCTCTCCAATCGTAGCGGTTTGAGGTCAATTGATCTCGGGTGGCCTTCCCTAAGCATGTTTGAATATTAGCGTTTAGCAAACGACTAGTTATATCATTGGTGAATCTTGAAAATCCAACTATTTCTTTAAATTGGCTCATGGTCTTCCTTTTTCCAAGATTGTTTGGCTATGTTCATACCTATGCCGCACACACGGACATTAATACATCCACATGTAATGAAGGAATGTGATACTTAAGAATTAGAGTAAAACCTCGATAACCAATTGAATTACAATTCTATGGATATAGCAGAAAAGGTACCTATAATCTAATACATCCAAGAAAAAACCTCGGTTTCTCTAAAAAAAACAAAAAAAATCTCGGCAACTCAATTCACAACGGACAAAAAGGATAGCTATAGAAAAAGCAACTAAGTCAAATGACTTGTCATTTCTTTAACAATCGAGCTGGTCTATTTCTTCCTTTGTTCAAATCCAGAGGCGCTTCGAAAGTTTAATATTCGAGAACTCGGGAAGAAAGCTTCTAGCTCCCTCATCTCACTCAACAACGAAGACGGATGAGTTACAATTTTGATAAGAAAATAACCTTGTCAAATGAATATTTTTTTACGGTCGCCATTTTGACAAATGGGCTAAATGAATAACCTCGTTAAATGCTTTAAATATTTATATTATCAATTAATAAAGACACCATGTAGATACAAAATAATACTCATTAAAATTCATAATATATATATACCAAAAAAATCTAATCAATAATTTCCATACAATAAGTCAATTATTCACACAAAATAACGCTCAAAGTTGTTTGCGTTTTCCTTGTACCAAAATGTATCCCATGGTATCATCCAAACCAAACTTTTCCTTCACTCATGCTTGCATTTTCTTTTGCGTAGAACTTGAATGTTCCTCTTATGCTCACATATGAATCTCCTTATTTGGTCTGTCAAAGTCAATTTTGTTGATGGTTTTGACTTGTGATTGGAAACCACGAATTTGAATATTAAAAAAGATATTGTAGAATGGATTATTTATCAAACCAAGACTTTAAAACCATATGTATAGTTTGAAGTGTGGGTTAGGTACATTTTCTAAGACTCTAAGCATTTGATACATGCATTCTTATTAGTAGTTTCAGATATGTACATACTAATTACAATAATTTACCTAGTCTACATACGTACAACTCTTTTGAGTTTCATCGATTGCATTCTAAGAACATTTTTACATTAGATGTAAAATAACTAATCATATGAGAAAATGTAGATGTGAAAAAAAAAGTTATCAACCGAATAAAAAATTATTTAACGATAAACGAATTATATATTTATTTATCAGTAAGTAAATAATCTCAATAAGTATATTTATTTATCAAAGTTGTGGTTTAACTTGTCGCGTAATTGTCCTTTAGGATTGGAATAGATATAGTAATCTGGAATATTGTTTGGAACCAGCTTAGTAATCCTTTTTTATACTCTTTTAGGATAAGAGAGTCAATGAGTGTCGCCTGAGCCTATGAAAGTGTATTGGGTGCATATTTTCCTAACTCTCGTCGCCTTTGTTCAAGAATTATGCTAGTTTGCTGTTGCTGATTATTGATGTTATCATGGTATGTTCGTAGCATATGTGTAAACGATGTATGTTCCATCACATATATTCAGAGCTTATCCACCACAAAAGCTCGAATGAACTGTTTTGTTGTTCTAAATATAGAAGCCCTAATGGATACTGAGCTAGGTAGGATTGGTCAACTTTATTTTGAAAAACCCTTGGGGTTTGTGCAAAAACACTCAAGAACAAAGAAGAATAAACCAGAGAAGGTTACCCAAAAAATAGAGAATCCATTGAACAACCGTAAGGCTCCTAATTGTGTGAATTAGGTAACTTAGATTTTCATTTTCCCTTGTTATACAGAAGAAACCAACGGTCAAAATGATCCTCATACATTGAGTTAAATGACAGCATGTGCGTCACTATTTCTCTTATTTCATTTTCTGTCCTTCATTTATTGTAAGCTTAAGTATTATAAGAGACGCAGTTAAATGTTGAAGATGACTATAAACATCAGAACAAGTTTTACCCGGAGAGCTCATACTCAGATGTGTGATCATTAGGGCACCCATCCGCTCTAGGTAATGCCAGTCCTTCACGGTGAACTCAAGGTGCAATTGCACTATTGTAGGAGATAATGAAAATGGAGGGGGCTTCATTAGAAGTCTGTTTTTACAGATCTTACATAATTTCAATTGATTTGGTGTTTCATTTTATTTATTTTTTGGGTTATGTGAATATCCTTTTTTCTTTCATGAGTTTAGGCCACATATAATACTGCTTCTTACTCCTGTATTGTTTTTGTCTAATACATTGGTGTTTAAGGATGTTTAATATATTGTGGAATGTATTATATTTTTAGAAAATGCAGTATGTTTGCCTAATAGTAGAAAAAACTCGCCACATTAGAGGTATTGATATGAGGCGTTTGTTTTAACATATAAAAAAGATTCAACAAACATTGATTTTTAAGCAGACCTGACCACGCAATTCGAGGGGAATAGACATTGCATGGACCTTTTTTATAGACTTACACATTACATGAACTTGGTTAATTCTTGATCTAATCGAGTTTTTGGGGAGCCTTTTAAACCCTGTTACCACCATTTAGTTACTTGCTATTTGGATCAAATACTTCATCAGACTGCTGTATTCAGCTTTCAAGCAAACTCTAGCTTTTATTTTCCCTATACCACAGGGTCAATCTTATGTGGTTCTTCCCTTTCTCCTTGTAATGCATTTTATCAAAAACCTTCTAGTGATAATAGATTTCTTTTGCTCGTGATTCTTTATGATACATGTCTCTTCTCTGGCATTACTGTGATAAGATTCTCAAGTAATAGAAACGAAATGCATTGGTAATGAATTAGAATTAGGTGCAACATTCGGCCTCTTATCCCAAATCAATTACTGGTAAATCTTTATTTGAATCAGCTGTAATTACTCTTATTTGTACTATTAGGTTGCTATACTTTTTTCTTCTTGTCGTCGTTGATAGTGGTTATTTATTCGATGCAGGCTAAGCCTACTACTCATATGGCTACTACTGCTGCTCCTGCCAAGCGCAAATTCGAAACCCTAATAACTAAAGGTGCCGATAACAACTCCCTTTCTGCGGACAACAACGCAAACAGAAACCTGAATGTGGAATACAAGTGTAGACTATGCCAGGTAACCGCCACCTGCGAGCGAGGTCTTGTGGAGCATCTCAATGGGAAGAAGCACAAGTCAAAGCAGTCAAAGGAACATGCTCTCTCCAAAGGCGGCAGCAGCACATCAGCCAGTGGTGATGATGCAGGAGGCCATTCCCAGAATAAAAAGTGATGATGACCGATGAGAAAGGGATCGTCCGATGCGAGTGTTGTGAATGGGAACGCATGAATTGTTTATTCTTCTTCTTCTAGAGCTTTTTTCTTCCCATCTCATCTCTAGAGTTTCTCTATGATATCTATACCTGCTTTAATTAAATTTTATTTTGATGGTTTGTAAACTTGGAACATGTGCCTGAATTCAAAAGGCTTAAAGATTTCTCATACATGTTTAAGACAGTTGCATTTATCATATCCTTATTTTCATACAAACTTGGTTTTGTTATTTGATAGTTGTTTTGTTATTTGAAAATTTTAGTGTTTGTATGATGACATAGACTAGAGTCTCCTGTATGAAGATTGAGAAACAACGCAGTTCACAAAAATGAGCCTGTTGTGGAGTTCTAACCTTAAGGCTTGTTTGGGTAAAGTATAAGAAAGATGTGTATATAGCATATGGATTGTATTAAATGTGAACATCTTGCTTATGCGGTACACAAACGCGGTACATGAGACAACATGTATAATTTGCCCATATACATACCTCCTTATACCTTCCCCAAACAAGGCTTAAGAGTAATGATCTCAGTCTTGGACACTGGAATTCTGAACAACCACCTGGAACTGTCATGTTTGTCAACAATGGCAATATCATGGTCAGACGCATAACCACATTTGTATGTCAGACATTTACTGCAGTACATATCAAGTAGGTACTTAGTCAGAAGCTCAGAGAAAAACTCCATGGTCTAGTGGGTGAGATTTACGACTTAAGGGTTTGCTCCCCTTGAAGTCTCAGATCCAAAATCCCATGGCAACTAATAATTCTTGGGGCATTGTGAATTTAGTCGAAGTGCGCACAAACTCGTCCCGGAGATCTTATATCCAAAATTCCACGGCGACCAATAATCTTCGTGCCTTCGTGAATTTAGTCGAAGTGAGCGCGAGCTGGCCTGTAGGACTCAGATCCAAAATCCCACGGCTAGGCCATCTCCCTCAATGATCGGAGAAGGCATGCGTTAATGATCACTTGATTTCATCAACTTTTATACTAGCTTTTATGTATGTCGCTCTACATCTCACTGTGGTTCCGAACATCTGCATCGTAAAACACACCTATCGTGTTTGACTTTATCATATTAGTGGTATGGCTACTGTGTCAAAGGATGATGCCAACAGCTCTCCTTCAAACTTGTCAATATTAATTTTAATTTTGAATTACATGTTTTATGAAATAAATCACTACTGAACGGTCTCTTATACCGTCGTGAGTGAAAAGCAACAAAAAAAAGAGAGAAAAACAAATTGTGAATACATCACCTCTCGGTTTCGACAAGGGAAACAAAGAACCACCAAGACGGTGGTTCTTCATCAGTTTTTAACTTCAGTTCCATCATCTCTGTTGCTGAATTCATATTTTGATTTGTCTGGGTGCAGACCGAGTGGGCGATTTGTTGGTTTTCGTCTTCTGGCGGGAAGAATATCCATATTTTGAACTTGAAGGGGGTGATGGTGATATGAAAAGTATTGTTGTGGTTTTTCTGGTGACGGTGACATGGTTGGATCTGTAGGTAGAGATGGAGCTGGTGGTGGTAGTGGTAAGGATCTAAGGATAGTTATGCTGGCATGCCAGTAGACAGTAGTGATGGTTGTAATGGAGATAGACTTTAAAATTTGGCTTTGATTTCTCAGTTGGTTAGTTTTTGGTCAGTTCAATTTGAGCAACGGTGGGGGCAATGATTCTGGTGGTGATGCCTTTTTGTAGCAAGTCCCAATTCCAGTTGGGCTATACGGCAGGCATAACAACCAATCTATTCAAAGGATGTTAAATGGGTTAGACAGGTTGAACCATTTGTGCTTTAACCTGTTTATAAACGGGCTCACCGGCTCGTTTGACAACTCTATTCGTAGGTTAAGAAATGAGGACGCGTCAGCGGTTAACCGGCCCGGCTGACTGAGGAGCACCGATCCTAGTTCGGTTCTGGCCTGGAGTCAGCCGGACCGGTTTCAGTTTGGTTCAAATATTGGAATCGGCGCGGTCCACGGGACCGGACCTCTATAACAAGGCCAACCGGTGATTTTCAATTTATTTATTTATTTTTATTATTAATTTTTTTTTGTAGCTCTTTATTACTTGTTGGCTGGAAAAAAAAACCTTGTGAAGATTGATAATTTATTTCCTATCAGCTCTTTTTTGAACTTGTAACTTGTAAGAAACTTGTAACATTTATTTATACATATATAATGTGGGTCGGTTCTGGACCAGTCCTGCGTCAGTTACGGTCCGATCAGTCCGGTCTTGGTCATTACAGGGGCCTGTTTTGGCCGGTCCCGCGGTCCATAAAATCTCAGACCGGCCGGACAACTAACATACTCAGTCCTGGGCCGGTCTTGAAGCCACACTGGTCCCAGTTCGGTCCGGTTCATTGCTCACACGGGCTAGTTCGGTCCGGTTTGGCGGTCCGCCGACCCACTTGACAGCTCTAGGAAGTCAGTATATATATAAATGTTATATGTTTCACCAGCATCATCCCAAACTTTAGTACTACAGTTAGAACTCCGAAAGCTGCAACCGTCCTCAAAATAGGGAAAATGGACCGAACACTAACTATTAACCGGGAACAGAACTTCAAGTTAGATACCACTCTTCGAATGTGCATATGGCATAAGGACAAGAGAAGGATCTAAGGTGGTGTCTACAAAGTTTCTTTCGGTGGTGTCCGCAAATGAGGTTGGAATTGCCCAAGATACTCCAAGATACTTGGATTGCCCAAACACATTGACTTAGCTTGTCTCCATGTGTCCAAGAGTGTCACACCAAGACACTCGAGTTGTTTCATAGTATGTCTTAACCGACCTAGTCGCAAGAGAAAATGCCCTATCAGAGTGGCTAAAACCAGCATCCCAGGAAGTAGCAGCAGAAGCAAAAGTAAACCCTTGTTTTGACACATTGAAAAAGCTTTTTGACCATGTTCTTGTATATATCAGAAAATCATAACCCTTTGCACTTCAGATAACCCCAACACAAGAGAAAGGCATCCAAGAAGACACCCTAACAACTCTACCACAAAAAAGATGTATAACTCAGATATACCGATTTGTACTACCAACAAAAAAAAAGCCTTTTTTTTTCTTCAAAAGGGAGTAATAAAACACATCTAGACCTTCAATTGTATCCGATCATGCAACGAGATTTTCTTCTTGCTCGGTCTTTCATCACCAGTCACTAACGATTTTCTCTTCTTCTGTGTCGCTTTCATTAGCTCCTGCCCCATTTGAACTCTCTCTTCTGCTTCCCTTTCTTCAATCGTCTGAAATACCAGAGGAACACAAACATCTGTTTCAAGATTCACATTTTCTTATGACCTACTTCTACTCCAAGGACGACGTCTATTGATTAAGTACTCACTGTAAGCGGATTTGAAACCAAAAGAGAAGCTCGATTCGACAATGTAGTATACTTAACAAGTGGTTTCTTTTTCTTCGCGACAATCTTTTCGGGAACATTTGGAATATGTGGGTTAACATCTTCCTTCGGTTGGAGGTCGCGAGACCAGGATTCCACTAGGTATGGGTACCTTCGCCTCAGAAACCTAGAATTCATTGGTACAAGAACAACTAACAGTTTAACAAAAAAATCCTCCAAACAGATAGGCACTTTATGGAAGATTGATCTAAATAAAAAGATTAGATTACAAGTGCCCTGTACCTGACTTCATGGAAGAGTGTATCTCTCTTTTGCTTTGCTGCCTTCAATTTCCTCCTTTTAGCAACAAGTTCCTGAACCAATTGGCAACAATGTTGGTCAGAAAATCTCAAGGCCTTGAGATTGTTCTTTAGGTCTTGATAATATCTGTAATTTTTTTTAAAAAAAAATGGATCATCCAATATTTTATCTTATCTTTTTAGATAACTGTATAATATTTGAATTACTCAGAGAATTTTCTAAAATATCCCAAAAAATGTTTTTCAAGATCCTATTTTGCATGTTGATATAGCAGAGTCCTTTTATGACTCAGTCTTTTCAACCTACTTAAGCTGAAAGTCATGGCTTTTTCTTCTCATTCTCTCTCAATTCTCTACGACTCTACCCTCTCTCTCTCTCTGTTCCTCTCAATCACATTCTCTTCTCAAAACCCTAAATCCCAAAATGGAGCGCAAATCAGCCAGAATTCTGCAACAGGGAAAGCCCTCTGGCAGATCCAAGAAGAGAGCAAATAAGAAGGAGAAGATAGTGATTTCTGATTCAGATTCAAAAAACACTCAGAGCTTGCATGAGGATAATCATCCTGCAAAGAAGTCCAGAACAGAGAAGGGAGATGAAGGCTCAAGCATTGATCCACAACAAGAGACACAGGGTGGTGATCAACCTAGGTCTGAGAAGAAGAAAGGGGGAGAAAAGAAAAAGACTGGTGAAGAGAAAAAGGGGAAATCAACTCAAGAAAGCCAGAAGAAACCAACTGAAGGAGGACAAGAAAAGACCAAACCCTCAGAGAAGAAAACTAGGGTTGAGCAAGTTGCTGTTGCGATTAAGAAAGGATATCAAGGTAAGAATGTACTTCCTACAGACTGGTTTGTTAGTTCTGAGGTTAGAACTGTATGGATGCAAGGGTATGATTCATCAAAGGTAGCTTTCTGTAGTATGATTTCTGAAGAATTATTGGATAAATTAGACATAGACTGCACGAGAAAGTTAAGAGAAACTGCTGTTTGGAAGGTGTTAAATCCTAGTTCAAAGGCCTATCCAAGGTTAACTAGGTTATTTTATCTGAATTTGGTTTCTGAAGGTGATGATAAAATGGTGTTAACTTCAAAAGTGACTGGTGTGGATTTGAGGTTGGATCATAGGACTTTTGCCAAAGTCTTGGGCATTCCTAGGAAATACAATGTTGGAGATTATCCTGATAGGAAGGAGTGTCTGGATAAGGCAAAGGAGATGTTTTTTATTGAAGGTGTTCCCTCTGGTCCAAAGCAGTTGACACACTCTGTGCTCAACTGTGAAGCCAAAATTTTGTTTACAATTCTGATGAGGAGTGTAGTTCCTAGGGAGAACTCAAGGGAGTTAGTGATTGATAAAGTTCTGATTTTGATGTATCTGATATCTCATGGGTTTGAGATAGACTTGCCAACAGTTGTTATGGAGCATATGATTTATTGTGCAACTAGGACTAGAAACCATCCTCTTCCATATGCCAACCTGTTACCTCTTTTATTTGAATATTTTGATGTACCTTTGAAAGGAGATGAAAAGATTACTGGAGGTTTTGGGTTGATAGATGAGACTGCACTTCAGAGGATTGGAGTAGTTCAGACTGGGAAAGGACATTGGAAGTTTTATTCAGATTTGTCAAAAGAAGAACTTGCTGAGAAGGAGTTTGTGAAGCCTAAGGGGACTACATCTGGGAAAGGACAAGCCAATGAGGATTACTCTTTGTTGGTGGAGAAGTTAAAAGATGAGCAGGTTGAGATTGAAGATCTCATACAAAGGTTATTTGATATGTCAACTGAATTCAACCAGTTCAAGGGCTTGATGAATGTTATGAATGGGAAGCTGGATGTTGTCATCAAGGGTTTGAATCTGGAGAAGATACCTTCTGCTACTAGTCACGACACCAGTGTGGATTCAGATGAAAGGCTGGGAGATTTTCTGAAGAAGAAGAAGAAGCCAATTCCAGTGGTGCTTACTTCAAAAGATTTGTATGAACAAACTGATGAAGAAGATGTTGGTGAAGACACAGGTGTTAATGCAGCTATAGAGGTGGATTCAGTACAGGCTAGGAAGAAAGTTGATGAGATAATCCAAGAGGTTGTTACAGAAGTGGAAGCTGAACAAGAAGGTAATCAGTCTGCTGGAGATGCTGCAAGTGAAGAAGAAATTGGAGAAGGCTCAGATAAAGGCCAGACATCAAAGAAGAAGTGAAGATCATAGATTGCCAAAGCCTTGAGCCTCTATATCTTTCTCTTCTTTCTTTTCTGTTCATAAGGCCTTGACTTTTAAGCTATTTTTTTACTCTGAGTAATGATCCAACATTTCTTCATCCTTATTTGATGAAAGTCAAAAAGGGGGAGAATTTATGTGGTTTGCAGTATTTGAATAATAATAATAATACTTAGTTGTTTTGTGGTTTAATCAGTTGTGTTTCTATTTCTGTTGTAATATGTAATATGTATATTTTATTTTTGATGGTTATCTGTTTGGCATTATTGTATATTGTATACTAGAGTATTACCCGTGCCCGAGGGCACTATTCCTAAATTGGATAGTTTTTAAATTTAGAGGTATTTTTTTAAAATAAATGTAGAGGTGTTATTTAAAATTATATTTACAAATGTGGTGAAAAAAAAAACTTCCAAGTAAGGGATGTAATTGAGAAAAATCTCTCTCATATTAGTTAGGGATGTCCAAAGAGAGTGGGTAGTTAAGGATGTAATAGTAGGTGAGATCTAATGGTGGAGATGGAGTTGATTTAATCTAAGGGCTGAAATTCAAAAGTTTGTTAAACCATGCTATTTTATAATATAGATGCATTTTATGGTTATCTAATTTTGAATATAAGTTGCAGGAAAAACTATACAAGACTGTAGGTTTTGTCTTTCATCAAGGGGGAGATTGTTGAGTCAAAGACCCTTGAATGTGTTTTGGTTGGTAATTGTTTTGAGTGATGAAAGAAAAATACTAAGACATAAGCAGCAAAGCATTTCAGATACTCCAAGGCCTTGAGATATTGACTGAACTTCAAAGCCTTGAGAGTTATTCTATTCTGCTATATGTTCTAACAGTTTTGTATTGCAGATTGGATATCTGATTATACAGATCAGGGATTTACTGCATATACTTATGGATTACACTATTTATATATCTAACACAATTGCAGATGATCAGAACAGGAAGAATCAAAGTTATCTGGATTTAACTTTGAATATCTGTGAAGAAGGTTCAGAGCTCCAAGGCCTTGAGATGTGTCTTGAGCTGCTGACAGTATTTACAGAACTAAGTTGATTCTTTCTTGCAGGTTGTGATTCTTAGTATTGTGATTATTTACTCACTTCTAAGTGTCTTAACTTGTTTTTTCATGATTCATATGTATTAGAAGTTATACAGGTTATTGTTCTAATCTGTTAAACAGTTTTATCAGAAACTGGATAACCAAACAGTCATAGCACTGTTATCTTTCTGTATTTTGTTGTTGCTGTGTTTCAATGCTGTTGCAGGTCTGTTAAACGTGCATGAGCAATCTCAACAAACTCTAACGGTTATACACTTAGCTGTTTGAATTTCAGTTGAAAACAGAAAGAGGATTTGTAGGAACTGAGATCCTAAAATCTCTCAATCAGTTGCAGCTGTGGATAAAAGAGACTGGTTTGAATTTTTAAGATAGAGAGGCTTGTAGAATACTCAGAGAGGTGTGAAAAATTCGTGGGAAATCATTCATTCAAACACACAAACATTCAAGCTTCAATCCAGATTCTAGGAGATCAAATCAATCTAGTTTTACAGAAGAACACACTGTGTTCTTCACATGTACTTTAATCTGTGTATCTTTAGATTATCTTAAACCTCACTTAACCCAGTGGTTGGTTGTTCAAGTGAACAACAAGAGGTTCTTGTTAGCTCAATAGTTAGTAGCTGGAACTAGATAGGTTTGGAACCACAAGCTGTATAGGTGTAAGGGAAATCACTTAGGCTTGAAGATCTAGGGATGTTTCTGTGTGAGTAATAAGAAGTTTTTGCCCAATCCTGGTGGGATTAGATCCCTCTGGCAGAGATTAGGTCCATTGGGACTGAATTCTGTAAATTGCTTTGTGTTCTTTACTTTACAGTTTGATTATCATATGTTGCACACAACTCAAATCAAACTAGGGTTCAAAAGCTGTTTAGAATTGTTTACAGTTCAAGGCCTTGAAGCTTTCTATTTTGACTTTGAAAGTTTCAGACAGTTTACTAAAATCTCAAGGCCTTGAGATTTGAGTTTCACACAAATTTATTCTGTTAAACTTTGAATTTTGCAAAAAAGTTTCCATACTCTATTCAACCCCCCCCCCCCCTTCTAGAGTATTTAGGTCCTGTATTTAGTCTACATTACACACTTTCAATTGGTATCAGAGCTTGTGTCACTGTTTTAGATCTAACAATCTGGTGACTATGAGTAATGTTGGAGATGGTGGATTCTCACAAGGAAGGGCAGCCAACAGACCTCCATTGTTTTGTGGTGATAACTTCATGCACTGGAAGTCATTGATGAAGATGTTCATCATAGATCAAGACATGGAACTATGGTCAATAGTTCAGAATGGTCCTCATGAGTACTACACTACAATTGATGGAGTCAGATGTATCAAGTCTGAGAAAAATCTTTCAGTTACTGAACTGGAAAAGGTATCAAAAAATTACAAGGCTATGAATCTGTTATACTGTGCTCTTAATGCAGATGAGTTCAACAGAGTGTCAAATTGCAAGAGTGCCAAAGAAGTATGGGATAATTTGGTGGTGACATATGAAGGAACTGGCCAGGTTAAGAAGACCAAAATCAACATACTTCTGAGGCAATATGAGTTGTTCAAGATGAACTTAGATGAGACCATCAAGGAGATGTTTAAAAGATTCACTGATGTGGTGAAAAATCTGGAGTCATTGGGTAAGAAGTTCTCAAATGAAGAGAAGGTAAGAAAGATTCTGAGAAGCTTGCCAAAATCCAAGTGGGAGCCAAAGACAACAGCCATTGAGGAAGCTCGGGACTTTAGTCTTCTTCAGCTAGATGATCTACAAGGAAAGCTGCTCACTCATGAAATGTCTATGAAGGATGTGGAAGGTGATTTGAGTGAAAACATCAGAAACCTAGCACTTAAGGCAAAAGACAGTGAAAAGTCCCAAAGCCTTGAGACTGAGGATGAGCCTGATGATGAAGAGGCTTTAGCATTGATCTCGAAGGCCTTGACTATGATTCTTAAAAAAAAAAGAAACTCTGGTAACAGGTATTACAATAGAGAGAGATCAAGACCCTCAGGCAGCAAGGACTACAAAGGTAAATCTTCATCACAGTCACATAAAACTAAAGTAATGAATTGTTTTGAGTGTGGTGATGCAGATCATTTAGTAAGGGACTGTCCAAAAAAGAAGAAGAACATGAACTTTCAGAATAAAGACAGTGACAACAGAAGGAAGAAATCCATGATGGCTTCTTGGAGTGATTCTAATTCATCAAGTGACTCAGACACAGAAGAAGAGCAAGCAAACTTATGCTTCATGGCAAAGCATGATAAGGAAAATTCATTAGACAGACATATTGAAGATATGGTAAAAAATTTACTTGCTAGTCCTTCTGATGTACTTCCTGAAATTCTCAAAAGTATGTTTTTAAATGAGGAAAGTTATAGAAATGAGATTTCTGATTTAAAGATTAAGATTCATGAGCAGGTAAAAGAAAACTTGGACCTAGTTTTTTCAATCAAAACTGTTGAAGTTTCTAAGACAAAGCTTGAAAAGGACTTCAAGGCCTTGGACAGCAGGTTCAAAGCCTTGAAGACATAGATAAAAGAGGTTGTTGATCAAAACACTCTTTTGACTGAAAGATATGCTGATCTAAAGACTCATTCTGAGAATTTAGGACAACAGATATGTTCTTTGACTGAGAAACTTCAAGAGTCCGAGAAGGTCCTAGCTAGATTTACAGGCTCAGAACATAATCTGAATCTCATTCTTGGAGGAAGTCTGAAATCAATGCATAAAAGTGGGATTGGCTATAATCCAAATTTTCCAAAGAAAGGTCAAACTACTTTTGTCAAATCTGGTAGCAGACATTCTCCAAAAATGCCATTACTGTGGAAAAATTGGTCATGTCAGATTAACTTGTCCCTTCAAAAGATCAGAACCTCATATTATGAGGAATACTTATCCTTATCAGCTTAAGGGACAGGTTAGGCAGATTTGGGTTCCAAAAGGAATTAGGCCACCAAATATGGCTGATTCTGAGTATGACTCAAAGTTCTTCACTTGGTCTAATAGCCTGTTGAGGCAATGATTTGTTTTTTGCAGGATGTCACCAAGGCCTTGAAAGATCATAAATGGATATTAGACAGTGGATGTTCTAGACATATGAGTGGAAAGAAGTCTCTCTTCACTGAACTTACAGAAAAATATGGAGGAACAATCACACTTGGTGACAAAGAAAAATGCAATATTATTGGTATAAGTAGTATTGGTAATGGTTCCACAAATTATATATCTGATGTTTATCTGGTAGATGGACTTAAGTATAATCTGCTTAGTATCTCTCAGTTATGTGATAAAGGTTATAAGGCTATATTTGACAAGGAGAAATGTGTGGTGCAAGATGAGAAATCTGGTGATTGCATACTCACTGCTCCTAGATCATATAATCTATATGCTATGAATACTAACAGTGGTGCAGGTGACAAGCTAAAATGCCTCAAGGCCTTGAAGGAAGATTCAAAGCTTTGGCACAGAAAGCTTGGGCATATTAGTATACATACCTTGAATAAACTCATCTCAAAAGACTTGGTAAGAGGTTTACCATCACAGAAATTTTCAGATGATGAGGTTTGCAAGGCATGTGTACAAGGTAAACAAACCAGAAGTTCATTCAAGCCAAAGAACTTTGTAAGTACTTCTAGACCCTTAGAATTGCTTCATATGGACTTGTGTGGTCCTAAGAGTTCAGACCCCAAAAGGTAAGAGGTATATGCTTGTTATAATTGATGATTATTCTAGATTTACTGGGGTGATGTTTATTAGAGACAAAACTGAAGCTTTATCTGAATTTTCTAGACTGTGCAAAGAGCTTCAAACTTTGAAAATTTTACCTGTGGAATCCATTAGAAGTGATCATGGTAGGGAGTTTGATCAACTTGACTTTGATTTGTTTTGTGCAAAGCATGGCATTTCACACAACTTCTCTGCACCTAGAACTCCACAGCAAAATGGAGTAGTTGAAAGGAAGAATAGGATACTTGAGGATATGTCCAGAACCATGCTTCTTCAAAGTAATTTGCCAAAGTTTTTATGGCAGAAGCTGTTAACACTGACAATTATGTGTTGAATAGATGCTTGATTAGACCTATTTTGAAAAAGACCCCTTATGAACTGTTTAAAGGTAGACTTATTTCAAACATTTTGGTTGCATCTGTTTTGTGCATAATAATGGTAGAGACAATCTTGGTAAGTTTGATGCTAGAAGTGATGAAGGTGTATATTCTCAAACTAGCAAAGCCTATAGAGTTTATCATAGAAAAACAAAGATTGTGGAAGAGAGCATTCATGTAATTTTTGATGAAAGTACTAAGGATTCTCTGAGTGAAAGTTTTGCAGATCTAGATTTGAGCAAGCTTGAATCAGATGATGATGTTGTGAAAGAAGACAAAGGCAAAACTAATGTGCAGAATCAATCAGCAGAATCTCAAGGCCTTGAACCTCCTGCTGAACCAAAATCTCAAAGCCTTGAGACAGAAGTTGAAACTTTCTATGATGCTCCCTCTACTATTTCAAGGACTCAAAGCCTTGAAGGAGAATACTCCTGGGTACCAAGAAAGAAGTTTAAGTACCTTGCAGACCATCCAGCTGATAACATTATATCAGATCCATCAACTGGAACTCATACAAGAGGACAGTTGAAGAACTTGTGTGATTTTAGTGCATTTGTATCTTTGATTGAGCCTAAGAATACCAAGGAAGCACTAGAAGATGCAGAATGGATCATTGCAATGCAGAGTGAGCTGAATGAGTTTGAAAGGAACAAGGTTTGGAATCTGGTCCCCAGACCTAAAGAGAAATCAGTTATTGGAACCAGATGGGTATTCAGAAACAAGCTTGATGAGAATGGCAAAGTGGTAAGAAATAAAGCCAGACTGGTAGCTCAAGGATATAATCTGGAAGAAGGTATAGATTATGAGGAGACTTTTGCTCCTGCTGCCAGGTTAGAAGCTATTAGAATACTTCTTGCATTTCCATCTCACAATCACATAAAACTTTATCAAATGGATGTTAAATGTGCTTTTCTGAATGGATATTTATAAGAAGATGTTTTTGTAGCACAACCTCCTGGTTTTGAAGATAAAAATTTTCTTGATCGTGTTTATAAACTGGATAAAGCTTTTTATGGTTTAAAACAAACTCCAAGGGCTTGGTATGACAGACTTTCAAAATTTCTACTTGAAAACAATTTCAAAAGAGGCTTAGTTGACAAAACTCTTTTCATTAAACACCATCAAAGTGATCTTTTAGTAGTTCATATTTATACAGATGATATTTTATTTTGTGCTACTAATTATGAGATCTGTGTATCTTTAGATTATCTTAAACCTCACTTAACCCAGTGGTTGGTTGTTCAAGTGAACAACAAGAGGTTCTTGTTAGCTCAACAGTTAGTAGCTGGAACTAGATAGGTTTGGAACCACAAGCTGTATAGGTGTAAGGGAAATCACTTAGGCTTGAAGATCTATGGCTGTTTCTGTGTGAGTAATAAGAAGTGTTTGCCCAATCCTGGTGGGATTAGATCCCTCAGGCAGAGATTAGGTCCATTGGGACTGAACTCTGTAAATTGCTTTGTGTTCTTTACTTTACAGTTTGATTATTATCTGTTGCACACAACTCAAATCAAACTAGGGTTCAAAAGCTGTTTAGAATTGTTTACAGTTCAAGGCCTTGAAGCTTTCTATTTTGACTTTGAAAGTTTCAGACAGTTTACCAAAATCTCAAGGCCTTGAGATTTGAGTTTCACACAAAGTTATTGATAGCTTCTGTTCCGATGACAAGCAACCGAATGTTCGTGTTGAATATTCGTCGTGATATGGCGAGGTGTTTGCAATCATGTTATGAAGATCCCTCTTGGCTATGGCATTTAAGGCTAGGACACCTAAATTTTGGCGGATTGAAGATGCTGGCTTCAAAGAAGGTGGTGAAAGGTCTTCCATTTATTGATCATCCCAATCAAGTATGTGAAGGATGTCTTACCGGAAAACAGTCGCGGTTAACTTTTCCAAAAAGTTCAATGTCAAGAGCAAAGCAGCCGCTGGAGTTGATATACACTGATATATGTGGCCCTATTGAGCCCACATCTCTTGGAGGTAATCGTTATTTTCTGACTTTTATTGATGATTATAGTCGGAAAACGTGGGTGTTTTTCTTGAAACAAAAATCTGAAGCATTCTCAATGTTCAAGAAGTTCAAGGCTCTTGTCGAGAAACAAAGTGGCTATGAAATTAAGGCGATGAGATCGGATCGTGGAGGTGAGTTCACATCAGCCGAGTTTAATAATTTTTGTGATGAGCATGGTATTCGTCGACCTCTTACCGTGGCTTACTCACCACAACAAAACGGCGTTGCGGAAAGGAATAATCGATCTATTATGAATATGGTTCGGTGCCTGTTGAAGACCAAGAAATTGCCAAAAGAATTTTGGGCGGAAGCTGTTGATTGCGCTGTTTATTTATTAAATAGAAGCTCGACACGGAGTGTTTTTGAGATAACTCCACAAGAGGCTTGGAGCGGTTTCAAGCCGAGTGTAGCACATTTGAAGGTCTTCGGGAGTATTGCTCATATGCATGTTCCATCAACAAAGGAGCAAGCTTGATGACAAAAGCAAAAAATATATTTTTGTGGGCTATGATCAAGCTTCAAAGGGATACAAGTTGTATGATCCAGTTGAGAAGAAAAGAAGGATCAGCCGAGATGTTGTATTTGACGAGACGAGCTCGTGGGAGTGGAATGATCCGGAGAAAGATGAATACTCTTTCTATCCATTTGTAGATCAAAGAGAGGAAGTAGAAGATGAGCCCGAGAATGAAGAAACTCCCCCTGCATCCCCTGCAGCTTCTTCCGAAAGCGAGAGTTCGAGTAGTGAAGGACCTCGAGGGACAAAGTCATTGCAGGAGATTTATGATCAGCCCGATCCAAATCCAAACTTATTTTGTTTGTTTGCAGATACGGAGCCTATCAATTTTCAGGAGGCGTCAAAAAATGAGACGTGGAGAAAGGCCATGAATGAGGAGATTGATGCCATCAAGAAGAAAGACACTTGGGAATTGACTTCCCTACCGTCAGGGCATAAACCTATTGGAGTCAAATGGGTTTACAAGGTGAAGAAGAATTCCAAAGGCGAAGTGGAACGATACAAGGCGAGACTTGTCGCGAAAGGCTACAAGCAAAAGGCAGGAGTTGATTATGATGAAGTATTTGCCCCAGTAGCCCGTTTGGAGACCATAAGGCTGCTAATCTCATTGGCAGCGCAACATAAGTGGAGGATCTACCAAATGGATGTGAAATCAGCATTTCTAAATGGAGTGCTTGAAGAAGAGGTGTACATTGACCAACCAGAAGGCTACATAGTTCGTGGTCAAGAGAACAAGGTGCTTAAGTTAAAGAAAGCACTTTATGGCCTAAAGCAAGCTAGCACCAAGGGCGTGGAACAGCCGCATTGATCAATACTTCTTGAAGAAGGGATTTCACAAATGTCCCCATGAACATGCCTTGTATGTGAAGGTAGATAAAGGTGATGTGTTGATCGTGTGTTTATACGTTGATGACTTGATATTTACAGGAAACAATGTGAAATTATTTGAAGAATTCAAGAAAGATATGGCCAAGGAGTTTGAGATGACTGATATCGGGTTGATGTCCTACTATCTTGGTATTGAAGTGAAGCAACCAGATGACGGAATCTTCATTTCTCAAGAGGTTTATGCAAAAGAAGTGTTGAAGAAGTTCAAGATGGATAATTGCAAGGAAATTAGCACTCCAATTCAAGTTGGAGAGAAATTGTCAAAGCACGCTGGAGGAGATGCGGTTGATCCAACCTTATTCAAAAGTTTGGTTGGAAGTTTAAGGTACTTAACGTGCACAAGACCCGATATTCTGTTTGCAGTGGGTCTTATTAGCCGTTATATGGAAGATCCAAAGGAGTATCACCTCAAAGTCGCAAAGAGGATTCTCCGCTACATCAAAGGAACTTCTAGTTTGGGTATATTCTATCCAAAAAAAGGAGACATGAAGATGGCTGGATATAGTGACAGTGACTGGGCCGGAGATCTCGATGATCGAAAGAGTACAACCGGATTTGTATTCTACTTTGGTGAGGCAGCATTCACGTGGCTATCAAAGAAGCAACAGATAGTTACGCTATCAACTTGTGAAGCTGAGTATGTTGCAGCGACATCAGCCGTTTGTCATGCTATATGGCTAAGGAGCATATTGAAAGAGCTCAGTTTTGATCAAAAGGAGTCGACAAATATATTTGTTGATAACAAGTCAGCAATTGCACTAGCGAAAAATCCTGTGTTTCATGATCGGAACAAACACATTGATACTCGGTATCATTTCATTCGAGAGTGCATTGCTAAGAAAGAAGTCCAAGTGAAGTTCGTGAAATCTGAAGATCAACTTGCGGATATCTTCACGAAGCCCCTCAAGAAAGAAGTATTCGAGAAGTTGAGAAGTAAACTCGGTATGCGAGAATCAAGTTTAAGGGGGCGTGTTGGAAATTAATCTTGATTCTCTTATTCTAGAAGGCTCTAGATGTACATGTATCTAGATGTTCATGTACCTAATAAATTTGAAGTTCATGTATTATGGTAAGAGTCATTCATGTACCTAGCTTAGGTACATGTCATAGAAAGCCTATAAATAGTCTATGTAGTTGGTCATTTGTAATCAAGTGAAAAGTGAAAAGCAAAGCATTGTAGAGAGTCATTTGAGGGATTTTGTAAAATAGTGTTGATTGAGTGAGTTAAAGTTAGAAGAGTGTTCTCCTCTCCACTACTCCTCCTCTCTACTTTGAATTTTTTCCGCTGCGTATTATTCTCTCTAGTTCGATCCAACAGAAGAGAGGTGGTCGGAGATGTTCATAAGTGGATGTTGGCACATTTGGAAGTCCATAAACGAGAAAATATTTGATATGAAGTATATTGACCCAAAAGAGACTATTCTGAGATGTTTAAAGAATCTTCATGGTTTTAAAGAAGCTTCATGTAAGAAGCAAGTTTCTGGGGAAAATGTCAATCCCATTGTCAGATGGGTGAGACCAAGAGCAGGGGTGTGGAAATTTAATTGCTATGCTAGTTGGAATGAAGTAAAGAAAGAAGCTATGATTGCTTGGATAGCTAGAGATGAAAATGGAGTTTTTGCAAGAAGGAAGAAGATGTAAAGTCAGAGCAAATTCAGCTCTTGAAGCTGAAGCACTAGCTCTTCGCATGACCTGTGTAGGAGTGAAAGATGCAAATGTTACTGTCAAATCTTGGTGAAGTTAATCCGCAAGAAAAGAGCTCCCCCTTGGGAGATTGCAGCTATTGTGGAAGATATTGCCTATTATCTTGAAGAGGTGGATCTGCTTCTCTCCATTAGCTGGATAAATAGGAAAGCAAATCAAGTTGTAGATCGTGGTGAAACATGTAAATGGTGGGAACTTGAATTGGAATTGGGTTGATGTCCCGCCAATAGGTTTAGAAAAGTTCCTAAATTTTGATTGTAACGGTCCTCCACTCCTCATTAGCTTTCTATAAAATTTCTCTTTGGATCAAAAACTAAATAAATACATGGGTGAATATTGTCCAACCCATTTAAACCTGTACTTAAATAGGTGGGCATGGGTGTACGAGTGGGCACCGTTTAACCTGAACCTTTATTTTCATTTATGCACTTAATTCTCCCATTTTCTATCAGAACACTATTGAAATGTCCGTTTCCCATAGTAATTCACAAAAATTCACCAAATTATAAAGAGATTCCAGAAAAAACTATGTGCCTGCTCCTTTGTTGTCTCCATCATCATCGTCCTCTTTCTCGGTCTCGCGGTCAATATTCATCTTAACTCTCATGCGCAATGACCAATGAGGCATAGGTCAAGTTTAAAATCGGTTCAATAGCATGACCAAAAATAAGCAATTAGTCATGTTCAAGTCATGCCCAAAAATAATGCATGATAAAACGACAGATTAATATTCACAGTTTTTGTTATATCTTTTTTAATATTAGTAAGTTTTTATTCGCACAATTCGAAAGTAACAACACATATACACACACGGGCAGATCTAGAATTGAGAGCTCTTAGAGCTTTGGTAGAGTGTGTGCGTGGGTGTTGTTTCGGTTCGCCGTCGTGGCCGTTGTGGCCACGGCGTGCATTGTAATCAGGTTCTCTTCTCAATAAAATATATGGTTCTGCTCGTTGAGGTAGCGAGCAGGTTCGTTGCGAATTCGTTAGTGAACCACGTTAAATATCTGTCTCGTTCTTTTTTTGATTTTGACGTTCTTGCTCGAACACCCCAAGGATGTAACAAACTGGTATCAGACCTCTAAAGCAGGAGTTTGTGTTTGTTACAACAAACTTGTAACAGGGCTCTGAAACAGGAGTTCTGTTACAACAATTTGGTATCAGAGCCTGGTTCCAAGATCCGGGTGGAACTCAAAGCTACGGTTTCGCAATTCAGGTGGAGCAGGCTATCGGGAGTAGGGTTTCGAGATTCTGCCAAGAACGATGTCTAGTTTGGCGATCAAGATCGATCTGTTCGTGAGAGAGAATCAGGTACACCCACCATCTGAAGACCCATGAAGGGAGCTATCTGGGTTCCTGTAGGAGCAATCAGGTGCGCATCTGATAAGGCGTGCAAGGGATCTTGAAAATTCAGCATGCATTCGCCTCACAGACCTAAACATCGACCAATGCAGATGAGGACCGGGAGAGACGACGCCGGCAAATCGCCTTACATACCACCCTCCCAATCCTCCTCCGCCGCTGCTGCTGCCATGTTCGGCGATCAAGGTTTGGACTAAAACCCACTTCAAATTGATCTCTAAATCGATCTTCTGATGTGGGTTTGATCTTGATTTCTCCGATTTTTGATTAATTTTTTTGGGTTCCTCTACAGGTGGGTTGTTCGGAAATAGCCACCGGAGCCTCCTGACTGAGTCGCTGGACTTGGACGTCAGGACTCTGATGATGGCGAGAGAAAGGGATAAGATGAAGATCCGGGAGGAGATCCTACAGGGTGCGCTCTTGCGGCGGCGAGAGCTCGAGGCTGAAGTGATCTCTGAGTTAATGATGGAGACGGATGAGCTCAAGCGCCGCCGCAACGCCGCCGGCGGAGATGGGTTGTCGATGCTGGACACCCGATTTCCGCCGGCAGAATTTAAGGCCGCCCCGGTCTCGAGCAAGCGTGAGATGTTCGGGTTGGGAGTTGACCGTGGGAACTCGTCGGCGGCGATGAGTCGGCCGGAGGGAGCTGCGGGTGAAGTTCCATTTCAGAGGCAGCCAGGAGCTGCATCTGCTTTTGCATATGCTGCTGCTAAACCAAGCAATGAAGGTTCTAGCAAAGGATATGTTATATCATTGGTGAGTATTGAAAATCCCAACTATATTTTTATATTGTTTTGGCTGCTTTTTTTATACTTAGGACTGACACTGAAATAGCCGCTGCTGCTGCCATGTTCGGCGATCAAGGTTTACTCTAAAACCCACTTCAAATTGATCTTTAAATCGATCTTCCGATGTGGGTTTGATCTTGATTTCTCCGATCTTTGATTAATTTTTCTGGGTTTCTTCTGCAGGTGGGTTGTTCGGGAACAGCCTCCTGACTGAGTCGCTGGACTTGGACGTCAGGACTCTGCTGGTGGAGAGAGAGAGGGAGAAGATGAAGATCCGGGAGGAGATCTTGCAGGGTGTGCTCTTGCGGCGGCGAGAGCTCGAGGCTGAAGTGATCACCGAGTTGTTGATGGAGACGGATGAGCTCAAGCGCCGCCGCATCGCCGCTGCCGGAGAAGGGTTGTCGATGCCGTAAGTTAAGGCCGCCCCGGTCTCGAGCAAGCGTGAGATGTTCGGGTTGGGAGTTGCTCGTGGGAGCTCGGCGGCGGCGATAAGTCAGCCGAAGCCGGTGGCAGCTGCAGGAGAAGTTCCATTTCAGAGGCAGCCAGATGCTGCAACTGCTTTTGCATGCTGCTGCTAAACCAAGCCATGAAGGTTCTAGCAAAGGATATGTTATATCATTGGTGAGTCTTGAAAATCCAACTATATTTTTATATTGTTTTGGCTCTGTTTATACCTTGGACACACACGGACACTAACACTGACAGAGCTACATGTGATGAAAATGGAGGTTCTAATGAATAGTTATGATACCGCGAATTTTTTGGATTAAGCTTATTGTTCGTTTGATCATTACTCTACTGATATTTAAGTGGATTTGGTTCATTAAATGTGTTGCCACTATTATGAAATTATCGTTCGTATTTCGATGTTTTGAGTGTGGGCATTTGTGAGGAAGTAGTGCCATAAGAGCACGTGTTGTGCGCTGTTATTAATAAGAGAATGGAAAGTTGTTATTCTTTCTCTTGAAAGGGTGAATTTATTGTTAGATTGTGTGAAAAAGAAAATTTCAATCATGATAGAAAACTTGTGAAAGGTTATGTTGTCGTTTATCCTCTAAACGTAGCGGTGAGAAGATTAGTCATGAGCGACCTACCTATGCGTGTTTGAATTTTGGCGGTTTGCAAATGACATGTTGTACTATTGGTGGATCTTTTATTAATAAGAGAAATATGTAAAGTTGCTACGTTGATTGATTTCTTTCTCTTGGAATGGTGGATTATGTGTTAGCTTGTGTGAAAAAACAAAATTTCAATCATGATAGAAAACTTGTGAAATTTTATGTTGTCATTTATCTTCTACACGTAAAAATTAGAAGATTGATCATGAGCGGCCTACCTGTGCTTGTTTGAATCTTCGCAGTTTGCAAATGACAAGTTGTACTATTGGTGAATCTTGAAAATAATTCTTAAAATTGGCTTATAGTCTTCATTTCCCAAGATTGTTTGGTTATGTCCCATACGTAAGGACACACACTGACGCTGACATAACTGCATTTGATGAAAGGTTGGGATCTTATAGAATTATGTGGGATTATTTGATGAGAGCAATTGATCTTAAGCGGCCTAACTACACTTGTTTGCATATTAGCATTTAGAAAACGACAAGTAATACCAATGACGAGTCTTGAAAATCCATTTTTTTTAAATTGACTTACTGTCTTTACATTTTTAAATTTGTTTGTCATATTCTTACACACGCTGACACTGAACGTCTACAAGTAATGAAAAAGGAGGATCTTCTAGAATCAACAACTATTGTACAAAGTTGATGACATGTCTATGGAGGCGATTACTACTAGAAAACAAGAAGTTTCTTACAAGAGTGTTCCTTTCTATTTTTTCCATCATATATATACACACACACACACTCAATAGTTATAACGTACGCTGCTGCGCTCCTAGCAAGTCTGTTCAGTCTCGGGCCTATATTTATTTATTTAATACAGATTGATACCATTCTCTTGAAAACGGTGAAAGTCGTTAGACTGTGACACAAACAAAATAGCAATCATACATTCATGAAAGAAGACTCATCATGATTGGTTTTTTGCCGTTATGTTGTCGTTTATTCCTTCAATTGTACTGGTTAGAAGATCAATTAATCATGAGCAAGTCACGTAACGTGTTTGAATCTTAGCGGTTAACAAGGGATAAGTTATAATACTGGTGAGTTTTGAATACCCAACATATTTAAATTGATTTATAGTCTTCATTATCCAAGATCATTTGACCATGTCCATACCTAGGACACACACAGTGACACTGACACAGATACAGCTACACGTAATCAAGGAAATGATCTTCTAGAATTATGTGGAGTTATTTGATATGGGAGAAATTGATCCTGAGTTGCCTACATAAGCTTGTGTGAATCTTAGCTTCTTATTCACATAAATATTAACGTCATTGCAATGCTGCATAGAAGATTATCTCTAAGGAAGGTTTTAGTCAACTAAATACATTTTAACACAGGAGAGCAGCCAGCCTTGGCTTTAGCAGAACCCAAATTGTAAATTTTGAACTTCTTTCTAATAATATTACACCAGAGTTCTTTTCCAAAGCTAACACACCCCAACTTGGCAAGAAGAGCCAGGTTCAGAAATCTATCCTTTTTAACACCCAGACCACATTTCTCTTTAGATAGACAGACAATGTCCCAATTAACAAGTTGGATTTTTCTCTTCTCAGTCGTGTCACCCCAAATAAAATCCCTGCAAATTTTATTAATCTTTTTGTACACACTAACGGGGAGGGGTATAACATGCATATTATAAGAAGGAAATTGAACAAGGACACTTTTACAAAGCACCACTCTCCCTGCAACGGGAAACA
This sequence comes from Linanthus parryae, assembly GCA_023055425.1. Taxonomy (NCBI): domain Eukaryota; kingdom Viridiplantae; phylum Streptophyta; class Magnoliopsida; order Ericales; family Polemoniaceae; genus Linanthus; species Linanthus parryae. The sequence goes on from JALGPY010000001.1 coordinate 132,399,149, forward strand.
TTTTACTTTTCCAACTCGAGAGCTAAGATTCATCTTGGTGATGATATCAGCAACATTATTCTTATTAAAGGTAACGTAATACAATTGGCGAACCATGAAAACTCAACTATTTTTTTAAATGACTTATAGTATTTTACTTCTTTCAAATTTATTTGTCATTTCATACTTAAAACACACACTGACATTGAGACATTTACATGTAATGAAAAGGGGTATCTACTTTTTAGAATCTCCTAGATTTATGTTGAATTATAAGATACAAAGTTGAGATCTTGATTGATTATTTCCCCTTGGAAATGGCGGAAGTAGTGTTAGATTGAGTGAAAAAAAAAACTAAAATCATGAAAGAAGACTCGTGAAATGGTATGTTGTCATTATGTTGTCGGTTATCTCTCCATTCGTAGCGGTTAGCGGTCAATTGATCTCGGGCAGCCTTCCCTATGCATGCTTGAATCTTAGCGGTTAGCAAACGACTAGTTATATGATTGGTGAATCTTGAAAATCCAACTATTTCTTTAATTTGGCTCATGGTCTTCCGTTTTCCAAGTTTTTTTGGCTATGTTCATACATACCTCGCACACACTGACATTAATACATCCACATGTAATGAAGGAATGTGATATTTAAGAATTAGAGTAAAACCTCGATAACCAATTGAATTACAATTCTATGGATATAGCAGAAAAAGTACCATTAACCTAATACATCCAAGAAAAAACCTCGATTTCTCTAAAAAACCAAAAAAAAAACCTCGAAAACTCAATTCACAACGGACAAAAAGGATAACTATAGAAAATAGCAACTAAGTCAAATGGCTTATCATCTCTGTAACAATCGAGCTGGTCTACTTCTTCCTTTGTTCAACTCAAGAGACGCTTTGAAAGTTTAATGATTCGAGAACTCGGGAAGGAAGCTTCTAGCTCCCTCGGCTCACTCAACAACCAAGACGGAATGAGATACAATTTTGATAAGCAAATAACCTTGTCAAATGAATATTTTTTTCCGGTCACCATTTTGACAAAGGGGCTAAATGAATAACCTCGTTAAATGTATTAAATATTTATATTTTCAATCAATAAAGACCCCATGTAGATACAAAATAACAATCATTAAAATTCATAATATATGTATATATATACTAAAAAAATCCAATCACTAATTTTCACACAATAAGTCAATTATTCACACAAAACAACGCTCAAAGTTGTTTGCGTTTTCCTTGTAACAAAATGTATCCCATCGTAAGATCCAAATCAAACTTTTCCTTCACTCATGCATGCATTTTCTTTTGCGTAGAACTTGAATGTTCCTCTTATGCTCACATATGAATCTCCTTATTTGGTCTGTCAAAGTCGATTTTGTTGATGGTTTTGACTTGTGATTGGAAGCCACGAATTTGAATATTAACAAAGATATTGTAGAATGGATTATTTATCACCAAGACTTTAAAGCTATATGTACAGTTTGAAGTGTGGGTTAGGTACATTTTCTAAGACTCTAAGCATTTGATACATGCATTTTTATTAGTAGTTTCAGATATGTACATACTAATTACAATAATTTACTTAGTCTACATACGTACAACTCTTTTGCGTTTCATAGATTTCATTCTAAGAACATTTTTACATTAGATGTAAAAACTAATCATACGAGAAAAATGTAAAGTGAAAGAAAAAAAATCAACCGAATAAAAATTTATTTATCGATAAACGAATTATATATTTATTTATCAATACGTAAATAATCTCAATAAGTATATTTATTTATCAAAGTTGTGGTTTAACCTGTCGCATAATTTTCCTTTAGGATTGAATAGATATAGTAATCTGGAACATTGCTTGGGACCAGCTTAGTAATCCATTTTGATACTCATTTAGGATAAGAGAATCAATGAGTGTCGCCAGAGCCTATAAAAGTGTATTGGGTGCATATTTTCCTAACTCTCGTCGCCTTTGTTCAAGAATTATGCTAGTTTGCTGTTGCTGATTATTGATGTTATCATGGTATGTTCTTAGCATATGTGTAAAAGATGTATTTGCCATCACATATATTCAGAGGTTATCCACCACAAAAGCTCGAATGAACTGTTTTGTTGTTCTAAATATAGATGCCCTAATGGTACTGAGCTAGGTAGGATTGGTCAACTTTATTGTGAAAAACCCTTGGCCTTGGTATTTGTGCAAAACACTCTAGAACAAAGAAGAATAAACCAGAGAAGGATACCAAAAAAAGAGAGAGAGAATCCATTGAACAACCGTACGGCTCCTAATTGTGTGAAATAGGTAACTTAGAGTTTCATTTACCCTTGTTATACAGAAGAAACCAACGGTCAAAATGATCCTCATACATTGAGTTAAATGACAGCATGTGCGTCACTCTTTCTCTTATTTCATTTTTCGTCCTTCATTTATTGTAAGCTTAAGTAGTAGAAGGGGCGCAGTTAAATGTTGAAGATGAATATAAACATCAGAACAAGTTTTACCCGGAGAGCTCATACTCAGATGTGTGATCATTAGGGCACCCATCCGCTCTAGGTAATGCCAGTCCTTCACGGTGAACTCAAGGTGCAATTGCACTTTTGTAGGAGATAATGAAAATTGAGTGGGCTTCATTAGAAGCCTGTTTTTACAGATCTCACATATTTTCAATTAATTTGGTGGATCATGGGAAGTGAATTCAGTGGTTGGGTTTGGGGATTCATCAGATTGGGTTGGGGAAAAATCATAATCCGACTGATCTTGAATAGGAAAGGGAGTAACGCTAGGTGGAGGCTGCACATGGGAAGCATCTCGAAAGGGAAAGATTGTTTCATGGAATTTAACATCTCGAGAAACATATATTGATTTACTAGAAATGTCATATATTCGATATCCCTTCTGACCAAATGGATAACCAACAAAAATGCCTGGTTTTGCTCGTTGATCAAGCTTATGTCGAATATTTGAATTACGAGCAAAGACGAGGCACTCAAATACCTTGAGGTGGGAATATTTGGGGGTAGATTGAAACAATATTTTGATGTGATGACTTCCCATTGAGTAAAGGGGTTGGGATTTTATTAACGAGATATGTCGCCGTATGAACACATTCTCCCCAGATATGTACATACTAATTACAATAATTTACTTAGTCTACATACGTACAACTCTTTTGCGTTTCATAGATTTCATTCTAAGAACATTTTTACATTAGATGTAAAAACTAATCATACGAGAAAAATGTAAAGTGAAAGAAAAAAAATCAACCGAATAAAAATTTATTTATCGATAAACGAATTATATATTTATTTATCAATACGTAAATAATCTCAATAAGTATATTTATTTATCAAAGTTGTGGTTTAACCTGTCGCATAATTTTCCTTTAGGATTGAATAGATATAGTAATCTGGAACATTGCTTGGGACCAGCTTAGTAATCCATTTTGATACTCATTTAGGATAAGAGAATCAATGAGTGTCGCCAGAGCCTATAAAAGTGTATTGGGTGCATATTTTCCTAACTCTCGTCGCCTTTGTTCAAGAATTATGCTAGTTTGCTGTTGCTGATTATTGATGTTATCATGGTATGTTCTTAGCATATGTGTAAAAGATGTATTTGCCATCACATATATTCAGAGGTTATCCACCACAAAAGCTCGAATGAACTGTTTTGTTGTTCTAAATATAGATGCCCTAATGGTACTGAGCTAGGTAGGATTGGTCAACTTTATTGTGAAAAACCCTTGGCCTTGGGGTTTGTGCAAAACACTCAAGAACAAAGAAGAATAAACCAGAGAAGGATACCAAAAAAAAGAGAGAATCCATTGAACAACCGTACGGCTCCTAATTGTGTGAAATAGGTAACTTAGAGTTTCATTTACCCTTGTTATACAGAAGAAACCAACGGTCAAAATGATCCTCATACATTGAGTTAAATGACAGCATGTGCGTCACTCTTTCTCTTATTTCATTTTTCGTCCTTCATTTATTGTAAGCTTAAGTAGTAGAAGGGGCGCAGTTAAATGTTGAAGATGAATATAAACATCAGAACAAGTTTTACCCGGAGAGCTCATACTCAGATGTGTGATCATTAGGGCACCCATCCGCTCTAGGTAATGCCAGTCCTTCACGGTGAACTCAAGGTGCAATTGCACTTTTGTAGGAGATAATGAAAATTGAGTGGGCTTCATTAGAAGCCTGTTTTTACAGATCTCACATATTTTCAATTAATTTGGTGTTTCATTTTATTTATTTTTTGGGTTATGTGAATATCCTTTTTTCTTTCCTGAGTTTAGGCCACATACAATACTGCTTCTTACTCCTGTATTGTTTTTGTCTGAAACATTGGTGTTTAAGGATGTTTAATATATTGTGGAATGTATTATATTTTTAGAAAATGTAGTATGTTTGCCTAATAGTAGAAAAAACTCGTCACATTAGAGGTATTGGTATGAGGCGTTTGTTTTAACATATAAAAAAAGATTTGGCAAACATAGATTTTGGAAGCAGACCTAACCACACTATTCGAGGGGAATAGACATTGCATGGACCTTTTTTTTAGACTTACACATTGCATGAACTTGGTTATTCTTGATCTAATCGAGTTTTTGGGCAGACTTTTGAACCGTGCTACCACCATTTAGTTACTTGCTATTTGGATCAAATACTTCATCAGACTGCTGAATTCAGCTTTCAAGCAAACTCTAGCTTTTATTTTCCCTATACCACACGGTCAATCTCATGTGGTTCTTCCCTTTATCCTTGTAATGACTAATGCATTTTATCGGAAACCTTCTAGTGAGAATAGATTTATTTTGCTCGTGATTCTTTATGATATAAGTCTCTTCTCTGGCATTACTGTGATAAGATTCTCAAGTAATAGAAACGAAATGCATTGTTAATGAATTAGAATTAGGTGCAACATTCTGCCTCTTATCCCAATTCAATTATCGGTAAATCTCCATTTGAATCAGCTGTAATTACTCTAATTTGTAGTATTAGGTTGCTATACTTTTTTCTTCTTGTCGTCGTTGATAATGGTTATTTATTCGATGCAGGCTAAGCCTACTACTCATATGGCTACTACTGTTGCTCCTGCCAAGCGCAAATTCGAAACCCTAATAACTAAAGGTGCTGATAACAACTCCCCTTCTGCGGACAACAACGCAAACAGAAACCTGAATGTGGAGTACAAGTGTAGATTATGCCAGGTAACCGCCACCTGCGAGCGAGGTCTTGTGGAGCATCTCAATGGGAAGAAGCACAAGTCAAAGGAGCCAAGGGAACATGCACTCTCCAAAGGCGGCATCAGCACATCAGCCAGTGGTGATGATGCAGGAGGCCATTCCCAGAAGAAAATGTCAGGAAACTCAAGTGAACAGATTTTTCAAACTACTAACAATGAGAAGGCAAATCAGAAGAAGAAGGGTTTATTGGAAATACTTCATGGAGTCACCGCTGAGGATTCTAAAATGGTAAACGTCGATGTTGATGATGATGATGAGGAGGAGGAGAGTGAAAAAGAGATGTCGGCTGAGTTTAGGAATTAGTTCAAGTGCTGGTGCGTGATCTGTAGCATTGGGACTGTGAACAAGTCGTCGATGGATGCACATTGCGCTGGCAGGACACACAGGGCTAATTTGCTTAAAAATGGCAGTGATCTCGTTACTATAAAGACAAAGACTGATAATGCTAGGTTTGGCGGCGATGGGAACAAGATGAGTGGAGAAATAGAAGGAAAGGTGACTGATGCTGCTGAGCTGAAAAAGTGATGATGCTGATGAGAAAGGGATCGTCGGATGGGAGTGTTGTGAATGGGAGCGCATGAATTGCTTAATCTTCTTCTTCTAGAGCTTTTTTCTTCCCATCTCATCAAACTCTATAATATCTATACCTGCTTTAATTAAATTTTATTTTGATGGTTTGTAAACTTGGAGCATGAGCCTGAATTCAAAGGGCTCAAAGATTTCTCATACATGTTTAAGACAGTTGCATGATCATGTCCTTATTTTCAGAAAAATTTGGTTTTGTTATTTGATAGTAGTTTTGTTATTTGAAAATTTTAGTGTTTGTATGATGACATAGACTAGAGTCACCTGTATGAAGATTGAGAAATATCGCAGTTCACAAAAATGAGCCTGTTGGTGGAGTTCTAACCTTAAGGCTTGTTTGGGTAAAGTATAAGAAAGATGTGTATATGGCATATGGATTGTATTAAATGTGAACATGTTGCTTATGCGGTACACAAACGCGGTACATCAGACAACATGTTTAATTTGCCTATATACATCCCTCCTTATTTCTTACCCAAACAAGGCTTAAAGGTAATGATCTCAGTCTTGGACACTGGAATCCTGAACAACCACCTGAAAGTGCCATGTTTGTCAACAATGGCAATATCACGGTCAGACGCATAACCACATTTGAGTGTCAGACATTTACTGCAGTACATATAGAGTAAGTACTTAGTCAGAAGCTCGGAGAGTAACTCCATGGTCTAGTGGGTGAGATTTATGACTTAAGGGTTTGCTCCCCTTGAGGTCTCAGATCCAAAATCCCGTGGCAAATAATAATTCTTGGGACACTGTGAATTTAGTCGAAGTGCGCGCAAACTGGTCTCGGAGGTCTTATATCCAAAATTTCACGGCGACCAATAATCTTCGGGCCACCGTGAATTTGGTCGAAGTGAGCGCAAGCTGGCCTGTAGGACTCGGATCCAAAATCCCACTGCACGGCCATCTCCCTCAATGATCGGAGAAGGCATGCGTTAATGATCACTCGATTTCATCAACTTTTATACTACCTTTTATTTATGTCGCTCTACAGCTCAATGTGATTCCGAACATCTGCATCATAAAACAAACCTATCGTGTTTGACTATTATATTAGTGGTATGGCTACTGTGTCAAAGAATTATGCCAACAGGTCTCCTTCGAACTTGTCATTATTAATTTTAATTTTGAATTACATGTTTTATGTAATAAGTCACTACTGCACGGTCTCTTATACCGTCGTGAGTGAAAAAAAAAAGAGAGAGAGAGAGAGAGAAAAACAAATTGTGAAAATGTCGCCTCTCGGTTTCGACAAGGGAAACAGACTGTGGTTCTTCATAAGTTTTTAACTTCAGTTCCGTCATCTCTATTGCTGAATTCATATTTTGATTTGTATGGGGGCAAACCGAGTGGGCGATTTGTTGGGTTTCCATCTTCTGGCGGGAAGAATATCCATATTTCGAACTTGAAGGGGGTTATGGTGATATGAAAGTATTGTTGTGGTTTTTCTGGTGACCGTGACATTGTTGGATCTGTAGGTAGAGATGGAGCTGGTGGCGGTGGTGGTAGTGGTAGTGGTAGTGGTAGTGGCAAGGATCTAAGGATAGTTATGCTGGAGATGGAGGTGGTGGTGGCATGCCAGTTGACAGTAGCGATGGTGGTTGTAAGGGAGATAGTTTTTAACATTTGGCTTTGATTTCTCAGTTTTAATGGTTAGTTTTTGGTCAGTTCAATTTGAGCAATGGTGGGGGCAATGATTCTGGTTATGGTGCCTTTTTTAATAAGTCCCAATTCAAGTTGGGCTATACGGGCAGGCATAAAAACCAATCCATTCAAAGGATAAATGGGTTAGACATGTTGAACCATTTGTGCTTTAACCTGTTTATAAACGGGCGAAAGCTGTCAGCAGTTAACTGGTTTACTGGCCCGGCTGACTGAGGAGCACCGATCCTATTTCGGTTCGGACCTGGAGTCAGCCGGACCGGTTTCAGTTTGGTCCGAATATTGGAATCGGCCCGGTCCACGGGACCGGACCTCTATAACAAGGTCAACCGGTAGATTTTTTTTTTTTTTTTTTTTTTTTTGTAGCTCTTTTATTACTTGTTGGCTGGAAAAAAAACCTTGTGAAGATCGATAATTTATTTTCTATCAGCTCTTTTTTTAACTTGTACTTGCTCCGTTTCTTCTGGATTGTCCTACTTTGACTTTTCAACCCATAACTGGATCACTTTGACTCGGTGATGTAGATAGCAAAACATTATTATTTTTTGAAAAAAATTTTATTGTGTTGTGGAGAGACCATGCAAAAATTATCAAATTCTTTGTATCGTTTGGCTAATCAAATCTCCGGGTTAAAGTGACCCAATTAATAGTGACAAAAAGTGAAGTAGGCTGAAAGCGAGGAAATAGAGGTAGTAACTCGTAAGAAACTTGTAGTAGTAACATTTATTTATACATATATAATGTGGTCGGTTCTGGACCAGTTCTGGGCCAGTCCTGGGGCAGTTACGGTCCGGTCAGTCCGGTCTTGGTCATTACAGGGACCTGTTCGGGCCGGACCCGCAGTCCATAAAATCTCAGACCGGCCCAGACAACTAACATACTCAGTCATGGGCCGGTCTTGAGCCACACTGGTCCCAGTTCGGTTCGGTTCATGGCTCACAGGGGCCAGTTCGGTCCGGTTTGGCGGTCCGCCGACCCACTTTACAGCTCTAGGAAGTGATACCAAATATATATATATATATATAAATGTTATACGTTTCACCAGAATCATCCCAAACTGTAGTACTACAGTTAGAACTCAGAAAGCTGATACCGTCCTCAAAATAGGAAAAATTGACCGAACACTAACTATTAACCGGGAACAGAACTTCAAGTTAGATACCGCACTTCTAATGTGCATATGGCATAAGGACAAGAGAAGGATCTAAAGTATGTCCACAAAGTTTCTTTTGGTGGTGCCCGCAAATGAGGTTGAAATTGCCCAAGATACTCCAAGATATTGCCCAAACACATTGACTTAGCTTGTTTCCATGTGTCCAAGAGTGTCACACCAACACACTCGAGTTGTTTCATAGTATATCTTAACCGACCTAGTCCGCAAGAGAAAATGCCCTACGAGAGTGGCTAAAACCAGTATCCAAGGAAGTAGCAGCATAAGCAAAAGTAAACCCTTGTTTTGACACATTGAAAAAGCTTTTCAACCATGTTCTTTTATATATCAGAAAATCATAACTCTTTGCACTTCAGATAAACCCAAAGACAAGAGAAAGTCATCCAAGAAGCCACCCTAACAACTCTACCACAAAAAACATGTATAACTCAGATATACCGATTTGTACTACCAACAGAAAAGAGCCTTTTTTTTCTTCAAAAGGGAGTTTAAAAAAACACATCTAGACCTTCAACTGTATCCGATCATGATAAAACTGTTCAAATGGATGGTTTTCCTTTCATGCTTTCATACAACGTGAGCCTAGAATTATATAGGCTGCAACTTCACAATACATTTGGATCAGGATTATAGTCTATCTAAAAGATTTACCAGATAAAAACATATCTTTAAGAACTACAAAGCTAGAGATACTCTATTATGAGATAAGGATAATGATTAGAAGGAGATATTCATCCAGGTTGCTCACGTGGATTTCCCTGCTCCAATACTCCCCCTCAAGGTGGAGCGTGAATGGAAGTAACGCCCAGCTTGCTAATGAAATTATGAAAATGTTCTTTGCCCAACGGTTTCGGGAAAACATCGGCAATTTGTTGACGAGAGGAAATGTGGCCTGGAGAAATCAACTTTTCCTGAATTCTTTCACGAACAAAATGGCAACCGATCTCAATATGCTTCGTCCTTTCATGGAATACAGGGTTCCCCGCAATATGTATAGCAGCTTGGTTATCACAATGCATTTGAATTGGAGATGTCTGAGGTATGCCAAGATCAGCGAGTAAATATGAAAGCCATTGAAGTTCAGAGGTAAGACTCGCCATAGCCCGATATTCAGCTTCCGCCGAGGGGCGAGACACTGTAGTTTTCTTTTTCATCTTCCATGAAATTGGACTACTACCGAGCATTACATAATAACCTGTTGTGGACCGACGGGTATAAGGACACCCGGCCCAATCCGAGTCACAAAAACCTCTTAAAGTTAATGAACTTGTTGGAGATAGGAGTAATCCCTTACCAGGTGACCCTTTAAGATATCGAAGTACACGTAGAGCAGCGTCCATGTGGATAGTGCGAGGTGCGTTCATGAATTGGCTCAATATATGTACAGAATATGTTATATCTGGTCGAGTAACCGTGAGGTAAATAAGGCGACCCACAAGCCGACGATACCAAGAAGGGTCAGGCATTGGGCTACCATCAATAGGAGATAAATGCAGGTGTTGTTCCATGGGAAACGGGGATGGTTTAGCATATAATAACCCTGAATCTTTCAGGAGATCTAGTGTATATTTCCTTTGGCACAAAAAAAATCCTTTCCGAGACGAGCAACTTCAACACCAAGGAAATATTTAAGGCGGCCCTGGTCCTTAATAAAGAGCTTTTGAGCCAAGAATTGCTTCAGGTGCTGAATTGCAACGATGTCATTATCGGTGATAATAATGTCGTCCACATACACTAGCACAAAAGTATACGATTGTCCCTTGATGCGTGTGAACAATGAATAATCAACACGTGACTGAGAGAAACCTGCTTCTCGTAAAATAGTCGTAAATTTGGAAAACCACTGCCGAGACGCTTGTTTTAAGCCGTACAAAGATTTATGTAGACGACAAACACGAGTCTCCCCCTTACTAGCATGTCCAGGTGGAAGCTTCATGTAAACTTCCTCATTCAAATCCCCGTGCAAGAACGCATTATGGACATCAAGTTGCTGGATTGTCCAATCTTTAACTGCTGCCACAGAGAGCAACGTGCGAACAGTAACAAGTTTGGCAACAGGGGCGAAATTATCATGATAGTCGATCCCGTCCACTTGAGTGAACCCCTTGGCCACGAGACGAGCCTTATAACGTTCAATACTACCATCAGAGTTGTGCTTGATCTTATAGACCCACTTGCACCCAATTGGCTTTTTGTGAGGTGGGAGAGGAACCAGACTCCAAGTGCCACTCTTCTCAAGAGCGGTGATTTCAGCGGTCATAGAATCTCTCCATTGAGGAGATTTAATTGCTTGGTGATAGGATTTTGGCTCATCTGTGGAAGAGATGGAAGAGAGAAATGCTCTATGCGAAGTTCGAAGTTTAGAATATGATAAATAATCTGAAAGGGGGTAAGAAGTACCTGCCAGTGAAGAGGACGACGGAGGAAGTAATGTCGAATGAAGAGCCCGTGCACAATCATAATCCTTGAGATAGGCAGGGGGTCGACGCTCGCGAGACGGCCGTGAAGAAGTAGGAACATGGATTGTAGGTGGTATGGCTGGAGGTGGATCATGGGAAGTGAATTCAGTGGTTGGGTTTGGGGATTCATCAGATTGGGTTGGGGAAAAATCATAATCCGACTGATCTTGAATAGGAAAGGGAGTAACGCTAGGTGGAGGCTGCACATGGGAAGCATCTCGAAAGGGAAAGATTGTTTCATGGAATTTAACATCTCGAGAAACATATATTGATTTACTAGAAATGTCATATATTCGATATCCCTTCTGACCAAATGGATAACCAACAAAAATGCCTGGTTTTGCTCGTTGATCAAGCTTATGTCGAATATTTGAATTACGAGCAAAGACGAGGCACTCAAATACCTTGAGGTGGGAATATTTGGGGGTAGATTGAAACAATATTTTGATGTGATGACTTCCCATTGAGTAAAGGGGTTGGGATTTTATTAACGAGATATGTCGCCGTAAGAACACATTCTCCCCAGAAATTTAGAAGTAGATTGGCTTGGAACCGTAAGGCTCGGGCCACATCTAAAAGATGACGGTGTTTACGCTCCACAACACCATTTTGTTGCGGCGTGCCAACACAACTTCGCTGATGTAGAACCCCATTGCTGAGGAAAAATTGTTGCATCTCATTGGATAAAAATTTTGTCCCATTATCAGACTCAATTTTTTAAATTTCGGGAATAAAAAGACTACCTCCACCAGAGGATACATGACATATTTGACACTGGTACTGAGTTTTGATCATGGCAAAGAATGATTGCAAATAAGTCTTTGTGTCTGACTTAAAACTCATAATAACGTTCTCCATTAATGGTGGGCTGAAAGAAAGTACCGCAAATATCACAGTGAATTAATTCAAAAGGTTTTCTAGAAGAGATATTGCTGCTAGGAAAAGGCAAGCGAGATTGTTTGGCTTGAGGACAAACATCGTAAACATAATTATTGGGACAAGAAATAAAGGAACAAGTCTTGGATAGATCATGCAAGCGTCGTGGAGAAGGATGTCCAAGTCGCCAATGCCAAAGATCGATTGTTGGAGTGCCAGTAACTAGTAAAGCATGTGCTGGCTCAAGGTAGTAAAGTCCTCCTGAAACATTACCCACTCCAGTCGTCTTCTTCGATGACAGGTCCTGAAAAACACAATGATCATGGAAAAAATCAACAAAGTAAGATTGGGATTTCACAAGCTGGCTAACAGAAAGCAAATTAAACTTGAAAGAAGGAATAAAAAAGACATGTTCAAGTTTAAGTTGTGGTGATAGGACTACAGTGCCTAAATGGGTGATTTTTGCTTGAGATCCATCTGGTAATTGAACATATGAAGCCGTCGGACAAGGGGTATAATCAGAAAATAATGATAAGGATGAGCACATATGATTTGATGCACCAGTATCGACAATCCAAGCATTGGAATGAGATAAAAGTGATATACCTTCTAGATTTGTATTTCCTTTCACGTTTTCCGAGCGGATCAAGGCCAGCAACTTGTTGTACTGTTCTTGTGTAAGACATGGAGTAGGCAGTTTAGACTGATCACCAATTTGCATCACAGGTGGAATTGAGGATGCACCAGAAAAGTTTGCTTTCCTATTTGGGCCTTTGAAATTCCTCCTTGGTCTATCCAAGGGGTATCCATGCAATTTCCAACAAGTGTCCCTGGTATGGTTCTCACGATCACTGTGACTACAATATCTGTAAGTTTGGGACTTACCTCTCTCATGATATGTTTCTCCAAGTTGCTGGTGTGATGCATGGCTTGTTCGATTCACCGGGTGGCTTTGGCGGGTATTGTTGTTGTTCAAGTACTGATGTGCAGGATCGGGGCTGGATTTCAACTACTTGTATTTTGTAGACAAGGCTGCAGCAACAGGTACCATAGTGGAAGAAGAATGAATCTCCTGTTGTTTTTCATCCTGCCTCACAAGGGAATATATCTTGGAAACCGTTGGGAATGGTTCCATGAGAAGAATCTGACTCCTAAGTGCAGAAAAACGATCATGAGGTCCTTGTAGGAACTCCATTGCTCTTTCGTTTTGTTGTCATGTAGCATTTTCTTTCCCATGTCCACAAGTGCACTGTGGGACGTCAGCAAGCGAGTTGAGTTCGTCCCACAAACCCTTAAGTTTTGTGAAATACGTAGAAATAGAGGAGTCTCCTTGAGCACATGCGGCAATATCACGCCGCAACTGATACAATCTTGGCGCATTTGTCTGACCAAACCTATCATGAAGGTCAACCCAAATCTCTTCGGCAGTTTGAGCATACAGAATGCTTGTGCGGATCTCATCATTGGTGGAGTTGAGAATCCATGTACTGACTAGGTTGTTGCACCGATTCCATTGCTGCAACTCAACTGGATCAGTTGGCTTCTTGATAGAGCCATCAAGAAAGCCGAACTTATTCTTTGCTTGAAGTGCCATAGTCATTGCTCGACGCCATGTGCCGTAGTTGTCTCCAACGAGAGGAGGTGAGACTACTACTGCTATTGGGTTGTCAGAATGGTGAATAAGGTAGCAATCCTTATTCCCATCTGTTGAAGAAGCCTCTGTAGAACTTGAGATGGTAGGTTCTACCATTTTTATTTCCTCGCTGCTCTGATACCATGATAAAACTGTTCAAATGAATGGTTTTCCTTTCATGCTTTCATCAACGTGAGCCTAGAATTATATAGGCTGCAACTTCACAATACATTTGGATCAGGATTATAGTCTATCTAAAAGATTTACCAGATAAATAGAACATATCTTTAAAAACTACAAAGCTAGTGATACTCTATTACCAGTCTGTCCCAGCTCTTTCTTCCCATTTGACTTTTTTGACTCGTATCTGGGTCACTTTGACCGGGTGATTTGGATAGCAAAATAATACGATTATTTGATAATTTTTTCACCATATTATAGAGCACCTTTTACTCTACAACACCATGAAAAAGTTATCAAAAAATTACATCGGTTTGCTATTCAAATCACCGGGTCAAAGTGACTCAGTGAATAGTGACAAAAGTCAAATTGAGAAGAAAGAGCTGGGACAGAGTGGTATGAGATAAGGATAATGATCAGAAGGAGATATTCATCCAGGTTGCTCACGTGGATTTCCCTGCTCCAATAGATCATGCACGAGATTTTCTTCTTGATCGGTCTTTCATCACCAGTCACTAACGATTTTCTCTTCTGTGTCTCTCTCATTAGCTCCTGCCCAATTTGGACTCTTTCTTCTGCTTCCTTCTCTTCAATCGTCTGAAACATCACAGAAACAATTATATGAATAAACATCTGTTTTAATATTCATATATTCTTGTGACCTACTACTACTCCCAGAACAACGTTTATTGATTAAGCACTCACTGTAAGCGGATTTGAAACCAAAAGAGAAGCTCGATTCAACAATGTAGTATCCTTAACAACTGATTTCTTTTTCTTCGCAACAATCTTTTCGGGAACATTTGAAATTTGTGGGTGAACATCTTCCTTCAGTTTGAGGTCGCGAGAACGGGATTCCACTAGGTATCGATGCCTTCGCCTCAAAAACCTAGAATTCATTGGTACAAGAAAACCAACAATTTTAACGAAAAATCCCACAAACAGATAGTAGCAACTCTTAAAGAAGATTGATCTAAATAAAAAAGATTAGATTACAAGTGCCCTGCACCTAACTTCATGGAAGAGTGTATCTCTCTTTTGCTTTGCTGCCTTCAATTTCCTCCTTCTAGCAACAAGTTCCTGTACCAATTATTTTTTAAAGACAACGAATTGAAATTCAAATTACTAAATTACTTGAGATTAAATTTCCAGAATTCTGATCATAAATTGTTTGTGGAAAAAGTATTACCATATAAGTTGTTCTATTTAGCTTTTTTCTTTTGAAAAATTCTATTTCGCTTTTTGAATAGTACTTTTAACTAGAAGTGCAACTATAAATACAACATACACTAAAACTGAAAACGAAGCTCCATCAATATTTACCAATGATGTCACAAAATATTTACTTACCATAAATATGAAATAAATAGTTAGAAATTGAGTAATTATTTTTTTATTAATTAGACTTGACCTTTGCGTAATCGCTAACCAACTGCTCATTCTGCTCATTAAAATCTAATTTCTTACAAAAATTTTGACACGGGCTACTATTTTTCTAAACATATGTATTTTTTTTTTATAAGTAATAAATATTATTTATTCCAAGAAAAAAGGCTATTTAAAGGAAGTTCAATGAAAACGAAGGGGTTAGTAGTTGAAAATGAATTCTTTTTCTGCTAACCTGCCTTTATGTATGCATATTTTTTCGTTGAATAAAATGCATGCAAGTAATTTCATACACATCTATTTATAGCCAATTAGAATGACCAATGTTTATTCATATATACCAATTACGATGGTTGAATTAACAAATGTTTAACTCCACTAATTAAGAAACTTATCACATTTAAGTGTTTATTTTTATTGTATTATTTATAAATCAAATGCTTCTTAAAAGAAACTAAATTATAAGGTTAAATGGAACATTTGAAAATAAATGATTTTGCTCTAAAAAAATTTAGGCCTTCTATTTAAATAGTACGTAGCAGAAGGGACAAGACTTTCCACAATAGATAGTGAATATGACCTCAAAATATTAAATAATGAATGGAAACACTCTTTAGAGAATGAATGAATAACAAATTCAAATTACTTAATTACTAAAAAGCCGAAGATTCTAAATTGCATCTTTAAAAAAGGTAAGAGTAGATGAATAACTGTTTCAGATACATGAATGTTTCATTTCCTATTTTGACATTAAATTTTGAAAATAAGTGCATAAAATAAATATAAATACTTTCAAATATAAATTAAATTCCACCAAATATTATAAATATCATTTAACATGTCACGGAGCCTTAAATATAAATTTTTAATTTATAAAACTTATAAATAAAATTCAGGAAATCTTAATTAGCCAAGATATTTGCTTAATCGCTAACGTACAGGTTGCTCAATTCATCCGAATTTGTTTATTTTATATTTAATATTTTTTTCAATTTTTTAAAATAAAAAATAAAAATATGGACTTCTTCTTACAAATAATTGTCATTTAGAAAAAAAATTAGTGAAGCACTTGACAGAAGCTACAATTTTGCTAAACATAGTTATGTTATTGATTGAATTATTTATTAAGAAAATGCATATTTGGTTTAGTTAGGATGGGTGAGTTAAAATATCTAGACTTGCTTATTACCAAATAAAAGTAACATGATAATTGCTTAGATGTTTATAACAATGCGGATAAGCGAGGCATACAAGGGAAATAAAACATTTTCATTTTCAATCCCATTAACTAAGAGAAAACCTTTGATTCGTATAAAATAATAAAATTAATAGATTAGTTATGTCGTGTTCCTCATCTGATCTTATATGTAATATATAAAAGAGAAAAGTCCGAGGTGAAACCACGTGTCTCCATCTGTTTTTAACAAGATAATATAAGCATAACAAGTGCCATCCTACATGTTTATTTGCAAATGTCAGCCACAAAAAATTGACATGTAATCACATATTGCTTAGTCATTATGATTTTTAATGATTTCTTTTATATTTGTAACTCATGAGCACTCATTTAAGCATTTTAGTGGTAGTCAATTGGGAATGTTCATTCATATTTAGAATGTTTATTCATATTTTGTGATAATTTTACTATTGAATATATTAATCTTGAATTAGACAAAGTCAAAAAAAATTTTATTTTACTGATATAAAAATTTTAAATATTAACTTATATTGCATATTATAGAATAATAATAATGAACTCATTAAATAACATGAGAACATGATTTTTTGATGTATTCTCTTAGTGCTAATAATGAAATTATTTTTCCAATAAATCCATTAATTAATATTATATATATATACATACATGTTCAAATTATATAATATTATATTAATTTGACCTTTAATCTTAATCTATATCTATATAAAAGCAAAGCAAATAGAGAAGGATCCTCTCCTTATGACACATGTGCTGTGAGAAAAGCCTTAGAAAGGACATGTGTCATACTATTTTACAAGTGGAAGACACGTGGCACCCATAAACCAATCAAATTTGGCCAAATCAAATTTCACTTACACATGTCATTCTAATTGTCAAATGCATGTACTCAAAGACTTAATGGTGAATCTTTTAGTTTCCCTATACATTGAGGATTGTAAATTAACTATTTTTTAAATGCATAGTTGTCTGATTCTATGTATGAAGCAAATGTATTTTTCTTTTTCTTTTTTTGTTCTTTTCTCTTTTAAGGTAATCAGACAATGTTTAATGAAATAAATAGTATATTCAAACAACTTAAAATCTCTTCTAATTTTACGCGACTTTCTATCTTTCTTTTATAAGTTCTAAAAAAGATATTTTACTCATTCTTTTATAAGACTTCCATAAGATAACTATTTTACCTTTCCCTAAAACTATAAGACAAATTAGTTTTCCCTTGCTTCCCTATACACAGAGGAATGTAAATTGCAGCTAGGGTGGTAGCTGATCAAGTGGTAGAGCGTTGGAAGCCCCTACACGAGGTCCCGGTTTCAAACCCGGTTGATGACAAAAACAATTTCTCATAAAAAAGAGAAATGTAATTTGACTAATTTTTTTATGCATAGTTGTTTGATTCAATGAATGAAGCAGATGTATTTTTTTTTTTTTACTTTTTTTCCCTTTTTTAGATAGTCAGACAATGTTTAATGAAATAAGTACTACATTCAAACAACTTAAACATCTCTTCTAATTTTACGCGACTTTCTAACCTTCTTTTATAAGTTCTAAAAAATATATTTTGCTCATTTTTTATAGGACTTTCTATAGATAACTATTTTTTCTTTCCCAAAAACTACAAAACAAATTAGGTAATTTCACCCCTTTAGTGTACCATCCCGTTTACCTTTTTATGAGAAAAATCCGTTTACCTCCTATAATCCAATAAAATGTGGTAAACATGAATCTAATAAAATGTGATAAACATGAGCAAATAGTGTTCAAAAATACCAAGGCGACTTAAATCTAGATATGCATTCTTCTTAGAGCGGGCGGGTAAAAGGGTACTTTTACCCTCTCAGGTTTGACACATAGACGCTTTCACCCGTTTTAGTTTGGAAAGTGATAATTTTACCGCTTCAGTGTATCGATTTTAGAATATTTACACTCACTGATTATGATCCTATTAGTCTGGGAATGGAGTTTGTTACTGATGGTGGTTTTTGAACTAATTTACCCTTATAGAGTATGAAATGAGACAAACGGGTGAAAGTTCCATTTCGCAAATTGGATGGCTGAAACTGTCTTTTTCTCAAACCTGAGTGGGTGAAAGTGTCTTTGTCCCTTTTAGGGTATGCCAACGTTATCAATTTACCTTATGTTAATATTAACATTTATTTATATAGGTTTATTTATTCATTTATTTTATTTTGTGCATAACTATATTTTTGTTGGGATACAAATTCTTAGATTAAACTTAAACTGTAAACTTAAACTAAAAACTCATAAATTGCTACACACTTGAAAATCATCAGTATTAATGCAATAGCACCCTTGGTGGGTGCCTGCATAACTATATTGGGAATGGGGAGGCCTTTTTTCTGCCAACACGTAAGATTTGAGAAGGATTCTTATGAAAACATTTATCACATTTTCTCCAATTTTTTTTTTTAGAGGAAACATTTTCTCCAAGTTATATAGATGTGGCACATGTGTATCAATTACGTTTTGACATGACATGTCATTTTGCCAAATCAGATTCTAGCGACATATGATGCATGGATAGCATAATTTTAGACTCCAAATAAATATTATGAATCGAAGCATGAACTAACTTTTTTGATTTTCTATGCAAAAACCGTGGTTCAATGAATATGACCTACTAGGTCTTTTCAAAAAAAGCTATGGAACCTACAAGGTCAGTAACATTTTCCATTACAAAAAATGTATTTATTTAAAAAAAATGGTGGAGAAAACGATAGATGAATGAACAAACAAGCAAAAATGAATTCCAAAAAACCAAGCCAAAATGAGACATACTAAAACTATGAATAAAAAAAGACGTCAAGGTTTGCAAAACATCCTCTAAAAAAATTCTGCGAAGCGTTATTTTCCAGCCATTCTTCAGACTTTTCTGCAGGATCAAATTCGTTTCGACTTCTTTCTGATTTGAATTTGAAAGATTTTACTGAAACTCTTATGTTTTTTTATATAAGATGACTAATCCAATGAATAGTTTGGCGACTGGTTCTATAAACAAGAGATGCTGAACTTTTCCCATTTTTAAAAGGGGATGAATTTGAGGAAATTAAATCAATTTGAAAATCCCAATACAGATCCACAAATACCACAGCCAAAAAATTGCGTTCTTTTTTTTTGAGGAAAAAAATTGCGGTCTACAAAATTTGACCAAGTTGTTTGATCTTCTAATACCAAAGGTGTTGGATACAATTAATAATTATGAGATACTAAAAGGCACTTATGAACCAACCGGTTTATATCAATATGAATTGCATCAGCTGTTTGTTTTTTTGAGGAATGTGGCAACTACAGTTTGGCTAATTACTAATAAAGATTGATTTTAGATTTCTATGGCTGAACCATTTCATCACTATCAGCGCCTTGAATTGAAAAATGAAGACAAGTGGATTGTAATAATTTAACACCATTGGATCATTATAATGCAACATCATATGTTAACAGGAAATAAAATGCAAGTTATTGAAAAAGAAGATATTTTTTAACATAAAAAGTGTATTTTTTTAATTATTGGACTCCGACTTGGTTGGCCGTTTATCAAGAGGATAACTTTAGTTGTTCAAATACGTTTTTTATTGATCCTCGATTCTTTAAGAAAAAAAATTATGTGTCTATTTTAGCATGGCTAACTCTTCAAAGCAATGATTCCCAAAATAAAATCTTCAAATTAATCAATGGTGAATTTTACAACTACCCGTCTGATTGAATAAGTTCTTTAATTATTGATTTGGGCATTTTATATGTCTCATTGAATACGTTCTTTAATCTTTAATTACGGATTTGGTGATTCTATATGTTATTTGTGAACCTTTTTTGTCTGAGAATTGTTATTTGTGAATAAATAAAGAAGTGTGATCCTTATCTATTAAACAATACAACAACGTATTAGCACTCTAGCACGAAATACATTTAATTCTACGTAGACAAACAAATCAAATCTCCCAACATTAGCAACATGCGAAAACTAGATGAAGTTCCAAAGTCATAGCCTCACTGTGTCCCATTAAGATTGTTTGTGATATCGATTTACTGAGAATTAATTCTTCAAACTCATTGATTTTTCATGAAATATGAACACTCAAGATAATACTGATTCAATCGGTAGGAAAAAATAGTGCGACTAGACATACAGGCCGCGCCATGGCACGGGGTGCAGACTAGTGTATATAAAAGCTAGGAGGTGAGTACTCACTTTCCTCATGCCATTTGTCATCTACATCATGACATACGTGTCATGTAACAGCCAATTAAAATGCTCCATGTAGTTTCATATAAATTCAGTAGGGCGAGTAACACAAAACATAGTATTAATTTTCACTAATGAACAAAATTGTAACTTATTTCATTAAAGTGTCACTTTTATTGCATTATTAATAATCTAAATGCTCTTAATGAGAAATGTGGTATTGAGCAGTTGAAAATATAATTTTTAAGAAACCTGATTTATTTTTAGAAGAAATATACTCTGTTGTATGCATATTTTCTCCTTTCAATAAAATTTAAGCATTTTATTTTCAAAGTACACTTAACAACAAAGAGTTTCTAAAATGATTATGAATATGCTAATTTTTTTCGATATGAAATGATTTTTTAGAAATCTAATGAATGATAAATATGATCTAATAAATTACTATAGTTGAAAGGTCTAGAACAGCGAAAGCCTATTTTGATATTATATAAAATTGTGGGAGGTGATCTCACTATTGTGTCTCCAAAAGGTAAGAACGAATAAGTAGTACTTCTATTTTGGTTATTTAATAAAACAACCGAACACTTCACAGTGAATACAATAAATAAGTTTAAAATATACGGTAATACAAAACTTAATTTCATCAAATGTTCTGAGAAAGAGAAAAATCCTTAAGTTATTTATGGAGAAAAAAAATCATATTACAAAATACTTACCATAAATATGAATCAAACCTTTACACACATAATTATGAATAATAATAATTATTATTAATAATATGATGATGATGATGATGATGACGACGACGACGACGACGACGATGATGATGAAGATTATTATTATTATTATTATTATTATTATTATTATTATTATTATTATTATTATTATTATTATTATTATTATTATTATTATTATTATTATTATTATTAAACCGTGAACCTATGGCTCACTCAAAGCATTCAAATTTAACTTTATTATATATTTGTGTTAATTTTTAATTTTGAAAACCATTAGTATCACTTTTTTTTAATAAATGTATTTATTATAATTTTATATATATATATATATATATACTGTGAAAAGAGTAATGCTATTCGTTGCATTGTAATATATTTAAATAAAATTTAGTGAGATCTGAGTAACATCTCAAAATAAAATATTGACATACAACTCTTTTCAAGTATGTATGTATGTATGTATGTACACACATACATACATATGTATTAGAGGTGAGCACGAACCGGTTTGGGGCGGTATTGTTAAAGAATTTGCCCCGACCCAATAGGTAGGGGTTGGAGAACGTTCAACCCAAACCCAGTCAATTGTTCTCGATATCCAAACCAAACTTAAGTTATCGACTCGGCCCGATTCGGACCGGGTTGTTAAATCTAAATAAGTTATTTGAAAAAAATGTATAAATTTAGATTAAAAAAATAAAGATGCATAAGCTTCGTGTTTGGAATTGAAAATTTTAACATAGTTTGTTTGAGAATATGAGTTATTTTAGGAAAATCAACTAAAACTGTTATTCGGGCATATAAACTTAGTTATCGTACAGTGTTATCTAACTACAATATGTAATTTTTCATGTAAAATTAATCAGACCGGATCGATCCTAAACGGTTTTGCTAAATCTAAAACCATGACTAAATTATGTGCATCATAGTTTAGTCATGAATGAAAGCATATTGTTGAAAGTTAATCAATAAAAATCAAATTTACTAACTTATTATAGTTCTAACGCCCACAATATTTTCTTTAGAAAGATAATGTCTACAATTGTGAAAGAGATAAGAGAAGTTAATAGTTGAATAGTTGTTATTTTTTAGAATTTAAATAGCACACCCAAAAAAGTGCCATAAATATAAACATTATCAAAGTTAAAAACTAAATTCCACGGTTTTTTTGGAACAACTAATATATTAAGAAATTTGGACTTGCATAAAATAAATACACAAACATTCTTTTAATAAAAAATAAAGATATATGTCTTAATTGTACCACTACATTGCTTGCCCCTTAACCAATGACTCACGCAATGCATCAAACTTATATTTTTTACGATACATACTGTTTAGTTAAATTAAGTTAAGGTTTTGACACTTGCTAGCATAGCTATGCTATCTATTTAATTATTTCTTCAAAGTAACATTCAAATGAAATTAAATGAAAATGTAGGAGAGAAAACGCCTATTTTTTGCCCGTTTTTTAAGAAAAAAATGATTCTCTTTTCTACTTACCTGCCTTTAATATATGTATTTATTTATAAAAAAATAGTATGCATTTTATTTCATTAGAATGATAAGGAATATGGTCGTTAAATTTATAATGAATATGAATTAATTGAAATAGGCAGTCTTTATAAATTAGTCAATAAAAAATAAATAAATAAATTAGCTTATATAAAATATGTTAACAGACCTTTTAAAAGATAAGAGGAGATAAATAAATGCGTAGTGGGAACAACTAACATGTTGTAAAATATTGATTTACCTTTGATATGATTTTTTTTTTATAATATAAGAAATAAAAAAATACATGTTATGATCACAACCGGCCATTACTTCTTGCTAATTGGTTGCTCAAGGCACCTAAATTTATTTTTTATGCTATAGGTTTGTTTGATTTTAATCATCAAAATTAGTCACATAATTTTTAAAATAGTACAAAAAAATGATTATTTTCAAGTTAGTAAAGTGTTTGACATTGACTACTGTTTCGTCTAAACATAACTATGCTATTCATGGTATTATTTACAAAGGGATGAGAGTGAAGTTGAAACAACAATTTTTTCTACTGGCAGAATACTTTTTCTTAAACTTTCAAGAGAACGTATCATTTTAATAATCCGTAGAATAAGGAAGAAAGCATTTGAAAGTTCACAATGAATGTGAACCCAAAATATTTAGTAACAATTAGAAATATGATTTACAAATTTAATGAATAACAAATCAAAATTTATAAATTAATATAGATCGAACATCGATAATTCTAAAAATAATTTAGTTATTTTTTCAAAAATGTAACAGAGTTAATTTTTTTTTTTCTATTTGATTGTTCAAATTGTGCACTTTGCGCGAAGTGTCATAAATAAGTATAAATTATTCTCAACGTTAGAACTATTGTTCACAAAATACTTAGGATGATCGATTAACTTGAACAAAATTTCAATTTGCCATCAATGTGAAACTAATGTTTACAAATTTTGGAATGAAAAATATAAAATATTATTTTATAAGTAATAAGCGGGTTGTTTAGAAACAAAAATTAGTAAAGCGTTTCACATTTGCTCCTATTTTGCTAAACAAAGCTATCTTAAAGGATATATATATTCTGAGCAACTTACTTCTTACAAATAAAAGAATACACTTTTCATCAACTAAAGAGAAAAATTTATAAATATTTTATGTTACAATCACTTAAATCTAAAACAAAACGCTATGTAAGATCTGCAAAATAATATTAACTACAGTTAGGGTCGTAGCTCAAGTGGTTGAACGTTGAAATCCCCTACATGAGGTCCTGGATTCAAACTCGATTGACGAAAAAATAATTTCTCAAAAAAAATAAAATATATATATATATATATATATATATATATATATATATATATATATATATATACTAACTGAAGAGATAGCCATGTTCCACATGAATTATCATATTATCCACAATTGAAAAAGAAACTGGATTGTATTATTTTCAATGGGGCATGTCGATCGCTATTCTTTTTTACTTTGAATCAACATGATTTAAGAATAAGAAATGCATAAGAGCCCGCGCGGGTTATTTGCGCGGGTTAACGACTAGTTACTACATAACATGCTTGCAGCCATTTTGGAATTACCTATTTGTTGAATTGCCTCTGAGAACAAATTGCGGATATTGAAAAAAGAAAGAGTGATAAGATAGAAGGAGAGGATTAGCAGTTCGAAAAAAGTAACGGAAACCCCACTTGCAATCTCGGCGGTTGGATACAAATCCAACGTGATCCAACACCATTTCTTCATCATATATAAGTACTTCACTCTTCTCACTTGAGAACCAACACAGCACAACACAAACCAAATCGACCAAATGAACGCCGGAAAATCGCCTTACCTACCACCCACCCAATCCTCCGCCGCCGCCGCTGCCGCCATGTTAGGCGATGAAGGTTTGGGCTAAAACCCACTTCAAATTGATCTTTAAATCGATCATCTGATGTGGGTTTGATCTTGATTTGGCCGATCTTTGATTAATTTTTCTGGGTTCCTCTGCAGGTGGGTTGTTCGGGAACAGCCACCTGACTGAGCCGCTGGACTCGGAGGTCAGGAGTCTGATGATGGCGAGAGAGAGGGAGAAGATGAAGATCCGGGAGGAGACCTTGCAGGGTGCGCTCTTGCGGCGGCGAGAGCTCGAGGCTGAAGTGATCTCCGAGTTGATGATGGAGACGGATGAGCTCAAACGCCGCCGCATTGCCGCCGCCGGAGAAGGGTTGTCGATGCCGGAAGTTAAGGCCGCCCCGCTCTCGAGCAAGCGTGAGATGTTCGGGTTGGCAGCTGCGGGAGAAGTTCCATTTCAGAGGCAGCCATGAGCTGCAACTGCTTTTGCATCTGCTGCTGCTGCTAAACCAGAAGGATCTAGCAAAGGATATGTTATATCATTGGTGAGTCTTTGAAAATCAAACTATATTTTTATATTTGTTTTGGCTCTGTTTAAACCTGAGACTCACAGTGACACTCACACTCACACTCACACTCACACATCTACCTGTTTTGGCTCTGTTCATTATTCTTCTCATGTCACTGAATTTGGCTCATTAAATATGTTTTTAGTGTTGCCACTATTACAAAATTGTCATTCCTATTTCGATGTTTTGAGTGTGCGGATTGGTGAGGAAATAGTGCCCTGAGATCACGGGTTGTGCGCTATTATTATTAAGAGAAATATGAAAAGTTGCTATTTTGATTAATTTCTTTCTCTTGAAATGGTAAATTTCGTGTTAGATTGTATGAAAAACAGAATTTCAATCATGATAGAAAATTTGTGAAATTTTATGTTGTCGTTTATCCTCTACATGTATCGGTTAGAAGATTGGTCATGAGCGGCCTACCTATGTGTGTTTGATTTTGGCAGTTTGCAAATGACATGTTGTACTATTGGTGAATCTTTTATTAATAAGAGAAATATGGAAAGTTGCTACGTTGATTGATTTCTTTCTATTGGAATGGTGAATTATGTTTTAGCTTGTGTGAAAAAACAAAATTTCAATCATGATAGAAAACTTGTGAAATTTTATGTTGTCGTTTATCTTCTACACGTAGAGATTAGAAGATTGATCATGAGCGGCCTACTTGTGCTTGTTTGAAACTTCGCGGTTGTATTTTTTTTTTTTTTTTTTTTTTTGCAAAGAATCTTCGCGGTTTGCAAATGACAAGTTGTACTATTGGTAAATCTTGAAAATAATTCTTAAAATTGGCTTATAGTCTTCATTTCCCTAGATTGTTTGGTTATGTCGCATACGTAGGACACACACTGACGGTGACATAACTGCATGTAATGAAAGAATTATGTGGGATTATTTGATGAGAGCAATTGATCTTAAGCGGCCAACCTACACTTGTTTGCATATTAGCATTTAGAAAACGACAAGTAATACCAATTACGAGTCTTGAAAACCCATTTTTTTTAATTGACTTACTGTCTTTACATTTTTAAATTTGTTTGTCATATTCTTACACACACTGACACTGAACGTCTACAAGTAATGAAAAGGGAGGATCTTCTAGAATCTTTTATTTATTTAATACAGATTGATACCATTCTCTTGAAAACGGTGAAAGTCGTTAGACTGTGACAAAAACAAAATAACAATCATACAATCATGAAAGAAGACTGATGGATGGTTTTTTGTCGTTATGTTGTCGTTTATTCCTTCAATGGTACTGGTTAAAAGATCAATTAATCATGAGCAACATTACGTAAACGTGTTTGAATCTTAGCGGTTGACAAGGGATAAGTTATAGGACACGGTTAAGCCTCTTTAGGTTAATCCAATTCTTGTTGTAGGACACGGTTAAGCCTCTTTAGGTGCTCCATATCTCACTCTCCAGGCTTGTGCAGACTCTAAGCCTACCAATGAAGCTCTGCTTCCAATCTCCATTGGTGTTTCTGAAGACACCTCCAATTCATGCTTTATTGTTTTCAAACCTCACACAACCATCAACGTTCAGCTTAATTGACCTGTCACGGGAAGACTCCAATTAGTACCAGAATTATGGAGGTTAAAGAAGAAAAGTGCAGCTTTGAGAGGAAAGCTTCATGGCTGAGCTGAATCTGCATTTTGATTCTCTTCACATAAGTCATGTCAGTATCACAGGAGCCATTAAAAACGAAATAATTTCTTCTAATCCCAATAATCCAAGGAGTAGCAACAAATAAATCACAGTGATCATAACAAAAAAATCTCATCTTTCTTCTTGATATTAAGCAAGATACGATTATAAAGTCTCCATCTAGAGCCCTAGTAAAGCCAAGAATGACCCTATAGCATACCCCAAATGTTCTCAACTTTAGTACAAGTTCTGAAAATATGATTTTGGTCCAACATTTAAACAACAAAGGCTGCAAGTACCAATATCATTGAGGCTAGCATTACACAACAGTTTACCATGCATAATAGTGGAAAGAAAGCTGATAATCTTGTTTGGGACTCTTAAGTTTCCAAATGCTTACCCAACCACCAGATGAACAATGTCAATCCTAATGGAGTTGTAGGCTGTAGCAACTGTGAAGGTTCCAGAACTGGAACCTTTCCAAAAGGAATAGTCCAGGGTAGCAATCAAAGAGCGAATAATGATACTATAATATCACTTTTAGCCTCTTCATCGATGAAATGCACAATGGGGTTAATGTCCAATGCCCCTCCTCATTAATAAGGTCATAGACCTTCAAGTTGAGAAGACCAAGTTCAGAAGGAGGCCCCAGGGCTTTCTCCCCACACCACAAGTCATTCCACACATAATTATTAACGCCATTGACAATGCTCCATAGAAGATTATCTCTAAGGAAGGTTTTAGTCAACTAAATACATTTTTACACAGGAGAGCAGCCATCCTTGGCTTTAGCAGAACCTACATTGTAAATTTTAAAATACTTTTATTTTAATAATATTACACCAGAGTTCTTTTCCAAAGCTAACACGCCACCCCAACTTAGCAAGAAGAGGCAGGTTCAGAAATATATCCTTTTTAACACCCAAACCACATCTCTCTTTAGATAGACAAACAATGTCCCAATTAACAAGTTGAATTTTTCTCTTCTCAGTCGGGTCCCCCCAAATAAAATCCCTGCAAATTTTATTAATATTGTTGTACACACTAAAAGGGAGGGGTATAACCTGCATACTATAAGAAGAAAATGAAACAAGGACACTTTACAAAGCACCACTCTCCCTGCAACGGAAAACATTTCTTTTCCAACTAGAGAGCTAAGATTCATCTTGGTGATGATATCAGCAACATTATTCTTATTAAAGGTAAAGTAATAAAATTGGCGAGCCTTGAAAATTCAACTATTTTTTTAAAGTGACTTATAGTCTTTTACTTCTTTCAAATTGATTTGTCATTTTCATACTTAAAACACAAACTGACATTGACACATTTGCATGTAATGAAAAGGGGTATCCCTTTTTTAGAATCGCCTAGATTTATGTTGAATTAAAAGTTACAAAGTTGCTATCTTGATTGATTTTTTTCCCTTGCAAATGGTGGAAGTAGGGTTAGATTGAGTGAAAAAAAAACTAAAATCATGAAAGAAAACTCGTGAAATGGTATGTTGTCATTATGTTGTCAGTTATCCCTCCAATCGTAGCGGTTAGAGGTCAATTGATCTCGGGCGGGCTTCCCTATGTATGTTTGAATCTTAGCGGTTAGCAAACGACTAGTTATATCATTGGTGAATCTTGAAAATCCAACTATTTCGTTAAATTGGCTCATGGTCTTCCTTTTTCCAAGATTGTTTGGCTCTGTTCATACCTACCACGCACACACTGACATTTATACATTCACATGTAATGAAGGAATGTGATATTTAAGAATTAGAGTAAAACCTCAATAACCAATTGAATAACAATTCTATGGATATTGCAGAAAAAGTACCTATAACCTAATACACCCAAAAAAAACTCGGTTTCTCCAAAAAGACAAAAAAAAAAACCTCGGCAACTTAATTCACAACAGACAAAAAGGATAGCTGTAGAATATAGCAACTAAGTCAAATGGCTTATCATCTCTTTAACAATCGAGTTGGTATACTTCTTCCTTTGTTCAACTCAAGAGGCGCTTCGAAAGTTTAATGATTCGAGAACTCAGGAAGGAAGCTTCTAGCTCCCTCGTCTCACTCAACAACCAAGACGGAATGAGTTACAATTTTGATAATCAAATAATCTTGTCAAATGAATATTTTTTTCCGATCCCCATTTTGACAAAGGGGCTAAATAAATAACCTCGTTAAATGCAATAACAACTTATATTTTCAATCAATAAAGACCCCATGTAGATACAAAATAATAATCATTAAAATTCATAACATATATATATATATATACTAAAAAAATCCAATCAATAATTTTCATACAATAAGTCAATTATTAAAACGAAACAGCGCTCAAAGTTGTTTCCGTTTTCCTTGTACTAAAATGTATCCCATCGTAAGATCCAAACCAAACTTTTCCTTCACTCAAGCTTGCATTTTCTTTTTCGTAGAACTTGAATGTTCCTCGTATGCTCACATATGAATCTCCTTATTTGGTCTGTCAAAGTCGATTTTGTTGATGGTTTTGACTAGTGATTGGAAGCCACGGATTTGAATATTAAGAAAGATATTGTAGAATGGATTATTTATCAAACCAAGACTTTAAAACTATATGCATAGTTTGGAATGGAGGTTAGGTACATTTTCTAAGACTCGAAGCATTTGATACATGCATTCTTATTAGTAGTTTCAGATATGTACATACTAATTACAATAATTTACTTAGTCTGCATATGTACAACTCTTTTGAGTTTCATCGATTGCAGTCTAAGAACATTTGTACATTAGATGTAAAATAAATAATCATACGAGAAAAATGTAAATGTGAAAAAAAATATCAACCGAATAAAATTTATTTATCGATAAACGAATTATATATATATTTATCAATAAATAAATAATCTCACTAAGCCAAAAAAAGATTATAGTTCCAAGAATATTCGTTTATCGAGGTTTTCGTATGTTGAATTATTTGACAAGAACAATTGATCATGAGTGCCTACCTACGCATGTCTGGAAACTTAGCGTTTAGCAAACGACAAGTAATACGTCTTGGAAATACAAAAGTTGCAATCTTAATTGATTTTGTTGTCTTGGAAATGGTGGTATTTGTATTAAATGTGCATAAAAGAGAAAAATTGCAATCATGCAATACCCAGAAGAAAGAATACTCGTTAAACAGTATGTTATCATTTTCCCTCCATTAATCGTAGCGGTTGCAAGATCAATTGATCCCGAGCACTACATGTGTTTGAATCTTAGCGGTTACTTACAAGGGGTCAAGAATACCTTTCAGATTCAAAGTTGTGGTTTAACTTGTCGCGTAATTATCCTTTAGGATTGGAATAGATATAGTAATCTGGAACATTGTTTTGGACCAGCTTAGTAATCCATTTTGATACTCTTTTAGGATAAGAGAGTCAATGAGTGTCGCCAGAGCCTATGAAAGTGTATTGGGTGCATATTTTCCTAACTCTTGTCGCCTTTGTTCAAGATTTATGCTAGTTTGCTGTTGCTGATTATTGATGTTACCATGGTAGGTTCTTAGCATAAGTGTATACGATGCATGTGCCATCACATATATTCAGAGCTTATCCACCACAAAAGCTCGAATGAACTGTTTTGTTGTTCTAAATATAGATTCCCTAATGGATACAGAGCTAGGTAGGATTGGTCAACTTTATTGTGAAAAAAACTTAGGGTTTGTGCAAAAACACTCAAGAACAAAGAAGAATAAACCAGAGAAGGATACCAAAAAAAGAGAGAGAGAGAGAGAGAGAGAGAGAGAGAGAATTAATTGAACAACTGTAAGGCTCCTAATTGTGTGAATTAGGTAACTTAGAGTTTCATATACCCTTGTTATACAGAAGAAACCAACAGTCAAAATGATCCTCATACATTGAGTTAAATGACAGCATGTGCGTCACTATTTCTCTTAATTCATTTTCCGTCTTTCATTTATTGTAAGCTTAAGTATTATAAGAGACGCAGTTAAATGTTGAAGATGACTATAAACATCAGAACAAGTTTTACCCGGAGAGCTCATACTCAGATGTGTGATCATTAGGGCACCCATCTGCTCTAGGTAATGCCAGTCCTTCAAGGTGAACTCAAGGTGCAAGTGCACTTTTGTAGGAGATAATGAAAATGGAGTGGGCTTCATTAGAAGTCTGTTTTTACAGATCTTACGTAATTTCAATTGATTTGGTGTTTCATTTTATTTATTTCTTGGGTTATGTGAATATCCTTTTTTCTTTCCTGAATTTAGGCCACATATAATACTGCTTCTTACTCCTGTATTGTTTTTGTCTGATACATTGGTGTTTAAGGATGTTCATATATTGTGGAATGTATTATATTTTAGAAAATGTACTATGTTTGCCTAATAGTAGAAAAAACTCACCACATTAGAGGTACTGATATGAGACGTTTGTTTTAACATATAAAAAAAATTCAGCAAACATAGATTTTGGAAGCAGACTTGATCACGCCATTCGAGGGGAATAGACATTGCATGGACCTTTTTTTAGACTTACACATTGCATGAACTTGGTTAATCTTGATCTAATCGAGTTTTTGGGGAACCTTTTGAAGCCTGTTACCACCATTTAGTTACTTGCTATTTGGATTAAATACTTCATCAGACTGCTGAATTCAGCTTTCAAGCAAACTCTAGCTTTTATTTTCCCTATACCACACACTCAATCTTATGTGGTTCTTCCCTTTCTCCTTGTAATGCATTTTATCAGAAACCTTCTAGTGAGAATATATTTCTTTTGCTCGTGAATATTTATGTTAGAAGTCTCTTCTCTGGCATTACTGTGATAAGATTCTCAAGTAATAAAAACGAAATGCATTGGTAATGAATTAGAATTAGGTGCAACATTCTGCCTCTTATCCCAATTCAATTAATGGTAAATCTTCATTTAAATCAGCTGTAATTACTCATATTTGTACTATTAGGTTGCTATACTTTTTTCTTCTTGTCGTCGTTGATAATGGTTAATTATTCGATGCAGGCTAAGCCTACTACTCATATGGCTACTACTGTTGCTCCTGCCAAGCGCAAATTTGAAACCCTAATAACTAAAGGTGCTGATAACAACTCCCTTTCTACGGACAACAACACAAACAGAAACCAGAATGTGGAGTACAAGTGTAGACTGTGCCAGGTAACCGCCACCTGCGAGCGAGGTCTTGTGGAGCATCTTAATGGGAAGAAGCACAAGTCAAAGAAACATGCTGGGAGGACACACAGGGCTAATTTGCTTAAAAATGGCGGTGGTCTCATTACTATAAAGAGAAAGCCTAAGAATGCTAGGTTTGGCGGCGATGGGAACAAGATGAGGGGAGAAATAGAAGGAAAGGTGACTGATGCTGCTGAGCAGAAAAAGTGATGATGCTGATGAGAAAGGGATCGTCGGATGGGAGTGTTGTGAATGGGAGCGCATGAATTGCTTAATCTTCTTCTTCTAGAGCTTTTTTTCTTCCCATCTCATCTCTAGAGTTTATCTATTATATCTATACCTGCTTTAATTAAATTTTATTTTAATGTTTTGTAAACTTGGAACATGAGCCTGAGATTAAAGGGCTCAAAAGATTTCTCCTCCATGTTTAATACAGTTGAATTTATCATATCCTTATTTTCAGACAAATTTGGTTTTGTTATTTCATAGTAGTTTTGTTATTTGAAAATTTTAGTGTTTGTGTGATGACATAAACTAGAGTCTCCTGTATGAAGATTGAGAAATATCGCAGTTCACAAAAATGAGCCTGTTGGTGGAGTTCTAACCTTAAGGCTTGTTTGGATAAAGTATAAGAAAGATGTGTATATGGCATATGGATCGTATTAAATGTGAACATGTTGCTTATGCGGTACACAAACGTGGTACATGAGACAACATGTATAATTTGCCTATATACATACCTCCTTATACCTTCCCCAAACAAGGCTTAAGAGTAATGATCTCAGTCTTGGACACTGGAATTCTGAACAACCACCTCGAAGTTCCATGTTTGTTAACAATGGCAATATCATGGTCAGACGCGTAACCACATTTGTGTGTAAGCCATTTACTGCAGTACATATCAAGTAAGTACTTAGTCAGAAGCTGCTCGGAGAGAAACTCCATGGTCTAATGGGTGAGATTTAAGACTTAAGGGTTTGCTCCATTGAGGTCTCAGATCCAAAATCTCATGGCAACCAATAATTCTCGGGGCATTGTGAATTTAGTCGAAGTGCGCGCAAACTGGTCCCGGTGGTCTTATATCCAAAATTCCACGGCGACCAATAATCTTAGGGCCACCGTGAATTTAGTCGAAGTGAGCGCAAGCTGTCCTGTAGGACTCAGATCCAAAATCCCACGGCACGGCCATCTCCCTCAATGATCGGAGAAAGCATGCGTTAATGATCACTCAATTTCATCAACTTTTATACTAGCTTTTATTTATGTCGCTCTACAGCTCACTGTGGTTCCAAACATCTGCATCATAAAACACACCTATCATGTTTGATTTTATCATATTAGTCATATGACTACTATGTCAAAGGATGATGCTAACAGAATATTCACGAAAAAAATACCGGTGACGTGCATGTTTCACGAACAATGAGCATATGGAGCTACTCCAAACCACTGTCTCCTAGCCTTACAGAAAATAGCACTCTTGAAATTGCAATAAGAGCTAGTAGTAGTTCCTAGCCCACCTGTGCCCATCACATTTAATTGGGTTCAAACCTGCTCGTTTAAATAAATGGGTTAATATTGCCCGTCCATTGAACCCGCATATTAAGAGGAGGAGGATGAGGAGGGAGGAAACCAACATGTCTCCTTCAAAAATTTTATTATTAAATTTAGTTTTGAATTACATGTTTTATGAAATAAATCACTACTGAACTCTCTTACACCGTCGTGAGTGAAAAGCAACAAAAAAAAGAGAGAAAAACAAATTTTGAAAACTTCGCCTCTCGGTTTCAACAAGGGAAACAGAGAACCTCGAAGACGGTGGTTCTTCATCAGTTTTTAACTCAAGTTCCATCATCTCTGTTGCTGAATTCATATTTTGATTTGTCTGGTGCAGACAGAGTGGGCGATTTGTTGGGTTGCCGTCTTCTGGCGGGAAGAATATCCATATTTTGAACTTGAAGGGGTGATGGTGATGTTGATATGAAAGTATTGTTGTGGTTTTTCTGGTGACGGTGACATGGTTGGATCTTTAGGTAGAGATGGAGCTGGTGGTGGTAGTGGTAAGGATCTAAGGGTAGTTCTGCTCATGGTTGAGGTGGTGGTGGCATGCCAGTAGACAGTGCTGATGGTGGTTGTAATGGAGATAGGCTTTTGTAGGGTTTTGAATCATGGATGCGCAACGGAAACAATAATTAACCATGCAAAACCCTTCAAGGATCACAAGTCAAGAGACATAACGATGGTAAAGGAATAAATCAATTAACACACCTTAGGGTTCTCCTTTGATGACTTCAAACGCGAATTGTGTCACGTTCTCTGTATTTGATCCACGCCTAGAGTTGATTTCTAGATCTCCCACTCCTTGGTGCTAGCCCGGAAAGAGGAAGAGGAAGAAGAATCACGCAAAACGAGACCAACAAGGGAGGTCTCGGCCTCCTTGTGGTCGACGGGGACGGGCAGCGGGCTAGGGGGCGGCGAGCTCCTTAGCTTGCTTTCTCTCTCTCCTTTTGTTCTCTGACACTCAAGTTATGATCTAAAGAATCATAAGTGTGGGAAGGAAGGAAGGAACGTCCTTTATATAGTCCGACAAATCCTTGCCAACTACCTAAAAGACTTATTCTAGTCCTACTAGAATTCAATTTAGTCCCTTCCTTGCAAATTAGTCTCTACTAATTTTGCAAGGTTTTGCAAAGTGATCATTCTAATTAATTAATCCAATTAATTAATTCCCAAATTTAGTTCAACTCTATCTAGCGTGTGACCCCATAGGTTCTATCTAGTTGGTAGCAACTATTTGCTAATATGGAGCGGTTTCTAGCAAAACATCCATTCTAGCCAACTAATAGAATAGTTATCTTGACAACCTTTGTACAAGTAATTGTCTCATCCCTTTGTCTCTACATCCGGATTGGACACGAGACATACAAGTCACACTCGTACATCCAATCTACAGTTTCTCGATCCATGGGAATAGCCTTATTCGTGCAAATAACATCAATATCCCATATTGATTTATTTGAGTCTGGCCAGACATTCTATAAGCACTATCTCTCCAGTGGCCTAGGATATTTGCTCCCGTTATGTGGGAGGGAAAAATTCAATGTACGTCCACTACGATTTCTAAGCTTGCTTCTTATTGTATCCGGTACACGCCTTTATAACTACCCAGTTACGGTGTAGCGTTTAACGCTACCAAAATCACAATAATCCACAACTAGAATATCTAGTGACTTCAAGTCTAAGGATGACAATACCATTGCACCGCGAGAAGCGCTTGTGACTCAACATAACGTGTATGTAGCCTTCTCGGAGATGGGTCAATCCAGTGCGCCATTACACTAATGTACACCTATGTGTTGGATCATGATATCTCCATATCAATTAAACCCCATACTAGTCTATAGATGATTGTGCCATTAATCATTATAATGGACTAGAGATATTTAAGATAAACAACACAATTGTAAATCTAAGGACTTCATTATATTAAATATTCAATAAATAATAAATGAATTTTCTAGCCACAAATAAATTCATACTAAACTAGATTGCCTCTAAGGCATCTATTCCAACAACTTTAACATTTGGCTTTGATTTCTCAGTTTTAATGGTTAGTTTTTGGTCAGTTCAATTTGAGCAATGGTGGGGGGAATGATTCTGGTGGTGGTGCCTTTTTTTAGCAAGTCCCAATTCCACTTGGGCTATACGGGCTGGCATAACAACCAATTCATTCAAAGGATGTTAGATGAGTTAGACAGGTTGAACCATTTGTGCTTTAACCTGTTTATAAACAAGCTCACCCGCTCCTTTGACAACTCTATTCATAGGTTAAGAAATGAGGAAGTGTCAGCGGTTAACCGGTTTACCGGCCCGGCTGACTGAGGAGCACCGATCCTAGTTCGGTTCGGGCCTGGAGTCAGCCGGACCGGTTTCAGTTTGGTTCAAATATTGGAATCGGCCCGGTCCACGGTACCGTACCTCTATAACAAGGCCAACCAGTAGGTTTATAATTTATATTTTTTTTGTACCTCTTTTATTACTTGTTGGCTGGAAAAAAAAGAACCTGTGAAGATTGATAATTTATTTCCTATCACCTCTTTTTTGAACTTGTAACTTGTAAGAAACTTGTAACATTTATTTATACATATATAATGTGGGTCGTTTCTGGACCAGTTCTGGGGCAGTCCTGGGGCAGTTACGGTCCGGTCAGTCCGGTCTTGGTCATTACAGGGGCCTGTTTGGGCCGGTCCCGCAGTCCATAAAATCTCCGACCGGCCCGGACAACTAACATACTCAGTCCTGGGCCGGTCTTGAGCCACACTGGTCCCATTCCGGTCCGGTACATTGCTCACACGGGCCAATTCAGTCCGGTTTGGCAGTCTGCCGACCCACTTGAGAGCTCTAGGAAGTTATATGTTTCACGAGCATCATCCCAAACTACAGTTAGAACTCGCCCCTAACTAATCTATTTTTGAGAATTACATCATACATTTGGGTTCGAACAGGGACCTCGTGCCGGGGTTTCAAACGCTCTACTACTGCGCTAACACTCATTTGCACCCCTTAACTAATCGTTGCAGCACAATATAGTGAATTGGTAAACTGGGCTACCATTAATCGTCTGCAAACTTCATTCAGCACACACCACATACTATCAGCTTTCTTCACGTGAACTATCTTTTCAAAAAAAATACCAGTGGATGGATAACATGACACAAAGTTGGATTTGTATAAAATTATTTGTCTTCTACTTGGTATTATTGTGCACAACTGCACATGTATTGTAGTACAACGGTGATTTTAGATGATCGTAAAGCATTGTAGTGCGATAGTACTACTAGACTAGTAGTGTGTAGTTCCCTCTGTATAAAGGAACATTCCCTTAGTTAAGAGTCATCTCTCTTTTACACTAGTAAGTGTGTAGTTCCTTCTGTATAAAGGAACATTCCCTTAGTTAAGAGTCATCTCTCTTTTGCATCTTCTTATCTCTAGTACTGCGTTCTCTCTACTAATATCAGATTTGAGAGTCGAAAAAAATGTGTGTTCCTATTTCACTCAGGAATGGTAGAATTTCAAAAATAGGGAAAGAATCGTGGAGTTCTATAGTATGCTTCCATGTGATTGTGCTCGACGAGTTTACTAATGTGGCAAGAAGATTCGTCCTTTCTTTACAACAGGGAGACTGGGAGAGGGACCTGCCCTATGGGGTCAGGAGCAATTGCTCTCTACTTGCTGATACAATGTCATTCTCACTGAATCCAATTCTGGACGCAAGCAATAGGCATCTAAGCGCGATGATCATATTATGATGCCAATTGGGTGGCCATGAACCAAATAGATGTGTCGTCTAGAGTTGGGGACGTAGTATAAAGCAGGATGATAGGAAGAACCAATACAAAGCATGAGGAACATAATCCCTCATAAGAAAATTCGTACTTATATACTAATAGAGTTTGGTCATTGGTGTGTTTTTACTGATTCAATGAGTAATTTTAGCGGACTAGCAGCCCTTAGATAAGCAAAGATTGAAAAGTTCGTGTTCCTTCCCAACTTACTTTTGTATCATCTACAACTCTGTTGATTTGGTGGAGAGTGACTTCAGCCACGGTTTAATGATTTAATCCACTGGTATACAACAGAGAAAGTGTCTGCATGGGTTAAAGACAAAAAATAAACTTTACTGGTACTACATTTGTTTCTCTGAATCTTCTTAGTGCACTGTTCAATGAATCACTTAGTAAAACAATGACCCTCCAAAGGAAAGATTCAGGAGAAATAGATCTAGTTTGAGTTATGCTGCAAAGTTGGGCGCTGTGACAACCTGGGAGCGGTTGACTTTGACTATGACATCAGCTATCAACCTACAAAGAAGCTCGGAAAATAGATTGGGAGGTAGAGATATTTGTGATACATCATGCTAATGGTATACAGTTCTAGTTGTGCAATAAGAATGGAGATCGTTTACTTGGCGTATCAAACATGGCAGAGGTTTAAGTTTTCTTGATGCATGTGTGATGCTGTAAACTAAAAGCATTGCGAGTTCTCAGTCGGCAAGCTCAGTAGGTGGAGCCATAACCGTCCCAACCATTCTTGCTTCTCTGACTGGCCATTGCCAGTTCCATCCTATTCCTGACAAATGCTCCAGGGTTTGACCATTGTAGACTTGATGAAATTACCACTGCATCTGCATCAATCATCAGTAAACTACAAAACATTTCATCCCAGATGAGAACTGATATGCCCATTCAGGGAATAAACTACGAAAACTCCAGTGATCTATATATGCACACAACACAGTTAGTTTTTGGGTATATATTAGTTCTTTCTCACCGTGGATAAGGACCAACAAGGCTATAAGTTTTGAAATTGATTAGTCAACACCACACTGCAATTCATACGGTCATACTCTGACCGTCTGGCGCAAATGCTAGGAAGCATGGACACCCCCAAAATTGAGGTCATGCCCGTGTCGGACACTCGTACGACACTCCAAAATACGTGTCCGGAAGGCGTGTTCGGGTATAATGGAGAGTTTTATTAGACTGTACACTTGGGGAAACACTTAA
Organism: Linanthus parryae; assembly: GCA_023055425.1. Lineage (NCBI taxonomy): Eukaryota > Viridiplantae > Streptophyta > Magnoliopsida > Ericales > Polemoniaceae > Linanthus > Linanthus parryae. The sequence goes on from JALGPY010000001.1 coordinate 132,437,799, forward strand.
GGGACATGTCAGCGACAACAGACGTCCCTTTGTGTTTATTTTGACTTCCACACGGGTTGTTTAATGAAAATTTTAAAACTTTAAATGGGTTAAAATGTAATTAGGCAAAAGTAGGATAAAATATATTATATTTTATAATGATTGAAATATATATATATATATACATATATGTACACACACATATATATATATATATATTAGAATAATGTTCATGTATCCCTGTCGTGTCATCTACTAATTTGTTTGAAAATGGCATATTTATGTCTGTTCCCGTATCATATCAGACACTCATATCTCGATCCGTGCTTCTTAGGTTTGCGCTTTAATTTGGAAGGTGCCGCATCTGTCATAAGGCTAGCCAGTGGTAAAACCTAAGGAATCATGTCTCTGAGGTGAACAATAAAACCTCCACACAGCCACATAAATTACCTGAACCCAACTCCGAGGAATCAGATAATAGTCCACAAGTTATCTAAATTATTATGCTATCACATACTCGAGTGAACAGAATTACAGGTACATTCAGTGAGTGTATAAAAGTGCGTAGAGAGATTTTAAACGCAAACAGAGAGTATTTCTGATGCACACTAGACAAGATGATTTATAATAGAACTTGCAGGTTTAAGGAGCACACACACGAATTTTAGGAACACATATATCTATACCAGTAATTTAAGATCTATAGAAACTATCCCAGGGCCTCGTTTTGGTAAGGTATAAGAAGAGGGGCACAAGGATATACCTGTTCTTTCGAATCCAGCATGTGGGAAAAGGGATTTGAGACGGGCTTAACTTATCCTCCCATATACCGCTCCTCAAATTCTGCCTATAATCTGATATAAGTGAGATAAAAGGAGTCTGGGATATGTTATTTATCACATATCCTGCACCGTATCCTGCCTAAACCTAACACTATAAAACAAAATTCCGTATTCTGCCTTATCCCACAACAATAATATTTACCTCGTATCCTAGTATATCATATTCCCCTCTTTCTTGTACCTTAACCAAACGAGGTAGCCTTGTTTGGGTAAGGTATACGGAGGGGTATAAGGATATGATATACCTTATCCCCCAACAATAATATCCTACCTCTTATCCCAGTATGTCATATCCCGCTCTTTCTTGTACCTTACCCAAACAAGATCCCCCTCTTTCTTGTACCTTACCCAAACGAGGTCAGTACAAGGGAAAGGGTAAAGCAGGAATCTTTTACTGCATCGACCACCCATTTGAGAAATCTTCGTGAAAGCCTTTTGGAGTACCAGATTCCGGACAAGATAGCAACCACAATTAAAAAAAAAAGAATAAAACACACACACACACACACACACACATACTGGAGTTTCAGCAACAACCCTTATCCAATTTGCACAATCTTTCTCAGGATAACCAAATACAGCTCAAATCCGATTGACTTCACTAATCTCATTCAAGATTAACACAGAATATATGGTGTGCCTGCCCTCTTACCCCATAATATATTCTAAAACCCTTTTCTGTTATGGTTTCTTATAAACTTGCACAATCTGATAGTCAAACAGGCTACAGCATAGAATCAATTCTGAAACATAATTCCAGACTTTTGTACCTATTCAGAAAGTACACAAGCATTCCTGGAAACATGAAACATTTTTGCCTACAATGAACGGTACTATGATAATTAAATCTCAGCGCCACATTAAACCCACGTAGCGCGCGGGCTAACGACTAGTATTTTATAATCAATATTTGGCATAAGTTAAGTTTTATACATGCATGACAATATATGTCATTTGCACACATATTCAATCTCTTATCATGCTCTATCAAATATGTTATTAAATATCCCTGCATCTTATCCGACTTATATTCGACTCTAACCAAACACTCAGAAGAAAAATATTTATCATGACTTATTTCAGAATAATTATTTCACAGTGTATCAATTTTTATCATTTATCCAAACGAGGCCTTAGTAGTAAATGTTCTTCCGAGCATGATAAACAATTGTTGGCTCCCCAAATAGAGGATAGTAAGGTTTCTCAAAGAAAAAAAAAAAAAAAAAAAAAAAAAAATCTCAACAAAACAGAGGATGGTAAGAAACAATCAAGTGGTTGCAGCGTACCAACGAAGAACCTCCCTTACCAATAAAAGGAAACGCAAGAGAGAAAGATCCAAGTGAAAAATGGGATGATCGTCGTGATTAGTACCACTAGTTCGAAAATGTAACGGAAACCCAAATTCAATCTCGGCGGTTGGATACATATCTAAGCTGACCCAACAACATCATCATCATTATGCACCTTCGCTCTTCTCCCTGAGAAGAACAAAACAAAATCGCCTCTCTAAACCCCACCACCAACCATCTTCTCACTCACAGACCTAAACATCGACCAATGCAGATGAGAGACGACGCCGGCAAATCGCCTTACCTACCACCCTCCCAATCCTCCTCCGCCGCTGCTGCTGCCATATTCGGCGATCAAGGTTTGGACTAAAACCCACTTCAAATTGATCTATAAATCGATCTTCTGATGTGGGTTTGATCTTGATTTCTCCGATCTTTGATTAATTTTTCTGGGTTTCTTCTGCAGGTGGGTTGTTCGGGAGGAGATCTTGCAGGGTGCGCTCTTGCGGCGGCGAGAGCTCGAGGCTGAGGTGATCTCCGAGTTGCTGATGGAGACGGATGAGCTCAAGCGCCGCCGCAACGCCGCCGCCGGAGAAGGGTTGTCGATGCTGGACACCCAGTTTCCGCCGCCGGAAGTAAGGGCGGCTCCGCTGTCGAGCAAGCGTGAGATGTTCGGGTTGGGAGTTGATCGTGGGATGAGTCGGGCGGAGGGAGCTGCCGGAGAAGTTCCATTTCAGAGGCAGCCAGGAGCTGCAACTGCTGCTGCTGCTAAACCAAGCAATGAAGGTCATAGCAAAGGACATGTTATATCATTGGTGAGTCTTTGAAAATCTAACTATATTTTTATATTGTTTTTGGTTCGGTTTATGTTTATACCTAGGACACACACTGACACTGACACAGCTACACGTGATGAAAATAGTGGGTCTAGTGAATAGTTATGATACCGCGATTTTGTTAGATTGGGCTTATTGTTCGTTTCATTACTCTACTCATATTTAAGTGGATTTGGTTCATTAAATGTGTTGCAACCATTATGAAATCGTCGTTTCTATTTTGATGTTTTGAGTGTGCGCATTGGTGAGGATGTAGTGCCCTGAGAGCACGGATTGTGCGCTATTATTAATAAGAGAAATATGAAAAGTTGCTATTTTGATTAATTTCTTTCTCTTGAAATGGTAAATTGTGTGTTAGATTGTATGAAAAACAGAATTTCAATCATGATAGAAAACTTGTGAAATTTTATGTTGTCGTTTATCCTCTACATGTATCGGTTAGAAGATTGATCATGAGCGGCCTACCTATGTGTGTTTGAATTTTGGCTGTTTGCAAATGACATGTTGTACTATTGGTGAATCTTTTATTAATAAGAGAAATATGGAAAGTTGCTACGTTGATTGATTTCTTTCTCTTGAAATGGTGAATTATGTGTTAGCTTGTGTGAAAAAATAAAATTTCAATCATGATAGAAAACTTGTGAAATTTTATGTTGTCGTTTATCTTCTACACGTAGAGATTAGAAGATTGATCATGAGCGGCCTACTTGTGCTTGTTTGAAACTTCGCGTTTTTTTTTTTTTTTTTTTTTTTTTTTTTTTTTTTGTCAAAGAATCTTCGCGGTTTGCAAATGACAAGTTGTACTATTGGTGAATCTTGAAAATAATTCTTAAAATTGGCTTATAGTCTTCATTTCCCAAGATTGTTTGGTTATGTCTCATACGTAGGACACACACTGACGCTGACATAACTGCATTTGATGAAAGATAGGGATCTTATAGAATTATATGGGATTATTTGATGAGAGCAATTGATCTTAAGCGGCCTAACTACACTTGTTTGCATATTAGCATTTAGAAAACGACAAGTAATACCAATGACGAGTCTTGAGAATCCATTTTTTTTAAATTGACTTACTGTCTTTACATTTTTAAATTTGTTTGTCATATTCTTACACACGCTGACACTGAACGTCTACAAGTAATGAAAAAGGAGAATCTTCTAGAATCTTTTATTTATTTAATACATATTAATACCACTCTCTTGAAAACGGTGAAAGACGTTAGACTGTGACAAAAACAAAATAACAATCATACAATAATGAAAGAAGACTCATGATGGGTTTTTTGTCGTTATGTTGTCGTTTATTCCTTCAATTGTATTGGTTAGAAGATCAATTAATCATGAGCAAATCACGTAAACGTGTTTGAATCTTAGCGGTTAACAAGGGATAAGTTATAATATTAGTGAGTTTTGAATACCCAACATATTTAAATTGATTTATAGTCTCCATTATCCAAGATCATTTGACCATGTCCATACTTAGGACACACACAGTGACACTGACACAGACACAGCTACACGTAATCAAGGAAATGATCTTCTAGAATTATGTGGAGTTATTTGATATGGGAGCAATTGATCCTGAGTTGCCTACATAAGCTTGTGTGAATCTTAGCTTCTTATTCACATAAATATTAACATCATTGCAATGATGCATAGAGGATTATCTCTAAGGAAGGTTTTAGTCAACTAAATACATTTTAACACAGGAGAGCAGCCAGCCTTGGCTTTAGCAGAACCCAAATTGTAAATTTTTGAACTTCTTTCTAATAATATTACACCAGAGTTATTTTCCAAAGCTAACACCCCACCCCAACTTGGCAAGAAGAGCCAGGTTCAGAAATCTAGCCTTTTTAACACCCAGACCACATTTCTCTTTAGATAGACAAACAATGTCCCAATTAACAAGTTGGATTTTCCTCTTCTCAGTCGTGTCACCCCAAATAAAATTTCTGCAAATTTTATTAATATTTTTGTACACACTAACGGGGAGGGGTATAACATGCATACTATAAGAAGGAAATTGAACAAGGACACTTTTACAAAGCACCACTCTCCCTGCAACGGGAAACATTTTACTTTTCCAACTCGAGTGCTAAGATTCATCTTGGTGATGATATCAGCAACATTATTCTTATTAAAGGTAAAGTAATACAATTAGCGAATCTTGAAAGTTCAGATATATTTTGAAATGACTTATAGTATTTTACTTCTTTCAAATTTATTTGTCATTTTCATACTTAAAACACACTGACATTGACACATTTATATGTAATGAAAAGGGGTATCTACTTTTTATAATCTCCTAGATTTTATGTTGAATTATAAGATACAAAGTTGAGATCTTGATTGATTCTTTCCCCTTGAAAATGGTGGAAGTAGTGTTAGATTGAGTGAAAAAAAAAACTAAAATCATGAAAGAAGACTCGTGAAATGGTATGTTGTCATTATGTTGTCGGTTATCTCTCCAATCGTAGCGGTTAGCGGTCAATTGATCTCGGGCAGCCTTCCCTATGCATGTTTGAATCTTAGCGGATAGCAAAAGACTAGTTATATCATTGGTGAATCTTGAAAATCCAACTATTTCTTTAAATTGGCTCATGGTCTTCCTTTTTCCAAGATTGTTTGGCTCTGTTCATACCTACCTCGCACACACTGACATTAATACATCCACATGTAATGAAGGAATGTGATATTTAAGAATTAGAGTAAAACCTCGATAACCAATTGAATTACAATTCTATGGATATAGCAGAAAATGTACCTTTAACCTAATACATCCAAGAATAAACCTCTGTTTCTCTAAAAACCCAACAAAAAAACCCCTCGGAAACTCAATTCACAACGGACAAAAAGGATAACTATAGAAAATAGCAACTAAGTCAAATGGCTTATCATCTCTTTAACAATCGAGTTGGTCTACTTCTTCCTTTTTTCAACTCAAGAGACGCTTCGAAAGTTTAATGATTCGAGAACTCGGGAAGGAAGCTTCTAGCTCCCTCGTCTCACTCAACAACCAAGACGGAATGAGTTACAATTTTGATAAGCAAATAACCTTGTAAAATGAATATTTTTTTGCGGTCCCCATTTTGACAAAGGGGCTAAATGAATAACCTCGTTAAATGCATTAAAGATTTATATTTTCAATCAATAAAGACCCATGTAGATACAAAATAATAATCATTAAAATTTATAATATATATATATATATACTAAAAAATCCAATCAATAATTTTCATACAATAAGTCAATTATTCACACAAAACAACGCTCAAAGTTGATTGCGTTTTCCTTGTACCAAAATGTATCCCATCGTAAGATCCAAACCAAACTTTTCCTTCACTCATGCATGCATTTTCTTTTGCGTAGAACTTGAATGTTCCTCTTATGCTCACATATGAATCTCCTTATTTGGTCTGTCAAAGTCGATTTTGTTGATGGTTTTGACTTGTGATTGGAAGCCACCAATTTGAATATTAACAAAGATATTGTAGAATGGATTATTTATCACCAAGACTTTAAAACTATATGTATAGTTTGAAGTGTGGGTTAGGTACATTTTCTAAGACTCTAAGCATTTGATACATGCATTCTTATTAGTAGTTTCAGATATGTACATACTAATTACAATAATTTACTTAGTCTACATACGTACAACTCTTTTGAGTTTCATCGATTGCATTCTAAGAACATTTGTACATTAGATGTAAAATAACTAATCATAGGAGAAAAATGTAAATGTGAAAGAAAAAAACAATCAACCGAATAAAAATTTATTTATCGATAAATGAATTATATATTTATTTATCAATAAGTAAATAATCTCAATAAGTATATTTATTTATCAAAGTTGTGGTTTAACTTGTCGCGTAATTGTCCTTTAGGATTGAATAGATATAGTAATCTGGAACATTGTTTGGGACCAGCTTAGTAATCCATTTTGATACTCATTTAGGATAAGAGAGTCAATGAGTGTCGCCTGAGCCTTTGAAAGTGTATTGGGTGCATATTTTCCTAACTCTCGTCGCCTTTGTTCAAAAATTATGCTAGTTTGATGTTGCTGATTATTGATGTCATCATGGTATGTTCTTAGCATATGTGTAAACGATGTATGTGCCATCACATATATTCAGAGCCTATCCACCACAAAAGCTCGAATGAACCGTTTTGTTGTTTCTAAATATAGATGCCCTAATGGTACTGAGCTAGGTAGGATTGGTCAACTTTATTGTGAAAAAACCCTTGGCCTTGGGGTTTGTGCAAAAACACTCAAGAACAAAGAAGAATAAACCAGAGAAGGATACCCAAAAAATACAGAATCCATTGAACAACCGTAAGGCTCTTAATTGTTTGAATTAGGTAACTTAGAGTTTCATTTACCCTTGATATACAGAAGAAACCAACGGTCAAAATGATCCTCATACATTGAGTTAAATGACAGCATGTGCGTCACTCTTTCTCTTATTTCATTTTTTGTTCTTCATTTATTGTAAGCTTAAGTAGTGGAAGGGGCGCAGTTAAATGTTGAAGATGACTATAAACATCTGAACAAGTTTTACCCGGAGAGCTCATACTCAGATGTGTGATCATTAGGGCACCCATCCGCTCTAGGTAATGCCAGTCCTTCACAGTGAACTCAAGGTGCAATTGCACTTTTGTAGGAGATTATGAAAATGGAGTGGGCTTCATTACTGCATTTTATTTATGTTTTGGGTTATGTGAATATCCTTTTTTCTTTCCTGAGTTTAGGCCACATATAATATTGCTTCTTACTCCTGTATTGTTTTTGTCTGATACATTGGTGTTTAAGGATGTTTAATATATTGTGGAATGTATTATATTTTTAGAAAATGCAGTACGTTTGCCTAATAGTAGAAAAAACTCACCACATTAGAGGTATTGATATGAGGCGTTTGTTTTAACATATAAAAAAAGATTCAACAAATATAGATTTTGTAAGCAGTCCTGACCACGCCATTCGAGGGGAATAGACATTGCATGGACCTTTTTTCAAGACTTACACATTACATGAACTTGATTAGTTCTTGATTAATTGAGTTTTTGGGGAGCCTTTTGAACCCTGTTACCACCATTTAGTTACTTGCTATTTGGATCAAGTACTTCATCAGACTGCTGAATTCATCTTTCAAGCAAACTCTAGCTTTTATTTTCCCCATACCACAGGGTCATTTTTATGTGCTTCTTCCCTTTCTCCTTGTAATGCATTTTATCCAAAACCTTCTAGTGAGAATAGATTTCTTTTGCTCGTGATTCTTTATGATACAAGTCTCTTCTCTGGCATTACTGTGATAAGATTCTCAAGTAATAGAAACAAAATTAATTGGTAATGAATTAGAATTAGGTGCAACATTCGGCCTCTTATCCCAATTCAATTACTGGTAAATCTTCATTTGAATCAGCTGTAATTACTCTTATTTGTACTATTAGATTGCTATACTTTTTTCTTCTTGTCGTCGTTGATAGTGGTTATTTATTCGATGCAGGCTAAGCCTACTACTCATATGGCTACTAGTGTTGCTCCTGCCAAGCGCAAATTCGAAACCCTAATAACTAAAGGTGTTGATAACAACTCCCCTTCTGCGGACAACAACGCAAACAGAAACCTGAATGTGGAGTACAAGTGTAGACTATGCCAGGTAACTGCCACCTGCGAGCAAGGTCGTGTGGAGCATCTCAATGGGAAGAAGCACAAGTCAAAGGAGTCAAGGGAACATGCTCTCTCCAAAGGCGGCAGCAGCACATCAGCCAGTGGTGATGATGCAGGAGGCCATTCCCAGAAGAAAATGTCAGGAAACTCAAGTGAACAGATTTTTCAAACTACTAACAATGAGAATGGAGTCACCGTTGAGGATTCTAAAATGGTGAACGTCGATGTTGATAATGATGATGAGGAGGAGGAGGAGGAGAGTGAAAAAGAGATGCCGGCTGAGTTTAGGAATTATTTCAAGTGCTGGTGCGTGATCTGTAGCATTGGGACTGTGAACAAGTCGTCGATGGATGCACATTGCACTGGGAGGACACACAGGGCTAATTTGCTTAAAAATGGCGGTGGTCTCTATACTATAAAGAGAAAGCCTAAGAATGCTAGGTTTGGCGGCGATGGGAACAAGATGAGTGGAGAAATAGAAGGAAAGGTGACTGATGCTGCTGAGCAAAAAAAGTGATGATGCTGATGAGAAAGGGATCGTCGGATGGGAGTGTTGTGAGTGGGAGCGCATGAATTGCTTAATCTTCTTCTTCTAGAGCTTTTTTCTTCCCATCTTAGAGTTTCTCTATAATATCTATACCTGCTTTAATTAAATTTTATTTTGATGGTTTGTAAACTTGGAACATGAGCCTGAATTCAAAGGGCTCAAAGATTTCTCATACATGTTTAAGACAGTTGCATGATCATATCCTTATTTTCAGACAAATTTGGCTTTGTTCTTTGATACTAGTAGTTTTGTTATTTGAAAATTTTAGTTTCGTATGATGACATAGACTAGAGTCTCCTGTATGAAGATCGAGAAATATCGCAGTTCACAAAAATGAGCCTGTTGGTGGAGTTCTAACCTTAAGGCTTGTTTGGGTAAAGTATAAGAAAGGTGTGTATATGGCATATGTATTGTATTAAATGTGAACATGGTGCTTATGCGGTACACAAACGCGGTACATGAGACAGCATGTATGATTTGCCCATATACATACCTCCTTATTGTAATACCCCGTATTTAAGTTAGGGGTTATTTGGTCATTTCGAAAAAATATTTAAGAATTTCAAGAAATTTGTATTTAAAACTTATTCTTGACTTATTCTTGGTTTTAAAGTATAAGAGAGTTATTTGACATTTACGATAATTTAAAATGGTATTTTGAGTTATTTTGTAGTTTTAGAAACTTGGATAATACTATATGAAACCCATGTGTATATTTAGGAGATACTTGTAGTTTAAAAATAATGATTTTGATATTTATATACAAAGTTGTTTATTTTAAATTATTTGGAAAATTTCTAATTTGTGAAAATTAAATTTTATGTGTTACCTATTAATTGAAAATTATATTTTCACCCCTCAAGTTTTAGCTTTCACATTTCTACCCCAACTAGCAATTCATCTATTAATTATTTATACTCAAGTCCCCCTCAATTATTTTTGGTCAACTCTACTAAAATATAGAGATTTTATTTTTACAAGCATATTTCAATTTTCTCTACTACTACATCAAGCACATCACTCCCATCTCCATCAACTCCATCAACTTTCACTACTACCTACCCACATGTATGTACATTATCATGTGGATTCTTCACCACCAACCTCCACCATCAACTTCATTAATTCTATTCTCATTTCTTTTCATTTTCTCTCTTCAAGAACACTCAAATACTCTCTCATCTCTCCAAAAACTCTATTCCCGGTTTTGGAGGAACACCTTCACTAAACACCATCAAATCTTCATTTTCAAGCCTCCAAAACATGAAAAACTTTAGTCCAAGCATAGTATGATCATGGAGGGGAGTTATTTCATCATTCTTCTCAAGAATTGAAGGCCAATTTCACTCTTTTCATCCCCATCTTCCTGAATCTTGGGGTAAAATTTTCTTCTAGCCTTCAATTCATTCTTGCATGTCTATGTTTAGCTTTGATTGATCAAAATCCATCTTTGATTTCTTCATTTCCAAATTTAATTCTTCATTTTCTTGTCTTGATCATGACTTTGATACTTGAATGTTCTCTATTTCATGGAACTCACACTAAAACTCATATGCACTTTGTAAATTTCTTGGTAGTTGCACTTGCATGTCAAGAATATTTTCATAATCTGTGTCAAGAGCATCTGAAAATCTTACTTCATGTCTAAAATTGTGTTATTTGGGTGAAAATCGAGTCTCCATAAGTTGCATGTATCATTTGAACCAAACTTGTTTATTTTTGGAAAATTTGCATATTTTTACAATCTGACCAGTTTGTGAAAAACGTACATTATCTCTAAATTTTGTCTATGTGGAATTTTTAACTCTTACATATTCTGAAACTAGACTCAAAGAGGGTCATTTTTAAAGAAAATTCAACTCCATATCCTTTTTGGTTAGGGAGATGTGCTCATTCTAAGTTGCATGTTTTCTAAAACTCTGTTTTTGGACAAGTTTTATAATGTTTGGTAAAAATCTCATTTCCAGAAACTTATGGCACCAAATCTTTCTTGTGATGAAACTAGACACATAGGGTATTCATTCTGGAGAAGATGGGCATCTTTCCTATTCTCCAAGTAGTATTAATTGTTCTTTAAAGTTGAAACTTTCTTCCAAACTTGTCTCTGCATAGCAGTGTTTGTTATTTTTGTAACTTGAGTTTTATAATAGATATGCATTATTTTCTTGGTGTTTCTGAAAGTAGACACATGTAGGTTCATCATAAATTAATTTCAAAATTTTATAAGATGATTTGATATGGTAAATATGGCTGCAAAGTCAGAGCTACAATTCTGTCCAGAATTGTAGTTTCACATTTGTTAGAAAACTTGAATTTTTGAACTTCTAGGTGTTTTGTTGGACTTGTTTTGATAATTAAACATCATTATATGTGCATTAGTAAAATTTATGACTATGTACATGTAGGTTTGCATTTTTATTATGCATGTATAAATTGGTTATAACGAGTACGTCATACGTGTGATTGTAGACATCGACCCGTAGGAGAGAGCGGTTGTCGTCGGAGTGCTAGGCTTAGTTTCTTGATTATTTTTTGTGCTTCATCTCAGTGGTAAGTACATATGTACGACATTTTCATATCAAAATTTGCGTACATGTTTGATGTTTCAAATGAATGCTTGTTATATGAAAAAGTATGAGAATGCATGTTTTCCACTCGAATGTTGTTAAAATATTTTATTCATCTCCTTTGAGAACTCTCGGAAATTACTTGTGAAATGTTGATATTCTGATTCTGGTTATGTGAAAGAGAAGAAATAAAATACCTCTAATAGACTTAGGACGATGTACATAGTACTTTTGTTAAAGGGAGGCGTCAAGCGATCCTCCATTTTCTTATGGCTAAGACCATTGAAGCAATGCTTCTTATTTATTGGATAGAACGTTAATGTTCACAAATCCGCCCCCGATGAGCCAAAATGTATCAAGATATTGAGTTCATGGGGTTTATAGAGCTATAGAGTGCTACTTATACTTGTAAGGGTCACTACGGTATAGGGGTGTCGACACTTAAGGCCTTTTAGCTAATGTTATGAGTGGGGTTGACGAATGGGCTCCCTTAACGCTCGGGTGAAATAGGGTTTGATAGACCCTAGAAGGAACCCTTAGTGATTATTTCGTGATCCCTCTGTTTACATCGATCCTGCTGGTGGCTCTGGACATGCCTCAGCTAAATTAAACTGTTGATTGAAGTCGAAATTAAAAATTGACTACTTTATTAATGTTGTTTGTGGCTCTGTATTGCTATAATCAATTGAAATGATTTGAAATGTTTTGGCTACTCATGAACTAAGTTATTCTCTTAAATAGAATTGTTTACCCTGGATATGTTACCAACTACTCGTGGTTTCTCAATGTTATTAAATTGAGAGGTTTTGTTACTCGGCCAGTTGTTCCAAATTCTCCAACATGATAGTTATACTGTTTAAATCTTTTGATTTGTTTCAACTCATGCTTCCGTGCGACTCGTTGCTTTACATGTCGTAGTATGTATTTACTTAGTTTTTACTGATCATTTCTTCAAAATTGCGTCGGCTTTTGCCATTTTAAAACCGCAGGTCATCAATCAAGGTTGGGGAATGGGAAAGTGAATCGAGACAAAGCTGCGTGCTTTAAGTTAGATCATTTAGAATATCACGCACTTTTTGTTTATTTACTTTTTTTGTAGACTTATTTCGACAACATTTGTTGTATACACTAAACGAAATGTAATCTTAATAGCATAATTCTACTTTTGGTTATCGATTCTCTCTTTAACCCTGAACCATGATCCCGGGTTGTTTCACTTATACCTTACCCAAACAAGGCTTAAAGGTAATGATCTCAGTCTTGGACACTGGAATCCTGAACAACCACCTGGAAGTGCCATGTTTGTAAACAATGACAATATCATAGATAGTCAGACGCATAACCACATTTGTGTGTCAGACATTTACTGCAGTACATATCAAGTAGGTACTTAGTCAGAAGCTCGGAGAGTAACTCAATAGTCTAGTGGGTGATATTTAAGACTTAAGGGTTTGCTCCCCTTGACCGTTTTCTCCCCTTGAGGTCTCAGATCCAAAATCCCATGGCAACCAATAATTCTTGGGTAATCGGAGTGCGCGCAAACTGGTCTCGGAGGTCTTATATCCAAAATTCCACGGCGACAGATAATCTTCGGGTCACCGTGAATTTTGTCAAAGTGAGCGCAAGCTGGCCTGTAGGACTCAGATCCAAAATCCCACGGTACGGCCATCTCCATCAATGATCGGAGAAGGCATGCGTTAATGATCACTCGATTTAATCAACTTTTACACTAGCTTTTATTTATGGTGCTCTACAACTCACTGTGGTTCTCAACATCTGCATCATAAAACACACCTATCGTGTTTGACTTTATCATATTAGTCATATAGACATATACGGCTACTGTGTCAAAGGATGATGCCAACAGAATATTCACGGTGCCATGAAAATTTCTCTCCAAAATCTCTAGTGAGAGAAAGTTGTGAGTCGTTTCCCTTCTTTCTGTCATCTAGTGTTTCCACCGGTGCTGGTGCTGTACCGGAGTCTTTTCAGATCTCCGTTTTGTTTCTATTTCGTTTTTCTGGGTCGGTGCTAAGAGATTTGAGTGTCTCTTAGGTTTGTGGGGGGCGGCCAAGATGGAAAACGGCGATGGTTCGACGAAAGAACTCTCGCTGGAATCGGAAGATGATGTTCATACAATCAAGAAATTGCAGGGAGCAACAATGGTGGGGAAGCTCACTGCGAGTAAGCCATACAAACAACAACTAATTCATAACATTTCGGCTGGTATGTGGAATCTAAAAGCTGATGAATTGAGGGTTGTCTCCTTTGGAGAAAATAGTTTTATTTTCCACTTTAAATACCAGAAGGATTGTCAGAGGATAACGGAACAGAGTCCATGGACGATTCATAATCAACTCCTGATTTACAAAGAGTGGCAAAAAGGGAAGAGATTAGGGGATATTGATTTCACAACATGCCCGTTTTGGGTCCAAATTTATGGGTTACCTTTGGAGAAAATGTCCATCGATAATGCTAAGAAGGTTGGGAGGCATATTGGAGAAGTGCTATCGGCGGAGAAGGAGGACGCATAGGAGCTTATTATTCGTCCGTATATGAAGGTAAGGGTTCTGGTAAATCTATCAAATCCTCTACCAAGAGGATTCAATTTAAATGGATATGGTCCAGAACCGATTTAGATACACTTTAGCTATGAGAAATTACGGGATTTTTGATATAATTGTGGACGAGTGGGTCATGATCGGAGACTCTGCCGATTTGATAGAACGGTTAAAACAGGAAGCAGGGGTTATGGCCCTGACTTAAGAGCGACTTCTAAGACTGAGTTCCGGAAAGCAATAAATTAGCAAAGGACCTTGATCCAGAATCGACCGGAGAAGAAGCTCGATTCCGTCAGTCGGTGGCGCGTTGGGTGAGGAGGGGCTGGCGACGGGAGCGCGTGGAGGATTTCGCAAATACAGAGGAAGATGCGAGCACGTCTTGGGAATCGGGCACAGCCACTGAGGTGGTGACTATAGGGTTTTGATTCATGGATGCGCAACATAAACAATAATTAACCATGCAAAACCCTCCAAGGATCACAAGTCAAGAGACATAACGATGGTAAAGGAAGAAATCAATTAACACACCTTAGGGTTCTCCTTTGATGACTTCAAACGCGAATTGTGTCACGTTCTCTATAGTTGATCCACGCCTAGAGTTGATTTCTAGATCTCCCACTCCTTGGTGCTAGCCCGGAAAGAGGAAGAGGAAGAAGAATCACGCAAAACGAGATGAACTAAAAGAGGTTCGGCCTCCTTTGGGGCCGACAGGGACGGGCGGCGAGCAATTGCTTGCTTGCTCTCTCCTTTTGTTCTCTCCTACTCAAGTTATGATCAATTATGAACATAAGTGTGGGAAGGAAGGAAGGAAGGTCCTTTATATAGTCCAAAAACTCCTTGCCAACTACCTAAAGGACTTATTCTAGTCCTACTAGAATTCAAATTAGTCCCTTCCTTGCAAATTAGTCCCTACTAAGTTTGCAAGGTTTTGCAAAGTGATCCTTCTAATTAATTAATCCAATTAATTAATTCCCAAATCTAGTTCAACTCTATATAGAGTGTGACCCCATAGGTTCTATCTAGTTGGTAGCAACTATTTGCTAATATGGAGCGGTTTCTAGCAAAACATCCATTCTAGCCAACTAATAGAATAGTCATCTTGACAACCTTTGTACAAGTAATTGTCTCATCCCTTTGTCTCTATATCCGGATTGGACACGAGACATACAAGTCACACTCGTATATCCAATCCATAGTTTCTCGATCCATGTGAATAGCCTTATTCGTGCAAATAACATCAATATCCCATATTGATTTATTTGAGTCTGGCCAGACATCCTATAAGCACTATCCCTCGAGTGGCCTAGTATATTTGCTCCCGTTATGTGGGAGGGACAAATTATATCTACGTCCACTACGATCTCTAAGCTTGCTTCTTATTGTATCCAGTACACGCCTTTATAACTACCCAGTTACGGTGTAGCGTTTAACGCTACCAAAATCACAATAATCCACAACCAGAATATCTAGTGACTTCAAATCTAAGGATGACAATCCCATTGCACCGCGAGAAGCGCTTGTGACTCAACATAACGTGTATGTAGCCTTCTCGGAGATGGGTCAATCCAGTAATGTACACCTATGTGTTGGATCATGATATCTCCATATCAATCCAACCCCATACTAGTCTATAGATGATTGTCCCATTAATCATTATACTGGACTAGGGATATTTAAGATAAACAACACATTTGTAAATCTAAGGACTTCATTATATTAAATATCCAATAAATAATAAATGAATTTCTAGCCACAAGTAAATTCATACTAAACTAGATTGCCTCTAGGGCATCTATTCCAACAGTCTCCCACTTGCACTAGAGCCAATCTGGCGCATCTCGTATGCCCATACTCCTAGTGTGCCCTTCATGCTTCCACTGCGTGAGCGGATTTGTAAGCGGGTCTGACAGATTCTCATCTGTAGGAATCTTGCATATCCGAACGTCTCCTCTATCGATAATATCTCGAATCAGATGAAACTTCCTGAGCACGTGCTTGGATTTCTGGTGCGACCTTGGTTCCTTTGATTGCGCGATCGCCCCAGTGTTGTCACATTACAACTCAACAGGATCCGCAATGCTAGGAACCACACCGAGTTCAGAAACAAACTTTCTTATCCAAACAGCTTCCTTTGCTGCGCCATTTGCAGCAATGTACTCAGCCTCTGTTGTAGAATCAGCCACCGTCTCTTGCTTGGAACTCTTCCAGCTCACCGCTGCTTCATTCAGGCAAAACACATATCCCGACTGTGATCTAAAGTCATCTCTGTCAGTTTGGAAGCTTGCATCAGTGTAACCCCTTACACGCAACTCTTCCTCCTTGCCAAATATCAAGAAAGCATCCTTAGTTCTTCTCAAGTACTTTAGAATGTTATTGACTGCAATCCAGTGACTCTCACCTGGATTAGATTGGTATCAGCTTGTCATACTCAAGGCATATGACACATCTGGTCTAGTACATAACATGGCGTACATGATAGATCCTATGGCCGAGGCATAGGGAATTCTACTCATGCGTTCCTTCTCAATCTCATTGGAAGGACAACCACTCTTCGAAAGAGTGATCCCATGTGACATGGGAAAGAATACCTTCTTGGAATCTTGCATGTTGAACCGTTTCAACACCTTGTCAATATATGTACTTTGACTTAGGCCTAGCAGTCTCTTAGATCTATCTCTATAGATCTTTATACCGAGTATATAGGCTGCTTCCCCTAAGTCCTTCATTGAGAAACTCTTACCTAGCCAATCTTTAACAGATTGTAGCATGGGAACGTCGTTTCCAATGAGTAGTATGTCATCCACATACAAGACCAGAAAAGCTACAGAGCTCCCACTAACCTTCTTGTAGACACAAGACTCATCTTCGTTTCTGATGAAGCCAAACTCTTTGACTACTTCATCAAAATGTCGATTCCAACTCCTAGAAGCTTGCTTCAATCCATAAATGGATCGCTGCAGCTTACAGACTTTGTTGGCTTGCTTTGGATCCTCAAAACCCTCCGGCTGTATCATATACACGTCCTCGAGGAGATTCCCATAAGGGAATGCTGTTTTGACATCCATCTGCCAAATCTCATAGTCGTGGTATGCTGCAATCGCAAGTAGGATTCGGATGGATTTGGTCATAGCGACTGGTGAAAAGGTTTCATCATAGTCAAAACCATGAATCTGTCTGAATCCTTTAGCCACCAATCGGCCCTTATAGGTAATCACATTACCATCCATGTTGATCTTCTTCTTGAAGACCCACTTGCACCCTATGGGTCGCGCCCCTTCGGGTGGTTCCACAAAAGTCCATACTTTGTTGGTATACATGGATTCCATCTCGGATCTCATGGCTTCCAGCAACTTCTGAGAGTCTGGGCCCTTCATGGCCTCTTCATAGGTAGTAGGCTCATCATCTATGAGCATCGTGTCACCGGAATCGGTCACGAGAAGTCCATACCTCTCGGGTTCCTGGCGCACTCTACTAGATCTACGAAGCTCTTGTGTTACCTGAACAGGTTGCTCCACAACCGCTTGTGGTTCCTGTTCATGTTCCATAATCGGTTCAGTGATTTGTGGTTCTTGAACCTCTTCAAGTTCTACAGTCCTCCCACTTGCTTCTTTATAGACAATTTCACTTTCTAGAAACACGCCGGTCAGAGCAACAAACACTTTGTTCTCGGTTGGATTGTAGAAGTAGTAACCCTTAGTTTCCTTAGGGTACCCAACAAATTTACACTTATCCGATTTCGGCCCTAACTTGTCTGATTGTAAACGTTTTACATAGACATCGCAGCCCCAAATCCTCATGAACGACAGTGTGGGACGCCTCCCACTCCACATCTCATATGGTGTCTTCATGACTGATTTGGATGGAACACGGTTAATGGTAAAAGCTGCACTTAATAGAGCGTGGCCCCAAAATAATAATGGAAGATCGGTTTGACACATCATAGATCGAACCATATCCAATAGGGTTCGATTCCTCCTCTCAGACACGCCATTCCATTGTGGCGTTTCTGGTAGAGTGAGTTGGGACAATCCCACACTCTCTATGATAGTCGTCAAAACTCTTGGCTCAAGTATTCTCCTCCACGATCCGATCGTAGAGCCTTGATACTTTTGCCAAGTTGCTTCCCTACTTCATTCTTGAATTCTTTGAACACTTCAAAGGATTCGGATTTTGCCTTCATGAGGTACACAAATCCATATCTACGGTAGTCATCAGTAAATGTAATGAAGTAGACATAACCACCTCGGGCAGGCGTGGCAAATGGCCCACACACATCAGTATGTATGAGCGCCAATTGCTCACTAGTCCTCTCACCTTTCTTGTTGAAAGGGGACTTTGTCATTTTTCCCAATAAACAAGCCTCACATGTCTCATATGATTCAAAATCAAATGAGTCTAGTATTCCATCCTTATGGAGTCTAGATACACGTTTCTCGTTTATGTGGCCTAAACGACAGTGCCATAAATAAGCAGGATTTAAATCATTTATTTTAATCCGCTTGGTATTAATGTTGTAGACAGGATTGCTTAGATCAAGGACATATAGTCCATTAAATAATTGCGCACTAAAATAGTGAATATTATTCAAATAAAAGGAACAACAATTGTTCTTTATTGAAATAATCAAACCATCCTTGTCCAAACAAGAAATAGAAATAATGTTTCTGCTCATAGCAGGCACAAAATAGCAAATATTTAATTCTAAAACTAATCGTGAAGGCAGAGATAGCTCGCACACGCCTATGGCCAACGCAGCAACTTTTGCTCCATTCCCAACTATTGATATGAGGCGTTTGTTTTAACATATAAAAAAAGATTCGGCAAACATAGATTTTGGAAGCAGACCTAACCACACTATTCGAGGGGAATAGACATTGCATGGACCTTTTTTTTAGACTTACACATTGCATGAACTTGGTTATTCTTGATCTAATCGAGTTTTTTCAGACTTTTGAACCGTGCTACCACCATTTAGTTATTTGCTATTTGGATCAAATACTTCATCAGACTGCTGAATTCAGCTTTCAAGCAAACTCTAGCTTTTATTTTCCCTATACCACACGGTCAATCTCATGTGGTTCTTCCCTTTATCCTTGTAATGACTAATGCATTTTATCGGAAACCTTCTAGTGAGAATAGATTTATTTTGCTCGTGATTCTTTATGATATAAGTCTCTTCTCTGGCATTACTGTGATAAGATTCTCAAGTAATAGAAACGAAATGCATTGTTAATGAATTAGAATTAGGTGCAACATTCTGCCTCTTATCCCAATTCAATTATCGGTAAATCTCCATTTGAATCAGCTGTAATTACTCTAATTTGTAGTATTAGGTTGCTATACTTTTTTCTTCTTGTCGTCGTTGATAATGGTTATTTATTCGATGCAGGCTAAGCCTACTACTCATATGGCTACTACTTTTGCTCCTGCCAAGCGCAAATTCGAAACCATAATAACTAAAGGTGCTGATAACAACTCCCCTTCTGCGGACAACAACGCAAACAGAAACCTGAATGTGGAGTACAAGTGTAGATTATGCCAGGTAACCGCCACCTGCGAGCGAGGTCTTGTGGAGCATCTCAATGGGAAGAAGCACAAGTCAAAGGAGCCAAGGGAACATGCACTCTCCAAAGGCGGCAGCAGCACATCAGCCAGTGGTGATGATGCAGGAGGCCATTCCCAGAAGAAAATGTCAGGAAACTCAAGTGAACAGATTTTTCAAACTACTAACAATGAGAAGGCAAATCAGAAGAAGAAGGGTTTATTGGAAATACTTCATGGAGTCACCGCTGAGGATTCTAAAATGGTGAACGTCGATGTTGATGATGATGATGAGGAGGAGGAGAGTGAAAAAGAGATGTCGGCTGAGTTTAGGAATTAGTTCAAGTGCTGGTGCGTGATCTGTAGCATTGGGACTGTGAACAAGTCGTCGATGGATGCACATTGCGCTGGCAGGACACACAGGGCTAATTTGCTTAAAAATGGCAGTGATCTCGTTACTATAAAGACAAAGACTGATAATGCTAGGTTTGGCGGCGATGGGAACAAGATGAGTGGAGAAATAGAAGGAAAGGTGACTGATGCTGCTGAGCAGAAAAAGTGATGATGCTGATGAGAAAGGGATCGTCGGATGGGAGTGTTGTGAATGGGAGCGCATGAATTGCTTAATCTTCTTCTTCTAGAGCTTTTTTCTTCCCACCTCATCTCTAGAGTTTCTCTATAATATCTATACCTGCTTTAATTAAATTTTATTTTGATGGTTTGTAAACTTGGAGCATGAGCCTGAATTCAAAGGGCTCAAAGATTTCTCATACATGTTTAAGACAGTTGCATGATCATGTCCTTATTTTCAGACAAATTTGGTTTTGTTATTTGATAGTAGTTTTGTTATTTGAAAATTTTAGTGTTTGTATGATGACATAGACTAGAGTCACCTGTATGAAGATTGAGAAAATATCGCAGTTCACAAAAATGAGCCTGTTGGTGGAGTTCTAACCTTAAGGCTTGTTTGGGTAAAATATAAGAAAGATGTGTATATGGCATATGGATTGTATTAAATGTGAACATGTTGCTTATGCGGTACACAAACGCGGTACATCAGACAACATGTTTAATTTGCCCATATACATCCCTCCTTATTTCTTACCCAAACAAGGCTTAAAGGTAATGATCTCAGTCTTGGACACTGGAATCCTGAACAACCACCTGAAAGTGCCATGTTTGTCAACAATGGCAATATCACGGTCAGACGCATAACCACATTTGAGTGTCAGACATTTACTGCAGTACATATCAAGTAAGTACTTAGTCAGAAGCTCGGAGAGTAACTCCATGGTCTAGTGGGTGAGATTTATGACTTAAGGGTTTGCTCCCCTTGAGGTCTCAGATCCAAAATCCCGTGGCAAATAATAATTCTTGGGACACTGTGAATTTAGTCGAAGTGCGCGCAAACTGGTCTCGGAGGTGTTATATCCAAAATTTCACGGCGACCAATAATCTTCGGGCCACCGTGAATTTGGTCGAAGTGAGCGCAAGCTGGCCTGTAGGACTCGGATCCAAAATCCCACTGCACGGCCATCTCCCTCAATGATCGGAGAAGGCATGCGTTAATGATCACTCGATTTCATCAACTTTTATACTACCTTTTATTTATGTCGCTCTACAGCTCAATGTGATTCCGAACATCTGCATCATAAAACAAACCTATCGTGTTTGACTATTATATTAGTGGTATGGCTACTGTGTCAAAGAATTATGCCAACAGGTCTCCTTCGAACTTGTCATTATTAATTTTAATTTTGAATTACATGTTTTATGTAATAAGTCACTACTGAACGGTCTCTTATACCGTCGTGAGTGAAAAGCAAAAAAAAAAAAAAAAAAAAAAAAAAAAAAAAAAAAAAAAAAAAAAAAAAAAAAAAAAGAGACAAAAACAAATTGTGAAAATGTCGCCTCTCGGTTTCGACAAGGGAAACAGACGGTGGTTCTTCATCAGTTTTTAACTTCAGTTCCATCATCTCTATTGCTGAATTTCATATTTTGATTTGTATGGGGGCAAACCGAGTGGGCGATTTGTTGGGTTTCCATCTTCTGGCGGGAAGAATATCCATATTTCGAACTTGAAGGGGGTTATGGTGATATGAAAGTATTGTTGTGGTTTTTTTGGTGACCGTGACATTGTTGGTGGTGGTGGTGGTAGTGGTAGTGGTAGTGGTAGTGGCAAGGATCTAAGGATAGTTATGCTGGAGATGGAGGTGGTGGTGGCATGCCAGTTGACAGTAGCGATGGTGGTTGTAAGGGAGATAGTTTTTAACATTTGGCTAGTTTTAATGGTTAGTTTTTGGTCAGTTCAATTTGAGCAATGGTGGGGGCAATGATTCTGGTTATGGTGCCTTTTTTAAGCAAGTCCCAATTCAAGTTGGGCTATACGGGCAGGCATAAAAACCAATCCATTCAAAGGATAAATGGGTTAGACATGTTGAACCATTTGTGATTTAACCTGTTTATAAACGGGCGGAAGCGGTCAGCAGTTAACTGGTTTACTGGCCCGGCTGACTGAGGAGCACCGATCCTAGTTCGGTTCGGACCTGGAGTCAGCCGGACCGGTTTCAGTTTGGTCCGAATATTGGAATCGGCCCGGTCCACGGGACCGGACCTCTATAACAAGGTCAACCGGTAGAATTTTTTTTTTTTTTTTTTTTTTTTTTTTTTTTTTTTTTTTGTAGCTCTTTTATTACTTGTTGGCTGGAAAAAAAACCTTGTGAAGATCGATAATTTATTTTCTATCAGCTCTTTTTTAACTTGTACTTGCTCCGTTTCTTCTGGATTGTCCTACTTTGACTTTTCAACCCATAACTGAATCACTTTGACTCGGTGATGTAGATAGCAAAACATTATTATTTTTTGAAAAAAATTTAATTGTGTTGTGGAGAGACCATGCAAAAATTATCAAATTCTTTGTATCGTTTGGCTAATCAAATCTCCGGGTTAAAGTGACCCAATGAATAGTGACAAAAAGTGAAGTAGGCTGAAAGAGAAGAAATAGAGGTAGTAACTCGTAAGAAACTTGTAGTAGTAACATTTATTTATACATATATAATGTGGTCGGTTTTGGACCAGTTCTGGGCCAGTCCTGGGGCAGTTACGGTCCGGTCAGTCCGGTCTTGGTCATTACAGGGACCTGTTCGGGCCGGACCCGCAGTCCATAAAATCTCAGACCGGCCCAGACAACTAACATACTCAGTCATGGGCCGGTCTTGAGCCACACTGGTCCAGTTCGGTTCGGTTCATGGCTCACACGGGCCAGTTCGGTCCGGTTTGGCGGTCCGCCGACCCACTTTACAGCTCTAGGAAGTGATACCAAATATATATATATATATATAAATGTTATACGTTTCACCAGAATCATCCCAAACTGTAGTACTACAGTTAGAACTCAGAAAGCTGATACCGTCCTCAAAATAGGAAAAATTGACCGAACACTAACTATTAACCGGGAACAGAACTTCAAGTTAGATACGGCACTTCTAATGTGCATATGGCATAAGGACAAGAGAAGGATCTAAAGTGTGTCCACAAAGTTTCTTTCGGTGGTGCCCGCAAATGAGGTTGAAATTGCCCAAGATACTCCAAGATATTGCCCAAACACATTGACTTAGCTTGTCTCCATGTGTCCAAGAGTGTCACACCAACACACTCGAGTTGTTTCATAGTATATCTTAACCGACCTACTCCGCAAGAGAAAATGCCCTACGAGAGTGGCTAAAACCAGTATCCAAGGAAGTAGCAGCATAAGCAAAAGTAAACCCTTGTTTTGACACATTGAAAAAGCTTTTCAACCATGTTCTTTTATATATCAGAAAATCATAACTCTTTGCACTTCAGATAAACCCAAGACAAGAGAAAGTCATCCAAGAAGACACCCTAACAACTCTACCACAAAAAAACATGTATAACTCAGATATACCGATTTGTACTACCAACAGAAAAAAGCCTTTTTTTTCTTCAAAAGGGAGTTTAAAAAAACACATCTAGACCTTCAACTGTATCCGATCATGATAAAACTGTTCAAATGGATGGTTTTCCTTTCATGCTTTCATACAACGTGAGCCTAGAATTATATAGGCTGCAACTTCACAATACATTTGGATCAGGATTATAGTCTATCTAAAAGATTTACCAGATAAATAGAACATATCTTTAAGAACTACAAAGCTAGAGATACTCTATTATGAGATAAGGATAATGATTAGAAGGAGATATTCATCCAGGTTGCTCACGTGGATTTCCCTGCTCCAATACTCCCCCTCAAGGTGGAGCGTGAATGGAAGTAACGCCCAGCTTGCTAATGAAATTATGAAAATGTTCTTTGCCCAACGGTTTCGGGAAAACATCGGCAATTTGTTGACGAGAGGAAATGTGGCCTGGAGAAATCAACTTTTCCTGAATTCTTTCACGAACAAAATGGCAATCGATCTCAATATGCTTCGTCCTTTCATGGAATACAGGGTTCCCCGCAATATGTATAGCAGCTTGGTTATCACAATGCATTTGAATTGGAGATGTCTGAGGTATGCCAAGATCAGCGAGTAAATATGAAAGCCATTGAAGTTCAGAGGTAAGACTCGCCATAGCCCGATATTCAGCTTCCGCCGAGGGGCGAGACACTGTAGTTTGCTTTTTCGTCTTCCATGAAATTGGACTACTACCGAGCATTACACAATAACCTGTTGTGGACCGACGGGTATAAGGACACCCGGCCCAATCCGAGTCACAAAAACCTCTTAAAGTTAATGAACTTGTTGCAGATAGGAGTAATCCCTTACCAGGTGACCCTTTAAGATATCGAAGTACACGTAGAGCAGCGTCCATGTGGATAGTGCGAGGTGCGTTCATGAATTGGCTCAATATATGTACATAATATGTTATATCTGGTCGAGTAACCGTGAGGTAAATAAGGCGACCCACAAGCCGACGATACCAAGAAGGGTCAGGCATTGGGCTACCATTAATAGGAGATAAATGCAGGTGTTGTTCCATGGGAAACGGGGATGGTTTAGCATCTAATAACCCTGAATCTTTCAGGAGATCTAGTGTATATTTCCTTTGGCACAAAAAAATTCCTTTCCGAGACGAGCAACTTCAACACCAAGGAAATATTTAAGGCGGCCCAGGTCCTTAATAAAGAGCTTTTGAGCCAAGAATTGCTTCAGGTGCTGAATTGCAACGATGTCATTATCGGTGATAATAATGTCGTCCACATACACTAGCACAAAAGTATACGATTGTCCCTTGATGCGTGTGAACAATGAATAATCAACACGTGACCGAGAGAAACCTGCTTCTCGTAAAATAGTCGTAAATTTGGAAAACCACTGCCAAGACGCTTGTTTTAAGCCGTACAAAGATTTATGTAGACGACAAACACGAGTCTCCCCCTTACTAGCATGTCCCGGTGGAAGCTTCATGTAAACTTCCTCATTCAAATCCCCGTGCAAGAACGCATTATGGACATCAAGTTGCTGGATTGTCCAATCTTTAACTGCTGCCACAGAGAGCAACGTGCGAACACTAACAAGTTTGGCAACAGGGGCGAAATTATCATGATAGTCGATCCCCTCCACTTGAGTGAACCCCTTGGCCACGAGACGAGCCTTATAACGTTCAATACTACCATCAGAGTTGTGCTTGATCTTATAGACCCACATGCACCCAATTGGCTTTTTGTGAGGTGGGAGAGGAACCAGACTCCAAGTGCCACTCTTCTCAAGAGCGGTGATTTCAGCGGTCATAGAATCTCTCCATTGAGGAGATTTAATTGCTTGGTGATAGGATTTTGGCTCATCTGTGGAAGAGATGAAGAGAGAAATGCTCTATGCGAAGTTGGAAGTTTAGAATATGATAAATAATCTGAAAGGGGGTAAGAAGTACCTGCCAGTGAAGAGGACGACGGAGGAAGTAATGTCGAATGAAGAGCCCGTGCACAATCATAATCCTTGAGATAGGCAGGGGGTCGACGCTCGCGAGACGGCCGTGAAGAAGTAGGAACATGGATGGTAGGTGGTATGGCTGGAGGTGGATCATGGGATGTGAATTTAGTGGTTGGGTTTGGGGATTCATCAGATTGGGTTGGGGAAAAATCATAATCAGACTGATCTTGAATAGGAAAGGGAGTAACGCTAGGTGGAGGCTGCACATGGGAAGCATCTCGAAAGGGAAAGATTGTTTCATGGAATTTAACATCTCGAGAAACATATATTGATTTACTAGAAATGTCATATATTCGATATCCCTTCTGACCAAATGGATAACCAACAAAAATGCCTGGTTTTGCTCGTTGATCAAGCTTATGTCGAATATTTGAATTACGAGCAAAGACGAGGCACTCAAATACCTTGAGGTGGGAATATTTGGGGGTAGATTGAAACAATATTTCATGTGATGACTTCCCATTGAGTAAAGGGGTTGGGATTTTATTAACGAGATATGTCGCCGTAAGAACACATTCTCCCCAGAAATTTAGAAGTAGGTTGGCTTGGAACCGTAAGGCTCGGGCCACATCTAAAAGATGACGGTGTTTACGCTCCACAACACCATTTTGTTGCGGCGTGCCAACACAACTTCGCTGATGTAGAACCCCATTGCTGAGGAAAAATTGTTGCATCTCATTGGATAAAATTTTTTGTCCCATTATCAGACTGAATTTTTTAAATTTCGGGAATAAAAAGACTACCTCCACCAGAGGATACATGACATATTTGACACTGGTACTGAGTTTTGATCATGGCAAAGAATGATTGCAAATAAGTCTTTGTGTCTGACTTAAAACTCATAATGTAGACCCAGGTACAACGTGTAAAATCGTCAACAATTGTGAGAAAGAAACGTTCTCCATTAATGGTGGGCTGAAAGAAAGTACCCCAAATATCACAGTGAATTAATTCAAAAGGTTTTCTAGAAGAGATATTGCTGCTAGGAAAAGGCAAGCGAGATTGTTTGGCTTGAGGACAAACATCGTAAACATAATTATTGGGACAAGAAATAAAGGAACAAGTCTTGGATAGATCATGCAAGCGTCGTGGAGAAGGATGTCCAAGTCGCCAATGCCAAAGATCGATTGTTGGAGTGCCAGGAACTAGTAAATCATGTGCTGGCTCAAGGTAGTAAAGTCCTCCTGAAACATTACCCACTCCAATCGTCTTCTTCGATGACAGGTCCTGAAAAACACAATGATCATGGAAAAAATCAACAAATTAAGATTGGGATTTCACAAGCTGGCTAACAGAAAGCAAATTAAACTTGAAAGAAGGAATAAAAAAGACATGTTCAAGTTTAAGTTGTGGTGATAGGACTACAGTGCCTAAATGGGTGATTTTTGCTTGAGATCCATCTGGTAATTGAACATATGAAGCCGTCGGACAAGGGGTATAATCAGAAAATAATGATAAGGATGAGCACATATGATTTGATGCACAAGTATCGACAATGCATGCATTGGAATGAGATAAAAGTGATATACCTTCTACATTTGTATTTACTTTCACGTTTTCCGAGCGGATCAAGGCCAGCAACTTGTTGTACTGTTCTTGTGTAAGACATGGAGTAGGCAGTTTAGACTGATCACCAATTTGCATCACATGTGGAATTGAGGATGCACCAGAAAAGTTTGCTTTCCTATTTGGGACTTTGAAATTCCTCCTTGGTCTATCCAAGGGGTATCCATGCAATTTCCAACAAGTGTCCCTGGTATGGTTCTCACGATCACAGTGACTACAATATATGTAAGTTTGGGACTTACCTCTCTCATGATATGTTTCTCCAAGTTGCTGGTGTGATCCATGGCTTGTTCGATTCACCGGGTGGCTTTGGCGGGTATTGTTGTTGTTCAAGTACTGATGTGCAGGACCGGGGGTGGATTTCAACTACTTGTATTTTGTAGACAAGGCTGCAGCTTCAGGTACAATAGTGGAAGAAGAATGAATCTCCTGTTGTTTTTCATCCTGCCTCACAAGGGAATATATCTTGGAAACCGTTGGGAATGGTTCCATGAGAAGAATCTGACTCCTAAGTGCAGAAAAACGATCATGAAGTCCTTGTAGGAACTCCATTGCTCTTTCGTTTTGTTGTCATGTAGCATTTTCTTTCCCATGTCCACAAGTGCACTGTGGGACGTCAGCAAGCGAGTTGAGTTCGTCCCACAAACCCTTAAGTTTTGTGAAATACGTAGAAATAGAGGAGTCTCCTTGAGCACATGCGGCAATATCACGCCGCAACTGATACAATCTTGGCGCATTTGTCTGACCAAACCTATCATGAAGGTCAACCCAAATCTCTTCGGCAGTTTGAGCATACATAATGCTTGTGCGGATCTCATCATTGGTGGAGTTGAGAATCCATGTACTGACTTGGTTGTTGCACCGATTCCATTGCTGCAACTCAACTGGATCAGTTGGCTTCTTGATAGAGCCATCAAGAAAGCCGAACTTATTCTTTGCTTGAAGTACCATAGTCATTGCTCGACGCCATGTGCCGTAGTTGTCTCCAACGAGAGGAGGTGAGACTAATACTGCTATTGGGTTGTCAGAATGGTGAATAAGGTAGCAATTCTTATTCCCATCTGTTGAAGAAGCCTCTGTAGAACTTGAGATGGTAGGTTCTACCATTTTTATTTCCTCGCTGCTCTGATACCATGATAAAACTGTTCAAATGAATGGTTTTCCTTTCATGCTTTCATCAACGTGAGCCTAGAATTATATAGGCTGCAACTTCACAATACATTTGGATCAGGATTATAGTCTATCTAAAAGATTTACCAGATAAATAGAACATATCTTTAAAAACTACAAAGCTAGTGATACTCTATTACCAGTCTGTCCCAGCTCTTTCTTCCCATTTGAATTTTTTGACTCGTATCTGGGTCACTTTGACCGGGTGATTTGGATTGCAAAATAATACGATTATTTGATAATTTTTTCACCATATTATAGAGCACCTTTTACTCTACAACACCATGAAAAAATTATCAAAAAATTACATCGGTTTGCTATTCAAATCACCGGGTCAAAGTGACTCAGTGAATAGTGACAAAAGTCAAATTGAGAAGAAAGAGCTGGGACAGAGTGGTATGAGATAGGATAATGATCAGAAGGAGATATTCATCCAGGTTGCTCACGTGGATTTCCCTGCTCCAATAGATCATGCAACGAGATTTTCTTCTTGCTCGGTCTTTCATCACCAGTCACTAACGATTTTCTCTTCTGTATCTCTCTCATTAGCTCCTGCCCAATTTGGACTCTCTCTGCTGCTTCCTTCTCTTCAATCGTCTGAAACATCACAGAAACAATTATATGAATAGACATCTGTTTTAATATTCATATATTCTTGTGACCTACTACTACTCCCAGAACAACGTTTATTGATTAAGCACTCACTGTAAGCGGATTTGAAACCAAAAGAGAAGCTCGATTCAACAATGTAGTATCCTTAACAACTGATTTCTTTTTCTTCGCAACAATCTTTTCGGGAACATTTGAAATTTGTGGGTGAACATCTTCCTTCAGTTTGAGGTCGCGAGAACGGGATTCCACTAGGTATCGATGCCTTCGCCTCAGAAACCTAGAATTCATTGGTACAAGAAAACCAACAATTTTAACGAAAAATCCCACAAACAGATAGTAGCAACTCTTAAAGAAGATTGATCTAAATAAAAAGATTAGATTACAAGTGCCCTGCACCTAACTTCATGGAAGAGTGTATCTCTCTTTTGCTTTGCTGCCTTCAATTTCCTCCTTTTAGCAACAAGTTCCTGTACCAATTATTTTTGAAAGACAATGAATTGAAATTCAAATTACTAAATTACTTGAGATTAAATTTCCAGAATTCTGATCATAAATTGTTTGTGGAAAAAGTATTACCATATAAGTTGTTCTATTTAGCTTTTTTCTATTGAAAAATTCTAATTCGCTTTTTGAATAGTACTTTTAACTAGAAGTGCAACTATAAATACAACATACACTAAAACTGAAAACGAAGCTCCATCAATATTTACCAATGATGTCACAAAATATTTACTTACCATAAATATGAAATAAATAGTTAGAAATTGAGTAATTATTTTTTTATTAATTAGACTTGACCTTTGCGTAATCGCTAACCAACTGCTCATTCAGCTCATTAAAATCTAATTTCTTACAAAAATTTTGACACGGGCTACTATTTTTCTAAACATATGTATTTTTTTTCTATAAGTGATAAATATTATTTATTCCAAGAAAAAAGGCTATTTAAAGGAAGTTCAATGAAAACGAAGGGGTTAGTAGTTGAAAATGAATTCTTTTTCTGCTAACCTGCCTTTATGTATGCATATTTTTTCGTTGAATAAAATGCATGCAAGTAATTTCATACACATCTGGTTATAGCCAATTAGAATGACCAATGTTTATTCATATATACCAATTACGATGGTTGAATTAACAAATGTTTAACTCCACTAATTAAGAAACTTATCACATTTAAGTGTTTATTTTTATTGTAATATTTATAAATCAGATGCTTCTTAAAAGAAACTAAATTATAAGGTTAAATGGAACATTTGAAAATAAATGATTTTGCTCTAAAAAAATTTAGGCCTTCGATTTAAATAGTACGTAGCAGAAGGGACAAGACTTTCCACAATAGATAGTGAATATGACCTCAAAATATTAAATAATGAATGGAAACACTCTTTAGAGAATGAATGAATAACAAATTCAAATTACTTAATAACTAAAAAGCCGAAGATTCTAAATTGCATCTTTGAAAAAGGTAAAAGTAGATGAATAACTGTTTCAGATACATGAATGTTTCATTTCCTATTTTGACATTAAATTTTTAAAATAAGTGCCTAAAAAAAATATAAATACTTTCAAATATAAATTAAATTCCACCAAATATTATAAATATCAGTTAACATGTCACGGAGCCTTAAATATAAATTTTTAATTTATAAAACTTATAAATAAAATTCAGGAAATCTTAATTAGCCAAGATATTTGCTTAATCGCTAACGTACAGGTTGCTCAATTCATCCAAATTTGTTTATTTTATATTAAATATTTTTTTCAATTTTTTAATATAAAAAATAAAAATATGGACTTCTTCTTACAAATAATTGTCATTTAGAAAAAAAATTAGTGAAGCACTTGACAGAAGCTACAATTTTGCTAAACATAGTTATGTTATTGATTGAATTATTTATTAAGAAAATGCATATTTGGTTTAGTTAGGATGGGTGAGTTAAAATATCTAGACTTGCTTATTACCAAATAAAAGTAACATGATAATTTCTTAGATGTTTATAACAATGCGGATAAGCGAGGCATACAAGGGAAATAAAACATTTCCATTTTCAATCCCATTAACTAAGAGAAAACCTTTGATTCGTATAAAAATAATAAAATTAATAGATTAGTTATGTCGTGTTCCTCATCTGATCTTATATGTAATATATAAAAGAGAAAAGTCCGAGATGAAACCACGTGTCTCCATCTGTTTTTAACAAGATAATATAAGCATAACAAGTGCCATCCTACATGTTTATTTGCAAATGTCAACCACTAAAAAATTGACATGTAATCACATATTGCTTAGTCATTATGATTTTTAATGATTTCCTTTATATTTGTAACTCATGAGCACTCATTTAAGCATTTTAGTGGTAGTCAATTGGGAATGTTCATTCATATTTAGAATGTTCATTCATATTTTGTGATAACTTTACTATTGAATATATTAATCTTGAATTAGACAAAGTCAAAAGAAATTTTATTTTACTGATATAACAATTTTAAATAATAACTTATATTGCATATTATAGAATAATAATAATGAACTCATTAAATAACATGAGAACATGATTTTTTGATGTATTCTCTTAGTGCTAATAATGAAATTATTTTTACAATAAATCCATTAATTAATATTATATATATATATATACATACATGTTCAAATTATATAATATTATATTAATTTCACCTTTAATCTTAATCTATATCTATATATATATATATAAAAGCAAAGCAAATAGAGAAGGCTCCTCTCCTTATGACACATGTGCTGTGAGAAAAGCCTTAGAAAGGACATGTGTCATACTATTTTACAAGTGGAAGACACGTGGCACCCATAAACCAATCAAATTTGGCCAAATCAAATTCCACTTACACATGTCATTCTAATTGTCAAATGCATGTACTCAAAGACTTAATGGTGAATCTTTTAGTTTTCCTATACATTGAGGATTGTAAATTAACTATTTCTTAAATGCATATATAGTTGTCTGATTCTATGTATGAAGCAAATGTATTTTTCTTTTTTTGTTCTTTTTTCTTTTAAGGTAATCAGACAATGTTTAATGAAATAAATAGTATATTCAAACAACTTAAAATCTCTTCTAATTTTACGCGACTTTCTATCTTTCTTTTATAAGTTCTAAAAAAGATATTTTGCTCATTCTTTTATAGGACTTCCATAAGATAACTATTTTACCTTTCCCTAAAACTATAAGACAAATTAGTTTTCCCTTGCTTCCCTATACATAGAGGAATGTAAATTGCAGCTAGGGTGGTAGCTGATCAAGTGGTAGAGCGTTGGAAGCCCCTGCACGAGGTCCCGGTTTCAAACCCGGTTGATGACAAAAACAATTTCTCAAAAAAAGAGAAATGTAATTTGACTAATTTTTTTATGCATAGTTGTTTGATTCAATGAATGAAGCAGATGTATTTTTCTTTTTACTTTTTTTTTCCTTTTTTAGATAGTCAGACAATGTTTAATGAAATAAGTACTACATTCAAACAACTTAAACATCTCTTCTAATTTTACGCGGCTTTCTAACCTTCTTTTATAAGTTCTAAAAAATATATTTTGCTCATTTTTTATAGGACTTTCTATAGATAACTATTGTTTCTTTCCCAAAAACTACAAAACAAATTAGGTAATTTCACCCCTTTAGTGTACCATCCCGTTTACCTTTTTATGAGAAAAATCCGTTTACCTCCTATAATCCAATAAAATGTGGTAAACATGAATCTAATAAAATGTGATAAACATGAGCAAATAGTGTTCAAAAATACCAAGGCGACTTAAATCTAGATATGCATTCTTCTTAGAGCGGGCGGGTAAAAGGGTACTTTTACCCTCTCAGGTTTGACACATAGACGCTTTCACCCGTTTTAGTTTGGAAAGTGATAATTTTACCGCTTTAGTGTATCGATTTTAGAATATTTACACTCACTGATTATGATCCTATTAGTCTGGGAATGGAGTTTGTTACTGATGGTGGTTTTTGAACTAATTTACCCTTATAGAGTATGAAATGAGACAAACGGGTGAAAGTTCCATTTCGCAAATTGGATGGCTGAAACTGTCTTTTTCTCAAACCTGAGTGGGTGAAAGTGTCTTTGTCCCTTTTAGGGTATGCCAACGTTATCAATTTACCTTATGTTAATATTAACATTTATTTATATAGGTTTATTTATTCATTTATTTTATTTTGTGCATAACTATATTTTTGTTGGGATACAAATTCTTAGATTAAACTTAAACTGTAAACTTAAACTACAAACTCATAAATTGCTACACACTTGAAAATCATCAGTATTAATGCAATAGCACCCTTGGTGGGTGCCTGCATAACTATATTGGGAATGGGGAGGCCTTTTTTCTGCCAACACGTAAGATTTGAGAAGGATTCTTATGAAAGTATTTATCACATTTTCTCCATTTTTTTAGAGGAAACATTTTCTCCAAGTTATATAGATGTGGCACATGTGTATCAATTACGTTTTGACATGACATGTCATTTTGCCAAATCAGATTCTAGCGACATATGATGCATGGATAGCATAATTTTAGACTCCAAATAAATATTATGAATCGAAGCATGAACTAATTTTTTTGATTTTCTATGCAAAAACCGTGGTTCAATGAATATGACCTACTAGGTCTTTTCAAAAAAAGCTATGGAACCTACAAGGTCAGTAACATTTTACATTACAAAAAATGTATTTATTTAAAAAAAAATGGTGGAGAAAACGATAGATGAATGAACAAACAAGCAAAAATGAATTCCAAAAAACCAAGCCAAAATGAGACGTACTAAAACTATGAATAAAAAAAGACGTCAAGGTTTGCAAAACATCCTCTAAAAAAATTTTGCGAAGCGTTATTTTCCAGCCATTCTTCAGACTTTTCTGCAGGATCAAATTCGTTTCGACTTCTTTCTGATTTGAATTTGAAAGATTTTACTGAAACTCTTATGTTTTTTTATATAAGATGACTAATCCAATGAATATTTTGGCGACTGGTTCTATAAACAAGAGATGCTGAACTTTTCCCATTTTTAAAAGGGGATGAATTTGAGGAAATTAAATCAATTTGAAAATCCCAATACAGATCCACAAGTACCACAGCCAAAAAATTGCGTTCTTTTTTTTCGAGGAAAAAAATTGCGGTCTACAAAATTTGACCAAGTTGTTTGATCTTCTAATACCAAAGGTGTTGGATACAATTAATAATTATGAGATACTAAGAGGCACTTATGAACCAACCGGTTTATATCAATATGAATTGCATCAGCTGTTTGTTTTTTTGAGGAATGTGGCAACTACAGTTTGGCGAATTACTAATAAAGATTGATTTTAGATTTCTATGGCTGAACCATTTCATCACTATCAGCGCCTTGAATTGAAAAATGAAGACAAGTGGATTGTAATAATTTAACACCATTGGATCATTATAATGCAACATCATATGTTAACAGGAAATAAAATGCAAGTTATTGAAAAAGAAGATATTTTTTAACATAAAAAGTGTATTTTTTTAATTATTGGACTCCGACGTGGTTGGCCGTTTATCAAGAGGATAACTTTAGTTGTTCAAGTACGTTTTTTATTGATCCTCGATTCTTTAAGAAAAAAAAATTATGTGTCTATTTTAGCATGGCTAACTCTTCAAAGCAATGATTCCCAAAATAAAATCTTCAAATTAATCAATGGTGAATTTTACAACTACCCGTCTGATTGAATAAGTTCTTTAATTATTGATTTGGGCATTTTATATGTCTCAATGAATACGTTCTTTAATCTTTAATTACGGATTTGGTGATTCTATATGTTATTTGTGAACCTTTTTTTTCTGAGAATTGTTATTTGTGAATAAATAAAGAAGTGTGATCCTTATCTATTAAACAATACAACAACGTATTAGCACTCTAGCACGAAATACATTTAATTCTACGTAGACAAACAAATCAAATCTCCCAACATTAGCAACATGCGAAAACTAGATGAAGTTCCAAAGTCATAGCCTCACTGTGTCCCATTAAGATTGTTTGTGATATCGATTTACTGAGAATTAATTCTTCAAACTCATTGATTTTTCATGAAATATGAACACTCAAGATAATACTGATTCAATCGGTAGGAAAAAATAGTGCGACTAGACATACAGGGCGCGCCATGGCGCGGGGTACAGACTAGTGTATATAAAAGCTAGGAGGTGAGTACTCACTTTCCTCATGCCATTTGTCATCTACATCATGACATACGTGTCATGTAACAGCCAATTAAAATGCTCCATGTAGTTTCATATAAATTCAGTAGGGCGAGTAACACAAAACATAGTATTAATTTTCACTAATGAACAAAATTGTAACTTATTTCATTAAAGTGTCACTTTTATTGCATTATTAATAATCTAAATGCTCTTAATGAGAAATGTGGTATTGAGCAGTTGAAAATATAATTTTTAAGAAATCTGATTTATTTTTAGAAGAAATATACTCTGTTGTATGCATATTTTCTCCTTTCAATAAAATTTAAGCATTTTATTTTCAAAGTACACTTAACAACAAAGAGTTTCTAAAATGATTATGAATATGCTAATTTTTTTCTATATGAAATGATTTTTTAGAAATCTAATGAATGATAAATATGATCTAATAAATTACTATAGTTGAAAGGTCTAGAACAGCGAAAGCCTATTTTGATATTATATAAGATTGTGGGAGGTGATCTCACTATTGTGACTCCAAAAGGTAAGAACGAATAAGTAGTACTTCTATTTTGGTTATTTAATAAAACAACCGAACACTTCACAGTGAATACAATAAATAAGTTTAAAATATACGGTAATACAAAACTTAATTTCATCAAATGTTCTGAGAAAGAGAAAAATCCTTAAGTTATTTATGGAGAAAAAAAATCATATTACAAAATACTTACCATAAATATGAAGCAAACCTTTACACACATAATTATGAATAATAATAATAATTATTATTAATAATATGATGATGATGATGATGACGACGACGACGATGACGATTATTATTATTATTATTATTATTATTATTATTATTATTATTATTATTATTATTATTATTATTATTATTATTATTATTATATGTTTAACCGTGAACCTATGGCTCACTCAAAGCATTCAAATTTAACTTTATTATATATTTGTGTTAATTTTAATTTTGAAAACCATAAGTATCACTTTTTTTAACAAATGTATTTATTATAATTTTATATATATATATATATACTTTGAAAAGAGTAATGCTATTCGTTGCATTGTAATATATTTAAATAAAATTTAGTGAGATCTGAGTAACATCTCAAAATAAAATATTGACATAAAACTCTTTTCAAGTATGTATGTATGTATGTACACACATACATACATATGTATTAGAGGTGAGCATGAACCGGTTTGGGGCGGTATTGTTAAAGAATTTGCCCCGACCCAATAGGTAGGGGTTGGAGAACATTCAACCCAAACCAAGTCAATTGTTCTCGATATCCAAACCAAACTTAAGTTATCGACTCGGCCCGATTCGGACCGGGTTGTTAAATCTAAATAAGTTATTTGAAAAAAATGTATAAATTTAGATTAAAAAAATAAAGATGCATAAGCTTCGTGTTTGGAATTGAAAATTTTAACATAGTTTGTTTGAGAATATGAGTTATTTTAGGAAAATCAACTAAAACTGTTATTCGGGCATATAAACTTAGTTATCGTACAGTGTTATCTAACTACAATATGTAATTTTTCATGTAAAAATTAATCAGACCGGATCGATCCTAAACGGTTTTGCTAAATCTAAAACCATGACTAAATTATGTGCATCATAGTTTAGTCATGAATGAAAGCATATTGTTGAAAGTTAATCAATAAAAATCAAATTTACTAACTTATTATAGTTCTAACGCCCACAATATTTTCTTTAGAAAGATAATGTCTACAATTGTGAAAGAGATAAGAGAAGTTAATAGTTGAATAGTTGTTATTTTTTAGAATTTAAATAGCACACCCCAAAAAAGTGCCATAAATATAAACATTATCAAAGTTAAAAACTAAATTCCACGGTTTTTTTGGAACAACTAATATATTAAGAAATTTGGACTTGCATAAAATAAATACACAAACATTCTTTTAATAAAAAATAAAGATATATGTCTTAATTGTACCACTACATTGCTTGCCCCTTAACCAATGACTCACGCAATGCATCAAACTTATATTTTTTACGATACATACTGTTTAGTTAAAATTATGTTAAGGTTTTGACACTTGCTAGCATAGCTATGCTATCTATTTAATTATTTCTTCAAAGTAACATTCAAATGAAATTAAAAGAAAATGTAGGAGAGAAAACGCCTATTTTTTGCCCGTTTTTTAAGAAAAAAATGATTCTCTTTTCTACTTACCTGCCTTTAATATATGTATTTATTTATAAAAAAATAGTATGCATTTTATTTCATTAGTATGATAAGGAATATGGTCGTTAAATTTATAATGAATATGAATTAATTGAAATAGGCAGTCTTTATAAATTAGTCAATAAAAAATAAATAAATAAATTAGCTTATATAAAATATGTTAACAGACCTTTTAAAAGATAAGAGGAGATAAATAAATGCGTAGTGGGAACAACTAACATGTTGTAACATATTGATTTACCTTTGATATGATTTTTTTTATAATATAAGAAATAAAAAAATACATGTTATGATCACAACCGGCCATTACTTCTTGCTAATTGGTTGCTCAAGGCACCTAAATTTATTTTTACTAGGGAATTGCCCGTGCCCGAGGGCACTATTCCAAACAAACTTAACAACTTTTAGCAGTTCTAAAAAATG
This sequence comes from Linanthus parryae, assembly GCA_023055425.1. Classification (NCBI taxonomy): domain Eukaryota; kingdom Viridiplantae; phylum Streptophyta; class Magnoliopsida; order Ericales; family Polemoniaceae; genus Linanthus; species Linanthus parryae. Next base: position 132,475,775 of record JALGPY010000001.1, read on the forward strand.
AAATAACAATTCGAGACGTAAAACGGAAAGACTAAATAGGATGACACAAAAAATTTGCGAATAAAAAAAACTAAAAAAAAAAGGATAACAGAAAATACTCACAATATGAATAGCAGTAAATAAGTGAGAATACATGAAAAGTCGATAAAATGATACATCCTCACAATTAAATAAGATTTCTGAAGAAATGACTCTATACACATCATTCCATATATGCAAACATCTACTAAATGTAATGGTTCTGTATAAATAATTGTAAAAAGAACTCGAGGTATGCGCCGGAAGAATTATGTCCAAACTTCACCGACCCAACTTCCTCAAATTGGTTCATCTGTTATCTCGAGCTTTACATAAAAGGTGCAAGGAATGTGAAGCTAGGGAAGAGGTGGATCTACAATTTACTTCGCTCCAACTATAAAACCATTGATTCTTTATTTCTCATCCACTTCTTTGGTATAGTGACATGTTCCAGCAGAAATTTCTTTTCATACAACCTGCATAAACAGTTAAATTAGTGACATTTTTACGGAGGAGGTAAATGGGCTTCAAATAAGCATAGATGAAAGAATTCCACATGAGCATAGATGAAAGGATTCCACACCACTCAGCCGTATGTTTAAGCTGGTGATTCTTTTGTTCATGTCATACATGAATTGCTATCACAAATATATTCAAGCTATGACAATTAAGATACATATCTCTTAGTGCAGTATCTTATAATTCCTACCACAAAGAATGTAAGTTTCACCATACAAACACTAACAATTAAATGATTATCTGTTTTTAAGTAGATGGTGGTGTCTTGAAGACCTTGTGTATTTCTCATATATCCTGAGATAAACCACATATGTTAAGCTCAGAACATTAGAAAAAAAAAATCAAATTTCTAACTACAGCGAGATTTGCGAACAAATTTCAGTTCCTATGCCTCTTCAAAACAAAGTATTGACTGAAGAAAAGTACCTGCCGACAGAGAGACACCATCTGTTGGTTTTGTCAGTCCCTACAAAAGTAAAAGTTGTAAGAATTGTATAAACAGTCATGCCTGTATGATACCTTCCTTAGATAAATAGTGGGTTGAGGAAGGAGCCCAGAGAGATGAAATGCAATCTAATTCATTACAACAAAAACATAAAGAGGGCAGTGTATGGTGCAACATTCACTTTTAGAGAATCATTTGAAACTCCTGGCAAATCAGTAAAAGATCTTTAATTACCTGTGAGGAAGCCAATGACAAATCGCATTCCCATTGGAGATAAATTGGGCCTTCATTGAAGAAAGAAAATCAATGCTTTAACGATAGGGCCGAACAATACTTAAGCGGGTCCAAATTGTTGGTATAAAAAATCTTTCAGTTCTGAAGCGTGATTGTACTCTTCAAGCCACATTTGAAGTCCGGAACGTAATGAACTAATATGCTAAACCTGACTGTGACGTAATAATTAACTAATATGCATCAGCAAGACCCTTATTTCCTGCACCCAATAACTCTGAAGGAGACCCTGACCTCCTTCTTGATGGCGGACTCTTATCATCTACTCACATAAGTAATGACAATAGTTGAGCGCTTGAGTTTTTCAGTGTGATCAAGGTGTCCAAAAACGTAGGAGAGATTCAAAAACTTGTAGCTTGTAACAAACCAATTAAAACTTAGTCTTACGATCCTACAAATAGCTTATAACTTTAAAAAGATGAATAAAATGATACCTAGATATAGATAAATTATACAAACTTATTGAACATCAGCTCATAGTTACTTCTCAGACCCTAAAAAGGAAAAAAAAAACATTATACAGGGATGAGAGATACCATATTGGATAACATTATGATCAATGTACAAAAGCAGCATCGTGAAAACTCTACCGTCGGCCCCAGCCATAACCACCATCAACAACCGTCGTTGAACACCACCGACCCAAATAATTTCCTTAACCGGAACAATGACATCTATGGGGAAGCCATAGTTGGAATAGCATTAGTGGTTATTGAAAACATAAAATACTTTCAATGAAAAGAGGAAAAGTAATCGGACAGTGAAATCCTGATGGACAGCAACCAAGAGCCTCATATCCTAAACCGAGAGAAAATGTGTAATATACGATTTCATACCAAGTAGAGGTAAAAAAAGGAGGGGGACTGAAATGAGGAAAATAAACAGACCAGAGCCTTTGGCGGAGATAAAATAGCCCGCAATGCTTACTAAAACATTTGAATAGTTCTGCAGGAGCTTTTTAATCCATGTACTCTCATAACACCTAGTATTTTTAAGAAAACCTGCTGAATGAAAGAAGTCAATCAGCAATTGTTCGTGGGATTGAACAAAGCTGATGAATGAAACCAAGTACCACTCTGTTCCAAATTATAAACTATTAGGTGTTAGTATTTTCTAAAATCCCACATCCTAAACTAACAACCTAAATACTGGAATGAAAATGCATGCACCTGAGTATCATCAGGGTGCCAATTTGAGGCGTTTCTCTTGGCCGAAGAAGGGAAAACTTACTACCACTGATGCGAAAAACCTCTTTAGCTGTTAGTGTTTTTAAACTAATTAGAATAGCATATGATAAGCAGAGAATGAAAAAATTGAAAACTATATCATGAGCAGAGAAGAAAAAAAATTTAAAACTATGCACAATCACTGAGATACTATATAAAGAACAAATACTTTTATACCAATTCCAGCTAAAACGTAGACCCTCTAACAAAAAATTTGACCTTGTACGAATTCCACCAACATAGAATTAGTAGTCATACCATTTTAACCAACATACAGTCTTAGAGATAATTGAACACTTACAAATCTGGATTGATAGAGCATAAACACTTGCACCAACACTTACAGTAACCCAATTTTAAAAAGATAAGATGAGTATGATGAACAAACTGTTGTGAACACTCGATCACCAAAACATATGATGAACAATAACTGGGCATCAAATATATTGGTTAGTTGTTTTAATTAGTTGGGATTTGAGAGACCCGAAGGGCTGTAAAGTAGTCAGATCAAGAAACAACAATACAACCCTTCGATTTCAGAGACCGGAAGGAGGAAGTACTCTACCATTTCTACGTAGCCTACATTTAAACCCGAAAGCAACACCCTGGCAAGTGGGTTTCAAACCCGAAAGCAACCCAAAACCCGACGATTTGAGAGACTGGAATCGCAGCTTACAGAATTACAGTGAAAAAGCCGTAATTGAAAATCATAAACTATCAACCTAAATGCTGGGAAATTGTGTTAAATTTGATTAGTTCGATTCGATATACTACCACTACTACTGCTACTGCTACAGAATTAGCCTAACCTGAGAACAGTTGTGAGAGTGTGTGGTGGTGATTGCGACGGCGACCAACAGCGCGAACAAAGCCCCAATCAGCCATCGCCGTCTCTGATTACCACTACCACCAGTTCTGGGTTTCTTGTTCTCCCCAATTTCGGTCTCCACCATGGAAACCTGGAAACGAAATTGATGAATCATTGCGGAGACGGCGACTGCGACTGACGGAGACGGCGATGAGGTCTCTCATTTGAGCAAACCTCCTAGATAGTTGCAGCAAATCTCAGAAGAAGACATGATTTGCCAACACCAGAATGTCCGATAAGCAGAAAACAAAAAATCACAGGGATAAAAACCAAAAATGGTTGAAGTGGATTCGTCGATCCCTCTCGCTTATTCAGCAATTGAAGACAGCGATTGAGGAAAAAACAAAAAATCACAGGCAATCAAGACGAAGAAGACACCATAGCTATCAATATGAAAGTTTGATTTTGCAGATGAAGAAGACGAAGAAGACAGGCGACGTACCTGAGATCGGATTTTCCGAGAGGGAGAAGTTGAAATCGGAGAGGGAGAAGCGTCCGACGGCGATGTGAGAGAGATAGAGGGGAGCCATTTGCGATAGAAGGTGGAGGAGAGATCGTGGGCTTGTCCCAGGTCGTGTGTGTGAGGTTTGCCGTGTGCTTTTGATTTTTTGACGGGTACTTAGTTTTGAGGTGGTAGGTAAGATCTAAGGCTAGGGTTGATTTTAATCTAACGGCTGTAAAAAAGTCAACCGTTCTAATTTATAGAATAGATGCTATAGGTTTGTTTGATTTTAATCATCAAAATTAGTCACATAATTTTTAAAATAGTACAAAAAAATGATTATTTTCAAGTTAGTAAAGTGTTTGACATTGACTACTATTTCGTCTAAACATAACTATGCTATTCATGGTATTATTTACAAAGGGATTAGAGTGAAGTTGAAACAACAATTTTTTCTACTGGCAGAATACTTTTTCTTAAACTTTCAAGAGAACGTCATTTTAATAATCCGTAGAATAAGGAAGAAAGCATTTGAAAGTTCACAATGAATGTGAACCCAAAATATTTAGTAACAATTAGAAATATGATTTACAAATTTAATGAATAACAAATCAAAATTTATAAATTAATATAGATCGAACATCGATAATTCTAAAAATAATTTAGTTTTTTTTTCAAAAATGTAACAGAGTTAATTTTTTTTTTTTCTATTTGATTGTTCAAATTGTGCACTTTGCGCGAAGTGTCATAAATAAGTATAAATTATTCTCAACGTTAGAACTATTGTTCACAAAATACTTAGGATGATCGATTAACTTGAACAAAATTTCAATTTGCCATCAATGTGAAACTAATGTTTACAAATTTTGGAATGAAAAATATAAAATATTATTTTATAAGTAATAAGCGGGTTGTTTAGAAACAAAAATTAGTAAAGTGTTTCACATTTGCTCCTATTTTGCTAAACAAAGCTATCTTAAAGGATATATATATTCTGAGCAACTTACTTCTTACAAATAAAAGAATACACTTTTCATCAACTAAAGAGAAAAATTTATAAATATTTTATGTTACAATCACTTAAATCTAAAACAAAACGCTATGTAAGATCTGCAAAATAATATTAACTACAGTTAGGGTCGTAGCTCAAGTGGTTAAACGTTGAAATTCCCTACACGAGGTCCTGGATTCAAACCCGATTGACGAAAAAATAATTTCTCAAAAAAAATAAAATATATATATATATATATTATATATACTAACTGAAGAGATAGCCATGTTCCACATGAATTATCATATTATCCACAACTGAAAAAGAAACTGGATTGTATTATTTTCAATGGGGCATGTCGATCGCTATTCTTTTTTACTTTGAATCAACATGATTTAAGAATAGGAAATGCATAAGAGCCCGCGCGGGTTATTTGCGCGGGTTAACGACTAGTTACTACATAACATGCTTGCAGCCATTTTGGAATTACCTATTTGTTGAATTGCCTCTGAGAACAAATTGCGGATATTGAAAAAAGAAAGAGTGATAAGATAGAAGGAGAGGATTAGCAGTTCGAAAAAAGTAACGGAAACCCCACTTGCAATCTCGGCGGTTGGATACAAATCCAACGTGATCCAACACCATTTCTTCATCATATATAAGTACTTCACTCTTCTCACTTGAGAACCAACACAGCACAACACAAACCAAATCGACCAAATGAACGCCGGAAAATCGCCTTACCTACCACCCACCCAATCCTCCGCCGCCGCCGCTGCCGCCATGTTAGGCGATGAAGGTTTGGGCTAAAACCCACTTCAAATTGATCTTTAAATCGATCATCTGATGTGGGTTTGATCTTGATTTGGCCGATCTTTGATTAATTTTTCTGGGTTCCTCTGCAGGTGGGTTGTTCGGGAACAGCCACCTGACTGAGCCGCTGGACTCGGAGGTCAGGAGTCTGATGATGGCGAGAGAGAGGGAGAAGATGAAGATCCGGGAGGAGATCTTGCAGGGTGCGCTCTTGCGGCGGCGAGAGCTCGAGGCTGAAGTGATCTCCGAGTTGATGATGGAGACGGATGAGCTCAAACGCCGCCGCATTGCCGCCGCCGGAGAAGGGTTGTCGATGCCGGAAGTTAAGGCCGCCCCGCTCTCGAGCAAGCGTGAGATGTTCGGGTTGGCAGCTGCGGGAGAAGTTCCATTTCAGAGGCAGCCAGGAGCTGCAACTGCTTTTGCATCTGCTGCTGCTGCTAAACCAGAAGGATCTAGCAAAGGATATGTTATATCATTGGTGAGTCTTTGAAAATCAAACTATATTTTTATATTTGTTTTGGCTCTGTTTATACCTGAGACTCACAGTGACACTCACACTCACGCATCTACCTGTTTTGGCTCTGTTCATTATTCTTCTCATGTCACTGAATTTGGCTATTTAAATATGTTTTTAGTGTTGCCACTATTACAAAATTGTCATTCCTATTTCGATGTTTTGAGTGTGCGGATTGGTGAGGAAATAGTGCCCTGAGATCACGGGTTGTGCGCTATTATTATTAAGAGAAATATGGAAAGTTGCTATTTTGATTAATTTCTCTCTTGAAATGGTAAATTTTGTGTTAGATTGTATGAAAAACAGAATTTCAATCATGATAGAAAATTTGTGAAATTTTATGTTGTCGTTTATCCTCTACATGTATCGGTTAGAAGATTGGTCATGAGCGGCCTACCTATGTGTGTTTGAATTTTGGCAGTTTGCGAATGACATGTTGTACTATTGGTGAATCTTAAGAGAAATATGGAAAGTTGCTACGTTGATTGATTTCTTTCTCTTGGAATGGTGAATTATGTTTTAGCTTGTGTGAAAATACAAAATTTCAATCATGATAGAAAACTTGTGAAATTTTATGTTGTCGTTTATCTTCTACACGTAGAGATTAGAAGATTGATCATGAGCGGCCTACTTGTGCTTGTTTGAAACTTCGCGGTTGTTTTTTTTTTTTTTTTTTTTTTTTTTTTTTTTTGTTGCAAAGAATCTTCGCGGTTTGCAAATGACAAGTTGTACTATTGGTAAATCTTGAAAATAATTCTTAAAATTGGCTTATAGTCTTCATTTCCCTAGATTGTTTGGTTATGTCGCATACGTAGGACACACACTGACGGTGACATAACTGCATGTAATGAAAGAATTATGTGGGATTATTTGATGAGAGCAATTGATCTTAAGCGGCCAACCTACACTTGTTTGCATATTAGCATTTAGAAAACGACAAGTAATACCAATTACGAGTCTTGAAAACCCATTTTTTTTAATTGACTTACTGTCTTTACATTTTTAAATTTGTTTGTCATATTCTTACACACATGAACGTCTACAAGTAATGGAAAGGGAGGATCTTCTAGAATCTTTTATTTATTTAATACAGATTGATACCATTCTCTTGAAAACGGTGAAAGTCGTTAGACTGTGACAAAAACAAAATAACAATCATACAATCATGAAAGAAGACTGATGAATGGTTTTTTGTCGTTATGTTGTCGTTTATTCCTTCAATGGTACTGGTTAAAAGATCAATTAATCATGAGCAACATTACGTAAACGTGTTTGAATCTTAGCGGTTGACAAGGGATAAGTTATAGGACACGGTTAAGCCTCTTTAGGTTAATCCAATTCTTGTTGTAGGACACGGTTAAGCCTCTTTAGGTGCTCCATATCTCACTCTCCAGGCTTGTGCAGACTCTAAGCCTACCAATGAAGCTCTGCTTCCAATCTCCATTGGTGTTTCTGAAGACACCTCCAATTCATGCTTTATTGTTTTCAAACCTCACACAACCATCAACGTTCAGCTTAATTGACCTGTCACGGGAAGACTCCAATTAGTACCAGAATTATGGAGGTTAAAGAAGAAAAGTGCAGCTTTGAGAGGAAAGCTTCATGTGTGAGCTGAATCTGCATTTTGATTCTCTTCACATAAGTCATGTCAGTATCACAGGAGCCATTAAAAACGAAATAATTTCTTCTAATCCCAATAATCCAAGGAGTAGCAACAAATAAATCACAGTGATCATAACAAAAAAATCTCATCTTTCTTCTTGATATTAAGCAAGATACGATTATAAAGTCTCCATCTAGAGCCCTAGTAAAGCCAAGAATGACCCTATAGCATACCCCAAATGTTCTCAACTTTAGTACAAGTTCTGAAAATATGATTTTGGTCCAACATTTAAACCACAAAGGCTGCAAGTATCAATATCATTGAGGCCCCTTCTCTTTATACTAGCATTACACAACAGTTTACCATGCATAATAGTGGAAAGAAAGCTGATAATCTTGTTTGGGACTCTTAAGTTTCCAAATGCTTACCCAACCACCAGATGAACAATGTCAATCCTAATGGAGTTGTAGGCTGTAGCAACTGTGAAGGTTCCAGAACTGGAACCTTTCCAAAAGGAATAGTCCAGGGTAGCACTCAAAGAGCGAATAATGATACTATAATATCACTTTTAGCCTCTTCATCGATGAGATGCACAATGGGGTTAATGTCCAATGCCCATCCTCATTAATAAGGTCATAGACCTTCAAGTTGAGAAGACCAAGTTCAGAAGGAGGCCCCAGGGCTTTCTCCCCACACCACAAGTCATTCCACACATAATTATTAACGCCATTGACAATGCTCCATAGAAGATTATCTCTAAGGAAGGTTTTAGTCAACTAAATACATTTTTACACAGGAGAGCAGCCATCCTTGGCTTTAGCAGAACCTACATTGTAAATTTTAAAATACTTTTATTTTAATAATATTACACCAGAGTTCTTTTCCAAAGCTAACACGCCACCCCAACTTAGCAAGAAGAGGCAGGTTCAGAAATCTATCCTTTTTAACACCCAAACCACATCTCTCTTTAGATAGACAAACAATGTCCCAATTAACAAGTTGAATTTTTCTCTTCTCAGTCGGGTCCCCCCAAATAAAATCCCTGCAAATTTTATTAATCTTGTTGTACACACTAAAAGGGAGGGGTATAACCTGCATACTATAAGAAGAAAATGAAACAAGGACACTTTACAAAGCACCACTCTCCCTGCAACGGAAAACATTTCTTTTCCAACTAGAGAGCTAAGATTCATCTTGGTGATGATATCAGCAACATTATTCTTATTAAAGGTAAAGTAATACAATTGGCGAGCCTTGAAAATTCAACTATTTTTTTAAAATGACTTATAGTCTTTTACTTCTTTCAAATTTATTTGTCATTTTCATACTTAAAACACAAACTGACATTGACACATTTGCATGTAATGAAAAGGGGTATCCCTTTTTTAGAATCTCCTAGATTTATGTTGAATTAAAAGATACAAAGTTGCTATCTTGATTGATTTTTTTCCCTTGCAAATGGTGGAAGTAGGGTTAGATTGAGTGAAAAAAAACTAAAATCATGAAAGAAAACTCGTGAAATGGTGTGTTGTCATTATGTTGTCGGTTATCCCTCCAATCGTAGCGGTTAGAGGTCAATTGATCTCGGGCGGGCTTCCCTATGTATGTTTGAATCTTAGCGGTTAGCAAACGACTAGTTATATCATTGGTGAATCTTGAAAATCCAACTATTTCTTTAAATTGGCTCATGATCTTCCTTTTTCCAAGATTGTTTGGCTCTGTTCATACCTACCACGCACACACTGACATTTATACATTCACATGTAATGAAGGAATGTGATATTTAAGAATTAGAGTAAAACCTCGATAACCAAATGAATAACAATTCTATGGATATTGCAGAAAAAGTACCTATAACCTAATACACCCAAAAAAAACTCGGTTTCTCCAAAAAGACAAAAAAAAACTCGGCAACTTAATTCACAACAGACAAAAAGGATAGCTGTAGAATATAGCAACTAAGTCAAATGGCTTATCATCTCTTTAACAATCGAGTTGGTATACTTCTTCCTTTGTTCAACTCAAGAGGCGCTTCGAAAGTTTAATGATTCGAGAACTCAGGAAGGAAGCTTCTAGCTCCCTCGTCACACTCAACAACCAAGACGGAATGAGTTACAATTTTGATAAGCAAATAACCTTGTCAAATGAATATTTTTTTCCGATCCCCATTTTGACAAAGGGGCTAAATAAATAACCTCGTTAAATGCAATAACAATTTATATTTTCAATCAATAAAGACCCCATGTAGATACAAAATAATAATCATTAAAATTCATAACATATATATATATATATATATACTAAAAAAAATCCAATCAATAATTTTCATACAATAAGTCAATTATTAAAACGAAACAGCGCTCAAAGTTGTTTCCGTTTTCCTTGTACTAAAATGTATCCCACCGTAAGATCCAAACCAAACTTTTCCTTCACTCAAGCTTGCATTTTCTTTTTCGTAGAACTTGAATGTTCCTCGTATGCTCACATATGAATCTCCTTATTTGGTCTGTCAAAGTCGATTTTGTTGATGGTTTTGACTAGTGATTGGAAGCCACGGATTTGAATATTAAGAAAGATATTGTAGAATGGATTATTTATCAAACCAAGACTTTAAAACTATATGTATAGTTTGGAATGGGGGTTAGGTACATTTTCTAAGACTCGAAGCATTTGATACATGCATTCTTATTAGTAGTTTCAGATATGTACATACTAATTAAAATAATTTACTTAGTCTGCATATGTACAACTCTTTTGAGTTTCATCGATTGCAGTCTAAGAACATTTGTACATTAGATGTAAAATAAATAATCATACGAGAAAAATGTAAATGTGAAAAAAAATATCAACCGAATAAAATTTATTTATCGATAAACGAATTATATATATATTTATCAATAAGTAAATAATCTCACTAAGCCAAAAAAAGATTATAGTTCCAAGAATATTCGTTTATCGAGGTTTTCGTATGTTGAATTATTTGACAAGAACAATTGATCATGAGTGCCTACCTACGCATGTCTGGAAACTTAGCGTTTAGCAAACAACAAGTAATACGTCTTGGAAATACAAAAGTTGCAATCTTAAGTGATTTTATTGTCTTGGAAATGGTGGTATTTGTATTAAATGTGCATAAAAGAGAAAAATTGCAATCATGCAATACCCAGAAGAAAGAATACTCGTTAAACAGTATGTTATCGTTTTCCCTCCATTAATCGTAGCGGCTGCAAGATCAATTGATCCCGAGCACTACATGTGTTTGAATCTTAGCGGTTACTTACAAGGGGTCAAGAATACCTTTCAGATTCAAAGTTGTGGTTTAACTTGTCGCGTAATTATCCTTTAGGATTGGAATATATATAGTAATCTGGAACATTGTTTTGGACCAGCTTAGTAATCCATTTTGATACTCTTTTAGGATAAGAGAGTCAATGAGTGTCGCCAGAGCCTATGAAAGTGTATTGGGTGCATATTTTCCTAACTCTTGTCGCCTTTGTTCAAGAATTATGCTAGTTTGCTGTTGCTGATTATTGATGTTACCATGGTATGTTCTTAGCATAAGTGTAAACGATGCATGTGCCATCACATATATTCAGAGCTTATCCACCACAAAAGCTCGAATGAACTGTTTTGTTGTTCTAAATATAGATTCCCTAATGGATACAGAGCTAGTTAGGATTGGTCAACTTTATTGTGAAAAAACCCTTAGGGTTTGTGCAAAAACACTCAAGAACAAAGAAGAATAAACTAGAGAAGGATACCAAAAAAGAGAGAGAGAGAGAGAGAGAGAGAGAGAGAGAGAGAATTAATTGAACAACTGTAAGGCTCCTAATTGTGTGAATTAGGTAACTTAGAGTTTCATATACCCTTGTTATACAGAAGAAACCAACAGTCAAAATGATCCTCATACATTGAGTTAAATGACAGCATGTGCGTCACTATTTCTCTTATTTCATTTTCCGTCCTTCATTTATTGTAAGCTTAAGTATTATAAGAGACGCAGTTAAATGTTGAAGATGACTATAAACATCAGAACAAGTTTTACCCGGAGAGCTCATACTCAGATGTGTGATCATTAGGGCACCCATCTGCTCTAGGTAATGCCAGTCCTTCAAGGTGAACTCAAGGTGCAAGTGCACTTTTGTAGGAGATAATGAAAATGGAGTGGGCTTCATTAGAAGTCTGTTTTTACAGATCTTACGTAATTTCAATTGATTTGGTGTTTCATTTTATTTATTTCTTGGGTTATGTGAATATCCTTCTTTCTTTCCTGAATTTAGGCCACATATAATACTGCTTCTTACTCCTGTATTGTTTTTGTCTGATACATTGGTGTTTAAGGATGTTCATATATTGTGGAATGTATTATATTTTAGAAAATGTACTATTTTTGCCTAATAGTAGAAAAAACTCACCACATTAGAGGTACTGATATGAGGCGTTTGTTTTAACATATAAAAAAAATTCAGAAAACATAGATTTTGGAAGCAGACCTGATCACGCCATTCGAGGGGAATAGACATTGCATGGACCTTTTTTTTAGACTTACACATTGCATGAACTTGGTTAATCTTGATCTAATCGAGTTTTTTGGGAACCTTTTGAACCCTGTTACCACCATTTAGTTACTTGCTATTTGGATTAAATACTTCATCAGACTGCTGAATTCAGCTTTCAAGCAAACTCTAGCTTTTATTTTCCCTATACCACACACTCAATCTTAAGTGGTTCTTCCCTTTCTCCTTGTAATGCATTTTATCGGAAACCTTCTAGTGAGAATAGATTTCTTTTGCTCGTGAATATTTATGTTAGAAGTCTCTTCTGTGGCATTACTGTGATAAGATTCTCAAGTAATAAAAACGAAATGCATTGGTAATGAATTAGAATTAGGTGCAACATTCTGCCTCTTATCCCAATTCAATTAATGGTAAATCTTCATTTAAATCAGCTGTAATTACTCTTATTTGTACTATTAGGTTGCTATACTTTTTTCTTCTTGTCGTCGTTGATAATGGTTAATTATTCGATGCAGGCTAAGCCTACTACTCATATGGCTACTACTGTTGCTCCTGCCAAGCGCAAATTCGAAACCCTAATAACTAAAGGTGCTGATGCGGACAACAACACAAACAGAAACCAGAATGTGGAGTACAAGTGTAGACTATGCCAGGTAACCGCCACCTGCGAGCGAGGTCTTGTGGAGCATCTTAATGGGAAGAAGCACAAGTCAAAGAAACATGCTGGGAGGACACACATGGCTAATTTGCTTAAAAATGGCGGTGGTCTCATTACTATAAAGAGAAAGCCTAAGCATGCTAGGTTTGGCGGCGATGGGAACAAGATGAGGGGAGAAATAGAAGGAAAGGTGACTGATGCTGCTGAGCAGAAAAAGTGATGATGCTGATGAGAAAGGGATCGTCGGATGGGAGTGTTGTGAATGGGAGCGCATGAATTGCTTAATCTTCTTCTTCTAGAGCTTTTTTTATTCCCATCTCATCTCTAGAGTTTCTCTATAAGCTTTAATTAAATTTTATTTTAATGGTTTGTAAACTTGGAACATGAGCCTGAGTTTAAAGGGCTCAAAGATTTCTCCTCCATGTTTAATACAGTTGAATTTATCATATCCTTATTTTCAGACAAATTTGGTTTTGTTATTTCATAGTAGTTTTGTTATTTGAAAATTTTAGTGTTTGTGTGATGACATTAACTAGAGTCTCCTGTATGAAGATTGAGAAATATCGCAGTTCACAAAAATGAGCCTGTTGGTGGAGTTCTAACCTTAAGGCTTGTTTGGATAAAGTATAAGAAAGATGTGTATATGGCATATGGATCGTATTAAATGTGAACATGTTGCTTATGTGGTACACAAACGTGGTACATGAGACAACATGTATAATTTGCCTATATACATACCTCCTTATACCTTCCCCAAACAAGGCTTAAGAGTAATGATCTCAGTCTTGGACACTGGAATTCTGAACAACCACCTCGAAGTGCCATGTTTGTTAACAATGGCAATATCATGGTCAGACGCGTAACCACATTTGTGTGTAAGCCATTTACTGCAGTACATATCAAGTAAGTACTTAGTCAGAAGCTGCTCGGAGAGAAACTCCATGGTCTAATGGGTGAGATTTAAGACTTAAGGGTTTGCTCCATTGAGGTCTCAGATCCAAAATCTCATGGCAACCAATAATTCTCGGGGCATTGTGAATTTAGTCGAAGTGCGCGCAAACTGGTCCCGGTGGTCTTATATCCAAAATTCCACGGCGACCATTAATCTTTGGGCCACCGTGAATTTAGTCAAAGTGAGCGCAAGCTGTCCTGTAGGACTCAGATCCAAAATCCCACGGCACGGCCATCTCCCTCAATGATCGGAGAAAGCATGTGTTAATGATCACTCAATTTCATCAACTTTTATACTAGCTTTTATTTATGTCGCTCTACAGCTCACTGTGGTTCCGAACATCTGCATCATAAAACACACCTATCATGTTTGATTTTATCATATTAGTCATATGACTACTATGTCAAAGGATGATGCTAACAGAATATTCACGAAAATAATACCGGTGACGTGCATGTTTCACGAACAATGAGCATATGGAGCTACTCCAAACCACTGTCTCCTAGCCTTACAGAAAATAGCACTCTTGAAATTGCAATAAGAGCTAGTAGTAGTTCCTAACCCACCTGTGCCCATCACATTTAATTGGGTTCAAACCTGCTCGTCTAAATAAATGGGTTAATATTGCCCGTCCATTGAACCCGCATATTAAGAGGAGGAGGATGAGGAGGGGGGAACCCAACTTGTCTCCTTCAAAATTTTCATTATTAATTTTAGTTTTGAATTACATGTTTTATGAAATAAATCACCACTGAACTCTCTTATACCGTCGTGAGTGAAAAGCAACAAAAAAAAGAGAGAAAAACAAATTGTGAAAACTTCGCCTCTCGGTTTCAACAAGGGAAACAGAGAACCTCCAAGACGGTGGTTCTTCATCAGTTTTTAACTCAAGTTCCAACATCTCTGTTGCTGAATTCATATTTTGATTTGTCTGGTGCAGACAGAGTGGGCGATTTGTTGGGTTGCCGTCTTCTGGCGGGAAGAATATCCATATTTTGAACTTGAAGGGGTGATGGTGATGTTGATATGAAAGTATTGTTGTGGTTTTTCTGGTGACGGTGACATGGTTGGATCTTTAGGTAGAGATGGAGCTGGTGGTGGTAGTGGTAAGGATCTAAGGGTAGTTCTGCTGATGGTTGAGGTGGTGGTGGCATGCCAGTAGACAGTGCTGATGGTGGTTGTAATGGAGATAGGCTTTTGTAGGGTTTTGAATCATGGATGCGCAACGGAAACAATAATTAACCATGCAAAACCCTCCAAGGATCACAAGTCAAGAGACATAACGATGGTAAAGGAAGAAATCAATTAACACACCTTAGGGTTCTCCTTTGATGACTTCAAACGCGAATTGTGTCACGTTCTCTGTAGTTGATCCACGCCTAGAGTTGATTTCTAGATCTCCCACTCCTTGGTGCTAGCCCGGAAAGAGGAAGAGGAAGAAGAATCACGCAAAACGAGACCAACAAGGGAGGTCTCGGCCTCCTTGTGGTCGACGGGGACGGGCAGCGGGCTAGGGGGCGGCGAGCTCCTTAGCTTGCTTTCTCTCTCTCCTTTTTTTCTTTCACACGCAAGTTATGATCTAAAGAATCATAAGTGTGGGAAGGAAGGAAGGAGCGTCCTTTATATAGTCCGACAAATCCTTGCCAACTACCTAAAAGACTTATTCTAGTCCTACTAGAATTCAATTTAGTCCTTTCCACTACAACAAATTCTGCCTCCGTTGACAGAAAAAAATGTCGCTAGAAAGGCCAAATATGTCAGTAGAAATTCTACCGACAAATAATTTTTTGACGGAAAATGGTCACTACAAGTCGGTCGTTAGTATTAAGGCCGACAAATCTCAATTACGTCGGCAGCAAAAAAAAAAGCGACATCATTTTTTGTCGACAGTTTAAATCTAACAACTAACCTTTTCTGTCGCTAGTACAACTACCGACAAGTAAATTTAGTAGTTTATGTAGATGAGTGACAAAATTATTTGTCACCAGTTGATATGTTTCTCACTATTGCATCTTCATGGCGACACACATGTTTGTCGCCAGTATCACGACCAAATAAAAAAAATACATGCACCAAAATTCCAAACATGAATCATAAACATGCACAATTGTTCGTAAAACCATAATCAACAAGCCATAACTTGGTGTTTTACATAAAAAAAACAAAATGGCCTACATGATTAGTGTTTTGCAACAACTACTAAGAGTACATCACCAATGCAACTAGTCGTATTCCACCATATGGTGGAGTCGTACACACAGGTTCTAGTTAACATCAATTACTAATAATAGTCATATTTTACCATATCTTTGTTCTGTTCTACTATCTAGCTAGGATATGTTGTAGTAAACAAAACTCGTGTTCGTCATGATATCGCTCCTGCTCCTGCTCTGCTCCTGCTCCGTTCTACTCTCTAGCTAGGATATGTTGTAGTCATATTTTACCATATGATAGAAATGCTCTTTCTCCTGCTAGGACTCTAGACGGGACTGCCGCTAGCCCCTCTGCCACCACAAGGCTAGAATAATACAGGATAAAGTAACATAACTTAGAACTGCATAACTTGAATACTCTGAAGTACGCAGATGTTAAAATCAAACAATATTTAGAAATTGTACTGACCGATTCAACCGGAGATCTGGACCTTGATCGTGATCTGCAAAGGATTGGAAAACAATTCAATTGAGTAACCCATGTTGTTTAGGACTTTTATCCAATATATCTTGCTTGCAATGTTAGGATTACTAACAACTACCAAGGTTACCCCTCTAGGGAATCAAGTTCTGACAATGATAACAAAAAAGTAGATGGCCCAGTTCAACAGATGAGATGCAAGACTTCAAAAAACCACAAGGTAATAGTACTACGGTATATGCAAACACCTAGGAGCCACAATGCAAGAACAGGTCCGTATCCACAGGGTTACACAAAACCAAGTGGAACTGCTGCACACCATCAATCCATAGGAATCAGTAGAACACTGAACCCATCCATAATAATCAATAGAGTACATATCATCAGAGCATTAATAAGAACTTCAATCACCACTTAAAAATATGTAAATGTGTGTATATCCCAATTGTTAGCAATAAAACACTAAACATTAAGTCCACATGGACACCAAAGCTCTTCATTGATATTAAAAATCCAATGACTCCAATGTTTCAAATGGGATATCCAACTCGGCTGGTAGTAAAACTACGTTTCTTCTCGGGTGTAGTAAAATCATTCAGGAACAAGGGTACACCAAAAGATGAGAGGCTGGGTGCAAAGGATTTTTTTTGCAATAGGCAATTCCCAACTTGAAAGTATATATAACTGTAGTACATTCTGAATATGGGATTAGGGGTATATAAGATTGTCTTGGACAACTATTTTTTGGTATGTACAATTGGAGATTTAGCTGTTGACTGCTACGAGCCTACAATCAAATAGAATGATATTGACATATACTCCATACTGGCACCACTTGACCGAAAATTACAAACTGTTACTACCAAACACCTTTTAACTACGTTCCCCTCCTAGGTCACTACTCTAATGAGAATGCTTCACTTTCACACCCCTATACAACCACTCTCTATATGCTCATCCTAAATTGTATTGATTTTTTTGAGGAAAAAGTTGTGTTATTTAATAACCTAGAAGGTCGGTCTCTCTACTTCTCTTACCTCCAGTACCTAGTTGGGCAGCCACGCAGACAAAAATATTTCAATAAAAATGTCCCTCATTTCCTTTCTAGTAGAAAAACCACTTAGAAAGATCTTTGAACAAAATGCATGGGTTGTAGTTGTAGAGGTACAGAAAAATATTCAAATTCCAATAATGGTGACGAGGTACTTCACATGAATGAACACAAATTGTTCCTCTCAAACTCAAGGGAGGGAAGGACTCTAAATTGGATTAGTTAGAAACCTATGCTTGAGAAACAAATATAACTTATCTCATAATCAAATATCTTTAACACTGGAATCAGTTGGTGAGAAGAGAAAGTGTTCAGTTAGAGAAGAATGTCACCTCCTGAATTGTGTATAGCCAAACATGAATGAACTTTGTCAAATGCGGTTTAGCCAACAAGTGTTCAATCTGGTTAAATCGGGGTTGAAGACATCATCTCTACTATATGAAAGGAGGAAAATCATTTCAGAGCTACTGGTTTTCATTGAAGACCCATATACTTCATCAAAAAGATCGGTTTAGCGGGGCTAGTCTTCATTACCGACCCTATTTCATGTATATGAAACTACACAATCTTTCATTTACAAAGTGAATTTGATTTTTTTACCTATTTCAAATAAATGAACCTATTCAAACTACTATAGAAAGAACTGATTTCATGACTTAAGAGAGCCAAAATTGTGGAGTTTGACTACTTGTACTTGTGTGCACTAAATCAAGTATTGAAGAGGCATGCACCATTGACAATTCTAAACATACGAACCTTTGACTTCACTGCTGACAATTAATTTGGAGAAACAGAATTACAATAAAGTGAATATTGACTGATGCTGCCAATCGTGAATCTGGATCAAGAGAAAACAATCAATATGTTATGTGAAAGGAACTGATCGTTGTCTAAAAGGATCAATGGCAGTACATAGTGGAAATATGCCAATTAACCTATTATTGATGTCCAGTACCACACATCTTTTGAAGTGCATATTGATTGCTTTTCTTGCCCTGTTGTCATCAGACTCCATGAATAAGATTGCCACAAGTGATGGTACGAAATTGGTTACACCTCTATGCATCAATGGCCTCCGGACGTAGAGATTAAGGTAATCATGTGCATTTAATTGTGGTCTATGTAAAGATATTAAACTTGATAGAAACATCACTCACCAGTGCATCGAAGTTTTCACCAATCTGCCTCCAATACTTTTCTTTGGCACCCTAGCTTTGCCTCCCAAGAAGTTTAATAGAGCAACCTGCTTAGGGAAATTATGGCCAATTATATTTCATCTATATGGAGATGATCCATTGTACAAAATCATAACTGCTCGAGAGAATAAAGATACAAAGGATTCATGAGAGAAAAAAAACAAATGACTAACTAAAACAAATTAATAGAACTTGAACTTACCTGCAACAACTGTAGAAATTGAGAGGAAAACTTGTAGAGGCCACTGACATGACTGTTCAAGGAAACTGAAACACGCGATTGTTCCATTCAAACCCATAGCGCTGGGGTGCAAAAAACGCTTTAAGGAAAGCATTCGTTAACGCAATCCTCTTCTTCTCTCAGTTCGTCAAGTTGGTGACAGGTTTATGATTTAATGTTCTGTTTGTATTATTTCTGCAGATTATTTTCCAACAGGAATCCATAACCCCCTGTCCATGGTGATATTTATGTTAGTCCTCGTCAGTAATTAAATGATGTGAAACTTCAAAAGAACCGGGTATACAAGTACCCACTGTCAACAAATATACTAAAAATATTTACAGATCCTTGAGCATTATTATTGAATCATTGAGGTTTCACTTTCTTCTATGTCCATTCAAGAGAATTAAGAATCCACCTGACAGATGATAGGATGACTCATTTTCTTCCACTAAGAACACACATGGCTCTTCAGCAAAAAAAATATACTGCACAGTGATAACCATTGCCAGGTTCTGATTCGAGATTTTCAATAGAAAGCCTTTCCCAGTGTAATAAAAAAGTTGACAATAGAATACAATGCATATTAAATCCCACTGTTTTCATTTCCTATGTTGAACACATTCAAAATTCAACTTGAGCAAAGCAGTTGCAGATGTAATAGTTTACAAATTAACATGTTATGAGGCCACATGAAAAGATATTTATCAATAAACTATCCATGGTGATGTATCATCTACATTATATCATGTTGAAATCTAGTTTGTGTAATCGACGATTCCCCTTTGTACCTACACAATAAATTTATCATCAATCATAGTCAACGATATCAGGATAGAAAAATAGGGACCACTGCTTATTCTAATTATTCAAAATAAGGAGATAATCAGCAATACTCTATAACAGAACTTGGGATGCTGCTCAGAGTGTCACACTACATGCCATCTTGAACGCCATTCGGTTCAGATATGGAATGACTCCACAACTGCTATGGGGTGGTTTTATTAGGGGTTGAATTCACTTTGTAAGAAGAATCATAACTTGCATCACCCTAGCCAGGGGCGGACACAGATCAATAGAGTATAAAATATTGGGGAAAGAAATAGAAGAAAAATGTTGAAGAACACCCAAAACTAATTTCACAGTCGGAAGTCAGCAGGGTCGAGGAAGAACACAAGACAACCATGCTTCTAAAATAGACCCATGGAAAGACCTGGCACCGCCTCTGAAATTTTAGCCATCTCCCACCAATCAAAACGAAATACACTATCAAAATCAGTGTGAATTGTTTGAATTCAGAGGGGGGGGGGGGTGAGGGAACGAACCTGGTCGAGAATGAAACACCACCAGAAGGAATTGAGAGATTTGGGCCCTCAATTGCAATGAGCGACAGAGCATTCGGGACTGAAACAACACCGTAGATGGACTGATTTCTCTCTCTCTTCTCCCTACAGAGGGATAGAAGAATTGGCCCTCAAATACAGATCTATCGAGGGATACACCCAATCTACTGAATACAGAATTGGGTTATGCTAAAAGTAGAAGAAATGGATACACCCAAACATATAATCGAAGCACCAATAAGCTACAACTGACCTGCAAAGCGAAAAAATTGGTGTTCATGTTCTGAGTATTCGATAGAATGTGAACCACTTGAAGCCACATGTCTGGATTGTTTTGCAGGTCACGCAGAATATGGTCAGCAGCCGTCCTCTACACAATCAACCACACGAGCAAAGCATATCGTTAGTCCGACGGTCAATGCAGCCATAATCATACCCAAATTAAACGAAAAAACGATGAAACCTAGCCTCACAGACTCAGATTTACACAGCGAGAACGAATTCCATAAACGAATTCACTATCTCCATCCCCAATCTACTATACCAGAGCACGAACTAGCGAACAAACGAAATCGCACAGAAGTTGAATTGGAGGCCATAAGGTGTCACCTCTTCCTTAGATCCGGTGTCGTAGAAGGCAACGGCAGTAGCCAGGAGGAGACTGAGCCGTCGCTGGCGGCGGCGACGATGAGGTCGGGGTTAGGGTTTGGGGAGGGGGGAATACGGTTCCCGTAGTCCATCGTCACCATCTCAGTGAGTCTCTCCGACGGTGTGTGTGTTCTGATCTCCACACCATCTCTTCCATCGTCACCATCTCAGTGAGTCTCTCCGGCGGGTCGAGAGACGATCGTGGATTGAGGGGGAGAAAGAGGAGTTTCTGAGTCTAACTGTGCGTGTGAGGTTGAGTGTTAATTCTCGTAATTGTTTTTTTGATATATGATTGAAACTGTTTCTAAATTTTTTAATTCCCTCTTACAATTTGGAATGGTGGGAAACACCAATTGTTTACCCTCCAATTTTTAATGTACTTTTTTGGCAGGAGTTGACAATTGAGTATGTCACTATATAATTAGTTGTCAAAACTAAACAAATAGTCACAATCATAGACTAATTTTTTGGGTAGAATAAACTAAAAACCAAAAGGTCGACAAAAAAATCATATGCATCGACAAAAACAAATATTGTCGACTAATCGCGCAACTAGCTACATAAAACCGTCTGTCGACAAAAAAACTGTCAACAAAGGTCATATTTGTTGTAGTGTTCCTTGCAAATTAGTCCCTACTAATTTTGCAAGGTTTTGCAAAGTGATCCTTCTAATTAATTAATCCAATTAATTAATTCCCAAATTTAGTTCAACTCTATCTAGCGTGTGACCCCATAGGTTCTATCTAGTTGGTAGCAACTATTTGCTAATATGGAGCGGTTTCTAGCAAAACATCCATTCTAGCCAACTAATAGAATAGTTATCTTGACAACCTTTGTACAAGTAATTGTCTCATCCCTTTGTCTCTACATCCGGATTGGACACGAGACATACAAGTCACACTCGTACATCCAATCCACAGTTTCTCGATCCATGTGAATAGCCTTATTCGTGCAAATAACATTAATATCCCATATTGATTTATTTGAGTCTGGCCAGACATTCTATAAGCACTATCTCTCCAGTGGCCTAGGATATTTGCTCCCGTTATGTGGGAGGGAAAAATTCTATCTACGTCCACTACGATTTCTAAGCTTGCTTCTTATTGTATCCGGTACACGCCTTTATACCTACCCAGTTACGGTGTAGCGTTTAACGCTACCAAAATCACAATAATCCACAACTAGAATATCTAGTGACTTCAAGTCTAAGGATGACAATACCATTGCACCGCGAGAAGCGCTTGTGACTCAACATAACGTGTATGTAGCCTTCTCGGAGATGGGTCAATCCAGTGCGCCATTACACTAATGTACACCTATGTGTTGGATCATGATATGTCCATATCAATTAAACCCCATACTAGTCTATAGATGATTGTGCCATTAATCATTATAATGGACTAGGGATATTTAAGATAAACAACACAATTGTAAATCTAAGGACTTCATTATATTAAATATCCAACAAATAATAAATGAATTTTCTAGCCACAAATAAATTCATACTAAACTAGATTGCCTCTAGGGCATCTATTCCAACAGCTTTAACATTTGGCTTTGATTTCTTAAATTTAATGGTTAGTTTTTGGTCAGTTCAATTTGAGCAATGGTGGGGGGAATGATTCTGGTGGTGGTGCCTTTTTTTAGCAAGTCCCAATTCCACTTGGGCTATATGGGCAGGCATAACAACCAATTCATTCAAAGGATGTTAAATGGGTTAGACAGGTTGAACCATTTGTGCTTTAACCTGTTTAAAAACAAGCTCACCCGCTCGTTTGACAACTCTATTCATAGGTTAAGAAATGAGGAAGTGTCAGCGGTTAACCGGTTTACCGGCCCGGCTGACTGAGGAGCACCGATCCTAGTTCGGTTCGGGCTTGGAGTCAGCCGGACCGGTTTCAGTTTGGTTCAAATATTGGAATCGGCCCGGTCCACGGTACCGTACCTCTATAACAAGGCCAACCAGTAGGTTTATAATTTATATTTTTTTTGTACCTCTTTTATTACTTGTTGGCTGGAAAAAAAAGAACCTCGTGAAGATTGATAATTTATTTCCTATCACCTCTTTTTTGAACTTGTAACTTGTAAGAAACTTGTAACATTTATTTATACATATATAATGTGGGTCGGTTCTGGACCAGTTCTGGGGCAATCTTGGGGCAGTTACGGTCCGGTCAGTCCGGTCTTGGTCATTACAGGGGCCTGTTTGGGCCGGTCCCGCAGTCCATAAAATCTCAGACCGGCCCGGACAACTAACATACTCAGTCCTGGGCCGGTCTTGAGCCACACTGGTCCCAGTCCGGTCCGGTACATTGCTCACATGGGCCAATTCAGTCCGGTTTGGCAGTCTGCCGACCCACTTGACAGCTCTAGGAAAAAATATGTTTCACGAGCATCATCCCAAACTACAGTTAGAACTCGCCCCTAACTAATCTATTTTTGAGAATTACATCATACATTTGGGTTCGAACAGGGACCTCGTGCCGGGGTTTCAAACGCTCTACTACTGCGCTAACACTCATTTGCACCCCTTAACTAATCGTTGCAGCACAATATAGTGAATTGGTAAACTGAGCTACCATGAAACGTCTGCAAACTTCATTCAGCACACACCACATACTATCAGCTTTCTTCACGTGAACTATCTTTTCAAAAAAAATACCAGTGGATGGATAACATGACACAAAGTTGGATTTGTATAAAATTATTTGTCTTCTACTTGGTATTATTGTGCACAACTTCACATGTATTGTAGTACAACGGTGATTTTAGATGATCGTAAAGCATTGTAGTGCGATAGTACTACTAGACTAGTAGTGTGTAGTTCCCTCTGTATAAAGGAACATTCCCTTAGTTAAGAGTCATCTCTCTTTTACACTAGTAAGTGTGTAGTTCCTTCTGTATAAAGGAACATTCCCTTAGTTAAGAGTCATCTCTCTTTTGCATCTTCTTATCTCTAGTACTGCGTTCTCTCTACTAATATCAGATTTGAGAGTCGAAAAAAAATGTGTGTTCCTATTTCACTCAGGAATGGTAGAATTTCAAAAATAGGGAAAGAATCGTGGAGTTCTATAGTATGCTTCCATGTGATTGTGCTCGACGAGTTTACTAATGTGGCAAGAAGATTCGTCCTTTATTTACAACAGGGAGACTGGGAGAGGGACCTGCCCTATGGGGTCAGGAGCAATTGCTCTCTACTTGCTGATACAATGTCATTCTCACTGAATCCAATTCTGGACGCAAGCAATTGGCATCTAAGCGCGATGATCATATTATGATGCCAATTGGGTGGCCATGAACCAAATAGATGTGTCGTCTAGAGTTGGGGACGTAGTATAAAGCAGGATGATAGGAAGAACCAATACAAAGTATGAGGAACATAATTCCTCATAAGAAAATTCGTACTTATATACTAATAGAGTTTGGTCATTGGTGTGTTTTTACTGATTCAATGAGTAATTTTAGCGGACTAGCAGCCCGTAGATAAGCAAAGATTGAAAAGTTCGTGTTCCTTCCCAACTTACTTTTGTATCATCTACAACTCTGTTGATTTGGTGGAGAGTGACTTCAGCCACGGTTTAATGATTTAATCCACTGGTATACAACAGAGAAAGTGTCTGCATGGGTTAAAGACAAAAAATAAACTTTACTGGTACTACATTTGTTTCTCTGAATCTTCTTAGTGCACTGTTCAATGAATCACTTAGTAAAACAATGACCCTCCAAAGGAAAGATTCAGGAGAACTAGATCTAGTTTGAGTTATGCTGCAAAGTTGGGCGCTGTGACAACCTGGGAGCGGTTGACTTTGACTATGACATCAGCTATCAACCTACAAAGAAGCTCGGAAAATAGATTGGGAGGTAGAGATATTTGTGATACATCATGCTAATGGTATACAGTTCTAGTTGTGCAATAAGAATGGAGATCGTTTACTTGGCGTATCAAACATGGCAGAGGTTTAAGTTTTCTTGATGCATGTGTGATGCTGTAAACTAAAAGCATTGCGAGTTCTCAGTCGGCAAGCTCAGTAGGTGGAGCCATAACCGTCCCAACCATTCTTGCTTCTCTGACTGGCCATTGCCAGTTCCATCCTATTCCTGACAAATGCTCCAGGGTTTGACCATTGTAGACTTGATGAAATTACCACTGCATCTGCATCAATCATCAGTAAACTACAAAACATTTCATTCCAGATGAGAACTGATATGCCCATTCAGGGAATAAACTACGAAAACTCCAGTGATCTATATATGGACACAACACAGTTAGTTTTTGGGTATATATTAGTTCTTTCTCACCGTGGATAAGGACCAACAAGGCTATAAGTTTTGAAATTGATTAGTCAACACCACACTGCAATTCATACGGTCATACTCTGACCGTCTGGCGCAAATGCTAGGAAGCATGGACACCCCCAAAATTGAGGTCATGCCCGTGTCGGACACTCGTACGACACTCCAAAATACGTGTCCGGCAGGCGTGTTCGGGTATAATGGAGAGTTTTATTAGACTGTACACTTGGGGAAACACTTAAGGGACATGTCAGCGACGACAACAGACGTCCCTTTGTGTTTATTTTGACTTCCACACGGGTTGTTTAATGAAAATTTTAAACTTTAAATGGGTTAAAATGTAATTAGGCAAAAGTAGGATAAAATATATTATATTATATAATGATTGAAATATATATATATATACATATATGTACACACACATATATATATATATATTAGAATAATGTTCATGTATCCCTGTCGTGTCATCTACTAATTTGTTTGAAAATGGCATATTTATGTCTGTTCCCGTATCATATCAGACACTCATATCTCGATCCGTGCTTCTTAGGTTTGCGCTTTACTTTGGAAGGTGCCGCATCTCTCATAAGGCTAGCCAGTGGTAAAACCTGTTGGAAAGATTTAGGTGTATTAAGAAGAATCTGAAAACAGAAAGATTAACAGAAGTAATTAAAATACAGAAACAATAAACACTTACAGATGGTTAACTTGCCGAACGCAGAAGCAAGATAGAAGACAGTCTCGTTGTTCATGAAACGATCTCCGTGAAGTAATATTTGCCCCCCACAGTTGGTTGTGCTTCGTTTTATTTATTTACAGACACGGGCAAATTTACTTCCCAGGATGAAAGTCTTCACGTACTGCAGACGAAAGCACAATCTGCAGTACCGGCGAACCGAACTTTGTTTTGAGAGAAACTGGTAGTGAGTGAGTGAGAGAGAGAGAGAATTGTTTGCTGGAGTTCGGATGGAAAAACGGAGAGAGGAAGGTTCCTTTTATAGGCAGGGAGAGGAGCAGTTACACAACCGTTTGTGACTGTTCAAATTTGAACAGTAACGGTTGTAACTGTTCCAAAAGTTACAACTGTTGAAGACAGTTAATAACTGTTTCGGGTTGGACTGTTAACATTGATTATTAACGGGCTGGACTGTTAATTCCGTTAATATTAATTATTAACGGGCTGGATTAAAAAATTGTTTTCTGGCCCAAAAAGATAAAGCCCAACCAACCACCACCCACCGCGCCACGTCACGGCCCGGCCCGGCCCGAACCCGAACCCGAGACCGAGCCGAGCCGAGCCGGCCGGACGGACGGCGGCGGCGGCGCGCGCGCGCGCGCGTGTGGTGGTTCGACCATTGTCTAGGTCCTCTCTCCTACACAAAATGTGTATCACCCAAAGGGCGTGCCCTTAGTACTCAACCTTTGAGTAGATGAACTACTCTTCTCTTCCTCATTTCCAAGATGTGGGTGCATTTAAAATTGAGCATTTGAAGTGGCCAACTTCAACGCCTAATTTCTCATTCACCCGTTAATGGTTTTCGACGTTTGGGATCTTGAAACGATCCCCTTGTTACCTAGTTTAATAATATGTTAACGTTGATTCAAGTTCTTAGTTATAACTTGACCGAAATTGGGTAACAAAAGCATGGTTCGAAAACCATTTTACAACAATCCCCCACATGAATGACAAATTAGCGTTTATGCTGAAAGTGTCGATCTCATTTGTGGATTTCTCTCAGTGGTAATTAATTGCCTAAGGAAAGGTGGTCATAGACTTTGAACCTTTCCATTAGTGAGATACTATAGGGTATACTGGCTAGACAGTGTGCGAAGCGCTTTGAACTGCTTTGCCGTGTCGTATACCTTGTCGATAGTAACCACACAAATAAATACCGAAACATAGTTGGTTCTCATGGTTGTGTTCATTTTGGCCTTGAAACACTTTGCCTGGTTTTTCATGAGTAGTCTTTAGAGGAGTGTAGCCTTTTTCATCCTCCTAGAACCGGCCCCAGTTCCTACTCACATAGGTGAGACACATTTAAGGGTATCAATCCATACTCTTCTTAACATGTGACCTCATTAAAAGCATTGCTTACCCTGGTCCTATCACTCTTCGTCCTAGGAATGGGATTCAAACGTTGTTTCATTTTATGAGTGATTTTATATTTGCACAAATAGTTAGGTTGTCTCTTTTGAACCTAGTTCTTGGGATCTCCAGTCACCTAGGTTGGGTTTGCCGCTATTGTGCAACTCTTACGAGATAGGCTTTAGCCTCATTCCTCTCGACGAACTTGCAACCAACTCTCTCGATAGACCTTTGGTCAGCGGATCCGCTATATTTTCCTTTGACTTTACGTAATCGATCGATATTATCCCTTGTGAGAGAAGTTGCCTTATAGTATTGTGTCTTCGACGCATGTGTCGAGACTTACCATTATATATACTATTTTGTGCCTTTGCTATTGCCGACTGGCTATCGCAGTGAATGCATATAGCAGGCACCGGTTGCGGCCATATCGGAATGTCTTCGAGGAAATGACGAAGCCATTCTGCTTCTTCCCCTGCCTTATCTAATGCTATGAATTCCGATTCCATAGTAGATCTTGCAATGCACGTCTGCTTTGAAGACTTCCAGCATATTGCCGCTCCTCCGAGTGTGAATACGTTACCACTCGTGGACTTGGAATCTTTTGTATCAGATATCCAATTCGCATCGCAATATCCTTCTAGGACAGCAGGATAGTTGGAATATTGTAATCCTAAGTTTTTGGTGTATCGTAGATACCTTAATACTCGGATCAATGCTGTCCAGTGATCCTTTCCAGGATTACTAGTAAAACGACTGAGCTTTCCAACTGCTTGTGCGATGTCCGGCCTTGTACAATTCATTATGTACATCAGGCTTCCTATTATTTGCGCATACTCAAGTTGTTTGATTGCCGAACCGCGATTTTTGGCGAGATGCATGCTTGTGTCGACTGGTGTTTTTACTTGTTTGCCGCTATCTTTGTCAAACTTTTCGAGAACTTTCTCGATATAGTGAAACTGAGATAATGCATACCCTGAGGACGTCTTAGAAACCTTGATTCCTAAAATGACGTCAGCCACCCCTAAATCTTTCATATCAAAGCTTGTCGACAATAACCCTTTGGTGGCACGTATTACTTTCTCGTTGTTTCCAAAAATCAACATGTCATCAACGTATAGGCATATGATGACACACCCATCAGTGTTTGTTTTAGAATATACACACTTGTCGCATTCATTGGTTTTAAAACCATTTGTTGACATAACTTTGTCAAATTTTTCATGCCATTGCTTGGGTGCTTGTTTTAATCCGTATAAGGATTTCTTTAGACGACAATATTTGTTTTTGCTTCCTGGAACTTGAAACCCTTCAGGTTGTTCCATATAAATTTCTTCTTCTAGTTCTCCATTTAGGAATGCCGTTTTAACATCCATTTGATGAATTTCAAAATTAAAAATTGCTGCAATTGCAACTAGCATTCGAATGGATGTTATTCTAGTGACCGGGGAATAAGTGTCGAAGAAGTCTAAACCTTCCTTTTGTTTGTATCCTTTTGCGACAAGTCTAGCTTTATACTTGTCAATGGAACCATCCGATTTAAGCTTTCGCTTAAATACCCATTTGCAACCTAATGGTTTGCATCCTTGAGGAAGATCAACTAATTCCCATGTATTATTATGGAGAATTGATTCGATTTCGCTTTTTACTGCTTCCTTCCAATAGGGTGCCTCAACACTTGACATAGCTTCTTTGTAAGTTGCGGGATCATTTTCTACCATATAGGTAAGAAACTCCGGACCAAATGTTTTAGGAGCCTTTTGCCTTTTACTTCGTCTAGGCTCTTCTTCTAAGTTTTCTTCAAAAGCTATGTCATGCGCCCGCTTATAAGATAATTGCGTTTTCATTTCCTTATAAGGAAAGATATCCTCAAAGAATGACGCATGTGCTGATTCGATGATGGTATTCTCATGAATATCCGGAATTTCCGATTTATGAACCATAAAGCGGTAGGCGCTGCTATTTAATGCGTATCCAATGAAGACGCAATCAATTGTCTTTGGACCTAACTTTACCTTTTTAGGTAATGGAGTAGCTACTTTTGCAAGACATCCCCAAGTTCTTAGATGCTTGTATGCGGGTTTACGCCCTTTCCATAACTCGTATGGAGTTTTGTCCATTTTCTTTTTGGGTATTCTGTTAAGAATATAATTGGCTGTTAATAGCGCTTCCCCCCACAAGTTTTGTGGTAGACCCGAACTTAAGAGTAATGCGTTAAGCATTTCTTTTAGGGTCCTATTCTTCCTTTCCGCCACTCCATTTTGTTGAGGCGTATATGGTGCTGAAGTTTGATGGATTATTCCATTTTCAGCGCATATAGTTGCGAATGGAGAATCGTATTCTCCTCCTCGATCACTTCGAAGTATTTTAATCTTTTTGTTGAGTTGATTTTCTACTTCGGCCTTGAATTGTTTGAAAGCATCCAATGCTTCATCTCGGCTATGTAACAAATAAACATAGCTATATTTGGTACAATCATCAATGAAGGTAATAAAGTACTTTTTGCCGCTTCTTGTTTGAACAAACTTTAAATCACAAATATCGGTGTGAATAAGTTCAAGAGGACTTGTTGTTTTTGTACCAATCGGTTGAAACGATTGTCTTGTCATTTTTGCCTCTACACATATTTCACATTTGTGATTTTCATCGATAGAACTTTTTGGAAGATGATCGGTATTCATTAATTTACGAATTGAGTCGTAATTAACATGTCCTAATCTTCCATGCCATAAACAAGATGAAGAAAGAGAAGACTCCGACAAATAGTTAAATATTGCTTTCTTATTCATTGCGGAAACAACCATTACATTGAGCTTGAAAAGCCCATCCTTCAAGTAACCCCTTCCTACATACTCCCCATTTTTGGTTAATACAAACTTGTCGGATTCAAAGACAAGTTTGAAACCCTTTTTGCTAAGTACAGAACCTGAAACAAGGTTTTTCCTAATGTCGGGGACATGTAATACATCATTAAGTACAAGTTTCTTTCCGGACGTCATTTTGAGAATCAACCGTCCCTTTCCTTTGACTAAGGATGTGGCCGAGTTACCCATGTAGAGTTGTTCCTCGTTCTCGACTTCTTCATATTCGGCAAACATGTTCTTGTCGGCGCAAATGTGGCGAGTAGCCCCGGTATCAACCCACCATTCGTTTGGATTTCCTCCGGCGAGATTGACTTCGGAGATTACGGCGGCAAAGTCTTTATCATTGTTGCCTTCGGTGAGGTTTGCTTCCGGCTTCTTGCCCTTGAAAGTATTTCTCCTTTTGCGGCAGTCCTTCTTCATGTGACCGACTTTCCCACAAATGAGACACTTTCCCGCGAACCTCTTTTTCTCGTAAGGGGCACTTGCCTTCCTCCTTTTGTGATTGTTCTTTTCTGGGCCTCCCTCCACAATGTTGATCCTTGAATGATAACTTGTTGAGGGTCTTTCGTCGGCGATCCGGTTTCCTTCCTCAATGCGTAGGCGGACAATTAGTTCCTCCATCTTCATCTCTTTGCGCTTGTGTTTCAGGTAATTCTTGTATGCTTTCCATGCGGGTGGAAGCTTGTGAATCATGACTGCAACGAGAAATTCCTCGGGCAGAATCATGCTTTAGGCTTGCACATCATGGATGAGGCATTGGAATTCCTGAACCTGTGACATAATAGATTTAGAATCCACCATCCTAAACTCCATAAAATTTTCTACTACAAATTTCTTGGCTCCCGCATCCTCTGTTTTATATTTCTTTTCTAGGGAAAGCCATAGTTCTTTTGCAGTTTTTACAGAACAATAGACATTGTACAGTTGATCGTCTAAGCTATTGAGAATATAATTTCTGGCAAGGAAGTCAGAATGCTTCCAAGCGTCAATAGCGACGAGTGCTTCTTTATCTGCGTTTGATGGAGTTTCAGGCGCATCATCCCTTAGGTATTTCTCCAAACCTAAGGTGGTGAGATAGAAGAGCATTTTCTGCTGCCAACGCTTGAAATCAATCCCCGTGAACTTTTCGGGTTTTTCTGCCGTCACTGCGTTGAGCGGTACAACCTGGTTGGTAGCCGCTGTCGCCATGTTAGACGGATTAGCCGGACGAGTTTCAGTCCCAGTTTCTGACATTGCTGAAGATACAAATGTCTCAGCAAACAGAAAGAAAGTAGAAGAGAAGAGTACAGAATGAAAACAATACTGTAAACTAATCTAAAAAAAATACTGTTAAAAATTCTGTGTAAAACAGATTCTTTTAAACACCTATAGAGGTATTACTTCACGATTGTTGGAAAGATTTAGGTGTATTAAGAAGAATCTGAAAACAGAAAGATTAACAGAAGTAATTAAAATACAGAAACAATAAACACTTACAGATGGTTAACTTGCCGAACGCAGAAGCAAGATAGAAGACAGTCTCGTTGTTCATGAAACGATCTCCGTGAAGTAATATTTGCCCCCCACAGTTGGTTGTGCTTCGTTTTATTTATTTACAGACACGGGCAAATTTACTCCCCAGGATGAAAGTCTTCACGTACTGCAGACGAAAGCACAATCTGCAGTACCGGCGAACCGAACTTTGTTTTGAGAGAAACTGGTAGTGAGTGAGTGAGAGAGAGAGAGAATTGTTTGCTGGAGTTCGGATGGAAAAACGGAGAGAGGAAGGTTCCTTTTATAGGCAGGGAGAGGAGCAGTTACACAACCGTTTGTGACTGTTCAAATTTGAACAGTAACGGTTGTAACTGTTCCAAAAGTTACAACTGTTGAAGACAGTTAATAACTGTTTCGGGTTGGACTGTTAACATTGATTATTAACGGGCTGGACTGTTAATTCCGTTAATATTAATTATTAACGGGCTGGATTAAAAAATTGTTTTCTGGCCCAAAAAGATAAAGCCCAACCAACCACCACCCACCGCGCCACGTCACGGCCCGGCCCGGCCCGAACCCGAACCCGAGACCGAGCCGAGCCGAGCCGGCCGGACGGACGGCGGCGGCGGCGCGCGCGCGCGCGCGTGTGGTGGTTCGACCATTGTCTAGGTCCTCTCTCCTACACAAAATGTGTATCACCCAAAGGGCGTGCCCTTAGTACTCAACCTTTGAGTAGATGAACTACTCTTCTCTTCCTCATTTCCAAGATGTGGGTGCATTTAAAATTGAGCATTTGAAGTGGCCAACTTCAACGCCTAATTTCTCATTCACCCGTTAATGGTTTTCGACGTTTGGGATCTTGAAACGATCCCCTTGTTACCTAGTTTAATAATATGTTAACGTTGATTCAAGTTCTTAGTTATAACTTGACCGAAATTGGGTAACAAAAGCATGGTTCGAAAACCATTTTACAACAAAACCTAAGGAATCATGTCTCTGAGGTGAACAATAAAACCTCCACACAGCCACATAAATTACCTGAACCCAACTCCGAGGAATCAGATAATAGTCCACAAGTTATCTAAATTATTATGCTATCACATACTCGAGTGAACAGAATTACAGGTACATTCAGTGACTGTATAAAAGTGCATAGAGAGATTTTAAACGCAAACAGAGAGTATTTCTGATGCAAACTAGACAAGATGATTTATAATAGAACTTGCAGGTTTAAGGAGCACACACACGACTTTTAGGAACACATATATCAATACCAGTAATTTAAGATCTATAGAAACTATCCCAGGGCCTCGTTTTGGTAAGGTATAAGAAGAGGGGCACAAGGATATACCTGTTGTTTCGAATCCAGCATGTGGGAAAAGGGATTTGAGACAGGCTTAACTTATCCTCCCATATACCGCTCCTCAAATTCTGCCTATAATCTGATATACGTGAGATAAAAGGAGTCTGGGATATGTTATTTATCACATATCCTGCACCGTATCCTGCCTAAACCTAACACTATAAAACAAAATTCCATATTCTGCCTTATCCCACAACAATAATATTTACCTCGTATCCTAGTATATCATATTCCCCTCTTTCTTGTACCTTAACCAAACGAGGTAGCCTTGTTTGGGTAAGGTATACGGAGGGGTATAAGGATATGATATACCTTATCCCCCAACAATAATATCCTACCTCTTATCCCAGTATGTCATATCCCGCTCTTTATTGTACCTTACCCAAACAAGATCCCCCTCTTTCTTGTACCTTACCCAAACGAGGTCAGTACAAGGGAAAGGGTAAAGCAGGAATCTTTTACTGCATCGACCACCCATTTGAGAAATCTTCGTGAAAGGCTTTTGGAGTACCAGATTCCGGACAAGATAGCAACCACAATTATAAAAAGAAAGAATAAAACACACACACACACACACACATACTGGAGTTTCAGCAACAACCCTTATCCAATTTGCACAATCTTTCTCAGGATTACCAAATACACCTCAAATCCGATTGACTTCACTAATCCCATTCAAGATTAACACAGAATATATGGTGTGCCTGCCCTCTTACCCCATAATATATTCTAAAACCCTTTTCTGTTATGGTTTCTTATAAACTTGCACAATCTGATAGTCAAACAGGCTACAGCATAGAATCAATTCTGAAACATAATTCCAGACTTTTGTACCTATTCAGAAAGTACACAAGCATTCCTGAAAACATGAAATATTTTTGCCTACAATGAACGGTACTATGATAATTAAATCTCAGCGCCACATTAAGCCCACGTAGCGCGCGGGCTAACGACTAGTATTTTATAATCAATATTTGGCATAAGTTAAGTTTTATACATGCATGACAATATATGTCATTTGCACACATATTCAATCTCTTATCATGCTCTATCAAATATGTTATTAAATATCCCTGCATCTTATCCCGACTTATATTCGACTCTAACCAAACACTCAGCAGAAAAATATTTATCATGACTTATTTCAGAATAATTATTTCACAGTGTATCAATTTTTATCATTTATCCAAACGAGGCCTTAGTAGTAAATGTTCTTCCGAGCATGATAAACAATTGTTGGCTCCCCAAATAGAAGATAGTAAGGTTTCTAAAAAAAAAAAAAAAAAAAAAAAAAAGAAATCTCAACAAAACAGAGGATGGTAAGAAACAATCAAGTGGTTGCGCGTACCAACGAAGAACCTCCCTTACCAATAAAAGGAAACGCAAGAGAGAAAGATCCAAGTGAAAAATGGGATGATCGTCGTGATTAGTACCACTAGTTCGAAAATGTAACGGAAACCCAAATTCAATCTCGGCCGTTGGATACATATCTAAGCTGACCCAACAACATCATCATCATTATGCACCTTCGCTCTTCTCCCTGAGAAGAACAAAACAAAATCGCCTCTCTAAACCCCACCACCAACCATCTTCTCACTCACAGACCTAAACATCGACCAATGCAGATGAGAGACGACGCCGGCAAATCGCCTTACCTACCACCCTCCCAATCCTCCTCCGCCGCTGCTGCTGCCATGTTCGGCGATCAAGGTTTGGACTAAAACCCACTTCAAATTGATCTATAAATCGATCTTCTGATGTGGGTTTGATCTTGATTTCTCCGATCTTTGATTAATTTTTCTGGGTTTCTTCTGCAGGTGGGTTGTTCGGGAACAGCCTCCTGACTGAGTCGCTGGACTTGGACGTCAGGACTCTGCTGGTGGAGAGAGAGAGGGAGAAGATGAAGATCCGGGAGGAGATCTTGCAGGGTGCGCTCTTGCGGCGGCGAGAGCTCGAGGCTGAGGTGATCTCCGAGTTGCTGATGGAGACGGATGAGCTCAAACGCCGCCGCATCGCCGCCGCCCGAGAAGGGTTGTCGATGCTGGACACCCAATTTCCGCCGCCGGAAGTAAATGGTGCTCCGGTCTCGAGCAAGCGTGAGATGATCGGGTTGGGAGTTGCTCGTGGGAGCTCGGCGGTGGCGATGAGTCGACCGGAGCCGGTGGCGGCTGCCGGAGAAGCTCCATTTCAGAGACAGCCAGGAGCTGCAACTGCTTTTGCATCTGCTGCTGCTGTTGCCAAACCTAGCAGTGGAGCAACTGCTTTTGCATCTGCTACTGCTAAACCTAGCAATGAAGGTGCTAGCAAAGGAGATGTTATATCATTGGTGAGTCTTGAAAATCCTCTAAAATGGTTTATACTCTCTTCTTGTTTTTAAGACTGCTTTTGTCTGCTCATACCTAGTACACACATTGACATTGACATTGACAAAGTTGCATGTGATGAAAATGGAGAATCTTATAAAAAGTGTGGTATTATTGCTAAGAAAAATATGGAAAGTTTTTATCTTTTGATTGATTTCTTTCTCTTGGCAAGGTTGAATTTTGTGTTAAGATTGCGTGAAAAAACAAAATTTCAATCATGAGAGTAGACTTGTGAAATAGTATGTCGATTGTCGATATGTTGTCGTGTATCCCTCCAATCGTAGCTTGAAGATTAATCATGAGCGGCATATCTACTCGTGTTTGAATCTTAACGGTTTACAAACGACAAGTTGTATACCATTGGTGAATCTACAAATCCAACTAATTCTTAAAATTGACTTAGTATTCATTTTCCCAAGATTGTTTTGCCATGTCCCATCCTAGGACCCGCACACTGACTCAGCTGCTGCATGTGATGAAAGGAGAGGACTTTTAGAATTATGTGAGATTATTGGATAAGAGTAATTGATCTTAAGTGGCCTACATACGCTTACATGTCCTACCTCATATCATGCACCACCCAAACACAGTAAGTCAGTATATCATAGCAGACCTTATTTGACAGTATACATACTTTACCTTATATCCCAGCATAAGTCATATCCGTTGTATCTTCTCCGCTACCAAAACGAAGCCTTAG
This sequence comes from Linanthus parryae, assembly GCA_023055425.1. Taxonomy (NCBI): domain Eukaryota; kingdom Viridiplantae; phylum Streptophyta; class Magnoliopsida; order Ericales; family Polemoniaceae; genus Linanthus; species Linanthus parryae. The sequence goes on from JALGPY010000001.1 coordinate 132,511,869, forward strand.
CGTTTAGGAAAGGACAAGTAATACTAATGCCGAGTCTTGAAAATTCAACTATCTTTTTAAAATTGACTAATGGTCTGTACTTTCTTGAAGTTGTTTGTCATGTTCATACACGCCAACACTTACACATCTACATGTAATGAAAAGGGAGGATCTTTTATAATCATTAGGAATTATTTAATACAAAGTTGCCATTGATATCATTCTCTTGAAAATTATAATGCCTTAGATTGTGTAAATGCCAAAATAACAATCACGAAAGAAGACTTATAAATGATATGTTGTCGTTACGTTGTCATTTATCCGTTGAATCGTAGTTGTTAGAAGATCAATTAATCATGAGCGGCATCACCTAAGCGTGTTGGATTTTAGCGGTAGCAAGAAATAAGATATAATATTGGTGAATTTTGAATATCGAACAATTTATTTAAATTGACTTATAGTCTCCATTATTCTAAAATCATTTGGCCCTGTCCATACCTAGAACACACAGTGACACTGACACTGACACGACTACATATGATGAAGGAGATGATCTTCTAGAATTATGTGGAATTATTTGATAAAAAGCAGATGATCCTGAGAGGCCTGCCTAACTTAGTTTGAATTTTAGCTTTTTATTTTTATTTTTTTTGTTGCTTTAGAAGGTCAATAAAAAACAACCACAACATGAAGAAGCTTTTAATCCCCAATCTGCCAGCAATGATCATCCCCTTGACACCATGGGGAGCTTCGTCCAAAATCTTCAATTGATCAACTTGTGCGGCTCCTAGGTTAGCAAGAGCGTTGGCCACTTCATTTCCATCGCTTCGCACATGTTTGATCCATCCACAAATCCAATCGAGCAGCAGCTTACCATTGACTTGAACATTTATTGTGGCAGGCCAGTGGTGGTTCCTTGGAAGATATAAACAGCTTCCATGCAGTCATTCTCGATTTTCAGGTAGTTCCAATTCTTGTTGTAGGCCACGGTTAAGCCTCTGTAGATGGTCCAGATCTCGCTCTCCAGACTTGTGCAGCCAAGCCTACCGATGAGCCGAGCTTCCAATCTCCATTGTTGTTTCTGAAAACACCTCCAACTCCTGTTTTATTGTTGTCAAATCTCACACAGTCATAAATATTCAGCTTAAATTTACCTGCCACGTGAAGACACCAATTAGGACCAAAATTATGGAGATTAAAGAAGAAAAATTGAAGCTATGAGAAGAAAGCTCCCTGTGTGAGCTGAGTATGCATCTTGATTCTTTGCACATAAGCCATGTCCGTATCTGGATCACCTAAAACTCGTAGGAGGGGCTTCGCTCCCGCTCCCAATCCTTGCTCCCGAGCTTTTCGCTCGAATTCGCCCATAATCCTCGCTCCCAAAATTCCAGAGCGCGCTCTTACCAACGCTTTGTACTTTCTTAGAAATTAGCCTTAATACTTAGTTAACAAACCTTTTTCAAACTAAGTCAGACAAAGTTTTCATCTAAAATGGCATAACCAACCCCTTACTGAGGTACCCCACTGTCTGACTGTACATAAAATTCTCATTCCTAGCACTATATCAAGCTGAACTTTCATTACATTCTTCAATATAGGAGGTTTTAGTATCATATATAAGCTTTGTAAGTATTGTCATTAAATCTAGGTTACACATAAATTTAACATATAATACATTTATATCTAAAATTATATTAAAAATAAAATTTATATATACGCTCTCATGACGCTCTCAAATACAGCATTTTTAGAATTTGTCGCTTTGGCGCTCCCGCTCCCGCTCTAGGTGACATAAGTCCGTATAACATGAGCCATTAAAACGAAACAATTTCTTCTAATCAAAATAATCCAAAGAGTAGTAAAAAATAAAATACAGTGATCATAACAAAAACCCTGAGCTTTCTTCTTGATATTGGGAAAGATCCAGTTATAAAGGCTCTAGCTAGAGCCCATGTTAAGTCAAGAAGGACCCTTGATCATACCACTTATATTCTAAACTTTAGCACAAGTTCTGAAAGTATGATTATGGTCCTCAACATTTAAACCACAAAGGCTCAAGTATCAATACCATCGAGGCCCCTTCTCTTTATACTAGTACTAGACAACAATTTACCATGTAGAAAAATCCAAAGAAAGTGGATATCTTGTTTGGGGCTAAAGTTTTCAAATCCTTATCCAGTCACCACTGGCAATTCCACTTAGATGATGATTGTTAATCTTAATGGATTTGTAGGAAGCAACAACAATTAAGTTCCAGAACTGGAACCTTTCGAGAAGGGAGAGTCAGGGGTGGGACTCAAAGGGGGGATATTGATATTTAGAATATCACTTTTAGCCTCTTCATCGATGAAATCCCAATGGGGTTAAAGTCCCAGGCCCCCTCTTCATTAATAAGGTTAGAGACCTTCAAGTTGAGAAGGCCATGTTCAAGAGGGGGTCTGAGGGCTTTCTCCCCACACCACCAGTCATCCACATAGAAAATTGGCTTCGCTGCCAATGCTCCATTTAAGATCATCTCTAAGGAAGGTTTTAGTCAACATAATACTTTTCCACACAGGAGGGGAGCCAACCTTGGCTTTAGCAGCACCCAAATTGCAAGTTCTCAAATCTTCTTTTTAATAACATTACACCAGAGCTCTTCGCCAAAGCTAACACCCCGCCCTAGCTGGCAAGAAGAGTCAGGTTCTGAAATCTAGCTTCTTAACACCCAAACCACCCTTCTCTTTAGAGAGACAAATAATGTCCCAATTAACAATGTGAAACTTTCTCTTCTCAGGCGTGTCGCCCCAAATTAAGTCGCTGTAAATTTTATAATTCTTGTTGCACACACTAATCGGGAGGGGTAAAAGCTTCAGACTGTAAGGAAATGAAGCAAAGACACTTTTACAAAGCCCCACTCTCCCAGCAATAGAATGCATTTTACTTTCCAACCAGAGAGCCTAAGATTCATCTTGGTGATGATAGTAGCAACATTGATCTTATTAAAGGTCAAGTAATATAATTGGCAGTTCTTGAAAATTCAACTATTTTTTAAATGGGCTTATAGTCTTTAGAATTTTCAAAATTATTTGCCATGTTCAGACTTTATACACACACCGACATTGCACCTATATGTAATGAAAAAGGGAGTAGTTACTTTTTTGAATCTTCTAGAAATCATCTGTCAAGGAACTCTATCTTTTATTTACCCTATACCACACAGTCAATATTTTTATGATTCTTCCCTTTCTCCTTGTGATGCATTTCATCGAAAACCTTTTGTGAGAACTGATTTCTTTGTTCATGTTCTTTATAATACAAGCAGGGAGGGGGCCATTGCCCCCCTTCACTTTGGAAAATAAGTAAAATTTTCCATAGTACTTTGGATATTTGCAGTCATATATTAGCGGCCACACCTATATTCTCAAAACGACATAATGAACTCAACTATATTTCCATTTGTATTTAACACAAAAAATTTATGAGTCCATCCCTGGGTACAAGTCTCTTTTCCGGAATTGGTGTAGTAAGATTTTGAAGTAATAGAAACGAAATGCATTGGTAATGAACTAGCATGAGCTGCTTTGATACATATTGAATAAAATTTAACATTCTGCTTCTTATATGCCCAATCCAATTACTGGTAAATTTGCATTCTAAAGAGTTGTAATTACTCTAATTGTTATTAAATTGGTGTTCATTTTTTTCGTCGTTGATAGTGGTTCTTTACTCGATGCAGGCTAAACCTACTACGCAGATGCCTGCTAGTGTTGCTGCTCCGACCAAGCGCAAATTTGAAACCCTACGAACGAAAAGTGATGGTGATAACTCCCTTTCTTTGGACAACAACGCAAACAGAAACCTGGCGGTCGAATACAAGTGTAGACTATGCCAGGTAACCACCACCTGCGAGCGAGGTCTTGTGGAGCATCTCAATGGGAAGAAGCACAAGTCAAAGGAACGTGCTCTCTCCTAAGGCGGTAGCAGCACATCAGTGATGCAGGAGAAAATTGGGGAATTAATCAGTCGCGTCCAGAAAAGCAATTTCGGTCAAAGCGCAGAATCAGAGGCAGAATTGAAGGATGTGCGATTTGGGTCGAACCATACATAATTCTGATCAGAAACGACGTTCTAAAAACAACCCGTTATTTATCACGGGTACCACCCTGGTTTGGCCAAAATCACCTGTTCTGGGGTCGAAATCGCCAGTTTTCTATTTTTCAGAATATTTATATCTTTAATTAGGATTTTCATTTAAACTCATTTTGGGTAAATCTTATAGCTGAATATTTTATTAGGTTAGATTTATTATTTAGCAATAAATTTAGGATTTTTACCATATTTCGAATTATTAGACTTTGCAGCTATTTATACCCGACTTGTGGGTAAATTTCAGTAGACTTTTGATATTATTTACTTATGAAATTCTAGAGAGCTTTGTGCCCTAGTTTTATCTATCCTTTTTCATTGTTGATTCCGCTGTGAACCCACGCTTTGGGGATTAACCCGGCGTCAGTTTGGTATCAGAGCAAGTTCGACTTGGGAGGAAGATCATCATCAACGATGGTGCGTGGACGTCCTGGCGGCTGCGGGCAGGTTCCGGTTGCGGAAGCCCCCCAACGGGGACGTAACGTCCAATACGTTATGATTGTAAAGAATCTGCAGAGGCAACAACGCGATCTGCAGAGGCAGATTGCGGTGTTAACCCAGCGCCTAGCATTGCGGGATTTGCAGCGACAAGTTGTGAAGCTAAACCGACGCTTGGCGAGGCAGAATTGCAAAGATCGCAAGGTCTTTGACCATTACTCGCAGCCCGCGTTTGAGACCTACTACAACGGTGATTCCGGTGGTTGGAGCGAGCGTTATGGAGGAGCGAGTTTCAAGAATGATATAGTAGATTATTCGGGTATGTCACAGTCCAGTAACTGTTTTGATTTTCTTGAAGAAAAATAAGAACAAATTGTTGAGGATTACAAATATAATTCTTATGATGCAATTTTTGAGAGTCGTTCATTTCAAGTGAATGCGTTGTGGATTGGTCTAGACCTCCAATTTATGACGATTATGGAGACGAAGACGAGGCAGAGCTATCAAACGCGACCAGTTTCGCACATGACACAGACGAGGCAGAGCTATCAGACGCGACCAGTTTTGCACATGACACAGACGAGGCAGAGCTATCAGACGCGACCAGTTTTGCACTTCGCTACCATGAATTGGAGGAATGCGAGGTCTTCCGATGTCTCTGTTCAAGTTGAGGTAATTTCAAATCCTTCACAATTTATTAGTCCATCAAGTACTTTTGAAGAAGAAGTTTCGTATGAAGACGATGAGGGGAAGATTGAATTAAAGTCGACATCCTTCATCTTTCCGATAAAGCCACCATCGTTCTATAGTGATTCATTCTTGGTGGAGACTTTCATTCATATGTCTAGATTAAACTCGAGGACGAGTTCTTTTGAAGAGGGGTGACTGATGCAGGAGAAAATTGGGGAATTAATCAGTCGCATCTAGAAAAGCAGTTTCGGTCAAAGCGCACAATCAGAGGCAGAATTGAAGGATGTGAGATTTGAGTCGAAACATACATAATTCTGATCAGAAACGAATTTCGAAAAACAACCTGTGATAAATCATGGGCACCACCCTGGTTTAGCCAAAATCGACTGTTTTGGGGTTGAAATAGCCAGTTTTCTATTTTTCAGAATATTTATTACTTTAATTAGGATTTTCATTTAAACCCATTGTGGATAAATCTTATAGCTGAATATTTTATTTGGTTAGATTTATTGTTTAGAAATAAATTTAGGATTTTTACCATATTGCGAATTATTGGACTTTACAGCTATTTATACCCGGCTTGTGGGTAAATTTCAGTAGACTTTTGATATTATTTACTTCTGAAATTCTAGAGAGCTTTGTTCCCCGTTTTCTCTACCCTTTTTCATTTTTGATTCCGCTGTGAACCGACGCTTGGGGATTAACCCGGCGTCAATCAGCCAGTGGTGATGATGAAGGAGGCCATTCCCAGAAGAAGAAATCTTGAAACTCAAGTGAAAAGATTTTTGAAACTACTAACAATGAGAAGGCAAAACAGAAGAAGGATTTCTGGAATAACTCAATGGAGTCACTGCAGAGGATTCTAAGTTGATGAACGGCGATGATGATGATGATGATGATGCTGTGGATGAGGAGAATGAAAAAGAGATGCCGGCTGCGTTTAGGAATTATTTCAAGTGTTGGTGTGTGGTCTGTAGTATTGGAACTGTAAATGAGAAGTTGATGGATGTGCATCGCGCTGGGAGGACAAACAGGGCTAATTTGCTTAAAAATGGCGGCGGTCTCGTTACTATAAAGACAACGCCTGATAATGCTAGGTTTAGAGGCGATGGGAACAAGATGAATGTAGAAACAGAAGGAAAGGTGACCGCTGCTGATCAGAAGAAGTGATGCTGAGGATGAGAAAGAGCTCGTTCGGACGGGCGTGTTGTGAATGGGAGCGCATGAATTGGTTAATCTTCTTCTTCTAGAGCTTTTTCTGCCCATCTCATCTCTGGAGTTTCTCTATAATAGTTATACCTATTTTTGTTAAATTTATTTTGATGGTTTGTAAACTTGGAACATAAGCCTGAATTCAAAGGGCTCAAAGACTGGTAAAAGATTTCTCTTACATGTTTAAGACTGTTGCATTATCATATCCTTATTTTCAGACAAATTTGATTTTGTTATTTGATAGTAGCTTTGTTATTTAATCTTTTTTAGTGTTTGCATGCATGACATAGACTAGAGTCTCCTATATGAAGATTGAGAACTGTCCCAGTTCACAAAATGAACCCGCCTGGGCTGGTGGACTTTAAAGCTGTATATGCAATTTTTATTTTTAAGAAAATGATACGGGATAAGGTGTGGTGAATTGTCCGTGTTGCTTATGACGCACCCAAACGTAGTATATGAGAGAACATTTATAATTTGCCCTTATGCCTTACCCAAACAAGGCCAAGAAGTAATGATCTTTTGTCTTGGACACTGGAATTAATCCTAAATAACCAGCTAGAAGTGTCAGTTTGTAATGTTCAAACGCATAACAACATTTGTGCGTCGGACATTTACCGCAGTACATATCAAGTACTTGATTCAGAAGTTTAGACGGACACAGATCGAGAAGCTTTATCTAAGTAGAATGTACATTTGTTTGTTATGCAAAATAACCTCATAGTATATTCAGAACGAGACACGGAGATCTCCCTCAATGATCAGAGAAGGTATGCGTTAATGTTGTAACAGAACTCCTGTTTTAGAGCTCTGCTACCAATTTGTTATAACGTGTGGGTATTCGAGCAAGAACGACGAAAGCGAAACAAGAATGAGACAGATATTTAACGTGGTTCACTAACGAATTCGTAACGAACCCGCTAGCTAATCCACGGCCAGAACCAGATATTTTATTGAGAAGAGAACCCGATTACAATGCACGCCGTGGCCGTGACGGCCACGGCGGCCACCCGATAACACACCACCCGACACCCACACAACACAAACCCTCAAAAGCCACTCTCAAATTCGTCTCTGTGTGTGTGTTGTGCATTGAGAACCAAAAAAAACAAACCTTAAATAATGATGTAGTGGCGTGGAACCACCAAGCCACAAGGAAACAAACTTGGTGTGAAGGCCAAGTAAGTTCCCATTAATTTTCCACCGCCTCAAAACTCATGGAATGTTTCCATGCCTTGTGACTCAAAGACTTGCTAGTCAAACCAAATAGATTGCAAGTCAAAGTTTCTAACAAATCTCCACCTTGACTTGAATCATCTCAGCAACCTGAAATCAGAACGGGATGCTTCTCTTCTCAAACCTGAACTGGATGCGTCTCCCAGAACCTGAAACGAGCACGCCTCCCCAAGCAAATTTTTCGCAGTTGTATGCGAAACCCGAATCGCCAAATCGTTGATCCAACTACCATGCGTTCCTGCAACGAATGCGCCCGATGTGATTGCACTTCCGGAAACAGAAACAAGTGCTCCATCCAGAACCAGACTTGAATACATTCACTAAGAAAGCAGGACCGAATGTATTCCAGATGCGCCCAATTGCGCCAGACAAATGCACCATGACAGAATGCCCAGATGTCATCCAGACCAGATGCACCGATGACGAGTGCCCAAATTGACATGCCCGATGCGCCCCGTATGCCTCAGATGCGCCAGATGCTCGCCAAAAACAGAACGCGCCAGATGCAAAACCAGATGCACGCCAGAACAAACTCGTGCATAATGCGCGCCAAAACCAGAATTAGATGCGCGTGCCAAAAATCTCACGCACCACATGCTCCATGTCGTTGCTCCAACTCCAACGAGTTCCTGCAACGCATGAGCCAGAACCAGATTCCATTCACACACCAGATGCTCCACGCCGGGAGCCGGATTGCGCCTGAACGTCAATCGCCATAACGCCAGATGCGCGTGAACCGCCAGATTCGCGCCAGTACCGAATACGTGCTGGATTTGCCAGATCCCTTGCACGCCTAATCAGATGCGCGCCAGATTGCTCCAACAGGAGCCCAGATAGCCCCCTCCACGGGACTTCAGATGGTGGGTGTACCTGATTCTATCTCACAAACATATTGATCTTGATCGCCAAACCAGACATCGTTCTTGGCGGAATCTCGAAACCCAACTCCCGATAGCCTGCTCCACCTGAATCGCGAAACCCTTTGAGTTCCACCAAAACGCAAAACCATAGCTGTTGGCTCCACCCTGATCTTGGAACCTCGGCTCTGATACCAGTTTGTTAAAACTGGTGTTCCTCCTGACCTGGCTCTGATACCAGTTTGTTGTAACAGAACTCCTGTTTCAGAGCTCCGTTACCAGTTTGTTATAACGTGTGGGTATTCGAGCAAGAACGACGAAAGCGAACCAAAAATTAGACAGATATTTAACGTGGTTCACTAACAAATTCGTAACGAACCCGCTAGCTAATCCACGGCCAGAACCATATATTTTATTAAGATGAGAACCCGATTACAATGCACGCCGTGGCCGTGACGGCGACGGCGGCCACCCGATAACACACCACCCGACACCCACACAACACAAACTCTCAAAAGCCACTCTCAAATTCGTCTGTGTGTGTGTTGTGCATTGAGAACCAAAAAAACCAAACCTTAAATAATGATGTAGTGGCGTGGAACCACCAAGCCACAAGGAAACAAACTTGGTGTGCAAGCCAAGTAAGTTCCCATTAATTTTCCACCGCCTCAAAACTCATGGAATGTTTCCATGCCTTGTGACCCAAAGACTTGCCAATCAAACCAAATAGATTGCAAGTCAAAGTTTCTAACAGTTAATGATCACTCTCTTTTATCAACTTTTATAATAGCTTTTCCTCATTAAGGTTCCAAACATCTGCGTCGTAAAACAGGTCTGTAGTGTATGAGATTATCATATCAGTCATATTGCCATTATGACCAAAGGATGGTGCCAACAGAATACTTACAGAAACAACGTACCGAGTATCATCAGTGAATGCTACAATCAGAAAGTGGCTCAAAAATAAGGTCAGCAACGTTTTACCCTTTGTTTTTCACAATCTTGTTTCACTTCCTATGTTTCAAAATATAATTGTTGATAATTAATTATATTGATTGTTCTAGTTAAAATTCAATCACTAATTTGAGAACTCTAGCTACATGAACGGTGAAATCAACGGTTAAATAAAAATGGGTGACACATAGAATTTCTTTTCAGAAATTATACTACGAGCATCTCCAACTCCAAGGGAGTCTCAGAGAGGAAGGCAACTCCCATCTGGGTTTCCCTGGACAAGAACCAATTTGGCCGCGTTATAAGCTAGCATCGCAAGGTCACAACACACCAAGTCGTGCAGGTTTCACGAACAATGAGCATATGAATGTGGTTAGGAGCTTCTCCGACGAACTACTGAGTCCTAAGCTTACAGAAAATGGCACTCTTGAAATTGCGGCAAGAGCTAGTTCTTAGGTAAATGCGACAATTTGAGCCCACCAAATTAACCCGACACATTAACTCGTCGGTGCCCATCATATCAATGGGTTAATATTGCCCGCCCATTGAACTTGTATATTAAACGGGCAGGCATAAGCGGGCGATCAATCCGTCTAAACCCAACTACTTCAAACTTGTCAATATTAGTTTTCAATTTGAATTACATGTCTTACCATTAGAGCTGTCAAAAACAGTCCATCCCATTAGCTTGCTCGTGGAGGGATATAGACCAGGTTGTTAGACAATGGACAAAACCATGGATAATTATGGTAGATTTAAATGAATTGTTAAGTGATTCTCAGAAACAAGGAGGCAATACTGTGGAAAGATGGAGGGTGGATTATTTTGCAAACCTCATTTCTAATTGGGGTTTGTTGGAGCTTGTATGAAAGGGTACTAACTATACATGGCAAAATAACAGATGGCCGGGGGAATATCAGACAAAAATTGGATGGAGTTTTGGTCACTGCAGACTGGCTTCTCCAAAACCCAAAAGCTATAGTGATTCATGAGTTGTTCCTGGGTCTGATCATTGTCATGTGGTCCTGAATGCTGAGTTTAATCATAAGAAAAGACAGTACAAATTCAAAATTGAAGCTAGCTAGTCTGATCATTCGAAGTATAATAAGACGGTGGCAGACAATTGGGTCACTAAGCTAAAGGATCTGATATGTTTACACTCCAAGCAAAATTCAGTCATTGCAGATCTTCTCTGAGGAAATGGAGCTTCATGAAATTTGACAATTCAAATGAAAAGATCAAGAGTCTCAAACAAGCTTTATCCACTACTCAAAATCTCCCTTCCAGTGCTGAAAGAGAACAAGAACAGTGCTACCTAAAGAAATAATTAGAATTGGAGGAGAAAAGAGAAGAATCCTATTGGCTACAAAGATCAAGGCTGAAGAATTGTAAAGAAGGATATAAAAATACAACATTCTTTCACTGTACTATAGAGTACAGAAGAAACAGTTCTGGAGTGAACAAATTGATGAAGGATTCATCTTTATGATAAGCAGAGCAATTGTGAAAAAACGTTTCCCTTAAGGTGGTGCATTGTCGTTGTTGTTTGATTATCTTGTCTAACCAAATACTGTTGTGGCAGGGTAGGTATTGAGAGTGCTTTTTGACGTACCATGGAAGATTTATGCGAGACAACGTCAAATTAACAAAGTGGTGTGAAATGATGGGTGACTCTAGTCTAACCAGTGGTTGTTGTAAAACTAGAACAAATTTATTAGTGATTGCATGGGGTTATCAAATTTATTTTTCTATCATAGAAAAGTATGATGATATAGAGATTGCATTGTGTTGCTAACTTGTGTTTTGTGAAGTTGACAGATGTAAGAAGAGTTTATTGTCAAGAAACGTCAGCTAGAAAAAGCAGACAACATAAGTCATTGTCGAGGAATGTCTACTTTTCATCCATGATGAATAATTTACAATTCATGTGATTCCATAAGATGGAATATGTCTTTACAGAAATGTCTAAGTAAAAGGTAAGTGGTGCAATTAATATTGTGAATTGGTGAGACATCTCCATAAATTGGAAAGTGTCGTTCGCGACAAATTGTCATGACAATTAAGATAATGATTGAACTCTCAACCTAATATTACTAGGTTGATGAATTTAAAGTCACGGGAGATATGGGGCTATTACTGATCTATAGAGGTGTCTAAATTGAAACCTACCTCATCATGATGATGTCGGGCATTACCGAAAATCACATGCATGGAGGTTCAAGGGCAATTCAATTAAAAGACCACCCACGAAATGCTAGTGTGAGACTACATTCGCAGTGCATTGCATTATTTAAAGAATAGTGGGGGTACAAACTTCTTACTAAGAAATGAATGCTATTCCTTCAAAGTCCCGTATCTGACGAATGCACTGTTCATCCACAACAATATTAGTAGGTTGGACGCAATGTCCTTAACAGAACTCATAGCCTTTATGGTGGAGCGATAAAGCGGTTGTGGACGCTCTAGATGAGTCTGCCTTTGCAAGTAAGGAAGTGAGATGCCGCTTTCTAGGGGTTACTCGGTAAGACCCTGAGAGTACTTGCTAAGACCGATTCAGTGCAAGGCCCATTAATAAAGCGCTGCCTCTTGAAGAATTAGAACCCGGTACCTACGTGAATAGTTTCTTACTATGCTCGCGGATATAAGTCTCTATTCAAACCACGATTCAAGGCCCAGTCCATCGTTGGCGATACGTGGTACTATACCCGATCCTTGTTTCCCGTGTCTTCATATTTTTTCGTATTCGCTTCTAATATTTTGAGAATTTTTAGTGGGGGATTGTTGTATAAAAATGTCAAAATATTATTTTTATATTTAAATTTGAATTTTTTTCTTTTCTAAACGGTTGTGTTGTTTCATATAGTTGTAACTTTTAACAAAGAGTTATAACTTTTGGCGGTGTCTTTTCTAAATAGGTGCTTCATGCACCCGTTGGTTCCTATAAATACTAGTGTGTCTTTTATGTCATAAAATGTTTCAGATTTGTGTCTCTCTTCCTTTACATGTTCGGGTTGGGTCCTAATTTAGGAGAAGACAAGAAGTGCAATCTTGCTTCTTCTCCACTGTGGTAGGCATTGTATCGGTGGGTAGAATTTCCGTGTTTCCCATTTTGCACCATATAGTGGGAGAAATTACTATCCTAAAGATAGGTCCTAGACCGCCTTAGCCTACACCGTTAATCTCTACATCTTCTACAAAATCGATAAGTTCTTCTATCTCTTTATTACCGTTCTACTCTATTTTGTTCTTTGTGTTTTTCGACTCACATCTTTTTACTAACCATTTTCTGAAATTGTTTATTTTAGTGGATTTTCCACAACAGTCTGATCATTGTCATGTGGTCCTGAATGCTGAGTTTAATCATAAGAAAAGACAGTATAAATTCAAAATTGAAGCTAGCTAGTCTGATCATTCGAAGTATAAGAAGACGGTGGCAGACAATTGGTTCACTAAGCTAAAGGATCTGATATGTTTACACTCCAAGCAAAATTCAGTCATTGCAGATCTTCTCTGAGGAAATGGAGCTTCATGAAATTTGACAATTCAAATGAAAAGATCAAGAGTCTCAAACAAGCTTTATCCACTACTCAAAATCTCCCTTCCAGTGCTGAAAGAGAACAAGAACAGTGCTACCTAAAGAAATAATTAGAATTGGAGGAGAAAAGAGAAGAATCCTATTGGCTACAACGATCAAGGCTGAAGAATTGTAAAGAAGGATATAAAAATACAACATTCTTTCACAGTACTATAGAGTACAGAAGAAACAGTTCTAGAGTGAAGGTTAGAGATAGTGAAGGCAATTGGATTGAAGAAGACAAGGCTATCAAAACAAGTGTCAAAGAATATTTCCTTCTTTTTTTTATAATCATTCAAAGATTATTTCCAAGAGCTCTTTGAGGAAGAGGAAAGCACAAATGAGGAGGAAGTGTTGAATTTAGTTGATCAAAAAGTGACACATGCTATGAATGAATCTCTCACTACTCCGCCATCTATTGAGGAAATAAAAGAAGTTTTCTTTCAACTAGGTGGCTTAGAAGCTCTTGGTAGTTATGGTTTCAATGGTAAGTTTTACGAAGAAAACTGGGAAGTGATTAAGGAAGATGTTGTGAGAGCAATTCAGCAATTTTTCAAATCTGGTTATCTACTAAAGAGCTGGAATAGAAATTTGATTGCCTTAATACCAAAAACCAAAAGACCAGAGAGATCAGAAGAGTACAGACCCATTAGTCTTTCCAATTTCAATTATAAACTGACAGCCAAAATCATGGAAAATAGACTGAAGCCTTTCCTGGATTCTATTGCTGAAAATTTCCAAGCAGCCTTCATTCCTAAAAGGTCAATACAGGAAAATATCTTCATGGCTCATGACATTTTCCACTACATTAGAAGAAAGAAGAAAGAGAAATCAGGTAACCTTTCTCTCAAACTTGACCTATCTAAAGCTTATGACAGAATTAATTGGGGATTTCTGATGAATGTTATGAGGAAAATGGGCTTTAGTGACATGTGGATACAGCTTGTGAGCCAATGTGTGACTACTACTACCTTTGCAGTGATTGTTAATGGAGAGTATAATGATTTCTTCACCCCTTCCAGAGAATTGAGGCAGGGGGATCCTCTTTCCCTCTAACTTTTTGCTCTAATTGCAAATGCTCTTTCTTGTGTGATGAGTAAATCTCAAAGAGACAATATAATCAAAGGAGTTCAAATCAGCAGAAGTGCTATAGGTGTGTCACATTTAATGTTTGCTGATGATGTGGTCATTTTTCTGAGTTCCACTATAGAAGAGGTGGACTCTTTCTTCAACATACTCTACAAGTTGAGACAGACACATGTATGAAATTAAATGCAAATTAGTCTTTTGTACTGTTCACCCCAAATAGTGATATCTCAGAGAAAAATTACATGTTGTATGGGTATGGTTTAAAAGAGATGGATTAGAATGCTACCTATCTGGGTATCCCAGTTTTTTGGGAAAAATCTAGATTTGATACAGTAAATCTTGTGGTGGAAAGAGTTAAGAAAATACTCCATGGGTGGAAGGGACTGCTCCTATCCCCGGCATGTAAAGGAATTTTGATTTAAGCCATTGCTCAAACTATTCTTAGCTATTTGATGCAATGTGTGCTTCTCCCAAAGAACATTTGTGACAAGATCAACCAGATTGTTAAAAATTTCAGGTGGAGTTGTGATTGTGAGAAAAGGTCAATTGCTAGGGTCTCTTGAAAAAATATATGCCAACCTAAGTGGAGTGGAGGCCTAGGATTTATAGCATTTAAGGAATTCAACTTAGCTCTCTTAGCAAGGCAAGGAGTAATTATTGCTTGCTCCAAGAGCAAATATGACGTGGTGCTCTAATCAATACAACACAGGACACGTCAGGAACATGTAGGAATCCACTTTCTTTTGTCTGCCACTCATTCTCTTTCTTCCTGACGTGTCATGTGCTGTATTGATTAGAGCACCACGTGTAATTGCTCTTAGAGCAAACAAAAATTTCTCCAAGGCAAGGGTGGAAGTTAATAGATCTAACTCCCTGTTCTACAAATTTATACAAAGTGTGCACTTACCAAATAAGGATTTTCTTTCAGCAAAAAAGGAAGTAATCCTAGCTGGACGTGGTCAACCTTGTTAGAAGGGATAGCTCTCATTATTAAACAAAGCTTTGGAGAGTGGGTTCAGGTGAAAGAGTTCAGATCAAAGACAACTGGATTAGAGATGTGACTTTTCAAGCAAATGAAATCCCAGAGCATTTGGCTAGTAAAAAAATCAAGATTTTAGTTAATGAGGAGGCTAGATGTAGGAGAACAAATTTCATCAAGAACTCTTCCTCAAATAGAGTTGCAAATGCTATTCTTCTCACCCTTGTTCCTCATCACAGAAAAGCAGATTCTCTTATTTGGCCTTGGACTAGTACTGGATTTTTCTCAGTGAAGTCTGGTTATCATATTCACATGGTGGAGGATGTGAAAAAATCAATCCGACATGAATGTTACAATATGTCCTCTGAGGATTCGAAAGCTCTCTGGAAGCTAAATATTCCCCCAAAGACGAAAAAAAAGGCTTAATTACTTAATGGTACCCCCCAGTATAGCGAAACTATCACTTTGCACTACCCACTATCGAAACTTGCTGATAATGTTCCCCATTTGCAATAAATCAGTCACTTTGAAACTGGGAAAAAATTTCATCCAAACATCATCATCACAATAAGGGCAAAATTGTCAATGACAAAATAATAAATTTAAATAGTGTAAAAAAAAAGAAAAAAAAAAGTTAAGGTGGGGAATTCAGGAAGAAGATGAACAGATCTGAATGTGTTCATTCCTCTCCTTCTCGTCTCTCGCACTTCATCGCTCTGCCTCCCTCTCGAACACCGCAACCCCTCAATCAACCACTTGGCCGCCGTAGCCATTAAAACCAGCGGCCTGGACATCAAGCATCGCCGCCAAATCAATCCCGACCCACAGCTAAGCACCCATGGATTCCGGTGACATACCCAAATCCTCTATCTCCGCTCGGAAGCTTTGGTTTCTCGATTTGCTGCTCTTCGCTAAGAATTCATCTTTGTCTCTCAATTAGATTCTCGCTCTCTCTTTCTCGGGGAATTTATTGTTGCTGGTGAGTTTTTGATTCCCAAACCAAACCTACAATATGGGTCGTTCTGTTTCTCATATTGTGAGTAGGATCGGATGTTTAAGATTCATGTTCGCTATTTAACTTTGATTTGGTTTTGCCCAATTTAATTTTGATATAGCTTTGATTTGTGATTAGTGCCTAATAATATCTGCTTTTTGTTTGAAATTGTTAAAGGGTTGTACTCTGTTCCTAGTTTTGTTTTTTCCATTTCTGTTTTGGATTGGTTTTACCCAATTGGATTTTGCTATGCCGGAATCTGGACTGTATGTGGGTTTGGGTCTGTCGGAATCTGGGTAAAGTGGTCGGTGATGGTGGTGGCTGAGGCGGCACTGGTGGTAGATGTGGTGGCTTAGGAATTGTGAGTTTTCTCTGTTCGGTGATTCATAGTATGAAGGGCTGTAGATTCTTGGTTTCTCTACTTTGATGTGGTGGGGTAGCCGGATTCTGGGTTCGTGTGGCGGTGATGGTGGTGGGGTGGCCGGATTCCAGTTACATGTGGCGGAGATGGTGGTTTTCTGGTGGTGATTGGTATGAAGATCTTAGTGTTCATCAATAAGAAACAATTGACAATTTTACCCTTAAGAAAAAGGACTTCAAAGTCAACTAACGTCTTGCTCCGTTAAGTGATGGACGGAATTTTTTCCCCAATTTCAAAGTGACTGATTTATTGCAAATGGGGAACATTATCAGCAAGTTTTGATATTGGGTAGTGCAAATTGATAGTTTCGCTATACTGGGGGGTACCATTAAGTAATTAAGCCAAAAAAAAATGTTTGGAGATTATGCCATGATGCAATCCCAACTCAAGAAGGTCTGAAGAGAAGAAACTGTGCTCATTCAGTTTTATGCCAAATCTGCAACAGTGAGATTGATAATGGAGCTCATCTTTTGTTCAAGTGTCCATGGACTATCCCCTCTTGGTTTGGTCTATTGGATTGCCAAAGAGTTTCTTAGAAAATTTTAATTCTGCCAAAGCTTGCTTCTCAGAGCTCCTAAAGAAATGGCAAGAAAATAAGGTGGAAGAGAGGCGGTCGGAGATGTTCATAAGTGGATGTTGGCACATTTGGAAGTCCATAAACGAGAAAATATTTGATATCAAGTATATTGACCCAAAAGAGACTATTCTGAGATGTTTAAAGAATCTTCATGGTTTTAAAGAAGCTTCATGTTAGAAGCAAGTTTCTGGGGAAAATGTCAATCCCATTGTCAGATGGGTGAGACCAAGAGCAGGGGTGTGGAAATTTAATTGCTATGCTAGTTGGAATAAAGTAAAGAAAGAAGCTATGATTGCTTGGATAGCTAGAGATGAAAATGGAATTTTGCACGAAGGAAGAAGATGTAAAGTCAGAGCAAATTCAGCTCTTGAAGCTGAAGCACTAGCTCTTCGCATGACCTGTGTAGGAGTGAAAGATGCAAATGTTACAGTTGAGGTGGATTCTGACTGTCAAATCTTGGTGGAGTTAATCCGCAAGAAAAGAGCTCCCCCTTGGGAGATTGCAGCTATTGTATTATCTTGAAGAGGTGGATTTGCTTCTCTCCATTAGCTGGATAAATAGGAAAGCAAGTCAAGTTGTAGATTGTCTTGTGAAACATGTAAATGGTGGGAACTTGAATTGGAATTGGGTTGAAGTCCCGCCCATAGGTTTAGAAAAGTTCCTAAATTTTGATTGTAACGGTCCTCCACTCCTCCTTAGCTTTCTATAAAATTTCTCTATGGATCAAAAACTAAATAAATACATGGGTGAATATTATCCAACCCATTTAAACCTGTACTTAAATAGGTGGGCATGGGTGGACGAGTGGGCACCGTTTAACCTGAACCTTTATTTTCATTTATGCACTTAATTCTCCCATTTTCTATCAGAACACTATTGAAATGTCCGTTTCCCATAGTAATTCACAAAAATTCACCAAATTATTAAGAGATTCCAGAAAAAACTATGTGCCTGCTCCTTTGTTGTCTCCATCATCATCGTCCACTTTTTCGGTCTCGCGGTCAATATTCATCTTAATTCTCATGCGCAGTGATCAATGAGGCATAGGTCAAGTTTAAAATCGGTTCAATAGCATGACCAAAAATAAGCAATTAGTCATGTTCAAGTCATGCCCAAAAATAATGCATGATAAAACGACAGATTAATATTCAAAGTTTTTGTTATATCTTTTTTAATATTAGTAAGTTTTTATTCGCACAATTCAAAAGTAACAACACATATACACACACGGGCAGATCTAGAGTTGAGAGCTCTTAGAGATTTGGTAGAGTGTGTGCGTGGGTGTTGTTTCGGTTCGCCGTCGTGGCCGTTGTGGCCACGGTGTGCATTGTAATCAGGTTCTCTTCTCAATAAAATATCTGGTTCTGGTCGTTGAGGTAGCTAGCAGGGTTCGTTGCGAATTCGTTAGTGAACCACGTTAAATAGCTTGTTCTTTTTTTGCTTTTGACGTTCTTGCTCGAACACCCCCAGGATGTAACAAACTGGTATCAGACCTCTGAAGCATGAGTTTGTTACAACAAACTGGTAACAGGGCTCTGAAACAGGAGTTCTGTTACAATAATTTGGTATCAGAGCCTGGTTCAAAGATCCGGGTGGAACTCAAAGCTAGGGTTTCGCAATTCAGGTGGAGCAGGCTATCGGGAGTAGGGTTTCGAGATTCTGCCAAGAACGATGTCTGGTTTGGCAATCAAGATGAATCTGTTCGTGAGAGAGAATCAGGTACACCCACCATCTGAAGCCCCATGGAGGGGGCTATCTGGGCTCCTGTAGGAGCAATCAGGCGCGCATCTAATAAGGCGTGCAAGGGATCTTGAAAATCCAGCATGCATTTAGCGCGCGAATCTGGCGGTTCACACACATCTGGCGTTCTAGGTAATGCCTGTCCTTCACGGTGAACTCAATGTGCAATTGCACTTTTGTAGGAGATAATGGAAATGGAGTGGGCTTCATTAGAAGTCTATTTTTACAGATGTTACATCATTTCAATTGATTTGGTGTTTCATTTTATTTATTATTTGGGTTATGTGAAAATCCTTTTTTCTTTCCTGAGTTTAGGCCACATATAATATTGCTTCTTAATCCTGTATTGTTTTTGTCTGATACATTGGTGTTTAAGGATGTTTAATATATTGTGGAATGTATTATATTTTTAGAAAATGTAGTATGTTTGCCTAATAGTAGAAAAAACTCGCCACATTACAGGTATTGATATGAGGCGTTTATTTTAACATATAAAAAAAAAGATCCAGCAAACATAGATTTTGGAAGCAGACCTGACCACGCCATTCGAGGGGAATAGACATTGCATGGACCTTTATTTTAGACTTACACGTTGCATGAACTTGGTTATTCTTGATCTAATTGAGTTTTTGGGGAGCCTTTTGAACCCTATTACCACTATTTATTTACTTGCTATTGGATCAAATACTTCATCAGACTGCTGAATTCAGCTTTCAAGCAAACTCTAGCTTTTATTTTCCCTATACCACACAATGAATCTTATGTGGTTCTTCCCTTTCTCCTTGTAATGCATTTAATCGAAAACCTTCTAGTGAGAATAGATTTCTTTTGCTCGTTATTCTTTATGATACAAGTCTCTTCTCTGGCATTGATGTGATAAGATTCTCAAGTAATAGAAACGAAATGCATTGGTAATGAATTTGAATTAGGTGCAACATTCTGCCTCTTATCCCAATTCAATTACTGGTAAATCTCCATTATAATTAGCTATAATTACTCTAATTTGTAGTATTAGGTTGCTATACTTTTTTCTTCTTGTCGTCGTTGATAGTGGTTATTTATTCGATGCAGGCTAAGCCTGCTACTCATATGGCTACTACTGTTGCTACTGCCAAGCGTAAATTCAAAACCCTAATAACTAAAGGTGCTGATAACAACGGAAAAATTTATGTGCGTCCCTGGTAACCGGCTAAGCCGGTACTAGCCGGTTATTACGAAAATGCCAGCTACCGGACGAAAAAAGTGGTCCCAAAAGCCAGCTACCAGACAAAAAAAGTGGTCCCAGGAAGATTCCTTTTTAACCTAGACAGTATTGTTAACTCTTTAGAATGAACTAAGCTCAATAAGGTACACTACAACAAATTCTGCCTCCGTTGACAGAAAAAATTGTCGCTAGAAAGGCCAAATATGTCGGTAGAAATTCTACCGACAAATAATTTTTTGACGGAAAATGGTCACTACAAGTCAGTCGTTAGTATTAAGGCCGACAAATCTCAATTACGTCGGCAGCAAAAAAAAAAAGCGACATCATTTTTTGTCGACAGTTTAAATCTAACAATTAACCTTTTCTGTCGCTAGTACAACTACCGACAAGTAAATTTAGTAGTTTATGTAGATGAGTGACAAAATTATTTGTCACCAGTTGATATGTTCTCACTATTGCATCTTCATGGCGACACACATGTTTGTCGCCAGTATCACGACCAAATAAAAAAAATTACATGCACCAAAATTCCAAACATGAATCATAAACATGCACAATTGTTCGTAAAACCATAATCAACGAGCCATAACTTGGTGTTTTACATAAAAAAAAAAACAAAATGGCCTACATGATTAGTGTTTTGCAACAACTACTAAGAGTACATCACCAATGCAACTAGTCGTATTCCACCATATGGTGGAGTCGTACACACAGGTTCTAGTTAACATCAATTACTAATAATAGTCATATTTTACCATATCTTTGTTCTGTTCTACTATCTAGCTAGGATATGTTGTAGTAAACAAAACTCGTGTTCGTCATGATATCGCTCCTGCTCCTGCTCTGCTCCTGCTCCGTTCTACTATCTAGCTAGGATATGTTGTAGTCATATTTTACCATATGATAGAAATGCTCTTGCTCCTGCTAGGACTCTAGACGGGACTGCCGCTAGCCCCTCTGCCACCACAAGGCTAGAATAATACAGGATAAAGTAACATAACTTAGAACTGCATAACTTGAATACTCTGAAGTACGCAGATGTTAAAATCAAACAATATTTAGAAATTGTACTGACCGATTCAACCGGAGATCTGGACCTTGATCGTGATCTGCAAAGGATTGGAAAACAATTCAATTGAGTAACCCATGTTGTTTAGGACTTTGATCCAATATATCTTGCTTGCAATGTTAGGATTACTAACAACTAACAAGGTTACCCCTCTAGGGAATCAAGTTCTGACAATGATAACAAAAAAGTAGATGGCCCAGTTCAACAGATGAGATGCAAGACTTCAAAAAACCACAACGTAATAGTACTACGGTATATGCAAACACCTAGGAGCCACAATGCAAGAACAGGTCCGTATCCACAGGGTTACACAAAACCAAGTGGAACTGCTGCACACCATCAATCCATAGGAATCAGTAGAACACTGAACCCATCCATAATAATCAATAGAGTACATATCATCAGAGCATTAATAAGAACTTCAATCACCACTTAAAAATATGTAAATGTGTGTATATCCCAATTGTTAGCAATAAAACACTAAACATTAAGTCCACATGGACACCAAAGCTCTTCATTGATATTAAAAATCCAATGACTCCAATGTTTCAAATGGGATATCCAACTCGGCTGGTAGTAAAACTACGTTTCTTCTCGGGTGTAGTAAAATAATTCAGGAACAAGGGTACACCAAAAGATGAGAGGCTGGGTGCAAAGGATTTTTTTTGCAGTAGGCAATTCCCAACTTGAAAGTATATATAACTGTAGTACATTCTGAATATGGGATTAGGGGTATATAAGATTGTCTTGGACAACTATTTTTTGGTATGTACAATTGGAGATTTAGCTGTTGACTGCTACGAGCCTACAATCAAATAGAATGATATTGACATATACTCCATACTGGCACCACTTGATCGAAAATTACAAACTGTTACTACCAAACACCTTTTAACTACGTTCCCCTCCTAGGTCACTACTCTAATGAGAATGCTTCACTTTCACACCCCTATACAACCACTCTCTATATGCTCATCCTAAATTGTATTGATTTTTTTGATGAAAAAGTTGTGTTATTTAATAACCTAGAAGGTCGGTCTCTCTACTTCTCTTACCTCCAGTACCTAGTTGGGCAGCCACGCAGACAAAAATATTTCAATAAAAATGTCCCTCATTTCCTTTCTAGTAGAAAAACCACTTAGAAAGATCTTTGAACAAAATGCATGGGTTGTAGTTGTAGAGGTACAGAAAAATGTTCAAATTCCAATAATGGTGACGAGGTACTTCACATGAATGAACACAAATTGTTCCTCTCAAACTCAAGGGAGGGAAGGACTCTAAATTGGATTAGTTAAAAACCTATGCTTGAGAAACAAATATAACTTATCTCATAATCAAATATCTTTAACAATGGAATCAGTTGGTGAGAAGAGAAAGTGTTCATTTAGAGAAGAATGTCACCTCCTGAATTGTGTATAGCCAAACATGAATGAACTTTGTCAAATGCGGTTTAGCCAACAAGTGTTCAATCTGGTTAAATCGGGGTTGAAGACATCATCTCTACTATATGAAAGGAGGAAAATCATTTCAGAGCTACTGGTTTTCATTGAAGACCCATATACTTCATCAAAAAGATCGGTTTAGCGGGGCTAGTCTTCATTACCGACCCTATTTCATGTATATGAAACTACACAATCTTTCATTTACAGAGTGAATTTGATTTTTGTACCTATTTCAAATAAATGAACCTATTCAAACTACTATAGAAAGAACTGATTTCATGACTTCAGAGAGCCAAAATTGTGGAGTTTGACTACTTGTATTTGTGTGCACTAAATCAAGTATTGAAGAGGCATGCACCATTGACAATTCTAAACATACGAACCTTTGACTTCACTGCTGACAATTAATTTGGAGAAACAGAATTACAATAACTTGAATATTGACTGATGCTGCCAATCGTGAATCTGGATCAAGAGAAAACAATCAATATGTTATGTGAAAGGAACTGATCGTTGTCTAAAAGGATCAATGGCAGTACATAATGGAAATATGCCAAGTACCGGGTACACAAGTACCCACTGTCTAAAAGGATCAATGGCAGTAATTAAATGATGTGAAACTTCAAAAGAACCGGGTACACAAGTACCCACTGTCAACAAATATACTAAAAATATTTACAGATCCCTGAGCATTATTATTGAATCATTGAGGTTTCACTTTCTTCTATGTCCATTCAAGAGAATTAAGAATCCACCTGACAGATGATAGGATGACTCATTTTCTTCCACTAAGAACACACATGGCTCTTCAGCAAAAAAAATATACTGCACAGTGATAACCATTGCCAGGTTCTGATTCGAGATTTTCAATAGAAAGCCTTTCCCAGTGTAATAAAAAAGTTGACAATAGAATACAATGCATATTAAATCCCACTGTTTTCATTTCCTATGTTGAACACATTCAAAATTCAACTTGAGCAAAGCAGTTGCAGATGTAATAGTTTACAAATTAACATGTTATGAGGCCACATGAAAAGATATTTATCAATAAACTATCCATGGTGATGTATCATCTACATTATATCATGTTGAAATCTAGTTTGTGTAATCGACGATTCCCCTTGTACCTACAGAATAAATTTATCATCAATCATAGTCAACGATATCAGGATAGAAAAATAGGGACCACTGCTTATTCTAATTATTCAAAATAAGGAGATAATCAGCAATACTCTATAACAGAACTTGGGATGCTGCTCAGAGTGTCACACTACATGCCATCTTGAACGCCATTCGGTTCAGATATGGAATGACTCCACAACTGCTATGGGGTGGTTTTATTAGGGGTTGAATTCACTTTGTAAGAAGAATCATAACTTGCATCCCTAGCCAGGGGCGGACACAGATCAATAGAGTATAAAATATTGGGGAAAGAAATAGAAGAAAAATGTTGAAGAACACCCAAAACGAATTACACAGTCGGAAGTCAACAGGGTCGAGGAAGAACACAAGACAACCATGCTTCGAAAATAGACCCATGGAAAGACCTGGCACCGCCTCTGAAATTTTAGCCATCTCCCACCAATCAAAACGAAATACACTATCAAAATCAGTGTGAATTGTTTGAATTCAGAGGGGGGGGGGGGGGGAAGGGAACGAACCTGGTCGAGAATGAAACACCACCAGAAGAGATTGAGAGATTTGGGCCCTCAATTGCAATGAGCGACAGAGCATTCGGGACTGAAACAACACCGTAGATGGACTGATTTCTCTCTCTCTTCTCCCTACAGAGGGATAGAAGAATTGGCCCTCAAATACAGATCTATCGAGGGATACACCCAATCTACTGAATACAGAATTGGGTTATGCTAAAAGTAAAAGAAATGGATACACCCAAACATATAATCGAAGCACCAATAAGCTACAACTGACCTGCAAAGCGAAAAAATTGTTGTTCATGTTCTGAGTATTCGGTAGAATGTGAACCACTTGAAGCCACATGTCCGGATTGTTTTGCAGGTCACGCAGAATATGGTCAGCAGCCTTCCTCTACACAATCAACCACACGAGCAAAGCATATCGTTAGTCCGACGGTCAATGCAGCCATAATCATACCCAAATTAAACGAAAAAACGAGGAAACCTAGCCCTCACAGACTCAGATTTACACAGCGAGAACGAATTCCATAAACGAATTCACTATCTCCATCCCCAATCTACTATAGCAGAGCACGAACTAGCGAACAAACGAAAGAGCACAGAAGTTGAATTGGAGGCCATAAGGTGTCACCTCTTCCTTAGATCCGGTGTCGTAGAAGGCAACGGCAGTAGCCAGGAGGAGACTGAGCCGTCGCTGGCGGCAGCGACGATGAGGTCGGGGTTAGGGTTTGGGGAGGGGGGAATACGGTTCCCGTAGTCCATCGTCACCATCTCAGTGAGTCTCTCCGACGGTGTGTGTGTTCTGATCTCCACACCGTCTCTTCCATCGTCACCATCTCAGTGAGTCTCTCCGGCGGGTCGAGAGACGATCGTGGATTGAGGGGGAGAAAGAGGAGTTTCTGAGTCTAACTGTGCGTGTGAGGTTGAGTGTTAATTCTCGTAATTGTTTTCTTGATATATGATTGAAACTGTTTCTAAATTTTTTATTTCCCTCTTACAATTTGGAATGGTGGGAAACACCAATTGTTTACCCTCCAATTTTTAATGTACTTTTTTGGCAGGAGTTGACAATTGAGTATGTCACTATATAATTAGTTGTCAAAACTAAACAAATAGTCACAATCATAGACTAATTTTTTGGGTAGAATAAACTAAAAACCAAAAGGTCGACAAAAAAAATCATATGCATCGACAAAAACAAATATTGTCGACTAATCGCGCAACTAGCTACGTAAAACCGTCTGTCGACAAAAAAACTGTCAACAAAGGTCATATTTGTTGTAGTGGTAACACAGTGATATCGTTGATTAATCTTTAGTTAGTGTCTTTAACAGTTATGATATTAACCCTTACATTTAAGATAAAAGCAAAGATATCATTGTTAATAAAACTTGAATCCTTAACTAATCAGAGCATAATTAGAATTAAATGTAGGATAAACTATCGTACGTTGAAATTAAAATGTTGAAAATGAAAAAAATCACAACATACAACAGTTTCACACGAAAATAGTGGGCTTTTGAAGCATTCTTGGCCCCTTCGAGTCTCATACTTAACTGAACACAACAGAATAGAGGGGAAACTATCTTACTTTGAAATTAAAACGATGAAAATGAAAAAAAATCACAACATACAGCAGTTTCACATGAAAAGAGTGGGCTTTGGAAGCATTCTCGGCCCCTACGAGTCTCCTACTCAACGTTGTTACCTCCTCCTGAAGTTGTTGGAGATCTTGAGCACAGCACGGACTGGGAAATTCATCTTCCCAGTAGAAATAGTTGCATTGTTGACCTCTAGACTTGGCACAAGTCCAAAACACGCGTCCATCATTTTCGGGCGTATGTGCGGTACGACTTACAGGGTAACGGCCACAGAAACACTGCCCAGGCCTACACCTTGGCCTCCGGGATGAATATCCTCTTGAATATGAAGGTGGATTGCTTGGTGAGGGTGAAGAGCTTACACTATGTTGAGACATTTCTTAGAGAGAAAGAAGCGAAGGGTGAAATAGAAGGAGAACTGATGAGATCTGAGAGTGAAGAGAGAAATAAAGAGTTAGTTGAGAGTGGTTGGAGATAGTATTAAAAGCGGGCAGTGGGTAGGTTGGTTGATATAAATGCAGGTATCTACAGTTAAGATAGAGACCTCAACACTTTAGAATGCATAAATAATAACCTAGTAGTGCATTTATTAATTAAGTTTTGGTAGGTGAGAGTAGTTGGCCAACACCAAATGCACCTTAAATAAATTTAACTGTACAGTTTGTGTTCACAAAAAAGCACAAGCAAGTTTTCAGAAAACAACACAAGCCATCAAATCATAAGAAAAGAAAAAAAACATTGCCTCATCAACATTGGGAAACATGGTTCATAACATGCAATCTCTCAAACAACCCACAACATTTACTGACATAAATATTGTTCATAATACAAAATCCCCGACGACTTTCGCGCCGACCTCCTCGTCTTCGCCCCGGATTCCAATGGAACAGTAGGAAAAGTAGGGAAATTTTACATCCTTTCAAACTCATGAACATTCTCATCAATAGACTTGAAGCTCATTAACTCTTTAAACATCTTGGCTTAGTGGATGTTTTAGTATGATCTAGTCATTTGATTGGCAATCCAGATTCTGAGCTGCTTCAAATGGACGGAGAAGTTCTTCTTTGGATTAGGAATCAGGTCCCTCAAGTGGGTCATGAAGAAGCATACAAAATGGCCACAATAATACCTGAGAGATTAAAACAGAATGCAGTTGTAATGTATAAGATAGTGAGTTTAACAAATTGGTGATTGGATTCAATGAATTAGATTGTTACCCGTTCAGTTGTTGGGGAACGTCGTCATTCATGTACCACACATCACACTTTCTGATGTCATCATGGTACTCTGGATAGGAGGATAGCACCTTGTGCATTTGATAAAGTTTTTTAGCTACATCCCTCTCATCGTACCCAAGTCTAGAATCCGAGTCCAATACGTATATTTCCTTGTCGACAAAGGAAATGACCATCATGAACCAGTGGGTGTGATGTACATTCATGGGCAGGGCAATCTATTTCATTAACAATTCAACATAAATTAAGTTCAAGAAAATATGAATGTATAAAGCAACTTGTATTGATAGAAATCGTAAATCTTACGTAGCCCATCTCGCTCCACGTTCCTCCATAATGATCGGACACTAGGAAATATCGAAGACCCTTCATGGGCTGAACAAGAATTTTAATTAATGGTGTCATTTTGTGGATGAATTTTAAATTGAGTTTTTATCCAATGAAAAGGGAATGAACTTACGGCATAATTTGTGCCGAGGTACCAAATGCGAGGGATTCCACCAAATTCGCGGCTGCTATCTTTCAGATGAAGGGATGGCAAATATGCATCCATCACCTAATTGTTTAAAAAGTGAATAGTAAAGTGTTATGATGATGATGGGAGAGGATTATATATGTCTTAAGAAACTCCGTTAAATCAACAAATAGAAATACTTACTTCGTTGTCAAACCATTTTGCATCTCTGAGGCGCCACGCGGAATACCTCGTCACCTTCTCATAATCAGCCATGTTAATAACCAACTCACTGCAGATATAATAACAAATCAAACCATAAGTAAAAACAAAATTTGTGTCTTATACAGCTGTAGATAGTGCTTTCTGAGCTGACAGATCTTGGCCACGTGGCAACCATCCAGCACACCATATTGTGCTCCACACACACTGGATCACCAGCCGAGCTGATCCATGTGGGGGCTGCGAGACAGAGCCCTCGCATACCACTGCACGACACTTGTAGGGACTTAGTGGTTTGGAGGCTAGAGTAAGCCCTGTCGCGTGCGAGCCAAGCCCGCACGCGACCTTTAGTAACTGTTTTGAGAGATTTATGGCACGAGCTCCATAAACCCGGTCAATCCGGTCAAACCCGGTCAACCTTGTAACGGTTCCGGTATTCGCGCACAACGTGCTGTAACGGTCCCTATATACTCGGACGAACGTGCCGTTATGGTTAAGCTAATTAAGCCGCCATCAATGGGCGCATTAACCACACTACAACGGTCACGTTCTCTTCTATATATAGGACGTTACCCTTTCCATACAAAGGGGGACACACTTGCCATACGCGGAAGCTCTGCCAAACCTCTGTCTCTCTCTCAGACATTACTACTGACTTACTCTCTCCCTACACACAACCCCACTCTTCCTGTGCGATCCCTGATCCCCTACATACGGTGTACACGGAGGTCTCCCCGCCGGAATCTCTTGTGCACATTTTGGTGAACCCGACGTGAACTTACCAACCAAAGAAACCATGTCTCAGGAGGATGATATCAGCAACATATCGCCTTCCACCGAAACCGCCTCGGGAGAGGAGACCCACCGTACTCCTACCACTCCCGGCGAAACACCGACGCTGGAGTCTTTGGACGCCACTGTTCAAAGTCAGGCGAAAGCTAGAACGGATCTTAGCCGTTCTGGGCACCCTTGCACCAAATCCTTCATCAGCCACCGCCGTCTCTCAAGGAGGAGGAGCCCCTACCGCTCCGGGACTGGGAGTGTCAACCACACCTCCCAACCCTAACCTGCAGACTCCAGCGGCGATTGCGCAGCCGCCTCCAATTCAGGGGTCAACAGCTCAGATGTTACCTCTCGCTGCCCACACTCCTCAGCCCTCGTCTTTGGCGTCTAACCCAACTTTGCAGTACCCTTTGCCTCCTTCAACGGCGATCTGGGGCAATGCGAGTAGTCCATATGTCCATAATCCTTCGACGGCGTATGTGTCGCCCCCGCCGGCGGCAACCCCTCCTTCAGCTACCGAGGGAAGCATTCCAGAATGCATGACGTCTCTGCAGAAGCGCATGGACACTATTCAGGCTCATCAGTCATTCGCGGATACTATTATCCCGAAGCTGGACAATGATCCACCCATCCCACGAGAGATCTATCTCATGCCTAACCCCGCGGGGTACAAAGCTCCTAAGTGGGACAAATTCGAGGATGTCAATGGAAACGCTCATGAACATGTCATGCGTTTCATTGATGTCATGGGGCCATACGGAGCCGATCCCAAACTGCTGATGCGAGAGTTCCCAAAGTCTTTAGGGAACGTAGCGTACAAGTGGTACCGAACGTTGGAAGCCGGGTCTGTGAAGACTTGGGACAACATGGTCCAAAAGTTCTACACCAAATTCTTCCAGATGGAAGAAAAGGTGACGATGATCCATCTCTCTCGGATGTATCAGAAACGCGAGGAGGACGGGATCACTTTCATCAAGAAATTCAGGGCGAAATCCTTGGAGTGCAAAGATCCAATGCCCGAAAGCCGGCTTGTAGAGATATGCCTGCAGTGCATGCGAGACGAATACAAAGGTATGCTCATTAATTTGCAAACATCTACGTTTTCAAAGCTAATTGAATGCACAAAGAACATCGAGCCTATAGTCGAGAGACAGAAAAAGAAGAATGCTCCGGAGCGACCTTCGAGCGGCACCACCTACAAGATCGGGAGATTTAGTTACAAGAGGGGACGCGAAGCTGAGGTCAATACAGTTTCACCCCAGAAGCAAGCGAAGGTTGCGAACTTCGATGTACCACCTCTTCCATGCTCAGTAGAGGAGGCAAGCGACCTCTGCAGACAGTGGCGCAAGGACGGCGTCCTGCCACCACTCGAGAAGATACCCTCTAAGGAGATGGTGAGGGACCCTAAGTGGTGCGAGTACCACGACAAGGTCATGTACCCCACAGCGGAATGTAAAAAGCTCAGGTTTACATTCGACCAGAAAATGAAGAACGGCGAGCTGATCGTCAGCGATCGTAGAAAGGACGTGCGCAAGAATCCGCTTCCTGCCCACGCGGAGCAAGAATCAAAAGGCAAGGAAGTTGCCATGATCTCAATTGTTGACTTGGAAGAATTCGCAGAGGATGGTCTACCCATCATCGCAGAGGTCCACAATGACGAGGACTACACTATGGACACAGAAGACGAACGTGCCGATCGGATGAAGGGGTCGCACGGCTTTAGCAGATTCTTCGACGAGATGAACTTCTCCGAGAAGTGCCGGACAGACATGACGAAAGCAATCTTAAGGATAGCGGAGGACTACGAGGAGGATCTCGTAGTCTCCGACGGGAAAGTCATCAGGGCGTCTCGCTCTACAGAAAAGATTATGACCTTTTCTGCCAGCGACAAAAAGACAGATGCGAGCCACCAGAGGCCTCTGTACGTGACAGCCATTATTAACGGCTTCGAGTTCAAACGAGCATTCGTTGATGGAGGAGCAGCGGTCAACGTCGTTTCGCTACACACACTGAAGCCAGCAGGGATCCCCGAGCACAAGATCGTCAAGCGTCCATCTCCGCTGATGGGATTCGGAAGCGACTCTAGAATGACGATCGGATGGATCCGCCTGGGCGTTCAGATTGGCAAAATCAAGTGCTCAGCAAAGTTCTATGTCATAGACGCGAACACTACATACCACATGATTATAGGTCGAGCCTGGATTCATCGCTTCGATGCGGTTCCTTCAACAGCTCACCAGGTTATGAAAGCTATCTGGAACGACAGAGTAGTCGAGATACCGGCTTCGACGAACCCATTCAACCTGGACGAAGCACATCTCAGCGAGGCGGTGTGGTTCACCGAGATGGCGGACGAGCAAACACCGGGACCATTCAACCCTACTCCTTTGCCTCTCTGGGAGGACATCAAGGACCAGTCACCTGCGGGAGTAATGGTGACAAGGGAAGATGCCAAGGACAAGCCGCCTACACGCGAAGAGGCGCCGCGTATCGCATACCTTCGGAAGAATGTGTATACTCTGAAAAGAATCGCAAAGCACGATACCGAAGGCAAGGAGATAGAAAGCTTCTATGCCAATGGGAAGAAATGCTATCGCATATGAAGGTGCGCGGGGATGTCCTCACACGGGCATGGGGATATCCCTCGGCAAATCAATCAAATCAAGCAAATTGCGCTGACGGAAAAGCCAACGCAGGGCGCTCCAGACGAGAAACTCAAGGAAGCACCTGAATGCATGGAAGACAGGCCCAGACCGCAAAAGCAAGAGCTAAAGGAAGTGTTCCTCAGCCCGAACGAGGAAAATAAAAGGTCAGTCTTTCTAAGTGCGGACCTCACAAGCGAAGAGGAGCAAGGGCTGCTACAACTCCTAACTGAATACAAGGATGTGTTCGCATGGGAGTATGATGAGATGCCAGGTCTGGATACAAGAATCACCATGCACCGTTTAGACATCATCCCAGGGTCTAAACCGGTAAAGCAGAGCACAAGGAGCTTCAGGCCGGAGCTTAACGTGAAAATCAAGCAGGAGATTGTCAAACTCCTAGATGCCAAGTTCATAGAGCCGAACCACCATCCCACATGGCTGGCCAACATCGTGCCAGTGGTGAAAAAGAACGGACAGCTCCGCATCTGCGTGGACTTCCGAGATCTCAATCGCTTCTGCCCCAAGGACGATTTACCACTGCCCAATATCGATTTTCTTTTCGATTCAACAGCGGGCCATTGCATGTTCAGTTTCATGGATGGTTTCAGCGGGTACAACCAGATCAAGATGGATCCCGAAGACGCGCAGAAAACTGCATTCATCACTCCGGTGGGAGTGTTCAACTACACAGTAATGCCGTTCGGTCTTAAGAACGCGGGTGCGACCTATCAGCGGGCCATGATGGCTCTGTTTCACGACATGATGCATAAAGAGGTGGAATTCTATGTGGATGATCTGGTGGTTAAATCCAAGCACGAAGCAGATCACCAAGCGGATCTACGAAAGGTGTTCAATAGATGCAGGCGCTTTCAACTAAAGATGAATCCCATGAAATGCGCATTTGGGGTAACATCAGGGAAGTTCTTGGGATGCGTAGTTCATCGCCAAGGAATCGAGCCTGACCATGCGAAAGTATCAGCCATAACCGGCATGACGCCGCCCCATAACCAGAGTGCATTGAAGACATTTTTAGGAAAGCTATCCTATCTGCGAAGATTCATCCCAGCGATTGCCGAAATCACATGCTGTGTTAGCACTCTTCTCAAGAAGGACGCCGTGTACAACTGGGCTCCGGAGCACGAAGCCGCATTCGAAAAGCTGAAGGATTTGCTGACATCGTCAAAAATAATGATCGCACCTCAACTGGGATCACCGCTTCTGCTATATCTGACATCAACAAGGAGATCCATAGGAGCACTCTTGGCTCAGGAGTACGAAGGTCAGGAAAGGCCTATCTACTACATCTCTCGCATTGTGCAGCCTGCTGAATCAAGGTACACGGACATCGAACGTCATTGCCTTGCCCTATTCTTTGTGATAGAGAAGGTAAAACACTATTTTGCATCACATAAAGTAGTAGTGGTCACCAAGAGCGACCCCATACGATATTTGCTAACTCACACTACTCCTGGCGGGAGATTGGCGAAATGGTACATGACCATCTCTCAATATGATATCACATGCGTGCGACCGCGAGCGATCAAGTCGCAGGCGGTAGCGGATCTGTTGGCACAGTTCCCCGATAACAGCCACGAGCCCGTGATCGAGGAAGAGCTCGAAGGCCCTGAGATCTATGCAATCGACGTGCCCTATTGGACGCTCCACTTCGACGGCTCGTCCACAAGGAAAGGTGGAGGCATTGGGATAGTCTTGACCAAACCAGATGGGGAGGTCATACAGATGTCCGCAAAGCTCAAATTCGCAGTCACAAACAATGAAGCGGAATACGAGGCTCTCATCGCAGGGCTCCGTGCGGCGAAAGCCTTGGAAGTAAGCAATCTAACGGTCATGGGAGACTCGAAGTTAATCTTCAAGCAAGCCTTAGGCGAGTACGGTTTGAAGGAGATCAACCTTCTGTCTTACCGCACCTTAGTGCAAAAGCTGGTACAACAGTTTTGTGATGTGAGGTACGAGCACAAGCCCCGAGCAGACAACAGACATGCAGATGCTTTGGCAACCTTGGGATCCAAGGTCAGTACAGACAAATGTCCCGCGAAGATCTCTATCGAAGTGCGAGCATCGTCGGCATTGACATAAGATGCGTGCGATGACGAACACATGGATGACACGGATTGGAGAAAAGCAATCCTACAAGCTATTGCGGAAGGCACAAGCAGTGAAAGCTGGGCACTCACAAAAGGGTACTGTATACATGACAACACCCTTTACTACAAGGGTCCTGGCGGAATACTCATGCGATGCGTCTCCGAGCAAGAGGGACAACTGCTGTTAGAAAAGATTCACCAACATGCTTGTGGAGAAAGCGAGGTGTCAATCTGCAGGAAGGCTCAAAGATATGGCATTCATTGGCCAGACATGTCAACAGCCGCAGCCCTGATACAAGGGAAGTGCGAGAGTTGCGCACTAATCAAAGATTCTCTACTCATCGCCCTAACCGATGACGACACGGACTGGAGGAAGCCACTCTTTGATTTCCTCACCCAGGGCACCGTGCCCGAATCAAGAAAAGAAGCCGAGAAATTGAAGAGGAAAGCATCTCGTTATGTAGTACAGGAAAACCTGCTTTGGCGAAGAGGTCACGAGGGCAACTTGCTGCGATGTCTAGACGGCAGAGAAGCACAAGAATTCATGGACCTTTCTAATCAGGTGGAACACCAAGGAGGTGCGAAATTATGCACGCAGCTCCTCTCAATTGGATACTTCTGGCCCACAATGGAGGTCGATTGCCGCACCAAAGTACGACGCTGCTAGGAGTGTCAATTCAAAGGAAACCTGGTGCACGCTCCCGCTGTGGATCTACATGCATTAGGGACGCCATGACCATTTCACACATGGGCTCTAGACTTCATCGGTCCCATCCGACCAGCGTCACACGGGAATCAGTTTATTCTCACTGCAACTGAGCTATTCACCAAATGGGTGGAAGCCTTACCACTGAAAACGGCAAATGCGCTAAGTGTGGTCAACTTCATCCAGGAAAACATCATATGCAGGTTCGGAATCCCAAACACCATTCTTTCAGATAATGGTACTCCCTTTGTTAATCGCCAAGTAGCTGCGAAATTAGCGGAGTACAATATCAGGCAGATATGTTCTACCCCTTATTAACCGAAGGGAAATGGACAAGCCGAAGCGACCAACAAAACGCTGTTGAGAATTCTGAGCAAGATGGTCGCAGATGACCACAAGAAGTGGGCCGACTCTCTGAGCATAGCTCTGTGGGCCTACCGAACCTCTCCGAGGACACCCACGGGGCCTCACCATTCCTACTATGCTATGGGGCCGAGGCCGTGGTACCTGCGGAAGTGAGAGTCAATTCGGCAAGGCTAGCCTTCCACGCACTCTACGAGAATCAACGTGATCATGACTTAGTCTTGCTGGAGGAAAAGCGAGAACAAGCCAAAAGAACCAACAAGCGATATCAAGAAAGGATTGCTCGCGCTTACAATAAGACGGTCCAGCGAAGAGATTTCGCAGTTGGAGACTTGGTCTTGCGCGCATCTGACCACTGTATGCGAGAAGCGACTCACCCGAAGTTCGCAGCCAATTGGGAAGGACCCTTCGAAGTCACAGAAGTCTTCGACAGTGGCTACTGCAGCATACGAAGGTTGCACGGCACAACCTCAACCCCGAGTTCAGTCAACATGTGCTGGATAAAGAAGTACTATCCCTAACTTCTCTCATTTCGTGCGTTTTATTATAACGTCGCTTAATCTCTTGTATGATTACGATTTACACAATCTCCTCTCCCATATGAGAGGATTGTAATCTCATCTCTCCCATATGAGAGCGTTATAATAAAAAATTCTCCCAAATGAGAAACATCGTATTTCTGGATGTCAATTTTGCTTCATTTTAGTTTGTTATAACTGTTAACAATGGGTTATCCGCTACAATGGCAATCTGCTAAATGCGATCTTAATTGATCATCTAAGCCTATCTGTTACGATAGCAGCCTATCCAAATGCGATCTTAATTGATCATCTAAGCCTATCTGTTACGATAGCAGCCTATGCAAATGCGATCTTAATTGATCATCTAAGCCTATCTGTTACTATAGGAGCCTATGCAAATGCGATCTTAATTGATCATCTAAGCCTATATGTTACGATAGCAGCCTATGCAAATGCGATCTTAATTGATCATCTAAGCCTATCTGTTACGATAGCAGCCTATGCAAATGCGATCTTAATTGATCATCTAAGCCTATCTGTTACGATAGCAGCCTATGCAAATGCGATCTTAATTGATCATCTAAGCCTATCTGTTACGATAGCAACCTATGCAAATGCGATCTTAATTGATCATCTAAGCCTATCTGTAACGATAGCAACACATACAAATGCGATCTTAATTGATCTTCTAAAGCCTATCTGTTATGATAGCAACACATGCGGAAAATGATCTTAATTGATCTAGTAAAGCCTATCTGCTACGATAGCAAATCATGCGGAAAATGATCTTAATTGATCTAGTAAGCCTATCTGCTACGATGGCAACTTACGTGCAAAGTGAGCTTAATTGATCTTCCAAACACATCTGCGGTGATGGAGGCATTCTACGAATACGATAGCAATATTGTGAAAATGATCTTAAGTGATCTACAAAGGTCTATCTGATATGATAGCACGTGCATCAAAGGCTAATCACAAGCCCATCTGCCAAGATGGCACAGCTGCGAAAATATGATCTCGAACGATCTAGTGAAACATCTGCGAGTTCATATGGCAGATAGCAAATGCGAAACCATTACATAGCATTATGCAAGGCGAAATATGCCGAAACGCATGCGAAGTTGTACTTTGTTGCAAAGAGACAGCAGATAACACAAAAGGCTATTTATCATTATGAGTCGAAAAGACTTACAATTTATCTGTCTAGATAACAGCTTACAAGCGGAAAAGCTCAAATCTAACTACACAGCCAACATGGCTTACAATACATTCGAAAAGTAGCTGACAAGTCAGCAGAAACGCACTACGGGAATCCTAACTGAAAAGGATAAACCCCACGGTCCTAACACCGTCAATGCGATAAACAGGTCTG
Organism: Linanthus parryae; assembly: GCA_023055425.1. NCBI lineage: Eukaryota > Viridiplantae > Streptophyta > Magnoliopsida > Ericales > Polemoniaceae > Linanthus > Linanthus parryae. Next base: position 132,548,117 of record JALGPY010000001.1, read on the forward strand.
CGACTGAACATCTGTCACAAGTGGGATCTTGCTCCAAAGAGCCACATGAAGCCATACGTTCAAGATCCCAGTATTTGACAAGGCCCTTGTCAGATCTGCACCCCATAACATTTGCCCAAGGAACCACCGGTTCCAGCGATCAACAGGCAAGCAGAAGCTCCAAAGGGCAAGGGCTCCTTGTAGACGGGGATGAACGCAACGGTCCGCCACCCTGAGCTCACGAACGTGGGGGCAATAATTTCTTCTCCAGGGAGGCTGGAGAAGAATTCCGCCGTTCATTACGAGACGGTAGCACGGTCACTTCGGCGCTGCACCTCACCGGGAGGCGGCCGGAAACATGATCTGCACACATAATACACGAAGAAAATTCTTCGAACACACATGAGATATCATCTCCATCTTCTTTATGATGGTTATCAAGAACAATATTCCTCATAAAGTGGATCTTGGAAACTATTTCTATAGCACAAAGCGCAAACTCAGGATTCACAACTTGAAGTTGCCATGAATCAACGAAAAACAAGCGTTGAAGCCAGCAGTCGTAAGGACTCACGGCAAAGCACATTTTTGGGATGAAGAACCCAAATGGCAAACACAGGGTTTATATAGACCTTGCGGAGACTCTTCAGTTGCCAAAGATGAGTCAGCAGAATTTGAAAAGAGGGTAAGGCCAATCACTTACGCCTTGAAAAGCGGTAACCATCAATTACCCTACTAAAGGCTACGACGATTCAGTTGCGTATCCTAATAAATGACGGATAGTCATGATTCGGATGGACTTCCCAACGAAAGCGTGTTTATCTGCCGAGAAATTAGCGCGAAAATCAAGCAAAGTATCAATTGCTGATGTCATAATTGGATATGCACAGAGATATCCTATCAAATCCCGGAAAGGGCAAAACGGGCATGTAGATTCTTGTTGTTGAAAAAAAAAGGGGGGAGAAACCCTAGCAACATTACATTAATGTTCCCTTGCTATTTTCAAAATTCAAAAAGTCAAAAGCAAATTCTTGATCAAGGAGTCATGGGGCGCGAACTGATGGCTCAACTTCTCTACCTGCTCCACTTCTCGCTTCAATTGCTCGCACTTGGCATTCATCTCATGATAGATCTTCGTAGCTTCTTCAGCCTTTTGCTTCTGCTGCTCCACCTTCTGCTTTTCAGCTGCGAGGTTCTGGTGGCCGAGCTGCAAAGTTACGGTTGCGCGAATCAGAGTGACTCTTTTCATAAGAAATCTGAAACCCAGTCTGTCTTGAACTTTGGTAAGAAGATTTTGGCACATGCCACAAAGCAATTCGGCGCTCTGGACAGAGATGGTCTCAGGCGTGGCCGCAGACAGCTGCTCCAAAATCCAAATGGCTTCGGTGAGAAACAGCCTCCTGTCGAAGGGCCCTATCTACAGAGATCTTGCAAACGATCGGGGGTAAGTGAGGCGCATCCGGACTAGCCAGTCCACATCAGTTTGCTTCAAACCTGAAGCAATGTCAAAGCTAAGTTATGCTATCAAACTCCAAATGCACCATGCGAGATGCAAACAGTGAATCACTACTTACCAGTTCCTTCGAGAATCTCACGAAGAGAAGGAATGCGCATTACTGGGGTCGTTGAAGACTGCCCTTGCTCCATGGCTCTTCTGTCAGCTGCGAGCTCTAACTCCTCATAGTTAGAAGGAAGAGTGTAGGCCGCACCAGCTGCGACTGCATTCCCAACCTGCGAGCCCCAAAAGCCCCACGCAGGAATAGGTGCCACCGACTCAGTCATCGCCGGAGGCGAAGTGACAGCCGAGGTCGCTTGGCGAGGAACATTCTCCGATGCGGAAGCATCGGCAGTACTTGTCCTTACTTCCTCAGCGCCAGCATGGGCATCTTCATCCATTAGCACAGCACCTGCTTCAGCATCGTCGGAAAGTTCGATGATGTCCTCGAAAGGCTCACCTGCATGATCAGTAGCTGCGACGGGCTTCTCAGTATGGGGGCTCGGTGTCGGAACATAGGATGCAAAAGAATGACTTCTTTGCTCAGGCGCATGTTCCTCAACATTGCCTGTGATACAAAATAAGATGGTATGAGGTAACTCGCATTGAATAATATTTTGCTATCTTTACTTAAGCTAAGAGCAAGCACCTCCACGCGAAGGTGGAATTGAAGCCTCTTCGTCATACACTAAAGACGAGGAACCATGTCCTATTAGTGTGTCCTCACTAAGCAAGTCTTTAAGAGGGGCGTGACCTGGGATGCGAAGAAACCAGTCATGATCCTGTTTCAAGTTGCTCAAGTCTAGCACATGCATATCGCTCAAATAATTACCTGAAGGTTCTCCGCATTTGTTTACAAGCCAACGGCGAATGTCAGTCTTTGACACACCATGCTTTAACGCACCCACAGTAACATCTCTATAAGTTACTGCGAGATTGAAGATCTCACCTTTATCGCCGCCTGCGATTTCTTCAAAGTCCGCTTGGACTTGCTCCAGGGCTGCTGCATCCTCTTCTGGAACCGCATCCTCCTCCTCCGCCTGGGGAGCCACTTCATCGGGAAGCTCATCTTCCTCGTCAACTGGACGCACTAAGTCGTCAACATGCTGCTCTTCGAGGCTCCGCTGTCTCACACGCTCGAGCTCCTCCTCTTCTCGCTGCCTTCTTCTTTCAGCAGCCTCCGCGGCTGTCTTCCTGGACTCAGCAAGAATGTCCTCGCTTATGGGATCGTCTGGAATGCCAGAATGGGCATCTCTCTTTTGTCTCTTGGCCACAAGGCCGCCGATGATCTCATCATCATCATCATCATCATCTGCGAAGAAATGATTGGTTCAAGAAAGAAGTGCAAAAGAATTACGATAAAGGAAATGCGACGGAGGTACCTCCTGATTCTTCCTCATGCATCGCAACTGTTCTTTCTTCTTCTTCATCATCACTTTCTCTAGGCTCCTGCCTCTCTCCTTCTTCCTATTGGTTGAATGGAACGAAAGTCTCAACTGCGAGCTCTTTCCGCACTTTGCTGGGCATGCGACCTTTGCCTTTGTCCTTGACAGAAAGGGACCTCACCGGAGGAGAAGTTGGAGCACTTCTAGGGGAAGAAATTGTAATTCCCTTTTGCCTAGGTCTTTTCACTCTCGGCGCCGCAGTCGCTGGAAGGGACGGATCATCTCCGGGAGGAGACGAGGCCGGAGCATTGTCTATCAGCGAGTCAGCAAAAGCATTCATGACTGCGCGAATCTTGGTCTCGACCTCAGGGTCCATCCTCCATGCTAGCCGAAACGACTGCTTTTGTCTTCGGGTGGCAACAATGGTGTTAACCAATGACTTGGAGCGATCACCAGATGCGAATCGCCGCACATGACACTACAGCAAACAGTACAGAATAAAGGCGTCAGCATAAGGAAATCAAGAAGCTTAACGCACGCGAAGAAATTGCTTACCTCAGCAAATGCCTTGCTGTATCTGACGACATGCGTGTCGCCCTTCTTAACTGCGGCGACCTTCTCCTTCAGAATGATGTCAGGACACAAATGGTTCTCACGATCCAACAGTGAGTAGCAACCATATTCAGACTCGCTCAGACTGCAATTGGGGCGAAACGGAAAAGAGTTTCTCTTGATCAAGGGGGCTCTGCTTGGCTGTGCGGCCGACTGCGTCTCAATCCTCGTTTGCTGGGCGATCCAGTATGCGAGCCAGTTCTGAGAACAACCACCCTCGCGGGTCCCTGCAGGCTGCTCAAAGGGAAGATTGTTCATGAAGACTGTCTTGCACTCCTTTGTTAGCAAGCGCTTATAGCAACCTCTGATAATGGACTGGGGCCAGATTGATGGTGCCACCGCGTCAAAACCGAACTAGGGCGAAACTCGAGTGGGGTCAACGTCCACAGTAATCTTTTCATACCTTGGCGCGAGCTCACGAATATGCTCTGCGAGGGCAGGAAGGGAACCCCGCAGACAACAGCAAAAGAACTCACGATAGCGCTCATGGAAATGCGATCCCTCTTCGAAGAGCAACTCTTCTGAGAAGACAACACCCTTAGAAGGGTACAGCTTTGGAAACCATCGCACGTTCTCAACACGTGTAGCATAGGGCCTGGCAGTAAACTCTTTCCGTTTGTCGCATATCAAGCTCCAAACGCACTTGGTATTGTTCGCTCCGAACCACCTCGCAGCTCTACCGCTGTTGCGCTCCTCCGTCTCGCCTGGGGGACACCACTTGTCGGGTTTGAGAGCAGTTGGGGCATAGGATGGCCACCGCTCGAAGACCCACATTGTCAAAAAGGAGATGTTGACGAAAGTCAGTACATTGAGGCGGCCACGCGACTCTTTCATGGCCAAAACCAGCTGATCAAGCCTGTAATACAGAGTGCCCAAGACCAAGGGTCCGAGTGCGACTCTCTGGCCAAGGGCGAGCCTCACAGCAAGTGGCAAAACATGGTAAAAGACCCCATCATGGGGGTGACCGTCGATCAAGTACCTCGACAACCAAGCACAGAGGAAAGCACAGAGGGTCAAGTGATAGCCTTTACCCTCCACATAATTCTCGGCGTCTGGGTTCTCACTCTGAAGCTTCTTAGTGATGCTGCTGTTCGCATAGACTCGAAAGAAGTACTGCAACCATTTGTTCCAAGTGTTCTTCGCAGACGTATCAACCAATTGCCAGTTTGGAAGGACTTTCGTAGTAGTCCACCGAGTGGAGATTTTCTTTACCTCTGCCAGGCATTCCTCCATCTGCGTGTACAAGGCAATCTCCGCAGCCGTCCTCAAAGGACTCAAAGGGTCCACCTCGCCCATGGGAGAAAGATCGTACAACATCTGCACGTCCTCGAGTGTAGGGGCGGCCTCGAACTCAGCAAAGTGGAATGTGTGAGTCGCAGGCGAGTAGCGGGAAAGAAGGTCTAGAAGCATGGACTGGTCCAACTTCACGGCAGCACCCTTCATAGCACGAACAGCGAAGTATATACCGGCTTCATCGAGAGTCGCGGCATGATTGTCCAACACGTGGTCAATCCACTCATCCATATAGTCCAATTTCTGGACGAAAGCCTGGGTAGAAATCGCAGTGTAGGGGAAGTACCCGTTTTCGATCCCCAATCGAACCACATCCTCGGAACCAATCAACTCGAGCAAGGCTGAGCTAACTGGGCGAGTCAGTGTCAGCAATCCCTCAACTGGGACAGGATCAGGCATCCTCTTAGCCTTAACCCTCGCATGATAGAAATCTTTGCCACCTAGATAGGGGGCTTTTCGCCACAAGGCCTGCGGAAGGTCGGGTATCTCTTCATCTTCCTTGACGGGTTTGGTTCCTTTTGTCTTGGCCATTCCTGCGGAAGAGCAAGAAAAAAGGGGGGAGAAAGGTGCTACACTTCAGTTTGAATTTCGAAATCCAAGATCTATTATGAAAAGAAAGATGAACAGTTTCTGGTATCAATTTCAGAAATTAAGGGTTGCATTATCAGTGATTTCAAGATCTCACATTCGAAGCCCTTATTATTGAAGGATTAAAGCAAAAGTGGGTTCAAAGATCAAAGCTTCCTCGCAAGTTTCAACAGATTATATGTTCTGGGCTTACAGATTCAACGCAGTTCAAGGCAAACACTGGTATCTTAAATCAAAATTGAACAAGGCCAACCTTGTTTTTTTGAAGCCTGCTTGGATATGCACAACTGAAGAACACGATTTGCAGTTCTGAACTGGTGATTGATTATCTGAATCTGCTCTCGAAGATCTCGGGGTACCATTCACTTTAAGAGAAAGAAGTGATGCTTTGCAACAATGGAGGATACAAAGTATTTATCCAAAAACAATGAAGGGTTGCGTCCTTTCAGTAGTCGAATCGCAACCGTCACCGTCGAATCGCGCAATCACAGGACAAGCTGACGTCATGCCTAAAACCCCAGAAGCCATACGGCACGACTCTAGGGGTTTTAGGTCATAATGGCACGCACGGTGGCTGAACTTACCCGTATTTGAATTGGTGCGTGGCGGCAACGCGTATGTTGGTTTCCGCGCATGGAAGTCTATACAGCTATGAGTCTTCACGCGCAGAAAGGGGGCTAATGTAGATAGTGCTTTTTGAGCTGACAGATCTTGGCCATGTGGCAACCATCCAGCACACCATATTGTGCTCCACACACACTGGATCACCAGCCGAGCTGATCCATGTGGGGGCTGCGAGACAGAGCCCTCGCATACCACTGCACGGGACTTGTAGGGACTTAGTGGTTTGGAGGCTAGAGTAAGCCCTGTCGCGTGCGATCCAAGCCCGCACGCGACCTTTAGTAACTGTTTTGAGAGATTTATGGCACGAGCTCCATAAACCCGGTCAATCCGGTCAAACCCGGTCAACCTTGTAACGGTTCCGGTATTCGCGCACAACGTGCTGTAACGGTCCCTATATACTCGGACGAACGTGCCGTTATGGTTAAGCTAATTAAGCCGCAATCAATGGGCGCATTAACCACACTACAACGGTCACGTTCTCTGCTATATATAGGACGTTACCCTTTCCATACAAAGGGGGACACACTTGCCATACGCGGAAGCTCTGCCAAACCTCTGTCTCTCTCTCAGACATTACTACTGACTTACTCTCTCCCTACACACAACCCCACTCTTCCTGTGCGATCCCTGATCCCCTACATACGGTGTACACGGAGGTCTCCCCGCCGGAATCTCTTGTGCACAACAGCTTATTTAGGAAATTTGAATGTAAATAACACTTACTGTCGCAATCTTTGTGGAACTTTGGGATCCCATGGTGTTTTGTCGTACTGAGGCTCATATTTGTGAGACAAAAAGAAGTGGAGCCAGAAATCTTTCAGGCTAGGCATCTCTGGCGGACAGATCATTTCCTCAGGATTGCTTTGTTGCTTCTTAAGCGACACCCGATTAGACCCCTTTATGATCCATCGCGCCTTTACCCGGACAGACCCATCAATGTTTGTCCTTGGGTCCTCCCAAGAACCCAAGGAGTCCACCTAATAAATCAACAAAATTTTAAAATTGGAAATAGAGACATCAAGTCTAAAGTTAAAACAGTTAATACACTTACCTCAGTGTCAACGCTGACTTCGCCGACCACCTCCATGGAAGAGCTAACCTTATCCTAATCCATCTTCTGCTTCTTCTTGGGAGGTTCTTCTTGTTTATCCTCTTCACCCCCTTCTTCTTTTCCCCTCATTCCTCTTCCTCCTTTTCATCCCCCTTCTTCTTTTCCTCTCTTTCATATTCCTACTTCTTCTCATCTTCTTCCTTCTTTCTCTCCTCATCCTTCATCTTCTTTATTCCATCTTCCCTCTCCTCCTCCAATTCAAACTTTCTCTAGTTGTTAACATTCGCGAACATGGCCAATAAAGTTTGCGGGCCAGCATTCTGCGCTAGGTGTCCCACAAGATCCTTCAAATAATACCCTGGTGGAAGAATTAATTGAATTGCAAGTGCAACAACCTTCTCACTGATTGGCTCTTCATCCATTTTCTTCAACTTCAACTACAAAGAACAACAGAGTATAAATGTTAACATTTAAGATAAGGACGTTAACTGCTCAAAACGAAAACTTAAGGTTTATGTAACATGTTACTCACATTTTCATTCATACAGACATGATTCCATCTCTTAGAAACATCAGATGTCTTCCAAAATTTCAACCTGGGACTTGCTTTCTTGTCTTTGCAACCCTTGGGATTTCTTGAAATTTGGGGCAGAACTTTTCCAAGTACAGAAGCTAGAAAATAAACTCACAACATTAGAAATTAAGAAGGAGCAGTTAAAACATTAAACAGAAATGTTAAACCAAATGAAAAAATGTTAGATTATTACCACAAGAATGAGCCTGCAACCATTTCCTCGCAAGGTTTTCCCAGTCTGGGCCTTCACATTTTGTTTCATGAAATGATCAGGCCACAAGGCTGCCCAGTTCACCTCTTTCAGGTGCTCCGAATCTACAACAAGTTTGGCCAGCCCAGACCGGACTCCTTGTCGCCCGATCGACATCCCTAGGTCCCCCAAGATCAAACAAACAACCCTCTACTTCCACTCATCATTGAACAGCTCCCTATTTTTCAAGAACCACGGAACATACTCACCGACCTTTGTCTTGTCCTTGACGAGGCCAATTCTTTGTGCCACTTCTTGTACAACATCCGGATCGACCTCCAGAAACTCAGTTGTTCCGGTGCATCTTACTCCAAGGAGCCAGCCGACAACTTCCGGGGTTACATCCACAGTCCGGTCGTGAGCCGTCAAGGACCCGTCACTGTCAAAGGAGTTGTAGATGAACTTGTTGAAAGCCTCGGGGGTTGAAATCTGTAGGTGCTTTAGTCCTCCAAACCCAACTTCATTCAACCATGATTGCTGTTCATCTGTCATATCTTCGAAGAGAGCGATAACAGAGGGCAGACTCATATAACTTTGGCAGAGCCTCGGGTTCTTCAGCTTCTTCTTTGATTTGCCCTTCAACATAGCTTCAGCCAATTTCTTCTTCTGCTTGGCCTTCTCACCGGTGGGTTTTCTCTACAAAGTGCCCTCTGGTTTCCTCTTCTCTCTTTCATCGGCAGCAGCTTTGATATAGGGTTCTTTTGGGACCTGGTCAGCCTTTTCCATTCATCGTTTATCCTCCGTTTTAACTCGTCGGTCATCTTCACATGAGGATCTTGTTTCTTGAGCTTGTACGTCTGAACATTTCTACAAAAATCATGAGACAATAAAGAAAATTAAGTTACAATTCCAAGTACTAGAGCCATAACATATAACACACACCCTCAAAGATTTAAAATCAAAGAAAGTCATTAGAGATAAAGTAATAACATGCAATATGATGTTTGAACAGATAATGGTTTAGAAACGGATTTTAATAGTTTACAACAAGTGTGCAGAATAGTATACATTGGCTTCACAAGTGAAACAATATTTTACAAGATGATTGATTAGAGAAGAAACTTACTTGAATCTGATGTACGGATTCATGGTATTGCCATGATGGGCTTCATCGTCACTATCATCTTCCCTCCTCTTTTCCACAGGTTGGTATTTTTCAGCATCTTCCTTCTGTTCCTCCCTATCCTCCTCCGAATCCTCCTCATCTTCTTCTTCATCATCTCTCTTATCTTCCACATAATTGTACTCTTCTTCATCGTCATTCTGTTCCTCCTCATCTACCTCATCCTCCTCCTCATCCTACTCATCCTCCTGTTGCTCTCCAGCCTCTAGGATATTATCATTTGTTCTTTGTTGAACAGTGTATTGGTTTATATCAATCTCTTCATCAGTCGAGTCTTCCATCGTTTTCTGCTCGTACCTTTCTATTTCATCTTGAGGTAATTTGATAAATACTCTATACTGTTGTACTATCAGTTTGGGGGCATATCCTTCCCTCTGTAGCCCATTGTAGATTTTTGATGTTTACTGTCGTAAGTAAACAGTTGCAAAACTTAAGTAAAACCTTTAAATAACACATAAGGCAATTTTAATTTCAGATATTACAGATCAAACAATTAAGTTACACGTGATAAAAGAGCATTGTGAAACATGACAATTAACAAAGATTAATTTAGGACAAAGTGACAAGGTAGAAAATATAGTCACAAAATTAGATTTTAAGGAGGAGTTGTTAATTCATTAAACAGCATGATAAAAAATAAGGACAAATTGTTAAAAACAAGTAATTACTTACAGGAATAGGTCAAATTCAGGAGTATGCTTCACCTCTGCATCTTCAGAATTCTTGCGCTTAGAAGCCTTCTGATTTCTTCCTTTCTTCACTGCTTTCGGTGGTGCTGGACTATTCCAGATCGATCTCCCAGGGACACTCTCAATGTGCTCTTCCTTCTTTGCTTTCTCATTCTTCTTAAGTTTCTTCTTCTCTGCACTCGTATTCTTCTCAAGTAAGGGAGCAGCCTCATCCAATTTCTTCAATTTTTCTGATTCAGTATCCACCATTTCAAAATCCACCGTTGATAAAGGAATTGCATCAAGACCATCTCCAAAATTCTTCAGACCAATTTCATCCGTGGAATCTACCTCCTGTGAACTCCGTTCTATTTCCGAGTTGCTAGAGTTTCTATCTATCATGTTATCGGCAAGATCTTGTACTTTGGATCGTCTTTCTTGAATAACCTTCTTTTTCGCCATGGATTCTGTATGTTGATTGAAAGAGAAGAGATGAAGATGGAGAAGATGAAGAGTAAAGTTACGAAACTGGAGAGAGAGAGAGAGATTCAATTTCAGAAAAATGAATGAGTAGGCAACCGTAGAGGAGTCAATTAGTGGGACTCTGCAAATGGAACTGTTCCGAAATTAAAGGCATGGTGGGCTGTGAGTGGCAGTTGAGGCGGTTGATGTGATTGGACCACTCTTTCACGTTTTTTGAATTTCAAATTATTTTTTTCGTGAATCAAATTCTAAAATTTCAAAATGTGCTACAAATTTATAAATGTTAGTATGAAATATTTAACCGATCTTTCTAAAAAAAGGAAATAATATAATATTTTTTTATAAAAGGTCTAATGTATCTTTGAGTATTGATTTAATGAAGTATTAAGATCTCATTCTAAACATATATATTTACCTTCCTATATGCTAAACCCTAGAGAGGATTCTATCTTAAAATTTAAAATATATTTCCCTTTAAAATGCCACTTATTTTGGTTTCTTCGCCGATTGAATGACTCGGGGTGTCACCATGTGTCCTGAACAACATACTAATGACAAGTGTGGGAGTTACTTTGAAATAACTTCAGGTTTTGTTCCTCTAAGTTACTTTAAAAAAAAAAGCCCAAAATGAATGAAAACTCGATAATTGTACGAGTTCAGCCATGAAATGTTACCCCAGCATGCCAAATATGATTTAATGTTCTATTTGTGGCATTTTAATAAGACAGGGGGTTTTGAGAAGACACCCAATTGTGGGACTTGAACACCGAGGGATAAGGGTGTAACCGACTATCAACATTGTGAGATTTGACGTTGTGAAAAGTCACCATGTGTTGTAAGTATCCAAATTGGTCTTAGCAGGCCACATAGTGTTAGTATGTATTGAATGGTGGCACACATGAGATGCATAGACGTCAACCAAATTTAATTGGGGTAACGCGTACCCGTTGGAAACATTGTTCTTTCCCATTAACTACATCACCAACATAATTCTATACCCAATTTGAGAACTTCGTGCCTCCCTTGTGTTTATACCATGCATGGCAGTGTGCACAACCTCCGAAAACCCAAAAATAGGCATCTTTGAGTATAGACTTGATGGAGTATTAAGATCTCGTTCTAAACATATACATGTATCCTCTTAAATGCTAAACCCTAGAGAGGACTCTATCTTAAAATTTATAATATATGTCCCTTTAAAATGTCACTTATTTTGGTTTCTTCGTCGATTGAATGACTCAGGGTGTCACCATGTGTCCTGAAAAACATATCAATGACAAGTGGGGGAGTTACTTTGAAATAACTTTAGGTTTTGTTCCTCTAAGTTACCTAAAAAAAAGCCCAAAACGAATGAAAACTCGATAATTGTACGAGTTCAGCCATGAAATGTTCCCCCAGCATGCCAAATTTGATTTAATGTTCTATTTGTGTCATTTTAACAAGATAGGGGGTTTTAAGGTGACACCCAACTGTGGGACTTGAACACCGAGGGATAAGGGTGTAACCGACTATCGAAATTGTGAGACCTGACGTTGTGAAAAGTCACCATGTGTTGTAAGTATCCAAATTGGTCTTAGCAGGCCACATAGTGTTAGTATGTATTGAATGGTGGCACACATGAGATGCATAGACGTCAACCAAATTTAATTGGGGTAACGCGTACCCGTTGGAAACATTGTTCTTTCCCATTAACTACATCACCAACATAATTCTATACCCAATTTGAGAACTTCGTGCCTCCCTTGTGTTTATACCATGCATGGCAGTGTGCACAACCTCCGAAAACCCAAAAATAGGCATCTTTGAGTATAGACTTGATGGAGTATTAAGATCTCGTTCTAAACATATACATGTATCCTCTTAAATGCTAAACCCTAGAGAGGACTCTATCTTAAAATTTATAATATATGTCCCTTTAAAATGTCACTTATTTTGGTTTCTTCGTCGATTGAATGACTCAGGGTGTCACCATGTGTCCTGAAAAACATATCAATGACAAGTGGGGGAGTTACTTTGAAATAACTTTAGGTTTTGTTCCTCTAAGTTACCTAAAAAAAAAGCCCAAAACGAATGAAAACTCGATAATTGTACGAGTTCAGCCATGAAATGTTCCCCCAGCATGCCAAATTTGATTTAATGTTCTATTTGTGTCATTTTAACAAGATAGGGGGTTTTAAGGTGACACCCAACTGTGGGACTTGAACACCGAGGGATAAGGGTGTAACCGACTATCGAAATTGTGAGACCTGACGTTGTGAAAAGTCACCATGTGTTGTAAGTATCCAAATTGGTCTTAACAGGCCACATAGTGTTAGTATGTGTTGAATGGTGGCACACATGAGATGCATAGACGTCAATCAAACTCAATTTGGGTAACGCGTACCCGTTGGAAACATTGTTCTTTCCCATTAACTACATCACCAACATAATTATGTACCCAATTTGAGGACTTTATGCCTCTCTTGTGTTTGTACCATGCATGGCAGTGTGCACAACCTCCAAAAGCCCAATAATAGGCATCTTTGAGTATTGATTTGATTAAGTATTATGTTGGAATAGATGCCCTAGAGGCAATCGTAGATTTAGTATGAACAATTTTTTGGCTAGAATGTTCATTTATTATATATTGTGATATTAAATATAATGAAGTCCTTAGATACAATGTGTTGTTTGTCTTTAATATCCCTGGTACACTATATTGATTAACGGGACGATCAAATATAGACTAGTATGTGGGTAGATTGATATGGAGATATCAAGTCTAACACATGGGTATGCATTAGGGGTAATTGTAGGGTTTTGATTCATGGATCGCGCAACGGAAGAATAATCAAACAAATAGCCATGCAAAACCCTCCAAGGATCACAAGTCTAGATGCATAACGATAGTAAAGGTGAGAAATCATAAACACACCTTTGGGTTCTCCTTGATGACTTCAAACGCGAATAGTGTCACGTTCTCTATAGTTGATCCACGCCTAGAGTTGATCCTATATCTCCCAAACTCCTTGGTTCTAGCCCGGAATAAGAGGAGGGTGAAGGAATCACGCAAAACGAGACAAAAGAGGGGCTTCGGCCCTCTTTTTGGCCGACGGGGTGATGGCGGCGGCAAGGGGGTCGGGTTCGGCCTCCTTGTTGCTTGCTCTCTCTCCTTTGTTCTTTCACACTCTTGTTATGATCACTAATGAGCATAAGTTATGAGGAAGGAAGGAAGGAGGGTCCTTTATATAGTCCAACAACTCCTTGTTAACTACCTAAAGGACTTATTCTAGTCCAACTGGAATTCAATTTAGTCCCTTCCTTGCAAATTAGTCCCTACTAAGTTTGCAAGGGTTTGCCAAGTGATCCTTCTAATTAATTAATCCAATTAATTAATTCCCAAATCTAGTACAACTCTATATAGCGTGTGACCCCATAGGTTCTATCTAGTTGGTAGCAACTATTTGCTAATATGGAGCGGTTTCTAGCAAAACATCCATTCTAGCCAACTAATAGAATAGTCATCTAGACAACCTTGTACAAGTAATTGTCTCATCCCTTTGCCTCCATATCCGGATTGGACACGAGACATACAAGTCACACTCGTATATCCAATCCACAGTTTCTTGATCCATGGGAATAGCCTTATTTGTGCAAATAACATCAATATCCCATATATTGATTTATTTGAGTCTGGCCAGACATTCTATAAGCACTATCCCTCGAGTGGCCTAGGATATTTGCTCCCGTTATGTGGGAGGGGCAAATCCTCTCTACGTCCACTACGATCTCTAAGCTTGCTTCTCATTGTATCCAGTACACGCCTTTATAACTACCCAGTTACGGTGTAGCGTTTAACGCTACCAAGATCACAATGATCCACAACTAGAATATCTAGTGACTTCAAGTCTAAGGATGACAATACCATTGCACCCCGAGAAGCACTTGTGACTCAACATAACATGTATGTAGCCTTCTCGGTGATGGGTCAATCCAGTGCAACATTCCGTAATGCACACCTATGTGTTGGATCGTGATATCTCCATATCAATCCAACCCCATACTAGTCTATAGATGATTGTCCCATTTAATCATTATACTTGACTATGGATATTTAAGATAAACAACACGATTGTAAATCTAAGGACTTCATTATATTAAATATCCAATAAATAATATATGAATTTTTCTAGCCATATACAAATTCATACTAAACTAGATTGCCTCTAGGGCATCTATTCCAACAGTCTCCCACTTGCACTAGAGCCAATCTGGCGCATCTCGTATGCCCATACTCCTAGTGTGCCCTTCATGCTTCCACTGCGTGAGAGGCTTCGTAAGCGGGTCTGACAGATTATCATCTGTAGGAATCTTGCATATCCGAACGTCTCCTCTATCGATAATATCTCGAGTCAGATGAAACTTCCTGAGCACGTGCTTGGATTTCTGGTGCGATCTGGGTTCCTTTGATTGCGCGATCGCCCCAGTGTTGTCACAGAACAACTCCACTGGATCCGCAATGCTAGGGACCACACCAAGTGCAGAAACAAACTTTCTGATCCAAACAGCCTCCTTTGCTGCGCCATTTGCAGCAATGTACTCGGCCTCTGTTGTAGAATCAGCTACCGTCTCTTGCTTGGAACTCTTCCAGCTCACCGCTGCTCCATTCAGGCAAAACACATATCCCGACTGTGATCTAAAGTCATCTCTGTCAGTTTGGAAGCTTGCATCAGTGTAACCCCTTACACGCAACTCTTCCTCACCGCCAAACATCAAGAAAGCATCCTTAGTTCTTCTCAAGTACTTTAGGATGTTCTTGACGGCAATCCAGTGACTCTCACCCGGATTGGATTGGTATCTGCTTGTCATACTCAAGGCATATGACACATCTGGTCTAGTACATAACATGGCGTACATGATAGATCCTATGGCCGAGGCATAGGGAATCCTACTCATGCGTTCCTTCTCAATCTCATTGGAAGGACAACCACTCTTCGAAAGAGTGATTCCATGTGACATGGGTAAGAATCCCTTCTTGGAATCTTGCATGTTGAACCGTTTCAACACCTTGTCAATATATGTACTATGACTTAGGCCTAGCAACCTCTTAGATCTATCTCTATAGATCTTTATACCGAGTATATAGGCTGCTTCCCCTAAGTCCTTCATTGAGAAACACTTTCCTAGCCAATCTTTCACAGATTGCAGCATGGGAATGTCGTTTCCAATGAGTAGTATGTCATCCACATACAAGACCAGAAAAGCTACAGAGCTCCCACTAACCTTCTTGTAGACACAAGACTCATCTTCGTTTCTGATGAAGCCAAACTCTTTGACCACTTCATCAAAACGTCGATTCCAACTCCTAGAAGCTTGCTTCAATCCATAAATAGATCGTTGCAGCTTACAGACTTTGTTGGCTTGCTTTGGATCCTCAAAACCCTCCGGCTGTATCATATACACGTCCTCGAGGAGATTCCCATAAAGGAATGCTGTTTTGACATCCATCTGCCAAATCTCATAGTCGTAGTATGCTGCAATTGCAAGTAGGATTCGGATGGATTTGGTCATAGCGACTGGTGAAAAGGTTTCATCATAGTCAATACCATGAATCTGTCTGAATCCTTTAGCCACCAATCGGCCCTTATAGGTAATCACATTACCATCCATGTCGATCTTCTTCTTTAAGACCCACTTGCACCCTATGGGTCGCGCCCCATCGGGTGGTTCCACCAAAGTCCATACTTTGTTGGTATACATGGATTCCATCTCGGATCTCATGGCCTCAAGCCACTTCTGAGAGTCTGGGCCATTCATGGCCTCCTCATAGGTAGTAGGCTCATCATCTATGAGCATCGTGTCACCAGAATCAGTTACGAGAAGTCCGTACCTCTCGGGTTCCTGGCGCACTCTACTAGATCTACGAAGCTCTTGTGTCACCTGAACAGGTGGCTCCACAACTGCTTGTGGTTCCTGTTCATGTTCCATAATCGGTTCAGTGATTTGTGGTTCTTGAACCTCTTCAAGTTCTACATTCCTCCCACTTGCTTCTTTAGAGACAAACTCTCTTTCTAGAAACACGCCGGTCCGAGCAACAAACACTTTGTTCTCGGTTGGATTGTAGAAATAGTATCCCTTAGTTTCCTTAGGGTACCCCACAAATTTACACTTATCCGATTTAGACCCTAGCTTGTCTGATTGTAAACGTTTTACATAGACATCGCAGCCCCAAATCCTCATGAACGACAGTGTGGGACGCCTCCCACTCCACATCTCATATGGTGTCTTCATGACTGATTTAGATGGAACACGGTTAATGGTGAAAGCTGCACTTAATAGAGCGTAGCCCCAAAACGATAATGGAAGATCGGTTTGACACATCATAGATCGAACAATATCCAATAGGGTTCGATTCCTCCTCTCGGACACGCCATTCCATTGTGGCGTTCCGGGTGGAGTGAGTTGGGATACGATCCCACACTCTCTAATATAGTCGTCAAACTCTTGGCTCAAGTATTCTCCTCCACGATCCGATCGTAGAGCCTTGATACTTTTGCCAAGTTGCTTCTCTACTTCATTCTTGAATTCTTTGAACACTTCAAAGGATTCGGATTTTGCCCTCATAAGGTAAACAAATCCATATCTGCTGTAATCATCAGTAATGTAATGAAGTAGACATAACCACCCCTGGCAGGCGTGGCAAATGGCCCACACACGTCGGTATGTATGAGCGCCAATTGCTCACTAGTCCTCTCACCTTTCTTATTGAAAGGGGACTTTGTCATTTTTCCCAATAAACAAGCCTCACATGTCTCATATGATTCAAAATCAAATGAGTCTAGTAATCCATCCTTATGGAGTCTAGATACACGTTTCTCATTTATGTGGCCTAAACGACAATGCCATAAATAAGCAGGATTTAAATCATTTATTTTAATCCGCTTGGTATTAATGTTGTAGACAGGATTGCTTAGATCAAGGACATAAAGTCCATTAAATAATTGCGCACTAAAATAGTGAATATTTTTCAAATAAAAGGAACAACAATTGTTCTTTATTGAAATAATAAAACCTTCCTTGTCCAAACAAGAAATAGAAATAATGTTTCTGCTCATAGCAGGCACAAAATAGCAATTATTTAATTCTAAAAATAATCCTGAAGGCAGAGATAGCTCGCACACGCCTATGGCCAACGCAGCAACCTTTGCTCCATTCCCAACGCGCAGATCTACCTCCCCTTTAGCCAATCTTTTACTTCTCTTTAGATCCTGCATATTTCGACAAATATGAGATCCACATCCGGTATCTAATACCCATGATGTAGAGACAGTTAAATTGACATCTACAACAAAAATACCTGGTGGTGGTGGAATCACTATTCCAAGCCTCTTGTCCTCCAGATATTTTGGGCAGTTCCTCCTCCAGTGTCCAGGCTGACTGCAGTAGTGACACTCACCCTTAGTCACGACCTTGGCAATGCCACCAACAGGCTTAAGGGCTTGTTCCTTGGACTTGGCAACTGACTTGCCTTTGCCCTTGGAGGAAGAGGCAAACTTTTTGCCCTTTCCTTTATGCACCATCATAATGGCCTTGCCCTTACCCTTGTTGATGCTCTGTTCAGCCGTCCTCAACATGTTGAGCAAATCTTGCAGTGGTTTAACGATCTCGTTCATGTTATAGTTCATAATGAACTGTCCATAACTCTCGGGCAACGATTGCAACACGAGATCGGTTACCAACTCTTGGCCGACCGGGAACCCAAGTCGGGCGAGATTCTCCAAGTACCCGATCATTCGGAGTACATGGGGTCCCACCGGGTTCCCTTCTTCCAGATGACATTTGAACAGTGCCTTTGAGACCTCATACCTTTCTACCCTCGCCTGCTCTTGGAAGAGCTGCTTTAGATGTTCGATCATATCGACAGCATTCATGTTCTCATGTTGCTTCTGAAGCTCAGAGGTCATGGTGCAAAGCATTAGGCAGGCCGCATCATTAGCATCATCAACACGCTTTTGATACGCCTTTAAGGCAGCAGGTGTCTGATTCTCTGGACCTTCTGGAACATGCTCCTCTATGAGTTTGTCCTTCTCAAGGACAGATCGTAGGGAATGTTGTGAACTCGATGAGTTGTTTGCCATTTGGTATTCTACAAAAAGGAAAATACGCAAGTTTTAGTATTTGTGAATTTTTGACTATATTTAATAATGGCTAGTTTATTAAATATAGCTCCCACTATTTTTCTACGGATTAATAACCCTCAAGATATTAATGCGGAAAATATCATTATATTTTCTAGTGGGCCAAGATCCATCTTTTCATCTCCTTATGAGCTTGCTTTGGCAAGTCACCTATAATTTGACTACTTTTAGGTAGGAACAATTCCAATTGCATCCCATATGCAACTCTTGGTTCAATCGGGCAAATAACTCTTTATTTATCCATCCGTATGGATAATCCCAATAGATTGCCTCTAGGTTTCTTAATCAAATTAATAGCCTAGTTGTGTTCAACCTCTTATCTAAACAATTGCACATTGTTACGTGCCATCGCATTCCATCATTATGAACCAAGTCGCCATGCTTTGGCACGCACGAACTTGATAAATAATGATGATAATGAGTGTTTAAATAACGAGAAGGCAAGAACACAATATTTAAAATTTGAGGGATTTTAAATTCAATTTTAATTATTTTGTTGATCAATATCAACTAATCTATCTATTTGAGTTTGGGCACAACTCCAAATAATAGATCCGGGTTGTCTAATTATCTTATTATCCTAATTGCATGCATCATCCATACACCAACCACACAAATAATAAGACAATAAATAAACAACCACAAAACAGAAATTAAACGTGATGTGGATATGGCCTTTTCTAGACTAAGATAATTCCAAGCCAATGGAATTATCTATGAACCCTAAGCAAACACATCTCCATGCGTCTTGTTCCTTTGGTCCATCCTTCATAGTCATGTGGAATGCTCCATGCTCCATGCTCCATCTTTTGTGGCTTCTTTGGCTTTGGGCTTCTTTTCTTCAATCTTGGCTAACAATATACTTTATCTAGCACTAGCTAACATCTATACTAAATAAAATAAATCTCACAAGTTGAGAGAAAAAATGGCCCGGCCCAAAACCCGCAAGCTAGGCCCGCGGGTTAGGGCCGCCCGGCCCCTTAGGGCGGCCAAGCTTGGGCGGCAAGCAAGGGGGCGGTCCCCTAGGGAGCCGAACCTCCTCTTGGGAGTTGTTTCCAAAACAACTCCCTTGCTTGGAGCCCAAGTTTGGTTGTTTCCTTGTTTTGGGAGAACTCCTTCTTCCCCAAGGATGCCCAAACCCTAGATCTATGATCCTAAAATTTCTCAAACTCACCAATTCATGCATCCAATGCAAAAATTGGATCTTGTTATGGGTAATTATTGACAAATTGCATCCCATGCTTGATTTGTCTTGTTTTACGCGATAAACTATCAAATTAAGGTGTAAAACAACAAGAATGTAACACATAAACTACGTTTATGCTCTATGACCTGTGGCTCTGATACCACTGTAGGGTTTTGATTCATGGATCGCGCAACGGAAGCATAATCAAACAAATAGCCATGCAAAACCCTCTAAGGATCACAAGTCTAGATGCATAACGATAGTAAAGGTAAGAAATCATAAACACACCTTTGGGTTCTCCTTGATGACTTCAAACGCGAATAGTGTCACGTTCTCTATAGTTGATCCACGCCTAGAGTTGATCCTAGATCTCCCAAACTCCTTGGTGCTAGCCCGGAATAAGAGGAGGGTGAAGGAATCACGCAAAACGAGACAAAAGAGGGGCTTCGGCCCTCTTTTTGGCCGACGGGGTGAGGGCGGCGGCAAGGGGGTCGTGTTCGGCCTCCTTGTTGCTTGCTCTCTCTCCTTTGTTCTTTCACACTCTTGTTATGATCACTAATGAGCATAAGTTATGAGGAAGGAAGGAAGGAGGGTCCTTTATATAGTCCAACAACTCCTTGTTAACTACCTAAAGGACTTATTCTAGTCCAACTGGAATTCAATTTAGTCCCTTCCTTGCAAATTAGTCCCTACTAAGTTTGCAAGGGTTTGCCAAGTGATCCTTCTAATTAATTAATCCAATTAATTAATTCCCAAATCTAGTACAACTCTATATAGCGTGTGACCCCATAGGTTCTATCTAGTTGGTAGCAACTATTTGCTAATATGGAGCGGTTTCTAGCAAAACATCCATTCTAGCCAACTAATAGAATAGTCATCTAGACAACCTTGTACAAGTAATTGTCTCATCCCTTTGCCTCCATATCCGGATTGGACACGAGACATACAAGTCACACTCGTATATCCAATCCACAGTTTCTTGATCCATGGGAATAGCCTTATTTGTGCAAATAACATCAATATCCCATATATTGATTTATTTGAGTCTGGCCAGACATTCTATAAGCACTATCCCTCGAGTGGCCTAGGATATTTTCTCCCGTTGTGTGGGAGGGACAAATCCTCTCTACGTCCACTACGATCTCTAAGCTTGCTTCTCATTGTATCCAGTACACGCCTTTATAACTACCCAGTTACGGTGTAGCGTTTAACGCTACCAAGATCACAATGATCCACAACTAGAATATCTAGTGACTTCAAGTCTAAGGATGACAATACCATTGCACCCCGAGAAGCACTTGTGACTCAACATAACATGTATGTAGCCTTCTCGGTGATGGGTCAATCCAGTGCAACATTCCGTAATGCACACCTATGTGTTGGATCGTGATATCTCCATATCAATCCAACCCCATACTAGTCTATAGATGATTGTCCCATTTAATCATTATACTTGACTATGGATATTTAAGATAAACAACACGATTGTAAATCTAAGGACTTCATTATATTAAATATCCAATAAATAATATATGAATTTTTCTAGCCATATACAAATTCATACTAAACTAGATTGCCTCTAGGGCATCTATTCCAACAGTCTCCCACTTGCACTAGAGCCAATCTGGCGCATCTCGTATGCCCATACTCCTAGTGTGCCCTTCATGCTTCCACTGCGTGAGAGGCTTCGTAAGCGGGTCTGACAGATTATCATCTGTAGGAATCTTGCATATCCGAACGTCTCCTCTATCGATAATATCTCGAGTCAGATGAAACTTCCTGAGCACGTGCTTGGATTTCTGGTGCGATCTGGGTTCCTTTGATTGCGCGATCGCCCCAGTGTTGTCACAGAACAACTCCACTGGATCCGCAATGCTAGGGACCACACCAAGTGCAGAAACAAACTTTCTGATCCAAACAGCCTCCTTTGCTGCGCCATTTGCAGCAATGTACTCGGCCTCTGTTGTAGAATCAGCTACCGTCTCTTGCTTGGAACTCTTCCAGCTCACCGCTGCTCCATTCAGGCAAAACACATATCCCGACTGTGATCTAAAGTCATCTCTGTCAGTTTGGAAGCTTGCATCAGTGTAACCCCTTACACGCAACTCTTCCTCACCGCCAAACATCAAGAAAGCATCCTTAGTTCTTCTCAAGTACTTTAGGATGTTCTTGACGGCAATCCAGTGACTCTCACCCGGATTGGATTGGTATCTGCTTGTCATACTCAAGGCATATGACACATCTGGTCTAGTACATAACATGGCGTACATGATAGATCCTATGGCCGAGGCATAGGGAATCCTACTCATGCGTTCCTTCTCAATCTCATTGGAAGGACAACCACTCTTCGAAAGAGTGATTCCATGTGACATGGGTAAGAATCCCTTCTTGGAATCTTGCATGTTGAACCGTTTCAACACCTTGTCAATATATGTACTATGACTTAGGCCTAGCAACCTCTTAGATCTATCTCTATAGATCTTTATACCGAGTATATAGGCTGCTTCCCCTAAGTCCTTCATTGAGAAACACTTTCCTAGCCAATCTTTCACAGATTGCAGCATGGGAATGTCGTTTCCAATGAGTAGTATGTCATCCACATACAAGACCAGAAAAGCTACAGAGCTCCCACTAACCTTCTTGTAGACACAAGACTCATCTTCGTTTCTGATGAAGCCAAACTCTTTGACCACTTCATCAAAACGTCGATTCCAACTCCTAGAAGCTTGCTTCAATCCATAAATAGATCGTTGCAGCTTACAGACTTTGTTGGCTTGCTTTGGATCCTCAAAACCCTCCGGCTGTATCATATACACGTCCTCGAGGAGATTCCCATAAAGGAATGCTGTTTTGACATCCATCTGCCAAATCTCATAGTCGTAGTATGCTGCAATTGCAAGTAGGATTCGGATGGATTTGGTCATAGCGACTGGTGAAAAGGTTTCATCATAGTCAATACCATGAATCTGTCTGAATCCTTTAGCCACCAATCGGCCCTTATAGGTAATCACATTACCATCCATGTCGATCTTCTTCTTTAAGACCCACTTGCACCCTATGGGTCGCGCCCCATCGGGTGGTTCCACCAAAGTCCATACTTTGTTGGTATACATGGATTCCATCTCGGATCTCATGGCCTCAAGCCACTTCTGAGAGTCTGGGCCATTCATGGCCTCCTCATAGGTAGTAGGCTCATCATCTATGAGCATCGTGTCACCAGAATCAGTTACGAGAAGTCCGTACCTCTCGGGTTCCTGGCGCACTCTACTAGATCTACGAAGCTCTTGTGTCACCTGAACAGGTGGCTCCACAACTGCTTGTGGTTCCTGTTCATGTTCCATAATCGGTTCAGTGATTTGTGGTTCTTGAACCTCTTCAAGTTCTACATTCCTCCCACTTGCTTCTTTAGAGACAAACTCTCTTTCTAGAAACACGCCGGTCCGAGCAACAAACACTTTGTTCTCGGTTGGATTGTAGAAATAGTATCCCTTAGTTTCCTTAGGGTACCCCACAAATTTACACTTATCCGATTTAGACCCTAGCTTGTCTGATTGTAAACGTTTTACATAGACATCGCAGCCCCAAATCCTCATGAACGACAGTGTGGGACGCCTCCCACTCCACATCTCATATGGTGTCTTCATGACTGATTTAGATGGAACACGGTTAATGGTGAAAGCTGCACTTAATAGAGCGTAGCCCCAAAACGATAATGGAAGATCGGTTTGACACATCATAGATCGAACAATATCCAATAGGGTTCGATTCCTCCTCTCGGACACGCCATTCCATTGTGGCGTTCCGGGTGGAGTGAGTTGGGATACGATCCCACACTCTCTAATATAGTCGTCAAACTCTTGGCTCAAGTATTCTCCTCCACGATCCGATCGTAGAGCCTTGATACTTTTGCCAAGTTGCTTCTCTACTTCATTCTTGAATTCTTTGAACACTTCAAAGGATTCGGATTTTGCCCTCATAAGGTAAACAAATCCATATCTGCTGTAATCATCAGTAATGTAATGAAGTAGACATAACCACCCCTGGCAGGCGTGGCAAATGGCCCACACACGTCGGTATGTATGAGCGCCAATTGCTCACTAGTCCTCTCACCTTTCTTATTGAAAGGGGACTTTGTCATTTTTCCCAATAAACAAGCCTCACATGTCTCATATGATTCAAAATCAAATGAGTCTAGTAATCCATCCTTATGGAGTCTAGATACACGTTTCTCATTTATGTGGCCTAAACGACAATGCCATAAATAAGCAGGATTTAAATCATTTATTTTAATCCGCTTGGTATTAATGTTGTAGACAGGATTGCTTAGATCAAGGACATAAAGTCCATTAAATAATTGCGCACTAAAATAGTGAATATTTTTCAAATAAAAGGAACAACAATTGTTCTTTATTGAAATAATAAAACCTTCCTTGTCCAAACAAGAAATAGAAATAATGTTTCTGCTCATAGCAGGCACAAAATAGCAATTATTTAATTCTAAAAATAATCCTGAAGGCAGAGATAGCTCGCACACGCCTATGGCCAACGCAGCAACCTTTGCTCCATTCCCAACGCGCAGATCTACCTCCCCTTTAGCCAATCTTTTACTTCTCTTTAGATCCTGCATATTTCGACAAATATGAGATCCACATCCGGTATCTAATACCCATGATGTAGAGACAGTTAAATTGACATCTACAACAAAAATACCTGGTGGTGGTGGAATCACTATTCCAAGCCTCTTGTCCTCCAGATATTTTGGGCAGTTCCTCCTCCAGTGTCCAGGCTGACTGCAGTAGTGACACTCACCCTTAGTCACGACCTTGGCAATGCCACCAACAGGCTTAAGGGCTTGTTCCTTGGACTTGGCAACTGACTTGCCTTTGCCCTTGGAGGAAGAGGCAAACTTTTTGCCCTTTCCTTTATGCACCATCATAATGGCCTTGCCCTTACCCTTGTTGATGCTCTGTTCAGCCGTCCTCAACATGTTGAGCAAATCTTGCAGTGGTTTAACGATCTCGTTCATGTTATAGTTCATAATGAACTGTCCATAACTCTCGGGCAACGATTGCAACACGAGATCGGTTACCAACTCTTGGCCGACCGGGAACCCAAGTCGGGCGAGATTCTCCAAGTACCCGATCATTCGGAGTACATGGGGTCCCACCGGGTTCCCTTCTTCCAGATGACATTTGAACAGTGCCTTTGAGACCTCATACCTTTCTACCCTCGCCTGCTCTTGGAAGAGCTGCTTTAGATGTTCGATCATATCGACAGCATTCATGTTCTCATGTTGCTTCTGAAGCTCAGAGGTCATGGTGCAAAGCATTAGGCAGGCCGCATCATTAGCATCATCAACACGCTTTTGATACGCCTTTAAGGCAGCAGGTGTCTGATTCTCTGGACCTTCTGGAACATGCTCCTCTATGAGTTTGTCCTTCTCAAGGACAGATCGTAGGGAATGTTGTGAACTCGATGAGTTGTTTGCCATTTGGTATTCTACAAAAAGGAAAATACGCAAGTTTTAGTATTTGTGAATTTTTGACTATATTTAATAATGGCTAGTTTATTAAATATAGCTCCCACTATTTTTCTACGGATTAATAACCCTCAAGATATTAATGCGGAAAATATCATTATATTTTCTAGTGGGCCAAGATCCATCTTTTCATCTCCTTATGAGCTTGCTTTGGCAAGTCACCTATAATTTGACTACTTTTAGGTAGGAACAATTCCAATTGCATCCCATATGCAACTCTTGGTTCAATCGGGCAAATAACTCTTTATTTATCCATCCGTATGGATAATCCCAATAGATTGCCTCTAGGTTTCTTAATCAAATTAATAGCCTAGTTGTGTTCAACCTCTTATCTAAACAATTGCACATTGTTACGTGCCATCGCATTCCATCATTATGAACCAAGTCGCCATGCTTTGGCACGCACGAACTTGATAAATAATGATGATAATGAGTGTTTAAATAACGAGAAGGCAAGAACACAATATTTAAAATTTGAGGGATTTTAAATTCAATTTTAATTATTTTGTTGATCAATATCAACTAATCTATCTATTTGAGTTTGGGCACAACTCCAAATAATAGATCCGGGTTGTCTAATTATCTTATTATCCTAATTGCATGCATCATCCATACACCAACCACACAAATAATAAGACAATAAATAAACAACCACAAAACAGAAATTAAACGTGATGTGGATATGGCCTTTTCTAGACTAAGATAATTCCAAGCCAATGGAATTATCTATGAACCCTAAGCAAACACATCTCCATGCGTCTTGTTCCTTTGGTCCATCCTTCATAGTCATGTGGAATGCTCCATGCTCCATGCTCCATCTTTTGTGGCTTCTTTGGCTTTGGGCTTCTTTTCTTCAATCTTGGCTAACAATATACTTTATCTAGCACTAGCTAACATCTATACTAAATAAAATAAATCTCACAAGTTGAGAGAAAAAATGGCCCGGCCCAAAACCCGCAAGCTAGGCCCGCGGGTTAGGGCCGCCCGGCCCCTTAGGGCGGCCAAGCTTGGGCGGCAAGCAAGGGGGCGGTCCCCTAGGGAGCCGAACCTCCTCTTGGGAGTTGTTTCCAAAACAACTCCCTTGCTTGGAGCCCAAGTTTGGTTGTTTCCTTGTTTTGGGAGAACTCCTTCTTCCCCAAGGATGCCCAAACCCTAGATCTATGATCCTAAAATTTCTCAAACTCACCAATTCATGCATCCAATGCAAAAATTGGATCTTGTTATGGGTAATTATTGACAAATTGCATCCCATGCTTGATTTGTCTTGTTTTACGCGATAAACTATCAAATTAAGGTGTAAAACAACAAGAATGTAACACATAAACTACGTTTATGCTCTATGACCTGTGGCTCTGATACCACTGTAGGGTTTTGATTCATGGATCGCGCAACGGAAGCATAATCAAACAAATAGCCATGCAAAACCCTCTAAGGATCACAAGTCTAGATGCATAACGATAGTAAAGGTAAGAAATCATAAACACACCTTTGGGTTCTCCTTGATGACTTCAAACGCGAATAGTGTCACGTTCTCTATAGTTGATCCACGCCTAGAGTTGATCCTAGATCTCCCAAACTCCTTGGTGCTAGCCCGGAATAAGAGGAGGGTGAAGGAATCACGCAAAACGAGACAAAAGAGGGGCTTCGGCCCTCTTTTTGGCCGACGGGGTGAGGGCGGCGGCAAGGGGGTCGTGTTCGGCCTCCTTGTTGCTTGCTCTCTCTCCTTTGTTCTTTCCCACTCTTGTTATGATCACTAATGAGCATAAGTTATGAGGAAGGAAGGAAGGAGGGTCCTTTATATAGTCCAACAACTCCTTGTTAACTACCTAAAGGACTTATTCTAGTCCAACTGGAATTCAATTTAGTCCCTTCCTTGCAAATTAGTCCCTACTAAGTTTGCAAGGGTTTGCAAAGTGATCCTTCTAATTAATTAATCCAATTAATTAATTCCCAAATCTATTACAACTCTATATAGCGTGTGACCCCATAGGTTCTATCTAGTTGGTAGCAACTATTTGCTAATATGGAGCGGTTTCTAGCAAAACATCCATTCTAGCCAACTAATAGAATAGTCATCTAGACAACCTTGTACAAGTAATTGTCTCATCCCTTTTCCTCCATATCCGGATTTGACACGAGACATACAAGTCACACTCGTATATCCAATCCACAGTTTCTCGATCCATGGGAATAGCCTTATTTGTGCAAATAACATCAATATCCCATATATTGATTTATTTGAGTCTGGCCAGACATTCTATAAGCACTATCCCTCGAGTGGCCTAGGATATTTTCTCCCGTTGTGTGGGAGGGACAAATCCTCTCTACGTCCACTACGATCTCTAAGCTTGCTTCTCATTGTATCCAGTACACGCCTTTATAACTACCCAGTTACGGTGTAGCGTTTAACGCTACCAAGATCACAATGATCCACAACTAGAATATCTAGTGACTTCAAGTCTAAGGATGACAATACCATTGCACCCCGAGAAGCACTTGTGACTCAACATAACATGTATGTAGCCTTCTCGGTGATGGGTCAATCCAGTGCAACATTCTGTAATGCACACCTAAGTGTTGGATCGTGATATCTCCATATCAATCCAACCCAATACTAGTCTATAGATGATTTTCCCATTTAATCATTATACTTGAATAGGGAGATTTAAGATAAACAACACGATTGTAAATCTAAGGACTTCATTATATTAAATATTCAATAAATAATATATGAATTTTTCTAGCCATATACAAATTCATACTAAACTAGATTGCCTCTAGGGCATCTATTCCAACAGTAATGGCATACTGGATCGACCCACAACGAGAAGGATACATTAGATTATGTCAAGTCACAATCACTTATCGTAGTGCTAATATAATTGCAATCCTTAGACTTGAAGTCACTAGATACTCTAGTTGTGGAATATTGTGCTTTGATGTTATCAAACGTTACACCATAATTGGATAATCATAAAGACGACTATCGGGCATGATAGGAAGCAAGCTTAGAGATCATAGTGATGTAGATAGGATTTGTTGCTCCCACATAATGGGGGTAAATATCCACGGCCACTCGAGGGATGAGGCTTATCGAATGTCTGGCCAGACTCAGATAAATCAATATGGAGATATTAATGTTATTTTCAAGCATAAGCATATTCCCAGGATTGAGGAACTATGGATTGGATATACAAGTGTGACTATTTATGTCTCGTGTCCAATTTGGATATGGAGACAAAGGGGTAGTGCAATATAAGATATTGGGCACAAGAGGTTTGTCGGGATCACTGACTATTTCTATTGGTTGGGTGTCATGGATGTGTTACTAGACACCGCTCCATGTTAGTGAGAGTTACTACCAACTAGATAGAAACCTATGGGGTCACACGTCAAATAGAGTAGAGCTAGATTTGGGATTAATTAATATTGATTAATTAATGGAAGGATCAATGTGCAACACCTTGCAAACTTAGTGGGACTAATTTGCAAGGAAGGGAATAATTCTAGTTCATGTAGAATTAGGAAACTCCTTTATGGAAACAACAAGGAGTTGTTGGAGTATATAAAGGAGTCTCTAGCTTCCTTCACACTAATTGTGATTTGTTATTGACACAACATAAAGAGAGTGGGAGAGAACATGAGAGAGAGAGAGAAGACAAGCCTAAGGCCGAAGCCCTAGGCCGTCCGCCCCCTCTCCCGTCGGGGCCGAAGCCCCTCCTTGTCCTTGTTGCTTTGATCCTCTTCCCTCTTCCTCCGGGTTCAAGCTAGCACTTGTTTGAAGGAAGAATCTAGATCTAACCTCTAGACGTGGATCAACCGTAGAGACGAGGACATCATTCTTCGTGTGATCTCACAAATCAAAAGGTACACAATACTATGTCTCTTATCATGTTATGATGTCTCCTCCTGACGATCCGTGGCGGGCTTTGAAGTAGGATTAATTTTTGTTATTCCGCTGCGTTACCTACGTCAAAACCCAACAGTGGTATCAGAGCCACAGTTCGTAGAGCATAACATGATTTTATGTGTTACGATTTCAGTTATACAATGTATTATTGTTTAATACGCGAAAACTGAAAATTATTTGGCATAGTAGATGCAAAATTGAATTTGATTCAATAAAACAAGATTCAATTTAACATTGGATGTTAGAATTGGTGAGTTTAATCACATAAGATGTGAACAATTGGGTTATTTAAAAATTAGGATTCATGGGCACATGATTGAAAAGGGGTTTTCAATAATGGAAACAAATTTATGGAATTAATTCCATAAAGGAAACAACCTTGCTTGGGAAACAAGGAAGAGGGAAGGAGGCTAGGGCCGAAACCGTAGCCGTCCGCCCCCTCCCTTGCGCGGCAAGCAAAGGCCACAAGCCACATGGGGCGGCCGGCCTTGGGCCGGGCCTTGTGGCGGGCGGCGGTCCTAGGGGTTCGGGGCCCTTGTTGGCTTGGACTCCTTGGACCGTTGTAACCCTAATTACCTAATTCAATTAAAATTTAACAAGCGCGTTAAAAATTGGTTTTTAACTGTATTATGTGCTTTGTTGCATGGTGGATGGATATGGCCTAGGATTGTGGATCTTTATTGCTTTGTGGTTTGGTTTACGGCCTGCGAGCTGATCAAATTAATGTAATAATTAATTAGGTTTACGGCCTGCGAGTCGTCTTTTTCTCCTCGACATGTGAGGCTTTTGTTATTTATTTATTCTAGATGTTAGGCTAGAATTATAAATATTTAGATGATAGCCAAGAGCATGGAGAAGAAGACCGGAGAACTAAAGGAGCCAAAAGACAAAGATGATGTCCCCTAGGCGCGCGGCTATGGTGGAGCACATGGAGATGAGCTCGGCACTTTAGGGCTATTGGATATTATCATTGGCTTGATAATATCATTAGTCTAGGGGCCATATCCATGCCACGTTTCTTTTTATTTTGTGGATGTTTATTATTTATGTCTTGTTATTTAATTTTTGTGTAGGGCGATACTAGCGAAAACGATAACAAAATAATAATAAACAAGGTTGGTCTTTTATTGTGGATTTCCCAATCCAAATAAGTAGACCATGTTGATTAGATCAACCAAAAAATTAAAGAAAAATTAAATTCCTCAATTAAATATTGCGTTTTGCCTTCTCTTGCCAAAACACCCTTCATGATCAGGGTTCATTAAAATTGGGGCTTGCCAAAGCAAGGAGATTTTAATTTACCATGGTGTGTTGCGGACGACACAAGCTAGTAATGTGTGTATGTTGAAGAAAGAGGTTGGACGCAACTAGGCAAGAATCAATTGGATTGATGAGCCTAGAGGCATGACAATTAGGTGTTATCCATGGGATAAAGAACAAAGAGTTATTCACCTAATTGGACCAAGAGTTGCATGGGATGAAATTGGAATGGTTCCTACCTAAATAACCTATTCTTGGGTGACTTGCCAAAGCAAGCTCAAGAAGAAGTGAAAAAGGGATCTTGGACCTACTAGAAAATATAATGATATTTTCCGCATTAATGGTGAGGGCTATTGATCTGGGAAAAATAGTGGGAGCTATATTTGATGATCTAGCCATTGTTGAATATAGTTAAATTGTTCAAACTACTAAAATTGCACATTTCTCATTCTGTAGAATTCCTAATGGCAAACAACAACGCATCGACTTCATCCCTACGATCTGTCCTTGAGAAGGATAAACTGTCTGGAACAAATTTCCTTGACTGGTACAGAAACTTAAGGACTGTCCTTAAGCAAGAAAAGAAGATGTACGTCTTGGACACTCAAATTCCAGAACCACCACAAGATGAGTCTCTTCTAGCGGAAGTAAGGGCACGTCAGAAACATATTGATGATTCTAATGAAGTGACTTGCCTCATGCTTTCTACCATGACTCATGAGGTTCAGAAGCAGCATGAGAATATGGAAGCCTATGATATGATCATACACTTAAAACAATTGTTTCAGGAATAGGCTAAGCATGAGGGCTATGAGGTGTCTAAAGCATTATTCAAGAGTAGTCTTGCAGAGGGGAATCCAGTAGGGCCTCATGTACTCCGAATGATCGGGTACATTGAGAACCTTGAGAGACTGGGATTCCCATTGGGCCAAGATTTGGCTACTGATCTAGTCTTGAAATCGTTGCCTGACAATTATAATCAGTTCATCATGAACTATAATATGAACGAGATTAGTCAAACTCTGCCTGACTTATTGAATATGCTGAAGACAACGAAACAGAGCGTCAACAAAGGCAAGGACAAGGCCATAATGATGGTGCATAAGAAGAAGGGAAAATCAGTTGCCTCTACTTCAAAAGAAAAGCACAAGAAAGTTGCGAAATCCAAAGAAGCCCTAAAGCATAGTGGAGGCGTGGCTAAGGGTGAGTGTCACTACTGCAGCTAGTGTGGTCACTGGAGGAGGAATTGCCCTAAATACCAGGAAGATAAGAAACTTGGAATAGTGATTCCACCACCACCAGGTAGTTATGTTGTAGATGACAATCTCTCTATTTCTTCATCTTGGGTATTGGATACCGGATGTGGTTCTCACATTTGTCGTAATGTGCAGGATTTGAAAAGAAGTAGAAGATTGAGTAAAGGGGAGATAGATATGCGCGTCGGGAATGGAGCAAGAGTTGCTGCATTAGCTGTAGGCGTTTATGAGCTATCTTTGCCTTCTGGACTTATTTTATAATTAGACAAATGCTTTTATGTGCCTGCTATGAGCAGAAACATTATTTCCACTTCTTATTTGGACGAGAAGGGTTTTTCCATTTCTATAAAGGACAATTGTTGCTCCATTTATTTTGATAGTATGCACTATTGTAGTGCGCATTTGTCTAATGGCTTGTACATCCTTGATCTAAATAGTGCGATCTATAACATAAATACTAAAAGGATTAAAACTAATGATTTAAATCCTACATATCTATGGCACTGTCATTAAGGCCATATAAATGATAAACGCATATCTAGACTCCATAAGGATGGACTACTAAACTCATTTGATTTGGAATCATATGAGACATGTGACTCTTGTTTATTAGGAAAAATGAAAAAGTCCCTTTTCAATAAGAAATGTGAAAGAACTAGTGATTTATTGGCACTCATACATACCGATGTATGTGGACCATTCCCCACGCCTGCCAGAGGTGGTTACACCTACTTCATCAAATTTACTGATGATTTCAGTAGATATGGATTTGTATACCTTATGAAGGCCAAATCCGAATCCTTTGAATTGTTCAAGGAATTCAAGATTGAAGTAGAGAAGCAACTTGGTAAAAGTATTAAGGCTCTACGATCGGATCGTGGAGGAGAATACTTAAGCCAAGAGTTTGATGAGTATCTTAGAGAGTGTGGGATAATATCCTATCTCACTCCACCCGGAACGCCACAATGGAATGGCGTGTCCGAGAGGAGAAATCGCACTCTATTAGATATGGTGCGATCTATGATGTCTCAAACAGATCTTCCGATATCCTTTTGGGGACATGCTCTAATGAAGGCAGCTTTTACCATTAACCGCGTTCCATCCAAATCAGTCATGAAGACACCATATGAGATATGAACTGGGAAGCGTCCCATAGTGTCGTTTATGAGGATTTGGGGCTGCGATGTCTATGTAAAACGTTTACAAACAGACAAGCTCGGGCCCAAAGAGGATAAGTGTAAATTTGTGGGATATCCTAAAGAAACTAAAGGATACTATTTCTACAATCCCATCGAGAACATAATGTTTGTTGCTCGGACCGGCGTGTTTCTAGAAAGAGAGTTTGTCTCTAAAGAAGCAAGTGGGAGGGCTGTAGAAATTGAAAAGATTCAAGAACCACAAATCACTGAACCGATGATGGAACATGAACAGGAACCGCAAGAAGTTGTAGAAGAACCTGTTCAGGTGACACAGGAACTCCGTAGATCAGGAAGAGTGCGTCATGAGCCAGAGAGGTATGGACTTCTCGTGACTGAGCCCGATGACGTACCACTCATAGATGATGAGCCTGCAACCTACGGAGAAGCAATGAAAGGCCCAGAATCTAAGAAGTGGCTAGAAGCTATGAGATTCGAAATGGATTCCATGTACACCAACAAAGTATGGACTTTGGTGGAACCAACCGAAGGGGCACAGCCCATAGGGTGCAAGTGGGTCTTCAAGAAGAAGACCGACATTGATGGCAGGGTAGTTGCCTATAAGGGGCGATTGGTAGCCAAAGGGTATAGACAGATTCATGGTATTGACTATGATGAGACCTTTTCACCAGTCGCCATGACTAAGTCCATTCGAATCCTACTTGCTATTCCCGCATACTACGACTATGAGATTTGGCAGATGGATGTCAAAACAGCGTTCCCTTATGGGAACCTCCTCGAGGATGTGTACATGATACAACCGAAGGGTTTTGAGGATCCAAAGAATACCAATAATGTCTGTAAGCTGCAAATATCCATTTATGGATTAAAGCAAGCTTCTAGGAGCTGGAATCCACGTTTTGATGACACGGTCGAAGAGTTTGGCTTCATCAAGAACGAAAATTAGCCTTGTGTTTACAAGAAGGTTAGTGGGAGCTCTGTAGTATTTCTGGTCTTGTATGTGGATGACATACTAATCATTGGCAACGACATTTCTAATTTGAAATCTGTTAAAGATTGGCTAGGAAAGTGTTTTGCAATGAAGGACTTAGGAGATGCAGCCTATATCTTTGGTATAAAGATCTATAAGGATAGATCTAAAAGTTTGCTCGGCCTAAGTCAAAGTACATATATAGATAAGGTGTTGAAGAGGTTCAACATGCAAGATTCCAATAAGGGATTCTTTCCCATGTCGCATGGAGTCACTCTTTCTAAGAATGAATGTCCCTCCAATCAGATTGAGAAGGACCGCATGAGTAGGATACCCTATGGTTCGGTCATAGGATCCATCATGTACGCCATGTTATGTACTAGACCAGACGTATCATACGCGTTGAGTATGGTGAGCATATACCAGTCCAATCCGGGTGAGAGTCACTGGATTGCTGTCAAGAACATCCTGCAGTACTTGAGAAGAACTAAGGATGTGTTCTTGATATTTGGAGGTAAGGAAGAGCTAAGTGTAAAGGGTTACACTGATGCAAGCTTCCAAAACGACAAAGATGACTACGGATCGCAGTCTGAATATGTGTCGTGCCTGAATAGAGGAGATGTGAGCTAGAAGAGTTCCAAGCAAGGGACAGTTGTTGATTCTACAAGAGAAGCTGAGTACATTGCTGATGCGGAAGCAGCAAAAGAGGCAGTTTGGATAAAGAAGTTTATCACTGAGCTCGGTGTGGTCCCTAACATCGTGGATCCCATAGAGTTGTACTGTGACAACTCTGGGGCAATCGCACAAGCCAAGGAACCAAGATCACAGCTGAAATTAAAGCTTGTACTTAGGAGATTCCGTCTTATTCGTGATATGATCGATCGAGGAGATTTAAAGATGTGCAAGATTCCAACGGATGACAATGTTTCAGATCCGCTCACAAAACCTCTTGCGCAGCGAAAGCATGAAGGGCACGCCAGATCTATAGGCATATGAGATGCGCCATATTGGCTCTAGTGCAAGTGGGAGACTGTTAGAATAGATGAACAAGAGGCAATCGTAGATTTAGTATGAACATTGTTTTGGCTAGAATGTTCATTTATTACATATTGTGATATTTAAAATGAAGTCCTTAGATACAATGTGTTGTTTATCTTAAATATCCCTAGTCCACTATATTGATTAACAGGACGATAAAATATAGACTAGTATGTGGGTAGATTGATATGGAGATATCAAGTCTAACACATGGGTATGCATTAAGGGCTCGTTTGGGTAGAGGATAAGGAAGGAGCAGAAGATAAGTTATACTTTCTCTTTTTGTTATCAAGTGTTTTGGTGCCGGATAAGAGAGGGGATAACTTATGTTGCCTTATGCTGATGGAGTTTTTAATGAACAAATTTTATACCACCAACATGGAGGTATAAGCTCGGATAAGAAAATATGGCATATTAGGATGCTAGTAGGTTAACAAAATACCCCCACAAAATATTTAATTTTCTTCTCTCTCTCTCTCTCTCTCTCTCTCTCTCTCTCTCTCTCTCTCTCTCTCTCTCTCTCTCTCTCTTTCTCTCTCTCTCTCTCTCTCTCACTCTCTCTTTAGACACACACACACACACACAATCAATTTATGTTTGTACTAGTACTGCAGCAGTGATTTATGTATGGTAAGTTGGTGAAAGATTTGTTT
Source organism: Linanthus parryae (assembly GCA_023055425.1). Lineage (NCBI taxonomy): Eukaryota > Viridiplantae > Streptophyta > Magnoliopsida > Ericales > Polemoniaceae > Linanthus > Linanthus parryae. The sequence continues at coordinate 132,583,388 of JALGPY010000001.1, forward strand.
GGTTGGTTTCTGAAACCTCTCACTTGCAATGCAACAGAGCTGGTAAAATTTCGTTGGTTTAATTTAACTTGTTTATTGTAGGTTTGTAACACCATACAAATATGCCAATTGTGACGACCCGCGTCACACTTTTATACAAACATGTCGATTTATTCGATAAAAATAACAGTTTACTGTCAACCCGTCTGACACTTTCAGACGTCCAGAAACTCAACCAGCATGACACACAGTCCTCCAAAACAACATTTTCGATAATATTTCTGAAATCTGGTACGTGACTGAATTTAGTAAATAATTACACCAGCTTGTCAAAATGACAGTTTTTATTAATATCTGGTCAAACCAGCAATTTACAACAAACTATTAAAAACAGCTAAAAATAACATTTTTAACAAATAAACACAATTTTTAGCTACAACTCCGCGATCCTGTCGCGCTCCGGGTCAACCTGTAAAACAGAGGGGTGAGCCAAAATAGCCCAGCATGTACCGCCTAACCACTGGCGTAGAAATCTAAAATCTACTTAAGACACAGCCAGTCATTACAAATCAACATGCGGCACCAAACACACACAAACAACGTGATTTATCAATCACCAGTTAATCAACATATAGCTAAAAAAACTGTAAAATCATACCATCACTATACACGGAAATACACTGTAACTGTAGGAAACTTAGAGATTAGAGTTCCCCTACCTGAGTGGAATTCAAACAACTCAATATGGAGTCCTTGAGCAATCGAAATGTAAACTCTGATGCTAAAACAGTTTCACGCCACCCTCTTCTAACCAAGAAAAAATAAGAGTGAAGAACTCACAAAAACTAACTGCTAGCTCAAGTAGCTAAATCTTCACCTCGTCTTCAATATACTTTATAAGGCAAAACCCAAATAGCTTTCCATGATCTCTAATAAATACACCAAAAAATTGTTTTCACTATCTCACTCACTTTCTGCCCGAACTAATAACCCACATGCATTACCTTTACACTAAGTTAACTCCCATTGAAAGAGAAATATACTTAGTCATCAATATTTCCACTTAGATGATACTAGCAGCTTACTCATCAATAAAGCTAGTAGGCCCAAAGAAAGTATCCTGTGTAACACAAGTACAATTATAAGCATGATACACTATAATGTCAATGATATAAAAATCAACTTTAATTAGTGAAATATAAAATCCATCTCTAATGAAAGCAAACATTAATTTTTTTTCCAGGTTCGGGGTCTCACAATTCTACCCCACTTATAAAAATTTCGTCCCGAAATTTGACTGAAATTTATTTTTCAATTTAAAAATAATCACGTACCACCAAGTCTCATCACCTACACCACCCAAGCAGTACTAGACTATGTACCCCTAGCTCGACAGTGCGGTGGCTCACAAGTGTGGTGACTCACAAGTGTGTACCACTCGTACAACACCCGTCACAGACACCCGCCAAAACACCCGCCCAGTCCCAGATACACTATCCGTACCTCCGGTTGGGTCAGGCTCTGATACCACTGTGACGACCCGCGTCACACTTTTATACAAACATGTCGATTTATTCGATAAAAATCACGGTTTACTGTCAACCCGTCTGACACTTTCAGACGTCCAGAAACTCAACCAGCATGACACACAGTCCTCCAAAACAACATTTTCGATAATTTTCTGAAATCTGGTACGTGACTGAATTTAGTAAATAATTACACCAGCTTGTCAAAATGACAGTTTTTATTAATATCTGGTCAAACCAGCAATTTACAACAAACTATTAAAAACAGCTAAAAATAACATTTTTAACAAATAAACACAATTTTTAGCTACAACTCCACGATCCGGTCGCGCTCCGGGTCAACCTGTAAAACAGAGGGGTGAGCCAAAATAGCCCAGCAGGTACCATCTAACCACTGGCGTAGAAATCTAAAATCTACTTAACACACAGCCAGTTATTACAAATCAACATGCGGCACCAAACACACACGAACAGCGTGATTTATCAATCACCAGTTAATCAACATATAGCTAAAAAAACTGTAAAATCATACCATCACTATACACAGAAATACACTGTAACTGTAGGAAACTTAGAGATTAGAGTTCCCCTACCTGAGTGGAATTCAAACAACTCAATATGGAGTCCTTGAGCAATCGAAATGTAAACTCTGATGCTAAAACAGTTTCACGCCACCCTCTTCTAAACAAGAAAAAATAAGAGTGAAGAACTCACAAAAACTAACTGCTAGCTCAAGTAGCTAAATCTTCACCTCGTCTTCAATATACTTTATAAGGCAAAACCCAAATAGCTTTCCATGATCTCTAATAAATATACCAAAAAATTGTTTTCACTATCTCACTCACTTTCTGCCCGAACTAATAACCCACATGCATTACCTTTACACTAAGTTAACTCCCATTGAAAGAGAAATATACTTAGTCATCAATATTTCCACTTAGATGATACTAGCAACTTACTCATCAATAAAGCTAGTAGGCCCAAAGAAAGTATCATGTGTAACACAAGTACAATTATAAGCATGATACACTATAATGTCAATGATATAAAAATCAACTTTAATTAATGAAATATAAAATCCATCTCTAATGAAAGCAAACATTACTTTTTTTTTTTTCAGGTTCGGGGTCTCACACCAATAAGTACAAGTAATTTATACTCCATATTTTTTTATGACCATGTTATATATATGAATATTTGTTATGTTTGCATGTTACTACAAGTTTATTTCGCGTATTAATATACATTGTGTGTACCTTTTGACAAAGTTACTATTGTGTAGAAAAAAAGTACTAAAATATAAACATAAATACTGATACATTTTGTATACATTTTTCCTCATCAATTTAAAATATACAATCTTTTATACAAAATAACAGCACTGAAGGTATTACAGTCATTTTGGCACATATCCGGCATCATATCCGACAACACCCAAAACACAGACGACCAGCATATCTTTTCAGGGCTTATCAGACAACATTCATATCCTTGATCACATCCCAGCATAAGCCTTATCCCTACATACCATATCCTCTACCCAAACGAGGCCTTGGGGTAATGGCATACTGGATCGACCCACAACGAGAAGGATACATTAGATTATGTCAAGTCACAATCGCTTCTCGTAGTGCTAATATAATTGCAATCCTTAGACTTGAAGTCACTAGATACTCTAGTTGAGGAATATTATGCTTTGATGTTATCAAACGTTACACCGTAATTGGGTAATCATAAAGATGGCTATCGGGCATGATAGAAAGCAAGCTTAGAGATCATAGTGATGTAGGTAGAATTTGTCCCTCCCGCATAATGGGGGTAAATATCCACGGCCACTCGAGGGATGAGGCTTATTGAATGTCTAGCCAGACTCAGATAAATCAATATGGAGATAATGATGTTATTTGCAAGCATAAGCATATTCCTAGGATCGAGGAACTATGGATTGGATATACGAGTGTGACTATTTATGTCTCGTGTCCAATTCGGATATGGAGACAAAGGGGTAGTGCAATATAAGATATTGGGAACAAGAGGTTTGTCGGGATCACTGACTATTTCTATTGGTTGGGTGGCATGGATGTGTTACTAGACACCGCTCCATGTTAGTAAGAGTTACTACCAACTAGACAGAAACCTATGTGGTCACACGTCAAATAGAGTAGAGCTAGATTTGGGATTAATTAATATTGATTAATTAATGGAAGGATCAATGTGCAACACCTTGCAAATTTAGTGGGACTAATTTGCAAGGAAGGGAATAATTCTAGTTCATGTAGAATTAGGAAACTCCTTTATGAAAACAACAAGGAGTTGTTGGAGTATATAAAGGAGGCTCTAGCTTCCTTCCCACTAATTGTGATTTGTTATTGATACAACATAAAGAGAGTGGGAGAGAACATTAGAGAGAGAGAGAAGACAAGCCTAAGGCCGAAGCCCTAGGCCGTCAGCCCCCTCTCCCGTCGGCGCCAATGGAGGGCCGAAGCCCCTTCTTGTCCTTGTTGCTTTGATCCTCTTCCCTCCTCCTCCGGGTTCAAGCTAGCACTTGTTTGAAGGAAGAATCTAGATCTAACCTCTAGACGTGGATCAACCGTAGAGACGAGGACATCATTCTTCGTGTGATCTCACAAATAAAAAGGTACACAATACTAAGTCTCTTATCATGTTATGATGTCTCCTCCTGACGATCCGTGGTGGGTTTGAAGTAGGATTAATTTTTGTTATTCCGCTGCGTTACCTACGTCAAAACCCAACATATTAAGATCTCATTCTAAACATATAAATGTATCTTCTTAAATGCTAAAACCTAGAGAGGGCTCTATCTTAAAATTTATAATATATATCCCTTTAAAATGCCACTTATTTTGGTTTCTTCGTCGATTGAATGACTCGGGGTGTCACCATGTGTCCTCAACAACATACCAATGACAATTGTGGGAGTTACTTTGAAATAACTTCAGGTTTCGTTCCTCTAAGTTACCTAAAAAAGGCCCAAAACGAATGAAAACTCGATAATTGTACGAGTTTAGCCATGAAATGTTCCCCCAGCATGCCAAATATGATTTAATGTTCTATTTGTGTCATTTTAACAAGACAGGGGGTTTTGAGGTGGCACCCAATTGTGGGACTTGAACACCGAGGGATAAGGGTGTAACCGACTATCGACATTGTAAGACTTGACGTTGTGAAAAGTCACCATGTGTTGTAAGTATCCAAATTGGTCTTAGCAGGCCACATAGTGTTAGTATGTGTTGAATGGTGGCACACATGAGATGCATAAACGTCAATCAAACTCAATTTGGGTAACGCGTACCCGTTGGAAACATTGTTCTTTCCCATTAACTACATCACCAACATAATTTTGTACCCAATTTGAGGACTTTGTGCCTCCCTTGTGTTTGTACCATGCATGGCAGTGTGCAGAACCTCCGAAAACCCAAAAATATGCATCTTTGAGTATTGACTTGATGGAGTATTAAGATCTCATTCTAAACATATACATGCATCTTCTTTAATGCTAAATCCTAGAGAGGGCTCAATCTCAAAATTTATAATATATATCCCTTTAAAATGTCACTTATTTTGTTTTATTCGTCGATTGAATGACTCAGGGTGTCACCATGTGTCCTGAAAAACATACCAATGACAAGTGTGGGAGTTACTTTGAAATAACTTCAGGTTTTGTTCCTCTAAGTTACCTAAAAAAGGCCCAAAACGAATGAAAACTCGAAAATTGTAAGAGTTCAGCAATGAAATGTTACCCTCGAATGCCAAATATGATTTAATGTTCTATTTGTATCATTTTACCAAGACAGGGTGTTTTGAGGTGACACCCAATTGTGGGACTTGGACACCGCGGGATAAGGGTGTAACCGACTATCGACATTGTGAGACTTGACGTTGTGAAAAGACACCATGTGTTGTAAGTATCGAAATTGGTCTTAGCAGGCCACATAGTGTTAGTATGTGTTGAATGGTGGCACACATGAGATGCATAGACGTCAATCAAACTCAATTTGGGTAACGCGTACCCGGAGGAAACATTGCTCTTTCTCATTAACTACATGACCAACATAATTATGTACCCAATTTGAGGACTTCGCCTCCCTTGTGTTTGTACCATGCATGGCAGTGTGCACAATCTCCAAAAACCCAAAAATATGCCTCTTTGAGTATAGACTTGATGGAGTATTAAGGTCTCATTTTAAACATATGCATGTATCTTCTTAAATCCTAAACCCTGGAGAGGGCTCTATCTTAAAAGTTATAATATATATCCCTTTAAAATGCCACTTATTTTGGTTTCTTCGTCGATTTAATGACTCAGGGTGTCACCATGTGTCCTGAAAAACATACCAATGACAAGTGTGGGAGTTACTTTGAAATAACTTCAGGTTTTGTTCCTCTAAGTTACCTAAAAAAGCCCAAAAATGAATGAAAACTCGATAATTGTACGAATTCAGCCATGAAATGTTCCCCCAGCATGCCAACTTGATTTAATGTCCTAATTGGTCTCAAAAAGCCACATAGTGTTAGTATGTGTTGAATGGTGGCACACATGAGATGCATAGAACAATGTTCCAATTGGTACCCATTACCCAAATTGAGTTTGATTGATGTATATGCATATTATGGGTCCCACCATTGAAGACCTATTAACACTATATGACTTCCTAATACCAATTTGGAGACTTATGACACATGGTGCTTTTTCACAATGATAAGTCTAGCAATGTCGATAGCCGGTTGCAACCTATTCGTCGTTGCTCACTTTTGCTAGTTGGGTGTGACTTCAAATCTATCTGGATCATTTAAATGACATAATTGTATCTTGTATACACATTTGTCATGCATAGGGCACATTTCATGATTGAACACGTAAAATTCTCGAGTTTTCGTCCATTTTGGGCACTCTTAGTTTACTTAGAGAGATATAACTTGAAATATTTTAAAAATAACTCCCACACTTGAAAGTGTTATGTTATTCAGGACACACAGTGACTCCCTGAGTTAATCAATCAATGAACAAACAAAAATTAAATAAAATTTTACCGTGATAAGTATATTAAAAAATGAGATATAGTGATCTCTAGGGTTTAGGATTATGGACATTATATTCAGATATTTAAAAGGAGATTTTAAGACACAGTCAAATCCATATGCAAAGATGCGGATACTTGTGTTTTCGGAGGTTGTACACACTGTCATTGCAATACCAATATAATAATAACCCAATAATACAAAATAAAATTTATTATGACACTCCACAACTGAAGAAACAAAAAAAGTTGTTACATAAAGATGGAGCCTTTAAATTATTTGTATTTGTGTGTAAAAATGTAGATAGTACTTTTTGAAAAATTTGAATATTGAAAATTTTGAATTGAGTTGTCCCATCCTCTTCATTACAAGCAACCACACAACACAGTGACTTTTTCCCCGAAATTTCTCTCTCTCTCTCTCTCTCTCTCTCTCTCTCTCTCTCTCTCTCTCTCTCTCTCTCTCTCTCTCTCTCTCTCTCTATATATATATATATATATATATATATATATATATATATATATATATACATATATATATCTTCAGTTTACCGAATTCAACTTCCCCTTCCATCTCTATCACAAATCCATGGCGGACCTAGAAGATACAGGCGTTGCGGAGCAGATTTCACCTTCCAAAGAAATCGAACAGGTGATTTCAGATCTAAACGAAGTTCCGATCGAGGAGGAGGTAAGTCCGGTTAATTTGGAAGTCCTTTTAACTGCAAATCCCCTCACTCCTGTCTTGAACCCAACCAAATCGAGGATCTAGCCCTCAAGAACCCGTAGGAGATGGTGGCTCCAAAACGGAAGAGGGAAACCCTAGCAAAACTGAAATTGGAGGAGGGGATTCACATGAAGAGGCAAAGGAGGCACACCCTAACTCCACCAACGCAATTGGTAGACAAATATGGGTAGATTCAACAAAAGTCATTCCTTTATAAATGGTTGAAGGACCACAGTTCGAGGATGCTAGTGGAATAATCCAATTGGTCGATGCTGCTGCCTCAGTTGAGAAGAGAAAGAATCCAATGACGGAAAACATTGAGAGGAAGAAGAAAGCCAAGAAGCAGCTTCATTTCTCTTCGGAGGAGGACAAAATTGAGAACATCCCAAGGAGGTCACCCTGGAAAAAGCCACCCCCACAAAAACCATTGAAGAAAAGGGGAAAGAAAAAGGTCTAAGTGAAAGAGCTTCGACGATGAAGTAAAGAACATCCAGCACACACCTGGATTTGACATGTTCATGTAAGTAATCTTCTGTTAAAAACATGAACTTCAATATTAAATATGCTATCTAAAGAATTGCTATTTCTAACTTCAGTAATTTTGTATGCTGACAAAAACTGTTAACTGCATTTTCTTAATTATTGATAATTCCTACTATTTTTATAAAAACTGATTGCCTTTTATTTGCATTTGTTTAAATATGAATGTAAATTTGCAACTGTTTACATATGACAGTGAGGAGAGAAAATATGCTTTCAAATTGAAAGGGAAGGATATGCCTCCCAAACTTTTGGTACAGATGTATGCACTATTATGCAATTTACCACTGGAGCAACGAGTCACCTACGAGAAAAGAGCATTAGAATCCTCTAGTGATGAGGATCATGATGTAAGCAAATACAGCTTTGAGAAGAGGAAGAATAAGAAGGACAAACAGATGAAGAGCAAGAAGATGATGAGGAGGAGTCAGATGAGGAATAGAAGGAACAGAAGGGAGATGAGGAGGAATACAAAGGAGATGAGGATGAGTACCTGAGAGATTAAATGGATGAGAGTGATGATGAAGCTCACCATCGCAATCCATGAATGCTTACATCAAATGCAAGTATGATTTTACTCTCGCACAAAGTTTGTTAAATAATGTGTCTCTTTTTTCTGCAATTAACTTCTTAACTATTAAAATCTCAATCTAATATATTTACTGACCTTTCTGTTAAAGTTTTCATGTTATTACTTCATCTCTAATGGATTTCGCTTTAATTTTAATTGTTTGTAGCTGTTTGATTTTTTGTATGTTTCTATAAATATAAATTATGGTTTAATTTTCATAATTTCAGAAATGTGAGGATGCACAGGCTTCAGAAAATAGACCCTAAAATGAGGATGACCAAAGCGGTCCCACAAAGCATCAACTTGGAGTGGAAATGCATGACCAATATCCAGAAGGAACCTTATCTCACAACGGCTGTTAAAGAAAAAACAAGCGGAAAAGTGAAGGTACTTTGAAAAGGAAGTCGACGGGGGAGAAGGAAAAGTTGAAGAAGAAGAAGGCTGAAGCCAAGCTGAAGGGTAAGTCAGAAAAAACGTTGAAGAATCCAAGGCGATCCCAGAGTTACATGAGCCTGCCCTCTGTTCGCAATCTTTTTAAGAAATTACAGTTGAACAATAAGCATAGATGCATGAAGTGGGCCTTGGAGGACTGCAGCACCTAAATATCACGGAAACCCCAGAGAAATTCAACCACTTCATTTACAAGTGATTCGATACCGACGTGTACTTGACAGCGCACGGCTGCACCGTGGAGATAACACCGGGAGTTGTCGGGTGGCTATTTGGAATCCGATGCTACGGTGAAACAAAGTTCCCGGAGGTCAATCCGCTTGTTCTCCGCAGAGTTTTAGAAAGTATCGGCCTCGTTAAGGACAACACAACTTTCGGTGAGTATGTTCCGTGGTTCCAGGCGGATGAGAACAGGCTGATGTTAAATGATGAGTGGAAACAAAGGGCTGTTTGCTTGATCTTGGGTGCACTGGGAATGCCGATAGGACGAGCAGGATTCCGGAGAGGTTTTGCTAAACTTGTTGTTATTTTGGAGCACCTGAAAGAGGTAAATTGGGAAGCCTTATGGCTTGATCACTTCAGGATCAACAAGTTAAGGCTCAGAATGGGACAACCCTTCGCGGAACTGGTTGCGTGCTGATTCCTTTGGCAAATCCTTAACTCTGTTTCAGTTATTTTAACCATGAAGTTTAAAACATTAAGGCCTATTTCTTAAATGTTGCCATCTTAATTTTACTTTTCTATCTTTTGTACATGGAAAAGTTCTGCCCAAATTTTCTGGAAAATGCAAAAGGATGCCAGGAAAAGGAAGAAAGTCCAAGGTTAAAATTCTAGGAAACCTCTGATGTTTCAAAGAGATGGATGTCCAACAAAACAAAAATGTGAGTGAACTTTAACAATGATATTAAAATGTCCTATTTTTGTATTAAGATTACTATCTTAAGCTTATGTCTCTCAACTCTGTTTTTCTATGTAGTTGAAGTTGAAAAAAGGTGATGATGAGCCCAAAATTGAGAAAGTTGTTCCACCAGTAGTCCAACTACTGCCTCCACCTCCATCAGAGGATTTTTGGAACTGCATTGTGGGACAGGTGTTTGAAAAGCTTGACAAAGAGTATCTTTTGGCCCTGTGGAAGGAAAAGGAGAAGGCAGAAGAGAAGAAGAAGGATGAGGAGGAAGAAGAGAAGAAGAAGGAAGAAGAGAAGAAGAAGGAAGAAGAGAAGAAGAATAAAGAAGATGATAAGAAGGAGGAAGAGGAAGGGGGTAAGAAAAAGGGGGAAGAGGAAGGAGCTCAGAAGAAGAAAGATAAGGAAAATTTTGAAGAAGAATTAAGAGCTAAGAAGAAGCAGAAGATAGAGGAGGCTGAGGTTAACTCTCCCATGAAGGTGGTCTACACAATAAGCTCCAGCACTGAGGTAAATGTGTTAACCTTATTGACTTAATATTTGAGATTTATTTTTAAAGTTTTAACACCCCTAATGATTGTGCTGATTTATTAGGTGGCCTCCAATGTACCTCCCCAGCCATTCCTTTTTCATGGTTCTCCGAAGAACCCAAGGGGAAACTTGGTTTGGACTGTCCGGGGAAAGGCAGATCGGATCATTAGAGCGTCTTCGAGGATATCATTGTATAAGCAACACATGAATCCTAAAGAATTGACATCTCTACCACCTATGCCTGAAGCAGAACATTGCTGGCTCCATTAGTACATGTCGCACAAGTATGCGAGCACGTACGAACACAACAGCAAGAATTTTTATATTCCACCTGAATTGGCAAAGTAATTTTTATTTACATTCAAAATTCCTAAATAATTCATATGTGTGGCATGAATTATGTTTGTACTTATGGTTGTGTATGATATATAATTTGCAGTGAGATAGTTGCTGACATGTGTTGTATGGCTAAACTGGCGAGGTCTTCCGCATGGCGCCTCCGGGATGAAAAGTGGTTTGACGACGAGGTGATGGATGCTTACATGCAATTCCTTCATCTTCATGAACATAGCCGGGAATTCGAAGGAATCAAGCGGATTTGGTTCCTCGGCACAAGTTATTCTGTAAGTTCATTGCCTTTTTATTTTTATGATATCACTCAAGTCAAAATTCATCTAGGAAAATACCTGATTAGTAATCATTCTTGTTCAGCCCACAAAAGTCCTCGAATACTTCAAGGCGCACGATCAGTCAGGAGGAGAGTGGAGCGAAATGAGATACATAAGTCTTCCGATCAATACAAGCTACTTTATTCTTTTGTATAACTTACTTTATCTTGAATTTTTGATGATTAAATCGCCGTTCCGTTGAATGTCGATCACCTTCACTGGTTCATGATGGTTATTTCCTTTGTTGACAAAGAAATATTCGTCTTGGACTCACATACTGGCATGGGGTATACTGAGTTAGATGTTGCTGCCAAAATTGGGCAAATGTACATAATGCTCACCAACTACTCAGAATAAAATGATGACATAACACGCTGGTCGGTGTGGTACATGAAACAGCCCGGGATCTCGGTTCAGGGTTAAAAGAGACAATCGATAACCAAAAGTAGAATGTTAACAATTAAGATTACATCTTATTTAATGTATACAACAAATATCTAAAAAAATGAGTACAATTTGGATAAAGAAAAAAAAATTGTGATCTACTAAGTGACGACTTTGTCTCGATTCGCGTTCCCATTCTCCCAAATGGCAAAAGCCGACGCAGTTTTGAAGAAAAATAATCAGTAAAAACTGAGTAAATACATACTACGACATGTAAAGAAATGAGTGGCACGGAAGCATGAGTTGAAACAAATCAGAAGATTTAAACATTAAAACTATCATGTTGGAGAATTTAGAACAACTGGAAGTAACCGAGTAACAAAAATCTCTCAATTTAATAACATTGAGAAACCACGAGTATTTGGTAACATATCCAGAGTATACAAGTCCATTTAAGAGAATAACTTAGTTCACGAGTAGCCGAAGCATTTCAAATCATTTCAATTGATTTGGGCAATCCAGAGCCACAAACAACATTAATAAAGTAGTCAATTTTTAAATTTCGACTTCAATCAACAGTTTAATTTAGCTGAGGCATGTCCAGAGCCACCAGCAGGATCGATGTAAACAGAGGTATCACGAAATAATAACTAAGGGTTCCTTCTAGGGTCTATCAAACCCTATTTCACCCGATCGTTAAGGGAGCCCATTCGTTAACCCCGCTCACAACATTAGCTAAAAGGCCTTAAGTGTCGACACCCCTATACCGTAGTGACCCTTACAAGTATAAGTAGCACTCTATAGCTGTATAAACCCCTTGGCCTCAATATCTTGATACATTTTGGCTCATCAGGGGCGGATTTGTGAACATTAACGTTCTATCCAATAATAAGAAGCATTGCTTCAATGGTCTTAGCCATAAGAAAATGGAAGATCGCTTGACGCCTCCGATTAATAACACTACTCTGTACATCGTCCTAAGTCTATTAGAGGTATTTTATTTCTTCTCTTTCACATAACCAGAATCAGAATATCAACATTTCACAAGAAATTTCCGAGAGTTCTCAAAGGAGATGAATAAAATAACAACATTCGAGTGGAAAACATGCATTCTCATACTTTTCATATAACAGGCATTCATTTGAAACATCACACACATGCGCACATTTGAGATGAAAAGGTCGTACATATGTACTTACCTCTGGGCCATGAAAGGCGCAAAGCAAAGCTAGCACTCCTACAACTCTTGTCTCATATGAGTTCGGGTCTCACAGTCAATGCAGCAGCACGAAAAGATACGTCTAATTGGAACGATTCTTAACAACGGATGGGTGTACACAAGTAAAGTATAGAACGTATTAGCATATACCCTCTATATGAGGTCGTATGCAAGAATGAAATAAAACGCTGGTCATGCAAGCTAACTTGACCAAAATGCCCCTGATACTTTGAAACTGTCCAGTACAGTCCCTGACTGTGCCTGGACCCCAAATTACACTCATACTGGCCCAACAACATCCAAGAATGACTCTTAACCCATCCATATGAACGTAGCATTGGAATCTACAACTTTCTGTAAATTACATTTAGGCCCCTAAAGTTTTCTAAAATTACATAAAGACCCCCACCATTGATTTTATAACTCCCGAGTCAAATATTTCCTTCTTCAGACTTCAAATATCCTTCTAAGTCAGGTTGTTGGTCTGAAAACATTAACCTAGTCTCAAGTAGTTCAAGTGTGAAGTTTTAATTAAATGCACATAGGCCCCCGAAGTTTAGTAAAACTGCAAAAAGACACTAACATTTGACTTGGTCAACACTAGCCCACAATTACATAGAACTGCTCCAAATACCATACAAGACATGCCGACAAACCCCATGTTACTAAACTAACCTCAATTCAAAGTGTAAGTGAAATTACTATTGTGCCCCTCCTATACAGTTCAGTCGAACTTGGTTTTCGAAAAGTCAAACTTGGTCAAACTTGATATTTAGACTCAGAATATGAATACAAACAAGTTTAGTGAAGAACGCTAAGGCCACAGATGTCATTCAAATGCTCAAAAGCGAAGGTTAAAGATAGCGAAATGTCATTTCAAGTAGTCAACTTTGCGGCTGATTTCTGATCAATTGAGAACGAGTTTTGAGAAACTGGAAATAGGGTTTTGAAGATCACAGTTCAAGGATTCTAAAACATATTTTAACTCCTAGAAACTCTATGTATTCAAAGAGATATCGCTAGTCAAAGTTGGACGAAAATTTCGATTCATCAGTTGGGAAAATTCAAGAGTTTTATATGAGTTCAAAGGAACAACTTTAGGCTTCATTTGTGAGAAATCCGTTACAAATTTGAAGATGACCCAGAGACGATAAAATGAAGTATTATACATCAAATTCACACAGGAGAAAGAAAAACAATATTTCATTAACATTTAAGGAAGTTATAGATATCACAAAATGGGTACTTCAACACAGTTCTATACTTGGAAAAAAATTCCGCTTTTAACGGTTCAAAAACACATCAAAGCAGCCCACTTCAAGGCCAAATTTAGATGGGTTAGACTTGAAATGAAACAAATAAATCTGAATGAGCGTTGTAGAGCTATGTCCAGGCTTTCCAGAAAGCTAAGAATCATCCAAAACGGATTAAATACGAGGAAGATACAAGAGTCCAAAGTTGGATCAAAATGCAGGTGAGGAAAAACTCGGCATGAACATTGTAGCTAGAACACACGAACACGGCAACTTTAACCCCAATTTCAAGCTTGTTAGAGATCGAATTGGACCAAGAAATCAACACAAAAATTGTAGACAATTCTTCAAGGATTCCAGAAAGCTAAGGATCATTCGAAACGAACTCCTAACGAAGGAGCTAGACCCATGTTTTCAGGGTGTAAAATCTCGTCGGAAAACTCATGAATTCCGAATGAAAAACGAATCAAAACCTATTAACACGTAAATCTGGGCATGATTTGATCCTCCTATAAGACTCAAGACATGATAGGGAGTAGTTTGATGCATAGAACGCGAAATTTGGCGAAGAATTGAAGATTTACCTAACTTTCATCGGCCATGGAGGAAAACCGACGAGAAGAGCAGTTTCCGGCGACCAAACAACTCCCTAATCCGGCGATTCAACACGTTCTAGTCCTGCTTAAGAGTTATACATCAACTATGGACCTCAGAACACGACAAGGAATCAAAAACGGCTTAAAACAAAGACATTACCGCGAGCTCCAGCGGCAAAATGCAGAAATCGACGATGATCCACCAGTTTCCGGCGAGCTGGTCTGAATCCGACAAGTTAGGGCCAAAAATTGGTACCCACTGGTGCGCCTGAGAGTGAGGGTCACGAATCTAATGTTTGTTTCCACCAATTTACAGCGAGGAGAGGGAATTCGGCTTCCAAACACCCTAGGGTTCTTCACCTTTGAATGCAGTTTTCTCTCTCGATACCCAATGAAACTTCGAATTGATTTGTGTGTTTCGATCAGCGGACCGAGGGTGTACTGCGGTAGGAGCATTTTTTTATTTGGAGGAAGGGACAGGTGATTTCCTTGGTGGTGGTGGTGGTGGTTTCATGGTGGAAATGAATGAAGAAGATGATGAGAGATGATGAGGAAGAGGGAGATAGTTTCTCTCCATGATCTGATGGTGGAGGAGAAGGTAGTTCATCAGCTACCACCTCACTATTGAGGTGTCAAAATGAGATTTCCAAGTGGCTCTCATGCAAAGGGGGTGAAAGTGTATTTTTCTAAAGCGTGGGAGTACTAACTAGAATTGCAAAACTACTAATTTTCCGAGAATTCCACAATCACCCCGAACATTTCTAGTGCTTCAAAGTCATTCTATTAACGTCCAAATATCGCCAAAACTCCAAAATGCCCACTTTAAAGCCGTGAAAAACTATTTACAAATTCGCCCCCAAAGTCTTGATATTGCACTAAGAACTCTCTCGGGAATTAGGGGTGTTACAGTACATGAACGACGATGTTCCCCAACAATCAAATGGGTAATAAGCTAACTACTTAATTTTACTAACTAATCTATTTGAATATCTCTGATATATATTGAAGCTGCATTCTATGTTTATCTGTCATGAATGACTGTGGTCCTCATGTCTGCTTCTTCATGAGTCATTTGAGGGACCTGATTCCAGTTCCAAAGAAGAATTTTTCTATCCGCTCTCCCAACCTCAGAATCTGGATTGCCAATGAAATGGCGAGATCGAGCTATAACTGCGTATTTAACCAAAATTATCATGGGTTAAGGGAAATCATGGAGGATGAAGACCATCGGTATGCATTTTACAGTTTGTACTGCAGGTATCCGACTGTTCCCTTTGTTGCATTGAGGTCTGCGGAGAAGAAGAAGAATAAGAATACGGCGGGGAAGAAGCGAAAAAAGTAAATTTATGTAATGTTGTTGTGGCTTTGTTTTATGAACAATGTTTCTGTCCTTTTGGATGTTGTGGGTTGTTTTAGATGTCGCATCTTTTGTACACCTCGTATGGCTTGGTAGTTAGCAGAGTTAAATCAACTTTGATAAACCTTCATCTTTTCCTGCCAAAGTGGCTAGAATTGTAGTATATTGTTGGTCTGGTTCATTTATGTTAGGCATTGAATGGTTCATCTTCCCACAAAATAAGCTAAGTGAATCGTTTCTCTTTAAATTATTAACGTTGCTATCTTAAATCTTAAAATTAAGTTCAAGAATGTTAGAGTTTCAACTCACTGACACCACGGTCTTGGTAGCTGAGGAATTTATTATATTACATCCATATATTAATGAGGAGATAAACTTTTCAGAGATTTCGTAGTTGTTAAGGTAATAACTTAAAGCATTCTTCATGTCTTTATAAAATTTGTTTCCAAAATAGTGCAATGCTACTTTTTGGTGGTTGGGGTCTTCTTCTTTGAAAATCTTCTATTTTAAGGTATCTCATATGCTTAGACAGGATGGAACACTTTCATATGAACACCTCATATGGCTTGGTAGTTAGCAGAGTTAAATAAACATTGATGAAACATCAGCTTTTCCTACAAAAGTAGAATTTAAGTATATGGTTGGTCTGGTTCATTTATGTTAGGAATTGAATGGTTCTGCCTACAAAATAAGCTTAGTGAATTGTTTCTCTTTAAATTATTAACACTGCTATTTTAAATCTTAATTCTAAGTTCAAGAATGTTAAAGTTTCAACTCACTGACACCACGGTCTTGGTAGCTGAGGAATTTATTATATTACATCCATATATTAATGAGGAGATAAACTTTTCAGAGATTTCGTAGTTGTTAAGGTAATAACTTAAAGTATTCTTCATGTCTTTATAAAATTTGTTTCCAAAATAGTGCAATACTACTTTTTGGTGGTTGGGGTCTTCTTCTTTGAAAATCTTCTATTTTAAGGTATCTCATATGCTTAGACAGGATGGAACACTTTCATATGAACACCTCATATGGCTTGGTAGTTAGCAGAGTTAAATAAACATTGATGAAACATCAGCTTTTCCTGCCAAAGTGGCTAGAATTGTAGTATATGGTTGGTCTGGTTCATTTATGTTAGGAATTGAATGGTTCTGCCCACAAAATAAGCTTAGTGAATTGTTTCTCTTTAAATTATTAACACTGCTATTTTAAATCTTAATTCTAAGTTCAAGAATGTTAAAGTTTCAACTCACTGACACCACGGTCTTGGTAGCTGGGGAATTTATTATATTACATCCATATATTAATGAGGAGATAAACTTTTCAGATATTTCGTAGTTGTTAAGGTAATAACTTAAAGCATTCTTCATGTCTTTAAAAAATTTGTTTCCAAAATAGTGCAATACTACTTTTTGGTGGTTGGGGTCTTCTTCTTTGAATATCAGGGTGAGAAGGAAGTCAATCAGAGAACCAGGAAGTGAGACAAACCAATTTCAGATGAGAGGGAGCAAAATTTGTGAGAGTGGAGTTCGTGGCGAAGGTTTGGTATCTTTGCCTCATGATTATGAGGAAGAAGAATACGATTTTGAGGTCTTGGATGAAGATGAATGTTTGGACATCACTCTTACAGAGAGCTATTGAGAAGATACAACCAGATATTCTATTATGGAAGTTCGAAATGGAGAGATCATACCAGGTATGCGATCTTAAAGTTTAAGTTAATGACTCAAGTTATGTAGATATTAATTTTAAGTTGTATGCAGAAATAATGGTTACCAAGGAAGATGATATGGCAATGACTTTTGAAAATGAGGTTCAGGCTTATGACTGGTACAAACTCTACGCACTAATTCTTGGCTTTGGGATTAGAAGGTGCAACCGCAGGTATTTCGACCCGAAAACGAAAGAATGCATGAAGTAAAAGATCTACGTGTGTGCCCGACAAGGCTTGCGCTCCGAGAAGGTCCTATAAAAAGAAAATAGGAAACGGGAGCATACCAGAAACACTAAGTGTGTCTGCAAAGCTCTTATAAAAATATCAAGAACTTCACCTACCAAGCCTTTTAAGGTGGTTCAATTCAAACCCGGTCATTCACGCAAACTTTCGGAACCACAATGCACGAGCAACCACCGGTCACACCGAAAGGTCAGCGAGGCTGATGTTGAACAGGTCAGATCTTTGAAGGAGGTGGGGATCAAGTATTTCCAAAACTTTCTTTTGATGGTTAAACAAGACGGTGGTTATAACAAGTTGGGTTACACACAGAAGGATCTTTTCAATAAAATGGCTTCTCTAGACAAGATATATTCAAATGAAGGAGATGGGCAGCAGACCTTGATGTACATTGACAGTTTGAAGCACAGTCACTATGGCGTGTTCAGGGAGTAAGATTACTTCTTAACTATTAATCATGCTATCTTATATGTTAAGGTCTAACTAGTATTCTGGTCACTTCTTACATATTAGTGAAAATCATTTTCTAAACTGTTAAAAGGTACACTCATAAACGTTAGAGTTAACATCATTTATTTAACTAATCTTTCTGTTTCCTTAAGTATTATTTATTGTGTTTGTAGGTTCATAACAGGTAAAAATCATGATCTTCAAAGTGTATTCTAGTGTGATAGGAGATCAGTGGTAGATTACAAGATATTTGGCAATGCACTCATTTTTCGATGCAACGTACAAGACCAACATGTATCAAAAACCATTTGTAATTCTATCTGGCGTGAACAGTCACTACCAGACGACTATTTTTTCCTGAGCTTATCTCAACGACGAGACAGCAGAAACGTATTGTTGATGAATTAAAATTGCATATTTTAGTATGTTAACGAACTCTTCTTAACTTGCTAATATGTGTAATTTATCTATTTTATCTCTCTTTCTAGACTTATGCTTGGTTTCGTAGTTTTGGTTGTTTTCTCTCATTTTGTAGGCAAAGAAGTGAGTTAGAACACAAGGGGCGAGTTGTGAAAGCTTGAATGAGGAATTTGAAGGCTTAATTTGAGGGAGTGAAGTGATAAAAAGGCTAAAGTTGAAGACAAGGCAACTAATTTGCAAGTTAAAGTGAAGATTTGAAGACCTATTTGTGAAGACAAGAAAAGAATATGGGGTCGTTATTGAAGATTTAGAAGAAAATAGGTCAAAATGAGAGTCAAAGGTTGAAGAGGAGGGCAAAATAGAGAAGAAACTAACGGAAGTGGGGCTTAAGTGCAAGTTTTGAAACGTTTTAAGGGCTGTTATGAAGGGTTTTTAACGGATTGGGGGTCAGATTGCCATTTCCAGAAGGTTTTAAGTAAGGAATGGGGTATTTTAAAACATTTCACCAAGCAAGGGGGGAGCCGAGTGAAGTTTCTGCGAAACAACTATCCCTCTCACACGGATTCTCTCTCTCTCCCCGACGTGAAGAACAGACGCACGACATAACAGAGCCTTCCTCCATGAAAGCTCTTCGAAGCTTCCTTAGCAGCCCCGTTGGACCCCCAAATCGCCACCAAATCACTTGATTCCTGTACCAAAACGCTCCCCAGCCCAATCTCTACCACCCTCTTCACTCAATTCGGCCCAAGAATAACTCAAAAAAAAAGCCCCAAATCAGCTAGGGTTCATGAAGCTTCTTCAAATCAACGAAGGGGAAAGTCTAGGACGAATTGGAGGGTGAAGATTGAAGACTTGGGGGCTACGAAACCCCCTCTCACTGCCTATATAAGCGGAAGAGAAAGGAGAGGAAAAGGGTGACGAACCACGCTTTTGGCTGAGCCGAAGCTCTATCTCTCTCTCTTCTCTCTCGGTACTAAACCGATTCTGGGTTCATTCTGGTGTTTCCGAGCTCATCCTGAGCTACTACGGAGCCAGTAACAACCAGGGAGGGAAGAGTTAGGTAAGGTTTCAATCTGGGTTCGAATTTCTCTGTTTTGAGCACTGTATTTGCTCTGTTTTGGACTGTGTTGCTGCAGCAGCAGCAACTTGCTGTTAGCTTTGAATTTCTGGGTTTGTTAGCTGCTGCTTAGGTTGATTAGAGTGTGGTAGAATCAAACACTAGTAGTTGTATCATCATTTGGTAGCAAGTTGGTGTTATTTGGTGGAATTGAAGAGTATTTGAGCTTGAATATAATGACTATTTTCATGAATACTCTTGATTCTTGTTTCTTGCTCTTGAATATGAACAACTAAGCTACTTTTTGGGTTTGATTGATGAAGATAGATGACTTGTGTGTGAGAAATTCAATTGTTCTTCTAGTCTTATAAGTTGGATGTCGAATTCGTAGTGTTCAAGTGTTGAATATCAAATCCGAATTGTGGCTTGATCTTTCATATGGAAACGCTCTCGTTTACATATGAAAGATGCTTGACATAACTCGATTTTGCATTTCACTCTTGAATACAAGAGCTAGAAAAATCCTCTTGCTATATAATCCATGCTTTTCTTTGACATAAACTTTGGGTGTTGATGCTCACACACAAGGCATCTATTGGAATCAATTGACCCAACTTACTCTCTTATTGACAAACTCGTTTGAATCGTATTAGTAATAGTGTTAGTAGTTGTTTTCTTTCTTAGTTATTTGCTCTAGCAATATCAACAACTCTTGCTCCATCACTTGAGTGGTGGATTCAAAGCTTGGCTAGCTCTAAAGCCTTTGGGAAACTTGTTTTGTTAATTTAGTTAGTTGCTTAGTAAGTTTACTAGTTATCTTAGAGTGTTTAATCTCCTTCCCAATCCTTGTGGAAATCAACCCCGTTCTTACTCGGGTACTACTTAGAACGATATTCCTACACTTGGGAATTATCGCGAACAAGTTTCCCAAAAGCTCTAAAGCTTTTGGGAAACTTGTTTTGTTAATTTAGTTAGTTGCTTAGTAAGTTTACTAGTTAGCTTAGAGTGTTTAATCTCCTTCCCAATCCTTGTGAAAATCGACCCCGTTCTTACTCGGGTACTACTTAGAACGATATTCCTATACTTGGGAATTATCGCGAACAAGTTTTTGGCGCCGTTGCCGGGGATTGGTGCTAAGAGACTCACTCTTTAGCTACTTTCTTGTTTTGCTTGTTTTTATTTTTAGATACGCTTGAAGAAAAATTCCGGGTTCATTTTTGAACTTTGGAACAAAAAAAAAGCGAAAAGTAAAAAAATCACAAAAACATACTCCTAGCTTGTGTTAGGCAACCCTCTTGAACTTAATTTGAGCTTGGGTTGCATGAGTGTGTGGCAACGTGATAGTACTCATAGATTGCATCGCACTTTATTTGAAGAAGAGGGTAGAAATCCCTTTAGTGAAAATACTTCTACTAGTGATAGTAGTAGTTTAGCCCAATCCAACGATTCTAGCTCTCTTAATAGCTTTGAAATCATGGATGGAGAGGATGGGCATAGTAGCAACAATGAGATGATGCCATTTCGCTCACTAAGAGATTTGATGCATCCATCTCGACAAAGTTCACCATCTTGCTTTGTGTTTCCATTAAATGAAAGAAACTTTGATGTCAAACCGGGCACAATTCAACTTCTTCCCAAGTTTCATGGCCTAGAGTCCGAGAGTGCTTACTCTCATGTTAAGGATTTCAATGATATTGCCTCAACGGTTAATTGCAATGGTGTCTCTAGTAACACCATAAGGCTTAGATTGTTTCCTTTCTCTTTAAAGGAAAAAGCCAAGGCATGGCTTCACTCCTTGAGACCTAGGACCATAGGCACATGGGAAGAGTTAGAAAAATAGTTTCTTAAGAAATTTTTCCCTACTTACAAAACAAATGCCATAAAAAGGCAAATTGTTACTTTTTGTGCTAAGGAGGGAGAGCCACTTCCCCAAGCTTGGGAACGCTTCAAGGATCTCCTCATTGCTTGCCCTCACCATGGATTTGAGACATGGAGGTTAATTAGCTCCTTTTATGATGGTTTGCCATGCGATCATAAGCACACAATTGAATCCATGAGTTGGGGAGATTTTTTCACAAAAGGTGAAGATGAGGGTTGGGATTGTCTAGATGAAATTTGTGAGAAAGTCCAATCTTGGGACATTAATGAGCCTTCTAAGGATGCTAACTCTAAGCCTAAAGGTACTATGTATCAACTTAAGGCTAAGAGTGAGGCATTGTGCTCATTTTGTAGTGATAGCTCTCATGAGTTGAACAAATGTCCCGATTTTCTAAGAGCCCAAGAGCTCATGGGTGAGCAAGTGAATATGTTAAATTCTAACAATTATAGGAAGCCCTATAATAACTCACCCTACTCGGAGACATACAACTCCAATTGGAGGAATCACCCAAATTTCTCATGGAGACAAGGTCAAGACACTCAAGTAAACCCTTCTAACTCCACTTATGTTCCTCCTAACAAAAGGAGTATGGATGAGACTTTTGAGCAATTTATGGCTTCCCAAAACCAAACTAACCAAGAGTTGAGAAATGCATTATCTAGGTTGGAGTCTACCATAAATGCTCAAGAGAAGAGAAAATCCCCATCTCAACCTCAACAAAACCCAAAGGGCCAAAGCTTTAACCATATGGAACATGCTAAGGCCATTACCGTTTTGAGAAGTGGGAAGGTTGTTAACAATGGACTTCCAAGTGGGGAGTCCAATGAAAATGAGGGAGAAGAAGAGTGTGAGAAGAGTGATGACCAAGAGAGAGTTGTCGACTCACAAGAGTCACAAAGTAGTCTTGACAAGGGGAAACAAGTAGTTGAAGAAAGTGAGGAAATTAAGGTTCCTCCACCATGTCCCCAAAGACTTTTAGCCTCTACTAAGAAAGCCAGCAACCAAGATATCCTTGAGACATTCCAAAATGTCAAGATAAACATCCCTCTCTTGGATGCTATCAAGCAAATTCCGGCTTATGCCAAATTTCTCAAGGATCTTTGCACTTTCAAGAGAACTCTTCAAGTGAGAAAGAAGGCTTTTCTCACCGAGCAAGTGAGTTCAATTCTCCAAAATAATCTCCCTCCCAAGTATAAAGATCCGGGTTCACCTACTATTACTTGCACCATTGGAGATCATAAAATTCACAATTCTTTATTAGATTTGGGTGCAAGTGTAAACCTCCTTCCATACTCGGTGTATGAGAAGTTGGGGTTGGGTGAGTTGAAACCCACAAGAGTGACTCTACAATTAGCGGATAGGTCCACTAGAGTCCCTAGAGGTATCATTGAGTATGTCTTGGTTCAAGTGAACCAATGTTATTATCCGGTGGATTTTATAGTTTTAGACACCTCCCCTTTGGCTAGTGGCACTTCATCCATTCCTATTATTTTAGGAAGACCATTTCTTGCTACTTATAATGCAATAATAAATTGTAGAAGTTATGATGAATATTACATTTGGGAACATGACGTTAGAGCTTAATATTTTTAATGCATGTATTCACCCAAGCTCAGAAGATGATGATGATGTGTGTGAAGTGAGTTGGGTAGAATCATGTGTTGAAGATATTTATACTCTAGCTACATGTTCAAATGATTCAAGTGAGCTCACTTTAGAAGAATTGGAATTTTTGTGTGATGATAACACTCCCCTTTCATCTCTTCTTATGGAAGAAGAATTTGATTTTGATGAAGGGGAGAGACTCTTTGGCCAACTTGACCAAGTCATTGAGTCGACTCATGAGCATTCTAGTGTTGATAGTGAGTTGCATGGAAGTGAGGTGATACCTCCCATTGTGAGGGTTCCACCAATTTGTGAGTTGAAACCCCTTCTTTTAGATTTGAAATATGCATTTCTTGGGTTTAATGATACTTACCCTATTATCATCTCATCTTCCCTTGATGTTGAGCAAGAAAAGAGGTTGCTTGAAGTTTTGAAGGATTACAAGGGTGCCATAGGATGGTCCATTGAGGATATTAGAGGCATTAGTCCTTCCATTTGCACCCATATAATTCATTTAGAGGAAAATGCCAAAACTTCAAGGGAGCCTCAAAGGAGGTTAAACCCTCACATGCAAGAAGTTGTGAGAGCCGAGGTGCTCAAGTTGTTGGGTGCGGGTATGATTTACCCCATCTCGGATAGTAAATGAATAAGTCCTACCCAAGTGGTCCCTAAAAAATCGGGGGTCACCGTTGTGGAAAATGAGAAGGGTGAACTTGTGACCACTAGAGTTCCTACTAAGTGGTGGATGTGCATTGATTATAGAAAATTAAATGCCGTCACTAGGAAGGATCACTTTCCCCTTCCATTCATAGATCAAATGTTGGAAAGGTTAGCGGGGCATGATTTTTATTGTTTTTTAGATGGCTACTCGGGTTATAATCAAATTGCCATAGATCCAATGGACCAAGAGAAACCCACTTTTACTTGTCAATTTGGAACATTTGCTTATAGGAGGATGCCTTTTGGTTTGTGTAATGCCCCGGCTACTTTTCAACGTTGCATGTTAAGCATATTTTCGGACATGGTAGAAAAATGCATGGAAGTTTTTATGGATGATTTTTCGGTGCATGGAAACTCATTTGATACTTGTCTTGGAAATCTTGAGATGGTTTTGAGAAGATGTGAAGAAAAGAATTTAGTTTTAAATTGGGAAAAATGTCACTTTATGGTTAGGCAAGGAATTGTTTTGGGTCATGTTATTTCCTCTCATGGTATTGGTGTAGACAAGGCTAAAGTAGATGTGATTTATAATCTTCCACCTCCTAAATGTGTTAAGGATGTTAGATCTTTCCTAGGTCATGCGGGATTTTATAGGAGATTTATCAAGGACTTTAGCTCACTTGCTAAGCCCTTGAGCAATCTCCTTCAAAAGGAAAATTCATTTGAGTGGTCTAGTGCATGCCAAGAGGCCTTTGAAAAGTTGAAGAATTTATTGGTAACGGCCCCTATCATGCAACCACCCAAATGGACTCTTCCTTTTGAAATCATGTGTGATGCTAGTGACCATGCGGTTGGTGCCGTTTTGGGTCAAAGAGGTGAAGATAAGAAACCACATGTTATCTATTATGCAAGTAGAACTTTGAATTATGCTCAATTTAAATTATTCCACTACGGAAAAAGAGCTTTTGGCCATGGTGTTTGCTATTGAAAAATTTAGGCCATACTTGCTTGGTTCAAAAGTGCTTGTCTACACCGACCATGCCGCCTTGAAATACCTTTTCACAAAGAAAGATTCCAAACCTCGTTTAATCCGTTGGGTACTTTTGCTTCAAGAGTTTGATATTGAAATCAAGGATAAACGAGGTGTGGAAAATGTTGTGGCGGATCACTTGTCTAGGATTGACATTCCCAAGCCAAAAATCTCCTTCCCTATTCTTGAAACTTTTCCAGATGAACATCTCTTTGCCCTTTTAAATGTTCCTTGGTTTGCCGATATTGCTAATTATCTTGCTTGTGGAATTTTTCCGGAAAATTTAAAAGGGCAAGAGAAGTTGAGATTTGTGAGAGAATGCCGGAATTTTTTTTGGGATGACCCTTACTTGTTTAAATATTGCCCGGATCAAATTATTAGAAGGTGCATCCCAAATGAAGAGTTTCATAGTGTTATTTCATTTTTCCATGAGTATGCTTGTGGAGGCCATTTTTCGGCTAGAAAAACCGCCGCCAAGATTTTACAAAGTGGTTTATATTGGCCTACTCTTTTTAGTGATGCATTTCATCTTTGCAAAGCATGTGATAGGTGCCAAAGGATGGGAGGGAATATTGGAAACAGAAAAATGATGCCCTTGAACCCCATTTTAATTATTGAAATATTTGATTGTTGGGGTATTGACTTCATGGGTCCATTTCCATCATCCTTTGGCAACCTATATATACTCTTGGCGGTGGATTATGTGTCAAAGTGGGTTGAAGCTATACCTTCAAAAACCAATGATCATAGAGTTGTGATTAAGTTTCTTCAACACCACATTTTATCTCGTTTTAGCATGCCCCGAGCTATCATTAGCGATGAAGGGACACATTTTTGCAATAGGCCTTTTGAGAGCCTCATGAAAAAGTATGGGATTGTGCATAAAGTTGGCACACCATACCACCCACAAACTAGTGGGCAAGTGGAAGTTTCTAATAGGGAAATTAAAAGAATCTTGGAGAAAACGGTAAACCCAAATTGCAAAGATTGGTCTTTGAGATTGGTTGATGCTCTTTGGGCTTACCGTACCGCTTACAAGACTCCCATTGGTGTGTCTCCATATAGACTAGTGTATGGTAAGGCATGCCATCTCCCGGTGGAGTTAGAGCACAAAGCCTATTGGGAAATTAAATTCTTGAATTTTGATCTTGCAAAAGCGGGGGAAGAAAGAAAGTTAAACTTGAATGAGTTAGAAGAGCTTAGAAATGAAGCTTATGAGAACACTAGGATCTCTAAGGCAAGGACAAAGGCTTATCATGACAAACATATTGTTCGTAAGTCTTTTGAGCCTAATCAAAAAGTCCTTCTCTTTAACTCAAGGATGAAACTCGTTGGAGGAAAGTTGAAATCAAAATGGAATGGTCCATATATTGTGAAGCATGTATATCCTTATGGGGCCATTGAAATTTTGAACCCCAAAAGTGGGGAAAGTTTTAAGGTGAATGGCCAAAGATTGAAACCATATGTTGAAAATTTTGAGGCCAAGGTTGAGTCCATTTCTCTTATGGACCCAACCTATACTAACTAGTGTTCACCAAAAGTATCACCTTTGTAAATATTAGCTGTAGTTCTTTTGCTCTTGATTATTTTGTAGGTTGCTCTTGGAGGAGGACTTATGCTTGGTGGCCAAGAAAGCGAAAAATGAGGTTCATCTATCCCTTGTCTCTTCATATGAATTTGTTTGCTCTTCCATTGTTCTCACACATTGAGGACAATGTGATATTTTAGTTGGGGGGTGGAGTAGATTTTATTTCTTGCCTAAATGGTTACAAGCATGCTTTTTCTTCATTAGTGATTTACATGAAAAATACAAAAAAAATAAAAAAAAATGAAAATCCAAAAAAATTAGAAAAATTGAAAAAAAAAATGTGTGAATCTTTCATGAGAAGCATCACTCTTTCCCCGTGTCAAACCATAGAATTTTTATTCTTCTTTCTTTGGTAGTTTTATTTATTTTCACCTTTCATCTTGAGTCTAGATTTTATAGCTTTATTGAGTCTTAGGAAGTTATAGTTGAGTCACTTATTTTGAAAAAATGAAAAAAATGAAAAAAAAAAATGAGAAAAGTGAAAAGGGGGAATTTTAGGAAGCTAGATGTTTTCAAAAAATGAAATTTCTTAGTCCATGTTCTTTTTATTTTTATTTTAGAAAAGGAATTCATTGCTTATACTCAATACATCTACACCAATATCCCACCTTCCGCGACATCATGCGTTCTCACAAAGCGACACACTAAATTTACGTTTCATGTTTAAGTCCTTCAAGCTAAGTTGATCACATAAACTTTGACGTCTTTTACTTTTGATAAAGGGTGCATTTTCTAAAGGTATTTGAACTTCACAAAAAGATTTTTCTCTATTCGTTTTTGTGGTGGAAACTTGTAGCCCATTGGAGTGGTGGTTACCAATGACACCCCATGCGATGTCTAAGAAATAGAGGGGTGTCCGTGGATAATGTTACGTCACCACCTAGATAGCTCCCTTGGTTTAGCTTAAAAAGCCCACTCGCGTGTATATTCCTCTATTTTGTTGTGGGTCTTGGAGATCCTTGGATTTGAGGTTAAAAATAAAATGTTAATGCTATAAATCTCAAAAAAAAAAAAAAAAAAAAAAAAAAAACCATGATAAATCACACCATCTACCAAAAATCCACAAAAGGATCATACAAGCCCACAACCACATCTCCCCTTCTTAAAAAAAATTTTGTTCAAAGCTTTGGAAGTCCATCCTACATGGGTGCTTTTGAATAAGTATGAGAATGTCTAGTTTCATGAGATCCTTATTTTTGAAGGCATACTTTCTCGCAAATTGGACTTAATTTAACAAGTTTTGTAGTTCGCATGAGTCACATTCTACCAAACACCGCCCACATTTGTATGAGTATATGCTTAGACGTCCTTAGGCTTCTTTCTCAATCTTCTTGGACTTTGAGAATTTATTTGAGGAGACATTTATGTATTCTTCTTTTTCCCCCACTAAAAAAATTAAAATTAGCTAGTAACTCTTAGTATTTTGTTTCTTTGAGTTCTCACTTAGGATAGATAATGTGTGTGTGCGTTTTTGTAAATATTTGAGTCTAGTTTAGAATCGAGCCAAGCCTTGTCTAGTTGAGGGTGTGAATCTCATGATTGGTTCTTTAAAAAATATATATATATATATATATTAAATATCGCTCTCTTTGCTCGAGGACGAGCAAAAGGCTAGTTGGGGGTGTGTTGATAAATTAAAATTGCATATTTTAGTATGTTACCAAACTCTTCTTAACTTGCTAATATGTGTAATTTATCTATTTAATCTCTCTTTCTAGACTTATGCTTGGTTTCGTAGTTTTTGTTGTTTTCTCTCATTTTGTAGGCAAAGAAGTGAGTTAGAACACACGGGGCTAGTTGTGAAAGCTTGAATGAGGAATTTGAAGGCTTAATTTGAGGGAGTGAAGTGATAAAAAGGCTAAAGTTGAAGACAAAGCAACTAATTTGCAAGTTAAAGTGAAGATTTGAAGACCTATTTGTGAAGACAAAAGAAGAATATGGGGTCGTTATTGAAGATTTAGAAGAAAAGAGGTCAAAATGAGAGTCAAAGGTTGAAGAGGAGGGCAAAATAGAGAAGAAACTAACGGAAGTGGGGCTTAAGTGCAAGTTTTGAAACGTTTTAAGGGCTGTTATGAAGGGTTTTTAACGGATTGGGGGTCAGATTGCCATTTCCAGAAGGTTTTAAGTAAGGAACGGGGTATTTTAAAACATTTCACCAAGCAAGGGGGAGCCGGGTGAAGTTTCTGCGAAACAGCTATCCCTCTCACACGGATTCTCTCTCTCTCCCCGACCTGAAGAACAGACGCACGACATAACAGAGCCTTCCTCCATGAAAGCTCTTCGAAGCTTCCTTAGCAGCCCCGTTGGACCCCCAAATCGCCACCAAATCACTTGATTCCGGTACCAAAACGCTCCCCAGCCCAATCTCTACCTCCCTCTTCACTCAATTCGGCCCAAGAATAACTCAAACAAAAAGCCCCAAATCAGCTAGGGTTCGTGAAGCTTCTTCAAATCAAGTAAGGGGAATGTCTAGGACGAATTGGAGGGTGAAGATTGAAGACTTGGGGGCTACGAAACCCCCTCTCACTTCCTATATAAGCGGAATAGAAAGGAGAGGAAAAGGGTGACGAACCACGCTTTTGGCTGAGCCGAAGCTCTATCTCTCTCTCTCTCTTCTCTCTCGGTACTAAACCGATTCTGGGTTCATCCTGGTGTTTCCGAGCTCATCCTGAGCTACTACGGAGCCAGTAACAACCAGGGAGGGAAGAGTTAGGTCAGGTTTCAATCTGGGTTCGAATTGCTCTGTTTTGAGCACTTTATTTGCTCTGTTTTGGACTGTGTTGCTGCAGCAGCAGCAACTTGCTGTTAGCTTTGAATTTCTGGGTTTGTTAGCTGCTGGTTAGGTTGATTAGAGTGTGGTAGAATCAAACACTAGTAGTTTTTTCATCATTTGGTAGCAAGTTGGTGTTATTTGGTGGATTTGAAGAGTATTTGAGCTTGAATATATTGACTATTTTCATGAATACTCTTGATTCTTGTGTCTTGCTCTTGAATATGAACAACTAAGCTACTTGTTGGGTTTTATTGATGAAGATAGATGACTTGTGTGTGAGAAATTCAATTGTTCTTCTAGTCTTATAAGTTGGATGTCGAATTCGTAGTGTTCAAGTGTTTAATATCAAATCCGAATTGTGGCTTGATCTTTCATATGGAAACGCTCTCGTTTACATATGAAAGATGCTTGACATAACTCGATTTTGCATTTCACTCTTGAATACAAGAGCTAGACAAATCCTCTTGCTATATAATCCATGCTTATCTTTGACATAAACTTTGGGTGTTGATGCTCACACACAAGGCATCTATTGGAATCGATTGACCCAACTTACTCTCTAATTGACAAACTCGTTTGAATCGTATTAGTAATAGTGTTAGTAGTTGTTTTCTTTCTTAGTTATTTGCTCTAGCAATATGAACAACTCTTGCTCCATCACTTGAGTGGTGGATTCAAAGCTTGGCTAGCTCTAAATCCTTTGGGAAACTTGTTTTGTTAATTTATTTAGTTGCTTAGTAAGTTTACTAGTTAGCTTAGAGTGTTTAATCTCCTTCCCAATCCTTGTGGAAATCGACCCCGTTCTTACTCGGGTACTACTTAGAACGATATTCCTATACTTGGGAATTATCGCGAACAAGTATGATTAGGTTTTGAAGTGTCTGATGAAGGTAATGAATAATAAGAATCCTTTGTCCGTTTTAGATAGTGCTTTCTGAGCTGACAGATCTTGGCCACGTGGCAATCATCTAGCACACCATATTGTGCTCCACACACACTGGATCACCAGCCGCGCTGATCCATGTGGGGGCTGCGAGACAGGGCCCTCGCATACCACTGCACGGGACTTGTAGGGACTTAGTGGTTTGGAGGCTAGAGTAAGTCTTGTCGCGTGCGAGCCAAGCCCGCGCGCGCCCTTAGTAACAGCTTTTGAGAGATTTATGGCACGAGCTCCATAAACCCGGTCAATTCGGTCAAACCCGGTCAACCCCATAAAGGTTCCGGTATTCGCGCATAACGTGCTGTAACGGTCCCTATATACGCGGACGAACGTGCCGTTGTGGTTAAGCTAATTAAGCCGCCATTGATGGGCGCATTAACCACACTGCAACGGTCACATTCTCCGTTATATATAGGACGTTAACCTTTCCATACAAAGGAGAACACACCAGACATACGCGGAAGCTCTGCCAAAAACCCTGTCTCTCTCTCAGACATTACTACTGTCTTACTCTCTCCCTACACACAACCCAACTCTTCCCGTGCCATTTCCGATCCCAAATTTACGGTGTACACAGAGTGCTCCCCGCCGGATTCTCTTGTGCACATTTTGGTGAACCCGACGTGAACCTACCATCTTAAGCAACCATGTCTCAGGAGGACGATGTCAGCAACAGATCGCCTTCCACGGAGGCCGCCTCAGGAGAGGAGATTCGCCGTACTCCTACAGCCCCCGGTGAAGCTCCGACGCTAGAAGCCTTGGACGCCACCATCCAAAGTCAGGCGAAGGCTCTTAAAGCTCAATTTGTGCAGCTAGAACGGATCATGGCTGTCTTGGGGACCCTTGCTCCAAACCCTGCACTAGCCACCGCCATCTCTCAGAGAGGAGGAGTATCCACCAATCAAGGATTGGGAGTGTCGACCACGCCACCCAACCCCAATCTGCAAACTCCACCGGTGACTACGCAGCTACCCTCAATTCAGGGGTCAACAGCTCAAATGTTGCCTCTCGCCGCTCATACTCCTCAGCCTCCG
This sequence comes from Linanthus parryae, assembly GCA_023055425.1. NCBI lineage: Eukaryota > Viridiplantae > Streptophyta > Magnoliopsida > Ericales > Polemoniaceae > Linanthus > Linanthus parryae. The sequence continues at coordinate 132,614,522 of JALGPY010000001.1, forward strand.
GCTTTGGTACCTAATCCGGCCTCACAGTATCCCTTGCCTCCCCCAACGGCAATCCGGGGTAACGTGAATTCGCAATACGTCCCTAGCCCTCCTGCGGCGTATGTGTCGCCTCCACCTGCGACAACTCCTCCTCCCGCTTCCGAGGGAAGTACTCCGGAGTGTATGACGTCGCTGCAACGGCGCATAGACACCATTCTGGCTCACCAATCGTTCGCAGATACCATCATTCCGAAGCTCGACAACGATCCACCTATCCCACGTGAGATCTATCTCATGCCTAACCCTGCTGGGTACAAGGCTCCTAAATGGGATAAGTTTGAGGACGTCAATGGGAACGCCCATGAGCATGTCATGCGTTTCATTGATGTGATGGGTCCGTATGGAGCTGATCCCAAACTGCTGATGCGCGAGTTCCCGAAATCCCTGGGGAACGTGGCTTACAAGTGGTATAGGACGTTGGAAGCTGGATCCGTGAAGACTTGGGACGATATGGTCCAGAAGTTCTACACCAAGTTCTTCCAGATGAAGGAAAAGGTGACGGTGATTCATCTCTCGCGGATGTATCAGAAGCGCGAGGAGGACGGAATAACCTTCATCAAGAAGTTCAGGGCCAAGTCCTTGGAATGCAAAGATGTGATACTTGAAAGCAGACTCGTAGAGATATGCTTGCAGTGCATGCGAGACGAGTACAAAGGTATGCTTATTAACTTGCAAACGCCTACGTTTTCAAAACTAATCGAATGCACGTAGAACATCGAGCCTATAGTGGAGATGCAGAAAAAGAGAAACGCCCCTGAGCAACCCTCGGGTGGTACTACTTTCAAGATCGGGAGATTCAGCTACAAGAGGGGGCGCGAGGCTGAAGTGAATGTGGTCTCACCCCAAAAGCAGGCGAAGATTGTGAACTTTGATGCACCACCTCTGCCATGTTCGGTGGAAGAGGCAAGCGACCTTTGCAGGCAATGGCGTAAGGATGGTGTCCTACCGCCGCTCGAGAGGGCACCCTCCAAGGAGATGGTGAGGGACCCGAAGTGGTGCGAATACCACGGCAAGGTCATGCATCCTACGGCGGACTGCAAGAAGCTCAGAATTTTGTTTAGCCAAAAGATGAAGAATGGCGAACTGATTGTTAGCGACCAAAGACAGGATGTGCGCAACAATCCACTCCCTGCCCATGCGGAGCAAGAATCGAAAGGCAAAGAGGTTGCTATGATCTCGATTGTGGATCTTGAAGAGGTCGCAGAAGATGGTCTAACCATCATTGCCGAGATCCAGGATGAGGACTACAGCATTGACACAGAGGACGAACGCGCCGACCGGATGAAGGGGTCGCACGGGTTCAGCAGGTTCTTCGACGAGATGAACTTCTCAGAAAAATGTCGGACGGAAATGACAAAAGCGATCTTAAGGATAGCAGAAGATTACGAGGAGGATCTCGTAGTCTCCAATGGGAAAGTTGTTAGGGCGTCTCGCCCTACAGAGAAGGTCATCACCTTTTCTGCAAGCGACAAGAGGACAGATGCGAGCCACCAGAGGCCTCTGTATGTGACGGCTATCATCAATGGCGTTGAGTTTAAGAGAGCGTTCGTTGACGGAGGAGCAGCAGTCAACGTTGTTTCGCTCCATACATTGAAGCTAGCGGGAATTCTAGAATACAAGATTGTCAAACGTCCATCTCCGCTGATGGGATTTGGAAGCGACTCCAGAATGACGATAGGATGGATCCGCCTGGGTATCCAGATCGGCAAAATCAAGTGCTCAGCGAAATTCTATGTCATAGATGCGAACACTACCTATCACATGATCATAGGTCGAGCCTGGATTCATCGCTTTGATGATGTCCCTTCAACAGCTCACCAAGTGATGAAAGCTATTTGGAATGACAGAATAGTCGAGATACCAGCTTCGACGAATCCATTCAACATGGATGAAACGCATCTCAGTGAGGCAGTGTGGTTCACCGAGATGGCGGATGAGCAAACACCAGGACCATTTAACCCCACTCCGTTGCCCCGATGTGAGGATATCAAAGATCAGTCACCTGCGGGAGTGATGGTGACAAGAGAGGATGCCAAGGAAGAGCCGCTCACGCGAGAAGAAGCATCGCGGATTGCCTACCAGCGAAAGAACGTGTACACTCTGAAAAGAATAGCAAAGTATGACCCTGAGGGCAAGGAAATAGAAAGTTTCTACGCCAACGGGAAGAAATGCTATCGCATATGAAGGTACGCGGGGGTGTCCTCACGCGGGCATGGGGATATCCCTGAGCAAATCAACCAAATCGAGCAGGTTGCGGAGACAGAAAAATCAAAGCCAAGCACTCTAGAAGAGAAACTCAAAGAAGCGCCCGAATGCATGGAAGACAAACCCAGACCGCAAAAGCAGGAGCTGAAGGAGGTATTCCTAAGCCCGAGCGAAGAAAAGAAAAGGCCGGTCTTTCTAAGTGCGGACCTCCAAGCGAAGAGGAGGAAAGATTGCTACAGCTCTTGACCGAGTACAAGGACGTATTCGCATGGGAGTACGACAAAATGTCGGGCCTCGACACGAGCATCACCATGCACCGTTTGGATGTGATACCGGGATCCAAGCCGGTAAAGCAGAGCACAAGAAGTTTCAGGCCCGAGCTCAACGTGAAGATAAAGCAGGAGATTGTCAAACTCTTGGATGCCAAATTCATAGAGCCAAATCACCATCCCACGTGGCTAGCCAACATTGTGCATGTGGTAAAGAAGAACGGGCAGCTTCGCATTTGTGTGGATTTCTGGGATCTCAATCGTTTCTGCCCTAAGGACGATTTTCCACTTCCCAACATCGACTTGCTTATCAATTCGACCGCGGGACATCGCATGTTCAGCTTCATGGACGGCTTTAGTGGGTACAATCAGATCAAGATGGACCCCGAGGATGCACGGAAGACCGCATTCATCACCCCCGTGGGAGTATTCAACTATACGGTGATGCCTTTTGGACTCAAAAACGCAGGTGCGACTTATCAGCGGGCCATGATGGCTCTGTTCCACGACATGATGCACAAAGAAGTGGAATTCTACGTGGATGACCTGGTTGTTAAATCCAAGGAGGGGGAAAGCCATCTGGAAGATTTGCGGAAAGTGTTCAACAGATGTAGACGCTTTCAATTGAAGATGAACCCCATGAAGTGCACATCCGGGGTAACATCAGGAAAGTTCTTGGGATGCGTGGTGCATCGCCAAGGAATCGAGCCTGACCCTGCAAAAGTATCAGCCATCACTGGCATGACTCCGCCACATAACCAGAGTGCCTTGAAAACATTCTTGGGAAAGCTATCATATCTGCGAAGATTCATCCCAGCGATTGCCGAAATTACTTTCTGTTTTAGTAATCTTCTCAAGAAAGATGTTGTATACAACTGGACTCCGGAGCACGAAGCTGCGTTCGGGAAACTAAAGGAGCTGCTGACATCTTCAAAAGTGATGATCGCACCTCAGCTAGGATCACCGCTTTTGCTGTATCTGACGTCAACAAGGAGGTCTATAGGAGCTCTTCTGGCCCAGGAGTATGAGGGACAAGAAAGACCCGTCTACTATATCTCTCGCATCGTGCAGCCGGCAGAATCAAGATTGGCAAAATGGTATATGACCATTTCCCAATTTGACATCACGTGTGTTCGGCCGCGGGCGATCAAATCGCAGGCGGTAGCGGATTTACTGGCGCAGTTCCCTGATACAGCCACGAACCCGTGATTGAAGAAGAATTGGATGGTCCTGAAATCTACGCAGTTGAGTTGCCTTACTGGACGCTTCATTTCGACGGCTCGTCCACAAGGAAAGGTGGAGGCATTGGGATAGTCTTGACCAAACCATATGGGGAAGTCATACAGATGTCCGCAAAGCTTGACTTCGCAGTTACCAGTGACGAAGCACAGTATGAAGCTCTCATCGCAGGGCTCCGCGCGGCAAAGGCCTTGGAAGTAAGCAACTTGACAGTTATTGGGGACTCCAAGCTAATCGTCAAACAAGGCTCGGGCGAGTATGGTTTGAAGGAAATAAACTTATTGCCCTACAGGACCCTGGTGCAGAGATTGGTGCAACAATTCTGCGACGTTAGGTACGAGCACAAACCTCGAGCGGACAACAGGCATGCTGATGCTTTAGCTACCTTGGGATCCAAGGTCAGTGCGGAAAAATGTCCTGCAAGGATCTTCATTGAAGTGCAAACATCCTCGGCGTTGACAGAAGACGCGTGCGATGATGAATGCATGGACGATACGGACTGGAGGAAGTCAATCTTACGGGCCATCGCAGAAGGCACGAGCAGCGAGAACTGGGCATCCACAAAGGGGTATTGCATACATGACAACACCCTTTATTACAAGGGCCCTGGCGGAATACTTATGCGATGCGTCTCTGAGCAAGAGGGACAACTGCTATTAGAAAAGATTCACTGGCATGCTTGCGGGGAAAGTGAGGTGTCAATCTATCGGAAAGCTCAGAGGTATGGCATTCATTGGCCGGACATGTCAACGGCCGCAGCATTGATTCAAGGAAAGTGCGAGAGTTGCGCACTGATCAAGGACTCTTTACTCATTGCTCTAACTGACGATGATGCGGTTTGGAGGAAATCCCTCTTCGATTTTCTCACACAGGGTACTGTACCCGAGTCGAGAAAAGAAGCCGAGAAATTAAGGAGGAAAGCATCCCGATATGTGGTGCAATAAAATCTGCTTTGGCGAAGGGGCCATGAAGGCAACCTGCTGCGATACCTAGACAGCACAGAAGCACAAGAAGTGATGGACCTTTCTCATCAGGCAGAACACCAGGGGGGGGCGCGAAATTATGCAGACAACTCCTTTCAATCGGATATTTTTGGCCCACTATGGAGGCTGATTGTCGCACCAAAGTAAGACGCTGCCAGGAGTGTCAATTCAAGGGTAATCTAGTGCACGCCCCTGCTGTAGATCTACATGCATTGGGAACACCGTGGCCGTTTCACACATGGGCTCTGGATTTCATCGGTCCCATTCGACCGACCTCGCACGGGAACCACTTCATTCTCACCGCGACCGAATTGTTCACCAAGTGGGTAGAAGCTATACCACTGAAGACAGCAAATGCGTTAGCTGTGGTACATTTCATACAAGAGAACATCATATGCAGGTTCGGAATTCCCAACACCATCCTTTCGGACAATGGCACTCCTTTTGTTAATCGCCAGGTGGCCGCAAAGCTAGCAGAATACAACATTAGGCTGATATGCTCTACTCCATACTATCCGAAAGGGAATGGGCAAGCAGAAGCAACCAACAAAACGCTGTTGAGGATTTTGAGCAAAATGGTCGCAGATGACCACAAGAAGTGGGCTGATTCTTTAAGCATAGCCCTATGGGCTTATCGGACTTCTCCGAGGACACCCACAGGGGTCTAACCGTTCCTTTTGTGCTATGGAGCTGAGGCTGTGGTACCAGCAGAAGTGAAGGTTAACTCCGCAAGGTTGGCCTTTCACGTGTTATATGACAACCAACGCGATCATGACTTAGTACTACTAGAAGAAAAGCGGGAGCAAGCCAAAAGAACCAATAAGCGCTACCAAGAAAGGATTGCTCGTGCGTACAACAAAACAGCCCAACGTCGAGATTTCGCAGTTGGAGATTTGGTCTTACGCGCATCTGATCATTGCATGCGAGAGGCAGCTCATCCAAAATTCGCAGCCAATTGGGAAGGACCCTTTGAAGTCACGGAAGTCTTCGACAGTGGCTACTGTAGCATACGGAGGTTACATGGCACGACCTCAACCCCAAGCTCAGTCAATATGCGCTGGATCAAGAAGTACTATCCCTAACTTCTCTTGTTATATGCGTTATATTACAACGTTTTCTTTATGCTCCGTATTGCCATGATTCGCACATCTTCTCTCCCATATGAGAGAATTGTAATCTTATCTCTCCCATACGAGAGTTTTATAATAAAAGACTTCTCCCAAATGAGAAGAACTTTATACTTCTAGCTGTCTTTATTGCTTCATTTAGTTCATTATCACTGTTAGCAAAAGCCTATCCGGCGTGATAGCAGCCTATGCAAATGCGATCTTAACTGATCTTTTAAGCCTATCTGTCACAATAGCAGCCCACGCGAAAATGATCTTAACTGATCTTTTAAGCCTATCTGCAACGATAGCAGCCTATGCAAACACGATCTTAAGTGATCTTTTAAGCCTATCTGTCACGATAGCAGCTCATGCGAATATGATCTTAACTGATCTTTTGAGCCTATCTGCAACGATAGCAGCCTATGCAAACATGATCTTAAGTGATATTTTAAGCCTATCTGTCACGATAGCAGCCCATGCGAAAATGATCTTAACTGATCTTTTAAGCCTATCTGCAGCGATAGCAGCCTATGCAAATATGATCTCAAATGATCTTTCAAAGCCTATCTGTCACGATAGCAGAACTACACGAGTGCGAACTTAAAATGATGCTTAAGCCTATCTGTCATGATAGCAACATTATGCAAAATGATCTTAAGTGATCTACAAAAGTCTATCTGATGATATAGCATCTGCACTTGAATCTAAGACAAGTCACAAGGCTACCAGTCAAGGTAGCACAGCTGCGCAAATACGATCTCGAACGATCTAAAAAAACAAATCTGCGAATCCATCCAGCAGATAGCAAATCATACGCGACAATGCGAAAGTGTTTATACAGCACTACAAAAGGCGAAATTTGTCAACACACGTGCGAAATCGCAATTTGTTGTAATAGGACAGCAAATCATACAAAATGATTTATCATTATGAGTCGAAACGACTTACAATTTATCTGTCTAGATAACAGCTTACAAGCGAAAAAGCTCAGCTCAAGCTAACTACGCAGCCAACGTGGCTTACAATGCATCTAAATAGTAACTCGCACACAGAAGTTACTCATCGGGGAAATCCCAAATGGAAAAGGACCGACCTAACAGTCCTAACAGAAGCTATACGATACAAAGACTTGCGACCAAAGATCTGTAGCAAGTAGGGTGTTCCCGAGAGAAGAACAGCCCACAGCCCGCCCGCCATGCCTACAAGACCTATGCGACGCTATGTCCAAGATCTCAGGATCTGACAAGACCTCTGTCTGATCAAGATACATGCCAGAGAAACCGCCTGCTCCGGCGTATGCGGCTGTGAAGAACAGGCAAGCAGCAGCTCCAAAGGCTAGAGGCTCCTTGTCCACGGAGACGAGCGCACAGGCTCATCACCCCGAGTTCAAGAACGAGGAGGCAAGAAATTCTTCTCCAGGCATGCTGGAGGAGAATCCCGCCATTCATTACGAGTCGGAAGCAAGGTCAGTACGGCGCTGCACCTCGCCGAGAGGCGGTCGGAAACATGACCTGCAAGCATAATAGACGAAGAAAATTCTTCGAACAAATATGAGGTATTATCTGCATCTTCTCTATGATAGTTATAAAGATCAATAAGCCTTATAAAGCGGATCTTGGAAACTATTTCTATAGCACAAAGCACAAACTCAGGTTTCACAACTTGAAGTTGCCATGAATCAACGAAAAACAGGCGTTGAAGCCAGTAGTCGTAAGGACTCACGGCAAGCCGCATTGTGGGATAAACAACCCAAATAGCAAAAGCCAGGGTTTATATAGACCTTGTGAAGACTCTTCAGTTACCAAGATGAGTCAGCAGAATTTGAAAAGAGGGTAAGGGTCAATCACTTACGCCTTGAAAAGCGGTAACAATCAATTACCCTACTAAAGGCTACGACGATTCGGTTGCGTATCCTAATTAATGACGGATGGTCATGATTCGGATGGACTTCCCAAGGAAAGCATGCTTATCTAATGAGCAATTACCGCGAAAATCAAGGCAGAATATCAATTACTGACGTCATAAATTGATATGCACAGAGATATTCGAGCAAATCCCGGAAAGGGCAAAACGGGAATTTCAATTCTTCTTTTAAAAAAAAAAGGGGGGAGAAACCCTAGCAACATTACAGTAATGTTTTAGTAATGTTTATTTTAGCTACTTATTTGTTACTTTTCAAAACAAGCCTTTGATTAAGGAATCGTTAGGAGTAAACTGACGGCTCAGATTTTCTATTTGCTCCACTTCTTGTTTCAATTGCTCGCATTTGGCGTTCATTTCATGAAAGAGCTTCACAACCTCTTCAACCTTTTGTCTTTGTTGCTCTACCTTCTGCTGCTCAGCTGCGAGGTTTTGGTGGCCGCGTTTCAAGGTCACAGCCGCGCGAATCAGAGTGACTCTTTTGACAAGAAACCCAAAGCCTAGCCTGCCTTGAACTTTGGCGAGAAGGTTCTGGCACATACCAAAAAGCAATTCCGCGCTCTGAGGAGAAATGGTCGCAGGTGTGGCCGCGGATAGATGCTCTAGAATCCAGAGGGCTTCAGTCAGGATCAGCCTTCTATCAAAGGGGCCTATTTCCAAAGACCTCACAAACGATCGGGGATAGGAGAGACGCATGCGAACTAACCAGTCCACGTCGGCCTGCTTCAACCCTAAAGCAATGTTAAAGTCAAGGTTAGACCGACAAACTCGCAAGCAAAGAATGCAAGATGCGAACAGTAAACCACGACATACCGGTTCCCTCAAGGATCTGGCGCAGAGAAGGAATGCGCATCGCTGGGGCAGTTGAAGACTGTCCTCGCTCCATCGCCCTTTTATCAGCTGCGAGCTCTAACTCCTCATAGTTGGGGGGAAGAGTATAAGCTACACCAGGTGCGATTGCTGCCCCGACCTGCGAACCCCAAAAGTTCCACGCAGGAAGAGGCGCTGCAGGTTCAGTCATTGCCGGAGACATGGCGGCAGCAGAAGTTGCAGCTGGAGGAAGGATACCTTCAGGTGCGACGGCATCATCAGCGTTCGTTCTTATTTCCTCAGCACCGGCATGGGCATCTTCCTCCATCAACACGGTGTCAGCTTCGGCATCATCAGAGAGTTCAATGATGTCTTCGAAGGTCTCTCATGCATATTCGGCAGCTGCGACGGGCTTCTCAGTATGAGAACTCGGCACCGGGACATAGGATGCAGAAGGTTGATTCCTTTGCTCCAACACGGCCTCGTCAACATTACCTGCGATACAAAATACGATGGTGTGAGGTAACTTGTATCGTGCATTATTTTATTATCTTTAGTAAGCTAAGAGCGAGCACCTCCACGCGAAGGTGGGATCGCAGCATCCCTGTCATATGCTAAGGACGTGGAGCCTTGCCCTATTAATGTATCTTCATTAAGCATGTCTTTAAGGTGAGCATGACCTGGGGCGTGAAGAAAACCAGTCACGATTATGTTTGGGTTGCTAAGCCAAGTTCACACATAATGCTCAAATGGTTACCTGAAGGTTCACCGCACTTTCCTACTAGCCAACGGCGAATGTCAGCTTTTGACACACCGTGCTTTAGCGCACCGACAATTACATCTCTGTAAGTTACTGGTAGATTAAAAATCTCACCTTCGTTACCGCCTGCGATTTCTTCGAAGTCTGCTTGGGCTTGCTCTAGAGCTGCTGCATCTTCTTCTGGAGCCGCATCCTCCTCTTCGCCTTGAGGAGCCACCTCTTCGAGAAGCACATCTTCCTCATCAGTTGGACGCACTAAGTCGTCGACATTTTGTTCTTCTAGGCTCTTCTGCTTCACGCGTTCGAGCTCCTCTTCCTCTCGCTTCCTTCTTCTTTCAGCAACCTCCGCAGCTGTTCTCCTGGACTCAGCAAGAATGTCCTCGCTTATGGCTTCATCAGAAACACCAGAATGAGAACCTCTCTTCTGCTTCTTGGCCAAGAGGCCACCGATGGTCTCGTCGTCATCATCATCTGCTAAAGAAACAACTCGTTCAGATAAGATTGCATAAGAGTTAAGGTAATGAGAAGAGAAGTACGATTGAGATACCTTTCGAGTCTTCCTCTTGTATCTCATCTCTTTCTCTGTCGCCGACATCTTCAATTCTTTCTTCTTCTTCGTCTCCTTCTCTTGTTTCTCTTCTCTCCTCTTCTTCCTCCTGGCCGAACGGAACAAAGGTCTCCACTGCGAGCTCCTTTCGCGCTTTACTGGTCATGCGACCTTTACCTTTATCCCTGGCAGAAAGGGATCTCGCAGGAGGGGAAGCTGGAGCGTTTCTAGGGGAAGAAATTATAATTCCCCTTTGCCTGGGCCTCTTCGCTCTTGGGGTAGCAGTCGCTGGGGGAGACGGATCATCCCTAGGGGGAGGCAAGGCTGGAGTGTTGTCTATCAGCGAATCAGCAAAAGCATTCATGATCTCGCGAATCCTAGTCTCGACCGCGGGATCCATTTTCGATGTCAGCCGAAACGGCTGTCCTTGCCTTCTTGCGGTAACAATGGTGGTAACCAGCAATTTGGAACGCTCATCAGATGCAAACCTCCGCACATGACACTACAGCAGGAAACGTAGTATGAAGTTTTCAATATTTTGAAGTAAAGAAGCTTAAAGCATGCAAGAGAAGTTGCTTACCTTAGCAAAAGTTTCGCTATATCTGATGACATGCGAATCGCCTTTCGTAAACGCATCGATCTTTTCATCTAAAATGATGGAGGGACACAGATGGTTCTCGCGATCCAGCAATGAATAGCAACCATATTCAGACTCGTCCAGGCTACAATTGGGACAAAAAGGGAAAGAATTCCTCTTGATCACAGGAGCTCTACTTGGCTGAGGGACCGACTGCGTCTCGAACCTCGTCTGATGGGCGTTCCAGTAGGCGATCCAGTTTCTGGAATAGCCGCCTTCACGGTTGCCTGGGGGTTGCTCAAAGGGAAGATTGCTCATCAAGATTGTTTTACACTCCCTCGACAATAACCGCTTGTAACAGCCTCTGATGATGGACTGCGGCCAGATTGAGGGTGCCACTGCATCAAAGCCAAACTGGGGAGACACGCGAGTGGGATCAACATCCACGGTAATCCTCTCGTACCTCGGCGCGAGCTCGCGAACATGCTCTGTGAGAGCAGGAAGGGAGCCTGTTAGGCACCAGCAAAAGAATTCACGATAGCGCTCGTGGAAATGCTCTCCACCCTCGAAAAGAAGCTCTTCTGAGAAGGCAATACCCTTAGAAGGATACAGTTTTGGAAACCATCGCACGTTCTCAATGCGCATAGCATAGGGCCTAGCTATGAACTCTTCCCGATTGTCGCATATCAGGCTCCAAACGCACTTGAGATAGTTAGTTCCAAACCACCTCGCAGCCCTGCCGCTGTTACGTTCCTCTTCCGTACCTGGGGGAACCCATTTGCTGGGCTTGGAAGCGACTGGGGCATAAGAGGGCCATCGCTCGAAGACCCACATTGTCAAGAAAGCAATGTTAATGTAAGTCAGTACGTCGAGGCGGCCACGCGACTCCTTCATCGCCACAACCAGCTGATCCAACTTGTAGTACAGTGTGCCCAAGACTAAGGGTCTGAGTGCGACCTTCTGACCAAGGGCCAACTTCACAGCAAGAGGCAGAACGTGGTAAAAGACTCCATCATATGGGTGACCATCGATTAAGTACCTCGGCAACCAGGCACAGAGGAAGGCGCACAGGGTCAAGTGATAACCCTTGCCATTCACATAGTTCTTAGCCTTCGGGTTTCGACTCAGAAGCTTCTTGGTGATACTGCTGTTCGCATAGTCACGGAAAAAGTACTGGACCCACTTGTTCCGAGTATTCTTCGCAGATGTGTCAACCAACTGCCATTCAGGAAGGACTTCTGTAGGAGTCCATCGGGTGGAAATTTTCTTCACCTCTGCCAAGCACTCCTCCATCTGCGTGTACAGAGCGATCTCCGCATCCGTTCTCAAGGGACTCAAAGGATCCACCTCGCCCACGGGAGACAAATCATACAGCATGTGCACATCTTCGAGCGTGGGAGCAGCCTCGAACTCAGCAAAATGGAACGTGTGAGTCGCAGGTGAGTAACGGGAAAGAAGGTTTAGAAGCATGGACTGATCCAGCTTCACGGCAGCACCATTCATAGCACGAACTGCGAAGTATATTCCGGCATCGTTCAAAGTCACGGCATGATTGGTCAACACATGGTCAATCCATTCATCCATAAAGTCCAATTTCTGAACAAATGCTTGAGTAGAAAATTGCAGTGTATGGGAAGTACCCATTTTGGACTCCCAGTCAAACCAAATCTTCGGAATCGATCAATTCGAGCAACGCCGAGTTAACTGGAGGAGTTAACGTTTGCAATGCTTCACCAGAGACGGCGATTGGCAATTTCTTCGCCTTAACCCTGGCATGATAAAAGTCCTTGCCACCCAGATAGGGGGCTTTTCGCCATAAAGCCCGTGGAAGATCAGGTATTTCTTCGTCCTCCTTAGTGGGTCTAGTTCCTTTTGTCTTTGCCATTCCTGTGGAAAAGCAAGAAAAAAGGGGGGAGAAATACACATGCTTTAGTTCGAATTTCAAGATTCAGTTTGGCGGCTTAATTAGCTTAAGGGGAGTCCAGTGGCAATTTTCAAGATTCAGTTTCAAGATTCAGTTTTAAGCATACGAGGGTTTATTGGAAGAAAGATGAACAGTCCAGTGGCAATTTTCAAAATTAGAAGATTGGAATCGTTTACGATATCAGGGATTTCAGAAACCCTATCTTCAAGATCCTTACTATTTGGGGATTAGGTTGAAATTAGATTCAAAGATTGAGAACTTCTTCATAAGTTGCAGTGGATAATATGTTATGGGTTTGCAAGATTCAACGCAGTTCAAAGCATATATCAGTATATCAAACGCAATTGAACAAGGCCAACCTTGTTTTGGTAAAGCTTGCTTGGATGTGCACAATTGAAGAAGACGATTGACCAGAGAGAACTGGTGATTGATTATCTGAATCTGCTCTTGAAGCCTTCCGGGTATCGTTCACTTTAAGAGAAAGAAGTGATTCTTTGCAACAATGGAGAGTACAGAGTATTTATCCAAAAACAATGAAGGGTTGCGTCCTTTCAGTAGTCGAATCGCAACCGTCACCGTCGAATCGCGCAATCACAGGACAAGCTGATATCAGGCCAAAAACCCTAAAGGCCAGATGGCACGACTCTAGGGGTTTTAGGTCATAATGGCACGCATGGGGGCTGAACCTGCATACATTTGAATTGGTGCGTGGCGGCAACGCGCACGTTGGTTCCTGCGCATGGAAGTCTATCCGGCTATGAGTCTTCACGCGCAGAAAGGGGGCTAATGTAGATAGTGCTTTCTAAGCTGACAGATCTTGGCCACGTGGCGATCATCTAGAACACCATATTGTGCTCCACACACACTGGATCACCAGCCGCGCTGATCCATGTGGGGGCTGCGAGACAGGGCCCTCGCATACCACTGCACGGGACTTGTAGGGACTTAGTGGTTTGGAGGGTAGAGTAAGTCTTGTCGCGTGCGAGCCAAGCCCGCGCGCGACCTTTAGTAACTGCTTTTGAGAGATTTATGGCACGAGCTCCATAAACCCGGCCAATCCGGTCAAACCCGGTCGACCCCATAACGGTTCCGGTATTCGCGCATAACGTCCTGTAACGGTCCCTATATACGCGGACGAACGTGCCGTTGTGGTTAAGCTAATTAAGCCGCCATTGATGGGCGCATTAACCACACTGCAACGGTCACATTCTCCGTTATATATAGGACGTTAACCTTTCCATACAAAGGAGAACACACCAGACATACGCGGAAGCTCTGCCAAAACCCCTGTCTCTCTCTCAGACATTACTACTGTCTTACTCTCTCCCTACACACAACCCAACTCTTCCTGTGCCATTTCCGATCCCCTATTTACGGTGTACACAGAGTGCTCCCCGCCGGATTCTCTTGTGCACATCCGTCATCACGGATGGCGATTTGGCAATGAGAAAAGCTATTCTGCAAAATTTCCCAGAGGCAAGACATCGTCTGTGTTCTTGGCATCTTTGTCGCAACGCCCAGGCTAATCTTAAGTTGGGAGAAGCCTTCATGGTTGATTTTAAAAAATGCTTGCGTAGTAGGAAACCTGAAAATTTTTGGCATGATGATTGGCATGCAATGCTTAACAGATGGGACATTGCTGATAGGAATTGGGTCCATGTCACATATATGAACCGCCACTTGTGGGCGGAGACATACTTGAAGGATCATTTTTTCGCATTGCAAACGACGACCTCAAGATGCGAGAGCATCAACAGTTTCGTCAAGGATTATATGTCCTACTCGGACAAATTGACCAATGCTTGCAAGGGATTCACGACCGGGGTTGACAAGCTACGCAACAACGAGCGTAAGGCACACCATCGCTCCGACCAATCAGACCCCGTGATAACAACAGGGTTCACGGAACTCGAACTCCATGCAGCAGAGGTCTTGACCGAAAATGTCTTCAACATGTTTAGGATACAAGCTCGAAAGGGTGATGTTTATAGAGTGTTGGAAGTCAAAACTATTCCAGAAGAGAGCTTGGACTTGTTCTACGTGATGAAAGGTCAAATCAAGAAATCCCTGGTATGTATATCTGCTTCCATTTACATATTTATTTACTATGTACTCATGTACTGCATTTTTATTGCTAAATAATCTTCTCATGTTTCCTTACTATTAGTATTGATATCTTAAGTGTTAAAGGGTTACAATTAATTATTAATGTCACAGTCTTTGAACTATTGTCCTCTTCTATCTAGTATCAGGTTACAATCTGTCTATCCTTGTGTTCATTTGTATTCTCATTTCCTTCTTAATTTCTAACCACCCTATCTTTTCTTGCTTCAGCAAGTTGTTCAATGTCGTCAGGATAATAGGCTTCTCCGGTGCACGTGTTTTCGTTGGGAAACATCGTGTACGATTTGCAAACACATTTTGTTTGTTCTGAAACGAAAGGGTGTACAGAGGATCCCAAAATCTTTAATAGTTTTGACTGTTGGGAAGAATTCTACCGAACTGAGCCATCAATGAAGGAGCCTGTTGGGAAGAAAAGTGATGACCCAGATTTGCAAGCCTTGCGTCGGGCTTCCACGAGGAGCGAAGTTCAACTGTATCACCATTTGGGTTGTACTACTGGCGAGACAATTAAGTTATTCAAAGAGCATATGTCCGACTGGATTCGGAAAATGCATAGAATGATTTCTAAGTCTTTTCAGGGTACACAGGGAGTGATTAAGAAGGAAGAAAATCCGTATGACCTTGTGAAGAATTTGAACCCCCCGGACACTAGATGCCAAAAAGGACCCAAGAAAGACAAGAGAAGGAGGTGTGGCAATTGCAAGGAGCTTAGACACAACCGGACAACATGCCACAATCCTCTGGTGGACTCCGTCGAACAAGTAGACGATCCGGAAAACGATTCTGCACAAATACAACTTGAGTTTGATGTTAAAGAGGAATACTTCTGGTCTCAATCAAGTAGTCAGTCCAAGAAAAACAAGCATGAATGATATAGGTCTGTTTAGAGTGATTTTATTCGTGATTTCTTGACAAGAAAGACGATCCGGGAGACGATTCTGAACAAGTACCATCTTATTTTAATGTTATTGTGGAATTATTCTGGTATTAACTAAACATGCCTTTAAAGGACATTTTAGTTGATATTGGTCTGCTTGTTGTTAATTTCATCGTTATTTATTAAAAAGAAAACTCAAGTTAAGAGTGCTTTCTTAAATGAGGGAATTCCTTCTACCTGTTGAAGTCTACTAACTATAGGGTAGTATTTTCTATCTCCTAGCTGCGTAGACATTAAACTTTATCTAAAGCGAGAAAAATTGTTAACAACTTTATCCCCTCCCGAGGTTACCTGCTATAGCGGGCAACCTTTTTTATCCTGTAGTAGCGGGGACCACAAAAAAAATAATAATGTTAGGAACCCTAATAAGGGATGCACCATAGACAACCCCGATAACAACTCCCTTTCTTCGGAAAACAACGCAAACAGAAACCTGAATGTGGAGTACAAGTGTAGACTATGCCTGGTAACCGCCACATGCGAGCGAGGTCTTCTGGACCATCTCAATGGGAAGAAGCACAAGTCAAAGGAGTCAAAGGAACATGCTCTCTCCACAGGCGGAAGCAGCACATCAGCCAGTGGTGATGATGCAGGAGGCCATTCCCAGAAGAAAATGTATGGAATCTCAAGTGAACAGATTTTTCAAACTACTAACAGTGGGAAGGCAAATCAGAAGAAGGGTTTATTGGAAAAACTCAATGGAGTCACCGCTGAGGATTCTAACATGGTGTACGTCGATGTTGATGATGATGATGATGAGGAGGAGGAGGAGAGTGAAAAAGAGATGCCGACTGAGTTTAGGAATTATTTCAAGTGCTGGTGTGTGATCTGTAGCATTGGGACTGTGAACAAGTCGTCGATGGATGCACATTGCGCTGGGAGGACACACAGGGCTAATTTGCTTTAAAGCGGCGATGGTCTTGTTGTTATTAAGACAACGAATGATAATGCTAAATTTGGCGCCGATGGGAACAATATGAGTGGAGAAACAGAAGGAAAGGTGACTGATGTTGCTGGGCAGAAAAAGTGATGATGAGAAAGGGATCGTCGGATGGGAGTGTTGTGAATGGGAGCGCATGAATTGCTTAATTTTCTTCTTCTAGAGTATTTTTCCCATCTCATCACTATAATATTTATACCTGTTTTAATATAATTTGATGGTTTGTAATGTAAACTTGGAATATGAGCCTGAATTCAAAGGGCTCAAAGACATGAGAAAAATTGTGAAGTTACAAATGATGTATATTGATAGCCTGTTCAGGAATTGTTCTGAGATATGAACGATGGTGATGAAAGCATGGCTTTACAATACCTTTTCCAACTAGGCTAGCCATTAAACTTAATCATATAGAAAAACTCATCAAATTTTGTTTAATACATGCTATATTTAATACCAACGAGCATATAATAGTTTCACATCCTTTTAAGAAGAAGATTCAGGCTACATTTAATACGAACGCGCTCATAATAGTCTCACATTTTCTTTATAACACGTCTCAAGAAGAAAATGCATGCTACATTTAATATGAACGCGCACATATAGTCTCACATTTTCATCATATGCTACATTTAATACGAACGCACATATAATAGTCTCACATTTTCTTCATAACATGTCTTAAGAAGAAGATTCATGCTATATTTAATACGAACGCGCACATGGAAGTCTCATATTTTTTTCATAACACGTCTCACGAAAAAAAAAATGGTGTAGCAAATCTTATGTGCGCGGAAGGAATACAATTTAATCGTATTAAACTTGGTTCACAATAATCTAATACACGTCATACTACATTGATTCTTAATTACGAAGACTTCAATGTACTCGCTTGCATTTATGTTACCGGAAGAATAGTCAGTAGTAGAGCCTCACTTAGATAAGGGATAAAAGAGATATGTATAGTTTTGTACCTCTTGCTCCATCTATATTCCGTGTTTGAGTGTAGGGTATGAGCAGTTACTAAACTCATTTTCTTATTCCCAACCATCTTTTTTGTTTATACTGACAAAGGAGAAGACGTCATGTAAAAGAGAGTAGTGAACATAGTTAGTAAAATACGGTACGAAAATAAAATGTGGTACGATATGTAAGAGTATTATAAAATCATTTGTAAAAAGTCTGTTACTTAAAAAATTGTGCTAAAATACAAGATAAGCATGATTCCGGTTTTCAAAGTTGTAAGTGTACAATTTCGTAGGGTAGTTATTAATTCGTGAATTAAAATACGGGCATGTTTCTTAGTATTGTAGTAGTAACACACATAGTGTGTTCTTTATGTCCCATATTGCCAGAATTTATCGTTTTAATCGAATATATTGACTTAAATTGTAAACTATGCACTCTTTTAATTTAATTTATGATAATTTTATTTATTAAGTCATATACTAACATATTTTTATTCAAAAATATACTAATCAATGTACTTATTAAAATAATTTCAAACAAAAATGATAATGTATGCAAGGGAGAATATGAGAATGATCTGAACATGTACATGCAATAGATAAGAACAACCAACGAAACATAATGATCAAGAGTAAGAGGTTATGGACAAGGGTAAGAGTAAGTCAAGTCTAATATATGTGAGTGAGACAGTAAGCAACAGGGTGAATGATCCTTAAAGATCTGAACCTCTATCAGATGTCAACTATCATATATATATATATATATATATATATATATATATATATATACTAGTCTTAATACAACTGTTGTGAGGAGTTACATAACCGTAAGGGACGGTTATATAACTGCCTCGCACATGTGTACGGTCGACTGTATATATAAGCGAGTGTTTCGCATTCCTTTCGGATAACTGACAAGGGTCGCACGCGAGCGTAACTATAGCTCGCGGCCTACTAGCCTTACTCTAGCCTTCAAACCACTTAGACCCCTTGACTCCCGTATAATTCATATTCGAAGGACCCTGACTTACAGTCCCATAGAAGAGAGAGAGAAAGAGAATGATGAAAGGGTACAATACCTTTAGAGTATTGATAGTCTTGTCGATGGTTGCCACGTGGGTGACAGTTGATGTACCTAAAATGCATTATCTACATATACTAATATGTTACTTATAAAAAGTACCGCACCTTCACTAATGTTCGTATACATTTTTTTGAAGGGGTATGCATTATTCTAAAATCAAGTTTTTTTTCTCAAAAATATAAAATCAAATTTTTCACACGCGATACTGATACCCACGTAAATCTATATCACAAATTAAAACGGTTCAAATTTCAAGAAGTTGAAATATTTTTTAAACTTTTGGATCAAATGATTCTTGTCCATTAGATCACAAATTAAAACGGTTATATAACTGCCTCGCACATGTGTACGGTCAACTGTATATATAAGCGAGTGTTTCACATTCCTTTCAGATAACTGACAAGGGTCGCACGCGAGCGTAACTATAGCTCGCGGCCTACGAGCCTTACTGTAGCCTCCAAACCACTTAGACCCCTTGACTCCCGTACAATTCATATGCGAAGGACCCTGACTTACAGTCCCATATAAGAGAGAGAGAAAGAGAATGATGAAAGTGTACAATACCTTTAGAGTATTGATAGTCTTACCGATGGTTGCCACGTGGGTGACAGTTGATGTACCTAAAATGTATTATCTACATATACTAATATGTTACTTATAAGAAGTACCGCACCTTCACTAATGTTCGTATACATTTTTTTTGAAGGGGTATGCATTATTCTAAAATCAGATTTTTTGTCTCAAAAATATAAAATCAAATAGTATTCTCATACTTTTAACACGCGATACTGATACCCACGCAAATCTGTATCACAAATTAAAACTGTTCAAATTTCAAGAAGTTGAAATATTTTTTAAACTTTTGGATCAAATGATTCTTGTCCATTAGATCACAAATTAAAACGGTTATATAACTGCCTCGCACATGTGTACGGTCAACTGTATATATAAGCCAGTGTTTCACATTCCTTTCAGATAACTGACAAGGGTCGCACGCGAGCGTAACTATAGCTCGCGGCCTACGAGCCTTACTCTAGCCTCCAAACCACTTAGACCCCTTGACTCCCGTATAATTCATATGCGAAGGACCCTGACTTACAGTCCCATATAAGAGAGAGAGAAAGAGAATGATGAAAGTGTACAATACCTTTAGAGTATTGATAGTCTTACCGATGGTTGCCACGTGGGTGACAGTTGATGTACCTAAAATGTATTATCTACATATACTAATATGTTACTTATAAGAAGTACCGCACCTTCACTAATGTTCGTATACATTTTTTTTGAAGGGGTATGCATTATTCTAAAATCAGATTTTTTGTCTCAAAAATATAAAATCAAATAGTATTCTCATACTTTTAACACGCGATACTGATACCCACGCAAATCTGTATCACATATTAAAACTGTTCAAATTTCAAGAAGTTGAAATATTTTTTAAACTTTTGGATCAAATGATTCTTGTCCATTAGATTGGACCCTTTTCTTGAAATGTTTTTGAAAAATTTTAGTGGGAAATACTTTAAGTACTAAAAATGTATCTTTCAATGATTATTTTTTAAGACTGTTCAAATTTCAAGAAACTGAAATGTTATGAGAATTTTGGGAGTATTGCGCTCTTGAACATATTACACTAAACGAAAGCATTTCAAAAATCAGACGAGAATGTATATTAATTTAATTATTTGGAGATAGTGTCTTCAGGAAACGACTACACACACACACACACATATTAGTTTGATCTAATATTTGTATTTTTTATAATAATTGTAGTTTTTTTTATAATAATCAATATTTGGCATAAGTTAAGTTTTATACATGCATGACAATATATGTCATTTGCACACATATCCAATCTCTTATAATGCCTTATCAAATATGTTATTAAATAACCCTGCATCTTATCACGACTTATATTCGGCTCTAACCAAACACTTAGAACAAAAAAAATTATCATGAATTATTTCAGAGTAATTATTTCACAGTACATCAATTTTAATCATTTATCCAAACAAGGCCTTGTAGTACATGTTATTCGGAGGATGATAAACAATTGTTGGCTCCCCAAATAGAGGATAGTGAGGTTTCTCAAAAAAAAATCTCTAAAAATAGAGGATAGTAAGAAACAATCAAGTGGTTGTAGCGTACCAACGAAGATAGTATGAAACAAGCAAGAGGCTTGGAATAGTGATTCCACCACAACCAGGTACTTTCTTATAGATGTCAATTTAACTATCTCTACATCATGGGTATTAGATACTGGATGTGGATCTCACATTTGTCGAAATGTGCAGGATCTAAAGAGAAGTAGAAGATTGGCTAAAGGGGAGATAGACTTGCATGTTGGGAATGGAGCAAAGGTTGTTGCATTGATAGTGGGTGTGTGCGAGTTGTCTCGGCCTTCAGGATTAGTTTTAGAAATAAATAATTGCTATTTTGTGCCTGCTATGAGCAGAAACATTATTTCTATGTCTTGTTTAGACAAGGAGGGTTTTATTTATTTCAATAAAGGACAATTTTTGTTCAATTTATTTTAATAATATTCACTATTGTAGTGCGCAATTATTTGATGGACTATATGTCCTTGATCTAAGCAATCATGTCTACAACATTAATACTAAGAGGATAAAAATAAATAATTTAAATCCTGCTTACTTATGGCACTGTTGTTTAGGCCACATAAACGAGAAACGTGTATCTAGACTCCATAAGGATGGATATCTAGACTCATTTGATTTTGAATCATATGAGACATGTGAGGCTTGTTTATTGGGAAAAATGACAAATTCCTCTTTCAATAAGAAAGGTGAAAGTACTAGTGAGCAATTGGCGCTCATACATACTGATGTGTGTGGTCCATTTGCCACGCCAGCCAGGGGTATTTACGTCTACTTCATCACGTTTACTGATGATTACAGTAGATATGGATTTGTTTACCTTATGAAGGCCAAATCTGAATCCTTTGAAAGGTTCAAAGAATTCAAGAGTGAAGTAGAGAAGCAACTTGGCAAAAGTATCAAGGCTCTACGATCGGATCGTGGAGGAGAGTACTTGAGCCAAGAGTTTGACGACTATCTTAGAGAGTGTGAGATCGTGTCCCAACTCACTCCACCTGGAACGCCACAATAGAATGGCGTGTCTGAGAGGAGGAATTGAACACTATTGGATATGGTTCGATCTATGATGTTTCAAACCGATCTTCCATTGTCATTTTTGGGCTATGCTCTATTAAGTGCAGCTTTCACCATTAACCGTGTTCCATCCAAATCACTCATGAAGACACCACATGAGATGTGGAGTGGGAGGCGTCCCACATTGTCGTTCATGAAGATTTTGGGCTGTGATGTCCATGTAAAGCGTTTACAATCAGATAAGCTAGGGCCAAAATCAGGTAAGTGTAAATTTGTGGGGTACCCTAAGGAAACTAAGGGTTACTACTTCTAGAATCCAACCGAGAACAAAGTGTTTCTTGCTTAGTCTGGCGTGTTTCTAGAAAGAGAGTTTGTCTCTAAAGAAGCAAGTGGGAGGACTGTAGAACTTGAAGAAATTCAAGAACCACAAATCACTGAGCAAACTTTGGAACATGAACCACAAGAGGTTGAGGAACAACCTGTTAAAGTAACACAAGAGCTTCGTAGATCTAGTAGAGTGCGCCAGGAACCCGAGAGGTATGAACTTCTCGTGACATACTCTGGTGAAACAATGCTCGTAGATCTCCTACTACCTATGAAGAGGCCATGAAAGGGCCAGACTCTCAGAAGTGGCTTGAATCCATAAGATCCGAGATGGAATCCATGTATACCAACAAAGTATGGACTTTGGTGGAACCACCCGAAGGGGCACGACCCGTAGGGTGCAAGTGGGTCTTCAAGAAGAAGATCGACATGGATGGTAATCTGATTACCTATAAGGGACGATTGGTGGCTAAAGTATTCAGACAGATTCATGGTATTGACTATGATGAAACCTTTTCACCAGTCGCTATGACCAAATCCATCCGAATCCTACTTGCCATTGTAGCATACTACAACTATGAGATTTGGCAGATGGATATCAAAACAACATTCCTCTATAGGAATCTCCTCGAGGACGTGTATATGATACAGCCGAGGGTTTTGAAGATCCGAAGCAAGCCAATAAAGTATGTAAACTGCAACGATCCATTTGTGGATTAAAGCAAGCTTCTAGGAGTTGGAATCGACGTTTGGATGAAGTAGTCAAAGAGTTTGGCTTCATCAGAAATGAAGATGAGTCTTCTGTCTACAAGAAGGTTAGTGGGAGCTCTGTAGCTTTTCTGGTCTTGTATGTTGATGACATACTACTCATTGGAAACGACGTTCCTATGCAACAATCTGTTAAAGATTGGCTAGGAAAGTGTTTCTCAATGAAAGACTTAGGGGAAGGAGCCTATATACTTGGTATAAAGATCTATAGAGATAGATCTAAAAGACTGCTAGGCCTAAGTCAAAGTACATATATTGACAAGGTGTTGAAGCGGTTCAACATGCAAGATTCCAAGAAGGGATTCTTGCCCATGTCACATGGAATTACTCTTTCGAAGAGTGGTTGTCCTTCCAATGAGATTGAGAAGGAGCGCATGAGTAGAACTCCCTATGCCTCGGCCATATGATCTATCATGTATGCCATGTTATGTACTAGACCAGATGTGTCAAATGCCTTGAGTATGACAAGCAGATACCAATCCAATCCGGGTGAGAGTCACTGGATTGAAGTCAAGAACATCCTAAATTACTTGAGAAGAACTAAGGATGCTTTCTTGAAATTTGGCGGAGAGGAAGAGTTGCGTGTAAAGGGTTACACAGATGCAAGTTTCCGAACCGACGTAGATGATTTCATATCACAATCGGGATATGTGTTTTGCCTGAATGGAGCAGCGGTGATCTGGAAGAGTTCCAAGCAAGAAACGGTGGTTGATTCTACAACAGAGGCAGAGTACATTGCTGCAAATGGCGCAGCAAAGGAAGTTGTTTGGATCAGAAAATTTGTTTCTGAGCTTGGTGTGGTTCCTAGCATTGCGGATCCAGTAGAGTTGTACTGTGACAACACTGGGGCGATTGCGCAATCAAAGGAGCCCTGATCACACCAGAAATCTAAACACGTGCTCAGGAAGTTTCATCGTATTCGAGATATTATTGATAGAGGAGACGTTCGGATATGCAAGATTCCTACAGATGAGGATCTGTCAGATCCACTTACAAAGCCGCTTGTTCAGTGGAAGCATGAAGGGCACACTAGGAGCATTGGCATACGGGATGCATCAGATTGGCTCTAGTGCAAGTGGGAGACTGTTGGAATAGATGCCCTAGAGGCAATCTAGTTTAGTATGAACTTGTTTTTGGCTAGAACATTCATTGTATTATTTATTAGATTTTTAATATAATGAAGTCCTAAGATTTACAATTGTGTTGTTTATCTTAAGTATCCCTAGTCTAATATAATGATTAATAGGACAATCATCTATAGACTAGTATGGGGTTGGATTGATATGGAGATATCATGATCCAACACATGGGTGTGCATTAAGGGTAATGGCGCACTGGATTGACCCATCTCCGAGAAGGCCACATACATGTTATGTGAAGTCACGAGCGCTTCTCGTGGTGACAACGGTATTTTCATCCTTAGACTTGAAGTCACTAGATTATCTAGTTGTGGATTATTGTGATTTCGGTAGTGTTAAACGCTACACCGTAACTGGGTAGCTATAAAGGCGTGTACCGGATACTATAAGAAGCAATCTTAGAAGTCGTAGTAGACGTAGATAGAATTTTTCCCTCCCACATAACGGGAGCAAATTTCCGAGGCCACTCAAGGGATAGTGCTTATGCAATGTCTCGCCAGACTCAAATAAATCAATATAGGATATTGATGTTATTTGCACGGATAAGGCTATTCCCATGATCGAGAAACTATGGATTGGATATACGAGTGTGACTTGTATCTCTCGTGTCCAATCCGGATATGGAGACAAAGGGATGTGACAATTACTTGCACAAGGTTTGTCGGATGACGATTCTATTAGTTGGCTAGAATGGATGTCTTGCTAGAGACCGCTCCATATTAGCAAATTGTTGCTACCACTTAGATAGAACCTATGGGATCACACGCTAGATAGAGTTGACTATATTTGGGAATTACTTAATGTAATTAATTAATTAGAAGGATCACTTTGCAACACCTTGCAAACTTAGTAGGACTAATTTGCAAGGAAGGGGCTAAACCGAATTCTAGTAGGACTAGAAGAGGGTCTTCAGGTAGTTGACAATGATTTGTTGGACTATATAAAGGATGCTCCTTCCTTCCTTCCCATACTTATGAAACTATTGTTCATAACTTGAGTGGGAGAGAACAAAGGAGAGAGAGCAAGCAACAAGAGGGCCTAACTCGACCCCCTTGCGCCGCCCCCTACCCGTCGGCCAACAAAGGAGGTCGAAACCTCCTTGTTGCCTTGTTTTGTGTGATTTATTATTCCTCTTACTCCGTTACAAGCTAGCACAAAGGATAAGGAAGATCTAGATCTCAACTCTAGGCATGGATCAACCGTAGAGACGTGACACAATTCGCATTACAAGTCATCACGGGAGAAACCCTAAGGTGTGTAACATGGTTCTTCCTTTACCATCGTTATGATTCTCTTCCTGTGATCCTTGGAGGGTATTGAATGGATAAATTATCGTGTGATCCTTGGAGGAACAGAAGGGAGATGAGGAGGAATACAAAGGAGATGAAGATGAGTACATGGGAGATTAAATGGATGAGAGTGATGATGAAGCTCACCATCGCAATGCCATGAATGCTTACATCAGATTCAAGTATGATTTTACTCTCGCACAAAGTTTGTTAAATAATGTGTCTCTTTTTTCTGCAACTAACTTCTTAACTATTAAAATCTCAATCTAATATATTTACTGACCTTTCTGTTAAAGTTTTCATGTTATTACTTCATCTCTAATGGCTTTCGCTTTAATTTTAATTGTTTGTTGCTGTTTGATTTTTTGTATGTCTCTATAAATTTAAATTATGGGTTAATTTTCATAATTTCAGAAATGTGAGGATGCACAGGCTTCAGAAAATAGACCCTAAAATGAGGATGACCAAAGCGGTCCCACAAAGCATCAACTTGGAGTGGAAATGCATGACCAATATCCAGAAGGAACCTTATCTCACAGCAGCTGTTAAAGAAAAAACAAGCGGAAAAGTGAAGGTACTTTGAAAAGGAAGTCGACGGGGGAGAAGGAAAAGTTGAAGAAGAAGGCGGCTGAAGCCAAGCTGAAGGGTAAGTCAGAAAAAAAAGTTGAAGAATCCAAGGCGATCCCAGAGTTACATGAGCCTGCCCTCTGTTCGCAATCTTTTTAAAGAAATTACAGTTGAACAAAAAGCATGGATGCACGAAGTGGGCCTTGGAGGATTGCAGCACCTAAAGATCACGGAAACCCCAGAGAAATTCAACCACTTCATTTACAAGTGCTTTGATACCGACGTGTACTTGACAGCGCACGGCTGCACCGTGGAGATAACACCGGGAGTTGTCGGGTGGCTATTTGGAATCCGATGCTACGGTGAAACAGAGTTCCCGGAGGTCGATCCGCTTGTTCTCCACAAAATTTAGAAAGTATCGGCCTCGTTAAGGACAACAAAACTTTCGGTGAGTATGTTATGTGGTTCCAGGCGGATGAGAACAGGCTGATGTTAAATGATGAGTGGAAACAAAGGGCTGTTTGCTTGATCTTGGGTTCACTGGGAATGCCGATAGGACGAGCAGGATTCCGGAGAGGTCTTGCTAAACTTGTTGTTAATTTGGAGCACCTGAAAGAGGTAAACTGGGCAGCCTTATGGCTTGATCACTTCAATATCAACAAGTTAAGGCTCAGAATGGGACAACCCTTCGCGGAACTGGTTGCGTGCTGATTCCTTTGGTAAATCTCTAAGTTTGTTTCAGTTATTTTAACCATGAAGTTTAAAACATTAAGGCCTATTTCTTAAATGTTGCCATCTTAATTTTACTTTTCTAGCTTTTGTACATGGAAAAGTTCTGCCCAAATTTTCTGGAAAATGCAAAAGGATGCCAGGAAAAGGAAGAAAGTCCAAGGTTAAAATTTTGGGAAACCTCTTATGTTTCAAAGAGATGGAAGTATGTCCAACAAAACAAGAATGTGAGTGAAATTTAACAATGATATTAAAATGTCCTATTTTTGTATTAAGATTACTATCTTAAGTTTATGTCTCTCAACTCTGTTTTTCTATGTAGTTGAAGTTGAAAAAAAGTGATGATGAGCCCGAAATTGAGAAAGTTTTTGCACCAGTAGTCCAACTACTGCCTCTTCCTCCATCAGAGGATTTTTGGATTTGCATTGTGGGACAGGTGTTTGAAAATCTTGACAAAGAGTATCTTTTGGCCCTGTGGAAGGAAAAGGAGGAGGCATAAGAGAAGAAGAAGGGTGAGGAGGAATAAGAGAAGAAGAAGGAAGAAGAGAAGAAGAATGAAGAAGATGAGAAGAAGGAGGAAGAGGAAGGGGGTAAGAAAAAGGGGGAAGAGGAAGGAGCTCAGAAGAAGAAAGATAAGGAAAAGTGTGAAGAAGAATTAAGAGCTAAGAAGAAGCAGAAGATAGAGGAGGCTGAGGTTAACTCTCCCATGAAGGTGGTCTACACAATAAGCTCCAGCACTGAGGTAAATGTGTTAACCTTATTGACTTAATATTTGAGATTTATTTTTAAAGTTTTAACACCCCTGATGATTGTGTTGATTTATTAGGTGGCCTCCAATGTACCTCCCCAGCCATTCCTTTTTCATGGTTCTCCGAAGAACCCAAGGGGAAACTTGGTTTGGACTGTCCGGGGAAAGGCAGATCGGATCATTAGAGCGTCTTCGAGGATATCGTTGTATAAGCAACACATGAATCCTAAAGAATTGACATCTCTACCACCTATGCATGAAGCAGAACATTGCTGGCTCCATTAGTACATGTCGCACAAGTATGCGAGCACGTACGAACACAACAGAAAGAATTTTTGTATTCCACCTGAATTGGCAAAGTAATTTTTATTTACATTCAAAATTCCTAAATAATTCATATGTGTGGCATGCATTATGTTTTTACTTATGGTTGTGTATGATATATAATCTGCAGTGAGATAGTTGCTGACATGTGTTGTATGGCTAAACTGGCGAGGTCTTCCGCATGGCGCCTCCGGGATGAAAAGTGGTTTGACGACGAGGTGATGGATGCTTACATGCAATTCCTTCATCTTCATGAACATAGCCGGGAATTCGAAGGAATCAAGCGGATTTGGTTCCTCGGCACAAGTTATTCTGTAAGTTCATTGCCTTGTCATTTTTATAATATCACTCAAGTCAAAATTCATCTAGGAAAATACCTGATTAGTAATCATTCTTGTTCAGCCCACAAAAGTCCTCGAATACTTCAAGGCGCACGATCAGTCAGGAGGAGAGTGGAGCGAAATGAGATACATAAGTCTTCCGATCAATACAAGCTACTTTATTCTTTTGTATAACTTACTTTATCTTGAATTTTTAATGATTAAATCGCCGTTCCGTTGAATGTCGATCACCTTCACTGGTTCACGATGGTTATTTCCTTTGTTTACAAAGAAATATTCGTCTTGGACTCGCATACAGGCATGGGGTATACTGAGTTAGATGTTGCTGCCAAAATTGGGCAAATGTACATAATGCTCACCAACTACTCAGAATAAAATGATGACATAACACGCTGGTCGGTGTGGTACATAAAACAGCCCGGGATCTCGGTTCAGGATTAAAAGAGACAATCGATAACCAAAAGTAGAATTTTAACTATTTAGATTACATCTTATTTAATGTATACAACAAATATCTCAAAAAAAATGAGTACAATTTGGATAAAGAAAAAAAAATGTTGTGATCTACTAAGTGACGACTTAGTCTCGATTCGCGTTCCCATTCTCCCAAATGGCAAAAGCCGACGCAGTTTTGAAGAAAACTAATCAGTAAAAAACTGAGTAAATACATACTACGACATGTAAAGAAATGAGTGGCATGGAAGCATGAGTTGAAACGAATCAGAAGATTTAAACATTAAAACTATCATGTTGGAGAATTTAGAACAACTGGAAGTAACCGAGTAACAAAAACCTCTCAATTTAATAACATTGAGAAACCACGAGTAGTTGGTAACATATCCAGAGTATACAAGTCCATTTGAGAGAATAACTTAGTTCATGATTAGCCAAAGCATTTCAAATAATTTCAATTGATTAGGGCAATCCAGAGCCACAAACAACATTAATAAAGTAGTCAATTTTTAATTTTGACTTCAATCAATAGTTTAATTTAGCTGAGGCATGTCCAGAGCCACCAGCAGGATCGATGTAAACAGAGGGATCACGAAATAATAACTAAGGGTTCCTTCTAGGGTCTATCAAACCCTATTTCACCCGAGCGTTAAGGGAGCCCATTCGTCAACCCCGCTCACAACATTTGCTAAAAGGCCTTAAGTGTCGACACCCCTATACCGTAGTGACCCTTACAAGTATAAGTAGCACTCTATAGTTGTATAAACCCCATGGCCTCAATATCTTGATACATTTTGGCTCATCGGGGGTGGATTTGTGAACATTAACGTTCTATCCAATAATAAGAAGCATTGCTTCAATGGTCTTAGCCATAAGAAAATGGAAGATCGCTTGACGCCTCCCATTAATAACAGTACTCTGTACATCGTCCTAAGTCTATTAGAGGTATTTTATTTCTTCTCTTTCACATAACCAGAATCAGAATATCAACATTTCACAAGAAATTTCCGAGAGTTCTCAAAGGAGATGAATAAAATAACAACATTCGAGTGGAAAACATGCATTCTCATACTTTTCATATAACAAGCATTCATTTGAAACATCACACACATGCGCACATTTGATATGAAAAGGTCATACATATGTACTTACCTATGGTCCATGAAAGGCGCAAAGCAAAGCTAGCACTCCTACAACTCTCGTCTCATATGAGTCCGGGTCTCACAATCAATGCAGCAGCACGAAAAGATACGTCTAATTGGAACGATCCTTTACAACGGATGGGTATACACAAGTAAAGTATAGAACGTATTAGCATATACCCTCTATATGAGGTCGTACGCAAGAATGAAATAAAATGCTGGTCATGCAAGCTAACTTGACCAAAATGCCCCTGATACTTTGAAACTGTCCAGTACAGTCCCTGAATGTGCCTGGACCCCAAATTACACTCATACTGGCCCAACAACATCCAAGAATGACTCTTAACCCATCCATATGAACGTAGCATTGGAATCTACAACTTTCTGTAAATTATATTTAGGCCCCTAAAGTTTCATAAAATTACATAAAGACCCCCACCATTGATTTTATAACTCCCGAGTCAAATATTTCCTTCTTCAGACTTGAAATATCCTTCTAAGTCAGGTTGTTGGTCTGAAAACATTAACCTAGTCTCAAGTAGTTCAAGTGTGAAGTTTTAATTAAATGCACATAGGCCCCCGAAGTTTAGTAAAACTGCAAAAAGACACCAACATTTGACTTGGTCAACACTAGCCCACAATTATATAGAATTACTCCAAATACCATACAAGACATGCCGACAAACCCCATGTTACTAAACTAACCTCAATTCAAAGTGTAAGTGAAATTACTATTGTGCCCCTCCTATACAGTTCAGTCAAACTTGGTTTTCGAAAAGTCAAACTTGGTCAAACTTGATATTTAGACTCAGAATATGAATACAAACAAGTTTCGTGAAGAACGCTAAGGCCACAGATGTCATTCCAATGCTCAAAAGCGAAGGTTAAAGATAGCGAAACGTCATTTCAAGTAGTCAACTTTGCGGCTGATTTATGATCAATTGGGAACGAGTTTTGAGAAACTGGAAATAGGGTTTTGAACATCACAGTTCAAGGATTCTAAAACATATTTTAACTCCTAGAAACTCTATGTATTCAAAGAGATATCGCTAGTCAAAGTTGGACGAAAATTCCGATTCATCAGTTGGGAAAATTCAAGAGTTTTATATGAGTTCAAAGCAACAACTTTAGGCTTGATTTGTGAGAAATTCGTTACAAATTTGAAGATGACCCAGAGACGATAAAATGAAGTATTATACATCAAATTCACACAGGAGAAAGAAAAACAATATTTCATTAACATTTGAGGAAGTTATAGATATCACAAAATGGGTACTTCAACACAGTTCTATACTTGGAAAAAAATCCAGCTTTTAACGGTTCAAAAACACATCAAAGCAGCCCACTTCAAGGCCAAATTTAGATGGGTTAGACTTGAAATGAAACAAAGAAATCTGAATGAGAGTTGTAGAGCTATGTCCAGGCTTTCCAGAAAGCTAAGAATCATCCAAAACGGATTAAATACAACGAAGATACAAGAGTCTAAAGTTGGATCAAAATGCAGGTGAGGAAAAACTCAGCATGAACATTGTAGCTAGAACACACGAACACGGCAACTTTAACCCCAATTTCAAGATTTTTAGAGATCGAATTGGACCAAGAAATCAACACAAAAATTGTAGACAATTCTTCAAGGATTCCAGAAAGCTAAGGATCATTCGAAACGGACTCCTAACGAAGGCGCTAGACCCATGTTTTCATGGTGTAAAATCTCGTCAGAAAACTCATGAATTCCGAATGAAAAACGAATCAAAACCTATTAACACGTAAATCTGGGCATGATTTGATCCTCCTATAAGACTTAAGACATGATAGGGAGTAGTTTTGTGCATAGAACGCGGAATTTGGCGAAGAATTGAAGATTTACCTAACTTTCGTCGGCCATGGAGGAAAACCGACAAGAAGAGCAGTTTCCGGCGACCAAACAACTCCCTAATCCGGCGATTCAACACGTTCTAGTCCTGCTTAAGAGTTATACATCAACTATGGACCTCAGAACACGACAAGGAATGAAAAACAGCTAAAAACAAAGAGATTACCGCGAGCTCCAGCGGCAAAATGCAGAAATCGACGATGACCCACCAGTTTCCGGCGAGCTGGTCTGAATCCGACGAGATAGGGCCAAAAATTGGTACCCACTGGTGCGCCTGAGAGTGAGGGTCACGAATCTAATGTTTGTTTCCACCAATTTACAGCGAGGAGTGGGAATTCGGCTTCCAAACACCCTAGGGTTCTTCACCTTTGAATGCGGTTTTCTCTCTCGATACCCAATGAAACTTCGAATTGATTTGTTCGTTTCGATCAGCAGACCGAGGGTGTACTGCGGTAAGATCATTTTTTGATTTGGAGGAAGGGAGAGGTGGTTTCCTTGGTGGTGGTGGTTTCATGGTGGAAATGAATGAAGAAGATGATGAGAGATGATGAGGAAGAGGGAGATAGTTTCTCCCCATGATATGATGGTTGAGGAGAAGGTAGTTCATCAGCTACCACCTCACTATTGAGGTGTCAAAATGAGATTTCCAAGTGGCTCTCATGCAAGGGGGGTGAAAGTGTATTTTTCTAAAGCGTGGGGGTACTAACTAGAATTGCAAAACTACTAATTTTCAGAGAATTCCACAATCACCCCCAACATTTCTAGTGCTTCAAAGTCCTTCTAACAACGTCCAAATATCGCCAAAACTCTAAAATACCCACTTTAAAGCTGTGACAAACTATTTACAAATTCGCCCCCAAAGTCTTGATATTGCACTAAGAACTCTCTCGGGAATTAGGGGTGTTAAAATCTACCCACCTTAAAAGAATTTCGTCCACGAAGATCTCCTACTATACTTACCCACACATATGAAATGCAGCACAATGACTCAGTCTTTTGACTTAGTCAGACAAGTACATAAAGCGCTCTGGTCGGAGGTTATGCTCTCAAAAGATAGCTTCCTTAGATGGTCAGCTAGAAAGAACTTAACTGAAAGAAATTTCTCATTCTTACTCTCCGCACGACGGGGTCTATTATGAGTCTATATTACTATCGAGCCTAGACTCGCATCACAATAGGGTTTCATATATGATTAGTACAAGTAAAAGTTCAAAACGAGATTTTGAAAGTTCAATAACAACATACAAGTTCTCAATTTTAGAAACGACTCAAAAATTTTCTAGAATTTATACAAATCTCGAAACTTTTAGAAAAATACTTTTATCATGACTAATATGTCATTTTGCTTGAATCATCCGCGTTAAAAATGTTTTCTTACCTCTATAGGGTTAGATAAACCAATCACCTAAAGTGTTCCACGCATACGAGGGAGAAAGGACACTATGTGTCGTCACACAACGTGCCTCTCTAACACAACTCGCATGTGCTTCAAATCTTCCAACTTAGTCTATACAGCGGGTACAACTCATAGTACCGTCGTACTAAGAGTCACGCCAGCGGACTGGTAAATAAAGTGGTCCATATCACTTGGCATTTGGTAGCTTGGAACGCCAATAATTTTCAGCAATTTTTTGTTTTTTTTTTTTTTTTTTTTTGCTTTATTGTCAAAAACTTTCTAATTTTGGAAAGAAACATGTCAAATTTAACTCAAAATAAATCAAAGTCAAACTAATGTTTTAAGGTTCGTCACTCGTAGTTGAGAAAGAATGGTCCCGGGGTCTTCTAAGTCACAACGTCGTTGCTCTCTCGTCGAGAAATTACTTACAAAATAAAGAGTCAAAGATACGCATTACACAAAAATGACAAACAATTCGATATAAATAAGTGTGTCACATAAGTACTGCGCGTGTAAATAGACAAAGCAAATTTTGCATGATTCACATAACAAATAGCCGTTAACATTTAATCAACAAGTACGGTACAAACCAAGTTTAACTATAGATAAGTGCCCAAACACCCCGACGGCTTGTTTATTTCATTTATTTTCAAAGTGGGTTATCCTAGTTAATTTTTAAATTTCGAAAACGTTTTATCTTTCTTATTCTCTACTAATGGAAATCGGAAAGTCACTTTAACCGGAGAACCGATGCTCTGATACCAGCTGAAACAGCCCGGGATTTCGGTTCAGGGTTAAAAGAGACAATCGATAACCAAAAGTAAAATGTTAACTATTTGGATTACATCTTATTTAATGTATACAACAAATCTCTCAAAAAAAATGAGTACAATTTGGATAAAGAAAAAAAAATACTGTGATCTACTAAGTGACGACTTTGTCTCGGTTCCCGTTCCCATTCTCCCACCTTGATTCATGACCTGCGGTTTTAAAATTGCAAAAGTCGACGCAATTTTGAAGAAAAATAATCAGTAAAAACTGAGTAAATATATACTACGACATGTAAAGAAACGAGTGGAACGGAAGCATGAGTTGAAACAAATCAGAAGATTTAAACAGTAAAACTATCATGTTGGAGAATTCGGAACAAATGGAAGTAACCGAGTAACAAAAACCTCTCAATTTAATAACATTGAGAAACCAAGAGTAGTTGGTAACATATCCAGAGTAAACGAGTCCATTTAAGAGAATAACTTAGTTCATGATTAGCCAAAGCATTTCAAATCATTTCAATTGATTAGGGCAATCCAGAGCCACAAACAACATTAATAAAGTAGTCAATTTTTAATTTTGACTTCAATCAATAGTTTAATTTAGCTGAGGCATGTCCAGAGCCACCAGCAGGATCGATGTAAACAGAGGGATCACAAAATAATCACTAAGGGTTCCTTCTAGGGTCTATCAAACCCTATTTCACCCGAGCGTTAAGGGAGTTCATTCGTCCACCCCGCTCACAACATTTGCTAAAAGGCCTTAAGTGTCGACACCCCTATACCGTAGTGACCCTTACAAGTATAAGTAGCACTCTATAGCTCTATAAACTCCTTGGCCTCAATATCTTGATACATTTTGGCTCATCGGGGGCGGATTTGTGAACATTAACGTTATATCCAATAATAAGAAGCATTGCTTCAATGGTCTTAGCCATAAGAAAATGGAAGATCGCTTGACGCCTCCCATTAATAACAGTACTCTCTACATCGTCCTAAGTCTATTAGAGGTATTTTATTTCTTCTCTTTCACATAACCAGAATCAGAATATCAAAATTTCACACGAAATTTCTGAGAGTTCTCAAATTAGATGAATAAAATATTTTAACAACATTCGAGTGGAAAACATGCATTCTCATACTTTTCATATAACAAACATTCATTTGAAACATCACACACATGCGCACATTTGATATGAAAATGTCGTACATATGTACTTACCTCTGGGCCATGAAAGGCGCAAATCAAAGCTAGCACTCCTACAACTGTCGTCTCATATGAGTCTGGGTCTCACAGTCAATGCAGCAGCACGAAAAGATACGTCTAATTGGAACGATCCTTAACAACGGATGGGTATACACAAGTAAAGTATAGAATGTATTAGCATATACCCTCTATATGAGGTCGTATTCAAGAATGAAATAAAATGCTGGTCATGCAAGCTAACTTGACCAAAATGCCCCTGATACTTTGAAAGTGTCCAATACAGTCCCTGACTGTGCCTGGACCCCAAATTACACTCATACTGGCCCAACAACATCCAAGAATGACTCTTAACCCATCCATATGAACGTAGCATTGGAATCTACAACTTTCTGTAAATTACATTTAGGCCCCTAAAGTTTTCTAAAATTACATAAAGACCCCCACCATTGATTTTATAACTCCCGAGTCAAATATTTCCTTCTTCAGACTTCAAATATCCTTCTAAGTCAGGTTGTTGGTCTGAAAATATTAACCTAGTCTCAAGAAGTTCAAGTGTGAAGTTTTAATTAAATGCACATAGGCCCCCGAAGTTTAGTAAAATTGCAAAAAGACACCAACATTTGACTTGGTCAACACTAGCCCATAATTACATAGAAGTACTCCAAATACCATACAAGACATGCCGACAAACCCCAAGTTACTAAACTAACCTCAATTCAAAGTTTAAGTGAAATTACTATTGTGCCCCTCCTATACAGTTCAGTCAAACTTGGTTTTCGAAAAGTCAAACTTGATACGTAGACTCAGAATATGAATACAAACAAGTTTCGTGAAGAACCCTAAGGCCAAAGATGTCATTCAAATGCTCAAAAGCGAAGGTTAAAGATAGCGAAACGTCATTTCAAGTAGTCAACTTTGCGGCTGATTTCTGATCAATTGAGAACGAGTTTTGAGAAACTGGAAATAGGGTTTTGAAGATCACAGTTCAAGGATTCTAAAATATATTTTAACTCCTAGAAACTCTATGTATTCAAAGAGATATCGCTAGTCAAAGTTGGACGAAAGTTCCGATTCATCACTTGGGAAAATTCAAGAGTTTTATATGAGTTCAAAGCATCAACTTTAGGCTTGATTTGTGAGAAACCCGTTACAAATTTGAAGATGACCCAAAGACGATAAAATGAAGTATTATACATCAAATTCACACAGGAGAAAGAAAAACAATATTTCATTAACATTTGAGGAAGTTATAGATATCATAAAATGGGTACTTCAACACAGTTCTATACTTGGAAAAAAAATCAGCTTTTAACGGTTCAAAAACACATCAAAGCAGCCAACTTCAAGGCCAAATTTCGATGGGTTAGACTTGAAATGAAAAAAGAAATCTGAATGAGAGTTGTAGAGCTATGTCCAGGCTTTCCAGAAAGCTAAGAATCATCCAAAACAGATTAAATACGAGGAACATACAAGAGTCCAAAGTTGGATCAAAATGTAGGTGAGGAAAAACTCAGCATGAACGTTGTAGCTAGAACACACGAACACGGCAACTTTAACTCCCCAATTTCAAGATTGTTAGAGATCGAATTGGACCAAGAAATCAACACAAAAATTGTAGACAATTCTTCAAGGATTCCAGAAAGCTAAGGATCATTCGAAAAGGACTCCAAACGAAGGAGCTAGATCCATGTTTTCAGGGTGTAAAATCTCGTCGGAAAACTCAGGAATTCCGAATGAAAAACGAATCAAAACCTATTAACACGTAAATCTGGGCATGATTTGATCCTCCTATAAGACTCAAGACATGATAGGGAGTAGTTTGATGCATTGAACGCGGAATTTGGCGAAGAATTGAAGATTTACCTAACTTTCGTCGGCCATGGAGGAAAACCGACGAGAAGAGCAGTTTCCGGCGACCAAACAACTCCCTAATCCGGCGATTCAACACGTTCTAGTCCTGCTTAAGAATTCTACATCAACTATGGACCTCAGAACACGACAAGGAATCAAAAACGGCTAAAAACAAAGAGATTACTGCGAGCTCCAGCGGCAAAATGCAGAAATCGACGATGACCCACCAGTTTCCGGCGAGCTGGTCTGAATCCGACGAGTTCGGGCCAAAAATTGGTACCCACTGGTGCGCCTGAGAGTGAGGGTCACGAATCTAATGTTTGTTTCCACCAATTTACAGCGAAGAGAGGGAATTCGGCTTCCAAACACCCTAGGGTTCTTCACCTTTGAATGCGGTTTTCTCTCTCGATACCCA
This sequence comes from Linanthus parryae, assembly GCA_023055425.1. Classification (NCBI taxonomy): domain Eukaryota; kingdom Viridiplantae; phylum Streptophyta; class Magnoliopsida; order Ericales; family Polemoniaceae; genus Linanthus; species Linanthus parryae. The sequence goes on from JALGPY010000001.1 coordinate 132,651,421, forward strand.
ATGAAACTTCGAATTGATTTGTGTGTTTCGATCAGCGGACCGAGGGTGTACTGCGGTAAGAGCATTTTTTTTATTTGGAGGAAGGGAGAGGTGGTTTCCTTGGTGGTGGTGGTTTCATGGTGGAAATGAATGAAGAAGATGATGAGAGATGATAAGGAAGAGGGAGATAGTTTCTCTCCATGATATGATGGTTGAGGAGAAGGTAGTTCATCAGCTACCACCTCACTATTGAGGTGTCAAAATGAGATTTCCAAGTGGCTCTCATGCAAGGGGGGTGAAAGTGTATTTTTCTAAAGCGTGGGGGTACTAACTAGAATTGCAAAACTACTAATTTTCAGAGAATTCCACAATCACCCCGAACATTTCTAGTGCTTCAAAGTCATTCTAACAACGTCCAAATATCGCCAAAACTCCAAAATGCCCACTTTAAAGCCGTGACAAACTATTTACAAATTCGCCCCCAAAGTCTTGATATTGCACTAAGAACTCTCTCGGGAATTAGGGGTGTTAAAATCTACCCACCTTAAAAGAATTTCGTCCCCGAAGATCTCCTACTATACTTACCCACACATATGAAATGCAGCACAATGACTCAGTATTTTGACTTAGTCAGACAAGTACATAAAGCGCTCTGGTCGGAGGTTATGCTCTCAAAAGATAGCTTCCTTAGATGGTCAGCTAGAAAGAACTTAACTGAAAGAAAATTTCTCATTCTTACTCTCCGCACGACGGGGTCTATTATGAGTATATATTACTATCCAGCCTAGACTCGCATCACAATAGGGTTTCATATATGATTAGTACAAGTAAAAGTTCGAAAAGAGATTTTGAAAGTTCAATAACAACATACAAGTTCTCAATTTTAGAAACGACTCAAAAAATTTCTAGAATATACGAATCTCGAAACTTTTAGACAAATACTTTTATCAAGACTAATATGTCGTTTTGCTTGAATCATCCGCGTTAAAAATGTTTTCTTACCTCTATAGGGTTATATAAACCAATCACCTAAAGTGTTCCACGCATACGAGGGAGAAAGGACACTATGTGTCGTCACACAACGTGTCTCTCTAACACAACTCGCATGTGCTTTAAATCTTCCAACTTAGTCTATACAGCGGGTACAACTCATAGTACCGTCGTACTAAGAGTCACGCCAGCGGACTGGTAAATAAAGTGGTCCATATCACTTGGCATTTGGTAGCTTGGAACGCCAATAATTTTCAGAAACAATTTTTTGTTTTTTTTTTTTTTTTTTTTTGCTTTATTGTCAAAAACTTTCTAATTTTGGAAAGAAACATGTCAAATTTAACTCAAAATAAATCAAAGTCAAACTAATGTTTTAAGGTTCCTCACTCGTAGTGGAGAAAGAATGGTCCCGGGGTCTTCTAAGTCACAACGTCGTTGCTCTCTCGTCGAGAAATTACTTACAAAATAAAGAGTCAAAGATACGCATTACACAAAAATGACAAACAATTCGATATAAATAAGTGTGTCACATAAGTACTGCGCGTGTAAATAGACAAAGCAAATTTTGCATGATTCACATAACAAATAGCCGTTAACATTTAATCAACAAGTACGGTACAAACCAAGTTTAACTATAGATAAGTACCCAAACACCCCGACGGCTTGTTTATTTCATTTATTTTCAAAGTGGGTTATCCTAGTTAATTTTTAAATTTCGAAAACGTTTTATCTTTCTTATTCTCTACTAATGGAAATCGGAAAGTCACTTTAACCGGAGAACCGATGCTCTGATACCAGCTGAAACAGCCCGGGATTTCGGTTCAGGGTTAAAAGAGACAATCGATAACCAAAAGTAAAATGTTAACTATTTGGATTACATCTTATTTAATGTATACAACAAATCTCTCAAAAAAAATGAGTACAATTTGGATAAAGAAAAAAAAATACTGTGATCTACTAAGTGACGACTTTGTCTCGGTTCCCGTTCCCATTCTCCCAACTTGATTCATGACCTGCGGTTTTAAAATTGCAAAAGTCGACGCAATTTTGAAGAAAAATAATCAGTAAAAACTGAGTAAATATATACTACGACATGTAAAGAAACGAGTGGAACGGAAGCATGAGTTGAAACAAAGCAGAAGATTTAAACAGTAAAACTATCATGTTGGAGAATTCGGAACAAATGGAAGTAACCGAGTAACAAAAACCTCTCAATTTAATAACATTGAGAAACCAAGAGTAGTTGGTAACATATCCAGAGTAAACAAGTCCATTTAAGAGAATAACTTAGTTCATGATTAGCCAAAGCATTTCAAATCATTTCAATTGATTAGGGCAATCCAGAGCCACAAACAACATTAATAAAGTAGTCAATTTTTAATTTTGACTTCAATCAATAGTTTAATTTAGCTGAGGCATGTCCAGAGCCACCAGCAGGATCGATGTAAACAGAGGGATCACAAAATAATCACTAAGGGTTCCTTCTAGGGTCTATCAAACCCTATTTCACCCGAGCGTTAAGGGAGTTCATTCGTCCACCCCGCTCACAACATTTGCTAAAAGGCCTTAAGTGTCGACACCCCTATACCGTAGTGACCCTTACAAGTATAAGTAGCACTCTATAGCTCTATAAACTCCTTGGCCTCAATATCTTGATACATTTTGGCTCATCGGGGGCGGATTTGTGAACATTAACGTTATATCCAATAATAAGAAGCATTGCTTCAATGGTCTTAGCCATAAGAAAATGGAAGATCGCTTGACGCCTCCCATTAATAACAGTACTCTGTACATCGTCCTAAGTCTATTAGAGGTATTTATTTCTTCTCTTTCACATAACCAGAATCAGAATATCAAAATTTCACACGAAATTTGTGAGAGTTCTCAAAGTAGATGAATAAAATAGTTTAACCACATTCGAGTGGAAAACATGCATTCTCATACTTTTCATATAACAAGCATTCATTTGAAACATCACACACATGCGCACATTTGATATGAAAAGGTCGTACATATGTACTTACCTCTGGGCCATGAAAGGCGCAAATCAAAGCTAGCACTCCTACAACTGTCGTCTCATATGAGTCTGGGTCTCACAGTCAATGCAGCAGCACGAAAAGATACGTCTAATTGGAACGATCCTTAACAACGGATGGGTATACACAAGTAAAGTATAGAATGTATTAGCATATACCCTCTATATGAGGTCGTATTCAAGAATGAAATAAAATGCTGGTCATGCAAGCTAACTTGACCAAAATGCCCCTGATACTTTGAAAGTGTCCAATACAGTCCCTGACTGTGCTTAAACCCCAAATTACACTCATACTGGCCCAAAAACATCCAAGAATGACTCTTAACCCATCCATATGAACGTAGCATTGGAATCTACAACTTTCTGTAAATTACATTTAGGCCCCTAAAGTTTGCTAAAATTACATAAAGACCCCCACCATTGATTTTATAACTCCCGAGTCAAATATTTCCTTCTTCAGACTTCAAATATCCTTCTAAGTCAGGTTGTTGGTCTGAAAATATTAACCTAGTCTCAAGTAGTTCAAGTGTGAAGTTTTAATTAAATGCACATAGGCCCCCGAAGTTTAGTAAAATTGCAAAAAGACACCAACATTTGACTTGGTCAACACTAGCCCATAATTACATAGAAGTACTCCAAATACCATACAAGACATGCCGACAAACCCCAAGTTACTAAACTAACCTCAATTCAAAGTTTAAGTGAAATTACTATTGTGCCCCTCCTATACAGTTCAGTCAAACTTGGTTTTCAAAAAGTCAAACTTGATACGTAGACTCAGAATATGAATACAAACAAGTTTCGTGAAGAACGCTAAGGCCACAGATGTCATTCAAATGCTCAAAAGCGAAGGTTAAAGATAGCGAAACGTCTTTTCAAGTAGTCAACTTTGCGGCTGATTTCTGATCAATTGAGAACGAGTTTTGAGAAACTGGAAATAGGGTTTTGAAGATCACAGTTCAAGGATTCTAAAATATATTTTAACTCCTAGAAACTCTATGTATTCAAAGAGATATCGCTAGTCAAAGTTGGACGAAAATTCCGATTCATCACTTGGGAAAATTCAAGAGTTTTATATGAGTTCAAAGCAACAACTTTAGGCTTGATTTGTGAGAAACCCGTTACAAATTTGAAGATGACCCAAAGACGATAAAATGAAGTATTATACATCAAATTCACACAGGAGAAAGAAAAACAATATTTCATTAACATTTGAGGAAGTTATAGATATCACAAAATGGGTACTTCAACACAGCTCTATACTTGGAAAAAAAATTCAGCTTTTAACGGTTCAAAAACACATCAAAGCAGCCCACTTCAAGGCCAAATTTCGATGGGTTAGACTTGAAATGAAAAAAGAAATCTGAATGAGAGTTGTAGAGCTATGTCCAGGCTTTCTGGAAAGCTAAGAATCATCCAAAACGGATTAAATACGAGGAACATACAAGAGTCCAAAGTTGGATCAAAATGTAGGTGAGGAAAAACTCAGCATGAACGTTGTAGCTAGAACACACGAACACGGCAACTTTAACCCCAATTTCAAGATTGTTAGAGATCGAATTGGTCCAAGAAATCAACACAAAAATTGTAGACAATTCTTCAAGGATTCCAGAAAGCTAAGGATCATTCGAAACGAACTCCTAACGAAGGAGCTGGATCCATGTTTTCAGGGTGTAAAATCTCGTCGGAAAACTCAGGAATTCCGAATGAAAAACGAATCAAAACCTATTAACACTTAAATCTGGGCATGATTTGATCCTCCTATAAGACTCAAGACATGATAGGGAGTAGTTTGATGCATAGAACGCGGAATTTGGCGAAGAATTGAAGATTTACCTAACTTTCGTCGGCCATGGAGGAAAACCGACGAGAAGAGCAGTTTCCGGCGACCAAACAACTCCCTAATCCGGCGATTCAACACGTTCTAGTCCTGCTTAAGAGTTCTACATCAACTATGGACCTCAGAACACGACAAGGAATCAAAAACGGCTAAAACAAAGAGATTACCGCGAGCTCCAGCGGCAAAATGCAGAAATCGACGATGACCCACCAGTTTCCGGCGAGCTGGTCTGAATCCGACGAGTTCGGGCCAAAAATTGGTACCCACTGGTGCGCCTGAGAGTGAGGGTCACGAATCTAATGTTTGTTTCCACCAATTTACAGCGAGGAGAGGGAATTCGGCTTCCAAACACCCTAGGGTTCTTCACCTTTGAATGCGGTTTTCTCTCTCGATACCCAATGAAACTTCGAATTGATTTGTGTGTTTCGATCAGCGGACCGAGGGTGTACTGCGGTAAGAGCATTTTTTTTTATTTGGAGGAAGGGAGAGGTGGTTTCCTTGGTGGTGGTGGTTTCATGGTGGAAATGAATGAAGAAGATGATGAGAGATGATAAGGAAGAGGGAGATAGTTTCTCTCCATGATATGATGGTTGAGGAGAAGGTAGTTCATCAGCTACCACCACACTATTGAGGTGTCAAAATGAGATTTCCAAGTGGCTCTCATGCAAGGGGGTTGAAAGTGTATGTTTCTAAAGTGTGGGGGTACTAACTAGAATTGCAAAACTACTAATTTTCAGAGAATTCCACAATCACCCCGAACATTTCTAGTGCTTCAAAGTCATTCTAACAACGTCCAAATATCGCCAAAACTCCAAAATGCCCACTTTAAAGCCGTGACAAACTATTTACAAATTCGCCCCCAAAGTCTTGATATTGCACTAAGAACTCTCTCGGGAATTAGGTGTGCTAAAATCTACCCACCTTAAAAGAATTTCGTCCCCGAAGATCTCCTACTATACTTACCCACACATATGAAATGCAGCACAATGACTCAGTATTTTGACTTAGTCAGACAAGTACATAAAGCGCTCTGGTCGGAGGTTATGCTCTCAAAAGATAGCTTCCTTAGATGGTCAGCTAGAAAGAACTTAACTGAAAGAAAATTTCTCATTCTTACTCTCCGCACGACGGGGTCTATTATGAGTATATATTACTATCCAGCCTAGACTCGCATCACAATAGGGTTTCATATATGATTAGTACAAGTAAAAGTTCGAAAAGAGATTTTGAAAGTTCAATAACAACATACAAGTTCTCAATTTTAGAAACGACTCAAAAATTTTCTAGAATATACGAATCTCGAAACTTTTAGACAAATACTTTTATCAAGACTAATATGTCGTTTTGCTTGAATCATCCGCGTTAAAAATGTTTTCTTACCTCTATAGGGTTATATAAACCAATCACCTAAAGTGTTCCACGCATACGAGGGAGAAAGGACACTATGTGTCGTCACACAACGTGTCTCTCTAACACAACTCGCATGTGCTTCAAATCTTCCAACTTAGTCTATACAGCGGGTACAACTCATAGTACCGTCGTACTAAGAGTCACGCCAGCGGACTGGTAAATAAAGTGGTCCATATCACTTGGCATTTGGTAGCTTGGAACGCCAATAATTTTCAGAAACAATTTTTTGTTTTTTTTTTTCGCTTTATTGTCAAAAACTTTCTAATTTTGGAAATAAACATGTCAAATTTAACTCAAAATAAATCAAAGTCAAACTAATGTTTTAAGGTTCCTCACTCGTAGTTGAGAAAGAATGGTCCCGGGGTCTTCTAAGTCACAACGTCGTTGCTCTCTCGTCGAGAAATTACTTACAAAATAAAGAGTCAAAGATACGCATTACACAAAAATGACAAACAATTCGATATAAATAAGTGTGTCACATAAGTACTGCGCATGTAAATAGACAAAGCAAATTTTGCATGATTCACATAACAAATAGCCGTTAACATTTAATCAACAAGTACGGTACAAACCAAGTTTAACTATAGATAAGTACCCAAACACCCCGACGGCTTGTTTATTTCATTTATTTTCAAAGTGGGTTATCCTAGTTAATTTTTAAATTTCGAAAACGTTTTATCTTTCTTATTCTCTACTAATGGAAATCGGAAATTCACTTTAACCGGAGAACCGATGCTCTTATACCAGCTGAAACAGCCCGGGATCTCGGTTCAGGGTTAAAAGAGACAATCGATAACCAAAAGTAAAATGTTAACTATTTGGATTACATCTTATTTAATGTATACAACTAATCTCTCAAAAAAAATGAGTACAATTTGGATAAAGAAAAAAAAATACTGTGATCTACTAAGTGACGACTTTGTCTCGGTTCCCGTTCCCATTCTCCCACCTTGATTCATGACCTGCGGTTTTAAAATTGCAAAAGTCGACGCAATTTTGAAGAAAAATAATCAGTAAAAACTGAGTAAATATATACTACGACATGTAAAGAAACGAGTGGAACGGAAGCATGAGTTGAAACAAATCAGAAGATTTAAACAGTAAAACTATCACGTTGGAGAATTCGGAACAAATGGAAGTAACCGAGTAACAAAAACCTCTCAATTTAATAACATTGAGAAACCAAGAGTAGTTGGTAACATATCCAGAGTAAACAAGTCCATTTAAGAGAATAACTTAGTTCATGATTAGCCAAAGCATTTCAAATCATTTCAATTGATTAGGGCAATCCAGAGCCACAAACAACATTAATAAAGTAGTCAATTTTTAATTTTGACTTCAATCAATAGTTTAATTTAGCTGAGGCATGTCCAGAGCCACCAGCAGGATCGATGTAAACAGAGGGATCACAAAATAATCACTAAGGGTTCCTTCTAGGGTCTATCAAACCCTATTTCACCCGAGCGTTAAGGGAGTTCATTCGTCCACCCCGCTCACAACATTTGCTAAAAGGCCTTAAGTGTCGACACCCCTATACCGTAGTGACCCTTACAAGTATAAGTAGCACTCTATAGCTCTATAAACTCCTTGGCCTCAATATCTTGATACATTTTGGCTCATCGGGGGCGGATTTGTGAACATTAACGTTATATCCAATAATAAGAAGCATTGCTTCAATGGTCTTAGCCATAAGAAAATGGAAGATCGCTTGACGCCTCCCATTAATAACAGTACTCTGTACATCGTCCTAAGTCTATTAGAGGTATTTTTTTTCTTCTCTTTCACATAACCAGAATCAGAATATCAAAATTTCACACGAAATTTGTGAGAGTTCTCAAAGTAGATGAATAAAATAGTTTAACCACATTCGAGTGGAAAACATGCATTCTCATACTTTTCATATAACAAGCATTCATTTGAAACATCACACACATGCGCACATTTGATATGAAAAAGTCGTACATATGTACTTACCTCTGGGCCATGAAAGGCGCAAATCAAAGCTAGCACTCCTACAACTGTCGTCTCATATGAGTCTGGGTCTCACAGTCAATGCAGCAGCACGAAAAGATACGTCTAATTGGAACGATCCTTAACAACGGATGGGTATACACAAGTAAAGTATAGAATGTATTAGCATATACCCTCTATATGAGGTCACATTCAAGAATGAAATAAAATGCTGGTCATGCAAGCTAACTTGACCAAAATGCCCCTGATACTTTGAAAGTGTCCAATACAGTCCCTCACTGTGCTTGGACCCCAAATTAAACTCATACTGGCCCAACAACATCCAAGAATGACTCTTAACCCATTCATATGAACGTAGCATTGGAATCTACAACTTTCTGTAAATTACATTTAGGCCCCTAAAGTTTGCTAAAATTACATAAAGACCCCCACCATTGATTTTATAACTCCCGAGTCAAATATTTCCTTCTTCAGACTTCAAATATCCTTCTAAGTCAGGTTGTTGGTCTGAAAATATTAACCTAGTCTCAAGTAGTTCAAGTGTGAAGTTTTAATTAAATGCACATAGGCCCCCGAAGTTTAGTAAAATTGCAAAAAGACACCAACATTTGACTTGGTCAACACTAGCCCATAATTACATAGAAGTACTCCAAATACCATACAAGACATGCCGACAAACCCCAAGTTACTAAACTAACCTCAATTCAAAGTTTAAGTGAAATTACTATTGTGCCCCTCCTATACAGTTCAGTCAAACTTGGTTTTCGAAAAGTCAAACTTGATACGTAGACTCAGAATATGAATACAAACAAGTTTCGTGAAGAACGCTAAGGCCACAGATGTCATTCAAATGCTCAAAAGCGAAGGTTAAAGATAGCGAAACGTCTTTTCAAGTAGTCAACTTTGCGGCTGATTTCTGATCAATTGAGAACGAGTTTTGAGAAACTGGAAATAGGGTTTTGAAGATCACAGTTCAAGGATTCTAAAATATATTTTAACTCCTAGAAACTCTATGTATTCAAAGAGATATCGCTAGTCAAAGTTGGACGAAAATTCCGATTCATCACTTGGGAAAATTCAAGAGTTTTATATGAGTTCAAAGCAACAACTTTAGGCTTGATTTGTGAGAAACCCGTTACAAATTTGAAGATGACCCAAAGACGATAAAATGAAGTATTATACATCAAATTCACACAGGAGAAAGAAAAACAATATTTCATTAACATTTGAGGAAGTTATAGATATCACAAAATGGGTACTTCAACACAGCTCTATACTTGGAAAAAAATTCAGCTTTTAACGGTTCAAAAACACATCAAAGCAGCCCACTTCAAGGCCAAATTTCGATGGGTTAGACTTGAAATGAAAAAAGAAATCTGAATGAGAGTTGTAGAGCTATGTCCAGGCTTTCCGGAAAGCTAAGAATCATCCAAAACGGATTAAATACGAGGAACATACAAGAGTCCAAAGTTGGATCAAAATGTAGGTGAGGAAAAACTCAGCATGAACGTTGTAGCTAGAACACACGAACACGGCAACTTTAACCCCAATTTCAAGATTGTTAGAGATCGAATTGGTCCAAGAAATCAACACAAAAATTGTAGACAATTCTTCAAGGATTCCAGAAAGCTAAGGATCATTCGAAACGGACTCCTAACGAAGGAGCTGGATCCATGTTTTCAGGGTGTAAAATCTCGTCGGAAAACTCAGGAATTCCGAATGAAAAACGAATCAAAACCTATTAAAACGTAAATTTGGGCATGATTTAATCCTCCTATAAGACTCAAGACATGATAGGGAGTAATTTGATGCATAGAACGCGGAATTTGGCGAAGAATTGAAGATTTACCTAACTTTCGTCGGCCATGGAGGAAAACCGACGAGAAGAGCAGTTTCCGGCGACCAAACAACTCCCTAATCCGGCGATTCAACATGTTCTAGTCCTGCTTAAGAGTTCTACATCAACTATGGACCTCAGAACACGACAAGGAATCAAAAACGGCTAAAAACAAAGAGATTACCGCGAGCTCCAACGGCAAAATGCAGAAATCGACGATGACCCACCAGTTTCCGGCGAGCTGGTCTGAATCCGACGAGTTAGGGCCAAAAATTGGTACCCACTGGTGCTCCTGAGAGTGAGGGTCACAAATCTAATGTTTTTTTCCACCAATTTACAGCGAGGAGAGGGAATTCGGCTTCCAAACACCCTAGGGTTCTTCACCTTTGAATGCAGTTTTCTCTCTCGATACCCAATGAAACTTCATATTGATTTGTGCGTTTCGATCAGCGGACCGAGGGTGTACTGCGGTAAGAGCATTTTTTTATTTGGAGGAAGGGAGAGGTGGTTTCCTTGGTGGTGGTGGTTTCATGGTGGAAATGAATGAAGAAGATGATGAGAGATGATAAGGAAGAGGGAGATAGTTTCTCTCCATGATATGATGGTTGAGGAGAAGGTAGTTCATCAGCTACCACCTCACTATTGAGGTGTCAAAATGAGATTTCCAAGTGGCTCTCATGCAAGGGGGGTGAAAGTGTATTTTTCTAAAGCATGGGGGTACTAACTAGAATTGCAAAACTACTAATTTTCAGAGAATTCCACAATCACCCCGAACATTTCTAGTGCTTCAAAGTCATTCTAACAACGTCCAAATATCGCCAAAACTCCAAAATGCCCACTTTAAAGCCGTGACAAACTATTTACAAATTCGCCCCCAAAGTCTTGATATTGCACTAAGAACTCTCTCGGGAATTAGGGGTGTTAAAATCTACCCACCTTAAAAGAATTTCGTCCCCGAAGATCTCCTACTATACTTACCCAGACATATGAAATGCAGCACAATGACTCAGTATTTTGACTTAGTCAGACAAGTACATAAAGCGCTCTGGTCGGAGGTTATGCTCTCAAAAGATAGCTTCCTTAGATGGTCAGCTAGAAAGAACTTAACTGAAAGAAAATTTCCCATTCTTACTCTCCGCACGACGGGGTCTATTATGAGTATATATTACTATCCAGCCTAGACTCGCATCACAATAGGGTTTCATATATGATTAGTACAAGTAAAAGTTCGAAAAGAGATTTTGAAAGTTCAATAACAACATACAAGTTCTCAATTTTAGAAACGACTCAAAAATTTTCTAGAATTTATACGAATCTCGAAACTTTTAGACAAATACTTTTATCAAGACTAATATGTTGTTTTGCTTGAATCATCCGCGTTAAAAATGTTTTCTTACCTCTATAGGGTTATATAAACCAATCACCTAAAGTGTTCCACGCATACGAGGGAGAAAGGACACTATGTGTCGTCACACAACGTGTCTCTCTAACACAACTCGCATGTGCTTCAAATCTTCCAACTTAGTCTATACAGCGGGTACAACTCATAGTACCGTCGTACTAAGAGTCACGCCAGCGGACTGGTAAATAAAGTGGTCCATATCACTTGGCATTTGGTAGCTTGGAACGCCAATAATTTTCAGAAACAATTTTTTGTTTTTATTTTTTTTTTTTTTTTTTTTTTTGCTTTATTGTCAAAAACTTTCTAATTTTGGAAAGAAACATGTCAAATTTAACTCAAAATAAATCAAAGTCAAACTAATGTTTTAAGGTTCCTCACTCGTAGTTGAGAAAGAATGGTCCCGGGGTCTTCTAAGTCACAACGTCGTTGCTCTCTCGTCGAGAAATTACTTACAAAATAAAGAGTCAAAGATACGCATTACACAAAAATGACAAACAATTCGATATAAATAAGTGTGTCACATAAGTACTGCGCGTGTAAATAGACAAAGCAAATTTTGCATGATTCACATAACAAATAGCCGTTAACATTTAATCAACAAGTACGGTACAAACCAAGTTTAACTATAGATAAGTACCCAAACACCCCGACGGCTTGTTTATTTCATTTATTTTCAAAGTGGGTTATCCTAGTTAATTTTTAAATTTCGAAAACGTTTTATCTTTCTTATTCTCTACTAATGGAAATCGGAAAGTCACTTTAACCGGAGAACCGATGCTCTGATACCAGCTGAAACAGCCCGGGATCTCGGTTCAGGGTTAAAAGAGACAATCGATAACCAAAAGTAAAATGTTAACTATTTGGATTACATCTTATTTAATGTATACAACAAATCTCTCAAAAAAAATGAGTACAATTTGGATAAAGAAAAAAAAATACTTTGATCTACTAAGTGACGACTTTGTCTCGGTTCCCGTTCCCATTCTCCCACCTTGATTCATGACCTGCGGTTTTAAAATTGCAAAAGTCGACGCAATTTTGAAGAAAAATAATCAGTAAAAACTGAGTAAATATATACTACGACATGTAAAGAAACGAGTGGAACGGAAGCATGAGTTGAAACAAATCAGAAGATTTAAACAGTAAAACTATCATGTTGGAGAATTCGGAACAAATGGAAGTAACCGAGTAACAAAAACCTCTCAATTTAATAACATTGAGAAACCAAGAGTAGTTGGTAACATATCCAGAGTAAACAAGTCCATTTAAGAGAATAACTTAGTTCATGATTAGCCAAAGCATTTCAAATCATTTCAATTGATTAGGGCAATCCAGAGCCACAAACAACATTAATAAAGTAGTCAATTTTTAATTTTGACTTCAATCAATAGTTTAATTTAGCTGAGGCATGTCCAGAGCCACCAGCAGGATCGATGTAAACAGAGGGATCACAAAATAATCACTAAGGGTTCCTTCTAGGGTCTATCAAACCCTATTTCACCCGAGCGTTAAGGGAGTTCATTCGTCCACCCCGCTCACAACATTTGCTAAAAGGCCTTAAGTGTCGACACCCCTATACCGTAGTGACCCTTACAAGTATAAGTAGCACTCTATAGCTCTATAAACCCCTTGGCCTCAATATCTTGATACATTTTGGCTCATCGGGGGCGGATTCGTGAACATTAACGTTATATCCAATAATAAGAAGCATTGCTTCAATGGTCTTAGCCATAAGAAAATGGAAGATCGCTTGACGCCTCCCATTAATAACAATACTCTGTACATCGTCCTAAGTCTATTAGAGGTATTTTATTTCTTCTCTTTCACATAACAGAATCAGAATATCAAAATTTCACACGAAATTTCTGAGAGTTCTCAAAGTAGATGAATAAAATAGTTTAACAACATTCGAGTGGAAAACATGCATTCTCATACTTTTCATATAACAAGCATTCATTTGAAACATCACACACATGCGCACATTTGATATGAAAAGGTCGTACATATGTACTTACCTCTGGGCCATGAAAGGCGCAAATCAAAGCTAGCACTCCTACAACTGTCGTCTCATATGAGTCTGGGTCTCACAGTCAATGCAGCAGCACGAAAAGATACGTCTAATTGGAACGATCCTTAACAACGGATGGGTATACACAAGTAAAGTATAGAATGTATTAGCATATACCCTCTATATGAGGTCGTATTCAAGAATGAAATAAAATGCTGGTCATGCAAGCTAACTTGACCAAAATGCCCCTTATACTTTGAAACTGTCCAATACAGTCCCTGACTGTGCCTGGACCCCAAATTACACTCATACTGGCCCAACAACATCCAAGAATGACTCTTAACCCATCCATATGAACGTAGCATTGGAATCTACAACTTTCTGTAAATTACATTTAGGCCCCTAAAGTTTGCTAAAATTACATAAAGACCCCCACCATTGATTTTATAACTCCCGAGTCAAATATTTCCTTCTTCGGACTTGAAATATCCTTCTAAGTCAGGTTGTTGGTCTGAAAACATTAACCTAGTCTCAAGTACTTCAAGTGTGAAGTTTTAATTAAATGCACATAGGCCCCCGAAGTTTAGTAAAATTGCAAAAAGACACCAACATTTGACTTGTTCAACACTAGCCCATAATTACATAGAAGTACTCCAAATACCATACAAGACATGCCGACAAACCCCAAGTTACTAAACTAACCTCAATTCAAAGTTTAAGTGAAATTACTATTGTGCCCCTCCTATACAGTTCAGTCAAACTTGGTTTTCGAAAAGTCAAACTTGATATGTAGACTCAGAATATGAATACAAACAAGTTTCGTGAAGAACGCTAAGGCCACAGATGTCATTCAAATGCTCAAAAGCGAAGGTTAAAGATAGCGAAACGTCATTTCAAGTAGTCAACTTTGCGGCTGATTTCTGATCAATTGAGAACGAGTTTTGAGAAACTGGAAATAGGGTTTTGAAGATCACAGTTCAAGGATTCTAAAATATATTTTAACTCCTAGAAACTCTATGTATTCAAAGAGATATCGCTAGTCAAAGTTGGACGAAAATTCCGATTCATCACTTGGGAAAATTCAAGAGTTTTATATGAGTTCAAAGCAACAACTTTAGGCTTGATTTGTGAGAAACCCGTTAAAAATTTGAAGATGACCCAGAGACGATAAAATGAAGTATTATACATCAAATTCACACAGGAGAAAGAAAAACAATATTTCATTAACATTTGAGGAAGTTATAGATATCACAAAATGGGTACTTCAACACAGTTCTATACTTGGAAAAAAATTCAGCTTTTAACGGTTCAAAAACACATCAAAGCAGCCCACTTCAAGACCAAATTTCGATGGGTTAGACTTGAAATGAAAAAAGAAATCTGAATGAGAGTTGTAGAGCTATGTCCAGGCTTTCCAGAAGGCTAAGAATCATCCAAAACGGATTAAATATGAGGAACATACAAGAGTCCAAAGTTGGATCAAAATGTAGGTGAGGAAAAACTCAGCATGAACGTTGTAGCTAGAACACACGAACACGGCAACTTTAACCCCAATTTCAAGATTGTTAGAGATCGAATTGGACCAAGAAATCAACACAAAAATTGTAGACAATTCTTCAAGGATTCCAGAAAGCTAAGGATCATTCGAAACGGACTCCTAACGAAGGAGCTAGATCCATGTTTTCAGGGTGTAAAATCTCGTCGGAAAACTCAGAAATTCCGAATGAAAAACGAATCAAAACCTATTAACACGTAAATCTGGGCATGATTTGATCCTCCTATAAGACTCAAGACATGATAGGGAGTAGTTTGATGCATAGAACGCGGAATTTGGCGAAGAATTGAAGATTTACCTAACTTTTGTCGGCCATGGAGGAAAACCGACGAGAAGAGCAGTTTCCGGCGACCAAACAACTCCCTAATCCGGCGATTCAACACGTTCTAGTCCTGCTTAAGAGTTCTACATCAACTATGGACCTCAGAACACGACAAGGAATAAAAAACGGCTAAAAACAAAGAGATTACCGCGAGCTCCAGCGGCAAAATGTAGAAATCGACGATGACCCACCAGTTTCCGGCGAGCTGGTCTGAATCCGACGAGTTAGGGCCAAAAATTGGTACCCACTGGTGCGCCTGAGAGTGAGGGTCACGAATCTAATGTTTGTTTCCACCAATTTACAGCGAGGAGAGGGAATTCGGCTTCCAAACACCCTAGGGTTCTTCACCTTTGAATGCGGTTTTCTCTCTCGATACCCAATGAAACTTCGAATTGGTTTGTGCGTTTCGATCAGCGGACCGAGGGTGTACTGCGGTAAGAGCATTTTTTGATTTGGAGGAAGGGAGAGGCGGTTTCCTTGGTGGTGGTGGTTTCATGGTGGAAATGAATGAAGAAGATGATGAGAGATGATAAGGAAGAGGGAGATAGTTTCTCTCCATGATATGATGGTTGAGGAGAAGGTAGTTTATCAGCTACCACCTCACTATTGAGGTGTCAAAATGAGATTTCCAAGTGGCTCTCATGCAAGGGGGTGAAAGTGTATTTTTCTAAAGCGTGGGGGTACTAACTAGAATTGCAAAACTACTAATTTTCAGAGAATTCCACAATCACCCCGAACATTTCTAGTGCTTCAAAGTCATTCTAACAACGTCCAAATATCGCCAAAACTCCAAAATGCCCACTTTAAAGCCGTGACAAACTATTTACAAATTCGCCCCCAAAGTCTTGATATTGCACTAAGAACTCTCTCGGGAATTAGGGGTGTTAAAATCTACCCACCTTAAAAGAATTTCGTCCCCGAAGATCTCCTACTATACTTACCCACACATATGAAATGCAGCACAATGACTCAGTATTTTGACTTAGTCAGACAAGTACATAAAGCGCTCTTGTCGGAGGTTATGCTCTCAAAAGATAGCTTCCTTAGATGGTCAGCTAGAAAGAACTTAACTGAAAGAAAATTTCTCATTCTTACTCTCCGCACGACGGGGTCTATTATGAGTATATATTACTATCCAGCCTAGACTCGCATCACAATAGGGTTTCATATATTATTAGTACAAGTAAAAGTTCGAAAAGAGATTTTGAAAGTTCAATAACAACATACAAGTTCTCAATTTTAGAAACGACTCAAAAATTTTCTAGAATTTATACAGATCTCGAAACTTTTAGACAAATACTTTTATCAAGACTAATATGTCGTTTTGCTTGAATCATCCGCGTTAAAAATGTTTTCTTACCTCTATAGGGTTATATAAACCAATCACCTAAAGTGTTCCACGCATACGAGGGAGAAAGGACACTATGTGTCGTCACACAACGTGTCTCTCTAACACAACTCGCATGTGCTTCAAATCTTCAACTTAGTCTATACAGCGGGTACAACTCATAGTACCGTCGTACTAAGAGTCACGCCAGCGGACTGGTAAATAAAGTGGTCCATATCACTTGGCATTTGGTAGCTTGGAACGCCAATAATTTTCAGAAACAATTTTTTGTTTTTTTTTTTTTTTTTGCTTTATTGTCAAAAACTTTCTAATTTTGGAAAGAAACATGTCAAATTTAACTCAAAATAAATCAAAGTCAAACTAATGTTTTAAGGTTCGTCACTCGTAGTTGAGAAAGAATGGTCCCGGGGTCTTCTAAGTCACAACGTCGTTGTTCTCTCGTCGAGAAATTACTTACAAAATAAAGAGTCAAAGATACGCATTACACAAAAATGACAAACAATTCGATATAAATAAGTGTGTCACATAAGTACTGCGCATGTAAATAGACAAAGCAAATTTTGCATGATTCACATAACAAATAGCCGTTAACATTTAATCAACAAGTACGGTACAAACCAAGTTTAACTATAGATAAGTACCCAAACACCCCGACGGCTTGTTTATTTCATTTATTTTCAAAGTGGGTTATCCTAGTTAATTTTTAAATTTCGAAAACGTTTTATCTTTCTTATTCTCTACTAATGGAAATCGGAAAGTCACTTTAACCGGAGAACCGATGCTCTGATACCAGCTGAAACAGCCCGGGATCTCGGTTCAGGGTTAAAAGAGACAATCGATAACCAAAAGTAAAATGTTAACTATTTGGATTACATCTTATTTAATGTATACAACAAATCTCTCAAAAAAAATGAGTACAATTTGGATAAAGAAAAAAAAATACTTTGATCTACTAAGTGACGACTTTGTCTCGGTTCCCGTTCCCATTCTCCCACCTTGATTCATGACCTGCGGTTTTAAAATTGCAAAAGTCGACGCAATTTTGAAGAAAAATAATCAGTAAAAACTGAGTAAATATATACTACGACATGTAAAGAAACGAGTGGAACGGAAGCATGAGTTGAAACAAATCAGAAGATTTAAACAGTAAAACTATCATGTTGGAGAATTCGGAACAAATGGAAGTAACCGAGTAACAAAAACCTCTCAATTTAATAACATTGAGAAACCAAGAGTAGTTGGTAACATATCCAGAGTAAACAAGTCCATTTAAGAGAATAACTTAGTTCATGATTAGCCAAAGCATTTCAAATCATTTCAATTGATTAGGGCAATCCAGAGCCACAAACAACATTAATAAAGTAGTCAATTTTTAATTTTGACTTCAATCAATAGTTTAATTTAGCTGAGGCATGTCCAGAGCCACCAGCAGGATCGATGTAAACAGAGGGATCACAAAATAATCACTAAGGGTTCCTTCTAGGGTCTATCAAACCCTATTTCACCCGAGCGTTAAGGGAGTTCATTCGTCCACCCCGCTCACAACATTTGCTAAAAGGCCTTAAGTGTCGACACCCCTATACCGTAGTGACCCTTACAAGTATAAGTAGCACTCTATAGCTCTATAAACCCCTTGGCCTCAATATCTTGATACATTTTGGCTCATCGGGGGCGGATTCGTGAACATTAACGTTATATCCAATAATAAGAAGCATTGCTTCAATGGTCTTAGCCATAAGAAAATGGAAGATCGCTTGACGCCTCCCATTAATAACAATACTCTGTACATCGTCCTAAGTCTATTAGAGGTATTTTATTTCTTCTCTTTCACATAACAGAATCAGAATATCAAAATTCCACACGAAATTTCTGAGAGTTCTCAAAGTAGATGAATAAAATAGTTTAACAACATTCGAGTGGAAAACATGCATTCTCATACTTTTCATATAACAAGCATTCATTTGAAACATCACACACATGCGCACATTTGATATGAAAAGGTCGTACATATGTACTTACCTCTGGGCCATGAAAGGCGCAAATCAAAGCTAGCACTCCTACAACTGTCGTCTCATATGAGTCCGGGTCTCACAGTCAATGCAGCAGCACGAAAAGATACGTCTAATTGGAATGATCCTTAACAACGGATGGGTATACACAAGTAAAGTATAGAATGTATTAGCATATACCCTCTATATGAGGTCGTATTCAAGAATGAAATAAAATGTTGGTCATGCAAGCTAACTTGACCAAAATGCCCCTGATACTTTGAAAGTGTCCAATACAGTCCCTGACTGTGCCTGGACCCCAAATTACACTCATACTGGCCCAACAATATCCAAGAATGACTCTTAACCCATCCATATGAACGTAGCATTGGAATCTACAACTTTCTGTAAATTACATTTAGGCCCCTAAAGTTTGCTAAAATTACATAAAGACCCCCACCATTGATTTTATAACTCCCGAGTCAAATATTTCCTTCTTCAGACTTAAAATATCCTTCTAAGTAAGGTTGTTGGTCTGAAAACATTAACCTAGTCTCAAGTAGTTCAAGTGTGAAGTTTTAATTAAATGCACATAGGCCCCCGAAGTTTAGTAAAATTGCAAAAAGACACCAACATTTGACTTGGTCAACACTAGCCCATAATTACATAGAAGTAATCCAAATACCATACAAGACATGCCGACAAACCCGAAGTTACTAAACTAACCTCAATTTAAAGTTTAAGTGAAATTACTATTGTGCCCCTCCTATACAGTTCAGTCAAACTTGGTTTTTCGGAAAGTCAAACTTGGTCAAACTTGATATGTAGACTCAGAATATGAATACAAACAAGTTTAGTGAAGAACGCTAAGGCCACAGATGTCATTGAAATGCTCAAAAGCGAAGGTTAAAGATAGTGAAACGTCATTTCAAGTAGTCAACTTTGCGGCTGATTTCTGATCAATTGAGAACGAGTTTTGAGAAACTGGAAATTGGGTTTTGAAGATCACAGTTCAAAGATTCTAAAACATATTTTAACTCCTAGAAACTCTATGTATTCAAAGAGATATCGCTAGTCAAAGTTGGACGAAAATTCCGATTCATTACTTGGGAAAATTCAAGAGTTTTATATGAGTTCAAAGCAACAACTTTAGGCTTGATTTGTGAGAAATCCGTTACGAATTTGAAGATGACCCAGAGACGATAAAATGAAGTATTATACATCAAATTCACACAGGAGAAAGAAAAACAATATTTCATTAACATTTGAGGAAGTTATAGATATCACAAAATGGGTACTTCAACACAGTTCTATACTTGGAAAAAAAATCAGCTTTTAACGGTTCAAAAACACATCAAAGCAGCCCACTTCAAGGCCAAATTTAGATGGGTTAGACTTGAAATGAATCAAAGAAATCTGAATGAGAGTTGTAGAGCTATGTCCAGGCTTTCCAGAAAGCTAAGAATCATCCAAAACGGATTAAATACGAGGAAGATACAAGAGTCCAAAGTTGGATCAAAATGCAGGTGAGGAAAAACTCAGCATGAACATTGTAGCTAGAACACACGAACACGGCAACTTTAACCCCAATTTCAAGATTGTTAGAGATCAAATTGGACCAAGAAATCAACACAAAAATTGTAGACAATTCTTCAAGGATTCCATAAAGCTAAGGATCATTCGAAACGGACTCCTAACGAAGTAGCTAGACCCATGTTTTCAGGGTGTAAAATCTCGTCGGAAAACTCATGATTTCCGAATGAAAAACGAATCAAAACTTATTAACACGTAAATTTGGGCATGATTTGATCCTCCTATAAGACTCAAGACATGATAGGGAGTAGTTTGATGCATAGAACGCGGAATTTGGCGAAGAATGTAAGATTTACCTAACATTCGTCGGCCATGGAGGAAAACCGACGAGAAGAGCAGTTTCCGGCGACCAAACAACTCCCTGATCCGGCGATTCAACATGTTCTAGTCCTGCTTAAGAGTTCTACATCAACTATGGACCTCAGAACACGACAAGGAATAAAAAACGGCTAAAAACAAAGAGATTACCGCGAGCTCCAGCGGCAAAATGTCGAAATCGACGATGACCCACCAGTTTCCGGCGAGCTGGTCTGAATCCGACGAGTTAGGGCCAAAAATTGGTACCCACTGGTGCGCCTGAGAGTGAGGGTCACGAATCTAATGTTTGTTTCCACCAATTTACAGCGAGGAGAGGGAATTCGGCTTCCAAACACCCTAGTGTTCTTCACCTTTGAATGCGGTTTTCTCTCTCGATACCCAATGAAACTTCGAATTGATTTGTGAGTTTCGATCAGCGGACCTAGGGTGTACTGCGGTAGGAGCATTTTTTGATTTGGAGGACGGGAGAGGTGGTTTCCTTGGTGGTGGTGGTGGTGGTGGTTTCATGGTGGAAATGAATGAAGAAGATGATGAGAGATAATGAGGAAGAGGGAGATAGTTTCTCTCCATGATCTGATGGTGGAGGAGAAGGTAGTTCATCAGCTACCACCTCACTAGTGAGGTGTCAAAATGATATTTCCAAGTGGCTCTCGTGCAAGGGGGGTGAAAGTGTATTTTTCTAAAGCGTGGGGGTACTAACTAGAATTGCAAAACTACTAATTTTCAGAGAATTCCACAATCACCCCGAACATTTCTAGTGCTTCAAAGTCATTCTAACAACGTCCAAATATCGCCAAAACTCCAAAATTCCCACTTTAAAGTCGTGACAAACTATTTACAAATTCGCCCCCAAAGTCTTGATATTTCACTAAGAACTCTCTCGGGAATTAGGGGTGTTACAGTACATGAACGACGATGTTCCCCAACAATCAAATGGGTAATAAGCTAACTACTTAATTTTACTAACTAATCTATTTGAATATCTCTGATATATATTGAAGCTGCATTCTATGTTTATCTGTTATGAATGACTGTGGTCCTCATGTCTGCTTCTTCATGAGTCATTTGAGGGACCTGATTCCAGTTCCAAAGAAGTATTTCTCTATCCGCGCTCCCAACCTCAGAATCTGGATTGCCAATGAAATGGCGAGATCGAGCTATAACTGCGTATTTAACCAAAATTATCATGGGTTAAGGGAAATCATGGAGGATGAAGACCATCGGTATGCATTTTACAGTTTGTACTGCAGGTATCCGACTGTTCCCTTTGTTGCATTGAGGTCTGCGGAGAAGAAGAAGAAGAAGAAGAATACGGCGGGGAAGAAGCGGAAAGAGTAAATTTATGTAATGTTGTTGTGGCTTTGTTTTATGAACAATGTTTCTGTCCTTTTGGATGTTGTGGGTTGTTTTAGATGTCGCATCTTTTGTACACCTCATATGGCTTGGTAGTTAGCAGAGTTAAATCAACTTTGATAAACCTTCATCTTTTCCTGCCAAAGTGGCTAGAATTGTAGTATATTATTGGTCTGGTTCATTTATGTTAGGCATTGAATGGTTCATCTTCCCATAAAATAAGCTAAGTGAATCGTTTCTCTTTAAATTATTAACGCTGCTATCTTAAATCTTAAAACTAAGTTCAAGAATGTTAGAGTTTCAACTCACTGACACCACGGTCTTGGTAGCTGAGGAATATATTATATTACATCCATATATTAATGAGGAGATAAACTTTTCAGAGATTTCGTAGTTGTTAAGGTAATAACTTAAAGCATTCTTCATGTATTTATAAAATTTGTTTCCAAAATAGTGCAATACTACTTTTTGGTGGTTGGGGTCTTCTTCTTTGAAAATCTTCTATTTTAAGGTATCTCACATTCTTAGACAGGATGGAACACTTTCATATGAACACCTCATATGGCTTGGTAGTTAGCAGAGTTAAATAAACATTGATGAAACATCAGCTTTTCCTACCAAAATGGCTAGAATTTAAGTATATGGTTGGTCTGGTTCATTTATGTTAGGCATTGAATGGTTCTGCTGCCCACAAAATAAGCTTAGTGAATTGTTTCTCTTTAAATTATTAACACTGCTATTTTAAATCTTAATTCTAAGTTCAAGAATGTTAAAGTTTCAACTCACTGACACCACGGTCTTGGTAGCTGAGGAATTTATTATATTACATCCATATATTAATGTGGAGATAAACTTTCAGATATTTCGTAGTTGTTAAGGTAATAACTTAAAGCATTCTTCATGTCTTTAAAAAATTTGTTTCCAAAATAGTGCGATACTACTTTTTGGTGGTTGGTGTCTTCTTATTTGAATATCAGGGTGAGTAGGAAGTCAATCAGAGAACCAGGAAGTGAAACAAACCAATTTAAGATGAGAGGGAGCAAAATTTGTGAGAGTGGAGTTCGTGGCGAAGGTTTGGTATCTTTGCCTCATGATTATGAGGAAGAAGAATACGATTTTGAGGTCTTGGATGAAGATGAATGTTTGGACATCACTCTTACAGAGAGCTATTGAGAAGATACAACCAGAAATTCTATTATGGAAGTTCGAAATGGAGATATCATACCAAGTATGCGATCTTAAAGTTTAAGTTAGTGACTCAAGTTATGTAGATAGTAATTTTAAGTTGTATGCAGGAATAATGGTTACCAAGGAAGATGATATGGCAATGACTTTTGAAAATGAGGTTCAGGCTTATGACTGGTACAAACTCTACGCACTGATTCTTGGCTTTGGGATTAGAAGGTGCAACCGCAGGTATTTCGACCCGGAAACGAAAGAATGCATAAAGTAAAGGATCTACGTTTGTGCCCGACAAGGCTTGCGCTCCGAGAAGGTCCTGTAAAAAGAAAATAGGAAACGGGAGCATACCATAAACACTAGGTGTGTCTGCAAAGCTCGTATAAAAATATCAAGAACTTCACCTACCGAGCCTTTTAAGGTGGTTCAATTCGACCCCGGTCATTCACGCAAACTTTCGGAACCACAATGCATGAGCAACCACCGGTCACACCGAAAGGTCAGCGAGGCTGATGTTGAACAGGTCAGATCTTTGAAGGAGGTGGGGATCAAGTATTGCCAAAACTTTCTTTTGATGGTTAAACAAACCGGTGGTTATAACAAGTTGGGTTACACACAGAAGGATCTTTGCAATAAAATGGCTTCTCTGGACAACATATATTCAAATGAAGGAGATGGGCAGCAGACCTTGATGTACATTGACAGTTTGAAGCACAGTCACTATGGCGTGTTCAGGGAGTAAGATTACTTCTTAACTATTAAACATGCTATCTTATATGTTAAGGTCTAACTAGTATTATGGTCACTGCTTACTTATTAGTGAAAATCATTTTCTAAACTGTAAAAAGGTACACTCATAAACGTTAGAGTTAACATCATTTATTTAACTAATATTTCTGTTTCCTTAAGTATTATTAATGTGTTCGTAGGTTCATAACAGGTAAAAATCATGAGCTTCAAAGTGTATTCTAGTGTGATAGGAGATCAGTGGTAGATTACAAGAGATTTGGCAATGCACTCATTTTTTGATGCAACGTACAAGACCAACATGTATCAAAAACCATTTGTAATTCTATCTGGCGTGAACAGTCACTACCAGACGACTATTTTTTCCTGAGCTTTTCTCAACGAAGAGACAGCAGAAACGTATGATTAGGTTTTGAAGTGTCTGATGAAGGTAATGAATAATAATAATCCTTTGTCCGTCGTCACGGATGGCGATTTGGCAATGAGAAAAGCTATTCTGTAAAATTTCCCAGAGGCAAGACATCGTCTGTGTTCTTGGCATCTTTGTCGGAACGCCCAGGCTAATCTTAAGTTGGGAGAAGCCTTCATGGTTGATTTTAAAAAATGCTTGCGTAGTAGGAAACCTGAAAATTTTTGGCATGATGATTGGCATGCAATGCTTAACAGATGGGACATTGCTGATAGGAATTGGGTCCATGTCACATATATGAACCGCCACTTGTGGGCGAAGACATACTTGAAGGATCATTTTTTCGCCTTGCAAACGACGACCTAAAGATGCGAGAGCATCAACAGTTTCGTCAAGGATTATATGTCCTACTCGGACAAATTGACCAATGCTTGCAAGGGATTCACGACCGGGGTTGACAAGATACGCAAAAACGAGCGTAAGGCACACCATCGCTCCGACCAATCAGACCCCGTGATAACAACAGGGTTCACGGAACTCGAACGCCATGCAGCTGAGGTCTTCACCGAAAATGTCTTCAACATGTTTAGGATACAAGCTCGAAATGGTGATGATTATAGAGTGTTGGAAGTCAAAACTATTCCAGAAGAGAGCATGGACTTGTTCTACGTGATGAAAGGTCAAATCAAGAAATCCCTGGTATGTATAGCTGCTTCCATTTACATATTTATTTACTATGTACTCATGTACTGCAATTTTATTCCTAAATAATCTTCTCATGTTTCCTTAATGTTAGTACTGATATCTTAAGTGTTAAAGGGTTACAATTAATTATTAATGTCACAGTCTTTGAACTATTGTCCTATTCTATCTAGTATCATGTTACAATCTGTCTATCCTTGTGTTCATTTGTATTCTCATTTCCTTCTTAATTTCTAACCACCCTATCTTTTCTTGCTTCAGCAAATTGTTCAATGTCGTCAGGATAATAGGCTTCTCCGGTGCACGTGTTTTCGTTGGGAAACATCGTGTACGATTTGCAAACACATGTTGTTTGTTCTGAAACGAAAGGGTGTACGGAGGATCCCAAACTCTTTAATTGCCAAAAGGTGGACAAAAACTGACAAAGAATTCTACCGAACTGAGCCATCAATGAAGGAGCCTGTTGGGAAGAAAAGTGATGACCCAGATTTGCAAGCCTTGCGTCGGGCTTCCACGAGGAGCGAAGTTCAACTGTATCACCATTTGGGCTGTACTACTGGCGAGACAATTAAGTTCTTCAAAGAGCATATGTCCGACGGGATTCGGAAAATGCATAGAATGATTTCTAAGTCTTTTCAGGGTACACAAGGAGAGATTAAGAAGGAAGAAAATCCATATGAACTTGTGAAGAATCTGAACCCCCGGACACTAGATGCCAAAAAGGACCCAAGAAAGACAAGAGAAGGAGGTGTGGCAATTGCAAGGAGCTCGGACACAACCGGACAACATGCCCCAATCCTCTGGTGGACTCCGTCGAACAAGTAGACGATCCGGAAAACGATTATGCACAAATACCACTTGAGTTTGATGTTAAAGAGGAATACTTCTGGTCTCAATCAAGTAGTCAGTCCAAGAAAAACAAGCATGAATGATATAGGTCAGTTTAGAGTGATTTTATTCTGTGATTTCTTGACTAGAAAGACGATCCGGGAGACGATTCTGAACAAGTACCATCTTATTTTAATGTTATTGTGGAATTATTCTGGTATTAACTAAACATGCCTTTAAAGGACATTTTAGTTGATATTGGTCTGCTTGTAGTTAATTTCATCGTTATTTATTAAAAAGAAAACTCAAGTTGTTAAGAGTGCTTTCTTAAATGAGGGAATTCCTTCTACCTGTTGAAGTCTACTAACTATAGGGTAGTCTTTTCTATCTCCTAGCTGCGTAGACATTAAACTTTATCTAAAGCGAGAAAAATTGTTAACAAATTTATGCCCTCCCGAGGTTACCTGCTATAGCGGGTAACCTTTTTTGTCCTGTAGTAGCGGGGACCACACAAAAAAATTAATAATAATAATGTCAGGAACCCTAATAAGGGACACACCATAGACAACCCCGATAACAACTCCCTTTCTTCGGACAACAACGCAAACAGAAACCTGAATGTGGAGTACAAGTGTAGACTATGCCTGATAACCGCCACATGCGAGCGAGGTCTTCTGGACCATCTCAATGGGAAGAAGCACAAGTCAAAGAAGTCAAAGGAACATGCTCTCTCCACAGGCGGAAGCAGCACATCAGCCAGTGGTGATGATGCAGGAGGCCATTCCCAGAAGAAAATGTATGGAATCTCAAGTGAACAGATTTTTCAAACTACTAACAGTGGGAAGGCAAATCAGAAGAAGGGTTTATTAGAAAAACTCAATGGAGTCACCGCTGAGGATTCTAAAATGGTGTACGTCGATGTTGATGATGATGAGGAGGAGGAGGAGGACGAGAGTGAAAAAGAGATGCCGGCTGAGTTTAGGAATTATTTCAAGTGCTGGTGTGTGATCTGTAGCATTGGGACTGTGAACAAGTCGTCGATGGATGCACATTGCGCTGGGAGGACACACAGGGCTAATTTTCTTTAAAGTGGCGATGGTCTTGTTGTTATTAAGACAACGACTGATAATGCTAAATTTGGCGCCGATGGGAACAATATGAGTGGAGAAACAGAAGGAAAGGTGACTGATGCTGCTGGGCAGAAAAAGTGATGATGCTGATGAGAAAGGGATCGTCGGATGGGAGTATTGTGAATGGGAGCGCATGAATTGCTTAATCTTCTTCTTCTAGAGCATTTTTCCCATCTCATCACTATAATATTTATACATGTTTTAATATATATTGATGGTTTGTAATGTAAACTTGGAATATGAGCCTGAATTCAAAGGGCTCAAAGACATGATAAAAATTGTGAAGTTACAAATGATGTATATTGATAGCCTGTTCTGGAATTGTTCTGAGATATGAACGATGGTGATGAAAGCATGGCTTTACAATACCTTTTCCAACTAGGCTAGCCATTAAACTTAATCATATAGAAAAACTCATCAAATTTTGTTTAATACATGCTATATTTAATACCAACGTGCATATAATAGTTTCACATCCTTTTAAGAAGAAGATTCAGGCTACATTTAATACGAACGCGCTCATAATAGTCTCACATTTTCTATAACACGTCTCAAGAAGAAAATTCATGCTACATTTAATATGAACGCGCACATATAGTCTCACATTTTCATCATATGCTACATTTAATACGAACGCACATATAATAGTCTCACATTTTCTTCATAACATGTCTTAAGAAGAAGATTCATGCTATATTTAATACGAACGCGCACATGGAAGTCTCATAATTTTTTTCATACACGTCTCACGAAAAAAAAAAAGTATGGTGTAGCAAATCTTATGTGCGCGGAAGGAATACAATTTAATCGTATTAAACTTGGTTCACAATAATCTAATACACGTCATACTACGTTGATTCTTAATTACGAAGAGTTCAATGTACACGCTTGCATTTATGTTACCGGAATAATAGCCAGTAGTAGAGCCTCACTTATATAAGGGATAAAAGAGATATGTATAGTTTTGTACCTCTTGCTCCATCTATATTCCGTGTTTGAGTGTAGGGTATGAGCAGTTACTAAACTCATTTTCTTATTCCCAACCATCTTTTTTGTTTACAATGACAAAGGAGAAGACGTCATGTAAAAGGGAGTAGTGAACATAGTTAGTAAAATACGGTACGAAAATAAAATGTGGTACGATATGTAAGAGTATTATAAAATCATTTGTAAAAAGTCTGTTACTTAAAAAATTGTGCTAAAATACAAGATAAGCATGATTCCGGTTTTCAAAAGTTGTAAGTGTAACAATTTCGTAGGGTAGTTATTAATTCGTGAATTAAATACGGGCATGTTTCTTAGTATTGTAGTAGTAACACACATAGTGTGTTCTTTATGTCCCATATTGCCAGAATTTATCGTTTTGTTCGAATATATTGACTTAAATTGTAAACTATGCACTCTTTTAATTTAATTTATGATAAATTTTATTTATTAAGTCATATACTAACATATTTTTATTTAAAAATATACTAATCAATGTACTTATTAAAATAATTTCAAACAAAAATGATAATGTATGCAAGGGAGAATATGAGAATGATCTGAACATGTACATGCAATAGATAAGAACAACCAACGAAACATAATGATCAAGAGTAAGAGGTTATGGAAAAGGGTAAGAGTAAGTCAAGTCTAATATATGTGAGTGAGACAGTAAGAAAGAGGGTGAATGATCCTTAAAGATCTGAACCTCTATCAGATGTCAAATATCATATATATACTAGTCTTAGTACAACTGTTGTGAGGAGTTACATAACCGTAAGGGACGGTTAGATAACTGCCTCGCACATGTGTACGGTCGACTGTATATATAAGCGAGTGTTTCGCATTCCTTTCAGATAACTGACAAGGGTCGCACGCGAGCGTAACTATAGCTCGCGGCCTACGAGCCTTACTCTAGCCCCCAAAACACTTAGACCCCTTGACTCCCGTATAATTCATATGCAAAGGACCCTGACTTAAAGTCCGAGAATGATGAAAGGGTACAATACCTTTAGAGTATTGACAGTCTTGCCGATGGTTGCCACGTGGGTGACAATTGATGTACCTAAAATGCATTATCTACATATACTAATATGTTACTTATAAAAAGTACCGCACCTTCACTAATGTTCGTATACATTTTTTTGAAGGGGTATGCATTATTCTAAAATCAGGTTTTTTGTCTCAAAAATATAAAATCAAATAGTATTCTCATGCTTTTTAACACGCGATACTGATACCCACGTAAATCTATATCACAAATTAAAACGGTTCAAATTTCAAGAAGTTGAAATATTTTTTAA
Source organism: Linanthus parryae (assembly GCA_023055425.1). NCBI lineage: Eukaryota > Viridiplantae > Streptophyta > Magnoliopsida > Ericales > Polemoniaceae > Linanthus > Linanthus parryae. Next base: position 132,680,653 of record JALGPY010000001.1, read on the forward strand.
ACTTTTGGATCAAATGATTCTTGTCCATTAGATCACAAATTAAAACGGTTATATAACTGCCTCGCACATGGGTACGGTCGACTGTATATATAAGCGAGTGTTTCGCATTCCTTTCAGATAACTGACAAGGGTCGCACGCGAGCGTAACTATAGCTCGCGGCCTACGAGCCTTACTCTAGCCTCCAAACCACTTAGACCCCTTGACTCCCGTATAATTCATATGCGAAGGACCCTGACTTACAGTCCCATATAAGAGAGAGAGAGAGAAAGAGAATGATGAAAGTGTACAATACCTTTAGAGTATTGATAGTCTTACCGATGGTTGCCACGTGGGTGACAGTTGATGTACCTAAAATATATTATCTACATATACTAATATGTTACTTATAAAAAGTACCGCACCTTCACTAATGTTCGTATACATTTTTTTGAAGGGGTATGCATTATTCTAAAATCAGGTTTTTTGTCTCAAAAATATAAAATCAAATAGTATTCTCATGCTTTTTAACACGCGATACTGATACCCACGTAAATCTATATCACAAATTAAAACGGTTCAAATTTCAAGAAGTTGAAATATTTTTTAAACTTTTGGATCAAATGATTCTTGTCCATTAGATTGGACCCTTTTCTTGAAATGTTTTTGAAAAATTTTAGTGGGAAATACTTTTAGTACTAAAAATGTATCTTTCAATGATTATTTTTAAGACTGTTCAAATTTCATGAAACTGAAATGTTATGAGAATTTTGGGAGTATTGCGCTCTTGAACATATAACACTAAACGAAAGAATTTCAAAAATCAGACGAGAATGTATATTAATTTAATTATTTGGAGATAGTGTCTGCAGGAAACGACTACACACACACACACACACACACACACACATGTATATATATATATATATATATTAGTTTGATCTAATATTTGTAGTTTTTATAATAATTGTAGTTTTTTTATAATAATCAATATTTGGCATAAGTTAAGTTTTATACATGCATGACAATATATGTCATTTGCACACATATCCAATCTCTTATAATGCCTTATCAAATATGTATTAAATATCCCTGCATCTTATCACGACTTATATTCGGCTCTAACCAAACATTTAGAACAAAAAAAATTATCATGACTTATTTCAGAGTAATTATTTCACAGTATATCAATTTTTATCATTTATCCAAACATGGCCTTGTAGTACATGTTATTCGGAGGATGATAAACAATTGTTGGCTCCCCAAATAGAGGATAGTAAGGTTTCTCAAAAAAAAATCTCTAAAAATAGAGGATAGTAAGAAACAATCAAGTGGTTGTAGCGTACCAAGGAAGATAGTATGAAACAAGCAAGAGGCTTGTATTTATTTGTAGATGTCAATTTAACTATCTCTACATCATGGGTATTAGATACTGGATGTGGATCTCACATTTGTCGAAATGTGCAGGATCTAAAGAGAAGTAGAAGATTGGCTAAAGGGGAGATAGACTTGCACGTTGGGAATGGAGCAAATGTTGCTGCATTGGTAGTGGGCGTGTGCGAGTTGTCTCTGCCTTCAGGATTAGTTTTAGATATAAATAATTGCTATTTTGTGCCTGCTATGAGCAGAAACATTATTTCTATTTCTTGTTTAGACAAGGAAGGTTTTATTTATTTCAATAAAGGACAATTTTTGTTCAATTTATTTTAATAATATTCACTATTGTAGTGCGCAATTATTTTATGGACTATATGTCCTTGATCTAAGCAATCATGTTTACAAAATTAATACTAAGAGGATTAAAATAAATGATTTAAATCCTGCTTACTTATGGCACTGCTGTTTAGGCCACATAAACGAGAAACGTGTATCTAGACTCCATAAGGATGGATATCTAGACTCATTTGATTTTGAATCATATGAGACATGTGAGGCTTGTTTATTGGGAAAAATGACAAAGTCCTCTTTCAATAAGAAAGGTGAAAGGACTGGTGAGCAATTGGCGCTCATACATACTGATGTGTGTGGGCCATTTGCCGCGCCTGCCAGGGGTATTTACGTCTACTTCATCACGTTTACTGATGATTACAGTAGATATGGATTTGTTTACCTTATGAAGGCCAAATATGAATCCTTTGAAAGGTTCAAAGAATTCAAGAGTGAAGTAGAGAAGCAACTTGGCAAAAGTATCAAGGCTCTACGATCGGATCGTGGAGGAGAGTACTTGAGCCAAGAGTTTGACGACTATCTTAGAGAGTGTGGGATCGTGTCCCAACTCACTCCACCTGGAACGCCACAATAGAATGGCTTGTCTGAGAGGAGGAATTGAACACTATTGGATATGGTTCGATCTATGATGTTTCAAACCGATCTTCCATTGTCATTTTGGGGCTATGCTCTATTAAGTGCAGCTTTCACCATTAACCGTGTTCCATCCAAATCAGTCATGAAGGCACCACATGAGATGTGGAGTAGGAGGCGTCCCACATTGTCGTTCATGAAGATTTTGGGCTGTGATGTCCATGTAAAGCGTTTACAATCAGATAAGCTAGGGCCAAAATCAGGTAAGTGTAAATTTGTGGGGTACCCTAAGGAAACTAAGGGTTACTACTTCTACAATCCAACCGAGAACAAAGTGTTTCTTGCTTAGTCTGGCGTGTTTCTAGAAAGAGAGCTTGTCTCTAAAGAAGCAAGTGGGAGGACTGTAGAAGTTGAAGAAGTTCAAGAACCACAAATCACTGAACAAACTTTGGAACATGAACCACAAGAGGTTGAGGAACAACCTGTTCAAGTAACACAAGAGCTTCGTAGATCTAGTAGAGTGCGCCAGGAACCCGAGAGGTATGGAATTCTCGTGACAGACTCTAGTGACACAATGCTCGTAGATCTCCTACTACCTATGAAGAGGCCATGAAAGGGCCAGACTCTCAGAAGTGGCTTGAAGCCATAAGATCCGATATGGAATCCATGTATACCAACAAAGTATGGACTTTGGTGGAACCACCCGAAGGGGCACGACCCGTAGGGTGCAAGTGGGTCTTCAAGAAGAAGATCGACATGGATGGTAATCTGATTACCTATTAGGGCCAAATTGGTGGCTAAAGTATTCAGACAGATTCATGGTATTGACTATGATGAAACCTTTTCACCAGTCGCTATGACCAAATCCATCCGAATCCTACTTGCCATTGTAGCATACTACAACTATGAGATTTGGCAGATGGATATCAAAACAACATTCCTCTATAGGAATATCCTCGAGGACGTGTATATGATACAGCCGGAGGGTTTTGAAGATCCGAAGCAAGCCAATAAAGTCTGTAAACTGCAACGATCCATTTGTGGATTAAAGCAAGCTTCTAGGAGTTGGAATCGACGTTTTGATGAGAGTTTGGCTTCATCAGAAATGAAGATGAGTCTTCTGTCTATAAGAAGGTTAGTGGGATCTCTGTAGCTTTTCTGGTCTTGTATGTAGATGACATACTACTCATTGGAAACGACGTTCCTATGCTGCAATCTGTTAAAGATTGGCTAGGAAAGTGTTTCTCAATGAAGACTTAGGGGAAGCAGCCTATATACTTGGTATAAAGATCTATAGAGATAGATCTAAAAGACTGCTAGGCCTAAGTCAAAGTACATATATTGACAAGGTGTTGAAGCGGTTCAACATGCAAGATTCCAAGAAGGGATTCTTGCCCATGTCACATGGAATTACTCTTTTGAAGAGTGGTTGTCCTTCCAATGAGATTGAGAAGGAGCGCATGAGTAGAATTCCCTATGCCTCGACCATATGATCTATCATGTATGCCATGTTATGTACTAGACCAGATGTGTCAAATGCCTTGAGTATAACAAGCAGATATCAATCCAATCCGGGTGAGAGTCACTGGATTGAAGTCAAGAACATCCTAAATTACTTGAGAAGAACTAAGGATGCTTTCTTGAAATTTGGCGGAGAGGAAGAGTTGCGTGTAAGGGGTTACACAGATGCAAGTTTCCGAACCGACATAGATGATTTCAGATCACAATCGGGATATGTGTTTTGCCTGAATGGAGCAGCGGTGACCTGGAAGAGTTCAAGCAAGAAACGGTGGTTGATTCTACAACAGAGGCAGAGTACATTGCTGCAAATGGCGCAGCAAAGGAAGCTGTTTGGATCAGAAAATTTGTTTCTGAGCTTGGTGTGGTTCCTAGCATTGCGGATCCAGTAGAGTTGTACTGTGACAACACTGGGGCGATTGCGCAATCAAAGGAGCCCTAATCACACCATAAATCCAAACAAGTGCTCATGAAGTTTCATCGTATTCGAGATATTATCGATAGAGGAGACGTTCGGATATGCAAGATTCCTACAGATGAGAATCTGTCAGATCCACTTACAAAGCTGCTTGTTCAGTGGAAGCATGAAGGGCACACTAGGAGCATTGGCATACGGGATGCATCAGATTGGCTCTAGTGCAAGTGGGAGACTGTTGGAATAGATGCCCTAGAGGCAATCTAGTTTAGTATGAACTTGTTTTTGGCTAGAACATTCATTGTACTATTTATTGGAGTTTTAATATAATGAAGTCCTAAGATTTACAATTGTGTTGTTTATCTTAAGTATCCCTAGTCTAATATAATGATTAATAGGACAATCATCTATAGACTAGTATGGGGTTGGATTGATATGGAGATATCATGATCAAACACATGGGTGTGCATTAAGGATAATGGCGCACTGGATTGACCCATCTCCGAGAAGGCCACATACATGTTATGTGAAGTCACGAGCGCTTCTCGTGGTGACAACGGTATTTTCATCCTTAGACTTGAAGTCACTAGATTATCTAGTTGTGGATTATTGTGATTTTGGTAGTGTCAAACGCTACACCGTAACTGGGTAGATATAAAGGCGTGTACCGGATACTATAAGAAGCAAGCTTAGAAGTCGTAGTAGACGTAGATAGAATTTTTCCCTCCCACATAACGGGAGAAAATATCCGAGGCCACTCAAGGGATAGTGCTTATGCAATGCCTCGCCAGACTCAAATAAATCAATATAGGATATTGATGTTATTTGCACGGATAAGGCTATTCCCATGATCGAGAAACTATGGATTGGATATACGATTGTGACTTGTATCTCTCGTGTCCAATCCGGATATGGAGACAAAGGGATGTGACAATTACTTGCACAAGGTTTGTCGGATGACTATTCTATTAGTTGGCTAGAATGGATGTCTTGCTAGAGACCGCTCCATATTAGCAAATTGTTGCTACCAGTTAGATAGAACCTATGGGATCACACGCTAGATAGAGTTGACTAGATTTGGGAATTACTTAATGTAATTAATTAATTATAAGGATCACTTTGCAACACCTTGCAAACTTAGTAGGACTAATTTGCAAGGAAGGGGCTAAACCGAATTCTAGTAGGACTAGAAGAGGGTCTTCAGATAGTTGAAAATGATTTGTTCGACTATATAAAGGATGCTCCTTCCTTCCTTCCCATACTTATGAAACTATTGTTCATAACTTGAGTGGGAGAGAACAAAGGAGAGAGAGCAAGCAACAAGAGGGCCGAACTCGACCCCCTTGCGCCGCCCCCTACCCGTCGGCCAACAAAGGAGGTCGAAACCTCCTTGTTGCCTTGTGTTGTGTGATTTATTATTCCTCTTACTCCGGTCCAAGCTAGCACAAAGGATAAGGAAGATCTAGATCTCAACTCTAGGCGTGGATCAACCGTAGAGACGTGACACAATTCGCATTACAAGTCATCACAGGAGAAACCCTAAGGTGTGTAACATGATTCTTCCTTTACCATCGTTATGATTCTCTTCCTGTGATCCTTGGAGGGTATTGAATGGATAAATTATCTTTTTCCGCTGCGTATCCATGATCAAAACCCTACAGTGGTATCAGAGCCATAGTCGTAGAACATAGACGTGGTTTATGTGTTACGTTTTGATAGTTTTACACTTTAAATTTATTGTTTATCGCGTAAAACGGACAAATCAAGCATATGATGCAATTTTTCAATATTAAAACAAAACAAGACCTAGTTTTTGCATTAGATGCATGAGTTAGTGTGTTTGAGAAATTTTAGGATCTTAGATCTAGGGTTTAGGCACCAATTTGGAAACTAGTTTCAAATTTGGAAACTTTTTGGACTTGGGTATTGAAATGAGAAACGAACCAAGGGTATTGAAATGAGAAACACCTACTTGACTGCAAGAAGGGAGAAAAGAATGTTGAGACGTGCTCAAAAGTGTTCAGGTTTTTTCGTGCGAGCAATTGAAAAGTCTCAGTACGAAGTCCGCAGTAATGACCTGAAAACTCATATAGTGGACTTCGGGCCAGGACATTGCCTCGGAACTTGCACATGTAGCGCATACTAAAAAACTTGTTTCTGTGTCTACATGTGTGTTCTTGTGCAACAGAACTCAATAATCTTAACCGTTACAATGTCAAGTACGATTTTGAGGTCATGTACGATCACACCAATGTGTTCTATTCACTGGACTACTACAAGAATGCCTATGTTGGGAAAATTCAGACTCCTCCCAACCCAGCAACGTGAGACATAAGCGATGTACCTGCACACATAGGAAACTTCCGCCCACTTCCACCGAAAAGTGGTGAAAGTTGGGAGGCACGAGGAGAAAAGACACAAGACAATCGTCGAAACCGTACGTGAAAAGAAGCGAGGAACGGGAATGTATGGATGTAGCCAGCGCCATGTAAAAAGGGCATACCAAAAGGAGTTGCCCTCATTTACCACGTTGACGTTGTTATACAAGTCGTTGTACGTTCATTATAATCTCTAGCTTGCAACTTCTTCCAACGATTTTTTTTGCGCAGACGGTATATCTTTTGTATCCAAATTATGACGTCTTGAAAACAAGCAAATTCATCACAATAAATTATGTCCCTTCATCTACCCAATTTCTACATCTATAAAATGGCGCTAAATCATCTCCCCCACAATCATCCCATCAATGGACAAAAGTAGCCCACCGGAGGAGTTAGAGAGAGAAGTGAGTGAAGAAGATGAAGAAGAGAAGACAAATGTAGAAGACGAAATTGAAAAGCAATAAGACGATGAAGATGCAGATGCATATGAAATTGTATATGCACCAAGATAGGGTTCGGAAACCACTGAACTCTCAGATGAAGAAGAACACCAAGACTGGAGGTGGGACACGACTTGCTCTTCTTCACCGGAGAAGACACCAAATAAGAGAAAGAGAGATGAGAATGATGAGAGTGATGAGGACCCCGATGTCTTCCCCTAGGATGTAAAAAAACCAAAATTATAATGTTTTTAAGTTTTTTTTAATGAAATGCATGTTTTTTTTCATTTTTTGTTCAATCTTAACTGCTTTGTGTCTGTGGTGTATGAAAAAAACACTGTTTCTGAGTCAGACGAGAGATCACTCGTCCCAGTATTCATACCTCCTCTCAGTCTCAATATGGTAATATACTGAGACGAGCTGGACTCTCGTCCCAGTGTATTGCTAGACTAAGATGAGCAGTTGAAACTGAGAAGAGCAATGAAAATTGGGACGATTATAAACTGAGACGAGCAATGTACTGGGAGGAGGAAAGAAGTCTCACGTCGCAGTTGTTAAGAAGAGAGAAGAGAGAGAGTGAACTGTAAACTGTGTCGTTTTTTTTTTCAAAATGAGGTTAATTAAGTGAAAATTAAATTAGTTACACTTGTTAACCTAATGTAAGATCAACAAATGAACGTAAGTCAATAGAGGGTATTTTTCAAAGACCAATTCGCCAGACGGGTAGCACCTCAATTTCTTACTTCAAATTTTGTTTAATATATGCTACATTTAATACCAACGCGCACATAATAGTTTCACATCCTTTTAAGAAGAAGATTCACACCACATTTAATACGATTGCGCACATAATAGTCTCACATGTTCTTCATAACACGTCTCAAGAAGAAAATACATGCTACATTTAATGTGAACTCGCACAAATAGTCTCACATTTTTATCATATGCTACACTTAATCCGAACACGCATATAATCGTCTCACACTTTCTTCATAACACGTCTTAAGAAAAAGATTCATGCTATATTTAATACGAAGCGCACATGGAAGTCTCACATTTTTTTCATTACACGTCTCAAGAAGAAAAGTATGGTGTGGCAAATTTTATGTGCGCGGAAGGAATAAAATCTACTCCTATTAAACTTCGTTCACAATAATCTAATACACGTCATACTACATTGATTCTTAATTTTGAATACTTCCTCGCTTCCATTTATGTTACCCCAAGAATAGCCAGTTGTATAGCCTCACTTAGATAGGGGATAAAAGAGATGTATAGTTTGTAGCTCCTGCTCCCTATTCCGTGTTTGAGCGTATGGTATGAGCAGTTACTAAACTCACTTTTTAGTCCCTACCATATTTTTTTGTTTACAACCATATACCCAACATGACAAAGGAGAAGACGTCATGGAATAGTAAACATAGTTAGTAAAATACAGTACGAAAATAAAATGTAGTATGATATATATGTAAGAGTATTATAAAATCTTTTGTCAAAAGTATGTTACTAAAAAAAAGTGCTAAAAATACGAGATAAGCATGATTCGAGTATTCAAAAGTTGCAAGTGTAAAAAATTGTAGGTAGTTATTAATTCGTGAATTAAAATACGGGCTCGTTTCTTAGAATTGTAGTAATGGCATATAGTGTGTTCTTTATGTCCTATATTGCCATATTTTTATCGTTTCTTTTGAATATTTTGACTTAAGTTGTAAAGTGTGAACTCTTTTAATTTTAATTATGATAATTTTATTTATTGACTCATATACTAACATATTTTTATTCAAAACTATACTAACTAATGTACTTATTAAAATAATTTCAAACAAAATATGATAATAATATAAAAAGTACCGCACCTTCACTAGTGTTAGCTAGTATGCATTTTTTTTTTTTTTTTGAAGGGGGTATGCATTATTTTAAAATCAGGTAGTTTGTTTAAAAAGAATCAAATAGTATTCTCTATGATTATTAACACGCAGACACTGATACACAGGTAAATCTATATCATAAATTAAGACGGTTTAAATTTCAAGACGCTGAAATGGTTTTTTGAACTTTTGGATCAAATTAATGAATCTCGGTGATTAGAGTGAACTCTTTCATAGAAATATTGTTGAAAAAGATTAGTGGGAAATACTTTTAATACTAAAAGTTTATCTTTCAATGATTAGTTTTTAAGACGGTTCAAATTTCAAGAAACTGAAATGTTATGAGAATTTTGGGAGTATTGCGCTCTTGAGCATATAACACTAAGCGAAAGCATTTCAAAAATCAGACGAGAATGTATATTGATTTAATTATTTGGAGATAGTGTCTTCCGGCACGGACTATATATATATATATATATATATATATATATATATATATATATATATATATATATATATATATATATATATATATATATACACATACATATGTATATATATATATATATACATATGTATATACATATACATATTAAATCATATGTATATATATACATATGATCTAATAGAGGATAGTAAGGTTTCTAAAAAAAAAAAAAAAATCTCAACAAAACAGAGGATGGTAAGAAACAATCAAGTGGTTGCAGCGTACCAACGAAGAACCTCCCTTACCAATAAAAGGAAACGCAAGAGAGAAAGATCCAAGTGAAAAATGGGATGATCGTCGTGATTAGTACCACTAGTTCGAAAATGTAACGGAAACCCAAATTCAATCTCGGCGGTTGGATACATATCTAAGCTGACCCAACAACATCATCATCATTATGCACCTTCGCTCTTCTCCCTGAGAAGAACAAAACAAAATCGCCTCTCTAAACCCCACCACCAACCATCTTCTCACTCACAGACCTAAACATCGACCAATGCAGATGAGAGACGACGCCGGCAAATCGCCTTACCTACCACCCTCCCAATCCTCCTCCGCCGCTGCTGCTGCCATGTTCGGCGATCAAGGTTTGGACTAAAACCCACATCAAATTGATCTATAAATCGATCTTCTGATGTGGGTTTGATCTTGATTTCTCCGATCTTTGATTAATTTTTCTGGGTTTCTTCTGCAGGTGGGTTGTTCGGGAACAGCCTCCTGACTGAGTCGCTGGACTTGGAGGTCAGGACTCTGCTGGTGGCGAGAGAGAAGGAGAAGATGAAGATCAGGGAGGAGATCTTGCAGGGTGCGCTCTTGCGGCGGCGAGAGCTCGAGGCTGAGGTGATCTCCGAGTTGCTGATGGAGACGGATGAGCTCAAGCGCCGCCGCAACGCCGCCGCCGGAGAAGGGTTGTCGATGCTGGACACCCAGTTTCCACCGCCGGAAGTAAGGGCGGCTCCGCTGTCGAGCAAGCGTGAGATGTTCGGGTTGGGAGTTGATCGTGGGATGAGTCGGGCGGAGGGAGCTGCCGGAGAAGTTCCATTTCAGAGGCAGCCAGGAGCTGCAACTGCTGCTGCTGCTAAACCAAGCAATGAAGGTCCTAGCAAAGGACATGTTATATCATTGGTGAGTCTTTGAAAATCTAACTATATTTTTATATTGTTTTTGGTTCGGTTTATGTTTATACCTAGGACACACACTGACACTGACACAGCTACACGTGATGAAAATAGTGGGTCTAGTGAATAGTTATGATACCGCGATTTTGTTAGATTGGGCTTATTGTTCGTTGCATTACTCTACTCATATTTAAGTGGATTTGGTTCATTAAATGTGTTGCAACCATTATGAAATCGTCGTTTCTATTTTGATGTTTTGAGTGTGCGCATTGGTGAGGATGTAGTGCCCTGAGAGCACGGATTGTGCGCTATTATTAATAAGAGAAATATGAAAAGTTGCTATTTTGATTAATTTCTTTCTCTTGAAATGATAAATTTTGTGTTAGATTGTATGAAAAACAGAATTTCAATCATGATAGAAAACTTGTGAAATTTTATGTTGTCGTTTATCCTCTACATGTATCGGTTAGAAGATTGATCATGAGCGGCCTACCTATGTGTGTTTGAATTTTGGCGGTTTGCAAATGACATGTTGTACTATTGGTGAATCTTTTATTAATAAGAGAAATATGGAAAGTTGCTACGTTGATTGATTTCTTTCTCTTGAAATGGTGAATTATGTGTTAGCTTGTGTGAAAAAATAAAATTTCAATCATGATAGAAAACTTGTGAAATTTTATGTTGTCATTTATCTTCTACACGTAGAGATTAGAAGATTGATCATGAGCGGCCTACTTGTGCTTGTTTGAAACTTCGCGGGTTTTTTTTTTTTTTTTTGTCAAAGAATCTTCGCGGTTTGCAAATGACAAGTTGTACTATTGGTGAATCTTGAAAATAATTCTTAAAATTGGCTTATAGTCTTCATTTCCCAAGATTGTTTGGCTATGTCCCATACGTAGGACACACACTGACGCTGACATAACTGCATTTGATGAAAGGTAGGGATCTTATAGAATTATATGGGATTATTTGATGAGAGCAATTGATCTTAAGCGGCATAACTACACTTGTTTGCATATTAGCATTTAGAAAACGACAAGTAATACCAATGACGAGTCTTGAGAATCCATTTTTTTTAAATTGACTTACTATCTTTACATTTTTAAATTTGTTTGTCATATTCTTACACACGCTGACACTGAACGTCTACAAGTAATGAAAAAGGAGGATCTTCTAGAACCTTTTATTTATTTAATACAGATTGATACCATTCTCTTGAAAACGGTGAAAGTTGTTAGACTGTGACAAAAACAAAATAACAATCATACAATAATGAAAGAAGACTCATGATTGGTTTTTTGTCGTTATGTTGTCGTTTATTCCGTCAATTGTATTGGTTAGAAGATCAATTAATCATGAGCAAATCACGTAAACGTGTTTGAATCTTAGCGGTTAACAAGGGATAAGTTATAATATTAGTGAGTTTTGAATACCCAACATATTTAAATTGACTTATAGTCTCCATTATCCAAGATCATTTGACCATGTCCATACTTAGGACACACACAGTGACACTGACACAGACACAGCTACACGTAATCAAGGAAATGATCTTCTAGAATTATGTGGAGTTATTTGATCTGGGAGCAATTGATCCTGAGTTGCCTACATAAGCTTGTGTGAATCTTAGCTTCTTATTCACATAAATATTAACATCATTGCAATGCTGCATAGAGGATTATCTCTAAGGAAGGTTTTAGTCAACTAAATACATTTTAACACAGGAGAGCAGCCAGCCTTGGCTTTAGCAGAACCCAAATTGTAAATTTTTGAAATTCTTTCTAATAATATTACACCAGAGTTCTTTTCCAAAGCTAACACCCCACCCCAACTTGGCAAGAAGAGCCAGGTTCAGAAATCTAGCCTTTTTAACACGCATACCACATTTCTCTTTAGATAGACAAACAAAGTCCCAATTAACAAGTTGGATTTTCCTCTTCTCTGTCGTGTCACCCCAAATAAAATTCCTGCAAATTTTATTAATATTTTTGTACACACTAACGGGGAGGGGTATAACATGCATACTATAAGAAGGAAATTGAACAAGGACACTTTTACAAAGCACCACTCTCCCTGCAACGGGAAACATTTTACTTTTCCAACTCGAGAGCTAAGATTCATCTTGGCGATGATATCAGCAACATTATTCTTATTAAAGGTAAAGTAATACAATTGGCGAACCTTGAAAGTTCAGATATATTTTGAAATGACTTATAGTATTTTACTTCTTTCAAATTTATTTGTCATTTTCATACTTAAAACACACACTGACATTGACACATTTATATGTAATGAAAAGGGGTATCTACTTTTTATAATCTCCTAGATTTTATGTTGAATTATAAGATACAAAGTTGAGATCTTGATTGATTCTTTCCCCTTGAAAATGGTGGAAGTAGTGTTAGATTGAGTGGAAAAAAAAACTAAAATCATGAAAGAAGACTCGTGAAATGGTATGTTGTCATTATGTTGTCGGTTATCTCTCCAATCGTAGCGGTTAGCGGTCAATTGATCTCGGGCAGCCTTCCCTATGCATGTTTGAATCTTAGCGGATAGCAAACGACTAGTTATATCATTGGTGAATCTTGAAAATCCAACTATTTCTTTAAATTGGCTCATGGTCTTCCTTTTTCCAAGATTGTTTGGCTCTGTTCATACCTACCTCGCACATACTGACATTAATACATCCACATGTAATGAAGGAATGTGATATTTAAGAATTAGAGTAAAACCTCGATAACCAATTGAATTACAATTCTATGGATATAGCAGAAAAAGTACCTTTAACCTAATACATCCAAGAATAAACCTCTGTTTCTCTAAAAACCCAAAAAAAAAACCCCTCGGAAACTCAATTCACAACGGACAAAAAGGATAACTATAGAAAATAGCAACTAAGTCAAATGGCTTATCATCTCTTTAACAATCGAGTTGGTCTACTTCTTCCTTTGTTCAACTCAAGAGACGCTTCGAAAGTTTAATGATTCGAGAACTCGGGAAGGAAGCTTCTAGCTCCCTCGTCTCACTCAACAACCAAGACGGAATGAGTTACAATTTTGATAAGCAAATAACCTTGTAAAATGAATATTTTTTTGCGGTCCCCATTTTGACAAAGGGGCTAAATGAATAACCTCGTTAAATGCATTAAAGATTTATATTTTCAATCAATAAAGACCCCATGTAGATACAAAATAATAATCATTAAAATTTATAATATATATAAATATATATATATAAATATATATATATACTAAAAAATCCAATCAATAATTTTCATACAATAAGTCAATTATTCACACAAAACAACGCTCAAAGTTGTTTGCGTTTTCCTTGTACCAAAATGTATCCCATCGTAAGATCCAAACCAAACTTTTCCTTCACTCATGCATGCATTTTCTTTTGCGTATAACTTGAATGTTCCTCTTATGCTCACATATGAATCTCCTTATTTGGTCTGTCAAAGTCGATTTTGTTGATGGTTTTGACTTGTGATTGGAAGCCACCAATTTGAATATTAACAAAGATATTGTATCACCAAGACTTTAAAACTATATGTATAGTTTGAAGTGTGGGTTAGGTACATTTTCTAAGACTCTAAGCATTTGATACATGCATTCTTATTAGTAGTTTCAGATATGCATACTAATTACAATAATTTACTTAGTCTACATACGTACAACTCTTTTGAGTTTCATCGATTGCATTCTAAGAACATTTGTACATTAGATGTAAAATAACTAATCATAGGAGAAAAATGTAAATGTGAAAGAAAAAAACAATCAACCGAATAAAAATTTATTTATCGATAAATGAATTATATATTTATTTATCAATAAGTAAATAATCTCAATAAGTATATTTATTTATCAAAGTTGTGGTTTAACTTGTCGCGTAATTGTCCTTTAGGATTGAATAGATATAGTAATCTGGAACATTGTTTGGGACCAGCTTAGTAATCCATTTTGATACTCATTTAGGATAAGAGAGTCAATGAGTGTCGCCTGAGCCTATGAAAGTGTATGGTGCATATTTTCCTAACTCTCGTCGCCTTTGTTCAAAAATTATGCTAGTTTGATGTTGCTGATTATTGATGTCATCATGGTATGTTCTTAGCATATGTGTAAACGATGTATGTGCCATCACATATATTCAGAGCCTATCCACCACAAAAGCTCGAATGAACTGTTTTGTTGTTCTAAATATAGATGCCCTAATGGTACTGAGCTAGGTAGGATTGGTCAACTTTATTGTGAAAAAACCCTTGGCCTTGGGGTTTGTGCAAAAACACTCAAGAACAAAGAAGAATAAACCAGAGAAGGATACCCAAAAAAGACAGAATCCATTGAACAACCGTAAGGCTCTTAATTGTTTGAATTAGGTAACTTAGAGTTTCATTTACCCTTGATATACAGAAGAAACCAACGGTCAAAATGATCCTCATACATTGAGTTAAATGACAGCATGTGCGTCACTCTTTCTCTTATTTCATTTTTCGTCCTTCATTTATTGTAAGCTTAGGTAGTGGAAGGGGCGCAGTTAAATGTTGAAGATGACTATAAACATCTGAACAAGTTTTACCCGGAGAGCTCATACTCAGATGTGTGATCATTAGGGCACCCATCCGCTCTAGGTAATGCCAGTCCTTCACAGTGAACTCAAGGTGCAATTGCACTTTTGTAGGAGATAATGAAAATGGAGTGGGCTTCATTACTCCATTTTATTTATGTTTTGGGTTATGTGAATATCCTTTTTTCTTTCCTGAGTTTAGACCACATATAATACTGCTTCTTACTCCTGTATTGTTTTTGTCTGATACATTGGTGTTTAAGGATGTTTAATATATTGTGGAATGTATTATATTTTTAGAAAATGCAGTATGTTTGCCTAATAGTAGAAAAAACTCGCCACATTAGAGGTATTGATATGAGGCGTTTGTTTTAACCTATAAAAAAAGATTCAACAAACATAGATTTTGTAAGCAGTTTGACCACGCCATTCGAGGGGAATAGACATTGCATGGACCTTTTTTTAAGACTTACACATTACATGAACTTGGTTAATTCTTGATTAATTGAGTTTTTGGGGAGCCTTTTGAACCCTGTTACCACCATTTAGTTACTTGCTATTTGGATCAAATACTTCATCAGACTGCTGAATTCATCTTTCAAGCAAACTCTAGCTTTTATTTTCCCTATACCACAGGGTCATTCTTATGTGCTTCTTCCCTTTCTCCTTGTAATGCATTTTATCCAAAACCTTCTAGTGAGAATAGATTTCTTTTGCTCGTGATTCTTTATGATACAAGTCTCTTCTCTGGCATTACTGTGATAAGATTCTCAAGTAATAGAAACGAAATGAAATGGTAATGAATTAGAATTAGGTGCAACATTCGACCTCTTATCCCAATTCAATTACTGGTAAATCTTCATTTGAATCAGCTGTAATTACTCTTATTTGTACTATTAGATTGCTATACTTTTTTCTTCTTGTCGTCGTTGATAGTGGTTATTTATTCGATGCAGGCTAAGCCTACTACTCATATGGCTACTAGTGTTGCTCCTGCCAAGCGCAAATTCGAAACCCTAATAATTAAAGGTGTTGATAACAACTCCCCTTCTGCGGACAACAACGCAAACAGAAACCTGAATGTGGAGTACAAGTGTAGACTATGCCAGGTAACTGCCACCTGCGAGCAAGGTCTTGTGGAGCATCTCAATGGGAAGAAGCACAAGTCAAAGGAGTCAAGGGAACATGCTCTCTCCAAAGGCGGCAGCAGCACATCAGCCAGTGGTGATGATGCAGGAGGCCATTCCCAGAAGAAAATGTCAGGAAACTCAAGTGAACAGATTTTTCAAACTACTAACAATGAGAATGGAGTCACCGCTGAGGATTCTAAAATGGTGAACGTCGATGTTGATAATGATGATGATGATGAGGAGGAGGAGGAGGAGAGTGAAAAAGAGATGCCGGCTGAGTTTAGGAATTATTTTAAGTGCTGGTGCGTGATCTGTAGCATTGGGACTGTGAACAAGTCGTCGATGGATGCACATTGCACTGGGAGGACACACAGGGCTAATTTGCTTAAAAATGGCGGTGGTCTCATTACTATAAAGAGAAAGCCTAAGAATGCTAGGTTTGGCGGCGATGGGAACAAGATGAGTGGAGAAATAGAAGGAAAGGTGACTGATGCTGCTGAGCAGAAAAAGTGATGATGCTGATGAGAAAGGGATCGTCGGATGGGAGTGTTGTGAGTGGGAGCGCATGAATTGCTTAATCTTCTTCTTCTAGAGCTTTTTTCTTCCCATCTTAGAGTTTCTCTATAATATCTATACCTGCTTTAATTAAATTTTATTTTGATGGTTTGTAAACTTGGAACATGAGCCTGAATTCAAAGGGCTCAAAGATTTCTCATACATGTTTAAGACAGTTGCATGATCATATCCTTATTTTCAGACAAATTTGGCTTTGTTATTTGGTACTAGTAGTTTTGTTATTTGAAAATTTTAGTTTCGTATGATGACATAGACTAGAGTCTCCTGTATGAAGATTGAGAAATATCGCAGTTCACAAAAATGAGCCTGTTGGTGGAGTTCTAACCTTAAGGCTTGTTTGGGTAAAGTATAAGAAAGGTGTGTATATGGCATATGGATTGTATTAAATGTGAACATGGTGCTTATGCGGTACACAAACGCGGTACATGAGACAGCATGTATAATTTGCCCATATACATACCTCCTTATTGTAATACCCCGTATTTAAGTTAGGGTTTATTTGGTCATTTCGAAAAAATATTTAAGAATTTCAAGAAATTTGTATTTAAAACTTATTCTTGACTTATTCTTGGTTTTAAAGTATAAGAGAGTTATTTGACATTTACGATAATCTAAAATGGTATTTTGAGTTATTTTGTAGTTTTAGAAACTTGGATAATACTATATGAAACCCATGTGTATATTTAGGAGATACTTGTAGTTTAAAAATAATGATTTTGATATTTATATAAAAAGTTGTTTATTTTAAATTATTTGGAAAATTTCTAATTTGTGAAAATTAACTTTTATGTGTTACCTATTAATTGAAAATTATATTTTCACCCCTCAACTTTTAGCTTTCACATTTCTACCCCAACTAGCAATTCATCTATTAATTATTTATACTCAAGTCCCCCTCAATTATTTTTGGTCAACTCTACTAAAATATGGAGATTTTATTTTTACAAGCATATTTCAATTTTCTCTACTACTACATCAAGCACATCACTCCCATCTCCATCAACTCCATCAACTTTCACTACTACCTACCCACATGTATGTACATTATCATGTGGATTCTTCACCACCAACCTCCACCATCAACTTCATTGCTTCTATTCTCATTTCTTTTCATTTTCTCTCTTCAAGAACACTCAAATACTCTCTCATCTCTCTCCAAAAACTCTATTCCCGGTTTTGGAGGAACACTTTCACTAAACACCATCAAATCTTCATTTTCAAGCCTCCAAAACATGAAAAACTTTAGTCCAAGCATAGTATGATCATGGAGGGGAGTTATTTCATCATTCTTCTCAATAATTGAAGGCCAATTTCACTCTTTTCATCCCCATCTTCCTGAATCTTGGGGTAAAATTTTCTTCTAGCCTTCAATTCATTCTTGCATGTCTATGTTTAGCTTTGATTGATCAAAATCCATCTTTGATTTCTTCATTTCCAAATTTAATTCTTCATTTTCTTGTCTTGATCATGACTTTGATACTTGAATGTTCTCTATTTCATGGAACTCACACTAAAACTCATATGCACTTTGTAAATTTCTTGGTAGTTGCACTTGCATGTCAAGAATATTTTCATAATCTGCGTCAAGAGCATCTGAAAATCTTACTTCATGTCTAAAATGGTGTTATTTGGGTTAAAATCGAGTCTCCATAAGTTGCATGTATCATTTGAACCAAACTTGTTGATTTTTGGAAAATTTGCATATTTTTACAATCTGACCAGTTTGTGAAAAACGTACATTATCTCTAAATTTTGTCTATGTGGAATTTTTAACTCTTACATATTCTTAAAGTAGACTTAAAGAGGGTCATTTTTAAAGAAAATTCAACTCCATATCCTTTTCGGTTAGGGAGATGTGCTCATTCTAAGTTGCATGTTTTCTAAAACTCTGTTTTTGGACAAGTTTTATAATTTTTGTTAAAAATCTCATTTCCAGAAACTTATGGCACCAAATCTTTCTTGTGATGAAACTAGACACATAGGGTATTCATTCTGGAGAAGATGGGCATCTTTCATATTCTCCAAGTAGTATTAATTGTTCTTTAAAGTTGAAACTTTCTTCCAAACTTGTCTCTGCATAGCAGTGTTTGTTATTTTTGTAACTTGAGTTTTATAATAGATATGCATTATTTTCTTGGTGTTTCTGAAAGTAGACACATGTAGGTTCATCATAAATTAATTTCAAAATTTTATGAGATGATTTGATATGGTAAATATGGCTGCAAAGTCAGAGCTACAATTCTGTCCAGAATTGTAGTTTCACATTTGTTAGAAAACTTGAATTTTTGAACTTCTAGGTGTTTTGTTGGACTTGTTTTGATAATTAAACATCATTATATGTGCATTAGTAAAATTTATGACTATGTACATGTAGGTTTGCATTTTTACTATGCATGTTTAAATTGGTTATAACGAGTACGTCATACGTGTGATTGTAGACATCGACCCCGTAGGAGAGAGCGGTTGTCGTCGGAGTGCTAGGCTTAGTTTCTTGATTTTTATTGTGCTTCATCTCAGTGGTAAGTACATATGTACGACCTTTTCATATCAAAATGTGCGTACATGTTTGATGTTTCAAATGAATGCTTGTTATATGAAAAAGTATGAGAATGCATGTTTTCCACTCGAATGTTGTTAAACTATTTTATTCATCTCCTTTGAGAACTCTCGGAAATTACTTGTGAAATGTTGATATTCTGATTCTGGTTATGTGAAAGAGAAGAAATAAAATACCTCTAATAGACTTAGGACGATGTACAGAGTACTTTTGTTAAAGGGAGGCGTCAAGCGATCCTCCATTTTCTTATGGCTAAGACCATTGAAGCAATGCTTCTTATTTATTGGTTAGAACGTTAATGTTCACAAATTCGCCCCCGATGAGCCAAAATGTATCAAGATATTGAGTTCATGGGGTTTATAGAGCTATAGAGTGCTACTTATACTTGTAAGGGTCACTACGGTATAGGGGTGTCGACACTTAAGGCCTTTTAGCTAATGTTATGAGTGGGGTTGACGAATGGGCTCCCTTAACGCTCGGGTGAAATAGGGTTTGATAGACCCTAGAAGGAACCCTTAGTGATTATTTCGTGATCCCTCTGTTTACATCGATCCTGCTGGTGGCTCTGGACATGCCTCAGCTAAATTAAACTGTTGATTGAAGTCGAAATTAAAAATTGACTACTTTATTAATGTTGTTTGTGGCTCTGTATTGCTCTAATCAATTGAAATGATTTGAAATTTTTTGGCTACTCATGAACTAATTTATTCTCTTAAATGGAATTGTTTACCCTGGATATGTTACCAACTACTCGTGGTTTCTCAATGTTATTAAATTGAGAGGTTTTGTTACTCGGCCAGTTGTTCCAAATTCTCCAACATGATAGTTATACTGTTTAAATCTTTTGATTTGTTTCAACTCATGCTTCCGTGCGACTCGTTGCTTTACATGTCGTAGTATGTATTTACTCAGTTTTTACAGATCATTTCTTCAAAATTGCATCGGCTTTTGCCATTTTAAAACCGCAGGTCATCAATCAAGGTTGGGGAATGGGAACGTGAATCGAGACAAAGCTGCGTGCTTTAAGTTAGATCATTTAGAATATCACACACTTTTTGTTTATTTACTTTTTTTGTAGACTTATTTCGACAAGATTTGTTGTATACACTAAACGAAATGTAATCTTAATAGCATAATTCTACTTTTGGTTATCGATTGTCTCTTTAACCCTGAACCATGATCCCGGGTTGTTTCACTTATACCTTACCCAAACAAGGCTTAAAGGTAATGATCTCAGTCTTGGACACTGGAATCCTGAACAACCACCTGGAAGTGCCATGTTTGTCAACAATGACAATATCATAGATAGTCAGACGCATAACCACATTTGTGTGTCAGACATTTACTGCAATACATATCAAGTAGGTACGTAGTCAGAAGCTCGGAGAGTAACTCAATAGTCTAGTGGGTGATATTTAAGACTTAAGGGTTTGCTCCCCTTGACCGTTTGCTCCCCTTGAGGTCTCAGATCCAAAATCCCATGGCAACCAATAATTCTTGGGTAATCGGAGTGCGCGCAAACTGGTCTCGGAGGTCTTATATCCAAAATTCCACGGCGACCGATAATCTTTGGGTCACCGTGAATTTTGTCGAAGTGAGCGCAAGCTGGCCTGTAGGACTCAGATCCAAAATCCCACGGCACGGCCATCTCCCTCAATGATCGGAGAAGGCATGCGTTAATGATCACTCGATTTAATCAACTTTTAGACTAGCTTTTATGTATGTCGCTCTACAGCTCACTGTGGTTCTGAACATCTGCATCATAAAACACACCTATCGTGTTTGACTTTATCATATTAGTCATATAGACATATACGGCTACTGTGTCAAAGGATGATGCCAACAGAATATTCATGGTGCCATGAAAATTTCTCTCTGAAATCTCTAGTGAGAGAAAGTTGTGAGTCGTTTCCCTTCTTTCTGTCATCTAGTGTTTCCACCGGTGCTGGTGCTGTACCGGAGTCTTTTCAGATCTCCGTTTTGTTTCTATTTCGTTTCTCTGGGTCGGTGCTAAGAGATTTGAGTGTCTCTTAGGTTTGTGGGGGGCGGCGAAGATGGAAAACGGCGATGGTTCGACGAAAGAACTCTCGCTGGAATTGGAAGATGATGTTCATACAATCAAGAAATTGCAGGGAGCAACTTTGGTGGGGAAGCTCACTGCGAGTAAGCCATACAAACAACAACTAATTCATAACATTTCGGCTGGTATGTGGAATCTAAAAGCTGATGAATTGAGGGTTGTCTCCTTTGGAGAAAATAGTTTTATTTTCCACTTTAAATACCAGAAGGATTGTCAGAGGATAACGGAACAGAGTCCATGGACGATTCATAATCAACTCCTGATTTGCAAAGAGTGGCAAAAAGGGAAGAGATTAGGGGATATTGATTTCACAACATGCCCGTTTTGGGTCCAAATTCATGGGTTACCTTTGGAGAAAATGTCCATCGATAATGCTAAGAAGGTTGGGAGGCATATTGGAGAAGTGCTATCGGCGGAGAAGGAGGACGCATAGGAGCTTATTATTCGTCCGTATATGAAGGTAAGGGTTCTGGTAAATCTATCAAATCCTCTACCAAGAGGATTCAATTTAAATGGATATGGTCCAGAACCGATTTAGATACACTTTAGCTATGAGAAATTACGGGATTTTTGTTATAATTGTGGACGAGTGGGTCATGATCGGAGACTCTGCCGATTTGATAGAACGGTTAAAACAGGAAGCAGGGATTATGGCCCTGACTTAAGAGCGACTTCTAAGACTGAGTTCCGGAAAGCAAGAAATTAGCCAAGGACCTTGATCCAGAATCGACCGGAGAAGAAGCTCGATTCCGTCAGTCGGTGGCGCGTTGGGTGAGGAGTGGCTGGCGACGGGAGCGCGTGGAGGATTTCGCAAATACAGAGGAAGATGCGAGCACGTCTTGGGAATCGAGCACAGCCACTGAGGTGGTGACTGTAGGGTTTTGATTCATGGATGCGCAACAGAAACAATAATTAACCATGAAAAACCCTCCAAGGATCACAAGTCAAGAGACATAACGATGGTAAAGGAAGAAATCAATTAACACACCTTAGGGTTATCCTTTGATGACTTCAAACGCGAATTGTGTCACGTTCTCTATAGTTGATCCACGCCTAGAGTTGATTTCTAGATCTCCCACTCCTTGGTGCTAGCCCGGAAAGAGGAAGAGGAAGAAGAATCACGCAAAACGAGACGTACCAAAAGAGGTTCGGCCTCCTTTGGGGCCGACAGGGACGGGCGGCGAGCAATTGCTTGCTTGCTCTCTCCTTTTGTTCTCTCCTACTCAAGTTATGATCAATTATGAACATAAGTGTGGGAAGGAAGGAAGGAAGGTCATTTATATAGTCCAACAACTCCTTTCCAACTACCTAAAGGACTTATTCTAGTCCTACTAGAATTCAAATTAGTCCCTTCCTTGCAAATTAGTCCCTACTAAGTTTGCAAGGTTTTGCAAAGTGATCCTTCTAATTAATTAATCCAATTAATTAATTCCGAAATCTAGTTCAACTCTATATAGCGTGTGACCCCATATGTTCTATCTAGTTGATAGCAACTATTTGCTAATATGGAGCGGTTTCTAGCAAAACATCCATTCTAGCCAACTAATAGAATAGTCATCTTGACAACCTTTGTACAAGTAATTGTCTCATCCCTTTGTCTCTATATCCGGATTGGACACGAGACATACAAGTCACACTCGTATATCCAGTCCATAGTTTCTCGATCCATGTGAATAGCCTTATTCGTGCAAATAACATCAATATCCCATATTGATTTATTTGAGTCTGGCCAGACATCCTATAAGCACTATCCCTCGAGTGGCCTAGTATATTTGCTCCCGTTATGTGGGAGGGACAAATTATATCTACGTCCACTACGATTTCTAAGCTTGCTTCTTATTGTATCCAGTACACGCCTTTATAACTACCCAGTTACGGTGTAGCGTTTAACGCTACAAAAATCACAATAATCCACAACCAGAATATCTAGTGACTTCAAATCTAAGGATGACAATACCATTGCACCGCGAGAAGCGCTTGTGACTCAACATAACGTGTATGTAGCCTTCTCGGAGATGGGTCAATCCAGTAATGTACACCTATGTGTTGGATCATGATATCTCCATATCAATCCAACCCCATACTAGTCTATAGATGATTGTCCCATTAATCATTATACTGGACTAGGGATATTTAAGATAAACAACACATTTGTAAATCTAAGGACTTCATTATATTAAATATCCAATAAATAATAAATGAATTTCTAGCCACAAGTAAATTCATACTAAACTAGATTGCCTCTAGGGCATCTATTCCAACAGTCTCCCACTTGCACTAGAGCCAATCTGGCGCATCTCGTATGCCCATACTCCTAGTGTGCCCTTCATGCTTCCACTGCGTGAGCGGCTTTGTAAGCGGGTCTGACAGATTCTCATCTGTAGGAATCTTGCATATCCGAACGTCTCCTCTATCGATAATATCTCGAATCAGATGAAACTTCATGAGCACGTGCTTGGATTTCTGGTGCGACCTTGGTTCCTTTGATTGCGCGATCGCCCCAGTGTTGTCACAGTACAACTCAACAGGATCCGCAATGCTAGGAACCACACCGAATTCAGAAAAAAACTTTCTTATCCAAACAGCTTCCTTTGCTGCGCCATTTGCAGCAATGTACTCAGCCTCTGTTGTAGAATCAGCCACCGTCTCTTGCTTGGAACTCTTCCAGCTCACCGCTGCTCCATTCAGGCAAAACACATATCCCGACTGTGATCTAAAGTCATCTCTGTCGGTTTGGAAGCTTGCATCAGTGTAACCCCTTACACGCAACTCTTCCTCCTTGCCAAATATCAAGAAAGCATCCTTAGTTCTTCTCAAGTACTTTAGAATGTTCTTGACCGCAATCCAGTGACTCTCACCTGGATTAGATTGGTATCAGCTTGTCATACTCAAGGCATATGACACATCTGGTCTAGTACATAACATGGCGTACATGATAGATCCTATGGCCGAGGCATAGGGAATTCTACTCATGCGTTCCTTCTCAATCTCATTGGAAGGACAACCACTCTTCGAAAGAGTGATCCCATGTGACATGGGCAAGAATACCTTCTTGGAATCTTGCATGTTGAACCGTTTCAACACCTTGTCAATATATGTACTTTGACTTAGGCCTAGTAGTCTCTTAGATCTATCTCTATAGATCTTTATACCGAGTATATAGGCTGCTTCCCCTAAGTCCTTCATTGAGAAACTCTTCCCTAGCCAATCTTTAACAGATTGTAGCATGGGAACGTCGTTTCCAATGAGTAGTATGTCATCCACATACAAGACCAGAAAAGCTACAGAGCTCCCACTAACCTTCTTGTAGACACAAGACTCATCTTCGTTTCTGATGAAGCCAAACTCTTTGACTACTTCATCAAAATGTCGATTCCAACTCCTAGAAGCTTGCTTCAATCCATAAATGGATCGCTGCAGCTTACAGACTTTGTTGGCTTGCTTTGGATCCTCAAAACCCTCCGGCTGTATCATATACACGTCCTCAAGGAGATTCCCATAAGGGAATGCTGTTTTGACATCCATCTGCCAAATCTCATAGTCGTGGTATGCTGCAATCGCAAGTAGGATTCGGATGGATTTTGTCATAGCGAGTGGTGAAAAGGTTTCATCATAGTCAATACCATGAATCTGTCTGAATCCTTTAGCCACCAATCGGCCCTTATAGGTAATCACATTACCATCCATGTCGATCTTCTTCTTGAAGACCCACTTGCACCCTATGGGTCGCGCCCCTTCGGGTGGTTCCACAAAAGTCCATACTTTGTTGGTATACATGGATTCCATCTCGGATCTCATGGCTTCCAGCAACTTCTGAGAGTCTGGGCCCTTCATGGCCTCTTCATAGGTAGTAGGCTCATCATCTATGAGCATCGTGTCACCGGAATCGGTCACGAGAAGTCCATACCTCTCGGGTTCCTGGCGCACTCTACTAGATCTACGAAGCTCTTGTGTTACCCGAACAGGTTGCTCCACAACCGCTTGTGGTTCCTGTTCATGTTCCATAATCGGTTCAGTGATTTGTGGTTCTTGAACCTCTTCAAGTTCTACAGTCCTCCCACTTGCTTCTTTATAGACAAATTCTCTTTCTAGAAACACGCCGGTCAGAGCAACAAACACTTTGTTCTCGGTTGGATTGTAGAAGTAGTAACCCTTAGTTTCCTTAGGGTACCCAACAAATTTACACTTATCCGATTTCGGCCCTAACTTGTCTGATTGTAAACGTTTTACATAGACATCGCAGCCCCAAATACTCATGAACGACAGTGTGGGACGCCTCCCACTCCACATCTCATATGGTGTCTTCATGACTGATTTGGATGGAACACGGTTAATGGTGAAAGCTGCACTTAATAGAGCGTGGCCCCAAAATGATAATGGAAGATCGGTTTGACACATCATAGATCGAACCATATCCAATAGGGTTCGATTCCTCCTCTCAGACACGCCATTCCATTGTGGCGTTCCTGGTGGAGTGAGTTGGGACAATCCCACACTCTCTATGATAGTCGTCAAAACTCTTGGCTCAAGTATTCTCCTCCACGATCCGATCGTAGAGCCTTGATACTTTTGCCAAGTTGCTTCCCTACTTCATTCTTGAATTCTTTGAACACTTCAAAGGATTCGGATTTTTCCCTCATGAGGTACACAAATCCATATCTACGGTAGTCATCAGTAAATGTAATGAAGTAGACATAACCACCCCGGGCAGGCGTGGCAAATGGCCCACACACATCAGTATGTATGAGCGCCAATTGCTCACTAGTCCGCTCACCTTTCTTATTGAAAGGGGACTTTGTCATTTTTCCCAATAAACAAGCCTCACATGTCTCATATGATTCAAAATCAAATGAGTCTAGTAGTCCATCCTTATGGATCTAGATACACGTTTCTCGTTTATGTGGCCTAAACGACAGTGCCATAAATAAGCAGGATTTAAATCATTTATTTTAATCCGCTTGGTATTAATGTTGTAGACAGGATTGCTTAGATCAAGGACATATAGTCCATTAAATAATTGCGCACTAAAATAGTGAATATTATTCAAATAAAAGGAACAACAATTGTTCTTTATTGAAATAATAAAACCATCCTTGTCCAAACAAGAAATAGAAATAATGTTTCTGCTCATAGCAGGCACAAAATAGCAATTATTTAATTCTAAAACTAATCCTGAAGGCAGAGATAGCTCGCACACGCCTATGGCCAACGCAGCAACTTTTGCTCCATTCCCAACGCGCAGATCTACCTCCCCTTTAGCCAATCTTCTACTTCTCTTTAGATCCTGCACATTTCGATAAATGTGAGATCCACATCCAGTATCTAATACCCATGATGTAGAGACAGTTAAATTGACATCCACAACAAAAATACCTGGTGGTGGTGGAATCACTATTCCAAGCCTCTTGTCCTCCAGATATTTTGGGCATTTCCTCCTCCAGTGTCCAGGCTGACTGCAGTAGTGACACTCACCTTTAGTCACACCTTTGGCAATTCCACCAACAGGCTTAAGGGCAGTTTCCTTAGACTTGGCAACTGACTTGCCTTTGCCCTTGGAGGATGAGGCAAACCTTTTGCCCTTTCCTTTCTGCACCATCATAATGGCCTTGCCCTTACCTTTGTTGATGCTCTGTTCAGCCCTCAACATATTGAGTAAATATGGCAGTGGTTTCACGATCTCGTTCATGTTATAGTTCATGATGAACTGTCCATAACTCTCGGGCAACGATTTCAACACGAGATCGGTTGCCAACTCTTGGCCGACCGGGAACCCTAGCCGGGTGAGATTCTCCAAGTACCCGATCATACGGAGTACATGGGGTCCCACCGGGTTCCCGTCTGCCAGATGACACTTGAACAGTGCCTTAGAGACCTCATACCTCTCCACCCTTGCCTGCTCTTGGAAGAGCTGCTTCAGATGCTCGATCATATCGACAGCATTCATGTTTTCGTGTTGCTTCTGAAGCTCAGAAGTCATGGTGCATAGCATAAGGAAGGCCGCATCATTAGCGTCATCAATACGCTTTTTATACGCCTTTAGGGCAGCAGGTGTTTGGTACTCTGATCTTCTGGAACATGCTCCTCTATTGCGTACAGTTCTTCTCTTGCTTGAGAACGATTCTCAAGTTTCTGTACCAATCAAGGAAGTTAGTTCCAGAGATCTTGTCCTTCTCAAGGACAGATCTTAGGGAATGTTGTGAACTCGATGAGTTGTTTGCCATTTGGAATTCTACAAAAGGAAAATACGCAAGTTTTAGTATTTGTGAATTTATGACTATATTCAATAATGGCTAGTTTATCAAATATAGCTCCCACTATTTTCCTACGGATTAATAACCCTCAAGATATTAATGCGGAAAATATCCTTATATTTTCTAGTGGGCCAAGATCCATGTTTCATCTCCTTATGAGCTCCTTTGGCAAGTCACCCATAATTTGACTACTTTAGGTTGGAACAATTCCAATTGCATCCCTTATGCAACTCTTGGTTCAATTGGGCAAATAACTCCTTATTTATCCATCCATATGGATAATCCCAATTGATTGCCTCTAGGTTTCTTAATCACATTAATAGCCTAGTTGTGTTCAACCTCTTATTTAAACAATTGCACATTACTAGCTTGTGCCATCGCATTCCATCATTATGAACCAAGTCGCCATGCTTTGGCACGCACGAACTTGATAAATAATGATGATAATGAGTGTTTAAATAACGAGAAGGCAGGAACACAATATTTGAATTTTGAGGGATTTTTAAATTCAATTTTAATTGTTTTGTTGATCAATATCAACTAATCTATCTATTTGAGTTTGGGCACAACTCCAAATAATAGATATGGGTTGTCTAATTATCTTATTATCCTAATTGCATGCATCATCCATACACCAACCACAAAATAATAAGGCAATAAAGTAAACAACCACAAAACATAAATAAAACGTGATGTGGATATGGCCTTTTCTAGACTAAGATAATTCCAAGCCAATGGAATTATCTATGAACCCTAAAAGCAAACACATCTCCCTGCGTCTTGATCTTTTGGTCCATCCTTCATAGTCATGTGGAATGCTCCATGCTCCATCTTTTGTGGCTCCTTTTGACTTTGGGCTTCTTTTCTTCAATCTTGGCTAACAATCTACTTTATCTAGCACTAGCTAACTTCTATACTAAATAAAATAAATCTCACAAGTTGAGAAAAAAAATGGTTTGCAGGCTATAAACCCTAATTAATTATTACAATTAATTGATCAGCTCGCAGGCCGCAAACCAAAACACTAAAATTAAACATCCACATCAAACCACATCCTAAAGCCATGTCCAATCACCATGCGATTTGCACATAAACAGTTAAAATCCAATTTTAACGCGCTTGGTCAATTTTAATTGATTTTAGGATATTCTAGGGTTAAAACGGTCCATGGGCCCAACAATCCAATCGCCCGGGCCCAAAAAGGTGAACCGCAAGGCCCTAGGGCCGGCTGGCCCCTAGCCCACGCGGCTAGGCCGCGGGCTAGGGCTGCCCCGTCCCCATGGGCGGCAAAGCTTGGGCGGCAAGCAAGAGGGACGGTCCCTTTAGGGGGGGCGAAAAACAACTCCCTTGCTTGGTGCCCAAGTTTGGTTGTTTCCTTGTTTTGGAAGAACTCCTTCTTCCCCAAGGATGCCCAAACCCTAGATCTAAGATCCTCAAATTTCTCAAACTCATTAATTCATGCATCTAATGCAAGAACTAGATCTTGTTATGATAGATTATTGACAAATTGCATCCCATGCTTTATTTGTCTTGTTTTACGCGATAAACAACCAATTTAAGGTGTAAAACTATCAAAACGTAACACATAAACCACGTTTATGCTCTACGACATGTGGCTCTGATACCACTGTAGGGTTTTGATTCATGGATGCGCAACGGAAACAATAATATGTTGGGTTTTGACGTAGGTAACGCAGCGGAATAACAAAATTAATCCTACTCAAAGCCCACCAAGGATCACAGGAAGAGACATCATAACATGATTAAGGACATAGAAGATGTGTACCTTTTGATTTGTGAGATCACACGAAGAATGATGTCCTCGTCTCTACGGTTGATCCACGTCTAGAGGTGAGATCTAGATTCTTCCTTCAATCAAGTGCTAGCTTGAACCTTGGAGGAAGAGGGATGAAGATCAAAGCAACCAAGCAACAAGGCAACGAAGGAGGGGCGGCCTCCCTTCTTGCCGTCGGGTAAGGGGGCGGACGGGGCTAGGGTTTCGGCCCTAGCTCTTGTCTTGCTCTCTCTTTTTCTCTCTCCCACTCTTTGTGTGTTATGACTAATAACTCATGTAGTGGGAAGGAAGCTAGAGCCTCCTTTATATACTCCAACAACTCCTTGTTGTTTCCATAAAAGAGTTTTCTTGTTCTAGTAGGACTAGAACTATTCCCTTCCTTGCAAATTAGTCCTACTAAGTTTGCAAGGTGTTGCACAATGATCCTTCTACTAATTAATCCATATTAATTAATCCCAAATCTAGCTCTACTCTATTTGACGTGTGACCCCATAGGTTTCTATATAGTTGGTAGTAACTATTACTAACATGGAGCGGTGTCTAGCAACACATCCATGCAACCCAACCAATAGAAATTGTCAGTGATCCCGACAAACCTTTGTGCCCAATATGTCATATTGCATTATCCCTTTGTCTCCATATCCGGATTGGACACGAGACATAAATAGTCACACTCGTATATCCAATCCATAGTTCCTCGATCCTGGGAATATGCTTATGCTTGCAGATAACATTAATATCTCCATATTAATTTATCTGAGTCTGGCCAGACATTCAATAAGCCTCATCCCTCGAGTGGCCGTGGATATTTACCCCTATTATGTAGGAGGGACAAATCCTATCTACATCACTACGATCTCTAAGCTTGCTTCCTATCACGCCCGATAGCCACCTTTATGATTACCCAGTTACGGTGTAACGTTTGATAACATCAAAGCGCAATATTTCACAACTAGAGTATCTAGTGACTTCAAGTCTAAGGATTGCAATAATATTAGCACTACGAAAAGCGATTGTGACTTCACATAATCTAATGTATCCTTTTCGTCGTGGGTCAATCCAGTATGCCATTACTCCTAATGCATACCCATGTGTTAGACTTGATATCTCCATATCAATCTACCCACATACTAGTCTATATTTGATTGTCCTATTAATCAATATAATGGACTAGGGACATTTAAGATAAATAACACAATTTATCTAAGGACTTCATTATATTAAATATCGCCATAAATAATAAATGAATATTCTAGCCAAAAACATTGTTCATACTAAATCTACGATTGCCTCTAGGGCATCTATTCCAACAGTCTCCCACTTGCACTAGAGCCAATCTGGCGCATCTCGTATGCCTATAGATCTGGCGTGCCCTTCATGCTTTCGCTGCGCAAGAGGTTTCGTGAGCGGATCTGAAACGTTGTCATCTGTCGGAATCTTGCATATCTTCACATCTCCTCGATCGATCATATCACGAATAAGATGGAATCTCCTAAGTACATGCTTTGACTTTTGGTGCGATCTTGGTTCCTTTGCCTGTGCGATTGCCCCAGAGTTGTCACAGTACAACTCTACGGGATCCACTATGCTAGGGACCACACCGAGCTCAGTGATAAACTTCTTTATCCATACTGCCTCTTTTGCCGCTTCCGCAGCAGCGATGTACTCAGCTTCTGTTGTAGAATCAGCAACTGTGCCTTGCTTGGAACTCTTCCAGCTCACAGCTCCTCCATTCAAGCAAAACCCGTATCCAGACTGCGATCTGTAATCATCCTTGTCGGTTTGGAAGCTTGCGTCAGTGTAACCCTTTACACTTAGCTCTTCCATTCCTCCAAATATCAAGAACACATCCTTAGTTCTTCTCAAGTACTTTAGGATGTTCTTGACAGCAATCCAGTGACTCTCACCCGGATTGGACTGATATCTGCTCACCATACTCAACGCGTATGATACGTCTGGTCTAGTACATAGCATGGCGTACATGATGGATCCTATGGCCGAAGCATAGGGTATCCTGCTCATGCGGTCCTTCTCCATCTCTTTGGAGGGACAGTCATTCTTGGAAAGAGTGACTCCATGTGACATGGGCAAGAATCCCTTCTTGGAATCTTGCATGTTGAACCTCTTCAACACCTTGTCAATATATGTACTCTGACTTAGGCCAAGCAACCTTTTAGATCTATCTCTATAGATCTTTATACCCAGTATATAGGCTGTGTCTCCTAAATCTTTCATTGCAAAGCACTTTCCTAGCCAATCTTTAACAGATTGCAGAGTAGGAATATCATTGCCAATGATTAGTACGTCATCCACATACAAGACCAGAAACACTATAGAGCTCCCACTAACCTTCTTGTAAACACAAGGCTCATCTTCGTTCTTGATGAAGCCAAACTCTTTGACCGCGTCATCAAAACGTCGATTCCAGCTCCTAGAAGCTTGCTTTAATCCATAAATGGACCTTTGCAGCTTACAGACTTTATTGGCATTCTCCGGATCCTCAAAACCCTCTGGTTGTGTCATGTACACATCCTCAAGGAGGTTCCCATAAAGGAACGCTGTTTTGACATCCATTTGCCAAATCTCATAGTCGTAGTATGCTGCAATTGCAAGTAAGATTCGAATGGATTTAGTCATGGCGACTGGTGAAAAGGTCTCATCATAGTCAATACCATGAATCTGTCTATAACCTTTGGCCACCAATCGCCCTTTACAGGCAACTACCTTGCCATCCATGTCGGTCTTCTTCTTGAAGACCCACTTGCACCCTATGGGTCGAGCCCCTTCGGGTGGTTCCACCAAAGTCCATACTTTGTTGGTGTACATGGAATCCATTTCTGATCTCATGGCTTCTAGCCACTTCTTAGAGTCTGGGCCACTCATGGCTTCTCCATAGTTTGCAGGCTCATCATCCATGAGTGGTACGTCATCGGGCTCAGTCACGAGAAGTCCATACCTCTCTGGCTCATGACGCACTTTACCTGATCTACGGAGTTCCTGTGTTACCTGAACAGGCTCTTCCACAACTTCTTGTGGTTCCTGTTCATGTTCCATTATTGGTTCAGTGGTTTGTGGTTCATGAATTTCTTCAAGTTCTACAACCCTCCCACTTGCTTCTTTAGAGGCCAGTTCTCTTTCTAGAAACACGCCGGTCCGAGCAACAAACACTTTGTTCTCGGTAGGGTTATAGAAATAATATCCTTTAGTTTCCTTAGGATATCCCACAAACTTACACTTATCCGCTTTAGGCCCGAGCTTGTCTGTTTGTAAACGCTTTACATAGACGTCGCAGCCCCATATCTTCATAAACGACACTATGGGACGCCTCCCAGTCCATATCTCATATGGCGTCTTTATGACTGATTTGGATGGAACACGGTTAATGGTAAAAGCTGCCGTCATTAGAGCATGTCCCCAAAAGGATATCGGAAGATCTGTTTGAGACATCATAGATCGCACCATATCTAGTAGAGTGCGATTCCTCCTCTCAGATACACCATTCCATTGTGGTGTTCCGGGTGGAGTGAGCTGGGATACTATCCCACACTCTCTAAGATACTCATCAAACTCTTGGCTTAAGTATTCTCCTCCACGATCCGATCGTAGGGCTTTAATACTTTTGCCAAGTTGCTTCTCTACTTCACTCTTGAATTCTTTGAACAATTCAAAGGATTCGGATTTGGCCTTCATAAGGTATACAAATCCATATCTACTGAAATCATCAGTAAATGTGATGAAGTAGGTATAACCACCTCTGGCAGGCGTGGGAATGGTCCGCATACATCAGTATGTATGAGTGCCAATAACTCACTAGTCCGCTCGCCTTTCTTATTGAAAGGGGACTTTGTCATTTTTCCCAATAAACAAGACTCACATGTCTCATATGATTCCAAATCAAATGAGTCTAGAAGTCCATCCTTATGGAGTCTAGATATGCGTTTCTCATTTATATGGCCTAAACGACAGTGCCATAGATATGTAGGATTTAAATCATTAGTTTTAATCCTTTTAGTACTTATGTTATAGATTGGATTATTTAGATCAAGGATATACAATCCATTAGACAAATGCGCACTACAATAGTGCATACTATCAAAATAAATGGAGCAACACTTGTCCTTTATTGAAATAGAAAAACCTTTCTCGTCCAAACAAGAAATGGAAATAATGTTTCTGCTCATAGCAGGCACATAAAAGCAATTGTCTAATTCTAAAATAAGTCCAGAAGGTAAAGATAGCTCATAAACGCCTACAGCTAATGCAGCAACCCTTGCTCCATTCCCGACGCGCAAGTCTATCTCCCCTTTTCGCAATTTTCTACTTCTTTTCAAATCCTGCACATTACGACAAATGTGAGAACCACATCCGGTATCTAATACCCAGGATGATGAAATAGAAAGATTGACGTCTATAACATAAATACCTGGTGGTGGTGGAATCACTATTCCAAGCTTCTTATCCTCCAGATATTTAGGGCAATTCCTCCTCCAGTGACCCGGCTGGCTGCAGTAGTGACACTCACCTTTAGCCACGCCTCCACTAGGCTTTAGGGCATCCTTGGATTTCGCAACTTTCTTGCGTTTTCCTTTTGAAGTAGATGCAACTGACTTGCCCTTCTTCTTGTGTACCATCATTATGGCTTTGCCCTTGCCTTTATTGACGCTTTGCTCAGCTGTCTTTAGCATGTTCAATAGATCTGGCAAAGACTTGTTGATCTCATTCATATTATAGTTCATGATGAACTGATTATAACTGTCAGGCAACGATTGCAAGACGAGATCAGTCGCCAAGTCCTGGCCGAGTGGGAACCCCAGTCTCTCAAGGTTCTCTATATACCCGATCATTCGGAGTACATGAGGGCCTACTGGATTCCCCTCTGCAAGACTACTTTTGAACAATGCTTTAGACACTTCATAGCGCTCATGCCTTGCCTGTTCCTGAAACAATTGTTTCAAGTGTATGATCATATCATAGGCTTCCATGTTCTCGTGTTGCTTCTGAAGCTCACTAGTCATGGTACAAAGCATGAGGCAAGTCACGTCATTAGAATCATCAATATGTTTCTGACGTGCCCTTACTTCCGCTAATAGAGACTCATCTTGTGGTGGGTCTGGAATTGGAGTGTCCAAGACGTACAGCTTCTTTTCTTGCTTGAGGACAATCCTCAAGTTTCTGTACCAG
This sequence comes from Linanthus parryae, assembly GCA_023055425.1. NCBI lineage: Eukaryota > Viridiplantae > Streptophyta > Magnoliopsida > Ericales > Polemoniaceae > Linanthus > Linanthus parryae. The sequence goes on from JALGPY010000001.1 coordinate 132,715,294, forward strand.
TCAAGGAAATTCGTTCCAGATAATTTATCCTTCTCAAGGACAGATCGTAGGGATGAACTCGATGCGTTGTTGTTTGCCATTTGGAATTCTACAAAACGAGAAATATGCAATTTTAGTATTTTGAACAATTTGACTATATTTAACAATGGCTAGATCATCAAATATAGCTCCCACTATTTTTCTCGGTTTAATAGCCCTCACCATTAAAGCGGAAAATATCTTTATACTTTCTAGTGGGTCCAAGATCCTTATTTCACTTCTTCTTGAGCTTGCTTTGGCAAGTCACCCAAGAATTGGTTATTTAGGTAGGAACCATTCCAATTGCATCCCATGCAACTCTTGGTCCAATTAGGTGAATAAATTTCTTTTATTCTTTATCCAATTGGATAACTCCTAATTGTCATGCCTCTAAGCTCATCAATCCAATTGATTCTTGCCTAGTTGCGTCCAACCTCTTGTTTTCAACATACACGCATTACTTGCTTGCGTCGTCCGCAACACATCATGAAAAATTAAAATCGTCTTGCTTTGGCAAGCCCGAATTTTAATAGTCCACGATCATGAAGGGTGTTTTGGCAAGAGAAGGCAAAACGCAATATTTAATTGAGGGATTTCTTTTAATTCGTTTGGTTGATCTTTATCAACATGGTCTACTTATTTGGATTGGGCTATCCACAATAAAAGACCAACCTTGTTTATTATTATCTTGTTATCGTTTTGCTTGTAGCGCCATACACACAAAATAAATAACAAGGCATGAATAATAAACATCCACAAAAATAAAAAAAACGTGGCATGGATATGGCCTCTAGACTAATGATATTATCAAGCCAATGATAATATCTAATTGCCCTAAAGTGTCGAGCTCATCTCCATGTGCTCCACCATAGCTGCGCGCCTAGGGATGTCTTTTGGCTCCTTTGGTTCTCCAGTCTTCTTCTCCATGCTCTTGGCTATCATCTAAATATTTCTAATTCTAGCCTAATATCTAGAATAAATAAATAATAAAAGCCTCACATGTCGAGGAGAAAAAGAACGACTCGCAGGCCGTAAAACTTAATTAATTATTACATTAATTTGATCAGCTCGCAGGCTGTAAACCAAACCACAAAAACAATAAACATCCACAATCCTAGGCCATATCCATCCACCATGCAATTAAGCACATAATACAGTTAAAACCAATTTTTAACGCGCTTGTTTAATTTTAATGAAATTGGGTAACTAGGGTTTCACAACGGTCCAAAGGGTCCAAGCCAACAAGTGGCCCGAACCCTAGGACCGCCGCACGCCTAAGGGGGCCCGCGGCCTTGCTTGGCGCCCAAGGGAGGGGCGGGCGGCTAGGGTTTCGGCCCTAGTCCCCTTCCTCCTTCCTTGTTGCCCAAGCAAGGTTGTTTCCTTATGGATTTAATTCCATAATTTTGTTTCCATAATTGAAAAACCCTTTTTCAATCATGTGCCCATGAACCCTAACTTTTCAAGAACCCAATTATTCACATCCTATGTGATTAAACTCACCAATTCTAACATCCAACGTTAAATTGGGTCTTGTTTTATTGAATCAAATTCAATATTGCATCTACTATGCCAATTTTTTTTCAGTTTTCGCGTAATAAACAATAATACGGTGTATGAACTGAAATCGTAAACACATAATATCATGTTATGCTCTACGACCTGTGGCTCTGATACCACTGTTGGGTTTTGACGTAGGTAACGCAGCGGAATAACAAAATTAATCCTACTCAAAGCCCACCAAGGATCACAGGAAGAGACATCATAACATGATTAAGGACATAGAAGATGTGTACCTTTTGATTTGTGAGATCACACGAAGAATGATGTCCTCGTCTCTACGGTTGATCCACGTCTAGAGGTGAGATCTAGATTCTTCCTTCAATCAAGTGCTAGCTTGAACCTTGGAGGAAGAGGGATGAAGATCAAAGCAACCAAGCAACAAGGCAACGAAGGAGGGGCGGCCTCCCTTCTTGCCGTCGGGTAAGGGGGCGGACGGGGCTAGGGTTTCGGCCCTAGCTCTTGTCTTGCTCTCTCTTTTTCTCTCTCCCACTCTTTGCGTGTTATGACTAATAACTCATGTAGTGGGAAGGAAGCTAGAGCCTCCTTTATATACTCCAACAACTCCTTGTTGTTTCCATAAAAGAGTTTTCTTGTTCTAGTAGGACTAGAACTATTCCCTTCCTTGCAAATTAGTCCTACTAAGTTTGCAAGGTGTTGCACAATGATCCTTCTACTAATTAATCCATATTAATTAATCCCAAATCTAGCTCTACTCTATTTGACGTGTGACCCCATAGGTTTCTATATAGTTGGTAGTAACTATTACTAACATGGAGCGGTGTCTAGCAACACATCCATGCAACCCAACCAATAGAAATTGTCAGTGATCCCGACAAACCTTTGTGCCCAATATGTCATATTGCATTATCCCTTTGTCTCCATATCCGGATTGGACACGAGACATAAATAGTCACACTCGTATATCCAATCCATAGTTCCTCGATCCTGGGAATATGCTTATGCTTGCAGATAACATTAATATCTCCATATTAATTTATCTGAGTCTGGCCAGACATTCAATAAGCCTCATCCCTCGAGTGGCCGTGGATATTTACCCCTATTATGTAGGAGGGACAAATCCTATCTACATCACTACGATCTCTAAGCTTGCTTCCTATCACGCCCGATAGCCACCTTTATGATTACCCAGTTACGGTGTAACGTTTGATAACATCAAAGCGCAATATTTCACAACTAGAGTATCTAGTGACTTCAAGTCTAAGGATTGCAATAATATTAGCACTACGAAAAGCGATTGTGACTTCACATAATCTAATGTATCCTTTTCGTCGTGGGTCAATCCAGTATGCCATTACTCCTAATGCATACCCATGTGTTAGACTTGATATCTCCATATCAATCTACCCACATACTAGTCTATATTTGATTGTCCTATTAATCAATATAATGGACTAGGGACATTTAAGATAAATAACACAATTTATCTAAGGACTTCATTATATTAAATATCGCCATAAATAATAAATGAATATTCTAGCCAAAAACATTGTTCATACTAAATCTACGATTGCCTCTAGGGCATCTATTCCAACATAATAAACCATGCAAAACCCTCCAAGGATCACAAGTCAAGAGACATAATGATGGTAAAGAAAGAAATCAACTAACACACCTTAGGGTTCTCCTTTGATGACTTCAAACACGAATTGTGTCACGTTCTCTATAGTTGATCCACGCCTAGAGTTGATTTCTAGATCTCCCACTCCTTGGTGCTATCCCGGAAAGAGGAAGAGGAAGAATAATCACGCAAAACGAGACGAACCAAAAGAGGTTCGGCCTCCTTTGGGGCCGACGGGGACAGGCGGCGAGCAAGGGGGGCGGCGGCTCTCTCTTGCTTGCTTGCTTTCTCCTTTTGTTCTCTCCCACTCAAGTTATGATCAATTATGAACATAAGTGTGGGAAGGAAGGAAGGAAGGTCATTTATATAGTCCAACAACTCCTTGCCAACTACCTAAAGGACTTATTCTAGTCCTACTAGAATTCAATTTAGTCCCTTCCTTGCAAATTAGTCCCTACTAAGTTTGCAAGGTTTTGCAAAGTGATCCTTCTAATTAATTAATCCAATTAATTAATTTCCAAATCTAGTTCAACTCTATATAGCGTGTGACCCCATAGGTTTTATCTAGATGGTAGCAACTATTTGCTAATATGGAGCGGTTTCTAGCAAAACATCCATTCTAGCCAACTAATAGAATAGTCATCTTGACAACATTTGTACAAGTAATTGTCTCATCCCTTTGTCTCTATATCCGGATTGGACACGAGACATACAAGTCACACTCGTATATTCAATCCATAGTTTCTCGATCCATGGGAATATCCTTATTCGTGCAAATAACATCAATATCCCATATTGATTTATTTGAGTCTGGCCAGACATCCTATAAGCACTATCCCTCGAGTGGCCTAGGATATTTGCTCCCGTTATGTGGGAGGGAAAAATTCTATCTACGTCCACTACGATCTCTAAGCTTGCTTCTTATTGTATCCAGTACACGCCTTTATAACTACCCAGTTACGGTGTAGCGTTTAACGCTACCAAAATCACAATAATCCACAACTAGAATATCTAGTGAATTCAAGTCTACGGATGACAATACCATTGCACCGCAAGAAGCGCTTGTGACTCAACATAACGTGTATGTAGCCTTCTCGGAGATGGGTCAATCTAGTGTGTCATTACCCTTAATGCACACCTATGTGTTGGATCATGATATCTCCATATCAGTCCAACCCCATACTAGTCTATAGATGATTGTCCCATTAATCATTATACTGGACTAGGGATATTTTAAGATAAACAACACATTTGTAAATCTAAGGACTTCATTATATTAAATATCCAATAAATAATAAATGAATTTCTAGCCACAAGTAAATTCATACTAAACTAGATTGCCTCTAGGGCATCTATTCCAACAGTGACACCTGTCCAAAGGAAAAATACCATGGATTGTGTCTCACTCTGATCCGTTAGGAGGAGAAAAGGACAGTGATGAGGTGGGATTTGGTGCTACGCAGCCGATCGTGGAATTGCCAGAAGACGACGATGAGGTTATTCCAGAAACTCCGCCGCAAAGGGTAATTTGTGAGAATTTAAATGATATGAAGGGTATTTTTGCCACTGTAGAGGAAGAGTATTATGGGCCTAACCCTATTGGACAGAATTCGAGCCCACCAGCTATTAAAAGGCTCAAGCCGGTGGTTATTAGAAGAAGAGCCCAAACACTTCCTTCTTCTAGCCCAAATATGGATTCAGGTGGTGACAAACCCGAAAAAGCGGTTAACCCGCTTGCAGAAATAAGTCTTTCTCGGGTCTTTGATTACTTTGTATCACTGAAAAGAAAATCGGAAGAACTAGGGTTTAAGAACGAGGTGGGAAGCAAGAAGAACAGGCTAAGTGGTCATGAAGGGGTACAAGAACTGTGTCCAACAATCAATTTTACTGAGGAGGAAAGAAGCTATGCGAATTTGGTGTCACATGAGATGCAGCTCTCATCGCCTAATATTGAACAAACGCAGCAGATACAACTTCAGGTTATGGATACAAATAATCACTCGATTCATGTGTGTATGGAAAGCAGGATGGAACATAAGGTGAGTGTTTCTTCTCAATTGTCTCAAAAGGAAGATTACATGTATGCTTAGTATATGGAGGAGTTTGAACAGTTAATGGGTCAGCACAAGGATGGAACACTAAGCTGGAACTGTCAGGGCTTGGGGCGTAACCTAACAGTCCAGAGATTACGAGATCTCGTGAGAGATCATCGCCCTTCGTTGGTTTTTCTTTCTGAAACAAAAAACAAAATCCAAAAAATAGAAGGAATAAGGAGGAGTCTCCATTTTGATAATGCGGTGTGAATCCGAGAGGTATTTCAGGAGGTCTTGCTATTTGGTGGAATGACAATTTAGATATTCAGATCATGTGGAAATCAAAAAATTTGTTTCAACTATTGGTCAAAGAAGGGGTTAAGGAGGCTGAAGTCTGGTTTCTTGTGTATGCTCCTCCTGTTGCTGCGGAGAGAAGAAAATTCTGGAATGAAATTGGCATGGTGGTGAGAAATTTGGCTCATTCTTGGCTCATTTTTAGTGATTGTAATGATATGGTTGGGGTGAATGAAAAGTATGGAGGTACCCCTGCACAACCTTGGCGTTTCAACCATTTCAAGAATTTTGTTTCTAAACACCAATTAATGGAGATTGAAGGCAAGGGTCTCCATTACAGTTGGACAAATAGAAGGCAAGATGGAAATGTCAGAGAATTAATAGACAGATTGTTTGTTAGCCCAGGTTGGTTCATTGCCCACCCAAATGTGAGTTTGAAAAGAGATTTTTTACTTGGTTCAGATCACACTCCTTTGGTGATGGATACAGAAGGGGCTAAAGGTTTAAGAAGACATAATTTTGCTTTTAGTGAAAGATGGTTGAGGGAGGAGAGCTGCAGGGAAATCATTGCTCAAAGTTGGCAAGTGAAAGGCTCCTCTAACCATTATTCCAACTTGACTTCTAGACTTTGTCAATGTAGGGGAATGCTCAAGAAGTGGTTTAAAGATGTGTTAAAGAATTCTTCTCCTGAAATTAGAAGACTTGAGAAGCAACTACTGGAGATACAAAATAGGCCTTGGTCTGCTTATAATGAAGAAGCTCAAGTTAATATTAAAAGGGAACTTGCTGAGTTATGGGAGAGAGAAGAGATGTTGTGGAAAGAGAAGTCTAGAGTGCAATATCTGAGACATGGTGACAGAAATTCAAAATTCTTCTTCCTCTCAACTATTAGAAGAAGAAATGGGAATAGAATTGATATGCTAAAATATGAAGAGGGCAATTGGATCAAAGAGCAAGAGCAGATTGAGGAAGCTGCAAGAAGCTATTTCTTGAAAGTCTATGATTCCAACACTTGTGTTGAAAGTAATGAGGTGCTGGGCCAAATCAATCCTGTTATTATGGCTGCAGAAAATGATAAATTATGTGAGATTCTTTCTGCACAAGAAGTGCAGGAAGTGGTTTTCTCTTTCAACCCAAATAAAGTTGTTGGGTATGATGGATTTAATGGAGTCTTTTTCCATCTCAATGGCAAGTTATTAAAGAGGAGGTGGTTTTAACTATTCAACACTTCTTCAGGACTCAGGCGATGCTTCCTAGTATTAATAAATCTATAAGTGCCTTGATTCCTAAGGTGAAAAGTCCTCAATCTATGCAAGACTTTAGACCTATATCTTTGTGCACCTTTCTATACAAAGGCATAAATTGCTAGCTAATAGACTTAAAATTATTCTCCCAAGAATGATTAGTTTAGAGCAATCTGCCTTTGTGCCTGGTAGGGCCATTCAAGATAACTGTTTGATTGCACAAGAAATCTTTCATGTCATTCAGCACAAAAAGCAAGGCTGCAATGGATTACTAGCATTGAAAATAGATCTTCAAAATGCATATGACAAGGTGGATTGGGGTTTTTTGTTGAAAATCTTGCAAAAATTTGGTTTCTGTGATACGTTTATAAGGCGGGTTGAACAGTGTATTACTACTGTGAATCTGGCAATTAAAGTGAATGGAGTAATTGGAAAGGAATTTGCTTCCAAGAGAGGGCTGAGGCAAGGTGATCCAATTGCACCTTAACTATTTGTCATTGTTATGGGAGTTCTTTCTAGAAATTTGAAAAGTGCAAATTCAAGTGGTTTAATCAAAGGCATCATGGTTGGTAGGGGTGTAGATTCCATTTCTCACTTATTTTTTGCGGATGATGTTGTGTTCTTTATGCAAGCTGCTACAGAGGAATTCAATGTTGTTATGAAGATTATGAATCAGTTTTGTCAAGCTTCTGGAATGGTGATAAATATTCAGAAATCTGAATCTTTGTTCTTTCCAAATACTTCCATTGATATTAAAGAGGCAATTCTTCAATTAGCAAACTTTCCTACAGTTGTGCAGAATTCTAAATACTTAGGGGTGCCCTCTTTTTGGAGTAGAACTAGAAGTGAGTGTCTACAATTTCTAAATGATAGAGTGGAAAACGAGGTACAAGGCTGGAAGCTGCACAATTTATCTCATGTTGGAAGGGAGATCTACATTAAGTCAGCGGTTATGGCTTTGCCAATCTATGTTATGAGCTGTTTTCAACTCCCTAAAAAGATTGTGAAGAACATGGTTGGGCTCATGAGAAATTTCTGGTGGGGTGGTGAGTTACATAAAAGAAAGATTTGTTGGAAAAGTTGGAGTGATCTAGCAAAATCAAAGAAGGAAGGTGGTCTTGCTTTTAGGGATTTGAGAATCTTCAATTTAGCAATGTTGGCAAAAAATTGTTGGAGAGTTTAAAAAAACCCTGAGTCCCTTTGTGCTAAAGTTTTAAAAGCTATCCACTTCCCAAACAGTGACCTTTTAAGTGCAAAAATGGGGTCTAATCCATCATGGACTTGGAGGAGTTTCATGGGAGGGTTAGAAGTTCTGAAGAAAGGCTTGTGTTGGAAAGTTGGAGATGGCAGATCTATTGACATTTTTGATGATATCTAGATCCCAAATCTTCATCCTCAGAAAGTGAATAGAAGCAGTACCTATACTTTTGGCGGGAAAGTGGAAGACCTGTTAGATGAGCAGACAAGATTTTGGAAGGTGAATCTTATTTGTGATAATTTCACCCCCAAGATTGCTAAATAAATTATTGCTATTCCTCTGTCTTGGGTTTCTAAAAAAGACCATTACTTCTGGATTCATAGCTCTTCTGGTAATTACACTATTAAATCAGGGTCCCTTATTGCTAGAAACATGTTTTGGTCTGCTGCTTATCAAGGCAAGAAGGGTTTCAAGGAGTATTACTGTACCAAAGCTACTTCTTCTTTCAGGTTCCCAAAAGAATTTTGGATATGAATGTGGAAATTAGACCTTCCTCCTAGAGTTAAAATGTTCTGGTGGAGAATCACAAACAATGCATTGGCAACTGGGAATAATCTCTCTAAAAGGGGTTCTGGTGTTACTAATTTGTGCAGAATTTGTGAAGAAAAGAAAGAAAGCATATGGCATATGATGCTGGGTTGTGGTTGGACTAGATTGGTGTGGTTAAGTGTGGGCTGCAGATGGTCTGATTTGGATATAGAGAAGTGTGGCTTCTCCAATTGGCAACTGCTGATGTTTGAACAAGATGCAGCTTGTGAAAAATTACAGAAGAACTCTGCATTTCTTGAGAAGATAGTTCTAACTTGCTGGATGATCTGGACATCTAGGAATGGGGTTATATTTCAGAATGAGAAGATTGTTCCTATCAAGGTTTCAAATACTATTAACAATCTGCTGGAGGAGTATAGAATGCATTATAGAAATGGTAAAGTGGAAGGAGCTGATAGTGACTCAAAAGCTAATCCTAACATTGGGAAGAATTGGGAAGCTCCTGCCATTGGTTCTTTAAAATTCAACTTTGATGCTACATGGGATAAACAAAATTTGAAGATGACTGGAGGATGGATTACCAGAAATTATGAAGGTGTTATGGTGGATTCAGGTTGGTTAAAAAGATCAGCTTCTTCTGTGTTAGTGGCTGAAGCTCTGTGCCTTAGAGAAGCTTTGTTTCAGAACAGGAAGGTGTCTTCAAAAATAGTGTTTGAAGGAGATTGCAAAGGGTTATGTGATGTGGTTAATTCTGAAAGAGATGCTGGCTGGGAGTTGCTGGATATTTGTCAGGACATCAAAGGTTTGTTAAAGACTATGAATGGTTCTGTCAGATGGGTGCCTAGATCTGCAAATAAGGTAGCTGATTTAGTAGCTAAATGGGTTAAAACTTGTGTGGGAGATGGTAGTGATCTGTTAGTTAGCGCTCAATTTTGCAATCTCATTTGTAACGAAGCAAGAGCTCCTGCAGTGTAATCTTCCTTGGTTTAATATATTTCTGTTTGTCAAAAAAAAAAAAAAAAAAAAAAAAAAACAGAATATTCACGAAAAAATACCCATAGTCCTGCATGTTTCACGAACAATGAGCATATGGAGCTGCTCCAAACCACTGTCTCCTAGCCTTACAGAAAATAGCACTCTTGAAATTGCAATAAGAGCTAGTAGTAGCTCCTAGCCCACCTGTGCCCATCACATTTAATTGGGTTCAAACCTGATGGTTTAAATAAATGGGTTAATATTGCCCGTCCATTGAACCCGCATATTAAGAGGAGGAGAAGGAGGGGAACCAACACGTCTACTTCGAACTTGTCATTATTAATTTTAGTTTTGAGTTACATGTTTTATGAAATAAATCACTACTGAACTGTCTCTTATACCATCGTGAGAGAGAGAGAGAGAAACAAATTGTGAAAACGTCGCCTCTCGGTTTCGACAAGGGAAACAGAGAACCTCCACGATGGTGGTTCTTCATCAGTTTTTAACTTCAGTTCCATCATCTCTGTTGCTGAATTCATATTTTGATTTGTTTGGGTGCAGACCGAGTGGGCGATTTGTTGGGTTTCCGTCTTCTGGCGGGAAGAATATCCATATTTCGAACTTGAAGGGGGTGATGGTGATATGAAAGTATTGCTGTGGTTTTTCTGGTGAAGGTGACATGGTTGGATCTGTAGATAGAGAAGGAGCTGGTGGTGGTAGTGGTAAGGATCTAAGGATAGTTATGCTGGTGAAGGAGGTGGTGGTGGCATGCCAGTAGACAGAAGTGATGGTGGTTGTAATGGAGATAGTTTTTAACATTTGGCTTTGGTTTCTCAGTTTTAATGGTTAGTTTTTGGTCAGTTCAGTTTGAGCAATGGTAGGGGCAATGATTCTGGTGGTGGTGCCTTTTTTAGCAAGTCCCAATTCCAGTTGGGCTATATGGGCAGGCATAACAACCAATCCATTCAAAGGATAAATGGTTTAGACAGGTTGAACCATTTGTGATTTAACCTGTTTATAAACGGGCTCACCCGCTCGTTTGACAACTCTATTCATAGGTTAAGAAATGAGGAAGCGTCAGCGGTTAACCTGTTTACCGGCCCGGCTGACTGAGGAGCACCGATCCTAGGGTGAATTTGGGAATGCTTATGCTGCCAGCACAGCTGCTTTCCGACAGCAGAAGCAGTTTTAGTGTGTTTGGTAAAAATAAAATTTCTGCTTTTTCGGACAGTTTCTGCTGTCCCACAGCAGTTTTCAGGAAGCAAAGGGGGAGATGCTTTTCCAGAAAGTGATTTTGATCAATTTATCTACAACCGATTTTGACCTTACACTTTTTTAAAATATCAATAGTTATATTTTCAGAAATGACATGTGTCATATATTTTTGTCATTTTACCCTCTCACAACAACTTCACAGTTGATTTTACCAAACACAAAATTACTGTATCAATATTTCACAGCAGCTTCAACGTATATTTACCAAACAACATTTTATCAAGAAATTCACAGCAGCTTTCTAGAGTGTTTTCACACAGCAGCTCTCTCCCACCGCCACAGCATTCCCAAACTAGCCCCTAGTTCGGTTCAGGCCTGGAGTCAGCCGGACCAGTTTCAGTTTGGTTCAAATAGTGGAATCGGCCCGGTCCACGGGAGAGCTCTTTTATTACTTGTTGGCCGGAAAAAAAAATAAATAAATAAAAATAAAAAAAAAAAAATAAAAAAAAAAAAAAAAAAAAAAAAAAAAAAAAAAAATAACTTGTGAAGATTGATAATTTATTTCCTATCAGCTATTTTCTTAACTTGTAACTTGTAAGAAACTTGTAACATTTATTTATACATATATAATGTGGGTCGGTTCTGGACCAGTTCTGGGCCAGTCCTGGGGCAGTTACGGTCCGGTCAGTCCGGTCTTGGTCATTGGCCGGTCCCGCGGTCCATAAAATCTCAGACAGGCCCAGACAACTAACATACTCAGTCTTGGGCAGGTCTTGAGCCACACTGGTCCCAGTTCGGTCCGGTTCATTGCTCACACGGGCCAGTTTGGTCCGGTTTGGCGGTTCGCCGACCCACTCGACAGCTCTAGCAAGTGATACCAAATATATATATCTAAATGTTATATGTTTCACCAGCATCATCCCAAACTTTAGTACTCAGAAAGCTGCTACGGTCCTCAAAATAGGAAAAATTGACCGTTGACCGAACACTAACTATTAACCGGGAACAGAACTTGAAGTTAGATACCGCACTTCTAATGTGCATATGGCATAAGGACAAGAAAAGGATCTAAAGTGTGTCCACAGAGTTTCTTTCGGTGGTGTCCGCAAATGAGGTTGGAATTGCCCGAGATACTTGGATTGCCCAACCATATTGACTTAGCTCGTCTCCATGTGTCCAAGAGTGTCACACCAAGACACTCGAGTTGTTTCATAGTATGTCTTAACCGACCTAGTCGCAAGATAAAATGCCCTACGAGAGTGGCTAAAACCAGCATCCAAGGAAGTAGCAGCAGAAGCAAAAGTAAACCCTCGTTTTGACACATTGAAAAAGCTTTTCAACCATGTTCTTGTATATATCAGAAAATCATAACTCTTTGCACTTCAGATAACCCCAACACAAGAGAAAGGCATCCAAGAAGACACCCTAACAACTCTACCGCAAAAAAGATGTATAACTCAGATATACCGATTTGTACTACCAACAGAAAAAAGCCTTTTTTTTCTTCTAAAGGGAGTAAGAAAAACACATCTAGACCTTCAGTTGTATCCGATCATGCAACGAGATTTTCTTCTTGCTCGGTCTTTCATCACCAGTCACTAACGATTTTCTCTTCTTCTGTGTCTCTCTCATTAGCTCCTGCCCAATTTGGACTCTCTCTTCTGCTTCCCTTTCTTCAATCGTCTGAAACACCAGAGGAACACAAACATATGAATAAACATCTGTTTTAAGGTTCACCATTTTCTTATGACCTACTGCTCCAAAAACAACGTTTATTGACTAAGTACTCACTGTAAGCGGATTTGAAACCAAAAGAGAAGCTCGATTCGACAATGTAGTATCCTTAACAACTGGTTTCTTTTTCTTCGCGACAATCTTTTCGGGAACATTTGGAATTTGTGGGTTAACATCTTCCTTCAGTTGGAGGTCGCGAGACCTGGATTCCACTAGGTATCGGTACCTTCGCCTCAGAAACCTAGAATTCATCGGTACAAGAACAACCAACAATTTAACAAAAAAATCCCCCAAACAGATAGTAGCAACTCTTAAGGAGGAGTGATCTAAATAAAAAGATTAGATTACAAGTGCCCTGTACCTAACTTCATGGAAGAATGTCTCTCTCTTTTGCTTTGCTGCCTTTAATTTCCTCCTTTTAGCAACAATTTCCTGTACCAATTGGCAACAATGTTGGTAAGAAACTACCCAAAATTGTCCAAGCAAACTGAGATTACATCCAATCCAAATTCACAATCCTAATACAAACCCTAGATAGAAATCATCTAACTTATCCAAATTCACAATGCTAATGCAAACCCTGGAAATAATCAAACTTCCTCCTTTTAGCAACAAGTTCCTGAAGCAATTGGCAACAATGTTGGTAAGAAACTACCCAAATTTGTCCAAGCAAACTGAGATTAAAAATCCCTTCCAATCCAATCCAAATTCACAATCCTAATACAAACCCTAGATAGAAACCATCAAACTTATCCAAAATTCAAAATTCTAATGCAAACCCTAGATAGACATCATCAAACTTACAAAGACTGACCTTCTGTAATTGCAGATAGTCTTGTAACAAGGTCTGATGATCTTTCGCAACCCTAACTCCTCCATCAGCACCATGAGATTGGGGTTGAGCTCGGAGAGGGTTCAAGAAAGCCCCTTCCATCTTCTTGAAGAAACACGCAAACCCAGATCAAAAACGGCTCAACATCCCATACCCACCACGAAAATTCTCAACTTTATTCAAGAAAACACAGACCCAGATCAAAACAGGGAAGAAAACGATTTGGGTTTCAAGAGAGGGAGAAAGGGGGTTCTGGGTGACCTTTGCTTCTCTGTAATTTGTCTCTTATTAAAGAGCTTTGATTGAATGAATGAATGGAAACCGTCAAAGAGGAGGGGCAATTGTGGGAAAAGCGAGTGGGAGAAGACATTAGAATGGGAACCAAGGCGCTTCCTTTCCTTTCCTTGGGATCTCTATCTCTATCTCTTCTTGCCATGTTTGTTGTTTTTTTTTTGTTTTTCTCAAAACATACACACTTTGGTACAGCTGGGCCATTAGAGAGACAGATGAGGGGAGAGAGAGTATTATTTCCATGTTTCTTTGGGAATTTTGGATTTGGGAGGAGGATAGATTGTGATGAGGAAATAAGGAAGCCTCCTATGCTCTACTGTAATTTGTGGGTTGCAGTGCCTTCTTTTAGCTTATGAACCCCTTTGCCATGGTGGTCCTCTCTGATGAGGCATACAGTATGAAGAGGAGCTAATTACTAAAATATCCTCACCTTTGCTTATCTTGTTTTTCAATTTTCAAATACAGTTTCAGTTTAAAATCTCAATAATCTGATACAAATAATTCCGAGTAAATGATCCGACTTAAATTATAATAAGAAAACTGTTTAACACGCGTTGAGAATGTGGATTAAAACTTAAATGCATTTTGTAGTTTTTATTTTTAAATTTACGATAAATTTTGTGCTCCTATCTGCTGAGGCATAAAATAGCAGGGGATAATTACTAAAATATCCTCGTCTTTGCTTTTCTTGCTCTGTTTCAGCTTAAAATCTCAATAATCTAATAAAAATAATCTAGATTAGATGGTCAGAGTTAAATTATAATATGAAAATTGTTTGTCATGCATTGAAAATGTGGAATAAAATTTAATTACATTTGGCAACCTTGTACCTTTTGTTATTAAATTTATAATAAATGTCTTTATTTGATATTATATTTTGGAGTAAAAGGTGGAGACAGTCACCCTACCTGTCTCTAGCACCGCCATAAGCCATCAGAGATGGGCAAATCAAGTACACAGCGGCCTCTTAGTGGAGGGCCGGTGCACAGTGCCCACAAAGATTCCCCTTGGGGTATTTGAATTTACATCAACAACCTCATCAGTACCATTATGCCACAAGACCACTGGTGAATTGGCGAGAATTGAAATTCTCAAGTATTTGCTGCAATAGAGAGGTTTGCTTAGTGTAATACCGAAACACGCCTAATAAATCATCTACAAACATCATCAAAGTGAAGAAGCTAGGTAAAAACAAAAATTCAAAAACATTATCAGAGTGAGCTGGAAATCAAAGATCATTATATGGATACATTTGGCTCAGCATTTAAACGTTTTTACTTGAATGCCTTCAATCCTGTTTAAAATCCAACAACTTCAGGCACGTTTAGGTCAGACTTCACCGAATTCACTTTTATTTCTGAAAACAAAGTTCGATAAACTTCATTAGGAATTACTTCAAATACATGCGTATATGGCCATCCTAAGCCATCGAGTGTGAGCATCGTGCCATCGAGCGTGAACATTGTAGAATTTACATTCAAGTTCCTGCTTCACAAGCATCCCCTGCAATGGTTTTCTTCTAAGAAAATGCATACACTTGAACTAAATAAACGCTGCCTCATCTGGTACAGTGGTACGTAGTTCAGAAAATTATATTAGTAGTTTAGTACCACTTAAGTCAGACACAATTAGTTTATCCGGAGTCATGTAACTCGACCAGGATGTGTAGACTGTCTCGCTTCTGTCATTGTTTGTGGTCGGAAACTGAGATCAAGAATATAAATATCCACTAAAGATAATACGATTCCGGAAACCTTGAGGATAAGAAGGAACCACCATACAAAAACTCAACCAACAATCCAGTACAAAAACAATCACCATACAAAATATCCAAGTTTCTTGAGACTGGTACAAGAAACACTCCACACGGGATTTGTGCGGATATGAATTATTGAATTTCATGGCAGTCAAAACATCGAGAATTCAGAATCAAGCTTTAAGGGCTGCACCAGCCTTGTTGAGGTCTTCTAATGCTTTCAAGATCTGTGGCTCTGTGAATCCCTCCAAACGAATCCCACGCTCCACACCCATATCTGTTCAGACAATCAGAAGTTAAGCTACGAAAACTACGTCATAAACGCTTTCTCAACAATCTGAACAAAACAGTGCTCAACTTGGATTGCTAGATATACATACAGACGATAGGTTTAAGTTGAGTTCTAGATAGCATCTGGAACTATTTGGATTAAGGGTTGAGATTCAAAAGCCAAGAGAAAGAAATGATATAACTGAAGTTCACACTTTTTTCGCTTCTTTTACTAGTTGGGTTTAACAAAAATGAGAAGTAACATGTGTTCTCTGGGGGTATTGCTTCAGTTAATCAGTTTCTTTGAACCAAGAACTGAATCAAACTTTGTATTACAACACAAGATTCAAATGTTGAAGCAGTTACATTTTGGGGTTAAGATAAACTCGCAGAAGACTTCTTATGACATAACACAGCTTTCAAGCTTGGAACACTTGATAAATGCAATTAATGAGAAAAGCATGATAAATTGGGGAAGAAAAGCAATGAGGCAAACAGCAAACACGGCATAAATTCAGTAACATGAACCTACCCTCAAACAAAATGCAACTGCAATAGCCATACAATCCCACAAAGGCTCTCACCACACCGGCCTTGAAGAAACAACAACTTCAAGATATGCAAGCAACACAGTAAACAACAGAACCTCACTAGCCAAACCAAGTCAACCCATATTTGGCTAATTTGTTTGTTTTTGGTTCTTTGAACCGCCAAGGTGGTTAGTTAATGGCTGTACCTTAAATCATTGACCCAACCTGCATGCGTGTGTAAATTATTCATATGTAGTCCTGTGTGTCACCTCCCAACAACTGGATGTCAATTCCTGGAATTGAACGTAAATTTTGCAAATCAACTTAACCAAACAACCCGTTAGAACAGAGCTCGGCTGGTTTCTTACATGTAGTGGTCTAGTTGGGCTTGGGTAAATGACAAAAACCACCCGAATTATGGCCAATTACCAGGTCACTACCATGTGGTTTGGATAATACCCCAAACCACCCCTCCGTTAATCGAAACATGCGACAGTTAGCACCCTTCTTTTACATTCCGTTAGTTGAACCAGTGGAGACCGCCACTAACAGCAAATTTAGGACAAAACATCCTTGGGACTGTGTGAATGATATCTTTACCCCTAAATTTTGACTAAATAACTAAATGAACCAACCCAACTATCACCCTCACCATTGCCGCCGCCGCCACCAAATACAGAAAACACAACATATTCCACAACATCTTGCTCAACGAATTAGCAGCAATTCAATCTAATAACCATATCACCCAGTACTAGAAAATTCAGATAAAACATTTGAAGTCCAAGACCCAGTACTCCAGAAAAAATGTTATTTACGTTGCAACACCTATCCATATCAAGGCAAATTGTCTATAATAACTACAAGCCAATCAAGGAAAAGAAGAACAGCTTCGATTTTTCTCTAACCTAGACTTCAGTGCACCTTAGGTGTTCTGGCATCGAAGTTTTTTTCGACCTCTGACACCAGTGCTTCTTACCCAAAAGCTGTCTAATTTGAAAAAACTATGAAATATTGTGGGTTCCAAGCACAAGAAATATGTATAGGGCTTGATTTGAGTGAGGCATAGGTGGATCGATCTGTGTCGTTTGAGTTTGGCTCAAAACCGACGCAAAGTTCTTCCTTTTAAACCCTGGGGTGACTATCTATATGCATAACCGGATCTAATAACCACAAATTTGGTGTGTGGTTGACTCGGTTATCGAAGAGAGAGGTCAAGAAAGACTCAGCATGTAAGGCCCAATTAGAACCCTAAATTAGAACCACCTAAGAATCACTACTAGGGGAAAATTGAAGTTTCTGGGTTCAATTTGGGTTGGTTAGGGTTTAACTTGGGTGGACTAGGGTTCGATTTGTTCGGTGGTTGAGATTGGGGTTCAAATCTGTGTGATGCGTGGTGGGTTTCTGCTGGTGGGGAGGCCATAAAAAGAAAAAGGGGGGGGAAGGGGGGGGGGGGGGGGGGGGGAATAGAAGGTGACGGCTCTAAGCTGGGTCGGTTCAAGTCGCCTGATTAACAGAGGTGTAGGCGCTTCCTGGATTGGGTTCGCTGGCTATAGAATAGGTGGTGGTTCAGGAGGCAAAGAGGGTAGTGGGGGTGGAGGAGTCGAAGGGTGTGGCAAGAAGAGGGGGCAGGGGACACGAAAGAGAGATTTTAATGCATTTTTTCTCTGATTAAATGTGTTGTAAATTTTGGTACCCAATGAGGGCAAAATCAGCACTTTGCGTCTGTTGGCTGCCGTTAGTTACAAGGGTGGTTTGGGGTACTATCCAAACCACGTCGTAGAAACTACGGGGGTGGTTTGTGTCATTTACCCTTTTATTTTTGCAAACTTGCAATCATTGATTTGGTTTAATATATGTCCTTCAACCAGACCGCACCCGTAAATGCTAGAGGCTACTGCATCTCTGACTTCTCAAAATGCAAATTACCCCTATAGCTTGACATTAATGTCATGCATCATCCATCTATTTCTCAAACATTGCACATCATATCTATTAAAAGAAATTAATACTACCTACCGAAGAAGTGCCATTGAGCTCTTTATATTTCCTTAACTGAAATTGTGTTTGTGAATTAAGCAAGTCAGAAGATACATTCTCACTTTCTGAGGGTCAACAACATTGATTTGTGATAAAATTTCGTAAGAATATAGGTTGAATTACTTGTTGGGGCATTTTAAAGGTGTATGAAAGACTGAAACTCTGTTGGGACATCTATCTTGCTTCACATAACCAATAACAAAGGGCCACTCATACCATACTCTCGAATGTGACTATATGTAAAGTCGCCTTTTCTTCGCTTCTCAAACCAACAGAAGATGCAATCATTCAGGATTCTCATGCGGATCTAGACCCAACCAGACGCTAGCTGATCACTGTTATCAGGTTATGTCACAGCTAAATTCGGATATGGGCAAGTTATTGTAGGGTTCCAGCAGGTTTGTATATGAACAAGCGGTCACGGACTCACGGTATGGTAAGGGTTTCATTTTCACACTCTCCCTCTCTTGACTCTCCCATTTTGCCTCCCTTTCTTAGGCCATTAAAGCGCACGATTAGAGCAATCACTCTCCCACTTTCAGCATGCAACTCACTTTCTTTTAGTGCCCACACGTTCTCTACTAGCTCGCTCTCCACTTGCTCTCTTCCAAGCGACGTCTGAGACCCGGCAATCACCGGTGATGAGATCTGTCTCCGGCAAGATCAGAAAATCCATTTCTTGTTGTTTGTTGTACGGTGCTAGGAAGCATGGACACTCCAAAAAAGGGGCAGTATCCGTAACGGACACTTGGGATACTCGGACACTCGTACCATTCTCCAGCTGGCGTCTCCGATACATGTCAGACACTCCGGCTGGCGTGTCCGGGTTTTTAGAGAATTTTATTAGACTAGGCACTTGGAGGACACTTTAGGGACACTTAATGAGAGACGACAATTGCCCCTTAGTGTTTATTAGACTTTCACACGGGTTGTTTATGGGATTTGAACTTTAAGGTTAAAATGTGACTAAGCTAAAGCAGATACGATATATTTGGTTAATTGATGGCTCAATATATGAAAGGGTACCCTTTTGAACGAAAAGTTCAAGTGAGGTTTTAAGTTCTCACATGCGACAACTTCAAGAAAATTCCCAGACACAACTCATCAAATTCGAACCCACCTAAGCTACTCCTCTTTCTCTTCTCATTCTTATACTTAATATATGCTTTCTGTGATATTTAAGCTATAAATATAAAGAGGTTGGAACCAATATTTTATCATATCTTGTAGTACAAAAATTCAAATATATATAATATATAATATAATAATGTTGGCGTATAAGGAGCAGTGTCGTATCCTCATTTTTTTTAGAAAATGACATATCCCGTGTCCGTTTCCGTATCTTATCCAATACCCATATCCGTACCCGTGCTTCTTAGGTACGGTGACTCAAAAAATATACGCCTCATTCGTCTCATTTCTGTTACTGGGTTAACAGTAGTTCCTCTTAATTTATTTTTTTGCAAGTCGAGATCAGAAAATCACGATTGGGTTATGTGTTACAGCCTCTCCATCTCAACTTTCTTCTGTCCTTTTGATTGTGAGCTTTCTCCCGGAAATTTGATCTTGCCCAACTTAGGATATATGTTTCTGTGTTATAGACTTATAGCCTACTATCAATTATTGTCTACCGTGATGATAAGTTGTGTTTCCAAAGTAGAGGAAGCATTGTATCCGTAGGTGGTGCTGGAGGGTGTGAGTTTGGGTATGAATGGGTAAGCAAATTTCAGGTCTGGTGATCCGGTCTTTGCGCCTGATTAGATCATCAAACAGGGTCTGGTCCGGGTTGCGCCCAATCAAACAGGGTACTTTCAATTCTGGTAGTTGCTTAGTATGACAACAGTTCAGACTGGATCTACTGATATCATCAGAACCTGCCAAATTGCCATTCTACTATCTAATTGAGATGGCTTCATGGCTTATAATCCTACTATTGTTTGTCTTTAATGCATATCCTGAAAGAAACGGTCGATCACCTCTATGGGTCTACCCGTATTCTCCTTGGTCTCCATCTCTCATTTTTCTTCAAATCCTGATTATGTTTAGAGGCACGTCTACGGGATTAATAAACCATTGCACAGTATTTTTATCACACCAAAACTTCTACTACTTATATGTTATTGGCATTTTTTCTTTCCAAGTTACACCACACAGTCAACATTCTTGCTCCCGTTTCTTTTGTTAAAAGACTGAGGCAACATACTAGAATATTATGTGTGTTGGTGGAAATTTCTATTGACGTTACTTCTCACAATGAGGGTTCCACAAATTGATATCAAAGTAATACTTGTCTCCACATTGATATAGCTGTCACAGAGATTTAAGAGAAAATCCAGCCGTGATGAAACAATATTCTAGCTCTGTCATATTCAATAACAAGAGACACCGTATCACGAAGTCAAGAACACGAGGATCTACAAGAAACTGTTCTAGTGTACCAGTTATGTACTATTTTTCCGTAAATCCACAAAATCCACGAGAAACCATGAGAAATAAGAAAATTTCAAGACCCCCCGACATAACTTCTGTAGTCCACCCAAATCAACTCAGCAAGCATCTTATAGACCTCTAGCATTAATTAAGATGGATACACGGAATCCATTCCTCTAATCCACCATCATATATCCAAAGCTCAGTAATGCTAAATAGCCTCTACAGCTCTACCAATTTTCATCTTGGTTACCCTCGTCCGTCACATTTCGCTGGCCTGAATTCCCAATATACTTGAATTATGTCTATTCTAGTAATGCCACACTTCCAGCATTATCATTCCTTCTGAAAATCAATGCTTTCTCCTAGAATGAACATTATTTACCAGGTTCCATGGCCTTGCTGAATTTACAACTATATGCTATTTCTCTCAACCCACAACTTTACCAACAAATGGATCTCAGAAAGTAAAGCTTCTTCGTATTAAATCAATCAAATATGAAAATAATGAAAAGAAGATAAATGTATTGACAATCTGAGGATCACATACCGAATCGTGCCCAGAGCTGAGGCTCAACGCCGTTGCATTCACGGATCAAAATGGGTAATTTGGGGTTCAACGACTTCAGATCCTTGTAGTTCCCTTCGATAAATGCTCTGTAAGATCGAAATTGGCTCAGAATAAACAACGAGAGGTGAGAAATGGTGTTCCTATCGAAGAGTAGCAGAAGGGGAAAGGAGAGAGAACCTAGCGGATGAGCTGGCCGGTGAAGTAGGGCAAAAGAGTACTCGGAGCTCCTTGAGGTTTCGCGATAGCTGACCCCTCCACGCCATTCTTGTCGCTCGCGTCTTCGATTTCACTGCACCACCCCCAAACCCTAACGAGAACCAGTTTAACAATCTCTGAGCGATTATCTTCTTTCTTGTCAGTCTGTCTATGGCTTCAACATTTTATGGGAAGAATGAAAATTTATAAATAGTGCCCCAAGACTCTGGTGAGATTTCATTTCAGACCCTGGTTACTACCGTTTAATGCAACTAGTCAGCATTTTCCTAGTTTGATTTTTATCACTATTCGACCATGTGATTTAACTAGCAAAAAGATGCAAAAATGTAGTAATATTTTAAGGGTGTTATAGATTTAAACTTTACTCTACAACACTATTAAAAAATATCAGAAAATTATATCGTTTTGCTATTCAAGTCTTTTTATCCAAGTTTTGCTATCAAAATCACTAGGTCAAACAAGTTAGTGAATTGGTCAATTGGTTTACATTTACATTGGTCAACACTCGAACAAGTTACAATAAACCAACTGTAAACTTCATCAGCACATGTCACCTAAAGCAATCCGAAATAGTTAAGAATAATAGTATCAATTTCTTCAAAGTGAACTAATCTTTCCTGAAAACGGGAGAGTGAACCGTATGTATGATACGACAAAAAGTTCAAATTTTATGAAGTTATTTATTTTCTCCTTATTATTACTTAGATATTCATCTGTCCTGAAGTGTCTAATTATATGAGAATAAGAGAGAGAAAGAGAATGAGATACAATAGTCAAGGGCGGATTTAGGAATTTGCTACATCGAGGGCTAAATTAGAAAAATTAAACAATAAAGGTAAATTTTACATTTTACAAAATTGGGTGGAGGTAACCTGAAAAATATAAACAAAATAAGAATAAAAATACAATTTCTAAAAGTTGAGCAGGGCTATAGCTAATAGCCCCTACTAGTCCATAGGTAAATCTGCCCTTGACAATAGTACTTCTTTTCCTTTCTCAATTTTCAGCCCTAGATCTATCTCAAATCTGACGGCAAATATGAAGCCAAAGTTACGTAGTGAACAGTAAAATCAAGAGCTAGAGCTCTCTTACTATGGTACATGGATGTGCTCTTGTATTGTATTACAAATTTACAGTAGTGTCTGTCTTCATATGATTGTAAAGTACGGTAGTCAGTGGCGGAGCCAGGATTTCGGGGAAGGGGGGGCACAACTCCGCTAGTAGAAGAGCTAGTGTTTATACTGTCATTTGAAATATCAATTAACAATAAATACCGACACATGCGTTGAAGGCCTCTTGGCGCAGTTGGTTAAGCATACACTTATTAAATTTGAGCATGCGGGTTCGAATCTCACTGGGCGTGTTTTAATTTTTTTTTTTTGTTAATTTTTTGTGGAAAAAAAATAAAGAGCGCGCCTGGGAGGAATCGAACCCAAGACGTGAGGGATTTTAACCCGGCGCTTGACCAATTGCGCTGGGGATTGTTTTGAAATGAAGGGGGGCACGCTTGTATTTGTACAAGGTCATAGGTAATTTTTTTTCCAAATTAAAGGTAATCGAGTGTTTTCGTAAAATTTCGGGGGGGCACGTGCCCCCCCCGTGCCCCTACATGGCTCCGCCCCTGGTAGTGCACCAGTGCTGCTCATACTGTGTGGTGCCCTTAATAGAATGAGATATCCCCCTTAGTTTAGACTTTAGAGCCAGCTCTCCTCTTCGTCTTCTCTCTACCAGTGCAAGATTTGAGTGCTAAAAAATAAAAATGTATGTGCTCCTATTTCACTGAAGAACGGTAGAATATCACAAATAGGGAAAGAACTGTGGAGTTCTATAGTATGCTTTCATGTGATCGTGCTTGACAAGTTTACTATCCTAGCAAGAATGCAAGATGATCCGTCCTTTCTTTACCAGATGGAAATTGGGCAAATTACCTGCCCTTTTAGGCCCGGAGCATTGGTTTCCACAAGATTAGAACGTAACAAGCCACGGAACAAAACTAACAAGCTCTCTTCTTGAGCTGATATGATGTCCTTCTCACTGTAAATCCATTACTTCGACATAGCAAAAAGGCATCCAAAGGCGATGATCATACTTATGGTACCAATTGATTGGGCATGATGAACCAAATAGAATATGCACTTGAGCGGAATGGAGTCGGAGACATCGTAGCAGGAGGATAAAAGAACCAATACAAAGTATGAGGAACGTGATCCCTCAAACGAAAGCAAAAAAAGTCTGCTTATATACGAATAGAACTGGGTGTTCTACTGATGAAATGAATAACTAAGAGTTCATGTTCCTTTTTGGGCAGAAGATGTGGGATGATCCTTATGTAGTGAATGTCAAAAACTTTATTTGGTGGAGAGTGACTTCAACTCGGGGTTAATCCACTAGTATACATAGTATAACAGAGAAAATGCCTGCTTAGGATAGAGATAAATAAACTCTTTTATGAATTTGTGAGTTATGCAAGGTTGGGTGATGCGACAAGAATGGAAATTGTCTACCTGGCGTATCAAACAATCACACAGGTTTAGGTTTCATTGTTGCACATCCAATGTTTGTTTAATTCTACATCTGGGTACTAATTTGATTCATTCTTAAGTGAATTAACAACATATACGGAGTACAAAATATGGGGGGAAGAATAAAAAAGAACTAGGTGTTCATTTGCTTTAGCACCGCCAAAGTAACGCCTTAGTGCTTACAACAAGAGACCCGATGCCCGTTTGCTAGTTTTGTCAAACTAACTTGTGTAAGACAGGAACGGCGGATAATCGTTAACCACGTATCCAAACTGTTGTTGCTTCTGTGACTTGTCATGCTAGTTCCATTAATTCTGGCAAATGCTTCAGGGTTTCACCTGATGATATTGAACGGCATAACTTATCCTTCATGTCATCCGCGCTACTTTTGCATCAATAGTCAAATACCCATCATGAAAACCGAACATTTCACCGCAGCTAGCTCGTATGAGAACTGAATCAATGCGTTTATGGAGCTGCAGAATGCAATCCAAACAGAAGCAAAACACAAGAGAAACCTCTATGGGTTGTATGAAAAAAACTTCAATAGTCAATAAGATAGGAAATCAGTCAACAAGCCGAACTTAGATAGATGACGAAACGTAACACTCAAAACTGGGTTTAACCTGACGTCCTAATTAGCGAAAGAAATATTACTAAAATTGAAAAAACGACCTAAACTGTCGAATTTGGCCAAATCATGGCGGGATTCGCGACAAAGTTCTTCTTAGAACGTCGTTTGTAGTCAAAATAAGGTGCGGCTTGACCCTGTTCTTCAACCCTTCCAACTCTAGAACAGTTGTTCTGAAGCTGACATATTTTTCTTCAAAATTCTTCCTGCATAAATTCTTTTCCTCGAGAGGCTGGGAATGTTAAGTATAAACTACAAAAACTCGGGAGATATATGGACACAGCATAATTAGTTTTTGGGTATGTACTACTTCTTTTCTCTATGCGGATATAGAGCAATTTAGCCAATAAGTTCTTCTCTCTCCGGATAAAGAGCAATTTAGCCTATAAGTTTTGGATTTGATCTGTTAATGCCACACTACAATCTCGTACTCTACGCAGAAGTTTGCGCTTTTCTTTGGAAGGCGTCTTATCTGTCATAAGGGCCAACCAGTGGTAAAATCTAAGGAATCGTCTCTGAGGTGAACAACAAAACCTCCACACAGCCACATAAATTACCTGAATCCAACTCTGGAGAATTAGATAATACTCCATACATTATCCAAATCATTATGCTATCATAAATTCAAGTGAACAGAACTACACGCACATTCAGTGACTGTATATTAAAGGACGCAGAGAGATTTACACATTGATTCAGTGCGTTTATAGAATATGTGATGTGCCTGCCCTCTTACCCCATAATATATTCTAAAACCCTTATCATGGTATGGTTTCTTATAAACTTGCATAGTCAAACAGGCTACAGCATAGAATTAATTCTGAAAAAAAAAAAAATCCAGACTTTGGTACCTATTCAGAAAGTACACAAGTATTCCTGAAAACATGAAACATTTTTGCCTGATACATAAGGAATAGCAAGACCTAAGCTACGATCGCAGTTACCCAATCGAAGTGATCTGGTCTTTAAGGCCCTTGAAGGAGTTAGAATACATCTTCTGCTATCTTCCAAACAAGGCTAATGGCCGTATCCTCACCCCCACCCTCTCTGAAGTGAAATGCAATCTAGAAGAGGGAACTGTTAGATTACCGAGATAAGCATTCTGAGATCCGAGGGAAGGTCGTAAAATTACCAATATACCACTACTGAGGGAATTTCGTGGGATTTCCAGTAATTGGACAACGGATGAAAGTGCTGACTTTCATGTAACTCTTAACACTAAAGAGTAAAGACCATATGCAAGTGTGTCCTCTCTGGTCCAACCATGGCACGGGCTGGTTAGAAACTTGAATCAAGATAGTTTCAATTCAAAAGCCAGAAGTAGTAGCTAGAGTCAATTCATTCCCCACTCTGCATCATTAAAAATAACGGCGTTCTTTGACTTAGATACAATTAGTCAGTTGGGGTTATTTGTCAGCCTGCTTTTAAGCTACTCGAATCAGCTTAGACATTCTTACAACCAAGTTTAGGCTAAGCCAAAAGGTCTGGTTTAGCCCTTATCCAACCGTAAAGATGTCGCTTCATAGACAGATTTCCTAGTTGATTTTTCAACAGAAAAAAAAAAAAAAAAAATAGCTAGAACTAAAGCTGCACTTGGTTCCGATTAACCGCCGGTTTACGGTTAAAAACAAACCCAGTTAACCGAAAAAATGGGACTGAGAACCGAACCGAACCGAACCTAGTAGAACCGGAACCAGACCCATACCCGTATAAGTTTGGTCTGGGTTCGGTTCTGGGTATTTGCTAACCGAACCGGAACCGGAACCAGGACCGAGTTCGACAGAACCGGAACCGGACCCGGAACCGTCGGTTCTAACCGGTTATTTGGCTAATTTTATATAATTTAATGATTTTTTACACCACAAAACAAACTAAACAAAGAAAAATCAAAAACTGTCGAAAACCGACCGGAACCGGTTGACGAACCGATATACCGGTTCCGGTTTGGTTATAGATATGGGAATAATCTCGGTTTCGGTTAGCCGAACCGAAGACGTGTTTCTACAGGTTAACCGAACCGAGAACCGACCAACCGGTTCGGTTCCGGTTAACCGAACATGCAGCACTAGCTAGAACACAATTTGATTTTGCTGTTCAGATTAACGCCATCTTTCATATTCACAAATTACCCAGCCAGAAACACTTCACGGATGATTGGAGATTGAGACCAGAAGATACTGTTAGATTTTGAAAAAAACAATGATGCATTCAAGAAGAAATACATTTGCAGATTTAAAAAAGAACCCGTGACTCAGGTTGCAGAATGATGTTCTATTGTCTATTTAATGATATCTCCGTAACACAGGTTAATCAAGGAACTAGATAGCCTGTACATATTAATACGACATGTAACGTTACAAAAACTATAGACATGTACAATATGTGAATATTCACACGCGTCTACTACAATTAGGAGAACTGAAATTGGCACCTTACAATCTTTGGACATGAGATCCCAGAATACATTGTATGGCATTGCGGTAATCAGTAACCCTGCAGGTGCAAGTGGCTCTAAGTATACGAGTCAGCTGCTTCCAAAGTCATGCCACCTGTCAGAATCAAAGCGATCAAGTACTATCAGGCTACAGAACCCATAATAAGGGAAAAAGAAAAGGAAAAAATATCCCATCAAAAAAGGGGAAAAAAGGAAAAATAGATCTCATCAAAACTAACTCAAAAAGAGTGATACCTGAGGCAATTCTAAGGACATGCATCAAAAATTGGAGAACTGAAAGCGAGCAAACAACCATCAACGACTGCATCAATTTGGAAGTTGTGCAAATGTCCCAGTGTTGGGCACGCAGCCTCCAACCATCATATTCTTATAGATAGCATATGCACGGTCAGAATTTCCTGACATGCTATATCCCCGAATTAAAGCATTGAATGTGAAGACATTGGGTTCGAGGCCCTTCAGAAGGAGATCTTTGTGCATTTTTCCAGCTTCTTCTATCCTTCCAGAAATACCAAGATTGAGTATCAAGGAATTGTAGGTGTAGAGATTAGGGGCAATGCCTTTATTCTGCATCTCACTGAAAAGAGATAGAGCCTCATCAAGTCTTCTAGACTTGCCAAAGCCATTAATCATGAGATTGTAAAGAATTATATCAGGATCAATGCCAGATGACTTCAGTTCCTCAAAATATTTGACAGCATCCTCCACTCGCCCCTCTATGCAGAGGCAATCGACTAGAATAGTGAATGACCTCAAATCTGGCCGTATTCCTTCTCTAACCATTTTCTCAAACAGCACACAAGCAGTTTCAACATCTCCTGATTTACCAAAACCATTTATAAGAATATTGTAGATGGCACAGTTTGGTTGGCATCCATACTTCACCATCTCCACAAGCAAATCCTTGGCTTCATCAAGCTTTCCCAGCTTTAAGAGACCATCCATCAGAGGACCGTATGTGCAAGGAGTGGGAATGAAATCTCCACAAAGAAGATCGTAGTATAAATCAAAGGCTTTCTCCAATCTGTTACACTTTACAAGACCTGCAATAACGATGTTGTGAGTTATCGTGTTGGGCTTGCATTGATGTATGAGCATTTCGTCGACTAATTCAAGAACTTCATCAACCCTCCCTGACTTCCCAAGATCATCAAGCAACAAGTTGTAGGTGAAAACATCAGGGGCACAACCAGAAGTCTTCATCTCCTCGAATACAGCAAAAGCCATTTCAGCGAGATGAACACCTAGAAGCCCTTCGATCAGAACATAATATGCTTCGAGTGTGGGTTGAATTCCCAAATCCTTGGTGAACTTCGCGAAAAGACCATGAGCGGCGAGAGCTTTATTTCGCTTGCACATGACCTTCATAAGAGGTATCAAGACTGAGTCGTTACTGCAAATCCCTTCCTTAACCAATCTCTCAACTAATATAACGGATTCGTCTATTTCAGCTTCACAAACAACCCCTTCCACTAACTCTCTCCAGAAAGAGGTGTTTGTTGGTTTCCTAGCCTGGTAAAGAAAGCTCTTGATGAGCTTAAAGGCATCTTCAACTCGACCATCCTTCATAATACCTGGAATAAGAGTGCACAAAGTTACATCATCCGGATGTAGCATCTTTCTCATCTGGTGATAGAACAAGAATGCCTCATTGACCCTGTTCTTTTTCATTAAACCGTGAATGACAATATTGTAAGTGAACACATCAGGAGTGCAGTTCATGCTAGTCATCCGATAGAGTAAACTCAATGCCATCTCCATTTCATCGTTCTTGCAGAGGCAATCCAGAAGCGTATTGAAACTAATCGTGTTGGGATGGCAACCTTGGGCAGTGATGCTCTTGAATAATTCAACAGCTTCTTGAACCTTCCCTTCTCCTCTTAATCCAGCCAATAATGTATTGTAAGTTACAACAGTAGGAGCAAGTCGCATCTCCTTCATTCTGCAAAACATTGCCCACGCCTCGTCTGCGCGACCAACTTTGTAAAGAGAGTCAATCAAAGAATTCACATTAACCACATCAGGGTCGCAGCCACTTTCCACCATCTCAGATAGCAACTGAATGGCTTCATCTACTTCACCTGCCTTACTGTGGCACTTCATCATCATATTGAATGTTATAGCATCAGGAACAAACCCATTCTTCTTGAGTCCATTAAACATTTCCTTTGCCTCCCCAAGCTTACCCATTTTCGCTAAACTATACAGAGATGCGTTACAAGCAACGAGATTAGGAGCGATTCCGTAACTTTTCATCTTTTCAAATGTTTCAACTGCTTTCTCCGGCTGTCCTGATTTCCCATAGTAGTCGATGAAAATGATGTAAGTAAAAGCAGTAGGTTTAATTCCTACAGACTCCAAACCATCAAAGACTTCCAAAGCTTCTCTTAATCTGTTAACCCTCAAAAGCCCCCCAATTAATGTATTGTAAGTATGAAGGTTGGGGGAGATCCCTGTATTTCTCATGTTCTCTAAGGTGTCAAATGCTTCATCAACCTTCCCCGCTTTGCACAAAGAATCAATAAGTATTGTGAACGTCACAACATCAGCAGCATAACCATCGCTTTCCATCTCATTCCAAAACTCTCTTACAACCTCCAGATCTCCGCAGTCACTGAACTTATTCAACAACGTGATGTAAGTTACACGATCAGGTTTCTGACTGCTGCCTTTCATCTTCAGAAAGACTTCCTTTGCCTCATTAAGCCTTCCTGCATTACACAAAGCATCAATGAGAACAGTATAAGTGACTACATCGGGTCCACAGCCATCTTCCTCCATTCTCTTCAGAATACCATAAGCCTCATCAGTTTTCCCAGCCCTACCAAGAACTCTAATGCATATAGTATAAGTATATACATTAGGCCTCAAGCCCAAAGTTTCCATTTCCCGAAGTAAGCCAACCACTGTTTCAGTGTCCCTTCTCTTCCCGGAAGCTACCATAAGCGCAGAATAAGTCTTTAGACTAGGCTTGATCCCTTCTGAGACGGCTCTTCTATAAACCTCCAGAGCCTCTTTACAAAATCCAGACTGGAGAATCAAATAGATCAGGCCATTGTACGAATAACCGTTTAATATAAACCCAGCAATTCTCATCTTCTCAAGAGCCAATGGGGCTTGCCGAATCCCTCCTCGAACTTGAACACCCTTGAATATGATCAAATAAGTATCCAAACTCCTATATATAATTTGCTTTTGCATCACACCGAACACAATAGCCATATCACTAACCCTCCCATGAACCCTCAATAGCTCAAGCATATAATTACATGTCTCCGTCGTGTGAACAACATTGGGTAACGTAGCCACGGACTTGAAGAACAAAAATGCCTCATCTAGCTCCGGAATCGACTTCAAAGCCCAATATGCTTCCTCAGATGAAGACATGCTTGGCCTAGGCTGAGTAGCATCCCCATTCACTAAATCTACGTCATTCGAACTTTTCACCACAAACCCAGAAATACCCACCTTTTTTCTCCTGTGTTTCTTCCAATTCACCATAGACCCACATGGCAAAACCTTGAAACTCTCAGACCCAGAACTCCTTTCCCTTACTAACCCATTACACTTGAAGAAGTGTGGCTTAATATCAGTTAAGGAAATGCAATTGGCATTACTACATAACATGCTTGAAGCCATTTTGAAATTACCTAGAGCAACTCAATGTCCAGAAAGAGAAACACATGAACTAGAGGCTTTCTGGGTTGTGCATGCTACCTATTTGTTGAATTGCCTCTGAGAAGAAATTGCAGATATTGAAAATTGGGGAGGGTTTAGTTACTGAAGAGAGAGTGATAAGATAGGGGAGGATTACCGGTTGAGAGGCTCTATGGATTTGCTTCTTCTCGTCAGTTGTCACTCTCGGAGCTTCAAGAAGATATCTTCAAGAACAATATCCACAAACTCCGTTTCTGTGTCCGGAAACATAGAGGGTGCAATGCCAATTTGTAACTAGCGTTGAATTTAGAGGTGTTTCCTGTAATTTACTTAGGTTAATTACTCATTTTTCCTGCAAATACTAAAACCGCAATATTTTTCTCAATATCGGTCTGACATTTCATTTTAGTCCCTTCATCTTTCAAACTAGGGTAAAAGACACTGACCACCCCTGAGTTTTGAATAAATTTCACTCCGCTACCCTGATTTTTGAACAAAGACACTCTGCACCTTTTTTTGGATGGAGGGTAACTGTTAACTCACAGCACGGGAGAAAGTACAATTTTACCCCTAAAATGTGATAAAATTACCCCTATATATCTCACTAATCTCTCATTCTCCTCCAATTGTAACCCTAATCTCTCTTTCTTCCCCTCTTTCTCTCTCCCCGAACACAGAAGCCGCCTCCTTCCCTCTCCATCTCGACGACGAACAAAACTCCACTCCGAACAGATCACAGGAAACCCCCGGTGACGATCTCTACGCTTTCGATTTCGATCCTCTCTCCCCTCCCAATATCTCCTCCTTCTTAGCTTCTTCTGCTCACAGTTCCTATTCCTATTCCGATTCCGAATTCTTTTCTAGCTCCGACGCGACTTTCCCCGGCGAAGAAGAAGAAGGGGAAGAAACCCAGATCAATTTCGTCACGGACTTTTTCGCGTCTCGCGATGAGGTCTTCGCCGTCGACGATCCCGATTTCGACTCCTACCCTTTTCTCAATGCTGTCACACACGACGTCACCTTTGTGGGTTTCGCCGGAGGAGGTGGAGAAGACTCTCTTTTGGGTCTAGCTAGGACGATGAACTAGGGTTAGGATTCGGGTCCCACATCGAATTTCACAGCGGTTCCCTTTTTGAATTCAATGAATCTACAGCATCTGAAGGACCTAATTTGAGTACTGACGATCTTCCAATCGTCGGATTCGATTCTGATTCTTCGGAGGAGTGGTTAGGTGGTGAATTCTGGTAGTATTTGGGTGGATGATGCCAATATGGGTGAAGGTGGAGAGCTTGAGTGGGAGGAATTGGAGGAAAGGGTTGAAGAAAGAAAAGGTTTGAGATCTGTTATCAAACAGATCGAAGAGCTCTCTGTGTCTTCATTTAACTGAGATAGAGAGAGACCTCTGGAAGTAGGAGAGACCGAGGGAGCCGATGAGCCGATGAGCTCTCTGTGTCTTCATTTAACTGAAATTTTCATTACTGAAAGTCTGGGCGTGCCCTTCTCATGGAGAGTTACCCACCATGATCAGGAAAAAGGATCTTCGCTTCGGATTCAGAAAAACTTCTTTAATACATAAAAGCGTTCACAACCTTGTTCAAAGTTATTACAAACCAATATCTTACAAATAGCGGAAACAATGAAATTACTACTTTATTTAGGCTAGATGATGCTTGTACTAGTACTCGACGTTCCCATCCCCGACGTAGGCCTCTCCTGTGGTGGTTTTACAAAACAAGGACACCACAGTTGAAAAGTCAGTGAAAACTGAGTGAGAACGTATCACAACGCGTAAACAAGAATAAGGCACAACAAGTTATTCCAAGTTCATTTATTCCGAAAAGCAATTTAATTATTTAATCGGGATGATCCATAAACAACATCGTATCCAGTGTGGATGACGAAGTAATTCGCTTGTCTGAACCGATTCCACCTCGGCAACTAGACCTTAAGTGTCGACACCCCCTACAATGGAAGCTTTTGTCCCAGGAGAGTAGTACTAGAGCCTTGCCATGTGCTAATGTGCCCCAGGGGTACTCATAGAGTCACCTTCGACTCCTGTCCCAAGCTTTGCTTGGTCAAACCATATTAAGTCCCAAGCTTTGCTTGGTCAATTCATATAAATTTTCCAAACTTATAAATTTGGACATGTGAAAGTATGTAGAACAATTAACGGAATAACATGTTTAGTAAACACGAGTAATGAGTAAGCGTGCATTTAAACATTTAATATCCAAATCAAAGTAGGTAGATGCATTATAGTTAAACACACGTTTTGAAGAGTAAGGGTTGAGCCTACGAACTCACCTACACGTCCGATTGTGGTTCAAATGTACTCGACGTAGCCTTCGTCGGTAAACTCGGTGTCTACAAATAAGGATAAATCCTAATTAACACTTAATCGTTTAATATGCAAGTGTCTAATATAATATGTATGCTATGCGTGTTGATCCTAGTTTATTATCCGGCGGTGATTAGGTACGTGACCTACTTAAGTCTTAACGGTGTTCCTTTAAATTTAATACTTAGAACATTTTAGTTGTCCGAAATAGTTAATCTTTATTTATTTATTTAATTACTAAACTAATACTAATCTACACGTCTTAGTCTTAGTTTAATAACTCTAATTATTTATATGCTAACCACTAATCCTAATTTTAATTAACACTGGTTTACTAATCAAGTACTAAAATAAAACAAGGGTGGTGATTTGTATTTATAGTAA
Source organism: Linanthus parryae (assembly GCA_023055425.1). Lineage (NCBI taxonomy): Eukaryota > Viridiplantae > Streptophyta > Magnoliopsida > Ericales > Polemoniaceae > Linanthus > Linanthus parryae. The sequence continues at coordinate 132,748,616 of JALGPY010000001.1, forward strand.
AGTATGGGTAGGGCAGGAATTGCACATTTACCCTTGAATTAATCAAATTTTCAAAAGCTGGTTGTTGCTAGTTTCTTAAAAGACACTTTTACCCCATTACAAAATATATTTTTTAAAACTTTTCCGATTTCGACGGAAATAACGTGGGTGGTTCCCGGGACACTAATTATCATTTTTATGTAAAAATATATGGACGGTAGTTTCAAACACTGCTCTTTTTAGAACGTTTAATTCCTAAAAATTTGACTGAAAGTAATTGTAAAAGACAACTACTACCCCAAAACATGAAATAATTAGCTATGACGATTTCTAACGTTCCGTTTTCGACCAAATTAACATGGATGACTCTAGAGACATGTGTAAGCAAGAATATGCAAGAATATGTTGAATGCGAAGTAAGGTAAGGAAGTTGTACCGATTTGTCGCTAAGATGGGCAGTGAAATGGAATGAGATTTTGGGACCTTGTGAGTCTTTGCGGATAGTTTTAAATGAGTCTTTGGAGTGTCACGGAGTGATTGGTAGTAACCGTGACATAAATGGTGGTCGTTGGTGGTGTTGGTGAACAAGGCGGTTGCGTAGTGCTCTTGGGAAGTCACCAAAGCTTGGTGGCTATGGAGTTTTCCGGCGAGGTGAAGGAGTTGTGTTGGTAGAGGTGGTGTTGGTGTTGGAGATGGAAGAGTTGGTGGTGATGATGTTGGTGGTGGCTATGGAGTTTCTGAAGCTCTTGCTATGGCTTTGTTGGGTTTTTTCGCCGTGAAGAAGCAATAGAGTTTCTGTCATATTTATAGGTAGGAAATGAAAACGGAATAGGAAATAAGGGTAAAGAGTTGTCAGAAGGTGAATGCGTTTTTCACCTAGGAAAGATCCATTTTATAGGTAATTAAATGTTTGATGCAGTTGAAATTTCTTTGATGCAGTTGAACTTTGCAGAAAAATAATCTTACCGACATATGTAAATAATTGGGTGTGATGATTGTACCGTAATAATAGGCATAGCACGATAAAAGTCGCTACGTAAAATATGTGATACTATAATAGTGTACACGTTATCAATTATTATTGTGGTAGACATATAGCACCATGTTATTTTTATTAGAACTTAACCACATAGAAATAGTACCACAAAATATTAAGGTCAAGATGTCAGTTTACACTCTAACATGCATATTTATTCGTAAAATACGTAATTAAATTTCAGGTTGTTTCATCATTCCCTCCTTAAGGTCAAGCTTCGTCCTCGAAGCGCAAAGATAATATCTCATAGTGGTAAATGTAATGATAAGAATGCAATGCATGTAATGTAATATGAACGTGTGACAGTAAAAGTGTGACGATCTCCTCCCCTTAAAGGAGTGACGTCCTCGTCACTCGAGTTAGTACCTGGTCGAATAAGTGGGAATATCGTTGTTTCATGTCAGTTTCAGCTTCCCAGGTGACATTTTCAGTCAGATGAGTGTTCCATAACACTTTGACTAACGTGGTTGACGTGGTACGAGTCTTTCTAGTCTTGGTGTCTAGGATTTTAACAGGATGTTCTTCGGATGTAGGAATAGGGTCAAATTCCAAGGGTTCAGGATCTAGGATATGTGATGGGTCTGGAATGTACTTCTTAAGTTGAGACACATGGAAGACATAATGGACCTGACCTAAATTGGATGGAAGATCTTAGCGGTAGGCTACTTCTCCTATCATGTCCAGTACTTCGTAGGGACCGGTGAACTTGGGACTGAGTTTTCCTTTCTGATTGAAACGAGAGACTCCTTTTGTCGGCGATACCTTCAGGAACACTTTTTCTCCAACCTGGAACTCCAGGGTATTTGTTTCCGATCGGCATAAGACTTCTGTCGATCCTTGGCTGCTTCCATCCGCTGTTGGATGATTCTGACCTGACTCATCATCTCCTCGATCATTTGTGGCCCCAACACTAGAGTTTCACTGATGTCGTTCCAGCACATGGGTGCCCTACATTTCCGCCCATGCAGTGCCTCATAGGGTGCCATCCCTATACATGTGTGGTAATTGTTGTTGTACGAGAACTCTATTAGTGGAAACCGATCTACCCAAGGACCTTGGAAGTCCATGACACGTGCTCGCAACATATCCTCTAGTGTCTGTATGGTTCGTTCTGTCTGTCCATCTGTAGTTGGGTGGATAGCTACTTAACTTTAGCTGAGTTCCCAAAGCTTTCTGCAATGCTTGCAGAATGTGACAGAAAGTTTGGGTCTCGGTCTGACACGATGTCCTTTGGCACTCGATGGTATCTAACGATATTCTTAATGTATGCGTCCGCTCGCTGCTCCATATCACAAGTGTCCTTCATTGGGATGAATCTTGCCGTCTTTGTTAGTCTGTCCACCACAACCCAAATCTGGTTCAAACCATTCTTTGTCACTGGCAAAGCAGTCACAAAGTCCATCGAGATGGAATCCCATTTCCACATGGGTACTTCTAAAGTTTGCACCAAACCTCCTTTCCTCTTGTGTTCTAACTTCACCTTTTGGAAAGTGAGGCATCAAGCCACAAACTCTGCGACTTCGTTCTTCATCCTTGGCCACCAGAACTGCTTCTTCAGGTCTTTGTATAGTTTATCACCTCCTGGATGGACAGAGTATGGCGTGTTGTGGGCTTCCTTCATCAGTCGTTCCTTAACCTCCGTACACTTCTGGGGTACACGCCATCTCTCTTTGTACCTTATGCTCACATCGTCGTGTACTCGGAAGTCCTTGGTCGATTCATCCTCGATCTTCTTTATGATCCTTTCTAACTTTACGTCTCCTGGTTGTCCTTTTCTAATCTCTTCAAAGATGTATAGGGTGGCTACTAAGTTGCACAACACGTCTTCCCTTACTCCGTGCTGACTAATTTCAATTCCTAGTTTCTGGATGTCATTTCGCAAATCCCTCGGTAAGCTTTTTAACGCATTGATGGTATGGCTCGTCTTTCTGCTTAAGGAGTCTTCAACTACATTTGCCTTTCCTTCATGGTATTGGATTTGCAGTTCATAGTCCTTGATTAAATCCAACCATCTCCTTTTACCTTATGTTCAAATCCTTTTGGGTAACCAAATACTTAAGGCTTTTGTGGACGGTGAAAATCTTACAGGTTGCACCATAAAGGTAGTGTCTCCAAATTTTCAAGGCGTGGACAATCGCAGCTAGCACCAAGTCATGAGTTGGGTAATTCTCCTGATAAGAGTTTAGCTGACGTGACGCATATGCAATCACCTTACCTTCTTGCATTAGTACACATCCTAATCCGTGTTTCGAAGCATCACTATAGACCTCAAACTCTCTCGACTCTGATGGTAGGGTCAGAATAGGTGCTGTAGTTAGCCTTTCATTCAGGGTTTGGAAGGCTTCCTCACATTTCTCATCTCAATGGTATTTGGTGGTTTTCTTCATCATATTGGTCAGTGGTCTGGCTATTTTGGAGAAATCCTTCACGAATCATTGGTAATAACCTGCTAGTCCCAAGAAACTACGGATGTCCATTGCACTCTTGGGTCGTTGCCAATCTTTAACAGCGGTTACTTTCATGGGTCTACAGAAATTCCCTCCTTAGATATTATGTGTCCCAAGAAAGGTACCCTATCCAGCCAAAATTCATACTTGGAAAACTTAGCATACAACTGTTCTTGCCTAAGGGTTTGCAAAACTGCTCTAAGGAGTTCCTCGTGTTCTTCTTTCCCTTTAGAGTACACCAAAATGTCATCAATGAACACTAGTACAAAGCGGTCCAAGTATGGTTTCATGACTCGTTTCATCACATCCATGAATACAGCGGGTGCATTGGTTAGACCGAAAGGCATAACAGTGAACTCGTAATGCCCATATCTGGTTCTAAAGGCAGTCTTAGGGATGTCCTTCTCGGCTACCCTTAACTGGTGAAAACCAGACCTTAAGTCGATCTTGGAAAAGGTATCGGATCCCTGTAGCTGGTCAAAGAGGTCATCTATCCTTGGAAGTGGGTATCGGTTTTTGACAGTCACATTGTTAAGCTCCCTGTAATCAATGCACAGTCTCAAACTACCATCCTTCTTCTTAACAAACAAGACTGGTGCCCCCCAGGGCAAAACACTCGGTTTGATATACCCCTTATCCGACAGTTCCCTTAGTTGTTCCTTCAACTCTTATAGCTCTACTGGCGCCATTATGTAAGGTTCCTTGCAGATCAGTCATGTCCCTGGTACAAGGTCAATGGTAAACTCAACGACTCTTTGAGGTGGCATTCCTGGGATCTCGTCGGGAAATACATCGGAAAACTCATTAACAACTGGGATGTCCTCAAGTTCATCGTCCCCATAATATCGTATCGGACAGAACAGAGATAGGCTTGGTGACCCTTACTGTAACACCCCTCGTTCCCACGCTTTCCGTTCCGGACCGGAGAGCCTAGGAGGGTGCTACTCAAAATGAAGCGGCGGAAATCAAGAACAACACATCTGATACTTATATATTACAAATTTAATTATCTCAACATAATATGCCGTTACACTAGATGAAGTGATACTAAAAGTTCAACTTATTCCAATACTAACAAATACTAGCTGAGCGTCGAATCCCGCTACCGCATATTCCAGCTCTTAAGACCTGCGGGGGAAAGAAACAAAGACCGCAGTTTTTCTAAAGTCAGCAATGAAATACTAAGTAAGTAAACACCCAAGCTTGTAAACAGATTATGAGGCATATCTTTTCAAAAACAATCTTAATGAGAATGAACAATAATGAGTAAATCCTTGAAGAATAAAGTATGAATACTGAAACGCATATGAAATTCTCTTTCTGTTTTACTTGGCATCTCAATCCTCCTCTTGTACCTCAAACGGGGAATATTATTCCCAATCTATATTCTTGTATGAAACGGGGAATATCATTCCCAATCTATCTCTTCTTTCTTTTTCATAAAAATCCTTCTCAAAAACTTCATATTATTAACTTGTTGATACGGGGAAGATCTACTTTCACTAAGCTACCAAGACCTTAAGTGCCGGCACCCCCCTAAGACTCCTCGCGGCCAGAGAGGTGAGTACATGGAGCGACCCGGCAGGTTGCGACCGGGTTAAAATAATACGGGTCGAGTGAACGAAGTCAACACGACCAATCTAGCAATAATATAACGATCCCCGCACAACTCTTTCCACTTTACATCATTAATGGATTATTATTCTCGAGTGACATTCTCACAACATTCATCTCAAAACAAAATCAATCTCATGTGAAGCATGTAAGTCATAAAACATATTTTGAGACAAATTATAAAATCACGTTTCGACACGAAAGAAGCTCGGCACACTAGACTTGGCATATTTACTTACCTCAATCCGATAGTGAATAGCACGTTCTAGGCACTACGAATAGACATAGCCTCTGTCCACGAAACTCGTCACCTACAAATTTATAATCTCTAATCAACTTAAATTCCGATTCCAACTATCACGTATAATGCAAGTGGGCTATGTGCTATGCTATGAACTCTAGTGTAGTCGTAAGGGAGTCTACTTTAATTTCAAACAAACTTTAAATATATCTTTTTCATTATATTCGTCAAGCGTGTGCTACTTTCGTAATTACATCCTCAAAATATACTTATTTAATATAAATTCTCAAATCCGTAAATAATACTCGTATATTTCAAATAGCGAGAGAATAAGTTCAAATTCAGAATTTCTCAATTATAAATTCTAGCTCAAACTTTATTATAAAACAACACCTTTTATTTATATATATATATATATTCTTATATATTATTTTTAACTTTTCTAGAGTAAATTCTTCATATAAAATTATTTAATTAACGAAACTAATTATTGGAGAAAGATAAAGTATTAATAAAATATTCATAAATATTCCTCAAATCACTTTCTAACTAGTTTATTCTAGGAGCGATATTTACAACCAATTCATTTAGAATGTCAATCTACGATACTTTGAGATTAACTATTTAAACAAAACAATATTGATTATTTAATAAATAGGCCCAATATATTATACAATTCTAGTTTACTTTGAAATGCATAAATAAAGTTTCAACACCAAAATCTCTTTTATATAATTGGAATGGAGGCTAAAATGCTTAGAAAAATAATTGAAATCCAAGTTTCATATTTTTAATTTCATGTATATGTATATATATATATATATATAGTTTTAGTAAACGACATTTAGCTCCCCCTTTTTATTCTTTTGAATAACAAACAATGACCCCTACTCAAGAAAAACGTTTCAGATTCAACGATACATACCCTCCAAGTTTCAAATTGTGCAAATAATGTCCCAAACCAATTTCTTCTTTAATATTTACCCCAAAATATAGTTATTAATTATTACATAATAATCTAAATAATTTAAAGAAAAACAAATTTTATAAATGAATCTGAAATTATAAACTGCATCTAGTACTTCCAAAAGTTTCTGAAATGTCAACTGCCTCCCCCTAAGTTTCTGAAACAACATAATAACCTCCCAGAAAACTTTCTGAAAATGACACTTTAACCCCCTAGGCATGAGCATTCAAACTAACCGATTAAAATGTGGATTCGAGGCCTTAAAACTTGATTTTGATTACATAAAACAACTCAGGAGCAGATTTAGAGCATACCCATGTCAAATTTCGCGAGAAACGGTTAAGAATTCGCACGGGTCAAGGTCGACGTCGGGTCGCCGGAGGTGGAGCTTTCGCCGGGGCTTCTCCGGTGGTTCTTGGCCTCGATTGAGGCCTCCATCATCTTAGTCGGACCTCCAGGAGGTGATTGGAGCGGTTTTTTGGAGGTTGGGTGTCATTGGTTGAACTCCGGCGAGCTTCCCGCCGGAAACAATGGAGGTGGTGGCGGTCTGCTGTTGCAGCGCTGCTGCTGCCGTTGTTTCCACCTTCTTCCTCTTCTTCTGGTCGCGCAGAGAATGGGAGAGAGAGAGATCGCAGTGGAGGGGAAGAAGATGTGACAGTCAGTGGTGGTGGCGGCCATGGATTCCGGCGTTGCAGCGGCCATTGTTGCCGCTGCTTGTGCTGCTTCTTCTTCTTCGTCTGGCAGAGCAGCAAGAGGGAGAGAGAGAGAGAGAGACGGGGGTGAGATCAGGAGAGGGTGATGGTGGTGATGGCGTTCCTGTGGTGGCGGGTTGCCGGAGATGGCAGCGGCTATGGCCGCTGCCGCTGCTGCTGGGTTTCTCGCCGGGCAGAAACAGAGGGGCAGAGAGGGGCAGGGGGAGATCGAGAGGTGGAGGATGGAGTGCAGAGGTGGAAGTCGATGGTGGAGGTGATTTGGGTGTTGGTGGTGGTCGCCGGAAAAAGGAGCGGCCTTGTGCCGCAGCAGCTGCTGCTGCTGTGTCTTCTTGTCGGAAGAACAGAGAGGAAGAGGGGGAAAGGCAGGGGAGAGAGATGGAGGGAGCTGGTTGTGGTGGAGGTGGTGGCTGATGATGGTGGTGTCGGGGGTGTGAGGAGGAAGAAGAAGAAGAGGATGTTATATAGAGGAGGGGGAAGAGATGACGTGCAGGAGGAGAAGAGAAAGTTTGGGGAGTTGGAATATGTTGGGGAATACAAAAACATACAGAAGGTTGGGGGAAAGTGGGGTTTTAATATTTTATTATTTTTTTTTCTCCTTCTTCTTTTATTATTATTATTGTTATTATTAAATAGGAAAGTATTATAATATATAATATAAAAATATGTAGTATGTATACGGTGTAAATACGTATAGGTAGAGATTATAAAATACGTATAGTATAATTATAAAATACGGGTATTAAATACTACTAGTTTCGTAAAAGACAAAATATACCTCAAACAACAACTATATAATATTATCCAAAATTGCAATTACCTCCCCTACTAGCAATAGTTTGAAAATAACTGTTTAAAATTTATAAAAATATCTATTATTCCCCTATTTTGAAAATAAATATTTAAAATAACGAAAAAGTCATTAATTATATATTAAAAAGACGGGGTGTTACATCCTTCCCCCCTTAAAGAGAGCTTCGTCCTCGAAGCTTAAACCAACTAATCAACGAAAGACTACTATATGATCTTATATATTTTACACCGATCAATACCTTATCATTATTATGATAACTTTATTAAATCTATTTTGATTTATGAGGCGCGGGAGCGGTACAAGGGTTAAGGTCACGAAAGCCAAAGGGTTACATTCCTCTCCCCCTTAGAGGAGTGACGTCCCGGAACTCAATTTAAGTTGTTACGATAGATGGTCATATTTGGTAAACACAATACATGGATACTCTTATTTAATCCTTATTTGAAATTATGACTATCTTCCAAAATGTGTTGAGCCAAAAATTAAGGTAATCTCCAAGATCCTACAAATTTAAATGACATTTAGAAGTCGCTTTCTATTTTATTTCTTAATGATAGTTAGTTACCTCCCCCTTAAGGGAATCTGGGTCGTCATACCCTTATCATTTGGTCGAATTTTAATCTGCCCGAACACAAAAGAAGACATTGCCTCCACTAGCTCTTCTAGTTAACACATTTTTCAAGGTCTGCTAAAGAATATTTATATTCGTTGCCTCAATCAATACTTAAAGTAATACTTATAAAATTGTATAAACCCTGAAAAATAGCTGACAAGAGGTTGAGTATCTAGTAACCCCGAAGTACTTATTCAGTGACGAGACTTCAAGTAAAGAATTTATGAAAAATACATATTACGAGGAAGGAAACTTAAGCTATCCAAGCATAACGCCGAGTCACGTAACGACCAAACAACTCGTATTGGTTTACCAATTTACATACTACTGAGAATTCTCGATCATATCAATATATAAAACTTGACAGGTTAATCATGTGACATTTGGTCTAACTTCCATCGTCTCTTTAAATTTCTTCACATTTCCTAGTTAGAAGGTCCTCTCATCTAGACATTTGTTTGCCTGATATTTAGATTGATCTTGCGGGTATTAAACTGTCTTGATTGCTTACTTTATGTGCCTTCGTTTGTGGTGTCACATGAGCCTGCTCGCCGTGTCGTTGTTGTCAGAGAGTTCATTTCCTTTAAATCGTAATTCTAGTCCCCCTACAAGTTATCTCGTGGATAGTTGGTTCTGATTTGGGTAATCTTCTTATCCCATCAGTATTACTAGGAACTTTAACTAACTCTGTGATTTCTAATATCGATAAGGATGTCTGATTCTTAACTGTTTATGGTGTTGTAAATGTGCGATCTATCGGTCTTGCTCTCCAATCATAATCTATCAAAAACATAACGTATCATATAAGCATGTAATGTGGAACATAGTCATTGCTATAGAATCAAAATTTGCACATAACTTGTCTACTATACATCTTTCTTCTTCCTTGAGAAATAACTTTGACCCAAATCGGGCGATCAAATATGTGATTCTACTATGTTGTCATGCCAGATTCTTAAGTCAATTTATCTGAGTAAGATTGTCTGGCTATCATAATATCATGATCTCACCAATATGTCAAAACACTTCTCATAATGTCCTTGCCTTTCGTCAAATATTCATACAAGCACATAATCATATACAATTCACACATCTCATATCGCATATTGCCAACTCGTATGTAAACATCTTATGAAAAGTCAAACGTTCAAGCTAATAGAAATCTTTTACTTTAGGGTTGGTCATTGGTGCAAATCTATTACTGAATTGTCTTATTCTTTTAAAATATTTAACCATGTCTTAAGGCCATATTTTGGGCATAATCTCTCAGAGTAGGTTATCCTACAAGTCTAGTACTAGGGAATACCCTGGATAATATTTAAAGGGCCAATTGTTGGTCATGGAATATATTAAGGATTTCCTATTCCATTCACGTGATCATAACCCATACGCTTCCACCTATTGTTTTAATCCAACTCCAAATGATGATTTTAATCCATGACTCTTCCTAGTTCAAATTTATCACTTGATTTGTAATCGTGGATTCATATAAATTTAATCAAATATCTTGAAACACTGACTGTCATCATGCCTATACCCGAATAAATCTCCAAACGTAAAGCTATAATATGTCCCAAATTTCTAGACGAAATCCAAACATTTTCTTTCTTAGTAACCGATATAATCATCTCCATAAATGCATACCATACCTCACAAGCTAAGCAGCGCGGGATTGAAGAACGTACAATATTTCCCCCTAGCTTAATAAAACATTAAACCTCAAAGTGGTATACGTGTAACATGAAATTCTTAAAAATAATCAACACATCCTAATTGTGAGAAAAACATCGTAACAATACTCCAAGTTTTTCTGAGATAGTTAGGCAATATGAAAAGCTTCAAAAATTTACCTTGGTAGAAAAATAGCTCCCGAGTCATCACTTTAACATATTCCAAATGTGGACTTCTAAAATATGAGTTAAACCTTGACAAAGATCTTCAAACCGAAACTCTAACATTAATATAACACCAAATATGAAACTTTAGAATAAATCTATCTAGGTCTGTCATAGGCAACATCCAAGTCTTGTAGATGATCATCAGTGAACCTACAATATTTATTTCACATTTTAAATATTATTCTTTCCAAGTGAGTACTATATCTCCAAAGGCAAGACATAACAAAATATATATTCTGATCCTCAAGCAATATTAAGGTAACCAGACTTCACGTAAAGCCTAATATAGCTAGATATCCTAGAGCCTCCAAATCACTTATGACGGATTAGTCTATATTTGTCTCCCTGGTACAACTCATGGACAAGTATAATTGAATCAACCATCATCACCATCGTAACTAAGGTTGTCATATTCTAGTCAAAACACGTCAAACGTTTCACAAGTGGAGTTCTTAGGTTCTTGTCTTAGGCGTGGGTGGGTGGGAACTTCCCCGATCATTTCTAAAATAATTTAATCATCAGAGATACCTCATGCTTGAACCCTAACCCCAAATTATCATCCCAACCAATACCGGGAATACGTCGTCAGATTCTTCAAAAGTCTAGTTAATGAAACTAGGGTTTACACGTTAAACATCTTAGCATTCCCGTTACATCTTTTGAACCCAGATTCTCCTATAGTCGAAATCCGATACTTCCCTTAGAGTTCTTATAGGAGTCACATATCCTAGCAACATTATTATAGAATAGAGATTTATCCCATGTGGCTGTTGTTCTAAGCCTTATATCCATGTCAATTCTACCTGGTATAATTAGTACTGTAGTGGTCTATTAATCACATTTCTATGCCATTACCTATGGTCTCATGCACAATTATCAGGTTAAGTATCACATAAAAGTGACATATCACACAAAGATCAAATCATGCAGCATATAAAATTATCATCGATAAGCATGAAACTCGTCTTCTCAAATTAATCTGTATATCAACTGCAATCCATAATCTAGCTCTCATATCTCATAACCTTCATTTTCCATCGTAGGAATAACACTTGTAGTGGATACCCATATAACTCTTCTCCTTAGATAGGACAACACATAATTCATAATGCAGAATCTAATTACTGTAATCCATACTTCATATTGTCCATCACAGGAATAACATTTGTAAATCAATCTACCACGAACAAATTACTCAAATCAAACCAAATAATAATATCAAAGGATGAGGGTGGGTGGGACCTAGTATACTAACACTTAAGCTACCTATAACCCAAATTGGCTTTTCTAATTTTAATAATCTTGTCCTATGTCCATTTTAAGTTGCCCTACAGGTTTAATTCCCTTTTTGGATTGCCTGCGGTGACCCTTACTGTAACACCCCTCGTTCCCAAGCTTTCCGTTCCGGACCGGAGAGCCTAGGAGGGTGCTACTCAAAATGAAGCGGCGGAAATCAAGAACAACACATCTGATACTTATATATTATAAATTTAATTATCTCAACATAATATACCGTTACACTAGATGAAGTGATACTAAAAGTTCAACTTATTCCAATACTAACAAATACTAGCTGAGCGTCGAATCCCGCTACCCCATATTCCAGCTCTTAAGACCTGCGGGGGAAAGAAACAAAGACCGCAGTTTTTCTAAAGTCAGCAATGAAATACTGAGTAAGTAAACACCCAAGCTTGTAAACAGATTATGAGGCATATCTTTTCAAAAACAATCTTAATGAGAATGAACAATAATGAGTAAATCCTTGAAGAATAAAGTATGAATACTGAAACGCATATGAAATTCTCTTTCTGTTTTACTTGGCATCTCAATCCTCCTCTTGTACCTCAAACGGGGAATATTATTCCCAATCTATATCTTCTTTCTTGTATGAAACGGGGAATATCATTCCCAATCTATCTCTTCTTTCTTTTTCATAAAAATCCTTCTCAAAAACTTCATATTATTAACTTGTTGATACGGGGAAGATCTACTTTCACTAAGCTACCAAGACCTTAAGTGCCGGCACCCCCCTAAGACTCCTCGCGGCCAGAGAGGTGAGTACATGGAGCGACCCGGCAGGTTGCGACCGGGTTAAAATAATACGGGTCGAGTGAACGAAGTCAACACGACCAATCTAGCAATAATATAACGATCCCCGCAAAACTCTTTCCACTTTACATCATTAATGGATTATTATTCTCGTGTGACATTCTCACAACATTCATCTCAAAACAAAATCAATCTCATGTGAAGCATGTAAGTCATAAAACATATTTTGAGACAAATTATAAAATCACGTTTCGACACGAAAGAAGCTCGGCACACTAGACTTGGCATATTTACTTACCTCAATCCGATAGTGAATAGCACGTTCTAGGCACTACGAATAGACATAGCCTCTGTCCACGAAACTCGTCACCTACAAATTTATAATCTCTAATCAACTTAAATTCCGATTCCAACTATCACGTATAATGCAAGTGGGCTATGTGCTATGCTATGAACTCTAGTGTAGTCGTAAGGGAGTCTACTTTAATTTCAAACAAACTTTAAATATATCTTTTTCATTATATTCGTCAAGCGTGTGCTACTTTCGTAATTACATCCTCAAAATATACTTATTTAATATAAATTCTCAAATCCGTAAATAATACTCGTATATTTCAAATAGCGAGAGAATAAGTTCAAATTCAGAATTTCTCAATTATAAATTCTAGCTCAAACTTTATTATAAAACAACACCTTTTATTTATATATATATATATTCTTATATATTATTTTTAACTTTTCTAGAGTAAATTCTTCATAGAAAATTATTTAATTAACGAAACTAATTATTGGAGAAAGATAAAGTATTAATAAAATATTCATAAATATTCCTCAAATCACTTTCTAACTAGTTTATTCTAGGAGCGATATTTACAACCAATTCATTTAGAATGTCAATCTACGATACTTTGAGATTAACTATTTAAACAAAACAATATTGATTATTTAATAAATATGCCCAATATATTATACAATTCTAGTTTACTTTGAAATGCATAAATAAAGTTTCAACACCAAAATCTCTTTTATATAATTGGAATGGAGGCTAAAATGCTTAGAAAAATAATTGAAATCCAAGTTTCATATTTTTAATTTCATGTATATGTATATATATATATATATAGTTTTAGTAAACGACATTTAGCTCCCCCTTTTTATTCTTTTGAATAACAAACAATGACCCCTACTCAAGAAAAACGTTTCAGATTCAACGATACATACCCTCCAAGTTTCAAATTGTGCAAATAATGTCCCAAACCAATTTCTTCTTTAATATTTACCCCAAAATATAGTTATTAATTATTACATAATAATCTAAATAATTTAAAGAAAAACAAATTTTATAAATGAATCTGAAATTATAAACTGCATCTAGTACTTCCAAAAGTTTCTGAAATGTCAACTGCCTCCCCCTAAGTTTCTGAAACAACATAATAACCTCCCAGAAAACTTTCTGAAAATGACACTTTAACCCCCTAGGCATGAGCATTCAAACTAACCGATTAAAATGTGGATTCGAGGCCTTAAAACTTGATTTTGATTACATAAAACAACTCAGGAGCAGATTTAGAGCATACCCATGTCAAATTTCGCGAGAAACGGTTAAGAATTCGCACGGGTCAAGGTCGACGTCGGGTCGCCGGAGGTGGAGCTTTCGCCGGGGCTTCTCCGGTGGTTCTTGGCCTCGATTGAGGCCTCCATCATCTTAGTCGGACCTCCAGGAGGTGATTGGAGCGGTTTTTTGGAGGTTGGGTGTCATTGGTTGAACTCCGGCGAGCTTCCCGCCGGAAACAATGGAGGTGGTGGCGGTCTGCTGTTGCAGCGCTGCTGCTGCCGTTGTTTCCACCTTCTTCCTCTTCTTCTGGTCGCGCAGAGAATGGGAGAGAGAGAGATCGCAGTGGAGGGGAAGAAGATGTGACAGTCAGTGGTGGTGGCGGCCATGGATTCCGGCGTTGCAGCGGCCATTGTTGCCGCTGCTTGTGCTGCTTCTTCTTCTTCGTCTGGCAGAGCAGCAAGAGGGAGAGAGAGAGAGAGAGACGGGGGTGAGATCAGGAGAGGGTGATGGTGGTGATGGCGTTCCTGTGGTGGCGGGTTGCCGGAGATGGCAGCGGCTATGGCCGCTGCCGCTGCTGCTGGGTTTCTCGCCGGGCAGAAACAGAGGGGCAGAGAGGGGCAGGGGGAGATCGAGAGGTGGAGGATGGTGTAGGGTTTTGATTCATGGATCGCGCAAACGGAAGCATAATCAAACAAACAACCATGCAAAACCCTCCAAGGATCACAAGTCTAGATGCATAACGATAGTAAAGGTAAGAAATCATAAACACACCTTTGGGTTCTCCTTGATGAATTCAAACGCGAATAGTGTCACGTTCTCTATAGTTGATCCACGCCTAGAGTTGTTCCTAGATCTCCAATCACCTTGGTGCTAGCCCGGATTGAGAGGAGGGTGAAGAAATCACGCAAAACGAGGCACCAAAAGGGGCTCGGCCCTTTGTGGCGTCGGGGACAAGGGGGCGGCGGCAAAGGGGCGGCGTCCCTCTTTGTGGCTTGCTCTCTCTCTTTCCTTGTTCTCTCCTACTCTTGTTATGTTCTCTCTAGAGAATAAGTGTGTAGGGAAGGAAGGAGGAGGGTCCTTTATATAGTCCAACAACTCCTTGTCAACTACCTAAAGGACTTATTCTAGTCCTACTAGAATTCAATTCAGTCCCTTCCTTGCAAATTAGTCCCTACTAAGTTTGCAAGGGTTTGCAAAGTGATCCTTCTAATTAATTAATCCAATTAATTAATTCCACAATCTAGTACAACTCTATATAGCGTGTGACCCCATAGGTTCTATCTATTTGGTAGCAACTCTTTTGCTAATATGGAGCGGTTTCTAGCAAAACATCCATTCTAGCCAACTAATAGAATAGTCATCTAGACAACCTTGTACAAGTAAGTGTCTCATCCCTTTGCCTCCATATCCGGATTGGACACGAGACATACAAGTCACACTCGTATATCCAATCCCTAGTTTCTCGATCCATGGAATAGCCTTATTCGTGCAAATAACATCAATATCCCATATATTGATTTATTTGAGTCTGGCCAGACATTCTATAAGCACTATCCTCGAGTGGCCTTGGATATTTGCTCCCGTTATGTGGGAGGGGCAAATCCTCTCTACGTCCACTACGATCTCTAAGCTTGCTTCTCATTGTATCCAGTACACGCCTTTATAACTACCCAGTTACGGTGTAGCGTTTAACGCTACCAAGATCACAATGATCCACAACTAGAATATCTAGTGACTTCAAGTCTAAGGATGACAATACCATTGTACCCGAGAAGTACTTGTGACTCAACATAACGTGTATGTAGCCTTCTCGGTAATGGGTCAATCCAGTGCAACATTCCGTAATGCACACCTATGTGTTGGATCGTGATATCTCCATATCAATCCAACCCCATACTAGTCTATAGATGATTGTCCCATTTAATCACTATACTTGACTAGGGATATTTAAGATAAACAACACAATTGTAAATCTAAGGACTTCATTATATTAAATATCCAATAATTAATAAATGAATTTCTAGCCAATTACAAATTCATACTAAACTAGATTGCCTCTAGGGCATCTATTCCAACAGTCTCCCACTTGCACTAGAGCCAATCTGGCGCATCTCGTATGCCCATACTCCTAGTGTGCCCTTCATGCTTCCACTGCGTGAGAGGCTTTGTAAGCGGGTCTGACAGATTATCATCTGTAGGAATCTTGCATATCCGAACGTCTCCTCTATCGATAATATCTCGAATCAGATGGAACTTCCTCAGCACGTGCTTGGACTTCTGGTGCGACCTGGGTTCCTTTGATTGCGCGATCGCCCCAGTGTTGTCACAGAACAACTCCACTGGATCCGCAATGCTAGGAACCACACCAAGTTCAGAAACAAACTTTCTGATCCAAACAGCCTCCTTTGCTGCGCCATTTGCAGCAATGTACTCAGCCTCTGTTGTAGAATCAGCTACCGTCTCTTGCTTGGAACTCTTCCAGCTCACCGCTGCTCCATTCAGGCAAAACACATATCCCGACTGTGATCTAAAGTCATCTCTATCGGTTTGGAAGCTTGCATCAGTGTAACCCCTTACACGCAACTCTTCCTCATCGCCAAACATCAAGAAAGCATCCTTAGTTCTTCTCAAGTACTTTAGGATGTTCTTGACAGCAATCCAGTGACTCTCACCCGAATTGGATTGGTATCTGCTTGTCATACTCAAGGCATATGACACATCTGGTCTAGTACATAACATGGCGTACATGATGGATCCTATGGCCGAGGCATAGGGAATCCTATTCATGCGTTCCTTCTCAATCTCATTGGAAGGACAACCACTCTTTGAAAGAGTGATTCCATGTGACATGGGCAAGAATCCCTTCTTGGAATCTTGCATGTTGAACCGTTTCAACACCTTGTCAATATATGTACTTTGACTTAGGCCTAGCAACCTCTTAGATCTATCTCTATAGATCTTTATACCGAGTATATAGGCTGCTTCCCCTAAATCCTTCATTGAGAAACACTTTCCTAGCCAATCTTTCACAGATTGCAGCATGGGAATGTCGTTTCCAATGAGTAGTATGTCATCCACATACAAGACCAGAAAAGCTACAGAGCTCCCACTAACCTTCTTGTAGACACAAGACTCATCTTCGTTTCTGATGAAGCCAAACTCTTTGACCACTTCATCAAAACGTCGATTCCAACTCCTAGAAGCTTGCTTCAATCCATAAATGGATCGTTGCAGCTTACGCACTTTGTTGGCTTGCTTTGGATCTTCAAAACCCTCCGGCTGTATCATATACACGTCCTCGTGGAGATTCCCATAAAGGAATGCTGTTTTGACATCCATCTGCCAAATCTCATAGTCGTAGTATGTTGCAATCGCAAGTAGGATTCGGATGGATTTGGTCATAGCGACTGGTGAAAAGGTTTCATCATAGTCAATACCATGAATCTGTCTGAATCCTTTAGCCACCAATCGGCCCTTATAGGTAATCACATTACCATCCATGTCGATCTTCTTCTTGAAGACCCACTTGCACCCTATGGGCCGCGCCCCATCAGGTGGTTCCACCAAAGTCCATACTTTGTTGGTATACATGGATTCCATCTCGGATCTCATGGCTTCAAGCCACTTCTGCGAGTCTGGGCCATTCATGGCCTCCTCATAGGTAGTAGGCTCATCATCTATGAGCATCGTGTCACCGGAATCAGTTACGAGAAGTCCGTACCTCTCGGGTTCCTGGCGCACTCTACTAGATCTACGAAGCTCTTGTGTTACCTGAACAGGTGGATCCACAACTGTTTGTGATTCCTGTTCATGTTCCATAATCGGTTCTGTGATTTGTGGTTCTTGAACTTCTTCAAGTTCTACATTCCTCCCACTTGCTTCTTTAGAGACAAACTCTCTTTCTAGAAACACGCCGGTCCGAGCAACAAACACTTTGTTCTCGGTTGGATTGTAGAAATAGTATCCCTTAGTTTCCTTAGGGTACCCCACAAATTTACACTTATCCGATTTAGGCCCTAGTTTGTCTGATTGTAAACGTTTTACATAGACATCGCAGCCCCAAATCCTCATGAACGACAGTGTGGGACGCCTCCCACTCCACATCTCATATGGTGTCTTCATGACTGATTTAGATGGAACACGGTTAATGGTAAAAGCTGCACTTAATAGAGCGTAGCCCCAAAACGATAATGGAAGATCGGTTTGACACATCATAGACCGAACCATATCCAATAGGGTTCGATTCCTCCTCTCGGACACGCCATTCCATTGTGGCGTTCCGGGTGGAGTGAGTGGGACACGATCCCACACTCTCTAAGATAGTCGTCAAACTCTTGGCTCAAGTATTCTCCTCCACGATCCGATCGTAGAGCCTTGATACTTTTGCCAAGTTGCTTCTCTACTTCATTCTTGAATTCCTTGAACACTTCAAAGGATTCGGATTTTGCCCTCATAAGGTACACAAATCCATATCTACTGTAATCATCAGTAAACGTAATGAAGTAGACATAACCACCCCTGGCAGGCGTGGCAAATGGCCCACACACATCGGTATGTATGAGCGCCAATTGCTCACTAGTCCTCTCACCTTTCTTATTGAAAGGGGACTTTGTCATTTTTCCCAATAAACAAGCCTCACATGTCTCATATGATTCAAAATCAAATGAGTCTAGCAATCCATCCTTATGGAGTCTAGATACACGTTTCTCATTTATGTGGCCTAAACGACAATGCCATAAATAAGCAGGATTTAAATCATTTATTTTAATCCGCTTGGTATTAATGTTGTAGACAGGATTACTTAGATCAAGGACATAAAGTCCATTAAATAATTGCGCACTAAAATAGTGAATATTATTCAAATAAAAGGAACAACAATTGTTCTTTATTGAAATAATAAAACCTTCCTTGTCCAAACAAGAAATAGAAATAATGTTTCTGCTCATAGCAGGCACAAAATAGCAATTATTTAATTCTAAAACTAATCCTGAAGGCAGAGATAGCTCGCAAACGCCTATGGCCAACGCAGCAACCTTTGCTCCATTCCCAACGCGCAGATCTACCTCCCCTTTAGCCAATCTTTTACTTCTCTTTAGATCCTGCATATTTCGACAAATATGAGATCCACATCCAGTATCTAATACCCATGATGTAGAGATAGTTAAATTGGCATCTACAACAAAAATACCTGGTGGTGGTGGAATCACTATTCCAAGCCGCTTGTCCTCCAGATATTTTGGGCAGTTCCTCCTCCAGTGTCCAGGTTGACTACAGTAGTGACATTCACCCTTAGTCACGACCTTGGCAATCCCACCAACAGGCTTAAGGGCTTGTTCCTTGGACTTGGCAACTGACTTGCCTTTGCCCTTGGAGGAAGAGGCAAACTTTTTACCCTTTCCTTTATGCACCATCATAATGGCCTTGCCCTTACCCTTGTTGATGCTTTGTTCAGCCGTCCTCAACATGTTGAGCAAATCTGGCAGTGGTTTAACGATCTCGTTCATGTTATAGTTCATAATGAACTGTCCATAACTCTCGGGCAACGATTGCAACACGAGATCGGTTGCCAACTCTTGGCCGACCGGGAACCCAAGCCGGGCGAGATTCTCCAAGTACCCGATCATTCGGAGTACATGGGGTCCCACCGGGTTCCCTTCTGCCAGATGACATTTGAACAGTGCCTTTGAGACCTCATACCTCTCTACCCTCGCCTGCTCTTGGAAGAGCTGCTTTAGATGTTCGATCATATCGACAGCATTCATGTTCTCATGTTGCTTCTGAAGCTCAGAGGTCATGGTGCAAAGCATTAGGCAGGCCGCATCATTAGCGTCATCAACACGCTTTTGATACGCCTTTAAGGCAGCAGGTGTCTGATTCTCTGGACCTTCTGGAACTTGCTCCTCTATTGCGTACAGCTTCTTCTCTTGCTTGAGAACAATTCTCAAGTTTCTGTACCAATCAAGGAAGTTGGTTCCAGAGAGCTTGTCCTTCTCAAGGACAGATCGTAGGGAATGTTGTGAACTCGATGAGTTGTTTGCCATTTGGAATTCTACAAAAAGGAAAATACGCAAGTTTTAGTATTTGTGAATTTTTTGACTATATTTAATAATGGCTAGTTTATTAAATATAGCTCCCACTATTTTTCTACGGATTAATAACCCTCAAGATATTAATGCGGAAAATATCCTTATATTTTCTAGTGGGCCAAGATCCATCTTTTTCATCTCCTTATGAGCTTGCTTTGGCAAGTCACCCATAATTCGATTACTTCTTAGGTAGGAACAATTCCAATTGCATCCCATATGCAACTCTTGGTTCAATCGGGCAAATAACTCCTTATTTATCCATCCATATGGATAATCCCAATTGATTGCCTCTAGGTTTCTTAATCAAATTAATAGCCTAGTTGTGTTCAACCTCTTATCTAAACAATTGCACATTGTTACGTGCCATCGCATTCCATCATTATGAACCAAGTCGTCATGCTTTGGCACGCACGAACTTGATAAATAATGATGATAATGAGTGTTTAAATAACGAGAAGGCAAGAACACAATATTTTAAAATTTGAGGGATTTTCAATTCAATTTTAATTATTTTGTTGATCAATATCAACTAATCTATCTATTTGAGTTTGGGCACAACTCCAAATAATAGATCCGGGTTGTCTAATTATCTTATTATCCTAATTGCATGCATCATCCATACACCAACCACACAAATAATAAGACAATAAATAAACAACCACAAAACAGAAATTAAACGTGATGTGGATATGGCCTTTTCTAGACTAAGATAATTCCAAGCCAATGGAATTATCTATGAACCCTAAACAAACACATCTCCATGCGTCTTGATCTTTTGGTCCATCCTTCATAGTCATGTGGTGTGCTCCATGCTCCATGCTCCATCTTTTGTGGCTCCTTTGGCTTTGGGCTTCTTTTCTTCAATCTTGGCTAACAATCTACTTTATCTAGCACTATCTAATATCTATACTAAATAAAATAAATCTCACAAGTTGAGAAAAAAAATGGCACGCAGGCCATAAAACCCTAATTAATTATTACAATTAATTGATCAGCTCGCAGGCCGTAAAACCAAACCACAAAATTAAACATCCACATCAAACCACATCCTAAGGCCATATCCAATCACCATGCGATTTGCACATAAACAGTTAAAATCCAATTTTAACGCGCTTGGTCAATTTTAATTGATTTTAGGATTTCTAGGGTTAAAACGGTCCATGGGCCCAACAATCCAATTGCCCGGGCCCAAATAGGTGAACCATAAAGCCCTAGGGCCGGCCCGGCCCAAAACCCGCAAGCTAGGCCCGCGGGTTAGGGCCGCCCGCCCCCTTAGGGCGCCAAGCTTGGGCGGCAAGCAAGGGGGGCGGCTCCCTAGGGGCCGAACCTTCCTTGTGGAGGTTGTTTCCAAAACAACCTCCTTGCTTGGAGCCCAAGTTTGGTTGTTTCCTTGTTGTGGGAGAACTCCTTCTTCCCCAAGGATGCCCAAACCCTAGATCTAAGATCCTAAAATTTCTCAAACTCACCAATTCATGCATCCAATGCAATAATTGGGTCTTGTTATGATTAATTCTTTGACAAATTGCATCCAATGCTTGATTTGTCTTGTTTTACGCGATAAACAACAAATTAAGGTGTAAAACAACAAGAATGTAACACATAAACTACGTTTATGCTCTATGACCTGTGGCTCTGATACCACTGTAGGGTTTTGATTCATGGATCGCGCAAACGGAAGCATAATCAAACAAACAACCATGCAAAACCCTCCAAGGATCACAAGTCTAGATGCATAACGATAGTAAAGGTAAGAAATCATAAACACACCTTTGGGTTCTCCTTGATGACTTCAAACGCGAATAGTGTCACGTTCTCTATAGTTGATCCACGCCTAGAGTTGTTCCTAGATCTCCAATCACCTTGGTGCTAGCCCGGATTGAGAGGAGGGTGAAGAAATCACGCAAAACGAGGCACCAAAATGGGCTCGGCCCTTTGTGGCGTCGGGGACAAGGGGGCGGCGGCAAAGGGGCGGCGTCCCTCTTTGTGGCTTGCTCTCTCTCTTTCCTTGTTCTCTCCTACTCTTGTTATGTTCTCTCTAGAGCATAAGTGTGTAGGGAAGGAAGGAGGAGGGTCCTTTATATAGTCCAACAACTCCTTGTCAACTACCTAAAGGACTTATTCTAGTCCTACTAGAATTCAATTCAGTCCCTTCCTTGCAAATTAGTCCCTACTAAGTTTGCAAGGGTTTGCAAAGTGATCCTTCTAATTAATTAATCCAATTAATTAATTCCACAATCTAGTACAACTCTATATAGCGTGTGACCCCATAGGTTCTATCTAGTTGGTAGCAACTCTTTTGCTAATATGGAGCGGTTTCTAGCAAAACATCCATTCTAGCCAACTAATAGAATAGTCATCTAGACAACCTTGTACAAGTAAGTGTCTCATCCCTTTGCCTCCATATCCGGATTGGACACGAGACATACAAGTCACACTCGTATATCCAATCCCTAGTTTCTCGATCCATGGAATAGCCTTATTCGTGCAAATAACATCAATATCCCATATATTGATTTATTTGAGTCTGGCCAGACATTCTATAAGCACTATCCTCGAGTGGCCTTGGATATTTGCTCCCGTTATGTGGGAGGGGCAAGTCCTCTCTACGTCCACTACGATCTCTAAGCTTGCTTCTCATTGTATCCAGTACACGCCTTTATAACTACCCAGTTACGGTGTAGCGTTTAACGCTACCAAGATCACAATGATCCACAACTAGAATATCTAGTGACTTCAAGTCTAAGGATGACAATACCATTGTACCCGAGAAGCACTTGTGACTCAACATAACGTGTATGTAGCCTTCTCGGTAATGGGTCAATCCAGTGCAACATTCCGTAATGCACACCTATGTGTTGGATCGTGATATCTCCATATCAATCCAACCCCATACTAGTCTATAGATGATTGTCCCATTTAATCACTATACTTGACTAGGGATATTTAAGATAAACAACACAATTGTAAATCTAAGGACTTCATTATATTAAATATCCAATAATTAATAAATGAATTTCTAGCCAATTACAAATTCATACTAAACTAGATTGCCTCTAGGGCATCTATTCCAACAGATGGAGTGCAGAGGTGGAAGTCGATGGTGGAGGTGATTTGGGTGTTGGTGGTGGTCGCCGGAAAAAGGAGCGGCCTTGTGCCGCAGCAGCTGCTGCTGCTGTGTCTTCTTGTCGGAAGAACAGAGAGGAAGAGGGGGAAAGGCAGGGGAGAGAGATGGAGGGAGCTGGTTGTGGTGGAGGTGGTGGCTGATGATGGTGGTGTCGGGGGTGTGAGGAGGAAGAAGAAGAAGAGGATGTTATATAGAGGAGGGGGAAGAGATGACGTGCAGGAGGAGAAGAGAAAGTTTGGGGAGTTGGAATATGTTGGGGAATACAAAAACATACAGAGGGTTGGGGGAAAGTGGGGTTTTAATATTTTATTATTTTTTTTCTCCTTCTTCTTTTATTATTATTATTGTTATTATTAAATAGGAAAGTATTATAATATATAATATAAAAATATGTAGTATGTATACGGTGTAAATACGTATAGGTAGAGATTATAAAATACGTATAGTATAATTATAAAATACGGGTATTAAATACTACTAGTTTCGTAAAAGACAAAATATACCTCAAACAACAACTATATAATATTATCCAAAATTGCAATTACCTCCCCTACTAGCAATAGTTTGAAAATAACTGTTTAAAATTTATAAAAATATCTATTATTCCCCTATTTTGAAAATAAATATTTAAAATAACGAAAAAGTCATTAATTATATATTAAAAAGACGGGGTGTTACACTTACTTATGGCTTTAACTACAGAAAGTGCAGACACAATTTTCACATTGGGTTTCTCGGTGATTCCTATGTGATAGATTCTATTCCCGTCTGGTCCTCTAAGGCTTACCTTTTGCTTACGACAATCTATATGAGCATGGTGTTTTCCTAGCCATTCCATTCCTAGGATAACGTCAAGGTTTTGTAGGTAGAAGAGGATTAGGTCAGTGGGTATCTCACTTTTCTAGATGGTTATGACTACTCCCCTTATGATGGAATCACATTTTACTACCCGTTTTGCAGGTGTAGATATAGACATAGGGTTCATAGGAGAGGATTGAAGTCCTAGTTTTCTAGCAAGAGATGACGATATGAAAGAATAGGATGCTCCACTATCAAAGAGTACGCAGGAGAGTTGTGAACTAAGAATGTACCAGTAACCACGTTCGTCGCAGCGTCAGCTTCCGTCTGGTTCATGGCATAGATTTGTCTCGCGCTCCTCGGTTTTTCGTTCCCCTGGTTGTTATTTCTCCCGTTCCCAGCTGGCTGTGCATTCCGATTGTTGCTTCCTGCAGGTGCGTTGTAGTTGTTCCCTTGGGTTTTCCCTGCCTGATTGTTGTTGCTTCCACGATCATTTCCGCCGAATTGGTTATTGTTATGTGGGTACTTGTTTCCATGCTGGTAGTTCGGGCGAGGGTTTCCCTGGTTCTGTCTCGGGTATCCGCTCCCTCCTGCTCTGCCATTCAGGAGATCAGCTTTCTTCGCGTTACACTCAAATGCTCAGTGACCATGCTTCTTACAGTAGAAACATTCTACGGTCTTCCCTTCGCAGTCAACTCCAGGGTGGTCTCTACCACATTGCTTGCAATGGTAGTGACGGGGTCGCCCGTTGGCGTAAGTGTTGTAGTTCCTGAAGTTAGTGTGGTTCATTCCACGGTATCCCTTGGAAGCGTTGGGCTTGGACCTCTTGTTAGCATGGTTGTGTTCCTTGGAGTTGTTTACTTCTTCCTCCTTCCTCTTGTTGGCCCGATTCCCTTGCATTCCCTCGACTTCCCCAATGAGAGCCTCTACTTCGTACGCCTCCCTTAGGTTAGCACTCCTAGCAGGAATCACGTCCCTCTGGATGCTGTAGCGAAGTCCTTTGGTGAAGCGTCTGACCTTCAATTCTTCCGTTTCCACCAGTGCGCCCCGGCAAAGCGCGACAATTCTGTGAACTTACTGTAGTATTCCGACATTGTCATGTTGCCTTGCCTTAGGGTCAGAAACTCTTCATACTTCTGGTCCTTAACACTGAAGGGATAGAAGCGTTCCCTCATTGCTTCCACAAATGTTTCCCAGTCAAGGTTACCATGGGCCATCAACCTGTCCTTATTTAGGGTCCACCAGGTATCTGTCTCTTCATCGAGGTAGAGTGCTACTATATCCACCTTTTGTTCTTGTGGGCAACCGAAAGATATCAGGATTTTCTCCATTTTACGGATCCAGTTTTCGAGGGTTACTGGGTCCTCTCTTCTCTCCGCGCAACGAGATCGCAATAGTTTATGAGTAGTTCCTCCATTTGGGCGCTCCTCCTTGCTGCCGACATTCTCGAGTTCCTATTACAACAGCGCAGTTAGATAAGTCCACTACAGACGAGGTTAATGGTAACACGTATCTGAGCATGATAAATTAGGGGTTACAATCTCTATGATGTGTTTTTTTTATGTTTTTCCAACTAGGTCGATGGTCAAACATTCTTAGTCAAAAGCCTCGATGGCATGGAATAAGTAGACAAGTTTCCGATGTACTCTTCTTAGTTTGCGGGCGTGGTTCCCTTAACAGTTCTTCTTATTGCCTATATTAGACTTTCTCCTCAGATAGAACGTACCACACCCCTCCTTGAACTCATATTCTAAGTTGTTATAGTCCTTTAGGCATCGTCATGTCTGAGTCTCCCACAAGGACCCCTCCTCCTTATCCGTCCTCGTGGTCCTTGGCTCTTCCAAATCCCTCGGTGTCTATACCCGAGCCTGAGCCAGTGTGCGTTATTTCGGAACCGAATGTTACACCTGTCGTACGCTCTTTTCATTAAGATTCGGCAGGCCCCTTCCCTTGGCTTTGCAGTATCCCAGTACCATCGTCAACTCAACCTTCGGTCCTGAGGTCATCTCCAATTTTGCCATCCCGGCCAGTTGGTCGGCCACGTATCCTAGTTCGTGTATGCTCGCTCACAATCACGGAGGAGACTCATGTTTGACTAGGTCAATTGGGGCGATTTCTTGGGTTCCACAATGACACCCAAGTTATTGAATGGCTTTTCGGCAAGCACGTCCTGCTATTCGGGGTTTAGGAAATTTTTGGAGAGAGACTAGAAATGAAGGGTCACAGAATGCTCGTTCCTAGATAGTCCATGGTCATGTTTAGTGTTGTACTATTTTGTCTTGTGTGTGTCTCTAAGTGTAATGGCCTCGGTATTGTATTTTTTTCCGTTCTTAAGGAAGTAATAAATTATTAGTCCTAAGCATGTTTAGCAGAACAATGTTCTTATTAAATAACCTAATTGGCCCCCAACGGTTATAATTAGGGAAAAGACACATATTTTTTTTCCAACGGTCAGCAGTCCCTCCAATGGCTAAAAGGCTAAAAGTCAATTATACCCTTAACCTATGCGTATAACGGCTAGTAGGGAGGTTATAAATATAAATTGATGTCCTCGGGGTTTCTATAAATAGAAGCTTCGTACTATACGACTCCCACAACTCAAACATATATAGAAATGTCTTCGGAGGGTACTATGGCTATTATGGCACTACTCCTTACGTTGTATGTGGTGGTCCTCTTCGTGCGACTCGGCTTCCCCTTCATCAATCAACCATTGCTCTCTTTCCTTCTGATTTGGTTGTTCGGCTTCATTCTCATGTTGGTAGCGTTTCGTTGGGAAAAGTAGGAGACAGCGATGTACGAAAGGATGAAGTACCAGTGAGTAGTTATTTCCTATTTTTGCTTTTTGAATAAAAGTCATTTTTTTGTAATAAGTTACCAATATTTCTAACAAGAATGTCTTTTATTACAAGATCAACATGACTACGCAGTACAAGTACACACAACAAGATTGTTAAGGCACACCACAAAATTATTTGCACACATAATACTTAGGCATCATAATCATTCATAACACGCTTAGCTAGACCCAACCATTCATTTAGGCAAACGTGGGCGGGCTAACATACTCTTCCTCGCAGTTGTTATTTTGCATCTCGGGGGTGTACTTGCCACGCCTCCTACAGACTTTACCAGAAAATCTTCGTCTCTCCCAGTGTTCCTTAACTCCTAGCATTAGGTCTGGAAGTGTTCGTGGACAGGGTATGAGCGGGTACACATAGGGGTTCGGGAAATAGTTGCCTCTGATGGTATCTTGGTATCGCTCTTTGAGTAGGATTCAGGGTTGTCGATTGGGTAAGGCCGCTAGCATGCAGTATGTAATGACCTTCGGGTTCATAAATCTGATCTCCGTGGAGCCTCCATGCATGTCCACCCAATCAGAACATCGATTAATCATACGCTCGAGGTAGTCGGTAAAATCCTCCCCATCACCCAAGGTGGTGTTGACCGGGTGGTCACTGTCTATGTAACACTCCACTGGTCCGGCTCGGTAGATACCGGGAGAGTGCTACTTGAATAGCGTAAATCGAGAACAAAACATTCCATAAAAGTTAAATAACGGGTAATTACATTATCGTCTTTAGGCTACAACACGTGCTACAACATTATAATAATGATTTTAAACTAGTGTTCTCATGGCAAATTGATGATGCCTGCTTATCTATGTGTGTCTCGAATACCGCTACTCCAAAATCCCAGCTCCTAGACCTTCGGGGGAATGAAACAAAGATCGAAATTTTTCCAAAGTCAGCAAGAAATGCTGAGTGAGTTACACCTTAGCATGTAAAAACATGAAGGATACGAAAGCTACAGGGTCACGTGTTAAATAAATAAGAGTAACAGAGTACAAGTATAACAATTGTTTTCACGGATAAAACAACAATGTTAACAAGTATTGATTGATTTTCACGTAACAAATCCGTTTACCACGATGTCCCAATAAAATTTATGATACGTCAAAAGTTTCCAAATTTAATTCTTCCAGGTATGGTATGATTGTTCATAACACGACTCACAAATAACTGTTTCCAAATATAGTAATCGTATTATTATTGATTTCCACAGTACCCGGGTAGACCAGTGACCACAAACAGGCATACTAGACCTTAAGTGTTGCAACACCCTCCTAAGAGTGTCAATAAAAGGAGTGGTACCTAGATGCTGGACTCTAGCCAACAAGGCAAAGAGCCGGGGCACGCGAAGTCTCGCATTTTAGGGACCTGAGCCCAAGGGATCGAAACCTGAGGGGCACACGAAGTCCCGCATTTTAGGGACCTGAGCTCAGGGGATCGAAACCCTAGGTAACATAACTGGTTCCGGTACATGCGAATCATTTCATTTTACTCCATGGATCGAACTCGGATATATCCTTAGAGACTAAGCCCAGGGAATCACCACCCAATACAAGTAACTCCGGGGATCGAACCCGATTATCTCTTTAGGGACTAAGCCCAGGGAATCATCACCCAAATATAAGTAACTCCGGGAATCGAACACGATTATCTCTTTAGGGACTAAGCCCAGGGAATCATCACCCAATAAATAACAATATAGGGTCGTACAATATTACGTGATTATTGATTTCTGATCAAGTGTGATAGGTATTCCAAAATCAAATAATATTTCGAGGATTTTTAAAACAATCAAACACATTTCAAGTGGGGAAATACGACAACTATTTTCCATTAAAACAAGTAGCTGACACGAGATATGCTGGCAAGCAAGCCTTAAGCATGTAAAACTCATAGTATATTTTGAGACGGAAAATATAAATCACATTTTGACACGAAGTGAGCTAGGAAATCAAGGCTAAGCATATAACTCACCTAATCCAATAGCAATTGTCGCATAAAAGCTCATATGAACGGTTTGTAGTCTTTGTTGGCGAATCTGTCGCCTACAATTACCAATTTCTAATTACAACAATAGTACTTCTAAATAAACGGATGCACTAGCCTTATACGAATGCTCGACTATGTCGAATACTAAGTCCAACTCTCACGCTTCCCAATGAAACTCGTCTTAAGTTTTATAGTTCAAGAAGTATTGTAGAAACGAATGCGATACTACATAGCTAAGTTATTACTAACCAAAAAATATATTATCTGTAAACTATTATTATTTTAATGCTACTAAGTATAGGACTTCATCAAATCTCATAAATTAGAAATTATATACTTGTATGAGTGGTATATTCAACCAAGGAAATCATTTCTTAATATTTCATAATAAATTTTATAACTAATTTATTTCACTTTACAGAATGACAAGTTCTTTGGTAAAGAAATTATTACGTCGTTTGGATATATTTAGATAACTCCCTATTTATACCGATAAAATATACTTATACCATCTATACATATACACACGAGATTATATTTCTTTTCAAGAGACCCGACTTATAAATATTGTATCAAATTTCAATTTTATTTCTCTCATTTTTCTTCTTGTAAAGATGTTCTATTTTAGTTTATATTACAAAAGAATATATTTTCGTTTATTTAGAATATATCACTAGTTAGCTTTAAATAAATTAACAACTTAGACAAATCTTAGTTAAAAATAAATTCAGAAAATAGAATCTACATATTACAATTAGTTACCCCCTACTAAAATTGATAGTTTCACCATAAGACACTACCTACCCAATTTTTTTTGAAACTAGCAATTTGACACCCTCTCATGAACACTTAAAAATCACCCGATCAAAACACGGATTCGAGCCACAAAAACATGATTTTGATTACTAAAAACAACTCAGAGGGGGATTTAGATCATACCCACGCCAAAAATCGCGAGAAACGGTCAAGAGACGAGACAGGTCGAAGCGCCGAAAAAGTCGCCGGAGTTCGAACTCGGCCGGAGCTTCTCCGGTTATTCTTGGCCTCGGTTGAGGCCTCCAAGAGCCTCCTAGGACCTTCTGGAGTCGAGAGGGATGGTTGGAAGTGGCTGGATGCCTCTGTTTTGCTCGGGCTCGAAGCTCTCGTCGAGCTCGCCGGAAAAAATGGAGGCGGCGGCGGCGGGTTGCTTCTGTCGCTGCTATGGCTGCCTCTTTCCTCCTTCTTCTTCTGCTACAGTGGTCCAAGCAGAGAGGGGACCGAGAGATAAAGGGAACAGAGGGGTGGAGGTGGTGTTTGGCGGTGGGTGTGCCCGTTGGTGGGTCTCCGGCGGTGGCAGCGGCCATTGTTGCCGCTGCTGCTGTTTGGGAGGAATTTTTTTTATTATCATTATTGTGAGGTAGTGAGAGATAGAGAGATAATTGTGAGGTGGTTATGGCATTGGCAGCGGCGGGTGGGTCTTCTCGCCGGTGGCAGCGGCGGTTGTGGCTTGGCCGCTGCCTACTGCTGCTGCTGCTGGCAGAGAGAAAGAGAGAGATAGAGGGAGAGAAGAGAGTGGGGGCGTTGGGGGTGGCGTGGTCTCGATTGGTTGTATTGCCGAAGAAGAGAGGGAGAAAGAAATAGAAGAGGGAGAGGAGAAAGAGAGGGTGACGGGGAGAGAGAAAAGAGTGTTGATAAACACAATTTTTTGGCAGGTTTTGGAGGATGGGAAGCTTGTTGGAGTTTGGGAGGAATTATTATTATTATTATTATTATTATTATTATTATTATTATTATTATTATTATTATTATTATTATTATTATTATTATTATTATTATTATTATTATTATTATTATTATTATTATTATATATGCAAAAGTACAAATACGGTATGAAATACGTAGCATGAATATGACACGGATACGGGTAGGATACGGTATGACAATACGTATAGTATAAGTACAAATACAAGTATTAAATACTAAAATTTATGTAAAATACAAGTAATACCCCCAACAACAACTATTTAATATCATTTAAAATTACAACTACCTCCCTACTAGCTATATATTTTTGAAAATAGCATATTAAATATTTACGAAAAATACGTCAATAATACTAAGAAAAGAAGGGGTGTTACAGTCTAGCTCGCGACTCTTCCAGATTTCAATCTAGAAAGGAATTACATATTTAGTGTCTTGTTCTACCACGTAATTAGAGCATGCTTCTCATATTGTTGTCGGTACCCTTTTCCCCCCGTCCTCATTTCCTCAAGTTGATGTTTTATCTCTCCCTAATCCATTTTTTTAAAAAGGAATCTTGAGTTTTATTTTTCGGAAAATCGATTTCCGCTTTAATTAGGGTGTATAAAACTTTGAATCCAAAGATGCTCTGATACCAACTGTAACACCCCCAAATTTTTATTACTGAAAGTCTGGGCGTGCCCTTCTCATGGAGAGTTACCCACCATGATCAGGAAAAAGGATCTTTGCTTCGGATTCAGAAAAACTTACTTTAATACATAAAAGCGTTCACAACCTTAATCAGAGTTATTACAAATCGATATCTTACAAATAGCGGAAATAGTGAAATTACTACTTTATTTAGGCTAGATGATGCTTGTACTAGTACTCGACGTTCCCATCCCCGACGTAAGCCTCTCCTAAGGACACCACAGTTGAAACGTCAGTGAAAACTGAGTGAG
Source organism: Linanthus parryae (assembly GCA_023055425.1). Taxonomy (NCBI): domain Eukaryota; kingdom Viridiplantae; phylum Streptophyta; class Magnoliopsida; order Ericales; family Polemoniaceae; genus Linanthus; species Linanthus parryae. Next base: position 132,780,069 of record JALGPY010000001.1, read on the forward strand.
AACGTATCACAACGCGTAAACAAGAATAAGACACAACAAGTTATTCCAAGTTCATTTATTCCAAAAACCAATTTAATTATTTAATCGGGATGATCCATAACCAGTATCGTATCCAGTGTGGATGGCGAAGTAATTCGCTTGTCCGAACCGATTCCACCTCGGCAACTAGATCTTAAGTGTCGACACCCCCTACAAGGGAAGCTTTTGTCCCAAGAGAGTAGTACTAGAGCCTTATCCTGTGCTAATGTGCCACAGGGGTACTCATAGAGTCACCTTCGACTCATGTCTCAAGCTTCGCTTGGTCAAACCATATTAAGTCCCAAGCTTTGCTTGGTCGATCCATATAAAGTTTCCAAATTTATAAATTTGGACATGTGAAAGTCTGTACAACAATTAACGGAATAACATGTTTAGTAAACACGAGTAATTAGTAAGCGTGCATTTAAACATTTAATATTCAAATCAAAGCAGGTAAAGGCATTATAGTCACGCGTTTTGAAGAGTAACGGTTGAGCCTACGAACTCACCTACACGTCCGATTGTGGTTCAAATGTACTCGACGTAGCCTTCGTCGGTAAACTCGGTGTCTACAAATAAGGATAAATCCTAATTAACACTTAATCGTTTAATATGCAAGTGTCTAATATAATATGTATGCTATGCGTGTTGATCCTAATTAATTATCCAGCGGTGATTAGGTACGTGACCTACTTAAGTCTTAACGGTGTTCCCTTAAATTTAATAGTTAGAACATTTTTAGTTGTCCGAAATAGTTAATCGTTATTTATTTATTTATTTATTTAATGACAAAACTAATACTAATCTACATGTCTTAATATTAGTTTAATAACTCTATTATTTATATGCTAACCACTAATCCTAATTTTAATTAACATTGGTTTACTAATCAAGTACTAAAATAAAACAGGGGTGGTCATTTGTATTTATAGTAAAGTATGGGTAGGGCAGGAATTGCACATCTACCCTTAAAGTAATCAAATTCTCAAAAGCTGGTTGTTGCTAGTTTCTTAAAAGACACTTTTACCCCATTACAAAATATTATTTTTAAACTTTTCCGATTTCGACAGAAATAACGTGGGTGGTTCCCGGGACATTAATTATCATTTTTATGTAAAAACATATGGACGATAGTTTCAAACACTGCTCTTTTTAGAACGTTTAAGTCCTAAAAATTTGACTAAAAGTAATTGTAGAAGACAACTACTACCCCAAAACATGAAATAATTAGCTATGACGATTTCTAACGTTCCGTTTTCGACCAAATTAACATAAATGACTCTAGAGACATGTGTAAGCAAGAATATGCAAGAATATGTTGAATGCGAAGTAAGGTAAGGAAGTTGTATCGATTTGTCGCTAAAATGGACGGTGAAATGGAATGAGATTTTGGGACCTTGTGAGTCTTTGCGGATAGTTTTAAATGAGTCTTTGGAGTGTCACGGTGTGATTGGTAGTAACCGTGACATAAATGGTGGTCGTTGGTGGTGTTGGTGAACAAGGCGGTTGCGTAGTGCTCTCGGGAAGTCACCAAAGCTTGGTGGCTATGGAGTTTTCCGGCGAGGTGAAGGAGTTGTGTTGGTGGAGGTGGTGTTGGTGTTGGAGATGGAAGAGTTGGTGGTGATGATGTTGGTGGTGGCTATGGAGTTTCTGAAGCTCTTGCTATGGCTTTGTTGGTTTTTTTCGCCGTGAAGAAGCAATAGAGTTTCTGTCATATTTATAGGTAGGAAATGATGAAAAGGAATAGGAAATAAGGGTAAAGAGTTGTCAGAAGGTGAATGTGTTTTTCACCTAGGAAGATCCATTTATAGGTAATTAAATGTTTGGCAAAATTTCTTTGATGCAGTTGAACTTTGCAGAAAAATAATCTTACCGACATATGTAAATAATTGGGTGGGATGATTGTACCGTAATATTAGGCATAGCACGATAAAAGTCGCCACGTAAAATATGTGATACTATAATAGTGTACACGTTATCCATTATTATTGTGGTAGACATATAGCACCATGTTATTTTTATTAGAACTTAACCACATAGAAATAGTACCACAAAATATTAAGATCAAGATGTCAGTTTACACTCTAACATACATATTTTTATTCTTAAAATACGTAAACATATTCCGGGTTGTTTCATTTATAGCCGGTCACCGGTATTTTTTATCGCATATTGGGAGTAGCCGTCCACCGGCAATAATTGTTGTGCCCGACATTTAGTTACCGGTGGCCGGTAGGTAGTTGAGTATTGTTTACCATGGCCGGCTTATTTGGCCGGTGCATGGTAGTTTATTTTATTTTATACGTCTGTTTGTTTGTTAGTTTCAGTCAGCAATTCACTCTATTTAAATTCGTCTCTCCCAACACACTTGGCATACTCACCCTCAAGCATACTGAAATTTTATTCACGTACTACATCCTTGTTCAGGTTTTGTGTTTCTTTATTTTACATTACACACTCTGTTCGTTGTTCATTTTTCTTCATCCGACATTTATTTTATTTATCTTTTCAGGCTTATGGACAATCATGGGCAGCCTCCCAACGCAAGAATAAGAGTTCGCGCCGTTCGTGAGCGATGGGGGTGTAATGACTGGCGCTTTTTCATCGAACATCTGATTGACGAAAAAGCGCGACTGAACCATCGTGGCCTCCTATCTTCAAACATGGCTTACCAGCGTGTCTGTGACTCTTGGTTTAGTCACACTGGAGATTATCTACCCAACTGGTGTATGTCAACCGCTACGAGCTTCTTCGTCGTGACTTTGAAGCCTGGGTTCGTTCCACCGGAGCCCCTGAATTGGATACTGAAGAAGATAACAATCCTGCTGTTCTAGTCCGGCGGTCGTTGTTCATCGAGGGGAACGATGATATTCTTTGCTATATGTTCGACCTACCGTACCACAGTGGCCACCCTCTTCATCCGGCGTGAATAAGGTGTCGTTCCTGACGAGATTGAAGCCGACAATCCAAGCGACAACGAGAATCAGTAGTAACCGAAATGTGTAGTAGTTGATAAACTGTCATTATGTCGACTTCGTGTTGTTTATCGTTTGTGTTGGCCGTTATTGTGGTGTACTGTTTATACTTTGTTGAAGGTGTGCAATAAAAATCGAGCAGTTTATCTTACTTCTATACTCTCCCCCAGTTTGTTATGGTAGTCGGAATAAGAAGTTAACTATGACATCTTGATAGCAAAACTTACAAAATAAGGAGACTGTATTAACCAATGACAGCCTGTAAAATACAAAACTTGACACAAATAATCTCCCACAAAGTTTTTAAAAAATGTGGACATATGTATTATTCAGGTACATATTCACCGTGTGAAAACGGTGACAACAAATATTTTCTGACAAAAAATATATCATAAACTGATTAAAAAGTTGTCCGTGTTCATTATTTTCTCACTGAATCATACGCTTTCTTATCACACTGATGAAAAAATCTATCATAAATTGATTAAAAATTGTTTTTCCAGCGACTCATCACATCACTTTTTTCCTCTTCTATTGCAGCGAATCTCATGCGTGCGAATATTAACGCGCTGATAAAAAAAATCAATGACTCATCACATCACTTTTTTCCTCTTCTGATGCAGCTCAGGTCACGCGTGAACAAATACAGTAGGAAAATATTACATTGAATCTTTTACTTTATTCAATTTCTGATTTCCTACAGACTACCTATACACTTGCTTTATCATTTACACCGAATCTTTTACTTTATTCAATTTCTGATTTCCTACAGACCACCTATACACACTTGCTTTTAGATAATCTAGCTATATGAAATGACAATTCATCATGAGTGGATTGTGGAGTGATAATTCAACCAGAGAGTCCCTGACTTCTTTTATTCGTTAGTGTAGAGTACGTTACTGACGAATTGCATAGTTGATATGAAATGACGAGCACGCGTTGCTTAACAGTGCTCAACACAATCACTCACTGCAGTATAAATACCGACCGTAATATTCATTTATGTCTAGGGCCTCAAGCAGAGAACACTCAACTGCAATTTACCACTGTCCTGGTAATTTCTTCTACAAATGTCCTATTTATCATATTGTTTGATTGTTTGATTTTTTAGATTTTCATGTGCTAACATGGTACATATATTTTGCAGAAACATTTCTTGGAACCAGAACCCTGATAGCGAAGAACAATCAGCTTACCCATCAGGTACTCTAGCTGACCTACACAAAAACTACTGGCCTGATGGCGCGATACCGCAATCTAGGGTTGAATGGAATACTGACATAACTTGAATCGAACTAGTTAATGCTGAAAAATTAAATGGAAACTTTAAGGGTAAAGAAATGAACACGACTGGCTATAACAATGTAATTGCTGCATTTTATGATACAACATATTTGTTCTACACGCATCTTCAATTAAAATACAAGTACGATAGTATGAGAAAGTTGTTTAAAATATGGGTTCCGATCAACAAAATTGAGACTGGCCTTGGGGTGGGACCCTCGTAGAAATACTTGGGCGTTGTCGGATGCTGGCTGGACCAAACTCAAATGGGTATGTATATTTTATGAACATTTAACTTATGTCTGTTTGTTTTATCACTTTGATTTTTGGATGACATTTGTAATATTGCTGTGAAATTAGAAAATACCGTTGGTGAAGAAATTTCAATTCAACGGATTGCAACATCGTGACCTACAGTTTCAGGTGTTTGGCGACATTACTGAGACCGACGAGCACGCATGGACTCCAGCTATCGGTCCCCCTCAGCGTGTTCGCCGTCATCGATCCAACGCTTCTGCGAGGTCGTCATCGCAGCCTAACACTTGGGAGAGGGGCGAGGGATCGGGTTGTCGCACTCAACCAATGTCACAACCACCACCGAGATTCAAACGAGATTATGGGACCGGAATCCGCACCATCGTCTCCCCTTGGATTTGAGCGCAACGATGGGACAGGGTTTCATACCCCTCCAAGACCAGAGCAAAACGAAGGGGATCTCGATGATACATGTGATCACCAAGTGCGCCACCGAGTGTTTGGGAACAAGGCCGAGGCGACAGCTCTGGATCGTTGGGTGGTCGGAAGAGTAGATGCAGACACTTCACAAGCGGTAGCATGAACTCTATCATGGAGAACTTAACGGAGGCATTTTGCGACCAACGCGCCACACACAGACACCATGAGGTTCTGGTCACACGCGATCGCCAAGGGAGGACCATCGATGAGTGTCGTGATATAGCTGCTACCTTCCCAGGACTACACCCTGATGATGATGAATACGACGACTGTGTCAAATTCTTTCAGTACTGGGCGAACCGCGAGGCTTTCAGGCGGTGAAGAATCTTGTTGCTCGTGAGAGGTGGCTAAACAAAGCGCTTGGCGGGGAAATAAATGGACGGGTCCCTCCGTCCTGAAAACCGATGAATGTCTTAACGTAGTTGATTGCTTTGTAGTTCATGTTTACGGTTTGTTGTGTTTAGTAGGTCGTCTAGTTAACTGTCGATGTACTTCTTCTTTTGGGGGACTGTGTTATTTTAATTTAGGTTGTGTGTTTGTTTGGGAATACCGTCAATTTTAATATGTGTTTGCGTTTGAGATTCCGATGATGAAGAGTTGATCGAAGATATGTTGGAGCCAATACTTGTGTAAGCCATCGAGGCAACCCCTAACGGTAATGTTGGCCAAGTGATGTTACTTGCAATCAATATGTTACTGTCGACGAGGCCGGAGCCTTGTTGCACTTCCTCGTTAACAGGACACAAATGGGTAACCGAGGTCTTGAATGGACATTGGAAGAGATCAGTAGAATCGTTTCGGATGGCGGCTTCAGGATTCCGTCAGTTGAGCGATCTACTACAAGGAACCTATGGCCTTAGGCCAACAAGGCGGATGTGAGTCGAAGAACCTGTTTCCATATTTTTGTACACGCTAGGTCATTGTGCATCGAACCGAGAATTGCAAGAACGGTTCCAACACTCTGGCGAAACAATAAGCAGACAATTTTCACAGTGTTTTAAGCGCAACGGCTTGTATGACTGCAGATTGGACGACATCAACATATGCCAACACTATGCACCAACACATAAGGAACAATACAATGTATTGGCCGTCTTTCAAAGTAAGTTCTTAATATGCGGGTAACATATACTGTTTCGTCTTGATATAATTTGTCATATTTATACACAGCATCGGCGCGATGGATGGGACACAAGTAAACGCGCGAGTCCTGAGAATCGTAATATCAATTACATCGGAAGGAAGGGTTACGCAAATGGGAGATGGAAAAATTGAAACGTAATGCAGCAAATAAGAAGAGGTACTCTTTTATAGATGAATGAAAGCATAAGTGTAATACTGCAACAGACCCGTGAGTTTACTACTGAAGTAATGCAGGGAATCTACTAAAATTTGGTCACGGGTGTTGCTTTGTAAAATGCAAAGGAAAAAAAACAAAGCTAAAAACTTTGAACAATGCATGTGAATTAGCATGCAAACAAATGCCATACAAACAAAACACAAATATTAAGGAAAACAAATGCCACACACGGACAAAAAAACATTTCCAATCCCCTGTTTTTTCATCCACTCACCTACTACCACCTGATTTGATTTGCCGTCCCCTCCTTGTGAATCCAATCCACCGGTAAAGAATTATAACGGACACCGTATTTGTTTTGTCGTCCCCTACTTTTCCCCTCCAACTCACAACATTTCACTAAAAAATGGGGGAATGCCGGGCACCGTTTTGTGAATGCAGTCCATCGGTTAACTTTTTTCCGGACACCGACCCTTAATACCGGTCACCGGACATTAGCGGGGCTTGGGTTACGGTTCGGGTTAACCAAACCCGACTATCCAAACAAGCCCATGAACTAGGATTAAATTTTGTAATATTAGCACTGAAAAGTCATATCTTGCATTCGACTCTTATACGAATCTTGATCACGGACCACTCATAGATTCATTCGGTTGCTTATAAATTTTTAGAGACCCTTATGGGCACAACAAGATCTACAAGTGTCTGTCAAACTTCAACTTTCTTAGCTCTTTTGACGCAAACCTTCTTGAAGCTCCCTTTTATGGGACGGAGATCAAAGACACGATATTTCAAATGGGGCTCAACAAGGCTTCGGGACTGGACGAAATCCCCATTGTATACAATCAGCAACACATGAGTATTATGAAGTCACACTTAAAGAAAATCATCCGTGACTTATTTCCCTTCGGTCATCTATCCCGGGAATTAAATTGAACCTACATGCATTTCATTATCTCCAAATCTAGCATGACCCAAATAATAAATGACTTCCGGTATATTAGTCTTTGTAATACCATCTAAATTTTTCTGCTAAAGTCTTAACAAACTACCTCCAAATGGTGATCAATTCAGTGTTCTCGAAAAACCAACGCGTCTTCGTTCCTGCCAGACAAATTTTATATAACATCTTGGTGCACACGAGATTCTGGAATTCATTTTGCCAACAAAGAAAGTAACACGCATCATTTTCGCCTTAAATTTGATATACAAAACTTTCGACAAAGTCAACTGGGCTTTTCTATCACCTATGATGAAAAAGATGGGTTTCAACACCTTATTCACCGCCCTTGTGTGTGCTTATGTGTTCATACTTTCATCTTATGTGGTTGCTAATGGCTCCCCCTCCTCGCCTTTATGCACCACTCAAGGAATCTGCCTAGGAGATCCGCTTTATCTTTTTTGTTCATTACTTCCCTTAACTAGGCAATGAAAGATGGCTCGGGAACGGGGATCCGCACCACTAGAAATACATCGAAAAATTTGCATCTTTTCTTTGCAGAAGAATCTTTTCTATTCCAGAAATTCACTCAAACTCATACCTCAAGGCCAAAAGATATTCTTGATAACTATGCCAATTTTCGGGCTAAAAGATACATTTTTAAAAATCAACAATTATCACCAACCTTAACATGCCTACAATAGATGCTCGATTCATTGCCGCCACCTGAAATCCCGACATCTCAGCCAGCAAGGAATAAATGGGTACAAAAATGGATTTCTCTCTGCCAAAAAACCAATTCTTCAGAGCCATTATGGATTACTTCCGAACAGAGTTAAATATTTGAAAACAAGGTTTTATAAGTTTCGGAGGCAGACACACCCTCATCAAATCATGGGTACAAACAATTATGACATACATTTTTGCAGTTTTCGCCTACATGTTAAGTTTTAGCTCAAATTAAGAGGCAGGATTACACCCTTCCTCTCGAAAGACACAGGAAACAAGGGCATCCCCTGTAAAAGGTGTGACGTACTCTTTAAATCGATCAAGGAAATAGGGCTCAAGTTTAGAGACCTAAAATCTACAAATCATGCAATGCTTGCGAAAATAGTTTTTCCCATTTGGTCCAACCCAACCAACATTTGTACTCATGTTCTTCTATGAAAGTCTTGTCAACACTCAACATCTCTTATGCACCCACTCTTCCGCCCCATCTTGAGGTCTGAGATGCATCCAGTGGGGAAAGGAACTCATCTCGCAAGGTCAAATTTGGCAGCTTGACTCCGGTGGAGACATTCATCCCATGATAGACAAATGAATTCCAACAAAAGATAACATCATTCATTTGGCTCTTTTTTCTTTAACATTCATCCTCTAAGCGCATTTGCCAGGGTTCAACATTCAATTTTAACTTGCATCTTGGAACTCCAACATTGCTAAACACCTTCTCCACCACACTTTTATCTCCACCATTACAAATCTAAGGACATGGTCAAATACTTTCTCACACTTTGACACATATGGCTTCATCGGAACTCGGAAAATATCGACAACAAAATTAGTTTGATGTTAACATAGTGAGACCATCCATGATCAACCAGACTTATAGTAAACGAAGTTGTACGAATTATCCTTTTGTACAATAGACATGTGCCCGTTTGAGTAATTCACTTTCTCGACATGAATCATAAAAACAGTGGAGAGGAGATATGGGGAACCAACGAGGCGTCCTAACCCCTTTTCCCTTACTTTCTCTATCATAAGTTAATTTTAGTTTTTTTATGTTTATTGTTATGATTAATATTCATAGTTAGTATATCCAACACTCACTTTATACCTTGCAAATATTCTAATAATTGATTTGTCTCCCCGAGTCCTTAGTGTTCGATATTACTTGGAGTTTTCTGAATTATTATTGCATTGACAGCCGTGCATTTGCAGTTGGAGCGTGCCATTACCCGTCAACACACGCACCCTCAATTCCACGAACACTATCGATCCCACCTCTTCCACCTACATCCCATATTCCTCGCCTCCACTACCATCACTGCCGATCCTGATCACACACAACAAATCAATTAAACAAACCTCGTCTGAAATCAAACAAACTCAAAACACAATCTGAACCCATAAATCGAACCCACCGAACACATATATCGAAACCACCATGTTAGAGCAAGAGCGGAGCGGAAGGCTCTGGTCGAAAAGTTTTGTTGAGAGACCCGTTGGCACAATTACCAAGTCAGAGCCCCAATATGCAAGAGAAAGAGTGAAATAGTAATATTGTAATTTAGACATGTTGATGAGACTTGAGCGTACTTTTATCCAAAAGTAATTCGAAAGCCTATTACCTTATACCTGTATGGGTACGGTATAGATTAAAAGAAAAAGATGACAAAAATGGAGGGTGGAGATAAATGTGAGTTTTGATATCCCCTTCCAACTCTCCTCACCCAAGAAGAGATAAAGAAGGGAGGGGCTATCAAATCTATCCCACCCCTTTATCCCCTACCCAAACAGGCCTAAAAGCAAGAAATTAAGCCGATGACGTATCACTAGAGCCTCTCCACCGGATCAGGATGACCTCCAGCCCTCAAGTATGTCCAGCCCCTCCAGTCGTCCATCCCAACCGTCCAATGCAAGCAGGAGTGGAGATCAAGACACATGGGATCAGGATCACCTCCAGCCCCAACATTCGTCCAGCCCCTCCAGCCTTATCTTGACCGTTCAAAATTACCCAAGATTTAAACACGTGGATGAGGTCTCAACCTTCTTCCCCACTGACGGCGAACTAAACGGGCATTCATATCTCCGTTGGTTATGAAAATCACAGGCATCTCCATTCCGAGCTTGACCTTTTCTCTCTAAAGCCACCGTTTGATGATGTCAAATCGCTCTTGACTAGTACCAAACACATGGTGTCCGGCGACCTGGAGTCACTGATTGTATTTCCTCGAACCCTAAAACATAGACATCTCTCAAACATATAATTGTTCACGAATCTGAAAATAATTACACCTTAAAGCGGGACAGGTTCGAACTCATCATCAGAACACTAAATACATCATCATCGGGCCTTTTGAGATACATGAGCGGCCAGTTGAGTTGAGTCCTCAATCATTATCTCTAAAAACCCTACCTGTAAGAACTACTCAATTAAATCTTGAAGATTGATACAATTCTGATCCAGTCAACAGAAATTCTTTTTCCTCTTCAGGATTCCATGAATGTTCACTGCAGAGAAACAATCAAACCGGTGGTGGGTGTAGAAAGCTATCTCCGGTGAAGCTTTCAAAAGAATTTAGTAGAATGGTGAACAAAGTTTAACACCGTTATATTACTGCCGTTAACTAAGTTAAATATATGCCATGTGTCTTGATCTCCACTCCTGCTTGCATTGGACGGTTGGGATGGCGGACTGGAGGGGCTGGACATACTTGAGGGCTGGAGGTGATCCTGATCCCTCTCCACCTCCTCTGAAACCTTCCAGAAGAAAGAGAAGACGGATGTAAGCAAATCCTAATCAAACCCCACACCAATTTTCGTCAAATTATTAAAAACCCTCCTCACGAGCTCACACAAAACCCTACCGACCCAGTAGTTCAGGTTTCAGTGAAAGCGATTCATCGGCGACAATGGCGACCAGTAAAGCAGTCCCTGATTCAGTAATGGAGGCCGTGAAGAGAACCTCAACCAACATGGAAGAATTCGTAACTCTCTTCCCCGAGTTCTTGTCCCTCTGCGACCCCGAAGTCCTCGATGAATTGCCTCCTCTCCAACGAGCTCAGTCTCTCCTCTTGCTCGCCAAAGCCACCACTACACTCTTCGCCTGTAAAACCCTTCACCCATTTAGCTCTTTAGTGATTTGTTTTGTGATTTGGGAACTGGGTTTGAGTTGAATTTTGTTGTTTCAGTGAGGTTGAGGTGCAATGGTGTTGACCCAGAAAACCATCCCGTGAAAACAGAGATTGTATGTTTTTTTTTTTTTTTTTTTTTTTTTTTTTTTTTTTTTTTTTAAATCTCTCCTCTTGTGAAATCTATTGATTTTAGAGGTGGTTTTAAACATGGGTTTTTGTTTTGTGAATATGCAGGAGAGGCTAAGCTTGTATCAAGACAAATTGGAGAGGTTCATTGATCTGAGTAAAGGTATTTTTGGGAATAGTTTCTGATTTCTGACAAAAGCTTACCCTAAATGCACCATAGGATATCTTTTCGCGAAATAGCATTATCATTTTATTTTAGAAAATCATAATGCACAATCTGTACTTAGAGGCAAACAAGGATGCGGTTATAGCTCATGCGGGTGGATGCTTTTTCCGTTAAGATTGTAGTAGCAAATAAGAACACCTGAAGGTGGATTTGGGGTTGAAGATCATTTGTTTCGACTTTCCTAACTTTATTTTTGCACTTTCTATGTACATTTAAATTATGCCCTATGAGGGTATGTACACATTTCGGGATATTCAGCAGCGAAGTAATTCGGATTGGTGTGTGTCAGAAATAATGTGTCATTGGAGTCCGTCTAATATGGAGTACCACTCCGTCCCATCCCTTTTGCACCATTTGGACTTTTACCACTATTCATTGTGTCACTTTGACCCGGAAATTTGGATAGCAAAACTTTACAATTTTTAGATTTTTTTTCGAAGTGTTGTAGAGTAACTCTTATTCTACAAGACAATAAAAAAATTATCGAAAAATTGTATCATTTTGCGATCCAAATCGCCGGGTCAAAGTGACCCAGTTACGGGTGAAAAAAGTCCAAATGGTGCATTTCAGCTGGGACGGAGTGGTATCATTAATTCATAATTTCAATTTATAATTCAGCGCATCTATTACTGATCAGAAATATTTTACCTGGGATATCATAATTAGCGAATCTATTCTCTATCTATAACTGATCAGAAGTATTTCATTGAAGCACCATTGCGTCGATCGACTACTTTGAATCAGCAAGCAGCGACGCGCTTTATTGAGCACTCATTACCGGATCTTACCTCAGGTAGGTGACATATCCATTCCTGTAAAGTGGCAATGATAGTCTTTGTGTATTGAAAGAAAGTGTGCTTTTGCAGAGCAGAGACAGAATATGAGGGATATTAGTAGAGGGGAGGCGCCGAAGATGAAGTATGTTGACAGAAGTGCCTATAAAAAGAGGAAGTATCAGTCATCTGAGAAACAATCTGCACGCGCTGCTACCCAGGAGTTCCTTGAAAAAGCAGCTCGTGAGCTTCTTGGTGAAAATAAAAGTGATCTTAAAGGACCTTTCCAGCCCGAGGCTTTGGATGAAGATGACATTTCAATGGATTGATTCACAGGTAAAGTTTGCCTATGTCTGTTCTCAGTTTTTTTTGTCTTATCATTTGCTCTTACTTTATTTGCATGTTAGCTTTTCCAATATTAGTCGTGTAACAGCGACTAATTATAGTCAGGTATTGGTAAATATTTAGTTTGGTAAGGCTGGCTAATTTTAATACCGGTACTAAATATTCAAAACCTTGTGATTAATAATACCTAAAATTTGTCCCCCTCCTACAGGAAGAGATCAGCTTGATTGGACTCTTTTTTTAGTGTAATACTAAGCCAATACTGCAGAAGGGTGAACACATTACTAACTCTAATTCAGTCTGACTAATCCAATCCAGTCTGGGAACTCCGTAAAACTATAAATGGGTTTAAGTTACTGCAATAAGATGTTGCTTTATTTACTATTGGATTAAGTGATGCACTATTTCGTTCGCCTTAGTATTCAAGTAGATCTATTCATATTGATTATAGGGCTAATTGGTTTTGCCCTGCTAAGCTACATCACCTTTTGCAATATTCACCCTAAGATTGAAAACTCTACTATTGGTCCCTTACTAATATACCACATTATAATTAATCTTCAACTTTCTACGTTATTGGATCAACAATATCAAAACTCAAAAGTATCCCCCATCTATTCCAGTCTTGATGAAGGCTAAGGTACTTTCATGGTTTCACCCTCCCTTCTATCAATCTGAGAGGTGTAGAATCAACCTAGTAGCTGCATTAACTGCAGCCACTTGGGGGTCAAACTCAAGTTTAGAAGCATTAACTGCAGCCACTTGGTGGTCAAACTCAAGCTTAGACTACTCAAATTTGCACAAGCTATTAATAATGTTGTGATACAGTTTCATGCTGAACCAATCCCAAACTTGGGACCTGATGCAGCACGCACCAAGAACAAACTCACAATCAGTGAATCATTCAGATTCAACACTACGAATCACTCTCAATTCAATTGAAATTCTCAATACTCAAATCTTTATTCATAATAAGCTGCCTTACAATGGGAGAAGGGCATCCTATTTATAGGCAATAGGCTTGTAACATATGGTAAATCAATACCATAAATAGAAATATTTAAAGGATAAGCATATCTAAGAATTTATTACTTTTCCTTCTTCCACAAATATCCCATCCAATCAGCCCCTAAATTATGGATTCTTCCATAACTCATTTTATTATTCTTCCCGTCAAATCAGCCCCTAAATTATGGATTCTTCCGTAACTCAATTTATTATTCTTCCTTTCTAGTTCTCCATCACGACCCTTACTATGTTGTTAGGTAATGAAAGTTAATGCATTAAGGGTGAGTTGCGGAAAGATTACGGCATAGCTGATTGTTAAGCAACCTTGCTGATCTTTGAGCCAAAATAATCCTGGTCTTTGTTTTACTTGCTAGCTAATTTGGCAGAGTGAAATTAGCAAAAATGCCTAGCAACTGCCTGATGATCTATTTCCCAACTCAATGTTGTCAATCAATAACCCTGTTGAGGTTTAATTGGAACTTTAGTACTGTTGAAATTTATATTCAACTTTGATTTCTCTAGGTGATTCATTATCTCTTTCTCGACCACAACTATACAGGAAACATTTGTTTGCTTCTCTTTCTGGATATGTAATCAGAATAGAAATTGATTGTTTACGAAAGAACTGATATGACAATGTTTCATAGCCTACACGGCGAATGGGGAAATGAAAAGAGCAAAAGACATTAAAAGGAAAAGTATCACAATCCAGAAAGTCCAACAAATGGTCCACTGAGTCGCACTGCAAATGACTGTGCCACTCCAAGAGCAAATGAGTAGCATCTCCTCTTCCATGTTTATGGAAACTTAAAAAGATACGGTACTTGTTCGGTCATGCTTTCCCAACGATATTTGCCTCCATGGTACTATTCTTACTACTCATGACCCCCAGCTATTGCGTGGTGGATATCTTAGGACAGGAATTCTTGTCCCTTCTAGCTCTGAAAGATTGAAGGTAAACTTGATCCTTGTTCACAATATAACTACAAAATCAATCATTTGAACAAAACATCTGTGACTATGTAAGAACTTAGTGACAATCAGGCTCATTTGTCACTCTGAGAAGATAATGATTCAGTTTACGGGATATTTAGTGCTGCACAGGGTCTAAAAAAATGGCAGAGAGATACTGTTATGTTTCACCATTACGTATAGGTATTTTAGCCCTCTGATACAGTTACGGCTGATACCGACGGTGTGAATGGAATTAATGGGAAGAAAACGTTTCTCTCCCGTTATGGCCGATACTCTTCCTTTACGGCTGATTCTCTACCTTACAGTGTGTTATATCGACCTTTACACTTTATACTCAACCGTTGCATTTGCAATGATTCACACATTCGGTGACCGAGCCCGTTACAATGAGTCCGGTACTCCCAGATACCGTTAACCGCATCCGCTATGTCATCCGTTACTGTGATTTAGAACCATGCTGCTGCGAACACACAGTGACCACAATGTATGAGCTCACTTCTTGAATACTTAGTTCAAGCACTTCTGTTGGCAAGCTCTCCCCGAACATGAAATGTTAATCTTGCAGACTGATCTCGACTCTTGCAGTGGCAAGAAGTGCAATTGTGATGTTATTTTATTCTGTTGTCTTATAAGTTGTTTAAGAAAAGTTACATTGGGGGTGTATGGAAATATGAAGTGAGTGACTGGAATGTTTCAGAAGTAGTAAGTAAGTTTTACATTTATATTTAGCACTTAACCCCATTAAAGTTTAGCTATTTATGTTTTACTACAATAGAAAAGCCACGTGGCTCTAACTATTCACATGTCTTCTTTAATTTGAGAGCGTATGACACTTGGACTTGTGTTAGGCTAACACTCACACTCGAATGGTATGTGTGGTTGTGTAATGAAACCCTCCTCCTATCTTTATGTGTTACATACAAATATTGGTGACAAAATAATAGAACAACAAACATAATGGACCAGTCATATTTATCTAGTTAGCAATTTGAAGTTGAGTTCGTTAATTCTTCCTTACTAGATAACCGTAGAAGTCGCTGCAAGATATCACTAAGGGAGGCCATATCTTGAAAATCTTACAATATCATACTGTATGACCTTTACATTGCCAGTTGTTGCCCAAAACTTGGGGGAGACCGAGGCATATGCCAGGCTCTACAGTCCAAACAGGTCCGTTCCTGGTAGTAGTCTTGCCGAGGACACTCTCCGCGATACATTCATGAAGAATATGATTCGAATACTGTCATCCGTATCCAGTAGTCTAAAATCTGAATCTGTATAACTGTGATCAATAAAAAGAGCAACTGGGGGAGCAGCTTGTAAATGGTTTTCTTAGTTGTTGCATACATATGGCGAGATAAGGAAATGAGGACTGGTATGGCCTTTTAGGTTACCGTTTCACCCCAGTTTCTCCTAGGATGTGCAAGTGATGACCATAGGTTAAAGATGGAGAGTTGACTAGAAAAAGCCAAAATGGCGAAAGAAGAAAGTTCGGATACCGATGGCATGAGTACTAGGGGTGTAAGCGGTTCGGTCCGGTCACCAAAATCTGAACCAAACCTAAATTCTCGGTTTGGGAAAACCTGAACCTAAACCGAACCTTTTATAAACGGTTCAGTTCGCCTATAATGGTTCGGTTTCGGTTCAAACCGCGGTTAACCTAATAACATTTTTTATTTATGAAATTTAGTCTTGAAAACTTCAAAAACTCCCAAATTTTCCTGAATAGAAGCCAACATGAATGTAAGAAGAATGGAAATAGTTAAGGTCACTAAACAATTAACATAAAGGGATTGCATCTACTTTAATTTCAGATTCCATAGAGGCAATTAGTTACCCATTGAATTATGAACCATGCATACTAATTGTAGTTGGTTACGTGAAAGATATATTTTTTATTTACAACTTAAAAGTTATATTCCTAGTGTTCAAATATATGACAAAAAAATTAAGTCTAAGACGAATCCTCCAAAATAACTGTTGTCCAGAGTTCAGACATTCAAATTTCTGAATTTCGGCAAGCAACGTCACAACACCTGAATTTTAGATTGTGTAGTATGAACTCATCAAATTAAAGAGAACATATAGTGTCCGGAAAAAGAGAACTAAATATATATAATTACATATAATAATTACCCCCTCCGTCTGCTTTTATGTCTCGTGTTTTTTTTCGCCAACATGACGAAGCATTTTGAGGAGGTTATTTGTTAGCCAAATGATGTTAGAACTCGTAGTTTTTTTGATAATATTGTAGGGGGATTGTAACTCTACAACATTACGAAAAGATTCATTCTTGTATCATTTGGTTAATCAAATAACCTCCTCAAAATGCTTCTATCATGCTGGCCAAAAAAACAAGACACATAAAAACAGACAGAGGGAGTATTTATTAGGTTTAGGCGGTTTGTAAAAAGCTAAAACTTAAACCGAACCATTTAATTTCAGTTTGGAATTTTATGAACCTAAATCGAACCTTTTAATTTCGGTTTGGAATTTAAAGCACCTAAACCAAACCAATTAACACGGTTCGGTCCAGGAAAAAAACCTGAGTTCTTGTGGGTATGTGGTGAAAATTTCGAATGGCGTAAATTTAGTGAATGGGGATGCTACTCTGCCGAGGCCGGGCATGTTCTCGTTCCAGGAAGCGTATTGGGCTTTGAGTCGATTACGAACCTAAATTAAACCAATTTACACGGTTTGATACAAAGTTGCTATTTTGTTTTATTTCATTCTCTTGAAAATGGTGAATTTGTGTAAAAAATAAAATTACAACCATGAAAGAAGACTCGTGAAATGGAATGTTATCGTTTATCTGTCCAATCGCAGCCAAAAGATCCTGAACGGCCTCACCTAGTCGTGTTTGATCTTAGCGTTTTAGCAAATGACAAGTTATACCATTGAGCCTTGTTTGGGTAAGGGATAATAGAGGTATAAATTATCCCTATTATCCCTTACGCAAATAAGGCTGAAGTGTATAACTTTTCCTTTGCTAAACTTTAAGATTCAAACACGTGTACGTGAGGCTGCTCAGGATCAATTGATCTTTTGGCTGCGATTGGACTGATAAACGACAACATACAATCTCACGAGTCTTCTTTCATGGTTGTGATTTTGTTTTTTACACAAATTTCATCATTCTCTTGAAAATGGTGAAATTTGTGTAAAAAATAAAATTACAACCATGAAAGAAGACTCGTGAAATGGAATGTTATCATTTATCCGTCCAATCGCAGCCAAAAGATCCTGAGCGGCCTCATCTAGTCGTGTTTGATCTTAGCGTTTTAGCAAATGACAAGTTATACCATTGAGCCTTGTTTGGGTAAGGGATAATAGAGGTATAAATTATCCCTATTATCCCTTACGCAAATAAGGCTGAATTGTATAACTTTTCCTTTGCTAAACTTTAAGATTCAAACACGTGTAGGTGAGGCTGCTCAGGATCAATTGATCTTTTGGCTGCGATTGGACTGATAAACGACGACATACAATCTCACAAGTCTTCTTTCATGGTTGTAATTTTGTTTTTTACACAAATTTCATCATTCTCTTGAAAATGGTGAAATTTGTGTAAAAAATAAAATTACAACCATGAAAGAAGACTCGTGAAATGGAATGTTATCGTTTATCCGTCCAATCGCAGCCAAAAGATCCTGAGCGGCCTCACCTAGTCGTGTTTGATCTTAGCGTTTTAGCAAATGACAAGTTATACCATTGAGCCTTGTTTGGGTAAGGGATAATAGAGGTATAAATTATCCCTATTATCCCTTACGCAAATAAGGCTGAATTGTATAACTTTTCCTTTGCTAAACTTTAAGATTCAAACACGTGTAGGTGAGGCTGCTCAGGATCAATTGATCTTTTGGCTGCGATTGGACTGATAAACGACAACATACAATCTCACGAGTCTTCTTTCATGGTTGTAATTTTGTTTTTTACACAAATTTCACCATTTTCCAGAGAATGAAATCAATCAAGATAGCAATTTTGTATCAAACGGTGTTAATTGGTTCGGTTTAGGTTCGTAATCGATTTCAAAGCCCAATATGCTTCCTCGGATGAGGACATGCCGGGCCTCGGCTGAGTAGCATACCCATTCACTAAATTTACGCCATTCGAAATTTTCACCATACCCACAAGTACTCAATTTTTTTCTGTGTTTCTTCCTAAGAAGCACGGAGACAGATACGACACGGGATCGGACACGGAATACGTCATTTTCTAAAAAATTGAGGATACGACACGGCAAGGGTACGTCTATTATCTATATGTATTTATATTATATATACACCCTACTTATTTAATTACAATAAAAACAATGCTTTCATTTTCATCAATATTCATCACTGTCATAGCCGCACTATAATCTCTTAAGAACAAGATCAGAAGGAAAAATTCTCATTTGACAAAAGGCTGAACTTAGAAGTTATGAATGCCTCTCAACTGGAAAGGAGATGGGGCAAGAGATACCCCAGTTCACAAGAAGTGCGGATAAAGGAGAGGGGGAGAGAGACACCCCAGTACAGGAGGAGGGGAGAGAGACAGAGAGCACTTGTTCGTAGTTGCTGCTCTGTCCCTTCAATTGCAGAGAGTTTGCTGTGTCCTTTCCGTTGAGAGAGTTTGACAGAGTTGAATAGGTAAATTCTGTGGTTGGAAAGGAATCCACATCCTTTTTATACCACATCAACTAATTAACTGCATATTAGACATTAATTTTTAAGCTATTTCATCTAACCCTTCGAATTTTTAAAACTTTTACAAAAGACACCCACATAAAGTTTTAAAAATTACAATACAGCCATATCCCATCCGTGTCCCAGCCGTATCCCATCCGTGTCCCAGCCGTGTCCAGCCATTGTAAAAAGGCCGGAGTACCTCGACACACCAGGTGGCGTGTCCGACACGTATTTAGCCGTATCCGATCCGTATCCACAGGTTACGGATCCATTTTTGAAGTATCCGTGCTTCAGAGGTTTCTTCCAATTCACCATAGACCGACATGGCAAAACCTTGACACTGTCAGACCCGAAAATTCCTTTCCCCATACTTTATATTTTTTATACTATATAGTTTCACAATATAGCTACTAAATCAATCATTTGAAGAAAACATCCGTGTACTATGTAAGAACTTAGTGACGATCAGTATTATCTGTCACTCTGAGAAGATAATAATTCAGTTGACACGATAAGTGATATTTGGTGCTGCACAGGGTTTAAAAAAACGGTCGATACTCTTACGTTTCACCGTTACGTAAAGGTATATTAGCCCTCTGATACTGTTACAGCTGATACCGACGGTGTGAATGAAATTCACGGGAAAAAATCGTTTCTTTCCTGTTATGGCCGATGCTCTTCCTTTACGGCCGATTCTCTAACTTACAATGTGTTTTATCTACCTTTACACTCAATACTCTACCGTTGCATTTGCAATGATTCACGAATTCGATGACGAGCCCGTTACAATGAGTCCGGTACCCCCAGATACTGTTACACATAGCCGCAACCGCAACCGCTACCATTATGTCGGCCGTTACCGTGATTTGAAACCATGCTGCTGCTGACACATGGTGCCCACATTGTACGAGCTCATTTCTCGAATACTTAGTTCAAGTGCTTCTATTGGCAAGTTCTCTCTGGACATAAAATCTAATCTTCCTGACCAAACTCTTGACTCTTGCAATGCCTAGAACTGCAACTGTGATATTCTGTCGTCTTATTAGTTGTTTGAGAGAAGTTACATTGGGGGTGTATGGACATATAAAGTGGGTGAATAGAAAGTTTCAGAAGTAGTAAGTTAGTTTTGCATTTAATTTTAGCACTAACCCCCTTAAGTTTAGCTATTTATGTTTTATTACAATAGAAAAGCCACGAAGCTCTAATTCAATTGTCAGCTTTAATTTGAAAGTTAATGACAGTCGGACTTGTGTTAGGCTAACTCTCACACTCAAATGGTATGCGGGGTTGTGTGCTAATGACACCCTAATCCTATTACACATAAATATTATTTCATTTTACGTCTCCTAATTTATGTTTAAAAGCCCACTAACCCCCTTAAGTTTAGCTATTTATGTTTCATTACAATAGAAAAGCCATGAGGCTCTAATTCAATTGTCAGCTTTAATTTGAAAGTTAATGACAGTCTGGACTTGTGTTAGGCTAACTCTCACACTCAAATGGTATGTGGGGTTGTGTGCTTATGACACCCCAATCCTACCTTTGTATGTTACACTTACACATAAATATTGTTTCATTTTACGTCTCCTGATTTATGTTTAAAAGCCCAGTTCTTGCATGACAAATTCTCCAGTCGTGAAACCAAAAATAAAATGGATTTAGGCTGCTTATATAAACTAATCTTGCTATGTTATTTGCTACCTTTGTGGGGGTGTGGAGTAATCAGGGACGGATCACGGATTTCTATTTGGGGGGCAAGGTAAAAAACCCTAACAATAATTTCACGTTAACCAATATAGTCTATAAACTAAATGTGACGTTCTCGTACCCTAAATTAATTCAATGGCATAGTTTGGCAAAGCTGAATTAAGTGATAGATAGATGAAATTTTGAATTTTAATCTGACCTGTTTGGACGAGCGGGATAGATTTTAGGATTTTTGGGGTTACCCGGATCCGGGTATTTTAAAAGCCGGATCCGGTTATTTTAAAAATATTTTTCACTCTCCAACCGCATAACCGGATCCGGGTAGGACCTAACCGGATCCGGATAAGACCTGGTTGATCACATATTAACCAATCGGGGAATGACATCGGGGAATGACACGTGAGCGAAAAACCAAACCGGATCCGGGTCGGACCCAACCGGATCCGGGTAGGACCCATCCGGATCCGGGTCAGACCCAACCGGATCCGGGTCTACTTCTACAAAAATCTGGATATGTTGCTAGATTTTGGATAATTTAGCTATCCTATAATCTAGCTTTGCCAAACGAGCCCAATGAATCTTGGGAAGCTTATTAGAGATTCTACAATAGTTACCAACTTCGTGACCTAAGAATAAAACAACAAACATATCGTATTTATCTAGTTAGCAATTTTAAGCTGAGTTCATTAATTATTTATTACTAGATAACCGCAGAAGTCTCTGTAGGATATCACTAAGGGAGGCCATATATTATATGACCTTTACATAGTTATTGTCCAACACTTGGGGGTGACCGTGTCCCATGCCAGGTTCTACACAGGTCCGTCTTGCTGTGGACACTATCCATGACACATTTATGAAAAATATGATTTGAATCCTGTCATCCGTATCTAGTACATCAAAATCTGAATCAATATAACTGTTATTTAATAGAAAGAGCAACTGGGGGAGCAGCTTGTACATGGTTTTCTCTGTTGTTATACATATGGCGAGATAAAGATCTGAGGACCGGTATAGCCTTTTAGGCTGTCATTTCACTCCATTTTCTCTTAGGATGTGCAATTGTTGACTATAGGTTAAAGATGGAGAGTTGACTATTAAATGCCAAAATAGTGAGAGAAGAAAGTTCAGATACCGATGGCATGTGTATAGCACCAGGTACTGAAGTAGTACACCCAATAGCAAGAGGCTATCACACACACACAAACATGAACACGATACTAGGGTTCTTCCGCATTTGAGTTTTCTGAATTGATGAATGAGAATCATGCAGAAACCATTGTTTTTGTGGAGACATTTAAGTATAAAAGACACTTACCTCCACCCTAGACTAACTTAATACGCTACCCTCCCCACAATAATAATGAAAATATATAAAAATACATACATAAACTAATTAAACGAATTAATCGCATATATCCATTTGTGTGGTTTTCTGAAAGAAGTTATTATTAGCATACAAACATTTGTGTGGTTTTCTGAAAGAAGTTATTATTAGCATACAAGCATACCTAAATATCATCTAAAACTTACGGAAACTGGAATTCAATTGGTGATACACTGTAGGAGGATTTGATGAGGCAGGAAGTGTCATGGATAAATGCGATTAAAGTCGACATGGTGACTTGTTTAAGTTTTACCTACAAAACATATCAAATTAGGACAAGAGTATGAGGGTTATCTGCCTTGTTCACACACACACAAGCGAACATGGATGGTTACTTACAGAAGTTATTATTCACATAAAAGCATTTGGGTGGTGACTCTATTACTTAATAGTTAATACTCATATGTACTTATATTGTATCTGACTCATTGGGTGATAATGTACTTTGGCTATCATTCTATGAAGGACAATTTTATATATATAATTGTTGACAGTGTGAACTCAAGAAATGTATTCCAGATCTGTCATGTCTTTTTTTTGATTTTTGGGAATTTCATGTAGTGTAATGTTCATTTTTTTTGTTTCTCTGTGTTCCTATTCTACACATTTTGGCAAGAAACTTGTCGGTGTTGGTGTTTATCACATGCTTAAATCAGCTTTATGACCCATTTGATTCTATTTTTAAATTGCCATTTTTTTAACCATCTGGGAAAATTTCTTTTTCATCTTGTTGTACTCTAATTCCATGCCTGATATAAATATTTTGTTTTGTATATATAATAACAGGCTTTCTGAATTCTAACTACATAAGAACCAGAAATTTTTGTGTTACGGTATCTTCTTTTCTTCTACCTTCATACCAAAACTTGCGTTTTTGTATGTAAGAATCTAGTACGAAAAGGTTCTAACTTCTCACTTTCCTCAAGTAGGGTCTTTTACATAAAATGTAAAACACTTGCCACATAGGAAGTGACTAGTAGTGTTGTTTTGCCGGTTATGTGTAGATGCTTCAGATAGGCAAGGAGCTTCCTATTTCGTAGTACAGTGGTACAAAGGCGTCTCTGCCGAATTCTTTTGTGCCACAACCTGAGGTTCAGATGGTTTCATTCTCTAGTTCAGGGAGTTATATGTCGGGCTATGAATAGTATTAAAAGTTAAGGGTTATGAGAATCCTGTGTTTGTCTTCTTGTATCTGTACACAAGATGTTAGGCCCTAGCAGGGGCGGAGCTAGAAATTCGATGCGGTGGGGGCCAACTCAGAAAAATAAACTAAGGGTAAAATTTACATTTATAAAACTGAATGGGGGCTATAGCCCCCACTGGTCAAAAGGTAGCTCCGCCCTTGGGCTCTGGTGTTATGAGTAGAACAGAAGCTATCTTTAGAAGTTGTTACCGTGCTGAATGATGCAATAGATACCAAGTTGATTAGTTACAGCTAGTATTAGTAAAAGACTTTTTAGTCTGAGAGCCTCCTGACACAACTGGTCAAGGTTCTTTTATGATTGTGTTTGTTTTTTTTGATAACGTGGGAACCCGCTGCCTATACCCTGGGGTGCGCACAAACGCTGGGGTGCGCATAAGGTAAATCCCAGTTCTAGTGATAGCATGCATGCCACACAAGAGGGGTAAACCAGCCTTAAAATACTCTTGCTGTCAGGCTCGCAGTTGAAAAGGGTAATAGGCAGCTCTTGGGTTTCCCAAAGTTTTGAATTCAAGACCTTTATGGCATGTTTGGTTTTTTAGTATTAGTGGTATTAACCAGTATTGGACTAATTATAGTACTGTGATTATTAATACTTTGTTTGGTTTGTTCGGGATTAAATTTAATACCGGTACTAAATAGTGAAAACATGGGTTTAATACCCTATTTTAATACCCTCCCCCATGAGAGTATTAACAGTATTGGACTATTCAGTATAGTTGGAATTGAACATTAATTGCACCGACAACTATTCATAATACTTTTTACGGTACATAACCAAACACAGTATTAAATATAATACAGCTAAGTATTGGACTATTCAGTATAGTTGGAATTGAACATTAATTGCACCGACAACTATTCATAATACTTTTTACGGTACATAACCAAACACAGTATTAAATATAATACAGCTAATCCAGTCCAATCCTATCCGACCTAGTCCAGTCCAGTACAGTCCAGTCCGACTAGTCTGGAAAACCACACGTGACCTTAGGGTACCTTTGGCTTTTTAGGATCAGCAGTATTACCTGGGATTGGACTAAATATAGTCAAGGGAATTATCTAATACTGTGTTTGGTGGACTAATTTAATACCAGTACTAAATGATGAAAAGTTGGTGTTTCATACCACAAATTAGTCCCCTTTCACATGAGGGTATTAGCAGGATTGGACAATTATGCGGAATTAATACAGCACATAATGAGACATATTATTAATTATAGTTCAGCTAATCTAATCCTATCCGAAAATCTAATCCTATCCAGTCCAATCCAGCTAGTCCGAAAAACTAAACGTGCCATTAAGCAACACCCAAAGACTTAAGCATGCATGCACAACCAACTCAACTACACCCCAAAGGTCAAAGCTTCTCTAGATTGCTAGCTACTAGTAAACTTGATCTAGATTGAGGAGGCCATAGAGATAGAAGCGTGGATCTAGTGTTGTAAGCTCGAGTTGGAGATCTTGAATCTGCCAGTGTTCTTTTAAGAAATGCATGCACTTATATTAGTAGTTTGAATCATCATCATCATCATCATCTAAAATTAAGCCTAATTAGCGAGTTGCTTGTTTTCTTCTCTCTTGGTCTGACTGGGTTAAAACCTATCATGACTGGAGTTCTTATGGATCACTTTAGCATTTTGTAGTTGAGCCCGGATTTGTAATATCCATTCTTACATTTTCTTTTGTAATCTCCCTGCAGAATCAAGTGGAGCAGATGCTGTTCATCGACATTCAAGTATAAGGGTAGCCCGAGTATCAGGGGCATGTGACTGCTCAAGTTTTCTGATTGTTTCTCCATTCGAAGCTTATTTCTTATTATCTTCTCCTCTCGTCTCTTCCATTTTGAACCCAGGCAAGCGAAACTGTAACTCTGTTGGCCACCTTGTGAGGCACAAACGTAATTATAATGTGTCAGTGATTGTTAGTTTGGGAGCTTCTGCTGCCAGCTCAGTTTGTAGTGCGTTTTGGTATTTTAGTCTGACTTTTCGGATATTTTCTGACGTCTCGCAACAGCTTTCAGGAAGCGGGTGGGAAGATGTTTTTTCCAGAACTTGCTTTTGATTAATCAATATACAACTAATTTTATCCTTACAATTCTTACAAAATTCAATAATATCTATTTTAATTGGAGTGATACATTTCATGCTATTTGTCAGTTTACTCCCACATCATTTTTTATTTGAATCACTTCTGCAGATTAGAATCGGTTATTTTAATTTAGGTATGTTTGTTACACTGTTTCTTTCACAAATAGGATTAAGATCTATTTTGGCCAAAAAGTTCGCAAATTATTTTATCTCCGATTTGTAGATTTTGTTACATTCTGCAGATTTTCAACTCATACCTTACACCTTTCGGTTTTTCAATTATTTCAGATTTTCAGTCAACTTCTTTTCTCAAATAATTTGCAACCGATTATTTAGATTTTCAACTGGCACCTAGAAAGATCCTAAAAAAGGGCCCGTATGCGAACACATTGTGCATGCCACAATAAGTACACAATTGGGGCGAACATGGAAAGTGGATATGAATTACTGCTCCAATAACTTTAAAATTTTAAACTAAACGAGTGAAGTGTTTTGTGATTAGCATTTTAAGTAGGGGAGGATAAAAAAATTTGTTATAATGGGTTAAACTGGAAATATTAAAAAACCAAGGGAAGAAGTTCAGTTTCAAAAATCTAACGAGGGCTGCAATAGTGTTTTTGTGAGACTAAATTGAAAAGTCATATAAAATCGGGGTAGAATTAAAAATTTGAAAACTGAGGTGGGCTCTAGCCCCAACTAACACCAGTGCGCATCTGCCCATGATTATAAGAGCCTCGTGAGTTTGAAGTTCAAGTCTCGTTAGAGTACAACATAAAATTTACTAGATGTCCCAAGTGGTACAAAAGAAACCTAAGACATGAAAGATTATGAAATAGTGCCATACCAACACGAATTCACTAAATGTCCTTGAATTTTACGAAAGGAACCTAAGACGTGAAGAATTCCGACATAGAACTAAACTAACACAAAAAACAAGCTTATGTCATCCACAAAATCACATTCGAGCCGTTCCCCCTCCCCCTTTGGTCGAGTATCTTTTTTTACTTAGATGTTATTTAGTTAACAGTCATAAACTAATTTATTAGATTTTTATAATAATTTGTGACAAGAGTGAATATTGCACTCTTAAAGAAATACTTATTTTTTCGTACATTCATCTGATTTTGATTTAAGAACTTCATGCTTAAAGCTCAACCCCATACGGTCATACCAATAATGCAATATTGTTTGTGCTAAAGGTAAATGAATAATGGCTAATGAGGGATAATAGTGTAATTACTCATTTGCCTAGTTTGGATGAGCTGAATTAATGATAGATACACTAATTTTTAGTATTAATTCAGGTGGTTTGGACGAGTTAGATTATTCATGATTTTTTTGGAGTTCTGCTAAATTCGGGTTTCGTTTGAGTTGGACCTGACTTTTGAAAAAAAAATCATTTATTCTCTTTTTATTTAGAAAAATGCACAATCAACCCGCTCCGACTCACCACAGAAGGTCCTGGTTGAAAGGTCTAACCACTAATCCCACAATGCTACGTGTCATGCAGTCATGAAAAATACGCGCTTTCCTCTTCAGTTGGATCCGGGACCTCCTCAGCGGATCTTGGTTCTCCTTAAGCGAATGCCTATCCTCTTCTGCCGAATCATGGTCCTCCTCAACCATACCATGTTCACTTCCCACAAAATTTACGTTTTAAACTCATATTTTCGATAATCCAATTCCCACACAAGTCCGTAGGGGGCTGTTTATTTTTCTGGCTTGTGGATTTAGGATGTGATTCACAAATCTGAACAGTGCAGGAATGTTGTTTGTAGTTTAAATTAAGTTAGATACTGATAATATTGAATCCACTCAAAACTCCGGAAACATGTGATTAATATATATGGGAATATCATGTATTGTAATGGTGTAGTAGTGGAATTACATACTTGTCATTCTTATATCAAATTTTATCTCTCTATGTTTCTTCTAATTAGATTAATAGTTTATGGGATTAGTAAGTCATTTTTACCGCAAATGCTACTCGAATCTCATAAAAAGCAAAACAAACATTAGTTTATCTTATTTTCCACACAACACTATCAAATCCCAGTACAATCAATCCCATACTATTAATATCGGTATATCGATCATTTATATCTAAGCCAAAAATAAACATTAGTGATATCACTATGTGGGTGAATATTATTTGACAAGTACTAGCTCTGTTTTCTCCAGGTTCCTCCTGGTTTAACTTTTCAACGGGTAGCCACGTCACTTTGACTCGACGATTTGCGTAGTAAAATGATGTATTTTTTTAGTAATAATTTCGTGGCATTGTAGAGTACAGGTCTTATTACTTCCGTTTCTTCTCTATCACACTGGTTTGACTTTTGTAACTATTTACTGGGTCACTTTGACCCAGTGATTTGTGTAGCAAAACTATGTAATATTTTGATAATTTTTTCATGTTGTTGTAGAGTAAAAGTTGCTCTACAACAAAGTGAAAAAATTATAAAAAATCGCATCGTTTTGCCATCCAAATCACAAGGTCAAAGCAGACCCAGATACGAGTCAAAAAATTAAATCAGTACTCATCAATTTGTATCGTTTTGTTAATCCAAATCAACTTCTCACACTGACACCACTAAAGTGGTAAAAAATTGAATGGGACGTGACGTGGTGTATGTAATTTCACTACCACACCAGTACTATTCAGAAACTGGTGGGTTCCATTTAACAATCGTACCACTCCGTCTCACTTCTTTTACACCATTTGAACTTTTACCTCTATTCATTAGGTCACTTTGATCCGATAATTTGGATAATAAAATTTTGTAATTTTTAGATAATGTTTTCGAAATGTTGTAGTGTAACTCGTTTTCTACAAGATAATAAAAAAATTATCGAAAAATCGTATCATTTTGCGATACAAATCACCGGATCAAAGTAACCTAATAATTACGGGTGAAAAAGTCCAAATGGTGCATTTTAACTCGGACGGAGTGATATCTTTTGGAGGTGGGTCAAAACGAAGTCCGTAAAATAAAAACTTCGAACGAACAAAATCCTTCATCCCTTTCCTTCTCTCTCTAAACCAGGTCCTCATCTATCCATCCATGGCGGTATCAACCAGTGCCCTAGCAGGACAATTCTCAAATTCATGCGGCTTAGCCCCCAGAAACCCTAGCTCCTCCTCATTTTCATCCTGTAAGCTCTCTCTCTCTCCATCCTCTGAATTTCAATTTCAGTTCGCGAATTAGGTTACGTAAAGGTTCATGCTCTGCTTGTAATAGTCTTCTATACGCTGCGATTTTATCCATGTAATTCGTTCACGGTATTAGCTAATGCAGTTCTTCAGAGTGACGAATCGAGATTTCACAGTTATTTTGGCTGAATTTTGATTCTTTCGTTTCTGTACTTGTAATGGTACTAAGGGGATGACTGGAATTGGGCATGTGAATTCTTGATTGGATAATTTGGGAAAAGCTGATCTGGTTCCAATTCATAGGTATACATTTCCAATCGACTGCAGATCTTACAAAGTAGTCTATATGTAAATAGCAGTGACTCGGGCTCTAGTCGATAGTGACTCGGGCTCTACTTGCCCCCACCGCGTCCACCACCGCCACCGCCACCGCCACCACCATAAGTATACTCCAACTATTGAGAGTGACTCGGGCTCTAGTTGATAGTGAATCGGGCTCTAGTTGCCCCCACCGCCACCACCATAAGTGTACTCCAACTATTGATAGTGACTCGGGCTCTAGTTGCCGTCGCTACCGCCACCACCACCACCACCACCTACTACATGCCTGCTATTTATGTTGTCTGTACTTCTTTGTATTGGTGAGCTTGTCAGGGTGAAGATTACCATGATCACAGATTGTAGAATTCTTAGCCAGATATGTATATAAGGAAAATTTGTAGAATTTATGGTGCATTTGTAGTTTTTGACGGGTTCTTATTCTGTGGATCCACTGAAGTACTTAGTTTTTTTTTTGGAGTTATCTATTTGGTGTTAAACCATTAGGTTTTGGTGAGACCATCTTGAAGCTCTTTGTTCACCAGGGTTTCTCCTGGGGCCGTAGCTGCATTTGTCTAGCAGGCTAGCGGCTACCATGACAACCACCACCACTCTTCTATTAATATTAGACGGAATCCATCTTAGGGTCGTGTTTTTAACTAATTAACTTCAAGTAATTTGATCCTTTGGGTTTTAGTGATTTGGGTTATCAAACTTGTAATTTCAAGTCCTCGTTTTGATTAAATCCCTCTTCCAAATGCTATGCTTCTTTCGTAAATGAATCTGCAAAGTTTTGTCTGGTAGTCAATGAATGTTTGGTGCTCATTTATGGTGATACGTATTTACTGTCATGTCGGTTGGGGAATTTCCAAGTTGCAACTTGCTATTGGAGCGTCACGAAAGAAACCTCATGGTGAGAATAGATCCCTAATCCAGAAAAAAAGAATTGTAGAAAATGCTTGTTGGTTTTATATAGTAAACAAACAAAAAGGAACTTGCTTCTACTTAAATGACTTATTCGCTAATCGAGATAGCAGATTTATACATGCCTTCTAAGAAGATATTGCTTGTGTGTACTCAGTATGAGTCGTCAATTTGGAACTTTCATGATGGCATGCAAGTTTTGTTGTACTATGTCTGTTTCTTTGTTAGAAAACTCAGGCTGTCTGATACTTCTGTATTATCTATTGCCTTTTTCAATATCATCCAACGCTTTGGTGTGACGAAAGGCAGACACATGCTTCATCTTTTGTGGGAAGACATCAACATTGTAAAGTAAAGGGTTATCCACTCCTCAATTTGTGTTTCAGATAACATTTGAAATGTAATCTTTGAGGCTCCTGATGGATGGTGCATTATGTACTTTGGGCCATACTAAAAATTTGTCTATTGAGATGCCACATATTAGAAAACTTTAGCATGGTAGTTATTGTTACCAGTTCATGTTTATTTGACACTTCATACCACAATGCGTCCATCAAAACTCATAGGTCACCCAGATTGAGAAATTAAATAGTAGGAGTATGTAACTTTGTTATGCGTGGACCAAAATTCTGAAATGACAGGCACATAATAGTTTATATTCAGTGTATGTATACAGATGGTTCACTTCTGTTTTTTGTACCAAGCTAGAGCCCTAGACACTTTCTTTGTGCCTTCTGTCCATGTTTATTTGACACTTCATACCTCAGTACATCCATCGGAACTCGTAGACTCATATGTTCGCAAACACCTGCGACGTTTTCTTATTCGAGAGGGGTTTCTACCGGTGATACATCAGTTTTTCATACCCTAGCAAATTACAATTTGAGTTATACTGGCAGAAACATTAAAAAAAAGAAAATCTTAAAGAAGCGCAAATTTGATGATCTGATTTATTTTTCCTAACACATAATTCTTATACTAAAACGATTCTCCTGGAGGAGAAAGCAATTGCAGTGTGCTAATATTGGTATGATTTTTTTTGAGGGAATAAATATTTGTATGATTGGTGTTTGACATGACAAAGTATAGAAGGTGGTCCTTCGATATTCATAATTCCAGAAAAAACCATGTCATTCACACCAAGTCACCTAGAGCTGATTTCCAGTGAACCAAGTTCCATTGATCAGATAATTCAATTCAGTTTCTGTTCGGTGCACCAAAGTGGTCCACTTGCCAGGTTACATTGGCGTCTAAGATTAGTTCTTAGCTAGACTATGCACGAAAAAGTTGAATGACGGCTAAACCAAAAATTGAGTCATGAATATGGAGCGTTTCACTGGTAATCCCGAGTCAAGATTTTCTAGTTATTTTTGTAACACTTTTCTTCTTTAGATGCTGTATAGGTTTTATTCATAATTTAGGTGGTCTCTTGGCAAACCATGTACAGTAGAATAACTTTACAAGAACGAGTAAACACAACTCCTCAATTGCACTTGGTGCTTACAAATGTTTCACATTTCAATCTCCCGCGTTTCATGCATAAATCAATAGTGATATAGCTGTTGCGTGAATTACCGCTATATTTAAATCTTCTTAAGGTGCTACCAGTTTAGATTTTTTTATCTCATCATGAAATGAAATAACTCATGTTTTTCTCCTCTTGTACAGGTAAACTAATCTCCCACACCAATCCAGTTGTTGTATCATGGCCTACTAATAAGGTTGTGAAGGGTCGGAGGTCTCTTTGTGTGAATGGTTTATTTGGCGGCAAAAAGGAGAATAATGACAAGGGTGATGAAGCACCTTCAAAGGTTCATGACTGTCACTGGTTTTACTCCAAACCAATCTACTTTATTGATGGCAATAAAGCGCTAACCATTCTTCTAACCTTTAGGAGATAATTCTTATTCTGGGTTAAGTTTGAAGGTTACTGCTAAGTGCTAAATATATATATATATATATATTTATTTAATTTGGTTTTAAGAGGAATTAATATGCAAACAACATGAATCTGCTTAGAATTCTATGTCGGGATCATTGTCTTCTATGCTTGATAGTCGATAGTAGTAATTCGGTTAGTGACTTTACCTGGCAGGGGAGTGGGGAACCCTTGGGATTGGGGCTCAACCTTTTGAATCATATAAGACGCCAGATGTATCACTAATGGGTTTGAGAGCTTTAGAAGAAATAATTTCGTGAGTGGAAAAAGTCACAAGTATCTTTATATAGATTCCTCTTCTATGCAATCATGTTTTGAGCAAACTGAACTTCTTGCAGTAAGCATATGTTCTTAGGCATGGTTCTTTGCAAATTTCTAAGATCTGACATGCAGAATAAGCCTCTTTTTTTAGCTTGTTTCTTTGGTAATGAATGATTCTTTTGTTAATAGGATATAGGTGATAATGAATCTTTTAAGCTGTAAAAATGTATTTTCATACAAAATGCCTATTCTTTAATTGGGGATGCATTGTTCTCAGTTTATCTGTTTGTGTTGCATATTGATCTGAAACACTAAACTTCAAAGTGAAATTTCCAACTTGACTCTTACATCTTATTAGTTGCGCCATTATGCTGACAGTGTGTATTCAACTTACCAACGATGCTGACCTTACTTTATGTTCAATGGCTATAGGCTGGAATGTTTGGCAACATGCAAAATCTGTATGAGACTGTAAAGAAGGCACAGATGGTGGTCCAAGTAGAGGCAGTACGTGTACAGAAAGAACTTGCTGCGTATGTGTTACTTATTGAATTTGTGTTTGTGAATTTTCTTAATTATATAACCGCAATATCAGAACTTCATAGTTTGTTTTGGTTAGAACTAAAAGCCGATTATTTGCAGAATGGTTTGTTACTTTATTTTGTTTTGGGTGGATCTAAACGGAGCTAATATTGAAAACACATATATAAACAAAATTGGACTTTGGAAATTATTAGAAGGACTATCCAGAGGTTTCAATCTGAGTCAGCTGAAGCGGGATCGGAAAATCGGCTAACTCCAAAAATTTACATTTAAGAGCGTCGTGAGAGAATATTATATTTATTTTGATATAAGTTTATTTATTTTCGGTAATCAACACTTGGGCTCATACCTAAATGATAGTGTCTTAAGACCTCAAACATGAATGAATGGTAGCAAATTTTTGTAATTTTACCTAGTTAGTAGTTTCACTACTTTCTAGTTGCCACTGTGAGTAGAATAACTAGATTAAGTGAACTACTTTCAAGAAATGTACTCAACATCCTTCGTTTCTTATTGAGTTCATCCACAAAATTTAGACGAGTTGGTTTCTTGTAGCATTCAGTTGTAGTTACGTTCATAGTGTAGAGCTCTGGAGCTATCATCTCTATGAAATTCAAGTTTTTAAGAGCATCTCCAATTGTACTGGTTAAAGTTTATTTATAATTTGATGAAAATCGTACATCTTTATTTTAAATATTGTAAATTTTTTAGTTAGTGCTCTAATAGTGTTAGTTAAATGATTAGTTGAATAACACGTGGCACATTCTCAATATATCCTGTAAGAGAACTTTACAGAATTTAGTTAAATGATTAGTTAAATAACACGTGGCACATTCTCAATATATCCTGTAAGAGAACTTTACAGAATTTAGGACATAACCGCCATGAACATGGTTAAAGAAAATATAAAGATTTCTATCCGGCTCTCTAAATGTGGAGAGCGGGATCCGCTAAAATGAAAAGCGGAGTAGAGAGTCTACTGGAGACAACAGATTTCCCATCTTATTTATATTTTAAAGATAACTGATATTGAAATGACATATTGGAGATGCTCGAAGTCCCATATCGTAGATTTAGCTGTTGGCATGCTTCTCCAATGCTATAAATAAGACCAAGACCAATAAACAAAGCTTGTTGTAGATAACTGGGCTTTCAGTAGTTTGGGCTACTCTCATTAAAGAGGTTAGTAGGCCCGGATAAAAAAAGCCCACGTAGGTTGATTTACTTGTTTGTCTGAGAGTTGGGCATGCATTAATTTCTAACAAGGGCATGTTATCTCTGAAACTCCCAATTCGGCCCCTTATATTCCGAATCTGCGATCTAGTAATTTTAGTGCGTGTTGTATGCCCGAATTTGCCCCAAAAGCGCCAGAGCGTGTTTTCGGTCGGAGTGGGAGCGCTGACCCATTAGGACGTTTTAGGTGATCTAGGTTTCAACCCCCAAGTCACAAGGTGTTCTGGCATATTCTTCTGCTGATTTCAGTCATTTTCTTGAAAGATTCTGAATTTCTGGATTGTGCCGCTTCTAAGAAAAGGAAACCGAATGATTCTAATTTTGTTCTTGATTGAGCATCCTTTATTTCTTCAATTTGTACATTCATGTTTTCTATTTATATTTTGTTATGCAGAGCAGAGTTTGATGGCTATTGTGAAGGTGAACTAATAAAGGTACTGTCAGTCTAACTTAGAAAAAGAACAATTTGGCCTCTGTATTAGTTCACAGTTCGCATGGACATCCCTGGCCGAAATGTGGTTTCTCTCAACTTAATTCTTATCCACCTGGACCGCCATATGACAGAGCAGCTCGTTCATTTTTATTTGAGAGCATTCATGCTTACTACCAATCTGTTCCATAAAGTTACGGTGTTATCTCCTTTTGATGATTTGTACTTCATGTCCTCCAAAACAAACTTTTTTTATTTCCTCCAGAATGAACTTTTCTGTTTCGTCCCTTCTCTGACATCTGGTTAATGTATTTCTAGGTTACGCTTTCTGGTAACCAACAACCTATACGGACTGAGATTACTGAGGCTGCAATGGAGTTGGGAGCTGAAGTAAGTAAAATGTTGTTTTGGTTACACACGGGTACCATGTTAGCTTAAACCTCGTATATATTTCTAGGACTCCTAAGTACTGTGATGGGTATCTGTACAGAGAGAGATATTTGATCCTATGGACACACTGTTTGGACCTACGTTACCTGGACTCGGCAAATTCGTCAAAGTACCCGGGTCGATACGACCCGATCCGGGTGCGGGTATGGTATCCGCGTCGATCCGGCCGATTTCATGTTGGACGCGGCTCAAACTTCGATGCGTTCCTCCTTCAACCTCCCTTCGCTTTGAACCGTCGAACTTCCTCCGCAGTTTCGTTGTTTCTCTGCAACTGGTTGTCTTCGTCGTCGTCGTTCAGCCGTCAATACCAAGACACAACCTAATTTCTCTTTCAGTTATGTTTATGTGCTCAAGTGGGTTTGGGCTTCTTCTGTTTTCAAACTTAAAGAAGGCCCAAGTGTACAATATATTATTAGGCCCACTGCTATTCTTAATTTAAAGCCCAAAAAACACAATTTATTGATAAAAAAGCTCCTTAAACACATTTTTTATTTCAAAATGATCCTTGAAATGATAGAAAATGTCATTGAACCTCTTACCAGGACTAAATTGGATGAATGACCTACACAGACAAACACAAAAAACAGAAAAGTATGACATATCCCCGCACCCGTGTCCAAAATTTGGGTACTTTTTAGCCGAGTCCCCGAATCCTAATTTTTAACAATTAGGCAAATCCGATCCTTAGATCCACACCCGACATGACACCCGCACCCGAGTCCAGTTAACATAGGTTTGGACATTTTTATGCCTTGTTGGGTACCTTATACGCAGTCATAGACACCCCCATATACATTTCTTTGCTCGCTAAGAAAGAAAGGTCTTATCTGAATTTTGACGGGGAAGGGGCTGGTGGGGTTCGAACCCGCCCCAAATACGTGGCACCTGTGCTGCCCTGCCCTACCACTGGGCTAGCTTTCTGGCCACGCCCCTTATACATTGAACGAATAAGATGGAGATTAAGAAATCATGAGAGAGGAGCACCGCAGTATGATTTGGGACACCCACTTACCCAAAATAGGTCCCTTATGAGTTAGGGCCCAAATGATAATGTATTAACCATGAGATCCGTCCACCATTCCGATGTGGGACAAATCACTCACACATGATACCCAACGATCTCCCCCTTCGTGTGTGAGCGACTGAGCGCTTTAACATGCCCCCTCGCGCGGATTTCTTAAAATTACCTTTGTGAGGGTGCGAGGGCGTGCTTCACCACCATTTGCAAGATCACCTGCTGGATCAACACAAGGATTTGGTCCTTCACAGAAACAGCTGTCCCACCATTCATGGAAGACCCATCCATGAAAACACTGCACATTCTCACACTTTGATTCACCACGGCCACTTGTAGGAGAGAGGAGCATGCACCTTAGTACGATTTGGACAACCACTTATCCAAAAGGTTAACCTTATGTGTTAGGGCCCAAATCATAGTATATTACGTTATTAACCATGCCACCATCACAATGTGGGACAAACCACTCACATGATATCCAACATAAGAATCCTGACAAAGAAGTGAAACTTAGACTCGTTTCAGAGGGAGATGTGCAATGCGAGATCCTACCTATTTCGCTCTGAAGAGTAGTGAAAAAAGGGGAATGAAACGCCTCACCATCCTCTTTACACGAACCCTTTTCATGGGTCTCCACACTCTGGTGCTACGTTACCTGGACTCGTCGATTTCACTGAAGTACCCGCGTCGGTACGACACGATTCGGATGCGGGTATGGGATCTGTGGCGGGTATGGTATGGTGCCCTTTGTTGCGTGGCTCCGAATCTCACCATCTTCCTTGTAAACCACCAATGAGCCCTCGCCGGGGCCTCCTCCCTTGACTCTCGTGGCGAGAAGTCAAGGCATTGAAGAGCAACCTCTTGAACTTTCCCCTTTGTATTCTTCCCGCCTGTAATTATCTTTTCTGACCGTCTCCTTTTATGCCCACAACTATGTTTTAACATACTTGGCCTTATTTTGCTTTGGGCCAGTCTTTTTTACTAAGGAAACTTGCATCTGTGGGCCTATTAGAATCATGTGAAATATAAAATGGGCTCTGTTTTAGAGTTTTCTTATGAAAAAGCTCCTTCTAGTTTCTTTTGAGAATACCATCATAGCCGGGTTCGAACCCGGGACCTCATGTAGGGGCTTCAAACTCTACCACTGAGCTAGCACCCATTTGCAAAGCTCCTTCTAGTTTGATAAACTATCAAATGCACTCAAAAGTTATCAAATATTATAAAAGAACAAATGCACATAATGATGTAGGAAACAGAAATAACAGATAAAAACGTAGGTAATACTTGCGTTTATAGGAGTATAATGTCTTTCATCCCTGTAGCCGTATCCAGATTTCTGATACTTTGGAGTCGAGTCCGTCTATACCGAATTTTGGGAGGCCCGCGAATCCGACCTCTGGATACATACCCAATATGACACCTGCACCCGAGTGCAGGTAACCTAGCTCTTGTGTGCCTGCTCAACCCTAGTCCAACTCCTCCTAGGGTTTGCAATGTCCAAAATTCATGCTCAATCTTCCTTGCATGAATGAATTTCCAAGATATTCCATTATGATAGGTAGTAAAAGTTGAGTACATATTTTAATCAAGGTTACAACCTGTTGTAGTTGGAGTGTTGACCTGATTGTATGACAATCTATTTATCAAGGGTAAATGGCAAGATGTACCCCCATCTTTGACATAAAATTGAAGTGTGTTATTGTGTTTTGACAAATGACAGTATATATTGTGCCAAATTAGTGGACACAGATTACCCCTTGACTGACTGAAGGGATGGAAAAATAAACTTTCATCATTTCTTATCATGAATATTCCACATTACCCTTGAGAGCAGCCCCACAACCACTGCCACCACGCTCACCACACCACAAACCCATTTCAGTGGAGGTGATCTGTGATCACTAATGCCTCTGGGAAACCTCAACACCCACCCTCTTCTCTATTTATTGTGTATTTTGGATGAGAGAAATTCTGACATGAAATACCATTTTAGAATCTGAAATTTACAAAGCAATAATCTCAACGATCTCACCCAAGTACGGATCCGCGTTTTAAAAATTAGGGTTCCGGGTTGTTTTTAAAGAGAACCCTCATTTCAAATTAGGGTTACAGATTTGTGTACGTGGCGGTTCCTGATTGGTCGTTTAAATGCTCCGGACTACTTTCTGCTATTAGACAATTAATCCAGAACCCTATTTTCCAAACAGGGCTTCGGATGGCTCACTATCTTAATATATTGGATGCGTCATAATCTGAAGCAATGATCTCCCATATCCTAACAACCGAGATTAAGTGAGCTAATAATCTCACTTAATCTAGCTCATCCAAACAGCTTAACTTCAACTGCACCAAATTCAGATCGAACCTAGAACATCAAATCTGAGCCTCGCAGACCAAACCCAAGAAATCATACCATAATCTTCCGAATAGATTTAACGAACTGGACACCCCAGCAAGCGAACAAAGAAATCAAAAGAAAAGCCCCAATCAAACTGGAAAGTTGAACAAAAGATCCCTCAAATTGGAGCCTAGAAAATTGAACAAGAAACACTCAAATCGGAATAAAACGAATACTAATTCCCGTAAAGTTTTATCTGTAATCAAACCCCAGTTACCCTTGAGTTATATAGTAGAAGCGCTGCTTTTTTGTTGGCCTGTGTTCTTCAATTTCGCTGCTTTTAATTTGGGTTTGATTAGAAAAAGAAATAGATTGCGTTCTTCAATGGAGGTGGCGCTTCAGAT
This sequence comes from Linanthus parryae, assembly GCA_023055425.1. NCBI lineage: Eukaryota > Viridiplantae > Streptophyta > Magnoliopsida > Ericales > Polemoniaceae > Linanthus > Linanthus parryae. The sequence goes on from JALGPY010000001.1 coordinate 132,818,707, forward strand.
TTTGGCTCATTGGTGATCTGATTAGAGCATCAAGGTGGGTTTGTAGTGGGGATGATCTTGCTGGTGGGTGGTGGGTGTTACTGCATTGAGGAGGAAGCTTGTGTGATAGGTGGAGAAGAAAATGATGGCAAGCGGAGAAAAAAATTCCGTTTACGAACCCGGCCCGATGTTTTGCTACGACTCGAATGAAAAAGGGACACATGACGTGACTTGTTTTGGGCTTGGCTCCGGCCCGGTTTCACGAGTAGTTTGTTTGTAGAGCGGTTAGGATTTGTAGCATGTTGTTGAGCGTTACTCTGATTTCGCTTGTAGTTCTCTTTGAGACCCATTTAGTCTGTTTCGGTGAAATTTCCGCAGCTCCATTGATGTAGGCTGTTTTGCCTAACCACATAAATCTTCGTTTTGATTCTTTCTTGTCTGCGTGTTTTGGTTTTCTCATACAAAGTTAAGGGGCAAACAAGTAACCGCAGTAACTGTAACTCTGTGAGCTAAAGTTAACAGCAGGGGCATAATGCGTCATTTGCCAAAACACAAGAGTGCACTTTTGACTATATGTCAGAAGATATGGGGTTATATTGTCATTTACTCATTTATAAAAGCTGGATTGCACCAAATAGGACTCAGTTTCGACTTCAACCCATGTCCTTGTTTAGCTGTTTCTTATCCATGTTTCTTACCTGTCAAACCTTGTGGTGCTTGTTTAGGAGGATAGATACACTTCTTGTGAGATGAATGATTGTAGAAAACGATTAACTTGTCATTTTCTTCTTTCCATCGATGCAGAAAGTCTCTCTGCTGGTGACAGAGGCATACAAAGATGCGCACCAGAAGAGTGTCCTGGTGAGAGAATCATCATCATCTCATGGTTACTGACTAATATGTGATTCAGCCAGACCCTCTATATATTGTTTTCAACTGAATGAATTCTGCTGTGTCTTCTTGTTGTTTCAGGCGATGAAAGATAGAATGAGCACCCTGGCTCAGAGCTTAGGAATGCCGCAAGGTCTCAGCGAGGGATTGAAGTGAGATGATGATGATGATGCTATTTGTAGGTGGGGGTTAAGAGCTTCCAATTTTGTGTTGCTAGTTTATTATAGTACTATACTATTGGAAGACCCATGTGGTTTAATATTTGACTCAGTTTGCCACATATAACTTGATTCTCTTAGCTATAAAAATTCCAATAAGTAGGAACTGGTCTACACACAGCAATCACAGGGAGTTGAAGACGTACCCACTATTGTTGTACTCGGAAGGACATTAGTGTGACTGTTGCTAATGTTTTATCTCTCCGTTGGGAGCATGGATTTTGATAGGAAAAGATCAAGTGAGGGGAGAATTAGAGAATCTGGGAACCATGAAAGAATGAGAAGATAATTCTTCAACAAGACATTATTTTTAGGACAAAAAAAACTAAACCTATATGCACTTTGATCTTGTGATACTGAACTCTCCAGCACTTCAATTTTATTGAAAATCACCAGTGCTATTTCATTTGGAGACAAACAGTCTCAAATGGTAAACGAGATTAGATTAAATTAATGGAAACCAATCACATGACTTCGCGAGATGGGTATTATGGCCCATCATGTGACCTCAAGTGATGGGTATTACATATTGTCTCAAGATGTACAGATTTTTATATGAAATTAAAAGTGCTCGAAGTTAAGTGACATTATGTGATAGAGCATTTTGTAATCTGACCAAATGGGGCAGTGGAGGCGCCATCATCAAAAATAAATTCGGCGAGTTTTGTGCAGCTAGATCCATTGGGACCAACAGGACACGACCCACAGGTGCCGAAGCAGCAGCGTTGAATACCGGAGTTCACTTGGCAATGCAAATGGGGCACCGAAGACTGGAAATTGAGGGGATGCAAAAGTGCTCCTTTACAATTTACAAACTGTATCTTAGTAAACATTACAAGGAGGATATATCGAGCACATGGGGCACCGAAGACTGGAAATTGAGGGGATGCATAAGTGCTCCCGTACAATTTACAACTGTATCTTAGTAATCATTATAAGGAGGACATATCGAGCACATGTGACAAGCTTCTGCTTGATAATTTTGATGAAGTCAACCTTCTTTGGATCCATCGAAGACTCAATCAACCAAGCGGCTCATCAACTGGCAACAAGAGCAAAAGGGAAGAATTTCTCTAAACAAGATTCTGCTGGTTAGCCGGTTCTAATATATGATTTTCCCTAAAAGAAGTGTCAAATTGCATCGGGCCATTTTTTTAAAGCTAAGAAGTTTATGAGTAACCATAACCCTCTGAAAATTACTACTACTACTACTACTACTACGTTTTAACTAGAGCTCGAAACTCAATGCGCTCGAAACTGCGGGGCATTTCAAAGTGTTCCAGTACATTTTTCTCACAACTTTATCAAACTGGTAAAAATCATACTAAAAGAAATCAAGATGAATTAATGAATGTAGCTGTTTCCCAAGAAATTAAAGAAGATGAATTAACGTGAAGAATAAGCTGCTGTACTTTGCCCCCTCAAGCCATTGCTCTGAAGTTACCATCTGCAATTCTGCAGTCCCGGTCCTCGGTTACCTGCCAAGTTCCATTCATCTTTTGGGTTTAAAATGAAAGGGAGAGCAGGAATTGCTGCTTCTGCTTGTTGGTTTGAAGATGTTACTCCTAGTTTGTAGAATTTGAACAATGCCTTACTTTTTGGGTAATCATCTAAAAATAACCCAGAATAATTCTCAACCACTACATAGATAAACAAAACCAGCTTCATTCAAACAGATTAAATTAATTGAATTTCAGACGTGCTACTAATACATGAGTACTCCTCCGTGCTAAGCATATTAGATAATCCCTCCCAAATCCACCAGACTCCCTCAGATAGGAATCCAAACATACTACTAGTCCCCAACAAATTTAATTAATTAAATAGAACCCCCCCTAAACCCCCCCACATCCCATCTCTCTTCACATCAAAACCAATCCAGCAAAAACAGCACCACCCAGAGCCACCACAAGACCGCCACCGAACCTGGCGCCGCCGCCGGTAGTTGGCGGAACAGCAGGGCCTTCTGGAGCAGGGGCCGGGGCAAATCCGTAAAACCCCCTGCTGTGTTTCTCAGACAAGACCACCACCATAAGCTTCTCTCCTTTGACACAGTGTCCCTCAGCTCCACTAATGAAGTAGAATGGTCCAGAGTGGTCCAATTCAATCTTGGTGTTGCCGTCTTTGTACTCCGCGATTGGGCTCGACGTGTTGCAGTTCATGTAGTCCTCCTTGCTCACTTGCAGAACCGAGTCCTTCTTGCTGTCATATTTCCACACTGAGAGAAACCATAAAAGTTAATAAAACAAGCATCATTCATAGATAAAAACCATTAATAATTCAGCTGTTAGAACATAAACCCAATTCAAAGAACAAGAGAAATTTCAAAAAGAGGGTCATGCATCAAAAGTACCACTCAGTCTCTTCTCTTTATTTCCATTTTGACTTTTTGACTAGTATTTGGGTCACTTTGACCGGGTGATTTGAACATCAAAACGATACGATTTCTTAATAATTTTTTCACCGTATTATCAAAAGGTTGCATCATTCTAATAGCCAAATCACTAGGTCAAAGTGACCCAATGAATAGTGACAAAAGTCAAAATGGACTAAAGAGTGGTAATTTGTTAGCAAGATTGACAGAAAACAGAGGAGGGAGTTGAATTAGAGAGTAAGTGTGAGATTTACCGAGGGAATCGCCGATGATGAAGCGAGCGTTCTGAGACCATTTGTTGAGAGAATCGGCCTCAGAGGAAGGGACCTTCCAGGCTTCTGTCTTTCCTCCTACCAACAAGTCTCTGGCCTCTGACAAGGTGATTATCGCAAAGAAGACGAGGAGAGCAACTGATCTTGCTGAAACAGCCATGGAAAAAGACGAAGTAATTGAGCTAGTGGGAGTGAGAGAGTGGAAGACAACTCCTTCAATATGTGCAGAGAGAGATAGGGTGGAATGGTGAGAGATTTGTGAGGAGATAGGGGATTGAAGTGGGTGGTAATTTATAAAGAGAAAGGGATGGGAAAAACTAGCCGTTGGAGAAAGGTGAGGTAGGGCAGAGGGTGCCGTTATCGAAGGGATACTATTACCGACTGACAATTGGTTTTCCCATGATAAGTGAGTAATTTTGTTTTTCCTTTCTAACGGTCATGAGCTAGCTATGCACGTCATAATTGAATTTTTCAAAAGGTTGTTTGCTAACGGTCATAGATTTGTGGGAAATTGTTGTTTCTTTGGTCACCCATGGAAATTTTAAAATTATAACATTTTTATTTTGATATACGTAGCACTGCAAGGTTTGAAATTGTGTCCAGACTAGACTACACTACGCTGTTGATTTATCATCATCATGGCACTACAAAGTTTGAAATAGAGTTATTTTTTGCTAAACTGCATGTGGTACTCATAGTGGCATAGTGACCTCTATGGTACTTATATTTTAAATTTGTTGTAACAATGGTGCCATCCGTAAACTTTTCATTCATATGTTAGACGAATAAAATTAAAAGAATATTAGTGCACCCCTCATTTTTACTATATCAACTTGTCTGCAACTCTAATCCGAGGTAAATTGATCTTTAAAATTTCCTCGCAGTCAATATCACAAAGCAAAGTTCTCATGTGCTGTAAATTCAAACGGTTTTCCCCTACCACCATGAGGCTATCAATTGTGGCGTTATTATACTCTGGGATAACTGTGATCAATTTTGAAGATGAATTTCGTGGTCTCCAAGCATCATTCCGTATGATATTTTCACCATTTTAAATTTTTCATCTCAAACCTTGGCGCAATACTTTCCTTCCCGCTAAAATTCCCCTCCAAGAAAAAGGTGTAGAAAAGAGAAACAAGAGAGAGAGGGAGAGGGCTGGTCATAGAGGGAGAGAGAGAGAAAGAATGAAGTTAGTTGGGATAAAATAAAAAAATAAAAGAGAAGAAATAGGGATGATGTATGTACGGGGTGAGAAGTTGAGGGACAAATAAGGAGAAAGTTGATAGATACTGCTAACTGAGACATTCCTTAACCGTTTTCAAGTTATAATTTAGTTGAAATACCAGGTTTTGTGTCTACGGGTGTTTTGTGATGTTATTTTAGTCTTGGGATTTTTTGTGACTTTTAGCTAAACTTAATAGTGTTGTTACCTAAACTAGGGGTGTAAAAGTGTCTTTCAGCTAAACTGGGGGTGTGAAAGTATCTTTTACAACTGATGAGTGTGAAATTTCCACCCCAAAGCCATTCTGGCGTGATTTTCTCCATCAATCGGATTCCAATCCGATTTCCTTACCTTTCTGATTGATATTCCTCTCCAAAATCCAACAAGAATACCTTTCGTGGAGGAGATGTCAATTGAGGAATTTATCGGAAAAGTCTTGGATAGGTGTGAGCATTGGGTTTTCACTTTTGTTGGAGGATGGGTATTCAGCAACAACCTAGTTCAGAGCAAAGTTTTAAAAACCGGACCGGCCATCGAACCGGTGAGGCACCGGTTCATGGTCGGACCGGTCAGACCGGTGGTCGGACCGGTTCAATCGCACGTTTATTTAATAATATATATTTATTAGTTTTTATACAAAAATAGTAAACATAATAGAAAATAACCAAATATATACTTTGATGTTTTAATTTTGAAGCTTATTTAGTGTTGTAATATATTTATAGTAATAGGTATGATATTTTTTTTGTTTTGAAATGGTAGAAATAGCTATGCTTAGAAAAACAAAAAAACACACACACACACAAATAACTAAATTATAGCCAAACAACAATATGTTTTGATGAAATATAAGTAACACACAATTACATTCACAAGTAAATAAAATAAACATTTGATGAAATCTCAAATTTATTTTCATAATATGACACCACTAGAATTTTAGAAAAAAAATATGACAACTTAATGTAATTAAGACTACATATTTGATTGATATATTATCATTTGCAATTTCAAAACAAAGTCAGTGTTGGCCTAGTGGTTAAAGCAGTGTTGGAAGTTCATTGGGTGGTGGGTTCGATTCCCAGCAATGACATTTATTTTTCGAAATAAATCCACCCAGTGGTCGAACCGGTCAAACCGGTTCTTGACCGGTTCATGCATGGACGGTCCGACAACCGAACCGAACCAGACCGAGTCCGGTTCACCGGTCCGACCGGTCGAACCGGCCGGTCCGGTCCGATTTTTAAAACTATGGTTCAGAGTCATTGTATAGTATAGTCTTTACCTAATGAGCATCCTTGGATTCCGATTAAAAGACAATATAATGATTTGGTTGATGAGGGAGGATGAAACATTCCTAATCAAAAATATCTGCATCAAGGCCAATGGATGATAACGCCGCACTTCATGAAGTTTCCATTTTGTTAGCTCACATGCATTGGGAGGAACCTATGGAGGATCGAGGAGAAGTGGTGGACCAAAGAGTTAGCGTAGACGATAGTGGTTTCCCGCTCACCCTCGCCCAGAAAGCGTTTTGAGAGTCGTGTCTTTTGGTTTCTTTGAATATTAGAATTTATTCTAGAACCTGCCTTGAAGTTGTTAGGAAAAATGTCATTTTGGGATTCTAGTTGGAATAGTCTATCAAAGAATATTGGAGTTTCTCTTTTTGGTTGAAGTATTATTACGTAGTCTTGATGATCACATTGCTTTACTAGTTCTTGTGTCTCTTCTTATCTTGTCTCGTCTATATTTTGTGGAGGTTATATTTATCGTGTTTCTCTCATTCCTCTTCTGTAGATGACCGTATAAGAGTAAGGAAAATAGGGGGAATCACTCATGTGAAACTGAAGTTTGAGGGTGAGGGGCTAATCTTTGTTTGTTATATTTTATACCATTTGATTCACCAAATGAGGTGTTTTGGGTAACTATGATGTTGATGTTTGCATTGGATGTTTATGTTTGAAGCTTTGTTACTTAGCTTTTATTTGAGGAACGAGACGTTTCCTTGCTCATGCCTTGTCCTTGAATTTACGTAAGTCTTTGGGTTGTATCATCGTTATTGTACAAGTGTGATATAGTTTAATCAATTGTTTGTTCTTAATCCGACTGAGAGTTCCGATGTTCAGCCTTGGACGATCTGAAGACCTTGTTCCTCGTGAAGAATAGTTTATGATGTGGTTGCGGTTATCATTTGAGTTATGTTTGAGATTTTGGAATGCTTTCTATTACCTTGGTACTAGCAATCAGATAATTTTTTTGGTGTAGTCTAACTTATTATGGTATAGTCTCATGTTTGGGGTAATTAGCATATATTGTCGCGTGATGTGTATGATTGGAGCCTTGTCACTAAACCAGTGTCTGGACAATAGTATGGTTACTCACCTCTGAGGAATGGTGAATGGAATGTGTCTCAACTGTGGAGTTCACTATTAAGCTTAATGGTTCAGGGGGAGAAGCTTTTACACCAGAGAGAGATATTCGACAAGGTGACCCACTTTCTCCCCATATTTTTATATTTGTTATGGAGGTCTTCTTTTTGAAGTTAAAGAAAGCAAGAGAAGAAAAAGCTATAACAGGGGTGTCTATTTCTAAAAGGAAAGTGTGGATAAATCATTTTTTTTGCGGATGATTCTCTTATTTTTCTGCAATCAAATCCAAAGGAAGTAAAGGAATTTCTTAAGATTCTAGAAGAGTTTGAAGGAGCCTCTGGAATGAAGATAAACCTTGACGAATCTGAGATCCTCTTTTCCCCAAACTGTGGAGAAGCTGTCAGAAAAGAAATTACTGATTTGTGTAGTATTCCTGCTCTTGATAAGAAGGTGAAGTATTTAGGTATTCCAGCATTTTGGGGAAAGTCAAAAAGTGAAGCTTTACAGTTTATGTTGGAAAGAATCATTGCTGTTTTACAAGGCTGAAAGCAAAGAAACTTGTCAATGGTAGGTAGGGAAGTTATTTTAAAAGCAATTGCCTATGCCATACCTAGTTATACAATGTCCTGTGTTCTCTTTCCAAAGAAGTTGTGCTCTAAAATTTCTCAAGTCATTAGAAACTTCTGGTGGGGTGCAAGTGGGACAGAAGCAAATATTAATTTGCTCAAATGGGAGACAGTGATGAAAAAGAAGAATAAGGGTGGCATTGGTTTTAGAGATATTCAGAGCTTCAATTTCTCTCTTTTAGCAAAACAGAGCTGGAGAATCTTGAAGAATCCAGATTCCTTGGTTGCCAAAATTCTTAAAGCTAAACATTTCCCTTCTGAGAGTTATCTGGAGGCAAAGAAGGGTCATAATCCCTCATGGATATGGAACAGTATACTAGAAGGCAGAGATTTCTTGAAGAGTCAAGGAGTATAGGCTGTAGGAAATAGTAAATCAATCAAGGTAAGTACTTATAAATGGATTCTATCATTGTCTCAAGGTAAGTTGCTTCAAACTCAACAGTTAGATTATGATATGAGAGTGTTTGAGTTTATTAAAATCAATACCAGAAGATGAAGGGTGTCTCTTGTTAAAAATTTTTTTAGAAAGGAGGAAGGTACAACCATAATGGAGACCCCCAATCTCTTGGTTTGATCAGGATGATGTTTTGATATGGCCTTTTGAGAAGAGTGGAAATTTTTCTATTAAAACAGGTACAAGGGTTGCAAGAGATTATTGGTGTTCTAAGAGATCCAATCCACGTACAAAGCCTCTAAAGGCTTCTTCCTCTTTCTCATTCACCAAAGAGTACTGGAATTTTTTATGGTCAGTTTCTCTGCCACCAAAAATTTTGAATTTTTGATGAAAATGAGTCATGACATTCTTGCCACTAGCTCAAATTTGGTAAAATAAAAATGCAAAGTTTCAGATTTATGTCCTATATGTGAAAGTCAAATTGAAGATCAAGAACATTGCTTCTTTCACTGTAAGTGGGTGCAACCTGTATGGTTCACTTTGGGACTCCTTGACCCAGAAATGTGTGCCAAGGTTAGTTATGTGCAAAAGTGGCTGTTGGAGCTAGTGAATGTGGTGAAGGATAAAGAAGTAAGTGAGGAGAATCTGAAAGCTTGTATCTTATGCTACTGGAATATTTGGAAGACAAGGAATAGATGGATATTTGAAAGTCATAAAATTGTCCCTTCATATACTGCTTTTAGCTGCAACAGAGAATTAGCTAGCTTAAAGGAGTTGAAGATGGGCAGAGAGGAGTTAGAAGAAGACTCATCAAGGAGTGAAGGTCACAGCGGTAGAGGATCTGAGATGGAAGCCTCCTAAAGCTGGTTTCTTCAAATGCAATGTTGATGCAGGATGGCAGCATGGAGATAATATTGCTCATCTGAGCTGGTTAATTAGAGATTATAAGGGTGAATGATTGGACTGGGGTTGGAGTAGAGAACAAGCTAGTTCCATTAATGAGTGAAGCTTTAGCACTCAGGTTAGCTATCTGGAAAACCATACCAAGAAAGTACTCTGTTATTTCCTTTGAAAGTGATTGTAAGCAATTAGTCCAAGCAGTGAAGTCTGGTAGCTATATCTGGGAGATTGCAGTTGTATTGCAAGATATAAGAAGTGGTTTGCTACAACAAGGAGAACTCACTTGGATCAGAAGAGAAGCCAATAGTGCAGCAGATGAAATAGCAAAGTACCACTCTGTCTCTCCTCTTTAGCCTCATTTTTACTTTTGTCACTATTCACTGGGTCACTTTGACCTGGTGATTTGGCTATCAAAATGATACCATTTTTTGATATTTTTTTCATGGTGTTGTAGAGTAAAATGTGCTCTATTACACGGTGAAAAAATTATTAAAGAATCGCATCGTTTTGCTGGCCAAATCACCCGGTCAAAGTGACTCAGATACGAGTCAAAAAAGTCAAATGGAGCTAAAGAGAAGAGACAGAGTGGTAAGCAGCTGGGAATGGTAGTGCTCAATTTTGTTTAGATAATAGTTTTTTACAGTAGTTGATAAGGAAAAGTGTAATGGGGTGGTGAGTTTATGCAATTTCTCTTTTCTGGCAAAAAAAAAAAAAAAAAAAATTCCAAACTCCAGGTCCTACATAAATCATGATATCAATTTATATCTATTACCCTTATATAAAAGGGGGTAAGCCTCTTGACATATCAGCATCTACTCCACCTGGACCATTGGCTTCATGACATGTCAGCATATACTTCAATATGACAATTACCCATTTGTTTCTGTATCTTGGAATGATTTACATTTGTGACATAGAAGTGGCTAGGTTAGACAGCTTCCCAAAGACGCTTCCGTCTAAAAGAGAGAAAGAGTAGAGGGAGGGAAGTAGAGAGAGAGAGAGGAAAAACGCCGAAGGTGGTTGTGGTAGTGCCGGAGAGGAAGATGAAGGGGGGTGGTTGTTGCAGCAATACCCTAAAATAAAACTCCCCAAATCCGGGAAGCTACAGCCGACTCACCGCATTGCTCTATCGTTCTCTTCAAGGTCTGCCAGAACACAGATGCAAAAGCAAGCGACAGACAATCGAACTGGTATTATTCGTTACTAGACCTCCATGCTTTTCAATTGCATAATCATTCAAAACCCTAAGTCAATTTGGGGGTGATTTCTGACTTCTCATGAGTGGATGTGTTCCTCTTCCTTTAATATGTTCGGGTGTTACCCTCATGGACATTAACAAGCTTCTGCTTCTTTGTTTGTTCATTCCTTGAAAGCCAATCGTTTGACTGTACGGTTGCCGTATAAAAGTTGAGTTCAGACTGGATGAATCATAATTCTTTTTTTGAAAGATTTTTTTTGTAATTTTTTGAAAGAGGATGAATCATAATTCTTTGAAAGCTTTATCCAGGTTCAATAAAAAAAAATAAAAATAGGAAGAGGTTACTGATTTCTGCTAGCCAATCTGTACTTCCAAATTGTAATAGCTCTAATGGTACCAGTACCTTTGAGAGTATAGCATTCTTACTTCTAAGTTTGAAGTGTACCTAAAGTCCTACACCTAGCATGACCTCTGACTAATATACACAGGAAGTTTGTCGAGGCCAGAAGCTACCGCCTTGGTTCAAAACTGTCACCTGATGTCATGATAAATTACGATATGTAATGATACACTTCAGTTACACATATGAAGTCACATAAAAGTAGAGCATTTCTCTCTTACCATGGCACGTGCATTATTCTCGCACATGCCTATGAGGACTTCAATCCCGTGAACATAAGTTCATTTAATAGTTTCCATGTTGAGAGTCCCGAAATTCCAAATTTTGCTCCATAAAATTTGAGTATGTCGTCTCAAGCTATTAATTGAGTAAGCTATACAGTATACAATTTTATGGTGTAAAATGAGTTTTGCTCCACTGGTTTGATTTCTTTTACTTAGAGGTGGTTGTATCTCATGATTTTAAACTAATTCATACAACGCCTATCTGTATGATTTAGTCATGAAGGTACCAGAGCGCCAAATATTTCCTGGCCTGGTTTTCTCAGTTGAATGAATTTATAAAATGAACATCTTGCTTCAGTCACGATTTATTGTTAGGGCATTTCCAACCTCTTAAGAGGAATACAAGGGGAAGAGGAAAAAAATGTGGTATCCAACCCCTTGATGGAAAGGGGAAGGGGAACCCCCTCGGGCTTCCACTTGTCGAGGAAGAGCCTTTTCGGCACTATTTTCGGTATTTTTCAATTGATTTTTTTAAACAGATAACCATAAATGTTTCAAAAAATTGTTAATATTTGCTACGTCATATTCGTGAATATTTCCTATTTTCTTGTGTAAAAATGTATATTGTTAATAAATCGTGTAATTTTGATTAGACATTATTCAATTTTAAATAATCTTTAGACACTCATGTTAAGATTTTAACTCCCTAAATTTAATATACAGGGAAAGGGAATGATGAAAATTGTGGACATGTGAGGGGAAGGGAAACAGTTTGGAGTATGCCAATGGTTTACACATTTTAAGTATTAACCAAAGGCACCTAATGTAGGAGTTACCAGTGTAAGGGATAGATGGGAGACAAGAGGGCAGCTCTATAATATGGATTAAGTCGTGAAGATGTTACTGGCTTTTTGGTTTTTCACTTTCTCCCATTTGGCCTATCTCACTCCAAAAGAACACCACCATGTGATGATCTTTTCAACGGCTTGTTTGTTTCTGGAAATATATGAGCATCCTTAGAGGTTCTTGAATTAATTACGTATTTGAAGTTATTATGAGGAAAAACAATTACGGAATTCGTCATTATGATTCTAGACTAGATTGCTTTGAATGCATTTTGTTGTTCTGAGAAGAATGACTTTTGCAGCATAGGTTTTTCTTGGTTGTATTCAAGAGTAAAAGTCCCAGAAAGTCACAGTACTCAGTTTGCTACAAAAGAATTATTGTGTTGTTTCAATGTTTTCCTTTGGGATTAATCATTTGGACTAATGTTTCTATTATGTCCGGATTGGCTTGTATTAATTGTCTATGGTTAGATCAGCATTAAAATGTAAGGCAATGACAATTGACTGTTGATTCTTATCAACCAGGAATGTGATACTATATCTCATGGTCCGATTGGATTTTAATTAGCAATTTTTCTAGGGTAACTCTTATCATTTGGGACGTTATTGGGGCCTTTATGTGAACTTTTTATCTTTGCCGTGCACGCTGAAGCTGGCACATTGGAATGAATGCTTGGATATTAGTAAAAAATTATGTAACTGCCCACTTGCTGAACCGTGATTAAGATTGCGCTTCTCTACATCTCATTTTGAAGATGGCGGGTCAAAACTTCAAATAACTGCTTGAGATCAACCTAATATTATTGGTTGTATGAAATGTGCGCCATAATGCCATGAGTTTGCTGTCACCATTGTTTTTTCTATGGGAGTTATTATTTCGATTTAATGATTCTGCATTGGTTCAAATAATAATACATGGCCACAGTTGCTATAAGTTTTATTATTGGGCACATGGAATAATGTAGTTAGCAGAAAGTTGATATTTTGTTCCCATTTAACCGATACTCTAACTTGTAGATGTCGAGAGATCAGACAAACGAATCTTCCCGACTCAAGCTGCTGATGGAGGAAAATGAACGCTTGCAGACGTAGGTCTTGCAGTTGGTGTATGACAATGGTAAACCATGCCCCAACAACTGCATACTGTAAGCTCTAAATCCCCCTTACCGCACTTCCTTGCTCAGCTTATTCATCTTTTTTTAGTCCTGTTCTTCATTGTTACTATGTTAGATGTTGAATCCCTCATTCTGATTCGATGATGGTGGTTCATTATCAGTTTTCATCTCTCTAGGCAGGATAGCTTCTGTAAAAGACACTTTCACCCCCTTTGAGTTCGGAAAATGACACTTCCACCTATTCAGTGTGCCAAATTTCAGGACAACTACACACCTTAATTTTGCCGGCGTTAGTCTGGGGTTTTCGTCAGAGATAGTAGCTTTTCGGAGTACTTTACCATCTTGGAGCATGCCATGGCACAATCAGGGGTTCAAGCAACTTAAAATCGGGGAAACAAAACTTTAGATGTCCAATGTGGAAAATTACATGTTCGATCTTACTAAGTGTCTCCATAACTTTCATGATCTTATCTTAATCATTCTTCCAAAGAACCCCATCATTATCCTCTATGCATTCCAAACAACAACACCATGTCAATATCCTTCTCCTTCAACAAACAGTTAATAATTGTGCTTTTATTTTCCTTTCTTTTTAAACTATCACATTGACTTTCTAATTCATACCAAGACGAGCAGCTATCTTATTGTCGTCGTGCATAAGTCATTTCATGTCAAATTTTGAGCATAAAGATCATCTATGTATTATGCAAGATGGATTTGGAAGGAATGTGATCAACCTTGAAGATGTAGATGGGGATTCCAGGTTCCTAGCACTTATACAAGACCGGCTATACAGCACAGTCAGATGCTATTCTACGACGATGGAGGCGTGCAAATGCTTTCAGGGATACAAGCCCCAGCACCACCTCGGATATCACTTGGAACACCACACGATTGACTGCATCGCTAACCTCACTGCTACCCCACGCGCGTTGCGCGTGGGGTGAAACCTAGTTTACAATTGAAAAAGGAGAAAATTAAGATTACCGAATTAGCCATTTTGTGAAATAAACTAAATTAAAACTTCTTAACTGACATCATAATCTCAGTCAACATTTTTCTCCTTCTTTTCACTGCTTTATCAGTTAACGCCATCAAAACTGAGAACCTATGCTCTGTGTAGCATAATATTAGAGTTTCTAAGTATAGTCGATGACAATTTGATTATTGGGTACAACTTAACGGGTATTAAGCTGAAACAAGTTAACTAGAGTAGAGAACTACATAGCAACAATGTTCTTAAAAGCACTATATCAAGTTTTCATTTAGTTTTCCCCGCCTCTTTTTTGAGGGGATATTTCATTTAATTAATCTATTAATTTGTTGAACTAATGTTTTTGTTGAATCCAAGAATGAAAAAGTAGTCTTATACGTATAGAGCTCGTGTGTCTATCTAGTGAATTTACTTAGGTGTTTCTCACGTGCAACACACGTGCAACCAACTAGTTTATGAAAACATATGACATTATATTTACATATATCTATATTATTAAATTAAAATTTACTACTTTAATGTTTTTTTGGATTTCTTACTTGATCTTGCAATTTTAAAAAATATTAGGGGTGAAACTGAAGGGTAAACTAGTTTTCTTACATTGTTCCGTCTAATATTGATGAAAAGTTAACAGAATTGTATTCAATTGAATAATTTTTAAAATTTTTGGGACCTTGATAAAAAAAATGGCCTCGGCACTGCATCATCTTAAAATTTGAGTACTACTTGCCCCCAAAAAAAGGAAAAAAAGAGCCGTGTTCAGCTCGTCCACGATGAGTATCGTCCACGTCCCATCCACGTGGCACCCACAGCTACTTCTACGCTATGGTGTCACAAGGGCGACGATGTTCACTACAAAACCTTACTAGCATTTTCATCTATTGTGAAGTAAGAAACCGCAAGAATCCACCGCCCCATCACCACAAGAAGCAGTATAGTAAAATGGACGCAGGGTCGAAATCGAGGACATCGTCGGGCTACAAACTACGGCCGAGCAGACTACAATACACCATGGCTGCAGGTGGTGGTTTACTAGTGGTCGCCACCATCACCTACCTGAGTTATTACCCAAGAACAAGGACTGGCCCGGCCATCCCTCGTGAACCCAGAGCACGTGACGCTGCCAAATCACCACCCACCACTGCCGCCGAGGATACTCATCCCCGTTCTGGACCGTAGAAGTAGCATCGGAAAAAATGGAAACTTGGAATAGTACTCCTTATAATTCTTATTTCTGCATGTTATAGCTCGAATTTTTATTACCCGTTTAACTGAAAAGAAAAGTACAAAGTTTGTGACGTTCATTTTCTTGAGCGGTTTGTGTTGCACAGTGATTGTGAACCAAGACGACTATTTCAAAAACAAAAACAAAAAAAAGAAGAACGACTTATCGGGATCAGTGGTTTAAACAAAGCGGGGAAATTAGGATTTTGAACAATTCATTTGGGAACATTCGATGCTTCATTTCTCTCTTTTGCTTTGAGTTTGGAAGTACCATGATGGTTTTTCGAGCATTAGCTTAAACGGGGTACTTGGTCTGTTTCTTCTCTTTCTTCCAGTTTTGACTTTTTTATCCGTTGGCATGTCACTTTGACCTGGTAATTTGGATAGCAAAATGATGCAATTTTTCAATAATTTTTTATGGTGTAATAGAGTAAAGTTTACTGTACAACACCATGAAAATTTATCAAAAAATTACACCGTATTGATAATCTAATCATCGGGTCAAAACAACCTGATGAATAGTGGTAAAACTCAAAAGTGGAAGAAAGAGAAGAAACAGAGGAAGTATCAAGTAACAATTTATGATAGGTGCGACAGAATAAAAATTGGTCTTTTATGCCCTATGTTTTGTTACTATTATTTAAAGCCTCCCTGTAATATTTTAGCCGTGCTCATTTTTCTGTCTATTAAAAATAGACAATTTGAGCAAGAACGATGAACAACGAAATGAATTAACGTGGTTAACTTACAAAGTTGCTAGCTACGTGCCTACGTCCATGGTGAAAACAAACCCGGTTTATTTGATGAGAGAGCCAATTACAAACATGAGCGGCCACCCACATGACACCACCACGACTGTAGCACGCATTTGTACTATCATACTGTGGGCATGGAGAGACTGAGAAATAGATCGGTGCATGTACCTGCAACAGAGTAGAACTACAAACGATACAAAGAGATTTAGATATGAGTGAGAAGGATAAAAGTAAGGGAATAAGAGTAAGCCTAGTGTGTTCAAGAGAGAGACAGTAGAACAATGAGAAGTTTAGAATCATAAAATATCTGAACCTCTATGAAGGGGATGATCCACCTATATATACTCGTTTTAAGATAGCGGTTATGAGTAGTTATACAATCGCATGCGATGGTTATATAACTATCTCGCGTAATAAATCATCGACCGTATATATATGCGGATGTATTGAAAATCTCTTGAATAACACACAAGGGCCACATGCGAGTATACTTATAAGTCGCACGCGACGAACTTTACACTAGCCTCCAGCTCACTTAAACCCTAGACTCTCGAGCGTACAAGATCATATGCAAGAGGAGCTCTATCTCGCAACCCCATATAAGCATGCAAATATGTGTGTGTGTGGAGTACAAACACGTCATACCTGTGAGTGCCACGTGGATAAGCATAAATACTGTTAAATCAAGATATCTACACATAACGACTTAAAGCTAAAGAAAAATCAAAGAAAGCTTCCAAAACGGATTTAGGAAACAATTCAGCCAACTCGCCCACATTCTTTTGTACGAAATGCTGACCCATTCGCACGAAACATTCGTGTCAAAAGGTCCCATCCTTTCGTGGGAAAGGCCACTAACTTTTCCTTCCTCCGCTGCTTCATTTCTTCGATGCTTCGTGTTGACAAGGAAACTGGATCCTTGTGTGTGCCTGCAATAGATTAGAACTACATACGATACACAAAGAATTTGATGAGGGTGAGAATAATGTAAGCAAGTAAGGGATAAGAGTAAGCCAACTGTGTTACTCAAAAAGAGGTAAAACAATTGGAGTTTAAAATCATAAAATCAATTGAAGTTCGGAACACTGAAAGGGGTGAAAGTGTCCTTTTCAAAACTAGAGGGGGCGAAAGTATCCTTCAGTGAAACTAGAAGGGGTAAAAGTGTCTTTTACCCTAATTCTTTTGTAAGTGTCTAATCTCCTAATTCTACAACTACTCACAAAAGTTCAATTTTTTTCCGAAATCTGTAGCTTTCATTAAACGAAAAGGCTATCACAGCCCATACAAAACCAGAAAACATCTGGTAAATAAGATCAGAGTGGTACAGACCACCAACTCTGAAGAGAATGCAATGCTCTAGAAAAGAGCAAAAGAAAAAAAGAATAAAATACAGTGAACATTTTCCAATATCTTGAAAATAGTACACCATCTTGCTTCCACATGCTGACTTTTGAGTTTCTCGGAACAGGGAAGAGGAAACAATCGGAACCACCGGCTGCACCTCCGGCCATTGAAACACCACTCGAAACTCAGAGCACTAACCACATCAACTTCAAGCTTCAAAATCTTCAAACCTTAGCTTCCAGAAAAAACGGAAATACAACCAAGAAATCGCATCCTTCAAGAGATTTAAGTTTGCCCTGCTTTGGTGAGGATGACGAGAAGATGGGAAACCCCCAGAAACCCGAAAAAGATGAAACTGAAATTAAACAAAATAACAAAACATAAACCCTTAAAAAAACACTACAACTAATAGATCAGAGCACCAGTCGAACAATACTGAGCCGCCAACGAGTGAATCGGGAAGGAAGAAGTAGGGTTTTGGCGGCAGAATAGGAGGAGCCGAACAAGACCTACACTTCCGACGCCGGAGACACTGCGCCACCGCCTCCGAAGCCTCGTCAACCCTTCTGGTGCC
This sequence comes from Linanthus parryae, assembly GCA_023055425.1. Taxonomy (NCBI): domain Eukaryota; kingdom Viridiplantae; phylum Streptophyta; class Magnoliopsida; order Ericales; family Polemoniaceae; genus Linanthus; species Linanthus parryae. The sequence goes on from JALGPY010000001.1 coordinate 132,836,625, forward strand.
CAGATCTGAAAAGATTGAGATGAAATAGGAGGAGCCGAACATGGGGGCTCGCCGCCGCAAGGAGGAGCGGCGGCGGCGAGCTCAGCGATGAGCCCCAGCAGCAGCTTCAGGAACAAATATGTAAGAGTAAAAGGGGAGAATCAAAGAATGAGAACAAACCGAATACTTGCCGGAGCAAGACTTGAAACACTCTCAAATAGTACTTCTCTCTCTAACTTTCTCTCTCTAAGAGAAACGCAGAGAACTTTTACTCACAAAAGTTCAATGAGAAATGCTATTTGCCCCAAATAAATCATTACAAATTGAGCACATCATCTAAATAGTCCCACTACTAATAAAAATTGGGGATTGATTCTTACAAAGCAGAAAATGATTCTTACAAAGCCACCAATATTATTTATGCATATAATGACCAATGAAATTGCACAAATGATGTAGTGGCTTTGTAAGAATCATTTTCTGCTCTGTAAGAATCATTACCCTAAAAATTAAGCTTTTTGTTTCATAAGTGGTGGGACCATTTACATGATTGGTTCAATTTGAAATGTATTCGGAATAATTTATTTGGAGGCATATAGTAAGTTCAGTTGTTTGCGACTGTTTGAATAGTTTGACCCGCTTTGCTAATTAGTGCCAATATGGCGACACCTAACAACCGGGCACCACGCACACTTTACATGGCAGCCCACGCACGGCTCTTCCTGACCACACGTGTCCAAATCTCAGAACAACGGTGGTGACTCTTAAGGGGAAAGATATAAACAAACTCAGAACTAAACACACCAAAGTGAATGCATCAATTGTAACAAGAGAGAAAGAATGGAAGCAGAGAAAGCAGGCAAGTTCTCGCAGTCATCAGGTTCATCTCCGACGGACGCTTCCAGGAGGTCGTATGGCAACCCGGGAGACACGCCGCCGCGTAGTAAAGGTATTAGGTTTAAGTTACCGTACAGCCCTTACACACTGTCTGTTGCGGCTGTGGTGGCTGTTTCCGTAGCCGGCTATCTGGTTTTCTACCCCAAAGACAAGACCACCGCTGTTCCCCAACCGGCCAAGGATGCCAAGTACAGCCCTAATAGTGGTAGTAGTAAATAGTTTGCTCGTTTCCTGTCTGAGGAGGAGTTTGTCATCTTAATTTCTTGGATAAGAAGTTGGTGTACATGAAATAAATGGAATACCTACTCTAATTTTGTTCATTTATGTATTTTTTTCTTGGTGAAAACTTGTTCATCTATGTCTTGTTTTTCTACTTAATTTTTTAATTTTATTTCAGAGTGAGTTTGATAATGCCTTTGCCTGCTTTCTAGAATGCTAATTTATTAATTCAGAAGTCGTATTTATATTTTTGGTAAATTTTTGTTTTCAGCTTTTTGAAAACCAGTTATCCTCATAGCAGTTGTTGAGAAGCAGGTGTGGGTTGCTTTTCGAGACTTGTTTGTCGATAAATATATTGTTTGATATTGTAATTTATTAATAAATGTCAATAATTTATTATTATAATAGTTATTTATTATATCATGTCCGATATTGGGTGTTTGGACACAGACAACAAGTTTAAAGAGCTAATTATTACCAAACACGAAATCTCGAAAATATTTTTTCACATCAGGTTATTTACGAGTTTAACAAACACTTTTTGTGTAGATTTCGACAACATCTTTCTCACACTGTTAACAGCTTTATAAAACGTCACTGGCCCTTTCCTCAAATACCCACCCATGATTGCACATGTGGTACCTAATTTGACTTTTGTCATGATTTCTCAGAATTTTGATTTTGTCACAATGGTGGTACATGTAGTAACTAAATACGGAAGTTATTTAATGGTATTGTCTCTGTTTCTTTAAAACAGTGTACTTTATTTTTGTCACTATCCACTGTGTCTCTTTCATCCGGTGATTTGATTAACAAAATAATACAAGAATTCGGTAATCTTTGCATGTCTTGTAGAGTAAATTTTTCTCTACAACATTATGAAAAAATTGTCAAAAAGTTATATTGTTTATCGAAATTATCTAGTCAAAGTGACTCTGATACGGGTTAAAAAGTCAAACCATGACATTCCAGAAGTTGGAGGTAGTACTTGATGATGAAGGCAACTACCACCCTCGAGGATGTTTTCCTTTAATCATGAAGATATCAAAGATTTTTTTGAGGGAAAATAATATTTCGATTAATTATGGGTAGTCAAGCTCAAAAGATCCGATGATAAGATGACATTTGCTCAAAATCGGGGCTCGCGAATAATAAGCCTTTTTTGCAAAAACCTTAGTTAACTCGTTTCCATCGCGACCAAGCGTGTATTACGTGTTCATCTTCTTTAATATTTCTGTGATATATTCATAGTCACCGCTTTGTTATACATTTATTTTTATTTTTTAAACTATTGCTACCTTCATTCCTCCTGATTCTTCATAAACTGACTTTGAGGGTCATTTTGATAAATATCTTGGTAGTCATTTTCCCTGTTAAAGACTTATGTTTGATTTTGCTAGTGCGCTCCATCATTGTGATCTTGTTGATTTGGGGTACCAAGGGTATACTTTTACGTGGCAAAATAGAAGAGAAGGTAGTGCTAATGTCCGGACAGAGCAGTAGCTAACAATGATTGGTTAAGAAACTTTCCTAACTCAGTGGTTCAACATTTGTCGTGTTCAGTTTCTGACCACTGTCCTATTCTGATACAGTCTACCCCAGAGCTGTCAAATTCAAAGAGGAAAAACAGTTTTGATTCGCTGCTCAATGGGCTAACTATCCGGAATGTGGAGAAGTTATTACAAACACTTGGAAGAATAGCCAACATATCAATAGCCCTCTGGCACTACTACAAAACTTGGAAGTTACTGGTAAATCGTTACAAAGCTGGAGTACACAACAAAAACAATTCAAGAGGGGAATTAAAGAGGAGAAACTGAAGCAGATCGAAGCCATCACTATGCAGTACCCCAGTCCTGAAAACCTACAAAAGTTGAAGAAATTTGAGAGTCAGTTAAATAGAAATTTAGCAGATGAAGAATGTAAATGGAGGCAACTCTCCAGACAAATTCGGTTGAAAGAAGGGGATAATAATACAAAGTTTTTTCACATAAAAGCAACTCAAAGGAAGAGAAACAATACCATCAGAAAGTTGCAATATTTTCAAGGTCAGTGGGCTGAAAATGAGAAGGCAATCCAACAAATTTTTATTAACTACTTCAAGGATTTGTTTACTGCCTCTGATGTTGATATGGATTCTGTTATATCAGCTATTCCACACAAAGTTACTTCTCAGATGAACGATTTTCTCATGGAACCTTTTGTAGAAGCTGATGTCAAACAGACACTTTTTCAAATGCCTCCCCTAAAGGCTTCTGGCCTCGATGGAATACCAACGTTGTTCTATCAGCAATATTGGAATATTGTTGGTAAAGATCTTACTAAGGTGGCTTTGTTGGTTCTTAACCAAGGTATGGACCTTTCTTCTATTAATACAACTAATATTGTGTTGATTCCAAAGAAGGCTGATCCATTCACTGTCAAAGATTTCAGACCAATTAGCTTGACCAATGTTTGTTATAAAGTGATATCCACTATGCTTTCTAATAAGTCGAAGGTCATTTTAGAGCAGGTGATTGATTGCCAAAGTGCTTTTTTGAAGGGAAGACAAATTACAAATAATGTTATTGTGTCTTTTTTAGACTATGCACACTATTAAGCAGTCAAAGGGTAAAAACGGTTATTTTTCTCTCAAGTGGACATGGATAAGGCTTTTGATAGGGTTGAATGGCCATTTATACAAGCTATGATAACTAAGTTGGGGTTTGATAAGGCATTTACACATAAAATCATGAGGTGTGTGCAGTCTGCTACTTTATCTATTGTAATTAATGTACATCAAGTGGAAAATATTGTGCCTACTAGAGGGATAAGACAAGGGTACCCAATTTCCCCCATCTATTCCTTTTGTGTACAGAAGGCATTACCAATTTAATGACCAAGTCTCTTCAGCAAAAGAAAATCAGAGGTGTTAAAGCAGCCAGATCTTGCCCTTCAGTCACACACTTGTTGTTTGCTGATGATAGTGTGTTTTTTGGTAAGGCTAATGTGAAGGAGGCTACGGAAATGAAGAAGAATCTTGAAATTTATGAGAAATCCTCAGGCCAACTGATTAACTATGACAAATCTGTTCTTTACTTTAGCCCTAAGGTGAACCAAAATGTGAAACAGCAGGTGGCTGATGTACTGAATGTTTCTGCTATAGAGGGTCACACTAAGTACCTGGGTCTTCCAACTTTCGTGTCTAGAGATAAGAAATCCCTTTTCCAAGGGGTTAAAGATAGTATTTATCAGAATTTTTTTGACTGGGATGAAAAGGGTCTCAGCATTGGAGGTAGAGAAGTGATGATTAAGTTTGTTCTTCAAGCTATTCCAAGCTACATCATGAATTGCTTCATGATGCCTACTTCTGCTACTGAGGATTTGCAAAGTAAGATCACTAGCTTCTAGTGGGGTGGTTCTGTTGACAAAAGGAAGATACATTGGTGTAAAAGAGAGAAGTTGTGTGCAAGGAAAGTGGAGGGGGGAATGGGGTTCAGGGATTTGGAGGCCTTTAACATGGCTCTATTAGCTAAGCAGGGATGGAGGATTATGAGTAACCCTCAATCCCTTGTTTCCCAAGTCCTCAAAGGGAAGTATTTCAAAGACTCTAACTTCCTGTCAGCTTACTTAGGTAACACTCCCTCCTACATCTGGAGAAGCTTGTTAATAGGAAGGTAGGTATTATATGCTGGAATGAGGCATGTTATTGGTGATGGTAATAGCACTGGCATATACAGACACAAATGGCTTCTTATACATGGAGGAAGGAAAGTTTACAGCTATCCTTGCCTAGGCCCTGATGCTAAAGTCTCAGCTTTGTTTACTGAAGATGGTCAGTGGACTAAAGAGCTAATCATGCAATATTTTTCAGAAATGGAGGTTGACTGTATTTGTCACATTCCCTTATGCCATTATAAAATGAATGACAGTCTTATCTGGGGTGGAACTAAAAACGGTGATTACTCATTAGCTTCAGACTACCATATTGTCTTACGGTTGTGTCATCCTGATATCACTCGAGTAATCAAACACAGGGCAAAATAGAAGAGAAGATCTGGAAACAAAAACTTCCAGAAAAAGTGTGAAACTTTGCTTGGAGGTTTTTTTAATAATTATCTTCCCTTAAGGAGAAATCTAGGCAAGAGAGGGATGGACTTATCTGAGTTATGCCCCTGTTGTAGCAGAGCTGTAGAAGACCGGCAACACCTTTTCTTTGATTGCACTAAGTCCAAACGGATTTGAAGAGGTAGCACTATTGGGATGAGCATCTTCAACAAGGAGCTGAATCAATTTGATTGTAACAGAGCAGTGGACCTCAGCATGTCTGATTTTCGGAGATTTGCGACAATCTGTTGGCTGATTTGGAGCAGGAGAAATAAATTAGTAATGGAAGGGAACAGATTTGAGGACATCAACATTATCGAAGATGCAGAGAACTATCTAAGGGAGGTTGACCTATCTTTTAGCAGAGAAGTTTAACGACACGAATCAGCTTCTATTATCCCTGAGAATTGGACAACGCCTCCGAAAAATTGGTTGAAGATGAACGTTGATGCGGCGATGGATCTGCGGAACAAAGTGGCATGGGCGGGTTGTGTGATTAGAGACCAATCGGGGAATTTTGTGGCAGCGAAGTGTGGCCAGATCCCCTTTTCTTCAGACTCAACCATTTGTGAAGCGAAAGCTTTAGATTTCTGCTACTCCTGGTTTATAAACTTATCTACGGCGCCTCTTCAATTGGAAACAGACTCTCAATTGCTTGTTCAATGGATGAAGGCAACGACGATTGCTAACACCGAAGCTGGGAGATACATGCACGAGCTGAAGAGGCGTTTAGGGTTGGAAGCTTCTGGTCATCTTCATGGAATCCGAAGAGAAGCAAATGGGGTTGCTCACCGGCTTGCGGCTTTTGGTTTAAGAGAGAAGAGTTGGGCCAGTTTTAATGTTTCTCCACCAGATTTCATCTTGGGCCTGTTAGCCCATGATAAATCTTATGCAAATAGATCTGTTTGATTTTGGTTTTTTGGTTTTAACTTGCTCTTATTGATGGGTCAGTTTCGGTCCCCCCATCTGTTGTGTTGTGGGTTGGATGCCCAATTTTAATGAAAGCGGAGATATACCGCCCTACCTCCGATTAGGTTCTTCCAAAAAAAAAGGTACTGTTGATGTTGAAATTGCAAACGTGGTTACCGAATCGTACAGAAGTCAAAACTTTTAAATTGGGGTTAACTCTAAAACTTTTAAATTTAAAGCTTGTAGCATTCAAACAATTTTATATACATAAAGACAAATGTAATACGAAATCATCAAAGATTCAAAATATTCAACTTTTCGTTAGTGAAAAGGCATGTTTACGTAAAAATTAAAGATTTGAAGTAAAACGTGACCCGGACGAGTCTCGGTCACGAGTCGAATCTACCCACCCTCTACGGGTTTATGTTCATCCACGGGTTTGAAAACCTTGGTAATGACTAAATGTCTCTTTAAAAAGTTAAAATCTCAAAGAAGACCAAAATATTGAGATAGCGAAGGTACTTAGAAGCCAAATCCAGAAGCACCAACGGGTCCAAATCAGTAAAAAAAATGCCCCTTAGGCATAGCAGTAGATAATTGGTGGGACAGATTTGGTACAATGTGCAATGTTCGAATCATGACATCTGCAATGTGGATGTTCCACACTTAACGGGTTGACTCCTTCTGGACACTGGATTGACCCTCCCCCACTATGAGATTGTTGTGTACCTGATTTACCCCTCTCTAGTGGTTTAGGGCGGTGCGAGAAGGACGGCTAGAGTGGCTGTCTCTACTTTTTACTCCAGGAAACAACCAAATGTAAAAAGAAAATATTTTTGTTTTAGATGATATTGTCAACTTCATTAAAAGATAACAGGTGTTGGGATCTTGCAACTAGGGCACTGGATATTTTTGTACTAGTAAATTTTAGTGGCAGAAGTGGTGCGTTGGTGACGGGATGTGTAGTACAAAGAAATGTACTCCATCCATTCCAAATTGAGTATCACTCCGTCCCAGCTCAAATGCACCATTGGACTTTATTCACCCGTAACTAGGTTATTTTGACCAGGTGATTTGGATCCCAAAATGATATAATTTTTCGATAATTTTTTTTATTGTCTTGTAAAATAAGAGTTACTCTACGACACTTCGAAAAAATTATCTAAAAATTATAAAATTTTGCTATCCAAATTGTCGGGCCAAAGTGACTCAGTGAATAGTGGTAAAAGGCCAATGGTGCAAAAGATATGGGACGGAGCGGTATCTTTCTTTCTTAAAATGAATATTTCAAATTGACGTGATGTGGTGTACGAAGGACTTTTGACATATAACTCTATGCAATATAGATTTGTTGACACTTTGACCCTCACCTGTTCCACAGAAAATTACATCTCGAAAATCTATTACTTAACCGAGTTGAGCTCACAGTCCATAAAAAGAGTAAACTATTCATCAAAATCTGCTTGAACTCAGGCATGATCCGATCTAGTACTAAAATCTGCTCTGTAACGGATAGAATTGACTTGATGCACAAGTATCAAGATACTGACGTGGCGTCACGCCCTGAAGCTACGTGCCCTATACGTGCCATCACACAGCTTTTCTATACCCTCGTGTCGCAACCTCACAGAAACCAGAAACCTACAAGACCCTCTGTCGGTTTTTCAGAGAAAAAGAAAAACAAACATAAGACGAGGTAATAGAGATAGAGAGATAGAGCAACATTGCAAGAATTAGCTAGAATGCATCAGAGACGTCCACAGCAATCACAGTCACAGCAGCAGCAAACAGAAAACAACAATGGAAGGAGCAGAGAAAACGAGCAAGTCCTCGCAATCATCCGGCGCATCTCCGGCGGAAGTGGCGGGTGCTTCCCGGAAGTCGTATGGCAACCCGGGAGACACGTCGCACCCGCGGCGTAGTATGTCGAGGTTACCGTATAGCCGTAACGCCATGGCTGTTGGCGGCATGCTGGCGGTTTCGGTGGCGGGCTACATGTTTTACTACCGGGGAAAGAAGACGAGCCCGCCCTCTGCGGCGGAGGAACGCCACGTACAATCCCGACAGTAGATAGTGTCTTTGTAGTCGGGTAAATTTTGTGTTTTTGATTTCTAGTAGATTTTAATTCTGTAATCTTACTGATGGGGTTGTTTGCATTTTGTGTGTATGGAATGAAGTAATTATGAATGAATGCCTTGTTTTCTTGGATCTGATTGACCAGCCTAACCAGTGGAGTCTCTTGTTGGGAGGGGGGTTGTAGCAGGTAGGCCTGTCAATGGGCCGGGTTTGGACCCAATCCTGACCCTAGAAGGACCTGACACCTAGATGGTGGATCCGGACGCTCGTGTTAGAAGATTTGTTTCGTTTAACCTCAGACCTAAATCCGGCCCGACCCAACGACCCGACCCGACCCGACCCGACCCAATCCGCCCTCTACTAGCACTAGCAGGCAGGGGCGGATACAGAAATTCCTTAACAGTGAAGGATACAGTGGAGGATAAACTGAAAAAAAAAATTGTCTTCAGTATAATTTTAGTTTTGTGATTCAAGTGGGAGCTATAGTGCATTTTATGTGAGTATTCTGACAAAAAATTACAAATTTTAAACTGGGTGGGGCTGCAGCATCCGTGTGGGTTTCGACCCTTCTTGCTAGCAGGAGTCTTTTTGGGTTTTATGGATGGATGGGATCTCTTTCGGCGATGTTTTGCATTGCCCATTGCGGGCCAACTCTTTCAGGAGACTGTTGTCATAGCCCTTTTGCCACAAGCCTCTTTGAGCTTATGGGCTAAATTCAGAATGGGGCTTTGATTTTGTGCTACCTAGCCTTATTGCTTCCACTGTCACAGCCATCAATCAATCATCTCTATTAGGGGTGAGCAAAACTCGGCCAAACCGGCCGCCCCAAACCGGTCCGCATCAAACCGGTCCGAATTCAACACCCTTCATGCTACTTGATTGGGTATAGATATAGAATTGTGAACCCGAACTAATTTTGATTAATTATGGGTTTGAAGTTGGAAAAATCGATTAGAGCCGGGCCGATTAAAATTTCATATGAAAAATTTATATATTTTTTAGTTAGATAATAAATTTTATAAGACCGAACAATAATTTTAGTTGATTTTCCTCCACTTATGTATTAATATGATTTTTTCTATCTACTAGAATGTCAGATTCGGCTTTGTTATGTATTAGCAAGATCTAAATTTGGTTTTTTTCTTCGGTTCGAACTAAATATGTCTTGTTAATAGACATAAGTTTGCTAACGGTTTGCAACATTTTGAACCCGTCTAAACCCGGCCGAACCGGTTCGAGTCGAAAGGCTTGATCGGGTTTGGGTTTGTCGACCACTTGATTGGGTTTGGGTATTGATATGACCAACCGGGAATCATTGGGTTGGGTAGGAAACAAAGGCCTCACATTTCTAACCCGGTCCGTGCTCTGCCAGGTGGGTGGCCAGGGGAGCCTTTGGAATTCTATCACATACTAACCTTTTATGTTTTTTTTTCTTTCTTCTAATAATGCTTTAATTGGGGGTTGTTTGAAATTCAGTTCAATTTGTTTCTGTTTGAGTTTGATATTTGAATCTGGTATGGACCAAAATCAAAATTTCATACGAGTTCGATTAAATCCGATGATGTGACTCAAATACGGACCTCCTGTCCCGTTCGGGGACTTGAACCCGATACGTAGCTATTCTGATCCCACACTACCGCATTCTCTATAGACTACCGCATTCTCTATGAAGGAGTGTTAAGGGTGGGGCAAACGATACGATGTGCAGTTGTGTTTGGGCTCCCGAGAGTTGGGTTTGCAAGGATCATGTTCAGTTGCCTCCCCCCCTTCTTTTTTAAAGGGTAACCTACCCCCTCCTCCCCCCTCCTTTTTTTTAAGGGTAACCTACCGAGTGGTAGGGCGGTATGACCCCGCGTATTATTGAAAAGTTGAATATTGGGGCTCCCAACCCGTAAAATACACGGTGGAGCGACTTTAGACCTTACACACTAGTAATAAAGTAAACAATGAGGGGGAGAGAAAATCAAGGAGGACGAAAAATACAAAAGGTTTGACTCATCTTGCCTACAAAGACTACGAACTGTTGAAGGAAGCTTCACTTCATACTGAAAACTCTGGAAGGATAAATAAGAATGGCCATGAGCCGCCAGGCATCAGCAATCATATTACCTTGTCAGTGTGTGTGATGGACCGAAACGCCAAATAAAATAGCACGACAATCAATATTATGGGGAGGATGCGCCATGGAACCGTCACAATGCCTAAAATAGTCTGGATCACCAATATAGAGGCTTCAAAAACTTGGTCAACATGGATGCTCTGACTATAAGCAAAAGCTAAACCAATTAGGAGAGCGTTTGTCTCGGCCTCAACTGAGAAAATATGGCTAAAGCTACAAGAAAATGCAACGATACAACGAAGATCACGAAAAATTCCTCGCCCAGCTCCCTGCCTTAGCCGCACTGATCCGACAAAATGAAAAGATGTTTCACCAGGGCCTGGTTTTGTCCACCGAACCCATGAGCCCCTCTTCACTGAAGCAGAAAGGCATGGAAGGCGAAAGCTGAGCTATGGTAATCTGGTCCAGGAAAAACATGTCTCTTGATGGAACAAACATTGGTAGTAGTTTACGAAGCCACTGAAAGATGTTTTTGATGATCGCATACGAAGATATCAACTTTTTCAAAAATAGCCCGATTTCGAGCAGTACGAAGTTCCCAACAAATGATTGAAGGGGAGATATTTCGAAAGAAATGAATTTGAGAAGCCGAACATGTATGACCCCACCAGCGATAAAGCATGTCATGAAGTGTAACTGGTGGGGCGTCAGAGAAGAACGCCTGAAACGAGTTCTAAACTTTCTTTGCGCAATCTCCTGATAAAAAGAAGTGGTTAATAGTCTCCACCGCGGGGGAGGTGCAACAAGAGCATCTCGAAACTATCAGTATCCCCAGTGAAATGATCCGGTCATCGGTCGGGACATTCCCATGACGAAGCTTGTACATGAAAACTTCCATTTTTGTGGGCAATTGAGGGATCCAGATCTTTGTATGCCAAGAGAACACTGGAGCCTGAGGGTGGGGGAGAGGGAGACATGAATGCATAGAGAATGATCCGGAAGGAGTTCGGGTCCACACCAGCCTGCTGGACCTCTCAACCTGCTGCATGAGAGAGTACTCTTCAATAGTTGAGAATAACTGTGAAATCATCCGCCAAATGAAACTGCCACATTGAGTAGGAACATGATTGTTCCTAAAACCATACGCTGCATAAACTGACCAAAGGAGGATGTCCTTGAAAATAAGACCATGCAAGTTTCATTTTCAATGTCGTACTAATATGTAGGAGGGATGGGAGACCCAAGCCGCCCTCCTCGAAAGGGAAGGAGAGACGATCACTGCATATCTAGTTTCGTCGAGCACTCTCTCCAGAGGACCAAAAGAAATCAGAAAAATAGAGTGCAATCTACGCAAGATGGTCTTTGGGACTGGAAGAACATAACCAAATAAATAGGAAGGGAGCTCAACACACTCCGAATAAGGATCATTATGCCCCCAGCTGAAAGCAACTTTGCCTTTCATCCCGCAATTCGAAGTTGCACTTTCTCCACTAGACCTTGAAAATCTGCAATCCTCGCCGCTTCCAGGATATTGGAGCTCCCAGGCACTGAACTGGAAAAGCTCGTATGTAAACCCCAACCAGTAGTCAGAAAGTTTTGGCCCTAAAGGAAGCAAAAAAGTCAAACCATGCTCATGAAATATTAAAATAAATTTCTTCCCCCATTTTTTACCCAAACTTCGACAAATAACCATGTCGAAATTTAGACATCTGACATTGCGATATGCTGTATGAAAACTGAAATTTTATTCTACGCACTATTGAAAGTATTGACATCACGTTCTAAAATGTTGACATTCGCTGACACTGCACTTGAACATCTCTAAAAACTTAAAGACGTATTCTTGAGCGCGATATTAGTATTTTCGATAGTGTGAAGAGTTTAATATAGGTTTTCATCATGCATGTGCCGAAGTGTCAATCCGTCTGAACTGCAAAGTAGTTAAATGTCGAAGGTTATATTATAGATGTTTTATGAACTCCAAAGTAGTTAAATGTCGAAAGTTATATTATAGATGTTTTCTACTTCTGTAAACTTACAAAGTTTTGTTTCTTATTATGAGAGACTCATATGAAATTGGAGGGAGGGGGTACCATCTTTGTTTTTGGACTTACTTATTTGTCTTCTAATGAGTTGGAACACGTGACCTCATGCAGGAATTTTTGAACGCTCTACCACTTGAGCTAGCACCCATTTGCGAGAGGTACCGTCTTTTTTATGGAATCCTCACCGCAACCCCATTCTTATATCAAGGATCGCATCATTCTAATATTTTATTAGAACATAGCATAGCCCACAAAAATGTTCACACATTGCAAATTTTTTAGCGCCATTTAAGAACTAGTTATCCAGTCTCATTCTCTATTGCAATCCAATTCCTACAACTCTTTTTATTTATTATCTTATACAAGAATCCCAACAAAATTAATAATGTTCTTTAATTTTTTGTTTAATATTAATAAAATACATTTATAAGTAAAATTTCTAATAACAGTTAATATTAATTAGCAAAAGGACCTCACAAATTAGTCTGCCTGGCAAGGGGATTACCCCATCCTTCCCCCTAGACTCCCTTCCCCAACACTTCTGCCTTCCCCTCGGTTGGAGACGAATCATTTCTTCCCCTTTCCCTTGATAGGTTAGAGATATTTGCACAAAAAGTAGAACACGTAGTAATGATTAGTTGCGGGAATTGAATGAGTGAAACCAACTGCATGACATGATGTAACCTCAACCTTTCCAATAGATTACTGTACAAACGTAGCCTCACAAATCACAATTGGGCCTGCCTCATCCCACAAGTCATTATTGTTCCCCCACATTCTCTCTAATGTTTCTGTTTCTATCCCTATAGCCGTGGTCCATATTAGGAGAAATACATTGATTTAAGAATATGGTGTGACACCGTTTAAATGGTATGTCGATCTAGTTGTAATCTTAAGCATAGACAAAGAGAGACTTCGGGATGGTGGAAAGAAGGGTGTACCTGAGTATACTTCGGTTTGTTTGTCACAATAACCCAAACCTAAATGAACCATATGTTGTCCGTTCGGTTAGATTTATCTCATAAGCGGTTCTATTTAGTCAAATTGCAATTAGCTTATTAATACATATTAGTACTTAAAGTAAGATACTTGGCATTTAAAAAGTAAAATGATGTGAAAAACTAAATATGTAGTAAAATAAGGATTCATTCAAATCTATTGAAATTTGATTATTTTTATATCCATCTTTTATCTAAAACCTCAGCAAGAACTAGAGCAAACCTGAAATTGCAAGGTTTCGAATATTTTGAAAACTAAATCCGACTATTTAGCACAGTTATAATTTAGGTTCACAGTTTTTTTCGATTTGAACTTTCATCGGCCAAGGAGTAGGTAGAGATTCCATGAATGAGTAGAGAAGCTTTAGAACATAAAACCTGGAGAGAATCTATGGTTGTGTAGCCCAAACAGCAGGGGATCACTTAAAATTGTGAAACTAACAACAATAAGGTTGGCTATAAAGGAAGCTATATGTAATGGTCCCCTACATTGTCATCAAAAAGTTTTAAGGCCTACTAATCAAAACCAAATCCCCCTTTACAACCCAATGTTACTACTAAAGCTTGGGAGCCCCTCATAATCTTCCATCATCATATTTGTCATCAAAAAATAATCTGTGTCCAAAGTAATTGGCAAGAATATTTGGTTCTCATAGTCACACCTTTTGATTTGAGATCATCATTTGATTTACAGTCTTTTGGTATTCGTTTAAAAAAAAACTCAATAAAATATCAAAATATATTTTTCTAGAAACAGTTGGTTTTACCCAAATTTGTTTCAAAATAGTGTTTTTTTCTTCTCAAAACATGTTTTAAGTCTATTTGTCACTATAAACAAATGTTTCTGAAAACACACATTTTGTGTTTGTTTGAGCTATTTTTTTCTTATTTTTTAAACAGATACCAAGCAGACTCTAATAATGATTAGTGGTAATTCCTTTTCATTTTGCTAACAAGAAGAACCAAATGTTACATTTTCAAAGACAGAGATAAGCAAAGCAAGAGGACGACAAGGGACTTGCTGGCTTGAAAAGGGTATTGGTATCAAACAGCCATTAAAGGGGGTTTATGAATATATATGTGCTCAACAATATACAAATCTAGTTTGTTAGCTAGTTTTTGGGACACAACTATACTAGTTTGGTACTTGGTCTGTTTCTTCTCTTTCTTCCAACTTTGACTTTTTTATCCGTAGGCATGTCACTTTGACCCGGTGATTTGGATAGCAAAATGATGCACTTTTTCGGTAATTTTTCATGGTGTTGTAGAGTAAAGTTTACTTTACAACACCATGAAAATTTACCAAAAAGTTAGATCGTACTGTTAATCAAATCATCAGGTCAAAGCGGCCTGATGAATAGTGGTAAAACTCAAAAGTGGAAGAAAGAGAAGAAACAGAGGAAGTACTCCACTTTTCAATTGTAGGTTTGGGACCATGTTATGAAGCATTATGGATCAACTCATAATAAATACGTACTGAGTAGTGAGTACATACAAACACCGAGCTTTTGGCTAAATACATTTAGTTGTAATAAAACTATATATGTAGCAGAAACCTTTTTAGTTCAACCTTTTTAGTTCCACGTAATTGGTCGAGTACTTTGCCAGTAGCTCTGCATTATTACATTTAGAAAGTGGTTTGCAATTATATGTACCTAAGAAGCCGGCCTAGGTATTCTTTTGATTGCACCTTAAGCCTTAAGGCCATCTGGAAGAAGATGAGTTCCCAAAACACGGTTAGATTAATTTGGACTCAACGTAATTTCTTAAATATTTCAGAACTGTAATGCTACACCCAGCAAAAAAGAGTCTTCTCGAAACCCATTAGTAGTGTTATATTCCAAAACATTTCATACCCTCAAATGATAATTCATTTGATACAAATTGTGTATTAGTTTTTTAGTTAAAGATACTATAACTTTTCAAAAAAAAAGATACTATAATTAAAAATGTGACCAAATCATATAAACCAAAAATTTAACTAGAAAGGGTGAAATTGTCTTTTTCAAAACAAGTGGGGTGAAAGTATCTTTGCATCAAACTTCAGAGGATGAAAGTGCCTTTTATCATTTTATACAATACATGCTAACTCTTAAAAAAACCATTATACTGACGCAAATGAGGAGGATGCACACCAAAACAAGATATACCTCCTCCAACTCCAGCAGTTATCAAAAGATAGACCAGCTCGACCACGGGCGGGGAGAAACCTCCTAGACCCTTGTTGCAGGAGTAATTTTTTAATGCTCCAAAAGAGCACCACGTTGTGCTCTATAACTATTGAGTATATGTTAATTACAAACAATTTATTTAAGTGTTGCATTTTAATAGTTGTAGAGCACTACGTGATGCTCTTTTAGACCTGTTGTGATGATCTAATAAGAGTTGAGGTGGAATTGAACATTACATCCGTTAATAGTACTTCAATAAGGTGAAGCTCTTGTACAAACATGTCAAAAGCTCCGTAGGGTATCCTAAGTTCCTTGATAGAAAAGACCAATTTCTATCTAAATAATAACTCGCTTTATTGATTTAAGTAAAGATAAACTTTATTATTAAGACACAAAAGTGTAAAGTTCACTCCACATTTAACAAACCAAGCTTGACTATGAGCCTCAGTGAGAGGATGTTCTACTGCTCCAGCTCCAACCCCTGCTGTAGTTACATTTAAATTAATCCACGGGATCTCGAGCTTACCAAAAAAGTCTAATACTTATTGATTTACGTTTAAATTTACCCACCATGCCAGTACATATGATTAGAGGGATCTTTCTAACGCGGCGTCTGTTTTGTACTCTCGCGTCGTCATGATTTTGAAGACTAAAGTATTCGTACAAGAGTAGTTTAGTGAATTGTCATTGTAATTAGTTTAGTAATTACAATGCTGAAATTTGTTTTTCGTTTCATAATATTGTAGAGTTAAAGCAGAACTAGCCCTAAATTTTCTTGGGCCCTAGGTAGGGATGGCAATTTGGTCCGGTCCGATTCGAGATCCGAGTGATCCGATCCGAATGGATCAAGTCCGAATCCGATCCAATTTAAAATGGATCGGATATGGATTATAAAAACAAGATCCGAATGGATATGGATCCGGATTTGGATCACAGTGCATATCCGTTGGATATCCGATCCGATTCGATCGGCACACTTTCTATTTTACAAAAATGCCCCTAAGAGGTATATTTAATAATAACTATACATACTACTATAACAAACTTTAAACTCAATTTCCTCAATAGTGCTACTAACCCTAGCCTCACATAAATTACCGACCTTATGAGCAATGAATAATGCGTTTGGGAACTTTTTTGTTGTTAAATTTGTATTAGTTTGTGGATGAATTGGTATATTAATATTTTGTGCGACATTATAGTTATATTTGTCGACTTGAAGTTGTGAAGGTCTTGTTAATATAGAACTAAATCTAGTTTCCACGTTGTCGTAATTTATTATGTTACTAGCTAATTACCCGTGCCCGTAGGGCACTGTATGCAATACCTAAGTAAATTAACAAAACAAAAATTTCAAGTGAAACCTCTACATGTAGTAACTCAACTAAATAATGTTTTCAGTTAGAAAATAAAATTAAAAGACATACACAATTACAAACAAAGTTGGCCAAAATTAGAACTTACCATTTGTTTATTCCTTCCATCAACCTAGATGGGAAGGACCTGCTAAAAAAATTGTGTCATATTATTTATCTAACATGTGATTTCCATTTTGAATTGCGTGTGCTATATAATAGCCTTTACTTACATTCTTTTTTCATGATAATGATTGATTTTTTTAAGAATATTTCTCTAATCAATTTGGTAGAGGAAATTTCATATATATATTACTATAACGTAATACTGCACCTTCCTCTTCAAAAGAGATAATTAATGATGTATCAATGGGTGAAATAAAGATAGGAATATATTTATGCAATTTTCGTTTCATATTCAATGGCACTATCGTAGTTTAGTTTAGATTGATGGTTGATTATAAAATATATCAAGAGACAAAGAGCGGATGAGATTAAAAGTTGAGAAAATCAACGGTTAAGATTGCCCAGTTGAATTCGTTTTGCGAGAAACACCGTTATATTTTATTACATAGATTTCAAAGTTTTGGATTCTATTGGGAATCTGACCCGGATCCGATCCGATTTGCGTCTTGTGGATCTACGGATCGGATATGGATCTTGTACTTTCGATCCGATTCGAATTCGATCCGAATCCGTTGAGGATCCGATTGGATCTGGATCGGATTTGGATCTACCCTTCTAATTTGGATATGGATATGGATATAGGTGGATCCGATCCAAATTCGATCCGTTGCCATCCCTAGCCCTAGGCGATAATTGAAAACGAGACAATTCCTAACATAAACATAATTGTAAAAAATATATACTCATCGTCAGGACAACATAGACCTTAACATAAACCCCGCAAATGTAATTGTGGAGAAAAAAATCTCTACTCAACGTAAGAGCAACATAGACCTTAACATAAACCCTGTGTTTTATTAATAGCTCCAGTTTTTTACTCTTAAAAGAATATGGTGGACATAAAATCTTACCCATAAAAGATGAAAAAATAAACAAAAACTTTTATTTTACCTTTTAGTTGCAAGCATGCAAATCACAAAAGAAATAAACAAACAAATCATCCCTAATATTTCAAAAAGGAATGTATAAATAGTCAAAATATACCTCAAAATAGTCTTGTACATTTGAGGATATAGAACTTGGGCATTGTGGGGGAAAGATTATGAGGAGAGAGATTGATAGAGAATAAAGATTGAGAAAGGGAGAAATAGTAAGAGGGATAATAAGTAATTGTGGATGATTAGGAGATGATATATATAGGATAATAAGTAAAAAAGAACATAAAATTAAGCAAATACAATGTTCTGACGCAGCGGATGAATCCGGGTATCAAGCAAGAACGATAACAAAATATAAAGAACGAGAGACAAGAAATTTAACGTGGTTTGCTAGTATAAATACTAGCTACTCCACAACCCGAACCCGATTCATTGAGAGAAACAAAAAACTCGAAACCCGATTACAACCACGCTTAACACACTAAAAAAAAGCTCACAACTAATACTAGTGTTCTTGCTACTCTATTGTGTGTTACTCGTTGTTGCTACTGACCCATTAACAAACCAAGGCACATCATGCCTTTATATAGTACTTGTGCCAAAGACATCCACTGCCTCAAACGTTGGCAATAGTGGCGCTGACTTTTGAATATGTTTTCCTAATTACTTTGATTGCCTTGGACACAAAACATTACCAAAATTGGTTAAAGTCAAAACTTCAACGAATCTCCACCTTGACTTGAATCTTCTCAGCAACCCCGAACCAGAACCGATGCTTCTCTCGAACCTGAAACAGATGCGTCTCCCTGAATCTGAAACGAGCACGCCTCTACCTAGAACCAGACTCGAATATATTCACTGAGAAAGCAGGACCGAATGTATTTCCGATGCGCTCCAAACAGCGCCAGAACAAGTGCACCATGACAAGTGCCCAGATGTCGTCCAGACCAGATGCACCGACGACGAGTGCTACAAATTGTCATGCCATATGCGCCCCGTATGCCTCAGATGCGCCCGAAACCCTAGTGCGCGCCAGAAATATTTTTGCGCCTAGAACCAGAACCCGATTCCCGTGCCAGAGATCTCACGCGCCAGATGCTCCATCCCATGAGCCCAGAACCGCCCCCAAGGGGCTCAGAGAAGAAGGTCTTCCTCGGAGGAGGTCCCTCCACCTAGAACCAGATTCGTTTGGTTCTTCTTGGGACACTCCCTTTTCTAGTGACCTTTCTCCTTTCAGTAGGCACAGACGTCCTGTGGTAAGCTGGATCCTGCAAACCTCTTGTATCCCTTACCTTTTCTTTCTTTGACCATTAAACCAGATGCATAATGGTCACCTGAACCCTTACCTGCAGCCTTGTGCCTCAGACTCCCACCAATGAAAGATTGCACGAAACCCTCATACGATGGGGGCAGCGACACCAAAAGAATTAAGGTCGCATCCTCATCACTTATTTTCTCCTCACTATTACGCAATTCAAGAAAAATAGTGTTTAGAACATCTAAGTGATTACTAATTTGCGTACCTTCAGAAATTCGTAACCCGAATAGTCGTTGCTTGGGCATCAACTTGTTTGCCACAGATTTCTTCATGTAGAGCTCCTCCAACTTGACCCACAAAGCAATCGCCTTCTCCTGATCTGCGACACCGGTGATCACGTCGTCCGTCATACACATCATGATCGTTGCGTGCGCCTTCTCCTCCATCTTCAGATACGCCAATGTGGTTGTGTCCACGTTGCCCTTTTTGGACGCCAGAGGCTGCCAAAGATCGTCGTGTTTCAACAACGCCTTCATCTTGATCTGCCATAGACTGGAACTGTTTCTCCACTGAACTTCTCGATCTTCATAGTTCCCGACATCCTCTCTTCTTGAAACCCTAACCTGACCCTGGCTCTGATACCAGTTTGTTATGACGCAGCAGATGAATCAGGGTATCAAGCAAGAACGATGACAAAATATAAAGAATGAGAGACAAGAAATTTAACGTGGTTTGCTAGTATAAATACTAGCTACTCCACAACCCGAACCCGATTTATTGAGATAAACAAAAAAAACCCGAAACGCGATTACAACCACGCTTAACACACTAGAAAATAGCTCACAACTAATACTAGTGTTCTTGCTACTCTACTGTGTGTTACTCGTTGTTGCTACTGACCCATTAACAAACCAAGGCACATCATGCCTTTATATAGTACTTGTGCCAAAGACATCCACCGCCTCAAACAATGGCAATAGTGGTGCTGACTTTCAACTATGTTTTCCTAATTACTTTGATTGACTTGGACACAAAATATTACCAAAATCGATTAAAGTCAAAAATTCAACATACACGTTAGTAATGGAACGTTTGTAACTAAAGAGATAAGATGCAACTAGGGTGGTAGCTTAAGTGGGAGACCGTTGGAAGCCCTTGCATGAGGTCCCGGGTTTAAACCCCGTTGACGACAAAACAATTTCTCAAGAAAAAAATAGATAAGATCTTCCGAAATTAAAGGCTAAGTTTTAGGAAAAAGTTGGTTTTTTAAAATGCAAATTCATCCGTCCTCATTATCATGAAAAATGACAATACAACACTTCAAAAACATATGAGATGGACAAGGTAAAGAAGAAAGTTGGTTTGAAAGACCAAGTGTACGTCTAAGGTGATGGAAGAAGAGAAGGCTTAGCACCCCCACCGGGTTGCTACTACTACTGTGGTCCTGCGATCCTTCTCTAGATTCCACAATGGCAATCTTACCGGGTTCTATGGGGACTCGGATAAAAATAAAAGACACCACTCATGAAAATTCTCAAAAGAGTTCACTTGGAGAGGCTCCCTAGTGCGTGATCGGTGAATTCAATGAAGTCATATCTCATTTAGAAGAGGAGGGAGGGAAACTGGTCAGCCAAGTCCTATTTGAGTGTGATCTCACTGATCTCGGCTTCAATGAAGACACTATTTTTTTTTCTACTTTAGAACCACAACCAAGATGATGAAAACAATATCAGAGAAAGATTGGATAGAGCAATGATGAATCTCAAGTGGAGACTAAAGTTTGGCATGGCTAGAGTTAACCGCCTAATATCACATACTTATGACCATTATCCTATTAAGATAATCCTTCACTACGACAGAGGGAATAATTCCACATCAGGAGAGGGAAGATTCTATTTCGATTCTGTTTGGATGGAGCACCAAGGATTCAAAGAAGAAGATGATAACTTTTGGCAGGGCAGTGGGAACAGTCAATCAGTTCTAGAGAAACTAAAGAAAAGTGCATCCCGCCTAAAGGTTTGGAAGAAGGACATTTTTGGCAATGTCAAACAGAGGATTCTACACCTGCAGAGGAACGTAACAAGACTTAACTGACTAGGCAAACTACTGCAGTTTCTTAACAACTCATACATGCAAAGACAGAGCTCAACAAACTGCTATACCAAGAGGAGAAAATTTGAAGATATAGGACGCATGTATAGTGGCTTAAAGAAGGCAACAAAACACCAAAATTTTCCATCGTAAGGCTTCGGAAAAGAAAACTCGAAATACCTTAAGGGATCTTGAGGACGAAAAAGGACATCGGCACACCGATGGTGAAGGAATCCTAAAATGACTCTAAGTGTAATATTAAGGAAGTTGTGGCGCATGAGAAAAAATATAAAAAATATGGGCGGGGGGTCCAGGCACAGTCAGGGACCGTACACGACAAATTCGTATCATCAGGGGCATTTTTGTCATTTGAATTGAATAATGTGCAGTGCATTATTTCATCAAGCTCATGTGGGGGACTTGTTTTCATAGTCACTTCACTTGTGTAGATACAGTTGAGGTTGAAGATCGTCTCACGATAAACATATGCATTTAATTTACTTCACTGGACAAGAGGTGAGATGTCTACTTAAGTTTCTTAATAGCAAATATAAGAAACTAGAACTACTGTTCAAAAGAAAACAATGAGTCTATCATGATACTGCTTGTAGTAACCCCGATATTTATGTTACATGTTTAACTTTTAAGTGATATTAGTATCTTGTAAATAAGTGTGCTAAGGTAAATATTTTATTAAATATGATACTCTTAAAAAAAAGTAGTAAAAATGAAAGTAGAGATGAAATTGTATGTTTGTTTCATTTTTGAAATAAAATATGGTATTTAAGTTTCAATTGTATGTTTTAGCTACACCATGTGCTAGTAGAATCTTCGTGTATAAGGGCATTAGTTATGTAACAATTAGATATGTTTGTAAAGTATAGAACCACACAAATCACTTAGCATGGTACATTTGTTGCACTTAATCAAACCCCTAACCCATGTGATATTTCTACACTTGTCACTCACCCTCCATAGTCGATACAAGTGTTACTATCTCCTTCTTTTCTTCAACCATTTGTTTCTCCCAAACTATGAAAAATGTTTTCTTCTCCTTCCTCTATCCCAATTTTCGGACTTGTCCTTTGACCCTCCAAAAACATGGTCCAAACACTAGATTTTTGAGGTTCTAAGTGAAGAAAACGCATCTTGGGTGTTAGTATATCAAGTGGGTAGCATGTTTTGAGCATCTTCATCAAGATTGAAGGTTCTAGGAGTCATCTTTCATCACATCTCCATAACTCACATCAAGAACACCATGAAGTATGAGTATGTTCTACATCTTTTGCATCTACATCATGATTTTGTTCATTCACTCCTCATTCTTGTGATTCTATGACAAATCTTTAGTTGCATGTTAGTGGATCATCATAGATGAAATCTTAGCATTGACCATCTCATTTGTATGTTAGCATGGTGGATTTGTGATTGCATGTTCTTGATTCATCATCATCTTCATGGTTTTCACACATGCAAGTATAAAATTGAGTTGTTGGGTATATATGTTTATGCTTCAGATATTTTGATTGTCCAATTTCAGATCTTGAATGAAAATTTCTTGCATGCAACAAGTTTTGAACTATACAAAACCATCAAACTCATGTTTTGAGCTGATCTTCACAAAATTGATAAAAATACTTAATTACTTCATAAAATTACGAAAAATTCATGGTTTGTGTATTTTCACATTGTGTTTCAACAGTAAAAATTTCGGAGCCATTGGACTTGCATTTAATTTCTAATTGGCCAAAAACTTGAGCTGTTTTTACAATCTGTCCAACCCAGACCAGAGAAGTTTTTCATTGATTTCATATACTTATTCTACTCCAATGGTTACAAAATTTAGATATGTTGTTTAAAGGGGTGTTATTTACTTCCAGTTGAAATTTCATAATTTTTGGAATTACTATGAATAATTAGATGAATTTATTATCAAGACCGCTTTTCAGCCTCTGTTTTATACCTAAACAACTCTGAAAGATAATGTTTAAAAATACTTAAAAGTTTTCATAATTTTTAATATTTTCATATGTTATCAGTAAACTCTTTATATATGTTATTGCAAAGTTTGAGGTCCTAAATAGTTATTTTGAGTCACCTATGAATTTTTGTACTAGCGATAGTTACGCTTTGCTTATAGGCATAATTTAAAAGTTTATAAAATTTTCTTAAAGCTAGTGTATAACTTATGTGTTAGTTCATTATATGTCAAATTGCATTCATGTGCCGCCTTAGACATCTCATATGCATATATAAGACGTTTAAGGCTCTAAAGTATATGGTATGTTGGAAGTTAGCTCATCTTGCATTGATAAGATTAGTACATTTTAGCTTGCAAGCGATTACGTGCTATGTTTGGAAAGATTATGTGCTAAGTGATTATGTGCTATGCTTGGATTGAACTCGTGCTGAGTGATTATATGTGTTAGTTGTAGCACTCTTTGCTATCTATATGAAGTTAGAGTTAATGACGCGCTTAAGTTGGTCGAATTTGGACTAAGAAATATAAAATGGATGAATTAAGCTCGCAAGGTGAGTTACGCTACCTCCCGAAGTTTGTACCGAACCTCAAGTTTCTTACAAGCTTATGTATGTTCATGTTTCCCTATTATGTATGTATGTATGCTTTCCAATCAAGTAAACGTTTTATGCCCCATGGACGCTAATAAAAATAAAGGACGATTCATAAGATATAACACGTTTTCATAAACGCCATGGTTACCAGAGTGAAACCCCCTGTCAGGTATAGACAGGCTACGACCCTTTTGCCGGGGCAATATAAAACGGCACACGTCGCCTCACGAGCCGTCGCGATGAACATGTCCCTACATTATGTTAAGTCACGAAGGTTATCACGGGCCATAAGATAAGAAACTAAGAAAACGCGTTTATGTATGATAAGGTCTCTACGCGAGACAAAGCAAGGTTCCTACTTGGAACAATACGATTTCACAAGTCCCAAGTTATGTTTTACGTTACGCTTTTTTACGATACAAGTTATTTTTTTATGAATTTCATGCTCTTGAAGTTTGACAAGTATATGTATGTATGACTATGCCTTATGTTCATGTTGCTCCATGGGAAAAGTAGCCCTTTTTGATTTTTCAAACCTACGGAGGGGCGTAGATGTAACTCACTGAGCTAGTTGAGCTCACCCTTTCAATTTATCATTTTTTTCAAGTTTTAAGAACACGTAAGAAGTAAGAAGTAGCAAGGCGTTAAGTTCATATGTGACTACGTTCTTGATGACGCTTATGTGCCTAGATGTCGAGTATATGTTAGCCGACTTGGAGATTTGTGGAATGCATGTTCGTAATTATTTTAAGAATGTAAGAGTTGTATAATTATGTGTGTATATAAGACTTTGTATGAGCCATTGTATGATACCTAGAACCTTTTCCGAGTTATGCTCTGTTTACGTTATGAGTCGAGAGGACTAAATGATATTGATTTTTAAGTTGCAATTTTCTTTTCTTTACAATTCATTTTTTTTTATGTTCAGGACGACCCCAAGTAAATCGTTAATTTCGCTTCCGCAAAGTTTTCAAAAAAAATTCTTACTTCGACTTTTTCTTATAAATTACTTGTTTAGCCTCTCGACGAGTCAAGGCCGCACCGGCATGTCGTGCCCTCCTCCCGTTAACACAAGGTTATATCAATCGCTAATCGGGGTCGGCAGGAGGGGGATGTGACATTTGTGGTATCAGAGCATTAGGTTGTAGATACCTAAGATTAGTAAACCTTAGAAACCCATTATGTTCTTACTTATGAAAATTTATGTATACGAATGTTATGTGCATGATTCTATACTATGTTTGTATGACACTAATATTTAAAAGTCCCAAGATCATAAGTTAGATCCCATGTTTGTATGATTCTATGTGACGTATGTGGCTAAGTATCACTTTAAATGCTTTAGTGAATTATGTTTTAAGTAGTCATGCATGAACATGGTCAAAGTTAACTTGATTTCTTGTAGATACATGAATATGTCTTATGCATGATGATTGTTTTACTTTGTTTAATCATGGATAAGATATGAAAAATGAGTGTAAGTTTCAAGAGAATGGTTAACCTAGGAGCATGTCTCATATGAACAAGATAAGGAATATATTTTTGCTAAGGGTTCGTAGATAAGTATAGTTACATGGTTATCATTTCTTGAATGTTTGCCTAAGTAAAGTGATAAGTTGGATATTTGAAATGTTATGGTATGATAAGTGTGTTTATGTGATTCATATACTATCATGACGTTTTTTTCATATATGTAGGATGTTATATGTGTAAATGCATGTACATGTTATGTGAAGATCATGGAAACTATGTATGCTATCTTTTTTGATTATGTATGATGTTTATAAAAAAAAAAGTATAACATGCTTTGAACTATGTTATTGGTTGTTCTAATTGAAGTGTTTATATGTGACGAGTGAAATTTTCATGTCCAAATTAAATTTGTGAGAAGTACGTTTGTTTAGTTATGTCATGAAACGTTATGTTATGTCCCGGTTATGTGCTTGAAGTAGGTTTTTATTTTTAACAATTGAGCATATAAATTATGCGATGTATTACGTGTAAGTTATGCATGTCATGTATGTTTTGTGTCTATATATATGATGCTAGTAAGTGAATTAATTGTAATATGAGCATGTCGAAAGCTTAACCGATGTGCGAATGTCAAGTGTTTGGGCCGCTAATGTGCAAGTTGGACGAGCAGCTATATCATCATTACGATGCTATAAGTTGTTCCCACTATGTTCTACGGTCCAACGGGGACTTCTAACACAATTACGAGCTTGCTGGAGCGGTACAAAGTGTGACGACACGATGTATTGTTCCCTCTCGTAAGTGTGAAAGACAGGACCTCTGGAACAATTACGAGCTTGCTGGAGCGGTACAAAGTGTGACGACACCGCGTATTGTTCCCTCTCGTGAGCGTGAAGGGCTTGATGTATTTGCCAACCCGAGTTGAACGGTAGGATAACCTATAAGGCTAAGTTATGCAGTGATTTCATGTTAGTAAGAATTTTATATGATTTCATTCATGTTAGAAAGTCGTTAAGCGAGTTCGGGGACGAACTCTTTATAAGGTGGGTAGGATGTAGTAACCCCGATATTTATGTTACATGTTTAACTTTTAAGTGATATTAGTATCTTGTAAATAAGTGTGTTAAGGTAAATATTTTATTAAATATGCTACTCTTTAAAAAAAAGTAGTAAAAATGAAAGTAGAGATGAAATTGTATGTTTGTTTCATTTTTGAAATAAAATATGGTATTTAAGTTTCGATTGTATGTTTTAGCTACACCATGTGCTAGTAGAATCTTCATGTATAAGGGCATTAGTTATGTAACAATTAGATATGTTTGTAAAGTATTGAACCACACAAATCACTTAGCATGGTACATTAGTTGCACTTAATCAAACCCCTAACCCATGTGATATTTCTACACTTGTCACTCACCCTCCATAGTCGATACAAATTATGTTTTATGAATGTCATGCTCTTTGAAGTTTCACAAGTATATGTATGTATGACTATGCCTTATGTTCATGTTGCTCCATGGGAAAAGTAGCCCTTTTTGGTTTTCCAAACATACGGAGGGGCGTAGATGTAACTCACTGAGCTAGTTGAGCTCATCCTTTCAATTTACCATTTTTTTCAGGTTTTAAGAACACGTAAGAAGCAAGAAGTAGCAAGGCGTTAAGTTCATATGTGATTACGTTCTTGATGACGCTTATGTGCCTAGATTCCGAGTATATGTTAGCCGACTTGGAGATTTGTGGAATGCATGTTCGTAATTATTTTAAGAATGTAAGAGTTGTATAATTATGTGTGTATATAAGACTTTGTATGAGCCACTGTATGATACCTAGAACCTTTTCCGAGTTATGCTCTGTTTACGTATTGGGTCGAGAGTACTAAATGATATTGATTTTTAAGTTGCAATTTCTTTTCTTCACAATTCAATTTTTTTTTAATGTTCAGGACGACCCCAAGTAAATTGTTAATTTCGCTTCCGCAAAGTTTTCAAAAAGAAATTCTTACTTCCACTTTTTCTTATAAATTACTTGTTTAGCCTCTCAACGAGTCAAGGCCGCACCGGCATGTCGCGCCCTCCTCCCGTTAACACAAGGTTTTATCAATAGCTAATCGGGGTCAGCGGGAGGGGGATGTGACACTGCTTACTTAATAACTTATATCTGAGAAATTTAAGAATACAAGTTTATTAAATTACTATGACTGGATTCCATTATACTGGGATTAGCCTGAAGCTAAATCTAGGCCGGGGGTCTGAGGGTAGAGACTCTGTAGGCATAGTTTTAAAAACCGGACCGGACCGGCCGGTTCGACCGGTTGAACCGGTGCCTAAACGGTCCGGTTCGTCTATTAGACCGCCCATGCAACGAACCGGTCAAAACCGGCCGGTTTTTCAAAACCATTGAACCGACCGGTTTGCACCGGTTTTTCCGGTTTTTGCATAAAAACAGAAGTTCCAAAATTGTCCCTGTTTTGACTTTAAAATGGAGGCCAAAATTGTACTTTCAAATAAAATATTACTGTAATCACTAACCCTATGTGACTAAACTCAATCTCTTGGAGAAACAGAGACCGCACATTCAACGACTGAAGCGGCCACAGCCGCACAACTCAGCGAAAGAGGCAGAAGGGTAAAAACAGATGAGTGGAGTTGATCGGCGGCGTCGCATTGGTTCTGGTAACCCTCACATAGTTTGCAGCCAGATCTTCCACCCATGGGATTGACGATTGAGGGTGAAGAGGTATGTGCAGTATTGGGGTCTAGGTCGTAGAACTCCTACTTGAATAAGAAGATTATCGGGTTGAAGGGGTTGGCCACCATCTCTTGTGGTATTTTGATCTGCTGAAACAAAAGGGGTGGAGGCGGCATCATTGTCACTAGTGATGGAAAGAGGGAAGGAGGGAGGTGAGACAGTTGTTATGGAGTGAAGAAGATGAGAAGAAGAAGGCAGATAAAGAAGTGTGTGGTAGAGAGCCATCATTCATGACCTCGGAAAGAGGATAGAAGTTTTGGGAGTTGGTTTTAGTAGCTGGAGTAGTAGGCTTTTTTTGAAGGAAGAGTAGTAGGGCTTTGGTTTTGTTTTAAAGGAGGGTTAATTTTTATTAAAATGTGTGCCAGAAGTAGAAGGGTTAATTTTTAAGGAGGGTTAAATCTATGTATTATATTATTTAAACATATATAATAAAAATAATTATTATATTTTATTTTTTAATAATGTGCGTTGAACCGGTCCAACCGCTGGTCCGACAGGTCCGACCACAAACCGGGATGCCACCGGTTCGATGACCGGTTCTAAAAACTATGTCTGCAGGTCTCCTCAGCACCACATGTAGAGCTTGAGTATCAGAATTTGTACTCACTCGTAGGTCCTAGTATTACTCTAGTGGACTGATGATCTAGTAGGGGGTGTCAACACTTAAAGTCTAGTTGTCTTGGTTGATTATCGGATTGGTTCTTCCAGGTCATATTCGAATATGAACCTCACAACCCTACGAGTAATGGGATTTGGAATCCGTTATATAGGTTGAACGACTATGGAATCTCCAATATCAAAATTAAGAAGAATTGTTACTTGGTTTAATACTTGTTTTTGTGCACGTGATGTGAAAGCTAGTTTTAACTCGGTTGACACGAAAATATGTGTTTTTTAGAGCTAACTTCTTTAACTGCATTGCACAAATTTTCAAACTCTTCAAACTTTTTAAAATTTGATGGATTACTGTGGCTTTTCAAACCCATAATGCATTTTTAAAAATAAACGGGTCTACAAGGACCTCTGGCTTTTGAGAGCACCGACCTTCAAACCCATTCCCCCCCCCCCCCCCCCCCGCGCTACAAAAACCTAACGATAGCAAAACTGTTTTTTGAGGTAAGAGTCTGGGATAGTAAAAAATGCATTAGTAATTATTGAAAAGAAGAAGGAAAGGAGATTTACAGGATCCCCATCTATCGACCTCCTATATAGGTTAATTTAGAACTATTCTGATGACAGAGTCTATTCTGTTAGTTCGGGCTATAGACTTCAAACTTCCCAAGATCAACAAAATGCTCAAGTCCAATGCGAAAAACACTCAACATATGGTTCTGACCGGTGCAACATTGATTGGAAACAAAGGTTGCGAAAGAAGTTACTTTCCACAATATAGAGGATTGTGAGTAACAATATCCCTGATACCAACTTTGTTTCCGATTTTGTGGAAAAGATGAAGAAACTGAATCCCACTTGTTCCTCTACTTGTAATTTTCAAAGGAGATTTGGGATTATACTTTTGAGAAAAGCTTAAGGAAGAATTTCATAGGATATTTCAAGTCCTGGTTCCTTTCAATTTTTCTAAGCCCCCAATATCCGGAGAGAGGATTACTAACTGCTATAATCTGGGCTATATGAAAACAAAGAAACAAAGTGATTTTTTACAACATTGTTAAGCAACCGGATCAAGTGGCTAGGGAGCCAAAGAGACACTTGTCTGATTATTAATCTGTTTCAAATCAACCTACGGTCGAACCGAGTGTGGTCCTAACTGCCGGACGGATGGGTCAACATTAACACAAACGAAACGTGGATTACCAGCCGGATGAGAGCAGTTATTGGCCTTGTGTTCCGCGAAGAAATATGCCTCTTCATTGCTAGAAAGTTTGGACCGATTCCGTTTGGAAGCCCAACTATGGAGACAGAGGCAAGATCCATCAAGAGTGCGATGGATATGATGATTGATAGAAGAATGGAGAGGGTAATCATCAAAATTGATTATCTTTATCTAGCTAGAAAGATAAATCGATTGCTGGTATGAAATAATGAACCTATTAATGTCCCAGAGACCAGGAAGGTCCTAGAAGAGTGTAAGTGGTTATAGAATGCAGGCATTGTTCTATTTTTTATATTTATTCTGTAAGAAAAGTTAATTCCGTTAGTAATTCGAGGCTATTGGCCCAAAATGCAAACTGCATGGGGGGTTTTCAGAGAAATCTAAACTGCTAGAAGTTTAGGGTCACAAATGATAAACTGCACAGGGGTTTAGGGTCATTGGTCCTATTTTTGTGGTGTTAGTTATATTTAGTGGTAATTGTAACAATAACTATGTAATGTACCATCATTGTGTCTTATTTATTTATTTATTTATTTACTTACTTACTTACTTACTTATTTACTTAATTATTTTATTTAGTCGTCTTTTTCTGAATTGTACAGTTGTTTCGCCGGTTCTTTCTATTGTACCATTCATTTGTCACTTTAAGTCTTTGATAGTGCACTAGAAAGAACTTGGCGCAACAGAGGCAGCCATCCTAAAAATAATGATCAAAATAAACAAAACATAAAATAAAACATATTGATGGTACCTTACATAATTAGAGTTACAATTACCACAAACAAGAAAAAACACTATTGAAGTGACCATGGAAAGTCAAGCTATGAATAAGAAGAAGTACAATATAGTTTTTTTAGAGGAAAACATTATTCTTATTAGTCTGAAATAAATGGAGTAGAAGTCTCCTTTACATCACTCATTGACCCATGTAGGGTTAACATGAAGCCACACATGCTTGTTAGGACAACTCAGACCAAAATTTGCCAACGTATGGGCTGCTGTATTAGCCTTTCTCTTCGTGTAAGCAAACGTGACTCTCTGAAATCTCCTAGAGAGTACCCATATTTCACGAATGATATCTCCGAATTCTTAAATAATTGCAGTCTTTGTAGCAATTGAAGCCAATTTCTTTATACTTGATAAGTAAATATATTACTGCAATGCTAAATACATCAATTTACAATATCTTGATGATAAATGATTTCTTGCCTCGCCTATATAATAATGTAGAAAAAATCAATTGCCTTATACTAGCAGAGCCCATGTGCTAAAACATGGTGTCCTCAACAGGTTGATATGCCCTTATTGTTCGACAGCCTCCTCCATGTGAAAGTAATAAGAGTATTAAGGGTGCTATAGACACTTCGAAGAACTGTAGGGGTCATATTGTAGTATTCAGGAGATCAGTATATCTACTGTGTAAATACTCTAAGTCGGGTTGTTATGTTTGTTAATGAGAAAATACAACTTTCCTAATTCCATCTCTCTCTCTCTCTAGGGTTTCTATTTCTCTCTCTGCTCACATGGTGTCAGAGCCTGCGATTGGGCCTTCTCTCTCGTTCTGGTGCTCCAATTAATGGCGTCTTCTTCTTCTCCGGTGACGATAGCCCCCAGTTTGCAGCTCTTCATCACCAACTTCCATCATCTGGTTAAAATTAAGCTTGATTCTCAGAATTACGGTGTTTGGCGCTTTTAGTGAGAAGTTGCTCTTACTGCCAGTCTTCTTCTCGATCGTCTTATTGTTGATTTACCTCCATCTCGTGAGGTTGGCGATTCGTCTGGTAATTTCACTGCGGTTCCTCTTTATTAGGTGTGGCTTGTTGAAGATTCATATATTCGCAGTGGTCTCTTTGCTACTTTGAGCTCCTCTATTCTTGTGCAAGTGAAACATCTGTCTTCTACGTCCTCTCTTTGGAAATTCCTTGAGGATATATTTACTCGGTTGAATTCTACTGATGTGTATAATCTTTGGTGCAAACTGCATAGTTTGACGAAGTCTAGTTCTCATACATTTAAGGAATTTTTGGTCGAGATTAGAACAATTTCTGAGCAATTAGCTATTGTCGGCTCTCCAATTAATCTTGTTGATCTTGTTTTCTACTCTCTTAAAAGATTGCATGTTGAATTTAATTATATTAAACCTTTTATTCGTAATCTTCTTCTTACCTTGGATATTGAGGAAGTTCATTCTAGAGTTCTATCTGAAGTAGTCAATGTTGATCTTGAGCATCAATCTCTATTGTCTTCTACTGCTTCTCCTATTGCTTTGCCTGTTCCACACTCTTCTCATGGCTACAAGCCTGTGGTTAAGTCTTCCAAATAAGCTTGCTGTCAAGAAGCTTGCCGAATATAATAATTTCTTAGTAAGTTTTTATACTTCTTCTGTGGTGGTTAAGGAAAAGGTTTCTCACAAGGTTTTGTATAAAGGGAAAGCTACTAATGGTCTGTACACTATTGTGCCTACCTCTTCTTTTCCCATTTCTTATGCTGCTGCTCTATCTGCCTCTACAAATGTGTCTCCTTCTAGTGTAATCTGGCATGCTAGACTTGGCCATCCATCTCATGATATTTCAGCTAATTTCTTCGGAAAGTTACATCTACCTCGTGTGTTGAAACAACATTTTCAGGCTTGTGCTTCAGCTAAGTCTCAGATTCTCCCTTTTCTGTCTACTGTGCCTAGATAGTCTACCCCCTGGCACTGTTGCACATGGATGTGTGGGGTCTTGCTCTTGTCCTCTCCAGTTATGGTTTCCAGTTTTACTTGCTCATTGTGGATGACTTTAGCAGGTACTCTTGGATATTTCCTCTTGTTGCCTAGTTTTATGTCTCCTCTGTTATTCCAAGCTTTGTAGCTCCAGCTGAAAATCAGTTTGCTCTTAGAGTCAAGAAATTCAAAACTGATGGGGGTGGTGAGTTCTGTAACAAGATTTTGGCTTCCTTCTTTGCTACTCATGGTATTCAACATTTGGTCACCTGTCCTCACACTCCACTACATAATGGAGTTATGGAAAAGAATCATAATAAAACCTTGACGCCTCTTCTCAACCATGCTTATGTTCCTCCTCAGTATCGGGTTGATGGAGTGATCACTAGTGTCTACCTTATTGATAAAATTCCCCTGACAGTTCTCAATTTTGCTTCTCCTTATGAGCTACACTTTATCTCTCAACCTCTTCTTACTAATATTAGAGTGTTTGGGTGTCTTTGCTATCCTTGGCTTAGACCCTACACTTCTAATAAGTTAGAGAACAAAACTGTGGCTTGCATATTCTTGGGTTATCATCTCCCTTCTGGCTACATGTGTTTGGATCCCATTAAAGGGAGGGTTTATGTCTCTAGACATGTGACCTTTCAAGAATCAGTGTTTCCATTTGCGTTTTCTAATGTTACCCCAACCCTTGTCTCTCATGCCAAGGACAGTTTTCATGATTTAGATTTTACAAATTTGTGTCTTCTTTGAGGACTTCTACAGATCTGTCTAGTTCTTCTTCTTATCAGTCTTTACATTATTTTAGCAGTGATGTTCATCCCTTTATTTCATCTTCTGGAGTTGCTGGTCCTTTTGCATCACCTTCTCACTCTTCTTATGCTATGCAATATGTGCGTCATGACTCCTCTCTTCCGGTCCATGTCTCTTCTTCAGCTCCCTCTTCTACTTCTGTTTCTGGGAGCATTCATCCTATGGTCACCAGACTCAAAGATGGTGTTACCAAACTTAGTCGAGACTCATACTGAACCAACATATGTCATTGAAGCCAAGGCTCATCCTTTATGTTTCAAAGCTATGGTGGATGAATATCAGGATTTGCGAACTCAGAAAACATGGGTTTTGGTGCCTCCTCCTTCAGATAGGACTATTTTTGGTTTTAAATGGGTGTTTAAGCTAAAAAATAACTCTGATAGTTCTATAGCAAGACACAAAGCTAGGTCGGTTGCTAAATGGTACACTTAACAAGAAGGGGTTGATTACACAAAGATCTTTAGTCCAGTGGTCAAACCACAGACAATCAGACTTGTGCTCACTTTGGCTAATCATTTTCAGTGGCCACTAAGACAATTTGATGTCAATAATGCATTTCTCCATGGTCTCCTACATGAGACTGTGTACATGAAGCACCCACCAGGGTTTGAGGATGCTGCTCATCCTTCTTGTGTGTGTTCTCTGCAAAAAGCTCTCTATGGGCTTAAACAAGCTCCTAAAGCTTGGTATCAGATGTTGTATAAGTCTCTCTGAGACATGGGGTTTAACACTTCTCCTACTCACACTTCTTTGTCTTATAGACACAGTGGGGGTAATGTGTCATTATGCTGGTTTATGTGGATGATTTAATTCTCACAGGGAATAATTACTCCTTTATCTCTCAACTGGTAACAGAAATACACACTCAATTCTCTATCAAGAACTTGGGTTATCTCTCTTTCTTTCTAGGAATTTCCTTCACCTCAACAACTTATAATTTCTGTCTTGTCTCAGTCAAAGTATGCCAAAGAAATTTTGCTCAAAACTGTTTTTTGGAATGCAAACCTGTCTCCACACCCAAAGTTTTCAGAACCGGACCGGCCATCGAAACGGTGAGACACCGGTTCACGGTCGGACCGGTCGGACCGGTGGTCGGACCGGTTCAATCGCACGTTTTTTTAATAGTATATAAATATTATTTATATTTATATGTGTATTAAAAATATAATATAAAAGCTGAAATTAATCAACAATAGCTTGGAAATATATACATGGCTTATGCCTAGTAAAATATATCTAATTTTTTTACATAAATAAATAATTTCAAGAAGTGTATGGTGGAAGAAACGATTATTGAACATTTGTATGAAATGGTGAACACACACCATTTGTCTACTGGATGGAAAAAATACATTCACTTTTAATATGACATCTAACTTCATTTTTCCCGTCACCTATATAAATTCACACAATTTGAAGTAACATACGAGTCATATGCTTCATAATTTTATTTATTAGCAAAGAAAAAAAATAGAAAACAACATTTTTTATTTGAAAAAGAAAATACAAATTTAGTTTTAAAAAGTGACGATTGATTAAACAAACAAAATTTCTAAAATTAAATAACAAATGTTTTTAGAGGAATTCAATTATTGTTAAAGGAATTCATTAGTTATGGTATAAATATTTTCCGTTCCCCTTCAATCACAAGCCCATTGGTGGTACAGCGGTTAAGTTGTTAGTCTTAATTCGCCTGGTCGCGGGTTAGAATCCACG
Organism: Linanthus parryae; assembly: GCA_023055425.1. Classification (NCBI taxonomy): domain Eukaryota; kingdom Viridiplantae; phylum Streptophyta; class Magnoliopsida; order Ericales; family Polemoniaceae; genus Linanthus; species Linanthus parryae. The sequence goes on from JALGPY010000001.1 coordinate 132,871,697, forward strand.
CACTGGCAGAATTATTTGGATTTTTATTCAACCCAGCAAACCGCTTGGGCCGGCCGGTTCAGCGGTTTCGGCGGACCAACCGCGGTTTTGACCGGTTCTTGGCCGATTTTTTGCACGAACGGTCTAACAGCCGACCCGGACCGGCCGAGGTCCGGTTCACCGGTCCGACCGGTCGAACCGGCCGGTCCGGTCCGATTTTTAAAACTATGTCCACACCTATGTTTCTCAGAACTGAGGTGTCTCCTGATCTCACTCCTTTGGCTAATCCTTCTTCAATCAGAAGTGTTGTGGGATCATTGCAGTACTTAACAATGATTAGACGCGATTTGTCATTTGGTGTTAATTTGTGTGCTAAAGAATGCATTTGCCTACAGTTTCAGATTATAAAGTACTTCATAGAATTTTGAGGTATGTCAAAGGTACTTTAGATCTTGGTCTTGTGTTTCAAAGAGGTGCTTTGGATCCTGTGGCTTATTCTGATAGTGTTTGGGCTGGTGATATTCTTGATAGAAAATCTGTCACTGGTTCGTGCATTTTTCTTGGCTCAAATTTGTTGCCTTGGACTTCAAAGAAACAAACCACTTTTTCTAGATCTTCTACAGAGGCAAAGTTTAGAGCTCTTGCTCATACAACATCATATCTTCTCTGGTTGAAAACTCTTCTTACTGAACTTCAGGTTCGTCTTGTGCGACTTCCCAATAGTTGTGTGACAATATGGCTGCCATCAACAGCAAATCCAGTCTTGCACAGCAGAACAAAGCATATGGAATTAGACTGTTATTTTATGAAGTACAAAGTTGCAATTGGTGATTTCTTTGTTGCTCATGTGCCTACAGAGTTACAACTACTTGATCTTCTTACTAAACCTTTAGCTTCTGCCAGATTTCTTGTTCTGTCTTCTTCTCTTGCTGCTCATTCAGTTTATTTTTAATTTGCATGCAGTTCTTCTTCATCACTTCCTTCAGATTGGGGGGGGGTGAAAGTAATAAGAGTATTAAGGGTGCTATTGACACTTAAAAGAACTGTAGGGGTCATAATGTAATATTTAGTAGATCAGTATATCTACTGTATAAATGCTGTAAGCCAGGCTGTTATGTTTGTGTGCACAAGAGATTCCGGCGGGGAGACCTCCGTGTGCACCGTGTGTAGTGGATCAAGGATCGCACAGGAAGAGTGGGGTCGGTGTAGGGAGAGAGTAAGGCAGTAGCAATGTCTGAGAGAGAGACAGAGGTTTGGCAGAGCTTCCGCGTATGGCAGTCTGTTCTCCTTTGTATGGAAAGGTTGACGATCTATATATACTGGAGAACATGACCGTTGTAGTGTGGTTAATGCGCCCATTAATGGCGGCTTAATTAGCTTAACCATAACGTCACGTTCGTCCGAGTATATAGGGACCGTTACAGCACGTGGTGCGCGAATACCGGAACCGTTACGAGGTTGACCGGGTTTGACCGGATTGACCGGGTTTATGGAGCTCGTGCCATAAATATCTCAAAACAGTTACTAAAGGTCGCGTGCGGGCTTGGCTCGCACGCGACAGGGCTTACTCTAGCCTCCAAACCACTAAGTCCCTACAAGTCCCGTGCAGTGGTATGCGAGGGCTCTGTCTCGCAGCCCCCACATGGATCAGCGCGGCTGGTGATCCAGTGTGTACGGAGCACAATATGGTGTGCTGGATGGCTGCCACGTGGCCAAGATCTGTCATGTCAGAAAGCAGTATCTACATTAGCCCCCTTTCTGCGCGTGAAGACTCATAGCCGTATAGACTTCCATGCGCGGAAACCAACATACGCGTCGTCGCCACGCACCAATTCAAATACGGGTAAGTTCAGCCCCCGTGCGTGTCATTATGACCTAAAACCCCTAGAGTCGTACCGTCTGACCTTTAGGGTTTTAGGCGTGACGTCAGCTTGTCCTGTGATTGCGCGATTCGACGGTGACGGTTGCGATTCGACTATCGAAAGGACGCAACCCCTCATTGTTTTGGATAAATACCTTGTATCCCCCATTATTGCAAAGCATCACTTCTTTCTCTTAAAGTGAATGGTACCCGGAGATCTTCGAGAGCAGATCCAGATAATCAATCACCAGTTCAGAACTGCAAATCGTATTCTTCAATTGTGCATATCCAAGCAGGCTTCAAGAAAACAAGGTTGGCCTCGTTTACTTTTGACTTAAGATACCAGTGTTTGCCTTGAACTGCGTTGAATCCGTAAACCCATGAAATTTGTGAAGAGGCTTTGATCTTTGAACCCGTTTTGCTTTAATCCTTCGACAATACGAGATCTTGCAATTCCCCAATTTTTTGAAATCGATACCGGAACTGTTCGTCTTCCTTTGCATAGATGTTTGAATTTCAAAATTCAAACTGAAGCGTGGTATTTCTCTCCCCTTTTTCTTGCTCTTCCGCAGGAATGGCCAAGACAAGAGTAACCAGACCCGTCAAAGAAGATGAAGAGATACCCGACCTACCGCAGGCCTTGTGGCGAAAAGCCCCCTTTTTGGGCGGCAAAGATTTCTATCATGCGAGGGTAAAGGCGAAGAGGATGCCTGATCCTGTTCCAGTTGAGCGATTGCTGACGCTGACTCGCCCGGTTAACTCAGCCTTGCTCGAGTTGGTTGGTTGTTGTGGATCATTCAAGATCATCTTCACAATGTTGCAATCGTAGTAGATAGTCTTTAGCAGATCAATTAAGATCGTTAAGTGGCGCGAATTACTATCACGGCAGATAGGCTTTATTAGAGAATCGATTGAGATCATTTCTCACATAAACTGCTATCGCAACAGATAGACTTTTAGAAGATCTAATAAGATCATTTTGCGCATGCGTTGTCATCGTAACAGATAGGCTTGGGCGATCAACTAAAATCACTTTGCATATAAGTTGCTATCGTAACAGATAGGCTTAGATGATTAACTAAAATCACTTTGCATATAAGTTGCTATCGTAGCAGATAGGCTTGGGTGATCAATTAAGATCGCATTTAGACAGGCTGCTATTGTAAGAGATAGGCTTATATGATCAATTAAGATCGCATTTGTACAGGCTGCTATCGTAAGAGATAGGCTTATATGATCAATTAAGATCGCATTTGTATAGGCTGCTATCGTAAGAGATAGGCTTAAAGGATCAATTATGATCGCATAGGTTGCTATCATGACAGATAGGCTTTTATGATCAATTAAGATCGCACTTGTATTGGCTGCTATCGCGAGAGATAGGCTTAGATGATCACTTAAGATCGCATTTGCATTGGCTGCTATCGTGAGAGATAGGCTTAGATGATCACTTAGGATCGCATTGCATTGGCTGCTATCGTGAGAGATAGGCTTAGATGATCACTTAAGATCGCATTGCATTGGCTGCTATCGTGAGAGATAGGCTTAGATGATCACTTAAGATCGCATTGCATTGGCTGCTATCGTGAGAGATAGGCTTAGATGATCACTTAAGATCGCATTGCATTGGCTGCTATCGTGAGAGATAGGCTTAGATGATCACTTAAGATCGCATTGCATTGGCTGCTATCGTGAGAGATAGGCTTAGATGATCACTTAAGATCGCATTGCATTGGATGCTATCGTGAGAGATAGGCTTAGATGATCACTTAAGATCGCATTTGCATTGATTGCTATCGTTAGAGATAGGCTTAGATGATCACTTAAGATCGCATTTGTATTGATTGCTATGGCGGCGAATAAACCATTGTTAACAGTAATAACAAACTGAATAGAGCAACATAAACAACTAGAAATGTGAACTTCTCATTTGGGAGAATTCTTTTATTACAACACTCTCATATGGGAGAGATGAGATTACAATCCTCTCATATGGGAGAGGAGATTGCGTAAATCGTAGCCACATGAGACATTAAACAACGTTATCATAGAACGTATGAAACGAGAGAAGTCAGGGATAGTACTTCTTGATCCAGCGCATGTTGACTGAACTCGGAGTTGAGGTTGTGCCGTGCAACCTTCGTATGCTGCAGTAGCCACTATCGAAGACTTCTGTGACTTCGAAGGGTCCTTCCCAATTAGCTGCGAACTTTGGGTGAGTTGCTTCTCGCATACAGTGGTCAGATGCGCGCAAGACCAAGTCTCCGACTGCGAAATCTCTTCGCTGGACTGTCTTGTTGTAGGCGCGAGCAATTCTTTCCTGGTATCGCTTGTTGGTCCTTTTGGCTTGTTCTCGCTTTTCCTCCAGCAAGACTAAGTCGTGATCGCGTTGATTTTCATAGAGTGCATGGAAGGCCAGCCTTTCCGAATTGACTCTAACCTCCGCAGGTACTACAGCTTCGGCTCCATAACATAGCAGAAATGGCGAGGCCCCTGTGGGTGTCCTTGGAGAAGTTCGGTAAGCCCACAGAGCTATGCTTAGAGAGTCGGCCCACTTCTTGTGGTCATCTGCGACCATCTTGCTCAAAATTCTCAACAGCGTTTTGTTAGTCGCTTCAGCTTGTCCGTTTCCCTTTGGGTAATAAGGGGTAGAACATATCTGCCTGATATTGTACTCCGCTAATTTCGCAGCTACCTGGCGATTAACAAAAGGAGTACCGTTATCTGAAAGAATGGTGTTTGGGATTCCGAACCTGCATATGATGCTTTCCTGGATGAAATTGATCACAGCCAGCGCATTTGCCGTCTTTAGCGGTATCGCTTCCACCCACTTGGTGAACAGCTCGGTTGCGGTGAGAATGAAATGGTTCCCGTGCGACGTCGGTCGGATGGGACCGATGAAGTCCAGAGCCCATGTGTGAAATGGCCATGGCGTCCCTAGTGCATGTAGATCCACGGCGGGAGCGTGCACTAGGTTCCCTTTGAATTGGCATTCCTGGCAGCGTCGTACTTTGGTGCGGCAATCGACCTCCATCGTGGGCCAGAAGTACCCGATTGAGAGGAGCTGCCTGCATAATTTCGCACCTCCTTGGTGTTCCACCTGATGAGAAAGGTCCATGACTTCTTGTGCTTCTCTGTCGTCTAGACATCGCAGCAAGTTGCCCTCGTGACCTCTTCGCCAAAGTAGGTTTTCCTGTACCACATATCGAGACGCTTTCCTTTTCAATTTTTCGGCTTCCTTTCTCGATTCGGGCACGGTGCTCTGGGTGAGGAAATCGATCAGTGGCTTCCTCCAGTCCGTGTCGTCATCGGTTAGGGCGACGAGTAGAGAATCTTTGATTAGTGCGCAACTTTCGCACTTCCCTTGTATCAGGGCTGCAGCTGTTGACATGTCTGGCCAATGAATGCCATATCTCTGAGCCTTTCTGTAGATTGACACCTCGCTTTCTCCGCAAGCGTGTTGGTGAATCTTTTCTAACAGCTGTTGTCCCTCTTGCTCGGAGACACATCGCATGAGTATTCCTCCAGGGCCCTTGTAGTAAAGGGTGTTGTCGTGGATGCAGTATCCTTTTGTGAGTGCCCAGCTTTCGCTGCTGGTGCCCTTCGCAATAGCTTGCAAGATTGGTTTTCGCCAGTCTGCGTCATCCATGTGTTCGTCGTCGCACGCATCTTCTGTCAATGCCGACGATGTTCGCACTTCGATGGAAATCCTTGCGGGGCACTTGTCTATGCTGACCTTAGATCCTAAGGTTGCTAGGGCGTCTGCGTGCCTGTTGTCTGCTCGGGGCTTGTGCTCGTACTTCACATCGCAGAATTGTTGCATCAGCTTCTGTACTAAGGTGCGATAAGACAGGAGGTTGATCTCCTTCAAACCATATTCGCCCGAGGCTTGCTTAACAATCAGCTTGGAATCTCCCATGACTGTTAAGTTGCTCACTTCCAAAGCTTTCGCCGCACGGAGCCCCACAATGAGAGCCTCGTATTCCGCTTCGTTGTTTGTGACTGCGAAGTTGAGCTTTGCGGACATCTGTATGACTTCCCCATCTGGCTTTGTCAAGACTATCCCAATGCCTCCGCCTTTCCGGGTTGACGAACCGTCGAAGTGGAGAGTCCAATAGGGCACGTCGATTGCGTAGATTTCAGGGCCTTCGAGCTCTTCTTCGATTACGGGCTCATGGCTGTTATCGGGGAACTGTGCCAACAGATCTGCTACCGCCTGCGACTTGATCGCTCGTGGTCGCACGCACGTGATATCGTATTGGGAAATGGTCATGTACCATTTCGCCAGTCTCCCTCCCGGAGTAGTGTGAGTTAGCAAGTATCTTATGGGGTCGCTCTTGGTGACCACTACTACTTTGTGTGATGCAAAATAGTGTTTCAACTTTTCTATCACAAAGAATAAGGCAAGGCAATGACGTTCGATGTCTGTGTACCTCGATTCAGCAGGCTGCACGATGCGAGAGATGTAGTAGATAGGCCTCTCTTGGCCTTCATACTCTTGAGCCAAGAGCGCTCCTATAGATCTCCTTGTAGATGTCAGGTATAGCAGAAGCGGTGATCCCATTTGAGGCGCGATCATTATCTTGGAGGACTTGAGTAAATCCTTCAGCTTTCCGAATGCGGCTTCGTGCTCCGGAGCCCAGTTGTACGCGGCGTCCTTCTTGAGAAGAGTGCTGAAACAGCATGTGATTTCGGCAATTGCTGGAATGAATCTCCGCAGATAGGATAGCTTTCCTAAAAATGTCTTCAATGCACTCTGATTATGGGGCGGCGTCATGCCAGTGATAGCTGATACTTTCGCGGGGTCGGGCTCTATCCCTTGGCGATGAACCACACATCCCAAGAATTTCCCTGATGTCACCCCGAACGCGCATTTCATGGGATTCATCTTCAGTTGAAAGCGCCTGCATCTATTGAACACCTTTCGCAGATCTGCGAGGTGGTCTGCTTCGTGCTTGGATTTAACCACCAGGTCATCCACATAGAATTCCACCTCTTTGTGCATCATGTCGTGGAATAGAGCCATCATGGCCCACTGATAGGTCGCGCCCGCATTCTTAAGACCGAACGGCATCACCGTGTAGTTGAATACCCCTACAGGAGTGATGAATGCTGTTTTCCGCGCATCTTCGGGATCCATCTTGATTTGGTTGTATCCGCTGAAGCCGTCCATGAAACTGAACATGCGATGACCCGCTGTCGAATCGATAAGCAAATCGATGTTGGGCAGTGGGAAATCGTCCTTAGGGCAGAAGCGATTGAGATCTCGGAAGTCCACGCAGATGCGGAGCTGTCCGTTCTTCTTCACCACTGGCACGATGTTGGCCAGCCATGTGGGATGATGATTCGGCTCTATGAACTTGGCATCTAGGAGTTTGACAATCTCCTGCTTGATCTTGACGTTAAGCTCCGGCCTGAAGCTCCTCGTGCTCTGCTTGACCGGTTTAGACCCGGGGATGATGTCTAAACGGTGCATGGTGATGCTTGTATCCAGACCTGGCATCTCATCATACTCCCATGCGAACACATCCTTGTATTCAGTTAGGAGCTGTAGCAGCCCTTGTTCTTCTTCGCTTGTGAGATCTGCGCTCAGGAAGACTGGTCTTTTCTTTTCCTCGTCCGGGCTGAGGAATACTTCCTTTAGCTCTTGCTTTTGCGGTCTTGGCCTGTCTTCCATGCATTCAGGCGCTTCTTTGAGTTTCTCGTTTGGAGCGTCCTGTGTTGGCTCTTCCGTCAGCGTAATTTGCTCGATTTGATTGATTTGCCCAGGGATATCCCCATGCCCGTGTGAGGACATCCCCGCGCACCTTCATATGCGGTAGCATTTCTTCCCATTGGCGTAGAAGCTCTCAATCTCCTTGCCCTCGGGGTCATGCTTTGCGATCCTCTTCAGAGTATACACGTTCTTTCGATGATATGCGATACGCGGCGCCTCCTCGCGTGTAGGCGGCTTTTCCTTGGCATCTTCCCTTGCCACCATTACTCCTGCAGGCGACTGGTCCTTGATGTCCTCCCAGAGAGGCAAAGGAGTAGGGTTGAATGGCCCGGGTGTTTGCTCGTCTGCCATCTCGGTGAACCACACCGCCTCGCTGAGATGTGCTTCGTCCAAGTTGAACGGGTTTGTCGAAGCCGGTATCTCCACTATTCTGTCGTTCCAGATAGCTTTCATAATCTGGTGAGCCGTCGAAGGGACTGCGTCGAAGCGATGAATCCAGGCTCGACCTATAATCATGTGGTATGTGGTGTTCGCGTCTATGACATAGAACTTTGCTGAGCACTTGATTTTGCCAATCTGAACGCCCAGGCGGATCCATCCGATCGTCATTCTAGAGTCGCTGCCGAATCCCACCAGCGGAGATGGACGCCTGACTACCTTATGTTCGGGGATCCCTGCTAGCCTCAGTGTGTGGAGCGGAACGACGTTGACCGCTGCTCCTCCATCGACGAACGCTCGTTTGAACTCGACGCCATTGATGATGGCGGTGACGTACAGAGGTCTCTGGTGGCTCGCATCCGTCTTCTTGTCGCTGGCAGAAAAGGTCATAATCTTTTCCGTAGAACGGGATGCTCTGATGACTTTCCCGTTGGAGACTACAAGGTCCTCCTCGTAGTCCTCTGCTATCCTCAAAATTGCTTTCGTCATATCGGTCCGGCACTTCTCGGAGAAATTCATCTCGTCGAAGAATTTGTTGAAGCCATGCGACCATTTCATGCGGTCGGCACGTTCATCCTCTGTGTCTATGCTATAGTCCTCGTCCTCATGGACCTCGGCGACGATGGGCAAGCCATCCTCTGCGACTTCTTCCAAGTCGACGATTGAGATCATGGCGACCTCTTTGCCCTTCGAGCCCGGTTCCGCATGCGCGGGAAGCGGGTTGTTGCGCACGTCCTTCCGGTGATCGCTGACGATGAGTTCGCCGTTCTTCATCTTCTGATCGAACGCGAACCTGAGTTTCTTGCACTCGGCGGTGGGATGCATGACCTTGCCGTGGTACTCGCACCACTTAGGGTCCCTCACCATCTCCTTGGAGGGTGTTTTCTCGAGTGGTGGCAGGACGCCGTCCTTGCGCCACTGTCTGCAGAGGTCACTTGCTTCCTCTACCGAGCATGGCAGAGGTGGTACATCGAAGTTCGCAACCTTCGCTTGTTTCTGGGGCGAAACTCTATTGACCTCAGCTTCGCGTCCCCGCTTGTAGCTAAACCTCCCGATCTTGTAAGTGGTGCCGCTCGCAGGTCGCTCTGGAGCGCTCTTCTTTTTCTGTCTCTCGACTATGGGCTCGATGTTCTTCGTGCATTCGATTAGCTTTGAAAACGTAGGTGTTTGCAAATTGATGAGCATACCTTTGTATTCATCTCGCATGCACTGCAGGCATATCTCTACGAGCCGGCTTTCAGGCATTGGATCTTTGCACTCCAAGGATTTCGCCCTGAATTTCTTGATGAAAGTGATTCCGTCCTCTTCGCGCTTCTGGTACATTCGCGAGAGATGGATCATCGTCACTTTTTCTTCCATCTGGAAGAACTTGGTATAGAACTTCTGGACCATGTCGTCCCAAGTCTTCACGGATCCGGCCTCCAATGTTCGGTACCATTTGTATGCTACGTTCCCAAGAGACTTTGGGAACTCTCGCATCAGCAGTTTGGGATCAGCTCCGTATGGACCCATGACATCAATGAAACGCATGACATGCTCATGAGCGTTTCCGTTGACGTCCTCGAACTTATCCCATTTAGGGGCCTTGTACCCCGCCGGGTTAGGCATGAGATAGATTTCCCGTGGAATGGGTGGATCGTTGTCTAGCTTTGGGATAATGGTATCCGCGAATGACTGATGAGCCAGAATAGTGTCCACGCGCTTCTGCAACGACGTCATGCATTCCGGAATGCTCCCCTCGGTAGTTGACGCAGGGGTTGTCGTAGGCGGTGGCGACACATACGCCGCCGGAGGGTTGGGAGCATACTGACCGCCCGCATTTCCCCAGATCATCGTTGGGGGAGGCAAAGGGTACTGCAGAGTTGGGTTGGACGCCAAAGCCGAGGGCTGAGGAGCGTGAGCGGCAGGAGGCAGCATCTGTGCCGTTGACCCCTGAACCGAAGGCAGCTGCGTAGCCGACGGTGGAGTCTGCAGATGAGGGTTGGGAGGTGCGGTTGACACTCCCAATCCTGGAGCGGTAGGGGTTCCTTCTTGAGAGATAGCGGCGGCTGGTGGAGGGTTTGGCGCAAGGGTACCCAGAACAGCCAAGATTTGTTCTAATTGCGCAGATTGAGCCTTGAGAGCTTTCGCCTGACTTTGGACAGTGGCATCCAAAGACTCTAACGTCGGTGCCTCGCCGGGGGTCGTTGGAGTACGGCGGGTCTCGTCTCCCGAGGGAGTTTCGGTGGAAGGCGATCGGTTACTGACATCATCCTCCTGAGACATGGTTGCTTTTGTTGGTAAGTTCACGTCGGGTTCACCAAAATGTGCACAAGAGATTCCGGCGGGGAGACCTCCGTGTGCACCGTGTGTAGTGGATCAAGGATCGCACAGGAAGAGTGGGGTTGTGTGTAGGGAGAGAGTAAGGCAGTAGCAATGTCTGAGAGAGAGACAGAGGTTTGGCAGAGCTTCCGCGTATGGCAGTCTGTTCTCCTTTGTATGGAAAGGTTGACGATCTATATATACTGGAGAACATGACCGTTGTAGTGTGGTTAATGCGCCCATTAATGGCGGCTTAATTAGCTTAACCATAACGGCACGTTCGTCCGAGTATATAGGGACCGTTACAGCACGTGGTGCGCGAATACCGGAACCGTTACGAGGGCCGGGTTTGACCGGATTGACCGGGTTTATGGAGCTCGTGCCATAAATCTCTCAAAACAGTTACTAAAGGTCGCGTGCGGGCTTGGCTCGCACGCGACAGGGCTTACTCTAGCCTCCAAACCACTAAGTCCCTACAAGTCCCGTGCAGTGGTATGCGAGGGCTCTGTCTCGCAGCCCCCACATGGATCAGCGCGGCTGGTGATCCAGTGTGTACGGAGCACAATATGGTGTGCTGGATGGCTGCCACGTGGCCAAGATCTGTCATGTCAGAAAGCAGTATCTACAGTTTGTTAATGAGAAAATACAACTTTCCTAATTCCATCTTTCTCTCTCTCTACGGTTTCTATTTCTCTGTATGTTCATATTCCGAATACAGCATGTTACGTGCCGCATTTTCTAAGAGCAAGTTTATCCATTGGACTTTTATGGTAGGGCTAGAGGGAGTTTGGATAATAGATCGGTGCGTATGCTCTTTAGATGGTTAATCTTTTATGAAATCAGCAATATCGTTGTGTGTACATATTTTGATGCTCCCTCTTGCAAAAAAAGAAATAAAGGTAGGGGCTCGCGGCATAACTCTCGTGACAAATAGTTTGTATGTTGTGGTAGCTGCCGCCTTGACAAACCAAAAGATGGTAGTTTTTAAACTTTCTTTCATAAATTAAAATATTTAGAAGTGAACTTCTTTCAGGCTAGTTAGTTGACAGCTCACATGCGCCGATTGATTGAGTCGCAATTTAACCCATCTATTATATCCTCGGCAGATGGTGAGGGTAGGATAGGCAATATTCAACCCGACGACACAAACTCGACCTGAAGTTAGCGGGTTAGCGTCGACATGAACCCACAACGGGTAAAAACAAATCGACCCAAAAGAAAGAAATAACCGAGTTTTAGTGTCAATCTTCACAGCCGAAAAGGTGACCCGTTTCAACTCACTTAACACACATATAATTTTCTTTTTGAACGTTTACCACTTTCTTAGTAAAGCATAGGCGTAATGCTAACAATATCCGTTTCGGCACGACGACACGATACAAACCCGAAATGAAGATAGTGGTTTAGGTTAACTCGAACCCGCAACTGAAGAGAAACAGGTCGACCCAAAAATGACAAGAAAATAAATGTGTCGACTTCCGATCAATCTATTTTTATCCAGCACGATTCGACCCAATTCATAACCCGACGAGTTGACTCGAACTGCGAGACCCATTGCCAAGCCTATGTGGGAGGGGAGACCCTTATGTTGGGAATTGGGTTTCATTTCATTTAAGAAAGGAGGGTAGGATGGGGATATGAAGAGTAAGAGCGAGGGCAAAAGAGTCACTGATCGGATGGCGTGCTAAACGGCATAAAGGTCCTTGGAAAGTCTCTGAATCCACCCTGTAACTGCACAGTCCTCTTTTCTCTCTCTCGCGCATTGCATTTTTTTGCAGTGGTAGACGAGTAGAGTACTACACTAGACTACAACGCACTTTCCTCCTCCCAACCCAACCTCTCTCTTCTTCTTCTACACAGACTCCATAGAGACTAGAGAGAGAGAGACAATTACTGTTGGAATGCAGGTATCATCATCATTCATATTTACAGAGAGAGGAGAGAGAGAAGGTCTCTCGAGATTTGCACCCAGCTCTGTTGAGATCTTGGCGGATCAGAGGGTGGATTAAAAGCAAAGGCGGCGAGAATTTAACGCGGTCCTCCCTCTAGAGGAGTAAAATTGGTTGGTGGGTTTGGTGTCTCCTATTCTATTACCCACCCATCATCAATGTCATCGTAAAGAGAAGAAGAAAGAAGCCTCTTAGTTATGGTGTTACTTTTTGCTACTTGAAACGAGAAGTTTCTGGTTCTGGGTTTGGTTGTGGTGGTGGTGGGAGGCAGAGATTAACGCTTGCTTCTTCTCCTTTGCCGTTGTTTGTTTCTGCTCTGTTTCAGATACCAGATTGTGGGTTTAGGAGGGTTTTTGGTGGGCCTCTCTGGTCTGTTTCTCCTTCCCACACTGTTGATTGAATACACATCAGAGGTTGGGAGGTATTTACAGAGGAAAGATGAAGTTTATGAAGCTGGGTTCAAAGCCTGATGCGTTTCAGAGCGATGGGAATTCCATTAGGTAACTGGGTTTTTTCCTTTTCTTTCCTCACATTGCTGATTTTCAATTTCTAATTCTTCATATACAAACAAACAAAATTGACCTCTCTGTTTTTCCTGTTTCTGTTTGGTTCCAACATTGTCTCTATTACTGGTACTCTCTACAGTGTTTTGCTTCTCTCATGTCTGTCAATCTTCAATCTTAGTCATCTAACCTCACCACAATTCCAAATTAGAAATCTAACCTCCGAGGAAAAAGGCAAACATCTTTGCCTCTCACAAATGGAGGGTAGATGCCCAATTGAGCAAGGTTATAAAACAAAGAAGAATTTGGGAGAATGTTTTAGTACAAATTTTTCGTATTTCTGTAGCTGCAATTTTTTTGGGGTTATGAATCTTTCTTGATATGTTTCATGATGAGAACAACAAAGCTATCTATATACTACTCCCTCATTTCCTCCAGGTTCTTCAAAAGATTATCTGAGTATTATTTGGGTCTAGCGATTTAGTTAGCACAACGATGCAATAATTTGGTAATATTTTTTGGTGTCGCACTACAATACCATAAAAAGTTACTAAATTCTTGTTTTAATTTGCTAACGAAATCGCTAGGCGCAGATAATACCCGAATATTTTTTGAAGAACACGGAGGAACGGAGGGAGTATACTATATATAAATCCACTAGTTTCCTTTTAAGTATGGAATGTCATATCTCAATGGGAGTTAGGGTTTGGACTTGGGGAGTATGAAATTGACCAGATGTTGATGAAGTGGTATTGTGATTTTGCCCAACTTGGGGGGTGGGTGATGGTCCAATTGTGGTAAAAAGTCAGACAAGCTGGGCCTGAATCCTGATGGCCAGTGACTTTAATTATCAAGGGCATACATTTCTTTCCATGATACTCCATGATAGATTCATTGGACCACCTGCAATTACTTTGCTATAACCCAAGCAATGGACCATTTAGATAAGATTGTGAATTTCAAGAAATGGGAATTATCACAGGATTTTTGAGTATTAAGCCGAAAAATTGCTAATAAAATAAGCCATTAGATAACTGTCCCAAAACCAGTGATTTAGTAGTCTTTAACATCATCGTCCATGTCTTCTGTGCCGACAGAACATGAGAAGTAGTAATATAAATTATCTTTGCGAAGATGGGTACTGAAAGACATAGATGGAGATATATATACGATTTCACACTGGTTAAACTTCTATTTGCAATTGTCTCTTATTCTTTCTTGAGCTCCAAAAATGTTCAATATCCTTATAGCATCACCTGAACCACCACAACTTTTCCGCCGCAGATTCCCACGTATAAGAAAAAGGAGGGTTGGCACTCTCAGTAGCATCCATTGTTCTGACTCCCAACTAGCAAAGCACAACATGGCTTCTAAACCCTTAGATATTATAATTTAAAATTCTTGATATATGCCCGGTTTCTATACTGCAGCGCACATTTTGATTGTACTTATAAAGAATTATGGGGTTCCACCTCAAAGCTGGTTTTCTGTATTCCATTCTTGCAGTACCTTGATCAATGGAGTATCACACAGCATCATTCAGTTCAGTAGCATCTGATTCCGAAGCAGAATACAGAGAAATAAGGCATGAAAAGTCGCATTTTGTCCAACTAACTCTTGTTATGCTAAAAAACCTGAACTTTTCTGGAAGAAAGACTGATAGTAAGGCCTTTTGTTTGGGCCGTCTTGCCAAATTATACTTTTTCATAAAAAAAGTAAATTCTCAGTAAAGTCTAAATCTATACAGAATGCATCTAATATGTTAAGAGCTTCAAAATCTTGACAAGTGTAGAGGGTTCAAGTTAAACCAAGCTTCAAAATCTTTCTTATCCTTTCTTGAGCTCCAAAATGTTCAATATCCTTATGCAGCACCTGTTCCACCACAATTTTTCCCCAAGATGGGTGCCATCCGAAGGATAGCAGCCGCAGATTCCCACATATAAGAAAAAGGAGAGTTGACACTCTTAGTAGCATCCATCCTGATTTTTTGTTTTCCATTCTCATAGTTCCTTGATCGTGGAGGATCACACAGCATCATTCAATAGCAGATGATTCCAAAGCCGAGCATAGAGAACTAAGGCATGAAAAGTCACACTTTGTCCAACTTCCTCTTGTTATGCTAAAAACCTGAACTTCTCTTGAAGAAAGACTGATAGGAAGGCCTTTTGTTTGAGCCGTCTTGCCAAACTTTTTCTTTTTTCATAGTAAAATAAATTTTAAGTAAAGTCTAACCTATATCGAGTGCATCTAATATATTAAGTGCTTCAATATCTTGACACATGTAGAGGGTTAAAGTTAAACCATTCCCTTTTTCACAGTAACTGAAGCCCTCCAGACATATGGTTAGAATCCTTTGTCAGCACATCATATCTTCTCACTTCTCTGAATTCTATATTGCCGTCCAGTGGAGGTGGTGCAAGTTTCTTTGGGTCTACGAAATGTGTCTAGGGACTTAAAGTGGGGATAAACCGGTCAAATTGGGTGGGAGGTTAGAATGGCAAAAGATGAAAATGCTTTACATGGAGTAATAAATATAAGAGGGTAGTTAGGCAGCTAAATAGATAAAAGAATGGAAGTATTAATTAGTTACCATGTTCCCAGAAAACTTATTTCTGACACTTTGTCACATGCCTCTCACATGATCAGTCAATAAATGTGCGTAAACCCAGATCGCAAACCGACTTGAACTTGGAGGGTTCAACCAGAATCAATCACGAATGGCAATTTTGATAGCATCCTCAAATCGTGGGGTCTAGATAGATTTATGCTGGTGTATTGGTCGTCTACATTAGACTTTTTTTTCTGTTCAAACACATTGGGCATAATTTGTTCGTCGCTAACGACTAACCTCAAGCAGTCGACATTTGTGTGGTCCATTACATACTGATTATGATACATATTGCTCATTATTGCCTCATATTGCCTTCTTTTTAAACATTTGCTATCCTATACTGAAGTTTAAATCTTCCTCTTCTTCTTCTTCTTCTTCTTCTTCTTCTTCTTCTTCTTCTTCTTCTTCTTATTTTTTTTTTGGGTAAATAGTTTAAATCTTCTTTCTCTTCTCACTTCTCATTGGATTCTAATAATATGTTCATCCTATTCATGCAGGTATGTGTCCTCTGATCTGGCGCCAGATGTTGTTGTAAATGTTGATGATGTGAAGTTTCACCTTCATAAGGTACGTCCTTGTGCAACTCTTTGGTTTTCTCTGTATTGCATATCCTTTAATCCCCAGAGACAACAACCCATACTTAAATCGCGGTTAACGATTTGATCACCCCACCCCCTCCACAAAAAAAAACTTAAATAAGAGGTCATTCTCCATGATCTTGAAAGTATCTCGGCTAAAGCTCTTCAACTTTTGATTTGACGCCACTCAACATCGCACCCACGGTCCAATTTCTGGAGTGTTGCTATGGAGTAGCATTCGGAATCTGTTAAACAGATCTTTGTCAGGATTCTCTTCCTAGTAAAATTGTGTTCTATGTATCTCAGTAACAACTACGGCCTTCTATCAACATACTGAGGAACACCAAAAATGCTCTGACAGCGACTCTGACATCCTTAAAAGAACTCTGGAAACCATTGTTAATAAATTGGCAACCATAAGTTCACATCTGGTAGTAATATATCTACAATTTCTACAGAGAACACTGGTGTTTGTGAGACCTAAGGGGGGTAGGAAGTTGCTCAGTCTAGCCACTGCTTCCTATTATATTATGTCCCATCCCCACTTTGAGTGAGTTTCATTGGTTAAGTTGTTAAACCCGAATAACTACAACTCTTTCTAAGATTTCTCTAAATCCCTGCATCAAGTTACTTGTCCGGGTCGCATGGAAACTCTTGCTTCATTCTGTGACCATAGACATTATTAATCTACTACTAATCATACCTAAAGACACCCTTTGCAGTTTGTTTAGTGGCCACATTTGCAAATTTCAAATGATAATTTAGACCTGGGATTTGAAAATATGCTGCCCAGTTAAATTGTGACGATCTTTACTTGACAAGACTACCTGTTTGTTGTTTGGGCACTTCAATCAACCATGTGGCCCAAGTTCATTAATTTCGAGCTGAACAAAATTGCTCTACCCTTCAAATTTTGGTGCTGCTTGGGTCTTCTTTTTTAAAGATAATATTTAGTTTTTTTTTGAAGAATTATTTTGATGTTTGAAGATTTATTTGATACCCTGTCTGATATTAAACAATTGCAGTTTCCACTCTTATCCAAGAGCTATCTCTTGCAAAAGCTTATAGTGAAAGCCAACGAGGAATCTTCTGATGAAATTAATTTGGCCGACTTCCCCGGCGGGCCAAAAGCCTTTGAAATCTGTGCCAAGTTTTGCTACGGCATAACAATCACCCTCAACCCATACAATGTCGTGGCTGCCCGATGTGGAGCCGAGTATCTGGAAATGTCAGAGGACGCTGACCGGAGTAATTTGATTTACAAAATCGAGGTGTTTCTCAATTCCAGTGTTTTCCGCAGCTGGAAAGATTCCATCATTGTCCTCCAGACTTCCAAATCTCTCCTCCCATGGTCTGAGAATCTGAAGGTAGTCGGCAGATGTATAGATTCCATAGCATCTAAAACATCTGTAGACCCTTCCAACGTCAACTGGTCTTACACATATAACCGCAAATTAGCAGCAGAACCAGATAATATTGTTGAGGATGTGATGAGGTTGCAGGAAAAAGCTCTAACTGTTCCAAAAGATTGGTGGGTTGAAGATATTTGCGAATTGGACATTGACCTCTACACGCGTGTTATGACCGCAGTGAGATCAAAGGGAAGGATGGACGGAAATGTGATTGGAGAGGCACTGAAGACATATTTAATGAGATGGTTGCCGAATTCTGTTGATGCTTTTGCTTCTGAAGCTCATAACATCAGGAACAAAGCTTTGATCGAAGCAATCATTGGTCTGTTGCCTTCAGGTATTGACGTCGGTTGCTCATGTAGCTTCTTGCTAAAGCTTTTGAAATTTGCTATTCTTGTTGGTGCTGATGACACGCCGAGGGAAGATCTGATTCAGATAATCAGCTTGAAGTTGGACGAGGCATCGGTTAACGACCTGTTCATTCCCACAAGACAGCCTGAAGAAACAACTAAATACGACGTTGAATTAGTGATTTCCCTTGTGAAAAGGTTTATGATGCATGAGAAGAGTAGCTGGGATTTGGGTGTTGCTGAGAAGAAGGAGAAATTCGCGAGTGATTTGGTGTTGGGGCGTGGTTCATTGTTGAATGTTGGTAAACTGGTTGATGGGTATCTCGCTGAAGTTGCCACGGATCCAAATCTTGCCCTCACTAGCTTTCTTGAACTGTCGCAGTCAGTTCCAGAATCTGCAAGGCCAATTCATGATGGGTTATACAAGGCCATAGACGTCTTTCTGAAGGTAATCTTTCTCTATCGGTACTAAAAAGTACTACCACTCCGTCCAGCTCTTTCTCCCTAAGCTGACTTTTTGACTCGTATCTGGGTCACTTAGACCAGCTGATTTGGATAGCAAAACGATGCAATTTTTTTATAATTCTTTCACCCTGTTATAGAGCAACTTTTACTCTACAACACCATAATAAGATTATCAAAAAATTGCATCACTTTGCTGTCCAAATCGCCGGGTCAAAGTGACCCAGGGAGTAGTGAAAAAAGTCTAATTGGGGAGAAAGAGCTAGGACATAGTGGTACCTCTGTTTCTCCTGAATCTTCTCAGTTGACTTTTGAGGTCACTTTGACCCAGTAATTTGGTTAGCAAAACGATGCAAGAAGTTTTTTTCTGAATTTCTTAAGTTGACTTTTATCCTTTTGCTAACCAAGGGTCATAGTGACCCTCAAAAGTCAACTGGGAAGATTTAGAAGAAACAAAGGTAGTATGATTTATATGAATTGTCTTGAACATGCTCTGACTGATGGTTATTCAGGAGCATCCGGAGTTACCAAAAGCAGACAGGAAGAAGATTTGTGGCTTAATAGATGTGAAAAGGTTGACAATGGACGCATCGATGCACGCGGCACAGAACGAACTCCTCCCTCTGCGACTCGTCGTGCAAGTTCTCTTCTTCGAGCAAGTCAGAGCAGCTTCTGGGTTACAAGGCCTGAGCCGCGACAGTTCGCGTTCCACAGTCAGAACAGAGGACTGGGAAAAGCCTCCCCAGGAAGAAGACAGGTCCCTGAGGAAACAGATGGAGCGCATGAAGATGGCAGAAGTGCCCAGAAATGGTAAGTTGATCAAGAAAGGAAGCAAGAAAGCAGGAAGTGCAATACAGTTGTTGCCGTCCAGGTCGAGGAGGATCTTCGACAAGCTGTGGACGGTCGGCAAAGGGGGAGAGAACAAGAGCTCCGAGACGTCTGCGAGTTCTCAGAGCCCAACTTCAATGATTCAAGGGGAGACTAAGTCTTTAGGTGGCTCATCATCCAGGCAAAGGAGGTATTCCATATCTTGAAACGGGGGATCCAAGTGCAGTTAACTGGAACTAGAGGGGGGTTTCTGTACAAAATTGTAGGGATTTTACTGTAGGGGGAGAAGGGGTTTTCTCAGTTTCCTGGAATGTTTTATCTATGTTGATTGATTTATTGTACCTGTTGTCTGGTCTCCACTGTACCATTTACATTTGAATCTTGTTTATGTATATCAGTTTCAAGATTGATTTAAACTAGAGTGAAAATTAGGCTATTCATCTCTTCTAGAACTGCACTTTTGCTTAAATATGTTAAGTATTGGTACACTACCTTAAAAAATTAGACAAATATGCGAAGTGGTATGCAGTGGCTGAGCTACTAAGGGGTGGCAATTTCACCCTGACTTTTTTAAAATCACAATTTTGCCACTTGAAAATGGATAGTGTCACATTAAGCCAACAGTTTTGAAGAGGAGATAGTACATGCCATCATGCAGATCCCAGTGTCTTGGAGTGATCAAGATGACTAATTAATACGAAGGCCTTATGAAAATCTGGGGTTTATTCAGTCAAGTCAGCCGTAAGCATTGCAAACAAGACTAGAGGTAAAAGTTGCTCTTCAACTAAAGCTTCTACTTCTTTTAAGTTCCTTAAAGAATACTGGAATTTTCTGTGGAAGTCCAAGATTCCACCAAGTTTGAAAGTCTTTTGGTGGAAAATCAGTAATGAAGCAATGGCTTTGAAAGCCATGCATCTGCTCTCATGGCTGAATCTCTAGCTTTGAGATTGGCAATTTGGAAAGTGAATCAGAGAAGGGATGTTCAATGCAGCTTTGAAGTGGACAACCAGATACTTGCAAAATGTGTTGCAAACAGAGGTGGTAGATGGGAAATTGATTCTATAATTAAAGACTTGACTCTAAGCCTGTGTAATACTTCTAACAGAGTAATATGGATCCCAAGAAGTGCAGGAAGCAGCTGAAGCATTGACAAAATCAGTTAGGAGTGAAAGGGAATTGTTAGATAGAAAGGAAGCAAAGTTTAGATGAGTGGTAGAGGAGGAAAACAAGCTCTGCAATGTTGAATCTTGCTCTTAATGAAATATTTTTGGACCACTTTTTTTTACCTCTATGATCACATTTGACCAAAAATACCTTTAACAAATACACAATTTTTTCACTAGTACCTTTAAAAAGTACATCAATTTTCTTTTTCCCCGGCTGTTTCAGTTTTCTGGCTCCGACACTGGTCGTATGCGCCTTTCAGTCAAGCCGGCGGAGGAGGTAATCGACTTGGACCTGTTTAGTGAGGGGAATGACCCATTCCTCATAAAGGCGAGAGACAACGAAAGGATCAACTTTGTAGCTTCTACTGCTCTCGTTTCCACCGAGAGTCACTTCTTGCCCAAACACCATTGCTTTTTTCTCAACTCTCTTCCTAACCATGTCTTCCACATCCTTAAATGTCAATAGTTTCATTAGAGCATCTCTATCCTGCAAAAAGGTCGTGAACCCATAAGCATTGTGGAATGCGTCGTATCAGTGAGACGACAAGGTTTCATCCAAACCTGAGCGCGAATAGCTGGTCCATAGTCGTCTGAAGAGTCCCTGAATTTAACCTCGGCTACAAATTTCCCGTAATGGATTCTTCTGGAAAGAACCTACATTTAAGGAACAGCTTTTCTAGTTTATACAGTGGCTGCTAATTCTTTCCCAGGAAATGCAAAATTACCTGCAAACACTGGAGATCAGAAGCTGCGGTTTGAACATAGTTACCGTCATCACCAGCTGGAACAAATAATGGGAGTAACTGGTTGAGGTACATATCTCGTATGATGGCATTTATATTGATCAAGGACCCTGCAGGATGCAAGAACTACACCTGAGATCAGTAGCGGTAAGAACTATACTACTCATTCTGATGAATTTGAAATAGAAAGCTAAGAGAAATTTGGCCACTTACTTTTTGACAGTTACGCGGTTGTACTAGTGGAGGTGGCAACTTGTTGGGGAAGAATGGATTCTCCTCTTCGCTCTCGTATCTACCAAGCTGTGTAACATGTCAATTTATGTTCAAAATAATCGTTCGTAGAACACTTCGTGTTGAGCAGCAATGGTTCTTGGTATCACTAAGAGTGTTCCAAATAATGAAATTTACAGAAGAATCCATGAAATGCTGATTTTACCCTACATTCTCCCTCAAAACATTGTTTGGAAAATGTAAAAACAATTTTCTGATTCTTCCATTAAACAGTCCATACTACGTCTGGTGTATTTCTCCTAATTGTTTCCAGTATGACTTTTGAGGGTCACATTAACCCGGTGAATAGTGAACTGGGAACAATTAAGAGAAGCAGAATAATACTAGTTATGAATACATAAGTCGATGTTAAAGCCAGTTTGAGAAATGCTGCGGCGGAGCAGGAAGCTGCAATGTGAAAAGCACTGTGAGCAAGTTGTTATGAATTTAAGATAAAATGTTGTTAGGAATATTGTGTAAAAGCTACGGTGAAACGTAGATCCTGCGATTTCATTTTTGGTAAAATAACCATGAATCTACTTCGAGAGGGTAAAATGACAAACTTATAACACACAGAGTTCCATAAATATTAACATTTTTCAGATTTGAAAGGTTTATATTGGTTGTAAAAGAACTAATTAAAATGAAAAACATATCCCCTTACTCTCTGAAAGCTACTATGCTTTTCCAAAACATGCGGCACGACACTAGAAACTGTCCGAAAAGTCATTTTTCTTCCCAAACATAGTACAAACTGCTCAGAAAGACGCAGCAGAAGCATCCCAAGACAGGCTCTAACAATGTTGTAGTCAAAGAATTCTATAAAATATTTTCTGAATTGGTGACTTATCAATTGTTTTCACGTGATCGGATCCTAACAAAATTGGTTATCTCAGATGAGATGTTCTTAAACAAAGGGGTTCACGGGGGTAACTAAATTGGAAAGAAGTTACCTTGGATTGAAGAGCTTCGGTCTCTGCAACGACCCAATCGACCATGGAATCACCGGCGGGGAGACGTTGATGGTACACAGGGGAGTTGACGGGGTAGTTTGCCCTCTCGATCATGCAGAAAACGATGGTATCTTCTTGGCGAATCAGGCTCTCTCGCACAGACTCTAGCGTGAACGATGTTGCCGATGAATCCGTGCAGACCAATCCGTTACAGGAAACTAGAAGAAGCACTGGAATTGCAAAAGGCGCCAGTAGAATGGATAGAGGACACCGATTGCTATCCCAATATCTCATTTTCTACTTGGAGGTTGAAATTAACTTGCTGGGGTTCTTCAATTCTACATCACCAGAACCAGAGCAACCACACATACACTATTGTGAGAGAAGACTGGAGAAAGATCAAAGCATGTGAAAAGGATTACTGGTTGACCTTTGCAATAATGCATTGAAAAGTCAACCAAGACGACTCTGGCAATATCACTTGTTATTTGATTGTGAACTGAAGAATAACAAGTGAAATGTATTCAACCCAAGACGTCTTCATCTTTTTAGACAGCGAAAAGATTGTTGGACAAAATATTCAAACCGGTTGGTAGGAGCCAGTTTCGTACTACATTCACAGTTTGACATTTTCTTCTCGTAACCGGATCACTTTGACCCGGTGATTTGGATAATAAAACGAAGCATTTTTTTTTTTGTAAAGTTTACTCTACAACATGATGCAAATATTATCAAATCACTGAATCAAAGTGACCAATGAATAGTGGTTTAAGTGTATTCCAAAAAAAAAAAATGAATAGTGGTAAAAATAAGAAATGTGAAGATTCAGAGAGAGCAAATGAAGTACCAGTGTCAGTTCAGACTTTCGTTTCATGACTAAATACTAAAATTTCAATCACTTGTTCAGTTCTTGCTCATGACTGCTTTTCCTGAACAAGTATCTTGTTCAAGTGCTAAAGACTCCGTTGCCCAAGTTATCACCAGTGTTCAAACCCCGGGGCACATTGCAATGTAGCTTACTAGTTTCATTTCTACTGAGATGTTCTATATATGGCAAAAAAATAACTGCTTTCCCAATAGAACAACAACAGTACCTTTGCTTCATGTTTATGATCATTAAAGGAAGATAGAAGCTTAAAACACAACATTTACAGGGGATGACGATCTTTGATTGATGTTATAAGGTTTCAATCAAGACGGCAAAGGAGGTACTCGACTTGAACCTGTTTGGTGAGGGGCATAACCCATTCTTCATAGAGCCGCGAAACAATGGACGGATCAACTTTATAGTTTCCTTTATCGACAGTTTCAGCGAGGGTCACTTCTTGCCCAAAAACCATTGCTTTCTTCTCAACTCTCTTCCTAACCATTTCTTCCACATCCTTGAATGTCAACAGTTTCATTAGAGCATCGCTATCCTGCAAAACCGTAAGAAACTGTTGAAAACCACCAAACTAATATCCAGGACTAAGAATCAACTATAAAGGATATTTCATAAGTGAAACTGAAATCAACTACCGTCCTTTTGTAGTTTGTTTTTCACCATTTTACACAGGGACAAGGACTGGACCAGGTAACAAGTGTGGAAAATGCACTGACTCGTTCTATAAACACATCCTATGTCTATACATCTCATGTTTTATTTGAGTTTCTAACCCTCCCGTTCTATGTTTCTGCTTCTTGAACCTATGTTCTCGTATATACACTTCTTAGAAGTTTCATACTTCATGTCTCAGACCTGTTACGTGCTTACATAGGTTAAATTTATTAGGTCAACATCAATATCAATACTAATATACCACAACCATTATGGCATATTGCCATCTTACAGCAGAAAATGATCCGCATATGCATTATTAGAAGTTCTCGCATTATGTTGGTTAAAAGATGGGAATTGTTTGTAAAACTATTGACATCCATGGCTTCCTCCTGACCTCCTCTGTTGTGTGGTTGCTTAAAAAACCAAGTCTCTTTCCATATTCATCTTCAACGAAGTTTTAAAGCATCAATACGGCAATTGCATGGTTTGCTTTCAACTGTATGGATGAAATAAATCATCCGTGAACATGCAGGTTCTTAAATCTCTCTATAAAGAAGAAAATGGAGAAATTGGCATAGCTTTCCGACCTATGGAAGCAAAATAGATTCATCTATCTTCATTTTGCCAAACTAAGCTGTGAAAGGAGAAGAGGTGGTTATCAGTAATACCCGAGCGCGAATAGCTGGTCCGTACTCTTCTGGGGCGTCCCTGAACTTAACCTCTGCTACAAACTTCCCATAGTGAATCCTCCTAGAGATGGCCTACAAGGGGCATTGAGTATTTGAGCTTAAAAGGTTAGACAAAAGCCGGTTGCGCACATTCATGGAAGATTCATTATTTGGAAGGAAATTTACCTGGAGACATTGGAGATCAGACGCAGCAGTTTGTACGTAGTTTCCGTCATCACCGGACGGAACAAACAATGGGAGGAATTGTTTGAAGTACATATCCCATATGGTGTTGTTTATGTTAATGGAGGACCCTGAAGGATGCAAGACCTATACCTAAGATATTAGAAGTAGAGAAAGACGAAAATCTATTTCAATGCATACGGAAATAGAAAGAAATTTCGTACCTTCGGACGTTTGAAAGGGGGTACTGGGACAGGTGGAAAATTACTGGGGAAGAAAGGATTTTCTTCTTCACTCTCGTATCTACCGAGCTGTAACAACATGGTCGAAAAGTAGTGAGTATAGGAAGATAGTATGTCAGTCCGCAATCTTTGCAGAGCAGAAATTACCTCTATCATGTTCATATGTGAAGTACAGAATGCACAAAAACAACGCTGTGGAGGGGAAGTGCTATCATACCTTATGTCTATGAGCCGTGAAAACAAAAAAAATTATAACTATAAGCCGTGAAAAATCTTTCTTTGTACATTGATCCGTGCAAAGAACAAATCTAAAACCACTTTCAGCAGCTGCCTTACATAACATGGGAAAAGAGTGAGGAAATTTAACATATTCATGCATTTGGTCTAATTTGACATCTGTTCTTGGCTTCCCTTGTCGCTTTAATTTTGTTTGAAATGGTTTCATCTCATCCGTCATTACTAATGAATTTCTAACAAGTCTCTACTTCATAAGAACATTTAAACAGTTCACTGTTGGATGATTAGTGTCAAACTACTCATCCTTTCTCAGGTTTTTACAGCCACCCACACATGGTACCGGAAACCGCTAAATGTGAGGAGTAGTCGAAATAGGTAAGGAGTTGGTGCAGTAAAAATTGATTCTTATTTTCGTTAATGCGGATACAAGAGAGGGATTATTCTGATCAATTGTGTCCCAGTTATATCAATTCTCAGAATACGTCAAGCCAACACCTCTTTGAATCTTTGATGGTTGTGTGACCTCTCTAATAACATAAATGCCCTTTTAGGGTTTGCAAAGAAAGTGGCAAAGACAAGTTGTGTACTGAATTATAAGAGCATCCAGAATAGTGTAATGTGCTACTTAGCTATATATTTTGCCGAATTCTATTTTAGTCGGTGAACATTTCATATTTTGCTCCAGCAGTACTAGTCAATTTTCATCATTTTTTTTTACAAATTGTACTAGTGTTTAAAATTAAATTGATTTCCTTAAGAACGTGTGAGAAATTTTAGGAGCTACAAACGTGGGAGAAAAAAATGGATAAACAATTTGGAGAGCAAAATATGCTTGCTAGATGTGGCGAGCAAAAAATATGAGACCAAAGTAACAAGTCAATTAGAGCATATCCAATAAGTTATTCATATAGCGGTTTTTAAAATATAAATAAGATGGGAAAAATATTGTCTCCAATAGGCTCTCTTCTGCTCATTATTTTAGCGGATAGTTATCCCGCTCTCTACATATAACGAGGCGTATCAATAACTTTAAATTTTTTTTAACAATATTCTTAGCGGTTATGTCCTGAATTCCTTAAAAGTCTCTTACAAGAAATGCCACATGTTATTTAGCTAATCATTTTTTTTTCCAAATTTAGCTAACCATTTAAATAACACTATTGGATCATTAACTAAAATTTTACAATATCTAAAATAAAAATGTTAGATTTTCATCAAATTATAAATAACTTTTAGCTCGTACTATTGGAGATGCGAGTTTACTGCACTCATATTTCCACAAATCTCGCTCTCTATTTTAGAGATAACTTCCGGATTAACTAGTCATGTTCAAAGTCTTTTCCAACAAGAAAATCATCCCTACATTTTCTCCGAACTTTTATACTAGAGAGGATGCTACCGCATATAGCATCTCCAATAGGTCATCTATATATCGGTTATTTTTAAAATATGAATAAGATGAGAAAAATGTTACCCCCAATAGACTCTCTACTCCGCTCTTTATTTTAGCGGATAGTTATCCCGCTCACTATATTTGAAGAGTCGGATCAATAACTTCATACTTTCTTTAACCATGTTTTTAGAAGTTATGTCCTAAATTCCTTAAAATCCTCTTGCTGGAAATATTGAGAATGCGCCGCTCGTTATTTAGCTAAGAATTTAACTAACACTATTGGAGCACTTACTTACAATATCTAAAATAAAAATGTTTGATTTTCAGCAAAATATAAATAACTTTTAGCTACTAGTACTGGAGATGCTCCAACACTCCTATTTCCACAAATGTCGCCTCTCTATTTTAGAGATAATTAACTAACTAGTCTACTGTGGATGCTCAAAGTCTTGTCCAAAAAGAAAATCATCCCTATATTTTCTCCCAGCTTCTAAACTAGAGAGGATGCTACCAAACCAACCAGAGTTGTCTACTTGCCAAACCAATGAAAAGAGTGTGTGCCCAAATTTTCAAAATTTTCTTTTTTCCGAAGTGACTAGTACTAGTAGTAGTAGTAGTGGTAGAGTACCTTAAACTGAAGGGCTTCGGTGTCCTTGACGAGGCAATCGACCAGAGAAGTAGGTTGATGGTAGATGAGAGAATTGAGAGGGTACTTTGCCCTCTCGATGATGGAGAAAACGATGCTGTCCTCCTGCCGTATCAGACTCTTTCTCACCGACTCCAGGCTCAGTCCACCGCCAGAGGAGGATAAATTGCTGCTTCCGGCTAATTTCTCCATAGTAATAGCCCCAATTCCAGTCTCTCTCTCTCTCTCTCTCTCTCTGGTATCAGAAATCGATTGAAGAACAATTCTATTACAAAATTAGTTTGGACTGAGAATTGATAGTGTGATAGAAGAATGCTTTTCTCAGGGAAAGAAATAAAGAATGGTATAAAGCTGTTTAAACATGTCCGTTGCTTCACGCGTTTGGAAGACCGTGTTTGGAGTTTGCGTTGTGGGTCAAACAAGGAAGAAAGTGCTTATCAACTAAGCTACCATCTTCAACAGCATCGATCAAGCTAAAAAGCCAGCTCATCCATAACCAACCACCGGATGATACTTCATATTTATCCATTACTAGTATGTAAATCACCTAGAGCGGGAGCCGGAGCGAGAACGGAAGCGGGGTGCAAAAGCAACAAATTTTAGAAATATTGTATTTGAGAGCATCACGACAGCGCATAGATAAATTATAGTTTATATATAATTTTATTTATAAGCATATTATACACTGGACTTGTGTGTAATGTTGATTAGGTGAAAATAACTGCAAAGCTTATATATAAGACACGAAACTCTCATATTAAATAATGTTATGGAAATTTAACTTCATTAAATGTTAGCATTTGGAATTTAATGTACAGTGAAACAACGGGCTACCTCAGTAAGGGGATGGTCATGTTATTTTAGTTTAAAAAAAATTATTTAACTTAGTTTTAAATAGACTAGGTAACTTAGCACTCATACAATGGATGAGGAAAAGCATAGCGTTGATAAAACGCCACTCCAGAATTTTCAGAGCGAGAATTATAGAGAAATTTGAGTTGTAAGCGCCGGAGCGAGGATTGGGAGCGGGATCGATGGACCTTCTACGTGTTTTAGGTGATCTAGGGTGAGCACGAACCGGTTTGACAGGTTTTTATCGAAATTTTTGCACCGACTCAATTTGTACGGATTGGAAAATGTTTAAACAAAACTAACACACTTGTTTTTCGATACCCAAATCAAACCAACCCTATTAACTCGGCCTGATTCGGACCGGGATAAACGGGTTGTTAAATCTATAAATTAATTTGGTAAATATATGGTTTTGGTTAAATGAAATCTAAACGTGTGCAAGCATTGTAGTAGAAAACTTATAGCCCGTTTGATATTGCTTTTGCTTTCTAGAACGTTATTTTTCGAATCCAAAAGCGGAATTTTTGTGTTTGGCAAAGTTTTGTTTTTATGCTTTCTAGAAAACAACTGTTTTCCCACAGCAGTTTTTTGAAAAAGCAAGGGAGGGATTGCATTCTACGATATGCTTTTTGATTAATTTATCGTTTGACATCATTATCATTACCCATTAAGAGCCTGTTTGGAAATGCTTTTGCTTTCTAAAACGCTGCTTTTCGAATCCAAAAACAGCATTTTTGTGTTTGGTAAAGTTTTGTTTTCCTGTTTTTTAGAAAGCAACTGCTTCCCCACAGCATCTTTTGAAAAGCAGGGGAGGGGCTTATTTCTACGACCTGCTTTTTGATTAATTTATCATTTGACATCATTATCCATTAATAAATATTAATAATATTTTATTATAATAGTAGTATTTATTATATCATGTCCGAAATGGTCGTTTGACATTAACAAAAAGTCTAAAGCACTAATTACCAAACACAGAATGTCAAAAGTAAATTTCCGCAGTAGATTTTATACGGAGTTTACCAAACACTTTTGTGTAGATTCTCACAACAGTTTTCTCACGGTGCTTTCTACACACTAACTTTCTAAACCGCCATAGCATTACCAAACTAGCCCTAATAAATATTAGAACTTTTGACAGAAAACCCTCGCAGTTTCGCCTTGCTGACACTTAGCTACATGCAGTATTGGTTTTTCCACTTATCATTTCTGCAGTTTGTAAAATTGCAACACTTAGGACAAAATGAACTAACACCGTTAACTTCCGTAATAAATATGAAGAAGAAAAGAAGAAATAAAATAAAATAAAATAAAAATATAAATTATACTGGAAGAGAGAAAAATGAAAAAGAAAAAAAAATAGAAAAGACCACATCCCTTTTGAAGTATTAAAATACTAAAATGCCGCTCACTTATCTAACGGAAGTTAACAGTGTTAGTCCATTTTAACTTAAGTGTCGCAATTTAACAAACTGCAGAGACGATAAGTGGTAAAACCAAAACTGCATGTAACTAAGTGTCAGTGAGGCAAAACTGCAAGGGGGTTTTCTGTCAAAAGTTCTAAATATTACTACTATTTTATTATTTATTTTGACATTACCAAAAAGTTTAAAGCAATAATTGCCAAACACAGAATGTCAAAAGTACTTCTCCACAACAAATTTTATATGGAGTTTACCAAACACGTTTTGTGTAAATTCCCACAGCAGTTTTCTCACAGTACTTTCTACACAGCAGCTTTCTAAATTGCCACAGCATTACCAAACTAGCCCTTGGCATAATTTACTAGGAAATGCGAGAACTTGTGGAACATCAACTAAAACCATTATGTGGTCTTATAAATTTTATGGGTAAAAGACAAAAACCACCCCTCGAGTATGGGTTATATACAAAAACAACCCTCGTGTTCGGGGATATACAAAATCCACCTCTGTAGAGACAAAAACTACCCCTGTCAGTGGATGGACGTTAGACGAAAAGCACCCTTCTGTTACAATCAATTATCTTGGGGGTGCAATCTATCTTTTTTTTTTTACCATTTCCCCCCTACTTGTACTTTTGTGTTTATTTTGTTCATGTTCTTGATGTTCATGGTGTTCTTGAACACCACCTCCACCTCCACCACCACCACCGAATCCCCACCAGCAACAATAACACCACCACCACCGTCGCCGGCGCCGGATGAATATAGGTGTTGGGATTGATTCACTCGTTAACTGTCACCTTCCCAACTCAACTACCAGTACCCCCTTCAGCCTTCAACCATCTTCACCATTCTGCTACGCCATAGCCATCCATACACTGCCACCTCATACAAACCAGCACAAACCATTAGTAAACAACAAGCTTTTCTAGTTGTAACATTGAGGAAACCATTTGGGTTACAATGATGTCAGTGGTGTATACGGCGGCGAGGTTGTCTTTAAGGTTGTGAGGGAAGTACAAGCTTTTGATGTAAGGCAAAGGCTCCTTCCATCGCCTGGAGACACAAGTACATGAACCCACATCCTTGGCATTGTCCATGTGTGAGAGCATGTCTTGGATTATTGCATCAGGCAAAGACTCCATTTCTCCGAGGACAAAACATCAAACATATGGCAGGCAATTAACAAAGACCCAGAAAGAGACTAAGCTCAATCCAAAATGCATTAAATGAAAGAGAGAGCCTAAAGAAACCCTAAACCTTAATAACTTCTCACAGACCTTTGAAGTTTGAACTACAAATGCAAGAAATCGAACGATGCAAAGAATAATGCTGGATCCATATAGGACTGAAAGCAAGAAACCCAGGAATCCTAAGGTCACTCATTAGCTACGGGTGAAATTTTCCATGAATTAAGTTCCAGGAGGATCCTCGAACAATTTAAATACGCAAAACCCACCAGTCATCAGTCTCATACAGCTATAGTGAACTCAAATAAGGAATCAATTGGCATAAACAGACACGAATCTTTGGTGAGTGAGGATACAATACAAATTGAAGAGAACCCATGGAACCAAATGATTCCATATGTTCGAGGAACAACTAATCAATGATGATATAGAAAGATTAAAGACCCAGCAGCCACCTACATCACCATTCCTCACCTAAAACCCAGTCCTTCACCACCACCATTACACTCAGCCATATTCAACCACTGCTTAATTGAAGACCCACCCAGATCGAAGAAGTCACAACTCGAACTGGGAAGGAATTGACCACCGCCGAATCAGCAAACCTTCCTTCTGTCTCTCGATCTGCAAGAACAAGAAGAAGATCTGTACCCCAAACCCCCCCAGAGTTATTGTCTCGATCTGTTCCCGAAATGGAAGACCAAAGTTACTGTCCAAGTTGAAGTCCGACTCTCTCTTTTCCTCCTCAAAATCATTTAAAGTCCCATCGTTCAACCACATAATTGCTCAAACAGAGCATCGAGATCGAGAAACAATCTGTCAAATCGGCGATTGAGATAGAAGACGACGACGAATACGAGGGTTTTAATAGCGGAGCCAAATGAAATGGGCCTGCCATACAAAACCCAATCCATCAAGAAGCAAGACAAGAGCCAGCCAGCCCATTTCTCTCTACTGAAGCCCAAACAGAAGCTCTAAAGCCCAAACAGAAGCTCTAAAGCCCAAGCTAAAGTCCACTGATTTGTCTTGTTATTTGTATTACTTATCAAGGGTATTTCTGTCATTATGTAAACCTTAAATGTTTGCTACCGTTATATCATGTTCGTATAGATCCTACCGTTGGATCTGTGCTATAAATACTCTCTTATCATTTTTCTCTAGGTCAATCAATACAAAACATTTTTCTCTTCTCTTCTCTGTGTTTCTTCGTCTCTCTTTTATTGAACCCTAAGGGTTCTTTCATGGTATCAGAAGCCATCCATGGCCCTCGCCACTACACCACAGGCTTCGACGCCTCTCTATCTTCTCTCCAATATACATAACTTACTTCCTTTCAAGCTTGATTCAAGCAATTTGTTCTATGGAAACATCAAATTACTTCTATTTTTCGCACACACACTCTATACGGTTACCTCGATGGGACGATTCCATGTCCACATCCAGTTCTTCCATCC
Organism: Linanthus parryae; assembly: GCA_023055425.1. Lineage (NCBI taxonomy): Eukaryota > Viridiplantae > Streptophyta > Magnoliopsida > Ericales > Polemoniaceae > Linanthus > Linanthus parryae. Next base: position 132,903,645 of record JALGPY010000001.1, read on the forward strand.
TCTGATGGCTCTCCGGTTGTAAATCCGGCATATACGGCCTGGCATCTTCAAGATCAGGCCATACTTACTATACTAAATGCTACTTTATCTCAAGAATCTCTCACATTAGTCATTGGATCTACCACATCTGCTGAAGCTTGGGCTATTCTTGAGCGTCGTTATGCTTCACTTACCAGATCCAATATTCTCTCTCTCAAAGCTGAGTTCACACCATCAGGAAGGGTTCAGATTCCATATATCTGTGCATGCAGAAGCTCAAAATGATCTGAGACAAACTCTCTGCCTCCGGTGTTGTCACCGTCGATGAAGATCTGCTTCTATATGCTCTTAACGGCCTTCCACTGGAGTACAACTCTTTCCGGTCTTCTCTGTGTATTCACTCCACGCATATCCCTTTTGAGGAACTCCATGTTCTTCTCAAAGCAGAGGAGCAGATGCATGCCTTACAGTCTCCATCCCCAGATCTGTCAATACCCACCGCCTTCTACCATCAGCGCGGTGGTTGGAGTGGCCAAAGCAACCGTGGTGGTCGATCTGGTCACCGAACGGGCGGTGGTGGCCGCTCAGATTCTCGTGATGGCCGATCTGCTTCTGGGTTTGGATCTGGACCCCCAAACGGTTACAATTCCAACTACAGTTCGGGTTATGGGTCTGGATCCAGATCCGGTTCGGGTTACTCATCCGGATCCAATTCCGGTTACGGGTCCGACTCTGGTCGCGGTTTGGGTCGCTCCAGATCCAGAGGACGAGGTGGTTCGGGTCGTGGTGGTTCAGGTCCTCCTATAAACTGTCAAATATGCAGATACGATTATCACTCCACACTTGACTGTTATCACCGTATGGACTTTGCGTATCAAGGACGCCTCCCCCCCCCCCCCCCCCCCCCCCGAACAACTCTCAGCCATCGCGGCCTCAACAACCTCGCAGCCAGCTCCATCTCCTTCCTCGAATCTTTGGTTGACAGATACTGGAGCGTCAAATCATATGACTGCAGACATTCGCAATCTGTCTCTTGCTGAGCCTTACAGTGGAACTGATACAATGACCGTCGGTAACGGTTCTTCTCTCCCTATCCAACATTCTGGTACTACCTATCTCTCAACTTCTACTAGCTCTTATGCTTTAAATAACACCTTACATGTTCCAAATTTGTCTGTGAACTTGCTATCTGTACACAAATTTTGCATTGATCACAACGCTAGATTTCTCTTTGATAAAAACTCTTTTTGTGTTCAGGACAAGTCTACGGGTCAAATTATTTTTCAGGGACCCAGTAAAAATGGCTTTACCCCTTATCTTCAATATATGCCTCCTCAAATCCTCAAGACTATTTGGGTCAAAGAGTCAAATCTCATTTGTGGCACTCAAGACTTGGACACCCCTCTGCTTCTGTTTTGTCAAAATGTGTTAATTGTTTATCTCCTTCAGTTAAATTATATGTGAACAATTTAGGAAACCTATGTGAATCATGTATGGCTGGTAAACTATGTTGTCTTCCTTATAATTTATCTTCTTCTTCTTCTGCTACTGCACCATTACACATGTTACACAGTGATGTGTGGGGACCTGCCTCCACTTTGTCTTATGATGGATTCAAGTATTATGTGTTGTTTATTGACGACTATTCTCGGTTTACTTGGCTATTTCCCTTGAAACTTAAATCTGATGTATCTAATGTATTTGCTACATTTAAATTGTTTATTGAGAAACTGTTAGGATATTCCATCAAAATTTTGCATTCAGATGAGGGGGTGAATATACTGCTTTTACATTTTAAAAATTTCTTAAAGAAATTGGCATTTTACATCATAAGTCTTGCCCCTACACACCTCAACAAAATGGAATCTCAGAAAGAAAGCATAGACATATAATTGAAACTGCTGTTACCCTTCTTCACAATGCATCTTTGCCTAAGTTGTTTTGGTATCATGTTGTTGCTACCTCTGTTTACTTGATTAATCGCATGCCACGTAAAAACACTTCACACAAATCACCATATGAACTTCTTTTCAATTCAAAACCTGATTATAACTCTCTCAATTTTTTTGGTTGCACTTGTTTTCCACGATTAACTGATTATAACACATCCAAATTAGATCCCAAATAAAAAAATGTGTCTTTTTAGGATATGCATCTGGCTATAAAGGATATTTGTGTTATGAACCTATCTCTAAAAAGTTATACATTAGTAGAGATGTGCTTTTTGATGAGTTCTCCTTTCCTTATGCAAATACTGCGTTAATCCACACTCATTCTCTGACTTTTCTGTTTCAGGCCATCCTCACAGTTCTGTATCAGCTCAACCAAACCAGTTTGATTCTGGTTCTTCTGGTTTTATACCAGAAACCTCACAATCTGAGGGTAATGAGAATTCGCAGCCAAGTGGTGAGAGAGTAAATGTATCTCCAGCTCCACAGATGCCTTCTGCATCACCCATTACAGATACTACTGATACTACTACTGGATCTTATGCCAAAGAAGGGGTACAATCTCCCTCACCCAACTTTGGCACGGAAAATTTGAACCCAGTGATGAATAACCCCCCACACACATCCCATGGCACTCATCCAATGCAGGCCCGAAGTAAATATGGGATCAGTAAAAAAAAACTAGTTTATTATGTCTCTCCATCTTCTACTGTTGGTTTTTCTGCTGTTTCTTCACCATCTGCACACACTGATCCTATTTCATATACATAAGCTGTCAAACACACTCATTGGCGCCAAGCTATGGCCTCTGAGTTTGACAGCCTCTTACAACAAAGGCTTGGACTTTGGTGCCTCCTCCACCAAAGGCAAACATTATAGGCAACAAATGGGTTTTTCGTACTAAGTTTAATCAAGATGGGTCTGTTTCTCGTTATAAGGCACGTTTAGTTGCAAAAGACTTTCATCACACACCTGGGTTGGATTATGAAGAAACCTTCAGTCCAGTTGTAAAACATGCCACTGTTCGCACTATATTGGCTCTTGCTGCAAATTTTTCTTGGCCTTTACAGCAACTAGACGTCAAAAATGCATTTCTTCACGGCTTCTTACGAGAAACAGTATACATGAAACAACCCACTGGTTTTCAAAACTCTAAATACCCCAATCATGTTTGCCTACTAAACAAGTCTATATATGGCTTAAAACAAACCCCTAGGGCTTGGTTCGAGCGTTTTACATCTTTTCTTTGTTCCCTTGGTTTTGTTGCCTCTTATGCCGATTGTTCACTATTTATTCGACATCATCAACAAAAAATAACTGTTTTACTTTTATATGTTGATGATATAATTATAACTGGCAACGAATCTCTATTTATTAACTCTTTAATTCTTCAATTAGGTTAAGAATTTCAAATGTCCACCCTTGGACAACTTACTTATTTTTTGGGTCTTCAAATCACCCAATCCTCAAAGGGGATTCACATTCATCAGGAAAATACATCAGTGATTTACTTACTCGTTTCAATATGTCAAATTGCAAACCCGGCACTACTCCACTAGCTGGTGGGATTAAGTATCACCTTCATCAAGGCATTTTACTTCCTAATGCCACACCTTACCGACAACTTTTAGGTGCCTTACAATATTTACATTTTACTCGTCCCGATATCGCATTTGCGGTCAATCATTTATGCCAATTTATGCATGAACCTAATAATGTTCACTTAAGTGGTGCAAAACGTGTTTTACGGTATCTCCAAGGTACCAAAAATGTGGGCCTTACTTACAGTGCTGGCCTTTTACCGTTACAAATCTATTCGGACTCTGATTGGGCCGGTGATCCAACGGATCGCCGCAGCACTAGGGGCCTAATTGTTTTTCTCGGCCCAAATCCAGTCCATTGGACTGCTAAGAAACAACCCACTATCTCTCGTTCCTCAACAGAGGCCGAATATCGGGCCTTAGCAGCTGATGCCGCTGATTTATCATGGTTTAGACAGTTACTTCATGATCTTCATTTTCGTTTACCAAACCCACCTCTTTTACATACGGACAATATTTCTGCCTTAACTCTTACTTACAATCCCAATTTTCACTCACGTACAAAACATATTGAAATTGACTACAACTACGTGCGTGAACAAGCTTTGCTAAAACATCTCACTTTTTCCTTTCTTCCAAGTGCAGAACAACTTGCGAATCTCTTCACAAAGTCGCTGCCAACAACACAATTTGAAGGCTTCCGAAGTAAACTGATGTCCTCCCATGTACCATCAGTTTAAGGGGGAGTAATAGCGGAGCCAAATGAAATGGGCCTGCCATACAAAACCCAATCCATCAAGAAGCAGGACAAGAGCCAGCCAGCCCATTTCTCTCTACTGAAGCCCAAATAGAAGCTCTAAAGCCCAAGCTAAAGTCCACTGATTAGTCTTGTTATTTGTATTACTTATCAAGGGTATTTCTGTCATTATGTAAACCCTAAATGTTTGCTACCATTAGATTATGTTCGTACAGATCCTACCCTTATGTGCTATAAGTACTCTCTTGTCATTTTGCTCTAGGTCAATCAATACAAAACATTTTTCTCTTCTCTTCTCTGTGTTTCTTCGTCTCTCTTCTATTGAACCCTAAGGGTTCTTTCAGGTTTTATATCCCTGACTCTCTCTTATCCTCCTCCGTCGTCGATTGAACCAGAGAACACGGCGGAAGACGACGACGGCGATGAAGAACAGAATGGGAAGACGACGAAGGTCTGTGAAGGCTGGTGGTGCAAGCGCACAAAACTGAAGCAAATTACGGTTGCGAACCACACGACACGAAGAAATGGAAGAGACTGGAGTAGAGAGATAGAGAATTAGATATGGCTCGGTGAAGACTGAAGACCATCGTTGGAGAAGAGAGAGAGAAAAGAGGGGCTGTTAGGGTTAGAAATGAGAGGTGAGGAGAAGAAATGGTTGTATAGCATTGTAATTTTTCTTGAAGGTGAGGGTACATATCTTTTTTTTTTCCTCTGTTAGTTTCTGTTAGTCACCGTTAGCTGAGAGGGGTGGTTTTTGTATATCCCCGAATACGAGGGTTGTTTTTGTATATAACCCATACTCGAAGTGTGATTTTAGTCTTTTATCCAAATTTTATTTGTCTTTTCCCTCTGTTCGGTTTTAACCGTTTTTTAAAGGCTTTCAAGGACTCCTAGCTACTAAGGCCAACAATCTTAAAACGCTTCACACCCTGTACTAGATCAGATGAAGTAATGGTCTCTGACATAATTACCGAGGAGTGGATTTGGGGACAAAATAAACTGCCGGAGCTGTTCTCATAAGAAGATAGAGATGAGATTATGCGGATTTCAATTCCAGAAATACATGTTCCGGATAGACTACTATGGCATCACAACGATCTTGGAGTCGACACGATTTCTTCAGCTTATAAATTGCTAAAGCAACAAGAAGACTACATTAATGACCATAATCAAGTGGGGGAGTCATCTAGTTCTCAACAAGACTAGTGGAATCTGTTTTGAAACAAAAAATTCAAAAGAGTTGCTATTCCCAATTGGGTAAAAGAGACTTACACCCCCTCTTGTTTCATTGAAGGACAATTTCTCCCCCCCCTTTAGTTTTGTAAAGAACACTTTCACCCCTTCAGTGTGCCAAACTTCAAGTAATTTGCGCTATTTTCACCCAAAAAAAAAGCAATTTGCGCTATCTGATTGTGAAGCACTGTTAGTGGGGCACGGGTCACTGAGAGAGATTTGACCCCTCATAACACGCAAAAAGTCTAATATACCATTCAATAATCCCTATAATTTTTATTACATGAGGACAAATTTGTCTCAAAAATCATTTTTAATGACAGTTCCCGATTCCACACTAACGGTGTAACAATACCATAGTAAGTTTTCTGAAATTTGGCACGCTGAAGGGAGGAAAGTGTCTTTTTTTAAACTAGAGGGGGTGAAAGTGTCCTTCAATGAAAATTGTCTTTTACCCTTTATAATTTAGAGAAGTATGAACTCTAGCCTAGCACAGTGATCCTAGAAAAGAGGAATTGACTTACTAGCCAATTATGGTTTCCGATTAATATGGCATCACAATCTTCTACATGGCTCGGCACATGCCCGCAAGGCCACAATCCCTTCTAAATTGAAGGACACATGTTTTGTAATGGAATGCATTAACTTTTTTTGTTATACTTCAGGAGTCTTTGAAGATAGGGCTCCGAAGTCTTTTAGGATGTTTCAATATCTCCCCTGTCAAGCCCAAATATCAGAAGCCCAAAGAAGATTCAATTTATCCCAAAAGACACTTTTGCCCCCTCTAGTTTTGTTGAAGGACACTTTCACCCCTCTGTTTCGAAAGGACACTTTCACCCCTTCAGTGACTGGAATTGAGAATCGTCAGTAAAAATAATTTTTGAGACAAATTCGCACTCATGCTATGAAAATGGTAGGCATTGCCTAATGGTATATTAGACTTTTTGTATGATATATGGGGGTCGAATTGATCTCAAATCTAATTTCCAGTGACAAACCTCAATCCCAAACTAAAGGTCTCACAGTCAGAGAGTGTAGATTAATTGAAGTTCAGCACACTGAAAGGGTGAAAGTGTCATTTTCGAACTAGAGGGGTGAAAGTATCCTTCAGTGAAACTAGAGGGGGTGAAAGTGTCTTTTCCGTTGCTACTCCTCTAAGAGCATTTCCCAATGTATAGACTCTCTATCTCTATCTCTATCTCTATCCAAAGTCAGTTTAGCAGCAGAAACCCTAGAGAGAGTGTTCCTTCCATCTCTATCAATCGCTTCTTCTCATTCTATGAACCATATCCTCTCCTTCATAGCCGCTGCCACCGTTCTATTCCTAGTCTTGGGAGCAGCCTCCCAAACCTCAGAAGCATCTCCTCCTCCTCCTCCACTTGTCGAGGAGATGGACCCGTCGATCCTGTGAGCAATCGAGAAGGGATGGATGACACAGTACGGTCGCGTTTACAAGGACGCGGACCAGTCTATGCGAGCACTGCGAGCAATCCACGAGGAGTGGATGAGACTCTACGGTCGCATTTACAAGGACGCGGAAGAAAAGGAGGCACGGTTTATGATTTTCAAGAAGAATGTTGAGGAGATTTTTTCCTTTCAACAATGGTCTTGCCCATAGTTATACGCAAGGCGTGAACCAGTTCGCTGACATGACAGATCACGATTTTCAACATTCGTGTGTCTGGGTGTTGAAGCAAGATGAGGAAGATGATGAGGATTTTTACCCTGAAATCTTCGTGTTAAATATGATCACCGCAAAATCGCTCAAGCACAATTAGACCGGGGCGGAGCTAGAGTGCGGCACTGTAAGGCACATGCCGAACCCTATTTTCCAAAAACAACACTATACTCCTGTATATTATAGAATTTTGTGCCCCCCAAAAATTTTGAAAATGTCTTACCTTTTTTGGAAATGTACAATTGTGCACCTGTACTTAGTATGATGATGTTTGGGACCTTCTCACCTTTCTATGATGAATTGACATGGAATATTTGCTTGCTATTCTGTTTGTTTTTGCAATATTAATTTCGGCAACACCAAAGATAAAAGCCGTTCAAGGTATAAATTACGAAATCTCAGCGCATAATCATACATAAAATCTGGGTAATAATGAAGTTGGATGACCGCTTTTGGTGATCTAGGATCCTGATTATGCAATAGGCCTGGCTCACTCTGTCAATGGTGACTTCATTGGATGTTTCGGACCTATCGGTAAACTAGCTTTGAAGGTTAAATTTAAGCTCGTTGCAGAAGCAAAATCTACGAAAAAGGTTGTGTACATGAAATCCCCCATTCTCCAACATTCTTTTTTTCTGGTCCAAAATTGCAGCAGCAGCAGCTAGGGACTTAACCTGCCCGATAGCCCATTTGCGTCAGCCATACGAGACTGGCGTTCTAGTAGTAGTAGTAATTACATTTTGCATCTGGAAGGCAAGTAGAGAAGAAGAAGTATGCATGGTTGGGTGGTTCCAGAGTAAAGAAAGGAGGGCGAAATGATCCTATGAATAAATCTCATTCTTTCTCGCACTATTTTAGTTTGGTTTTCATGGTTTGTCATGCTGCAATCTTGGTTGCAAAAATTGTGATGATTAGTTAGGAGGATAAACTGATACACGTTGTGGGGCTTGCGGGTATCAGAATGATGAATCTGTTGGGTTTTATCTGCGGATCGAGTGTGAACTTTCTATGACTGTTGCTTCATAGTTCACCCTATGATTGCTTAATCTTCTTAGTACTAGTACCTTCGACAGAAACAGGGCTCCTCAATAACTAGCAGATATTTCGCTGGCGGTTATTTCGCAGAACTCAAATTGAGTTCTCACATATCACAGCTTTGCTTTATTTCCCATTTATTTTCAACAGCCGTCTCCTTCGCAAATTCAACGTTTCTGCTGTGTCCAGAAGTTTGGCACACTAAAGCGGTGAAACGTCCTCAACCTAACTGAAAGAGGTGAAAGTGTGTTTGTGTCAGAAACTAAGGAGGTGAAAGTGTCTTTTAGCTCCTGGAATAATAGATCACCAAATTTTTATTATTGGTGCTCTGTCTTTTACTATGATCTTTAATTAAATGAAACAAATACGCTATGTATCCCAACATGAATATCTCAACTATGTTTTTTCCATATCTTCTATAACTTTTTGTTTCAATCGCTTAAGCTCTGCCTCTCTCCATGCCAGTTCATTGGCTTGCCATGTAAAACCTGTCTTATAATAATGGGTAAAAGACAAAAACCACCCCTCGTGTTTGGGTTATATACAAAAACAACCTTCGTGTTCGGGGATATACAAAAACCACCCCTGTCAGCTAACGGTGACTAACGGCAACTAACGGAGAGACAAAAAGACATATATACCCTCGCCTTCAAGAAAAATTACACTGCTATAAAACCATTTCTTCTCCTCAACCCTCATTTCTAACCCTAACAATCCTCTTTTCTCTCACTCTCTCTCTCCCTCCCACTCCTCTTCACGTTCTTCTCCGTCGCCTCCCAGCGGCCTCAACAGATCCTCCATCTGTTTCACACCATTAACAGAGCCTCAACAGATCCTCCAGTCCTCGTCGTCCGTGGCGTTCCCGACGGCGGCCTCTTCGCAGCAACCCAGACGAAAACACCACCACGCCCCCGATCTCTGTCCCGTTTTCTCCTCTCTGCCTCAATTTCTCTCACTCTCCATCCTTCTCCTTTGTCTTCTCCAATAAATCATCAATCCCCTGCTCTTTCACAAACAAACCACTCTGCCCAAAAACCTCCATTAACACCGCCCAAAACCTCCGACGGAACACCAGGTCGCCACCAGTGAGCCACAGACCTCTGTCAATCTTCATCTATGGTTTCGTCCTGTTTCGTGATTTATCTCAAGTTTTGTCGAATTCGAGAGAGAGAGCGAGAAATAAAGATTGGATCTGGGATGGGTCGGTCGCGGTGGTGCTTTGTTGGTGGTGGTCAAAATCGTCGTTCGGTTTAAGACTCTTTTGACCCTAGACATCGTCTTCTCAGAAGAAACTGAATGCTACATAATGTTTTTCTCTCATCAACACAGTGTTTCTCTCTCTTCTGCACAGTGGTGACCCAGATCTGTTACAATTTCTGCAACCAGGCTCCATTAAGGCATTGATCCATCTAGAAATGAATTTCTTAGATAGCCATCTTATTTTGTTCAATTAGTTGCTCAGTATTTCTTCTGATGGGTTGTGGGACTGATAGTGTAATGGTGTGAAAAACAAATGGCTGTCTGATGCATCAAGTGGTTTTCAATTTCGGGAAATTATAGCGATTAGGCGGTGGATCAGGTTAGTAGAGGCAGAGACACATAGTGAAGTTATTTGATTGATTTGTGATTCCAGTTAAATTTTTGGTTTCAAAAGGAGTTCCTTTCAATTGAAATTGATTAGGGTTCAGGGTGCTGATTATGTGAAGCAGAGAGAGGTGCGGGTGATTATGGAGTGAATGTTCTTGGTTGGAGCCCATGGAAGCGGTTGATTTCGGTGGTTTATGGCGGCAATTGGTGGAGTTTGGTTTTGTGTTGGTGGGAGCGGTGGTTGTGATTCGGTGCTGGTTGTGGTGTAATGGTGGTGGAGGTGTTGCTGGTGGTGTGTTGGTGGTGGAGGTGGTGGTGAAGAAGAACACCAAGAACATAAATCACAAACACAAAAATTCAAATAGGGGCAAAATGGTCATAAAAAAGACAGATTGCTCCCCCATACTTATTGATTGTAACAGAAGGGTGTTTTTCGTCTAACGTCCTTCCACTGACAGGGGTGGTTTTTGTCTCGACAGGGGTGGTCTTTGTATATCCCCGAACACGAGGGGTTTTTTTGTATATACCCCATACTCAAGGGGTGGTTTTTGTCTTTTATCCTATAATAATTGTTTGGTCAATTTGATTGTTCATTGATGATCATTCATTACAGACACGGCAAAAAGAATAATTCTATGATGTGGTAGAAAGAGTGTCTCTTCTCATGAAGTGCAGCTAACAAATCAATTTATAATGTGGTACAAATATCTACAGTTCTACACGCGAACACGAGAAGTTGTGGACCAAATCAATTTATGAATGCACGAAACATTTTGTTGTAGGGACGATTTATTTGGCAGTGAAGACTAATTTACCTCTTCACAACAATTGGTCGGATGGAGTCAGCCTCTTTACTTTCCTCCCTTTACCACGTTGTACACACAAAGATTATGTTAATGAAAACAAAAACGATAAATTCGGAGTATCAAATATTATTATTGATGTAATTAAATTAGCGAATTACAATATCTTCAACGAATCTCTAGACAGAAATTACATGTCCTCTGATTCTTTTTTTTTTTTTGCCCAAAGCCCTCTGATTCTTCTCCTTGAACCTCGAACAAGGGCATTACAGCTTGATCTCAGATCGAACAAGTAGACGTTCTTCGATTTCAGCGAAGAACGCATTGAAGGTCTTGAAGAACATGAAGAACTAGCTTGAAGATCTTCGAATGTCTTGAAGAACCGTGTGATGATCTTGATGATGAATGTAAGAACTCTTCAGGGCTCGCTCTTTCTTGCAATATCGAGTTGTGCGTTTTATGGCTCTCTGCTTTCTTTGCCTAATTTTAGGTGACTTTTAACTTTTTTTTAGGTCTTAAAAAAAGTTCTATTTAGCTCATTTTTCGTAGAATTTTGTTTAGATAACATTTTCACCTTTTTTTAAGACTAAAAATAGGAGAAAAAAGTAAGTTATTTTTAACTTCAACTTTTGCTACTTTTTACTCCTAAAATCTCATTTTTAGGAGATAAAATAGGAGCAAAGTAAGCAGTATTTTTTTCTAAAACTAAAACTAAAACTTTTTAGAAAAATTAGTAGTAGCAAAGTGAGCAACTCTTTTACCTTTTTCTAGAAAATGGTAAAAAGTCACCTGAATTAGACAAATAAAGCAGGGCCTAAGAGTTGTAGTCCTGTTATAACTCATATTACTATTTCACCTTTTATTTATTTAATTAATAAAAAAATAGTCTCGACCGATCCCGTAATTAATAAGTTGTTATTTATTTATGAATAATAATTTATTGTTAGAAATATGTTTTTCTTATTTTCTGTACAAATTTGACAAGTGGCGCGATATGATAGGCTGGACTTGCTAGTCTTGATAGCGGTATAAATTTGACAATAGCACTACTTCATTGGCAATTTGACAATAGCACTACTTCATTGGCTATACTTGTTGACTCGACATGGCGTCGCCATAGACCGTCCTTGTTTGTAAATAAGTGTCGTCTCATTTACAATTTAGCCCATATTTAATTGTCATTTAAAGACAATAACTTGTTGAGCAATGCTTTTCGATCCACAAATTTGCCAAATAATTGAGCGTGGCGCCACTTAAGTGGCTGAGAATTTGCGTGCCTACAAATGCCCCCTTGAGACTTGTATTTGCCGGCTCTTGAGCTTGTTGGCGTGGACTTGTCTCGAACTGTTAGCTTGTACTTGATTTTTCCTTTTTTTGTGGAGTTCGATATTACCCAAGAACATCCTATAATTTAAATTTGATCACATATTTTGTGCCAAAACACCCATGAGTCGCTTGTCATTACCGTCCCCTCAAGCATAAACTTTGAAGACCAATCCCCGCTATATGGCGGACATCACGTGTCCAACTCGCGCTTTCACTTTGCAGGAATACTGCAATTCCTTAAGCCAGAGTTGTTGCGAGTTTGAAATCTCTCTTCTAGTTAGCAAAGTGGCAATACCAAGTCAACATCCACAGGGCATGGTCCTCGCCAAAATCATAAACCCTGTATGAGTGTTTGTAAAAAGTACATACAAATGACCAAGAACATGTATCCATAATGGCCCATATGACTCCAGTTCTCTAATCTACCATTGATTTTAAGTCGGCATGTAGTCACAGATTGGTAACTCCAACTCATGTGAGAAGTAACTATGACTGGGACCTCCGATTCAAACAATCCACCAAGTTCGGATTGTTATATGTTTCTCAGACGTGTACCTAAAAATAAAATAAAATAAATTAAAAACCGTCCTCAATACCATAGTTTTCATAACCGGACCGGTCATCGAACCGGCGAGGGCATGATTTATGGTTCGACCGGTCGAACCGGTGGTCCGACCGGTAGAACCGCATGTTTATTTAATAATGTATAAATTAATAAATATATATATATGTATTATATAAATTGATGAGTATGTAAATACAACACAAAAAATGCATCATTTCAAAAAAAAACACAAAAAATGCATCATTAGAGAGTGGTAGTCCACTAAAATTTACAAAAACCTTCCTCAAAAAAAAAAAAAAAAATTGCAAAAACCGCTTGAACCGGACAAAAACCGGCCGGTTAGGCGGTTTTCATAAAACCGGCCGGTTTTAACCGGTTTTGGCCGGTTTTTTAGCAACACCGGTCTAATATATTAACCGGACCGGTCTCGGCTGATTTGACCGGTCGAACCGGTCGAACCGCCGGTCCGGTCCGGTTATGAAAACTATGCTCAATACCGATCAATATCTTTCACCGAGTCAGATTAGGATATGTCAGGCTTTGTCATGTGCAAGAGAGAAAACCTGACAGTAGCCTGATTTTAAGTTGCGCAGGACTTCCCTTACCAAACCATATTAGGATTGGGGGTTAGCACTATATAAACCCTCTAGGCGAATCAACATTATTATGCACAACATCAGCTTCTCTATTGTATTCCAAAGTCAGTTTAGCATCAGAAACCCTATAGAGAGTGTTCCTTCCATCTCGATCAATGGCTTCTTCTTCTCTTTCTATAAATCACCTCCTCTGCATCATAGCCTCCGTCGCTGCCGCCGCCATTGTAGTCCTAGTCTTGGGACCATCCCCTCTTCCTGTCGAGGAGATGGACTTGTCGATCCTAGAAGCAATCAAGGAGGAATGGATGACACGGTACAGTCGCGTTTACAAGGACGCGGACAAGTCGACGCGAGCACTGCGAGCAATCCACGAGGAGTGGATGAGACTGTACGGTCGCGTTTACAAGGACGCCAAAGAAAAGGAGGCACGCTTCATGATTTTCAAACACAAATTTGAATGGATTTTTGCCTTCAACAACAATCCTGCCAATAGGTATACGGTAGGTGTGAACCAGTTCACCGACCTGGGAGATGATGATTTTCATGGGTGTGTCTTCGAGAAAGTTGGAGAAGAGGATATGGTAAATAGAATTGGCTCCTTGAAGTCGATGTGTTAGATATTGTCACCTCAAAATAAGCATAGGATTCCCAGAATTAGATGATCATGTTTGGGAGCTTCTCACCTTTCTATGATGAATTAAGTTAAATTTAAGATACAAACTGTTGCTGTTAATTAAGTTAAATCATATGAATAAATCTCATTCTTTCACGCACTCTTTTAGTTTGGTTTTCATGGTTTGTCATGCCTCGATCTTGTTTGTCTTCCTTTCTGGTTGCAAAAAGTGGTTGATTTTGTGATGATTAGTTAGTAGGATACACTTAGGTTCTGGGGCTTGCGGGTATCAGAATGATGAATCTTTGTTGGGTTTTATCTGGCGATCGATTTGAATTTCTCTGACAGTTGCTTCATAGTTCACCCTATGATTGGTTAATCTTCTTAGTACCTTCTACCTTGTTTTTTGTTGATTGGTTAAGATTTTTACTGGATTTGTGCCTTGAATGTGAATGAAATCACCAAGAGCAACCATTAAAGGCCAAGGGTAAGGATGACAAAGGATATAGACTGCTCCATGTGGGGAGAAAAGGATGTTGAACGACCTCTGGCACAAGGTACACATGAACTACGTCCGGGAGTTAAATGATATCGCACGACGTACTACACAAGTCGCACAGGACTTGTGTCGGGGCTGGGCATATCCTGGTTGTTTCCTTATTACTCTACGGGGTTTTGGGGCGATCCGGGGCACTATAATAAGACTCTTAGGGTTCTTAGATCAGTATGCAATAGATTGTAAACGTGTCTTCTTATCTGCATCGCCTCTCACTAGATCAGTGTTTTGTGTGCCTTCACATTCTCTGTACAGCCTGGTATTGCTGAGTCTTGTGACCGTTTGATCACAATCTGGTGTTGAGTCCTGAGGTTCCATACTTGCATGTATAGATAAGAAGAGATGTGAATTCTTAACTCATCGAAATTTCGAGTTCTGGATTTTCTCAGTCCCATTAGCCTTGATCACTGTAGAGTGTCGAAAGCGGTACAAGCACTGATGTGATTTCCTGCTCTGATTCACTGATTTTCTGGCTGAACCCATTGGCTTGGTTTAACCAATAAAATAAAATAATAATAGTAATAATAATGGAAATCGGCGATATCTTGTGGCGTATTGGGACAAATAAAAAGCAACCATATCTGATTCCAGAGGTAGCTTAGGAACCCCTGCTGTCTCCCGAAGTAATTCCATTAATGTCCATACAATCCCTTCTAATTTCAAGAGACACGTTCTGTATTGGAGAATGCACGGACGCGGTAATGAATGCATGGTTTGCTGACTACAACCACCCTCTGAACATGCTGTGAAGGCACAACGTCAAGCCCTCAAAGTAGTGAAAAATGGTTCAAAAGAAGAAGACATCATCCCGAAGAACTAAGTTTTTCATGCAAAATGAGATAGCATCTTTCTTTCGTTTGTAGGGGATAATATGAGATGGTGGAGAACCTTCATAGGTTGTTCATTGACTTAGATGAGGGCAGGACCAGTCCTAGAAAGTTCGCACGTAAAAAATTTGAGGCCCCTTCTTCAAAAAATTACACGACTTATTTATAGCTTACGGAAATTTGACTTGTAATACTTGTGTGCAATAGATTTGTTTAATTTGTTTTAGAATAAGTAAGGTTGATTTTTGACAATTATTGGACAACTTTACAACTTTTTAGCAAGTAAAAAGCTTAAATCTTCACATATGTAATCAACGAGAATCGAAGTTGGGTCAATTCAGTGGCAAATATATATATATATATATTACCGCCAAACTAAAGTAAATATTATTATAAGTGTACACTAAAATATATAATTAACTTAACTATACTCATAAAGCAAGGGGGCCTACTCGGCACAGGGGCCTAAAGCGGCGGCACCATCTGCCTCCCTATTGGGCCGGCTCTGGATGAGGTTTTGATAGATTTTTTTGGTTTCCCAACCGGTTCCGGGGCTTCATCCCATAATCCGGTCCGACCCGGGTCGCATGCCTGGTATGCCAGGTGAGTCTTCCAGTGAGAATTTTCTGCATACACAAGGATTCAAACCCGAGACCTGCTTAAGCGGAATCAAGTTGCTTACCACTTGGACCAACTCCCATTAATTGGGTTTTGATAAATTTCGAGAGAAGATAATCCGGTTAAATTTTGTTGTGCATGGTAGACCTTACAATTTTGAGATTACGTAATACTACCTCTGTCTCTTCTCATTCAGCTTACTTCATTTTTGACACTATTTACTAGGTCACTTTGATTACGTAATACTACCTCTGTTTTTTCTCTTTCAGCTTACTTCATTTTTTGACACTATTTACTATCACTTTGACCCGGTGATTTGGTTAGCAAAACGATACACGAATTTAGTAATATTTGCACCAGAGTAAATAGAAAAATATATACATATATGCAAATCTGGAGAGTGGAGATACCACCCTAAAACAGTTCCAAGGGTTTAAATTAAAGACAAAAAGTGCCATGTGAGAAGCGATCTGAAGAATTCTCTCGGTTAGGAAAGAAGGCGATCTGAAGTTTGATTGATTCATTGCGAGGAAACATCCATAAAATCCCAGGTGAACGTGGAGTTAAGGAATTTGTATCTCTCTTTTTTTTTTTTTTTGAAAGAAAGGAATTTGTGTCTCTGATATTCCAAAGGACGGATGAATATGCTTCAAAAAAAGGGATGGATGAATGATTTGTGGCTAGAACACGGAAATTCTCTCTCTCTAACCTAGAGAGAGAAAACACAGAAGCAACTATGGAGTTCGATCTTCAAAGATGGACAGAGAAGATCACACTCACAACCAGAGAAAAGAAGGCAACTACCATTGGAAGGGAGATATGCGACCGTGCGAGAAAGGGCTTTGAATATAGTCTCATCGGAAAGTTCATTGGTGACAAACCCATCAACGGGGGAGTCATGAAGGACTTATTTAAGAATCTGTGGTGCCCGGAGGAGGAGCTTCGCATCATAGATCTTGAACCAAATGTTTTCATCTTCAAGTTTGAATCCAAGGACACCATGATGAAGACTCAATACGGTGGACCTTGGATCTTCGACGATCAGTTGCTTCTCCTTAAGGAATGGACTATGGGTAAATCTGCGAAGGAGACGAACTTCAACAATGTTGTGGTTTGGGCGCAAATCTGGGGCCTTCCTTTCTATCTCATTAATAAGGAAGTAGGGGAGATTATCGGATCAAAACTAGGTGATGTCCATACGGTCGACCCACGGGAAGAAGGTGAAGTACAGGAGAGGTTCATACGCGTAAGAGTAAGGATGCTGAGTAACCAACCACTTCTCCGACGAGGCCCAGTTGATATCGAAGGAGGGGAAACTATTTGGGTCGACTTCAAATATGAACGGATTCCGATGGTGTGTGAGTGGTGTGGGTGTGTAGATCATCATCCAACTCATTGCTTGACGAAACCAGAAGGGGAGTTTACGACGGACCACAGGGAATACGGTCGTTGGCTACTGTCTAGCCGGAAGAAGATAAGGAAGACTCCGGCGGCGAAAATTCCAGTTTCCGGCGAGGAAATTCAACGAAGCATGAAAGGCAGCAGCGGTCAGAAGGCGGGACAAGGAAAGTCAAACCCTAACGGGAAAGGAAAGTCCGTTTGGGCGCCAAAATCCGTGGAAGATTCTTCCCAATCATTTCCCCAATCACGGCTACAGTCAAACGTACGTGATAAAGGAAAAAATATTATGAGTTATCCAAAATTTGATTTGGGTAATATTTTGGTGGTCCCGAATGATAAGAGCAAATCTTTTGATAATGGAAAATCCTTTGGACCAAGCTTCAACCTTCAGCAACAAGTTCCTAGTGACGTTGTTTTTAATGCTGGTATAAGCTCATCCAAGTGTAGGGTTTTGATTCATGGATCGCGCAAACGGAAGCATAATCAAACAAACAACCATGCAAAACCCTCCAAGGATCACAAGTCTAGATGCATAACGATAGTAAAGGTAAGAAATCATAAACACACCTTTGGGTTCTCCTTGATGACTTCAAACGTGAATAGTGTCACGTTCTCTATAGTTGATCCACGCCTAGAGTTGTTCCTAGATCTCCAACCTCCTTGGTGCTAGCCCGGAATGAAAGGAGGGTGAAGGAATCACGCAAAACGAGGCACAAAATGGGGTTCGGCCCTCTTGTGGCGTCGGGGACGAGTGGGCGGCGGCAAGGGGGCGGCGTCCCTCTTGTTGCTTGCTCTCTCTCTCCTTTGTTCTCTCCTACTCTTGTTATGTTCTCTTTAGAGCATAAGTTGTGTAGGGAAGGAAGGAAGGAGGGTCCTTTATATAGTCCAACAACTCCTTGTTAACTACCTAAAGGACTTATTCTAGTCCTACTAGAATTCAATTTAGTCCCTTCCTTGCAAATTAGTCCCTACTAAGTTTGCAAGGGTTTGCAAAGTGATCCTTCTAATTAATTAATCCAACTAATTAATTCCCAAATCTAGTACAACTCTATATAGCGTGTGACCCCATAGGTTCTATCTAGTATGTAGCAACTATTTGCTAATATGAAGCGGTTTCTAGCAAAACATCCATTCTAGCCAACTAATAGAATAGTCATCTAGACAACCTTGTACAAGTAATTGTCTCATCCCTTTGCCTCCATATCCGGATTGGACACGAGACATACAAGTCACACTCGTATATCCAATCCCTAGTTTCTCGATCCATGGAATAGCCTTATTCGTGCAAATAACATCAATATCCCATATATTGATTTATTTGAGTCTGGCCAGACATTCTATAAGCACTATCCTTCGAGTGGCCTTGGATATTTGCTCCCGTTATGTGGGAGGGGCAAATCCTCTCTACGTCCACTACGATCTCTAAGCTTGCTTCTCATTGTATCCAGTACACGCCTTTATAACTACCCAGTTACGGTGTAGCGTTTAACGCTACCAAGATCACAATGATCCACAACTAGAATATCTAGTGACTTCAAGTCTAAGGATGACAATACCATTGTACCCGAGAAGCACTTGTGACTCAACATAACGTGTATGTAGCCTTCTCGGTTATGGGTCAATCCAGTGCAACATTCCGTAATGCACACCTATGTGTTGGATCGTGATATCTCCATATCAATCCAACCCCATACTAGTCTATAGATGATTGTCCCATTTAATCATTATACTTGACTAGGGATATTTAAGATAAACAACACGATTGTAAATCTAAGGACTTCATTATATTAAATATCCAATAAATAATAAATGAATTTCTAGCCAATTACAAATTCATACTAAACTAGATTGCCTCTAGGGCATCTATTCCAACAGTCTCCCACTTGCACTAGAGCCAATCTGGCGCATCTCGTATGCCCATACTCCTAGTGTGCCCTTCATGCTTCCACTGCGTGAGAGGCTTCGTAAGCGGGTCTGACAGATTATCATCTGTAGGAATCTTGCATATCCGAACGTCTCCTCTATCGATAATATCTCGAATCAGATGAAACTTCCTGAGCACGTGCTTGGACTTCTGGTGCGATCTTGGTTCCTTTGATTGCGCGATCGCCCCAGTGTTGTCACAGAACAACTCCACTGGATCCGCAATGCTAGGGACCACACCAAGTTCAGAAACAAACTTTCTGATCCAAACAGCCTCCTTTGCTGCGCCATTTGCAGCAATGTACTCAGCCTCTGTTGTAGAATCAGCTACCGTCTCTTGCTTGGAACTCTTCCAGCTCACCGCTGCTCCATTCAGGCAAAACACATATCCCGACTGTGATCTGAAGTCATCTCTATCGGTTTGGAAGCTTGCATCAGTGTAACCCCTTACACGCAACTCTTCCTCACCGCCAAACATCAAGAAAGCATCCTTAGTTCTTCTCAAGTACTTTAGGATGTTCTTGACAGCAATCCAGTGACTCTCACCCGGATTGGACTGGTATCTGCTTGTCATACTCAAGGCATATGACACATCTGGTCTAGTACATAACATGGCGTACATGATGGATCCTATGGCCGAGGCATAGGGAATCCTACTCATGCGTTCCTTCTCAATCTCATTGGAAGGACATCCACTCTTCGAAAGAGTGATTCCATGTGACATGGGCAAGAATCCCTTCTTGGAATCTTGCATGTTGAACCGTTTCAACACCTTGTCTATATATGTACTTTGACTTAGGCCTAACAACCTCTTAGATCTATCTCTATAGATCTTTATACCGAGTATATAGGCTGCTTCCCCTAAGTCCTTCATTGAGAAACACTTTCCTAGCCAATCTTTCACAGATTGCAGCATGGGAATGTCGTTTCCAATGAGTAGTATGTCATCCACATACAAGACCAGAAAAGCTACAGAGCTCCCACTAACCTTCTTGTAAACACAAGACTCATCTTCGTTTCTGATGAAGCCAAACTCTTTGACCACTTCATCAAAACGTCGATTCCAACTCCTAGAAGCTTGCTTAAATCCATAAATGGATCGTTGCAGCTTACAGACTTTGTTGGCTTGCTTTGGATCCTCAAAACCCTCCGGCTGTATCATATACACGTCCTCGAGGAGATTCCCATAAAGGAATGCTGTTTTGACATCCATCTGCCAAATCTCATAGTCGTAGTATGCTGCAATCGCAAGTAGGATTCGGATGGATTTGGTCATTGCGACTGGTGAAAAGGTTTCATCATAGTCAATACCATGAATCTGTCTGAATCCTTTAGCCACCAATCGGCCCTTATAGGTAATCACATTACCATCCATGTCGATCTTCTTCTTGAAGACCCATTTGCACCCTATGGGTCGCGCCCCATCAGGTGGTTCCACCAAAGTCCATACTTTGTTGGTATACATGGATTCCATCTCGGATCTCATGGCTTCAAGCCACTTCTGCGAGTCTGGGCCATTCATGGCCTCCTCATAGGTAGTAGGCTCATCATCTATGAGCATCGTGTCACCGGAATCAGTTACGAGAAGTCCGTACCTCTCGGGTTCCTGGCGCACTCTACTAGATCTACGAAGCTCTTGTGTTACCTGAACAGGTGGATCCACAACTGCTTGTGATTCCTGTTCATGTTCCATAATCGGTTCAGTGATTTGTGGTTCTTGAACTTCTTCAAGTTCTACATTCCTCCCACTTGCTTCTTTAGAGACAAACTCTCTTTCTAGAAACACGCCGGTCCGAGCAACAAACACTTTGTTCTCGGTTGGATTGTAGAAGTAGTATCCCTTAGTTTCCTTAGGGTACCCCACAAATTTACACTTATCCGATTTAGGCCCTAGCTTGTCTGATTGTAAACGTTTTACATAGACATCGCAGCCCCAAATCCTCATGAACGATAGTGTGGGACGCCTCCCACTCCACATCTCATATGGTGTTTTCATGACTGATTTAGATGGAACACGGTTAATGGTGAAAGCTGCACTTAATAGAGCGTAGCCCCAAAATGACAATGGAAGATCAGTTTGACACATCATAGACCGAACCATATCCAATAGGGTTCGATTCCTCCTCTCGGACACGCCATTCCATTGTGGCGTTCCGGGTGGAGTGAGTTGGGACACGATCCCACACTCTCTAAGATAGTCGTCAAACTCTTGGCTCAAGTATTCTCCTCCACGATCCGATCGTAGAGCCTTGATACTTTTGCCAAGTTGCTTCTCTACTTCATTCTTGAATTCCTTGAACACTTCAAAGGATTCGGATTTTGCCCTCATAAGGTACACAAATCCATATCTACTGTAATCATCAGTAAATGTAATGAAGTAGACATAACCACCCCTGGCTGGCGTGGCAAATGGCCCACACACATCGGTATGTATGAGCGCCAATTGCTCACTAGTCCTCTCACCTTTCTTATTGAAAGGGGACTTTGTCATTTTTCCCAACAAACAAGCCTCACATGTCTCATATGATTCAAAATCAAATGAGTCTAGTAATCCATCTTTATGGAGTCTAGATACACGTTTCTCATTTATGTGGCCTAAACGACAATGCCATAAATAAGCAGGATTTAAATCATTTATTTTAATCCGCTTGGTATTAATGTTGTAGACAGGATTGCTTAGATCAAGGACATAAAGTCCATTAAATAATTGCGCACTAAAATAGTGAATATTATTCAAATAAAAGGAACAACAATTGTTCTTTATTGAAATAATAAAACCTTCCTTGTCCAAACAAGAAATAGAAATAATGTTTCTGCTCATAGCAGGCACAAAATAGCAATTATTTAATTCTAAAACTAATCCTGAAGGCAGAGATAGCTCGCACACGCCTATGGCCAACGCAGCAACCTTTGCTCCATTCCCAACGCGCAGATCTACCTCCCCTTTAGTCAATCTTTTACTTCTCTTTAGATCCTGCATATTTCGACAAATATGAGATCCACATCCAGTATCTAATACCCATGATGTAGAGACAGTTAAATTGACATCTACAACAAAAATACCTGGTGGTGGTGGAATCACTATTCCAAGCCTCTTGTCCTCCAGATATTTTGGGCAGTTCCTCCTCCAGTGTCCAGGTTGACTACAGTAGTGACATTCACCCTTAGTCACGACCTTGGCAATGCCACCAACAGGTTTAAGGGCTTGTTCCTTGGACTTGGCAACTGACTTGCCTTTGCCCTTGGAGGAAGATGCAAACTTTTTGCCCTTTCCTTTATGCACCATCATAATGGCCTTGCCCTTACCCTTGTTGATGCTTTGTTCAGCCGTCCTCAACATGTTGAGCAAATCTGGCAGTGGTTTAACGATCTCGTTCATGTTATAGTTCATAATGAACTGTCCATAACTCTCAGGCAACGATTGCAACACGAGATCGGTTGCCAACTCTTGGCCGACCGGGAACCCAAGCCGGGCGAGATTCTCCAAGTACCCGATCATTCGGAGTACATGGGGTCCCACCGGGTTCCCTTCTGCCAGATGACATTTGAACAGTGCCTTTGAGACCTCATACCTCTCTACCCTCGCCTGCTCTTGGAAGAGCTGCTTCAGATGTTCGATCATATCGACAGCATTCATGTTCTCATGTTGCTTCTGAAGCTCAGAGGTCATGGTGCAAAGCATTAGGCAGGCCGCATCATTAGCGTCATCAACACGCTTTTGATACGCCTTTAAGGCAGCAGGTGTCTGATTCTCGGGACCTTCTGGAACATGCTCCTCTATTGCGTACAGCTTCTTCTCTTGCTTGAGAACAATTCTCAAGTTTCTATACCAATCGAGAAAGTTGGTTCCAGAGAGCTTGTCCTTCTCAAGGACAGATCGTAGGGAATGTTGTGAACTCGATGAGTTGTTTGCCATTTCGAATTCTACAAAAAGGAAAATACGCAAGTTTTAGTATTTATGAATTTTTGACTATATTTAATAATGGCTAGTTTATTAAATATAGCTCCCACTATTTTTCTACGGATTAATAACCCTCAAGATATTAATGCGGAAAATATCCTTATATTTTCTAGTGGGCCAAGATCCATCTTTTTCATCTCCTTATGAGCTTGCTTTGGCAAGTCACCCATAATTCGATTACTTCTTAGGTAGGAACAATTCCAATTGCATCCCATATGCAACTCTTGGTTCAATCGGGCAAATAACTCCTTATTTATCCATCCTTATGGATAATCCCAATTGATTGCCTCTAGGTTTCTTAATCAAATTAATAGCCTAGTTGTGTTCAACCTCTTATCTAAACAATTGCACATTGTTACGTGCCATCGCATTCCATCATTATGAACCAAGTCGCCATGCTTTGGCACGCACGAACTTGATAAATAATGATGATAATGAGTGTTTAAATAACGAGAAGGCAAGAACACAATATTTTAAAAATTTGAGGGATTTTTCAATTCAATTTTAATTATTTTGTTGATCAATATCAACTAATCTATCTATTTGAGTTTGGGCACAACTCCAAATAATAGATCCGGGTTGTCTAATTATCTTATTATCCTAATTGCATGCATCATCCATACACCAACCACACAAATAATAAGACAATAAATAAACAACCACAAAACAGAATTTAAACGTGATGTGGATATGGCCTTTTTCTAGACTAAGATAATTCCAAGCCAATGGAATTATCTATGAACCCTAAACAAACACATCTCCATGCGTCTTGATCTTTTGGTCCATCCTTCATAGTCATGTGGTGTGCTCCATGCTCCATGCTCCATCTTTTGTGGCTCCTTTTGGCTTTGGGCTTCTTTTCTCCAATCTTGGCTAACAATCTACTTTATCTAGCACTAGCTAATATCTATACTAAATAAAATAAATCTCACAAGTTGAGAAAAAAAATGGCACGCAGGCCATAAAAAACCTTAATTAATTATTACAATTAATTGATCAGCTCGCAGGCCGTAAAACCAAACCACAAAATTAAACATCCACATCAAACCACATTCTAAGGCCATATCCAATCACCATGCGATTTGCACATAAACAGTTAAAATCCAATTTTAACGCGCTTGGTCAATTTTAATTGATTTTAGGATTTCTAGGGTTAAAACGGTCCATGGGCCCAACAATCCAATTGCCCGGGCCCAAACAAAGTGAACCATAAAGCCCTAGGGCCGGCCCGGCCCAAAACCCGTAAGCTAGGCCCGCGGGTTAGGGCCGCCCGGCCCCTTAGGGCGCCAAGCTTGGGCGGCAAGCAAGGGGGGCGGTCCCCTAGGGGGCCGAACCTCCTTGTGGAGGTTGTTTCCAAAACAACCTCCTTGCTTGGAGCCCAAGTTTGGTTGTTTCCTTGTTGTGGGAGAACTCCTTCTTCCCCAAGGATGCCCAAACCCTAGATCTAAGATCCTAAAATTTCTCAAACTCACCAATTCATGCATCCAATGCAATAATTGGGTCTTGTTATGATCTATTCTTTGACAAATTGCATCCAATGCTTGATTTGTCTTGTTTTACGCGATAAACAACAAATTAAGGTGTAAAACAACAAGAATGTAACACATAAACTACGTTTATGCTCTATGACCTGTGGCTCTGATACCACTGTAGGGTTTTGATTCATGGATCGCGCAAACGGAAGCATAATCAAACAAACAACCATGCAAAACCCTTCAAGGATCACAAGTCTAGATGCATAACGATAGTAAAGGTAAGAAATCATAAACACACCTTTGGGTTCTCCTTGATGACTTCAAACGCGAATAGTGTCACGTTCTCTATAGTTGATCCACGCCTAGAGTTGTTCCTAGATCTCCAACCTCCTTGGTGCTAGCCCGGAATGAAAGGAGGGTGAAGGAATCACGCAAAACGAGGCAAAAAAGGGGGGTCGGCCCTCTTGTGGCGTCGGGGACGAGTGGGCGGCGGCAAGGGGGCGGCGTCCCTCTTGTTGCTTGCTCTCTCTCTCCTTTGTTCTCTCCTACTCTTGTTATGTTCTCTTTAGAGCATAAGTTGTGTAGGGAAGGAAGGAAGGAGGGTCCTTTATATAGTCCAACAACTCCTTGTTAACTACCTAAAGGACTTATTCTAGTCCTACTAGAATTCAATTTAGTCCCTTCCTTGCAAATTAGTCCCTACTAAGTTTGCAAGGGTTTGCAAAGTGATCCTTCTAATTAATTAATCCAATTAATTAATTCCCAAATCTAGTACAACTCTATATAGCGTGTGACCCCATAGGTTCTATCTAGTTGGTAGCAACTATTTGCTAATATGAAGCGGTTTCTAGCAAAACATCCATTCTAGCCAACTAATAGAATAGTCATCTAGACAACCTTGTACAAGTAATTGTCTCATCCCTTTGCCTCCATATCCGGATTGGACACGAGACATACAAGTCACACTCGTATATCCAATCCCTAGTTTCTCGATCCATGGAATAGTCTTATTCGTGCAAATAACATCAATATCCCATATATTGATTTATTTGAGTCTGGCCAGACATTCTATAAGCACTATCCTTCGAGTGGCCTTGGATATTTGCTCCCGTTATGTGGGAGGG
The DNA here is from genome assembly GCA_023055425.1 of Linanthus parryae. Taxonomy (NCBI): domain Eukaryota; kingdom Viridiplantae; phylum Streptophyta; class Magnoliopsida; order Ericales; family Polemoniaceae; genus Linanthus; species Linanthus parryae. The sequence continues at coordinate 132,929,192 of JALGPY010000001.1, forward strand.
GCAAATCCTCTCTACGTCCACTACGATCTCTAAGCTTGCTTCTCATTGTATCCAGTACACGCCTTTATAACTACCCAGTTACGGTGTAGCGTTTAACGCTACCAAGATCACAATGATCCACAACTAGAATATCTAGTGACTTCAAGTCTAAGGATGACAATACCATTGTACCCGAGAAGCACTTGTGACTCAACATAACGTGTATGTAGCCTTCTCGGTTATGGGTCAATCCAGTGCAACATTCCGTAATGCACACCTATGTGTTGGATCGTGATATCTCCATATCAATCCAACCCCATACTAGTCTATAGATGATTGTCCCATTTAATCATTATACTTGACTAGGGATATTTAAGATAAACAACACGATTGTAAATCTAAGGACTTCATTATATTAAATATCCAATAAATAATAAATGAATTTCTAGCCAATTACAAATTCATACTAAACTAGATTGCCTCTAGGGCATCTATTCCAACACCAAGAAGGGTAGGTCAAAACCCACGAAGAAAAGTTTGGACCTAGGTCAAAGGAAAATCATTAACGTCAAGAGGAAATCTTCGGGCCAGCCGAGCCCTACCCCAAACAGCCCAAAGGGAGTGACGAACAGAAGGAAGCTTAATGAGGAAGAGAAGGATGTCATGGAATCGAAATCAACAGAGACCACTCTTACCAATCCAGAAGACGTGGTTGAATATGAAGAACACGAGATGGTGGATGGCGAAGGTGACGATAACGAAACTCAGGAAATGGCAGTGACTGCGATGCAGCACTGCCAGGAGCAATGAGTTGCCTTAGCTGGAACGTGCGGGGACTTGGGACCCCCCGTAACGTTCTTGCCCTAACTGACTTGGTTAGGGAAATAAAGCCCACTTTGGTCTTTCTAATGGAGACCAAATCACATGAAGGGGAGATGGAAGTTGTGAGGAAAAAGGTTGGTATGCAACAAGGTCATTACTGGGATTGTCTCGATCGTCGAGGCGGTCTAGCTCTTCTGTGGAATGATGATGTAACTGTTACGGTCAGGTCGTCATCTCGTTATCACATTGATTGCTGGGTGAAGTTTGATGAGGGAGGGGACCCTTGGAGATTCACCGGCTTTTACGGCGACCCGGATACGCAGGAACGGCACAATTCTTGGGAGCTTTTACGTAGGTTGAAGCCGAACAATTCTATTCCTTGGTGTGTTCTTGGCGATTTTAATGCCATCACCAAAGCGACTGAAAAGGATGGTGGTCGTGCGGTTAGTTATAGGCAGATGGAAGGATTCCGCGATGCCATCAACTTCTGTGATCTTTTTGACCTGGGTGCTTCAGGGAGTCTCTATACCTGGAGAAATAACCAGGATGAGGATACTCATATACGCGAACGACTCGATAGAGTGTTTGCCAATCTTGAGTGGAGAAATAAATTTGGTAATGCACGGGTTAGCAACCTTACCACCACTACCTCCGATCACTGCCCAGTGGAGCTCCGTTTCACTGGGTCGAAGCAAGGCTCTGGTTCGGGAAAAAGGAGGTTTCAGTTCGAACACTTTTGGATGAGACACGATGGGCTAGCAGAGGAGATTGAGAAGAACTGGTTGAATACTCCTGGTCCAGCTATGACCAAATTAGAAGCTACGACGACGTCACTACGGCAATGGGGTAAGCAGGAGTTCGGCAACGTGAAAAATCGAGTTAGGAGACTGCGAACCAGATTGATACGCTTAGACAAGAAGAAGAGACAAAATCAGGATATTATCAATCGCAAGAGAAGCATTAAACACGAGATCAACACCTTGCTTGCAGATGAAGAGAAAAAATGGAAACAAAGATCCCGGGTCAATGGCTCCGGGAAGGTGACAGAAACACGAAATTTTTTCATCGCAAGGCGTCGGCACGAAGGGTGAGGAACCAGATCAAGGGTATTGAAGCAGTGAATGGCGACTGGATCGAGGACGACGCTGGTATTGCGAACAGACTTGAGAATTACTTCACCGATCTTTTCAAGACTTCCTCACCAGACTTGGCGGATACTCGGGTCCTCCTTAGTTTTGTTACTAAACGTATTTCTGAAGAGCAAAAGGTGTGGCTCGACAGACCCTATACCCGTACGGAGGTGGAGGACAGCTTAAAACTTATGGGACCTCTCAAATCTCCTGGCATCGACGGCTTCCCGGCTATTTTTTATCAGAAATATTGGAGTATTGTGGGAGACGAGGTATGTACCTATGTTCTTAATGTAATTAATGGGATGACGAGTGTTTCTGATGTTAATCATACAGTTATTGCCCTGATTCCAAAACTGAAGCAAACCCGGACGCCTGCGGATTTCCGACCCATAAGTCTTTGTACTGTGCTCTATAAATTGATCACCAAGACCATGGCCAATCGTTTGAAGGTCATCTTGCCGTCTATTATTTCTGAAACGCAAAGCGCCTTTGTTCCGGGTCGGTTAATTACCGATAATGCACTAACGGCTTTCGAGCTCCTTCATACGATGCAGCATCGAATCAAAGGAAAGAAAGGGTTTTTGGCTCTAAAAACGGACATTAGCAAAGCTTACGACCGAGTTGAATGGAGCTTTATTAAAGCCATTTTCGAGAAAATGGGTTTTGGGCAAAGTTGAATTTCACTAGTCATGGATTGCATTTCAACCGCGTCTTTCTCGATTAATATCAAGGGTCGACCGATGGGCTATATCTCCCCTACCCGAGGCCTTCGACAAGGCTGCCCAATCTCCCCATATCTTTTTCTCTTTTGTGGTGAAGCTTTGTCTTGTGCACTCAATAAGCTAACGGAAGATGGAGTTCTCTCGGGAATGGCGACTTCGAGGGGGGGTCCAATTATATCCCATTTTTTTTTGCCGACGATAGTATTTTCTTCACCAAGGCGAATACAAAGGAAGTCACATCTCTTCGTAATCTTCTCCAACTTTACGAAAAAGCCACAGGTCAAAGCATAAACTTAAACAAATCTGCGGTGGTGTTTTCGGCCAATCTGGACATGAATTCCCAGGAGGAATTGAGCACTCTGCTTGGTGTTAAGCGTGAGGCTCTACACCAGCGGTATCTCGGTTTTCCCGCCACAATTGGTAAGAGGAAGATGCCGAATTTCCAAACGGTGGTGGAAAAAATTGGAAGCAAGTTGAACAATTGGAAGGAAAAATACTTGTCTTTCCCAGGGAAGGAGGTCCTCATCAAGTCCGTTATCCAATCCATTCCAACCTACTCTATGAGCTGTTTTCTACTTCCCAAAGGTTTGTGTGAAAAGATTGACTCGTTAATTTCGAATTTTTTGTGGGGATGCAAGAAAGACAAAAGGCCAATTTTCTGGATTTCGAAGAGTAGACTCCAGCTCCCGAGATGCCAAGGAGGCCTTCATTTGCGGGATTTAACCAATTTCAATCTCGCCCTTCTTGCAAAACAAGTTTGGCGGTTTCTTTACAACCCGAACTCGCTTGTTGCTCGAGTCTTTCGGGCCAAGTACCATGCCAATACTGGTTTGTTACGGGCAGAGGCAAAAAAGGGATGTTCATTTGCTTGGAGGAGTATTGTGGCAGGGAAGAAGGTGATTTCAAATGGTATAAGATGGAGGCTAGGTAATGGAGAAAATTTGAAGGTTTTTGGGGACCCGTGGCTGCCATACGATACGATCTTTAAGCCGATTACTCCCCCGGGAAAAAATTCTCATCTCCGAGTGTCTCAACTCATCAATCAAGATTCGAGAAGTTGGAATATGGAAGCTCTGCGCAGTGTTCTTTGGGATGAAGATGTGGAGAAAATCCTCCAAATTGATATCCCTGAAATTCCTGAAGCTGATCAATTGATTTGGAGTTTCGAAGCCGACGGTAGGTACTCGGTACGATCCGGGTACAATTTGCTTGAAACCATGGATTCGACGTATGGAAGCTCCTCAAATCCGGGATCACAAGATTGGTGGAAGTGTCTGTGGAACCAAAAGTTCTCCAAGAGAATTATTTATCCCATTTGGCGAGCAATAAACAATAGTTTACCAACTCGGGTAAATCTGCGGCGAAAGGGGATTGACATTGAATCTCGATGTGCTCTTTGTGGGAAGGAGGACGAAACAGAGCTCCATATTTTTGGAAGATGCCGAGTTGCAGTAGCTCTCTGGAATCATATGATCTCCATCCCCATCCCTCCCCCTCACTCAACCTTTGACACTTGGTTCCCCCAAGTTTTTCAAAAATTGGACAAAAGTTCGAAGGCTAAATTTTGCTACGGTATTTGGGCTCTGTGGGGCCAACGCAATGATTTTTTGTTTCGAAGGAAAAAAATCAAAACCGCGGAGACCCTAGCTAATGTTGTTGAGGAGCTTGTTGCTGAGAACAATAGTGTGGCGATGAACACAAATGAGATAACTACGGTCGAAACAATCCCACTTGCGGATAAACACTGGTACCTTCCCCCTGCGGGATGGATTAAAGTCAATCTTGACGCAGCTTGGCACCCAAACCGGAGGCTTGCTGGAGCTGGTATTGTTATTAGGAACGACGCAGGAGGTTTTGTTGCTGGAAAGGGCACGAAATTAGCCTTTGGTAGATCGGCAAAAGAGGCCGAAGCAGGCGCTCTTCTTGAAGCAGCAAAGCTTATTAGAGACCTCAGGTTCCAACGGGTGATTCTTGAAACAGATTCTAAGTTTATCGCCGACCAGTGGAATCGCCGAAGACAACAAACGAGTTGGCAGAGCACAGATCACCGCGAAGAAGAAGATGTGGATATCTCAGAAGTCGGAGCCAAGGTGAAGCAAGCTCTGTTTTTACTTGTGAACACAGAGAGTGTGAGGGTTGTCTATGCTCCTCGAGAAGCAAACTCCCCAGCTCAGGTTGTGGGACAACAAGTAGTTTCTTCTAATCAAAGGCTGGGTTTATTTTTTGATCCACCCTGGTGGCTTGTCAATGTACTTGATGATGATCTCAAGGCTGTAAGCCTTCCCTATCAATAAAATGATAGTCTTCCTCAAAAAAAAAAGAAGGGGGGGGGGGGGGGGGGGGGGGGGGGGAGGGGACGATCATCATGAAAAAGACTAGAAAATGGCTGTAAAGAGATTTTGCACTGTATGTTCCAACCGTACATCTGTGCAAGGACTTTCATTATGTGGGAACAAGAGCGAGTTCCAAAATTGGAATGAAGCGGCTCTTTTTCAGGTTCATGAACAACATTCCGCTTCACCACACAATTTCCTTCTATCTAGATAGAAATGGATGAAAAGGTATGCCAATCCAGGATACAGAGGACAACGCTAATAAATCTTGCCTAAGTCCCACAGCACTATATAACCTAATTAGGGGAGGACGATCTGAAGTTTGATTGATTCATTGCAACGGAACATCCACAAAATCCCAGGTAGGTCTGATATTGCAAAGGATGGATGAATAAGCTATTCCACAGCAACTGAGAGAAGTTGCTAATTGCCACTGTTTCCCAAGACGCCAAGATCATCATGAAAAAAGACTAATGGCTGTAATGCGCTGTATGTTCCAACTCCGTCATTCCGCGAGTTCCAAAATTGGAAGGAAACAGCTCTTTTTCGGGTTCATGAACTACATTCCACTTCACCATACATTGGCCTCTAGTTTAGATAGTAATGGATGAAGATGCATGCCAATCCAGGATACTGACTAAGACCAAAGACTGTATAGCCTAATTACTAATTAGGTAGCTTTCCTCCGCAAAATATACTACGCTTACTAAGAAAATCCAAGCACAAACAAAAATCAATCCAGAATGCATACCACAACAATCACAAATTCATTTCTACTAAACCTAACCCAGACACCTAAGGAGATAACGTAGCATATATCTAATGTCAAGGTACTACAACTGTGCATTTGTGCTCAGACACGATCAAATATGTGAAGGTGCCTTGACATTTACTCATCAGTCATCACAATTATAGCTCGTCCTCGAAGTATACTAGACAAACCACGAATTGCACATCAGAGAAATTCATGTACCAGGCATGATAATTTAGCTAATCCAACTACATATCTGTCAAACCACCACCATGAACAAAAATTACCCAAACAAGTCTTACATTTCCAAATATCAGAGTGAAGGGATATTATAAGAATTATCATCATACTGTCAACGATCAAACCAAATCTTCAAAATCAAGAAAAAAGATCAAGGAGATTTTTATAACCCACACCAACTTATGGCCCATTCTAGTTCTTGCCACCAATGTCCTTGAGGGCACAGATCTGTTCCTCTCCCATGGCAGACATAACCGACACAACAAGGTCCTTTCCATCAGCAAATCCATCTTTGATCTGTATCATCAACAGTACAGTGATCAAGTAAGGAAAACTCAAATAAGCATGTTTCTTACATGCACAGGAAACAGTAGGTAGGAAGCCTGAGATCCTAATTCAATACCTGGGTGAGCAGAGCATCATCGGTGGGAAGCCTGAGATCATCCTTGGTGTTTCCATTCTCAGTCAGAAGACTCACCTACACATTTTCAATAATCTGTTACTACCCCATTAATCAACGCTAGTTAACCGTTTCAGATACGCATACGCATACATGCACCAGACAAATCGTTAATGAGCCTACTCAGGTATGATTCAGTGAAACTCTACATGACATTAGAAAGAATAATGACCCAACTCAGGTATGATTATTAGATTTCAGTAAAGCTATAAATGAGATTAGTAAGATAAGCCGAGAATTCGGATTATTTTAACAAGCTTCTAATGTACTCAGAGGGAGATTGAACAATTTGTAAGAGTGGGGAAATTCAGCTTTCTCAACTTCTCTGTCGGAAACAGCTTAAACAAAATAGAAAAATCTTATCAAACATAATTTTAGCCTACAATACTAACAGAGAGAGTATTGGACGTAAACCTAGCAACAGTACTAGTAGGCAGCTGCTAAGTCATGATTGCATTTTGTAATCTCTAGCAAGTGCATGTTACTAAACTGATCAGAAGCGATTGTACATCAGCGTTTCATCCCAACTACCAAAGACATCTTGTTTAATGATAGATGTGCCGTGAAACTATATAAACCACAATGAAATTTAAATCCAATGGGAGAAGAATACTTACAAAGCCATCCTCAGAGATATCAATCAACTGGTAATCAGTACGGTTAACATGAGGGATCTGCAACATTATAGATAGGCAGAAATCAGATGGCAACTATAGAGTTGAAATGAATAACACACAACAGAACAGAAACTTCAGTTCTTACATCACAATTGTGGGATGATGGGACAATATCCTCAAGCTTCTTTCCATTGAAGATATCAATGGCCACAAAGTGACACTTAGCATGCCCGTGCTTTCCAGTCTTTGAGGTGGAAACCTCAACAACCTGCAAGACAACCAAAGTTAAGCATATTGACAGTTGAGAAAATCTATCAGCTGCTTTCTAATATTGAAATTCCAATACTCCAGTTAACCGATAACAATCAGATCAAACACATACAGGATTTTAAGACTTAACATCAAGGTGAGTGTCACATATTTCTAAACACACCTTGTAAGGGCATCTCCAACCCAATGGGGGGAGATGGAGGGGGGAAATCGTATACTAATGTGGTTCAACTCCAACCCCATGAGGGGAGGGGGTGCTATGGGGATAATTTTTGCCTTTGGTGTGGGCATGTTCATGGGGAAATCCCCCCTAACCATCCAACACAAAGGCAAAATTTCTCCCCATACCACCCCCTCCCCATCCCCTCCCCTCATGGGGTTGGAGGTGAACCTTATTTTTATACGATTTCTCCCATCCCCCTCCCCCTCCCCTCCCCCTCCCCCTCCCCTCATGGGCTTGGAGATGCCCTAAGTTTATCATACCAATCTGGAAAATTTTAAAAGTCGAAACAAAGATCTAAGCAACTAGGCAGTAAACGACTTGTTGCAAATAAAGGCAAACTGCTATAGCAAGATGCTGTAGAACAATATGAACTCAGACAAAAAGTGGCCTAAACAATGCAAATTAAATAATTATCAGTCCTTAAATAGCATGAAATCATTGTTTCAACATGGGCACACAAAAAAACACATAACAAACTGATTCAGCACAATATCATTCAAGGAATGCTTCATTAACACCCTCGTAGCCTTCCATGTTCCATATGTTCAAACAAACCCCAACAGCCACTGAGCAACTCTCCTAATCCAACATACTTTCATCTCATGTAAGCTAAGAGAGCAACTCTCATCATATACTGTAGCAAGCTTATATTCAGAGTATGAAATACAAACCCTAATCAAAACATCACAGTGAAAAGCCCAATTACATGCCTCTTACTGCCCAAAATACAAGCCCAATCACATGCCTCCTACTGCCCAAAATACAAGCCCAATCACAAACATAGCTTAAACTTGCCATTTCATTCAAGAGCGGATCATATTCTGGTATGAACAACACCAAAATGTTAAATCACCACACAAACACCCCATGGTATTTTGCTGAAATGAACAACCCCAAACTGATCAATCATCAAACAAACATCAGATAGCCAATATGTTCCAGAAGCAATTTAGACTGAGGTCACACAAACACGATCTCAAAATCAGAAAATAAGCATCACGATATACCAACACAGACAAATCAAATCGGACTCTCAACAAACACGCATCGTCACATCGCGATCAGATAACTATCGACTCTTCACACTGAAAACACATCTATCTCTAAAACCAAACGCAAGGAAATGATCCAAACCGATTCTAACAACGCCGATAACACAAACCAAGAACGATTTCCACAACTAATCACAGTCGATTTCAAGATCTAAGGGTTTCAATTTCGTCAATACCTTGCAGGGACGATTCTTGATGACGATGTAACCGTTCTTGCGAACGGTACCGGCCTGCTGAGGGTAGGTCTTGGAAGCTCCGGCGTCGGCCTTGGACTCGAACTGGTGCTCCTCGTCAGACATGCTTTCCGATGCGGCGGTTTGTGGCGGAGACGGAGGCTAGGGTTTCACTGCGTAATCTACAAGCAGGCCTGAGAGAGAGAGAGAGAAAACTGGAGAGAAGTCGCCGAGGTAGAGATAAAGAATTTTTATATTAAGAGCCCAGGCCCAGCCCCTCCTAGGGTTTCCATCGCTTTGGTGGTTCAGCGTTTATCGTGAATCTTGTGATCTGAGCCGTCGATGTGTCGTTTTCCTTTTCTGACGGCTGAGATTTACTTTGAGAGGTCCAGTATTGAACAAATTTCAGATTCGGGCCAGAGGAAGCCATAATTTGCAGTCAAGGGCACTGATATATGGCAATATCACCCAACGGAACCATAATCTTTGGTTGATGATTTTTGATTTTTTTGTTTGTTTTTTTTTTTTTTGACTTACCTATTTATACTGGGTTAGAACAGATGTTCTCATTAAACGCTCTACTACTTGAGCTGGCACTCATTTGCTTTTTAGAATTTTTTTTGAACGTATTGTATTCAATCAACGTTGTAGTCATGAATTACACTAGTTAAAATTCGATTTCACTAAGGCACTTATAAACGAATATTTCACTTGAAAGTCAAAATATCGCGTGAGAGTTATTGCTGGTGATCATGTTTTCAAATAAAAATTCGATCCAAACACTTTTCTTCTACTTTATTCATATTGTAAAAACGATCATTTAAAATGATATTCATTTTGGTGTTTTCCTTGAATCATTTTTCATCTCTAAGTACATACAGTGTCGAATTTCGAGTTCTTAAAAATTTCACTAACACCCATAATTTTGAGCATTTTACTCTGTAACTCTTTTAATAATTAAACAAATGTCCCGGTTAATTCTCAATCCTTGCACTCACTGGTGGATGCACATTTAACCTGGGGTGAGCCTATGGCCACCCTAAATTATTATTTTCCGTATTATAATTTTTCATTTTTGTCAAACATGTTTTTATATGCCCTTCCTAAAAATTAAACATAGTACCCCCATTGTCTGTTCAAATAACCTAATTACCCATAAGATACAAAAATATTTATGATTTATGCCCAAAATTTTCACAATATTACAACTTAGGCCATGAACTCTCACTATATGGAGATTTAAACCCAAATTTTCGTGTCGAAACTTTTTTTACTCTGTAAGTATAAATTGTGTCTCCCCTTCCCCACCCATGAAGAACACTGTGTCCGCCACTGCTTGCACTGATCTTCCTGGCATTGACTTTATATAGAATTGTGCCTAACTGTTTATAATTACTGCCTGTGCCACTGCTACCAAACAAACTCTTTGATTGACCAATAAAAGTCAATAAACAAATATGGTTGAGACGAACTTAAGAGAAATCAAAAAATTGGAAACAATATCCGTTATGCATACACAGTAATCAACAACTGTTTTTCAAGCTTTCAGTTGGGATCGTGGTCTAGAATGCTGTTAGTAATGGCTGCTGCAAGTGCTGTGGTGAAATTGGAATTTCTGATCAATGAATGAGCCATTTGCTCCACCGCAAGCTGTTGTGCCGACGACCACGACGGCGACGGCGCCCTTCCATCGGTGCTCGGGCTAACAAAATTGCTGATCTTGCCCCACAAATTTGATTCTGCAGATTGAAGTGCCAAAACAGAACTTGGAGATACTGCAAACAAGGTTGGATTACTAGGTAACACTGTATGCTCATGATGGTTGTGTTGTCCTTCATATGTTGCTACTAACATTGATGGATCATCAATACTTCTTTGCACCTGAAGGTTGATCAAAAACAGTGAATTATCACTCAAAACTGAGAGAGAGATAGATTTTGGTGTTACCTTCTTCTTGACAGGGCAAGTTGGGGCAAAAGAGCATCTGTAGTAAGCTCTAGGAGAAGGATTGTCTCTAGTTACCTTCTGTCCATATTTTCTCCATTGATATCCATCTTTCACCACCTACATATTTGAGATTGGAGACACAACATTACAAGATCCTCAACATCATGCTTGTAATTGTCATTGTGCCTTATTTGGTTGTGTTTGAATTCATAGATGTATGTGCAGCTTTCGTGAATGTGATGTCAGATCAAGTGGTTTGACATTACAGTATCGTATCAGACGCTTTCTGATATCCCACTTCTATCAAGAACAAAATTTACTTAATCGTAAATGACACTTACTAAGCTTGTATCGGAAGGATGGATCCTTAAGCAAGTCTTTGTAACGTTATTATCCCTCGTCTCTGTCGGTCTCTCATTGTTTGCATTGACTTCACCGTTGTCGTTATCCTCTCTCTTCCTCTTCTTTGACGGAGAATGCTCAATTTCCAATTCTTTTCTTGTCAAACCCATCAAGTGCCTCTCCAAGGCATTGTAGTTTTCGGACATGGCAATGAGCATTTTGTGTAGCTTCTTGTTCTCTTCACTCACTCGCTTCACCTCTCCCATCAAAACTTCCACTTGCTTCTGCAACAACGTCAATTTTAAGATAGAACGAGATAAACACACACAAAAATAAGTACGCGCGTAACTAGAAATCGATGAACTCACTTTAATTTCACCAATTTCGTTACTCTGAGGATTCATGTTGAGGTCAAGGCTGAGACTTGGATCTACAATACTTGTTCTCTCCATTGCAGCTCAAATAATTTGCTTAATTAATTGTTCAAGAAGATTGAGAACTTATAGAAAAGAGACTATGACTTTGCAATATCCATTTGTGGAAATTTCAAGGAAATACAGGTGCCTTGAGACCTCACTCGAAGACTTTTTCATGTGAATTTGGTCTAGACCACTTCGAAGTTCTACGAGATTTCAAACTGGAAATATATATTTATGGAAAGCTTGAAAAGAAGAACATATTTGTCACTTGTTTTTGACATTTGGGACATCATAGGAACATAGTTTAATTAGCAGCTTTTTTTATCCGTTTTTCATTAGACAATAGTTGAAAACGGATGCATTGCGCCGCTGATTTTAAATTTGGATTATGGGGTCAAGAGGCTTTGTTTCCCTTGACTGCTCTTTTATGTACTCAAGGTCTCATTCGCTAATTAATACCCCGGCCCTAGTTTTAGAAAAAAAATGGCAACCGAAAGAGTGCCAGGTCATGGTAAAAAGTAAGTTTCAGAAGGGATAACATGTACTACCTCCGTTTCGTCTGTTTCGTCTGCGTTTGACTTTTTAACCCGTAACTAAGTCACTTTGACTTGGTGATTTGGGTACCAAAACGATGTAATTTTTTAATAATTTTTTCATGGTATTTTAGAATAAACTTTCTTCTATAACACCATGCAAAGATTACCAAATTCTTGTATCGTTTTGCTAATCAAATCACCGGATGAAAGTAACCCAGTGAATAGTGACAAAAAGTGAAGTAGGCTGAAACAGGCGAAACAGAGGTAGTAGCTGTTAAAAAGCATAAAAGAGTCAGTCATTCAATCAAATTTTGAACATAACATATAACCCTCTTACAGTATTGGTTTGTTTACACTTTGATACATATAATATGAGTTTTGTCACTTAACATTACTGCACTTTGTGAAAAGATGACATTCGGGTTCAATTGACTAACACCGTGAGTTGGTTTACAAATTCCGTTAGATACGTAAGTGGCATTTTGGTCTTTTCATACTTAGCTAGGATGAGGGCAATATTGCCTTTTTCCCGCCATTTTTTCTTCTTCTTCCGCCTACTTCATTAGAACCTTTCCTCAGCCACCAACATGTCTCTCCGTCTCCCTTTCTGTTCTCTCTCTATCTCATGCTCTTTCTGTTAGAAAATGGATAGTTAATCCATAGAGAAATTGAAGTAATACTTCGTAGCTTGAAAAAGCTTGAAACCAAGATAGTTATTAGTCCCACATTGTTACTCAGAAAGAAGGTGGGTGGCTTTATATGGTTTCACACACAAGGGTAGTGTATAACTACTAAGGGGTGTGGAGGACCGTGGTTGTTCTTGTGTGCCTCGCGCACACACACACGCGCCGCCGCCTCGCCTCGAACCGGGTCGAATGGCAATTTGGGCGAAATGTCTCGCGTCCGCGAGGCAACCTGATGTGAGATTATAACAGTTTTGGTCCATTTAATTAATGGGTGATCTAGTAATGGAATCAAAACGGGTTTTTGACCACATTAATGAGGGATTAATTAGGAGATAATTGCATCAGTTATTTTTGGTGTTATTTGATCTTTTCGACTTTCTGTTAAAACGTGGATTAGAGGTATGTCGTCTAATTTGTGATCTTTTATCAGTTTATGATACGTGTGCTTTTTACCTTCATGTTTCATTACCTGCTTTTGTTTGGCCATGATTTGTTAAATAATTTTGCCTGTCTAAAATTAAAAATTCTAGTGAATTTCATCACCACCATCTCTCTCTCAATTCATCCATCTCTGCCCAAATACTCATGAAACCTTCAAAACCACCCAGGAATCGGGTATTTGCTGCTCGATAGGAAGTGGTTGATTCTAGGGTTCGGGTTAGGATTGCAGGTGGTGGAGAGGATTGTGATGTAGAGAGGTGTCAGCCTCGTGGTGTCGTTGATGGCGGAGGCGTTGGCTCCGTTTTCTTCTGCTCCTCTCCGTCGCCGTCGGCGATTTGGGTACAACTGAAGTTTCTTCTTCTCACTTTTCGAACTTGTATCTGGGTGTCCTCTATACTCTCTCTCTCTCTCTCAGCATGTGGTTGGTTTGATGGTGGTGGTGGTGCGGGTATTTAGTTGTGGTTGTTGGTTCACTGGTGGAGGTGGTGGTTGTGGGGTTGTGGTGGTATTGGTGGCTATGGTGGTGGTGGTGGTGTGATGTGGTATTTATGGAAGTGGTAGTGTGGTGTCTGTGGCGGTGTGGTCTAGTGGTGGTAGAGGGTCGAGAGGGAAGTTGTAGTGTCATTTGAAGAATAAGCTGGTGGAGGGTGTTGGTTGTGGCTGTTGGTGGTGAGTGGTTGATACCCTGATGGTATCGCAAGTGACGATTTTGTGAGAAATTGACAAACTCCCACATAGCTTAGAGGATACGGCCCTCTTTCTAGCAAATTAGGGTTTGACCAAACGAAGATTCTCTCTATTTATTTGATGAAAAATAAACAAATGCTACAAATATTTAAATAATAAAATCTTAGACCTACGCGGTTCACTTCCATGGATCAGGAAAGAACTGCAAATAAAACCTAGCCCGACTAACTAATTAAATAAAGTATTTAAATCAATTAATTAATAACTTATTACATAAATAACTAAATACTAGACAACAGTTAAGTAACGGATCGGGTGACCCGTATAAACACCCACGCGGTTGGAAATCACCTTGTCCTCAAGGTGAATGTGGTGAAAAGCTTCAATAAGTCCAGGAGGAAGCTAGTACGTCGAGCACACGATTACCGGGATCGAATTGATGGCGAACGACATGGAAATCATCACGTTATAATCCGTCTCCTAGATAACGGAGGTAAAAAACGGACTGGAGAGGTCGAAAAATTCTAGGTAAATCCCCCGCGGCACAAAAAATATCTTTGCGGCTAAAAACTGAGCCATAAAGTGGCTTGCGGATCACTTGAGCCACGGTGGAGCCAACGGCTCAAGCGGAGCCGACCGGAATTCGAACCTGAGCCGAGCAGATTTCCAGAAGGCGGCTGGATCGAGCCGTCCAGATCTTCTACAAACGCGGACCGACTGACCTGCCGCCCGTAATCATCGGCGATTGTGAGGGCTGGTGGCCTGGCGTTCGAACAATCCTTGACGCATTCTGGTTGTCGATGGATGTCGTCATGTGCGCCGACAACATGGCCGTCTCTACCATTAGGCCAACTTATGGCTTGCCTAGGGCCCCGACAACGGGAGGGGCATAATTTTTTATAATAATGAGAATTATCAGTAACTTTATGTACATATAATATGATATACACGTTTCTCTTACAAAAGTTAGTTTTCAATTTCTAAATATGTTTTTTAGTTATATTTTCTTACATAGTTATAGTTATAATGTTGATGTTTATTGGTTTTTTAGTAACACAATTGAATTCAATATGTAATTTTGTTATACAAATTTTTCTTGTACAAAAGGGGCTTGTTGTGTTGGAATCGCATTGGGCCTCCGGAAAGCTAGAGACGGCCATGGCTGGCAAAGACAGGTTTGTGGTTGTGCAAGTCGACGTTAAGGTTCCCCGCTGGTACGGCAGCGAACCAAGTCTCATGTGTTCCCTCCGATGCTTGCTCCGGCTTTTGCTGTTCTTGTGGCAGCGGGGCAGCGCTAGGGTGTGCAGCGACAGCGAAGGAGGAGGCAGCGACAGCGGCTATGGGCTGGGATGTCACAAGGTGCGATCCGCCAAATGCCACATTCGTTGTCCCAAATCCGTTTCCAGGTGAGTGATTCGCATACCCAATCCGGTAATCGTCGTGACCAAGGTCTGAATTTGTTCCGTCAATTTGGCGATGAGTTCTTCCTTGGTGGCTGCCATGGATGAACTCGAGAACTTCTGATGAAAAATAAACAAAGCTACAAGTGTTTAAATGATAAAATCCTAGAACTAGGCGGTTCACTTTCATGGCTAGGAATGAACTGCAAAAAACTAGCCCGACTAACTAATTAAATAAAGTAATTAAACTTATGTTACATAAATAACTAAATACTAGCTAGAAATTAAATAACGGATCGGATGACTATAAGTGGTAGTGAAATAACAGCTATACCCTTTCTTCTGCTGCCATGAACACCAATGCCAGTTCAGCTAACCAATTTAACATAATTTCTATCTTTTTACCGAGTACAGCGGTGTTAAATGACAAAATCTATACTGCATGTATCAAAGTGTCAGCGAACTAATACTCGAAGGGTTATATGTCAAAAGTTTTATTTTATTTTATGTTTTGAGAAAAAAATTCTAATTTTTTTTTTGGGTTACAAACTCGTCAAGGAAATTTACATCACTTGAAGCTAGGAACAGTTCAAGTCTTGAGTGAGGAAAACAAATGCAGGAATACTAGTCATGAAAATTTGTCAAGAATTTTTGTTCTCATAAAGAATTTTCGTTGCCCTCAAACTAGTAAAATAGTGCTAGTCAACAGACCAAAATAGTACTAAAAGACATTGAAGTCAATGTAAAATTACTATCTAAGTCTTGTGCCTTTTAGAGCACCACTCCATTCATATACGAACATCCAGGGCGCCAGAAGATGATCATTCTTTTCCTGGATGTGCAAAGTCAAAGGCTCTAGCAACATGCTTAATATTGGCAAGGTGAAAGAGATTTACATGTACGTAAAAGAGTTTCAAGCCTGTCATTTTCATACTTTCAGGTGAAATTAAATACTACCATAAATTAACTACATTTCTTTTCAACAGTTCCAAAATATAGAAACGGCACTTTCAGGTGAAATTAAATACTATAAATTAACTACATTTCTTCAACAATTCCAAAATATAGAAACGGCCACAGTAAGCAGCTGGAGAGTAGGAGGAAACTGTCAACTCTAGAAGAAGTTGCAAATGAGAACATTCTTAAAATATTTTTGATCCCTTCAATGACTTTCTTTTGGTCAAGTTCAGTCCCAAATATAAGATAAAGTCCCTAATTTGTTTATCCACGCGGCTTTGAAACTAATGTGCATTATTTAGCTCTAAGTCCACGACTTTATTGTTTGACATTTAATTTTGATTTTTTTTTTTTTTTTTTTTTTGTATAATTAACAATAGTGACATCAAAACATGATGTACTACTCATCACTTTGGTCAAGCCAGTGACCAAGCTTAATTTCAAAAGTTCAATTGTTTGCTTGAGTGGTTTTCTTGTGTTTCGTGGCAAAATGGCTACAATATGGAGGATTTTAACTTTTGAAATTTGTGACCTGTTTAATTTGTTTGAAGCTCCTACATAAGGTCCGGGTTCGAGCTCGGCTATATAATGTAACTCTAGAAAAAACTTGAAAAAATAAGTTGTTTGGGGTTTTTTTTAGCAGAAGACTTAAAACTTTTATTAATACTCAGAAACTTGGCTTGTGAGGCCCATGACATCATTTGCAATTGCTTTAGATGCCCGATGGGGCTCAACATTAATCCATTCTTGGTCTTCTTGGATTGAAATCTCTACTTTAGCGTGAAGATGGGGCACTGTATTTGTGCTACGATGGTTGTATCTGATGGAGAAGGTGGTGAGCTGTCTCGATATAGACAATGCCTCATTGATGACAACCCCTATTATCGAGAAACTCTCCACTTTCCCATTCATCACTCATTTCACTTCTGCAACAATGGAGAGTGCATCCGTCTCTAATTCAAGGTTTCTGCAGCCGAGCTTGAGGCCAAACCTCAATCTATCGCGGATGGCTTGTCCCAGTTGTCTGGGTTTCTTTAACAAACCTACACAATCAAATAGGGCAGTATAAATCATGCATATTACTACCTATTTTTCTATGGAATCTTTCTAGTTAACATTTTTAACTGTATATATGTCACTTTTGCCCAGTAATTTGGATATGTTTTCGCATGCCTAGCAAAAACACACACAATAAATCACCATTTAAGTTATTATTTGGCACCTTACGTGATTATACTCGCGACTTAAATTTTGTGGGTGTGCATGTTTTTCTTATCTTTGTCCTTACAATTCTTTAAAATTAGATGCTAAATTCAAAATTTGCACTTTTATTGGGTACATGGATGATTACAAAGTGTAATTATGTTTGGATTGCAGCACAAATTGCATTTATATTAGCCGCAATGTTATTTTGATGAAAATTATTTTCCTTCTGCCAACTCTACACCATCTGATCAGGATACTTCACTTGTTTCAGGTGCCACTGTGCCGCAACCAACCATTGTGTACCATCCGGACCTATCCATTTTTGATGACTTTGCCAAACCAAGGACCGGATGAACCGGCACTGGTTGTGGGTCTGCAGCCTACCGGTGCACCTGGAGCACCTGATTCTGACACAGTTACGAATTCAGCATCAGATTTCGTCGCCAGTTTAGGCGACGCAACCCTAGTCGCTGCTGCGCCTTCTCCGGATCCGGCACCACCTGAGATGGACACCCAACCCTCTATTTATCATGTTTCCAATGTGCACTAGCAGCAAATCTGGTATAAGAAAAAAGATTTCACGTGTTTTTTTCTATAACTACTATTTCTGGTTCTACATCTTATACTGAGGCTAGTAAACACTCACAGTTGCACTCCGCAATGACTGACGAGTTTACTAGCCTCACACAGCAAAATACATGGACATTGGTGCATCCACCACCTAATTCAGACATCATAGGGAATAAGAGGGTTTACCGCACCAAATACAACCCAAATGGTACCGTCACTCGGTACAAGGCACGTCTCGTTGCAAAAGGGTTTCACCAAAATCCTGGTATTGATTACGATGAAATTTTTAGCCCGATTGTTAAGCCCTCAACGGTTAGAATCATTCTAGCTCTTGCGTCCAATTTTTAATGGCCCTTACAACAACTTGACGTTAAAAATTCATTTCTCCATTGCATACCACAAGAAACCGTTTACATGAGTCAACCTCAAGGCTTCAAAACCCCACAATTCCCACATCATGTTTGCAAACTAAATAAGTCCATATATGGCTTAAAACAAACTCCGGGGGCTTGGTTTGAACACTTTACTTCTTATTTACTTACTCTCGTTTTTAGTTCCTCATATGCTGACTCATCCCTATTTCTTCGTCACTCTAACGAAAAAGTCACCATCTTACTACTCTACGTGGATGACATCATTTTGACAGGAAGTGACACAACGTTTATTTCTTTCCTTAATAAAAAATTAAATTATGAATTTTCCATGACCAATCTTGGTCAGCTAACTTATTTCTTATGTTTAGAAATTCACCCCTTTGTCTTCAGGTACCAAGTTTCACGCTCAATATAGCCCTCCACAACAGTAAGCCACGTTGTACCGCCAACTTCTTGGCGCTCTTCAATATCTTACTTTCAGTCGACCTGATATTTCTTTTTCTTTTAATCCTTTATGTCAATTTATGCACACACCCACTGAAAATTATCTGATTGGGGCCAAACACTTTCTTTGTTATGTACAAGGTTCCATAACACACGGTTTATTTTATCAAAAAAGTGTTATGCCCATTACTGCATCTAGTGACGCTGATTGGGCCGGAAACCCAACTGATCGTTGTAGTACCTCCGGCTTCGTTGTGTTTCTTGGATCCAATCCATTACATTGGGGAGCAAAGAAACAACCCACTGTTGTCCGTTCTTCAACAGAAGCCGAGTACCGAGCCCTCGCCTCTAATGCTGCCGAACTAGCATGGCTCAAAATTCTATTTTGTGACTTAAACACTTACATTTCACAAAAACCCACACTTAGGTGTGACAACCTCTCGGAAATTGCCATAATTGAAAATCATATTCTTCACGCACGCACAAAGCACATCGAAATAGACTATCACTATATTCGTGAAAAGGTACTCACTCGTGATCTAACTATTTCTTTTGTTAACAGCTTGGACCAGGTTGCCGATATTTTTACCAAAGGACTTCCAACAACTCACTTTCAAAGCCTAAAGAAAAAACTCATGGTGCAAGTTGCCCCTTCAGTTTGAAGGGGAGTATTAGACTGTGAAGAACATGTCCAATCCATCAACCTTCATCATTGGGCCGTCTCAACACTCAAGCCCAAGACTAGAGCTACCTCAGCTCTAGCCCAAGGACTAAAATATTATGAAGACCAACATAAGGAGCTCTCGCTGAAGATATCAAAACCAGGAAGACCTTTGTGCAATAATATCTTCCAGATCCGAATAATAACCGTTGGATCAAGTTGACTAATCATACGGCTCACAGTAGGCCACTCATTGTCAATTAACAGAGAATACAACATCATCTCCTTCATCTCTCTGATATTTGATCATCCTCTCCACTCTCTGTTGATATCTTGATTGTTTGATTCGAAACCCTAGTGGTTTGTTTCATGGTATTAGTGCGCTACGACGACTCTAAACACTTCTTCAACTTCGGTTTCCTCTACGGCTATCGCCATTGTTGCCGTTGCTCAACCTCCGGTGAATCCTCTTTACTTATTGTCAAACATACATAATCTTGTCCCTGTAAAACTGGATGGGACTAATTACGTGATTCCGAAGTACCAAATCTCATCTCTCCTTCGAACCCGAATCATGTATGGCCTACTCGATGGATCTGATCTGATGCCGTCAGAATTTGTGAAGGAACAAGATGGTTCTAATTATGGTACTGTGAACCCTGGAATTTAAGCTTGGGTGCAGAAAGATCAAGCACTTGTGACAATTCTCAATGCTACTCTCAGTCCCTAAGCTCTCACCCACATAATCGGTCAGTGTTCTTCTCGTGCAATCTGGTCAATACTGGGCAGGAGGTATGCTTCTCTCACTAGGTCAAATAAAATGCAATTGAAATCTGATTTGCAAACTGCTAGGAAAAACTCAGATTCCATTGATGTTTATATGAGTAAATTGAAAGGAATACATGATAAACTAATGGTTGCTAGGGTTTTTATAGACGATGAGGAAATGTAATTCTATGCGCTTAATGGATTTCCTGGAGAATTCAATCCTTTTAGATCATCCATACGGATTAATTTAAACCCATTCCCTTTGATGATCATCATGTCCTTTTGAAAAGCGAGGAACAAATGCTTGATTCGCATAATTTAGCTTCTCAAACCCAAAACCTCGCTTTCAATACTGTCTCTACTGAACCCTATTCCAACTATGGTGGTTACGGAGGAAGAGGCAGGGGACATTACAGTGGCTCAAATCGAGGTGGTTATAGTGGTGGAAACCACCGTGGTGGGTATGCCAGAAGATATGGCCGCAATAATAGATGGTATGGAATTTCATTTTTATGTAATAATCGTGGCAGTGGGTATAATGGCTACCAACGTGGTGGTAGATCAGAATTTAACAGAAATGACCACTCTTTTTTAATTCACGGGGAGGGAGAAATGTTGGTTTTGTTCAAAACAGATCCCCTGAAATTTGTCAAATTTGTGGGCAACAATACCATACTGCTCTTGATTGTGTTCACCGTATGAATTACGCGTACGAAGGATGCATGCCCCCTGATTCTCTTACTGCTACGAGTGCTTCAACCCAAAATCTTAATCAATCAAATCTCTGGTTATCTGAAACCGGTGATACTAATCATATGACACGTGACTTCCAAAACTTTAGCACTGTTGATCCATACTTTGGGAATGATCAAGTTGCGGTTGGAAACGGCCAAACTCTTCCAATTCACCACTCGGGTACTGCTTTACTCTCAACTACTGCACAAAAATTCACTTTGAAAAATACTTTACACGTGCCTAATATTAGTACCAACTTGCTTTCTGTTCATAAATTGTGCACTAATAATAATTTTCGTTTTGTACTTGAATCTACAACTTTTTTAGTCCAGGACAAAACCACATGAACAATTCTATATCAGGGATTGAGTAAAAATGGTCTCTATCCCATTGAAAGTCTTCCTCTCAAGTCTCTTAATCATGTTTTATTTAGTAATAAAGTAGACTCTCGTATTTGACATGACCATTTAGGTCACCCTTCGGACATTGTTTTGAATAAAGTGATTCCGTCTACTACTCGTTTCAATAAAATTGGTGGTCGTTTTCATTCCTACATAGAAGGAAAAAATGCATTGTTTGCTTACTCTAGATCTACGTCTGAATCCGAAACACTACTTAATATGTTACATAGTGATATTTGGGAGCCCGCATGCTCCAAACCCTATCACGTTTACCGTTTCTACGTCTTATTTATTGATGAATTTTCAAGTACACTTTACTATTTCCATTACACAATAAATCAGGTGTCCCTACTGTCTATTCCCAATTTAGGGTTCAAATTGAAAAATGTTTAAATTATCCCATCCGGATGTCATGCACGGATGAAGGAGGTGAATACACTTCCTTTATTTTTTAATAAATGCTCCGCAAAGATGAATAACCCATCAAAAATTGTGTCCTCACACGCCGCAATAAAATGGTGTCGTTGAGCGCAAACACCGTCACATTATGGAGACTGCATTCACTATGCTCAAAAGAGTCTTTTTGCCTAATCACTTCTGGTATCAGAGCCAGGTTCCACACACGTGAACAGTCTAACAACCCACGTGCTCACCGCCATTCGCAGATAAAAGATCCACATGTAGGCCAAAGAATGGCACATGTGAAGGGGCGTGTTGAGAACTCATACATTGGACATTTAAGAAGAAGACCTGGGCTACTCCCCTCATTGCCAATTGGTTTTGAGGTGGAACCCCATTGATTCTTACAAGATTTACCAAAAATTGTATCGCTTTTGCTTTTCAAATCAACCGGTTAAAGTGTTCCGCGAATAGTTGCAAAAAGTATAGCGTGCAGATTCCATAGGAACATGGGTAGCAATAGAACTCGGTCTTGTAACGTGTAGATAGAGGTGGAGGGCATAAAAGTTTACGCACTACAAGAGAACCTCTAGTTCAGACTAAATCACAAGAAAAAAAGGCCCTCAAAACTCTTGGCGGATAAGTAAATAATAACCCTATATGAAGAGTCTTTGTTCATTTTCTTTTGGTGGCGAGCGCGCAAGATTGTAGATGAGCGGGAGCCTGAAACGAATTCTTACGTGTTACCGCAAGTGCACGGTTCAAGTAATATGGGGCTAGTATTTCAACCCCGAATTATCGTTCCCACGAGGACAGGGTTACTGTATAATCAGGAACTGGGTTTAAAGAGTAAATAACTTAAAAAGTAAAAGAAAGGAATTTTGAGATGATTTTGATCTAAACTAAGTACTGAAAGTAAAAACAGAATTAAACAATCTTTTTGGTAATTTTCTGGAAATATACTGAAGTAGGAAACTGATAAACTAAATATCTAGGCTCCATGATTCCCTAGGGTTACTATTCAGCTTTTCTAGTTTATCTTGATTTTAAAAATACACGGCGGTTTTTTTTATGCCAGCATACCAATGTTGAAATCTCCTCTCGGTCTCATGCACCTGTCACTCCCCTGCAGATTTTCGGGCCCTCTCGGTCTACCTAGATTTGCAGGTTTGTTATAAGTCTGATAGGGTTACAGGCTCCCCTCTCGGTCTCCCCCTAAACGTCTAGCAGTTGGTCTTATGCTTTTCAAGCTAGTCCCTCATTCTCTCTACCTCTCGGTCCATCAAGGCAGGAAACTAAATTCAGTATTCTCTTCCTAACTCTCACCAGCCACTCTCGCACACCAGATCCTGTCTGTAGCATTCCAGGATCATGACTCATTTCATGCATAAACAGTAAAAACCGAAGATAGAATAATAAAAAAAAGGGTAAATTACATATAAGTGACATGTGGTTTGGGCTCGGTTCCGTTAGATGATCTGTGGTTTTTCCGTCTATAATTCTGTTACAAATGAAAAAGTTAATTGCAATTTATCCCATTTGCTTAAAATTGAGAAGCAATTTAACTCAAAATAAAAAAAGGAAAAAGAAATTAGAAAACATAATCCCTACCCAGAACCTGAAGAAAAAAGGGAAGAAGAGAAAGAATAAGTTCTTCCCTACCATACGAACCATAAGGGAAAAATCATTTCAAAGTGAAAGCCCAACCATAATCATGACAGCGAAAACCTTCAACTTTAACTTAAATTGAAGGAGATCGTTTGCGGTGAAGAAGGAACTTGCTCGAGCGGTGAAATTGACCGGATATCATAGACAATCATTTTTCTATGTGGGAGAGAGAGAGGCGAGGGAGAAAGCCAACATCGAACAGGATAGCAACAAGCGGCATAAACGGGAATGATTTCGGGTTGTGCTTCGTGCTTGATAGTGCCTTCGATTAGGATTTCAGCTTTATTCGCGTATGGGTTTGGGCTTTTGTTCTTCGATTGAGGTTTTGGTTCAATTGGATCTAATTCTGGTAGGATATGAGGTTCTTTTAGTTAATGCTCTAGTGTTGGCGGTTGATGATGGTGATAGTGGTCTTGACTGTTTTGGGTTACAATCGAATCGGAATCTGGTTTGGAATCAGGGTTGGGGTCTTGCAATGGCGTCTTGACGGGATGAAAAATTATCAATTTGTTCTTGTTAACACGCCGGAGAAGGTTGAGGTGGATACGGGGGTTCGAGGTTCAATTGATACCACCCATGTTCTGTGTAATTACTCTGGGCAGAGCTTATTTATATACTACTGACGTTTCCATATTCCTGTGTTGAATTTTCATTTCTGTCCTCAGTTCTGGCCGCCTTTGACTTTTCTGCTAAAGTTTGAATTTTTCCACTGCCTTAGGAAAATTCAGGAAATCTTGACCTGCGTTCGAACACAGAGGGCTGCGTACTGCTGAGCGTTGACTTTTCACTTTGACTTTTCCCTCCTACATTTGAACGCATAGGGGCTGCGTTTAAATGCAAGTTCTTTCATTTCTGCATGTTGACCTACTGCGTTTAAACGCAGGGTCTGCGTTTAAACGCAGACAACTGCAGTGCCTTAGCCAATTTCTGCCTTTTCTGCGCCTGTCTCTGGATGCCTGTGTCTAAACATTGTTCCTGCGTTTGAACACAGCTCCTGCGATTGAACGCAGCTTTCGTGACTCAGCCAATTTTCTGCATTTTCTGCGTCTGAACGCCGGGTCTTGCGTTTATCCAATTATTGCACTTTTTCGGCCTCCTCGACTCAGTTTTTGCGTTTGGCCACCAATCTTGTGTTCGGAAGGAAGTTAATTTGGACTTCGGGGCTGCGTTTGGACGCAGCGTTTGAAAGCAGATTTTTGCGTTTGAACGCTGCCCTCTGCGTCTGAACGCAGCTCAACAACAACTCCAACTTTGAAATGTCGTAACCTCTTTGTTCGCTCTCCGATTTAGCTCTGTGACCTATCGTTAAAAAGCTCTTGAAGTCTACTTTCATTTGCCACCAGTCTCATTCCAAAATTCCTTGTAGAACTCAATTTATGGTCAAAATTATGCAGACTTGTAATTCTAGCTTCTCCAACTTTGCGTCTCTTCACTCATCTTGAGCGCTTCTTTGTTTCCGAAGTTTGTTTCATGCCACCAATCAACCGCCAAGCATCGGTTCCTGTCAAGACAACATGAACGACCATACCAAGCGATTATATTTTTCAAATAATATCAAATTATGCATGAAAACACCTGAATTTCACAATTAAGCTCAAATGCATCTTTTTCTTAGTACGAAGACTTTGCTGGCTAAACGTGGTCAATCATATGGAAACTCGGCTTATTACATTATAATATAAGATCACAGATAACTCATAAATGGGAGTTATCAGAGCGGAGCTGATTCCATACTCCAGCGACCACTACACAATTAAAGTATACTCACTATTAACAGTTTTCCTCTAACTGAGATAGAATACTCTGTGCAGATGTTATGCTGATTGCTTAGCTAAGTTTACTATTTTTCCCTTATAACCCAGTCTTTTCAGTACAACCCCGAGTTGTGCGTGAAACCTTCAGTCATGCTCAGACGGTTCTATCAATATGCAAACATGATGTCTATCTCTTCTTGATTCACTAATTATGGAAATTTACAACTTTTACTTAATTGCACTCACATCCCTACCGTTTAGTAAAACTGTAGAAAAATCCACACAATTGGCTTTTTAGTCAACTTTCAACCCAGATAGGTACAAACTGACTCCAAACATTGTGAACCTGATACAAAGATATGAGGTCATGTCCAGAGTTAGGATGAGGGTACAATTCAAGTAGTTATTGCAAAATGACCAGTTTGCCCCTCATTTATAGCTCGGTGAAACTAGGGTTTTCAAAAAGTCAAATTGGTCAAATATACAAACAACTTTCAAGAAGATCATTTTGGCAAATAAGATCAACTGATGGTTCAAAATAGAAAGTCATTGTTATGTGAAAGTGAACTCAACTAGTCAATTTCACAGCCAACCGATTGAGGAAGATATTTGAGAATCTAAAAATATGGTTTGTAGATTGTATTCCGAGGTTTCAAGACCATGTTTGAACTCACAAAGATTCTAAATACACGGAGAGGTATGCTTGATCAAAGTTGGCTAGAAAACATTTTTAAATACTTAGAGAATTGATAGTATTCACAGTTTTATGACATCTACTTTGACCTTGGTTTATGCGAGATATATTAGGAATTGGGAAAATCTTCTCAATGAGTAAATTGAAGTATTATCTACAGCTTCCGTAGGAGTAAGTAAAATACAATTTCGTCAAATATTCAAGGAGTTATGATTGACATAAGTTTGATGTTTCATCCCGTTACTTGTTAGTTTGAGTCTTATTCAGCTACTTTGAGCTAGATTTCTAGAAAAAAGTATTAGGATTTGAGACATGAACCATGGAAGGTGATTTGGAGTATTTGTAACCATCTCCCAATAGAAGAAGGCAGATGTTGATTTCATTAAGTTTAAAAGAAGTTATGAAGATTAGAATATGATTGTTCAACTCAAAGTTCAACACTTTGTACTATTTTCCGCGTGGCAGTTTCTTAGCTTTCAAGAACAGCACTTCTAGTCCGTGTTTCATGAAGCTCAAAGATTGATTTTAAGGATCCCAAAGCTTAGATTTGAGGGCTATATACCCAGGAGTACAGAGGTCCAAACAAAGTAAAATTTCATCAAGTATTGAGCAGAAAAAGGATTTGTAAAAGTTGGCCAAATGATTCAAGGAAGCATGTTCGTTCAAGAACACATCAAGTAACCGTTTCAATCCTATTTTCATGAGGATTAGAGATCGATTCAAAGAAGGAATACAAAGTTTTAGTTATAAATATGAGGAACAAGCAGCAGCAAGCAAGCTGATTGCAATTTCATCCAGGAATGAGCATGACACAGAGTCTACAAATTGACTCATTCTCTCATAAGTCCTAACACATCATAAAAGAAAACACAAGTGATTTGCAACAATTGTAGTGCGAATTTCAATCACTTTAGGGATTGAATTGGAGGATGTAATGTACATGAATTTTGATGTGCTAGGTGTTGTGAATTTGCATTAATCAAATAGAGTGAAAAATCAACCAAGGGTGACAGAGCTAGAGCACCATGAACAAAGCACCAAAACCTGCCGAGAAATTAGTAACACTCCAATCAAACAGGAAACAAACTGGTTTATGGGCATGATATTGTGCATAAGAATGATTCTTCATTACTTAGGGAGCATAATGAAATACTTCCTCTGTTTCTTCTCTTTCTTCCACTTTTGAGTTTTACCACTATCCATCAGACCGCTTTAATTCGATGATTTGATTAGCAATACGATGTAATTTTTTGGTAAATTTTCATGGTCCTGTACTGTAAACTTTACTCTACAACGCCATGAAAAATTATCGAAAAATTGCATCGTTTTGCTATCCAAATTACCGGGTCAAAGTGACATGTCTACGGATAAAAAAGTCAAAACTGGAAGAAAGAGAAGAAAGAGACCAAGTAACATGGAAGAAAAACGGACAAGAAAAAGCTAGTTACCGATTACCAGCAGCCATGGAGGTTTTCCCAGTGAACGGGCGCCCAGATTTCGGTGAGTTAGCACTTTTCCTCTGAATTGGGGGCTACTGCAGAGCTTCCTAGGTTGCTGTCGATCTCGACAACAAGGTGGAAGAGGTTAATTTCATTGAATTGCAACTAACAAGGAGAAATTGACCGATTAAGAACTAGGGTTCTTCAGTTACTTACCCCTCACTCCGACTCCCCTCACTCGATGGCTTCCCAAATTATATTGGGGCAGGTTTGCAAATAGGGGAGGTATGGTGGGTTGTAGATGAAGAAGGAGAGTTTTTTATTTTTTTTTATTTTATTTTTTTTTTTGGGCGGGGGGGGGGGGGGGGGGGGGGGGGGGTTCTCATTTTGATAGAAATTCTATTCCAACCCCTCCCCTGGATTTAAATTAATTACATTATCCCCATCTTTTTCCTGATATTCTTAATTTTTCATAGATCTGCTGGTACTAATTTAGTGTTAATCACATAATGGCCCCAAGTTTCTGAAAATTCCATTTTACTACTTTCAGAGTATTACACTATCACCTTAGAATACTCCATATGTAGCCTCCCATACTTTCAGTAATTACAGTCTTGGCCAAATTTCAGTCTGAAATTCTATTTTGCTAAATTACACATTTACCACTATATTCTTGAGATTACAGATTACCCCCACAATGTCCCGAATCTACAT
Organism: Linanthus parryae; assembly: GCA_023055425.1. NCBI lineage: Eukaryota > Viridiplantae > Streptophyta > Magnoliopsida > Ericales > Polemoniaceae > Linanthus > Linanthus parryae. The sequence continues at coordinate 132,957,209 of JALGPY010000001.1, forward strand.
ACTAGAGTTCTACACCACCACGAGATATTCTCTTGAATTCATTCCTCATAGATGACGGAATATTTTTAAATACATTTTCACCCTAAAACTTTAAACTATTGCACTTAAAATCCTAGATTTTGGGGTGTTACACAAAACCTTTTGAAGAGATCCCTCACCACCTTGACGTTAATTGGTTTGTCTCCTATTAACTTCCGGATTAGGCGATTCCCGAAACTTGTATTTGCTCGCTGTCGGATTTCGTTGCAGAGTCTAAACTGCATCTTCTCCTTCTCCAGTTCACCGTAAGTTTCAAACTAGTTGCAACACTTGCCATGGTGAACACAACTCTATAGAGAGAGGGGGCCGTGGTGAACACCGCCTAGCTAATAATCTTTTTGAGGAATGCTAGCTACTTTTTGTAATATTCTTTATTTTAGGCCTCATTTGGATAGCGGATAAGATACAGCGGATAAGTTTATGCTAGGATATGAGGTAAGATATGTATGCTGGCAGATAAGGCCTGATATGATATGCTGATGTATCATGTTTGGGTGGTGCATGATATGAGGCAGGATAAGAAGCAATATATGTGTCCAAATAACTATAATACCCTCAGTGCAGTAATTGTGTATAAAACTACTTGTATTGTAAATTGAGCTGGAATTGTATGAACTTTTAGTAAGTAACGATGTCTTGCTAGATAATGCTCATTTTGTTTCAAATTTTTTTACGTAAATGATTGTCGTCATATATTGGAGTAATGTGATGTAATATTGATATTGTAATTAAATAACAAATGGCGCTGACATTATAACGTGTTTGGAATTAGAGAGTCTCTTCTAAAAAAATTAGAGAGTTGAAATCATCATTACGACATACTTAGATTTAATACGAATTGATTATCGAATTATATATTTCAAAAAAATACCCTCAACGCCTCCCTCTCCAGTCTCCACCCTATGTGTGCCGCCTCATCCTTCTCCTCCATCTCCTCTGTCAACTTTCTATTCGTCTCTTCGTCCTTATGTCGAATTAAGCGATTGCGGGTGGTGACCCGTCGGCGGCGATTGGTGAGTTTTGGGCTGGGGTTGGCGGCCTTGTTGCTGTTGTTTCAGTTCTGTTTCTGGTCGGACGAACCGGAGGAGGGAGAGAGAGAAGATATGCAGAGGGGACATGGAGGCGGGTACAGGCTGTGATGGTGGTGGTTGTCACCTACAGTGGCGATGGTGGTGGTTCTTGTTGTCTCAGTATTTGTGGTGGTGATGGTGGTTCTTGTTGCCTACGGTGGCAAAATGGGGAGGGAAATAGATCGGAGAGAGAGAGAGGGGTCTGATGAAGGAGACAGTGGATTTTTTTTTTTTTTTTTTTTTTTTTTTTTTTTTTTTTATAGCATGTAAATTTTGCTATCTGATGAGGGCATTTTTGTTTAGAAAAATAATGTGTATCTTATCTCGCTTATACCACCTCTGGATAACACGTCTTATAAAAGTGACCACCAGCATAAGAGGAGGGGATAACACGTCTTATCCGACCTTCGTATCCGGCACCCAAACACAATATATGAAGGGGAGGGAATAACACGTCTTATCCGGCCTTTGTATCCGGCACCCAAACGAGGCCTTATTTCATGTCCTACCTTACAAATAAAAAAAATCAATAAACAATATACGTGAGAAGAGATCAGATGTGCCAACTACGAGTTGTCCTGGTTATTAGTAAACCCCTATGTTGCACTGACAATTCAAATATTTTCCGGAACGCATTTCAAACACTCCAACACGTTGATACATCTTCAACACGTCGCTAAACATCTACGACGCGCCAGGTGGCGGGTAGGTTCGAAAATTAGAAAAAAATTGCTAGACATGCCGTCCGACACGCAGCAGACGCGCGTGTCTTAAAACGGAGACACACGTGTCTTGGAATTTTGTAAATTTCTCGGGTTCGTTTTGGGATATTATAAAAATTAGAGGGATTGTACTGAAATTATCAAGTACCATCATCTCAATAGTCAATACATATACCCTTAACCCTAGCCGCACACTATCTCAAAGACTTAAATCAGACGGAACAAAGAGAAAATACGGAGATGCGAACATGAAAGAAGAGAAGAATCGAAGACCTACATGTAGTGGTAGAACTTGTTTATGCTTTGATATATTTGTATATGGTAGTGACTAAACTTGTTATTGCTTTAATGTCTTTATTATAACTAGACGAACCCCGTACTATTTCCGCGGACCACGCATCTTTTACCTTGTATACTTAATTAATAATTGATTAGTTTGATGTATTTTTTGAGAATTTCACTTTTCAATGATGGAGAATTTTATTCCTCTATTAACTTTGATAAGTGAAGAAAAAAGTAATTCAACTAAGACTTTAACATGTTTCTTTAGTGTATAGACATGAGACCGCATTCTTTTTAAATAAAGTATTTCATTCAGAATATGAAGTGAAGAAGAGACTGATTGTTAGACTTACTATTATTGCCCTCCCACATCCAATTTCAATAAAAAATTCTTTGAGAAATAAGAAACGTTAAACAAACCAACGAAGATGGAGAGCATATTCATATGCTTTATTTTATTCGTTTTTATAGTTGCTTCTAAATTATGTTTTGTATTTGTCATATAATGATCAAATCATTAATTCAATCAAAACCATATTAGAAAAACGTGAGAATATAATTAAATAAAAAAAATTGTATGTCACGACTTCAGAATCACAAATTATACTTTTCTTAAATAAAAAAAATTACGACTAATAAAAGTGATAATTTAGAAGTCGCCACCAATCCCAATTAAATTGAATCTATTCATAGAGTGTATACCGATTTAGTATGTATTGTCATGTTCCTTGAAAATGTTTGCATTCATAAGAAAACTTCAAGATCAATGTAGCATATTTCTCAGGAAATTAACTTAGGACTTTCATCTGCATGTATATTTTTATTTGTTTTTAGCAACAGTGCCAGTTAGATGCAACATATGTCTTTACTAATACGTATTTATACAATTTGTTTAGGGTAAATTCAGAGTTTCGTTACTAATAAACGGTAACAAGCCAGGACATTACAACTAAACGAGCAAGAGACAAAACTATGTCCAAAACACTCCCTAAAACAACCCACGAGCCCTCAACCAGAGGAGCCGAAAACAGGACAAACAAAACCCCAAAACAACTAGAATCATTCATGAAGTCTTCAAAATACAACTCAAATACAAAAAATATCCCAAAAGAAACCAACCCTAATAGCCAACGCAAACTGGAAGATCTAATCCATGATGAATGGAATGATGGCATCAGCCGCATCCGAGCATTGTGGAGAGGTGGCAGGGCAAGGCCAGCATCATCACCCCTTGGGAGAGGAAGAGAACCACCAGAGCAGCTGCTAAGCAAAACATCAGCAGGAGAGGAAGACGGAACCAAGGGAAGATTGAGAGAAACATTTGAAGGCGGGCCACAAACTGGAACTCCTGAGGAAGAAACAACGGCCGGGGGCAAAACTATAGAGTCTTAACATCTGAAGCTGCTGAAAAGAGAGAGCTAGCTGCAAACTGTGAACTGGCTGGCACCCAGCAAGGATCACCATCTAGGTTAGCAACTTCAACAAGCCCTGGAATAGCTGAAGCAAGTAAACACCAGACTAATAGCTTAAAAAACAAGCAGCCTTAATTGCCTGAAAAAGATCATGAGCCTCAAAGAATAATTGATTCACTGAGGAAGATTCGTTATGGAAGATAAGCTTAATTCTAGCAATCCAGAGAGTCAAAAAAATAACAGGGGGGCCAATACCAATTAGGCTTAGTATGAAGCAACGTTTTTGGACGTAACCAACTTCTAATCCAGTTATTTAAATCTGTAGAAGAAGGGATAAAAATATGAGATTTATGCCATAGATCCTGAGCCCTTTGGCAAGTGAGGAATAGATGAGAGTTAGTTTCAAATTCTAGGTGGCAGTAAGAGCAAAGACGTGGACAATTCTTAATTATAGAGTGTAAATTGTCAAGGGTACGCAGAGAGTTGGTTAGAATACGCCAAAGAAGATTGATGATTTTATTAGGAAGCCCACATTTCCACAAACTATTCCAATTGAAATTGTAACTAATACTTTTAAACTGAATTTTAGAGGAAGAAGTATTTGGCGACGAGTTATTGTAATTAAGAAGAGAGTAAGCAGATGAAACAGAGAAGACACCATGGGGGTTTGGCTTCCAAAAGGGAGAATCAGTAAAAGCATCAAGAGCAAAGGCTTGATCCCTAATTCTGTTCACCATCAATCTTGGAAATAACTGTTGAAGAGTGTTAATGGACCAAGTAACCTGACCATCCTTATCATACTTAACAAGCTGAGAAAATTTCTTATAAACTCCTGAGGGATTCGAGACTTTGAGACAATCAGAGATTGAACTAGCAGGAACAGAATCAATCCAACCATCCGAACGAATCCAAATATTCGAACTATTAGCAATCTTCCATCTCAGGCCCAAAGAGAGATTGATTCTTCCCTTACAGATGTTTTTCCAAGCAGGAGAGTCCACATGGCTAGTTTTTATAATAGGAAAAGCCTTTCTTTTACAATTAGCAAAGAGGGATTTAGATGTGGAAATCATTCTCCAACTATTTTTAGTAACTAATGCTTGGTTAAAACAAGCTACAATCTTCAAACCTAAACCTCCTCTATTAATATTGTTGCATAAAAAATCCCACGAGAGCTAGTGGATTCCCTCACCAGAGGTATTAACAAACCAAAGAAAATTTGCTAACATAGATGTAACCACATTACAAGCTTTAGTAGGAAATGAGACTACTGACATAGGGCAAACAAAAAACTGTGAAGAACTGATTTGATAAGTATACTTCTTCCAACAAAATTAAGTAAAAGACCACTCCACCCTGACACATGTATTGATAATTTTATTAATAGTGTCTTTAAAAATGTCAGTGTTATTACCCTTAGAGTTTAAAGTGAATCCCAAATAGGTTCCAATACTACTTTTTCAGATAAGTTAAGGCAATCAGTCACAATATTCTTGTCCTCCTGAGAACAATTTGGGCTAAACACAAGAGAGGATTTGTGAATATTGATAGCTTGACCAGACTGCCTAGCATAACTATCTAATACATTTTTTTAAATTTCAACCCAAATTAGGAGATATCCTAAAGAAAATAAGGGTGTCATCTGCAAATTGTGAGTGAGCAATTGCTGCATTACTATTGTAAGGGATGCCCAAAATAAGACCTTCGTCTTGAGCTCTATAGAGTGTGCTTGAAAGACTTCAGCACACAAAGAGAAGATAAATGGAGAAAGGGGTTATCCTTGCCGAATACCTTTATTTGGGAGGAAATGTTTGGAGATAGACCCGTTAGAAAGCACTTGATAAGATATAGTAGTAATACACTGCATTATTAATCTAGTAAAGTTTTTGGGAAAATGCATTTGATGGATAAGTTTCTCAAAAAAAATCCCCTCTGACACGATCAAAAGCTTTTGAAACATCTAATTTAAGGGCTCTAAACTTTTGATGAGAACTACTGCTAGATTTGTGAATAGTATTGTAAGATCAGGTTGTGCAAGGCTTGAAATAGTGGCCTTGAATCAGCTTTCAAATCCTTGAATCTGTTATCACAGGCTTGAAAATAGTCCTTGAAACTGGATTCAAAGCCTTGAAACTGCTTAACCTATATGAACATTCTCAGGGGGAGTTTTCTGTAAACTCTTCTAAGTTGATTTCTTACCTCTTCTTCATATGATTGATTTACTGTTATTTGATGATGAAAGACAAATTATTCTATCATGTTTGAATATAGAATATCATCTGTTTGACTATGGTTTTGCAGAGACTTTTATTTCCTAGTTTGCAGGGATTATTTCCTAAACTGACTTGTGCAGAGAAAGGAAATAACTGAGAAGATGATTCTGTGTTTGATCTGACCAATATGACAGCTTCTCAAGCTATTCAAATACAAGATCACAAAATTATCTCTGGAGATTGTGATCACTTAACCGTTGGAGAAGATTGTCAAATAGTCAAAGTTTGTTGCCTACAAAATAGGAGATTTGTTGCTGAAAATCTGGGAAGATTTGCAGAGCTTTTTGAAGTATAAAAGGAGCTCTTTTTGAAGTAACAAGACACAATACTCAACGGGCAAAAAGTGAGAGACAAATATGTATTGACAAGCATCAAAGGAGATCATCAATCTCACAATCCATTTCACAGAAGTTCACTGCATACTTCACTGCAGTTTTTCTATTCTAAGTGTACTTCTGTATTGTACTTTATTGGTAGATCGTTTCTGTAATAGTTCTATCCTCCTTCTCAAGGATTGTTCAGAGTGAACAAGAGAGAATTCTTAGTTAATTAGTTAGCTAGAGCAGGTACTAGATAGGTTAGGAAGAACCACAAGCTGTAACAGAATAAGGCAATTCTCTGTGCTTGAGATCTAGGGCTTAGTTTTTGATTAATAAGAATTGAGTTGAAAATCCTGCAGGGATCAAATCCCTGAGGTAGAGACGTATGTCCAAGTGGACTGAACTCTATAAATCATTTGTATCTTACATTTTCAGTTCATTCATCTTCATAGTTTTTGCAGCACTTTAAACTGTCTGTTTTTCAAGGGTTTGAAACTCTTTTCAAGGCCTTGAAAAAGGTTTGTCTTCTTTATTGCAAACTGCATCTCTTTTAAAGGCTTGAACTTGTTTTCAAGGCCTTGAACTTCACTAGCTTTCACAATATCTTTTTATCTTAGCAAGTTTTGCAAAAAGTTGACATACTCTATTCAACCCCCCTTCTAGAGTATCTTAGTTGCATTACCATCTGCACACTCACACTTTCAATTGGTATCAGAGCTTGTATCACTGTATATATTTAACCATCTGGTGATCATGAGTACTGCAGGTGAAGGTGGTTTCTCACAGGGAAGAGCTGCTAACAGACCTCCTCTATTTTGTGGAGAAAATTTCGCTCACTAGAAAGCTTTGATGAAAATGTTCATCATTGATCAAGATCTAGAGCTTTGGACCATTATTCAAAATGGACCTCACACTTTCTACACAGAGAAAGATGGGATTAGAACTCCCAAATCTGAAGACTCACTCTCCTCTTCTGAATTAGAGCAATTCTCTAAGAATTACAAAGCTATTGACATCTTATATTGTGCTTTGAGTACAGATGAATTCAGCAGGATCTCTGGGTGCACAACTGCCAAAGAAATCTAGGGTAAGCTTGTGGTAACTTTTGAAGGAACCAGTCAAGTCAAGCAAACTAAGATCAACATCTATCTCAGGGAATATGAGCTGTTTAAGATGAATGCAGATGAATGTATCAAATACATGTTCAAGAGATTCACAGACATTGTTAACAACCTTTATTCACTGGGAAAACATTTTTCCAATGAAGAAAAGGTGAGGAAGATTTTAAGAAGTCTTCCAAAGGCAAAGTGGGGAACCAAAGACCACAACTATTGAAGAAGCTCAGAATCTCTCAACTCTACAACTTGATGACCTAGAAGGGAAGCTTCTGACACATGAAATATCTATGAATGAAGTTGATGGAGAGCTCCCAGAAAGTGTCAAGAACTTAGCTCTCAAAGCCAAAGAGAATGAGAGAACTCAAAACCTTGAAACGAGGATGGTGATGATGAAGATCCAATTTCTTAGATTTCCAAAGCCTTGACAAGAATTCTCAAAATGAAGAAAAACTTTGGAAACAAAGACTTCAACAGAGAAAGACATAGACCATCCAGTAGCAAGGATTACAAAGGTAAGTCTTCTTCACAAATTAAATCAAAGCTTTGGCACAGGAAGCTTGGTCATATTAGTTTGCATACTTTGAACAAATTGATTTCCAAAGACTTGGTAAGAGGATTGTCATTCATTAAGTTTAAAGAAAATGAAATGTGCAAGGCTTGTGCTCAGGGCAAGCAGACCAGAAGTTCTTTCAAGCCAAAGAAGTTTGTAAGTAAAACTAGACACATTGAACTACTTCAAATGGATCTCTGTGGTCCTATGAGAACTCCTACTCCAAAAGGTAAAAGGTATATGCTAGTTGTTTTAGATGATTTTTCTAGACTTACATGGGTTTTGATTCTCAAAGAAAAATCTGAAGCCCTCTCTGAATTTTCAAAGCTTTGCGGAGAACTTCAAACTATGAAAAACCTACCTGTAGCTTCAATTAGAAGTGATCATGGTAGAGAATTGATCAATTAGAATTTAATTTATTCTGTGATAAGCATGGTATTACTCACAAGCCTCAAACACAATCACACAATCCATTCAATGAGTTTCACGATAAGTATACATGTTGACACCTATACATGTTTACATGCTTGTGTGTTACTTACTCAGTATTTCCGCTGACTTTCAAAACTGTGGTGTTTCTCTTTTGTTTTCTGCACCACATTATTATATGATGGGATCATAGCTTAGCGGGGACGCGAATCATCACTTAGACGAGTAGTGATATCACACTTAGTTTCTTAGAGGTTCTTTTATTATCATTACACTGTAGTTGGATTGTATGATTGCGTTTGAGGCTGAAGGATTGGAGATTAATAAAGTTACCTTTGGATTCTCTATTTTAAACCTCTTTGTATCCGGGTTTAATCTCGGGTAAGGAGTGATACCTCCGGGTTTCCGGTTTGGTCAATTTGGGGGTGTTACAGTTGGTATCAGAGCCTGATTATCCAAAAAAAAAAGGAATTAAAACCTATAGAGAAATTTAAAATGAACATAGGTAAATAATTCAAAATTTGACAAGCCGTTGGGGATTTGGGTAGTCTTGAATAGGGTTATTATGTGTTTAAGTATTTAGAAAATAGGCTTAGTGAGCTGGTATCCCACCCACCCTCTCCTAGCTAAGACCTTTAGCCCACCCGATTTAGCTGAGTGTTTGGATTTGAGCATTTTCATTGGAGTTAGGTTAAGTGTCTATCGTATGGGTGATCAAAAGTTGATTTCGTTTCGAAGGTCATGTATGATTGAAAATTCAAAGTGTTGAGAGTATGTACTTTTAAAAGAAATCATTTTGGTTTACGATATCAAAATGAATGGATGGTAAATGCCGAATTTATGTGTAAATTGTTAATGGAGGCTCATGAGAAATGACAGAATGAGAATGGTGACGCGAGAAGAAAAAAAGGAGGCACAGCCCACGCGGACAGAGGCCTCCAGAGCAGCCAAAAATATCTATACTATAAAAAGGGTTATCAAGCATGATGAAGACGGCAGGCAAGTGGTAAGTTTCTACTCCAACGGGAGAAAATGTTACCGTATCTAAGGATACGTTCAAGGTGCGCTCTATTATTGTCTAATAAGTACGATTGTTGTTTATCAATTGCTCTTATTTTATCTACTTTTTCGCAACTAGCACAAAGCCTATCTCACATGATATCAGCCGAACGCGAACAAAGCCTATCTGCTAAGATAGCACAAAGCCTATCTCACATGATAGCAGCCGAACGCGAACAAAGCCTATCTGCTAAGATAGCACAAGCCTACTTCATATGGTAGCAGCAAAGCCTATCTGCTAAAGATAGTACAAGTCTATCTCATATGGTAGCAGCCAAAGCCTATCTGCTAAGATATCACAAGCCTACCTCATATGGTAGCAGCAAAGCCTATCTGCTAAAGATAGCACAAGCCTATCTCATATGGTAGCAGCCAAACGCGAACAAAGACTGTCTGATAAGATGGATGAGGCTTATCCCATGTGATAATAGCTAAACTAAAACCTATCTCATAAGATAGCAGTCAGAGCCCATCTACTGGGACGGCAACAGAAAGTTCAAAATCTTATCTCATATGATAACAGCAGTAAAATCTATCTCCCAACATGGCAGAACGGAAACCTATCCGAATGGATAGTACGCAAAAAGGCAACACGCAAACACAACCATAGTATGAATATGCGAGTGGAATAGAAAAACTCAATCTTATTAGATGAAACAACCAAAAGGGCAGAGTACAATTTATCTGTCTAGATAGCAGTAGAAAACAAAGTCCCAAAAGGGGGTGCAAAGAAACATATTCCTACGCTGAAGACCCTAGATAAGGGGCTTGAACTATGGAAAGCTCATCGTCATCGTCGACGTCCTCGACCAGAACAGAACTCTCGCCGCTACCACGGCGAGATCCCAGATGAAATTCAAGGAATAGGTGAGGGAAATAACTTTGGGAATAAATCCCGTTGGCCGCTCTCGCGCCCGGGTATTGGTGGCAAATAGTTCTCCAACGGAGAGCCACCAGGGCAACACCCCAATCATTACGCTTCAATTCAAGGTTCAGTGAAGGGGCAGTATTGGCCGGAAATCCACCAGGGGTGGTACCTGTGAACATGATAAATGAAAAGACGTCTTCTTTTTGATAGAAAAGTCTACATTGCTGATGCTCATGAAGGCTGGATAAATCAGAAATCTTGGCGGACGAGCCCTTGGGAGACATTCTTATAGCACAATATAACTCTATGGGTCCATGGAATTGGAACTCAGGTGGATGAAATAACAGAGGAATACAGAGAAGAATAGGAGGAGAAGACGTCCTTTCAATAGCGGAAGCCCAGAGGAGTGGAATTAATGAAGAACAAAGTAGCAAGGAATTGGAGGCTTATATAGGGCCTGAGAAGGACTCTTCAGTTGCCGGTAACGCCTCGAGAATTGGACAAGAATAAATGGTATTACTAAAGCATACGGCGGTATAGTAACCCTAGGTAATAATGAAGGGAAAGTCTACTATGGGGCAGTCATGCCTTATCAAGACACCACGCTGGCACGACGATCCATACGGTCATGATGGTTTCTAGGAATTTGAACCATAATCAAGGCATTGAATATTGAGACATTTTTCAAGGTACGAAGGACGGTGACGTACACGCGCCAATGTACTTGCTTAAACCAAAAAGGTGAAAAAACAAGTAAAGTATAAGCCTATCTCATAAGATAGCAGCACGTGCAAAATGACGAAAAAGCCTATCTCACAGGATAGCAGTCTACGCTGATTACGCGAAGTTTACTATATTTGGCCAAACCTTTGACCTGGGTAAATGGAAAAGATCATATTTACCTGCAAAATACAAAGCACAAGAAACCTAGCAGTTATGCAAGCTAAGACACATCATGCAAAAAGGGGAGTATTTTACAAAATCACTTGGAAACACACGCGAACCATTGTCACGGAGTCAAAATATTCAGACATCAGGAATACAAGGAAAGAACATCAAATTCAAAGAGGAGTCCAGGATGATGGATCAATAGGACTACTGCTTCAGTCTTTAAAGAAGTCTTTCAAGAGGGAGTCTTTTACGGATAGCTTGAGCGAGTTTGCTGCGAGTTTTGCTGCGAGTTCTGCAATGCGAGCTCTCATTTCTTCATAATGCTTCAAGGCAGCTTCATGCTCTCGGTCCATTTGCTCATACGCCTCCCTGCGAGCATTAAGGGCTATTTTCTCCTCTCTAAAAGAAGTATACTCTGCTTTAAGACTGGCAGAATTGCGAGCTTTGGTCAGTCTTTGCACGAGGAAGTCCAAATCTAGTCGACCCGCCGCGGTCTCTTCTAGCCTCTGAACGAGCGCGAGAAGATCTTGAGCACTAGCAGCTGTGGTACTTTCGGGGGTGGTTTTATATAATCTTTCCAAGAGAGCAGCCATCTCTTTGAAAACTTTCCCTATGTCTTCTGGTGCCAGCTCCAGCACTCGAGAAAACGAAGCAGGAAAGGTCACCTGCACCTTCATTAGCCATTCCAAACATGCTTGGTCGATATCTGCGCATAGAGGCAGGACAAAACAGTCAGAGCAATGCAAATCAAAGAGTTGAATTATTGGGAGGAAGAGAATGAGTTTACCAGTTCCGTCGACGATTTGTTGAAGAGGAGAACCAGAGACTGCTACCCGCGAGCCGGATTGAATCTCCTCGGCCAACTTTTGATCTTCCCTCACCTCACGCGCAAATTATGACTCAGGGATTATAAAATTCCTCGTGGGAACGACAGAGTTTGCAGCTTGCGAGCCCCATACTTCAAAGGGATTATCAGAAAAGAGAGAGTCCAGATCAACCCTCCAGTAGGGTCTTTGCTCCTCGCCACACCTGGTACAGGAGAGTCAAGCACAACCTCCTCAGCCTCCTTTCTTAGGTTGGCATGCTCAACCTCCTCAGCACTCTGAGTAACAGGAGAGTCAAGCTCAGCAGTAATGGCTTGCTCGACAGACACAGCGTCACGCGCAATCTCTTCGGTATTTTTCTCGGGCGGAATTTCAGGCTCAACATTTATAGCCGAGATCACTTGCTCAAGATCGACTTCCTGCTCAACGTTAGCTTCGTCCGAAGAGATTATTACCGCTTTGGCAGGAGAGGAGATAAGATCTTCCTGCACCTGGAGTCCCTCTTCTTGCTCAATAATGAGCTCTGCATCCGGATGATTCCCAACTACTAGAGTCTCTTCCATCAAAACTTGCCCTGGAAAATCTGCACCAGATACATTATCAAAAGATTCAGGAATTGCTTGAGTACTGCGAGGACGACGACGCACCAAAGGGCAAGGTTCATGTTCTGTAAAAATAATATACCATTATCATACCCTTAGGAAAGGAAAAGAGAAAAACCCCAACAGAAAGAAGAGTTGGAACAGAATGGAAAAACCTCTACTAATTATATGAGCGGTACTTCCCCACTTATATGGGGTACCCGCGCAATTGTCATTTTGCAAGTTATCATCAAAACCCTTCGACCTAGCATGACCTGCTTAAGATTGAAAAGGGTTATGCATTGAGCGTGCGAAAGGGAACGACATCATACACGACTGGAACACTGATTTACCTGAAGACTCTCAACATTGGTCTCTTACCCATTTACGAATATCACAAATAGGCACGCCATGTTATAAAGCACAACTTACAATATCATAGTTTGATAGAGCAAACTTAAAAATTGTACCTTCTTCGTCTTCATCATCAACAAGCTCGTGAAGTGCTAGTTGTGCCCGGTGGAGGTTATCCACAGTCTTGGAGATAGCACGGGAGGGGCGCGAACGCCCAAAGCGTGTGCGTGGCCTTCGCGTTTCAGAACTTTTGCGGTTGCCAATTTCAGCAATGCTTCGCCTCTTGGTAAGCTCAATACGCTCTGCTTCTGACAACTTATCTTGCAGAGACCTCTTCTCTGCCATTTGCCGGGACTCTTCAATGGCCTCCTCCTTATTCATGACGGTCGTTCCTTTGAGAGGGTTATCGTCATCATCTGAAGAAAAGAGGTAGAATGGGGTAAAGCACATATAAGGGATATCCAAATGAACAAGGGTACTTTCATTCAAACCTTCTTTCTCCCAGGCTACGAAATCCGAGACTGATTCTCGGAGTGACTTCTTCTTGGAAGAAGCGGTCTTCCTTTTTTCCGGAGATGCCTTCTTGAGAGTTGGCTCATTTCGCGCGGGCTTTGAAGGACGAGTGGGTGGATGATCAGTCACAGGGACATCAACACTTCTCTTCTTCATATCTTTAAGAAACGGCGCAAGGAAAGACTCCTGTCCATCTGAGAGCACACTTCCGATTCCTTCTTCCATGTGCAACACTATGGGGATGGTGTCATCAGCATACTTCTTCCTTGATCGAAAAAGGTCAATAAGTCCCCTGCTGCGATCCCCTGATGCGAAGCGCCTTAAACCACACTGTTGAGAAGATAACAAGGAATCAGGAAACGTAGAAATAAGAAGTTGCGAATAAAAAGAAGTGTATAGAGAACTCTACACTACCGCTTGAAAGTCTCTCGCGTATTGAGTCCTCGAGTTGAGGGCATCCTTCATGACAATAAGCTTCTTCTCGCCCAAGATCAGCTGTGGGCAAAGATGGTCTACGGCTAACAACGAGTAATATAAATAGGGGGCCCAACCCCGGGAGAGATTAGACTTGAAGGGGTAATCCTTGGACAAAGGAGCAAGTGCCTTGGGAACTTGCAGCTTAACCTGCGGGTTTGTTAAGCGCCGGACCTGAGTTTTCCAGAAGGCTACCCAACCAGCTGTTACCCTTCCCATTCTATGCTTTGAAGGATGCACGAGGGGAAGCTCTGCGAGAAGTAGCCTACGACTCTTGCCAAAAATAATCCCATCATAACAGTCCTTGGCAGGAAGCTCGGACCACATGGAGGGCGCGACCGTGTCAAAACCCAGCTGAGGCGCCACGGGAAGAGGGTCGAAGTGGACAGTTATGGGTGCATGTTTACCATATTCAGTTCCAGGGGCATACTCCGACAGAGCAGGCAATTAACCCCGCCTGCCCAGTTCACGTATTGACCATAGTGACGAGGTCCGTTAGTGATGTGCCAGGCAAGGAGAGGAGTATCAATCTCAGGATACATGTCCCCTTGACACATGATGTTGTTCAACTCCTTAACATAAGGACGGGACACGAAGGAGTCATCATCATCACAGACCAAAGAAAAGTTGCGACGGATGTTTTTGGTGTTAAACCAACGCCAAGATCTAGGACACATGAAAGCTTCTTTGCACCTTAGGGCATTCCACAATTCGACATTAGAGGGTAGAGGGGCATATGAAGTCCATCGTTCAAAGACCCACATGGTCAAAAAACCAATGTTGGCAAAACACACAACATCAGCCCTGCCCTGTGATTGCTCAACATTGGCCACTGCTAGATCAAGGCGATAAAAGAGAGAACCCAAGACAAGGGGACCAAGGGCAATCCTTTTACCAAGAGTAAGCTTCACAGCAAGCGGGAGTACATGGATAAAAACTCCATCTCGCGGACTCCCATCTGTAAGGAAAGGAGAACAAAATGTCATTGGTTGGTTAATCAGGCGAAAGAAAAAGGGGGAGAAGGAAGTCTAAGAAATTAAATAAGTTGATTGACAATTTCATAGAATGAAAAGTTCAAATCAAGAACAGAATACCTTGTTCACGCCTGAGTGCTTGAACTACCCTGGAAAAATTCTCGAGGATTTGATCGCAAACTTCGTCAAAGGACTCTTCTTCTTGTTGCGAGAGCTCTCTCTGATGCATACGAACTCAAAAGTGCAAACAATGGAAAAGTTGCAAACGAAAGAGTAATAGGGTTTAAATAAACCCTTGAAGGGTCACGTCTGTTGACGATTGATGAGCCAAGCAACGCTTCGATTACTGAGAAGATTTGACGTTTGATCTATCCCCGTCTCGAAAATAGGAGAGTCCGGATGGTGATTGATTAACTCAACAGAGGCCACGCTTCATCAAAGGCTAAACGGCGTTCACCAAACCCTAGGCAATCATAGCTGAGACTGGGGGATACAGGGACTCCAATTCAAAATTCAAAAGGGTCCGCGTGAGCTTCATGCACGGTGGATTTTGCGCGACTGCACAACAGAAGAGCGCGTAGCAATCGCGCAAAAGGGGGCTATTGTAGATACTGCTTTCCAGATAGGAGGATCATCGCCACGTGGCAGCCATCCAACACACCTAGCTGTGCTCCATCCACACCGGCTCACCACCCGTGCTGATCCACGTGGGGGCTACGAGACAGAGCCCCCGCGCACCATAACACGGGACTTGTAGGGACTTAGTGGTTTGGAGGCTAGGGTAAGGTCCGTCGCGCGCATGCGACAACCAAGCTTGCGCGCGAACTCTGGTAACTGACTGAGAGATCCTAGGCTTACGTGTCCCATTAATGCGGCTGACCTCATAACGGTGTCCGATACTTGCGGGCAGATACGTAACGGTTCCTATAGACACGGTCGAACGTGCCGTTGGGGGTTCTATCATTAAGCCGCCATTTATGGTGCACTAAACCACCCAATGGTCACTTCCCCACTATATATAGGATCGTTATGCTCTCCGTTGCGACACGATAAGACAACAAGACAAACTGGTCTAGCACCATAGCCTACTGTCTCTCTCTCACACACAGTTATCAGTGCTTACTCTCTCCCTACACACACCTACAACTCTTTGTGTTCTTCTTCTCTACTTGAGGTGTACACTTAGGCATCTCTCAGGGATTCCTTTCTACACACATGGCTATGAGATTGATCTTCCAAAGTTAGTGATTGAACATATGCTCTTTAGCCTTACCAGTCAAAGGAAACATCCTCTACCCTATGCAAATCTGCTCACTTTGTTCTTTGAACACTTTGAGATTCCAACTGGTGGAGAGGAATCAGTCACTTCTGGTTTTGGAATGCTTAATGAGAAAGCTTTTGAGAAATTTGGAGTGGTAAAGACTAAGGCAAAAACTTGGAAGTTGTACTCAGACTTGACTGAAGAAGAACTGGGTGCAAAGTTTCTTAAGCCCAATACCTTGACGCCCACTTCAAGTCAGACCTCTCAGCCTACAGACAATCAGAGACTTGATGGTTTGGAGTTGGATTTGGAGGACATCAAAGAAACTGTTTATGGACTTGAAACTGATATGGGGCAAGTTAAGTATACGGGGGAAAGCATCTTCAGAAGCATGCATTTTCTTGATGTCCTGAGGATAAAGAAGGTACAAAGAAAGGTGACTCTGACAAGGATCTGCCTAGTGAACATTCCAATCAGGAAGAAGTTCCTCCAGTCACAGATAAAGGAAAGAAAGTGGTAGAACAAGCTGCTTGGGGAGGAGTTGAAGTCAATAGACCTGACTCAGATGATTTGCTGATTACTTTGAAGAAAAAGAAGAAATCTCCAAAGGCTGCTACAAAGGACAAAACTGAAGAAGCAACTGTTGCTGGTGAGAATGAAGAGAAAAAGGAAGTACAGGATAAGACAGATGCTGAAGATAGTGATGAAGAAGAAGGAGATCAAGAGGGAGATCAAGACCCAAACCCTTAATCTTGCCTACTCTTTCTTCCCCATTCTCTATTTTCAATTTTTATGTTATTTTCAAATTTTCCAGACACTTGATCCAACATCTTCTCTATCTTTTTGATGAAAGTCAAAAAGGGAGAGAAATTCCAGGTTTTTAGGTTTTTATTTTTTAGGAATTATCTGCTGAACTTTTCTATTGCTGAATTGAATAAGTTGGATCTCTTTGGACTTACTGTGTTATTATGAATTGTGAGCTAATCAGTTTTTTTTTGCAGAGACTAAAGATCAAACATAATTTGGTTTTGCCTTTCATCAAGGGGGAGATTGTAAGATCAGGTTGTGGAAGGATTGAAATAGTTCAAGGCCTTGAATCAGCTTTCAAAGCCTTGAATCAATTATCACAGGCTTGAAAATAGTACTTGAAACTGGATTCAAAGCCTTGAAACTGCTTAACCTATATGAACATTCTCAGGGGGAGTTTTTTGTAAACTCTACTAAGTTGATTTCTTACCTCTCCTTCATATGATTGATTTACTGTTATTTGATGATTAAAGAAAAATTATTCTAACATGTTTGAACATAGAATATCATCTGTTTGATTATGGTTTTGTAGGGAATTTTATTTCCTAGTTTGCAGGGATTATTTCCTAAACTGACTTGTGCAGAGAAATGAAATAATTGAGAAGATGATTTTGTGTTTGATCTGACAAATATGACAGCTTCTCAAGCTATTCAAATACAATATCACAACATTATATCTGGAGATTGTGATCACTTAACCGTTGTAGAAGATTGTCAAAGAGTCAAAGTCTGTTGCCTACAAAATAGGAGATTTGTTGCTGAAAATCTGGGAAGATTTGCAGAGCTTTTTGAAGTATAAAAGGAGCTCTTTTTGAAGTAACAAGACACAATACTCAACGGGCAAAAAGTGAGAGACAAATATGGATTGACAAGCATCAAAGGAGATCATCAATCTCACAATCCATTTCACATAAGTTCATTGCATACTTCACTGTAGTTTTTCTATTCTAAGTGTACTTCTGTATTGTGATTTATTGGTAGATCATTTCTGTAATAGTTCTATCCTCCTTCCCAAGGATTGTTCACTGTGAACAAGAGAGAATTCTTAGTTAATCAGTTAGCTAGAGCAGGTACTAGATAGGTTAGGAAGAACCACAAGCTGTAACAAAATAAGGCGATTCTCTGTGCTTGAGATCTAGGGCTTAGCTTTTGATTAATAAGAATTGAGTTGAAAATCCTGCAGGGATCAAACCCCTGAGGTAGAGACGTAGGTCCAAGTGGACTGAACTCTATAAATCATTTGTATCTTACATTTACAGTTCATTCATCTTCATAGTTTTTGCGGCAATTTAAACTGTCTGTTTTTCAAGGGTTTGAAACTCTTTTCAAGGCCTTGAAAAAGGCTTGTCTGCTTTATTGCAAACTGCATCTCTTTCAAAGGCTTGAACTTATTTTCAAGGCCTTGAACTTCACTAGCTTTCACAATATCTTTTTATCTTAGCAAGTTTTACAAAAAGTTTGCATACTCTATTCAACCTCCCCCCCTTCTAGAGCATCTTAGCTGCATTACCATATGCACACTCACACTTTCAAGTATAGACTAAATCTTGACCAATTAGAATATTTTCTTGAATCAACCTGTTGGGAACAAAGCCATTCTGATTGCAAGCAATAAGCGAAGGAAGGACTTCCTTGAGTCTGGAGGCTAGGACCTTGGCTATGATTCTATAAATGACATTACATAAACTTATAGGCCTATAATCATTAACAAAACTGGGGTTGTGCGTCTTAGGAATAAGAACAATTAAGGTTCTATTAAGTCCCTCAAGCATATAACCAGAATTTAAGAAAGAAAGAATGGCTGTAGTAACATCAGTGGCTACTATATGCGAAGCTTTTTGGAAGAAAACCGCTTGAACACCATCAGGCCCTGGAGCTTTAAGGGGGGAGAGGGAAATTTTTTGGAGCAAGTTCTCCATCAAATACATTTTCCCAAAACTTTACTAGATTAATAATGCAGTGTATTACTACTATATCTTATCAAGTGCTTTCTAACGGGTCAATCTCCAAACCTTTCCTCCCAAGTAGAGGTCTTCGGAGAACACCATCAGGCCCTGGAGCTTTAAGGGGGGGGGGGAGGGAAAAAATAGCTTTCTTAATCTTTTCTGCTGTATAAGGTTGTCAGAGAAATTCTTGTTGCTCAGGGGAGAGCACAGATTTAACATTGAAAAGTTGATCAAAAGCAAACAAGTGATCACTTTCCACTAGGTGTAACACCCCCAAAACAACCAAGCCGGAAGTCTGGAGATGTCACTCAGTACCCGAGGTTAAACCCGAATACAAGGAGGTTTCCATAAAATATTAATGTAATACTTCAAACCATTTCGCCACAAATATGGGCATTATTCAAATATGGGCACAAATACTGAAGTTCTAAAGTAAATAAATGTGATCTACTAAACTTTTCCTATGTATGTCGAGTCGCACTCCCGTTACTCCAAGCTTCCACCTAAACCTGTTAGATTCGAACCCATGATCCACTCCCCATACTAACAAGCACACCAACCACTGGGCCAACAACCCTTTTTTTTGTTGTCTCCTTCCCAACTACTATTACCATAAACTAACAGTTAACTCATAATATTAATAAAAATAAAAACAAAACAAAGGAAAGAAAAAGAGAAGAGGAGCAGACGGGTGTTCATACCCGAACAAAGAGAGAACGACGGGAATGAGTGGTGAAGGTCGACGGTGGTGTCGGGAAAGTGGGCAGACGACGGCGGCAAGGTCGCCGGCGGCGACGGCAGCGGCGGACGGGAGAGAGAGAGATAAATTGAGAGGGAGAGCTTTGGGAGATCTTTAGTGTGAATTCCTTTGAGTTTCAAGGGGTTTATATAGCTCTCAAGTGAAGAATCCGGCGAGGATTAGGAAACCCACCGGCGACAATTTCGATTCCGAATTGGGTCTTGATTTTGGACGAAATTGGTTTCTTGTTGAGAAATTATTGGTCTTTGTGGAGTTGGGAGTAGATTGGGATTGTATTTGGGTGAAAAAGGATCAAACTTGAAGAGTTGGAGTTGGAGATGGAGTGGTGGTTGATGGTGGAGTAAGAAACCAACGGTTGTTCATCTTTTGGGGAAGAAGATGATGAAACATTAGAGGTCAAGACACTTTTCCCCCACTAGTTTAGGAAAAATGACAACTACCACCCCTAAATTTAAATAAAAGACTCTTCATAAAGTAGGGAAAATACATTATAACCCCAAAGTAGTTACTAGTAATAAAAATTAACCCCCTACCAATAAAATTAGCTCCCAACACTATACTAATGTCATATTGACACCAAATATTATTATAAAATATCGTAAAATACCTGTATCCACAAAACGGGGTATTTCATCCTTCCCCCTTAAAGAGAGCTTCGTCCTCGAAGCTTAAACCAACTTCTCAACAACCACTAAGGTATGATTCTCCACTCTAGGGTCTAAACACTAAATGAAAACCTAAGGTCATGCACGATGAGCAATATACTATAAGATGTACTAAAATTACTTGCTTCAAAACTGATTTTTAAAAACCGAATGATTACATCCTTCCCCCCTTAAAGAAGTGACGTCCTCGGAACTGAAAATACCTCGCAAAAAGGTGCTGACACTTCTTCCTCACATCATCCTATAGGACTTCGGTGCAGTATGTTGATTAGGATATTATTAAATTTGTAGGCGACAAATTTCGTTGACGAAGGATACGTCAAGTATTATTAGGAAGTGAATTTCTTTGGCTTGAGATTGAAGGTAAGAAAACATGTCAGGCCTAGCGCTCTTTCCTCTTTTCGTGTCAAATGATTTCATTCTTATTTGTCTTAAAATGATTTTTATGTGAAATATGTGCTACATGAATACTTTTTTCAAATTTTTGAAATGTTTCTCTGAAAATATCACTATAATCTAATAATCGACGACAACGTAAAGTGGAAGAGTTGTGCGGGGACCTTTATTATTGGTTATTATTGGCATTGGGCGTGTTGACTTCGGTGTTCCGTTCAATTTATTTTATTTAATCCGGTTTCAAGTCCCCGGATAGCTCCTTGTACTCACTCCTCTGGCCGCAAGAGTCTTAGGGGGGTGTCGACACTTAAGGTCCTAGATGCTTGCGAGATGGTTGGTTTTCCCCGTATCAAAAAATTAATAAATTGGTTTTTGGATTGAATGTTGTTAATGGAAAATGGAATATCATGAGTTTTGGAATCCCGTTATTTGGATAATGGATGTAGTTTGGAAAATATAAATGAACTTGGAATCTCTCATCTCATTTCTTTTATAAAAGGGTCGAAGCTTTTACTTTCACTTTGATTTAGCGAAACTACTACAAACTGGTTTTAAAATTACTTCATAATCTGTTTACATGCTTGGGTGTTACTGAAACACCCCGGAACCCCGATTCCTTGCTAGCACAACCAAACGATAATCCAAAAGCGCATGTATTTAATAAAAACCGGAGAAATTCTCCAACAAATGTTTGAAATAAATAACGAAAATTGTTCAAATCTAAATTGTGAATAAAATGCTTCCTAGATAAATGAGAAATATCCTAGTAACAATTCCTAGTCTCCAGCTGATGTGTGCGCGTTCCCCACCTCATTCATAACCTGCAGGTTTTAAAATAGCGACAGCCGACCGCTGAAAACGTTTATCAGTAAAAACTGAGTAAGCTCAAACCACAACATGTAAAGCAAGAGTTTTGGCTGAAAAAATATAAACAAGAGATATTTTAAATAACCCAGATTAATTGTAAAAGTCGCAGATTCAACACATTAATCATTTGTTTAGCTGATGCATGTTATAGCCCAGCGGGTAAGGAATGCCCACAGAGAGGTCACGATGCAATAATAATAAATAGGGTACCTTTGGGATATCACAATCCATCCCAATTCGCCCTAAATAACTATGAGACCTTAAGTGTCGACACCCCTATACCGTAGTAACCTACACAGGCATAAGTAGTACTCAATAGCTTTCACGCCTTTATATAACCCCGCAATCGTATCATAGCAGTATATGTCAATCACGGGGGCCGGACATGTAATCTCGTTTGGGTTAGCACCAGAGGGGAATCAACTCACGTGTCCCCGGCCGTAGCCTTCACACACATCCTCTGTACATCGCCCCATTTCATTTATCGTTCATTATTCTTTCACAATTTCACAAGAGTAATATTTTTGATTCAAAAGGCTGAGTAAAACACATTCTCCAAATCACGATTCACATGTAATCCAACAGTAAGATATTTTGAGTATTGAAAGATATAGCAGTTGCCAATTTAGGAAATAACGCACGCGAAAACATCATTTTGACAGTTGAAGGTGTTGCACGCCTGAACTTACCTGGTTTGAAGAGAGCTCGTCACACAAAATCAAGCACGTAACTACTCGTAGTACGGGTCCTTCACAAATTTGCCTTCTACGAAGTCGGCGTCTACAATAACAATTATTCCTAATCAATATATTGCTAACACGACTATAATATACACAAGGTCCTATATGCAATGCAAGCGCTACCCCAATTCCATTTTATAGCAATTCCTTATTCATTAGACCACAAATCAATATTTAAATACAAGATCTTATTTGTAAGAAAACTAATTAAAACAATTTAAGAAGTTTATTCTTATTTATTTATTTAAATAGTCCTTATTAGAACAAGATTGTAACAAGAGGTAATAGTTACTTCAAAATAATGAATACTCAATTTTAATAAGGCCATACCTCTTTATAACTTAAAAAAACAACAAGGTTGCTATTAATTTTTCAAGAATGCCAATTGATTTATTTTTACTAATACACTTCTTTTTTTATTTATTTATAATACGATATATATGAACTAATGATTATTATAAAAAACACAAAACAATTGCAGCCATATACAAACATACAAGGTAATTTTACTTTTAATATTATTTTACAAAAAAAAAGAAAAAGAAAATTAATAAACCTTTAATTTATCAAAGATTAGTATTGTAATAAAATACAACTATTATAATTATCCCCATACCAGATATAAATTTTAGTAAAAAAAAATAGCTTTTCATAAGGTACAACTGCTACCCCCACAGTTTTGATAAAAGATATCTTCTACCCCTATACAAATATGCAGAAACTTCACCCAGTTATCCGACAAAACTTTCACGAGTAACTTTCATCTTCCCCTTTTCCTTTTTGCCCAACCTTCACAGTTACAAACCCAACCCTCAACTCAACTTGTTTTTCATGAATCCAAAGAGGCAATTTGAAAGTAACAACTTGAATTTATAACTCAAACAGGGGGTTTGGGTGATTTACCGAATGAGAACAGAAAGACGAAGGTGACGGTGACGGAACGTTGGTGGCGATGAAGAACGCTGATTCTGCTGCTCTTACGGGTTTGCCGGACAGCGAGGACGACTGGAAGGAGGCGTCGACGGCGTCGCATGACGGGACAGCGGCGGAGAGTTCGCCGGAGCTGGGCTTCGGCCTAGGCTCGGTCGGTTTTTCCGACCGCGTTTTTGCTCGACAAATCGGCAGAGAGAAGGAGAGATATTGAGGGAGAGATCTCTGGGTTTGGTTGTGAAATTCTCAGGATTCACTGGTTGTTTAAATAGGCGGAGTTAGGGGAGAGTTTGAGAGTGAAAAGGAGTTCGCCGGCGATGATTTTCGGGTGTGAATCGGGATGAAAAATTGGCGAGGTACAATCCGAGTTCGGGTCAAATTCGTGTTCGGGTGGTAGTAGGAGTGAACTTGGGTGAATTTCCGGCATAGGTGGTGGCGTTTGGAGGAAGAAACGGAGAGGCGGTGTTGTTGGTGGCGGAGAAATTGCCGGAGAAGGAGAAGAAAAGTCTCTTGGTGAAATGGGGAAGATGATGGGAGGAGTGATCCGGTGTGGTGCGGATCACGGGTCACGCGGTGGTCGGCTACGTAAAACAAAATAATTAAAACGTGACGTTTTAAACACGTTAAAAATGTTATACGATCCACAACTTTTAGTAACTGAAAACTTACGTAACTTTTATAACTTTTACTAAAAATAATATATAAAAATAATAAACTTCGAAATATTATTTTTCATATAATTATATATATATGTATATATATATAAATAATATATAACACATAAAATTAACAAAAACTACTTTTATAACTCCTACTAACGGTCCAAAATATTCAATAAATTCCTAAAAATACCCACAAAAATCCGGGGTATTACAGTTACTTATTCAGTATTTTCGCTGACTTTAGAAACTGTGGTGTTTCTCTTTTGTTTTCTGCACCATAGGTCTATATGATGGGATCTTAGCTTAGCAGGGGACGCGAATCATCACTTAGACGATTAGTGATATCACACTTAGTTCCTTAGAGATTATTTTAGTATCATTAAAACTGTAGTTGGATTGTATGGCTGTGTTTGAGGCTCAAGGATTGGAGTTTTTTAAAGTTATGTTCGGATTTTCTGTTTTAAAACCTCCTTGTATCCGGGCTTAACCCCGGGTACGGAGTGACACCCCTGGGTTTCTAGCTTGGTTGTTTTGGGGGTGTTACACTAGGAGTTCATCTAGAGATGGGGAAGGAGCAGAGTAAATGTGCTGAAAGAGCTGGGCCAAAGTTTCAGAGATAGAGTAGGCATCAGTAATAGTGTTGCCCATCTCATCTCTAAGATACCAGATAATGTTGGTTTGCTTTCTTATTTTAGTGAAAGCATGAAAGAAATTTGTATTCTTGTTTCCATCTTTTAACCAAGCACATCTAGCCCTTTGTGCCCAATAAGTTTCCTCACATTCAAGAAGCTTATCAAGCTCTAGTTTCTTCATAAAGAAGTTGTTGGAGGCAATAGGACAGAGACGTTGATTTTGTTCCTCAAGCAACTCGTGCTTTAAACGTTGTATTTGATTTCTTAGAGAGGGTCTATTATCTGTTCAGGTTTTAAGTGATTGAAGAGTGATATAAAGAAGCTTAGCAATTCTAAAGAAAGGTGATCCGGGGATTTCAGGGACCAAATGAATTTAATGAGATGCATAACTTCAGGAAATTTAAACCACCAAGCTTCAAACCGTGGAATGTTATTCTTTAAAGATGGGTTACCAGGAAGGAGATTAACAAGCATATGAGAGTGATCAGAAGCAGAAATGCCTAGATTATTAATAATTGCATTTTGAAAAATACTGAAAAATCTAATATTTCCCCAGGCCCTGTCAAGACTTTCAAAGGTAGGATGAGTATTCCACCTATTGTTTGTCCAAGTAAACCAATGACATATATTCCTAATTTCCACCATATTCCAACTAGTAAGGTGATCAAGCAACAAATCTGCCCCTCTAATGTGAGAGGTACCAAGACCAGACTTGTCTAAATTAGAGATAACTTGGTTAAAATCCCCAAACAGAAGAAGAGGTTCATTCGTAGGAAGTACATAATCAAACAATTTCCACACATTTTCCATAGATTCCATATAAGGAGACCCATAAACTAATCCTAAAAACCAACATAAGTTTTTAGCATCAATCACCTTAAGAAGAATGAGATTTGCATAAGAGAAACAAACAGAACTATTGAGATCAGAAAGGTTACAGGCACACCAGAGACCTCGACTGGTTCCAATGGGATTAACACCAAAAGAAGAAGAGAGACCTAATTTTCTAAACTTTTTAGTTACATACATGTGATCTTTTTTTGTTTCAGACAAGAAAATTAGAGAGGGTTTAAATTTTTTGGCCAAGGATAAAACTTCGTGGGCTGCAGAGCCTTGGCCTAAACCACTGCAATTCCACCCCAAAATTTTCATGGCAACTTGAATGGCTGTTTAGGGACAGCCATCCTGAACCCATTAAGAATTAAATATAAAGAATTTACTCCAGATCTTGCTAACTTAGGTGGTGGTATGAAAGATGAAACTTTCTGATCAAAATTTCTAACCTTTTTTTTTTTTTTAATTTAAAATTTAGGAAAAGTATTGAGAAAGGATTGAAACTTAATAGATGATGAGTACCTTCATGCATGGCTTTGTTTAACTTTCTTCTTGGTTTCTTACCCTCACTCTTGTCATAAATAGAAACCATCTGCGACGTTCCAGCACCTTTCTTTTTTGGGGGTTTGCTAGGACCCGTCCCTGTCTCCACCTTTATAACAACCACCTTCTTCTTTTTCGTCACTACTCCCTTTGTTCCTTTTGCAGCCTTGTCAGAAACCTTTCATTTCCCTCTTTTGGCTCTTGGATTTTTTGGGACCATAATTTTGGCTGTTCAAGAAGGTGATCAATATCTTCAATGTCCAACTTTTTCTGATAGGTTTCAACTTCTGCTTTTGTGGTAACTAATGGTACAAAGTCTGGAGCTTTCATAACAAAACCATAATGGTGAAGCATTTTATAGGTAGTTGGGAAGGTCCTCACTGAATCAGACTGATGAGATAGGGGGGGAGGTGGTTGAGATGGTTCAGATTGCAAAACCCTTTGAGAGTCAGTTTCTTTGCCTTTAATAGTTTTGATTTTTAGCAGACGAATAATTTTCTTGATGGAGAGAATCATTTAAAAATGAAACTGAAAGACCAGGGTTCAGTGGATCGGAACTTGATCCTGCATGCAAGTGAAATGGATTTGGAGCGGCATGAAAGGGGACAGTTTCATGAGAAGGCAAATAGGTGCTTTGAATAAATAGTTGGTTGGGAGAATGGGCAATTACCGAAGCAGTTAAATGCTCCGGCCACTGAAAATCCAGGCTTGAATTAAAATCAGTGCATGCATGGGATTGGGAAGGGGGTTCAATAAAAGGAGGGTTGATTGACACAGGATCAGGTTGATGATGGTTAGTGCATAAGTGAGAATTAGAGCAAGGTGTGTAAAAAGATTCTTCTGGGGATGACAAGTCATCAAGAGTGAAAACCAGGCCTGATGGAGGAGCCTGATTTGGGTCATGTAAGAGGGGTGGTTCAAAGAAGTCATACACTGGTTTGATGTTGGTGTCAAACTTCATGATTCTAAATGGACCATGCTTGGAATGAGACTTTAAAAGATTCGTGAAAAGTTGTATTTGAGGGTTAACATGAAAGGGTAGGCTTGAAAGAAAGGGAGATTGAAGATATTTGGCTTCGAGTCTTTCAAGAACTTTAACAAGGTTTGATGAACAATTTCTATTAGAATGCCCAACTTTACCACATCGGCAACAAACGTTGAAGACTCTTTCATAACTGAAGTAGACCCATTTCATAGCCTCATTAGCAAGCTTAACATAGGTCCCTCGAACCAAAGCTTCATCAAGATTGACTCCAACTTTGATTATAGGCCCTTGCATGTTTCCGACTCTCTCATATGACCAATCTATCACTTGAATGTTTCCCACAAGAACACCAAGATCATTTGAATGATCAAAATGAAATCCTTCCAAAGGACAGTTTGGGACTTGAAACCAAAGATCAGCATGTCAAAAATTCAACTCAGAGAGGGATTGATTAAGTTGTCTTTCGTTGAAAAGCAAACTCAGACCATGGAAGGTAACCATTGATTCTTCTAAGAAGAACATTTAATCTTCTCGTTTTTGAAAAGGTAACAGGTACAACGAGTCTTTCTTTTCAATTCAAATAAGCCCTTTATTTTCCAGTTTTTTGAAATTTCTTGTTGCAAAATTGCAGGTGCCAAAGATTTGGAGCCAATGAACTTAGCTATCAGGGTGTCCTTCATAAACTCTCTGAAGGCAAAAGCCTTAACAGGATCAAGAGCTAGGTCTGATCCCCTTTCATCTAGCCGTTCCTCCATGGAGTCAAAAGATGTGGAGCTATTAAAATCTAATATGTAAGGATTAGACATTGAAGATGCAGAACACCACAAGAAGGAAAAGGAAGAAAACCCAAGAACGAACAGGGAGAGCAACCAGAGAGAGGAAACTAAAGCGTTAGAAACTGAATAAGCCACCTACATTAAACCTAGAGATTTAACAAGCAAGAGATCAATTAAACAAAAAAAAAAAAAATTGAGAAAAGAACACTAATCTAGGCATTCAAATCATGAGGTATGGGGTAAGATGATTTGGTGAATCAAAGTTGCAGGAAGCCATGCATCATGATTTAGGGGGTTGTTGGGCTCTAGGAGCAAGGCATAAGCTCATTGGGGGGAGCAAGAGAGGCTCTAGAGAGAGCGAGCAATTTTTTCTTTGTCCAGAAGAGAGTTTTTTGGAGTATATTTATACAAATTTGTATGCGTAAATATTTAGTTTGGATATGAGATTCTTACTCATATCAATAAAGGTGGAAATGAAATAATATCTTATAAATTTAATTATATATATATATATATATACACACACACACACACACACACATACGTATGTACACACACACATTATTAATGGAAGTAGAATGCATTGGATGAATAACTTTTTTATCAGCAATTAGAAGAATACCTTCAAAGTTCATGTATCCATGACATTTATTGAGGTTGCTATTATACAATAATATGAATTTCAATAATATTTTAAAAATATTGTATGACTCAGATTAAATTGTTCATAACTTTCCCCATCCAAAAAAAAAATTAGTTATTCTCAAAAAAAAAGTTAGTAGTAAAATCACACCAGAAAATGAATGAACATTCATGACAAATTGACTATTTTTAAAAATAATAAAATAAATAACAATTGCTCATAAGTTACAAATATAAAGATTATTATCATTAAAAGTCATAATGAAAAAGTAATATGTGATTACATGTCAATTTCTCATTGGTTGACTTTGTACAAATAGACACATGAGATGATAATTGTCATATATATAAAATGAATGACTATTCATGACAAATTGACTATCATTAAAATAATAAAATGAATAATAATTGCTCACAAGAAATAAGATGCTTTATGACTTTCCTTACTTCTGTCTGCCACTAAATTGAGGAAATAAATTTTGTACACACAAAGATATATATATATATATATATATATATATATATATATATATATATATATATATATATATATATATATATATATATGTGTGGGCGTTTCTCAATTTTTCAAAAGTTGGCGTGGCGACATCATTGTCTTGCCGTTTCCGTTTTCGTGGAACGTGGGTAAACCCTATCTTGGCAACACACGTATACTTCCTTTCTGAAACATAGACCTTAATACGTGGAGCGCCATGTCACATTGACATGGACACATCAGCCCGAAACATGTAGCCAACAAATAAACAGCACATGCCACGGCACCTGCAAACACATGCCCACAATTCTCTAACTAACACCCACTACAACTTCGCACACTAACAAGATCACATCAGAAATAGTATATCTAAATCTCACTCGCTCAGGACTCCATCACAATTCACAAACATCTGAATTTTCAAACCTCAAATTCTCCAAACACTCGATCAGTTTCAAACAATGTTGATTAGTAAGCTTTCCATTCCCTTCCTCGTCTTCGCCATCTCCAACCTCGCTATCAGTGTTGAATCCGTTGCACCAGAAGAATGCGGGACGGAATCGGGCAAATGCATCAACAAAGCCAAGGCTTTTCCATTGAAACTCATCGCCATCGCTTGCATTTTGGCCACGAGTTTGATCGGTGTGTGCCTGCCTCTTGTCACCCGTTCAATCCCCGCCTTGAGGCCCGACCGCAACCTATTTGTGATCCTCAAGTCGTTCGCCGCCGGGATCATTCTAGGAACCGGGTTCATGCACGTGTTGCCGGACTCGTTCGATATGATGTGGTCCCCCTGCTTACCCGAACGCCCGTGGCATAAGTTTCCTTTCACGAGCCTTGTTGCGATGTTTTCTGCGATACTGACTCTCATGGTGGACTCGTTAGGTACGAGTTTATATTCTAAGAGAAATAACGCTGCAGTTATTCACCAGATTACTAATGGGGCCGACCAAGAGGCTCTCACCAGCGCTGGAGGTCATGTTCATGTCCATCATAATACTGGCCCCCACAATGGGGCAAAAGAAGGATCCGAGGGATCGCAACTTCTGCGATATAGAGTTGTCGCCATGGTGAGTTCTTCATCGATGGCATATTCATAAATTTTTCTAATAAAGTGCAATTTTCCTAATATTGATATTGGTGATAAATATTCCAAATAAATCACCAATATTAATATTATTGGTGATTTTAGTTTTCTAATATTGTGCAGTTTTCATAATTAATCATTCATAATGTTGGATTTCTTTGGGATGTAGGTACTTGAGTTGGGAATAATAGTTCACTCTGTGGTGATAGGGCTTTCAATGGGAGCTTCCAACAACACTTGCACCATAAAGTCACTGTTGGCTGCTCTCTGCTTCCACCAGATGTTTGAAGGAATGGGTCTTGGTGGTTGCATTCTTCAGGTAATTCAATCTCATTAACAAAGCTATCTAATTTTTCCAATTAATAACATCCACTTCGTAATAAATGATGTGTTGTTTATGGTAAATTGTTAAATATGTGCAGGCTGAGTACAATTTTGTGAAGAAGGCAGCTATGGCGTTCTTTTTCGCGGTGACGACACCATTTGGAGTAGCATTGGGGATGGGCTTATCAACATCTTACAAGGAAAATAGCCCGACCGCGTTGATAGTAATCGGGCTGCTCAACGCGTCATCCGCCGGGCTTTTGATTTATATGGCTCTAGTGGATCTTCTCGCGTCAGATTTCATGGGTCCGAAACTACAAAGCAACATTAACCTGCAGATTAAGTCGCTTGTCGCTGTTATGTTGGGAGCTGGAGGGATGTCTATAATGGCGATATGGGCCTGAGTGTCCGTGTTCTATGATGAATGCAAATTCAATTCTATGTATGATCTCACAATTTAAAAGTAGGTATTGTCAGGAGTTGAACTAGGAATTACAAAGTACTGCAACGTAATCTTATTTTTAAATTAAAGGTAGAGTTTTATAGTTTCACTAATGACCATATTAAAAAATTTGGTAAGTATTATGGTTATGCAATGCTTGACATATTTATTGTCTTTTACTGCTAAGTAAATGAACAAATACCGGAAGTACGCCGAGTTGCATTTACCATATATGTTTGAAAAAATTATTTAGACAGATATGTTTGATTACAAAAACAAATACAGAAAGCGGGAAAAATTTATCGATCTGAAGTGTCGAGGTACGGAACCGAATCCGCTGTCCTTAAGAACAATTTCGTCCCCACTAGGACTCCCTCCTTGGTGCAGATGTTGAGGCGGTTGTCCTCCAGGATACAACGACGTGTCCCGGTTGGTGTGCACTCACCCAACCCGGAATATAAACTCTTCCATAGCTTGACTCAAGAGCAGTAAAATAATGGTGAAGAAATGAGTGAATTTGATGATGAATGTGTTGGACGGATTTGGTTATAAAGAAATGTTCAGAGCTAATTTTGGAGAGAATTATTTCGGAATTAATTGGGAATTAAAGTGAATCAATCACTGGTCAAAATTTGTCTGCAATAAAAACGTTTCCAAAAATGAGTTTGAATTTTCCAAAATAATTGAAACAGATTAAACCCAGTTAACAAAGACACGACACGCCGCGCCCACGTCCCAAGTCCAAGTTCACGTCGCGCACGGTTATTATATGAGCTTTGTCTAGTGGGCTCAAGCTAGCATAATTTCTCATTCTATTGGATTCTCAAACACATAACACACATTGGTAGTGATAAAGTAAAGTAGTGAAGTTGAGTGGCAAAGTGGGACAAATTAAAACTCAAGTTTTTGAAGCACACCTAACAATATATACTTGTTTGTAGTGTCCAGCTACCAACTTCAGTGAGTGTGATAAGATGAAGTTTAAGAAAATCTGTCTATAACTAATTTAAGCTCAAAAGGGTGGTCATTGGTAGACGCTTTCAACCTTACTAGCATTGAAGGAGAACTTTTTTTAGTGCTCCATTAGGGCACCACGTGGTGCTCTATAACATACTAAAGTGCAATACTTATACAAATTGTCATTGATTGACAGCCACCCATTGGTTGTAGAGAACCATGTGTTGCTCTGATGGAGCACAAATTCTCTAGGGTTGCGTTTGTCAACATGGATTTAGATTTGAATTTAGATTTCAGACTCTGAAATTTGGAATAAGTAATGCAATGATTTGAATTACTCGATCTCTTGGGATGCCAATCTATATAATAAATCAACTAGGTGTTTCTCTCCGAAAAATGTAAACGAGAAGATCCTAACCATCTAATCCCTAAAAATGTCTTGAGACATTTTGGTGCGTTGATCTGAATGATTTTTTTTTTCTTGCACAAGTTTAAATTCAGTTCAGTTAAAGTAAATCAAGATATTGTTAGTATTTTAAAAAAATGTGCCTTATCTATCAAATCAACACATAAGATATTGTTTATATTTTCAAATTCTATCATTAAACACAATAATCATTAATTATCTATTCATTAAAAAAAATTAAATATGTATTAATTTATTATCTAAATTTATTTCAAAAATTATGTATAAGTTTAATTGTACAGTTTATAAGTGCCCTATGGGCACGGGTCATTTGCTAGTCGTAATGTAATAGGAATTACCCTATATATATAATAGGAATTTGAAATCTTGAATTTGGTTACCTTGTTCATTAAAGAAATTGATTTAAAATCTTATACGAGTGATAATGCAATTGTTTAATAGTTGTAAAAATAATTAACTTCTCTCTACTTTTAGAGTGAGAAAATCCTCTCTAAGGCGTCAACTGCGTTCATCTGTTCCTCCCTGTTCTTCAGCCGCCAACCTTTCTGGGTTCGGACTTCTCAAGATCCGGCGCGTGCTGGTGGAGTTGTTCCGATTAGGCTTTTGTTTTTGGAGAAACAACCATCATCATTTCTCCATCTCTGATTTTTCCGTTTGTTATCATCCCTCTTTGTCATCATCACTCTTCTCGGGAACCTCTGGTTCTCTCTGTTTTTGCTTTTCTCTCTCTCTGTCTTTGTCTGCTTGGTTAATCACTGTGCCTCCACCTTCATCTTTTCATATTGGGTTTCTCCATTTTTCTGCTCTTCCCCAGATTTCCTTCATTTAATCTTTCTCCTCTTCTCTTTGTCTGATTCCAACATCCAATCTTCTTCTTTCAGCCGTGGCCCTCCTCTCTGTTTTCATCACTCAAGCCGCCCATATGTTTCCCAGATCTCACTCCTCTCTTGCTCTCTCCCCTGTTCGCTTCGTATTCTTCATCCCTCTCTCTCTAGCTTCATCAAGTACCTGTAGGCTCCCCCTTTTCTTAAATGGCGGAACCATTCCAGTGTTTCTCCATCCCTCATCCCCATCCTCCTTCTGTTAAAAAAAGAAAAACAATGGATCGAAATATCTACCAACCTCCTCACCGGTGGCAAGGACCGCCACCCAACCCCACCCCATACAACCCCAGTCGCTCTAATAACAGGTGGAACCCCTCCTCCTCAGCTAATCCTCGTACTTTCCAAACTCAGAGACCCTTGGTTGCTCACAGGCCCCCTAATCAAATTCATCCGGTCTTTCGTCGTTGGACTGAACCTGGATCAGCTGAAGATCAAGCAAGAAGATCTTTTGGAATCACCATTCCAGCTCATATTAGCAATCACTATGAACCATCTTTTCACCAGTGCATCTTTCTGTCTATCATTGATATTGAGCTTTTCACCCCAAAAGATCTCTTCCCACTTCTTATTTCCCTCTGGAATCCCCTCTCTATTATCCAAATTGTTTCATACCACCTGAACTATTTTGTTGTTCACTTCTCTGATTTTAATGAACTTATTGCGGTAGTCTCAGGAGGCCCTTATGCTATCAACGGAGCCCTTCTTTTTGTGGATCACTGGAATCCACACGTTGCCATTGAAGAAGTCCATGTTCCCACAATTGCAGTGTGGTACAGATTCCATCATGTTCCTCTTCACTGCTTTACGGATGTTGCCGCGAATTTTTTGGGTTCCCTTATTGGAGCGGTTATAAGGGTGGACACTGATTTTGCCTCCTCCAGGCCTCATGGTTATCTTCGGATTCAGCTTTGGATTGATCCTCGTGAACCCCTTATTGCTGGCTTTTATTTAGCCGGTGATGATGGCAATCTCACTTGGATTGACTGTCAACCCGAGAGGGTGCACCGTATTTGCAGAGCTTTTGGCTGCATAGGCCATGTCATCTCCCAATGTCCAACTCCAGCCTTTGAAGCTCGCCTGATAATTGACCAACGTCTGCAACAGTTGGCGGCGGCGCTTAATGCCCCCTTATTTCAGGAACCTCAGATCAGTATGTATGGGTACAGATGGAGGCCCCCCAATCTCATCGTGTCTTCCATTCTCCACCTCGGATTATCATGGATCCTACTCAAAACCCCTATCAACATAACACAAGCCTTCATCCTGATGTCCTTGTTCCCCCTGAAGACACTTTCATCCCTGATGTCCCTAACCTTAACCCAAGCAACTTTGACAACTTTATAGCCCTCCATGAGCATAGATGGGATTATTTTGATCCTCTTCTTGAAGTTTATGAAGAACCCCAGCTGAAACGACCCGGGATCTCAGTTTAGGGTTAAAGAGACAATCGATAACCAAAAGTAGAAATATGCTATTAAGATTACATTTCGCTTAATGTACATAACAAAATTTCGATATTAAGTACAATCTAAAATAAATTGTGTATGATCTACTAAGTGATCTGACTTAAGCTAAACTTCTTCATCTCCATCCGCGTTCCCATCCCCCAAACTTGATTGACGACCTGCGGTTTTAAAATGGCAAATGCCGACGCAGTTTTGAAAAAAATGATCAGTAAAAACTGAGGAAATACATACTACGACATGTAAAGCAATGAGTGGCACGGAAGCATGAGTTGAAACAAATTAGAAGATTTAAATAGTAAAGCTGTCATCTTGGAGAATTTGGATCAACTTGAAGTAACCGAGTAACAAAATCTCTCAATTTAAATATCCAGAGTAAACAAGTTCATATGAACTGATAACGATAGTTGTTCATGAGTAGCCAAGATTTACAATTCATTTCAATCGATTAGGGCATATCAAGAGCCACAAACAACATTAATAAGTAGTCAATTTTTAATTTTGACTTCAATCAACAGTTTAATTTAGCTGAGGCGTGTCAAGAGCCACCAGCAGGATCGATGTAAACAGAGGGATCACGAAATAATCACTAAGGGTTCCTTCTAGGGTCTATCAAACCCTATTTCACCCGAGCGTTAAGGGAGCCCATTCGTCAACCCCGCTCATAACATTAGCTAAAAGGCCTTAAGTGTCGACACCCCTATACCGTAGTGACCCTTACAAGTATAAGTAGCACTCTATAGCTCTATATAACCATTGGCCTCAATATCTTGATACATTTTGGCTCATCGGGGGCGGATTTGTGAACATTAACGTTCTATCCAATAATAAGAAGCATTGCTTCAATGGTCTTAGCCATAAGAAAATGGAGGATCGCTTGACGCCTCCCATTAATAACAATACTCTGTACATCGTCCTAAGTCTATTAGAGGTATTTTATTTCTTCTCTTTCAAATAACCAGAATCGGAATATCAAAATTTCACAAGTAATTTCCGAGAGTTCTCAAAGGAGATGAATAAAATAGTTTAACAAATTTTGAGTGGAAAATATGCATTCTCATACTATTTCATATAACAAACATTCATTTGAAACATCAAACACAAACACACATTTTGATATGAAAAGGGCCGTACATATGTACTTACCTCTGAGCCATGAAAGGCGCAAAGCAAAGCTAGCACTCTTATAACGCTCATCTCATGTGAATCCGGTCTAACAGTGAATGCAGCGATACGAACACGTTCGTCTATTGCGGAACGGTCCTCAACAACGGCTGGATATAAACAAGTCAAGTATACAGTCTATTAGCATTTACCCTCTATATGAGGTTGTATGCAATAATGCAATGGAATGCGGGTCATGCAAACTAACTTGACCAAAATGCCCCTAATACTCCAAAACCGTTTAGTACAGTGTCTGAAACTTCCTAGATCCCAAATTATACTCATATTGGCCCGAAAACATGCGAGAATTAACTCCAAACTTTTCCATATGAACTTAGCAACGAAATCTACAACTTTCAATAATTTGCACTTAGGCCCCTAAAGTTTGGTAAAATTGCAAAAAGACCCCCACCATTGATTTGATAACTCCCGATTCAAATAATTCGTTCTTAAGGCTCCAACTATCCTTCTAAGTCAGGTTGTTGGTCTCAAAACATTAACTTGTTCAAATGCGAAGTTTTAATTAATTGCACATAGGCCCCCGAAGTTTAGTAAAACTGCAAAAAGACCCCAACATTTGACTTGGTCAACATTAGCCGAGAATTACATACGAGTACTCCAAATACGCATACAATACATGCTTACAAACTCCAAGTTACTAAACAAAACTCAATTCAAAGTTTAAGTGAAATGACTATTTTGCCCCTCCTATACAGTTCAGTCAAACTAGGGTTTGCGAAAATTCAAACTTGGTCAAACATGATATTAAGACTCAGAATATGAATACGAGCAAGTTTCGTGAAGAACACGAAGGCTAGAAACGTCATTTAGAGTGTCGAATTCAAAAGTCAAATATAGAAGAAAATCGACTCAACTAGTCAACTTTAGGGCTGATTTGTAATCAATTGAGGGGGATACTTGAAAATTTGAGAATAGGGTTTTGAAGACGATAGTTCAAGGATTCCAGAACATATTTTAACTCCTACAAACTCCAAGTATACAAAGAGATATCGCTAGTCAAAGTGGGATGAAAATTACGATTCAATACTTAGAAAAATTCACTTGTGCTTCGCGAGTTCAAACTAGCAACTTTAGGCTCGTTTTGTGAGAAATCCGTTATAAATTTGACGATGACCCAGAGACGATGAAATGAGGTATTATACACCAGCTTTACACAGGAGAAAACAGATCCACATTTCATTAAGTTTTGAAGAAGATACAAGGGTTAGAAAATGGGTGTTTCACCATAGCCTCCTATACTTAGAAAAAATTTGAGCCTTCACAGCCAAAAACACAGCGAGTACCACACTCACTGGCCATGTTCAAGCCCGATTTCAGAGGGTTTAGAGATGAAATTAGACCACAAAATTCAAACGAAACTTGTAGCTAACATACCCAGGATTACACAGGAAGAAACCGTGCATGATTTGGGCAAGAAATGAAGGAGTTACAAGCATTTAAACAGGGGCAGTTTGTGAACCGAAAACACATCAACTTCACGAATCAAACTATGATGATTCGTTGTTACAGTCGTGATTTGATGATCTAAACGTGTTCTAGACATGATTAGGAGCAGTTTGATGTAAAGAATGCGAAATTTGGTGGAGAAATGAAGCTTACCCAAGCTTCGCCGTCCATGGCGGTTCGCCGGCGACGTAGGGAAGCTCCGGCGACTTGCAGCGTTGTTCCACGAGCTCCAGGTGATGCATAGGCCAAGTAATGAGCTCTATATAGTCTAGTGACCTCAGGGGAAGGCTTGAAACTGAAGAAAACGCGGATAGAGGCGATTACAGAGCCTCCCATCGGCCCCCTGCTTGTTCTCGTCGGCTTCTTCTACCCAAAAACCCAGCAAGCCGATTCCGGCGATGCAGGTGATGAGAGTGGGTGAGTTGGACTCCCCTCGACCTCAGGAGTTGGATTATAAGGGTTAGATTCCACGATATACAACATGCAGAGAGAATTTGACAACGAATCAAGCTAGGGTTCTTGAGGGTTACCTTCGATTTTGGACATCAAAACCCGATGAAATCTAAAATTGATTTGTGCCTTTTGCTTAGAGGGCTGAGTAGGTGTTGTGGTAGCAACAGATTCTTGTTTGGAAGGGGGAAGAGGTGGCTGCCTTGGTGGTGGTGGTGGTTTCATGGTGGAGTTGTGGTGGAGGACAATATGAGGAGGAAATTGAAGTCTCTCTCTCTCTTTCTCAGCAGGTGGTGAATGGGAGAGTGGAATGTTGTTTCTACCACACTAGAGTGTCAAATTGGAGTGGACAAGTGTCTCTCATGCATTGGGGGGTGAAAGTGTAGTTTTCTAGACTTTTGGGTACAACTAGAATTAGAGCTTCTACTTAATTTCAGAGAATTGCACAACCATCCCGACCATCGCTAGTGCTCCAAAATCATTCTAACGACTCCCAAATATTGCAAACACTTCGAAGTTCAAACTTTAAAGTCGTGACAAACTATTTACAAATTCGCCCCGAAAGTCTTGAAATTGCACTTAGAGCTCGCTTGAGAAATAGGGGTGTTACACCAGCCACACATTCTCTTTAATGTTCCTGAGATCCCTCCAAATGATGAACAAATTGATAATGATGATGATGATTATTTTTCTCTTCCTGACCCTCCTTCTCCTCCACCTCCACCCCCTAACTCCCCCGTTGATTCACCCCCCCCCCATCCATTGCCGAATCAACTTCTGGTGTATGAAGGGAATCAATTATTTCCCTTCTCCTCTTCTCTTGCTGAAAGATTGCTTGATGACTCCTTCACCCCTAATGAAGAAGAATGGATCACGCTTTGTAAGGACTGGGCAGAGTTTCTTCTTCAATATAAATACAACTCTGTTAGGAGTCTTTCTTATCCCACTGAAGAAGATCTGCTTGACTCAAACTTTCCTTCCTGTGAGATTGCCGAAAACAGCTTCCTTGTCCTCAAAGAGCCGGATCCGGTTCGTGTTTCCCAGCCTACTAATTCTCTAATCAACTCCAGTGATGCTATTCCTGCTAATGGCAGAACTTTTAGAAGGCGTAGAACGGATCCTCCTCTTATCATTCGTGAACCTTCTTCCTCCATCTCTAAAAAGGATTATGGGGGAAACATGGAAAAAGGCAAAGGAAAAGCTTTAGCCTATCCTAAAAGTGACTCTAGCGACGAGGATCTCACTCCCTCACCTCCATATGATCTATGTGGAAGGCCTTGGAGGTATCCCCACGAGTTAGGTCAAAGAAAGAAAGCTGCTTCTCCTATCTCTTCTCCAAGTAGGAATATATCAGCTATGGGTGGTAGTTCGTATGCAATTACGGACCGGAAGAGGAGTTCCCCTGTTACTGATCGGAACACTGAAGGGTTTAAAAGACCTAGGCTTGCGGACTTCATCACGGACTATTCTGCTCTTCTCTCTAAACCAGTTGGTTGGATGGAAATTGATGTTGTTCTTGGACCTGTCTATCTCTCAGAAAGGTTTGAAGTGGCAGTGGCCTACTTTGATTATGAGTACAACTTGATCATGTATTATCTTAGTGATGTATTTGAGCAATCCGTCACAATGGTGGGGACTGGAAATCAGTCTCCGCCAGCATTATGAGAATTTTCAGCTGGAACTGTAGGGGGTTAGGGCAAGACCTTACAGTCCAGACGCTCAAAAATCTTTGCTTCACTCATAAAACGGATGTAGTGTTCATTATGGAATCCAAAAAAAGTGCTCGGATGTTTCTTTTTTTGGGAAATCTGCTAGGATATGATAATTTCGGTGGTTTTGACTCGGACGGTTCTAAAGGAGGACTTTGGGTTGCTTGGCATTCGCGTCTCAACATTATTTTGCTCTTCTGCTGTGCTTCCTTTATTATTCTTCAAATTATTGATCCTCGTCAAGGTCCTTGGAATCTTGTGCTCTTTTATGGCCAGCCGGATTTAAACAAAAGAAAAGATGTATTTGATCACCTTCATAACTCTTTATCTTTCTTAGCGCAACCCGTGCTTATTGTTGGCGACTTCAATAAAATCGCGGGTGCTCATGAAAAGCTCAGTTCTTCTAAAAATTGTGTTAGAGGGACTGACTTATTTGCTGACTTTATTCGTTCTTATCGACTGGTGGAACTTCGATCCCATGGAGTCTTTAATACTTGGACTAATGGAAGGAAAGGCAACAATGTTACTTTTGAAAAACTGGACAAAGCCTTTGCGCAGTTTGACTGGATGAATATTTTTCCGAAGGCTCTTGTCACAAACCTCCCCATTCAACGGTCGGATCATAGCCCAGTTATTATTGATACTCTTGGGATGCCATTCAAACCGAGGCGTTTGCCAAAGTTTGAAAATTCTTGGCTGCTTCATGACTCGGTTGGACCGATTACTAGCAGGGTCTGGAACTCTTCCTTTGTTGGTTCTCCTTCGTTCATCTTAAGCTTTAAATTGAAAGTCTTACTAAAACATCTCAAAATTTGGAGTAAGACAACTCTTAAAGCCATCCCGTTACGAATTGAGGAGGCCCAAAAGGAGATCTTTTCACTGCAAAGTAAAATAGCAGATTGTGATCATGATGACCCCAATTTCTTGGACTTTGTTGCGGCTGACGAATTGGCAAGGCTTAAACTAGACGCCTTATTTACTGAGTAGGAAAACTACTGGAAGCAACTTTCTAAACAAACCTGGCTCCTTAATGGTGATGAAAATACGAAATATTTCCACATAGCAGCCACAATCAAAAACAATAAGTCTATGATTATGGGTATTTACTCCATGGATGGATCCTTTTTACAAGACCAAGTTGATAGTGCGAAGTGTCTGAACGATCATTTTAGTCAATTACTTCAGCCGGCTGTTAATCATCTTAATCATCAGTCTCCTTCTTCAAATTATTCCGTGCATTTCAGCAAGAAACGTTCTTCTACTGAAGCTATTCAGCTTGACCTTCCTTATACCGAATAGAAAATTAAATCAGCAGTTTTTCAGATGGGCAATAAGTCTCCAGGTCCTGATGGCTTCACCGCAGAATTCTTCCAGAATCAATGGGATATTGTGAGGGGGTTCGCTTTGCAACGCTATTCTTCATTCTCTTTCAACAGGCCATTTATTAAAGGAAATGAACAAGACGTTGATTGCTCTGATTCCAAAAATTAAAGACCCCCTGAAAGCGAGTGACTTTCGGCCTATCAGTCTCTGCAACACTTCCTACAAAATTATGGCCAAGGTAATTGCAAACCGTCTCAAAAAGGTTATTCCTTCCATTATCTCGGAACATCAAGTTGCTTTTCAGAAAGGTAAGCTCATTTCGGATAACATTCTTCTTGCACACGAGTTACTGCACCATATCAGGAAAAAGAAAGATGGAAAGGCTATGATGTTTGCTCTCAAACTTGATATGAATAAAGCTTTTGATAGAGTTTCTTGGGCTTTCTTAAAAGATTGTCTCTCTTCTTTGGGCTTTGGAGATATCTTTATTAGGAATATTATGATGTGTATCACCTCAGTCTCTTCAGCTTTGTTGGTCAATGGTCAACCTTCCTCTTTCTTCAGCCCTAACCAAGGCCTTCAACAGGGTGATCCTCTTTCTCCCTTTCCCTTCTTAATTGTTTCTGAAGCAATGTCCTCCATGATATCAAATCTTGCAGAAGAAAAGGTGATTAAAGGAATCTCCATTGAAAAGAAGTCTCCAAGAATTACACACCTACTCTTCGCAGATGATACATTTATTTTTCAGGAAGTCTCGCAGGGCAGTGTTGAAGCTCTTAATGAGGCTCTTAATCTTTATTGTGACTTGTATGGGCAAATTATTAATTGGGATAAATCTGAACTTTTTGCTAGCCCCAATATGTCTGATGACATGAAGCAAGGTATTTCTGATTATCTTTCAATTAAGCTTGTCAATGTGCCGGGTATTTATTTGGGCTCTCCTATGGACTTCACGAAGCCTAAATGGGAAATTTTCAAAGGAATCCTTCAAAGAATCCAGCTCAAGTTATCTTCTTGGAAGCAGTCCTCTCTCTCTTTTGCAGGAAGAGTGACCTTGGTGAAAGCTACCTTGTTGTCTATTCCAACCTATCTCTTATCGGTTTTCAGAGCTCCGGCCAATTTTATCAAAAAACTAAGAGCTACCATTTCAAGATTTCTCTGGTCCAATGGTAGTAAAAAAGGCATGCACTGGAAAAGTTGGGACTTTATCTGCCAAGATCTGAACAAAGGAGGATTGGGACTTCATGATCCACAGGCTCACAACCAGGCCCTGCTTGCTAAAACAGCGTTTCGCCTCTCTACGGACACCTCTTCACTGCTTTACAGAGTTTTAAAAGGGAAATACTTTGCCAATCAAAACTTCATTGATGTCAAAGCTTCATCAAATAGTTCCTGGGGATGGAAAAGCATTTGTTGGGGCAAAGATCTTATGAAAAAAGGATTAAGGTGGTCAGTAGGAGATGGAAGTCAAATTCATCCCCTTAAAGATAGATGGATTCCAGATTCGGGTAACAAATCTAATCCCCCGGAAGTAGTTATCAACACTTTCCAAGATCTTAGACTTAATAGTTTTATGGATTTCAACTCCCACAAGTGGAACTGGACTCTTCTAGCTGGGTTCTTCTCTGAAGATGATCTTAAGCTTATTGACAAAATTCCTGTCCCGCTTGTTCTTCACCCGGATAGCTTAATCTGGGATCAGGAGCAAAGTGGAAAGTTTCCGGTCAAATCCACATTCCGCCTAGCTAAAGAGATCTCTCCTTCTAAAAATTTCCGGCCCATTGATGACGTCAGTGAAAAGCTAATCAAAATTTTTCAGAATCTTCCGCTTCAGCCTAAGATTCACTTCTTCCTCTGGAAATGCATTATGGGTATTATTCCAACAAAAACAATTATTTTGCGACGGAAAGTTCCTTTGAATTCACCCATCTGTGATATTTGTGGTATTCATGAGGAAACTATCCTTCACTGCTTCTTTGATTGCCATCATGCAAGGGCAACATGGTTTGGTTCCAAATTTGGGTTAAGAACATTGACTGGCTTGCAGCACTCCTTCAACTCCAATCTCCTCCTCTTATTTGATATTTTCAAAACAAAAGATGAGAGAGTTCATATCTCTTTCATCCTTCGGCATATATGGCTCTAACGGAATGCAAAAACAATGAAAGGATCTTCTATCTCTGTTCATGCATCCCTTGCAGCCATCAGTCTATCAATGTCTACACACAAGGTTAGAATCAAACTTTTGTCTAAGCTTGATCATCCGAGAATTCCCATTGAACCAATTGAATTCAAACTTCAAAAAGAGCCTTCTCACAACTCGGATTTGGACTCCTCCATGATGCAAAGCTTTATGGTGCCACTTCGAAAGAAAAATATAAGTCCACTGCATGTTGGATTATGGAATCTAACCCCCAAGTCAAAAGCACGGTAATCTTCTCCGCATGTAGCCCAATCCAAGCAGAAGCTCAAGGTATTTCAGAGGCTCTTAGATGGATTATTTCCCATGGGTATGATCACGTCGAACTTAAAACAGATTGCAGAAGTGTTGTCCTTCACCTCAAGCAGGATGATTACCCGGAAAATATTCGTAGTCTGCTTATTGATATTCGATATCTTATTTTATGTTTTAGTATGTGTTCCTTAATAGCGGTTAGTAGACAATCTATTTCGAACGCTCATAACCTTACAAAAGAGGCGTTTTGTAATCGTAATCTCTCTGCTACTTATTAATATAATTTCTTTCCTTTCAAAAAAAAGAATAAGTTGTACAAAAAAAAAGTTTTAGAAATTGGATCAAACATCAAACCGGTGTGTGCATACACGGTTTGAGGTACAACCGCTTGGATCAGCAGTTCAACGAACGTACCAATATAAGTAAATTCTGTTAGTTAAATAATAAATGTCTATTTAGATTTCAATGATAATCGAGCTTTTAGATATTGATACAATGACCGGATACATGTAAATTTAAGTTTGATAAGGATATCAGAAATCTAAAAGAAACTGTAATATTTATCAGAACCCGTGAGTGGAATTGTTATCTCAAACTGTACTATATGCGTTATCTCGAGGTGATTATGCGTTTGGTCATCGGTTCGTTTCAATCTCTGTGCAATTCGACTCGAAATTACTTTCCGAGAAAGATCGCGATAAAAATCCGGTGATCGCCCTCCGGACGCACCCTCACGCATCACTCAAAGGTTCTGTAACTCCGCCAGCCGTCTCCCACGCTCGCCGTTCTTCTTGGAGCGTGCAACTCATCCTCGGCTCAGTTGCGACTTCCTTTTGGCCCAGTTTTTAGCCGCCCTCTTGTCTCGGCTCGCGCCCCAGCCACCTTGAAGAGCCGGCTCTTCGACGGCTTCCAAAGCTGTCGTGTAACAACTCCTCTTAAGCGGCTCGGAAGAGACCGGGAGAGTGCTACTCGAATAGCAAAAATCGAGAACAAAACATTCCATTTAAAAGTTAAATAACAAGTTATTACATGATCGTCTTTAGGCTACAAACACAGGCTACAACATTAACATGATAATATTATTAAACTAGTGTTCTCAACAATGAGTAATGATGCCTGATAATCTAGGTGAGTCTCGTATCCCGCTACCCCATAATACCAGCTCCTACACCTGCGGGGAAATGAAACAAAGACCGCAGTTTTTCCAAAAGTCAGCAAGAAATGTTGAGTGAGATACACCTTAGCATGTACAAACATGAAGGTTAATAAATGCTACAGGGCCACGTGTTACATAAAATAAGAGCAACAAAATATGAGTAAAACATTATCAGAGTTCACAACAGTATAAACAACAATGTTAAATAATGAAATAGCCCTAAAATAGAATCCAAGAATCCGACTGTAATGCACAATAACCGGATATAGTAATGCCAGCAATGGGTCTCTCAAATAATTCCAACAAGGTCGTCAAGTTATCAATTATTTATTTCATAGTACCCGGGTAGACTAGTGACCACATCAGACATTCTAGACCTTGAGTGTAGCAACACCCTCCTAAGAGCGTCAATCAAAGGAGTGATATCTAGAAGTAGTACTCCAGCTTACGAAAAAAGGAGTCGGGGTGCACGTAGTGCCGTATCTTTAGGGACCAAAGACCAGGGAGTCATCACCCTTAAAGATTTTAGGGACCGGTGCCCAGGGGATTAAACACGATATAACTGGTTCTGGTACATGCGAATCATTTCTTTTTTACTCCGGGGATTTAAATCAAATATCTGTTTAGGGACCTGAGCCCAGGGAATCATCCCCGATATAAGTAACATAACTAATTCCGATACTTACGAATTTTCGCTTTACTGCGGGGATCTAACACGAATATCTGTTT
The DNA here is from genome assembly GCA_023055425.1 of Linanthus parryae. NCBI lineage: Eukaryota > Viridiplantae > Streptophyta > Magnoliopsida > Ericales > Polemoniaceae > Linanthus > Linanthus parryae. Next base: position 133,001,941 of record JALGPY010000001.1, read on the forward strand.
AGGGACCTGAGCCCAGGGAATCATCACCCGATATAAGTAACATAACTGGTTAGTACAACATGACATGATTACTGATTTCTCATCAAGTGTGACAAGTATTTCAAGCTCAATATTTTGAAGATTTTGAAACAAGTAACCACATTTGACAAGTAGGGGATGAAATACGACAACAGTTTTCAATTAAACAAGTAGTGGACACAAAATAAGCTGGCACACAAGACTAGGCATGTAAAACTCACAAGTTTGAGACAGGAAATATAAATCACATTTTTGACACGAAGCGAGCTAGGCAATCAAGGGTAAGCATATAACTCACATGATCCAATAGCAGTTATCACATAATAGCTCCTACGGACGATCGCATTCCTTCTCTACGAACTTGTCGCCTAAAATTTGCAATTAATTAGTCACAACGACGATGCTTCTAAATAAAGAATGTATTTAGACGCTCAACTAGGTCGCTTGACTAGGTTTAATTCTCACAGTCCCCAATAAAATCCAAATTTAAGTCGTATACTTTTTTATATAAAGAAATATTCTTGAAATGACTTGTTATAAATAATTCAATCCACACTTACATATATTCATCGAAGTTAGCAAAAAAAAATTATATTTAAAATAACATTTGTTACATTTATAAATATTTGTGTTGATATAAAAGATTAATAACTGTGTATATATAGCTCACTATTTAAATAAAAAAATGTGATATTTAGAATTAAAGCAACATTTACATATATTCACCAATATTTTTATTTAGTTTATTTCTCCAAGAAAATGATTTGTTATACCCAATTACTAAAACACCTATTTTTATTACTAAAACATGTGTTTTATTTTTATTTACTTGAAATGTAAGTTTAGTAATTATTATTAATAGGTTAAAAGAATAACAAATACTAGTAAAGATGAGAACCATAAAGTATAGCTACCTCCCTAGAGTTTCCCGTAAAACATAAGCAACCCCCCTCCAGTAACTAACACAAGTTAGGTAAAAGACACCGTATACCCCCAAGTTTCATGAAATGACACTTTATTTAAAAAAACATAAACCCACCGTACTTCATCAATCTCACCCGATCGAAACGCGAATTCAAGCTATAAAAACATGATTTTGATTATTAAAAACCACTCAGAGGAAGATTTAGAGCATACCAACCCAAGAAATGCGAGAAACGATCAATAAACGAGGCGGGTCGAATTCGTTACGGTAGCGGTCGACGGTGGAGCTTGACGACGCTATTAGGGCAGCTTCAGGGCGCGATTAAGGAGTTATACGAGCTCCTTGGATCTTCAGGAGGCTATTGGGTATGTTTTGGGAGGTGGGTAGCGTTAGTTGAGCCCGGGTGAACTCCTTGCTGGAAATAATGGTGGCAACAGTGACGGGGACTGTGATTGTCACTGCTACCACCTAGCTGCTGCTGCTGCTTCCTCTGGGTTTTGAAAATAGAGTGGAGACAAAAAAGAGGCCGAGGGGGAGAGGGGGAGAGCGGGGGGGGGGGGGGGGGGAGAGGTGGTGGATCGGTGGCATGTTTCTGATGGGTTAGCGACGGTGGGGGCTTCGGCCGCTGCTGCCGCTGTTCCCGTTGTTTCTTCCGGCGGACGAAGAGAAGGAGAGATGGGGAGATGGAGGTGGTGGTGGTGGTCGGGTGTTTACTGAAGAAGAGGGAGAAGAAGAACTATAAAAAGCATAAGAAGATAGAGTTGCGTAGAAGAAGGAGAAACAAAGTTGCAGGTTTGATGGAGAATGAGAAAAATTGTAAGATTTTATTATTACTATGTATGTATGTATGTATGTATGTATGTATGTATGTATGTATGTATGTATGTATTACTATAGTATGGTGAATGTATAGTATACGTATAAATACCAAGTATCAATATAACTTATACAATATATGTATGTATTGTATAGAATCAAGTATAGGTATATGAAAATGTATATACATACTACAATTTTTGTAAAACACAACTACACAACCAAATTTTCAAAAACTCAAGTTTTAACCCCAAACTCAAAGAAATGAAATATCAAATTACCCCCAAGCTTAGTGTAAAGATAAAATCATCCCATATTATCAAACGGGGTTTAACATGTCGTGCTTCACCCCATTTTGTCACGGATTCCGAAGCCGATTGGCCTCATCGGGCTTACTTTTTGGCTCCTACCTCGGCTCCTTGGTCAATTAACCAAGCCGTTTGATTCTTCATATTTTGACATCTATTTTGGCTCGATTTTTATCCAAATTTGGACCAGTCCACACCGGTTCTCAAGGTTTTTCGACGTCTTGAATTCGTTTACAGAATCCGTTTTGTGAAACTCCATGGCCTCTCCTACTTCATGGGCTACACCAAACCAAGGGGGTAGATGGGTTTGGTGTCTTGCACCGCAACACGCTCCAACGCCTCAAGCTCTCACAGCAACACAGGACAGAGCTTTGTATATGGATTTGGGGCCTCTTCTCATCTTACATCTCAGACCGACATGCTTTCTTCAGTCTCCTCAAATAGTCATGTCAGATCTTGTCCCCGTGCATCATTTCTCGAGTATTGCTTTTACTCTGGATTCTTCTGGCTTGTTTCCGTCTCAACGCCAGTATGCTCGTGACATCCTTCGGCGTGCCTCCATGAGCGCATGTAAGCATGTTGCTACATCTGTTGAGACAAGTACTAAACTTACTGGGGAATATGGCCCCCTGTTTCTGATCCTACTCTTTGCAGGAGCTTAGCAGGTGCTCTATAGTACCTTACCTTCACTCGCCCTGAGCTATCCTATGCAGTTCAGCAGATTTTTCTGTTCATGCATGATCCGTGGGAACCACATTTTCATACATTGAAGCGAATTCTACTGTATATTAGCGGTACTCTTGATTGCAGTTTTCGCATATCTGCTACTACTCCTGATGGTCTCATTGCATATACGGATGTTGATTGGGCTGGTTTCCCAGACACTCTGCTGTCAACTTCTGGTTACGACATTTTCCTTGGTGACAACTTATTCAGTTGGTCATCTAAGCGTCTGGCCACAGTCTGTCGATCTGGTGCTGAAGCAGAATATCATGGTGTTGCAAACGCTGTCTCTGAGTTATGTTGGATACCCAACGTTCTAATTGAGCTTCAGGTTTCACCCCCTCGTGCCTCTCTGGTTTATTGTGATTACCTCTCTGGTAACCCAGTACAACACCAGCGCATGAAGCATGTGGAAATTGACTTGCATTTTGTGTTAGATTGAATACTAAAATCCATGCTTTTTTATTGGACTATTTGAATTGACATTTATGAGAATAGGTTTGGCCAATATTTTTGCATTATGTTTTTATTATGCATAGTTTCTTATTATTCCATATAGTAGAAGATCTGGTGCGTAGAGTCTAGCTTACACACAGAAGATCATATCTTCGGTTCTTGTGGAATGAAAGTTATGAGCTCACAATCTAGATGGAATTAGACAAACCATCCGAATGATTGTAGCACATTGTTTTAGTAGGCCTGTCTTGGCTACAGGAAACAGTATAGTTCATACTATAGTTTCAACTCTATGTGCTAGTATACTTTGTGTATATTGAACATGACCAAGTTGAGATCATTGCATTTCTACTGACATAACAAGACAAGTTGCGTCTCATGGTTATTGTGATTACTTATGCTCTTTTTTTTAGATAGTCAATATGGACATATATTTAGTAGTTATTGCTTTGACAAGTCAAGTGACATAGATTCCTAAGGAGTCAATAACCTCGATGAGTTGGGTCATACTATTGATTACATGGTGTAAATTGATGTATCGGAGGAATCCATGTCTCGATTATGAGATAGATGATATCCACTTGATGAAGCTTATAAGTTGTGATCATGTCAAACCCCAGAGGTAGATTACTTGATAATTTGGACATGTCAAATAAAGTAAGTGGTAAGTATCAAGGATTTGTAAAGATGTCGATTAAATGAATTAGTCAGTAATTAATTTAATTGACGGACGTTTGTAATCTTAACATGGGGAGATAATAAATATTTAATAATAGGAGCTCGAAATATTATTTTTGAGAATACGAACATGAGTGCAATAACAGTTATTTAGTCGTACTAACTGATATTAACTTTATTTGAACTAGGTTCGGGTGGAATCAGAAGTCCTAATAAATTTAGGAGCCTGATTCGTATTATCTCCTCCAAGTCCCTCCTGTAGCCTATTTAAGTTTCCTTAGTGTTCAGAATTTGGTATGCATAAGATACACACTGAAATCTAGGCTTTCGAGAGTGAGAGCAATACGTCTGGAGGCCAAGAAGGATTGTGACAGCAGCAAGCTCACACTTGTAGCCAGAAGGAACTTTAGGAATACAGGAAAAGATCATGAGTGATTTAGACCTACATCAACTAGCTTGGATGTAGGTATGAACCATAATTATGTAGGGTTTTGATCATGGATGCGCAACGGAAAGATAAAAAATTCATCCAATCAAGACCCGCCAAGGATCACAGGAAGAGAAATCATGACGATGGTAAGAGAATAGTGTTATGTACCTTTGAGGTCTCCTTGATGACTTCTAACGAGAAAATTATCACTTCTCTACTGTTGATCCACGCCTAGAGGTGAGATCTAGATCTTCCAAACGCCATCTGCTAGCTAGGAGTAATGGAAGAGGACGAAGAAATCACGCAAGGAGCACCAAAGAGAGGGGCGGCCCTCTCTTGTGGCCGAGAGGTAGGGGCGGACGGACAAGGGGGGTTCGGCCCTCTTGTTTGTCTTGCTCTTTCCTTCCTTCTCTCCTACTCAAAGTATGTTATGAGCATAATTCGTAGGGAAGGAAGCTAGGAGCATTCATTATATAGTCCAACAACTCCTTGTTACTACATAAAGGTCATCTCCTAATCCTACTCAAGTTCAGATTAGTCCAACTTGCATATTAGTCCTACTAAGTTAGCAAGTTGTTGGGTTTTGATCTTTCTAATTAATTAATCATATTAATTAATTATTTCCCAAGTCTAGTTCACCTCTATATGGCGTGTGACCCCATATGTTCTATTTAGTTGGTAGTAACTATTTACTAATATGGAGCGGCCTCTAGCAAGACATCCATTCTAGCCAACAAATAGAAATAGCCATCATGACAAACCTTGTGCAAGTATTGTCTCATCCCTTTGTCTCAATATCCGGATTGGAAATGAGACATACATGTCACACTCGTATATCCAATCCATAGTTCCTCGATCCTGGAAATAGCCTTATTCGTGCAAATAACATCAACATCCTATATTGATTTATTTGAGTAGACATTCCATAAGCACTATCCCTCGAGTGGCCTAGGATATTTGCTCCTGTTATGTGGGAGGGAAAAATTCTATCTACATCACTACGATATCTAAGCTTGCTTCCTATTGTGTTAAATACGCGCCATTATGACTACCCAGTCACGGGGTAGCTTTTGACGCTTCCAAAACACAATATTCCACAACTAGAACAACTAGTGACTTCAAGTCTAAGGATGACAATACTGTTGTCACCGCGAGAAGCACTTGTGACTTTACATAACATGTATGTAGCCTTCTCGGAGTTGGGTCAATTCAGTATGCTATTACTCCTAATGCATACCCATGTGTTGGATCTTGATATCTCCATATCAATCCATCCACATACTAGTCTATAGATGATTGTCCCAATGATCATTATAATGGACTAGGGATTTTTAAGATAAACAACACAATTGTAAATCTAAGGACTTCATTATATTAAATATCCAATAAATAATACAATGAATGTTCTAGCCAATATATTGTTCATACTAAACTAGATTGTCTCTAGGGAACCTATTCCAACAGTCTCCCACTTGCACTAGAGCCGATTCGGTGCATCTCGTATGTCAATGCTTCTAGTGTGCCGTTCATGCTTGCGCTGAACAAGCGGCTTTGTGAGTGGATCTGACATATTCTCATCTGTAGGAATCTTGCATATCCGAACGTCTACTCTTTCGATAGTATCTCGGATAAGATGGAACTTCCTGAGTACGTGCTTGGATTTCTGGTGCCACCTGGGTTCCTTTGATTGCGCGATCGCTCCAGTGTTGTCACAATACAACTCTCTTGGATCCGCAATGCTAGGAACCACACCAAGCTCAGTAACGAACTTCCTTATCCAAACAGCTTTTTTTTGCTGCGCCATTCGCAGCAATATACTCAGCCTCTTTTGTAGAATCACCCACCGACTCTTGCTTGGAATTCTTCCAGCTCACCGCTGCTCCATTCAGGCGAAATATAAACCCCGACTGTGATCTGAAATCATCTATGTTGGTCTGGAAGCTTGCATTTGTGTAACCCCTTACACGCAACTCTTCTTCACCTCCAAATATCAAGAATGCATCTGTGGTTCTTATCAAGTACTTTAGGATGTTCTTGACCGCAATCCCGTGACTCTCACCTGGATTGGACTGATATCTCCTTGTCATACTCAATGCATATGAAACATCTGGTCTAGTACATAACATGGCGTACATGATGGATCATATGGCCGAGGCATAGGGAACCCTAATCATGCGTTCCTTCTCAATCTCATTGGAAGGACAACCACTCTTCAAAAGCGTGATTCCATGTGACATGGGCAAGAATCCCTTCTTGGAATCTTGCAGGCTGAATCGCTTCAGCACGTTGTCTATATATGTACTTTGACTTAGGTCGAGCAGTCTCTTAGGTCTATCTCTATAGATCTTTATACCGAGTATATAGGCTTCTCCACCTAAGTCTTTCATTGAGAAACACTTTCCTAGCCAATCTTTAACAGATTGCAGCATGGGAATGTCGTTTCCAATGAGTAGTATGTCATCCACATACAAGACCAGAAATGCAATAGAGCTCCCACTAACCTTCTTGTAGACATAAGACTCATCTTCGTTTCCGATGAAGCCAAACTATTTGACTACTTCATCAAAACGTCGATTCCAAATCTTAGAAGCTTGCTTCAATCCATAAATGGATCGTTGCAGTTTACAGACTTTGTCTGCTTGCTTTGGATCTTGAGAACCATCAGGTTGTGTCATATACACATTTCCGAGGAGATTCCATACAGGAATTCTGTTTTGACGTCCATCTGCAAAATTTCATAGTCGTAGTATGCTGCAATAGCAAGTAAGATTCGGATGGATTTGGTCATTGCGAATGGTGGAAAGGTTTCATCATAGTCAATACCATGAATCTGTCTGAATCCTTTGGCCACCAATCAGCCCTTATAGGTAATCTCATTACCATCCATGTCGATCTTCTTCTTGAAGACCCACATGCACCCTATGGGGCGTGCCCCTTCGGGTGGTTCCACCAAAGTCCATGGTTTGTTGCTATACATGGATTCCATCTCGGATCTCATGGCCTCAAGCCAATTCTGAGAGTCCGGCCCTTCTATGGCCTCTTCATAGGTAGTAGGCTCACCATCTATGAGCATCGTGTCACCAGATTCAGTCACGAGAAGTCCATACCTCTCGGGCTCCTGGCGCACTCTACTAGATCTACGAGGCTCTTGTGTTACTTGAACAGGCTGTTCCACAACTTCTTGTGGATCCCGCTTCTGCTCCATAGTAGGATCAATGCTTTGTGGTTCTTGAACTTCTTCAAGTTCTACAGTCCTCCCACTTGATTCTTTAGAGACAAACTCTCTTTCTAGAAACACGTCGGTCCGAGTAACAAACACTTTGTTCTCAGTTGGATTGTAGAAACAATATCCCTTAGTTTCCTTAGGGTATCCCACAAATTTGCATTGTTCCAACTTAGGCCCTAGCTTGTCTGATTGTAAACGTTTACATAGACATCGCAACCCCATATCTTCATGATAGACACTGTGGGACGCCTCCCACTCCACATCTCATGTGGTGTCTTCATAACTGATTTAGATGGAATACGGTTAGTGGTGAAAGCTGCACTCAATAGAGCATAGCTCCAAAATGATAATGGAAGATCAGTTTGACACAACATAGATCGAACCATATCTAATGGAGCTCGATTCCTTCTCTCGGACACGCCATTCCATTGTGGCGTTCCGGGTGGAGTGAGTTGGGATATTATCCCATACTCTCTAAGATAGTCGTCAAACTCCTGGCTTAAGTATTCTCCTCCAAGATCCGATCGTGGAGATTTAATACTTTTTCCAAGCTACTTCTCTACTTCATTCTTGAATTCTTTGAACCTTTCAAAGGATTCAGATTTTACCTTCATAAGGTATACAAATCCAAATCTACTGAAATCATCAGTAAATGTGATGAAGTAGACATAACCACCCCTGGCAGGCGTGAAAAATGGCCCACATACACCAGTATGTACTAGAGCCAATTGCGCACTAGTCCTCTCTCTTTTCTTATTGAAAGGGGACTTTGTCATTTTTCCCAATAAACAAGCCTCACATGTCTCATATTATTCAAAATCAAATGAGTCTAGAAATCCATCCTTATGGAGTCTAGATACATGTTTCTCATTTATATGGCCTAAACGACAGTGTCATAGATAAGCAGGATTTAAATTATCCATTTTAATCCTCTTAGTATTAATGTTATAGACAGGATTGCTTAGATCAAGGATATATAATCCATTAAATATTTTCCCACTACAATAGTGTATACTATCGAAATAAATGAAACAAAAATTGTTCTTTATTGTAATAGTAAAACCATCCTTGTCCAAACAAGAAATAGAAATAATGTTTCTGCTCATAGCAGGCACAAAATAGCAATTATTTAATTCTAAAACTAATCCTGAAGGCAGAGATAGCTCGTACACGCCTACAACTAATGCATCAACTCTTGCTCCATTCCCAACGCGCATGTCTATCTCCCCTCTAGCCAATCTTCTACTTCTCTTTAGATCCTGCACATTTCGACAAATGTGAGATCCACATCCAGTATCCAATACCCATGATGAAGAGATAGTTAAGTTGACATCTATAACAAAAATACCTGGTGGTGGTGGAATCACTATTCCAAGCTCTTGTCCTCCAAATATTTTGGCCAGTTCCTCCTCCAGTGTCCAGGCTGACTGCATTACTGACACTCACCTTTAGTCACCCCTTCGGCAATGCCACCAACAGGCTTAAGGGCATTTTCCTTAGGTTTGGCAACTGCTTTGCCTTTTCCCTTTGAGGTAGAAGCAAACCTTTTGCCCTTTCCTTTCTGCACCATCATTATGGATTTGCCCTTACCCTTGTTGATGCTTTGTTCAGCTGTCTTCAACATATTTACTAAATTTGATAGAGGTTTCACGATCTCAATCATGTTATGGTTTATGATGAACTGTCCATAACTTTCAGGCAATGATTGCAAGATGAGATCGGTGGCCAACTCTTGACCCACCGGAAACCCTAGGTGGCCTAGGCTCTCTAAGTAGCCAATCATTTGCAACACGTGCGGCCCCACGGGGTTTCCCTCTGACACATGACATTTGAACAATGCCTTAGAAACTTCATACCTCTCAACCCTAGCCTGCTCTTGGAAGAGCTGCTTCAAGTGTGCGATCATATCGACTGCATTCATGTTCTCATGTTGCTTCTGAAGCTCAGAGGTCATGGTGCAAAGCATTAGGCAAGCTGCATCATTAGCGTCATCAACACACTTCTTATACGCCTTTAGGGCTGCATGAGTGTTGTTTTCCCGACCATCAGGAACTTGCTCCTCTAGAGCGTACAGTTTATTTTCTTGCTTGAGAACGATTCTTAAGTTTCTGTACCAGTCTAGAAAATTGGTCCCGGATAGCTTGTCCTTCTCAAGGACAGAGCGTAGGGAGTGAGATGAGTTGTTTGCCGCTGGAATTATACAAAAGGAAAATACACAAGTTTTAGTATTTGTGAACAATTGACTATATTTAATAATGGCTAGATTATTAAATACAGCTCCCACTATTTTTCTACGGATTAATAACCCTCAAATACTAATGCGAAATATGAGTATATTTTCTAGTGGGCGCCAAGATCCCTATTTCACTTCTTTGGAGCTTGCTTTGGCAAGTCACCCAAAATTAGCTATTTAGGTAGGAACAATTCCAATTGCATCATATGCAACTCTTGGTTAAATTTGGAAAATAACTCCTTATTTATCTATCCCATAGATAATCCCAATTGATTGCCTCTAAGTTTTTAATCCTTATTAAAATTACACAGTTACGTCCAACCTCTTACTCCAACATTTGCACACTATGTGTGCTATCGCACCACATGATTATGAATCAAGTCGCCCTCCTTTGGCACGCACGAACTTGATTAATCGATCTTGTGATGAGTGTTTAAGTAACGAGAAGGCACAACGTAATATTTTGTTTTGCGGGATTTTTCCTTTCAATTTTTAATTGTTTTATTGATCCACATCAACTGATCTACTTATTTGAGTTTGGGCACAACTCCAAATAAAAGATCCGGGTTGTTAATTATCTTATTATCAAATTGCCTGCATCATCCATACACCAACAACAATAAGTAGACAATAAAGTAAGCATCCACAAAATAGAAAATAACGTGATATGGATATGGCCTCCTAGACTAAGATATTCCCAAGCCAATGAGAATATCTATGAACCCTAGAATGAAAAACGCATCTCCATGTGCCCCCATCTTTTGGTCCATCCTTCATAGCCTTGTGGAATGCCCCATGCTCCATGTTGTGGCTTCCTTTTAATTCTTTGGGCTTCTTTTCTCCAATCTTGGCTATCTTTCTATTTTATCTAGCACTAGCTAACATCTATATTAGAAAAATAAATCTCACAAGTTGAGAAAAAAATCGGCTCGCAGACCGTAGACCTTAATTAATTATTACATCAAATTGATCAGCTCGCAGGCCATAAACAAACCACAAAATTAAACATTCACAACAAACCACATCTAAGGCCACATTCAATCACCATGCAAATTGCACATAAACAGTTAAAACCAATTTTAACACGCTAGTCAATTCTAGTTTATTTTAGGATTAACTAGGATCAAAACAGTTCAGAAGGCCCAACCAAACACTTGGCCGAACTCCTAAAGGACCGCCCAAGGCCTTGGGCCGGTAGGTTACACTCTTTCTTACGTGTATGCGCAAGTGCACGGTCAAGTAATATAGGGGTGTTATTTCAACCCCGAATTATCGATCCCACGAGGACAAGCTTGAGATTATTTAATTATTTATTAGCATAGAACACTGTAACAGGAGGAAGAACTGTGGTTGATTAAGAATTAAAATAAATAACTAACTAATATTTTTGGGTTTTTTAATTTATCAAACAAATAAGGATAAACTAGGCCTTCGCTAGATCACCTAGGGCTGTAGACGATTTCCGGATTAGCTATGTAAGACGTTAATCCTATTCCAGTTAAGCCTGGTAATGGCACTTACAATCTCCTATCGGTCTCTTGTCGTTCTACGTCACGGTTTACTTGGTGTCCTATCGGTCCACCTACATCTACCGGTCCGTTCTAGTAGGCTAACAACAATGTACGGAATGATGTCCTCTAAGACCACCACCACACGAACACCTCACTATCTCCTACTCAATCTACCCACTATGGCCAATCCTACACACTTCTCTTCTCAGTCTCAGTGATTAAGGATTGTTGTTCATATCTCATCACAACTAGGTCTAAGTCACTCTCACGCACTCGCTAGCTAAATAACAAGTCCGGTTAATTACTCCATTTTTGCCAAGGATTAAGCACAACATATGAACAATAACTAGAACATAAATTAACTTTAAGCAAGATACAATCTAAGAATAAACCCTAAGTTCATGAATGTCAATTCCTAACATAGTCGTGTCAATAGACTACACTCATTAACAAGTTCATGAAATTAAACTTCATCCAATAGATCAAAATCCAAAAGCTTGATACAAGTCTAAAATCCGGAAAACATATTGTCTACATAAACCCTAGGCTCTCTAGAGAAGCCTAGCAAAACGTCTAGCTACTACTAAAAATCGTAGCAACACAACAAAGTTTCTCCATACAAGTGATTAAAAGAGGGAAGAAGAGATCAAACGCAAGAAATCGTGAAGATTGGCGCGATCCGGGCTCTTCCCCTTGCTTGAGGTTGCTCCCAATGGAGTCTCCTTGCTCTCCTCCTTGATCGTGACTCTCTGGATGCGTGAATGATGAATATTTCCGTCCCTAGGTCGTCCTTCCTTCATAACCCGCAGAAGTCTTCAGCAATTGCACAATAGCCCCCTGAAATCTGCTCCTGACTTCAAAACGCGATATCTTCTTCGTCCGAACTCGGATTTAGCTCCGTAACCTATCGTTGGGAATCTATCTGAGTCTACTTTCATATGGAACTAGTCTCACCCCAAAATGAGTTGTAGAACTCTGGCTATGATCAAAATAGTGCAGACTGGTCATCCAAGCTCCTCCAATTAGGCTTCTCTTGACTCCACTTGAGCTCCCGTTGTTTCCGAAGTTTGTTCCATGCCTCCTATCAACCGATTAGCATCCGTTCCTGCCAAGACAACATGAAAAAACATACCAAGCGATTATATTTGACAAATAACAATAAAATATGCATGAAAAACGCCCGGACTAACAATATAGCACATGGTGAACAACAAGTGATAAAACGACCTATAATCTCTAACATTGGGATCAAAACACTCTCCAAATACATATTATCATGTGGTAGATGCTAAAGAATTATAGCCCTTAAAAGGTGCTATCAAAATCCCCCACACTTACTCTCTTGCTCGTCTCGAGCAACAATGAAGCACAAACTCCCACACTTGAGACATTGCATACATACCAAACCAAACTAATGCATACCCCACCGCTTTGCATACTTAACTTTCTGCTATCCAACACGACTCATGACTTAATACACAAAGACACGACTATGCAACTACATGATATGCACAATGCAACTCAAGTATGTACAATGCAAGGAATTAAAGAACATATTTTTTTCTTTTTAGTAGATATTGGGCAATCTCAAAGAACAAATCGGCATGTCATAAGGCTCTCACATCCCCTAGAAGATTATACAACTTTGGTGATCGGTAGAACTTGCGGCCAGTTTCTCAGACAGAACGGGCACGAACACTCAATAAGTTACTTCCGCACACTCATCAAACGTATCCCTAGAACTTACCATCCGAGCTATTTATCCATGGGTTAAAATTGTTGACGGCTTTAGGACGGGTAGGATAGGATATTTAGAAGCGCAGTCCTAGACGTCATGATACACTCACAAAAACCCAATTCTCACACTCCCTCCAATCTTGTTTTCCATCTCCCTATTTCTGGTTGCAAAAATTGTAATGATTAGTTAGGAGGATAAACCGATACACTTAGGTTTTGGGCTTGCGGGTATCAGAATGTGTTAGCATTTGGTGCGCCCATGTGGGGTGCCCAATGCAATTATCTTATTCTTATGGGGTTAGTTGCAACAATGCTTAAACTTGTGGGGTTAATAGCAAAGGCATGAACCCTAGGGGGTAATGCTGCAATTGGGTATAAGTCTGTCTATATAAGGAGACAGCCTCTCATTATTTTATGTGCGACTGTGTAGAGATCATGTGCTGATCAAAATACAGTTCTAGGAATCCTAGCCTCTCTCTCTTTTTAACTATCCTCAATTGGTGGAACTTGGTGTGGATCAGAGCTTTCGTCCTAGTAATTCGAGCCAGACTGTGGGAGCAAGGTGGGCACGTGAAAACAAGCATCCTACGATCATCCACTGCGTTTAGGAGCTAAGGAAGACAAGGTAAACACATGAATCTTCCGCTAAAATTCATGTTGTAGATTTGTATGTGATAGATCATGTTATTTCTTCATTGGTATCAGAGCCTTAGACTTGTTTTTCGTGCCTCGTTATGCGAACCCGACTGCTTAGAAAATCGAGTTTCTGAAAGTTCATAATTTGTAGACTAAACCTATATGGTTAGGTAGGGTTTTTCACAAGGATTCCAGAAATATAAATTTTATAGTTTTTGGATAAACGATGAATTAGTTATAAATATTTTAAGATTCAGAACTGTATAAATCTGGACTGTTTTGATCTGATCTGTAATTCGATTTTTTCAAAAGTTTTTAGAATTAATTTTTTAGTACATAATCGGAACGAGGGTGAAGAGACGAGTCCAGCGGTATAAGGATCGCCGGAAACGGAGACCGGGAAGGCGGCGCGTGAGCTTCACGCGCCACCAACGCCGCCCCCACACGCGGCCACGCGCCGCACGCCAAAAAGTTGTGGCGGACTGTTGACGTGGCTAGGGCTGATGTGGCAGATGACGTGGCGGCACCACGTCAGCACTAGGGATGATGTGGCGATGACTTGGCAGACCACGTGGCGCCTGACGTGGAGGGTGACGTGGCAGTTGACGTCAGCATAGAGCTGACGTGGCATGCCATGTGGCATGCTGACGTGGCGCTAGGGCCGACGTCGGCGCGTGCGCCCTCCTCCGGCCACCATTTTTCGCCAAATTTTTTTCTACAGACTCAGAATTAAATTTCCTATTTTCAAGGATTTTTTTCATAATTTTTGAAAAAACAGAAAATTTTATTAAATTCCAGATTAATTAATTAGTGTTTAGGACACTTCCCGAGGCAATTTGACGTCCTTAAACACACGTTTTTTAGCCCAAATTTTTTATGGAGACTTAGGTGTTTATTCCCTACCTTTTAAGATAGGAGGTGAGATCGTAGGTAGTTGGGAGCATTTTTCGATCTTATTAGTTGATTGATTTATTGCTTAATAATTTCCCGTAATTATTCTTTAACTCTGGAAACTTCCAGAAAATTTCAATATGTTTATTTTATTATTATACATGCTGTTGTGGGTTGAATGGATATGTTTGATGCATGGATGTGGCTTAGATGTTTTTATATTTGGTTTTGGTTTTGAATATGTGATCAATTAAATACGGCCTGCCTGTCGTGCCTATCTACATACTCTAGTGTCTTCTCTTCTCATCTAAATCGTCTATTAGAGGTTACTTCTTATTAGAAATAAGATTGTTAGTGAAGATTGAAGACTAGAATCTTCAAGAGAGGTGACCAAACCAAAAGCTATGGCGCAAGGTGCATGGAGCAAAGAGGCGAACCAAGGAGCTTCAAGAGGAGTACTCGAGATAGGCGAGATCCATGAGACGAGAAGTTCAAGAATTGCTCAAGACGTACTCTCAATAGTGGGAGTGCACCTTAGGGGCCACATCCATTGCATATTTATTTATGCTTGTGCTTGTTTTATGTTATAACTGCGTGTGATTGGATATAACTGTATAACCTCGCATGCTAAAGAACTAAAACGAAAGATCTCACATTAAGAGAGGATTAAAATTAATAGGGAATCATGAGTGATGATATTTGATTCCTAGAATTGCTACTAGGTTTTGGTGGAGTCCTTATGAAGAACTATTAAATTTTAATCTTATCTAAATGTTTGTAGGAGCTAAACAATGCTAGTAATTAACTTCCACTTTGTCTCATATTTACAGTAATGTCGAAATCATCTAGTCTCAGCGCTGATTATGCCAAAGCCGTAAAGCTTAATGGGGACAATTACGACATGTGGAGCCGTCGTGCTATGTACGACATGTTAGACATAGATTTGTTCGACCATCTCCAGACAGAAAAGGTCGAACCCGTTATGGCGGAAAATCAAACCCTGGTGGAACATGAGCGCAACCTAGCTGCTTTTCATATGCGGGAAGCGGCGTATAGGAAGGTATGTTACAATCTTCTATGTATGATGGAAGATGACATCATCAGGGAGCTCAAAAATTCTGTCACTGCAAAGGAGATGTGGGAATCGATCAAGAGCAAATATGGATCCACTTCTGTCACCAAGCTGAGAGTCTTGAGGATGAAGTTCGATTCTTATCATAAGAAGCCAGAACACTCAATGACTCAGCACTTGAGGGCTATGGCCTTCATGATCAGAGAGCTCATAGCAGTTGGACAGAACTTATCCGATGAAGAGCAAGTACAAGCGGTACTGCGTTCTCTGCCCCGCACATGGGATCACATGAAACAGAACATGACCCGTAACGCGGATGTCAAAACGTTTGAGGATGTCAAACTTCATCTCTTGTTGGAAAGTGAGCGAATTGAGGTCGCCAAGTCCAACATCGAGGTTTTATTGGCAGAGCACCCTCTTCCCAAGTCGCAAAAGGCGCGCGGGAACTGGAGGAAGGCGGATAAGGGCGTCAAGGGAAAGGAGAAGCCCGTAGGAGGCCCCAATCCCAAGATCAAGAAAGAAACTGGTGGTAAGAGGAGCCGAAGAGCTAGGAGCTTGGCTAGGATCTTGTGCTTCAACTGACAAAAGAAGGTTCACTTTGCTCGTGATTGCTCTGAGCCAAAGGTATGCCATAATCCAAACTCTTTATGTTTTTGTCATAAGTCAAGTTTATGTTACCAATTCCGCTAATGAGTGGATTTTGGATTCAGGTGCAAGCGGCCACCTAGCATGTGATTGAGACGCGTGCACGAATTATAGGCGAGTACCAATGGGCAGTAGAAAAAGTGTACATGGGGAACAACTCCTTCGTTGATGTAGTGGGAATTGGCACATGTCAGCTGAAGATGAGGTCTGGAGAGACACTTGTCCTTCATGATGTTCTATACGCTCCTGATGCGCGCAAGAACTTAGTTTCAGTTTCTAGACTTTTGGATTTTGATTACAAACTTGTTTTTGAGGGTAGAGTTACCAAACTGTTTTGTGGAAATTCGTGTTTTGGTACTGGATTGATTTCTCGTGGTTTATTTTATCTAGACATTATTGGTTCTAGCTTTGGTGATGTTTATGATTCTCATTCATTCATTACGTCTTCTATTGATGTTGATTCCATTAGATGGCATGCTAGATTGGGACATATAGGACAGGACAGGATGAACAGGCTGGCTAAGGCAGGCCTACATGGAAATATGTACAAGATTTCTCTACCTGTATGTGAGTGTTGCCTTGCAGGGAAAGCCAAACGCAAACCGTTCGGCAAAGCAGTAAGGGCTACTGAGCCTTTACAACTTATTCATTCTGATGTTTGTGGTCCATTAAATGTTAGAGCTAGACATGGTGCTCGCTATTTCATCACATTCATAGATGACCACACTCAGTTCGGTTATGTCTATTTGATGACACATAAATCTGAGGCGCTAGAGTGCTTCAAAATATTCGTACAAGAGGTAGAGAACCAACTGGACAAAAGAGTTAAGGCTCTTACGACAGACGTAGGTCGTGAGTATCTATCTGAGAAATCCAAAGAGCTCTGTGAGGATAAAGGAATAGTGAGGCAGTTGACTATCCCCTTCACACCGCAGCAAAATGGTGTAGCGGAAAGAAGGAATAGAACACTGTTAGAGATGGTGCGTAGTATGATGGAAAACGCGAATCTGCCTGTCTCCTATTGGGGAGACGCATTATGACAGCCACATACATGCTCAACCGTGTGCCCACCAAGTCTGTAGCCACAACCCCCTACGAGATGTGGACCAAAAGGCAACCCGAATTGGGTTACCTAAGGCCATGGGGGTCGGCTGCCTATGTTCGTAACGTCTCCCATGTACATGGGAAATTGGGTGCTAGAGGAAAGAAGTGCATCTTCATATGATACTCTGAGCACTCTAAGGGTTACGTATTCATAGCGCAACAGCCGGATGTCAGTCTGACAGAGATGGAGTCGCGAGATGTTGAATTTCTCGAAGGAGATTTTCCTAGTCAGGGAGAAGCTCGTGGAGATGGTATTCTCTACGAAGAAGGGGAACCACTAGATGACACTCAATTCACCACTACTCAAGAGGAATATGTTCCTATGGATCTTGAGAACATGGGAGTGCCTTACCTAGTGAGAAGCCTATCGTATATGACAATAATGCTGAAGAAGAACCATCTTTGCGTAGGAGCGCTCGTGGGAGCGTACCCCGTAGACGATTTAACATCGAAGGGGAGGCCATGGTGGTCACCACGCAAGAAGATGATGAACCTAGTACATTGTCCGAGGCTCTATCATCACCTGACAAGAAAGAATGGGAAATTGCTTTACAAGAAGAACTAGAGTCGATGAATACCAACCATGTTTGGGATCTAGTTGACTTGCCCCCTGGACGTAGGGCCATTGGAAACAAATGGGTTTTCAAGGTCAAAAGGAAGGCAGACGGAAGAGTGGAAAGGCATAAGGCCCGACTAGTGGCGAAAGGCTACACCCAACAGCAGAGTGTGGATTATGAGGAGACATTCTCGCCGGTGGTGAGAATAGCCTCTATTCGCCTTATACAAGCAATAGTAGCAAGCATGGACTTAGAGCTACATCAGATGGATGTTAAGACTGCATTTATCAATGGAGAATTAGACTAGGAGATCTATATGGCTCAGCCGCAAGGCTTCGAGAAGAAAGGTCAAAAGCAAAAAGTGTGCAAATTGGTTAAGTCCATATATGGGCTTAAACAGTCCTCAAGACAGTGGTATTTGAAATTCCATCAGGACATTGTCTCATATGGATTTGCAATAGTAGATGAAGACCACTGTGTGTATGTCAAAAGCTCAGGAAATAAGTTCATGATTTTGTCTCTATATGTGGATGACATACTATTGGCAAACAATGATATAGAAATGCTCAAGACCGCTAAAGTGTGGTTGTCCTCTCGATTTTCGATGAAGGATATAGGCGAGGCAAGCTACATCCTTGGGATTAAGATCCTGAGAGATCGTTCCAAAAGAATTCTAGGATTGTCGCATGAGGCATACATCAAGAAGATACTTGAACGATTCAAAATGTGCGATGCCAAACCACTTGACACTCCCATTGCGCTTGGCGAGAAACTCAGTCTAGAGATGTTTCCCAAGAACCAACACGAGAAAGACCAGATGGCCAAAGTACCCTATGCAAGTGTTGTCGGGAGTCTCATGTACGCTATGATGTGTACACGGCCTTACATATGTCATGCGGTCGGTTTAGTTAGCAGATATCAGTCTGACCCATGTTTTGGGCATTGGAAGGCTGTGAAGAGAATACTCTCATATCTCAAAGGATTACGTGCTATGACTATCGGAGATGATGCTTCGACGAGCCAGCTATGCATGCTGACTAGGGTGGGGACCTAGATGCACGTGGATCTGCCTCAGGCTATAGTCCATGCTAGATGACATACACATCGCATGGAACAGCAGCATAAGTGCTGCACAATCGTATTAGACCGCTCCATTGATCATGGAAGCGAAGCACGATTGCCTGTTCTGTCACTGGACAGAAATGTGTTCCGGTAAGCTTATGAGCTGTCCATAAACCTATGAGCTGCCCTAGCATATGGCTATGCACCACAGTAAAGCCAAACACATAGAGATAAAGTATCACTTCATTAGGGAGGTGGTAGCTAAAGGAGATATTTCTCTAGAGCACATTCCTACGAATCAGATGTTAGCTGATCCCATGACCAAACTTTTGTTAAGGCATGTTTTCACTGGTCATGTCAGGAATATGGGCTTAGACAGGTGGTGAGATATCGCTAGAGATTGCAGACTGATGATATGATTTAGACATTGATTGTTTGATTTTTAATGGGATTTTTTTAATTACGCTACATGTTGTTTCGATACGTGTATGATGTGTTTACATATCCTGTACTAGCATAGAACATGTCGCGCAGACACTAGGTTGTCTCCCTCACACTAGCAACCGCCTTTACGATATCTTGGATAGTCCAGGTGAGTAGAAGATGAGACAGAATCCTGATAAGTGCTAGAAGCCTATGGTATAATATGACATGCCTATCATGTGAGGATTGTACCCCATGATATGAGCTATACATCTATCACTAGTGCAAGACGCCTGTCAGACGGATTTAATTGTCGCATTGGAATAAGCTCCAAGGTGAGATTGGTTTATGGCCATTCGAACATGGCTAATACCCCAAGCCATGTATAGTCTGCATAGAGAAAGCCAGATGAGGGAACTGATTTCGATTTGCATATGTGCAATATTCATTACTCGGGTTAATAGTCACAAGGGCTATTGGACTTACATCTGCATAGTGGTCCCTATGGGATAGAACATGTGCTCTAATTAGAGTCCAAACACTATGGGGCATATCTTAGCGAGATAACGCGTGCTGATGAGTGACATGTGGTGGCGAGTAGAACTAGTCCCTGAGATTCCTCGCCGTGTGAGCCTCGTCGATCATATAAGAATGATTGACAATGTATACCCTTAGTACTTTTATCCATGTCGCGGAGAGACGGTTCGGTGGTGCTACTTTAGCGTGACACCTCACGACTATGAATGATTCGGCCTACCTGGACATTGTTAGGAAAGCAGCTGACTCCGAATCAAATCGACAATGGATGGAAAGGAATATTCTCATTGCATCGCTCTTTATCATTTTAATTGGGCTCACCTACAAGATCTTATGGGATCATGCAGGATATGAATATAATAAAGGATATGTAGACTCATTGGAGCACGACCTTCGGGACAAGGTAGGTGCTCATGGTCTGCGAGATGACAATTGATCGAATCTGGGGGATACGAGAGATATATATACGTATTTCATTATTTCTTGAGGTTGAGTGCGCCTGCTTCTAGCTCGTCTCGTATGAGTTTGGAGTATAGAACTCCCGAAATGCAGGTTCTCTCACAGTCACACACCAAGGCCACATAAACACTTTGGCAGATGATAATAGTTGGAGATTGGGGGAGACTAGATGAACTGTAATTGTGCAACCCCACTGTGCGAGTGGGAGATGTTAGCATTTGGTGTGCCCATGTGGGGTGCCCAATGCAATTATCTTAATTTTAAGGGGTTAGTTGCAACAATGCTTAAACCTGTGGGGTTAATAGCAAAGGCATGAACCCTAGGGGTAATGCTGCAATTGGGTATAAGTCTGTCTATATAAGGAGACAACCTCTCATTATTTTATGCACGACTGTGTAGAGATCATGTGCTGATCAAAATACAGTTCTAGGAACCCTAGCCTCTCTCTCTAACTATCCTCCATTGGTGGAACTTGGTGTGGATCAGAGCTTTCGTCCTAGTAATTCGAGCCAGACTGTGGGAGCAAGGTGGGCACGTGAAAGCAAGTATCCTACAATCATCCGCTGCGTTTAGGAGCTAAGGAAGACAAGGTAAACACATGAATCTTCCGCTATAATTCATGTTGTAGATCTGTATGTGATAGATCAGTTTTGTTATTCCTTCAGAATGATGAATCTGTTGGGTTTTATCAGGCGATCGAGTTTGAAATTTCTATCACTGTTGCTTCACACCTCACCCTATGATTGGTTGATCTACTTAGTACCATGTACCTTCTTAGTTAGTTGGTTTATGTTAGTTAGTTGGTTAAGATTTTTTTAATCTTTCTTCAGTAACACCCTAATACTGACAGAAGGGAAGACATTTCAGGTTCGGGAATTAGCTGGTTGTCTTTGGTTTACGTTGCAAAATCAGGGCTCCTCAATAACTTTCTAGCAAATTCTTAGCTGGCAGTTATTCTGCAGAACTCAAATTGAGTTCTTACATCTGGTCACAACTTTGCTTTATTTCCCATTTATTTTCAACAACTCTCATTTGCAAATTCAAGGTTTCTGCTGTCCTGAAGTTTGGCAAAGGTGAAACGTCCTTTCCCAAACTGAAAGAGATGAAAGTCTGTTTGTGTCAAAACAGAGAGGGTGAAAGTATCTTTTACCCCTGGAATAGACCACCAAACTTTTTTTTTGAGGAACGGAGATTTTATAAAAACTCAAGAAGGAGAAACACCTAGTAAGTACATCCTTGTCAATAATAGTTTTTAACCATCCCGGCTGATTCTCGGTCCAAACTTTTTTTTGCTGGAAAAGCTAGAACATCACATTAATACTATCGAGAAGAACATCCAGATTACACATAACAAAGGACCAAACCTACCATCAACAGGACAAAGAGCCTGCTACACCAACATCCACAAACCCTAACTAAGAACAAAAATATTGTTCTTACATAAAAAAATAAATTTAATGCAACATAACTTTTTACTAACGATCTCCAGATCTTGCAGTTTCCCTTTCCATCTGTGCAAGCACTTCTTCTGAGTCTCCTGATCCCTCCGTTGCATCTTCTAGACAAGATTGAAAACACACCTGTTATTTATATAAACACAGAGATGACTGAAATTCTAGTCATGCAGGTAAGAAAATGCTGAGACAGCAGCAAAATAGCATTTGACCCATCAAGAAGAGTACATGTCTTCTGGTAACAGAGTATTCTACCTTCACTTTGAGCCTTCCAGAAAAATAATCTGCTCTTCCTCCTTTTCCTAAACCAAAAATAAACCTTTGTAACTTGTCCGGAACACCTGGCCTTTTTAAAATTTATCTCATCAACATTTTCTTTCCTTGCTGGGAGATGTTCTTGGTGTTGCAACTGCCAACTTTCCAGGAACTGACTTGCAAAAATTTGTGCCTTATAGACTGGCGATTTGATTACTGACTCAGAATCATTCTCCTCTTTTCTGAAAATTAGATAATTCCTATACAACCAAATGGACCAAGTGATTGCACCAAACCAACTAAGGTTCCTAGGGAAGTCATGCATGGAGGAACAAGTAATGACATTGGCTAAGTATTGAGTGAATGGATAGTTAGGTGGGGTATGGAGTGGGGATATAGACCAGAGAATGTGAGCAAATTTGCAATGAATAAACAAATGGTCAATACTCTCATCATAAGACTTAAAGAGGGTGCATAGGCTACTGGAATGAGGGAACATTTTGCGGATTCTAGTAATTATGGGTAGCTTCCCATTAATAGACTGCCATAGAAAGAAGAGAATTTTAGAGGGAAGCTTAATTTTTCAAAAACACTTCCATGGAAAGTCCAAGATGATGCCTTTCCAACCTTCATCCTTATAATTGACAATGTCCTTAGAAAACTTTTTTTTTCATCAGTTGCATGTATGCAGATAAAACAGAGAAATCTCATGAAGGAGAGGGATTCCAAGCCTGTTTATCATCCTGCTCGAATCTAGGAAGTGGAATGGAAGTTATTTGCTCCAGGTTCCATTTAGGCAGATGGCTCAGCTTCTCTAAATTCCTTTATCTATTCCCTGCTTTATCTTTCTTAATCCAGTTCTCCACATTCTCTTTCCCATTTGTGTCCAAACTCAAGAAAGATGAAAGAGCAGGAGTATCAGGAATCCATCTATCCATCAAATCAAGAATTTATCCCCCTTTCCTACGTCCCATGAAATCCCATCATTTATTAAAGATTTAGCTAAAGAAAACCTAGACCAAACCTTGGAGGTTTTGAAATTAGTTTTTCTGATATGAAAATCTTTCTTTTTGCAGTACCTAGAGCAGAAATATCTAGAAGCTAAGGTCTCTTTCTCTGTGGCAATTCTCCACGCCTGCTTGGAAAGAAGAGCCTAATTAAAAGCAGAATGGTTTCTAAGTCCAAGACCTCCCATCCCTTTAGGTCTACACATATGCTTCCAAGAAATCCAGTGAGTATTCTTTATGTCCCTAGAAGTATTCCAAATAAAGGAGGACAAAATTTGATTAATCTTTTTAATGCTCTCCTGGGGAAATGTAATGCTCGAATAAGGGTACACCAGGAGACTTGTTAAGGTGGATTGGACTAAAGTCACTCTCCCTGCTTTGGTAAGATATAATCCTTTCCAGCCAGCACATTTCCTTTCCACTTTCTCAATTGTTTGATTAATTACCTCTTCAGCAGTAACTCCCATGTTTAAGGGAAGCCCAAGATATTATCCCAAATAGTATTTATAGTCCATTTGAAGGTGGTGCATTAGCATTAATCTTTTGTGACAAGAACAGTTAGGGCTAACAGTTAAATCAGATTCACAAAGTTGATTTCTTGTCCTGATTGATCATAGTATTCCTGAAATATTTTTCTCAAATTTTGACCACTACTGTTTTCCACCCGGAAGAAGAAGAGGGAGTCATCTGAAAACTGTAAGTTGGTTATAGAAGGCCCATGGGGAGTGTTGGATACCTTTAATGAGCCCCTCTTCTTCTGCTCTAAAAAGCGCCCAAGACAACGCTTCAGCTGTGAGCACAAACAGAAAGGGTGAGAGGGGATCACCTTGTCTGAGGCCACTGTTGGGGGAGAAGAAATCAATGATGCTGCCATTAATATTAATGGGCAGGGAGGAAGTGGTTATACACCCCATAATCAGTCTAGTAAAGGGCTCAGGAAAGCCAAACTTGTACATTGTTTCCCTGGGGAAGTCCCATCTCACTTTGTCAAAAGCCTTTGACATGTCCACTTTAAGGCTGCCAAACTCACCTTGATAGGATTAACATTGGAGATGAAATGGATGAGGTAAGAAGATATGGAGGTATTGTCATTTATTAGCCTGCCTAAGATGAAACCAGCCTTGTTCCACCTAATTAGGTCAGGCAGAACATTCCTCAGTCTAATTGCTAGAACTTTGGAAATAATTCTATGGAGCACATTTTTCAGACTAATGGGTTTATAATCTCTAACAGTGGTTGGATTATTCCCCTTTGGAATCAGAACAATAATTGTCCTATTTGTTTCTCTAAGCATGTATCCAGAATTAAGGTAGGATAGGACAGCAGAGATCGTAGAGGAAGATAAAGTTGTCCAGAATTTTTGGAAAAAAATGGGAGGAATTCCATCAGGCCCCGGGTCTTTTAGAGGTCCCATAGAGAAGACATCATTTCGGACCTCATCATCTGTATAAGGCTTCAAGAGGGCAGCAATATGATTTGAGCTAAGGGCATTCCCAATATTACTCAGAATTGGGAAGTGGGTACAATTACTCATATCCAAATTAGCTTTAAAAATGTCCTTGAAGTACTTTAGGAAGGCATCTTTGATGTCATCCTGCCCCATTAAGTTAATGCCTTGGTCAGTTGTAATTGCCCAAATGTAGTTCCTACTTCTTCTGATTTTAGTAGACGCATGGAAAAAACGTGTATTCCATTCCCCATAGGTAAGCCATTTGCAATGCGCTCTCTGGGCCCAAAACATCTCCTGACATAGAAGAAGCTGGTCCAATTTTTCCTTTTCCCTAAGGAAGTTATGCAATGGCACTTAGTCTGGGAGTAGACTGTGATGTTGCATAACTTCCTCTCTGGCTTGATCAATATGGTTTGTTGAAGAACCACAGTGCTTGGCCCAATAAGTAACAGTCTTAACAGCAACCTTAAGGAGTTGCTGAATTTTGAAAAGAGGGGAGCCATGGATTCTAAGAGACCAGATATAACGCACAAGCTCATGGACAACTTTATGGTTGATCCACCTGTAAGGTTTTGAACATGGAATTGCAGAGGAAGATTACAAATATTTTGATCAAATCTCTCCAAGGATCACAAGTCAAGAACACATAACGATAGTAAAGGATAAATTCATGTTTACCTTTGAGTTCTCCTGTGATGACTTCAAACGCGAATAGTATCACGTTTTCTACGGTTGATCCACGCCTAGGATAGAGAATTGGACCTTCCCGGCCTTATTTTTCTAGCTAGAACGGAGGAAGAAGACAACGAAATCACGCAACGAAGCAACAAGGAGGTGCTCGGCCTCCTTGGGCCGACGGGTAGGGGGCGGACGCGGGGGGGTCGGTTCGGCCGGCCCTCTTGTGTCTTGCACTCTACTCCTTTCTCTCCTCTCTATGTTTTATGAATAATCACATTATTGGGAAGGACGGAGTTCCTTTATATAGTCCAACTACTCCTAGTTGTTTCCATAAAGGGCCCAATACTAATCATATACTAATCATATATGGATTAGTATTACTTGCTAATTAGTCCTACTAAATTAGCAACTTGTTGCAATATGATCCGTTTAATTAATCCTTATTAATTAAATCCCATGTCCAATTATATCCATATGGCGTGTGACCCCATAGGTTTCTACTTAATTGGTAGTAACTATTTACAAACATGGAGCGGTGTCTAGCAACACATCCATGCCACCCAATTAATAGTAATAGTCATCCGACAAACCTTGTGATTGTATTATCGCATCCCTTTTTCTAATTTTCCGGATTGGACAAGAGACATACAAGTCACACTCGTATATCCAATCCATGTTTCTCGATCCTGGGAATAGCCCAATCCATGCATATAATATCAATATCCCGATATTGATTTATATGAGTCTGGCCAGACATTCTATAGGCGCCATCCCTCGAGTGGCTTCGGATATTTTCTCCCGGTATGTGGAAGGGACAAATCCTATCTACATCACTCACCATCTCTAAGCTTGCTTCCTATTGTGCCCAATATGCGCTTTTATAGCTACCCAGTTACGGAGTAGCGTTTGACGATATCAAAGCACAATATTTCACAACTAGAGGATCTAGTGACTTCAAGTCTAGGGATGATAATATCCTATCACCGCGAGAAGCACTTGTGACTTTACATAACTTGTATGTAGCCTTCTTGGATTTGGGTCAATCCAGTATGTCCTTACCCCTAATACATACCCATGTGTTGTATCGTGATATCTCCATATCAATCCAACCCCATACTAGTCTATAGATTATCGTCATATTAATCATTATATTTGACCAGGGATATTTAAGATAAACAACACAATTTGCAAATTTAAGGACTTCATTATATTAAATATCTCCATAAATAATACAATGATTATTCTAGCCAATTCATACTAGAATTAGATTGCCTCTAGGGAATCTATTCCAACACCACCATGCCTCAAACTTGTACAATTTCCTAGGCCTGATGATGTTGGTCTGAGTCCTAACAAGGATGGGACAGTGGTCGGAAGAGTAGAAACCCAAATTTTGTTGAAACCCAAGGGAAAACACATCTAACCAAGCTGGGTTAATCCAGGCTCTGTCAAGGCGCTCAAAGGTTGGAGACACATCTGATCTATTATTATACCATGTAAGCCAAGGTCCAACATGGTTAAGCTCCATAAAGCCCCAACTACTTAAAAACGTTCTAAGAGTTTGGGCTCCCTGGTCTAAACTCCCATTTGGACCAATTTATCTTTCTGAAGAAGGGTTTGATTTAAGTATCCTACCATAAGGAAAGGGAGAGATAAGTATTTTATGAGGGGGTCAATCTCCTCCCAAACCTTCATCCTATTTGAAATATAAGGTTGACCGTACAGGAACCCAGTTACAATATCTCCCACCATGGGAAGATTAATGTGCAGAAAGATGAAGTTCTTATATGAGGAGTTTATATTGACATTCATTTGACCATTCCATCCTACCCACAAGCCCCCATATGAACCCACATCATCAATACCAAACGACTGAAATCCTAACCTATGAAGCTTCCTATTTACAAATTTAACTGAATGCTTAGTCTCAGAAATAAAAATCAATGTAGGATTAAACCTATTGGTCAGCTTGAAAACATCAAGAACTGCAATTTCTGACCTAATCCCATGCAGTTTCAAGCTAAGACATTCATGGCGCTTTTGGAGGTTGTTTAGGGACAACCTGTTTAAACCCCAGACAGTTTGAAGATAAAACAAAACCTTTTACCTGAACCGAATTTCCTAAGATTGAAGCGTTACTGTCCATTCTGTCCTCTTTGGTGTGAACATAATTTTTTAGAGTTTTATCTTTAAGAAGAGAGCAAAGAGAGCAGTAACCTGGGGGATTCATGAGATGCAGAACATGAGATATGTGGATTCTCTTACCCTGATTCTTTCCTCCTTCACTTATCCACTGCTTTCATTTCTTTGGTGGAACCATGGACTCCTTTTCCCTTTCTCCGTCTCCACTTTACCTTTGCTTAAGTCTTTTCCACCTTATTCATCCTCGTTATCACTTATGAGGATGATTTCTTTCTCTTGTGAGATATTTCGTTGTGGAGCTTAAATCGCCGCAATCAGCCCTTCCAACATGTCTAGCTTTCTCTCTAGCAACTCTGATTTGGCTTCCCCTGCTAGTTCCCACTCTGAGTCTTCATCGTTGGAGAGATCACCGAAAGCCGAAATCTCCATTCTGAACGCTGTACAAGTTTGAATTGGATCTTCATCGATAACATGTATTATTGCCAAACACTTGTTCTCTTCAATCTTCCCATCCTTGTCATCACCTTCAATCTCCATGCATTCACTCTCCTCCTTCTCCTCTCTTTCCACCTTTCTGAGTTTGGTGCACTCTCTCTTTCCTGAGCACTCTCCCTTCTCCATATCTGCAAAAACCACTTCTTGAACGACTTGCTTGCCTTTTATACCAGTTTCATCAGGCAGATGAACCAATTCATTTCCCCTTTTTGGTAAACCGTCACTTGATAGCCTCGAAACACCCAAAACTCCACATGCATGCATCTCGGGACCCAACGGAACATCAATTCCTTCCTCCGTGGGGATCACCCCTATGACTTCTGAAACTCCTTGGAACCCTAAAAGCGCATGTGTCCTTTCTTCTTCCACGACCCTATCCGCCAGAATTTCTCCCGTCACAATCAATTAACTAAGCCTTAAACACGCTTGCTGCAGAACTCTCAAGTTGGATTCCGGTTCATTTAATCTAACATGCTGGTTTGGTGGTAGGGAATGAATACCCAAGGGTGAAAGAACCAAAGTAGGGGAATTAAAGGAGGTGGGTGAAGAGGTATATTCATCTGAACTCAAAGAGTTCGATGAGTCAGCATTAAACACAAGATTTTGATTCTGCATGAATATTTGGGGGTGAGAGTGACTATATAGGTTCATTTAGGTCATGCACTAGAACCTTGGTAGATCTATTTGGTCCAAAGAGTCTAAATGCTCTAAGACGGGGAGTAAAGAGAGGGAACTGGTTTTCCACCATTATAGGAACAACATTCCCAAACCCTGCTTCATGGTAGCGAGCATCTAGGTTCTCCAAAACCATCCATTCCTCCCAATCACAGTTCACTATTTTATGTCCAATCCTACCACACCTCATGCAAACTTTGAAAATTCTTTCATACCAGAAAACAGCTACCTCGGTGGATCATCCAGCAAATGAAGAAATGCACCCGGTATCTCAATTCTGATGCGAATACTAAACTAATCCATATTGATCACCCTCTGATCATTCCAGTCCATCTCCAAAACCTCGCCCGCCAGCTTCCCAAGATCTTCCGCCAACTGAAATACAAAGTATTCCATTGGCAACCCATGCACTTGAGCCCACACGTCAGTCGTTGGAAATTCCATCTCTCCAATCACCATATTTGGTGGTCTGGCTTTCAGCATCGGAGCTTTTCCTCTAACTGAGACAAGGCTCTCTCGAATAAGTGCCTCTTTGTCTTGAGGATTAAGACAATAAAACAAGTACACATTTTGTTTCCTCTCAATAACAACCATGTTAAGAGTTCCCTAGTTTGTATGAATGTCATATTGAACCACCGTTGAAGGTAGGGGCTCTCGTCAATGAACTTTCCGATGAAAGTGTTTTGCAAAAGGTTTCGAAGGGAAGAGACAAGAACAGGGTTGACATACATAGTTGGACCTCTTCTTGGTAAGGGGACGGAATTTGGGTGAAAAATCTGATAATCAGGACTGGAGTCGGGTGATTGATGATCCATAAAGAGAAAGAGAAGAGGAAGCAAGAAGACTAGCAAATAAAAAACCCAAGTGTAAGAAAACGCAAAAAATACCTAGAAAATCACGTGCCTATGCTAACCCTAGTCGTCGGTGATTGGCTTTAGTAGGTGGCATGAAAGACTTTCTAGAAACCCTAGCTAGAAGATGCAATCAGAACCCTATCTTAACCCCGATTAGTCTTAAACCTCCGGTTAATCCATGCAGCTATCAACCAAAAAATACCTTTTCACTGGCTTCCTCACCTCCCAATCTGACACCCCAGTAAGAGAAACGAAGAGACAACACCTCGAGTGATGTAACCCAACACCTTGAATAATGTAAACTTCGATCTGGAGTGCTACTTCCGTATCCACACAAGCAAAAAGCAATGATAACCTAGAACATAAGAAAACTTAGATCTCCAAGACTAAATAAGTAGACCGAGATGATGGTAGAAAGAAGATAAGTAATGGTGGCAAAAGAAAAAACAGATTGAAATCTAATGGAATGTACAGAAAGCAGAAGAAGAAGATGAATAGTAACCAACCAAGAAAAATGCATTAGAAAATAGAGAGAAGAAAGTAGAGAGAGAAAAGCTCCATAAAAGCACTATTTTTTTGTTCAAGTTCAAGGTGTCCGCGGTCCAAACTATGTCTTCATAACTGCTTTTCTTGTTATCAGCCAACTCATGAGCATCATTGTTACATTCCCCTTTGATGAACTCAACCTTCCAGCTTTGAAGATTCTCCAACAAAATATGTGTTTCATCAAGGATATATATCTTCAACTTCCTTAATGTTGAGTGGAGCATTTCTATTCCTTCGCTTTTGCAACTCTTCCACCATCATTTTTGCGTCTCCTTCCAGCTCAATATTGGAACCCAGGCTCATACCTGGTTCCACCCCCACCAAACAAGCCATTGCTTCCAACTCCTTGGCCAAAGCACAGCAGCCGGTATTTTTGGACGATGCAGCCACAAAAAGACCATCCCAGTTTTGAATAAATACCCCTGCTGTGGCTATACCCGTAGATTGGTCCCAACTACCATCAACATTAATTTTACAGTTAACCATTTCTAGACGACGCCAAGACACATTCTGTTGGGTTGCTTCCCGACTGGTGATCGGGGAATGACTCTAACTTTGGCGTATCCGTTGACCCGAACCAAGATATCCTCTGCTACCGTAGCCAAGTTGAGATCAATTCCGTTGGAAATTTTGTTGTTACGACCAATTTAAAGTGAATAAATAGTTGTGAAAATTACGTGCAACTCTTCCTCTGATTTCTTATTCATTTGAACTTCAAACCAATCCGCTAAACCCGCTCTAGCACCATCGTGAAATTCTGCTCCAAATAGCTCAGACCAAACCTTCTTCGCCAACGGACACCTGAGCAAAAGATGTATAGATTACATCTTTAATGGATATGCCATGCATTCCAAAGCTTATAGGTTATATGTGATTGAACCTAATAAATCAGTACCTATCAATACTGTAATAGAGTCAAGATATGATATCTTTGATGAATATAGGTTTTCTTCTATACCTAGACCAAAGGACTTGGTTCCGAATTTGAGCAATGCTCAAGATGAAGGAACTAGTGAAGCCATCACTTTACCTGGAGTTAAAAGGAGTAAAAGAGCTAGAGTAGCCAGAGACTATGGTTATGACTTTCAACTATATTTAGTTGAAGGTTCTAGGATGAGATTCAACCTCAATATGCTTAATGTTTTAACATAGAGGAGGATCCTAGAACTTATAATAAAGCTATAACATCTCGTGATGTTGCATTATGAAAAGAATCAATAGATGATGAGATGGATTCGATCATGCAAAATGGGACTTTGGAATTATCTGATTTGACCCTGGGTTGAAACCACTTGATTCCAAGTGGATCTTCAAGAAGAAGATGAAAGCAGATGGTACCATTAAATTTAAGGCCAGATTGGTTGTGTGTGGATTTTAAAAAAATAGGGTTTTGACTACTTTGATACATATACTTTTGTTCAAGGATATCCACTATTAGATTGTTGATAGCTCTTACAGCTATACATAATCTTGTTATACATCAAATAGGTGTGAAAAATGCATTCTTGAATGGTGATTTGGATGAGGAGACATACATGAAACATCCAGAAGGATTTGTTATGCCAGGAAATGAGCATAAAGTGTGTATGCTTGTTAAATCACTTTATGGTTTAAAGCAACCTCCTAAACAAGGGCATCAAAAGTTTGATGAAATTGTGTTTTCTAGTGGTTAGAACTTGAACCAAGCCCCTTTCAAAAAAAAAAAAAAAAAAAAAAAAAAAAAAAAAAAAAAAAAAAAAAACTTGAACCAAGTAAACAAGTTTGTATTTAGAGAATTTGATGACTCTGGTAAGGGAATCATAATTTTTTTTATATGTAGATGACATGTTGATCTTTGGTACCAGCCAAGATCAAGTGGATCAAGCCAATGAATTCTTGTCATCTATTTTTTCAATGAAAGATTTGGGGAAGGCTGAAGTAATCCTAGGTATTAGGATTAAGCGTGAGAACAAGGCTATTACTATTTCAAAGTATAATTATATTGAGAAGGTATTAAAGAAATTTAATTGTGAAAATTATTCTCTGGTTAGTACTCCGATGGAACCAAATGTGAAGTTTTTACCTAACCAAGGCAACACTGCATCTCAATTGAATACTCTAGGTCTATTGGCTATCTAATGTATGCCATGATTAGTACACGGCCAGATATAGCATTTCTTGTTAGAAAGTTAAGTAGATGTACTAGCAATCCAAGGCAATGAGGAGAATATTAAAATATTTATGGTTTAACTTAGAGTGGAAGTCCTTCAGTGCTAGAAGGATATTCTGATGCAAGTTGGATAAACAATATGGAAGCTCATTCCTCAACTAGTGGATGGGTTTTTTCTACTTGGAGGAGGGGAAATCTCTGGGGCTTAAAAGAAGCAAACTTGCATTACTAAATCAACAATGGAATCTGAATTTGTGGCATTGGGTGTAGCCGGTAATGGGGCTGAATGGCTAAGGAATTTAGTGTATGAGATTCCATTGTGGATAAAACCGATTTCACCAATACCTATCAGGTGTGATTGTGCTGCTACTCTGGCTAAGGCATATAGTCAGGTGTATGATGGCAAGTCTCAACACGTGGTTGTCAGACATAGCATCATTCGGGAATTAATCATGAATGGTGTGTGAAGGGGTGTACAGTAGGTAGAAATACATGATCAATACTCTAGAGGGGGGGGGGGGGTTGAATAGAGTATGCAAAATTTTGCTCAACTTTGCAAGAGTAGTGGTTTCAAAAGATTTATAAAGAGATTCAAGGCCTTGAAATGAGTTTCAATCCCTTGGAATAAAACAGTTGGAGGAAATAGAAGAATAAGTCTATTTCAAGCCCTTGAAATGAGATTCAAAATCTTGAAATGAAATTGTTTTGAATGCTGCAAAAGTTGTAAGTTTGTAACAGAAAGTAAATGCAAGAGACAGATGATATATAGAGTTCAGTCCACTTGGACCTACGTCTCTACCTCACGGATATTCTCCCTCTAGGATTTTCAACACAATTCTTATTAATCAACAGCTAAACCCTAGATCTCAAGCACGGAGAGATGCCTTACTCTATTACAGCTTGTGATTCTCACTAACCTATCTAGTACCTGCTCTAGCTATCTGATTAACTAATAATTCTCTATTGTTCGCCTTGAAAAATCCTTAATAATTTAAAAAAAAGTAGTATAAGAATGATATACAAATAAAGTTCGGAAATGAAAAACACAGAGAGTGAGACTGCAATGAGAGTGCAGTGTTCTTCAAATGCTTGGATTGAGAAAGAATGATCTGCTTCTTTGTTGCTTGACAATCCTTGAATGTAGTTTTAGTGTCTCTAGATTTTTTCCCATTTTCCTCTCTTTTAAAAGATTCAAACTGAGCACCTTATATAATGCTCATTTGTTCTGCAAATCTTCAGGATCTTCAGCAACAAACTTTCCTATTTTGTAGGCAACAACTTTGACTTCTCTGACAGTCTTCTCTAACGGATATTTTCTCAGTATCTTCAAGGAAACTGATTTGATCTTGTTCATAATCATGTTGAGAAGCTATTACAATCATTAGAATGATTACAAAATCAAATCATCTCAGAATTTCCTTCCCTGCCAAACTCAGTTCAGGAAATAAATCCTGTAAAATAGGAAATAAACTTTCACTGCAAAACTAAGTCAAACAGATGGATTAGATAATGTTAAACATGTAAAAAATACTTTGTCTTTCATCATCAAGTAATGATAGATCAAGCACAGGGGTTTAGGAGTTTAAACAGAGTCAGAAACTCCCCCTAAGTTTATGCATATAATACTCAGTCAGTTTCAAGGCTTTGAAAGCTGTTTCAAGTCTCTGAAACATTGAAACTGCATTGAACTTATAGTGTGATATCAGTTGATTTTGTTCGTACACGACAAAATCTTGCGGATCATCTAACCAAAGGGTTAGCAAGGGACTTAGTGCACAAGTCGGCCATGGGGATGTAATTAAAGTCCATCTAAAATATCTCTTATGATATGATACAACGTTAGAAGCTGGATTCAATGTGGAACACTTACATGAAGAAATTGGAACACAAAGGTCATCCCAATGTATGTGTTCAGACATGCAAGTTAAGGAGGTTGAAGATTACACTTCTTAATGGTTCTTTTAAAAAATTGTATGGCAGGTACAAGAGGAAAAGAACCACCTATATGAGTATGGAGTTTAGCCACTTCAAGAAGTTATGACTTGGCTTCTATATGCTCACTGAAGGATAGTGACTCTAGGCTAGTAAAAAGAAGTGTCAAGTTAGAACATGAAATATGTTGAACTTATGTGTATTTTACTTTTATGTATTCATCATGAGTAGAGAGGGTTCAATCCATAAGACACCCCTATACTCGAATATTTGAAACATGTAATTTACTAAGATGAAAAATTCAATCTTCAAGACATATTCATTTATGCATAAGTTTGTTTTGTTATGAAAAAGATAAGTGAATCAAGGATTACACTAAAATGGGGGAGATATGTTGGTGATGTTATTGTCATCGGTCATTTTATATAATTGGATTTACTTACGACCAAAGTATACATTGGCATATACATTGTAGATGTTAGGAGGTGTGGAGTACACGCATGTAAACGACTATACTAATGTCTTGGGCAACACCCATGGCGGGGTCCGGGGACAGCACCCCCGGTGGGGTCCAAGAGACAACACCTCCGATTTTGTTTCGTTGGAAAATAGCATACTGAAATAACGCGATTATAACCGACGCGATTAACCGCCTTGTCCCCTTCCTTTAAGTTGGCATTTTGGTCGAATGAAGAAATACAGAGAGAAACTGTGTTTGGAAATCCATAGCAAACCATATTCGTTCATGAGAAATTTTGTTTTATCCGATTATTGATTTCGTGTATACCATCGAAATACCCTAATCTGAAAGTGATCCACACGACTCAGAGATTATCCAGGTCCATTGATTCCTATATACACACCCAATTTCTTACAATATGCACATATTTTGAAGGAAGAGTATCATCAAAAAGCACTTGTATACTACTGATGAACACCAAATTAATAAAGACAAAAAACAGTTTAGCAGAGGAATAAATTTTTGAAATAACTTCTTGCACTAAAGAAGAGAAGAAGAGTTCCCCCATATGTTTTAACAGAAGTAACTTGGTTGATGGCTCGAGGAAAGGAATAAAAGATACTAAGGAATCGATCCTATGTAATGTGAGATAGATACCATTCACAGCGCAACGCCAGAGCTAACCTGACGAGGCTATGAAACCTGCAAACTGTTTGCGCAATTTTGACTTAAAATCGAATAGAGGCAAATAGAAATCAATGAATCCTGCTCTTTCTTGAAGTGCACTGCAGTACTAAACTGAGATTTTGACGTCTATAGAAGCTGAAGAGCATAGAAGAGGTATAAGCTGAGCAAGACTTAAAATACAGATGGATAAAACTTGGGCGTTTGAGACTCCAAAGCAACAAGTCCTTGAAACATGCATGCAAGAAATGTACAATAAATCAATAAGAAATATACTCTCAAAACCCCAGCCAAATTTCTCCAAATTCTCAGTTAAGCAATTAAAAGATGAAGTTGATAAGAAGATAAGATTAAGAACAGTCAAACACACACATATATAGAATTCATCAAGGAGTTGGAAGTTTCGAATAAGTGAACAAAACAATTGAATAAAGTTTATTAATCAGTAATAATAACATAACATGGAATAATTAATGTATATTATTATATCTTAATACTACTTCCTAAGCAAGCAACTTTAATCCATACCCTGTACAATTTTGTCTGGGGATTTTCTCCTATTCCCCTACCTACAATACTAGTCCTCCAAGTAAACTTGACCACAGAGTTGCTCCTAATTGGTAATGCTTCAAGAATCTTAACTATTGGAGCTCATAAGATATCACTTTTATTTTTAGTAATCATAGTATATGTATACATATTTGTTTCAAATCATCTCACACACGATCTTCATCGTGTTTAACTGGGAACAAAGCCTGTATCAGAAAATCACAGAAACCAAAACCTCGTATCATTATCATGTATAAGGCCGTCTCTAGAACCTTGGTGGCCTAACTCGAGCACAAAATTTGAGGTCCTCTTTCTAGACATGCTTTATGTTGCAAAGACTTTCCTGTGGGAACATGTTGTGCAGTTTACGTGCAATGTACGTGCTTTATTCGTGTTAGGTCGCACGCTTCATGTTTTTATTTTAGTTATGCGATTTTCATTTTTTTTGATGATTCATAAAAAATCATCAAAAGAAATATGATGGTATGTTTGAAATATATAAGAAATGGTATATGAAATACTAAAAATGTTTCAAATTTTGTTTATAAAATGTTAAGATTTCCATTTTATTTTTAAATTTGAGGCCCTCTATTTGTGGTGGCCCTAAGCGGTTGCCTTAACCGCTTAGAAGTTGAGACGGCCTGCTCATATAGCCAGCCCCGCCCTAGTCTGATCCCAAAGAGTTCTTCAAGATCCAAAAGTCATACCCCTCCTCGCCCTTGCCGTATCCCACGGCTAGCATAGCGTGGGTGGCATCTACCCCTCCGCAGAGTCCCTGGTAGATTCCGTTTGTGTACTGCCTAAATTCAGTAGCTGTGGTGTTCACCAACACTTATTTTGCCACCACATACATCAACTCTTCTTCGTCCAAGTATGGCGTCTGCTCGTAGTCGGAGATGTCAGTTCCTATGGTGATCCCGTACTTGCACGTTCCCTTAACTCCGGCGAATGGATAATCCTTTTCTATTACGAGTCCTTCATTGCTAGTGATGTAGTCAAATTCATAATTGACGATGCCATTTGTGCAGTCATCGCTCTGATTATCACAGTCGATCAGCTGCATAGGGGAAAGGGTGTATAGCGTCTTGGAAGTTGTTTGGACGAATCCTTCCAAGGCTCCCGCCGTGGCCATCGCCCAACAACATCCTATAGGTTGTGAAAAAAAACAGAAACTAATTGCATGATGATTGATGTTTGGTGATAGTGATAATAATAATAATTATAACTCAAAGACATAATACTAATTTTTTATCTTTAGTTTTTGCAACAAAAAAAAAGAATACTAGTAGTAATTAATATGATCAACAACTTAAGAAAAGTTTATTCACTAATGTAACCAATTAATATGGTCTCTCAACTTAATAAAAGTTAATTTACATTTTATGTTTATTGCATGCGGTCGTAATTATTTATTCGAAATCTCAATTCATAAAACATTAAAATGAAGTATAATCACAATAAACGACTAGTAGTAATAATAATAGGGTTC
Source organism: Linanthus parryae (assembly GCA_023055425.1). Taxonomy (NCBI): domain Eukaryota; kingdom Viridiplantae; phylum Streptophyta; class Magnoliopsida; order Ericales; family Polemoniaceae; genus Linanthus; species Linanthus parryae. Next base: position 133,039,207 of record JALGPY010000001.1, read on the forward strand.
AAACTGTAAACCTATGATTTATTAAGTGGTCCACTAACCTAGTAATTAGATTCCACTAAGTCATGTAACGACTGGTAATTATGTAAATTTTAATGGTGTAACCCTCGCTATCAGCTTTAAAGGCCATGATGGTTGGCATTAACTGATAGCCGTTACACCATTGAATGTGACCCTCTTCTCTCATCTATAAAAGACCAGTGGCTCCTCCTCAAAGTTTGTCTAGAACAACATCTTTTCCATCACGAAGGGAAATTAGTCGTGGATTATTGAAGGAGACAGAGAGAAGAAGGTGAGCCCGTCGATCAAGGTTCCAATCAAGCGGAGGTTTTGCATTTGCGATCAAAACAGGAGCAATTACAGTTCAGGAATTCGTTGTCAAGATTTCATTATGAACGATACTCAATTTCAATTTTATAGTTATACGTTTTTCTTAAGGCGAATTGATTTCAAGTTCCGAGCGTTGGAGTTTTTCGCATTACAGTAAATTAAATCTTTCATTTGGTACCAGAGCCTCTGTTTTGAAATCAATTATGTCTTGGGAGTAATTGAGATCAGACCATATAAGATTACTATTTATGTGTTTTCCGCTAGTATGATTAGTCGGTTCATGCTCGTTCGTCCACGTGGTGTTTTTACTTTGTGAGCAGTTTGATTTTGTCTTTGTATTGATTTTATTTAGTTCGTAAATCAACATCATAGTCCAAATAATAATTTATTACTTGGTTAGTTTTGTTATGGTTTCATGCGTGCCATGGTATAGTTATGTTCTCACCATCAAGTTAGCTTTAAAGTCATAAAGTGATGATTGTTTCATTTGTGCACTTTGTTTAATTGATGCTAACTTGAATGATCCAAGCATTTGGACATTATTCCTGGCTATTATGTGTCAAGCTTTAGTCTCTAATATTTTGTTTCTTATGGTGAGATATATGAATAATGTATGTGAATTGTCTAAGGACGTGGTTATCTTCCATGATGCTACTAATATGTTGGAGTAAAGTGTCAGTGGGTTGTATTGGAGATTAAGAAATCAAACCCACTGTACTGACAATATTACATACCCTGTTTTGAGTTTAATGTTAATTAGTTGTTAGTTGAGGTTGTATATTAAACATTGTTGATTACAAATAAAAGTTACGGCTCAAAATAAAAGTCAAGATAATACTGGTTGTTAGTTTTGTATTCATGAGGTTAACTAGTGTTGAAGTCGCCAAAGTGACCGATGCTAGTTGGTTTTAAGAATACGAAATAACATAAAATTTGTTGTTTGAGGCGACATAACGGAAAAAAAATACTCTCAACAATAGTCATGATTAGGAGATTGCGGCTAGCCCAAAGGATAGTCACGGTCAAATGATCATGAACTGGATATGGTAATATAATTTGTTTCACTTGGCAGTTAGGATTGGATGCCCAAATGTGACATGACTAAGTTGTCAAAGTGATTTGAATTATGTTAGACCTACAGAGGTATAACGGCTACACCTATATGCGAGTGGACACTAGACGTGCTATATTTTCGCCGAAAGGGAAAATTGTAGTGATGTCGTTTGTTCATCTTATTATGACTCTTGGTCTTATTATGAGCATTGTATATTATGATATCTTATTCAGAATTGTTGCATTTTATTACAGATAATGTTCCAGTTTCAGTGTACTCACAAGCTACTTGTATCCCGCAATTTCTTGGGTCTAATTATTCTGAATGGTATGAACAAGTCAAATTTACCTTGGGTGTCATGGATCTTGATGTGGCACTACTTATGGAAAAACATGCGGAAATTACAGATTCTAGCACTGATGATGAGGCTTGCCTTATGAAAGCCTGGAAAAGGTTAAACAGGCCGAGTATGATGTTTACTCGCATGACTAAGGAGAATAACATCAAGACTTCTCTTCCCCAGGTTGACAACGCCAAAGAATAGTTGGGGGCTATTAAGGAGTGCTTTAAAGCGGCTGATAAGTCGCTAGAAGGAACACTCATGAGTGAATTGACCAACATGAAATATGGTGGCGATGAAGGGATTCAGTATCACATCTTGAACATGGCTGATAAGGCTGTAAAACTGGCAGCACTGGGCATGAAAATTGATGAGCCCTTCCTCGTTACTTTTGTGCTGAACTCACTCCCTGCACAGTATGGCCAATTCAAAATCACTTATAATGCACAGAAGGACAAGTGGAATTTGAATGAGCTTACTAGTATGTGCATTCAAGAGGAGTAGAGGGCAGAAAGGACATCATGTTGCATTGGTTGTCACTCATGAGAGTAAGAAGAGGAAAGGAAATAGTGTGAAGAAAGGAACGGGACCAGCACCAATGAAATAGAGAAGTACCTGGACGAAGTAGCCAGGATAACGGGAATGATCACAATGTCAAGTGTTACTTCTTTAACAAGAAAGAACATGTGAAGAAGGACTGTGACAAGCGTAAGGCTTGGTTCGAAAAGAAAGTGAAAGCTCAGGTTTTTCAAGACTTGAAATAGCTTGACTATTTCAAGGCCTTGAAACAGCTTTCAAAGCCTTGAATCAGCTTCAGAGGCTTGAAAATAGTTTGGCTATTTTCAAGGCCTTGAAACTGGATTCAAAGCCTTGAAACTGGTTAACCTGAATGCATATTCTCAGAGTTTTTCTGCTAACTCTCTGATTTGATTTACCCTCTCTCTTTCATATGTTTGATTATCTGTCATTAGATGATGAAAGACAAATTGTTAAACATGTTTTAAATTGCAATATATCATCTGTTTGACCATGATAATACAGGAAATATTGTTTCTAAGTTGACATCAAAGCTATCGGAAACCTGCTAACTCACCGTTACAGGACGAATACTCCTTGCCGGAACTTGAACTCTCTCAACAAAGACTTTCTCTCTCAAGAACAGACAATTTTCATAGGACATAAAAATATACTATCCAATTTAATAGTCGGAACTTCTTTAGAAATCAATGAAATAAAATATTCGTCATTCTGATTACCCACAAACCCAGAACATAAGTGTATCAGTTTTTCCAACTAATCATCACAACTCACCCACTTTTTGCACCCACAAAGGATACAAGATTGGAGCATGACAAACCATGAAAAACAAACTAAAAAAGTGCCCGAATGAATGCAATTTATTCATAGGATTATTTCGCTCTCTTTAAATTTACTATGAAACTACCGAAGCATGAATACTTCTTCTCTACTTACCTTCTAAATGCAAAATGTAATGACATGCTCTCCCCTATGATGATGAGTTTATGTGAAGGACCCTTCTTACATAACACCTATACTTCTCTATATATACCATAATAGTATCATATTTCTTCCTCCTCTATCGAGTACTTTGTAGTAAGCTACCTGGTGATCTGATTCTGAGGCTCTACCTGAAGAAGTAAAAAAGGAGAAAAGGAGAGAAGAAGATAATCGATCTCCTCGAAGTCTACTGAATCCTTTGACCTCTTAGGAGTAGTAGCATTCACTCTCTTCCGCTATTTCTGCACACGTCCATGTAATTGTTGAAATGCCAGTCTTGTCTGATTTAGCTTCTCCAACTAGCTTAAACTTCATTTAATTTAGAGAAAAAATTTGTATCTTCAAAGCTAGGTTTCCGAGAGGTCCGAAACTAGAGGTGCAACTTGGGCGGGTTGAACCCGACCAGCCCGAGCGCAGCCCGAATTAAAATAGGACCCGAACACATAACTTAAGTAATTTGGGTGGGCTTGGACAGAAATTATCAGCCCGAATTGCAATTAAGATTAGGCTTAGACACAAATATTAAATGACGGGCTAACCCGAATTGCCCGATTTGTATGATCACTACCTCCAAATATTATATTTTGATAAAATTATGTAGCATATCTACATGAATATGCTACTTTTCATTTATTATTACGGATGTTTTGATCATTATTTTGTTCATAAACTAGTTTATTTGGTTTTTTCATAAAAGAAAAAATATGATTTTCTTGTGTTTAAAAAAATGCATTAAGTTCAATGTCCTAGTCCGAATGCAGCCCGAACTCGAATTGATTTAAACGAATTTGGGCTCGGACGGGCTGGAAATTCTCTTAACTCGAGTTGGACTGGGCTTGGGCAGCCTCGACAGAACTCGGGCTTGGACAAGGGTGTCAACCCGTCCAACCCGCCCGAGTTGCAGTTTCTGACCGAAACATCCAATGAAATCATTCCGAGAGGTCCGAAACTAGAGGTGCAACTTGGGCAGGTTGAACCGGCCAACCCGAGCCCAGCCCGAATTAAAATAGGGCCCGAACACATAACTTAAGTAATTTGGACGGGCTTGGAATGAAATTATCAGCCCGAATTGCAATTAGGGTTGGGCTTAGGCACATAAATTCAATTACGGGCTACCCCGAATTGCTCGATTTGTATGATCACTACCTCTAATATTATATTTTGATATAATTATGTAGCATATTTACATGGATATGCTACTTTTCATTGATTATTACGGATGTTTTTCCTAATTATTTTGTTCATAATTAAACTAGTTTATTTAGTTTTTTCATAAAAATATAATTTTCTTGTGTTTAAAAAATACATTAAGTTTAATGTCTTAGTCCGAATTCAGCCCGAACTCGAATTTATTTAAACGAATTTGGGCTCGGACGGGCCGGAAATTCTCTTAACTCGGGCTGACTGGGCTTGGGCAGCCTCGACAGAACTCGGACTCGGGCTTGGACAAGGGTGTCAACCCGTCCAACCCGCCCGAGTTGCAGTCCTATCCGAAACATCCAATGAAATCATCACTGACAGAGTAAGCCAATTGCACAATCAGGATCCTAGATCACCAAAAGCGGTCATCCAACTTCATTATTACCTAGCTTTTATGTATGATTATGTGTTGCGATTTCGTGATTCATACCTTAAACGGCTTTATCTTTGGTGTTGCCAAAATTAATAATAAAACAAAAACAAACTGAAAAGCAAGCAAATATTCCATGTCAATTCATCATAGAAAGGTCAGAGCAATTCCACCTGAGACAGGCCTTGCAACAGAATCTCCCAAACATCGTCATCTAATTCTGGGAATCCTATGCTTTGAGGTGACCATATTTAACACGAAGATTTCGAGGTGAAAAATCCTCTTCATCTTCCTCATCCACCTTCAACAACTTGACACAATCGTCATCCGTCTTGTCAGCGAACTGGTTCACACCTTGCGTATAACTATGGGCAAGACCGTTGTTGAAGGCAAAAATCTCCTCAACATTCTTCTTGAAAATCATAAACCGGGCCTCCTTTTCTTCAGTGTCCTTGTAAACGCGGCCGTACAGCCTCATCCACTCCTCGTGGATTGCTCGCAGTGCTCGCATCGACTGGTCTGCGTCCTTGTAAACGCGACCGTACCGTGTCATCCATCCCTTCTCGATTGATCGCAAGATCAACGGGTCCATCTCCTCGACAGGAAAAGATGCTTCTGACACTAGGAATACAACGGCGGCGGCGACGGCTATGATGGAGACGATGTGGTTCATGGAAGGAGAAGAAGCCATTGATCAAGATGGAAGGAACCCTCTCTAATAGACCTGTCAATACCAGCCCAGCCCATTTGCCCGCCCGTGCCCGTAGCCTTTAAATGGGTCGAAACCCGTCCATTGAAACTAATGGGCAAATATTGCCCAGCCCCTTGTAGCCCGTACTTAAATGGGCGGGCGTGGGTTGGTGATTGGGCCCCGTTTAACCCATTAAGTTTTTTTAAATGATATCACATCAAGTTTATTAAGAGAGGAATATAAAAAATAAAATAAAAAAATAAGAGAAACGTAAAAAAGAAAAACAACCCAGCCCACATAAAAAAATAAGATTCCCCCTTCCTAATTCCCCTACTCCTCTCCTCAAAAAAAAAAAAAAAAAAAAAAAAAAAAAAAAAAAAAAAAAAAATCCCCTACTCCATTTACTTCTCCGGTCTTCTACCTCTTCGGTTCTCTCTCGCTCCACGTCGCCGCCATCGCCACCACCCAGCCACCGCCGGTTCTCCAGATTGCAGAAGATGAAGACGACGACCTCGACGACCTGGTAGCCGACCGCGTAGAGTTCCGAGATCAGGCATTCGCTGTGTGAATCGAGATACTTGAACAGCTTCTCCGCCGATTGCTTCGTGAGGACGACCGCGTCGGCGAAGTTGAGGGAAACGACGGTGGAGCAGCCACCTCTGGGTCTGTTGGTCGAGAGAGATCGATCGGAGAATTTGTCGATGGTGGAGGTACGGTTGCTGGTGGCAGCTGTTGTTGGTCTAGGGTTGTAGAGACAGATGGAGGGTGATGGTGAGAATGGAGGAGAAGAAACTGTTTCGGCCCAATTTCAAAAAAATTATAATTTTTTTGGTTTTCTCAATAATAAGGGGTTACATGGGCGGGTTAGGGTTACCCGATGCCCATTTCAACCCGCCCATTTAAGCGAATAATGTTACATGCCCATGTGTGCCCGTTTTTAAACGAGCTCAACCCGTCCAACCCGCCCAACCCGTCCGTTTGACAGCCATACTCTCTAGGGTTTCTGCCACAAAACTGATTTGGAGGACGATAGAGATAGAGTCTACATAACATTGGAAATGCTCCTCCGACAAGACATTAAAAATGAGAAGAAGTAGTGACGGTGGGCTGAATTCGATCTTATGGGCTTCATTCGGGCTTGAGTAAGTGATATTGAAATATAAAAACACTTCAGGCCCCATTTGTCCTTCTCTCTTTCTCTCTCTTTTTTTTTTTTTTTTTTTTTTTTTTTTTTTTTTTTTTTGAGGAAGCCCCATTTGTCCTTCAGTTTAGAAGGGATGGTGTAAATTGATGGGATTTAAAAAAAAAAATGAGACAACAGGGGTTTATCTGATGAAATTGCAAATTGTGATAATTCATAAGCTGATGAAATTGTGCCCGAATGTGTACTTGAAAATGGACAAAAATATACTTATGAGATTGTCTCACTAAAGAAGAAATTATGGTTGACAAAAAAAAAGAAAAAGAAACCGCTGCACACATCTTTAAATGTGATTTTTCCAACCACGTCTAGAAAACATTTAGACTCGGGTTAAACTTCAAAAAAGGCCCGTCATCACCTCCTACTGACACAATTTTTGGGATCTTAAAATCCCTACCCCATAAGTCTGACAAAATTCTCTGTCCTCACTCCATGGTAAATTTGACTATGTCGGAATTTGGCGGTTTGGGACTCCAAAAATCTTGCACCCGCTCAAAATTCTGGAAGCTATTGGTCATTAAGAAGTCTGCACGGGCAATGCATGATCCGAAGTCAAGCAAGCCACATCTGGAGTACAGCCACAAGACATAACTCAGTCACCACGACATTCAATATTCAAAACAGACAAAATACTGACACTATCATAACATTCATGGTCGACGCTCCCCAAGCAAGCAATTTTTTTAGTGTTGTTGGATGGACAGAAATGGACGATCGCATGCTTCAGGGAGGAATGCGTTTTGTGGCAGCCTCTCCACTTGCAGCAGAAACTCGGGGTATCCTTGAGCTTCTTGAATGGTTGTTTTCAAACGGCTATCGAAACATTAACATCCCCACTGACAGTCTACATGAGGTCTAACACCTTAACAACTCCAGGCATAATGTATGCATCTGCAACTTAATCGGAGACATTCGAGATCTGCTCGGCCATTTTGATATTTTAATTATCTCACACGTCATGCGTAACAATGTAATAAGGGCTCACACATCGCCCACGACCTTTTGGTTCTTAACTTAAATATATAAATTTCTCCTCAAAAAGAAAAGAGATTAGTGTGTACTGATAGTAGTGCAATCCCGTCCGAAATCTGAGTGATCCAATCTTAACTGATGGAAAACCAGATTCCATAATGTATTGGACTTGGATATCGGTCAAGCGTTGGATTCTTATATGGAGTCACGTCAAGAAACAAATTTGATGGATATCTAGTCCAGTTTCAGCTCTTTTATTTAAATACCCTTACTAGAGTAGCACACGTCTCTTTCTCAAAGAAAATATAGTTTTTTATCTTATCGAACTTTTAACAGAAATTCCCCTGCAGTATCGTCTCCTAACACTTAACAACCAACAATATCGATTTTGTCAAAAAATCCCCTGCAGTTTTACTTTTAACGACATCACGCAACATTTTACTAAAACTGTCGGTAGTTAAGTGTCTGTAAAAGTAAAACTGCGAGAGAATTTTTATTTGAAAAATGGTACGCGATGTATATAAAATTGAAACTGCATGAAAGTTTTCTGACAAAATAAATAATGCCGCTAGTTAAGTGTCAACAAAATTATACTGTAAGGGGATTTTCTGTCAAAAGCTTGCTCTAAATTGGAAAGTTACTTGATAGGCCAGGACTTATTTTGTTACGAAAAATTGTGTTTTTCTAGCATGTTGCGGAGTTGTCATGGATAGGAACTTTGTTGTTTTAAGTTTCAAGAATTCTTATTTCAAAAATACGAAGGCGGAATTCTGGAGATTTTTGTATTTTTATATGTGCATTGGAGTTACGAAGTTGGATGTTACTAGCTTGTAAATGATAAATTAAACATAATTTGTGAGAAATCCAAATGAATTTGAATATCCCACCTATTTAATTCGGTGAAACGGATCCGTTGAGTGAATTGTGAATACACGGTATGAAATTCTTTTAAAATCCTATAAAGATTCTGATGAATTCGGATCGGATTTGGATCTTAACCTTCATAGATGAACGAGCAACACATGTCGATTTCATCGTGTCAATCACTCAATCTCATTCCCTATCGTTCCGGATGAGGTTGTCTGTGTAACTGATTGGAGAGAAGGCAAAAAACAATCAATGTCGAATGGGTGATTCAAAGGGTAGATAAGTAAAAGAATGGACCCAAATTCATGATACCGAACCGGCATTACATGTTATCTTTGATTGATCGAACTAAATACACCAATGCCTTGTAACTGAACCGGTTTTATGCAAATGGCCCACTAGGTTGTGCGCACTTGTCGAAATAGTACTTCAAAAATTTACGACAAATTTACCATGCATTCATAAGGAAGTGTTGAAAATGTACTAGTTTAAAAAATAAATTTTATACCTTTTGCGAGACACAGTATCGACCATGTTTTTTAATCTTTTCCGCAAGAAATAAATCCCGGCGGGTTACATTCCCTTTTTGCAGCAACTGGGTAGCTAATCTATACCCTATACCAGAAATTGGAACATTTCATTCTTTTCATTTTCTTGCTCTTTTCCCTCACTTCCCTAGAATGAACGCACACTAGTGATTAATCTACGGCGTCTTGTCCTCAAGTAGCAAGATACTACGTGGCAAGTTCAGAATCTTTTAGTTGACTTTAGAGGCTACTTTGACCATTAATTTTGCTACTGATATAATAAAAAAGTTGTTTTTTTTTCATACTATTGTAATATTAAGAAAGATCTGCAATATTATTATAAAATTAACACAATTTTGTATTATATCGTTAACTAAATCAATCGATCAAAGTGACACATAAAGTCAACAGTAATCAGTATGGCGAAACAGCATGAGCTGAGTGCGGCCATTAACCGGAAATGTTTCGCTGACTGTTTAAACAGGTCTAGCAACAATTACGTCGTACTTAGTTCTTGGTGTAATTATTTCATCTATTAATAATGAGGGGCAGAGCTCTCAATCTTAATTTAAAACGTAAGATTGTGTCTCAGTATTATGTAGTAGTTTCTGGTTCCACCGCTGGCTATTGACCGAGGTGCAAACCGGTCGTTCAACATCATCCCTTGTTTCCCTTGTTTCCTCGCCAAGCTGGTGAATTTCACTATATTTGATTGGTGAGGTGATCGTTTCAGATGAGTGACTCAGTGGGAAGATAACTGAAATAATTGGCGTGGCACCTGCGGTCTCGTACGTGGAACTTTGTTTGTTCCAGACTCATCGCGGGCTATGAAAGCTACTGTGACTTGTTCGGCCCAAATTCGACACTTGTTTTCGTCTCCATTCTTCTTCTGCTTGTGGGTTACGTGTGCTAAGAGGCACTCAAAGACTGAAGTCGTTGTTGTGACATTTGATAATGCAAGAAGTAAATATGTATGAGACCGAAATCTGAAACGTACGATGTGTCTTTTTTTCTCATATGTACTGGGCCGGCACAGCTTTTCGACAAAGACTGGGCCCGCGAAGCTTTTAGACTTTGTGTAAAATAAAATTTCTCGGTGTAAATAAAATTGATTGTACGTGCTCTCTTTATTCTACAAGGTACCAATGAGAACTTGCGTCGTGGAATTTTATTTGTAACAATGATGTTTTTTTGTAAATGAATTCTAACAAATAAAACTAATGAATAATATAATTCAAACTGAAGAAAAAATAAGACAAAAGATATCGTTAATATTTTTAAGTCGATGAGAGATATACTCAATTGAGCAATGAAATGTATGTAAAATAATACAAGAAATATTTTTAAGACATATATGATCATCAACGATGTAAATTGTTTAACCATCCTTCTACAAAGAAATAAAATTGACACGAGAATTGGATTATCAGCTTTGAACTTATCGGAGGGCGATTGGAGACGAACTAGGCTTGCGATAGTGCAAACAGCCTCAAAGCTACGCAATCACAAGATGGATCAACACAGAGAGAAGGTCATGAGGTCACTATCATGGAGAGAACACATAGGAGATTGGCAAAGCTATCAGCCGAGGAAGAGGAGGTGGAGGAATTCTCAGACGAGCACAGTAGCACTGCTTGGAGGCAATACAAAACCTTGGACCTTGTCTCATCGGCTCTTTTCTGCAACCGATCTAGTTCAATGTATGGGCCATGAAACTATTGTTCACGAGAATATGGGACGAAGGCGAGGAGGTTAGTATCACTGAAGTAAACCCTAACCAATTTATTTTCGAGTTTCCGTCATCAACTGCTATGCGGAAAGTTTTGGATGGAGGACCATGAATTTTCGACGGTAATCCTTTTCTTCTAAAGCCATGGGTACCAACAGTTTGTACGGACCGACAGGGCCGGCCCATCCACTAGCCGGATTAGGTGTTCGCCTAGGGCCCCTAATTTCAAGAGGTCTCGTAGTATTTTTCAGGAGTAGTGGGTAAGATTTTATGTCCCCCACATTTTGTTTACGTGTTAAAATTTCGAACTATTAGTAATGTTTTATGTCCCCCACATTTTGTTTACGGGTTAAAAACTCGAACTATTAGTAAAACGCGGGGTTTATGCCGCCCTACAGACGAGTAGGTTTTTTTATTCACTAGTTATACTTGTGGTAAAAGGGGCATCACTTTCAACTATTGTCTAGGGCCCATGAAAGTCTAGGGCCGGCCCTGCGGACAGAGCTACGGTCGAGTCTATGAATGTGTAAATCCAAGTCCCGAGTTTGAGGTACATGGTAGGTAAGTAACTTTTTTTTCTAAAAAAAATAAAAAGAATGTTGCTTACTTTGAAATGCTAAATCTTCTAAAAAATTAAAATTTGTTTTTAAATTTTGTTTATTTTTCTCTTACTTTATGTTCTAAAATTATCAAAAAAAAAATCATTTTTAGGAGTAAGATGTAAGAAAGTTTACTAAGCCTCTAATGTTTGTTGAAGAGATAAATATATATATATATATATATATGTATAAATGCTAACGAAAATGGAGAAAATATAACTTTTTATGTATAACTTAACAAAACTCATATAAAATTAGCTAAAGAAAACGGAGCCTAAACATCATTATATATCGGATTTAAATACAAAGGGCCTCAAATATACCTTTTGCTTAGGGCAACGGTAGAATTAGAGCCGGCCCTGCACACAATTTGTGAGAAATCCAAATGAATTTGGATATCCTACCCAATTAACCCGCGGAATGGATCCATGGAGAATACATTGTATCGAATTCTATATGAATCCCATTCCCCGCGGATTTAGATCTTAGCCGACATAGCTGAACTGACACCACAAGTCGATTTCATCATGTCAATCACATTAGTTATCGTCCTCGATCAGGTTGTCCGTTGTGTCATTTCATATATGCATCGAAAGAGAAACAATCAAAATCAAATAAATGGGTGATTAGATGGGTATATAACTAAGATAATTGACTCGAAGTCATAATTTACCGAACTGGCACCACATGTTATTTTGAATGATCGAACTAAATCACCAATGCATCGAAAGAGAAATATTTACAAGAAATTTTATAGCCCATTAGGTTGTGCTCACGTGTCGAAATAGTAGTGGTACTTAAAAATATTTACGAGAAATTTCGTACATTCTTGTACATGGTCACATCATAAGGAAGTGGAAAATTAAGCACTAGTTCAATTTTGTCGTCAATTTTATATTTTAGAAGGACATCATTTAGACCATTTTGTTCTTTTTCTTTTTTGCTATAAATTAATCACAAGGGGTTTATATTACTTTTCTGCATGCAAAAATTGGATAAAGTAATTTTGTACTACCAAAAATTTAAACATTTATTATTTTCATTTTCGTGCTCTTTTCTCACACTGGTGATTCATCCGCGGGCTCTTCTCCTCAAATAGCAATATAGTACTATGAACAAGCATGAGCTAAGTGAAGCCTCGTATTTGAAATGTTTGGCTGAGACTTTAAAATTTAAACTTATCTAGGGCGAATCCACCTTATGACTTGATACAACCAGTATCGTTACCAGTAGTTTGAGATTACGAATCTTTACCAGTAGTTCGTGAGACTACGAGAAACTACGAATAAAACTGAAAATAATCTGAATAAACTGAAAAACAATTCTCATTCCATGATAATAACTGAACACTACAATCGTTTTAATAGAAAATTAAACTAAACCCTAAACCTAACGGGCCAAGCCCAGATCAACTAAATAATTAAATAAACAAGTAATTCAATAAATAAACTAATTAACAAAGTAAAATAAACAAATAACTACTAATTGTAATAATTAATAAATATGATAATATGGTTGACCGTATCAACTCCCCCGCGCTCGAAAAACACCTTGTCCTCAAGGTGGATCAGTTGAAAATAGGCGCGTCGTCTTGTATCTCTTGCACACGTATGCCCGGATCAAATGGACGGAGGAGGACTTTCAGAACAGTACGCTGAAAGCCAAATTGAGGGTGGAAACGGACTCGGAAGGTCGAAAAACCCTGGAGTAGACCCCGTGGCTCCAAAAAATGGCATCGCGGCTCAAAAATTGGATAAAAAGCGGCTTACGGCTTGGGTGGAGCCATGGAGGAGCTCGCGGCTTGGGTGGAGTCGACGGCTGGATCTGAGCCGGAAGGAAGTTGGGCCCCAGCCGAGCCGTTTACTGATGTCGGCTAAAATAAGCCGTTTTGGAGCCGAATACTGTGTTTCCGCTAAATCGAGCCATTTGAGCCGATCCTTTTGATCTGGACTCGATGACGGAAGGGAGCCATGCTCGCCGGCGGTTTGGAGGAGGCCAAGGTCTGATGTGGCGGGATGGAGGGGGCTGGTGGCGGGGAGGGGGGCGTCGGACGTCGAGGAGGCCGATGGGATTGACTGCGACGGTCGTTGAGAAAGTGGCGGCGCCGATTGTCGTCCGTGGAGGGCGGAGGCGTGATTCGGTGGAATCAATGGCAGAAGCGAACTTGGTAGTGGCCGTCGGTCTCCTGGGAGCGGTGGGGGGTGGGATGGGTTCGACGGTTAAGGCGGTGGTGGCGTTGGTCCCTCTTGTTGATTCGTCGCCGGTCGCTGCTGGGTTAAGGACGCCGGAATTGCGTCTTTGGGCGGCTGCTCCAGTGGCAGCAGTGAAGGAAGGACGCCGTGCTCTGCGGGATAGGATTTTGCCTGCTGCTGTTGTTGCAGCGGCGCAAAGGCCAGTGACGGCGGCTGTGGTTGCTGGCCTAGCGTGGGTTGCTGCAACTGCTGGGGCTGTAAACTCAGCGGCGGCTGTTGCAAGCGACCTTCGAATATCAGCTCCTGGATCCGATTAAACTCCTCAGTGGTCAACACTCGGAGACGTCCCTCACTGGCTTTAACGTCTTCGAGATCTGTCATGGTCAGATACCCCCTCGCTTGGAGGTGTTCCAACTTTGCCACGGTGAGGTAAGTAATTTTTGCATTAACTTGCTGGCAGAGTTCTTCGATGTCTTCGGGATCTTCGAGAAAGAGAACGGCGCAAAGGAGACCACCCATGTCCGCCCTTCATCAATGAAAGCACCAAATTTATACAACCAGTACCGTTACCAGTAGCTTTAGGCTACGAATCTTTACCAGTAGATTGTGAGACTACGAGAAACTACGAATAAAACTGAAAAACAATTCTCATTCCATGATAATTACTGAACACTACAATCGTTTAAATGGAAAACTAAACTAAACCCTAGTCCTAACGGGCTAAGCCCAGATCAACTAAATAATTAAATGAACAACTAATTCAATAAATAAACTAATTAACAAAATAAAATAAACAAATAACGACTAATTATAATAATTAATAAAGATGATAATATGGTTGACCCGTACGATACGGTTGACCGTATCATGACTTGTGAGAATTTATAGTCCCCACTCAACTTTGAAAATATATAATTTTACCATATATAATGTCTACTAATTACATTTTAGCCCCCACTGAATTAAATAATAACTTTTTTTTCATTAATTTTTATTTTTTTTAAATTTACTCCCCACTAGAGAAATATCATGAATCCGCCCCTAGTAATAATTACCATATGCTTTACTCAGTTCTCGATGTAAGTGTTTCATCTATTAATCGGATTGGCATCTGGCATGTCGTTCTTATTGTGTCAACTTCATCCCGTGTTTCCCTCAGATTGTTCGCCGAGCTGGCAAATTTCACTCTATTTGATTGGTGAGGCGATCAATTTTTCAGATGGGTTAGATAACTGAAATAATTGACCAACACTAGGCTGAAGTTTGGCGTGGCACCTGCGATCTGGTACGTGGGCCTTTTGTTTGTTCCACACTCATCGGGGGTCATGAAAGCTACTGTAACTTGTTCGGCCCAAATTCGACACTTGTTTTCGTCTCCATTCTTCTTGTACTTGTGGGTTACGTGTGCTAAGAGGCACACACGAGTTGGACCAAGAAAAAATTAAGTCACAACTCACACCCGAAGGGAGAAGTCGTTGTGGTGACCTTTTTTTTTTTTTTTTTTGAAATGGAAATGTATTAAAAACCTCAAGCGGGAAAAGGGTTACTAGCAATTACTACATCCATTTCTTATGTTTCTTCATGTGTGACTTTTTTAACATGTTTACTGGGTCACTTTGACTTGGTAATTTGGATAGTAAAATGATTAAATTTTTTTGAGATTTTTCAATGGTGTAGTAGAGTTAAATTTATTCTTTTTTTAGGGAGAGTTAAATTTATTCTACAAAAGCATGTAAAACTTATCGAATTCTTGTGTCGTTTTGTTTATCAAATTACCGGATCAAAGTGACCAGTGAATAGTAACAAAATGACATTGAGGAAGAAAACAGAGGAAGTACATCACTAGTGATTAAAGAAACAAGACAATCAGGGTGATCCTCTATCCATTCAATGTCAACAGTAACTTCTTTCTTTCTAGAACTGAGCCAAGCAGTGAACAATTGCATTGCAACCTTCAAACCAGTTCAACTTTTCCAAAAGCATATTGTTTTCATCTTTGACTTCGGTGATATCACTTGGAGGTTTCACATTGCTTCTCTGTTCGATCTCCTGTAATAGCGTCTTGGCATATCCCTCCAGTATAAGATATGTAATCCAGCTTTGATTGCGAGATCGACAACAACATTTGCAACTCGAGCCTCCGATTCTTTTGCGAGAAGCAAAATCTAGAAGACATGGATGTTGCCGCAACCAATTCGCTCACATCATCTCTTAGAATCACTCTGGCACTGGCGATGTCAGTTGCTGCCTCCCAAGACCCGTCGAAATTAGCCTTCGCGCATGTTGGTGCCGGTCTTCTCCACCTTGAATCCATCGAAAGAATTGACCCAACAAGTAGCTCTTTTTCATGAAGATCGACGTATTCCTTAACTCTATACAAGAGACCTTGAGGAGCATGTCTTGTGTAAAAGTCAATATTGTTGAATAATTTGTTGATTTGCGCAAGCCACGATAAATAGACACTGGTGAAGATAAATCTAACTCCTTACTTGTTCTTGAATTGATTTGAAACTCAAATCAAATTTGAATAATTGTCCTTAGGTTGTTCAATGAAGTCAGGACCGAATAGAGCTATCCATATTGACTTAGCTTTGGGCAAATGCAGAAAAGTGTGTATTGTTATTTCATCAATTTCATCGCAAGATTTGCACTTATTTTCAATATCAATCCCTCTCCTCCTTGGGCAGCTAGATGTGGGAAGAGAGTTCTGAAAGCTTCTCCAGATCATGTGCGTAACTTTTTTTGGGAACATTCACTTCCCATAGAGTCTTATAAGTATTCGAAAGCCAAGGAATATTCAGCTCTATTGTCATCAAAGCCAGCTAATTGACAGGCGATATTATAACTCGACCACACAGTATACGAACCTGAATTACTGAACTTCCAAATTTGTTTATCTGGCTTCCTAAGAACTACCATCCGGATATTCCCACCGTGGCGACATCCACCTCCCATAGATTAAGCCGGAGATTATGAATGTCCTATAAGCGGTGTCAACCATCAAGTTACTGACTCTCAAATTCGTATTCTCGGGGATGGCTGTAATTAAACAAGCTGAGTTAGAACTTGGGATCCATTTCTCACGTAAACCAATACTTCGTCCGTCCCCTATCTTCCACATTAAGCCTCTCTAAAGAATATGTCGGCCAGGAAGAATACCTCTGTAGATACTGCTTTCTGACATGACAGATCTTGGCCACGTGGCAGCCATCCAGCACACCATATTGTGCTCCATACACACTGGATCACCAGCCGAGCTGATCCATGTGGGGGCTGCGAGACAGAGCCCTCGCATACCACTGCACGGGACTTGTAGGGATTTAGTGGTTTGGAGGCTAGAGTAAGCCCTGTCGCGTGCGAGTCAAGCCCGCACGCGACCTTTAGTAACTGTTTTGAGAGATCTATGGCACGAGCTCCCTAGACCCTGGTCAATCCGGTCAAACCCGGTCAACCTCGTAACGGTTCCGGTATTCGCGCACCACGTGCTATAACGGTTCCTATATACTCGGACGAACGTGCCGTTATGGTTAAGCTAATTAAGCCGCCATTAATGGGCGCATTAACCACACTACAACGGTCACGTTCTCCAGTATATATAGATCGTCAACCTTTCCATACAAAGGAGAACACACTGCCATACGCGGAAGCTCTGCCAAACCTCTGTCTCTCTCTCAGACATTGCTACTGACTTACTCTCTCCCTACACACACCCCTACTCTTCCTGTGCGATCCTTGATCCACTACACGCGGTGCACACGGAGGTCTCCCCGCCGGAATCTCTTGTGCACATTTTGGTGAACCCGACGTGAAACTTACCGGCAAAAGCAACCATGTCTCAGGAGGATGATGTCAGCAACCGATCGCCTTCCACCGAAACTCCCTCGGGAGACGAGACCCGCCGTACCCCGACGACTCCCGGCGAAGCACCGACGTTAGAGTCTTTGGACGCCACCGTCCAAAGTCAGGCGAAAGCTCTCAAGTCTCAATCCGCACAATTAGAACAAATCTTGGCTGTTCTGGGCACCCTCGCGCCAAATCCTCCGCCAGCCACCGCTATCCCTCAAGGAGGAGGAACCCCTACTGCTCCAGGATTGGGAGTGCCAGCCACACCTCCCAACCCTCATCTGCAGACTCCACCGTCGGCTGCGCAACTGCCTTCGGTTCAAGGATCAACGGCACAAATGCTGCCTCCTGCTGCTCACGCTCCTCAGCCCTCGGCTTTGGCGTCCAACCCAACTTTGCAGTACCCTTTGCCTCCCCCAACGATGATCTGGGGAAACGCGGGTACTCAGTATGCTCCCAATCCTCCGGCGGCATATGTGTCGCCACCGCCTACGGCAACCCCTCCAGCGACTACCGAGAGGGGCATTCCGGAATGCATGACGTCTTTGCAAAAGCGCGTGGACACCATCCTGGCTCATCAGTCATTCGCGGATACCATTATCCCGAAGTTAGACAATGATCCACCTATTCCACGAGAGATCTATCTCATGCCTAACCCGGCGGGGTACAAGGCTCCCAAATGGGATAAGTTCGAGGACGTCAATGGGAACGCTCATGAGCATGTCATGCGTTTCATTGATGTCATGGGTCCGTACGGAGCCGATCCCAAACTGCTGATGCGAGAGTTCCCAAAATCTCTTGGGAACGTAGCATACAAATGGTACCGGACATTGGAGGCCGGATCCGTGAAGACTTGGGACGACATGGTCCAAAAGTTCTATACCAAGTTCTTTCAAATGGAGGAAAAGGTGACAATGATCCATCTCTCGCGGATGTACCAGAAGCGCGAGGAGGATGGGATCACCTTCATCAAGAAATTCCGGGCGAAATCCTTGGAGTGCAAAGATCCAATGCCCGAAAGCCGGCTCGTGGAGATATGCCTACAGTGCATGCGAGATGAATACAAAGGTATGCTCATCAATTTGCAAACACCTACGTTTTCAAAACTAATCGAATGCACGAAGAACATCGAGCCCATAGTCGAGAGACAGAAAAAGAAGAACGCTCCCGAGCGACCTGCGAGCGGCACCACTTACAAGATCGGAAGGTTCAGCTACAAGCGGGGACGCGAAGCTGAGGTCAATACAGTTTCGCCCCAGAAACAAGCGAAGGTTGTGAACTTCGATGTACCGCCTCTGCCATGCTCGGTAGAGGAAGCGAGTGACCTCTGCAAACAGTGGCGCAAGGACGGCGTCCTGCCACCGCTCGAGAAAACACCCTCCAAGGAGATGGTGAGGGACCCTAAGTGGTGCGAGTACCACGGCAAGATCATGCATCCCACCGCCGAGTGCAAGAAACTCAGGTTCGCGTTCGATCAGAAGATGAAGAAGGGCGAGCTAATCGTCAGCGACAACAGGAAGGACGTGCGCAACAACCCACTCCCTGCCCATACAGAGTCAGGCTCGAAAGGCAAAGAGGTCGCCATGATCTCGATCGTAGACTTGGAGGAAGTCGCAGAGGATGGTCTACCCATCATTGCTGAGGTCCATCAAGACGAAGATTATAGCATGGACACGGAGGATGAACGTGCCGACCGCATGAAAGGGTCGCACGGCTTCAACAAATTCTTCGACGAGATGAATTTCTCTGAGAGATGCCGGGCTGATATGACAAAAGCAATCTTAAGGATAGCGGAGGACTACGAGGAGGACCTCGTAGTCTCCAACGGGAAAGTCATCAGGGCGTCTCGTTCCACAGAAAAGATCATGACCTTTTCTGCCAGCGACAAGAAGACGGATGCGAGTCACCAGAGGCCTCTGTACGTGACCGCCATTATCAATGGCGTCGAATTCAAGCGAGCATTTGTCGATGGAGGAGCAGCGGTCAACGTTGTTCCACTCCACACACTGAAGCTAGCAGGGATCCCCGAGCACAAGGTAGTCAAACGTCCATCTCCACTGGTGGGATTCGGAAGCGACTCTAGAATGACGATCGGGTGGATCCGCCTGGGCGTCCAGATTGGCAAGATCAAGTGCTCGGCGAAGTTCTATGTCATAGACGCGAACACCACATACCACATGATTATAGGTCGAGCCTGGATTCATCGCTTCGACGCAGTCCCTTCGACGGCTCACCAGGTTATGAAAGCTATCTGGAACGACAGAATAGTCGAGATACCGGCTTCTACTAACCCGTTCAACTTGGACGAAGCACATCTCAGCGAGGCGGTGTGGTTCACTGAGATGGCGGACGAGCAAACACCCGGGCCTTTCAACCCTACTCCTTTGCCTCTCTGGGAGGACATCAAGGACCAGTCACCTGCGGGCGTGATGGTGACAAGGGAAGATGCCAAAGAAAAGCCGCCTACACGCGAAGAGGCGCCACGTATCGCATATCACCGAAAGAATGTGTACACTTTGAAGAGGATCGCAAAGCATGACCCCGAGGGCAAGGAGATAGAGAGCTTCTACGCCAATGGGAAGAAATTCTATCGCATATGAAGGTGCGCGGGGATGTCCTCACACGGGCATGGGGATGTCCCTGAGCAAATCAATCAAATCGAGCAAGTTGCGCTGACGGAAGAGCCAACACAAGGCACTCCAGATGAGAAACTCAAAGAAGCGCCTGAATGCATGGAAGACAGGCCAAGACCACAAAAGCAAGAACTAAAGGAAGTGTTCCTCAGCCCGAACGAGGAAAAGAAAAGGCCAGTCTTCCTGAGTGCGGACCTCACAAGCGAAGAGGAACAAGGACTGCTGCAGCTCCTAACTGAGTACAAGGACGTGTTCGCATGGGAATATGATGAGATGCCAGGTCTGGATACAAGCATCACCATGCACCGTTTGGACATCATCCCAGGGTCTAAACCGGTCAAGCAGAGCACCAGAAGCTTCAGACCAGAGCTTAACATGAAGATCAAGCAGGAGATAGTCAAACTCCTAGATGCCAAGTTCATAGAACCAAATCATCATCCCACATGGCTGGCCAACATCGTGCCGGTGGTGAAGAAGAACGGACAGCTCCGCATCTGTGTGGACTTCCGAGATCTCAATCGCTTCTGCCCTAAGGACGATTTCCCACTGCCCAACATCGATTTACTTATCGATTCAACAGCAGGCCATCGCATGTTCAGTTTCATGGACGGTTTCAGCGGGTACAATCAAATCAAGATGGATCCCGAAGATGCGCAGAAAACTGCATTCATCACTCCTGTGGGGGTATTCAATTACACGGTGATGCCGTTCGGTCTTAAGAACGCGGGCGCGACCTATCAGCGGGCCATGATGGCTCTATTCCACGACATGATGCACAAAGAGGTGGAATTTTATGTGGATGACCTGGTGGTTAAATCCAAGCACGAAGCGGATCACCTTGCAGACCTGCGAAAGGTGTTCAACAGATGCAGGAGCTTTCAACTGAAAATGAACCCCATGAAATGCGCGTTCGGCGTAACCTCGGGAAAGTTCTTGGGATGTGTAGTCCATCGCCAAGGGATCGAGCCTGACCCTGCGAAAGTGTCAGCCATCACCAGCATGACGCCACCCAACAACCAAAGTACCTTGAAGACATTCTTGGGAAAACTGTCATATCTGCGGAGATTCATCCCAGCAATTGCAGAAATCACATGCTGTTTCAGCACTCTTCTCAAGAAGGACGCCGCGTACAACTGGGCTCCGGACCACGAAGCCGCGTTCGAAAAGCTGAAAGAGCTACTCACATCCTCAAAGATAATGATCGCACCTCAACTGGGATCACCGCTTCTGCTATATCTTACATCAACAAGGAGATCTATAGGAGCACTCTTGGCTCAGGAGTATGAAGGCCAAGAGAGGCCCATCTACTATATCTCTCGCATTGTGCAGCCTGCTGAATCAAGGTACACAGACATCGAACGTCATTGCCTTGCTTTATTCTTTGTGATAGAGAAGTTGAGACACTATTTTGCATCACACAAAGTAGTGGTGGTCACCAAGAGCGACCCCATAAGATATTTGCTAACTCACACTACTCCGGGCGGGAGATTGGCGAAATGGTACATGACCATCTCTCAATACGATATCACATGCGTGAAACCAAGAGCGATCAAGTCGCAGGAGGTAGCAGATCTGTTGGCACAGTTTCCCGACAACAGCCACGAACCCGTGATCGAAGAAGAGCTCGAAGGCCCTGAAATCTACGCGATCGACGTGCCCTATTGGACCCTCCACTTCGACGGTTCGTCAACCAGAAAAGGCTGAGGCATTGGGATAGTCTTGACAAAGCCAGACGGGGAAGTCATACAGATATCCGCAAAGCTCAACTTCGCAGTCACGAACAACGAAGCGGAATACGAGGCTCTCATTGCGGGGCTCCGGGCGGCGAAAGCTTTGGAAGTGAGTAACTTAACAGTCATGGGAGATTCCAAGCTGATTGTTAAGCAAGCCTCGGGCGAATATGGTTTGAAGGAGATCAACCTCCTGTCTTATCGTACCCTAGTACAGAAACTGATGCAACAATTCTGCGATGTGAAGTACGAGCACAAGCCCCGAGCAGACAACAGGCATGCAGACGCCTTAGCAACTCTGGGATCTAAGGTCAGCATAGACAAATGCCCCGCAAGGATTTCCATTGAAGTGCGAACATCGTCGGCATTAACAGAGGATGCGTGCGACGACGAACACATGGATGACGCAGACTGGCGGAAAGCAATTCTGCAAGCTATTGCAAAAGGCACCAGCAGCGAAAGCTGGGCACTCACAAAAGGATACTGCGTCCACGACAACACCCTTTACTACAAGGGTCCTGGAGGAATACTCATGCGATGTGTCTCCGAGCAAGAGGGACAACAGCTGTTAGAAAAGATTCACCAACACGCTTGCGGAGAAAGCGAGGTGTCAATCTACAGAAAGGCTCAGAGATATGGCATTCATTGGCCAGGCATGTCAACAGCTGCAGCCCTGATACAAGGGAAGTGCGAAAGTTGCGCACTAATCAAAGACTCTCTACTCGTCGCCTTAACCGATGACGACACGGACTGGAGGAAGCCACTGTTTGATTTCCTCACCCAGGGCACCGTGCCCGAATCGAGAAAAGAAGCCGAAAAGTTGAAAAGGAAAGCGTCTCGATACGTGGTACAGGAAAACCTGCTTTGGCGAAGAGGTCACGAGGACAACTTGCTGCGATGTCTAGACGGCAGAGAAGCACAAGAATTCATGGACCTTTCTCATCAGGTGGAGCATCAAGGAGGTGCGAAATTATGCAGACAGCTCCTCTCAATCGGATATTTCTGGCCCACGATGGAAGTCGATTGCCGTACCAAAGTGCGACGTTGCCAGGAATGCCAATTCAAAGGGAACCTAGTGCACGCTCCTGCTGTGGATCTACATGCACTAGGGACGCCATGGCCATTTCACCCATGGGCTCTGGACTTCATCGGTCCCATTCGGCCAACGTCGCACGGGAATCATTTCATTCTCACCGCAACCGAGCTGTTCACCAAGTGGGTGGAAGCAATACCACTAAAGACGGCAAATGCGTTGGCTGTGGTCAACTTTATCCAAGAAAGCATCGTATGCAGGTTCGGAATCCCAAACACCATTCTTTCAGATAACGGTACTCCTTTTGTTAATCGCCAGGTAGCTGCGAAATTAGCGGAGTACAATATCAGGCAGATATGTTCTACCCCTTACTACCCAAAGGGAAACGGACAAGCCGAAGCGACTAACAAGACGCTGTTGAGAATATTGAGCAAAATGGTCGCAGACGACCACAAGAAGTGGGCCGACTCTCTAAGCATAGCTCTGTGGGCCTACAGAACTTCCCCAAGGACACCCACAGGGGCCTCGCCATTTCTACTGTGTTATGGGGCCGAAGCTGTGGTACCTGCGGAGGTTAGAGTCAATTCGGCAAGGCTGGCCTTCCATGCACTCTATGAAAATCAACGCGATCATGACTTAGTCTTGCTGGAAGAAAAGCGAGAACAAGCCAAAAGGACTAACAAGCGGTACCAGGAAAGAATCGCTCGCGCCTACAACAAGACAGTCCAGCGAAGGGATTTCGCAGTCGGAGACTTGGTCTTGCGCGCATCTGACCACTGCATGCGAGAAGCAACCCACCCAAAGTTCGCGGCTAATTGGGAAGGACCCTTCGAAGTCACAGAAGTCTTCGATAGTGGCTACTGCAGCATACGAAGGTTGCACGGCACAACCTCAACTCCCAGTTCAATCAACATGCGCTGGATCAAGAAGTACTATCCCTGACTTCTCTCATTTCATACGTTTTATGATAACGTGCTTAATGTCTCATGTGGCTATGATTTACGCAATCTCCTCTCCCATATGAGAGGATTGTAATCCCATCTCTCCCATATGAGAGCGTTATCATAAAAGAATTCTCCCAAATGAGAAGTTCATATTTCTAGCTGTTTATGTTGCTCTATTTAATTTGTTATTACTGTTAACAATGGTTTATTCGCTGCAATAGCAATCCATACAAACTGCGATCTTAATTGATCATATAAGCCTATCTCTACGATAGCAACTAATGCAAACGCGATCTTAAGTGATCATCTAAGCCTATCTCTTACGATAGCAGCCAATGCAATGCGATCTTAAGTGATCATCTAAGCCTATCTCTCACGATAGCAGCTAATGCAAACGCGATCTTAAGTGATCATATAAGCCTATCTCTACGATAGCAACTAATGCAAACGCGATCTTAAGTGATCATCTAAGCCTATCAATGCAATGCGATCTTAAGTGATCATCTAAGCCTATCTCTTACGATAGCAGCCAATGCAATGCGATCTTAAGTGATCATCTAAGCCTATCTCTTACGATAGCAGCCAAGCGCAAATGCGATCTTAATTGATCATCTGAAGCCTATCTCTTACGATAGCAGCCAAGCGCAAATGCGATCTTAATTGATCATCTAAAGCCTATCTCTCACGATAGCAGCCAACGCAAATGCGATCTTAATTGATCATCTGAAGCCTATCTCTTACGATAGCAGCCAAGCGCAAATGCGATCTTAATTGATCATCTAAAGCCTATCTCTCACGATAGCAGCCAACGCAAATGCGATCTTAATTGATCATCTAAAGCCTATCTCTTACGATAGCAGCCAAGCGAAAATACGATCTTAATTGATCATGTAAAGCCTATCTCTTACGATAGCAGCCAAACGCAAATGCGATCTCGATTGATCATCTAAGCCTATCTGTTACGATAGCAACTTATACACAAAACGATCTTACCTGATCTTCTCAAGCCTATCTGTTACGATAGCAACTTATATGCAAAGTGATTTTAGTTGATCACTCAAGCCTCCGTTACGATGGCAGCGCATGCGCAAGATGATCTTACTGGATCTTCTGAAAGTCTATCTGTTGCGATAGCAATTTATGCCAGAAACGATCTCAATCGATTCTTCAATAAAGCCTATCTGCCATGATAGCAATTTGCACCACTTAACGATCTTAATTGATCTGCTAAAGACTATCTACTACGATAGCAACGTTGTGAAAACGATCTTAAATGATCCGCAATGGCCAGCCAACAAGCCCATCTGCCGGGATGGTACAGCTGCGAAGATACGATCTCGAACGATCTAGCAAAACACCCGCGAATTAATATATCGCAGATGTGAAACAAATACATAGCATTATGCAAGGCGAAATATGCCGAAACGCATGCAAAATTGTATTTTGTTGTAAAGAGACAGCAGATAATACAGAAAGCTATTTATCATTACGAGTCAAATGACTTACAATTTATCTGTCTAGATAGCAGCTTACAAGCGAAAAGCTCGAATCTAACTACGCAGCCAACATGGCTTACAATACATTCGAAAAGTGGCTGGTAAGCCAGCAAAGACACAGTACGGAAACCCGGACTGCAAAGGATGAACCCACCGGTTTCAACACCGGCTATGCAACACGCAGATCTGCGGCCAAAGATCCGTAGCAAAAGGGATGCTGCCGCGAAGAGATCAGCTTGTCATTCGCTACATCCCTAGCCGCGAAACCTGGGAAACGATACGCCCAGGACCCCAAGGGGTGACTAAAGCCTCTGTCTGATCAAGGTAGGCGCCGGAGGAGCTTCCTGTTTCGACACATGCTACTCTGCAAAACAGGCGAAGCAGTCATTCCTCTGGTGATGGATTCCTTGTCATGTTGGACAAGAGCATTGACGAGCACCCTGAGTTCAAGAACGAAGAGGCAAGAAATCCTCCTCCAGGGATGCTGGAGGAGAATTCCGCCGTTCATTACGAGACGGTAGCACGGTCACTTCGGCGCTGCACCTCGCCACGAGGCGGCCGGAAACATGACCTGCACACATAATACACGAAGAAACTTCTTCGAACACATATGAGATATTATCTGCATTTTCTTTATGATGGTTATAAAGAGCAATAAGCCTCATAAAGTGGATCTTGGAAACTATTTCTATAGCACAAAGCGCAAACTCAGGATTCAAAACTTGAAGTTGCCATGAATCAACGAAAAACAAGCGTTGAAGCCAGCAGTCGTAAGGACTCACGGCAAAGCACATGTTTGGGATGAAGAACCCAAATAGCAAAGACAGGGTTTATATAGACCCTGTACAGACTCTTCGGTTGCCTAAGATGAGTCAGCAAAATTCAAAAAGAGGGTAAGTTCAATCACTTACGCCTTGAAAAGCGGTAACAATCAATTACCCTACTAAAGGCTACGACGATTCAGTTGCGTATCCTAATAAATGACGGATAGTCATGATTCGGATGGACTTCCCAACAGAAGCGTGCTTATCTGCTCAGAAATTAGCGCGAAAATCAAGCAGAGAATCAATTGCTGATGTCATAATTGGATATGCACAGAAATGTCCAATCAAATCCCGGAAAAGGGCAAAACGGGAAAATTTATTGTTCTTGTTAAAAAAAAAAGAGGGAGAAACCCTAGCAACATTACATTAATGTTCAAGACATTACATTAATGTTTCAGCTATCTTTCGAACTATTTTTGCAAAATTCGAAAAATCAAAGCAAATTCTTGATTAAAGAGTCTTGGGGCTCGAACTGCTCGCTCAGCTTCTCCACCTGTTCCACTTCTTGCTTCAATTGCTCGCACCTGGCATTCATCTCATGATACAGCTTCAGAGCTTCATCAACTCTTTGCTTCTGCTGCTCCACCTTTTGCATCTCAGCTGCGAGATTCTGGTGACCGAGTTTCAAAGTTACAGCCGCGCGAATCAGCGTGACTCTGTCCTTAAGAAACTTAAAGCCCATTCTGCCTTGGACTTTGGTCACGAGGTTTTGGCACATGCCACATAGCAATTCAGCACTCTGGACCGAAATGGTCGCAGGCGTAGCCGCAGACAGCTGCTCCAGTATCCAGATGGCTTCAGTGAGGAACAGCCTCCTGTCAAAAGGCCCGATCTCCAGAGATCTCACAAACGAGCGAGGGTACCTGAGACGCATTCGAACCACCCAGTCTACATCGGTTTGCTTCAAACCTGAGGAGACGTCAAAGATAAGTTATGATGTCAAAACTCGCAAGCGAATAATGCGACGTGCGAACAGTAAAGCTCTACTTACCAGTTCCTTCCAGAATCTCATGAAGAGAAGGAATGCGGGCTGCCGGGTTGTTCAAAGATTGCCCTTGCTCCATAGCTCTCCTATCGGCTGCGAGCTCCAATCTCTCGTAGTCAGGAGGAAGAGTGTAGGCCGCACCAGCTGCGACTGCATTCCCAACCTGCGAGCCCCAAATGCTCCACGCAGGAATAGGTGCCTCTGGCTCAGTCATCGCCGGGGGCGAAGGGACAGCCGAAGTCGCTTGACGAAGGACGCTCTTAGATGCGAGAACATTAGCAGCACTCGTCCTTACTTCCTCAGCACTAGCATGGACATCTTCATCCATCAACACAGTGTCAGCTCCAGCATCGTCGGAAAGCTCGATGATATCCTCACGAGGCTCACCCGTGCGGCCAGCAGCTGCGACGGGCTTCTCGGTACGGGAGCTCGGAATTGGAACATAGGACGCAGAAGGCTGACTTCTCTGCTCCAGCTCAGGTTCCTCAGCGTGACCTGCGACATTAAATGCGATGATATGAGGTAACTTGCGCTATAAGTTATTTTGCTATCTTTACTAAAGCTAAAGAATAAGCACCTCCACGCGAAGGTGGGATTGAGGTATCTTCATCATACACTAAGGACGTGGAACCATGCCCTATCAGTGTGTCCTCACTAAGCAAGTCTGTAAGAGGAGCGTGACCTGGGATGCGAATAAACCAGTCATGATTTTGCCTCAAGTTGCTAAAGCCTAGTACATGCGTGTCACTCAAATAATTACCTGAAGGTTCTCCGCATTTGTCTACTAACCAACGGCGAATGTCAGCCTTTGACACACCATGCTTTAACGCACCCACAATAACATCTCTATAAGTTACTGCGAGATTGAAGATCTCACCTTTATCGCCGCCTGCGATTTCCTCAAAATCCGCTTGGACTTGCTCCAAGGCTGCTGCATCCTCTCCGAGAACCTCATCTTCCTC
Source organism: Linanthus parryae (assembly GCA_023055425.1). Lineage (NCBI taxonomy): Eukaryota > Viridiplantae > Streptophyta > Magnoliopsida > Ericales > Polemoniaceae > Linanthus > Linanthus parryae. The sequence continues at coordinate 133,067,244 of JALGPY010000001.1, forward strand.
CTCCGCATGAGGAGCTACTTCTTCGGGAAGCTCGTCTTCCTCGACAGTTGGACGCGCTAAGTCATCAACATGCCGCTCTTCGAGGCTCCGCTGCTTCACACGCTCAAGCTCCTCTTCTTCCCGACGCCTTCTTCTCTCAGCAGCCTCCGCGGCTGTCTTCCGGGACTCAGCAAGAACGTCCTCGCTTATGGGCTCATCTGAAATTCCAGAATGGGCATCTCTCCTTTGTCTTTTGGCCGCGAGGCCACCAGCGGTCTCATCATCATCTGCGAATACACGAATGGTTTAAAGAAAAGAAGTGCAAAGAAATTACGATGACAAGGAAGGAAATGCGACGGAGGTACCTCCTGATTCTTCCTCATGCATTACAACTGTTGCTTCTTCTTCTTCATCACTTGCCTGGGGCTCCTGCCTCTCTTCCTCTCCCTCTTGATCGAAGGGAACGAAAGACTCAATTGCGAGCTCTTTCCGCACTTTGCTGGGCATGCGACCTTTGCCTTTGTCCTTGATAGAAAGGGACCTCACTGGAGGAGAAGCTGGAGCGCTTCTAGGGGAAGAAATCGTAATTCCCTTTTGCCTAGGTCTCTTCACTCTTGGCGCCGCAGTCGCTGGAGGAGACGGGTCATCTCCGGGAGGAGACGAAGCCGGAGGATTGTCTATCAGCGAGTCAGCAAAAACATTCATGGCTGCGCGAACCTTTGTTTCAACCTCAGCGTCCATCCTCCATGAAAGCCGGAACGGCTGCTTTTGTCTTCTGGTGGCAACAATGGTGTTGACCAGTGACTTGGAGCGATCACCAGCTGCGAATCTCCGCACATGACACTACAACAGTACAGAATGATAGTGTCAGCACAAGGAAATCGAGAAAACTTAACACATGCGAAGAAATTGCTTACCTCAGCAAAAGCCTTGCTGTATCTGACGACTTGCGCGTCGCCTTTCTTGATTGCGGCGACCTGCTCCTTCAGAATGAAATCAGGGCACAAATGGTTCTCACGGTCCCACAGTGAGTAGCAACCATACTCAGACTCGCTCAGACTGCAAGTGGGGCGAAACGGAAAAGAATTTCTTTTGATCAAGGGAGCTTTACCCGGCTGCGCGGCCGACTCTGTCTCGATCCTCGTTCGCTGGGCAACCCAGTATGCGAGCCAGTTCTGGGAACAACCACCCTCGCGGGTTCCCGCAGGCTGCTCAAAAGGAAGATTGTTCATGAAAACCGTCTCGCACTCCTTTGTTAGCAAGCGCTTGTAGCATCCTCTGACAATGGACTGGGGCCAGATTGATGGGGCCACCGCATCAAAACCAAACTGAGGAGAAACTCTAGTGGGGTCAACGTCCACGGTGATCTTCTCATACCTCGGCGCGAGCTCACGAATATGCTCTGCGAGGGCAGGAAGGGAACCTCGCAGACACCAGCAAAAGAACTCGCGGTAGCGCTCATGGAAATGAGGTCCCCTTTCAAAGAGAAGCTCTTCTGAAAAGACCATGCCTTTAGAGGGGTACAGCTTTGGAAACCATCTCACATTCTCAATACGCGTGGCATAGGGCCTGGCAGTAAACTCCTTCCGTTTGTCGCATATCGAACTCCAAACGCACTTGGTGTTACCTGTTCCGAACCATCTCGCAGCTCTTCCGCTGTTGCGCGCTTCTGTCTCGCCTGGGGGACACCACTTATCAAGTTGGAGAGCAGTTGGGGCATAAGACGGCCAGCGCTCGAAAACCCACATTGTCAAAAAGGAAATATTGACAAAAGTCAGCACATCGAGGCGGCCACGCGACTCCCTCATATCCAGAACCAGCTGATCAAGCCTATAGTACAGCGTGCTCAAAACCAAGGGTCCGAGTGCGACTCTCTGGCCAAGAGCGAGCCTCACGGCAAGCGGCAACACATGGTAGAAGACTCCATCATGGGGGTGACCATCAATCAGATACCTTGACAGCCAGGCACAGAGAAAAGCACAAAGGGTCAAATGGTAGCCCTTGCCCTCTACGTAATTCTCGACCTCCGGGTCCTCGTTCAGAAGCTTCTTAGTAATGCTGCTGTTCGCATAGTCTCGGAAGAAGTACTGCAACCATTTGTTCCAGGTATTCTTCGCAGACGTATCGACCAACTGCCAATTCGGAAGAGGCTTCGTAGTAGTCCACCGAGTGGAAATTTTCTTCACCTCTGCTAGGCATTCCTCCATCTGCGTGTACAAGGAAATCTCCGCGGATGTCCTCAAGGGACTCAGAGGGTCCACCTCGCCCGTGGGAGAAAGCTCGTACAGCATTTGAACGTCCTCGAGTGTCGGGGCAGCCTCGAACTCAGCAAAATGGAACGTATGAGTCGCAGGCGAGTAACGGGACAGAAGGTCTAGAAGCATGGACTGATCCAACTTCACGGCAGCACCCTTCATAGCATGGATAGCAAAGTATACGCCGGCTTCATTAAGAGTCTCGGCGTGATGATCCAACACGTGGTCAATCCACTCATCCATATAGTCCAATTTCTGGACGAACGCCTGAGTAGAAATCGCAGTATATGGGAAGTGCCCGTTTTCGATCCCCAATCGAACTACATCCTCGGAACCAACCCACTCGAGCAGGGCTGAGTTAACTGGGCGAGTCAACGTCAGCAATCGCTCAACTGGAACAGGATCAGGCATCCTCTTCGCCTTTACCCTCGCATGGTAGAAATCTTTGCCGCCTAAAAAGGGGGCTTTTCGCCACAAGGCCTGCGGAAGGTCGGGTATCTCTTCATCTTCCTTGACGGGTCTGGTTACTCTTGTCTTGGCCATTCCTGCGAAAGAGCAAAAAAAAAATGGGGGGAGAAATACCACACTTCAGTTTGAATTTTGGGATTCAAGATCTATGCAAAGGAAGACGAGCAGTTCCAGTATCGATTTCAGAAATTGGGGAGTTGCAAGATCCAATATTGTTGAAAGATTAAAACGAAGCGGGTTCAAAGATCAAAGCCTCTTCACAAATTTCATGGGTTTACAGATTCAACGCAGTTCAAGGCAAACACTGGTATTTTAAATCAAAAGTAAACGAGGCCAACCTTGTTTTCTTGAAGCCTGCTTGGATATGCACAATTGAAGAATACGATTTGCAGTTCTGAACTGGTGATTGATTATCTGGATCTGCTCTCGAAGATCTCCGGGTACCATTCACTTTAAGAGAAAGAAGTGATGCTTTGCAATAATGGGGGATACAAGGTATTTATCCAAAAACAATGAAGGGTTGCGTCCTTTCGATAGTCGAATCGCAACCGTCATCGTCGAATCGCGCAATCACAGGACAAGCTGACGTCACGCCTAAAACCCTAAGGGTCAGACGGCACGACTCTAGGGGTTTTAGGTCATAATGACACGCACGGGGGCTGAACTTACCCGTATTTGAATTGGTGCGTGGCGGCGACGCGTATGTTGGTTTCCGCGCATGGAAGTCTATACGGCTATGAGTCTTCACGCGCAGAAAGGGGGCTAATGTAGATACTGCTTTCTGACATGACAGATCTTGGCCACGTGGCAGCCATCCAGCACACCATATTGTGCTCCATACACACTGGATCACCAGCCGAGCTGATCCATGTGGGGGCTGCGAGACAGAGCCCTCGCATACCACTGCACGGGACTTGTAGGGACTTAGTGGTTTGGAGGCTAGAGTAAGCCCTGTCGCGTGCGAGTCAAGCCCGCACGCGACCTTTAGTAACTGTTTTGAGAGATCTATGGCACGAGCTCCCTAGACCCGGTCAATCCGGTCAAACCCGGTCAACCTCGTAACGGTTCCGGTATTCGCGCACCACGTGCTATAACGGTTCCTATATACTCGGACGAACGTGCCGTTATGGTTAAGCTAATTAAGCCGCCATTAATGGGCGCATTAAGCACACTACAACGGTCACGTTCTCCAGTATATATAGATCGTCAACCTTTCCATACAAAGGAGAACACACAGCCATACGCGGAAGCTCTGCCAAACCTCTGTCTCTCTCTCAGACATTGCTACTGACTTACTCTCTCCCTACACACACCCCTACTCTTCCTGTGCGATCCTTGATCCACTACACGCGGTGCACACGGAGGTCTCCCCGCCGGAATCTCTTGTGCACAACCTCGCAAAGCAAAAGACGGCACATAACCTAACTCAGCATTCATAAAAATATGGTGTGGGAAGTACTTAGCTTTTAGAACTCTACTGCAGAGTGAATTTCCGTCTTGGATTAGTCGCCAACCGTGTTTTGCAAGTAAAGCTTTGTTAAACTTCTTAAGGTCCTTAAAATGAAGTCCGCCTAGCTCTTCTGGTTGTTGCGTCTTGTAACACGCTACCCAGTTAATTCCTTTATCCAGAGTAGATTTGCTCCACCAAACCGTCTAATCATCATCTCCATCTTGTCACAGACACCATATGACAGTTTGAAGCTAGTCATTGCGTAAGTTGAGAGAGCCTAAGCCACTGCCTTATTCATAATCTCCTTTTCTACTGCAGATAAATTTCGCTCCTTCCACCCCTTCAGCTTGTTGTTTAGCCTCTCGGTCAATTTGTTGAAAGAACAGACTAACATTTTTATTTCGGCGCATCATTGTTGGTAACCCTAGGTATTGATTGTGCTGATTCACCTATGGGAAACCCACCACGAACAACACATTGTTTCTGACGTCTTCAGGAATATTTGGGGAGAACACAACTGCTGACTTGTCAATTTTTATTTGTTGTCCTGGCGCATTTTCATACATTTGTAACAACTGCAATAGAGAACTAATATTTTATGTATCTGCCTGCGTAAAAAATATAGAATGATCAGCAAAAAATAGGTGGGAGACCACTGGTCCTCCCTGAGATGTCGTGACCCCTTTCAGTCTCCCTTCCTCTACTGCAGACGTGACACATCTCAATTACATCTTATTGCATAAAAGAAACAGGTATGGTGAAAGCGGATAACCCCGCTTGAGACCCCTCTCATGATCAATATGTCCCATACGTACTAAATAGGACACTAATGATAGACAGTTGAGCACAAGTGATCTAAAGGGAGGACCAAACCCCAAATGAAACAACATTTTTCAAAGGTAGTTCCATTCAATTATGTCATAAGCCCAGCTCATGTCCACTTCTTAAGTAAAAAAAAATGAAAACATTCTTCCCTTTTTTCCTAGTCTGTAAGGAATGAATGACTTCAAAAGCAGTAAGAACATTGTCTGAAATCAACCTCCCACCACTCTGATTTTCAGAAATCATACTAGGAAGAATGCTTTGAAGGCGATTGGACACACACTTTGCAGCTGCTTTGTAAATCACAGTACAAAGACTGACGGGACGATACTCACTTGATTACCTCGACTGCTTTGTCTTTAGGATAATAGCTATGAGTGTATGATTGTGTTCTTTAACTGTGACTCCGTCATTCAGCACTCTCAAGACTTCGCTTTTCGTCCACTACCCACGTTTCCAGCAACGAGTACTATGCACCAAGCAATAGACAAGTAACCAACGAGCCAAGGGACCACACGTTTTTGTAATATTTCCGTTGTGCCATCTTTCCATAGTGTTATTCTACAACATAAAAAATTTACCAAAAAACTACATAACACCACGGAACAATTATAAAAAATGCTTCATTTTATTTTTCAAATTAATGGTCAAATTGACACGAGCACGGGAGAAATAAATCAACTGGCAAAACCACTTGATATTAGTAATACATTTAACTTCTGATTAACAATATTTACAAGTCAATCTCAAGATGCAACGGTCCAAGATTAAAGATTAAACTAAAAACGCTACAAACCCTGAAAAACTTTAAAGAAAAAGAACAGAGAGATGCCCTAAATCCGTGTCTCTGATTGGTCACCCATCGGAGCGTTCGCGTTAACGTTGCTAATGTTGTCACCTTGCCACGTCCAAACGATGTCGTTTAACGAAGGCCTAACATCTTCTTCCCAAAACTTCTCATACTCGAGCGTATCGCCGGCAGATTTCGAAAACTCCACCATCGCCACCGCCTCCGGCGCCACCTCGAACACCTCCGCCGTCACCGCCAACCGCCCTTTCCTCCCCTCCGACGACCCCTCCAATGTCATTTTGAAACCCTTCGACTTCACCACGTTGAAGCTCCACCCTCTCGCCGCCGATTCGATCTTCGCCACAATCGCCGCCGCCGAGCACCGCGAAGTGAACATCGACCCAGCTTTCCTTTTGCTCTCGAAAAGGTTCGAGAGATCGAACCCACTTGACATCGATGAAATGAACCCGAACGCGTTCAAGAACGCCGGCGATTGAGCCTTCTTCGATGGTTTCGTCGCCTCCTCTGTTTCGTCCCCTGTTTTCGCCGCCTCCTCTGTTTCTTCCTCTGTGAGTTCCGGAACTGAAATTGACGAATTGGGTTGGGGAATTGTGATTTTTCTGAACCAAGACGAACGCAAAATCGCCGGGATTGTGATTCTCCGATGTGGGTCGGCGACGAGGAGTTTTGAGATCAACCGGCGAGCTTCAGGGGAAAGAAACAGAGGAAGCTCATACTCACATTTAAAGATCCTCTTATACATTTTCATGAGATTCTCATCTTGAAAGGGCAAATACCCACAAAGAAGAACAAACAAAATCACCCCACAAGACCACAAATCAGCCTTCGCCCCATCATATCCCCTTTTCCGTATCACCTCCGGCGCAACATACGCCGGAGTGCCACACTGCGTGTGAAGAAGCCCGTCGTGCCGCCTCTGCTCCGGCAAAGCAGAGAGCCCGAAATCCGTCACCTTCAAGTCATGAAGTTAAGTGGTTAGTTAAATTAATGAGAAATTTTTAAGTAGTGGGTAATTAAGGAAGGAATAGTAAAATGAGTGGTAGTATGTCAGATCTAAGGGCCAATATTGATTTATTTAATTTAAAAGTTGTAAAACATAAGTTAGTTAAATTATGCTGTTTTATATAATAGAATATAGATTTATATTAGAAACTGCGCTATTAGCAATTTTTACTTATGTTACTTCATTTCTTTGTGTTTGATTTTTTCAACTTGTTATTAGGCCATTTTGACTCGATAATTTGGATAGTAAAACAATTACCACTCTGTCCTAACTCTTTTTTCCTAATTTAATTTTTACATTTTTATTTATTAGGTCACTTTGACCCGATGATTTGGATAGTAAAATGATACAATGTTTTGATAATTTTTTCATGGCATTATAAAATAAAAGTTTCTCCATAACACGGTGAAAAAATTATCCAAAAATCACATCGTTTTGTTATCTAAATCACCCAGTCAAAATGACTCAGATACGAATCAAAAAATTATGATGGAAATAAAGAGCTCAGACGGACTGATATATCGTTAGAAAAAGTTTCAACGGTGTCATAAAGTTAAGTTACCTTAAGGTCCCCATTCTCGTCGAGCAAGAGATTCTCCGGCTTCAAGTCCCGGTGGGAGACGCCGCGGCTGTGGCAGAAGTCCACGGCGGCGATGAGCTGCTTGAAGTACTTTCCGGCGACTTCTTCTCTCAGCCTCCCTCTAGCGATTTTCGCGAAGAGCTCGCCGCCTCTGACGTACTCCATGACGAAGAAGATCTTTGTTTTGGTGGCCATGACTTCTTTGATCTGGACCACGTTTGGGTGTCGGACGAGGTTCATGACGGAGATTTCTCTCTCGATCTGGTCCATCATGCCTTGTCTCTTCACCTGGTCTTTGGTGATGACTTTGATGGCCACGCTCTCGCCCGAATCTAGTTTTTTGCCGTAATAGACCTTGGCGAAGGTGCCCTTGCCTAAGAACCGGCCGATTTCGTACTTGCCGAATAGTACATGCCTCTCTTTCATGGCCACTGAACAAAGATTTGATCTGATTCAGTTCGAGTGGGAGGAGATTGAAGTGTTTGCGTGAGAACCCATTTCTGGAATTTTAAGGAGATTGCTGTGGGCTCTGTTTCTGTAGTCGGATGAGAGAGAGAGAGAGAGAGAGAGATGAATTGAGGGGAGAGAAGCTGGAATTGTGCTAAAATGGTGTTTGAGGAGGAGCCATTTTTTTTTTTATTTTTTTAATTGAGGAGGAGCCAATTTGGTAGAACAGAGCAAATTTGGTAGAACAGAGCACATAGAATGAGAAACGGCTGCCACTATATACTGCTTTTGTAGTCAATTGAGACTGTGGGTTTCTTTTCCAAAAGACAGACTTTTTCATTATAAATAATCCTTTTTCCTTTTTCTTTGAAGAAATTATGAATTCTTACTTCCATTTGGATTAGTGTATGGATTTCTAGGATTAGCAGTACTAGAAGAGATTGGACTAAACATAGTTCAGGTATTAGTTAATCAAAAATAATGTATGTCTCAAAAATTATGTCCCAAAATTGTCTCAAACTTGCCACTAGGGATGGCAATATGATCCGATCTGATCTGTGATTCGAGCGATCCGGGCCGAATGGATCGGATTTGGGTCTGGAAAGCCAGATCCGATCGAATTTGGATCTGGATTTGGATCTAAGGGCAGATCCACCGGGTTCCGACCCGATCCGACCTATATGTGTGCTTTACAAATATATACATATTACCTATCCACTTTCACTTTCAAGAAGAATAGAATAATAATTCCAACCTACAAAGCTATTTATGTTGTGTTTTAGGCTTCATAACTTGCGAACATGCCTTAGCGCATGAAATAGTGTTTATTTCTTATGTTATTTTTTGTATTTTATTGCAAACCCAAGTAGGATCCGAACTGAATCCGATCCGACCACGTATAATATGGATCTACGGATCGGATTTGGACCAGCTGGATGAAACCCGATCCGATCTGATCCGAATCCGAAGATGATCCGAACGAATCTGGATCGGATCTGGATCCCATTTCTCCTAGTCGGATCTGGATCGGATCTAGCCTGATCCGATCCGGATCCGACCCGTTGCCATCCCTACTTGCCACTTCTCCTATTCTGACCAATATCTTGAAACTTGTTTTAAGTAAGCCTGGCCATCGGCCCAGTGGCCCGTCCAACCCTGCCCAGTGTGGATGGGTTTGGGTTCGGAAATTTTCAGCCCGGTACGGGCTTGGGCCAACAAAACGAGCCCGAACAATGAATGGGCTGGGCTTGGGTTCAACCTTCTCGGCCCAGGCCCAGCCCAGCCCGTTGACGTAATAAATAATCAAACATTAATAATTATACATAAGGTTCATATATGTTTTGAGTAGTTTTACTTTGCAAATGTGTAATTTTGTAGTTTTTACTAACACATAGGGGGTATTGAATTGTCATAAAATAACATGCCCTAACATATCAATATCATATAATAGTACTACACTTACAAGTTACAAATCATCCAAAACTAATTAATCTTCTCGTTTATTTACAGACAACCGCACAACGACTGACTTTCTTACGTGAAAACTTAGTTAATATAAAAAATAATATTAAATGCATTAAATGCATGATTAATTTCTATCATATTTGTATTTAACGTCCAACTAAGTAGCTTTTAAATTTTTAAAGTCATTGTTTTTAAATACATATTGAAATTAACTTGGCCCACGGGTTGGGTTTGGGTTTAGAGTTTTTCAAATGGGTCGGGCTTGGGTTCGAGTGTTGGCCCAGACGATGGGTTGGGTTGGGCCTGGGTTCATGTTTTCAATACACTGGCCCGTCTGGACCGACCCAACCCAGTCCGGCCCATGGCCAACCCTAGTTTTAAGTAGTGGTGGGCCCTGTAGACGATGTGGGTGATTTGGGATGTTATTGGGATTTTATTTTGGTACGTATAGCATTAGCTCTTAGTTAATAGTGTGGTTGGTAAATTCTAGACTAATTTTTATATCGGTACCAAATAGTAAAAAGATGGTGTTTAATACCGGTAATAAATAGTAAAACCAATAAAAGTGTTTTAGACCTTCAACCATCGGATTTCCAGGTGTCGAAAACCATCTAATTTCCAGCAGTACTAGCAGAGATTGGACCAATAGTAAAAAGATGTGTCGGAAACCCTAGGGCGATTCGTCTAGCAACGTGCTACGACAAAGTGTGTCAGACCTTCAACCATCTGATTTCCAGGTTCGTTAATGGCAAACATGACCTTTCCCACTTTGAGTAGAGCTATTGCTTTCACTGCACAGGGGAGGAAGTTGTGATCTTCGACACAGAATGATGTATGGAAGCTCTTCATAACCAAGGACCGTGCTTATTAGAGTGTTTTTTCTCCCCTCTAGGGTTAACACCTGGGGATGAAATCCCTTTTTAGGAAGATCAGGTTTGAAGGAGAAGATATTAGGATTCATGAAGCAACTCTGAACAGATTTGTCTTCGAGTTCCCCTCTAAAGCAGCCATGGATAAAGCACTGGAAGGGAGTCCTTGGGTTTTCGATAACAATATTATAGTTCTGGAACCATGGCTAGGCGGCCCGAGAACGGATCTTGTATTTTATACTCATGTTGATGTATGGATTCAGATTTAAAATTTACCATCGTTTCTCTGAAACCGTGAGGATTGCAAAGCTGCTATTGGCCCGGCGATCGAAGTCCTAGATGTCGACAAGAGAATTTTCACGAAAGCTGGTGGTGATTATATGCTAGCACATGTAAGATTGGATATAACCAAACCTCTTCGTAGGGGAGGACAAATCCAAATTCTTGACCACAAGCTCTGGATTGATTACGTCTACGAACGCATTATGTCAGTTTGTGTGGGAGATGCACCCACTTCACGGAACAGTGTAAGAAGACGGAAGAGGAAAAACATAATGGGATTCAAGGGTACGGCGACTGGCTCATCTTCAAGCCGCCACCCTAAACGAAGACCAATGAAGGAAAGAGGAGGTTCTGCTGCAGACAAGTCGGGAGGATCAACAGAACCTGCAGACTGGACATCAGATCAGAACAGGGGTAAGCAGAGCAACAATAAGATTCCAGTACATGAGAAACGGTCTGGTAACAAAGACAAAAGAAAAGGGAATCTACCGGAAAGTGCATCTCGGTCCCCTTCTCCACATTATTATTCTGGAATGATTTTAGATTCCTCTATGGAACTCTAGGCATATGAGGCTAGCAAAGACCCGAAGGTGCACTCAAACCCTTTAGCTGCTGAACACAATGTACATAGAGTGGATGATTAGGGCACAGTTACACCACCAGAGAAGACAGCAGGTTATGAAGTTGAGGATCTTGGTAATCCCCTGGCTGCGATTATAACTGAGAACAGTGAGGAAGCAGTGATTGTTCGCCTGTATGATTCCTCTCTTATCGGTGAAGATAACCAAGCCGTTGAGAAAGGTAAAAATCGAATGATTTCTACTCCTATGGAATTCACGGCAGTGAGGAAACAACACAGTTGCAAACATTCGCAAGAGGCAACGACAAAGAGGAAACAAGCCAGATTGTTATCAGCCCGAATCCAAAAGAAAAGGCAAGGGACATAAGGTCGAACTCGGACATATTTAACAACCGTTCAGATGGATTGGGTGTGGAGGAAGGAACTTAGCGGAGACGCCCAAAATATCTCTACTCCATTAATGGCGGCTACTGTTGGGTAGTCCCGCCAAGCGCAATGAATGCAGTCAGCTGGAACGCACGGGGGCTTGTGAAACTCCGTAACGTTCTTGAGTTTCAAAGCCTCATTCGAGGCAAGTCCCCCAACATTGTCCTCTTGATGGAGACAATATTGAAGTCCGCGAAGATGGAGCGAATTAGACGACGATTGGATTTTAACGCCTGCCTTAGCGTTGATTGTATTGGGCGTATTGGAGGATTATCTCTTCTCTGGCAGGACAGTATAGATGCCAGAGTTGTTAAAAGATCCAGATTTTTCATTCGTTGCCTTGTTACTGATTTTACGCTTCAGATTCAATGATATTTCACTGGGTTTTACGACAACCCGGATCACAGGGAACGACGTCACTCTTGGGAGTTGTTGTGTCGTCTTCGAAACTCTTCAGACTCTCCGTGGTGTTATATGGGAGATTTCAACGTCTATGTTTCATCTAACGGGCATCTAGGGGGTCGGCCTCTTGATCAACAGCTTATGGAGGATTTTGAGTACGCTCTATCTTCGAATGAGTTATTTGGAATGGGTTTCAGTGGTAACAAATTTACATGGACGAGTAATCCAAGAAACAATAGACGTATTCATGAACGTTTGGATAGAGTAGTTGCTAATCCAGCGTGGCTCGATATATTTGGGGGTGCCAAGGTGACGCATCTCACTACGGCTGTTTTTGATCACCTTCCTATCGACCTGTGCTGGAAACCAATGAAAAGGTCAGCCCCGCGTTTCCACTTTGAATCCATGTGACTACGCTATGATGATTGTAAGTCGTTTTTAAGGAAGAGCTGGGAAGAGTTAGATGGTAATGGTCTTGAAGGAAAACTAGCAGGCATGGGTTCACAGCTGAAAAAAATGGGATAAGGAGGGTTTTTGGAAATGTAAAAAAATTGTTGTTATTCGTGGTATAATTGAAGAGCTCCAACACAGTAGTAATGTCAACAAGTTTTTTGAGGAAATTGAGTTGTGTTAAAAGAACTCAATTGTCTTCTTAAAAATGAAGAATTTATGTTGAGGCAACGCTCGACGGTTCAATGGCTAAAAGAAGGGGATAAAAACACGAGTTTCTTCCATCGTCGTGCCTCGATCCAAAAAGCTCGCAACCAGCTGGAAGGTCTCGAAGATATGAACGACACTTAGCACATGGACATGGGTGATATTGCGAGTATACTCGATACTCATTCTCGGGACTTATTTTTGTCTCAGCATCCTACGGCTAATGACATGGCTCTGATGCTTTAATTTATCAAGCGAATCCTCTCGTCTGCTCAGTGCACTAAGCACTGAGCTTGACGCCCCTATGAGTTGTTTTAAGCTCCCCTTTTCTCTTTGTCATAAGCTTGAGATGCTAGATTGTAAACTTTTCTGGGGTACGCAACCAGATCAGAAAGGAGGACACTGGTGTTGGATTAGATGCCCTAGAGGGAATCTATATTTAGTATGAAGATTGTTTTGGCTAGAGTATTCATTTATTATTTATGGAGATATTTGATATATTGAAGTCCTTAGATTTCAATTGTTGTTTATCTTAAATATCTCTAGTCCATTATATTGATTAATAGGACGGTCACTATAGACTAGTATGCGGGTAGATTGATATGGAGATATCAAGTCTAACTATGGGTATGCGTTAGGAGTAATGGCAGACTGGATTGACCCACAACGAGAAGGCTACATTAGATTATGTCAATGTCACAAGTGCTAATGGTTTTGTAATCCTTATACTTGAAGTCACTAGATACTCTAGTTGTTAAATATCATATTTTGATATTATCGAACGCTACGCCGTAATTGGGTAACTATACAGATAGTTCGGGTATGATAGGAAGCAAGCTGAGAGATAGTAGTGATGTAGAGAGGATGTGTCCCTCCAACGTAATGGGAGTATATATCAACGGCGACTCGAGGGGTAGTGCTTATGGAATGTCAGGCCGGACTCAGATAAATCAGTATGGGATATTGATGTTATCTGCATGGATAAGCCTATTCCCAGGATCGAGAAACTATGGATTGGATATACGAGTGTGACAATTATGTCTCGTGTCCAATCCGGATATTGAGACAAAGGGATAGATACAACACGGTAACATTGGGCACATGGTTTGTCTGATCACTAACTTTTCTGTTAGTTGGGTGGTATAGATGTGTTGCTAGTCACCGCTCTATGTTTGTAATTGTTACTACCAACCAAGTAGAAACCTATGGGGTCACACACCTTATTGATTAAATTGGATTTGGATATTAGTTAGTATGAGTAATTAATAAAAAGGATCAAAACGCAACCACAAGCAAAGTTAGTAGGACTAATTTGCAATGTGAACTAATCCATTTATAGACATGACTAGTTTTGGGAGAAAATATGTAGTTAATAAGGAGTTATTAACTATATAAGGGAATCCTAGCTTATTATTTCCACACAAAAAGAGTCATTATTGTGAGAAATAACAAATCAAGAAGGGAGAGACAAGTAGGGCCATAACCCTACCCTTCCGCCCCCTCACTACCGTCGGCCACCTTGTGGCGCACGACCGCGTGCCTAATTTTGCATGATATCTTTATGCCTCCTTCTTTACGTAGATAGCACTGAGACGTGAAGAGGATTCCAACACACAATCCAATGTGTGGATACTCGTAAAGACGTGGACATCATTCTGCGTCGTGATCACTCTGACAAACAAGGTACACAATTCGTTTACTTTCATCATGTTATGAATGCTTTGTTGGGTTTTGACGTAGGAAACGCAGCAGAATAACAAAAATTAATCCTACTTCAAAGCCCACCACGGATCGTCAGGAGGAGACATCATAAAATGATAAGAGACATAGTTTTGCGTACCTTTTGATTTGTGAGATCACACGAAGAATGATGTCCTCGTCTCTACGGTTGATCCACGTTTAGAGGTGAGATCTGCTAGCTTGAACCCGGAGGAAGAGGGAAGAAGATCAAAGCAACAAGGACAAGAGGAGGTTTCGGCCTCCTCTTTGTGCCGTCGGGAAGGGGGGCGGACGCGCCTACGGCGTCAGCCTTAGGCTTGTCTTGCTCTCTCTCTCTCTCTCTCTCTCTCTCTCTCTCTCTCTCTCTTGTTCTCTCCCACTCTCTTTGTTATGTCTAATAACATTGAGTGGGAAGGAATCTAGAGCCTCCTTTATATACTCCAACAACTCCTTTTTGTTTCCATAAAGGTGTTTCTTAATTCTAGATGAACTAGAATTATTCCCTTCCTTGCAAATTAGTCCTACTAAGTTTGCAAGGTGTTGCACAATGATCCTTCTATTAATTAATTAATATTAATTAATCCCAAATCTAGCTCTACTATATTTGACGTGTGACCCGATAGGTTTCTATATAGTTGGTAGTAACTCTTACTAACATGGAGCGGTGTCTAGCAACACATCCATGCCACCCAACCAATAGAAATAGTCAGTGATCCCGACAAACCTCTTGTGCCCAATATATTATATTGCACTTTCCCTTTGTCTCCATATCCGGATTGGACACGAGACATAAATAGTCACACTCGTATATCCAATCCATAGTTCCACGATCCTGGGAATATGCTTATGCTATCAGATAATATCAATATCTCCATATTGATTTATCTGAGTCTGGCCAGACATTCAATAAGCCTAATCCCTCGAGTGGAGTGGATATTTACCCCCATTATGTGGGAGGGACAAATCCTATCTACATCACTACGATCTCTAAGCTTGCTTCCTATCATGCCCGATATCATCTTTATGATTACCCAGTTACGGTATAACGTTTGATAACATCAAAGCACAATATTTCACAACTAGAGTATCTAGTGACTTCAAGTCTAAGGATTGCAATTATATTAGCACTACAAGAAGCGATTGTGACTTGACATAATCTAATGTATCCTTCTCGTTGTGGGTCAATCCAGTATGCCATTACCCCTAATGCATACCCATGTGTTAGACTTGATATCTCCATATCAATCTACCCACATACTAGTCTATATTTGATCGTCCTATTAATCAATATAATGGACTAGAGATATTTAAGATAAACAACACATTGTATCTAAGGACTTCATTATATTAAAAATCACAATATATAATAAATGAATATTATAGCCAAAACAATGTTCATACTAAATATACGATTGCCTCTAGGGCATCTATTCCAACAGTCTCCCACTTGAACTAGAGCCAATGTAGCGCATCTCGTATGCCTATAGATCTGGCGTGCCCTTCATGCTTTCGCTGCGCAAGAGGTTTTGTGAGCGGATCTGAAACATTGTCATCCATTGGAATCTTGCACATCTTCACATTGCCTCGATCGATCATATCATGAATAAGATGTAATATTCGAAACCTAATGCAAGCTTCCAAACCGACAAAGATGACTGCAGATCACAGTCTGGATACGTGTTTTGCCTGAATGGAGGAGCTGTGAGCTGGAAGAGTTCCAAGCAAGGGACAGTTGCTGATTCTACAACATAAGCTGAGTACATTGCTACTGCAAAAGCAGCAAAAGAGGCAGTTTGGATAAAGAAGTTTATCACTGCGTTCGGTGTGGTCTCTAGCATCGTGGATCCCATAGAGTTGTATTGTGACAACTCCGGGGCGATCGCACAAGCCAAGGAACCAATATCACACCAGAAATCAAAGCATGTACTTAGGAGATTCCATCTTATTCGTGATATGATCGATCGAGGAGATGTGAAGATGTGCAAGATTCCAACGGATGACAATGTTTCAGATCCGCTCACAAAACCTCTTGCGCAGCGAAAGCATGAAGGGCACGCCAGATCTATAGGTATACGAGATGCGCCAGATTGGCTCTAGTGCAGTTGGGAGACTGTTGGAATAGATGCCCTAGAGGCAATCTTATATTTAGTATGAACATTGTTTTGGCTAGAATATTCATTTATTATATATTGTGATATTTAATATAATGAAGTCCTTAGATACAATGTGTTGTTTATCTTAAATATCCCTAGTCCACTATATTGATTAATAGGACGATCAAATATAGACTAATATGTGGGTAGATTCATATGGAGATATCAAGTCTAACACATGGGTATGCATTAGGAGTAATGGCATACTGGATTGACCCACAATGAGAATGATACATTAGATTATGTCAAGTTACAATCGCTTCTCGTAGTGCTAATATAATTGCAATCCTTAGACTTGAAGTTACTAGATACTCTAGTTGTGAAATATCGTGCTTTGATGTTATCAAACGTTACACCGTAACTGGGTAATCATAAAGTAGGCTATCGGGCATGATATGAAGCAAGCTTAGAGGTCGTAGTGATGTAGATAGGATTTGTCCCTCCCACATAATGGGAGTAAATATCCACGGCCACTCGATGGATGAGGCTTATTGAATGTCTGGCCAGACTCAGATAAATCAATATGGAGATATTGATGTTATCTGATAGCATAAGCAGATTCCCAGGATCGAGGAACTATTGATTGGATATACGAGTGTGACTATTTATGTCTCGTGTCCAATCCGGATATAGAGACAAAGGGAAAGTGCAATATAAGATATTGGGCACAAGAGGTTTGTTGGGATCACTGACTATTTCTATTAGTTGGGTGGCATGGATGTGTTGCTAGACGCCGCTCCATGTTAGTAATAAGTTACTACCAACTAAGTAGAAATCTATGGGGTCACACGTCAAATAAAGTAGAAATAGGTTTGGGATTAATTAATATGATTAATTAATAAGAAGGATCATTGTGAAACACCTTGCAAATTTAGTAGGACTAATTTGCAAGGAAGGGACTAATCCAAGTGTATGGTGAACTAGGAAGGACATTTATGAAACAACAAGGAGTTGTTGGAGTATATAAAGGAGGCTCTTGCTTCCTTCCCACTAATTGTGATTTTTTATTAGACACAACACAAAAGAGAGTGGGAGAGAACAAAAGAGAGAGAGCAAGACAAGCCTAGGCCGACCACCCTGGGCCGTCCGCCCCTCTCCCGTCGGCGCCAAAGGAGGGCCGAACCCCTCCTTGTCCTTGTTGCTTTGATTCCTCTTCCCTCTTCCTCCGGTTCAAGCTAGCACTTGTTGAAGGAAGAATCTAGATCTCACCTCTAGACGTGGATCAACCGTAAAGACGAGGACATCATTCTTCGTGTGATCTCACAAACCAAAAGGTACACAATACTATGTCTTTTATCATGTTATGATGTCTCCTCCTGACGATCCGTGGTGGGCTTTGAATTAGGATTAATTTTTGTTATTCCGATGCGTTACCTACGTCAAAACCCAACAGCAACAATGGCTTCTCCCCTCTACACGGTGTCCTCTGCGCATGAGGCGGAGATCTGAGATTGGTGACGTTCTTCGCCAGATTGGAGCACATGAGTTCGCCAGTTTTGGCATGTCAGGGCCAAACAAATCTATTTGGCTAGATACTAACCCTTCTTGGGCCCTTATGCTTCTACAGAATGATGTAATCGGGACAGAAAGTCCCCATCCGTTTCATTATTAGAAGCAGTTTTTTTCTCCTAAAAAAATGCAGTGTGGGAGTCCCATGGGGATTCATTAACTTGGGAGAGTATTTCAGTGTCCGATTGGCTCAATAAATAATTTTAAGCAGTTCTATGTATACCAACATAAATATTCTGGTAACATTCCAAATCACCTAAATATCATCTACAATGCCCACCTCTATCTAACTCTATCTAAAAAAAATTACATCTGTTTCTTCTCTAAGTTCATGTTTTGACATTTTACTTGTTACAATTTATAAATTTAAATGCTGTTTGATATGGTCGAAAACCAACAAGAAATAAGAACAATGCAAAGCATAACTTAAACATGAGAAGAAAAAGAAAAAGGAGCAATGAAATGTGTGTAAATCAATATTTGACATCAAACTAATTTTTTAAAGCCTTATATGGCATCAGCAATCAATATGGGTTTGGAGAACGTCTCCGACAATAGCAGTTTCATTCTCCACTCAAGTCAGATAGTGAGAACGGCTTAGGCCTTGCTAACCGCTAATGTGTGTTATATCTTCAAAAAGTACTCGCTGCATTCTTCAAAGAATAAGAAGATATTGAAGAAAATGAGGGAGAAAGAGTTGAAAAGTTACAGTGCTAATTTTGGATACTCAATATTTCCTTTTATAATGGTGAAGATATCTATTTAAAAAGGCACAAATCGAATAATCACAACTATTTGTGGACGATGAAGATACACGCCCAAAAATGCATGAACTGAATAGTCACATTTACATTTTAAATTACAATTTTAATTTGAATAGTCACAAATTTAAATATGTAAGTATGTCAATTTTTCAAGGGCAATTTTAAAAATTAAGTAGAATACTAAAACACACTCCCACTTTTAGAGAATAGTATAGACTCGCCGCGTCACTTTGACCTGACCTAGTGATTTGGATAGAAAAATGGTGTAATTTTTTTTTATCAAATTTTGATGGTTATGTAGATTAACTTTTACTCTGCAAAACCATAGAGCAAAACCGACAAAATTACATCGTTTTACTATCTAAATCACACGGTCAAAATGACCCGGTTACGAGTTAAAAGTCCATGTGAACTTAGAGAAGAAACGAATGTAAAATAAAATATTGATCAATGTAACAAATGTGACAAGTTAGGAGATTTTTTTGAGAGAAAATGTTTTACCGTGAACCGAGTTTGAACCCAGAACCTTGTGCAGAGATTTCTAACACTGTACCACTGGAGCTATTATCCTAACTGCCAAGTTAGAAGATTTTTGGGACATATTTGAATTATTTTAAATTTAGTTAGCAAATAAAATAAATTTGATTATCAAACTAGGTCCGGTCGGATGAGCGCGGTGATGAATCCGATTGGTTAAGTCACGTGGGTCTTCCCCTTTACATGCTTTGACTTTCCTGTTGAGTGCATGTTCTATTTTTATTGGATTAGTGAGGGGGATTTAAGTTAAATTTAAATCTCTAGTTATTTAATTATATTTACTTATTGAAGTTTTTACACCGCGCGCCATTCAAGGGCCGTCCAAACATTAGGAAGGTACGATAAAAAAAATATTATAATTATAAACACGATATGTAATTACAAAGCGGTGCTTATGAGTAGTAATGAGATAACATTAGAAAATTTATGTGAGAAGTCAATTGTGGCAGAGTTCCAAATACAAATTTAGAGGTGGATTAAGGAACTTGATGTTATAAGTGTTAAATTACAAAAATCAAATAAAATTAGAGTATACGTTTAATTTGAAAGTCAAGTGGGAGCTATGGTACAAATTTCCGTGGGACTAAATCGATAAAACTACACATACATAGGGTAAAACAAGAATTAGAGTAGAGCGGGGGTCATGGCCTCTACATGTATGGTTGGGGCTCCGCCTTTGCTCGTACTTGAACTCATGGTGAAAATAGGGCCGATCAGCAGGTAAAATAGACCCAGCCCGGTCCCCATACCACCGGACAAGCCCCGTACCAGGACTCCACATCCTAGGCCTCAGACCGCCCCCTACCCTTCCCAGCCCTCCTTCGAACCCCCCCCCCCCCAAATACACCAACGGCCATTGGTATTTTTGACCATTTAACCATCAAATTTTCAAAAACGGTTAGTTTGAAGGGTAATTTGGCGAACCCCATTTTTTTAAACAACATTTTTGCCCCCCCCCCCAACTGTCATAAAGCTACTAGTTTTTTAGGTAATTTTGAAAGAAAAATAAAAGCATATTCTACCCCCGTCCCTACATTTTACTATTAATATGACTTCACATCCTTCTCTCATTTCATTCCAAGTTTCCAACTACTAAACCCCCACAATTTGTTACTCTCTGCTATCATGTCTCAACGTCTGTCAAACATGTGTTCAAGTCCAGTTTGGGAATATTTACGTTAATATATGAGTTGCAGGATGATGAAGTAGCAAAATGAGCATTAGCGGAAGCAGGCCAAGATGGTTGCGAAAGCTTAGTAGCGGAATAAGGCCAATGTGGTTGTGAAGTCCAAGACGATCTGACAAACCGAGATTGACAATCATGTCTCATATGGCACACTCCCGTGTCCTTGATGTGACCTGTCATGTATGATGTGGCACACCCATGTGCCTAATCATCCATTACCTACTATTCCCCCCTCAAACTCAAGGCATATGGAATATAACTAGAGTTTGAAAGAGAGAGGGATTGGAAAAAAACAAAACCGAGCGAAGAACCGAGCCAAGATCGAGAAACCGTGCTGATGACGAAACAGGCAAACCTGGACGACAGTTTATAGACATATCAAGGTCATAACAAGAACGACAGTTTACTGACATGTCAAGTTCAAATATTTGAATGACAGTTCATAGACACGTCAATGTCAAAATCGGAACAATAGTTTACTGACATGTCAAGATCTGATCGAGACGGTTAGGGACATATCAGGTCCAATCCATAACCGAAGCTATACAGTATAACGAAATATTAAGGTCAAAGACGAATTGAAATACTTCACTTCGGAGTGAACTGAAACCATACAGTTTAACGAAATGTTGAGGTTGAATTGAGACAGTTTAACGACATATCGATTGAAGTATCATGAGATCTAGTACCGGAACCAAAGGAAGTGTGAGCTGAGACGAAGCGCCAAAACGGATCATGAACGAGGGGTATGGAAACCCTAAAGAACCAAGTACCGGTCTGAGGAGTTTGAATCTAGAAAAACATACCACTGAAAGGGCTTCATAATGCCAAAAAATCTTGGTAACCGGTGTGTTCCAGTTTAAATCTAGAGAAGAAACGAGCAGAATTTGCCAGAAAAAGTTGATGACAGAACAAAATAGGAGCTGGAACGTGTGGAAGCTAAAATCTGAGCTGGAAAGGAAGCCTGGACGGAAGCTAAATTTTTTATCTTGGCTCGCTAAAAAACCAAAAGGAAATCATCTCGCTTCGAGCTACACATAAGTCGACATGAATCCGAGGGTTGGACGCGGCTAGGGCGAGCCTTACCAGAGCAGCAACTCACGCGGAAGTTGTGAGCCGTGAGTGGGAACTTATCCATACTGAGCCAGATGCGTTAAAGGATATGGATGGGGCGTGAGGAGAGTGGAGCGTGGTGCCGGCGACACTGGAACTTTTGCACTGAGCGTGAGGGCACGTACATCATCCGATCTCCGTGAAATTTTGGTGGGTGGCTCGGAATCTCATTCTGAGGTGAGACAATATCGTAAGAAAAGGATGGTCGAAAAGAAACAATCTGATGGTTCCTATGGTTGAATGAAGAGGTAGAACAGAGACTAAATCGAACAGAAAAAGGCTAACCAAGAATAGCGGGAGGCTAGGCGGTGTGCCGTTCGCCAGAGGCAGAAGCGTGTTTTGGGTTACCAAGAGCGTAGATGTTCTGATACCATGTTAAGAATTATGGGGTTCCACCTTAAAACCAATTGGTAATGAGAGAAGTAGTCCAAGTAACTTATTAGGCACAGGCGAACCAGACCGAGTCCCAATGTGAGACAAATAACAAATAACGATTCTCAACACACCCCTCACGCGCAGCTTGCGAAACAAACAGGCAAGATCCGATTCGAATCAGAAGCAGGCTTTGACACCATGTTAGATTTTTAGATATGAGAAACTATAATATTGAAAGTGTATAGAGTATGTACAACAGGAGACCTATAAATAGGCGAAGCTGACTTGTTGATTACTCAACCCTAAACTAGGAAACATTATGAAATAACCTAAATCGGGAAACCAAATAACCCTGATTACATTAGTACTAAAATAATGCTAACATACTTGGAAACCAAATATTACGAGATAACATACTATCTCTAACAACATTATGAGTTTGTAGGGCTCAGGGAGGGACTCCATCTTGCGGTGGACCTTGTTTACTGAAGATCTGTTTGGAGACGAACTCCATCGTAGCGGTATGGTTATTGCAGAAGGCAGTTTCAACGGAGATGGGATCAGAAATTAAGAATCGGAGTTGGTCCCTTCCGTTTCTGCCTGTGGGGAGCTCGCGAGATCTATGGAAGCGTGCCAGCTATCCCACACGCGTCGGTTGTGTAACAAGCTGAGGCACAAATTCGCAAAGAAGTTCTTTAATTCTAATGTTATTGCTGATTTTACTCAACTGTCCTATTGGGCGAGGATATAACAGACTTTAGAAGCTTTGGGCTTTTGAGCCACAACATTAATACTACAATTGCTAGTTCTTAATAATAAAAACACACTCACACACTAGGTATTAGTCATGCTTACCCTAAAAAAGGTATTAGTCATGTTTAGTTATATACATACGCGAAGCCGTGAACGTTATAGTGTCATAAAGGAGAAATTTTTCAGTCCTCCAAAAGAGCACACTACTAGAAATGAGCACAAAAATGGCAAAGACATGCCAAAAATTGCGCGAAAAGAGAACATTTTGCCGTTTCTTGTGTATAAAACGGCGAAATATTATATTCTCGCTTAAAATAGTCTTATGAGGCGACAAAATTATGGCCCGTATTTAGTTTTGCTTAAACGTCAAGAGATCAGTTAAAAAGGACGCGATACTTTATTGCCGTTAGTACTTTCATTATAGACGGCGATAATATTTGACTAACGGCGCCTTTTTATTAGCCCGGTATATAATAGTTAACAGAAATGGCGAAGATAAGTTCACGCCGTTAATTACTATCATATACGACGAGTTATCTCGCCGTAAATGTTATTTTTTACGCGTGTCACTATGCCGAAATTGTTTGATTTGTCCGCCAATTTTTGGGGCAAAAATTTGCATACCCCGCGCACAGAAAGAAGGTAAATAGACCTAGTGAGAGGGAAAGGATACTTTGGTGGCTAACGAGGGTTCGAAGGCAACTTCGGTGGTTCATGCAACTTTGTTGGTTCAGGCGAAGGGTTCAGGCGACTTCGGTGTCTCCCGACACGTTTCCGGCCGTATGAGTTTTTCTTCTCTTATTCTCTTCATTGTACTTGTCTATGGTTGATTAGCGTACAAAACCTTTAGGTTTCAAACGGCTTTCTTCTTTTCGAAGTATGAGACTATTAATTTGCCAATTTGTTCAACAATTGGATTTGCAGTTACCTGTCTAGGGTTAATACGCTTATGAGACTGATTAATCTGTAGAAAATCTTTTGTGATTTCATAATCCCTCTTCCTTGGGTGTACAATGTACATTGCAACCCTAGTTTGGTGTGTTTGGATGATTGTTCACTGAAAGTTTGGTTTGTTAAAGTTTTGTTTGTTTGTTAAAAGGGTATTTTAAGGGTGGGCTTTCGGGTCTGTTCTAAAATTTTGAACACTAATATGTGCTGAAGTTCATTGTAGTAATTCTTATATATGTGCTTAAGTTAATTTTAGTAATGCTTATAATATGTGCTTGTATAACTGATGTATGAAGTTTTCTTCACATTTATTTTAGTTGAATTCTCGATGGTTAAGAGTTGGATACATATTACCCCAAGGTGTATTCCGGCTTATGTTGATGGTTGTGACAAGTTCTTAGACTTTGCGTACATGGGCATGGATGTTGGGTCACAAATATGTTGCCCTTGTAAAAAAATTCTGAACCGGTTTTACGAGACCAAAAGTGTAGTTAGAGGTCATATAATATGTAATGGATTCCAGCCTAATTATCTGCAATGGATTTATCATGGAGAACCATATGAACTAGGTGAAACTGAGTTGGGTAAAGAAACAGTTGGGGGAGATAACATGATTGATATGGTACGTGATGCATTACGAGTCCGATCGAGATTTTAATAGCTCCAATGAGACACTTTCATCGTGTGACGACGAAACTGTAAACTCCTTAAAATACTGGAACAAGATGAGAGTGTGTTGTATCCAGGATGTAAGAATTTTACCGCATTGTCATTCGTAGTTAGAATGCTGCACATCAAAGTCTTATATAACCTGCCAAACGTATGCTTCGATGTTATGATTCAACTATTCAAAGAGGCGCTCCCTAAGGAGGATATGTTACCCAATTCATACTATGAAGCAAATAAGTTGAAGGATTCCTTAGGGTTTACCTACATAAATTATGACGCTTGCCCTGAAAACTGCATGTTATACTGGAAAGAGAAAGCACATTTGGAGAAATGTGTTTTTTGTGGAGAAGATAGGTATAAACCAATTCCGCAGGGGGATGACCTAGATGGGACCACTCCGGCTACCAAGATTCCTCGCAAACAAATGATCAAACGATTGTTTATGTCCTCTAAAACCGCAAAGTCAATGGTATGGCATGACAAAGGACGTACTAAAGATGGCATACTTAGGCATCCAACTGACTCCTTAGCATGGAAAATTTTTGATGAAAAGTACCATAAATTCGCTAGTGATCCTCTCAATGTAAGATTGGGCTTGGCATCAGATGGATTTAATCCATTCAGGACGATGACCATTGCTCATAGTACATGGCCAGTATTGTTGACACAATTTAACTCGGAGCCGTGGATATGTACGGGGCAAGGTAATATGATTTTTTTTATCCTTATTGATGGACCTAAGGCGCTTGGAAACAATATAGACGTTTACCTGCAACCCTTAATAGATGATCTAAATGATTTCTAGCATCAAGGTGTACGCACATTTGATGCAGCAACTGGTGAAATGTTCACATTACGTGCATATCTTATGTGGACTGTAAACGACTTTCCAGCATACGCGAATTTGTCTGGATGGAGTACGAAAGGAGAATTAGCATGTCCTCCTTGCAATAAAGACACTCACCATCGATGGTTAAAATATGGTAGAAAGCACGCTATGGGGGTAATCGTCGTTTCATGCCTACTGCCCACAACTTCCGTAAAGATAAAAGTTTTGATGGGACAGAAGAAGACGGAGAGGCCCCGCCACTGCTATTTGGAGAAGAATTTTTCATACAAGTAGAGCGTATTGAGAAAAAATATGGAGAGCGAGGGGTAGATGGAGATTCTGTGATTAATCGAAAGAGAAGGAGGGACCCTGTTGAGGCTGGAGTTGGTGTACCCATTCATAATTGGAAGAAGAGGAGTATTTTCTGCGAATTGCCTTATTGGAAAGACAATTTAATACGCTACAATCTCAACGTTATGCATATAGAGAAAAATGTGTGTGATAGTATTCTCAACACCATACTCGATATAGGGAAAAAAAGTAAAGACAATTTGAATGCTCGTCTTGACATGGAGGATATGGGTATACGAGGGTCACTTCATCAACAAATTGCGGGCAAAGGAAAAGTTGTGTTACCCCCTGCATCATTCACCATGAGCAAAAGCCAGAAAGAGATGTTTTGCAGTGTGTTGAAAGATGTTAACGTACCTGATGGTTATTCATCAAACATATCACGACGTGTATCCATGAAGGACAGGACAATGATGGGTTTAAAGAGTCACGATTGCCATATTCTAATGCATCAGTTTTTGCCCATTGCTGTGAGAAGGACACTTCCGAAGAATTTCTTCAGGCAATTGTGTTCAAAGTCACTTGATCCGGCTAATTTACTTCAGTTACAGCAGAAAGTAACACTGACTCTCTGTCATCTTGATAAAATTTTTCCGCGGTCCTTTCTGGATATCATGTTACATCTCCTTATCCACTTAGCTTACGAGGCGACAATTGCTGACCCTGTAACATATCGGTGGATGTACCATGTTGAAAGGTATAAGTAACTAACTATAACAAGATGTAAATTGAATATTAAATGTGTGGTTCATATAATATATACCATGCAACAATTGTATTGCAGGTATTTGCTGACTCTAAAAAAATATGTACGCAATCGGAGTCGTCCAGAAGCTTTCATAGCAGAGGGATACCTACTTGAAGAACGCTTAACGTTTTGTTTAAGATATTTGGATGACGATGTTGAAACCAAACTTAGAATTCCGAGTCGCAATGAAAACAGTGAATTTGGTCATCATTTGGGTGCAGGGAGGACTATACATCTAGATCCAATCATGCTGGAGCAAGCGCATAGATATGTGTTAGTGAATTCAGAATCAATTGACCTTTACCGAGAGTAAGTCTTCCATCTAAGTGTAACCGATGTGAGTTTCCAATTTTTTTCCCTAGAAGTCTAATCTAATTTCTTTCAAAACTGCAGCGAACACAAAGCGCGTATCAAAAGGGAAACCCCTCTATTATCGGGATGGGACCTGGCTAAATTACACAATGAGAAGTTCTCAACATGGTTAAGAGACCATGTAATTTAAACATTTAACGTTAATTAAATAAAAAAAGACTGCAGTTGCAATGATATTTGGATATGAATCCTCTGAAAAATGTAGGTGCAAAGCGTAGGCGGGAATGAAGTATCCGGTGAAGTCCTAAATCTTTCACAAAGACCTTCGGAATGGGCAATTAGATATTCCGGATATGTAATAAATGGTTTCAAATTTCAGACCAAACGACGTGAACTCAGGAGGAAGACTCAAAACAGTGGGGTTTGGATTAGTGCGTCAACTGATAGCTACGTTAGTCGAGCAAATAGGAGACCCGCTACTGGTGATGTACCATATTACGGTGCTTTGAAGGATGTTATTGAGCTGTGATATACTGATGGTAATAGTTTTTTTTGTTCAAGTGCGACTGGGTTGACAATCGTTATGGCATGAAAGAGGACGAGTTCAAGTTCACCTTGGTTAATTTTAGGCATCTACTGTATAAGGATAACACTGTGTCAGCTGAACCATTTGTACTTGCCTCGCAATCTCAACAAGTTTGGTATGTGACGGATCCAGTTGATAAAGATTGGAGTGTTGCTGTGAAGATGGTGCCTAGAGGCAACTACGATTTGCCGGTGACTTGTGCACAAGCAGAGCCATACTGTGATCAACAGATAGTAGAATATGGTACAGATGACACTAAGTGAGTTAGAGGAGATATGGAGGTAGTTGAAGTTGATTATGAACCAACATTCGTTTCAGAAGACATCCCCGAAAATCTAGATGACATCCCCATTGATGATGGGGTAAACAAAGATGGTTTTGAGGATGATGACAACTTCCACGACGACGATGGTGGTGATGATACTGATCATGACGATGATGACGATTGTGACTATGATGTCAATAATGATTAGTTTGACCTTATTATTTGGTATGTAACGAATTAACTAGTCTACGGTATCCTTTTTTTATGGATTATTGTTATTTGTGTAACTTCAATAGAACAAAAGGACCATTTCATGAAATTACAGGATTTTTCGTGTCGTGTCATTTGTGGATTGTGTTTGACTCTCTATCTGACCATCTCGGCACTTGGCCAACCAATTTTCAATAAGTGTGCATTAGTTTTCACTCTATGATTGAATGCAAATGACTTTGCTGGATGTATTATGTTAATAATTAAGTAGTTTCTTATTTTCAGGATATCATGGTAGCGAGGAAGCCTAAACAGTTTTGCGCTCGCTCTATGTTTGATGTCGTAGAAGATGGTTCCACTACCCCTAATCTAGAAGTCGATGCATGGCCTCAACGTCACCCTCCATCAACACCTGATGTTCACCACAAGACTCCACACAGTGCATCAACACCACAAGAAGGCGGTTCAGGTAAACTGGTTAATTTTGGTTTCTCTGAATTTATTCCCTTCTATTTATATGGTGATGTTTTGCATAACTTGTGAACGACTAGGAGGGTCTTCTAATCAATCAAATGGAGCAAAAAGCATGGAGAAGACGGTCCATCTACACTGAATTCACCAAGTGTACCACATGACTCTCGCCCTGCACCATCCCATGAGACGCCCTCACCAAATGCTTCAACCCCAGAAGATGGTGGTTCAGGTAAATTCTTGACGTTTGGTTGCATAAATTTATTCTTTCTTACATATTACGAAGCACCGTGACATTACTTCTTAACAACTAGGAGGTTCTAATAATCAACCAAATGCTACAAGGATCGTTCTAAGTTCAGGTAAAGTCGCGACGTCTGCCGACGTTCGTCTGAATTTCTCTGTTGTTATTACTTAATTATGCAACTCGTAAATATATGTACTTTTCATTTTTAGTGACAACTAGGAGGACCATCAACTTCTGGAAGACAAAGGAAAAGGAAAGCTAGAGGAACTTCTAAACCATTCAAGGATTGGGGAACATGGTTTAAAATTCCCCTCCAGTTCAACGAATATAATGTGCCATTAGAGGATTAGAGAAGTGTGTTTCAGATTCAGCTGGGGCATCTTGCAAGGAAGGAAGAACTGCTGCCCCTAGTATACACAGATTGGCGGTATCTAGAACCAGCGTTTACAGTAATGCAGAAAGAGATGTGGGATCTCATAAAGGTGGTAAAATTTACCCTTTATATTTGCCTATTATATTTGCAAAATTATACAAATTAATGAAGTGTTTTGTAATTGTACGAGAAAAATGCTAACATTATTGAGGAATACAAAGAAGTTTGCATGAGAGATCTTGGGCGAAAATGGTCGAACTGGAAGCACGCACTAAAGAAGGAATACTATGAACCATTTAAAGAAATGCCTGAACTGTTAGCCATATGTCCGCCACTGGTGGAACCAAGACAATGGCCGATATTGGTCAAATATTGGAAGATGGAAGGAAGTTGAGGTACTCTGTCATCTTGGTTCTGTCGTATTATTATTATTATTATTATTATTATTATTATTATTATTATTATTATTATTATTATTATTATTATTATTATTATTATTATTATTATTATTATTATTATTATTATTATTATTATTGTTGTTGTTGTTGTTGTTGTTGTTGTTGTTGTTATTATTATTATTATTACTATTATTATTAATATTACTGCATTAATATCAATGATAAAATTGAGATTTTCAATTTTGTTAGTCAGTACGTTATTTATCCCCGATATTGCTCGTGTTCGTGACTCCTGCTTCTATGTTCTTCTTAGGCTAGGAGTCAACATAATAAGGTCAATAGAAGCAAGCAAAAGAGCATTCATAGAAGTGGAAGGAAAGCCCAAATGCAAGTGCGAGAAGAGGTATTTTCGACATTCACTGCTTTGTGTAATTAAGTTATATTTTATTGATTGACGTGACAGTTCCAAGCTCTAGTCGGCATCGATTGGCTATTTCAGCTGAAGAACCAGGGGAAAGACTTTGATCGTCCAGCAGTCTACATGAGAACATACTCGAATGATCCAGAGGCTGCTGAAAACATTGTGCGTGTTTCCCGGCGACACTTAGTTATTATACGAGTATTTGAGTTTGTATATATAATTTCTAAATGACATGCACGAACGAAAGTTTCATATGTTAACGGTTACGGTTCGTCTTGCAGGTGAAGTTGACTGAGAAGCTCCAGCCACCTGAAGGTTGTGAAGTACCTGTCGATGAGCATAGAGAATCAGTGTTCGAAGAAGTTTTGGGGCCAGACAACAGAGGTCGTATGCGAATAATGGGCATTGGACTTTGTCCGGAGAAAAGTTAAGGGCCGGAGGAGCAGTTTTGAAGATGGTACTATGCGTGAGAGGCTGCGTGAAGAGCTGCAACAGGAGATGCAAAAAAAATTGCAGAGCAGGTGCAACGACAGGTACAACAACATGTACAACGAGCGTTACTTCAAATGACCCAAGCTGGTACTATGCCACCTGTCAACCTTGGTCAGAATGGTGGAGTAGGTTCTTCTCCATCGCCTGCTGAGAAGGTAGCACCATCACTTGCTAATGGAAGGCGCCGGCCTCCCTCACCTGCTCATCAAAATGTCCGGCCTCCATTGCCTGCTGAAGTTGTTTTTCCAGCGCCTGCTCAAGATGCCATCGGCTCGTCATCCTTAATAACAAAATATGTCCTAGCACAATATTACCTTTCCTAAATGTTTTTCTTTAAAAGAAAAATGTCACCCCTGTGGTGTTGTATGGCGGACCAAACAAAAGCGTTGTGGCGAAAGGGAATTTGATTTCCGGGTTAGGAAAAAAAGTGGTACAGGGAATAACATTGGGCAAAGAGTACCTTGAAATTTGGGTTAAGCAGGTGACAAGGCCAGAAGAAGATATCGGTTTTATTAAAATGGACGGTGTGAAGAAATGGGAAGACGCTTTGAACAAGACAATACCGTGGCCTCGTAGTCTTGTAAGTATATATGCTTACCGGTTTGTTAATGAGGTTTAGCTATTTTTAAGCCACAACATACCTTTTTGATAAATTTGTAAATATTGCATCTTAAAAAGGTGGCAACGGCATAGTATGCTGCTCGTTCTAAGCTGGCAGTGGACATAACACACACACACACACACATATATAATTTTTATATATATAGGTAAGCTTTCTTATTCTATGTTTTTTGTAGTCATTTAATTTTGTGTGTTAGTTGTTCAATTTTGATGAATAGGCTAATTCGCTGCGTGATAGCCGATAAAATAGTTAGTATTTATTCATACTTGCTTCTGTTTAGTTTTACCCCTCATGGTTCAATATTGAGCTTCCCTTCACGCTATCCATGTTCTCTTCTTCAAACACTTTTTCCAGGGTATTGGACTGATAATTATCAAGTTTTGTATTTTTTTTGTGCTAGTCACAAGGTTTTACGAACCCTGCACATTGAAATAGCTACCTAACCATCATCTCAGAATAAATGTCAAGGCACTTGTATTTGTTGTCTGAGAAATAAACTTGGTTTCTTTGATTTCTTTCGAAAAAATGACGTAAAATACCTCAACTGTGTACAGTTAGGGTCAGCTGCTCAGTTGTATTGTCCGTATACTTATGATGCTACTGTTATCTTTGCTTAGGGCTATCCAGGCTTTTGGCACGTGCACGTTAGCGTGACCGTTTTGTCCCAGCACACCTATGTGAAGGAGGAGCGCGCTTTTTGAAGACACTTTGTCGCACTATAGGGATACAGATAGAGGTACCACATTGGGTATACTTGGAAATAGCTAGCGCAAAAGTCCCAGAGCATAGATTTTTTGGTACAGGTTTACAGAGAACTCTTTGGTTTTACAGTTTTTGAAATGTGTTTTCTCTGCAAAGTTAAAGTTTAGTAGATGGTTGTGCCATGCATGTGCTTGATTTGTTGATGTGTTTGATTGTTGGATTGTGCCAAAAAGGCTATAGGTTAGATATGTGTGATTGTTGGATTGCGCCTACAAGGCTACATGCTGGATTACTTCAGTAGTAAAATGCACAAGTTGCAGGGTGTGTACGAGAGAATCCTTCGAGGAGGATTCAATATACACCGAGAGCAGGGGATAAGAAGAACACAAGAAGAGTAGAGTTGTGTGTAGGGAGAGAATAAGGCAATGGAAACTGTATGAGAGAGAGACAGAATTTTGGCAGAGCTTCCGCGTAGTTCAGGTGGTTCGTGTTTTTTGTAAGGAAGGGTTAACGATCCTATATATAGTGGAGAATATGACCGTTGTAGTGGGTTAATGCGCCCATTAATGGAGACTTAATTAGCTTAACCACAACGGCACGTTCGTCCGCATATATAGGGACCGTTACGCACTTCGTCCGCGTATACCGGAACCGTTATGAGGTTGATCGGGTTTATGGAGCTCGTGCCATAAATCTCTCAAAGCAGTTACCAAAGGTCGCGCGCGGGCTTGGTTGTCGCTCGCGCGCGACAGGGCTTACTCTAGCCTCCAAACCACTAAGTCCCTACAAGTCCCGTGCGGTGGTATGCGAGGGCCCTGTCTCGCAGCCCCCACGTGGATCAGCGCGGGTGGTGATCCAGTGTGTGTGGAGCACAGCTAGGTGTGCTGGATGATCGCCACTTGGCTAAGATTTTTCTGTCTGGAAAGCACTACCTACATTAGCCCCCTTTTTGCACGTGGAGACGCCTAGCCGGATAGGCTTCAATGCGCAAAAATCAGTGCACGCGTCGTTGCCACGCACCAATTCAAATACACGCAAAATCAACCCCGTGCGTGCCATTATGACCTAGTATCCCTAGAGTCGTGTCGTCTGTTCCATTAGGGTTTTAAGCATGACGTCAGTATCAACCTGTGATTGCGCGATTCGACGGTGACGGTTGCGATTCGACCATTGAAAGGATGCGACTCTTCAGTGTTTTTCAATAAATACTCCATGCCTTCCATTGTTACTGAGTATTGCTTCTCTCTCTAAGGTGAATGTTATCTGAGACCCTGCAAGAGCAGATACAGATAATCAATCATCAGTTCTTTCTCGCCAACTGTCTTCTTCAACTTGCTTCATCAAAACAAGGTTGGCTTTGCTCAATTTCATTAATGTATTCCATATCCTTTGAACTATCTTGAATCTGAAATGTTGAGTCAAGATCCCTGAATGTGCTTTGGTTGGTAATTGTTTTTGAGTGATGAAAGACAAAAGACAGAGACAAAAGACAAAAGGCTAAGACATAATCAGCAAAGCATTTCAGTTATCTCAAGGCCTTGAGATTGACTGAACTTCAAAGAGTTGAGTTATTTTATTATGCTATATGTTCTGACAATTCTGTGTTGCAGATTGAATATCTGATTATGCAAATCAGTGGTTTACTGCATATACTTTTGGCTTATACTATTTATATATCTAACACAATTGCAGATGATCAGAACAGGAAGAATCAAAGTTATCTGGGTTTAACTTTGAAATTCTGTGATGCAGGATCAGAGCTCCAAGGCCTTGAGATGTGCCTTGAGCTGCTGACAGTTTTTACAGAACTTAGTTGATTCTTTCTTGCAGGTTGTGATTCTTAGTATTGTGATTATTTACTTACTTCTAAGTGTCTTAAACTTGTTTTTCATGATTCATATGTTTTAGGAGATATACTGGTTATTTTTCTAAGTTTGTTAAACAGTTTTATCAGAAACTGTATAACCAAACAGTCATAGTACTGTTAGCTTTATGGATATTGTTGTTGCTGTGTTTCAATGCTGTTGCAGGGTTGTTAAACGTGCAGGAGCAATCTCAAAAAACTCCAACGGATATCCACTTGAAGCTGTTTGAATTTCAGTTAAAAACATAAGGAGGATTTGTAGGAACTGAGATCCTAAAATCTCTCAATCAGTTGCAGTTGTGGATAAAAGAGACTGGTTTGAATTTTGAAGGTGAGACAGGCTTGTAGAATACTCTGAGAGGTGTGACAAAATCTTGGGAGATCATTCATTCAAACACACAATCATTCAAGCTTCATTCCAGATTCTTGAAGATCAAATCAATCCAGTTTTCCAGAAGAACACTTCCAGGCTTAAAACAGCTTATCTTCATACTGTGTTCTTCACTTGTACTTCTATCTGTGTATCTCTAGATTATCTTAAACCTCACTTAACCTAGTGGTTGGTTGTTCAAGTTAACAACAAGAGGTTCTTGTTAGCTCAACATTTAGTAGCTGGAACTAGATAGGTTTGGAACCACAAGCTGTATAGGTGTAAGGGAAATCACTTAGGCTTGAAGATCTAGGGCTGTTTCTGTGTGAGTAATAAGAAGTGTTTGCCCAATCCTGATGAGATTAGATCCCTCAGGCAGAGATTAGGTCCATTGGGACTGAACTCTATAAATTACTTTGTGTTCTTTACTTTTCAGTTTGATTATTATCTGCTGCACACAACTCAAATCAAACTAGGGTTTAAAAGCTTTTTAGAATTGTTCACAACTCAAGGCCTTGAAGCTTACTATTTTGCCTTTGTAAGTTTCAGACAGTTTATTAAAATCTCAAGGCCTTGAGATTTAAGTTTCACACAAAGTCTTTCTGTTAAACTTTAAGTTTTGCAAAAAGTTTCCATACTCGATTCAACCCCCCCCCCTTCTAGAGTATTTAGGTCCTGTATTTAGTCTACTGTGCACAAGAGAATCCGGCGGGGAGAACTCTGTGTACACCGTAAGTAGAGGATCAGAGATAGCACAGGAAGAGTTGGGTTGTGTGTAGGGAGAGAGTAAGGCAGTAGTAATGTCTGAGAGAGAGAGAGACAGAGGTTTGGCAGAGCTTCCGCGTATGGCTAGTGTGTCCTCCTTTGTATGGAAAGGGTAACGTCCTATATATAACGGAGAATGTGACCGTTGCAGTGTGGTTAATGCGCCCATTAATGGCGGCTTAATTAGCTTAACCGCAACGGCACGTTCGTCTGCCTATATAGGGACCGTTACAGCACGTTATGCACGAATACCGGAACCGTTATGAGGTTGACCGGGTTTGACCGGATTGACCGGGTTTATGGAGCTCGTGCCATAAATCTCTCAAAAGCAGTTACTAAAGGTCGCGCGCGGGCTTGGCTCGCACGCGACAGGACTTACTCTAGCCTCCAAACCACTAAGTCCCTACAAGTCCCGTGCAGTGGTATGCGAGGGCTCTGTCTCGCAGCCCCCACATGGATCAGCGCGGCTGGTGATCCAGTGTGTGTGGAGCACAATATGGTGTGCTAGATGGTTACCACGTGGCCAAGATCTGTCAGCTCAGAAAGCACTATCTACATTAGCCCCCTTTCTGCGCGTGAAGACTCATAGCTGGATAGACTTCCATGCGCGGAAACCAACATACGCGTCGCCGCCACGCACCAATTCAAATATGAGTAATTTCAGCCCCCGTGCATGCCATTATGACCTAAAACCCCTAGAGTCGTGCCGTCTGGCCTTTAGGGTTTTAGGGGTGACGTCAGCTTGTCCTGTGATTGCGCGATTCGACGGTGAGGGTTGCGATTCGACTACTGAAAGGACGCAACCCTTCATTGTTTTTGGATAAATACTCTGTACTCTCCATTGTTGCAAAGCATCACTTTTTTTCTCTTAAAGTGAATGATACCCGGAAGTCTTCGAGAGCAGATTCAAATAATCAATCACCAGTTCTTTCTTGTCAATCGCCTTCTTCAACTGTGTGCATCCAAGCAAGCTCTACGAGAACAAGGTTGGCCTTGTTCAATTTTGTTTATCATACCAATGTATGCTTTGAACTGTGTTGGATCTGCAAACCCATGACATATTATCTGTTGAAAGCTTGCGAAGAAACTCCAATCTTTGAACCCAATTTAGACTTAATCCCCCAATGATAAGGACCTTGGATGTAGGGTTTTGAAATTCCTGATAATGCAAACAATTTCCAACCTCTAATTTCTGAAATTGGTATCAGAAACTGTTCATCTTTCTTCCCATAGATCTTGAATCTCAGAATTCAAACTGAAGTGTGCATATTTCTCCCCCCTTTTTTCTTGCTCTTCCGCAGGAATGGCAAAGACAAAAGGAACTAGACCCACCAAGGAGGACGAAGAAATACCTGATCTTCCGCAAGCTCTATGGCGAAAAGCCCCCTACCTGGGTGGCAAAGACTTCTATCATGCTAGGGTTAAGGCAAAGAAACTGCCTGCTCCTGTCTCTGGCGAAGGATTGCAAACATTAACCCCTCCAGTTAACTCGGCCTTGCTCGATTTGATTGGCTCCGAAGACGTGGTTCGATTGGGAATCGAAAATGGGTACTTCCCATATGCTGCGATTTCTACCCAAGCTTTTGTTCAGAAATTGGACTACATGGATGAGTGGATCGACCATGTACTGACTCATCACGCCGTGACTCTAAATGAGGCCGGTGTATACTTCGCAGTTCGTGCTATGAAGGGTGCTGCCGTGAAGCTGGACCAGTCCATGCTTCTAAACCTTCTTTCCCGCTACTCGCCTGCGACTCACACATTTCACTTTTCTGAGTTCGAGGCTGCCCCCACGCTAGAGGACGTGCACATGCTTTATGATCTATCTCCCATGGGCGAGGTGGAATCTTTGAGTCCCTTGAAAAC
The DNA here is from genome assembly GCA_023055425.1 of Linanthus parryae. Classification (NCBI taxonomy): domain Eukaryota; kingdom Viridiplantae; phylum Streptophyta; class Magnoliopsida; order Ericales; family Polemoniaceae; genus Linanthus; species Linanthus parryae. Next base: position 133,103,357 of record JALGPY010000001.1, read on the forward strand.
GGATGCGGAGCTCGCCCTGTACGCGCAGATGGAAGAGTGCTTGGCAGAGGTGAAGAAAATTTCCACCCGGTGGACCACTACAAAAGTCCTTCCTGACTGGCAGTTAGTTAACACATCTGCGAAAAACACTTGGAACAAATGCAGTACTTTTTCCGTGATTATGCGAACAGCAGCATCACCAAGAAGCTTCTGAGTGAAAACCCAAAGGCTGAGAACTATGTGGAGGGTAAGGGTTATCACTTAACCCTATGCGCCTTTCTCTGCGCCTGGTTGTCGAGGTACCTGATCGATGGCCACCTGCACGATGGGGTCTTTTATCATGTTCTGCCCCTTGCTGTGAAGTTGGCTCTCGGACAGAAAGTCGCACTTGGACCCTTGGTCCTGGGCACGCTGTACTACAGACTGGATCAGCTGGTCGTGGCCATGAAGGAATCGCGTGGCCGCCTCGACATACTGACTTTTGTCAACATTGCCTTTTTGACAATGTGGGTCTTTGAGCGCTGGCCTTCCTGTGCTCCAGTTGCTTCTAAGCCCAGCAGGTGGTGTCCCCCAGGTGCGGTGGAGGAGCGTAACAGCGGCAGAGCTGCGAGGTGGTTTGGGACAAACAATACCAAGTGCGTTTCGAGCCTGATGTGCGACAATCGGGAGGAGTTCATAGCCAGGCCCTATGCCATGCGTATTGAAAACGTGCGATGGTTTCCAAAGCTGTATCCTTCCAAGGGTGTTGTCTTCTCAGAAGAGCTCCTCTTCGAAGATGGAGAGTATTTTCATGAGCGTTATCGCGAATTCTTTTGCTGGTGCCTGCGAGGTTCCCTTCTTTCTCTCGCGGAGCATGTTCGTGAGCTTGCGCCAAGGTACGAGAGGATTACCGTGGACGTTGATCCCACTCGCGTTTCTCCCCAATTCGGTTTTGATGCAGTGGCGCCATCAATCTGGCCACAGTCTATTGTCAGAGGCTGCTATAAGCGTTTGTTGACAAGGGAGTGCAAAACTGTCTTGCTGAGCAATCTTCCCTTTGAGCAACCTGCAGGTAACCGTGAAGGCGGCTATTCCAAAAACTGGCTCGCATACTGGATCGCCCAGCACACAAGATTCGAGACGCAGTCGGCCCCCCAGCCAAGCAGAGCTCCTGTGATCAAAAGAAACTCTTTTCCTTTTCGTCCCAATTGCAGTTTGGACGAGTCTGAATATGGTTGCTACTCTTTGCTGGATCACGAGAACCATTTGTGCCCTGCCATCATTCTAGATGAAAAGACCGCCGCGGTTAGAAAAGGCGACTCGCATGTCATCAGATATAGCGAAACTTTTGCTAAGGTAGGCAACTTCTTTCGCATGCACTAAGCTTCTTTACTTCAATATATTGACAACTCATTCTATACCGCTTGCTGTAGTGCCATGTGCGGAGGTTTGCGTCTGGCGAGCGTTCCAAATCGCTGGTTAACACCATTGTTACCACAAGAAGACAATGACAGTCTTTTCGGCTAGCATCGAGGATGGACCCTGAGGTCGAAGCCAGGATTCGCGAGGTTATGAATGCTTTTGCTGACTCGCTGATAGATAATGCTCCGGCCTTGTCTCCCCCTAGAGATGATCCGCCTCCTCCAGCAACTGCCGCGCCAAGAGCGAAGAGGCCTAGGCAAAGAGGAATTACAATTTCTTCCCCTAGAAGCGCTCCAACTTCCCCTCCTGCGAGATCCCTTTCTGCCAAGGACAAAGGCAAAGGTCGCATGACCAGTAAAACGCGGAAGTAGCTCGCAGTGGAGACCTTCGTTCCATTTGGCCAGGAGGAAGAAGAGGAGAGGCGGGAGCCAAGAGAGGAGATGAAGAAGAAGAAGAAAGAGTTGAAGATGCGATGCCTGAGGAAGAATCGGGAGGTATCTCAATCGTACTTCACTCCTCATTATCTTAGTTCTTTTGCAATTTGATTTGAACATATTGTTTCTTCGCAGATGATGATGATACCATCGACGGCCTTTTGGCCAAGAGGAAGAAGAGGAGTGCTCATTCTGGCGTTTCTGATGAACCCATAAGCGAGGACATTCTCGCCGAGTCCAGGAAGACAGCTGCGGAAGCTGCTGAAAGGAGAAGAAAGCGAGAAGAGGAAGAGCTCGAGCGCGTGAAGCAGAGGAGCCTTGAAGAACAACATGTCGACGACTTAGTGCGTCCAACTGATGAGGAAGATGTGCTTCCCGAAGAGGTGGCTCCCCGAGTTGAGGAGGAGGACGTGACTCCAGAAAACGATGCGGCAGCCTTGGAGCAAGCCCAAGAAGATTTTGAAGAAATCGCAGGCGGCAATGAAGGTGAGATTTTTAATCTCGCAGTAACTTATCGAGATGTTATTGTCGGTGCATTAAAGCATGGTGTGTCAAAAGCTGACATTCTCCGTTGGCTAGTAGGCAAGTGCGGTGAACCCTCAGGTAATCACTTGAACGATATGCGTGAACTAGGCTTAACAACTCAAAGCGTAATCATAACTAGTTTCTTCGCGCCCCAGGTCACGCTCATTTTAAAGACATACTTAACGAGGACACCCTAATAGGGCAAGGTTCCACGTCCTTAGCGTATGACGAGGATACTGCAATCCCACCTTCGCGTGGAGGTGCTTGCTCTTAGCTTTAGCAAAGATAGTAAAATAACGTACGATACAAGTTACCTCACACCATCACATTTTGTATCGCAGGCAATGCTGATGAACCCGTACTGGAGCAAAGAAGTCAACCTTCTGCGTCCTATGTCCCGGTGCCGAGTTCTCATACCGAGAAGCCCGTCGCCGCTGCTAAATACGCAGGAGAGCCTCTTGAGGACGTCATCGAACTTTCTGATGATGCCGAGGCTGACACTGTGTTAATGGAGGAAGATGCCCATGCTGGTGCTGAGGAAATGGGAACGAATGCTGCTGATGCTGTCGCATCTGGAGATATCCCTCACCAAGCATCAACTTCTACTGCCATCATGCCTCCAGCAATGACTGAGTCGGCGGCACCTCTTCCTGCGTGGAGCTTTTGGGGCTCGCAGGTCGGGGCTGCGATCGCACCTGGTGCGGCTTATACTCTTCCCCCCAACTATGAGGAGTTAGAGCTCGCGGCTGATAGAAGGGCACTGGAGCGAGGACAGTCTTCAACCACCCCAGCAATGCGCATTCCTTCTCTTCGTGATATCCTTGAAGGAACTGGTAAGCCGTTGTTTGCTGTTTGCATTTCGCATTATTCATTTGCGAGTTTGATAGTATAACTTGGCTTCGACATTGCTTTAGGTTTGAAGCAAGCCGATGTGGACTGGCTAGTTCGGATGCGCCTCACCTACCCCCAATCATTTGCGAGGTCTCTGGAGATAGGGCCCTTTGACAGGAGGTTATTTCTTACTGAGGCCATTTGGATTTTGGAGCAGCTGTCCGCGGCCACACCTGCGACCATTTCTCCTCAGAGTGTCGAATTGCTTTTTGGCATGTGCCAAAATCTTCTCGCCAAAGTGCAAGGCAGGCTGGGCTTCAAGTTTCTTGTCAAAAGAGTTACTCTAATTCGCGCAGCCGTGACTTTGAAACGCGGCCACCAAAACCTCGCAGCTGAGAAGCAGAAGGTATAGCAGCAAAAGCAAAAGGTTGAAGAGGCTATGAAGCTCTATCATGAGATGAATGCTAAGTGCGAGCAATTGAAGCAGGAAGTGGAGCAGGTGGAAAATCTGAGCCGTCAATTTACCCCCCATGACTCCTTGATCAAGGGTTTATTTTGATTTTTTAAAAGTAGCAAATAAATAACAGAAACATTATTGTAATGTTGCTAGGGTTTTCTCCCCCTTTTTTTTCAAAAAGAAGAATCGAAATGCCCGTTTTGCCCTTTGCGGGATTTGCTAGAATATCTCTGTGCATATCCAATTATGACATCAGCATTTGATATTCTGCCTTGATTTTCACGCTAATTGCTCATTAGATAAGCACGCTTTCCTTGGGAAGTCCATCCGAATCATGACCATCCGTCATTAATTAGGATACGCAACTGAATCGTCGTAGCCTTTAGTAGGGCAATTGATCGTTACCGCTTTTCAAGGCGTAAGTGATTGACCTTACCCTCTTTTCAAATTCTCCTGACTCATCTTGGCAACTGAAGAGTCTCCACAAGGTCTATATAAACCCTGCCTTTGGCCATTTGGGTTCTTCATCCCAAAATGTGCTTTGCCGTGAGTCCTTACGACTGCTGGCTTCAACGCTTGTTTTTCGTTGATTTATGGCAACTCCAGGTTGTGAAACCTGAGTTTGCGCTTTGTGCTATAGAAATAGCTTCCAAGATCCGCTTCATAAGGCTTGTTGATCTTTATAACCATCATAAAGAAGATGGAGATAATACCTCATATTTGTTCGAAGAATTTTCTTCGTCTATTATGTTTGCAGGTCATGTTTCCGACCGCCTCCCAGTGAGGTGCAGCGCCGTAGTGACCTTGCTACCGACTCGTAATGAACGGTGGGATTCTCCTCCAGCATGCCCGGAGGAGAATTTGTCGCCCCCACTTTCGTGAGCTCAGGGTGGCGAGCCATTGTGTTCGTTTCCGTGGACAAGGAGCCCCTGTCCTTTGGAGTTTCTGCTTTCATGTTGTACGCCGGAACCGGTGGTTCCTCAGGCACATCTCATGGAGTGTTGATCAGACAAGGGCCTTGTCAAATGCTGGGATCTTGAACGTATCGTCGCATAGCCTTTGTGGCGTTTGTAGGACGTTCATTTTATAGCAAGACCCTACTTGCTACAGATCTTTGGTCGCAGATCTGTGTATCGCATAGCTGGTACTAGGACCGTTAGGTTCATCCTTTTTCAGTTAGGGTCCCCGCGATGTGTAACTTCTTGTTCGTAAGTTACTCTTTATATGCATTGTAAGCCATGTTGGCTGCGTAGTTGGATTTGAGCTTTTTCGCTTGTAAGCTGCTATCTAGACAGATAAATTGTAAGTGCTTTGACTCATAATGATAAATTGCTTTGTATGATTTGCTGTCCTGTTACAACAAATTACAATTTCGCGTGCATATTGGCAAATTTCGCCTTCTGTAGTGCTATATACACACTTTGTATTCGCTATCTGCCTTATAGATTTACAGATATGTTCTTAGATCGTTCGAGATCGTGCTCGCGCAGCTCTGCTATCTTGGCAGACAGGCTTGCGATTTGTTCCAGATGCAGGTGCTATCACATCAGATAGGCCTTTGCAGATCACTTAAGATCATTTTGCATAATGCTGCTATCACAACAGATAGACTTAAGAACGATTTTTAAATCGCATTTGTATAGCTCTGCTATCGCGGCAGATAGGCATGAAAGATCATTCAAGATCATGTTCGCATGGGCTGCTATCATAGAAGATAGGCTTAGAAGATCACTTAAGATCGTTTTCACATGAGCTGCTATCGTGGCAGATAGGCTTAGAAGATCAATTAAGATCATTTTCGCATAGGCTGCTATCGTGACAGATAGGCTTAGAAGATCAATTAAGATCGCATTTGCATAGGGTGCTATCGTGACAGATAGGCTTAGAAGATCAATTAAGATCGCATTTGCATAGGCTGCTATCGTGACAGATAGGCTTAGAAGATCAATTAAGATCGCATATGCATAGGCTGCTATCGTGACAGATAGTCTTAGAAGATCAATTAAGATCGCATTTTCATAGGCTGCTATCGTGACAGATAGGCTTAGAAGATCAATTAAGATCGCATTCGAGTAGGTTGCTATCGCGGCGGATAGGCTTTTGCTAACAGTAATAATAAACCAAATGAAGCAATATAAACAGCTAGAAGTATAAAGTTCTTCTCATTTGGGAGAAGTCTTTTATTATAGAGCTCTCACGTGGGATAGATGAGATTACAGTTCTCTCATATGGGAGAGATGATGCGCAAATCATAGCTATACATAGCATAAGGCAACGTTGTAATAAAACGCATAAAATGAGAGAAGTCAAGGATAGTACTTCTTAATCCAGCGCATGTTGACTGAGCTTGGGGTTGAGTTCGTTCCGTGCAAACTCTGTATGCTGCAGTGGCCACCGTCAAAGACTTCTGTGAATTCAAAGGGCCCTTCCCAATTGGCTGCGAACTTTGGGTGAGCCGCCTCTCGCATGCAATGGTAATATGCGCGCAAGACCAAATCTCCAACTGCGAAATCTCTACGTTGGACTGTTTTGTTGTACGCACGAGCAATCCTTTCTTGATACCGTTTGTTGGTCCTTTTAGCTTGCTCTCGCTTTTCCTCTAGCAGGACTAAGTCATGGTCGCGTTGATTGTCGTACAAGGCGTGGAAGACCAACCTTGCTGAGTTAACTTTTACCTCCGCAGGTACCACTGCCTCAGCCCCATAGCATAGGAGGAATGGTGAGACCCCTGTGGGTGTTCTTGGAGAAGTCTGGTAAGCCCATAGGGCTATGCTTAAGGAATCAGCCCACTTCTTGTGGTCGTCTGCGACCATCTTGCTCAAAATTCTCAACAGCGTCTTGTTGGTCGCTTCTGCTTGCCCGTTCCCCTTCGGGTAGTAGGGGTGGAGCATATCTGCCTGATGTTGTATTCTGCTAGCTTCGCAGCCACCTGGCGATTAACAAAAGGAGTGCCATTATCTGAAAGGATGGTGTTGGGAATTCCGAACCTGCATATGATTCTTTCTTGGATGAAATGGACCACAGCTAGCGCATTTGCCGTCTTTAGTGGTATCGCTTCTACCCATTTGGTGAACAACTCAGTCGCGGTGAGAATGAAGTGATTTCCATGCGAGGTTGGTCGAATAGGACCAATAAAATCCTAGCCCATGTGTGAAACGGCCATGGTGTTCCCAATGCATGTAGATCTACAGCAGGAGCGTGCACTAGGTTACCTTTAAATTGACACTCCTGGCAGCGTCGTACCTTGGTGCGGCAATCAGCCTCCATAGTGGGCCAGAAATATCCAATTGAGAGGAGCTGTCTGCATAATTTCGCACCTCCCTGATGTTCCACCTGATGAGAAAGGTCCATCACTTCTTGTGCTTCCCTGATGTCTAGACATCGCAGCAAGTTACCCTCATGGCCTCTTCGCCAAAGCAGGTCTTCTTGTACCACGTATCGGGATGCTTTTCTCCTCAGTTTCTCAGCTTCTTTTCTTGACTCAGGTACAGTACCCTGGGTGAGAAAATTAAAGAGTGGTTTCCTCCAATCTGTATCATCATCGGTCAGAGCAATAAGTAAAGAATCTTTGATCAGTGCGCAACTCTCGCACTTTCCTTGTATTAGTGCCGCGGCCGTTGACATGTCTGGCCAATGAATACCATATCTCTGAGCTTTCCGGTAGATTGACACTTCGCTTTCTCCGCAAGCATGTTGATGAATCTTCTCTATCAGCAGTTGTCCCTCTTGCTCGGAAACACATCGCATGAGTATTCCGCCAGGGCCCTTGTAGTAAAGGGTGTTGTCATGTATGCAATACCCTTTTGTGAGTGTCCAGTTCTCGCTGCTAGTACCTTCCTCGATGGCCCGTAAGATGGTCTTTCTCCAGTCCACCTCGTCTATGTGTTCATCGTCGCACGCATCTTCTGTTAACGCCGATGATGTCCGCACTTCGATCAAAATCTTTGCAGGACATTTGTCCGTGCTAACCTTGGATCCCAAAGTAGCCAAAGCATCCGCATGCCTGTTATCCGCTCGGGGCTTATGCTCGTACCTAACATCGCAGAATTGCTGCACCAGTTTTTGTACCAAGGTCCGGTAGGACAGAAGATTTATCTCCTTCAAGCCGTACTCGCCCGAGGCTTGCTTGACAATTAGCTTGGAGTCCCCCATGACCGTCAAGTTGCTTACTTCCAAAGCTTTCGCTGCACGAAGTCCCGCGATGAGAGCCTCATATTCTGCTTCGTTGTTAGTGACTGCGAAGTCAAGCTTGGCGGACATCTGTATGACCTCACCATCTGGTTTGGTCAAGACTATCCCAATGCCTCCGCATTTCCTTGTCGACTAGCCATCGAAGTGAAGCGTCCAGTAGGGCACATCAACTGCATAGATTTCAGGTCCTTCAAATTCTTCCTCGATCACAGGCTCGTGACTGTTGTCGGGGAACTGCGCCAACAAATCTGCTACCGCCTGCGACTTGATTGCCCGCGGTCGAACGCATGCGATATCAAACTGGGAAATGGTCATATACCATTTGGCCAATCTTCCTCCAGGAGTAGTGTGAGTTAGCAGATATCGTATGGGATCACTTTTTGTAACCACCACCACTTTGTGCGACGCAAAGTAGTGTCTCAACTTCTCTATTATGAAGAATAGGGCCAGGCAATGACGCTCAATGTCCGTGTACCTTGATTCTGCGGGCTGCACGATGCGAGAGATGTAGTAGATGGGCCTTTCTTGACCCTCGTACTCCTGAGCCAAAAGTGCTCCTATGGATTTCCTCGTTGACGTCAGATATAGCAAAAGCGGTGATCCTAACTGAGGCGCGATCATTATTTTTGAAGACGTCAGCAGCTCCTTTAGCTTCTCAAACGCAGCTTCGTGCTCCGGAGTCTAGTTGTATGCGGCATCTTTCTTGAGAAGATTACTGAAACATAAAGTAATCTCGGCAATCGCTGGGATGAATCTTCGCAGATACGATAGCTTCCCCAAGAATGTCTTCAAGGCACTCTGGTCATGCGGTGGAGCCATGCTGGTGATGGTTGAAACTTTCGCAGGGTCAGGCTCGATTCCTTGACGATGTACCACGCATCCCAAGAATTTCCCTGACGTTACCCCAAATGCGCATTTCATAGGATTCATCTTCAGCTGAAAGCGTCTGCATCTGTTGAACACTTTCCGCAAATCTGCCAGGTGATCTGCCTCCTGCTTGGATTTAACCACGAGGTCATCTACATAAAATTCCACTTCCTTGTGCATAATGTCGTGAAATAGGGCCATCATGGCCCGCTGGTAGGTTGCACCTGCGTTTTTGAGACCAAAGGGCATCACCGTGTAGTTGAACACTCACACTGGGGTGATGAATGCAGTTTTCCGTGCATCTTCAGGGTCCATCTTGATCTGATTGTACCCGCTGAAGCCATCCATGAAACTGAACATGCGATGACCCGCTGTCGAATCGATGAGCAAATCGATGTTGGGGAGCGGAAAATCGTCCTTGGGGCAGAAGCGATTGAGATCTCGGAAATCCACGCAGATGCGAAGCTGTCCATTCTTCTTTACCACTGGCACAATATTGGCCAGCCATGTGGGATGGTGATTCGGTTCTATGAACTTGGCCTCCAGGAGTTTGACAATCTCCTGTTTGATCTTCACGTTAAGCTCCGGCCTGAAGCTTCTTGTGCTCTGCTTTACCGGCTTAGACCCCGGGATAATGTCTAAACGGTGCATGGTGATGCTTCTGTCAAGTCCGGGCATCTCATCGTACTCCCATGCGAACACGTCCTTGTATTCAGTCAGGAGCTGCAGCAGTCCTTTCTCCTCCTCGCTTGTGAGGTCCGCACTTAGAAAGACTGGCCTCTTCTTTTCCTCGTTCGGGCTGAGGAACACTTCCTTTAGCTCTTGCTTCTGTGGTCTGGGTTTGTCTTCCATGCACTCGGGTGCTTCTCTAAGCCTCTCGTCTGGAGTGCTCTGCATTGATTTTTCCGTTACCACAATCTGCTCGATTTGGTTGATTTGCCCAGGGATATCCCCATGCCCGCGTGAGGACATCCCCGCGCACCTTCATATGCGATAGCATTTCTTCCTGTTGGCGTAGAAACTCTCTATATCCTTGCCCTCAGGGTCATGCTTTGCCATTCTCTTTAGAGTGTATACATTCTTTCGCTGGTAGGCGATTCGCGGCGCCTCTTCCCGTGTGGGCGGCTTTTCCTTGGCATCCTCCCTTGTCACCATCACTCCCGCAGGTGACTGATCCTTGATATCTTCCCATAGGGGTACAGGAGTAGGGTTGAATGGTCCCGGTGTTTGCTCATCCGCCATCTCGGTGAACCATACCGCCTCGCTGAGATGTGCTTCATCCATGTTGAATGGATTCGTCGAAGCCGGTATCTCGACTATTCTGTCATTCCAAATGGCTTTCATCACTTGGTGAGCTGTTGAAGGGACAGCATCAAAGCGATGAATCCAGGCTCGACCTATGATCATGTGATACGTGGTGTTCGCATCTATGACATAAAACTTTGCTGAGCACTTGATCTTGCCGATCTGGACGCCCAGGCGGATCCATCCTATCGTCATCTTGGAGTCGCTTCCAAATCCCATCAGCGGGGATGGACGCCTGACAATCTTGTACTCGGGAATCCCTGCTAGCTTCAGTTTGTGGAGCGAAACGACGTTAACCACTGCTCCTCCGTCGACAAACGCTCTTTTGAACTCGACGCCAATGATGATGGCCGTCACATACAGAGGCCTCTGGTGGCTCGCATCTGTCTTTTTGTCGCTGGCAGAAAAGGTCATAATCTTTTCCGTGGAGCGAGACGCCCTAATGACTTTCCCATCGGAGACTACGAGATCCTCTTCATAGTATTCTGCTATCCTTAAGATCGCTTTTGTCATCTCCGTCCGGCATTTCTCTGAGAAGTTCATCTCGTCGAAGAATCTGCTGAAGCCGTGCGACCCCTTCATCCGGTCGGCACGTTCATCCTCCGTGTCTACGCTGTAGTCCTCATCGTTATGAACTTCGGCAATGATGGGTAAACCATCCTCTGCGACCTCTTTCAGATCCACGATTGAGATCATAGCGACCTCTTTACCTTTCGATTCTTGCTCCGCATGGGCAGGAAGGGGGTTGTTGCGCACATCCTGCCTATGATCGCTGACGATCAGCTCGCCGTTCTTCATCTTTTGGCTGAACACAATCCTGAGCTTCTTACAGTCTGCTGTGGGATGCATGACCTTGCCGTGGTACTCGCACCACTTCGGGTCCCTCACCATCTCCTTGGAGGGTGCTCTCTCGAGCGGCGGTAGGACACCGTCCTTGCGCCACTGCCTGCAGAGGTCGCTTGCTTCTTCCACCGAACACGGCAGAGGTGGTGCATCAAAGTTCACAATCTTCGCCTGCTTCTGGGGTGAAACTGTATTGACCTCAGCTTCGCGTCCCCTCTTGTAACTGAATCTCCCGATCTTGAAGGTAGTACCACCCGAGGGTCGCTCGGGGGCGTTTCTCTTTTTCTGCCTCTCCACTATAGGCTCGATATTCTTCGTGCATTCAATTAATTTAGAAAACGTAGGCGTTTGCAGATTAATGAGCATACCTTTGTACTCATCTCGCATGCACTGCAGGCATATCTCCACGAGCCGACTTTCGATCATCGGATCTTTGCATTCCAAGAACTTCGCCCTGAACTTCTTGATGAATATTATCCCGTCCTCCTCGCGCTTCTGATACATCCGCGAGAGGTGGATCATTGTCACCTTTTCCTCCATATGAAAGAACTTGGTGTAAAACTTTTGGACCATGTCGTCCCAAGTCTTTACGGACCCAGCTTCCAACGTCCTGTACCACTTGTAAGCTACGTTTCCCAAGGATTTCGGGAACTCGCGCATCAACAGTTTAGGATCAGCTCCATACGGCCCCATAACATCGATGAAACGCATGACATGTTCATGAGCGTTTCCATTGACATCTTCGAACTTGTCCCATTTGGGAGCCTTGTACCCAACGGGGTTAGGCATGAGATAGATCTCTCGCGGGATAGGTGGATCGTTGTCTAGCTTCGGAATGATGGTATCCGCGAACGATTGGTATGCAAGAATGGTGTCTATGCGCTTCTGCAGAGACGTCATACACTCTGGGGTGTTTCCCTCGGTAGCAGGTGGAGGGGTTGCCGCAGGCGGAGGCGACACATATGCCGCAGGAGGATTGGGGACGTATTGAGCGTTCGCATTACCCCAGATTGCCGTTGGAGGAGGCAAGGGATATTGCGAGGCCGGATTAGGTACCAAGACCGGAGGCTGAGGGGTGTGAGCAGTGAGGGGCAACATTTGAGTTGTCGATCCTTGAATCGAGGGTAGCTGCGTAGTCGCCGGTGGAGTATGCGAATTAGGGTTGGGGGGTGTGGTTGACACTCCCAGTCCTCGAGCGGTAGGGGCTCATCCTCCCTGAGAAACGGCGGTGGCTTGTGTAGGGTTCGGTGCAAGAGTCCCCAAGACAGCCATGATCCGTTCTAGCTGCACAGATTGAGCTTTGAGAGCTTTCGCCTGACCTTGGATGGTGGCGTCCAAGGATTCTAGCGTCGGGGCCTCACCGGTGGTCGTAGGAGTGCGGCGGATCTCCTCTCCTGAGGCGGCTTCGGTGGAAGGCGATATGTTGCTGACATCATCCTCCTGAGACATGGTTGCTTTTGATGGTAAGATTCACGTCGGGTTCACCAAAATGTGCACAAGAGATTCCGGCGGGGAGAACTCTGTGTACACCGTAAGTAGAGGATCAGAGATAGCACAGGAAGAGTTGGGTTGTGTGTAGGGAGAGAGTAAGGCAGTAGTAATGTCTGAGAGAGAGACAGAGGTTTGGCAGAGCTTCCGCGTATGGCTAGTGTGTCCTCCTTTGTATGGAAAGGGTAACGTCCTATATATAACGGAGAATGTGACCGTTGCAGTGTGGTTAATGCGCCAATTAATGGCGGATTAATTAGCTTAACCGCAACGGCACGTTCTTCCGCCTATATAGGGACCGTTACAGCACGTTATGCGCGAATACCGGAACCGTTATGAGGTTGACCGGGTTTGACAGGATTGACCGGGTTTATGGAGCTCGTGCCATAAATCTCTCAAAAGCAGTTACTAAAGGTCGCGCGCGGGCTTGGCTCGCACGCGACAGGACTTACTCTAGCCTCCAAACCACTAAGTCCCTACAAGTCCCGTGCAGTGGTATGCGAGGGCTCTGTCTCGCAGCCCCCACATGGATCAGCGCGGCTGGTGATCCAGTGTGTGTGGAGCACAATATGGTGTGCTAGATGGTTGCCACGTGGCCAAGATCTGTCAGAACAGAAAGCACTATCTACATCCACATTACACACTTTCATGAAAACCCAGAATTGCTTGGAATACACCATTATTTGAAAACTGCGGAAAATGTTTCTTTTTTAAAAAAAAACCCTAAATGATTGAAACGATTTTCAAACAATAAACTTGTGAAATTCTGAGATTCTAAACCCATAACTGACCCATAACTGTTCATCTTCTTCTGATTTCAAAGCAACCCAGAATTGCTTCCTGAATCTGAACTAAAAGTGGGTATATTTCTCCCCCCCCCCCTTTTTTCTTGCTTTTCTGCAGAAATGGCCAAGACAAAAGGTTCCAAACCTGTTAAAGAACCTGAAGAAATTCCTGATCTTCCTAAAACCCTATGGAAGAAAGCCCCCTATCTAGGTGGGAAAGACTTTTATCACGCTAGGGTTAAAGTGAAGAATCTGCCGGCTCCCGCTTCTGGAGATTTTCTAACACTGACCCCGCCTACCACTGCAGCATGTTGGAGTTAATTGACTCCAAGGATGTGGTAAGGTTAGCATAGAAAATGGGTTCTTCCCCCATACTGAAATTTCTACTCAGGCCTTTGTTCAAAAGATGGATTTGATGGATGAGTGGATTGACCATGTACTGACTCACCATGCTATCACACTAGACGATGCTGGAATTTATTTCGCTGTTAGGGCTATGAAGGGTGCTGCCGTGAAGCTGGATCATACCATGCTTCTAAACCTTTTTTCTCGTTATTCACCTGCGACCCATACTTTTCATTTTGCTGAATTTGAGGCCGCCCCCACTCTAGAGATGTTCAAATTTTATATGAAATTTCTCCTATGGGCGAAGTGGATCCCCTAAGTGCTTTGAAACCTGGTCCAGAGCTCACTCTATATGCGCAGATGGAGGAGTGTTTGACCGAAGTGAAGAAAATTTCTACTCGGTGGACATCTGCGAAAGTAATTTCTGAATGGCAACTAGTTGAGACCTCTGCGAAGAACACTTGGGGCAAGTGGGTGAAATACTTCTTTCACGACTATGCAAATAGTAAGATCACCAAGAAAATTCTGGATAATGATCCAGAAGCGAAGAATTACATAGAGGGGAAGGGATATCGTCTGACCTTGTGCGGCTTACTCTGTGCCTGGTTGTCGAGGTATTTGATCGACGGTCATCCTCACGATGGGGTCTTTTATCATGTTCTCCCCCTTGCTGTTAAGTTGGCCCTTGGCCAGAAAGTCGCACTTGGGCCTCTAGTACTAGGCACCTTATATCATCGATTGGACCAGCTGGTGGTCGCAATTGAGGAGTCACGTGGGCGTCTTGATGTGTTGAACTTTGTCAACGTTTCATTTCTTACCATGTGGGTTTTCGAAATATGGCCCTCTTATGCTCCTGCTCCTTCCAGGCCCAGTAAATGGTGTGTTCCAGGTGCGCAGAATGCACTTCCACTGGGAGAGCTGGTCGATGGTACAGGACCAATCTTCCCGAGTGCACATGGAGTCTGATATGCGATGATCGGAGAAAGTTTACAGCTCGACCTTATGCTACACGCATTGAAAATGTGCGATGGTTTCCGAAGTTGTACCCTAATAGAGCTGGTTCCTACTCAGAAGAACTCCTTGTCGAAGGACATGATCGCTACCGCGAATTCTTCTGCTGGTGCTTGAGAGGTTCCCTTCCTGCCCTTGCCGAAAATGTTTCTGAGCTAAATCCCATATATGAGCAGATCACAGTCGACGTCGACCCAACTCGCGTCTCTCCTCAGTTTGGTTTTGATGCAGTGGCGCCCTCCATTTGGCCTAAGTCAATCACAAGAGGTTGCTACAAGCGTCTGCTGGTGACTAAGTGTAAAACGATCCTTCTAAGCAACTTGCCCTTCATCCAAACTTCGGGGAGTCGTGTTGGTCGCCTTACCAAGAATTGGATTGCCTACTGGACTGCTCAGCAAGCCAGATTTGAGACACACTCGACGCCTCGTCCCAGTAAAGCTCCTGCGATCAAAAGGAATGCTTTTCCATTCCGTCCTAATTTCAGATTGGATGATTCCCGATATGGTTTTTATTCCTTGCTTGATGGTGACAATCACTTGTGCCCATCCACTATTCTTGAGGAGAAGATGACTGCTGTTAGGGGTGGAATTTCACATGTAATCAAGTATAGCGAAGATTTTGCCAAGGTAAACAGTTTTCCTCTATGCTTAAAATACTTTTTTCTTTACACTGAAACTTACACCCCATTTTCTTTTTCAGTGCTATCTGAGGAGGTTCGCATCTGGAGAGCGCTCCACGTTGCTGGTCAACTCTATTGTTACTGCGAAAAGGGAAGAAAAGGAGATTCCTGTGGTAATGGGATTAGCTCCCCAGGTAGAGGCTCGGAAACGCGAGGAGATGGACGTGTTTGCTCGCTCGCTGATAGATAATGATGCTGAGGTGGATGCAGAGGTTTCCCCGAAGGCCAAGAAGCGAAATCAGAAGGGCATTGTGATTTCTTCGCCTCCTAGAAATGCTCCAACTCCGTCTCCTGTGAAGTCTCTTGCTTCCAAGGACAAGGGAAAAGGTCGCATGCTGAGCAAGACACAGAAAGACCTCGCGGTTGAGACCTTCATCCCTTTTGGTCAGGAAGAAGAGGAAGAGGAGGACGAAGGAAGAGAAGTGAGGGAAGAAGAAGGTGGAGAAGAGGAAAGGGAAGAAAGTGAAAGAGAAGAAGAAGAAGAAAGAGGAGAGATAAGAGAAGAAAGCTCAGAAGGTAACCTGAATGAAATTGTCTTCCTCGCACTCTAACTTTCTCAATAGTTGTTGACTAATTTCCTTTCGCAGATGATGACACAGAGACCATCAGTGGCCTTTTGGCCAAGGAGAAGAAAAATACCAAAGGTTCTCGCTCTGGCACCTCTAGTGAGGTCATAGACGAGGCTATTATTGCCGAGTCTAAGAGAATGGCTGCTGAGGCAGAAGAGAGAAGAAGAAAGCTCGAGGAAGACGACATCGAGCTCATGAAAAGGAGAAGTCTGGAAGAACAACATGCTGATAACACAGACGTAGCTGCCTTGGAACATGCTCAAGAGGACTTTGAGGAGATCGCAGGCGACAAGGAAGGTGAGATTTTTAACCTTGCTGTAACTTATCAAGAAGTAATTATTGGTGCGTTAAAGCATGGCTTATAAAAAGATGATATTCGCCGATGGCTAGTAAGCAAATGTGGCAAACCCTCAGGTAACCATTCAAACAATGTTTGTAAACCAGGCTTGGTAACCCATTCCCTATTGTAACGAGTTTCTTCGCACCACCAGGTCATGCTCACCTTAAAGATGTGATAGATGAAGATACTCTTGTAGGATATGGTGTCGCATCTTTAACATATGATGACGGAACTGCGATCCCACCTAAGTGTGGAGGTGCTCGCTTTTGATCTTATCAGAATACAACATCATTTATAACGCAAGTTTTACCTCAACATTTTCCTCTTGAATCGCAGGTGATGCTGTCATCGCACAGGGCTCTACTGATAACGTGTCAGCTGCCGGAGAGGTGATCGGCGAGACAGATGTTGGCAACCCTGATGAGGACATTCTGGAGCAGAGGAGTCAGCTTCCTACTTCTTATGTCCCAGAGCTAAGCTCGCATATTGAGAAACCTATTGCGACTACTGAGTATGCAGGAGAACCTTTGGAGGACATTATCGAGGTGTCCGATGATGTCGAAGCTGACACTGAGTTAAGGGAGGAAGATGCTGAAAATGAGGAAATGGAAGCGGAGGATGCTGGAGCTGAAGTTCATGAAAGTGAACAAGTCATGGAAGACGTAGCATCGCATGAAAATGTCAATGTTCAAATGGATGCTGCCGAGCCACAAGGACCTTTCGCGGCTGAAGAAATTCCTAAGCAAGCTGAATCCACAGTCGCTGCTGAAATCATTCCACATACGTCTTCGAGCGCTGCTATTCCTGCGAATGCCTTTGATCCTCAACAAAGTCCTACTGTCCCTTCCGCTGAGGTAGAAGTTTTACAAGTCCCCCCCCCCTGCATGGATTTTTTGGGGTTCGAAAGTGGGATCTGCCCTTACACTTGCCGCAACTTATACTATCCCTGCCAACTATTACGAGCGCGAAGATGCAGCTGACAGGCAAGTAATGCAGCGAGGACATGCTTCAGCTTTTCCAGTGATGCGCATTCCCTCGTTGCGTGAGATCCTCGAAGGAACAGGTATGTTACCATATGTCGCATTCTATCTCTTTTTTTTGCCATTCTATACTCCTAACTTATCGTTCTTTGCTAGGGATGAGGCAACCTGATGTGGACTGCTCATAAGGATGCGCCTTTCATACCCATGGTCATTTGCGAGAACTTTAGAGCTGGAGACTTTTGATAGAAGAATTTTCTTGACTGAAGCCATCTGGATTTTGGAGCAACTATCTGCGGCTACCCCCACAACCATTTCGCCTGATAGCGCAAGGTTGCTTTATAGCACATGCAGGGGTCTTTAGGCTAAAGCCCAAGGCAGACTAGACTTTGGTTTTCTGCTCAACAGAGTCACCCAAATCCTCGGATCTGCAATCTTGAAATATGGCAACCATAACCTCATGTCCGAGAGGCGAAAATTGGAGGAACAAAGGAAGAAGGCTGAAGATGCTGCCAACCTCTTCCACGCGATGAAGGCCAAGTATGAAAAATTGAAACAAGAAATGTATCAGGCAAAAGAGGCATCACTCTTGTTTTCTCCAGAAGATCCTCTAATCAAGGATTCTCTCTAGAGAAAGAACATTATTGTAATGCCAGTGTTTCTCCCCCTTTTTTTTCAAACATGTGAAACTTTATGTTCCATTTTGCCCTTCTGAGGATTTTGCACTCGTATCTTGATGCATATCAATTGTGACGTCATATACTGATGTAATTGCCTTGATTTTCGCACTAACAATTTAGTAGATAAGCACAATTTCCTTGGAAGCCACATCCTCATTATGACTTTCCGTCATTAATTAGGGCATGCTGCCGAATCGTCATAGCCTTTAATAGGGTAACTGAGAGGTAATTGATTCTTACCCGTTTCCAAGGCGTTGCTGACTCAGCTAGGGAACTGAAGAGTCCCTTATGGAGTCTATATAAACCTTGTTTCCTGCTATTTGGGTTCTTCATCCCAAAATGTGGCTTCTCATGAGTCTTTACGACTGCTGGCATCGGTCTCTGACCTTTGTTAGTTTATGTCAACTTCAGACTTTGAAGCCTGAGTTTGTACCTTGTGCTATAGAAATAGCTCCCAAGAAATTCTTCAGAGAGTCCTTCGATCGTTCTGACCTTTCTGAAGAAGAATTGTATATGGTTTTATGCTTCTGCAAAGATTCCTCTTTGTCTATTATGTTTGCAGGCGTATCTCCGATGATCTTCCGGCGAAGCACGGTCCTGTACTGATCTCACTACTGAATCGTAACGGATGGCGTGTTTCTCCACTAGATTTTCTGGAGGAGAACTATTTGCCACCATTGTTTTGAACAAGGTGTGACAAGATATTGTGCTCGTCTTTTTTCACAATAAGCTTCCTGCCCCAGGAGCTGTTCTCCCATTTGTTCTTCACATCCGCACCCGTCAGGGCATGAGGTTCATCTGGCACCTCTCTTGGGCAGAAGACCAAATAAGAGATCCTTGTTATGATCCTAGGACGTCGACGATAACGTCCCGTCACATAGTTTTAGGACCCGTAGGCCGTTCATTTTAAAGTAGGAGTTTTTCCTTAGTATAAGCTTTTGCTTGTAAGCTGCTATCTAGACAGATAAATTGTAAGTCATTTTGACTATCAATGAAATATGCTTTGTCATTTGCAGTTCTTATTCAATACAACAAATTGGGATGTCGCATGTGCGCTTGCTATATGGCAAAACAAATTATGTTTCTCTCGCGTTTTTAGAATATTGTCTGAATAATTCGCTATGTAAAGCAAACGGGCTTTGTATCGCACATGGCATTGTTTCTATTGCTTGCTATCTAGACAGATAGGCTTGTAGATCAATTAAGATCATGATTCGATATTGCGCTATCTAGGCAGATAGGCTTTGCTCGCACAGGGGCGTTGTTACTATCACTGCTATCTTGGCAGATATGCTTTTAGATCACTTAGGATCATTATTCAACATTGCTGCTATCTCGGCATATAGGCTTTGGATCGCATATGATCCTATATTATAGCTGATATCTAGGCAGATAGGCTTTTGTCATAAGTAAGCAGAAAATAAAATGATAGGGACAATCGAGATAATAAAATTCTTCTCATATGGGAGAATCCTTTTTATTAAAAACACCCTCATATGGGAGGAACATGACTACAAATTCCTCATATGGGAGGAAACAACGTATGAGTTCATGGGAAGACAAGACATAAAATCCAACAAACATTTGAGTCAAACATAAAGAGATAGGCTAAGGATAATACTTTTTGATCCATCGCATATTGATTGGGCTTGAGGTAGTTGCCGTCCCATGGAGCCTCTGAATCGTGCAGTAACCGCTGTGAAAGACTTCTTTAACCTCGAACGGTCCTTCCCAGTTAGCCGCGAACTTTAGATGAGCTGCTTCCCGCATGCAATGATGTGAAGCTCGCAAAACCAAGTCACCAACCGCAAAGTCTCGGTGTTGAACTGTTTTATTGTACGGGCGAGCAATTCTTTCTTTATATCTTTTGTTAGCCCTCTTAGCTTGTTCGCGCTTCTCTTCCAACAAAATCAGGTCATGATCGCGTTGATTTTCATACAAGGCATGATAGGCTATCCTTGCAGAGTTGACCTTCAATTCTGCTGGTACGACAACTTCAGCTCTATAGCAAAGAAGAAACGGAGAAACTCCTGTGGGGGTCCTGGGAGAAGTGCGATACGCCCACAAGGCCAAATTTAAAGAATTTGCCCACTTTTTGTGATCATCTGCGACCATCTTACTCAAAATCCTTAGCAGCGTCTTGTTGGTTGCTTCTGCTTGACCATTCCATTTTGGATAGTAAGGCGTGGAGCAGACTTACCTTATGTTGTATTCCACCAGTTTCGCGGCCACCTGACGATTTACAAAATTGACCACTGCGAGCGCATTTGCTGTTTTGAGCGCGACTGCCTCCACCCATTTGGTAAACAACTCGGTCGCAGTCAAGATGAACTGGTTCCCATGCGAGGCAGGTCGAATGGGGCCGATAAAATATAGGGCCCAAGTATGAAATGGCCATGGTGTTCCTAATGCATGTAAATCAACAGCAGGAGCATGCACGAGGTTTCCCTTAAATTGACATTCTTGACATCTTTTCACCTTGGTGCGACAGTCTGCTTCCATCATTGGCCAGAAATAACCCACTGTGAGGAGTTGCCTGCATAGTTTCGCACCCCCCCTGATGCTCCACTGAATGAGATAAATCCATCACCTCTTGAGCTTCTCGGCTATCTCGGCATCTGAGTAAATTACCCTCGTGGCCCCTTCGCCAAAGTATGTTTTCATGCACCACATATCGGGACGCTTTTTCTTTAAATTTCTCAGCTTCCTTTCTTTGATCGGGCTCAATTCCTTCTGTCAGGAAGTCAAAGAGTGGCTTTCTCCAATCTGTGTCATCGTCAACCAGGGCAATTTCCAAAGAGTCTTTGATTAATGTGCAGCTTTCACAATTTCCTTGAATGATTGCAGCAGCCATGGACATATCTGGCCAATGAATCCCGTATCTTTGGGCCTTTCGGTAAATCGACACTTCGTTTCCCCGCAGGAGTGTTGGTGAATCTTTTCCAATAATGCTTGCCCCTCCTGCTTCGAGACACACCGCATGAGTATTCCTCCCGGACCTTTGTAGTAAAGGGAATTGTCGTGTATGCAGTACCCTTTGGTAGATTCCCAATTCTCTTTGCTTGTGCCCTCAGCAATTGCGCATAGTATTGGTTTTCTCCAATCTTCATCGTCCACGGATTCATCCTCGCCCGTCTCCTCTGTCAAAACTGGAGTTGTTCGGACTTCGATCGAGATTCTCGCAGGGCATTTTTCCGTGCTAACCTTGGATCCCAAAGTGGCTAAAGCATCAGCATGCCGATTATCAGCCCTAGGTGTGTGCTCGTACTTGACATCACGAAATTGCTGTACCAGTTTTTGCACCGTAGTCCGATAAGGTAATAGACTTACCTCCTTCAACCCGTACTCGCCTGAAGCTTGTTTGACAATTAACTCCCCCATGACCGTCAGATTTCTCACTTCTAGTGCCCTGGCCGCACGAAGTCCCGCGATGAGGGCCTCATACTCCGCCTCATTGTTGGTTACCGGGAAATCCAATTTGGTGGACATTTGGATGACTTCCCCATCTGGCTTAGTCAACACAATTCCAATTCCGCCACCTTTCCTTGTTGATGATCCATCAAAATGAAGCTTCCAATATGGCGACTGAACTACATAAATTTCAGGCCCCTCTAGTTCCTCCTCCATCATGGGTTCATAACTGGTATTCGGGAACTGTGCCAAAAGATCTGCCACTGCTTGCGATTTGATCGCTCGCGGTCGAACACACGTGATATCGTATTGTGAGATGTTCATGTACCATTTTTCCAATCTTCCACAGGGAGAAGTGTGACTTAAGAGATACCGTATGGGGTCGCTCTTTGTAATCACCACAACTTTGTGCGAGGCAAAGTACTGCCTTAACTTTTCTATTACAAAGAATAAAGCAAGACCATGGCGTTCAATATCTGTGTACCTTGACTCTGTTGGCTGTACTATGCGAGAGATATAATAAATTGGCCTTTCATGCCCTTCATATTCTTGAGCTAAAAGCGCCCCTATAGACTTCTTCGTCGATGTCAGGTATAACAAAAGTGGCGACCCAAGCTGTGGTGCAATCATTACTCTTGGCGACGTCAGCAGGTCCTTCAGTTTCCTAAAGGCGGCCTCATGCTCCTTCGTCCAATTGTATACAGCATTCTTTTTGAGGAGATCGCCAAAGCAAAAGGTTATTTCTGCAATTGCTGGGATGAATCTCCGCAAGTAAGATAATTTCCCCAGAAATGTCTTCAGAGCGCTCTGATTATGCGGTGCCATCATGCTAGTAATAGTCGTTATTTTCGCAGGATCAGGCTCAATTCCCTGGCGATGTATCAGGCATCCCAAAAACTTCCCCGAAGTTACTCCGAACGCGCATTTCATTGGGTTCATCTTTAGTTGGAAGCTCCTGCATCTTTCGAACACTTTCCGCAGGTCCCCTAGATGGTCCGCTTCTTCTTTGGTCTTGACAACCAAATCATCAACATAGAATTCTACTTCCTGGTGCATCATGTCATGAAATAGAGCCATCATTGCTCGCTGATAAGTCGCGCCCGCATTTTTGAGTCCAAAGGGCATAACTGTATAGTTAAAGACCCCCAGCGGCGTAATGAACGCAGTTTTCCGTGCATCTTCTGGGTCCATCTTGATCTGGTTATACCCACTGAATCCATCCATGAAGCTGAACATCCGGTGCCCCGCAGTAGAATCGATGAGCAGATCGATGTTGGGCAACGGGAAATCATCCTTTGGGCAAAAGCGGTTGAGGTCTCTGAAGTCCACGCAGATGCGGAGTTGTCCATTTTTCTTTACCACATGTACGATGTTGGCCAACCAAGTGGGGTGATGATTCGGTTCAATGAACTTGGCAGTCAATAACTTGACAATTTCCTGCTTAATCTTCACATTTATTTATGGCCTGAAACTTCTCGCGCTTTGCTTCACCGGTTTAGACCCCGGGATAACATCCAATCTGTGCATAGTCACGCTTGTGTCCAGGCCAGGCATCTCATCATACTCACAAGAAAACACATCCTTATATTCAGTCAGTAATTGCAGCAACCTTGTTTCCTCGTCGCTTGTGAGATCTGCGCTCAGAAAAACAGGCTTCTTCTTTTCTTCGCTTGGGCTCAGGAACACCTCTTTCAGTTTCTGCTTCTAGGGCCTCGGCTTGTCTTCCATACACTCAGGCGCTTCTTTCAATTCATCCTCCAAAACCTCTGACTTCGGCTTGTCCACCTCTGGGCCTTGTTCGATTTAACTGATTTGCCCAGGGATATCCCCATGCTCGGATGGGGGTACCCCCGCGCACCTTCATATGCGGTAGCATTTCTTTCCGTTGGAGTAGAAGCTCTCTATCTCCTTGCCCTTATGGCCATGTTTTACCACCCTTTTTAAAGTGTACACATTTTTCCTCTGGTAGGCAACTTGCGATGCCTCTTCGCGTGTGGACACATTTTCCTTGGCATCTTCTCCCGTCACCATTACTCCCGCTGGTGACTGATCCTTGATGTCCTCCCATCGAGGAAAAGGAGTCGGATTAAATGGCCCTGGCATTTGCTCATACGCCATTTCAGTAACCATAATGCTTCAGTGAGATGCGCTTCATTTAAATTAAAGAGGTTTACCGAAGCCGGTATTTCGACTACCCTGCCATTCCAAATGGCCTTCATCACTTGGTGGGCTGTTGAGGGAACCGCGTCAAAGCGGTGAATCCAGGCTCGCCCTATGATCATGTGATACGTGGTATTTGCATCAATGACTTAGAACTTGGCCGAACACTTGATCTTTCCTATTTGGACACCCAGACGAATCCAGCCCATCGTCATCCTGGAATCACTTCCGAATCCCATCAGCAGGGACGGGCGTCTGACAATCTTCTTTTCTGGAACTCCTGCCAACTTTAGAGTATTGAGCGAAACCACATTGACGGCTGCTCCTCCATCGACAAATGCCCTCTTTAATTCGACATCGTTGATCACCGCTGTTACATACAAGGGCTTCTGATGACTCGAATTCGTCTTCTTATCACTTGCGGAGAAAGTCATTATCTTCTCTGTAGAGCGAGACGCCCTAACAACTTTTCCATTGGAGACCACAATGTCTTCTTCGAAGTCTTCTGCTATCCTTAGGAATGCTTTGGTCATTTTCTTCCGGCATTTCTCCGAAAAGTTCATCTCATCAAAGAATTTCCTGAACCCGTGTGACCTTTTCATCCTGTTAGCACGTTCATCCTGAGTTTTCATGCTGTAATCTTCCTCGTCATGAACTTCAGCAATGATGGGCAGGCCATCTTCCGCCATCTCTTCAAGGTCCATGATTGCAATCATAGCTACCTCTTTGTCTTTTGGTTCTTGATCTGCATGAGCCGGCAGCGGGTTGTTGCGCACGTCCTGCCTCTGATCGCTGACAATCAACTCCCCTTCTTTCATTTTCCGACTCACAAGATGCCTAAGCTTCTTGCAATCGGCAGTAGGATGCATAATCTTTCAGTGGAACTCACACCACTTCGGGTCCCTCATCATCTCCTTAGATGGTATCCTTTCGAGCGGAGGTAAAACCCCATCTTTACGCCACTGTTTGCACAGATCAATCACCTCCTCTGACGATCATGGTAGAGGTGGCGCCTTTGAGGTCGTAACCCTGGGATGCTTGTGTGGCGAAACCGTGTTAACCTCAGCTTCGCGTCCCCTTTTGTAATTAAACCTCCCAATCTTGAAAGTGGGACCCCCTGTAGATCGCTCAGGAGCGTGTTTCTTCCTTTGCCTTTCTACTATAGGCTCTATGTTCTTTGTGCATTCAATCAACTTCGAAAAAGTAGGAGTTTGTGAGTTGATTAGCATACCCTTGTACTCATCTCGCATGCCTTGTAAGAATATCTCCACGAGTCTGCCCTCGAGCACTTCATCACTGCACTCCAATGATTTGGCTCTGAACTTCTTGGTGAAGGTGACACCGTCCTCATCGCGCTTCTGATACATGCGAGAGAGATGTATCGTTGTAACTTTCTCCTCCATCTGGAAGAATTTTGTGTAGAACCTCTGAACCATGTCATCCCAAGTTTTGACAGATCCAGCCTCCAGCGTTCTATACCATTTGTAGGCTACGTTCCCCAAAGATTTTGGGAACTCGCGCATCAGCAACTTGGGGTCGGCCCCATATGGTCCCATTACGTCGATAAAACGCATGACGTGTTCGTGATCATTCCCATTAACATCTTCGAACTTGTCCCACTTGGGGACCTTATACCCTGCGGGATTAGGCACCAGATAGATCTCGAGTGGGATAGGTGGGGCATTGTCGACCTTCGGAATGATAGTGTCTCCAAAAGGTTGATTGGCCAGGAAGATCTCTATGCGCCGCTGCAACGACGTCACACATTCTGGCGTACTTCCTCCCGCGGCAGAAGGAAGGGTTGCAGCCGGTGGAGACATATATGCCGCGGTTGGGCTAGGGGTGTAAGACACGTTAGTTAGGGGTGCCGGCGGAGGAGGCAAGGGATACTGTGAAGAGATATTGGAAGCAATAGTTGGTGGTTGGGGAATATGTGAGACAAGGGACGGTATCTGGACCGTTTGTCCCTGAGCAGAGGGTGGTTGCACAATTGCTGGTGGGGTCTGCGAATTAGGATTTGGTGGTGTAGGTACTACCTCTGTCCCCTGGGTGGTAGTGTTGGGATTTGAAGTAGGTAACGCAGCGGAATAACAAAAATTTAATTCTACTTCAATGGCCACCACGGATCGTCAGGAAGAGACATCATAACATGATAAAGGACATAGTATTGTGTACCTTTGAATTTGTGAGATCACACAAAAGAATGATGTCCTTGTCTCTACGGTTGATCCACGTCTAGAGGTGAGATCTAGATTCTTCCTTCAAACAAGTGCTAGCTTGAACCCGGAGGAAGAGGGAAGAAGATCAAAGCAACAAGGCAACAAAGGACCAAGAGGGGATCGGCCCCTCTTCTTGGTGTCGACGGGAAGGGCGGACGGGGCTAGGGTTTCGGCCCTAGCTCTTGTCTTGCTCTCTCTTGCTTTCTCTCCCACTCTCTTTGTTATGTCTAATAACAATTAACATTAAGTGGGAAGGAAGCTTAGGCCTCTTTATATACTTCAACAACTCCTTGTTGTTTCCATAAAGAGTTTCCTTATTCTAGATGAACTAGAACTATTCCTTTCCTTGCAAATTAGTCCTACTAAGTTTGCAAGGTGTTGCACAATGATCCTTCTATTAATTAATCAATGTTAATTATTCCCAAATCTAGCTCTACTCTATTTGACGTGTGACCCAATAGGTTTCTATATAGTTGGTAGTAACTCTTACTAACATGAAGCGGTGTCTAGCAACACATCCATGCCACCCAACCTATAGAAATAGTCAGTGATCCGGACAAACCTCTTGTGCCCAATATGTCAAATTGCACTATCCCTTTTCCTCCATATCCGGATTGGACACGAGACATACATCTTCACACTCGTATATCCAATCCATAGTTGCTCGATCCTGGGAATATGCTTATGCTTGCAGATAACATCAATATCTCTATGTTGATTTATCTGAGTCTGGCCAGACATTTAATAAGCCTCATCCCTCGAGTGGCCATGGATATTTACCCCCATTATGTGGGAGGGACAAATCCTATCTACATCAATACGATCTCTAAGCTTGCTTCCTACCACGGCCGATAGCCATCTTTATGATTACCCAGTTACGGTGTAACGTTTGATAACATCAAAGCGCAATATTCCACAACTAGAGTATCTAGTGACTTCAAGTCTAAGGATTGCAATTATATTAGCACTACGAAAAGCGATTGTGACTTGACATAATCTAATGTTTCCTTTTCGTTGTGGGTCAATCCAGTATGCCATTACTCCTAATGCATACCCATGTGTTAGACTTGATATCTCCATATCAATCTACCCACATACTAGTCTATATTTGATTGTCCTATTAATCAATATAGTGGACTAGGGATATTTAAGATAAACAACACATTTTATCTAAGGACTTCATTATATTAAATATCACAATATATAATAAATGAATATTCTAGCCAAAACAATGTTCATACTAAACCTACGATTGCCTCTAGGGCATCTATTCCAATAGTCTCACAACTTGCACTAGAGCCAATATGGCGCATCTCGTATGCCTATAGATCTGGCGTGCCCTTCATGCTTTCGCTGCGCAAGAGGTTTCGTGAGCGGATCTGAAACATTGTCATCCGTTGGAATCTTGCACATCTTCACATCTCCTCGATCGATCATATGACGAATAAGATGGAATCTCCTAAGTACATGCTTTGACTTCTGGTGTGATCTTGGTTCCTTGGCTTGTGCGATTGCCTCAGAGTTGTCACAGTACAAATCTATGGGATCCCCGATTCTAGGGACCACACCGAGCTCAGTGATAAACTTCTTTATCCAAACTGCCTCTTTTGCTGCTTCCGCAGCAGCAATGTACTCAGCTTCTGTTATAGAATCAGCAACTGTCCCTTGCTTGGAACTCTTCCAGCTTACAGCTCCTCTATTCAGGCAAAACGCGTATCCAGACTGCGATCTGTAGTCATCTTTGTTGGTTTGGAAGCTTGCATCAGTGTAACCCTTTACACTTAGCTCTTCCTTACCTCCGAATATCAAGAACAAATCCTTAGTTCTTCTCAAGTACTTCAGGATGTTCTTGACAGCAATCCAGTGACTCTCACCCGGATTGGACTGGTATCTGCTCACCATACTCAACGCGTATGATACGTCTGGTCTAGTACATAGCATGGCGTACATGATGGATCCTATGGCTGAAGCATATGGTATCCTACTCATGCGGTCCTTCTCAATCTCATTGGAGGGACAGTCATTCTTGGAAAGAGTAACTCCATGCGACATGGGCGAGAATCTCTTCTTGGAATCTTGCATGTTGAACCTCTTCAACACCTTGTCTATGTATGTACTTTGACTTAGGCCGAGCAACCTTCTAGATCTATCCCTATATATCTTTATACTAAGTATATAGGCCGCGTCTCCTATGTCCTTCATTGCAAAGCAATTTCCTAGCCAATGTTTAATAGATTGCAAAGTAGGAATTTCATTGCCAATGATTTGTATGTCATCCACATACAAGACCAGAATTACTACAGAGCTCCCACTAACCTTCTTGTAAACACAAGGCTCATCTTCGTTCTTGATGAAGCCAAACTCTTTGACTGCGTCATCAAAACGTCAATTCCAACTCCTAGAAGCTTGCTTTAATCCATAAATGGACCTTTGCAGCTTACAGAATTTATTGGCATTCTCTTGATCCTCAGAACCCTCCGGTTGTGTCATGTGCACATCCTCGAGGAGGTTCCCATAAAGGAACGCTGTTTTGACATCCATTTGCCAAATATCATAGCCGTAGTATGCTGCAATAGCAAGTAGGATTCGAATGGATTTAGTCATGGCGACTGGTGAAAAGGTCTCATCATAGTCAATACCATGAATCTGTCTATACCCTTTAGCTACCAATCGCCCTTTATAGGCAACTACCTTTCCATCCATGTCGGTCTTCTTCTTAAAGACCCACTTGCACCCTATGGGCCGAGCTCCCTCGGGTGGTTCCACCAAAGTCCATACTTGTTGGTGTACATGGAATCCATTTCGGATCTCATGGCTTCTAGCCACTTCTTAGAGTTTGGGCCTTTCATGGCCTCTCCGTAGGTCGTGGGCTCATCATCTATGAGTGGTACGTCATCGGGATCAGTCACGAGAAGTCCATACCTCTCTGGCTCATGACGCACTCTTCCTGATCTACGGTAATCCTGTGTTACCTGAACAGGTTCTTCCACAACTTCTTGCGGTTCCTGCTCATGTTCCATCAACGGTTCAGTGATTTGTGGTTCTTGAATCTCTTCAAGTTCTACAGCCCTCCCACTTGCTTCTTTAGAGACAAACTCTCTTTCTAGAAACACGCCGGTCCGAGCAACAAACACTTTGTTCTCGATGGGATTGTAGAAATAATATCCTTTAGTTTCCTTAGGATATCCCACAAAATTACACTTATCCGCTTTGGGCCCGAGCTTGTCTGTTTGTAAACGTTTTACATAGACATCGCAGCCCCAAATCCTCATAAACGACACTATGGGACGCTTCCCAGTCCATATCTCATATGGTGTCTTCATGACTGACTTGGATGGAACGCGGTTAATGGTAAAAGCTGCCGTCATTAGAGCATGTCCCCAAAAGGATATCGGAAGATCTGTTTAAAACATCATAGATCGCACCATATCTAATAGAGTGCGATTCCTCCTCTCGGATACGCCATTCCATTGTGGCGTTCCGGGTGGAGTGAGATGGGATACTATCCCACACTCTCTAAGATACTCATCAAACTCTTGGCTTAAGTATTCTCCTCCACGATCCGATCGTAGAGCCTTGATACTTTTGCCAAGTTGCTTCTCTACTTCATTCTTGAATTCTTTGAACAATTAAAAGGATTCGGATTTAGCCTTCATAAGGTATACAAATCCATATCTACTGACATCATCAGTGAATGTGATGAAGTAGGTATAACCACCTCTGGCAGGCGTGGGGAATGGTCCACATACATCGGTATGTATGAGTGCCAATAACTCACTAGTCCTTTCACCTTTCTTATTGAAAGGGGACTTTGTCATTTTTCCTAATAAACAAGATTCACATGTCTCATATGATTCCAAATCAAATGAGTCTAGTAGTCCATCTTTATGGAGCCTAGATATGCGTTTCTCATTTATATGGCCTAAACGACAGTGCCATAGATATGTAGGATTTAAATCATTAGTTTTAATCCTTTTAGTATTTATGTTATAGATTGGACTATTCAGATAAGGGATATACAATCCATTAGACAAATGTGCACTACAATAGTGCATACTATCAAAATAAATGGAGCAACACTTGTCCTTTATTGAAATAGAAAAACCCTTCTCGTCCAAACAAGAAACGGAAGTAATGTTTCTGCTCATAGCAGGCACATAAAATCAATTGTCTAATTCTAAAATAAGTCCATAAGGCAAAGATAACTCATAAACGCCTACAGCTAATGCAGCAACTTTTGCTCCATTCCCGACGCGCATATCTATTTCCCCTTTACTCAATCTTCTACTTCTTTTCAAATCCTGCACATTACGAAAAATTTGAGAACCACATCTGGTATCCAATACCCAAGATGAAGAAATAGAAAGATTGACGTCTATAACATAAATACCTGGTGATGGTGGAATCACTATTCCAAGCTTCTTATCCTCCAGATATTTAGGACAATTCCTCCTCCAGTGACCCGGCTGGCTGCAGTAGTGACACTCACCCTTAGCCACACCTCCACTAGGCTTCAGGGCTTCTTTGGATTTCGCAACTTTCTTGCGCTTTCCTTTAGAAGTAGATGCAAATGACTTGCTCTTCTTCTTATGCACCATCATTATGGCTTTGCCGTTGCCTTTATTGACGCTCTGTTCCGCTGTCTTTAGCATGTTCAATAAGTCAGGCAAAGTCTTACTGATCTCGTTCATATTATAGTTCATGATGAACTGATTATAAATGTCAGGCAACGATTGCAAGACAAGATCGGTAGCCAAATCTTGGCCCAATGGGAACCCCAGTCTCTCAAGGTTCTCAATGTACCCGATCATTCGGAGTACATGAGGCCCTACTGGATTCCCCTCTGCAAGACTGCTCTTGAATAATGCTTTAGATACCTCATAGCGCTCATGCCTAGCCTGTTCCTGAAACAATTGTTTCAAGTGTATGATCATATCATAGGCTTCCATATTCTCATGCTGCTTCTGAAGCTCAGGAGTCATGGTACAAAGCATGAGGCAAGTCACGTCATTAGAATCATCAATATGTTTCTGACGTGCCCTCACTTCTGCTAGAAGAGACTCGTCTTGTGGTGGTGCTGGAATTTGAGTGTCCACGACGTACAGCTTCTTTTCTTGCTTAAGGACAATCTTTAAGTTTCTGTACCAGTCAAGGAAATTTGTTCCAGACAGTTTATCCTTCTCAAGGACAGATCGTAGGGATGAAGTCGATGCGTTGTTGTTTGCCATTTGGAATTCTACAAAACAAGAAATGTGCAATTTTAGTATTTTGAACGATTTAACTATATTCAACAATGGCTATATCATCAAATATAGCTCCCACTATTTTTTTTCGGATTAATAGCCCTCACAATTAATGCGGAAAATATCATTATATTTTCTAGTAGGTCCAAGATCCCTTTTTCACTTCTTCTTGAGCTTGCTATGGCAAGTCACCCAAGAATAGGTTATTTAGGTAGGAACCATTCCAATTGCATCATATGCAACTCTTGGTCCAATTAGGTGAATAACTCTTTTATTCTTTATCCCATGGATAACCCCTAATTGTCATGCCTCTAGGCTCATCAATCCAATTGATTATTGCCTAGTTGTGTCCAACCTCTTGCTTCAACATACACACATTACTAAATTGTGTCGTCCGCAACACACCATGGTAAATTAAAACCGCATTGCTTTGGCAAGTCCGAATTTTAATAAACCATGATCATGAAGGGTGTTTTGGCAAGAGAAGGCAAAACGCAATATTTAATTGAGGGATTTATTTTCTTTAATTTGTTTGGTTGATCTTATCAACATGGTCTACTTATTTGGATTGGGCAGTCCACAATAAAAGACCAACCTTGTTTATTATTATCTTGTTATTTGTTTCGCTAATATCGCCATACACACAAAATTAAATAACAAGGCACGAATAATAAACGTCCACAACCATGAAAGAAACGTGGCATGGATATGGCCTCTAGACTAATGATATTATCAAGCCAATGATAATATCTAATTGCCCTAAAGTGCCGAGCTCATCTCCATGTGCTCCACCATAGCTGCGCGCCTAGGGATGTCTTCTTTGTCTCTTGGCTCCTTTGGTTCTCCGGTCTTCTTCTCCATGCTCTTGGCTATCATATAAATATATCTAATTCTAGCCTAACATCTAGAATAAATAAATAACAAAAGCCTCACATGTTGAGGAGAAAAAGACGACTCGCAGGCCGTAAAACCTGATTAATTATTACATTAATTTTGATCAGCTCGCAGGCCGTAAACCAAACCACAAAACAATAATAAACATTCACAATCCTAAGCCATATCCATCCACCATGCATTAAATCACATAATACAGTTAAAACCAATTTTTAACGCGCTTGTTTAATTTTAATAAAATTGGGTAATTAGGGTTTACAACGGTCCAAGGGGTTCAAGCCAACAAGGGGCCCGAACCCCTAGGACCGCAGCCGCCACAAGGCCCGGCCCAAGGCCGGCCGCCCCTATGGCCCGCAGCCTTTGCTTGGCGCGCAAGGAAGGGGGCGGATGGCTAGGGTTTCGGCCCTAGTCTTCCTTACCTCTTCCTTGTTGCCCAAGCGAGGTTGTTTCCTTATGGATTTAATTCCATAAATTTTTTTCCATAATTGAAAACCCCTTTTCACTCATGTGCCCATGAACCCTAATTTTTCAAGAACCCAATTATAAACATCTAATGTGATTAAACTCACCAATTCTAACATCCAATGTTAAATTGGGTCTTGTTCAATTGAATCAGTATTCAATTTTGCATCTACTATGCCAATTTGTTTCAGTTTTCGCGTAATAAACAATAAAACGGTGTGTAAACTGAAATCGTAACACATACATCATGTTATGCTCTACGACATGTGGATCTGATACCACTGTTGGTTTTTGAAGTAGGTAACGCAGCGGAATAACAAAAATTTAATTCTACTTAAATGCCCACCACGGATCGTCAGGAAGAGACATCATAACATGATAAGGGACATAGTATTGTGTACCTTTGAATTTGTGAGATCACACGAAGAATGATGTCCTCGTCTCTACGGTTGATCCACGTCTAGAGGTGAGATCTAGATTATTCCTTCAAACAAGTGCTAGCTTGAACCCGGAGGAAGAGGGAAGAAGATCAAAGCAACAAGGGAACAAAGGACCAAGAGGGGATCGGCCCCTCTTCTTGGCGCCGACGGGAAGGGCGGACGGGGCTAGGGTTTCGGCCCTAGCTCTTGTCTTGCTCTCTCTTGCTTTCTCTCCCACTCTCTTTGTTATGTCTAATAACAATTAACATTAAGTGGGAAGGAAGCTTAGGCCTCTTTATATACTTCAACAACTCCTTGTTTCCATAAAGAGTTTCCTTATTCTAGATGAACTAGAACTATTTCCTTCCTTGCAAATTAGTCCTACTAAGTTTGCAAGGTGTTGCACAATGATCCTTCTATTAATTAATCAATATTAATTATTCCCAAATCTAGCTCTACTCTATTTGACGTGTGACCCCATAAGTTTCTATATAGTTGGTAGTAACTCTTACTAACATGGAGCGTTGTCTAGCAACACATCCATGCCACCCAACCAATAGAAATAGTCAGTAATCCCAACAAACCTCTTGTGCCCAATATGTCAAATTGCACTATCCCTTTGCCTCCATATCCGGATTGGACACGAGACATACATCGTCACACTCGTATATCCAATCCATTGTTTCTCGATCCAGGGAATATGTTTATGCTTGTCGATAACATCAATATCTCTATATTGATTTATCTGAGTCTGGTCAGACATTCAATAAGCCTCATCCCTCGAGTGGCCATGGATATTTACCCCCATTATGTGGGAGGGACAATCTACATCACTACGATCTCTAAGCTTGCTTCCTACCACGCCAGATAGCCATCTTTATGATTATCCAGTTACGGTGTAACGTTTGATAACATCAAAGCGCAATATTCCACAACTAGAGTATCTAGTGACTTCAAGTCTAAGGATTGCAATTATATTAGCACTACGAAAAGCGATTGTGACTTGACATAATCTAATGTTTCCTTTTCGTTGTGGGTCAATCCAGTATGCCATTACTCCTAATGCATACCCATGTGTTAGACTTGATATCTCCATATCAATCTACCCACATACTAGTCTATATTTGATCGTCCTATTAATCAATATAGTGGACTAGGGATATTTAAGATAAACAACACATTTTATCTAAGGACTTCATTATTTTAAATATCACAATATATAATAAATGAATATTCTAGCCAAAACAATGTTCATACTAAACCAATGTTCATACTAAACCTACGATTGCCTCTAGGGCATCTATTCCAACAGGCAGAGGTTCCTCCTCCCTGAGAGACAGCAGCTCCCGATGCCCGATTCGGGGCATGAGTTCCCAAAATGTCCATGATCTGAGCCATCTGTGCAGATTGAGCTTGGAGAGCCTTGGCCTGGTTTTGGATGGTGGCGTTCAAGGTCTCCAAGGTCGGAGTTCCGCCGGTTGCTGCGGAATTTAGGCGGGTCTCCTCCCCCGAGCTTGTCTCAGTGGAGGGAGATCTGTTGCTGACATCTTCATCGTGAGACATGGTTGCTTGCAGTGGTTCGATTCACGTGGGGTTCACCAAATGTGTACGAGAGAATCCTTCGAGGAGGATTCAATATACACCGAGAGCAGGGGATAAGAAGAACACAGGAAGAGTAGAGTTGTGTGTAGGGAGAGAGTAAGGCAATGGCAACTGTATGAGAGAGAGACAGAATTTTGGCAGAGCTTCCGCGTAGTTCAGGTGGTTCGTGTTTTTTGTAAGGAAGGGTTAACGATCCTATATATAGTGGAGAATATGACCGTTGTAGTGGGTTAATGCACCCATTAATGGCGACTTAATTAGCTTAACCACAACGGCACGTTCGTTCGCATATCTAGGGACCGTTACGCACTTCGTCCGCGTATACCGGAACCGTTATGAGGTTGACCAGGTTTATGGAGCTCGTGCCATAAATCTCTCAAAGCAGTTACTAAAGGTCGCACGCGGGCTTGGTTGTCACTCGCGCGCGACAGGACTTACTCTAGCCTCCAAATCACTAAGTCCCTACAAGTTCCGTGCGGTGGTATGCGAGGGCCCTGTCTCGCAGCCCCCACGTGGATCAGCGCGGATGGTGATCCAGTGTGTGTGGAGCACAGCTAGGCGTGCTGGATGATCGCCACGTGGCTAAGATCTGTCTGTCTGGAAAGCACTATCTACATGTAAAGCTCACATACGGCGAGAATACACTTCTGCCGTTTTCTGTAAACACAAAACCGTCAAAAAAATACAATGCTGTCGTAAATGTCTACTATCAAATACGGCAAGAGAAATAGCTAATATGGCTATAACCATGTCGTTCACAATATAACAAAAACGGCGTGATACTCTTTTCACCGTATTTGATTGTAACCAACAACAACAATGAAAAAGCAATAACGGCTCTATTAATCTCCGCATAAGATAGATCAAACACTGCGAGAGATATTTCGTTGCCGTATATGTCCTAACATATACGGCGAGAACTACCGCAGTGTGTACTCAGTATATGCAGCGAGAGCTCATATGCGGCGCTAGTTTTTCAGGCTGCAAGGCAAAAACGTCAGACTACCTAGCGGCCGAGCCAAATTTCGCCGTTTATGTCTTAACGGCGACAAAACAGCCTTAAACTGCAAGTTTTTATCGCCGTTTTTGGTCCGTTTCCAGTAGTGACACCACTTGGTGCTCTACATTCAATGGATGTGTGCCAATCACTTAAGAAGTGATAGGCTTCACTAACAGTTTGTATAAATGGTACACCTTAATTGGGTTTAGTGCACCACGTGATGCTCTAATGGAGCATTGAAAAAATTCTCGTCATAAAGCCCATTTTTTCAAGTAAAATCATGTATACGCCATAAATTGTAAAATAAAATGGGTAATTTACAGAAACTATCCTCGTATTATGGTAAATAGGCATCTAACATCCCTACTGTTTGTGAATCTTCAAGGGGTACCCTTATTTCTAACGGACTGTTATGTACAAGTCAAAAATACGGTATTACCCATGCACCCATGTTCAATTTCTAATACCTGCCCCTGCCTTCTTTAAGATCAACCAAACAATCACTTGCACACACCCACCCACCTCTCTCTCTCTCTCTCTATCCCTCTCTCCTTGAATCAATATCTCCCTGAAATCTGATTACATCATGATAGAACCCTTTTCTTCCACAGTCGCCTATCTCTTTGTATCGACTCCACACCATCCCATTACCAAAGCCCAGCTCCCTCTCTCTCTCCTCTAAGCCGAAGAACCCAGAAATTGTTGCTTTTCTTCGCCGGTATACTCGACAACAGACCACTAGTACGACTCAGTTAGCAAATTGAAGGAACCCTAGTAATATGCAATCTTTTCAAAAGATAATCTGAAACAATTTGCCTCCAATCTACTATGTTCTGCACATCAATGTTTCTTTTATAAAAAACAAACCAACCCTATCTTCATTTCGACTCTGTTAGTTCACAATGCATCATGCAAGAGTGCGCAGAAAGTGTATAGAGCCAAAACTCACTTCAATTTTTTTAGACTAAAACTCACTGAAAAAAAAGAAAAAAAAAGAATTAGAAAACTGCTTGTTTTTTAAAATGGGTTGGAAAGTAAAATTCCAATCAGTTTGAAACAAAATTTGCTTGTTTGAAGCTAGTGGTTCGCGTCATTTACTAAGCCGAGTCTAATTCGATAAGCGAAAATTAGACGAACTCAAACTATATTCGCGAAAACAGAGTCGTGCAGACCCAAGTTGGATTGAAAACCAGACAAAATTGAAGATTATTCATGTGAATCTTGCCAAAACTGCTTCGACAGAGGCCCAAACAGCTCGGCGTTGGTGGCAGATTGTCTGTGTCGAGAGAGAGAACATGACTTCGATTAGAAATAAGGAGGTGGGGGTAGAGGCGACTAGGGTTCTGGATTGGGGGAGATTGACATCAGAGAGAAGAAAAGGCTAAAATAGGCATCTCAATGAAAAGTTGGGTTGAATTAACGCTCCCCATCCTTTGACTGACGCACCGTTAGTCAAAGGGTGTTTAATGTAATTATTTAAGCACAAATTGAGGGTATTCCTTTATCCAAAAAAAAAAAAAAAAAATTGAGGGTATTCCTTGATGATTCACAAAGATGCTGGATGCATATTTATCATAACACGAGGGTAGTTTCTGTAAATCATCCAAATAAAATTTGTATGCATTTAACTATCTTTTTACATCCACTTTAGAGAATGTTTCTTTTTCCAAGAAGAGATTCTAATTAAGAAGCAACTACCGTCAATAAAGTGGACTATATTTAGTTGAAGTTTACCTTCCAACCATGAGTAATTGGTTAAGCCATCTGCTTTCCTTTTTGATGATAGCTAAGTTTTTCTAGATGAGATTTTATCCTATCCTTAACCTACCTTCTGTTCGTCGATGATGACAATTGTACACACGACGTGTAATTTAATCCATGAATTGTTTATTTTATCACTATATGGACCTGCTTCTATTCATTTTTACCGTAATGACAGAAATACTACTCAAAAAATTTTTAAGGTTCCCTCAAAAAAAAATTAAGGTGAATAAAAAAAAAATCTACATACTTGTAATAATACAGACAAAAACCATTATACTGATAATAAATTGACATCCACTAGTACTGGTACGTAATTCAATGAAATAATATAGAGGAACCCTGGTAGAATAACATCCTCGAGAAAGCAACTATCACTTAAACACAATCGAAGTCACTTTCAACAATTTCTTAAACACAATCGAAGTCACTTTCAACAATTTCTTAAGACATATAGGAAGAAGCCATCAAGATTTATAAATCTTATCTTTGCAATAACATGCTCCTATCAAAGAATTAGAAAACCGTGAAAAGTCAACAAGTAAACTCCACTTATTTTGACAGCCACCATTCGTTTAGTTTATCTAAGAGATGTTCCTAATTAGCTACAACTAACATAGTTTATGCCAAAAATAACAATGTGCCAATAAACACTTCGGCTTCTTTTCTTCAATTCGTTTTCTATCATTTTGTCCAGTGATCCAATAAACACTAAAGTTGGTGTAGACCTTGTGGATATGGTTTAGGACGATGATTATCCCAAAATTTATCCTATTAGTGGATAAGTGTTCTTAAGGCTTGTTAGCTCCATTCAACTAAACTATATAATGTTAGGTGATTTATTAACATCGCGGAGATTTATTAAAGGGAATAATTCCAAAGATATTAGTTTATTATTAGTGTGATACAGCTCAAGAAAGAACAAATTAGGCATTGGTTATATTTCAAGTGGCATGGTCCTCGTTGTGAAAATATCTACTTGATTCTTATATTCGTTTATTGGTTTACTTTTTAGAGCACTATCTATAACTTGTTGTGTATATTTGCTTTATTTGGATGGCAAAGAGTATCGTTTTCTTTATTAACTTTTAGAATGCTTAAATTACGGGTTTGCGACGTTATCTACCACGACGGAATTAGGGATTAGGCCTAAACATTTACATCCACGGCTCCTTGTTCTCTATCATTTTGAGACTTTGAGTGTACCTGTTCTAAATTATCACATTCATAAGGCCAAAGCAGGGGCGGAGCCATGTAGGGGCAAGGGGCACGTGGTGCCCCCAAAAAAAAATTCCGAAAACACTAGATAGTACTTAATTTATTAAAACAATAGCATTGCCTTAGTAAAAATATAAAAGTGCCCCTCCTAATCTCAAAACCGCATCCAGCCCAACTGGTTAAAGGCTCCGCTTAAAACCATAGCGCCACAGGACCTTCGTGGCCAGAGTTGATAGGGAAGTGTTTTACAAATTATTTTGGACCATGAGTATACATATGAGTTAAACGCAATCGGTCTCTATAAGCTAGATTAAAAAGAAATTACTTGACAAATGTCTGTCCGAATTTATCTTTATTGTTAAAATTTGTAATTATGGTATTTACGTACATGTTCAGTATATGTTTGATACTCGATGTCGTTTTAGTTGGATTTGGATGTATGATACTTTCAAAAAAAAAATCTTGAGAGGAACTAATATATTACACGTGCATGTTAAGATATTGTCAAATCCAGTAAAATCGAGTCAGTTGTATATGATATCCCATCCTTACCCTGGGATAAAATAGTTCATTTTTGCTTTATTTTGGCCAAGAAAGAATATTGTAATGAATCTTTGAAATTCAAAGCATGTTCTCCTAAAAATAAAAAATTGTATAGAGGAATCTGGTGAAAGGAACATGTCACGTGACAGACTCTTAGATACAATTAAATGTTAATTATTTTTATTGAGATTACATTTTAGAGTAAAATCTCGATAAACAGATATTCAATAAATGAATAACTGCGTTAAATAATAATTTTCTCATGTCCCCACTTAGACAAATAGGCTAAATGAATAATCTTGTTAAATGCATTAATGAATATATGGTTGTTTTAGAATACTCCCTCCGTCCCGCAAAAACAGTCCATTTTTGAAACCACAACTTTTTTTGGAGACATGCAATTAATGCACTCCAATTACAAATGTTGACATGTTATTTCCACTATTGTCTTTGATTATGTTTTCTCTAATACTAAGTGCATTGAATATGAATGACTAGTATTGGAAGTTCATTATATTTTTAACATTGAAAATGTAAGTAGACAACCATTTTGGAACAGACCAAAATAGAAATATGGACTGTCTTTGCGGGACGGAGAGAGTATTATTTTTTCCTCGACTTCGAACCCTATACCTCCTGCATGAGCTTTCAATGCTCTACCACTGAGCTAGCACTCATTTGCACAAATGTATGTTTTTTAAATCTTTACAAGTCTCATCTAAATATAAATTAATAATTATTAAAATTCATAAGATACACATATATATACACACACTATAAACAAAAATATTTCTTCCAATCAACAATGCTCAAATAAATTATTTATTAAAAGGAGGCATGTCCAAAGTTGGTTTGTTTTTTCGTCCCACCAAAAGTACTTTATTTTGAATCATTTCTCATGCCATATTCACTTTCTCTTGTCTTCGAAAAACAATTCATACAATACTTTCTCTAAATTGAGGTACTTAGCTGACTTGTGTCTTTTACCATTGCTATTTTTTATCTCGTCAAATAAAAGCTCAGCTGATCTTTCGAGAGTATCTGATATCGTAGTTTGGCTAGGATTCAGGGCATACTTTTCTTTCACCCATGCTTGCATATCATTTTGAATAAGACTTCGATGTTTCTTCTTAAGCTCACGTAAATTCCTCCTTCTCTGATCAGTCAAAGCTGTTTTATAACAATTTAACAATATATACAGTTTCTGGTGTAGGTTAGAAACATTTTATAAGACTCTAGTATTCTATACATAGAATTTTATTGAAGTCTCAAATATGAACATACTAAGTACAACAATGTACTTAGTCCACGTACGTATACTGTTCATGCATTCATAATGCAAACTTTTGAAAATTTAGACAATTACCTTTGGGTTACATTTATAATAATCAATCTTATAAAACAATAGAAATATGAAAATATACTATTTAAACAACAAAAAAATAATTTAAGGATAAACGAATAATACATTCATTTTTCAATAAGTAATTAATTCTCACTTTTTCAAAAAAAAAGTAATTAATTCTCACTAAACGGTTTTTTTCCTAGTCCCAAGCCTATTCATCTATGGAGATTTTAGTGTAGATCAATATTTTGTCGAATCCAACAATAATTCCCTTGCCACTGAATGGATGCTGTAGAAAAATAATGAATTGTTGTGCCTACAAACTTTAAATATATACTCCATCTAGATATAGCATAAACTGCTCGGCAATAAATATGTAAAATAAAATGTCCTTTTTAAAACGTGCAAGTTTCACACAGCATTCTCTCACTGTATAGAATTGTTAAAATAAATAAATAAATAAATAAATAAATAAATAAATAAATAAATAAATAAATATTACCAATTGAATGTTCCTGGTTAATTTGTAGATAAAAAAGTGTTTTATGGATTTATAAATGAATTATCTGTGCAATTGTATTTGTTTGACTCATTGTAAATACAAATTCAAATACTTCCTAGACAAGTGAAAATGTATGCGTTGTAAATGAATTAGTTTATTTCACTTTTTGTGTGAACAAGAGAGTGTCCCTTATGCTTAAGAGGCTAAGTGTCCCTTATGCTTAAGAGGCTAAAAGCTCTATTTGTTGTACCAAATTTTGTTGGTTAAATTTTCTTAATTTTTACTATGAGACATAATATTTTTTTTTTAGAGAATGATGAGACATAATATTTTCACTTGTCTGTTTCACAAATAGAAATCTCCATCAAAGCAAGTTACGAAAAATAAATGTATGTATAATAAGCTGAAAATACCATCTCGTGTCCAATTACTAATGAATTTTTAATTAGCTTCCTCTGCTTCTCTTAACATACTATCAACGAATTGGGATTTGTTAACACACTCCTCTCAAAGAATTGGAAAACCATGAAGAGTCAACAAGTAAATCCACTTATTGTGACAGCCTTCACTGTTTAGTTTATCTAAAAGAATTCTTAATTAGCGACAACAACCCAATGTGCCGATTAACACTCTGGCGTCTTTTTTCACTTCGATTCGTTTTTCTTTTCCTTTTGTTCAATGATCCAATTAACACTAAACTTGGTGTACACATTGTGGATATGGTTCAGGACAATGATTATCCCAAAATTATCCAATTAGTGGATAAGTGTTATTAAGGTTTTTTTTAGCTTCATTCAACTAAACTATAGTGTTAGGTGATTTATTAAAATCATGAAGATTTCTTAAAGAGAATAATTCCAAATATTTTATCTTATTATAAGTGTGATGCAGCTCATGAAAGAACGATTTTTTGTTTGAGCTCAAGAAAGAATAAATTAGGCAACTGGTAACAAACTGATTATTTCAAGTGCCATGGTCCATGTTGTGAAAATATCATCTTGAAATTTATATTCTTTTATCTATTAGTTTACTTTTGAGAGCATTACCTACCAAGTGATAGCCAACTATACTATTGAAAACTTGTTGTATGTAATTGTTTTATTTGGATGACAAAGAGTATCGTTTTCATTGTTAACTTTCTTGATAATATTTCATACAAAAAAAACTCTTTAAAATACAGGTTCACGATGTTGTGTATCACGACAAATTTAAGAAAGGTTTGGGCCTAAATATTTACGTCCACGGCTCAAGAGGACCTGTTCTAAATTATCACATTTCATGAGATGCAAAAGACTACGACTTTCAACATGATCACGTATGTTTGCTTTATTTGAGACTACACCTATATGTTTGCTTTGTCTTTAAATGTATCTTTGGAGGAGTCTATATTGCGTACAGTTTAATGCTAAGATATTAGCAAATCTAATAAAATCGAGACTTTTGAGAGATGTAGGGATGAGGATGATTATGAAAATTCTCGCTAGTATCATATACTTATCATGCAATAAAAAAAGAGTTGAATTTTGTCTCATAAGGTCAAAAGAAAATAATAAATTGATATTGAATATAGGCTTAATTACTTATTGCATACCCCCAGTATGCCTAAACTAACACTTTGCAACCCCCAATTCTAAATTAGGCTTATTGCACCCCCCATTTGCAAAATATCATACTTAATGAAACTGGGAAGAATTTTCCGTTTGCAACTTAACGGTGACTACTGTTAGTTGACGCATGTGTCCTTTTATGTAAGGCTATTTTTGTCTTTCCTCTATATTTCTCTAGCCCCACTCACCAGTTCAAAGTGGAATACGAATCACTCTGTTCTTAAAGATGATGTCTTAGGGCTTTTTCCTTTATCCAGCAGAGGCGATTTCGTATTGCTATTGACTCACAATAGCAATAATCAAAAGGCGATTTCTTTGTCCAGTCGATCGATTGAAGTAGAAGCAAAAGGCGACTCAAGTAGAGGGTTCGATTTGCGGGTTCAAGATGCGGATGACTCGCAATAGCAATAATCAAAGACGGAAGATGAATGTTCATAGACAACGCAGAAGTAATGACACCGGAGATCCACCAGAGAGCAATCGGAGTTGGGTATTATGCCGATACGAGCAGAAGAAGTGGTTGGTTAGCAGCTTTGGGGGTCTCGGTAAGTTTTTCCTGCGATTTTGCAACAGCTGCTTCGATTTTTTTTTTTTTGTTGTTGTTTTTTTTTTTTTTTTCTTTTGCAACATCTGCTCGGTTCTATTTGTTGTTTCCAGTTGTCAATTTGAGTGACTTCTTTTTTTGGATGTGATGCGATCTGTAATACTGCAAAGTGTAATGCGAGTAAGAGTTTTTTTTTTGGTAGATGTAATGTGAAGAAGTACATCCCTGTAAGATGAAACTTTGCTATATCAAAAGGATCTCAATCAATTACTTCTTATCTTGATCAAATCAAGTCCATTTATATATGATCAGTTAACTCTAATGAGGTGATCAAATCAAGTCCATTCTGGATATCATTCTTAACATGTTCCAAAACCCCGGAACATGTTAAGAATGATATTCAGAATCAAGTCATTGGCTTTATCACTATAACATGTATTGTAATCAGGAACATCGCTCTTATACCAAAATCTAAAGGTTTTTCAATCCTTTTGTTGCCTCCTCTGTAATGTTGTTTCATAGGTATATACAGATACACGATACACATGTAACAAATGAAAAATAAAATTGAACAAGGAAATACTGAGTCATTGGCTTTATCCCCTATGGCATGTATTGCAATCTGGAACATCACATCCAAACAAAGTGTCTAGGATTTGTAAGAAAAGCAGCCTAATGGTTTTCAATTGTATTTGTTGGTCCCTCTACAAATGTGATCTTGGTTGTGTATGATCTTGTTATGTCTTTTGATGTACAGATGATGATATGAGCTTCACGGTTGAATTGCATCATGGTGGATTTCTCGAAGAACCTAATTATATCGGTGGAAAGGTAGATTTGTTGCACAATGTGAATAATACTTATTCATGGCATGATCTCTATAGTTTTGGTAACCTGCTGGGGCATAGGTGGTTTAGCCTTTGGTACAAGAGTGGGCAAAAGTGTTGGAAAAAAGTTGCTCCCGAATCTTTTGATGACTTTTGCAATAGTGTTGTGGACAAAAGAGTTGTCGTATATATGCAGGCAAGCGTGGAATATGACCCTGAAGTGAGAAAGGGGCTGGACGAGATCTTTAGGGAAGCATACCCTAGAGACGTATGTGCTAAGTTAGGTGTTGCTTTGGATGATATGGAGAGTGACACCCCAGATGGTGAACAAGAAATTGTGGACAATGTTATTGAAATTGACAGTATTCGAGAAGTTAATGAACAAGAAAATGTCGACAATGTTGTTGAGGAGACGGAGGAAAACTTAGACAAGGTGCCAAACTTTGATGCACATAATGTGGACAATGTGAAGCTTGTTGCAGATCCATATGACAGTGATTCAGAAACTAGTGTTGATCACTCATTTTGTGATAGCGAGTTTGAGCATAGTGATGATGATAATGTGTTTGATTTTGAGGTGGATCAACATGTTGAATGGGCTGGTTTAAGTACCAATATCGAAGAAGATGAGGCTCCAAATGAGGAAGATGCTATTGAGAAAGCTGATTTGGTGGATTCTGATTGTGACATTGACAACTCAGATCCTGATGAAGAAGTTTATCCTTCATATACCATATTTAATCCCAAGACAGATATGAAGAATCCAAGATTTGAGAAAGGATTGGCATTCTACTCAGTTAAGGAGTTCAGAGCTGCAGTTAGGAGATATGCAATACTTAATGGTAAGGATCTGGTATTCAAGATTAACTTGAAGAAGAAGGTATTAGTGAGATGCAAGGAAGGGTGTAGTTGGAGGTTGTATGGTTCAAATATGCAAAGAGAGAATACATTTCAGATCAAGACTTACTATGATACGCATGCGGACCACTGTGTGAGGGAGTTCAAGAACAGACACATGACCAAAACTTGGCTTGCGGAGACT
This sequence comes from Linanthus parryae, assembly GCA_023055425.1. Lineage (NCBI taxonomy): Eukaryota > Viridiplantae > Streptophyta > Magnoliopsida > Ericales > Polemoniaceae > Linanthus > Linanthus parryae. Next base: position 133,147,866 of record JALGPY010000001.1, read on the forward strand.
TATTTGTCCACAATTTCAGTTGATCCACAATGGTCACTTGAATCATTTAGGGCTGATGTTCTGAAGAATTATCAAATAGGTGTATCTGATATGAAATTGTACCGCGCTAAGAGGAAAGCAGTGGAGATTGTTGAGGGGACCATCCAAGAGCAATATGCCAATTTGTGGCATTATTTGGAGGAGATTAAAAGATCTAACCCTGATACAACTGTTAAGCTTGAATTAGAACCTGGGATACCAAGAAATAAAAATGACAACCCACCACCTGTTTTTAAGAGACTTTATTTTTGTCTTGGTGCATGTAAGAAAGGGTTTAAAGCTGGTTGTAGGCCAGTGTTGGGCCTTGATGGTACACACTTGAAGGGCATAACAAAGGGACAGATGTTGACAGCCGTGGGAATTGATGCAAATGACCAAATGTTTGTTGTTGCCTATGCTGTAGTGGAAGCTGAGATATATGACACTTGGAGTTGGTTCATGGAGCTGCTTATTGATGATCTTGAGATAAACAATGGTCATGGCTGGACTTTTATGACAGACAAGCAAAAGGTTTATGTTTACTTAATCACCTTATTATTATGTTAACTTAATTGTTTACTATTGTGTTCACTTAATTCCTTATTATTATTATATTACTGTTTGACTTGACATTGATTTGTTTTCACAGGGCTTAATAGATGTCATTGCTGACTTGGTGCCTAATGCCGAGCATAGAACATGCATGAAACACTTGGCTAACAACTTCAGACAAGCGAACACAGGATTGGAGGGTAGGGGTTACCTTTGGGCTGCTGCAAAGGCAAACAATGTACCAGATTTTGAAAAGATAATGGAGATGATGAGTGTGAATGATGTAGATGGCTTCAATTGGCTTCAAGATAAGCCACCCACAAGTTGGTCAAGGTCACACTTTAGGACTTGGCCTAAGTGTCACATTCTAACTAACAATATGTGTGAGGCATTCAATAAAGTTATTAGGAAAGCAAGAGGGAAACCCATCATATCTATGGTAGAGCAGGTGAGATGCTATCTGATGGGGGCATTACAAAGAGGTAGGTTGGAGATTGATAAATACCAAAACTCAATATGTCCTCATATCCAAGCAAAACTTGAAAAGAATAAGAGGTTGGCTGGTGGTTGTGGGGTTTTATGGTCTGGTGGTGGAGACTTCCAGGTTACTTATGGACCTGAGAAGCAATTTAGCGTGAATATAGATGATAGAACATGTGCTTGCAGGTGATTATTTAAATTTCAGTACATCTACTTCACATTGAAAATATGCATGTCTTATACTTACCAAATAGTATTGAATATGCAGGTATTGGGACCTCACTGGAATTCCATGTGAGCATGCCGTTGCTTGCATAAACTCAAGGGCTATGAGACCTGAGGAATTTGTGCACAGCTACTATCTTAAGGAGACTCAGCAAAAGATATATGAGCATATCATCTATCCCATTAATGGACCTGATATGTGGCCAAGGTCTCAGAATACTCCACCATCACTTCCACACTATAGGAGGCAACCCGGAAGACCCAAGAAAAATGAGAGGAAGAAGGATAGACTTGAGAAGGAAGATGAGAAGAACAAGAGTGGTAAGTGGAAGAGGAAGAATACAACAGTCCAATGTGGTAACTGCGGACATTGGGGACACAACAAGAGGAAATGCAAAAATCCACCAAATGAAGAGAGGATTAGGCAAGAAACAAGGAAGAGGAAGTACATGTTGAAGGTATGTTTCTCTATTTCAATAATGTTGCTGATTAATGATTCTTGCAGTTTTTTTTTTTTTTTTTTTTTTTTTTTTATAATAGCAAATATGCTTGAAATATTCAACATGATTGTGACACTATGAATAAAATAATTGCATAGGATTCCAATATCTTGGAGATGGGAGATGCTGCAGAGAGCTCACATACAAAGAAGCAAAAACAACCAAAGAAGGATATGAATAAAAAAGTGCCAGCTGCAAAGGGTAAAGCAGTTGTCAGACCTCCTCCAAATATTGTTCCACTTCCAGCTTTGACAATTAATCTTCCAGCCATGCCTCAGCCAAGCACAAATACCAATGTGAAGGTAAATAATTTGTTTTATATTTTTACTTTTTCTTTCTTCTGTAAAATTGGATATTTGATTCAGATGTCACTTCTTGGTATATGACTTGTTGTAACTGTAACTTGATAATAGGGAAAACCAGCTTGGAATGGTAGTACTAAGGTTTTGGAACCGACCAAGTGGCCACTGAATGAGCCTTCAAGGAGCTCTGTTGGAGTGAAGGTAGTTATTATTTTTTGTTAATTACTCAAAACTGAAAATTTCAGTTTTTAGACAAGTATACAGTCACTTTTATTTAAGATAAGGATACAGTCACAACATTTTTTTGTTAATTACTCCAAACTGGATATAGTCACTTTCATGTTTTTATTCAATCTTCAACTATGACATATGGCTTACCTAACTTTCATGTTTTTTGTTAACTGTATATTCATAATAGACAAGGATAGTCACAACATTTTTTTTGTTAATTACTCAAAAAGTATTTCCCTTATTTTGTTAATTATTCAAAATTTGACTTCTTGGTTCAGTTTTCTGACTTTTATCATTTATCACTTCATAATAGGGTCAAGCAGCTTGGAATGTGGCTTCAGGGAGCTCTGTTGGAATGAAGGTCAAGAATACCTCAACAAGTACACAGCCATTACTGAGAAGAAGTCCAAGAAAGCTTCAATCTTCTACTCAACCAGATGGAGGATCCCAAGACAGAGTGTCAAAACTGAAGAAGAAAGTCAATGTGCAAAAGAAAGGTGTGAGCATGAAAGAGCAGATACATCATACTCAGTAAATGTTGGAGTTGGGTGGTGGCAAGTTATTGAACTTTTTTGTGGTTGTTGATGATGTAGTGGAGTTAACTTGAACTGCATGTTCTTTTTTTGGTAGTTATGACTGTCTTTGTTTTGGGTGTGGCCTGGCAAATTGTTGCTCAGTTTGTTGGCTCAGTAGTATGGAGTAAAGTTCTGGTTTTAATGAGCATACTGTTGGCTCAATTTTTGGTACCAATATTATGTAGCAGTAAATTAGTCAACTTTGGCTAATGTTGGATTGTAGCTCTCTAGCCTTAATGGCTTCTTGTTGATACTGAAGTTCTGCAACTGTGGCTGATTTCAAGGCTATTTCTTGCATAATGAGCATATGCCAAGTTTTAGGCATTAGTGTGTATACATTTTTTTAGTATTCAGTTTTTGGAACCAATATTATGTACCAGTTTTGGTACCAATATTATGTACCAGTTTTGATTGCACGTGCGATCAAATGGTATGGAACGGTCGATCAAATGGCTTGTTTCGCCTTTTGATTGCACGTGCGCTACAACGGTAAGGAACGGTCGGTCAAACGGCTTGTTTTCGCTAAAACGGTCCGTTAAACGCCTTGTTTGCGCTAAAACGGTAAGAAACGGTCGGTCAAATGCCTTGTTTGCGCTAAAACGGCAAGGAACGGTCAGTCAAATGGCTTGTTCCACTTTTTTATTGCACAAACGGTAATTAACAGTCGATAAAACATATTGTTTCGCATTTTGATTGCACGTGCGGTTTGTACGAGCTTACTCAATACAAAATTGACAATATAACATATAACAATAAGAAACGATAATATGAAACGATAATATGTAACGACAAAAAACATAGCATATAGCTTAAAATTCAACACATCATGAGTGCTAGAGTACACACCATCAACTAACCATTTTGTTCTACTAAACCAAAACATCCAGTAGAAAACCCCATACCACCATTTTGTTCTACTAACAACCAAAACATCCAGTAGAAAACCCCAGACCACCATTGTTCTACTAACAACCAAAATAACCAGTAGAAAACCCCATTCTTTTTGAACTACCTACAAATGAAACAGCATTTAACCCCGAACCCTAAACTTCTTCAACTAACAACCATAATAATCAGCAAAATCACGAGCAGGACGATGCAAGATGCCATCAATTTCATTTTTTTTTTGGTTTCTCTGCTCCCTCTCCTCCAGTCTTCGAATTCTCCTAATGAGCCCCGGTATGACTACAACAGATCTTGCACACATTGGGGGGTCAAACCACTGGAAAAATTGACATGCTCCATTGTTCTGCAATGAAAAAGAAGACTTAGAACAAGAAGAACATAAACACTCAAGAAAAACGTCAACTTTAGTACCGTAATGAATACCCCATAGTTCGGGCACCCGAAGAACCTCCTTCCAGGATTTCGATCCGTCCAAGATGGCGTGAGCGAGCACAACAGGCCGCAATTGCAGATCCGACTACCCATCTCCTTGACTCGACCAAATATGTTGCAGAGTTCTCCTCTGCTTCGTGCTTCCTCTGGTTCATCTATGGAGGGAAGAGCATAAGAATAGGTGAGAGTTGTCTAATAAAGAGGCAGGTCAAAGGGGGTATTAATTGATACTGATGGAAGTTGAAAATTGTTTTGACCAAAAACCCCTTGGATGGAATCTGTTGGCTGTTAAGTTGCAAACGGAAAATTCTTCCCAGTTTCATTAAGTATGATATTTTGCAAATGGGGGGTGCAATAAGCCTAATTTAGAATTGGGGGTTGCAAAGTGTTAGTTTAGGCATACTGGGGGTATGCAATAAATAATGAAAACTGTAAGCATGCATGCATGCAATATAGATGTACTTGGAAAGGAAATGTCACATGGCACACTCGTCGGCTATCTAATTTTTAAAATATCGTATCTTCACAAAATAATGCAATTTGTTAAGGATAATTGTGCAATTATCCATTGAAGAAAAAAATAAATTTAAAAAATTTCATTGACATCCCAAATTTCCTGAGAAGATTACACTTAGACCAATGTCTCGTGGTAACTAGGGCCGGCTTGACTACTAAGCAGGTCATTTCCCTGCTTATGGCACCAAAACTTGAGGGAGCGCCACTTCCAAAATTAGGGGTATTTTAGTAATTAACTAGATTAAATAGCTACTAATAGGTAATATACAATATTTCTATCTAAATGCTAATATGTCTTAACCAGCCGATTAATTTAGGCATTCAACTATCAAAATTTCACAACGACCGCAATACAGTTTGTTCTTGTTCATTCATCTTCTTTAGCAAATTCAATCAGCATATTTACATTCTCTTGATATTGCTGTTTCACACAATCATAGTTCTTTCTATTATTCATACGAAATTTCTACCAACGAGTTCTCTATGTTTTATTGTTCGGCATTTCGATGTTTACCAATGGTGACGTGGTAATAATGTGTTTAAATTCATGTCAGACACTCAGAGTAGAATTAAAGTAATCTCTGGAGATTTTGTTAAGTTAGCATTTCTATTGATTCTTGCAATTTTGTTTTTGTTCGTAAATTAGACTGGTGTGGTTCATATTTTGGAAAAGTACTTCCCTATTCTTTTAAAACATGTGTCGTATAATGTAATGCTATTGCAATCCCATCTGCTTCTCTTTGAACTTAACAACTCTTGAACAAAAGCTTACATATTTTCTGTTTAAAGCAAATTGTAGACTGTTACTGCAAGTTCTAAATTTTTAGTTTTTATTTATGTCAATAAAGGACATCAATTTTCTTATCCGCTTAGGGCAACCGGAAAACTAGAACCGGCCCTGGTGGTAACTAACAGCTAGCACTACCTTTACCATTGAATGAACGCTGTAAAAAAATATGTAGAAAAATAATGAATATTGTGCTTGGAAAAATTGAGGTTTTAGGAAAACGTAATCCACCTAAATTATTACATACCATGTGTGTGTGTATGAGTAACTTTTTCAGCAAAAATGCATGTATATTTGAACATGCAAAATCCTGAACTGTGTACTAGTTGTACCAAACCTTCCTAGACAGCATGATGCCACTTGCATGTTTAGTAGATAGGATGATCTTGAAGGACATCAAAGCAAGTTTTCAAAGAAAATTACTACATTTATAAAAAGCTCAAAATATAAGGACATCAAAATGACATTTGTACTAAATTTGTACTTGCTCCAAATTTTACTCAAATACATACTGAGTTGTTGCTACAGCAATATGCCTAAATATGAGCAATTACAATTATTCTTTTACCTAAACACTCAGATATTTCTCTATAAAGTTTGATTTATGTTTCTTAGTTTCATGAACAATAGTCGTTGATTTTGTTCAATAAATAGGCATGATAGAAATTAAGGCCACGTACCATTTATACCAGTTGTCGGAGCTGTTTTGTTATGGAAAAATATGTATAAATTTAGTTCAGTGACGACAAAAAATCAATTTCTCAACTTTTTAGTTCAGTGACTGTTTTAGGCCAACCTCATGAGATGCTCTTAGTATAATTCCCAAATTAAAAATACTATTCATGTCCAATTGCTAAAGAACTTTTAATTAGCTTATCTGCTTTTGTTAGCACTCCATAATGTGATACGACAATGGAATTTGTATGCAAAGTTAACAAACCAGAAACTAATGTCATATGTACCAGATACGAAATAAGGTATTCTCCATTGATTACAAATTAAGAGAGCCAACCTCAATAGAGCCGTTTTCTTATTATCAACTAAATGATAATTTTGTTAAATATATAGAGACAGCACTGGCTCAAATGTGCCCCCCACAAAGGATGCACTTATAGTGTGCAAAAATGACCCGAAAATAAAATAATATGTGTATTAATAAACCTCATAAGAAACAGGAAACAATAGTAAATCTATAATGGCAGTTAGGGTGGTAGCTCAAGTGGTAGAACGTTGGAAGCCCCTGCATGAGGTTCCGGGTTCGAATCCGGTTGACGACAAAAACAATTTCTCAAAAAAAAAAAAGTAAATCTATAATGCATGTCTGAATTGTACAATTTAATATACACACTTGATCAAAATGCAGATAAAAACTAACTATTATAACAATTCGGTTCAATTTATTTACTACCATTCCGTCTCAGCTCTTTCTCTCCATCATGACTTTTTGACTCGTATATGGGTCACTTTGACCGGCTGATCTGGATAGTAAAACGAAACGATTTTTTGATAATTTTTTCACAGTGTTATAAAGCAATTTTTATTCTACGACACCATAAAAAAGTTATCAAAAAATTACAACATTTTGCTATTTAAATTACTCGCTCAAAGTGGCCCAATAAATGGTGGTAAAAGTCAAATTAGGGAGGTAGAGTTGGGACAGAGTGGGAAGATTTAGGCTTGGAAATCAAACTAATTAGAATGGTTCGGCTGGGTTTGCTGTCCTTCTATGTGTCGAGGTGCGTAGGCTCAAGCCCAACAATTCAGTCATGGTCGACAGGTGCCCAAAGTGTAAATTGCATTACTATAGACTGGATATTTCTTTTTATAGGAAAAGCCCAATAATTCCATCCAGGCTGGTCATGAGTCATGACTGTTAAATGGACTAGTCCATCAAATTATGGGCTCACGTATTCTTCTTTTTTCTCTTTTCTGTGACCCAATTGTATGCGATAGATTATTGAACTAACGTTGAACCGTGGGATGCATGACATAACACTCTTATATTGTTTCGACTCATTAATTTATAAAAATTCATAATTAATTTCTTAAGCAGTTTGTCATACACTTAGTTTGAATACAAAAAGTGTTATTTCTTTTACAAATCATACCAATGATTATTTTGTATGAGTTAGAACACTATTTTTAATTTTCTTAATTTTTTACTTGAAACAAAACCGGTCAAATAATTAGGTGTTATTGAACATTTTAAACTCCCAAATATAATAGTTTTATTTATTTTATATAAGGTACTAGTTCCGTTTCTTCTGAATCGTTCTATTTTGACTTTTTAACCAGTAGTCACTGGGTTACTTTGACTCGGTGATTTAGATAGCAAAACGATATAATTTTTGTTCATTGTATTATAGAGTAAAAAAGTTTACTCTACAAGACTTTGCAAAGATTATGAAATTATTGTATCGTTTTGCTAATCAAATCACCGGGTCAAAGTGACCAAGTGAATAGTGACAAAAAGTGAAGTAAGCTGAAACAGACAAAACAGATGTAGTATGTTTGTGGTGAACTATAAGGAATGTTTTCATACCTTGCAAAAATATCCTACTACATCATTTTTTTTGAAAATCTATTACATCATTGTTTTTTCTTAACTGTAATCAAGTAAGTTATGTTGTCAACACCTAAAGTTCGATAGTTTATAAAATTTATCTTTGTTAGTAAAAGTTATAATTCTACAAAGCTTTAGGGGTGAGAATGAAAGGTAAACTGGCATTTTTTATAGCTCCATCAAGTATTAGTATCACTACGGATGTTGTAACTGAAACAATAAGTGTTAAATCTACACAAATCCAAAGTCTGAGGCGCCACCCATGCAATTTAGGCTCCGTTTGGTTGGTGGTAAAACATTTTCCTGTAAAATGTTTTCCCTTGTTTTGGTATTTTGGTGCTGTTTGGTTGGAAGTAAAATGTTTTCCTGTAAAATGTTTTCCCTCAAATGATGTAAAATGATTTACACATTTCAAATCCGTAAGCCATTTTCCGGACAGTGAAGGAGCACAACAAGTCATACTAACACCTCCACCACCACTACCACCTACCTCCACCACGACCCATCACCGCCACCCACTTTCACCGCCACCCATCACGGCCAACTATTTTGGCAAGAGTCAACCAAACACGAGAAAATAATTGCAGGGAAATCATTTTCACACAAAACATTTTACGCGTAAAATATTTTCCCTTGTAAAACATTTTACTGCCAACCAAACAGAGCCTTAGCCAAATCTATCGCTCATGAAATTTGTCAAGGGGTAAATTTGTCATTTAGACTATAAGACGAGTCAGTGTCTCTCTGTAAAGAGAGAGAGTGAGAGAGTGAGCGAGCGAACAGAAAAGAGAAGAGAGACGAAGAAGAAGCGAAGCAAAGCAAAGAGAGACGACGAAGAGAGACTGAGCAAGTGAGGAACTCCATTGGAACTCCGAAGCTGCTAATCCGATCAGTGAAACAAGAGAACTGTTGATTTGAACTCTGCGGTCAAAAAATATTTGGGGATTTCTCGAGATTGGAATTGGTGTCTTCTGTCTTCTTCCTGGAAAATTAGGGCTTTTCGCCGTTCATTTTTAGCACATACAAACAGGTATAAACTCAATCTCCAGTTTTTTTTTTTTTTTTTTTTTTTTTTTTTGGTTCATTCGACATTGATACACTTTTGAATTCATAGGGCTAGATAAATTTAGGAAGTGTTAAGCTTATACATGACTGGGCTTATTGTTATTGTTGTAGAGAGAGTAGGAGAGATGGACGAGGAGGAGATAGAAAAAGCCGTGATGGCTTATCTGAAGAAGAAAGGCTTGAAGCAGACTGAGCTGGCTTTCCAAGAAGAGCATCAACACACCAAGAATTCATCTTCTAATTCATCATCCAATTCCCAGACTGACCCTGATATTGCTAAACGCATTCTTTCATTCTCTGAGTAAGTTCTTTCACTAGTTGGTCATGCATATTTTGTTTTAAATTGAGTGAATTACTGCTTGAAACTCTAGGCGCGATTAACTTGAATGCGTATATAGTTCAGTTTTATCGAATTACTAGTTCTGTTCGTAAAGAGCCGATTTGCTTAATTATGGTATTTGGAATTGAGGGTGGAGAACCATTTAGAAAAAAATGATAGCACTTCGTTTTAGCAAACCCATGGCACTATAAACCAGTGGTCTTACGAGACATACCTAATTAGTAATTACTATCTCTAGAAATGTGGAAGCTCGGTATTGTTTTAAGACATAGTTGGCACAGTATTCTCCCAATTTTAAGATCTTGTTCCAAGGTAGGATAGGTAGGTATAGTTCTCTCTATATGTTGCTTAGGGGAAGGACTATTATGGTTCATTGAACAAAAGTGGGGATGCGGGATACAAACTATGGATTTGGTAAGGAAGGGGCTTGCTTCTTTTGGTTGGATTGCGGGTACAAATATGCTGCGCGGGATTTACAACTATCATTAGACTCCATTGCTATACCATCATGACAAAACTCTACTTTGCGCATATTTCATTGCTACAACATAAGTTATGGTGATCACTTGGTTATATGTATAATTACATGGAGCTATGTCGTTATTTAGCATTGTGCAATCTATGAATATGACCCCTGTACATCCTTTCTTGTTGATGAATATAAATTATTCTTCTACACAAAATCGTATCATGGTATAAGAGCCAATACCGTTCTAGGGTCTTCTTTTCTTCTCTCGCTTGCTTTTCCGTCCAAGAGCAACAAATCACGGGCGTATGGTCTTGAGAAAAATTCTTAGGCCCACTGAGGTCCCACTTACAGGGAAGGCATCTGCAGCTAAACCTCATTCTCAAAGATTTTCAAGAAGAGTGGGATGCTGTTAATGCTAAGATCATTAATGGGATTGGCAATATACATCAGTTCCATCCATACGGTGCAACTAGGTTGCTTTGAGACCGTCCAAGAGGTGTTGGATTTTCTAAGCTCGAGGCATACTACTTAGGATCTCTGTCATCAGTATCTACAGATGTAGGAAATTGATAAGATGAGACTAGAGCAAGACTAATCTACCCAGACATTCTTGACTCAAATGCATGCCATGTGGGATTAATTAGCTAAATCTCAGCCTAAATAGAAGTGTCATGAAGATCTGGCTTTGCACTTTGCCTATCGAGATCGTCTACGGCTTATTCAGTTTCTTATGGCTCTTGACGATGCATATGTATCTGTTCGTGCTTCTCTTCTCCACATGACATCACTTCCTATTCTTTGTTCTGCTGTTGCTTAACTTTTGGTACGTCCTCAGAGGCAGACTGACACGGTGCTTGCTGTTCATTGTTCGCAAAATACTCCTATGTCTCGCTCACAGGGTAATCATAGGGGGTGTAACTGTTGTCATGATACTGGTCATGTTTTTCGGGCCTCACAATGGCAGAATTGTCAGGTGTATGGACATTGGCCAGAGATTGTACTTAAGCTAAGGGACATGGAGGTGGTATTAGATAGAACAACAAGAGAGGCAAACCCAAAGAATGCATGAAAGCCTGCAATTGTAGTAGCCACTAATGCTCCCGCTGATCTTATTGAGGTAGCCAATTCGTTGAGGCAGCTTCTTTAATTAGCAGGCTCCCAACACGTTCTCTCGGAAAACTCATGTAACGCTTCATGGTATTTTGATTATGGCTGCTTAAGCACATGACAGCTGATGCATCTGTCTGTATTCACAGTTTTCCATCGAAAGCTGCACATGTACATGCTCCTGTGACACCGCTAATGGCTCTAGCATGCATGTTACACATAATGGATATATTTCTACTGCGTTTCTGTTACTTCGTGACACGTACTTGGTTCCTAACCTTGTTTTGAATCTTATATCAGTGGGTGCGGCAGTTATGTGAACTTGGACTTGATGTTACTTTCTCTTTTAATGGTTGTATCGTAGAAGATCCACAGATGGGGAAGCTTCTTGGGATCGGTTGTAGGGTTGGACGATTGTTTGAGCTCACTAATCTTCATCTTCTACTGCATTTTGTCGAGTCTCGTCACTCTATGGCTTCAACTGTTTGAGCTCACTAATCTTTCCTTCTTCCTTTAGTTTGTGGCATTGTAGGCTAGGTCATGCTTCTCCATGTGTAATAAATAAACTTGTTTCTAGTGCTAATCGCGGAATGGTTGAGGTCGATCGTTTGGATTGTCTCCCACGTCAGTTAGCAAAACAACCCTCACTGTCTTCCAATAAAAGTAATTATGTTTATTCACCTCCGTTTGACTAGGGTTACTCTAATGTTTGTGGTTCTTCTCCTCATGCCACTATGGGAGGTCTAGATATTTTGTTAACTTTCACCCGTTACACTTGAATATATCTTATGCAAAATCGTTCTGAGCTACCCCAACTTCATCTTGAGGTAAAAACCTTATTCTCTTGCCCTATCAAGGTCTTCAGGACTGATATGCAGGAGAACAAAAAAAAAAACCGCACTTCTTGCTGCTATTTGTATTCAAGGAACCTGCCTCAAGGTTGTGCCACAGCACTTCCCAACAAAACAGTCGAGCTACATCCTTAACTCTGCTTGTACACTTCTCATATCAGCCTCTTGCCCTGAACGTTCATGAGGGAAGCCCCTCGCATTGTTGTCTACATAATAAACCGCATTTTAACTCCTAAAATACAAGATATGACACAGTGTGAGAAACTCTGAGGTGTGCCTCCAGATTGCTTATCCTTTGGTGTTTTGCGGTGGTGTGTTGGTTTGTACTCTTACAGTCGCATGAACACAGTTAGTTGGAACCTCGGTCTCGCTTCTGTTATGTTTCTTGGTTATGTCATTGAGCAAGAATATCGCGTCTGGGCTCTAGTCTCCAAGCGTCTTCGTTTCTCTTGACATGCTTTCTTCTGGGAACACAAAATGTTGTCAAGCCTATCTTCATTTGACTCATCCACTTTGCTATATAATCCTCTTCTCAAGCGTCATATGATTTTTTTACCTTAGGACTCCTCCCCAAATCTGTCTAGGTCTTACATGACAATCCTACAACGCTAAACCAACTCCCGAGACAGCTTGTGCTTTTAACGGATCTACGACCATATTGATTGAGCATGCTTAAGATTGTGAGCCCTTGTTGAGCCTCCGATGGATAATCTTGAGCCTTTGATGCATAATTCAGTTCCCTATAGTAATTCATTTGGGCTGTGGGATCACCGGTATCTGTAATAAGATACAAGAATGGTTCCACAATTGTGAACGTGGGAACCAGAACAGGGTCCGCTACCACATTAGCGTTTCTGGTAACATAGCTTCTAACTATAACATGATGAATAATGTGGACTTCCTCATATTAATATCACAAGGTTGCTGTTTACGTTATCATATTTGACTTGCACTTCTTGCATTTTGAAATGGGATAAGATGCTTACTCATTAAATGTTACATCCCCCCCCCCCCCCCCCCCCCCAAGATACTCGTTCTTTTGGATTGCAAACTCTTCGCTCCAATTGTGAGACAAATATTTGTTCTGTTTCAGATCTGAAAATGTGCCAGCACAGTACCATGATGGATACAGCAATCTCAGGTCATGGACTTATAGTTCACTGGATTTGTATAAGGTACGGCTCCTCTGTCATACTTTCATCCTTGATTAGTTTCCCTGAGATAAATCATCATACTTGCAAGGCAGATTTACAGGGTATGCACTTGGTCCATTTGATGAAAGTGATATTTAGGCTTACTCAGAAAAGTTCTTGCAGATCTCCTCGTGACTTGTAACCTGTGAGTCATAGATAAGCTAGATTAAGAGTATGGAATGGACATCCTTTCCAAGTACCACGTCGTTATTGCAATTGGATCTCAAATAAAATTTCAAATAAAATAAATTGAATTTTTGGAAACTTTATGATCCCTGCTTGAATTTGGTTTAAATTAAAGGGTGGAAACTTATTTCTGACAAAGTTTTTGCAACTGATGAATTATTTATGTTATATAAGCATTTTACAGTAATATTCTGGATCACATTTTATAATCGAACCGGAAGTTGTTCCAGTTGGTGGATCATCTGACTGCGACACAATAGGTGACATGTTTAATTCCTGCAAACCATGAAATCTTAATTTAAAATAAAATGCTTAACATGGCAGTTAATTGCAGTGTATGTTGCTGTTGACGCGCTGGTGGCTGCCAATAACTGTAGGTAGTGTTTGCAATGGGTGTTACCAAAAATGTGGGCTGCAGCCATGCAGCCAAGATGGTTTCGAAATATTACATTAATTAGTGAATTTTGATGTTTCCAATTGGTGGTCAACTGTCTCATATTTCAGGGAGTTTTTAATTTGTACTTAGCCTTATGTATTTAAATCTGCTGCCAATCCACTATAATCCAGTTGAAATTGTGGGAATAATTTGAACCCAAATAATGTCCAATATGTAGTGAGTAGGCTCAAGCTTCTGACTGCAACTGGGGATAGGTCCATTTGTGCTTTTAGAATCTGTCATCATAATTTCGGATTGTCACCTCACTATTTTGATCTGTAGAAAAACCCAGTCGGTTGGTTCTCGTTCTCATGCATACAGTTTGTTTCAACATCATACCTAACTTGCATTGATTTGTTTTATGTGTGTTAATGCAGCATGAGTTGATTCGTGTTCTCTATCCAGTATTTATCCATTGTTTCATGGATCTTGTGGCGAAAGGTCATGTACAAGAAGGTAATATTTGAAGGGTGCTGGACTTGTCGACCCTTTTAGGCTCTATCCAATACCTGGAATCTTTAGGAAACTGGAACGCAAAGGATATTTTTTGTTTTGATAGTATTTATTTTAATCAATCTTACGCTATGTTTGGGAAACAAGCTGGAAAAGAAAAGAAATGATTCGTTAATCTTCGAGAGAAAAGAAATGAATCCATTTTCTTACCCACTTGTTTGGATATGCAAGTGTGAGTTGATTAGAAATTATTGTAGTTACTCTCTCACTTTGTTTGAATAAACATAGTAACAGAATAAAAAAAAAATTGTATAGTCTTCCAAAAATGATCCTTTAACATTACTCTAAGCATACAACTTTAAATAAACCTGAAAAGAAACTCAATCGACTCTAGACATTAAACAGGAACAATTTCAAAGATAAAAGTATTGATCTTACGATAAATGCGCCTTTCCGTAACACAAGTATCAATATATTCTACATATATAAAATTTGAATTATCAATGAATTCATTTTAGAATATAGATTTTAGTAATAAATGACTGTTGAAGCTATAAGGCCATAGTAACAAGAAGGTTGCTCACCATGATCATTCACAACTTTGGGTACTGAAAATAAATGAGACATATATTTTTATGAAGCATGTGTAAAATAATTGGAAAAACTACACACACATGTTATGTGTATATACCAGTTATTCAAGTATACATATTATGTTTTAACATTATCATTATATAATACAGCGCAGAGTAGGCCGACAGTTTTGATTTTCCATGTTTTTGGTCGAAAGTTTTCTATCTTCTCATGTTTTGTGGGGAAGTAAAAAAGAGTGGCCCTTTTTTCCTTTATATTATTCTTACATGGGTAATAATGGCATGACTAATATATTGCACTTAAGTTGTCCTTTTCTCACCAAATCTCACCACTTTTTGCAAGAATCGAAAATTGGACTCTCTGATGTCCCCATTTCTCACTGTTTCCCATTGTTTCTTACTTAAAGTTAATCCAAACAAGAGTAAGAAAAGTTATTACTTAACAATTCTTTTCTTATCATATCAAATTACCAAAACCAAAATAGTGTTAAGTTCTTACAAATAGATAATGCATGGTACAACAATACAATATCTTATCTTGGGTGTTAGAGCTCTGCTTCGCTTTTGTATTTTTCGTTTCTGGCATTATTGTCCATGGCTGGCGAACCTAGATAGAAATTTCATTTTCTTTCCCCTTTTCTTCCCCAAATTTAGTTTAGAGCTGGAGTTTACTGCTGACAGTTTGGCAATTTTTTCTGAACATTCAGCACGGTCATTTTTCAATAGTTTTCGTGAAGACCATGAGATGATGCATTCACGTGACCTCCAGAAACTGGAAGGTGTTCTTTCTCCCTCTCATCTGGAGGTTAATTACTGACTTGTGCTGTTATGTTGCATCTTCTATATCCAATTTTCAATTTGATAGGTTCTTAATATTTCTTGTTGACAATGCAGGAAATGGAGTTTGCCCATGCTTTGAGACAGAGCAAAGTAAACATAAAGATTTGTCAGGTGACATCTTGATTGGTGTTTCTTTTCTATAAATGTATTGGCATATGTTCTAGTTTTGTACTTTTGCCATGTTTTTCTTCTTTCCTTTTCCAGCATGATCAGATTCTTTGGTCTGCTTACAACTGAAGACGACCTTTTCCTCAATTAACTAGAGTAGACTACAATAAACAATTTCCTCTACAAAATTATTTCATGCCAAGTGAATACATTTTTATTCATGTTCTCGTGAATCTAGTAGTATATCCCTTGGTATTTACTTGAGCACGACGTGGAAGAATCACCTGGTTCTCCTCATGGTGAAAGTAGTGTCTAGATATCAACCAACCCCTGAGACTACTGAAGTTTGTCATGTACCCCTGACTGAAACTGATTCAAGTGCCCCCTCAAGTGTTTCACTATGCATTATTAGAATTTGACTTCTAGGATTGTAATTGTTTTTTTCTGGCAGATCTCTTGGTAGACTAGGTTTTTGTTTTTTTAAGGTTGACTTTTGATTTCTTATGGTGTGTTAATATGAGTGCTTAGTAGTTAGAGTAACTACACAGAGCACTGATTAGTTTAGTGTGGCAGTAGATGTTTCAATCTCTGACGATACAGTAGAGGGCTTCACAATCTTGAGTGTACTTTCATTTTTTAATAATAGTGACTCCTGACTTGTTTTCTTCATCTACTTGACATTTTAAATGCTAAAAGACTTGTTTGAGCCCTAGGCTAACATTGAACACAGAGTTACCGAAATGACTTGAAGAAGTGGGTTAAATAGGGTAAAAGACACTTACCACCCCTGGGTTTAGGGAAAATTCCACTGACCACCCCTGGGTTTTGGATAAAGACACTCCACACCCAAATAACAGAATATTCCGTGGACAGTTTGCACCATTCTGTTAGATTCCCATAAAAAGTAGATGATAGATTTTTTTCGGACCATATAACCCCTGTTTTTTTCTTTTTTGCCCATGTGTATCTTCAAGAATGACAAGAACACCAACACCAAAAAAAGATCAAACACCAAGTTCTTGGTGTTCTTGAGCACCACCAACACCACCAATAACCCTCTTTTTATCATCAAGAACACCAAGAACATCCACCAAGAACCACCAACACTACCAAAACAATTATGAATAACAAGAACAAAATGAATATAAGAATTGAAATCCAATTTATACCCATTTACAATACAATAAACCATCATTTTACCCAAAACCTACTTCTTCCCTCGAACCAAAACCAAGATCAATCAATCCATCTCCAAAGATAATTTTTATAGATTTGCTCATATAGTAGAGAAGGTACAGTAAATAAAACGTAGGCTTCCCAAGCAGGAGCCAGAAAGTCAAATTACTCCGGACACAATTAAACACAACGGAGAAACGGAAGCTTACTTTGTTCCGGATTGTCTTCTTGAAGCTTACAATTTCCATACTACTTCACCAATCATCAATAATATGAGCAAGCAAGTAATGAATAAACCCAAATCGAGTGTGACCTGAATCAATTTTAAGTTCGAAGAAACGAAATTAAGCTATCGGGAAAGGGAATAGCACAAATATACAAGGAAATTAGAGCTTGCTCGTAGAATCTAGACGAAGACGACGACGAGTCGGAAGCAGAGATCTCGCAACTTTAGCTGTTCGAATTTGATCCCTGGACCTGATAGTGACTCTGTATATTCTGAGGCGACGCAATTCTCTCTCCCTCCCCACAGATCGCAGGATCCCTAATCTATTCCTTAACTGATATCTACACCAGGGTTTGTGTTAATTGCTGTCGGAGGATTGCTTGATGGGGGTGAATTAGGGCATTTTTGAAGGAACTAAAAGGTTATGGAGTGGGACAGTGGGTCTTCGGCGCTGAAACCCTCCTCGTCGTTGCTGTCGGAGGACAATAGACACCAGGGTTTGTGTTTATTGCTGTCGGAGGATTGCTTGACTGAAACCCTCCTCGTCGCTGCTCAGATCCGTCGGAAACGGCAAGGGTCTTCGGCGTTAACCGATGTCCGGCGGCGCAGAGAGGTGGAGGAAGGCCATTTGAAGCTCAGCAAGGCACCACCGACGTCGTCCTCTCTTCAGATCCGTCGCCATGGGGAGTTACTGAAAGAGAGTGATGAGATGGTGGTGGAGGGGGAAGCTGAAGGAGAAGAATGAGAAGGAGAAGATGGAAGAGAAGAGAACGGCTGCTGTGTTTCACAGCAAGAGGGGAAGAGAGGAAGAGATGGAAGAGAGAGAAGGATTAGGTTAGAAATGAAGAAGTGAGTGGTTAGGATAATATGGGGGTAATTTTATAAGATTTTAGGGGTACAATTGTCTTTACGTTCGTGCTGTTAGGCAACTGTTAGCTTCCATCCAAAAAATGGTGCAAAGTGTCTTTATCCAAAACCCAGGGATGGTCAGTGGAATTTTCCCTAAACCCAGGGGTGGTCAGTGTCTTTTACCCGGTTAAATATTCTTCAGAATGAAGCATAATATACCGATAAAAAAAGGGATGAAACATAATATGATAAAATGAAAGATGAATCTTACTTTTGCATTGTGGTTACTTTTGCAGTATTCTTATGACCTTTTGCTGCAATATTTACAAAGGTTACAATACATTACGATGCTTGGAGTGATTAATGAGCACATTAACTTTCAAGGTATTTTCTTCTCCTGTTCCTATGGCTTAATCTTTCAGTATTCTATTCTTTCCCTTTCTCAACCTTAATTACAGAACTGATGTAATTTCATTAACAGTTTCTCCTGGACAGCCTGTCCCAATTTCTGATGAATCTGAAGCAGTTACACTTGCTGGGAGTGGCCAGGACGCAGCTAATCTGATAAATGACAAAGAAATACACTGGGGGGTGAGTGAGTTGTTTCAGTTAATATTTATACATGTTGAGAAGTCCCACATCGGACATTCAGAAAGAATAATAATAATTAACAAGTGTCCTGGGCTACTCTCCTCATTGCCAATTGGTTTTGAGGTGGAACCCCATGGATTCTTACATGGTATCAGAGCCTTTGCTCACACACGTGAATGGTCTAACAATCCACGTGCTCACCGCCACCCGCAGACAAAAAGATCCATGTGTAGGCCAAAGAATGCCCCACACGTGAGGGGGCGTGTTGAGAAGTCCCACATCGGACATTCAGAAAGAAGAATAATAATTAGTAAGTGTCCTGGGCTACTCCCCTCATTGCCAATTGGTTTTGAGGTGGAACCCCATGGATTCTTACAATACATGTTCCAAATGTCCCTTCCCTGGGAGCTGCATACTTAATTTACTCTAGCATCACTCAGATAGCATCGAAGATGTACTTTTTTAAAAAGAAACTGTGTACAATATATATACTTGAAATGTTCCGAGCGGTCCGTAACTATGCTTTTTAGCTGCAGTCTATCAATTGTCAATTTTTATTGAATACCTTGTTAGAATGGGACAACTAGACCCGTAAATCGTGTATTGTAGGAGATGTTATCAAATGCATTTGAATTCGTATAGATAACCTAATTCAAGTTGAAGGAGATGTTCTAGGAAATAATCTGATTCCATGGGTGCTTCCTCAAGTACATGTAGCACAAGACTTCTGTTAAGATTGGGTGATTCTCTGACAAAAAAATGCACTTCATAGATTCTGTGATCATCTTCGATGTGTTGTGAAAAGTTTTGGGGGTGTTTTATTGTACTGGTAATTCTTTTTTGAATACATGCTACTGTTGATACAACTGGCATTGAGGAACACCCTACTTAGATTGATTTTCTAGTTCAACTGCCTGTCTAACCGGTTCAATTGCTGTTTAGATTGAAAGAATATTACAGTAATATTAATAGCAACGTATCATTAGAATCGTAGTTACAAAACTATTGTATCTTATGGTTTAATCAGAATTGTATCTTATGGTTTAATCAGAATTTAATTTCATATAGTTCCTGAAATGCCAGACAATTAGAGTATATAATTTGCAAGATCAAATATTTAATATGATAGTTTGAGCTTTAAATTATTTTTAAAGTTATTTAGTTGATGAATTAGTGTAGAAATATTAGTCAAGTATAAACACTTATTATGTAGTACTAGTTAGTCAAGTATAAACACTTATTATGTAGTACTAATTATTGCAAGATAAATCTAAGGAGCTCAGCTGGTGCTTGGAGGTGCAAATTAGTGAGGAAGCCGTGGTTCGAGTCTCGGCATGCGCGTCTGAAGGATTTATTTATTTTGATAAGGATTTGCGGCATGACTTTGCAGTCCAGTTCACTGGTTAGGTGCGAAACCGGCGGGTTTGACTGGCCACGTCACCTGAGCGCTGAAAAGGGGTCCCTATACAGAACCAAACTGGGCCAGTTCAAACCAGTTTCCAGTCGGTCCGGTTTAAGAAACCATGCTTGCGATTTACATTTCACAGTATGTTTCTGTTACTTGATCCGTTAGTTTCTCTGTTAGGTTTCCTCATCAATTTCATTTAGGGTAAAAGACATTTTCCACCCTCCGACTATCAATTAAATACATTTTGCCCCCTGATTTATCAATACATACTTTTTGCACCCCTGTCAGTGGATGGAGGGTGGACAGATACCACCCTTCTGTTACAATCCGTTAGTGGAGGGGTGCAAACTGACTTTGTGACCATTTTACCCTTACAAATTGTGGACAAATAACACCCTTTTTTGTTTATTATTGAATTCATCATGTTCTTGGTGTTCTTGAGCACCACCTCCACCACCACCACAACATCCCCACCAACACCACCAACACCACCACATCCCCACCACCACCACCACCACCTAAGTTTGAGGGTGGTTTTTGTCTTTTACCCAAATTCCATAAGATTGATTGAAAACAAAACCCATACACAAAACAACAGATTCAATCCAATAAACCTAATTCATCATAGTGTATTTTACACTTTGGTATAATCTTCGAAAGAAGAGGGATGTATATGCATTGGCAAAACAAACCATTGTAGAGAAGCACACACTTAATGACGACCATGAACAGATAATTTAACCTAAATCAGACCATAGTAGAGGCATTAGCTCCATGACATGAAAACTAAAGAGAAAACAATACTAATTTGTGAACTTTTTTTATAGAAGAGAAACAAAAACTAGTGGAATCAAAAAGGAAGAAACCCAACTACAAGAGCCATTGAATTGGTAACAACCACCTCCCTTAACATCTTCGGCTCGCATCTCAATCACCTTCTTCCCCAACTTCAGCAACAACCCAGCAATCGATCTCTGAGAATCGAATTACACAACACCCACTGGATCAATTTCTTCGAGTTATCATAAACCCACCAAACAAGCAACAACCACCTCTGTTCTCGGGGTCAGTGGTTCGGATCTGCGAGTTTACCCCCACTGTTCACAACCCAGAACCAGCGCCGCCGCTGCCCTGTTCACGCCTCCGTTGGCTGTGGGTAGCAGATGAAGGCCATGGTGGTTTCCGGAGGTGGAGGCGGCAGTGGTGATGGGTAAGTTCATGAAGGAGAGAGAGAGACCCACCTCGCGTAGCGAAACCCCACCTGAAGAAATCATACTGTTTGGAGGAGTTGGTTTGAATTTTGAGCTTCCAGATCTGGAGCTTGACGGAGTTGGAGAACGGAGCGAGGGAGGTTAGTCCCGTAAGGCAGATTCTGAGGTCGGCTGAGCCAAGGGCCTCCGATTCCGGCGAGTGACGTTCGAGTTGCTTCACCAAAGACTCGAGTTGTGAGAGGATTCTGTCCGATGGTAGAGAGAGAGAGAAAGAGGGGGCTGTTAGGGTTAGAAATGGGAGGAGAAGGAAAAGAATTGGTATTTACAGTGGTGGAATTTCCTTAAATCTTGAGGGTAATTATGTCATCTTACCCCTCCGTTAGTGTGGTGTTAGTTTTTAACTCTGACAGGGGTGCAAAAAGTATTTACCAATAAATCAGGGGGCAAAATGTATTTAATCGATAGTCGGAGGGTGGAAATTGTCTTTTACCCTTTTATTTATTAGTTAAATTATAAATGCTTAATTTACAATAATATACAAAATAAAGTCGTCTTTCTAATTTCAACCCCCAAGCTTCCTCACTATCTTCAATTGAACCCGTAACACCACCACCATTAGTCCACCACCAACAGCACCATCATCCCACCAACACCATCACTATCACTATCAACCATAAGCAATGTCATCACAGTCTCCAACCTCACTTCCAGGACCACTACCAGCCCCAATCCAACCATGGCCTCATCAAATTTGACCCCAACCCCAAATGAAAATCTAGAACCACCCCAAAATTGATGCTGCCGAATCCTTGATCACTGCGATTGAACATCAAATCACTCCAATCTCTGCCACGACACTGAGATTAGAGAACCAAAATTGAACAATCACTACAGATCACTGGTTCCATATTTCTCCAATTTCTTGTTTTGGTGGTGGTGGTGGTGGGGGGGGGGGGGGGGGGGGCTATAATTACTTGAGTGATTGATCCTCTCCAATCTCCAAAATATTGAACTTGTTGATGTTTGAACTAAAATAATTATTTCATATAACTCCATAAAATGTAGTGACCTGAATGATTATCCCAAGGAAATTACAGGGATCCCACCCGTGGGCCGTGGTATGGACATGGTTTACTTCTAAGAAGCGCAGCTGGGGATACGGGTGTCGGTTACGATACGGGAACTGACACGGGAGACATCATTTAAAAAAATGAGGATGTGATGACATGGCAGGGTTTCGCTTAACATAATTACTATTATTTCTTATATATAGATTTGAATTTTTATACTAATAGATGACACAATATTGGTTCCTACTTCTTTAACATTTATAGCGTATCACCGAATATCGTAGATTAAATATAAAAATAAGAAGAGAACGAGTAGTTTACATGGGTTCGAGTTTCAGGAGTTGTGTCTCGGAAAATCCTGTAAGTAATCGCATAAGAGAACTCAATACCTTGCTTGAACTTTTAGTTTAAAAGGGCAACCTTAAATATATTAATTTTTTAATTAATAACATCAATTATACAGTAAAACCTCTATAAATTAATACTCGATAAATTATTAACGTCGATAAAATTAATAATTTGTCCAGCCCAACTTGAGACCAGTACAAAATTGGACACCAAACGATAAAATAATAATGGGTAAAAGACAAAAACCACCCTCGTTAGATGGGTTATATACAA
This sequence comes from Linanthus parryae, assembly GCA_023055425.1. Classification (NCBI taxonomy): domain Eukaryota; kingdom Viridiplantae; phylum Streptophyta; class Magnoliopsida; order Ericales; family Polemoniaceae; genus Linanthus; species Linanthus parryae. The sequence continues at coordinate 133,170,746 of JALGPY010000001.1, forward strand.
AAACAACCTCATTGTTTGGGGATATACAAAAACCACCCCTGTCAGTGACGGACGTTGGACAAACACCACCCTTCTGTTAATATCAGCTGAGAGGGGGGTGCAATTCGACCCTTTTATGACCATTTTGCCCTTATGTGTGTTTTTGTGTCTATTTTGTTCTTGTTCTTGGTGTTATAGGTGTTCTTGGCAACCGCCAGTCCGCCACCACTGAAACCCCTTGTTTTTGGTGTTCTTCACCCCACCACCACCAACATCATCAAGAATATGAATAACAACATAATAACAACAATATACTAAAAAAAAATGGATCATAAATTCTTGACAAAAAGAATCTATACCAAATTCAACTACAACAATATCAAAAAGAACATATTTACAGATCATCAAAAAAAGATTTACAGTATAGAAGAAGAACAACAACAACAAATTCAACGCCGCCGCCGCCGGGAAAGGCACAGAAGAAAAAGAAGAAGAAATAGGTCTTGCGACAGTCTTCGGCGATGCCACAGCCAGGCCAAGATCTGAAGCAGAACAAATGGATCTACTCTCGAGCCTAGGCTTCGACTGTTGAGGTCGGGCCTGGGCTTCGTCGATTGCTACTGCTACTGCGGCTACGGATCGTGGAAATTCTGACGGGAAAGAAAGGGGTAAGACAGAGTGAGAGGGAGAGAGAGATGAGGGAGATTGGAGGGGGAGGTGGTGTTGGTGTTGGCGACGAAGATGAGGTAGTTGACGCAGAACCCAGCTTGTGAGAGGACGAAAATGGCGAATCGACCGATTGGGCCGCAATTCACCAGATCGCCGAAGGAGTTGATTTTGGTGAAACCCAGATCGCCGAAGGAGGGATTCGAGTCTCCGGCGGGTGTTGACGAGGAGCATCATACAGTGGTAGGGAATGTCTCCGAAGACGATGGCGAAGGTCTTCCAATTGGAAGAGAGAGGGGCAGATTTGGTCAGAAGAGGGGGAGAGTGTCTGAAGCTGTTGGTGAAATTGGTGAGAGAAGAGATAAGGTTGTAGCAGATTGGATATGAAAGGGATAAGGTTGCAGATTTGGGTGGAGAAGAGAGGTGGAGAAATTTTGAGCAAAGGGCAAAAGTGTGATGGGAAGGACTAAGGAGAAGGTTGTATTTTTAGTGGGTATTTCTTAAAATTTTAGGGATATTTTTGTCTTTTAACCCTTCTGTTAGTGTCCTGTTAAATGTTAACGGAGACAGGGGTGGTTTTTGTATATCCCCAAACAATGAGGTTGTTTTTGTATATAACCCATCTAACGAGGGTGGTTTTTGTCTTTTACCCAATAATAATATAACACGTTTTTTTAAAATCCCGGAGTATATATATTGGTCCCGACAAAACTATAAATTAATAATTACTAAAAGATTCAAAATTTTAAGATTGTCTAGGTAAAAAATGATTCTTTGTGCCTCGGAACTTGTTTTTGTAATTTATTTTTCATCTCTAACAAATATACATTGTAACTAGTACATTGGACCTTTCTTTTTGAAAAGTTGTTTTTTTTCGTTTTTTTTTTTTTTTTTTTTTTTTTTTTTTGAAAAGGACTAGTACATTGGACTTGGAAATTTAAAGGTCATACGTATAACCTCTTTAAATTAATAAATTATTAATTTATTGATATAATAATATCTCGCTAAATTAATTAAATATCCCAGCTCCAACATTATTAATTTATAGAGGTTTTATTGTATCTACTTTAGCTTTATATATTTTAACCCATTTGAAGCTAAAATATTTCATAAAACAAACAGTGTGAGAGGGGCGACTGTCATCTCTTAAAATTTTCTAAAATAATTTTTTTCTAAAATACCCGGACACGCTAGCCGGATTGTCCGACACATATTTTGGAGTGTTGTCCGACACGGATACGGCCCCTATTTTGGAGTGTCCATGCTTCCTAGGTTCACTTATACAACATGTGGTTTGCTCGGTCTAACACCCGGCTTTTCCGTTCACTGTTTCCTTTATTGCCATTAAAGCTTACACCAGAAAATACCACTCCATCACTGATCAGCTGTGCTCCAGTTCAGATCTGAATCATCTTCCTTCCTCAATCGAAGACAAGGTTAAAAGTTGGTTAATTCTATCTCTTCTCATTCCTCTTCTTCGACCAATATATTTTTCCTCCTGACCCATCTTGATAAGGTCAAACCGTCGAAGTATCCTTTACTCTGTTTATTCCTTTCCTTTTCTTTGATCCACCACTTTATCAACTAATAAACCTACGAAACATCCATTCTCTACACGTTGAAACATCAAAACTGTCACCCAGGATCTGATAAGGAAATGGAGGAAAGCAGAATGCAGGGTTCAGAGGGAAAGGAATTCGGGTGATCTTATCTAGAATTTATAATGATTGATTAAGCAGCTACTTAATCAATCACTATATCAGATTCAAAGATATGATTGCAGAATACCTGGAAATGATATTCTAATTGTGGGTTTCAGTATAGAGGTGTCTCCATGAAGCACTATTTTGGCCAGCAGGCAGAAATCTCTTCCGAAAATGTGGACACAATTCAGCAACTTGAAAGTAAAAGATGAATCACTTCTTTGTAGTCTTGGCAGCAATTCTGCTCTTTAATAGTGGAAACAGAGGAAGCAAGGCATCACGACTCACCGCTGAAGCAATTGTAAGTAACTGTTAGAGTTACCACTATCTCAATCCCATCCCTCGATGTCGAAGGTTTGATCTCAAACTAGCAGTGCTACTAGCTGCACTCGCTGCATGTTGCAATCTTAGTTTTTTTCTTCCCCTTTCACCTTTGGCGTTATGGGTGAAATGCTTAATGCAAAACTAGTTTAATCCTCCTGAAGGATCAAAAGTGAAAACAATTGAATCATGTTAAAGAAAACAAAAGGGAAGGTAGTGTTTCTTCCTTCATTACGGGGTCGCCAAGCCTGGTAGTAGAGGAGTGGTCAGTTGGAGGCAGAGGGTCAAATGAGAAATAAATCGTTGTTGACGGTAGTTCTTGGATGGAAAGGCTGGATGATAAACGGAGCATTCCTCAGGTTGGTCAGGTTAAAATAAAGAAACCATAGGTGTGAAAAGTGAACTCGGTCCATACCACCTGTGGGTTTAGTGTAATTTACCTTTGAAACAAATATCGGTTTGAAGACCCTTTCACCCCCTCTAGTTTGACCGAAGAACACTTCCACCCCTTTTAGTTTGGTAAATGACACTTACACCCCTTCACTGTGCCAACTTCAGGACTCTTGCATTTCCAAAGGCAAATTGTGATGCCGTTAGTCTAGGGCAGTGTCGGTCACTGAAGATTAGTTTGGGAGAAATTTGCCTCCATATTATGCTGAAAGTCTATTATTCCCTGAGTAACCCTCATATTATGCGTAATATTGGGGGAAATTTGTACCAAAAACTATTTTTAGTGACAGACCCCACCCGGAAACTAGCGGTATCACAATTCAGGGAGTGCAAGTGTCCTGAAGTTTGGCACTCTAAAAGGGTGAAAATGTCATTGTTCAAACTGGAAGGGGTGAAAGTGTCTTTAACCCCAAATATGCTTTACCTATTTATGATAACAAACTACAGTTCAATTATTTTACTTGGTATATGAAACTTATTTAGTTATGATTCTGTGGAATTATATATTGTCTTAACTTATATACACTTAATTTTTTTTGGAAGACCGCAGTCTATTAAGGAGTTACTGAAAATGTTTATTTTGTTGGGATCATTTCATAATCTTGTTAGCTTATTTTGAAATGGCGCCGAAACGCGCCGGTCTTGGTACGTTTCGCTCCAACTACCAAAACGAAACGACTCCCGGGGTGGAATAATATACAACAATGATTATGAAAGTGAGAAGGCACCTTTTATATTTTTTAATAAAAGAAGTAGATTCAGAACAAGACCTATGTATTTATTCCCTGTTGACCTGGATTATTATTTTCAAGGCCTCCTTGTGTGCTTGCATTTCATGACTTTAAAGAAGTAGACAAGTTAAAAACATTTAACTCAAATACTTACAACACTTTTGCTTTATAACTTGTAATCTCTCTCGCACAACTTATTTTTGTTTTATTTTGTTTAAACATTTTACCCATTTTGTTTCTATAGTTGCTTGAGGATACTTTTGAGGAAAGGTTGGAGAAGGCTGGAACTGATCTGGAGAAGCCAGAAGGAGAAACCAAGGAAGGTGACTTGGATGAAACTAAGGTACCTAACTCAGATAATATGACCTCATTCTCTCTAACTATTGTTCCAGTGCCAAAGTTTTCATGTTTTGCTGTTGCATTGACTTTTTGCTATTCCCAGATGTGTTTGTTTTTTTATACTTTATTGTTGATTCCATGCTCAGAAAAGAACAGGGGAGGGAGGGAAGCAAGGTGCCGCTCCAAAGAAGTCAAAAAAGGACAAGACAGCTGGTGCAACAGGAAAATCTTCCCGTGTTGAGAGCAATGCCGTAGGTGCAGCACCTCGAGTGAAACCAGAGCTTACTTTGCCAGTCATGTATGTTATAGTTTTCCTTTTAATGTGACAACAGAAGAAGCGATATTTACAGTATTCATTAGTCACTACTTTGTGCTCTTCTATCTCAGCCCAGAGGAGGTAGAACATTCTATCCTTGAAGATCTGCGAAATCGGGTGCAGCTAAGTAGTGTGGCTCTGCCGTCAATAAGCTTCTACACATTTATTAACACTCACAATGGGTATGTATATTGCTCAACCTGCTTTTCATGTTTCTTTCATTACCTACCAGTGATTTGTGCTTACTAACTACTGTGTGTTTCAACTGCTGCAGGTTAAACTGTTCTGCAATATCCCCCGATGGATCACTGGTAGCTGGCGGATTCTCAGATTCATCACTTAAGGTCGTAGCTTAGTAATGAGATCAATCTTTTGAATGTGCTCATATACTTGCCTTTTCTAAGTGCATGTTTGGCCTTACAGATTTTAGTCTAAGTTGGATTAAAATCTGCCTTTTGACAATTTCATTTGTTTGGAAACATGTTTAAGCTGAATCTGCAGATACAAATAATCTCGGGACGATTGTAGAATCTCCAAAATTGGGAATTTTGTAGCTGAAAATCTCCCTAAAAAAAATTAACGTCTTTTTGACATTAGCATGATCATATTCGTTTTCAAGTGTGTATTGAAGTAGTTGACTATAGAGCTCTTTACATTTTTCCAAATGGATCAAATTAATAATCTACAATTACAGATCATACCAAACCCATTTTTTATTTTCAGCTCAGCTGGATTTTTCACCTGAATTATTCAGCCGATTTTTTAGATTTTCAGCTGATACCAAACAGGGCCTTAACTCCGAGGTTCTTGTCTGCAGGTGTGGGACATGGCGAAGCTTGGGCAACAAACTTCTAGTTGTAAGTGTTCCTTAACGTTAACGACATTGTTTCAGGCTTCGGTGTTCCTTAATTACAGTTATTGGTAATTACACACTTTTCAAATCTGATCGTTGGGAGGACTTTAAAGTGTTCAATGTGGCTAAAATGAAGTTAATTTATCCTGAATGTTCACGAACAACTTGTGTATTCTCATAAGACTCTATGTTCACCTCGAGTTTGGATTTTCAGCTCCCTATATCAGAAAAATCGAAGTAGTTCAAAGTTATGTCCTCTTAACTCTAGAGTATAGAGTGAACAGATAACAAAACTGATTGATGAATATATTTGGTTAACTTTCTGCATCCCACAGTTAGGATTGTGTTTCACACTGATCAGTACAGTGACACTTTCTTTATCACTCTTTTGATATACTCGTGTATGAGATTCACAAATCTTATCTAGATTCTGCGTAACTAAGCAACAAACTGTCTGTACTACCAGCTATTTCGCAGGGAGAGATGGATTCATCTCCCAGTGACCAAATGCTCGGTACAAATGGAGGGAGAAGATCCTATACTGTATTCCGGGGTCACTCGGGCCCTGTCTACTCTGCCAGTTTTAGTCCTTTTGGTGATTTCCTTCTATCCTCGTCGTCTGACTCAACAGGTATGTTTCTGCTCCTGAAATTTTTCGTTCACTTTTTGCTTGCTTTCTTGCTTCAAAGTTATGAATTCATGATTACTATATCTCGTTCTTTATTCAAAATGAGCATTGTTGTTAAAGCTCTGTGTCTACTCCTAATAATGCCTATGTTGCAGTGAGACTCTGGAGCACAAAATTAAATGCGAATCTCGTATGCTACAAGGGTCACAATTATCCTGTATGGGATGTTCAGGTAAATAGATTTTTGTAGCAATTTTCTCTTTCATCGTATATCATTGCTTTTCGAGGGAGGGAGTATCATAAATCGCAATTGGTTGATTCTAATGACAACAGAAGTATAGCACCCAGTTTATAGTTTTTCTCTTTGTTGAAACCAAAATTGTTCCCTTCTTTACCTTTTAAGTACATGATTTGGTATGTGCCACTGATATATGTTTCTGATTTTTAATGTAGTTTAATCCAAGAGGACACTATTTTGTGAGTGGGTCACATGATCGAACAGCAAGGATTTGGTCCATGGACAGGATACAGCCATTACGGATACTGGCGGGGCACTTATCTGATGTGGATGTAAGTTGATTCCGCTAGACCTCTCTTTTCTAAGTTGCACCACTCACAATCCCTTCAGATTTGATGTAAAAATGTTGGTTTGAAGATATGTTTAAAGCATTCGTGCTATATAATGCTTATGAATAGCCTTTTTAAATGTTGCAATGCACCATGGACAAATAAATAAAATTGACTAATGCACTGGGCAGCAATTGGAAAACCTCTGTTCGATCTTTAAAATCCACTATTTTTAATTTATATTTACTGCTGGGTTGCTCACAAAGGACTCTGTGCTTTAGTATGGTTCCATTTTCTCTTCTGATATGATCTTATTCTCTTATATCTTTTGGTCACCAATGGGTTTTAGAGATGCTGAGGAGATTGGGTATTCATGTACCTTAACTACTGTTTGCAATTCTAGCAATATTTACCTTTAAATCCCAAACAAAATAACACCTTTGACCTGAACGATAACACAGTTTGTAGTTCAAAGTCTCACTGTTTCTTTCCATACCGAAGAGTTCATGCAGCTATTCCATTTCTTGTTAATTTTGTCTCTAGTCTTATGTTGTTATTATCATCTAGGCAGTCATGGTGATTTCTTGGAATTAGAACTGCTATGAGAAGGTCGTACCTTTTCCAGCTCTATTAGGAGAAATAGCTCCAACCTGATGTAAAACTAATGGCCTATCCATACTTTAGGCTGTTTTCAACTTGTTGTGTGGGGGCATTCCCTGAAGCAGAAATGACATATTTTCTTGAGCTGAACCTGTGGGTATATAATTTGCGAATGATTCCAAGAGTCTTTCAACTATGCTCTTTTATCTGATTTGAGAATCTAATAATTGATGCTTGCTCTATGGAGGAATGGAGCAAGATGGAAAAACTACAAGAATCGGAGTATTAGGAAATATTTTTAGGTACCAAATAGTTTTTCTGGGGCCAAGGCACCTGCTAACATCCACTTGGTCCATCTATGCCCGTACTTGTGTTGGAGGAATCCTGGTAAAGTAAGGGAAAAAGGCAATCCCTGAAAAGGGTCAGGCTCAATTGTTTTCCCCGAATGTCTCAGTTAGATTATGAAACTTTCCTAGTCCTGCCGTCTCTTATTTCTTCTCAGTAGGCACTTGTCAGTGAGTGAATTTGGAAAACTTCTAGCTGGGTGCAAAAATAGTACCTTAAGTAATGGGCGCGGCCTCGATGGTATGACATCTACAAGCCAATGACAACAAGAAAAAGTTTTCAGCTAGTCAAAGACATATCCTATAATTATCTTTATTCTTCATGTCGAGTAATGAGTTCTACTATGGACACTGAATCGGGTCTATTTCCTTTTAATCATCAAACACTAGGGGATTGCTCGTTCCCGAGGGCACTACCCAAAAAACACGTTGGAGGAGAAGATGAAAATGGCGTCCCCGGTAATTTTATATGATATCCATGAAGTCATGTTCTTACACACTTTTGATAATTGCGTAAATTAATCCGAGGGAGAGGATAAATTTTCAAGTAGTGGGTAGTTAAGTGGGTGGTAGGTGAGATCTAAGGGATAGGGCTGATTTATTTAATCTAAAGGCTGAAAAGCCATAAGTTTGTTAAACCATGCTGTTTTATAGAATAGATGCCGTGCCTGCAGGCACTACTTATATTGCTAATGAAAATCAGACAATAGATATTAAGAAAATATTGTAAGAAGTTAGAGATAATGTAACGACCCGAGCAGATTACTGTCCCAGCAACTCCTTTATCCGTACCACCGGATAAAAATGCTTAAGCCTCAAAGGTGCTAGTAGTAATCCACAAGGTTTACTATGCACCACACATCTACTCCACAATATCTCGATGTGGGACGGGATATTACAGATAATGAATGTAAAAAATGGAGATGAGATAGATTAAGATTTAACTACATGAAATAAAGATTGGTGAGATTAAGTGGAAGCAGGGTCCCATAAAATTGCATGGATGGGATTTATTTATATATCAAATAATGATGGAGATTTGTTGTGAATCACACTCAATATGTTTGACTTTTGATTTAGTGTGGGAATAACTTATCCATCTAAAGCATTTTGGGGATAGCTTATTACCTTTGGTTCTTTGTTGTATAGATTTGTACCTCTTTCTTTTTTATGCGCTAGCCTATAGAAATATACAATTTACTTGGTCAAATTTGTTTCTCAGAAAGCTTAATCATGTATGTCTAGATGTTCACTTGCAAAACAGTCCATCATCTACCGGATCTTTCAATATTATACAGAAACACAGGAGTACCTTGTATGTAAAAAGAGATAATTGATAATTGTTCAACAGGGCTTCTCCAGAATCAATAATTTTATAAGACTTCTAATATAAATATCACTAGTTTAAGCTATGTTGACAATGTTAAGCTTACAACTAAAACCATCTCCAACTCCTTCCCTCACCTTGCCTCCACCATTTCCCCCTTCCCTTATCGTCTCCAACCCATCACCGTCCCCTCACTCAACTAAACTCATTTAGAAATTGACACTTGACTACCTTGCAGTTTGACAATACTGACATTTTGGTGCACACAATATCAGAATTGACACTTAACTATCATGCAGTTAGACATTACTGACACTTTGGTACGAGCAGTTTCAAAGTTGACACATAAGTGCATGCAGTATGAAAATTACTGACATCCCACTCCAATTTCGATGACGATTGTCACTTTGAAATTCAAATGACATAATGACACCGTCGTCGAAATTGGAGTGGGTTGTCGGTAAGTTGCATACTGCGTGCACTTAAGTGTCGATTTTGAAACTGGGTGCGCAGAAGTGTCAGTAATGTCTAACTTCATGATAGTTAAGTGTCAATTTTAAATATGTGTGCACCAAAATATCAGTAATGTCAAACTGCATGGTAGTTAAATGTCAATTGTTCTATTTTTAATCTTTACAAAATAATTTCACTAATAATAACAATAAATAAATATTTAATAAGAATAAAAATATTAATATCCATAATAACAACTGTAACACCATTAATAAGAAACTACACTTACATTTATTGCAACAATGGTTACAAGTACAATAGCAATGAAAACTTACGATTACTACAAAAGATAACGACTACAGCGGCGATAGGACAATAATGATTGTGTGAAAAGAGTTCTTTCCTTAATAAGAAGGACTGAGTTCGTCTTCATTTAGATTAATCGAATCTCCAGAAGGACCTCCAAATAATTTTTCTGAAGTCGCTGTTCTTACAAAATTGCAATATATTTAAATTTAAACAACATAAGTTACAATGTTATTTTGAAAAAAACAAATTTAAGTAACCAAAAAAAAGTGTGAATGTTTTATCTTGCAATACATGATCATGTGTGTAATTAAAATACCCAAAATGTGCTGAGAGGACCCCCCCCCCCCCCCCCCCGGAGGGAACCGTTCTCAATCCCCTTGAGGGGTCGGCGATGCTCTGACAGAATGTGTTTCTTGTAACATAGCTCTCACTGAAAATCCTTTATCTCCACTGGTCAAGGTGTCAAAAAAGATAGTCTGCCCAAGAATAAAATGTGAGGAAATGGGTTGACTGTTATCGTCCCGGCAGTTTTTTACTTACTGTCTAAAGAAAAGCTTTGGTTTATAAAGCATAGTTTTCCTAGCCAGATCCTTGCTCATGCTAACTGTTCAACTCAAGGTGGCATCCTTTCAAAATGCACATAATTTAGGCTTCTGTGGCGAATGATTGATTGATTGCTATAATTATCTTGGAAGACACAGTAAGGAAATTTGAGAGGCTCCAGCTAGAGGTTCCTTATGCCTTCGGTATCTTTCTTTTTGACGCAATGGAAAAAAACCCTGAACTGCCTAAGCCTAATCATAAAAATGAAAAGCAGATTATAGCCTAATGTTGCCACAAGTTCGGCATCCCAAATCAACAACTGCTTTACATCGTCCGATAGGTCGCTGTGTACCATGACATCACAATCATAATCTCTCTCTCTCTCTCTCTCTCTCTCTCTCTCTCCCCCCAAATCTTTGCTTGACAACCCACGACTTATTTTGTGATGCGTTTTGAATTTCAGCAGTGCAGGCAGTACTTGCTTTGGATGTTGGGTTACCTTCTCCTTCCGCTTTCCTGATTTGCTCGATTCAGAAGGATTAGAATACTCTTTGAGAATTTGTAGTCTTAATTGCGATCGAGTAATTAAATATGTAAATGGCTACTATTGGATATTGAGAAATACTTTCTTCAAATATCTGAAGTCTTGTCTTAACTTAATAGTTAATACTATAATATCCCCTATTTTAGCCATCTAGGGCTGACCTTCATGAGGCGTTTAGCCTTTTTCTTTTGTTTTCCTTTTGGAAAAAAAAGTGTGGGTTGCCTGTTGTTGGCTTGGCCCATATCCTTGTTATGGTTATTGTCTGTTCAGTATTCAGCTTAAGGAAAGCCATGGAAATATTTTATAACTTTGGATATGATTTTCCAGTGTGTACGGTGGCATGCAAATTGCAATTACATAGCTACGGGATCTAGCGACAAGACTGTCCGAGTGTGGGATGTACAATCAGGGGAATGTGTTAGAATTTTCATGGGTCACAGGAGCATGGTCCTAACTTTGGCAATGTCGCCCGATGGCCGCTACATTGCATCTGGCGATGAAGATGGTACTATTATGATGTGGGACCTCTCAACTGGTCGTTGCGTTACGCCTTTGGTTGGTCACAACTCATGTGTTTGGACTCTTGCTTTTAGGTATGAAACTCTTCATGTCTCCTCGAGACAATGCTTGTAAAATATGTTCATTCTGCACTGCTTGTCACAAGAAAATTTACTCTTATTTCAAATCTGGAATGATTGTCAGCGCTGAAGGCTCACTACTCGCATCTGGGTCTGCTGATTGCACTGTCAAATTATGGGACGTGAATGCGAGCGTGAAGGTGCCAAAGGCAGATGAAACGTAAGAACTTTGATAGTCTGTAGTAAAATTATCCTTGCTCTGTTATCTTTTACTTTACCTTTTATTGACACTTTTTACTGGGCAGTAAAAATGGAAGTACAGCCAGGCTCAGATCACTAAGGACTCTGCCTACCAAATCTACTCCAGTCTATAGTTTACAGGTAAATATCGAAAAGCTCAGTTTTACGACTACAATTCTTGAACTTACTCAAGTGCTGATGAATTTATTTGCTCAATGCTTGTCTTGCATTAGTTTTCTAGAAGGAATCTTCTCTTTGGTGCTGGTGTTCTATCAAAGACTACATGAGTGCCGGTTGATCAAATACAAAGGTTCAAATGCGTTATGGGTTCATCTTCAATCTCGTTGTTCCCAGTTTCCATGAGGAAACTATTATACCTGCACACTGTTCCCATTCTCTATAATGCTACCATGTTATGTTTCATGTCAGCTTCCGCTATTTGCTTCTTCTACCTTATTCCATTGACTTTGATCTTTTGATGTTACCGGACTGTAAAGTTAGTGCAATACAGTAGCTTTTAATGAGGAATTTAACTCAAGATTACATGTCGTTGTTACATTTATCTTCTACCCCCCCCCCCCCCCCCCCCCCCCCCCCACCACCACCACACACACACACACACACACAAAATATTGACTGTTTTCGTTTTGTAGTGTTAGATTTAAAAGTCAGCTTGTAAGAGGTGATTTATCCAACAAACCATCTTAGACGTGCGCGTGTCCATGTATATCTGGTCCATGGGTTTTGATGGTTTGTCCCAAGAGTTTGTTGGTTACCATAGCGGAGCACCATTGTGCTTAACTATCGACATAATTTTAGCCTCGTTTGGGAAGGGGGTGTGTAATGAATGCATTCTTCTCAACTTTTTGCCAAGTTATTTACTCCATCTGTCCCATTCTTTCTCCATTTCCAACACCACTATAATTACTTTTAATGGACATTTCTATCAATGTATACACTTTAACCTTGGAAAGTGAAAGAAAATTACTTTGGGACAACCCGAAATAAAAAAAGTTGACAGTTATTATGGAATAGAGGGAGTACTTAAATACAAACTTTTTAACAGTTGATGGTGTCACATTTACTTTTTGAGGGCGAATAAGAGGAACTACACTACTAGAGCTATAAAAAAAGGAAGTTTGACATAAATTTTGGGGCGGGCTAAAATGGAATAGGAGACTAAATTTATGGAACGGATGGAGTAAATTACACTATGAATATTGGAAGACACAATTGGTCGAAATGACATGACCTAGGTTCCAAATTTGAAACCAACTTCGATTTACTTATTTGTAGAAAGTACAGATATACCACTCTGTCCCAACTCTTTCTTCTCAATTTGACTTTTGTCACTATTCACTAGGTCACGTTGACCCGGTAATTTGAACAGCAAACCGATGTAATTTTTTGATAATTTTCTTATGGTGTTGTAGTGTAAAAGGTGCTCTATAATATGGTGAAAAAATTATCAAAAAATCGTATTATTTTGCTATCCAAATCATCCGGTCAAAGTGACCCAGATACGAGTCAAAAAAGTCAGATGGGAAGAAAGAGCTGGAATGGACTGGTATGTAATAAGACGAAGTAGTACTTTCACTTTCCAGCATTCGCCTGTTTTGGTCCAATTACTTGAGAGAATGTTTGTAAACCAATTCAATGCAACTGTATTCTCTTTATATGATGGGTCTTGCAACAATCCTTCACAAACTGGTGATGGGAGACCATCTGTCCCTCGAACCATAACACCAAAATATGTTCACAGAGTAATCAAAGGCTCAGGGTGACTAAAGGTTGTCAACCCCAAATATGCTACATACGTACAAAATGAATGGCAACCCCAACTATAATACTACCTCCGTTTTTTCTCTATCACACCGGTTTGACTTTTTAACTCGTATCTATGTCACTTTGGCCGGGTGATTTGGATAGCAAAACAATGCGATTTTTTTATAATTTTTTCACCATGTTATAGAGCAACTTTTACTCTACAATGCCGTGAAAAAATTATCAAAAAATTGCATCGTTTTGCTACAGAAATCACCGGGTCAAAGTGACCCAGTGAATAGTGACAAAAGTCAAAACGGTGTGATAGAGAAGAAACGGAGGTAGTATATACAAAATGAGTCTGAGACTCGTATAAAAAACTATGAATAAGTTAGCACTCTAAATAGCTAAGAAAGTTGTCACCGTCATTAAAAACTTGCACATGAAAAATACCATGGGTGAGAATACTGCCAAGCTCAGTAAGAAATATCAAAGTGAGTTTCCATTAATTGACCAAACATAGTTCTCCATATGCCTTCTTCTAATATGATCATAATAAGAAGCCCCTCCCTCATGAAACCACCAAGGAGGGCCGAGGATCAAGGGTTTTGCTTGAAGGACAGAAGACAAACACCTTAGCAACCAGAGCCCAGGTATCAAAAGAGCACAATGAAGCTGACATCAAGGAGGAAACGATCTGACAAGACAAGAAAAGAAAAATAAGTATACTTTATAGAGTAAGAGTTGATTCTGAAGCAACTAAATGGTGTGAAGCCGAAAACACTACCATCATAGCATGTTGATGTTGATTCTAAGTGAGAGAGGGTGCTGAAACATACACAGCAGCAAGGGGAGGAATTTTTTTTGCCAATACCTGCTTCAGGGTGTATGCCTAATTGTCCTAAAAAATGCCTTCAATATGGGGTTACAATCCTCATAAGCCGCACCTGTAAAAGCGATTAATTTTCCTTGATGAGAACAGCATCGTCATAAAGTAAGTAGGAGAAAAGCATCAAAGAGAATCAACACTTAAAAGCAGCTAGTTTGAATATAAAAAAAAAAAAAAAAAAAAAAAGAATCCATAGATTCACAATTGGACATAGTTCATAACTTCATATGTTTCATCAAGTAAAACTCTAGTAGCCTCTAAATGGTTTGCATCTATTTGAAACAAAACAACAATGGTTCATCCAGAGAGTCGTCATATCACGAACTAGCAACCATTTTTCTATAATTGTTGAACAAAAAAGCAAAAGGACTACTCCAAATGGCAATTGAAAGAGAACGAACGATTCAAGAAGTTATGGAACACACTTGTAGTAGACTTTGGACATCCGACATAAAATAAACAAGGATGTATCAAGAGGCTTCGAGAAGATAACATGACATGATGACAGCAATCATTAATTTATGCAGAAAAATAGATCCAGTTTACCCATTACCCTTTTAAGGTGTCAAAAGTAAAAAAGCCCAACAAACCTTTCTAGTTCGTCATACAGAAAATGAATACTCCAGTCCATACTCAGCAACACTCGGACGACTCTTTTAAGTCAATTCAGCAGGTCAACTCACGTCCATAGTTGATGGCAGTTACAGAAGTGGAGTTTCGAACTAGGCATTATGTAACATCTGCACTGCAATTCTCCGGGAAAAGAAAATACATTGGTGTGAGGCAAATCATGATGACCATCTCCAGGAGAGGAAGACCGATGAAGAAAAAGAAAAGCTACTGCAGGTATCCTGGGAACCTAGGGTTTATGAAGGAAAAGAACATGAAATGAGAGCAAAAACATAATCCAAGAATCCATCAATGGACTGGTTCTGCACAAACTTGTTCATTTCCTAGAAGTTGCTGAATGTAGAACAAATTTTGCTTCAATTTTTTGTCGGTTTTTCCTTGCATAATCCATGGGTTCAAGCTTCAAGTATATCTTCCATCTTCCCTTCATTTTCTTTCCATACACAGTCACAAATCCTAGATTCCAAAAATAATACAAACTGCGGGGAAACAAAAACAAGAATGCTGCAGTATCGTGCAAAACTAAAACCAAACTTCTAATAGGTTTCTCTGAACTTACATCATGAAATTAATGAAAAAATGATGTACAACCAAACCTCGCTCCTCGAGTCCATGCATCTCAACAATCCAGTTTTATGAGTTCCAATAATAAACTAAACATTATGAAACTTCAGCTCGACGTAAAAAAACAAAAGGAAGCAATTCTCAAGATTTACGGTGACATGTAAAGAATTGTGGCTTGAGTTTAAAGTAGACTATTACTTCGGAAAGTAGCAGCCTCCGCAATATTGATGGCCATACAATTGTTTCACAATTCTAGTAAACCAGTCAAGGTCAAAAACCCAACTTCAAGATATAAGGTAATTGCACTACTGCTCTTGATCTTATATACCACCACGACTGATATTTATTTCATGAACTTGATCCCTGACTAGTATTTCATTAATAATTAGATATCATCTACCAGCACCATTAGACTTTTTTCACCCGTAACTGGGTCACTTTGACCCGGTAGTTTGGATCCCAAAATGATATAATTTTTCGATAATTTTTTTACTGTCTTGTAGAATAAGAGTTACGCTACGACACTTCGAAAAAATTATCTAAAAATTACAAAGTTTTGCTATCCAAATTGCCGGGTCAAAGTGACCAGTGAATAGTGGTAAAAGTTCAAATGGTGCAAAAGAGGTGGGACGGAGTGGTATGTTGGACGGAAACAGAGACTGTAAGAAACGGAGATGCTGAAACGCCAAATTTCATATTTCAAGAGACGCCGTTCAAATTTAAACTAACAACATTGTAAGATTTGTAACTTAAGCAACATTCAAAAGATATATAGTAACATCCAAAAGATATTAACTCGAAAAAAGACATTCTTAGGGCGTTTTTTTAATACAGAAGGTGGAGATGATTAAAAAAAAAAAAATCTAATGTTTTCATCTTTGAACCTCTTCACCAACCCTAGCCGTACATTCTCTTTAACGAAGACGATGGAGAGGAAGAGGAGGAACAATAATCAGATCTGGTTAACTTACAGCTAAGTTCAACTCTTTCTCTACATCTCACCCCCCCCCCCCCCCCCCCACATCGGACGTCTCCCACATGGAGACGCGTGTCCTAGGCCTCTCCCAGGCATTTCGGGCACTACTTTTATTATTTTTATTTTTCAAACGCCATGTGCCGTTTCAGAGACGTTGTTCACGAGTCCGAGTTTCCGAAAGGCAAACGGCATCCCTGATGGAGTGTCTGTGCAACATAACATATCATTTTATGTAACAAATGGTTTAGTGTTTTGTACTTTTGTTTGAAAAACTTAACCGTCGAAGTTAAAATACCCAAAATCTCACATTGTTTCAACCTAGTGCAGTTCTTAATTGCAGCAGAACCTAATCCTTATTTGTCGCTGTCAACCTAGTGCAGCAATTCTCATTTGGAAATCCTCAAGTTACCAACTCTTACTGATCAAGACTCATCTAGTGCAGCAAAAACCTAATTCCATTTGCTCATAATTTGACCAATAGAATCTTGCCTAACAATTTAAATATAAAAATAAAAATCAAGATACTAGCACAGAACAGAATGTATCTCAAGGGATAAAACTTCTTGTTGGGTTGGAGCCCTGGTTCATGGGCGACCCGTTTTATGAATCGACCCGATTCATGTTTGCTACGACCCGAAAAGGGAGACATGATTCGTGGAGCGAAGGCTTGGGCCGGTAGGCCCAAGCCGTAGCGATCACGAACATGTCTCCCGGGGGTTCGGGGGCAGCGCCCCCGAAAAAAATATTTTTTGACCCGTTTTGACCCGTTTGGGCTTGGATCCGGCCCGGTTTGATAGGTTGTCTATTTATAGAGTTCTTAGGGTTCGTAGCATGTTATGTTGAGCGTTCTGATTTCGCTTGTAATTCTCTCTGAGACGATTCGTCTGTTTTAGTGAAATCTCTGCAACTCCGTGGAGTAGGCTGTTTTGCCGAACCACGTAAATCTGTGTGTTTTGATTCTTTCTTTCTGCATATTTTTCGTTTTTCCACAACAACTGGTATCAGAGCCAGGTTCGCTAGGGTTTGGGAAAAACGATGGCAGATGAGATGAAAGGTTCTGGAATTGAAAAGTTCGACGGCACAGATTATGCGTACTGGAAGATGCAGATAGAGGACTATCTGTATGGGAAGAAACTGCACGCTCCACTGGAGGGGGTAAAGCCTGAAGCCATGAAGGAGGAAGACTGGAAGGTTATGGATCGACAGGTTCTGGGCATTATTCGGTTGACGCTGTCAAGGTCGGTTGCGCACAACGTTATTAAGGAGACTACTACAGCTTCGCTGATAAAGGCGTTGTCAGGAATGTACGAGACTCCGTCTGCTAATAACAAGGTGTACTTGATGAAGCGTCTGTTCAATCTGAAGATGACAGAAGGTATGTTGGTTGCTCAACATCTTACTGATTTCAATACAATTACGAATCAATTGTCTGCTGTTGAAATTGACTTTGATGATGAGGTTAGGGCTTTGATACTATTAGCGTCATTACCTAATAGTTGGGAATCTATGCGAACTGCTGTTAGTAATTCTGCTGGAAAAGAAAAGTTGAAGTATGATAACATACGTGATTTAATTCTGGCTGAGGAAGTGCGTCGTAAAGATTCTGGTGAACCTTCGGGTTCAGCCTATAATGTTGATAACCGTGGCAGAAGCAACGAAAGGAATGATAATAATAATCGGGGAAGATCAAAATCTAAGCATGGAGGTACCAGTCGTGGAAAATCGCAGACAAGGGATGGAAGCACGGTTAATTGCTGGAACTGTGGTAAATCAGGTCACTTTAAGAGTGATTGTAAGGCACCGAAGAAAAACAGAGGAAAGTCTGGGAACTCGGTGAATGCAGTCAGTGATGAAATTCAAGATGCTTTACTTCTTGCTGTGTATAGTCCCGTTGATGATTGGATATTAGATTCGGGTGCTTCTTTCCATACTACCTCGCACCGTGAAATTATGCAGAACTATACTGCTGGGGATTTCGGAAAGGTGTACTTGGCAGATGGGGAGCCGCTGAATATTGTTAGTCAGGGTGATATTGATGTCAAGCTTGCAAGTGGTTCTGTATGGACTTTGCGGAAGGTGAGACATGTTCCTGAACTGAAGAAGAATTTGATATCGGTGGGACAGCTTGATGATGATGGTAACTCTGTGGTCTTCTCAAGTGGTGCATGGAAGGTTTTGAAAGGTTCCATGATACTTGCTCGTGGTAAGAAAACAGGAACTTTGTACATGACTTCGGGACCAAGTGATACAGTAGCTATTGTTGAGGCTGAGCAAGACGCTGATTTGTGGCATCGCAGACTTGGTCATATGAGTCATAGAGGTATGAAGATATTGCAGTCCCAAGGTAAGCTCTCAAAGCTGAAGTCTGTTGATCTGGGTATTTGTGAGAGCTGTATTATGGGAAAGCAGAAGAGAGTCAGTTTCTTGAAAGGCGGTCGTGCCTTGAGATCAAGCAAGCTGGATCTCGTGCACACAGATGTGTGGGGTCCTTCACCAGTAGCATCGCTAGGAGGATCTCAATACTATGTCACTTTCATTGATGATTTCAGTAGAAAAGTATGGGTTTATTTTATGAAAAATAAATCTGATGTATTTGAAACTTTTAAAAAGTGGAAAGCCATGGTTGAGACTGAAACGGGTTTGAAATTGAAGTGTTTGAGATCTGATAATGGTGGGGAATACATTGATGGTGGACTAAAGGATTATTGTGCTAAGCATGGAGTTAGACTCGAAAATACTCTTCCCGGGACACCACAACAGAATGGTGTGGCTGAGCGCATGAATAGGACCATCAATGAGAGAGCTAGAAGCATGAGGCTTTGTTCTGGGTTACCGAAGACTTTCTGGGCAGATGCAGTTAGCACAGCGGTTTATTGCATAAACCGTGGACCTTCAGTTCCGTTGGAATTCAGATTGCCTGAAGAAGTATGGAGCGGAAAAGAGGTTAGTTTTGATCATTTGAAAGTTTTCGGTTGTGTTTCTTATGTTCATATTGATGCTGCCAGACGTAGTAAGCTAGATGCAAAGTCCAAGATTTGTTTCTTTATTGGCTATGGAGATGCACAATTTGGTTACAGATTCTGGGATGCTGAGAACAGGAAAATTATAAGAAGCAGAGATGTGATCTTCAATGAGAAGGTGATGTATAAGGATAGGGCGAGTGTTGCTATTGATACAAAGGATAAAGTCCCAGCTACTCCTTCGTATGTTTGTCCTGATATTCTTGAGGATGTCACTCCCAGTGATGATGTTCCGCAGGATCAGTCTAGTGTGCCTGACACTACTGAGTCACAGCCAGTTGCAAAGGACAAGAACACTCCTCTGAAGACCTATGTTAGAACTCGGGTGGGGACTAGGAACAGAAAGGTCCCAGAGCGTTACTCCCCTAGTCTTAATTATATATTGTTGACTGATGCTGGTGAGCCTGAGACTTATGCAGAGACTTTGCAGGATGGTAACTCTAGCAAGTGGGAGTCAGCAATGAATGATGAGATGGATTCTTTGCTTCGGAATCAGACATGGGAGTTAACTGAACTTCCAACAGGGAAGAGGGCACTTCATAACAGGTGGGTATATCGTGTGAAGAATGAATCTGATGGAAGTAAACGGTATAAGGCAAGGCTTGTTGTGAAGGGGTACCAGCAGAAGCAGGGAATTGATTATTCTGAGATATTTTCACCTGTGGTGAAGCTTACAACTATCAGGTTGGTGCTGAGTATGGTTGCTCAAGAAGACTTGCATCTTGAGCAGTTAGATGTAAAGACTGCATTCCTTCATGGTGACTTGGAGGAAGAATTATATATGCATCAGCCAGAGGGTTTCGAGGTACAGGGAAAGGAGAATCTTGTGTGCAGGTTGAAGAAGAGCTTGTATGGTCTGAAACAAGCTCCTCGGCAGTGGAACAAGAAATTTGATAGTTTTATGTGCAGCTTAAAGTACACGAGATGTCATGCAGACCATTGCTGCTATGTTAGACAGTTTGATGGCTCCTACATTATCTTGTTGTTATACGTTGATGATATGCTGATTGCAGGATCTAGTTTGGATGAGATTAACAACTTGAAGAAGAAATTGTCTACACAGTTTGCCATGAAAGACTTGGGCCCTGCAAGTCAGATTCTTGGCATGAGGATAGTCAGAGATAGAGTCAGAGGTACTCTGTATTTGTCTCAGACAGAGTATGTGAAGAAGGTACTAAGCAGATTCAGCATGGATCAGGCTAAGCCTGTGAACACTCCGTTGGGGGGTCATTTTAGATTGAGTAAAGATGATTCACCAAAGACAGTTGAAGAACGGGAACACATGGGTAAGACTCCATATGCCTCAGCTATTGGTTCGTTGATGTATGCTATGGTTTGTACTAGGCCAGATATTTCCCATGCAGTGGGAGTTGTGAGCAGGTACATGAGTAATCCAGGAAAGCAACATTGGGAGGCAGTTAAATGGATCTTAAGATACCTGAGAGGTTCTTCAGACACGTGCTTATGTTTCGGTGGAGGTGCTTTGAAACTTAAGGGTTTTGTTGATGCTGATCTTGCTGGTGATCTGGATAAGAGGAAGAGTACTACAGGGTATGTGTTCACCTTGGGTGGTACGGCGGTGTCGTGGGGTTCTAACTTACAGAAGGTTGTTGCTCTTTCAACAACGGAAGCTGAGTATATTGCTATCACGGAAGCTGCAAAGGAGATGGTATGGTTGCAGAGGTTCTTAGGAGAGTTGGGGAAGATACAGGAGAATGGCACGCTTCACAGTGACAGTCAGAGTGCTATTTTTCTTGCTAAAAATCCAGCGTTCCATTCTAAGACCAAGCATATTGAGACAAAGTATCATTTCATCCGTGAGTTACTTGATGATGGTCAGGTTCAGCTTGAGAAGATTTGTGGAAGTGAGAATCCAGCAAACATGTTCACGAAGGTTGTTACTGTTGAGAAACTGAAGCTGTGCGCAGCTTCAGTGGGTCTTCTTTCTTGAAGAAGATGAGTTGAGTTGCAGGGATGGAGCTTGATTATGTTAGGGGATGTGGTTCTGGTACATGATGTTGAACCAGTCTCCAAGTGGGAGAATTGTTGGGTTGGAGCCCTGGTTCATGGGCGACCCGTTTTATGAATCGACCCGATTCATGTTTGCTACGACCCGAAAAGGGAGACATGATTCGTGGAGCGAAGGCTTGGGCCGGTAGGCCCAAGCCGTAGCGATCACGAACATGTCTCCCGGGGGTTCGGGGGCAGCGCCCCCGAAAAAAATATTTTTTGACCCGTTTTGACCCGTTTGGGCTTGGATCCGGCCCGGTTTGATAGGTTGTCTATTTATAGAGTTCTTAGGGTTCGTAGCATGTTATGTTGAGCGTTCTGATGTCGCTTGTAATTCTCTCTGAGACGATTCGTCTGTTTTAGTGAAATCTCTGCAACTCCGTGGAGTAGGCTGTTTTGCCGAACCACGTAAATCTGTGTGTTTTGATTCTTTCTTTCTGCATATTTTTCGTTTTTCCACAACACTTCTTACATGGATTTTAATCTCAGAATACTGATCAAGAGACGTACCAATTGTACCAAACTTGTTTCCAACTATTAAGACATGACGATCGACATAAGGTAAATGATAAAAACGCTGTTCACCTATGAAAAGAGAACTAAACAAAAGTATGAGAATTCCTTTGCCACATGGAAAATAAAGCTTTTTACCACCAAGGTACAACTTTATATTGGCCCGAAATGTATATTTGAGTCAAGGTTTTAAAAAATCCCATTGTCATTACGTTACGGTCGATACATAGCTGAATCCACAGTGGCCGAGTCCGATTCACTCGATACGTTGCACGTGAATGGAAATCTCATAACGGCCTATACACACCGTTATCAGTGAAAATCGGACGATACACTCCGTTTCATCAATGTCAAGTTGAGATCGGGATTTTAGGACAAGAAAAGACAACTCGACTAAAAATCCCTAGAAACAAGTCTAGTAATCGACCTCCATATCATTAAATTGAGAGAGAAAGAGAGTAACCTCCATCTCTCCAATTTCTCCCCACTATGTTCTTCACCTGACCAACGAGTACCGAGCAGCTCTATTCCTCCTCCTACTCCTCTTTATATGTTTATTCGATCTTCCTGGAAAGAGTAAATCTATATGTATCTATAGGTATGTATTATAAATTATAAATTATCCATAATAATTTGTAACTACAACTAAGAAGTCTAAATTTTAGGAGTGATAACATGTTAGGTTCACTAATCAAAGATATATCTTGTTTAACTATGAAATATCAATGTTGGATAATAAAGTGTACATGGTCGAAATTAGGTATGGCCTAAACAAGTACTAAAAATGCTATAAATATGCTTGATATACAAAAATAGGGTTTTTAAAAGCATATTTTAATAATTTTTAAAGATCGTGGGTTTGTTACCCGATTCGCGTTACAGTCTCTCCAATACAGGCCGGTTCCATTACACGCATCCGAGATTGGTACGTCAAACGAAACCGTTTTTTAGAACCATTTGAGTAGGTTACCGAAGAGATAAAAGGTGTTCTTCTCCAGGAAGTAAGACCTTTACAAAGAAAATAATATTACTTACTAGAGGCTCAAAATACAGAATTGTTGTTTACTAAAAAACAATATTATTTACAATTGTTTTTTGCGCACAAAATATAGAAGTAAGAAAGATGAGAAAACATATAAATACTGTCTTAGCATTTTCAATTTCTATGTACCATCACCCAAATAAAAACATGGATAAGAATCTAACATATGATTACATACAAAAATTTGGAACTCTACAACACCGATAACAATCCAAGAAACAATAATAAAATAAAATAAGTTCCAGGAACAAGAGCTGTGCTATGTTGTATCTTGACAGTTTTGAATGTTTTGAGATCACTACCATCAGGCATAGAGATTCACAAATTAATGGCGAGAAGAAAATAATTCATATAAACAAAATTAAATGTACAATTGTACATCCAGTTTTTACTGTTTTTCTTTACGTATAAAAAGAAACCAAATGTACATTTATTGATGATTTCTACTTTGCTGTTTTTCTTTACGTCTCAGAAGGGCTATTCATTTAATCTGTCTAACTCTGTTAAATTTTTTTAAAATTTAATTCATTACTATCTTACAATTTTGTTTACATCTTAGAAGGGCACACTATTCAATAAATTTGCATCCTACTCCAAAAGTAAGATGTAGATTATCTGCACAAATATCATGTTGCAATCATGATCTTGAACACATAAAGTTCAATGGTAAGGGAAGCATTGCTATTATGGATAATTCCTTATCCTTACCATGTTTTAGTTATCAGCAAAAGGGTACACAGCGGTCGACCAGAACCCGAACTTCAGCATTCTGCAGTTCAAACAAAAAAGCTCTACGATATGAGTCCATTCCACACCTGTACCAGCCAAGAAAATTGCATTAAATTTCCACAAGCGATGCGAACCCAGCGAGAATGAGGCTTTATGCCAATACTAATGACAAGAATTACAACGAAGGGATAGAAGATGTGCCAGATTTATCATATAGGTTGTTTATAACAATATGTAAAGGTTGTTGTTTATCATCTACTGTAATAAAAATAGTCAAAATATGTTAAATACGCTAAAACATGATCCAGATTTCTAAAATAAATCCACGCCTTCAATTACTGGTCCCCATTACAAAACATCTTTAATTCCAATTACATTGCAGCCACAATTACAACTATGACGACAGATACCTCTAAAGAAAACATGTGGCTAAATCCCGCATAACAAAGTTCAAGGAAATGTGTTTCATGATGGAAGCACGACTTGACATGTGCTTGACCCGCCTCGAGTGATGAAATGTGGATTTCAATGTTATACTGAACCAGATTTGTAAGAGATGGATGTTCCATCTACTAGAGTGATCAACTATGACATTACTTAAGCTTCAAATCTTCTTTGTCAAATATGCTTGAAATGTGATATAACTGCATGAATGGTGAATGACATACTTAGATAATGAGCTCGAACTAAGATCCATATACAATATTCCCTATGCTAGTGTTCTTTTATACATTTCAAATTAATATCAGATGAAAATGTTAACTTCTTTTGTTATCAAATCTCATCCTTTACTTCTATGATTTCCAGGCATGTCAAGTCAACATGTTAGTAGTTGTTCTCCTTAAAAACTAAGCAGTAGGTAGTACTATTTTGTCCTCTTAACAAAACCTAACTAAGAAACTCCAATGAAGACCTGCCTTGAGACGTGTAAGGATCTATATCCATTAGATCACAAAGATAAGAAGCTACAGTACATTATAAATTTGTCAATTTTAACTTCACCAACAAAACCTAAGTACTGTGACTAGTTTCTGAACAAATTCGATTCGGGTTGTATTTGCAGTTATAGTTGGTGTTAGTTCTCTGGATTAATATTTACTGAAATGAATTAACAAGGAAATATTATCCGACCAATGGACATTAAGTGATTTTCATCCTAAATGACTCCTAATTGCTCATTTTGTGGACTTATTTTTTCAGTCACATTGGCAAAAACCAACTAACCAAATTTGTGGAAAACACGCCCAGCCTATCCAAACCGAACGCCACCATCCAACATAATCACACATACTATGGTTTGGATAGAGGTCTTTACCACTAGTAAAGGTTAGTGTGTGGACATTTGTGCTTTGGCTTGCTGATATAATTGACCGAATTTTGATGGACACCAACACCATTACCACTTGTTGAATTCAATGTGCATAGACCAATAATGATACAATGACAAATTATAGAAGCTAGAAGGTGGTGTCAAAACTTAAATCCATAAGCATGTAAGAACCTTAAGTTTTTTTATCCAATCAGAAACACGGTTGACATTGGAGATAGAGATAGCCAACCACTTCCCATGTGCCCACGAAGCCGTATTTCTATCCAACTTTCCGCCTAAGTCAACTCGCGAGCATCAACATCACCCATCACTTTTTGATACCATAAATCAAGAAAAGAAAACCTAACACTTAAATAATTTATGACAAACAACTGAAAAAGGTGATGCCAATTAAAGACCCAGCCATACTCCAACGAATAGGACATTCCTTCATGAAATGAGCCTGGTGAATCTTGACTTTAAGTTGCTATTTGAACCTCCTAACTGCTGGGTAAAACTACCTCCATCAATTCAATTGTCTGATTTTGGATGAACCATAAGCTGGGCGGGAGAATATTTTACCAGAGACGCCACAAAACTACCCTTGTTCATCACTTCGAGGCTCACTCGGAGAGGACAAAATGTCGTGGAAGAAGGGAAGTAAAGCGAAGTGAACAACAAGGGTAGCTGGAAATAACATGGAACTATAACTAGACCAAGAGTGCGACTGAGCGGGTAGAAGTTAGTAAAGTATTCAACAATTGATACAATTAACCCAACTTGATGCAAAAAAAGTTTCGTTGAGTTAGGATGTACACACACCATATCTATGTGGCTTGTGTACACATACATGCTCAATAATCCACAATATAAACATGTGTGTATAAAGAATCATCGTGTTAATGAACAGCTAAGTTTACCCAAGTGAATATCCTTGGTAGAGGTGTTAAACGGGTCAATTGGGTGGGTTCGACCAGTGTATAAAAGGGTTTACTAATAAATGGGGCCAAGCCGCTCTACCCGTTTAAGCATCTGGGTGTTCTTGAATGGGTCATAAACGGGTCAATGTAACTCGTTAACCCGTTTACAAAGCGTTTACAGTTAAAATTAAACTATAACATCTTTATACCTTATGTTTTACTTCTTAATCAGAACGTATAATATTTAATATTTGTCGTCAGCCGTTAACCGGATATTGTGAGACACAGAATAATGCAGCCTTAACTTTTCTTATCTCTTTAATTTAACTTATCTCATTAAAATATGTCCCTTAAATTTTATTTATAGCAAACATGAAAAATGGCTTTCAACTCTTTTATGAAAAAACTGGTTTTCAGAAATGGGTTAACATCCCTCAGAAAAAAGTTAACATATAAATATGTCTTTTGCCAAAGAAAATGTCTACTCCCTGAAAAAATAAACAAAAAAACAAAATAATATTATGTTATGTTAACAACGTAAGTTTTCTACCCGACGAGAACCCCTAGCCTCCTCACCACTGTCCCTCTATTTGCTTCCATTCATTCGACGAACAGGGGTGCCTCTCACCGCCTCCATTACTTCCGACAAACAAGATTGTCTCTTCTCTAATCGAACCAATCAAGAGCTCTCATCAACTGCCGCTGCTCACTACAACCTCCGACAACGACACAAACCAAAAAGAACATAGGCCTAGCCCTTGTTTCACCTCTCATCGCCATAAACTCCGGCAACCACCAAACCGCCACCAACCAGACCTTGTCTGACCTACTTGCCCTCAGAGTCGCCGACGCCAACCCCAGACATTCGATCCAAACCCAAAACCAATCACCCAATTCACCGAATCCCTATATCTTGCCTCCAGCCCTCCAATCGAACGAAACAGGTTGATTCACAAACCCGTGGGTGAAGTGGGTGCGCCCAACTCAACACGTGTACATAATTTTTCTAACCCACACCCGTTTAGACTATGTGGAAACGGCTACGGGTCCGGGTTCACTTGGCCAGCTCTAATCCTTGGCATGGCTACTTTGGGTTTTAAGGCTCTCTTAAGATTTTAAAAGTTGTTCAGTAAGACCAACATTATATTATTGGGATCAAAGTTAAAAACTAAGAGCTTGTTGGTATCTATTTAAAAACAAGAAAGCAGTGGAAACAAAATATGCTGAAAAAACAAGTTTAAAAGCAGAATGAAAAAAACTGTTTGGTATGTGCCGAAAAACAATGTTTCAAATCAAAAACACATTTGGCAATATTACTAAATTTCAATGTTAATATGCTTGGATATCATTTTTTACGTACACATATATTTGATATTTTATGCATCTAATCATAGTAGGAATGTTTTTAAACACCAATAGTATGAAGAAGAAAAAACTGATTGGCTAAAAAAAAAAAAAAAAAAAAGAAGAAGAAAAAACTACAATTGCTTTTTTAAAACAATTGTTTTTTAACATGTTTTTGTTTTAAACGGGCATACCAAACGAACGAGTTTAAAAATAACAGGCATGCCAAAACATGCATTTAATAAAAAGTAATAAAATAAAATTAAAACTTGACTTAACAATAGATCAAGGAATGAAAGAGTGCATGTCTATCTACATATGAAAAGATTGACCAGTGAGATTTGGGGGAATGAATATACAGAGAAGCATGAACCTGCAGATCACTGGGAGGTGGCAACATCATAAAATTGACCCTACAAACTTATCTGTGTGCAGGTACTCTCTTATCATCATCAGATCAGAAAACAAAGTATACACAGTCAATTATAAGTGTATGTTTGTATGAAAAAAGAAAAAGTAGTATCAACCCATGAAGCATCTGGTATGCAAAAAACATAAAATGAGGCTGGTTGTCAAACCCACAAGCCTGCTATTGCATTCTTCAAGTACTAATCAAAGCTGCTAGAGAGAGAAGCAATAAGAAGTGAAAGACGATGACCTAGAATAATGAAGCAGCAGTAAATTCACAGTACCTGAAGATATGTACCGCATTCCTCCCAGTCCAATGCCAGACACTTTTCCCAAATAAGTTCGGTAGGGTTCATTCATACTGCTGTAATTAAACACCAGCACACACACAGAAACATCGAACGAACGATTTATATCTAGATTCTTCAGATTCAGGTGAAAGAAACTAGCATATTAACACTCAAGTGTGAAGAATGCATGTGAAACAGATCTAGTAAACAGAAGAAAGAGTAGGAGGCTACTACTTGGTAGCATGGTTATGGTCCCATCCCATCAGTAATACGGGTTTTTCCGTTAATTAAGCACAGTGATTAATTTAAAATAGAAAATAGAAAATCGTCATCCATCGCATGTTTCGATGCAGGAAACCCTATTTTCCTCCGACTAGATTTAAAAAAAAAAAAAAAAAAAACCGAATCGGAAACCAAAGCACATCAGCCAGAGAGAGCCGGAGAGAGAGAAACTCCGGCAGGCAGGCATCTGACAGAATGAGAAGTGAGCACGCAAGAGCAATGGTACTCTGTCTCCCTCAGTATCTTTGTGTCTCTCAGTTGGTACCAGTTACGCCTCTGTGTGCTCACTCTCTTCTGTCAGTTTCCCTCCTCTCCCCACGACAATTTCAAAACCAATCGAAGAAGAAGGTAACAGAAAAATCAATAGATAAGCGTACGCAGTCAGATCTGATCAGCCGAATTTCGATCGCCATCCCTAAGCTCGGGAAAGTTTGAAGAAGATGAAGAGAGAGAGTGTATGATTACTGCTTTTTCTGACCTCCCTCACTCCCTCTCTCTACCATGCAAAGGGGGCGCAGTACAGGTGTCGGCGAATGAATCAGACAGTGACGACGGCCACCACAGATAAAGGAGGGCTGGCAGGCGTGAATGTGATCAGACCAAGACTTTTCAACGACTTTTTTGCTTCTCTCTACCTCCTTATTGCTTTTTCTCCAACATCCCCTCTAAACTTCCAATTTTCACATACCCCCCCCCCCCATTTTACTTGTGCTATTCCATTGCAACCCCCCCCCCCCCCCCCAATAAAGGCAGGTGTGGTCCAGATTTTAGACATGGAATGTGGCATCTAATCCAAAAATAAAAGACAATACATGCACCAATTTTGGTTGGCGCGTAACAAAAAGGTCGCTCGTCTTCACTCTCTTTCATTGGAGCTGGACATACGGCCAGAAAGAGACTCTGGTTGTTAATCGCTGATATTTGCATCGCCTTAAGTCAGATGGCTCATGTAAAGGCTCCTAGACCTTATTGTTTTCCTCCGCTTTTCTACCAAAAATTCTGGAATGTCATTGGTCCGGAAGTAGAGGAGGTGTGTCTAGGAATTCTCAATCAGGGTGCTGATATTTTCAGGTATAATCAAACTCTTATTGCTATAATTTCGAAAGTTAAGAAGGTCAGAAAGGACACTGATTTGCGTCCCATTATCCTATGTAAGACTATCTATAAGATGGTTACTAAAACACCAATCTACAAGATATTACTAAAACACTGGTAAACCGGCTCAAGTCAATTCCCGACTCTCTAATCTCGGAGAACCATGGTGCTTTTGCCCGCTCTCACCTTACATGTTTTTACTTGTCAGTGAAACTCTCTCACGCAGTTTGACTCTTGCTGTGTAGGATAAACATATCTCTCGGTTGGCAGTGTCCAAGGGAGGCCCAATAGTATCACACTTATTTTTTTTCAAATGACAACCTTTTCTTTACTAAGGCGACGTGTGCAAAAACTGATCATCTTTGTGATATTTCGAAGAGATACGAGACAGCTTCGGGTCAACTTCTGAATCTTCCCAAGTCGTCACTGGTTTCTTCAAACAATGTTTCTCCTGCTGACAGAGCTGTCTTCAGCCAGCGGCTCGGGGTACAAATGGTGGACGAACATGATGCATATCTTTGGCTTCCAATGAACTTGGGCCGGGACAGGGCATCAACCTTTGCCTATCTGACTAAACGCATCAGTAAGAAGGCGAAGGGATGGAAAAGCAATGAACTTTCTAATGCAGGCAGAGTGGTTTTGATCAGAGCGGTTATCCAAGCTCTCCCCATCTATGATATGGGCTTCTTTCTATCGCCCAAGAGAGCGTGCCAAGACATGGAAGGATTGGTTAGACGTTTTTTGGTGGGGGTGGGAATGAAGAACAAAGGCAAATGCACTGGGTTTCTTGGGAAAAATTGAAGATGCCTAAAGTTGACAAAGGCCTAGGATTAGGCGATTTTTAGGACTTCAATTTAGCTATTTTGGCAAAGCATGTGTGGAGATTTATGAGGAACCCGAATAGCCTTGTATGTACAGGAGAATCCTTTGAGGAAGATTCAAACATACACCAAGAACAGAGAATGAGAAACACAGGGAAGTGTAGGGCAGTGAGTAGGGAGAGAGTAAGACAATAGCAACTGTATGAGAGAGAGACAGTATTTTGGCAAAGCTTTCGCGTAGTTCAGAAGATTAGTCTTGTGTAAGGAAGGGTTAACGATCCTATATATATTGGAGAATATGACCGTCGTAGTGGTTAATGTACCCATTAAGGGCGGCTTAATTACCTTAACCATAACGGCACGTTCGTCCACATATATAGGGACCGTTACACACTCCGTCCGCGTATACCGGAACCGTTATGAGGTTGACCGGGTTTATGGAGCTCGTGGCCATAAATCTCTCAAAGCAGTTACCAAGGGTCGCGCGCGACAGAACTTACTCTAGCCTCCAAACCACTAAGTCTCTACAAGTCCCGTGTTGGTATGCGAGGGCCCTGTCTCGCAGCCCGCACGTGGATCAGCGCGAGTGGTGATCCTATGTATGTGGAGCACAGCTAGGTGTGCTGGATGACTGCCACGTGGCTGTGATCTGTCTGTCTAGAATGCACTATCTACACCTTGTTAGTCAGGTGTTTAAAGCTAAGTACTACTGGGATTCTTCTATCACTGAAGTTGGAGTTGGTCCAAACAGGCAGATTCTGAAGCATTATCGTGGGTTGAGATTTGATAAAAATCGGGTTTACACTGGAAGGTAGGATCGGAGGAGAGCATCACAATATTCAAGGACAATTGGATTCATCACGGTAGCACTCGGAATGTGATCTCATGCAGTCTCAATGGTTATGAAAATGCTACGGTGAGCTATCTCATTGACCCAACAATAAGAAGATGGATTGGGACAGATTAGCACAACTTCCTCTTCCTATTGATGCTACAGTTATTCGTAGTATTCCTCTTGCTGGTTCTTCGGATCCCGATGAACAATTATGGCACCTCTCAGATGAAGGATTGTATTTCGTAGCTTCATGTTACAAAGCTCAGTTAATCAGGTTGAAGGGAGGGCCTTCATCTTCAAATGGTTCGATTAGTCGCCGATGGCTCGCTCGCTTGTGGAAATTGAATATCCCCAAGAAACTCATATACCCAACGTGGAGGTTATGGAATAATTTTCTCGCAGTAGCGTCTCAATTCCAAAATAGAGGGATAAACATTTCGGGCACGTTCCAACTCTGCCACTATGGTGAGGAATCGGAAGAACACGCCTTCCTTTATTGTGAGCATGCCTGACTAGTATGGAAGGGATGTGTGGCTATGAGTTTTGTAATAACATGGAAGGTAAGAGTTCGATATTTAATATTTGAAATCTACTCGAAACAACATGTGGAGTTCTGTGTGAAGTTCACGGTGCTTATATGGGATATTTGGAGCAGATGGAAAGAGAATATCTTCAACTACTTCAGCAACGGTGTCATTTGCAATGGGATATTTACGGTGGTACTAGGAGGCAAGTTTATGTGGGCAAATTGAAGATGGTACGTAGGCCTGGCATCCTCCTACAAACGGATCGATCAAAGTTAATTCTGATGCCGCTTGGATTTGATTTGACATTGGTGCGGGGATAGGATGCGTTCTTCGTGACTCCAGTGGCCTGTTCATTGTTGGCCGAATTCAGAGAATGCCGGATATCAGGACACCTCTTTTTTCGGAGCTTACTGCCATCATTTCGGGGTTGCAACTCGCCAATGAGCTTCATTTCAGTTACATTGAGGTGGAAACTTACAATTTGGTGGCAGCCCATCTTCTTCGATGGTCAACTTGGCAGATTGAAGGCATGAGAGTGTCTTGGTGACCCGCGAACTCTAGTGGTAGATTGCAGAATTCTACTGGAGAATTTTCAATGTTTTTCGACCACTTTTAGCAACAGACTTAGCAATAATCTTGCACATACTTTTTCCCATAAGGGTTTAGTTGAGAGGATATGTCCCTCTATACGCAACTCCCAGATTGGGCATACACTGTATTCTCTTATGATTTATCGGGTGTGACACCCAAGTCTTTTGATAAAGCTTCTTCCATGAAAAAAGCCTCATTGTTTTATCAAACACGAATTTATATAGTAAGGCTAAGGAATAGCCACAAGTAAATGGAAAACATTTGTGTTACCATCCAACAAAACCAAGTCCACTACAGAACGGACATAGAGAAGTTAATTATAGCTAACAAATTTTTCATATTATTACAAGAGAAACCAAAAGCATGAATACGCATTGAAGGCCCACACTCCAATATATTGGCAAGCCTTCTGGTGGTAAGAACATTAGCTAACTTGTTAGCTTCTCTAAAACAATGCTGCAACCTGAAATTCTCAAGAATATAAGCCAAGTACATATGATAAAAAGTGAGAGGATTAACTGGATTATTTCTTGATGGATGCTAGAACAATTTAACATTCTCATATAATACAACTTCAACAATAATATTAGCACAAGGAAAGCAGCAAGCCATTAACATTTGAGCGTTCGAAGCAACAACTTCAGCAATGACAGGATTGGTTGCTTCAGCAGGCCCCGTAGACGAAATCAGCCTTCCATGAACCCAAATCATCCCTAAGGACCCTCCATCCAAGCATGACCCTTACAACATCAGTACTTAGTTTAGGAATTAGGTGACCTTTTGGGCCAGAATATAACTCTAAAATATATATCCAATAACCCTACAATATAAATCCAAATATGTTGTGGATGTTAACATGTGTTTAATACATATTTCAAAACACTCCTCTTTGAATATCACAACGATTGTGTCTCGTTGAAATCATGTCGTGTAAAATTCATTGGGACAAAGTCATTGACTAAGGAAGAGGAGTACACTTAATGAATTATGTTAACTATGTATTGGAGATGAAATTCATCTTGAATTCATATGAATCATGGTCGCCTCGTTAAAATATTGTCAAACAAATCTTGTGGGACAAAAACTTAGTGAAAGAAAAAGTGTTCAACAATACTAGAATTTAAATTGGGTACCCCTTTTTGTAACACATTTGTATCCGGTAGATAAATCAATCGCAAAATCAAGAATGTAACAATGAATATTACCAATCATGCTTAATAACATGCATATGCACATATAATTAGTCGCGAGTGTACATTCAACATCCACAAGATTTCAAAAATGTCCAACGTATAAGATCATATTCATAGTAGTTACTTTTTGAAACATGTTTTCTTGTTCCATAGTACCTAAAACTAACAAAGCTTAATCTACATGAAAATGGAGCGGAATTATTCAAATGTTGTGAAGAAAGACACATAGCTTGCTAATGCAACTCTTGCAACGTAATCTGAAACAACACTTAATCAAATCCTAAGGTTATATATACCTTGTAAGGGTGTAACATATAAAATCAACTATTGTGTATGAGTTTGATATCGTTGTTACTTACTAGAGAGTCACGACAGTTATTTGAGACTCATTTTTACCAGTCGGCACTGTTATTTTGAGGCTGGCCAAGACTGTGAATTGAAACTCAGTTGCACATTCTTGACTAGTATAAATCCACAACCTCGACTCATGAAGTAAAATGTGTTAGTCGAGATTCAAACAACAGTCTTGCCTAGTCTCAAAATAACAGTCTTGACACATAACATTTTCATTTCGTACAAAATTATATTATCGATGTAACACCCCCACCCCTCAGAGCTGGGAAATCCACCAGGAGACCCCAGACTCACGGGAGTGTCCTCCGCTAAAGCACATGGATGTCCCAGCACGGAGTCTAACCCTAATGGTTCTGTTACAAGACAAAATTAAAGAAATTGGAATTAAAAAAAAAAAAAAAACTTACTAGTATCATTGTATAATATGTATATTATAACATAGACTTCTATTGATTGACTATATTCCCAAGTTCCCACGCTCTCACCTGCAAAAATTATAAGATAAATAGACCAATAAGAAATATGCCAAGTAGTAAAGTACTATGAAAATAATGTAAATGGAGTTTGAAATGATTTAACTTTAAAACTTACAGACGCTCAAGCCAACACCCTGTCACATTACCACATATAACACATATAAAGTACCAGTAACAACTCAGGAAATTACCAAATTATCCATAACCATCACCGCCATACCGGCCTTATACGGAGGATTCCAAATCTCACCACCCAGAGGGTCGTGAAGACCAGATTCACTTCCGGCAAGGAAGGCTTAATCCATCCACCAAGACAAACTGTGCACACCCCCTATTAGATCATCAGTCCAGAGAGTAGTACTAGCTTCCTACATGTCCGTAAACAAACCAAAGGTGTCCGAAGACAATTCAACGTCCGGAGATGATAGTAACCGCCCGCGTGTCCGAAGACAATTATAACACAACTCAAAACCATACTATTCATATGAGTGCTACCAGCTTAGAGAAACACATATAATAGAGCAAGCATACATACGCTTACCTGATATCAGGCCTAGTTTCCTGATCAGCGAAGCTGATTACTTATTCCAGCAATCGGTCTTTTCCGGCGGCAATGGTGGGCCCCAGTGGGTGCTAGCCCAGTTTTGGATGAGCCTCTCTTTTTCCTTCGAATTAGGTGCTGAAAAACAAGTTCCCCGGTTGCGCAACGAACCCAGAAGCACGTTGGAACTGATTAGAACCCACGGACTTCAACGAGGAGATTGGATGCGAATATTCAAAGACAAGGGTTCATAAGGTACATACTTGATTTCTCACTCCACAAATGCTTGTTACGGTCAATTATTGGGTGAGGGATTTTGATCAGCAGGGGGTAGGGAACTTCCCACTACAGAGGCTCTGAGAATGGTTGAGCAACGGTTGAGTTGCTATAGTTGTGGTGGTGGTGTTCTCTGTGGTTGTTGAAGAATCAAGAAATGAGTTTTGGAGGGTTTAAATAGAAAGAGATGGTTGTTGAGTCAATCCAGTTGTTAGCTGAAAGAGTGACATGTGTATAGATGAGGTGTCAACTATCTAGAGTGTAAAAATATAAGTTTGTTCACATTGGGGGGGGGGGGGTTAAATGTATTTTTTCCAAACTTTTGGAGTAGTTTTAGGAATTTATTATTTTTCAAGAGTTTACACTTTAACCCCTTGATTCTTACATGGTTGAAAATCTCATTCTTACCTTCATGATATGGTAGTCTACTCTGCCAAGAGATCAGCTGGTACGGATTTGCGAAAATTGCACATTGGCCCGTAGACCTTTTGAAATTTTTATTTTTACCCCCAAAATTTCTAGAATTTTACATCTACAACCCTATCAATCCTAAAATCATTATCCAGTCTAAACTCACCTGGGAAATTTAGAAAATTTAATTACACTTCTGATCTCAAAGTTTCAAATCAATTACACTTAGACCCTTAAAAATTTGCTGGGTGTTACACTTGTAAATTGTGTCTGAGATCACAATATCGAAATCCACATATCTAGTGTAGTGGTAACACTAAAATGAAGTTGAAAATCCAAAACAAAGTTGGGTACATTTTGCTTATTTATCTA
Source organism: Linanthus parryae (assembly GCA_023055425.1). Lineage (NCBI taxonomy): Eukaryota > Viridiplantae > Streptophyta > Magnoliopsida > Ericales > Polemoniaceae > Linanthus > Linanthus parryae. The sequence goes on from JALGPY010000001.1 coordinate 133,206,419, forward strand.
GGTGACTATTGGTGCCTGCCAATGCAGGACATTGTCTTTGATTAAAGTTTAAATAGAGAGCGGACATAGTGGGAGAGGGGACCAATCTAAGGAATACAACTCCCCTCCATTTCTCTTCTTTACTTATTTTGGTAGCTACCAAGATGAGGGACCGTTTTTGCTTTGGAACGTGAGGTTGATGTTATTTTGGTACCTTTGATTGGTAGTAGATTTCTCTAAAGGACCACCTCCTTTTTCGGCAAATTCGACAAACAACCCACCTTTCCAACATTGCCTGCCCCTTTCAAAGGGCCATTAGTTAGTATTGTTGGGTTGAACAGACAGTACAAAGTACTACAACTACTAGTGGTGCCATTGGTGATGAGAAAAGCCCTAATAGTAGTACATTGGAGAGTATTTATGGCCAGTTTGGATTAATTTTTAATGTGTTTGTAAGAACATATGCTTAATCCGTGTCTTCTGAATTGTCATACATTGACTTTTCCCGTTATTGGATAACTTTGACCCACTAATTTAAATAACAAAATAATATTATTTGTTCGAGATTTTTCATGGTGTTAAAACATAAAATTTACTCTACAAAATCATGCAAAGATTATCAAATTCTTATATCGTTTTACTAATTAAATTATCAGGTCAAAGTGACCCAGTAAATAGTGACAAAAAGTGAAATATGCTGAAAAAGAAGAAATAGAGGAAGTATTTTTTTTCTTAACTTTTTGAATGGTTTATATTGTCCCTCAAAAAACAAGAGAGATACTTTTCTAGAATTTGCTTTTGATTTATTTATACAAGCAATTTTAATCTTATTACTTTTAAATTTTTAATAGTTATCTTTACGGATCTGATATATGTCATAGTATATTTTAGTCATTTTATTCTTTCACAGCAGATTCGCATTTGATTTTACCAAACATGAAAATTATTTTATCAATATGTTACCGTAATTTCACGTAACACTTATCTTTAAGGCTAAATTGCACCCGTGGTACCCATATTATGCAAAATCGAGCAAGTGGGTACCTAAATTTCAAAATCGAGCACCACAGGTTCCGAATTTTGAATTTACGAGCAAGTGGGTACGTTACGTTAACTTTCCGTTAATATTGGACGGAAAATTATAAAAAGACTTTTGTGCCCTTTATTTTTACCTCTAACTTCTTTTCAAAAATACAAGTTTTTCTAAAAAAATCTGTAAAAAAATTAAAAATAATAATAATATGAGGGATCAGGAAATGTTAGATATAATAATAATAATAATAATAATAATAATAATAATAATAATAATAATAATAATAATAATAATAATAATAATAATAATAATAATAATAATAATAATAATAATAATAAGGGTAAAAGATATTTTCCACCCTCGTATTATGGAGAAAATATATTTTGCCCCCTGATTTATGGAAACAGACATTTTACACCCCTGCAGAGTTAAAAACAAACTGTGAATTAACGGAAGGCTGAAAATACAAAAGTACCCTTAAAATGTTAAGAAATTACCCCAGTATAAATACCCTTTCCTTCCTTCTCCACATTTGCAAACCCTAATCTTTATCTCTTCCTCCTACTCACTCTCTTCCGCCTCCCTTCTTCTCCAGTTCCCCCCTTCTCCCCCTATCTGCTTGCTCTGTACTCGACCTTCTCTCTGCTTTCTCTCTGGATTGAACCCCGTCCCCAGGACAGCGACGACAACGCCAATGGATAATGGGTTCCGCGGTTAGGACATATATCGACGGCCGCGGCTGTGGAGGCGGCGGGATAATGGGTTCCGCCGGCTCACCTCCAATCGGTGAAAGCTGAGTTAGATCATCGCGGAGAGATGAGTGGTCCCTTAGCTCTGACGGTTGGGCTGGAGACCTTGGCGACAGCGAGGACGGCTTGCCGTTCCGATAAGGACTTAGACCGTGAGACGGAGAAGGAAACAAGACGACGAATCGGTGGAGACATGTGACACGATCCAACCGCAAGTGTACGGCTGTCGCGTGTAGTAATATCCGGTAATCCGGGTTTATCGAACCCAAAGGACTTGTTGTGAACCAATTAGTATGATTAACTTTATGTGGGCTAGCAATTGAGAGATTTTTCTAAACTAAGTAATTAAAAAGACGCAACAAGTATTTAAATATTAAGATTTAATATGGGAGAAACAACCAGGACACCTCGTTTGGGGGGTTGTTAGGATTCTCTTGCTGACTTCGTTCTACGATTTGTGAAACACAGACGAATTTTACTTTGCTAATCGAGCAATACTAACTCACCGAGTTACCAAGTGAGCATCCTATGTCTAGATTAAATTAGAACCGAGTTACCAAGTTCTAGTTATCCCTAAACACACATTAACGTTGAATTCTACTCTAACGATCTCAATTCTTGCTTTCACTAAGAATGAGTGATTGGTTGCTTTTCCGGTTCAACAATTATCGAGTTACCAAATAATTGCAAACTAAGTTCTAGCTAACAAGACGTCTCTAATTAACTAGATATGATGAAAATCACAAAACAATCATAGCAAACGTAAAAACATCAATTAAGTTTAGCAAAACATGAATCTCAAATCATCAAACGCACAATCAATTCGAAAAACCCTAACCCCAAACTCGGGTCCTGAATACGTAGTTTAGCTACTCATCGTAACAAAAACAATACAGAAATCCATAGAGTTCATGATAGACGAGAGAGATAACGAGAGTTTTAGAGAAATCAAACGATGTTTCCGCGCTCCCGTGCCTCCAAAGCTTCAACCGTGTGTTTCTTCTCTGCGTTTCGTTTTTCACTGGTATGCGCTTCTTTTCTTCTTCTTTTTTCTGTCCAGTGGCCACACCTCAACTGACCCTTAGGGTCTGTTTTATACTCAGCCCCCGTTCTATTTAATTAACCTTTGATTAATTACAATTTTGCCCCATAAATTCAGTGCTGCTCCTTTTTCTTCTCTGTTTGACATTCGTGCGAATAAGGTCACTGTGTTCATACGAACACTTCCAATTTCGTGCAAAATCAATCCAAGACCAGTGAGTTCCGACGAATTGCTTCTGGTTTCTCTGCAAATTGCTGCTCACTGCAACTTCTGGGTTTTGGCTCGTGTTTGCTCGAATCGATTGGTAAAAGGGGTGGTCTGGTTGTGAGGGAGGTCCGCCGGATTTAATGGAGATTGAGATGATTGGGTTCTGCGATCTGGGCAGAGAGAAAACCAGTCGGTGGTGATGCTGATGGTGGGTTGGTGATTGGTGTTTGATTGGAGCCGAGGGCTTCAGTTTTGGCTGAGGATTTGTGAGAGAGGGTCGGTGATTGAATTGGGTGTTGGGTCTGTTGGGTGCTTCGGTTGTGATTGCGGTTCAGGGGTTCGCCGGAGAAGAGAGATTGAAGATGATGGTGGGTCGGTGTTTTGATTCTCGGCGGGTTGTGGTGGTTGGGACGGCAGTGGTGGTGATGGCTTGTGGTCGAGAGAGAGTCGGAGATGAAGGTGGGTCGGCGGTTGGAGGTCGGCTTCGAGTTGTGGTCGAGGAGTTCTGGGTTCGTCGGAGGAGAGGGAGGTGGAAAAGGCCGCGGTGGTGGTTGTGGTCGTGGCTGGTGTTTCAGGAGGTGAAGGAGAAGATGGAGGTGGTTTCTGGTGTTGCAGAGGAGAAGCTGCAAGGTATTTTTGATGTTGCAACTCAGTGTTGCAACATCAGGGGGTAACTAGATGTATTTTCTTATACTTTCTGAAACTGCACTCGCCTCCCCTGCTCCACTTCCTTAGTCATTTTCGAGCTCTTTCACGCGTTTCCGAAGTTCGTCTTCACCTCCAATACATGACTCGAGCCTCCGGTGACTGAAATAAACAACACTAAACATACCGGGATAAAATGTGATATAAAAGTAGCTCAAAATAGATACGAAAACGCCCGGATTTGACAATTATGCACATAAAGCTCACATTCACTAATATTTCACAATCACGGCCAAATTCTCGTTAAATTGCACCGGAACGCACGCAAATAGCAGTATTTTACATATAGAATATAACTTCAACTAAGGAGTTATCAAATACCCCCACACTTACCATTTGCGCGTCCCGAGCAAAGTCTCATCTACTGCATTCGTTAGTCTACTAGCCGACAAGACACACACGACTCAAACACGACTCACGACACAACAATGCAGCAATATGATGCAAATGCAAATTCTAGACTCTATCTTAACACAACACACAAAACGCTTTAAATCTTTCTTTTTGGTAAGATCAGGCAATCTCCCTCTCATCAACTAAAAATCATCAAGCTCTCACTAATCCTGTTTGAAATTCATATACACGTAGCAAGAATTTGAAATAAAAATTTGATTCAGTGCAAAGGCTCACTAAGGCGTCCCCTTTCCTCCACCAATTCAAACCAAGACACAAGCACGTCCTAAGCTTCATTGGGTCTAATTAAGCTCAAACTTCACTGTAGCCTTTCTTCGCCGAATCATCTGAGGTTTTCAGACCCTCTTAGCCTTTATTGCGTTTGAATGCAAATTGTCCCGGTGAAGGGAGTCATAACTCCTGTGAAATAAGGCTTGACTCTAGTTTTCCTCTCTAAGCTCTATTTGGATGGAATCCAAATTTTCCGTGTGACCGGAAGCACATTAGGTTGTTTCTCCTTGAAGCACAATTTTTTTTTCTTGCTTTTCTCATTTTCTTTTATTTTCTCCTCTGTTTTTACAACCGTGCAGTAGAGCCAGAAAGCGTGGGCTTTTTCGGTTAACTCTTGTGACCACCGTAAGGGATGGTGGTGTACGCCCCTCAACTTCACTTAGGCTGAGGCAACCGTACCACATGAAACCAACTCTACACGAAGGTCCACCCCAGATCAACAAGAGACCACAAGTTTCCACTTGAAAACAGAATATTCAGCTACAAGCAAAACTCAATCTAATTAGCACACTATAGGAAACTTAGGTATACTTTACATGTCATTCTTTCACAACTTCCAAAAATTCCCGGGACATCCTTAGTGAAACCTCTACACAAAATATTAAAGAATAAAAATTTCCCTACTACGGCACTTCCTACTCGAAAGGATTCATTCACTAAGCTCTCTTCAGTTTCAAGATCCTCAATTGCCTTTTTCTCAAATTTTTAAAATTTTCAATTTTTATGAATTTTCTCTTTTCTCATTTTTTTTTCATTTTTTTATTTTTCACAATATCCTAACTCTATATGCAAGGCTTTGACACGAAAAACTTGACACAACACAACTCAACTTTTGGTGGGTAGACTCAATTATGTAAATGTGCAAATCAAATATAAATCTATCCTACACAACACGACAATATAAATAAAAACTCAACATAAAATACAATACTGACTCACAATACATCTAAACATTCTACATGTAACTGGCTATGCAGGACACATTAGCTAGTAGACAGTTAAACCACCCCCACACTGAATGCTTCGTTGTCCTCAACGAATTTAGAGATTAAACATAGGACTCAGCAAGCAATGCGGAGGGCCAGTAGATGAGATGGAGCTATGACATACTTATATAAAATAAACACAAAATTTAGCAAGAGAAAAATATACTCACAACCACCTCAAGGGTGGGGACGAAATCACGCCAAGCAGTCCCCAAGCACAGTAGTGGTGCCACCATGCTCCTATACAGTCAATGTGTACTCGCACACCGGGGTCGACTGCCCTCCTCTACTAAAATATGTGTCTTGGAGAATCCCCAACTCGCATACACAAGCCCCTATGACGGTCATGTGTGCCATGGCACATCGGGGTAGATTCTCCCATATCCTGCTCAAATATGTCACTAGAAAACATCATTAGTCCCTCTCTCTCATTTCTCCAAAATAAATAAACAAAACACACGCAACTGTATTAAAAACTAACTCCCTAATCTAATGCAAATAAATAGGTTGGGTTGCCTCCCAACAAGCGTCTTGTAATTTAAGGTCGACGACCCGACCCAGTTACCTCAGACATGAGACTTTTCTCTCCACTTTTTCTTCTTCCACCATCGCTTTTCCCTTTGTCTCTTCTCAAGTAAGCATTCATGAGATGCATATGGTGCAAAGAAATATAAGTTGTTAGCCGCCACATGCCTCACTCTACCTTTCTTCTTCTTCTTCCAATTCTTCAAAATTACAGTCGTCGAGGATTGGCCATTTGAATATAGCATCTCAAGTGGAACGGCTTCAACAATAAGTTCTGACTTTCCTGCTTCCTTCCCTAGCTCTTGTCTCGGAATCACGGGTGGCAAGTCATGGATTGCATAAAACTGGGGCCTTTGGTCTTCCTCATGTGATTCACCCCATTTTATTATCTCCAAAAGATAAGTATTAAACGGAGGAACTTCTTGATACATGTCCTTGCAACCATCTCCATGCAGTAATTCCTTAACTTCATGACTTTCTTCCTCAAATAAAATATCTTCAGTGGGCCATAAGCTTGCGATGTCCACACTCTCCCATTCATGCCATGGATCCGGAATTATGCGAGGCACAAGTTGTATAGGCTTCACAATATCATCCCAATCTGAGTCTGAATCTGAGTCTGAAGCAGCCCGAGGATCTATTACTTCACGATGAATAGTATTATAGACATAGACCTCTGGGAGTTCTTCGTCTTCCTCTTCACACTCCTCAACTAAGTCAGGAATGATGCTACTTGGCCCATCGTCATTATCTGCATATGCCAATGCACTCGAAAGTTTTTCCAAGTGTTGTCCCTTCAGCTGGAGAGTTTCATCCATCCTATTAAGCCCTTCCTCCATTCTGTCCATACTAGCTATCAACTGCTTCAATACTTCTTTAATATTCTCATCTTCTTGATTGCAAGGAGGAGGGGTGTACATATCTCCATAGGAGTAGTACGGTTGGTAGACTGGAGAATGCCCATAGTAATTATGCCCCCACATGATCACCAAGATACCTGCACAATTATTCACTAGGAAGAAGGTGAAATCAAAAAATAAATAAATAAAAGAAAAAATAAAATTCCCTAAAGTTAATAATTCTAACTAATTCAACCGAAGTCCCCGGCAACGGCGCCAAAAACTTGACACGATTCAACCGCAAGTGTACGGCTGTCGCGTGTAGTAATATCCGGTAATCCGGGTTAGTCGAACCCAAGGGACTTGTCGTGAATTAACTAAGATGATTAACTTTGTGTGGGCAAGCAAATTCAGTTTTCTAATAACTAAGAAAAATAAATAAAAACGCGATTATTTATAAAGAGAGTAAGTGATGAGACAAATATCAGGATTTTCTCTAGGTTCACTAAGTTTCCACCTTTAACGAATTACGTTCTGAAACACAAATGATGATTTAATTTGCCAAACGAGCAATAATTCTAACCGAGTTACCAAGCTAGCTTTCTATGCCTAGGTCAAATTACAACCGAGTTACCAAGTTCTAATTATCCCTAAAACATATAATGACGATCATCTAATTCTACTCAACGTTCACAGTCGGTGGTTGATTTCTCTAACCTGTGACTACGTGCTTAATTCAATTATCTGGGCAATTCGTTGCTTTCACTAACGTATTACCTATAATCTTCCTACTGCAACGTCTCACAATAGCAAGATAGATTAAGAGTATGAATTAAACATAGCAAACAAGAACATCATCAATTAAGTTTAAGCAAAACGTGAATCAAATTCATAATTCGCCAAAATGGCTTCAAACCCTAGCTACCATAAATAAATCCCAATAATAAACTTAGCTACTGCGATACATGATCAACACGATGAAGTTTATATTGATCATGATAAAAAACAATGAAAAAGATAGAGAAGAGAGATCAAACGATGGAATCCTCGCTCTCACGACGAACTCCAAGCTCCAAGCCTTCCTCCAACTTGTTCTTCCTTGTCTCCAGCAGCCCTCCTCTGCCTTTAGGTCCTAAAATTCGTCATGTATAGGTCTGGGCATGATTTTTAATGTATTTTGGCCGAATTTGCAATTCAGCCCCTCTAGTTTGCAATTCTCGGACAGATTTCATAAGCCGGTCTTGCGCGGGCCTTTTCTCCCTCATCCGGACTTCATTTTGGGTCTATCTTATATCGTTGTAAAGACCTGGATGTCTAATTTCTAATGGCGTAGGCCTTGCTCCAAAATTGTATATGTAACTCCAGATACAGCCCGAATACTGAAGACTGGTCGAGTGAACTTTTCCAGCTCTTCTTCGTTTTTGCGTCATCTTCTGCGGACCATATCTTTCTCGTACGACCTTTGATTGAGCTCCGTGACCTATAGTTGGAAAGCTAATTGAGTATAATTTCATTTGGAATTAGTCTCACTATATCAGGTCTTGTAGAACTCAAGATATCATCAAAATAGTGAAGGTTGGTCAATTCTGCTCCTCCAACTTTGCTTCTCTTGCTTCTTCTTGACTTCCGAAGCTCGTTTCTTCTCTCCACTTGATCTCCTCATGCAATGTCCCTGTAAATCACAACACAAACACTAACTCGAAGATCAAATGTGACAAAATCATACAAATCATAAGTAAAACCATTCAAGAAACGCCCGGATTGTACGTTTAAGCTCTAAAACATCATAAAACTCATTTTCTTCTCAAATAAGCCCGAAATTCGTCACTTTGCACCGAAACGCACACAAATAACAATATAAAGTGTATATAGGATGAATCTTATTAAGGAGTTTTCAAATACCCCCACACTTGCCATTTGCGCGTCCCGAGCAAAGTCTCATCTACTGCATCTATCTGCTTACTAGCCAATGAGACACAAATGACTCAAACACGACTCTCAATACAACCATGCAGCAAGATGATGCAATTCAAATCTAGACTCGATCTTAAAGCAAGTATTTAAACACGAAATAAATTTTGTTTTTTTGCAAGAATAGGCAATCTCCCTCTCATCAACTGAAAATCATCAAGCTCTCACTAATCCTTTTTGAAATTCATATACACGTAGCAAGAATTTGAAATAAAAATTTGATTCAGTTCAAAAGCTCACTAAGGCGTCCCCTTTCCTCCACCAATTCAAACCAAGACACAAGCACGTCCTAAGCTTCATTGGGTCTAATTCAGATCAGATTTCACTGTAGCATTTCTTCGCCGAATCATCTGAGGTTTTCAGACCCTCTTAGCCTTTATTGCTTTTGACCGCAAATTGTCCCGGTGAAGGGAGTCACCACTCCTGTGAAATAAGGCTTGACTCTAGTTTTCCTCTCTAACTCTACTTGGATGGAATCCAAATTTTCCGTGTGACTGGAAGCACATTAGGTTGTTCCTCCTTGAAGCATAATTTTTTTTTTTTCTTTTTTTTTTTTCTTACTTTTCTCATTTTCTTTTATTTTCTCCTCTGTTTTTACAACCGTGCAGTAGAGCCAAAAACTTGACACGCTCTAACTGCAAGTGCACAGCTGTCGTGTGTAGTAATAAACCGGATATCCGGGTTGTCGAACCCAAGGGACTTTGTTTAAATTAATTACTACTCTAAACCTTATGTGGGCAAGTCGCAAGTTGTGTTTTTATCTAATCCTAAGAAATTAAACGCAAAGTTCTCAATTAACCAAGTGAAATAGTTCACGATTAATAAAGAATGTATTTTGGGTTTTTATCAAATAAGAGAAAAGTACCGGGAATTCTCTAGGTTCACTAGGTTGATCTAAATTTATATTTTGATTTGTAAAACAACCACGTGTTATTCACTATTAATCAAGCGATGTTAAACTTACCGAGTTACCAAGCAAGTTCACTGTACTTTAACTAAACCAAACCGAGTTACCAAGTCTAATTTAGCTTCAAGTATGCATTAAAATCATATTTCTACTTTAACGATCCTAGTTAACGATGTCGAGTTACCAAACATTGATACGACTAGGTGGATTATTCAATTTACCGACTAATTCTCACGGAGTTACCACGTGAAAACTAATTGAATTTATCTCTACGTTAGCTACTCGCAAAGATAATATAATAAAGAACGTAAATAATCCATAATAGTGAATAAACACATGAGATTAAGCTAGAGCATGCATTACAATCGTCAAAACATCAACTTTAGATCAAACCCTAGCTACACCAAACGAGAATTCCCAGCAAAAAGTATTTAGCTACTCATATTCATCATCAAAACGACAAGAATAATGAGTTTAAACATAAAAATCAAGAAAAGACGAGAGTTTAGAATCCAAACGAATGATCCAAAGCTCCTAAGCTCTCCCAAAGGCTTCTTGATCTCCAAAAGATGTCTCTAATGTCAAAAACTACTGAAAAAGTCGACCTAAAAGGCTTAAATACGTTCCCATAATCATATTACAAATTTTGGATAAACTACGAAAAAGCCCCAAAAAAAACTGCACATTCCAGCGATCTCTTCGCACGAAGACAGATGTCTTCGCACGAAGAGTCTTCGTACGAAGACTTCTGCTCTTTGTGCGAAGGTCTTCTCACAGAGATACTGAGAGCATGTATAAGAAGAGAATTTGGCCGAGCTGGATTTTGGCTAAGTCTTTTGTCTTCGCACGAAGACAAATGTCATCGCACGAAGACTTCTGCTCCAGCCCTATTTTCTTTGACTTTCTCTTCCTTCCTTTGACTTTCCTCTTCCTTCCTTCTTCCATTGACTTTCCTTTGATTTCCTTTGACTTTCTCCTCCCTTTTGACTTGTCTTTGAGTTCCTTGTTTCCGAAGTTCGCTTCCATATCCCGCACGATCCTCCAAGCCCTGTTTTCCTGCGAATCACAACACGAAAACACAACCCGCGATCATATCACAATAAAAGCTCAAAAATCTAAAGAAACGCCCGGATTTAACAAGTAATGCATATGAACTCACATTATCACATTTACGCTCTATTTACTCAAAAGACGACAAATTCTCCATTATAAGCATGCAAAACGTAGAAATAAAAGGCATAAAATAACTCCGAAAACGGAGTTATCAACTACCCCCACACTACCTTTTTGCTCGTCCCGAGCAAATCTCCCAAGTCAATTCCATTTCTCTCAAGTCAAAACTTTTCTCTTGCTTTCCCGCAATTCATCCAACTTTGCATACTCACCTAATTACTCATTGCATAACTTCCCTACGCCATTTGCATACTTTTACCTCACATTGCATACAAAACCATGAACACTTGCATACTAATCCAAGTAGAACCATTCACCAACCATCCTTCCTACTAGTCGACACGACTCGATTATACACAATGCACCTATATGCAAATGCAATATTCACAATGCAAGTATTGAAATAACAAATTTTCTTTTTCTTTTGTGAGATTGGGCAATCTCCATTAGCTTAAACCGATTCACACGAAGCGATGAGAAATCTAGACACAAGGAATGATTTGAAATCAAATTCGACAACACGAATCTCCCCTAGCTAGTATAGAGAACCTAGCTTTACTAAATACAAGAATGCAATACCTTTTCATGTGTGCCACAAAATAAAAGGCTACGCTAGGCTAAGCCACGTTCAAGGTCCGAGCTCCTAATCCGCTAACGGGTTTAGAATGATGAGGCTTTAGGGACAAATAGGATAATAATCAAACACAAGTCCTAAGGCGTCACATTCTCACAAATACCATAGCTCATACACCCTCACAACAATGATAGAAACCAAGCCCGAAACTCACCATCTCCGGCCCTCGATCCCCTCACACCCCGGTACAATTACGATCTCCGCGGCTATTGTCATAAATGATGTAAAAGCCAAAATTTCCCATTTGTGAACTAGTCGCTTCTCCACTCGTTCTTCCACAAACTTTTCATTCTTCCTTTATTCAACTCTCCTTTTTTTCTCTCTTTTCTTTTTTTCTGATTTTTTTTTTTTCATTTTTTTTTTTTTTTTTTAATAATCTCTCAAAATTCTACACAATTCCTTCAATATCTGTCTCGAGTGGTCTTCCAAGTGCCAAGCTAACATATGATCGTAAGGAGAGACAATATCCAAATCAACACGTATAAATCACAAATCAATGTCTCTCCCTATCTCAATGAAATCCTCGGTGTAACCAACAAAGCCGCTAACATAATAGCGCACGTGTGGGGATGGAGTCGTCGCAAGCGCAATCTCGATGTCCGAAGTCAAATGTCGACACCCCCACACTCGAATGTAATCCTGTCCCCTCTCAAGTAGTCAATCAAATATCTGTCTCGTGCCTAATCCAACCAAACCTCCTACACCACGATGCATAAGATCCGGTACCTAGCACGATCCACCTATTAAATTCCCCCAACCCAAGTTTTGTGTGTATTAGATGGTACACACTCACGGCTCTCCTCACTTGTGTCCATGTTGTAATGCCACGGAACACCGCCACACCGAAGTGCGCAAGCCTACTCTCACTCACCCTCGCATTCCCCTCAAAGATCATACATGAAGTGCATGCGATATGCAAGACTCACACAAATATAGCATGAAGTACTCCCTCATCGAACCCCCTCAACTACAACACCCTCGTGACGCACTAAAGCGGTGATTCTAACCAATCAGTGATGAAGGCCAAGAATCGTCACCCTAAGTCCAAAGGCTGTCAAAGAATCCATGGTTCAAATCAGGGTTTACTAGTGGTCCTACAAGGTAAGTTCTATAAGCAGTGAGTGCTCTAATACACACCTCGCACAGCTGTTCTGTGTGCCACTACGAGGCGGGTTGGCGACTACCTAAGACGTACACAAGAACGTTCGGCTTGTTTAGCTCACACCTAGCTCAACTCTTGTAAGAAAATTAGGCACACACTTTAGATTTGACAAAATTAAGTTCGTGTGTAAAATAGGCACGCATTCCCGTAAAGAAAGTTTCTCTATACTTACTAAGGAAAATTCACATTGTCACTCTCGATCGCAATTCACTCCCTACGCCTAAAAGTCTCACACTTCTCGATTTTACCGAATTTTCAGCTTCTTTCGATTGCCCTTTCTCAAATTTTTAATTTTTTTGGTGTTTTCACATTTTTAGTTTTTTTTTTTTTTTTTTTTATATATATACCTACACTATATGCACGGCCAACTCGACTACTGACTCAATAATGGTGGGATGACTCAAAAATACCAAAACGTGCACGCAAAAAGATGAATAATAAAAAGAAAAATAAGGACATAACCAAAAATCTCTAACTACATGCTGACACGGGCGATGCAAAGACTCAACATTGACTAGCAAAAAGGACTCAACCACCCCCACACTAGAATGCATCGTTGTCCCCAACGATAACGCGAGGACTCAACAATTCTAGCACGAGGGCACACTCCACTACTCGTCATCTCGAGTCTATCCCGGGCCATCTCCTCTCTCAGGTGGTCATAGGCAACCTGGTTATCAAACCTTGAGGTGTTCATCCTCCTACCCTTGCCCTTCTTCCTTGCTGTCTCATCAAACCTATGCCACTTCCTAGCAGTAAACGGTTTCAAATCCATGTCTCTCCCAATGACTACTTCGGCAGTTTTGGCTAGGTGAGTAAGCAAGCAAGTATGACCGGGACCCAATTTGTTAGTCCTCGACACCCTCTCAAGACAATTCTCCCAAATCAGTTTAGGGATGTTGATTCTAACCCCGGTGTAAAGACAGAGAGCCCAGACAGATAGGCGGAAAGTGTAACTAGGGTTTTGTGTGATTCCCAAAACCCAGTTCTCTAGTAATTCACAGCACCACTTTGCCTCCGGCCTATAAAACTTCTTTTCGGCCTTCCACTGAATCACCTCCCCTTTCCTGTCCCATGGATCAACCCCCTTTGCAAAACAAAAAGCATTTAAACGAGACCAAAGATTCTCACTACGAAGAACAGTCTCTAACCCACAACCCTCTTTCAAAGCGGGGAAACCCATGGCCAAAGCGATAGTCTCTGGCGTGAAGACTATCCACTCGTTCCGACAGTACACAAGACGAGGGTCTTGGCTCTCACCATCTTTTGCATAACGCAAATTGAAACAAAACTCTCGCGCAATATGCGAACTAGACGGCCCTACTAGCTTAAACCAATTGGTAAGCTTCTCGCGCTCAAAAATTTCCTTGATTGCTTGAGGCATGTCCTCGTGCAATGGAAATGCCTTTTCGGGCTGCCCGTTCTTAGTCAAGTAGGTATCTTTGCGAGAGTCAATATGGGCCTCGTAAGTGACGAAACGGAAACTATCATAGTATCCGGGCCCAATACTACTCTCTTTCAAATTAGCCTTAGCCTTTCGTCGGCCGACAATGCCCGGTTTAGCCGGGAAAGGGGCATTCAAGATGGCATATTGGGGAGTGGGCGGTATCTCTAATTGAGGATCGCCCGACCCCGATGCTTCTTGCGAAGTACCCTCTCCCGTCTTCCGTTTCTTTCCACCCGCCATTTAGAATGCAATTTCAAGTAAAACGAGAAATTCAACTATTGTGCACGTGAACAAGAAGTGTGTACTGAAAGAAACACGTAGGCACGTAAGCAAATAATTCCTAGGACTTTACGCAATCGCCCCCAAATACGCTACTAAGCGCAACAAAAAATAATTGGGCTTTTACTCAATGTGCCTAAGACTCGAATATTGAAATAACAAGTTCAGAGTGTACCTACGTGTCCGGAGTAAATCTTACGGACACAAAAATTTCAAAATTGGACAAATCGGGCTGATTTTGATGTTGCAGGAAGAATTTGTCGAAACCTTGAATTGATTGATGCTCCGTACTCCTTGTGTAGTCCCCGTTAGCGTTGCCTTCTCGCCCGTAAGCTGAATCAAGCTCTAAGTCGTCCAATTCCTCAATTTTTCTCCAAAACCCTAGCTTCTTCTTCCTCTGCTTTCTCTCTTGTCTCTCAAACTCACTCAAAACCACCTCTCAAATCTTGTTCTCCTCTGAATCGCGAGCAAAACCCTAGGTGGGTTGTTGATTTTGGTGAAGAATCAAGGGAGGGGCGAATTCTTGTTCGTGCGGCTATGGAGGAGAAAGCTGCTGTTGAAGATGAAGAATGAGGAAGAGGATCGATGCCCAGCTGGTGATGAAGCTTCAGCTCGTGCAAAAGGTCCATTTTACCCTTAAGAAGTAGCTTCATTGTTATTATCCGTGTTGGATAAAACTGACATTTTGCCCGATGTCTTCGTGCGAAGACAAAAGTCTTCGTGCGAAGAGTCTTCGTACGAAGACATTTTGTCTTCACACGAAGATCTTCTCAAATAGATACTGCAAGTGGTTATAGGAAGACAATCTTCAGACTTCGAAAATTTTCTAAGTATAAATTCTTCCTACGAAGACAATTGTCTTCATACGAAGACAATGCTGGAGCTTGCCAAAAACATCCTTTTCGTCAAATTTTCGCGTATCCGATCGTGCCTTTGCTTTCCGAAGGATCTCCTCGACCTCGAGACTCCCTTTTTACCTTAAAACACTCCCAAAATCCGGGGAATATTTCATTTGTCAATTTCACGCGTTCCAAGGCACGTTTTGCATTTCCGGATGCTTTTGGCCTCGTTTTGCTCGCTAAAACATCCTTTTTGGCGTAACTTCTTCATCCGGACTCCGATTTGCGCGATCCACCTGTCTACAGAAAGCTCTGGACCACCCCCACACGTTGGCGCTATTCAATCTTTATTTCAGTCTGTCCTTCAAAATTTCACCTCGTAATCCGTGCCGGCGTGCTAGCTTTCTCCGTTCACTAATTAAATTCTTGCGCAAATCAAGACGGGGAGTCCGGGAACATGATATTCCCCCGGTGCGTGTGTTGAATAGGTGCAAGAAATGGCGTCTATCCTCAATTCCTTCACTTCGGATCCCGATACGCGTATTGGGCTGTAAATCTTGACTTTTTACTCTGTTTCGCTCGCGCGCATCAAGAAGGGGGATCCGAAATAGGCCTTTCACCTCGTATTCCTGCACATACTCATTGGAAATATTAAATCCACTCTCTCGCACCTCTCAATAAAATCAAACCGAATAAAAATTACAAAACAGTATTAAAACCTACTCTAAAGCAATAAATAGGTTGGGTTGCCTCCCAACAAGCGCTTTGTAATTTAAGGTCGACGGCCCGACCCAGTTACCTCCGAGATTTCTCAAATTGCGGGAGTTGCATGAAGCCATTCAATGACTCCAATGAAATTCCCGTCCACGTACGGTTTCGCTCTCTGTCCATTCACCTTAAACCTGTTCCCATTTGCATCCTCTACCTCAAGAGATCCCCATGGATAAACTGCAGTAATCGTGTAGGGACCACTCCACCTAGATTTCAATTTCCCTGGAAACAGCTTTAGTCTGGCATTGAAGATCAATAATTTCTGTCCTACCTTGAAGTCTCTCGGGATGATGTGCCTGTCATGCCACAGTTTTGTCCTCTCCTTATAGATTCTCGCACTTTCATACGCCATCAATCGAAATTCTTCAAGTTCGAGTAGTGCTTGTTTTCGTAGCTCACCTGAGAGCTTAGCGTCCAAATTGATCTTCTTCAAGGCCCAGAATGCCTTGTGCTCTAGTTCCACCGGAAGATGACATGACTTCCCAAATACTAGCTGGTAGGGAGACATGCCTAAAGGAGTCTTGTAAGCAGTCCTATACGCCCATAAGCTATCATCTAAGTGCAGAGACCAATCCTTGCGTCCCGGGTTGACTGTCTTCTCCAGAATCCCTTTTATCTCTCGGTTAGAAACTTCTGCTTGCCCATTCGACTGCGGATGATAAGCCAGTGATATCTTATGCGTCTTTACCCCATATTTGCTCAAGACATTGGCAAAGACTTTATTCACGAAATGCGATCCTTCATCACTGATTATGGCTCTGGGAGTTCCAAACCGTGTAAAAATGCTCTTACGCACGAATCTCTCTACCGTAGCTCCATCGTTTTTAGGGCAAGCCATTGCCTCCACCCACTTGGTCACATAATCCACAGCTAACAGTATATAAAGATTGCCAAGTGAAGACGGGAATGGTCCCATGAAATCGATGCCCCAGACATCGAAAGGCTCTACTTCCAACACGAAATTTTGAGGCATCTCGTTTCGGTTGGAGATATTGCCGGTTCTCTGACATCGATCACATTGCTGTACAAATAGATGAGCATCTTTATGTAAAGAAGGCCAGTAAAATCCACTTTGCAATACCTTTGCCACTGTACGTGTTTTGCCAAAATGTCCTCCGCAATTCAATTCGTGGCAGTGTCTAAGAATGTCCAAAGTGTCTGGCTCAGCTACGCATCTTCTCAACACATTGTCAGCTCCCAACCTAAACAAATAAGGGTCATCCCAGAAATAGTGTCGTGCATCTGCGAAAAATTTCTTTTTCTGATGGAAAGACATGTCTTTCGGGACAATTTTGAGCGCCTTGAAATTTGCCAAATCCGCAAACCAAGGCACAGCTGCTACCACTACCATAAGTTGTTCATCTGGAAAATCTTCTCTAATCGGCACATCTTCTTGTTTTTCGTTATCCAGTCGTGACAAATGGTCTGCAACAACATTCTCTACACCCTTTTTGTCCTTTATCACTATGTCAAACTCTTGCATTAACAACACCCATCGGATCAATCTAGGCTTCGCATCCTTCTTTGCAAGAAGATATTTGAGGGCTGCATGGTCCGTGAAAATAGTCACCTGAGAACCCACAAGGTATGGACGAAACTTGTCCAATGCGAAGATAATGGCTAACATCTCTTTCTCCGTGGTGGCATAATTAACCTGCGCAGTATTAAGAGTACGACTAGCATAGTAAATTACATGAGCTACCTTTTCTTTCCGCTGTCCCAGCACTGCTCCCACCGCGTAATCGCTGGCATCACACATAAGTTCGAACGGTAAGGTCCAGTCTGGAGTGGCTATAATGGGAGAACTAATCAGCTTTTTCTTGAGCAAATCAAAAGCTGTCTTGCAGTCTTCATTGAAATCAAACACGGCATCTTTCTCAAGCAAACCAGATAAAGGCTTTGTGATTTTCGAAAAATCCTTAATGAAGCGCCGATAGAAACCTGCATGTCCCAAGAAACTCCGTACCCCTTTGACAGACGTAGGGTAAGGAAGCTTCTCAATCTTCGCCCGGTCTACCTCTAAACCTTTACTGGAGATCTTGTGCCCCAATACTATTCCCTCGGTCACCATGAAATGGCACTTCTCCCAGTTGAGCACTAGGTTGGTGTCAATACATCTGTCCAGTACCCGAGCTAGCTGCTGGAGACAGTCTTCGAACCCATCACCATAAAGCGAAAAATCATCCATGAAGACTTCAAAATTTTGCTCCATCATGTCTGAGAAGATAGACATCATACACCTCTGAAATGTAGCTGGGGCATTGCATAGCCCGAAGGGCATGCGTCTGAATGCAAAAGTCCCATATGGACAAGTAAATGTCGTCTTCTCCTGGTCAGCTGGCTCAATCGCTATCTGATTATACCCAGAATATCCATCCAAAAAGCAGTAGTGTGAATGGTGCGCCAGCCTATCAAGCATCTGGTCCACAAATGGGAGGGAAAAATGATCCTTCAAAGTGGCATCATTGAGTTTGCGGTAGTCCATGCAAACTCTCCACCCAGTAACGGTACGGGTGGCAATCTGATCACCTTTTTCCCCTTCCACCACAGTTATACCTCCTTTCTTGGGGACACATTGTACCGGGCTAGTCCACGTGCTGTCGGAAATCGGATAGATGATACCTGCTTCCAACCATTTAAGCACCTCTTTCTTCACCACCTCCTGCATGTGAGGGTTGAGGCGGCGCTGAAATTGAACTACCGGCTTCTTGTCTTCCATGAGCCTGATCTTATGCTGGCAAACTGTGGGGCTGATCCCCTTAATATCTGCTATGGTCCATCCCATAGCTGCTTTCCTCTTCTGTAGTACTTTGAGAAGCTGCTCCTCCTGTTCCCTGTCCAAACATGCAGATACAATCACAGGTAAAGTATCATTAGATCCCAAGTATAAATATATCAAATGAACAGGTAAAGGCTTTAATTCTAAAACAGGAGCAGTAATAAGAGAAGGAGTAAGAATCTTCCTGCTTCCCTCATTAAAGAGGGGTAATGGTGGACGCCAGTGAACATCTAAAGCTTGTTCTTTCTCGCTGGAATCAAATAGAGCAAGCTCCTCATAGAGTTGCTCCAACAAAATATCGTCCTCCTCGTCCAGCGTGTATGCCTCCACCCCAAAGCACTGCTCGCTCATCGCGTATGCGGGAAACTTCATAGCCTCAAATACATTGAAGGCCACCTTCTCATCGTTGATCTGCATAGTCAGCTCCCCATTGGCCACATCAATGATAGTTCTCCCAGTGGCCAGGAATGGACGGCCCAAAATAAGAGGAACATCATCGTCAGCCTCCATGTCTAAGATCACAAAATCCGCTGGGAAGATGAGTCCTTCAACTCTCACTAATACATCCTCTAAAACACCCCTGGGGCGTTTTATTGTGCGATCAGCCATCTGCAAGCACATCCTGGTAGGCTTAGGATCTCCCACACCAAGTTGCTCAAAAACCGACGTGGGCATCAAATTAATACTTGCACCAAGGTCACATAATGCCCTCCCATGAAATGCGTCTCCCAATGTAACAGGAATGATGAAACTGCCCGGATCTTTCATCTTCTTTGGTAGCGCCTTTTGCACAACTGCGCTACACTCCTCATTCAGAGTTACGGTTTCAAAGTCATCCATGCGCCTCCGATTAGAAAGGAGGTCCTTGAGAAATTTGGCATATTTAGGCATTTGTGAAATGGCCTCCGCAAAAGGTATATTAATGTGCAGTTTCCTGAAGATATCCACAAACTTCTTGAAATGCTTGGCATCCTCTTGACTCTTCAATCTTTGCGGGTATGGCACTCGCACACTGTATTCCTCCCTTGGCTTCTGCTTCTCATCCGACTTCCTCACCGTGTCCTTTGATTGGGGAGTCACGGTAGGCACGGGAATCTCTTCATCCAAGGCTTTCTCAGTGGCCTTAGTTGCCTCAGCTCGCGCGTGGCTAGGATATGGGGGGTCCTCAGTAGTGATGCCACTGCGAGTTGTGATGGCATTTAGCTGCTCATTAGGAGTGATGGTATTTGCTGGAAGCATACCTGGTGGAAGCTTGATATTTTGATTGGCGATCTGCCCAATCTGAGTCTCGTGGCTTTTCATTGTGGCTTGTATTGAGACAATCGTGCTCTCCATCCTGTCTTGATTAGCTAGGAGCTTTCTCAATAGAGCATTCGTCTCTTGATCTTCTTTCTGTGGAGCCTGCTGTTGTGGAACTTGCCTTTGCGCTTGGTATGGAACATTGGGTCTCTGACCGGGTGCATATAAGCCACTGTTCGGATTGGCATAGCTGAAGTTGGGATGATTACGATTGTTGGGATGATAGGTGTTGGGCCATTTCTGCTGTCGCATAAAATTCACATCTTCAACACTATTATCATATCCCTGGCTTTCGTCTGCTAGTAATTCACCCATGGGCTTCTGTGTTGGAGGATGCATACCGTGAAATGCTGAGGTCATGGATTCCAGCTTTTGTTCCATCGATTCAATCTTGTTGACTAAGGATGTATCCCCCGGTTTGGAGTACCTACGCGTTTCAGATCGTGTAGTCTCTCTCTTTGACGCGTTGTTCAGCAGATCTTGAGCTCGCTGTGCTCCAAGTCCCATAAAATTACCTCCAGCTAGCATATCTAACTGGTCAGCTGTCTCCTTGTCTAACGCAGTGTAGAAGTAATGGAAGAGCTTGTGCCATGGCTCTCCATGATTCGGACATCTACGGAGAATTTGGCTGAACTTCCTCCACGCATCTCCCAACGAGCTGTCTTCATCCTGAGTGAATTTTGCAATCTCAGCCATCTGTTGAGCAACTCTGGATGGTGGCAAATACTTCCTCAGAAACTCATGACAACAATCTGCCCAAGTCACTATGCTACCAGCTGGCAGCTCCATAAGCCACTTCTTGGCTTTTCCAGATAAGGAGAAGGGAAATAGTAATAGCTTAACTGTTTCATCTGGAACTCGTTGATCGTGCAGGGTTGATGTGATTTGTTCAAATACCAGCAGATGGTGATTGGGATCATCTCCTGGAGCTCCGTTGAATGCGCACTCATCACGAACCATATTGATCATATGTTGGCGCAACTCGAAGTGTTGGGCATTGATCTGAGGCCTGACAATGGTAGGCTGATAACATGCTGGAGTAGTTCTGAAATAATCCACCATAGGGCGTTCTTCATTCTCAGCATTGTTTTGCCTGTTGTTCACCCCATTATTCCCATTATTGTTCCCACCGATGTTCGCCACTTGTGCCCCCACACCATGACGTGGTTGTGGGTTTGGGGGAGCCATTCGATCCATCCTTGCCTGCATTTCAGCCATTTGAGCTCTCACCTCCTCAGCTTCCGCGGCTCTGTTTGCAGCCTCCTCTACAGCTGCAGCTCTAGCTGCTTCCGCATCTTGCATACCTTTGCGGATTCTCTCAAACTCAGCTCTCGTCTCTTCATCCATAACTACTGAGCTTGAATTCCTCTTGTCTCTACGCTGTGCTTTTAATAAGGATTTCGGGTCTTCAAACGTTGGATACAAAGGCTCGTCTCGAGAACGGGTCATGCACCGTGTAAATCAACCTGAAATCACGAAATACGCAAAACGTAGGTGAGTAACGGATATAAACAGTAAATTAAAATCCCTAACGCTAGGAATTATAACTAATTTAGCCGAAGTCCCCGGCAACGGCGCCAAAAACTTGACACGCTCTAACTGCAAGTGCACAGCTGTCGTGTGTAGTAATAAACCGGAAATCCGGGTTGTCGAACCCAAGGGACTTTGTTTAAATTAATTACTATTCTAAACCTTATGTGGGCAAGTCGCAAGTTGTGTTTTTATCTAATCCTAAGAAATTAAACGCAAAGTTCTCAATTAACCAAGTGAAATAGTTCACGATTAATAAAGAATGTATTTTGGGTTTTTATCAAATAAGAGAAAAGTACCGGGAATTCTCTAGGTTCACTAGGTTGATCTAAATTTATATTTTGATTTGTAAAACAACCACGTGTTATTCACTATTAATCAAGCGGTGTTAAACTTACCGAGTTACCAAGCAAGTTCACTATACTTTAACTAAACCAAACCGAGTTACCAAGTCTAATTTAGCTTCAAGTATGCATTAAAATCATATTTCTACTTTAACGATCCTAGTTAACGATGCCGAGTTACCAAACATTGATACGACTAGGTGGATTATTCAATTTACCGACTAATTCTCACGGAGTTACCACGTGAAAACTAATTGAATTTATCTCTACGTTAGCTACTCGCAAAGATAATATAATAAAGAACGTAAATAATCCATAATAGTGAATAAACACATGAGATTAAGCTAGAGCATGCATTACAATCGTCAAAACATCAACTTTAGATCAAACCCTAGCTACACCAAACGAGAATTCCCAGCAAAAAGTGTTTAGCTACTCATATTCATCATCAAAACGACAAGAATAATGAGTTTAAACATAAAAATCAAGAAAAGACGAGAGTTTAGAATCCAAACGAATGATCCAAAGCTCCTAAGCTCTCCCAAAGGCTTCTTGATCTCCAAAAGATGTCTCTAATGTCAAAAACTACTGAAAAAGTCGACCTAAAAGGCTTAAATACGTTCCCATAATCATATTACAAAGTTTGGATAAACTACGAAAAAGCCCCAAAAAAAACTGCACATTCCAGCGATCTCTTCGCACGAAGACAGATGTCTTCGCACGAAGAGTCTTCGTACGAAGACTTCTGCTCTTCGTGCGAAGGTCTTCTCACAGAGATACTGAGAGCATGTATAAGAAGAGAATTTGGCCGAGCTGGATTTTGGCTAAGTCTTTTGTCTTCGCACGAAGACAAATGTCTTCGCATGAAGACTTCTGCTCCAGCCCTATTTTCTTTGACTTTCTCTTCCTTCCTTTGACTTTCCTCTTCCTTCCTTCTTCCATTGACTTTCCTTTGATTTCCTTTGACTTTCTCCTCCCTTTTGACTTGTCTTTGAGTTCCTTGTTTCCGAAGTTCGCTTCCATATCCCGCACGATCCTCCAAGCCCTGTTTTCCTGCGAATCACAACACGAAAACACAACCCGCGATCATATCACAATAAAAGCTCAAAAATCTAAAGAAACGCCCGGATTTAACAAGTAATGCATATGAACTCACATTATCACATTTACGCTCAATTTACTCAAAAGACGACAAATTCTCCATTATAAGCACGCAAAACGTAGAAATAAAAGGCATAAAATAACTCCGAAAACGGAGTTATCAACATGTGTTGTTGAAGATTGTCGAACTGTTCTCTTCCGGCGATTTCTTAGCTTTCCAACCAGTAATTCGAATTGGACTGAGATACAGAGGAGGGTGAGGACATATGCCCAGCTGAAATACCAAAAGTCTCGCCACCAAAAAACCAACCACGCGACGTAGGTACAACAACCTCTTCTCCCTCTGTGTGGTTCCTGCGTAAACCACGGTGACAGATGAAGAAGGAGGATCAATTGGTGTTATTGTTTGAAAATACAGAAACAAACTTATTTTCAAGTATATTGTAGTTGAAGATGAAGTTTAGATACTCTTTTTTATTGTCGAAATTGGGTGTTGATTGTGTTGGTTTGGGTGGTGTATGTTGATTGAACTTAAAGAAGATCAAGGTTTACTGTGCAGTTTCACTCACAGTTCGATTAGGTGGTTTTTTTTTTTCTTTGTTCAATATGGCTTCCCATTTCCTGGATATGATTTCATTAGTTCTTTGTGCTTGGTTCAATCCAATCATCAGTGTGTTCTTGGTGTTAATCTCTAAAAATTTGTTCTTCATGTGTGGCGAAATAGTAGAATTTTTTTTGGGTATGTTCAAAGAATCAAGGTTTCGATTAGAAATCTGATTGTATCCTTCATTGTGATAGTCTTCATTGAATTGTTTTGTTGTTTTTGTGGTGGGGATGTGGTGGTGGTGGAGGTGGGGATGTGGTGATGGTGGTGGTGTTGTGGCAGTATTGTTGGTGGTGATGGAGGTGGTGCTCAAGAACACTAAGATTATCAAGAACATGATGAATTCAATAATAAACAAAAAAAATAGTGTTATTTGTCCACAATTTGTAAGAGTAAAATGGTCACAAAAAGTCAGTTTGCACCCCTCCACTAACGAATTGTAACAGAAGGGTGGTATTTGTCCACCCTCCATCCGTTAACAAGGGTGCAAAATGTCTTTTTCCATAAATCAGGGGGCAAAATGTCTTTTCCCCATAATTGGAGGGTGGAAAATTTCTTTACCCTAATAATGATAATAATAATAATAATAATAATAATAATAATAATAATAATAATAATAATAATAATAATAATAATAATAATATCAATTTATTCATTAAAATATCAAGGCAGCAATTGGGTTCATTTTTACATAAATTCCTCCACTTATCCGGCACTCATATACTGTCAAGCACTGAAAAGTAAAATTACATGTCAAGCGCCACCATGCCCAGTCATATTGTACCCCATATCCTTGCATATTTTTATACCAATCATTTTCATACTTCACCTAAAATGATAGTAATATCAGTTTTAATTTTATTATTTTAAAATTTTAATAGTTATGTTTACGGAACTGATGTACTCTCTCTGTTTCTATCGTTTCTCAGAAACTTTAGTGGCTCACGGATTAAGAAAGCGAGGTAAAAGGCCATTTTGCCCCTATGACTCACCCACTTACCCCAGTCTTAATACAATCTCTCTCAACCTCTCTCTCCTCTGGTTATACATTAACAACAACAACAACAACAACAACAACAACAACAACAACAACAACAACAACAACAACAACAACAACAACAACAACAACAACAATTGATTCACAGCAAGAACAATTACATCAAGAATATTCACAGCACGAACAGCAAAATTATTCATCAATAATGTTCTGTATCAATAAATCTTTCCTAAGCTTCTATTTGCCAGATTTGAGGCTCTTGTTGCTTCCTTGTCGGAGAAGAACAAGAAGATCAGGGCAGATCTAAGGCCGGGAAAGGAGAGAAGAGAGGGGAAAAGAGTTCAACTCGGTGATGGCGTCCGGTGCCTCCCTAATCCGCCGCTTCACGAAGAGAGACAGGGAGATCGAGACGGAGATTAGCAGACCGATCGATCAACTGCGATGGCGGCGGCGACGGTGATGAGAGTCTTTCCGCTCAGGATTTCTCCGATCTACTCTCCCTCTTCCACCCTCTCTTCGATCTACTCTCCATCTCCCTCCCTCTCTTTCTCTTCCTCTCTCTTTCCGCCGTCGCTCATCACCATCGTTGGAGGCGACATGGTTGGGGGAGATCCTTAGCAGCAGAAGAGGAAGAAAGACAGAGAGATGTGGTGAAGAAAAGAGACCACAGAGACCACAGGAGACGTGGTTGGGGAGAACTTCACCATCCGTCCCTCTCCATTCCTCCCTCCCTCTCTCTCTATCGGTTAAGAACAGAGCCCACACATTTTCATTTGATTTAGATAACATGTGTTGTTTGGACTTTGGATAGGGTTAGGGTAAGGGATGGGTTTGGGCTGTGTATGATTTGGGTTAGGTAGATAAGTTAGTTTAGTTTTTGTTATTGTGATTAGTTAAGTTCCATTAAAATGTAAGAGATATTTTTTTTAATAAGGGTATAATGGTATTTTGTTAGTAGAAAGTTTCCATATACTCCCTCTGTTCCTCCAGTTCCTTCACAAAAACTGGAGGCACAGAAATTAAGAAACCCCCCAAAAAGTCTATATTACCCCTCGTCCTTTCAATAATTCCACCACTGAGCAACTTCACTAATTCCACAAAGTCACATGAACATCAAGAACATGTGATGAACATCAAGAACACATCCAATATCACAAACAAAAATCAACAGTTTCTGAATCACAGATTCAAACAACTAATCTAAACAAAATCAACATCAACAAAAGTGTGCTCTTTCAAGTATCCTCTTGAATTCAAACAGAAAGTGTCTACTTCCAACAGATTCATCTTCAGTAAATTGAAGATGAAGAAGAAAAACAAAATAGAAGAAGAATCGGCCCGGGAAGAACACCAGAACTGGACCGCCATCGCACCCGCCACTTGTAGATACTGCTTTCTGACACGACAGATCTTGGCCACGTGGCAGCCATCCAGCACACCATATTGTGCTCCACACACACTGGATCACCAGCCGAGCTGATCCATGTGGGGGCTGCGAGACAGAGCCCTCGCATACCACTGCACGGGACTTGTAGGGACTTTGTGGTTTGGAGGCTAGAGTAAGCCCTGTCGCGTGCGAGCCAAGCCCGCACGCGACCTTTAGTAACTGTTTTGAGAGATTTATGGCACGAGCTCCATAAACCCGGTCAATCCGGTCAAACCCGGTCAACCTCGTAACGGTTCCGGTATTCGCGCACCACGTGCTCTAACGGTTCCTATATACTCGGACGAACGTGCCGTTATGGTTAAGCTAATTAAGCCGCCATTAATGGGCGCATTAACCACACTACAACGGTCATGTTCTCCAGTATATATAGATCGTCAACCTTTCCATACAAAGGAGAACACACTGCCATACGCGGAAGCTCTGCCAAACCTCTGTCTCTCTCTCAGACATTGCTACTGCCTTACTCTCTCCCTACACACAACCTCACTCTTCCTGTGCGATCCTTGATCCACTACACACGGTGCACACGGAGGTCTCCCCGCCGGAATCTCTTGTGCACATTTTGGTGAACCCGACGTGAACTTACCAACAAAAGCAACCATGTATCAGGAGGATGATGTCAGCAACCGATCGCCTTCCACCGAAACTCCCTCGGGAGACGAGACCCGCCGTACTCCAACGACTCCCGGCGAGGCACCGACGTTAGAGTCTTTGGATACCACTGTCCAAAGTCAGGCGAAAGCTCTCAAGGCTCAATCTGCGCAATTAGAACAAATCTTGGCCGTTCTGGGCACCCTTGCGCCAAACCCTTCATCAGCCGCCGCTGTCTCTCAGGGAGGAGGAACCCCTACCGCTCTAGGATTGGGAGTGTCAACCGCACCTCCCAACCCTCATCTGCAGACTCCACCGTCGGCTACGCAGCTGCCTTCGGTTCAGGGATCGACGGCACAGATGCTGCCTCCTGCCGCTCACGCTCCTCAGCCCTCGGCTTTGGCGTCCAACCCAACTCTGCAGTACCCTTTACCTCCCCCAACGATGATCTGGGGAAATGCGGGTAGCCAGTATGCTCCCAATCCTCCGGCGGCGTATGTGTCGCCACCGCCTGCGGCAACCCCTCCGTCAGCTACCGAGGGGAGCATTCCAGAATGCATGACGTCTTTGCAGAAGCGCGTGGACACTATTCTGGCTCATCAGTCATTCGCGGATACCATTATCCCAAAGCTAGACAACGATCCACCCATTCCACGGGAAATCTATCTCATGCCTAACCCGGCGGGGTACAAGGCTCCTAAATGGGATAAGTTCGAGGATGTCAACGGAAACGCTCATGAGCATGTCATGCGTTTCATTGATGTCATGGGTCCGTACGGAGCTGATCCCAAACTGCTGATGCGAGAGTTCCCAAAATCTCTTGGGAACGTAGCATACAAACGGTACCGAACATTGGAGGCCGGATCCGTGAAGACTTGGGACGACATGGTCCAGAAGTTCTACACCAAGTTCTTCCAGATGGAAGAAAAGGTGACGATGATCCATCTCTCGCGGATGTACCAGAAGCGCGAAGAGGACGGAATCACTTTCATCAAGAAATTCAGGGCGAAATCCTTGGAGTGCAAAGATCCAATGCCCGAAAGCCGACTCGTAGAGATATGTCTGCAGTGCATGCGAGATGAATACAAAGGTATGCTAATCAATTTTCAAACACCTACGTTTTCAAATCTAATCGAATGCACGAAGAATATCGAGCCTATAGTCGAGAGACAGAAAAAGAAGAGCGCTCCAGAGCGACCTGCGAGCGGCACCACTTACAAGATCGGGAGGTTTAGCTACAAGCGGGGACGCGAAGCTGAGGTCAATACAGTTTCGCCCCAGAAACAAGCGAAGGTTGCGAACTTTGATGTACCGCCTCTGCCATGCTCGGTAGAGGAAGCGAGTGACCTCTGCAGGCAGTGGCGCAAGGACGGCGTCCTGCCACCGCTCGAGAAAACACCCTCCAAGGAGATGGTAAGGGACCCTAAGTGGTGCGAATACCACGGCAAGGTCATGCATCCCACCGCCGAGTGCAAGAAACTCAGGTTCGCGTTCGATCAAAAGATGAAGAACGGCGAGCTCATCGTCAGCGATCACCGGAAGGACGTGCGCAACAACCCGCTTCCCGCGCATGCGGAACCGGGCTCGAAAGGCAAATAGGTCGCCATGATCTCGATTGTCGACTTGGAAGAAGTCGCAGAGGATGGCCTGCCCATCGTCGCCGAGGTTCATGAAGACGAAGACTATAGCATGGACACAGAGGATGAACGTGCCGACCGCATGAAAGGGTCGCATGGCTTCAACAAATTCTTCGACGAGATGAATTTCTCCGAGAAGTGCCGGACTGATATGACGAAAGCGATTTTGAGGATAGCAGAGGACTACGAGGAGGACCTTGTAGTCTCCAACGGGTAAGTCATCAGGGCATCCCGCTCTACGGAAAAGATTATGACCTTTTCTGCCAGCGACAAGAAGACGGATGCGAGCCACCAGAGACCTCTGTACGTGACCGCCATCATCAATGGCGTCGAGTTCAAACGAGCGTTCGTCGATGGAGGAGCAGCGGTCAACGTCGTTCCGCTCCACACACTGAGGCTAGCAGGGATCCCCGAACATAAGGTAGTCAGGCGTCCATCTCCGCTGGTGGGATTCGGAAGCGACTCTAGAATGACAATCGGATGGATCCGCCTGGGCGTTCAGATTGGCAAAATCAAGTGCTCAGCGAAGTTTTATGTCATAGACGCGAACACCACATACCACATGATTATAGGTCGAGCCTGGATTCATCGCTTCGACGCAGTCCCTTCGACGGCTCACCAGGTTATGAAAGCTATCTGGAACGACAGAATAGTCGAGATACCGGCTTCGACAAACCCGTTCAACTTGGACGAAGCACATCTCAGCGAGGCGGTGTGGTTCACTGAGATGGCAGATGAGCAAACACCCGGACCATTCAACCCTACTCCTTTGCCTCTCTGGGAGGACATCAAGGATCAGTCGCCTGCAGGGGTAATGGTGACGAGGGAAGATGCCAAGGAAAAGCCGCCTACACGCGAAGAGGCGCCGCGTATCGCATATCATCGAAAGAACGTGTACACTCTGAAGAGGATCGCAAAGCATTACCCCGAGGGCAAGGAGATAGAGAGCTTCTACGCCAATGGGAAGAAATGCTACCGCATATGAAGGTGCGCGGGGATGTCCTCACGCGGGCATGGGGATATCCCTGGGCAAATCAATCAAATCGAGCAAATTGCGCTGACGGAAGAGCCAACACAGGGCACTCCAGACGAGAAACTCAAAGAAGCGCCAGAATGCATGGAAGACAGGCCAAGACCGCAAAAGCAAGAGCTGAAAGAAGTGTTCCTCAGCCCGAACGAGGAAAAGAAAAGGCCAGTCTTCCTGAGCGCAGATCTCACAAGCGAAGAAGAACAAGGGCTGCTACAGCTCCTAACTGAATACAAGGATGCGTTCGCATGGGAGTATGATGAGATGCCAGGTCTGGACACAAGCATCACCATGCACCGTTTAGACATCATCCCTGGGTCTAAACCGGTCAAGCAGAGCACGAGAAGCTTCAGGCCGGAGCTTAACGTGAAGATCAAGCAGGAGATTGTCAAACTCCTAGATGCCAAGTTCATAGAACCGAATCATCATCCCACATGGCTGGCCAACATCGTGCCAGTGGTGAAGAAGAACGGACAGCTCCGCATCTGCGTGGACTTCCGAGACCTCAATCGCTTCTGCCCTAAGGACGATTTCCCACTGCCCAACATCGATTTGCTTATCGATTCAACAGCGGGTCATCGCATGTTCAGTTTCATGGACGGCTTCAGCGGATACAACCAAATCAAGATGGATCCCGAAGATGCGCGGAAAACAGCGTTCATTACTCCTGTAGGGGTATTCAACTACACAGTGATGCCGTTCGGTCTTAAGAACGCGGGCGCGACCTATCAGCGGGCCATGATGACTCTATTCCACGACATGATGCACAAAGAAGTGGAATTCTATGTGGATGACCTGGTGGTTAAATCCAAGCACGAAGCAGACCACCTTGCAGATCTGCGAAAGGTGTTCAATAGATGCAGGCGCTTTCAACTGAAGATGAATCCCATGAAATGCGCGTTCGGAGTGACATCAGGGAAATTCTTGGGATGCGTGGTTCATCGCCAAGGGATCGAGCCCGACCCCGCGAAAGTATCAGCTATCACTGGCATGACGCCACCCCATGATCAGAGTGCATTAAAGACATTTTTAGGAAAGCTATCCTATCTGCGGAGATTCATCCCAGCAATTGCCGAAATCACATGCTGTTTCAGCACTCTTCTCAAAAAGGACGCCGCGTACAACTGGGCTCCGGAGCACGAAGTCGCATTCAGAAAGCTGAAGGATTTACTCACGTCCTCAAAGATAATGATCACGCCTCAACTGGGATCACCGCTTCTGCTATATCTGACATCTACGAGGAGATCTATAGGAGCGCTCTTGGCTCAGGAGTATGAAGGCCAGGAGAGGCCTATCTACTACATCTGTCGCATCGTGCAGCCTGCTGAATCAAGGTACACAGACATCGAACGTCATTTCCTTGCCTTATTCTTTGTGATAGAGAAGTTGAAACACTATTTTGCATCACACAAAGTAGTAGTGGTCACCAAGAGCGACCCCATAAGATACTTGCTAACTCACACTACTCCGGGAGGGAGGCTGGCGAAATGGTACATGACCATTTCCCAATACGATATCACATGCGTGCGACCGCGAGCGATCAAGTCGCAGGCGGTAGCGGATCTGTTGGCACAGTTCCCCGACGACAGCCACGAACCCGTGATCGAAGAAGAGCTCGAAGGCCCTGAAATCTACGCAATCGACGTGCCCTATTGGACTCTCCACTTCGACGGTTCTTCAACCCGGAAAGGCGGAGGCATTGGGATAGTCTTGACAAAGCCAGATGGGGAAGTCATACAGATGTCCGCAAAGCTCAACTTCGCAGTCACAAACAACGAAGCGGAATACGAGGCTCTCATTGTGGGGCTCCGTGCGGCGAAAGCCTTGGAAGTGAGCAACCTAACAGTCATGGGAGATTCCAAGCTGATTGTTAAGCAAGCCTCGGGCGAATATGGTTTGAAGGAGATCAACCTCCTATCTTATCGCACCCTAGTACAGAAGCTGATGCAGCAATTCTGCGATGTGAAGTACGAGCACAAGCCCCGAGCAGACAACAGGCACGCAGACGCCTTAGCAACCTTGGGGTCTAAGGTCAGCATAGACAAATGCCCCGCAAGGATTTCCATCGAAGTGCGAACATCGTCGGCATTGACAGAAGATGCGCGCGACGACGAACACATGGATGATGCAGACTGGCGAAAACCAATCCTGCAAGCTATTGCGAAGGGCACCAGCAACGAAAGCTGGGCACTCACAAAAGGATACTGCATCCACGACAACACCCTTTACTACAAGGGTCCTGGGGGAATACTCATGCGATGCGTCTCCGAGCAGGAGGGACAACAGCTGTTAGGAAAGATTCACCAACACGCTTGTGGAGAAAGCGAGGTGTCAATCTACAGGAAGGCTCAGAGATATGGCATCCATTGTCCAGACATGTCAATAGCCGCAGCCCTGATACAAGGGAAGTGCGAAAGTTGCGCACTAATCAAAGATTCTCTACTCATCGCCCTGATCGATGACGACACGGACTGGAGGAAGCCACTATTTGATTTCCTCACCCAAGGCACCGTACCCGAGTCAAGAAAAGAAGCCGAAAAATTGAAACGGAAAGCGTCTCGATACGTGGTACAGGAAAACCTGCTTTGGCGAAGAGGTCACGAGGGCAACTTGCTGCGATGTCTAGACAACAGAGAAGCACAAGAAGTCATGGACCTTTCTCATCAGGTGGAACACCAAGGAGGTGCGATATTATGCAGGCAACTCCTCTCAATCGGGTATTTCTGGCCCACGATGGAGGTCGATTGCCGCACCAAAGTACGACGCTGCCAGGAATGCCAATTCAAAGGGAACCTAGTGCACGCTCCCGCTGTGGATCTACATGCACTAGGGACGCCATGGCCATTTCACACATGGGATCTAGACTTTATCGGTCCCATCCGACCGACGTCGCACGGGAATCATTTCATTCTCACCGCAACTGAGCTGTTCACCAAGTGGGTGGAAGCAATACCACTAAAGACGGCAAATGCGCTGGCTGTGGTCATTTTTATCCAGGAAAGCATCGTATGCAGGTTCGGAACCCCAAACACCATTCTTTCAGATAACGGTACTCCTTTTGTTAATCGCCAGGTAGCTGCGAAATTAGCGGAGTACAATATCAGGCAGATATGTTCTACCCCTTATTACCCAAAGGGAAACGGACAAGCTGAAGCGACTAACAAAACGCTGCTGAGAATTTTGAGCAAGATGGTCGCAGATGACCACAAGAAGTGGGCCGACTCTCTAAGCATAGCTCTGTGGGCTTACCGAACTTCTCCAAGGACACCCACAGGGGCCTCACCATTTCTGCTATGTTATGGAGCCGAAGCTGTAGTACCTGCGGAGGTTAGAGTCAACTCGGCAAGGCTGGCCTTCCATGCACTCTATGAAAATCAACGCGATCACGACTTAATCTTGCTGGAGGAAAAGCGAGAACAAGCCAAGAGAACCAATAAGCGATACCAGCAGAGAATCGCTCGCGCCTACAACAAGACGGTCCAGCGAAGAGATTTCGCAGTCGGAGACTTGGTCTTGCGCGCATCTGATCACTGCATGCGAGAAGCGACTCACCCAAAGTTCGCAGCCAACTGGGAAGGACCCTTCGAAGTCACAGAAGTCTTCGATAGTGGCTACTGCAGCATACGAAGGTTGCACGGCACAACCTCAACTCCGAGTTCAGTCAACATGCGCTGGATCAAGAAGTACTATCCCTGACTTCTCTCATTTCATACGTTCTATGATAACGTTGTTTAATGTCTCATGTGGCTACGATTTACGCAATCTCCTCTCCCATATGAGAGGATTGTAATCTCATCTCTCCCATATGAGAGCGTTGTAATAAAAGAATTCTCCCAAATGAGAAGTTCACATTTCTAACTGTTTATGTTGCTCTATTCAGTTTGTTATTACTGTTAACGATGGTTTATTCGCCGCCATAGCAATCAATGCAAATGCGATCTTAAGTGATCATCTAAGCCTATCTCTAACGATAGCAATCAATGCAAATGCGATCTTAAGTGATCATCTAGGCCTATCTCTAACGATAGCAGCCAATGCAAAAGCGATCTTAAGTGATCATCTAAGCCTATCTCTAACGATAGCAGCCAATGCAAAAGCGATCTTAAGTGATCATCTAAGCCTATCTCTAACGATAGCAGTCAATGCAAATGCGATCTTAAGTGATCATCTAAGCCTATCTCTCACGATAGCAGCCAATGCAAATGCGATCTTAAGTGATCATCTAAGCCTATCTCTCACGATAGCAGCCAATGCAATGCGATCTTAATCGATCATACAAGTCTATCTGTTACGATAGCAGCCTATACAAATGCGATCTCAATTGATCATATAAGCCTATCTCTTACGATAGCAGCCTATACAAATGCGATCTTAATTGATCATATAAGCCTATATCTTACGATAGCAGCATGTACAAATGCGATCTTAATTGATCATATAAGCCTATCTCTTACGATAGCAGCCTATACAAATGCGATCTTAATTGATCATATAAGCCTATCTCTTACGATAGCAGCCAGTACAAATGCGATCTTAATTGATCATATAAGCCTATCTCTTACGATAGCAGCCTGTACAAATGCGATCTTAATTGATCACCCAAGCCTATCTGCTACGATAGCAACTTATATGCAAAGTGATTTTAGTTAATCATCTAAGACTATCTGTTACGATAGCAATTTATATGCAAAGCGATTGTAGTTGATCGCCCAAGCCTATCTGTTACGATGGCAACGCATGCGCAAAATGATCTTATTAGATCTTCTAAAAGTCTATCTGTTGCGATAGCAGTTTATGTGAGAAATGATCTCAATCGATTCGCTAATAAAGCCTATCTGCCATGATAGCAATTCGCACCACTTAACGATCTTAATTGATCTGCTAAAGACTATCTACTACGATTGCAGCATTGTGAAGATGATCTTGAATGATCCACAACGGCCAACCACAAGCCCATCTGTCAGGATGGCACAGCTGCGAAAATCTGATCTCGAACGATCTAGCGAAGCATCAGCGAATTAATATATCGCAAATGCGAAATCATTACATAACATTATGCAAGGCGAAATATGCCGAAACGCATGCGAAATTGTATTTTTGTTGTAAAGAGACAGCAGATAATACAAAAGGCTATTTATCATTACGAGTCAAATGACTTACAATTTATCTGTCTAGATAGCAGCTTACAAGCGAAAAGCTCGAATCTAACTACGCAGCCGACATGGCTTACAATACATGCGAAAAGTGGCTGACAAGCCAGAAACACACTACGGGAATTCCGACTAGAAAAGGATGAACCCACCGGTTTCAACACCGGCTGTGCAACACGCAGATCTGCGGGTGAACATCTGTAGCAGGGGGGATCTTGCTCTAAAAGAGCCACATGAAGCCATACGCTCAAGATCCCAGTATTCGACAAGACCGTTGTCAGATCTGCACCCCATAACATTTGCCCAAGGAACCACCGGTTCCGGCGATCCACAGACAAGGAGAAGCTCCAAAGGGCAAGGGCTCCTTGTAGACGGGGATGAACGCGACAGTTCGCCACCCCGAGCTCACAAACATAAAGGCGATGGATTCTTCTCCAGGGATGCTGAAGAAGAATTCCGCCGTTCATTACGAGACGGTAGCACGGTCACTTCGGCGCTGCACCTCACCACGAGGCGGCCGGAAACATGACCAGCACACATAATACACGAAGAAATTTCTTCGAACACACATGAGATATTATCCGCATCTTCTTTATGATGGTTATAAAGAGCAATAAGCCTCATAAAGTGGATCTTGGAAACTATTTCTATAGCACAAAGCGCAAACTCAGGGTTCAAAACTTGAATTTGCCATGAATCAACGAAAAACAAGCGTTGAAGCCAGCAGTCGTAAGGACTCACGGCAAAGCACATGTTTGGGATGAAGAACCCAAATAGCAAAGACAGGGTTTATATAGACCCTGTACAAACTCTTCGGTTGCCTAAGATGAGTCAGCAAAATTCAAAAAGAGGGTAAGTTCAATCACTTACGCCTTGAAAAGCGGTAACAATCAATTACCCTACTAAAGGCTACGACGATTCAGTTGCGTATCCTAATAAATGACGGATGGTCATGATTCGGATGGACTGCCCAATGAAAGCGTGCTTATCTACCGAGAAATTAGCGCGAAAATCAAGCAGAGTATCAATTGCTGATGTCATAATTGGATATACACAGAAATATCCAATCAAATCCCGGAAAAAGGGCAAAACGGGAAATTTCATTGTTGTTGAAAAAAAAAAGGGGAGAAACCCTAGCAACATTACATTAATGTTCAAGACATTACATTAATGTTTCAGCTATTTTTCTTGCTATTTTTGCAAAATTCGAAAAATCAAAGTAAATTCTTGATTAAGGAGTCTTGGGGCGCGAACTGCTCGCTCAGCTTCTCTACCTGTTCCACTTCTTGCTTCAGTAGCTCGCACCTGGCATTCATCTCATGATACAGCTTCAGAGCTTCATCAACCTTTTGCTTCTGCTGCTCCACCTTCTGCATCTCAGCTGCGAGATTCTGGTGACCGAGTTTCAAAGTTACGGCCGCGCGAATCAGCGTGACTCTGTCCTTAAGAAACTTGAAGCCCATTCTGCCTTGGACTTTGGTCACGAGGTTTTGACACATGCCGCATAACAATTCAGCACTCTGGACCGAAATGGTCGCGGGTGTAGCCGCAGATAGCTGCTCCAAAATCCAAATGGCTTCAGTAAGGAACAGCCTCCTTTCAAAAGGCCCGATCTCCAGAGATCTCACAAACGAGCGGGGGTACCTGAGACGCATTCGAACCACCCAGTCTACATCGGTTTGCTTCAAACCTGAGGAGACGTCAAAAATAAGTTATGATGTCAAAACTCGCAAGCGAATAATGCGACGTGCGAACAGTAAAGCTCTACTTACCAGTTCCTTCCAGAATCTCATGAAGAGAAGGAATGCGGGCTGCCGGGCTGTTCATAGATTGCCCTCGCTCCATAGCTCTCCTATCGGCTGCGAGCTCCAATCTCTCGTAGTCAGGAGGAAGAGTGTAGGCCGCACCAGCTGCGACTGCATTCCCAACCTGCGAGCCCCAAATGCTCCACGCAGGAATAGGTGCCTCGGGCTCAGTCGTCGCCGGAGGCGAAGGGACAGCCGAAGTCGCTTGGCGAAGGACACTCTCAGATGCGAACGCATTAGCAGCACTTGTCCTCACTTCCTCAGCACTAGCATGGACATCTTCGTCCATCAGCACAGCATCAGCTCCAGCATCGTCGGAAAGCTCAATGATGTCCTCAAGAGGCTCACCCGCGTGGTCAGCGGCTGCGACGGGCTTCTCGGTATGGGAGCTCGGAATTGGAACATAGGACGCAGAAGGCTGACTTCTCTGCTCCAGCTCAGGCTCCTCAGCATGACCTGCGACATTAAATGCGATGATATGAGGTAACTTGCGCTATAAGTTATTTCGCTATCTTTACTAAAGCTAAGAATAAGCACCTCCACGCGAAGGTGGGATTGAGGTATCTTCATCATACACTAAGGACGTGGAACCATGCCCTATCAGTGTGTCCTCACTAAGCAAGTCTGTAAGAGGAGCGTGACCTGGGATGCGA
This sequence comes from Linanthus parryae, assembly GCA_023055425.1. Lineage (NCBI taxonomy): Eukaryota > Viridiplantae > Streptophyta > Magnoliopsida > Ericales > Polemoniaceae > Linanthus > Linanthus parryae. Next base: position 133,243,315 of record JALGPY010000001.1, read on the forward strand.
ATAAACCAGTCATGATTCTGTCTCAAGTTGCTAAAGCCTAGTACATGCGTATCACTCAAATAATTACCTGAAGGTTCTCCGCATTTGTCTACTAACCAACGGCGAATGTCAGCCTTTGACACACCATGCTTTAACGCACCCACAATAACATCTCTATAAGTTACTGCGAGATTGAAGATATCACCTTTATCGCCGCCTGCGATCTCCTCAAAATCCGCTTGGACTTGCTCCAAGGCTGCTGCATCCTCTCCGGGAACCTCATCTTCCTCCTCCGCATGAGGAGACACTTCTTCAGGAAGCTCGTCTTCCTCGATAACTGGACGCGCTAAGTCGTCAACATGCCGCTCTTCGAGGCTCCGCTGTTTCACACGCTCAAGCTCCTCTTCTTCCCGCCGCCTTCTTCTCTCAGCAGCCTCCGCGACTGTCTTCCGGGACTCAGCCAGAACGTCCTCGCTTATGGGATCGTCTGGGATGCCAGAATGGGCATCTCTCTTTTGTCTCTTGGCCGCGAGTCCACCAATGGTCTCATCATCATCATCTGTGAATACACGATTGGTTTAAGAAAAGAAGTGCAAAGAAGTTACGATGACGGGAAAGGAAATGCGACGGAGGTACCTCCTGATTCTTCCTCATGCATCACAACTGTTACTTCTTCTTCATCACTTGCTTGGGGCTCCTGCCTCTCTTCCTCTTCCTCTTGATTGAATGGAACAAAGGTCTCAACTGCGAGATCTTTCCGCACTTTGCTGGGCATGCGACCTTTGCCTTTGTCCTTGATAGAAAGGGACCTCACTGGAGGAGAAGCTGGAGCACTTCTAGGGGAAGAAATCGTAATTCCCTTTTGCCTAGGTCTCTTCACTCTCGGCGCCGCAGTCGCTGGAGGGGACTGGTCATCTCCGGGAGGAGACGGAGCCGGAGGATTATCTATCAGCGAGTCAGCAAAAGCATTCATGACTGCGCGAACCTTTGTTTCAACCTCAGCGTCTATCCTCCATGAAAGCCGGAACGGCTGCTTTTGTCTTCTGTTGGCAACAATGGTGTTGACCAGCGACTTGGAGCGATCACCAGCTGCAAATCTACGCACATGACACTACAACAGTACAGAATAAAAGTGTCAGCATAAGGAAATCGAGAAACTTAACACATGCGAAGAAATTGCTTACCTCAGCAAAAGCCTTGCTGTATCTGACGAATTGCGTGTCGCTCTTCTTGACTGCGGCGACTTGCTCCTTCAGAATGACGTCAGGACACAGATGGTTCTCACGATCCAACAGTGAGTAGCAACCATACTCAGACTCGCTCAGACTGCAAGTGGGGCGAAACGGAAAGGAGTTTCTTTTGATCAAGGGAGCTCTACCCGGCTGCGCGGCCGACTCTGTCTCGATCCTCGTTTGCTGGGCAACCCAGTATGCGAGCCAGTTCTGGGAACAACCACCCTCGCGGGTGCCCGCAGGCTGCTCAAAAGGAAGATTGTTCATGAAAACCGTCTTGCACTCCTTTGTTAGCAAGCGCTTGTAGCATCCTCTGACAATAGACTGGGGCCAGATTGATGGGGCCACCGCATCAAAACCAAACTGAGGAGAAACTCGAGTGGGGTCAACGTCCACGGTAAGCTTCTCATACCTCGGCGCGAGCTCACGAATATGCTCTGCAAGGGCAGGAAGGGAACCTCGCAGACACCAGCAAAAGAACTCGCGGTAGCGCTCATGGAAATGAGGTCCCCTTTCAAAGAGAAGCTCTTCTGAAAAGACCATGCCTTTAGAGGGGTACAGCTTTGGAAACCATCGCACATTCTCAATGCGCGTGGCATAGGGCCTGGCAGTAAACTCCTTCCGTTTGTCGCATATCAAACTCCAAACGCACTTGGTGTTGCCTGTTCCGAACCATCTCGCAGCTCTTCCGCTGTTGCGCGCTTCTGTCTCGCCTGGGGGACACCACTTGTCAAGTTGGAGAGAGTTGGAGCATAAGACGGCCAGCGCTCGAAAACCCACATTGTCAAAAAGGAAATATTGACAAAAGTCAGTACATCGAGGCGGCCACGCGACTCCCTCATAGCCAGAACCAGCTGATCAAGCCTATAGTACAGCGTGCCCAAAACCAAGGGTCCGAGTGCGACTCTCTGGCCAAGAGCGAGCCTCACAGCAAGTGGCAACACATGGTAGAAGACTCCATCATGGGGGTGACCATCAATCAGATACCTTGACAGCCAGGCACAGAGAAAAGCACAAAGGGTCAAATGGTAGCCCTTGCCCTCTACGTAATTCTCGGCCTCCGGATCTTCACTCAGAAGTTTCTTAGTAATGCTGCTGTTCGCATAGTCTCGAAAGAAGTACTGCAACCATTTGTTCCAGGTATTCTTCGCGGATGTATCAACCAGCTGCCAATTCGGAAGAGGCTTCGTAGTGGTCCACCGAGTGGAGATTTTCTTCACCTCTGCTAGGCATTCCTCCATCTGCGTGTATAAAGCAATCTCCGCAGATGTCCTCAAGGGACTCAAAGGGTCCACTTCGCCCATGGGGGAAAGCTCATACAGCATTTGAACGTCCTCGAGTGTGGGGGCAGCCTCGAACTCGGCAAAATGGAACGTATGAGTCGCATGCGAGTAACGGGACAGAAGGTCTAGAAGCATGGACTGATCCAGCTTCACGGCAGCACCCTTCATAGCACGGATAGCAAAGTATACGCCGGCTTCATTAAGAGTCACGGCGTGATGGTCCAACACGTGGTCAATCCACTCATCCATATAGTCCAATTTCTGGACGAACGCCTGAGTAGAAATCGCAGTATATGGGAAGTGGCCGTTCTCGATCCCCAATCGAACTACATCCTCGGAACCAACAAACTCGAGCAAGGCTGAGTTAACTGGGCGAGTCAGCGTCAGCAATCGCTCAACTGGGACAGGATCAGGCATCCTCTTCGCCTTTACCCTCGCATGGTAGAAATCTTTGCCGCCTAAAAAGGGGGCTTTTCGCCACAGGGCCTGCGGAAGGTCGGGTATCTCTTCATCTTCCTTGACGGGTCTGGTTACTCTTGTCTTGGCCATTCCTGCGGAAGAGCAAGAAAAAAGGGGGGGAGAAATACCACACTTCAGTTTGAATTTTGAAATTCAAGATCTATGCAAAGGAAGACGAACAGTTCTGGTATCAATTTCAGAAATCGGGGAGTTGCAAGATCTCATATTGTTGAAGGACTAAAGCAAAGCAGGTTCAAAGTCCAAATCCTCTTCACAAATTTCATGGGTTTACAGATTCAACGAAGTTCGAGACAAACACTGGTATCTTAAATCAAAAGTAAACAAGGCCAACCTTGTTTTCTTGAAGCCTGCTTGGATGAGCACAATTGAAGAACACGGATTGCAGTTCTGAACTGGTGATTGATTATCTGGATCTGCTCTCGGAGATCTCCGGGAACCATTCACTTTAATAGAAAGAAGTGATGCTTTGCAATAATAGGGGATACAAGGTATTTATCCAAAACAATGAAGGGTTGCGTCCTTTCGATAGTCGAATCGCAACCGTCACCGTCGAATCGCGCAATCACAGGACAAGCTGACGTCACGCCTAAAACCCTAAAGGTCAGACGGCACGACTCTAGGGGTTTTAGGTCATAATGGCACGCACGGGGGCTGAATTTACCCGTATTTGAATTGGTGCGTGGCGACGACGCGTATGTTGGTTTCCGCGCATGGAAGTCTATACGGCTATGAGTCTTCACGCGCAGAAAGGGGGCTAATGTAGATACTGCTTTCTGACACGACAGATCTTGGCCACGTGGTAGCCATCCAGCACACCATATTGTGCTCCACACACACTGGATCACCAGCCGAGCTGATCCATGTGGGGGCTGCGAGACAGAGCCCTCGCATACCACTGCACGGGACTTGTAGGGACTTTGTGGTTTGGAGGCTAGAGTAAGCCCTGTCGCGTGCGAGCCAAGCCCGCACGCGACCTTTAGTAACTGTTTTGAGAGATTTATGGCACGAGCTCCATAAACCCGGTCAATCCGGTCAAACCCGGTCAACCTCGTAACGGTTCCCGTATTCGCGCACCACGTGCTCTAACGGTTCCTATATACTCGGACGAACGTGCCGTTATGGTTAAGCTAATTAAGCCGCCATTAATGGGCGCATTAACCACACTACAACGGTCATGTTCTCCAGTATATATAGATCGTCAACCTTTCCATACAAAGGAGAACACACTGCCATACGCGGAAGCTCTGCCAAACCTTTGTCTCTCTCTCAGACATTGCTACTGCCTTACTCTCTCCCTACACACAACCTCACTCTTCCTGTGCGATCCTTGATCCACTACACACGGTGCACACGGAGGTCTCCCCGCCGGAATCTCTTGTGCACACCACTGTTCGGAGCAAAACCCTGCAAATAAAGGGACGGATCTGAGAGTGGTGAGGACAGATCTGAGAGGGAAGAGTGGGAGAGAGAGAAACATGAAATGAAGAAGAAACAAGTACCAGACGTGGTCGTCGGTTTCCACCGCTCGTCGGTTTCGCCAGAAGTCACCATCGCCTCCACCGTTCGAAGTAGATCGACTATTTCCAGGCGTTCAAGAAGCCCTCTCGACTCCGATCTGTCTCCGTCGAAGGCAAACCATCGTGGTTCTCTCTCTCTTGTCCAAAGGCAGAAAGTAATCTCCCTCCATTCCTCTCTTCGTCGATCTGCTCTCGATCTCCGTCGTCGATCTGCTCTTCATCTTCCTTTCTCTCTCTCTGTCCGTGTGTGTGGCTGAGGAGTGAAGAGCGGATTAGGTTTTGAAGAACAAGAGAATGGGAGTGGGTAGGGTTAGTATATTTGGGCTGGGTGAATTATCAGTGGGCTTGATGAATTTGTATAATTGGGCTTAATTAATCAGATTTGTTTAGTAATCTGATTAGTTAAGTTCAATTATAAAGTGATTTGTGTTTTTTAATTAAGGGTATGATGGTATTTTTGGTGAGTATAAGTTTCCTTTTTTGGAAAGATTGAAGAAACTGGAGGAACGCCCAAATAGGAAAGTTTGAAGAAACTGGAGGAACGGAGGGAGTATAAAAATTTTGAAGAATCAGATGAAACGTCCAAAAATAGAAATTTTGAAGAATCTGGAGAAACGGAGGGAGTATATCATAGTATATTTTTGTCATTTTATTCTTTCACAGCAGATTCGTATTTGATTTTACCAAACATGAAATTATTCTATCAATATGTTACCGTAATTTCACGTAATAATTATCACACTTATCTTTAAGGCTAAATTGCACATCTGGTATCCATATTTTACAAAATCGAGCAAGTGGGTACCCAAATTTCAAAATCAAGCACCACAGGTCCCAAATTTTGAATTTTCGAGCAAGTGGGTACCCTTGCGTTAACTTTCCGTTAATATTGGACAAAAACTTATAAAAAGACTTTTGTGCCCTTTATTTTTACCTCTAACTTTTTTTAAAATACAAGTTTTACTAAAAAAATCTAAAAAAAAATTAAAAACAATAATATGAGGGATCAGGAAATGTAAGATATAATAATAATAATAATAATAATAATAATAATAATAATAATAATAATAATAATAATAATAATAATAATAATAATAATAATTTAGTAATATTATATCAATTTATCCATGAAAATATCAAGGCAGAAATTGTTTTTTTTTTTTTTTATGGAAAGCAATTGGGTTCATTTCTACATAAATTCCTCCACTTATCTGCACTCATATACTGTCAAGCACTGAAAAGCAAAATTACATGTCAAGCGTCACCATGCCCAATCATATCGTACCCCATCCTTGCATATTTTTGTACCAATCTTTCTCATATAAACTGCTCTATCTACAATTTGTTAAAAGTTATGTTCCATTAACATATTCTAGAAGTGAGAGTTACATTCTTAAAAAGAAATGAGAGTTATAATGTCCTAATTTCAGCATATCGAATGTACGATTTCAAATTTTTTTTGAGAAAATGTACGATTTCTAATTAACGTCAAACGAAATATCACAAAGAATTATATGTTCATTAGAAAATGCTGTTATAGGTTCAAATGCTTAATACTACTTATGTTTCTTCTCTTTCCTATGCGGTTGACTCTTTTACCCGTATCAGAGTTATTTTGACTCGGTAATTTGGATAGTAAAACGATGTAATTTTTTGGCAATTTTTTCATAGTATCGTAAAGTAAAATTTGCTCTACAAGATCATGAAAATATTACCAAATTTGTGTATCGTTTTCCTAACCAAATCATCGGGTCAATGTGACCCAATAAATATTATCAAAAATAAAGTAAAGTGAAAGAAAAGAACCAGAGGTAGTAGTGAATAGTGTGACTACCACCAAATGCCAAACATGAAGACTTGTACAACCCATGTTACCCAACACGAAAGGGTCATCCACTCCTTGCCACCCACCAGTCTTCGAACGACCAATTTTGACTTTTATTCTCTCCAAGGTCACATGCCAATGCATAACATACATTCTCATGTGCTACTTTCATTCTTAATTAGGATAAAAGACACTTTACCTCCTCAAGTTTAATGCTAAGACACTTTCACCGCACGTAGTTTGAGAAATGACACTTACATACTTCCTAAATGTGGCCCAGCCAGTCTGCGTCAGGTTCCGTCACCGATAGTAGCCTTCGGAACAAATTTTTCCTCTTAAAGCACGGAAAGACATAATGGATGTGTGTGTCCTAGAATTTAATTTGGTACACTTAAAGAGTTAAAAGTGTCTTTTTCACAAACTAGGAGGGAGAAAGTGTATTTGTGTCCAACCCAAGGTGGTGAAGTATCTGTAGCCCTCTTAATTATTATATCAAATACATAAGGGTAAAAGATAATTTGCACCCTCCTTAAATGAGTTATATACAAAAACAACCTCATTGTTCGGGGATATACAAAAACCACCCCTGTCAGAGTTAGTATCTAAACGGAACACTAACGGAGGTGTGAAAAGACATAAGTACCCTCATATTGGAGAAAAATGCCACACTATAAATATCTCTTTTTCTTCCTTCTTCCCCACAACCTAACCTAACCCTACCGCCTCCTCCTTCCCACCTCTCTCTCTCTCCCCTTTCCCGTCCATCTCCTTCACTCAAGAAACACCATCCATCTCACATAAACAACTGCAAAAGCTTCACTTCCTCCCGTCCTTGATGACGATGATGATACCGTAAACAACTCTCCATCGTCGTCGTCCCAGACTCCTCCGACGGCGTCACCGCTCGTCTCTTTTCCGATCGGCAATTTCCCATCTTCTGAGCCAAGCAGAGATCCAGATCGCCAGCCGTCTGCTGTTTCGCCACCACCGTCGAGTCGCAATTCGAACGCAGATCTCCAGATCCGAGACCAATTTCTTCATATTCCGACGCAATCAGCCGCAAAACGCCGCCTCTCAATCCGATCTTCTTCCCCGTCCCCGTTGAGGGTTCTGATGGGTTCTCCGCCAAAAGCCGTTGCCTTCTTCCCTGTCCCGTCGAAGCTGGTAGGTGGTGGAGGGGCGGCTGTTCAGAATTGAGGGAGAGTGGGCACCAGTTCAGAATTGAGGGAGAGTGGGCACCATTTCAGAATTGAGGGAGAGTGGTGGAGGGGCGGCGGTAGCAGTATCACATCTGATGACAACAACCTCTTTGGTGCCATCAGATGTGATACTTCTACCAATTTTCTTCTTAGTCTTCTTCATCTTCTGTCAAGTTAATGCACGAATTGGGGTTGCTAGGTTTGGGAAACCAGAGCGCTGGCGATGTGGTGATTAAGATGTTCCAATCGATGTGTAAATTGGGTAGGGGATTCGAGTGGTCTTGGTAGGTGTTTGGAAGTCTGTTTTCAGGTTGAATTGATGCATAGCAAGATGGGTTGTTGGTTTTGGGTAGGTGTTTTTGCTGCTTTTTTCTTGTTGTTTGTTTTTTTCTCTTCCTCTTCCTTTGTTCTAACTTTGTTGGTGGTTGATTGTATGATTGTGGTGGTGAATTCATTGGTGGTGAATTGTGTTTCTTGATGTTCATAATAGAGAGGGAAAATTACAGCAGTGATTAGAATAGATGTCCATAATAGATAGGGTTTGTATTATTTTCCCAATTTTTTTGTTGTTGTTTGTGTTGGTGGTGGCGTTATTGGTGGTGAAAATCAGTGGTGGCGATGGCGCCGGTGACGGTGGTGGTGGCGATGTGGTGGAGGTGGAGATCAAAGAACACCAAGAACGTCAACAAAATAAACAAAAACATCATGTTGTTGTTGTGGTTGTGGTGGTGGTGAAGAAACACCAAGAAAGAACATCAAGAACATTAACAAATAAATACACATAGGGGTAAAATGGTCATAAAAAAGATCAGATTGCACCCCTCTATCAACTTACATTTACAGAAGGGTGGTATTTGTCCAACGTCCGTCACTAACAGGGGTGGTTTTTGTAAATCCCCGAACAATGAGGTTGTTTTTGTATACAACCCATCTAAGGAGGGTGCAAATTGTCTTTTACCCAATACATAAATATTGTGGTTGTTTGGATGAGCTGAAATAAGTGAGAGATTGAGCTTAAAAATAGGTGTGAACTCAAGATCTCATGCAAAAAAATCAAACACTCTAACACTGAGCTAACACACATTTGCATAATAAAAAACAAAAAATCGCCTCAAAAAGTACCAAATTCTCAAAAAGAAAAAAATCAGGAATTCTGCCCAAAAATCCAGAATTCCGGCTTCCGGATTTTCAGCCGGAATTAATTCCGGATTGTTTTGCGTTTTGGAGAGTTTTGACTGATTATTCCGGATTTTTTACTATTCATTGCCTCCCTACTTCCTCTCATCTAAACAAGCCCACTGTCTATCCTTAAAGAGGCAAGGAAATGGATCAGATTCCCTAAAGTTGGATAATTGTGATAGATCTATTGATTATGCTAGTAAATCCGAGAAGTTTCTTGGCAGCATAGTGGATTTCTCTATCAAGAAGGGAACAGAGGTTGCAGGTATTCTTGCTAATACATTCACATAAAAGCCAGAGCAGCTGCAATCAATAGAGTGCTTAATGAAAAAAGATGGTTTCTGAGGTATGGGCCGGGAAATAGTAATAGCGTAGCCCACTGTTTAGCTAGTTGGACCAGAACTTTTGTGTTAAAGGAAAGGTCAATTTTGTAGTATCTGGTGATGTTTGTAAGGCCCAAACTAGTAACAATTTGGGTTTATTTGATTACTACAATTTGTCATGTTTACCCCCAACAAAAATCCTGAGAGTGATAATAATAATAATAATAATAATAATAATAATAATAATAATAATAATAATAATAATAATAATAATAATAATAATAATAATAATAATAATAATAATAATAATAAATCTTGGAAAGTACACTCCCTATATTTTGCAGGATCAATTTTGTAAAATCCACTCATCTATTAATATCGCCTACTTCCCCATTCTTTCGAGCTCGATTTAGTTCTTCTCGGAGCATAAAACTTTGATTACTCATAGGAATGAGATGTAGGAGATTATCATCCTTATGCAAACCAATTCAAGCAGGGTCAGGATTCTGAGATGTTTAATCCCGGAACCAAGCTGTCCTAGCTAAACTGTCTACAAGATGCCACAGAGCACAACCTCATTGTTAGACAGAGTACTTCTTGTGAAGTATTTCCACCGTCAGAAGCTCCTAAAAATGAACTTATGTGTATCTGTATTATTCTGTGGAAGAAAATTCTTCGAAAGGAAAATTGATGGGTATTAGGCAAGGGGCACAATATTAACCCCTTCTAGGGCATCTGGATCGCACAATGAAACATCATGATTTCAGACTATCATCGGCACTTATATCCCAATTTAACTGGGAAGGACTCCATTGAATCAGCAGCAAAAAGTTGGCGAAAACCAACTCTCGGTGGTGAACGCCATTCAAAAGATCTATAGTAAAACCTCATTAAGTGAACATTCAATAAACGAATGATTTCGTCAAATGAATAACCTCACCAAATGAATAATTTTCTCCGGTTTCAAGAACATGAATTTATTGAGGTTTTGTTGTACCTACCACCAGTGGCGGACGCAGTATTTCAAATGAGGGGGGGCCAAATACTTAATGCGGAAGTTCTACTGAGTGAATTTCACGACTAATTTTAATTAAATTGTTGTTAAGCGACCACAATACGATAATATGCAATTACGTTAATGTAAATACCAATGTATAGAAGGTTTTAAGCTATTAAAATCATTTAAATTTCGATCGATTCAAATTTCAAATTATCAAATTAAATCTCTAGCATTGAAATTTTAATTCCTCGAAAAAAGAGAACATTAAAATTCTGAAATTAAATTTCATTTTGAAGATTTTTTTGGGATTACCAATGATATTAATACAATTTGCAATGGCCAATATGTTGTGAAATTGCAATACTACCAAGAAAACTTAAAGGGAGAGATATGAATTTTTGAAACGCTTGTGGGGCCATGGCCCCTACTTGCCCCCCTTTAGGTCCGCCAATGCCTACCACTCACGAATCAAGAAGACTCCGTCACTTGGAGCACACAACAATATGCTCTTACAAGGTCAAATTATAATATATTACACTGCATCATCACACCTACAACAATGGGGCAATTTTTTAGTGCTCCAAAAGAGCACCACGTGGTGCTCTACACCCAATAACAGTGCACCACTTATTCAAACAGTTAGTGATTGGTACACATTCATTGGTTGTAGAGCACCACGTGGTGCTCTTTTGGAGTGCTAAAAAATTTCTCACAACAATGACGCATGACCAACTTAAATTACCCGCTGACGCTGGGTAATTATAAGGAGCAACGCCTATTTTTGGCAATCCAACATCGTTGAGGGTGTCAAAATGCAATTTTTCAGTTTTTTTAATACTTTTGGGTAAGACTATCGCGTAATAACTTGAGCTAGGAAACCCGACTTGCAATTCCGTAAATTGGGACAGTCTTAGAATTCTTCCCTCTTTTGGGGGAATGATTTTGGTCCGCTTTTATTTTATTTTATCATATTTTGCAGCTCTGTTTAGGATTTCGTTGGACTATTTAAACCTACGAGCATAGTATATTTTCATCTCTTAATAGAACTTTTGAGTTTCTCTAACTTGAAGATCTCTCTACCTTTAGAGGACTCGTCGTTGGACGTTCTTCGTTGCTTCTAGATTGCGTCAAAAAATGTGGCCAATATTAATGCCTCTGGTCTTGAGAGTTGGGACGTTATTCCCGAGCTCAAAAAATCGCTTATCCTGTTTGAAGTTCCTCTCAAACTACTTGCTTGTTCTAATGACGCGCAAAAGGCGCAACCTCAATTAGCTAACCACAATACGCTATCTCAATTTGCTAACCACAACTTGTCTAAGATGCACTGTGGGTGATGAAATCATGGGACAATGCTTCTTTTTCTCTTTTTGTCATGCTTCGAAAGCCATTTGTCTTGAATTTAGATGGGGATTGAACATTCAGACCGGCTAGTAGCTTACTTACAATCACCTACATTGCTATCTTCGATACTGCAACCGTTGTTGACAGGCCTCAAGTAGTCTTCACAGCCACCTAAGAATAGGTTTAAATCCTAACTTCCGCCCATTTTTCTTCCCTGGTACTGCTAATTGCAAGCTCTACTTATGCAAATTCTCCTTCTTCCACATTGTCTCCCATCCCTGCTACTGCTGCAGCTTCAATCACTTCTGAGTGTTGATTTCTGACTAAAAAAGTTGTAGAACAATGACCTTTCTATGTGCAGGCATCACAGTTGATCTTCAAGCTTCCTTCCACAGGGGAAATCCACCTAGCAACCTCTGTTATCTTTTCTTTGTCTACTTTGTTGCTCTGAATATTTGCAGTGTTCAACCCAGAGTATTTCTATATCTGCTTGCTACTAGTCTATCCATCTTAAGGGTTGTGGGTTCCCTAAAGATAATCTCATCTCTGAGAAGCCAGATTCTATCAATGATTATGGCTCACATAGATGACACATCCCATGTCTAGACCATCTGGATTTTGCTTAGCCAGCTCAGAACTTGTATCAAGCACCATCTTTAGCCCTTCTTTTGTTTCCTCAACATCTACAGCTTTGCCACTCTTATGTAAATTTCAGATTTGGTGTTGATGATATGGCACTCTTAGTCAGTATCACATATGCAGAGCCCGCAGATATATGAAATGTACTATTTAAACATCAATTTTCATCTTTGCACAAAGCAGAGAGTGCCTAGGCTAAGAGCCGGCTGTTTCACCAAATATCCCACAATGGGAAGATGGAAATAAGATTTAGGTAGACAAGGACTACTACTACTCAAATCACCGCCAGCAAATATAAGTCTACAGAACAGACTTAACAAGTCTTGAATCTACCAGCAACATACAACTAAGACTGCAAGTTTGTCAATCTACAACAAGCATCCATACCATCTTACAAACGATTAATAAAAGAAGCCTAACCTAGATGAATTATCCCATGATCTATCACAATCGAAATAAGTTGGAACCTAAAACTAAAAGTACATAGGACTAACCTAGTCTCAGCCCTATTATCATGAAATTACCAAAACCCAATAAACCCCTAATACTATTATCACCTCCTCCCCTAGTTAGATTTCACAGGCCAGGAACTGCTGTTGTAACCCAATTAAAGAGCTCACCTAGCATAGGCAGAAGCTTCAACAGAAGGTACACAGTACACAAACGCACGATGCCGAAGAGAGTCCAACCATGACTGACAGCATTCAATAGAACTTTACCAAACATAAACAGCCCCTTTTCCTTGCTTGGACGCTTGGGAATCCGTCTTGGCCTTCTTATTCTTTGGCCTGGCAGAAGAGAAGCAGACCATAAGCAAGATAATCAACTCATGGCTATAAACACAGGTAGCAGGTAGAATCAAACCACCGGAACCTTACTGCAATTTCAAATAGTAGCCAACAGAGAGAAGGGAAAAAAATTGCATAGTGAATTAATCAAAAGAGGCATATATCTGAAAGCTGAATTTGGTTAACAAGAGACAATATATGAGCCATTTAGCCGACTGCTTCAAACAGCAATTAGCCTTGGTATCAAAGCACCATCAACTTTCGAATCTAATGAAAGATGGGTCAGTTTGGTTTGTTACATGGTCAGGACGAAATTGTCCAGAATCAGAGTGAAAAAATCATTAATATCACAACTGAACAGACAATACTCAGTTTGCTGGAAAATAGCAATGCATAAACTTTTGCTTATAAGTTCTAGTCCCGGTCATGACTAATGAGGGTGTTGTTCTAATCAAGAAAAATAAACAGACTACTTGTGTACTTACTTTTCCAAAGAGGAGTCACCACCAGATTTCAGACTCTGATCACCAGTGGCCTGTTCCTGTCATATGATGTTTTAGACTCTTGATGTCAAATAGACAAATATGCAGCCGAAATAGGGGTCTTTCTTTAACATACATACCTTATCTGACAAAGAGTCACCTTCAATGATCTCCCATCTTTCATTTTTAAGATTCAATACTTCAATCTCGCCGTCGTTGTATACAACGTGTCAAAGAATGATAGGGGAAAGTATTGTAAATGCAGGTCTAGGAACAAACAAAACTAGCAATTCTAGGACTACATAAAGAGAAGAAAACCCAACCTTGTGTTTTTTCTGAATATGAAGGTAAGAAGAAATTACAGCTTTATAAAACCTGCAAGTAATGGATGAAGATCAGTAACTATTAGGATTTCATCTTGAGCTTGTTTCGTCCGTGTTTAAAACCAGGAAAAAGAGCTCCAGAAAAACACACCACAAGGAGCCTAAAATATAGGCGAACGGATGCAATAGTGTAAAGTCGTGTTACAAAGACAACAATGCTATTGGAAAAGAAAATGAATCCAACTATTACAGTTGAATAATCCATGATCTTTTTATTTGTCAGCAGCTAACGAAATATAAAAAGTCAAAAGAAGAAAATAACTTACATCTCATCGTCAGGCCACCACACCTGAATCTTACAACCAACAAGATTTTGACCGTACTCTATATCGTTAGAAGCCTGGCACGACAACAGTAAACTGATTAAAATAGGATAGTTATATACTTAAAAAACAAATGAAACGATAAACCCAAATGCAGCAACACGTCAGCATAGCAGCAAAAAAACCACTGGCTTCAGCACAAACAACAACAAAATCAAGTCCAAATATGTCTGGCATGGCTAACTGACTCCAAGAGGTTTAACAAGCGCGCTGTTTGTATGAGCTCAAATCAGCTGAAATTACTCATTCCAATAAGCTGGTATAATTTCAGCTGATATAAGGTATCTGCAAATAAGTAGCTTACATTTGGAGTGGTCGTTTTGTCGAGTAGTCGCGTCTGCGCACCCGTGGCAGGTGGCGGTTGGATAGTCACGGTAGATGACACGGAGCGCATGGAAGTGCGAGTCCAAGTGGTTGTGTGGGCCTGAAGAGGCTCTTGTTGACTAGCGGCTAATTCGCGTGCCAAGGCAAAGGTCGCGGCTAAAGTGGGTGGGTTACGAACCGTCACCTCACGTTTCAACGGTTGTTTGAGCCCAGCGCGATAAATCGAGATGAGAGTAGCTTCCTCCAAACCCGAGGAGACCTTATTCAATAATTTCTCAAACTCAGTCTGATAAGCCAAAACAGTAGTTTGCTGCCGTAACTTGTAGAGTGAGCCCACATAATCATCCTCATAATCAAAACGTTGCTTCACTGCAGTGAGGAATTCCATCCAAGTGGCCGTGCTGTTATTGCTCTGATAGTAACGAAACCACTCGGAGGCGGGGTAATCAATGAGTATGGAGACGAGATGTAAACGCTCGGCTTCTGGTGTACGGAAATAATCGAAGTATTTTTGTATACGGAAGATCCAACCAACGGGATCGTTTCCGGAGAACCTTGGGGCTGTCACCGGCGGTGTTGCTGATGTCACCGGTGGTGTTGGAGGTTCGATGGCGGCGACGAGGTGCTGGATTTGGGCGGCGAGGTTGTTGTAATTCTGTTGTAGGGTTTCGATTAGCTTGTGTTGTTGATGCATCTCTTTGCTTAGATTCTGGACGGCCTTGGAGAGATCTGCGATTTGGAACGGTGTTGTAGGTGTCTCCGCCATGGAAGGGGGCTGATCGGACTTTGATGGCGGCTGTGGAGTGATCGGACAGAGGTCCGTGTGGCACCGGTGGTGGGGTGGAGGCGGTTGGTGTCTCAAAACTATGTACTGTTCTTTTGCCAAAAAAAAAAAAAACTATGTACTGTTCTTTCGCAAATTACTACCTCCGTTTCGTCTGTTTCGTCTGCGTTTGACTTTTTAACCCGTAACTGAGTCATTTTGACTTGGTGATTTGAGTACCAAAATGATGTAAATTTTTAACAATTTTTTCATGGTATTTTAGAATAAACTTTCCTCTATAACACCATGCAAAAATTAAAAAATTCTTGTATCGTTTTGCTAATCAAATCACCGGATGAAAGTAACCCAGTGAACCGACTACCCGGACCGAACCGAATCCGAGGGTAGTTCGGTTCCGGTTCGGTTTTCTGTTATTCGGGAACCGGGAACCGACCCGGAACCGGAACCGGTAGAACCGGAACCGGAACCGGGCCAGAACCGACCCGAGAACCGTGGTAACGGTCGGAAGTTTTGAAAAAAGTAGCCGTTGTTTTTCTACCGTTTGCCAAACGGTAGTCATGACCGTTGGTGAATTTTTTTTTTTTTTTTTTTTTTCACTTCCCCTCTCCTTCCTTCTACACCTATAAATACCCAACCCACACTACCATTTTTTTCACACTTCATCAACAAACTCTCTCAACACTTCTCACAATTCTTCACTCAAAAATCATCCTACACTCTCCAAAATTCATTCTCCAATCTCCATATTCCTCAATCCTCAATTCCAATTTCCACACACACTCTCAAAAATCAAAATCACTCAAAAATCGTCATACGCTCTCGTCTTCAAAATTCGACAAGCAAGAGCAACGCATCTTCCATATTCGGCAACGCATCTTCAATCTTCGACGTTTCGCTTCACCTCCAAGAATTATTCTTGGAGTTTGTAAGTTTTATTTTTTGTTGTTTGTTATTTGATAGTGTTATTATTTGTGCTTTATTTGTAAAACTTAATTTTTTTTAATCACATTTCTATAAGAAAAAAATGGCTTCTTCTTCTCGTGCAAATTTTAATAACCAAAACAACCAATACGTACCCATAATCGAAGAAATTGATATTGATGATCAAATGGACATTTTATTTGGCGAAGGTGCCGCTAACGCTTTTGACGGTATAGAGGAAAATGATCCGAATTTAGGTAGTAATAAAAGAACACGTAAGGCGGAAAAACCTAAAAAAAACCCCGTTTGGGAACATATGGATAAAATACCCGATGGTGTAGACGCCGACGGTACACCAAAATTTAGGGCTAAATGCAAACATTGTCAAAAAAGTTTTGTGTTGGATAAAACCGGTGGATTAGGATCACTTAGAAAACACTTACAAAATGTACACGGACTTTTGAAAGATACACCCGCCGTAGGCGACGCGATGCTCCAAACCCAACTAGGATTCGACGCACAAGGCAACGTAGTTACTTTTGTCTACGATGAAAATAGGGCAATAAAAGCATTATCTCATTATATCATGGCCACCGAAAAACCCCTAAATATGACCGACGACCCCGAGTTTGACACGTTAGTACAAACCGCTTTTTGTCCGGGTTATAAGCATATTAGTAGACACACTATTAGAAAAAATATAATGGAAACATATAGTGAGAGGAAAGCGGAACTTATGCAAACATTTTTTGATTCTAATTTCATAGTTGGTTGTACTTCGGATATGTGGTCGGGTAGAAATAACAAGGGATATATTTGCGTCACCGCACACTACATTGACACTAATTGGACTTTACAAAAACGTGTTATTGCATTTCAAGAAGTTGCATATCCTCACAACGGTGTAAACATAGGAGAAGACATAATCGATATTGTTGAAGAGTGGGGTATTGATCAACGAATTACATCAATTACTTTTGACAATGCATCGGCATGTGATAGTGCGATAGATCATATTCGAACTTTGATACAAACACCATTTCGCGAAGAAATCGAACATGTTCGTTGTGTATGTCACATTATCAATTTAATTGTACAAGTTGGTTTGAAAAAACTAGAAGAGTATATTTCTCCTATTCGTGATGCTATTCTCTTTATTGCGTCTTCAAACAAAAGACAAAAACTTTTGGGGATTATTGTGCTAAAATAGGCAAGAAAAAAAGAAGGTTTGGGGGAGATTGTAGGACTAGATGGAACTCCACTTATTTGGTGTTGAAAAGTGTTGAAGGTTATGAGACCACAATCACACGTTTTTTGAATGAAAATGGCAATCCCGGATCCGTTACAAAAAATGATTGGAACGTCGCAAGTGTCTTAAGAGAGTTTCTTGAACCATTTTATGACGCCACTAATATTCTTTCGGGTGTTTATTATCCTACTACTAACAACGTTATTCCACAACTATTGTTTTTAACGTCGGCTTTTCAACAGTATAGGATGAATGAAATTTTATACGACGCAATTAGCGACATGGAAGAAAAATTTCTCAAATATTTTGAAACAATCCCTATGATTTTTTGTTTGTCAAGTATTTTGGACCCAAGACAAAAGGATGCTTCCGTAGGTTTTATGCTAAACCAAATACAGGAAAACATGACTACCCCATATAGACCCGTAGTGATATCACCAACTATTGAACAAGTTAACCAAGAACTTAATGTTATGTACGATAAATATCTTGCTAAATTTGGTGTTAGTGGTGGTTCTCAAAAATCATCGAGCGATCCGAAGGGTAAGGGCAAGGGTAAGAGTAAGTACGCTATTGGTTCTTTATTTAAGGGTACACAAGCCACACCCACCGGGACTAGTTGCGTCTCGGAATTAACGTTGTTTCTCAACCAACATTATTTCATAAACGTGTCGGAGAGAGACATAGAAAATTTTGATATACTTGATTGGTGGAAAAATTATGAAAGAACTTATCCAATTGTTTCTAAAATGGCACGTGATTTACTAACCCCTCCCGCTTCTACAGTCCCTTCCGAATCTACTTTTAGTGCAGGTAAACGAGTTTTGTCGGAGAAAAGATCGTGCCTAACCTCGGAGATATTGGAGGTACTCATATGCTCGAAGGATTGGAGCGACGCCAACAAACGCACACAACACCTACACCCTTTGGACGTTATGGTCACCGAGCTTTACCAAGAATTGGGAATAGACCCGGACACTCCCCTTGATGTAGACCAATTGCCAACCTAGTTAAGTAGAGGCGAACTTTGTATGTAAGTTAGAAAAAATGCAAATGATTGTTAGTTAAGTAGGTGCCAACCTAGTTGGGATGTACTTAAACTATAGTGATGCAATTTTTTCTAACATTTGATGTTTTTACTTTTAATCAATAATAAAAGTTTACTTTGTTTTTTCCACTTATTTGTCAAGTTTTCCTGTTTTTTTTAAATATTTGTGAAAAGTGGTTTAAATACATAACATTCAAAGCATTAATAACATTCCCTAAATACATTAATATTAAAAAAAACTAGTATTAATTAATAACAATTCCTAAACCCTTATTTAATTAATGAACCCTACCTAACCCTAACTTTGTTAATTAATACTTAATACTAATTAATTAAAACTACAACAATTATTCAAATATCAACACAAAAACAAAAAAAAAACAAAAAAAAAATGGCCGACCGGTTCTGGAACCGAACCGAACCGAAAACCGAACCGGTGAAGGATCCGGTTCCGGTTAACGGGTCGGATTCGGTTCTAGCATTTCAAAATTATCGGTTCCGGTTCAACCGAACCGAACTCGGTCTTTGAACCGCCGAACCGAACCGAAACCGACCGGTTCCGGCTTCAGTCGGTTCGGTTCCGGTTCGGTTGAACCAAAATCGCACCCCAGTGAACAGCGACAAAAAGTGAAGTAGGCTGAAACAGGCGAAACAGAGGTAGTATCAATCAATGGAACAAACTCTTGAGTAGAATATTCAAAGAGAAGTATTTCAAGACAGGTGATATTTTGAGCCCCAACCCAAAGAAACAGATCTTAGGTGTTCAAAAACATCTTAGCAGGCAGAAAAATATTGAAAGAAGGTTTGGAATGGAGGGTGGGCAATGGTTAAGACATAAATCATCCTTTCCGATGTATCAAAAAAAAAAGACATAAATCTCTAAAATGATAGGTGGGTTCCCAGGGGGCATTGGTCCAAGGTTATCACACTTAGTAGTGACTTGGCAAATTTAAAAATTTCTCACTGTATCTTAGATGGAGCCTGGCATGAAGAACGCCTCCGTACCTACTTATGGGAGGTTGACGTTCAAGATGTGATGGCAACTCCAATTCCAAACCCCCAGACGGTGGACAGCTTCAAATGGGATCATATGCAGAATGGTTGCTACTTGACTTCGTCGGGATATAAGATAGTTCAGAAGCTCTGTTGAGGAAAGCAACACCAAAGAGTACGGGACTTTCTTGGCTCCAAAAAATTTTATGGTCTCTGTCTATCCCTAAGAAGATCGCACATTTTGTATGGCGATTATGGTCTGATGCACTACCAGTGGCTAGTAAGCTCAAGGAACAAGGGGTTCAATTACCCATTCTTTGCAGAGGTTGCACTGGCGGGGTTGAAACCGCAAACCACTTGTTCAGCCACCCTAGCGAAATCAGTGTGGACCAGAACTTTTTGATGCCAATTTCTACAACTCGAGCGCAAACAGTTCATGCCTGGATATTACGGATATTCAAGCATCATCCGCAAGATATAAGATCAACCTTGTCTAGAAATCTTAGTTGGACATCAAGAAAGTTCATGCGCTACGCACCAACGTCGTGGGTGCCAGTAAATTAACAACTTTCTAACCTGTTAATATCCCACAACGGTTAGATGGAAGCAAGATTTACGTACATAAGGACTACTACTACTACTCAAATCACCGCCAGCAAATAAAAGACCATAGAACGGACTGAACAAGTCTGGAATGCACCAGCAAACATACAACGAAGATTTCCGGACTGCAAGTTTGTCAATCTACAACAAGCATCCATACCATCTTACAAACGATTAATAAAAAAGCCTAACCTAGATGAATTATCCCATCATCTATCACAATCGGAATAAGTTGCAACCTAAAAGTACATAGGGCTAAACTAGTCTCACCCCTATTATCATGAAATTTCCAAACCCAATAAAACCCTAATACTATTATAACCTCTCCTAGTTAGATTTCACAGGCCAAGAACTGTTGCAACCCAATTAATGAGCTCACCCTATCATAAGCAGCCCTTCTGCAGAAGCTTCAACAGAAGGTACACAAACGCACGATGCAGAGTCCAAACATGAGTGACAGCATTCAAAAGTGCCTACCTACATCAGTGCCTTGAGCCCCTCCCCCTCTTCTTACCACTCTTAGTCTCAGATGGCTGGCTCTTTGGCGTATCTTCTGGGGACGACTTCTTGCCACTGGCTGGTGTCTTGGCTTTCTCTGATGTCTTTTTACTTCCCTCCACTTCTTTGGCCTTTACGGAAACAGACTTCTCCTTATCCGTACCAGTTGTATCAGTTTTGAGGCCAGTCTTCGGAGATTTTCCCTTGGATTTTGTGGCAACTTCAGGAGTATCTTTGGTTGCACTCTTTGCAGATCCTTCTGTTGACTTGGTGCTGATCTTTGGTGTGCTGCTATCACCATCTTTGGATTTGCCAGCTCCCTTTGAGGCTTCACCAGATTTACCACCAGATTTTTTAGATCGTTCTTTTGCTTTAACACTGTTGCCATCTTCAGATTTGCTTGCTGACTTTGAAGATTTGTCCTTGGACTTCTCGTCAATGTTCTTTTCATCATTCGCGTCACGGCCAGACATCTGAGAGCCCTTCTTTGATCTGCTGGGGGCAACTTCTTCGGCTCTGGCGACAAATACAGATTCATTTCATTTCAAACAACCTAGCTCGAGAAAACAAACACAAATAGAACTTTACCAAACAGAAAATACAGACCCTTTTCCTTGCTTGGATGCTTGGGAGTCCGTCCTGGCCTTCTTGTTCTTTGGCCTGGCAGAAGAGAAGCAGACCATAAGCAAGATAATCAACTCATGGCTATACACACAGGTAGAAATAAAACCAGGGAACCTTGCTCCAATTTCCAAAATAGTTGTAGCCAACAGACAGAAGGGGGGAAAAAAGTGCAGAGTCAATCAATCAAAATTTGGCACCAAAAAAAAATCAAAAGAAGCATATATCTGAAAGCTAAATTTGTTTTACTAGAGACGATATATGAGCCAGTCAGCCGACTGGTTGAAACAGCAATTAGCCTTGGTATCAAAGCACCGTCAACTTTCAACTCTAATGAAAGATGGGTCATCTTGGTATGCTAGGTGGTCCAGATGAAATTGTCCAGAATCAGAGTGAAAAAAACAATAATATCGAACTGAACAGACAATACACAGTATGCTGGAAAATGGCAATGCATACACTTCTACTTACAAATTCTAGTTTCGGTCTCGATTCATGAGGGTGTTCTAATCAAGAAAAATAAACAGACTACTTGTGTACTTACTTTTCCAAAGAGACATTTTGGTATGCTACATGGTCCAGATGAAATTGTCCAGAATCAGAGTGAAAAAATCATTAATATCGAAACTGAACAGGCAATACACAGTTTGCTAGAAAATGGCAATGCACACACTTTTGCTTATAAGTTCTAGTTCCGGTCATGACTCATGAGGGTGTTCTAATCAAGAAAAATAAACAGACTACTTGTGTACTTACTTTTCCAAAGAGAGGTCACCACCAGATTTCGGACTCTGATCATCAGTGGCCTGTTCCTGTCATATGTTGTTTTAGACTCTTGATGTCAAACAGACAAATATGCAGCCAAAATAGGGGTATTTCTTTAACATACATACCTTATCTGACAAAGAGTCACCTTCAATGATCTCCCATCTTTCATTTTTAAGATTCAATACTTCAATCTCGCCGTCGTTGTATACAACCTGTCAAATAATGATAGGCAAAAGTATTGTGAATGCAGGTCTCGGAATAAACAAAACTAGCAATTCTAGGACTACATAAACAGAAGCGAAACCCAACCTTGTGTTTTTTCTTAATCTGATTGTAAGAAGAAATTACACCTTTATAAAACCTGCAAGTAATGGATGAAGATCAGCAACTATTAAGAGTTTCATCTTGAGCTTGTTTCGTCTGTGTTTAAACACATGAAAAACAGCTCCAGAAAAACACACCAAAATTGGTGTTTCTAGAAACGGAGCCTGAAAATAGGCAAACAGATGCAATAGTGTAAACAGCTGTGTTACATAGGCATAGACAACGATGCTATTGAAAAAGAAAATGAATCCAGCTATTACAGTTGAATAATCTATGATCTTTTTGGTTGTCAGCAGCTAACAAAATATAAAAAGTTGAAAGAATAAAATAACTTACGTCTCATCGTCAGGCCACCACACCTGAATCTTTGCACCAACAAGATTTTTACCGTACTCTCTATCGTCAGAAGCCTGGCAGAGTAACAGTAAACTGATTAATATAGGATAGTTATAACCTTTAAAAACAAATGAAACGATAAACCCAAGTGCAGCAACGCGTTTGCATAGCGGCAAAAAAACACTAGCTTCAGTGCAAACAACAACAAAATCAAGTCCAAATATATCCGGCATGGCTAAACATGAGTACAAGTTTACATGGAATATATGAATATTTTGTTAGATGGTCCTACTTCTCCAGGTTTGCCTCAATCATGCTACTCAAAAAAAAAACTCGATTGTCTTGAATTCTTGATAATTGATCTAACCTTTAAAAGAAAATTCCAGATAGAAGACAAATTGTTCTATTTACATGACTCTGTTCGTAGTGGGGACTCATTAGAGATCCCTAACTTTAGTATTCCAGTTTCATGTTCTATTCAATTGGGTGCTTTTGCCACACATAAACAAGAATATTTGACTACTAAAACGAAGCCACATAGATGGACCCTACATATAACTGACAACCCACTCAATTCTTCTACTTCACTATTACTCACACTTATGTAACGTGAACATGTTATTCATTATTGGACACGAGTCTAAAATATATTAACATCCCCTTATAACGGGACTATAATCTAGCTGTATATCAAAAAAAGTTAATATGTGGTGGTTAGTATATAATTTTTAAGTTGTTTTAAGAATGGCGTGTGTATCGTTTCGATACGCGATACGATCACAATACGAAAATCCCACTATCGATACACGATCGTATCAAACTTTCATGGAATATGTTAGGTGAGAGCCTTACCAATCAAGAACACCAAAATAACACTAACTTCTTAAACCTTTGTGAATATAACAGAAACTAGTAAACTTTATCTTCTATATCTTAACCTTCATAAATTTGAGTCTGATGAGAATATCAGATAGATAAGAACCTACTAAAGAAAGAATTGTGTTGTGATCATAATATCAGATAGATAAGAACCTAGTAAAGAAGAAATATGTCGTGAACAGAATGTCAGATAGGTAAGAACAGGAGTGGCTTTTCAATTTTATACTACAAAGTTGTACAGCACGAGTCTGGGAACTCAGCATAGTGAGAAGAACCTGAAGAGAATTTAGAGAGAGAAAGAGGGAGTATACTTACTTTCTCTTTGCCCTGGTTACGACTCGCTCTGGAACTCGTTTTAGGGGTTTCCTCTAAGTTATCTTCCTCTTTTAAAGACTTGAGGAGCGACTTGGGTGTTTCCTATAAAACTCAAAATATAGCTTTTTGAGGAACAATTTCCTCCCAATAACAATTATCTACAAGCAAAGGAAAGCAAACCATACTTTAACATCATCTTTTCCATGTCCACGCTTCCTTTTTGAAGTCACTTTGGGGGTTTCTTCCATGACATCGTCATCCTTGGAATCAGGTGTTGGAGAAGATAATGCCTCCTACAAAATTTTCACACCATTAGGTTCTTCCCACAGATGCAAAATGATGAACAAATATCAACATAGGCCTCAAATCAAGAGCACAATTCAAGCAAACCAAACCATACTTTGTCATCATCTTTAAGAGAGGCCTCCATTGGCTTCTCCGTAGTAGCCTTTCCTCGTCCACGCTTTCTCTTATCCCCTTTCTTTGAAGAAGGTTCACTTCCACTGTTACCTTTTGAGTCTATCTTTTTACCTGATTGTTCCGGCAGTTTGGCCTCCGAGTCACCAGAGGTCACACCTTTGCCCTTGGATGTGTCTACTGAAGCTGAAGTCTTCTCTTGGGAAGCTTTTCCTATAGGAACCTTCTTTCCCGACCGTTTTGGAGGCTTGGCTTCAGAATCATTAGCCCCTTCGGATGGCTTTTCAGAAACATCTTCAGTAGGAAGTGAAGCTTCTTGTACTAGATTTTCTTTCTTCTTTGAGCGTCCAGCCTTGGACCTTTTAGGACGACCTTCATCTGGAACACTTTCACTAGGAGATTGAGGAGCAGCATTTACCGGTTCATTTCCCAACAATTTGGGTGAGGAAAGCTTAACCACTTTCTCATTTTCAGAGGACAATGTAGCCTCATGAGACAGATCCTTAGGAGAACCATGGGTTTCCTGAGTAACAGTGGTGTCCTCTGCCAATCTTTCTGCTTCTTTATCACCATCAACTCGAGAGGAGTCGGAAGGTTCTGCAGACTTAGTAGATGATTTTGCTTTCCTCCCTCTTTTCTTAGATGTCTGGTCAGCCTTATTTTCTGATGAAATAATTTTACCACTGTCCAAATCATCAGCTTCATTGCTTTTTACTTTGCCATCCGAAGACTTGTCACCTTGTTCTCCTCCATCCAACTTCTGTGAAGCTTCAGTATCATTTTCCAATTTCTGTTCAATCTTTGACTCAGAAATGCCATTACTCAATACAGATGTCCCTGATCCATCCACTACAGGACCCTCTCCACCAGGACTGGCCTCCCTCGCGCTTTCTTGGGCCATATGCTCCTGGAATAGTGTCAGTGTTGCAGTCAGAAACAAGTAACAGAAAGAACAATGACACAGAATAACTGGTGGCATTATTTCAAAATTCAAAACCGCCATAGAAAAACAAAAAGGATCACCTACGTACCTTGTTTGCATCTTCGAGGGATGCCTCGCATAACTTCTCATCATCAGCCTGGCACAAATCATGCAAACAGCAGTGTCACCAATATGCAAGAAAATGAAATAGAACTTTTACAGATTATGGAGCAATATCACAGCAAAATTAAAAGATAACATACCGGCACCACTCGCTCTGAAGATGATTTAGGCAAATTGCTCTCATCAACCTGAAAAGGGTAAATATAAACCATATGAATTTTACAACTCTGAAATAACTAATGAGTTCAAGTAACCAAAGTTTCAGTCATTATTCAACAAACAAACTAACAATGAGAAATCCTGGAATGTACTCTTCAAGCACATGGTAAACCAACAGAACAATCAGAAACTACAGTTGAAATGAAACTCCCTAAATTCTTGATGCAGAATAAGATACAACACCGCATGGAAGATCTATGCACTGACATTGTATGGAAGTGAACTTCAATTTTCAAGCAAGTTAAAAAAAAATGACATAGAAGACAAAAGCCTCGTATGAACTAGACAAAGCAAGCTGGACGGTCTAGCTAAGATCTAGCAAGCTTTGATTATTGATGCCAGAGGGTTAAATCAAAGTATTCAAACGGCAGCAAAAGGGATGGAAGCTGCCACAAGGAAGATATGCATCAAAATTCATAGAGGTAACCAGAAAGACATCATGCAAAAAGAAATTGTTCCAGGGACAAGAATCAAATGTCCATCAAAACAACGTGTTACGAGTAAAGATCGAAGATATAAACATCAATCCTGGAAAGATTTTGACAAATAAACAGTGTAATAACTTCCACACATATAAAGCAGTTTAAACCAACACAAGTACTTATGGACCCCCAACAATTCAGTTCTTAAAACATCAAGCTCTCTAGTATATCCTATCTCATACCAACAACTCCCAAATTTAAGCGAAAGAGACTAACCCATGTAAGTATCATACCTCAGGTTCTTCACATGTTTCGCCATTGTTTTCATGAACAGCATCATCACATATAGAAGCCACTATGTCGCAGTATTCATCCAAAGAAATGCCCAATGATTTCTTAGCATCAATCAGGCAACTTTTGAGCTTCTTAGCACAGTTCTGGACTACCTTCTCTCCCAATTGCTGGGCAATTGGAGAATAATCCTGGAGAAGATGTCACACGGAAATTATATATATGTATACAAGGAAACAGAATTAAATGGGTCCATGAATTTCCAATATATAACTTACCTTGTTATCCCTTTTTAGAGAAGAAAGGATGGGAGAGATGAGCTCAATCGAAATATCTTCACTTTCCTCCAGCACAAGAGTCATAATAGTCTCCATTGAAGTAAATACACTCTCAGGATGATAATCCCTGAAAATGCAACAAAATCAGAACAACCAAGTAAATGTAAAAAATCATTGCACCAGGATTACAAGGATAACAGCATTCACTTGAGAAACCAATCAAAGTTTGAATACTTAACAAACGGAAACAGAGAACAGATATCATAGGAAGGTAATCTGCAGTGCATCAGATTGTATACAGAGTTCACTCTGCCTCAAATTAGTAAACATAATGTTCGACTGGATAACAGTTTACTACATCGTACAATACCTTTCATACAAAAGGAAAATAAGACTACTTGTATCTAGTACTTATTGTTTTTAATTAAGAACGAGATAGGTTTAGATCATCAAGCTAATGTATCCACACATTAAAACCATATGAAGCAAATGATCGAGTTCCCTTTGATTACAAAATAAAGGAAATGGTAATGAAGCTGCCATCTCTTTTGCTATTCGGTAAAGACCTAACATACTATGAAGGGGGTCAATTAAAGAAAGAAAGTCTGCTATAGAATGGGCAATATCCCTTGTAAACCAGTTGATTCAGATGTTCTTCGAAGACTCGGGAACAAATACTGAAAAGGAGTAAGTGAAGAGAACCAGTATGAGTGAAAAATTATAACAGACCAGCAGAGACAAACAAACAGCACAGGGGAATTAGGCCTACGACAGGATATGTTGCTTTAATAGATTGGACACAGGCTAAGGATAGCTCTCACAGATTCAGTCTCAATAATCAATCTTAAAGATTAAATTAAATCAACAGGAAAAGATGCACAAGATCCTTGGTCGGTTAAATGAATAGAACAAAAAGGGCATTTGCAAGATATGTCGATCAGCCGAGTAAAAGCCATACCTTATAGATTTCAAGAAGTGCTGGAACATTTTCACAATAAGTCCGTCGCACTCAAGATCTAGCATTACCACACAAGATCTCACTTTGGCTACAGTGTCCAGAATCAGCGTCCTCTTACTGTAGGATCTGCTTGATTTGTCAGCAAGATCTTCAAAGGATAACACAATCAACTCAAAAATCTCCTGTGTATTCGTAAAACAAGAGCTCGTTACGACAACCGAAACAGTGCTTTTAATTCAGGGACACCTTAATTCCCTTTTTGTTCCGAAATGTAACTAGTTTAAAGCGTGAGGATACAACATCAATAACTAACTTTCCAAAGTTATGTGTGGGTATAAAAACAGTGGAAAAGGAACAACATGAGCATTTGATAGGAAAATTTTTAAACGAGCAGAAGTTCACATTTATGGAGAATACACATGCAAACACGACAAACCTCCTAACATAGTGCAAATCACAATTTCAAGACAAACTAATATGTCAGCAAAATGTAAAAGTGTGATCATTTACCCTCAAATGCAGACACGTAATGTTAAAGTGTTATCATTTCCCCTCAAATGTAGACACATAAGTAATCTTAACATGAATCCTACAACAGCAATGCCAAATTACAGTACCTTCATCCTGTCATCGTCATACGGAGCCTCTGGTGCAGTAATTCTTGTAATCTCACTGATGCACGTGGCGACAGCAACCTTCACATCGACATTTGGATGTCTCAAAAGCCCATTTGCAACCAATCCATTCAGACAAGGGCTAAGAGCAGTTTGCATAGCTTTCGATGGTGACTGCTCTACATTTGAGAGATGTTCCTCAATTTTCTTAAAAACAAAGCAAACAATCATCGGTAAGTCGGCAGCATTCATATGGTTCTTTGATGATGATAAGGCATTTATCAATTACCATTTAAGAAACAACATTGAATAAACAAATTAGTAATCACACATTATTTCCAGCAATTTATAGGCAAGACATAAAAGAATTCCCGGTATTCAAATTACTATAAAATAAATATCAACGGAAGCACGCTCAAGAATTATATACAATCACAAGTAAGAGAAGCCTAAAAGGAATGCTGCACGGGAAATTCATCATCACAATCATGACACCACTGCCCTTCCTATCAATGACATGTGATCAAAAATAAAACAAAGAATGCAAATAACATCCAATTTCAGACTACAAAGAAATTTAGCAAAATCGAAGTTAGATTAACAAACAAATCAAGTAACATAACAATTCAAACAACAAACAAGCCGGACATCTAACTTCATGTTCACCACGAAGGTAATGAAAATGGCCAAAATGGCCAAATTTGAGTGGAACACACATTTCAAAACACATTCAATACCAAATCAAACAAAAAAACAGGAAATGCAAACGCCTATTCAAGGAAAATCACACGAACATAACCTCCAAACACCAGAGATGCCAAAACAACTAGGCTAGAAACCGCAAAACACGAGTAACCGAGCAGATCAAAAAATCCAAAAGAGAGAGAGGCCTTACATCGAGCAAAGAGAGGAGTTCAGCGTCGGAAGACGGCGGTTCCAGGAGGCTCTCACCAGCTTTCGCGAGCTGTTCCTCGAGTTTCTGCTGCACAGACGCCATTTCACCGTTCGTAACTCTCCAGATCCCTTGAAAACGCCCTTCGATTTCAACCTCTCCGAAGAAGAAGAAGCTTCACACCATCGAAATCGAAACGATTCAACGCGAGAGGACAAGGAAGGAACTGTGAAACGCCAAAGCGCTCTCTCGAAACCCTAGAAGAGCACAAGACTGTGCCGGAGAGGAGTTATTTTTCGAAAGAGAGAAATCTAAAACCTAAATCGGATTTTTAGAGAGAGGTGGGGTTGTGAATGGGGGTGGTTTTTAGAGAGAGAGAGGGTGGGTATTTATGGGTTACTTTTGATATTTTTTTTAAGGAATATTTTTTATTTTTATGTTTCTGTTTTTGAGTGATAGCAGTAGGAGAGGTACTGTGGATTTCATTTTTGGTTATTTATTTATTGAAATTGGTGACGGAATTCGCCGGGTTTTTTTATTTGAATTAATTTTGGATTTTGGAGTCCGCCAATGGGATGTGTACGATGCGACGAGTTTTAGTCGTCAGGGAGTACACGTGGCTCGTCGTTGTACTTTTGATTTGAACTGATGCATGGATTGCCAGCTGGCTTTGGCGACTATTGACGAATTTAGCCTTCGGAAATGAAAATGATTACCGCACATTGACTTTATAAGTCCAACTTGGTAAATTGGTGGTAGGGGGTAATTTTGATTCACCTACCACAATTTTGAAGTTTTTATACTAGGAAGTATCATCATTAATCACTTGTTACTTTGTTCATTCTCTTTCTCCTCATTTTGATTTTTTTATTCGTATATGGTATATACTAGCAATATGCCGTACACCCCAACATATGGTGAAATAGAAAGTCCGTGACAACTTTAAATTAGTTCCCAAATTGAATTTGATTCGAAGAACATTTGAATTCGAATAACAACTGAATTTTAAATTAGTTCCCAAATTGAATTTGATTCGAAGAATAGTTGAATTCAAATAACAACTGAGTTCGAATAACATCAATCAAAAATGCAAATATTATAAGTCTCACACTTCAACTTTAAATTAGTTACTAGATTGAATCTGATTCGATTAACAGTTGAATTCGAACAACAACTGAATTCGAATAACATCAATCAAAAATGCAAATATTATAAGGCTTACACTTTAACTTTAAATTAGTTACCAAATTGAATTTGATTCGATTAACAGTTGAATTCGTTCAACAACTGAATTCGGTTAACATCAATCAAAAATGCAAATATTATGAGTCTCGCACTTCAACTTTAAATTAGTTGCCAAATTGAATTTGATTCGATTATCAGTTGAATTCGAACAACAACTGAATTCGAACAACATAAAAAAATGCAAATATTATAAGTCTCACACTTATTTTGGTGAAATGATTTCGAAGACAATTCGATCTCCTAGTCTTCCTGTATTGCCATGATCATGTCCCTTTGTTTATTTACTGTTGCATATCTTCAAAAATTGAAACCGATATCACAAAACTACAAGCATGTTAAAAATAACAAACCCCTGAAATGAATAAAATTATGGAAGAAAGCAAAAAATCTAAGATAACAAAATTGGACATACGACTGCTTTCACTGTTAAAAACTTGTTTGAAGTTGAGAGTGGCAAGAGAGCGTGCTCGTGAATTGTCGTAACTTTCAATTTTCGATAGGTAAAAGCATTCTCTCGATTGTGAATCATGTGCAGGATAATTTATGTTGTGCTAAACATTTGTGCTAAGTGAAGAAGGTGCCGAAGTGTTTAGAACCCAACTTTAAAGTTTGCAAACTCGGTTAGTGGGTTGAACTAAAAGTGGCGTAGTGGACATAATGGAAAGTAAATCCATATTAAGATTAGCCCTTGTGGCTATATCTAGTAACTCATATCCAATGTATGAATAATTTTTCATGAGAGGGTGTTTTTGAAAATACAAAAATATGCAAGTTCCGATAACTGATTTCACCGAATTCGGCGTTGGCTTTTCATAGATAGATTTACAGGAAATTTATTTATTTTTTTGACCCATGTTCAATTTTAGTGGTATTGCTAGTGTAAATTTTATTTCTAACGACTTGTATGCATGCGCATTTTTCTTCTCAAAACGTTCTGGGGAATTGAAGAACTTACTGACAAACTCGTTCTTTTAAAAAAAAATTCTTCTCTTCGTAGAATGTAAAGATATTAAGAAGGAAAACAATATTACACGCAATTTAGTTGCATTCTTGACTTCAATTTCAAAAGTTATCGTGTTTTTATACACACTTATTTCAATCATCCACATGTTGAAGCTTATATATGTCTTCGATGGTTGATGTAAATACTCTACTATGCCTCATGTAATGTAGAAATCCCAAAAATTATGGTTCTTTTTTGTATTTAGTTTTTTCACGTGATTCTTCATTTTAACATCTTTACGTAACGGCCCTTCATTTATTTTTGAATGAATAAATAAAATTAGATGTAAATAAGTTTTTCAATTTTGGCGCCAACACATAATGCAACTATTGTTACTTCATAATCAAAAAATTATGTACTACATCTTAAAAAAAATAGTATTGATAATTACAATACAAAAATTTATAGTTACATTACAAATTTAAACAAAATAGTCATGATACCCTCTTTTGTTATTTTTCCAATATGCACTACACCACTTAATGATATCTTGGTAATTGTTATTTTAAACAACCTACTGTTTTGCTTATCTCCCTTCTCTATCATTTGTTCGGGTATGAGGATGTTTCTTGTTGAAGTGTTGTTGTGAATTTTGCTGACTAATGAGTTGAAAGTAAAACTTCTAGTTATCGAATACTCATATCATACACAAAGGGGTAGTAAATCAAAATAAGTTAAGATTAGTAAATGTAATCAACCAAAAATGTTCATGTAACTTTGACATACCAACTAGCAAAGAAAAAATGGCTGAGTGGATTGAATTATATTTTTTGTTAAGAAAATCATTTATTAAGAACATACTAACAACAATTGTAGACTCTAGGCAAGTAGACACATTTCTCCCTTATAGTGTCTCACATTATTGCTTGAATAAGATATATTTTGTACTTTGATAATGTATTTTACAATTAAGTAGAGCGGAAAATGGTCATGAACAACAAGGGTAAGAGCAAGAAAAGTATGTCATAGAAAGTCAATGAAGATGGTGGCAAATGAAGTGATCGCCCTTCTTTGGAACTCTTCTATCATCCACCAAACATGTATCCTCTTTTATAACATCTATCAGAGTTTACCGATTGTTCTCCAATTCATTACTTACACAAGAAAAAGATAGCACAAGAGATGAAGACATGTTTAAATCCATTCGCTTCTTGTGTGGTTGTGCCAATTGAAGCAACCGGATCATGAAAATGGAAACATGCATGTGCTTCGTGAAGATCAACACAAGGCTTTAGATCAGAAATGTGTGTGACATGAGCCAATGGGCTTGTGAAGAGAGATAGAGAGACAAAAGGAAAGGGGGTGATGCACGAGAATGTGGCAAACTGTGAAAGAACAATCACCAATATATTTTTAAAGAGTGCAGTATTTGTTACAAAAATTATGAGGAGGGTAGCATGGACATTACGTAAAAAGTTGTGTTGTAACAATAAATTATTGTGATTTAATGATGAATAGGAAAAATATGTTTTTTAAGAGTGGAAAAAACATAATTTTCCGACTTGTTGATAGTGATCTTATACATATCTCTTACGGGAATAAACATATATAAAAACATATTTAACGTATATATGCTATGGTTGTTAGAACATAGATGTTACATAGGACTATTAGACAAAACAAGTATATATATCTTTTTACATTTATAATATTTTCTTTCACTTGCCACTCTTCAATTTTAACTCCAGGGTTGTTAAAACAATTGCATTAAAGTTGTGAAATTATAAAGGTCTGTGGAGAAAATTGCTACAATTATATCAACTCGTGTTAAAAGTATTAATAGAACTTATTTTTTGGAGCATTTTTTACTGTTATAATAGTATATCTTACTCGCCACTTTCTAAAAGTAACGTGTATGTTTGTTATATTAAATGCATTCAATTCGTGGTCATTAAAGTGTGTAGATATGTATTCTTTAAAGTATATCATCACATGTTAATTAGTCTTTTAAATGTGTGGTATAATTAATATAATGACTTAAAGCAATACGAATTATATGACTTGTTAAAAGATAAAATGTGTACAGCTAGTCTTCTTTGGTAGTTATTATATTATATTTAGGAAATTGATTCTCACACCGATCTTTTTTGTTGGTTACACCGAATTTTACTTGTCACGACATTGTTGTCCCTTTTCAATCAATTAGTCATAACATTTTTATTTATTATGTAATCATTTATTTTAGGCAAGTTTACAATTCAAATATCCTCTAATATTTTGGCCATTAATATTAATATTTTTGTAAGGCATATTAGCTTACAAAAGTGCAGACAAACATCCAGTGTGATGGATTCGTTGAGGTAGGGGGGGGGGGGGTACTTTGGAGGATATACTATAAGCTTATGATCAAGCCAAACCTGATTTACATCTCCATGGAGAAACTCATACATCAGTAAATTCAGATATAATGTAAGTTTATTTTGTTCGTCAAAAATTATTCAATGTCTAGGAGAAATTGACATCCATAGTTAACAATAACTACGAATAACTCCAATCTCATAAGAAACAAATATGTTCATGAAATAAATAGAGAAACCGCCTTCAAAAAATATTAATGGCCAAAACATTGTAGGATATTTGAATTGTAAACCCGGCTTAAATATATGATTGTAGCCTGAAGTAAAACAATTCAGCAGTTGTCATTCATTTCTCATCTGGTGCAAGCAATAATAAATTCTTCTTTGTAAATTCAAAGATTCCACTGCAACTAACAGATCAGTAACATTTCTAGATGGAAGTTGCATTAAGTGGTTCAATCTATCTGTTTCAGAAGACGAAAATTTGTGTTGACATCAAGATGAAAATGTACACAATGTATTAGAAGTTATGAAAACCCAATTGAAAGAGATAACCAACCTCCAGCACTGATATTTCCAGAACTTCATGACTATAATTAACTCGTGCGACACAAAGCATTGTTGCAGAAACACATTTTAGACACTGAATATCTTTGAGTGATATACTAATTATGCAGATTTCTTTACTAAAGTTATGAAATATTGCTCCTACTACATAATAAGCGAATAGAGAAAACATCATGCCCAAAAAAGGAGAAGATGAGACTAACAGATGATTTTGTCTTCTCAAAATGGTAAGCTCTTAGAAGTCGGAAAAGAAGTGAGCGACTTCAGATGATTGGAAGGAACGAATTCATGAGGCAAATTAGCCCGCTTCACGATTCTCCTCATATTGCTATGCAAGCTCTGTTGTACCAATTGATTAACTGCATTCTTCTCTTTGCTCATCTTGCCTTCATCCTCTTTCATGCACTCCACTTGAATTCCTGGATTAGTAGATGATGATGAAGATCCACAAATAGGAGCTGATACAGCTGAACCTGAGCAATATCCAGAGTTCTCGGATACATGCTTCCCTTTATCTACTTTCAAAATCTCCAAGATCCTCGAAGCACGTTTCTGAGCCAATGTGCTCCCCAAAAGAGTTAACTCAAGAAGCGATGATTCAATACCAGACTCGATCATGGCATCTCTGTCTCTACGCGACTTATGTGCCATTACCATTAAGATGTATGATGCCTTCTCTTGACACCCAGGTGAGTCTGTCCACTTCAATGCATCGATTAGAATGGAAAACACATCCGTTAGGACGCTGACCCCTTTTCGACCTTCTGCTGTTGAAACAACATTGTTTAGGATCGATAGTACTCTTTCGCTTACTTCCATATCTCCCAGTGAATTCAAGAGAATTGGTAACAAACCAGTTTCTAACACCCGGGAAATATTCTCTGGTGAGATTGAAAGATTGTAGAGCGCTCTCAGAGCGTCCTGCTTTGCCTGAGTTCCACCTGTTTTATCCAGATCTTGTATGGTTTCCGCTAAAAAAGGGATGGCGCCTGAAGAACCAATGATGGTCTTGTTAGAGTCCAGTGCACTTAGTCCGAGGAAATTCGCGACTACTGCCTCGGCAACATCCTGGTTGAGGGATGATCCATTGGGAGATTCGGTAAGTCTTAGCATCTTATGAACAGCTCCTGCTTTAACAATTGAGGCTTTGTTTCTGCAAAGAAACTCAACTATAATTTGATTATTATTCATTACTAATGAAAAGCGGAATCACTAAAAAGATAATATAAATGGTCAAATACTCTCAAATTACTGTTAAAACATAAACATGAAAGCAAAAAGCCAACAACCAAGAGACGAAGGCGGCTTAGGAAAAGCAATTATTCATTTAAGAACTCATTACCAGAATAAAATGAAATGAAAATGACGCTTCCTTCATATTGAGGGCAGAATGCAATGAAGTTAACATCATGTGTTGGCAGATCAATTCAGAATGTAGCAATGAAAATGACCCTGGCTTCAAATATGCTCTAAATTTATAAAAATTGGTCAAGACACAAATGGAAAAATGCCAAAATTAGAGACAATACGCTTTTTCTTTTTCTATACTACTTTCCGAAATTAATACAGTTATAAATTCAGAATAAGACAAACATGAAGCATCAAATTACAGAAATTATATCGGACTTTTTTTGGATTTTTTTTATGAAATATTTTTTGAAAAAAATTAAATTTAGAATATAGAAATATGTTAATTTCTTTTCCTAATAATACTAGTGGCTTCATTTTTTTTAGGTGCTACCACTCCTCCCAGCTCTTTCTATCCAAACTGCCTTTTGCCACTATTCATTTGGTCACTTTGACCCGTTGATTTGAATAGCAAACCGATGCGTTTTTTCGATATTTTTTCATGGTGTTGTAGAGTAAAAGTTTCTCTATAATACGGTGAAAAAATTATCAAAAAATCGTATTATTTTCCTATCCAAATCACTCGGTCAAAGTGATCCAGATGAGCCAAAAAGTCAATTTGGGTAGAAAAAGCTGAGACGGAGTGGTACTAGTGAATCTCATTTGTGACATGCAGATACAATTTTTTCATTTTATTTTAATTTTAGAAAATTAACAGCAATATCTCATATGGAGGGAGAAAATTAAGAGCAAACTAATACGTTTCCTTCAATTTCTCAGCAACTACTATCCGAATTTTCAACTATAGACATACCAAATCGAAGCACAATTGAAACTCAGATTTCAACGGAAAACTCACGCGTCATTGCCGATCCCGAGGTTGAGAAGACCATACAGAGCAGCGATCTGAGAACGCGTATCCTCCGAATCAAGCAACGAAACCAGAGGCGGAATCGCTCCGAGCAACGCCAGCCTCGTCCTCGCCTCCGAACTCTCCTTCGTCAGCCTCCTCACCTCCACCGCCCCTCCCAAAACGTCGTCGCCTCGCAACCTCTTCACCACCGCCTCCAACTCCTCCTCCAATTCCTCCACCTTCTCCGGCGTCGTTTCCACGCTCAATCTCCTCCCCGACGTCGACAGCCGGAACAGCTCCGACAACTTAATCGATCCCGCACTCTTCGATTCAGATCTCGCCGGCTCCTGATCACGCCGTTTCTGCGGCAACGGAGTCGGAGAATCTTCGCGGTGGTGGTG
Source organism: Linanthus parryae (assembly GCA_023055425.1). Classification (NCBI taxonomy): domain Eukaryota; kingdom Viridiplantae; phylum Streptophyta; class Magnoliopsida; order Ericales; family Polemoniaceae; genus Linanthus; species Linanthus parryae. The sequence goes on from JALGPY010000001.1 coordinate 133,279,800, forward strand.
ACGGGAGCTGCCGCAACGGACGGTGTCGATTATTAGTCTCCGGAAAGAGGCGCTTCTGGATGATGTCCATGGCCGGGAGTTACCGTCGTTGGAAGGTCGATCGGAGGTCACCGGTCCGACGCCGGTACGGTGACACATGGCCATTGTCAGGGGATTGGCTTGTATGTCACTCTAAGAACTGGAAAAGCTTCAGAAAGAGATAGAGAGAGTAAGCTTGAGAGAGAAACAACACATCTGTTAAAGAAGAAAGAAGGGGGGGATTTCGAGGGAGGGAGGGGTAGTTAAAGAAAGTGGTGGCTACTTGTTTACTCCTGGTAAGCGTGATGATCAATCTGAGGAGTATTTTCGTTTACGTGAAACTAGAAAAAGATCGGACGGTGAAGGAAGTGCGTGCTCCTCGGAATTCAGTGTAAATGCGGTGGGCTCCACGTGAAAGTTGTCGACGTGGTGTTCCCTGAATTCACCCGAGGTAGAGCTGTTCGATAATCGGTTGTACTACCTCTATTTCGCCTGTTTCAGCCTACTTCACTTTTTGTCTCTATTCACTGGGTTACTTTCATCCGGTAATTTGATTAGTAAAACGATATTAGAATTTGGTAATCTTTGCATGGTGTTATAAAGGAAAGTTTATTCTAAAATACCATGAAAAAATTGTTAAAAAATTACATTGTTTTGGTACCCAAATCACCAAGTCAAAGTGACTCAGTTACGGGTTAAAAAGTCAAACGCAGACGAAACAGACGAAACGGAGGTAGTACCCGTTTAAAAAACGTACTCCCAGGGAATAAATTTTTTAGTGCTCCAAAAGAGCACCGTGCTCTACGGTCACCAAAAATTGCTCCTCCTAAAGTGCGTTGGATTACAGAGGTATCAGGTACAATCCCGGTTAAGGACAAAAAATTTTTTTTAAAGAAAAACACACAAAAAAAAAAACAACTCAAAAACTGTATGCAAAATTAGGAGAAAAAAACATATATTTTTTTTATGAAAATAATAACTTACTTACAATCATGCAGTAAATACGTCTATGATTTAAAGTGTGTCAGACTCACTCAGGGGCAGATACAATATTAGACAAGACTGTGACACTTATAACCATGTACTACTAAATACTTCCATGTTCTATACTATGGCGTAAAAGTAATTAGACAGTGCTGGGATACATTTCGAACTCTAAAAAAATATAGGGCATTACTATATTTTACCAAGGGCACTATTAAAATTTTGTGAAGTTTATGTAGTCAGGGCCGTCTCTACCATTAGGCCAACTTACAACTTGCCTAGGGCCTCGATAATGGGAGGGGCCCAATTTTCAGAAAACAAGGAGTGTTATATAATAAAATTCACGTACATATTGTTTGATTCTCACGTTTTTCTGACAAAATATATTGTTTAGGCAACAAAATCGAATTGTTCTACTTTCTTAAAGTAATATGTGATGGGGAATGCTATTTTTCTTTTACAAGGGGCCCCAGGAGTTGAATTTGTCTAGGGCCTCCAAAAACCTAGAGACGGCCCTGTATGTAGTTAGCGTGCAACACATGCCCCGTCGTGCCGCATGTTGAGTCCACCCCTGGTAGAGTCACTACTAGCTCTGAAAGTCAATGGTCCGGTTAACAAAAGTCCTCAAAGTCTCAATCTAGTTTATCCTCACACTTTTAAGTCTCGATATGATGATGTTAAATTTTCAATTTTCAATATGGTTTCTTCTGAATCTTTCATTGCACTATCTTCGTTAGATCGTTTTGATCCGGCGATTTGGTTAGCAAAACGATGCAAAAATGTCGTTCGTGGTGTTGGACAAGATTAAAAAGTTCACTGTTAAAATATTAAGCAATTCTTGCATCGTTTTGTTAATCAAATCACCAAGTCAAAGTGGCATCCCTTAAATCAATTGGAAAGACTCGGAAGAAACGGTCTAAGTATAATTTTTTTTCCCAGTTACTCATAAATTTATGCTAGGGTCGCAAAACCCAAAATCTAATAGAAAGTTTATTATTGTTTCTACCACGCAAGTTAACATCCGTTTGGTCGTATTATGAGATTTTCTACCAGAGTGTAACACCGCATATTTGCAATTACATTTCCATGCCACTCAGCCCGGGCAATTGTATTACCGCACACATTGCAATTAGTATGTTTCGTGATTTTTGTTTGCGGAATGCTTTTGTGTGCATGAGAATGCTAAAAGCATGCTTTTCATGAAACACATTCATCTTCTTCCGTTTCCATAGAGTAGTACTTGGTTTATTTAGTTTCCAATATGTTTTATGTACTGTTGATGCATGATGCGTTGTTCAAAATTATCAAGACTAGACAACATTGAGGAGAATCATTTTGTTGAGTTATTAAAACGGGTTTTTGTCTTATAAGTCCCTAAATCAGGGAATGCAAATTTATTAGTGTGCTGACTCATCGATATGATAATGTTAAATTGTGCTCAATTCATATATGGCAATTCCGCCATGTACACACATAGTTCAGTCCTGCAACTAACAAGCAAATATAATTTTCAAGTCTTGTTAAAAAATATGTTTAGCAATCATTCGACGTGTTTATAGAGTTTCATAAAGAGCGTTACACATTCACACTTACTTTTCTTTCAGTATCGATCATAAACTTACAAGCATTTATAGAATTTGGTATGACAAGTGCATGAGTAAACGCCAATCAACTATAGTACCAACTATAGGACCAAAACGTTGTCCATATAAGTGAATACACATTCAGAACTCCTCCTAGGACTCCATGACCAGGTCTTCTTGGCCCAATGGCCTCCGCGAAGTGCTTGAAGTCGCAGCAAGCTGAAGTCCTACCAACGACAACAATTGATTACAGTATATGTTTTTTTGTTCATCTTCACCAAATGCTGCAACCATTACCAACAACTCCACCGGAACAGCCGAAACACTATTCTAAATAGATGACACACAGCATGGCTCCACAATTTTGATGCATTGAACTTTTTAATAAATTCCAACAAACTCTCAAACATACAAGTATAGACAAAGCCATTGATCCTAAAAAAGTTTAGACCTGGCCCAAGCTTTGGCTGCCTAACTTTCAGGTCACAGGCACCACCGGAGCAATACAATATTCTAACCACTATCGAATTTAATAGCACATCTAATTGAGTTTATGAAAGATGACACCAACTCCTATAGCACCAGCACTATTATTACGTGGAACAAATAGGTTCAAACATCTTTTCTCACTACATAGCGGACACAAAAATATTATAGTTCAATTGACGGGGTCAAGTGCAATCTGGCTGTCGATTCAAGCAAGCTCTACAACTGCAATGACGCATCATCCAAATGTTACTGCAAGTCTCCGTGATTCAGTTACTCAACTGTCACACGAAATCTTATTACAAGGAAAGACGAAAATTTGGGCAAAAGGTGGGAGTGATTTGGACGAATGTGGTGAATGAAGTTTTTCTGGTCGAACAATGTGAGACCTATTCCATCCACCATAACTTTTTGGAACTCGAGTGTTGGTATGGGAAGTTACAAATCTCAGAAGGAACAATTTCTGGAGCAAAAATTAGTAAAGAAATTGCACACCATTAGATGGACGACTTTCAGTTTAATACATAAGCTACATCTCTTCGAAATTTTAAGGAACCGCACTGCAGGCCATCCCTATAGGCGTTGAAAGATAAAATTAGCCCAATTAGACTATTTAAACTAGCTAAACGAGCAAACGAAGTGAAACGAAGCATAAGAGAATGTCAGCTCGCTTAGTCAAGACAGTAACTGATGCTCACCAACTAGTTATTGAACTGTGCTCACTTCCATTCCTTACACAACTGCTGAAGTTTCATATATACAGCTTTTACATATTCTGTTAGTCATTGGCAACCATGGCTTGTTCAACTGCAGAACCATTGTCCAGTTTCTTGATAACCAATCTGCTGCGGAGAGGAAGGTCTTTCGCTGATGAAGATACATCACCGTCAACTAATATCGAGTCGTCTTCCTTGAAGTCCCCTCTCAACACACCCATGGCAATCTCATTCTCAACCAACTGTTGTATCACTCTCTTAACTGGTCTCGCGCCAAAGTTGGGATCAAAGCCGAGATTGCCGAGGAGTTCGATAGCTTCGCTTGTATAGTGAAGATCTATCTTCTTTTGTCTGAGTCTTTCTTTCACCCGGTTCATCTGCAGTTCAAGAATGGTGGGGTCATCACCTGATGAGTAACTCCAAACATGGAATATAAAACAGTGATGATTCTATGAGAATTGGGACGGGACTACTGTGGTTCCGTTGAAAAGCAAGCAACATCTTTAAAAAGAAAATGCATACAACAAAGAAGGCACCACAGACACGACATTCATGGAACAAAAGAACAAGCTCCCATGAAGCAGCACCTGATTATGAGACCTAGCTATGATACATAAGATGTCTCCAAGAGTAAGGGTAATCTACAAATTGCCCTATAAGAGGTAAAGCTCTAGAATTTGCCTCCAATAGCAAGCCCTATTCAACCAGGTTAGGGTTTTCAGAGGCACAAAGATAAGAGCTGAAGAGAGAAGCCCTATTCTTGAAAGAATAATAATCTTATTCAAATATCAGAAGTTAAAATATCAAGAGCTGTTATTCATGGTAAAGAATCTAGAAGTAGAAACATATTCAGGCCAATGCCCAAGCATACACCTAAATTTACTACCATGTATTTGGATTTGGACCAAATATAGGGTATGACCATGTGAGATAGGCATAACTGTTCAAGATGCTCTACTACTTGGTAAAACTACAATAAGTAGGACCCATTAAATCAGATTTAGGCATTGTTAATTCGCTGAACCTTGTTTAACTAACATAGAGCTGGCCAGCAGAAGTTATATTTGGGTGTGTCAGAGCAATGCACAAGGTCGACGCTTAGAGTTTAGATATGTTAAGGTAATCTAAGTTATGGAAAATGGCACTACAATTATTTAGAATGTCAGTTACCTGGATGTCAACAATTTTGCTGATTTCCTTGGCGTCCAGAGGTTGGAAAACAATGTACTCATCAATCCTATTCATGAACTCGGGTCGGAAAGTTTGCCTAGCCAATTCAACGACCTGATTCTTCATTGCATCATAAACAGCCTCCTTTCCATCATGTGTGCTTCTAAGAGTTTCAAGGATGTAGTGGGACCCAATATTTGATGTCATTATAACTACACAGTTTGTGAAACTAACTGTTCTTCCCTGAGAGTCAGTTATCCGTCCATCATCCAACAACTGCAACAGGATGTTGAAAACATCATGATGCGCCTTCTCGATTTCATCAAAGAGCACAACAGCGTACGGCCTCCGTCGAATCAACTCAGTCAATTGCCCACCTTCTTCATAACCAACATACCCAGGTGGGGCACCAACCAGACGAGAAACTGCATGTTTCTCCATGTACTCACTCATATCAATCCTCACAAGAGCATTTTCTGTGTTAAAAAGGTATCCAGCCAAGGCCTTTGCTAGCTCAGTCTTGCCAACGCCAGTTGGACCCATGAACATGAAGCTCGCTATAGGCCTGTTAGGATCAGATAAACCAGCTCTTGAGCGGCGAATTGCATCAGCCACTGATTTGACTGCCATGTCTTGTCCAATTACCCTCTTGTGGAGTACATGTTCAAGTGTGACAAGCTTCTCTCTCTCGGACTGCTGGAGGTTTGATAAAGGTATGCCAGTCCATTTGCTTACTATCTCTGCAATATCAAGATCAGTAACCTCTTCTCGGAGCAAAGAGCTTCCAGAATTTCGATAATCATCGAGGTTCTTCTCAGCCTCATCCAGCTGCCTCTGAAGCGACATTAGTGTGCCATATTTTAGCTCAGCAGCACGATTAAGGTCATACTCACGCTCAGCAGCTTCCATCTCCAGGTTGACTCTGTCAATCTGTTTGTAGTGGAAAATAGATCAGTTATGAACAAAGTACAATATCTTCATCATAAAACCTACACCAAGTAGAGTTACCTCCTCTTTTATAGACCGTATCTTAGTCATGAGAACTTTCTCACGTTCCCATTGCTCAGTCAACTCTTTCTGTTTCTGTTTCAGAGATGCAAGGTCATTTTCCAACTTGGTTAACCTTTCCTTGGATGCTTTGTCAGTATCATTCTTCAGGGATAGTTTCTCCATCTCCAGCTTTAGCACAGCCCTATCTATCTCATCCAACTCGGTAGGCTTTGAAGTAATTTCCATTTTCAGCTTTGCAGCAGCTTCATCAACGAGATCAATTGCTGAAAAAAGGAGAAGATAACAATAAACATAGAGTATTCCAGTGAAGGATCAATGCAAACAACCGAAGAGTGAAGAGAAAGAATCATTTCTAAGCTTATGAAAGAAAAAGAGTGTGAAGCAATTCTAAACCCACGTCAACACAGAACAATGGTTCTAAAAGAAAGTACAACTAACCCTTCTGATTTTGACCAGCGAAAGCACCCGTAATCACGGGAAAGCACATTATGGCTCAAATATTTTTACTTAACTTCAGACAGCCCCAAATCACTACCTAATGTCAGCTGATTCCAACTTAAGTGACATACCGTTACTAAACCAGTTATCACTGCCCCCCTATACCAATATTACCACCATTCATCCAAGGGTTGTAGGTAGTAGAAGCAGATTATACACATCACTAAAGATTTTTATTATGCGACAGTCCAGGGGCGGCTCCGGGATTTTCCCCAATGGGGACTAAATTTTAACAACATAAAATGCTAACATGAAAACACAAAGAATAAGGGTTAAACTGCATTTAGTAGACAAAATGTAGGCTATAATCGCAGTTTCACAAACTTGAGTGGGGGCTATAGCCCCCACAACTCAAAGGGTGGATCCGCCCATGACGACACCTCAAGCTCAAAGGAGTTCGAACGTTAGTAATTTCATAAGCATTTGAAGGGAAATGAGAAACAATTTTAACTCTCAAAACACACTCGACAAACGCTATTAAAACAAGTGTCTCATATATTTATACCTTTGTCAGGCAAAAAGCGTTCAGTTATGTATCTATCTGCAAGAATTGCTGATGAAACCAGGGCACTATCTGATATTTTAACCCCATGATGGAGCTCATACCGCTCACGCAGTCCACGGAGAATGGAGATTGTATCTTCAACTGATGGTTGAGCACAAAAGACTTGCTGAAATCTACGTTCCAGAGCCGGATCCTTCTCGATATATTTCCTGTATTCATTCAATGTGGTGGCCCCAATACATCGGAGTTCACCACGGCCAAGCATCGGTTTCAACAGATTTCCTGCATCCATTGCTCCGCTTGTAGCTCCTGTAGGATATATGATGACAACAATGATTTAATTACCGAATTATGACCGAGTCCTAAAAACAATATGAATATGGACAGCCAAGCAAACTCAAACACATCAGTACACATGTTGTAAGACCAATTTCTGGTGCATCTCGTACTTATTCCAGTAAAACTTTAATTTCACGTTAATGCGAGAAACTGATGCTCATATTGGCATAAGTGCATGATATGTGTGAACGCCAAATCCAATGAAAAAACTATTGAAGAAATCTGCCACTCAATGAGCTTAATCACGAAAAGACAATGGAACGTCGAACCAAATCAATCACTCCCAAGTCTTCCTTCACATATAAGGGATATTCCTCTCCTAGGAGCATGCACACTCCAAAATAGAGGCCATAGCCGTGTCAGCCACTCGGCCATATAACAACCCCCCCCCCCCCCCCAAATATACGCATCATACACTACAAGGTGGCATGTAGGGGTATATTAGAGGACTCTTGGGCGACACATCATGGACGCTGAATGAGACAAGGCACAATAAACTTTATGCGGGGTCTTTTATGGAATATTTCAACTGTAAGTCGGTGAAATATAATAAGCCTGCAAGATATCATGTAGTATGATCAATTGAAAACTCGGTATATGAAAAGGTCGTTCTTTTGAACAAAAAGTTCAAGAGACTTTTTAAGTTCTCAAATGCGATAGCTTTGAGAGTTTTTATGGACACAACTCGTCAAAATCAAGCCCCGGTAAGCCCAGGTAGCCTTCTTCTTCTGATACTTAATCTAGGCTTTTCTATGATCTTTAAGCCATAAGTATTAAAGAAGTTGAAAAGAATCGTTTTGGCATCCGTTAGTATGAAATTCAAAAAAAAAAAGATAATTAACTATAATGTTGATGCAACCCTGCGTGTCCGTATCCTCATTCATTTAACAAAATGACGTCTCTTGTGTCCGTTCCCGTATCCGTCCTTCTTAGTTCCCCTACGAAATATTTAATAAAGAAATTATATTAGAGACTATAGGTTTTCAGCCACGGCAAGTATCTCCATGTGGTTGGACTAGTAAATGGAAGTCATGGTTTGAGGCTTGAAGGGGTAGCTTGGCCATCACCCCTAGGACCGAGAACTTTGGACAACTAAAAAAGGACACCATCACACCACCATGAGAAAGCAAAGCAGTTGATCGAGAAGCTGTCTTGGCGGAGCATCTTGAATTCTTGCAGGGAGACAGGCTGTAGTCTCGTGAGAGATCAACTGTAGGTCAAGTTGGCTCTAGCTTTCTCCCCTGCATTGCCTGCAGTAATCTATATCCAAGTGGATGCTGGCAACTATTCCTTCCATCTCATAGCTCCCCAACTCCAGGGTTGATTCTTTATCAACTTTCCTAGTGGGTTGTTCGTCTAGTTAAGCTGTCGTTTCTCTTCTAAAGACACTGTAAAAGCCCCCAACATTATCAACTTGTTCTCCCCAGACCAAACAAACGATTTATAATTCCCTCAGGTACCACGTATGAGCTTCTTATCAACTAGTTGAACAGTTTCTATCCTCAGCTTCCCAACCCTCACTCTGGTGCCACTGATTAGGAGTTACTAAGAATATACACTCTACAAAGTTCCTTACTAACGGACCATGGCAAGTTCAGTCTTCTTGCAACATAGAGCTACGGCTACTTTTATACTAAACACTTGACATTTGTACTTTTATTCTCAAAACAATCAAACCTTCAAGTTGGCAGACAATGATGGTACGAAAGAGACGAAGTATAGCAATTGAACAAATTCTAACCTGCACCAACTACTGTGTGAATTTCATCAATAAACAATATAATCTGGCCGTTTGAAGCTGTAACCTCCTTCAACACAGCCTTTAGTCTCTCCTCAAAATCTCCACGGAACTTCGCACCCGCAAGCAATGAACCCATATCTAGAGAGATCAACTGGACAGTACAAGAAAAGAATAAAATGATGACATGATTAGAAGTCAACAAAGGTACAATTAAGTTATCGTTACACGACGTGACAACGCAAATATGCACAGCAACTCGATTACTAAGTAATCATTTCTTGTACTGAATATCATCATGCATCCATTGGTTTAACCTGGGCGAGTAAAGATTTTGCCAAAAGTTCAAATAAACAAAAACACCGCCTCTGTGGTCAGATCTTACCTGACCAGAATCACAATTAATAATCACATAAAAACCAATTCAAATCTTTTTTCCAGAGACCACGGAAATAATAATAACAACAACAGCACCAGATAACATTAACCCCCCCCCCCCCCCCCCCCGGCCCCCGCCACAGACAGAGGCAAAAAATACTAGCTTATTTTGCTGGGTTTTAAATGAAATTGAATGCATCATCCCGAATCTAAATAATTGCAGGCACACATTATCTTCTGTAACGAGTAACATTCTGGAGGAAAGTCCTACTAACAAAACCAGGGGAAGGGAATCTAGTCCCCCTGCAACAATATTACCCCTTGTCAATTTTTAAGGAGTCAAGATTAACCGTGTTTAGCATTGCTAATGCTTACATAATCAACTTATTGGACCATCAGATAAGATAAACCCCAACCGTTGGAACACTTACTTTTTAACCATGAATTATTGCATGTATCCTAAATATCAAGAAACCTTTCCAGGAAAATTAAGTCGAGCAAGCCAAAGCATGGTTCAAGCACCAGTTGGTTCACATAGACCTGGACATCATAATATTATGTATCATAAACTAATCCTATCCGGCTAATCCAGTCCAGTCCAATCGCATTAGTCCAAAAGAAGAAAATGCAACTTTAATAAAAAAAAATGGTTTTTTTTCAGAAAAAGAACCAATACGGTGAAAAGTTGCACAATGAGATGCAGTGTAGCAATGTTCCCTTTCTAAGACCCACCATTGCTACTTAGAAATGTTCCCTTTCTAAGAATCCTGTTAACAAATTAACATATAGCATCCTAATAAATCAATGGGAACCAACTAACCTAGGCTTGTTTGGCAAAAGAGCTAAACCTGATTCCCAATGTTTTAACTTTTAAGACCCTTTTGGTTAACATTAAGTTTTAAGATGTGGGCTTAAATAAGCTGTCACCAAAGGATACTTCAGTGTACTCACATACAGCTTAGCCTGTAACGTTCATGCACCAGGCCTCGCAAAAGAAGGGCAGACCGGCAGACCGACTATTACCATACTAGCCACAACAATAAGTTTGTATCCATATTTCATCTTAATATACATACAGAGTAATAAATCTTAAATTGAATGAATAAGGTCCTTGAAGTGGAATGACTGCATAGGGTGGAAAGAGACAAATCTTACCTTGCGGTTCAATAAAGGTTCAGGAACATCCCCCCGGATAATCCTTTGAGCTAGCCTGCAACATCAAAATCTGTGTGAGAACTTGAGACAGATATGTCTCCATATCATAGCACACATACTTGTATGTATTCAAAAGAGTCCGTGTAACATAACATGTACATGTGTGCATTCAAAGAGTGTCTAAGAAAAATGGTACATCCTACTAGTTCAACAAATTAGAGGGGTCAACATGGAGAGACAAGACTATCCCACTGCCTAAGGAAAAGATGATATTGATTTGAGTGCTTTTATCAGGTCATGTTACGAGTGAGAGATTGCCCATATACATACGATTTGCAGTCAAGCAGCAGTCATTGCATGTGTTGTATTCCTGAGTCAGGAACTCAAACGGAACTCCTAGTTCATGGACAAAGTTGCTGCATCACCTCTGCTGCTGAGAGTGGTGACACCGGTCCCATACAGTAGGTTTATCTCAAATTTATATCAAACAAGGAGCACCACTGAAATTTAATAGGACAGCATCCTCATCTAAGAATGTTGGTAAGATAAGATATTGGCAGCAGATTCATGCTATAGACACATCAGCCTCCTCGCACGCGAACTAGATTACGAGTGCATAAACAAGAGAGCCGTGGATCCAAGAAGTCAGCAACCATGGCAAGTTCCCCTATCGACGTCAACCACACCTCAAATATAATAATGTTTAAACCAACTTAAAAACAAGAGAGGCTTAGCAGGTAATATACTAGAGCGATCACTCTCTTACATCCCCGCGAGATCTCACGACATCTCCCAATCACAGATTTGATTTTGTAGAGATATTCGGTACCTGAAAGTCCATCTGTGACACCTTACAGTCACCTGTATCAACCCACCTCTCTCCCAAAGGATAGGTTTACCTTCAATTTGTCCAAACAGCCACACATTTTCAATCCAGCCAATCTCACTAGGGAAACCTTAACCCGACTCTTTCCCTCAGCATTACTCCTATACAAGTTCTATCACTTGCAAACACAAACCCCTAAAATGTTCTCATAACTACCCATCATGTCCAAGAGTTCAAAAATATCAGCATACGTTAAGAGAATGGGAGTAGAGAAGCAGATATGCCCTGTTGGCTTGTCACAGCATGCATCGCTGCGTACTCTGTGCATAGCCATGTCAGAGGCCTGCAGGATACTAAGACCACACTTCATACTGAGTCTTCATGCTTAGGGGCGACAACGATCGCCAATTAACTTGATGGTGACAAAACCACATGCCTCTCCCTGAGGCTACTTGGGAACATGGTGCTAGGCCATATAGTGATTAGCTTAGGCATAAAATTTCAAAACATGAATAACCAATAAGAATTAATTGTTAAAAATCAAAATAAGAAACATATCTGCCATGCAAGAACCTTCAGAAAAGAGAGGTGGATCTTGCAGGGGAAGTGAAAAGCAATCAAAGTTTGGCAATCTTCGAAAAGACTGCTACACAAGCATTTCTATCAGAACTTTAGTGCTTCAAGCCCATGAATCACTCAAGTAAACAGAATATAAGCTACAATACTACAAGCTTCCTGTAAGAATTTGTACGGGAATTCAGCTGCACAAAATTAATGGCACATACCCTTCAGCAATAGCTGTTTTCCCAACCCCGGGTTCTCCAATAATGACAGGATTATTCTTTGTTCTTCGGGATAGAATCTGGATGCACCGTCGTATTTCATCATCCCGACCTATAACTGGATCGAGTTTACCACGCCTAGCAAGCTCTGTTAAATCATTCCCATACTTCTCAAGAGCCTCATATTTGCCTTCAGGATCTATATTCAAAAAATAAAAAGGTGTACCAGGTAAACAAAAACACTCCATTTGCAATTGGACACATAGAACTAGAATGCAACAGAAAGTGAAAGAAAAATGCATAAACAGATGCATATGCACTAAGTACAGTTAACCCTTTGCAGGTTTGAGTAATCCCGTTCATTATCAACCATTTGTTTGGAGGATTTCCTCATATAATTCCCTCTCTTTCCGTCCCGCAAAGATTCTCTACTTTGGAACTCCAATTCTTTTTAGGAGACATGCAGGTTATGCACCAAAATTCAAATTTTACCATTTATTTCCAAAACTGTCCTCGCTTATTCATTTTCAAGACCAACTTTCTTTTATGTTAACAGGCAATGATGGAATTTCATTATATTTTAAAACCTATAATAAGAAAGCGGACAACCAATTTGGGATATCCCGAAAAGTAAAAAATGGAGAACCTTTGCAGGACAGGGGATTTTAAGTTTTACCAGCCACACTGAAATGAAATACGCAAGACTATATCTGGAATACATGAGTTCCAGCACATACTTTGATCCGTTACTCTCTGGGAGCCACGAACTGCTTTAACAGCCTCCTTCAAATCCTTCTCACTAAGCTGCAGATTTCTAAATAATTGTACGCCAAACCTTTTATCTGAAAGGAATGCCAACAGTAAATGCTCTACAGAAACAAAACTGTCTCCCAATTCTTTCTTATGCTTTCTTGCGTTATCCAATAGGGTAATAAGATGAGAGCCCAATATAGGACCACTTGTGTCACCAGTCACCTGTCAGACAATTTCAGACCGTAAATGATAGCAATAAGAAAGGAAAAACGGGCCGACATTGAGTAGCTCCAGCAAGATCAGTTTGTCTCCCACAAAAGTAAAAGTTACACTTTTGGGAATGAAATGTTAAGATGCTACAATGCAAGATCATAAATCTGCACACCTTTGGCTGTTGGGATATAAAGTCATCGGTAGCCTGCAAAACTGATGTGTTGTCAAGTCCGGCTTTAGTGAGAATCCTTCTAGCCAATCCATCCCTCTGTTCTAAAAGAGCTTTCATCAAGTGCTCAGATTCCACCACTTGCTGTTTGCTAACTCGTGCTGCATCCACGGCACCGGCAACTCCCTCCCAGGCCATCTCGGTGAACTCTGAATTACTAATCTGATATAAGGAATTACAGAGATCATATCAAAGCACCATGATGAGAAAGCAGATCAAATGAAAAGTGAAAGAAACCTTCCTACGTGTAACTATAACAATATTTCTGAATCTCTGTGGAAGATAAACACAATGAAAATGAAATATCTTGCAGACTACATTAAACCAAAAGATCTGAATATTGGTTAAAAGGAATTATGGAGAACATAAAGAGCCACCATGGCAAAGAAGCAAACAAATAGAAAGATGATAGTGAGCAAAATGGTCCTTCATGCAATAACTCACGTAAATGAAGTATCTGAAATAAGCAGACTAAATACAGCTGAATGAGTCTAGCAGATGGAAAGAACCCATGTTGAGTCCATATTTCAAAAATTGTGATTCAAGCTCACGAGCAAGTAGTCACAATTCAGATCTCAATTGAGAAAGGTCCAATATAGTTTAAGAAGGTACTTTCTGCTTAAATGTTCATTTCTTCTCTTGGAATAAACAGGTCAATTGCGGATGGCAAAAAAAATTACGCTAGCATACCACTTCACCAGTCAAGTTGAATCCATTTACAGAAGCTTAGTAGATAATAGTTCCGGAGGTTTTCATGCAAAAGCTATCACTCACATTTTTCTGCTAATTCAGAGGAAAGCCCCACATATTTTGTTAGTATTCCTACTGTTTCTAGCTCCAGCGAACTCCAAAGTCATCAAAAAACTACCTGGTGTGGATATAACCTACCCTACCTCGAGCTCGAATTTCAAGCACTCAAAGCCAGTCTATTTTCACGACGAATAAATCTCATACATATATATATATATATATATGGAAAGATAATTCAATAAGCAGAGGCTCCCTTAGAGCTAAGAATTTACACCACTAGTGATGCTCACTTCATAGACATTTCCATATCAGGGCTCACCTTATAAGGCTAGGTCCATGCATTAATGGGGGACCCTTTACCTCAAGCTGTGGAAACAGGTGAAAGCTGACTTAAAGGAATCTCGTATTTGAGATTCTCTCAGGTTTTGGATTCCTGTGTACAATTTTCAGTTAATTTCTCTTGTAGTACGAACTGCAATTTTCCTTAACTCAGTTGTAGGGAACCCATGATGCAAGTCATCACAATTAAGGGCATCCTCATGTCGAATGCACAGTAGAATATTGCAGTATAGCTCAGCTTAGTAAGCATTTCCATTAACTTGGATACAGCACGTTGCAAATGTACTACCATGTTACATTGACGATATGAGATATCTAACTACACCTCTGACTGATACCAGACTAAAGTACACATTAAACATGCCAAATAGCAATGTAAATAGAAACAATAGTACTATAGGAAAGACCAGAGGGAACTTGAAAGATATATACTGGCTCTTGTCAAGAGAAAAACGAGACCCACAAGTGTAACCCAGTGTAACTTTGTTGAGACCTAGATATTTTATCTAGCTACACTATCTTATTAGTTAAGCCTGTACATCGAATGGCAGAAACAAAAGCAAAATACCTTCCCAAAAATTCCATACGTGAATCATGTTCCCCCTTAAACCAACTTCTGGAAAGGTATAAATTATGTTACCTAAAACCTAGATTGTTCTGATCGGCGGAATGGGAACCAGATCTACACCTCATGAAATTTTGTACAGCATGAGTAGATGTCTTCATGCTGCTAGTAGGAATGTAATTTTTTCCTTCTTGGATTTATTAACAATACAAGAATCATTTCTACACTTTTGTAAGTCAAAACTTTATTAATATCCCTATCTCAGCGCATTTAACTTTGTTCTTCCATCATGGAGGAACATTCTAGATTATCATAATGAAAAAGTATGGATTATCAGATCTGCGACAGTAGAAGGCATGTGCACCAAGCTTGGTAACCAAGTGATGCGTTCACAAATCTGAAAGTTATGAGATGATTGAGGTGACTCAGTATGACTCTCGAAAATTGTTGGGGAAACCTGAGTATCTGGAGATACCTACGGAACTTGAAAAGAAAGTGGGTAAACTTGACTGTACCGAACTGCTAGCCCTGCAGACTTTTGATTTTAAACTCTTCTTGCAACCATTCCTAGAACATGCAATCAAAACCTCACAATATTTAACTGAGATCTCCATACATGACACTGATAGGCGTACATGTAATTTCAGTTAAGCCTTAAAAATGGCTGATCCTATGTTTCTCAGGAGTTCCCCCCATCTATTCCGTGGGTTCCTAATAAGGTTCCCCATATTTACTTATCCCTTACATCTTTGCGTACCTATAAAAAAAACTCTAGCTTAAGTAAGAGAATGGGCTTGGCCATCCACACAAACCCATACATTTTTGTGTATTTGATGGGCTTCAGAGAAGATACATCACAGAAAGATATACATGGTCTAAAACAGTCCCGTTCGGTTTCACCTACTAGGCCCTATTTTCCATCTTTACAATTACTATCTCAACAAATCCTACAGCAAAAAAGTAAACATGACGCCATAAGGCGGTCGAAGGAGAAATGGTTAATCGATAACAGGAAACAAAGAAAAATGTAAAACATCTGCAACCCTCTTTCTAGTGTAGTTTATTTCCGTCAATGCATTTCTCGTTTTCCCATTCACTCCAGCGCTCAAAACTACTCCATTCATCACAAAACAACTTAATATATTTATGGTGAAATGGCAACACAACATGAAACATTGGTCATTAGCGTCCTTGCAAACTGCATCCTAGAATATATTCATAAGGAAATGATTGAAATGAGGTTACAGTAGTTCCATCCCAAAACATTCTGTCACTAGAAACTGCTCTACTATGCAGTACGCACGATGCTATTAAATAGTTTTTATTTGAAATACACACACACACACACACACACACACACACACACACACACACACACACACACACACACACACAATCAGTACTTTTCATGTACAGTTGTCAAAATTCTGTATATGCTTTTCCAAGTAAAAAAGTATAGTCATCACATGCAATTTCCCTTGCAGCTTGTGATTAGGAAATTGATCCTCCAAAAACAATGCCCTGTTCCTCAATCTCCCCTAAATAACTCCTAACCTCACAAGCTTAATGATGGTGCACAATCGCATTTTACTCATGTTAATACACTCCCTTGGTATTCATATATACTTAAATTCACTGAACCATTTCTCCAGTTTAGAAACTAGTCAAGTAATCAACTATACTCACTGTTGACCACATTATTACCAATAACCAGCACATCAACCAGACAAATTAAACCACAGCCACAATTCTCAATTCCCTATAATCATCTTAACATCACCAATTCGCAATCATCGATCAAAGAAACACAAAACTCCGCACTTGATTTCCTAAAAAATTAAATTAATTGGACAAAACAACATATTTCGATTCAACATATGAGCTTACCTGAGAGGAGCTAGAAGCAGCGGCGGAGTAACAGCGAGAGGCGAATTGGAACTGCCGGGCAAGCCCTCCTCCGCCGATAACGGTGCCATTGAAGGACGGCGGTTTCGCGACGCCGGCACTGTGCGTTGGCGGAGGTCGCGACGGGAGGTTTTGGGAACCAATGTTGGTGGAGATGATTTCGGTGGCACGAGAGATGGCAGGTCGAGAAGGGGAGGGGTTGAGAGCGGCGAGAGCTGACCTTGTGAGCCTTACGGTGGTGGCGGTGGTTCTGGAGGACGCCATTGGTGAATTCGGAGTGAGAATTAGGGTTTTGATGTTGGTGGAATTTGAGTTTTTTTCAGTTCAGTGTGTGTGCAGAGAGAAAAGGAAGATTGGTGTGGAAGGGAAACTTGGGGAAGAGGAAAGAAGGAAGTCTGTAGAAACTGCTGGAGCTTCTATTCATCATGCGGACGAGTATTATTTATTTTTCGGGTTCCAATTCGGGTCCAAAGTAGATTCTAGTAATAATAGATTAGTTTTTTGTAAAAAAAAAAAAATTTATCTCTTCATAAGGAGGAACGTGGGACTTATGGGTAATTTGCACTTACACCGCCTCCGTTTAGGTTAATCTTCACTTACACCCTTTCTAGTTTGGAAAATTTCACTTACACCCCTCATAACTTTACACCCTAATGTGTATTTACTTTGTTAGTTGGCTGCGTAACTTTCTAAATTCAGTTTTTTGGACAGATTTACCTTTTGAAAATGCTATAAAGGTCAATCGGCCATGAATTTTGTAAATTTTACCTCGAGTTAATTCTTATTTTTACTTGTAATAGATGCACCGTGTTCAAATAGTTTGCATGTGTTAAGAATCTACTGAGCTGGATTGACCTTTGTAACCTTTATAAAGGTAAGTTTGTCCTAAAAACTAATTTTGAGAAGTTACCATAAGAACTAATATAATAAATGCATAGAGAGTGTGTAAGTGACAACATGTTTGGTAGTCATAAGGGGTATAAGTGAAGTTCTCCAAACTATGAAGAGTGTAAGTGGAGATTAACCAAAATTGAGGGGGTGTAGGTGAATTTTACCCAGGACTTATCTACCATTTGTTTTCAGTTACATCCAAATATTGTTAATTGCATCATGAGTACCTCTTTACCTTTCATTCTAAAAAAATGACAGTGTTCTTCTCAAAAAAGAAATGACCATGTTACTTTGAAATCTAGGTTGGGTTGGTATGACTTATTTCTACTTTTATTTCACTTTGGACTTTTAATCTATTTTGAATTCTTCTGAAATGTTTGGTTTGGATTTTGACTTCTGACTCGGTTGTGTAAGACTGAATTCTGAAAAAGGTTAGATTTTGAGCGTTTTTAGACTTTTTTTCTTCTTAAACAATAAAAATGACCTATTTACTTTTTTTTTTTTTTGCATTATCATACTACGACATCCAATTTGACCTACTATTATTTTAATAGTAAAATATAAAAAATGTAAAATGATAGTTTTCACAAACAAAAAAGTGTTGCATCACTAAATTTTTAATGGCATAATTTTTTTTCACCCAACACATGCATCTTTTTTCATCAACTTCTTTTGTTTTTTTCACAGCAATTAAAAATTGACTTACAAGTCCAAAAAGTCATACCAAACACACCACTAATTATGGAGGGTGCTCTATTAAGGACGTGTATGAGTGTATCTTTCACTTCAAGCCCCTAATGAGAAAGATTTAAAGGGATTTGGAAGCTTAAATTTACTCCAAAACTCCAGTGTTTCATTTGGCGTTTGATATGCGGTAGAGTGGTAGACTTTCCCTGAATGCTAATCTTGGGCCAACCCCATAATCCCTATTGTTGCTCTTGTTACCATTAGGTTGAAACACTTATCCACACGTTCCGGGAGTGTTGTGTATGTGTTGCTAATGATGTTTGGAAAGCCATGCTTGTCTACTAATGCAATTTTTTGAATAATTTTCCTCTCCATGATTGAGTTTATTCTCAAATCTCAATGTCATCAAACTCATACTTTGTCTTTTGTTCACGTGACAACAATGGTTTTGTTCTATTTTATTGGAGATTTGGTTAGCCAAGAATGCTAAGGTCTTTCATCACCACCATATGTTTACTCACACTATTATTAATAAAGTACTTGCATATGCACTCTTTGCAAACAAATAAATACATGAGAGAAGAAAAGTTTCTCTATCCATCTGAAGGAGGGGATGCAAGTATTTGTTAAACAACATCTCTCGTATGATTGAAAAATGGCAGTGTCTACTTTTCTGGATATACTGCATACAATGTTTACGAATATCCTTCTTCACTTGTCATTCATCGTTTGCTTTAATGTTTCTTTCCTTGCATCACATCTCTTATCTGATTACTTCTGTAGTAGAGGTTGTGAGTCCGTACCATATGTTTTGTTAAAATTGAGGTTTGTGTGCTGGTGATTAGTTGTGGTTAGACAAACTCCTATCTTTGAGTCTGTTTTGAACTGAAAGAATTTGGTAATTTATGTATTTGATTCATGAACAGCGAGTTTGATGGCAATGGTTCGTTTCCTTGATCTCTTTTTGTCTTCGTCCCTTCACGGACGATTCATCCTCATGAGAAACAAATATATGATCATGACAAAGATAAACTTAGTGAGGATGAACAAGCTTTTGTATCTTTCTGCTCAGAACGGCTCTTGGGGGCTAGGGTTTTTACCCTCAAAGATCATGCGTCGATCTCCAAGTGCAAAAGGGGGGCTAATGTAGATACCCAAACTTTTGACACTATCAATGAGCCATGTGGCACCCCGAATAAGGGACACATGCGCAATTTTTGTGCTCCATACAACACCATAACACACCCTTCGCCTACATGTATGTGAAGGATTGCGAGGCAGGGTCCTTCGCGTATGCACCATATGACAACGGGACTTGGGGGTGCAAGTGGCTTGGAGGCTAGAGTAAGGATTGTTGCATGCGAGGTGTCAGTCTCGCATGCGATCCTCGTATGTTATCCAGAGACCTGCGAACGGACTATCCACGCCCCAAACATTTCCTACATATACGGGCTGCGAGCCCCTCAATTAGGCGGACGTTAGGGCCACGAGAGGTTCCACTATCACCGTGTGTGCTCACCCACGTTCGTCTAATGGTCTACATATATAAAGGGATACGTCTATTCATAAACAGATTCATAACACCGACGACACTTCGGATTGGCGAGCTCAGCTGAAGCTATGACTGACTCCTTTCTGGATAACATATTTGGCCTTGCTCTTGCCCCAAACTTAGTCTCACTCTCAAGACCTCAAACAGGTTGACCATGTATCATTTTTTTATTCTTCTGCTTGCATAACACAAGCAAACACCTCCAGGCGCCCCCTTGTCTACACCACTCCACGATCCTACATAGGACCACGATCCTGAAAACCTTGACCATAATCATTAATCCATTATTGATGTACTCTGGTTAAATATGTAGACATGAAAGATTTATAATACTAAAAGATATAATATTATGTAATTATTAATTATAATTTATTTGACATTAATTTTCGGTAGTGCATAGACGGTATTTAGGTTTCTAAGGATTTGAATTTGATTTATGTGAAATATGTTGTGGTGAATCTGTGTTGGATTGATGAAGACGATGTTTGGGGCTAGGTCTCGAATTTTTCGGTTATGGGTTTGTGCTTGGAAGTAGGTTTGTACTTGGAAGTTGGCCAAGTTTAATGGTGGATGAGTATAATGGGGTCAGATGTTTAAATTGATGGGTACCTGTGGTGTAGTATGGTGGTGTAGAAGGCTGCAATAGGGTTGTTATAACTCATGTTGTTATAGCCAACAATTTGGGGACATCATTTAAACATTTTTAAGAGCAAAAGTGGCAAAAATATATATTGTATGACATGGACCCCATGTGTGTTTATTGGACGGAATTTGACCGAGGTTGTATTTGTCACAAGTTTGTACTGGTGGAGGGGTGATTTGGGATATTTTCCAAACTACAAGGTAATAAATTGATATTTGACCATAACTAAATGGTGGGTAATTTAATCTAACTCTCTTAATGACTAGCACATGACCCGTGCCGTTGGCACTAACAATGTTGTAAGTAAAAATTAAAAAATCTTGCACACAATATTTTACCATATAAAAAAAAAGGTTAAATATTAATGAAAAAACAAAATTTGTGTGGACACAAAATTATATAGTTGAAGACATTGTACATATGTACTTACTTGGAATCCTAACACACATACTGTGACGAGCATACCCTAAACCCTAAAATTATTACAAAATATTTTTAAACCTTGTCAAAAATGTTCAGTGTAATTACTAAACCATAAAATCATGTAAGGTGAACTTTTAACCCAAAAATCATGTAATCTTGAACTCTTAATCATGTAATCCTAACACTTGGATCATAACCCTATATCATACAATTGTGAAGTACTACCTTCAAACTAACTTAGGAACCATTACAATGATCACTACAAATGTTATTCAAACCATGTAAAACCCCTCTAATTAATAAACCATGAATTCCAAAATTCTAAATCCATAAACCCCAAGTCTTGTAATCCCTTAAACCATAGATCATCTATTCTAAATCCTATAATTGTAGTCAATAAACACTTAAACCAACTAAATACCATCAATATGGTTACTAAAAATATAATTCAACCATGTAATACCCCTCTAATCAATAAACCATGAATTCCTAAATCCTAAATCCATAAACCCCAAGTCTTGTAATCCCTTAAACCATAGATCATCTATTCTAAACCCTAAAATTGTAGTTAATAAACACTTAAACCAACTAAATACCATCAATATGATTACTAAAAATGTAATTCAACCATGTGATACCCCTGTAATCAATAAACCATGAATTCCTAAATCCTAAATCCATAATCCATAAACCCGAAGTCATGTACCCCTAAACCCTATATCATGCAACCTAAATCCTCTTTGTAAGACCTCCAAGACTGAGACGAGACAGCTTGTCTCAGTTTTCAGATCCAGATGAGGTTGTTACTCGTCTCAGTATTGGAGGTCTTCCACGTCTTAGTTTTCACTTCAAAAACTGGGACGTGCATGTTCACAATACAGGGACGAGTAACTGCTCGTCTTAATTTGTAGTCATCCTCGTCCCTGTTATTTAAAGGTTCTTACTTGCCTTATCTTGCAAGTCACCAGGTGTCACTGTCCCCACACAATGAACAAATGTGACACCAGTAACCCTAATATTGTAAACAGTAAACCCTAAAATGTTACCTATACCCTTAAATCCGACATTTTCTTTTAGAATATTTAAAATCTTATTATCATATGTTTTTCATATAATTTAACCTAAATCTTTAAAACCCTAACATTGTAAAAAGTAAAACCTAAAACCACTAAGTACATGGGTATCAAAAATATTATTCAATAAATTTTAAACCCCTTAATCATAGATTATCTAACGTAAAAATGTCAGGAATGCCTCGCAGAGATTATTATTACGTTGTATTTGTGGGTCGTCAAACGGGCATATATACCTCTTGGCCAGCATGTCAGGAGTGAACGGCAGGATATAAGAACGCTTTCTATATTAAGTATGCAACGTATGAAGAGGCTGCAAATGCGTGGTTTGAGAACGAGCAACGCCTGCGTGAAATCGACCGTACCAGACAACCAACTTCATACGACGGTCCATCCACTTTTCTAGACGTAGTTGCTCATGCGCCTCAAAAAGCTAACTTGTTCCTTGTTCTCGTGATTGATTTTGTTGTTGGTTTCGGTAGTTGCTATATAATCATGTCGTAGGTATACGTTCGTGTGTTTGTAATTGTTGGTAGTTGTTGTTTGTCCGTTGTTTTCCTATGTAATCAATTTGTATTAATAAAACAAAATTAAAAAACAAAAACCTCATTCAACACCAACAAAAGTTATATCTCATTACAAGTTTTGTACACCAAGTCCACCTACTTACGCACCATCTTGTCTTTCCTCTTACCCTCTCTATCGCAAACTGGAAAGTGAAAAGGAACCATCCAAATTAAAATACAATAATTTTCCTTCATCTGTTTGATCGCCTTTTTGTCTAGTTCAGTCCAACCCCTAATGGGATTACATTCCATAAGGTGCTCCATCATTATGACGACATAGAAGCCCGAATCTTTCTTCATATTTGTTGCATATCTCCATTTATCATGGGGCTTGAAGTAGTGCGTCATCTCTAACCCATTCCTCTTAATTAACAACCTGTTTGGCGCTCTGCATACACCGGACGCTTTTAGTATCTTAGGGAATTCCTTGCGAAGAGCACCAAGGTCCCATTGCCTTTTTCCCATTCCTATCACTGAATCGAAGACTTGAACAACCATATCTTCCACTTCAAGGTAAACGAGCAACCAATGTCCTGCCCCTCCCTTATATGGCATTTTTGAGAACCATGACATGAGCCACTTACGTGCTTTGGCCATCTCTGTCCCATAGTACGACCTACTTCCTTCAAAATAAATAGCCAACTCCTTCTGCCACGCTTCCTCAGTCAAGTTCTTATTCACCCATGTGTGATACCACTTACCGTCGGTAATGGCTATGTCGGTCCTGGCTATGTCGGTCCTGGCTTCGCGACATTCCTTCGAGTACAACCGTCTAAGCACATAAGTCATTTCATCCATTTGACCCCGTCCCAAAGTACATTTATCCGAAAGTAAATAACGGAAGAATTCTCGTCCCAGTACCTTGCAACCACAGTTTAACCCCTGGTAATCTTTGAATGGATCGTCTAGCCAAGCATAGAATGCTTTGCGAAAGTCTGGGCCCCACTTTGTCTTATTCCTCATTTCAAAATCTGGAACATACACACTGGAGAGCAACTTCTTAGGAATACAACCGTCTTGTGCCAGTGCGACCCGATACGGCGTAGTCTCCCAATCAATTCTAGCACGATTACGGCTAAAGTAACGTTCCTGACCATTCTCATAAATAATTGCCATCTCATCCCGGCCGTATATGTCATGTAACTCATTCCCTCTCTTATAATCGTAAAGTGATTGGGGAGACCATCCCTCTTCCAATCTTTCACTTTCAACCGCGTCATACCACGCATCCCAATCCTGAGGTCCAAACTGATCAATCACAATCGCTTCAGGCTCTGGATCTGATTCTTCACGGAGTTCCGAGTAATTATATTTCATCAATTCCTGTGATTCGTCATCGGTGGCTGCATCCTCATCTTCCTCCAACCCACCTGCTTCTGCTGCCATGGACGGTCCTGCTTCAGTTCCTACGATTGGGGGGGTGCTTGGACTTGCCTTGACCCCCCTGCTTCTGTTTCTGTTGTGGGGTTAGCCTCAACTGGATTGGAGCCATCAGTTCCTTCTGTTTCAGTGACTGGGGTTGACTCGATTGTCCTGGAACCCCCTTCCGCTGTTTCTCTAACTGTGGTTGGCTCGATTGGACCGGAACCCCCTGTCGCTGTTTCTGTAACTGTGGTTGGCTCGATTGGACCGGATCCCCCTGTCACTGCTTCTCTAACTGTGGTTGGCTCGATTGGACTGGACCCCCCTTCTGGGTTGGAATCAATGACAGCTTCTCTTTCTATATCCTAACAATAGGATGAATAGATTTATTAGGTCACAATTACCTTACATTACATAAGTTAAACACCGTAAATAAGAACAATATGCGTACCTCGCTAAGGAACCGAATGCCGGACGTTGGGTCTACTCGCACTTCTTCCCAAGCGGTGTGCATATTTTTTACCATCTTGTGTGTTGCTTGTCCCCAAACACCGAGCTGGTTCAGTCGTTCCTTCTCTTTCGTGTCGTGACGCTTGATCTTTTCACGTACACTAGTGCAACCGGTCTTACAATCGTTTTTTAAGGCAACCAATTGTTCCTCTATCTTACCCATCCTACTGCTCATTTCTATCATTTTCTCACTCAAATGGATATAGTTTTCTTTGATAGGAACCAATGCCTCTTCAAAAGCTTTCCGCATTTCCCGCTTCAAGTCTTCTAAGTCAACTCCCACAGTTCTCGAAGGTTCGGGTCGACCGGCAGGTGGAGGTGTTGCAGACACCGAAGGTTGGGTTCTCGGTGGAGATGGAGGTGGGGTTGAGGAAATCACAACTGCACCCTTTCTCCGTCTCGGGACAAGACTAGCATCCTCCTCTTCATCTTCTTCTTCCTCATCAACAAGAGAAAGTTCTTTGCGCCTCTCCGTCTTCTTCTTATTCTTCTTGGACTGTGGGCCAAGCTCGTCCTCGTTAACTGTGTTTTTCTCCTTCTTCTTCTGGGGCCCGACACCATCATCCTTTGCAACATACTTCTTCCTCCTCCTCTTCTGCGGCGTATACGAAGCCACTACCTCCTCCGGTTGCACTCCCTCAAATTTGTAGCTGGGTGTGAATTTCTGATTAAAACTCATGTCATCCTCAAGCACTGTCCTCTTCTCGAACAGAGCAGTCCACCTGGGGTGAAGTGGTTGGTCGGGGTGAGTCCTCCTGTACTCAATGAAGCTAATCCAGTAGTGTTGTTCTTCTCTTCCTCCGTTCGGACGAGGGTAGGATTAACAAACTTTATCTCACTCCAACATTCCGCTGCTTCTTCCAAGCCCAATGCGCATCCTCTCCACGTCCAATTAGCCAAGCGCGACAACTTCCTTTCCTTACCTGCCCTCGGTTTTCCCAGCTGATCACCAAGGTGGGGTATGGCCTCGCAAATCCATGCCAGAATATGTGCGGAAAGTTCAACATGTTGTACTTCCGGCGACCGTGGCCATCCATACCTTTAGTCCAAGCCTCCTCATCCACTTGCTCAGCGAAACCTGGCCACAAGTACCTGCCCCATCCGAATTTGTTTGCCCATTCAAAATCCGAAAGCAGGCCAAACGATGTCATGGATATTGTGTCCGCATTGGTTTTCACAAACGTCATTCGTCCAATCAGGCATACCATTAGCAGTCTCGCATAATCAAATTTCTCCTCCTCGATCAAATCTTTAATTTTGGGCTTCAGGCCATGCAAAACCTTTTCAATCTCCGATACATTGATGTTGTTACCGAGTCTGTGATGAGGTAAATACTTTGCAGCCCACCCGTATGCATGCTCTTTATCACCATAACCAATTGTTTCGTTGAAGCTCAACCCCGAAACTAAACAAAACTTCTGCAATCCAAACTGAACTGGCATGTTGTTAATGTAGAACCAAAACTCATGATCTTTTTTCTCCGTGTTCATCTTTGCGTGCATGACAAGATTCACAATCATACTGAGAAAGGTAACGTTGCTCGCGCAATGGATGTCCAACAAAAACTTCAGCTGTGGGAGCCTTTCTTCAACCAATTGCTGAACCTCAGGGCAGACGTATTGCAAACTCTGCTTGTACCCTTTCAAGGCTACCCTCGTAGTGATGTTTCCTTTCTCGAATTTAATCTGGCACAATGGAAGCGGTACATCTCCCAACTTCTCGTTGAACTCCGAAACCTTGATTATTTCCTTCTACAATTCAAATTAAACTTTCATTAATAATGTCAGATTAATAATGAAATACTTCAAAGTATTTATAATGGTCTGTTACTTAAAAGTTTATAAGTTTTTTAATTATTATAAGTGTTACTGAATTTTTTTTGAGGGTATAAGTATTACTGAATTTAGATTCGGTATAAGTGTGTCACATTTTTTATTTTACGTGAAGTGTTGATGGGAGATCCTTTACTGTTCAAGTCTACACAGATAAATAATTTTAAGTGTTAAAGTTGAAGGACTGTTCTAAGTCTGGAATCAATGGGTTTTTTTTCATCTTCTAACTGCTGGGACGAGCAGTATAAACTTGATATACTGAGACGAGCATGTTGCTCGTCTCAGTATAAGCTTGTCTCTACCGAGACGAGAATATTGCTCGTCCCAGTATAAACTGGTCTTAACTGAGACGAGAGTCATGCTCGTCTCAGTATAAGCTGGCTTATACAGAGAGGAGCGTGAAGTTCTCGTCTCAAGACGAGTAAACTGCTCCTCGGCAGGGTCTTGCTTTCTCCTCGTTCCAGTTTTATAGGTTCTCGTCTCAGTATTCATCTCGTGATACTGAGACGAGAACTACTCGTACGAGTTCCACGATCTAGAACAGGTCATCGTCAGAGTTCTAGATCTGGATATCGTCGGAGTTCTTGATTTGGTGGAATTATGATCAAATTTTACAGGTGACAAGATATTCAAACATTTGATTTTCCTTTGATTCAAGCATCAATTACAAACATGTACATGGAATCATCAAGTAAGTTACACAATTGAGAAAGGGGATATTTGAAAAGGCAAACCTCTTCGTCGACGGTGGGTGTCTCAGTGGCAACGGGGTTGGGAAGGGGTAAGAGGGCGGCCGGAGCGGAGGAAGAAGAAGAAACAGTGGAAGCCATGGGTACAGTTGCAGCGAGCGACGGTGAGTGAGTTGCAGATAAGAGAGAGAGAGGGTGAGTTGCAGTTGCACTTGGAGTGAATTCGAGGGGGTGGATGATGATGTGTATAGGTTTGTTTTATTAATTTGCCTGATTAAGTATTAATTTTAGTTGATTAAATTGTGTAACCCCGCGTGGGTTACACACGCCAAACATAAGTGAGAGACGGGTATTTTTCAAAGACCAATTCACCAGACGGGTAGGACGCCAATTCTTTCGAAGAACCCACTGTGAAAATTTCGTTCTCCCTAATCCACATACCATGCCCAAAAATTTACTTAGAGCATCTCCAACCATTATCTCCATTTTTTCCTCCATTCTCCATTTAGAAAAAAATGGAGCAGCCTCCAACCATTCTACCTCCATTTCTCTATTTTTGGAGGAAGAATGGAGATTTAGTCTCCAACCAATACAACCAAATTTTACTCCAAATCATAAAATAATATATATCTCCATTTCTCCATTTATGGAGAATGGAAATTTCAGTCTCCAATGATTAACACCAAAGTTCCTTAAAAAAATTATTAATGCTGTTTCAACATAAATTTTAGCAATTTAATTTCAATACGATAATCTAAATTACAAATTTAATTAAAGCATACATCAAATGATTAAAATTTCACACAATACATCACATTCACCACCATTTTCTGTTTGATCACACATATCCCACAAGTGTGCAAGGATTCTTCTTCGTAGTGCATTCTCTCATGGTTCAAACTACAGATGCGACTTCCTAGGTGGAGGAAGTTCGAAATAAATTATCATTTCATGTGCTTTCTTAGAATCGTTTTCGATGTTTTTAGTTTTAACCATGTATTTCATTTTCATGTAATGTCTTTATGTTTTGTTTGTAATATTTTTATTTGTAATATTTGTATGTGTTCATTTTTTGTATTAATGTTCTGTCGGAAAATGTTAATTTTAATTTTTATTTATAAGTTAATAGAATGAATATAAACTTACATTATTATTTTTCATTCGTAATAGTTAACAATTGTCAGTATATCATACTAATATCAAGAATATATGTTTTATGTTACTAATATACACAATTAGAGTTAAATTATTCATTTTACATGCTAATCGATGAAATAGAGATGAATCTCCATTCTCCATTTTTTCCTCCATAATTGGAGGAAAAAATGGAGAATGGAGATTTTTTTGGAGAAATGGAGGATGGTTGGAGATGAACATCTCCACCTCCAAATAAATGGAGAAAAAATAGAGAATGGAGAAATGGAGATTTTTTAGTCAAACATGGTTGGAGGCCTAAAAAAAATCTCCATTTTTTTGGAGAAATAGAGAAATGGAGATTTGAGGTTGGAGACTAAAATCTTCAAAAAAATTACCAAATATGAAGAAATGGAGGATGGTTAGAGATGCTCTTAGCAGCTATAGGGAGATGGGTGAGCATACAAGGTTGGGTATCAAAATGAAGAAGGGGAATTTAGGGGCTTAAATTGGCGGCGATACAGGCAGAGCCTTTGCCGCTGTTCGGGTTCACCGGAAAGAGAGGACAGCGGGGGAGAGTGGCGTCGGCGATTCCAGGGTCAGGGCAGACCTTAGGCCTCTTTGAGGGCGTACAAAGGGAATTACAGATCACCCACCAAGAGAGACCGCCAACAGCGAGACTCGAACCCAAGCCTTGGTCTAGCGAGGAGACGAGCCTTACCAGCTCAACCAGCTCTCATTGGCTTTATTGAGCTTTGGATATATAATAGATTAGAGGAATGGATTCCGTGTAGCCATCTTAATTAATTCTATATGCCTATAAGATGCTTGCTGAGTTGATTTTGCTGGAATACAGAAGTTATGTCGAGGGGTCTTGAAATTTCCTGATTTCTCATGGTTTCTCTCGCATTATGTGGATGTACAGAACAATAGTACATGACTGGTACACTAGAACAGTTTTTTGTAGATCCTTATGTTCTTGACTTCGTGATATGGTTCCAAGCTCTCTTGTTATTGAATATGACAAAGCTAGAATATTGTTTGATCACGGCTGAAATTTTTCTTACTCAATTATCTGTGACAGCTATATCAATGTGGAGACAAGTATTACCTTGAAATCCATTTGTGGAACCCTCAATGTGAGAATTAACATTAATAAGATGTTAATTCTTATTAACAACACACATAATACTCTAGTATGTTGCCTCAGTCTTTTAACAAAAGAAACGGGAGCAAGCATGTTGACCGTGTGGTGTAACTTGGAAAGAAAAGATGCCAATAAAATATAAGCAGTAGAAGTTTTGGTGTGATAAAAATACTGTGCAATGGTTATTAATCCGTAGACGTGCCTCTAAACATAATCAGGAGTTGAAGAAAAATGAGAGATGGAGACCAAGGAGAATACAGGTAGACCCATAGAGGTGATCAACTGTTTCTTTCAGGATATGCATGAAAGACAAACAATAGGAGGATTATAAGCCATGAAGCCATCTCAATTAGATAGTAGAATGGCAATTTGGCAGGTTCGGGTGATATCAGTAGATCCAACCTGGACCGAATCACCAGGTCTGAAATTTGCTTACCCATTCATACCCAAACTCACACCCTCCAGCACTACCTACGGATACAATGCTTCCTCTACTTTGAATTGGAACCTTGTAGTACATCACGGTAGACAATAATTGATAGTAGGCTATAAGTTTATAACACAAACATATATCCTAAGTTGGGCAAGATCAAATTTCCGGGAGAAAGCTCACAATCCAAAGGACACAAGAAATTTGAGATGGAGAGGCTGTAACACATAATCCAATCATGATTTTCTGATCTTGATTTGCAAAAAAATAAATTAACAAGAACTACTGTTAACCCAGTAGTAACAGAATTGAAACGATTGAGGCGTATATTTCTTGAGTCACCGCACCTAAGAAGCACGGTACGGATATGGATATTGGATACGATACAGAAACGGACACGGCATATGTCATTTTCTAAAAAATGAGGATACGACACGGCTCCTTATATGTCAACATTGTTATTATTATTATTATTATTATTATTATTATGTATTATATATTTGAATTTTTGTACTAAGAGATGATAAAATATTGGTTCCAACCTCTTTATATTTATATAGCTTAAATATCACAGAAAGCATATGTTAAGTATAAGAATGAGAAGAGAAAGAGGAGTAGCTTAGGTGGGTACGAGTTTGATGAGTTGTGTCTGGGAATTTTCTTGAAGTTGTCGCTTGTGAGAACTTAAAACCTCACTTTTGAACTTTTCGTTCAAAAGACACCCTTTATGTATTGAGCCATCAATTAATCAAATATATCGTATCTAATTTAGCTTAGTTATATTTTAACCCTTAAAGTTCAAATATCTCATAAACAACCCATGTGAAAATCTAATAAACAATTAGGGGCAATTGTCGTCTCTCATTAAGTGTCCCTAAAGTGTCTCCCAAGTGTCCTCCAAGTGTCTAGTCTAATAAAATTCTTTAAAAACTCCGACTCGCCAGCCGGAGTGTCTGACATGTATTATGGAGAATGGTACGAGTGTCCGAGTATCCCAAGTGTCCGATACGGATACGGCCCCTTTTTTGGAGTGTCCATGCTTCCTAGCACCGTACAAACAACAAGAAATGAATTTTCTGATCTTGCCGGAGACAGATCTCATCACCGGTGATTGCCGGGTCTCAGACGTCGCTTGGAAGAGAGCAAGTGGAGAGCGAGCAAGTAGAGAACGTGTGGGCACTAAAAGAAAGTTGCATGCTGAAGTGGGAGAGTGATTGCTCGAATCGTGCGCTTTAATGGCCTAAGAAAGGGAGGCAAGGTGGGAGAGTCAGAGAGTGAGAGTGTGAAAATGAGACCCTTACCATACCGTGAGTCCATGACCTGCTTGTTCATATACAAACCCTACTGGAACCCTACAATAACTTGCATATATTCGAACTTTGTTGTGACAACCTGATAACAGTGATCAGTAAGTGTCTGGTTGCGTCTAGATCCGCATGAGAATCCCGAACGATTCCAGAGTATGTTATGAGTGGCCCTTTGTAATTGGTTATGTGAAGCAAGATAGATGTCCCAACAGAGTTTCAGTCTTTCATACACCTTAAAAATGCTCGAACAAGTAATTCAACCTATATTCTTACGAAATTTTATCACAAATCGATGTTGTTGACCCTCAGAAAGTGAGAATGTATCTTCTGACTTGCTTAATTCACAAAAACAATTTCAGTTCAGGAAATCTAAAAGCGCTCAATGGCACTTCTTCGGTAGGAAGTATTAATTTTTTTTAATAGATATGATGTGCAATGTTTGAGAAGTAAATGGCTGATGCATGACATCAATGTCAAGCTATAGGGGTAATTTGCATTTTGAGAAGTCAGAGATGCAATAGCCTCTAGCATTCACGGGTGCGGTCTGGTTGAAGGACATATATTAAACCAAATCAATGATTGCAAGTTTGCAAAAATAAAAGGGCAAATGACACAAACCATCCCCGTGGCTACTACGATGTGGTTTGGATAGTACCCCAAACCACCCTTGTAACTAATGGCAGCTAACAGACGCAAAGTGCTGATTTTGCCGTCATTGGGTACCAAAATTTACAACACATTTTAATCAGAGAAAAATTGCATTATCTCTCTCTCTCTCTTGTCCCTGCTGCCTCTTCTTCTTGCCACAACCTTCGACGACTCCACCTCCACTACCCTCTTTGCCTCCTGAACCACCACCTATTCTATAGCCAGCGAACCCAATCCATGAAGCGCCTACACCTCTGTTAATCCGGCGACTTGAACCGACCCAGCCTAGAGCAGTCACCTCCTCTTTCCTCTATTTTTTATGGCCTCCCCACCAGCACAAACCCACCACGCATCACACAGATCTGAACACCAGTCTACCCAATCTAAACCACCGAACAAATCGAATCCTAATCCACCCAAGTCGAACCCTAACCAACCCAGATTGAACCCAGAAACCTCAACTATCACCCTAGTAGTGATTCTTAGGTGTGGGTGCTCATTTAGGGTTCTAATTGGGCCTTACATGCTGAGTCTTTCTTGACCACTCTCTTCGATAACTGAGTCAACTACACAAAATTTGTGGTTATTAGATCCGGTTATGCATATAGATAGTCACCTGAGGGTTTAAAAAAAAAGAAGTTTGCGTCGATTTTGAGACCAAACTCATACGACGCAGATCGATCCACCTACGCCTCACTCAAATCAAACCCTATAAATTTCATTTCTTGTGCTTGGAACCCATAATATATCATAGTTTTTTCAAATTAGACATAGCTTTCGGGTAAGAAGCACTGGATTCAGAGGTCGCAGAAAAACTTCGATGCCAGAACACCTAAGGTGCACTGAAGTCTAGGTTAGAGAAAAATCGAAGCTGTTCTTCTTTTCCTTGATTGGCTTGTACTAGTCATTATAGACAATTTCCCTTGATATGGATAGGTGCCGCAACCTAAATATCATTTTGTCCTAGTTGAAGTTTTAGTATTGTAGTTCAGTTTTGTCAGTCTCGAACTGTTTTGATCGAGTAAATTGGAGTACTGGGTCTTGGACTTCGAATGTTTTATTTGAATTTTTCTAGTACTGGGTGATATGGTTATTAGATTGAATTGCTGCTAATTTGTTGAGCAAGATGTTGTGGAAAATGTTGTGTTTTCTGTATTTGGTGGCGGCGGCGGCAATAGTGAGGGTGATAGTTGGGTTGGTTCATTTAGTTATTTAGTCAAAATTTAGGGGTAAAGATATCATTCAAACAGTCCCAAGGATGTTTTGTCCTAAATTTGCTGCTAGTGGCGGTCTCCACTGGTTCAACCAACGGAATGCAAAAGAAGGGTGCTAACTGTCGCATGTTTCGATTAACGGAGGGGTGGTTTGGGGTATTATCCAAACCACATGGTAGTGACCTGGTAATTTGCCATACTTCGGGTGGTTTTTTTCATTTACCCAAGCCCAACTAGACCACTACATGTAAGAAACCAGCCGAGCTCTGCTCTAACGGGTTGTTTGGTTAAGTTGATTTGCAAAATTTACGTTCAATTCCAGGAACTGACATCCAGTTGTTGGGAGGTGACACACAGGACTACATATGAATAATTTACACACGCATGCAGGTTGGGTCAATGATTTAAGGTACAGCCATTAACTAACCCACCTTGGCGGTTCAAAGAACCAAAAACAAACAAATTAGCCAAATATGGGTTGACTTGGTTTGGCTAGTGAGGTTCTGGTGTTTACTGTGTTGCTTGCATATCTTAAAGTTGTTGTTTCGTCAAGGCCAGTGTGGTGAGCGCCTTTGTGGGATTGTATGGCTATTGCAGTTGCATTTTGTTTGAGGGTAGGTTCATGTTACTGAATTTATGTCGTGTTTGCTGTTTGCCTCATTGCTTTTCTGCCCCAATTTATCTTGCTTTTCTCATTAATTGCATTTATCAAGTGTTCCAAGCTTGAAGCTGTGTTATGTCATAAGAAGTCTTCTGCGAATTTATCTTAACCGCAAAATGTAACTGCTTCAACATTTGAATCTGGTGTTGTAATACAAAGTTTGATTCAGTTCTTGGTTCAAAGTAACTGATTAACTGAAGCAATACCCCCAGAGAACACATGTTACTTCTCATTTTTGTTTGTAGATGATTTATTAGGGGTGTTTCGGTATTACACTAAGCAAACTTCTCTTTTGCAGCAAATACTTGAGAATTTCAATTCTCCCTAATTCACCAGTGGTCTTGTGGTATATGAAGGTTGAAGAAATCTTCCGTGAGTATTTTATTCATTATCGACCCATTTAAATAGTAATTACAACACTAATTACAAATCAGTCCAAAACTAGTAATTACAAAGTAGTCCTACAACTATTACGCCCCCGCAGTCGAAACTGTAGGCGTGCCAACACTGAGACTGGAACGGAAGCGCTGGAACAAGGGTCGAGGAAGACCTTTGGTGAATATGTCGGCGTACTGGTAATCGGCTGGAATGTGCAACACGCGAAGCTGACTTAAACGAACCTTCTCACGAACGAAGTGGAGATCAATCTCAACATGCTTAGTGCGCTGATGCTGAACAGGATTACCGGAGAGATAGACAGTATTGCCGTCACGCGCTCTTGGCCTATCCGTCAGCTGGATGTCAAGAACGCTTTTCTACATGGTGATCTCTCTGAGACGGTCTACATGCATCAGCCCCCTGGCTACCGCGACACACGCCATCGTGACTTCGTTTGCCGGTTGCGCAAATCCTTATACGGTCTGAAGCAGGCTCCTCGTGCTTGGTTGGTAGTCCTACAACTATTAGTATAATGGTACTGATGAGGTTGTGGATGTAAATTCAAATACCCCTAAGGGGAATTCTTGTAGGTACTAGGTACCATGCACTGACCCTCCAATAAGAGGCCGATGTGTACTTGATTTGCTCATCTCTGGTGGCTTGTGGCAGTGCTAGAGGGACGGACAAGTAGGGTGGTGGCTGTCTCTCCACCTTTTGCTTCAAGATGCAATATCCAATAAAGATATTTATTATACATTTAATAATAAAAGGTACAAGGTTGACAAATGCAATTAAATTTTATTATAAGTTTTTAGACAAACAGTTTTCAGATTATAAATTTAATTCTAATAGTCGAGATTATTTTCATCAGATTATTGAGATTTTAAGCCGAAACAAACTCTGAAAAGCAAAACAAAACAAAGATGAGGATATTTTAGTAATTAACCCCCCTGCTATATTATGCCTCAGCAGATAGGACCACCATGGCAAAGGCTCATAAGCTACAAGAAGGGCCTGCAACCCACAAATTAGTCATCAAAATCATATCATAGGAGGCATATATGGCTTCCATCCTTATTTCCTCATCAAAATCTCTCCGTCACATACCCAAATCCAAAATCCCCCCAAGGAAAGAATACACTCTCTCTCTCTCTCTCTCTCTCCTCTCATCTGTCTCTCTAATGGCCCAGCTGTACCAAAGTTGTGTATGTTTTGAGAAAAAGAAAAAAACAACAAACATGGGAAGAGATAGAGATAGAGATCCCAAGGAAAGGAAGCGCCTTGGTTACCATTCTACTGTCTTCTCCCACCACTTTTGCCACAATTGCCCCTCCTCTTTGACGGTTTCGACATTCCTTCCTTCATTCAATCAAAGCTCTTTTATAAAGACACAAATTACAGAGCATCCCCCTATCTCTCTCTTCATCGGTTCATGGCTCTCTCTTGAAACCCAGATCGTTTTCTTCCCTGTTTTGATCTGGGTTTGCGTTTTCTTGTACAAAGCTGAGATTTTTCGTGGTGGGTATGAGGTGTTGAGCCGTTTTTGATCTGGGTTTGGCGTGTTTCTTCAAGAAGATGGAAGGGGCTTTCTTGAACCCTCGCCGAGCTCAATTCCAATCTCATGGTGCTGATGGAGGAGTTAGGGTTGCAAAAGATCATCAGACCTTGTTACAAGACTATCTGCAATTACAGAAGGTCAGTCTCTGTAAGTTTGATGATTTCTATCTAGGGTTTGCATTAGGATTGTGAATTTTGGATATGTTTGATGAATTCTATCTAGGGTTTGTATTAGGATTCTTGAAATTTGGATTGGATTGGATGTAATCTCAGTTTGTTTGGACAATTTAGGGTAGATTCTGACCAACATTGTTGCCAATTTGGTTCAGGAACTTGTTGCTAAAAGGAGGAAATTGAAGGCAGCAAAGCAAAAGAGAGATACACTCTTCCATGAAGTCAGGTACATGGCACTTGTAATCTAATCTTTTTATTTTGATCAATCTTCCATAAGAGTTGCTACTGTCTGTTTGGGGGATTTTTTTGTTAAATTGTTGGTTGTTCTTGTACCAATGAATTCTAGGTTTCTGAGGCGAAGGTACCGATACCTAGTGGAATCCAGGTCTCGCGACCTCCAACTTAAGGAAGATGTTAACCCACAAATTCCAAATGTTCCTGAAAAGATTGTCGCGAAGAAAAAGAAATCAGTTGTTAAGGATACTACATTGTCGAATCGAGCTTCTCTTTTGGTTTCAAATCTGCTTACAGTGAGTACTTAATCAATAAACGTCGTTCTTGGAGTACAGGTAGGTCTTAAGAAAATGTGAATCTTGAAACAGATGTTTATTCATATGTTTGTGTTCCTCTGGTGTTTCAGACGATTGAAGAAAGGGAAGCAGAAGAGAGAGTTCAAATGGGGCAGGAGCTAATGAAAGCGACACAGAAGAAGAGAAAATCGTTAGTGACTGGTGATGAAAGACCGAGCAAGAGGAAAATCTCGTTGCATGATCGGATACAATTGAAGGTCTAGATGTGTTTTTTTACCCCCTTTTGAAGAAAAAAAAGGCTTTTTTCTGTTGGTAGTACAAATCGGTATATCTGAGTTATACATCTTTTTTGTGGTAGAGTTGTTAGGGTGTCTTCTTGGATGCCTTTCTCTTGTGTTGGGGTTATCTGAAGTGCAAAGAGTTATGATTTTCTGATACATACAAGAACATGGTTGAAAAGCTTTTTCAATGTGTCAAAACAAGGGTTTACTTTTTGCTTCTGCTGCTACTTCCTTGGATGCTGGTTTTAGCCAATCTGGTAGGGCATTTTCTCTTGCGACTAGGTCGGTTAAGACATACTATGAAACAACTCGAGTGTCTTGGTGTGACACTCGTGGACACATGGAAACAAGCTAAGTCAATTTGTTTGGGCAATCCAAGTATCTTGGGCAATTCCAACCTCATTTGCGGACACCACCGAAAGAAACTTTGTGGACACACTTTAGATCCTTCTCTTGTCATAAGTGCGGTATCTAACTTGAAGTTCTGTTCCCGGTTAATTAATAGTTAGTGTTCGGTCAATTTTTCCTATTTTGAGGACGGTATCAGCTTTCTGAGTTCTAACTGTAGTACTAAAGTTTGGGATGATGCTAGTGAAACGTATAGCATTTAGATATATAATTGGTTTCACTTCCTAGAGCTGTCAAGTGGGTCGGCGGAGTGCCAAACCGGACCGAACTGGCCGTGTGAGCAATGAACCGGACCGAACTGGGACCAGTGTGGCTCAAGACCGGCCCAGGACTGAGTATGTTAGTTGTCTGGGCCGGTCTGAGATTTTATGGACCGCGAGATCGGCCCGAACAGCCCCTGTAATGACCAAGACCGGACTGACTGGACCGTAACTGCCCCAGGACTGGCCCAGAACTGGTCCAGGACCGACCCACATTATATATGTATAAATAAATGTTACAAGTTTCTTACAAGTTACAAAAAGAGCTGATAGGAAATAAATTATCAATCTTCACAAGTTTTTTTTTTTTTTTTTTTTTTTTTTTTTTTTTTTTCAGCCAACAAGTAAAAGAGCTAAAAAAATAAAAATTAAAAACCTACCGGTTGGCCTTGTTATAGAGGTCCGGTCTTGTGGACTGAGCCGATTTCAATATTTGAACCAAACTGAAACCAGTCCGGCTAACTCCAGGCCCGAACCGAACTAGGATCGGTGCTCCTCAGTCAGCCAGGCTGGTAAACCGATTAACCGCTCATTTCTTAACCTATGAATAGAGTTGTCAAACGAGCGGGTGAGCCCGTTTATAAACAGGTTAAAGCACAAATGGTTCAACCTGTCTAACCCATTTAACATCCTTTGAATGGATTGGTTGTTATGCCTGCCCGTATAGTCCAACTGGAATTGGGACTTGCTACAAAAAGGCACCACCACCAGAATCAGTGCCCCCACCATTGCTCAAATTGAACTGACCAAAAACTAACCATTAAAACTAGGGGTGCACACATATCCGTCAATGCGCACCGATCCGCAAATCCGTCCGATCCGTGACGGATTGGGTCCGGACCGATCCGTGACGGATCGGACTAGGATCAAGAAATATAAATCCGATCTGTCCGTTCGATCCGTTTATATTTATTATTATGTTATTTTTACTAATTTGATCAATATGAGTTGTTTTAATGCTAACTTTAACTTTGTAATGTCATTACTTATCAATATTGTGTTGAATAATTTTGATTTTTGATGATATAAAGAGGAAGATATTTCATATGTTAACTAAAAATTATTCGAAATGATAATTGTATATTGTGTTTACTTTGTTAGTTGAACATAGTCGAAAATATTTGAAATATTTACGATCCGCGAAACCGTTGATCCGATTGGATCCGATCCATAAACCGGCGGATCGGATTAACTTAATCTCAATCCGGACCGATCCGTGTGCACCCCTAATTAAAACTGAGAAATCAAAGCCAAATGTTAAAGCCTATCTCCATTACAACCACCATCACTACAGTCTACTGGCATGCCACCACCACCTCC
Source organism: Linanthus parryae (assembly GCA_023055425.1). NCBI lineage: Eukaryota > Viridiplantae > Streptophyta > Magnoliopsida > Ericales > Polemoniaceae > Linanthus > Linanthus parryae. Next base: position 133,318,420 of record JALGPY010000001.1, read on the forward strand.
ATCACCAGCATAACTATCCTTAGATCCTTGCCACTACCACCACCAGCTCCATCTCTACCTACAGATCCAACCATGTTACCGTCACCAGAAAAACCACAACAATACTTTCATATCACCATCACCCCCCCCCCCCCCCTTCAAGTTCGAATATGGATATTCTTCCCACCAGAAGACAGAAACCCAACAAATCGCCCACTCGGTCTGCACCCAGACAAATCAAACTATGAATTCAGCAACAGAGATGATGGAACTGAAGTTCACAATTTCTAATCTCTCTTTTTTTGTTGCTTTTCACTCACGACGGTATAAGAGACAGTTCAGTAGTGATTTATTTCATAAAACATGTAATTCAAAATTAAAATTAATAATGACAAATTCGAAGGAGACATGTTGGTTCCCCTCCTCCTCCTCTTAATATGCGGGTTCAATAGACGAGCAATATTAACTCATTTATTTAAATGAGCAGGTTTGAACCAAGTTAAATGTGATGGGCACAGGTGGGCTATGAACTACTACTAGCTCTTATTGCAATTTCAAGAGTGCTATTTTCTGTAAGGCTAGGAGACGGTTGTTTGGAGTAGCTCCATATGCTCATTGTTCCTGAAACATGCACGACTCGGTATTTTTGTTTTCGTGAATGTTCTGTTGGCATCATCCTTTGACACAGTAGCCATATGACTAATATGATAAAATCAAACACGATAGGTGTGTTTTATGATGCAGATGTTCAGAACCACAGTGAGCTGTAGAGCGACATACATAAAAGCTAGTATAAAAGTTGTTGAAATCGAGTGATCACCAACGCATGCCTTCTCCGATCATTGAGGGAGTTGGCTGTGCCGTGGGATTTTTGATCTGAGTCCTACAGGCCAGCTTGCGCTCACTTCGACTAAATTCACGGATGCCCGAAAATTATTGGTCGCCGTGGAATTTTGGATATACCGGGACCAATTTGTGCGCACTTCGACTAAATTCACAATACCCCAAGAATTATTGATTGCCATGAGAGTTTCTCTCCCAGCTTCTGACTAAGTACCTACTTGATATGTACTGCAGTAAATGTCTGACACACAAATGTGGTTATGCGTCTGACCATGATATTGACATTGTTCACAAACATGGCACTCACAGGTGGTTGTTCAGGATTCCAGTGTCCAAGATTGAGATCATTACCTTTTAGCCTTGTTTGGGTGGTATAAGGAGGTATGTATATGGGCAATTATACATGTTGTCTCATGTACCGCGTTTGTGTACTGCATAAGCAACATGTTCACATTTAACCATGGACACATCTTTCTTATACTTTACCCAAACAAGCGTTAAGGTTAGAACTCCACCAACAGGCTCATTTTCGTGAACTGCGGTATTTCTCAATCTTCATACAGGAGACTCTCTAGTCTCTAGTCTATGTCATCATACAAACACTAAATGTTTTTCAAATAACAAAACTACTATCAAATATCAAAACCAAATTTGTCTGAAAATAAGGATATGATAAATGCAATTGTCTTAAACATGTATGAGAGCCCTTTGAATTCAGGCTCATGTTCCAAGTTCACAAACCATCAAAATAAAATTTAATTAAAGCAGGTATAGATATTATAGAGAAATCTAGAGATGAGATGGGAAGAAAAAAGCTCTAGAAGAAGAAGATTAAGCAATTCACGCGCTCCCATTCACAACGGTCCCATCCCTTTCTCATCAGCATCATCACTTTTTCTGCTCAGCAGCATCAGTCACCTTTCCTTCTGTTTCTCCACTCATCTTGTTCCCATCGCCGCCAAACCTAGCATTATTAGGCGTTCTCTTTATAGTAATGAGACCACCGCCATTTTAAGCAAATTATCCCTGTGTGTCCTCCTAGCGCAATGTACATCCATCGACGACTTGTTCACAGTCCCAATGCTACAGATCACGCACCAGCACTTGAAATAATTCCTAAAATCAGCCGGCATCTCTTTTTCACTCTCCTCCTCCTCCTCCTCCTCATCATCATCATCAACATCGACGTTCACCATTTTAGAATCCTCAGCGGTGACTCCATTGAGTATTTCCAATAAACCCTTGTTCTTCTGATTTGCCTTCTCATTGTTAATAGTTTGAAAAATCTGTTCACTTGAGTTTCCAGGCATTTTCTTCTGGGAATGGCCTCCTGCATCATCACCACTGGCTGATGTGCTGCTGCCCCCTGTGGAGAGAGCATGTTCCTTTGACTCCTTTGACTTGTGCTTCTTCCCATTGAGATGCTCCACAAGACCTCGCTCGCAGGTGGCGGTTACCTGGCATAGTCTACACTTGTACTCCACATTCGGGTTTCTGTTTGCGTTGTTGTCTGCAAAAAGGGGGTTGTTGTCAGCACCTTTAGTTATTAGGGTTTCGAATTTGCGCTTGGCAGGAGCAACAGTAGTAGCCATATGAGTAGTAGGCTTAGCCTGCATCGAATAAATAACCACTATCAACGACGACAAGAAGAAAAAAGTATAGCAACCTAATACTACAAATTAGAGTAATTACAACTTATTCAAATGGAGATTTACCAGTAATTGAATTGGGATAAGAGGGAGAATGTTGCACCTAATTCTAATTCATTGCCAATGCATTTCGTTTCTATTACTTAGAGAAACTTATCACAGTAATGCCAGAGAAGAGACTTATATCATGAAGAATCACGAGCGAAAGAAATCTATTCTCACTAGAAGGTTTCTGATAAAATGCATTACAAGGAGAAAGGGAAGAACCACATAAGATTGACCGTGTGGTATAGGCAAAAGAAAATAAGAAGCTAAGTTTCACACAAGCTTATGTAGGCAACTCAGGATCAATTGCTCCCATATTAAATAACTCCACATAATTCTAGAAGATCATTTCCTTGATTACGTGTAGCTGTGTCAGTGTCAGTGTCATTGTGTGTGTCCTAGGTATGGGCATGGTCAAATGATCTTGGATAATGGACACTATAAACCAATTTAAATAACTTGTTGGGTATTCAAAACTCACCAATATTATAACTTATCCCTTGTCAATCGCTAAGATTCAAACACGTTTACGTAATGTTGCTCATGATTAATTGATCTTCTAACCAGTATAATTGAAGGAATAAACGACAACACAACGACAAAAAACCATTCATGAGTCTTCTTTCATGATTGTATGATTGTTATTTTGTTTTTGTCACAGTCTAACGACTTTGACCGTTTCCAAGAGAATGGTATCAATCTGTATTAAATAAAAAAAAGATTCTAGAAGATCCTTCCTTTTCATTACTTGTAGACGTTCAGTGTCGGCGTGTGTAAGAATATGACAAACAAATTAAAAAATGTAAAGACAGTAAGTCAATTTAAAAAAAATGGGTTTTCAAGACTCGTCATTAGTATTACTTGTCGTTTTCTAAATGCTAATATGCAAACAAGTGTAGTTAGGCCGCTTAAGATCAATTGCTCTCATCAAATAATCCGATATAATTCTATAAGATCCCTACCTTTCATCACATGCAGTTATGTCAGCGTCAGTGTGTGTCCTACGTATGGGACATAACCAAACAATCTTGGAAAATGAAGACTATAAGCCAATTTTAATAATTATTTTCAAGATTCACCAATAGTACAACTTGTCATTTGCGAACCGCGAAGATTCAAACCAGCACATGATCAATCTTCTAATCGCTACGTGTAGAGGATAAACAACAACATAAGATTTCACAAGTTTTCTATCATGATTGTTTTTTTTTTTTTTTTTTTTTTTTCACACAATCTAACACAGAATTCACTATTTCAAGAGAAATAAATCAATCAACATAGCAACTTTCCATATTTCTCTTATTAATAATAGCGCACAACACGTGCTTTCAGGACACTACTTCACCCGCACACTCAAAACATCAGAATAGAAAGACAATTTCATAATAGTGACAGCACTTAGAACATATTTAATGAACCAAATTCAGTGAAAGATGAGAAGAGTAATGACTAACTGAACAATAAACTCAATCTAACAAAATGACAGTATTATAGTATTTATAACTATTGACTAAACCCTCCATATTCATCACATGTAGCTGTGTCAGTGTCAGTGTCAGTGTGAGTGTGTCCTTGATATAAACATAGTCAAAAGCCCAAAACAATATAAAAGGGGTAAAAGACAAAAACCACCCCTCGAGTATGGGATATATACAAAAAAACCCCTCGTGTTCGGGGATATACAAAAACCACCCCTGTAAGTTGACGGTGGCTAACGGCAACTAACGGAAACGCTAAATACCCATTTTACCCTCAAATGATAAACATTTACCCTACAATATATATGTTTTCTTCTCCTTATCCCTTCAATCTAGCATCTTTTCTCTCTCTCTCTCTTTAACTCTAGAATTTTCCTCATCACCGAAATCATCAACATTTTTCCGCACTAATTCACCACAAAGCATCAACCCAATTCCCCAATTTCGAACTCACTCAATCAATCGTTGGCTCTGATTCCAAACTTCTTCGGTGGCAGCCCGCGATTCAATGTCTTCGACCCTTCTCTCGGGACGTCTGGGACCCGTTCGAGGGGATCTTCAATTCGGCGATCGTGAACGCCCCTCCTTCTTCCGGCGAGGTTTCCCAGTTCGCGAGTGCGGGGATTGATTGGAAGGAGACGCCGGAGGCGCACGTGTTCAAGGCGGATCTGCCGGGGCTGAAGAAGGAGGAGGTGAAGGTGGAGGTCGAGGAGGGTGAGGCGGCGTCGCCGTGGCGGTGAGGCGGCGTCGGTCAACGAACAGCAGTGGTGAGTCCGTCTCTCTGTTCCTCCCATGGCCACCGACCACTCCAATTCCGCCGCCAATTCCTCAGACCCAGTTGAAGGACAACAAATTTGACCCAGTTGGTGGCTTCTTGGGTCGAATTGGTGAGTCCGTCTCTCTGTTTCTCTTTTTGAGAAACAACCGAAGCTATTCATACCCTCCCTCTCATCTGTGTTTTTGGTTAATGGAGGAAAGAGAGAGGGGTGTTAATTTCGCTCTCTCTAGATCCGGTGAGAAGACCCCGCCGCCGTTAAAGGCTTCCTCTCTGCATCCGTCTGGATTCCTCTACACTTGATAGAAAAACAAAAAACAACTTCGTATGAACAGATCCCGTTCGGGACCGATTTCGGCGATTCCTCCTGTAATGCACAATTAATTTCGACTTCTAATAGCTTGCCGGAGAAGATGACGAAAAGATCGATGGCGCTGTTACGCCCTTCGTTTCTTCGATAACTAAACCTGAAATCGACAGATCTAGGATCTCTCTCCTATTTCTCTTCGAAATAGGATCAAATTTGTCCCAGTTGGTGGCTTCTTGGGTCGAATTTGACCCAGTTGAAGGACAACAAATTTGTCGCCGTCAACTTCGATACCAGACTCAAATTCGAGACTCAACTGGGTCTCGTCAATTCCACGCCGTCGCCACGGTTGCTCGTTGCTCTCATGTACGAAATTGACCTAATCGCAACACAAATCAATTAACAGACCTCTTAGCTATTAAATCAGGATCTGAAGCTTGACCGGTTCTTTTTGAATTTGTGTTTCAGGTTGCGATGAAGTGAAGACATCAGTTACACGAACTCGTGAAGAAGTAACTGGGTTCGCCGATCCCGTGCACAATTGGCATCAGTTTGGGTTAATGATTTCGATTGTGCTCATAGATCGAAGAAATCAATCAATGTTAGTGGGGGTTTTGCGAATAGATGCAACACGATAGGAAGCTGTGTTTGTTGATAAACATTTCGAGGGCCAATTGGGTTCATGTGTTGATGCGTGTTGGTGGAGATGTGTGAGAGACGAGTGAAAGTTGGTGGAGATGGGTCAATTAGATGTTGGTTTGTAAAGTTTCGATTTTTAACGTTTTTCTTGGTCCTGATTATTCTTGTTATAGAGGTGGAAGTAAATTGTTGTTGTTTGTATGTTGTTGTTGTTTGTGGAGTTGGGAGGTTTTGGTGATTTTAGATTGCCGGCCGGAGAGGCGGTGGTGGTGGGAGAGGTGGTGGCCAAGAACACCTAGAACACCAACAACATGAACAAAATAAACAAAAAAACACATAAAAGGGCAAAATGGTCATTAAAAAGTCATATTGCACCCCTCTAGTAGCAAACACTAACAGAAGGGTGGTATTTGTCCAACGTCCATCACTGACAGGGGTGGATTTTGTATATCCCCGAACACGAGGGGTTTTTTTGTATATACCCCATACTCGAGGGGTGGTTTTTGTCTTTTACCCTATAAAAGTATAGTTGGATTTTCAAAGACTCACCAATGTTATAACATGTCCTTTGCTAGATCCTTCTGGTATAGCAGCAGCAGCAGATGCAAAAGCAGTTGCAGCTCCTGGCTGCCTCTGAAATGGAACTTCTCCGGCAGCTGCCACCGGCTCCGGCCGACTCATCGCCGCCGCCGAGCTCCCACGAGCAACCCCCAACCCGAACATCTCACGCTTGCTCGAGAGCGGGGCGGCCTTAACTTCCGGCATCGACAACCCTTCTCCGGCGGCGGCGATGCGGCGGCGTTTGAGCTCATCCGTCTCCTTCAGCAACTCGGAGATCACCTCAGCCTCGAGCTCTCGCCGCCGCAAGAGCGCACCCTGCAAGATCTCCTCCCGGATCTTCATCTTCTCCCTCTCTCTCTCCACCAGCAGAGTCCTGACGTCCAAGTCCAGCGACTCAGTCAGGAGGCTGTTCCCGAACAACCCACCTGCAGAGGAACCCAGAAAAATTAATCAAAGATCGGCCAAATCAAGATCAAACCCACATCAGAAGATCGATTTAAAGATCAATTTGAAGTGGGTTTTAGCCCAAACCTTGATCGGCGGAGGATTGGGTGGGTGGTTGGTAAGGCGATTTTCCGGCGTCCATTTGGTCGATTTTGTTGGTTTTGAGGGGCGATTTGGTTTGTGTTGTGTTGTGGTGTTGGTTCTCAAGTGAAGTACTTATATGATGAAGAAATGATGTTGGATCACGTTGGATTTGTATCCAACCGCCGAGATTGCAAGTGGGGTTTCCGTTACATTTTTCGAACTACTAATCCTCTCCCCTATCTATCTTATCACTCTTTCCTTTTTTAATATCTGCAATTTGTTCTCAGATGGCAATTCAACAAATAGGTAATTCCAAAATGGCTGCAAGCATGTTATGTAGTAATTAATACCAATTGCATTTCCCTCACTGATATTAAGCCACACTTCTTCAAGTGTAATGGGTTAGTAAGGGAAAGGAGTTCTGGGTCTGAGAGTTTCAAGGTTTTGCCATGTGGGTCTATGGTGAATTGGAAGAAACACAGGAGAAAAAAGGTGGGTAATTGTGGGTTTGTGGTGAAAAGTTCGAATGGCGTAGATTTTTAGTGAATGGGGATGCTACTCAGGCAAGGCCAAGCATGTCCTCATCCGAGGAAGCATATTGGGCTTTGAAGTCGATTCCGGAACCAGATGATGCATTTTTGTTCTTCAAGTCTTTGGCTACGTTGCCTAATGTTGTTCACACGACGGAGACATGTAATTACATGCTTGAGCTATTGAGGGTTCATGGGAGGGTTAGTGATATGGCTATTGTGTTTGGTGTGATGCAAAAGCAAATTATATATAGGAGTTTCGATACTTATTTGATCATATTCAAGGGTGTTCAAGTCCGAGGAGGGATTCGGCAAGCCTCATTGGCTCTTGAGAAGATGAGAGTTGCTGGGTTTATTTTAAACGGTTATTCGTACAATGGATTGATCTATTTGATTCTCCAGTCTGGGTTTTGTAAAGAGGCTCTGGAGGTTTATAAAAGAGCCATCTCAGAAGGGATCAAGCCTAGTTTAAAGACTTATTCTGCGCTTATGGTAGCTTCTGGGAAGAGAAGGGACACTGAAACAGTGGTTGGGTTACTTCAGGAAATGGAAAGCTTGGGCTCGAGGCCTAATGTATATACTTATACTATATGCATTAGAGTTCTTGGTAGGGCCGGGAAAACTGACGAGGCTTATGGTATTCTGAAGAGAATGGAGGAAGATGGCTGTGGACCCGATGTAGTCACTTATACTGTTCTCATTGATGCTTTGTGTAATGCAGGAAGGCTTCATGAGGCAAAGGAAGTCTTTCTGAAGATGAAAGGCAGCAGTCAGAAACCTGATCGTGTAACTTACATCACGTTGCTGAATAAGTTCAGTGACTGCAGAGATCTGGAGGTTGTAAGAGAGTTTTGGAATGAGATGGAAAGCGATAGTTATGCTGCTGATGTCGTTACTTTCACAATACTTATTGATTCTTTGTGCAAAGCGGGGAAGGTTGATGAAGCATTTGACGCCTTAGAGAACATGAGAAATACAGGGATCGCGCCCAACCTTCATACTTACAATACATTAATTGGGGGGCTTTTGAGGGTAAACAGATTAGGAGAAGCATTGGAAATGTTCAATGGTTTGGAGTCTGTAGGCATTAAACCTACTGCTTTTACTTACATTATTTTCATCGACTATTATGGGAAATCAGGACAGCCGGAGAAAGCAGTTGAAACATTTGAACAGATGAAAGATTACGGAATCGGTCCTAATCTTGTTGCTTGTAACGCATCTCTTTATACTTTAGCGAAAATGGGTAAGCTTGGGGAGGCAAAGGAAATGTTTAATGGACTCAAGAAGAATGGGTTTGTTCCTGATGCTATAACATTCAACATGATGATGAAGTGCCACAGTAAGGCAGGTGAAGTAGATGAAGCCATTCAGTTGCTATCTGAGATGGTGGAAAGTGGGTGCGACCCTGATGTGGTGAATGTGAATTTTTTGATTGACTCTCTTTACAAAGTTGGTCGCGCGGATGAGGCATGGGCAATGTTTTGCAGAATGAAGGAGATGCGACTTGCTCCTACTGTTGTAACTTACAATACATTATTGGCTGGATTAAGAGGAGAAGGGAAGGTTCAAGAAGCTGTTGAATTATTCAAGAGCATCACTGCCCAAGGGTGCCATCCCAACACGATTAGTTTCAATACGCTTCTGGATTGCCTCTGCAAGAACGATGAAATGGAGATGGCATTGGCTTTACTATATCGGATGACTAGCATGAATTGCAGTCCTGATGTGTTCACTTACAATACTGTGATTCACGGGTTAATGAAAAAGAACAGGGTCAATGAGGCATTCTTGTTCTATCACCAGATGAGAAAGATGCTACATCCGAATGATGTAAGTTTGTGCACTCTTATCCCAGGTATTATGAAGGATGGTCGAATTGAAGATGCATTTAAGCTCATCAAGAGCTTTCTTTACCAGGCTAGGAAACCAACAAACACCTCTTTCTGGAGAGAGTTAGTGGAAGGAGTTGTTTGTGAAGCTGAAATAGACGAATGCGTTATATTAGTTGAGAGATTGGTTAAGGAAGGGATTTACAGCAATGACTCAGTCTTGATACCTCTTATGAAGGTCCTGTGCAAGCGAAATAAAGCTCTCGCCGCTCATGGTCTTTTTGCGAAGTTCACCAAGGATTTGGGAGTTCAACCCACACTTGAAGCATATTATGTTCTAATCGAAGGGCTTCTAGATGTTCATCTCACTGAAATGGCTTGGGCTGTATTCGAGGAGATGAAGACTTCTGGGTGTGCGCCCGATGTTTTCACATACAACTTGTTGCTTTATGATCTTGGGAAGTCAGGGAGGGTTGATGAAATTCTTGAATTAGTCGACGAAATGCTCATATATCAATGCAAGCCCAACACCATAACTCACAACATCGTCATTGCAGGTCTTGTGAAGTGTAACAGATTGGAGAAAGCCTTTGATTTATACTACGATCTTCTCTGTGGAGATTTCATTCCCACTCCTTGCACATACGGTCCTCTGATGGATGGTCTCTTAAAGCTGGGAAAGCTTGACGAAGCCAAGGATTTGCTTGTGGAGATGGTGATGTATGGATGCCAACCAAACTGTGCCATCTACAATATTCTTATAAATGGTTTTGGTAAATCAGGAGATGTTGAAACTGCTTGTGTTGTTTGATAAAATGGTTAGAGAGGGAATACGACCAGATTTGAGGTCATTCACCATTCTCGTCGATTGCCTCTGCATAGAGGGGCGAGTGGAGGATGCTGTCAAATATTTTGAGGAACTGAAGTTATCTGGCATTGATCCTGATATAATTCTTTACAATCTCATGATTAATGGTTTCGGCAAGTCTAGAAGACTTGATGAAGCTCTTTCTCTTTTCAGTGAGATGCAGAGTAAAGGCATAGCCCCTAATCTGTACACCTACAATTCATTGACACTCAATCTTGGTATTTCTGGAAGGATAGAAGAAGCTGGAAAAATGCATGAAGATCTCCTTCTTAAGGGCCTTGAACCTAATGTCTTCACATTCAATGCTCTAATTCGGGGATATAGCATGTCAGGAAATTCTGACCGTGCATATGCTATCTATAAGAATATGATGGTTGGAGGCTGCGTGCCCAACACTGGGACATTTGCACAACTTCCAAATTGATGCAGTCGTTGATGGTTGTTTGCTCGCTTTCAGTTCTCCAATTTTTGATGCATGTCCTTAGAACTGCCGCAGGTATCACTCTGTTTGAGTTAGTTTTGATGAGATCTATTTTTCCTTTTTTCCCCTTTTTTAGTGGGATATTTTTTCCTTTTCTTTTTTCCCTTATTATGGGTTGTGTAGCCTGATAGTACTTGATCGCTTTGATTCTGACAGGTGGCATGACTTTGGAAGCAGCTGACTCGTATACTTAGAGCCACGTGCACCTGCAGGGTTACTGATTTACCGCAATGCTATACAATATTCTGGGATTTCGTGTCCAAAGATTGTAAGGTGCCAATTTCAGTTCTCCTAATTGTAGTAGACGCGTGTGAATATTCACATATTGTACATGTCTATAGTTTTTGTAACGTTACATGTCGTATTAATGTGTACAGGCTATCTAGTTCCTTGATTAACCTGTGTTACGGAGATATCATTAAATAGGCAATAAAATATCATTCTGCAACCTGAGTCACGGGTTCTTTTTTAGATCTGCAAATGTATTTCTTCTTGAATGCATCATTGTTTTTCTCAAAATCTAATAGTATCTTCTTGTCTCAATCTCCAATCATCTGTGAAGTGTTTCCGGCTGGGTAATTTGTGAATATGAAAGATGGCGTTAATCTGAACAGCAAAATCAAATTGTGTTCTAGCTAGTGCTGCATGTTCGGTTAACCGGAACCGAACCCGTTCTTTCCTAACCGGTCGGTTCTCGGTTCGGTTAACTGGTAGAAACACGTCTTCGGTTCGGCTAACCGAAACCCACACGTATTCGGTTCTGCTAACCGAAACCAAGATTATTCCCATATCTATAACCGAACTGGAACCGGTATATCGGTTCGGTTAACCGGTTCTGGTCGGTTTTCGACAGTTTTTTTTTTTTTAGTTTATTTTGTGGTGTAAAAATCATTAAAAGATATATAATTAGCCAAATAACCGGTTAGAACCGACGGTTCCGGGTCCGGTTCCGGTTCTGTCCAACTCGGTCCCGGTTCCGGTTAGCAAATACCCAGAACCGAACCCATACTGAACTTATACGGGTATGGGTCTGGTTCCGGTTCTACTAGGTCGTGTTCGGTTCTCGGTCCCATTTTTTCGGTTAACTGGGTTCGGTTTTAACCGAAAACCGGCGGTTAACCGGAACCAAGTGCAGCTCTAATTCTAGCTATTTTTTTTTTTTTTTTTCTGTTTTTCTGTTGAAAAATCAACTAGGAAATCTGTCTATGAAGCGACATCTTTACGGTTGGATAAGGGCTGAACCAGACCTTTTGGCTTAGCCTAAACTTGGTTGTAAGAATGTCTAAGCTGATTCAAGTAGCTAAAAAGCAGGCTGACAAATAACCCCAACTGACTAATTGAATCTAAGTCAAAGAACGCCGTTATTTTTTAATGATGCAGAGTTGGAAAGAATTGACTCTAGCTACTACTTCTGGCTTTTGAATTGAAACTATCTTGATTCAAGTTTCTAACCAGCCCGTGCCATGGTTGGACCAGAGAGGACACACTTGCGTATGGTCTTTACTCTTTAGTGTTAAGAGGTACATGAAAGTCAGCACTTTCATCCGTTGTCAAAGTACTGGAAATCCCACGAAATTCCCTCAGTAGTGGTATATTGGTAATTTTACGACCTTCCCTCGGATCTCAGAATGCTTATCTCGGTAATCTAACAGTTCTCTCTTCTAGATTGCATTTCACTATTCAGAGAGGGTGGGGGTGAGGATACGGCCATTAGCCTTGTTTGGAAGATAGCAGAAGATGTATTCTAACTCCTTCAAGGGCATTAAGGATCAGATCACTTCGATTGGGTAACTGCGATCGTAGCTTAGGTCTTGCTATTCCTTATGTATCAGGCAAAAATGTTTCATGTTTTCAGGAATACTTGTGTACTTTCTCAATAGGTTCCGAAGTCTGGAATTTTTTTTCAGAATTAATTCTATGCTGTAGCCTGTTTGACTATGCAAGTTTATAAGAAACCATACCATCATAAGGGTTTTAGAGTATATTACGGGGTAAGAGGGCAGGCACATCACACATTCTATATTTCTATGTTAATCTTGAATGAGATTTGCGAAGTCAATTGGATTTGAACTGTATTGGATAATCCTGAGAACGATTGTGCTAATTGGACAAGGTTTGCTGCTGAAACTCCAGTATTTGGTTTTTGTTGTGGTTGCTATCTTGTCCGGAATCTGGTACTCCAAAAGGCTTTCACAAAGATTTCTCAAATGGGTGGTCTTTGCCAGTAATAGATGCTTGCTTTCCCTTTCCCTTGTACTGACCTTGTTTGGGTAAGGTATGAGAAAGAGGGTGATATGACATACTGGGATAGGAGTTATGATGATATTTCTGTGAGACAAGGTATAACATGTCCTTATACCCCTCCCCTACACCTTAGGCAAACAAGGCCCTGGACCTCGTTTGGGTAAGGTATAAGAAACAGGGGGTATAACATACTGGGATATTATTGTCGTGGGATAAGGCAGGATGCGTAATTTTGTTTTCTAGTGTTTGGTTTAGGCAGGATACAATGTAGGATATGTGATAAATATGCAGGACATGTGATAATAACATATCCCACTCCTATCTTATCTCACTTATATAAGATTATAGGCAGAATATGAAGAGTGGTATATATGGGAGGATAAGTTATACCCGTCTCATATCCCTTTACCCAAACGTGGAATTTGAAACCACAAGAATAATATATCCTTATCCCCCTCTTCTTATACCTTACCCAAACGGGGCCTCGGGATACTTTCTGTAGACATTAAATTACCGGTCTAGATATCTTTTTTCCTAAAACCTGCAAGTTCTATTATAAATCATCTGGTCTTGTGTACTTCAGAAATACTCCCTGTTTGTGTAAATCTCTCTGCGTGCTTTTAATATACAGTCACTGAATGTGAGTGTAGTTCTGTTCACTTGAATTTATGATAGCATAATGATTTGGATAATGTATGGAGTGTTATCTAATTCTCCAGAGTTTGGATTCAGGTAATTTATGTGGCTGTGTGGAGGTTTTGTTGTTCACCTCAGAGACGATTCCTTAGATTTTACCACTGGTTAGCCCTTATAAGGCGCCTTCCAAAGAAAAGCGCAAACTTCTGCGTAGAGTACGAGATTGTAGTGTGGCATTAACAAATCGAATCCAAAACTTATAGGCTAAATTGCTCTTTATCCGCAGAGATAAGAACTTATTGGGTAAATTGCTCTATATCCAAAAGAAGTAGTACATACGTACCCAAGAACTAATTATGCTGTGTCCATATATCTCCTGAGTTTTTGTAGTTTATACTTAACATTCCCAGCCTCTCGAGGAAAATAATTTATGCAGGAAGAATTTTGAAGAAAAATACGTCAGCTTCAGAACAATTGTTCTAGAGTTGGAAGGGTTGAAGAACAGGGTCAAGCCGCACCTTATTTTGACTACAAACGACGTTCTAAGAACTTTGTCGCGAATCCCGCCATGATTTGGCCAAATTCGACTGTTTAGGGTCTAAATTGCCGTTTTTTCAATTTTAGTAACATTTCTTTCGCTAATTAGGACGTCAACTTAAGCCCAGTTTTGAGCGTTACGTTTCGTCATCTATCTAAGTTCGGCTTGTGGACTGGTTTCCTATGTTATTGACTATTGAAGTTTTTTTCATACAACCCATAGAGGTTTCTCTTGTGTTTTGCTTCTGTTTGGATTGCATTCTGCTGCTCCATAAACGCATTGATTCAGTTCTCATACGAGCTATATCTCAACAACTCCTACAGAAAAAAAGTAACCATAACTTCATAAGGTGGTCAAAGGAGAATCGGTTAATCGATAACAGGAAATAAAGAAAAATGTAAAACACCTGCAACCCTCTTTCTCGTTTAGTTTATTTATGTCAATGCATTTCTCGTTTTCCCACTCACTCCAGCGCTGAAAGCTATCACTCAGTCCCAGCTCTTGCCCACCATCCTGAATATTTGACTCGTATATGGGTCACTTTGACCGGGTGATTTCGATGGCAAAATGATGCGATTTTTCGATATTTTTTCACCGTGTTAAACCATATCTGCAATTCTCAACTCCCTATAATCACGTTTTTTCTTATCAGAATCCCTATAATCATGTTAACGTCACCAATTTGGAATCATCGATCAAGTAAACACACAACTCCGCATTTCATTTTCCAAAAAAAATAAATTAATTGGACAAAACAACATATTCTGATTCAACACATGAGCTAACCTGTGAGGAGCTAGAAGCAGCAGTGGAGTAACAGCGAGAGGCGAATTGGAACTGACGGGCAAGCCTTCCTCGGCCAATAACGGACGACGGTCTCGCGACGCCAGCACTGTGTGTTGGTGGTTTAACATTTCTTTGTCTAAGTCCTTGCACCGCATCGCCAATAACGGACAACGGCCCTCCTTCTTCACTAGTCATTCATTGCTTGGTTTAACATTTCTTTCCTTGCACCGCATCTCTTCTCTGATTACTTCTGTAGTAGAGACTGTGAGTCCCCACCCTAACTTCTGTTAAAATTGAGATTTGTGTGCTGGTGATTAGTTGTGGTTAGACTCCTCTTTGAGTCTGTTTTCAACTGAAAGAATTTGATAATTTAGTTGTACGTTGATACCTCGAAGACTGAACAAATACTGATCTTTGTGATTGTCTTGGTCTAAGTCCTGTAAACTGATTTTTCTGAAAACATTCGCAATCGCAATGCGAATGTTTTCAGTGCAACGTATACTGACCTCTCTGTAAACAACGCAATGTGAATCCTTTCAGTGCAACTTCCATTATTCAGATTGCTGCAATTTGATACCCCTTCCGACTGAATAAATCTTGTGTTGCACTACGGATCATAATGATTGAATCCAAACCCTGAGGGCATGAATCGGATTGCTGATTAACAGATTGTTGTGCACCCCTACCTGTGACTATTGCTAACATTATGCTACAAGGCGTTCATCCCTCTGATCGCCGTTGAACTATTTTGAATTAGACCAACAACCTGAATGCAATCCACATTGCCCCTAAATCATACGAGCCCAAGGATTAAATCCATCAGGATAGTTTCATTACAAGCTTAAGTAACCTTGGAACATACAAGCCCAAGGATCAAATCCAGTAGGATAGTTTCATTACAGGCTTAGGTTTTTACCAAATATTCAGTCAACTAACTAGATTAAGATAAAGGGGGATACCATATTCACACAACCCCAATGATCTGACATAATAGAAGCTCTATGGATAGTTTCATTACAGGCTTAGGTTTTTACCAAATATTCAGTCAACTAACTAGATTAAGATAAAGGGGGATACCATATTCACACAACCCCAATGATCTGACATAATAGAAGCTCTAACCAATATTTTTCTAGGAAAATAAGGAGAACGATATTTCTTATCCGCGGACACCACTGCCATCAACCGCATCACCTTCAGACTTAAGCTTCTTTCCCTTTCTCATTGTTTCGCGTGCAACTAGTTGAGACCCCGAGTTGTCAGCACAGAAGCGTCAGCATTAATTGTGGAGTCACCTCCTTCCCTGGTCAAGCTATCTTCATCAACATTGCCATTGCCATTGCCAGAAGGGGTGAGAAGAGAATCAGTGAAGGTTGCATCCTGGCTTATGATGCTTCCTTGGGGAGATGCAGTGAGCACTGGCTTGGTGAGATTGTCAGAGGAATGATCTTCAGGGCCATATTCAAGATCCTCGTCATTTAAATCTTCAACAGAAATAGCCCTCTCAAGTCTAACACTATAAATCAGCACATACATTTCATCTGTAAAAAACAAGGTCTCAACATGAGTTACTCTACAAGAAAAGTGCTTCGATCATTTAATTCTGGCATGCAAGTAATTACGGCATCATGCAAGATTTTGTGAAAATGAAAATTAACCATTTTCGTGAATAAGTCTATTACTACAAGCCTAAGGCTTCACATGAACATTTATAAGAAAATACTGATCAAATTTCTAAGCAGGTAAACAAAAATCTCAGCATGAGAGCGCCCACTGGGGGTGTGCATGCTACAATCTCAGTATTGCACACATAGAAACATTCCAAGGATTACCATAAATACGCATCTCAGTGTTCATTATTCCCTTAGATAAAAAAAAAAAAAAAAAAAAAAAAAAAAAAAAACTGCATAAAGTGTTCTAACATTTCCAATTTATGGAGTAAAGAGAGGAACTATCTAAGAAGGTTTCCAGGTTAAGCGGGCAAAGCAGAGAGCCATATCCAATTAGCAAAGGAACTCATGAACTGTACACCTGACGCATAACTTCTAGGATTATTCAGAGAAGATATAATAAACATATATGATAGATGTACAGACTCTACTATGTAAATGTCTGTGCGCACGTGTGCACGCAAATATGAGATATGACAAGTACCACAAAACACTAACAACTTGCATGAATACGTTGGCACATGTTCAGAATTCATAGAGTAAATATTGTATAATAAAAACTTTTTGTAAGCATAGAAAGGCAAATTTAGATATTACTTTGGATTGAGATAAATACATGTAAGCATAGAAAGGAAAATATCAGTAACTCAATATTCGCTATTTCCATATATCTCAACTCGTAGGTTTTGAGCTTGAATGTAAGCCCGTGTGCTCGGGTATAACATCAGAGACTATCCATTTCTTATTTACTGAATCATCACAGATATTCTGAAAACTCCCTTCTAAAGCCATATCTATACAAACAAGTGTACGCTACACATTCAACTTGGCATCCTGGTTTTCTTAAAGTAGAAAAAAATACATATAAGATTCTGGCTACTGATCATAAACAGAAAAAGGTGTGTGTACCATCAATTTACATATTAGAAGACAATTCAAACACCTTGGTCGTTCTGAAAGAAAGTTGCTATCTTCACTCTGCTTACCATGCTAAGGGTGGATACCTCTTAAACAGAAGTTGCTTGATTGTGTAGTCTTACTTTGTATACAATCGAGTTAAAGAGAGGTAGTATTAATACAAATTTTTCACAAGAATAATTAAAAGAACTGTAATTTTATCATTGGTCAAATTTCGAAGCAGGTGCGTTCATGCTACAACCTATGGAAGACTATCTCAGTATTGCACAAGATAGAAATATTCCAAGGATTACCATAAACACACATCTCAGTTTTCAGTATTCCAATACATTAAAAACAACGAAAACCTGCATAAAACATTCTAAAACTTCCAGTTTCAGGGGGGGGGAAAGAGAGGAACTATCTAAAAAGGTATCCAGGTTAAGTGTTCAAAGCAGACAACTATATAAAATTAGCAGAGGAACTCATGAACTGTGCAGTTGACGGTATAACTTCTAGGTGATTATTCAGAGAAGATATAATAAACATATACTTCTATGATAGATGTACAGACTCTACTATGTAAATGTATGTGCGCACATGTGCACTCTCTGTGTACAAAAAGATGGAGATCGTCATCTACTAAGAACTATGACCAGTGCCACAAAACACTAAGAGCTTACAGACTACGTTTGAGTAATATGTTCACAATTCATGCAGTAATATGGTATAAAATAAAAATGATACCTTAGAAAAGAAAAATGGAATATTACTTTAGACTGAGATAAATACTTATATGTTTTGAGCTTGAATGTAAGCACGTGTGCTAGGGTATAACATAAAGATAAGACTTTCTTCGGTTTATAAACAAAAAAAGATTGACATCGAGCTTTTAACTATGTAAATAGTAATGTCTATACTGTAAGAATCCATGGGGTTCCACCTCAAAACCAATTGGCAATGAGGGGAGTAGCCCAGGACACTTATTAATTATATTTCTTCTTCTTGAATGTCCGATGTGGGACTTCTCAACATATACTAGTCTTCAAACATGAAACTTGAGAAATTGCATTCAAACTTATAGGTTTTGTTTGAAGTGAGCGACAACAATATTCTTCTTTTTCACAGTTCTACTTATTTTCCTCATTATTTATGGAGCTGTTTTCTATGCCTCTAGCATATTTATGTGAAAACATTTAAGGATCAAAAATCAATACAAGCTTTTAACGTTGGAATAACTAATAGCTTCAACAATAAAAACTAAGATCAATTAACTACTGCATGTTGAAACAACGAATAAGATCCTATGAGGTTACAGCATGCCATGTAACAGAGCATTAGAGACTATTCATTTCTTAATTACTGAATTATCACAGATCTTCTGAAAACTCCATTCTAAAGCCTTATCTACACAAACAAGAGTACGCTACACATTCAACCTAGCATCCTGGTTCTCTTAAAGTTGAGAAAATACATATAAGATTCTGGCTACTCATCATAAATAGAAAAAGGTGTATGTACCACCAATTTACATATTAGAAGACATTTCTAACTCCTCGGTAGTTCCCGAAAGAAAGTTGGTATCTCCGCTCTACTTACCAAGGGTGGATACCTCTAAAACGGAAGAAGATTTGCTTGTGTAGTCTTACTTTGTATGCAATCGAGTTAAAGAAAGGTAGTATGAATACAAATTTTCCTCTTCATGGATTGGATGCAAGTAGAATGTTCAGACACAATCACCGCTGACTAAAAACATACAAGTTTATGCAAGCTATTCTATGGAGTGTGTTTCTTTTGAATGAACAAGTTCTGCAATAACCAAATATTTCAGCAATCATTAGATAACTAAACAAATTCTTATAATAGGTAGCATATTCAAATCTTACTCTAGTGGGTGATATTTTTTCAAAGACACTTAGCAAAATTTGTTCACAGTAAGCGGTGGAGACAACAAGAGGTCTTAAGTTAAACATCTTCTACTCAAATACTTAACAGCTAATCATGTTTGAACAATTCATAAATGCAGCTGTCAGAACATATACATTTACCGTGTTAACAATTTACAGACATTCAGTATGCAGTAAGGGGCATAATCCTTACCAGAGACATCTTCGCTGCCGCGTAGTTTCTGCAAAATGTGCCTGGCCTCCTCGATGCGCCTCTTCCGCACAAGCCACTTAGGAGACTCAGGTAGGCAAAATACAACCAATATGGCATACAACAGAGAGAGACTGAAAACAATGTCGAACATCAACTCCCAGTCGACGACCACCGAGGATAAGCAAACTCCACACAAGCTAGTGAACTGAGGAAGCAAATACCGCAGGAAACCTCCGGGTGCAGTCTCC
The DNA here is from genome assembly GCA_023055425.1 of Linanthus parryae. Classification (NCBI taxonomy): domain Eukaryota; kingdom Viridiplantae; phylum Streptophyta; class Magnoliopsida; order Ericales; family Polemoniaceae; genus Linanthus; species Linanthus parryae. The sequence goes on from JALGPY010000001.1 coordinate 133,338,054, forward strand.
ATGTAGTAGAATATCAAAAGTATATAGGTGAATCCCGAAGCGAATCCATCTAGGAACCTCGAGACCAGCAACAAAGTAATGTTCCCAGACAATGGCATAACAACGCTGGAGAAGAGATACAACATAGATGAGAGTACAAGCAACGGACGGCGCCCTATCCCGCCCATCCTTCCTGATAGTGCAGCTAGAAGTATACCAATTGATGAAATGAACCAAACCATTAAGTCTTGCACTATTTCAGTTTCCAAGTGGAGTTGGTTCCTCATATACCAAGGATAACCTAGTGACATTGTGATACAGTATTCTTAAGCGAAATGGATTATGAAATGACAACCAAAAACATTGGATACTGAGAGTACAGTGAAGAAGAACAAGGGAAGAAGAGCAATTACCGATGAGCAGAATATAAACCCAACCCTGTAAAAAGCCCCCAACAGCAACAGTAGCAGCTACGAGCAGATCTCGGTTCATTGAGAAATTGGGGCAAAACCTAAAAACCAGAACACAGATCGATCAATAACCGGGTTCTTTGCAACTCGTAGAAAATCATCGACAACATACATGCGAGTGTGACAAAATTTAGGCTAATTTGTACCTAGTTTAGTTTGGAGACAGTTGCAAAGTCGATTCAAGTATTTTGACTGCGAATGATAAGTAGGAAGCGTAATCTGCTGAATCAATCGTTTCGAAACTCAAGAAGGAAGTGGAATGATCGCCATTCTTGCACATTTGGGAACTTCGAAGCTTCAAAACCCTAGCCCAGGACGGAGAGTAGGGGAAAAGAGTGCGTATGAGAGAGTGAAAAAACAGTACTGCTATTTTTTTTAGATGGACATTTCCAAGCTATGTAAAAAAAACATTTTTCAAAAAACATCACTTCCCTAAGAAAAACACATCTCATTTTCCTTTTTTTTAAGGCCCCGTTTGGGTAATAAAAATGATGAGAATAAGAATTGTATTGCGATAAGTACTACTAGTATAATATGACTCTATTATGATTCTGCAGGATAAGTGGTTTGTGGTTGTAACTTGTAATCTGAACTTTAAGATTTGACTTTTAAGTTCATTGTGGTAAATGAGCTTAAGAGAAAGTCGGGTTTTTTAACTTTTTGACATTACAACTTTTACACCACACGCATCATCTTTTATGTCGTGGACTTTTTTTGACATAAAACTAATGAATCAACTTAAGCTGCAAATAGGTAATATCAAATTCACCCTGGATAAGGTGTAGGAATATGCAACAGCATATCATGAAAAATAAGATATGAATATATATACAAATATATATAAATGCCCCTTACTTAGGACATAAAGTCATTGCTAGTCTAGCGATTAAGAGAGTGTTTATGGAGCAGCTAACCAAAGTTTGAGTCTTGGTATGAGCGTATTTTTTTTTTTTTTATCTTTTTTTGAATGAATGATAATTTAGTAGCTTATATTGATAGAGCTGTCTTCAAAGGGGTCGATAATGAATTTACCAAATTACCATTCAAAGTTTTCAAAAAGTGAAGCCAAGAAAAGTTTATTTGTCGTAGTAGCATTTTTTGAATTCGATGTAGTGAGCTTTGCTTGTACGAAATACACGTTTGTTTTTGTAAAAAAACATCTATGTTGCCATATAATATATTTTTGACGTTCCTAAGTGAATTTCATTTTCTTAAATGTGTGTCCCTCTTTACCAAAATATTGCCTCCGCCAGCAGCAGCAGCAGCAACAACAACAACAACAACAACAACAACAACAACAACAACAACAACAACAATAAATTGATGGTTAGCAGTAAGCCAGTGAGCACTGACTATGGGCCAGTTTGGGAATGATTATGTTGTCCACTGCTGTTTCCGTCAATCTTAAAGTCTTAAACTTTTTGTAATAGTGTTTAAAGATAATCTCGAATTTCATAATTTCATATGTAATTTTTAAGAAAAAAAATAGTATACAAGTATCTTTGTACTTTTTTTATACAATGGTCTCTTTTAAATTTACTTGTAAAATACAAATCATTACAATAGAAAAGGGGTGAAAGTGTACTTTTTGAAACTAAATGGGGTAAAAGTGTATTTCAATGAAACTAGAGGGGGCAAAAGTGTCATTTACCCATTTTTCAGTTGCCAGCCATCTTAATGGTGCTTTTTTTTTCTTTTTTAAAGGACTTATCAACCAGTCATTTTCAATTACCTCCGAACATTGTTAATGAGTACTACCTCTGTTTCGCCTGTTTCAGCCTACTTCACTTTTTGTCACTATTCACTGGGCTACTTTCATCCGGTGATTTGATTAACAAAACGATACAAGAATTTGGTAATCTTTACATGGTGTTATAGAGGAAAGTTTATTCTAAAATACCATGAAAAAATTGTTAAAAAATTACATCGTTTTGGTACTCAAATTAACCAAGTCAAAGTGACTCAGTTACGGGTTAAAAAGTCAAACGCAGACGAAACAGACGAAACGGAGGTAGTACCTCTTTACCTTTCATTCTAAAAAATGACACTGTTACTTTGAAATCGAATTCTGGAGGGTGCTCTATCTCCCCCATTAAGGAGGTGTATCTTTCTTTTCAAGCCCCTAATGACAAAGATTTTTAAATAGATATGGAAGCTTAAAACTGCTCCAAAACTTCAGTGTTTCATTTTGCGTTTGATGTGCAGTAGACTTCCCCTAAATACTAATCTTGGGCCAACCTATAATTCCTATTGTTGCTCTTGTTACCATCAGGTTGAAACGATTTTCCACACGTTCCGTGCGGTGTTGTGTATGCGTTGCTTAGGGTGTTTGGAAAGACATGATCTTCTACTAATGCAACATGTTTGGAATAATATTCATTGCCATGATTGAGTTTACTCTCAATGTCATCAAACTCATACTTTGTCTAACATATTGTTCACGTGGCAGCAATGTTTTTTTTCCCCTGCTATATGGGCGAATTTGTTAGCCAAGAATGTTAAGGTCTTTCATCACCACCATATGTTTATTCACACCATTATTAATAATAGTTATCATAAAGTCCTTGCATTTGCACTCTTTGCCAAACAGATAAACACATGAGAGAAGAAAACTTAGCTTTATCCATATGAAGGCAAGTATTTGTTCAACGACACCTCTCGTGTGATTGAAAAAATGGCAGTGTCTACTTTTCTGGATATACTGCGGACAATGTTTACAAATATCCTTCTGCACTTGTCATTCATTGTTTGGTCTAATGTTCATTTCCTTGCATCACATCTCTTATCTAATTACTTATGTAGTAGAGGACCAGAGGCTGTGAGTCGCCGCCCTGTTTTTTTTTTCAATTGAGATTTGTGTGCTGGTGATTAGTTGTGGTTAGACGAACTCCTCTCTTCTGGTTTGTTTTCAACTAAAAGAATTTGGTAATTTATGTATCTGACTCATGTATAGCATGCTTCATGGCAATGATTTGTTTCCTTGATCTCTTGCTGTCATCGTCCCTTCACGGACGATTCATCTTCTGAGGAATCTGATGAGGAACAATTATGTGCTAATGAGGATGAAAAATCTTTTGTATCGTTCTGCTCATGAAATCATCTACTCAAACTTCTATTGCAAAAGTCAAACATGACTAATACATCTGAGGGAGGAGTACTTACCTTTGCAAGGATAAATCTTGTGTTACTAACTGAATCCAAACCCTGAGGACATGAATCAGAATGCTGATTAACAGATTGTTGTGCACCCCTAACTATGACTATTGCTAACCTTAGCTACAAGGCGTTCATCCCTCCTGAGGGGGTATGAATCATATGCCACCATTGATACTATGTTGAATTAGACCGGCAACCTGAAAGCAATCCACATTACTATTACAAAATGTTCTATTTTCTTGGTATAATCCATAGAGAAAGTGAGAAAGTGAAGTAAGACTTGGTAGCTTGAAACCGAGGAAATTGGTCCCACATTGGTACTCACAAGGTGGGTAGGTGGCTTTATATGGTTTCACACACATGGGTAGTGTATAACTACTAAGGTGTGTGGAGAACCATGGGTGTTCTTGTGTGCCTCGCGCACACACACACGCGGACGCCGCCGCCGCCTCGCCTCGGGTCGAAGGGCGATTTGGGCGAAATGTCTCGGCCTCTCGCGTCCGCGAGGCGACCTGGCTGTGACGACGAAGATCAGAGCTGTTTTATCCTGGAAGAATCATCGCATGTATCCTAACACAGTGTATGTGGGGGCGATTATCTCTTCAAGAACAGTCAGGCCTTCTCGCAAGACCTGACGACTCAGCTGTTAAATTTTCCTTTGTACTGTTAAAGCTTGGATTAGAGGTATGGCTTCTAATCTGCTTTATTTTAATCAATTTATGATTTGTGTACTATTTATCTTCATGATTTGTGACCTGCGTTTCTTGGCCCATGATTTGTTAAACAAATTGGCATGTCTAATATTGATAATTTTAGTGTTTAGATCCAACAATCTTGAAGAGATAATCGGTTATTTGTTTAACAAAATGTCAAGCGAAACTGAAAAATCTGTTGAAGGTTCTTCTACATCTGCTGTGTCCATTGATTGGGCCACTTATACTTTTCCACAAGCTGTTGAATTGACTGGTTTACCGGAAAAATTCAATGGAGGCGTCAGCTTTTCTCGTTGGCAGAAAAAGCTGAAATTGTGGTTAACTATAAAGGGTCTATGGCCTGTCGTGGAATATGAAAAACCGGTAGTGGATCAAGAAAAGGCTGATTCAGATAAGGCTTATGCGAAGTGGGCTAGGGCGGCTATTTTAGCTGCTCTGTCGAACACTCTGTTTGATGTTTATTCATCGGATTCCTACACCGCAAAGCTCTTATGGGAAAAGCGAAATGAGACACATAATACTGACTCTCAGGCAATGAAAGGAAAGTATGTAAGTTAATCAAGTCCCTATACGGCTTGAAACAAGCTCCCAGGGATTGGCATAAAAAGTTTGATGAAACTGTTTTGCCATTCGGTTTTATTATTAATGAAAGGGACAAGTGTGTCTGCACCAAAGTTAAGGGTAGTGAATGTATGTTTTTATCCCTATATGTGGATGATATTTTGTTGTTTGGAACCAATATTGAGATTATTAATGAGACAAAAGCTTTACTGAAGAGGTATTTTGAGATGAGGGATATGGGTGAGGCTAGTGTGATTCTTGGACTGAAGTTGACTTAGTCAGCTGAGGGAATAACCTTATCTCAGTCTCATTATATAGAGAAATCTATACTTGAGAAATATGGTTATTCACAGTGTAGAATCGCTAGTACACCCTATGATCCTAAAGTTTCCTTAGTCAAGAATTCTTCAGGTGTACCCGTGTCTCAATTAAGGTATTCTCATATTATTAGAAGTTTGCAGTATCTTGCTAACTGTACTAGACATGATATTTCATTTTCTGTGTCTAAGTTGGCTAGATATACTAGCTGTCCAAACAGAACTCATTGGGATGCTCTTGATAGAGTGCTTAGATATCTGAAAGGCACAATGTACCTAAGTTTACACTACAGGAGATTTCCTGGTGTACTTGATGCAAGTTGGATAGCTAAGAAGTCTGGTTCAAATGGAGTGACTGGATATGTGTTCACCTTGGCAGGTGGAGCAATATCCTGGAAGTCGACCAAACAGACTATTGTAACTCGGTATACTTTTGAGGCTGAGTTGTGTGCGCTTGATGCCACGGGGACGGAGTCTGAATGGTTACACGAACTTATGTCCGCTATACTTGTAGTAAGCAAACCGCTTCCTGCTATTGCTATTCATTGTAATAGTCAGACGACTATCGACAAGATTAGCAGTAAAAAGTATAATGCCAAAACAAGGAGATACATCCAAGTTAGCTGAAGTCTATAAGGGGTTTAGTGTCTGATAGGATCATAGCTGTTGAGTTTATAGGAACTCAGAATAATACAGTTGATCTTTTGACTAAAGGACTAGAACCTGCAGTGGTCCTTAAGTCGAGGTTGGGGATGGGACTGACAACCCATCGTAGTTCATCAACAGTGGGAACCCAATACACATGAGAGGAGATCCCTCGAAAGTGTATTCATTGTGGTAATAACAAGCTGTGAGGATGAACTGGTAGTACCTTTGCAACATAGATGATATATTTGTATCAGAGTCTATCCCCTGAAAACCTAAAAGGTACTAATAGTGCCAGGATAGCAAGAGTTATTTGAACTCTGAATGGGGTCAAGTCTTATGACGAGATGGTGGCAGACATCTCTAGAGATGCCCAGCTAAGCGAATGTAATTGTGTGGTCGCAATTAGAGGAAAGGGTTATTCCTTGAAGCATTCGACGAACAGGATGGAGACACGACCATTAATGTCTCAAAGCCGTAGATTGGCAACATAGCCGTTGACTTGTTGTCTTCTATGGATTATGATTACACTGTACGGATTAAGATTCAAGGTGAAATATTCCATATGAATCCGGTAGTCATCGAAGTAGAGGACTTAGGAGGGTTCAAACCCGGAAGGGTGCCGACTCTGAAAACCAAGTCATGATGAGAACACTGTATGCATTTTATATGGATTTGTGGGGGATTGTTAGAAAATGTTATATATTCTTGGTTTAATCCATAGAGAAAGTGAGAAAGTGAAGTAAGACTTGGTAGCTTGAAGAAGCTTGAAACCAAGGAGGAAATTAGTCCCACATTGGTACTCACAAGGTGGGTAGGTGGCTTTATATGGTTTCACACACATGGGTAGTGTATAACAACTAAGGTGTGTGGAGAACCATGGGTGTTCTTGTGTGCCTCGCGCACACACACGCGCGCGCGCCGCCTCGCCTCGCCTCGGATCGGGCCGGACCGGGTCGGGTCGAAGGGCGATTTGGGCGAAATGTCTCGGCGTCTCGCGTCCGCGAGGCGACCTGGCGCGAGAGTATAGGTCAGTTTTGGATCATTACTCACCAGTTTAATATTTTTATTAATGGGTGATTAAGTAGTGATTTGAAACGGTTTTTGACCGCATTTATCGGGGATTAAATTTTGAGATAATTGCATCAGTTTATATACCAAAACTGATGATGCATTGTCTCTGGACTTGCGATTGTTTTGCTTCGAGTATTCTCTCTGTCTCTCTCTCCTAAAATTCGCGTGTGCATAGGTGTTCTTGGCGAACTGAGGTGCTGATCGCAGTTGATTTTCGACGTTTCTGTGACGACGAAGATCGGAGATGTTTTATCTTGGAAGAATCATCGCCGGTATCCCAACACAGTGTAAGTGGGGGCGATTATCTCTTCAAGAACAGTCCGACCTTCTCGCAAGACCTGACGACTCAGCTGTTCAATTTTTCTTTGTACTGTTAAAGCTTGGATTAGAGGTATGGCTTCTAATCTGTTTTATTTTAGTCAATTTCTGATTTGTGTACTATTTATCTTCATGATTTGTTACCTGCGTTTCTTGGCCCATGATTTTTTAAACAAATTGGCATGTCTAATATTGATAACTTTAGTGTTTAGATCCAACAATTACCCCTAAAACATACAAGCCCAAGGTTTAAATCCAGCATGACAGTTTCATTACAAGCTTAGGTTTTTACCAAGTATTCAGTCAATTACCTAGATTAGTACAACTGGATTAAGATAAGGGGATACTATATCCACACAACCCCGATGTTTTGACATAATAGAAGTTCTACCCCATATTTTCTAGGAAAATAAGGGGAATGATATTTCTTATCCACGGACACGACTGCCATCAACCACAGCACCTTCAGACTTGAGCTTCTTTCCCTCTTTCAGACTTGAGCTTTAGACTTGAGAACCTGAGTTGTGCACAGAAGCATCAGCATTAATCGTGGAGTCAACTCCTTCCCTGGTCAAGCTATCTTCATCGACATTGCCATTGCCAGAAGGGGTGAGAAGAGAATCTGTGAGGGTTGCATCCTGGCTCGTAATGCTTCCTATGGGAGATGGACTGTTGAGGATCACTGGCTTGGTGAGATTGTCAGAGGAAAGATCTTCAGGGCCATATTAAAGATCCTCGACATTTAAATCATCAATAGAAGTAGCCCTCTCAAGTATGACACTATAAATCAGCACATACATTTCATTTGGTAAAAACAAGTTCTCAACATGAGTCAATCTACAAGACAAGTGCTTCAATCAATTAATTCCGGCATGCAAGTAATTCTGGCATAAAGCAAGACTATGTGAATATGAAAATTAACCATTTTCGTGAATATGTCTATTAGTACAAGCCTAAAGGCTTCACATGAATATTTATAAGAAAATACTGATCAAATTTCTAAACAGGTAAACAAAACTCTCAGCATACGATCATGAGAGTACTGGGGGTGTGCATGCTACAACCTTCGGAAGAATCTCAGTATCGCACACATAGAAACATTCCAAGGATTACCATAAACACGCATCTCACTGTTCAGTATTCCTTTAGATAAAAAACAATGAAACATGCATAAACTGTTCTAACATTTCCAGTTTAAGGAGGAGTCAGGAGACAAGAGAGGAACTATCTAGGAAGGTTCCCAGGTTAAGGGGGCAAAGCAGAAAGCAATATCCAATTAGCAAAGGAACGCATGAATTGTACACTTGACGTATAGCTTTTAGGTGATTATTGAGAGAAGATATAATAAACATATATGATCGATGTACAGACTGCTATGTAAATGTCTGCGCAAATTTACACAGCTTTGTGTACAAAAGATAGATATCGCCATCTAATATGAGTTATGACCAGCACCACAAAACACTAAAAGCTTGCAGACTACGTTTGAGACAAATGTTCAGAATTCATACAGTAAATATTGTATAAAATCAAAACTTTTTGTTGGCTTAGAAAGGCAAATTGAGATATTACTTCGGATTGAGATAAATACTTGTACAGTATCAGTAACTCAGTATTCACTATTGCCATATATGTCAACTTGTATGTTTTGAGCTTGAATGTAAGCCCGTGTGATCGGGTATAACATTAGAGACTAATCATTTCTTATGTACCGAATCATTACAGATCTTCCGAAAACTCCCTTCTAAAGCCATATCTATACAAGTGTACGCTACACATTCAACTTATTATCCTGGTTCTCTTAAAGTAGAAAAAATGCATATAAGACTCTGGCTACTCATCATAAACAGAAAAAGGTGGGTGTACAATCAATTTACATATTAGAAGACAATTCAAACACCTTGGTAGTTCTGAAAGAAAGTTCCTATCTTCACTCTGCTTACCATGCTAAGGGTGGATACCTCTTAAACAGAAGAAGCTTGATTGTGAGTCTTACTTTGTATACAATCTATTTAAAGAGAGTAGAATGAATACAAGTTTTTCACATGAATAATTAAAAAAAAAAAAAATTATCATTGTTCAAATTTCTAAGCAGGTAAGTTCATGTGTGCATGCTACAGCCTACAGAAGACTATTTTAGTATTCCATTAGATAATAACAATGAAAACCTGCATAAAACGTTCTAAACTTCCAGTTTCTGGAGGAGAAAGAGAGGAACTATCTAAGAAGGTATCCAGGTTAAGCATGCAAAGCAGACAACTATTTACAATTAGCAGAGGAACTCATGAACTGTACAGTTGACGAATAATTTTTACGTGATTATTCAGAGAGAAGATATAATAAACATATACTTCTATGATCGATGTACAGACTCTACAACGTAAATGCGCAGATGTGCACGCTTTTTGTACAAAATGATGGAGATCATCATCTAATATGAACTATGAGCAGTACCACAATACACTAAGAGCTTGCAGACTACCTTTGAGTAATAGGTTCACAATTCGTACAGTATATATGGTACAACATAAAAATAAAAATGTCACCTTAGAAAGGCAAAATGGAATATTACTTTGGACTGAGATAGATACTCATAGTTTTTGAGCTTGAATGTAAGCACGTGTGCGAGTGTATAGCATAAAGATAAGACTTACTTCGCTTTATGTGCCAGGATAGAACCTGCGAGTCCCACTGAAGGGATAAAAAACATGTCTTCTAAGATAGCACCTGCGAGTCCCCCTAAAGGGATTAAAAGCATATCTCTCAAGATAGCACCTGTGAATCCTCTTAAAATGATCAAAAGCCTATATGTCAAGATAGCACCTGCATATCCCCTGAAGGGATTAAAATTATATATTCTAAGATAGCACATGCCCGTACAGCCGTACTACAGCTGCATTTTGAGTTATTCTCCAAAAGAAACATATACTCGCCGGGTGTGAAATACCGAACTTTCTTTAATGATACTGCAGGATGTTTTGCAGGAAAGCACATGACCAGAAGAAATACGCGACAGAAGATACGCAAATTGTTCTCTTACTTCATAAGTAACGATGTATAAAAAGGAGCCCCAATAGGGCATACAAGGAATTATTACATGTAACTACAAAGCAAACCAATTAATACTACATGGGAGAACGCATTCTTCCTGCCGCCTTCGAGTGGCCGTCCCTGGCCTCGAGGATCGGGCAGGTCAATAAGCAAGCACCGCCAATTGCTGCACATACGAGTCCCCGTGTTTGGGAGCTCAAGAAAAGTGCGAGCAAGGAGCAATCTACCAGCTTACTATGAGAACCGCGAAGAGTCAAGCCTAGCAGCGAGAACTCCATACGGGCGACCTGCATTTGGTAGATTCAAGAACTGAAACATGCTAACTGCGAGCAACAACGATGTCTTTGTCACTTCCCTCTCGTCTAAAGAAGATATCAGAGTCCCTGATCACCCCAGCGTCGAATACATTGTTGGGAGATTCAAGAAGCAGAGATTCAAGAAGCAAATTTACTGTGATTTTACTTCTTGAATCTACCAAAGAAATAAGCAACATGAGAATGCCACCCTCACGCCGGAGGATCATCTTCAAAGGAAGAAGAAGAGAGGAAGGAAAAGAGGAAGTACTCCATGGGATGTACAAATGAGAGCACAGGTGCTCCTTTTATAGCCAAATTATGTAGGCATGGGGACTGTCAATGATCAAGATGGAAACGGACAGTCGCAATAATGAAGCAGAGGCGTGAACGACCGTTCTCCTCGGAGATAACCCAGACAATAAAGGTGGAAATTAACCATAGCCGTAAGGTGATCTCGGTTATCGGTAAGAGACCAATCAATTGAATTCCAATCAATAGAAGCTTCCCCGCTAAGAGGGAACACGTGTCATAGGCATTAAGGCGCGACGCTTCGAAATACGTGTCTTCAGTGACTCTCCAGATGCATCAACGGATGTGTTCAAATTTGAAACCGATAATTGTTTGTGAGAAATAAAGTTTATCTTTTATCTCACATGTTCAACGAAGGCGTAAATATTGCTCGATATCTTGGTAATCAGAACGACTCTTGGGGCTAGGGTTTTTACCCTCTAAGATCATGTGTCGATCTCCAATTGCAAAAGGGGGCTAATGTAGATACCCTAAACTTTTACACTATCGATGAGCCACGTGGTGCCCCAAATAAGGGACACGTGTGCAATTTTCGTGCTCCATACAACACCGTAAAACACCCTTCACCCACTCGCATGCGAAGGATTGCGAGGAAGGGTCCTTCGCATATGCACCTTATGATAATGGGACTTGCAGGTGCGAGTGGCTTGGAGGTTAGAGAAAGTATTGTCGCATGCGAGGTGTCAATATCGCATGCGATCCTCGTATGTTATCCAGGGACCTGCGAATAGACTGTCTACGCCCCAAGATTAGGGACCACGATTCCTACATATATGAGCTGCGAGCTCCTCAATTAGGCTGACGTTAGGACCACGATAGGTTCCACTATCATCGTGTGTGCTCACCCACGCCCGTCTAATGGTCTGTATATATAGAGGGATCTGTCCCCTCCATAAACAGATTCATAACACCGACGACACTTCAGATTGGCGAGCTCAGTTCAAGCCATGACTGACTCATGTCTGGATAACATATGTGACCTTCTTGTTACCCCAAACCTACTCTCACTCTTGAGCCCTCAAACAGGTTAACCATGTATCATTTTTTTATTCTTTTGCTTACATGAACACATGCGAACAACTCCATGCGTCGCCCTTGTCTACACCTCTCCACGATCCTACATAGGATCACGACCCTGAAAACCTTGACTGGAATTATTACTCCTTTATTGGTGTACTCTGGTTAAATATGTAGACATGAAAGATTTGGAATACTAAAAAATATAATATTATGAAATTATTGATTATAATTTATTAGACATTAACAGTATTTAGGTTTCTAAGGATTTGAATTTGATTTATGTGAAATATGTTGTGGTGAATCAGTGTTGGGTTGATGGAGACGAGATTTGGAACTAGGTCTCGACTTTTTCGGTTATGGTTTTGTGGTTAGAAGTAGGTTCGTACTTGGAAGTTGGCCAGGTTTAATGGCGGATGACTATACTGGGGTTAGATGTTTAAATTGAAGGGTACCGGTGGGGGAATATGGTGGTGTAGAAGGCTGCAATAGGGTTTGTTAAAGTTCATGTTGTTATAGCCAACAACTTGGGGGCATCATTTAAACATTATAAGAGGAAAAGTGTAAAAAAAATATTGTATGACCTGGACCCCGTGTGTTTTATTGGACGGAATTGGACGAAGGTCGTATTTGTCACAAGTTTGTACTAGTGGAGGGGTGAATTGGGATATTTTCCAAATCACAAGGTAATAACTTGATATTTGGCCATAACTAAGGGTAGTTAATTTAATCTAACACTCTTAATGATTAGAGGCTATTTGTTTCAAAATGAAAAGTGTATTTTTGTAATGAAACCAAAAGTGCTAGATGTAAAGTGTCACAAGTGTCAAATTGCATATATGTATGCATATACACACTATGATAGCTTCTCCAAAAAACAAGACCTCAGAAATTATATTAATAAAATAAAATAAAATAAAATCACATAACTACCCTCGATCATGCATAGTCATCAAAATACCCCCTCTTAATAATACAGGGTACTTCAGGCATCCTACATAAAAATAAACATGTTGGGTAACCACTATAACCTGGAAACTGTTGATCCCTCATCCAGTTATGATTGATGATAAGAGAAGAAAATAATGTTTGATGGTGTAATTGAACTAATAAGGGTAACAGACTTTCTATTTGTTGAGACGATGCATTTGAGACACTGAATTTTGCTTATGTAATCATCAGGCCATCGTTAAGTCTATCATTTCCTATTTGAGATGGAGTCACCTCCACATTAATAATAGCTAACTAATCAGAGTGATGGATGGTCTATGAAGCCCACTTTCAGCAACTTCTCCTCCTCTTCTTTTACTTTGACCTCAACTTCTTTCTATGTGAAAGATCCTCAACTGCAGCTTCACGAGTTTCGAATTAGGAATCAATCCTAGTCGTTTTACCGTGACTTCTCAGTCTAATCCTGGCATCATGAGTAGTCTTGCGCGAAAAACATTATGTGTTTCTTCAACATAACTATCCTATAAATTCCTTGAACAAGGTATTTGACTTGATTCCTGCAACAAAGCATAATCCTCCTTGCAGAGGAACAACAAATGACTAATAAAATCCAGGATAAATGAACACTGGGTGAAAAAATTTCAACAAGTACATGACTAACATCTGACTATAACAGATTTAATAAGTTAAGGTGAGTAGAGCAAATGTATATTTCAAAGTCAGTGTATTCTTTTTTGATGCGTTAAAAAATTCAAAATCGAAAACGACAAAAATAAGACACTATAGTCCTTAGTACTAAAATTATGAATTTTATCATGACTTTTAGTACTTCACACATGACCAGAAAGATTGTTGGGTACCATACGTAAGTCGGTTGTGTTGGCGTGTGTCCAAAAGGCAATCTATATTATCATAACATTCATTTAATGATAAAATGAATTTGTACATTTTGGTTAACTATACGTCGGTATGTTGACAAAATGAAATCCTTAAAATACATTTTGTATTCTTAAATGTCCCCAGTCTAGTATTGTTGCTAATCAGGAAGACTAATAATGCATTGAGACTAGTATATTGATAGATTGATATGAGATATCAAGTCTAACACATATGTACACATTAGGGGTAATAGCGTAGTGGATTGACCCGCTATGAGGACACCATGTGGATATTTTGTGAGTGTCACAAGTTGGTCTCATAGTGGGAACGTGTTGTGATCCTATGACTTGAAGTCACAATATTTTCTAAATGAGGAGTGACATGTTTGAATATTGTCTAACATCACGCTGTAGCAAGGTGATTATAATGTTGGTAAATGGACATGTTATGAAATATGTTGAGGGGTGTGAGTGGTGTTAATATGATTTGTCCCTCCTACATAACATGAGTAAATGTTTATGGTCACTCGATGGGTGTGACTTTGGAAAATTAATGAATGGTTGTGCTAAAATGAGTCAATATGAGATATTGATATTATTTGTCTGTCTAAGATACCCAGGGATTTCAAAAACTATAGATTGGATATACAAGAGTGACACTCCATGCCTTGTGTCTAATATGAATACTTGGACAAATGGATTATGCGACGCGGTAACATTGGTCATTGAGGTTCATCATATCACTGTCATTCCTATTACTTGGGTAACATTGATATATTGCTAGATACCGCTCAATGTTTGTAATTGTTACTGCATAATCAGAAACATGCATGGTCACACTCAATAATGGATCAGACTAGAATTAATTGGTCATTAGTTGGGAGAGTAATTATGGATTGCGGACTCAAGTGCAAACTAATCCTAACAGTTAGGATTAAAATAAAAATCGAATTATCTCATCCCTATAAATACCCTTGCACCATGACTAGGGTTCTTATCCATTTAGAACTATTTCTATATGATCGAGAATAGCTAGGGCTTTGAGAGGAGAAGATTCGAGTCGTCCGAGTCCAGCATATTTCGCGAGAAGAGATCATTTATCCTTCCTCCAGTAGACTACCATCGCCAAGAGGAGGTCAGTTCAAATTGTTTGTGTGATAACGTAGATGCGCTGCAACTTTCAGCATTCGTGACCTCTCTAGTCAGTGCGACTGAGGTAAAATTCTAAACATAGAATTATGCTAATTCACATGGGCTTTTGGTGGGTGTTAGACAGAAAAAAAATGTATTTTATTTTGCGTTTGATTTCCTAAAGCCTAACATATTGTCCCACATCGAGGTGGTTGGCATGGTATTTACAAATAATATAAATATGATTTGTGAACTTTTTGGGAAAGTGGGGCCCCCAAAATCATATAAATCACGGTGCTTAATATCCATACAAGTGGTAGTAAAATCGATGATTCATCAAGCGGTGTCTTAGACAGGTGTTTAATGCACTCTTACAAAGGTGTTTCATAGAAATTTTGCGGACACTTCCTGTTGAGGGAGAAAACGTGAAAATGTCCCTCATTGGGATGTTGGGATTTGATGTTCATTGTTAATGTATTATGATTTCGATTATGACTCAATAATATTGAATTTTTGGGTAGTACGCCAAATTATATTTAATGCTCATATCATGCGGTGCTTAATGAAATGTGGGGAGACTCTATTGATTAATGAATATACAGAAATTACAGATATCATAACAAGTTATGTTACATGTGCCTATTTTGATACGAGGATTACGGGACTATGACTTTTTTCTTAGTAGTAAGCCAAAGAATAGTTCATTTTTTCCTTATTGTGCGAGTTCTTGATGAATTATTTGATTATTGAGAATATGTTATTTATATGAAGAGGCGTAAGTTTTGCAACATATATATATATATATATATATATATATATATATATATATATGTGTGTGTGTGTGTGTGTGTATGAAGAGGCGTGATTAATATAAACCAGTTCTAAAAGAAATATAAACCATCGACAAATTATCCACATTCGATTGTTGAATTGGTCAAATACAAGAGATATGGGTTGTGAAACAAATAATATTACATGTGGTAAACTGCAAATAACAAATAAAATTTATTATAACTGTAGCGATTTTAATATTCTAGATAGAGAGCGAGATTCATATGATGGAGAGGAGTATGATCAATCAAGCAAAGTGAGTAATGATGGTGGAGATTGCCACTACAAATCTCTTGTAGATCTTGCAGATAATTTAACTATTTTATAGATACGCCAAGGTGGTTTTCAAAGTGCGTGCCAGAATGTTCATGAATCGGATTCATCCTTAAACTAACGCGGGCTCCTACTTATAGAAAATATGTAAGAATTTCAATTAAGGTCATCGTTTAAATGAACTTCCGTATTCAATGGGTCCAATTTGTTATACTGCAGCAGTCCATCCTGAAGGCTTATTACAAAATATGCATGTTGGCGAGACTTTCCTTATCTAGGGATGTCGGCTCGAAGTTAACCCTAGAACTTCCACATATATAGTATATACTAATAGTGTCAACTAGCCTTATAAGACTGAATAATGGCATCACTAATAATTCATTTAGCAGCGTTTGTTGACCTCTGAACCACAAGAATCCCCCAAAATACCTCAAAGAGATTTTGCTTGAGACTTTTACGTACCCACCTAGCAGTAATGTTGTGGGTGCTCAAGCTGAAAAACCAACACATCTAAGCTTGAATGTATAGCTCCCATGAGAAGAGCTTTAGCATAGAGCTAGTGTACAAAAGCTTTGGCAAATCGCTCCCAAAAGAAGATCTAGCACTATTCATGTGGCGAGCAGACCAAAGCATATAGCAGTATAGGGTTGACTAAAAATTCCTTAGAACCAAGCTAAGCATAACATGTAGGGGTGTAAGCGGTTCGGTGTGGTGCAGTTTTTGCTAAAACCATAAACCGAACCGAATACATCGGTTTACTAATTTTGTAACCAAACCAACCATTTGAAAGGACGAACCGAACCAAACCAAACCGAAAAGTATCGGTGTGGTTCGGTTTGGTGCGGTCGGTTTGCGTAAAAATTATCGAATATATATTACAATACTACTTTGTCAACGAATTTCAAGTTTTAAGTGAAAAATAAATTAAATATACTTAAAATAAATATGCACAACTATCGTTTTAGAGAAAAAATATGATGAAACGTGAGAGAAATGAAGAAGATTAAGATTGATATAATCATTTTAATTGAATCTATCTACTCGTGTTTCTCTTTTCTAGATTACTTAATATACTTTACGCAATATACATTGTAGTAAAAGTATGTTAAGCACATATCGGTTCGGTGTGGTGCGGAGTGATAATTTTACAAACCAAAAACCAAACCGAATAGACCGGTTTGTAAAAAAATGAACCGTTAATAAATCTAACATTCAAAAAAACCATCCAAAACCAAGCATTTCGGTTTGGTTCGGTCGGTTCGACCGGTTTATTCGGTTTTTCTTACATCCCTAATAACATGCATTAAGTTAATTAGGAACCTCCATAGAAGCAAAGTTAGGCACAATAAAGCAATGCAAAGTGAAATAAAGCATAAAGCAGTTGAGAATGCTTGAGTAGCCCGGCTCAACGCAACTACTTATGGCGTTGAAGGATTTCCTCGTCGTTAAGCATGTTTCCATGTTCTTTTTTTCTTTTGCAAGTGTGGCACTACTTATTCTTTAATTATATAATTTTCTTTAATTTTGGAGAATTCGTATTCAACATAAATAGTCCTTATATCCAAAACATGGTCATAAGTTCCTTTATAAAAATGGTTATATCAAAGTTGGGCTATATATTAAACATTGGTTGTTGAGGTTATGATACAAGAGGTACATCAAAGGGAGGTTTATATCACCAAGATATGACCCACTTTAACTCCACGTTGTAGGTCCACTGTATATGGGCTGAGTTTTAAAATGATTTATTATTGTAGTTTGCATGAAATACTCTAAAATGTAGTAGTAAAGCCAATATTATATACATACAAAGTGGAACTTTCTGGATCTCTCACCCCCACCATTGTAGTATTCGGTTCACCCCGTTGATGTATATTGGACATATATATACACATAGAAAGGAAGTCCGATACCACATGAAATCTAATGAAATTAGTTAGTGAATGTTGGTGGTATACATATAACATGTTATTGCTATTTGTTTTTTAAAGTTTTTGTTTCTTACTACAACATGCAATTTTGTTTAAATTGAAACCAAACTTTTGTTGATTGGAGAAGAAAGTATAAAATTATAAAGTTAAAACAATAAGTTTATGGTGATCAACTGTTGAGGTAGAAATTTCATCGCACGCAGGTTTTGGATTGTTCTCTTCATATTTTGGAAAGATTCTAGACCGCATTCGCTTATCGTGTACAACTCCAGTGAGTGCGACTAATATGATTGGAACTTTTCCTTATGATGGCGGGCCGAGTATAATAGCGACATACTAGTCTAGATGTTGCAGTTAGTGTGTGAGAACTCGTACAGAACTTAAGTAGTATAACATATAACATGTTACTATTGGTCTTTGTGTTTTATTGTAAATTACTCTTGTTTGTAATGTAGTCGAATTTACTAATTGACCAAGAATATATAAACTATCAAGTTAGAACACAATGTCGTTATTGATGAAGGTTTGAGGCTGAAGTTTGATCGCACTTGGAGGATTGTTGGAAGAAAATAGATCTTGATGTCTGGTGTTGACAGTCCAGTAATTCACCCGATTATTGAGGGTCTATGTCTCAAAATTAGAAAAAGCACATTGTCAAAAATCCAGTTGCCAAAAAAGGAATGGGTCAAAGATTAGAAAGCGAGAATAGATAAAGCAGAGCTCAATAAGATGTCAAACAGAGTTAGCAATGTTGGTGTTGGTGATGCCATTGGACGAGCTGGAGATCAAATGGTGTAGAAAGAGGATGATGCTGAAATGGGGGAAGAGGATGTTGAAATGAGGGTCTATGATAGTTGGCCCCTAATATCATCTCAACATAGAATGGCAATCTTTACCATGACTTCTTGGTTAGTCAACATACACACTCACTGCAGTGAGACAACCTCCAGCGCTTCAGTATCATATCACGGGTATCCCATGTGGGCTCCACTCCTCCTTTAGCTCCTTTACTATATCCTTGCTTATGATCAAGACATCCATTTCTTACTCACAAGCTCAAAGTAGGCATCCACGAATGCGGAAAGTGACATCCTACATCTCCGCAGACTAAGAAACTTCACAGCTTCATACGCGCATTGATCAAGTTCCGAGAGTAGATTGATAAAAGTTGGTTCCTGCGCAGCAAAAAAAAAGACACATATTGATGAAAACATAAAAAGAGAAAATGGGATTTAGCAAGAGTAACCAAAACAAAAGAGTAGAGTAGATCAGCTCGCACCTTGGACCATGCTTCTTTGCATTTCAGGTACAAAGAGATGAACGTTGAACCTCTCCACCTTGCTTTAAAGCTACATCAATAAGACTAATGAGAACCAACATTCGCGCGAAACGATGAGGAAGGTCTAATGCTCAGTCCGGCATATCCAATATCCTTGTGCTACAGGAAAGGAAGGAGAAGTGATGTTTCTACGAATGCAAAGATAAAGAGGAAAAAGAATCCACTATAAGCTAACTTCACGCAGACAGTATGAAGAAACAAAAAAAGAAGTAGAAGAAATACAATGTTGGAGATCCCGAAACAACTCTACTGGATTAGAATCCTCCGAACTCCCTACAAAAAACCTGATTTCATCCAGAACTACAAGGAAATCTTCCTTCGAGTTCAG
Source organism: Linanthus parryae (assembly GCA_023055425.1). Classification (NCBI taxonomy): domain Eukaryota; kingdom Viridiplantae; phylum Streptophyta; class Magnoliopsida; order Ericales; family Polemoniaceae; genus Linanthus; species Linanthus parryae. The sequence goes on from JALGPY010000001.1 coordinate 133,357,622, forward strand.
AGCCAAATCAGCCCTAGATGTGGACATGAACTGCGTAAATACAAGAAGGTATTTAAGGAGTGCCCTGACATTCTTTTGGATGCTCTTGCAATATTTTCTTCTTTTCAAAAAGATTGCATTTTACAGTTACATACTCATTTTGAAACTAAAGTGAACATGAAAAAAGAGGAGAACATAAATTGTCAATTACCTTCACCAAGTTTGGTGGATCTTATTGTAAGCTTCATCCAACTTGCATGGATTCATCTTCTGACTGTCAACAGTCTGAGAAAATGATATAGGTCACTATGGCTTGCGCTTAACCAACAATATCTCCAGTATGCAGTTTCTGAATGTAACCCTAATATGTTCCCCATATACACATCAACATGATACTTGATTTGGATAAGTTATTCTAGTCACTGCTTTATGCATCATACAAACTTTTCTTAATATGAGCACCCCATGAGTTCAAGCGGGCTCCTATGAATCGGTGTTTCTGCTTGTGATCAAATAAGAAGCATCTAACCTTGTATAAAAAAAATACTATTTCTTCCACGTGTTGTTATTATTTCCATGAGTAATGGCATAGAAAGAGTTCATAGGATATTATTTAAAACACCAACATAATGTTCATCCACAAATACGATGAACCACATTCACAACACATCTCTTTAACAGGTACGGATACGCTAGCGAACCGGTATATGACCTGCCTACAAATTAACTATTTCATTAAGTTCATACGTCACAAGTTAACTTATTTTTATTATGTTGACTAAAAAAGTATATTTTAACTACATATACCATACTAGCTAATCGTTTTAATATATCCCTATCATGTATCAAAAAAATGAAATATGCTAATTTTAACATGCTTTTAGCCTTTCATCAACAACAAAAAACGCTCCCAAACTCCCAACCCTAGCCACCCCCTAAACAACCCCTGGCGGCGACTCTATAACGGAGGAGTTTCCGCCATAAAACCTCTACTCATATTCTTGCCGGAATGTTGACCCCTTCCAGCCTTGCATCTTCATCTCGAATCCTCAACCTGATGCCGGCTTCGATTGAGAGCCTTGATCCAACCGGATTCTTCCAACATTTCTGGTGCGACGCAGGGATTTCGGTTGCCGAAGTCGAGTCATTCCTCTTTGACTTGCTTTTCTCTCTTCCCTCCGGTCCAAGGGTTCTCCGACGTCATTCCAACTACCCCGTCACCTCCGCGCCTAGCCATCAACCACAAAGAGTAACGTCTCCTCCAGATTCGTCCGTCGCGCCGTCCTCCTAGCGTGCCTAGCCCCACCGTGCCAAATCTGCTCCATGCCGTCTGCCACCGCTGCTTCAGACGTTCCGCCCCCGGCGCTGTCGCCTCCTCCATCCGCCTTTCCCCTCCCCTCTTCTTCCCTCCCCGAGTTCCTCTGGTGGTCCCTCTTCCTGCGCCCCTCAAAGGTCGTCGTTGATCTTTTCACCTCCCTTGATCATTGCACAGGTTTGGGGAGACAACAACCTCCATTTGATTGAATTAACACACGTCTTCATGTCCCTAGGATGGTGACGTTGAGTGGGGCTGCTCGTCCAGCGTTTCCGTCCCGCCTCCGTACGTGGTCCCTCTCCGCTGCAGCCTGTACAAGATCTAATGTTTTTTTATGGGCTTGGGTAAACTTTTGGACCTTCAAGCACCTCTTTTTCTGGGCTAGGTCTCTCTGAGCTATTAGGTTTGGGTTGTTAGTTAGTCTTTTGGTGTAGGAGGTTCTTGATGTTCGTTGGACTAGACTTGTTGTTTTGGGTTTGTTATGTGGGTGCCCTTGAGCCTAACCCACTAGGATTCCAGTTTATTTCTGAGGCCTAGGCTTGTTTATCCAGGTTCCTTTCCTTTGTATTCCAAGCGGGCATGGGGTATGCCCCATTTCCTTTGTATTTGTTTTTCTCGTTTATTGAACTCCTTTCGTTGCTTGTGAAAAAAATACATTTCATGAACAACTCGACTATTGTTTACAGCCTCTTCTACATCCATCCCAACTATGATTTGGTTAATATTGAAGAAAATCTTGAGATATGCTGAAAAATAAGTGAACAAAACTTAAATATAAATCAACTGACAATCAGGCGGTCACAAACCATGACGGAAGGGTAAAAACAATGGAACATTTCTATTACGATGAGAAAAACAAACAAAAGGCTCTACTAGAAATGAAAAAATAAAAGAAATAATGGAAGATAATAAGTGTAATGTGGTTTCAATTCGGTGCATTAGGCGTTCAGCTAACGAAGAAGCACACTTTTATTGCTAAACATGTCGTTTCTCTCTCTGAGGCCAATAATGTATAGAAGATGTGCCAAGTTGGGCCAATCCAGCTTTAAACAATGATGTAATTGGGCTTCAAGCCCACTTTTGATGGTAATAAAAGGTATCATAAAAAATGGAACAAGCCCATCAAGCTAACCCAATAATCCCATGCCACAATTCCAAAGCCCACGTTTTTTTACCACAATCCGACTCTTATATTTTTCCCCAAGCCCAACTATAATTTCAATTTAAAATGATAGATTTTCCCCATTCCCCTCCGCTTTGAGTTATGAAAGCGTATGCATGAGCGTTACCTAAAACCATGGAGTTTAGATTGCTCGCAATGAGACACCCAAGTTTGATTGTCAATTCTCCTCAATTCAACACCTACAAGCTCCATGCTTCTTTCTTATGGTGATTTATCTCCATGCCTTATGTGATACACTAATGATATTTACTCAAATCCCATTTATAGACCTCAAAGACTACACACTTATGTTATCCGTATCAATATGTTTGGCCATTTTGCACATAGCTTAGACAATTTACAAGAAGAAGCAACATTTGCTCAACAACTTGAATTTTGATGACAAGATATTTTAACATGAAATTCTGGATAGCGTCAGTAATAATAAATAATGTATATAAAATTAACATTTACGGGTCATCGGTTGCCCCCTAATATAGTTCTAACACGGAAGGGCTGTTAAATAAATAAATAGCACCACAAAAACTATGACTACATTGGTGTTCAAAGAGTTTACAAAATATCTTTGTCAGTCAACATACACACTCACTGCAATGAGACAACCTCCAACGCTTTGGTATAATTTCACGGGGATCCAATGTGGGCTCAAAGTCGTCTTGTAGCTCCTCCAATATATCCTTGCTTCTTATCAAGGCATTCACTGTCTTATCCACAAGCTCAAAGTAGGCATCAATGGATGCTAAAAGAGACATTCTACATCTCCGCAGACTATACAGCTTCACGACTTCAGACGAGCATTAATTAAGTTCCGAGAGTAGATCAGCAAAAGTGGGTTCCTGCGTAGCAAAAAAAATGTAGACACATGAAAGTAGAAAAGGAGGAAACGGCGTTTAGCAAGAGTAACCAAAACAAAAGAGCATAGTAGATCAGTTCACACCTTAGACCGTTCTTCTTTGCATTTCAGGTATAATCCGTCATAGAGATGAACACTAAACCTCCCTCCCACCTTGCTTTGAAGCTACAATCAAAATAAACAAGACTAATCAAAACCAACATCCCCCGTGTTTTTGTTACAATCACCACATAATACAATCTAGGGCAAATTATTATTATTATTATTATTGTTGTTGTTGTTGTTGTTGTGATTATCATTATTATTATTATTATTATTATTATTATTATTATTATTATTATTATTATTATTATACCTTTCGGTATAACACATCCCGCCAATAGGTTAGGGAGGTCTCATGCTCAGTCCGACATATCCAGTAACCTTGTGTTGCAGAAAAGGTAATGAGAAGTGGTGTTTCTAATAATACAAAGATAAGTGGAAAAGAATCCACCATATGCTAACTTCACGCTGTAGTACGAAAAAATAACAGAAAAAGTGGAATAAATACACTGCCCGAATTGGCGCTAATGGAGTGGAATCCTCCGAACTTCCTACAAAAGCATGATATGGTCTAGAGCTACAAGGCAATCTTCCTCCCAGAGGAAAACCAACTCATCCATAGATGTGGAAACCAATTACATTAATACAAGAAGAGATTCAAAGAGTGTCTTGAGCCCTTGACGTCCTTCCGGATGCTCTTGCAATACTTTCCTCTTTGCAAGAAGATTATGTTTCACAGTTAGAAATGCTCATTTTGAAACTAAAGTTAACATGTTAAAAGAGGGGAACATAATATTAATAATGGTTACCTACACCCAAGTTTGGTGGATCCTACTGTAAGCTACATCCAACTTGCATGAATTCATCTTTCGACTGTCAACAATCTGAAAAAATGACAAAGGTCATGATAGATGGCGTATGTTTCTTAGAGATAGCAAAGAGGACTCGGTTTTCTATATGTTACATTCCCATCAATTTGTAACTGTATTTAAGTGATAGATAAATCCAATAGTTAGTCGGTATTTTCTATTGAGTGTGTGCGGACCACGAAACATAATGTGGACGTCTTACATTTGATGTAGAAAACAAGAACGACTGGTTCATGTGTTTTTTTCTTTTTTAAGTGCAATAGTTTATGGGTTTAAGTTCTATTATCGAGCGGTATGCGGACCAAGTGAGAGAATGTAAGACGTCCACATTATGTTTGGTGGTCTTCACACAACCTAATATAAACTTTCAACTAACTATTGTGGTTTTTAATGTCTGACGGTTACAGACAATTACGTTGATTGAAACGTAACATATATAAACCTGGTTTTGAATCCCCACCCTATGTGATATGCCGACAATACACTATCTATCGTGAGAATCCGCGGTGAGAGTGCAAGACACGGAGAAGAACCAAAATCAATTGAAGTAGGAGCAATATCGACTCAGTTTTCTACATCAATGGATGGAGAAACTTTTCGATCGCTTTCGGAACGGGTACGTGTATATGTTTACACTTTTTTTTCCAGATTTATACGTAGATTTTGAAATTTTATCACTACACATATACACCACCTTATAGAAATATGTATGCTTCTCCTTGTACACCAGATCCTGCAAATTGAATGCTTGTTCCTTATGGACATAAGCTGCAAGCAAACAATCACATAAAATGTATTTAGTCTATTGTAATTTCTCCTAGCAAGGTAGTAACCATACAATGTCTGAGTAGAAAACATCGGGGATTGTGTATGCCACATACACGTGAAAGAGGATACATGCTTACATATCGAGCAATTTTAGAATTCCAAGGCCTTTTTGTTCCTTCATACTAGGTCTATGGAGATGATAAGATATTTTAACATGGAATTCTTGATAGTGTCAGTAATAATAAATGATATATACAACATTAACATTTACGGGTCATCAGTTGCCCCCTAATATAATTCTAACATGGAAGGGCCGTTAAATAAACAAATACCACCACAAAAGTATGACTACATTAAGTCTTCAAAGAGTTTACATAACATATTTTTGAGTCAATATACACACTCCCTTAAATGAGACAACCTCCAACGCTTCGGAATCATTTCACGGGGATCCCATGTGGGCTCAAAGTCGCCTTGTAGCTCCTCCAATGTATTCTTGCTTTTAATCAAGGCATCAACTGTCTTATGCACAAGCTCAAAGTAGACATCAATGGACGCGAAAAGAGACATCCTACATCTCTACAGACTAAACAGCTTCACGGCTTCAGACTTGCATTAATTAAGTTCTGAGAGTAGATCGGCAAAAGTGGATTCCTGGTTAGCTGAAAAAAATTTAGACACATAAAAGTAGAAACGGAGGAAATGACATTTAGCAAGAGTAACCAAAACAAAAGAGCATAGTAGAACAGTTCACTACTTAGAGCATTTTTCTTTGCATTTCAGGTATAATCCGTCATAGAGATAAACACTAAACCTCCATCAAACTAAACTGTTAAAATTATAGAACACTATCAAACTAAACTGAATAAATGATCTACATGTAAAATGTCCACATTATGTTTGGTGGTCCGCCCACCACCCAATAGAAAATACCAACTAAAAACTGCGGTTACTTGTGTCTGACGGTTACAGAATGTTACGTTTGATGGAAACGTAACATATAGAAAAACTTGCTTTGGATCCCCACTCTTTGAGATCTGTCATACACATACACCAATTATCGTGAGAATCCACGGTGAGAGTGGAAGACTCCAAGACGAACCAAAAATTGATTGAAGTGGGAGCAATCTAGACTTAGTTTTCTACATCAATGAGTGGAGAAACTTTTCAATTGCTTCCACAACGAGTACTTATATTCATTTACACATCTTTTAGATTTCTATATGGATGTAGAAATTTTATCATTTGGTATCAGACCGGCCTGCGGACCAAGTGGAAAAATTTACGACGTCCACATTATGTTTTGTGGTCCACACACCACCCAATAGAAAGTATCACATAACTATTGTGATTATCTGACAGTTAAATACAATTACGATTGATTGGAACGTAGCATATAAAAAAGTTGATTTTGGATACCCACTCTCTGCTATCTGTCAGACACATACACCATCTATCGTGAGAATCCACGGTGACAATGGAAGACTCCAAAGACAAACAAAAATCAATTAAAGTAGGAACAATGTAGACTCAGTTTTCTATATGTTACGTTTTCATCAATCGTAACTATATTTAACTATTAGATAACCGCAATAGTTAGTTGTTATTTTCTATTGGGTGTGTGCAGACCACGAAACATAATGTTGACGTCTTACATTTGATGTAGAAAACAAGAACGACTTCATGCTTTTAAATGCATTGTGATACATGGAAGACACTACTCGTTCTAAGAGGAACCGTCACCATGATTCATGTGTTTGTTTTCTTTCTTAAGTGCAATAGTTTATGGGTTTAAGTTCTATTATCGAGCGGTATGCGGACCACGAGAGAGAATGTAAGACGTCCACATTATGTTTGGGGGTCCGCACACAACCCAATAGAAAATATCAACTAACTATTGCGGTTATCTATGTCTGACGGTTACAGAAAATTATGTTTGATGGAAACGTACCATATAGAAAACCTGGTTTTGGATCCCACTCTTCGTGATCTGCTGAAACATACACTATCTATCGTGAGAATCCGCAGTGAGAGTGCAAGACTCCAAGACGAACCAAGATCGATTGAAGTAGGAGCAATCACGACTCAGTTTTCTACATCAAAGCTGGAGAAATTTTTCGATCGCTTCCGCAACATGTACGTGTATTTGTTTACACGCTTTTTTCAGATTTATACATAGATGTAGAAATTTTTTCACTACACATATACACCGCCTTCTAGAAATATGTACGCTTCTCCTTGTACACCAAATCCAGCAAACTTGAATGCTTGTTCCTTATGGACGCAATATGCAAGCAAATAATCACATAAAATGTATATAGTCTATTGTAATTTCTCCTAGCAAGGTAGTAACCATACAACGTCTGAGTATAAAACACAGGGATTGTGTATGCCACATACACGTGAAAGAGGATACATGCTTACATATCGACCAATTTAAGAATTCAAGGCCTTATTGTTTCTTCATACAAGGTCTATGTTTTGTGATTTTAAGGAAAACTACATCAGATGCACCTAGGCTTGGCCAGGTTAAATCGGGCGAGAGATTTGAAACATGAACCCAAGCCCAACCCAACCCATCATCCAGGCCAACACTCAAATCCAAGCCCGACCAATTTGAAAAAAACTCTAAACCCAAACTCAACCCATGGGCTAAAATGATTTTATTATTTATTTAAAATAATTACATTACAAATTGACAAGTTAATTAATATTATGTTAGGCACACATATGATTGGAATTAATCATGCATTCAACACATTTAATAATATTTTTGAACAAATTTTTCTATATCAACTAATTGACATTACATGTTAAACATATCTTTTGTAATATACATTTAGTTACGTTTGTGTACTTATTTATGTTAATAAAAGTAGTATAATGAAGGGTAAAATAAAATTTCCACCCCTTGAGTTTGGATTAAATACTGATCCCCCCTGTTGTTTGGATGAAGACCAATAACAACTGTCAGAGAAAAGAAGCCCTCTATCTGTGGATGGACGGTGGACGAATACCAACCTTCTGTTAAAGCACTCTTTTTTGTGACCATTCTCCCTTTAAAAGGATGGATTTACATAAATGCACATACCACTGCATTGCCCCTTGTTCTTGGTGTTCTTCTTCACCCCACTACCACCATCTCCCCACCAGCAACCCCACCACCACCATATCCCCACCAACAACACCACCACCACCTTCACCACCGCCGACGTTACCACCACAACAAAGAAACCCAGGCCAAGTCAAACCCAAGCCCATCCATTCGCCATTGATGACACTCTTTGCTTTACAGGCATGGACTATTGCTCTATGCGCATAGACTGCTACAGGTTGTAGAGTCTTCAAATGGACTTTCCACGAAGGAGTCAGACTAGCAATTAGACAAAGAATGCAACAAATTAGTTATGATTGAATTGCATTGGCGAATAGACAACCCCCGCAGTCGGTACATAGAAAGAAAGAACAATCCATCCACATCTCGAAACTAAATCTAGCAATGACTACAAAAATGATTAACAACTAATAATAGTATGGGAATGAACTCTGAAGAAGATGTTCCTCTCTCCGGATCCACAAACTTAATTGTCATAGTTTGAGAAGTATTATATGGGCGGGGCAGATATGTCGAGTCCACAGAAGTAGACACTCTGTTTTCCTAGATGTGGGAGGGCTCAAAACCCTTGTCGAACGACAAATCACATGACAGCTGTGGGAACTTGTCAACAGAGAGCGAGTCCATTGAGATTGTCGAACCATCAATCCTCTTTCACATTTAGATAGACAGTGGCAGTTATGTTATCTTCTTTCTAAGGCCGACCGAGACTTAACTGGAAAAATCATAACATGCTATCTCAGACACAATGATAATAATCAAAACAAAGGGGCTAAACTACCACAATGGATATGATTTACCTGATTTATATGTAGGACTCTATCAGCTGGAAGATAGACCTTTGCGATCATGCCACATTCGAATTCAACGTCTGGATGATAAAAAAGCACATACTACATACTACCAGTATTAAATGCCAACAAAATTTGTACGGTTTGGTGTAGTTCTAATGTGTACGGTTTGGTGCAGTTTCAATCGCACGACTCATATTAAGCTACATTTCACCGTAGTGATAAATTGAAGTACACTACTTTACCCCCACTTTTCCTCATATAATTGACCTCATCGAGTCTCCTTTTATTTCTCTCTATCTTTCTGTGATTGCAAATTGCATCGGAGCGAAATAGGACGGGGGTAAGTTCATAACCACCTACCAAACATGAATGCGTTCTTGCTTTACTGCCATGAATACCCAATTGCCAATTTCGTATTTCTGGCACCAAGAGATCGGCAATCTCATAGATCGCCGAAGGTCGAGTACCATCGGGGATTTTTCAGAAAACTTCATCAATTTTTGATTCAAGTCCTTAGATAGTTAATTACTTGTGAAAATAATCAATGATTATTGATCTAAACATCCAAATTGAGGGATCCACGATTAAAGTTTTAATCAACCCCACATAGCGAAAGAATTTTTGAACATAGCACACTTGAGTGAAAATGGGCGGGTTTCACATAAACAAAAATTTTGAGTTTCAAGTTTAAAGCATATAGATGGCAGATGTGAAGAATGTTGTTGGTCATGTGGTTCCAAATCCAGACCAGATCGGAATGAACCCGAGGAGAGAGAATATGATATAGAGAGAAGAGGGAGAGAGGCCATCAGAGCGAATAACGCGCTTGGTAATTGAGAATCGTGTAAAACTCACTTATTATTTTCAGTCACATCATCATTAGCTGTGTGGATTTAATCGTAGCTGTGAGATTAAAACCACAAACCGTATAGATTGGAATTGTACCAAATCCTCGACCGAGCCAGCCTGACGATTGCGCGCGGGGGGGGGGGGGGGGAGGGGGGGGGTAGGGGTTGAGCATTGATTGATTATGCTATATAGCCAAGCTATGGATTTTGCAAAAAAATGTAGTAACTGAAGACAAAGATGAGAAGTAGAAGAAGATATTCAGAGAGAAATAGATAATTGAGGGAGAATGAGATTGAGAGAGAGAACAGAGAAGATCGAACGAGATTTTTGATATTCAATTTACATAATCCCCAAATGCGTACAGATCAATTTCTATGAAGCTATAGTACTTCCTGAAATTACCAATTAAGCCCCGTATTTTGCCTTAATATATAGCTATAGTACAACCTTAAATTACCAACTAAGTCCCATATTTTTCCTTAATATCTTTTCCATCCCGATCATGACATTCCACCCTGCTTAAAATGATCCTTGTCTTCAAGGATCAGGGGAATAAACAACTGTGGAGTAGACGTATGACCTGGATCAGGGACCTTTAAACCAAACACAATATTGATATGATAGTGTAGATACAATATTGATCTTCCAAAGGGGACATAATGTTGTAACGTGTCTTCCTTGATGCCCATGTCCCAAGCTACATCCAAGCCATCACGTGATTGTACCATGCCAAGGTCATCAACAAAAGTGGATGTCTTTGTATCAAATGAATTCCCTAAAAATAATACTCAAGTTGCCGCCAAGATAAATGAGCTAGAGCGTAGTCATAAAGCATTGCGACATCTTGGACATATTATAATCGAGGGCCATGTTTAACTTTTTTGATATTCAAGGGCGCTTCAAATATCCAAGCTGAGCTTACCAGATAGTACATCTCAGTTTCGCTTTCAAATCCCACCAAAAGAGCTTCTCCTAGAACATCAACATCCTTGCTGAATGTGAGTGCATTTTGTTGCTTCACCTTAGCATTTGGATTAAGAATCATATGGGAGGTCAAGCTGAAGCTCAAGTTTCTCGCAATTCTATTAGGTTTGGCATCACCTGCAACTTCAGTATTTAAATGATAATTTGTACCCTCCACATCATGTCTAGTAGGCGTAACTGAACCACCAACATTACTATCACGTCCAACGATGCATTCTACTTGCCGAAGCTCCCCTTCTGCAGATAGTAAATTATCTAAATAAGCCCCATAATCCACATCATTGCTACTGCAACTGTCTTTACCAATGTCAGGTCATATTTCACCAAGCACTTGGGTGTGTAATTTTCATAGCAGTAGCATCTCAGACATTGACAATAATAAATTTCAGTATTGGTAATGGGAATGATAGGGATTCATCAGAAATGACACCCAATTCAGCAACCAAAACTTCATATCCTTGGTCCAGATTGTCTTGGCTTTTGGCTCTAATTCTCTTCAGAAAATGGCACATGTGGTGCTTAATAAAACATCTTGATGCTCTGATTTGGCCATTTTGTAAGCATCACTGGGCAGTGACCAACATATAACATTGGGGACCAACATATAACATTTGTGAGGCCTATACTCTGCACATCCTATCACTGGGAATGCCAAAGTACTGCTCCCTGGACTTATTAGATCATCACGAGCTTCTTTACAGCAAAAGAACGGAGCGGCCACCACTTGTTCCAACTCCACCGTATCAACATCAATAAAAGCCTTTCTCTCCAATCCAAATGAATTCTTCACCCAGGTCCCTTCATTTGCAATGAACTTTGGACGACACAACATAAGTTCCCCACCGAAAACCATTGTTTTCAATGAAGTAACACATTGCGGAGCTTTGCTGAATGAATTATCTTTAGATTCACCTACAAGATCAATTCCTTTTGCTGAGGAAGACGAATGCAATCCCCGTTTTCTAGTGGCATAATCAAATGTTTGGGTCAATGCAGTTTCTTCGTTGAATGATTGTCCTTGATGCTCAATGTTGTGCTTATCGTGCATACAATTCAGTAATGAGAACTGTGTAGCAATCTTACAACCCTCTTTACACATATCATGCACATCTAATGAAAATTTTGCAATACTAGCATCAATATTGGTAGGAAATTGCACCAAGACTTGCACATTTGGGTAACGACGCGATATAACAAGTTTAACAATGACATGATCTGATAGCACCTGTTGGAGCATTTCCTCATGATGCATTTCTTGATAAACAATTACTAAGAGGACTCTACTTGAAGCATCTTTTGTGGATAGACAATTTGTCGGTGCAGTGCATTGATTTATTGGCATATGAATTCCAACACAATGGTATGCAATCCATACCAGCGAACTGTACATCCATTAAAATGCACCAATCATATATGTTTCGACCATGAAATTAGTCCCAAGCCATGATTGCACCGACTGATAACTCATACTGAACAAGAAATTCAACTGAAGGTGGAGAGCTTAGTATAAGAATTTGTTCCACCTCACCAGTTTGAGAAAAAAAACCTCTCTAAGTACCTCGTCTGTTATGAGTTCCGTTGGTTCCTAAATAGAGACATGTAGAACTCAATTAGGTGTTGATTCACCTGCTTGGAATTTCCTCAAACACCTGGTGCTCACCACAAATCGATTTAACCACTCAGCCAATTTTTGAAAACTGGCATATAGTTTTCTACCCAATCGTTCAGTCCGTCCCTGTTCCCCTTCAATCACTGGTTTGTCCACGATGACAATCGAACCGTTGCTCGTCGAACACCATGATCTGAGACAACGAACCCTACAACTTTAGAATAACCATGCTGTGATATCACTTGACATGATTCAAGGTATGGATTCTGCAGAAATTGTAGTAACTGAAGACAAAGATGAAAAGTAGAAGAAGAAATTCAGAGAGGAATAGAGAATTGAGGGATAATGAGATTGAGAGAGGGAGAACAGAGAATATCGAACAAGATTTTTGATATCCAATTTGCATTCTGTATAGCTATAGTACTTCCTGAAATTACCAACGAAGTCCCATATTTTCCCTTAATATATAGCTATAGTACTTTCTGAAATTACAAAGTAAGCCCCATATTTTGCCTTAATATCCTTTCCATCATGTTTGGGAAGGATTAATTAATGGATAGATTAATTATTTTTGAAAAATTAATCCCACCTGTTTGGGAACTTGGATTAATTATATGATTTTTTGTTTTGGCCGGTACCTGGTGGTGTTCTGGCCAGTACCCGGTACCTGGTGGTGTCTGGCCGGTACCTGGTGGTGTTCTGGCCAATCAAGTGGCGACACGTGGCCTCAGCAATGCGTTTTCTTGGCCGATTTACTCTGGCCGGTCCCTGCTCGTGGCTTACCCTGTACCTGTTTATTCCGCCGGGCCCGGATGTTTTCCCGCAAAATCTTCATTTGCCCGCCAGATTATTCATAATTAATCTATCCAATAATTAATCCTTCCCAAACATGGCCAATATAGTGTGTATATATATATTTTTAACATTATTTACAGTAACAACCCCAGTAGTTTGGCATAAAACAGAAACCACCCCCTTTGTAGTTTGTCGATTACGTGATCCATTGGATCCGAATCGAAGAACCAAAACCTAATTATTTCGTCCTCTCTGCCCATAGATCTAGTAAAAATTTAACCAGATGAACTTCCGATCCAGAACAGCCAGTTTACAGACTCAATTGTCTTCTTTTTCTTTTTTATTTTAAATTTATTTTTTTAAGGGTTTTGACGAATCTCGAAAGAACACCGAACAACAAAGCCACAAAACCGACGCAATCAGCTGAAAGAATCTCAACTCGTCGAGTTTCTTCTTCCCATTTGGGATTGGGTTTCGGTTTGAGCGGTAGAGGAGGAGGAACGGTTGTTTAAAGTGCGGTGGTGGTTCCGTTTAAAGAGTTGGCTGTTGTGTTGTGTCGGCGGCGGTGGGGGTTTGTAAATGTTGACTGTCGAGGAAGAAGGGCCTGCTTACAAAATACGAATCAATTTGGGGGAAAAAGACGAAAAGGAAATAAATTCAGGGCCTGTTTAGTATTAGTATTAAGTATAAACTCGCGGACTGATGCAATTCTTCTTTCATCTTCCTCTCCTCTGCCATCCTCCATGCTCATAAGCGACTATTCTTGATAGATACGCAATGGCGGAGTCTTGGGGTAAGCTCATGTTTGTGCTTAGATTTAATCAATTTTGTTATTGGGTATTTTTTCTCTGTTAGCATCATGTTTGGTTTAAACCCTCTGTTTAATTGGTTCATGGCTCTTTTGCTCATTAATCACTGCAGTTGCACTTCTTGGTAGCTCTATTCATCATTAAGCTACTCAAAAAAACATCAATCTTCTTCACTACTACTAGTACTCTAGTCTCGTTTGCGCTGCTTATTTTTTTTTGAAATTTGAGGATCCTTCAAAGTTGGCGTATCATTCTTACATTCTAGGTTTCCATGTCCGAGGTAGGGAGACTCTAAAGGAGTACCCCAAGATAGGCAGAGTTATAAATATTAATCAGGTACATTTTTTATCTATGGAACTGATTTGTTCTTCTATTCCTTTGTATTGAGCATGGGAGTGTGTGTTTGTATATGTATGTTGTCCGATATCTGCTGCTTTTCCAGGTGCACCTCTTTGATTCGGACGAAGAAGAACTAGATAAGAAAATTGGCCTTATCCGCGTGAAGCTGGTGGTTGGTGCTTCTGAATTTTTGATGTCTTCACTTTGTCCTGAGAATCTTCCCGTTGTTTCTTGCCAGTAATATATTTAGCGAGCCATTTGAGCTCTCCCATGACTGGAGTGAAAGAAGCCTTTACTTTTCCAGATACACTGATGATGATGTTTATGGAGTTCGAGGTAATATTTATGCACTTTCAACCATTGATGTGCCTAAAGTTGTGAAGTTGAGTCGAATGTAGAAGGCATTGCTGGTAAACCCAAATCTTCTACGAAGGCTAAGGTTAGTTTTCGAACCGAAGAGAGGATTACTTGGAGTAGTTATGACATGTCGCATGACTTTAATGCGAGATTATTTAATTAATAACAAAAAAATTGACAACCCAAGTCTTCGTGTTCTTTTTTCCAACATAGTTAGAAAGTCTTGGGTTGGGTTAGTCGTATTACTTGGCCGATGGTCAGCCCTAGCACGAAGCTAACACAAAAATAAATAGATTGGCTAAGATCAACCAACTTAACATGAAAATTATCATTTCGAACTGTTTAGTTGGCAGTAAAACATTTTACTATTATTTTATAAATGAGGTTACGGTTTAAATTGCACAAGTTATATTTTTATTAATTGATATTATCTAGACGGTGATGCTAGCGGTGGAGGAGGCGGCAATGTGGTGTTGGTGGTGATATTTCAAGTGGCGGTGGTGGTGTTGGCAGTGGTGTGGGAACATGTGGTGGTGCTGGTGGTGGCAGTGTGGGAGCAGCTGGTGGTGGCGGTGGTCACAGTGATGTCAGGTGGCGACACTGATGGTGGGAGAGTTGGTTTACACAATTTAGAAAATGACTTTCGAATTTCAACAAATTATTTTGCATCGATTAAGCGGAATTATTTTACTTGGAAAATTATTTTAGATAGTGTCCAATTCGTTGTGCCTTCCATGCAGGTGATTATTTTCTCTTACCTTATCTCACTTGCTGGTTAGTCTGCACTCTTTGAACTTTTCAAAATTATTGAACTGAAACATCTGAGTAGTTAAATGAAAGGAGGAAATTAACCGAGACCGACAAGCGAGAGTATGTTAGGAATTTGAGAAAAAGAATGAATCAAAAAGGTAATGAAAGAGTAAAGAGTCAAACTCTTATGTAACCATCGAAATGGTGGTCGTAAACCAGCTCGACTGAAGGATAAGGTAATAAAACTTACAAACAAATTAAAAACACGGTCCATGGTGAAATTTACACAACTTGAGTAAAGGATTTTATGTTGGTTGATATACAGCATTTTGAGACCTTAATTTTTCTTATGCAATCATTAGATTATCATAAAAGGGAACTTGATAGTTTTAGAGCATCTCCAACCCGTTATCCCCTTCTATTTCCTCCATCTCTTTTAACGGGCTCACCATTTCCCCCTTTACATTCACCACCCCCATGGCCCAAACTACTCGTAGACTCGGACACATCTCTTTCTCTTCGTTGTTGTCAGCAATTCTTTTAAGAGTATAAATTTAAAATTTGAGGTAATTGGCTAAATGAAAAATCGCATTTTTCTTATAAAAGATATTTTGACCCCTCTATTATGGAATAAATACGGGCTCCCTACTGTATTATGGTTAAATATATTTTGCAGGTTAGACGGATTTCACCATTCTGTCAGTTTGTGATCATTATACCCTTGGAAGGGTGGAATAGCATAACTACCCTTACCCCTTAAATGAATCTACATTTTGTAGAGACAACTATGCCTTTTATAAAGAGGCGTGTAAACTTTCTATATAAACAGGGATGGTAACTCTTCAACAGTACCAAAAGTGATAAATGTCCACATAAATAGTACCAGGAGTATAATGATATTTTCACAATATTATTCAGTGTTGTAATCATGCAAAAATATGATATCTAAATGTAATTAATTATTATTACTGTAATTTTTTTTTGAGAAACATTATTACTGTAATTAAATGACCATCTAAATGTAATTAATTATTATTACTGTAATTTTTTTTTGAGAAACATTATTACTGTAATTAAATGACCATCTAAATGTAATTAATTATTATTACTGTAATTTTTTTTTGAGAAACATTATTACTGTAATTAAATATATGGTCAAAAGGCATAGTAGACTCTACAACTTAAGGGATAATGACATTTATGTCCTTCCACCCTTCTAAGAATATAATGGTCACAAACTAACCAAAAAAGTGGAATTTGTTTAACCTCCATTCACTGATAGGGGTATAAAATGTATTTAATCATAGTACAGGGGTATATGTATTTATTCCATAATAGACAGGAGTGGAAAATGTCTTTTACCCTAAAAAGAGAAAAAATGTTTTGTCTTATTATTCTTACTTCACATTCTTATCAGACGCACTCATTTCTCGTTCTCTCTATCGATCCGAAGTCTCTCACTTACCTTCCTGAAGCTTCGAAGTTCTTGAATCTGCTACAATGTCCATCATTTCACTCCCTACTTGAGTTGCGAATCGATTGCTTTGGTAGATTACGTTTCCTACACATCGTTCTCAGTCAATATACTTCAATCGACTTCGCAATTTCCTCCAAACTAGGTACGAATTAGTCTTCATTTATCACACACATAATCTCTATACGCATGTCTGTTAGCCTACTTTCGATAAATTTCTACGAAATGCATAGAATTCCACTATTTATGACCGATCTGTGTTTTGGTGCAAGGGTTTTGCCCAATTTCTCGAACTTGCAGGATGAAGATGAACAGAGGTCTGCTCTTAAGTGCTACTGTTACTGTTGGAAGCTTCTTGCAGGGATGGGTTTATGTTCTTCTCGCAAGTAAATTCTCTTATTCATATTCTCAGAATCCCATGCTTTTGGTTGTCATTTTATAATCAAATTTTGTTTTAAGAACACCGTATCTTCTGTCATTAGGTTATCCATCTTATATGAGGAAGGAACTCCACTTCGAAATTGACCCGGTGCAAGACTCTCTGGTTTGGGTCCTTTCATGCATTGGTATACTTCTAGCTGCATTATCAGGCAGGATTGGCGGGATTGGGCGCCGCCCACTGCTTGTCCTCTCATCTATGTTGTATCTCTTCTCCAGCGTTGTTATGCCATTGTCTGGGAACATTACTCTGATACTTGTCGCGAGGTTCTTAGCTGGATTCGCATCGGGGTTCACTTACATACTTTTGGTGTTCTACTTCATGGAGACTGCACCCGGACTTTTCCTGCGTTATTTGCTTCCCCAGTTCGCAAGTCTATGTGGGATGTACTTGTCCTCAGTGGTCGATGGTTGGAACTTGATTTTCAACATTGCTTTTAGTCTCTCCCTATTGTATTTCGTCTTGGTTGTGTTTTTCCTACATGAGTCTCCTAAGTGGCTTGTGCGGAAGGGACTTGTCGAGGAGGCTAGGCATGTTTTGCAGAAACTACGTGGCAACCAAGATGTCTCTGGTAAGGATTATGCCCATAACTAAATACCGGATCCACATAAAGTTTAACACTGTATATGTATTTGTTCTCACAGCTGCTTTTTAAAATTGTTTAAATAGGATTAACTTTCAAGTATTTGAGTAGAAGATGTTTAAATTAAGTCCTCTTGGTTTTTCCACTGCTAACTGTGAACAAGTTTTGCTAATAATTTTTGAAAAATATCACCCAGTAGACTAAGATTTGAATATGCAACCCATTATAAGAATTTGTTCAGTTATCTAATGATTGCTGATATGTTTGGTTCTTGTAGAAATTTTCTTGAAGAACTTGTTAGTTTAAGAGAAACACACTCAATAAAAGAGTTTTCATGAACCTGCATGCATTTAGTCAGTGGTGATTGTGTCTGAAAATTCTATTTGCATCCAATCCATGAAGTGGAAATTTTATATTCATACTACTCTCTTTAATTCGATTGCATACAAAGTAAGACTATACAATCAAGCTTCTTCTGTTTAAGAGTCATCTACCCTTAGCATGGTAAGTAGAGTGGAGATAGCAACTTTCTTTAGGAACTACTTAGGTGTCTGAAATGTCTTAATATGTAAATTGAATGATGAGTGGACAGAATCTCATAGGGATTTCTCTACTTTAAGAGAACCAGGATACCAAGTTGAATGTGTACAAGGCTTTAGAAGGGAGTTCGCAGAAGATCTGTGATTATTCAGTAAGTAAGAAATTAGTAGTCTGTAATGCTCTGTTACAGGGCATGCTGTAAAGTCATAGGATCTTATTCGTTGTGTCAACATGCAGTAGTAAACAGTAAACTGCGCTTAGTTTTTTTTATGTTGAAATTATTAGTTATTCCTATGTCAAAAGCTTGTATTGATTTTGATCCTAGAACGATTTCACACTATGCTAGAGGTATAGGAAACAACTCCATAAACTTCAAAGTTGGAAATAAGTAGAACTGTAAAAAACAAGAATATTATTCTGGTTCACTTCACACAGAACTTACAAGTTGAAATGCAGTTTCTTAAGTTTCATGTTGGAAACTATCTACATATTTAAAAGCTTAATGTCAATCTGCTCTTGTTAATAAATCGAAGGAAGTCTTGTCTTTATGTTATACCCGAGCACACATGCCTACATCAAGCTCAAAACCTAAAATATACGGGAATAGCGAATACCGACTTACTGATATTGCACAAATATTTATCTCAATCCAAAGTACTGTTCCATTTTTCCTTTCTAAGGTAACAAAAAATTAGATTTTATACAAAATTTATTGTATGAATCTGAACATATATCTCAAACGTAGTCCGCAAGCTGTTAGACTGTTAGTGATTTCACTGATTTTTGGTACTGGTCATTAACTCATATTAGATGACGATCTCCATATCTTTGTACGCAGAGCGTGCACATGTGCGCAGACATTTACATAGCAGAGTCTGTACATCTATCACATCTGTGTATTATATCTTCTCTGAATAATCACCCAGAATATGTTAAGTGTACAGTTCATGAGTTCGTTTGTTAATTGGATATGGCTTTCTGCTTTGCACGCTTAACCTGGAAACCTCCTTAGATAGTTCCTCACTTTTCTCCTCTTTAAACTGGAAGTATTAGAACTCTTTATGCAGGTTTTCATTGTTTCTTATCTAATGGCATACTGAAAACTGAGATATGTGTTTATGGTAATAATTGTAATATTTATATGTTGTGCAATACTGAGATAGTCCTCCAAAGGTTGTAACATGCACACATGGTCATATATCTGCTTAGAAATTTGACCTGTGATAAAATTAGCATCTCTTTAGATAATTCCTGTGAAGTATTAGGCTTGTACTACTAAAAAAATTCATGAAGATGCTTCTTGGCTTTTTCATATAATCTTGCATGATGCCGTAATTACCTATTATTGATCCAAGCACTTGTCTTGATGACTGATTCATGTTGAGATCTTGTTTCTGCAGATGAAATGTATGTGCTGATTTATAGTGTCAGACTTGAGAGGGCTACTTCCGTCGAAGATTTAAACGACGAGGATCTTGAATATGGCCCTGAAGATCTTTCCTCTGACAATCTCACCAAGCCAGTGATCCCCAGCACTGCATCTCCCAAAGGAAGCATCACGACCCAGAATGCAACCCTCACTGATTCTCTTCTCACCGCTTCTGGCAATGGCAACGGCGATGAAGATAGCTTGACCAGGGAAGGAGTTGACTCCACTTCTAATGCTGACGGTTCTGTGCTGACAACTCGGGTTCTTAACTAGTTGCATTTGCATGTGAGATAACGAGAGATGGAAAGAAGCTTTGGTCTGAAGGTGCTGTGGTTGATGGTAGTCGTGTTTGTGGATAAGAAACAGTGTTCCCCTTAATTTCCTAGAAAGTATGGGTAGAGCTTCTATTATGTCAGAACATTGGGGTTGTGTCTATATGGTATCCCCTTATCTATTCTAGGTAGTTGACTGAGTATTTGGTAAAAACCTAAGCGGGTAATGAAACTATCCTGCTGGATTTAATCCTTGGGCTTGTATGTTCCAAGGTTACTGAAGCTTTGTAATGAAACCATCCTGATGGATTTAATCCTTGGGCTTGTGCGCTTTAGAGGCAATGTGGATTGCTTTCAGGTGGTTGGTCTAATTCAACATAGTAGCAATAGTGGCTTATGATTCATGCCGTCAGGGATGAACACAACTGTCCGTCAACCGCAATCTGATTCACGCGCTGAGGGAATGGATTCAGTTAGTACAATCTGTGATATTGCAGACTGATTAGGATTGACCTAAAAAATGTCAATCCGCAAAATCAAATTCAATCCAGTACAGCCTCAGATTCTACCCTCACGCCTTAGAAAATTACCGCTGAATCGGGGTTACTGAATTGCTGAATTCTTGCACTGTAAGAATTAACACTACATGTTTTCAGGAAGATCGGTATACAGAGGATTTCGACAGAGACGGTCACAAAGATCATTTTCGTAATTTCAAATTGTTCCAAGTCTTGAAGTTTATTAGTCATGTTTGGCCTTTGCAATAGAAGTTTGAGTAGATGATTTGATGAGCTAAATGATACAAAAGCTTGTTCATCGTTTCATAGCAAGGTACTTCCTCCGTTCCTTTCTTTTTGGGTTGACTTTTTAAATCCGTAACAGGTCAGTTTTGACCCGGTTATTTGAATAGCAAAATGATATATTTTTTTTTTGTAATTTTTAATGGTGTTGTAGATTAAAGTGTACTCTACAATACTATGAAAATATTATCAAATGTCTGCAATCATTTTAGTAATCATATCACTATATCAAAGTGTCCCAGTAAATAATGGTAAAAATGAGATTAAGAAGAAAGAGAGTAAACAGATGAAGTTGTCTGTAGTGCTTCTAGTTTTGCTTTCTTGACAGTGACTGGTGTTGTCATAGCAGCTTGAGAGGGTCTCATTTTTGGGAGAAAAAAAAAGCGATTGTCTCATTCAACCTTCAAGATGAAACAAAAATGCACCAAACTTGGTCACAAAGATGCAACAAACTTAGTGTCAAAGATGCCACCATTGCATTTCCGAATTCCCCAAAGCACAAAAATTCAAACATACCGTCTTCAGTGTCTCCTCATCATCCTCGGAATCGTCTTCCTAAATCAGTATTTAACCCATAAAAAATAATTACAGCACCATCATAAACTTACGAGTAGGGGTGCGATTTCGGTTCAACCGAACCGGAACCGAACCGACTGAAGCCGGAACCGGTCGGTTTCGGTTCGGTTCGGTTCGGCGGTTCAAAGGCCGTGTTCGGTTCGGTTGAACCGGAACCGGTAATTTTGATCCGCTAGAACCGAACCCGAACCGTTAACCGGAACCGGATCCTTTACCGGTTCGGTTTTCGGTTCGGTTCGGTTCAGGAACCGGTCGGACATTTTTTTTTTGTGTTGATATTTTAATTGTTGTAGTATTAATTAATAAGTATTAATTAACAAAGTTAGGGTTAGGTAGGGTTCATTAATAAAATTAGGGTTAGGGTTAGGGACTTAGGGTTTAGGGAATGTTATTAATTAATACTAGATTTTTTTAATGTACAAATATAATGTACTTAAACTTGAAAAATATTGACAAATATTTAAAAAAAACATCAAAACTTGACAAATATTGAAAAAAACCAAGTAAACTTTTATTATTGATTAAAAGTTAAAACATCAAATGTTAGAAAAAATTGCATCACTATAGTTTAAGTACATCCCAACTAGGTTGGCACCTACTTAACTAACAATCATTTGCATTTTTTTAACTTACATACAAACTTATTGTAATTAACAAAAATACCCAATAATAGTCTTCATTTTTCAACCCCTTGTGTTTGGCAATTGGTCTACATCTAGGGGAGTGTCCGGGTCTATTCCCAATTCTTGGCAAAGTTCGGTGACCAAAACGTCCAAAGGGTGTTGGTCTTGTGTGCGTTTGTTGGCGTCGCTCCAATCCTTCGAGCATATGAGTACCTCCAATATCTCCGAGGTTAGGCACGATCTTTTCTCCGACAAAACTCGTTTACCTGCACTAAAAGTAGATTCGGAAGGGACTGTAGAAGCGGGAGGGGTTAGTAAATCACGTGTCATTTTAGAAACAATTGGATAAGTTCTTTCATAATTTTTCCACCAATCAAGTATATCAAAATTTTCTATGTCTCTCTCCGACACATTTATGAAATAATGTTGGTTGAGAAACAACGTTAATTCCGAGACGCAACTAGTCCCGGTGGGTGTGGCTTGTGTAGTCTTAAATAAAGAACCAATAGCGTACTTACTCTTACCCTTGCCCTTACCCTTAGGTTCGCTCGATGATTTTTGAGAACCACCACTAACACCAAATTTAGCAAGATATTTATCGTACATAACATTAAGTTCTTGTTTAACTTGTTCAATAGTTGGTGATATCACTACGGGTCTATATGGGGTAGTCATGTTTTCCGAAATTTGGTTTAGCATAAAACCTAGGGAAGCATCCTTTTGTCGTGGGTCCAAAATACTTGACAAACAAAAAATCATAGGGATCGTTTCAAAATATTTGAGAAATTTGTCTTCCATGTCGTTAATTGCCTCGTATAAAATTTCATTCTCCCTATACTGTTGAAAAGCCGACGTTAAAAACTATAGTTGTGGAATAACGTTGTTAGTAGTAGGATAATAAACACCCGAAAGAATATTAGTGGCGTCATAAAATGGTTCAAGAAACTCTCTTAAGACACTTGCGGCGTTCCAATCATTTTGTGTAACGGATCCGGGATTGCCATTTTTCATTCAAAAAACGTGTGATTGTGGTCTCATAACCTTCAACACTTTTCAACATCAAAAAAGTGGAGTTCCATCTAGTCCTACAATCTCCCCCAAACCTTCTTTTTTTCTTGGCTATTTTAGCACAATAATCCCCAAAAATTTTTTGTCTTTTGTTTGAAGACGCAATAAAGAGAATAGCATCACGAATAGGAGAAATATACTCATCTAGTTTTTTCAAACCATCTTGTACAATTAAATTGATAATGTGACATACACAACGAACATGTTCAATTTCTTCGCGAAATGGTGTTTGTATCAAAGTTCGAATATGATCTATCGCACTATCACATGCCGATGCATTGTCAAAAGTAATTGATGTAATTCGTTGATCAATACCCCACTCTTCAACAATATCGATTATGGCTTCTCCTATGTTTACACCGTTGTGAGGATATGCAACTTCTTGAAATGCAATAACACGTTTTTGTAAAGTCCAAGTAGTGTCAATGTAGTGTGCGGTGACGCAAATATATCCTTTGTTATTTCTACCCGACCACATATCCGAAGTGCAACCAACTATGAAATTAGAATTTAAAAATGTTTGCATAAGTTCCGCTTTCCTCTCACTATATGTTTCCATTATATTTTTTCTAATAGTGTGTCTACTAATATGCTTATAACCCGGGCAAAAAGCGGTTTGTACTAATGTGTCAAACTCTACGTCGTCGGTCATATTTAGAGGTTTTTCGGTGGCCATGATATAATGAGATAATGCTTTTATTGCCCTATTTTCATCGTACACAAAAGTAACTACGTTGCCTTGTGCGTCGAATCCTAGTTGCGTTTGGAGCATCGCGTCGCCTACGGCGGGTGTATCTTTCAAAAGGTTGTGTTTATTTTGTAAATGTTTTCTCATTGATCATAATCCACCGGTGGCATCCAATACAAAACTTGCTTTACAAATTTTGCAAACGGCCCTAAATTTTTGGTTACCTTTGTCGTCTAAGCCATCGGGTATTTTATCCATATATTCCCAAACGGGGCTTTTTTTAGTTTTTTCCACCTTACGTGTTCTTTTATTACTACCTAAATTCGGATCATTTTTCTCTATACCGTCAAAAGCGTTAGCGGCACCTTCGCCAAACATAATGTCCATTTGATCATCAATATCAATTTCTTCGATTATGGGTACGTATTGGTTGTTTTGGTCATCAACATTTACACGAGAAGAAGAAGCCATTTTTTTCTTATAGAAATTTGATGAAAAAAAATAAAGTTTTACAAATAAAGCACAAATAATAACACAATCAAATAGCAAACAACAAAAAATAAAACTTACAAACTCCAAGAATAATTCTTGGAGGTGAAGCGAAACGTCGAAGATTGAAGATGCGTTGCCGAATATGGAAGATGCGTTGCTCTTGCTTGTCGAATATTGAAGACGAGAGTGTATGACGATTTTTGAGTGATTTTGATTTTTGAGAGTGTATGTGGAAATTGGAATTGAGGATTGAGCAATATGGAGATTGGAGAATGAATTTTGGAGAGTGTAGGATGATTTTTGATTGAAGAATTGTGAGAAATGTTGAGAGAGTTTGTTGATGAAGTGTGAAAAAAATTGTAGTATGGGTTGGGTATTTATAGGTGCTAAAGGAAGGGGAGGGAAGGTGAAAAAAAAAACAAAAAAAGACAAAAATGGCCCAAACGGTCACTGACCGTTCAGGCTTCTCCAACGGTCACAAAATCAACGGGCATCTCTTTGAAAATTCGACCGTTACACGACGGTTCTCGGGTCGGTTCCGGGCCGGTTCCGGTTCCGGTTCCGCAATTTCCTTAAACCGAACCGTAACCGGAGACCCCCCGGGTCCGGTTCGGTCCGGTTCTATGGGTCTTCGGTTCGGTTTCGGTTGGTTTTTGCCGGTTCCAACCGTAGCAGTTTCGGTTCGGTTCTCGGGTGAACCGAACCGAAATCGCAGCTCTACTTACGAGAAGTGCAAAACAAAATAAAGAACAAACACATACGGTACCCAATGTTTTAGCCAAAAACATAGCACTTCATTGATAAGAGAATAGTAGAAAGAGTGAGTACGGAGAGCATGCCAAACACCAACAAACGTTGGGTAAGCAACGAACGCATACATTGCTTAATAAACAATAAGCCAATGCGCAAATAGCCAAACTAAAAATGCGATCCCTAAAACTACATGCACCTCCTATTTGTATATGTGGCCCTGGCTCTGATAACCTTGTTAATAACACAATAGTTTGGCCCTGTTTGCATACAATGGTTTGGTTAACCTCACAAAAAAGTTAACCAAAACCTCAACCCAAAATTTGTAGGACCCACTTTCCACTCATTTTTCTACTCACATAAAAGTCAACACTTTAAAAACTAAAACCCTCTAATCCAAACATCCACCTAGTTTGGTTAACCAAACCTGCCCAACCTTGTTATCCAAACAGGGCCTTTGAGCGTGCTAGCTCATGGGCACATCACCGGCTTTAACCAAAAATAAATAAATAAACTACTATCTTCGTTCAAATGTCCAAACTTTTAATAAATGAAAACGGGTGCAATTGCAAAATCAAAGTATACCTAGCAGAAATGAAACGAGTTAATCAAACATAAGGAGGCTTGAGCCCACGTGCAATCCCTTAAATAGAAAGAATACACTTTAGATCCGGAAAGTAAAAGAAAATATTCCGTCGTATAATTTTGTTGTCCCCTTATATACTCCTCAGTGAAATACACCTTCGGAAAACAAAATAAACTAGCTAAGTGTTTTACTGTACAATTAAATTTTGTTGTCCCCTTATATGCCATTGGATTGAATCAAAATCAAAAGTCAAGACTTTGAATATAACTCAATCCACCAGGTTTTCCCTCTTAATACTAGCCATATTTCCCTATTCTCAGTTGATGAGCCACCAATAAAAGCAAACACCAATCTTTTTATCATATCTTCAAATAAACATATTGTCGTACCGTCTTAAGCACGTGATGTTACATACTACTGTAAAGATTTTTCACATTTTTTTACTTCTTAGAATGTTCATTTTCATTCAAAAATAAATTGTTATTAGTAACTTTCTTTTGGATACATAAGTGGGCTGGCCCAAAGAGCCAGGCCCAAATAACGAAGAAAAATTACAAGAATAATCTAATATGGCCCAAACCAGACTTATCAAACTCTACTAAATTCTTACAGCCACCATCCAAATGGGTATGGGCAAGAAGACAATGGACTGCATTTTTGGCATGTAATCAGCAACCAAGTTTGCTTCTCTACAGATTTTTTGAAGAGCAGAACTAGTGTTTGAAAGAAGCAGATTAATAGCCTTTAATTACCATACCAATAAGTAGGGATGCAAGTTCAAACAGGAGAAACCGCAATCCGAGCCGAACCGGGTGGTTCGGTTTGGTTCGGAATCTATTACGGTTCGGTCTAGGTTTGTAAAAATTTCAAAGCGTATGATACGGTTCGGCCCAGGTTTGCAAAAATCTCAAACCATGTAAACCGGACCGAACCGTTTATGTAGCATATTAGGCTATACAACTGTCACACTTGATAACTTCTACACATATATTATATACAGTAGGTACTGAAAATAATGTAATGTTTGCTACTTTATTTTAAAATTGTTTGACATTAAAATTTTAGAAAATATATAATTGTTGAATGAATTATTAAAAAATTCAAATGAAATAATATATTTTTAGAAACCGCGGTTTAAAATCGAACCAAACCGGTCCTCCACGGTTCGGCTCGGTTCGATTTGGAGCCATGAACGGTCCTTAGGTTTTGCCAAACCGTTACATGAGGTTTGGTTTGGATGGGTGCTGGAACCGGACCGAACCGAACTGTTTTGATCCCTACCAATAAGGAAGAGTGTCATTGTTATTTCTTATCAAATATGGTAAATAGCATCTTTAGAACCACATTTCACCAAAGCACCATGAAGAGTTCTTGGAGAGACTTCTTGTAAGTTGTAAGCTTTTCAAAATAGCTAAGAGCTCCCTCTGCAGAATAAGAATACTACCAAACATTTTTAGAGAAACCCCAAAGCTCAACAATAGAGCATCTGCACACTCCTCCTACAGTGCAGCTCTTACTAGCAGTGAAAGCATTGTCAGAATTGATCTTCACCACATTATGAGGGGGAGGAATCCATTTGACTAAAATAGGTTTCACAGGGATATGATGAGACTTGAACCCCAAATCAGCCATCAACCTCTTTGAAACCCATAAAAATATGAGGCAGGATTAGAGGATATAACAAAGTTTTGTTGATGATTTTTTTTTTTTTTTTTTTTTTTTTTTTTTTTTTTTTTTTTTTTTTTTTGGTGCCATAACCACTTAGTGGAGAGACCATTGATGAAAGTAGATTGCCAGGGAATAATGGTGCGACGACCCTAAAACTAGTTTGTGATATTAGTGTCAGTCCAATCCTTTAGAGGGAGATGGAAGAATCTTGACCAATCGGAAGGCTCAAGAAGCCTTTTCCAAGTATATTTGACCCAATTACAATTTCTTATAGCATGAAGATATTGGGTTTTTGTCTTGGTTTATGCGTTTTGGAAATATTAAGAAATTGTTGTTTTTGGAAACTAGTAGAAATATGAAATCTACTAGTATTCCTAATTGGGGTTATTTCCTAATATTAGTGCAACTAGAATTACTGGGAGAGCAAGTCGGTGTAGCCCTATTTATAGGCGGTTCTACAATAGTTCTAATTGAGTGAGTCGAGTAGAGTAGAAAATTGGTGAGAGATATCTTTGAGCGGATGTGAGAGGTTAGGGTTTCATAGATGTAGTCTGTGAGGACGAGAGTACCTCATCGACGTGGTCCGCGAATTGTGTTGTCCCTCCCGTACGTAGTATTCCATCATGATATAGTGAAATTCTCCTCCCGTGGACGTGGTCCGCGAGTGTGTGATCGCGTGGTACATTTTTGCTTCCATTGTGGCGGAATCCAGATCGACAAATAATTCCCAACAAGTGGTATCAAAGCCATGTTCGCAATACGGGCGGAGCGCGCGAAGAAAAAGGAGATTGAAGGAACATGAAAAGAATTGAGGGAAAAAACGAGCAAAAAGGAAAAAAAAGGTTGGCGTTTTTCTTCTTGTTTGTGGCCGTTGGAGCACATGACGATATGCCACAACATGTTGTGTCATGGGAAGTTTCCCATGTGGAGGTCTTACGGTGTTCTTGTACTCAAGTGCGGGTAAGTGGCAAAGGTTTTAGAGCATGAAGTCAGTGGACAATCTCAATTGGTGTTGCTGCTAGGTGCATGCAACTAATGCCACGTGTGTGTTGTTGCTTCAGCAGCTGATGGATACAAGGAAGAATATTATGTGGCATGTGTATGTGCTCCACGATCGGTTGGGTGGTCCAAACTTGTTTTGAGGGTTTCGAGTTGCCTGTAAGTTCGTTTGGGATCGAACGAGAGTCTAACCCAAGGTTTTTGGACACTCTGGATTCGACGGAGTGGTCAAATTTTGAAAAATATGGTTGTTTTTTTCAATATGATGACGTGCCTGCGTATCAAAAATAATCGATGATCCATACTTGTTTGGGTGGTTATGGCGTGCATGTAGATCGGATTCGGATGAGTCAAGAGTCTAACCCTATATTTTTGGATGTTGCGGATCATCGGTATGGTCAGAATATTGAGATTATGATTTGTTGAGAATACCGGCATAAATCAACATCGGTAGGGAGATCGAAGAAGACGGGATGTGAACAATGTCAATCAAGTGCAAGTCCAATTAGTTGGGGTCAATTATAGGCATTTTTCCTATTGAACGTTCGATGGAAACCTATGCAGGCTTGGGAGTGTGTTGACAGGTGGAGCTGCTGTTCAACATAAGTAAGAAGTGTAAGTTTTGTGTGTTTGTGAGCACGATACGCAATAGTTGCAGAGGAGTCCGGTTAGAGATGTAGGCAACTATTACAGGGAAATTCGCAAGAAGCTCCAGAGCAGAGATCGTGGTAGTGGACTTAGTTGACGAGGCCAAGGCAGCGGTGGCGTCCTGATATCTTTGTGTTTGGTTAGTGACGATAACTCTTGAGCAACTCGAGGCAAGAAGAGAGGTAAGTCGCTACAATTCCGCAAAGCGGTGGCTTTGCAAGACGTCTTTGTTGGAATAGATGCCCTAGAGGCAATCTAGATTAGTATGAATTACTTGTGTCTAGAAATTCATTTATTATTTATTGGATTTTTAATATAATAAAGTCCTTAGATTTAAAATTGTGTTGTCTATCTTAAATATCCCTAGTCAAGTATAATGATTAATGGGAAAATCATCTATAGACTAGTATGGGGTTGGATTGATATGGAGATATCACGATCCAACACATAGGTGTGCATTAGGGAATGTTGCACTGGATTGACCCATCTCCGAGAAGGCTACATACACGTTATGTTGAGTCACAAGCGCTTCTCGCGGTGCAATGGTATTGTCATCCTTAGACTTGAAGTCACTAGATATTCTAGTTGTGGATTATTGTGATCTTGGTAGCGTTAAACGCTACACCGTAACTGGGTAGTCATAAAGGCGTGTACTGGATACAATAAGAAGCAAGCTTAGAGATCGTAGTGGACGTAGATAGAATTTGTCCCTCCCACATAACGGGAGCAAATATCCTAGGCCACTCGAGGGATAGTGCTTATAGAATGTCTGACCAGACTCAAATAAATCAATATGGGATATTGATGTTATTTGCACGAATAAGGCTATTCCCATGGATCGAGAAACTATGGATTGGATATACGAGTGTGACTTGTATGTCTCGTGTCCAATCCGGATATAGAGACAAAGGGATGAGACAATTACTTGTACAAAGGTTGTCAAGATGACTATTCTATTAGTTGGCTAGAATGGATGTTTTGCTAGAAACCGCTCCATATTAGCAAATAGTTGCTACCAACTAGATAGAACCTATGGGGTCACAGGCTACATAGAGTTGAACTAGATTTGGGAATTAATTAATTGGATTAATTAATTAGAAGGATCACTTTGCAAAACCTTGCAAACTTAGTAGGGACTAATTTGCAAGGAAGGGACTAAATTGAATTCTAGTAGGACTAGGTCCTTTAGGTAGTTGACAAGGAGTTGTTGGACTATATAAAGGACCTTCCTTCCTTCCTTCCTTCCCATATAACTTATGCTCATAATTGAACATAACAAAGAGTGGGAGAGAACAAAAAGGAGAGAGAGCAAGCAACAAGGGAGCCCGACCGCCCCCTTGCCGCCGCCCCGTCCCCGTCGGCCAAAGGAGGCCGAGACCCTCCTTTTGGGTCTCGTTTTGCGTGATTCTTCTTCCTCTTCCTCTTCCTCTTCCGGGCTAGCACCAAGGACTTGGGAGATCTAGGATCAACTCTAGGCGTGGATCAACCATAGAGAACGTGACACAATTCGCGTTTGAAGTCATCAAAGGAGAACCCTTAGGTGTGTTTATGATTTCTAACCCTTACCATCGTTATGTCTCTTGACTTGTGATCCTTGGAGGGTTTTGCATGGTTTTATGTTTGTTTATGCTTCCGTTGCGCATCCATGAATCAAAACCCTAGAGTGGTATCAGAGCCACAGGTCGTAGAGCATAAACGTGGTTTATGTGTTACGTTTTAGTTGTTTTACATCTTAATTTGATTGTTTATCGCGTAAAACAAGACAAATCAAGAATGGGATGCAATTTGTCAATAATTAATCATAACAAGATCCAATTTTTGCATTGGATGCATGAATTGGTGAGTTTGAGAAATTTTAGGATCTTAGATCTAGGGTTTGGGCATCCTTGGGGAAGAAGGAGTTCTCCCAAAACAAGGAAACAACCAAACTTGGGCACCAAGCGAGGGAGTTGTTTTGGAAACAACTCCCTCAAGGAGGTTCGCCCCCCCTCTAGGGACCGCCCCCCCTTGCTTGCCGCCCAAGCTTGGCCGCCCTAGGGGCCGGGCGGCCCTAACCCGCGGGCCTAGGCTTGTGGGTTTTGGGCCGGCCCGGCCCTAGGGCCTTGTGGTTCACCTTTTTGGGCCCGGGCAATTTGATTGTTGGGCCCATGGACCGTTTTAACCCTAGAAATCCTAAAATCAATTAAAAATTGACCAAGCGCGTTAAAATTGGATTTTAACTGTTTATGTGCAAATCGCATGGTGATTGAATATGGCCTTAGGATGTGGTTTGATGTGGATGTTTAATTTTGTGGTTTGGTTTTACGGCCTGCGAGCTGATCAATTAATTGTAATAATTAATTAGGGTTTTATGGCCTGCGTGCCATTTTTTTTCAACTTGTGAGATTTATTTTATTTAGTATAGAAGTTAGCTAGTGCTAGATAAAGTAGATTGTTAGCCAAGATTGAAGAAAAGAAGCCCAAAAGCCAAAGAAGCCACAAAAGATGGAGCATGGAGCATGGAGCATTCCACAAGACTATGAAGGATGGACCAAAAGAACAAGACGCATGGAGATGTGTTTGCTTTATGGTTCATAGATAATTCCATTGGCTTGGAATTATCTTAGTCTAGAAAAGGCCATATCCACATCACGTTTAATTTCTGTTTTGTGGTTGTTTATTTTAATGTCTTATTATTGTGTGGTTGGTGTATGGATGATGCATGCAATTAGGATAATAAGATAATTAGACAATCCGGATCTATTATTTGGAGTTGTGCCCAAACTCAAATAGATAGATTAGTTGATATTGATCAACAAAACAATTAAAAAAAATAGAATTTAAAATCCCTCAAAATTCAAATATTGTG
The DNA here is from genome assembly GCA_023055425.1 of Linanthus parryae. NCBI lineage: Eukaryota > Viridiplantae > Streptophyta > Magnoliopsida > Ericales > Polemoniaceae > Linanthus > Linanthus parryae. Next base: position 133,389,515 of record JALGPY010000001.1, read on the forward strand.
TTCTTGCCTTCTCGTTTTTTAAACACTCATTATCATCATTATTTACCAAGCTCGTGCGTGCCAAAGCATGGCGACTTGGTTCATCATGATGGAATGCGATGGCACGTAACAATGTGCAATTGTTTAGATAAGAGGTTGAACACAACTAGGATATTAATTTGATTAAGAAACCTAGAGGCAATCAATTGGGATTATCCATATGGAAGGATAAATAAGGAGTTATTTGCCCAATTGAACCAAGAGTTGCATAAGGGATGCAATTGGAATTGTTCCTACCTAAAGTAGTCAAATTATGGGTGACTTGCCAAAGCAAGCACATAAGAAGATGAAAGATGGATCTTGGCCCACTAGAAAATATAAGGATATTTTCCGCATTAATACCTTGAGGGTTATTAATCCGTCGAAAAATAGTGGGAGCTATATTTGATAAACTAGCCATTATTGAATATAGTAAAAAAAAAATCACAAATACTAAAACTTGCATATTTTCCTTTTGTAGAATTCCAAATGGCAAACAACTCATCGAGTTCACAACATTCCCTACGATCTGTCCTTGAGAAGGACAAGCTCTCTGGAACCAACTTTCTTGATTGGTACAGAAACTTGAGAATTGTTCTCAAGCAAGAGAAGAAACTGTACGCAATAGAGGAGCATGTTCCAGAAGGTCCAGAGAACCAAACACCTGCTGCCTTAAAGGCCTATCAAAAGCGTGTTGATGACGCTAATGATGCGGCCTGCCTTATGCTTTGCACCATGACTTCTGAGCTTCAGAAGCAACACGGAAACATGAATGTTGTCGATATGATCGAACATCTAAAGCAGCTCTTCCAAGAGCAGGCGAGGGTAGAGAGGTATGAGGTCTCAAAGGCACTGTTCAAGTGTCATCTGGCAGAAGGGAACCCGGTGGGACCCCATGTACTCCGAATGATCGGGTACTTGGAGAATCTCGCCCGACTGGGGTTCCCGGTCGGCCAAGAGTTGGCAACCGATCTCGTGTTGCAATCATTGCCCGAGAGTTATGGACAATTCATTATGAACTATAACATGAACGAGATCGTTAAACCACTGCCAGATTTACTCAATATGTTGAGGACGGCTGAACAGAGCATCAACAAAGGTAAGGGCAAGGCCATAATGATGGTACAGAAAGGAAAGGGCAAAAGGTTTGCCTCTTCCTCCAAGGGCAAAGGCAAGTCAGTTGCCAAGTCCAAGGAACCTGCCCTTAAGCCTGTTGGTGGCATTGCCAAAGGCGTGACTAAAGGTAAGTGTCACTACTGCAGTCAGCCTGGACACTGGAGGAGGAACTGCCCAAAATATCTGGAGGACAAGAGGCTTGGAATAGTGATTCCACCACCACCAGGTATTTTTGTTGTAGATGTCAATTTAACTTTCTCTACATCATGGGTATTAGATACTGGGTGTGGATCTCATATTTGTCGAAATATTCAGGATCTAAAGAGAAGTAGAAGATTGGCTAAAGGGGAGGTAGATCTGCGCGTTGGGAATGGAGCAAAGGTTGCTGCGTTGGCCATAGGCGTGTGCGAGCTATCTCTGCCTTCATGATTAGTTTTAGAATTAAATAATTGCTATTTTGTGTCTGCTATGAGCAGAAACATTATTTCTATTTCTTGTTTGGACAAGGATGGTTTTATTATTTCAATAAAGAACAATTGTTGTTCCTTTTATTTAAATAATATTCACTATTTTAGTGCGCAATTATTTAATGGACTTTATGTCCTTGATCTAAGCAATCCTGTCTACAACATTAATACCAAGCGGATTAAAATAAATGATTTAAATCCTGCTCATTTATGGCACTGTCGTTTAGGCCACATAAATGAGAAACGTGTATCTAGACTCCATAATGATGGATTACTAGACTCATTTGATTTTGAATCATATGAGACATGTGACGCTTGTTTATTGGGAAAAATGACAAAGTCCCCTTTCAATAAGAAAGGTGAGAGGACTAGTGAGCAATTGGCGCTCATACATACTGATGTGTGTGGGCCATTTGCCACGCCTTCCAGGGGTGGTTATGTCTACTTCATTACATTTACTGATGATTACAGTAGATATGGATTTGTGTACCTTATGAGGGCAAAATCCGAATCCTTTGAAGTGTTCAAAGAATTCAAGAATGAAGTAGAAAAGCAACTTGGCAAAAGTATCAAAGCTCTAGGATTGGATCGTGGAGGAGAGTACTTGAGCCAAGAGTTTGATGACTATCTTAGAGAGTGTGGGATCGTGTCCCAACTCACTCCACCCGGAACGCCACAATGGAATGGCGTGTCCGAGAGGAGGAATCGAACCCTATTGGATATGGTTCGATCTATGATGTGTCAAACCGATCTTCCATTATCATTTTGGGGCTACGCTCTATTAAGTGCAGCTTTCACCATTAACCGTGTTCCATCTAAATCAGTCATGAAGACACCATATGAGATGTGGAGTGGGAGGCGTCCCACATTGTCGTTCATGAGGATTTGGGGCTGCGATGTCTATGTAAAACGTTTACAATCAGACAAGCTCGGGCCTAAATCGGATAAGTGTAAATTTGTGGGGTACCCTAAGGAAACTAAGGGTTACTACTTCTACAATCCAACCGAGAACAAAGTATTTGTTGCTCGGACCGGCGTGTTTCTAGAAAGAGAATTTGTCTCTAAAGAAGCAAGTGGGAGGAATGTAGAACTTGAAGAGGTTCAAGAACCACAAATCACTGAGCCGATAATGGAACATGAACAGGAACCACAAGCAGTTGTGGAGCAACCTGTTCAGGTAACACAAGAGCTTCGTAGATCTAGTAGAGTGCGCCAGGAACCCGAGAGGTATGGACTTCTCGTAACCGATTCCGGTGACACGATGCTCATAGATGATGAGCCTACTACCTATGAGGAGGCCATGAGTGGCCCAGATTCTCAGAAGTGGCTAGAAGCCATGAGATCCGAGATGGAATCCATGTATACCAACAAAGTATGGACTTTGGTGGAACCACCCGATGGGGCGCGGCCCATAGGGTGCAAGTGGGTCTTCAAGAAGAAGATCGACATGGATGGTAATGTGATTACCTATAAGGGCCGATTGGTGGTTAAAGGATTCAGACAGATTCATGGTATTGACTATGATGAAACCTTTTCACCAGTCGCTATGACCAAATCTATCCGAATCCTACTTGCAATTGCAGCATACCACGACTATGAGATTTGGCAGATGGATGTCAAAACAGCATTCCTTTATGGGAATCTCCTCGAGGACGTGTATATGATACAGCCGGAGGGTTTTGAGGATCCAAAGCAAGCCAACAAAGTCTGTAAGCTGCAACGATCCATTTATGGATTGAAGCAAGCTTCTAGGAGTTGGAATCGACGTTTTGATGAAGTGGTCAAAGAGTTTGGCTTCATCAGAAACGAAGATGAGTCTTGTGTCTACAAGAAGGTTAGTGGGAGCCCTGTAGCTTTTCTGGTCTTGTATGTGGATGACATACTACTCATTGGAAACGACATTCCCATGCTGCAATCTGTTAAAGATTGGCTAGGAAAGTGTTTCTCAATGAAGGACTTAGGGGAAGCAGCCAATATACTCGGTATAAAGACCTATAGAGATAGATCTAAGAGGTTTCTAGGCCTAAGTCAAAGTACATATATTGGCAAGGTGTTGAAACGGTTCAACATGCAAGATTCCAAGAAGGGATTCTTGCCCATGTCACATGGAATCACTCTTTCGAAGAGTGGTTGTCCTTCCAATGAGATTGAGAAGGAACGCATGAGTAGAATCCCCTATGCCTCGGCCATAGGATCTATCATGTACGCCATGTTATGTACTAGACCAGATGTGTCATATGCCTTGAGTATGACAAGAAGATACCAATCCAATCCGGGTGAGAGTCACTGGATTGCAGTCAAGAACATCCTAAAGTACTTGAGAAGAACTAAGGATGCCTTCTTGATATTTGGCGGTGAAGAAGAGTTGCGTGTAAGGGGTTACACTGATGCAAGCTTCCAAACCGACAGAGATGACTTTAGATCACAATCGGGATATGTGTTTTGCCTGAATGGAGCAGCGGTGAGCTGGAAGAGTTCCAAGCAAGAGACGGTAGCTGATTCTGCAACAGAGGCTGAGTACATTGCTGCAAATGGCGCAGCAAAGGAAGCTGTTTGGATCAGAAAGTTTGTTTCTGAACTTGGTGTGGTTCCTAGTATTGCGGATCCAGTTGAGTTGTTATGTGACAACACTGGGGCGATCGCGCAATCAAAGGAACCCAGGTCGCACCAGAAGTCCAAGCACGTGCTCAGGAAGTTTCATCTGATTCGAGATATTATCGATAGAGGAGACGTTCGGATATGCAAGATTCCTACAGATGATAATCTGTCAGACCCGCTTACAAAGCCTCTCACGCAGTGGAAGCATGAAGGGCACACTAGGAGTATGGGAAAACGAGATGCTCCAGATTGGCTCTAGTGCAAGTGGGAGACTGTTGGAATAGATGCCCTAGAGGCGATCTAGTTTAGTATGAATTATTTGTGGCTAGAAATTCATTTATTATTTATTGGATATTTAATATAATGAAGTCCTTAGATTTACAATTGTGTTGTCTATCTTAAATATCCCTAGTCAAGTATAATGATTAAAGGGACAATCATCTATAGACTAGTATGGGGTTGGATTGATATGGAGATATCACGATCCAACACATAGGTGTGCATTAGGGAATGTTGCACTGGATTGACCCATCTCCGAGAAGGCTACATACACGTTATGTTGAGTCACAAGCGCTTCTCGCGGTGCAATGGTATTGTCATCCTTAGACTTGAAGTCACTAGATATTCTAGTTGTGGATTATTGTGATCTTGGTAGCGTTAAACGCTACACCGTAACTGGGTAGTCATAAAGGCGTGTACTGGATACAATAAGAAGCAAGCTTAGAGATCGTAGTGGACGTAGATAGAATTTGTCCCTCCCACATAACGGGAGCAAATATCCTAGGCCACTCGAGGGATAGTGCTTATAGAATGTCTGACCAAACTCAAATAAATCAATATGGGATATTGATGTTATTTGCACGAATAAGGCTATTCCCATGGATCGAGAAACTATGGATTGGATATACGAGTGTGACTTGTATGTCTCGTGTCCAATCCGGATATAGAGACAAAGGGATGAGACAATTACTTGTACAAAGGTTGTCAAGATGACTATTCTATTAGTTGGCTAGAATGGATGTTTTGCTAGAAACCGCTCCATATTAGCAAATGGTTGCTACCAACTAGATAGAACCTATGGGGTCACACGCTACATAGAGTTGAACTAGATTTGGGAATTAATTAATTGGATTAATTAATTAGAAGGATCACTTTGCAAAACCTTGCAAACTTAGTAGGGATTAATTTGCAAGGAAGGGACTAAATTGAATTCTAGTAGGACTAGGTCCTTTAGGTAGTTGACAAGGAGTTGTTGGACTATATAAAGGACCTTCCTTCCTTCCTTCCTTCCCATATAACTTATGCTCATAATTGAACATAACAAAGAGTGGGAGAGAACAAAAAGGAGAGAGAGCAAGCAACAAGGGAGCCCGAACGCCCCCTTGCCGCCGCCCCGTCCCCGTCGGCCAAAGGAGGCCGAGACCCTCCTTTTGGGTCTCGTTTTGCGTGATTCTTCTTCCTCTTCCTCTTCCGGGCTAGCACCAAGGACTTGGGAGATCTAGGATCAACTCTAGGCGTGGATCAACCATAGAGAACGTGACACAATTCGCGTTTGAAGTCATCAAAGGAGAACCCTTAGGTGTGTTTATGATTTCTAACCCTTACCATCGTTATGTCTCTTGACTTGTGATCCTTGGAGGGTTTTGCATGGTTTTATGTTTGTTTATGCTTCCGTTGCGCATCCATGAATCAAAACCCTAGAGTGGTATCAGAGCCACAGGTCGTAGAGCATAAACGTGGTTTATGTGTTACGTTTTAGTTGTTTTACATCTTAATTTGATTGTTTATCGCGTAAAACAAGACAAATCAAGAATGGGATGCAATTTGTCAATAATTAATCATAACAAGATCCAATTTTTGCATTGGATGCATGAATTGGTGAGTTTGAGAAATTTTAGGATCTTAGATCTAGGGTTTGGGCATCCTTGGGGAAGAAGGAGTTCTCCCAAAACAAGGAAACAACCAAACTTGGGCACCAAGCGAGGGAGTTGTTTTGGAAACAACTCCCTCAAGGAGGTTCGCCCCCCCTCTAGGGACCGCCCCCCCTTGCTTGCCGCCCAAGCTTGGCCGCCCTAGGGGCCGGGCGGCCCTAACCCGCGGGCCTAGGCTTGTGGGTTTTGGGCCGGCCCGGCCCTAGGGCCTTGTGGTTCACCTTTTTGGGCCCGGGCAATTTGATTGTTGGGCCCATGGACCGTTTTAACCCTAGAAATCCTAAAATCAATTAAAAATTGACCAAGCGCGTTAAAATTGGATTTTAACTGTTTATGTGCAAATCCCATGGTGATTGAATATGGCCTTAGTATGTGGTTTGATGTGGATGTTTAATTTTGTGGTTTGGTTTTACGGCCTGCGAGCTGATCAATTAATTGTAATAATTAATTAGGGTTTTATGGCCTGCGTGCCATTTTTTTTTCAACTTGTGAGATTTATTTTATTTAGTATAGAAGTTAGCTAGTGCTAGATAAAGTAGATTGTTAGCCAAGATTGAAGAAAAGAAGCCCAAAAGCCAAAGAAGCCACAAAAGATGGAGCATGGAGCATGGAGCATTCCACAAGACTATGAAGGATGGACCAAAAGAACAAGACGCATGGAGATGTGTTTGCTTTATGGTTCATAGATAATTCCATTGGCTTGGAATTATCTTAGTCTAGAAAAGGCCATATCCACATCACGTTTAATTTCTGTTTTGTGGTTGTTTATTTTAATGTCTTATTATTGTGTGGTTGGTGTATGGATGATGCATGCAATTAGGATAATAAGATAATTAGACAACCCGGATCTATTATTTGGAGTTGTGCCCAAACTCAAATAGATAGATTAGTTGATATTGATCAACAAAACAATTAAAAAAAATAGAATTTAAAATCCCTCAAAATTCAAATATTGTGTTCTTGCCTTCTCGTTTTTTAAACACTCATTATCATCATTATTTACCAAGCTCGTGCGTGCCAAAGCATGGCGACTTGGTTCATCATGATGGAATGCGATGGCACGTAACAATGTGCAATTGTTTAGATAAGAGGTTGAACACAACTAGGATATTAATTTGATTAAGAAACCTAGAGGCAATCAATTGGGATTATCCATATGGATGGATAAATAAGGAGTTATTTGCCCAATTGAACCAAGAGTTGCATAAGGGATGCAATTGGAATTGTTCCTACCTAAAGTAGTCAAATTATGGGTGACTTGCCAAAGCAAGCTCATAAGAAGATGAAAGATGGATCTTGGCCCACTAGAAAATATAAGGATATTTTCCGCATTAATATCTTGAGGGTTATTAATCCGTCGAAAAATAGTGGGAGCTATATTTGATAAACTAGCCATTATTGAATATAGTAAAAAAAAAAAATCACAAATACTAAAACTTGCATATTTTCCTTTTGTAGAATTCCAAATGGCAAACAACTCATCGAGTTCACAACATTCCCTACGATCTGTCCTTGAGAAGGACAAGCTCTCTGGAACCAACTTTCTTGATTGGTACAGAAACTTGAGAATTGTTCTCAAGCAAGAGAAGAAACTGTACGCAATAGAGGAGCATGTTCCAGAAGGTCCAGAGAACCAAACACCTGCTGCCTTAAAGGCCTATCAAAAGCGTGTTGATGACGCTAATGATGCGGCCTGCCTTATGCTTTGCACCATGACTTCTGAGCTTCAGAAGCAACACGAAAACATGAATGTTGTCGATATGATCGAACATCTAAAGCAGCTCTTCCAAGAGCAGGCGAGGGTAGAGAGGTATGAGGTCTCAAAGGCACTGTTCAAGTGTCATCTGGCAGAAGGGAACCCGGTGGGACCCCATGTACTCCGAATGATCGGGTACTTGGAGAATCTCGCCCGACTGGGGTTCCCGGTCGGCCAAGAGTTGGCAACCGATCTCGTGTTGCAATCATTGCCCGAGAGTTATGGACAGTTCATTATGAACTATAACATGAACGAGATCGTTAAACCACTGCCAGATTTACTCAATATGTTGAGGACGGCTGAACAGAGCATCAACAAAGGTAAGGGCAAGGCCATAATGATGGTACAGAAAGGAAAGGGCAAAAGGTTTGCCTCTTCCTCCAAGGGCAAAGGCAAGTCAGTTGCCAAGTCCAAGGAACCTGCCCTTAAGCCTGTTGGTGGCATTGCCAAAGGCGTGACTAAAGGTAAGTGTCACTACTGCAGTCAGCCTGGACACTGGAGGAGGAACTGCCCAAAATATCTGGAGGACAAGAGGCTTGGAATAGTGATTCCACCACCACCAGGTATTTTTGTTGTAGATGTCAATTTAACTTTCTCTACATCATGGGTATTAGATACTGGGTGTGGATCTCATATTTGTCGAAATATGCAGGATCTAAAGAGAAGTAGAAGATTGGCTAAAGGGGAGGTAGATCTGCGCGTTGGGAATGGAGCAAAGGTTGCTGCGTTGGCCATAGGCGTGTGCGAGCTATCTCTGCCTTCAGGATTAGTTTTAGAATTAAATAATTGCTATTTTGTGTCTGCTATGAGCAGAAACATTATTTCTATTTCTTGTTTGGACAAGGATGGTTTTATTATTTCAATAAAGAACAATTGTTGTTCCTTTTATTTAAATAATATTCACTATTTTAGTGCGCAATTATTTAATGGACTTTATGTCCTTGATCTAAGCAATCCTGTCTACAACATTAATACCAAGCGGATTAAAATAAATGATTTAAATCCTGCTCATTTATGGCACTGTCGTTTAGGCCACATAAATGAAAAACGTGTATCTAGACTCCATAATGATGGATTACTAGACTCATTTGATTTTGAATCATATGAGACATGTGAGGCTTGTTTATTGGGAAAAATGACAAAGTCCCCTTTCAATAAGAAAGGTGAGAGGACTAGTGAGCAATTGGCGCTCATACATACTGATGTGTGTGGGCCATTTGCCACGCCTTCCAGGGGTGGTTATGTCTACTTCATTACATTTACTGATGATTACAGTAGATATGGATTTGTGTACCTTATGAGGGCAAAATCCGAATCCTTTGAAGTGTTCAAAGAATTCAAGAATGAAGTAGAAAAGCAACTTGGCAAAAGTATCAAAGCTCTACGATTGGATCGTGGAGGAGAATACTTGAGCCAAGAGTTTGATGACTATCTTAGAGAGTGTGGGATCGTGTCCCAACTCACTCCACCCGGAACGCCACAATGGAATGGCGTGTCCGAGAGGAGGAATCGAACCCTATTGGATATGGTTCGATCTATGATGTGTCAAACCGATCTTCCATTATCATTTTGGGGCTACGCTCTATTAAGTGCAGCTTTCACCATTAACCGTGTTCCATCTAAATTAGTCATGAAGACACCATATGAGATGTGGAGTGGGAGGCGTCCCACACTGTCGTTCATGAGGATTTGGGGCTGCGATGTCTATGTAAAACGTTTACAATCAGACAAGCTCGGGCCTAAATCGGATAAGTGTAAATTTGTGGGGTACCCTAAGGAAACTAAGGGTTACTACTTCTACAATCCAACCGAGAACAAAGTATTTGTTGCTCGGACCGGCGTGTTTCTAGAAAGAGAATTTGTCTCTAAAGAAGCAAGTGGGAGGAATGTAGAACTTGAAGAGGTTCAAGAACCACAAATCACCGAGCCGATAATGGAACATGAACAGGAACCACAAGCAGTTGTGGAGCAACCTGTTCAGGTAACACAAGAGCTTCGTAGATCTAGTAGAGTGCGCCAGGAACCCGAGAGGTATGGACTTCCCGTAACCGATTCCGGTGACACGATGCTCATAGATGATGAGCCTACTACCTATGAGGAGGCCATGAGTGGCCCAGATTCTCAGAAGTGGCTAGAAGCCATGAGATCCGAGATGGAATCCATGTATACCAACAAAGTATGGACTTTGGTGGAACCACCCGATGGGGCGCGGCCCATAGGGTGCAAGTGGGTCTTCAAGAAGAAGATCGACATGGATGGTAATGTGATTACCTATAAGGGCCGATTGGTGGTTAAAGGATTCAGACAGATTCATGGTATTGACTATGATGAAACCTTTTCACCAGTCGCTATGACCAAATCTATCCGAATCCTACTTGCAATTAGCATACCACGACTATGAGATTTGGCAGATGGATGTCAAAACAGCATTCCTTTATGGGAATCTCCTCGAGGACGTGTATATGATACAGCCGGAGGGTTTTGAGGATCCAAAGCAAGCCAACAAAGTCTGTAAGCTGCAACGATCCATTTATGGATTGAAGCAAGCTTCTAGGAGTTGGAATCGACGTTTTGATGAAGTGGTCAAAGAGTTTGGCTTCATCAGAAACGAAGATGAGTCTTGTGTCTACAAGAAGGTTAGTGGGAGCCCTGTAGCTTTTCTGGTCTTGTATGTGGATGACATACTACTCATTGGAAACGACATTCCCATGCTGCAATCTGTTAAAGATTGGTTAGGAAAGTGTTTCTCAATGAAGGACTTAGGGGAAGCAGCCTATATACTCGGTATAAAGATCTATAGAGATAGATCTAAGAGGTTTCTAGGCCTAAGTCAAAGTACATATATTGGCAAGGTGTTGAAACGGTTCAACATGCAAGATTCCAAGAAGGGATTCTTGCCCATGTCACATGGAATCACTCTTTCGAAGAGTGGTTGTCCTTCCAATGAGATTGAGAAGGAACGCATGAGTAGAATCCCCTATGCCTCGGCCATAGGATCTATCATGTACGCCATGTTATGTACTAGACCAGATGTGTCATATGCCTTGAGTATGACAAGAAGATACCAATCCAATCCGGGTGAGAGTCACTGGATTGCAGTCAAGAACATCCTAAAGTACTTGAGAAGAACTAAGGATGCCTTCTTGATATTTGGCGGTGAAGAAGAGTTGCATGTAAGGGGTTACACTGATGCAAGCTTCCAAACTGACAGATATGACTTTAGATCACAATCGGGATATGTGTTTTGCCTGAATGGAGCAGCGGTGAGCTGGAAGAGTTCCAAGCAAGAGACGGTAGCTGATTCTACAACAGAGGCTGAGTACATTGCTGCAAATGGCGCAGCAAAGGAAGCTGTTTGGATCAGAAAGTTTGTTTCTGAACTTGGTGTGGTTCCTAGTATTGCGGATCCAGTTGAGTTGTTCTGTGACAACACTGGGGCGATCGCGCAATCAAAGGAACCCAGGTCGCACCAGAAGTCCAAGCACGTGCTCAGGAAGTTTCATCTGATTCGAGATATTATCGATAGAGGAGACGTTCGGATATGCAAGATTCCTACAGATGATAATCTGTCAGACCCGCTTACAAAGCCTCTCACGCAGTGGAAGCATGAAGGGCACACTAGGAGTATGGGCAAACGAGATGCGCCAGATTGGCTCTAGTGCAAGTGGGAGACTGTTGGAATAGATGCCCTAGAGGCAATCTAGTTTAGTATGAATTATTTGTGGCTAGAAATTCATTTATTATTTATTGGATATTTAATATAATGAAGTCCTTAGATTTACAATTGTGTTGTCTATCTTAAATATCCCTAGTCAAGTATAATGATTAATGGGACAATCATCTATAGACTAGTATGGGGTTGGATTGATATGGAGATATCACGATCCAACACATAGGTGTGCATTAGGGAATGTTGCACTGGATTGACCCATCTCCGAGAAGGCTACATACACGTTATGTTGAGTCACAAGCGCTTCTCGCGGTGCAATGGTATTGTCATCCTTAGACTTGAAGTCACTAGATATTCTAGATGTGGATTATTGTGATCTTGGTAGCGTTAAACGCTACACCGTAACTGGGTAGTCATAAAGGCGTGTACTGGATACAATAAGAAGCAAGCTTAGAGATCGTAGTGGACGTAGATAGAATTTGTCCCTCCCACATAACGGGAGCAAATATCCTAGGCCACTCGAGGGATAGTGCTTATAGAATGTCTGGCCAGACTCAAATAAATCAATATGGGATATTGATGTTATTTGCACGAATAAGGCTATTCCCATGGATCGAGAAACTATGGATTGGATATACGAGTGTGACTTGTATGTCTCGTGTCCAATCCGGATATAGAGACAAAGGGATGAGACAATTACTTGTACAAAGGTTGTCAAGATGACTATTCTATTAGTTGGCTAGAATGGATGTTTTGCTAGAAACCGCTCCATATTAGCAAATAGTTGCTACCAACTAGATAGAACCTATGGGGTCACACGCTACATAGAGTTGAACTAGATTTTGGAATTAATTAATTTGATTAATTAATTAGAAGGATCACTTTGCAAAACCTTGCAAACTTAGTAGGGACTAATTTGCAAGGAAGGGACTAAATTGAATTCTAGTAGGACTAGAATAAGTCCTTTAGGTAGTTGACAAGGAGTTGTTGGACTATATAAAGGACCTTCCTTCCTTCCTTCCCATATAACTTATGCTCATAATTGAACATAAAAAAGAGTGGGAGAGAACAAAAAGGAGAGAGAGCAAGCAACAAGGGAGCCCGACCGCCCCCTTGCCGCCGCCCCGTCCCCGTCGGCCAAAGGAGGCCGAGACCCTCCTTTTGGGTCTCGTTTTGCGTGATTCTTCTTCCTCTTCCTCTTCCGGGCTAGCACCAAGGACTTGGGAGATCTAGGATCAACTCTAGGCGTGGATCAACCATAGAGAACGTGACACAATTCGCGTTTGAAGTCATCAAAGGAGAACCCTAAGGTGTGTTTATGATTTCTAACCCTTACCATCGTTATGTCTCTTGACTTGTGATCCTTGGAGGGTTTTGCATGGTTTTATGTTTGTTTATGCTTCCGTTGCGCATCCATGAATCAAAACCCTACAGTCTTGGTGAAGGCGTGTGATCGAACAGAAGAAGCAACAACACAAGGAGAAGCACTCAAGGTTGGCGTGGAGAAACATGTGGTTGATGTGTGAGGACGCATAAAAATGGAGATAGTGCACATTGGGCGGTGATTTCAGGTTGTTCGAGAAGAGCTCAAGTGAAGGGAACGGTGATGAAGAAAACTACTTCAACAGTGGATAGGAAGGGAGTCTCATTTGCACTTGACGTGGTTGGTGGTGATGTCTCCAGTGATGAGCTAGCTGTTGGAGAGATGAAGCCACACTACTCCCCAAAGTAGCAGACTTTGGGACTCGCCCATGTGAGGTTAGAGGGGGCGCCCTAGAAGAGGGTGCAGAGCATCTTGGTAGAAATGTGATGGATGTCCATGTAGGTGGAGCATGGAAGATGCAGAAGAATCAACATCAACGTGGAGAGCTCTGAGCAGGCTAATGAATTTGCCGTGTGGTTGCAGAAATTAAGCCAAAGTGGAGTTTGTTGGGTTTTTGTCTTGATTTGGTGTTTTGGAAATATTAGAAACTTTTTATATTTGGAAACTAGTAGAAATATGGAATCTACTAGTATTCCTAATTGGAGTTATTTTCTAATATTGGTGCAATTAGGATTTCTTGGAGAGCAAGCTGGTGTATTCTATTTATAAGCAGCTCTACAATAGTTCTAATTGAGTGAGTCGAGTAAAGTAGAAAATTGGTGAGAGATATCTTTGAGCGGATGTGAGAGGTTAGAAATTCATAGATGTAGTCTGCGAGGATAAGAGTACCGCGTCGACGTGGTCGGCGGATTGTGAACTATTTGTATGTGATAGAGAATAGCTAGGGTTTTGAAAGGAGACAGATTCGAGCCGTCTGAGTCCAGCATATTTCATGAGAAGAGATCATGCATTCTTCCTCCAGTAGACTACCACCACCAAGAGGAGGCCGGTTCAAATCGTTTGTGTGGATGCCGTAGGTGTGTTGCAACTTTCAGCGTTCTTAACCGTCACCACTCAGTGCGACTGAGGTAAAATTCTAAACATCGGATTATTCTCATTCACATGTGTTCTTGGTGGGTGTTAGACATAAAAGTTTTGTATTTTTTTTTGCGCTTGACTGCCTAAAACCCAACAGATTGTCCCACATCGACGTTGTTTGCATGATAATCAGAATTAAATAAGTATGATTTGCGAACTTTTTGGGAAAGTGTGGGCCCCAAATCATATAAATCACGGTGCTTAATATCCTGACAAGTGGTAGTAAAACCAATGATTCATCAAGCGGTATCGTAAATAGGGGTCCGATGCACTCTTACAAAGGTGATGTGTAGAAATTTTACGAACACTGCTTGGCAAGGGGGAGGATGATAAATTGTCCCTCATTGAGATGTTGGGACTTGATATTCATTGTTTATGTAGTATGATTCCGGTTATGACTCAATAATATTGACTTTTTGGGTATTATAGTATGCAGAAATATACTATGGTGCGCATATCATGCGGTGATTAATGAAATGTGGGGAGACTCTGTTGATTAATGAACATATAGAAATTAAAGAAATCATAACAAGTTATGTTAAATGCGCCTATTTGGATACGAGGATTATGGGACTATGTCTGTTTTTCAGTAAGAAGTCATAGAATAGCGTTTTTTGTCATTATCGTGCGAGTTATTGATGAATTATTTGATTATTAAGAATATATTATTTATATGAAGTGGCGTAGTTATACAATCAACGAATTATCCACATTCGATTGTTGAATCGGTCAAAGACGCAAGAGATGTGGGATGTGAAAGAAATGATGTTACATGTGGTAAAACAAATAACAAATATAAATAAATACAATTATAGTGATTTTAATAATCTAGAGAGATAGCGAGTGAGATTCATATGATGGAGAGGGGTGTGATCAAATAAGCAAAGTGAGTAATGATGGTGGAGATTAAAACAAAAGTCTCTTGCAAATCTTGCAGATAATTTAACTATTTTATAGAGACGCCATAGTGGTTTTCAAAGTGTGGCAGAATGTTCATGAATTGGATTCATCCTCAAACTAACACGGTCTCCTACTTATACAAAATATGTAAGAATTTCAATTAAGGTCGTCCTTTAAATGAACTTCCGTATGCAGCGGGTCTGGTTAGTTATACTGCAGCAATCCATCCTAAAGTCTTATTACAAAAAAGGCATGTTGGCTAGACTTTCCTTATCTAGGGATGTCGACTCAAGTCAACCCTATAACTTCCACATATATAGTATATAATAATAGTGCTAACTAGCCTTATAAAGCTGAAGATGGGCATCACTAATAATTCATGTAGCAGCGTTTGTTGACCTCCGAACCACAAGAATCCCCCAAAATACCTCAAAGAGTTTTTACTTGAGACTTTTAGGTACCCACCTAGAAGTAATGTTGTGCGTGCTCAAGCTGGAAAACCAACACAGAGAAGCTTGAACGTATAGCTCCCATGAGAAAAGCTTGAGCATAGAACTCGTACAACAAAAGCTTTGGCAAATAAATCCCAAAAGAAGACCTAGCACTATTCATGTGGCGAGCATCCAAAGCATATAGGAGTATAACGTTGACTAAAAATTCCTTATAATAAAGTTAAGTGTAGCATGCCTTAAGATAATTTGGAACCTCTATAGCAAAGTAGAGCAAGGTAGATAGAAGCAAAGCTAGGAACAGTAAAAACAGGGCAAAGTGAAATAAAGAATAACACAATTGAGCATGTTTGAGTAGCCCAGCTCAACACAACTTCTTCTCGCGCTGAAGGGTTTCCTCGCCGATTAAGCTTGTTTCCATGTTTTGTTTCCTACTTTTGCAAGGGTGGCACTACTTTTCCATTTAGTTGGATAATTTTCTTTTGATTCTGGAGACCTCATATTCAACACAAGTAGTCCTTATATCCAAAACATGGTCATAAAGTCCTCAAAAAGTGGTTATACCAAAGTTGGGCTATATATTAAACATTAACTGTTGATGTTCTGATACAAGCGGTACATCAAACGGGGGTTTATATCACCAATTTATGACCTACTTTAAATTCACATTGTAGGCCCACTATTTATGGGATGCGTTTTAAAATGATTTATTATTGTAGTTTTCATGAAATACTCTAAAATATAGTAGTAGAGCCAATATTATAGCTATGAGTGGTGGAACTTTCTGGATCTCTAACCGCCACCATTGTAGTATTCAGCTCACCCTGTCGATGTATATTCGAACTATATATACAGGGAGAAAGGAAGCTCGATTCGACATGAAATCTAATGTAATTAGTTAGTGAACGTTAGTGGTATACATATAACATGTTACTACTTCTTTTTGTTTTTGTTTCTTATTGCAGCATGCATTTTTGTTTGAAATGCAACCGAACTGTTGTTAATTGGACAAGAATATATACAATTATGAAGTTGGAACAATAAGTTGCTAGTGATGTTTCTACGAATGCGAATACACTATATGCTAACTTCACGTAGACAGTACGAAACAACAACAAAATAAGTAGAAGAAATACACTGGTGGAGATCCCGAAACAGCGCTGCTGGAGTAGAATTTTCTGATCTCCCTACAAAAAGCCTGATCTGGTCCAGAGCTACAAGGCAATCTTCCTCCCAGTTCAAAGCCAAATCAGCCCTAGACGTAGCCATGAAACTGCATAAATACAAGAAGGGATTTAAGGAGTGCCCTGACGTCCTTCTGGATGCTCTTGTAATATTTTCTTATCTTCAAAAAGATTACGTTTCACAGTTAGATATACTCATTTTGAAACTAAAGTGAACATGGCAGAAGACGAGAACATAATATTAATAATGGTTAATTACCGTCACCCAAGTTTGGTGGATCTTATTGTAAGTTTCATCCAACTTGCATAAATTCATCTTCCGATGGTCAACAGTCTGAGAAAATAAAAAAGATCACTATGGCTCGCGTGGAGCCAACAATATCTCCAATATGCGATTTCTGAATGTAACACTAATTTGTTCCCATACATACATTGACATGATACCTGCTTTGGATACATCATTCTAGTCACTGCTCTCTACATCATACAAACTTTCTGAATATGAGCACCCCATGAGTTCAAGCAGGGCTCCTGTGAATCAGTTGTTTTCCTTGTGATCAAATAAGCACCATATCTAACCTTCTATCGGAAATTTATTATTTCTTCCATGTGTTATTATTTACATGAGTAATGACATAGTAAGAGTTCTGCGGATATAAAAAAACACCGACATAAGGTTCATCCACAAATTCGATGAACCACATTCACAACATGTCTCTCTAACAGATACGGATACACCAGTGAACCAGTACATGACCTGCCTAAAAATTAACTATTTCATTAAGTTCATACGTCAAATGTTAACTTTTTTTCATTATGTTGGAAAAAAATTATATGTTTTCACTGCATATACCATACTAGCCGATCGTTTTAATATGTCCCTACCACGTATCAAAAGAATGAAAACCGCTAATTTTAACACGCTTTTAACATTTCATCAACAACAACAAAAAACGCTCCCAAACTCCCAACCCCTACCGCCTCCCTAAACAACCCATGCGGGGACTATATAATGAAGGAGTTGCCGCCGGAAAACCTCCACCCACACTCTCGCCTCAATGTTGACCCCTTCCAGCCTTGCTTCTTCATCTCGAATCCTCTCCCTGCCGCCAGTTTCGATTGAGAGCCATGCTCTGACTGACTTCTTTCAACATTTTTTTGGTGCGTCGCCGGGATTCCGGTAGCCGAAGTCGAGTCACTCCTCTTCGACTTGCTTATCCCTCTTCCCCTTTGGTTCGAGGGTTCTCATACGCCATTCCATCTACCCCTCCGCGCCTAACCACCCACCGTCAACAGTTACGTTGCCTCCAGATCCGTCTGTCACGCCGTCCCCCTGGCGTGCCCAGCCCAACTGTGCTAGATATGCTCGTCACGCCGCCTGCCGCCGCGACTCTAGTCGCTCCACCATCGACGTCATCACCTTAAATGGGAAACTTAATTATCGTCGTTTACATGACTTAGTGGAATGGGCAACTTAATTATCATTGGTTACATGACTTAGTGGACTCTAATTAAAAACACAAGTTCAGTGGACCATAAAATGAATGTGGGTTTACATTCTCCCACTTGGTCCACTAAACCGATTGAATAAAAGAAAACAAAATAAAATTTTGAAAACAGTCTATGTTATCACGATTTTAGAAAATAAGCAGATATGCCCAAACATGTAAAACACTGTAACACTAAAATAAGCTTTAGCCATCACTGTGAATCATAGCGGTCATATGACTATCTTGTCACATTTCCTTCCACGTATCACGTCACTAATGGCCTCCACAAACCTAGTCCATAATACCATAATGACCCCTTTAATTTTGTCTTGTTAGGACATTTCCTGTTAGAACAAAGTCCAAAACCAATATGTGCAAACATTCTTGGAAACAGGAAAACATAAGAAGCTTAAACATCTAGCATTGTGTCGAATACAATACATAAACACAAAATAGAAGTCATACATTGCCCAAAAGACCCATCCTAACAACATGTTCCTTATATGTCTTTGGCGGCAATGCATTCGTTAACGGATCAGCAATCATGAGAGTGGTACTCAAATTCTCAATCGACACTTTTGCTTCTGGAATCGTTCCTTAAAAACCATGTATTTAAGGATTATATGCTTGACCCCATTGGAATACTTTACATTCTTCAAAAAGAAGACAGTTGCGATGTTATCATAATATATTTTCAGCGGCTTAGCAATTGAGTCAACAGTCCCAAGCCCTGAGATAAAATTCCGCAGCCATATAGCATGACTCGAGGCCTCATGACATGACTCAGCCTCCATTGTGGAAGAAGCAATGATTATTTGCTTTACGAGATTGCTCCACCACCCTTCCACGAGATTGCTCCACCAGTAACTAGAAACATAATGCCCGACGTGGACTTCCTACAATCAAAGCAACCGGAAAAATCTGAGACTGAATATCGAATAACATCTAATTGATCCAACCTTTTTAAATGAGCATGTAATCCTTCGTTCCTTGAAGATATCTCAAAACATTCTTTGTTGCTTTCCAATGTTCCGTACCCGGGATACTTTGATATCTTCCAAGTACACCCACAACAAAACTGATATCCGGTGTAGTACAAGTCTTTGCATACATCAGACTACCAACAACCAATGCATATGTATGTCTTTCATTTTCTCTCTTTCCAAGTCATTCCTTGGGAATTGACTTTCACTTAATTTTTCACCTTTTTGATAGGTGCATCTATGGTTGAACAAGACTTCATATTGTATCTTTCTAAGACTCGGTTGATATAGGCTTTATAAGACAATCCAAAAGGCATATTGTATCTATACCAATTACGTAAGATGTCTCTCCCATGTCAGCCATTTTAAAGTCCTTGGTAAGATACTCCTTACTCATGAAGTAAAGCAAGATCACTACTAGCTAACAAAATATCGTCCACATACAGAACCAGAAATATAAACTTGCTCCCACTGATCTTCAGATATATACACTGATCAACAATGTTTTTCTTAAATCCAAATGAGGTAATGTTATCAATTAACTTAATATACCATTGCTTTGAAGCTTGTTTAAGTCCGTATATGGATTTATTTAATTTTCAAGCAAAGTGTTCTTGACCTTCCTTTGCAAATCCCTATGGTTGTTCCAAATAGATATTCTCTTCTAAATCCCCATTCAGAAAAGCGGTCTTTACATCCATTTGAAGCAACTCCAAATCAAAATGAGTTACAAGAGCCATAATGATTTTCAGTGAGTTTTTCTTATAAACTGGAGAGAAAGTCTCAACATAATCAATGCCTTCTTTTTGTGTAAAACCTTTGGCCACTAGTCTAGCCTTATATCTTTCGACTTTTCCCTTAGCGTCCGTTTGGTGTGAAAACCAATTTACAACCGACTTTCTTACTGTTCTTAGGCAATTCGACAAGATCCCAAACACCATTATGATCCATTGGTTTCAACTCTTCATTCATTGAATCGATCCATTTATTAGAATCTCTGATTGCTATGGCTTGGGAATATGAATCTGGATTACCAATATGTTCTTGTAGAAAGACCAAGGCATAATCATCAGGGATAACATACCTGCTTTCCCTTGTGATCTCCTTGAAGCCTGTGTTTCAACATCGTTTTCAATAGCGATATCCTAATGGTGTGGTGAATCATTACCATCATTTTGTTCATTCATTTCAGGAACAACATTCGCTTGAGAAGGATTGGATGGTATAACATCCACTATAATTTCATCAAGCTCAACTTTCCTTGATTCACTACTTCCACTAACCTCGCCATTCTCCAAGAACTTGGCATTTCCAGTTAAACCAATTCTCAAACTATGATTATGACTTTCTAAAAAAAAACTATGATTAGTACAGTAAATACTCTTTTGACTTTAAAGGATAGCCAGTTAAGTATCCTGAAACCATTCTAGAATTCAACCTTCTTTCATGTGGATTGTAAATTCGAGGTTCGGGTGGACAAACACAAACATGCATATGCCTTAAACTAAGTTTCCTTCCAGTCCACAACTCGTAAGGAGTAGTTGGAAAAACTTTACTAGGAATCCGATTAAGTTACACGTAGCGGTTTTAAGGCTTCACTCCACAGTGAAATATGTAAGAATAATTTAATTAACATGTTCCTAACCATATCCATAAGAGTTCGGTTACACCTTTCAGCAACACCATTTTGCTGAGGCGTACCTGTCATTTTGTATTGAGCACAAATGCCCTGCTTCTAAAGAATTTAGCAAATGGACCGGGATGTCGTCCCGACACATCATATCTTCCATAATATTCACCCCCTCTATCTGATCTAATAACTTTAACTTTCCTATCCAATTGGCTCTATACTTCAGTAATGTACACCTCAAGGATGTCCGCAGCCCGAGACTTTTCATGGATTAGATAAAGATAACCATAACGTGATAAATTATCGATGAAGGTAATGAAACACTTTTCACCAGTAAAACAAGGAATATGGATTTCACAAACATCTGTGTGAAAGAACTCAATAAGTTATTTACTTCTTGTGGCACCTTTCTTGTGGTGTTTGGTTTGCTTTCCCTTTATGCAATCCACACACATCTCAAAGTCAGTGAAGTCTAAATTCTCCAAAATTCCAGATTTCACTAGCATTTGAATCATTTATTTGGAAATATGTCCCAAATGCTTATGCCACAAAGTAGAAGAACTTTCATTTGAAAAAGTACGTTTCACGGCACGATCCGAATCCATAGTCAATAATGATTGTTCAAACTCACGATTCAAAGAAATTCTATATTAACTGTCACATATAATTCCAGGAACCAATAATATTAGATTTAAACATCAAACAGAGTTTCTGACAACCAAATAAAGCAGAATATCCAAGCAAATCTAGTTTAGACAAAGATACTAGATTCCTAGAAATTAAAGGTACGTAATATTGTTATAAAGATCCAACTTATGACCCGTCTCTAAGATCAAACGATAAGTGCCAATGAGAATAACATTAGCCTTGAGACGGTTCCCCATGTAAATGATCTTTTCACTTTCCTCCAATTTTCGGGTTGTAAGAGATCCCTTCTTTTTGAATTCGTTATGTGAGTTGTGGTACCAGAATATAACCACCAAGAATTTGAAGTAACTTCGACAAGATTTGATTCGTAACATATAAAAGAAAGTTGCATACCTTTCTTTTTTAGCCAAGCCTTACACTTGTCACAATACTTCTTCACATGTCCATTCTAATTACAAAAGTAACACTTGACAGCGTGATCATTTCCATTATCCTGGCTTCTTCCTCCAAGTTCTTTCCATTTCTTTGGTGCTGGACCCTTTTATTTCTCCACACTATTTCCGTTCCTCTTGTTACTTTCATGAGTGATAGCCAAGGCAACATTGTGTCCTTCCTGCCTTAATCTGAGCTCCTCCTGAATGCACATACTAGTCAGTTCATTCAAATTCCACTTATCCTTCTGTGCGTTAAGAGTGATTTTGAATGGGCCATACTCTGCAGGGAGTAAGATTAGCACAAAAGTCACGAAGAAGGGCACATCAATTTTCATGCACAGTGCTGCTAGTTTTGTAGTCTTATCAGCCATGTTCTGGATGTGATCTTGCATCCCTTTATCGCAAACATATTTCATGATGGTCAATTCACTCATGAGTGTACTTGCTAGAGACTTGTCAGCCGCTTTAAAGTGCTCCTTAATAGCCTATAACAATACCTTGGCGCTATCAATTTGAGGAAGAGAAGTCTTGATGTTATTCACCACAGTCAAACGAATCAACATCATACTCAGCCTATTTGACCTTTCCCAGGATTTCATAAGACTAACCTCATCATCAGTGCTAGCACCAGTGATTTCCGCAGGTTTATCCATAAGTAGTGCCACGTAAAGATCCATGACATCCAAGGTGAATTGAACTTGTTCGTAACTTCCAGAGAAATTAGACCCATGCAATTGAGGAATACCAGTAGCTTTTGAGTACAGTGAAACCGGAACATTAACTGTAATAAATGCAACAATTCTAAATATATATCATAATGTACAATGCTCGTAATAAGACAAAGAGTCATAATAAGATGAACCAGCGACATCACTACAATTTCTCCTTTGGGCGAAAATATAGCATGTCTAGTGTTCACTTGTATATAGGTTCGGCCGTTATACCTATGTAGGTCTAATATAATTCATATAAATTAAACAACTAGACAAGTCACCTATGGGCACCAATTTCTAATCGCTTAAGCGACACAAATTACATTACGCTACCCATTTCATGATTATTTGACCATGACTATCCTTTGGGCTAGCCATAATCTCCTATCCAAGACAGCATCGAATACCGTTTTCTTTCTTGTCACCTCAAACGACACATTTAACGTAACTTCATATTCATAAAACGGTTGGAGTAGATGAACTAGAGGAAATCTTAATTTAGTATGAATATTGTTTTGGCTAGAACGTTCATTTACTATATATGGAGATATTTAATATAATTAAGTACTTAGATTACAATTGTTGTTTATCTTAAATATCCCTAGTTGAGTACATTTATTAATATGACGATCACTATGCATGGAGACTAGTATGTGGGTAGATTGATATGGATATATCAAGTCTAACACATGAGTATGCATTAGGAGTAATGTAATACTGGATTGACCCACGACGAGAAGGCTACATTATATTATATCAATGTCACAAGCGCTTCTCGTAGTGATAATGATGTTGTAGTCCTTAGACTTGAAGTAACTAGATACTCTAGTTGTGAAATATCATGTTTTGATCTCGTCAAACGCTACATCGTAACTGAGTAGCAATAAAGGCAGTAATTGGACATGATAGAAGCAAGATGAGAGATGGTAGTGACGTTGAGAGGATTTGTCCCTCCCACAAAATGGGAGTAAATATCCATGACCACTCGAGGGTTAGTTCTTATGGAATGTCTGGCCAGACTCAGATAAATCAATATGTGATATGGATATTATCTCTATAGATTGGATATACGAGTATAACAATTATGTCTCGTGTCCAATCCGGATATGGAGACAAAGAGACAATACAACGCGGTAACATTGGCACAAGGTTTGTCAGATTACTGACTATTTCTATTAGTTGAATGGCATAGATGTGTTGCTAGACACCGCTCTATGTTTGTAATTTTTACTACCACTCTAATAGGAACCTACGGGGTCACCTACCAGTATGATTAAATTGGAAATGATGTTAATTATTTAGACTAATTAACAATTAATAGGATAAAGGATCAAAACGCAACCACATGCAAAGTAAGTTGGACTAAGTTGCTAAGTGGACTAATCCGTGTATGGGCATGATTAGTATTGGGGCAAGTTTGTAGTTAATAAGGAGTTATTAACTATAAAAGGGCAACCCTAGCTAATTATTTCTAGTGAGTTGTCATTTAGAGAAATAAGATAGCAAGTAGAGAGACCCCAAGAGGAGCCGCTACCTTTGTCGTCGGCCTCCCTACCCGTCGGCCTCACCAAGTGATTCGGCCACTTGGTTGCTCCATTTTGCATGATCATTTTGCCTCCCTCTTCGACGTAGCTAGCACAAGACGTGAAGGGGATTCCAACTTGCAATCCTAGTTGTGGATACCAGTAGAGACTAAGAAACAATTCTTCGTAGTGATCACACAAATCAACAAGGTACATAGTTCTTCATTTATCACGCTATGATAGCTTGTCTGTGATCCGCGGAGGGATTTGATTAGGAATTAATCATTGTTATTCCGATGCGTAATCTGCATCAAAACCCTACAGTGGTATCAGATCCACAGTTCATAGCGCATAACATGATTTATGTGTTACCCTTTTATCAGGTTTTACACCGTATCATTAAATTTTGCGAAAAACTGATATTGGAATAATGATGCAAATTGAATATGATCAATAGATAATGAGATAATTTTACAAATCGTATAAAAGATAGCGAATTTCGTTCACATATGATGTGATTTTTTGTGATTTGAAAAGCTAGGGTTTGGGCACAATTGGGGAAAATGGTATTTTCTCTACAATTGAGAATCTACCCGCAAGGGAAAAGGATTTTTTTTTTTTTTTTGGAAACTGCCATGTGGGGTTCGACCATGGTGACCGTCCCCTTCCCCTTGGCGCGCGGACTTGGACCGACCACCCACCGGCTCGCCTAACGGCCGGTTCAACCGGGCTGCTTGGTCTGTTCGGTGTGGGCTTGGTCCGGCGGGTCCTTGTGGTTCGGCCAATAAGGATTGGCGCGACCGCTTTGACCGTATTAACCCTAGAAATCTCAAATTCAATTAAAATTGACCAAACGCGTTAAAATTGGATTTTAACTGTATTATGTGTTTATCGCATGGTGGTTGTATGTGGCCTACGTTGTGGATGTTTAATTTTGTGGTTTGGTTTTGGTTTTATTATAATTATTATTTTACGGCCTGCGTGTCGTATTCTCCCTCGCCAGTGAGGTCTCTCTATTTAGCTTAGATGCTTGCTAGAATCAGATAGATAGAATGTAGTCAAGGCGTGTAGAAGAAGATCAAAGACTAAAGAAAACCACAAGACATTGAAGATCCACAAGCTAAGGACGCATGGACTAAATACGGAGGCGCATGGAGATGAGCTTGTCACTTTAGGACTTATAAATATTCTCATTAGCTTGGGAATACCCTAGTTTTAGGGGCCACATCTACACCGCATATTTATTTATTTATTGTGGTGTATGGTGGATGCATGCAAAATGTAACACGATACTAATTAAACAGTTGGATCTTTTATTTGGGATTGTCCAATCCAAATAAGTAGATCAGTTGATATGATCAACATAGTTAAAATTGACATGAAATCCCTCAAATTTAAATGTTGTGTTTTTTGCCTTATCTTGCTTAAATACCCATCATGATCAATGTTTATTAAGTTCGGGCTTGCCAAAGCAAGACGGCTTAATTCACCATGGTGTGACGCGAACGGCACAAACTAGTAATGTGCGATTGTTTGAAGTAAGAGGTTGAACGCAACTAAGCTACTTCAATAGGATTGAAAACTTATCGGCAAGACAATTAGAAATTATTTAATGGGATAGATAAAGAATAAGGAGTTATTCACCTAATTGAAACAAGAGTTGCATATGATGCAATTAGAAACAGTTCCTACATAAATAACTAATTTTTGGGTGACTTGCCAAAGCAAGCTCAAGAAGAGGTGAAATATGGATCTTGGCCCACTAGAAAGTATATGATATTTTATGCATTAATGGTCAGGGATATTAATTCCAAAAGATGGTGGGAGCTATATTAATAATCTAGCCATTGTTAAATGTAGTTAATTGCTCACAAATACTAAAACTTGTATATTTCTCATTTTGTAGAATTCCAATGGTAAACAATCAACAGACATCGACTTCATCCATGCGTTCTGTCCTTGAGACGGACAAACTTTCAGGAATCAATTTTCTAGATTGGTACAGAAACTTGAGAATATTCTCAATCAAGAAAATAAATTGTACATTCTAAAGCAGCGTGTCCCAGAGGCGCCACCTGCTAAGGCTACTACTGTCGAAAGGAAGGCACATCAGAAGATCGTTGATGACTCTACTGATGTGACTTGATTTATACTTTTCACCATGAACTATGAGCTTCAGAAGCAACATGATAACATGGAGGCATATGATATGATCATACATTTGAGACCATAGTTGCGAATACCGTTCCGGTTCCCGTTCCGGTTCCCGTTCCGTTTTGCTCTTGGGAACGGAACGATCCCGGATCCGGACGGAACGGCGATCCGTTCCGGATTTACCGCACATTTATTATATTTTATATATCTACAACATACATTTTTTATAAAACAATATAGATGCCCTTGCAACATCAAAATACAATTTTCTCAATGTTGTTTGACATTGCAATGCATATTCACTTAGTAGAAATTACATTAAAATTATATTTTCTCATCTATGCAAACATGTGATTGTAAACTTCTTAAGAGAATATGTGATTTTAAATTTGGTAAAACAATAATCAGACAATTATACTCATGAAATTTATAATAAATAAGTTTTGAACATTTAACACGATAATTGATTGTTTGTTCAATTAGTAGCACTTGAGTTTTAAAATGCCAAGATACAAATAAATCATATGATAAAGCTGAAATAGGATTTTTTTTTTTAGGAATTAAGCTAGAAATGTTTAAATATGTAAAGTATTGACTTGATTCACATAAGTGGTTTGGCCCAGCGGAAAGCTCTATCAGTAACAATGCCTTGGTTCAGGGTTCGAATCATGGAAGGCACACACACTTTTCAAATTTTTATAAAATACATTCTGGAACGTTCCGGATCCGGAGCGGAACGGCCCGAAATAGCCGAAACGGCCCGAAATTGTCCGGAACGGGCCGGAATTTGCACCGGTACGAATTGGTGGAAGATCCGTTCCGTTGAACCTCCAAAACGGAGCGTTCCGGCCGTTCCGGACCGGAACGGAACGGGATTGACAACTATGTTTGAGACATCTCTTCCAATAACAAGCAAGGCATGAGCGGTATGAAGTATGTAAAGCACTGTTCAAGTGTCATCTACCAGAAGGAAACTCAGTCGGGCCTCATGTACTTCGTATGATCGGTACATAGCGAGTCTCGAGAGGCGAGGCTTCCTATTTAGCCAAGAGTTGGCTACTGATCTCATCCTGCAATCGTTGCCAGAAAATTATAGTCAATTCATTATGAACAACAATATGAATGAGATCAACAAGACACTGCCAGTTTTACTCAATATGTTGAGGATCGCTGAACAGAGGATTAACAAAGGAAAAGGCAAGACCATAATGATGGTCAATTAAGGAAAGACAAGCAAATTGCTTCGACCTCCAAAGGGAAGAGCACGGCAGTTGCAAAACCCAAGGAAGTTGATTTAAAGCCTGCCGGTGGCGTGTCTAAGGGCGCATGTCACTGTTGTAGTAGGACTGGCCACTGGAAGAGGAACTGGCCAAAATATCTGGAAGATAAAAGGCTTGGAATAGTGATTCCACCACCACCAGGTATTTTTGTTATAGAAATTAGCTTGTCTATCTCTTCATCTTGGGTATCGGATACTGGATGTGGATCTCACATTTATCGAAATGTGCAGGATCTAAAGAGAAGCATGCGACTGGCTAAAGGGGAGATAGACTTGCGCGTATGAAATGGAGCAAGAGTTGCTGCATTAACCATAGGCGTTTATGAGTTATCTTTACCTTCATGAATTATTTTAGAATTTGACAATTGTTATTATGTGTCTGCTCTGAGCAGAAACATTATTTCTATTTCTTTTTTGGACGAGAAATGTTTTTCTGTCACAATAAGGGACAAATGGTGATCCATTTATTTAGATGATATGCATTATTGTAAAGAACTTTTGTCTAATGGATTATATATTCTTGATCTGAGTAATTCTGTCTATAAAATAAATACCGAGAGGATTTAAAATTAACGATTTAAATCCTACTTATCTATGGCATTGTCGTTTGAGCAAAATAAACGAGAAAACGAGAAACGCATTTCTAGACTCCATAATGATGGATCTCTAGACTCATTTAATTATGAATCATATGAGACATGTTAATCTTGTTTATTGGGGAAAATGATTATGAATCATATGAGACATTTGATTATATCATATGATGTATGGTATAATGGTGCATGCCAGGAGTTTTATTCAGAAATATTATATGTTAACATGCTAAATACGAGAACTAAATATTTTTGTACAAAAAATCAAGTATTTTTAATTAGGTCCGACATCGATACAGATTACGCAAGTATTTTTTATTTATATGTTCGTACATGTGTTAAACGGAAAAATTCAGAGTATTTACTGGCTATGATCACGTGTTGTTAATCAACAGCAATGAGAACATAAGTAAAAAAGAAGGATGTTAAATGTGAATATAATAAAACGCTTACTTAGAAGTCATATCTATGAGGATTTGAATATTGTGATTTATAGGGGCACTTCGGTAATTTTTAAGATTAATTGAGGGTATTATGGTAGTTAATCGGACCCCCCCCCCCCCCCCAATATCCCTTCAACCCCTTATCTGATGAAGGCAAAAAAAAAAAAAGAAAAAGGAGAAGGATGAGGGAAGGATATGATTTTTCCTCTTCATGCGTTCACCTAGACAAGATATAAGATAATGAGGGGATACCATATCTTATCTCGTCTCCTTATCCACTACCCATACAAGGCCTTAGGGGATAGTTTGAAATTAGGGGAAGAAGGCCTACTTTCATTTTAGGGTCTAAGAGATTTATACACAAGTCCATTATTGTACGTATGTTGGGATAAATGACAATACTCTCTGTATGTAACTAAAACCTTTTCCCAATTAGTTTTTATTTTCTAACATTTCCCTAGTTCAAAACCGGATATCTACCTTCTATGAGAGGCAAAGTTGTTTGTCTTTTTCTCTGGGGGTAAATGTTCAATTTCGAATTGGAGCGAGGTTAGATGACCAATTGTCCCGTCCGTATGAGATACCAAAAAATAACATCCGTAGAGGGTGAGTACTTTTTTGTAGGTCATCACTTCAATGACTAGTAAAACACGAGTTGGTTGTGGTTACTTGTAATAGTCTTCATTATCTGTTGTGGAAACTTGTGATTGACTTGCGAATTTATTATATTTTCAGAGTACTACGTCCATGTAATTCACGAATCTCATGACCTCATATTTTTAAAAATTATTATTCCTAAGAGAAGAAAGGTGAGACATTTCTAGGATGTGGTTTGTTTTTGTTTTTGTTTCCCAGCTACTCTTTGTGATTGTTCTTATTGCCGGTGTAATGTAATTTTGATGTCGGGAATACTTGTAATTTTATTTCTTCAGATTTCCAACTACTATTTGATTCCCTTGACTTATCATGGCCGATTCTGACGAAGATGAACCCCAACCCTAAGATTCTGACGATGCTGAACTCCAACCTCAAGGTTCTGATGATGATGAACCTATCCGCGAAGATGAAGAGTATCTTATCCTCCGCAAAAAAACTTTGGAAATTATTGGAGGGCAATAATTTCTTGGTTGTTAATGTGCCTAGGCTTCATTATCTCTTCCACGGCAAAGAAAATGGCATGGCCATCATTAACTTCCTGATATCTGAGGTAAAAAGCTTCTTCTTCTGGACACTTATTTATAGTCTAGTCGTGAATATACTTTTCATCACAAGGTTCTTTTTTTCAGGTTTCTTTGGTATAAAATGTTTTATTTCGTTGATTAATAGTAGCAGTAGTAGCAGTACAACAAACATTTCTGAACTAGTATTGATATGCAGAATTGCAATATCAAGGCCAATACATGCTGATTTGCAATAATTTGTCTTAACAATAAGTTAGCTATACGATTATTTCGAAACAATTGCTCTCAATCAGCACAACAGTACTTTTAATTGACAGGCTTTCACATAGTTGAAAAGAAATATCATTAGAAATATCCACAGAGTTGAAAGAAGAACTTCATTTGAAAGAAGTACTTTTAATTTATAGGTGGACGAGAAAGTAATATTCATAGCATCATTCCTTCCTCGAACTTCTTACATCAAAATATATGGGTTTTTTGTACAACATTCTACACAATTAAGTCTCGATAATTATCTCCAATAGATATATGAACCAAGACAAACTATAAGTTTGGGCTTACTAATACAATTGGGCTACTAACATTTGGACTAGTAACTAACTGTAAGAATGTAGCACTTGGACCTTTTGTTTATTGGGCTAAATCAAGTTTAATCTCCAACACCCCCTATTAAACTTGGTTTAGCAACTCCAAGCAAAACTTGCAACTTGAAGAATATGCCGTACTTGAGGGGCTTCGTGAATATGTACGCAACTTGATCTTAAGATCTATCATACTTCATCTCCACGTACTTTCTTTCCACACATTCTCTTATGAAGTGGATGTGAGTGTCGATGTGCTTGCTCCTCTCATGAAATACGTTATTCTTGGACAAAGCGAGAGCAAACTTGTTATTTACAAACATCTCAATAGGCGCTTCTTGTGGCAAGTTAAGCTCCTTCAACCAAAGTGCATGACACACACAAGAAGTAGCGGCAGTATACTCGACCTCACATGTCGAAAATGCGACAATTGGTTTCTTCTTGGACGCCCAAGTGAAAGTCGTCATGCCCATAAAGAAAACATATCCACTTGTGCTTTTTTGGTCATCAATATCTCCACCCCAATCACTATCGCTATAGCCAACAAATCTAAAATCATCACAATGAAAATAAATAATACCATAATCAAGCGTACATTTGAGGTAGCGCATGATTCTCTTGGCGGTCTTCAAATGAGTTGTAGTATGAGTCCCCATATAGCAGCTTATGAGTCCAGAATATCCGGTCTTGTGCAAGTCAAATATCTCAACCTTCCAACTAAGTACGTAGGATCAACTCGCTCTCGTTCATCAAACTTTGAGATCGTGACTCCACATTCAACCGGGGTGGCTATAGGATTAGAATTCTCCCTCTTGAACTTCTTGAGAAGTTCTATAGCATATCCCTCTTGAGAAATGAAAATGACATCTTCCATTTGTTTCACCTCAATGCCAAGATAGTAGGACATAAATCCAATAGTGGTCATCTCTAATTCCTTCATCATTGCCATTTTGAAATCTTCAATCAAATGCACATTATTTCTGTTGAATATCAAATCATCAACATATAAGCACACAATCAACATATCATCATTCGCCTTCTTACAATACAGGGCATGCTCCTTCTTGAAAATATTTATCAATCTGGCTATACCAAGCTCTTAAATCTTGCTTTAATTCATAGAGCGCCTTCTTCAACTTTAAAACTTTATTTTCATGCCCCTTTACAACATAACTCAATGGTTGTTCAATATAAAATTCTTCCTCCACAAGTCCATTTTGGAAAGCGTATTTCACATCCATTTGATAAATCTTCCATTTATTTTGAGCCGCAAAATAAACAATAAATTGTATAATTTCAAGACGTGCAACAGGAGAGAATACATCATCATAGTCAATGCCGGCTCTTTTTTTTATCCTATGGCCACCAATCTTACTTTGTATCTTTCCACTTCTCCTTTGGCATTCTTCTTCACCTTGTACACCCATTTCACCTCAATAGATTTGTGGCCTTGTGGAAGTGTGGAAAGCTCCCATGATTCTTTATGGACTTGATATCTTCGTCCATATCATCTCCCCACTTCTTATTTTGAACCACACCCTCAAAATCTATCGGTTCACAAAACAATCAAAATAAATACAATCATCACTTAAATATTACATTTAATCATAAAAAATATCATACTCCTTGCACAAGAATTTTCCACAGAGACGTAACCTTGTCATTTGTTGGTGGTGGAGAGATAGTTTCTTGTGGCTCTTGGGGCACTTAGAGATTTTGAGTTTTCTCCTTCACTTGTTCTTGAAAGATTGGAAATAAATTTTAGTCTTCACCTTCTTAGACATTTCAATGCCACATGCCTTCTTAATCTAATTTCACATCTCTACTAACGACAATATTTGCATTGCTTTGATTATATAGTTTCTACCCTTTGGAGCACTTTTCGTAACCAACAAAAACAAACATTTAACCTTTATCATTAAGTTTGGCCTTTACTTGATCTGGAACTAGGGCATAACAATACTCCCAAATACTCTCAAGTGTTTGACACTTGGCTTTCTTCCATTTCATGCTTCCAATGGAGCCTTATTAGAAAGACTCTTGATAGCACTTCTCTTAGAGAGATAAATCGCACATTCAACGCCTTGTGCCCAAAATTGCTTAGGCCCAATGAACTTTTATCTGACCGTACAATTTCTCCAACACTTAATTGCAATGTTCTTAAGCTTTGGGATACAAATTTATGTGGAGTGGGGGTCTTCAAAAACCGATCTGACCGAAGGAACCGGACCGCACCAAATCGTCGGTTCTTTTCAATTTTAATACACTTTGCAGTTTTCATTTTTATAAAACCGAACCGGGCCATTGCCGAACCAGACCGAAACTTGATAACCGACTAAAAATCAGACCGGACCGAAACCAAATTGTGCATTCATATAGTATAAAATTATTAGTTGTTGATGTGTATGAAGTTATTAGTTTATTTACAATTTGAGTGTTGATCATTGACATATATTGTCAATTTATGATCAATCTCTCAAGTGATTAGAAATCTTGATTTTCAGAACTCTAATTTGGCATCTAAACTTTCATAAATGTTGTATGTACATATAAACTCTATGTGAAAATTTAAAAACATAGACACATAAGTAGAATTTTAAGCATTTTTATAGACATTTTTAAATTGAACTGAGAATCGAATAAAAAACAACTTTGAAGTTTCGTTTGTTTAGTTCAATGATGTAGCACATTAAAGTACTAAAAACCGTTATTTCAAACAAAAATTTTAAACCAAGTACTAAAAACCATACGTATTAACCGAACGGAACCGGCATATAACGAAGTATTTTTATTTATTTAGTTTTTCGAACCGGAGGCATTTTGGTTTTAAATATAGCAAACCCAATCATTTGAGTTTTGGGTGTCTTTGGTGGCCAAAACCCGACCAAATCGGACCGTGAACACCCCTAATATAAAGTCCATATGACCAATACTCTACATTTTTTTTGAGTAATCAATACTCTAAAATTTCACCAACGTGTAATTGCAATAATGTTTTTTTTAGGTGTAAGACAAAATTATATTGATAGAGAAAAATTGCATACAAACTGGTAGGCTGATGAAAGAACTCAGCATATTCCTGATCAAGACAGTTGTCGAGAGATTCTTAATGCATGTTTACCCAAGTGGTCAGGATCAACCACTTCATCTCGAGACACCTTTTTGATAATTTGCATTCCAAATCAAGATGTGTGCTGAAAGATATTTCGGAAAAGGTTCATGTTGGTTTTGTTGGAGTAGATTGCCCTAGAGGCCATCTTATTTCGTATGAATATTGTTTTGGCTAGAAAATTTATTAATTATTTATGGAGATATTTAATATAATGAAGTCCTTAGATTAAATTGTTATTTATCTTAAACATTCCTGATCAAGTATAATGATTAATAGGACGATCACAATGCATGGAGACTAGTATGTGGGTAGATTGATATGAAGATATCAAACCTAATACATGGGTATGCATTAGGAGTAATGGCATACTTGATTGACCCACCACGAGAGAGCTACATATTAATTATGTGAATGTCACAAGTGCTTCTCCTAGTGACAATGGTGTTGTAGTCCTTATACTTGAAGTCACTGGATACTCTAGTTGTGAAATATCATGTTTTGATATCTTCAAACATTACACCGTAACTGGGTAACTATATAGGTGATAATCTGACATGATAGGAAGAAAGATGAGAGATGGTAGTGACGTAGATATGATTTGTCCCTCCAACATAATGGGAGTAAATATCCACGGGCCACTCGAGGGATAGAGATTATGGAATTTCTAATAAGACTCATATAAAACAATATATGATATTGTTGTTATCTGTACAGATAAGTCTACTCCCAGAATCGAGAAACTATGGATTGGATATACGAGTGTGACTACGTCTCGTGTCCAATCCGGATATGGTGGCAAATGAACATACACAACACGGTAACATTGGACATAAGGTTTGTCAGATCACTGACTATTTGTATTAGTTAGGTAGCATTGATGTGTTGCTAGACACCGCTCAATGCTTGTAATTGTTACTACCATCTTAATATAAACCTACAGAGTCACACACTATCGGATTAAACTGGATATGAATGTTAATTAGTATGATTAATTAACAATTATATGGATCAAGGATCAAAACGCAGCCACAAAAAAGTTAGTTGGACTACGTTGCAAAATGGACTAATCCGTGTATGGACATGATTAGTATTGGGGCAAGTTTGTAGTCAATAAGAAGTCATTGACTATAAAAGGCGAATCCTAGCTTTATTCACACGAGTTTTCATTGAGTGAAATAACATATCAAGGAGAGAGATGCAAGAGTTGGCTGAACCCCCTTACCCGACGGCACCAAGGGCACGGCCGAACCCCTCGGCCTCGTGCTCGGTTTTGCGTGATCGCTTGATTCCCTCTTCTGTGTAGCTAGCACAAGGCGTGGATGAGATTCTAGTTAGCAATCCTAAGGTATGGATAATGATAGAGATGTGTACATCATTTGCGTTGTGATCACACAAACCCACAATGTAAACGTTACTTCTTTTATCACATTATGAGAGCTTAACCTACGATTCGTGCAGGGATTTTATCAGGAAATTTTAATTGTATTTCCGCTGCGTATCCTGCATCAAAACCCTACAGGTGTAGCTCAGGTTACACTGGTATAGAACCAGCGCAAAGGGAGGCACAATCCGTAGCCACTACCATGTTGAGGTGGCTTTGGGAGAGTAACCAATGGAGAGCCTGTAAAAGAGTTGTGGCTTCGCAACGAAAGACGTAGTGCTTGTAAATGGGAAGCTGTCTTCATGAGCGCGGTTCCCATGGGCGTCGAAGAAGACCCAAGCTCCTGCTACCTCACATGTCCCTTTGTCCCAGGCAGCGTCGATCAAACAAAAACCTGGTAACTGCATAGGCGTGAAGGTGCCTAAAGAGGGGTTAACAAAGTTGACTGGGGACACTGCAGTTTTCACTAGTGCTCTTAGTGCGGATGATGGAATGACGGTGGTGGCAGCACAACGAAGGGCTTGTAATGAATCAACGGGGCTTTGAATTGTGTTATTCATAGCCGCCAAATTCCTATTAAGCCAAATCTGCCAAAGTGTATGAACAAAGTAAAATTTGTCCTCCTCGTTATTTAGAGCTGGGAGCGATTATGAGATTGTTTCTGAGACTGAAGAGTGAGGATATGTTGTGATGTCCAGGCCCAGTCTTGGTCCATGCCAAATTTGCAGTGAAGAGGTGTATTCGAAGAAGATATGTAACAAGTTATGCAGTGGTGTTGAGCACCTTGCGCATGTGGTAGTTTCAACAATCTTTCTGATAAAGAGATTTTCCATGTGCGGAATTGCATTAGCCGCTATTTTCCAAAGAGAGGAGCTTTGGAGCTAGAGGGAGCGGTTTGAGGAGCTGAATCATACGTCGTGGAGGGGTGACTGCTGCAGTCCCAGTTGGAGCAGAAACTGTAGAATTGATTGCCTCCTCAAGTGTTCACACCAAATGACAAGCTGACTTAACTGTGGAGAGACCATTTCTTTTTATGTTGCCAGACGAGCTTATCCGGGAAACTAGGAGCCGTAATGTAGATGCAAGAGATCTTGTCCACTACTTCCTTGGTGAAGAAACAACTTAGAAGAGGAAGAATCCATTCTTGTTTGTCTTTTTTTATAGAAGAAATCTTGCGTGGGGTTGGTATTGGTGGTGAACAAATTTGACAAACGAGGGGAGGGGACATTGGGGATCCAGTTGTGCTGGAACGGTCGGATGGTTTTTCCATCTCCAGGGATCCATAGCTGACCCTGTTGAAGAAGCTCTTTCCCCCAAAGGATGCTCTTCCATCCCCAGCAAGCGTTAGCCGATTTCTTTATCAATTGGAAGCTGTGAGTTTGACAATATTTACCTCTCAAAACGGTAGATAGGATGGAATCCGGCTTCTGCTCGATTCGGTTGGCCATTTTGGCCAGAAGGGCCCGATTGAGGTGTTTAAGAGACCTAAACCCCATGTCGCCTTCGTTAAACAGCTTGCAAAGTTCATCCCATTATTTCCAACGGATACCTTTCTCCTTCCCTCCTTTCCAAAGAAAATTGGAGATATTTTTTTGCAATTGTTTCAGGAAGTACGGAGGGGCTCTGAACACTGAGAGTAGGTAAATGTGGATGAAACTGAGGCAATTCTTCATCAAAGCACATCGTCCGGAGAAAGAGAGAGTGCTAAGCTTCCAGTTGTTTGAGCCTGTCTTTGAATCTCTGAAGAATTCCTTTGAAGATCTCTCCCTTAGATATAGAGAAGCCTATAACGGATCCTAAGTACTTGCTTAGCTTTACTGAAATGACTATAGTAGCTTGTAAGAGAGCAGAGTCGTTCTATGAAATGTTGGGGCTGACGTAGATCTCGGTCTTTTGAGAATTGGCAACTTGACCCGATTGGATACAATAATCCATCGAGTCCTTGTTTAATCTTGCTGACGTTGATGCTTGAAAAGTTCTGGAAGAGGAAGGAGTCATCGACAAAGAACAAATGAGAAACTGGAGGCGATTGCCTGCTCACAGCGAAGCCCTTGCCATGCCCTTCTTGAGCTGGTTTTGAGATAGTAGTCGAAAGAACTTCCATTACCAAAAATGAACAGATACGGGCTTTGGTTTTGCCTTTCCATTTAACATGCCATTTTATTTTTTAAGAACTTAACATGCCAACATTTTGATCTCACATTTTTTTTTCAGTAGACTAATATGTTACACATCCCAGTACATGTGTGTCAAAAATAACACAATTTTGATGTACAACATGAGTAATAATTTTAATAAATGTATGAAATAAAAACTCAATGGTCTTCTTCACAAATAAATTGCCTCCTGTTTCAAAAATAAAAAAATAAAAATTGACGGCCTCATTTGCTTATTGTTTCATGTGCTTCATATCACATCTCAAAGTCTTTTTTAGTATAGTCGTATATCCATCTACTATCAATCCCATTCAGATGCATTTTTTCAAAACTCTCCATCTCACATTCATTTTATGATTCAACAAATTCACGGTATGTGTGTGTTAAGTCATTTTTAACTGCAATTTTCAACAAATCATATTGAAAAGAACCAAAACCTTAAATTGTTGTTTATAAGAAGAAAGAAGAGGATTTCTTTTAGAAGAATTCAAATTGTTTTTATGATTACATGTATTTTTACATTTTCTTTGCAAACAATTATTTTTTAGCAAATGAATGCTAGCTTAGAACTTTAAAACCCCGTGCATGAGGTTCTGAGTTCAAATTCAGCAGACCACAAAACATGCGAGTCTTAAAAAATAAAAAATATTTTCAGAGTAAATTTGAATTTTGGGATAATTGTCTTAAATATTTGTCTTAAAACGAGAGAGATAGAAAATGTTTCTCTTTCTATACTCACTTTACTTCACTTTCTCGTACGCACTCTTTTTGTCTTTTGTCGATCCGAACTCCGAAGTCTCTCCCCTCCCTGGGCTAGGGTTTCGAAGCTTCGAAGTTCTTGAATCTGCAACAATGTCCATCATTCCACTTCCTCCTTGAGTTGGCAATCTATCGTTTGGTAGATTACGTTTCCTACACATCTTTCGCAGTCAAAAAGCACTTGAATCGACTTAGCAGTTTCTCCAAACTAGGTACGAATTAGACTTCACAATCAAGCTTCTTTTGTTTAAGAGTTATCCACCCTTAGCATGGTAAGTAGAGTGGAGATGCAACTTTCTTTAGGAACTACTGAGGTGTCTGAAATGTCTTAATATGTAAATTGATGGTACACACCTTTTTCTATTAATGATGAGTACTGGACAGAATCTCATAGGGATTTCTCTACTTTAAGAGAACCAGGATGCTAAGTTGAATGTGTAGCGTACACACACTTGTACAAGGCTTTAGAAGGGAGTTTCCAGAAGATTTGCGATAGTTCAGTAATTAAGAAATTAATAGTCTGTAATGCTCTGTTACAGGGCATGCTGAAAGTCATAGGATCTTATTTGTTGTGTCAACATGCAGTAGTAAATTGCGCTTAGTTTTTTATGTTGAAATTATTAGTTACTAGAAGGGTCATAGTGTCTTTCACCCTTGAAAGTACCATGATCAATAAGTAAAGATTTTAGGGTAGATGACAAAAACCACCCCTTGAGTATGAGTTAAATGCAAATGCTCTTGCTGCTTGGATAAATACACTTTCGTCCTTTCATAACGGAAAATATGTAGACAAAAAGCACCCCTATGTCATGTTACGTCAATAAAGTTACTTTTTAGTTTTTTTTTTTACTATTTTGCCCCTAATTTGATTAAAAACCTAATATACCCTTAGCCGTTGTATAAAATTACACCTCTCACCAACCATCTTAATTTTAGAAAAAATACGAAGAATTTAATACCAAGAACATGAACACGAAAAGAACACCATGAACACCAAGAACGCCACAAGAAGAAAACGTATTTTTCCCATTGTTCTTGATGTTCTTGGTGTTTTCTTCACCATCAATACCAACTGAGCATGACTCAACACCCTCCATCACAACCCACCATTCAACCATATCAAGAACAACAGAAATTGTATTTAACCCTTAACTAACTAACAATATTTACACCACACTATTCACAATCAATCCTAACTAGTCGTTAACGCGCGCAATGCGCGGGTTCATGCACTTATATTACCAAATCATTCCCCATGAAAATAGTACGAATTAATTTCGTATTGAGTTTGAATTCGCACCGCTATGTTATTTGCATATGATAGCGCATGAGCATCTCTACATAACTATTCAATAAATATGATTTTGTATGATACATAAGGTTTTCTTTTAGACTTATGTACAGATTTTTCTTTTTCTTTTTTTTTAAGAAAATGTACATAATGTAATGGAGAAGAAATAGATTGCAAAATGACTATTAGAAAATATGCGGAAACAAAAGTTCTACTTTCATCTCCTTATACAAAAAATGCATACATTATACAAAAAAATAATTTATTTCAAAATACTCTCCTCCATTATTTTTTAAACTCCTTTAAATGGTATTTTTTATAAAAAATACAATAAATGACATGACTATTTTTAGAAAAATAGTAGCCAGTGTCAAAAACTTTATTAATTTTTTGTAAGTTAAAATTTGTTGATTTATGAAAAAACCGCATTATCAATTTTGATGAACAAAATTGAAAAAAGCTCATCAAAAATTTGAATTTGAGTGCATTGAGTGAACACAGTTGGCTAACATTTAATAACTGCAATGTCATTAAGACAAAAACATTTGTTTTTCAATCTTAAATTTCCAAAATTTACTTTCACAATAAGGCAAGTTGAATGTTTTTCAAGTTAATCATGCTAAATATTATATTAAATGTAGTTTTTTACATTGAGAATATTTTATATTTATTTATGGCACTTTGTGTTAAGTGTCCTTTGAGTATTCCAATATAAAAGTTATTTAACTCTCTTACCTTAAAAATATAATTTATAGAATTATTGAAAAAAAAATTATTTAACTCTCTTACCTTAAAACTATAATTTATTGTAGAATTATTGTAATTATGTTCATAGCTAGTTATAAATTTGATTTGTTACGGTGAGGTCATATTCATTTTGAACTTTCAGACACCTTGTTTTTTTTCTATGAATGAGTAAAGTTCATATGTTTCCTTGAAATAAAAAGAAATTCGATATGTAAAAAAAATTGTTTTAACTCCGCTATCACTCCCTTGTATTTAATTTAAAATACATTAATTTAATTATAATTATTATAATAAATAACCTTGCTATGTTTAGAAAAAAGATCCGTCAATGTTAAACACATTGCTAAATTCTTTTAAAATAACCATTTTGTTCTAATTTAAAAACCATATAACTAATCTTCTCAAAAAAAAACAAAAAAAGACCATATAACTAATTCTGGTGATTAAAATTGAAAACATGTATCACGTAAAAAAATTGTAGGCTTTGTATGAGCATGAATTATTGGGTAAGCAATAGCCACGATCATGTGCGTGTGTTTGTGCCGGCGCGTGTGTTTGCATATATTTAAATTTATATGTTAGTAGGCAAAATCATTTGAAGGTAAGTCAATGTTTTGTAAAATGTTCGTTGTTCTTAGTACGCATTTGCTAGAATTTAGTTTAACTTTGAACATGTTTTATTTTATTCGTTGCACTACTTATAAAGTGTACAATTTCAATATTCTATTTATCTTCACTTACCGTTTCAAAAGACTGGAGACGTTTAAATATGAAATTTAGTAATTTTAAGGTGATTGATTAACTTAAAAATATACTATTTTCATCCAGTTAAACGATATTAGTTGTAGACTTAAAACCCGTTGTTCTTTATCGTACTAACGAAAGATATGTATACATTTTAATTTAGAAAAAAAAATCATATATTGACAGTGGGTTAATAGAAAACAAAAGAATTTTAAACTTTTTTTTAGGAGAAAATAATAATTAGACAGAAGCAAAATCATGTAACTGGTACATCAGAACTACTAGATAAGAATTCCTGGAGCCAGATCGGTTCAGTTTCCCAACACGGTAAGGTTGAGCTGTCGGTAAACCTTCTTGCCACGTGGTCTGCTGCCGCATTTAACTGGTGTGGTACCACACCCACTTGGACCTCCTCCATTTCACGAAGCTTCAGCAATAACTCCTCTAGAGCTTCCTCTGCATTTGAAAAGTCGTCCCATTTCTCTCCGTTCAACGCTCGCTTGATGTTCTTCGCCACCGTCGTAGAGTCACCTTCCAATATCACTCGCCGGAAACCTCTAGATCTCGTCATATCCATTGCTAGCATAGCAGCTCTAATCTCTGTCTCCTTCGCCGACTCACAAGGTCTGAGTTTTTTGGCTGCTGCCATGATAAACCCCCCTGTATCGTCCCTGAGAACAACTCCGGCCGATGAAGCCATGGTGGTTGGGTTCCACGATCCATCATAGTTCGCCTTAATCATTCCCCTTGGCGGCTTCTTCCAGATCTGAGCCTCTGGAGGCCAAACAGGTGCGTGTCTTCTTTCTTTGTGAGCTGCTTCTATTTCCTCGAATCTTGACATAATTTCTTCTGGTATTGCTGAGATGTCTGGTCTAGCTCCTTGAAAGATGATTTTATTTCTGCATAACCAGATAGACCACAAAGTGATGCAAAACAGTGATTGGTGGGTGATTTGTGAATTTTGGAACTGGTTTTGAACCCATAGTCTCAGGCTTGACTCTGTTCTTCTCTGTGTGAACACTTCCCCCAAAACTTTAGTCCAGATCGGCCTTGTAGCTTTGCACTCTTGAAAGACATGTTTGCTAGAGTCCTCATCCTTGTTACAGAAAGGACATGTTCGTCTAACATTGATGCCTCTTTTTTGTAGGTTTTTGGTGGTGGCCAAGCTGTCTAGGCTTGTCCTCCACACGAAATGTTTAATCTTTGCCGGGATCTTGAGCTTCCAAAGTGCAGAGATTGGGTTGGTGGTCGGACACGAGCCTTCTGGATGGGGTGGAATTTCAGCTTCTAGTGCCAGATTGTATCCTGACTTAACACTATAGATGCCATCCTCCTCATAGTGCCAAACCAATCGGTCTTTCCTCTTCTTCTCCGGAATTTGGATTTGCAAAACATCAGGTATGTCCCAACTCTTCAGAAGACGGTTGAGCTTTGTTTCATCCCATTTGTTTCTTCCTTCTTCAAGTAACTCACTGACTTTCATATGTGCAGTTTCCGGCGTCTTGGTGATTAGGGAGAAGGAGCTTCGTCGCTTTATCCACTTGTCATGGATTCGGATGGACCTCCCATCGCCAACTTTCCATCGAACTCCCTGACTTAGCAGTTTTCGTTCCTCTAGGATACTCCTCCACGCGAAAGAGGGACTGCTCCCCACCTTTGCTTCGAGAAAGGTATCATTTGCGAAGTACTTTGCTTTTAAACTTTTTTTGGAAGACTACAAACTACAAACTCGTAAGTTACAAACTCATAAATTTGCTACATGACTGAAAGTGATCACGTTTATTGCAATAACCCCGTTGGTGGGTCCAAATATTTTAAACTTGTCAATTCCCTTCTCATGAGATATCCCCTGAATGTTTCCATTATATATAATGAATTATATAAAATAACTATGTTAGCGAGTATCAAAAACTTAACAGACTCTTTATAATATACATATATTGTGAAAATTTATTTTTTTTGATGTAGTCGGCGAGTCGTTGGTCAACAGTTAAGCAATGATGTTTTTATTTAATTTTTTTTTGACATAGTGGTGCGAATTGCAGACATTATATCTATATACTGGACTATTAAAGTTTATTTCACTTCCTATAAAATTGTCAAATATAACAACCATTCAACTGACGTTACCTCTTCTAAGATTGTATATCTATAATAATTTAGTAAATTTGATTTGTTATTGATTAAATTTAAAAAATTATGAGGACAAAATTAAATATTTGTGAGGCCACATTCACATATTTTACAAATTAAATTCATATTTTTTCTTAAAGATAAAATATACATACATGAAAGGAAGGGTTAGTAGATTTTTTAATTCCAATAGCTCACCCCCTTCTCATAAAGTAATTTTTTTTTTTAAATATAACATGATGCAATAAATAACATAATTATGCTTACCAAAATCGCGGAATATTTATTTTTAAAAGAAAATTGTTTGTATTTATAAGAAGACTCATCCGGATCCCAAGTGAGCCTTTTGTTAATAGTTAAGCATAGGAATTGTGTAATGAAGAAATATTACTGTCAATAACTTTGAAAAAAAAGGTTATTGTCCCACACAATAAAATGCATGTGTATCTTGAAAGGACAAAATATGCATAAATTAAAGTTAATTTTTTTGGAATATTTTTTCCCATCTGCTCAAAACCTACTTTCAATTTCATTTGTATGGTACTTACTTTCTAAATAATGGAATAAAAGCTAAAACTTAATGCAATTATAAGTTACTGTAATTAGTGTAAATTAATACTTTTTTATTGTCATAATCATCCAACTTGAAATATATAAATTACATGGAACATTTGGATTGTATTGAATGACATGTATGGCATGGTGGATGACAAATGGCATATGGAGAGTGAGTTTTTACTCACCTCCTAGCTTTTATATATACTAGGTTCCACCCCGCGCACGTTGCGCGCGGTGTGGCCTTGGCATATTTGCTTGTCCGATGGGCGGAGATATACATTTGCTAATGCAGGATTATTGTGTACCACGTTTGGATGTTATTTTATCGGAGTTATACTGTAAATAGCCTCAACATTCGTGAGTGCATCACACATCATAGTGAGGTAGGACAGGATTAGCAGACGTGCGTGTCATTGACGGCATATATTGACGTGCATGTCATTGGGTACTATGTTTTATAATGATATAGTTCGTCAATCTTTCTTATTATAACTACATAATATATGTGTTGTGCACTCAAATTTGGGAAATTTCTAGCGGCTGACATAATGCAGTAGATTGAGTAGATTGAAGATTTATTCAGTAGATTGACATAATATATGTGTTGACTGTACATAATACATGTGTTACTTTCCTCAACCACCCAACATCTATGTCTTTCTGATTTTTGGGTTTCATCATTTATATGCATTGCTTGATGTAAATTGAAGATTTATTCAGTAGATTGAGTGGGGTTTACAGTATCTTGTGCTTGATTCACTTGTCTTGCAGGTTGCATTTATTGGGGATGTGTTTGTGTGGATATGCATGTCAATCAGTTCAATGAGAAGACATGAACAGATGCTATGTATTACCAGTTCAGGCACAATCTATTCCATTGTCAACGCCTATTATCTTCCCCAATCAGCCATCATATCTCTCCTTCTGCTCTAGGTTTCATCATTTAGATGCATTGCTTGATGTGCATTGAAGATTTCTTAAGTAGATTGAGTAGGGTTTGCAGTATTTGGTGGTTGATTGACCTGTCCTGCAGATTACATTTACTGAAGATGTGCCTGTCTAAGTAATCATGTCAAGCAGTTTAATTAAAGGACATGCAAACTTGCTATGATCTTTTGACCTCCTTCTTTACTTCTGGTATAAAAGTATAAGCAGCTGGTTTAAGTTACAACATACTGTGATTCAATGGATTCTGGTAAGGAAAATACCGATGACAAATGGAGAAAGACTAC
This sequence comes from Linanthus parryae, assembly GCA_023055425.1. Taxonomy (NCBI): domain Eukaryota; kingdom Viridiplantae; phylum Streptophyta; class Magnoliopsida; order Ericales; family Polemoniaceae; genus Linanthus; species Linanthus parryae. The sequence goes on from JALGPY010000001.1 coordinate 133,433,830, forward strand.
TAAGATGAAGAGCAAGGAGAAGATGAAGAAAAGTAAAAAATATCAGAGTGAGGAAGAATTCACAGAGGACGAGTCTGAGTGGGAGAGTTGGACTGAACATGGTTATGTAGTCGGGAAGGGCTCGGAGACTACTGTGTACTCAGACGCGGAGGAAGAAGATGACCTCTGGGGAGCTGATACGGCTTCCTCGTATTCGCTGAAGTTGAAGCATTCTGTCTCTCGTTCTTCCACTTCAGGTACAAAGAAGAAGGAAAAAGTGATAGCTGGAGGTAGCGAAGACTCGCAAATGAAGAAATCAATTTTTCCACTGGATGCGATACCAGATAAGGGCAGCAAGAGAAAGAATACCGGAGAAGATGTTGAAGAGTCATGCAAGAAGAAACCAAGATTATAGGGTGTCTAGGTATTTATTTTTTTTTTTTATTTTTTTTGCTATGTTATGGTGGATTGTAGTTTCATGTCACGTCTTGTGAGTAGTAATGTTGAGTTTGGTCATGTTCAATTTGTAATGGGGTTATGTACTGATGTCATCTTGGTCTATATTTCGTCTATCAATGCATACTTTGCTTTCTTCATGATCGAATAGTCGTTTAGAATGATGTATTATACTATGTTATTAATGGATTGATACAAATTGTGTCTGGTTGATTGAACAAGTAATATTTCTTCATCTTTGTTTATTTCATTTTTTTCCCTTGTACGTAAACTGATGTGACTAATTTTCTTGTTCAGCAAGTTGTTACTGGATATTAATATAACAACCATGGATGTTGTGGTTGGAAGGCGATACGGTCATTTTGGATCTTCTTTGCGTGGTTTGTGTGTCCTTCACTCACGCAGCTTCGAAGAGAAGCCATATGCTGTAGAACATATGAACTGTTGGAAAGTTGGAGGAGTCTTCGGGGTTGTGGAGATTCAGCAGTAATGGCTCAGATCTGTTTCTTAAAATATTGAATTGGATCATGATATGGTGTAATGTAGTTACATGTTAGGTCTTATGGGCAGTAATGTCAATTTGGTTATGTCTATCTTGTAATGGGCTTATGAAGTGATGTAATCTTGGTTTATGCTTTGTCTATCAATGCAGTGTTGATTTGTGATGATCTCATGTTCGCGTAGAATGATTTATTATACCATGCTAACCATGATTTGTATTGATTCTGGTGGATGGTTGTAGTATTGATTTCACTGTCCTTGCTGTTGCTGTTATTGCATGATCCGGAGGAGGCATACTCATATATGCATTGTGTTTGGGTGTTATCTGATTAAAATTACACTGTAAATAGTCTCAATGTGTGTGTGTCAACTCCCGTGTGATAATGCAAGCAATGAATGAAGAGTGCATGTGTAGCATCGTTGTTGATTCACACATGTGATCCATATGCATCTATCGCATCTAACGGAGAACATGGGGGCAATAAATTATGAACTTCTGCATATTACATTCAGACAACAGGAAGGTAGACATATGGTATTGCAGCATCGCAGTGTGGAAAGTATAATAGCAGTGAGCATGCGTAGTATCGATAGGAGCATACACCATACTTCCATCCGGCAATGATTGTTATCGCTGCTTATTATGCTCTCCGAACTCGGCGAACCACCCACCTTGTTAATCTTGGGTTCCTGTTCTGTGTGCATCTGAGTATGCGGACGTAGAATTTTTCTGCTGTGCCTCTTGCATTTGCAGCTAGTAGGAGATTTTGTTGTTCCTGAATATGAAATTGTAGTTGGTGTTGTTATGGATTGTAGATGTTGCATATTTTAAATGATAAGAATACCTGTTCAGACATTGTTGACATTGTGACAAGGGTGTTGTCTAAGACAATTTCAACAGGTAGCCCAAATATTGTGGCATCCATGATCCCAGTGTCATCCTGTAGCTCGACATAGAGGCGGCCACTGCAGCAAAGGGTTGTGAGGTTGTTAGTTTGCATATATTTCATGTAACGGTACTCAATTCCAGAAGTACATGTGTGTGTGTGAGGAATTAACGTAGTATACAGCAGAAGAATTGCTGGACATAGTGTATGCTGAATATTTGTCTAACCATAATATTGCATCCTGGGTAGCATTGCCGCATCTATTGCAGATTTGTCCGAAGCACTCGTTTTTGCAGTTTCGGCATGCATTGAACCATGGCTGCTGCGTTGTTGGTATCGCGGTTATTGATACCTTCATCCATGTTTCTCTGTATAAGGGCTGTCATATAATCAAATAGGTGTTAGTTTTTTGCAAATGTTATGCTGTGGACGAGACAACTAAATGGAAGAAATAAGTTACCAAAGTTGCCCTAGCAGCCGATATGTTGCTGAGTTCCATTGAAAGCCGTCGCACCAATTCTGTATGTTGATGACAGTCTGGATTGTGGAACTACTGCTTATATAGCATGCTTACTCTACTTAGTTAATTGAACTATGGCGTACGTGATAGAATGGCACGCACTTCAATGTTTTGCACATACCGAGGCTGCCACATGTCGATGAACTGAAACATGTTCAGCAAAGTTGGGATGAACTTATATACGAATGTTAAGTGCGGTGCTGTTTGCTACAGTGTCAATATAACTTAATGATATGTGCATGTTCTGTAGCAGGATGCGGCCTCGATTGATTTCACATGTGGTAGTCGAGAACAATTTTCTAGTTGACGAAAGACTTTATCCGCTTCATATTATGAACTCTGTATTCATTTGTTATTACAAGTGTTATCATAAACTAAGTGAATGGCATGGCATATTGTCGAAAATTCATTTTCGAGTTCGGTTGCCTAATTTATCCTCCCAAGCGAATTAACCATCCAGTTATCTTTGTAGTATCGGTATAATGGACTGACACTCATTTTATTGGCTGTCAAAGATGCAAAGCTATGAACATTTATAGGTGCAGTTGCTGTGCTCGTCGTAAATGAACAATAGAATTCAGGTAGACGTGCATTATTTGTCGGAATTGATTACGCAAGTTTACTCAGACAATTTGGAAGGGACGCCGACGAACTTCATTTACGTGCTCGCGTTCCAAAAAAAAAAAAATTGTTTGTGTATGTATTGTTTTTTAATTCAGTCTTTTTACTCAATAGAAGAGCATATATACAATATGAGATCTGCGACGTCTAACAACATCACTATGTTGGATGAGTTATCCTCTTGTTTAGCATAACAGTAGACACATAATCATATGGTCGATATAGTTGGGATTTGTTTATAGCCGGAGTGGATATGGAACAAGTAATCCTTGTCTGTTTGTGCTGTTGTGCTTTTAGTCAATTACAGGATTCCGTACACTACGCAGTATGCAACAATAATGGCAGAGTAGAAAATATAGCAAATTTTATTTGATGCAACAAAGCTGGAGGGAAACATGGTACTACACCACATATCGTACAACAAAGGGAAATGAAATATAACAAAGTACGTAATGAGAGGAATTTATTTTGATACAGATGCATCACTGGATCTTATTCATTATTATTGCCATTGCGTCGTCGCATTCATGCAATCTCAACCTGGCGGACCACCCACATAATTATTCTGCGATCGTTTTGGTGTGTGCCCTTCAGAACACGCACATAGAAAGGTCTTGATGCATTGTTTGTGTTGACATTGATGATGAGAGACTGGCATTCCTGGTGTTACATTATGACATTGAAGTGAGACATAAATTTCATTGTAAATATGTTATGAATGTTTTATTATGTAGTTGTATGGTGTATTATTTGTAGGAACTATATTGATACCTCCAGCGTCATTCGTGCCAAGGTTGCAGCTGTTGTGATAAGCACAGTTTCTCCAGCCTGCCCAAACAGCGTAACATCCAATATGCCGGTGTCATCCTTTAGCTCAACCATGAGACGGCATCTGTATCGAAATAAGTATTTGTACATAAAATATTGATCTAAACATCTTGTAGTGTGAATTTGCATGTGTTATAGCTGGTTAACCTGGGAGTAGTCTTAGGTTGAGAGCTGTTGCAGGTGGAACAGTTTGAATGAATACGCTCTCGCTGGCAGATGTCACATGCATCGAACCATCCCTGCTGTGTTGTTGGGATGATGCGAATGCAGACTCTTATCCAAGCTTCATTGTATGTTTCCTGAGAAGAATGTGACAGCTATTCAATTTAATATTACATTGTTGTAAAGTAAGAGTTTACATGATCTGATATTGGAAAGTAATACGACAGCAGTATTGTGCGAAGTAATGATACCAATGACGATCGAAGTTCTGCAATCGTGGATAGTGTCATGATGTTTGGTCTGGTGATTGAATGTTGGTGGTGGAATTGTTGGAACATAAGATGCGCTGAATGGTACTGGATGTGCGTCTCGGTTGGGGAGGTAATGGTTTATATAGTGCATAACTGGTAGGTGGGAAATTGTTTATGAAGTATATTAAGCATATGATGTGGAGTAATGTGCTCTTATTAGCAAGAATTACATGTATTGTCAGTCGGGGCTTCGAAGATTGTTTCGTCTCCATGCTGATAGTTAGAAATTAGTGAAGGAGGTGTATTTCTATACATATTCAATTATGTAGTGTAGTTTTACAGATCGTTAAAGTTGTTATGGTATTGCTTGTGCCAAGTGTGTGGGTGCAATATTGTTGTATGCCAAGTGTTTGGGTTGCATGGTAGCTAAGTATATGTTCAGAATGCATGTGAGCATGCTAGGTTGTAAAGCATTCAGAGTATTTCATCATCATTGCACTGCAATTGTCAGTTTTGCATATTTAAGTTATCCATTTGTTGGCACACATTTCTACTTCATGGGGGAGCTGACAATGATATTATACAAGCTGCACTGGTGATGAACATATTGGTATTGTAATACAGAGCATCAGTCTGCTGTATGGTTGTTCAAAATTTATATTAATGCATTTATGCAAATCAATGTGTAAGTTGTAGGTTATATTTGACGGTTCTACAAACTCATCTTTATTTTGTTAGGTTCAATATATGAGGAAATTCCAGGTCTTGATTCAGGACAGTAAAGATTGAGCAAGTTAATAAGGGTTGTGAGTATAAGCATTTGTACTAACGGTTATTAATAGGAATGGAATTACTGTCAAATATACAATGCGTTCCGGGAAGTGAGTTTGCTATAATTTATCAGTTATAAGTAGCTCAAATGTATCGGTTTGTTATACTGAGTTTCTTTTTAGATGAATATACACAGTTATAAACTATTAATTAGAGTCAAGCTTATTAGAAGTTGCGTCTGATCTGAATTTGCAAGCCTATGTGGTGTTGCCATAATACTGTTATGCGCCACCTGTTTAAGTTGCATGTTGGATGCGAATTTTCTAAGTTTGCATGTAATGTCAGTATGTTTCTAAAGTTGAATAACAACTTTTGATGTTTGTGCTGAAAGTGTCAGGCTCAGCTTGTTTGATTCGTTCACTGGTTGGCATGCATATCTAGTCTGCTTGGGAAGATAGCCATCGCGTGAGAAAAGGTTCTGAGTCAGTGAAAACCAAACAGGGAAAAGGTAATCGGCATATTACATATCACAACTGTGTTGTCGTGGTAATAGATTATACACATATGTTGTATAGCTATTGAAAGCTAGCATTAATCTATTGATGTGAATGAATGCATAACTTGTATGCTATATCTGATGACTGCATTAGGTTATTGTTGGCGGTATGAATCCGTTCCAGAAGACTGTCTATATTCAGATTTGTAATACTTCAAGATTTTGCAGGATGTTAATGCCTGGCAACATAACAAGCTGTAGTTAGGGGTGCAAATATATTCAGAAGAATTGGTACGGACGACATTATCAGTGTAATGCATTCAGTGCACAAGTAATACAGCAATCGAAGGGTATAAGATGAAGCATGTAATGATACGGAATATTAATTACATGATTCAAACCAACGAGTAGACGACTGCTCCTCAAGTATTAAGTTGCGTACTATTTCAGGAGCATCATATAATATATTTAACACATGGTAGTAGGGACCAGTTCTGGAAGCAGTACAGCGAAGACTATTGGATCGTATTTGGAATTCGATAAGATAGCAAATGAACTGGTACAGTTTTTTTTTTTTTTTTTTTTTTTTTTTTTTTTTAATTTGGGTTTACTTATGACCTCATCTTCGGAAAAGAGATCTATTGCATGCCATCGCCTTCATAGTTAGCCTTGCTGGGAGGGGATTAGGAAGAAAAACTGAAACGACAATCAGTGTGTGACATGGGTGGTGTGCATCTATGGTATGCTTCTAATAAAGTGGATCCAAATCTAAATTGGCGGCAGAGTTGTTATGGGGTTAGTTATGGGCACGCTAATTTTAACTTCTATTTAAGTTGGTTGTTTGATAATCGCGGGTGAGCAATCTGCAATGGTGGAAAAAATTGTGAGGTCATGCTTCTACTACCTACAATGTAAAGAATTAGATGTTGCTATCCCAATGACCGAGATAGATAGGATACAATGACTACACGTGCCGGTACTCAGTAAACTATGCCATCTAACTTATATAAAGCCAGTATAAATCTTGAATGTAATAGTTAGTGCAATGTGATCTGGGCAAAGAAGCAATGTGCGAATATTCACATATCTTTTGAATTTGTTTGGACTGATCATGTCTACAAATTATTGCGGCTACGTGTTTGCAACGCTACATGGACTTATGTGGTAGTACCCTGTCTTACCTGTATAGACTACTAATCAGGTTGTGCATCGGGTCAATTTCATGTTTTAAGCATAGCGGACCTTACTGCTTGATTGTACATGTGGTTGTAACGATATAAATAAGCAGCACCAGATACAGGAATTTCGAATTGCTAAACAACCAGACGATGAACATTTATTCAAGCTGTGATACAAATAGCTAGAATTATGCAGCTAATCCGTATCACTGGGTGACATATAACGACTACACGCTTCTAATTTGTCTTCTGTAATTAAATCCTGTATTATTTCTGGGGCTTCATACAGGATTTTGCATTCATCTGATTGCTGTGCCCCCATACATGCAAGCTGTTTGGCAACGCTATTTTCTATGTAGTCGATATGATTTAGTGCTATGTGCATATCTCGCAGCAGAATATGTCCCCGATTGATTTGATTTCTCATACCTGGAGGAAAATCTCTGACAAAATGGAATATCTTTATTGCTTCGTAGCATGAAGTCTGTATTTCTATGTTACTCCAGTTTTTATCATAAGCTAAGTGAATGCTGTGATAGATTGCCCAAAGTTCGCTCTCCACTTTATTTGTTGCATCTAATTTTCCTATGAAACCAAGCAACCAGTTATCTTCGTTGTCTCGGCAAACTGCACCGATACCACCACTGCTTGTCGCAGAAGCTGCAAAGCCATACACACTTATTCTGGCAATCCCTGTGTCAATCATATATTATGCACAGAATTACACCAGAAATTATAAAACCTATGCACATTTATGTTATCGGTGATTAACATGATTAAATGTATTAGTACTTACTTTGCAAGTTTGACACGCTCCTAGGAGGGATTTCACCTCGGAAAGTTGTTGCACTGAGTAAAGTTCGGGACGTAGCAGATGAGTCTGACTCCTCCTCCTTTGGTGTTGTCATCGAAGGCAGTGATTGTTAACTTTTCCAGATTTGTCTAGGTGGTTGTTGTGGTGGTGTGACATTGGTTTTTATGGAGGGGGAGAGAGAACTAGTTTTATAGTTAACAAATAATGGCACGCATTTCAATAGTAGCACTTGGATATGTTGGCGTGTCATCTGGTGCTCACATATCCTGATCACGTATATAAATTTGGATGCGTGTAATTGTGTCTACATTGATACATGTGATTTGGATATGACTGAAGTGGCATTGGAGTACATTTGGTGTGCCTCTGTAACTATAAACGCCTGACGATTAATATTTGCTTTGGTAACAGTATCAACACGGTTGAACATACGGCAACTTCGTCTAACGTGCACAAAATGCCGTAATTGCGGAAATACACCCCATTTACCATACGTATTGGTATACGCTTATGTGATCGTCTAAATCAGATGTCACAAAATGACTGTATTGGCTGCATAAATGCGACGAGCAACAACTGGAGTATTTCTACCAACGGGCTGTTCACGATAATGCTGTATGCCAACTGTTTGTTATATGTGTGAAATAACAGCTTTGTGAGGTTGCATGTGATGACACTGACTTGTGAAGGAGGAAAAGCAGACATATCTGTATGCAGTGCATTTCACAGATTGATCACATCGAAGCTTGCAACATCTTGGCACACATTTTAAGATTATTGGGATGATACTCAAAAATTAGGATGGGTTGTTGAGGTACCGTAGCTATAGTGATAGCAGATAGTATATGTAATGAAATTCAAATTCATGCAATATACTTATTGGCTTGCAGAGCAGTCTGGATTTGAAGTTGATTGCCAAGCAGAAGAGTAATACAGCGAATTAGTGACTATATTGTATTAATGTATTTTTTTTTCTTTTTTTTTTATTATTGATACAAGTGTTTGTATGGTTTAACATCTTATTGCGTCCAGCTGCACCAGGAAGAGCATTCTATCGGATGGCAGACAACAGTCAGTCGACACAACTTGACATGGCATCGAGCGATGATGAATACCAAGAACAACAACAAGAAGGCAGTTCCGAGGAGGTTAGCAAAGCAACTGATACAGGGGAAGAAAATGCAAGTGCGATGAAGGATATATTTGAAGAAGAAAGTACCTGTGGAAGTGGCTACATCTGGGTAAAGGTTCGGAGACAACATTATACTCTGACGAGAGCGAAGATGACGATGGTTGGGGGCTTTTGTATTATGACTCTCTGAATCGCTAATGGTCTTATAAATGGATATAGAAAGTAACAATAGCAATTTCGATTGTATTGTTTGCGGACAATATCAGCACGGAATATTATTCGATCGGAGCTTTATTTTTTTTCATATACAAATGAGAAATATATAGATACACTGTACTTTGAAACTGATGCAGCTATTTTTGCTATATTATATGATAGCGTGTAACTCTTTAATGCAACCTCTGGTGGGAATTGTATCTATCTACATGGAACAATAAATACAACATAAAAAAAAGGATCTATGCAATGCATACAGTGGGTGCAGATTAGAACAGTCAATGAGCTCTTCATCTTCCAATACGATGTTGTTGCTATAAAAACATTCCTAAAGCTTTAAAAAATATTATATCAGAATAGCTATGGACAAAAAAGAGGAAGCTGCAAGTAGGCCTCCAGAAATTGTGGAAAACAAATTGAGTAGCAAGAGGAAGCGACACGATGAAGTCAGGAAGCGAAAGAAGCCGAAGCATACTGTAAGCATGGAAAGTACTGAGAGCGAGAGCGAAAATGAATCGGAAAGCTGGCATCAGCACGATTATGTTGTTGGCAAAGGATCTGAAACTACAGTTTATTCAGGAGGCGACGACGAAGACGACGCATGCGATAGTGATACGGCACTACGAAAGAAATAAGAAGTCTATTTTAGCTATGTTTCGGCGACAGAGGGAGGCAGGACGTAAAAGCAGAGCAGAGCGACAGGAACGACTGAAAAGGAAAGCCGGCGATGTTAATGAAAAAATCTCGAAGAAGAAGCGTAGAAAATAAATTAACTGTTAGATCTTATTTGTAGTATGTCATATAATTTAAATTATGGATCTATTACTTGGGTATGGGTGGCTATTGTAAATTTTGAGATTCATATTAAGGATGTTTACTTTGGCTGATTTCATTATGGGAAGTTATTAATTGTCATTGCATAATAATACCACGAAAATGCACAAAATAGGAATTAGATGAGAAAAAATATGAACAGAAGTACTGCTGTATCTTGAATTATCAGATGTTTGGAATTCTATACAATCCAATGTATATTATGAATGGTATATTTTGTGTCACTGCTGTCTATTATTCACTGTACCACAAGCATTATTTTTTTTCTGTAACATGGAATGAATGCTACTACAGATATGCTTTGAACATAGACGCACGGTATTAAGAGTGTGATTGTATTTCCTTTGGACGTCTTCTATACAAAAGCATGTTTGCTGTACTCTATGATACAACAAATAGTAGTCTACCGATAATTTCATCATGCATTACCAATTGAATGGTAGAAGAGTACATAATATTTAATCAGATACATATGTGTCATTAAATACTATGTATAAATATCACAATGTGTAAACAATGACGATAGCCTAAAATTGACTGCAATGAACCAAACAACTGACCATACTATATATATTGGGGAAATTTAGGTGTGGGGAAATTACCAGCGGAGCAACACTCGTCAAAAAATACACCTCAGCATAAATTGAGTGTACATATCTGATCGACATCAAGTTTTACTGAATCAGATGATTTGTACCACACATGTATTAAACATTTGTTCACAAAAGCCTATTAAAACAGGCAACAGTTAGCTTTGTTCTGATTACATTAGCAATGCAGGTCTGCAAAAGAAAAAACCACGCATAACATAACAAAGAGCATTCATAGATAGTACAGATGCTTGCTACGCATGACAAATTACTGGCGGTAGACTGTTGCCCGAAACATTGGAATCGTGGGATCAACCAATTCAAGCACGCATGCATCATTAAGCGCTAGCTGAGAGTGCAGCACGTATTTAAACCAAGCGAGACGACGGTGGAAAGGATTTCCCGCGTGCGTGAAACCACATGTTGTTTCCCATCTCATATAGCCATTATCCGATGTTTCTAGCCACACTTCTTTCGGGGTGCCAGTCAAGTAATCCCGTACAAAATATGTAGGAATGTTCTGCACGATTTAAAATAACCTGTTGATATGATGCATCAATACAAATGTCTCAAGGAATTGGAAATTAGGTACTTACAACTCCACCCTTTTTCGTAGTGTAAGAATGAATGATGCGGAATGCAAAGAATGGCACTTCAGTGTTGTGAGCTTGCGCACGAGCGAGAGCATGATTTTCTTGTGGACCTATTCGAAAGACAGAAGAATTGAGCCCGTAGTTGATTTCCACAGCAGATTCATCCATGATGCGGATCTTGAAATTCAAATTGCGCTCATATTTGAACATAAGTACAGCCTTAGGAGGGATGCGATAAGCACTGGCAAATTGAAGCCATCCCATGCCAAAGTAATGCTCATTATCAACTTGATCGATGCAGATATTCCACGATGCCCCGTTGGGCACATGTAGGTGAACGATGGGTGCGAAGCTGTCGTAGTGACAAGCAACATACTTTGGAGGGATCCGCTGCATAAGGAAAATGGTTATTCAACAGAGGTAGCTAATCATTAAACTGTAATTAAGGAAAACATATACACAAATTGCATGACATTGTTACCAGGGTGGTATCTTTCTTGTTAAATGGATCGTAAAGCTTGAAGAAGCGAGGTGCTATTTATTTAATGCCAGTAGCAGCGTTGCTTTCCTGCTTAACAATACTGTGGTAAGTGATTTCGGTGCACGTGGGATCCATTATCCTTATATCATAGCTCAGATTTGCTCTAAATTTGAAGAAGACAAAATATCCTAAACTGATTGAGTTGCACTTGACCAGAGTTTTCCACCCATTGCTAAGATACAATTCATTGTTGCCTGCAAGAATCGTGGTGTTGAAGATTGCTCCGTTGGGAGTTCGTAGCTGGACAATCTTTCCAACATCTTTCTTGTATACATCAACAAAGATACGAGGCAAGGACTGGAAGCGGAACAACGGTTGATTAGATTGTTTGCTTGAAATAATATCGTTGACTTGCTTGTATGCAGAACATGTAATTAGTAACTATGATCGAACTTAATCATATACTGGCATTAGGATCTTTATATATAAGCTTACCAGTCTGTCATTTTCTGGATTACTGGATACGATAACTTTGAAGAAATTCATACTGATTCCAGGGTTGAAGTCTTAACTGCTAATGTTTGATCATGGAATGTAGGCTGTGTATACAAATGGCCATGATAACTCCGTTTTCGGAGTTATTTTATGCCTTTTATTTCTACGTTTTGCGTGCTTATAATGGAGAATTTGTCGTCTTTTGAGTAAATTGAGCGTAAATGTGAAAATACGAGTTCATGTGCAATACTTGTTAAATCCGGGCGGTTCTTTAGATTTTTGAGCTTTTTATTGTGATATGATCGCGGGTTGTGTTTTCGTGTTGTGATTCGCAGGAAAACAGGGCTTGGAGGATCGTGCGGGATTTGGAAGCGAACTTCGGAAACAAGGAACTCAAAGGCAAGTCAAAAGGAAGGAGAAAGTCAAAGGAAAGTCAAGGGAAAGTCAAACAGAAGAGAAAGGTCAAAGAAAGTCAAAGGAAGGTCAAGGGAAGAAAGAATGGAAGAAGAAAGTCGAAGAATAGAAGAGGAAAGTCAAAGGAGGCAAAAAGAGGGCTGGACCCAGTTGTCTTCGTGCGAAGACATTTGTCTTCGTGCGAAGACATTTTACTTAGCCAAAATTTCAGTCTGCAGCATTCTCTTCTCAAACACACTCGCAGTATCTAAATAATAAGACCTTCGCACGAAGAGGCAGAAGTCTTCGTACGAAGACTCTTCGTGCGAAGACAACTGTCTTCGTGCGAAGAGGTCGTGGGACAGAGCAGATTTTTTGGGGCTTTTCCGTATTATTTCCAAACTTTGTAATATTATTATGGGAACGTATTTAAGACTTTTAGGTCGTCTTTTTCAGTAGTTTTTGGAGATTAGAGACATCTTTGGAGATCAAGAAGCCTTGGAGAGAGCTTAGGAGCTTTTGGATCATTCGTTTGAATTCTAAACTCTCGTTTTTCTTGATTTTTATGTTTAAACTCATTATAATCGTCGTTTTGATTATGAATATGAGTAGCTAAACACCTTTTGCTGGGAATTCTCGTTTGGTGTAGCTAGGGTTTGATCTAAAGTTGATGTTTTGATGATTATAATGCATGCTTTAGCTTAATCTTTCGTGTTTATTCACTATTATGGATTATTTGCGTTCTTCATCTTATTATCTTTGCGAGTAGCTAACGTAGAGATAGAATCAATTAGTTTCACGCGGTAACTCCGTGATAATTAGTCGGTAAATTGAATAATCCACCTAGTCGTATCAATGTTTGGTAACTCGGCATCGTTAACTAGGATCGTTAAAGTAGAATTATAATCTTAATGCATACTTAAACCTAAATTAGGCTTGGTAACTCGGTTTAGTTTAGTTTAAGTATAGTGGATTTGCTTGGTAACTCGGTAAGTTCAACGTTGCTTGATTAATAGTGAATAACACGTGGTTTTTTTATAAATCAAAACATAAATTTAGATCAACCTAGTGAACCTAGAGAATTCCCGGTACTTTTCCCTTATTGATAAAAACCCTCCAATTATTCATTCTTTATTAATCGTGAATTATTTCACTTGGTTAATTGAGATTATTGCATTTATTTTCTTAGAATTAGATAAAAACACAAATTGCGACTTGCCCACATAAGGTTTAGAATAGTAATTAATTTAAACAAAGTCCCTTGGGTTCGACAACCCGGATTTCCGGTTTATTACTACACACGACGGCTGTGCACTTGCAGTTGGAACGTGTCAAGTTTTTGGCGCCGTTGCCGGGGACTTCGGATAAATTAGTTATAATTCCTAGCCTTAGGGATTTTAATTTATTGTATATATCCGTTACTCACCTACGTTTTGCGTGTTTCGTGATTTCAGGTTGATTTACACGGTGCATGACCCGTTCTCGAGACGAGCCTTTGTATCCAACGTTTGAAGACCCGGAATCCTTATTAAAAGCACAGCGTAGAGACAAGAGGAATTCAAGCTCAGTAGTTATGGATGAAGAAACGAGAGCTGAGTTTGAGAGGATCCGCAAAGGGATGCAGGATGCGGAAGCAGCTAGAGTTGCAGCTGTAGAGGAGGCTGCACAAAGAGCCGCAGAAGCTGAGGAGGTGAGAGCTCAAATGGCTGAGATGCAGGCAAGGATGGATCGCATGGTCCCCCCAAATCCACAACCACGTCATGGTGTGGGGGCACAAGTAGCGAACATCGGTGGGAACAACAATGGTAATAATGGGGAAAACAACAGGCAGAACAATGCTGAGAATGAAGAACGCCCGATGGTGGATTATTTCAGGACTACTCCAGCATGTTATCAGCCTACCATTGTCAGGCCACAGATCAATGCCCAACACTTCGAGTTGCGCCAACATATGATCAACATGGTTCGTGATGAGTGCGCATTCAACGGAGCTCCAGGAGATGACCCCAATCACCATCTGCTGGTATTTGAGCAAATCACATCAACCCTGCACGATCAGCGAGTTCCAGATGAAACAGTTAAGCTTTTACTATTTCCATTCTCCTTATCTGGAAAAGCCAAGAAGTGGCTTATGGAGCTGCCAGCTGGTAGCATAGTGACATGGGCAGATTGTTGTCATGAGTTTCTGAGGAAGTATTTGCCACCATCCAGAGTCGCGCAGCAGATGGCAGAGATTGCAAAGTTCACTCAGGATGAAGACAGCTCTTTGGGAGATGCATGGAGGAAGTTCAGCCAAATTCTCCGTAGATGTCCGAATCATGGAGAGTCATGGCACAAGCTCTTCCATTATTTCTACACTGCATTAGACAAGGAGACGGCTGACCAGTTGGATATGCTAGCCGGAGGTAATTTTATGGGACTTGGAGCACAGCGAGCTCAAGATTTGCTGAACAACGCGTCAAAGAGAGAGACTACACGATCTGAAACGCGTAGGTACTCCAAACCGGGGGATACATCTTTAGTCAACAAGATTGAATCGATGGAACAAAAGTTGGAATCCATGACTTCAGCATTTCACGGTATGCACCCTCCAACTCAGAAGCCCATGGGTGAATTACTAGCAGATGAAAGCCAGGGATATGATAACAGTGTTGAAGATGTGAATTTTATGCGACAGCAGCAATGGCCTAACACCTATCATCCCAATAATCGTAATCACCCCAACTTCAGCTATGCCAATCCAAACAGTGGATTATATGCACCCGGTCAGAGACCCAATGTTCCATATCAAGCGCAAAGGCAAGCTCCACAGCAGCAGGCTCCACAAAAAGAAGAACAAGAAACAAATGCTTTATTGAGAAAGCTCCTAGCTAATCACGACAGGATGGAGAGCGCGATTGTCTCAATACAAGCAACAATAAAAAGCCATGAGACTCAGATTGGGCAGATCGCCAATCAAAATGTCAAGCTTCCACCAGGCATGCTACCAGCAAATACCATCACTCCCAACGAGCAGCTAAATGCCATCACAACTCGCAGTGGCATCACTACTGAGGATCCCCCATATCCTAGCCACGTGCGAGCTGAGGCAACTAAGGCCACTGAGAAAGCTTTGGATGAAGAGATTCCCGTGCCTACCGTGAGTCCCCAATCAAAGGACACGGTGAGGAAGTCGGATGAGAAACAGAAGCCTAGGGAGGAATACAGTGTGCGAGTGCCATACCCGCAGAGATTGAAGAGCCAAGAGGATGCCAAGCATTTCAAGAAGTTTGTGGATATATTCAGGAAACTTCACATTAATATACCTTTTGCGGAGGCAATCTCACAAATGCCTAAATATGCCAAATTTCTCAAGGACCTCCTTTCTAATAGGAGGCGCATGGATGACTTTGAAACCGTGACTCTAAATGAGGAGTGTAGCGCCGTTGTGCAAAAAGCGTTACCAAAGAAGATGAAAGATCCAGGCGGTTTCATCATTCCTGTTACATTGGGAGACGCATTTCATGGGAGAGCCTTATGTGACCTTGGTGCGAGTATTAATTTGATGCCTACATCGGTTTTTGAGCAACTTGGTGTGGGAGATCCTAAGCCTACCAGGATGTGCTTGCAGATGGCTGATCGCACAATAAAACGCCCGAGGGGTGTTTTAGAGGATGTATTAGTGAGAGTTGAAGGACTCATCTTCCCAGCGGATTTTGTGATCTTAGATATGGAGGCCGACGATGATGTTCCTCTTATTTTGGGCCGTCCATTCCTGGCCACTGGGAGAACTATCATTGATGTGGCCAATGGAGAGCTGACTATGCAGATCAACGATGAGAAGGTGGCCTTCAATGTATTTGAGGCTATGAAGTTTCCCGCATACGCGGTGAGCGAGCAGTGCTTTGGGGTGGAGGCATACACGCTGGACGAGGAGGACGATATCTTGTTGGAGCAACTATATGAGGAGCTTGCTCTATTTGATTCCAGCGAGAAAGAGCAAGCCTTGGATGTTCATTGGCGCCCACCATTACCCCTCTTTAATGAGGGAAGCAGGAAGATTCTTACTCCTTCTCTTGTTACTGCTCCTGTTTTAGAATTAAAGCCTTTACCTGTTCATTTGAAATATTTATACTTGGGATCTAATGATACTTTACCTGTGATTGTATCTGCATGTTTGGACAGGGAACAGGAGGAGCAGCTTCTCGAGGTACTACAGAAGAGGAAAGCAGCTATGGGATGGACAATAGCAGATATTAAGGGGATCAGCCCCACAGTTTGCCAGGATAAGATCAGGCTCATGGAAGACAAGAAGCCGGTAGTTCAATTTCAGCGCCGCCTCAACCCTCACATGCAGGAGGTGGTAAAGAAAGAGGTGCTTAAATGGTTGGAAGCAGGTATCATCTATCCGATTTCCGACAGCACATGGACTAGCCCGGTACAATGTGTTCCCAAGAAGGGAGGTATAACTGTGGTGGAAGGGGAAAAAGGTGATCAAATTGCCACACGTACCGTTACTGGGTGGAGAGTTTGCATGGATTACCGCAAACTCAATGATGCCACTTTGAAGGATCACTTTCCCCTCCCATTCGTGGACCAGATGCTTGATAGGCTAGCTCACCATTCACACTACTGCTTTTTGGATGGATATTCTGGGTATAATCAGATAGCGATTGAGCCGGCTGACCAGGAGAAGACGACATTTACTTGTCCATATGGGACGTTTGCATTCAGACGCATGCCCTTTGGGCTATGCAATGCCCCAGCTACGTTTCAGAGGTGCATGATGTCTATCTTCTCAGACATGATGGAGCAAAATTTTGAAGTCTTCATGGATGATTTTTCGCTTTATGGTGATGGGTTCGAAGACTGTCTCCAGCAGCTAGCTCGGGTACTGGACAGATGTATTGACACCAACCTAGTGCTTAACTGGGAGAAGTGCCATTTCATGGTGACCGAGGGAATAGTGTTGGGGCACAAGATCTCCAGTAAAGGTTTAGAGGTAGACCGGGCGAAGATTGAGGTGATTGAGAAGCTTCCTTACCCTACGTCTGTCAAAGGGGTACGGAGTTTCTTGGGACATGCAGGTTTCTATCGGCGCTTCATTAAAGACTTTTCGAAAATCACAAAGCCTTTATCTGGTTTGCTTGAGAAAGATGCCGTGTTTGATTTCAATGAAGACTGCAAGACAGCTTTTGATTTGCTCAAGAAGAAGCTGATTAGTTCTCCCATTATAGCCACTCCAGACTGGACTCTACCGTTCGAACTTATGTGTGATGCCAGCGATTACGCGGTGGGAGCAGTGCTGGGACAGCGGAAAGACAAGGTAGCTCATGTTATTTACTATGCTAGTCGTACTCTTAACACTGCACAGGTTAATTATGCCACCACGGAGAAAGAGATGTTGGCTATCATCTTCGCATTGGACAAGTTTCGTCCATATCTTGTGGGTTCT
Organism: Linanthus parryae; assembly: GCA_023055425.1. Lineage (NCBI taxonomy): Eukaryota > Viridiplantae > Streptophyta > Magnoliopsida > Ericales > Polemoniaceae > Linanthus > Linanthus parryae. The sequence continues at coordinate 133,451,462 of JALGPY010000001.1, forward strand.
CAGGTGACTATTTTCACGGACCATGCAGCCCTCAAATATCTTCTTGCTAAGAAGGATGCGAAGCCTAGATTGATCCGATGGGTATTGTTAATGCAAGAGTTTGACATAGTGATAAAGGACAAAAAGGGTGTAGAGAACGTTGTTGCAGACCATTTGTCACGACTGGATAACGAAAAACAAGAAGATGTGCCGATTAGAGAAGATTTTCCAGACGAACAACTTATGGTAGTGGTAGCAGCTGTGCCTTGGTTTGCGGATTTGGCAAATTTCAAGGCGCTTAAAATTTTCCCGAAAGACATGACGTTCCATCAGAAAAAGAAATTTTTCGCAGATGCACGACACTATTTCTGGGATGACCCTTATTTGTTTAGGTTGGGAGCTGACAATGTGTTGAGAAGATGCGTAGCTGAGCCAGACACTTTGGACATTCTTAGACACTGCCACGAATTGAATTGCGGAGGACATTTCGGCAAAGCGCGTACTGTGGCAAAGGTATTGCAAAGTGGATTTTACTGGCCTACTTTACATAAAGATGCTCATCTATTTGTGCAGCAATGTGATCGATGTCAGAGAACCGGCAATATCTCCAGCCGAAACGAGATGCCTCAAAATTTCGTGTTGGAAGTAGAGCCCTTTGATGTCTGGGGCATCGATTTCATGGGACCATTCCCGTCTTCACTTGGCAATCTTTATATACTGTTAGCTGTGGATTATGTGACCAAGTGGGTAGAGGCAATGGCGTGCCCCAAAAACGATGGAGCCACTGTAGAGAGATTCGTGCGGAAGAGCATTTTTACACGGTTTGGAACTCCCAGAGCCATAATCAGTGATGAAGGATCGCATTTCGTGAATAAAGTCTTTGCCAATGTCTTGAGCAAATATGGGGTAAAGACGCATAAGATATCACTGGCCTATCATCCGCAGTCGAATGGGCAAGCAGAAGTTTCAAACCGAGAGATAAAAGGAATTCTGGAGAAGACAGTCAACCCGGGACGCAAGGATTGGTCTCTGCATTTAGACGATAGCTTATGGGCGTATAGGACTGCTTACAAGACTCCTTTGGGCATGTCTCCCTACCAGTTAGTGTTTGGGAAGTCATGTCATCTTCCGGTGGAACTCGAGCACAAGGCATTCTGGGCCTTGAAGAAGATCAATTTGGACGCTAAGCTCTCAGGTGAGCTACGAAAGCAAGCGCTACTTGAACTTGAAGAATTTCGATTGATGGCGTATGAAAGTGCGAAAATCTATAAGGAGAGGACAAAACTGTGGCACGACAGGCACATCATCCCGAGAGACTTCAAGGTAGGACAGAAAGTATTGATCTTCAATGCAAGACTAAAGCTGTTTCCAGGGAAATTGAAATCTAGGTGGAGTGGTCCCTACACGATTACTGAAGTTTATCCATGGGGATCACTTGAGGTAGAGGATGCAAATGGGAACAGGTTTAAGGTAAATGGTCAGAGAGCGAAACCGTACGTGGACGGGAATTTCATTGGAGTCATTGAATGGCTTCATGCAACTCCCGCAATTTGAGACATCTCTGAGGTAACTGGGTCGGGCCGTCGACCTTAAATTACAAAGCGCTTGTTGGGAGGCAACCCAACCTATTTAATGCTTTAGGATAGATTTTAATACTGTTTTGTAATTTTTATTCGGTTTGATGTTATTGAGAGGTGCGAGAGAGTGGATTTAATATTTCCAACGAGTATGTGCAGGAATACGAGGTGAAAGGCCTATTTCGGATCCCCCTTCTTGATGCGCGCGTGCGAAACAGAGTAAAAAGTCCGGATTTGCAGCTAAATACGCGTATCGGGATCCGAAGTGAAGGAATTGAAGGTAGAAGCCATTTCTGCATCTATTCAACACACGCACCTGGGGAAGATCATGTTCCGGGACTCCCCGTCTTGATTTGCGCAAGAATTTGATTAGTGAACGGAGAAAGCTAGCACGCCGGCACGGATTACGAGGTGAAATTTTGAAGGACAGACTGAAATGAGAATTGAACAATGCCAACGTGTGGGGGTGGTCGAGAGCTTTCTGTAGACAGGTGGATCGCGCAAATCGGAGTCCGGATGAGGAAGTTACGCCAAAAAGGATGTTTTAGCAAGTAAAACGAGGCCAAAAGCATCCGGAAATGCAAAACGTGCCTTGGAACGCGTGAAATTGACAAATAAAACATTCCCCGGATTTTGGGAGTGTTTTAAGGTGAAAAGGGAGTCTCGAGGTCGAGGAGATCCTTCGGAAAGCAAAGGCACGATCGAAGACGCGAAAAATCGACAAAAAGGATGTTTTTTGGCACAATTCAGCATTGTCTTCGTATGAAGACAATTGTCTTCGTAGGAAGACAGTTTACTTAGAAAAAATTTCAACCTCTGAATTGTCTTCTTATAACAAGTTGCAGTATCTGTTTGAGAAGACCTTCGTGCGAAGACAACTTGTCTTCGTACGAAGACTCTTCGCACGAAGAAAAAGTGTCTTCGCACGAAGACATCGCGCGGAATGACAAATTTGGCCAGCACGGATAGCAGCTTGTGGGTTATATCTTGGGGGCTTTTTAGACATTTTGGCACGCACTTGAAGCTTAATCAGCTGCTCATCGTTACATTCTTCATTCTTCATCTTCACAACAGCAGCTCTCCTCCATAGCCACGCACAACACTCAAGTTCACCCCCCACTTGATTCTTCACCAAAATCAACATTCTACCTAGGGTTTTGCTCGCAATTCCAAGGAGAACAAGATTCTACAGGAGTTTTTGAGTGAGAGTGAGAGACAAGAGAGAAATCAGAGGAGGAAGGAGCTAGGGTTTTGAGGAAGAACTGAGAAATTGAGCGAGTTGGGACCTGATTCAGCTTTCGGACGAGAAGGAAACACTAACGGGGACTACGCAAGGAGTACGGAGCAGAAAGCCATTCGAGATTTCGACAAATTTTTCCGGCGACATCAAAATCAGTCCGGGTTGGTCAAATCGTGAAATTTTTGCGTCCGTAAGACTTGCTCCGGACGCGTAGGTACTATCTAAACCTCGTAACTTCATATTCGAGTCCTAGGCACATTGAGTAAAAGCCCGATTATATTTTGTTGCGCTTAGAAGCGTATTTGGGGGCGATTGCGTAAAGTCCTAGGAATTGTTTGTTACGTGCCTACGTGTTTCGTTTAGTATACACTTCTTGTTCACGTGCACAATTGTTGAATTGCTTGTTTTACTTGGAATTGAATTTTAAATGGCGGGTGGAAAGAAACGAAAGACGGGAGAGGGGTCTTCGCAAGAAGCATCGGGATCGGGCGATCCTCAATTAGAGATTCCGCCTACTCCCCAATATGCTATCTTGAATGCCCCTTTCCCGGCTAAACCGGGTATTGTTGGCCGACGAAAGGCCAAGGCTAATTTGAAAGAGAGAAGTATTGGGCCCGGATACTATGATAGTTTCCGTTTCGTCACTCATGAGGCCCATCTTGACTCTCGAAGAGATACTTATTTGACTAAGAACGGGCAGCCCGAAAAGGCATTTCCATTGCACGAGGACATGCCTCAAGCAATTAAGGAAATTTATGAGCGCGAGAAGCTTGACAATTGGTTTAAGCTAGTAGGGCAGTCTAGTTCACATATTACGCGAGAGTTTTTGTTCAATTTGCGTTATGCAAAGGATGGTGAGAGTCAAGATCCTCGTCTTGTTTACTGTCGGAACGAGTGGATAGTCTTCACGCCAGAGACTATCGCTCTCGCCATGGGTTTTCCCGCATTGAAAGACGGTTGTGGGTTAGAGACGGTTCTTCGTAGTGAGAACCTTTGGTCTCGTTTAAATGCTTTTTGCTTTGCAAAGGGGGTTGATCCATGGGACAGGAAAGGAGAGGTGCTTCATTGGAAGGCCGAGAAGAGGTTTTATAGGCCGGAGGCTAGGTGGTGCTGTGAAGTGTTAGAAAACTGGGTTTTGGGAATCACACGAAACCCTAGTTACACGTTCCGCCTCTCGGTTTGGGCCCTTTGTCTTTACACCGGGGTTAGAATTAATATACCCAAACTGATTTGGGAGAACTGTCTTGAGAGGGTGTCGAGGACGAACAAATTGGGCCCCGGTCATACTTGCTTGATCACTCACCTGGCCAAAACGGCTGAAGTAGTCATAGGGAGAGATATGGACTTGAAACCGTTTACTGCTAGGAAGTGGCATAGGTTTGATGAGACAGCGAGGAAGAAGGGCAAGGGTAGGAGGATGAACACCTCTAGGTTTGACAACCAGGTTGCCTACGACCACCTGAGAGAGGAGATGGCCCGGGATAGACTCGAGAGGAGACGCCAGTTTGCCCACACTCGGGACAATCAGGCGAAGCTGGGGGGATTAATCCAGATGGTGGGCCAGTGGGTTATACAGTCTAGTGGTCAGGCGGCGGGGGAGTTTGTTCCACCGGTCCCGACGGCGGATCCGTGGTTCCAGGAGGATGACTTTGAATATGAGGTTCCGCCGAGTGAGGATGAGGAAGAAGAAGATGATGAGGAACAAGAGGAAGATGAGGAGGAAGATGACGAGTAGTGGAGTGTGCCCTCATGCTAGAATTGTTGAGTCCTCGTGTTATCGTTGAGGACAACGATGCATTCTAGTGTGGGGGTGGTTGAATCCTTTTTACTAGTCAGTGTCGTGTCTTTGCATCGCCAGTGTCTGCATGTAGTTAGAGGTTTTTGGTTATGACCTTATTTTTCTTTTTATTATTCATCTTTTTGCACGTTTTGGTATTTTTGAGTCAACCCACCATTGTTGAGTCGTTAGTAGAGTTGGCCTTGCATATAGTGTAGGTATAAAAAAAAAAAAAAAAAAAAAAACTAAAAATGTGAAAACACAAAAAAATTAAAAATTTGAGAAAGGGCAATTGAAAAAAGCTGAAAATTCGGTAAAATCGAGAAGTGTGAGACTTTTAGGCGTAGGGCGTGAATTGCGATCGAGAGTGACAATGTGAGAATCCCTTAGTAAGTATAGAGAAACTCTCTTTACGGGAATGCGTGCCTATTTTACACACGAATTTAATTCTTTCAAATTTAAAGTGTGTGCCTAATTTTCTTACAAGAGTTGAGCTAGGTGTGAGCTAAACAAGCCGAACGTTCTTGTGTACGTCTTAGGTAGTCGCCAACCCGCCTCGTAGTGGCACACAGAACAGCTGTGCGAGGTGTGTATTAGAGCACTCACTGCTTATAGAACTTACCTTGTAGGACCACTAGTAAACCCGTATTTGAACCATGGATTCTTTGACAACCTTTGGACTTAGGGTGACGATTCTTGGCCTTCAGCATTGATTGGTTAGAATCACTGCTTTAGTGCGTCACGAGGGTGTTGTAGTTGAGGGGGTTCGATGAGGGAGTACTTCATGCTATATTTGTGTGAGTCTTACACATCGCATGCACTTCATTTGTGATCTTCGAGGGGAATGCGAGGGTGAGTGAGAGTAGGCTTGCGCACTTCGGTGTGGCGGTGTTCCATGGCATTACAACATGGACACAAGTGAGGAGAGCCGTGAGTGTGTACCATCTAATACACACAACACTTGGGTTGGGGGAATTTAATAGGTGGATCGTGCTAGGTACCGGATCTTACTCATCATGGTGTAGGAGGTTTGGTTGGATTAGGCACGAGACAGACATTTGATCGACTACTTGAGAGGGGACAGGATTACATTCGAGTGTGGGGGTGTCGACATTTGACTTCGGACATCGAGATTGCGTTTGCGACGACTCCATCCCCACACATGTTTTTTTTATGTTAGCGGCTTTGTTGGTTACACCGAGGATTTCAGTGAGATAGGGAGAGACATTGATTTGTGATTTATACGTGTTGATTTAGATATTGTCTCTCCTTACGATTATATGTTAGCTTGATTCATTGGAAGACCACTCGTGAAAGATATTGAAGGAGTTGTGCATGATTTTGAGAGATAAAAAAAAAAAAAAAAAAAAAAAAAATCAGAAAAAAAAAAAAAAAAAAAAAAAAAAAAAAAAGAGAAAAAAAGGAGAGATGAATAAAGGAAGAATGAGAAGTTTGTGGAAGAACGAGTGGAGAAGCGACTAGTTCACGAACGGGAAATTTTGGCTTATACATCATCCATGACAATGGCCGCGGAGATCGTAATTGTACCGGGGTGTGAGGGGATCGAGGGCCGGAGATGGTGAGTTTCGGGCTTGGTTTCCATCATTGTTGTGAGGGTGTGTGAGCTATGGTATTTGTGAGAATGTGACGCTTTAGGACTTGTATTTGATTCTTATCCTATTTGTCCCTAAAGCCTCATCATTTTAAACCCGTTAGCGGATTAGGAGCTCGGACCTTGAACGTGGCTTAGCCTAGCGTAGCCTTTTATTTTGTGGCACACATGAAAAGGTATTGCATTCTTGTACTTAGTAAAGTTAGGTTCTCTATACTAGCTAGGGGGAATTCATGTTGACGAATTTGATTTCGAATCATTCCTTGTGTCTAGATTTCTCATCGCTTCGTGTGAATCGGTTTAGGCTAATGGAGATTGCCCAATCTCACAAAAGAAAAAGAAAAAAAATTGTATTTCAATACTTGCATTGTGAATATTGCATTTGCATATAGGTGCATTGTGTATAATCGAGTCGTGTCGACTAGTAGGAAGGATGGTTGGTGAATGGTTCTACTCGGATTAGTATGCAAGAGTTCTTGGTATTGTATGCAATGTGAGGTGATAGTATGCAAATGGCGTAGGGAAGTTATGCAATGAGTACGTAGGGTAGTATGCAAAGTTGGATGGATTGCGGAAAAGCGAAAGAAGTTTTGACTTGAGAGAGATGGAATTGACTTGGGAGATTTGCTCGGGACGAGCAAAAGGTAGTGTGGGGGTAGTTGATAACTCCGTTTTCGGAGTTATTTTATGCCTTTTATTTCTACGTTTTGCGTGCTTATAATGGAGAATTTGTCGTCTTTTGAGTAAATTGAGCGTAAATGTGAAAATACGAGTTCATGTGCAATACTTGTTAAATCCGGGCGGTTCTTTAGATTTTTGAGCTTTTTATTGTGATATGATCGCGGGTTGTGTTTTCGTGTTGTGATTCGCAGGAAAATAGGGCTTGGAGGATCGTGCGGGATTTGGAAGCGAACTTCGGAAACAAGGAACTCAAAGGCAAGTCAAAAGGAAGGAGAAAGTCAAAGGAAAGTCAAGGGAAAGTCAAACAGAAGAGAAAGGTCAAAGAAAGTCAAAGGAAGGTCAAGGGAAGAAAGAATGGAAGAAGAAAGTCGAAGAATAGAAGAGGAAAGTCAAAGGAGGCAAAAAGAGGGCTGGACCCAGTTGTCTTCGTGCGAAGACATTTGTCTTCGTGCGAAGACATTTTACTTAGCCAAAATTTCAGTCTGCAGCATTCTCTTCTCAAACACACTCGCAGTTTCTAAATAATAAGACCTTCGCACGAAGAGGCAGAAGTCTTCGTACGAAGACTCTTCGTGCGAAGACAACTGTCTTCGTGCGAAGAGGTCGTGGGACAGAGCAGATTTTTTGGGGCTTTTCCGTATTATTTCCAAACTTTGTAATATTATTATGGGAACGTATTTAAGACTTTTAGGTCGTCTTTTTCAGTAGTTTTTGGAGATTAGAGACATCTTTGGAGATCAAGAAGCCTTGGAGAGAGCTTAGGAGCTTTTGGATCATTCGTTTGAATTCTAAACTCTCGTTTTTCTTGATTTTTATGTTTAAACTCATTATAATCGTCGTTTTGATTATGAATATGAGTAGCTAAACACCTTTTGCTGGGAATTCTCGTTTGGTGTAGCTAGGGTTTGATCTAAAGTTGATGTTTTGATGATTATAATGCATGCTTTAGCTTAATCTTTCGTGTTTATTCACTATTATGGATTATTTGCGTTCTTCATCTTATTATCTTTGCGAGTAGCTAACGTAGAGATAGAATCAATTAGTTTCACGCGGTAACTCCGTGATAATTAGTCGGTAAATTGAATAATCCACCTAGTCGTATCAATGTTTGGTAACTCGGCATCGTTAACTAGGATCGTTAAAGTAGAATTATAATCTTAATGCATACTTAAACCTAAATTAGGCTTGGTAACTCGGTTTAGTTTAGTTTAAGTATAGTGGATTTGCTTGGTAACTCGGTAAGTTCAACGTTGCTTGATTAATAGTGAATAACACGTGGTTGTTTTATAAATCAAAACATAAATTTAGATCAACCTAGTGAACCTAGAGAATTCCCGGTACTTTTCCCTTATTGATAAAACCCTCCAATTATTCATTCTTTATTAATCGTGAATTATTTCACTTGGTTAATTGAGATTATTGCATTTATTTTCTTAGAATTAGATAAAAACACAAATTGCGACTTGCCCACATAAGGTTTAGAATAGTAATTAATTTAAACAAAGTCCCTTGGGTTCGACAACCCGGATTTCCGGTTTATTACTACACACGACGGCTGTGCACTTGCAGTTGGAACGTGTCAGGCCACAACATCAGTTCTTTAAGAAGCTCATATTGAATCACACACACACACACACACACACACACACACACACACACACACACACACACACACACACACACATATATATATAAACAAAAAAAAACAAAAAAAGAATGCCAGAAAAAAAAAATGGAAGGATGATATCATAGTTTTGCATTGTCACAGTGACACAAACATAACGCGGTTCAAAGTATCCAAGAACTCGTGTATTCTGTATTTATTCATTTACACGATTCAAATCTTCGGGAGAACTAATTCAGCGGGAAATTGAATACGCATCTTGAGTATGCATACTTTGATCAAACAGTACATACAAGCAAAAGTACGGAAACAATATCGAAGGGGGAAAACAAACTGTCACTATTGGCACGCAATTGCAAACACTGCAAACTGAAATTGTTGAACACAACAACACAAACAACTGATAGCTGATTTCAATGAGTTGTGCACACATACACAAGCATGTATTCTTATGGACTTGTGCAAATCCTTTTTTTTTTCATGTGAAATTACAGATTGGAAAGAAAACCCTAAACAAAACGTACCTGAAGCAAGTGAAGCTTGGCGGCGATACCTAAGACTTGCAATATGAAGGGTTGGGTGGGAGGAGCACTGGGTGGTTATGAATACCCAACGAAGTTCTGCACGATTAATTTATTCTATTCGACTAAAATTGCAGTGCAAGCCCTCCTGTAAGTAGATATTTAATATTATGCATATGCTTGGCTGAGTTTAATCAAGAAGTAATACATAATAGTTATTTGGTGTGCACTAATTGAAACTTCATTTTAGTAATTAATATATCTGCGTCGGCATTTAAAAATTAGACAAAATATTATTACGTATAAATTGGAGTTTAGTCTTGCATTGTCCTGAGGTTGGAATCTTACTAATAATTGATCTTATTAAGATTTTGTATTCATCAAAGTTTAAATTGCTATGTTATCTATCACACCAGTCTGATTTGTGCACATGTTTATTTAACTGACTGCTGATTGCAGCAAAACAATGTGAATGTCATAAGTTTCGTATAGATGTCTATAGAAGACGTCTATTTTACAATGCTACGAGATTAATTAGACGCCATGTCGATTAGTAGATGCAATTACATAAATTATAGAAAATTATTGACGTCAAACAACATTGAATCGCTGTCAAACATTGTCAAGCTGGATGTCTTAAAGAGATGGATCTGCGATAAATAAATATAAGCAGTGGCGTAGGAAAATGTATGAAGGAAAAGCAGCGATATAAAACAAACAAAACATTATATTTTATATTAGACATATGTTGTCCCAAAAGTGTACCCAAAAAAATACCCAGGTGTCTGTTGCGATTGGAGACATTACCCTACCCTTGCCACTACAACAGAAGAGGAAACTATACAGTATGGCATCTTCACATGTATAAAGTGACTGCCATGTGTTGCTCTGTAACTGCACAAAAAATATTAGCAAAAAGGCATAAAAATAACAACTGTATAAGCACAAGTTGTTAATTTTATGCACTGCTGTCTCCAGGGTTCACTGCTAAGTGTAGTCCTTATATCTACATACATATCTGATCATATAGTTTTATAAGCCTTCATCACAGAGTTAATTGTATGCAATCTCAACTTGGCGAACACTCCACTTGTTAAGCCAGCGTGGATTCTTGCTGTTGGATGGAGCCAGGCGGAAGTAGAATCGTTTGTCTACCGCTGCATCATTCGCCTTCGACAACACATCGCTTTGTTCCTGCATGATAATATAAGACGACTACATTAATTAACATCCCATGGAGTCAGCTGCATTTCAACTCGAAATCGCGACATATGGGTGTAGTTAGCTTACGTCTGGAGTCATTGCAGATAGGATAACCGCACTTTTGTTTAACACAGTTTCAACAGCATGTCCAAATATAGCAACCTCAAGTTCACCACTGCCATCACCAATTCGAACTCCGAGGCGCCCCCTGCACGATATCAATTTATTTACATCTCAATTAGAAATAACATACTTACATGAGAAAGACACAGTTGTTCACAAATAAACTGTTGTGTATACAACCATAGTTGGCATGAGTTATTGGATTGGTAAACATTAACTTCAGAAGAATTATGTGAGATGGGACGCGGCATACCATGGAGCAGAAATGCAGTCATTTTTTGCACAGCCTGGGCAAGCAAATACTTCGCCTAGCACATGGCTAGTAGCCCGGTTGCACTTGTTGCATGCGGTATACCACGGTCGCTGACTACATGGTGCTACAACAATAGACACTCTCACCCAGATTTCATCGGAACCAGTCTGCTGCAATGCAAAACAACATTAATTCAATCGGGAACATCATGGATAAACTTGCCCGCGGTTACAATGCTAGACAGGAAAAGTTACCGGAGTACTTGGTAAGTCTGCAATCCTGACAAGTTTGAACTCAGATGTAGAAGTATTGGCAACTTTCTTCTTCAGTAGCATCTCAGGGTCACTGATAGCATCAATTTTCTCGTAGTTAGCATCGCGCCTGCAAGATCTTTAGATTGTTAACATATATTACTGGACGACAAGCTATGAAGTACATATAAGTAGATAATGAAGGCAGTTTACCAATCCAACAATTCCTCAACCCGTGCATCGGGAACATCAAACAAGAACATTGAAGACATAGTAGTTTTCAAGGAGAATCCTGGGAGACATGGGCAAAACCATTTATGAACATAGCAGTAGGAACAAACATAACATATCATATGTCAACATTTCAGCAAAAAATATCATGTCGATACCGGAGTATTTCGATGCCACAACATTAGTGACGATGACAACCGGATGGGACTTTGCTAACTTGGCCAGTTTTTCTGCATCAGTGGTTGCTATGTCATCCCAAGCTGAAAGGCACACTGGATTCAAACTGTTTGGCAAGACAAATAAAGTTAGAGAAGACAGCAAATAGATAGAGTGGAAAATATTCAGAAAGGGGGAGGGAAAAGACACCACAGGATATCATCGATTACACGACAATTTTCAGCATCATAAATAACTAAATACATCTTCCATATATATAACATATATATTTGGTATCTGCATTCCATACCGGTATAAAACGACCTAAAATTGATGAAGCCGAGGAACAAACAAGTGTTATACGTGCTCGTATTAATTTATCAGGAAAATCAAGATTCTGGATTGCATACATTGATGGTTCATTGCTCGCAAGTCACATTACACAAGCTTAATGTTGATCTGGTATGCTTTCATTCTTCTATTATTTTCCAGAGCATAACAAAGCAATATTTGCAGTGTAGGAGACAATATATAATTCTACTATTGATTTAACAACTTCCGCCGCCTATAATGTGGCCACACCTAACTAACAAGAATAGACGCAGAACAGTATATTAGAAGTAAGCAAGGCACATTGGAGAACTTACGTATCGTCAATAACAACTATATCTCGAACCTTCGAACGAGCAGTCGAATCCTTCCATGGAATTGTTTTCGGAGACATGACAGCTATGACTATCACTGCGACATCTGCATATGGATACATATATTGTGAGTATGTAATTTTTAATGGAACGAAGGAAGACAGCCACGGGAAGCACAACAATAACAAACATAACTAAATAAGAGCAACGTCGCTCGAGACAATGCAACATAGAGTTGACCGTGCGAGAACACTGGTTGAGGAAGATAAATACCAACATACTGCAAAGTTTGGCCTTGGGACTTGTTAATTGTCATCGCAAAGCATGGTCGGACTGGGAATTGTTTTCTTTCAAACTCAACTGGGTAGTTATCTGTCTCAGATGGCCTGAGTGGTATCCTAGGTATGAAGACATCCTTGCCTTTATTGTGACCTATAGCTATTTCAGCATGTATGACATTAGGAAGGAGATTTTTACTATAAGTTTGATACCATTAGACAGCCCGGCGGATGGATCTAAATTTCGTAACAACATCACAGGACAACCACGTTTTAAGAGCAGCTCATGAGGAGGCAGTCCATTAGGTGTAAGGGTATGTAAAAACTCTAAAGAATGATTATCTCGGCTGCCAGGAAGACAATGATCAAAACTTGTGTAGACATGTGTGTTACGAGGGAATCTACCAAGTAAAATTTGATTCAGTAAATCAACACAGTCATTCCTTGGTGTCAAGATGGCTCGGTCGACGAGGTAATCGGGCTTCAAGCAATCGCTTTCAAAGTTAGGATAAACATAGTCAATGAAAGTGTTAATCGATGTTCTCTCATTTACAAAAGGCACAACCATTGATTGCGGTAGCTTTAATAAGGATTCATCATTTTCTTGTAAGCTGCCATCCCCGACTGATAATAGAAACTCCGCAAAACACGGATCATGTATTGCCCTCATGTTCGCTGTTAGACGCAATAAACGCATATGAGGCCATAGGTGTGAGTCAACAATGCTATTACATATGCACTCTTCCTTCGTTGCTCGCACTGTCACAGGAAGAACTTGCCTGAAATCACCACCGAAAACAACAACCTTCCCTCCAAACAATTCGTTGCTCGAGCATATATCGCGGAGCATAGATTCAAAAGCCTCGATATTCTGCTTCTTTGCCATTGTGACCTCATCCCATATAATTACACTTGATTGTCGAATCAGCTCTGCCAAGGCAGTCCGCTTCCCAATGTTGCAGCAACTCTTCTCTTTTGTGTCCAGAGGTAGCTTGAAGCGAGAATGCGCTGTTCGACCCCCAGGCAAATTGGATGCTGCAATACCTGTGCTGGCAGTGGCCAATGCAATATAGCCCATGCCACGAATACGAGCAAGGATAGCTCTGTAAAGGAATGTCTTCCCAGTGCCACCAGGCCCGTCAACAAAGAAACACGCACCTTTCTTCCGCAAAACATGATCAATGATTACATCATATGCAGTTTGCTGGTCCTCATTCAATTGCTTCGTTGCCGCAATGTCTTCTGCAGGGATAGGAATTGCTAACTCTTCATCAATCTCTCGATTCAGCGGTGCAACTTCATCGGAACCATTGATATCCATTGGCAAGTTATAATCTCTTAACTGCCTTCCCATTGACTCAAGAACCATGTTTACATGTCTTAGGGTTCTTGAAAGGATCTGACCTTCATTGTCGGCTTCTCCACGACGGTAGTCTTCAGAAAGCTTAGCATAAAATCGTTCCCACAGCTGCCGAGGATTACTCGGCTGGCAGAACACCAGAATGGTGGCAAACAGTCATCGTAAAGTGTGTGGCATCTGGAACGTTGTAGCCTCTTCTAGACAATCTTCCAATGCAGTGTCTTTCTCAAGCAGCCCAAGCTTTTCGCAGGCCTCGCGATATGTTTCACACACATGATTACCAACGGTGCGAAGATGCTCGTATGATTCCGCACCTCTGACATGCATTAATAGTATACGTAAGAAGAAACGTTCGCCTTCCGCAGGGTTAGCAGCACTATACGACCAATAGCATGACCTTTCTTCCGAGGCGTCCACTCCGATTTCGTAGAATTCCATACATAATGTTCAGGAAACTCACTGTAGAGCCACCGCTTAGCTTCTGGATTCCGTTTATTTGTTTCAAAATACTCAGTTAACATCGTCTTCTTATATTTCTTATCCGTAGCAATATACGCGAGTTTCGTATATTTGTTAAATGCAATGGACTGCATTCCACGAAGATGAAGCTGCAGGGCAGTGACATGAGGATACATCTCATTCAAAGGGAACTTAAAGATACGCCAAGCAGCTTCAGGCGGGGAAATCCATCTGGCAGACTGAAAAGCCTTTATTTCATCGACGCAACCCTTCTGTTCCGATATCACCTGGAACACAACCCTGTCGTGACCTTTGTATATGTATTTGTACAGATATTTAACAGCTTTTATGGTGGAGCATATTTCCACATTTATGTGGCAGTCATACTTAGCAAGCAAGTAAGGATTATACGGCACAACCCACCTGTTGTCCAATGTTTGTCCTCTCACCTCAACAGTGCGGCCATTTCTTTGCCGGCGATAAACTGCGAATGCATCATCACCAGTCCTTGTAACATCTGCGAATTCCCGAGGATATTTGTTCTTGCAGCCAGTTTTGGGCCGCATGCAAGGGCACCGTCGGTTAAACTCGCCACATGGACCATGCATCATATGTTTCTTCACTGCATTATGTAAATGAGGATTTGCATGCGGGTCAGGTATTTCAGCAGATATGTATTTGTCAATTCTATCAGGGCTCATTAACTTGGCGAATTTCTTTAGAATCAGTAGGAAGTGCACATGTGGTAGACCCCGCTTCTGGTACTCAATCACGTAGGTGTAAGCAGCAATTGGCCCAAGTATTTCCCTATCAATCAAATCCCGCTTAAACTCTACTGTTTTCGCCCGGAAAATTCGCGCTACTAAATCAGGCCGGTTTTGAGGTTGCTCAAATGGTAGAAGCTCCGCACGAATCACGGCCCAGTTGGGATTGCATGTCATCGTGACAAGGTAATCAGGTTTGCCGTATTTACGCACCAGAGCCATTGCATCCTGGTAACGACGCTTCATATCACGGGGCCCACCCACAAAAGACGGTGGCAAAACGACTTGACGCCCGACATTATTTGGGTTCATTTCGCCCGCATTGATGCTGTCTAGTATTCCCTGGTAAAGTTCCGCCCGGATAGTGTCCTGATGCTGACGCACATAATCTAGCCTGCTTGTCTCAAGCTTCACATACATATCGACCATGTATTGCTGAAGCAGACGCCCAAAGAACAACATCGATGACCGGCGTATATCTCGCATCTGTAACCGGTAGCAGTAATACTGACGACAGCTAACAGTTGCACTATCGGACCCTGCATCACTTGGCCCTGCAATTAGAGGCTCATCATTCAGCAACACGGCATACACAACGACATTGATAATATGAACTCACACATACTAAGTAACAACGTGAAACTACCTTTTCGTGGCTTCTTTTTCGGAGGCTTTTTATTAATTCTAGGATGCCATCCAGGCTGCCCACGAGGAAACATGATAGGATACTGAAGCGGATCAAAACAACCCAGATGATATTGAATACTCTTTTCTTCACCACCCTTATGCCTCACCCTAATATCACGGACGTATTTACCAGCACGCGACTCATCGTCAATCCAAATTGCTGCAACCTGATCAGATGTAGGTAAATTTTGCGTTCGCTGATCAAGTCCAGGATCACATTTAATCCGCACATCACAATCAGCAAATTCAGGGCTTGCACTAATAGACTGAAATGACTGGTTATAAGGATTGGCCTCTAGAATATCAGTCAAGCATGAAATAACAGCCGGATCAAGATTTTCAAAAGCCTTCACTCGGCTTTGCAGCTGGAAGGCTGGATCGTAGAAATAAACCTGTAAATATCTAGGAGGTTTTTGGCCAGGATCAATATCATTAATGTAGTGGTATATCTGCCCTTGTACACGGAATGTGTAGATCCCATTGCTTTTATTCTTCGTGTCAGGATCAGCCCTCACACCCATCGAAGTGAAGGAGAACAGACAATTGTATGCACGAATATTATTCCGGAAATCTTCGCTAGTCACATTGTCGGACAGGAGCAACTCCGCCAACGAATTTGTGATCTCATGAGGAGCAAGGACTACACACCCCTCACTGCAACAAAAGCCATCTGGTTCGTACGCAAATAATTTAGCATCACAATGCGGACATCTCCGTGGAGATGGCAGCATGCTTGGCTCCATAGGCGGGGGCGGAGCACCCCGCTCCCACTTTTTCGTACGTCTCTGCCCTACACAACCGAATAAAAAAACGATTACAGATATGAAACCATAACTGAACACACATATAACTACAAATGAAACCATAGTCGGGGAAAAAAGACTAACGGGGTGGTTGGGGAACTCGAGCAGCACCGCCAGCACGGCTATTAGGTTCACCCACAAATGTAGCAGGAGGTACGACGGAGGTGCCTCTATTCCCAGAAGACGCATTGACGGTGTGTGGATGTTGTAATGAACCCGGCGATGAAGAACCTGACGCGCCTGAAGCAATATTGGGCAACCCAGATGACACAGCTGGCGTGTATGACAGCACAGTATTTGGTAAACCATTATAGACATCCAAAGCAGTACCATATCCGGCCGCAAAACCAACAGACGGCCTATTCAGGCCAGAACCCCTAATAGCCATCGATCCGACGGGCATGGGATACGGGGAAGCATACCTAGGTACTTGCACACTACTACCTGGCGTCGCAGTATGGACAACAGGACCGGTAACGGAACCCCTTACATCTGCATTGTACACGGACGGGCCGGGATTCGCATTACGCCCCCGCGGTCTACCCGACGGCCGCGGAGCCAGGGCAGAAGTATTACCTCCTGCAGATGAAGACCCGAGGTTCACATTTTCCGCCCACGGTCTACCCGACGGCCGCAGAGCTGGGGCAGAAGTGTTGACTCCTGTAGATAATCCTGAACTGCGTGCTAGCTCCTCCCCCACTAAACCCCGGCGAAGTCGTTTCCCAAGACTACCTGTAGGCATTTACAAACTACAGGCCACACACTACAGAAAGCCACAAACATCAATTAATTTCAACCACGGTAACAACATCACAGGAACAAAATCTATACCAAATTAACTAAGCAGTAGACGAACCACATTTCCATCGCAAATTTTCGGTCGCATCATCAACTCAGCTTACACATGATTTATACCGATTCCAACCTGACCGAGGTGCCTCATAATTAAAATACCAGCTCAAGACACTGAGCCAACATTACACATTAAACCAGTTAAAAGTAACTAAGCCGAACAAACAAACAGAAAACCAAAGGGATGGCGGGACACAAATCCCACACGGTAGCAAAGCAAAACAGAAACACGGCAACATACAACAGGCATAAAACAAACGACACAGGCTTCTTACAGCAAAAATTACATTTTTAATGTATATACTGCCAACTCTTAGAGAGGTGAACGTACCTGATAAGACAGCACAACGAATTCCTTGCTCAAGCAGCAGACGATCAACCTGCAAACACCAACGCTAAATGTAAGCAAATGTGAATCAAACTAACCAAGCATCGCCTTGTCAACTGGCTACAACCACCACCTGCTGAGCCCATACGTATAAATAGCACACTTGTATATAGAGTAATAACACCATTAGGCAACAAAAAAACCCAACAGCACACACATGCAAGCAATCAAACCACAGATACATACCAATTTGTTAACTCATCATAAAAAACACACATGCAAGAAGGTATCACAACAACCCACATGCAGAGTAAATATTCAATTCACAACGAACCAAATACAATCCCCCCCACTAACTACCCAAAGCCCGATTTAGAAAACCTTCGGGTCATTAAAAAAACAAAGAAAAAAAAAACCCCAAATTTAAAAACCCAATTCAGCATCCCTACAGAACCTAAGAAACCGTTAGACACACCAACTACCAGATAGCGCGCGACCCACCGAACCAATTTCCGGCCGCCGGCGAAAACAAAACCCACAAGCCGGAGAAAATACAGAGACGGAGAGAGACGAAAGAACTGACCCGGTGACAATAGATCAGCAAATGGCACCAACATCAGAAGAGCCTTCTCCCACATTCTAAGAATGAATGGCAAGAGGTCGACACCTGTCCCACTAACGAGTGCCGGCAACCAGCCACAGCTGCTCGGAGCATAGCCACCTGTCTCACCAAGAAGAACACCGACTACGAAGTTCATGTTCCACAACCCAGACCAACCAGGGACGTCTCAAATGACAATATCTCCCTTCAACCACAGCTTACCTGTTCCATGTCAGCAAGGGCATAACCGACCTTTTCTACACGTCACTATTACGTGGTATTTCGCTGGCACTTTGTCCGAATTGGCAGCACGTAATTGGGCCACCACTGCCACGCAAAGTGGCCATAACTTCTTTTATATAGGTAGTAAGATATATATATATATATTAAGATTTTCCACTCTCAAGGTTTTTTTTGAAAAGACTCTCTAGGTTGTAAAATGTGGTTTCAAATTTAATGTGAGTTCGAATTTCATAACATATTAATTGTTCTTAAAATAATAAGTTGTGAAATTGTCATATGCAAATAACATAGTGGTGCGAATTGCAGACATTATATCTATATACTGGACTATTAAAATTTATTTCACTCCCTATAAAATTGTCAAATATAACAACCATTTAACTGTCGTTACCTCTTCTAAGATTGTATATCTATAATAATTTAGTAAATTTGATTTGTTATTGATTAAATTTAAAAAATTGTGAGGAAATAATTAAATATTTGTGAGGCCACATTCACAAATTTAAAAAATTAAATGAATATTTTTTTCTTAAAGATAAAATATACATATTTTTAATTCCAACAGCTCACCCCCTTCTCATTAAGTTATTTTTTTTTTAAATATAACATGATACCATAAATAACATAAGTATGCTTACCGAAATCGTGGAATATTTATTTTTAAAAGAAAATTGTTTGTATTTATAAGAAGACTCATCCGGATGCCAAGTGAGCCTTTTGTTAATAGTTAAGCATAGGAATTGTGTAATGAAGAAATATTACTGTCAATAACTTTAAAAAAACGTTATTGTCCCACACAATAAAATGCATGTGTATCTTGAAAGGACAAATATGCATATATTAAAGTTAATTTTTTGGATTATTTTTTCCCAGCTGCTCAAAACCTACTTTCAATTTCATTTGTATGGTATTTACTTTCTAAATAATGGAATAAAAGCTAAAACTTATGCAATTATAAGTTACAACTTCTGTAATTAGTGTAAATTAATACTTTTTTATTGTCATAATCAGCCAACTTGAAATATATAAATTACATGGAGCATTTGGATTGGTTATTGAATGACATGTATGCCATGGTGGATGACAAATGGCATATGGAGAGTGAGTTTTTACTCACCTCCTAACTTTTATATATATTAAGATTAAGATTAAGATTAAGATTAAGATTAAGATTCCTATATCAAAAGCTTGTATTGATTTTGATCCTAGAACGTTTTCACATATACATATGCTGGAGGTATAGAACACAACTCCATAAACTTCAAAGTTGGAAAATAAGTAAAACTGAAAAAACAAGAATATTATTGTGGTTCACTTCACACAAAACTTACAAGTTGAAATGCAGTTTCTTAAGTTTCATGTTAAAAGACTTGTATAGACATAACTATCTACATATTTAAAAGCTTAATGTCAATCTGTTCTTGTTTATAAATCGAAGGAAGTCTTATCTTTATGTCATACCCGAGCACACATGCTTACATCAAGCTCAAAACCTACGAGTTGAAATATATGGGAATAGCGCATACCGACTTACCGATATCACACAATTATTTATCGTAACCCAAAAGTAATATTCCATTTTGCCTTTCTAAGGTAACAAAAAGTTAGATTTTATACAAAATTTACTTTATGAATCTGAGCATATTTCTCAAACGTAGTCCGCAAGCAGGCCCGTCTTAACCCTTAGGCCAAATTTGACCTGGCCTAGGGCCTCCAGTGGGGGAGGGCCTCATAATTTCAGAAACGTATAGGGGTACTTTATGAAAATTATCATTTGTTCCTACAATTATGAGTAATCCATTAGTTTTTTTAGGGAATAATTCAATATTTATCACTTTATTTATTCCTACATTTATAAATACTCAATTTTAGTGGTCCAGTGTATTATAATTTGTTCTAAATTATGTATTCCAAGCTAGTAAAAACTATGAACAAATACCCTTTACTTTGTTTTGTAATAATATTGATCATATTGCCAATTTCAAAATATTAAAATAAATGTAAAAAAACAACAAAAATAGAAACTAAATCATACTATTGCATAATGACACCAAAAAGGATGAATACTTTTCAAACAAAGACAACAAATGATTAATTACTCACATTTTACTCCTACTTTTAATTTTTCAATATATCAAACTAAATATTGAGGTAAAATTATACATATTTATCTTATAACTTGATCGAGATGCAAATTATTCTAACATTTTTATATGAAAATTAATCAAACATTCATCTATAAGGTTGATTCGCCTAAGGCCCCGGAAAAGCTAAAGACGGCCCTGTCCGCAAGCTGTTAGATTGTTAGTGATTTCACTGATTTGTGGTACTGGTCCTTAGCTCATATTAGATGACGATCTCCATATCTTTGTTCGCAGAGCGTGGACATGTGCGCAGATATTTACATAGCAGAGTCTGCACATCTATCACATCCGTGTATTATATCTTCTCTGAATCATCACCAAGAATATGTTAAAGTGTACAGTTCATGAGTTCCTTTGTTAATTGGATATAGCTTTCTGCTTTGCCCACTTAACCTGGAAACCTCCTTCTTAGATAGTTCCTCACTTTATGCAGGTTTTCATTGTTTCTTATCCAATGGCATACTGAAAACTGAGATACGTTTTATGTTAATAATTATAATATTTATATGTTGTGCAATACTGAGATAGTCCTCCAAAGGTTGTAGCATGCACACATGGTCATATATCTGCTTCGACATTTTGACCAGTTATAAGATTATTCCTGTGAAGAATTAGGCTTGTACTACTAAAAATATTTATGAATATGGTTCTTTGCTTTTCATATAATCTTGCATGATGCCGTAATTAATTACTTATTATTGATCCAAGCACTTGTCTTGTCGAGTGATTCATGTTGAGTTCTTGTTTCTGCAGATGATGTTGGATTGAATACTAAAAGCCATGCTTTTAGTATTGGATTATATGAATTTGATATTTATGAGAATAGTTTTGGGCAATGCTTTTGCATTATATTATTATTGTGCATAGTTGTCTATTGTTCTACATAGTAGAAGATCTGGTGTGTAGAGTCTAGTTTACACACAGAAGATCTTATCTTCGGTTCTTGTGGAATGAAAGTTGTGAGTTCACAATCTAGATGGAATTAGACAAACCATCGGAACGATTGTAGCACATTGTTTTAGTAGGTATGTCTTGGCTACAGGAAACAGTATAGTTCATACCATAGTTTCAACTCAATGTGCTAGTATACTTTGTGTATATTGAACAAGACCAAGTTGAGATCATTGTCTTTGTACTGACATAATAAGACAAGCTATGTCTCATGGTTATTATGATTACTTATGTTCTTAATCCTTAGATAGTCAACGTGCACATGTATTTAGTAGTTATTGCTTTGACAAGTCAAGTGAGTGAGATTCCTATGGAATCAATAACCTCGATGAGTTGGGTGATACTATTGAGTCCGTGGTGTAAATTGATATATCGAAGGAATCCATGTCCCGGTTATGGGATTGATGATATCCCCTTGATGAAGCTTATAAGTTATGATTATGTCAAACCATACAGGTAGATTACTTGGTAATCTGGACATATCAAATAAGTTAAGTGGTAAGGATCAAGGAATTTGGGAAGAGGTCGATTAAATGAATTAGTCAGTAATTAATTTAATCGACGGATATCTGTAATCTTAACATGGGGAGATAATAAGTATTTAATAACAGGAGCTCGAAATATTAATTTTTGAGAATATGGACAGGAGTGCAATAACAGTTATTTAGTGGTACTAACTGTTATTAACTTTATTCAGACTAGGTTCGGGTGGAACCAGAAGTCCTAATAAAGTTGGGAGCCTGATTCGTATTTTCTCCTCCAGGTCCCTCCCGTAGCCTATATAATTTTCCTTAGCCTTCAGAATTCGTATGCTTTAGATACACACCGAAATCTAGGGTTTTGAGAGTGAGAGCAATTCGTCTGGAGGCTGAGAAGGATTCTAGAAGCAGCAAGCCCACACTTGCATACAGGAGGAACTTTAGGAATACGGGAGAAGATCAGGAGTGTTTTCAGATTTACATCAGATAGCTTGGACGCAGGTATGAACCCTAATTCCGCCTAGTAGGGTTTATAGCGTTCATGTTGAAACAAATTCTAAACGGTATGGCAGACATGCAGTCGAACTGGTCCAGGGATTCGCCTCCCTTCCGATGAAATGTATGTGCTGATTTATAGTGTCAGACTTGAGAGGGCCACTTCCGTAGAAGATTTAAATAGCGACGATCTTGAATATGGCCCTGAAGATCTTTCCTCTGACAATCTCACCAAGCCAGTGATCCCCAGCACTGCATCTCCCAAAGGAAACCTCACTGATTCTCTTCTCACCGCTTCTGGCAATGGAAACCGCGATGAAGATAGCTTGACCAGGGAAGGAGTTGACTCCACTTCTAATGCTGACGGTTCTGTGCTGACAACTCGGGTTCTCAACTAGTTGCATATGCATGTGAGATAACGAGAGATGGAAAGAAGCTTTGGTCTGAAGGTGCTGTGGTTGATGGTAGTCGTGTTTGTGGATAAGAAACAGTGTTCCCTTTAATTTCCTAGAAAGTATGGGTAGAGCTTCTATTATGTCAGAACATTGGGGTTGTGTCTATATGGTATCCCCTTATCTATTCTAGGTAGTTGACTGAGTATTTGGTAAAAACCTAAGCGTGTAATGAAACTATCCTGTTGGATTTAATCCTTGGGCTTGTATGTTCCAAGGTTACTGAAGCTTTGTAATGAAACCATCCTGATGGATTTAATCCTTGGGCTTGTGCGCTTTAGAGGCAATGTGGATTGCTTTCAGGTGGTTGGTCTAATTCAACATAGTAGCTGTTAGGATTCCAATACGTGAGAGAACAAGAGAAAGCAAGAAAAAACAAAAAACAAGATCAAGAACACAAGAAATTTAACGTGGTTTACTAGTTTTGAGACTAGCTACATCCACGGCCAAACCAACCCAATTTATTGATGAGAAGCTAATACCAATTACAAGCACACACCAAGTCATGACCCTAGCATCTACTTATATACTAGTAAAAGACTTGGAGCCCAAGTAATGTCCAAAACTAATCCGAGACAAACTAGGAAATTATTCATCCTAAATTGTTTCCTTACCCAATAAGGACACTACCAAATATATTAGTCAAAGTAGACCCCTACAAGGAATCTTGCTGCCAAAGTAATATAATTACTTCCAAAACTATTAGCCTCCTTTGACCATCCCATGCTAGGATTTTGAATCAACCAAAAAACCCAACAAACCTCCACCTTGATTCAAACTCCATAGCTACCAAACCAATTCTTCTCATCAATCCAACAAACCCAATACGAGTGTATTCACAATATGCGGAATTGAACACACTCCCAATACACCCCAACAAGTGCGTCTATGCGTCTTCAACAAACACAAAGACAATGCGTCCCAATAAACGCTCAACTAATGCACCATGACACAATGCATACCCCAACGTTGCGCCAATGACACTTCGAAACAAAGTGCCTATCAAACGATGTCATGCCAATTTGCGCCGCCACCCGCACCAATGCGCACAAAAACAATAACCAAAGCGCGCCAATCCAAGATCCAATCGCGCCACCAACCGATGCGTGCACAATAACACGCCACCAACTCACGTGCCCAATAACACGCTCCCATGCTCCATGCCAGGAGCCCGAACCGCCCCCAAGGGGCCTAGAGAGCATCATCAACATTGAGCGTCCTCCTCCACCTGAAGCGAGATCTACAGGTGCACGATTCTTGGGACACTTCCTCTTCCAATGACGTTTCTCCCTCAATTTGCTAGTTGATTAGAGTCGCCTCCACCAAAACTTGAATCCTCCTAGCCGCCAAATCCAGATATAGATCCAGATCACTTGCCGGGTTGAGCACGCCATATCGATTGACGCATGCTGGAACCGAAAGCGTGCCGGATGTACTAGAACTAGATCCACAATTCCGATTCTACACAACAAGAGCCCGATTGCTCCCCCAACAAGGAACCCGATAGCCTCCCAACAAAGGCTTGGTGTGCTTGCACCCCCTGTTTCAGAGGCCAACCAGCGGAAATCCAATCTTCCCATCAAACCTGACAGATCTTGATCACAAACTTGCCAATGCTTCTCTTGAGACTCGACGAACCAGGCTCTGATACCACTCGTTAGGATTCCAATACGTGAGAGAACAAGAGAAAGCAAGAAAAACAAAAAAACAAGATCAAGAACACAAGAAATTTAATGTGGTTTACTAGTTTTGAGACTAGCTACATCCACGGCCAAACCAACCCATTTTATTGATGAGAAGCTAATACCAATTACAAGCACACACCAAGTCATGACCCTAGCATCTACTTATATACTAGTAAAAGACTTGGAGCCCAAGTAATGTCCAAAACTAATCCGAGACAAACTAGGAAATTATTCATCCTAAATTGTTTCCTTACCCAATAAGGACACTACCAAATATATTAGTCAAAGTAGACCCCTACAAGGAATCTTGCTGCCAAAGTAATATAATTACTTCCAAAACTATTAGCCTCCTTTGACCATCCCATGCTAGGATTTTGAATCAACCAAAAAACCCAACAGTAGCAATGGTGGCATATGATTCATGCCGTCAGGGATGAACACAACTGTCCGTCAATCCGCAATCTGATTCACGAGCTTGAGGGAATGGATTCAGTTAGTACAATCTGTGATATTTCAGATCTGATTAGGATTGACCTAAAAAATGTCAATCCGCAAAATCAAATTCAATCCAGTACAGCCTCAGATTCTACCCGCACGCCTTAGAAAATTACCGCTGAATCGGGGTTACTGAATTGCTGAATTCTTGCACTGTAAGAATTAACAATACATGTTTTCAGGAAGATCGGTATACAGAGGATTTCGACAAAGACGGTCACAAGATCAGTTTCGTAATTTCAAATTGTTCCAAGTCATGTTTGGCCTTTGCAATAGAGGTTTGAGCAGATGATTTGATGAGCTAAATGATACAAAAGCTTGTTCATCGTTTCATAGCAATGTACTTCCTCCGTTCTTTTCTTTCTTTCTTTCTTTCTGGTTTGACTTTTTGACCCGGTTATTTGAATAGCAAAAGGATGCAATTTTTTTTTTTAATTTTTAATGGTGTTGTAGATTAAAGTGTACTCTACAACACTGAAAATATTATCAAATTCTTGCATTCATTTTGCTAATCATATCACTATATCAAAGTGCCTGAGTAAATAATGGTAAAAGTGGGATTAAGAAGAAAGTGAGTAAACAGATGAAGTTGTCTTCTGTAGTGCTTCTAGTTTTGCTTACTTGACAGTGACTGGTGTTGTCATAGCAGCTCGAGAGGGTCTCACTTTTGGGAGAAAAAAGAAAAAAAATAAAATAAAAAAAGAGAGAGAGAGGGTCTCATTCAACCTTCAAGATGAATCAAAAATGCAACAAATTTGGTTACAAAGATGCAACAACCTTAGTGTCAAAGATGCCACCATTGCATTTCCGAATTCGCCAAAGCACAAAAATACAAACATACCGTCTCCAGTGTCTCCTCATCATCCTCGGAATCGTCTCCCTAAATCATTATTTAACCCATAAAAAATAATTACAGCACCATCATAAACTTCCGAGAAGTATATGAAGAGAACCATTTCATCAATGGTGATCTGAGAAATCTAACAGGGGAAGAAGAAGATGAAGAAAGAAAGGAGAGAGAAAGTTATTATTACATTAATGATGAAAATGTTCATTACAGAGTATTTAACTACTAATTCTGTTACTAACTTTAGAATATTACATTGAGACCCCCTTATGTTTCACTAACTACACTATCATTATTACATTTGACATCCCCCCTCAAGCTCAACTTGGCAGAAGCAAGATTGAGCTTGGAACACAAGTGAACAAATCTCCATTCACTCAAAGCTTTAGTGAACATATCTGCTGGCTGATCAACTGATGAAATATGATGCACAAACAGCTGTTTAGCAGTGACTAATTCTCTAACAAAATGAAAATCTATCTCTATATGCTTAGTCCTGGCATGAAACACAAGATTAGCAGCTAGAGCTAGAGCTGAAGTGTTGTCACACCAGAGAGAAGGAACAAAATCTGGGAAGATGTAGAGGTCTGCAAGCAAATATTGAAGCCATTTTAACTCAGAAGCAGTAGTGGCTAAGGCTTTGTACTCTGCTTCTGTGGAAGATCTTGCAACAGTGTCCTGCTTCTTTGAGCTCCAAGAAATGAGATTATCACCCAGAAAAATGCAAAAACCAGTAGTAGACCTTCTGTCATTCACATCCCCTGCCCAATCTGCATCAGAGAATGCTGAGAGATTGAAGTGACTAGGAGTGATAGTAATACCCTGATCCAGTGTTCCTTTAACATATCTGAGAACCCTCTTCAATGCTACATAATCAGACTGAGTAGGAGAGTACATGTGTTGGTACAATGCATTAACAGCAAACTGAATATCAGATTTGGTAATAGTCAAATACTGGAGAGCTCCTACCATACTTCTGAAGAGAGTTGGATGTTGGTAGGGAGTGGAATCATACTGAGCTGTACTTGACTTTGGTGCACAAGGAGTGTCACAAGATTTGGAGTCTAGTAAGTGAGACTTAACCAAAAGATCAGTGGCATATTTCCGTTGATGCAGTAGAGCTCCATGCTCACTGTATTCAATTTCAATCCCTAGAAAGTAGGAGAGTTGACCCAAGTCTTTGACAGCAAAGTGATGAGTCATAGAGTGCAGAAGCTGTTCAAGAACAACCTGAGAACTGCCTGTAAGAATGATGTCATCCACATATAGAAGCAAGACCACCATATAGCTGTGAGTGTGAATAACAAAGAGAGAAGTATTTGCATAGCTGCACTTGAATACTTGAGATAGCAAAAACTGAGAAAACTTAGTATACCAGGCTCTAGGAGCTTGTTTAAGCCCATACAAAGATTTGTGCAGCTTACACACATAGTGAGGAAGAGAAGGATCAACAAATCCCAGAGGCTGAGTCATATACAGTTCTTCTGTAACAGTACCATGCAGAAAAGCATTACTAATATCCAATTGCCTAAGAGACCACCCACATTGTAAAGCCAAAGCTATAACTATCCTCACAGTTTGATGCTTAGCCACATGACTGAAGGTGTCTGTATAATCCAACCCATATGTTTGGAGAAAACCTTGAGCCACTAATCCGGCTTTATGTCTAGCCACATAACCATCTTTAATTATCTTAATCTTGTAAACCCATTTGCAGCCAATGGGTTTTCTGCCAGGAGGTAAGGGAACCAAAGACCAGGTGTGTTGAGCTGAGAGAGCCTGAACCTCTTCTTTCATGGCCTTAATCCAGCAGTCATGAGATGCAGCTTGTTTGTAGGTGGTATGTTCAGTATCGGAAGAGAGGAGAGCTACATTAGTGGTATATTTGGGATTAGGTTTCGCTATACCAGATTTAAGTCTAGTAACCATGGAATGGGTTGGTACAGGAGTAGTAGTAGGAGGTGAAGGAGTAGGAGAAGTAGCAAAAGACGGTGAAGAAGGTGTGGAGGGAGGAGAGGACAAAACATATCTGGAGAAGAAGCAGAAGAAGGAGAAGAAGAACTGCTTGTAGACATGAATATTGGTTGAAAAAGAGATGCTGAAGAGGGAGAAGACCTGGCTGGAGAAGAAGTGAGGGAGGAGAAAGGGAAAATATGTTCAAAAAATTGTACATGTCTAGAGACATAAACCCTATTGGTGGTGGGATCTAGACACCTGTACCCTTTAGAGTGCACACAATACCCCAAGAAAACACAAGGAACAGACCTGTATTGAAGCTTATGAGAAGTATAGGGCCTAAGCCAAGGATAGCAAAGACATCCAAATACTTTGAACAAATCATACTTAGGAGGTTGATTATACAAACATTGAAAAGAAGACTTGTAGTGTAACAGTTTCTTAGGTAGTCTGTTAATTAAGAAATTAGCAGTGAAAATAGCATCAAGCCAGAAAGAAGATGGGAGATTAGCTTGATGTAAGAGACATAATGCAGTTTCCACAATATGTCTATGTCTTCTTTCAACCCTCCCATTCTGTTCAGGGGAATGAGGAAAAGAGGTTTGATGAAGTGTGCCCTGAGATTGCAGATAAAGTCCAAAAGATTTATTAACAAACTCAGAGCCATTATCTGTCCTAAAGGTCTTTACAACAACTCCAAATTGAGTAGCAATGAAAGTGGTGAATGCAATGTAGACATTGTAAGCATCAGATTTTGACTCGAGTGGATACAACCAACAAAATCTAGAGAAATCATCAATAAAGAGCAGATAGTATTTAAAATGTTTGAAAGAAGGCAAAGGGGAAGGACCCCATACATCAGAATGAACTAATTCAAAACACTTTGAAGCCTGAAAAGATGATACATGGAAAGGAATCTTATGACTCTTAGACACTTGACAATGAGTACAATGAGTAGGAGTAAGAGGTAAACTACACTTGACAGTAGTAGACAATTCATGAGCAACAGCAGCTGAAGGATGCCCCAGTCTGAGATGCCACAAATGAGATTGAGAGTGATCATGCAAGACAGAAACATTTGCAGCCAAAGTAGAACAAGGTGAAGACAAGGAGGAAGACATTTGATAGAGCCCATTATTACAGGGGCCTCGAAAGAGCACATTCTGGGACTTGTTGTCCTGTACAATGAAACCATGAGCATTAAAGCTAATGGTGCAGTCATTGTCATAAGTAAATTTTGACACAGAAATAAGATTTGATGCAACTGAAGGTGTGTGAAGCATATTGTGCAAATGAAATGTGCAAGTAGGTGTATGGATAGAACCATTACCAATAGAAGAGATAGGCATGTGAGAACCATTTCCAACTTGGATCATATCAGTCCCTCCATAGGGTTGAGGAGCAGAAGTAAATGCTGCAGAAGAAGTGGTCATATGATGATTAGCTCCAGTATCCATCAGCCATGGAGCTTTGTATGAAGATGGTGCATGACCAAGAATACCACCAGAGTGTGAGGAAGGACTCCCTGAAAAACTCCCCAGTGGTTGATGAATTGCAGAAAAGACCTGAGGTCTAGAAGGCCTAGCAGGAGGAGGCCTTGTAGGAGCAAATCTGGTTGTATTCAATATTTGCCAACAATCAATTGCAATATTTTTAGACTGGCCACAGATTTGACACACAACAGAAACTTCACCAGAAAACTTGGCAGAATATCCAGGCCCAACAGTAGAAACACCTTTGCCCTTGTATTGAGAGGATGAAGATGTAGCCGAATGACCATACTGTTTAACTAATCCATAAGAGGAAGGAAATCTTGTGGCGGATGGTCTAACACTCAAATAAGAAGTAGCAATATCAGGAGAATGGATGCAGCAGTAGGAAATCTGAGTTTGGAGAGGTTCAAATGTAATTCCTCAGAAATAAGGAGGGAGGACAAATCTTCAACTGAAATAGGTGTAGGTCTGGTTCTTATAGAGGATTTGAAATGATCATAATGAGGAGACAATCCTTTCAAAATGTGCAGTACCAAATCATCTTCAGACAGCTGGTACAAAGCAGAAAATAGCAGAACTCGGAACAAAATCAGTGAAACAGAGCAGAACTCGGCACGAATCGGCACAACTCGGCAAAACTCGGCATAACTCGACAAAACTCGGCACAAGAGAATATAACTGGGCAAAACTCGGTAAAGAACTCGAGAAGCAGACTCAGTTCATGAATGAAACACATAAATGCAGAGATTCGCACCAAAGCCGAGATGCAGACAACGAGATTTACTCACAGACAAAGCCGAAGACGAAGAATCCACCATTAAAGAGCCAAAGAAGAGAAATCGATGAACATACGAAGCTGTTGAAGAGCAAAAATCGAAACCGGTGACGGAGCGATACGCCGGAGAAGAAGAAGATCAGCAGCAACGGAGGATCGCAAGATGGCGACAGGCCTGAAGAGGCTCTGATACCATGAAGAGAACCATTTCATCAATGGTGATCTGAGAAATCTAACAGAGGAAGAAGAAGATGAAGAAAGAAAGGAGAGAGAAAGTTATTATTACATTAATGATGAAAATGTTCATTACAGAGTATTTAACTACTAATTCTGTTACTAAATTTGGAATATTACATTTAGACCCCCTTATGTTTCACTAACTACACTATCATTATTACATTTGACAGTATAAAACAAAATAAAGAACAAACAAAAACGGTACCCAATGTTTTAGCCAAAAGCATAGCACTTCATTGATAAGAGAATAGTAGAAAGAGCGAGTACGGAGAGCATGTCAAACACCAACAAACGTCCGTAAGCAACCAAAGCATACATTGCTTAATAAATAATAAGCCAAAGTGCAAATAGCCAAACTAAAAATGCGAGCCCTAAAACTACGTGCACCTGGTACTTGTATATGCGCCCTGGCACTGATAAACTTGTTAATAACACAATAGTTTGAGCGTGCTAGCTCATGGGCACATCACCGGCTTTAACCAAAAAAATAAAAAAACAACTATCCTCGTTCAAATGTCCAAACTTTTACCAAATGAAAACGGGTGAATACACTTTAGGTCCGGAAAGTAAAAGAAAATACTGGGTCGTATAATTTTGTTATCCCCTTATATACTCCTCAGTGAAATACACCTTCGGAAAATAAAATGAACTAGCTAAGTGTTTTACTGTATGTTAAGTTTGACTTGCAATCATATTCAACAAAGATTTGAGGCGGTGGTGTTTTGTTTCCTTTGGTAGCAATTACCAATGTTATATGGAATCTTCCATGCACAGTCATGTGTTTGACTATATAAAGCACGTGGTCTTGGTTTGTAGTTCACAACATACACACAGTGAGTTTCGTGGGTTTCAAATTGGTAGTGCTTGATTGATATTCTTGTGTGTGTGTGTTCGGGTGGGGTGTTTCGGGTCGCCGTCGTGGCCGTTGTGGCCACGCGTGCATTGTAATCAGGTTTTCTCTCATTAAAATATCTGGTTCTGGCCGTGGAGGTAGCTAGCGGGTTCGTGACGAATTTGTTAGTGAACCGCGTTAAATATATGTCTCGTTCTTGTTTTGCTTTCGTCGTTCTTGCTCGAATACCCCTAGTTATAAAAAACTGGTATCAGAGCTCTGAAACAGGAGTTCTGTTACAACAAACTGGTATCAGAGTCGGGGTTCCAAGATCTAGGTGAAACTCAAATCTAGGGTTTGCAATTCAGGTGGAGCAGGCTATCGGGAGTAGGGTTCGAGATTCCGCCTAGAAAGATGTCTGGTTTGGCGATCAAGATCAATTTGTTCGTGAGAGAGAAGTAGGTACACCCACCATCTAAAGCCTCATGGAGGGGGCTATTCGCGCTCCTGTCAGAGCAATATGGCGCGCAGGCGTGCAAGGGATCTGGCTAATCCAGCACGCATTCAGTACTGACGCGAATCTGGCGGTTCACACGCGTCTGGCGTTCTGGCGATTGACGTTCAGGCGCAATCCGGCTCCCGGCGTGGAGCATCTGGCGTGTGAATTGAATCTGGTTGTGGCTCATGCGTTGCACGGACTCATTGGAGTTGGAGTAACGGCATGGAGCATCTGGCGCGTGAAATTTCTAGCACGCGCATCTGATCCTGGTTCTGGCACGCATTATGCAAGAGTTTGTTCTAGCGTGCATTATTTTCTGGTTTTGGAGCGTGTACCATGACACACATTGAGCTCGCATCTGGCGCGATCTGAAACAACCCGGATCCTACGGTTCCTGCTAGTACAACTTAACGATATTCCAAAGTGCTTTATTATAGAAAAAGAGGGAAGACCTTCCTTACATTGCTGAACAAAAGATAAATATTGTCTAAACCAAGTGATACAATTACTAAAAGATGTTTGCTACTCAAGATTCAAATCCTTAGCTCGTGTGCGCGTTCCACCCCAGCTAGCTTATTCAACCTGCGGTTTTAAAATAGCAAAAGCCGACGCAGCAAAACATTTTATCAGTAAAAACTGAGTAAGAATATACCACAACAAGTAAAGACAGAGTTTTTGGCTAAAACGAGAATATACACCGTAAAAAGATAAGCAGTAACCACATTTTTATTCTTTTATTTGGTTGAGGCATATCCACGAGCCCCAACAGGTACGGTGTGGACAGAGAGGTCACGATGGAATAATAATAAAGTAGGGTACTTCTACGGGATATCACAGTCCATCCCGATTCTCCCTAAAAGAACTAGTGAGACCTTAAGTGTCGACACCCCTATACAGTTGTGACCTAAACATGTATAGGTAGTACTCCTAGTTTTCACAGCAAATAAGAGGGTACAATGCCCTAGGGAAATCACACATAGGTGTTCCCGGCCTTAGCCTTCACGCGCATCCTCTGCACACCGTTCCCAATTCTATTATCGTACAATTATCATTTCACAAGATGTTCGAGTTTTTCACAAGTAACCACACATTTTCAAAGAAGCATTTGCAAAAGGGATTCAAGACTTGTCGAATTCTCCAGTTTCACGATTCTAGTAGTTCATGAGCGATTTTGAAAGATAACACACGCCAAGAGACATTTTGATAATTTAAATGTATTGTGCATATAACTTACCTGATAATGGACGTATTTTATCACACGCAAGCAAGCACCAAATCTAGTAGTGGGGGTCCTCAACGGATTTGTCTCCTACGAATTCTGAATCTACAATAATCGAATGGCCTATATTAATGCATATTCGCCACACAACAATTCACAAATAGAGTCCTATATGAATGCAAGTGCAACCCCCAAATAATTCCCCAGACAAGTTATATTTACTAGATTAAACGGTTTGAAATTATAAAACAAGAATTGGAAAAAAGATCGCTTAATCTAATTGTAAAGAATATTTACTTGTTTTACGAAGATCGATTTATACAAATATATAATATAGTTATTTTAATTTAAAGTTTAGATTAATAAAAAGGGGAACTCAATAAAAGCTAAAACTCAACTAATCTTATTCTAAAAGAACTCATATTAGTAAAACATCGTTATTAAGCGAAGAGAGTTTATTTTTCCGACATATTCAAAGCATGGCTAATTAGATTAGGGTAAACATAATATAAATATTATAACTATATATATATAAATATAAATTTATAAGGTAATATAATTTATTTATTTATTTTTGAAATAAAAAGAATAATTAAACTTAATATTTTATGAAGGTATATAACTTATAAAAGTATAAACAAAAAAAAACTCTTAGACATATGATAAAATTATGGTTTAGCAAATAATTAGTTTATCATAACATACAACTGCCATCTCTATGGTTTCGATAAAAGATAAGAAGTACCCAACTATTTTGATAAAATACACTTTTGCACCCCGACCTTAGCATATACATACATACGCGTATGAACACATTACCCCATCTTCTTTCTCTTCCCCAAACTCACAAATCAAACCCCAATACCCAACCCACAACAACAGATGTTTACAAGAGATAAGATGTGAAATGGGACACTTGTATAACAACTGAAATGAACATGTACCGATTGGCAAGAGACGGGAAGGGCTCCGGCGATTCGAAGAGCCCCGACGCTCTGGTGTTGCTGGTTTGCCGGAGAAAAGGGAGACGAACGGAGGGGGAGAGGCGACGGCAACAGGGGCGGTCGGCGACGGAGCAGAGGGGAACGGCGGCGTTGGCGGCACAGAGGCCGTCCTGGTTCGGCGGCGTCGTCGGGCGCTGGGTCGGCCTGGTTCGGCGGCGTCGCCGGCTGGGTCTTCTCCGGCAAAGCAGAGCAGCGAGAGAGAGGTGTGAGGGAGCGTGAGAGAGAGAGAGAGAGAGAGGCGAGGTAGTTGCTGGGTGTATTTGGGTGAAAACCCAGTCGGGAAAATCAAATCCGACGATGGCATTTTTGGGTTCAAATCGGAAGGTCAAAATGGCGAATTGAATGGGAAGATGAGATCTTGGCTTGATTGGGACGAATTAGGACGAAAATTGGAAAGATTGGAGGTCAAATTGAGATATTGCCGTGGGGGTTTCGCCGGAAATGGCGGAAGAACATTAACTGAGAAAAAAAAATGTTAAGGTTGGGGATGAAGTGGAAATGATTGGGTGTGGCAGGATGTACGGCTATCGCGGTGGTCCGCTACTTATTATTTAACTAAAACTATACGTTTGGACACGCTAAAAACATTATACGACATGTACCACTTCACCCACTACTATTATTATACACATAACCCACTACATAAAAAGTCATTCTAACAAAATACTTTTTGGTGAAAATAAATAATAATAATAATAATAATAATAATAATAATAATATTGATAATAATAATTATTATAATAAAATAGTAATAAAGATGTAAATACAAAACTCTTTAGTAAAAGAAATACTTTTATAAATCTCAAATAGTGGCCCAGAAAATTCTTAAACTCCCAAAAATACCCCCGAAAAATATCGGGGTATTACACGATCTGTTTCTGGCGAGCATCTGGCGCATCTGAGGCATACGGGGCGCATCCGGCATGAAAATTGTGGCATTCATCATTCGTGCATCTGGTCTGGATGACATCTGAGCATTCTGTCATGCTGCATCTGTCTGGCGCAATTGGGCGCATCGGCAATACATTCGGTCCTGCTTTCTCAGTGAATGTATTCGAGTCTGGTTCTGGGTGGAGCACTTGTTTCTGTTTCGGAAGTGCAACCACATCGGGCGCATTCGTTGCAGGAACGCGTGGTAGTTGGAGTAACGATTTGGCGATTCGGGTTTCGCATCAGCTGCGAAATATCTGTCTAGGGAGGCGTACTCGTTTCTGGTTTTGGGAGACGCATACGCTTCTGGATTGAGGAGAAGAAGCATCAGGTTCTGGTTTCGGGTTGTTGAGATGATTCAAGTCAAGGTGGAGATTTGTTAAGTTTGACTTGCAATCATATTCAGCAAAGATTTGAGGCGATGGTATTTTGTTTCCTTTGGTAGCAATTATCAAAGTTATATGGAATCTTCCATGCACAGCCATGTGTTCTACTATATAAAGCACATGGTCTTGGTTTGTAGTACACAACATACACACAGTGAGTTTCGTGGGTTTCAAATTGGTAGTGCTTGAGAGATATTCTTGTGTGTGTGTGTGTTCGGTTGGGTGTTTCGGGTCGACGGCCACGTCGTGCATTATAATTGGGTTCTCTTCTCAATAAAATATCTGGTTCTGGCCTTGGAGGTAGTTTGCGGGTTCTTTACGAACTTGTTAGTGAACCACGTTAAATATATGTCTCGTTCTTGTTTTGATTTCGTCGTTCTTGCTCGAATACATCTATTTATAACAAACTGGTATCAGAACTCTGAAATATGAGTTCTGTTACGACATTGTACATTTAAATTTTGTTGTCCCTTTATATGTCATTGGATTGAATCAAAATCAACGGTCAAGGTTTTGAATATAACTCACACTTCCAGGTTCTCCCTCTTAATATTAGCCATATGTCCATATAATTCTCGCTCTCAATTCTCAGTTGATGAGCCACCGATAAAAGTAAACACCAATCTTTTCATCATATCTTCAAATAAACATATTATCGTACCGTCTTAAGCACATGATGTTACATACTACTGTAAAGATTTTTCACATTTTTCCTTCTTTAGAATGTTTTGATTCAAAAATAAATGGCTTAATTGCACTGGAGGTATCCACAGTTTGAAAAAATTATGAATTTGGTACCCATTGTTTCAATTTCGGTGCTCACGGTCTCAATCTTTGAAAATCCATGCAATCAGGTATCCAACCTCAATTTCTGTCCAATTTTTTTTAAGGAATCGTATAAGAAGACTATAATAACCTCTCAATCTCACAGGTAAAGTTTGAAAATTATAATTGTTACCTTCAAATAAAAACTCTATAAAAAAATACAACAGTGTTTTTTTTTATTACAAATAGGTGCCCAGGTTAGAGGGTAAAGGGCTACTTGTAATTTAAAAAGACACTTTAAGTTGATATTTTTCTTTTCTATGACAATGGAATTTTTTTTAAAAAAAATTGGGTTATTTTTTCTATAGAGTTATATATTTAACTGTAACAATTATAATTTTACAAACTTTATGTGTGAGATTGATAGGTATTATAGGCTTCTTACATGGATTTTCAAAAAAAAATTGGACTGAAGTTGGGGCTGGGTACATGATTGCATGGATTTTCAAAGTTTAGGACCGTGAATGCTGAAATTGAAACTATGGATACCTAATCCACGGTTTTTAAAAACTATGAGTACCTCCGGCGCAATTTAGCCAAAATAAATTGATATCAGTAACTTTCTTTTGGGTACATAAGTGGGGCTGGCCCAAAGAGCCAAGCCCAAATAACAAAGAAATATTATAAGAATAATCTAATATAGCCCAAACCAGACTTATCAAACTCTACTAAATTCTTACTGCCACCATCCAAATGGGTATGGGCAAGAAAGCAATGAACCGCATTTTTGTCATGTAATCAGCAACCAAGTTTGCTTCTCTATAGATTTTCTGAAGAGTAGAACTGGTGTTTGCAAGAAGCAGATAAAAGCTGTTCTGGTGACCACGGCGAGACCGATTTCACAGACGAGCTGTTTAGAAATTGCGACTTCTTCTTCCACTACTGCACCGACATATCTTATCCTGGCACACTCTCTACATAGATAGCAAGGGTTGGGTGTGCTGGTTTCTGCATCGACTGCTCAAAACAAAGGCCAAGCGCGCGCTACGCGCGCGACATGTTTCCTAGTACTGATGTAATTGGGCTTCAAACCCACTTTGGTGTAATAGATTGTATCTTTTCTGCTCAAGTTAATCCCACAATCTCATGCCACAATTCCAAAGCCCACGCTGTTCTACCACAATTTAGGACTCTTATATTTGTGCCCAAGCCCAGCTATATTGTTTTATTATTATTATTATTATTATTATTATTATTATTATTATTATTATTATTATTATTATTTTGTCTCGTTAATCCGTGATCTCATCCCACTGTCTCGGGTTACATTAGCATATACATCTCCCCGTTTTGATTAAAAAAAAATATACATGTCCTGCGCTATCTAAAACCACCGAGATTTTATATTGTTCGAAATGAGACCACCCAAGTCAGCTACCTTCATGCTTCTTGCTTTTGGTCATCATTTGTCTCCGTGCCCTATGTGACAGTGGGGATACTCACTCAAATCCCAAATATAGGCCTCAAAAGACTACTCCACTCATTGCTTATGTTCTCAACATCAATACGCTTTGAATCGAGATGACAAGATCTTAACACAGAATTTTTGATAGCGTCAATAGGAGACTTACATAAATTATATAACATTAACATTTATTGGGCCCCTAATATTGTTTCAACATGAGAGGTCCAACAAATAAATACCACCACAAAAAATAGTCTGGCGAGTTTTACGATGACATTTTCATCAGTAAACATAAACACTTGCTGCAATGAGACAACCTCCAACGCTTCGGTATCATTTCACTGGGATCCCATGTGGGCTCCACTCCGCCTTGTAGCTCCTTCACTATTTCCTTGCTCCTGATCAAGGCATCCACTGTCTTACCCACAAACTCAAAGTAGGCATCCACGGACGCGGAAAGAGACATTCTACATCTGGGTATAATAAACAACTTCTTGGCTTCAGACAAACGCGTATCAAGTTCCGAGAGTAGATCGGAGAATCCGGGCTCCTGGGGCAGAAAATAAACAGACACACACAAATTAGTGAAAAAACATATAAATGATGAAATGACGTTTAGCATGAGTAACCAAAGAGTAGATCAATTCGCACCTTAGACCATTCCTCTTTGCATTTCATGTATAATCCGTCATAGACATGAGCACCAAACTTACCCACCTTGCTTTGAAGCTGCAACCAAAATTAATCAGAAACCAAAGCCCCCACTGCTTTTGTTACAATCACACATAACGAAGCAAACAATAATAATACCTTTCGATATGCCACATCCCGCCAGTAGGTGAGGGAAGTCTCATGATCAGTCCGGAAATTCCAATATCCATGTGCTGCGAAAAAGGGAATGAGAAGTGATGTTCTACGAATGCAAAGATAAAGAGGAAAAAGAATCCACTATATGCTAACTTCACGCAGATAAAGTACGAAAAAACAACATAAGAAGAAGGAAATAAATACACTCTTGGAGATCCCGAAATATCATTGCTGGAGTAGAATACTTCGAACTCCCTATAAAAAGCCTGATTTGGTCCAGAATATCAAGGCAATCTTCCTCCGACGAGTAGAAAACTAAATCAGCCCTAGACTTGGACATGAACTGCATAAATAGAAGAAGGTATTTAAGGAGTGACTTGACGTCCTTCTTGATGCTCTCGCAATATTTTCCTCTCTGCAAAAAGATTATAGATCACAATTAGATATACTTATTTCGAAACTAAAGTGAAGAGGGGAAAAACATGAGAATGTAATATTAATAGTTATCACCTTCACCCAAGTGTTGTAGATCTTACTGTAAGCTTCATCAAACTTGCATGAATTCATCTTCCGACTGTCAACAATCTGAGAATATGACAAATGTCAGTTATTACTCTCTCGCAGCCAACTTGACATGATGTTCTCTAGCCACCATCGCTCTCTACAGCATACAAATTTCTAAAATATGAGTACCCCCACGAGTTCAAGCGGGGCTCCTATGAATCAGTGATTTTGCTTGTGATCAAATAAGAATATGTATCTAAATAACCTTGAATCTAAAAATTAACTACTTTCACAACATATAAACATACCAGATAATAGTTTAAAATAGCTTTAAGCCCTTGCGATGCACGAAAGACTTCGAATTAAAAAAAAAAAAAAAAAAAAAAAAAAAAAAAAAAAAATCAAGAAAAGAATTGTGTCCCCAATCAAAACTGAAATGTATTGTAGATGGTATAAAGATATAATAAGTACCACAAATTTTGGTTCCAATGTTTGTTATCCAGCATTATAAGTGCATAATATATTATTGAATAAGCACTGCTCAGATTTCTTACAATTGTGCTAAATCTTCCAAAGAAAAACATACATTCCTCAAACCACCCGTAATAAAGAAGAAGAAAAAATTACCGTTTGTTATTTTTCACACCAGCAGAAGGGCGCAACAACAATAAATTTTATTCCTAATTCGATTTTAATCTATGTATTTTCTATGATACTAATTTTATAAATACATTTAATTGGACGATTTACTCGTTTAGCTAGTTTTACTGCGTTGTGATTGATAAATATTCCTATCAACAACCAACGCTGCAGAAGCGGACGATCTCCTTCTAATCAACTTTCACGACATCCTTGGGAGTTTCCTCTGCAACAGAAGTTTCAGCTTCTTTCTTCAAACCCTCATCCTTGACAATCTCTTCTTTCTTACGGGATGGTACTGCCCCCTTTGGCGTTGTCGAGCATGATCTCTTACCAGAACAACTTCAAGTCTCCAACCTGACAACTCATCCTCCTCTTGATACAAAATTGAAGAAACTGCGGAGAGAAGAATATGTTGCAGTGCCTAGAACTGCAACACCCAATGCTATTTATAGGACACCCCCACCTCATGTGGCTGGTCAATGGTCATATTAATCTTCTTCAGTTTTTTTTTTTTTTTTTTTTTGCTACTGTTATAAATGATTGATATTACTTTTAATGTGATTGATGAGAATAGTCATGTATTTGACGGATTATGTCAAAACAAAAAATTTTTAGGAAACAAAACAAATATTTCGTTCCCAAATCCTTAATTCCCCTTTTCTTGTATATCTCTCTGCACTATCCTAAAGATCACAGTCAAATGTGATTAATGAGAATGGTTGTGTTTGAACGAATTATGTCAAAATAAATATTTTGTTTCCAATTAGGTTTATGTTTATATATATATATATATATATATATATATGTGGTAAGAAATTAATTATTAGTTGACGCCACGTGGCACTCTCTCATTCAAACTCTAAAACCCATTCTCAAATATTATATATAGATATGTCCCTACCACGTAACAAGAAATTGGGAAGTTGTTAATTTTAACATGCATTCAACATTTCATAGAAAGAAAAAAACAACCGAAAGGCTCTACTAGGAAAGGAAAAAAAAATCATGGAGAATAATAGAGAGAGAATAATGAACCTTTTCGTAGATATGATCTCTCCAATTAGGCTGAGTCCGATCCGCGAAATTCTGTGATGCTGCGAAAAAGCCAAAATAAATAATATTTCATTATTTTACTTCTTCAAAGAGAACTGTTTAAAAATAATGGTTCCCCAAACATCTATCGCTATGTCTTGAACATGTGGGGAACCTTTCCCCCCTATATAAATGCATTGAATCAGGTGAAGCGATCTAAGACTAGCTCAAGAAAAGCCACAGACTAGACACGCCAGAACAAAAATTAGTTCCAGCAAAATCCTTGATTCAGATGAATTCCTAATCAACTCTCAATCTGGAAGACTTGAACAGCTTACCAGGTGGATTTGGTAGACCCTCGTGCGGATTTCTACAAGTCTCATACTTATCCTTGGTCACAATTAATTTAATTTGCATCACCCAGTAATAGCACTTCTTCTTGGAGTGAGATCTGATGTCATCTCTGGAACTTTCGAGGAAATTCACACACTTCTTGTGCATCAATAAATCCACAGCGGAACCCTTGTTGCTCTGCAAGGGATTATACATTGTTACAAGTGGTAAAACACAATCAAACTCAATTGGAGAAATAAATATACACATATACATCACCTTATAGAAATCTGTATGCTTCTCTTCGTACACGAGATCCAACAAATGTCCTTGCTTTTCCAGGTGCACCTCTGTGATTCCGAGGAAGAAGAAGAAGAAGCTGGTATTATCCGTGTGAAGCTGGTGGTCGGTGGTTCTGAATTTTTGATGGCTTCACTCACACCTGAGAATTTCTTTGTTGTTTCCTGCAAGTATATGTTTCCCGAGCCATTTGAGCTCTCCCATGACTCCAAAAAGGGATGCCTCTACTTTTCTGGATACACTGACGATGATGTTTATGGAGTTCGAGATAATGTTCATGCGTTTTCAACCATTGCTGTACCTGAAGTTGTGAAAGTTGAGTCAAATGTAAAAGGCAATGCTGCTAAACCCAAATTTTCTACAAAGGGCATGGTATGTTGTCGAACCAAAGAGTGGATTACTTGGAGTAGTGATGAGATTTCTTATGACTTCCGTGCGAGAGTATTAGCAATGGAGTCAAATGTAAAAGGCAATGCTGCTAAAACAAAACGACAACCGCACTTTTTTACAACATAGTTGGAAAATTTCTGTCAACTTCTTAACTTATTCTTGTCTTAGCAACCTGTGATAATAGGGTTTTCACATAGATGATCATTGTTTGTTTTAGTTTAGGAATATGAATGTCATGCTCTTTTGTCATTGTGACTTTGGACTTTCTTCTTAGAGCATCTCCAACCATGAGGGGGGAGGGGATGGGGGAGGGGGGAAACCGTATAAAAATACGGTCCATGTCCAACCATGAGGGGGGAGGGGGAGGGGGAGGGGGAAGGTGGGGGGAGAATTTAGGCATGGGCGGGGGATGGTTAGGGTGCATTTGCCCCTAACATCCCCCTCCCCCTCCCCCCTCCATTATAGCTAATTGATCCAATTTAGGGATATGTTAATTAAACTTAATACTATTTTAATATTATAATATGCGTTTTTAATTATTATTTGTATTATACAAAAATAAATATATTTTTTCGATAATTGAACAAAATATTTACGAAAAATTATCATTATTTTATTTTGTAGCCAATTTGATGTACTTATTATTTTTTATAATTAGCAATTATATTTTAAATAATTTATTTTAAATCATTAAATATATTTTAAAATAAAGCTAATTAGGTGGGAGGAAGGGAATGGTTGAAGATGAGTAGTAGTTTGGGAGAGGGGGAGAGGGAGATTGGTGGGCCCGTGGGGGGAGGGGGAGGGGGAAATGCGACATGGTTGGAGATGCTCTTATAGATCTTATCACTGGTTTATCAAAAGTACTATTTATACTTGTCTTCACTTTTCTTGACATATTGCAGATAATTATTTTTACGGATGTCCTTCGCAGTCATTCATCATATCTCTTCACTTGATGCCCATTTAGTATGGTGTGTACAGACTGTGAACTCGAAACCTTATTTAAGTTAGGTGCGTGTGATTTGTTGTGCTGAATCCTTGTTTTGGGTATGTTTTCAACTGGAAGAACTTTGTATTTTTGTATGACTTTACTTGATACCCAATAGAGGTGTGAAAAGAAAAGTTCAGACATCAACCATCATATTTAGATGGTGAATGTATACATCTGATTAAGGAATATGTGCTTGATGGCAATGGTTTTTCTTGCATTCCTGTTTCTAGTTCTTTTCCTTGACCTTTTGCTCTCTTGCCCTTCACGCAGCATGATAATGGGAAGGATTTATCTTCTAATGGCTCTAATGACTCTGATGAGAAAGACGAACCCAGTAAGGATGCAAGAATTATCTATTGGTTATATGTTCAGGTACACTAGCTAGTTTTACCTTCTGAGCCTTACTGGTTAATTGTATAATGCTATTCCAGGGAACACCGAACCTAAAGTTGCGATATTGAAGTCAGATGCAAAGGACAGTGCTGCTAATTCCAAATCTTCTGTGAATTCTATGGTAATTTGTGGGACTAAAGAGAGGGTAATTTGGAGTATGATGATTCTAATTGCTATCTCGAGATGATTTGATGACTATTGAAGTCGCTTGTTTTCCCTACTCTGTTGTATTTATATTATTAAAATATTTGACAACTTCTCTATCTCCCTTTAACATGCCATTCATTCCAGAACCATGGTACTTATAAGTTTTAATACAATCTTTGAGTTTGTGATTAGGGATGGCAATATGGTCCGATCCGATCTGTGATCCGAGCGATCCGGGCCGAATGGATCGGATTTGGATCTGGAAAGCCAGATCCGATCGAATTTGGATCTGAATTTGGATCTGAGGGCAGATCCACCGGGTTCCGACCCGACCCGATCCGACGTATATGTGCTTTACAAATATATTCATATTACCTTCCCACTTTCACTTCCAAGAAGAATGTAATAATAATTCCAACCTACAAAGCAATTTCTGTTGTGTTTTAGGCTTCATAATTTGCGAACATGCCTTAGCGCATTGAAAAAGTGTTTATTTCTTATGTTATTTTTTGTATTTTATTGCAAAACCAAGTCAGATCCGAACCGAATCCGATCCAACCACGTATTATATGGATCTACGAATCGTATTTGGATCAGCTGAATGAAACTCGATCCGATCTGATCCGAATCCGGTGATGATCTGAACGGATCTGGATCGGATCTGGATCCCATTTCTCCTAGTCGGATCTGGATCGGATCTAGCCTGATCCGATCCGGATCCGACCCGTTGCCATCCCTATTTGTGATATCAAGGAAACAAGTACTGCCAAGTTGGGCTTTTTTTTTATGCCCCCATTCTTACCGTCATTGGTTCAGATGTTTCCGAGCAATTTCATGTTTTGATACATCCTTAGAAGGGCATGGCTGAATTTAATGTTTTTGGTGTACTTGGCAATGCAGTGACATCTTTGTGACTAATAAATTTTTGGCATTCTTGTCTCATATCTTTAAGGTTGAATCTGGAAAGAAGAGACCATCTGGTTCTGCCACGAAAGCACCAGCCGCTGTCAAGAAAGCAAGACAAGAAGCACCACA
The DNA here is from genome assembly GCA_023055425.1 of Linanthus parryae. Classification (NCBI taxonomy): domain Eukaryota; kingdom Viridiplantae; phylum Streptophyta; class Magnoliopsida; order Ericales; family Polemoniaceae; genus Linanthus; species Linanthus parryae. The sequence goes on from JALGPY010000001.1 coordinate 133,495,395, forward strand.
GAAGACAGGTAGCAACCATAGATAGTACCAGACACTTGCATTGTTCTCTCAAACACCTTCCAGGTTCCAAAACTTCAAATTTGACAATTTTTTTCTTTTTTTTTTTCTTCTGCAGATAGGGAAAAGGGTAGCGGTCATGGAGCAGACTCCTAAATCCTCAAAGCATGAAGGAAAAACTCTTGATAGTTGCAACAAGTCCAAGTCCAAGCATGGCAAGAAGTAGAGAATTAGGACTTTGCTTAACTAGTATTGTATGTCTAGTTTTGGTGGTGTATAGGGCTGGTTCTGGTGTGATTATGTCGTCAAGATAGGACCAAATTTTACTCGGTACTGTTATACCATATATATCCCTGCCCAACTTGCCATTGTGGTTCAGTTATCTATCGTATAATGGAACATTTGAAGGAAACTCGTGATTTGGTTAGTATTCTACTGAAAATTGCTCGCGCTGAGACAGAGAGGCCATGATTGAGTCTGGTATGCGATCATAACTGCTCGAGTAAACTCTTTTGGGAAGTATGTATAGAGTGCTCTGGAAGAGGACAAAGGCAAGATGAGCAAAGAGGGGGAATGCAGTTAGTCAGTGAGCAATGGGAGGAGAATCGTGAAGAGGGAAAATTTTCGTAATGAATTTGTTACCTGAAGTCTGTCGCTTCTTTTGCCCATTTACAAGAGTTTACCGTTTCGAGTTAACTGGTTCGAGACCTTCTGTTAGTCTCACATCTTCTCCTTGTACGCTAGTATGGGACGAAATTCATATGTGTCGGATGAATCAGAACTTCATCTAAGTCAGTTTGGAGGTAGCAGCTATATCAGCTACAACCTCCGTCCACCACAATCTTGTGGTATCATTATGGCCGCAATATCCGACATGACAATGGTAACTCAACATGGACATGGCACAATGGCTGGCCATATGTTGGGTTGGGGGCGGGTTGGGTCGGGCCGAGCTGGGTCGGACTGGAAATTTAAAAGTGTGAACTCAAGCCTAACCCTACCCATCAATCGGGCCAATATCCGAACGCAAGCCCAACCCATTGATAACATAGAGAACTCCAAACCCATATCCAACCCGCGGGCCAAAATGATATAATTATTCATTTAAAATTATAACATTGAAAATTTAAAAAATTATTACTATTATGTCAAATGCAAATATGATTGTAATTTATCATGCATCTAACAATTCGTTTGTAGCATACGTTTTGTTAGATATATGTACATATAATATAGCAAATGTAAGAAATGGGTTCGGGCTAGGCCTGGTCGAGCTTGAACCAAAATTATGAAACTCAGACCTAACCCATATATTGGTTGGGCTCAAGTATTGAGCACAAGTCTAAAGCGGGCTGAAATCGGTCAAACCAAAACCCTTAAAATCTTGGGTCGGGTTAGTCGTGTTAGTTGGCCGATGGTCAGCCCTAGCACGAAGCTAACATGAAAATAAACAGATTGGCTAGGATATCAACCAGCTTAACATGAAATTATCAATCATTTGGATCTGTTTGGTTGGCAATAAAACATTTCACAACGTAAAATATAAGACGGGTAAGATGTTTTTTGAGATTTATTTTCCTTACAATTATTTGAAGGTGTTTGGTTAAAGCTTGAAAATTATTTAGTGGAAGAGATAAATATTAAAATCGTACAATCTTTACATACTAATTTGTTAGCTCAATGGATAAACATGATATTTATAAAAGAGGTTACAGTTTAAATTGCACAAGTTAAATTTTTATTATTTAGATGGTGACGGTGGTGCTGGCGGTGGAGGAGGCGGCAGTGTGGTGTTGGTGGTGACATTTCAAGTGGCGGCGGTAGTGTTGGCAGTGGTGTGGTAACATACTAACATGTGGTGGTGCTGGTGGTGGCGGAGAGGGAGCAGCTGGTGGTGGTGTGGGAGCCGCTGGTGGTGTTGGTGGTGACGGTGATGTCAAGTGGCGACTCTGATGGTGGGAGAGTTGGTCTACACAATTTCGAAAATGATTTACGAATTTCAAACTTGTAAATTTTTTTGCATCGTTTAAGTGGAATTATTTTACTTGGTAAATTATTTTAGGCAGTGCCTAATTCGTTATGCCTTTTGTGCAGGTGATTATTTTCTCCTACCTTATCTTAACTTTTCAAAATTATTGAACTGAAACGTCTGAGTAGCTAAATGAAAAGAAATTAACCGAGACCGACGAGCGAGAGTATGTTGGAAATTTGAGAAAAAAATTAAAAACGTAATAAAGAGTAAGAGTCGAACTCTTATATATCTATCGAGATGGTGGTGGTAGACCAGCTCCACTGAAGGAGTGGGTAATAAAACTTGCAAACAAAAAAAATTGAAAGGAAAATAGTGTATGAATTCATAAAAGGAAACACGTCCAAGCCTTCTACAGGCAACCAAAAGAAAACTACTGCTAGAACCAACCGTCCTGGGTGCTGAACTACTGCACCTCAAACCAAACCCAAAACCTACTGGCAAACTACAAGTACTTAACTGCTTACATTGATTTGATTACATATATTTACTGAAAGGCAACATAGACTAAAAGTGATCATCCTGAGGTCCTCCAGCTTTCTCCCCCACTTCTTTGGCCAATTCTTCTTCCTTCCTTGGTCATTCTCGTCGATCCTGGCTCTCACTGTCTTCCTTCCTCCAGTGCTTCCTTTTCTTCGGTGGTATCACAATGTCTCTCTGGTTTTAAGCAGCAACCTCCATGGTGTCTTTCACCTTGCCCTTCTCTTCAGATGTGTCCTCCCCATCATCATCACTTATGATTATCACTTCATTGCCTCTCACCTCTTTTGCATTTGGATATTCAATCAGGGGTATGAGCGCCTCTCTAGAATATCCTCCATCGCTTCTCCTCCCAATTTCCACTCAGAGTCTGCGTCTCCTGAGCTATCTCCAAAATCCGGTGCCTCCATTTTGAACGCCGTCAAGGTGATCAAGGGTTCCACATCAATGACTGGCATAATGGCGAGAACTCTTGCTATTCAGCTGCCACTTCTTCTCCAACCTTTTCGATCTCCATTTTGTTGCAAGTTTCTTCTCTCTTTTTCTCCTCCATGATCTGATGACCCTCTCCACCAGTTTTAGAGCTCTCTCATCTCTCAAGTTTGACTGAAACCTCCTCCATGACCACTTGCTTCCCTTTTATAGCCGCATCAGATGGAAGGTGAGACGCTTAGGTTACTCCAGAAGACAAAACCTCCCTCTGCTGCCTCGGAACTGTCATAAATTCACATGTATGTGTTGGAATAGATGCTCTAGAGGCAATCTAGTTTAGTATGAACTTATTTTGGCTAGAATAATCATTGTATTATTTATTGGATATTTAATATAATGAAGTCCTTAAATTTTCTCAACTGACTCAAAAGTTTTCTTTATTACAGTTTTAGCCAGCAAAGACAAGTTTTAAGAAATTGCATTGAAGCCCCTAATTTCGCAGTAATTTTATATTGGCACCAATTTGAACCCATACTCTTGGATAGTCCCTAATATATAGAAGTCAGGAACACTGCTAAACAAGAAATTTCTCAACTGACTCAAAAGTTTGCTTTCTTACAGTTTTAGCCAACAAAGACAAGTTTTAAGAATTTGCATTGAAGCCCCCAAATTTGCAGTAATTTTATATTGGCCCCAATTTGAACCCATACTCTTGGATAGTCCCTAATATATAGAATTCAGGAACACTGCTAAACAAGAAATTTTCTCAACTGACTCAAAATTTTGCTTTATTACAGTTTTAGCCAGCAAAAACAAGTTTTAAGAAATTGCATTGAAGCCTCAAATTTCACAGTAATTTTATATTGGCCCCAATTTGAACCCATACTCTTGGATAGTCCCTAATATATAGAAGTCAGGAACACTGCTAAACAAGAAATTTTCTCAACTGACTCAAAATTTTGCTTTATTACAGTTTTAGCCAGCAAAGACAAGTTTTAAGAAATTGCATTGAAGCCCCCAATTTCGCAGTAATTTTATATTGGCCCCAATTTGAACCCATACTCTTGGATAGTCCCTAATATATACAAGTCAGGAACACTGCTAAACAAGAAATTTTCTAAACTGACTCGAAATTTTCTCAACTGACTCAAAATTTTGCTTTAATACAGTTTTAGCCAGCAAAGACAAGTTTTAAGAAATTGCATTGAAGCCCCCAATTTTGCAGTAATTTTATATTGGCCCCAATTTGAACGCGTACTCTTGGATAGTCCCTAATATATAGAAGTCAGGAACACTGCTAAACAAGAAATTTTCTCAACTGACTCAAAATTTCACTTTATTATAATTTTACCCCTACAGAATTCTCAGGGTGTTACACGTGATGTTTCCTCCTCGTTCGAGTTCCACTACTCTTTTACGACGTAGTGATTTATCAGCTGGAATACAAACCCACTTCCTAATTAAACGAGAATTTTCTTTACCTTCTGCCCTGGTTTCAGCGCGGTAGACCTCTCCAAGTGAGTTGCCTATCAACTCGCCAACTTCCTCATCAATCAAGGAAAGTGGTAGTCCCAGATTTGGACCCACGCCACCACTTCGTTGAAGTTTATATCTTTCGTCCTACTGCTAAGAGGAGAAAGTTACACGTAGTGCTCTACACCGCTCACATTTTGACATGTATGATGAAAGTGATGTGAGTGGAAGAGAGAAAACATCCAAATAGGATTCTGATTTTATACAATAACCTACATGGGTAGTGGTGAACCCTAATAGGCATAGGTGTTGGTTAAAAGATGATGTACGGCACCACGTACCATGGTGATCTTGCTAAGAGACCATGGTTTTAGCAATAGAAGTTGGTCGTCAAAACCCCATGCGCCATTGGTTTTGACTCCCAACATCTGATCCCTATTCGGCAACTTAAAAATGAAAGTGTTACAAATTTGTTAGTGAACCACGTTAAATATATGTCTCGTTCTTGTTTTGCTTTCGTCGTTCTTGCTCGAATACCCCTAGTTATAACAAACTGGTATCAGAGCTCTGAAACAGGAGTTCTGTCACAACAAACTGGTATTAGAGTCGGGGTTCCAAGATCTAGGTGAAACTCAAATCTAGGGTTTCGCAATTCAGGTGGAGCAGGCTATCGGGAGTAGGGTTTCGAGATTCCGCCTAGAAAGATGTCTGGTTTGGCGATCAAGATCAATTTGTTCGTGAGAGAGAAGTAGGTACACCCACCATTTGAAGCCCCATGGAGGGGGCTATTCGAGCTCCTGTCAGAGCAATCTGGCGCGCAGGCGTGCAAGGGATCTGGCAAATCCAGCACGCATTCAGTACTGACGCGAATCTGGCGGTTCACACGCGTCAGGCGTTTTGACGATTGACGTTCAGGCGCAATCCGGCTCCCGGCGTGGAGCATCTGGCGTGTGAATTGAATCTGGTTGTGGCTCATTCGTTGCACGGACTCATTGGAGTTGGAGTAACGACATGGAGCATCTGGCGCGTGAGATTTCTGGCACGCGCATCTAATCCTGGTTCTGGCGCGCATTATGCACGAGTTTGTTCTAGCATGCGTTATTTTCTGATTTTGCAGCGTGTACCATGACACACATTGAGCTCGCATCTGGCGCGATCTGTTTCTGGCGAGCATCTGGCGCATCTGAGGCATACGGGGCTTATCGAGCATGACAATTGTGGCATTCATCATCCGTGCATCTGGTTTGGATGACATCTGGGCATTTTGTCATGGTGCATCTGTCTGGCGCAATTGGGCGCATCGGGTGCATTCGTTGCAGGAACACATCGGGTGCATTCGTTGCAGGAATACATGGTAGTTGGAGTAACGATTTGGCGATTCGGATTTCGCATCAGCTGCGAAATATATGTCGGGGGAGGCGTGCTCGTTTCTGGTTTTGGGAGACGCATCCGCTTCTGGATTGAGGAGAAGAAGCATCAGGTTCTGGTTTCGGGTTGCTGAGATGATTCAAGTCAATGTGGAGATTTGTTAAGTTTGACTTGCAATCATATTCAGCAAAGATTTGAGGCGATGGTATTTTGTTTGCTTTGGTAGCAATTATCAAAGTTATATGGAATCTTCCATGCACAGCCATGTGTTTGACTATATAAAGCACATGGTCTTGGTTTGTAGTACACAACATACACACAGTGAGTTTCGTGGGTTTCAAATTGGTAGTGCTTGAGAGATATTCTGGTGTGTGTGTGTGTTCGGTTGGGTGTTTCGGGTCGCCGGCCACGTCGTGCATTATAATTGGGTTCTCTTCTCAATAAAATATCTAGTTCTGGCCGTGGAGGTAGTTTGCAGGTTCATTACGAACTCGTTAGTGAACCACGTTAAATATCTGTCTCGTTCTTGTTTTGATTTCGTCGTTCTTGCTCGAATACATCTATTTATAACAAACTGTTATCAGAGCTTTGAATTATGATTTCTGTTACAACACTGTACATTTAAATTTTGTTGTCCCTTTATATGTCATTGGATTGAATCAAAATCAACGGTCAAGGTTTTGAATATAACTCACACTTCCAGGTTCTCCCTCTTAATACTAGCCATATGTCCATATAATTCTCGCTCTCAATTCTCAGTTGATGAGCCACCAATAAAAGCAAACACCAATCTTTTCATCATATCTTCTAATAAACATATTATCGTACCGTCTTAAGCACGTGATGTTACATACTACTGTAAAAATTTTTCACATTTTTCCTTCTTTAGAATGTTTTGATTCAAAAATAAATGGCTTAATTGCACAGGAGGTATCCATAGTTTGAAAAAACTGTGAATTTGGTACCCATTGTTTCAATTTCGGTGCTCACGGTCTCAATCTTTGAAAATCCATGCAATCAGGTATCCAACCTCAATTTCTGTCCAATTTTTTTGAAGGAATCGTATAAGAAGACTATAATAACCTCTCAATCTCACAGGTAAAGTCTGAAAATTATAATTGTTACCTTCAAATAAAAACTCTATAAAAAAATACCAGTGTTTTTTTTATTACAAATAGGTGCCCAGGTTAGAGGGTAAAGGGCTACTTGTAATTTAAAGGACACTTTAAGTTGATATATTTTTCTTTTCTATGACAATGGAAAATTTTTTAAAACAAATTGGGGTATTTTTTCTATAGAGTTATATATTTAACTGTAACAATTATAATTTTACAAACTTTATGTGTGAGATTGAGAGGGTATTAAAGGCTTCTTACACAAATTCGTCAAAAAAATTGGACTGAAGTTGGGGCTGGGTACATGATTGCATGTATTTTCAAAGTTTAGGACCGTGAACGCTGAAATTGAAACTATGGGTACCTAATCCACAATTTTTAAAAACTATGGGTACCTCCGACGCAATTTAGCCAAAATAAATTGATATCAGTAACTTTCTTTTGGGTACATAAGTGGGGCTGGCCCAAAGAGCTAAGCCCAAATAACAAAGAAAAATTATAAGAATAATCTAATATAGCCCAAACCAGACTTATCAAACTCTACTAAATTCTTACAGCCACCATCCAAATGGGTATGGGCAAGAAAGCAATGGACCGCATTTTTGTCATGTAATCAGCAACCAAGTTTGCTTCTCTATAGATTTTCTGAAGAGTAGAACTAGTGTTTGCAAGAAGCAGATAAAAGCTGTTCTGGTGACCGCGGCGAGACCGATTTCAGACGGTCGATGCCCCTCCCTTCTCTCTCACAGACGAGCTGTTTAGAAATTGTGACTTCTTCTTCCACTACTGCACCGACATATCTTATCATGACACACTCTCTACATAGATAGCAAGGGTTGGGTGTGCTTGATTCTGCATCGACTGCTAAAAACAAAGGCCAAGAGCGCGCGTAGCACGCGACATGTTTCGTAGTACTGATGTAATTGGGCTTCAAACACACTTTGGTGTAATAGATTGTATCTTTTCTGCTCAAGTTAATCCCACAATCTCATGCCACAATTCCAAAGCCCACGCTGTTCTACCACAATTCAGCTATATTGTTTTTTTTATTTTTTTTATTATTATTATTATTATTATTATTATTATTATTATTATTATTATTATTATTATTATTATTTTGTCTCGTGAATCCGTGATCTCATCCCACTGCTCGGGTTACATTAGCATATACTACCTCTGTTTCGCCTGTTTCAGCCTACTTCACTTTTTGTCACTATTTACTGGGTTACTTTCATCCGGTGATTTGATTAGCAAAACGATACAAGAATTTGGTAATCTTTGCATGGTGTTATAGAGGAAAGTTTATTCTAAAATACCATGAAAAATTTGTTAAAAAATTACATCGTTTTGGTACCCAAATCACCAAGTCAAAGTGCCTCAGTTACGGGTTAAAAAGTCAAACGCAGACGAAACAGACGAAACGGAGGTAGTACATCTCCCCGTTTTGATTAAAAAAAATATACATGTCCTGCGCTATCTAAAACCACCGAGTTTTTATATTGTTCGAAATGAGACCACCCTAGTCAGCTACCTTCATGCTTCTTGCTTTTGGTCATCATTTGTCTCCGTGCCCTATGTGACAGTGGGGATACTCACTCAAATCCCAAATATAGACCTCAAAAGACTACTCCACTCATTGCTTATGTTCTCAACATCAATACGCTTTGAATCGAGATGACAAGATCTTTTAACACAGAATTTTTGATAGCGTCAATATGAGACTTACATAAATTATATAACATTAACATTTATTGGGCCCCTAATATTGTTTCAACATGAGAGGTCCAACAAATAAATACCACCACAAAAAATAGTCTGGCGAGTTTTACGATGACATTTTCGTCAGTAAACATAAACACTCGCTGCAATAAGACAACCTCCAACGCTTCGGTATCATTTCACTGGGATCCCATGTGGGCTCCACTCCGCCTTGTAGCTCCTTCACTATTTCCTTGCTCCTGATCAAGGCATCCACTGTCTTACCCACAAACTCAAAGTGGGCATCCACGGACGCGAAAAGAGACATCCTACATCTGGGTATAATAAACAACTTCTTGGCTTCAGACAAACGCGTATCAAGTTCCGAGCTCCTGGGGCAGAAAATAAACAGACACACACAAATTAGTGAAAAAACATATAAAGGATGAAATGACGTTTAGCATGAGTAACCAAAGAGTAGATCAATTCGCACCTTAGACCATTCCTCTTTGCATTTCATGTATAATCCGTCATAGACATGAGCACCAAACTTACCCACCTTTCTTTGAAGTTGCAACCAAAATTAATCAGAAACCAAAGCCCCCACTGCTTTTGTTACAATCACACATAACGAAGCAAACAATAATAATACCTTTCGGTATACCACATCCCGCCAGTAGGTCAGGGAAGTCTCATGCTCAGTCCGGAAATTTCAATATCCATGTGCTGCGGAAAAGGGAATGAGAAGTGATGTTCTACGAATGCAAAGATAAAGAGGAAAAAGAATCCACTATATGCTAACTTCACGCAGATAAAGTACGAAAAACAACATAAGAAGAAGGAAATAAATACACTCTTGGAGATCCCGAAATATCATTGCTGGAGTAGAATACTTCGAACTCCCTATAAAAAGCCTAATTTGGTCCAGAATATCAAAGCAATCTTCCTCCGACGAGTAGAAAACCAAATCAGCCCTAGACTTGGACATGAACTGTATAAATAGATGAAGGTATTTAAGGAGTGACTTGACGTCCTTCTTGATGCTCTCGCAATATTTTCCTCTCTGCAAAAAGATTATAGATCACAATTAGATATACTTATTTTGAAACTAAAGTGAAGAGGGGAAAAACATGAGAATGTAATATTAATAATTATCACCTTCACCCAAGTGTTGTAGATCTTACTGTATGCTTCATCCAACTTGCATGAATTCATCTTCCGACTGTCAACAATCTGAGAATATGACAAAGGTCAGGTATTACTCTCTCGCAGCCAACTTGACATGATGCTCTCTAGCTACCATCGCTCTCTACAGCATACAAATTTCTAAAATATGAGCACCCCCGCGAGTTCAAGCGGGGCTCCTATGAATCAGTGATTCTGCTTGTGATCAAATAAAAATATGTATCTAACTAACCTTGAATCTAAAAATTAGCTACTTTCACAGCATATAAACATACCAGATAATAGTTTAAAATATCTTTAAGCCCTTGCTATGCACGGCGGACTTCGTATTTAAAAAAAAACTATCTTCAAGAAAAGAATTGTGTCCCCAATCAAAACTGAATTGTATTGTAGATGGTATAAAGATATAATAACTACCACAAATTTTGGTTCCAATGTTTGTTATCCAGCATTATAAGTGCATAATATATTATTGAATAAGCACTGCTCAGATTTCTTACAATTGTGCTAAATCTTCCAAAGAAAAACATACATTCCTCAAACCACCCGTAATAAAGAAGAAGAAAAAATTACCGTTTGTTATTTTTCACACCAGCAGAAGGGTGCAACAACAATAAATTTTATTCCTAATTCGATTTTAATCTATGTATTTTCTATGACATTAATTTTATAAATACATTTTATTGGACGGTTTACTCGTTTAGCTTACTGCGTTGTGATTGATAAATATTCCTATCAACAACCAACGCTGCAGAAGCGGACGATCTCCTTCTTATCAACTTTCACGACATCCTTGGGAGTTTCCTCTGCAACAGAAGTCCCAGCTTCTTTCTTCAAACCCTCATCCTTGACAATCTCTTCTTTCTTACGGAATGGTACTGCCCCCTTTGGCGTTGCCGAGCATGAGCTCTTACCAGAAAAACTCCAAGTCTCCAACCTGACAACTCATCCTCCTCTTGATACAAAATTGAAGAAACTGCGGAGAGAAGAATATGTTGCAGTGCCTAGAACTGCAACACCCAATGCTATTTATAGGACACCCCCTCCTCATGTGGCTGGTCAATGGTCATATTGATCTTCTTCAGTTTTTTTTGCTACTGTTATAATATGATTGATATTACTTTTAATGTGATTGATGAGAATAGTCATGTGTTTGACCGGATTATGTCAAAACAAAAAATTTTTAGGAAACAAAACAAATATTTCGTTCCCAAATCCTTAATTCCCCTTTTCTTGTATATCTCTCCGCACTATCCTAAGGATCACAGTCAAATGTGATTAATGAGAATGGTTATGCTTGAACGAATTATGTCAAAACAAATATTTTGTTTCCAGTTAGGTTTATGTTAATATATATATATATATATGTGGTAAGAAATTAATTATTAGTTGACGCCACATGGCACTCTCTCATTTAAACTCTAAAACCCATTCTCAAATAGTATATATAGATATGTCCCTACCACATAACAAGAAATTGGAAGTTGTTAATTTTAACATGCATTCAACATTTCATAGAAAGAAAAAACAACCAAAAGGCTCTACTAGGAAAGGAAAAGAAGAATTCATGGAGAATAATAGAGAGAGAATAATGAACCTTTTCGTAGATATGATCTCTCCAATTAGGCTGAGTCCGATCCGCGAAGTTCTGTGATGCTGCGAAAAAGCCAAAATAAATAATATTTCATTATTTTACTTCTTCAAAGAGAACTGTTTAAGAATAATGGTTCCCCAAACATCTATCGCTATGTCTTGAACATGTGGGGAACCTTTTCCCCCTATATAAATGCCTTGAATCAGGTGAAGCGATCTAAGACTAGCTCAAGAAAAGCCACAGACTAGACACGCCAGAACAAAAATTAGTTCCAGCAAAATCCTTGATTCAGATGAATTCCTAATCAACTCTCAATCTGGAAGACTTGAATAGCTTACTAGGTGGCTTTGGTAGACCCTCGTGCGGATTTCTACAAGTCTCATACTTATCCGTGGTCACAATTAATTTAATTTGCATCACCCAGTAATAGCATTTCTTCTTGGAGTGAGACCTAATGTCATCTCTGGAACTTGCGAGGAAATTCACACACTTCTTGTGCATCAACAAATCCACAGCGGAACCCTTGTTGCTCTGCAAGGGATTATACATTGTTACAAGCGGTAAAACACAATCAAACTCAATTGGAGAAATAAATATACACATATACATCACCTTATAGAAATCTGTATGCTTCTCTCTGTACACGAGATCCAACAAATGTCCTTGCTTTTCCAGGTGCACCTCTGTGTTTCCGAGGAAGAAGAAGAATCTGGTATTATCCGCGTGAAGCTGGTGATCGGTGGTTCTGAATTTTTGATGGCTTCACTCACACCTGAGAATTTATTTGTTGTTTCCTGCAAGTATATGTTTCCCGAGCCATTTGAGCTCTACCATGACTCCAAAAAGGGATGCCTCTACTTTTCTGGATACACTGACGATGATGTTTATGGAGTTCGAGATAATGTTCATGCATTTTCAACCATTTATGTACCTGAAGTTGTGAAAGTTGAGTCAAATGTAAAAGGCAATGCTGCTAAACCCAAATTTTCTACAAAGGGCATGGTATGTTGTCGAACCAAAGAGTGGATTAGTTGGAGTAGTGATGAGATTTCTTATGACTTCCGTGCGAGAGTATTAGCAATGGAGTCAAATGTAAAAGGCAATGCTGCTAAAACAAAACGACAACCACACTTTTTTACAACATAGTTGGAAAATTTCTGTCAACTTCTTAACTTATTCTTGTCTTAGCAACCTGTGATAACAGGGTTTTCACATAGATGATCATTTTTTATTTTAGTTTAGGAATATGAATGTCATGCTCTTTTGTCATTGTGACTTTGGACTTTCTTCATAGAGCATCTCCAACCATGAGGGGGGAGGGGGAGGGGGAAGGGGGAAACCGTATAAAAATACGGGCCATGTCCAACCATGAGGGGGGAGGGGGAGGGGGAGGGGGAATGTGGGGGGAGAATTTAGGCATGGGTGGGGGATGGTTAGGGTGCATTTGCCCCCTAACATCCCCCTCCCCCTCCCCCCTCCATTATAGCTAATTAATCCAATTTAGGGATATGTTAATTACACTTAATACTATTTTAATATTATAATATGCGTTTTTAGTTACTATTAATATATTTTAATTATTATTTGTATTATACAAAAATAAATATATATTTTCGATAATTGAACAAAATATTTACGAAAAATTATCATTATTTTATTTTGCTGTCAATTTGATATACTTATTATTTTTTATAATTAGCAATTATATTTTAAATAATTTATTTTAAATCATTAAATATATTTTAAAAATAAAGCTAATTAGGTGGGAGGAGGGAAATGGTTGAAGATGAGTAGTAGTTTGGGAGAGGGGGAGAGGGAGATTGGTGGGCCCGTGGGGGGAGGGGGAGGGGGAGGGGGAGGTGGGGGGAGGGGGAAATGCGACATGGTTGGAGATGCTCTTATAGATCTTATCAGTGGTTTATCAACAGTACTATTTATACTTGGCTTCACTTTTCTTGACATATTGCAGATAATTATTTTTACGGATGTCCTTCGCAGTCATTCATCATTTGGTTTGATGATCTCTTCTTGAACCGTATCTCTTCACTTGATGCCCATTTAGTATGGTGTGTACAGACTGTGAACTCGAAACCTTATTTAAGTTAGAATTGAGATTCGCGTGCGTGTGATTTGTTGTGCTGAATCCTTTTTTTGGGTATGTTTTCAACTGGAAGAATTTTGTATTTTTGTATGACTTTACTTGATACCCAATAGAGGTGTGAAAAGAAAAGTTTAGACATTAACCATCATATTTAGATGGTGAATGTATACATCTGATTAAGGAATATGTGCTTGATGGCAATGGTTTTTCTTGCATTCCTGTTTCTTAGTTCTTTTCCTTGACCTCTTGCTCTCTTGCCCTTCACGCAGCATGATAATGGGAAGGATTTATCTTCTAATGGCTCTAATGACTCTGATGAGCAAGACGAACCCAGTAAGAATGCAAGAATTATCTATTGGTTATATGTTCAGGTACACTAGCTAGTTTTACCTTCTGAGCCTTACTGGTTAATTGTATAATGCTATTCCAGGGAACACCGAACCTAAAGTTGCGATATTGAAGTCAGATGCAAAGGACAGTGCTGCTAATTCCAAATCTTCTGTGAATTCTATGGTAATTTGTGGGACTAAAGAGAGGATAATCTGGAGTATGATGATTCTAATTGCTATCTCGAGATGATTTGATGACTATTGAAGTCGCTTGTTTTCCCTACTCCGTTGTATTTATATTATTAAAATATTTGACAACTTCTCTATCTCCCTTTAACATGCCATTCATTCCAGAACCATGGTACTTATAAGTTCTAATACAATCTTTGAGTTTGTGAATTGTGATATCAAGGAAACAAGTACTGCCAAGTTGGGCTTTTATTTTATGCCCCCATTCTTACCGTCATTGGTTCAGATGTTTCCGAGCAATTTCATGTTTTGATACATCCTTAGAAGGGCATGGCTGAATTTAATGTTTTTGGTGTACTTGGCAATGCAGTGACATCTTTGTGACTAATAAATTTTTGGCATTCTTGTCTCAAATCTTTAAGGTTGAATCTGGAAAGAAGAGACCATCTGGTTCTGCCACGAAAGCACCAGCCGCTGTCAAGAAAGCAAGACAAGAAGCACCACAGAAGACAGGTAGCAACCATAGATTGTACCAGACACTTGCATTGCTCTCTCAAACACCTTCCAGGTTCCAAAACGTCAAATTTGACAATTTTTTTTTGTTTTCTTCTGCAGATAGGGAAAAGGGTAGCGGTCATGGAGCAGACTCCTAAACCCTCAAAGCATGAAGGAAAAACTCTTGATAGTTGCAACAAGTCCAAGTCCAAGCATGGCAAGAAGTAGAGAATTAGGACTTTGCTCAACTAGTATTGTATGTCTAGTTTTGGTGGTGTATAGGGCTGGTTCTGGTGTGATTATGTCGTCACGATAGGACCAAATTTTACTCGGTACTGTTATACCATATATATCCCTGCCCAGCTTTGCCATTGTGATTTAGTTATCTATCGTATAATGGAACATTTGAAGGAAACTCCTGCTTTGGTTAGTATTCTACTGAAAATTGCTCGCGCTGAGACAGAGAGGCCATGATTGAGTCTGGTATGCGATCATAACTGCTTGAGTTAACTCTTTTGGGGAGCACATTGGCTCAGGAAGTTGCTTGAGTAGATGAAGGGAAGTATGTATAGAGTGCTCTGGAAGAGGAAAAAGGCAAGATGAGCAAAGAGGGGGAATGCAGTTAGTCAGTGAGCAATGGGAGGAGAATCGTGAAGAGGGAAAATTTTCGTAATGAATTTGTTACCTGAAGTCTGTCGCTTCTTTTGCCCATTTACAAGAGTTTACCGTTTCGAGTTAACTGGTTCGAGACCTTCTGTTAGTCTCACATCTTCTCCTTGTACGCTAGTATGAGACGAAATTCATATGTGTCGGATGAATCAGAACTTCATCTAAGTCAGTTTGGAGGTAGCAGCTATATCAGCTACAACCTCCGTCCACCACAATCTTGTGGTATCATTATGGCCGCAATATCCGACATGACAATGGTAACTCAACATGGACATGGCACAATGGCTGGCCATGTGTTGGGTTGGGGGCGGGTTGGGTCGGGCCGAGCTGGGTCGGACTGGAAATTTAAAAGTGTGAACTCAAGCCTAACCCTACCCATCAATCGGGCCAATATCCGAACGCAAGCCCAACCCATTGATAACATAGAGAACTCCAAACCCATATCCAACCCGCGGGCCAAAATGATATAATTATTCATTTAAAATATAACATTGAAAATTTAAAAAATTATTACTATTATGTCAAATGCAAATATGATTGTAATTTATCATGCATCTAACACTTCGTTTGTAGCATACGTTTTGTTAGATATATGTACATATAATATAGCAAATGTAAGTAATGGGTTCGGGCTAGGCCTGGTCGAGCTTGAACCAAAATTATGAAACTCAAACCTAACCCATATATTGGTCGGGCTCAAATATTGAGCACAAGTCTAAAGCGGGCTGAAATCGGTCAAACCAAAACCCTTAAAATCTTGGGTCGGGTTAGTCGTGTTAGTTGGCCGATGGTCAGCCCTAGCACGAAGCTAACACGAAAATAAACAGATTGGCTAGGATATCAACCAGCTTAACATGAAATTATCAATCATTTGGATCTGTTTGGTTGGCAATAAAACATTTGACAACGTAAAATATAAGACGGGTAAGATGTTTTTTGAGATTTATTTTCCTTACAATTATTTTAAGGTGTTTGGTTAAAGCTTGAAAATTATTTAGTGGAAGAGATAAATATTAAAATCGTAAAATCTTTACAAACTAATTTGTTAGCTCAATGGATAAACATGATATTTATAAAAGAGGTTACAGTTTAAATTGCACAAGTTAAATTTTTATTAATTTATATTATTTAGATGGTGACGGTGGTGCTGGCGGTGGAGGAGGCGGCAGTGTGGTGTTGGTGGTGATATTTCAAGTGGCGGCGGTAGTGTTGGCAGTGGTGTGGTAACATGTGGTGGTGCTGGTGGTGGCGGAGAGGGAGCAGCTGGTGGTGGTGTGGGAGCCGCTGGTGGTGTTGGTGGTGACGGTGATGTCAAGTGGCGACTCTGATGGTGGGAGAGTTGGTCTACACAATTTCGTAAATGATTTACGAATTTCAAACTTGTAAATTTTTTTGCATCGTTTAAGCGGAATTATTTTACTTGGTAAATTATTTTAGACAGTGCCTAATTCGTTATGCCTTTTGTGTAGGTGATTATTTTCTCCTACCTTATCTAAACTTTTCAAAATTATTGAACTGAAACGTCTGAGTAGCTAAATGAAAAGAAATTAACCGAGACCGACGAGCGAGAGTATGTTCGAAATTTGAGAAAAAAATTATAAACGTAATAAAGAGTAAAGAGTCGAACTCTTACATATCTATCGAGTGTAAGTTATTTTCTGGATCTCATACAAGAAATCAAAACACCAGTAATAATATTACAGTAATTAAAATACATACCGTTTGATCCATTCATCTTCGTAGTCTTCGGATCTCCACGAATTTGGAAGAGATAGAGCACCAGATCTTCCCCTCCTACTCCCACTCTTGTTGTTTTTTGATAGGGCTAACAATCCCCCAGCTACTCTTATTTATAAGAGCTGGCTAGGGTTTTTGGGAGTGGAGAGGGGACCGGGCCTAATAATCATAAACAGTCATTGGGCCCTCCTATCAAGGAGCCCAATGACCAAACAGCCCACACCTTCATACCACACTAATAATAACACTAAGATGCACCCTGGCCCAAACACAGGATCACTAAAGTATTGGGCTCGTACCGGTGAATTTCTTGAACCACTTTCAACCCGTTTTATAAAACTGAAAGACAATTATTGGCAGCCCAAATAACTAGTTTAAAATATTTTCTTACATCGAGATGGTGGTGGTAGACCAGCTCCACTGAAGGAGTGGGTAATAAAACTTACAAACAAAAAAATTGAAAGGAAAATAGTGTATGAATTCGTAAAAGGAAACACGTCCAAGCCTTCTACAGGCAACCAAAAGAAAACTACTGCTAGAACCAACCGTCCTGGGTGCTGAACTACTGCACCTCAAACCAAACCCAAAACCTACTGGCAAACTACAAGTACTTAACTGCTTACATTGATTTGATTACATATATTTACTGAAAGGCAACATAGACTAAAAGTGATCATCCTGAGGTCCTCCAGCTTTCTCCCCCACTTCTTTGGCCAATTCTTCTTCCTTCCTTGGCCCTTCTCGTCGATCCTGGCTCTCACTGTCTTCCTTCCTCCAGAGCTTCCTTTTCTTCGGTGGTATCACAATGTCTCTCTGGTTTTAAGCAGCAACCTCCATGGTGTCTTTCACCTTGCCCTTCTCTTCAGATGTGTCCTCCCCATCATCATCACTTATGATTATCACTTCATTGCCTCTCACCTCTTTTGCATTTGGATATTCAATCAGGGGTATGAGCGCCTCTCTAGAATCTCCTCCATCGCTTCTCCTCCCAATTTCCACTCAGAGTCTGCGTCTCCTGAGCTATCTCCAAAATCCGGTGCCTCCATTTTGAACGCCGTCAAGGTGATCAAGGGTTCCACATCAATGACTGGCATAATGGCGAGAACTCTTGCTATTCAGCTGCCACTTCTTCTCCAACCTTTTCGATCTCCAATTTGTTGCAAGTTTCTTCTCTCTTTTTCTCCTCCATGATCTGATGACCCTCTCCACCAGTTGTAGAGCTCTCTCATCTCTCAAGTTTGAATGAAACCTCCTCCATGACCACTTGCTTCCCTTTTATAGCCGCATCAGATGGAAGGTGAGACGCTTAGGTTACTCCAGAAGAAAAAACCTCCCTCTGCTGCCTTGGAACTGTCATAAATTCACATGTATGTGTTGGAATAGATGCTCTAGAGGCAATCTAGTTTAGTATGAACTTATTTTGGCTAGAATATTCATTGTATTATTTATTGGATATTTAATATAATGAAGTCCTTAAATTTTCTCAACTGAATCAAAAGTTTTCTTTATTACAGTTTTAGCCAGCAAAAACAAGTTTTAAGAAATTGCATTGAAGCCCCTAATTTCGCAGTAATTTTATATTGGCACCAATTTAAACCCATACTCTTGGATAGTCCCTAATATATAGAAGTCAGGAACACTGCTAAACAAGAAATTTCTCAACTGACTCAAAAGTTTGCTTTATTACAGTTTTAGCCAACAAAGACAAGTTTTAAGAAATTGCATTGAAGCCCCCAAATTTGCAGTAATTTTATATTGGCCCCAATTTGAACACATACTCTTGGATAATCCCTAATATATAGAATTCAGGAACACTGCTAAACAAGAAATTTTCTCAACTGAATCAAAATTTTGCTTTATTACAGTTTTAGCCAGCAAAAACAAGTTTTAAGAAATTGCATTGAAGCCTCAAATTTCGCAGTAATTTTATATTGCCCCCAATTTGAACCAATACTCTTCGATAGTCCCTAATATATAGAAGCCAGGAACACTGCTAAACAAGAAATTTTCTCAACTAACTCAAAATTTTGCTTTCTTACAGTTTAGCCAACAAAGACAAGTTTTAAAAAATTGCATTGAAGCCCCCAATTTCGCAGTAATTTTATATTGGCCCCAATTTGAACCCATACTCTTGGATAGTCCCTAATATATACAAGTCAGGAACACTGCTAAACAAGAAATTTTCTCAACTGACTCAAAATTTCGCTTTAATACAGTTTTAGCCAGCAAAGACAAGTTTTAAGAAATTGCATTGAAGCCCCCAATTTTGTAGTAATTTTATATTGGTCCCAATTTGAACCCGTACTCTTGGATAGTCCCTAATATATAGAAGTCAGGAACACTGCTAAACAAGAAATTTTCTCAACTGACTCAAAATTTCACTTTATTATAATTTTACCCCTACAGAATTCTCAGGGTGTTACACTTGATGTTTCCTCCTCGTTCGAGTTCCACTACTCTTTTACGACGTAGTGATTTATCAGCTGAAATACAAACCCACTTCCTAATTAAACAAGAATTTTCTTTACCTTCTGCCCTGGTTTCAGCGCGGTAGACCTCTCCAAGTGAGTTGCCTATCAACTCGCCAACTTCCTCATCAATCAAGGAAAGTGGTAGTCCCAGATTTGGACCCACGCTACCACTTCGTTGAAGTTTATATCTTTCGTCCTACTGCTAAGAGGAGAAAGTTACACGTAGTGCTCTATACCGCTCACATTTTGACATGTATGATGAAAGTGATGTGAGTGGAAGAGAGAAAACATCCAAATAGGATTCTGATTTTTTACAATAACCTCCATGGGTAGTGGTGAACCCTAATAGGCATAGGTGTTGATTAAAAGATGATGTACGGCACCACGTGTCATGGTGATCTTGCTAAGAGACCATGGTTTTAGCAATAGAAGTTGGTCGTCAAAACCCCATGCGCCATTGGTTTTGACTCCCAACATCTGATTCCTATTCGGCAACTTAAAAATGAAAGTGTTTTACCATGTATCTATAATCTTCAGTTCTTCATTTGGGCAGCAAAGACGTTTGAATAGATCCTGCATCATCCATTCATTCACCTTCTTGTCCCCCACAAACTTTCCAACGAGATAGTTTTCAAACTTAGCTTTTGCCTGCGCACTAACCTCCTTATTGCTCTTTATTGCCCTCCCATCAATCTATGTAGCCTTCATCTTGTTCATAAACTCCTTGAGATTTATTGGCATTGAAGAGAAACATATCTCTCTTCTGAGACTCCGTTTTCATAAAAGATAAACCATTTGTTTAATGAAAGCTAATTAGTCGTAGTATTTTTAAATTAAATTGAAAAAAAATAAGATTATAAAACAAACAAAATAATCTCTCACTTGAATTGACTTGGTAATGCTAACATGCTACCAGTATATTCATGTTTCTACAATCATGTTACATAGTGAAAAATTAAATTTCACAAAAATAAAGAGTAACTTGAGAAATTGTGTGAACAATGCACCATAATTTAACAATCAACGTATAAAATGAACATCATGTATAGATCGCATTAACAGTAGACGTGAAATAAATATTTCCCTACCTTTATTGGAAGTTGAAATATTCTTTTAAGTTGGCATGGCTCAAATAATAGATATAGTCTTGCTAGTAAAATTGACAATGTTTTCTTTTTAGAATCTCAAGTGAGTTGAGAAACTAATAAATAAATGAACTTACAAATTTGGAAAAATAGTCGGAACAACTAACTATGAAGACAACTATTTAGAGATGGCGGGGAGGGGGGGGGGATGAGGGTGTAAACTGAAATGAAGGTTGAAGGGGTTTACTTATAAGGTGGCTGTCTAGGGGGTGGGGATGCTGAAATTTTCTGGAATGTTGCGGGAGGCTAGTGCAAATAATAGGGTTTGAAAATAGAAGTAGGAGGTGGCATGGATTGAACCCATGACCACTCCGTCAACCATCATGCAAAATTGCCAACTAGTCCACCTTATTTGTGATGGTTAAGACTCTTACACCTTATTTTATTCAAATCTAGAGTGTAACTAGAGTAATAAAATAATAAACAAACAGCCATGCAACTGACTGGAACCCAGGCCCACAGGAAACTGGACGCGCCACCCATCTCGGTATCATATCACCGACACAAATATCCTCATTAAGTTTCACAATAAATTAAAATAATGATATGAAACAACCAAGCAGGTGAGTCAAACTATAGACCTAGCTAAAGGTGCACATGCATCCAAACCATTATAGCACCATTATGTTGGTATGTCATTTCATTAAAAAAAAAGAATATTTACTCCTGACCAAACCTCATTCCAAAGTAGCAAAAGTTCTCGGCACTCTCCTAGAGAGAGGAAGCTAGAGAGAGTACTCCCCAGAGGAGTTTTCTTAGTCTTGCTGTAACACCCCTAATTTTCGAGCCGGTCCCAAGTGAAATATCAAGACTTTAGGGGCAAATGTGTAGATATTTTCATGTCTTTAAAGTTAGAACTTTGGAGTGTTTGCAATTTTTGGTAGTTTTTAGAATGATTTTGAAGCACTAGAAATATTTGGGGTCGTAGTGAAGTTCTCCGAAATTAAGTAGAACTTCTAATTCTAATTTGAGTACCCCAAACTTTGGAAAACTATACTTTCACCCCTCCCCTAACATGTGTCATCTCTCATGTCTAGCATAGTGGAGCACTAGACACCTCACCCATGAGAATTCAACTCTTAAGAATACCTACTGTAGATAGTGCTTTCTGAGCTGACAGATCTTGGCCACGTGGCAACCAACTAGCACACCATATTGTGCTCCACACGCACTGGATCACCAGCCGCGCTGATCCATGTGGGGGCTGCGAGACAGAGCCCTCGCAACCGTCACCGTCGAATCGCGCAATCACAGGACAAGCTGACGTCACGCCTAAAACCCTAAAGGCCAGACGGCACGACTCTAGGGGTTTTGGGTCATAATGGCACGCACGGGGGCTGAATTTACTCGTATTTGAATTGGTGCGTGGCGGCGACGCGTATGTTGGTTTCCGCGCATGGAAGTCTATCCAGCTATGAGTCTTCACGCGCAGAAAGGGGGCTAATGTAGATAGTGCTTTCTGAGCTGACATATCTTGGCCACGTGGAAACCATCTAGCACACCATATTGTGCTCCACACGCACTGGATCACCAGCCGCGCTGATCCATGTGGGGGCTGCGAGACAGAGCCCTCGCATACCACCGCACGGGACTTGTAGGGACTTTGTGGTTTGGAGGCTAGAGTAAGTCCTGTCGCGTGCGAGCCAAGCCCGCGCGCGACCTTTAGTAACTGCTTTGAGAGATTTATGGCACGAGCTCCATAAACCCGGTCAATCCGGTCAAACCCGGTCAACCCCATAACGGTTCCGGTATTCGCGCATAACGTGCTGTAAAGGTCCCTATATACGCGGACGAACGTGCGTTGTGGTTAAGCTAATTAAGCTGCCATTGATGGGCGCATTAACCACACTGCAACGGTCACATCCTCCGTTATATATAGGACGTTAACCTTTCCATACAGAGGAGGACACACTAGCCATACGCGGAAGCTCTGCCAAACCTCTGTCTCTCTCTCAGACATTACTACTGCCTTACTCTCTCCCTACACACAACCCAACTCTTCATGTGCTATTTTTGATCCTCTACTTACGGTGTACACGGAGGTCTCCCCACCGGAATCTCTTGTGCACATTTTGGTGAACCCGACGTGAACTTACCAGCAAAAGCAACCATGTCTCAGGAAGATGATGTTAGTAACAGATCGCCTTCCACCGAAGCCGCCTCAGGAGAGGAGGCCCGCCGCACTCCTACGGCCCCCGGTGACGCCCCGACGCTAGAGACCTTGGATGCTACCATCCAAAGTCAGTGAAAAGCTCTCAAAGCTCAATCTGCGCAGCTAGAACGGATCATGGCCGTCCTGGGAACGGATAGGTGAGACGCATCCGAACTAGCCAGTCCACATCGGCTTGCTTCAAACCTGAAGCAATGTTAAAGCCAGGTTATACTATCAAACTCGCAAATGAACAATGCGAAATGCAAACAGCAAACCATGACGTACCAGTTCCTTCAAGGATCTCACGAAGAGAAGGAATGCGCATTGCTGGGGTGGTTGAAGACTGTCCTCGTTCCATAGCCCTCCTGTCAGCTGCGAGCTCTAACTCCTCATAATTAGGAGGAAGAGTATAAGCCGCACCAGGTGCGATTGCAGACCCGACCTCCGAGCCCCAAAAGCTCCACGCAGGAAGAGGTGCCGCCGACTCAGTCGTCGGTGGAGGCGTAGTGGCAGCCGAAGTTGCTTGGCGAGGGACACTTTCAGATGCGGTAGCATCAACAGTACTTGTTCTTATTCCCTCAGCACCAGCATGGGCATCTTCCTCCATTAGCACAGTGTCAGCCTCGACATCATCAGAAAGTTCGATGATGTCCTCAAAGGGCCCTCCTGCATATTCAGCAGCTGCGACGGGCTTCTCGGTATGAGAACTCGGAATCGGGACATAGGACGCAGAAGGTTGACTCCTTTGCTCCAACATGGGTTCATCAGCATTGCCTGCGATACAAAATGCGATAGTATGAGGTAACCTGTATCATATGATATTTTATTATCTTTGCTAAGCTAAGAGCAAACACCTCCACACGAAGGTGGGATTGCAGTATCCTCGTCATACACTAAGGACGTGGAACCTTGCCCTACTAATGTGTCCTCATTAAGCATGCCTTTAAGATGAGCGTGACCTGGGGCGCGAAGAAACCAGTCATGATTCTGTTTTGAGTTGCTAAAGCCTAGTTTATGCATATCGTTCAAGTGATTACCTGAGGGTTCACCGCATTTGCCTACTAGCCAGCGGCGAATGTCAGCTTTTGACACACCATGCTTCAATGCACCAACAATAACGTCTCGATAAGTTACTGCGAGATTAAAGATCTCACCTTCATTGCCACCTGCGATTTCTTCAAAGTCTGCTTGGGCTTGCTCTAAGGCTGCCACATCCTCTTCGGGAGCCGCATCCTCCTCTTCTGCTTGAGGAGCCACCTCTTCGGGAAGCGCATCTTCCTCATCAGATGGACGCACTAAGTCGTCAACATGTTGCTCTTCGAGGCTCCGCTGCCTCACACGCTCGAGCTCCTCCTCTTCTCGCTGTCTTCTCCTTTCAGCAGCTTCCGCAGCTGTCTTCCTAGAGTCGGCGAGAACGTCCTCGCTTATGAGCTCGTCAGAAATACCAGAATGAGCATCCCTCTTCTGCCTCTTGGCTAAAAGGCCGCTGATGGTCTCATCATCATCATCATCTGCGAAGGAACGATGGGTTCAAAATCAAGTACAAAAGAGTTACGATAATGAGAAGGGAAACGCGATGGAGATACCTCCTGATTCTTCCTCATGTATCACATTTTCTCTTTCTTCTTCTGCATCTCCTTCTCTTGACTCCCGCCTCTCCTCTTCTTCCTCCTGGCCGAATGGAACGAAGGTCTCTACTGCGA
The DNA here is from genome assembly GCA_023055425.1 of Linanthus parryae. NCBI lineage: Eukaryota > Viridiplantae > Streptophyta > Magnoliopsida > Ericales > Polemoniaceae > Linanthus > Linanthus parryae. The sequence goes on from JALGPY010000001.1 coordinate 133,519,757, forward strand.
GCTCCTTCCGCGCTTTACTAGGCATGCGACCTTTGCCTTTGTCCTTGGCAGAAAGGGACCTCGCTGGAGGGGAAGTTGGAGCGCTTCTAGGGGAAGAAATTGTAATTCCCTTTTGCCTGGGTCTCTTCGCTCTTGGCGCGACAGTCGCTGGAGGAGACGGATCACCTCTGGGTGGAGACGAGGCCGGAGCATTGTCTATCAGCGAGTCAGCAAAAGCATTCATGACCTCGCGAATCCGAGTTTCGACCTCGGGATCCATCCTCGATGCCAGCAGGAACGACTGTCCTTGTCTTCTTGTGGTAATAATGGTGTTAACCAGCGATTTGGAACGATCACCAGATGCAAACCTCCGCACATGGCACTACAGCAAGCAGTGTAGAATAAAGATGTCAATATGCGAAAAAAAAAAAAAAAAACTTAGCGCATGCGAAAGAAGCTGCTTACCTTAGCAAAAGTCTCGATGTATCTGATGACATGCGAGTCGCCTTTCCTAACTGCGGCGATCTTTTCATCTAGAATGATGGCAGGGCACAAATGGTTCTCATGATCCAACAATGAGTAGCAACCATATTCAGACTCGTCCAGACTGCAATTGGGGCGAAACGGAAAAGAGTTTCTTCTGATCACAGGAGCTCTGCTTGGCTGGGGGGCCGACTGCGTCTCAAATCTCGTCTGCTGAGCGTTCCAGTATGCGAGCCAGTTCTTGGAACAACCGCCTTCACGGTTGCCTGCAGGTTGCTCAAAGGGAAGATTGCTCATGAAGACTGTCTTGCACTCCTTTGTCAACAAGCGCTTATAGCAGCCTCTGATAATAGACTGTGGCCAGATTGATGGTGCCACTGCATCAAAGCCGAACAGGGGAGAAACGCGAGTGGGGTCAACATCCACGGTAATCCTCTCATACCTCGGCGCGAGCTCACGAATATGCTCTGCGAGAGCCGGAAGGGAACCTCGCAGGCACCAGCAAAAGAATTCGCGATAGCGCTCATGGAAATGCTCTCCATCTTCGAAGAGGAGCTCTTCCGAGAAGATAACACCCTTAGAAGGGTACAGCTTTGGAAAGCATCGCACGTTTTCAATGCGCATGGCATAGGGCCTGGCTATGAACTCTCGCCGATTATCGCATATCAAACTCCAGACGCACTTGGTATTGTTTGTTCCAAACTATCTTGCAGCTCTGCCGCTGTTGCGCTCCTCCACCGCGCCTGGGGGACACCACTTGTTGGGCTTAGAAGCAGTTGGGGCATAGGAAGGCCATCGCTCGAAGACCCACATCGTCAAGAAGGCAATATTGACAAAAGTCAGTATGTCGAGACGGCCACGCGATTCTTTCATGGCCACAACCAGCTGATCCAGTCTGTAGTACAGCGTGCCCAAGACCAAGGGTCCGAGTGCGACTTTCTGGCCAAGGGCCAGTTTCACAGCAAGCGGCAGAACGTGATAAAAGACCCCATCGTGCGGGTGACCATCGATTAAGTACCTCGACAGCCAGGCACAGAGGAAAGCACAAAGGGTCAAGTGATAGCCTTTACCCTCCACGTAGTTCTTGGCCTCTGGGTCTTGACTCAGAAGTTTCTTGGTGATGCTGCTGTTCGCGTAATCACGGAAGAAGTACTGTACCCATTTGTTCCATGTATTCTTCGCAGAGGTGTCAACCAGTTGCCAGTCAGGAAGGGCTTTGGTAGTGGTCCACCGGGTGGAGATTTTCTTTACCTCTGACAAGCACTCCTCCATCTGCGTGTACAAAGCGATCTCCGCATCCGTCCTCAAGGGACTCAAATGGTCCACCTCACCCATGGGAGACAGCTCGTACAACATGTGCACGTCCTCGAGTGTGGGGGCAGCCTCGAACTCAGCAAAGTGAAAAGTGTGAGTCGCAGGCGAGTAGCGGGAAAGAAGGTTTAGAAGCATGGACTGGTCCAGCTTCACGGCAGCACCCTTCATAGCACGAACGACGAAGTATACGCCGGCCTCATTAAGAGTCACAGCATGATTGGTCAACACATGGTCAATCCACTCATCCATGTAGTCCAATTTCTGGACAAAAGCTTGGGTGGAAATCGCAGCATACGGGAAGTACTCATTTTCGATTCCCAATCGAACCACGTCCTCGGAGCCAATCAAATCAAGCAAGGCTGAGTTAACTGGAGGAGTTAATGTTAGCAATCCCTCATTGGGGAAAGAAGCAGGTAGTTTCTTTGCCTTAACCCTCGCGTGGTAGAAGTCTTTGCCACCCAGATAGGGGGCTTTTCGCCATAGAGCTTGCGGAAGATCAGGTATTTCTTCGTCCTCCTTGGTGGGTCTAGTTCCTTTTGTCTTTGCCATTCCTGCGGAAAAGCAAGAAAAAAAGGGGGAGAAATATGCCACACTTCAGTTTGAATTTCGAGATTCAAGATCTATGGGAAGAAAGATGAACAGTTTCTGGTATCAATTTCAGAAATTAGGGATTGGAATTGTTTGCATTATCAGAGATTTCAAAAACCCTACATTCAAGGTCTTTATCATCGGAGGATTAAATCAAGATTGGATTCAAATATTGTGAGTCCCTTCACAAGTTTTTCAGCAGATAATGGGTTTGCAGATCCAACGCAGTTCAAAGCATATACTAGCATCTTAAATCGAAATTGAACAAGGCCAACCTTATTTCTGTGAAGCCTGCTTGGATACAGACAGTTGAAGAAGACGATTTGCAATTCTGAACTGGTGATTGATTATCTGAATCTGCTCTCGAAGGCTTCCGGGTATCATTCACTTTAAGATAAAGAAGTGATTCTTTGCAACAATGGAGAGTACAAAGTATTTATCCAAAAACAATGAAGGGTTGCGTCCTTTCAGTAGTCGAATCGCAACCGTCACCGTCGAATCGCGCAATCACAGGACAAGCTGACGTCACGCCTAAAACCCTAAAGGCCAGACGGCACGACTCTAGGGGTTTTGGGTCATAATGGCACGCACGGGGGCTGAATTTACTCGTATTTGAATTGGTGCGTGGCGGCGACGCGTATGTTGGTTTCCGCGCATGGAAGTCTATCCAGCTATGAGTCTTCACGCGCAGAAAGGGGGCTAATGTAGATAGTGCTTTCTGAGCTGACATATCTTGGCCACGTGGAAACCATCTAGCACACCATATTGTGCTCCACACGCACTGGATCACCAGCCGCGCTGATCCATGTGGGGGCTGCGAGACAGAGCCCTCGCATACCACCGCACGGGACTTGTAGGGACTTTGTGGTTTGGAGGCTAGAGTAAGTCCTGTCGCGTGCGAGCCAAGCCCGCGCGCGACCTTTAGTAACTGCTTTGAGAGATTTATGGCACGAGCTCCATAAACCCGGTCAATCCGGTCAAACCCGGTCAACCCCATAACGGTTCCGGTATTCGCGCATAACGTGCTGTAACGGTCCCTATATACGCGGACGAACGTGCCGTTGTGGTTAAGCTAATTAAGCCGCCATTGATGGGCGCATTAACCACACTGCAACGGTCACATCCTCCGTTATATATAGGACGTTAACCTTTCCATACAGAGGAGGACACACTAGCCATACGCGGAAGCTCTGCCAAACCTCTGTCTCTCTCTCAGACATTACTACTGCCTTACTCTCTCCCTACACACAACCCAACTCTTCCTGTGCTATTTCTGATCCTCTACTTACGGTGTACACGGAGGTCTCCCCGCCGGAATCTCTTGTGCACACCTACCCAACCTATACAAATTGTGCATTGAACCAAAACAACTCAACTTTTCTCCAAAATTTCTCAAGAACACCTCAAATGGTCTGCATCTTCTTCCTCCTCAAGCTCTCATCATCGAATATCCCTCCATTTCTCTACTCTCTCCAAGTTGCTGCTGCTGGAGATCCTACTTGATATGGGGAGCAAAACCCATCTCTCAATTGCTCAAACCATTCGGTGTTTAGTTCAAAAAAAATGTATAAGAGCATTCAAGAACCCTAGCTCGATTTTTTGTTTATTTCTTCCTCCTCGTTGCAACCTAGAACAATTAACCCACATATTCTTTCTCTTGATGTCGAAGCGAACACGGGAAGCATAAGCATGGCCCTCAACTCGCCGAATTGTGCTCCAGCCAGCGCGCTTGGCCGAACCCCGCCACCGCCAAACCTCCATGGACGACGGGAAATGGTAACTCCCTCATTTCTCCACCAAATTCGATGTTCTTTACATCAATGTGATCCCCATGACTTGAGGAATGCATTAGAAGCGTCTAAACCTGCCGAGAATTCGTTTATAATCGAATTTGATTTCATGTTTCACACACTTAGTTCGTTTTTCCGACATGCATAGCTTCTTCTATTCGCGGGCTTGTATCTCCATAGTTACTCACTCAAATCACCCAAGCTTTAGATTTCTATAATTCTGAGATGATTGGCTACAACTTTCGTGTTTTAACTTTCTTCAATTTCGGTCTCTAACCTACCTAAAAATCGAGTTGAAGTTGCTTCATGTGGTTGTCGTTCATCAACAAAACCCTGGATATTTCTAAGTATTGAAATCCTAGTTTTTCACCCAACTTTTAATCTCCGCATCTCTCTAGTTTTTAACCAAATCTTGTGTGGTTGGGTGTTCTGGAAGCCTGGGAACACCCTCTACAACTTTCATGAAGATGTCAAGTTCCAAATCAATATCTAAGTGTGTCTAAATCTGAGCTAAAGTCAAGGGAAAGCGTATTTCATGAGATGTGTTCTTGAGTTCTTAAAATTCTGCATTTCTTGTCAACTTTGGACTTTTGTATCTTCCTTGTTTTAAATCAGTTTTGTGTGATTCTTGGCTTTCTAGAAATCTTAAACTTATCTCTACATCTTTCATTTGAACTTCTTGAGCTAATTTCCACTCTAAATGACCTGAATCTATGCTCAAAGTTGAGGGAAAATGTTGTGTTCTTGAGCTGTTTATGGCTGTATTTTTCTGAGTATAGAATTATGTGTTGAAGTACCCATTTTCTGACATTTAAACTTCCTTAGCACTTAATCAAATATTGTTTTTCTTCCTCCTATATGAAGTTGGTTCATAATACTTCATTTTATTGTCACTGTGTCATCTTCAAATTCGTACCGAATTTCTCCTAAGTGAAGCCTAAAGTTGCTACTTAAACTTGATAAAACTCATGATTTTTTTAATAAAACACGATTCTTTTACCCATTTTTACAAGTCATATCTTGAGAAATATCTCGAGTTCTTGGGATGTCAAATATGTTCCAGATTCCTTGAAATACCATCTCCAGGACCGTGCTTTCGCATTTTCAAATGTCCTCCTCACTTCATCAGAAATCAGCTGCGAAGTTGACTATATTAGTTGATTTTCCTCTATATTTGACTTTTGAATTCGACATTCTAAATGAAATTTCTAGCCTTAGCGTTTTCTCAAGAAACTTGTTCGTATTCATATTTTGAGTATAAATATCAAGTTTGACCATGTTTGACTTTTCAAAACCCTAGTTTGACTGATCTTGATCGGAGGGGCAAATTAATAATTTCACTTAAGCATTGAATTGAGATCAAGTTAATAACTTGGATTTTTTCAGCATGTCTTGTATGATATTTGGAATACTCGTATGTCATTCTGAGCTACGAATGACCAAGTGAACATTCGGGGGCCTTTTTACAGTTTTACTAAACTTTAGGGGCCTAAGTATAATTTTATTAAAAGTTATATATTTCAATGCTAAGTTCATTTGGGAGATTAAGGATTCATTTTTTCATATTGTTGGACCAATATGAGTATAATTTGGGGTCAAGGCATAATCTGAGATTGTACTGGACATTTTTGCGTTTTGGTCAGTTCGCTTGCATGACCTGCATTTTATTACATTCTTGAATACAACCTCATATAGAGGATATATGCTAATAGGCTGTATACTTTACTTGTTTATATCCAGCCGGTGTTGAGGACCATTCCGTAATAGACGTGTGTGTTCGTATTGCCGCTTTGACCGTGTGACCCGGATTCATATGTGACGAGCGTTGTAGGAGTGCTAGATTTGCTTTTTGCCTTTCTTGGCTCAGTGGTAAGTACATATGTGCGACTCTTATTTATCAAAATGCGAGTATTTGTGTGATGTCTCGAATGAATGTTTTATTTTTTGAAAAAGTATCAAAAGCATGATTTATACTCATAATTTGTTTGGATGTATATATTGAATCTTCTTTATAACTCTTGAAAGTTTATTTGTGATAAGTTGATATTATGATTTTTGTAATGGGAAAGAAAAGAATTAAAAACTTGTAATAGTTTTAGGACGATGTACAAAGTTGTGTTTATTTATGGCTCCTGCCGGTGGCGCCAAGCGATCCTCCTGTTACTTATGGCTACAACCATTGAAGCAATGCTTCATATTATAGGATAGAACTTGAATGTTCACAAATACGCCACCGAGGAGCCATACCAAGGTATTGCGGCCAAGGGGTTTGTAGAGCTATAGAGTGCTACTAATACTTGTAAGGGTCACTACGGTATATGGGTCAGTTGTTCCAAAATCCCCAACCTGTTAGTTTACAAAAAAAAAAAAAAAAAATCTTATGTGTTGTTTCAACTCATGCTGGTGTGCCACTTGTTGCTTTACATGTCGTAGTGTGTATTTACTCTGTTTTTACTGATTGTTTTCAAACTGTAGTGTCTGCGTTTGTTATTTCAAAACCCCCACAGGTTTACCGAGCTAGGGATGGAAGCGCTTCACGAGGCATATGCGATAAACATATATAGGTCACGTAGTCTTTGACAACACTTAGATTGTAAACATGATACTAATGTGTTTGTATTTAACTTATACAAATGAAGTTCATTATATCAAACCAATGTAATTGTTAAATCTTCAATGTTATTCTACTTTTGGTTATCGATTGTCGCATTAACCCTGAACCGAGATCCCGGGCATGTTTCACTTGCTCCCTAACAATTTTTATTTCCTCTTATTCGTTCTCCTCTACAGCTTCACATCGCCGTTAAATCCGGGCTCCTGGTCTTCACTGGATCTCGTCGTCGGGCTCGCCGTCGCCGCCTCTCTTTGTGGCGGCGAGACCTCAAATATTTTTATTCTTCTTGTCTTTTAAGCAGATCCGGCGCAAAGATGCTCACCATCGGAGGATTGGCGCTGTTTATCCGGCTTGGGGTTTTCGGGGGCAAACATGTTTTGTTTGGCTCCTCTTCTTGTGGCACTCGTGACCCTTCTTCCCCCTTCGCGGCATACTCGTCGGCCTCCTCTTGATAGGCCGATTGGTTTCCATATCTTGTTTTTTAGTGTCTTTCTTAGGGTTTATTTTAGATTGTTGTATTGTTTCTTGGTTTCCCCTTCCGTCTTTCCCATCTGATGTCACGAAGTCTCTAGATATATTATGTTGTCATTTTGATGGGGTCAAAGTTCACTGCTTAAGGAAGGACGAGATGTGTTACAATAGTCGAATCTCTCTACTTTGAAGCCCTCTTCGAGTTTCTCCAGATGATTTTTTCAATGGTGGGGGTTGCTGCCAGAGTTCTTATTTTCCCGTGGTCGGAATTGCTTTGGGTTACTCTCTCCGGCGGTCCTCCTTTTCTCAATTTCTGGGAGCTCGTGCCAGCATGTAGAAGCTTTAATGAAGACCTATTTTCAACTTGCATTGGGAATATCTACTGCTGTTTCTTTAAGTTTTTTATTTTTGCTCTCCATGGAGCACTCTCTTCAGAGTTGGTGGACGGTATATGTTTTCTCATCCTGTATTGGTTGTGATAGCCTTTTTTTTTAATGAAATCTACCGTTTTTTGAAAAAAAAACTCAAGCTTAAGTAAGATGCTCACTTCATTTTTTTTCTATTTCAATATATGGATGAAATCAGCCCGCTCCTACACTACTCAGCAGAGATGCTCTCGGCAACGAACAGTGAGACCATTGATAGAGATTATTCGGCTGAAGAGGTACATCGAGCACTTTTTCAGATGGGGCCTGATAAGGCCCCGTGAATGGACGGATTTACAGCGGGTTTTTACCAGAAACATTGGGAGATTGTGGGTGATGACGTCACAAAGGTTTGTCTTGGTATCCTTAATGAGGGTCTTAGTGTTGAATCTTTTAATTCTACTATTATTCCTCTCATCCCGAAGACAAAGCAACCTCGGAAAGCTAGTGATTTCAGACCAATCAGCCTCTGTAATGTGATATATAAGATTGTTTCTAAAGCGGTAGCAAACCGACTTAAGACTGTTTTGCAGGGTCTCATAGCAGAGAACCAGAGTGCCTTTGTCCCAGGGCACTTGATCACTGATAACATTCTCACAGCCTTCGAAGTGATTCATTCTTTGAAGACGAGGAAGAAAGGGAAAGAAGGCAGCCTAGCCTTAAAAGTTGACATGAGCAAGGCTTATGACATAGTGGAATGGAAGTTCTTAAAGGAGGCTATGTTCCATATGGGTTTCGGCCCACGCTTTATCTCGATGGTCATGAACTGTGTAACTACTGTTTCGTACAGTTTCACTAGTAATGGAACAGTTATGGGGCATGTTACTCCTGAAAGAGGGTTGAGACAGGGGTGCCCTCTTTCCCCCTATCTCTTCCTTCTCTGCAGTGAGTTACTATCTAGATCTGTTTCCGCAGCAGTGGAAGAAGGAGTGATCGATGGTGTAACTGCATCTAGGGGAGGGCCGGTGGTCTCCCATTTGTTTTTTGCTGATGATAGTCTCTTCTTTATGCAGGCTAATAGAGAAAACGTGGCAAATCTTCTTGACATTATTGATGCATATGGCAGGGCCTCGGGACATCAACTAAACCTCTCCAAATCTGCCATTGTATTTTTTTCCAACAGTCCAGATAATGTCAAAAAGGAGATTCTAGAACAGTGCGGTGTGGCTGAGGTAGATCAGTACGATAAATACTTGGGGCTCCCTACTACCATGGGAAGGAAGAAAGCAATCACGTTCGCACATTTGATTGATAGATTGATGGCAAAACTCAAAGGATGGAAGGAGTGTACGATGTCACCAGGTGGTAAGGAAGTTCTTATTCGAGCCGTTGCCCAAGCTATTCCCACATATGCGATGTCTTGCTTCAAATTACCGGATAGTGTTTGTGATCGCATGGAACAACTTATTAGACAGTTTTGGTGGTGCAATTCCGAGAATAGAAGGGGAATCAACTGGATCAAGTGGGAGCGTCTTAAACTTGAGAAAGAGCAAGGAGGCCTAGCTTTTAAGACCTTAAATTGTTCAATGATGCTATGCTAGCAAAGCAAAATTGGAGAATCATTCGGGATCCAAACTCTCTTCTTAGCAGGGTACTGAAGGCAAAGTATTACAAAAACAAAGATTTCTTGCAGGTGGATTTAGGCAATGGCCCTTCGTATGCTTGGAGGAGTATTCTTATTGGAAGGAAGTTGTTGAACTCTGGTTTGTGATGGAGAGTGGGTGATGGAAAAAACATCCGGATTTCGGATAAATGGATCCCACGGGAACCGTCTTTCAAACTATATGTTCAACCAACAGATCAAGAGCTCAAAGTTGCTAACTTTATTGATGGGAACAAAAACTGGAAGATATAAGCTTTAAAGGAGGTCCTAGCCCCAGTAGATGTGGAGGATGTTAAAAGAATTCCGATTCCGGCGAATCAGTGCGAAGACAAACTTATATGGCATTTTTCGGATTTGGGTCAATATACGGTGAAGTCGGGTTATTTCCTTGCTCGAAGGAATAAATCTAGTCTTGTAGCAGAGGGCCCTTCGGATACTTCGAAGAGAGCGTTGAGGAAGGTGTGGAATATCAAAGTTCCCCCTAAAGTGCAACACCATCTTTGGCGTAGCTTGAATAACGATATTCCCACCGTGAATAATCTTAGAAGAAGAACAATAGATGTCTCCAATCTGTGCCTTGCTTGTGGACAGAGAGGGGAATCAATCTATCATGTGTTCGGTTCGTGTAGAACGGCTCAGAAAGTGTGGGATTTGGTAGAACACGGTGCTTTCTTAAAGCAACAGATGAGGAACTTTACGACCTGGGTTTTGCATTGGCTGGAGCTGCTGAGTCCCGAAGAACTTGCCCCCATGGCGGTTACAATTTGGTGGCTGTGGAAAGCCCGAAACAGCGCCATCTTCAACAACAAATTGCTCCATCCGAATCTGATTTATGGGAAGATTCTCCAATCACTGGATGAGTTCGGTGGTGTATCAAGCCAGCAAAAGAAGTCAGGGGGAGTACAAAAGACGAAACAGAAGTGGTCGCCGCCTTCCACGGATGGTCTGACAGCAAATTTCGATGGGGCATAGAGTGAACTTACCAGAAAATCCGGCATTGGTGTGATTATCAGGGACAATTTTGGGGCAGTGGTGAGAGGTGCTTCCCAAGCGGTTGTGTGCGGTTTGTCGGCAAAGCATCTGGAGGCGTTAGCTGCTCAAGAAGCCATTAATTTGGCCCTTCAACGAAATTGCCAGAGACTGGAACTGGAAGGTAATGCTAAACTTATTATTGACCAGATTGATAAAGCGAGAAGAGGAGAAAAGGTCGAGGATCTCTCGGAAGTGGGCGTCATAGTAGAAGACATCGTAGAGAAGAGTCGAAGAATCCCAGAATTTAGAGTAGTGTTTAGCCCACGATCCAGAAACTCGGTAGCACACTGTTTAGTTTCCCATGCCAAAGATGAGTTTGTCTCCATCTATTTTGCAAACCATAACATTCCTAGTTGGCTCAAACACTGTATCCAACAGGAATCCGCCTTTGTAAGCCCTTCTGGCTGAGTTTGCTAATGGATTTTCCTTTCTAAAAAAAAATCGTATACACCACAGGAAATACAATTCATAAAATTAAGATACTTCCATTTATCATTCAAATATGTAAAGTAGCTAAAACATATACCGATTATAAATCCATTACATAAACAATATTTTAACTACAAAAATATAGATATATAACTCACACTTAAAAACAACAATTACCTACATTTTCTCAAAAATATACAATTACCTACATTTAAAATATTCCTAAAAATATGGGTTATTACATCGATTGCTTGGTGTCTGAGAAGAGTGAACACATATTCACTAGACGCAAATACTTATTGTTTTATTAGAATTTCAAAAGGTGATCAACAAACTGCTACAGCAGTAACTCACTAATCGATTAACGCAATAGTATTACATTAATGATACTTTTCTACAAGATTAAATTAGTCATAATGTGTGTGATTGGATTTATATCTCTATTAAAGATAATTGAGTGATATTATGATATATTTGTATATATCTACGTGTGGCTGCAGAGTGTCACTTTGATGTACAACACTCCATTTCATCAATATTAGTCTATTATTACTGTACTATATAAGACTTTCCAAGTTCCTCAAAAAAGAAAATATTAGACTTTCCAAGTTTTTTTTTTGGGGCCAACCTCTTATCTAACCCACATTTTTTTGCTAACCAAACCCGTACTTATACCAAATGAAAATTTCTTGCTCTGCACTAAATCGTCCACCACTATGTTGTGGTATCATCATGGCCGAAATATCCTACATGGTAATTTGACATGGACATGGCACAAAGCTTACAAAGCTAGCACGAATATAAACAGATTGCTTTCTAGTCAACCAACTTAATAGTTCTGTAAAACGGTTCAACCCTAAACGTCCCGATTGACCATAAACCACAAATATTGGTTCGATCCAGTCCTGGTTAGCCCTCAGCTGTTACGGTTACAGGCTGATTAATATTTCCAGAAACCTCTAATCGGCCCGAACCGAACCTCTTTAACCCGGTCTGTTCGGTTCGCTTCGGTTCATGATCGCTTTCTTTTTTAGGAGGCATTTTAACAGTAAACACAAATCATACAAAGTTTACACAGTTTGAGGATAGTTTAGATGCTACAAGTATTAGATGAAGGCCTTCTGATCCAGTTCTTCTCCGGCCCAGAAGCCAGTTTTTCTCAGAGCCCACTGTCTCATCAAGCCAGAAGCTAGGCCCATGTTTCCACTTCAGCCCAAGACGTGCGTTGTAGTTTCTCCTACTTACCAAGGGCTTCTTAGTCTTTTTCCCTTTGGTGTAAACCCTACATATTCTGATCCGTTGGATCCACCCGTTACATTAGATCCGTTGTATAGGGACTATATATACTACTCTATTCTCTGTATTAGCATTAATGTTGGTTAATGATGTACATCTTCCTCCTTATCTTCTTCATCTTCGTTTTACTGTACTTGCTTAATCACAGAGAAACCCTAACTGGTTCATAGTCCCCTGTTTAGGCGAGGTAACTGCTCAACATCCAATGGTGATCCCACCACAACCTCCCTCCCCCCCCCCCCCCATTTCTAACTCTGCTCCTGGGGGTCACCCGATGCAGACCAGAAGTAAATCTGGCATGTCAAAGAAAAAATCTCCATTTAGTGCTACTTCTTCTATACATTCTGGTTTTAAAGTTTCTCAAACTCGCACACAACACTTAGTGATCCTACTTTTTTTTCAAAGGCTATTAAGTACTCACAGTGGCGAAATGCCATGGCTGATTAGTATTGTAGTCTCTTAAAGCAAAAGACTTGGTGTTAGGTTCCTCCACCAAATGCATAATACAATAGGGAATAAATGGGGGTTTAAGACTAAATTCAATCTAAATGGGTCTGTTTCTCGATATAAGGCTCGCTTAGCCGCAAAAGGGTTTCATCAAACTCCCGGCGTTGACTATGACCAGAACATTAGTCCCGTTTCCAAACACGCCACTCTTCGCTGCATTTTAGCCATGACAATCACTTTTTCATGGCCTTTGCAGCAACTAGACGTTAAAAATGCATTCTTGCATGGCACTCTTCGTGAAAGCGTTTACATGAAACAACCCCCTGAATTTCTTGACCCTAAATTTCCGAAACATGTTTGCAAACTTAACAAGTCGATATACGGTTTAAAACAAGCCCCACGGGGTTGGTTTGAGCGCTTTACACATTATTAGCTCAATTTAAGCTTTGTTGCTTGTTTAGCTGATTCGTCTTTATTTATCCGTCGCCTTAATGGCAAAATCACAGTTTACTTCATTATGTTGACGACATAACTGTCACCGGTGATGATTCCACCTACATTACTACTGTTTCCCAATTAAGTTCTGAATTTAAGATGACCAATTTGGGTCCCCTTACTTATTTTTTGGGACTCCAAGTTGTTCGCAACAACAGTGGCATTTTTATTCACCATCAGAAGTATATTCGTGACATATTAACTCGGTTTAACATGTCCACATGTAAACCTTGTCCCACACCATTTTAACTTGGTGTGAAATTTCATGTTCTTCAAGGAGAACCCTTGTCTGACCCAACTATTTTCAGGCAACTTTTGGGGGCTCTCCAATAGTTAACATTTAGCCGTCCTGATATTGCCTTTGCCGTAAACCACTTATGCCAATTCATGCATTGTCCTACTCAATTACATTTAAGTGGGGGCAAAGGGAATTTTACGATATCTTCAGGGTACTCAAACTCGTGGTTTACTTTGTCAGCGAGGTCATTTACCTTTTCAAATCTTTACAGACGCTGATTGGGCCGGCAATCCCACTGATCATCGTAGTACCACTGGCCTTATTATTTTTTTTGGCCCAAATCATTTCATTTTAATGAACTTGGTTTCTTTATTCATGATCCTTCTTTTTTATGGACGGATAATCAGTCGGCCTTAGCCATGACTGCTAATCCGCTTTTCCACCGTGTCCCACTCCTCGAATGAAGCGGAGTATCGCGCTTTAGCCACCGCAGCTGTAAACACAGCTTGGTTTCGTCTTCTTTTTAATGAACTTGGTTTCTTTATTCATGATCCTCTTTTTTATGGACGGATAATCAGTCGGCCTTAGCCATGACTGCTAATCCGCTTTTCCACGCCCGCACAAAACATATTGAACTTGACTATCATTATGTTCGCGAGCAAGCTATACTCAAACAACTAAATATTTCCTTTGTTCCGAGTGCAGATAATACTGCAGACACCTTCACTAAGTCGATGCCTTCTCCACAGTTTGAAGCCTTGAAGAATAAACTAATTGTCCAAAATCTCACATTAGTTTAAGGGGGGTATTAGATGAAGGCCTTCTGATCCAGTTCTTCTCCAGCCCAGAAGTCAGAAGCTCAGAGCCCACTGTCTCACCAAGCCCAGAAGCTAGGCCCATGTTTCCACTTCACCCCTAAGACGTGCTTTGCAGTTTCTACTACTTATCAAGGGCTTCTTAGTATTTTTCCCTTTGGTGTAAACCCTACTTATTCTGATCCGTTGGATCCACCCGTTACATTAGATCCGTTGTATATGGACTATATGTACTGCTCTATTATCTGTATTAGCATTAATGTTGGTTAATGACAGAGAAACCCTAGCTGGTTCTCTTTCAACAAGGTCCTAACACCTGCAACCAAACTTCATAAAATGCATTGAAGGCAAGAACTAGAGGTTAAAAGTTGTTGAGAGCGAAAGAAGCGACTGGCCACACCTAAAAATCTACTAGGACCGTTGCTGATTGTGGGCTTGTTGTGAAGGGAACTCGGTCAATAAATGTGCCGAGAGATGGCTTGTTGTGATTCGATAAGAAGGATGATCAAGACATCCGATTGTGTTGAATTCAAGCTAAACCAAAGATGCCAGCAAGCCAGAGGCAAAATCGAAACAATCACAAGTTTCGTTGTGAGGAAAGTGTGCTTGCACAACTACAGGCGTGAGAAAGCAGCACAATCATACAAAAATTAGAAAATAAAGCCTTCATAAAAGAAACTATAACGTCACTGCGACTTTGATCAAAAAGAGAAGTTGAAGCTAGCGGATTAGGTAAGAACAGAAGGTAGGACAACCCCCCCCCCCCCCCTCGAAGATAACTGAAAGAATGATGTAATTCGAAGGGGGGACGCAACTCGGCTCGTAGCAAGTATTTGTACTCTTATTTAAAATATTAATTAACATTAAATATCAATAAAGTTACTAAAAGCCTTCTAGCTCAGTTGGTGAAGCACTCCAAGCTTAAACTTCAGCCATGGGGGTTTAGCATAAGGAGGGTCGAACCTTTGGTAGTATGATTTTAAACCAAGAACTTTACCAACTACATTGGACGCACTTTTGATATGAACTGGGGCACTTTAATATTTGTACGGGGTACGGTTAATCTTTTATATACAAATTAGGGGGTATCTAGTCTTTTTGGAAAATGTTGGGGGGGGGGGGGGGTACATGGCTCCGCCGCTGATGTAAACTTTAGGGGACAAAGAAACTAGTTGTTCGAACTATAAAAGACTGTTCAATGTCTCGACGGTTTCAGCCAAGGTTGTCAAACCCGCGGGTTGACATGCGGGTTTAACGATTTTTCGAGCTTACATGGTTAATCGGGTTGACCCGCGCGGCTGACTAAACCGCAGCAAATCCGTGCAAACCGAGTCAACTCATTGTGAAAATAATGTAGCTTTATTATGTTTTAGATTTGTAGTGCACGAAAAAATGAGGGTATATAGCCACCCACCTTGAAACAAAGGTGAACCATTAGAATTATCACAAGAATAAGATAAAAACTATAACGACCATTATCGAATCAACCACACGGATGACTGCGTAAATATCAAATGGAATACACTAATTAACATTAGATGCAAGTTTCTTTTTCATATTTTGAGGGACTTATTTAAGATATTGTGTATAGAATTTAGCTTAGTAAATTTTAGTTACACCCTTACTTCAAGTAAGTGGCTCGATGCAAGGAAGGAATATAAGTGAATATATAAATAAATAAATAAATAAATAAATAAATAAATTGGGCTTAATTCTAACACGTATAAATTTAAGCTTGTAACATTTAAACAATTTTATATACATAAATACAAATGTAGCATTCAATCATTAAAAGTTCAAAAATTCAACTTTTCATAGGTGAAAAGTCATGTGTACGGAAAAAATTTAAGATTTGAAGTAAAATGTGACCCGGACGAGTCTCGGGTCACGAGTCGAGTATACCCACCATCTACTGGTTTATGCTGACCCACAGGTTTGAAAACCTTGATTCCGACCTATCATCATCATAACTGCTCCGGAGATTGTTGGGGTTACAGTCTCCAAATACCCAGGTTTAAAGAGCAATTTGAAACTGATTGATATTAGTTAAGGATTTAAGGGGTTACCGAAGAGATGGTCCACCAGTTTAGGAACCTTTGCTGTAGATTCCTAATCCATGCCAAGCTTTCGTTTCCCCACTGAACTAGTTCAATCCGAAAACAAGAAGTGACAACTAAAGAGCGTAGATAAATCCTTACGCAAATTCTTCGCGAGTGTTGAACCATGTCGTTTGGAGCTGTTGACTCCGAATCAACGGGTTTGATTCTTTACTCTCCTCAATTCAACAACTACAAGCTTCATGCTTCTTTCTTTTGGTCATTTATCTCTATCCGCTATGTGATGCACGATGATTTTCACTCAAATCACATTCTCAAAGACTACTCGCGACATCAATACACTTTCTCATTTTTCAATAGCTTGACAAGTTACAATAAGCAATGTTTGCTCCCACAGTTTGCATGGAGATGACAAGATGTCTTAACACAGAATTTTGGATAGCGTCAGCAATAATAAATAATACACATAACATTAACATTAATGGGTCATTCGTTGCCCTCTAATATCGTCTCAACATGGGAGGACCGTTAAATAAATAAATACCACCACTAAAA
This sequence comes from Linanthus parryae, assembly GCA_023055425.1. Classification (NCBI taxonomy): domain Eukaryota; kingdom Viridiplantae; phylum Streptophyta; class Magnoliopsida; order Ericales; family Polemoniaceae; genus Linanthus; species Linanthus parryae. The sequence goes on from JALGPY010000001.1 coordinate 133,536,388, forward strand.
CTAATCCGGTGAGTTTTACCATATGACATCTTTGTCAGTCAACATACACACTCACTGCAATGAGACAACCTCCAACGCTTCGGTATCATTTCACGGGGATCCCAAGTGGACTCCACGCCGCCTTGTAGCTGCTTCACTATATCCTTGCTTCTTATCAAGGCATCCACTGTTTTACCGACATGCTCAAAGTAGGCATCCATGGACGGGAAAAGAGACATCCTACATCTCCGCAGACTAAACAGCTTCAGGGCTTCAGAAATATGTGTATCAAGTTCCGAGAGCAGGTCGGAAAATGCGGGCTCCTACACATCAGTAAAGGAAAAGAAGACACATTGATGAAAACAAAAAAGGAGGAAATGACAATTTAGCAAGAGTAACCAAAACAAAAGAGCGTAGTAGATCAGTTCGCACCTTAGACCATTCTTGTTTGTATTTCAGGTATAATCCTTCATAGAGATGAACGCTAAACCTCTCCGCCTTGCTTTGAAGCTACAATTAAAATCAATCAGACTAATCAGAACCAACAGCCCGACCCGTTGCTTTTGTTACAATCACCGCATGATACAAGCCAAAGCAATAATAATAATAATAATAATAATAATAATGATAATAATAATAATAATAATAATAATAATAATAATAATAATAATAATAATAATAATAATAATAATAATAATAATAATAATAATAATAATACCTTTCGGTATGCCACATCCCGCCAATAGGTTAGGGAGGTCTCATGCTCAGTCCGACATATCCAATATCCTTGTGCTGCAGGAAATGGAATGAGAAGTGATGTTTCTACGCATGCAAAGATAAAAAAGAAACATAATCCTCTATATGCTAACTTCACGCAGACTGTACGAAAAAACAACAGAGGAAGTAACAGAAATACACTGTTGGAGATCCCGAAACAACATTGCTGAAATAGAATCCCTCGAACTCCCTACAAAAAGCCTGATGTCGTCCAGAGCTCTAAGACAATCTTCCTCCAAGAGCAAAACCAAATCAGCCCTAGACGTGGCCAAGAGCTGCATAAATACAAGAATGGATTCAAGGAGTGCCCTGACGTCATTCTTAATGCTCTTGCAATACTTTCCTTTCTGCAAAAAGATTATGTTTCACAGTTATATATACTCATTTTGAAATAAAAGTGAACATGGCAAAAGAGGATAACATAAGATTAAAATGATTACCTTCACCCAAGTTTGGTGGATCTTACGGTAAGCTTCATCCAACTGACATGAACTCATCTTCCGACTTTCAACAATCTGAGAAAATGACAAAGGTCAAGTATAGGTCGCCCGCAGCCAACAATATCTCCACTATGTAGTTTCTGAATGCAACCCTAATATGTTCCCTTACACACATGATACGATACCTGCTTTGGATAAGTTATTCTAGACACGGCTCTCTACATCATACAAACTTTCTGAATAGGAGCACCCCATGAGTTCAAGCGGGGCTTCCATGAAACAGGATTATGCTTGTGATCGAATAAGAACGCGTATCTAATCTTGTATCATAAAAATTTCTATTCTTCCATGTGTTATTTCCATTAGTATGGCAAAGGAAGAGATCATAACATACTGTCAAAACGTCTGACATAAGGTTCAGCCACAAATCTAAAAAACCATATCCACACCATGTCTCTCTAACATATATAACTACGGATACACTAGTCAACCAGTATAGGACCTGCCTACAAATTAACTATTTCACTAAGTTCATATGTCACAAGTTACTTATTTTTTTATTATCTTGGCTCTACTTTCACTACATATACCATACTAGCTAATGGTTTTAATATGTTCCTACCATGTATCAAAAAACTGAAAATTGCATAGTTTAACATGCTTTCAACGTTTCATGAACAACCCGACTATGGTTTCCAACCTCTTCTACATCCATCCCAACCCTGATTTGGTTAATACCAAAGTAAAACTTGAGATATGCAGGAAAAATAAATGTACAAAACTTAAACACAAATCAAGTGACAACCGGAGTGACAACCAGTCAGTCACAAACCATGAAGGAATGGTACAAACAACCGAACAGGTCTATTAGAAAGAGAGAAAAACAATCAAAAAGCTCTACTAGAAATGAAAAAAAAAATAAAAGAAGTCATGGAGGATAATAGATAGAGAGAGAGAGAGAATAATACACCTTCTCATATATATGATCTCTCCAATTATACTGAGTCCGATCAGTTAAGTTCGGTGCTTCTGCAGAAAAGCAAACAAAAATTAATATTTCATTAGATTTCCTCCTCATACTTGGTTTGTTTATTCTCTTTCTTTCAGTTTTGACTTTTTCATCCGTAACCATGTCACTTTGACCCAGTCGTATGGATAGCAACACGATACAACTTTTTGGTACTTTTTCAAGGTGTTGTAGAGTTTACTAAAAAAATTGCATCGTATTGCTAATCAAATCATCGAGTCATAGAAACCCGATGAATAGTGGTAAAAGTCAAAGTAGGAAGAAAGAGAAGAGTCGGAGGGTGTAACAGTTTAAGAATAATGGTTCCCCAAACATCTATCACTAGGTCTTGAACATGTGGGGAACCTTTTTCCCTTAAATAAACGCCTTGAATCAGGTGAAGCAATCTTAGACTAGCTCATGAAAAGCCACATACTAGACGCGCCAGAACATAACTAGTTCCAGCAAAACCCTTGATCCGGCTGAATTGATTCAATACTTCCACACGGGTTCGCTGGAATAGGGACAATTTCCATGTTCAATTCCTAGTAAACTGACAATCTGGAAGACTAGATGAACAACTTACCAGGTTGCTCTGGTAGACCTTCTTGCGGATTTCTACAAGTCTCATACTTCTCCTTCGTCACAATTAATTTAATTTGCATCACCCAGTAATAGCATTTCTTCTTAGAGAGATTCCTAATGTCATCTCTGGAACTTGCCAGGAAATTCACACACTTCTTGTGCATCAACAAATCCAAAGCGGAACCCTTGTTGCTCTGCAAGGGATTTTACATTGTTATAATCGTAAAACACTGTCAAACTCAACTGAAGAAATTATCTATACATATACAACACCTTATAGAAATATGTATGCTTCTCCTTGTACACGCGATCCAGCAAATTTGAATGCTTATTCCTTATGGACACAAGCTGCAAGCAAACATTCACATAACATGTATTTAGACTATTGTGCTATCTCCTAGCAAGGTAGTAACCATACAACGTCTGAGTAGAAAACATGGGGGATTGTGTATGTGACATGGGGGGGGGGGGGTTGTGTATGCCACATACACGTGAAAGATATACAAATTAGAGGCTTACATATCGAGGTATTTAAGAATTCCAAGGCCTTTTTGTTCTTTCATACTAGGCCTATGTTCTATGATTCTAAGGAAAAAACTACATGAGATTCACCTAGGGCTGGCCATGAGCCGGGTTGGGAACCGGGCTGGAGATTTGAAAAGGCGAACCTATGCCCAGCCCAACCCATCGTCCAGGCCAACACTCAAACCCAAGCCTCACCCATTTAAAAAAAAAAAGTTAAAACCCAAACCCAAACCCAACCCATGGGCTAAAATCATTTCATCATTTGTTTAAGATAATAACATTAAAAATTGAAAAGCTAATTAATATTACGTTAAGTACATATACGATTGGAATTAATCATGCATTTACACATTTAATCATTTTTGAACAACTTTTTCTATATCAACTAATTACCATTACATGTTAAATAGATCTATTGTAATATATGTTTAGTTACGTATTTATGTTAATATAAATAGTATAATGAAATGGTTCGGGCCGGGCTGGGTTGGGCCAAAAGTACGAAACCCAAACCCAGCCCAGAGGTTGTTTGGGCTCAAATTGTTGAGCCCCAGCCCATGGCGGGCTAAATTGGCAAACCCAAACCCTTAATATTGCGGCTGGGTTGGTCGGGCTAATGGCCCGATGGCCAGCCCTAGATCATGCACCTACTAGAATATTTTGATCACAAGATTTAGGAAACTTGATGGAAAAGTTACAAGGCCAGTTACATGAGGGCTAAATATGAAAGACATCTACGGAAAACACAAAACATTTTCGACCATAAATTCTCCCTTTCCCTAGAGAGAATTCAGAAAATTACCATGTCGAGAGGATCAATTCCAGTTCCACAATTAAACACCAAGTGCTAGATAGTATTGAGCTTTTGCATATGGGGGTTATGCTGCTCGGATTTAATTTCATTTTCTTGACAAAATGCTTGATACTGCACATGTCTTCCCTATTACTGCTTATACTTTAATTGTCCTTCTTGACGAGTCATTATTTTACCAACAGACCTAACCCACTGAAGTTCTCCCAACAGCCACAAACCGTGAAAACCAAAATGTAAGAAAATAAATAAAACATTGTGAATTAAGACGTGATTTCAAAAAAGTACTGATCCCACCAGCCCACCAGGTATCAACTTAGAATCCGTAAATCACAGTCGGTCATGTCAATTATCTAGCGCCTTTGCTTTACAATATTATTTTCACTTTTAAACCGTAAACCACTTAACGGCTTTGTACCAAATCAATTAGCATGTCTACTGCGTTATGAGTGCGTGTGCTATCATCTATCTAACCCAAAACAGAGGAACTTAAGGTAAGAAAACGGTATACAACAATACTGCATCTTACCTAAAGAAAAGCAAAAAAACTAACCTCTTCGTATGCCTGGTCATGCCAATCAGACATCACCGCCCATGCACTAGGAACTGGCCGCGGGTAGTCACTTGGTGCTGGGCAAGACAATGAGAAACCATGTATCATTATCAACATTCACATAAAGAAACTTGTGGTATCTTCATTTGTAGGGTAGACTCACTCATAGCAAGGTGATGGACACAAGCTTGGTGTTGTTGCTCAATCCTTTGTTCAACTGACTCCCAGAGCTCAAGAACGCGTTTGGTCAATTCAGATAATGTAACTTCCTGAGAAGCATGTGTCGGCAGGCTTATCAAGGTAAGAAGCTCCTCAAAATCAGCTTCAAGCTTCCTCAAGTCTTCACTGAAATCTGACCCCTGATGGAGAATTATACGAAAAATCGACAACCAATATACAAGAAACAACATCAGTACTGAAAGTACGGGAAACAGAAATAGAAAAAGAATGCATGGGAGCAATGTTATAACCTGAGAGAACATAAGTGTAGTAAGAACCAAAAGAAACGGAAACCTACCTTTTTCACCTGGGATAGCAATGTCTTGACTCTGGTTTGCCCTTGTTGCAATGATATGAAGAAGTTCGCAAATGCAAAAGTACTCTGGCAAGAAATCTAAGAATGTCAAATGAACATGCAATGGAAGCTGTCAGCCATAACCTCCAGTTGTAAGAGATCGATTCAGCACTCTTTCTGGAACTACAGTCTCAAAGATTTCTATCGTACAAAAAGGAAGTGTGACACCGTGAATGTGTAAACCATTCAGCAGAATCGAATGCAAATGTCAAAAATGAATACCTCTTCATTAGAGTGACAGTGACTAGGAGAATCGTTGAACCTTGGCCTCTTATTTGGATGTGTAGGACTACTTGATGCTGTGCATGAAACAGATTTGAAAAACAACTTTTCAGTAGACGACCAAGGCTGTACTGTACGACTGGAGAGTCCAGATGAGGCATACTACACCATATGAGGAGCCCAACGAAGCTTTATATCTAGCATTTATTATAGAGAATAAATTCATCACACAATACCAATTGCCCCGGCTTTCTGGCACATGCTGGAAACTTAAACGAAGTTCCAAGATACTACTCCGGTGAAATTTCAGACATGAATAGGTTAAGGTGGTGAAAACCAAACTTTAAGAGGTTGGATGGAGATGGATATGATATCCACAGTCACAATTAGTCGATATTGTTGGGGAAAAAAGACTTTTAATACAAAACCTAGTGAATCAAAAATAGCACCTTGATAACATATGATGGGGAAGAACGTAAGTGACAAAGATACCTCCAGGATTCATGAGCCGTTTGGAGCAAGTATATATTGTAAGAAAAGCATAATAGAACACAGTTCAAGAGAGTCAATATGACTAGGGTACCACGAACACAATGATCAAATAACTCTGCAACTGCTGTCAGTAAATTGAAGAGACAAAACAAAACAGGGCAGCAATTAACCTCTCTTCTGTGGTGCTTCTATTTTTGCTTTACTGGCAGAAACTGCTGCTCTACGCGCAATGAGTGTTGCAGCGTCTTCAAATGGCCTTTTCATGAAGTCGTCCGACTAGCAATTAGACAAATAATACAACCAAATAGGTATAGAGTTATCAGATATAATTGCATTGCATTGCCGAATAGACAAAAAACACCCGATTCAATAATACAGAGAAAGAAAACCCCATCATCCACATCCCCAAACTAAATCAAGCAATGACTACAAAAAGGACTCTGAAGAAGACGATCCTCTACCCGGATCCACAAACTTACATCGCTATCAGAGTTTGGTAAGTATTTTATGGGCCGGGCAGATATGTCATGTCCACAGAAGTAGACACTCCCATTTTCCCAGCTATGGGAGAGCTCAAACCCCTTGTCAAAGGACAAATCACATGACAACTGAGGGACCTTGTCGACAGAGAGCGACTCCATTGAGATTGTCGAACCGTCATCAATCCTCTTCACATTCAGATATACGGGACCAGTTATCTTCTCATCCTTCTCAGGCCAACCGAGAATTACCTGGAAAAAAGCACAACATGCTATCTCAGACACCATATACACAGAGAGGAGGAGGAAATAATAATGAGACTAATCAAAACAAAGGGGGTGAATAACCAAACTCTTCCAATGGATATGATTTACCTGAGTAATATGTAGGACTCTATCAGGCGGAGGATAGACCTTCGCGGTCATGCCACATTCAACTTCAACGCCTATAAAAGATGAAACAAAACCAATGTGAAACGACAGCAGCTTAAAAGGCAGATATGAGATCTCAAATTCTCTTTTGGCAAAATAGTGAGCTACAGGGGAGCTATAATTGCAGTGATTAACAAAACTTTGAGGAGCAAAAATAACCCCAAACAACAAGAGGACAAACACAACAGAGAACTAAGTACCCAATTTCAAGAATCTACCCATGCAAAAGTATGAGGAAGATATAAAGTACAATGGGTAAGAGAGTTAGTTACCCCAGAACTCCATTGCTATCAGCCTGTGAGTACTCGTTAAAAAGCCAGCCAGAGGACTGCGAAAGGGTTGAGCATTCATCATGATATATATATAGAGAGAGGGTGCGTGTATGAAATATTTTAGCATTCTTTACCACCCCAGTAGTTTGGAATAAAACAGAAACCCCCCCCCCTCCAAACAGAAACCCTCTGTGATTTAGGGTTAGGGGATTGGTTTGAGCAGTGGAGGAGACGGTTGAGAAATTGTTTAAAGTGCGGTGGTGGTTTTGTTAAAAGTGTTGGCCGTTGTGTTGTGTGGGTGGTGGTGATGCTCTGAGTGGTAGGTAGTAGTTGATGGTTGGGTCGAGGAAGAAGAATAAGGGACTGTTTGCAAAATACGAAGTCAATTTGGGGACAAGGACGAAAATCAAATAAATTTAGGGCCTGTTTGGTAGTACTGACTACAGAGTATGTATATAAATCTTCTTTCATCTTCCTCTCCTCTGCCACATACTCACAAAGTCACAAGCGACTGTTCTTGATAGATAGCAATGGCGGAGTCTTGGGGTAAGCTCATATTTGTGCTTAGATTCGAGTTTTCAAGCGGGGTATTTATCTGTTAGCAGCATCATGTTTGTTTAAAACCCTCTGAATGATTCGTACATGGCTCTTTTGCTCATTATAAATCACTCCTTGGTAGCTCTATTCATCATTGAGCTAAACATCAATCTTTTTCTTTACTACTATTAGTAGGCATAGTAGACTCCTTTGGGCTGCTTATTTTTTTTTTTTTTTTTTTTTTTTTGAAAATTTGAAGTTCCTTCAAAGTTGGTGTATCACCCTAGGTTTCCATGTCCGAGGTGGGGAGACTCTAAAGGCATACCCCCAGATAGGCAGAGTTATACATATTAATCAGGTAAAAAGATTGATCTATGGAACTGATTTGGTTCTTCTATCCCTTGTTTTGAGCATGGGAGTGTGTGCTTTTCCAGGTGCACCTCCTTCATTCAGACGACGAAGAACTAGAAAAGAAAACTGGCCTTGTCCGGGTGAAGCTGGTGGTTGGTGCTTCTGAATTTTTGATGGCTTCACTCTCTCCTGATAATTTGCCTGTTGTTTCCTGCAAGTATTTGTTTAGCCAACCATTTGAACTCTCCCATGACTGGAATGAGGGATGCCTCTACTTTTCTGGATACACTGATGATGATGTTTATGGAGTTCGAGATAATGTTTATGCCATTGCTGTACCTCAAGTTGTGAAAGTTGAGTCGAATGTAAAAGGCAATGCTGGTAAATCCAAATCTCCTAAAAAGGCAGAGGTAAGTTGTGGAACCAAAGAGAGGATTACTTGGAGTAGTGATGAGATTTCGTTTGACTTTTATGCGAGATTATTATAATTCAAAAAAATTAATATAAAACTGCCAACCCAAGTCTTTCTGCACACTTTCTTCTCTAAAAAAAGGCTTTCTGCACATTTTTTCTAACATCAGTTTGAAAATTTGTGTAAACTTCCAAAATTAGGAACCTGTGACAATAAGTTTTCACACATATATAATCATTGTTTGTTTTAGTTTAGTAATATGAATGGTCAAGCTAAAATGTGTTTATGACTTTGGACTATCTTATTTTAGATTTTATCAGTGGTTCATCCAAAGTACTAGTAGTATATATACTCCTCGTCCCTTTTCTTGACAATGACATATTGCAGATACTTATTTTTATGGATGTCCTTTGAAGTCATTCATCATTTAGTTTGATGTTTTCTTGTTGGATCAATATCTCTTCACTTGATGCCCATATAGTATGGTGTGTAGAGACTGTGAACTCGAACCCTTATCTAAGTTAGAATCGAGATTCGCGTGCTTGATTTGTTGTGCTAAATCCTTTTTGGGGCTTGTTTTCAACTGGAAGGATATTGTATTTTTGTATGCCTTCACTTGTTCCTGACATAGGTGTGGTAACAAGAGCTTAGACATCAACCATATTTAGATGGTGAATGTATACACATCTGATACAGGAATATGTGCTTGATGGAAATGGTTTTTCTTGCATACTTGTTTCTTAGTTCTTTTCCTTGACCTCTTGTTTTCTTGCCCTTCACGCAGCATGATGGTGAAAAGGATTCGTCCTCTGATGACACAAACGATTCTGATGAGGAAGACGATCCCAGTAAGGATGCTAGAATTGTTTATTGGTTATGTGTTCTGGTACTAGCTAGTGTTAATCTCCGGGCCTTATTGGTTAAATATCTTATGCTAATTCAGAGAACACCGGACGTAAAATGGCGATATTGAAGTCGGATGCAAAGGACAGTGCTGGTAATCCCAAATCTTCTGCAAAGTCTATGGTAAGTTGTGGGACTAAAGAGAGGATTATTTGGAATATGATGATGCTGAGATGATTGATAATTATTGAAGTTGCTTGGTTTCCTTACACCTTTGAAATTATGTTTTGAAACATTCGAGTATTTGACAACTTCTCTATCCCTATAAGCTGCCAATCATTCCAGACCATGGTACCTATAAGTTCTAATACCATCTTTGAGTTTGTGATATCAAGGGAACAAATACTGCAAAGTTGGGTGTTGGTTCTTTTTCTATTTCCTTTTTTTCATTATGCCCCCCTTCTTCTTCTGGTATGTATCGTGTGCTTCAATTATTTTGCATGTTGTGTTGGTTTGGGGAAATGTTTCAGTTGATTCTGAGCAATTTGATGTTTTAAAACATCCTTAGAAGGGCATAACTGGATTTAGTGTTGTTGTGGATTCAGCAATGCAATGGCATCTTTGTAACTTATAATTTTTGTCATTCTTGTCTCATATCTTTAAGGTTGAATCTAAAATGAAGAGACCATCTGGTTCTGCCACGAAAGCACCAGCCGCTGTCAAGAAAGCAAGACAAGAAGCACCACAGAAGACAGGTAGCAAGCACGTATATAGTACCAGACACTTGCATTGCTCTCTTAAACACCTTCGAGGTTCCAAAACGTCAAATTTGACAACTTTTTTTCTTTTCCTTCTTCTACAGATAGGGAAAAGAGTAGCGGTCATGGAGCAAAGACTTTTAAACCCTCGAAGCATGAAGGAAAATCTCTTGATACTTGCAACAAGCCCAAGTCCAAGCATGGAGTGAAGTAGAAAATTAGGACTTTGCTCAACTAGTATCGCATGTCTAGTTTTGGTGGTGTATAGGGCGGGTTGTGGTGTGATTATGTCGTCATGATAGCAAATTTTATTCATTACTGTTATACTGTGGTTCAGTTATCTATCATATAATGGAACATTTGAAGAAAACTCATGTTTTGGTTAGTATTCTACTGAAAATTGCTCGCACCAAGACAGAGAGGCCATGATTGAGTCTGGTATGCGATCATCACTGCTTGAGTGAGCTCTTTTGGGGAGCACATTGGCTCAGAAACGTGCTTTGAGGATCTTAGAGATTTAGAAAGTGGATAAAGGGAAGCATGTATAGAGTGCTCTGGAAGAGGGCAAAGACAAGATGAGCAAAGAGAGGTGAGCAAAGAGAGGAATCAGTGAGCAATGCGAGGAGAATGGTGAAGAGGGCAAATGTTCCCAATGAATTTGTTATTTGAAGTCTGTCGCTTCTTTTGCCCACTTGCAAGAGTTTACCGTTTCGAGTAGACTGGTTCGAGATCTTCTGTTAGTCTCACATCTTCTCCTTGGACACTAGTATAGGACGAGATTCGTTTGTGTTGGATGAATCATAACTTCATCCAAGTCAATTTGGAGGTAGCAGCTATATCAGCTACTAACTCATCCACCGCAATCTTGTTGTATCATTATGGCAACAATATCCAACATGACATGGTAAGTCGACATGGACATGGCACAATGGCTGGCCACTTGTCGGGTTGGGTCGGGGCGAGCCGGGTTGGAAATTTAAAAACGTGAACTCAAACCTCACCCAACCCATCGATCGGGCCAACACCCAAACCCAAACCCATTATATAAAGGACTTCAAACCCATACCCAACCCGCATGCCAAAATGATTTCATTATTTATTCAAAAATTATAACATTGAAAATTAAAAAAAAAGGTTAATATTGTGTCGAATACAAATATGATTATAATTAATCATGCATCTAACACGTCATTTGTAGTAGAAGTTCTGTGATATATGTACATACGTTAATATAGTAAGTGTAAAAAAAGTGTAAGTAAAGGATTCGGGCTGGGCCGTGCCGGGCTTGAACCAAAATTTTGAAACACAAACCTAACTCATATTGGCCCAGCTCAAATAATGAGCTCAAGTCCAAAGTGGGCTGAAATCGGTCAAACCCAAACCCTTAAAACCGGGTTGGTCGTGCCACTTGCCCTAGCACAAAGCTAATGCGAAAATAAACAAATTGGGCTACGATCAACCAACTTAACATGAAAATTACCAATCCTTTGGCTCTTTTTGGTTGGCAGTAAAACATTTTACGACGTAAAATATTCTACGTGTAAGAATTTTTTGTGAATATTTTTCCTTCTTATAATTTTCAAGTGTTTGGTTAAAGCTTGAAAGTAATCTACTATTTCTACTGAGGAATTACTATTTCTGCATTAGGGTCTCAAGACAACCCCAATATATCACGACCACTACAACAGTGGCCTAATGAGGATTTTGTGTAAAAATGCAACTTCTATCTAGCTCAATCGCCTGTTTGGCAAAAAGATCTGCTAGTACATGACATAAATCTTCAAATTGTACAATCTTTACAAACTAATTCGTTCCTTGGATAAACATTTGAAATATGTAAAAGAGGTTACGGTCCAAACCAAACAAGTTACATTCTTATTAATTTATATTATCTGGACGATGACAATTGGTGTTGGCAGTGGAGGAAATTTATATTATATAAACGGTGACGATGGTACCAGCGGTGGAGGAGGCCGTCGTGTGGTGCTGGCGGTGATATTTCAGCAGGCAGTGGTGGTGGGAGCAGGCAGTGGTGGCGCTGGTGGCAGTGTGGGAGCAGTTGGTGGTCGGTGATGTCAGGTGGCGACACTGATGATCGGAGAGTTGGTCTACACAATTTCAAAAATGACTTACGAATTTCAAACTTCTAAATCATTTTAAAACGTTTAAGCAAGATTATTTTACTCAGTATATTATTTTAGACAGTGCCCAATTCGTTATGCTTTTCATACGGGTGATTATCTTCTCTTACCTTATCTTACTTGTTAGCTAGCCTACGTCAGTGGCGGAGCCAGGATTTCATGGGGGGCACAACTTGGATAAATTTGAACCGTTATGGGTAAACTTTTAAATTTTTTAAAGGGGCACATGAATTTTACTGACTATATTTGTTAAATCATGTGGGATACAAACTCTTCGGTTTAGTGAAATATATGTGGAAAAAAATTAAAACGACCACCGAATGACTCAAACGAAGGTTTGCCGGACTTAGATTTGCATTTGTGTCTCAACTTATGGTTGGACAATATTGTATGTTACTATTTTTTAGTAAAAAAATTAAGTAGCTGCCAAAGGAATCGAACCCAAATTTAAAAGCTTTAGACTTTACCAACTGAGCTAAAGCTTCTTTTGAGTCACAATTTAAATGGAACGCTTTTTGTATAATAATGTTCAGTTTTATGCGAGAAAAAAAAAATTTAGTGCATGTTTGGGAAAAAATTTAATCAGTGTTTTATTAAAATCGGGCTTTTTAATTTAATTTGTTATCACACAAAATTTTAGCTGAAAAAACTGCAAATTAAAATAACCTCTATACAATTGAAGAAGGGTTTGAGTGGGTTAAGGGTTTGGAGTTTAATCCACATGAGGAAGTTGTGGTGTTGAGTTTGTTTAGATATACATTTCTTGTATCTGATGAAATTCGTCATGTTCCCCTCAATTTTAGAGTTGTTGTGATGAACTTTTGATATGTTTTTGCTGCTAATATCATCAATGTTGTTGTTGTTTATGTTGTGTTCTTGTTGAGAATAGTAACCGGAGTAGTTTAGTTAATCAATTTTTCTTTAACTTATAGTTTAAATCGTGTTTTGAGAACTCTATCAGTCTCATGTTGGGAGTGATTCAGATATTGATTATTTCATCACAAAAATTTGTTCAAATTTCTTGTAGAGCTCCGAGAAAGCTAAGTCTAGTGAAATTTGTTTGGTCTAGGTTGAGATATAGGTGTTCTAAGCTTGAAACTGATTTGTTTGTATTGATCTGGGGGCTTCGATTTCTTGGTTAGTTGTTATTGTTGTGTATAGTGTGTTGATGGTGGTGTTCCGGTGGCGGTGGTGGTGGTGGAAGCGGTGGTCAAAAACACCAAGGACATGCCCAATGAACACAAAAGACAAATGTGGGCAAAATTGTCAAAAAAAATATTAAAAAGTGTCTCTTTAGACAGAATCTGACAAAAGGGCGTTAAGTGTCCTCACTTTTTTCCGTTAAAGGGTGATAAAGTGTATTATCCAAAACACAGGGGTATTATCTGTCATTTTACCTAAATAGAGGGGTGCAAAGTGGATTTTACCCCCTCCTTTTATACTCACTTTACTTTACATCCTCTACGCACTTTCCTCTCTGTCGATCTAAAGTCTCCCACTTACCTTCCTGGGCTAGGGTTTCGAAGCTTCGAAGTTCTTGAATCTGCAACAATGTCCATCATTCCACTTCTTCCTTGAGTTGCGAATCGTTTGGTTTGGTAGATTACGTTTCCTTCACATCGTCCGCAGTCAAAAACACTTGAATCGACTTCGCAGTTTCCTCCAAACTAGGTACGAATTAGTCTTCATTTATCACAAATTCAATCTCTACGCGCATGTATGTTAGCCTCCTTTCTATAACTTTCTACGAATTGCATAGAATTCCACTCCTTATGACCGATCTGTGTTTTAGTGCTAGGGCTTTCCCAATTTCTACTCGAACGATGAAGATGAACAGAGGTCTGCTTTTAAGTGCTACTGTTACTGTTGGAAGCTTCTTGCAGGGATGGTTTTATGTTCTTCTCAGCGGTAAATTCTCTTCTTTACTTGGTACTCAGTATCCGTGCTTGTGGTTGTCATTTTACAATTAAATTTGCTTTAAGAACACTGTATCTTCTGTTATTAGGCTATCCTTCTTATATGAGGAAGGAACTCCATGTGGAAATTGAACCGGCGCAAGACTCTGTTGTTTGGTTCCTTTCATTAATTGGTATACTTCTAGCTGCATTATCGGGCAGGATTGGCGGGATTGGGCGCCGCCCATTGCTTATCTTCTCGTCTATGTTATATCTCTTCTCCAGCGTTGTTATGCCATTTTCTGGGAACATTACTCTGATACTTGTCGCAAGGCTCTTAGCTGGATTTGCATCCGGGTTCACCTACATACTTTTGGTATTCTACTTCATGGAGACTGCATCCGGAATGTTCCTGCGTTATTTGCTTCCCCAGTTTGCAAGCTTATGTGGGATGTGCTTATCCTCAGTGGTCGATGGTTGGAACTTGATTTTCAACATTGCTTTTAGTCTCTCCTTACTCTATTTCGTCTTGGTTGTGTTTTTCCTACATGAGTCTCCTAAGTGGCTTGTGCGGAAGGGACGTGTGGAGGAGGCCAGACATGTTTTGCAGAAACTACGCGGCAGCCAGGATGTCTCTGGTAAGGATTATGCCCCTAACTACATACCGGATCCACATAAAGTATTAACGATGTAAATGTATTTGTTCTCGCAGCTGCTTTTTTGAATTGTTCAAGTAGGATTAAGTATTTGAGTAAAAGATGTTTAAATTAAGTCCTCTTGATGTCTCCACTGTTAACTATGATCAAGTTTTGCTAATTATCTTTGAAAAATATCACCTAGTAGACTAAGATTTGAATATGCTACCCATTATAAGATTTTGTTCAGTTATCTAATGATTGCAGAAATATTTGCTTCTTGTGGAAATTTTATTGTAGAACTTGTTAGTTTAAGAGACACTCAATAAAAGAGTTTTCATGAACATGCATGTTTTTAGTCAGCAGTAATTGTGTCTGAAAGTTCTATTTGCATACAATACATGAAGAGGAACATTTTATATTCATACTACTCTCTTGATACAAAGTAAGACTGCACAATCAAGCTTCTTTTGTTTAGGAGGTATCCACCCTTAGCGTGCTAACTAGAGTGGATATAGCAACTTTCTTTAGGAACTACTGAGGTGTCTGAAATGTCTTTATATGTAAATTGATGGTACACACCTTTTCTATTAATAATGATGAGTAGCCAGAATCTCATAGGTGTTTTCTCTACTTTAAGCGAACCAGGATGCGAAGTTGAATGTGTAGTGTAAACTTGTACAAGGCTTTAGAAGGGAGTTTCTAGAAGATCTGTGATAATTCAGTAAGTAAGAAATTAATAGTCTGTAATGCTCTGTGTGGTATTCCAACGAAAAAGTACCAAAGACAGTACCGGCGATGTGATAAGTAGTTACAGGGCATGATGTAACGTCATAGGATCTTATGCGTTTGTCCACATGCAGTAGTAAACTGCTCTTAGTTTTTTATGTTGAAATTATTATTATTTTTATGTCAAAGGCTTGTATTGATTTTGATCCTAGAACGTTTTCACATACATATGCTAGAGGTATAGAAAACAACTCTAAAAAATAAGAATATTATTGTGGTTCACTTCAAACAGAACTTACAAGTAATGCAGTTTCTGAAGTTTCATGTTGAAAGACTTGTATAGACATAATTTAAAGCTTAATGTCAATCTGTTCTTGTTTCTAAATCGAATGAAGTCTTGTCTTTATGTTATACCCAAGCACACATGCTTATAGTCAAGCTCATAACCTACGAGTTGAAATATATGGAAATAGCGAATTCTGACTTACTGATATTCCACAATTATTTATCTCAATCAAGAGTAATATTCCGTTTTGCCTTTCTTATGTAACAAAAAAATTAGATTTTATATAAAATTTACTGTATGAACTCTGAACTGATTTCTCAGACACAAGCTGTTAGACTGTTAGTGATTTTGTAGTACTAGTCAGACACAAGCGTGCACATGTGCGCACAGACATTTACATAGAAGAGTCTGTACATCTATCACATATGTTTATTTTATCTTCTCTGAATAATCACCTAGAAGATATACGTACAGTTCATGAGTTCCTTTGCTAATTGGATATTGCTTTCTGCTTTGCCCGCTTAACCTGGAAACCTCCTTAGATAGTTCCTCTCTTTTTTCCTCCTTAAACTGGAAGTATCAGAACTCTTCATGCAGGTTTTCATTGTTTCTTATCTAATGGAACACTGAAAACTGAGATATGTGTTTATGGTAATCTTTGGAATATTTATATGTTGTGCAATACTGAGATAGACTTCCAAGGGCTGTAACATGCACACATGATCATATCTGCTTAGAAATTTGATCAGTGATGAATTAAGTTGTTTTTTTAAATATTCATGTGAATCATTAGGGTTGTACAGTTGTACTACTAAACATATTCATGAAATGGTTCTTGGCATTTTCATATAATCTTGCATGATGCTGGAATTACTTATTATAGATCAGAGCACTTGATTCATGTTGAGACTTCGTTTTTTGCAGATGAAATGTATGTGCTGATTTATAGTGTCGGACTTGAGAGTGCTACTTCTATTGAAGTTTTAAATGACGAGGATCTTGAACATGGCCCTGAAGATCTTTTCTCTGACAATGTCACGAAGCCAGTGATCCTCAGCACTGCATCTCCCAAAGAAAGCATCATGAGCCAGAATGCAACCCTCACTGATCCTCTTCTCACCCCTTCTGGGAATGACAATGCCAATGAAGGTAGCTTGACCAGTGAAGGAGTTGACTCCACGTCTAATGTTGATGCTTCTGTGCTGACAACTCGGGCTCTTAACTAGTTGCAGGCAGAGATAATGAAAGAAGCTTAGGTCTGGAAGTGTGCTATGATGGCAGTCGTGTCCTGTGGATAAGAATCGTTGTCTTACTTTCCTAGAAAACATCTATTATGTCGAAACATTGGGGTGGTGTTGATATAGCATCCCCTTATTATCTTATTATCCAGTTGTACTAATCTAGGTAGTTAACTGAATACTCTTGGTAAAAACCTTAGCTTGTAATGAAACTATCCTGCTGGATTCAATTCTTGGGCTTGTGTGTTTAGGGGCAATGTGGATTTGTTTTCAGATTGTTGGTCTAACACAACATAGTAGCAATGGTGGCAATAGTCACAGTTGGGGGCGCACGCACAACCGTTCTACACCGTATTCTTATTCACGCTGAGGTCGAATGGATTCAGTTAGTGTGATTGAAAAATGTCAATCAGCTGATTCGGCTACAATCCAATACAGCCTCAGATTCTACCCTCACTCCTTAGAGAAATAACGTGTACAACACGAGATTTCATTCAGTTGAAAGGGGTTACTGAATTGCTGAATTCTTGCACCGAAAAGAATTCACGCTGCGTTGTTTTCAAAAAGATTGGTATACAAAAAGATTGGTATACAGAGGATTTCGACAAAATTTTCAAGTCTGCAAGTTTATTAGTCATGTTTGGCCTTTGCAATATAAGTTTGAGTAGATGATTTGATGAGCAAAACGATAGAAAAGCTTGTTCATCTTTTCATAGCTCTTTTGTTGAGCATTCAACCTTCAAGATGGAACAAGAATGCAACAAACTTAGTTACAAACCATTGCATTTCCGGTTTAATTCTCCGGTGTCTCCTCATCATCATCAGAACCGTTTTCCCTAAATCAATATTCAACCCATACAAAATTATTACAGCACCATCATAAACTTGCAATGATAAAAGAAATAGGCATAAAGAAAACATGAACTAACACTCCCATTTTCCCAGTCATGGGACAAATGGAATGCTTCCCGGCAGCATAATTATAGATCCAGTCACAAAAGCGGCCACAATCCCAAAACGACCTGACACCAGGAAAACCCCCCTGCGATCAGAAACATGGTTATGGTGGCCAGGACCAAAACCGGGCTTAATATCAGCATAAAGATGTGGCGATCACGAGACCAACCACTGTCACCGCCAGCGTGAGGCCAGAGAGAACCACGAGAGAGCCACCTACGGTGACCGCCGTGGTTGTCTTGGCTACCTTCACCATGGGGTAGTTGTTGTCCCTTATACACTCAGTAAAATACACCTCCCGAAAACAAAATAAACTAGTAAAGTGTTTTTTTTTTTTTTTTTTTTTGTCAACCAAAATATATTCCAACCAAACAAACTAATACAACTCTACAGCAGCTAGCTTCACCAGTTCTTCTTCCCAACTACTGCTACTCACCCTATTACTATCTTTAACAAAATTCACTATTGTATCTGCTATACTATTAGCAGCCCTTGGAATCCACTTAAACAGATATTTCTTATGGCCCCTGAGATGAAAAATGTCTAACAAAATTGGTTTGCTATCCCTTTCCCAGCTACCATTTTTCAAAAGTTGTATCAAAACTTTGTTATCTCCTTCAAAAATAACTTGTGCATCTTCTTTCCAACTTTGGACTTTCCAAATTGCTTGCCTCAATGCTAGGGCCTCAGCTGTTATCACACTTGTAGCAGATTCAGTACTCCAACCCCAAACAATAATGTGGCCTTTAGTGTCCCTCACAACCCATCCACAACAAACTTTCCCTGTCTCCTTACACCAGGAAGCATCAAAATTGCATTTCACCCAGTTCATTGGAGGAGGTTGCCAGGTTTTCACATTCTGTTGCATTCCTCTGCTACTCTTCTTTTCCTCACCATTTCTGGAGTTTGTGTCAGCAGCTACACTCATAATCTGCATTGTCAGATTTTTGCATTTAACAGCTTCTCTCCAAGGGCAAACTGTACTTTCATTGAATATCACAGCATTTCTTGCCTTCCAAATACACCAAATCCCCAGTATTAATTTGGCTATTACTTCTTCCTCCACCTCTTTACTAGCCATCTTTTCTTGAAGATCTGCTAACCATTTCAAAAAACTTCCAAAAGAATGGCTAATAACTTCAATCTTTACCCCAATTTCTACCCAGAAAGGCCTCACCCATTTGCAATCCCAAAACAAGTGTTCCATAGTTTCAGGTGCCTCTTCACAGATATTGCACATAGCTGATTGAGTACAATTTCTCATACCCAGATTGACTTTTGTTGGGAGAGAATTTTGACTGCATCTCCACCAAAAGTGTTTAATTTTTGGTGGGAGTTTGCTGCTCCAGATCATGTTCCAATATTCTTTACCAAAATGAAAAGAGGAAGAGGATTTATGTAAGCTTTTTGGAATACCTGATTTCTTGCTCATCTCTTCTTTAGCTATATAAGCTCCTGACTTAACTGAATATTGTCCTGACTCCATGCTTTCCCACATAACTGTATCTGGATTCTTGCACCAAGAAATTGGAGTTCTTAAAATAGCTTGTACAGATTTTTCTTTAAAAAGATTTCTGAGTAATGAAACTTTCCATCTTCTTGAGTCATGATTGATCAAAGCTTCCACTCTAATGTCCTGGTCCACTTCTACCCCATGGTTGACTTCTAGCTCCTTCACCTTTGGAACCCACTTGTGCTTAAAAACCATAATATCTTTTCCATTTCCTACACTCCACCTTGAATTTCTTAACAGAAAGTCTCTGCCTTTAATCAAACTTCTCCACACCCATGAGGGACTTTGACCAATGCTAGCATCCACAAAACTTGACTTTCCAAAATGCCTTGATTTCAGAACTTTAGCCACCAGAGAGTCTTTGTTGTTTAATATTCTCCAACTTTGCTTTGCCACAAGAGCTAAATTGAAAGCTTCCACACTCTTGAAGCCTAAACCTCCCTGGCTTTTTGGCTTCTGAATTTTTTCCCAGCTAACCCAGTTCATCTTCTTCTCAGAAGGCCCTGCTCCCCAATAGAAGTTTCTAATCAGTTGAGTAATCTTTTTGCAGGTTTTAATTGGAAAAATTATGCAAGACATAGCATAACTAGGAATAGCTAGAGCTACAGCTTTCAAAAGCACTTCCCTGCCTGCACTAGTTAAAACTTGTTTCTTCCATCCTTGTAATTTCACACTAATCAGCTGAATTATATATTGTAGAGCTTCAGCTTTAGACTTCCCCCACAAAGCTGGTATTCCCAAGTACTTAATAGAAGGATCCAGAGGAGGAATACCACTTAACACTGTAATCTTCTCACTTATGTCTCCATCTGTATTTGGGGAATACATAATTCCTGATTTATCAAAGTTTATTGCCATTCCAGTAACTCTCCCAAACTCTTGTATCAACTGAAGAAAATTAGTCATGAATTTCTCTTTTGCTTCAAGAAGTACTAATGAATCATCTGCAAACAGCAAATGATTCACACTAATACCATTTCTGATCAGAGAAATACCTTTTAAATTCTTCTTCTCCTCCTCCAGCTTCATATTCCTTGAGAATATCTCCATTACTAACACAAATAAATATGGAGATATGGGATCTCCTTGTCTAATCCCCCTGGTAGGTTTGAAGTACTCAGATTGCTCCCCATTCACTTTAACTGACAGAGACACTGTTGATACACACTGCATTATCAGCTTAATCCAGTCTTCACTAAAGCCAAGTCTTCTAAATATTTCCTCCAAACAGTCCCATTCAACTCTGTCATATGCTTTATTTAAATCAAGTTTCAAAGCCATATATTGCTTCTTACCCTCCTTGTGCTTGTCAATATAATGGAAGAATTCTTGAGCTAGGATAACATTGTCCTGTATTAACCTCCCAGGAATGAATGCAGATTGCTCAGGAGAGATAATCTTGTCAAGAACTAGCTTCAATCTATTTGCAAGTAGCTTTGAAATGACTTTATATATGAATGAACACAAAGCTATAGGTCTAAATTGGCTTACCTTCTCAGGGTGTTGCACCTTTGGAATGAGAGTGAGAACTGTCATATTAAAACTCTTGAGCAAGAATTTGTTTGTGAAAAAATAAATAACTGCTGCCACCACTTCCTCCTTCACTGTCTCCCATTGTGTTTGAAAGAATAAGCCATTAAACCCATCTGCTCCAGGAGCTTTGTGAGGATTGAAACTAAAAACTACTTCTTTGATCTCTTCAGTACTAGGCACTCTCTTCAACATTTCATTCTCCTCTTCTGTAATACATTCTGTCATAACATCAAGCAAATTTCCCCACTCTCTTGGACCCTTTGATTTAAACAACTTTTTATAAAAACACACAAATTCTTCTTGAGTCTCTCTTTGTGTCTCTGTCCATGTACCATCATCTTTCAGAAGTTTCTTCACTGCATTTCTCTGTCTCCTTTGAATAGTAGATAAGTGGAAGAACTTAGTATTCAAATCACCTTCTTTCAAGTAGTTGATTCTAGCCTTTTGTTTCCAGAAAATTTCTTCCTTTCTATTGTATTCCACCATTTGCTTCTCAATTTCTATCTGCTCTTGTATAAGCTCCTCTGAAGCAGGTTGAAGTTGTATCTGAAATAACTTCTCCTCCAACTTAGCCAACTCTTTTTTGTTGTTTCTGCAATTCTCCTTACTCCATTTTGTTAGATCTCTTCTGCATTTACTGAGCATGTGTCCAAGTTTGAAAAGAGGAGACCCTTTTGGAGGATTTTTCCAACTGCCTTTGATACACTCTCCACAACCATTCTCTGCAATCCAGTTTTGACTGAATTTGAATGGCACCTTCCTCTTTTGATTGCTACTTTCATTTTGGATAATAAGAGGGGAATGATCTGACCCAGATATTACTGTCCTAGACAGTTCAGCATCCTCATTCATCATTCCCCATTGAGGAGAATAAAAGGCTCTGTCCAACAATTCTCTTATATGGCCTGATCTTCTTTTATTTGTCCAGGAATATGCCAATCCATGACCTCTCAACTCCATTAGATTGCAATCTGAAACTAGTTTACCAAACTTTGCAGTCCTACTATGATTGACACTCTTCCCTCCCCATTTATCTTCTTGTGTCAAATAGTCATTACAATCACCTAACAAGATCCATGGCTCCATGAAATTCTGAGAAAGTTGTTTGATTTCTTGCCAGAACTTATCTCTCTCCTTTTCAGTTGCTGGAGCATACACAAATAACCACAGCTCCCATCTGTTTTGTTTGACTTCAATTCTTGCCAAAATTGCATTACTTGACCACCATTGCACTTCCAGATTTAGATCAGCTACCCACCACAAACACAAACCACCTGCCATTTTCCTACACGGATCCACATAGAAACAATTTTGAAATCTTAAACTTCTCCTCAGACCTTCTAACTTAAAGCTTCTGTTTTTTGTTTCTGCCAAAAACAAGAAGCTAGGGAGATGGGTATTAGATAACCCTCGGATTCTCTGGACTGTCAGGTTACTCCCCACGCCCTGACAGTTCCAGTATATCCCTAACATTGATCGTGTGGCTGATTAAGGCCAGCCACCACAGCCATTTCATTTTCTTCCACTTCTAACTCTTTTTCAATTATTTTCAGTTGATTCACACAATCCTTATATAGATAGCGTTGCTGAACATGAACAGTATCCATTACCTCAAATCGGATATCGTCTTCTCGCAGCTTCTCCACCAATCCAACTTGCCTTGTGTTTCCTTCGATACCCGAGTAGAGCCTCAAACTTGTTCCTCCTCGTAAAATTCCTCTTTTCTTTCTGGCCAAATGAGCTTGCTTGACATATTTTGCCCTTCCCATGATCTGTTTTGATTGTTCTGCAACATATTCCTCGCTTGTTTGTAGATCCCATCTTCTTCGTTTTGCCTCTGGTGAGAATCCGTCGCTATGACTTTTCCTTTTGAGAGATACAAAGCGTTCAAAGACAATGGACAAACCTAAATCAGCATATGGGTTTCCAATCGGGTCTTCTTCAGATGGATTATTTGGATCCGACTCCTTTTCCACTCTTGGGCTGATCACATCCATCTTCTGGACCCGCTTCTCTGGGTTGCGTGGTGTCCATACCGGCCCAATCCTGTCACTTTTAAATCTCGTAATTTCTTTTGTTGGGCTAGTTGGCTCTTCCACAAAGTAGCCTTGGGCCTCTATAATTGGGCTTTCTTTCTCTTTCTGGGCCAGGTGAATGTAGGTTAAATTCTCCTTCTCTTTTACGCTTTTACCCTTCTCGTCATCTTCTATTTCCTCTGGTACCAAATAGCTGTCATCCGCATATTGTACCGTCCTCTGTGTCTGATTCACACCTCCATCGTCCTCCACCTGGCTCAAAACGCGTTCATTTTGTCCTTGAATCGTACTGCCCTCCGAATCGTCCTCGGTTGTACCATTGCTTGATTGTATTCTGCATTTTGCCAGCTCAGCGTCAACCTCACGCGCTGCCTTCTCCATCACCGGAGCCCACCGCTCTGTTTCCCTTTCCCGGCGGATCCGCTCTTCCTCCCTTGTCCATGGTGTTTTCTGGATTGGCGTAGCTCTCAAATCAGCAGAATACCCAGATGTTTCTTCCTTTTGCTTACTTACAAATCGACACTGGGTGTTTGTATGCCCCAATCTTCCACATCTAAAACAGAACTCACCCAATTTTTCAAATCGACACTGGGTGTTTCTCTCTCTAGAAAACTAGTAAAGTGTTTTACTGTACATTTGAATATTGTTGTCCCCTCATGTCATTGCATTGAATGAAAATCAATGGCCAAAGATTTTAAACTCAACTCACTGTTACCGGTTCTCCCTCTTGATAATAGTCCTATGTCCATATAATTGTCGCTCTTAATTCTTAGTTGATTGATAAGCCACCAATAAAAGTAAACACCAATCGTTTTATCATATCATTAAGTAAACATATTGTCGTACCGTTTTAAGCACGTAATTTTACATACTACTGTAAAATATTTTTCACATTTTTTTCTCCTTTAAAATGTTTATTTCGCATTAAAAAGAATTATTATCAGCAACTTTCTTTTGGGTACATAAGTGGGGACTGGCCCAAAGAGCCAGGCTCAAATAACAAAGAAAATTACAAGAATAATGTAATATGGCCCAAACCAGACTTATCAAACTCTACTAAATTCTTCCAGCCACCATCCAAATAGATCTGGGCAAGAAAGCAGTGGACTGCATTTTTGTTATGTAATCAGCAACCAAGTTTCCTTCTCTATAGATTTTTTGAAGAGCAGAACTAGTGTTTGTTGCAAAAATAAAAATAAAATAAATTAATAGGCCTTTACCAGATACCAATAAGAGAGAGTGGCATTGTTATTTCTTATCAAAGAAATAGCATTTTCAGAATCACATTCCACCAAAGCACCCTGAAGATTTCTTTGAGAGACTTCTTGTAAGCTTTCCATAATAGCTAAGAGATCCCTCTGCAGAATAGGAATATTACCAACATTTTTTGTGAAACTCTAGAGGCCAGAGCCCATCAATAGAGCTTCGCCACACTCCTAGTGAAGCTTTTACTAGTAGTGAGAGCATTGTCAGAATTGATCTTCTCCACAATCCGTTTGACCAAAATAGGTCTCACAGGAATATGATGAGACTTGAACCTCAAAATCAGCCATTAACCTCTTTGAAACCCATAAATATATGAGGCAGGATTACATGATATATCAAAGTTCTGTTGATGAAACTTTTTGTTGTGCCATAACCATAGTGGAGAGACCACTGATGAAAGTAGATTGGCATGGAATAATAGTGTGATGACCCTGAAACAGATTTGCGATATTAGTGTCAATTCAATCCTTTAGAGGGAGAGAAAAGAATCTTGACCAATTGGAAGGCTCAAGAAGCTTTTTCCAAATATTTTTGACCCAATTACAATCTCTTATAGCATGAAGACAAGAAGAACTGCAGAATTTGCAAGCAGAGTCAGAAATAATACCTCTCACGTCTTTCAAGTTTTGAGTGAGTAGCCTATCATGTCCGATCAGCTATTATTTCCATCTATGATAGCCTTTGACTTTCCAAATAAGTTTTCAGCCCTTGTCTTGAGTGTTAACATTCCCATCGAGTATATCGTCGGTTGAGGCTACTGTAAATTTACTTGAGGCATTGGGGAGCCAATTTTGATCATCTTCTCTATCCACATTGGAGCTGATAATAGTTACCTTCAAAAGATCCAAAAAGTGATGTGGGAGTTTGCAAGCAGAACATGTAATCTCTAACCTCTTTCGTTATTGCAATAATAACTAACTATGTGGGTTAAATCATCATCTGAAATGGGAGAAAGAGCCACATTCACCAAGTTAGCTTTCCCAAGCCATTGATCACACCAAAATAGGATTCTTTGCCCATTTCCCACATTCAGGCTGCACTATCCTAGAATACAATGGAGCTGTTGAAAATACCTTTTCAGGTGCTAAAGTGAGATGGCTTTTGGGAGGAGAACATTGGCTATTCATTGGGCTGCCCTAGTTATTCCTCATGACAGTGACCAAAATTGAGGAATCATAATTGATCTTCCATCATGCCTCGGCTAGCATAACCAAGTTATACTTTAAAATGTCACGAAAGCCAAGACCACCGCTGGATATGGGAGAGCAAGTTCTATCCCAATTAATGAGAGATTCTTTTTGTTTAATCAGGTGTAACACTCCAGGATCTCGGTTCAGGGTAATGGGACCAAACGATAAACAGAGGTAGAATTTCATTTCGATAAGATACACTAAAACCATACAAACGCCTACAAAACTTGAAGAATAATTTTGACAAAAGTAAAACGTTTGTGATATATATTAAGTAATCTAACTTAAGCTCATCATCCTCGTCTCGATATGCCTTCCCATTCCAGTCTGCACTAACATGTAATGGCTTTGAAATAGCAAAAGTAGACACCACGGTTTGAAAATAATTAATAAAAACTTAGTAAATACATATTACGACATTTAAAGTGACGAGAGGGTGAGCAAGTAGAAGTTAAAATAAAGCAGGATGTATAAAATAAGCAATTCGTAAATGAAACGGGAAGTAGAACATTAATAAACGGTTAATAACCAACTTCATTTGTTTAAAAGTTACAAGATACTCGAACTTACAATAATAAACAATTGAGAGACCCATTTCCTTTGACATCAGTAAATCACAAGTGACCATTAACTTCAATTCATTTGGTTGGGACTAGGGCCTAGGCTCCTCGAGCAACCAACATGACCGATGTAACAAGAGGGATCACAAATTCAACTCTTATAGGGTTACATTCTAAGCGTCAGTAACATGCATTTTACAAAACATATATTTTTATTGTTATGTTTAGAGAACTAGAAAGTATGAATGTAAAAGTATGTGTCTATGTCTCTTCTATGCATCTTAGAATTGTATAATTTAACTATTTCACTCACACAAAATAATTCATAATTTTTCATAATTGTATCTCCATTCTCTATTATTATAATTTATGACTATGAAGGGTGTTTTTAAAACCATGTTAATCTGCAAGTTTTGCTGTGCTTATCATTTCCCCGCAACTATCTGGTATTTTTATTCACATTCCTACATTTTCCTAATTTTGTAATATATTTGCACAATTAAGAATTTATTGTAAGAATTAATTTTTATTCTTCCTAAATGATCTTGAGGTCAAGAGTTGAAACAGTGTAAGGGTAACTAAATTCCTTTGTCGAAACTTCATTTAGTCCCTTGTTCTTCATGTCTCAGATTCTCATAAATGGCTTATTCAGTTAACCCCAATTTAGAAATAGGGCTTGGGTCTGGACTCTGGAGGGTAAATTAACGACCTTATTTGCTTATTGCTTCATGTGCTTCATATCACATCTCGAAGTCTTTTTTAGTATAGTCGTATATTAATCTACTATCAATCCCATTCACATGCATTTCTTCAAAACTCTACATCTCACGTTCATTTTATGATTCGACAAATTTACTGTATGTGTTAAGTCATTTTTAACTGCAATTTTCAATAACCCATTTTGAAAAGAACCAAAACCTTAAATTGTTGTTTATAAGAAAGAAGAGGATTTATTTTAGAAGAATTCAAATTGTTATTATGATTACATGTAGGACTGCATTTTTTTAGTCAACAATTATTTTTAGCAAGTATATAGTATTGTTTTCACGTGGTAGACTTTTGCTCCGAAACTTTCGGGGCGCACCAGGGTGAACTAGGGTTTTCTCGCCGGCGAGAGTTTTACAGCGAGAAAGGGTGTTCTCTCCGGTGATCTTTCTGATTTCTCTCCAGGGATAAGATACTAGGAAGGGCTAGGCAAGGTTCGAAGGTCAGAGTGGTGAAGTTCTGTTGAGAATCAATGGCGATGGATGACTATGAGCGAATAACGAGTCAGTTGGGGTAAACTTTCGGTGGAAGAAGAGCATGTTGTGGACTACGACGATGACTACTGCCGAGAAGCGATTGAGAGTTGCGGCCATTGTCTCTTGGGTATGTTTCTCCACCCAATCACTTTCAATACCTGGGCCATGAAATTGCTATTCAAGAAAATCTGGCCAGAAAGTGGGAACACGAAGATCCACGAACCAGCCCCAAACAAGTTTGTATTCGAGTTTCCGACCAAGGAAGCAATGGAGAAGGTACTACAAGGAGAACCGTGGCTGTTTGATGAAAACCTACTGCTCCTACAGCCTTGGGAAGTCAATGGAGTGGTTGATCTTGCGAAGCTGGGAAGGATAGAAGTTTGGGTCCAGGTTGGAAATCTTCCCTTTTACCTCCAAACCGATGAGGAATTGCGAAAATCAGTCAAGCTCCTAGGTACGATTATTAAAACTGATACTAGGGTGTTGTCTGGTAAGCTAGGGGATTATATGCGTGCAATGGTTAAGATTGACATTAATGAGCCATTAATGTTGTTGGGTTTTGACGTAGGTAACGCAGCGGAATAACAAAAATTTAATCCTACTCAAAGCCCACCAAGGATCACAGGAAGAGACATCATAACATGATTAAGGTCATAGAAGATGTGTACCTTTTGATTTGTGAGATCACACGAAGAATGACGTCCTCGTCTCTACGGTTGATCCACGTCTAGAGGTGAGATCTAGATTCTTCCTTCTCCACAAGTGCTAGCTTGAACCCGGAGGAAGAGGGATGAAGATCAATAGCAACAAAGGCGACAAAGCACAAAGGAGGGGGCGGCCTCCTTTTGCCGTCGGGTAGAGGGGCGGACGGGGGCTAGGGTTTCGGCCCTAGCTCTTTGTCTTGCTCTCTCTTTTGCTCTCTCCCACTCTTTGTGTTATGTCTAATAATAACTCATGTAGTGGGAAGGAAGCTAGAGCCTCCTTTATATACTCCAACAACTCCTTGTTGTTTCCATAAAAGAGTTTCCTAATTCTAGATGAACTAGAATTATTCCCTTCCTTGCAAATTAGTCCTACTAAGTTTGCAAGGTGTTGCACATTGATCCTTCTATTAATTAATCTATATTAATTAATCCCAAATCTAGCTCTACTCTATTTGACGTGTGACCCCATAGGTTTCTATATAGTTGGTAGTAACTATTACTAACATGGAGCGGTGTCTAGCAACACATCTATGCCACCCAACCAATAGAAATAGTCAGTGATCCCGACAAACCTTTGTGCCCAATATGTCATATTGCATTATACCTTTGTCTCCATATCCGGATTGGACACGAGACATAAATAGTCACACTCGTATATCCAATTCATAGTTCCTCGATCCTAGGAATATGCTTATGCTTGCAGATAACATTAATATCTCTATATTAATTTATCTGAGTCTGGCCAGACATTCAATAAGCCTCATCCCTCGAGTGGCCGTGGATATTTACCCCCATTATGTGGGAGGGACAAATCCTATCTACATCACTACGATCTCTAAGCTTGCTTCCTATCACGCCCGGTAGCCACCTTTATGATTACCCAGTTACGGTGTAACGTTTGATAACATCAAAGCGCAATATTTCACACCTAGAGTATCTAGTGACTTCAAGTCCAAGGATTGCAATAATATTAGCACTACGAAAAGCGATTGTGACTTCACATAATCTAATGTATCCTTTTCGTCGTGGGTCAATCCAGTATGCCATTACTCCTAATGCATACCCATGTGTTAGACTTGATATCTCCATATCAATCTACCCACATACTAGTCTATATTTGATTGTCCTATTAATCAATATAATTGACTAGGGATATTTAAGATAAATAACACATTTTATCTAAGGACTTCATTATATTAAATATCGCCATAAATAATAAATGAATATTCTAGCCAAAACATTGTTCATACTAAATCTACGATTGCCTCTAGGGCATCTATTCCAACAGTCTCCCACTTGCACTAGAGCCAATCTGGCGCATCTCGTATGCCTATAGATCTGGCGTGCCCTTCATGCTTTCGCTGCGCAAGAGGTTTCGTGAGCGGATCTGACACGTTGTCATCCGTCGGAATCTTGCATATCTTCACATCTCCTCGATCGATCATATCACGAATAAGATGGAATCTCCTAAGTACATGCTTTGACTTTTGGTGCGATCTTGGTTCCTTTGCCTGTGCGATTGCCCCAGAGTTGTCACAGTACAACTCTATGGGATCCACTATGCTAGGGACCACACCGAGCTCAGCGATAAACTTCTTTATCCAAACTGCCTCTTTCGCCGCTTCCGCAGCAGCAATGTACTCAGCTTCTGTTGTAGAATCAGCAACTGTGCCTTGCTTGGAACTCTTCCAGCTTACAGCTCCTCCATTCAGGCAAAACACGTATCCAGACTGCGATCTGTAATCATCCTTGTCGGTTTGGAAGTTTGCGTCAGTGTAACCCTTTACACTTAGCTCTTCCATTCCTCCAAATATCAAGAATACATCCTTAGTTCTTCTCAAGTACTTTAGGATGTTCTTGACAGCAATCCAGTGACTCTCACCCGGATTGGACTGATATCTGCTCACCATACTCAACGCGTATGATACGTCTGGTCTAGTACATAGCCTGGCGTACATGATGGATCCTATGGCCGAGGCATAGGGTATCCTACTCATGCGGTCCTTCTCCATCTCATTGGAGGGACAGTCATTCCTGGAAAGAGTGACTCCATGTGACATGGGCAAGAATCCCTTCTTGGAATCTTGCATGTTGAACCTCTTCAACACCTTTTCAATGTATGTACTCTGACTTAGGCCAAGCAACCTTTTAGATCTATCTCGATAGATCTTTATACCCAGTATATAGGCTGCGTCTCCTAAGTCTTTCATCGCAAAGCACTTTCCTAGCCAATCTTTAACAGATTGCAGAGTAGGAATATCATTGCCAATGATTAGTATGTCATCCACATACAAGACCAGAAATACTATAGAGCTCCCACTAACCTTCTTGTAAACACAAGGCTCATCTTCGTTCTTGATGAAGCCAAACTCTTTGACTGCGTCATCAAAACGTCGATTCCAGCTCCTAGAAGCTTGCTTTAATCCATAAATGGACCTTTGTAGCTTACAGACTTTATTGGCATTCTCTGGATCCTCAAAACCCTCTGGTTGTGTCATGTACACATCCTCAAGGAGGTTCCCATAAAGGAACGCTGTTTTGACATCCATTTGCCAAATTTCATAGTCGTAGTATGCTGCAATAGCAAGTAAGATTCGAATGGATTTAGTCATGGCGTCTGGTGAAAAGGTCTCATCATAGTCAATACCATGAATTTGTCTATAACCTTTGGCCACCAATCGCCCCTTATAGGCAACTACCTATGCCATCCATGTCGGTCTTCTTCTTGAAGACCCACTTGCACCCTATGGGTCGAGCCCCTTCGGGTGGTTCCACCAAAGTCCATACTTTGTTGGTGTACATGGAATCCATTTCGGATCTCATGGCTTCTAGCCACTTCTTAGAGTCTGGGCCACTCATGGCTTCTCCATAGTTTGCAGGCTCATTATCCATGAGTGGTACGTCATCGGGCTCAGTCACGAGAAGTTCATACCTCTCTGGCTCATGACGTACTCTTCCTGATCTACGGAGTTCCTGTGTTACCTGAACAGGTTCTTCCACAACTTCTTGTGGTTCCTGTTCATGTTCCATTATTGGTTCAGTGGTTTGTGGTTCATGAATTTCTTCAAGTTCTACAACCCTCCCACTTGCTTCTTTAGAGACTAGTTCTCTTTCTAGAAACACGTCGGTCCGAGCAACAAACACTTTGTTCTCGCTAGGGTTATAGAAATAATATCCTTTAGTCTCTTTAGGATATCCCACAAACTTACACTTATCCGCCTTAGGCCCGAGCTTGTCTGTTTGTAAACGCTTTACATAGACGTCGCAGCCCCAAATCTTCATAAACGACACTATGGGACGCCTCCCAGTCCATATCTCATATGGCGTCTTCATGACTGATTTGGATGGAACACGGTTAATGGTAAAAGCTGCCGTCATTAGAGCATGTCCCCAAAAGGATATCGGAAGATCTGTTTGAGACATCATAGATCGCACCATATCTAATAGAGTGCGATTTCTCCTCTCAGATACACCATTCCATTGTGGTGTTCCGGGTGGAGTGAGCTGGGATACTATCCCACACTCTCTAAGATACTCATCAAACTCTTGGCTTAAGTATTCTCCTCCACAATCCGATCGTAGAGATTTAATACTCTTGCCAAGTTGCTTCTCTACTTCACTCTTGAATTCCTTGAACAATTCAAAGGATTCGGATTTGGCCTTCATAAGGTATACAAATCCATATCTACTGAAATCATCAGTAAATGTGATGAAGTAGGTATAACCACCTCTGGCAGGCGTGGGGAATGGTCCGCATACATCAGTATGTACGAGTGCCAATAACTCACTAGTCCGCTCTCCTTTCTTATTGAAAGGGGACTTTGTCATTTTTCCTAATAAACAAGATTCACATGTCTCATATGATTCCAAATCAAATGAGTCTAGAAGTCCAACCTTATGGAGTCTACATATGCGTTTCTCATTTATATGGCCTAAACGACAGTGCCATAGATATGTAGGATTTAAATCATTAGTTTTAATTCTTTTAGTATTTATGTTATAAATTGGATTATTTAGATCAAGGATATACAATCAATTAGACAAATGCGCACTACAATAGTGCATACTATCAAAATAAATGGAGCAACACTTGTCCTTTATTGAAATAGAAAAACCTTTCTCGTCCCAACAAGAAACGGAAATAATGTTTCTGCTCATAGCAGGCACATAAAAGCAATTGTCTAATTCTAAAATAAGTCCAGAAGGCAAAGATAGCTCATAAACGCCTACAGCTAATGCAGCAACCTTTGCTCCATTCCCGACGCGCAAGTCTATCTCCCCTTTTTGCAATCTTCTACTTCTTTTCAAATCCTGCACATTACGACAAATGTGAGAACCACATCCGGTATCCAATACCCAGGATGATGAAATAGAGAGATTGGTCTATAACATAAATACCTGGTGGTGGTGGAATCACTATTCCAAGCTTCTTATCCTCCAGATATTTAGGGCAATTCCTCCTCCAGTGACCCGGCTGGCTGCAGTAGTGACATTCACCTTTAGCCACGCCTCCACTAGGCTTTAGGGCATCCTTGGATTTCGCAACTTTCTTGCGTTTTCCTTTTGAAGTATATGCAACTGACTTTCCCTTCTTCTTGTGTACCATCATTATGGCCTTGCCCTTGCCTTTATTGATGCTTTGCTCAGCTGTCTTTAGCATGTTCAATAGGTCTGGCAAAGACTTGTTGATCTCATTCATATTATAGTTCATAATGAACTGATTATAACTGTCAGGCAACGATTGCAAGACGAGATCAGTCGCTAAGTCCTGGCCGAGTGGGAACCCCAGTCTCTCAAGGTTCTCTATGTACCCGATCATTCGGAGTACATGAGGGCCTACTGGATTCCCTTCTGCAAGACTGCTTTTGAACAACGCTTTAGACACCTCATAGCGCTCATGCCTTGCCTGTTCCTCAAACAATTGTTTCAAGTGTCTGATCATATCATAGGCTTCCATGTTCTCGTGTTGCTTCTGAAGCTCACCAGTCATGGTACAAAGCATGAGGCAAGTCACGTCATTAGAATCATCAATATGTTTCTGACGTGCCCTTACTTCCGCTAGTAGAGACTCATCTTGTGGTGGGTCTGGAATTGGAGTGTCCAAGACGTACAGCTTCTTTTCTTGCTTGAGGACAATCCTCAAGTTTCTGTACCAGTCAAGGAAATTTGTTCCAGACAATTTATCCTTCTCAAGGACAGATCGTAGGGATGAACTCGATGCGTTGTTGTTTGCCATTTGGAATTCTACAAAACGAGAAATATGCAATTTAGTATTTTGAACAATTTAACTAAATATAACAATGGCTAGATCATTAAATATAGCTCCCACTATTTTTCTCGGATTAATAGCCCTCACTATTAAAGCGGAAAATATCTTTATACTTTCTAGTGGGTCCAAGATCCCTTTTTCACTTCTTCTTGAGCTTGCTTTGGCAAGTCACCCAAGAATTGGTTATTTAGGTAGGAACCATTCCAATTGCATCCCATGCAACTCTTGGTCTAATTAGGTGAATAAATTCATTTTATTCTTTATCCAATTGGATAACTCCTAATTGTCATGCCTCTAAGCTCATCAATCCAATTGACTCTTGCCTAGTTGCGTCCAACCTCTTGCTTTCAACATACACGCATTACTAGCTTGCGTCGTCCGCAACACATCGTGAAAATTAAAATCGCCTTGCTTTGGCAAGCCCGAATTTTAATAGTTCATGATCATGAAGGGTGTTTTGGCAAGAGAAGGCAAAACGCAATATTTAATTGAGGGATTTCTTTTAAGTTGTTTGGTTGATCTCATCAACATGGTCTACTTATTTGGATTGGGCCATCCACAATAAAAGACCAACCTTGTTTATTATTATCTTGTTATCGTTTTTGCTTGTAGCGCCATACACACAAAATAAATAACAAGGCATGAATAATAAACATCCACAAAAATAAAAAACGTGGCATGGATATGGCCCCTAGACTAATGATATTATCAAGCCAATGATAATATCTAATTTCCCTAAAGTGCCGAGCTCATCTCCATGTGCTCCACCATAGCTGCGCGCCTAGGGATGTCTTTTGGCTCCTTTGGTTCTCCGGTCTTCTTCTCCATGTTCTTGGCTATCATCTAAATACTTCTAATTCTAGCCTGACATCTAGAATAAATAAATAACAAAAGCCTCACATGTCGAGGAGAAAAAGAACGACTCGCAGGCCGTAAAACTTAATTAATTATTACATTAATTTGATCAGCTCGCAGGCCGTAAACCAAACCACAAAACAATAAACATCCACAATCCTAGGCCATATCCATCCACCATGCAATAAAGCACATAATACAGTTAAAACCAATTTTTAACGCGCTTGTTTAATTTTAATGAAATTGGGTAACTAGGGTTTTACAACGGTCCAAAGGGCTCAAGCCAACAAGTGGCCCGAACCCTAGGACCGCCGCACGCCTAGAGGCCCGCGGCCTTGCTTGGCGCGCAAGGGAGGGGCGGGCGGCTAGGGTTTCGGCCCTAGTCCCCTTCCTCCTTACTTGTTGCCCAAGCAAGGTTGTTTCCTTATGGAACTATTTCCATAATTTTGTTTCCATAATTGAAAACCCCTTTTCAATCATGTGCCCATGAACCCTAATTTTTCAAGAACCCAATTATTCACATCCTATGTGATTAAACTCACCAATTCTAACATCCAATATTAAATTGGGTCTTGTTTGATTGAATCAAATTCAATATTGCATCTACTATGCCAATTTTTTCAGTTTTCGCGTAATAAACAATAATACGGTGTATGAACTGAAATCGTAAACACATAATATCATGTTATGCTCTACGACTTGTGGCTCTGATACCACTGTTGGGTTTTGACGTAGGTAACGCAGCGGAATAACAAAAATTTAATCCTACTCAAAGTCCACCAAGGGTCACAGGAAGAGACATCATAACATGATTAAGGTCATAGAAGATGTGTACCTTTTGATTTGTGAGATCACACGAAGAATGATGTCCTCGTCTCTACGGTTGATCCACGTCTAGAGGTGAGATCTAAATTCTTCCTTCTCCACAAGTGCTAGCTTGAACCCGGAGGAAGAGGGATGAAGATCAATAGCAACAAAGGCAACAAAGCACAAAGGAGGGGGCGGCCTCCTTTTGCCGTCGGGTAGAGGGGCGGACGGGGGCTAGGGTTTCGGCCCTAGCTCTTTGTCTTGCTCTCTCTTTTGCTCTCTCCCACTCTTTGTGTTATGTCTAATAATAACTCATGTAGTGGGAAGGAAGCTAGAGCCTCCTTTATATACTCCAACAACTCCTTGTTGTTTCTATAAAAGAGTTTCCTAATTCTAGATGAACTAGAATTATTCCCTTCCTTGCAAATTAGTCCTACTAAGTTTGCAAGGTGTTGCACATTGATCCTTCTATTAATTAATCTATATTAATTAATCCCAAATCTAGCTCTACTCTATTTGACGTGTGACCCCATAGGTTTCTATATAGTTGGTAGTAACTATTACTAACATGGAGCGGTGTCTAGCAACACATCTATGCCACCCAACCAATAGAAATAGTCAGTGATCCCGACAAACCTTTGTGCCCAATATGTCATATTGCATTATCCCTTTGTCTCCATATCCGGATTGAACACGAGACATAAATAGTCACACTCGTATATCCAATCCATAGTTCCTCGATCCTGGGAATATGCTTATGCTTGCAGATAACATTAATATCTCTATATTAATTTATCTGAGTCTGGCCAGACATTCAATAAGCCTCATCCCTCGAGTGGCCGTGGATATTTACCCCCATTATGTGGGAGGGACAAATCCTATCTACATCACTACAATCTCTAAGCTTGCTTCCTATCACGCCCGATAGCCACCTTTATGATTACTCAGTTACGGTGTAACGTTTGATAACATCAAAGCGCAATATTTCACAACTAGAGTATCTAGTGACTTCAAGTCCAAGGATTGCAATAATATTAGCACTACGAAAAGCGATTGTGACTTCACATAATCTAATGTATCCTTTTCGTCGTGGGTCAATCCAGTATGCCATTACTCCTAATGCATACCCTTGTGTTAGACTTGATATATCCATATCAATCTACCCACATACTAGTCTATATTTGATTGTCCTATTAATCAATATAATTGACTAGGGATATTTAAGATAAATAACACATTTTATCTAAGGACTTCATTATATTATATATCGCCATAAATAATAAATGAATATTCTAGCCAAAACATTGTTCATACTAAATCTACGATTGCCTCTAGGGCATCCAACAATTATTACAGCTTTTGATGTGATTCATTCACTCAAAACAAGGAAAGGGGGAAAGAAAGGGTATGTGGCTTTTAAAATAGATATGAGCAAAGCTTATGACAGAGTAAAATGACAGTTCTTGACAGAAGCTTTGATCCATCTAGGATTCGGTCCAAAATTCATGAGTCTGATATTTAGATGCATTTCGACGGCCAAGTATAGTTTTATCAGAAACGGTGTAGGGGTGGGGAATGTAGTCCCGGAGAGCAGGTGAATCTGATTTGTTGCGAGTTCCTCTCGAGAGCAGTCTCTAAATCAGTTCAGGAGGATAGGTTGGAAGGGGTTACGGCGTCAAGGGGAGGACCAGTGGTCTCCCACTTGTTTTTTGCTGACGATTCGTTGTTTTTTACAGGTGCTAACGTGGAGAGCATAAATACACTTCTTCAGATCATGCAGAGCTACGAAAAAGCCTCAGGCCAGCAGGTGAATCTGAATAAATCGGCTATGGTGTTCTCTTCGGGAGTCACAACTGAAGATAAAGAAGCTTTCTTGGAATAGCAGGTGTTCAGGAAGTAGAATTGTATGAAAAATACATGGGTCTTCCATCAACAATGGGACGTAACAAATCGATCACTTCCAATTCGTCGGTGGGAAAACTCGACAACAAGCTTAAAGGGTGGAAGGAAAAGTCGCTTTCAGTAGGAGGTACGGAAGTCTTAGTCAAAGCAGTGGCACAGGCTATCCCTACATACACCATGAGTTGCTTTCTTTTGCCGGATGGAATTTGTGAGAAGATGGAGTGCTTGATCAGACAATTTTGGTGGTCCAAACAACACAAAGAAAATGGATTTCCATGGTCATCATGGGACAATATCCAACGGTCAAAGGAAAATGGGGTCTAGGGTTCCGAAAGATGAAGGAGTTCAATAAGGCGCTGTTAGCAAAACAGGCCTGGAGAATACTCCAGCGGCCAGGTTCTTTGTTAAGTCGTCTCTTAAAAGCAAAATATTTTGCTAATTCCCCTTTCATGGAAGCGGAATTGGGTACTGGAGCATCCTTTGCGTGACGTAGTATTCTAGCAGGTAAAGATCTTTTAAAGCGAGGTATCAGGTGGAGTATCGGGGATGGAGTGCTAGCATCCATTTCAGATCCTGTTTTTCCGAATCATATTAGGTTCAAAGTCATAAATCCGAATATTGTTGCAGGACCGTGTATGGGCTATTTTATGAATGCAGACAGGACATGGAACTTGAATATACTGAAAGCTTTTTTATGGGATGTGGATGCGCATGCCATTGCGGCTATCCCTCTCCCAGCCACGGCTAGACCAGACAGATCAGTTTGGCATTATGAGGAAAAAGGTGTTTACTCCGTTAAATCGGGTTACAATCTGGCGGTTAGTTTACAAGAGGAGCTCTCGAATGCGGCAGAACAGAATCCATGATCAGGTTTTTTCTCTGTAATTTGAAAAATCAAGTGTCCGAAGAAGGTACAACATTTTATTTGGCGGAGTTTTTATGAATCTCTTCCTACATCCTCAAATCTAATTCGCAGGAATATGCAAATAAACAACATTTGTCCCATGTGTGGATGCTTTGGTGAGACTGAGATTCATTTGTTCTCAAAGTGCTCGATAACGAGGAAGTTGTGGGCGGAATTTGGTTTCAATGGTGAGTTATTAAAATTTCATGTAAATTTTCAGTACTGGATCTCAACTCTTCTGACCCGAGCATCAAAGAGGGAGCGCAGTTTGTATTGCTTTTTATTTTGGGAGTTTTGGGAGCTCCGTAACGCTCATGTTTTCAAGAGGGTTTTGAAAAGGGAAAACGAGTTCTGTTTTGGTGTGAAGGCGCAGGCCAGCCAGAGAATGGGAAATCACGACAGAGGGTTTTTCCGGCGACAGGGACAACACAGTTACAACGGCTAAATGGACGAAACCGCCAAATGAGTTCGTCAAAATCAATTTCGATGGCTCTTATGATCAGGGATCTAGGATGATGGGAGGTGGAGCCATTATTCGTGGAAGCCAAGGGGAACTAATAGTAGCTAAAGCAGCGAGAAGGAGCGGAGGGGAGAGTCCGAGGTTGGCAGCAGCAGCAGCATTGAAGATGGGCATTCTTTTGGCTAAATCGAAGAATATTTCGAAGGTGATTATCGAAGGGGATGCAAAAGTCCTTCTTGAGGACATTGTTAAGTTCAGAAATAACGCGAGTTTGTGCGATTTTTCAATTTCAGCGGCCTTCATGAAGGAGATAGTGGATCTTTTATCTGATTTTGAAGCGGTAGAAGTGTGGTGGGTGCCACGGCAACTCAACTCTCCAGCACATCTGCTAGCTGCAAGATCCAAACAGCTTAATGAGGAGGAACAGTGGCATAATTTTCTACCAGTTTGGTTAGATAGAGCAGTAGAATTCGATGTAGTAGGTGATCTTTCTTGAGTTGTTTAATTAAGTTGTTACCTAAAAAAAACAATTATTTTTAGCAAATGAACGCTAGCTGAAGTGTTAGAGCTTTAAAACTCTATGCATGAGGTCCTGAGTTCAAATTCATAACATGTACCAGTCTGTCCCGTCTCTTTGTTTTCAATTTTATTTTTGTCACTATTCACTGGGTCACTTTGACCCGGTAATTTGAATAGCAAGTCGATATAATTTTTTGATAATTTTTTCATGTTGTTGTAGAGCAAAAGTTGCTCTATAATATGGTGAAAAAATTATCAAAAAATCGTATTATTTTGCTATCCAAATCACCTGGTCAAAGTGACCCAGATACGAGTCAAAAAAGTCAAATAAGAAAAAAAAAACATTTTCAGAGTAATTTTGAATTTTGGGATAATTGGCAAAATGAAAAATCATTTTGTCTTAAAATGAGAGAGATGAATCACCTAAAAAAAAATAAAAATGAGAGAGATAAAAATGGTTTCTCCTTTTATACTCACTTCACTTTACTTCATTTTCTCGTTCGCACCCTCTTTTCCTTCTTTTTGTCGATCCGAACTCCGAATTCTCTCACTACCTTCCTGGGCTAGGGTTTCGAAGCCTCGAAGTTCTTGAATCTGCAGCAATGTCCACCATTCCACTTCCTCCTTGAGTTGCCAATCTATCGGTTTGGTAGATTACGTTTCCTACACATCTTTCGCAGTCAAAAACACTTGAATCGACTTCGCAGTTTCCTCCAAACTAGGTACGAATTAGTCCTCATTTATCACAAATTCAATCTCTACGCGCATGTATGTTAGCCTCCTTTCTATAAATTTCTTCGAATTGCATAGAATTCCACTATTTATGACCGATCTGTGTTTTGGTGCTAGGGTTTTCCCAATTTCTACTTGAAGGATGAAAATGAACAGAGGTCTGCTCTTAAGTGCTACTGTTACTGTTGGAAGCTTCTTGCAGGGATGGTTTTATATTCTTCTAAGCGGTAAAATATTTTCTTCACTTGGTTCTCAGTACCCCATGCTTTTGGTTGTCATTTTATAATCAAATTTGCTTTAAGAACACTGTATCTTTATTTCATTAGGCTATCCTTCTTACATGAGCAAGGAATTCCACTTGGAAATTGACTCGGTGCAAGACTCTGTTGTTTGGTTCCTTTCATTAATTGGCATACTTCTAGCTGCACTATCAGGCAGGGTGGGCGGGATTGGGCGCCGCCCATTGCTTGTCTTCTCGTCGCTTTTATATCTTTTCTCCAGCGTTGTCATGCCATTTTCTGGGAACATTACTCTGATACTAGTCGCGAGGCTCTTAGCTGGATTTGCATCGGGATTCACCTACATACTTTTGGTATTCTACTTCATGGAGACTGCATCCGGAATGTTCCTGCGTTATTTGCTTCCCCAATTTGCAAGCTTATGTGGGATGTGCTTATCCTCAGTGGTCGATGGTTGGAACTTGATTTTCAACATTGCCTTTAGTCTCTCCCTATTGTATTTCGTCTTGGTTGTGTTTTTCCTACATGAGTCTCCTAAGTGGCTTGTGCGGAAGGGACGTGTGGAGGAGGCTAGGCATGTCTTGCAGAAACTACGCGGCAACCAAGATGTCTCTGGTAAGGATTATGCCCCTAACTACATACCGGATCCACATAAAGTATTAACGATGTAAATGTATTTGTTCTCGCAGCTGCTTTTTTGAATTGTTCAAATAGGATTAACTGTCAAGTATCTGAGTAGAAGAGTTTTAACTTCAGTCCTCTTGGTGTTTCCACGACGAACTGTGAACAAATTTTGCTAATTATTTTGAGAAAAAGCACCCACTAGACTGTGATTTGGATATTTTACCCATTATAAGAATTTGTTCAGTTATCTAATGATTGCAGAGATATTTGGTTCTTGTAGAAATTTTCTTGAAGAACTTGTTAGTGTAAGATAAACACACTCAGTAAAATAGTTTTTTGAACCTGCATGTTATTAGTCAGTGGTGCTTGTGTCTGAAAATTCTATTTGCATCCAATCCATGAAGAGGAAAATTTTATGTTCATACTACTCCCTTTAACTCAATTGCATACAAAGTAAGACTACACAATCAAACTTCTTTTGTTTAAGAGGTATTCACCCTTAGCGTGGTAAGTAGAGTGATATAGCAACTTATTTAGGAACTAATGAGGTGTCTGAGATGTCTTAATATGTAAATTGATGGTACACACCTTTTCTATTAATAATGATGTGTAGCCAGAATCTCATATGTATTTTCTCTACTTTAAGCGAACCAGGATGCTAAGTTGAATGTGTAGCGTTAAACTTGTACAAGGCTTTAGAAGGGAGTTTCCAGTTGATCTGTGATAATTCAGTAAGTAAGAAATTAATAGTCTGTAATGCTCTGTTACAGGGCATGCTGTAACGTCATAGGATCTTATGTGTTGTGTTAACATGCAGTAGTAAATTGCACTTAGTTTTTAATGTTGAAATTATTAGTTATTCCTATGTCAAAGGCTTGTATTGATTTTGATCCTAGAGCGTGCTCACATACATATGCTAGAGGTATAGAAAACAACTCAAGAAAACAAGAATATTATTGTGGTTCACTTCAAAGTTCAAACAGAACTTACAAGTTGAAATGCAGTTTCTTAAGTTTCATGTTGAA
Source organism: Linanthus parryae (assembly GCA_023055425.1). Classification (NCBI taxonomy): domain Eukaryota; kingdom Viridiplantae; phylum Streptophyta; class Magnoliopsida; order Ericales; family Polemoniaceae; genus Linanthus; species Linanthus parryae. Next base: position 133,577,696 of record JALGPY010000001.1, read on the forward strand.
TGACTATTATAGATATAACTATCGACATATTTAAAAGCTTAATGTCAATCTGTTCTTGTTTATAAATCGAAGGAAGTCTTATCTTTATGTTATACCCGAGCACACATGCTAACATTCAAGCTCAAAACCTACGAGTTGAAATATATGGAAATAGCGAATACCGACTAACTGATGTTGCATAATTATTTATCTCAATCCAGAGTAATATTCCATTTTGCTTTTCTGAGGTAACAAAAAATTTAGATTTTATATAAAATTTACTGTATGAACTCTGAACAGATTTCTCAAACGCAAGCTGCTAGACTGTTAGTGATTTGTGGTACTGGTCATAGCTCATATTAGATGACGATCTCCATCTTTTTATACACAAAGTGTGCACATGTGCGCACAGACATTTACATAGTAGAGACTGTTCATCTATCACACATGTAAATTTTATCTTCTCTGAATTATCACCTAGAAGTTATACGTCAAAGTGTACAGTTCATGAGTTCCTTTGCTAATTGGATATGGCTTTCTGTTTTGCCCGCTTAGCCTCGACCTCTCAGATAGTTCCTCTCTTTTCTCCTCCTTGAACTGGAAGCAGTAGAATTTTTTATGCAGGTTTTCATTGTTTCTTATCTAATAGAATACTGGAAACTGAGATATGTGTTTTTGGTAATCATTGTCATATTTCTATGTTGTGCAATACTGAGATAGTCCTCCAAAGATTGTAACATCACATAGTCATATATCTGCTTAATTATTCCTGTGAAGCATTAGGCTTGTACTACTAAACATATTCATGAAAATGGTTCATGGCATATTCATATAATCTTGCATGATGCCGGAATTACTTATTACTGATCCAAGCACTTGTCTTGTTGACTGACTCATGTTGAGACTTCGTTTTGTAGATGAAATGTATGTGCTGATTTACAGTGTCAGACTTGAGAGGGCTACTTCTATAGAGGTTTCCACTTAACCTGGAAACCTCCTTCTTAGACAGTTCCTCACTTTTCTCCTCATTAAACTGGAAGTATCAGAACTCTTTCTGCAGGTTTTTATTGTTTCTTATCTAATGGCATACTGAAAACGGAGATACGTGTTTATGGTAATAATTGTAATATTTATATGTTGTGCAATACTGAGATAGTCCTCCAAAGGTTGTAACATGCACACATGGTCATATATCTGCTTTGAATTTTGACCAGTTATAAAATTAGCATCTTTTTAGATTATTCCTGTGAAGAATTAGCTTGTACTACTAAAAATATTCATGAAGATGGTTCTTGGCTTTTTCATATAATCTTGCATGATGCCGTAATTTCTTATTATTGATCCAAGCACTTGTCTTGTCGACTGATTCATGTTGAGATATTGTTTCTGCAGATGAAATGTATGTGCTGATTTATAGTGTCAGACTTGAGAGGGCTACTTCCGTAGAAGATTTAAACGACGAGGATCTTGAATATGGCCCTGAAGATCTTTCCTCTGACAATCTCACCAAGCCAGTGATCCCCAGCACTGCATCTCCCAAAGTAAGCATCACGAGCGAGAATGCAACCCTCACGGATTCTCTTCTCACCCCTGATGGCAATGTCGATGAAGATAGCTTGACCAGGGAAGCAGTTGACTCCACGTCTAATGCTGACGCTTCTGTGCTGCCAACTCGGGTTCTGAACTAGTTGCATGCGAGATAATGAGAGAAGGAAAGAAGCTTAGGTCTGAAGTTGCTGTGGTTGATGGTAGTTGTGTCCGTGGATAAGAAACACTGTTACTCTTATTTTCCTAGAAAATATGGGTCGAGCTTCTATTATGTCAAAACATTGGGGTTGTGTCTATATGGTATCCCCTTATCTATTCTAGGTAGTTGACTGAATATTTGGTAAAAACCTAAGTGTGTAATGAAACTATCGTGCTGGATTTAATCCTTGGGCTTGTATGTTCCGAGGTTACTTAAGCTTGTAATGAAACTATCCTGCTGGATTTAATCCTTGGGCTTGTGTGTTGTAGGGGCAATGTCGATTGCTTTCAGATTGTTGGTGGTGGCTCACAGCAGCCCGCCAATCCATAATCTGATTTACGCCCTCGAGGCAATGGATTCTGTTAGTACGATCTGCAGTGTCGCTGACAGGATTAGGGTTGAAAAATATCATCAATCCGCTAAATCAGATTCATTCCAATACAGCCTCAGATTCTAACCTCACTCCTTAGAAAAATACGGTGACAACACAAGATTCATTCAGTCGAAAAAGGAGTTACTGAATTGCAGAGTTCTTGCACCGAAAGAATTCACTGTGTTGTTTTCAGAAAGATTAGTATACAGGATTTAGACAAAGACGATCACAAAGATGAGTTCAGTAACTTCAAATTGTTCAAGTCTTGGAGTTTATTAGTCATGTTTGGCCTTTGCAACATATGTTTGAGTAGATGATTTGATGAGCAAAGCAATACAAAAGGTTGTTCATCTTTTCATAGCAGTGTCTGTTGTGCTTCTACTTTTGCTTTCGTGACGGTGACTGGTGTTTTCGTAGCATTCAACCTTCAAGATGAAACAATAATGCAACAAACTTAGTTACAAAGGTGCCACAATTGCACTTCGGAATTCACCAAAACACAAAAACTCAATATTCATCCCATACAAAATAATTACAGCATCATCATAAACTTGCAAAGATAAAAGAAATGGGCATGAAATATTGTCTGCAGTATGTCCACAAAAGTAGACAACACTGTGATGCTTCTCAGCAGCATAATTATAGATCCAGTACGTCACAAAGTCGGCCACAGTCCCAGAATCGCCTCACACCAGGAAACCCCCTGCGATCAGAAACATCTTTATGGTGGCCAGGACCGAAACCGGGGCTGAATATCAGCAACAAAGGGGTGGTGATCACGAGACCAACCACTGTCGCCGCCAGCGTGAGGCCAGAGAGAACAATGAGAGAGCCAGCTACGGTGACCGCCGTGGTGGTCTTGGCTACCTTCACTGTTAGTCTCCATCCAGAAAAAGGCGTGGAGTGTCTTTTTCCAAAACACAGGGTAGCGGGGTGGAATTATGCATAAACTCAGGGGTGGTCAGTGTCTTCTACCCTTATTTCTATTTATATACTTAAAATACTCCATCGATGTGTGTGTGTGTAATTTCGCTAAAGAAAAATTAGCCGGTCCCGGTCCTGGGCTTGACACGGGCCGGTGTGGGCCGGTCCTTTGGTCCCCCAAATCACAAACCAGACCGGATCGGACCACCTAGTATACTGTCTTGGGTCGGTCGATCGTGGGCCACCTTAGTATTGGTCCGGGCCAGTTCAAGGGTGCAACGACCTGGTCGGGGTCGACGATCCTCCGGCCCACTTGACAGCTCTACTTGTACTCCTCTGAATCCCTACACCGACAATGATCGTGAGAGTTCCCCCGACTCGCTAGAGAATATTCGCTTTAGACCGTAGTTATTGGCCGAATGAAGAGCTTCCTCGAGCTCCATAAAGGTGGTGCAAGGGTGACTAGCTATATATTCAAAGTTGAATCCATAAACTACTGGATTGTTCGAATTAATACAAACTACCACTTTGGTGATTGCAATGTACACATAAATATTCATAGTGCAGCCATAGAACCCTATCTGCAATGCGTCACAGGAATGGGCCACATTCGTAGATTTATCAGCTTCTCACATTAGAATGCAATCCGTTTGCAAATATTAGCGAGAATGTTAGAGCATCCTCAACATTGGTATGTTTAGGAGCCGGGATATATTTCAATCTATTACAGATAGAATTTATGGAAGATACAAGGTCTAAGTTGCATAATTTATCCATCCTTTGTTTTGTAGTGCCCACGGAATTGGAATGTCAATGATCTTATCATGAGTTGTAATATTAATTTGTATGGTTGGATCAAGTACGATTTATTGGCTGCTGCTGCTGGAAATTCGACTAGTACTTGTAATTGGAACATCTTGTTTGCTTTCATTTGTTGGTCCCTTAAAAAATCTAGAAACAATTTCACAACAGGACCGTTCAGGCTGATCAAATCCTTAGTGCTTAGACAAGCCTCAAGATTTGCAGATGACATTAAGGAGAATGGAAGCAGCACCTAAACAGGTAAGGAGATCAGGAACCTTAAACCTGGACACCAATGGAAGTTTCAAGGAAGGATCCAAATAGACCGGCATTGGTAGAGTGCTAAGGAATGACAAGGGAAAATGGATCATCGGCTACAAAGGGCGAATACTCTCAAATTCAGCTCTGGAATCATAATGGAAAAAGCCTCCTCTATGGTCTCCATATGAGCTGGATAAGCATTACAAAAACAAAGCCTGGTGATCATTGAGTTGGATGCCAGGGACACAGTGGAGCTTGTCAGCTACAGCAACCCTCCAAGACATCAACTCGGAGGCTCGGAGCAACCCTCCAAGACATCAACTCGGAGGCTCGGAGCCATCACTGAAGACTGCAAGTTCTTCATGAGACATCCCAATTTTCTATCGAGAATCAAAACATAGAGCAACACCTGTAATGACCTCGCTAAGAAAGGAGCTGAGGATTCTACTAACCCCTCCTGCTACTCTTAACTAACCCCTCCAGAATGATAGAACTAGTGTGTGTAACAGAACTCATAGCTCTCTGAGTTGTCAAAGAACTCTCAAGCTCGAGGTTTCCTTGTTTAGGTTTTGTTTGTTTCCTTTGAATACCAAAAAATGTAATCTTCAGTACTCATAAAGTTCAGCTAGCTCCCTTGCTACTATATGCAGAATGTTCGGGAATGTTCGGGTTTCAGCTTGGCCAATCCGTACTTCAACGAGTTTTCTTGCGGGGTAGTAGATGGCACCATAATTAACCCGAGAGTGTCTTAACAAATCAACCACTACAGTTACTACTTACTAGTTGGAACGGTGTACGAGTTTCACCAGCAGAACGTCATTCGTCATCCATACCACTGACAACATACGAATATGCTTGACACTTCACTCATAAATACGGCTAACAACATACTAATATACTTGATACTACACAAGTTTTAAGACTAGTTTGCAACAATGGTCACTCAATCATTGCAAATGAGACAACTTCGACCTCTTAGGTATCAACGCAAGGGGATCCCACTCGGGTTCTTTACCGCCTTGTAGCTCCTTAATTAAATTCTTGCTTTCGTACAAGGCAACGGTTACCTCATCCACCAACTCGAAGTAGTCATCCTTGGACGAGAACAGAGACATCCCAGGTCTGCGCATGTCATACAAATCCAAAGCACGACAAATACGTTGATCAAGTTTCTTGAGGGACGCGACAGACGAGGGCTCCTGCACAACAAACCACGCACTCAATGAGAATCATCCAGTAAAGAAAATAGGGTGAAACGACATTTAACAACATAACGAAATGAGAAGTAGATTTTGCACCTTAGACCATGTTTCTTTTTGTTTCTTGTACTTCTCGTGGAGAAGAAACCTAAACCAGTACGCCTTGGTTTGGAGCTACAAACAAGATCAACCAGTATCATGAATATGAATTTTCCTTCCAGATTTTTTAAACAAAACCAAACCAAATACCACGACAGAAACAAGAAAAAACAGTTCCGCAGTTGATTTCTCCACACACACACAAACATCGATAACCTAGGGTCTTCATGAGCATAACATAACCCTACAGCCAGGCATATCAGCCCAACCGCATCTGGATCAAACCAAACCCAGTACTATCATATCTCTTTCGCAAACTTGTCTTTTTCCTTTTTTACAACACAAAATCTCACTCGCATCAGAGTTCAATATCAAGAACATTATTCAGTTGACTCATCCATGCAAGTTAGTTGTTTCTACAAAGAGTACCATGCCCAACTAGAGAAAAATAACCCACCGATGCAAAAACCACAAGCGAGCAAACCTCTCCCATATTCACATAACAAAGGAAGATAGCATAGAGATTTCAGTTAACAAAAGAAAGACAACCATGCATAAATCAGACAAGGCATCCAAGAAATATACCTTTTCATATGCCACATCCCGCCAATTGGTCAGGGGGGCCTCCGGCTCAGACAGAAATTCCCAATGTCCATTTCCTGCAGGAAACAAAACGAGAATTGATGTCCTAAAGTGCAAAGGTGTGCAAACTACTGATCAAACTTTGACCAAATGGAAAGAAAGACAGCCAAAAGAGTCACCAGTTTGAAGCTTCAAAAACTGCTTTGCTGGAACAGACTTTGGCGAATCCTTTACAAAACGCTTGATTCTCTTCAGCTGTTCACGGCACGTTTTCTTCGAGTCAAAAACCAAATCAGCCCGGCACTTGCCTAGAAAGTCCAAGGATTGATCAAGAAAATCAAGGAATTCCCCAGCATTGTCATCTTCAATCTACAAGAGTTTATCGCGATAAGACAGAAGTTGAAGCTAAGAAAATGAGCAGGGAAAGAATATAATGATAACCCTCACCCAGGTTTCCAATCCATAGACATTGCTGTATGCTTCATCCAGATTGCGCGAATGCATCTTCCGACAGGCCACAATCTGTATAAAGATGAGGAAGATATAAATCACAGAGCAATCATACCAACAACAGATCTTAGAGCTTATTTCAACAATTACCAATTTGCTATACTAATGTTAACAGAAAGTGCCACATATCAGAACACCCCCAATAATGTGATTCAGTTCCTCAATTGATGATATTGTTACAGAAAGTGTACCGGTGGCTGCTCGATTGCAATCTTAGAAAGAGAAAAGATGTACATATGGCAATCTTAGAAAGAGAAAAAATGTACATAGCTGCGTAATAGAAGTACCTAGTATTATATTCTTTTAGGTTAGTTTCAAAATGATCCCCTGTGTCTTGGTGTTGTACAATCTAGTAACCTGTTTCTCCAAAAGTTCCAATCTATGAGCTGTGCGTTAAAATCTGACCATTCTTTCGGTAAATTTGACATGCAAACTATGATTCTAGCCTGAACAACTACTCACCCTACCCTCTGATTCCACAACTCTCTTACAGGAGATACTTCTATACTCCTTTTTCTTCTTTGACATGCAAACTATGATTCTAGCCTGAACAACTACTCACTAAACCCTCCGATTCCACATCTCTCTCACAAGAGATACTTCTATACTCCTTTTTCTTCTTTGACTGACCCATATACCCATTACCACCAGCGCCATTATCAACCTGACAGGCCTAATCGCTGCAATCACAACCACCTTTTAAGCGGGTTTATATATAATAAGTAGTAAGTAGATTGATAAACGGAGAGGGTTCAGTACAAGATTTTACAGTGATTTTGCTCATTTTGACTTTTAGTCCAGATAAAGCTAAAAGTCACGTCTGGTATCTGACTATTTTTTAAATTTTTAGCTCAATGAGAAAATGGAATCTTTTTGGACTTTCAGCCCATTGACTGTGTTGAAAAGACGGTGATGCTCTCCATCTCTTTTATTTTCTGAACACATCAAGAGTGTATACATCATTATCATTAAACAACAGAACTATCACATCATACAATTTTTTACTGTGCCAACTTCTTCATACAAACACTACCATCACTTCAATTCTTTTCTCACAAACTTTTTTAGCTAATTAGCAAGCACGTGGGCTAGAAGTCAAAAATGTTGCACTAAACTAGCCCATATGACCAATTGATGGCTTCAAACCTACAGGCTTCCCCAAGCCCCTATGGAAGAAAGGGGGACTGGGTATTTGTCGGAAATTCTACTCACGCTACCACCTCTATATCGCTTAGGATATGAAGTAGATTTCAAGTTCCGACTTCTGACAGACAACAGGTTCAAGGGTTTTAACGGGCACATCTCGTCAAACTGTTCAACATGTCACTCACATCTAAATCATAATGTCTAGCCTCTTCAACATCCAGCCCACTTTGGTCTGGTTTAAAATGAAGATACAACTCTGACAGCTATGCAAGGATAAGAGTACACAACTTCATGCAAAATCAAGTGACAAACACAATAACAGTTCAGTCAAAAACCAAGAAGAAGTTTGTGAGGGCACAGATAGCCAAAATTAGGAAAAAAGATGGCCGCGCAGACTAATGGATTTTACCTGTTCGTATATCTCATCTCTCCAATTACTCTTAGACTGCCCCGTGAAGTTCCAAGATTCTGCAGAAAAGCCAACAAAAAGTTAAATTTTATTGAACTACATTCTCAAAGAAAGAAAATCCTCTTAACAAAACGTGGAACGCTGTGGTACGTAGAACAGGAACGGGAAATTCGGTAGGTCACGGTACGAGGTACACGGGGTAGGCTTCTCCCGGGAAGAAAAACGATTTTCAGGAACGAGGGCTAATTGGGACGATTTGTCTTATATATATCTAAAAAGCCCCATAATATTAATTTAGTATGGTAATGCTTGCAATCTCAAAACTAATTACCATGATAATAACCAAACTTTTTTAATTAAGTATCGATGAAAACTAAAAATGATAATATTAGCTTCTAGATAACCACAAAACTTAACAGCCTACCCAAGTCTCATACTCAAGTTCAGAAATAGTAGCCAAAAGAGTTCAAATTACGGGGAAAAAACCAAGCGTTGGTTATTGTATTAAAAAGATTCTGTGAACTGTTAATATCATCTCCTGCTATAGTCCATTGGAGTCCCCTACAAATAGGGATGGCAATGGATCGGATTCGGATTGGATCCACCTATATCCATATCCGAATCCGATCAAAATAAGTGGATCCATATTGGATCCAAATCCGGCAGGATTCTAAAGGATTCGATCCGAATCCGAACCGGACCGGATTTAATTTGCAATATCTGTATTCGATCCGACAATCCAAATCTCCAGAAACGGATCTGATTTGATCCAGATTCGGATCCTGAGCAATTTTTTTTTTTACTTCTCATACAAAATACACAACAAATTCAGAAAAATATGTAAAGAGTCACCACACCGAAAAAAATCTGCCTAAAAAATAAAAATATATTAAAAATATTTTATCAATATGACATGTAAATCTACCAAGAAATATAAGCAAGCCATTCAAAAGTTTAACGCACCAATAATGTCTAAAACTGTCTACAAATTCAATCAAAACAACACTAAAATTATCCATAACCATAGTGAAGTATTTTCTTCAGGCCTAAAAAATAATGTGTAGTGATTTGTGTAATGTGTTTATACATATGTAGGTATAAAAAACATATTTTTTTATAACTCCAAGGGTATTTTCGTAAAACTATATGTGTTCGGATCCTTTCAGGTCGGATATCCATCGGATATCCTAATATATTCGGATCGAATCCGGATACGGGTCGGATTTTGGTTTTTAATATCCATATCCGATCCAGTTTAAAATGAATCGGATTCGGACTTGATCCATTCGGATCAAATCACTCGGATTTCGGATCGGATCAAGCCGTATTGCCATCGCTACCTACAAACTTTAGTTATTGTATTAATCAAGGACATAGTTATCCAAATCTTATGATTCACGATTCATATCATACGATTCGATTCGAATCACCCATGAAACGATGTGAATGCCTTGATGAATTTTAAATGGTCAAAAAAATCACTGAATCTCGATTCAAGAATCTTACAAATTCAGTTGTGATTCAATCCGATTCATACGATTCACCGTCTAATTGAGTTATAGCTCAAGTCTAAGAAATACAGCTTCCTATATTTCTGTATGTTTCGTAACATATGTTTGTTTTAAAATGACTAGTACATTTCTCTTAGTCCAAAGCTAGCAGTTGCCTATTATTTTACATCTCTGGGGCATCTCGATAGTTCCTCGCTGCACCTGTCTTTCTATATCTTCGCTAAAAAATTGTGTTAAGTTTCTTATCACTAGCTAGGGACGCGAGTTTCTGAAACTTTGACCTAAAACAAATGCAAGCAAATCTTCACGATTCGATTCGATTCCCGATTCAGTGAAGGTGCGTTTTGATTTACTATCTGAATCTCGATTCGACAACTATGATCACGGACTCGTGGAAAATTGTGATTTTGTTCCCTTTAAGAAGGGTAAATTTCACTTACACCCCTTCAGTTTAGGAACAATTCACTCACTTATGCCCCTTCTGTGCAGTTCCGTCAGTTTTGGGTGAGGTGCCCTCCCAAAACAATTTTTTGAGACAAGTTTGCCCTCACAATCTCTAATTTCCATTAACAACCATCCACCATAGCCTTTCTAATAAGAACTAAGTATCTGGTGGAATTCTAAACCCAGGTAATTCCATTTGTTCCAACAAAAACTTAACCTTTTTGAAGTTCCCTACCTAACATAGTGCACTAATGATTCTGTTGTAAGCATATATCAGATTGCAGTAGTCACAAAGCTTCCATCAACAGCCAACACCACACCAACAACAATGACCAACAGCCATCACCACACCAACAACAACAACCACCCTATAAACATAACCCAATACCCAAAATTTTCAACCATTGAAATCCCCAGATCCCTATTAGAACCCTCCCAATACAAGACATTGTATTGAAGCAAAGTTGAATAAGAACAAACCCTAGCAACGGTAGCCTCGAGATCTCAAATCGATGTGGGTGGTTGTGAAGTCCAAATCGAGGCGCCAAATCTCTGAATCGATACCGAACTTCACAACCACCTAAATCGAAGCCTCCAAGTTTCTGTCCATATGTGAAGGGATGTAGAAGAAAGCACTTCAATTGAAGGAGAAGAGAGAGCTTCAATGGAGAAGAGGATAGCTGGATAGTGTTGGAGACGAAGATGGGGGTTTTATTGTTTATCCACATCTTTTTTGTTTGAGGGTATATTTGTCTTTTAAATGTGCTGTGAGTCTCCGTTAGTCAAAAGGTGTAAGTGAATATTTTCAAAATAGAAGGGAACGGAAGGGGTGTAAGTGAGTTTTACCCCTTTAAGAAATATTTTTTTATAGTTATTGATTTAGGAAACAATTAGCTGGCAGTTTTTAGGAATATAGGATTTTTTAATATATTAATAATTAATATAATAGAATCCCATCACAACTCTTCCTATTCCAGCATATATTATTTCCCAACCTAACTCTACACCAAAGGCAAACCAAGAGACATCCAGAAAACAAAGTTCTTCCCTCACTGTCTCAACTTCCTTCAGTCTTCAAATTTAGGGTTGCCGTGCTTAGCGATTCGGGTCAAAAACATACCGTACGAACGACACCGGTCGAAAAACGCGGCTATTTCGACGTTTATGGTAACATAGCTACAATAGTGGAAGATTGCTACACAGGCCGAACATATTATTGATCATGTAAACAATGAATAAGAAGTTAGCCAGTACGAATTCAATTGCAGGCTTAGAACCGCCAACTCAACACATGCTACATAGTACGCACGCCAAAACATGACTGTCTGGGGCAACAACTTACCAGTTTGATTGTTCACATTTCTAGAAGCCAGACACTTCTCAAGGGACACAAATGATTTGATATTCATCACCCACTTGTAGCATTTATCCATGGGGAGAGAACTGATGTCTTCCCTGGAACTAGCCAGGAAATTCAGACGCTTCTTGCACAACAATCCCTCATTGCTCTGCAAAGAGACACAGCTCAAAGAGGTGAAGAAACACAATTTAATTTAACATGGCAATAATGTACAGATTCTTTGTCACCTTATAGCACTCTTCATGGTTCACTTCGTATGCACGATCTAGCAAACATGAATGCTTATCCCTAATGGACAGAATCTGCAAGAATTAAACAACCATAAATAACAAGTATTTCAGTAATCTCCTCTCTTAAACATTCTCCTTAAAAGGGAGCAATCGGATTAATTCCCAAAGTTGAGAGCATAAACAGAACAACGTGCAGGAGCAATGGCTATGGCCATGGGCGGATCCACTATGGAACCACTGGGAGCTATAACCCTGACTCAACTTTACAATTTTTTATTTTACCTTAAATTTGTTTGATTTTTTGTAGGTTGTAGCCCCCACTCAACTTTCAATATATATTATTTACTGTTGTTTTGTCCAACTTTTACATTTCAGCTCCCACTATAACAGATTCCTGATTCAGAATACAGCTGTACCACATTAACGCCATTTAAGGGCATCAAAACTTCCTTATTCTCACTACCTAGGTCTATCCCATAAATGGGGCATCTGAGCTTCTCAACCTTTTAGAACCTTTGCTCACATGAATCATAGAACACTGGATAAGGAAGTTTAAAAGTTGAGCTAAAAATCGGCAACTAGTTCAAGAACAGGGCCTAAATATTGGAAGAGATCCACAGCAATCACAAATAAACAACTCACTTCGTCCAAGTTTACGTGTCTGGTTTGACTTTTCACGGATATCAACAATGCTAAAAAGTTGCCTACAGTCCCAGATTTACCCCTCTGACAAACATTAACAGTTAGTTTAAAAAAGTTGGTCAAATATTAGTAAGAAGTTGAACAATTGACAGTTAACTACCCTGCCACACTCACTGATTGACACTTAAATACAGACACTTGACAATTTGACAAAAAACTCCAGCAAGTGAGTAACGGAACGAAGCCCAGCCTCACGGCACCATCAAATGGGAGCAGGATCTAAGCAATTACAGTAGTGCAAGGAGTTATCTGACAAATTGAAAACTGTATGTATCTAAGTGCCAATCCGGAGGAAGTGCAGGGAAGTTAACTGTAAATTGTTCTAAACAGTACTCATCATTATTAGTCCAGGTGAAAAACCTGCAGATAAGCGTCAAAAGGCGAAAGGGGAAAATGAATCTTGATGGCCCTAAAGTAAGAAAAATGATGCAGATCGAACAACCCCCGTTCTCTGATTATCTCCCTACACAAGTATAGAGTTTGTCATACTCTAGAAGAGAACCTCCGGTTTCACATTGGTTCATCATAGATAAGTTCTTCGACTCTATTTCTACCATTCATTCCCCCAAAGCATCTCCAGCTACTGGCAGTACAGCACTGATGCGTCCAACATCCCTGGGAGTCCACTTTGGCGGACCGAAGAATGCATGTTCAACTCCTTCCTGTCAAATTGCCAACTCAAACATCAAGATTTGGTGATTCAACGTCGCTGCTAGGCCTTGATGGTATGCAGAAAGTAGCTAAATCCTTTTGCTGTGCATCAAGCTGCTGATCTATATGAATCAAGCTTGACATAGGAATTGTTTACAGTGAATGCCCAGTTAGGAGAGAGATGGAACTTTTCATGTCTTTACGCATAGGTTGGTTCATAAATTTGCAACTTTTTATTGGAAAATGTAGATAATGGTAACAAAATTATTACACTTTCAAGGGGAAATATGGAGAAATTGGGCACAAAAGTAAGGTATATTACTAAGAAAGAAGACATATATTGGATTACCAACAAAGGAAAGGAAACATGTAAAAAAGGACGGAGCGAGTACTAACTCACAGGGGTGGAGCCTCTTGGAGGCACAGGGAGTCATTCCACACAGAAGGCCATTAAGGCTTTTATAAAGAAGGGCATGCTTGTAAAATTTGAAAAAAAAATAAAAAATAAAAATAAAAATAAAATAAAATAAAAAGGTGATCCAGTAATATAGGCAAGAGAAGTGGATATATTTTTCAATATCATTCATACGCCGCTGTTCCCAGATCACATCAATGGCCGCCTGAGCTTCCAAGGTAAAGCTCGTCTCTTTTCTCCTCCTTTCTTCCTGCAAGTGACACACTGATGCCGCAAAACCCATCCATCCCGTCGCCGGAGTACGAGCAGCCAAGTCAGCAGTTCTCTTCGAGAATCCGCCACAGATCCCACACCCGCACCCGTGTCGGATCGACCCGGGTATGGCGGCAATTCTGGCGATCTTAGGTGACGTAGCTTGTGTGAATTAAACATATTTACCCTCCATGTACAAGTTAAAAACAGAACAAACACTTAAAACTTGGAATATTTAAGACGCTCCAATGAACTTCAATGTCAGTTGCTTACGTCATTTACCTCGCATATTGTTTCTAATTTTTACTCGTTGTCCAATTTTATTTTGCTATACAATAATGTCTTTTCTAGTCTATTTTGCTATACACCTAACTGGTAACAAATCAGCAGGCATGTCTACTGCACTCTGAATGCAACTCATATCATCTATATACCCCCAATTAGACCAACTTGAGGAAAGAAAATATTTGTCTATACTGCAATTCATCGAAAGGAAATAAGGAAAGGTCACCTCTTTGTATGCCATGTCATGCCAATCAGACATTACCACCCATGCACTAGGAACTGGTTCGGTGTAGTCACTCAATGCTGCAGTAAGAAAATGAGAAACCATATTTTAAAGTACAGGATTTACGCAAAAGGATCTTGTTTCATGTTCATTTGTTGCAGAAACTCACTCGTAACAAGTTGCGGGACACGCCACAGCTGTTTTTGCTCAATCTGGTTTTCAACAAGCTCCCAGAGTTCAAGAACTTGTTTGATTGATTCATAAAACCTCTCCCTCTGCGAAACTTTGTGAATCGGCATGGCTATCATGCGAAGAATCTTCTTAAATTCAGCTTCAAGCTGCCTCGAGTCTTCACTGAAATCTGATAGCTGCAGGAGAATCATAAGAAAATGACAACCAAAAAAAGGAAGCGACATGCAGCAGTACTTACAACAATGGGAACAGAAATTGACAAGGGACTTAGCGAAGTAATGTTTACACTTAGGGAGAACAAAATGTGCAAATATACCTCGGATAGCAACTTCTCAACTCTGGTTTGGCCTCGCAGCAGTGAACACATAACATTCGCAAAAGTAAGTCCACTCTGAAAATACACAAAATAAAAGGAAAATACACCATGAATTGTCATCCTGAGTGATCAAAATAGTATTGACATAGATAATTTTGAGGCTGATGCAGCCTCATTTCTTGGTATATCATCTCCAAGATGTATCGTATAATTTGAAATCTCACAACACAAATAAGTAAAGTATTGAGCATAAACTCATACAAATGACAAGAATACCTCTCCAAAGCGACAAGGAGAAACCATTAACCTCCGCTTCTTATTTGGATATGTGGGACCGCCCAAAGCTGCAAGAAAAAGCAATGGAAAAACAGTTCAATAGATAACCACTGTTAAACGACTAGAGAGTCCAACTGATGTACATTACAGCTAATGAGTATAACAAAACTATATATGTGGCGGTATTGTTTAAGAATAGCATAAACACGTAAGACACCTGAATCTGCCTCTCGGGCATACGCTGGAAATTTTGAGGCCAAGTTTTTAGCATACTACTATGAAATTCAAACATCACAAATGTTGCTGTGAAACTAAAGCTCCCGAAGTTAAAGGGATATATCAACCATTCATGTTTAGTCAGAGTTGTTGAGAAAAGCAGACTCCATTCTTCTCTATCAATAAATGTACTGTGGGCGAAAGATACCAGATCCTCCAGACTAGGCCTACCAATGGGTCGGTCGCAATCTAAAACCTACTCTAACCAAAGCTTTCCGGAACCTACCAATGCAACCTTGGTTGATTATGAAAAGCTACATGTTTCAGGTCTAGAACCACCGTAATTGCCTTGTTAAGTCAGCACGTTACACCTTAGTTGAATACGAGTCTTCTGCAGTTTTCAGGTAATTCACCTTGGTTTTAGGTTGACAATTCAGGACCACATATTCCAATGTCAGCATTTGGCTATAGGTCTTTTATGGATCGAGTCAGAACCAGCTCGGGTCTAACCAAAACTGCAATAACTTCAAAAAATTTAGTTCACTACTTTGTTTATCAGAATCAAGGTAACCAGGATCGCAGAACGCAAACAACTAGAAAAATTCAGTTTGCTAGCAGTAGGTTTCTTTGATGCCCTTGAGCATAACAAAACGGGATTGCGGGGAGCGTGGATTAATGATTTTAGATTTGAAACATTTTGATCTCACGAAATTATGAATATCTGTCATCAGTGTATCACATAACTAAGTTTCTTTCAGTAGTTTTTTAACTGCTCTTTTCATAATTACTGGGACTACCTTAATGAACAAGGTCGAACAACAGCAATCCCATTAATTAAGGGCAAATTATAGTTATTATATCATTAATGAGATCCTGAACTATCTCTTCTTTGTTACATACAAGTTTAAGGGGAGGAAAGCATATCCCATCCCAATATCTCTTTTGATCAATCGATCAATTATTACTGGAAATTTCTTGGGATTCACCATTTTGAACTTTCGGTAAAAAAAATTATTAATTAGTAGATTTTATTAATTCTCATTTTTCCCTTGGGGTTTACCATTTCCTTGTTAGATTCAAGTTTCACCACATTAAGAAATGATGTTCACAATTATGTCTAAAATGTCCATGTAGCATGACTAGTATTCTTCGTATCCGAGAATATCGGGTCTTCTTTTTCATCTCCAATTACTTGATAACTTCTACAAGCACAAGTCCACTTTTTGTCACCTCTCCAACTAGGTAGGAATAGGATCTTAATGGCCAAGCACTTATGTGTTGAGGAGAAACAGATCCAATAATTGCTCAATTCCTACTTACTATTCTTTTCCTTTTTCTGGTCTATTAGCAATATAACATTGATTTGTTGACCATGTGACCATAGTCGTCCTATACGAAATCCCTCTGCAAAGTTTTCATTCTCAGCAGTTATGTGTTGAGGAGAAACTGATCCAATACTTGCTCAATTCTAACTTACTTTTATTTTCCTTTTTCTGGTCTATTAGCAATTTAGCATTGAGTTCTTGACTATGTGACCATAGTCGTCTTCTAAGAACTCCCTCTGCAAAGTTCTCGTATATTTCTATGGTCAACTAACCTCGACAAACAGACCATCATCATCTTCTTCGAAATCCCCCCTATGCAAATTTTTCGTTCTCATTATCCTCAGAGAAACCAGCTTCAGGCTTGGTAACTCACTATTGTTCTTTTCTTATCTTAGCAACTCACTGGAAACTCTCTTCTGGATTGGAAACGACCTGCATTTGAATGTGCGATCCAGTTCAGAGTTCGCCAACGTATGAGTGAATTCTGGTAACCCTAATCAAAATACCGAGCAATTAGAGACAGCCTACTCTCCCTAAAGCAAAAGAAGCATAGTCTATAACAATGCTACTGGGAGGGAACCGAGCAATCAGTGACAGCCTCTTCACAGAATCGAACTAGAAAGAAATGTAAGGGAAATATAGCTATCAGTAACAACCACCACAATGCCGCAAATTATAAGTGCATTACAAAATGTCGCATCAGATCAATTTAAGAATGGAAGCTGTGAGGTCCATGGAATTTTTGTGACGAGAGATTACATATAGTTAATTCTTATATATGTTCAGCTTGGTAAAAGGTTTGGTTTATAATATATTACATTGTATCAAAGCACAAAGAGAGGTGTAGCAATCTAAAGCTAAGGTCAGGTATAGCAACTTAAGCAACTAGAAGAGGATGAGTAAATGTTTCCTTCCAACAATCCCAAACCCAGGTGATAGATCAAATATAATACCTTGATGACATATGAAGGAAGAAAATAGCTATACCGCACAAATGCGAACAAAAATGTCAGAAGTTTCCACAAATGTTTGCAGCGAGTAGAGAATGGTGCATAACAAAGGAGCACACACATCAGGAAAACAGCACTAGAATACTACCAACACAACGATGAAATAGTCCCTGCATAATCCTGCTAGTAAATTTAACAAATTTATATAAAAATAATTTACCCATACTCTGGGGTGCATCTACTTCTGCTTTACTGGCCGAGACTGGTGTTTCTGCAGCAGACTGAGAGGGCCACTCCTTGTCGGGTTCAAACTTCAAAATGAGACAAACAATGCAACTAACTCACTTACAGAGAAACAATAGTGATAGTGAATACATCAAAACATCACATTCGGCCATACCTTCGTGGGTATCTCCTTGTCATCCTCCGAGTCATCCTCCGAGTCATCCTCAATGTCTTGCTCAATATCAGAATAAGTATCAGGATCAAACTTGGGGTCGGAGTCGGCGTCGGAGTCGGAGTCGGAGTCGGAATCAATTTTCTACACCATGTTAAACAATGCAAATGTAATTGAATCACAAAATATAAGCTAAAACCAACTTGCAACTTGGAAGTACCATCTTGGTTCCTATATATCATAAATGTGAGTATGGTGTTACAATTTTAATGGTCCTGGAATGATTGGCAGGATAAAGGGAATAAACCATGTAAATATACTTTGTGCGCACCATTTGAATATATTTATACACATACACACACACACTGAGAGTCCGGGACAGAACAGCTGGGTCATCTGGTGTTTCTAGACTAACACAAACAATGACTTGCAAGAGAGAAACAACCACTGTCGAAAGGGTTTCTAAAAAGTATAACTTAGATAGGAACATAATTAAAAGAAAATGAATATAAGCATGAATATTGAAACACCCAAGTTGCCATATTTGTACTTCATTAGAAGTCAAATTATAAAATCGTCCCGAAATAGTCATCAGAATATCCAAGTTTACCTTGGGCAATTCGGGAGATTTGCATATACGATCAAAGGCATATGCATCTAGAGTATGTCCAATTAAGTAGACACTGCCATATGGCCAGTCATGGGAGAGCTCAAATGGCTTGCTAATCACATAGCGCCATGAGAACTGAGGGTTCTCAGCAGAGAGAGTGCCCAATACCGTAGTAGATTCATCATCATACTTCGCCTGTACCTGTACCTGGATAGAGCCACTTCTCTTTTTCTTGGCCTGGCCAAGAGCTACCTGATAATGCAAGATACCTCAGACAACATTTATGCACTCATGTGAAACATTGAATAACAGCCAAGACAAGAGATTGAAGAACCAAATCACCCTGTTAGATAGATATAGTTACCTGCGAAATATGCACCGCTCTACCAGTCTCCGGGGTGACTTTCCGGGGGGTCGAAGATTTGACTTCAACACCTAGCATAAACAAGCATGTACTATACATCAACACAAAACGATGAAGAAACAAAACTCATGGTACGTTTGGTTTTCCGGACTATCCGGACTGGATTGGACTGGACTAAATTTTTCAGATAGGATTGGACTGGATTAGCTGAGCTATAATTAATAATGTGTTTGGTTTCATGCAGTATTAATTCAGGCTTAAGTTATAAATAGTCCAATCCAGCTAATATACTCATGTGAGAGGGTACTAATTTGGGGTACTAAATATCATCTTTTCACTATTTAGTACCGGTATTGTAATTAGTCAAGAACTACCAAACATAGTATTAACTAATACATGGACTATATTTAGTCTAATACTAGCTAATACCGCTAATCCCGAAACATACCCTTATAGAAATCACCAAAAGTCCTCACATCTCAAAGTAACAGATAAAAAAAGCCGATCTAATGAATATGGTCGATTCAATGGAGTAGTTTTATGATTAATAGAGT
Source organism: Linanthus parryae (assembly GCA_023055425.1). NCBI lineage: Eukaryota > Viridiplantae > Streptophyta > Magnoliopsida > Ericales > Polemoniaceae > Linanthus > Linanthus parryae. The sequence continues at coordinate 133,596,999 of JALGPY010000001.1, forward strand.
AACCCAGAACTGTAATTCCAGTGACTAACAAAAAATATGGAAATCCTATAACATTTGCAATATAGTTGTGATGGAAAGCGAGATTACCCCAAAACTCCGTTTCTATCAAGGACCTCTTTTCTAACGAGCACTCCATTCAGAGAGAAACGAGACCAAGGGGTTAGGGTTAGGGTTCTTCAATTAGGGAAGAACAACGACGTGAACCCAGTTACGACGAGATGGTTACACGTGGAAGACGGGTTAGACGATTACCCGGGAACCCATATTAAACGGCCGGGTTGTAACCGACCCGAGCAATTTAGCACTACGACGACGTTAAGCTTAATATTTTCTTTCTCTTTTAATTAAACCCTGTAACGGTTAGAGCATCTCCCACAGTAGATATCAAATTTTACACTAAATCTTAAATTTGATGGAAAAAAATGGTTTGACCTTCCAGAACTAACCCTCGAAAACACCATTTTACTATTTTTGGTGGAAAAATAGCACTTTTGGTCTCCCACAGTTTCAACAAATTTTACATCAAATAGCCATTTCACCATTTCATCAAATTTAGAGAATGGTATTTTTAGCCTCCCACAACAAATCATCAAATTTACCACCAAATCATAAATTTCATAACTATCAAATAAAAAAATATTTTATTACCAAAAAATATTACACGGAATTGTAAAATGATTAAATAACACTTAAATAAAATCTAAAATTAACCAGTCTAATCTATTTGACCATAATTATCCCATAAGTGTGCAATGAGTCTTCTTCTTAGTTCGTTATGAGCTCCTTGGTTTATCAAGTCTCGATATCGACCTAGAAATTGAATAAATGTTGAATTAATGATATCTCTTGCAACCTCAGCATGCGGTACAGATGGTGAACTTTCATAATTAAGATTTATGGGAATGTGAGAAGCATTAAAAGTGTAGGTTCAAATTTTCTTTCTAATTTACAAGAAGGTTACTGAAGTTCTTGAAGTTCAACATCAATGTATTATGTTCGGCCAAACCTGTTGCAACTACATTAGTTATTTCATTTTATCATCTCGCACATGATGCTGAAAATATTATGTAACACGCTAGTCTCAAAAGCATATTATACAAAGTGGAAGAAGAAAAAAGTATGGCGTATATACTGTAAAGACGAAATGCTACAATATTACATTAGAGCATATTATTACCATAAAAGTAATGTGAAAACATGCATTAAACACTAATTAAAAATTTGGTGTAGATTACACCAAATCCTATTTTTTCTATCAAATTTGATGGTTAAAATATGATTTGGTGATATAGGATAGGATTTGAGGGTACTGTGGGAGATGCACTTCATCATTTCACAAAAGCTACACCAAATATAGAATTTGGTGATTTGGTGTTTTTTTGGTCAACGACTGTGCGAGGCCTACAAAAAAATTACCATTTTTTTGGTGATTTGGTGATTTGTTGTGGGAGGCCGAAAACACCAAATTTTACTATCAAATATAGGATTTGGTGCACTGTGGGAGATACTCTTATAAATCTCCGCTCGATGAGGAGGGAGGGTATGGAATAAAATATTGTTACGAATCTGTTTCTCTCTCTTCATTTCTCTGCAACTCTCGACCTCCTTCTTCTTCTTCAATTCTCCGGCGACATCGCCTCCGTACTCTCGATTACCGTAACAAGTGGTATCAGAGCCATTGATCTCGCACCTCCGGTGAATACCCAACACTCGCGCCCGGACGCTCGCGGCTATGGAGGAGGGAAATCGCATCAAACGATTGGAATCTCAGATGAGGGGAACTCGATAACTCCATCGGCAAAGTACGATCCTACCTGCAGGAGATGGATTTCAAGCTCAACAAGGTAGACGTGCTTGAAGATCGAATCAACAAGCTCATCAACAGCTTCAATCTGATGGCGGGCGAGCGTAACAAGGAGAAGATGAAGGCACCGATGGGTGACTACTCCGGCAGTTTCGACGGCGTTATGGGTCCTCACTCTCCAAGTCTAAGTAATCTCAGCGACGACGACAGGTACGTCCCTTCCAGTGGTGAGGAAACCACCAGTGTTCCTCCCTTGAGGAATTACACCCACCTGAGTCTTCCCATCCCTAAAATCGAATTTCCTAAATTCGATGGCACAGATCCGTTGGGCGGGCTTACTAAGGTAAATCGCTATTTTCAACTCCATGCGGTTACTGATGAACATAAACAGTTGCTAGTATATCTAAATATGGAAGGTGATGTCGATGCGTGGTTTGGAGCTGAAATGGAAGACCTAACTGGTATTACGAGGGAAATATTTTGCGACAAATTCAGCTCTGAGTTTGCAAACCCAGGTCATGAAGATATAATTGATGATTTTAACAAAATTTTGCAAGTAACCATTGTCAGTGAGTACCTAAGCCGATTTGACAAGATGAGAGTCAGGATTAGAGCTATGAATCCTCATGCCAATTAACAATATTACATCTCTAGCTTTGTGAGTGGCCTCAAAAGGGACATTACATCTCTATCAGTCTCTAGCTTTGTAAGAAGGATGAATGAAGTATGATTAGTTACGATACCAATGTGTCATTTAAGGAATTTAAAAGGGGATAGTAACTAAGCGATACATTGGAAGCTGGAAATAAATTAAGATATGTAAATTTTTGGGATAGAATAGATTGTCTTGGGTGTATCGGGATGATATATAGGAAAGTGAAACTATTTAATCGAGTGAGAAATGTAGTTGGATATGACAAGGTTAGTGTCGAAAGAATGTATCAAGTATGGATAATTCAGGAAAAGAATGGTTTGGACATCGCGAGGAAGAACACAATAACTCGGATGGTTTAGCATGACTATCAAGTATGGGAGGGGTCCCAAAAATGATATGATGAGTATTGGAGAAGCGGTATGACGTCTAAATGTACCAATTGAGTATGAAGTATACAAATGAGTTTAAGAGGAACGATCTATGGAAACAACAGTAAGTTATTTGAATGTCAGTAGTGATCAAATAGTAGAAGACTATGAAGAAAGAAAAATAATAGAGGTCGAAAGCATAATATGGAGCTCAGCAAAGAAAGTGAGATATAGTTAGGCTTCCAATCAGGAGCTTTAAGGACTACGATAGGTTATACAGGAATTGAATTATAATTCCTAGAAGATTGTGGGATAATCTAAGGGTTTATAGGAGGTATCATGAGTATTAGGTGGTGACGAGTCATGTCTTAAGTAAGTGAAGGAGGGGGACCTACGATCTCCCAATTAGTTTTCACGGATGTTAGTCTTTTATTTACAAAGGCCACTGAATGTGATCTTATATATTTATTACATCTTCCGGAGACATATGAAATTACCTCGAGAAAGAAATTAAATCCCCATAAATCATTGTCAGTATTCACATAAAATGTGAAAGTAGTCGATAGATTGCACCTTAGTAGCCTTTGTGGAATTCCAGTGGCCGAAAAGCATGAGCAATACTTGGGCCTCCCTACGACAATTGGCAGACAAAAGAAGGTTACTTTTCAAAAGTTACTAGAAAAAGTAAGCAAAAAGTTGAAAACATGATAAGTACTACACTTTCGGCAACATGAAGAGAAGTGTTGATTCAATCTGTAGCCTAATCGACTCGGGTATACACGATGGGAGTATTTCATGCTACTGGTCCACATTTGTAAGGATATTGAGAAGATGATACATAATTTCTAGTGGGGGCATCACAACAGAGAAGAAGGCTATGCACTGGATAAGTCGGGATATCCTATGTCAAGATGGAGAAGATGGAGGGCTAGGGTTTCGAAACATGCAAGATTTTACTACGGCTCTCCTAGCTAAACACGCGTGGCGGTTTACCAAACACCCATGAAGCCTTATAATTCATATTTTGAAAGCCAAGTATAATAGTGATTCTATTCTTCTTGATTATGAACAAAAATAAGGGATTTCCTTAGCTTTTAGAAGAATCAATGCAAGAAAAGATTTGTTAAAGAAGGGCTTATTACGACACATAGATGCTGGACCGGTATCTTGGTCCCCACAGCCAACCAGTTCTTACAAGCTCAATATATATGGTTGTCGCTCAGAATACGACACCAAAGGTGGCGTGGGTGCAGTGAATCGCGACGAAAACAGAGAGTTGGTCTACGGACTCACCAAACCGATTAGAAATCCCAGGACGATGTTGGTTGTAGAGGTCGATGCAATAAAAGAAGGACTTATGCTGGCGGTAATCAACTCACTCTGACCACTCATATTATAAAGAGATTATGCCACGGTGGTTCATGAACTCCAACGTCTCTTGCAGAGAAATTGAAGAGAGAGGAGTTATGCTTGCTTGAAATTGGAAATGGCGTTGGAAAGATGCTTAGCCATTCTTACACGTCTGGAACACGTGTCCATCCAAAACGTTTCAACGGAGTGGTAATCAAGTGACATTTTTTTTGCACAACAGACGCTGAAGTCGGAGAGAAGTTATTTATTTGCCCAAAAGCCCGGTTGGCCTATTTCGGTACTGGACCGGGATTCTACTTATCAAGATACCCAATAAACAAGCCAAGTATTTTACACACAAAAATTAAGAGACTAAAATACCATTTAGTTTACCTAGTCAACTATTGACCGTGCTTATTCAAATTGACTTAGTTTTGTCGTGGCATAAACCCTAGCCCCACCGGTACGTCGATGCAATTACGCTAGAAATCTTCCCTCAACTGTCCTGTACTCCTCCGCCGCTTGCAGGTTTAAGGGGTCTGCAACCTTTTCCACACTCAAAATCTTCTCTCTCCTTGAGAACAATGGCGCCGCCGTCGAAAGCAACAGCAACAGCACCGAAGTTTTGGGGTAACTTCATTGCTAATATTATACATCGCTTGTAATTCTTCGTTTGAGTTCTGAACTTGCGTTAGAATATTTGCTAGACCTCTGATTGATTCCGACTCTTAATCGTTTCGTACTACCTCCGTTTTTTCTCTATCACACCGGTTTGACTTTTGTCACTACTCACTGGGTCATTTTGACCCGGTATTTTGTGTAGCAAAACAATACTATTTGTTGATGATTTTTTCATGGTGATGTAGAGTAGGAGTTGCTCTATAACACGGTGAAAAAATTATCAAAAAATCGCATTGTTTGGCTATCCAAATCACCCGGTCAAAGTGACCCAGATAAGAGTCAAAAAGTCAAAAGTCAAACAGGTGTGATAGAGAAGAAACGGAGGTAGTATATCTGTTAATCACTGCAATTACAGTTCTGGGTAACTATATATTTTCATAGAACTATGCCATTTACGTAGAACGGTTTGCCTCATATGTTGATGTCAATAGTAGTATATGCTTGTGAATGCTAGGTTTCAAAGTCAAAAGTGGGAAGACAATTAGGGTCTTCCCTAAGGAGGGAATATCCGTACATATTGCTCAGGTAATTATCTATTTTTGAGCTACAACTTGTTCTTCAGTCCTCGCTGATAGATACTTGTCTGATATATGAGGCTTTTTCAGGCGACTTTTGATGAGGAACCGGAAGATCGTACTCCCGATCTTATCCATCTGATGCTCAAGGTTAATGACTCTACTTTTATAATGGGCTCACTCTCTGCTGAGAATATCCATCACATGCCTTGTCATTTGGTGATTGAAAGTCCATTTGATTGAACCTACATTAAATGCTCATTTCACATTCTTGTACCAGCGATAACCTCCGTTGATTTAGTTTTAGGACTATATATTGTAAGACTGGAGACAACTTGATGTGTTTTTCCGAGAGAATATGTGCATCACTTTTGCTGTTAATTTTAATAGTGCCATTGTTGACACATTTTTGACGTTACTATCCTTTTTGGGGTATGAACTTCCCTTGAATTGCCATAGTAATTCTGGGAGGGGATCCAAAACTTAGAATCGTCGTATAATCACAAAGAGACAATTTCATTTGTTTTTTTTTGATGAATGAGGCCATTTCATCTGTTAAATGTTAGAATCAATTACAGGTAGCTATCAGATCTAGTTCCAGTCCCTTGCATTGCCCTCTCGTACAGTCAAAGAAATTGGTAGAGAAGCTGTCTTCACAAAACAATATTTTATGTCCTTGGATTTGTTGTGAATTTGATTTCCTAGTAAACAATAATGTGAAAGGCTGCAACTTATTAGTGGTTGATTGACAAACCTAGTAAAGTTGTAATTATTGTATTCAACTCTTCATTAATCTATGTATGGACAACATTGGAACTACGTAAGGCGTATGAATATATCCTTTTGCTAGACGGAGTATACTGTGCCATTTATGACTTCTTTTATTTTGATTAGATTTCAATGTGTGATTGTGTTCATGTCAAAACTCAGCGAAAAGAGAGGGGTCATCTTCTGTTGGAGGACAATTTTGCCTATATTGAAGGCAGAGCAGTTTTAAGTAGAAACGGATAGGTGCTTGGGCAAAAAAATCGAGGAAATGGCATGTGATCCGCCTTCAAGCCAGAGCTTGCTCCCAAAGTTGCACCAGGATGATGCTGAAACCTTGTTTGCATTGTGCAAGAAGATGCAAAAAGCAAAGCTAAAGAAAAGAAGCCAAAGCTCAAGTCGGTGGAGAAGTGGGAGACTCAGAGAGCTGTAGATGAGGCAGCTAGGAGAGCCAAGATTGAGAAAGAGTTGATGGCATAGTTGTGAATACCGTTCCGGGCCGGAACGGTCCGGTTTGAAGCTAAAACAGAACGAAACATGCTTTGATTCGTACCAAGTAGAAATCCGGGACGATCCGGGTCATTCCGGGCTGATCCAGGAAAAATTGGAGTCGTTCCGGATCACAAATGTTTGTTTCGAAAAATTAAATGTTGCTGTCAAGAAACGAAACCAAGACCCATCTTTGCCATGACAAACTCCTTCCCGGTGGGCCAAGCTATGTTTTGTTACCTTCTTATTCTAAAGTCTTTATATGTTAGCTGAATTTATAAAACACTTCCATTATATATAGTCAAAAATTATTCTAGAACTTGAAATTTATTCTTAAATCTTCTATATAATAAATCGGCTAGATGTTTCCCTCAAAAAAATCTAAACGGGAAGATCCTAGCCGTCTAATCCATAAAAATGTCTTGAGACATTTTGGTTCGTTGATTTGATTGATCATTATTTTTCTTGCACAAAGATTTTTAAAAATAATTATGTTAAAGTGAATCAAATATAAGATTTTATCTGTATTTCAAAAAATACATGTCTTATCTCATTAATTATTATGTAATCTTCTCTAATTATCTGGGGACACAAACAAAATAAATCATTATTCATTTATAATGCCAGATTGGCTTAAGAAATTATTCAAATGATATACTTTATAAGTGCCCTACGGGCACGGGTCATTTTCTAGTGATACTATAATAAAAACGACTAATGAAAATAATTATATGTGTTTGTGTGTTCTTTTACTGAACATAAAATTTAATATCATAAATATTCTTTATTAGAAACAACCTGCCCAAGACAAACTACTTTTATGTTGTTGTTTTTCTATATTGCAAACAACTGTCCTCATAAATTCTTTGTTAACTCTCAAATTACTAGTTTGGAATGTCAATCAACAATGATTTTTTTTTTAAATGTATTTTGATGTTGTTATGGGGCATCACTAATAATTTGTATAATATGTATATTGTATATACAATATAGTAAAAAATGCAGTAAATCCGGAACGGATCACCATGCCGTCCGGATCAGGATCTTTTCGTTCCCAAGAGCAAAACGGAACGGGGACCGGAACGGTATTCGTAACTATGGTTGATGGAGGATGACTTCTATGAGGGAAGTTGAGGTTCTGAGTTAGTTATTTATGAAGTCAACTTATGGTATAAATTCAAACTTCTATATTATGGTATGAATTTTGGATAATTTGGAGTATTATTTATCTATATTGTATGAATTTGGGTAATATATTGGGTATTATGGATGACAATATGGTCCGATCCGATCTGATATCCGAGCAATTCGAGCCGATTGTCCGATCCAATTGAAAATGGATCGGATTTAAATCCGGAATGCCAGACCCGAACGGATTTGAATTTAGAATTTGGATACGAGGGCAGATCCACCGGGGTCCGACCCGATCCGATCCCACGTATATGTGTGCTTTACAAATATACCTGTATTACCTCCCCACTTACACTTACAAGAGGAATACTATAGTAACTCCTACCTACAAAGCTATTTCTTTTGTTTTTGGGCTTCATAACTTACGAACATGACTTAGCGTATGAAATATTGTTTATTTTTATATGTTATCTTTTCTATTTTATTGCAAATTCGAGCCGAATTCGATCCGAATATGATCCGACCACCTACTATATGGATCTACGGATCGAATTTGGATCAGCTGAATGAAACTCGATCTGATTTGATGCGAATCCGGTGATGATCCGAACGGATCTGGATCGGATCTGAATCTCATTTCTTCTGGTCGGATCTGGATCGGGAAGGGCCTGATCCGATCTGGACCCAACTCGTTGCCATCCCTATTGGGTATCTCTTTCACCCAGTAAATGGTTAGTTATTTATATGAGTGAAGTCCAACTTCCTGTGCTATTTTTTTTTTTTTTGCTTGAAAGAATTTTCAGTGAGTATATATTTGATACGTGCTGAACTTTATAGCTTTACTAAGACAACTTCATAGCCGTTATAATTCAATACTACCTCCACTCGCTTGTTTTTACTTTTGACTTTTTCACTCGTAACCGTGTCGCTTTGATTCGGTTGTTTGGATTGTAAAACGATGTAATCTTTTGGCAGCTCTTCGATAACCAAATGTTTGCGGCGTTTTGCTAAACAAATCACCGGTTCAAATTGACACGATATATAGTGGTAAGGCCAAAATATAAAGTTGGCAAAACCATGTACTACAGGAATGTACAACTTGTTAAACTTTTTTTTGACAAAAAGGAAGAACTTCATTGATAGAAAAATATACAGGAATGTACAGAGTCTGAACCAACCTACTCCCAAACTAGTACAAAGATCATATTCCCTAGCTGAAAACATTCTGTCCAAAAGAGCTACCAAAAGACCGCCACGATGAGATGAGATGTATTTATAAATACATCGAGTAATTACATAACAAAAATACTTAACAAAAGGTTACGCAAAGTAGATACTACCAAAAGACCTCCATGATGCCGACGAGCTGTTCTTCTTCAGTCTTTAAGGCAGCTGTGGGTGAGCTGCAAAAATCCAAAGTGTAGAGCTTGAGACAAGTATTGCATAGATGGCGAACAAATGTTATTATGTTGTGTCTGAAGTAGGACTAGTAGTAATAGAGTTTTGACTGTGGCAATGCCAAGAGCACAAAGCCAGCTCATTTGCTTGAAGCAGCTGCTGAGAAAATGTGTTCATGCTTGAAAATGCACGCACTTCGAGCTTTCCAAATGATCCATAATAGAGAAGCAGTCCAAATCAGTGGAGTGAGTTGTTATGTTTTGATTTTCTTTTAAGCCAACTTTTGAATCAGTTGTCAACTGATAAAGAGGGGTTCGGTTTGTAAATTGTAGGTGCTATACTCCATAGAGTTCTCAACCTATTCTGACAAAAATAGAAGACATGAGAAGAGGTTTGAAGAGTGTTGGGACATATAGGGCAAAACGGAAGAATGGAGGGAATTTTCCTATTTATATGGTGAAGAGTGGGAACTGTGTCAGTAAGAATTTGTCAAACAAGGAATTTAATCTTATGTGGGAATCCAGAAGACCACAACTTTTTTCCAAAGGCGAGTGACTGATACGGTTTTGAATGATAGAGGTTTGATGGAGAAGTTAGGAGAGGAATTTTTGGAGTCTTGAATGAGATAGGCCGATTTAACAGAGAAGTTGTGATTTGGGAATACCTCCAATAGGGTGAATCCTGGTCCAAATCTCTTCTGATGGTAATGTTGTTGGAATAGGTGCCCTAGAGGCAATCTAGTTTAGTATGAATTTGTTTTGGCTAGAACATTTATTGTATTATTTATTGGATATTTAATATAATGAAGTCCTTAGATTTACAAATTGTGTTGCTTATCTTGAATATCCCTAGTCCATTACAATGATTAATAGGACAATCATCTATAGACTAGTATGGGGTTGGATTGATAATAGAGATATCATGATCCAACACATGGGTGTGCATTAAGGGTAATTGCGCACTGGATTGACCCGTCTCTGAGAAGGCTACATACATGTTATGTAAAGTCACAAGCACTTCTCGTGGTGACAACGGTATTTTCATCCTTAGACTTGAAGTCACTAGATTGTCTAGTTGTAGATTATTGTGATTTTGGTAGCGTCAAACGCTACACCGTAACTGGGTAGCTATAAAGGCGTGTACCGGATACAATAAGAAACAATCTTAGAAGTCGTAGTGGACGTATATAGAATTTGTCCCTCCCACATAACGGGAGCAAATATCCGAGGCCACTCGAGGGATAGTGCTTATGGAATGTCTGGCCAGACTCAAATAAATCAATATAGGATATTGATGTTATTTGCACGAATAAGGCTATTCCCAGGATTGAGAAACTATAGATTGGATATACGAGTGTGACTTGTATGTCTCGTGTACAATCCGGGTATGGAGACAAAGGGATGTGACAATTACTTGCACAAGGTTTGTCGGATGACTATTCTATTAGTTGGCTAGAATGGATGTCTTGCTAGAGATCGCTCCATATTAGCAAATTGTTGCTACCAACTAGATAGAACCTATGGGTTCACACGCTATATAGAGTTGAACTAGATTTGGGAATTAATTAATATGATTAATTAATTAGAAGGATCACTTTGCAACACCTTGCAAAGTTAGTAGGACTAATTTGCAAGGAAGGAACTAAACCGAATTCTAGTAGGGCTAGAAGAGGGCCTTTAGGTAGTTGACAATGATTTGTTGGACTATATAAATGATGCTCTTTCCTTCATTCCCACACTTATGACACTATAGTTCATAACTTGAGTGGGAACGAACAAAGGAGAGAGAGCAAGCAACAAGAGGGCCGAACCGAACCCCTTGCGCCGCCCCCTACCTGTCGGCCAACAAAGGAGGCCGAAACCTCCTTGTTGCCTCGTGTTGTGTGATTTCTTCTTCCTCTTCCTCCGGTCCAACGTAGCACAAAGGAGAAGGAATATCTAGATCTCAACTCTAGGTGTGTATCACCGTAGAGACGTGACACAATTCACGTTACAAGTCATCACAGGAAAAACCCTAAGGTGTGTACATGATTCTTCCTTTACCATCGTTATGATTCTCTTCCTGTGATCCTTGGAGGGTATTGAATGGATAATTACCTTTTTCCGCTGCGTATCCATGATCAAAACCCTACAAATGTCAAGAATAAGTCTAGATAGCCAATGGGGGAATAATCTATTGATATGATCTTCTTACCAAGAGTGTGTATGGGGGTTAATGAGATCACTTACGGACACCAAACGAGGGCCTTGTTGCTGTTGCTGCAGGTAGTAAGCAAGTGTTTCAGAAAAAAATTCGAAACCCATCCAGGACACAAAAGGGGAAGATGATCTCCCTTTGAAAGATCCCATTTCAAACGTAATGATAACACATCTCTCCCTTTTCAGATGGCTTTCCAAGAGCAAGAGGGTCGAGAGCTTACTTAAATAGATAGTAAGTGTTTAGACGAGCAGTATTTCTCCAAGAAATATGATGCAAACAGTGAATGAGGTAGATTATTAATATGCCAACTATTTTTACCAGAATATCCTTGTTGAAAGAGTGAGGATTAAGAAAGCCTAAATACTGCTCGTTAACAGATTGTGGATTTTTTTAGGAATAAGGACAATGAAAGTTTTTTTAATTTCTTTGAGAACATGTCCAGAATTCAAGAAAGATAAGACTGCCGAAGTGACTGAAGTGGACACAATACTCTAACTTTTTTGAAAAAAACAACAGGATACCGTCTGAACCCGGAGCTTTGTGAGGACGCATAGAGAAAACATATGATTTAACCTCATATGCCGTCAAATGGAGTTGGACAAAAATAATGTTGTTCAACCGACAACATATTTGATATATTAAACAGAAGATTGAAAGGACATCATTTTGATTTTCAAAATAAAGCTCATGAATAGATGGCGACGGGTCGGAGTAGATAACCCGAAAATGATGTTGAAAGCAATACTAATGTCCTGATAGTCATAAAACAATTCCTCACTAGAGTTCTGAATTGAACAAATAGTGTTTTGATTGCGCCTGGAATTGATGTAAGAATGAAAAGACTTGGTATTTTGTCTCCTTTTAGCCAACGAAATTTAGCTCGATGAGCCCAATACAATTCTTAACACTAAAGAAAATTTGGTTTTTAATAGCAGAAATCCTATTAGACAATGAAGGTTTGTGCTGAGCCCGACATCTAAGAGCAGTAAGGGTAGTGATAAGAAACTAAACCACTCAAAACAAAGGCGAACCTGTAATAGGGAGCTGCCAAACAAACTTTATTAAATAACAAAATTCATAAATTTGTAACCACCAAGCTTCAAATTGAGGTGTGATTCTAGATCTGCAAACCTTAGGCGACAAACTTAATAACATTGGAGAATGATCAGAACAAGTTATCCCTAGATTATGGAGAACCCTATTGGGGAAAAGAGGCAAAGAATTTGCAGTACACCAAGCACGATCTAATCGTTCCAAAGTAGGGCCAGTTTCAAAACGTTTATTAGTCCATGTGTGCCATGCACCTACGTTTTTAATCTCTATCATTCCCCAATTGTTTACAAAATACAATAACGAATCACTGCCACGTAAATCATGTTCCGAAGGTCCCAATTTATCATGCGAGATAATAACTTGGTTAAAGTATCCTATAATTATTACATGCATGCTAGGGAAAATTAAATTAATCAATTTCACGCCAGAGCGATAGTCTACTAAAATAAGGACTACCATAATGTAAACCCAGAAACCATACATGATGAAACACATCTCGAACCTCCAGAAGGATTAAATTTGGAATCAAAGAGATAACTGGACAACTAAACACCGAATCTAACCAAGCTACCCACAGACTTCCAGCTAATCCTATAGCATCAAAACGACATGATTGATTAAAACCTGCTTTGTGTAATTTTTTAGACACACGAGAAACAGAAGATTTTGTTCCAGATAAAAACACTAAAGAGGGTTTATGCTTTTTGGTCAGGGAAAAAGTTTCACGAACTGTAAGAGGCTGACCAAACCCCTGCATTCCAACTTAGAACAATATTCATGGCTAATGTGGGGGTTGTTTTGGGACACCACCCAAAATCCCAAAATAGGAGATGAAGTACAAAAACAATTTTTTTTGCATGATATAGAGGATATAGATCTATCTGGAGATGCCAAGATTTTCTTTTTTTACGATGATTAGAGAATAAATTGAAAGAATAGGAATATGCAGAATTATGAAAGAGGGCGGGAGAGATACCTGAGTGAGAAACTGGAAGTTGTCCGGAGAGAGAGCGAAGTTGCTTACCCTTGCACTAAAAAACACCAACTGTGGCAGAGAGGAAAAAAGCACACTTTTTGGTTGGGAGGAGATCTTGCGCAGGAGCAGCTTGAGCAAAAGTAACATCCATGTCACCCATAGAGTAAACCATGTTGGCAACATCTTCCTGTGTTTCAGAGACTCAGGTGCCGCGATCCAAGAGTTTTTGCCAGTTCATAACCATGTTGAACTTGAAGGTTTTCATCCTCCTTGTCTTGCATGGATGACATTAAGTTGGACATTTTTGAGTGAGATATGACCCCGCTATCAAAGCCTCTTGAAGTTTCAATTCATGCATTAACTTCTGAGGAAAGCCCAAACCTTCGTTAGTTTCAATGGGGTGCTTGGCAATGGTTTCGAAACTCCTGGGGAGCGTAATGAAAGAGTGGTGTTGGGGTTATAAATAGGATCCTGAGGTTTATGAGTGAGAGGGTCTTCAAAAAGAGGATTTGCTAGAGATGGAGGAGGGTAAAAAACCTATCTTCGCGGTAGACAACTCATCTAGGTTTAATATGAAATCATCATCAGGAGTGGAAAAGAAGAGACAATGATGATATTAAGGGATGAGTTAATGCTCTGTGAAAGCAAGTGAGGCTCTAGAGAGAGCGAGCGCAATAGTGGTCCCTATCTTAACTTAGGGGAAAGACATGTAATTATGTTATGATCTGGACCTAGCTTAGAACAATGATAATAATAATGAGACAAGAACACAAGTATTAACATGGTTCACTAGTTATTAGCTAGCTACCTCCACGACACAAAACCCCGATTTTATTCGAGAGAAACGCACCCGAATTATAACCACTTAACACACGAATAAAGCAATTAGCCCTATGCTAATAGCCACCCCGTACCTCTGTGCGTGTGTCTCAATGTTACAAATCAAATCATTAACCCTTTTTATACACTTGTGAGGCGGTGGACTTGCCAAACCCACACCACCGCCTCAAAGTTATTTCAAAACAAGTTGCTTTGACTTTTCTTTGCCAAAAAACAATTCAAGGCACACTAACAAATCTCCACCTTGTCTTGACTCATCTCAGCAACCCGAATCTGAAACGATGCTTCTCTCCAATAATCAACCCCAAACGTTTCGCAGCTGTATGCGAAACCCTCACATCACAAGTTGCTCCAACTTCGCCAAACTCCTGCAACGACTGCCCCAAGCGATGCTCCAACTCCCGTCTAGTTCCTGCAATCGAACCCTATCGATGCTCTAACTACGGCCGAGTTCCTGCAATCGAAACCCCTGTTAGTTGTTCCAACTCCCACTGAGCTCCTACAACAAATTTGTTTGTTGTTCCGACTCCCACCGAGTCCCTACAACAAACCCCCCAGCACGTTGCAGGAATTCCCACTGAATTCCTGCAACGTTTTGCGAGATTGCTCCAATTCCCACCGAATTCCTGCAATATCGCCCCGTTGCGTGCCTCATATGCGCCCCCTTGCACGTCTCACACGTGTCGTGTCCCTCGTCAGATACTCCCCCATGCCAAATCCACCTCCTCGTCAAGAGTACGGATTCCATGCCCCCCAACGGGGCTTAGAGAATTAGACCATCCTCTGAAGTACCCTCCACCTGCATCCAAATCTGTAGATCCTGAGTTCATCCTTCGTCCACCGATGTCTCTTTTCTCTACCGTTTGAACAGACGTCACTGTAGCTTCCCTTGGCCGCCATTATCGTGCAGGAACTCTGATTGTCTGAACCCCCATACGCAGCCCTCTGACGCGTCCCCTCTTGCTGAGACTCAAACTCAGCGCTGGTGGTTGTATAAGCCCCCTCTTTATCTTCCGCTCATGGCAACCACAGGCCTTGCTGCTTCAACAAAGCACGTACCTTGATCTGCCAAAGACTGAAGTTGTTTCTCCCCGTGAACTTGTCGATCTTGGTCATCCCCCCAGCCATCTTCTCTGCAGCTCCTTTTCCAGATCTGTAACCCCCAAACGAGTGCTCCACCTTGATCACAAAACCGTAGCTATGAATTTCACGGATTGTGAAACCCTAGCCCTATAGCTCCACCTTGATCTTGGAACACCGCAACCCAAACTCTGATACCAGTTTGTTATGATCTGGACCTAGCTTAGAACAATGATAATAATTATGAGACAAGAACACAAGTATTAACGTGGTTCACTAGTTATTAGCTAGCTACCTCCACGACACAAACCCCGATTTTATTAGAGAGAAACGCACCTGAATTACAACCACTTGACACACGAATAAAGCAGTTAGCCCTATGCTAATAGCCACCCCGTACCTCTGTGTGTGTGTCTCAATGTTACAAATCAAATCATTAACCCTTTTATACACTTGTGAGGCGTTGGACTTGCCAAACCCACACCACGCCTCAAAGTTATTTCCAAACAAGTTTCTTTGACTTTTCTTTGCCAAAAGACAATTCAAGGTACACTAACAAGTTAAACTTATTATCGAGAATCTTGTAGGGCGTTATGTGTTTGAGAGAACATTTACTTATCGGGAAGATTGCTATTTCAAGTCTTATAACAGATAAATTGTACTTCTTCTGTTCTCTCTGAATTTCACCAGTTTCATTTTACCACTATTCACTTAATTATTTTAATTCGGTGGTTTGATTAGCATAAACGATGCAAGAATTTGTAGAGTAAACTTCACTCTATAACACCATTAAAAAATTATCAAAAAATAACATCGTTTGACTATCCAAATCACCGGGTCAAAATGACCAAATTACGAAAGAAAAAGTCAAAATGTAAAGATTCAGAGAGAACATAGATAGTAAATTCGAAATTTAGTAAATGTGAAAGCTTGTGGATTACTACAAATTGCAATAGTACTTTAATTCTTACAGGATTGCACAAACAACTTTATAAATTAAATACAATAGTATATAGATAATAGAACTTGAGTTTTCAAATGTGTGAAGGTTGGAGAAATTTTCCGTACTTTTCATTGATTATTTACACCGTTAAATAGGTAAAATACAATGCTAAATTATACAACTAGTCCTCTAATTATTTACATAAGAGTCCTATAACTATTACTCCCCCGCAGTCGAAACTAGGGGTGTAAGCGGTTCTGTTTGGTGCGGTTTTTGTTAAAACCATAAACCGAACCGAATACATCGGTTTATTAATTTTGTAACCAAACCAAACCATTTGAAATCATGAACCAAACCAAACCAAACCGAAAATTATCGGTGTGGTACAGTTCGGTGCGCTCGTTTTGCGTAAAAAATATTAAATGGATATTACAATACTACTTTGTCAACGAACTTCAAGTTTTAAGTGAACAATAAATTAAATAGACTTAAACAATATGTCCAACTATCGTTTTAGAGAGAAAATATGATGAAACGTGAGAGAAATGGAGATGATTAAGATTAATATAATCATTTTAATTGAATCTATCTACTCGTGTTTCTCTTTTCTAGATTACTTAATATAATTTACGCAATATAAACTTTAGTAAAAGTACGTTAAGCACATATCGGTTCGGTTTGGTGCGGTGTGATATTTTTACAAACCAAAAACCAAACCGAATAGACCGGTTTGTGAAAAATTGAACCGTTGATAAACCGAACATCCAAAAAAACCAACCAAAGCAAGCGGTTCGGTTTGGTTCGGTCGGTTTGACCGGTTTATTCGGTTTTCCTTAAAGCCCTAGTCGAAACTGTAGGCGTGCCAATATTGAGACTGGAACGGAAGCACTGGAACAAGGGCCGAGGAAGACCCTTGGTGAAGATGTCGGCGTACTGATAATCTGCTGGAATGTGCAACACGCGAAGCTGACCCAAACGAACCTTCTCACGAACGAAGTGGAGATCAATCTCAACATGCTTAGTGCGCTGATGCTGAACAGGATTACCAGAGAGATAGACAGCACTCACATTGTCGCAATACACGATGGTGGCCCGAGGCGGGGCAACACGAAGCTGAAGATGCAAATTCCGAACCCAGCAGAGTTCGGAGACGGCGTTAGCAACACCGCGATACTCAGCCTCAGCACTAGAACGAGATACCGTGGCCTGTCGCTTGGACGACCAACTCAGAAGATTGTCTCCATAGAAGACACAGTAACCGGAAGTGGAGCGGCGCGTGTCCGGACAACCAACCCAATCTGTGTCAGTGTAGGCAGTGTCCATGACCCACCAAATATCTACATGTCAAGAACACAAACAAAGTCGCCAAGTGGTGGCCTATGAAGAGTAAATCGTGTGGGTAGAAGACTAAATAGTGGCAGAGATCGGTTAGGTAATAGGCGATGTCCATGACCCACCAAATATCTACATGTCAAGAACACAAACAAAGTCGCCAAGTGGTGGCCTATGAAGTGTAAATCGTGTGGGTAGAAGAATAAATAGTGGCGAAGATCGGTTAGGAAACAACCGCCTCGGTCATCCCGGGCTTCCAGTCTTAGATTTGCTTCGTAGTAGTCAGTTCATAGCTTGTAGTAGGAATAAATCAGACACTATTTGTCATGCTTGTCAGATTAGTAAACATGTGCGTTTGCCTTTCTTAGCTTCTACTTCTTCCACTGTTAGTCCGTTTGACAATGTTCACAGTGATTTATGGACATCTCCGGTTTAAGCAAATCGCACTATAAATACTACCTGCTACTCTTAGATGATTACACACATTTTCTCTGGGTTTTCCCACTAAAACAGAAAAGCGAAGCACTATTGAAATTCAAACAATTCACTACCTTTTTCCAAACCCAGTTTCAGCGACCCATCAAGAGTTTCCAATGTGACATTGGTGGATAATTTGATAATGGCTCCTTTCACTCCCACGCCATTGATCATGGACTAGTCTTTCGGTTTGCGTGTCCTCAGACGTCATCTCAAAATGGCAAAACTGAACGCATGATTCGTAGAATCAATGACATTATGCGTGCTCTCCTAGCCCATGACACTTATTAGCTATTTTACCTGTTCTTGAAGGTTCGATGTGGGACATCTTAATATGCCCCCTCACGTGTATGCATTCGTGGAATGTTACACGTGGAAATCATTTTGTCGGCCTACGAGTTGGAGAAATTTTCCGTACTTTTCATTGATTATTTACACCATTAAATAGGTAAAATACAATGCTAAATTATATAACTAGTCCTCTAATTACTTACATAAGAGTCCTATAACTATTAATGTGCTGGTAAATAAGAAGGTATTCATACAGAGAATTGATTAGTTGAAGGGGTATTTAGTTTAGTTGGTGGAGCAAGTGGAGTTAACGCAAATTATGTTACATTGTTCAATCTTTATCGACCCTCAATCCAAAATCTCATTGATCCGCAGATTATCCTCGGACAAGGTTGTTCTTCCACGTGCCATTTCACAAGAAAAATGCATCATAAGAAATCTGTTACATAAGTTACACTATTTTTTCTACATTTTTTTTTCATTTCATAAAACAAGAAGATCGCACTTCTAAGATGGACAATGGGTACGTCTGGGAATGCTTATGGCTGCTAGCACACTCGCTTTTAACAACAAAACCAGTGTCTAATGTGTTTTAAAATGTATTTTGATTTTTCGGAAAACTTTTGCTGTCTGACATCAACTTTCAAAGAAGCAAGATGTGGTAAATATTTTCAAGAACCTGTTTTTAGTTCTTTTCCTAGAACCAATTGTAGCATCATCACAATTAATTTATCTTTACAGATATATTATAGTCATTCTAATCTCTCGCAACATGTTCACATTTATCAAATATGAAATTCTTTACAGATATATTTTAGTCTTTCTACTCTCTCGCAACATGTTCACATTTATCAAATATGAAATTATTATATTTTAGGGTAAAAGACACTTTGCACCTCTATAATTTGGTGAAAAAAAACTTAGTTCCCTGACGTTTGATCGATACATACCACCACCGTAACAGAAAAAACTGAAGACACTTAACACCCTTTTGTTATATTGCGTCCGTGAAACTACTTTTTAATATTCTTTTGATGACTTAGCCCATATTTTTTTGGATAATGTTTTTTTGGTGTTTTTTACGTTCATGTTCTTGATTTTTTTGTGTGTTCTTATTCTTACTCTCCACCACAACAGATCATGTTCCAACGACGGACCCCAGAATTCCGGTAAAGAAGATCAAATTTCCTCGAGTTCATCGTCAAACAGAGTGTCACCCACTTCGGACCTGACGAACACTGAAACTCCCAAATCTTTCAACAATCTGAGGTAGTGGGCATAAATGTTGATTCAGAGAAACAATATTAACTAGACTCAAATTACCCAATTTCGCGAGAGAGAACCAAGCATCGAAACCAAGCGACTGATCGAACCAAACAGAGAGTGCATGGGTTTCGACATCATCTTGTCCAATTGATCCCAATTTCACAGCTTACACAAATCCAACAACTTCAAAATGAACCAAATTTGTAGAATACTTTGCAACTATCTTCCTAATACCTCAAACATTAATCACCAGAATGGAAGATGAAGCAAATGACTCAAACAAACAACCAAATTTATGAATGGAGAACTAAACATGCTTGTGAGGATTTTAAATAAAGGAAGGCGCTTAGAGCATCTCCAACAATGAGGAGCAAAAAAATGGTCCTTCGACCAAATTTGTACATGGAGCAAAATTTGCTTCTCCAGTTTGTTGCTTGAGTTCCATCAGTGAGGAGCACAATTGCTCCATTTTTTTTTTATTTTCTTGTTATTACTTATTATAACTTGTGTTTCATATTAATTAATCTAAAGTAAATTAGTAAACAAATAAAACTATGTTTAGTGACCAAAAAAATATTTATTCTTCAACAAAATATTTTTTACAAACATGTTAAATAATTTTTTAACATAATTTTACATACTAAAAAACTATAATTTCCTAAGCAAGTAAAATTATGTTTAGTGACCAAATCAATTTTTAAGCAATTAAAACTATGTTTATATTTTTTAAGAATAACTTTTCATATTAAAACTATGTTTATATTTTTTAAGAATAACTTTTCATTAAACTTAATTTTTATATTTTTGCCCACACCAAAATTGTCACATAATTACTCTTCCAAAATATTTTCTTAGCTTTTGCTCCAGTGAATGCTCCACATGTTGGAACCGTGTTCTAGTCAATTTGGACCAAATTTTACTCCAAAACAGGTTTTGTTCCTTCTCGTTGGAGATGCTCTTAGACCTATAATTGAATCAGGTAGAGAGAGGGCTACCAACTGACTCTGCCATGACTACAACAGAATTGATGCCTAGTGAAGGAAAGAAAAAGTTTGTCTCTCTCTATCTCTCTCTGGCCCGCATAGACCACTATGTTGCGCCGCTAGCAAACAAGTCAGGTATCTATCTCAATTCCACTCGATTTGAATGAAACTCAGAAGACACATTTTATCATCACAACTTCTTGTTGTTGTTCAGTCTGACGGTGTCGGCTGAACAAGATTCAACAGCCTCCAACGCCGAACAACCAAAGAAACGTTCCTCGTTATCTCCACTCAACCAAACAACCTTTAAATCCACCAGAACTTCTGCCCATATCTAAACACAATTTTGGTACACAAGGTCAGAGGGAGAAATGGTTGATAAACACGATTGAAACCCAGAAACCTAATTGAATCTCTCCCGTGGCATCTTTGTTTCCTACATTTCAAAAATTATCAGATAGAGAGGGAAGAAGTTGCAAACCTCCTGCATAACACCACCAACAACTCATCTCTTCCACCCACCAATCAAATAGAATGAGAGAGAGCATAGATGAAATCTTGAATGGTAGAGACACATACGATGGTTGTGGCAGTTGTGGGATGGGGCATCGTAAGTGAAGGAGGAAACACGGGTGTTGAAAGAGAAGGAAGAGAGATAGAAAGGCATATGGGGTTGTTGGTGGTTTTGTGCTAGTGATAAAAAGGGAAGAGAAATGTTTTACAATTGTGCAATTTTGAGTCGTTATGGGGTAGAATTGTCATTTAAACAAAGGCGTTAGTTTCTGTCAGTTACGAGGTCGGTGTGATGTATTGTTCAAACGTCAGGAACAAAAGTGTCTTTTCACCAAATTATAGGGGTGGGAAGTGTCTTTTACCCCTATTATTATTATTATTATTATTATTATTATTATTATTATTATTATTATTATTATTATTATTATTATTATTATTATTATTATTATTATTATGCTGTGGCCCTAGACCACTGCTAAATCTAAGAGAGAAGATTGATTGGGAGTTGAGTTAGTCTAATTCATAGACTCTCAACCATTCATTATTCACAAATTTGAAGGCTCAAGCTTTGCCACCAATATAGGATTTCAATACGTAATGCTGGATTAGTAGTTATTGAATAATAATATTATTTAGTGATAGGGGAAAATAATATTATTGAATAATAATATTATTTAGTTATTTGTTAGCTTAGTAGTTATTTAATTAATTATTAGTATTTATTATTTATTTAGTAGCCCGTAGAGAGGCCCGTTAGGTCTATGGCTAAGTTAGTTTATTTGTCTATTTAAGCATTGTAATGTTTGATTATTAATTAGTCAATGAAATATCAGTTTTATTAACTCTAGTCTCTCCCTATTCCCATATCAATTTCTTTACCCTCGTCTCAATCTTCTTCGTCTCACAATCTCTTCCTCCTAAATTCTTTAGTTCTTCTCCTCTAAATATGTTCAATTCTCATCAAAGAAAGTGAGACATGGTTGGGCTTTCAATCAGGAGCTTTAAGGACTAGGATATGTTATAAAGGAATTAAATTATAATTCTTAGAAGCTCGTGGGATAATCTAAGGGTTTATAGAAGGTATCATCTATCATGAGTATTAGGTGGTGATGAGTCATGTCTTAAGTAAGTGAAGGAGGGGAACCTACAATCTCTCAACTATTTTTCACGGATGTTAGTCTTTTATTTACAAAGGCCACTGAATGTGATCTTATATATTTATTACATCTTCTGGAGACACATGAAATTGCCTCGAGACAGAAATTAAATCCCCATAAATCATCATCAGTATTCACATAAAATGAGAAAGTCGTCGATAGATTGCACCTTAGTAGCCTTTGTGGAATTCCAGTGGCCGGAAAGCATGAGCAATACTTGGGCCTCCCTAAAACTATTGGTCGATAAAAGAAGATTACTTTTCAAAAGCTACTAGAAAAAGTAAGACAAAAGTTGGAAACATGATAAGTACTACACTTTCGGCAACATGAAGAAAAGTGTTGATGCGAACCATGTTTCCGATTCATGACTGGTCCACATTTATAATGAGATTGAGAAGAAGATACATATTTTCTGGTGGGGGCGTCACAATAGAGAAGAAGGCTATGCAATGGATAAGTCGGGATATCCTATGTCAAGCTAGAGAAGATGGAGGGCTAGGGTTTCGAAACATGCAAGATTTTACTACGGCTCTCCTAGCTAAACACGCGTGGCTTTTACCCTAACACACAGAAAGTTGTATGATTCGTATTTTCAAAGCCAAGTATAATAGTGATTCTAATCTTCTTGATTATGAACAAAAATAGGGGATTTCCTTAGCTTTTATAGAAATCAATGCAGGAAAAGATTTGTTAAAGAAGGGTTTACCGCGACACATAGATGCTGAACCGGTATCTTGGTCTCCACCACCAACCGGTGCTTACAAGCTCAATATATATGGTTCTTGCCCAGAATACGGCACCAAAGGTGGCGTGGGTGTAGTGAATCACGACGAAAACAGAGTTGATCTACGAACTCACCAAACCGACGATGTTGGTTGTAGAGGTCGATGCAATAAAAGAAGGACTTATGCTGGCGGAAATCAACTCACTCTGACCACTCATATTATAAAGAGATTATGTCATGGTGGTTCATGAACTCTGACGTCTCCTGCAGAGAGACCGAGGAGAGATGAATTCTGCTTGCTTGAAAATGGAAATGGCGTTGGAAAGATGCTCAGCCCATTCTTACACGTCTGGAACACGTGTCCATCCAACACGTTCAATGAAGTGGCAATCAAGTGACAATTTTTTTTGCACAATAGATGTTGAAGTCTGAGAGATGTTATTTATTTGCCCAATAGCCCGAGCTATTTCTGTATTAGACCGAGATTCTAGTATTTTACACACAAAAACTAAGAGACTAAAATACAATTTAGGGGGGGGGGGGGGGGGGGGGGGTTATGACTTATAAGCAACTTATAAGTCAGTTTTGGATTATAAGTTGAAGCCAACTTATAAGTATTGTTTGGTATGGAGTTATAAGCTGAAAAGATGAGTCCAACTTATAAGTCCATAGTGTTAAATTTGAGTGTAAAAAAAGTTGGGTTTTTGAAACTTTTTTTGAATTTTTAGACTTAAACATCTTTTTCATCAAACACCCTTAGACCCCGTTTTCTTTACCTAAATTAAGGTGACTTTTTATTTTTTTTTAGAAAAAGATAAAAAGGTTGTTTACTTTGTTTCTAAAAAGTTTTCTAAAAAGTTTTAGTTACATTTTTGGTAGAGAAGGTTGTTTACTTAACTTCTATTTTATCTCCTAAAAAGTAGTTTTAAGGAGTAAAAAGATAAAAAAGTAGAAGTTAGAAAAACCTAACTTTTCTTAGTCTTATAATAAGGTAAAAAAGTTATCAAACATAAATTTTAGCGAAAATGACCTAATTAAAACTTTTTTTATGACTTAAAAAAAATAAAAAGTCGCCTAAAATTAGACAAAGAAAGCGGAGTGTTCATCTTTTTTGTCATAATTTTTTTTTTACATAATCTTACAAGTTACGTTAAGTTGTATGTAAGTCCTACCAAACAATACTTTGGCAGGACTTACATACAATTGAGTGTTGACCGTACTTATTCAAATTACTCAGTTTTGCAGTGGCAGAAGCCCTAGCCCCACCTGTATACGTCGATGCAATTCCACTAGAGATCTTCCCTCAACTGTCCTGTACTCCTCCGCCGCTTGCAGGTCAGCAACCTTCTCCACATTCAATATCTTCAGTCTACTTGAGAACAATGGCGCCGCCGTCGAAAGCAACAGCACCAGCACCAGCACCAGCACCGAAGTTTTGGGGTAACTTCATTGCTAATATTCTATATCGCTTGTAGATTCTTCGTTTGAGATCTGAAGTTGCGTTAGCATATTTGCTAGATCTCTGATTGATTCCGACTTTTAATCATTTCGTACTACCTCCGTTTTTTCTCTATCACACATGTTTGACTTTTGTCACTATTTACGGGTCACTTTGACCCGGTATTTTGTGTAGCAAAACGATACTATTTGTTGATGATTTTTTCATGGTGTTGCAGAGTAGAAGTTGCTCTATAACATGGTGAAAAAATTTTCAAAAAATCGCATAGTTTTGCTATCCAAATCACCCGGTCAAAGTGACCCAGATACGAGTCAAGAAGTCAAAAAGTCAAACCGGTGTGATAGAGAAGAAACGGAGGTACTTTATCTGTTAATCGCTGTAATTACAGTTCTGGGTAACTCTATTTTCTCATAGAGCTAGGCGATAAAGCTATGCCATTTAAGTAGATCGGTTTGCCTCATATGGTTGGTTGATGTTAACAGCAGTATATGTTTGTGAATGCTAGGTGTCGAAGTCAAAAGTGGGAAGACAGTTAGGGTTTTCCCTAAGGAGGGAGAATTGGTACATATTGCTCAGGTAATTATCTATTTTTGAGCTAAATTTGGTTCTGGTAGATACTTCGGGATTGTTGTCTGATATATGTGGATTTTTCAGGCGACTTTTGATGAGGAACCGGAAGATCGTAGTCCCGGTCTTATCCATCTGATGCTTAAGGTTGATTACTCTACTTTTATAATGGGCTCACTCTCTGCTGAGAAAATCCATCACATGCCTTGTCATTTGGTGATTGAAAGGCCATTTGAGCTCTCTCATAACTGGAAAAATGGGAGCGTCCACTTTTATGGACATACCTTAGAATACCTTGTTGAATATCCTTTGCAATCATTTGGTTGAATGTTCTTTTTATCGCACAATAATTCTTTCCCCTGAAGCATTTGGTACTTTTGTATGAATTAACTTGTTTATTACCTATCGAGGTAGTATCAACTACATTTACATTTCTGACTCATGAATAATTTGCTTGATGACAATGATTCGTCTTGCTTTTAAATTGCTTGGTTCTTTTCCTTGACCTCTTGCTATCTTGTCCCTTCACCGATGATGATAGTGATGATGATGATGATGAAACTGGAGCTGAGGACTCTGAGGACTCTGACGACTCTGATGAGGAAGACAAGCATAGTGAGGATATTAAACTTGGCTATATGTTTAGGTGCTAGCTAGCGTTATCTGCCAAGTCTTACTGGTTTCTTGTGTTATGCGAATTCAGGTAAAATTGGAGGTGAAGTGAAATCAGATGGGAAGGGCGGGAATCCCAAATCTTCTACAAAGTCTAAGGTAAGTCGTGGAACTACATACATATGATTGTTTAGAGTATGGTGATTCTGATCGTGTCTGGGGATGATTTCATAGCTTCACAAGTAAATCATATGTTTAAGAAACCTTTGATAATTGGTATATCTTACTGAGTTTAGGAATGTCGTTTACCAATCTCTTTTCAGTGGTTCATCCAAAGTTCCATCTTTACAAATTCTCCCTTTAACCTGCTGATCATTCAAAAACCATTATTCCTTTCAAAAACCGTTATTCCTTTCAAAAATCATTATTCCTTTTAAAACCTTTTTTAGTTGAAATCATTGAGGACACAGAAGTACTCACCAATTTCAAGTTGGTTCTTGTTTTTCTATACACCCCTTATTTTAACCTTGTATTCTTGTCAATTCTTTCGCATGGTTGAATAATGGATGGTTACAGCAATTAAATGATATCTTTGGAACTGATTTTTTTGCATTCTTGTCTCATCTTGAAGGTTGAAGCAAACAAAAAGGGATCCTCAGAATCTGCTGTGAAAAAACCACTGTGTATTGAGAAAGCAAAGCCAGAATCATCACAAAAGAAGAGACCATCTGAATCTCCTTCAAAATACCCTGTCCCTGTCAAAAAAACAAGACTAGAAGCACCTCAGAAGACAAGTATGTTGATACTCCAATGTATCCAAAATTCATACCATAATATATAAGTTTGGCTTCATACCATAAGTTTGACTTCATAAATAACTAACTCAGAACCTCAACTTTCCTTATAGAAGTCATCCTCCATCAACTCTTTCTCAATCTTGGCTCTCCTAGCTGCCTCATCTACAGCTCTCTGAGTCTCCCACTTCTCCACCCACTTGAGCTTTGGCTTCTTTTTCTTTAGCTTTGTTTTTTGCATCTTCTTGCACAATGCCAACAAGGTTTCAGCATCATCCTCGTGCATCTTTGGGAGCAAGCTCTGCCTTGAAGGCGAATCACCTGTCATCTTCTGTTGGTGGACAATTCTGCCTATAAATATAGGCAGAATTGTCCTCCAACAGAATATGACAGGTGATATAGGCAGAATTGTCCTCCAACAGAAGATGACAGGTGATTCGCCATCAAGCCAGAGCTTGCTCCCAAAGATGCACGAGGATGATGTTGAAATTTTGTTCGCATTGTGCAAGAAGATGCAAAAAGCAAAGCTAAAGAAAAAAAAGCCAAAGCTCAAGTGGATGGAGAAGTGGGAGATTCACAGACCTGTAGATGAGGTTGCTAGGAGAGCCAAGATTGAGAAAGAGTTGATGGAGGATGACTTCTATGAGGGAAGTTGAGGTTCTGAGTTAGTTATTTATGAAGTCAAACTTATGGTATGAAGTCAAACTTATATATTATGGTATGAATTTTGGATCCTTTGGAGTATCAACTTATTATCTATATTGTATGAATCTGGGTAATATGTTGGGTATCTCTTTCACCCAATAAATGGTTAGTTATTTATATGAGTGAAGCCCAACTTCATGTGCTATTTTGTTTGTTACTTGAAAGAATTTTCAGTGAGTATATATTTGATATGTGCTGAACTTTATAGCTTTACTAGGACAACTTCATAGCCGTTATAAGTCAATACTACCTCCACATGTTTATTTTTACTTCTGACTTTTTCACTCGTAACCGTGTCGCTTTGATTCGGTTGTTTGGATTGTAAAACGATGTAATCTTTTGGTAGTTCTTCGATGACCAAATGTTTGTGGCGTTTTACTAAACAAATGACCGGTTCAAATTGACACGATATATAGCGGTAAGGCCAAAATAGAAAGTTGGCAAAACTTTTTTTTTTTTTTTTTTCCAGAAAATACTCAATATATTAATTTGAAACCTGCATTACAATACTATCCTTTTCCAAACATGAAACAAAATTAGAACTTACATCACACAACTGATTACTACTATATCTTACTGTATTAACCAAAGCATCTGCTGCACTGTTAGCTTCTCTGCTGATCCAGCTCACTCTCCCTGGCCTATTCTGCAGCATGGCTTTAATGTCTTGAACAATTGAGGAAATCTCCCAGCTCTGCTTTTTGTTTTCCACATTTTCTACCAGTATTTTGTTATCACTTTCAAACCAAATTTCTCGCAGCTGCAATTTTTTCATTCTCCATATTGCATCTCTCAAAGCTAAAGCTTCAGCCACTTGAGCAGAATTAGCTTTCTCAAAACTCCATCCCTTCTCAATCAGATAACCACTGTGATCTCTTAAAACCCATCCTAGCCAAGCTTCTCCAGTTTTCTCACACCAGGAGGCATCCACATTGCATTTAAGCACATCTGGGGGGGGGGGGAGATTTCCACACTTTTACCTTCACTTTCTTTTTAATCCTACCAATAAGTTCTTCAGCATTTTTACTCTTCTTTGTAAGTAACTCCATGTTTTTCATGTCCAACTGGCAACTTTGAACCACTGATTTAGGATCAACCCTCTTCTTATTGAAAAGCACTGCATTTCTGGATTTCCATATATTCCATAGGCACACTATGCTCTTTATCCAGAAACTCATAGGCATGTTCTTATCTAAGACTTTTCCACATAATTCTGCCATCCAACTCTTGACATTTACTACCTCTTTGCATTGCTCTGGTTTCAAAATTCCCATTGCAAACCAGACAGGGTGTGTCCAAGGGCAGTGAAAAAATAAATGCTCCAAATCTTCTTCTCCTGAATCACATATTGAGCACATAACTGAAGTTTTACACCCCCTTCTAGCAAGATTAACACCACTTGCTAAAGCATCTCTAGACAATCTCCACCAGAACAATTTTAATTTTGGTGTAATCTCACTTTTCCAGATGAAATTTCAATAATTTGCTGAGAATTGAAAGGAGGAAGATGCAACTTTACCTTGTTGTTTCTGAACAGTTTTCTCCATCATGAGTTTCTCTGCACTTCTAGTTGCTGATTTAACAGTGAATTCCCCTGAGCTGGTTGGGGTCCATATCAGCTTATCTTCCATACTGCTCTTTGGAAGGGGTATCTTGAGAATAGCTTGTGAGACAGTATCTGTAAATAAATGTTTGATTAAAGACACTTTCCACCTGCCAGCTTCTTTGTTGATAAGATCATTAACCTGCAAATCTTCATTAACTTCCATATTAGTAGAATCTCTCACTATTCTTCTATTTGGGAGGCTGGGAATCCATGCATCTTTCCAGACTTTAATCTTCTTCCCATCACCCACAATCCACATAGCATCTTTGGAGATAAGTTTTTGTCCAGCTTTTACACTTCTCCAAACCCAGGGTTTATTATTGCCAACTTTTACATCATCTAGAGATTTATGAGGAAAGTGCTTAGCCTTCATAATTCTAGCTAGAAGAGAATTAGGATTTCTCTGAATTCTCCAACTTTGTTTAGCTAACATGGCTAAATTAAAAGCTCTAACATTCCTAAACCCCATTCCACCTTCAAATTTTCTTTTAGACAAAATTTCCCAACTAACCCAGTGAATCTTTCTTTCATCTACTCCCATATCCCACCAAAACTTTCTCACAAGCTTTGTTATTCTTTTGCAAACAGATAGAGGAAATTCAATGCAAGACATTGCATAAGAAGGAATAGCAAAAGCTATTGCTTTTAATATTACCTCCCTTCCTGCATAAGAGAGACACTTCTTCCTCCACCCTTGCAAAATTTCTTCAATTTTTTGAACTATGTAGTTCAGAGCCTGGGCTTTTGATTTTCCCCAGAAAAGTGGCAGGCCTAAATATTTAATAGAAGAGTCCAGCTGAGGAACACCACAAAGAGCACTAATTTGATCTTTAACTTGTGTACTAGTACTAGGAGAAAATAGGATACCAGATTTGTTGAAATTTACTTCCATACCTGAAGCTGCTCCAAACTCCTTCAAAATATGCATAAACTTTTGAACTATTTCTGGTTTTGCTTGTAAAAATATTAGAGCATCATCTGCAAACAGCAGATGGGAGACTGGGATCTTTCTTTGAGATATTGAAATGCCTTCTACTTGCTTTCCAATTTCAGCTTCTTTTATCATCCTTGTTAGCACCTCCATGATGATCACAAACAAGTATGGAGACAAGGGATCTCCTTGTCTAATACCTCTTTGGGGCTTGAAAGTTTCTGAGTCCTGGCCATTTACTCTTATCCTCATAGAAACTGTTGTCACACATTGCATAACCAATTAAATCCACTCACTTGCAAAACCAAGCTTTCTCAAAACCTCCTCCAAAAAATCCCACTCAACTCTATCATAAGCTTTGTTTAGGTCTAATTTCAAAGCTAAACATCCAACTTTACCTCCTTTTTTATGAGCTATGTAGTGCATGAACTCTTGAGCAATTACAATGTTGTCTTGAATCAGTCTATTTGGAACAAAAGCTGACTGTTCTTCTGCTATTATCTTTGGGAGTACCTTCTTCAATCTATTACCAATGAGCTTGGCTATAATTTTATAAAAAATAGGAACATAAAGCAATAGGCCTAAAGTGAGTAACCTCTTCAGGGTGTTCTACTTTGGGTATGAGAGCCAACACTGTTGTATTGAAACTTTTCAATAAGAATTTAGAAACAAAGAAGCTTTGCACTGCTTGACATACCTCTGCTTGAATTGTCTCCCACTGGGATTGATAGAAGTGTCCTGTATAGCCATCCATTCCAGGTGCCTTTCCTGGATCAAAAGCAAAAACAACATCTTTGATTTCTTGGGCAGAGGGCAATTCCAATAAGGATCTATTATCTTCTTCAGTTACAATGCTCTGAATATTGTTCAAAACATGTTGAAACTGTCTAGCTCCTGTTGTAGAAAATAAGTCTTGATAATAATTTTTGAAAACCTCCATCATGTCTTCTCTTTTCTCAATCCAAACCCCCTCTTTAACTTTGATCTTGTTAATAGCATTTCTGTGTCTTCTAAAAATAGTGGACAAGTAGAAGAACTTTGTGTTCCTATCACCACTCTTAAGATAATTCACTCTACTCTTTTGCCTCCAATAATCCTCCTCTTGTTTCCACAAATTTGTCAAACAACTCTTCAGCTCACTCTGCAGATTCAAGTTTTGAATTGTTGGCTCTTCTTTCTGAAGTTGAAGCAGCTCCTCCTCTCTAGCTCTGATCCTTTTTTGATGATTTCCCACATTTTCTTTACTCCAAACTTTCAGTTTCTCCTTACATAAACTGAGTTTTTTACCAACTTGATACATCCTTGATCCTCTTATCTGCTCCTTCCAAGCACTATTAATAATCTTATGACACTCACTATATTCCAGCCAGCTGTAGTCAAACTTGAATTTATAAGTTCCTTTGATCTTACCATTATCAGAACTGATCACCAAAGGGGTATGATCAGAGCCAATTATTGCTTCCCTTGTTAAATTTGTATTTGGGAAAACTGCACCCCATTCCACAGAGAAAAAAGCTCTATCTAGGAGCTCAGTTACCCAATTGTCTTGCCTTCCATTTACCCAAGAATAACTCAATCCTTGAGAATGAAGTTCCATAAGATTACAGTCAGAAATAAATCTCTGAAATCTATTTAATCTCCATTGGTGACTCTCCCCTCCACCTTGTTTTTCCTCTTCCAAAAGATAATCATTGCAGTCTCCTATCATAATCCAGGGAGAGTTGATAGATTGTGCCCAACACTTTATGTCTTTCCAAAATAAACCTCTTTTCTTATAGTCTGAAGGAGCATAAATAAATAACCACATTGCTGGTTTACCTGGCATTTCTTCTATGATAGCACAAATTGCATTGTCTGTGCTCCATAAGATTTCCACCTTTAGATTGTCCACCCACCATAGCAATAAACCCCCTGATTTACCCTTAGGATTCACATAATGACCATTAGAAAACCTCAATTGCCTCTGAAACATTTGTAACTTTGAACTTTGGTTTTTGGTTTCAGACAAAAACACAAAGTTGGGAAGCTGGGCATTCAACAGCCCTCTGAGTCTCTGGAATGTCAGGTTGCTACCCAACCCCTGACAATTCCAGCAGATCCCTACCATGGTGTTTGTGGCTGATTTTGGCCAGCCACCACAACCATTCTAGAACTTCCATCCCTGCTGTCTTCCTCTTTTTCTAGCTCTTCAATAGCTTTCATACAATCCTTATAAAGATGAAAATCAGATCGATGAACTGAATCCATTACCTCAAATTTTGTCGCATCTTCTCTAAGTTTTTCATTCAAACCCACTTCATATCCATAGTCCGTAACCCCTTTGTAGATTCTCCAGCTTCGGTTGGTTTTAATTCCTCTTGCTTGTCTGGCTCTTCTCGCTTGAATCGCATACCTAGCATCCGCCATTATTTCTTTCTTCTTCTTCTCTACCTCTTCTGGCTTGGTTCTTTGTTCAATCTTCTGCCTCTTCGTCTCCGGTGATTCCTCCATATCTGTTCGAGATCAACTTGTAAATTTTTTTTTGACAACTTCATTGATAGAAACAAAATATACAGGAATGTACAGAGTCTCAACCAACCTACTGCCAAACTAGTACAAAGATCAGATTCCCTAACTGAAAACATTCTGTCCAAAAGAGCTACCAAAAGACCGCCATCTAAATACATAGAGTAATTACATAACAAAAATACTTTACAATAGGTTACGCAAAGTAGATACTACCAAAAGACTACCAAAAGACCTCCATGATGCCGACGAACCGTTCTTCTTCAATCTTTAAGGCAGCTGTGGGTGAGCTGCAAAAATCCCAAGTGTAGAGCTTGAGACAAGTATTGCATAGATGGCGAACAAATATACTTATGTTGTGTTTGAAGTAGGACTAGTAGTAATAGAGTTTTGATTGTGGCAATGCCAAGAGCATAGAGCCAGCTCATTTGCTTGAAGTAGCTGCTGAGCAAATGTGTTCATGCTTGAAAATGCATGCATTCCGAGCTTTCCAAATGATCCATAATAGAGAAGCAGTCCAGATCAGTGGAGTGAGTTGTTATGTTTTGATTTTCTTTTAAGCCAGCTTTTGACCCAGTTGTCAACTGATAAAGAGGGGTTCGGTTTGTAAATTGTAGGCGCTATACTCATAGAGTTCTCAACCTATTCTGACAAAAATAGAAGACATGAGAAGAGTTTCAAGAGTGTTGGGACAGATAGGGCAAAAAGGGGGAATGGAGGGAATTTTCCTATTTATATGGTGAAGAGTGGGAACTGTGTCAGTAAGAATTTGTCAAAGAAGGAATTTAATCTTTTGAGGGAATCCAGAAGATCACCACATCTTTTTCCTATTTATATGGTTTTGAATGATAGGGGTTTGCTGGAGAAGTTGGGAGAGGAATTGTTGGAGTCTTGAATGAGATTAGCCGATTTAACAGAGAAGTTGTGATTTGGGAATACCTCCAATAGGCGAATCCTGGTCCAAATCTCTTCTGATGGTAATGTCAAGAGTAAGTCTAGATAGCCAAGGGGGGAATAACTTATTGATAAGATCTTCTTTCCAAGAGTGTGTCTGGGGGTTAATGAGATCACTTACGGACACCAAACGAGGGCCTTGTCGCTGCTGCTGCAGATAGTAATCAAGTGTTTCAGAAAAACTTTCGAAATCCATCCAGGACACTAAAGGGAAAGCTGATCTCCCTTTGAAAGATCCCATTTCAAACCTAATGATAACACATCTCTCCCTTTGCATATGGCTTTCCAAGCGCAAGAGAGTCGAGAGCTTACTTGAATAGATAGTAAGTGTTTAGACTAGCAGTATTTTTCCAAGAAATATGACGCAAACAGTGAATGAGGTAGATTATTAATATGCCAACAATTTTGTCCTTGTTGAAAGAGCGAGGATTAAGAAAGCCTAAACCCCTCTAGACAATCTATTACACAGAAAATGCCAAGGAAAATACTGCTCGTTAACAGATTGTGAATTTTTTTAGGAATAAGAATAATGGAAGTTTTTTTAATTTGTTTGAGAATTGTTCAGAAGTCAAGAAAGATAAGACTGCCGAAGTGACTCAAGTGGACACAATACTCCAGCTTTTTTGAAAAAAAAAGATACCGTCTGGACCCGGAGCTTTGAGAGGACCCATAGAGAAAACATTTGATTTAACCTCATCTGCCGTAAATGGAGTTTGATGAAAATTATGTTGTCAACCGACAACATATTTGATACATTAAACAGAAGATTGAAAAGACATCATTTTGATTTTTGGAATAAAGCTCATTAATAGATGGCGACATGTCGGAGTAGATATCCCAAAAATGATGTTGAAAGTAATACTAATGTCCAGATAGTCAGAAAACAATTCCCCACTAGAGTTATGAATTGACCAAATAGTGTTTTGATTGCGCCTGAAATAGGTGTAAGAATGAAAAGACTTGGTATTTTTGTCTTCTTTTAGCCAACGAGATTTAGCTCGACGAGCCCAATAAAATAATTTCACACTCAAGCAAATTTGATTTTTAATAGCAGAAATCCTATTAGACAATGAAGGTTTGTGCTGAGCCCAACTCCTAAGAGCAGTAAGGAAATGGTAAGAAACTAAACCACTCAAAACGAAGGCGAACCTGTAATAGGGATCTGCCAAATAAACTTTATTAAATAAAAATATTCAGAAAATTTTAACCACCAAGCTTCAAATTGAGGAGTGATTCTAGATCTGCAAACCTTAGGTGACAAACTTAATAACATTGGAGAATGATCAGAACAAGTTATCCCCAGATTATGGAGAACCCTGTTGGGAAAAGAGGCAAAGAATTTGCAGTACACCAAGCACGATCTAATCGTTCCAAAGTAGGGCCAGTTTCAAAACGATTATTAGTCCATGTGTGTCATGCACCTACATTTTTAATCTCTATCATTCCCCAATTGTTTACAAAATACAGTAACGAATCACTACCACGTAAATCAGATATTGAAGGTCCCAATTTATCATGCGAGAAGGATAAAATTTGGACTCAAGGAGATAACTGAACAACTAAACACCGAATCTAACCAAGCTACCCACAGACTTCCAGCTGATTCTATAGCATCAAAACCACATAATTAATTAAAACATAGTTTGTGTAATTTTTTAGACGCACGAGAAACAGAAGATTTTGTTTCAGATAAAAACACTAAAGAGGGTTATGCTTTTTGGTCAGGGAAAAAGTTTCACTACGGCCCTGTTTGGATAACACGGTTGGACTTGTTTGGTTAACCAAATCAAGTGAATGTTTGGATTTGATGGTTTTGGTTTTGAGGTTTCAACTTTTATGTGAGTAGAAAAATGAGTGGAATGTGGGTCCTACAAATTTCGGGTTAAAGTTTGGTTAACCTTTTGTGGAGGTTAACCAAACCACGATATCCAAACAGGGCCTACCTGTAAGAGGCTGACCAAACCCCTGCATTTCCAACTTAAAAGAATATTCATAGCTGATGTGGGGGTTGTTTTGAGACAACCACCCAAAATAGGAGATGAAGGACAAACTTTTTTATCATGATATATAGGAGACAGATCCATCTGGAGATGCCAAGCTTTTCTTCTTTTACGATGATTAGAGAATACATTGAAAGAATAGGTGATCTGAGAGGAAGGGCCTTCTGCTGAGATGTTAGCGTCAGGGTTTGTTGAGTTGAAACTCATAGTACGGTAGAGGCCATATGGACTGTGAGCCCGAAGCAGGGGAGTGAAGATAGGTTTGCCATGGGTAATGTGGAAAGGGTATTTTGAGTGAAGAGAAACCTTATTTTAGCGAGATTCCAACTATTCCAGAACTTGAATAAGATTTCCAGAGCACTACTTGTTTAAGTTTCCAACCTTGCAACAAGGGGAACGGAATCCGGTCATACCTAAAATGAACCCATTTAGGTTCTTCATCTCGAGCACGCACGTAGGTTCCAGGAACCAAAGGATCTGAGAGCTTAACCCTGAATTTGATACGAAAACCCTGCATGTTCAATAGCCGATCAAGAGACCAGTCTACGTCTAAAAGCTCCCCAGCCTGATGTCCCAAATCTTCTACATGTTCATAATAGGGCCAGCCCAAGGTAATTGGGGGCCTAAAGCGGGTAATAAAGTTGAGACTCCCAAAGAAATGTATACATAAAAAGGTTTATTTTTAGAAAATTTTTAGACTTACAATACTTCTGTGTAACAGAATATGTTATTCATGCAAAGAATAGATTGTGTTGATTGTACTTGTATATTAAAATTAAAATCTACACATGCCATTAAAGGAGATTCGAACTTGCGTAAAGTTTGTGGCAAAAACTTGAATTACCATCAGTTATGTATAATTCATGGTAACTGTACATTAAATTATTTAATGTACTCAAATACAATGTGATGGACCTAACTACAATTATAAAATTGGGCCCCTGCCGGCCCGGGGCCTAAAGCGGCCGCACCGGCTGCTTTACCATAGGGTCGGCCCCGGTTCATAATCATATCAATTTATAGGGGCTTCCGAAACTTGAAACCATAAATCCATGGTTGTAAATGAGTTTTCTTGCAAAGCTAAACTATTTTTGCTTTCAGCGATAACCAGAGATAGCCCATGCAAAGTGATAACTGGTTTATTGAGAAAGAAGATGTTGTCTATGAAAATGGAAGAAATAGATGTCTGATTTTTTCTCAATCCAAACGGTACCATGCCATGGTCTAGTGAGACTTAATTTCTTGTTGAACAACCATTGGAGAGAGATTTTGGACCTAGAAACTTTGCTATCAGCAGGGAGTTGTTCCATAGTTCTCTAAACGTGAATACCCTGGATGGATCCAGAAACAACGAACCCCCTTTTTCATCTAGCTGCTCTTGAGAGCAGTTGTTGGAGGATCGAGAAGATGGACAAGTCAGAGCTAGGAGGTAGTCATTAGAGCAACTGGAAGTTGAAAAAACTAAAGAGAAAGACGATGAAGATTTGCAGAGAGGACATGAGAGAAAGACTAAACCAAAACATAAAGAACAATCAACACGATGAGATTGTGCATGCAAAATCAATGATGATCACTCTTTGGGAATATGGAAGAAGTGAAACGGTGGAGTGGAAAAGAAGAGATAATGGGTTAGTTTGGATGAACTGGTTTTTGGTGACAGTAAGGGGTGAGTTAAGGCTCTGTCAAAGCAAGTGAGGCTCGAGAGAGAGAGAGAGAGAGAGAGAGAGAGCGCAATAATGGTCCATATCTTAACTTAGGGGAAAGACATGTAGTTAAACTTGTTATCGTGGATTGTAGGGCGTTATGTGTTTGAGAGAACATTTACTTATCGGGAAGATTGCTATTTCAAGTCTTATAACAGATAAATTGTAAATTAGAAATTTGATAAATGTGAAAGCTTGACCATTATTACTACACTGAATTGCAATAGTACTCTAAATCTTACAGACTCGCACTAACAACTTTATAAGTTAAATATAATAGTATAGAACTTGAGTTTTGAAATGTGCTGGTAAATAAGAAGATATTCATACAGAGATTCGATTAGTTGATGTTTGTTGTTTTTTTTTTTTTTTTTTTTTTTTTTTTTTTTTTTCAGTTAGTGGACTTTATCACAAGCTCAAATGTCATACAAGCTTAGTGGGCATACGTTGGCCCAGAAAGTAACAGCATCACAAAGAAGACCCAGTTTCGCCAAGCCATGGGCCAGGGCATTTTTGGCCCGATTACACCAATTTACCCTAGCTAATAAAAACCGGGAGAGAGAGAGCTGTGGATGCTCATTAGGGTTCGCTGAGCTTCAGAACACTCATTCGGCACCTCTCTCTTGTTTAGCTTGCACACCATCCTCTGAGAATCAGACTCAATTAACAGAGAGATGAATCCTCTTTCTCTTGCTAGTTTAGTCGCCAGATTCATTGCTAGCCTCTGCTATCGTTGAATTCGTGCAGAAGGGTACTGGGAACGCGATCCCCAAAATGAATTCGCCTTTACTGTTTCTTATGATTGCACCACGGCCAGATCTCTTCTTTCCTTCATCAATGGAAGCATCTACGTTCATTTTCAGCATCCCCGCCGGAGGAGTTACCGCATATTATGTCACATTTTTTAATCTTTATCAACCCTCAATCCAAAATCTCACTGATCCTGGGATAATCCCCGGATAAGGTTGTTCCTCCACGTGCCATTTCCACCAAGCGTGGGTTCACAGCGATATCAACGATGAACAGGGCAAAGAAACTAAGTCACAAAGCTCGCTAGAATTACGGAATAATAATAATAATCAAAGTCTGACGAAAAAATAGCCACAAATCGGGTATAAATAGCTGAAAATTATAATTGTTCCAAATATAGTAGAAATCCTAAAATTAATGCTAAATAATAATACTAACCTAATAAAACGCTCAGCTAGAAGATTTATCCAATTCGAGTTTAAATTAACACCATAATTAAAGAAAGAAATATTATGTAAAATTGAAAACTGACAATTTCGATCTCTAAACGGTCGATTTTTTCCATATCAAGGCGGTGCCCGTGATAATTCACGGGTTATTTTTAGAATATTGTTTCCAGTCAAAATTATGTATGGTTCGACCCGAGTCTTCAATCCTTCAATTCGGGCCCTGATTCTGGGTTTTGACCGAAACTGCTTTTCTGGATGCAACTGATTAATTTTCCAATTCTTTCCTGCATCATTCACCCCCACTTCAAAAGATCTCGTCCTCGAGTTCAATATAGGCTCTTAAAAGATGTGAGGGACCATAAACGGATCACAATAAAAAGATTGTTTTGAGCAGAAAAATCACGGACTCTTCTAATTCAGTTCTCACAAATTCATCCTCAACTTGATAAGAAATAATTGATTGATGAATTACTGGAGATGAATCTGAAATTACCTCATAACGAATCGACACTTCTGAAGTATGCTTGTCATCCTCCACAACTAACTCTTCCTCATCATCTCCATAATCGTCATAAACTGGAGGCTTAGTCCAATCCACCTCATAATTAGATGAAGATGAATTGCCCTCGTAAAAGATATCTTCATAGGAAGTATCTTCAAATTTCTCTCCAACTAGTTCATCAACTTCACGAAAATAATTGAAGAACTCATCAGGTTGTACTGTACCTGAGTAATCAGAGAGGTCATTCTTCAAACTCGCTCATCCATACGCTCGCTCCAACCACTGGAATTGCCGTTGTAGTGGATCTCGAACGCGGGCGGCGAGTAACGATCAAAGACCTTGTGATCTTTGCAATCCTGCGCCGCCAAGCGTTGGGTTAACTTCTCAACTTGTTGCTGGAAATCCCGCAATGCTAGGCGCTGGGCTAACACATCATCTGCATCTGCAGATCCCGTTGTTGCCTCTGCAGATCATTTATCATCATAAGTTCTTGGACGCTACGTCTCCTTTGGGGGACTTCCTCAGTCGGAACCGTCCCGCAGCCGGCAGGACGTCCACGCCCCATCGTTGATGATGATCTTCCTCCCACGTCGAACTTGCTCTGATACCAAACTGACGACGGGTTAAACACCAAGCGTGGGTTCACAGCGGAATCAACGATGAACAGGGAAAAGAAACTATGGCACAGAGCTCGCTAGAATTCCGAAATAATAATATTAATCAAAGTATGACGAAAAAATTACCCACAAGCCGGGTATAAATAGCTGAAAATTATAATTATTCCAAATATAGTAAACATTCAAAAATTAATGCTAAATAATAGTACTAAGATAATACAACACTCAGCCGGAAGATTTACCCAAATCGAGTTTAAATTAACACCATAATTAAAGAAAGAAATATTCAGAAAAATTGAAAACTGACAATTTCTAAACGATCGATTTTGGCCAAATCAAGGCGGTGTCCGTGATAATTCACGGGTTGTTTTTAGAATATTGTTTTCAGTCAAAATTATGTATGGTTCGCCCGAGTCTTCAATCCTTCAATTCGGCCCCTAATTCTACGTTTTGACCGAAACTGCTTTTCTGGATGCAACTGATTAATTCTCCAATTCTTTCCTGCAAAATTTCACAAGAAAAATGCATTATAAGAAATCTGTTACATAAGTTACCCTACTTTTTCTACATTTTTTTTTCATTTCATAAAACAAGAAGATCGCACTTCTAAAATGGACAATGGGTACGTCTGGAATGCTTATGGCTGCTAGCACACTCGCCTTTCAATTGCAGAACCAGCATCTAATGTGTTGTAAAATGTATTTTAATTTTTCGGACAACTTTTGCTGTCTCACATCAACTTTCAAGAAGCAAGATGTGGTATATATTTTCAAGAA
This sequence comes from Linanthus parryae, assembly GCA_023055425.1. Lineage (NCBI taxonomy): Eukaryota > Viridiplantae > Streptophyta > Magnoliopsida > Ericales > Polemoniaceae > Linanthus > Linanthus parryae. Next base: position 133,636,919 of record JALGPY010000001.1, read on the forward strand.
CTTTTTTTAATTCTTTTTCCTACAACCGATTGTAGCCTCATCATAATTAATTTATCTTTACGGATATATTTTAGTCTTTCTATTATCTAACAACATGTTCACATTTATCAAATATGGAATTACTATATTTAGGGTAAAAGACACTTTGCACCCCTATAATTTGGTGAAAAAAAAACTTTAGTTCCCTGACGTTTGATCGATACATCGCACCACCCCCGTAACAGAAAAAACTGAGGACACTTAACACCCTTTTGTTATATTGTGTCCGTGAAAAAAATCTTTAGTTCCAAACCGGGTGTTTGATGAAACCTTTTGGCTACAAGTTGAGCTTTAAAACGAGAAATAGTGCCATCTGGTTTATATTTAGTTTTGTAGACCCACTTGTTGCCAATTATATTGGCATTAGGGGGTTTAGGAACTAAACTCCATGTATGTTGCTGTGTGAGGCTTCCAAATTCATCAATCATAGCTTGTTGCCATTAAGAATGTTGGGAAGCCTCTTTAAAAGAAGTAGGATCACTAGTGATTGTGTGTGATGAGGGACAAGTAATACTAGTAAAAGCAGCAGCTTTAGAAGAGATTTGAGAAGCATGAAATAAAAGCTTTTTCTTAGAAATACCAGATTTACTACGCGTTTGCATAGGATGAAAGTTCAGAGAAGAGGCATGGGGTGGGGGAGCTCATCATTGAGCCAGGGGAATGTGTCATCCTAGGACTGTGAATCTGTGTAGTATCTGTTCTTGATATTGTAGTATCTGGAGATTCAGCAGCAGTGTGCACAAACCCTGAGCTCTCAGCAGGGGGATGTGTAGATATCTGTTCTAGACAGGTTGATATCTGACAGGGGGTTGGGCCCACACTAGGGGCTGGGACAAGAATGGGGGCTGGGTCCAGGTGCTGGCCCAGGGTAGGGGCTGGGACCAGAACCTGACCCAGGGTAGGGTCCAAGTATACCTGAAACATCAACACTGGTGTTAGGTGATTTTGCAGGAGAGTCATATTGAGAAACAAGTTGATAGGGAAAAACAGATTCATCAAAAAGAACATCACGACTAACAAAAAAAATTATTTTTACAAATGTAGCATAAATAACCCTTGTAACCTGATGCATAGCCAACAAAAACACACTGATGAGTTTTGGGATCCAATTTAGATTTAGTAAGATGACGTAAATTAGGGTAACATGCACACCCAAGAACCTTCAAGTACTTGTAATTAGGTTTAGTTTTGAACAAAAGTTCATAAGGTGATTTTTGTGAAGTATTCTTACTAGGCATCCTATTTGTAAGATATGTGGTAGTGGCAACTGCATGATACCAAAAAGATTTAGGAAGAGAAGCATTTTGTAAAAGAGTTACTGCAGTTTCTGTTATATGCCTATGTTTGCGCTCTGCAACACCATTTTGCTGTGGTGTGTAGGGACAGGACATTTGGTGTGAAATACCATTATCAGTCAATAATTTTTCAAAGAGGTAGGCATTGTATTCTCCTCCCCCATCCGACCCAAGGATTTTAATAGAATAACCAAGTAATTTCTCAACAAACAACTTATAGGTGACAAAAACAGTTTGAACATCAGATTTAAGTTTCAAGGGAAACAGCCATGTAAACCGTGAATAATCATCAATAAACAGTATGTAATACTTATAACTAGCAAAAGACAGGGTAGGTGCAGGGCCCCAGACATATGTATGAATCAAATGTAAAGGAACAGTACTATGAGATTGAGATAAATTATATGGTAATCTAGACATTTTCCCAGCTAAGCAAGATTCACATAAGGAATTGTTTTCTTTGGAAGAAGAAGAAGAAGAAAAACAGTTAACACATTGAGATAATATAGAGTCTGAGGGGTGCCCAAGACGTGAATGCCATAATTTTGACTTGACAATTTGACCCAAAAAGGCTTGTGGTCCAGACTGAAGAAGGTGAGAAGACATGGGATAAGTTCCATTTCTACTAGGTACTTGATAAAGTGTTCGTCCAGTTTCCACATCCTGGATGCAGAATGATTTTTTATCAAAAATAAAATGAGTGTTGTGTTCAGTGCAAAATTTGTTGACAGAAAGAAGGTTTGCAGATAAAGAAGGAACATGTAACGTATCAGACAAAAGTGCAGTTAGATGTTGAGAGATAGACAGTACCAGAATGATGAATAGGTAAAGCAGTTCCATTACCGACGGTAACTTGGTCATTTCCACCGTAGGGTTCGGAGATTGAGAGGTTGTTGAAGTCTGTCGTCATATGGTTTGAGGTGCCTGTGTTGGTAAGCCATACATCAGAAGGGATCTGAGGGGAGGATGAGGTTGCAGCCATGGCCGATAGTTGCTCAGGTGGCATCCTGCCTTGCTAGGAGTAGTCCATTCGGTGCTAACAGTCTAGAGCCGAATGGTAATCGTTGCCGCAGATTTGACAGGTCACCGGACCAGAGCTACCACGACTCGAACCTTGATGCCTCCCCCCGGAACCAAATCGACCAAAATATCCGCCTCGACCCGAACCGGAACCATATCCGAACCCGGATCTGGAATTCGAACCAGACCTGGATCCGTACCCAACTACGAACCCGGATCCATTACCCGAACCAAACTCGTAGCCTGACCCGGATCCATAGGGTGAAGGGGCCGTAGCCAGAGCCAGATCGACCGCCACGGGAGTCTGAACAACCTCCACCGCCTCGGTTTCCAGAACGGCCGCCACCACCGCGGTAACCGGAGCGACCGCCACCACTACCGCCTCTATTGATGTAGAAGGCAGTGGGATTGGGGTTCGATGGATCTGCTGCGGAGTGTTGACCTTCAAGCATTATTTCTTCATATCGGAGGAGCACATGCAATTCTTCAAACAAGATAGGCTCATATCTGATGCGAAGAGTGGATCGGAAGGCCTTATACTCCGGTGGGAGACCACTGAGAGTATACAAGAGCATGTCTTCGTCATCGATGATAACAGATGAAACCGAGAGTTTGTTGCGGATCATACGGAGTTTTTGCATGTATTGATCGATTGAATTCGATCGTTTGCGAAGAGTTTGTAGATCGAAATTGAGTTGAAGAATATTCGAACGGGTGAGCGAAGCATAGCGGCGCTCGAGAACAAGCCACGCAGATCTGGAAGTATCGGAGCCAATCAACGCCTCTTGAGAGAGGGTTGCATTCAAAATAGTAAGGACCGCTTGGTCCTGCAAGATCCAGACAGTGAAAGCTGGATTGGGGGTGGAGACGCCGTCAGCGGCGACAAGAACCTCTTCGAGGCAAGGTAAAGAGCCGTCGAGATAACCATATAGAGAGTGGGTACGAAAGATGGAGGAGATCTGGTGTTTCCACAAAACAATGTTGGAACCGTCTAACTTAAAAGGGAGAAGGTTATGTATGTTTGATAGGAGATACACTGGCGTTGAAGCCGGCGTAGCGGTGGTGGAGAGAGCCACATCAGTGCTCTGATACCATGATTCAATCTAGGGTTTCTCAGAGGAAACCAGCAGATGAAGAAGACGATAGAGAGAAGATAGAGAGAGAGAGAGAGAGAGAATTACTTCTCATTAACCCTAAAGAGAGAATAAATACCAATTACACCAACGGTCGGATAAGGCTAGCTTATCATCTAACGGCAGAAATAAGTTAGGGTTTATTCAAACAGGCCTTAATAAAAATTGGGCCGTACAATAATAATTGGGCCATACAATAATCAAATGGATTTACAGATAAAAAGTTGGGCTAGGCCCACAAACTGGGTTATGGCTCCTAATAAAAACCACTGTCTATTGAGAAAGCAAAGCCAGAATCATCACAGAAGAAGAGACCATCTGAATCTCCTTCAAAAAACCCTGTCCCTGTGAAGAAAGCAAGACTAGAAGCACCTCAGAAGACATGTAAATTACTATTCTGTTCTGCGGCTTAGATTTGCAAGCGAAATTATGCAAGGAGTAATTTCATGATTGTGCTCAGTTGTTTTCAAGTGATGCCGACTTACATGTGGAATTTCCTGTCTTCGCTATCTGATAAAACTATTGTGGCAAGCATTTCTTGAACCTCTAGACATTATCTTGCAACACATGTCATCTAGGCGCTATTTTTGATCCACCGCTTAGGTCTGCAATAGATTGGAACTTGGAAGAAAGAGATTATTAGGTTATGTTATTTATTTCTTGTCTAGTACACTGTTTAAGCCATCTCTTGGAAAGAATGTTTTCCTGTTCCATTTTTAATAACCGGCCAATTAGTGGGAGATGTTTGTGCAGAAGATCAAAATGCTCATTGCACATTCTTGTACCAGCGATAATCTCCGTTGATTTAGTTTTAGGACTATATATTGTAAGACTGGTGACAACTTGATGTGTTTTTCCGAGAGAGTATGCGCATCACTTTTGCTGTTGTTTTTAATAGTGCCATTGTTGACACAGTTTTGATGTTACTATCCTTTTTGGGGTATGAACTTTCCTTGAATTGCCATAGTAATTCTGGGAGGGAAATCCAAAGCTTAGAATTGTCGTATAATCACAAAGAGGCCATTTCATCCGTTAAATGTTAGAAAGCGCGACTCAGTTATAGGTAGCTACCAGATCTAGTTCCAGTACCTTTCATTGCCCTCTGGTACAGTCAAGGAAATTGGTAGAGAAGTTGCCTTCACAAAACAATATTTTATGTCCTTGATTTCGTTGGGAATATGATTTACTAGTAAACAATAATGTCAAACACTGCAACTTATTAGTGGTTGATTGACAAACCTAGTAAAGTTGTAATTGTCGTATTCAATTCTTCATTCATTTATGTATGGACAACATTGGAACTACGGAAGGCCTTATGAATACATCTTTTTGCTAGAAGGAGTATCCTGTGCCGTTTATGACATGGCTTCTCAAACTTGTCAACATTACTTGCAAGAACACGTAAGTTTATGGTTTTGCTTTTCATGTATGTCTTGTTTTATTTTGATTAGATTGCAATGTGTGATTGTGTTCATGTTAAAACTCAGCGAAAAGAGAGGGGTCATCTTCCGTTGGAGGACAATTATGCCTATATTAAAGGCAGAGCAGTTTAAAGTAGAACATGATATATGCTTGAGCAAAAAATTCGAAGAGATGGCAGGTGATTCGCCTTCAAGCCAGAGCTTGCTCCCAAAGATGCACGAGGATGATGATGATGATGATGAAACCTTGTTCGCATTGTGCAAGAAGATGCAAAAAGTAAAGCTAAAGAAAAAGAAGCCAAATGTCACGGGCCAGGATCTCGATCCCGCCACAACCCGTGCGACACTCGGTCGTCGTACCACCGTTGACTCCCGAGTAAGCCTTCAACACCATTCTAATGGAACAATTTGAATATGAGAGTGATGAATGGGAAGAGAACTTCTATTGTCATTCAAAAGAGTACATGAGTGCTTGAGAGATTGGGTGAGAGATTGGTTGGTTTACTCCAAATGAGCTCCCACCTATTTATAATAGTCCTTCCAATTAATGGAAGGATCTACATACTCCTAATTAATAATACATCTAGAAGATACCTCATATATTACGTTATTCTACACTCTTCCTATCTAGAACATTCTAGAAACCTTTACCATATTCTCGGATCTTTCTCAAGGTTCTAGAACATTCCGGAACGTAGGGACATGTCCATCGCGACAGCTCGTAAAGAAGTTTGACTTCAGACCATAATTTGGGACCAAATAAGTTGATACTCCAAAGTATCCAAAATTCATACCATAATATATAAGTTTGACTTCAGACCATAAGTTTGACTTCATAAATAACTAACTCAGAACCTCAACTTCCCTCATAGAAGTCATCCTCCATCAACTCTTTCTCAATCTTGGCTCTCCTAGCTGCCTCATCTACATAAGTAGGGACCTTTACTAATTAATGGAAGGATCTACATACTCCTAATTAAATCATGGCCCGTGTAACCTTCGTGACTTAACATAACAAAACGTAGGGACATGTCCATCGCGACAGCACGTGAGGCGACGCGTTGCCTGCTTATATTTCCCCGGCAAAAGGGTCGTAGGCTGCCTATACCCGATAGGGGGTTTCACTCCGGTACCGTGACCTTTCTGAAAACGTGTTTTATCTTATGAATCATTTTTTATTTTTCTTAGAATCCATGGGGGTGTAGAACGTTTACTAGATTCGAAAGCATACATACATACATAATAGGGAAACATGAAATACATAAGCTTGTAAGAAACTTGAGGTTCGGTACAAACTTGGGGAGGTAGGGTAACTCACCTTGCGAGCTTAATCCATTTACTTAATATTACTTTATTCCAAATTCAATCATCTTTAGGCACATGATCATCAACTCCATTGTCACGTAAATAGCAAAGTAGGCTAGAAATCACACATATAATCACTTAGCATAAAATTATACCAAACATAGCACATAATCACTTAGCTCAACGACACCAGTCTTATTAATACAAATAAACTATCTTTTCTCACATATTCATATGCTTGTATAGCCTTAAACATGTTCCTAGATGCATATGAGATGTAAAATGCAGTATATAAAAGCAATATAACATATAATGAACTAAAGTTAAATTACATAAACTAGCATTGAGAAACTTGACAAATTTCTAAACTATGCTCATAAGAAAAGTGTAACTATCTTAGTACAAAAATTCATAAATGGCCCAAAATTTTGATATAACATAGATAAAGAGTTTTTATACATAACATATAAAATATCAGAAACTATGAAAATTTCTAAGTATTTTTAATCATTATTTTTCAGATATGTTTGGGTGTAAAAACAGAGGTTGAAAGCAAGATTGTGACTAAATTCATAAAATATTCATATCAACTCATAAAATTGCAAATTTTTAACTACGGATAAATAACACCTCTGAGAACAACATATCCAAATTTAAAAACCATTTGAGAGGAATAAGTACATGAAATCGATGAAATACTTCTCTCATCTGGGTTTGACATATTGTAAAAACAGCCCAAGTTTTTGGCTGATTAAAAATTAAATATAAGTCTAATGACTCTGAATCTTTTTACTGTATAAATAAAATATGAATATACACAGACCATGAATTTTTCATAATTTTCTAAAATGCTTAACTATTTTTCTCAATTTCGTGAAAATAAGCTCAAAACATGAACTTTATGGTTTTTAACACTTGAAAAACTTGTTGCATGCAAGAAATTTTCTACCAAGACCTGAAATTAGACTAACACAAGGTCTATATCATATATATATCACTACCAACAACAATTTCATCCATGAATTTAGCAACAAACTTGGTTTTGATGACATGCATGTATGTTCTAATGTGGGTGTTATGAAATATACAACATCCAAGTATCAATCATATGATCTAGCCATGAGAATGATGAAGCATGCTTGGAGATGAGGAAGATCAAGTTTAAAAGTTACCAATCATATACTAAACCACCCATGCAACTCAAGATCAAGCATTTTTCATACCAAGAACATGAACTATCTACAAATTAGGCACGTAAAGAAGAAAATAGTCCTTACTTATAACCCTTGAGAGTAGTCCTTACTTATAACCCTTGAGAGGAATTAGAGAATGATCTTGGATTCTTAGAGGTTGGAAGAGCTTGGGTTCTTGAAGAAGATGAAAGAAAAGACTCCCCCAATGCATAGTATAACCTTAGGCTTGAGTTTCTCATGATTTGAGTGGTATAAAATGGAGTTTTGGGGTGTTTTGAGAGGGTCGACCCCCAAATCCGGAAATAGTGTTCTTGAGGATGAGTTTGAGTGTGGAGGAGAAAGAGAGAGAGCTTGAGAGACATAGAGAGTGATAGAGAGTGACTTGATGGGAGATTGGGGGGGGGGGGGGGTACACATAGCCATACATGAATGAGAGCATAATATTGTATTATAAATTACTAGATGAGTGGAGGAAGGTTTGAGATGTAAATATTAATTAGGAGACATGCTACTTTGGGGTAAATGATGTAAAATCTAATAATTGAGAGGTTGTTGCATAAAAACATAAAGTTTGGAACACAATTACAAATTTACGTTAAGTTTTAGGGTAAACTATGAATTTAATACTAACTAACATGTTGGCACAAATGACATTCTTAAAACATTTTCTTTGAAGTCTAGCATACGTAATAACATTTTAATCTTAACACACATAGTCAGAAAGTACAAATATCACTTACGACATAAACATGCAGATAAATATGAGGGCTACTACAGGGGGGTGCCGTAGGTGATGGAGGAGAAATGGGTGTCGAAATAGGAGGAAGAGAGAAAAGGGGGCGTCTAGCGTCGTTGGTAGTGTTGTGCCGGTGGTGAGAAGTAAGGGAAGAGAAGGGTTTATATAGTTTTATAATTTTGAGTTATTTCGGGGGTAGAATAGTTATGAAGCAGAGACGTTAGGGTCCGTCAATTACGAAGGTGGTGTGACGTATTGCTTCGGGAATCAAAGTGTCTTTTCACCATATTATAGGGTTGTAAAGTGTCTTTTGCGCTTATTATTATTATTATTATTATTATTATTATTATTATCATGATGATTATTATTATTACTATTATTATTATACCTCGTGGCCCGAGTAAGATAGAGTTGATTGTGAGTTGAGTTAGTCTAACTCATAAAATCTCACCAATTCATTATCCACAAATTTAAAGGATGAAGCTTCGCCATCACTATAGAATACTATTCTGAACAATTGAACCCTTTGTTCTTTCGGTATATGTATTGTATAAAGTTTGTCAATCTTGGATAAACCACGTCAAGCTGGGTACTGCGACTCACATAGTGTCATGTGATTCTCCCAGGTTTTGGATAGACAGAGCAGTGGAAGATATGCTAATAGCAATGCTGGAGATTGCCTTCTTCGACCATGTTCGGAAGTTGAGACATCACGCAACCACCGGCATCAATTCCCTCCACCATTTCTCTTTACTTTTATTGATCTCTTGCACCCTCCAAAATCACAATACTATTTACATGAGTCCGCACGCATCATGTTAGTCATTAATAACAGATAAAAACCAACCAGGCCCCAATTATGGCTAAATTATCTCTGTTTGATTATGAATAAAGTGGTTTGTTAAGTTCCTTCAAAAATTATGTGGGTTGATGTAGTGACATTTGTCTGTTACATGAGGATATGAAGATGGGCTGCTAAAATTTTGAATTTTAGTTAGAGTAGATCAAATCGTTCATAAACGAGTCGTTCATACAATGAAGAGAAACTATAGTGAGTTTGAGACACTTGTTTCTGGGTTATTGTTCACATAAACCATTGCGTTGGACTCTATTGGGACAAATTTGTGTGCAATTCTCAAAATTTATTGATTCTTGTGTTTGTATATTGTGACAGCTACCTGAACCTGATGCTAAACAATGAACAATGGTGAAGTTTTCTGCTCGCAATGGTGAGAAGGTCAGTCTCCGACGTGGATGGCGGTGGTTTAGTACCGGCCCTTCCACTAGCCAATTTAGGCGCTCGCTTAGGGCCCCGAGGACTGGAAGGGCCCCCCTCCGTTTGGTGTGTAAAGTAATAAATATATAAAAATGAAGTGAAAGTGTATATAGTTAAGTAAAATGTGTGTACATATTTTGTTTTCTTATAACCTTATCAATTGGAATTTAGATAGTTGAGTAAAATATGTTTACATATATAGTTTTCTTATTAACTTAGTCAGTTTGATCATACTTTTGAACCGTCTATTTACTTTAATATTTGTTGTCAGAATTACACATTAGTAGTATAGTAGGGCCTTAGTTCAAAATTTTGTTATGTGTAGGGCCGGCCTTGGGTGGTTGTCAAAGCACATTTACAATGTAAGCGCAAAAACAAACTAAAGAAAGAAAAATGAAGAAATGAGATGAGTTAAGTCTGTCGTTAGACAATGAAAAAGTTATTAGAACTCTAAACTAACAAACTAATTAAAATGGAGCGTAGACCATTGAAGGTTAAACATGTCATTTTGAGTGAAAAAAAACTAAGGACCATTGAAACATTATTTTTTGCTTTGTAAGAATCAGCTAGCTCCCAAGAAAAATGACACTATGAAATTGAAAGAAAAATTTTGAAATAGGTGCTAGCCAAGATTTCGGAAAGGAAAAAAAAATGACACTATAAAACCGAGTGTGAAGTCTTGAAAAAGTTGCATGGCCAACATAAATGTAACTGTTCATATGAAAGGTTACTCTTTACTGGACCAGACATTAGAGTGTTCATTGAAGTGCAGACAGATGTAAAATAAAATTTAGATTTTGCTTTCATTGAGAGTCGAACTCAAGACCTCCCGCTTACTAAACGGGTGCTCTAACCAACTGAGCTATGAAAGCTTGCTGCTATGATTTTTCATAGTTTTTATATAAATAAGTTCTGTATTTGCATGACGGATGAGGTTGTAAGATTATTGGATGGCCTATTCACACTAATCGCCCTTCCCAATAATCTTAAATATTATAATCTTACTATTCTAACGCTGTCCTTGAAATTTGATTTCGGTAGTTTAGTGCTCATAAGTCATAAGTCTTGAGTCAAATTCAATCAAGGATGATAATTTGAATCGACAATGTAGCTAGCTAATATTAGATCACTAGAACCAATGCCAGATTTATGTTTATGGAACTGCTTTTGAACGGGTAATGGAGTATGAGCTTACAAATACCATAACTTTTTTTCTTCTAATAAATGCAATTGAGTTCCAGTAAACCGAAAACATTTCTTGGATTTGGACGTATCGTAACGAGGTTCAAGTAGAAAATTGCACTAATAACCCCATTTTAGATAAATATTACATTATTTCGCTAAACTCCGCCCGAACAGTGTACATCAATTTTAGAGCATTTAAAGTCCTTGCATGAAAGTCCTTGTATGAAGTCCGGAGTTATTATGATGCAATTCTAAAAAGAATTATATGATTTTGGAGAAAATTGATTTTTGCGAGAGTTAGTGTTATGCACGACATGTTACATATCTGGCTCCATAATTTAAATAAAACAATATAAAACTACACAAAGTTTAATAATGTTTTGCAGATATGGTGGGATGCTTTTGATTGCCTAAATAAACTAATTACAAGGTCAGCCTCCAATTCGGGAAACATACTTGCTTATAGAAGTTATATAAGTGTAATTAAGTACTATGATTACCTTTAATGAAAAGAAAAGTAAAATGATTGTAGAGTACTTTAATAAAGGAAGTACACAATATAATCAACACAATTAATGTGAATTGTTCGATGTTGTTGGAATGAACTTTCAAAGAAGCATATTAGGAATAAAATATTTATTGTCACTGTTGTATGAGTGATGTGGAATATACTATAACTTGAAGTTTACCATCTAGTGAATACCCCGTGCCCCCATGGCACTACCTCTCCACGAAAATTACAGTATGTTCGACGATCGTAGTGGACAATCATATCTGATGTGCGACAATTATTATCAACTAAATGACCAAAATAACTTGTGCACAAGATCGGGTAAGTATCCTTTTTTTCTAGAATAGCAACCCTTACAGGGCAAAAAAGACAAATGGCCCATCTAAAAGAAAATTGACCCTGTGAATTTAGTATTAAAATGGCAGGAAAAAAAGTGGCAAAGTGACGACTAATTTTAAAGGAAAACAAACTTGTAAAAATGTAAAAGTTCAAATAAGTATGCATACTTACTAATTATATGGAAGTGTATTCCATGATACTTACGTAGCTCATATCCATGAACTACCAAAAAAATGACAACCCAATTGCACAAAGTATACACACACCCAAAATATGCACCAAAACATAACCTATTTCAGAAGAACATTCCTCTAGTTTAAGGACTTTACAGAAGACTATACATACACGCACAAAATATACACCAAAAAGAGATTTCAAAAATATACATCAAGTTCTAGTGCTTTACAAAACACTTTGCTTCCCTTAACAAAATAAACATGAAGCGAAAGTTGGATGGGGTAGCTGATCGGGCCAAGTTAACAACTACATTTTGCCTTCATCACATTGTAGAGACTGATCGTATCAATGCATATGTAATTGGACCACCCATTTTTATGCACGATAACCTAAAATAAAATAAAAATGTTAATTAAAGACGTATAATATGTAGATAAGATAATTGACAACAACATTATAATGTAAAAGCACCTTGTTATGGTTGCCCCACAACCGCAACTTGGTGGCATTCAACTGATACAATTTGCTTGCCATCTCATCCCAGACCTATAAAATTAAGTTACGGTTAAACAGGTGTACTGAATACATGCACAATATGCGTAATAAAAATATGAGAACTTATTATCTGGACAGAAAGATTACCTTATCATTCATCCTAATGAAGTAATATCTCTGGATAAACAGTGTTGGTTGTTTTGTTTGATTCATTGTCCTCCGATAGTAGACAGCCGATACGGTTAGCCGATGTGCATCTAGAAAGAGCAACATATAACTGGCTGTGACTGAACACTGGATTCCGAAGATCAATACCCACATATTTCACTGTTGTCCCTGTGCCTTATTAATGGTCATAGAGAATGCTAGTCGAACAGGAAATTGACGTCGCGTCATATGAAATGGTAGCTCTCCAGATGAAGGGGTTAATGATATCCTGGGTATGAAGACGAAGTTTCCAGCTTTGTCTCCGGTCAATATTTTTGCCTCAACGATTCTAGAAGCACATTGAACAACTATTAATCTGGTTTCATTACAGAGTCCATCGTTCGGCGCCAAATTCCTCAACAACATTATTGGGCAACCAACTTTCAACTCTAATTTGAATGAGGGTAAACCAGGAGGATCTAGTGAATGCAAATATTCATTTGGATAGCGATTGGTAATAGTACGATCTGATTCATCATCACGTGACAATTTATCAGCGGCTAATAGGTAATCGAATCCCCTTGGAAGACGGCTAACGGCATCTTGTTGATAGCATTCACCTTATTGTTTCTTGCTGAAAGAATTGTGCGTTATGTGAGAAACTTCGGAGTCATAAAACTAATGTCATCCAAATTGGGATAGACCTTATTCAGCAAATAACCCACAATACGACAAATGTGAATGCTTGAAGGAAGTATGATCACCTCTTCTGGGTTGCTACCGATCTATAATAAGGAGAAATAAGAAGAACTTAGGTAATTATCACTAAGGGGATTAAATTAAAAACACATGTGACACCAAACACTATAGTAGGGATCATAACCTGCTTAAGAAAATTCACGAAATCGATAGTTTTAGGAGCATCACTATCCATTCGCATATTTACATCTAGAGTAAGAACATGTATGCCATTCCAAATGTTGGAGCATCTCAAGGTGGAACTTATAACCTGTTGACGAACTCCCTTTGTCACGACAGGCAATATTTGTCTAAAATCCCCCCTTAGAACCACAGTGATGCCTCCAAAAGGTTTATCAATATCACGGACGTCACGTAAGTTGCGATCAACTGCTTCCACACAATGCTTGTGTTGCATTGGCACCTCGTCCCAAATTATCAATGTTGCTTTTCTGAACAATTCCGCGTGAATGGATTGCTTAGTAAATGAGCAAACCGAACATTCATGTACATTTAGAGGTATGCAGAAAGTCGAGTGAGCAGTCCTTCCTCCTGTCAACAACAATGCTGCAATACCTGAAGAATCCACGATTATAACCACGTGTCCCATACTACGTAATTTAAGCGCAATGGTATTGTAAACGAATGTCTTTCCAGTCCCTGCTCCTCCGTTCAGGAAAAATGTTTGACCTTTATCTTCGACCACTGATGAACTAATGGTTGAGTAAGCGGCTAGTTGTGCATGGTTCAAACTTTTCACCCGGAGATCGGTATCTTCTTGTTGTGCATCAACCTGTAGTTGTATGTGATCACTGATCAGTCTATTGACAACTAACGCACTCCAATTGCTTGTTGGCTGTGGCATTGGGGGAAAGTCTACCAAGGATTTTCCTGATTCAAGCAACAATTGGTTTAGAAGAAATAGTCCATAGTCTTGTATCTGAGAAGGGGTGGGTTGCTCAATGGCGTAAGATGTATGTATTCTATGAGCAAGATCATCACATATATGTGCAGCGAATCGATTCCACAACACATCCGGGTGTAGTGGAGAACATTATGTAAGGATTGTACTAAACAGTCTGCGCAGTTGGTACCCAGTTTTCATAACTGCAGCTTCTTCAAGGCATTGGACCCACTCATTGTCATCTTCCACCAACCCACTTGCAACACATGCTGATTTAAAAGTAGGATGCACTACACCGTTGACTGTGCGCAGAAACTCAAATGATGTGGGTCCTGCGACATGAATCAGTAGAAAACGCAACTAAAATCTTTCTCCGAAATTTGGACTGGCAAAATACATTCTACCAATTGCAAAAACCCTCTTCCTCGGTTCCCAAAATGTGTCTTTCCAAACATAATGTTGCGGGAACTCTTGGTAGGTAAACTTAGGTGTGTCTTCATTTGAGGCATAATATGCAAAGAATGCAGTTAAAGTCGACACTTGGCTACTAATACGTTCGCCAATTTCCTCAATTGAGTCATCCGGATTAAAATTAATCTGGTGCATACCAGGCAAATGTAGATGTAGTCGCATAACTGATGGCAGCTCTTCATGCGTGGGGTGCCCCAATATTCGCCAAGCAGCTTCCGAAGGACCGATATACCTACCTTCAAGAAATTGTTGAATCTCGTCTCCTCCCAAAATCATTGTTGTACGATCATGACCCTTTTAGATGTATTTGTGAATGTACTTGACACATCGAGATCCAGCGCATACCTCAACATTGATGTGACAATCAAACTCTCTAGAAAGGTCTGGGTTATACGGGACTACATCCCTGTTATCAACAAAATGGTCCCTGATCATATATTTCTTTCCATTATTAGTACGACGATATATAAGATATCCATTCTTGTCCATGGTGGTTTATTCAGCAAACTGTTTTGGATAACCCTCTGTGCATTTCCCATTTTCCATACACGCAGCATTAGGATTCCTGACCCCGCACGGACCATGTATCATACATTTCATAACAGTTTGAAAAAGTAACGGGTCCACGACTGGATCAGGTATCTCTGCAGACACAAACCGATCTACCTGCTCACATGTTCGTATCTTATCAGGCCCATCTAGAAAATGTAGAAGATACATATGCGGCAAGCCCCTCTTTTGAAATTCGATAGTAAAGACATGCCCGACCTCCTTTCCAAAAGTGGTTTTAGTCCGTCTCATTAACTCCTTCCTTTTCAACTCAAAAACCCGGGAAGCTAAATCTGGACGATCAATTGATGATTGGTGTGGGAACAAAGCATCTGAGATTTCGGGCCAATTAGGATTTACAGTCATGGTAAGGAAAATATCAGGATGGTGATTGTATCGAGTGATGGCCATTGAGTCTTGAAATATCTCAAACATATGCCGAGGGCTACAGGCATGCAAGGAAGGTAAAATCATTGGTCTTCCAACTTGATCTGGTCGGGCGCCATTTACATCACTAAAATCGACCAAATCTTTGTATAATTCCGCACGCATTTTCCCTTGGTTTAGCCTAAAGTATCTCAATCGGTTTTGCTCTGGCGCCACCCAAGAATCAACCAAAAACTGTTGGAAGAGTCTACCTGCCCGCAGTGTTGTAGAATACTCTGTGTTGTGTTGGAACATGCGATAACTGTAATATTGCATTTGTGTTAGGCGATTGTTTGAAGGAAACCCTCCATTGACATCCCATTGCCTAAGAGTAGGGTCCCACCCAAGCTCACCGTGAGGAAACAACAACACATAATGCAGTGGCAAATATGCCGGGTGGCACTCACTTATGTGCACAAGCCCATTATTTCCTCGTAGATGCAAGATAATATCCCTCAGACCACTGGGAACGGACCCATCACCAGGTAAAATGACATCAACTTCATCGGAGGTTGGGAGATTATACCAGCGTCGATCAGTTCTAGAGGCGTAGTGTAGATAAGCAGGTAGACTTTGTGCAGCTATACCTGGTTGACACAGGATCTCATATGCTTGGCAAAACTTCTGGGTGAACGTATTACAATTCCACAATGTATCTTGGATCACTCTAATGACTTCTGGTCTTAGATTGTCATTATTACGACAACGGATGGTAAAAGCAAAATCAGGGTCGTAGATGTAGAGCTGAGCATATGCAGGTTCTTGATCTGGTCCTGGTATTAATGATCCAGTCCTGTGACGCAATTCACCATGTATAGTGAACGGTCTAGGGCCTGTACCCCTGATTATTCGTTTGTCCAACTGAAACCCTAAGCTGGTAAAAGCATGGCATGCATTGTACTACCGAATTTCTTTTCGAAAAGACTTTGATTTGGCATCGTCCCCATCATATAATTATTTGATCGCTGGAGGTGGTGTTTTGAGTAAGGGTAATCGTACTTTTCCTTGTAAGCAACATTTTCCAAACTTTGGGCAGTGCATGACGGAATTAACCAACTTCTCATCCTTCCAGTGCAAGGCTCCGCAAAAAGTACACCCAATATTCATTGGCCCAAGAGAGTGACGCTGGTGGTTAATAATTTGGTCCTGGTTAACGTAGCCTGCTTCAGGAGCATACTCTTGTAAATCAGAAGGGTGATGGGTTGGTGCGTGGGTAGCGGGGTGACTGAAATGCATTTTATATGATAATTAGGGATGGCCTAGATTAAAAGACACTTAATTAAAAAAGCAAAACGAAATACCTGTTGTTTGGGGGTACTTGGATTTCAGGTGCAAAGTCTAAGTTGCACAAGTTGTTCTTGGGATACATGGTTAGGAATGGTAGATGAAAATTCCTCCTCCAGAGCTCTCGGTATGGGGATAGTATTTAAGTCAATTGCACCCAAAATACTTGGATGTCTAACTATTACATTATCCGTAATAGGAGTTCGTTCAGGGAGATTTTATACTATAACTTGGAGTTAACCATCTAAAGTAGTTTAGACAAATATGATGTCCGTCTCTTAGATACCTAGAGAGACTGATTGTTGTTGTGAACCTTGTCGGTCGTTATGTGTTATGAGATGCTTTATCTGTAGGGTTGCAACTTAACCGGCTAAACCCGACCAACTCGAATCCAGTCGGAATTAAAATATGACAGGATTGTCAACTCATCCATCTCGCCTGAATTGCAGTCATATTTGTATGTAAAGTATCAATGTGCCAGTTAGACTACGAAATTATTTGCGAGTAGCACATTCTAGGGTGACCTCAAACTTGGTGATGCGATTTGAGGTCCTATATAGTAACAAATGGAATTCCAAGTTAGAAATCGGGTACATGTATGAGTATGTTGATTATTACTTACTTTGTTCTCTTTCTATCATTCACGCTAATTATTTCTTCCGTAAACGGATCACTTTGACTCGATCATTTGGATAGCAAAACGATGTAACTTTTTTTTTATGACGTCAGAACCCGCAACCACTATCCTTAGGGTGTGCATTGGGTAAACGCCCACTCTAGTACAATAGCCTGCAAACCACACTAGAGTGGGAAACCAGCCTGAGAAAATCCGGACTGACAGACTCGCAATTGAGAAGGCCAATAGGCAGTCCTTGAGTTGTCCCAATGTTTGAACTCAAGACCTCAAGGCAAATGCCCAAAATCTTAAATTTTTTGTAATTATTTCATGGTTTGTAGAGTAAACACACAACAAAGTTCACAAAATTATTGCATCGTTTTACTAATCAAATCGCCGATTCTAAGTGAGCCGGTGAATATTGGTAAAATGTAAACTTGAAAGATAGAGAGAGAAAGAAGGAAGTACTAATAATAGGAATAGTATTCTAAATCTTACTAACACACTTTAAAGATTAAAGTAGTTTAGAACCTTACACATTTTGATGCATTGGCAATTAAGAATGCAATACAACTGGGGTTTGTGTGGTATTTAAGAATGCTTTCATATATAGATTAGGTCAATTAGGGTTAATTTGGGAATGTTGTAACTTCTTAAAAAGTTGTTGTGCAGGAAGTATTGTGAAAAAAGTTGGTGAACTTTTAAATTTAGGAAAATTATAGATATTAATCTCATCCAAATCAATTCAATTTTGGTTATGCATCATTGCAAGATGTTATTTCTATGATATGAAGTAGGTCAAAATCTAATATGGTGAATGAAAATTACTGTTACACTTAAGCCTAAAAGCATCTTCCGCTTGTACCAAATTTTACACCGCCTTCTATATTTGGTGCTGAAAATGATTTGACCTCCCACAGTTGACCCCCAAAAACACAATTTCACCATTTTTGAGCCCGACCAACATATGGGTTGGGTTTGGATTAATTTCTTACTTTTGGCCCAACTCAACCCAGCTTGAGCTATTTTTTATACTATTTATATTAGCATAAATGTGTACATAAACAAATGTAACTAAATGTATATTACAAAAGATATGGTTAACATGTAATATTAATTAGTTGATAAAGAAAAAGTTTTTCAAAAATGATTAAAAGTGTTAAATGCATGATTAATTTCAATCATATTTGTATTTAACGTAATATTAAATAACTTTTTTAAATTTCTAGTGTTATTATTTTAAATGAATAACGAAATCATTTTAGCCCATAGTTTGGGTTTTGGTTTAGATTTTTTCGAATGTGTTGGGCTTAGGTTCGAGTATTGGCCCGGACGATATGTTGGGTTACGCTTGGGTTAACGTTCTCAAGTCCGACCAGGTTTAGCCCGACCCAACTCAACCCGGCCCGGCCTATGGCCAGCATCTTGCGCTTGAGTTTGGTTTTGGAACGCAAACTGGTTCTTGTCAGCCTTATGCACGGCTGTCTCTGGCGTGCATCTGTCCATGGCGTGTACTTGGAATATTTCTGGCTCGCATCTCGATAAAGACCTGGCGAGCATCGGTTTTAAAGTATATGAGGCAATTCGAGGCACATCTATCACGACCCCTGTTCTGGCACTCGTGATGGGGCATCTAGTTTGGCATCACTCATGGCACTTATCGCGATGCATCTAGTTCTAGTGCTATCTGGAGCGCATTAGGATTGCATTCGGTCTTGTCTGAGTAAATGCATTCGATTCAGGTTCAAGGTTGAGAACTTATTTCTGTTTATAGAAGTGTATCCGCATGTCTGGCGCATTCGTTGCAGGAACTTGTTGGAGTTGGAGCAAGATCTGGTGCATCTGGGAGGCGTGCTCGTTTTGGTTCTTGGAGACGCATCCGTATCAGGTTTAGAGGAGAGAAGCATCGGTTCTGGTTTGATTGCTCAATTTTTTTGAGTCAAGGTGGAGATTTGTTAGAATTATGCCACGAATCGAATAGCAAAGCGATGAAGGAGCAAGAGCAAGTCAAAATTGCATCAGCGCTGGGGTCCATGTGTTCGTACGAATACAAGCTGTGTTCGCACAGGGCTGACAAGTTTCTAGTTATTTCCTTGTTGCGCTTTGGAAGGTTCCACGTGTCTTGGGCAGCAAGTTTTGGCTCCTATGTCTACATAAGGGTCCTAGATCGTACTCTTGACTTGTATGGCTTGGAATCGGGTGTTCTCTTCAATAAAATCAGTCTTTTGGGTTCGTGGAGGTAGCTAACATCATTGATAGTGAACCACGTTAATTTTGTGTTCTCGATCTTGATTTTCATTTATTCGTTCTTAATTCCGAGAACCTCATAAACAAACACACTTGTACAAATAATTTTTAATTTTCTAAAAAAATAGAACATTTTTTGTATATATATGTTATATCTATAAAAGAGTTTAAAACATTGTATTCAATAAATAAACATTTTGTATAAAATCAATATATGAGTGTATGATATATTTTAGAATATAATAGCCAATAGGGATTCGGTAAAAAATACTTTTTTGTTGGGTGTCATATGACAGATCTATAACATTTACGGCGTGTTTGGTTTTCCGGACTATCCGTACTGAACTGGACTAAATTTTCCGGATATGATTGGATTAGCTAATCTATAATTAATAATGTGATTGGTTTTGTGCAATATTAATTCAGTATTAAGGTATAAATAGTCCAATCCAGCTAATACCCTCATGTGAGAGGGTACTAATTTGGGGTATTAAACACCATCTTTACACTATTTAGTACTGGTATAAAATTAGTTCAGAAAAACCAAACACAGTACTAACTAATACTTGGACTATATTTAGTCTAATCCTAGCTAATACCGCTAATACTGAAAAACCAAACGTACCCTTAAGAAGTGGGGGTCAAATGAGGATAATAGTGATCCTGCTGCGAATAACCTGATCATTCGACAATTCTCCAAAATCTCACTAATCCATCCAATAATCATTGGATCACATGACATTTCACAAGAAAATGCATTTTTACACGACATTTCACAAGAAAAATGCATCACAAAGCGGTTACATTGTCTTTTTATGTTTCCTTTTTCCCTTTCACAAAACAACAACCAAACTTCTTTTGTAGTATTTAAGAAGTTATGTGGGGTCAAATGAGGATAATAGTGCTTAATAAAGTCCTTTTTTACAGCGGATAGCCTAATCCATTCGATAATCCTCAAAAATCTCATTGATCCATACAATAATCCTCGGATCACATGACATTTCCCAAGAAAAATGCATTTCTACACGACATTTCACAAGAAAAATGCACCAGAGAGCGGTGACATCGTCTTTTTCTTTTGCCCTTTTTCTCTTTTTCACAAAACAACACCACATTTTTTTGATAATATTTAAGAAGTTAAGTGGGTTCAAATGAGAATAACAGTGTTTCATAAAACCCTTCGACTGGCCCGATCCATCTGATAATCCTCCAAAATCACACTGAACCATCCAATAATCATCGGATCACATGACATTTCACAAGAGAAATGCATTTCTACACGACATTTCACAAGAAAAATGCATCATAGAGCTGTTACATTGTCTTTTTCTTTTGCCCTTTTTTCCTTTTCACAAACATTAATCACACTTCTTGGATGGACAAAGAATCTGGAGTCACATGTTTCACATACTGCCTATATTGAGAGATTGATGAGAAGAGGAGGATAATCGATATAGAGATTTTGAACTTATGTGTGTATTGAATTACGGGTGAAAGTATTTAACACGCTGCATATCATCTATGTGTACAATTTCTCTTGTTCTTCACTACCACCGGATAAGATTAATTTAGATTTTGAAAGTCTTTAGTACAATATTGGAAGTTTTGGAGGCTTAACACGTTTTAGGACCACTATTTTAATGTTACACTATCCAAAAAAAAATTAATTCAGAAAAATATAATAGATATTGATGGATTTATTCATAAATATCTATTATATTTTATCATACTAAATTTGTCTAAAAATATTTATCGACATGTGTACAAATTTGTATGAGTAGTGCGTTTAAGGCACGTGTTGTACCCTAGCACTACCACAAAGCAGAAGTGGAGAACAACCATTTGAAATCTACTAGTATGTCCTATCCCTATTAGTTAGCTGATCATACGTAACAACTATTGCTTTAACTAATTGATTAATAACTATTTGTTTTTTACCAAAAAAATGTATTCTAACTCAAAAGCTCAATTACATCTCAAAATTCAATTATTATACTTTCTTTTAATCGAGGAAAGTTCTTGGCTCATATTATCGATACTATAGCACTATATTGTAACAATAATGGTGCGAGCGCACAAGCTAATAAACCTAGATCTCACAAGCGGTCTATACATATATCATCTATATAGGACATGTGAAAATATGCAAAGTACATATATTTGAAAATTTCAACGAAATCACTTATCAAACTCATTTCTCAGCATAAGGGCTGCACTAGTCTATAGTCATACAAGACACCCCGAATTGGCTCTTTTACAAGTGTGAGACTAATGGTGTATGCCCCAGAGACAATCTATATTATCGTGACACATTTGATGATAAATATATTTTATTCACTTTGTTATTTACATGGTGTTATGTTGACATAATAGAGTCCGTATAATACATGTTGTATTCATAAATGTTCGTAGTCTAGTATTATTATTAATTAGGGCGACTATAATACATCGAGACTAGTATGTGGAGAGATTGATATAAAGTCTAACACTTAGGTAAACATTAAGAGTAATGGTGTACTGGATTCACCTGTCATGAGAACACTACGTGTATGTTATGTGAGTGTCACAAGTGTTCTCATTATGAAAACGGTGTGTGGTCCTATAGCTCGAAGTCTATACATTCCCTAGATAAGGAGTGACATGTTTTAATGTCATCACATATCACTTTGTGACAAGGTGATTTGAACTTGGTGATTAGACATGTGATGACACATGTTAAGGGGTGTGAGTGATGTAGATATGATTTGTCCCTCCTACATAACTGCAGTAAATACCAATGGACATTTGATGACTGTGACTTAGGAAAATCCACGATCGTGCTCAAATGAAACATTATGAGATATTGATGTCATTTGTATGTCCAAGTCTTCTCAGAGAATCGAGAAACTATAGATTGGATATACAAGGGTGATGATAAGGGAGTTATATCTTCGCATTATTTCCTACCAATTTGCGAGCTTATTGAGTGAATCAAGCGTTATTTCCGGCTTTTTTGTGCATACTTTAAGTAAAAGGAGTTCCATAAGCATGGGGTAGAATTCAGCGTTTTATCCATTGATTCGATATATTTTATTGGATATGATATCGGGTATTGTGTATCGTGTTGTCTATGATAGGAATTGGGGGCTTGATAATCGATATGGACCATGGAAACGAACTTCAGAAACTCAAGGACTAGCAAAGTGTCCAAGGAAAGTAAGGAAAAGAAGAAAAAGGCATAGAAGTAGCTCGCACGAGCTAAAAATGGGCTATTTCTACTATACGAGGTGCCCCTGCCTGCACGAGTCTTTGGAGGAAATTGTACGAGCTGTAGGAATTTTTAGAATCTCACACGAGATGGATGGGAGCTCGTACGAGCTCATCTGCAGGCGGCTGCATGACTTTTGGGTTAGAAGTGAAATTTAGCAAACTTACAACTTAAAAACGTTAGAATTGATCAAACACGGCCTGGGGACATGGAAACTCATTTATTCATCATGGGAGAGACTCTTAGAGCATTCAGGAGCATTCTTGGAGCGGGGATTCATCACGTCTTCAAGGATTTCATCGTTTGATTACTTCTTCTTCACTTTATCGCTATTTTGTATGGATAACTTGTTAATTACTATGTTATGTAGTAGTTAAAATCCTTTCCTAGGTTCCATAGTGAACCTCAGGCATAATTGAGCGCAATTTCCAAATTTTTCTTTAGAGCTTCACGATCGTAATATAGTATGATCTAGTTTATTTATTTCTCTTGTCTATGCTTCATTACGATGCTTGAATGGATCGATCAGCCAGAAGTACTAACAATTTAGGGTAATAAGCGAGAGCCACCATACATGGATTTGAACGAGACGAGAGAATAATCCCGAACTGGGATGAACCGAGAGGTGACTCGTTAGTATCAGGCGAAAATGTTGAATCGGTCGTTAGTACGACTTGTTTGGCTAAAGGGGGACTGAGAGACCCAGTGTATCGTTAGGTTGTAGAACGGATCCGGACGGAATCATTAGGTGGTCGAGAGGCCTGTCATTGATCATTGCGTAACGAAGTGCATTATCGTGAGGGATCCACACTAATTAATAAATGTGGCATAGATAACTAGTATACTTAGTGTTTTTGAAAGAATCTCCTAACCGATTGAGCCTTAGGGGATCATGTGGAAACCAAGATTTTATCACTTCAAGTTCATCGCAACAATTATATCAATAGAAAATACCAAAAATATTATTTACTTGAATTAATTACTTTTAGTATTTAGTTTAACAAAACAATCATTCATAATATCTCCTCCCAGTTACTACTACTTTATATTAATTTTGTAATTAACTATTTACGACAACTTGAAGTTTAAATATACTTCACTCTACTACTTGATTCGTGATTTTGCGACATACTGCTTAAAATTGCGTTCAGGTGACACTCCATGCCTTGTGTCTAATATAGATATACGGACAAATGGATTATACAACACGCTATTGGTAAGAAATGTTCGTCAGATCACTCACCTTCCTATTACTTGGGTAGCACTTATGTATTGCTAGATACCGGTTAGTGTTCAAAATTTGTTACTGCCAATTCAATTAGGAACCTATAGGATCACACACAAGAATGAAGCAAGCTAGAATTAATTGCTCATTAGTTGAACTAAAGATAAATTATGGATTTTGAACTTAGGAGGTAGGTTTAAGATATATATATATATATATATATATAGCTCTCAGTGCCGTCCAACTCCTTTCTTTATCTATCTATAACTCGATAGGTGGGTCCACGATCTGTCATATGCGAAACTGAAGAAAAATGAGGAGGATGAGGGAAAGGGACCCAATCTGAATAGTGGAAGTGTCAGTGGTGGCTTCCTCCTCCACAATTGCTCGTTAGTCCAACTAATGAGCATTTAATTCCAGTTTTGATCCATTTTTGTGTGTGGCACTATAGATTCCTAATTCCTTTGGCAGTAACCATAACAAACATTGGGCGGTATCTAGCAATACCTCAATGCTACCCAAGAAATAAGAGTGTCAATGATCTCACTAACCTCCATGATCAATGTTACCATGTCGTATAATCCCTTTGTCCATTATTAGACACAATGTATATCGTGTCACCCTTGTTTCTCCAATCTATATGTTTCTCGATTTTCTGTGAAGACTTAGACAAATTAATATCTTATATTGATTCATTTGAGCAAGACCATACATTTTTCTAAGTCACACTCATCGAGTGACCATGGATATTTACTCATGTTATGCAGGAGGGACAAATCATATGTACATCACTCACACCTCTCATCATGTTTCATTACATGCCCAATTATCGACTTTATAATCACCTTGTTACAGCGTGATGTTTGACGATATTAAAACATGTACTCCACATCTAGAGAATGTAGTGACTTCAAGTCATATGATCACAACACCATTGCCACTATGAGAAGCACTTGTGACACTCACATAACACCCATGTAGTATTCTCATGGTGGGTCAATCCAGTATGCCATTACTCCTAATGTGTACTTAGAGTTAGACTTGATATCCCATATCAGTGTACCCACATACTAGTCTCGATGCATTATAGTCGTCCTAATTGACAATAATACCAGACTATGAATTACTTAAGAATACAACATTTATTTTCAGGACTTCATTTTGTCAACATATATCCATATAGATAACATAATGAATATAAACCATTTATAAATGTCACTAACAAATAAGAACTAGGAGGCAACACTTTGTACTTCCGAACTATATGATGAAATTTCATGTGCAAACTTGTTTTCGGTACGCCTAATCCACTGAATCTTCCCCGTCGATACAGTCGAAGTAAGAGGATAAGATTCATTTAAAAGACTATCCATTTCAGAGTCATAAAAGCTATGTCGGTTCAGTGCTCTGGGGAGTTGGAAGGAGTCAATCACGATAATCAAGCGGATAACCAGAAGGCAGTAAGCAAAGTCATTCACCAGAACAATTAATCTCTGCAAAGCTTCAGCTTCCACAATAAATGAATCACCATGGAAAAGAATCGGGAATGCAAATCCTGAGAACATCCCAGATGAGTCTCTAATCACCCTCCAACTACATCCATCATCAAATTGTTGTTAACTGACGCATCGATGTTTAATTTTATATTTCTAGATGGAAGAAGGCACCAAGAATCCCGAGCATATCCCTCCTTGTACCTGTTAAACAAGCGCGACAAAAGGTAAGTGAATTATTGAATGTCTTTGTTTTGAGAAACAAATTTGATAATCATATAATCACCATCTAGAGCATCATTGTTGAAAATCCTCCTATTTCCTACTTACGAGATTTCATAGAGTACAAAGGCCACTGTTTAAAAATCGATTTCTTGGAGACCTTGTAAGAGCCCTTTCAACAAAAGATGAACCGAAAAATTTTCGGAGCTGCAACAAGTTAGAAGACCAATTATGTTTAACGGGATTGTATACAAAAATATGAGTCTCAAATTGGCAATGAAGATTACACAATAATTTAAAGGAATTGGAAACCCCCTTTCTTAAGATTTAATTTGGTTAGAAGGCAATAATTTCTCAATCTCTAGATAAATATTTTGATCTTATTTGGAATGTTGCGGTTACATGCTTTCTTCCACCAAATCTTCATGTTTTCATTGTCAGTAGAAGTATCATCTTTAGTGACGTCCGAATTAATAACAGTAAAAGCATCATAGTTAGCAGATTTCACCAAAGAAATTACCATATTTAGTCGTGACCAAACCAAATTGTTTACGCAAATAAAAGAAGAGGAATATAAAATATAATAGAGACGTATTCTTCAGAAAAATAACAATAACCATGTCCCTATTTTATTCTCTATTTAGTAAGATTAACTCGAACCCGATTCTCGTGGCAAATAAAAGAAGTTAGAAGAATATCAAGGATAGATGGGATAAGAACCATCTACGACGAGCCTTACTTCAGCATCAAAACCCGTTGATCCCCTGACTTCCGTGTGAGCTGCAATATGAGAAGGGACCCTGTCTCGTGGTCCCTATGTGCTGACATGGCATGATCTGCGAAGGGACCGTGTCTCGTGGTCCCTATGTGCTGACATGGCATGATCTGGTGTGTATGGAGCACTATGGGATAGTCAATTGCGTGCTGCTGATATGTCCACGTGGCTGCGGACCATAAACGTGTTTTAGGTTATCTACATTTACCCCCCTTGCGCATCAGCTAAGCTTTCAAGGCCTTATGTGCACTTGAAGCCCCCTAGTTGTGGTGACTTAGCAATGATGACTCATCTCCATCCAATGATACACAATCAGACCAGCCTTTATGTCAGAAAGCGTGCGGGAATACATCAATGTACGCAACCTTATGATCAATCCAGCGGTATGCTTGCATTTTCGATTGGTTAGTTTTGCTGATGTGGATGGACACAATAACTGCTTGTTCGTTTTCACAGCTAAAAATAAAGAGGGTTTCGAAATTGAGGGTTTCTAAAATATTGATACTCTATGTGAGGTAGCGATGGGTTATATATTTTTTAGTTTAAAAGTAGTGGATTTGGAGTCTTGTCACTTTTTACCCAAAATCTAAAGTCAGAGTAAGAGAGGGATTGAAGCGGAAGTGTTAAGAGCAAAAGAACTCAACAGAACTTTGAGGTTTTCTTCAATTCATATCCCCAGAACTTGAATAAAAAAACTTTGTGAAAGTTTTTAAATCAGGTATTCTACTCTAAGAGCAATTGGGTTCAAATAAGAACTCTTTAGAAATCTGCTAGGGATTTAATCTTAAAAAAGTAGATACGAAAATTAGCAATGGTAAGTGAAAAGGACAAATGGGAGGAAGTCGTGATAAGTCTTCCTAAAGAGTTCGGGGGAAAATCCTACAGGTTTGATAGGTGTGATTATTACCACCCATTGATAAGGGTTACAGGCCCTGGTGGGAGATGACATGCATTTTTTAGGTATAACTCCCCGAAGGGATTACTGGGACATAATGGATCCCAAAGATATCTACTGTTTGGCGATAGAAGTTGCCAATTATCCCTATGCATATGTCGAAAATTGCGCTTACTACCAAGGGGTTAACCTGATGGAGAAATGGGGAATATGTGTTAGAAAATTTTGAAGAAACCCTAAAAGCTGTTGGGATCTTCTATGTTGTTCGTGCCGCCAAGGTCTACAAAGTTATACCCGACCATGAAATGTTAAACGTTTTACATGTAGGTAGTGTGAGAAGACGCACAACTTCCACTTTGCTAAGCATGCGTGCACACCCACACTGGAGGATGTGTATGCTATGTTGGACTTACCTTCTCAAAGACTTGCTGACCCTCTTGACGGCCAGAAAACTCCCGAGGAAGTTACTCTCTTCAATCGTATGTCAAAACTTTTGGTGCAGATGCACATATAAATTACCAGGTGGAGTGGCCATTCTCTTTCTAAAGACCTCGTGTACACCAACTCTAGATAAAAGAAGACGTGTGTTGTACTTTATCAAGGACTATGCAGGGAGAATAGCCATAGATATCCTAGAAGGTCAGTGACTTTCCACTTTTGTTGAAGGACAAGGATTTGAGGACATCTTCTGGGCATTCATTACTATTTGTCTTTCCAGATTCGTAATTGATGGTCATCCTCGCGATAGGTTTTTTCTTCATATCCTTCCTTTAGTTGTGCGCTTGTCCTTGGGCCAAAGGATTGCATTGGCTCCACTATTTGGGACGCTATACAGGAGGTTTGATCAGCGCGGTGACCTCCACTAATCAATCTAGAGGAAGGTATGATTCCTCTCCTCCCCAACTTAGGCTTTCTCATAATGTGGGTGTATGAGAAATGACTTAAGTATGTTCCCTTTCCTGCTCAGATTAAGGAATGGGACGCCAAGATGAATGATGAAGGACAACCTCGCCACATAGCTTCACGTGCCTGGAGGTGGTATGGTACAAAGGGATCCGAGACAGCATTTCCTTGTTCTGTGATCTGGAAAGGGAATTTATCTACATGCCCTATGCTATAGGATCAAAGTCCATCACTTTTTACCTTCATCTTTATCCTTCTAGCTGATACGGTAATCACAGTTGTGCATGTGAAACCTGGTGTGTCTTCTGCGAAGATATTTTTGAATTGATGCATGCGAGGGTCTTTACCTGCGCTATCAGATGTGGGGGGGGGGGGCACTCAGCTGAGATGTTCAATTTGCTTTCTGTGAACTACGATCCCCTACGAATGGCTCATCAACTTGGATTCGATCAAAATGCCCCCAACTTATGGTTGGATACCATAGAAGTGGGTTGTTACAGAAGGTTCATCGCATATATTGCATATGATGAAATGCTGCAGAGGTGCTGCCCTTTCTCAGCCCAGGTACACTCCCGTGGGCAAACCAGCTGCAGATGAAATAATTGAGGCTATTGTAGAATTTATGTGGGGGCTAAATTGAATATAATTAGTAAAATATGTGGTGAAATTGGAATGTCTAAAAAGTGAGTGGGGGCTATAGCCCCTCACACCCTCCTACATGCACCCGTCCATGCTTGCATGTTTAGTTTTGGTAGATATAGGTCGTGGGGATGGAGACGCATGAGAGAAACATACAATGCAGTGGCGATCTGGTGGTGGTAGTTGGGGAACGATGGTTAAGGAGGAGAAGAGTGAGGAAATCAAGATCAAGAAAGATAAAGAGAAAGGAAGATACGGTTAGAAGAAGATAATATTATTACTCTGGTCTTTTCAATTAGGCCGTTAGTCTCAGTTATTTAGAAGGGATATAAATGAAGATTTCCAAACAAGAAGGGGCGTAAGAGAATATCGACATAGATTAAATGGGCGTAAGTAGAATTCTATATTTTCATGTCATTTTTGTGTTCAATAGCACCCCAATTTGGATCAATGATATTGTTTTTGAAATGCGAGGTTACAATTATTGTAGCCAACCATGAGAGAGGCATAAAAAAATCTATGTGCATCATTGAGGTAGGACGACGTCGTAATCACCTTTGTCCGCTTCAACGTCGGCGTTTCTTGTTTTCACTCTCTCCCCACTTGCCCCAACACTGTCTTCAAATACGACCTCCCTTCTCCATCTCTCTCTCCTCTCTCTCTCGCTCTTCGTTGACCCATCTCAAACCATGTCCTCCCGATAAAAAATCAATCAATCTCTGCAACTCCTCTCCAACAGCGAACGCTCCGGGAGGTCCTAGATCTGCTCTCTTCAACGCCCACTTCCAGTCCATAAAGGTCAGTTTCAGTCTCATCACCATCTCATCTACAAAGGGTTGTTCTTTATTTTTGAATTTGAATTTGATTGAGTGAGTAGATTGAGTCTGTTCTTCAATTGGGTTCTGGGTTTTGTTACCAGATCTGTTCTCTGAAATGGGTTCTTGGGTTTTGTTTAAAACAACTGCAGATCTTGATCAATTTGGCGTCTGATCATGTCGAAGAGTGATTCGATTGAGATCCGAGAGGTATGGAACAGTAACCTGGAACAAGAAATCGCTTTGATCCGTGAAATAGTTGATGATTTTCCTTACGTAGCGATGGACACAGAGTTCCCTGGGATTGTGATTAGGCCTGTGAGGGCTTTTAAGAACATTAATGACTATAACTATCAGACCTTGAAAGAAAACGTTGATATGTTGAAGTTGATTCAGTTGGGTCTCACTTTCTCTGATGAAAATGGAAACTTGCCCACCTGTGGGACGGATAAGCAGTGCATTTGGCAGTTCAATTTTCGCGAATTTAACGTCAGTGAGGATATCTCTGCTAACGATTCGATTGAGTTGCTTAGGGAATGTGGGATTGACTTTAAGAAGAACATTGAGATGGGGATCGAGGTGAATCGGTTCGCCGAGCTTCTCATGTCGTCTGGGATTGTTTTGAATGATAATGTGCAGTGGGTTACCTTTCACAGCGGGTATGATTTCGGGTATTTGCTTAAGATGTTGACTTGCAAGAGCTTGCCCGAATCGCAGGCCCGGTTCTTTCAGTTGATCAAAGTGTATTTCCCGGTGATTTATGATATCAAGCACTTGATGAGGTTTTGCAATAGCCTTCACGGTGGACTGAACAAGCTTGCGGAGATCTTGGAGGTCGAGAGGTTTGGGGTTTGTCACCAGGCTGGTTCTGATAGTTTGCTCACCTCTTGCACATTCAAGAAGTTGAAGGAGAACTTCTTTAATGGATCCACAGAGAAGTATGCAGGCGTTCTCTATGGTCTTGGTGTTGACAATGGACATGAAATTATGTGATTGACGAGGAACTGAGTGTATTTTTAACCAGTTAGACTTGATGATTGTGCTTTCATCTGTACACATATTGGCGAAAATAGTTGTTTCTTCAGTTGTTGGGCCTTTCCTTTTCCTTTGTGATCTTCTGTGTAATTGAACCCTCAAATGGGTTTTGTAGCTTGAGTACTGTAAATTATTACAGTTAGTCTTTAATAATATTTTAAGGCTTAATCAGCTTATGTTAAGCTTGTTCTTGTGCTTCTTAGTGTTCTTGAGTAACTATTACATATATGAACTAATCATTTATGATCAGTTATAGTTACAGCACAGTGCACGCAAATTTCATGCAGAGTTAAAATAGTGACTTGTTCAGGATGTTATGCTGGGAATTACTCTTGTGTATTCCATTTTAGTTGGTGCAGGAAAGGAATCGCATACTCAGTTGCACAATCTGTATGCAAGTTTCCGTGGCATTGTGCTTTTGGTGGCTCTATGCAAGCTACGTTAGTAGCAAGAAGTCCACAGATATTGGTAATTGAAGGTAGCGAAGTCTTCAACAGTTCTCCAGCTCGTGCACCCTCATCAATACCAAGATCTGATCTATATGCTGCTCCAATTGTGAGTTGTTTCATGCTTTCTTGTCCTTATATCATGTTTTATAAGTTGAGATAAACTCTTTGCTCTCCATGTAAATCTCAGTATTATCCCACTTTTTGCAGTGCTACTTTGAAGATCATGAATTTGTGATATGGATCAAAAAATGGTATATGATACATGAATTCATTACATCATATGCTTATGTTCAAGCGTTCTGTGTAATTGTTGGGTTGTTCGTCTGTACAGGTCAAGGCTACATTTTTTCATGCTTAGTGAGCATGCTTATATTTAAGTAGGCTTGCTTAAAGATCATTTGAACTTTATATCATCTTGCTCAAAGACCAGACAGTAAAAGTATCTCTAGTTAATGCTTGTGTGTTAGGCTTCTGCTTACAGTATATTTCGGTTAGGTGGTTTTGCCCTTCTGGTCATCAAAGAAGCTTCACTATTTGCTTAGCAAAAATCTGAATGGATATCTTCCTTTCTGGTTCTAATGAATGAATATGGCCTTAACATAGCCAATGACGATTTCTATCATCTAACACTCGTACCTAGCTGTATTTGTATGCCTTCTATTGCTCGTGTAAGGATTTCCCACTCATATTGATTTGGTATATCTTTTGATGTATCCAGAACTAAATGTGTCGACATGCTTTTGTCTTCCAAATTTTAGGTGTTGCTTGGCCGCCTAATTTGCCGATTTGATGCAAGGGGAAGGAAATTGATGCATAGAGGGCATGTCTTTAGTAAGGTACTAGACGCTGTCCATTCCATATATATTTTCTGCAGTATTGATGTTTGAGTCTTTCTGGTAAAGTGAGCTATCATGTCAATAGAGGGCTAATGTATTAGTATTACCCAGATGATAGGTTCCCAGCTACCAGCCTTTATGTCAGGCGGAGCCCTTTAGAGTTCAGATACTTTCTGAGGAGTAAAGGATGCTAAATTCGGTGTTTATAGGGGGATCAAGAGTTGGTTTTGCCACGATCTATACCTCTTTAGGTTTCTATTGGCAACACGTGGATGGTAGGAATAATAATAGATCCTAGAGGAGATTAGGATGGGGATTGAGATGGTTTCCTTGGAGTTTCCTTCCACGAAGTTAGAGGCATTGATCTATCACTTGTTTGTTCTTTTGTCCTTTGGAATTTGATGTGTACCTCATTTGCCATTTCGGGGAGCAATCATAACTTCTTGGTGCTGGAACTGTTTGATGCCTGAACATATTGGGTGCTATTTCAATTGACTTAATTTGCTGGTTAGAAGGGAAAGAAAGGTTGGTCATTAGAACTCTAATTTGGTTTGAATTCCACATTAGGCTTTATTTGTTTGGGAGTAAAAACATTTGTCTCAAGAAGCAAGAAAAAAAAAGCCACAGAGCGGGTAGGACCATGTCAGTTTGGCATGAAGACTGGCACCAAAATGAAATAGAGATGTCCCTCAAAAAGGATATGATAAAGGCCTTATTCACTGTCTTCTGACATTCAGAACTAATAGCGAAAATCTGAGAAAAGTGTAAGCAAAGGCTGAAGAATGACTTTGTGAATCGCCAAGAAAGCTAACACACTTTAAATCAAAGGCCACCATCAACCTCTGGAAATCAAATGTTGAAGAGACGGCTGTACAAGACCTTGGCCAACAGATATATAGGAGCTTACCAAAACTCCACAAAGGGAAGCAAAACCCAATCCAGCTAAAAATAGTTTACGCCTGGTAGGCGAAAGCGAAACACAGTCTACAACTAAGCAGCAACTCTTAAGGTCCTGAATCACTGACCGGAAACATTTCTAGTTTGCTAGCTATTTCCTCACCCCATACACGGTACACTCTGAATCATTTCAAAATAGAAGATAAAGAAACGAGTAGTACGAGAGCAATGAAGAGGCATAATTTCACCCCTCACAAAGGTCCGGTTCCAAGTCTGACTGAATCTCTTAAGAATAGAATGAGAACATATGATACTGTCCAACCTGTAAAATAAGGCATTTCTTTCAGGATGAGTACAAAAAGAAGTTGTGAAAATGGTCAAAGTGGACGGGTTGGAGGATCCACGTCCATGACATGAATCACTAGTTGGTAAAGGAAACACCAGCTATTGGCCTCAGCGGAACCATAATAAAGATCACGTCGTGTGTCCTGATACATTGTGTTAAGAGTCTGACTTTTCTGCTGGTTAAGTCAGTAGTAGGAGGCTAGTTTATGGACATCAAAGCATGGAGTCATGAAAATTATCTTTTTCTTTCAGAAGGCTGTGGAATCAGACGATAATAAGTATGATTTGGCTATGAATTATGCTGATAATGGTACAGTGGTTTAGCCTAGGTTATGTGCTTGATAACACCACTTGATAGCATTTAGCTGAGGTGTCTTCCCCAAGATCGTGGTGGGCTTTATGGTTCCAATGAGTTTGACCCAGTAGATAAGAAAGACCAACATTTCATCACTGTAGATGGAAGTGCACAGCATCTTCAAAAGATGGAGGAAAACCTGTTTTGGACCAAATTTTGCTCCAAATATGTAAAAATATAGCTCCTGCTAGAGGAAGAGTGAGGACAGTGTTCTGGAGGAGCAAACTTGAAACTCACTGTTCGCCGGGTAAAATTTAAAAAACTCAATTTTATGAAACAATTGATTCCTTTTTACATTTCAAACAATTTCACGCATACCTCAAAATCCCATGCATACCTGGTCTAGCCCTTATGCATTATCTAACTCCCACGCACACGTCAAAGGCTCAATGTCATTTCTAGAGATAAGAAAGAGGCTGCCATCTCAAGGTCTGAAAGACGGGTGCCTGTGAAGTTCTTTATGCAACCTGGAATGTCCCGACCTTGAAATACCATGTCAGTATGTTACTCATTGTCCATTTAGGGACCAAGAGCTGATTGAATCTACAATAGTGCAAAGGAACTTGTTCGGGAACCTGGGAAGAAAACTCCTGATCAGGTTTACCATCAGCCAGTTTATACATAGAAAATGGGCTGTAAAGTTGAAGTAGTTGTTGGGGATTTGTCAGATATGTATAAGAACAGCCTTATTTTAGATAATCAGCAAGTTAATTTATTTCGGACTGTGTGAGATAGTCTAATATATTTTTCTGCTTTGGATAAGAATAAGAGTGGTTACCTTGCGATTGATTTCCATAATGGATGTTATTAATCTTAACATGGTTGGCTTCTCATGAGGCTAATTATCGCTCGTTGTAAGTAGATCATTTTGGGAGAGAAATGAGCATCATATAATAAGTTTTAGGCTGGTTTGGGTGCATTTATGCATAGTTCTTCCGAGGCAGAGGTAGATTTGTGTCTGGCATTAGCTATATACAGGTTTAAATTGTTTCTTGCTTTGGTGATTCCCCAGATGTGGTTGATCACTGTGCTGTTTACTGCTGTTCAGATTTCAGAACTCCCACATAGGTTTATCCTTCTTTATCTTGATTTGAACCTGTTCTTCTACATCATAATGGGTATGGTCTTTTTGTTCGCAGAAAATGTCGGCTTTTTTGCTTCAGAATTGCTTCAGAAGTTCAACCATTTTTTTTTTTTCAAAAATGGGAAAATATATAGACTAAGGTGAACTGTTACAACTTTCTTGTGCCAAAATTGGCCTCAACTGAAGCCTAACTTTCTGCAAATCCACTCTACTACTAGCTATCAGCTCCTTATCAGGCAACGTAACAAACCTATCTGCTAGACTATTACAGCTTCTAGGAATCCAACAAAACTTTACTCTGTGGTGTGTACCCAAGAGTTTTGCATCTGAAATGATACCTTGTACTTTCCAAAAACCCTGCTTAGTACTATTAAGATCTGCCATTACCATTTTGTTGTCTCCTTCTATTAGCACTGGCACTCCTTCCCATTGATCAAGATTACTACAAGCAAGTCTCACTGCTGCAGCTTCAGCCACAATTGGAGAATTGGCAAAAATCTTTTTCCATCGTTCTCCCACCCAATCACCCCTGTGATCTCTACCAACCCAACCAATAATAATGTAGTTTCCTTCTTTGCACCATCTAGCATCCACATTCAGCTTTATACAGTTTGGAGGAGGCTTCTCCCACTTACCTCCTCTCTGAGGACTATTAGATTTAGGCTTCTGCTCCTTAAGATTTAGAAGCTGCACCTCATTCCACCCAGTGTGGATTCTTTGTAGAACATTTCTGGGGTGGGGTTCCTTGTGGTGAAAGATATACTCATTTCTGGAGATCCATATGTTCCTAGGCATTTCAACCATTTTGGAAATGCCTAGGAAACTATACTAACTTAGAGGTCGTTGACACTTACAACAGTAGTTGCAACTTCGCAATGCTTTTCTTTCACATTTCCTTGGCACTTATATCAGGTGAAACAGTTGTACTACATTGTGCATCAATGCCCTATAACGGAAGGATCAGTTGGAGCGAGCGAAGTCTTCTGGACAGGTATGTGAAGTTTGAATTTGCGTATTTTTCATTTACCATTCACGTTTACAAAAGCAAGCATGTTTAGCAACTGTTGGAGTAGAATATACTTACATACATGCACTGATAAACACCAAAAATATACTACTATTCAGGACCGAATTCCATGTAGAAATGAGAGTGGTCAAAGGATGGCCATCATCTGCCTTGAACCTTTCTGGGAAATGCTCCATCTGTTTTGCAATGTAGAAAAACATCTGTCGCCGATGAATCTCACCCCTGAGCAGGGGCGGTGTTACGAAATGGTAAAGGGTGGAACGCTCAGCCAATAACTGTAACTTAAGGATCTAATTTTTAATTATCATATGACAAGTAATGCAAAACTTTCAAAAATACCGGTAAAAAAAAATTAGAGTTAGTGGGGACACGTGACGTGACTCTTCAGGGCCCAATATGCGTTCGCACCTATGTACCTCAGACCCTGACCAGGTCAAGGGTGACCCATCAACATCACCACTTGGCCTTTTTTTTTGAGGAGATCACCACTTGGACTTCAATTTTCTTACATGACGATGATGCTTGATTGTGTAAGAAATTCAAATTTTCCAAGAATAATGATGACTTCGCTTGCATTCTCAAAACACATAAGTACACGGCCCTTTATTTCATAGTAGAAATACTGTTTGTTTTGTAATATTTTTTACGCATGTAGCGTTTCATTTATCTAAATGATTTTAGTTGTGTATAATGAATTCAGCATTTTATTTTCTGAGTTTTGTATGGGTCACAAATTAGCGTCTAATAATTACTCCAATTAGCACTTATGCTTAATAAATATCTTAAAAGAAAGGAAAACACTCAGAGCTTCATAATTCTACTCTGATGAGAAAGAGAAAGTCTGAAATCAGTATAGCAGGACTATCTCCACGGTTCTTGACAAAAAAAGAAAAGACTATCTCCACGGTTGCGGATGTACCAGTGCAAGCAGGGGTGGACACAGAGGGGGGCTGTGGCCCCCCACAAGATTTTGAAATTATACTTACCACCCCTCAAATTAGTAATAGTTACATCAATATAATGCTTTTTGGCCACTCTAAAACTTGAAAATAACTCTTTCCAGCATTCTATATATTTGGCCCCTACTCCCTCCATTCTCTTTAAAAAATTGAGAAGTTGCTTTATTAAGAAATGCAGGAGAAAATCCGAAGTATCCCTAATAAGTGACTAAAGTAGATAGTGGAATCGTAGGTGGCATGAAGTTTCTTTGGTGGGTGTCTTTTTATTAAGGGTGTGATGGTATTTTTGTTGTAGAATGTTTGCTTTTGTAGAAATTTTGAAGAATAGGAGTGAACGAATCGAAATAAAAATTTTGAAGAACCTGAGAGAATGGAGGGAGTACTTAATAAACTTTCTGTGTCCGCCTGTGCAAGCCCTCTTGATTTGCTTTGAAAATAAAGGCGACTATTTCCATAACCTCAACATCACTGTACGAAACTTACAAACACCGACAAATGATTGATAGCCGTGGTTATGGCCCTATGCTGTAAACACCATGTATTGGTGAAGGTTCAATCCTAAAATTTCATAATGTATTTGGATTAAAGAAGAGAAAGTTACAAACCCCCTTATGCTATACCCACGGGCGGTTCAACATTCACCACTCACCAGCCCAGCCCATACCCCGGCCGCACTTGGCGTAATCCGCGC
Organism: Linanthus parryae; assembly: GCA_023055425.1. NCBI lineage: Eukaryota > Viridiplantae > Streptophyta > Magnoliopsida > Ericales > Polemoniaceae > Linanthus > Linanthus parryae. The sequence goes on from JALGPY010000001.1 coordinate 133,674,318, forward strand.
GGGTCTAGTCCGGCCCGTGCCTAGCCGGGTCGGCCCGCCTATATTTACCAGATCCCCCCTCTGAAAGGTGTTTATCACGCTTATTGGTTCTTCCGAGACATAGTCGACTTCGAGAAATAATTGTCTTTATTTGATTACATCACATCTAAAATGCTATTTGTTTGAACAAATTGACCGTTTATACATAAAATATGGGATAAATATTGTATTTCAACTAGTCCCGAACAAAAAAATCTCTAGAATATACTATATAAGTTCAAATCAAATTAAAATCTATTTTCAAAAAATATGAAAAACACGGAATTAATGTTTTATTTGGCATGATTTAATCTCAAATGGGATTATAAACATGCACTAACTATTGAGGAGGGTAGTAGTTGCCGTATCCAAGACATCTCTCTCCTTTTAACTTGCACCTTATTACTCCTTGCGTCTCAAACAATGTCTCATGTCTAACTTCTTAAAAAGACATTTTGACTTTTTAATGTAGTTTAAAGTGACAATACGATACGAAAAATCATCATGTCGTAATTTTAAGGCATCACTACGATAATTTGAAGAGACGAGTTTTTCTCCAAAAGGAAAAAAAAAAGAAAAGAAAAAGAGATGAGTATCATTTTACAAGTGAAATTACTTCTTAAATACGTAAAATGAGTCAACATGCATGCATGAGCACGACATGCGAGGGAGTGCAGTCTCCAAAAATGATTTTAATGTTTAACTTTGCCGAAATGGTTTCCAGATAAATCCCAAAATGTTGTTTGAGGAATGAGGAGGGGATATGTTCAATGGAACCATCTTTCATGTGAATTACGTGACCAATAAGATTTCTGTAATTAAAAATGCAATGTGTACAAAAATTCCAGAATAACGCATTTAAAAGCTTTAGTTAGAATACATCAGTGACGCAAACACCTACAATTAAAGAGTCCGGAAAAAAAAAATGAAGGCATTCATCAGTATCAATTGACATAAAAAGAAACAAGTGGGAATGCATGTATTAGTGTGAAGTTCTATTTAGAGAATAGAGAATAGAGAATAGAGACACACATGTGTGAATTGTGAAATGTAATTAGAAAGAATTAATGCTCTCTTCATATTATCACTCATATTTTTTTTGAGGGAAAAAATATGAATGATAATATTATCACTCATATTGATATTAAGTAGTATTATTTCAACATGACAAATAAATATTAAAAGGAATGTGAGCCATGAAATCGGTGCTAATTAAGAGACGGGGTGTTTGAAGTCACTGCATGAAGTTATGAGTTTGAACCCAGCTATATCATGTAATTCTCTAAAAAAACCCATGGAATAGGTCAATCACAAGTCTTTGTTGCTTTTGCGTCTAATGTTACATATTTGCATGTTGTGATTTTGTATCAAATTTGAGATTGATTAGCGCAAGACAATTTTTGTGTGACAAAGATATCTCTTTCCAAATATGAAGCATATTAATCATTTGAACATCCGAACACGGCATAATTGACATGCAGAAGTGTCTAGTTTTGGAGGAGTTATATAAAAGTTAACATTTGGGCTATAATAACTTCTCATAATTATAAATAAGTGCAATACTATTTTCTCTTATTCATAATGGTACACAATAATATTTATTTAACAAAGAATCGTTACGAGGTAGGCAGTGCTCATCATCCCGGGCCTCGGGGTACTGTCGTTCTGGTGTCATGATGGGCGGAGCTGCATTAGGACAAACGAGGGCTAGCCCCTACACTACTTCTAAACTTTTGTATATTTCCCTCACTTTAATCCCACAAAAACTCACTATAGCTCCCACTGATTTGTTTGTTATTATTTATTTTTTTTTTTTTTTTTAATTTCTAATATAGTATTGTTTTATATAATTTTTCATTTTAGCTTCACTGTGACAATTTTTTAGATCAGCCCCTTGTGCTTCTTCTAAGTTAGCTCAGCACAAGATTCCTCGACACCAAAAGCTTTCAATCGTAGTTGTAAGGCTCTTTTTATATTTACAAACTGCGTTTTTATTTCTTTCTTTGTGTAGCAGTATATACTTGTTACTTAATTTTCAGTTGTAAAATTGCTCTTTTCGCACACTTTTTATCTGACGATGACTCACACCCTCATTTTTTATATTATATTCTATTACATTTGAGAAACAAAAAGACTCAGATTTTTCAAAGCGCACTATTTCTTGTACTCAATTTCGACTGACCAACTATCATCAAACCACACGAATAAAGTACATCTTACAAAATGTATTAATAGTCTTCTAACTGTGATCTATTAACTATCAACTGTGCATGTCTCATCGTTCAAATAAAGAAAATGCAGCCGAGCTGAAAATTAAAACCACTTTCGTCTCACTCTCTACAAACATTTATTCCCCGACAACTATTTCAGTAAGTAGTTAAAAATTTCAAAAAGCGCAATGAAATAAAGAGTGATTAGTTAATGAACTTATGAAAGAGCCTCCTAGTCCTAGAAAACCCCAAAAAAATTGGTTTTTTGTTGTAGAAAATAGTACAATAAATCTTGAAACCTTCTTTTATTACATGCATTACTTATGACCCCCCTCCTCTGTAACTCTCTTGCCGTTACCGTTGTGTCCTCCCGCCATGAGAGAGTGAAGAACAAGAAGAACATTTTCATGAACTCCTCCTCCTCAGTTCGATCTCCATGTTCCTCTCTTTCTCTCTCTAGATAAACCCACAAAAAATCTAGCTCTCTCTCTCTAAAATCGCTACCTTTCTCTGCCTTCCCCTGTTTCTTGATACCTTTCCCTGTTTTTTTCTTCTCTAATGGAAGAACACATCGACGACGAGTTCGGAGAGCTTTACGCAGACGTCTTAGACCGATTTCCTTCTTCTTATTCTTCTCCGAATAAACCCAATAAACCCATTTCAATTTCATACTCTTCTGCAAAATACCCAGACCCACAAATTGAGTATGATCAATCGTTGTTGTTTGAGTCCATTGCCGGAAAAACCCAAGTCTCTGATGATAGTGGCATTCCGGCGACGCCCGATTTCGGTCCGGGGTTCTATTCCAATGAAGGACTTGAGTCAGATGACGATGATGAGGATGATTATGATAAAAGGGTAAAACCCCAAATGAGTTTTAGGGGTTTGGAAGATCAAGAATTGGGTAAAACCCCAAATGGGGCTAGGGTTTTGATGGGCGACGATGGATTTGATGTGGGTTTTGAGGGAATTGGGGGTTTGGGTTTGAATGGTGATGTGGGTTTGAAGAAGGGTGGTGAAGAAGAGCCTCAAATTGCTGATTTTGAACAAGCTTGTGGTGGTTCTTCTTCAAAGGAGGAGGATCAATTCCATATGGGTTTTGGGGAAAAATATGAAGCAATTGAGACTAGGGTTTTGGATGAAAATGAGAACAAGGGTTGTGATCAAAGTGGTGGCTTGAAAGGGTTTCATGGGTGTTGTGGTGGAAGAAATGAAGCAATTGAAAGTGGGGATTTGAGAACAGGCCTTGATGATTTAGATTTCGATCCCTCGTTCATAGAGCTTCTTAGTGGTGCCGGTGACAATGTTCCTGGGGGTGGAGAAAGTGATTTCTATGGTGATGATGATACTACAGGTTTTGACCCTGCGAATTTCTATGGGATTGGGGAAATGAAAGAAAGAGAAAGAGATAGCGATAGCGAAGATGATCTGAAAATTATTTTGAATAGCAATGAGAGTTCTGGGTGGGGTGGTTTGAATGAGAATGGCTTTAACAATGGAAAGGACTTGTGCCCCAGTGAAGCCAATGAAGGACACAGAGGGCTGCAAGGTGATGATTTATCTGATGGAGAACTCAAACAACAAGGCGATGATGAAGAAAAGGAGAGTGCTAAACTGGTAAATTCGGGGGCGATGAACATTCAACCTCAAGATCATTGGCACCGCCCTGAGGTCAGTTTCTTGATGCAAATTCTGATCATTTAATTTCATTTGGTATGAATTATTAGAGTTTACTCACTTGGGTTTTGAAAGTAGTTTACATGGGTTTTGTAATGTCCTGCCATGATAGAAGTTGGGAATGTAGGAAGTTTCGCGCTCTTAAGAAAATTAAAAAGATAGATTTTATCCGGATGTGCATGAGCTTCGAATCCGACAAGGGAATTCCTTTAACCTAGGGATTTTGTCGAGGAAAAGGGAAAAAAACCAATCGCCGCAAAAACAGCATGAGTACAAGAGAGTAACTTCGCATACAACAAGGGAATTCCCTTTAACCTTCATCAGCAGCTAATTCTGTACTGAAAAGGAATAGGATAAGGAAAATAGGCTTTTAGTTAAGTGGATATTCTGAACCACTCGCCGCAAAAAATAGTATCAGTACAAGCGAATAACTTCGCATCCGACAAAGGAATTCCTTTAATATTGTCCCGAAAAGGAATAGGATAAGGAAATTAGACATTTAGTTCGGTGGATATTCTGAATCACTCGCCGCAAAAAAATAGCATGAGTACAAAGAGACTGACATCGCATCCGACAAAGGAAGTCCTTTAACCTTCATCTGCAGCTAATTCTGTACGGAAAAGATATAGGATAAGAAAATTAGACTTTTAGCCGACAACACTTGACTTTGAATATCGTTTTCATTACCTGTACCCCTGTGAAAGATATCCACGTCGAAGAAAAGCACATTACTTGAGCTTTTCTTTTATACTAAAGTGTCGTTTAGTATACATAAAAAAAGGCATAGTTTGTCGAACAGTTGAAATTTAAACGATATTCGATAACAAACCAACTTGGAAATGTCAGAATAATGTAGGGAAACTTTTGTAGAACAATTCTTTTACATGGTAATACAAGGATTTTTTCTTCCTGTGGCTCCAGCATAAGAATCACCTCTGATCTATACTGAATAACCGATCTCATATATATATTTTTTCATTTTTTCATGCCCGTGTCTTCACATCCTAAGAGCATCTGTAGGAAGTTTCGCGCTCTTAACTAGAAATCAAAAAAGATAAATTTCATCCGGACGTGCATGAGCTTCGAATCCGACAAAAGGAATTCCTTTATCCTTGTGATTTTGTCGAGGAAAAGGGAAAGAAACCAATCGCCGCAAAAAAAGCTAATAACTTCGCATCCGACAAGGGAATACCTTTAACCTTCATCAGCAGCTCTGACTGAAAAGGAATAGGATAAGGAAATTATACTTTTAGTTAAGGGGATATTCTGAACCACTCGCCGCCAAAGATAGCATGAGTACAAGAGACTATCTAATTCGCATCCGACAAAGGAATTCCTTCAACCTTCACCTGCAGCTGTCTGTACTGAAAAGGAATTCCTTTAACCTTCATCTACAGCTGATTCTGTACGGAAAAAGGAATACGACAAGAAAAATTAGACTTAAATTTTCTGAAGAGGTTGTACGACTTTTAAACCGACAAAACTTGGCTTTGGATATCATTTTCAATGCTTCTACCCCAATGAAAAATATCCACGTCGAAGAAAGGCATATTACTTGACCTTTTCTTTTATACTGAAGTGTCGTTTAGTATACATAAAAACCAGGCAAAGTTTGTCGAACAATTGAACCTCAAACGACATTAGCTAAGGATAGCTACCAACTTGGAAATATGACAATAATATAGGGGGATTTTTGTTGAACTATTCTTTTACATGGTAATACAAGGATTTTTCTTCCTATGGCTCCCGGATAAGAATCACCTCTGATCTATACTGAATAACTGATCTCATATATCTTTACTTTTTGATTTTCTTTTTCATTTTTCATGCCTGTACCTTTACATCCTATCAGGGGTGGAGCTAGAGTGCGGCACACGTGCCGCACCCTAGTTTCAAAGAATAGCACTAATACCCCTATTTTTATCATAAATTTTCAATAGTGCCTTTGGTAAAATTAGGAAAATGACCCACCTTTAGTACAACTTGTGATTGTGCCCCAGTACATTACTAGGTATAGAAGTACTAGAACCATACAAGAAAGAAAGAAACCAAATTAATATATCTAGTTATTCTTCAAAGTAAAAGCAAGATCAAATCTACAAGTATAAAAAATGTGAATATGCAATCAGCTAACGCTGAATGGCTGATCAATAAGATTAAAAATAGCAGCCTAGTCAAATTGGCTGACTAGAAAAAGAAGTGAATGCCATTAGTGAAGAACCTCCAAAATAGCGATGATTCGTAGAAATATAATACCGCAGGCAAAAGATGATAATTATATCACCTAGATGTAACTTCAAGGCTTCCAGCCCAATGGTGTAGCTTGGTGAACCCAGGTCCTTCATCTCAGAACTTATAGGGGAATTAAAATGACTTAAAAGCCAATGGGGTAGCTATGTATATCATGCTCTTTTTACGCGTCCTTATGTTTACTTTGGTTTTTACTCTGATTCACATAACTTAATTCATACCAAAGAAGATACTATGTTTCTCCTTTGCGTGTAGGGATCACTTTGCATGCTTATTATTCACCCTGGCTTCCGTTATTCTCTTGCAGTTGAAATACGTACTTGTATTAATTTTACAAAGTTTGTGGGTCATAGTATTATAAAATATAAATTCAACACGTCTTATTGAGAACACGTGGGCCCACAACGCTCTATCTTATTATACAGATTGATTTACTCCTATGTTTGATGATTTGTAGTGTCAAGCAGCAGTTACCAAACCCATACGTGAAAGATCAACTGATCATGTCGCTGCCGCTCAGTCCCGCGATAATTCAATTGGAAATGTGAGGGCTGGTGGTGAAATTGGCAGAGCTAACTCACAACATTGTGGAACTAAGTCTGGCGGTTCAGCACAGAGAGTTTCTTCCTCTGGTCCTGGAGGATCATCAGCATGGGGATACAATTCTTCAAAATTTGCTCCTGGTGCCAGAACGAACTTCAGGTTTCCACCGAACATGTAAGATCCTTATGCTCTTGCTGTTAGATTTCTACTTGCCTGATTAATTTGGTGTTTATGGATGGAAATTTTTTCAAGGTAGTATAATATCAGACTCAAGTGGCATGCATAATACTTTCTGAAATGCTTACAGATGCTCTTAGGATTCCTCTATTTAAGGATTGAAGCCAAGTAGTGATTACATGATTCACACATACATGGAAAATGTTAGTTTCTTAGATAGCATATGAATTATATATCTGGAGAAATAAGTACATAATATATCCTACTTATATAAACCCAAACGTTATTATTTAGGGAAATTGTAAAACGGCAACCTGTACATCCTTTAATTTCATAGTTGTTGCAATACTATTGTAGTATGATTTTCTTAGGTGGTTACACGTAGGCTGGCAATATCCGACCCGACCCGACAACCCAACATGAACCCGACACGAAATTAGCTGGTTTTGATCGACACGAAACTACAACGGATAAAAGAACGGGCCGACCCAAAAATGACACGTAATAAATGGGTCGGGTTATTTTCGACCCGCACAGCCCGAAAACGACCCGTTTCAACCCGCCTACACAACAATACCCGTCTTTTTCACCGTTAGTAAATCTCTCAGCAAAACACATAGGCGTAATAATCCTGATAATAAATGAGTCGATGACACGACACGAACCCCGACACGAAATCCATTAGTCTACCGATGTGCTTATGCCATGGATGTCAGTAAATTTATATATTGTCTTGTACGATATTGCAACAGTTACTATATTCATTTAAGTCGAATGCCGGCGGAGTCAGAGCTAACCGGCAAACTTTTAGTTGTCATTAAAACTTGACCACGTCAGGAATTCAGTCTTCTTACTCTTAGTTCAGACACGGTTGATTTAGTTTACTCGTTGACTACTTCATGTTGAGTTTCGGGACTAGTAATTTAATTTTTCAAGTATGAACCTAGGCGGCAACCAGGCTTCGGAAAATTTCATCGATCTTTTTTTGTTCAATGAAGTCACGTCTTTCAAACATGTTTCAACACATGTCAACCCGAAAATGACCCGTTTTAACACGTTTCACAATAATACCCCTCTTTTTCACCGTTAGTAATTCGCTAAAAAAAACACAAAAGGTAATCCTAATAATATCCTGGTGGACAATACGTTAGCAGGTTTCGGTCGATACGAACCCGCAACATAACAGAAACAGTCTGACCTAAAAGGCCGAAAATGACACGAAATAAACGTGTCGAGCTTGGGTCGACCCGTTTCTGATCGACACGGTTCAACGCAACCCGCAACCCAACGTGATTTAATTCTTAAAAGTCTACAGATGTGCAACGTTTACTATATGCATTTAAGACGAATGCAAGCAAAGTCAGAGCTAATTGACAGGCATTGGCAAACTTTTAGTCGTGTCATTAAACTCAACCACGCCACGAGTTCTGTCTTCTTATTCTTAGTTCAGAAACAGATGTATTAGTTTACTCGTTGACTACTTTATGTCCGGGTATGTTAATTTTCCGGGAAAAGTAATTTAATTTTTCAAGGATGAACCTCGGCGGCAACCAGGTTTGGGGAAAATTCCGTCAATCTCTTTTTGTTCAATGAAGTCAACGTCTTTTGAACCCGTTTCAACATGCATCAACCCGGAAGTGACACGAAAATGACACGAAATAAATGTGTCGAGTTTGGTCGACCCGTTTCTAGCCGACACGGTTCAACCAGACTCGCAACCCAACGTGATTTAATTCTGAAAAGTCTACCGATGTGCAACGGTTACTATATGCATTTAAGACGAATGCAAGCAAATTCAGAGCTAATCGAAAGGCATTGGCAAACTTTTAGTTGTGTCATTATAACTCGACCACGTCACAAATTTTGTCTTCTTATTCTTAGTTCAGAAACAGTTGATTTAGTTTACTCTTTGACCACTTTATGTCCGAGTATGTTAATTTTCCCGGACTAGTAATTTTATTTTTAAGGATGAACCTGGGCGGCAACCTGGTTTGGGGAAAATTTCATTAATCTTTTTTTGGCCAATGAAGTCGACGTCTTTTCAACACGTTTCAACCATAAAATTACCCGTTTCAACACGTTTCACAACAATACCCCTCCTTTTCACCGTTAGTAATTCTCTCAATAAAGAAAGCTAATTCTAATAATAGCCGGGTCGACACAAAGTTAGCAGGTCTGGGTCGACACGAACCCACAGCGTGACGGAAAAGAGTTGACACGAAAGTGACACGAGATAAACGTGTCGAGATTGGGTTGACCGATTTCTGACCGACACGGTTCAACCCAACCCGCAACCTAACGTGATTTGATTCTTAAAAGTCTACCGATGTGCGACGGTTACTATATGCATTTAAGACGAATGCAAGCAAAGTCAGAGCTAATCGACGGGCATTGGAAAACTTTAGTCGCGTCATTAAAACTCGACCACGTCACGAATTGTCTTTTTATTCTTAGTTCAGAAACGGTTGATGATTTAGTTCACTCGTTGACTACTTTATGTTCGAGTATGTTAATTTTCTGGGTCTAGTAACTGAACTTTCAAGTATGAACCTGGGTGGTAACCAGGTTTGGGGAAAAATTCCATCAATCTTTTTTTTCAATGAAGTCAACGTCTTTTGAACGGTTCATCAAGACCAACATTGATGATTTCTTTGTTCCTTTTCAGGAAAATATTCAACACCAACATTGATGATTTTGACGAGAAACCATGGAGAACCCCGAGTTCAGTTTTGTCAGATTATTTCAACTTTGACATGGATGAAATGCAGTGGAAAGATTATTGCGGGAAAATGGCAAGTTTCCTCCTCTCGTCATATATTTCTTCATAAATCCTATATCAGGCAGCTTCTTATATTTTTCCTGGTGCAGGTTCAACTCTGCCGAGAAAAATCTATGCAAGAAAGTAGAAGGAATGCTTATGCAAGTGAGCCAAGAAAACAGGTAACTTCTAGCTATTTTCATGGTCATTCAATTTGTGCAGTTTCTTCACATTTTCTCAACTTCGCCAAGTTTCTGTTGCATTGGAATCAGCAATTTGGAAGACCGATACAAGTGCAAGTGGGTGCTGATGAGCGGTTACCCTCCAGAGATGCTAAGCAGCCTCGGTTTAGCGACTCAGGAGTAATTATTGAGGTACCAAAGCTATCCTTTTTCATTCCTGGTAATTACAATCTTTCCAAATGTGAGTTCGGTAAACTAAAATGAAATTTTCTGACAACAGATTGTTGCTCAAGAACCTCAAGAGGATTTTTCTCAGGCGGGCACAAGTACTGCGCTGTCCACTAAAGGGCACAAGAATATCCATGGAGATGAGATCCAGCCATTCCCGCTCGATTCAACCACTGAATTTTACTCTGATGGGGAACATGGTACTAAACATCATGCTGAAGAAAGGTATGAGATACGAGGAACTTTATATGCCCATCAACAGTTTTTGTTTTCTTATCATTCGTTTGGAGCAGCATGCTCTTTTCTTCTTTCAACTGCTTTTAAACTGGAAAATATAAGTTGATTGGAAAATCTTGAAGGAAAATGAATTGACACATTGCCTAAGGTATGTTTTCCATGAGTAATGAAAGAAGGATAACTAATAAGAACTCGAAACACTGATAGGTAGTATAAATAGGCAAATATGGAATGACTATCCAAGTACTAGGCTGTCTGTTTCCAGGGGCTTCTAGTGTTTCCTTGTAAACCTAGGATTGATGCTCGAACATGGCTTCTCCTTATTGTAAGTGGATCCTTGGAGAGTAAATCTAGTGTTTGTTGATTTTTTTTTTACCCTGTCTGGTTTCTTGTAGGGGGTGGTAAATTACAAACCCGTCATTGATGGGTATAGGTATTCTTCATTATGCCAAAAAAATTATGGAACTCAAAACAAACCAAACTTATGTACTCGGCCCGATTCGGACCGGGTTAAACAGATTGGTAAATCCTACAAAAAATAATTGCATAGAAAAAGTATTAATTTGCAAAATTTTCTACATGTATATGTATGCATAGTAATTGGAGTTGGAAATATAAGAGTAACTCTCCTTTTCCTTTTGCCAATGATAACATATTCTGAGGTATATTGATTAATTATACCTTTTGGCTTTCAGGGAGCTAAAAAGCAATGAATCCTCCGATGGCATGGAAGAGGGGGAAATCGTGTCTGACAAGATGTGTTCTGATGATGAAGAAAGCTTAACTCATTCAGTTGAAAGTCCGAGGAAAATCGCCCAATTCGAGCCACCAACTAACTATGCTTCAGAAGGAGAAAATTTCAACTGGTCTGCTCAACATTCCAGGAAATACACAGAAGTATCAGAAAGGAGACCACGAGGTGGAAGTAGCCGTGGAAGAGGAGCTTCGTCAAGAAACAGCACGCACTTTGATGAATCAAGGCACCTTAATAAGAGAAACTTCAGTGTCAGAGAGGAAAACAACGGGGACTTTTGCTTTCCTCGTGGAAGAAAAAGAAATAATAACGGAGAAAGTTACATAAAATATAGAAATAATTATGATAGCTCAATGGATCAGGATGTACCCAGGAGAAGGAGCAGAGACTATGATGACTATGAAGAGGAGGAGAAAAATCCCGATGAAGGTTACAGGCCCTGGAAAGATTTTCACCCAAGGAAAAGGGAAAACTGTAACTATTCTGGTCAGAGGAGAGTGGGGCATCCAAGGATGAGGTACAGAGGCAATCTCCAGCGTTCAGATCGTTTCCAAAAAAGGAATGGTTGGGGGCATGATAACTTTGCTAGAGAAAGGTTTGACCAGCCTCGCAAGTATAATAATTATGACAACCAAAGGAGTGAACGGAGGCAGGGAAGCTACAATAATGACTTTACCGGTGGTGGTGGTGGGAGTGGTGGAGAAACTCGTTGGCAGAAAGGGGAGGGAGATATGATGAGAAGGAATAGAGGGAATTATCAACATGGAAACCAGAGCAACCGAAACCACGTTGATCACAGAAACTACTGCAATAACAAGGTATGGTTTCTATTTCTTGGACTAATGAACATACTTCATAATGGTCTGAACAAGATTGAAAATTTTCTGAAACTTTTTGACATATATTCCCCATGCAGTATATGTTCGCTGACACCGCGATGCATGCACTATGAGAACTGACAGATAACTTTCCACGCAGTATTGATTTTACTGACACTGCGCACCAACATTTTTTGTTTTACTGACATCGCGCACCAACAATGTAATAACCAATGTCTGCTTTTGGGGGGCGATGTTTGTAAAATCAATATTGCGTGGGGGTTATATGTCAACTCTCATAGTGCAGTATGGCAATGTCAGCGAACATAAACTCGAAGGGGGTTACGTGTCGAAAGTTCTATTTTCTAGGATCTTATTAGATAGAAATATGCATTATGTTAGTATGTAAGAGATTTAGAGATCTGTGTTTCAGTTCTTCATTCAAGAAAATGCACTTTCCAACATCTCTATCATGTTTCAGGTGAATGGAGAAGGCTATAGTAGGGTTGGGAGGACCTATGCAGAAACAGCAAGCTTAGGCAACTCCCATGATACCAGACGACTGGAATCCCCATCTGCTGGGCAGGAAACCCGGAACCATCCTGAAAACGCGGGTCAGCAGGACCTAAGAAGGGGCAGGTCCAAATTGGAGAGGTGGAGACAGGATGATTGGGATGAAGACTCGTTTGGTGGGCCCTCTTCCCCAAAGGGAGGTGAAAATGAACATGTGCAGGAAGCTCGCGCTATTGGCATGGACGAGGATTCAACTTACAAATCTGATTCTGAAGGCCAACTTGTCAAGATCGGAAAAGAAGTTTACAAGCTGTAGAAACCAGAACCATGCGTGTCTGTGTCTTTTTGCTGCGTCTAAATTGTAGAAGTTGTGACATATTGTAAGAGAGTTGTACATCAACTATATATAGTACTAGCTCTCTCAAAATGCACATAGAGTTAACAGAAACTAATGCTGTCTGTCTGAATGAAGGTTGTATAAGTGTTTAACCATAGGAGGTGAAGTTATATGTTGTAAAGTCGCCTCTTGTATGATGTATCCCTATGAGGAAATCGGAATAAAGTGAATGTTAAAGTTGGTCTCTTTGTATTTTCTTGTTACCCTTTTGTGGTTCCCTCGTTACCCTCTGACGTTTATGGAGTGATGCCGCACACAGTGCCAGTATCTGATACTCAAAATGCTATTTTTCAACAAGCTTGTGGTGGTTCTATTTCAATGGAGGATCAATTCCATCTGGGTTTTGGAGAAAAATATGAATCAATTGAGACTAGGGTTTTGGAAGACCAAAGATTGAGGCACTTGTTGAAGCAGATGTGAACAAAGGTTTTGATCAAAGTGGTGTCTTGAAAGGGTTTCATGGGAGTTTTGGTGAAAGAAATGAAGCAATTGAAAGTGGGGTTTTGAGAACAGGCTTAGATGGTACTGAGAATGGCGAATTCAGTTCACAGAATCGCCTTGATGATTTAGATTTCGATACCTCCTCATTCATAGAACTTCTGGGTGGTGCTGGTGACAACATTCCAGGTAATGAAGAAAGTGATTTCTTTGGCGATGATGATACTACAGCTTTTGACCCTGCAAATTTCTACGAAATTGGGGAAATGAAAGAAAGAGAAAGAGAAAGAGAGTAGTGACAGTGATGATGATCTGAAAATCATTCTGAATCGCCATGAGAGTTCTGGGTGGAATTGTCTGAATGAGAATGGCATTAATCATGGAAAGGACTTGTGCCCCAGTGAAGCCATTGAAGGACACAGAGCTGCAAGGTCAGGATTTATCTGATGGAGAACTCAAACAACAAGGTGATGATGAAGAAAAGGAGAGTGCTAAACTAGGTGATGCGCGAGAGATAACCATTCAATCTCAAGATCATTCACGCCGCCCTGAGGTCAGTTTCTTAATGGGCCTTCTAATCATTATTTCATTTGGTATGAATCATTTAGAGATTACTCACTTGAGTTTCGAAAGTAGTTTATATGGGTTTTGAAATATCATGCATTGATAAAAGTTGGGACTGTAGGAAGTTTCGCACTCTAACAGAAAATTAAAAAGATAAATTTCATCCGGACGTGCATGAGCTTCGAATCCGACAAAGGAATTCCTTTAACCTTGGGATTTTGTCGAGGAAAAGGAAAGAAACCAGTCGCCGCAAAAATAGCGAATAACTTCGCATCCGACAAGGGAATTCCTTTAACCTTCATCAGCAACTAATTCTGTACTGAAAAGGAATAGGATAAGGAAATTAGACTTTTTAGTTAAGTGGATATTCTGAACCACTCGCCGCAAAAAAATAGCATGAGTACAAAGAGATTAACTTCGCATCCGACAAAGGAAGTCCTTTAACCTTTATCTACAGCTGATTCTGTATGGAAAATGAATACGATAAGAAAATTCAGACTTTTAGTTAAGTGGATACTCAGAATCACTCGCCGAAAAAAATAGCTTGAGTACAAGGAGACTAACTTCGCATCCGACAAAGGAATTCCTTTAATCATATACAACTAAGTGTGTACGGGAAAGGAATAGGATAAGAAAAGTTAGACTTTTAGCTGACAACACTTGACTTTGGATATCGCTTTCATTACCTTTACCCCTGTGAAAGATATCCACGTCGAAGAAAATCACATTACTTAGGCTTTCTTTTATACTGAAGTGTCGTTTAACATATACAGAAACCGGCAAAGTTTGTTGAACAGTTGAACTTCAAACAACATCCGTTAAGGATAACTACCGACTTGGAAATATCACAATAATATAGGGGCATTTTTGTTGAACTGTTCTTTTACATGCTAATACAAGGATTTTGACTTTCTGTGGCTCCAGGATAAGAATCACCTCTGATCCATACTGGATAACTGATCTCACATGTATTTTTTTTCATTTTTTTTTTTTTTTTTTTTTTCATTTTTCATGCCTGTATCTTTACATCCTATTGATCTCATATATAGGTATAGAAGTACTAGAACCAAACAAGAAGGAAGGAAACCTAATTAATATATTTAGTCATTCTCCAAAGTAAAGGCAGTATCAAATCTACAAGTATACAAAAATGTGCATGCACATTTGCTCAAAAAAAAAAAAAAAAAAGTGCATGCACACATGAATCTCTGGGGAAGAAGCAATTGGTTAACGCTGAAGTGCCGATCAATAAGATCAAAAACAGCAGCCTAGTCAAATTGGCCGACTAGGAAAAGAAGCGAATATTGTTAGTGAAAAATCTCCAAAATAGGGATGATATGTAGAAATAAGATACTGCAGGCAAAAGATGATTATTATTTTACCTAGATGTAACTTTAAGGCTTCAAGCCCAATGGTGTAGCTTGGTGAACCTTCATCTTTTAATCTTGTATGAGAAGTAATATGACTTAAAAGCCAATGGGGGTAGCTAAGTATATCATGCTATTTTTATGTGTCCTCATGATTACTTTGATTTTTTCTCTGATTCATGCAGCTTAATTCACACCAAAGAAGATGCTATGTTTCTCCTGTGCGGATAGTGATCACTTTGCATGCATAATATTTACCCCGACTTCCGTTATTTTTTTATTTCTCTAAAAAAAATTCATATTTATATAAAATTTACAAAGTTGTGGGCCATAATATAATAAATATAAATACAACACATCTTATTTAAAATGTGTTCCCCACAACGCTGTACCTTATTATACATATAGATTTACTATGTTTGATTATTTCTAGTGTCAGGCAGCAGTTAGGAAATCCATACCTGAAAGATCCACCGGTGGTGTTGCTGCCGCTCAGTCTCGCAACAATTCAATTGTAAATGTGAGGGGTGGTGGTGAAATTGGCAAAGATAACTCACAACATTGTGGAACTAAGTCTAGCGGTTCAGCACAGACAGTTTCTCCCTCTGGTCCTGGAGGATCATCGGCATGGGGATACAATTCTTCAAAATTTTCTCCTGGTGCCAGAACGGACTTCAGGCTTCCACCGAACATGTAAACTCCTTATATTTCTACTTGCCTGACTAATTTGCTTTCTATGTATGAACGTTTTTCTTAAGGTAGTATAATATCAGACTTAAGTGGCATGCTTAATACTTTCGGAAATGCTTACAGATGCTCTTATAATTCCTCTATTCAAGGATTTAACTTGGTAAGAAGTTCGGTAATGTTGTTCTCGTACCTAAAAGGTTTTCAAAAATAACTCTTTTGGCTAAGGCAAGCACCCTTTTCAAAAGAATCTTGTTTCAAATTAGTTCTATTCGGAAAGAATCTGAAGGTTTGTACTTAATTGAGTACTAAAATTACTGTGAATTTTTAAACTAAGTGCACTGGTGATTTTACAGGATTCACATGGAAAATGTTAGTTTCTTAGATAGCATATGAATTATGTATCTTGAGAAATTAAGTACATAATATATCCTAATTATTTAGACTCAAAAATGTTCAACCGGTGGTTTAAAGAGTCAGAATTCAGGATAGGTTCATTATATCAGGAATTTTGTAAAACGGCAACCTGTACTTCCATTAATTACATAGTTTTTGCAATACTATTGTATGATTGTCATATGTGGTTACATGTATGCCTGTCAATATCCGACCCGACACGAACCTAACACGAATTAGCGGGTTTGGGTCGACACGAAATTGCAACGGATCAAAAACGGGTCAACCCAAAACTAACACATGAATAAAGGGGTAGGGTTTGTTTCGACCCGCGGAGCCCGAAAATGACCCGCTTCACAATAACGCCCCTCTTTTTCGTCGTTAGTAATTCTCTTAAAAAACACAGGCATAATCCTGATTTTAGCTGGGTCGACACGATAACCCGACAGGAACCCGACACAAAGTCCGTTAGTCTACCGATGTGCTTATGGCATGGATATCAAGAAATTTATAGATTATCTTGTACGGTATTGCAATGGTGTCTATTTGCATTTAAGAAGAATGCAAGCAAAGTCAGAGCTCATTGACAGACACTGTTTAGTCGTGTCATTAAAACACGACCACATCACGAGTTCTGTCTTTTTATTCGTAGTTCAGAAACGGTTGAGTTAGGTTACTCGTTGACTACTTTGTGTTTGAGTATGTTCAATGAAGTCAACGTCTTTTGAACGGTTCATCAAGACCAACATTGATGATTTCTTTGATCATTTTTAGAAAGATATTCAACACAAACATTGACTATTTTGATGTAGTATAATTTTCATAGATGTTGCAATACTATTGTAGTATGATTTTCTTATCTGGTTACATGTAGGCCAATATCCGACCCGACACGAATTCGACACGAAATTAGCGGGAACGGGTCGACCCAAAAATGACACGGAATAAATGAGCCGGGTTAGTTTCAGCCTGAAAACGACCCGTTTCAACCCGCCTAACACAACAATACCCGTCTTTTTCACCGTTAGTAATTCTCTCAGGAAAACACAGGCAAAATAATCCTAATAATATATGGGTCAACACGAAGTCCATTAGTCTACCGATGTGCTTATGGCATGGGTATTGATCAATTTATAGATTATCTCGTATGATATTGCAACGGTTTACTACATTCATTTAAGACGAATGCAAGCAAAGTCAGAGCTAATTGACAGGCACTGAAAAAACCGTTAGTCGTGTCAAAAACCTTTAGTCGTGTCATTAAAACTTGACCACGTCACGAATTCTGTCTTCTTATTCTTAGTTCAGAAACAGTTGATGATCTAGTTCACTCGTTGACTACTTTATGTCGAGTATGTTAATTTTTTCGGGACTAGTAATTGAATTTCAAGTATGAACCTGGGCGGCAACCAGGCTTGGGAGAAAATTCCGTCAATCTTTTTTTTTGTCCTACGAAGTTAACGTCTTTTGAACGGTTCGTCAAGACCAACATTGATGATTTCTTGTTCCTTTTCAGGAAAATATTCAACACCAACATTGATGATTTTGACGTGAAACCATGGAGACACTCGGGTGCAGTTTTGTCAGATTACTTCAACTTTAACATGGATGAATTGCAGTGGAAAAATTATTGTGGGCAAATGGCAAGTTTCTTCCTCTCGCCATATGTTTCTTCATAAAACCTAAAGCTTCTTATATTTTTCCTTTCAACTCTGCCTGGAAAAATCTATGCAGGAAATTAGAAGGAATGGTTATGCAAGTGAGCCAAGAAAACAGGTAACTTCAAGCTATTTTCAAGGTCATTCGATTTGTGTGGTTTGTTCACATTTTCCTAACGTCATTGACTCTCTATTGCCTTGGAATTAGCAATTTGGACGAGCGATACAAGTGCAAGGGTGTTGATGAGCGGTTACCCTCCAAAGATGCTAAGCAGCCTCGGCTTAGCGATTCAGGAGTAATTATCGAGGTTACCAAATCTATCCTTCTTCATTCCTGGTAATTACGATCTTTCCGAATGTGAGTTCAGTAAACTAAAATGAAATTTTCTGCCAAACAGATTGTTGCTCAAGAACCTGCGAAGGATTCAAAAGTTGTCTCTCAGGCGGGGGCACGAGTACTGCGCTGTCCACTAAAGTGCACAAGAATATCCATGGAGATCAGATTTAGCCCTTCCCCCTCGATTCAACCACTGAATTTGACCAGATCAGATCAGAAAGGTATGAGATAATTTGGTTAATTTTTTACATATTTATGCATAGAATTTGGAGTTGGAAATATGAAGAGTAACTCTCCTTTTCACTGTGCCTTTGGAGAGAAATAAGCAAGAAGTGTATCAAATACCAATTAAGATATGATGTTAATCTATAAATGTGACTTCTACCCTCGGCATTCTGAGGTATAGTGATTATTTATACCTTTTTTGCTTTTAGGAAAACACAAAGCAATGGATCCACATAAGAGGGGGAAATCGTGTCTGATACACCAGATGAAGAAAGCTTAACTCATTCAGTTGAAAATCCGAGGAAAATCTCCCAATTCGAGCCACCAACTAACTATGCTTCTGAAGGAGAAAATTTCGGCTGGTCAGTTCAAAATCCCAGAAAATACAAAGAAAACTTACCAGAAAGGAGAACACGAGGTGGAAGTAGCCATGCTAGAGAAGTTACATCACGAGGAAACTGCACGCAGTTTGATAAATCAAGGCACCATCATAAGAGAAACTTCAGTGTCAGAGAGGAAAATAACAGGGACTTTTGCTTTCCTCGTGGCGATTGGGATGAAGACTCATTTGGTGGGCCGTCTTCCCCAAAGGGAGCTGGAAATGAACATTGCAGGAAGCTCGTGCTATTGGCGTGGACGAGGATTCAACTAACAAATCTGATTCTGAAGGCCAACTTGTCAAGATCGGAGAAGAAGTTTACAAGTTGTAGAAACCAAAACCATGCGTGTGACATATGTAAGAGAGTTGTCCATCAACTATATAGTACTAACTCTCTCAAAATGCAAATAGAGTTAACATAAACTAACCTGTGTGTCTGAATGAAGATGTGCAAGTGTGTAACCATAGAAGGTGAAGTTATATGTTGTAAACTCACATCTTGTATCCCTATGAAGATATCGGAATAAAGTGAATGTTTAAGTTGATCTCTTTATGTTTCCCTCGTTATCCTCTTACATTTCTGGAGTGATGCTGCACATAGTGCCATTATGTCCGAGCTATTTTGCAGTACGTTACCAACTAAAAAGTCAAAATTCAGAAAAAAAATATAATTGGTGCTGAAATATCCAATACATGCTTGAGTTAGTAGGGTAGACCTTAGAAATGGAAAGCCTTGAAAGATACTGGTGGAGGGGTGGTATTCCTTAGAGCTGTCAGTTCGGTTCACGGTAACCGGGCCCGGACCGGAAAGCAGTGAACCGCCGGTTACGGTTTCTGTTTCGGTTGCGGTTAATTGGTAATCTGTTTCGGTTAACTTGTCAATGTGTTTTCCCGGAACCTCTAACCGGCCTGGCCCATGTAACCTTAACCGCCTAAACTGGTTCGGTTCGGGCCGGTTAGAAACCGCTACTTTTTTATATTAGTTTTATTATATATTTTTATATTATATATATACTAACATTATAACTCGTTGGGAAAGTTATACGGGCCGGTTAAAAACTCGTCGGTTAACTATACATGCTAGTTAACCGAGCGGTTAACCGCGGTTCATTTATATGGGCCGGTTAACCACTAGTTATGGGCCTTTTTGGGTTCGGTCACGGACCCAGTTAATATCAGACCGTGAATCCAAGAAACCCGAAGAACAATCTGATTCATGTTATTGGTATCAAATTAGGATTGATCGTGAATAGTGTGGTGTAATTTTGTTAGTTGGCTAAGGGTTAAATACAAGTTCTTCTTTGGTTGTTCTTTATTGGGTTGGATGGTGGGTTGTGATGGAGGGTGTTGAATTATGCTCAGTTGGTGTTGATGGTAAGAAGAACACCAAGAACAATGAATATCAAGAACATCAAGAACAAGGGCAAAAATACAATTTCTTCGTGTGGTTATTCATGGTGTTCTTCGTGTTCATGTGCTTAATATCAAATTCTACTTCTCAAATTAAGATTGTTGGTGAAAGGTGTAATTTTCTTAATTGATTAAGGGTATATTAGACTGTTAATCAAATTAGTGGCAGAATAGTAATAAAACTAAAAAAAAAACTTTATGTACTGAACATGACAGAGGGGTGCTTTTTGTCCTAAAATTTTCTGTTAGAAGGGACCAAAGTGCCATTATCCAAACAGCTGGGGGTATTTATATTTAACTCATACCCATGGGGTGAAAATTGTCTTTTACCCAAAAAATTATAATCATGGAACTTTTAAGGGTGAAAGACACTCTCATCCCTTCTAGTTTGATTAAAGGACATTTTCAGCACCTTGTAGTTTAGAAATTGAAACGTTTACCCCATCAGTGTGCGGAACTTCAAGACACTCTCATTTGGGTAAAACCCCGAATGGGGCTAGGGTTTTTATGGGTGACGACGAATTTGAAGTGGGTTTTGAGGGAATCGGGGGTTTGGGTTTGAATGATGATGTGGGTTTGAAGAAGAAGAGCCAGTACAAAGAAATGTGGTGGTTCGCCTTCAAAGGAAGACCAATTCCATCTGGGTTTTGGAGGTGAACAAGGCTCTGATCAATGTGTTGGCTTGAAAGGGTTCCATGAGAGTTATGGTGGAAGATATGAAGCAATTGAAAGTGGGGGTTTGGGAACAGGCTTAGAGCTTTTGAGTGGTGCTGGTTGTTGTGGAAAATCAACTAAAAGCAAACAATTTCAGAATATGGTTAGTAAAAAAAAAAATGAATGAAAAACTCAAAAATAAAATAGAGAAGACTAGTAAAAGAGATAGAAAAACTTATCGAATTGTAGGAGAAGAGGAGATTGACGGTGTAGGCTAAGGCGGTCGAGGACCTATCTTTAGGATAGTAATTTCCCCCACTATACGGTGCAAAATGGGATACACGGAAATTCCACCCACCGATACAATGCCTACCACGGTGGAGAAGAAGCAAGATTGCACTTCTTGTCATCTCCTAAATTAGAACCCAACCCGGACATGTAAAGAGAGAGACACAAATCTAAAATCATAATTTGACACAAAAGACATACTTGTATTTATAGGAATCAAGGGGTGCTTGAAACACCTTTTAGGAAAAGACACTATGAAAAAACACAATTGTTGTAAAAGTTACAACTATTTGAAACAACACAACTTTTGTAGAAAAGTCATAATTTAAATTTAAACACAAAAAATAGTATTTTGCAATTTTTATACAACAATCCCCCACTAAAAATTCGCAAAATACTCTACTCGAACGAAAAACGACGCGAAGAAAATAAAGTTGGGTATAGTACCACGTATCGCCAACGGTGGACTGGGCCTTGAACCGTGGTTTGAATAGAGACTTATATCCGTGAGGATAATAAGAAACTATTCACGTAGGTACCGGGTTCTAATTCTTCAAGAGGCAGCGCTTTATTAATGAGCCTTGCGCTGAATCGTCTTAGCAAGTACTCTCGGGGTCTTACCGGTAACCCCTAGAAAGCGGCCCTCACTTTCTTACTTGCAAAGGCAGACTCATCGAGAGCGTCCACAACCGCATAAATCGCTCCACCATAAAGGCTATGAGTTCTGTTAAGGACGTTGCGTCCAACCTACTTGTATATTTGTGGATAAACAGTGCATTAGTCAGATACGGGACTTTGAAGGAATAGCATTCATTTCTTAGTAAGAAGCTTGTACCCCCACTATTCCTTAAATAAGGCAATGCACTGGGAATGTAGTCACACACTAACATTCCGTGGGTAGTCTTTTAATTGAATTGCCCTTGAACCTCGATGCATGTGATTTTCGGTAATGACCGACATCATCATGATGAGGTAGGTTTCAATTTAGACACCTCTATTGATCGGTAATAGTCCCATACCTCCCGTGACTTTTATATCTTCAACCTAATAACATTAAGTTGATACTTCGCTCTTTACCTCAATTGTCATGACAATTTGTCGCGAACAAAACTTCCCATTTTAATGGGAATATCTCATGCATAGAACACATGTTAACAACATTATATAATAATAATCAACATTCCACCATTGAAGAAAATGACAATCGTCTTTGCATTTCTCCTGAATATACGAATTTGTAATTGCTCCTTCATCTTCTACCGTGTAGTAGACTGCTGACTCATTGTCATATTTTTCTATCCACGATTGAAACTGTATTTGATAACTCTTGTGATCTATGATAAATAGCTGCAAAAATTAAAGCACTACCCAAAATAAAATTAACAAGTAATAATTGTTCTACACAAAGCATTTATCTTTCTCCCACATTATTGAAAGGAAAACTGGATTCACATAATTATCATCGAACTCAGGGATTGTATTTTCAATAACACACTAGAATTTTGCTTCAGTGTTTCATGAATCTCACAAAACAAACCGTTCCACACCCTTTCGTCTCATGAAAAACTGCCTACACACGGTGGCCTCAAAAAATTCAATGTCCAAATTATCAAATAAAAGTTTCACGCACGTGAAAATCACAAAACGTTGATATATTTACAAAATTTAAATTTTCTAAGAATGAGGATACTATAATTGGTTTCAGAGGTGTGTAACTTCATGACACGAACATGAGAGGGCCACTGGTGGCTATGTTTATGTGATTATCCCGCTTCTGTTGGTGATCCAACATGATCTATCCTCTGATTGTACTTATTAATAATCAAGAATATTCTAGAAAATAAAAACATAGCCATACATGGCTTTACCAGATTCGAAAGAAACCAAGAGACATTAATGTTTGAAAGATAACACTGGTCAAGAACTTTTGACAAACTCCGTAATAGGATGGGCACACGCCACACAGAAAGGAACTGAATGAGAAAAATTAAAGACGCATTCAACCAGAAATACATTTTTAGCGATTAGATGAAAGAACTCTGTTTTTCCAACTTCTATCTATCACGGAATTAAATTTTATCACTTATGTATAAAGCATGGCATTCAAACACAGAATCACAACATATGAAAAATTCAAAGTTGATGAACTTATCTGCTGGTAGTTGTCCTGTATATCGTATCAGAACTTTTTATTGATGAAGGTGAGTATCCCGTTTTGCCGCCTCCATTGACATCCAAACTTCTCGAGATGAGTGCTCCATCCCACACATGAGACCCAGATGTGCCTTAAGAGGCCAACACGCAAGAGGCACTTCCATGAACAATCAGTTTCACAACTCCTAGGCGTGAAACTGACTTTTCCTTCTAGATTATTTGACTCAAAATTTACATGTACTGCGGATGGACCCCGGTGTGTTCTATCGTATGGAACTCGTGCGTCCATGATTAATTCCACAAATGAAAATGAGAATTTACTTTGCTTGTGCTTATCCGTGCATCTTCCAAATGTGAACCCCAATTGTGAAGAACTTGATTTTTCTTGTCCACAAATGATAAACTTCATCACAATTTTCTGAAATTGTAACATACACAAAAGAGAGATGATTACTATCCTAAAATTGTTGTGGAAAATCAACTAAAAGCAAACAATTTCAGAATATGGTTAGTAAAAAAAAAAATGAATGAAAAACTCAAAAATAAAATAGAGAAGACTAGTAAAAGAGATAGAAAAACTTATCGAATTGTAGGAGAAGAGGAGATTGACGGTGTAGGCTAAGGCGGTCGAGGACCTATCTTTAGGATAGTAATTTCCCCCACTATACGGTGCAAAATGGGATACACGGAAATTCCACCCACCGATACAATGCCTACCACGGTGGAGAAGAAGCAAGATTGCACTTCTTGTCATCTCCTAAATTAGAACCCAACCCGGACATGTAAAGAGAGAGACACAAATCTAAAATCATAATTTGACACAAAAGACATACTTGTATTTATAGGAATCAAGGGGTGCTTGAAACACCTTTTAGGAAAAGACACTATGAAAAAACACAATTGTTGTAAAAGTTACAACTATTTGAAACAACACAACTTTTGTAGAAAAGTCATAATTTAAATTTAAACACAAAAAATAGTATTTTGCAATTTTTATACAACACTGGTGACAACATTGCTGGGAATGAATAAAGTGATTTCTATGGTGATGATGAGAATGGCATTAATCATGGGAAGGAGTTGCGCCCAATTGAAGCCAATGAAGGACACAAAGAGCTGCAATGTGAGGATTTATCTGATGGAGAAGACAAACAACAAGGTGACAAAGGAAAGGAGAGTGCAAAACTGGGTGATGCGTGGTAGATGACCATTCAACCTCAAGATCATTCACGCCGCCTTGAGGTCAGTTTCTTAATGGGCCTTCTGATCATTATTTCATTTGGTATGAATCATTTGGAGATTCCTTACTTGGGTTTTAAAAATACTTTACATGGTTTGATATCATATCCCTTGATAAATGTTGGGACTGTAGGAAGTTTTGCTCTGTAACAGATTTAAAAAGATCTATTTCATTGTGACGTGCATGACCCTCAATCCGACAGGAATTCCTTTAACATTGGGATTTTGAGGAGGAAAAGGGAAAGAAACCAATCACCACAAAAACAGCATGACAACAAGCGAATAACTACGCATCCGACAAGGGAATTCCTTTAACCTTCATCAGCAGCTAATTCTGTACTGAAAAGGAATAGGACAAGGAAATTAGACTTTTAGTTAAGTGGATATTCTGAACCACTCGCTGCAAAAGATAACATGAGTACAGAGAGACTAACTTCGCATCCGACAAAGGAATTCCTTTAACCTTCATCAGCAGCTAATTCTGTACTGAAAAGGAACAGGATAAGGAAATTAGACTTTTAGTTAAGTGGATATTCTGAATCACTCGCTGAAAAAGGTCAGATTATATCAAAATCCCACGTTTCCTTGCTTGTTAGTCTTCAAAATAGCATACTTGCCCCAGAAGGAAATGTTGTCTCCCTCGTTGTAGTCGTGCGACTTTGCCTTGTAGTTGCACGACTTGCTCTGTGATCGTGCGAGCAACAGTGAGCTGTTCTGTGATTGTGCGGCGACATCTTGTGAAATTTGGCGAAGTAAATGTGATCGTGCGACTAGTGGGCGTGATCGCACGACTTGCCATGTGATCATCACTCTTCTTCTCTCCTTCCTTTGCCTTCCTTAGCTTCTTGTGAGCTCCCCGAGCTTTCGAAGTTCATTCCATGCTCCGTCCTGATCCTCAAGCGTCCGGTTCCTGTCATATACAACATGAAACACTAAACCCAAGATAATATCTAACAAATTAATTAAATCAATGCATAAAGCACATGGAATCTACCGTCATGCTTATGGAACTGACATTATCAAATAAAGAGCAAATAATCCCGGATCAACGTTAAAATCACCCCATAACCTCCCAAATCGGTAGGAAATACTGTCAATATATAATTCCTAAAAGGAGTTATCACCCTGCCATTGTGACACAATGAAGTTCACGGGAGTCAGGATCATGTCCATATGGATGACGTCTAGCTCCTCGTTTGCGGGTGGATATACCTTTTTGAATTTTTCCACCGAGAGATAATGGTGGATCGTCGTTGGCATGGACATGGGCCATGTCGATCGGTGTTGGGGGTATGGGAACCTGTGCCGTTCGAACCTCCGTGCATATTCATTTGGGGTTGGTTGTGGTTTAGAAGACGCGGTCAGACTCAGGGGTTGACCTGCATCCTGTTCGGAAGTGGACTTGTGATCATTGGGATTCTTGTGGCATCTGGTGGCCACTCAGAGTTGAATCGCGTTGAAATCACCAAGGATGCACCGAGGACTCCTCGATAGTGGCTGGATCCGTTCCAACAAATCCCCAGAGTTACTTCTCTATTTCGTTCGTGGGTCACCATAGAACTTACTGAGCAGCCAGTCTTTCATTCCTGGATCATTGCATACCTACTCGTTGATGTGAAAACAAGAATAAGACTCAATAAAAACTTTTAACATTTTCTTAGCACAGTAGGGAGATTGCCCCACTACGGCCTATGCTACCAACGAGTAAACCATTTCGAAATCTCAAACGCTTTTGTATACCCTCCATCATGCTTGAGCATAGTCTTGTTTCAATCAAAAAGACTATGTTGGGAGCTAGATTACACACTTCGTTGCGAAGATTTAGGAACGTGCTGGGGTTCCGAAGCCCCTGTACGTTCCAACTGAGGAGAACCATTGCCCTAGGCAGGGCTGCTTTGCAACCCTCGCCTCTCCTGAGCTTATTTGGGCACCCAATGTAGGAATACTCGAGCTAGATGAACTTGTTCTTCTTCCATGCGTACTAAGCACCGCTTCCTTCGCTTTAGTTGGTGGGCTGAACTGAGTGGTAGATCCGTTCCTCTTAGGATATATCGCCATATTTCTGTAGAGAATAGGGGTCGATTGAGCATTGAGCCTTGCTTGATCTTTCAAGTTACCTTTCTTCAATTGGCTAGTTAGGCCCGCCTTGGTTGCAGTCTGCTCCTCACTATCTTCGCCCATTATTACCTTCTTACTGTTGTTCTTTGTCTCATCTGCATCCATAGTCAGAGCTGCCATCACTGGCTGTCCAGAGTTCTCCACTGCCACAACTACGAGGTTACTAAGTGAAACCATCCCCTCCATTGCCTCAAATCCCCCACCTTGTTCCACATCCATCACGTTATCAACAATCGTCATACCACTCTTTTGTCCAGAGTTACATTCTTCTTCCATCTTGTCATCTGAGGACTCCTGAACGTCCAAATTTAGCGGGTTTGCTTCCCCCAATATGTTTCTCCGCCAACCCTGGCGGCTCGTAGTTGCTCAGATTCCTTGTTCTCTTTGGGGTCTGATAAAGGAGTCAATCCCCATAACCTTCATCTACCTCGTTTTTACAGTCTTCGGCCACTTCCGTACACTGAGGAGAGTCTTGCATAATACGACCACACCAGCAATAGACATTAGGTATCCTCTCATACCTAAGACGATTCACATCTGCTCATTCCATGCTTGGATATGCACCTCTCTTGGCAAAGGTTTGGAAACTGGAAGCTTTGCCCTCACCCTCACATAATTGGCACCATCTTCACCATGGATCTTACTATCAGCGCATACCACATCCCTGATACCACCAATCACCATTCACCCTGATTCCTCATTCATAAGATGAGCGGTAGATTGAGGCATTGTATCCACAGTCCACACCCCAAAGGATACAATGAGTCTCAGCAACTACGAGCCGCCAGGACTGAAAGGTGTTTCTCATGCTCCTCACGTTTATTGGTTCTTCCGAGACAAAGTCGACTTCGAGGTCTTTATTTGACTACATCACATCTAAAATGTGATTTGTTTGAACAAATTACAAAATATGGGATAAATATCGTATTTCAACAAGCCAGGACTGAAAAAAAAAATCTCTAAAGTGAATATTGGAGAATCTACTGAGTTCAGATGAAATTAAAATCTGCTTTCAAAAAATATGAAGAAACGGCATTAATTTTTTTTGCATGTTATAAACTCAAAATGGGATTAAAAGTCCCTAACCAAATATGCACTAAACTATTGAGGAGGGTAGTTGCTGTATCCAAGACATCTCTCTCCTTTTAACTTGCATCTTACTACTCCGGGCGTCTCAAAACATGTCTCGTGTCGACTTCTCAGAAGAATTATCATTTTGACTTTTTAATGTAGTTTAAAGTGACAATTTTACTTGTAATACGAGACAGAAAATTATCATGATGTAATAATAAGACAACGCTTTGATAAAAAAACAATAATAATAAGACAACACTACAATAATATGAAAATTAAGATCATTAGTACCATTTTATAAGTGAAATTATCGTCTTAAATACGTAAAATAAATCAACATGACAAATATTTTGAATGAAGCCTTATTCATTACTATATTTATTCAAACAAGTCCTGCATGCATGAGCACGGCATGTGAGAGAGAGTGCAGTCTCGACAAATGATTTTAATGATTATATTCTGTCTTGAAATACCAATGTTTACTTTGCCAAAAAGATTTCCAGAGAACACTCAAAATGTTGTCTGTGGAGGGGATATGTTCAAAGAAACCATCTTTCATGTGCATTAGGTGACCAATAAGGTTTCTGTAATTAGATATGCAGTATGTGTACAAATATTCCAGAATACCACATTTAAAAGCTTTAGTTAGAATACCTCTGTGATAAGCAAACACGGAAAAATGAAGAGTGAAAAAAATGAAGGCACTCATCATCATCAGTATCAATTGACATAAATAAACAAGTGGGGAATGCATGTATTAGTGTGAAGTTCTATTTATAGAGTAGAAAGTAGAGACACACACATATGTGAATTGTGAAATATAATTTAGAAAGAATTATTGCTCTCTTCATATTATGACCATGGAATAGGTCAATCACAAGTCTTTGTTGCTTTTGCGTTTAATGTTACATATTTGCATGTTGTGATTTTGTATCAAATTTGAGATTAATTAGCATAAGACAATTTTTGTGTGACAAAGATATCTCTTTCCAATGAAGCAAATTAATCATTTGAATTTCCGACCAGGGCATAACTGACATGCAAAAATGTCTAGTTTGGGAGGAGTTTATATATAAGTTTTGACATTTGGGCTCTAATAACTTTTTTTTAGGAAAAAATTTGATTTCATTAAACTTTGGTACTCAGACCCCAAAGATCAATGGAAAATACATCGTTCGCCCAAACTGGCACTTGAGAATAATACGACGTGTACTCTTCGTTTGAGCCCTTCTCCGCGAAATGATGTGTTAAAATTTTGTCATCTCGACTCACAAGAGAGATTGTCACCGCCTGAAACATAGAAATCAACAGGTAACAAGCTTCTACTATTCTTCTCATGTCAAACAGAGCCTCTCTAACCCGCATCTTACCATGAAAACGATCTTTTTTTTTTCAAATGCATCGCCGCCAAGCTATACGTCTGTAACTCAATGGAAGCAAGCCCGAGTTCCTTGGCCATCATCAACCCGGTTTCCATTGCAGCCAGCTCCCTCCTGAGCTAAAACCTCCTCTGAGTCATAAAGCAAGCTACACAAATTAACCTCTTGGTACCAAGCTATGTAGTCCAGTCCATAGTTCACAACATCCAGTGGGGTTTTCGCCGTGTTGCTGAACCTTTTTTCATTTCTGTTTCGCCACAAGGACCAAACAGGCCGTAAAAATTGCTCACAATAATGGTTTGAAAGATTTGTGAAAATGTGGATAATTAGATCACGAAATTTTCCTCTCCAAGCAGACACAAATTCGAGCCCCTTAATAGCTTCCCAAGCTTGCTTAGCAAATGAACAATGCAAGAATCACGGAGTACTGGACCTGCGTGATTTCATTAAGAATCTCGGTAGTGCTGGTCCTAAAGATCTATCTAACAAGATTGTCAGGATTTCTTAAGAATCGCTAAATCTGTGTTGCTCTAATAACTTTTGATAACTATAAGTGCAAAACTAATTGATCTTATTCATAAAGGTACAAGATAATGTTTATTCAATAAAGAAT
This sequence comes from Linanthus parryae, assembly GCA_023055425.1. Lineage (NCBI taxonomy): Eukaryota > Viridiplantae > Streptophyta > Magnoliopsida > Ericales > Polemoniaceae > Linanthus > Linanthus parryae. Next base: position 133,704,060 of record JALGPY010000001.1, read on the forward strand.
TGGAAGGTAGGCAAGCTCAGCATCCTGAGCCTAGGGTACTGCCCAGTGGCGGAGCCAGGATTTCTTCGAAGGGGGGGGGGGGGGGGGGCACAATTCGACTGCAATAATTTGTACTCTTATATATTATAAATAGACATTATGTATCTAAGTCAACATAAAAAGTCTTCTTGCTCAGTTGGTAAAGTACTCACTTATGCACATCGTCCACCAGGGTTCGAGCCCCTGGGAGTGTTTTAATTTTCTTGTTTTTCCGATTTTTTTGGAAAAAAATTGAAAAACTAGCATTGTGAGAGTCGAACCCACGACCCCAAGAAACTAAGATAAGTGATTTACCAGCTACGCTGGGGCACAATTACGTTAACAGGGGGGGCACTATATTTTTTTATACAAACACAGTTCAATTATTTTTTACAAATTAAGGATTATCGAGTGTTTTCGGAAAATTTTAGGGGGGGGCACGTGCCAACCCCCCCCCCCCCCCCCCCCCCGTGCCCCTACATGGCTCCGCCCCTGGTACTGCCGTATTGGTGTCACCATACGTAAAGGGACATTAGTTATGGAAGCTATAGTCCCCACCGAACTTTTCAATTTTTGCGTTTTTTTTTATTTATACTGTTTGGTATTTGTGACTTAGTCCCACAAATACACTATAGTCTTCACTGAATTTTGTAAAATTCATGATATAGTATTGTTTTATATATTTTTTTATTTTAGCTCGTATTGTGAATTTTTTTTGGATCCGCCCCTTGTGCTTCTTCTATTCTAGATTATAAGTTCGCTCAGCACAAGATTCACCGACATCGTATTTCCTGACTCATAAGCTTTTCGATCGTAGCTATAAGGCTCTTTTATATTTGGAGATCGCGTATATATTTCTTTATTTGTGTAGCAGTTTATACATGTTACTTAATTTTCAGTAGGAAAATTGCTCTTTCTGCACATTTTTTATCCGACGATGACTGACACCCTCATTATTTAGACTATAATCGGTTACACTTGATAAATGAAAAACTCAATTTTATCAGAAGCGAAACATTTCTTGTACTGAATTTCGACTGACCAACTATCATCAAACACACGAACATGAATAAAGTATATCTTACAAAAGGTATTAATAGTCTTCTAACTGTGATCTACTAACTATCAACTGTGCATGTCTCATCGTTCAAATAAAGAGAAAGCAGCCGAGCTGAAAATTTAAATCATTTTTGTCTTACTGTCTACAAACATTTATTACCCGACAACTATTTTAGCAAGTAGTTAAAAATTCCGAAAGCGCAATGAATTAAAGGGTGATTAGTTAATGAAGAGCCTCCTAGTCCTAGAAAAACCCAAAAAAATGGTTTTTTGTTGTAGAAAAATGAAAATAGTACTAAATCTTGAAACGTTCGTTTATTACATGCATTACTTATGACCCTCTGTAACTCTCTTGCCATTACCGTTGTCCTCCCGCCATGAGAGAGTGAAGAAGAAGAAGAAATTTTTCATGAACTCCTCCTCCTCCTTCTTCTCTTCCTCGGTTCGATCTCCATGTTCCTCTCTTTCTCTCTCTAGATAAACCCACAAAAATCTAGCTTTCTCTTCTAAAAGTGCAACCTTTCTCTGTGTTCCCCTGTTTTTTATTCTCTCATGGAAGAACACATTGACGACGCGTTCGGAGAGCATTACGCAGACGTCTTAGAGCGATTTCCTTCTTATTCTCCTCCTCATCCTCCAAATAAACCCATTGCAATTTCATATTCTTCTGCAAAATACCCACTTGCAGAAGATGACCCTCCAATCGAGTATGAGCAATCGTTGTTGTTCGGGTCCAGCGCCAACAACGCCCAAGTCTCTGATGATTGTGGCATTCCGGCTACTCCCGATTTTGGTCCGGGATTCTACTCTGACGAAGGTCCGGAGTCAAACGATGATGATAATGATGATGAAAAAGCAGAAATGGGTGACGATGAACAAATGGGATTTAGGGGTTTGGACGATCGGGAACTGGGTAAAACCCCAAATGGGGCTAGGGTTTTGATGGGCGACGATGGATTTGATGTGGGTTTTGAGGAAATTGGGGGTTTGGGTTTGAATGATGATGGGGGTTTGAAGAAGAGTGGTGAAGAAGAGCCAGTAGCTGATACTCAAATTGCTAATATTCAACAAGCTTGTGGTGGTTTGCCTTCAAAGGAGGATCAATTCCATCTGGGTTTTGGAGAAAAATATGAAGCATTTGAGACTATGGCTTTGGATGAGGTCAAGGGTTCTGATCAAAGTGGTGTCTTGAAAGGGTTTCATGAGAGTTATGGTGAAAGAGATGAAGCAATTGAAAGTGGGGTTTTGAGAACAGGCTTAGATTGTACTGGGAATGGCGATTTCAGTTCCCAGAATCGTCTTGATGATCTAGATTTCGATCCCTCATTCATAGAGCTTCTGAGTGGTGCTAGTGACAACATTCCATGGAATGAAGAAAGTGATTTCTATGGTGATGATACTACAGCTTTTGATCCTGCAAATTTCTATGGAATTGGGGAAATGAAAGAAAGAGAAAAAGATAGCAACAATGATGATGATCTGAAAATCGTTCTGAATGGCAATGAGAGTTCTGGGTGGGATGGTTTGAATGAGAATGGCAACCATGGAAAGGACTTGTGCCCCAGTGAAGCCATTGAAGGACACAAAGAGCTGCAAGGTGAGGATTTGGTTGATGGAGAATACAAACAACAAGGTGATGATGAAGAAAAAGAGAGTGCAAAACAGGGTAATGTGATTGCGCGGGAGATGACAATTCAATCTCAAGATCATTCACGCCGCCCTAAGGTCAGTTTCTAGATGCAAATTCTGATTATTTAATTTCATTTGTATGAATTATTTAGAGTTTACTCAATTGGGTTTTGAAAGTAGTCTACATGAGTTTTGAAATATCATGCATTGATAAAAGTTGGGACTGTAGGAAGTTTCGCGCTTTTAACAGAAAATTTAAAATATCTATTTCATCCGGACGTGCATGAGCTTCGAATCCGACAAAGCAATTCCTTCAACCTAGGGATTTTGTCGGGGAAAAGAGAAAGAAACCAATCGCCGCAAAAAACAGCATGAGTACAAGCGAATATCTTCGCATCCGACAAAGGAATTCCATAACCTTCATCTACAACAGCTGATTCTGTACTAAAAAGGAATAGGATATGAAAATTAGGCTTTTAGTTAACTGGATATTCTGAACCAATCACCGCAAAAAATAGCATGAGTACAAGAGACTAATTACATCTCATCCGACAAAGGAATTCCTTTAACCTTCATCTACAGCTAATTCTGTACAAAAAAGGAATAGGATAAGAAAATTAGACTTTTAGCCGACAACACTTGACTTTGGATATCGTATTGATTACCTTTACCCCTGTGAAATATATCCACGTCGAAGAAAAGAACATTGCTAAAGATTTTCTTTCATACTGAAGTGTCGTTTAGTATACATAGAAAACAGGCAAAGTTTGTCGAACAGTTAAACTTCAAACGACATTCTTTAATGATAGCTACCAACTTAGAAATATCACAATAGTATAGAATTTTTGTTATACTATTCTTTTACATAGTAACACAAGGATTTTTTCTTCCTCTGGCTCCAGGATAAGAATCACCTCTGATCTATACTGAATAACCGATCTCATATATATTTCTTTTCAATTTTTTTTTTCATGTTTCATGCCTGTAACTTTACATGCCATCGCACTATAGGTATAGAAGTAATAGAACCATACAAGAAGCAAAGAAACCTAACTAATATATTTAGTCATTCTCCAAAGTAAAAGCAAGATCAAAACTACAATCATAAAAAAATGTGGATGCATAGGTAAATCTCTTTGGAAGAAGCAGTTAGCTAACACTGAAGGACTGATCAATAAGATGAAAACCAGCAGCCTGGTTAAATTGGCCGACTAGAAAAAGAAGCGAATGTCATTAGTGAAAAACCTCCAAAATAGTGATGATGCGTCGAAATATGATACTGCAGGCAAGAGATGATAATTATTTTACCTAGATGTAACGTCAAGGATTCAAGCCCAATGGTGTAGCTTGGTGAACCCAGGTCCTTCATCTTATAATCTTGTATGGGAAGTAATATGACTTAGATGCCACTGGGGTAGCTAAGTATAACATGCTATTTTTATGTTTCATTAGTGATCACTTTGCATGCTTATTATTCACCCTTACTTCCGTTATTCTCTTGCAGTCGAAATCCATACATGTATAATAATATGAATTTTACAAAAATTGTGGGTCATGGTATAATAAAATATAAATACAAGAAGTCTTATTTAAATGTGTGGACCCACAACGCTCTATCTTATTATACAGATAGATTTACTCCTATGTTTGATGATTTGTAGTGCCAGGCAATAGTTACCAAACCCATACCTGAAAGATCCACCGTTGGGGTTGCGGCCGCTCAGTCTCGCGACAATTCAATCGCAAATGTGAGGGCTGGTGGCGAAATTGGCGGAGCTAACTCACCACCTTGTGGAACTAAATCTGGCGGTTCAGCACAGAGAGTTACTTCCACTGGTCCTGGAGGATCATCAGCATGGGGATACAGTTCTTCAAAATTTGCACCTGGTGCCAGAACGGACTTCAGGCTTCCACCGAACATGTAAGCCCCTTATGTTCTTGCGACTATTTTTCTACTTGTCTTATTTATTTGCTTTCTATGCATGAAAGCTTTTTTTAAGGTAGTATATTATCAGACTCAAGTGGCATGCATAATACTTTCTGAAATGCTTACAGATGCTCTAAGGATTCCTCTATTTAAGGATTGAAACTATGTACATTAGTGATTTTACATGATTCACACATACATGGAAAATATTAGTTTCTTAGATAGCATATGAATTATATATCTGGAGAAAATAAGTACATAATATATCCTACTTATTTAAACCCAAACGTTAAACTAGTGGTTTAAAGAGCCAGAATACAGGAAAGGTTCATGCTTTAGGGAAATTGTAAAATGGCAACTTGTACTTCCATAAATTTCATAGTTGTTGCAATTTTATTGCAGTGTGATTTTTTTATGTGGTTAAATGTAGGTCTGGCAATATCCGACCCGACCCGACGACCCAACACGAACACGACACGAAATTAACTGGTTTGGGTCAACACGAAACTGCAACGGATAAGAAAACGGGTCGACTCAAAAAATGACACGTAATAAATAGGTCGATTTAGTTTCGACCCGCACAACCCGAAAACGATCTGTTTCAACCGACTAACACAACAATACCCGTCTTTTTCACCGTTAGTCTCAGCAAAAACACATAGGCATAATAATCATGATAATATCTGGGTCGACACAATGACACGACGCGCACCCGAAACGAAGTCCATTAGTCTACCGATGTGCTTATGCCATGGATGTGAATAAATTTATAGATTATCTTGTACGATATTGCAACTAATACTATATTCATTTAAGACGAGTGCAAGCGAAGTCAGAGCTAACCGACAGGCACTGGCAAACTTTTAGTCGTCATTAAAAATCGACCACGTCAGACATTTTGTCTTCTTATTCTTAGTTAAGAAATAGTTGATTTAGTTTACTCGTTGACTACTTTATGTTCGAGTATGTTAATTTTCGAGGACTAGTAATTTTATTTTTCAAGTATGAACCTTGGCGACAACCAGATTTGGGGAAAATTCCATCAATCTTTTTCTTTCAATGATGTCAACGTCTTTTGAACACGTTTCAGCGTGTCAACCCGAAAATGACCCGTTTCAACACGTTTCACAATAATACCCCTCTTTTTCACCGTTAGTAATTTTCTGAAAAAAACACATAAGCTAATCGTAATAATATACGGGTCGACACTAAGGTAGCAGGTTTGGGTCGACACGAACCCGCAACATGACAGAAACGGGTTGACCTGAAAGTGACACGAAATAAACGTATCGAGGACCCGTTTCTGACCGACACGGTTCAACCCAACCCGCAACGCAATGTGATTTAATTCTTAAAAGTCTACCGATGTGCAACGGTTACTATATGCATTTATGAAAAATGCAAGCAAAGTCAGAGCTAATCCACAGACATCGGCAAACTTTTAGTTGTGTCATTAAAACTCGACCACGTCACGAATTCTGTCCTCTTATACTTAGTTCAGAAACGATTGATGATTTCGTTCACTCGTTGACTACTTTATGTCCGAGTATGTTGATTTTCCGGGACTAGTAATTGACTTTTTTCAAGTATGAACCTGGGCGGCAACTAGGCTTGGGGAAATTCCATCAATCGTTTTTGTTCAATGAAGTCAACGTCTTTTGAACGATTCATCAAGACCAACATTGATGATTTGTCTGATCCTTTTCAGGAGGATATTTAAAACCAACATTGATGATTTTGACGTGAAACCATGGAGATCCTCGGGTGCAGTTTTGTCGGATAACTTCAACTTTGACATGGATGAATTGCAGTGGAAAGATTATTGCGGGCAAATGGCAAGTTTCCTTCTCTCATGTTTCTTAAATCCTATATCAGACAGCTTCTTATATTTTTCTGGTGCAGGTTCAACTCTGCCTGGAAAAATCTATGCAAGAAAATAGAAGGAATGGTTATGCAAGTGATCAAAGAAAGCAGGTAACTTATAGGTGTACATATATGATTTCTAGCTTTTTGTGTGGTTTCTTCACATTTTCCCAAATTCACCAACTCTCTGTTGCATTTGAATCAGCAATTTGGACGAGCGATACAAGTGCAAGTGAGTGATTATGAGCGGTTACCCTCCAAAGATGCTAAGCAGCCTCGGTTTAGCGATTCAGGAGTTATTATTGAGGTACCAAATCGATCCTTTTTTCATTCCTGGTAATTACGATCTTTCCAAAGGTAAACTAAAATGAAATTTTCTGCCAACAGATTGTTGCTCTTGAACCTCTGAAGGATTTTTCTCAGGCGGGTACGAGTACTGCGCTGTCCACTAAAGGGCACAAGATCATCCATGGGGATGAGATCCAGCCCTTCCCTCTGGATTCGACCACTGGATTTTATTCTGATGTGGGACATGGTACTAAACATCATGCTGAAGAAAGGTACGAGATAATTTTGTTAAACTTTTTACATATTTGTGTATGCTTAGTAATTGGAGTTGGAGGTATAAGAGTAACTCTCTTTTTCATTGTGCCTTTGGAGAGAATTAACCGAGAAGTGTATCAAGTACCAGTAAGATCTGATGTCAGTCTATAATGTGACTTCTAACCTTGGCATTTTGAGGTATAGTGATTAAATATACCTTTTTTGGCTTTTAGGGAGACAAAAAGCAATGAATCCGCCGATAGCGTGGAAGAGGGGGAAATCGTGTCTGATACACCTGATGAAGAAAGCTTAAATCATTCAGTTGAAAATCCAAGGAAAATTGCCCAATTCAAGCCGCCACCTAACTATGCTTCTGATGGAGAAAATTTCAGCTTGTCAGTTCAAAATCCCAGGAAATACGATGGATCAAGGCACCATCAGAAGAGAAATTTCAGCAGCCGAGTGGAAAACAACAAGGACTTTTGCTATCCTCGTGGGAAAAAACCATATGAACGCAACTGGACAAATCATAATGGAGAAAGCTCTAGGAAATATAGAAATAGTTATGATACTTCAATGGACCACCAGGATTGAAACGACCCGGGATCCCGGTTCAGGGTTAATGCGACAATCGACTTTCAAAAGTAGAATATTATCTTAAGAATATTACAATTTTGCTAATAAAACTATCTTTGAAAAGAAAAGTTTACAAAAGCAATGTATAAAATAATCTATGTTATCTACTAAGTGATCTAACTTACACTAAACGTCTTCGTCTCGGTGCGCGTTCCCATCCCCCACCTTGAGTGATGACCTGCGGTTTTAAAATGGCAAAAGCCGACGCAGTTTTGAAGAAATTGATCGGTAAAAACTGAGTAAATACACACTATGACATGTAAAGCAACGAGTGGCACGGAAGCATGAGTTGAAACAAATCAGAAGATTTAAACAGTAAAACTATCATATTGGAGAATTTGGATCAACTTGAAGTAACCGAGTAACAAAAACCTCTCAAATTAATAACATTGAGAAACCACGAGTAGTTGGTAAAATATCCAGCGTAAACAAGTTCATTTGAACTGATAACGATAGTAGTTAATGAGTAGCCAAGATTTACAATTCATTTCAATCGCTTAGGGCATATCAAGAGCCACAAACAACATTAATAAGTAGTCAATTTTTAATTTCGACTTCAATCAACAGTTTAATTTAGCTGAGGCGTGTCAAGAGCCACCAGCAGGATCGATGTAAACAGAGGGATCACGAAATAATCACTAAGGGTTCCTTCTAGGGTCTATCAAACTCTATTTCACCCGAGCGTTAAGGGAGCCCATTCGTCAACCCCGCTCACAACATTAGCTAAAAGGCCTTAAGTGTCGACACCCCTATACCGTAGTGACCCTTACAAGTATAAGTAGCACTCTTTAGCTCTATAAAACCTTTGGCCTCAATAACTTGGTACATTTTGGCTCATCGGGGGACGGATTTTTGAACATTGACGTTCTATCCAATAATAAGAAGCATTGCTTCACTGGTCTTAGCCATAAGAAAATGGAGGATCGCTTGACGCCTCCCACTAATAATAGTACTCTATAAATCGTCCTAAGTCTATTAGAGGTATTTAATTTCTTCTCTTTCACATAACCAGAATCAGAATATCAACATTTCACAAGTGATTTCCGAGAGTTCTCAAAGGAGATGAATAAAATAGTTTAACAACATTCCAGTGAAAAACATGCATTCTCATACTTTTTTCATATAACAAGCATTCATTTGAAACATCGAACACATACGCACATTTTGATATGAAAAGGTCGTACATATGTACTTACCACTGAGATGAAGCACAATTAAAAGCAAGCAACTAAGCCTAGCACTCCGACGACAACCGCTCTCCCCTACGAGGTCGATGTCTACAATCACATGTATGACGTACTCGTTATAACCAATTTACACATGCATAATAACAATGAAAACCTACATGTCACATAGTCCTATATGTAAATAATGAACATATACATATGTTTAATTATCAAAATAATTCCAACAAAACACCTAGAAGTTCAAAAATTCAAGTTTCTAAAAAATGTGAAACTACAATTCTGGACAGAATTATAGCTCTGACTTTGGAGCCATATTTACCATATCAAATCATCTCTTAAAATTTTGAAATTAATGTATGATGAACCTACATGTGTCTACTTTCAGAAACACCAAGAAAATCATGCATAGCTATTACAAAACTCAAGTTACATAAATAACAAACACTGCTTTGCAGAGACAAATTTGGAAGAAAGTTTCAACTTTGAAGAACAATTACTACTACTTGGAGAATAGGAAAGATGCCCATATTCTCCAGAATGAATCCCTTGTGTGTCTAGTTGCATCACAAGAAAGATTGGGTGCCTTATGTTTTTGCAAATGAGATTTTTAACAAAAATAGCAAAACTTGTCCAAAAACAGAGTTTCAGAAAACATGAAACTTAAAATGAGCATATCTCCCTAACCATAAAGGCTATGGAGTTGAATTTTCTTTCAAAATGACCCTCTTTGAGTCTAGTTTAAGAATATGAAAGATTTAAAAATTCCACAGAGACAAAATATAGAGATAATATACGTTTTTCACAATTTGGTCGGATTGTATGAACATGCATTTTTTTCAAAAATCTACAAGAATGGTTCTAATGATAAATGCAACTTATAAAGACTTGATTTTCACCCAAATAACATCATTTTAAGCATGAATTAAGATTTTTATATGCTCTTGATACAAATTATCATAGTGTTCTTGACATGCAAGAGCAACTACCAAGAAATTTACAAAGTGCATATGGGTTTTAGTTTGAGTTTCATGAAATATAGAACATTCAAGTGTCAAACTCATGATCAAGCCAAGAAAATTAAGAATCAAGTTTGGGGATGAAGAAACCTAAGATGAATTTTCATAAATCAATGCTAAAAATAGACATGCAAGGATGAATTGAAGTCTAGAAGAAGAGTTTACCCCAAGATTCAAGAAGATTGTGAGCAAAATAGTGAAATCGGTCTTCAATCCATGTGTACAATGGTGTAAGAGCTCCCCTCCATGACCATACTAAGGTTGGAATCAAGTTTTTCATGATTTGGGGACAAGAAAAATGACTTTTGATGAAGTTTTGTGAGGTCAAGCTCCAAAAACGGGAATGAACATTGAAGAGAGGTGAGAGAGCTTGTATGAATGTTCATTAGGAGAGAAGATGTAAATAAATGAAGTTATGGAGGTATGGAGTTATTGAGTTGATGGAGATGGGAGTTTTTATGATGAAGTATGTATATTTTGTGTGTAATGATGATGATAAAACCATATTATAATAGGAGTTGACCAAGTTGGTGGGTGAGGGATTAGGGAGCAATTAAAATCTCCCAACAAGTTTGATGGGGATAGAAATGGGAAATTTCAAAAGTTAAGGGGTGAAAATATCAATTTCATAAGTTGATGGATGAAGTTGAAGTATAAAAACCAAGAGTAAAGGGGGTGAAATTATAGTTTTCAATTACTAGCTATCACACAAATAAGTTTCATAGATAATAAAATGTCCAAATAACTTTAAATACAACACTTTTATATAAATGTCAAAATTCACTTTTAGAAAACTACAAGTATTTCCCAAGTATACAAAATAAGTTCCATATAGTATTATCCAAGTTTCAAAAATTACAAAAGAGCCTCAAAATGAAATTTTATATAACCATAGATGTCCAATGGTACATTTATACTCTAAAACTAAGAACAAGTTTGAAATATAAGTTTATTGAAATTCTCAAGTACTTTTGCAAAATTACCAAATAACCCTTAATTAAAATACGGGGTATTACATTATATCCCCCTTAAAACAAAGCTTCGTCCCCGAAGCTCTAGAAAAATTTTGAGTGAAACTACGAACATACTTCACGAGAATGCAACTAATGCACATGAGAGTTGTCTGCAATGCTAATGCACGCGCAAATTGTATGCAAGGTTAATGCATATGCAACACTTATATTAACGGGAACAAGCTCTCGGTCGGTAAAGTCTCTTCTCACTTGTATCTTAGTAGGGGTTCAAATACAATTAGCTCAATTAATAAGGTCGACACCAAATTCTGAAAGGTCTAAAGCAACATACAAGTTCTCACGTTTACAAAGCGTTTCGAAAGTTTTAGATACAAAATACTTTGATCGCAACTAACATGTCATTTTACTTGACTCATCCGCATGAAAAAAATATTGTCTTACCTGTGTAGGATTGGATAAACCAATAACCTCAAGTGTTCCACGCATACGAGGGAGAAAAGAACACTATGTGTCGTCACACAACGTGTCTCTCCATCACAACTCGAATGTGTTTCTAATGTTCCAACTTAGTCTACACAGCGGGTACAACTCATAGTACCGTCGTACTAAGAGTCACGCCAGCGGACTGCTAAACAAAGTGGTCCATATCACTTGGAATTTGGTATCTCCGCACCAAATATATATATATATATATATATATATATATATCTTTTTTAAAGAATACTTTTTTTTGTCAAAACCTTTCAATTTTGAAAACGACCATGTCAAATTTACTCAAAATGAAATAGAATAAACTATTATCTTAAAAATCGCGCTCATAGGTAGGAAAAGAATGGCCTCATGGTCTTCTAAGTCAAAGCGTCGTTACTCTCTCGTCGACAAGATAGCATAGAAACATAAAGATTCATAGATACGTATCACACAACTATAGCAAGTTAAATAAGCAAGGGGATAAGTACTAAGCATGCAAATAAGCAAGTAAAATTTGTACAGTTCACATCTCAAATAGCCGTTAACATTTAATCAACAAGTATGGTACAAATTAATATTAATGACAGGTAAGTACCCCAACTCCCGGCGGCTTCTTTACTTTATTATTACCAACTTGAGTTATCTTAATCGATTTTAAATTTCAGAAACGTTTTATCTTTCTTATTCTCTACTATTGGAAATCGAAAAGTCACTTTAACCGGAGAACCGATGCTCTGATACCATCTGAAACGACCCGGGATCCCGGTTCAGGGTTAATGCGACAATCGACTTTCAAAAGTAGAATATTATCTTAAGAATATTACAATTTAGCTAATAAAACTATCTTTGAAAAGAAAAGTTTACAAAAGCAATGTATGAAATTATCTATGTTATCTACTAAGTGATCTAACTTAAACTAAACGTCTTCGTCTCGGTGCGCGTTCCCATCCCCCACCTTGAGTGATGACCTGCGGTTTTAAAATGGCAAAAGCCGACGCAGTTTTGAAGAAATTGATCGGTAAAAACTGAGTAAGTACACACTATGACATGTAAAGCAACGAGTGGCACGGAAGCATGAGTTGAAACAAATCAGAAGATTTAAACAGTAAAACTATCATATTGGAGAATTTGGATCAACTTGAAGTAACCGAGTAACAAAAACCTCTCAAATTAATAACATTGAGAAACCACGAGTAGTTGGTAAAATATCCAGAGTAAACAAGTTCATTTGAACTGATAACGATAGTAGTTCATGAGTATCCAAGATTTACAATTCATTATAATCGCTTAGGGCTGATCAAGAGCAACAAACAACATTAATAAGTAGTCAATTTTTAATTTCGACTTCAATCAACAGTTTAATTTAGCTGAGGCGTGTCAAGAGCCACCAGCAGGATCGATGTAAACAGAGGGATCACGAAATAATCACTAAGGGTTCCTTCTAGGGTCTATCAAACCCTATTTCACCCGAGCGTTAAGGGAGCCCATTCGTCAACCCCGCTCACAACATTAGCTAAAAGGCCTTAAGTGTCGACACCCCTATACCGTAGTGACCCTTACAAGTATAAGTAGCACTCTGTAGCTCTATAAAACCCTTGGCCTCAATAACTTGGTACATTTTGGCTCATCGGGGGCGGATTTTTTAACATTGACGTTCTATCCAATAATAAGAAGCATTACTTCACTGGTCTTAGCCATAAGAAAATGGAGGATCGCTTGACGCCTCCCACTAATAACAGTACTCTGTACATCGTCCTAAGTCTATTAGGGGTATTTAATTTCTTCTCTTTCACATAACCAGAATCAGAATATCAACATTTCACAAGTAATTTCCGAGAGTTCTCAAAGGAGATGAATAAAATAGTTTAACAACATTCGAGTGAAAAACATGCATTCTCATACTTTTTCATATAACAAGCATTCATTTGAAACATCGAACACATACGCACATTTTGATATGAAACGGTCGTACATATGTACTTACCACTGAGATGAAGCACAATTAAAAGCAAGCAACTAAGCCTAGCACTCCCACGACAACCGCTCTCCCCTACGAGGTCGATGTCTACAATCACACGTATGACGTACTCGTTATAACCAATTTACACATGCATAATAACAATGAAAACCTACATGTCACATAGTCCTATATGTCAATAATGAACATATAAATATGTTTAATTATCAAAATAATTCCAACAAAACACCTAGAAGTTCAAAAATTCAAGTTTCTAAAAAATGTAAAACTACAATTCTGGACAGAATTATAGCTCTGACTTTGGAGCCATATTTACCATATCAAATCATCTCCTAAAATTTTGAAATTAATGTATGATGAACCTACATGTGTATAATTTCAGAAACACCAAGAAAATCATGCATAGCTATTACAAAACTCAAGTTACATAAATAACAAACACTGCTATGCAGAGACAAATTTGGAAGAAATATTCAACTTTGAAGAATAATTACTACTACTTGGAGAATAGGAAAGATGCCCATATTCTCCAGAATGAATCCCTTGTGTGTCTAGTTGCATCACAAGAAAGATTGGGTGCCTTATGTTTTTGCAAATGATATTTTTAACAAAAATAGCAAAACTTGTCCAAAAACAGAGTTTCAGAAAACATGAAACTTAAAATGAGCATATCTCCCTAACCATAAAGGCTATGGAGTTGAATTTTCTTTCAAAATGACCCTCTTTGAGTCTAGTTTAAGAATATGAAAGATTTAAAAATTCCACAGAGACAAAATATAGAGATAATATACGTTTTTCACAAACTGGTCAGATTGTATGAACATGCAATTTTTTCAAAAATCAACAAGAATGGTTCTAATGATACATGCAACTTATAAAGACTTGATTTTCACCCAAATAACATCATTTTAAGCATGAATTAAGATTTTTATATGCTCTTGATACAAATTATCATAGTGTTCTTGACATGCAAGAGCAACTACCAAGAAATTTACAAAGTGCATATGGGTTTTAGTTTGAGTTTCATGAAATATAGAACATTCAAGTGTCAAACTCATGATCAAGCCAAGAAAATTAAGAATCAAGTTTGGGGATGAAGAAACCTAAGATGAATTTTCATAAATCAATGCTAAAAATAGACATGCAAGGATGAATTGAAGTCTAGAAGAAGAGTTTACCCCAAGATTCAAGAAGATTGTGAGCAAAATAGTGAAATTGGTCTTCAATCCATGTGTAGAATGGTGTAAGAGCTCCCCTCCATGACCATACTAAGGTTGGAATCAAGTTTTTCATGATTTGGGGACAAGAAAAATGACTTTTGATGAAGTTTTTGTGAGGTCAAGCTCCAAAAACGGGAATGAACATTGAAGAGAGGTGAGAGAGCTTGTATGAATGTTCATTAGGAGAGAAGATGTAAAGAAATGAAGTTATGGAGGTATGGAGTTATTGAGTTGATGGAGATGGGAGTTTTTATGATGAAGTATGTATATTTTGTGTGTAATGATGATGATAAAACCATATTATAATGGGAGTTGACCAAGTTGGTGGGTGAGGGATTAGGGAGCAATTAAAATCTCCCAACAAGTTAGATGGGGATAGAAATGGGAAATTTCAAAAGTTAAGGGGTGAAAATATCAATTTCATAAGTTGATGGATGAAGTTGAAGTATAAAAACCAAGAGTAAAGGGGGTGAAATCATAGTTTTCAATTACTAGCTATCACACAAATAAGTTTCATAGATAATAAAATGTCCAAATAACTTTAAATACAACACTTTTATATAAATGTCAAAATTCACTTTTAGAAAACTACAAGTATTTCCCAAGTATACAAAATAAGTTCCATATAGTATTATCCAAGTTTCAAAAATTACAAAAGAGCCTCAAAATGAAATTATATATAACCATAGATGTCCAATGGTACATTTATACTCTAAAACTAAGAACAAGTTTGAAATATAAGTTTATTGAAATTCTCAAGTACTTTTTCAAAATTACCAAATAACCCTTAATTAAAATATGGGGTATTACAAGGATGCACCCAGGAGAAGGAACATAGACTATGATGACTATGAGGACAAGGATGAGGAGAAAAAGTATGATGAAGATTACAGGCCGTGGAAAGATTTTCACCCAAGGAAGAGGGAAAACTATAATTGCTCTGGTAAGAGGAGAGGAGGGCATCCAAGGATGAGGTACAGAGGTAATCTTCAGCGTGGATGAGGATTCAACTTACAAATCTGATTCTGAAGGCCAACTTGTCAAGATCGGAGAAGAAGTTTACAAGCTGTAGAAACCAGAACCATGCGTGTGTGTGTGTGTGTCTATTTGCGTTTAAGTTATAGAAGTTGTGACATATGTAAGAGAGTTGTCTGTCAACTATGGTACTAAGTTACTAACTCTCTCAAAATGCAAATAGATGTAACAGAAACTAATGGTGTCTGAATGAAGATGTATAGGTGTGTAACCATAGAAGGTGAAGTTGAATGTTGTAAACTCACCTCTTGTATCCCTATGAGGGAATCGGAATAAAGTGAATGTTTAATTTGATCTCTTTATGTTTCTGTTACATAGGGTGTAACTAAGCCTGGCAATCTTCGACCAGACACGACGACACGACATAAAGTTAGCGGGTTTCGGTTGATAAAAACTCTCATCTGGTTTAAAAGTGGTCGAATCGAAAGTGACACGAGAATAAACAGGATGGGTTAGTGTCAACCCACACAATCCGGAAATGACCCGCTTTGACTAGGACTGCAACTCGGGCTGTAGATTGTGAAACTAAGTACATTAGTGATTTTGCATGATTCACGCTTACATGGAAAATGTTAGTTTCCTAGATAGCATATGAATTATGCATCTTGAGAAATTAAGTACATAATATATCATAATTATTTAAAACCAAAATAAATGATCACCTGTTGTTTTAAAGAGTTGGAATTTAGGAAATGTTCATTATTTAGGAAAATTGTAAAACGGCAACATGTACTTCCATTAATTACATAGTTGTTGCAATATTATTGTATGATTTTATTATGTGGGTTACATGGACGACGGGCAATATCCGATCCGATCCAACCTGACAAACCGTCCCGAACCCTACCCGAATTTAGTGGGTTGGGGTCGACACAAAACTGCCACGGATCAAAAACGGGTCGACCCAAAAATGACACAGAATAAATGCGTCGGGTTAATTTCGACCCGCACAGCCCGAAAGAGATACCACTAACAGTTAGTAATTCTGTCATAAAAAAATAGGCTAATCCTAGTAATATATGGGTCGACGCGATGACACGACACGAACCCGACATGAAGTCCGTTACCGATGTGCTTATGGCATGGACATCAATCAATTATATAGATTATCTTGTACGATATTGCAACGGTTACTATATTCATTTAAGATGAATGCAAACGAAATCAGAGCTAACCGACATGACAAAATTTTAGTCGTCATTAAAACTCGACCACGTCAGGAATTCTGTCTTCTTATTCTTAGTTCAGAAACGATTGATTTAGTTTACTCGTTGACTACTTCATGTCGAGTTCCGGGACTAGTAATTTAATTTTTCAAGAATGAACCTGGGCGACAACCAGGTCTGGGGAAAACTCAATCAATCTTTTTTTGTTCAATGAAGTCGACGTCTTTTGAACACGTTTCAACACGTGTCAACCCGAAAATGACCCGTTTCAACACGTTTCACAATGATACCCCTCTTTTTCACCGGTTAGTAATTCTCTCAAAAAAACACAAAAGTTGATCCTAATAATATTCGGGTCATCACTAATTAAGCAGGTTTTGGTCGACACGAACCCGCAAACATGACAGAAACGGGTTGACCCGAAAGTGGCACAAAATGAACGTGTCGAGTTTGGGTCGACCCGTTTCTGACCGACACGGTTCAGCCCAACCCGCAACCAAACGTGATTTAATTCTTAAAAGTATACCGATGTGCCATGGTTAATATTTTCATTTAAGACGAATGCAAGCAAAGTCAGAGCTCATCGATAGGCACTGGCAAACTTTTAGTCGTGTCATTAAAACTCGACCACGACACGAGTTCTACTTTTAGTCGTGTCATTAAAACTCGACCAGGTCGCGAGTTCTGTCTTCTTATTCTTTTAGTTGAGAAACGGTTGAGTTAGTTTACTCGTCGACTAATTTGTGTTTGAGTATGTTCAATGAAGTCAACATCTTTTGAACGGTTCATGAAGACCAACATTGATGATTTATTTAATCATTTTCAGGGAAATATTCAACACCAACATTGACGATTTTGATGTAGTATGATTTTCATAGTTGTTGCAATACTATTGTATTATTTTCTTATGTGGTTACATGTAGGCCTGGCACTATCCGACTCGACACGAACCCAACACGAATTAGCGGGTTTGGGTCGATACGAAACTGCAACGGATCAAAAATATGTCGACCCAAAACTGATACTGGAATAAAGAATTTTACCTTCCCAAGCTCGTGCTGTAATTAGAGAATATGAATTTACCTTACCAGAAATCATAAGGAGATTAAAATGAAGAAACATGGTAAAATTATTCTTGGAGAAAGCAAGCAAGATAGGATTAAATTTGATGTCCTTCTAACATCATATGAAATGTGTAACATAGATGTCGCATCTTTGAACCCTATACAGTGGGAGTGTATGGTAATATATTCAACATCTTGCTTTTGCTGGTTTGTAATTACTTTTTGCATGCTAATATTAATCAGGCATGTCTGTGCAGATTGTTGATAAAGGTCACCGTCTTAAGAACAAGGATTCAAAATTGTTTTCTTCCTTGAAGCAATACTCTATAAATACCGAGTAGGGATGGCAATATCGTCCGGTCCGATATGAGATCTGAGCAATCCGAACCGAATGGATAGGATCCGAATCCGATCAAATTGAAAATAGATCGGATTTGGATCCGGAAAGCCAGAGCCGATCGAATTCGGATCTGGATTAGGACGGAGTACAGATCCACCGGGTTCCGACCCGATCCGATCTGACGTATATGTGTGGTTGACAAATATATGTTGGAATAGATTCCCTAGAGGCAATCTAGTTTAGTATGAATTATTTGTGGCTAGAAATTCATTTATTATTTATTGGATATTTAATAAAATGAAGTCCTTAGATTTACAATTGTGTTGTTTATCTTAAATATCCCTAGTCAAGTATAATGATTAAATGGGACAATCATCTATAGACTAGTATGGGGTTGGATTGATATGGAGATATCACGATCCAACACATAGGTTTGCATTAGGGAATGTTGCACTGGATTGACCCATCTCCGAGAAGGCTACATACATGTTATGTTGAGTCACAAGCGCTTCTCGCGGTGCAATGGTATTGTCATCCTTAGAATTGAAGTCACTAGATATTCTAGTTGTGGATTATTGTGATCTTGATAGCGTTAAACGCTACACCGTAACTGGGTAGTTATAAAGGCGTGTACTGGATACAATAAGAAGCAAGCTTAGAGATCGTAGTGGACGTAGATAGGATTTGTCCCTCCCACATAACGGGAGCAAATATCCTAGGCCACTCGAGGGATAGTGCTTATAGAATGTCTGGCCAGACTCAAATAAATCAATATGGGATATTGATGTTATTTGCACGAATAAGGCTATTCCCATGGATCGAGAAACTATGGATTGGATATACGAGTGTGACTTGTATGTCTCGTGTCCAATTCGGATATAGAGACAAAGGGATGAGACAATTACTTGTACAAAGGTTGTCAAGATGACTATTCTATTAGTTGGTTAGAATGGATGTTTTGCTAGAGACCGCTCCATATTAGCAAATAGTTGCTACCAACTAGATAGAACCTATGGGGTCACACGCTACATAGAGTTGAACTAGATTTGGGAATTAATTAATTGGGTTAATTAATTAGAAGGATCACTTTGCAAACCCTTGCAAACTTAGTAGGGACTAATTTGCAAGGAAGGAACTAAATTGAATTCTAGTAGGACTAGAATAAGTCCTTTAGGTAGTTAACAAGGAGTTGTTGGACTATATAAAGGACATTCCTTCCTTCCTTCCCACATAACTTATGCTCATTAAGTGAACATAACAAGAGTGGGAGAGAACAAAAGGAGAGAGAGCAAGCAACAAGGAGGCCCGACGCCCCCTTGCCGCCGCCCCGTCTTTGTCGGCCAAAGGAGGCCGAGACCCTCCTTTGGGTCTCGTTTTGCGTGATTTCTTCTTCCTCTTCCTCTTCCGGGCTAGCACCAAGGAGTTGGGAGATCTAGGATCAACTCTAGGCGTGGATCAACTATAGAGAACGTGACACAATTCGCGTTTGAAGTCATCAAGGAGAACCCAAAGGTGTGTTTATGATTTCTAACCCTTACCATCGTTATGTCTCTTGACTTGTGATCCTTGGAGGGTTTTGCATGGTTTTATGTTTGATTATGCTTCCGTTGTGCGATCCATGAATCAAAACCCTACAGTGGTATCAGAGCCACAGGTCGTAGAGCATAAACGTGGTTTATGTGTTACTTTTAGTTGTTTTACACCTTAATTTGATTGCTTATCGCGTAAAACAAGACAAATCAAAGCATGGGATGCAATTTGTCAATAATTAATCATAACAAGATCTAATTTTTGCATTGGATGCATGAATTGGTGAGTTTGAGAAATTTTAGGATCTAAGATCTAGGGTTTGGGCATCCTTGGGGAAGAAGGAGTTCTCCCAAAACAAGGAAACAACCAAACTTGGGCACCAAGCAAGGGAGTTGTTTTGGAAACAACTCCCTCAAGGAGGTTCGGCCCCCCTAGGGACCGCCCCCCCACCCTTGCTTGCCGTCCAAGCTTGGCCGCCCTATGGGCCGGGCGGCCCTAACCCGCGGCCTAGGCTTGCGGGTTTTGGGCCGGGCCGGCCCTAGGGCCTTGTGGTTCACTTTTTGGGCCCGGGCAATTTGATTGTTGGGCCCATGGACCGTTTTAACCCTAGAAATCCTAAAATCAATTAAAATTGACCAAGCGCGTTAAAATTGGATTTTAACTGTTTATGTGCAAATCGCATGGTGATTGGATATGGCCTTAGGATGTGGTTTGATGTGGATGTTTAATTTTGTGGTTTGGTTTTACGGCCTGCGAGCTGATCAATTAATTGTAATAATTAATTAGGGTTTTATGGCCTGCGTGCCATTTTTTTCTCAACTTGTGAGATTTATTTTATTTAGTATAGAAGTTAGCTAGTGCTAGATAAAGTAGATTGTTAGCCAAGATTGAAGAAAAGGAGCCCAAAGCCAAAGAAGCCACAATAGATGGAGCATGGAGCATGGAGCAATCCACAAGACTATGAAGGATGGACCAAAAGATCAAGACGCATGGAGATGTGTTTGCTTTAGGGTTCATAGATAATTCCATTGGCTTGGAATTATCTTAGTCTAGAAAAGGCCATATCCACATCACGTTTAATTTCTGTTTTGTGGTTGTTTATTTTATTGTCTTATTATTGTGTGATTGGTGTATGGATGATGCATGCAATTAGGATAATAAGATAATTAGACAACCCGGATCTATTATTTAGAGTTGTGCCCAAACTCAAATAGATAGATTAGTTGATATTGATCAACAAAACAATTAAAATTGAATTTAAAATCCCTCAAAATTCAAATATTGTGTTCTTGCCTTCTCTTTATTTAAACACTCATTATCATCATTATTTATCAAGATCGTGCGTGCCAAAGCATGGCGACTTGGTTCATAATGATGGAATGCGATGGCACATAACAATGTGCAATTGTTTAGATAAGAGGTTGAACACAACTAGGCTATTAATTTGATTAAGAAACCTAGAGGCAATCAATTGGGATTATCCATATGGATGGATAAATAAGGAGTTATTTGCCCAATTGAACCAAGAGTTGCATATGGGATGCAATTGGAATTGTTCCTACCTAAAGTAGTCAAATTATGGGTGACTTGCCAAAGCAAGCTCATAAGGAGATGAAAGATGGATCTTGGCCCACTAAAAAATATAAGGATATTTTCCGCATTAATATCTTGAGGGTTATTAATCCGTAGAAAAATAGTGGGAGCTATATTTGATAAACTAGCCATTATTGAATATAGTCAAAAATTCACAAATACTAAAACTTGCTTATTTTCATTTTGTAGAATTCCAAATGGCAAACAACTCATCGAGTTCACAACATTCCCTACGATCTGTCCTTGAGAAGGACAAGCTCTCTGGAACCAACTTTCTTGATTGGTACAGAAACTTGAGAATTGTTCTCAAGCAAGAGAAGAAACTGTACGCAATAGAGGAGCATGTTCCAGAAGGTCCAGAGAACCAAACACCTGCTGCCTTAAAGGCGTATCAAAAGCGTGTTGATGACGCTAATGATGCGGCCTGCCTAATGCTTTGCACCATGACTTCTGAGCTTCAAAAGCAACACGAAAACATGAATGCTGTCGATATGATCGAACATCTAAAGCAGCTCTTCCAAGAGCAGGCGAGGGTAGAGAGGTATGAGGTCTCAAAGGCACTGTTCAAATGTCATCTGGCAGAAGGGAACCCGGTGGGACCCCATGTACTCCGAATGATCGGGTACTTGAAGAATCTCGCCCGACTAGGGTTTCCGGTCGGCCAAGAGTTGGCAACCGATCTCGTGTTGCAATCGTTGCCCGAGAGTTATGGACAAGTTCATTATGAACTATAACATGAACGAGATCGTTAAACCACTGCCAGATTTACTCAACATGTTGAGGACGGCTGAACAGAGCATCACGAGGGTAAGGGCAAGGCCATTATGATGGTACAGAAAGGAAAGGGCAAAAGGTTTGCCTCTTCCTCCAAGGGCAAAGGCAAGTCAGTTGCCAAGTCCAAGGAACCTGCCCTTAAGCCTGTTGGTGGCATTGCCAAGGCCATGACTAAAGGTGAGTGTCACTACTGTAGTCAGCCTGGACACTGGAGGAGGAACTGCCCAAAATATCTGGAGGACAAGAGGCTTGGAATAGTGATTCCACCACCACCAGGTATTTTTGTTGTAGATGTCAATTTAACTGTCTCTACATCATGGGTATTAGATACTGGATGTGGATCTCATATTTGTCGAAATATGCAGGATCTAAAGAGAAGTAGAAGATTGGCTAAAGGAGAGGTAGATCTGCGCGTTGGGAATGGAGCAAAGGTTGCTGCGTTGGCCATAGGCGTGTGCGAGCTATCTCTGCCTTCAGGATTAGTTTTAGAATTAAATAATTGCTATTTTGTGCCTGCTATGAGCAGAAACATTATTTCTATTTCTTGTTTGGACAAGGATGGTTTTATTATTTCAATAAAGAACAATTGTTGTTCCTTTTATTTAAATAATATTCACTATTTTAGTGCGCAATTATTTAATGGACTTTATGTCCTTGATCTAAGCAATCCTGTCTACAACATTAATACCAAGAGGATTAAAATAAATGATTTAAATCCTGCTTATTTATGGCACTGTCATTTAGGCCACATAAATGAGAAACGTGTATCTAGACTCCATAATGATGGATTACTAGACTCATTTGATTTTGAATCATATGAGACATGTGAGGCTTGTTTATTGGGAAAAATGACAAAGTCCCCTTTCAATAAGAAAGGTAAGAGGACTAGTGAGCAATTGGCGCTCATACATACCGATGTGTGTGGGCCATTTGCCACGCCTGCCAGGGGTGGTTATGTCTACTTCATTACATTTACTGATGATTACAGTAGATATGGATTTGTGTACCTTATGAGGGCAAAATCCGAATCCTTTGAAGTGTTCAAAGAATTCAAGAATGAAGTAGAGAAGCAACTTGGCAAAAGTATAAAGGCTCTACGATCGGATCGTGGAGGAAAATACTTGAGCCAAGAGTTTGATGACTATCTTAGAGAGTGTGGGATCGTGTCCCAACTCACTCCACCCGGTACGCCACAATGGAATGGCGTGTCCGAGAGGAGGAATCGAACCCTATTGGATATGGTTCGATCTATGATGTGTCAAACCGATCTTCCATTATCATTTTGGGGCTACGCTCTATTGAGTGCAGCTTTCACCATTAACCGTGTTCCATCTAAGTCAGTCATGAAGACACCATATGAGATGTGGAGTGGGAGGCGTCCCACACTGTCGTTCATGAGGATTTGGGGCTGCGATGTCTACGTAAAACGTTTACAATCAGACAAGCTAGGGCCCAAATCGGATAAGTGCAAATTTGTGGGGTACCCTAAGGAAACTAAGGGATACTACTTCTACAATCCAACCGAGAACAAAGTGTTTGTTGCTCGGACCGGCGTGTTTCTAGAAAGAGAGTTTGTCTCTAAAGAAGCAAGTGGGAGGAATGTAGAACTTAAAGAGGTTCAAGAACCACAAATCACTGAACCGATTATGGAACATGAACAGGAACCACAAGCAGTTGTGGAGCCACCTGTTCAGGTAACACAAGAGCTTCGTAGGTCTAGTAGAGTGCGCCAGGAACCCGAGAGGTATGGACTTCTCGTTACCGATTCCGGTGACACGATGCTCATAGATGATGAGCCTACTACCTATGAGGAGGCCATGAATGGCCCAGACTCTCAGAAGTGGCTGGAAGCCATGAGATCCGAGATGGAATCCATGTACACCAACAAAGTATGGACTTTGGTGGAACCACCCGATGGGGCGCGACCCATAGGGTGCAAGTGGGTCTTCAAGAAGAAGATCGACATGGATGGTAATGTGATTACCTATAAGGGCCGATTGGTGGCTAAAGGATTCAGACAGATTCATGGTATTGACTATGATGAAACCTTTTCACCAGTCGCTATGACCAAATCCATCCGAATCCTACTTGCAATTGCAGCATACCACGACTATGAGATTTGGCAGATGGATGTCAAAACAGCATTCCTTTATGGGAATCTCCTCGAGGACGTGTATATGATACAGCCGGAGGGTTTTGAAGATCCAAAGCAAGCCAACAAAGTCTGTAAGCTGCAACGATCCATTTATGGATTGAAGCAAGCTTCTAGGAGCTGGAATCGACGTTTTGATGAAGTGGTCAAAGAGTTTGGCTTCATCAGAAACGAAGATGAGTCTTGTGTCTACAAGAAGGTTAGTGGGAGCTCTGTAGCTTTTCTGGTCTTGTATGTGGATGACATACTACTCATTGGAAACGACATTCCCATGCTGCAATCTGTTAAAGATTGGCTAGGAAAGTGTTTCTCAATGAAGGACTTAGGGGAAGCATCCTATATACTCGGTATAAAGATCTATAGAGATAGATCTAAGAGGTTGCTAGGCCTAAGTCGAAGTACATATATTGACAAGGTGTTGAAACGGTTCAACATGCAAGATTCCAAGAAGGGATTCTTGCCCATGTCACATGGAATCACTCTTTCGAAGACTGGTTGTCCTTCCAATGAGATTGAGAAGGAACGCATGAGTAGAATCCCCTATGCCTCAGCCATAGGATCTATCATGTACGCCATGTTATGTACTAGACCAGATGTGTCATATGCCTTGAGTATGACAAGAAGATACCAATCCAATCCGGGTGAGAGTCACTGGATTCCAGTCAAGAACATCCTAAAGTACTTGAGAAGAACTAAGGATGCTTTCTTGATATTTGGCGGTGAGGAAGAGTTGCGTGTAAGGGGTTACACTGATGCAAGCTTCCAAACCGACAGAGATGACTTTAGATCACAATCGGGATATGTGTTTTGCCTGAATGGAGCAGCGGTGAGCTGGAAGAGTTCCAAGCAAGAGACGGTAGCTGATTCTACAACAGAGGCTGAGTACATTGGTGCATATGGCGCAGCAAAGGAGGCTGTTTGGATCAGAAAGTTTGTTTCTGAACTTGGTGTGGTCCCTAGCATTGCGGATCCAGTGGATTTGTTCTGTGACAACACTGGGGCGATCGCGCAATCAAAGGAACCCAGGTCGCACCAGAAGTCCAAGCACGTGCTCAAGAAGTTTCATCTGATTCGAGATATCATCGATAGAGGAGACGTTCGGATATGCGAGATTCCTACAGATGATAATCTGTCAGACCCGCTTACAAATCCTCTCACGCAGTGGAAGCATGAAGGGCACACTAGGAGTATGGGCATAAGAGATGCGCCAGATTGGCTCTAGTACAAGTGGGAGACTGTTGGAATAGATGCCCTAGAGGCAATCTAGTTTAGTATGAATTATTTGTGGCTAGAAATTCATTTATTATTTATTGGATATTTAATATAATGAAGTCCTTAGATTTACAATTGTGTTGTTTATCTTAAATATCCCTAGTCAAGTATAATGATTAAATGGGACAATCATTTATAGACTAGTATGGGGTTGGATTGATATGGAGATATCACGATCCAAAACATAGGTGTGCATTAGGGAATGTTGCACTGGATTGACCCATCTCCGAGAAAGCTACATACATGTTATGTTGAGTCACAAGCGCTTCTCGCGGTGCAATGGTATTGTCATCCTTAGACTTGAAGTCACTAGATATTCTAGTTGTGGATTATTGTGATCTTGGTAGCGTTAAACGCTACACCGTAACTGGGTAGTTATAAAGGCGTGTACTGGATACAATAAGAAGCAAGCTTAGAGATCGTAGTGGACGTAGATAGGATTTGTCCCTCCCACATAACGGGAGCAAATATCCTAGGCCACTCGAGGGATAGTGCTTATAGAATGTCTGGCCAGACTCAAATAAATCAATATGGGATATTGATGTTATTTGCACGAATAAGGCTATTCCCATGGATCGAGAAACTATGGATTGGATATACGAGTGTGACTTGTATGTCTCGTGTCCAATCCGGATATAGAGACAAAGGGATGAGACAATTACTTGTACAAAGGTTGTCAAGATGACTATTCTATTAGTTTGCTAGAATGGTTGTTTTGCTAGAGACCGCTCCATATTAGCAAATAGTTGCTACCAACTAGATAGAACCTATGGGGTCACACGCTACATAGAGTTGAACTAGATTTGTGAATTAATTAATTGCATTAATTAATTAGAATGATCACTTTGCAAACCCTTGCAAACTTAGTAGGGACTAATTTGCAAGGAAGGGACTAAATTGAATTCTAGTAGGACTAGAATAAGTCCTTTAGGTAGTTAACAAGGAGTTGTTGGACTATATAAAGGACCTTCCTTCCTTCCTTCCCACATAACTTATGCTCATTAAGTGAACATAACAAGAGTGGGAGAGAACAAAAGGAGAGAGAGCAAGCAACAAGGAGGCCCGACGCCCCCTTGCCGCCGCCCCGTCCCCGTCAGCCAAAGGAGGCCGAGACCCTCCGTTGGGTCTCGTTTTGCGTGATTTCTTCTTCCTCTTCCTCTTCCGGGCTAGCACCAAGCAGTTGGGAGATCTAGGATCAACTCTAGGCGTGGATCAACTATAGAGAACGTGACACAATTCGCGTTTGAAGTCATCAAGGAGAACCCAAAGGTGTGTTTATGATTTCTAACCCTTACCATCGTTATATCTCTTAACTTGTGATCCTTGGAGGGTTTTGCATGGTTTTATGTTTGATTATGCTTCCGTTGTGCGATCCATGAATCAAAACCCTACAATATACCCCTATTACCTCCCTACTTACATTTGCAAAGAAGAATACAATAGTATCTCTAACCTACAAAGCAATTTCTTTTGTGGTTTACGCTTCGTAACTTACAAACATGCTTTAGCGTATGAACTAGTGTTTATTTTTTATGTTAGTTTTTGTATTTTATTGCAAATCTGAGCTTGATTCGATCCGAATCCGATCCAACACGTATGGATCTACGGATCAGATTTGGATTAGCTGAATGAAACCCGATCCAATCTGAATCCTGTGACGATCCGAACGGATCTGGATCGGATCTAGATCACATTTCTCGAGGTCGGATCTGGATCGGTATGTGCCTGATCCGATCCAAATACGACCCATTGCTATCCCTAATACCGAGTTTTTTTGCCTGGAACACCACTTCAGGTTTTCACCCTCTTCTTAGTATTTCGTTTAGGACCCTAGAATTCATCTTCTTTTTCCCGAAGAGATGTCAATTTTTATTTCTACATTCTCTTTCTGGAAAATACGGATACATGGAAGATCTTTGTAAAATTTCATTTGTGCATAAAGCTCTAAATTAGTTTTGAAAGATGAATGGATCGTATGACTTGGTTGTAATGTTTGGGAGGTATGAGCACATGTTGTCTCTTGTTACGATATCTTTTGGTACAGTTCAGTGTTTCCTGAACATGTGGGGAGGATAGTTCACTTGAATGTTGATGGAGTAAAAAATTTGTTCCTTTCCTTTTAATTTAATTTACATGTATCACCAATGAAAATTTTTAACTTTACACTGGTAGTTTATGGGTTTATTGTGGTGAGTAACCTGTTAACACTTGGTTGATTGGAGTACAATATGCATCCCAACGATAAATGAAACAAACCGAATCCTACGGTTCATGCTAGTACAACTTAACGATAAACCAAAACGCTTTATTATGAAATAAAAGGAGAAGACCCCCTTACATTATTAAGCGTAAAAGATAAAACATTGTCTAAAACCAAATGATACAATTACTAAAAGATGTTTGCTAGCCATGATTCTAATCCTTAGCTCGTGCGCGTTTCCACCGCAGCAGCTTGACCTACGGGTTTTGAAATGGCGATAGCCGACCGCAGAAAATTTTAATTAGTAAAAACTAAGTAAGATATACCACAATATGTAAAAACATAGTTTTGGCTAGGGTAACACACAATTTGGTTAATAATTCAATTTAAAGGATAACAGGAGTAAATAATAAACTCAGTGACAGAACTCAAGGTTGAAAAATATTTCCAAGTATACGTAACCAGTAGCCAAGAATCAAGTTTTAGTATTCAGTTTGGTTGAGGCCTAGCCCACGAGCCCCAACGAGTACGATGTGGACAGAGAGGTCACGATGGAATAAATAATAATAATAGAGTGCATGTTGGGATGTACCAATTTCTCCCCGGACGTTAGGAGATAGCCCTTCGCTATCCCGCCCTAACCATTCTAATGAGACCTTAAGTGTCGGCACCCCTATACAGTCGTGACCCAAACATGCATAGGTAGTACTCATAGGTTCCATGATAAATAAGAGGGTAATAACCCTAGGGAAATCACGCATAGGTGTTCGCGGCCGTAGCCTTCACGCGCATCCTCTGCATATCGTTCCCAATTCTATTATCGTACAATTATCATTTCACATGACTTTCGAGTTTTCACATGTGACCACACATTTTCGAAGTAGTACTTTCAATAGAGATTCAAGACTTATCAATTTTCTCCAGTATCAAGATTATAGTAATTCATGAACATATTCAAAAGATAACACACGCCAAGAGACATTTTGACAGTATTAACACATATTTATCACACGACATATTGCAATTAAGCAAGTTATATTTAAAATTCGTAGAAAATTTATTTGGTTTACTAAGGTAGACTTATTTATATAAAAGATAGCTATTTTAACTTGACGTTTAGAATACTAATAAGAAAATTTTTATTGAAGCTAAAATCCAATTATCTTTATAAAATTCATATTAATAAAAGGATGTTATTAGGTGAAAAGAGTTTATTTCGCGATATACACAAAGCATATAAAAAAAAAGAAAAAAACTTAATAAAAAAAATCACACACACACACTTACAATCTAGCAAATTCGTGCGCAACAAGATTTACAGTACGAGGGCGAAAAATAAAATAAATAACTTCAAAACGAAATGATAGTTCCTGGATGGATCTGATAACATCTCCATTTTCGGACTTGTTTCTTAGTGGTGTTTTGTTGTTAATGGCATCAATTATCTTCTTAGCGTCCGCTTCCACTGAAAATATTATGTGATTGCACTCGAGGGCAAGGAGAAGTCCTTCTCGAATGGCAAGTGATTATGCCTCATGCGCGGACGAGGTCGTGAGTAACGGAGTAGCAACTGCCGCTACCAAGGAACCTTTGCTATAACGGAGAACTGCCTCGCCTGCTCCCTTCTCCTTCTCCAGAAGCCACACGCCATCGGAGTTAATCTTGATCAATCCTTCCTCTGGAGGTCTCCAACACTGTAATGGGTTAACCCGAGCTCCAGGCACCTACATCTGAGGTACCGCACTGCCGGCAATGTCTGCGATAAATTGGGTCGTCGATCTCTTTAGGGAGTCCAAGTCAATAGTTTCACCGTTGAAAATTACCGCATTTAGCTTGGCCCATATCCTCCAAATAATGACACAAATCATTGCGCGTTTATGGCTTGACTGGTTCAGGATGTTATATGGGAGCCAATCTTCAATGTTTCCCATTATCCCACGACAGAATTCAGCATAAAAAAAAAAGATCTCCGGATGGATTTTGCCATCAGGCATTCGAGGAAAAGATGGGTTTCCGATTCGGGGCACCGGTTACATAACCCACAACCGACCGGCATGTTACCTCTAAACTTCGAAATTTTTATCCTCGTGGCCAGTGGATTCTTTGCAGCACGCCACACTATGTAAATGATCTTGGGTTGGACCCTCACTTTCCACAAGGCTTTGAGCCACACCTGTGATGGAGACGAAGACGAGGCAGCCATATTTGACGATCTGAGCTCTTAACAGCGCATAGCCTGAAGAGACGGTATACTCTATGTTGTCCGTATAATGCCACACTCGTGAATCATGGGATTCGGCCGATGCGATAGCAACCATGCAAATTTCATCTATGTCCGACTCTAGTCCATGAAGAACAAGCTTTTTCGTATCCCAAACTCGATCCGAACGAATATACTGAGCTACAGTTGCATTATCGAGGTCAGGGGGTTTTCTAATCGTAGTGAAGTTCGGTTGTCTTTTAAGCCACGGGTCCTTTGTGATCAAAATACTCTCCCCATTAACCACTTTCCACCGGGATCCCCTCAAGATCAAATCACTAGCACTAGCGATTGACCTCCACGCATACGAACTATTTTGGAGAGAACTCTCCTCTAAAAAATCAGAGTTGGGGGCATATTTATGTTTGAACATCCTTCTCACCTAGGAATTTGTAGTAATAAGACGCCAAAGCTGTTTTGCTAGAAGAGCTTTATTAATCTTCTAGGTCCTTAAATCCAATCCCACCTTCTTCTTCTGGTTTCGTAAGGTTCTCCCATGCAATCCAGTGCCCTCCTTTTTGCCCCTGATCTTTACCCCAAAAGAACTGACACGTCAACATCTCAAGTTTCTGGCAAAGTGTGGATGGAAGTTTGAAGCAACTCATCGTATAAACTGGGAGAGATTGAGACACGGATTTGATAAGTACCTCACGCCAAGCGTAGTAAAGATTTTTCTTCCAACCTTTTAGTTTACTATCAACTCTTTCTTCTAGGTTGCCGAAGCTATTGATCTTCTTCTTCCCTATAGAGGTGGGAAGGCCAAGATAATTCTCATGACTAGTTGTTTCCCCAATACCAAGGAGATTACAGAATGCACTCCTGTCCACCGAAGGAACGTTAGAAGAAAAAACAATAGAAGATTTATCAAGATTCACCTTTTGTCCCGAAGCGGCTTCATATCTTTGTAATAAATCCCGGAAGAAGTTGATTTCCTCAGTGGTAGCCTTAAGAAAGATCATACTATCATCCGCGAAAAAGATGTGCGACACCACCGAACCCCCACGAGAGGCGGTCACACCTGACAATCTCCTCTCACTTACTGCCATAGACAGTGCTCGCAGACTAAGAAAAACATGCAAGGTGAAAGCGGACAGCCTTGACGGAGACCTCTCTCTGGCACTACCTTTCCTTTGATTTCCCCTTGGATAACGAATGAGAAAGAGACTGTTGAAATACACTCGTGAACGAGGTTAGTCCAACGAGAACTGAAACCCATCCTAGCCATAGTGGCTTCAAGAAAACGCAATTCCACTCCGTCATAAGCTTTAGCCATATCCAGCTTTGCTGCAATGTATCTCGTTTTACCTTTCTTCCGAGTTCTCATAGAGTGGAGGATCTCAAAAGCAATCAATATATTGTCGGTAATCAATCTTCCTGGCACAAAAGCACTCTATTACTCTGAAATGCAATTTTCTAGGACTTCTTTTAACCGGTTAGCCATAGCTTTCGTAACCAATTTATAAATCACATAATAAAGACTAATAGGTCTGAGGTCACTTGGTTTACGAACCTGTTTGACTTTTGGTATAAGAGCAATAATGGTACTGTTGAATCCTTTCAGACTCCCATGATTGTTGATAATATTAAGACATGTAGCAGCCACATCGTCACCCACTAGGTCCCAATTCTCCTGAAAAATAGCGGGGGGAAACCATCTATACCCGGAGCTTTGGTCAGCCCCATCTGAGCCAGAGCTTGGTCAATATCCAAACGGGAAAAGGGAGCATCAAGAACTTCAGTTTGTTCTGCCGTTAAGGACGGCTGCATGTACTGCAGTAGTTCCTCCATCATCTCATTGGAGGGATTCTGAGATGTGAAGATATCATGAAAATGAGACTCAAGGATTGTTACAATACCATCTACTGACGTCTTCCATGCACCCGAAACATCTTCCAACCCACTGAGGTGATTCCTAGCTTTGCGGAGCGAAGCTTTACGGTGAAAGAAGCTAGTATTTTTGTCCCCCTCCTTGAGCCATTGGACCCTAGATCTTTGAAGCCACATAGTTTCCTCCTGAGCAATAATATGATTTAGCTCAAGTTTGTACTTTGCAATCTCATCAAAGACATCATCGATATTATCATTCTGTTGCAGATCCTGAATCATATTCCTGATACAAGCAATTTTCCTTCTGACATTACCGAAAGTGGTGCGATTCCATTGTTTGAATCTCTTACCCGAAACTTCGAGTTTGCAGCTGAGATCCAAATGGCTCAATTCCTCCCAGTTTCGGGTTAAGAAAGGCTTGCAGTCTTCGTGACTGAGCCACATCGCCTCGAAGTGAAATCGAGGATTTCTCTTCCTCGTAGGGGCCCAACACAACTCAATCGGGGTGTGATCGGATACAGCTGTTGTGAGATGCGTAACTGTAGCACCATTATATAGGTCAAGCCAAGCCAAATTTTGCTACAACTCTATGTAGCCCTTCCCGAATGCGGGTACCATTCCTCGGATTGCTAGTCCAAGTGAATCGTTGTCCGCTGTACCCAAGATCAAATAGCTCATTGTTGGAAAGAGCCAACCTGAAATCCTCCAAAAGTTGCTTGTCCGCAGGACGCCCTCCATATTTCTCATCTTCAGATAAGAAAGCGTTAAAATCCCCCCATAACACACCAGGGGATATTATTAAGCTTACGTAATCTCCCCAGCAGTTCCCACGAATTCCTCCTTTCATTACTATCAGGATCCCCATAAAAACCAGTAAACTGCCATTGGGTCTGTAGAACGGAATCTTTGATGAGACAATTAATGAAGAATTTTGAGCGGTTGATAAGAGTTTCCTCTATACTGTTGTGGTAAAGGAGGGCCAAACCTCCACTACGTCCTGCACAAGGGAAGCAAATACCAAAATAAAAACCGAACTGCGGTAATAAGCGATCAAACTCCTCCACGATGAGCCGAGTCTCCATTAAGAAGACCAGTTTTGGGATCTTTCCTCTCACGAGGTTGTTGAGCTCTAGAACATTACGGGGGTTCCCATGCCCCCGTATGTTCCAGCTAATCGCATTCATTGCGATGCGGGGCTGCATCGCGACCGTCGCCATTAGCTCATTTGGGGACTTAAGGTTGCTCATGTCCCTCTCTATGTCTTCTCCTCCCATCATAGCAATACAGAGCCCGCCAGCACTGTTTGGAAAACGGACGGAGCTAAGTCTGCGGTCCGCAACTTTGTCCCTCGGATTTGGACTTAGAATTTTTTGCCCAGTCTTCCTTTTTGAGTTTGCAGATTTTGGTTTGGGGTTTGCGGTGCCATCTTCGACCGCCAAATTTTCAAATACCACTTTATCATTTATAAAGATACTAATTCCTCCCAATTAATAAATACTATTTTCACAACAAACATAAACTTACTACACTATAAACATTATACATATGCCAAAATATTATTTAGTAGTTGTAACGAAACAAGATGTCATTTACTAAACCCTAGGGGTAACTGATAACGCTTACAAAAACATAGGGGTAGTAGTTGTAGTTTGTGAAAACCCTATACACACAAACACCAACGGGTTGAGGCTTTCATCCTCACAACTTTCAATTCAAAAAAACCCACTCACTGTAACCAAAAGCTACCACACCCAAATTCCTCCAACACTAAATGTTTTCAAGAGCTCATGGCATCAATTGAAACTGAAACAAAGGAGACATGGAATTGGAATGGATTTCAAAACAGAGAGTTGTAGGCGTTATCAATTGAGGGAGCAAGCGGCGAGGACGGCGGCGAATTGATGGCGATGATGTTGCTGGTGCTACTGGGTTCGCCGGGGAAAGAGGGGAACGGACGGTGGTGGCGGCGACGAGGCGCAAAGGGGCGGCGAGAGAGAGAGAGAGAGAGAGAGAGAGAGAGAGAGAGAGACGAGAGAGAAGCAGAGGGTGAGGGAGAACGAGAGAGAACTGAGAGAGAGGGGAAGCTTGGATGAACCTGATTAAAATCGTCATTCGACGAGAGGAAATCTCAGGTCCGATTAGGGATGATAATTGGAGAAATTGGTGCCAAGATTTCGTCTTTGACTCGAGTGGCATGAATCGGAATTGAAAGTGGGTGAGAAGGAGGTCAGAATCTGAGCTTTCCATGGAGAAATCGCCGAAAAAGCAAAAAAGGGAACATCTCGGCTTGAAAATGGTATGAGGAAGAAGATGACAGGACGTTTTTTACTGTGTGGCTGGAGTACCACTAAGTGCGGTGGTTCGCTACGTAATAAAACTAAAAGTTACACCTTTGGACACGCTAAAAACATTGTGCGACACGTTACGCTTCACCCACCAACTTACACACCACTTGCTATAACAAATGTCATCTTACAAACAATTACTTTTGATAAAATAATATTAACAACTATCATAATAATTATAATAATAATAATAATAGTAATGTAATTGGGAGAAAAGACTATTCAAAAGGAAAATACTCTTCGATAAAATTACTGATACAATAATAATAATAATAATGTAAATAGAAAAGCTATTTAGTAAAATAAATATATCTTTATAATATCAAACAATGGCCCAGAAGATTCACTATACTCCCAAAGATACCCCTCTAAAATATTGGGGTATTACAATAAAAGTACACATTTATTGTAGATAACTTGACGATCTTGTACATTTGGTGCGTAAATAGTTTGGAGGGGTTCTAGGTGACTATTTCAACTCTGAGAAATGCAATGATAGTAATTGATGGTACTATGTAAATAATTGCAAGGAAAGTATTAATATCATGTTATGCTATTTAGAAACATTTAAATTTGAGGTAATACCATAACACAAGTATGGAAAACTATGTTTTATCCAAGGTTACTAAGTTTGGACACTTGTAGAGTTGAGCCATATAAGGTGACTTTTTAAACTCGGTGACGATCGCCGTTAGTAATTCTCTTAAAAAACACAGGCATAATTATAATAATATCTTGGTCGACACGATAACACGACACGAACCCAACACTGAATCCATTAGTCTACCGATGTGCTTATGGCATGGATATCAATAAATTTATAGATTATCTTATAAGATATTGCAACTGTTACTATTTGCATTTAAGACGAATGCAAGCAAAGTCAGATCTCATCAATATACACTGGCAAACTTTTATTCGTGTCATTAAAACTCGACCACGTCACGAGTTCTACTTTTAGTCGTGTCACTAAAACTCGACCACGTAACGAGTTTTGTCTTATTATTCTTTTAGTTCAATAACGGTTGAGTTAGTTTATTCGTTGACTACTTTGTGTTTGAGTATTCACTGAAATCAACGTCTTTTGACAGTTCATCAAGACCAACATTGATGATTTATTTGATCATTTTCAGAAGATATTCAACACCCACATTGACAATATTGATGTAGTATGATTTTCAAAGTTGTTACAATACTATTGTATTATTTTCTTTTGTGGTTCCATGTAGGCCTGAAAATATCTGACCCGACACGAACCCAACACGAATTAGCGGGGTTGGGTCGACAAGAAATGGCAAGGGATCAAAAATGGGTCGACCCAAAACTGATTCTGGAATATGAATTTTACCTTCCCAAGCTCGTGTTGTAATTAGAGAATATGAATTTACCTTCCAAGAAGTCATAAAGAGATTAAAATGAAGAAACGTGATAAAATTATTCGTGTAGAAAGCAAGCAAGATAGGATTAAATTTGATGTCCTTCTAAAATCATACGAAATGTGTAACCCTATATAATGGGAGTGTATGGTAATATTTTCAACCTCTTGCTCTTGCTGGTTTGTATTGAATTTTTGCATGTTAATATTAATTAGGCATGTATGCGCAGATTTCTTGATGAAGGTCACTGTCATAGGAATAAGGATTCAAAATTGTTTTTTTCCTTGAAGCAGTACTCTATAAATACCGAGTAGGGATGGCAATATCGTCCGTTCCGATTTGAGATCTGAGCGATCCGAGCCGAATGGATAGGATCCGAATCCGATCAATTTGAAAATAGATCGGATTTGGATCCGGAAAGCCAGACCCGATCGGATTTTGATCGGAGTACAGATCCACGGGGTTCCAACCCAATTCGATTCTACGTATATATGTGCTTGACAAATATACCCCTATTACCTCCCTACTTACATTTTCAAGAAAATACAATAATAATTCTAACCTACAAAGCCATTTATTTTGTAGTTTACGCTTCGTAACTTACAAACATGCCTTAGCGTATGAACTAGTGTTTATTTTTTATGTTATTTTTTGTATTTTATTACAAATCTGAGCCTAATTCCATCCGAATCCGATCCGAAAACGTACTTGATGGATCTGCGGATCAGATTTGAATCAGTTGAATGAAAGCCAATCCGATCCGGTGGCGATCCGAACGGATCTTAATCAGATCTGGATCACATTTCTCCTAGTCGGATCTGGATCAGAATGTGCCTGATCCAATCCAGATCCGACCCATTACTATCCCTACTACCAATTTCTTTTGACTAAACGCAACTTCAGGTTTTTTACCCTCTTCTTAGAATTTCATTTAGGACCCTAGAATTCATCTTCTTTTTTCCGAAGAGATGTCAATTTTTATTTCTACATTCTCTTTCTGGAAAATACGGATACGGGGAAGATCTTTGAAAAAGTTCATTTTTTCATAAAGTTCTAAATTGGTTTTGAAAGATGAATGAATCTTAAGACTTGCTTGTAATGTTTGGGAGGTATGAGAATATGTTGTCTCTTGTTACAATATCTTTGGTACAGTTCAGTGTTTCCTGAACATGTGGGGAGGATAGTTCGCTTAGAATGTTGATGGAGTAAAATGATTGTTCCTTTCCTTTAATCTATATGTATCACCAATGAAAACTTTAAACTTTACAATGGTAGTTTGTGGGTTCAGTGTGGTGAGTAACCTGTTAAAACGTGGTAGATTGGAGTACAATATGCATCCCTATGATAAAAGTACACAATTATTGTAGATACCTTGACGATCTTGTACAATTGGTGGTTAAATAGTTTGAAGGGGTTCTATGTGACTATTTCAACTCTGAGAACTATAAGGATAGTGATTGATGGTACTATGTAAAGAATTGCAAGGAAAGTATTAATATCAAGTTATGCTATTTAGAAACATTCAAATTTGAGGTAATACCATAGTACAAGTATGGAAAAGTATGTTTTATCTTAGGTTACTAAGTATGGACACTTATAAAGCTGAGCCATATAAGGTGACTATTTGTAATCTACAAAGCCATTTATTCTGATGCGTAACCTACGTCAAAACCTATTACCCACCCGGGTACGAATCGGGCACACACACGCACACTAACACTAAAATAAAGGAGATAAAAGGGAGAGACTGATTTATTTCTTGATTGATTAATAAAGAGGGAGTACACTGCTTATATAGAAAATACTGACCCTAAACCTAGACCTAACGGGCCAAGCCCGGTTTATTATTTAACCTAATAACATAATTAAATATTTATTGATACGATACCCGTATCAAAACCCAACAATAAACTCATACAGTTAAATCAGGTAATAAAATGCTAGGAACAATATAATGAATATTAGTAATTATGAGAATCATATTTTTAATGGAGAGAAAATATTGTTATTGTCCCATATAATATTATCATTACCAATATATTATCATTTTTTCAAGTAAACTTCTTTAGAATAAAAGGTAATACTTACCCAAACTATTCTTTTAAATCTTGGGGTTCTGTTATTTTTATTCAAAAAGAGTTAATATATGATTAGTAGCTAATAATTTTTCTTTCCTTTTTGATAAACACTAATTAACTACTTTTGCTTTTTTCTTTTTTTATTCTTGAAGAAAATATTAATATTCATTATAGCCTTTATAGAATACGATCTCTTTATTATTATTATTATTATTATTATTATTATTATTATTATTATTATTATTATTATTATTATTATTTGGTGTCATTACATTATTCCTTTCGCTATTATATAAAAGAAAGTGAGATTAATAGATTAAAAACAATTTATTGTGAAAGATACTAATGTTATTTCTCAAGTATTTATATTGATAGAGTAAGTTATTAATAAAATTTATTTATTAGTTTTTACATTACTAATTTCATAAAATAAATTATTAAATTTATTAATTAATAGAGATATTCAAAACTTAAACTAGAACCCAAAATTTAATTATAAGAGTTTCTTATTTGGGTAGGAGTTACTCTCCAGGTTAATGAAAATACAGTTTTTGCCCCCACGCACTCACAACTCAGTTTACATGTAAAGGCAGTAGCCTCCCCATAACTGTAATAACCCTCATATTTATGTTACATTTTTATTTAAAGTGATGTTAGTAATACCTAAATGTGTGTTAAGGTAAATATCTTGTAAAGAATGCTAGACTTTTGTGAAGAAAAGTTATAATAGCTAAAGTAGAAGCCAAATTATATGTTTGTTCCATTTGAAAGCTATAATGTCTTTTTAAATAAGTTTAAGGTCTTTTGTGCAATATTTTATGTGAAATAAAATATAGCATTCTAGATTTAATTGAATGTTTTGCATACACCATGTACTTGCATCAATATGAAATTGCTAGTGTGCATGATATGATTTGAAACTTACTAGTATTCACTTATTTTGGTGTGACCACCAAAATAAGTTTAAGGTCTTTTGTGCAATATTTTATGTGAAATAAAATATAGCATTCTAGATTTAATTGAATGTTTTGCATACACCATGTACTTGCATCAATATGAAATTGCTAGTGTGCATGATATGATTTGAAACTTACTAGTATTCACTTATTTTGGTG
The DNA here is from genome assembly GCA_023055425.1 of Linanthus parryae. Lineage (NCBI taxonomy): Eukaryota > Viridiplantae > Streptophyta > Magnoliopsida > Ericales > Polemoniaceae > Linanthus > Linanthus parryae. The sequence goes on from JALGPY010000001.1 coordinate 133,742,708, forward strand.
TGACCACCACACCTTATTATTTTGGGACTATATAAGTACAAGTTGCATCATTGTCATCATTTCTCTCCATATTTTTCTCACTCGAGAATGCCACAAAGCTCTCCTTTCTCTCCTCTTAGCTTCGTTCCCGGTTTTGTTCTTTGACCCTCCACAAACATGGTCTAAAAATCAAGCTTTTGATGTTAGTGTGAAAAACTCATATTGGGTGTTAGTATATCAAAGAGGTAGCAAGTTTTGAGCATCTTCTTCAAGTTTTAAGCGCCTAGGAGCCATTATTTATGCTTTCCCCAAACCCACATCAAGAACACCATGAAAGTGAGAGTAAGTTCTACATCTATGCATCTACATCATGATTTTGTTCATTCACTCCTTCTTGTGATTCCATGGCAAATCTTTAGTTTCATGTTAGGGGATCATCATTTTTATGACAAAGTTTAGCATTGACCATCACATTTGTATGATAGCATAGTGGGTTTGTGGTTGCATGTTCTTGATTCATTATCATCCTCTTGATCTAGACACAAGCATGTACAAAAATGAGTTTGTTGGGTATGTATGTATATGATTTAGACCTTGTATTAGTTCAATTTCAGATCTTGGTAGATATTTTCTTGCATGCAACAAGTTTAGAATTATAGAGAACCATAAAACTCATGTTTTGAGCTAATTTTCATAAAATGAAGAAAATTACTTTAAATTTTTAGAAAATTATGAAAAATTTACTGTTTGTGTATTTTCATGTGATATTTCTACATTAAAAATTTCAGAGACATTGGACTTGTATTTAATTTTAAATCTGCCAAAACTCATCTATGTTTTAAACCCTGCTCAACCACATACCAGTGATGTTTTTTCTACATTTCATGTAACTATTATACTCCAATGCTTACGAAATTTGGATATGTTGTTTCAGGGGTGTTATTTACTTCTAGTTAAAATTTTATAATTTTTAAAATTACTATGAATATTTTATGAATTTATTACCAAGACCTCTTTTCAGCCTCTGTTTTACACATAAACAACTCTGAAAGTTAATGTTTAAAAATACTTAAAAGTTTTCATAATTTTTGATATTTTTATATGTTATCTGTAAACTCTTTATCTATTCACAATTTTCGATCCTAAAAAATAGCCACCTATGAATTTCCAAACTAGCGATAGTTACACTTTGCTTATGAGCATAATCTATAACTTTATCAAGTTTATTAAAGCTAGTTTATGTAAGTTCATTTTTAGTTCATAATATGTCATATTGCATTTATGTGTTGCATTATACATGTCATATGCATCTAATAACAAGTATAAGGTTCTAGATATGAATATGTAAGAAGTTAGTTCATCTTGCATTGATAAGAATAGTGTCGTTTAACTAAGTGATTTGAGCATGTGCTATGTTTGGAATGATTTCATGCCAAGTGATTATATGCTATGTTTGAAATGATTACTTGCTAAGTGCTTATATGTATGATTTGAAGCCTTCTTTGCTTTTTACGTGACGTTGGAGTTGCTGATCGTGTGCTTAAAGTTGGTCGAATTTGGACTAAGAAATATAAAATGAATGGTTTAAGCTCGCAAGGTGAGTTACCCTACCTCCCGAAGTTTGTACCGAACCTCAAGTTTCTTACAAGCTTATGAATGTTCATGTTTCCGTATTATGTATGTATGTATGCTTTTGAATCAAGTAAACATTTTATGCCCCTTCGATGCTAAAAAAAATAAAGGATGATTCAAAAGATAAAACGCGTTTTTAGAAAGGCCACGGTACCGGAGTGAAACCTCCTGTCGGTTATAGGCAGGCGACGGCCCTTTTTCCGGGGCAATATAAGCAGGAAACCCGTCGCCTCACGAGCCGTCGCGATTGACATGTCCCTACGTTATGTTATGTTAAGTCACGAAGGTTACACAGGCCATAAGATAAGAAAATAAGCAATTATGTTCAAGTAAGTTAAGGTCTCCACGTGAGACAAAGCAAGATTCCTATTTGGAACAATATGATTGCACATAGGCATAATAATCCGGATAATATCTGGGTTGACATGATGACACGACACGCACCCGGCACGAAGTCCATTAGTCTACCGATGTGCTTATGCCATGGATGTCAATAAATTTATAGATTATCTTGTACGATATTGCAACTGTTACTATATTCATTTAAGACGAGTGCGAGCAAAGTCAGAGCCGACGGACGGCAAACTTTTAGTCGTCATTAAAACTCGACCACGTCAGGAATTTTGTCTTCTTATTCTTAGTTTAGAAATAGTTGATTTAGTTTACTCGTTGACTACTTTATGTTTTAGTATGTTAATTTTCCGGGACTAGTAATTTAATTTTTCAAGTATGAACCTGGGCGACAACCAGAGTTGGGGAAAATTCCATCAATCTTTTTCTTTCAATGAAGTAACGTCTTTTGAACATGTTTCAACATGTGTCAAATGACCCGTTTCAACACGTTTCACAATAATACCCCTCTATTTCACCGTTAGTAATTCTCTCAAAAAAACACATAAGCCAATCGTAATAATATATGGGTCGACACTAAGTTAGCAGGTTTAGGTCGACACGAACCAGCAACATGACAGAAACGGATTGACCCGAAAGTAACAAGAAATAAACGTGTCGAGTTTGGGTCCACTCGTTTCTGACCGACACGGTTCAACCCAACCCGCAATGCAACGTGATTTAATTCTTAAAAGTCTACCGATGTGCAACGGTTACTACATGCATTTATGAAAAATGCAAGCAAAGTCAGAGCTAATCCATGGACATCAGCAAACTTTTAGTCGTGTCATTAAAACTCGACCATGTCACAAATTTTGTCCTCTTATTCTTAGTTCAAACACGGTTTATGATTTCGTTCACTCATTAACTACTTATGTCCGAGTATGTTAATTTTTCGGGACTAGTAATTGACTTTTTCAAGAATGAACCTGGGCGGCAACCAGGCTTGGAGGAAATTCCATCAATCTTTATTGTTCAATGAAGTCAACGTCTTTTGAACGGTTCATCAAGACCAACATTGATGATTTGTCTGATCCTTTTCAGGAGGATATTTAACACCAACATTGATGATTTTGACTTGAAACCATGGATATCCTTGGGTGCAGTTTTGTCCGATTACTTCAACTTTGACATTGATAAATGCAATGGAAAGATTATTGCGGGCGAATGGCAAGTTTCCTCCTCTCCTCATGTTTCATAAATTATATATCAGACAACTTCTTATATTTTCCTGGTGCAGGTTCAACTCTGCCTGGAAAAATCTATGCAAGAAAATAGAAGAAATGGTTATGCAAGTGATCAAAGAAAGCAGGTAACTTATAGGTGTACATATATGATTTCTAGCTTTTTGTGTGGTTTCTTCACATTTTCCCAAATTCACCAACTCTCTGTTGCATTTGAATCAGCAATTTGGATGAGCGATACAAGTGCAAATGAGTGATAATGAACGGTTACCCTCCAAAGATGCTAAGCAGCCTCGGTTTAGCGATTCAGGAGTTATTATTGAGGTACCAAATTGATCATTCTTTTCATTCATGGTAATTACGATCTTTCCAAATGTGAGTTTGGTAAACTAAAATGAAATTTTCTGCCAACAGATTGTTGCTCTTGAACCTCTGAAGGATTTTTCTCAGGCGGGTACGAGTATTGCACTGTCCACTGAAGGGCACAAGATCATCCATGGGGATGAGATCCAGCCCTTTCCCTCTGGATTCGACCAATGGATTTTATTCTGATGTGGGACATGGTACTAAACATCATGCTGAAGAAAGGTATGAGATAATCTTGTTAAACTTTTTTACATATTTTTGTATGCTTAGTCAATGGAGTTGGAAGTATAAGATTAACTCTCTTTTTCACTGTGCTTTTGGAGAGAAATATCCGAGAAGTGTATCAAATATCGTAAGATTTGATGTCAGTCTATAAGTGTGACTTCTAACCTTGGCATTCTGAGGTATAGTGATTAAATATACCTTTTTTGGCTTTTAGGGAGACAAAAAGCAATGAATCCGCCGATAGCGTGGAAGAGGGGGAAATCGTGTCTGATACACCTGATGAAGAAAGCTTAACTCATTCAGTTGAAAATCCAAGGAAAATTGCCCAATTCAAGCCACCACCTAAATATGCTTCTGATGGAGAAAATTTCAGCTGGTCAGTTCAAAATCCCAGGAAATACGATGGATCAAGGCACCATCAGAAGAGAAATTTCAGCGACCGAGAGGAAAACAACAGGGACTTTAGCTATCCTCGTGGGAAAAAACCAGATGAACGCAACTAGAGAAATCATAATGGAGAAAGCTCTAGGAAATACATAAATAATTATGATACTTCAATGGACCACCAGGATGCACCCGGGAGAAGGAACATAGACTATGATGACTATGAGGACCAGCAGGAGGAGAAAAATTATGATGAAGATTACAGGTCGTGGAAAGATTTTCACCCAAGGAAGAGGTAAAACTATAATTATTCTGGTCAGAGGAGAGGAGGGCATCCAAGGATGAGGTTCAGAGGTAATCTTCAGCGTGGACAAGGATTCAACTAACAAATCTGATTCTGAAGGCTAACTTGTCAAGATCGGAGAAGAAGTTTACAAGTTGTAGAAACCAAAACCATGCGTGTGTGTGACTATTTGCTTTTAAGTTATAGAAGTTGTGACATATGTAAGAGAGTTGTCCGTCACTTATGGTACTAAGTTACTAACTCTCTCAAAATGCAAATAGATGTAACAGAAATTAATGGTGTCTGAATGAAGATGTATAAGTGTGTAACCATAGAAGGTGAAGTTGTATGTTGTAAACTCACCTCTTGTATCCCTATGAGGAAATCGGAATAAAGTTAATATTTAAGTTGATCTCTTTATGTTTCTGTTACATAGGGTGTAACTAAGCCTTGCAATTTTCGACCAGACACGACGACACGACATAAAGTTAGCGGATTTCGGTTGATAAGAACTCTCAACTCGTTCAAAAGTGGTCGAATCGAAAGTGACACGAGAATAAACTGGATGGGTTAGTGTCAACCCACACAATCCGGAAATGACCCGCTTTGACTAGGACTGCAACTCGGGCTGTAGATTGTGAAACTAATTACATTAGTGATTTTACATGATTCACGCTTACATGGAAAATGTTAGTTTCTTAGATAGCATATGAATTATGAATCTTGAGAAATTAAGTACATAATATATCATACTTTTTTAAAACCAAAATAAATGTTCACCTGTTGATTTAAAGAGTTAGAATTTAGGAAAGGTTCATTATTTAGGAAAATTCTAAAACGGCAAGCAAAGTCAGAGCTCATCGATAGGCACTGGCAAACTCTTAGTCGTGTCATTAAAACACGACCACGGCACGAGTTCTACTTTTAGTCGTGTCATTAAAACTCGACCAGGTCACGAGTTCTGTCTTCTTATTATTTTAGTTCAGAAACGGTTGATTTACTTTACTCGTTGACTACTTTATTTTTGAGTATGTTCAATGAAGTCATCATCTTTTGAACGGTTCATCGAGTCCAACATCGGTGATTTATTTGATCATTTTTAGGAAGATATTCAACACCGACATTGACGATTTTGATGTAGTATAATTTTCATAGTTGTTGCAATACTATTGTATTGTTTTCTTATGTGGTCACATGTAGACCTGGCAATATCCAACCCGACACGAACTCAACACGAAATAGCGGGTTTGGGTCCACACGAAACTGCAAAGGATAAAAATTGGGTAGGCCCGAAATGATACTTGAATAAAGAACTTTACCTTCCCAAGCCCATGATGTAATTAGAGAGTACGAATTTACCTTTTCAGAAATCATAGAGAGATTAAAATGAAGAAACATGGTAAAATTATTCTTGGAGAAAGCAAGCAATATAGGATTAAATTTGATGTCCTTCTTACATCATATGAAATGTGTAACATAGATGCCGCATCTTTGAACCCTATACAGTGGGAGTGTATAGTAATATTTTCAACATCTTGCTTTTGCTGGTTTGTAATTACTTTTTGCATGCTAATATTAATTAGGCATGTATGTGCAGATTGTTGATAAAGGTCACCGTCTTAAGAACAAGGATTCAAAATTGTTTTCTTCCTTGAAGCAATACTCTATAAATACCGAGTACGGATGGCAATATCGTCCGGTCCGATATGAGATCTGAGCAATCCGAACCGAATGGATAGGATCCGAATCCGATCAAATTGAAAATGGATCGGATTTGGATCCGGAAAGCCAGACCCGATCGAATTCGGATCTGGATTAGGATCGAAGTACAGATCCACCGGGTTCCAACCCGATCCGATCCAACGTATATGTGTGGTTGAAAAATATACCCCTATTACCTCCCTAATTACATTTGCAAAGAAGAATAAAATAGTAACTCTAACCTACAAAACCATTTCTTTTGTGGCTACGCTTCGTAACTTACAAACATGCTTTAGCGTATGAACTAGTGTTTATTTTTTATGTTAGTTTTTGCATTTTATTGCAAATCTAGACTGATTCAATCCGAATCCGATCCAACACGTACTATGTGATCTACGGATCGGATTTGGATCAGCTGAATGAAACCTGATCCAATCCGATCTGAATCCTGTGACGTTCCGAACAGAATCTGGATCGGATCTGGATCACATTTCTCCTTGTCGGATCTGGATCGCGATGTGCCTGATCCGATCCAGATACGACCCATTGCTATCCCTAATACCGAGTTATTTTGACTGGAACGCCACTTCAGGTTTTTCACCCTCTTCTTAGTATTTCGTTTAGGACCCTATAATTCATCTTCTTTTTCCCGAAGAGATTTCAATTTTTATTTCTACATTCTCTTTCTGAAAACTACGGATACAGGGAAGATCTTTGAAAAGTTTCATTTGTGCATAAAGCTCTAAATTAGTTTTGAAAGATGAATGAATCGTATGACTTGGTTGTAATGTTTGGGAGAAATGAGCATATGTTGTCTCTTGTTACGATATCTTTTGGTACAGTTTAGTGTTTCCTGAACATGTGGGGAGGATAGTTCACTTTGAATGTTGATGGAGTAAAAAGGTTGTTCATTTCTTTTAAATTTAATCTATATGTATCACCAATGAAAATTTTTAACTTTACAATGGTAGTTTATATGTTCAGTGTGGTGAGTAACCTGTTAACACTTGGTTGATTGGAGTACAATATGCATCCCAATGATAAATGAAACAACACAGATCCTACGGTTCCTGCTAGTACAACGTAACGATAAACCAAAACGCTTTATTATAAATTAAAAGGAGAAGACCCCCTTACATTATTAAGCGGAAAAAATAAAACATCGTCTAAAACGAAATGATACAATTACTAAAATATGTTTGCTAGCCATGATTCTAATCCTTAGCTCGTGCGCGTTTCCACCCCTGCTAGCTTGACCTGCGGGTTTTGAAATGGCGATAGCCGACTGCAGAAAATTTTAATTAGTAAAAACTATGTAAGATATACCACAATATGTAAAACAGAGTTTTGGCTAGGGTAACACACAATATTATTAAAATTCAATTGAAAGGATAACAGGAGTAAATAATAAACTCAGTGATAGAACTCAAGGTTGAAAAATATTTCCAAGTATACGTAACCAGTAGCCAAGAATCGAGTTTTAGTATTCAGTTTGGTTGAGGCCTATCCCACGAGCCCCAACGAGTACGATGTGGACAGAGAGGCCACGATGGAATAAATAATAATAATAATAATGTAGTGCATATTGGGATGTACCAATTTCTCCCCGGACGTTAGTAGATGACCCTTCGCTATCCCGCCCTAACCATTCTAATGAGACCTTAAGTGTCGGCACCCCTAAACATGCATAGGTAGTACTCATAGATTCCACGATAAATAAGAGGGTAATAACCCTAGGAAAATCACGCATAGGTGTTCGCGGCCGTAGCCTTCACGCGCATCCTCTGCACATCGTTCCCAATTCTATTATCGTACAATTATTATTTCACATGACTTTCGAGTTTCCACATGTGACCACACATTTTCGAAGTGGTACTTGCAATAGAGATTCAAGACTAAATTATTTTCTCCAGTATCAAGATTATAGTAATTCATTAACATGTTTGAAAGATAACACGCGCCAAGAGACATTTTGATTGTTTAAAGTATTGTGCATATAACTTACCTGGAAATAGAGGAGACCACAGGACTACACACCACAACGCAAACCACTGGCCAACCCCCCCCCCCCCCCCCCCCTCCCCCCCCCAGTAGTAGGGGTCCTCAACGAATTGATTGTCCACTCAGAATCTACAATAACCAATTGTCCCTATATTACAATACCAAATACCATCACACGGCAGATTGCAATTAAGCAAGTTATATTTAAAATTCGTAGTAAATTTATTTGGTTTACTAAGGTAGACTGATTTATATAAAAGATAGCTATTTTAACTTGACGTATAGAATACTAATAGAGTATTTTTATTGAAGCTAAAAGCCAATTATCTTTATAAAATTCATATCAATAAAGGATTTTATTAGGTGAAAAGAGTTTATTTCTCAATATACAGGAAACATAAAAAAAAATTACACTTACAATATTTCAAATACCATTTTACCATTTATAAAGATACTAATTCCTCCCAAATAATAAATACTATTTTCACAACAAACATAAATTTACTACACTATAAACACCCTAATACATATGCCAAATATTATTTAGTAGTTGTAACTGAACAAGATGTCATTTACTAAACTCTAGGGGTAACTGATAACGCTTACAAAAACATAGGGGTAGTAGTTTTAGTTTGTGAAAACCCTATACACACAAACACCAACGGGTTGAGGCTTTCTTCCTCACAATTTTCAATTCAACAAAACCCACTCACTGTAACCAAAAGCTACCACACCCAAATTCCTCCAACACTAAAAGTTCTTTTGACTGGAACGCAACTTCAGGTTTTTTACCCTCTTCTTAGTATTTCGTTTAAGACCCTAGAATTCATCTTCTTTTTTCCCGAAGAGATGTCAATTTTTATTTCTACATTCTCTTTCTGGAAACTACGGATACGGTGAAGATCTTTGAAACAGTTCATTTTTTCTTAAAGCTCTAAATTGGTTTTGAAAGATGAATGGATCTTATGACTTGGTTGTAATGTTTGGGAGGTATGAGAATATGTTGTCTCTTGTTACGATATCTTTGGTACAGTTCAGTGTTTCCTGAACATGTGGTGAGGATAGTTCGCTTAGAATGTTGATGGAGTAAAAAGGTTGTTCCTTTCCTTTAATCTATATGTATCATCAATGAAAACTTTAAACTTTACAATGGTAGTTTATGGGTTCAGTGTGGTGAGTAACCTGTTAAAACGGGGTAGATTGGAGTACAATATGCATCCCAACGATAAAAGTACATAATTATTGTAGATAACTTGACGATCTTGTACAATTGGTGGTTAAATAGTTTGAAGGGGTTCTATGTGACTATTTAAGTATAGTAATTGATGGTACTATGTAAAGAATTGCAAGGAAAGTATTAATATCATGTTATGCTATTTAGAAACATTCAAATTTGAGGTAATACCATAGTACAAGTATGGAAAAGTATGTTTTATCCTAGGTTACTAAGTATGGACACTTATAAAGCTGAGTCGTATAAAGTGACTATTTGTAATCTACAAAACCATTTATTCTGCTGCGTAACCTACGTCAAAACCCAACAATAAACTCTTACAGTTAAAGCAGGTAATAAAATGCTCGGAACAATATAGAGAATATTAGTAATTATGAGAATCATATTTTAATGGAGATAAAATATTGTTATTGTCCCATATAATATTATCATTATCATTATATTATCATTTTTTTCAAGTAAACGTCTTTTGAATAAAATGTAAAACTTAACCAAAATATTCTTTTAAATCTTGGGGTTCTATTATTTTTATTCAAAAAGAGTTAATATATGATAAGTGGCTAATATTTTTTCTTTCCTTTTTCACAAACACTAATTAACTAGTTTTGCTTTTTTTTCTTTTTTAATTCTTAAAGAAAATATTAATATTCATTATAGCCTTTATAGAACAGGATCTCTTTATTATTATTATTATTATTATTATTATTATTATTATTATTATTATTATTATTATTATTATTATTATTATTATTATTTGAAAGATACGGAATATATATAAATTAAACGCTGCGGTTTTGCAAGTGTCGTACAATGGTGTGCGCTTGATCATGCGCTGCCTGAACACCCGCTCGACGAACAAAAGTAAGGTTACATTATTATTATTTGGTGTCATTACATTTTTCTTATCACTATTATATAAAAGAAAGCGAGATTAATAGATTAAAAACAATTTATTGTGAAAGATACTAATGTTATTTCTCAAGTATTTATATTGATAGAGTAAGTTATTAATGAAATTTATTTATTATTTTTTACATTACTAATTTTATAAAATAACTTATTAGATTTATTAATTAATAGAGATATTCAAAACTAAAACTAGAACCCAAAATTTAATTATAAGAGTTTCTGGTTTGGGTAGGAGTTACCCTACAAGTTAATGAAAATACACATTTTGCCCCCACGCACTTACAACTCATTTTGCATGTAAAGGCAGTAACCTCCCCATAACTGTACTAACCCTCATATTTATGTTACATTTTTATTTTAAGTGATGTTATTAATGCCTAAATGTGTGTTAAGGTAAATATCTTGTAAATAATGCTAAACTTTTGTGAAGAAAAGTTATAATAGCTAAAGTAGAAGTCAAATTATATGTTTGTTCCATTTGAAAGCTATAATGTCTTTTTAAATAAATTTAAGGTCTTTTGTGCAATATTTTATGTAAAATAAAATATAGCATTCTAGGTTTAATTGAATGTTTTGCATACACCATGTACTTGCATCAATATGAAATCGCTAGTGTGCATGATATGATTTGAAACTTACTAGTATTCACTTATTTTGGTGTGACCACCACACCTTATTATTTTGGGACTATATAAGCACAAGTTGCATCATTGTCATCATTTTTCTCCATATTTTCTCACTCAAGAATGCCACAAAGCTCTCATTTCTCTCCTCTTAGCTTCATTCCCGGTTTTGTTCTTGACCCTCCACAAACATGGTCTAAAAATCAAGCTTTTGATGTTCTACGTGGAAAACTCATATTGGGTGTTAGTATATCAAAGAGGTAGCAAGTTTTGAGCATCTTCTTCAAGTTTGAAGCCCCTAGGAGCCATTATTTATGTCTTCCCCAAACCCACATCAAGAACACCATGAAAGTGAGAGTAAGTTCTACATCTATGCATCTACATCATGATTTTTTTCATTCACTCCTCCTTCTTGTGATTCCTTGGAAAAGCTTTAGTTTCATGTTAGGGGATCATCATTTTTATGAAAAAATTTAGCATTGACCATCACATTTGTATGATAGCATAGTGGGTCTGTGGTTGCATGTTCTTGATTCATCATCATCCTCTTGATCTAGACACATGCATGTACAAAAATAAGTTTGTTGGGTATGTATATGATTTAGACCTTGTATTAGTTCAATTTCAGATCTTGGTAGATAATTTCTTGCATGCAACAAGTTTTGAATTATAGAGAACCATAAAACTCGTGTTTTGAGCTGATTTTCACAAAATGAAGAAAATTACTTTATCTTTTTAGAAAATTATGAAAAATTTACAGTTTGTGTATTTTCATGTGATATTTCTACAGTAAAAATTTCAGAGACATTGTACCTGTATTTAATTTTAAATCGGCCAAAAAATCAGTTCTGTTTTAACACCCTGCTCAACCACAGACCAGTAAGGTTTTTACTACATTTCATGTAACTATTATACTCCAATGCTTACCAAATTTGGATATGTTGTTTTCAGGGGTGTTATTTACTTCCAGTTAAAATTTCATAATTTTTGGAATGAATATGAATATTTTATGAATTTATTACCAAGACCGCTTTTCAGCCTCTTTTTTACACATAAACAACTCTGAAAGTTAATGTTTAAAAATAGTTAAAAGTTTTCATAATTTTTGATATTTGTATATGTTATCAGAAAACTCTTTCTCTAATTTATGCCACAATTTTGGGTCCTAAATAATAGCCACCTATGATTTCCAAACTAGTGATAGTTACACTTTGCTTATGAGCATAATCTATAAGTTTATCAAGTTTATTAAAGCTAGTTTATGTAAGTTCATTTTTAGTTCATAATATGTCATATTGCATTTATATGTTGCATTATACATGTCATATGCATCTAATAACAAGTATAAGGTTCTAGATATGAATATGTGAGAAGTTAGTTCATCTTGCATTGATAAGACTAGTGTCGTTTAACTAAGTGATTTGAGCATGTGCTATGTTCGGAATGATTTCGTGCCAAGTGATTATATGTTATGTTTGAAATGATTTCTTGCTAAGTGCTTATATGTATGATTTGTAGCCTTCCTTGCTTTTTACGTGACGTTGGAGTTGATGATAGTGTGCTTAAAGTTGGTCGAATTTGGACTAAGAAATATAAAATGAATGGTTTAAGCTCGCAAGGTGAGTTACCCTACCTCCCGAAGTTTGTACCGAACCTCAAGTTTCTTACAAGCTTATGTATGTTCATGTTTCCGTATTATGTATGTATGTATGTATGCTTTTGAATCAAGTAAACATTTTATGCCCCTTGGATGCTAAAAAAAATAAAGGATGATTCATAAGATAAAACACGTTTTTAGAAAGGCCACGATACCGGAGTGAAACCCCCTGTCGGCTATAGGCAGGCTACGGCCCTTTTTCCGGGGCAATATAAGCAGGCAACTCGTCGCCTCACGAGCCGTCGCGATGGACATGTCCCTACGTTATGTTATGTTAAGTCAAGAAGGTTACACAGGCCATAAGATAAGAAAATAAGCAAGTATGTTCAAGTAAGTTAAGGTCACCACGTGAGACAAAGCAAGGTTCCTATTTGGAACAATATGATTTCACATAGGCATAATAATCCTGATAATATCTGGGTCGACACGATGACACGACACAGCACCCGGCATGAAGTCCATTAGTCTACCGATGTGCTTATGCCATGGATGTCAATAACTTTATAGATTATCTTGTACGATATTGCAACTGTTACTATATTCATTTAAGACGAGTGCGAGCAAAGTCAGAGCCGACGGACGGCAAACTTTTAGTCGTCATTAAAACTCGACCACGTCAGGAATTTTGTCTTCTTATTCTTAGTTTAGAAATAGTTGATTTAGTTTACTCGTTGACTACTTTATGTTTTAGTATGTTAATTTTCCGGGACTAGTAATTTAATTTTTCAAGTATGAACCTGGGCGACAACCAGAGTTGGGGAAAATTCCATCAATCATTTTCTTTCAATGAAGTAACGTCTTTTGAACACGTTTCAACATGTGTCAAATGACCCGTTTCAACACGTTTCACAATAATACCCCTCTTTTTCACTGTTAGTATTTCTCTCAAAAAAACACATAAGCTAATCGTAATAATAAATGGGTCGACACTAAGTTAGCAGGTTTGGGTCGACACGAACCAGCAACATGACAGAAACGGGTTGACCCGAAAGTGACACGAAATAAACGTGTCGAGTTTGGGTCCACTCGTTTCTGACCGACACGGTTCAACCCAACCCGCAATGCAACGTGATTTAATTCTTAAAAGTCTACCGATGTGCAACGGTTACTACATGCATTTATGAAAAATGCAAGCAAAATCAGAGCTAATCCACGGACATCAGCAAACTTTTAGTCGTGTCATTAAAACTCGACCATGTCACAAATTTTGTCTCTTATTCTTAGTTCAAACACGGTTGATGATTTCGTTCACTCATTGACTACTTATGTCCGAGTATGTTAATTTTTCGGGACTAGTAATTGACTTTTTCAAGAATGAACCTGGGCGGCAACCAGGCTTGGGGGAAATTCCATCAACATTTATTGTTCAATGAAGTCAACGTCTTTTGAACGGTTCATCAAGACCAACATTGATGATTTGTCTGATCCTTTTCAGAAGGATATTTAACACCAACATTGATGATTTTGACTCATCCTTTCAAACTATTTAAGCTGAAAATCAGGGCTTTTTCTTCTCATTCTCTTCCAATTTTCTGCGACTACTCTCTCTCTCTCTCTCAATTCCTCTCAATCACATTCTCTTCTCAAAGCCCTAAACCCTAAAATGGAGTGCAAATCAGTCAGAATTCAGCAACAGGGAAAGCCCTCTGGCAGATCCAAGAAGAGAGCAAACAAGAAGGAGAAGATAGATATTTCTGATTCAGATTCAGAAAATACTCAAAGCTTGCATGAGGATACCCCTCCTGTAAAGACGTCAAGGACAGAGAAGGGAGATGAAGGCTCAAGTGTTGATCCACAACAGGAGACTCAGGGTGGTGATCAACCTAGGTCATAGAAGAAGAAAGGGGGAGAAAAGAAAAAGGCTACTGAAGAGGAAAAAGGGAAATCAACTCAGGAAAGCCAGAAGAAACCGACTGAAGGAGGACAAGAAAAGACCAAACCCTCTGAGAAGAAGACTAGGGTTAAGCAAGTTGCTGCTGCAACAAAGAAAGGATATCAAGGTAAGAACGTACTTCCAACTGAGTGGTTTGTTAGTTCTGAAGTTAGAACTGTTTGGATGCAAGGATATGCATCATCTAAGGTAGCTTTCTGTAGCATGATTTCTGATGAGTTATTGGATAAACTGGACATAGAATGCATGAGAAAGTTGAGGTAAGCTGTTGTTTGGAAAGTTCTAAATCCTAGTTCAAAGGCTTATCCTAGGTTAACTAGGTTATTTTATCTGAACTTGGTGTCTGAAGGTGATGATAGAATGGTTTTAACTTCTAAAGTGGCTGGTGTGCATTTGAGGTTAGATCATAGGATTTTCGCCAAAGTCTTGGGAATTCCTAGAAAATACAATGTAGGAGATTATCCTGATAGGAAGGAGTGTCTGGATAAGGCAAAGGATATGTTCTTTATTGAAGGTGTTCCCTCTGGTCCAAATCAGTTGACACATTATGTGCTCAATTGTGAAGCCAACATTTTGTTTACTATTCTGATGAGGAGTGTAGTTCCCAGGGTGAACTCAAGTGAGTTAGTAACTGATAAGCTTCTGATTTTGATGTATCTGATATCTCAAGGTTTTGAGATAGATTTGCCAACAGTTGTTATGGAGCATATGATTTATTGTGCAACCAGGACTAGAAACCATCATCTTCCATATGCCAACATGTTACCTCTTTTCTTTGAATATTTTGATGTGCCTGTGAAAGGAGAAGAAAAGATTACTGGAGGTTTTGAGTTGATAGGTGAGACTGCACTTTAGAGGATTGGGGTAGTTCAGACTGGGAAAGGGCATTGGAAATTTTATTCTGATTTGTCAAAGGAAGAACTTGCTGAGAAGGAGTTTGTGAAGCCTAAGGGGACTGCATCTGGGAAAGGACAAACCAATGAGGATTACTCTCTGCTGGTTGAGAAGTTAAAAGATCAGCACGTTGAGATTGAAGATCTCAGACAAAGGTTGTTTGACCTGTCAACTGAATTCAACCAGTTCAAGGGCTTGATGAATGTTATGAATGGGAAGTTGGATGTTGTCATCAAGGGCTTGAATCTGGAGAAGATACCTTATGCTGCTAGTCATGACACTAGTGTGGATTCAGAAGAGAAGCTGGGAGATTTTCTGAAGAAGAAGAAGAAGAAGAAGAAGAAGAAGAAGAAGAAGAAGAATAAGAAGAAGAAGAAGAAGAAGAAGAAGAAGAAGAAGAAGAAGAAGAAGAAGAAGAAGAAGAAGAAGAAGAAGAAGAAGAAGAAGAAGAAGAAGAAGAAGAAGAAGAAGAAGAAGAAGAAGAAGAAGAAGAAGAAGAAGAAGAAGAAGAAGAAGAAGAAGAAGAAGAAGAAGAAGAAGAAGAAGAAGAAGAAGAAGAAGAAGAAGCCAATTCCAGTAGTGCTAACTTCAAAAGATTTGTATGAACAAAGTGATGAAGAAGATGCTGGTGAAGACACAGGTGTTGATGCAGCTACAGAGGTAGATTCAGTACAGGCTAAGAAGAAAGTGGATGAGATAATCCAAGAAGTGGTTGCTGAAGTTGAAGCTGAACAAGAAGGTAATCAGTCTGCAGAAGATGCTGCAAGTGAGGAAGAAATAGGAGAAGGCTCAGAGAAAGGCCAGACATCAAAGAAGAAGTGAAGATCAGAGACTGCCAAAGCCTTGACCCTCTATCTCATTCTATTCTATCTTTTCTGTCTCAAGGCCTTGACGTTTTAGCTAAATTTTTTGTTTTAAGTTTATTTTCAGGCTCTGAGTAATGATCCTACATTTCTTCAACCTTATTTGATGAAAGTCAAAAAGGGGGAGAATTAATGTGGTATTTGTGTTCTGTTTGCAGTATTTGGAGTAATAATAAGAATGCCTAGTTTTATTTTTGTGGTATTTTGTAATGTTTATTCTCACTGGTTATCTGTTTGGGTTTAGTATATATATTGTATCTGCAAATTGTGGTTATTTAGTTTTTTGAATATGAGTGGCAGGAAGATCTATACAAGACTGTAGGTTTTGTCTTTCATTAAGGGGGAGATTGTGTTAGTCAAGATCCCTGAATGTGTTTTGGTTGGTAATTGTTTTGAGTGATGAAAGACAAAAGGCTAAGACATAAGCAGCAAAGCATTTCAGTTATCTCAAGGCCTTGAGATTGACTGAACTTCAAAGCCTTGAGTTATCTTATTCTGCTATATGTTCTAACATTTTTGTGTTGCAGAATTGGTTATCTGATTATGCAAATCAGTGGTTTACTGCATATACTTTTGGATTATACTATTTATATATCTAACACAATTGCAGATGATCAGAACAAGAAGAATCAAAGCTATCTGGGTTTAACTTTGAAATTCTGTGAAGCAGGTTCAGAGCTCCAAGGCCTTGAGATATGCCTTGAGCTGCTGACAGTTTTTACAGAACTTAATTGATTCTTTCTTGCAGGTTGTGACGCTTAGTATTGTGATTATTTACTCACTTCTAAGTATCTTAAACTTGTTTTCATGATTCATATGTTTTAGAAGATATACAGGTTATTGTTCTAAGTTCGTTAAAACAGTTTTATCAGAAACTGTATAACCAAACAGTCTTAGTACTGTTAGCTTTCTGGATTTTGTTGTTGCAGTGTTTCAATGCTGCTGTAGGGTTGTTAAACGTGCAGGAGCAATCTCAAAAAACTCCAACGGATATCCACTTGAAGCTGTTTGAATTTAAGTTGAAAACAGAAGGAGGATTTGTAGGAACTAAGATCCTAAAATCTCTCAATCAGTTGCAGCTGTGGATAAAAGAGACTGGTTTGAATTTTAAAAAAGAGGAGGCTTGCAGAATACTCTGAGAGGTGTGACAAGATCGTGGAAGATCATTCATTCAAATACACAATCATTCAAGCTTCATTCCAGATTCCTGAAGATCAAATCAATCCAGTTTTCCAGAAGAACACTTCCAGGCTTCAACAGCTTATCTTCATACTGTGTTCTTCACTTTTTCTTTTATTTGTGTATCTCTAGATTATCTTAAACCTCAGTTAAACCTAGTGGTTGGTTGTTCAAGTGAACAACAAGAGGTTCTTGTTAGCTCAACAGTTAGTAGCTGGAACTAGATAGGTTTGGAACCACAAGCTGTATAGGTGTAAGGGAAATCACTTAGGCTTGAAGATCTAGGGCTGTTTCTGTGTGAGTAATAAGAAGTGTTTGCCCAATCCTGGTGGGATTAGATCCCTCAGGCAGAGATTAGGTCCATTGCCACTGAACTCTGTAAATTGCTTTGTGTTCTTTACTTTTCTGTTTGATTATTATCTGCTGCACACAACTCAAATCAAACTAGGGTTTAAAAGCTGTTTAGAATTGTTCACAGCTGAAGGCCTTGAAGCTTACTATTTTGCCTTTGTAAGTTTCAGACAGTTTATAAAATCTCAAGGCCTTGAGATTTGAGTTTCACACAAAGCTTTCCTGTTAAACTTTAAGTTTTGCAAAAAGTTTCCATTCTCTATTCAACCCCCCCCCCCTCCTTATAGAGTATTTAGGTCCTGTATTTAGTCTACATTACACACTTTCACAAAATATCACCGTTTTTGAAAAAAAGAGAGAAGAAGAGCAAACGGGTGTCTTGAATCTGGATTCGTGTTTCCGTGCTCTCCGGGGATGCTCCGATTTCTCCTTGAGGTGTGTTGTTGTGTGTTGATGTCTTCAAAACGAGTCTGGACGAGTCTTTATATAGTGCTGAGGACGTTTCTGGAACTTGACTTTATTTACGAAACTGCCACTGACCGAAACCGCCTCAAAATTTGTGTTGTCTCCGTAAAATACGCAGGGCTCTACGTATAATACGCAGACAGTAGCCTGACATATGTTGACATCTGCGTATTTTCCTCCCTGGCTGCGTATAATACGCAGGGCTGCGTATTTTTCCATCGTGGCTGCGTATAATATGCAGGATTGCGTATTTTTCCATCCTGGCTGCGTATTTCACCTCCCTGGCTGCGTATAATACGCAGGATCCTGCGTAAAATACGCGGACAGGGTCAAAAACTGGCCAAAAACCATCCCTCTGGCTTGCTGTCTACGTATAATACGCAGCATCCTGCGTAAAATACGCAGACAGCAAGGAAAACTGCTCTTTTCTGCTCCGGCATGCGTTTTAACCCGAAACTTGTCAAAATTACCAAAATACCCCTGGGTCAAAACCGCTCCAAATTATGCCCAATCCTGACTCTGGCCATAGGAAAACTGCTGACTGAATTTGGGAGATAAAATCTGAACTTGACTCCGGAAACCCGGGCCCGGTGCCCAAATGACCAAAATACCCCTAGGCCAACACTGTCCCGGAAATCGTCATTAAGATGAAGTAGTTGCTCCTGATTCCGGACACCGGAAACCGAGACTCTTACTTGGGCGTCGCCTGTCTGGGATCCACACTAGACGGGAGTCGATTTTTCGGTCGGACTCCGTTTCAGCCTTATAACCTGTTTTCGGAAAGCCCTTGACGTCTCCGTTCTTTTGCCCTTGGTTTCACTTCAAAATTCCAATTCAAGCTCAAGATATTATAAACCGAGCGCATCCCGGTCATTCTCGATTTTGGCGTTTTCAGCTTCCTCTGTCGGTTTTTACTGCCCGTTTTTCCTCCAGTCTTTCTGTTTTCTGTTCCACTCTCCCTTTACCAGTCTTGGTCCAATCCTGCTCTGAACATTTTCTGCACGTTTCCCGAGGCGATCCCGGTTCTATCTTGGCACGCATCCCAATGCACTTTCCGAACCTGTTCCTGTAACGACAACATGAACAAACCCGCGATCATACCTAATAAAAGTACGAAACATGCATAAATTTACAAAGAGCTAATAAACCTCTCGTTCCTAAAACCGAGGCTTTCCGAGGGTGAATTCTGGCTAAAACGCGACTTTCCAGCACAAATACACATCTTTTCAGGCTATAAGATAACCCCTATTTGGGCGTTATCAACTAGTAATTTAATTTTTCAAGTATGAACCTGGGCGACAACCAGATTTGGGGATAAATTCCATCAATCTTTTTCTTTCAATGAAGTAACGTCTTTTGAACACGTTTCAACACATGTCAAATGACCCGTTTCAACACGTTTCACAATAATACCCCTCTTTTTCACCGTTAGTAATTCTCTCAAAAAAACACATAAGCTAATCGTAATAATATATCGGTCGACACTAAGTTAGCAGGTTTGGGTCGACACGAACCCGCAACATGACAGAAACGGGTTGACCCGAAAGTGACACGAAATAAACGTGTCGAGTTTGGGTCCACTCGTTTCTGACCGACTCGGTTCAACCAAACCTGCAATGCAACGTGATTAAATTCTTAAAAGTCTACCGATGTGCAACGGTTACTACATGCATTTATGAAAAATGCAAGCAAAGTCAGAGCTAATCCACGAACATCAGCAAACTTTTAGTCGTGTCATTAAAACTCGACCATGTCACAAATTTTGTCCTCTTATTCTTAGCTCAAACACGGTTGATGATTTCGTTCACTCGTTGACTACTTATGTCCGAGTATGTTAATTTTTCGGGACTAGTAATTGACTTTTTCAAGTATGAACGTGGGCGGCAACCAGGCTTGGAGGAAATTCCATCAATATTTATTGTTCAATGAAGTCAACGTCTTTTGAACGGTTCATCAAGACCGACATTGATGATTTGTGTGATCCTTTTCAGGCGGATATTTAACACCAACATTGATGATTTTGACTTGAAACCATGGATATCCTTGGGTGCAGTTTTGTCCGATTACTTCAACTTTGACATTGATAAATGCAGTGGAAAGATTATTGCGGGCAAATGGCAAGTTTCCTCCTCTCCTCATGTTTCATAAATTATATATCAGACAACTTCTTATATTTTCCTGGTGCAGGTTCAACTCTGCCTGGAAAAATCTATGCAAGAAAAAAGAAGAAATGGTTATGCAAGTGATCAAAAAAAGCAGGTAACTTATAGGTGTACATGTATGATTTCTAGCTTTTTGTGTGGTTTCTTCACATTTTACCAAATTCACCAACTCTCTGTTGCATTTGAATTAGCAATTTGGACGAGCGATACAAGTGCAAATGAGTGATTATGAGCGGTTACCCTCCAAAGATGCTAAGCAGCCTCGGTTTAGCGATTCAGGAGTTATTATTGAGGTACCAAATCGATCATTCTTTTCATTCATGGTAATTACGATCTTTCCAAATTTGAGTTTGGTAAACTAAAATGAAATTTTCTGCCAACAGATTTTTGCTCTTGAACCTCTGAAGGATTTTTCTCAGGAAGGTACGAGTACTGCGCTATCCACTAAAGGGCACAAGATCATCCATGGGGATGAGATCCAGCCCTTCCCTCTGGATTCGACCACTGGATTTTATTCTGATGTGGGACAT
Source organism: Linanthus parryae (assembly GCA_023055425.1). Lineage (NCBI taxonomy): Eukaryota > Viridiplantae > Streptophyta > Magnoliopsida > Ericales > Polemoniaceae > Linanthus > Linanthus parryae. The sequence goes on from JALGPY010000001.1 coordinate 133,763,611, forward strand.
GGTACTAAACATCATGCTGAAGAAAGGTATGAGATAATTTTTTAAAACTTTTTTACATATTTGTGTATGCTTAGTCAATGGAGTTGGAAGCATAAGATTAAATCTCTTTTTCACTGTGCCTTTGGAGAGAAATATCCGAGAAGTGTATCAAATATCAGTAAGATTTGATGTCAGTCTATAAATGTGACTTCTAACCTTGGCATTCTGAGTTATAGTGATTAAATATACATTTTTTGGCTTTTAGGGAGACAAAAAGAAATGAATCCGCCGATAGCGTGGAAGAGAGGGAAATCGTGTCTGATACACCTGATGAAGAAAGCTTAACTCATTCAGCTGAAAATCCAAGGAAAATTGCCCAATTCAAGCCACCACCTAACTATGCTTCTGATGGAGAAAATTTCAGCTGGTCAGTTCAAAGTCCCAGGAAATACGATGGATCAAGGCACCATCAGAAGAGAAATTTCAGAGACCGAGAGGAAAACAACAGGGACTTTTGCTATCCTCGTGGGAAAAAACCAGATGAACGCAACTGGAGAAATCATAATGGAGAAATCTCTAGGAAATACATAAATAATTATGGTACTTCAATGGACCACCAGGATGCACCCGGGAGAAGGAACATAGACTATGATGACTATGAGGACCAGCATGAAGAGAAAAATTCTGATGAAGATTACAGGTCGTGGAAAGATTTTCACCCAAGGAAGAGGGAAAACTATAATTATTCTGGTCAGAGGATAGGAGGGCATCCAAGGATGAGGTACAGAGGTAATCTTCAGCGTGGACGAGGATTCAACTAACAAATCTGATTCTGAAGGCCAACTTGTCAAGATCGGAGAAGAAGTTTACAAGCTGTAGAAAACAAAACCATGCATGTGTGTGTCTATATGCGTTTAAGTTATAGAATTTGTTACATATGTAAGAGAGTTGTCCGTCAACTATGTTACTAAGTTACTAACTCTCTCAAAATGCAAATAGATGTAACAGAAACTAATGGTGTCTGAATGAAGATGTATAAGTGTGTAACCATAGAAGGTGAAGTTGTATGTTGTAAACTCACCTCTTGTATCCCTATGAGGAAATCGGAATAAAGTGAATATTTAAGTTGATCTCTTTATGTTTCTGTTACATAGGGTGTAACTAAGCCTGGCAATTTTCGACCAGACACGACGACACGACATAAAGTTAGCGGGTTTCGGTTGATAAGAACTCTCAACTCGTTCAAAAGTGGTCGAATCGAAAGTTAGTGTCAACCCACACAATTCGGAAATGACCCGCTTTGACTAGGACTGCAACTCGGGTTGTAGATTGTGAAACTAAATACATTAGTGATTTTACATGATTCACGCTTTCATGGAAAATGTTAGTTTCTTAGATAGCATATGAATTATGCATCTTGAGAAATTAAGTACATAATATATCATACTTTTTTAAAACCAAAGTAAATGTTCACCTGTTGATTTAAAGAGTCAGAATTCAGGAAAGGTTCATTATTTAGGAAAATTTTAAAACGGCAACATGTACTTCCATCAATTACATAGTTGTTACAATATTATTGTATATGTGGGCTACATGCACGACGGGCAATATCCGATCCGACCTGACAAACTGTCCCGAACCCTACACGAAATTAATGGGTTGGGGTCGACACAAAACTGCCACGGATCAAAAACGGGTCGACCCAAAAATGACACGGAATAAATGAGTCGGGTTAATTTCGACCCGCACAGCCCGAAAGCGATACCACTCACAGATAGTAATTCTCTCAGAAAAAATAGGCTAATCCTAATAATATATGGGTTGACGCGATGACACGACACGAACCCGACATGAAGTCCGTTACTGATGTGCTTATAGCATGGACATTAATCAATTTTATAGATTATCTTGTACGATAACTATATTCATTTAAGACGAATGCAAACGAAGTCAGTGCTAACCGACATGACAAACTTTTAGTCGTCATTAAAACTCGACCACGTCAGGAATTCTGTCTTCTTATTCTTAGTTCAGAAACGATTGATTTAGTTTACTCGTTGACTACTTCATGTCGAGTTCCGGGACTAGTAATTTAATTTTTCAAGTATGAACCTGGGCGACAACCAGGTCTGGGGAAAACTCCATCAATATTTTTTTGTTCAATGAAGTCAACGTCTTTTGAACACGTTTCAATACGTTTCAACCCGAAAATGACCCGTTTCAACACGTTTCACAATGATACCCCTCTTTTCACAGGTTAGTAATTCTCTCAAAAAAACACATAAGCTAATCCTAATAATATCCGGGTCATCACTAAGTAAGCAGGTTTTGGTCGACACGAACCCGCAAACATGACAGAAACGGGTTGACCCGAAAGTGATACGAAATAAAGGTGTCGAGTTTGGGTCGACCCGTTTTTGACCGACACGGTTCAGCCCAACCCGCAACCCGACGTGATTTAATTCTTAAAAGTCTACTGATGTGCAATGGTTACTATTTTCATTTAAGACGAATGCAAGCAAAGTCAGAGCTCATCGATAGGCACTGGCAAACTCTTAGTCGTGTCATTATAACACGACCACGACACGAGTTCTACTTTTAGTCGTGTCATTAAAACTCGACCAGGTCACGAGTTCTGTCTTCTTATTCTTTTAGTTCAGAAACGGTTGAGTTACTTTACTCGTCGACTACTTTGTTTTTGAGTATGTTCAATGAAGTCAACATCTTTTGAACGGTTCATCAAGACCAACATCGGCGATTTATTTGATCATTTTCAGGAAGATATTCAACACCGACATTGACGATTTTGATGTAGTATGATTTTCATAGTTGTTGCAATACTATTGTATTATTTTCTTATGTGGTCACATGTACACCTGGCAATATCCAACCCGACACGAACTCAACACGAAATAGCGGGTTTGGGTCGACACGAAACTGCAAAGGATAAAAAATGGGTAGGCCCGAATTGATACTTGAATAAAGAACTTTACCTTCCCAAGCCCATGATGTAATTAGAGAGTACGAATTTACCTTTTCAGAAATCATAGAGAAAATGAAGAAACATGGTAAAATTAGTCTTGGAGAAAGCAAGCAAGATAGGATTAAATTTGATGTCCTTCTTACATCATATGAAATGTGTAACATAGATGCCGCATCTTTGAACCCTATACAGTGGGAGTGTATGGTAATATTTTCAACATCTTGCTTTTGCTGGTTTGTAATTACTTTTTGCATGCTAATATTAATTAGCATGTATGTGCATATTGTTAATAAAGGTCACCGTCTTAAGAACAAGGATTCAAAATTGTTTTCTTCCTTGAAGCAATACTCTATAAATACCGAGTAGGGATGGCAATATCGTCCGGTCTGACACGATTTCTTACTTGTATACGCAAGTGCACGGTCAAAGTACTAAAGAGTGAGTATTGAAACTCAGGTTGTCGAACCCACAGGGACAGATAGTAGGTTTATTGTTAATTAGAGATTAAATATAAAGATTATAATTGAAATATCAGGAAGAAAGTTGTTGATTTGAGAAGTTGTCACCCCCAATCAAGTGACTGTATTAAACTAACTAAAATACTATATTTTTTTTGTATTTTCTAAATTAAACAACGGTTTATCAAATATGGAGAGGAACTAGGCGATCTATGGATCACCTCGGGCAGCAGAAAATTCCGGATATTGCTTTTAAACATGTAATATTGAATATGCTCTTGATCACGTTTAACTACTTACAATGTCCTCTCAGTCTCATGTAAGCCTATGCTAAGTTCAATAGTCGTCATATGTCGATCCAAAAACTATATCACCTAACAAGCACTAAGATTAATCCTACGTTTTGATCCAAACCCTAACACTTCGCCTTTCGGTCCATCATGATACGGGGTTGCTAGCAATCCTAGATTCATAAGCTAATCAATCTTCACCTGTCAGTCCATCGATCTTTCACCAATTCGCTACCCTAGTTCATGAGTCTAGGTTAACATAATATTAAGAACAAGATTACTAGAAGATGCAATTTAAATGTTACTTTAAGCTAAGATAACACGATATGTATTGAAACATCTCATATGATCATTAATATCCTACCAAGCACGTATCAATAGTGCAAATTCAACAATCCATCAAAACGAGATAAAATCAATCCATCACATGAATCCATAAGCACGAATCAATCCACATATCCGGAAAACTTGTCTAACAAAGCCGTAGGCTCTCCATAGAGCCTAGAAAATAAACCTAATCAAATAATCTGAAAATAGAATCTAATGAGTTCATAGTATTGAGAAACAATAGAAAAGATAGGAGGGATAGTCAAACTCGTGACGAAAATCGCGTTCCGGCGACTCCGGCGTTGTTCTCCATGACCCTCGTCTCTCCTAGCCTTCCTCCCTCGTTCCCCATCAGCTTCTATATGTGTTTTAGGTCTGAGAATCGTGATTTATTGCCTGGGCACGAATTTCTAAGTGATTTTTCCGAAATTTGCACTTAAGCCCCTCTACTTTGTAATTCTCGGCTAGAATTATTTGCTGATCTTGTGCGGGCTGTATCTCCCTCATACTGACTTTTCTTCGGGCCTACCATATATCGTTGGAAAGCTACGGATGTCTATTTTCCAATTACGCAGATCTTGCTCCAAAATTATTTGTAGATTTTCTTGAGCATCGAAAATAGTGCAGGCTGGTCTTGTGTGACTTTTCCAACTTTGCTTCGTTTTTGCGTCTCCTTTTTCCTCTTCATCTAGCTCCATTCCAAGCATATCCAAGCATCTCATAAGCTACAATGCACCTATTTTACCTGAGATACACAACACTAAACAACCCGTGCAATTATCATAGCAAATATGAGATAAAACATGCACAAATAGGCTAGAAACACAACTTTTCACTCTTAGGCTTATAAATCGTCAAATTCACATATTTGTGCAAATATAACATATAAATCATGTGAAATAAGCCTAATACAAGTAATATAAAAGTATATTAATATATCCTAAAAGAGAGTTATCAAATACCCCCACACTTACCTTTTGCTCGTCTCGAGCAAATCACCCTTTACTAGCCAACTCAAGACGCAAACGACTCTACACGACTCATGACTATGCAACTACATGAACTAACTATAATGCAACTCGATTATACACAATGCAAACATTTAAACAAAACGTATTTTTCTTCTTTTTCCGAGATTGGGCAACCTCTCTATCATAAACCGAAATTATCAAATCCTCACAAGCTCACTTTGAAGTTTCACGACCCGTAGCAAGAAATGATATATGCTGATCCTATGCGCAAGCTCACTAAGGCGTCCCCAACATCCACCAAACCAAACAAGATACGACACGTCTTTTGACTCGGAGGGTCTAGGCATTTCAAGTCACTAAATGATATGTCTTCGCCAAGTCATTTGAGGTTTTCAGACCCTCTTAGTCGTTATTGCTTTTAAAATGCAAATTATCCCATTGACGGGAGACACAACTCCTGTGTAATACGGCTTGACCTTAGTTTCCCTCTTAAGCTCTACATTGGATTGAATCCAAATTCCCGCGTGAACGGAGGCACATTAGGTTGTTCACCGTATCTAATCCAAGAGAAGATTTTGATTTCTTTTTGTTTTTTATTCTCTTCTATTTTTTTTTCAACCGTGCATTTAGAACTACTAAGTGTGGGATTTTTCGGTTAGCTCTTGAAACCGCCTTAAGGGATGGTGGTGTACACTCCCTAACTTCACTTAGGCTAGAGCAATGTACCACATGGAACCAACTCTACACGAAGGTCCACCCCAGATTTACAAGAGGCCACAAGTTTCCACTCGAAAACAGACTATTCAACTCCTTAGGACTAAATCCTCCTAGCACAATATAGGAACTAAAGGTATGCCCTCGTCTACTTTCCACTTATCCCTGAATACCCCGGACATCCTTTCGTGAAACAAGTGCGCAAAATGCTAAAAATTGAGGACATTTCTTACTACGGCGCTTCCTATTCTCAGAGACTCTTTCACTGAACTCTCTTCGGTTTCCAGCTTCATCAAATTGCCCTTATTCTAAAAAAAAATTAAATTTTTATGGATTTTTCTCTTTTCTATTTTTTTTTAATTTCCTCATATTTTCCTAGACTCTACATGCATTGGCCAACTCGACTAATCACATAACATTGGGTAGGGTGACTCGATAATGTAAAAGTGCTAACAATGCATAAAATACACAATCTAACACAATACGACAATATATTTAAAACACACTACACTAACCACACTACTCACAATACAAACTACATGTAACTGGCGATGCAAACAGACATGGCTAGCAAAATATTCACAACCCACCCCCCCCCCCCCCACACACTTAGCATTTCGTTGTCCTCAACGAATTTAGATGTAATACCCCATTTTAATACGAAGGGTAAATCGGTAAATTATTCGAGAAATTTGATTGTATTTACGAGTAACAGATTGGATAATTTTTCAAGTTCAAAATATAGACTGGAAGCTCGAGTACTAATTCTATAAAACGATTTCGTTGTTGGGTATTTGTTTCTATTATTTTTCACTTTTATGCTAAATGCTAAATTGCCTACTCTAGTAGTGTGCCCAACACACTTGATTTCTCTATCTAGTGGTGCTACCAATACACACTAACAATTCTAATATATATATAAAAAAAAGGATTTAAAAACTGATTTTTTTTTCCCATTTTTCGGTGAATCTCCCAATCCCCAATAACAATCTCTCTCTTCTCCTTCTTTATTTAATTCACCTTCTGGTCTCCTTCTTTCCCCACATCACTTCACAGACCGCCACCACCACTATAGCCTCCACCACCGACGGCACCACCTCCATCTCCACCACCCACCGGCAACACCACCACCCTCAACGCCACCACCATCACAGTCACCACCTCCTCCGCCATCTCTCTGTCCCTCTCTCTCCGTCTCCCTCTCTGCCCTCTGTTTTGGGCCGGCGAAAACAGAGCAGCGGCACAAGGCCGCCGCTGTTCCCGTCGGTGAACAACCACCACCACCACTTGATCCTCTCTGCCCCTCCCCCAGATCTGTCTCTCTCCCTCCAGCGAAAAACCCAGCAGAAATAGCAGCGGCTCAAGCCACTGCCATCTCTGGCGAAGCCCCGACGGAAGAATCGCTGCCACCACCACTGGTCTCTCTCTCCCCTCTGTTGTAACCCCACATCCCCCTCTACTCTCTGTTTCGACCTGAGATGTAGCAGCAGCAGCAGATCGCTGCAAAGGAGACCCAACGCCACCACCGTCGCCGACAACGCCATTAACGTCGGCGACGAAGCTTGGCCCATCCAATCCCGGTACACCCACCTCTCGGAATTTAGGCCATCCACCTCCTGGAGGTCCGATGAATTCAAATACGCCAACAACCGGAGCAAACAACGCCTCAATCGCCGGATTCGACCATCACCGCCGACCACGTCGACGGCGGACTCAACCGGACCCGATTCTCGACTGTTTTTCGAAATTTTTGGTATGGGTAACTCCTAAATCCTCCCCTAGTTAGTTTTTGATAATCAAAACACAATTTTGATAGCTAAATTTGGATTCGGATCATTGAAGTGAAGGTAGTGTACATGTGTTCATGTTGGGGGATAATTATTGCATTTTCAGAAAAGTTGGGGGTTCATGTGTAGCATGTTGAAACTGATTTTGTTAGTAGGAGGTCATTGCATGTCATTTATGAAAAGTTGGGGTATCTAGTTGTTGATTACATAAACTGCATATAAAATATAAAATTAAATTTGCAATTTTGTATTAGAATTAATTTCTAATATTTCTAGTTATTGTTTTAATAATATAAAAAGATGTTTTTACTATGAAAATTATATATGCATTATTTAATTTGGGATATTGTTGTTTTATTGAAAAATAAGCAAGATAAAATATATAGTTCTTTAATCGTATAAAATTTAGTGTGATTAAATAAATATTTCAAGTATTTATAGATTAGTTTTTTTGAGTAGAATATGTTATTTTCTTAATGTTGATAAAATAAAATAAGTTAGAAAGTTAAATAGGAAAATAACTTTTAAGAAAATTCCTCCGTTTATAAATAGTTAAAGTTTGATTATTATTTGTAGATATTAGAAAATAATTTCTCCAAAATAAAGTTATAATTTATGTGTGACTAAACACTTATTTTCCGTGAATAAACATTTTATGAGTTTTATTTATGAAATTCAATCCTTTAATGGAATATACATTTTATAATAATTGATTAGCAATAATTAAATAAGTTTGAATTAAATTTTGTAGTAACTTACAAATAAATGTGTTGTAAAATAGATTATTATTTTCTAAATATGAGAGTGTATAAATTTAATATGCGATTTCTTACTTAACAATTTTTAAGAGTTAGTATTTATATAAGTAATGATTTTTATGAAGAAAAATACAATTGTTTACGTCATCGTTTTATTATATAATGTGGCACCTTAATAATTAATGGGGTAATGGGGTTAATTTCAAAAGAGACTCGTTAAGAATCATAGCACTTTGCTTACCATACTTGCACAACTGGACTTGTAATTGATTTAGGGGATATAAATTGTAGGTAACGAGCTCATAGAAAGGGGGCACGTATATCCGTAGAAGCGTTATTCTGCTGTTTGCTGGCTACTCAAGGTAAGTAAACGTGCCTAACCTAGTGTGCCGTCCTCCTTTCGTGTCCAAATATTTTTATGATTTTATGTCTCAAAATGTGACTTGTGATATACGTGCTCGACTTGAGATTTCAAATACTTGTCTAAATGATTCTCTTGGAAACTATCACTTGAAATTAATAATGCGTAATAACGTAAAGTGGAAACAGTTGGGCGGCGGAACCTTATTCGGATTCTTATATATTGTGATTGTGATATTTTGCTCGGTTGCAATTAGCCCCGAGCTGCTCCATGTACTCACCTCTCCGGCCGCAAGAATTCTTAGGGGGGTGCCGGCACTTAAGGTCTTGGATGCATGGGATATGGTTGGTTACTTATGAGATACTGTGATGGATTATTGCGATGGATTGGTTCGTTCCCCGCTACAACTAATTAATAAATGTGGATTTTCATGAGAAAATGAAAAGGAATTACATACTTGAGATTTTCCCATGATTGGGACAGAATTATGAGATTATCCCTAATCGGGACAGTATGGTGGTTTGGAAATATTTCATTGGAATCATAAATGGTAATATTTTGAGAACATTGGAAAATTTATATCATCTCACACTTGGTCATTTGCGCTACTAAATATGATTCCTTGTTATTATTCGTGTTCTTTAAAGAAAAACATGTCTCTTTCCTGTTTACACGTTGGGGTGTTTACTTATTCAGTATTTCTTGCTGACTTTGGAAAAACTGCGGTCTTGTTTCTTCCCCCCGCAGGTCTAAGAGCTGGGATTATGGAGTAGCGGGATTCGAGACTCATCTAGTAATTGATATCACTTTTAATAAAGCGCACTCTTAGTATAATATCATCTTGTGTAACAGTATATTGTAGACAAATTAAGAGTTGTATTATATAAATATCGGATGTGTTGTTCTTGATTTCCGCGGCTTCATTTTTTAGTAGCACCCTCCTAGGCTCTCCGGTCCAGAACGGAAAGCTCGGGAAACGAGGGGTGTTACAGGTGGCATCAGAGCAGTTCGTTCTAAAAGGGAATTTAAAACCTGTAGGGCAAACTAAAATCAACATAGGGTAAGATAATAAAACTGGAAAAGCCGATCGGATTATGGGTAGTCTAAGTGCTGATATTGGTCCCACCCACGTCCTTTATTGCTTATTGTTACGTACTTAAAAGGTACTTGGATTATTTTGTTTGAGTTGGTAACGTCATCTCCGATGGGTTGATTGACCAGTGTTACTCCTGTTATGGAGATTGAGAAATATGGATTATAAGAACCAGATTCTGAATTGCAAGTGATTTGAGAAGATGAGGTATATATCGGTGAAAATAATTATCTAGTGCATAATTTGACCCCCCATGAGGTCGTTGATACTTGAATTATTTGGAGTCTTTATCTTTTTGATTGGTTATTGGATAAATAATACTCTTAAAATAAGGGGAAATTTGCTATGGGTTATAAAAGTTGGATTGTGAATCATGAATGATGCATTGCTCTATTTGAAGATTTATATGTTGTGTATAAGATTCATACGAATTGCTAAAAGTGATATGATATTTATCCATTTATATGATGATTTAAATCCCTGAGACCAGGATGGAAAAGACAAAAGCACCATAGATGACTACTGAAATTATGACTAATAAACAATTGCGGTAATATACTGGGAGGACCCGATAAGGATAGACGGCCCAGGGCAATAACTACATGGAGTAACTCTTCGTCTGATAGTAATGTTGTAAATACATGACTTTTATGAAAACTCTTGGAGGGAAGTATTGGGTTTCTACCATCGGAGACTTTGGGTCAAAGAGACGTAGTGAGAATGTTGAAATATTTGACTGGTGAACCCTAGTTTCATTAGTTAGATTTGAGAGGACTTTGAGGATATATTTGAAGTACCGTTTGAGATGTTAATTTAGAATCAGGGGTCAAGGATAAAAATTCATTTTTGGAGTCTTTTCTGGTAATCAAAGAAAGTCATTCGAACAAGGTCCCACCCACCCTCACCTGAGAAGTTATGAAGACGATCCGTTGAGCTTTGACTTGTGTTTAATACAGTTTCACAGCCTTGGTAATTGGAGAGATTTTGCTACGTTAAAGGTTGATTGTAGTCTACTTTTTCTCATGGTTAATATTTGGAGGGTCACGCTAGACTGCTTTGTCATTTGAGGTTACTGTCGATATCTAACTATTGGATGTGTTACTTGTATTCTGGTTACTCTAATGTTTCTTGATGATTGGGATGTCTGTTCGACCACATATTAATTATAATTTAAATGGAAGAAACGGTGTATAAACTGTGTAAGAATTATTGTTGGTTCATTGATGGTCGCTAATAATATATGGAACACCCTATGACAGATCTAAGCAGGTTTATTATGAAGTTACACATCTAGTGTTGTATTGGAGTTCTGACCGAGGCTTTGAAATGTGTGTTTAGAGCCTAATAAATTTATATTGGAGTCTCCTATTTTAAGAAGATTGCTCGAGAGATATTATTGTGCAAGAAATTATGGAAGCCTCTTATATATAACTATAGCATACTCGGAGTGTTGTAGCAATACTGTTTCTCATGGTCGGGGTATATGCTCGGATACTGATTGTTTCTAAGGGTTGTATGCTTCACATATGTCATTATAGAGTTCTGTTGGGGCTAGGGGAGATATTGTGCATTCCTCAACTTCGCGTAGTTTGGTTTATGGTGTGAGATACGAACTGTATGAAGATGATGCTACCAGTTACCAAGACAGAAGACGTTAAGAGAAGCTTGGAGTTCGTGTAGAAAATTGAAGGCAATACTAGCCTTATACTTTGAGACTTGTTAGGATATGGCCACGAGGTCAGAAAGTGTTATGTTATTTAGCTAAATCCACAATTATAAGTCGAGTAATAAATTTGGACTAAGAAGAACTATGGATCTAAACGGTTGGTTGGAGTTCGATTAGAATACTCGGTAAAAGCACATGGGTGATGATCGTCAAATGGAATATGAAGACTTTAGTACCCTCTAGATACAACAAGTGGTTGTAGAAGTACTACCCTAAGTTTTCTTAGGTACTGGACACATAGAAGAACCTAACGTAAAAGACTCAGCTCCGGATATGACCATAAGATATAGTTAGAATCATAGAGGGTAATCGGTTCGATGCTTGATTAGAAACAGTGTCATTCGAGGTATATGTGGGTAACATGATATCAAAGGGGGGCTCTTTCATGAAGTATTTTGGAGGAACTTCGAAGAAATGTTGGTAGTTGAATCAAAGGTCAGGGACCAAACCACTAAGTTTTAGATACCCTCAGCTAACTTGGTTGGAGACACTAAGTTCGGTTTTAAGATGTCTATTTGGTGTTCTATTATTTAGATCAACCACCCTAAGGAATCCGGTTATTGATGTGGTCGGGAATTCTCTACAATGTGTTGGACTAGCAAGTTTGTGAGCCTTATGGAGTTATGTAGCAGAATGAGATGTCTCGGTAGCCTAACTTTAGTACATACTCTTCCAATAAAACTTAATTGGGGTCTTGTTGTTAATGTCTTGTTGTGGTACACACTCTTCACTTAATCGAGGTTTGGTTACGAGGATTGAATCTTGATAAGTTGCTTGGTAGTTCTTCTTCAGAATCGAGCCTTCTCTAATCATTTGAAACGATATTTTGGGATTCTTGGGGAGTGTCTTGGAATTTTGGGTCGGTAGCTAGATTTCAAATAACAATAAGAACTGTATAATGTGAAGCCTTGTTCGCTATTTTCTTAAGTCATGTTTGGAAGGAATAAAGTGATTTGAATGCCTAAAAAGTTGATAATTTCTTTGGACATTGTTGCATGGAGTTTTGTCACTTGATCATCACCGGAGGAGCCTGAACTTTGAGTCATGAACTACCGTTGTAGTCAGAAAACCCGTAGGATTATGTGTTATGTATCGTGGGAATACATTCTAATTCATTTATTGATTAATTTTTTGGACTATTGGTTATATCAAGTAAGCATTACATGTGGATTTAGTAGTTTATAAAGACTTTGGAGGTTTTTCTTGAAATAGTTCTATGACTTGGTGTAATTAGGCTATGTCTATCGAATTATGGTACAGATTCAGATTTCAGGTAGTTAGTACAATCCGCCGGTGGAAGTGTGCAATTTAAAGTCTTATCGCTAAACAAATATTTGGGAGCCATGGGATGATCGTTCACTTATCAACTAATCCTTGATGTTATACGACGTATCGGGCTACTTACGTTTCATCTGAACCAAGGGTAATAACTGTTATTTAGAAAACTCGGTGACATGTGTTATCTTGACGGAAGCGACTAGTGAAGACAATATATTTTGAGGTAAAAAGGGAAATAGTTAGTGGGTAAGAGGAGAAAAGAGACTTCCTAAAATTATGGAGAACACCTGATTCAATTCAGTCTGGAAGATTAGGCATGATTTTACGTCGTAGCTTCTTAGACGAGTACGTGACAGTCAGTCGACCTTGGAACAAATATATAGTGTCCATGAACACAACTAGCGACATGTATTCACTAAGTATGACCATCCATTGCGACTATAGTTCCGGGGACGTCACTTTTTAAGGGGGAGAGGAATGTAACCCTTCGCTTTAATACCCTTACGCTTTGGTTAAAGTAAACCTTCCTAAGCACCAAAAATAGAGTTTAAACATTTCATGTTATCTCTGGTTAGCCTCGTGGCATATTTTGTGCATCACCATATATACATATCTTACATCGAGAAGAAACTATTTGCTCATTGAGTAGCTTTAGCTTCGACCTTCGCTTTAATACCCTTACGCTTTGGTTAAAGTAAACCTTCCTAAGCACCAAAAATAGAGTTTAAACATTTCATGTTATCTCTGGTTAGCCTCGTGGCATATTTTGTGCATCACCATATATACATATCTTACATCGAGAGGAAACTATTTGCTCATTGAGTAGCTTTAGCTTCGAGGACGAAGCTCTTTTTAAGGGGGGGAAGGATGTAATACCCCATTTTAATACGAAGGGTAAATCGGTAAATTATTCGAGAAATTTGATTTTATTTACGAGTAACAGATTGGATAATTTTTCGGGTTCAAAATATAGACTGGAAGCTCGAGTACTAATTCTATCAAACGATTTCGTTGTTGGGTATTTGTTCTATTATTTTTCACTTTTATGCTAAATGCTAAATTGCCTACTCTAGTAGTGTGCCCAACACACTTGATTTCTCTATCTAGTGGTGCTACCAATACACACTAACAATTCTAATATATATATTAAAAACTGATTTTTTTTTCCCATTTTTCGGTGAATCTCCCAATCCCCAATAACAATCTCTCTCTTCTCCTTCTTTATTTAATTCACCTTCTGTTCTCCTTCTTTCCCCACATCACTTCAAAGACCGCCACCACCACTATAGCCTCCACCACCGACGGCACCACCTCCATCTCCACCACCCACCGGCAACACCACCACCCTCAACGCCACCACCATCACAGTCACCACCTCCTCCGCCATCTCTCTGTCCCTCTCTCTCCGTCTCCCTCTCTGCCCTCTGTTTTGGGCCGGCGAAAACAGAGCAGCGGCACAAGGCCGCCGCTGTTCCCTTCGGTGAACAACCACCACCACCACTTGATCCTCTCTGCCCCTCCCCCAGATCTGTCTCTCTCCCTCCGGCGAAAAACCCAGCAGAAATAGCAGCGGCTCAAACAGCTGCCATCTCCGGCGAAGCCCCGACGGCAGAATCGCTGCCACCACCACTGGTCTCTCTCTCCCCTCTGTTTTAACCCCACATCCCCCTCTACTCTCTGTTTCGACCTGAGATGTAGCAGCAGCAGCAGATCGCTACAAAGGAGACCCAACGCCACCACCGTCGCCGACAACGCCATTAACGCCGGCGACGAAGCTTGGCCCATCCAATCCCGGTACACCCACCTCTCGGAATTTAGGCCATCCACCTCCTGGAGGTCCGATGAATTCAAATACGCCAACAACCGGAGCCAACAACGCCTCAATCGCCGGATTCGACCATCACCGCCGACCACGTCGACGGCGGACTCAACCGGACCCGATTCTCGACTGTTTTTCGAAATTTTTGGTATGGGTAACTCCTAAATCCTCCCCTAGTTAGTTTTTGATAATCAAAACACAATTTTGATAGCTAAATTTGGATTCGGATCATTGAAGTGAAGGTAGTGTACATGTGTTCATGTTGGGGGATAAGTATTGCATTTTCAGAAAAGTTGGGGGTTCATGTGTAGCATGTTGAAACTGATTTTGTTAGTAGGAGGTCATTGCATGTCATTTATGAAAAGTTGGGGTATCTAGTTGTTGATTACATAAACTGCATATAAAATATAAAATTAAATTTGCAATTTTGTATTAGAATTAATTTCTAATATTTCTAGTTATTGTTTTAATAATATAAAAATATGTTTTTACTATGAAAATTATATATGCATTATTTAATTTGGGATATTGTTGTTTTATTGAAAAATAAGCAAGATAAAATATATAGTTCTTTAATTGTATAAAATTTAGTGTGATTAAATAAATATTTCAAGTATTTATAGATTAGTTTTTTTGAGTAGAATATGTTATTTTCTTAATGTTGATAAAATAAAATAAGTTAGAAAGTTAAATAGGAAAATAACTTTTAAGAAAATTCCTCCGTTTATAAATAGTTAAAGTTTGATTATTATTTGTAGATATTAGAAAATAATTTCTCCAAAATAAAGTTATAATTTATGTGTGACTAAACACTTATTTTCCGTGAATAAACATTTTATGAGTTTTATTTATGAAATTCAATCCTTTAATGGAATATACATTTTACAATAATTGATTTGCAATAATTAAATAAGTTTGAATTAAATTTTGTAGTAACTTACAAATAAATGTGTTGTAAAATAGATTATTATTTTCTAAATATGAGAGTGTATAAATTTAATATGCTATTTCTTACTTAACAATTTTTAAGAGTTAGTATTTATGTAAGTAATGATTTTTATGAAGAAAAATACAATTGTTTACGTCATCGTTTTATTATATTATGTGGCACCTTAATAATTAATGGGGTAATGGGGTTAATTTCAAAAGAGACTCGTTAAGAATCATAGCACTTTGCTTACCATACTTGCACAACTGGACTTGTAATTGATTTAGGGGATATAAATTGTAGGTAACGAGCTCATAGAAAGGGGCCACGCATATCCGTAGAAGCGTTATCGTGCTGTTTGCTTGGCTACTCAAGGTAAGTAAACGTGCCTAACTTTCGTGTCCAAATATTTTTATGATTTTATGTCTCAAAATGTGACTTGTGATATACGTGCTCGACTTGAGATTTCAAATACTTGTCTAAATGATTCTCTTGGAAACTATCACTTGAAATTAATAATGCGTAATAACGTAAAGTGGAAACAGTTGGGCGGCGGAACCTTATTCGGATTCTTATATATTGTGATTGTGATATTTTGCTCGGTTGCAATTAGCCCCGAGCTGCTCCATGTACTCACCTCTCTGGCCGCAAGAAGTCTTGGGGGGGGGGGTGCCGGCACTTAAGGTCTTGGATGCATGGGATATGGTTGGTTACTTATGAGATACTGTGATGGATTATTGCGATGGATTGGTTCGTTCCCCGCTACAACTAATTAATAAATGTGGATTTTCATGAGAAAATGAAAATGAATTACATACTTGAGATTTTCCCATGATTGGGACAGAATTATGAGATTATCCCTAATCGGGACAGTATGGTGGTTTGGAAATATTTCATTGGAATCATAAATGGTAATATTTTGAGAACATTGGAAAATTTATATCATCTCACACTTGGTCATTTGCGCTACTAAATATGATTCCTTGTTATTATTCGTGTTCTTTAAAGAAAAACTTGTCTCTTTCCTGTTTACACGTTGGGGTGTTTACTTATTCAGTATTTCTTGCTGACTTTGGAAAAACTGCGGTCTTGTTTCTTTCCCCCGCAGGTCTAAGAGCTGGGATTATGGAGTAGCGGGATTCGAGACTCATCTAGTAATTGATATCACTTTTAATAAAGCGCACTCTTAGTATAATATCATCTTGTGTAACAGTATATTGTAGACAAATTAAGAGTTGTATTATATAAATATCGGATGTGTTGTTCTTGATTTCCGCCGCTTCATTTTTTAGTAGCACCCTCCTGGGCTCTCCGGTCCGGAACGGAAAGCTCGGGAAACGAGGGGTGTTACATTAGATATATAATAAGAGGACTCATCGCTTAAATGTGTAGGCGGTGGATCTCCACAATTACCGCTCAAACAGAAACAGAGAGAGAGTGAGAAATACCTGTGGTGCCCGGACCTACATGGGCACCGTGTCCGTGAAACAGCAACAAGAAGGGGTCCATTGGACCGTTGCCAGTTTCCGCTGATGAAGATCACTTGAGCAATCCCCAAGCTACACCATGCTACAATGTAACTCCCCTATGGTCACGTGTGCCTCGCACACCGGGGTAGATTGCTCCATCCTGCAAAAAATGCACGAAAAATCCCCAACTCCCTCAAGAGCCCCCGTGTGGGTCAAATGTGCCATGGCACACTGGGGTAGATCCTTCGCTAACATTACCTGCAAAACTAGACAACTCATCAGCCCCTCTCTCTCACCTCTCAAAATTAGTTATGGAGAACTAAAACGGAAATAAAATAAATAACATCCTACTCTTCATTGGGTTGCCTCCCAAGAAGCGCTTGTAATTTAAGGTCGACAGCCCGACCCGGTTACCTCTGCCACCTCACGAGGGTGGTCTGGCACATTGTGCCGCTTCCAGCTTAGCTTTCATGTGATGGATTTGAAGCACTGCTTCATGTGCGTGCACTGCTGATGGCTTGTTCCTATCCCAATAATCAGGTGGATCCCCTTGCGATAACTCTGGGATCTGGCGCTTCACTTGTACAGAAAATGGAACCCCTGGCTGATACTCCCACGAGTATTGGGGTGTCGGCTTGAAGACTCGAAAAGTCTCCATGTCATCGTTAACCCTCATAATCAATTCCCCATTCTCTACATCGATGAGAGTCCGACCAGTAGCTAAGAATGGCCTACCCAAAATTAGCGGAACATCACCTACTGGCATATCTAATGTAACAAAATCAGTCGGAATGATCAGACTTCCGACCCTCACTAGCACATCATGAATCATCCCACAAGCTTTCTTGGATGATTTGTCTGCAAATTGAAGGGTGATCCAGGTTTTTGGAGGCTCCCCCACACTTAACTTTTTGAATACCGAAAACGGCATCAAATTCACGCTCGCCCCTAGATCATAGGGAGTTGTTCCAGTGTAGGCATCACCAAGTGTAGCTTCAATGACAAAACTACCCGGATCCTTCTTTTTCTTGGGCAGCCCATGCAAAACACATGAACTAACCTGTTCATTTAGGTTCACTCTCCGGAAATCATCCACTGATTTCTTTCCAAGAACTGCATCTTTAATAAATCTTGCATATTTCGGCATCTTTTGAAGTGCCTCAATCAAGGGGATATTAATATGCAATTTAGAAAATACGTTCAAAAAGCACTTGTATTCCTCATAATTTTCCTTCTTCTTCCTAGTACGTAATGGAAATGGTAGTTCTGAAGAAGAAGGAGAAGATGGAAGTGGTACCTTGGTAGATTTCTCTGCATCCTGGTGAATCATGCCCTTTGATTAGGGGATCATGAAAGGTGTCTTCTCAGAATCGAAGACTTCATGTTCCTTCGCCTTTGAGGCTTCCGCTCTGGCATGACTCGGATATGGAGGATTTTAAGTGCAATACCACTTCGAGTGGTGATGGCTTGAGCCTGTCCATCTAATGTGTCAACAATGCTACCCAGTGCTCTTTGTTCAAGTTGTTCCTTTAGATATTTTATTTCTGCTTGAGCCACTTGAAGTGCAATTGCTACAGAGCTAACCTGTGTGGACATGTTTTTCATGTGCTGAGCCATTGTCTTTATTATCCCCGTCATCTCGGTCAACTCTGAAGGTGGTACTGGCTGCTGCTGATGCATCTCTGGACCATTTATATCGTGCACTACCTCCATTGTATTCACTTGAACATTGTTATAAGCCATCTTTTCATCTCTTACCAGTTCTATGTGCCTGTACTGGTAATCCATGCTCTCTTCTTGCTGAACCAAGCATCTCATCAATGCATATGCCCCTTCATGATCACAGTTAAATAAGAAGTTTCCCCCAGCTTCTATAGCCATCATGTCTCTATTGGGCTGTCCAAGCGAATCATAGAAGACCTTGATTAACTGTCGCTTGTCAATACCATGGTTGGGACATCTACGTAGCAAATGATTGAAGCGATGCCATGCTTTGACAAGTGATTCATCCTGCTTTTGCCTGAACATCCAGATCTCATTCTGAAGCTGAATCACACGTGAGATAGGATAGAACTTACTCATGAACTGTGCGACACACTCTTCCCACGTTTTGATTGAACAGGATGGCATAGAGTCCAGCCAATCCATAGCAGCTCCCTTAAGACAATGAGGAAAGAGCATCAGTTTGAGTGCTTCAGTTGTGACTCCACTATATCGGATTAGCCCACAGTGGCTCTGAAATCTCCCAATGAATGCATGTGGGTCTTCCTTGTCTGTTCCAGCAAAAGTGCACTGGTCCTGAGCAAATTGAATTGTGCCCAACTTGAGACAGAAGGTTTCTGCCTGAATTGGTGGCACCACAATTGCTGGCTCCCTTCCTTGAAGATCTTCCTCAAATGCGTGGATTATTGCTTTCCCTGAACGATTATACGGCATTGAGGTCAAGTGCGGTCTAGATTTTGCTGCCAGTGCTTTCTCTACAGCTTCAGCCACCAAAGCTTGTAGCTGCTCTGTGGTGAGGCTAATCTGCCCTTGTCCTTCCGCCATAGCTACCTGAGAAAACAACACTAAAACACCCGTGAGGTAAACAGATACTAACAAAAAGAAAATAAAATAAAAACTCTAAACTAATTTCTAACTAAACAATCTACCGTTGTCCCCGGCAACGGCGCCAAAAACTTGACACGATTTCTTACGTGTATACGCAAGTGCACGGTCGAAGTACTAAAGAGTGAGTATTGAAACTCAGGTTGTCGAACCCACATGGACAGATAGTAGGTTTATAGTTAATTAGAGATTAAATATAAAGAGTATAATTGAAATAAGAGGAAGAAAGTTTTTGACTTGAGAAGTTGTCACCCCCAATCAAGTGACTGTATTAAACTAACTAAAATACTATATTTTTTTGTATATTCTAAATTAAACAACGGTTTATCAAATATGGAGAGGAACTAGGCGATCTATGGATCACCTCGGGCAGCAGACAATTCCGGATATTGATTTGAAACATGTAATATTGAATATGCTCTTGATCACGTTTAACTACTTACAATCTCCTCTCAGTCTCATGTAAGCCTATGCTAAGTTCAATAGTCGTCATCTGTCGATCCAAAAACTATATCACCTAACAAGCACTAAGATTAATCATACGTTTTGATCCAAACCCTAACACTTCGCCTTTAGGTACATCATGATACGGGGTTGCTAGCAATCCTAGATTCATAAGCTAATCAATCTTCACCTGTCAGTCCATCGATCTTTCACCAATTTGCTACCCTAGTTCATGACTCTAGGTTAACATAATATTAAGAACAAGATTACTAGAAGATGCAATTTTAGTGTTACTTTAAGCTAAGATAACACGATATGTATTCAAACATCTCATATGATCATTCATATCCTACCAAGCACGTATCAATAGTGCAAATTCAACAATCCATCAAAATGAGATAAAATCAATCCATCACATGAATTCATAAGCACGAATCAATCCACATATCCGGAAAACTTGTCTAACAAAGCCGTAGGCTCTCCATAGAGCCTAGCAAATAAACCTACTCAAATAATCTGAAAATAGAATCTAACGAGTTCATAGTATTGAGAAACAATAGAAAAGATAGGAGGGATAGTCAAACTCGTGACGAAAATCGCGTTCCGGCGACTCCGGCGTTGTTCTCCATGACCCTCGTCTCTCCTAGCCTTCCTCCCTCATTCCCCAGCAGCTTCTATCTGTGTTTTAGGTCTGAGAATTTTGATTTATTGCCTGGGCACGAATTTCTAAGTGATTTTTCCGAAATTTGCACTTAAGCCCCTCTACTTTGTAATTCTCGGACATAATTATTTGCTGATCTTGTGCGGGCTGTATCTCCCTCATACCGACTCGTCTTCGGGCCTACCATATATCGTTGGAAAGCTACGGATTTCTAATTTCCAATTCCGTAAGCCTTGCTCCAAAATTATTTGTATATTTTCCTAAGCATCGAAAATAGTGCAGGCTGGTCTTGTGTGACTTTTCCAACTTTGCTTCGTATTTGCGTCTCCTTTTCTCCTCTTCATCTAGCTCCATTCCAAGCATATCCAAGCATATCATAAGCTCCCATGCACCTATTTTACCTGAGATACACAACACTAAACAACCCGTGCAATTATCATAGCAAATATGAGAGAAAACATGCACAAATAGGGTAGAAACACAACTTTTCACTCTTAGGCTCATAAATCGTCAAATTCACATATTTGTGCAAATATAACATATAAATCATGTGAAATAAGCCTAATACAAGTAATATAGAATTATATTAATAAATCCTAAAAGAGAGTTATCACGGTCGGATATGAGATCTGAGCAATCCAAACCGAATGAATAGGATCCGAATCTGATCAAATTGAAAATGAATCGGATTTGGATCCGGAAAGCCAGAACCGATCGAATTCGGATCTGGATTAGGATCGAAGTACAGATCCACCGGGTTACGACCCGATCCAATCCGACGTATATGTGTGGTTGACAAATATACCCCTATTACCTCCCTAATTACATTTGCAAAGAAGAATAAAATAGTAAATCTAACCTACAAAATCATTTCTTTTGTGGTTTACGCTTCGTAACTTACAAACATGCTTTAGCGTATGAACTAGTGTTTATTTTTTATGTTAGCTTTTGTATTTTATTGCAAATCTGAGCCTGATTTGATCCGAATCCGATCCAACACGTACTATATGATCTACGGATCGGATTTGGATCAGATGAATGAAACCCGATCCAATCCGATCTGAATCCTATGACTTTCTGAACAGATCTGGATCGGATCTGGATCACATTTCTCCTGGTCGGATCTGGATCGCGATGTGCCTGATCCGATCCAGATACGACCCATTGCTATCCCTAATACCGAGTTATTTTGACTGGAACGCCACTTCAGGTTTTTCACCCTCTTCTTAGTATTTCGTTTAGGACCCTAGAATTCATCTTCTTTTTCTCTAAGAGATTTCAATTTTTATTTCTACATTCTCTTTCTGAAAACTACGGATACAGGGAAGATCTTTGAAAATTTTCATTTGTGCATAAAGCTCTAAATTAGTTTTGAAAGATGAATGGATCGTATGACTTGGTTGCAATGTTTGGGAGAAATGAGCATATGTTGTCTCTTGTTACGATATCTTTTGGTACAGTTTAGTGTTTCCTGAACATGTGGGGAGGATAGTTCACTTTGAATGTTGATGGAGTAAAAAGGTTGTTCATTTCTTTTAAATTTAATCTATATGTATCACCAATGAAATTTTTTAACTTTACAATGCTAGTTTATGGGTTCAGTGTGGTGAGTAACATGTTAACACTTGGTTGATTGGAGTACAATATGCATCCCAATGATAAATGAAACAACACCGATCCTACGGTTCCTGCTAGTACAACTTAACGATAAACCAAAACGCTTTATTATGAATTAAAAGGAGAAGACCCCCTTACATGATTAAGCGGAAAAGATAAAACATTGTCTAAAACGAAATGATACAATTACTAAAAGATTTTTTCTAGCCATGATTCTAATCCTTAGCTCGTGCGCGTTTCCACCCCTGCTAGCTTGACCTGCGGGTTTTGAAATGGCGATAGCCGACCGCATAAAATTTTAATTAGTAAAAACTAAGTAAGATATACCACAATATGTAAAACAGAGTTTTGGCTAGGGTAACACACAATTTGATTAAAATTCAATTGAAAGGATAACATGAGTAAATAATAAACTCAGTGATAGAACTCAAGGTTGAAAAATATTTCCAAGTATACGTAACCAGTTGCCAAGAATCGATTTTTAGTATTTGGTTTTGTTGAGGCCTAGCCCACGAGCCCCAACGAGTACGATGTGGACAGAGAGGTCACGATGGAATAAATAATAATAATGGAGTGCATGTTGGGATGTACCAATTTCTCCCCGGACGTTAGTAGATAGCCCTTCGCTATCCCGCCCTAACCATTCTAATGAATCCTTAAGTGTCGGCACCCCTAAACATGCATAGGTAGCACTCATAGATTCCACGATAAATAAGAGGGTAATAACCCTAGGGAAATCATGCACAGGTGTTCGCGGCCGTAGCCTTCACGTGCATCCTCTGCACATCGTTCCCAATTCTATTATCATACAATTATCATTTCACATGACTTTCGAGTTTCCACATGTGACCACACATTTTCGAATTCGTACTTGCAATAGAGATTCAAGACTTATCTATTTTCTCCAGTATCAAGATTATAGTAATTCATGAACATATTTGAAAGATAACACGCGCCAAGAGACATTTTGATAGTTTAAAAGTATTGTGCATATAACTTACCTGGAAATAGAGGGAGGACTTCACATACAAGCAAACACTGAACTAGTAGTAGGGGTCCTCAACGAATTAATTGTCCACTCAGAATCTACAATAATCAAATTGTCCTATATTAACACATAATCATCACTCGACAGATTGCATTTAAGCAAGTTATATTTAAAATTCGTAGTAAATTTATTTGGTTTACTAAGGTAGACTGATTTATATAAAAGATATCTATTTTAACTTGACGTTTAGAATACTAAAAGAGTATTTTTATTGAAGCTAAAAGCCAATTATCTTTGTAAAATTCATATTAATAAATGATGTTATCAGGTGAAAAGAGTTTATTTCGCGATATACAGGAAACATAAAAAAATTACCCTTACAATATTTCAAATACCATTTTACCATTTATAAAGAAACTAATTCCTCCCAAATAATAAATACTATTTTCACAACAAACATAAACTTCCTACACTATAAACACCCTAATACATATGCCAAAATATTATTTAGTAGTTGTAAGGGAACACGATGTCATTTACTAAACTCTAGGGGTAACTGATAACACTTACTAAAACATAGGGCTAGTAGTTGTAGTTGGTAAAAAACCCTATACACACAAACACCAACGGGTTGAGGCTTTCTTCCTCACAACTTTCAATTCAAAAAAACCCACTCACTGTAACAAAAAGCTACCACACCCAAATTCCTCCAACACTAAAAGTTCTTTTGACTGGAACGCAACTTCAGGGTTTTTACCCTCTTCTTAGTATTTCGTTTAAGACCCTAGAATTCATATTCTTTTTTTCCCGAAGAGATGTCAATTTTTATTTCTACATTCTCTTTCTGGAAACTACGGATACGGGGAAGATCTTTGAAAAATTTTATTTTTTCATAAAGCTCTAAATTGGTTTTGAAAGATGAATGGATCTTATGACTTGGTTGTAATTTTTCGGAGGTATGAGAATATGTTGTCTCTTGTTACGATATCTTTGGTACAGTTCAATGTTTCCTGAACATGTGGGGAGGATAGTTCGCTTAGAATGTTGATGGAGTAAAAAGGTTGTTCCTTTCCTTTAATCTATATGTATCACCAATGAAAACTTTAAACTTCACAACGGTAGTTTATGGGTTCAGTGTGGTGAGTAACCTGTTAAAACGTGGTGGATTGGAGTACAATATGCATCCCAACAATAAAAGTACACAATTATTGTAGATAACTTGACGATCTTGTACAATTGGTGGTTAAATAGTTTGAAGGGGGTTCTATGTGACTATTTAAGGATAGTAATTGATGGTACTATGTAAAGAATTGCAAGGAAAGTATTAATATCATGTTATGCTATTTAGAAACATTCAAAATTTGAGGTAATACCATAGTACAAGTATGGAAAAGTATGTTTTATCCTAGGTTACTAAGTATGGATACTTATAAAGCTGATCTATATAAGGTGACTATTTGTAATCTACAAAGCCATTTATTCTGCTGCGTAACCTGTCAAAACCCAACAATAAACTCTTACAGTTAAAGCAGGTAATAAAATGCTATGAACAATATAGTGAATATTAGTAATTATGATAATCATATTTTTAATGGAGAGAAAATATTGTTATTGTCCCATATAATATTATCATTAGCATTATATTATCATTTTTTTGAAGTAAACGTCTTTTGAATAAAAGGTAATACTTACCCAAAATATTGTTTCAAGTCTTGGGCTTCTATTATTTTTATTCAAAAAGAGTTAATATATGATTAGTGGCTAATATTTTTCTTTCCTTTTTGATAAACACTAATTAACTGGTTTTGCTTTATTTTTTTATTTATTCTTGTAGAAAATATTAATATTCATTTTAGCCTTTATAGAACAGGATCTCTTTATTATTATTATTATTATTATTATTATTATTATTATTATTATTATTATTATTATTATTATTATTATTATTATTATTATTATTATTATTATTATTATTATTATTATTATTATTATTATTATTATTTTTATTTTTATTATTTGGTGTCATTACATTATTCATATCACTATTATATAAAAGAAAGTGAGATTAATAGATTAAAAACAATTTATTGTGAAAGATACTATTGTTATTTCCCAAGTATTTATATTGATAGAGTAAGTTATTAATGAAATTTACTTATTATTTTTTACATTACTAATTTTATAAAATAACTTATTAGATTTATTAATTAATAGAGATATTCAAAACTAAAACTAGAACCCAAAATTTAATTATAAGAGTTTCTGGTCTGGGTAGGATTTACCCTATAGGTTAATAAAAATACACATTTTGCCCCCACGCACTTACAACTCAGTTTGCATGTAAAGGCAGTAACCTCCCCATAACTGTAGTAACCCTCATATTTATGTTACATTTTTATTTTACGTGATGTTATTAATACCTAAATGTGTGTTAAGGTAAATATCTTGTAAAGAATGCTAGACTTTTGTGAAGAAAATTTTAATAGCTGAAGTAGAAGCCAAATTATATGTTTGTTCCATTTGAAAGCTATAATGTCTTTTTAAATAAGTTTAAGGTCTTTTGTGCAATAGTTTATGTGAAATAAAATATAGCATTCTAGATTTAATTGAATGTTTTGCATACACCATGTACTTGCATCAATATGAAATCGCTAGTGTGCATGATATGATTTGAAACTTACTAGTATTCACTTATTTTGGTGTGACCACCACACCTTACTATTTTGGGACTATATAAGCACAAGTTGCATCATTGTCATCATTTTTCTCCATATTTTCTCACTGAAGAATGCCAGAAATCTATCATTTCTCTCCTCGTAGCTTCATTCCCGGTTTTGTTCTTGACCCTTCACAAACATGGTCTAAAAATCAAGCTTTTGATGTTCTAAGTGTGGAAAACTCATATTGGGTGTTAGTATATCAAAGAGGTAGCAAGTTTTGAGCATCTTCTTCAAGTTTGAAGCCCCTAGGAGCCATTATGTATGTCTTCTCCAAACCCACATCAAGAACACCATGAAAGTGAGAGTAAGTTCTACATCTATGCATCTACATCATGATTTTGTTCATTCACTCATCATACTTGTGATTCCATGGCAAAGCTTTAGTTTCATGTTAGGGATCATAATTTTTATGACAAATTTTAGCATTGACCATCACATTTGTATGATAGCATAGTGGGTTTGTGGTTGCATGTTCTTGATTCATCATCATCCTCTTGATCTTGACACATGCATGTACAAAAATGAGTTTGTTTGGTATGTATATTATTTAGACCTTGTATTAGTTCAATTTCAGATCTTGGTAGATAATTTCTTGCATGCAACAAGTTTTGAATTAAAGAGAACCATAAAACTCATGTTTTGAGCTGATTTTCACAAAATGAAGAAAATTACTTTATCTTTTTAGAAAATTATGAAAAATTTACAGTTATTTTCATGTGATATTTCTACAATAAAAATTTCAGGGAAATTGGACTTATATTTAATTTTAAATCGGCCGAAAACCAGTTCTGTTTTAACACCTGCTCAACCACAGAACAGTGAGGTTTTTACTACATTTCATGTATCTATTATACTCCAATGCTTACGAAATTTGGATATGTTGTTTTCAGGGGTGTTATTACTTCCAGTTAAAATTTCATAATTTTTGGAATTACTATGAATATTTTATGAATTTATTACCAAGACCGCTTTTCAGCCTCTGTTTTACACATAAACAACTCTGAAAGTTAATGTTTAAAAATACATTTAAGTTTTCATAATTTTTGATATTTTTATAAGTTAAAAGTAAACTCTTTATCTATTTTATGTCACAATTTTGGGTCCTAAATAATAGCCACCTATGAATTTCCAAACTACCGATAGTTACACTTTGCTTATGAGCATAATTCAGAAGTTTATCAAGTTTATTAAAGCTAGTTTATGTAAGTTCATTTTTAGTTCATAATATGTCATATTGCATTTATGTGTTGCATTATACATGTCATATGCATCTAATAGCAAGTATAAGGTTCTAGATATGAATATGTGAGAAGTTAGTTCATCTTGCATTGATAAGACTAGTGTCGTTTAACTAAGTGATTTGAGCATGTGCTATGTTTGGAATGTTTTCGTGCCAAGTGATTATATGCTATGTTTGAAATGATTTCTTGCTAAGTGCTTATATGTATGATTTGTAGCCTTCTTTGCTTTTTACGTGACGTTGAAGTTGATGATCGTGTGCTTAAAGTTGGTCGAACTTGGACTAAGAAATATAAAATGAATTGTTTAAGCTCGCACGGTGAGTTACCCTACCTCCCGAAGTTTGTACCGAACCTCAAGTTTCTTACAAGCTTATGTATGTTCATGTTTCCGTATTATGTATGTATGCATGCTTTCGAATCAAGTAAACATTTTATGCCCCTTGGATGCTAAAAAAAAATGATGATTCATAAGATAAAACAAATTTTTAGAAAGGACACGGTACCGGAGTGAAACCCCATGTCGGCTATAAGCAGGCTACGGCTCTTTTCCCGGGTCAATATAAGCAGGCAACTCGTCGCCTCACGAGTCGTCGC
This sequence comes from Linanthus parryae, assembly GCA_023055425.1. NCBI lineage: Eukaryota > Viridiplantae > Streptophyta > Magnoliopsida > Ericales > Polemoniaceae > Linanthus > Linanthus parryae. The sequence continues at coordinate 133,791,424 of JALGPY010000001.1, forward strand.
GATGGACATGTCCCTACGTTATGTTATGTTAAGTCACGAAGGTTACACAGGCCATAAGATAAGAAAATAAGCAAGTATGTTCAAGTAAGTTAAGGTCTCCACGTGAGACAAAGCAAGGTTCCTATTTGGAACAATATGATTTCACATAGGCATAATAATCCTGATAATATCTGGGTCAACACGATGACACGACACGCACCCGGCATGAAGTCCATTAGTCTACCGATGTGCTTATGATATGGATGTCAATAACTTTATAGATTATCTTGTACGATTTTGCAACTGTTCAAAGTCAGAGCCGACGGACGGCAAACTTTTAGTCGTCATTAAAACTCGACCACGTCAGAAATTTTGTCTTCTTATTCTTAGTTTAGAAATAGTTGATTTAGTTTACTCGTTGACTACTTTATGTTTGAGTATGTTAATTTTCCGGGACTAGTAATTTAATTTTTCCAGTATGAACCTGGGCGACAACCAGAGTTGGGGAAAATTCCATCAATCTTTTTCTTTCAATGAAGTAACGTCTTTTGAACACGTTTCAACACGTGTCAACCCGAAAATGACCCGTTTCAACACGTTTCACAATAATACCCCTCTTTTTCACCGTTAGTAATTCTCTCAAAAAAACACATAAGCTAATCGTACTAATATATGGGTCGACACTAAGTTAGTAGGTTTGGGTCGACACGAACCCGCATCATGACAGAAACGGTTTGACCCGAAAGTGACACGAAATAAACGTGTCGAGTTTGGGTCCACTCGTTTCTCACCGACACGATTCAACCCAACCCGCAATGCAACGTGATTAAATTCTTAAAAGTCTACCGATGTGCAACGGTTACTACATGCATTTATGAAAAATGCAAGCAAAGTCAGAGCTAATCCACGGACATCAGCAAACTTTTAGTCGTGTCATTAAAACTCGACCATGTCACAAATTTTGTCCTCTTATTCTTAGCTCAAACACGGTTGATGATTTCGTTCACTCGTTGACTACTTATGTCCGAGTATGTTAATTTTTCGGGACTAGTAATTGACTTTTTCAAGTATGAACCTGGGCGGCAACCAGGCTTGGGGGAAATTCCATCAATCTTTATTGTTCAATGAAGTCAACGTCTTTTGAACGATTCATCAAGACCGACATTGATGGTTTGTGTGATCCTTTTCAGGCGGATATTTAACACCAACATTGATGATTTTGACTTGAAACCATGGATATCCTTCGGTGCAGTTTTGTCCGATTACTTCAACTTTGACATTGATAAATGCAGTGGAAAGATTATTGCGGGCAAATGGCAAGTTTCCTCCTCTCCTCATGTTTCATAATTATATATCAGACAACTTCGTATATTTTCCTGGTGCAGGTTCAACTCTTCCTGGAAAAATCTATGCAAGAAAAAAGAAGAAATGGTTATGCAAGTGATCAAAGAAAGCAGGTAACTTATAGGTGTACATATATGGTTTCTAGCTTATTGTGTGGTTTCTTCACATTTTCCCAAATTCACCAACTCTCTGTTGCATTTCAATCAGCAATTTGGACGAGCGATACAAGTGCAAATGAGTGATTATGAGCGGTTACCCTCCAAAGATGCTAAGCAGCCTTGGTTTAGCGATTCAGGAGTTATTATTGAGGTACCAAATCGATCATTCTTTTCATTCCTGGTAATTACGATCTTTCCAAATGTGAGTTTGGTAAACTAAAATGAAATTTTCTGCCAACAGATTGTTGCTCTTGAACCTCTGAAGGATTTTTCTCAGGCAGGTACGAGTACTGCGCTGTCCACTAAAGGGCACAAGATCATCCATGGGGATGAGATCCAGCCCTTCCCTCTGGATTCGACCACTGGATTTTATTCTGATGTGGGACATGGTACTAAACATCATGCTGAAGAAAGGTATGAGATAATTTTGTTAAACTTTTTCACATATTTGTGTATGCTTAGTAAATGGAGTTGGAAGTATAAGATTAACTCTCTTTTTCACTGTGCCTTTGGAAAGAAATATCCGAGAAGTGTATCAAATATCAGTAAGATTTGATGTCAGTCTATAATGTGACGTCTAACCTTTGCATTCTGAGGTATAGTGATTAAATATACATTTTTTGGCTTTTAGGGAGACAAAAAGCAGTGAATCCGCCGATAGCGTGAAAGAGGGGGAAATCGTGTCTGATACACCTGATGAAGAAAGCTTAACTCATTCAGTTGAAAATCCAAGGAAAATTGCCCAATTCAAGCCACCACCTAACTATGCTTCTGATGGAGAAAATTTCAGCTGGTCAGTTCAAAATCCCTGGAAATACGATGGATCAAGGCACCATCAGAAGAGAAATTTCAGCGACCGAGAGGAAAACAACAGGGATTTTGCTATCCTCGCGGGAAAAAACCAGATGAACGCAACTGGAGAAATCATAATGGAGAAAGCTCTAGGAAATACATAAATAATTATGATACTTCAATGGACCACCAGGATGCACCCGGGAGAAGGAACATAGACTATGATTACTATGAGGACCAGCATGAAGTGAAAAATTCTGATGAAGATTACAGGTCGTGGAAAGATTTTCACCCAAGGAAGAGGGAAAACTATAATTATTCTGGTCAGAGGAGAGGAGGGCATCAAAGGATGAGGTACAGAAGTAATCTTCATCGTGGACGAGGATTCAACTAACAAATCTGATTCTGAAGGCCAACTTGTCAAGATCGGAGAAGAAGTTTACAAGCTGTAGAAACCAAAACCATGCGTGTGTGTGTGTCTATTTGCGTTTAAGTTATAGAAGTTGTGACATATGTAAGAGAGTTGTCCGTAAACTATGTTACTAAGTTACTAACTCTCTCAAAATGCAAATAGATGTAACAGAAACTAATGGTGTCTGAATGAAGATGTATAAGTGTGTAACCATAGAAGGTGAAGTTGTATGTTGTAAACTCACCTCTTGTATCCCTATGAGGAAATCGAAATAAAGTGAATATTTAAGTTGATCTCTTTATGTTTCTGTTACATAGGGTGTAACCAAGCCTGGCAATTTTCGACCAGACACGATGACACGACATAAAGTTAGCGGGTTTCGGTTGATGAGAACTCTCAACTCGTTCAAAAGTGGCCGAATCGAAAGTGACACGAGAATAAACAGGATGGGTTAGTGTCAACCCACACAATCCGGAAATGACCCGCTTTGAATAGGACTGCAACTCGGGCTGTAGATTGTGAAACTAAGTACATTAGTGATTATACATGATTGACGCTTACATGGAAAATGTTAGTTTCTTAGATAGCATATGAATTATGCATCTTGAGAAATTAAGTACATAATATATCATACTTTTTTAAAACCAAAATAAATGTTCACCTGTTGATTTAAAGAGTCAGAATTTAGGAAAGGTTCATTATTTAGGAAAATTTTAAAACGGCAACATGTACTTCCATTAATTACATAGTTGTTACAATATTATTGTATGATTTTCTTATGTGGGTTACATGCACGACGGGCAATATCCGATCTGATCCGACCTGACAAACCGTCCCGAACCCTACACAAAATTAATGGGTCGTGGTCGACACAAAACTGCCACGGATCAAAAACGGGTCGACCCAAAAATGACACGGAATAAATGAGTCGGGTTAATTTCGACCCGCACAGCCCGAAAGCGATACCACTCACAGATAGTAATTCTCTCAGAAAAAATAGGCTAATCCTAATAATATATGGGTTGACGCGATGACACGACACGAACCCGACATGAAGTCCGTTACTGATGTGCTTATAGCATGGACATCAATCAATTTTATAGATTATCTTGTACGATAACTATATTCATTTAAGACGAATGCAAACGAAGTCAGTGCTAACCGACATGACAAACTTTTAGTCGTCATTAAAACTCGACCACGTCAGGAATTCTGTCTTCTTATTCTTAGTTCAGAAACGATTGATTTAGTTTACTCGTTGACTACTTCATGTCGAGTTCCGGGACTAGTAATTTAATTTTTCAAGTATGAACCTGGGCGACAACCAGGTCTGGGGAAAACTCCATCAATATTTTTTTGTTCAATGAAGTCAACGTCTTTTGAACACGTTTCAATACGTTTCAACCCGAAAATGACCCGTTTCAACACGTCTCACAATGATACCCCTCTTTTCACAGGTTAGTAATTCTCTCAAAAAAACATATTGAAAGTCTACTGATGTGCAATGGTTACTATTTTCATTTAAGACGAATGCAAGCAAAGTCAGAGCTCATCGATAGGCACTGGCAAACTCTTAGTCGTGTCATTAAAACACGACCACGGCAGGAGTTATACTTTTAGTCGTGTCATTAAAACTCGACCAGGTCACAAGTTCTTTTCTTATTCTTTTAGTTCAGAAATGGTTGAGTTAGTTTACTCGTCGACTACTTTGTGTTTGAGTATGTTCAATGAAGTCAACATCTATTGAACGGTTCATCAAGACCAACATTGGTGATTTATTTGATCATTTTCAGGAAGATATTTAACACCGACATTGACGATTTTGATGTAGTATGATTTTCATAGTTGTTGCAATACTATTGTATTATTTTCTTATGTGGTTACATGTAGACCTGGATATATCCAACCCGACACGAATTCAACACGAAATAGCGGGTTTGGGTCGACACGAAACTGCAAAGGATCAAAAATGGGTAGGCCCGAAATGATACTTGAATAAAGAACTTTACCTTCCCAAGCCCATGATGTAATTAGAGAGTACGAATTTACCTTTTCAGAAATCATAGAGAGATTAAAATGAAGAAACATGGTAAAATTATTCTTGTAGAAAGCAAGCAAGATAGGATTAAATTTGATGTCCTTCTAACATCATATGAAATGTGTAACATATATGTCGCATCTTTGAACCCTATACAGCGGGAGTGTATGGTAATATTTTCAACCTCTTGCTTTTGCTGGTTTGTAATTACTTTTTGAATGCTAATATTAATTAGGCATGTATGTGCAGATTGTTGATAAAGGTCACCGTCTTAAGAACAAGGATTCAAATTTGTTTTCTTCCTTGAAGCAATACTCTATAAATACCGAGTACGGATGGCAATATCTTCCGGTCCGATATGAGATCTGAGCAATCCGAACCGAATGGATAGGATCCGAATCCGATCAAATTTAAAATGGATCGGATTTGGATTCGGAAAGCCAGACCCGATCGAATTCGAATCTGGATTAGGATCGAAGTACAGATCCACCGGGTTCCGACCCGATCCGATCCGACGTATATGTGTGGTTGACAAATATACCCCTATTACCTCCCTAATTACATTTGCAAAGAATAATAAAATATTAACTCTAACCTACAAAACCATTTTTTGTGGTTTATGTTGCGTAACTTACAAACATGCTTTAGCGTATGAACTAGTGTTAATTTTTTATGTTAGTTTTTGTATTTTATTGCAAATCTGAGCCTGATTCGATCCGAATCCGATCCAACACGTACTATATGATCTACGGATCGGATTTGGATCTGCTGAATGAAACCCGATCCAATCCGATCTGAATCCTGTGGCGTTCCGAACAAATCTGGATCACATTTCTCCTGGTCGGATCTGGATCGCGATGTGCCTGATCCGATCCAGATACGACCCATTGCTATCCCTAATACCGAGTTATTTTGACTGGAACGCCACTTCAGGTTTTTCACCCTCTTCTTAGTATTTCGTTTAGGACCCTATAATTCATCTTCTTTTTCCCGAAGAGATTTTAATTTTTATTTCTACATTCTCTTTCTGAAAACTACGGATACAGGGAAGATCTTTGAAAAATTTCATTTGTGCATAAAGCTCTAAATTAGTTTTGAAATATGAATGGATCATATGACTTGGTTGTAATGTTTGGGAGAAATGAGCATATGTTGTCTCTTGTTACGATATCTTTTGGTACAGTTTAGTGTTTCCTGAACATGTGGGGAGGATAGTTCACTTTGAATGTTGATGGAGTAAAAAGGTTGTTCATTTCTTTTAAATTTAATCTATATGTATCACCAATGAAATTTTTTAACTTTACAATGGTAGTTTATGGGTTCAGTGTGGTGAGTAACCTGTTAACACTTGGTTGACTGGAGTACAATATGCATCCCAACTATAAATGAAACAACCGGATCCTACGGTTCCTGCTAGTACAACTTAACGATAAATCAAAACGCTTTATTATGAATTAAAGGAGAAGACCCCTTACATTATTAAGCGGAAAATATAAAACATTGTCTAAAATAAAATGATACAATTACTAAAAGATGTTTGCTAGCCATGATTCTAATCCTTAGCTCGTGCGCGTTTCCACCCCTGCTAGCTTGACCTGCGGGTTTTGAAATGGCGATAGCCGACCGCAGAAAATTTTAATTAGTAAAAACTAAGAAAGATATACCACAATATGTGAAACAGAGTTTTGGCTAGGGTAACACACAATTTGATTAAAATTCAATTGAAATGATAACAGGAGTAAATAATAAACTCAGTGATAGAACTCAAGGTTGAAAATATTTCCAAGTATACGTAACCAGTTGCCAAGAATCGATTTTTAGTATTCGGTTTTGTTGAGGCCTAGCCCACGAGCCCCCAACGAGTACGATGTGGACAGAGAGGTCATGATGGAATAAATAATAATAATGGAGTGCATGTTGGGATGTACCAATTTCTCCCCGGACGTTAGTAGATAGCCCTTCGCAATCCCGCCCTAACCATTCTAATGAGACCTTAAGTGTCGGCACCCCTAAACATGCATAGGTAGTACTCATAGATTCCATGATAAATAAGAGGGTAATAACCCTAGGGAAATCATGCATAGGTGTTCGCGGCCGTAGCCTTCACGCGCATCCTCTGCACATCGTTCCAAATTCTATTATCGTACAATTATCATTTCACATGACTTTCGAGTTTCCACATGTGACCACACATTTTCGAAGTCGTACTTGCAATAGAGATTCAAGACTTATCTACTTTCTCCAGTATCAAGATTATAGTAATTCATGTACATATTTGAAAGATAACACGCGCCAAGAGACATTTTGATAGTTTAAAAGTATTGTGCATATAACTTACCTGGAAATAGAGGGAGGACTTCACACACAAGCAAACACTGGACTAGTAGTAGGGGTCCTCAACGAATTGATTGTCCACTCAGAATCTACAATAATCAAATTGTCCTATATTAACACTTAATCATCACACGACAGATTGCAATTAAGCAAGTTATATTTAAAATTCGTAGTAACTTTATTTGGTTTACTAAGGTAGACTGATTTATATAAAAGATAGCTATTTTAACTTGACGTTTAGAATACTAAAAGAGTATTTTTATTGAAGCTAAAAGCCAATTATCTTTGTAAAATTCATATTAATAAATGATGTTATTAGGTGAAAAGAGTTTATTTTGCGATATACAGGAAACATAAAAAAATTACACTTACAATATTTCAGATACCATTTTACCATTTATAAAGACTAGGTTGTGCTCCGCGCGAGTTGCGCGCGGTTCACCCTTGCGGCGACCTTTGAAAATTTGGCGTTCGAGTTTTTTCGGATGGAAAGCAGTTGGATAAATCTTCCGTTACAACACCACCCAATTACTTTTTATACCCAAGTCAAATCTAACTTATCAAGTCGGTCCAATTCGGACGGGGTATGATAAGGAGTTGTATACGCTACAACTGCATATTTTCTCAGTGTCCTAACTTGTCTTCTACGATTCCGAGCCCAGAATATGTATAAATTACACCATCTTAACACTCTTAACAACAATATCTAATCCACCATTCAATGAAAAAAAGGATTTCTGGTCTCTAAACCATTACAGCTCCAAGTATTCAACACATCTTGGAAAAAGTACAGATCTCTATATCTTGTCACGTATATTTTTCAATCATCACGACAACTATGTAGTGATCATTAAGAAGAAACCTGTTTCTCCTCCCGTGAAGCGCTTGTGTCGTCCTTGAGTTCTCCTGGTCTTTTAGGTGCACCTTTGGAACCAGCTGCAGGCATGCATCCTCACTTCCTACATACACCGAAACTATTAGAGAAAAACTCAGACGCATGCAGCATACTAAAAAACCAAATTCTATCCAAACATGACCTAGAATGACAGTACTCAAACACGGTTCCATCAGTATGTTAATCAAGCTTTTCTATGCCAGTTTTGACATTCTGTTACAGCTCGACACCTCACTCACACATACAACTCTCCCATCAACTGACTATGAAATCAAAAGCTTCACGAACAACCTTCCCCACTTTCATACCATAGGTTTTCAACGAAGTTAACCAATATAAGAAATTAAGATTCAAAATTTCCCCTTGTTTTAGTTCATTTAGGGCATCTCCATCCCCTTCCCCATCCCCTTCCCCTCAACTACCTTATCATCTCCAACCCATCAAGTTCCCCTCACCCAAAAAAGAGCCCGAAAACATGCCACATGTTGCTTCCCCTAGGCAGTGGAGAATTCTTAGGGAGTTTCCCCATCCGATTCCCCGTGGAGGGAGTTTTTCGTTGCCCTCCCCTTCCCCTCAAGGGATTAAAGACCATCACTTGTCTGTTTATTATCTAAGAATAGACAAATGATCACAATGAGCTACGTGCTAGAATAAACCACATTCTACACTCGCAAATGGCCACTAAAAGGCATTGAAAATGAATTCAGTAGAACATAGTTGGAGAAGGAATTGCACCTGACAGAACTGTAGGCATAGCAATTGGAATACCACCAATGAGGAGCACAAGAAGATATGAGCTTATGGACGATAATGCCGATCTTGAATGGCGTACATCACAATAATTTCTACGATCATCCCCAATGCAATAGAATAAATACAAAAGTTTCCAATTGCTGTCAAGACCTATATTATTAAGAAAACATGATATGAGCTTATGCTGGCTTAAAATGCAAGTTATAGCAATTCATACTCGAAACAGATACATTAAAACTTCATTTCTTGCCTTCTGAAAGTGGCCAACTTGGTCAGTACTATCAACCAGACGAGCCGCCTTCCCGAAGAAGGTGTGAACCCCAGTTGCAATCACCACAGCTTCAATCTCGCCCTGTTTGCAGGTGGAGCCGGAGTAGACACCATCTCCGGGGCTTTAAGTCACAGGAAGGGACTCGCCAGTAAGAGCAGACTGTCACCAAAGCAGAACAATTTCAGCACCAGAACTCGGCAAAAAAAAAAAAAAAAAAAAAAAAAAAAAAACGGCAAGGCATGTAAACGATTATGATAATCTAATTCCTACCTGTTCAATTTTCAAAGGATCGCCTTCAAGAAGACGGTCATCGGCCGGCACGATATCACCAAGTTTAATGCTGATTATGTCTCCAGGAACCAAAATTGCAGCATCTTCCTCACTCCACCTTCCATCTCGAAGAACCTGTATATCCAAAAAAGAATTAACAAACTGCAAATAACCTATGTATAGAATAACACCAGTTTCGCACCAGCCCAGGCACAAGGCATTGAAAAGAAATTGTAACTGTAACAGAAGGCTAGCTTATAGTAATATCTTGATTTCTACCAGAAAGATTGGGAGGAGCCTGCATATCTGAAGTATCAGAATCATCAAGCAATTTCCTTTTAAGCTGCAATATCCGTTCTCTCTCAGAAAAATTGATGTTCTTTTCAGAAGGCGAGTTTTGATTAAAAGAGAAGTGCGATTTCACGCCAGCATGTTTCGATTGGAAGATAGGGCTATCCTGGGCCTGTGCTTCCATACAGAAGCTATCCCTTGAAGACTGATATGATGGGATTTGAACATCATAGTCAACCCTCAGATTTTGGTTACCAGATTGATGATAATCATCGTGCTGGGAAAGACCCATGTATCTTTCTGTTGCATAGAAAGCCGAAGCTGGTGATCCAATCTGACTAAGGATCGTGTCGGATGCATTAGCCTGCCTAAAGCTATAATCCATCAATCCGCCGTCCACAGGAATAGGCTGCTGATTACTGCCAAATGATTGGCAGGGTCGGATAGAGCTTGTGTGTCTGTGTATGTGGAGATTGAGAAAGTCCCTTGTTGCTACTCTCTGCTTGTCGAGCAAAAACCCTCGTCACTACTGTGTAGTCGTATCTGTGATTTTTGCTCCTGAAGCTTATAACGGGCTTCTAATTGATGGCTTAGCCCCTGAAGTTTCGCCCCCTCTTCCAAATACTGCACAGAAGAAGGAGGAAAAATCAGTTCAAAAGATCGAAATCAAAACGCAGAGGAATGAAGGCGAAGGAGAAGAGACAAATCGAAACCCAACACCATTCGAACAGAACACAACCTGTCGATTCCACCATGGAGGCTGCTTCGGAGACGTGCACAGAGCTTGTGGAGTTCGGTGGAGAGAGAGGTTGTTCTAAATATTATCTACAAAGTACATAAAATTTAATAATTTGGCCATAGAAAACAACAGTGCCGACAAAGGCAAAAAGAAATAAGCTTCCAAATTACTGTATATCCCGAACTGAACTCGAATCAGCTAGTATATATTTTATCAAAATAACTACTGGGTTTTCGGAAAAATAAATATGGAACTGACCTTCTCCATTTCTGTCTTATCCATCAAATTCAAACAAAAAATTGAACACAATCACCATCTCCTCATAGGTCGCCACGGTGACCTGAAACGAAACAAACGGAGAAGACAGACTTGTTTACCATGTTTATCCATTGTTTGGTGAACCAAATCATAATGGAAAATTAGCAGAGAAACAAAATCTCAAAGAAACGAATGAGGATCATTTTGTTTCTATGCTTATCCCCATCAAATTATATCCCTAGTTTGGTGGACCACCATATAATTCTAATGAAATAAGTTATCCCATATTCTTGGATATCGAATTCTTATGGTCATGAATTGATGATCATTATAACCCCACCCAAATTTCAAAAGTATAGAGACATGCTAACCCGTGGTATTCATCATAATCATAGTCATACCCAATTGCTTGAATGAGGGAAAAGAAAGAGAACAAATAAACCCAGATGAATATGGAAAATTCAGATCCTACGGGCTACCTAAATTTCTACTGTCTTGGTAATCGCGAAGAGCCCCCACTCAGATCCGTGCAGCCAGCCTTTGACTAATGGTTACACTGTAACCGTCTAGTTACTGCGCTTGGCTCAGTATTCTTTCGAAATTTTCCCCAAAATCTTATTGTCTTGGCTAACCTCATCCGTATCCTTTCTTATATGCTAAGAAACATAAACATAATAACACTACGGAAACACCGGGAACATTCGATTTGGAAATCTTCATTTTGAATTACATTTAATATACTACCACATCTTGAAGAAAGTCTTATCAATTTTCCAAATTTACCCTAGAATCTTATAGTCTGGGCTTGCCCTAACCTTCTCCTTTCTTATATGTTAAGAAATATAAACATAACGATACTACGACAGTATCAGGCACATTAAATTCGACAAGCTTCATTTTGCGCTACCTTCAGTATGCACGCCAAAAAATTACAGTAATAATCATCTGTGGTTATGCATGCACTCCCAAGTGTCATGTAAAAATTTAAAAAGATGTTAAGTTACCTTGGAGGCATTTTTAGCTTGTCTGAAGGACGTCCACTGAGTCATGGAATTGTGCCCACATCTGCGTGTTTTGACGAAAAGGAAGTTGTCAGAAATAGCAGTGGACAAAGAGACGGAAAAATATAGAAGCTAACTTTCATGTGAGTGCCATTAGCATGAAAATCTCATACAGATACTGAAAACACGAAATTAAACAACTGGGGCAGCTGAAGTCTAACCTTGGCGATGGACAGTTAGAAAATCATGAAGCCTGACGGGTTCTGAAGCTCTACTCTGTTGTATTTCAACTTGTGCAGGTGCATGACCGGGGAAAAGCTGTCGGAACGTGGGAAATCTGAACCAAGCTGCTGTACAACCTATTTAAAATACGAAGCATATGAGATTTATGAGAACAACAAATAATCCTGCAAGCTAACCACGCAGATCCATAGACTATCAATGCCTCAGATCGTAGAATAAGATTAAAGACAATGAGAGCTGAATCATACTCTTTTATGCAAGTACCTATCCTGTTAACAATCAACACCAGATGGTATATTCAGAACTGCCGATGGTTTTGAGTTCTCAAATCCCTTGCCCTCTCCCCCACATAACAATCAATATTGACTATTGAGTTTAACAAAAAGGCGGAACTACAAATCCATTTCGGTACCTTGATAGTAAATTATTAACATCTTGACCCGGCAACTATGTTGACATCCATTTTTAGTTCCGAGCCCAGAAACAAATAAATGAACTGGTGATATTTTCTACACAAACCGAAGAAAAAGCAAACATTGTGGCAAAATAAAGAGTAAGACACGTTAATTAAACTTACCATGATTTACGGTTTCTGAATGATAGTTCGTGTTTCCACAATTGCTATAAGGATCTAAGGGTGCAGTTGATGTGCTCGTTAATGAGACACTTCTTTGGGACTGAACTACACTCTGTCCATCAGTACCGGTGTGCTGAAAACCTCCAAAAGACTATGTTTCTTTAGCAAAGCATAGAAGACATCTGACTTTACTGAAAATTAGGTTCGTAACCACAGAAATGATTAGTATAAGCTGCATTTCTAATGTAAAGCATAAATCAAAGGGACAAAAGTCTAACAGTACATCCTTGCAAGTCCAGTCATGTACTTATGCCATTAACTGTTTCTTCTCCAATTTCCTAATTACCCACAAATTTATCCTTCAAATTTGTTTTAGGTCAGCGTAGATAATCCATAAACCTCAGATTGTAGGGTTCATTCTCTCAAACCTAGCAGCGTGGCTCAATTCCACAGAATGCATATCATTAACAGCAGCAGAATTTCGAAAGTGGAAGCGTTGCAACAGGTAAATTAGAGATATTAGAGGTAACCGTCCATGGGAGCCAATAAAAGGAAGGGAAAATTGCCAGGAATTACATAAACTGATGTTGTGTTTTCTCACTTAAGCAACTTCATCAAACACAGAGAACGAATTGGGCAGAATTATTACTAAACAGAGTCCTATTACTTAGTTGGCAAAATTAAATTGTATGTTTTTTTTTTTTTTTTGTAGGTAAAAGCTGAATGAGTTGGAAAAGCCAATTTAAACTTAGAGTTGCTCAAACCTGAGCCTAGGTGATATGTTTCTTCAAGAACCAAATCAAACATAAACGCCACCTAACTCATCTAGACACAAAGATTTAACATCCAAAGCCTAGAATCAACTATCAGAGCAGTTAAATGAAGGAAAAATTAAGAAGCAGACAGGTAGAAACTAACCTAGAGAAGCTAGCTTTGCCGGAAAAGACGGGTGCGCCAGTGACTCATTCCTCCCCTTTCTCTGCGTCGTGATTAGAGAGTCGAAACTCGACGGTCGCACATTCTATTTAGCCAATGTTGTTGTACAATCTGCATACAAATAAAAGGGAAAAGTCAGCATTAACTTCATTAGCAATGCCCTGAGATATACATCAGAACAAAGCACGACCATTTTAACGGAAAGAGCAAAGAATCAGCATCGGTAAGGCTTTTCCGCTCTGAGGACTCTTCCCTTTCGCCCCTGCAATTAAAATGTTAATGTGCATCAGAATTGTTATCCACTACAAACCACAAGTTACACTACAACTATGAAAACAATAAAGGACAGAAGTGAAAATTACACCTGCAGCTTGTGCTACTATGGCCAAGTTGCAATGATTTCATTTCTATAAAATGGCGAAAAACAGTGCAATAATGCACCACCGCTTACAGTTAAATTATGATCCATATAGAAGATTTTGGCAGCATAAACGACATTCTACAATAATATTGTCCATTTCACATTTTGTTAACATCCACTGTATTTATAGAAAACCTTACTAAATCATTCGTGCCTAACTGTGTTGATAGACAAATGATCACAATGAGCTACGTGCTAGAATAAACAGACACTGATATGCCCCCAAAGTAGTGACCTAAAACAGCATAGACTTACCTGTGCAGAGCGCTCGGAAATTCTCCGCAGCCTTCAGATCAAGATTAGCAGAAAGCTGCACAGTAAACAACCGCAAACCAATCAATCAGGTCAGAGGTATATATTCCAATAAATATTGCTAATTCAGCAACAAGTGGGACGCGACAAATACCTCAAAAACCATCCTCTCAGCTGGATCTCCATCGAAGTGGGTAGGACGAAAAGCTATAAATTAACCAAATTTCTCAAAAACCCAGTTCAAGAAACGCAATCGAAACAAGTTTAGAATGATTCTGCGAAGTGGGTAAGACGAAAAGCAAATTAACCAAATTCCTCAAAAACCTAGTCCAGGAAAGCAATCGAAACGAGTTTAGAATGATTATTTGAACCAAACACAATTGCAATAGTTCTGAAACATGTTCTACTTTCATGGGAAAACTGACCCAGTTGCGAGTCTTCTTCGCTTGTCGTCGGATTTCAGTCACATATAGAGGTCACATAGACAGTTACACAGATACAAATGCTAACTGAGTACTAATAGTTCAGTTTTGTTCCCTTAAATCCATGTTCTCTAAAGTCTTAACCATGTATAACACCTAAACAACAACTAAAATTCCATCTGCAAATCAGTAATCTGAGGAAAGAAAACACATACAGCACCTCAATTTCCACCATTGAAACACACAATTTCACCACAACCGCAATCAGACACACAAATAACAGAATCGAAAACCCTAGCAATTGCTCCGCAGTCGAAGAAGAAGAAGAAGAAAACTCACATGAAAGAACTCGAGCTGGTCCTCCAAGCTCTCGAGAGCGCAACGAATGGCGTTGAGGCTCTTGGCCTCCTGAACCGCATAAATAGGAAAACAATGTTACAGTGCCTAAAGAGAAGTTCATAAATTCTAAGAAATAAATAACTATATGTTCATGATGTTTTTCTTCACCACATGTTTACATTTCCAACAAAGAATGTACATAAAACACAACTTAGCATGACTCACCATATTTTCCGACTATTCCAACCTTCTCGGTTCTATTGGTCTGCATAGATTGAAAATAGCACAAACAATTAACAAAAAGGTGTCAATGGAAACATTCAACCCTGCACTCCTTTAGAAACATTCAAATTAAAATTATCTTAATATGAATTTCACCAATAATAATTCCATCAATCAAATCAAAACCCACCACAATTCAGCAATCAAATCCACAGAATTCAACAATTTAAGACCCAAATTACAGCTGCTAATCTTCAATCTCTATACATACCTGTCAAAGAACCACAGCAAAACCCCCCAGTTTCAAACGACAAAACCAACAAAAACACAACAGAGGGGAAAGCTGAATTACTGAGAAAAGAGTAAATCGATCTTGTTCCTGTGATACAGTGAGAGAGGAAGACAAACCTGATTTGTGCTGGCAATGATTGAATGGAATGCATCCACTGTAAGCAAGAATAGTCCACGGTGAGAGAGAAACAGAGGGGAATCGAAGCATTCGGACGGAGAGAGAGCTGTATTTAAGGGGTTTTCACTCTTGGGTACCGGAATCACCCCTCCGGCGACCACCTGAACCACCCCCTTCATCTTCGTCGTCTTCTCCGGCTATTTCAGCAACCACCCCCGACTGCGAAGCCCTAGCCACCACGCCACCACCTATTTCTCTGCCTCTCTCATTCTCTGACCTCCTGGAGAACATGCAGAACATCAATGGTGATGAGTGGTCACCTCCGGCGAGAAAGTGAAATTGGCGAGATCAGAGAGCTAATCTGACGGCGGAGGAGCAAGGTGGATTCACTCTGCGTGTGCTTCTCTCTCTTCTCGTGGGTTGTTAATTGTATTCTGAGACCAGAGGAATCAAGGTGAAGGAGAAGAGACGAATCGAAACCCAACACCATTCTAACAGAACACAACCTGTCGATTTTTGAAGCTCTGAGCAAAGCCCTAACCACCGCCACCGCGTACATCGCCAACGCCACCGCCACCGCCACCGTCACGGCAGCCTCTCAGAACCAGACCTCTTTCTCTCTCTCCTTCTATATTCTCTCTCTTTCCCTTCGCTCTGTAAAGAGCTTCTCTCAGAAGTGCAAAAGCTTCCTTCTCTGCAAAGTGTCGTGGGTGAATCAGAACCCTCGTGAACAAACAGTGAAGCCACAGGCGCTGTCGTCCCCACCTCTCTGAGACAGAGGTTGACGTCACAGTTCAGGGGCAAACAGTAGATCGAATTTGGCCCCAAGCAACGATGGAACAGAGGGTGCCACTCACTCTAATCAGCACTGCAAAAACGAAGAAACAACAGGGGCAGAAACGGAAGTTAACAGAAGCTATTTTTTCATCAAATTTACATCTACATCCAACTCATACAACCAAATTACAGCCACTAAATCTATTGAGGACAGCCAATAAAGGGGAAACAGCAGGGGCAGAAACGGAAGTTAACAGAAGCTATTTTTTTCATCAAATTTACATCTACATCCAACTCGTACAACCAAATTACAGCCACTAAATCTATTGAGGACAGCCAATAAAGGGGAAACAGCAGGGGCAGAGACGGAAGTTAACAGAAGCTATTTTTTTCATCAAATTTACATCTATATCCAACTCGTACAACCAAATTACAGCCACTAAATCTATTGAGGGCAGCCAATAAAGGGGAAACTGCAGGGGCAGAAACGGAAGTTATCAGAATCTATTTTTTTCATCAAATTTACATCTCAATCCAAGTCAAACAACACAATTACATGACCCAGCCATTATTGGTTCAGTAAATTACCGTTCCGCACGAGGACAAAACAGACATTTGACTCAAAATAAATTGCAAACTTGCAAACCATGACGTGGCAAGCTACCGTTGGTAGACATTGGCGGCAACCACACATGCAAGATAATCAATGGTACACAGTGTCAAAAAATCCTAGTTGGCAAAGTGGCCATATCTTCTTTTATTATAGGTAGTATGATACTAATTCCTCCCAAATAATAAATACTATTTTCACAAAAAACATAAACTTACTACACTATAAACACCCTAATACATATGCCAAAATATTATTTAGTAGTTGTAAGGAAACACGATGTCATTTACTAAACTCTAAGGGTAACTGATAACACTTACAAAAACATAGGGCTAGTAGTTGTAGTTTGTAAAAACCCTATACACACAAACACCAACGGGTTGAGGCTTTCTTCCTCATAATTTTTAATTCAACAAAACCCACTCACTGTAACCAAAAGCTACCACACCCAAATTCCTCCAACACTTAAAGTTCTTTTGACTAGAACGCAACTTCAGGTTTTTTACCCTCTTCTTAGTATTTCGTTTAGGACCCTAGAATTCATCTTCTTTTTTCCCAAAGAGATGTCAATTTTTATTTCTACATTCTCTTTCTGGAAACTACAGATACGGGGAAGATCTTTGAAAAAATTTATTTTTTCATAAAGCTCTAAATTGGTTTTGAAAGATGAATGGATCTTATGACTTGGTTGTAATATTTGGGAGTTATGAGAATATGTTGTCTCTTGTTACGATATCTTTGGTACAGTTCAGTGTTTCCTGGACATGTGGGGACGATAGTTCGCTTAGAATGTTGATGGAGTAAAAAGGTTGTTCATTTCCTTTAATCTACTAGTTGTGTGCACGTGCGTTGCACGTGAAACATATAATTATAGATGACATAGAAAAGTTGTCTATATGATATGTAGTGCATTAAGTTTCCATGTTGCATGAATAATTTCGAACCTGTACCTTAACAATTTAATAATTTTTTTTGAAAGAATAATTTTAATACATTTTGGAAGCTAACTATTTCTTTGTTTATTTAATTTTTTTAAGAAAATTATACCTCTCTCCTTTTAGGTTTAGGCATCTCATTTATGGCATGCTCTGAAATAAATAATTTAACCCTTAATGTTTGTTGGTTCTTTGTTTGAAAGTAATATTTAAAATTTATAGACATCAATCAGCACTTATACAAAGACATGTTCTGCTATTACTCCAAAATTGTATCAAAATACAAAAATATGCGTGGCTACACATGTTTTACTTTCCTCACATTTTAAATATATATTTTCCAATTTTTTATTGTTATTTACTTTACAGGAAAACTACTTTATTGATGTTCACCCCACAAAAGTTATTTTGTTGATCGAGTTGGACGTTGGTCGTATTTCTTCAACCATTAGTTGTCTTCATTGGGTTTGCATGTATAATGCTCTTCTTTTAATATGAAAATGTAGCATGTAATCTTTATATATGTAAATGACTTATTATATACTTGAAATTTTTATGGAATTCGGTTTTCGTCATGGGTAAAACGAATGCTCCCTACACACTTGGAAAGCAAAAATGAGAAACTGGTATTTCGTTTTAATTCATGAAATGAGATTCTGTCAAAAATAAAATAAAATAAACAGTCGTTTATTATAACTTGCATTTTGATTATAAAAAAGACGCACTTTTTTATTTTTTGACTTCTACTCTTTGAAGCATTGTCATAGTTTGCAGTCTTTCATTATATCACATTTTCAGAGAATTGATTTAAGTTTTTCTTTGTTTGTTGATTTCTCCACTTGCACAGATATGATCTCCATCTTAGAAAAGGAGGTAAAGCCCCTTCAGGAATAGTTTCACAACGGCCACACATTTGTCAAAAGACAGCAAACAGTAGAAGAAGCATAAGGCTAAGAATATGTATTCGTAACATTCATCCAGCATCTGATGTACATAAAGTCCATAATAGTCTATTGAAACTAAAAATACAAATGGGTATCGAGTTTGACCGAAAACCATGATAATCAACAATGAAAATTATAAACTTCCAATTATAAACTTCCATAACTTAAATGGTAGAATTGTATCCTCGTTCAAGCTCAGATACCATCATCAGTTAACTTTCCAAAAAACAACACGATGCATAACTATGAAATGTAATGTCAGAAAAAATTATTAATTACACGGCCTATAGCATCTACAACTCAAAAATATATACCAGATAATAAGGTATAAACATTTGACCGTAGATCCTTGAAGTAGAGTCGAAAGCAAAGTTAATTTGAAGAAAATGAAAGGGGTAGTAGCTAGTAGACGGTGAAGAAGTTGGAAGATGAAGAAGAAGAAAAAAAGGTGTCTTTATATGCTCTACAGTTTCTTTGAAAAGTAAATGGGATACGTCAAAAAAAAATTAAATAGGCCAAAAGAATTACATTCATTGCTCTTAAAGTTCTTCTTTGATGAATTTCAAAAAGAAAAGTTCTTCTTTCATAAAAAAATTAAAGATAGAGAAATCAGAGAAAAAACTTTTGGGTGTAACCATTTAGACTACAAGCTTTTAGTGTCATGGATGTCATGGAAAATGAATAGCCTAAAAACTTTTTTTGATTCACAAGATTAAGTTTTCCTATTAAAAAAAGGAATAAACTAAACTTAATCAATTTATGATGCATTTTATGACGCGCTCTCAGAAAACAAAAATTTCATAAAGACAACTAATTAAAATCTAAATCATTCTTAATTGAAAAATGTCCTTGATGAAAATTATATTTTACAAAGTTTGGAAACATCTTTACTCCTAAGAGTACTAATGTGAGTACATGAAAACAATAACACTATATTCATTAATTTTAGAGGTTACAATATTAGTACAATTAGTAGATTTTAATTTTGTAACCTCCTTTCAATTATTGTTTCATCCATCAGTTAAAAAGCTTTTTGGTTCCTTTCCATGCATATTGGACAATTTGTCCATGTTTGATCTTCATTTCGTAAATGCATGTCTGATTATTATATCAAAGAAGTTGAACGTTACAACATCACAATTATTTTTTTTGAAAATTGATTATTGAAACAAAAGAAAGCAATTACATACCTTAATTAGAATGTAACGAATAAGAGTAATTTTTTTTCTTATTCAAAAAATTCAATAAAAGAAAAATAAGTGATGAAGAACGACGAACATACAATTTACAAAAGATGAAGACGAATTTCATAAACCTGTACATGAATCAATCAGGATTCTTAAATTGGTATTCCCAACTAAAATAATATCGAATATAATTCTTAGTTTACCTTGATGTGAACTCCAATGGATAAGAACCTATTGTCACCAAAACAATACAAACTTATTTCATATATAACTTAATCTGTCTTAAACTTTTACATAAATAAAGACAGACACCGAAATCGTGAAATTTCATACAAGTTCTAAGAATGACATATTATATGACTTCTAAGAAGGACACATTAAGGAATCAATTGGCGGTTCTCGCTATTTAGGCCCATATTATTTTACTTCGATTCCGAAATTCAATGCACATGTTCTTGAATTACCAGTAGATTTAGATCCATATCACCATGCACAACATGATCTTAGAAGATAAATAGCGAGAGCTGCTAATTGGTTCCTTAATTTATTGTTTCTTCCATCAGAAACGGAGTTGTCAAAAATCATCTTAAACAAAATATGAAGATTTTAGGGAATGTATGAAGAAAGGACAAAAAAAAACATACTTTTTCGAGATGAACTAAACCCTCTTATTTCAAGATATATCAACCATGGACTAAACTGTAAAACTAAATACTAATAGGTGAAAGTTGTAGAAGCCAAGAATGGGTTTCAAGAAAGGCGCACAATCGTGCCTGACTTCGCATTTTCCAAAAAAAAATCCCACGCAAGACGAATTATTGATTCTAAAGTTAAAAGTATCATGAAGGACTTTTAGTTTCTTAAAAAATACAAATCAACCGCAAAACTAACATGTCATGATCGCCATCATAACCATATAAGGCATGCTACCTTCTGCTACGAAATTCATAGGAAGCTCTCGCAATACTGGATGGGTTAAACAAATGGAAGCCAACCCAGTTAAATTCAACATGAAAGAATAAAGAGGAAGGATGAAGAAGTCTTACCTTACACTGCCAATAAACAATTGATGCTATCATCACAAACCAATAGGAGTGAAGAAGGCATAATCTACGTTATTGAAAAGGGAAGATGATTAGTAACGTTCTGTAACTGAATGATGAATGGCACAATATAAACCATTATCAATCAATTACTAATGACCAATAATTAATACATTCGTCGGTTTCATGTAAAACTAATAATGAGATCTAGGGGTATTGTGGGCATTTGAGAAAAAGTAGGAAACAACCCAAGTGAAAAAACACTTGAAGTGGTTAAACACTAATATGCTCTTCACTCTTTTTAGTAGTAGAGATATGTATCACCAATGAAAACTTTAAACTATACAACGGTAGTTTATGGGTTCAGTGTGTTGAGTAACCTGTTAAAACGTGGTAGATTGGAGTACAATATGCATCCCAGCAATAAAAGTACACAATTATTGTAGATAACTTGACGATCTTGTACAATTGGTGGTTAAATAGTTTGAAGGGGTTCTATGTGACTATTTAAGGATAGTAATTGATGGTACTATGTAAAGAATTGCAAGGAAAGTATTAATATCATGTTATGCTATTTAGAAACATTCAAAATTTGAGGTAATACCATAGTACAAGTATGGAAAAGTATGTTTTATCCTAGGTTACTAAGTATGGACACTTATAAAGCTGATCTATATAAGATGACTATTTGTAATCTACAAAGCCATTTATTCTGCTGCGTAACCTGTCAAAACCCAACAATAAACTCTTACAGTTAAAGCAGGTAATAAAATGCTATGAACAATATAGTGAATATTAGTAATTATGATAATCATATTTTTAAAGGAGAGAAAATATTGTTATTGTCCCATATAATATTATCATTATCATTATATTATCATTTTTTTGAAGTAAACGTCTTTTGAATAAAAGGTAATACTTACCCAAAATATTTTTTTTAAATCTTGGGCTTCTATTATACTTATTCAAAAAGAGTAAATATATGATTAGTGGCTAATATTTTTTCTTTCCTTTTTGATAAACACTAATTAACTAGTTTTGCTTTTTCTTTTCTTTTTTTATTCTTGTAGAAAATATTAATATTCATTATAGCCTTTATAGAACACGATCTCTTTATTATTATTATTATTAGGGTAAAAGACACTTACCACCCCTGGGTTTAGGGAAAAATCCACAGACCACCCCTGGGTTTTGGATAAAGACACTCCACACCCCTGTAACTGACAGAAGCTAACAGTTGTATGAAATATACAATTCTACCCTTAGCTTTGGAACAAAATTACATCTAGATATAGTCTTCACCTCCTCATTCTAACCCTAATCCCTCCCTCAATCTTCTCCTGCTCGCCCAACACCAGAAGCATCAAACTCACAGCCAGATGAGTCCTCTCTCTCTCCCTCTTTCTCTCTGTCTCTCTCTGTAATTGTTTCCACTAATTCAATGGCGAATCACTTCTTCAAAGCTCTCTTCATCCGCACGAATACGTCTCGCCCATTCAAGGACTACTACGAAGAATGGATCGCAACCCTCAAGAACACCCTCATCCCTCTCCTCCGCCGCTGAATCTCCAATCAATCTCCAACCAATCTCCTCACCACCCACGTCGAAACCCTCCACCGTCACTTCCAATCCTACTACGAAGCCCTCGATCTCGCCGCCTCCGACGACGTCGCACAGGTCCTCTTCCCCGATTGGCGCAACTCTCTGGAGAAGCCCTTCCTCTGGCTCGGCGATTTCCACCCCTATCTCTTTACCAACCTCCTCTGCTCCTTCCTCAACTCCGACGAAGAAGACCCAGAAGACAAATAGGGTTTCAAAGGAATTGATATCTAAGGCCGAGCAAATCGAGTGTGGGTTGAGGCTCCAGATCCAGAAATCCCCGACCTCTGATCCGTTGTCGGACAACGTGAAGATCGTATTGCAGCCATCAAGTTAAGCGGCGACGGAACCGATGTTTCGCCGTTCTTCGCCACTCTTTCGGACGATTCTGATGGTGAGGCGAGGAACGACCCACCATATCGGGAAGATCTCCCAAACCCGAGACCCAAGGCGGCGGTGGTGAGTGCGATGAAGGAGACCGACGGCGGTGGTGAGTACTGGTTTTAAAAAGCTTCTTCCTTTACTTCTTCTTCTTCTTCTTTAAGTTTCTGGGGTTCAATCGAGGGTTCAAATCGAAGCAGGGGTGAGTACTGATTTCAAGTTTCTGGGTTTTAAAATCAAGTTGATGTTGTTCTTGCTATTGAACTGAAATTGGTCAGAATTGGTAAACTGTTGTTTTGAAATCACTTGTTGTAGTTAATGTTGTTATTGAAATTTAAATGAAATTAGTCAGAATTTGGTACATTGTAGTGAATTTACTGAATTTTTTTACACTGATGGGTTTGTAAGGCATATGAGAGATTGATTATCATTACAGTTGACATACCCAGAGAGATGAATTCTTGCTGATAGTGGTGGTGGAGATGGCGAGAAATCTGTTATGACTATTTTTTTGGCCCCAACTGTTATGACTAATTTGTTCCTAGAAATTGGGGCACATGGGAATGAATTGCTATTGAAATCGTTGTGTACCATGTGGTTTGATGGTGGTGAATTAGATTGGAAGTAAATTAGTTTTGGTGCTATGCGATTGAGGGTAATTAAGGTGAACTGAGGATGAAATCTTGCAGTGACAAGTGGAGTATGTGCATGTATTTGATAAAATAATGATGATTCTGATCAGTGTGCAAATTTTTTGTGTAGTTGACAAATTGTTTTAGTTGTTTTTTTTGGGAATTTTTATGGGTTTGTTCTTAGTGTTTTTGATGTTCTTGATATTCTTGATGAACAAGTGAAATAAAGGCCAAAAAACAAAGGGGTAATATGGTCCGAAAAACTCTATCTCACATTTTTCTAACGGAATAGGACAGAAGGGTGCAAAGTGTCCACGGAATATTCCGTTAAATGGGTGCAGAGTGTCTTTATCCAAAACCCAGGGGTGGTCTGTGGGTTTTTCCCTAAACTCAGGGGTGGTAAGTGTCTTTTACCCTTATTATTATTATTATTATTATTATTATTATTATTATTATTATTATTATTATTATTATTATTATTTGGTGTCATTACATTATTCCCTTCACTATTATATAAAAGAAAGTGAGATTAATAGACTAAAAACAATTTATTGTGAAAGTTACTAATGTTATTTCTCAAGTATTTATATTGATAGAGTAAGTTATTAATGAAATTTATTTATTATTTTTTACATTACTAATTTCATAAAATAACTTATTAGATTTATTAATTAATAGAGATATTCAAAACTAAAACTAGAACCGAAAATTTAATTATAAGAGTTTCTGGTTTGGGTAGGAGTTACCCTCCAAGTTAATGAAAATACGCCCCCACGCACTCACAACTCAGTTTGCATGTAAAGGCAGTAACCTCCCCATAACTGTAGTAACCCTCATATTTATGTTACATTTTTATTTTAAGTGATGTTAGTAATACCTAATTGTGTGTTAAGGTAAATATCTTGTAAAGAATGCTAGACTTTTGTGAAGAAAAGTTATAATAGCTAAAGTAGATACATGCATGTACAAAAATGATTTTGTTGGGTATGTATATGATTTAGACCTTGTATTAGTTCAATTTCAGCTATTGGTAGATAATTTCTTGCATGCAACAAGTTTTGAATTATAGAGAACCATAAAACTCATGTTTTGACCTGATTTTCACAAAATAAAGAAAATTACTTTATCTTTTTAGAAAATTATGAAAAACTTACAGTTTGTGAATTTTCATGTGATATTTCTACAGTAAAAATTTCAGATACATTGGACTTGTATTTAATTTTAAATCGTCCAAAACCAGTTCTGTTTTAACGCCCTGCTCAACCACAGACCAGTGAGGTTTTTACTACATTTCATGTAACTATTATACTCCAATGCTTACGAAATTTGGATATGTTGTTTTCAGGGATGTTATTTGCTTCCAGTCAAAATTTCATAATTTTTGGAATTACTATGAATATTTTATGAATTTATTATCAAGACCGCTTTTCAGCCTCTGTTTTACACATAAACAACTCTGAAAGTTAATGTTTAAAAATACTTAAAAGTTTTCATAATTTTTGATATTTTTATATGTTATCAGTAAACTCTTTATCTATTTTATGTCACAATTTTGGGTCCTAAATAATAGCCACCTATGAATTTCCAAACTACCAATATTTACATTTTGCTTATGAGCATAATCTATAAGTTTATCAAGTTTATTAAAGCTAGTTTCTGTAACTTCATTTTTAGTTTATAATATGTCATATTGCATTTATGTGTTGCATTATACATGTCATATGCATCTAATAATAAGTATAAGGTTCTAGATATGAATATGTGAGAAGTTAGTTCATCTTGCATTGATAAGACTTGTGTCTTTTAGCTAAGTGATTTGAGCATGTGCTATGTTTCGAATGATTTCGTGCCAAGTGATTATATGCTATGTTTGACATGAATTCGTGCTAAGTGCTTATATGTATGTGTTGACTCAAGATCCCTGAATGTGTTTTGGTTGGTAATTGTTTTCAGTACAGGCTAAGAAGAAAGTGGATGAGATAATCCAAGAAGTGGTTGCTGAAGTGGAAGCTGAACAAGAAGGTAATCGTCCTGCTGAAGATGCTGCAAGTGAAGAAGAAGTTGGAAAAGGCTTAGAGAAAGGCCAGACATCAAAGAAGAAGTGAAGATCAGAGATTGCCAAAGTCTTGACCCTCTATCTCTTTCTCTTCTATCTTTTTTGTTCTCAAGGCCTTGACTTTTTAGCAAAATTTTGTTTTAAGTTTATTTTCAGACTCAATGATCCAACATTTCTTTAACCTTATTTGATGAAAGTAAAAAAGGGGGAGAATTTATGTGGTTCTTTTGTGTTTTGTGTTTGCAGTATTTGGAATAATAATAATAATAATAATGCCTAGTTGTTTTGTGGTTTATTCAGTTGTGCATTTATATTTCTGTTGTAACTGGTTATCTGTTTTACATTAGTATATATTGTATCTGCAAGTTGTGGTTATCTAATTTTTGAATATGAGTGGCAGGAAAATCTATACAAGACTGTAGGTTTTGTCTTTCATCAAGGGGGGAGATTGTTGAGTCAAGATCCCTGAATGTGTTTTGGTTGGTAATTGTTTTGAGTGATGAAAGACAAAAGACCAAGACATAAGCAGCAAAGCATTTCAGTTATCTCAAGGCCTTGAGATATTGACTGAACTTCAAAGCCTTGAGTTATTCTATTATGCTATATGTTCTAACAATTATGTGCTGCAGATTGGATATCTGGTTATACAACTCAGTGGTTTACTGCATATACTTATGGACTATACTATTTCTATATCTAACAAAATTGCAGATGATCATAACAGGAAGAATCAAAGTTATATGGGTTTAACTTTGAAATTCTGTGAAGCAGGTTCAGAGCTCCAAGGCCTTGAGATGTGCCTTGAGCTGCTGACAGTTTTTACAGAACTTAGTTGATTCTTTCTTGCAGGTTGTGATTCTTAGTATTGTGATTATTTACTCACTTCTAAGTGTCTTAAACTTGTTTTTCATGATTTATATGTTTTAGAAGATATACAGGTTATTGTTCTAAGTCTGTTAAACAGTTTTATCAGAAACTGTATAACCAAACAGTCATAGCATTGTTATCTTTTTGGATTTTGTTGTTGCTGTGTTTCAATGCTGTTGCAGGGTTGTTAAACGTGCATGAGCAATCTCAAAAAGCTCCAACGGATATCCACTTGAAGCTGTTTGAATTTTAGTTGAAAACGGAAGGAGGACTTGTAGGAACTGAGATCCTAAAATCTCTCAATCAGTTGCAGCTGTGGATAAAAGAAACTGGTTTGAATTTTGAAGAAGAGAGAGGCTTGGAGAATACTTAGAGAGGTGCGACAAAATCGTGGGAGATCATTCATTCAAACACACAATCATTCAAGCTTCATTCCAGATTCCTGAAGATCAAATCAATCCAGTTTTCCAGAATAACACTTCCAGGCTTCAACAGCTTATCTTCTTACTGTGTTCTTCACTTTTACTTCTATCTGTGTATTTCTAGATTATCTTAAACCTCACTTAACCTAGTGGTTGGTTGTTCAAGTGAACAACAAGAGGTTCTTGTTAGCTCAACAGTTAGTAGCTGGAACTAGATAGGTTTGGAACCACAAGCTGTATAGGTGTAAGGGAAATCACATAGGCTTGAAGATCTAGGGTTGTTTCTGTGTGAGTAATAAGAAGTGTTTGCCCAATCCTGGTGGGATTAGATCCTTCAGGCAGAGATTAGGTCCACTGGGACTGAACTCTGTAAAATTGCTTTGTGTTCTTTACTTTACAGTTTGATTATTATCTGCTGCACACAACTCAAATCAAACTAGGGTTCAAAAGCTGTTTAGAATTGATTACAGCTCAAGGCCTTGAAGCTTACTATTTTGCCTTTGTAAGTTTCAGACAGTTTACTAAAATCTCAAGGCTTGAGATTTTAGTTTCACACAAAGTCTTTCTGTTAAACTTTAAGTTTTGCAAAAAGTTTTCATACTCTATTCAACCCCCCCCCCTTCTTGAGTATTTAGGTCCTCTATTTAGTCTACATCACACACTTTCAGTATGATTTGTAGCCTTCTTTGCTTTTTACGTGACGTTGGAGTTGATGATCGTATGATTAAAGTTGGTCGAATTTGGACTAAGAAATATAAAATGAATGGTTTAAGCTCGCAAGGTGAGTTACCCTACCTCCCGAAGTTTGTACCGAACCTCAAGTTTCTTACAAGCTTATGTATGTTCATGTTTCCGCATTATGTATGTATGTATGCTCTGGAATCAAGTAAACGTTTTATGCCCCTTGGATTCTAAAAAAATAAAGGATGATTCATAAGATAAAACGCGTTTTCAGAAAGGCCACGGTACCAGAGTGAAACCCCCTGTCGGGTATAGGCAGACTACGACCCTTTTGCCGGGGCAATATAAGCAGGCAACGCGTCGACTCACGAGCCGTTGCGACGGACATGTCCCTACATTATGTTATGTTAAGTCACGAAGGTTACACAGACCATAAGATAAGAAACTAAGCAAGTATGTTCAAGTAAGTTAAGGTCTCAACGTGAGACAATGCAAGCTTCCTATTTGGAACAATATGATTTCACAAGCCTCAAGTTATGCTTTACGTTACGCTTTCTTTACGATACAAGTTACGTTTTATGCATGTCATGCTCTTTCAAGTTTTACAAGTATATGTATGTATGACTATGCCTTATGGTCATGTCGCTCCATGGAAAAGTTAGTCATTTTTAGTTTTCCAAACCTACGGAGGGGCGTAGATGTAACTCACTGAGCTAGTTGAGCTCACCCTTTTAAGTTACCTTTTTTTCAGGTTTACGGACACGTAAGAACTAAGGAGTAGCAAGGCGTTAAGTTTATATGTGTTGACGTGTTTGCTTGAAGATGCTTATGTGCTCATATGTTGAAAATATGTTAGATAACTTGAAGCGATTATGTACATGTTGGTTATTTGTATTAAGAATGTAAGAGTTATGTAAGTATGTATATACGACCTCGTATGAGCCTTGTATGATACCTAGAATAGTTCCCGGTTTATGCTCTGCTTACGTTATGAGTCGAGAGGGCTAAAGGATGATTATTTCAAAGTTCTAACTTTATTTTCTTAACAAGTTTTTCATTTATGTTACAATTCACTTGTTATCAAGACGACCCCAAGTAATTTTTTAATTACGCTTCCGCAAAGTTTTTCGAATGAAATTTTAATCACGACTTTTAAAATAGCTTGTTTAACCTCTAGACGACATAAGGCCTCACCGGCATTTCGCGCTCTCCTCCCGTTAACGCAAAGTTTTATAAATCGCTAATCGGGGTCGGCGCGAGGGGGATGTGACAATAACTTTTAGGAAACTACCAACAGACCCAAATTTGTTTTCACGACATCTTCTCCACCCAATCGATCCGAACTGAATCATACCTAACAAGACTCAATTTTGATAATCACACTCGAACTAGGAGGGGATTTAGAGCTTACCCACACCAAAAATTGCAGAAAACGATTGACGAATGGAGCGGGTCGGGTTTCCGACTGGTGGGTTTGGCAGTGATGCACGACAGCGAGAAATCAAGCATTTCTGGGTTTGTTTGAAGTCGTCTTCGACCTCTTCGGACTTCCAGGAGGTGAATGGGATGGTGTTCAGGTAGTGGGTAGGTCGGGGTTACCTTGCCGAGCTCGTACGCCGGCGTTCATGGTGGTGGCGACGTCGGTCGTCCCTCAGCCTGGTTATTTCTGCTGCCACTTCTCTGTTCGACAGAGAAGTGGAGTAGCAGAGGTTTCTAGAGAGCATTTGAGGGATAAGGAGATTCGGTGGTTGTGGTGGTTTGTTCTCGGGTTGGGTTTTCTGGCGATTTCCAGGCGGTTCTGGGTTGGGTAGAGAGTGAACACGAACAGATAGGAGATTGGGAACAGAGAGATGGTGAAGGAGGGGTGTTCTGCTGGTGGTTTCTCTCGGTGGCCGAGAGAGAAGAGAATTTGTGGCGGTGGTGTGTTGTTGCCGAAGGAGAAGAAATAATGACGAAGGTGGTGGTGGTGTTGCTGTTGTTGTTGTTGTTGTTGTTGTTGTTGTTGTTGTTGTTGTTGTTGTTGTTGTTGTTGTTGTTGTTGTTGTTGTTGTTGTTGTTGTTGTTGTTGTTTTGTTGTTGTGATGAAGATCAATGGATGAGGGGTTAATATAGGAGAGGGCGTAGGGAATTAAGGGAGGTGAAATGGATCGGGTGAGAATGTTATGTGAGGGGAGTGTGCGCCGTGATGGAGGAGAAAAACAAGGGTGAGGGGGGTGAATGTGTGACGTAAGGGAGGAGGAGAACATGGAGGGGAGATGAATTTTTGCCAACAAGGTAGGTTACGTGGTGAACTCACAAGTGCTGGGTGAAAATTTTACATTAATGGTGTTTAGGAAGAACATTATTACAACGATGGATATATAATTAGATGTATTTGCTATGTTGAAAATTTTAATAACTGCAACTACCTCCCTTAATTGAATAGAACTGTTTCTTTCTACCCTTTATTTTGCAAACGGGTATTTCATTTTAGAGGTCGCAAAGAATATATAGAGCAAGATCTTCACCTGGTATAATTGATAAACGATATGTTTAGCCAAATTCAGATGTGCAACAATCAACTAATTTTGTTTAAAACCATAACAGAAGTGAGCTATTAGTTGCTAATAATGCGATCAGAAAATGCAATCAAACAACTACGGAGATTGTTGACTCAAGACTTAAGTGTGTTTTGAAAAGTAAATATTTAGAGTGAAGAAAGACAAAGTGTTTCTAAGGCTCGAAGGCCTTGAATTACTAATCAGAGCTTCAAAGCTTTGACAATGTTTTCTCATAAAATGTGAACTGATAATCTTGTGATGCGGGTGTTCTACCTGATGTTTAAGATCAGAGATTTGTTGCAAATATCCTTGTTATCTATTCTTTATATATCTAACACAATTGCAGATATCATAATCAGAGTGAATCAAACGTTTCTGGTCTTAATGTTGAATAACAGTGAAGAATGTTCAGAGCTCCAAGGCCCTGAGATGTGCCTTAAGCTGCTGACAGTTTTACAGAATTAACTTGATTCTCTCTTGCAGGATTTGAACTTTGTTATTATGATTGTTTAATGACTTTTACAAGTCTTAAACTGATTTATGATGAGATATATGTTTTAGATGGTAATCAGGTTATTGATTTATTTCTTTGATCCAGTTTTTATTCAGAAACTGGAAATCCAAACAGACTTAGTGCTGTTATATATTTGGATTTTGTTTGTTGCTGTGCTTAATGTTGTTGCAGGTTTTTCGAACGTGCAATGTAATCACAACAAACTCCAACGGATATCTACTCAGAGCTGGTTTGATATTCAGTTAGAAACAATTAGGATTTTCAGGAACATAATTCCTAAAATCTCTCATTCAGTTGCAGGGAGTGGATAAAAGACTGGTTTGAATTTTGAAAGAATGAGAAGCTTACAGAGAACTGAGAAAGAGGAGTGATACATTCGTGGAAGATCAGACAATCAATCCCTCACAACTTCAGGCTTCAATCACCGCTTTCAGAAGATCAATCATTCCAGTTTTCTTGAAGAACACATCCAGGCTTTCACAACTTATTCTGTTACTGTGTTCTTCTATTGTACTTTAATCTGCTTATCTTCTGTATATTTCAAACCTCACAAAACCTAGTGGTTGGTTGTTCAAGTAAACAACAAAAGGTTCTTGTTAGCTCAACAGTTAGTAGCTGATAATAGATAGGTTTGGAACCACAAGATGTACAGGTGTAAGGGAGTTCACTTAGGCTTGAAGATCTAGGGCTGTTTCTGTGTGAGTAATAAGAAGTGTTTGCCCAATCCTGGTGGGATTAGATCCCTCAGGCAGAGATTAGGTCCGTTGGGACTGAACTCTGTAAATTGCCTTGTGTTCTTTACTTTACAGTTTTGCTATTTACTTCTGCAATCAACTCAAATCAAACTAGGGTTCATAAACTGTTTAGAACTGGTGATAGTTCACGGCCTTGAAGCTTTCTGTCTGTCTTAAAAAGTTTCTGACTAGTCTTGCAAAATCTCAAGGCCTTGAGATTTGAGTCTTTTACTTGTTCACTTAGTTAAATCTTGTGTTTTAGCAAAAAGTTCCCATACTCTATTCAACCCCCGCCCCCCTTCTAGAGTATTTTGGTCCTGTATTTAGTCTACACTACAAACTTTCAATTGGTATCAGAGCTTGGGTCACTACTATAGATCTAACCATCTTGTGACTATGAGTAAAGTAGGAGATGGTGGCTTCTCACAAGGAAGGGCAGCAAACAAGCCTCCATTGTTTTGTTGTGACAACTTCATGCACTGGAAGGCATTGATGAAGATGTTCATCATAGATCAAGACATGGAATTGTGGCCAATAGTTCAGAATGGTCCTCATGAGTATTTCACTACCATAGATGGAGTTAGATGCATCAAGTCTGAGGAAAGTCTCTCAGTTACTGAACTGGAAAAGGTATCAAAAAATTATAAGGCTATGAATCTGTTATTAAGTGCTCTTAATGCAGATGAGTTCAACAGAGTGTCAAATTGCAAAAATGCCAAAGAAGTATGGGAAAAACTTGTTGTGACATATGAAGGAACAAG
Organism: Linanthus parryae; assembly: GCA_023055425.1. NCBI lineage: Eukaryota > Viridiplantae > Streptophyta > Magnoliopsida > Ericales > Polemoniaceae > Linanthus > Linanthus parryae. The sequence continues at coordinate 133,823,464 of JALGPY010000001.1, forward strand.
TCAAGTCAAACAGACCAAGATTAACATACTTCTGAGGCAATATGAGTTGTTTAAGATGAACTCAGGTGAGACTATCAAGGAGATGTTCAAAAGATTCACTAATGTGGTGAACAATATGGAGTCATTGGGAAAAAGTTTCTCAAATGAGGAAAAGGTCAGGAAAATTCTGAGGAGTTTGCCAAAAGCCAAGTGGGAGCCAAAGACAACAGCTATTGAGGAAGCTCAGGATTTAAGTCTTCTTCAGCTAGACGATCTACAGGGAAAGCTGCTCACTCATGAAATGTCTATGAAAGATGCAGAAAGTGATTTGAGTGAAAACATCAAGAGTTTAGCACTCAAGACTAAAGACAATGAAAAATCTCAAAGCCTTGAGACTGAAGATGAGCATGATGATGAAGAGGCTTTAGCATTGATCTCCAAGGCCTTGGCCAGGATTCTCAAGAAGAAGAGAAACTTTGGAAACAAAGACTACAATAGAGAGAGATCAAGACCTTCAAGCAGCAAGGACTACAAAGGTAAGTCTTCATCACGGTCACATAAAACTAAAGTAATGAATTGTTTTGAATGTGGTAATGCAGATCATTTAGTAAGGGATTGTCCACAAAAGAAGAAGAACAAGAACTTTCAAAAGAAAGATAGTGACAGCAGAAGGAAGAAAGAAATGATGGCATCTTGGAGTGATTCTGATTCTGTTCTTTGGCTGAGAAACTTCAAGAGTATAAAAAGGTCCTAGCCAGTTTTACAGGCTCAGAACATAATCTGAATCTCATTCTTGGAGGAAGTTTGAAATCAATGCATAAAAGTGGGATTGGCTACAATCCAAATTTTCTAAAGAAAAGCCAAACTACTTTTGTCAAATCTGGTAGCAGACATTCTCCAAAATGTCATCACTGTGGAAAAATTGGTCATATTAGATTAACTTGTACCTTCAGAATATCAGAGCCTCATATTATGAGGAACACTTATCCTTATCAGCTTAAGGGACATGTTAGGCAAATTTGGGTTCCAAAAGGAATTAGACCACCAAACATGGATGATTCTGAGTATGACTCAAAGTTCTGCACTTGGTCTAACAGCTTGTGGAGGCAATGATTTAATTTTGCAGGATGTCACCAAGGCCTTGAAAGATCATAAATGGATATTAGACAGTGGCTGTTCCAGACATATGAGTGGAAAGAAGACTTTTTTCACATAGAAATCTGGAGGAACAATTACACTTGGTGACAAAGCAAAATGCAATATTATTGGTATAGATAGTATTGGTAATGGTTCTACCAACTCTATCTCTGATGTTTATCTTGTGGATGGACTTAAATATAATATGCTTAGTATTTCTCAGTTATGTGATAGAGGTTATAAAGCTATATTTGACAAGGAGAAATGTGTGGTGCAAGATGAGAAATCTGGAGATTGCATACTCACTGCTCCTAGATCATATAATTTATATGCTATGAGTACTAACAGTATTGCAGGTGACAAGTTGAAATGCCTTAAGGCCTTGAAGGAAGATCCAAAGCTTTGGCATAGAAAGCTTGGGCATATTAGCATACACACCTTGAATAAACTCATCTCAAAGGATTTGGTAAGAGGATTACCATCACAAAAAAATTCAGATGATGAGATCTGTAAGGCATGTGTACAAGGTAAACAAACAAGAAGCTCATTCAAGCCAAAGAACTTTGTAAGTACTTATAGACCCTTAGAACTGTTGCATATGGACTTGCGTGGTCCTATGAGAGTTCAGACTCCAAAAGATCTCAATTTGAACAAGCTTGAGTCTGATGATGATGTTGTGAAAGAGGAAAAAGGCAAAACTAAAGTGCAGTCAGTAGAATCTCAAGGCCTTGAACCTCCTGCAGAGCCAAAATCTCAAAGCCTTGAGACTGAAACTGAAGCTTTCTATGATGCTCCCTCTACTGTTTCAAGAACTCAAAGCCTTGACGGAACATATTCCTGGACACCAAGGAAGAAGTTTAATTATCTTGCAGACCATCCAGCTAAAAATATCATATCTGATTCAACAACTGGAACTCAGAAAAGAGGACAGTTGAAGAACTTGTGTGCTTTGAGTGCTTTTGTATCATTGATTGAGCCTAAGAATAAAAAAGAAGCACTGGAAGATGCAGACTGGATCATGGCAATGCAAAGTGAGCTTAATGAGTTTGAAAGGGAAATCAGTTATAGAAACCAAATGGGTGTTCAGAAATAAGCTTGATTAGAATGGCAAAGTGATAAGGAACAAAGCCAGACTTGTGGCACAGGGATACAATCAAGAAGAATGTATAGACTATGAGGAGATATTTGCTCCTGTTTCCAGGTTAGAAGCTATTAGAATACTTCTTGCATTTGCATCTCACAAACACATAAAGTTTTACCAAATGGATGTTAAATGTGCTTTTCTGAATGGTTATTTACAAGAATATGTTTTTGTAGCTCAACCTCCTGGTTTTGAAGATGAAAACTTCCCTGATCATGTTTACAAATTAGACAAAGCTCTTTATGGTTTAAAACAAGCTCGAAGGGCTTGGTATGATATACTCTCAAAGTTTTGACAATAATTTCAAGAGAGGTCTAGTAGATAAAAATATTTTTATTAAACATCATGAAACTGAGTTGTTAGTAGTTCAGATCTATGTGGATGATATTCTTTTTGGTGCTACGAATGATGCTCTTTCAAAACAGTTCTCTAGTCTAATGTGCAAGGAGTTTGAGATGAGCTTAATGGGAGAACTGAATTTCTTTATTGGACTTCATATTTTACAAATGAAGAAAGGAGTATTTGTACATCAAGGAAAGTATACCAATGACTTGTTGAACATGTACAATATGACACAATCCAAGGTACTCAAAACTCCTATGAGTTCATCACTATCATTAGACAAGGATTTAATTGGTAAGAGTGTAAATCAAAAGGAGTGTAGAAGTATGATTGGATCACTTTTGTACTTAACTGCTAGTAGACCTGATATTATGTTTAGTGTTTGCATGTGTGCAAGATTTCAGGCAGATACTAAGGAAAGTCATTTAACTGCTGTCAAGAGGATTTTTAGATATTTGAATGGAACCAAAGACTTGGGGCTTTGGTATCCAAGGAGATCTAACTTTATGTTGAGTGGATATTCAGATGCAGATTTTGCAGGGTATAAAGTGGATAGGAAGAGTACTTCTGGATGTTGCCAGTTTCTTGGTTCTTCACTAATTAGTTGGCATTCCAAGAAGCAGAACTATGTAGCATTATCAACTGCAGAAGCTGAGTATATTGCAGCTGGAGCTTGTTGTTCTCAAGTGTTGTGGATTTCTCAACAGCTTAGATATCTTGGCTATAACTTCATAAATGTGTCTATTAATTGTGACAACAGAAGTGTCATTTCAATCTCTAAGAATCCAGTACAGCACTCAAGAACCAAGCATATAGATGTAATGCATCATTTTCTTAGAGATCATGCAGAAAACGGTGATGTTGTTCTATCTTTTTTTTTCTACTTCTATGCAGATTGCTGATATTTTCACTAAACCTCTGCCGGATGATAGGTTTGCATCCCTAAGGCTTGAACTGGGTATGCTAAACAAGGATGCACTGGTTTAGGGGGAGTATTAGTACTTACTTGTTATTATGTATTGAAATCTCAAAGCCTTGAGATTATACTTTCCAAAGTCTTGAAAGTATAGTTCAAAGCTTTGAAATTTCTAAAACTGCAGAAAATCTCAAGGCCTTGAGATTGTTCTCCAAGGTCTTGAAACATCTGTGCATTTTTTTAATAAATGGACCACCAAATATTATATGTTATCTTTTTAGATAATTGTATAATGTTTGAATTACTCAGAGGATTTTCTAAAATATCCTAAAATATCTTCTAGATACGTTTTGCATGTTGATTTTAGTAGAGTCCTTTTTAAACTCATTCTCTCAACCTACTTAAGCTGAAAGTCAGGGCTTTTTATATCTATTCTCTTCGTTCCTTCTCAATTCTCTACGTCTCTCTCTGCTCTCTCTCTCTCAATCTAAATCTTCTCTCAAAAACCCTAATCCCACAATGGAGTGCGAATCAGCCAGGATTCAAAAACAGAGTAAGCCTTCTGCTAGATCTAAGAAGAGGGCAAACAAGAAGGAGAAGATTGAAATTTCTGATTCGGATTTAGAAAAGACACAGAGTTTGCATGAAGACTCACCTCCTGCAAAGAAGATCAGAACAGAGAAAGGGGATGAATGTTCAAGTGTTGATCCACAGAAAGAGACTGAGGTACAGGGTGATGATCAACCTAGGTCAGATAAGAAGAAAGGGGGAGACAAGAAAAATCCTGTTGAAGAAGAAAAGGGGAAGTCTGCTAAGGAAGGCAAGAGTAAGTCTTCTGATGTTGAGAAGAAGAAGTCTTCTGAAGAAGAACCAGAGAAGGAAAAGTCTGGTGAGAAGAAATCAAGGGTTAAGCATGTTGCTGATACAACCAAAAAGGGTTATCAAGGTAAAAATGTACTTCCTTCTGATTGGTTTGTTAGTTCAGAAGTTGGGTCAGTTTGGATGCCAGGGTATGCATCAGCTAAGGTTGCTTTCTGTAGTTTGGTTTCTGAAGAGTTACTAGATAAGTTGGATATTGACAATGTGATGAAGTTAAGGGAATCAGCAGTTTGGAAGGTTTTAAATCCTAGTTCTAAAGCTTATCCTAGGTTAACTAGGTTGTTTTACCCGAATTTGGTTCAAGAAGGGGAAGATAAAATGGTGTTAACCTCTAAGGTAGATGGGATAAATTTAATGCTAGACCATAGGGCTTTTTACAAGGTCTTGGGCATTCCTAGAAAGTATAATGTTGCTGATTATCCTGATAGGAAGGAATGTTTAGACAAAGCCAAAGCCATGTTTTTCATTGATGATATTCCCACTGGTCCCAAACAGTTGACACACTATGTGCTCAACTGTGAAGCTAAAATTCTGTTTACAATTCTAATGAGAAGTGTTGTTCCTAGAGAAAATTCAAGAGAGTTGGTAACTGATAAGGTTCTTATCCTGATGTACTTGATATGTCAAGGGTTTGAGATTGACCTGCCAACAGTGATCATGGAGCATATGATTTACAGTGCTACCAGAACCAGAAACCATCCTCTTCCATATGCCAACATATTACCTCTTTTCTTTGAGCATTTTGAGGTACTTGTGAAAGGAGAGGAGAAGATAACTGGTGGTTTTGGATTAATTGATGAGTCTGCTTTACCAAGAATTGGTGTGGTTCAGACAGGAAATGGACATTGGCAGTTTTATTCAGAGTTGTCCAAAGCTGAGCTTGAGGAGAAAAATTTCATCAAACCAAAGGGGGCTACAACATCAAGGGGACAAACTAATGAAGATTATTCTCAATTGGTTGATAAGTTTGATGAACAGCAAGTTGAGAATGAAGATCTTGGACAGAGGCTGTTTGACTTATCTTCAGAGTTTAATCAGTTCAAAACCTTGATAGGAGTAATGAATGGCAAGTTGGATATTGTCATCAAAGGTTTGAATTTGGAGAAAATCCCTTCTGCTACTAGTCATGACACTAGTGTTGATTCAGATGAAAGGTTATGAGATTTCTTGAAGAAGAAGAAGAATCCTATTCCAGTTGTGCTCACTTCAAAGGATCTATAAGAGCAAACTGATGATGAGGAAGCTGGAGAAGACACAGGTGTTGATGCAGCTACAGAGGGTGATTCAGTGCAAGTCAAGAACAAGAAAGTGGATGAAATCATTGAGGAAGTTGTTTTTGAGGTGGATGCTGAACAGGAAGAGAATCAGTCTGCAAAAGAAGCTGAAAGTGATGAAGATGTTGGAGAAGACTCAGAGAAAGGCCAAGCATCAAAGAAGAAGTGAAGACTTGAGAAAGCCAAAGCCTTGATCTTTTCTTTCTTTCTTTTTCTTCTCTTCTTTCTGATCTCAAGGCCTTGACATTCAGTAGGAACTATATTTTGTTAAAACTAAAGTTTTTTTTAAGAATCTGAGTAATGATCCAACATTTCTTCACCTTTATTTGATGAAAGTAAAAAAGGAGGAGAAGTAATTTGTGTTTATTAAGTGTTACTTTTCAATGTTTAGATAATGAGATTATGAGTTTTGTGTTAATCAGTTGTTTATGTGATATGTAATTGTGACGTGATTATCTGTGTTAATCTGGGTTAATCAGTGTTACTGTTTACTATTTTCTGCAAATGATGATATCTAATTCTTACAAAAAGTTGCAGGGATGTTTACACAAGATCATGGGTTTTGTCTTTCATCAAGGGGGAGATTGTTGACTCAAGACTTCTAAGTGTGTTTTGAGAAGTAACTATTTAGAGTGATAAAAGACAAAATGTTTCTAAGGCTCCAAGTCCTTGAGTTACTAATCAGAGATTCAAAGCTTTGACAGTTGTTTTCTTATAAAATGTGAACTAATAATATTGTGATGCAGGTGTTCTGCCTGATGTTTAAGATCAGAGATTTGTTGCAAATATCCTTGTTATCTATTCTTTATATATCTAACACAATTGCAGATATCATAATCAGAGTGAATCAAAGGTTTCTGGTCTTAATGTTGAATAACTATGAAGAATGTTCAGAGCTCCAAGGCTTTGAGATGTGCCTTAAGCTACTGAAAATTTTACAGAATTAACTTGATTCTCTCTTGCAGGATTTGATCTTTGTTACTATGATTGTTTAATGACTTTTATAATTCTTAAAGTGGTTTATGATGATATATATGTTTTAGATGGTAATCAGATTATTGATTTATTTCTATGATCCAGTTTTTATTCAGAAACTGAAAATCCAAACAGACTTAGTGCTGTTATATATTTGGATTTTGTTTGTTGTTGTGCTTAATGTTGTTGCAGGTTTTTCAAACGTGCAATGTAGTCACAACAAACTCCAACGGATATCTACTCAGAGCTGTTTTGATATTCAGTTAGAAACAATGAGGATTTTCAGGAACATAATTCCTAAAATCTCTCATTCAGTTGCAGGGAGTGGATAAAAGACTGGTTTGAATTTTGAAAGAATGAGAAGCTTACAGAGAACTGAGAAAGAGGAGTGATACATTCGTGGAAGACCAGACAATCAATCCCTCACAACTTCATGCTTCAATCACTGCTTTCAGAAGATCAATCATTCCAGTTTTCCTCAAGAACACATCCAGGCTTTCACAGCTTATTCTTTTACTGTGTTCTTCTATTGTACTTTAATCTGCTTATCTTCTGTATATCTCAAACCTCACAAAACCTAGTGGTTGGTTGTTCAAGTGAACAACAAGAGGTTCTTGTTAGCTCAACAGTTAGTAGCTGATACTAGATAGGTTTGGAACCACAAGATGTATAGGTGTAAGGGAGTTCACTTAGGCTTAAAGACCTAGGGCTGTTTCTGTGTGAGTAATAAGAAGTGTTTTCCCAATCCTGGTGGGATTAGATCCCTCAGGCAGAGATTAGGTCCATTGGGACTGAACTTTGTAAATTGCCTTGTGTTCTTTACTCTACAGTTTTGCTATTTACTTCTGCAAGCAACTCAAATCAAACTAGGGTTCATAAACATTTTAGAACTGGTGATAGTTCAAGGCCTTGAAGCTTTCTGTCTGTCTTAGAAAGTTTCTGACTAGTCTTGCAAAATCTCAAGGCCTTGAGATTTAAGTCTTTTACTTGTTCACTTAGTTAAATCTTGTGTTAGCAAAAAGTTCCCATACCTTATTCACCCCCCCTTCTAGAGTATTTTGGTCCTGTATTTAGTCTACATTACAAACTTTCAGAGATGACGATTAATTACTTGCCAATTAAGAAACACATGATTAGAAATGAGGGAATCTTCAGAAATTGACACTGTTGCCGGGGTGGTGAACAAGTAACTGCTTCAAGAAGATTATTAGCTTCTAAGACCGTTATCATCTATGATTTCCATATCATGTAGTTTGTGGAATGAAGCTTAAGCTGGACCAGAGACTTCAAAATTTGCAAACAGAAACTTCAAACCAGTAGGTAGATCAGGAAGAGGAGATGAAGATGTCATTGGCGATAGCAAGAAAGATACAAAAATGGAAGAGTAGATCGACAAATTTGTTAGGTAGTCGCTCTGATACCATGTTATAGACTGAAGAAACAAACACTGAATTGCATTCACTTAATCACGATGCGAAGCATTATAGTGTACACATACTAACACTCTAACAAACTAATACATCCTGTAACAAACTCTCAACAACTATGGCAACCCAACTCTTCATAATTACAAACTGACCGCAACAAGTGTATTTATTACACATACACTACTCTATTCTTGATAATACATGATGTTTATTTAATTTAATGTCTCTCAACTTAAACACAACAAACATTGTCTTGTAGATACAACATAATCAAGAAGAAAAGATAATGTGCTAAATTAAAACACACGTTTTGGCCAACCGACGAACACCAACCTCGCAAATCACAGTACTTTTCAATTGCCTAAGGTGGACCAATAGAACCCAAAACCGACCTTAGGCGAAGGGCCACAATGCTCGCCAGGTTGTTGCCATAATGGTACCAGAGGCCCGCCCCATTATCACATTACTCTTGTAGAAAATGTAACGACCATGAAATTAATTTAGTTAACTAGATTTACAATATATTACTGTACGTAACAATTTAAAAATTAACAGCGCAGTTCGTTGAGCACTGATAGCCAACCCATTAAGCCTCCACAAGATCCCTACTACACTATCTTGACAAGATACATTGATGGATCTCGTCCCCTTGCTTCGGCAAAGTCCACTTATAACTACTTTGCTACATTATCTTTGTAGAACTTCGTTGCATTCAATCGCTCATTCCCTTGGGCAAGTTAATTTTACCACATACTTGTCTTTCTGCAAACAGTGATCAATATATTATATCCGTGATACAAACCACATTTAAAATAACTTTACTAATGATCCCTTAAAAAATTACCGTTGACGTAAAATTTACGCTAACCATCAACTTACGATAATCGTAGTTGAAACCAACTCACAAGAACTCCCGACATTCGCATAACACCAACGCATTCTGTCGATCCGTCCCACACAACACAACTCTCTTCCTCTCTCACACACATACTTATCACGTATAGAGTGCCAACGCGTGAGGAATATATCCATCTAGCGTGTCAATTAAATTGTTATATTTTTTGTAGACGATAACTCCCCAATACTTTAAATCCTCGTTTTGCGCGGGAAGAGTGTTATTACCGATTCCTCCATTAACATACTGCTATATAATCTAGGTTTACGAACTAAGATTAATGTTAACAGTGAACTACATTTAAAAAAAACATCTTTTATATCAAACGAGCAAACTACAATTAGTAAGCATAATTTAGAGAAAAGTAAAGTAACATTAAGTTGTAAATAATCACTCGTGAGAACTCCTGACACTCTCGTTAAACATGCAAAATCGCCGCTTTCCACACATGTAAGGAGGGTTGGTAGGGTTTTTGGCAAGGGTTAGAGGATTAGATAAGCATCAAAATCTATTTCTCACTCTCTTTCCTATAAATACAGACCCAGAGCTTCTCAGAGAAACTATTTCGTTAAAGTTGCGTTCTGACACAGGTGCGTCTCTTTCGCTTTCCGCATTCAGATTCTGCTCTGATCTCGGATATCTGTAAGACCTCTAAACCCTAATTCATGCAAATTCACTCACTCATGGACTTCAATTTCACACTCACTCTCTCTTTCTCTATCTCACTCCCTTGCAGAGAAGAGACCTGACCTGACCTTCAATGGCTAGTTTAGTCGAGAGACTCCGTGATCGGTCCAATCGGAGGCACTTTTACGATTTGGACGATTCCGATGACGATGCCGATCTCCCCAGGAAGAAGAAATCCCGTGCTCCGGTGGAGGAAGCTGGCAAATTTGTCAGAACTGATGCGGTCTGATGTTTCTCCTATTTATAGTGCTTTATTTTGTAATGTGGTTTGTTTGATGTTTCCAAAATTATGATATTATATGGTTAGCTAATGTGGTATGTGTAATCTTTATGGGATTTTTGTTTATTTTCTTATTGGGTTGCTTTGATTTAGTTTGCCTCAGTTTGATGTCTGTGGAATCTTGATTGTCTGTTCTATCTGTTACTTTTTTGGCTTGCTTTAATTATGTTCTGGGGCATGCTGTTTTTGGTGGTTTTTTGGATGCCGGCAAAATGAATTGTCCACCTTTTGGGGTGTTTGTTTTCCTTCATACGGATTCCTCATAGGCGAAGGATGATTTTGTAGTTGGGTTTGTGCAACTTATTCATTCTTATCATGGAAAACATTGAATGGAAAACTATTTATAACAATGTTGGAATAGATTTCTGAAATCTTAAAGTAGTAGCACGCGCGATTTCATACTGAATGGTAGTTGTAATTGGTTATTTTGTAGTGTACCTGGTGAGTACTTACCTCCCGAGAACGTGTTATCTATAACGGAAAGGGTTTGATTTGTACACGTGTTATCTATACCTTCATGAATTATAAATTAAGCAAACATCTACTTATTTACACCATTTCCCCTACTCTCACGCTAAGTTACTGGAAATGCCGTACTGGCCGCATCTCCTGCTAAGGGGTCACACGACCTGAAACGGGTACGTTTGCGATCTGGAACGCAACGAGGGTAACCTGAAATCTTTAACATAGCTGGGAAGAAGATAATTTACCTTTGATGATTGCAACACTATTTGATACTTCACCTGCCTATTTAATGACTTTTTGTTGAGGGTTTCTCGTCGACGCGACAATAACTATGGTTAATCAATCACAATTGCAACACATAATTTTTTTGTTTGAGTGTCTTTAACAGTGTGCTAATACTTACTATTGTGGATTCGTCATTGAAGCAAACTAAGTGTGTAGTTATGGCAACTTATTATAGGTAAAACCATCCCTCATTCCAGCCATCATTCGGAATAAGCCTACCCTCAGCATAGTCATATCACGTTCCGTGTTCCCGTTCCGCGTACTGCAACGACCTGCAATCCTGGTAACTTAGCTCCCACGACAAGTGAAACTACCTGTAGCAGCACCCACATAAGAAAACGTCCCCAGAGTCTCTCTTAGATCAATATGTTTTTTGTATGGTGAAATTCAAGAACTAAACGTAGTTAACCATGTTTACATATTAAAGACACGAGTGTGCTACATTTTATAGTATACTAAATGGTTGTCTCGTGAATATGATTCAACAGTTTCATTTTTTGTCTACAGAGTTGATAAATAACTACTTTCTACAACTCTATGTTGTCCGGGCATGTTTCACGCCCACATTGTACCCATTGCTTGGTCCTTCTCTGTCTGTTCACTCTTTTTCCATTCTTGAGTGGCTAATTTGTGTCATTCGGAGGTATCTGTATGAACGAGGCACTCAGTAGAAGCTCTATTTGCAGAGTGGTTACTATGCAATCACGGTAGTTTGATATTTTTTTATCAATAAAGTTGCTGGAATCTAGATAAAGTAGAAGAAGCTGACATGCTTTAAAGTGAAGATATTTGAACGCGTTAATTGTGCAATTCCGGTATATTTTGGTGTAAAATGGTAAGTATTAATTAGCTTACGGTTGACTTCGTTAGTGTGCTAGCAGGAGTTCTTGATCTCATTAAAATTGCAGCTTATGCTTTGAGATATTTTTTGCGGCTTTGTCAGACTAAGTACTGTAGTAATTTGTAGGGTTTTATTGATATAGTTGATTTTCAGTTGTTCAGTGTGTGGCCGTCTTTGATAGCTTTTATGTTAGTTGCATGTTTAACAATACTTATGGAATGCAGTGTACCTAATGGAATATTTACTTTGCTATTATTTATCCTGTTTATAGAAAGAAGGTTATTGTCAAGCATGCGGCAAGGATGGAAACCTTTTGAGCTGTGAGACGTGTACATATGCCTACCATCCCAAGTGCTTACTGTGTCCTGTGAAAGCACCTCTACCTAGCAACTGGAGTTGCCCTGAATGTGTATGCTTCTATAATGTCTTGATTTAGCTTGTTTGCCGCTTTTGTGTTCCATCATAGGCCGTCCCTGCTTACTTGGACTTATCTTTGCAGGTTAGTCCTCTGAATAATATTGACAAGATTTTGGACTGTGATATGCGGCCAACTGTTGCTGTTGATAGTGATGCTTCCAAGCTGGGTTCAAATCAAATATCTGAGAAACAATATTTTGTGAAGTGGAAGGGATTGTCTTACCTTCACTGCATATGGTAGTCCAGTGACCTGTGGTTTAGAACTAATTACCATTTATTGATATTGTTGCACTATGAAGCATTCAATTTATGTATTATTTCGGTTTTCTCATCTTCCATTTATTATATATTAGGATACCGGAGAAAGAGTTCATAAAAGCGTACAAAACACACCCTCGCTTGAAGACTAAAATAAATAACTTCCATAATTGTCAAATGTCATCAACTAACAATCCCGAAGATGAATTCGTGGCGGTTCGACCTGAATGGACTACAGTTGATCGGATCATTGCATGCAGGTAGTAAAACTCATCTCATTATGTATGTCTCATGTTCTGAGCAGAGGTCATTGTGGCATTGTGAGCTGCACTTTGCTTGCATTGTTAAGTCTTATTTTTATCTGGTTGAAGTCACATCCTTATCTGATATTATGAAGTTGAACTTTTGGTATCTCATGAAAATGTAAAAATGTGTGTGTGCGCCTGCGTGCATGTGTGTTGGTGAGTGGATGGTGAGGGATTGACTGCTGAAGGTAATCAAGCCGACGATTAGTGAAGTAAGCTCTGAAATTGAAGGGATAATGCACATGCCACTGCATGTTAAGATAGAGAGTCATTGGTTTTCGTTTGATCTTATTATCTTTTTAAAATTTTCCTTTTCTATTCATCCCTTTTTTATCGCAGTAAGTTGTCGATAAGTTTCTGATTTGAAGTTTTGAACTGGGAGTTGTCTAAATGTTTATATGGTGCTACTTGCTGCTCAGCCTGCTTTAAAGGCAGATTAGTTCTTTCTTAAAGTATGTTAATCAGCTAAATTCACGATTTCGAGCTTTCGTACTAGCTAGTAGTTACCAAGCTCATTGAAGATGCTTTAGATTTACCGATGCTATGGAGGTGTGGATATGTAAAAGGTGTGGTCGTTTATTTTGTTTTGTCGTGATATTTTGTCTTGTTGCTAAGAGACTTACTCTGTTTCTATAAAGGATCAAGGGATGTTATGTGTGGCTAGCTTAGGAGAGAAACGGTCGTTTACTGGCTAACCCAGCTTCAAATGAAGTTAATATTTATAATGTCTATAAAGCATTGTTTTTTTGGAGTCTCATTTTCCGTTGCGTCTCTTATCTATGAAGAAAATATCAACTCATGGCATTTGAAATGGAATAGTTGGTAGCATTAGCTAGATCTAGGACCTTCACAATTGAAAAACATGTATACCGGGCATATATGCATATGTTTTCTTTTCAGATGACAATAGACCGGACTGGAGCGTGTTATTTGCTAAAACTTGACCATGGAAGTTGTGGTGTGAGGCATGAGTTACTTGATTTCACTCTTAATCAAGGTGTTTGGCCAGTAGGAGGCAGTTTCAGGGATAGAGAACCTCTAAGCTCCCAATAAAAGAGTTGGGTTTATCGGATACATGTTTGTTGAATCAGATGACCATAGGCTCATTGTACTGTATTATGATATTATTTGCTAAAACTTGACCATGAAAGTGGTAATGCAACAACTTGATTTCGCTATTGTTGAAGAACTTTGATAAGTAGGAAATTTCAGGGAAAGTGAACCCCTAAGCTGCCTACAAGTGAGGTGAGTTGTTATGGAAGGTTTCCATGGTTAAGGCTCTCAGACTTTTGAGAAAGAACTCAGAGATGAGTCAGGACTGTAGGGGGTGGTTTGATTTGGGGCTGGAGAGAATTCTACCAGAAAAAGGATGTCGATGGATTCCTATCTGGGAATGTGACAGAGCTGTTTATACTGCATCATCTGGGTGGGGTAGTATTAGTCAGTAAAAACTTGACAACCTGTAAATTTTTTTTTAAGTTATGCTCCTCGTGTTTTATGTTGCTATCATCATCATCATCATCGTCATCATCATCATTATTATTACTGTGATATTGATAGCAACATTAGTAAGTGTTTGTAAGATTCTAAGCAAATTATTTGGATAAAATTATCTGCAAGATAACTCGCGATACCAGTACATTTGTTTTCGTTCTTGAATATAATGATAATAAGAAGGTACTCTAACCGTATAATGTTGCGGAAATGATTTTGGTTCATGACGCAATGTTGTGGTCCATTCGCTTTTAATTTTGCTTGTTTCGGTTTAAGGATGGGAAATTTGTCGACATATCTCTTAGGTCCATTGAATGATAAGGTGGTGCTGTTTTTGTAGGATGACATCTAAATGATAGGTTGTTGAACTGGAAGATTTTAGGTTCTTGCCACAACCTCCTTGTTATGTCGCTTCTCACAAAAAATGTAGGATAAATAACATTTAATGCACTCATTTGTTGCATCCTTGTTGTCATGTATGTTACTTACAACTATTGGCTTCAATTTGTTTAATTTAACTGTTGAAATGTACAGGGAAATTGATAATGCAGAAAAGGAGTATCTTGTTAAATGGAAAGAACTACCATATGATGAGTGTTACTGGGAATCTGAGTCTGACATTTCGTCATTTCAACAAGAAATTCAAAAATTTAATAAAATTCAATCAAGGCGCCGAAAATCTTTAAGTAGCTCAGAATCAAAAAAGAAACACCAAGACTTTCAGCATTTTGAACAAAGTCCTGATTTTCTTTCAGGAGGTATCTAACATTATGAGATATTGGTTGTTTACGTGATTGCCAATTTCTTTATCAATTTGGCCATTGTTATATCTTAATGCATTCTGATGTTTTTGTAGGCTCTCTCCATCCTTATCAGCTTGAGGGATTGAACTTCTTGCGCTTCTCTTGGTCCAAACAAACACATGTAATACTTGCAGATGAAATGGGCTTAGGTAGGTTCTGGATTGTTTTGGTTTACTCACGCTTGCTTAATTCTTTTCTTCTCACCCGAAGTTCCTTCTTCATACGTGATTCTATGCAAGACCAGTAAATCCAAGATTTCCTTTCCACAGATTGTTTTTGTTAATGCATTATGCAACCTACATATGTAGCTAAACAGAAACATTCCAATACATGCTTGTGTGAGCGGCTTCTCTATACAAGATAGTAAAATAATCTTCAGGCATTGGTAATTGAACTAAAAGAAATTTGATCCGACTTTGAGCCACCTTAAGTTGAGCTTATCAATATTCTGGAACAGTGGGCTTATCCAAAAAATAGAAACCAAGCAATTGATTGCTTGGCTTCATCTCCACCAATTGATTTTTGAGACAGGAGTACTGGAGGGAGGCTGTTCTTGGTCTTTGATAGGGTATCTGACGGAGATGCCTGAAAGCTTTCACCTGCAAATGCTTGCTGACACATGTCTGCTTCATCCCTGATCTCCCTCACTACCCATACGAGGTTAAAAGTATGGGTTGTTTTCTCCATACATTGCTCTGTTCCCTTCTTTTCACATACCTTCCAGATATTCAGTAGTGTGTTGAGAGTATCCATGGTATTCTCCTCCAGTACTGCTTTCCCATATATTTTATGCTCCATTCAACCCTTAATATCAGTACCTTCTCATCTTCTTAGATAGGTTCTATTGCGCTCGAGCAATGCAGTGTAAACCATCATCATGAAATTTTTAAGTTGCACATTGTGGAATTATATCCAAATAATAGTAACTTTTTCTTTGTCAATTGCATCTTCAGTACATCTTTTTATTGTAAGTTTGCGTACCAAATTAATGTGGTCTTTCTTTAACGTCTTAACATTCTTCATTGCTTAACCTGAAACATAGGCTTATTGGTTTTCCCTTGCAACAATTTGTTTGCTTAACATTCTTCATTGCTTAACCTGAAACATAGGCTTATTGGTGTTACACAATTTGTTTCTGAATTGAGGCAATTATTGCATAGCGGAAGAGAACATTTTAAATGGATGGTACATAGGACTGGTTAGTGGATTTGCTCTTTGTTAGTGCTACATAATAAAAAGAGATTTCTTAGTTGTAGTCTTTTGCATTGAGTGATTCCCCTCCTAGAAACAGAGAAGGGTTGACTAGCTGTGGCCTGCGGGCTTCGCCAAACTTTTGTTATCTTTTCGTAATCATGCTCCCAGGTTAGAACACTCATTATAAGGATGCAATTTCGCTAATAAAATTCCTGTCATACTGGATGCCAGTGGCCAAAATGTTACCCGAAATGCCACACTTAAACAAATATACCACAGAGTGTGCATTATTTACCATTGAAATGTTATTCCTGACATATATAAAAAAGTAGATGCATACTCTGAAAGAATAGCATGTGCTACCGCAATGCACTTTCTTTGCCAACATTGTCTTCTATTTTTTTGGTGATCAGCACAGTTTCTTCATGAAACTTATCATGATGCTTTTTTGTTCATTCTAGTAACTTGTGGCTTTGTACTATTCCTTTATTGAGCCAACCGTACCCACTATTCTTCCCATAGTCCGGACTATAAATTCCGAAGAAAGGAAGAGCTATAATACTATTTCTGTCTAATGTGAGATGAATTGAGTCAGTTGCAAGTCTTCATTGATTCCAGAATCCCGTCGTCTCACCATGTTTTAATATGTAGTGTACTACCCGTTTCCAGAAATATCTGAGTACACAAGACAAACAATATGATATTGGTCAAAAGATATATTATTGAATCTTATATGTTTAAGTTTCAGGAGGTTTATTATTATTATTATTATTAATAATAATAATAATAATTTTTGAGAAATTATTATATATTATTATTGTTATTGCAATTGTTATTGTGATTATTTTTATTTATTACTATATTATTATTGCTGCTGCTGCTGCTGTTGTAGTAGTTGTTGTTATCATCATCATTATTATTTCTATTAATTTTCATTTCTCTTGACGCAGGAAAAACCATACAAAGTATTGCTTTTTTAGCCTCTCTCTTTGAAGATCATCATGGTCCGCACTTAGTAGTAGCTCCACTCTCTACATTACGTAACTGGGAACGTGAATTTGCTTTATGGGCACCGCAAATGAATGTGGTATGTGCATGTTCCAAATTCAAGTAAATATTTTTATCCTCACGCCACTGAATTTGAGCTACTATTTGCAGGTCATGTATGTTGGTTCCGTCCAAGCTCGTGCTGTAATTAGAGAATATGAATTTTACCATCCCAGAAATAAAAATAAGATTAAAATGACGAAAGATGGTAAAATTATTATTGGAGAAAGCAAGCAAGATAGGATTAAATTTGATGTCCTTCTAACATCATATGAAATGTGTAACATAGATACCGCATCTTTGAACCCTATACAGTGGGAGTGTATGGTAATATTTTCAACCTCTTGCTTTTTCTGGTCTGTAATTCCTTTTTGCATGCTAATATTAATTTGGAATGTCTGTGCAGATTGTTGATGAAGGTCACCGTCTTAAGAACAATGATTCAAAATTGTTTTGTTCCTTGAAGCAGTACTCTACTAAATACCGAGTTCTTTTGACTGGAACACCACTTCAGGTTTGTCACCCTCTTTTAAGTATTTCGTTTTAAGCCCTGTTTGGTATTGGCTGAAAATCTAAACAATCGGCTGAAATAATTCTGGGTGAATAATGCAGCTGAACTAAAAATTAAAATCTGTTTGGTATAAGCTGAAATGTATATTGTTAATATGATCCATTAGACAAAATTTAAAGAGCTATATTGTTAATTTCTTGAATACACCCTCTTACAAAATGAACTACGATCATGCTAATGTCAAAACACATTAAAAATATTTTTTATGAGATTTTCAGCTGCATAATTCCAATTTTAGAGATTCTACAATTGCACTCAAATTATTTTAATCTGCAGATCTTTAGATTAAAATTTTGTGTCATAACAAACGGAACTAAATTAAAATGACCGATTTTAATCGAAATTGATTAAAATCATGGTTCCCAAACATGCACTTAGAATTGTAGAATTCTTCCTTTTCCAGAAGAGATGTCAATTTCTATTTCTACATTCTCTTTCTGGAAACTACGGATACGGGGAAGATATTTGAAAAATTTCATTTGTGCATAAAGCTGTAAATTGTTTTTGAAAGATGAATGGATGTTATGACTTGGTTGTAATGTTTGGGAGGTACGAGCATATGTTGTCTCTTATTATGATATCTTTGGTACAGTTCAGAGTTTCTTGAACATGCGGGGAGCATAGTTCACTTAAAATGTTGATGGAGTAAAAAGGTTGTTGCTTTCCTTTAATCTATATGTATCACCAATGAAAAATTTTAACTTTACAATGGTAGGTTTTGGGTTCAGTTTGGTGAGTAACCTGTTAACACTTGGTTGATTGGAGTACAATTTGCATCCCATCGATAAAAGTACACAATTATGTTAGATAACTTGACGATCTTGTACATTTGGTGGGTAAATAGTTTGGAGGGGTTCTAGGTGACTATTTCAACTTTGGACATGTAAGGATAGTAATTTATGGTACTATGTAAGGAAATGCAAGGAAAGTTTTAATATCATGTTATGCTGTTTAGAAACATTTAAATTTGAGGTAATGCCATAATACAAAGTATGGAAAACTATGTTTTATTCTAGGTTAGGAAGTTTGGACACTTGTAGAGTTGAGCCATATAAGGTGACTATTAAAACTCTGTGACAAAATGCAAGGAAAGTAATTGGTGGTACTGTGTAAATAAAGTTTTAATGCTATGTTACACTCTTAAGAAATATATTAATATGAGGCAACAACAAAATACAAGTGCAAGGAAAGTAATCGGTGGTACTATGTAAGGAAATGTATGGAACGTTTTAATACTATGTTACGCTCTTTAGAAATATATAAATTTGAGGCACCACCAAAATACAAGTATGGAAAAATATGTTTTATCCTAGGTTAGGAAGTTTGAATACTTGTCGAGTTGATCCACATATAAGGTGACTATTTCAACTCCCGTTTAGAAATGTAAGGGAAGTAATTGATACTTGAGCATTGTCGTCATAAAGCACGATATGTATCACAACTAAAAGCTGAGGAATATTTTACTTCTTTTGACCACACAGACACACACTCTAGCACCAAAATATAGATGTCGGGACATGTTTTTTCTGAATAAAGTATAACGGATTTTACGCGACATGTGTATTCTGAATAAATTATTAGTAAATAAATGCAGTAAATTAACTAGTTTTTGTACATTAAAAACATTCATGGGGTTTCGGCCAATCACAAAGAACAAGCACATGGCTGTAGATTGAAGTATTTATACCCCTAAAATTTAACAACCTACAGTTCCATCTGATAACCAAAGCCCTATCCGCACAACTTTAAAGAACTGAAAATGATTCAGCTGCTCTCCATGCTTTGTGTTGGTAATTCCTCCTCCTTCGATCAATCTGAGTTTAGATGAGATCTGAAGTAGGTTTTTAGTCTTTCACAAGAAATGTTTGGCTCAACTTCCAAGAAAGGGAGACCCATACCCTCGGCGCGTTTAGTTGCTGAAATGTGACCTGCGTTCCGGGATGATTTCTGGAGTTCACAGCGAGTTCTCGAGGTTCCTATGATGGGTACCTCGGCCTGTATGAAGTTTCCGTGCATCACAGCACTCACACCAAGCTGCTTATTTCTAAATCATGTTTTTTTTTTTTTTTTAATAATTAGTTCATGCATTTTAATAAATATCCATAATGCTTCAATTGGATTATGTTACGTAGTTTTACTTATATAAGCTATATCCTGCTGTACTTTTTTTTTAAAGAATTCGTGCCTAGTCGATGGCCGGTGACCTAAGTTGGCAAATAACAATGCTATAATGTCTATCCCGTCCCTCTCAGAAATGTCATGCTTGCTCTTTTTGCTGATTTTGCTGCTATAAGAGCTAAGTTAGCTTCTTGTTTCTCTGGGTTGAGTCGCGCCTGTTTATGGATCTTTTGATAGATTTGCTATCCCTCCTCAAAGCCTATTTTTCAATAATCTGAGAGGCAAAGTCCATGGGTCCTTCATGGTCCTGAATAGTTTGATCAAGCAATCAGTAGCTTTATATTCATATTTATTTCTGTTTTTTTTTTTTTTTTGACTAACTTATGCTCGCCATGTCAATTTGTTTCAGAATAATCTTGATGAACTTTTCATGCTCATGCACTTCCTGGATGCTGGAAAGGTAAGCATCATTATACTTTAGCAGCAGCAAATAACACTAGATTTGTGAATAGAAAAGGGTTTATGATTTCAAGGTGCATTCTCTCAAGTTTGTTTTTGTTTGTTTGTTTGTTTGTTTTTTTTTGTTTGTTTGTTTGTTTTTTTTTTAAATTATTTTATAACAATTTCAGTTTGGAAGTTTAGAAGAATTCCAGGAGGAGTTCAAAGATATTAATCAAGAAGAGCAGATCTCAAGGCTTCATAAGATACTGGCGCCTCATCTTCTTAGAAGTATGTCTGTTCTTCTCAATATCATTGCTCTTCAGCTTGTGCTTGATTTTATGTCCCATATTCGTGTTATTTAATATCGCGGTTTGATGTACTCTTGCGTAAGATACGGGTGGCATGCGCATTGTCTCAGAATGTTGGATTAGATTTTTGCTAGGGGTACTCTTACCTCCCCTTTTTGGCGTTCAAGTGGGTTTTCTTGTTTCTCCACGAGGGTACCTCAGCTATCATAGCACCGTCCCCTCTCCTATTGATGCGTTAACTATGTTGTAATGAACCACATCATGAGAAATTAATTGTTCAAAATGAATTGATGCATCACATAAATAGTGGTGAAACCAGGACCCATGTTTTGGAGGTACCAGAGGGCTCTGAGTAAAAGAATAAAGAAGCATTAGCTTCTGAAAAACAAAAAGTATAAAAAATTGGGTCGTTATATTCTTACCACACACCCCTGCCAGGAAGAGCATGGCTAAGGAACTCGTATGAGTGCAGTTTTGGTGAACTAGATCCCGAAGAATTATTAATACAACAAATTTGAAGTAGAAGGTACTGACATTTGTAGCATAAGTAAACCAAAGAGAAGACATCTCCAATCTAGAAAACTATTATTTACTCATTGTTCTAATGTTCGGAATACATCGCACTTTTCATGCTCTTTGCGACTGACATATCAATTCTCTCAGTAGAAGTGTTCGATATTAAATAGTGGGAGTAGAGCTGGGATTTCTTGTGCATATTTTGATGGAGCAAAATTATGTTTGGTTTTAGAGAGAGTTCCTCACATTAAGATAGTCCGACCAAATAAAGGAAAATACCAGAATATAGATGTGATTAATATAACTAAAAGTATTGTGAATTTTGATTTCCTTACAAAGTATTCCATGTATATAATTGTAGAAGGGAACATTAGAAAGCGATTCATATGCCATATGCTGGTGCCAGATGGACAATAAATGGATAGATGCACTAATAGTTCGTAGAGGGACATCTTAATTAAACAATTATTCGTGTGGTGGATATGGGACATGGGTGTGACATCCTTTTAAAATATGTTCTAGTATCTAGAATCTTATGCACAGCTGGGTCGTTCCAATCTGTAAGTTAAGGCTGCGGGACTGCTGTAAAATGTTTTGATTTACGTATATTTTTTCACGTTACAATATTACATACCGTGAATATTCTTGAATTGCGAATGATGTCTCTCTTTTCTGGTTAGAGAATCCTCTTATGTTATAATTATTCAAGTATGCATACTCACGTTTCTTATGCAAAGTATGCGAATGGTGTCCCTCTTTTCTGGTTAGAGAATACTCTTATGTTTTGATTTACGGCGGAAGAAAATGCCTCGTAATGTTTCCAAATAAACTTAAATAAAATCTGTATCCACAGCGTTGTTTGGTTCGAACTTTGAACAAGAATGTTATCACATGCAAGGAACTTAATTTTCTACTGATTTAAAATAACCGAATGGTCATGTATTAGGGTAGATATTTAGCTTCACCTATCACCAGTTTAACTACTGCCTCTGTCCTGCGAAGGTTGTCAGTTTTTCCTTTTTGGAATGTCCCAAATTGTTTGTCCTCTGAACTTGAAATCATAATGAACTTCTAACAGTACCCATAAAGATTAATTGTAACTAGTCTTGGAGAAAGTGACATCTGAAATAGTTGTGGAAACAGTTTATCAACACTTGTAGTTGGATACATTAATTTTGAGTTTCAAAGATGGACTACCTTTGCTGGACTGAGGGAGTAAATTAAATTTGATTTTAACCGAATAAATTGAGAAGAGATATTTTTGGTTTGAAGTTATGGTAATCGATTGATCGTTTCATCAATCATGTTGTTACTACATTTTCGTTTCATGCATATTGCCATGTATCATCAAGCATACTAAGTAATTGCTGCCTTTGACATATCATATTGTTACTGTTTACATAATTCTTGCTACTGTAATTTATGGTTTTGATGAATGATGATACTTCAGGAGTTAAAAAAGATGTCCTGAAGGAGATGCCGCAGAAGAAGGAACTTATTTTACGTGTGGAATTAAGTAGCGAACAAAAGGAATATTACAAAGCCATTCTGACTCGCAACTTTGAGATACTGACACGGAAAAGCGGTGCTCGGGTAAGTTTTGGTGAAATATCATCCATTTGATCCCTTCCCCCTGGTAGCTTTTTAGGGTGGGTTTGGTATGTCTTTTTTCAAGCTTATAATTCACTTGGACTTATAATCTGTTTTGAACTTTTTCAGAAGGTTTGGTACGACTTTTTTCTAACAGCTTTTGGATTTTGGCTTTTGGCTTTAAAGAGTAAAATTAGGTTCAGAAAAAAGTTGGCTTTCACGAACTTTTTTTAGACTTTTTTCTTCCTAACCAACAAAAAGACTATTACGTCCATACATTTACATACAACAGTTAAACTACTTCTACAAAATCAACCGATCCTCATATTTTCCATATGCAACCTAAATAGAATTTGCCCAAGTGTTCACTTTTTTTTTTTTTTTTTTTTTTGCTAGAAAGTTATTTGATACTTATACATGTTTACCTATAATGTCATATTGAAATAAATGTTTAGTAGTGCATACAATAAGGGTAAATTGGCAATATTTACTAAACAAAGAACTGTCACATCACTAACTTTTTTACAGCACAACATTTTCTATCAAATCCATAGAACTTTTTTCATGAGCTTTTTTGTCACAGCTTTTTTTTACAACAACTAAAAAGTCGACTTAAAAGTCCAAAAAGTCATATCAAACCCACCCTTAATCAGTTTTGATATTTGTGAACCAGATTTCTCTCATCAACGTGGTTATGGAATTGCGGAAGCTCTGTTGTCATTCATATATGCTTGAAGGAGTTGAACCAGAGATTGAAGATGTCGATGAATCTTTCAGGTGATCCCACCCAATCTTTATCTTTTCATTTTCACTGTGGTTGAGGTCAGTTTGTTCATTCAGAATGGACTATAGATGCTTCTTGTTTGGATATGTCATTGAGAGATGAAAACTGCTTCTAGAACTCTCCAAATGCCCTCCCCAGTATTGCAATAAGTAAAAAATGTTTTATCCAATCAGAGTGTACCAGAGGGTAAGATTGTCCTTACAAAAACATTAGATTTCATACTAAAAAAAAAAAACTAAAAGAATATGAAAAAATGAAGATAAAGAAGTTATTGTAACTGGTGATTTGAGAGCTTGGCTGTCGAAATTAGTGGTAGTTGTAGGTGGATGTTGGTGGATTTTAGTCACCAGAGTCTGGGCTGTCGCTGGTATATAGGTTGCACAGGCGGTGATGGATGCAATGCGGAGGTGATTTTAGTGGTGTTGTCGATCATATTTTATGGACCATTTACCCTTAAAAATTGACATCACGCTCAACGAACAGAAAATGTTGGATGGAAAAAAGCCCAAGTATTACTTGCAATACATATTGCAAGTAAGAGAGTTTTGGTGGTGGTGGTTGGCTTGCCAATCTGGGGGTCATAAAGAATTAGGCTGGGAAAAGGACTTGTGCTGAACAGGAAAGCAATGATATGATGTGTCTAGCATACAAAGAAATTAACTGCAGACTGCAAAGTTGTACTATTAATTACACATTGATTTTATCTTCCGAGGTATTTTTTGTTTGACAGGAAACTGTTGGAGTCTGCTGGAAAATTGCAACTTCTGGATAAAATGATGGTGAAGCTTAAAGAACAGGGTCACAGAGTTCTTATATACTCTCAGTTTACGCGTATGCTAGACCTGTTGGAAGACTACTGTTGCCATCGGGTATTGATCTCTAAATATTTTGCATTGTTTTTTTTCTGCCCATTGTTATGAAGATGTTCATGGATAGTTTATTTGAAACTATTATTGCTCTTCAGAAATGGCAATATGAAAGGATTGATGGGAAAGTATGTGGTGCTGAAAGGCAGATTCGAATAGACCGATTTAATGCTAAGAATTCCTCCAGATTTTGCTTTCTGCTTTCGACTAGAGCTGGGGGTCTGGGAATCAACCTCGCTACAGCTGACACAGTTTTCATATATGACAGGTAAAATAGATGTGATTGTATTGTATTCTCTTTTCCCTTTTCCCTCCATATCCGGTCACTGAAAAATCTGTTTGCTTCTGAGTAGATTACCTGTTTTCCATCATCAGACAGATGCAGAAACATTTGAAATAGAGTATTCTAGAATGTAATAGAAGGATAACTTCGTAAAGATGAGAACATGCTTTAAGGATGGGTCTCCTCGTTTTTTAGAAATGCGCTTAGAACTTGTGTAAAACATTTAGATTTTGAATTTAGTTTAATTGATGTGACTGTACATCTGACCGAGCACACCATTGCATTTTGGGAATAGTTTTTTAAAGATGAGAAATACAAATTTCTAAACTTCAGAACAATAAGTTTCCGGAGATGGGTGTCTTAATTTATTAGCTATGTGCTTGGAACTTGTGTTGGACATTTAGGTTTTGAATTTAGTTTGATTGATGTGACCTATACATCTGACCATGTACATCATTGCATTTTGGCAACAGTATTATAACATTGGGATAAACAAATTTCTAGACTTAAGAGTGATTAGTTTTAGGAGATTTACGGATTGTCCATGTTACTGAGGCCTGCTTCTATTACCCAAGTCTGTGTAACGTAAGAGCAAATGATACCACATGATTTGATCCCTTCTTATCGTAGCCTCTCTGGGCAGCAATATGATTTAAACCACTTTGCTGATTTCCAGGATCTCTTCTATCATTTATGACCCAGCATTCCGCTCAAGATTATTTTGTTGTCCCTATGAAATATGAATTGAAACTTCATAGTCATATCTTGTGAAGTTGTAGCCTAAATTGTCAATGAGCTTACTTCCCTCCCCTCTCATTGATCTACGTGGAACAGATTTGTAAATCCGAAGATATATTTCTCTCATTACTACTGGTTGTAAGATCCTTTTAAGCATATGGTTGAAGCACCTTAAAGAAGCTTTTCGTGGAATTCTTTTATTACTTCTCAAGTTGATATGAGAAAACTTGTAGGATCAGCCAGGTGCATGCACCTGATGGTTTGTAAATGAAGATCACCAAAATAACCTCGCCGAAAGGCAGTCCTTTTGAATTATTCTGGAGAAATAATGCAATTTACACGTGTGCACGTCTTGGCTTTTTAAGCTCATAGCAGATAGTCATTTAGCATGTACTTGCATATTCCAGACTCGCATGCACTGCTATTTGCATTTTGTTGCAGTAGTTGTGGTAAGCTGGTAAAGGATGGGTTTGTTGCTTCATTGTTCATCCTTTTACTTTGTGTTCTCTTACATCATCATCACGGTCTAGTAGTATCAGACTTGATTTGTTTTATGCAGTGATTGGAATCCCCATGCTGATTTGCAAGCGATAGCAAGAGCTCATCGACTTGGGCAAACAAACAAGGCAAGGTTTCAATTGTTAATATTTGCATAGCCAGGCACTGATGATTTCCCTGAGGTATATATAATAATGGTAAATGTTTCCACTCTACAGGTTATGATTTACAGGCTTATCGCAAGAGACACCATTGAGGAAAGAATGATGCAGATGACTAAAAAGAAGATGGTCTTAGAGCATCTAGTTGTTGGAAGGCTCAAAACACAAAACCTTAACCAGGTACAGTAGTAATTGGGAGTGTTGGATCATAATTTTGCCTTACAATTCAACTGATATTTCTAGTATCTGTGCATAAAAGTATCTGACAATACATCACATTGTTTTCCATCCAATGCGATTTTGATAGTTGTTAGTATGTACTTTCAGGCACTCTCTTACATTTATAATTACCATTTGAAGTGATCAACATTTGTTTAAATTTAAATTCACTAATGCATTCACTTTAGAAGGTTTGAAGTCCCCCTTTTCATTCTCATGTCAAGAACCTACCTGGCAACCTCGTTTTCTCAGATTATCTGGTTTAAGGTAGCCAATGTGACAGCAGTCCAAGCTAAAATAAAGAATTAGTTATTCATGGTGCTGATTCAGAAAAAAATCTAGTAAAAGAATGCTCAATCTAGATAATCAGAATACATTAGTTCATACTTTCAACACGGGATTCAATGGACATGATTGAAAACTAAGCCCGTCTGAAAATTGGTGTTGAGTCATCTTCAGATCATGTTTAGTGCTAGTTCTTCATGAAGACGTGTATACTAACGGTGCTAAGTTCCTTCCATCAGTGACTTTAGCATCTTGCTGGTTGATAGCTGATATATCTTTGGTGTCGATTACTTCCAAGGAATCAGGCCACGCAGACTCTAACAACCTCGTCCTTCCATTAGTTTCAAATTTAGTAACTACGGTATTAACAGTTATGCACCAAATTCCACAACTGTAATCTCAAGACACGACTACATTGTCTAAACCTGATGTGGCCTGCTTCATCTCTTGTCGAAAAAAAAACTGTCATCGAGAGCTATAGAAAGAATCCCTGAGCAATTTACCATACCTTTCTGATTGTAACTGGTAATAGAAAATAAAGGGAGAAGTATGATAGGGAATCATACAAAATGCTCTGAGTGGATGTTGGCTTTGGCTGTCTCATATTTGATTAACATAGCTTCTGTGGAGAGTGTGTTCACCATTGAACACACCTTCCTGTATAGCCATTGACCATGTTTTTTATTATTACTTCTCTTGCAAATCATATATACATCTTAGGTTTTATCGTTACCAAGAATAGTCATTCCCCCCCCCCCCCCCCCCCCCCCAATTGGAATATGAAGAAGAAATGTGTGCTTATGCTTTGTCGTACATCCCTTTTAAGCAGAAGAAATTTTTTGTTCTATTTCAGTGGGTATGGTTAGTATTCACTTGTAGAAAGAATTTATGGTTTTCCTTGATCAGCCATGTTAGTGAGGATTGGATTAAGTTTATTTCATATTTGGCATATTCCAGTCTTTTTTGTTTAAACGAGTACTAGTGAGACTTGGGAAATAGTGCCTCTTTCTCCTGAAGGGGATTGGCTGTATCGGTAAATAGTGCCTCTTTTCCCTTGATTTTGATTGGGTAATTATTCAGTTCCTTTGCTCTCTTTCCCAAAGATTTTGTCAAGTTTGTGGAAGCACTAATTGGACTATGAATTAATATTTTTGTGTGTGCGTAGATAATCTTTCTTGTCTCACAAATATATAACCATATCCATCCGCATTTTCAACTGTTTTTAGTCTTTCGTTGTCATCTGCCTGAGATTCCATTTTCTTGACAAATTTTGAGTGACGAGATTGTCTTAATTTGAACTTAGGAAGAATTGGATGACATCATAAGATACGGGTCAAAGGAGCTGTTCGCTGATGAGAATGACAAAGCAGGAAAATTACGGCAAATTCACTACGATGATGATGCAATTGATAGGTGAGTTCTGGATTTTTGTGTTATGTTCTTATCGCCCGTGGCTTCCAAATGCTACATACATCTTTAATTCTGTAATTTATGTACCTAGATTACTGAACCGTGATCTAGATGGCGATGAAGAGGCCACTATGGATGATGAAAAGGAACATGGATTTTTGAAGGCTTTTAAGGTATTTACTGTACAAGAATGTCTGTTCGTGTGGGTGAGAACCAACCAAGTTTTAGCAGCACGTTTTAATTTACACCAGTGAAAAAATTCTGATCTTGTTTTATCATAGTTATTACTTTCTTCGTATGGATGAGAGCCACCTTAGTTTTAGCAGCATGTTTTAATGTACACTGGTGAGATAAAAATTTGATCTTGTTTTCTCATAACTCTTACTTTCTCCTCTCTCCAGTTGTGTTTACATATCTGTTGTACTCTAATATTGCACTTTTCATACTTCATTTTAGGATTTAATTTGTAGCCTTTTGTTATGGCGGTATCAATTATGTTCAACTTTTGTCACTCCTAGTTGCGTCTTTTCACTCAGAAACATATGGTGGGATATCTTGCTGCCTCAGGTTGTATCGTAGTGGCAGGCTTAACTAATATGTTTGATCTTAACCAATTGAAAGGCATCAAGAGGTCATAACATTTCTCAGTTGTTATATTTAATTTGATCTTCCTCTCTCCTGGGTTTGGGATAGTCTTCTTCCAAAGTCATAAGGTCGTATCTCTTACTGAATAGCTTGCTTTTACCATACTATTTGTTCTTTACTACTCCTCTCTGTTTCTCTTCATTGATGAGAAAAGAATTAAATTTTGAATTGTGATTTAGGTGGCAAATTTTAATTACATTGATGACGAGGAAGCAGTAGCAGAAGCTGAAGCAGAAAAGGCAGCTGTTCCCGAGGAAACGACCACCAGTAGCTCTGGAACAACTAACTACTGGGAAGAGTTGTTGAAAGACAGATTTGAGGCGCAGAAAGTTAAGGAGTTAAGCGCCATGGGTAAAGGGAAGAGAAGTCGTAAGAAGGTATGTTAGTTTGGGAAAAGGGCAGCTGCTGCAAAAGGAAACAATCATTTTGTTATTGTTTTTAATCAATTAATTTACTGTCTTATTGTGACTTGTGAGCTTCTCACCTAAATTGTACTAGTCAGTTCCCTCTCTTCCTCCCCACTTGGACTTTTTTACCCGTAACCGGGTCACTTTGACCCGGTTATTTGGATCGCAAAATGATGCAATTTTTTAGTATTTTTCGTAGTTTTGTAAAATAAAGTTTACTCTACAATACCTCAAAAAGATTATCAAATTCTTGCACCATTTTGTTAATCAAATCATCGGGTCAAAGTGACCCAGTGAATAGTTGTAAAAGTACAAATGGGGAGGAAGAGAGGGAACGGAGGTGGTACTCTTCTCAAATTTAGAATCATACTTAACCTTCCTTTTTGTCTCCTGAGAGGCATGACCCAAATTTCTGTATCATTTGAGTCTTCCGTCCCCCAACATTGTATTATTTTAAATGTTACTCCCTCCATCCCATTCTAATTGATCTCCTTTTGCTTTTCACTCCCCTAGAAAAGCATCATATAAGGCTAAGGACAATTTTGTATATCTACTAAGTAAAAAGTTTCTCTTAAAACTTAGTGAAAAGTCAAACCAAACGATTATTTTGGGATGTTGTGGGTAGTAAGTAAATGGTTGACGGAGATTTCCTTTCATCAACTATATATTTCAACTAAGGCTTCACCTCATTCAACATCAAATCAGTAGTGTTTTTAAAGTCGGTTTTTACTCACCTATTTTTCATTGGCTATTGTTGAAAATCTCCGCTGAGATGCTCAGTTAGTCCATTCTACTCAGTTCATTTCAGACCATTTGTGAGACACTACTGAAAACGCTTGCTAAGTTGCTTGGTCAATTCCTTTTACTCAATTCATTTCCGAAAGTTACTGGTATCATCTTCCTGAACTATTGACGCCCTCGTTTACTTGTATTATCTGTGCAGCTCTAATGTTAGCTCTCATGTGCACGTGAAACTTGTAGGTATTTTCCATTGAAGAAAACCTTGCTCATTTTGAACATGTAAGTTCTGATGGTGATGATGACTTCTACGAAGCTGAACTGTCGGATGCTCGAACTGGAGCTGCAGTTGGGAAGCGGCCTTCCAAGAAAAAAACCCATGGTATTAGTTTGCATTTACCATATCAGCTTCATAAGATAGGCAAAAATAAATAAGCATCTATATCATAACACTTTCTCCAATGTTTGCAGGGAATAGTAGAAAACCTCATCCCTTAATGGAAGGTGAAGGCAGATCATTTAGAGTATTGGGATTCAATCAGAGTCAAAGAGCCACATTTGTTCAAATATTGATGAGGTGAAGTTTCATATGTATATTTATATATAGATGCTTCATCAATATGATTGCTCCGTGGTCTCTGCTATATAATGTTTTGATAGTCTAGATCGTTTTCACAGATTTGGGGTTGGGGAATATGACTGGGCAGAGTTTGCTACCCAACTGAAGCAGAAGACATACGAAGAAATAGAGATGTATGCAGTTTTTTCTTGCTTAGCTTTTAAATTTCAAATTCGTTGGTTGTTGATGTGTAGTACTTTTAATGTTACCTAAATATAATTCTGATGTAGAAGCAATTTCAGGTGTTGATTTAAGATATGAATCAAAATAAGGAAGGTCAAACTATGAATCTATGTAGCAGGAATTTAGTTAGGATTGATTGGTTCAGATAACTCAGGATTCAGTTGACTATGTTTCCTTCCCGTTATTTGAATCTTTGCTTTGGACCCGCCTTCTTTTGAAATCTAGCTTAATATTTGTTGGACATGGGAAATTTGTATGCTTAACATTAGAATTATCTTCCTTGTTAAGTGTGTGTCGTGTTAAATAAACTTTTAGAGGGTTTTTATTGGTGATTCCTAGTCAGGATGACGAGACCAACAAAAGGATGGCATGTCCAATAGACACATTGGTTCTGTCGCAAATTATTAATATGGAGAGGTTCTCCTCTTGCACTCTTTATTGCTCTTGTATGCTTGTGGTATACAATCAAATTTTTGACTGACTTGGTGAAAGATGAAGACTATGGAGTTGAGCAGTTTTTATAGACTATTTCCTGTGGAAGATTTCGTGTAAGGCGCCAGATAGTATCAGGGAAAATATAAAGGCCTGCATTTAGATTTTTCTACTTCTAGAAATAGTGTGACATGCCTTAATATATGGAGTTTTGAGGAGTTTTCTACATTGAATTAGGAAGACATAGGAGGGGGCTATTTATAATGCATGGACGGTGAGAGTTCAGCAGCAGTAGCAGATCCTGTTTTTTCAAATGATTGACAGCAAATACTTTCATACCTACATTAGAGGATAAGTCCCCTGGAGTGCTGAATATAACACCCACTGGTGTTATTAAGAAACAGATGATGCTATCTAGTATCCAGGATAGGAGTGGAACAAAATTAAGAATATTGATAGAGCAGAATATATATCTTTATTAGCGAATGAGTTCACCAGGAGTGCCGAATATAATACCCAATGGTGCTATTAAGAAACAGAAGACGCTATCCAGGATAGGAGTGCAACTTAATTGAGGAATTGATAGAGCAGAATATGATGCTTTATTTTGTAAGACCACGTAGCATGTGTGATAGTGACCGTTCATAGAAGAAACATATAGGTTTTTCTTCTAAAGACAACATATTTATGACTGTAATACCTAACCATATTGACATCCGGTATTTGCTTGTTGGGTTTTCCAAAATTATAGAACAGATTAGAGTGCAAGCTTTAATAAGAGTCTTGAGAATGCTAAATTGCAGAAACCTAAATTATAAAACATGAAAACATTATGAAGAAACTTTAAAGTAACCAAGACCTCATATTATGGGATATCGTCTGATATTTTTCAATCTTGTACACGGCAAGCCTCTTCATGCTCAAACCTCACAATTTTTTATGTGGTTTCCGTTTTACTTAACTTACTAAAAGAAAGAAGAATACTGAAGTGGCTCTGCTTTTTATTTGCCTGTAGATCTCTTACTTAACTTAGTTCGTCAATAGTACTTTAAGCGGAAATTTAATTGGCTCTACTTCACATGGATTAATTAAATTCAGCTAGTATTATCTACATATCGAGATAGATCAATCAGTGAAGGCCCTCAGAGCATTATTCTACGAAAGTAGTGTTGCGAAGAGTCTTCTTCGACGATGCTAACAATATGGAATTGTATCTTTCACGAATGTTAAGAATTCAATAGATGCGAGTGTTTCACTTTTAATGCTTCGGCCACATAGCCTCCTCCGGCCAGCCTAGGGCCTCTCTGAAGTTTAGGTTCAAGAACACTTTTACTTATTGTTTCTTGTGGCCATTCTTATGTGGACTTTAAAATATTCTCCATCTACGACTGCAGCTGATTATAGTTGTAATTCTTTTTCATTTCAATGGAACTTGTTCGACGAAAGATTTGTTCAGTAAGCGCTGTGAGATGATAAGACGAGTAGTATAATTAGAACTTCAACGCAACAAAGTTGTTTAAGTAACATACAAAATACATATGTTCTATTAAAGAAGTTTCAAATCTGAAATAAATGTTCTTCAGATAACTACTACAAATGCCATTGACGTAGAGTAATTGCCTTGTCCGAAATCTCATTCTTCTACTATTTGTTTTATTTATCTATTTTAATATCCAGGTACGGAAGACTTTTCTTGTCTCATATTAATGAAGAGATAACTGACTCACCAACATTTTCAGGTGACCCTTTTCCCTTTAAATATTGTTACTCATGTTGATAGCCTGTTTGGTACTAGCTGGACATCTAAAATATCTCTCAAGAAGAATCTGAGTGGAATAGCTGGCTGAAAATCTGTAGTGACCAACAATCCAAACCTGTTTGGTATGAGCTGAAATCTACTGTATGCGAGATAATATACAGATTTTCAGGCCCCAACAGATTTTAATCCCAACTCAAAATATCAAACCAATCTAGATAAAAATTGAACACAAATTTTCTGCCATTTTCAGCTTTTAATCTCATACAAACTAGCTAATATATGGCATAAGAGTTGTTGTTTTCTTCATTTTCTTGAATTATTGTCTCAACCTGCTATGTTCTTACGCAGACGGCGTTCCTAAAGAAGGATTGAGAATACCAGATGTACTTGTTAGAATTGCGGTACTAATGCTGATGAGAGACAAAGTAAGTTCTCTGTGCTGCATAAAAATATTTTAGAAGATTGTAGCTGTCTGTTTTATGCGTTTCGTTGAATGCACAATATGGGTCGTCCAGATTCAACTTTGTCAAGTAGAGTATGTTTCTTTTTGTCTCAAGCTAATCTTAAAACAATATTCTGATTTTTCATTTGTGTCTTGAGAAATTATTGATTGCTATGCCGTACTTTGTTTGTTCTCTGCTGGCCCTTTTGAGGGAAGCTGCATTTCATAGACAGACAATGTGGAGAGCTGCATTTGTCAAATACATGTGATGTGAACAATCAGTATCTCCGCAGTGCCTGGGTTCACTCACTCTGTCAGAGATTTATTCAGGTGTACAGTGTACTTATTGTTCTTGCTTTGGCTTGGTGGTCTAAAACGTTTTGAATCCTAGTATGGGACACTGCTTGATGTTAAGAGAATCAATTCCAGTAGGTGTGTCTCAGCAAACGGTTTATAGTTGGATAACTTCATAATAGTTGTGCAATTTATGGATTTTTTGTCTCTTGCTCTAACTAGTCAATTATTTACTTGAGTAAAGATAACACGTTCATTCCTCTAAAAAAAAAGAAAGATAACACGTTCATTTCTTTTCTTTTCATGCTAGTTTGCATTGTCTATATGATTAAACTTCGCTCCCCTTGCCATGATTTCCCTGTATGATTCCTAGATGTGTCCATTTTTTAATCCTATAATGAGCTTCACCTCTCGCTGGAGGGCCCATACAAGGCATCTAAATGATAGAGAGGAGGTTTGGTACAGAAGTAAAATAACTACATATTATAGTCTTAGCTTTTGATCCCGTGACATATTCTAGCATTTCTGTGGGCTTTTATAGTACTAAAATTATGTGGTCCTAAAATGGGAGTTTAACACACTGGAGGTGAATTAACAAGAGTAGCATCCCACCGGATTTTCATCCCCGTTGGACATCATAAAAAGATGTATAATTGAATTGGAATGGAGCTAATGGGGCATTTGAAAGATGACTATGCATGGATGGTAAAAAGCAATTAGAGAGGTTCTTTCTGGATGGTTCTGTTGTGGAACTTATGGTAGCAACTGAACATCTTACGGTTCTGCTGACCAGTTTGCACAGTGCGAAGTTGTACTGTGCAAGCTAGTGATGTCATCTTCTCATCACTAAAGAGACTGGTTGAAGAAAGAAGCAAATCAACGATGATGGAGAGGTGGCAAGCTGATGTTGAACTGAGTTGATTCTGATGTTTCTAATAAGAAGTATAGGGCAATAGATGAAGAATTGAAGATAGAAACTGGGAGCAAATATTACACTATTACCTGCAATTTCCTTCTCATTGCTGTTATCTGTTAGGAACTTAGGATAAATGGGAATTCAAATACGAGGTTGCGCGTTTTAGTGGTCTTTAATAATGTGTCATTTGGAGTTTAGCATTTTGGTGCCAACCAAGTATAGAAATATATGTTTGGCAGTTGGACAAAATATTACGATGGAAGTTTTGAACCACATTCTATTTTTAGATAACAGACCTCCTTTTATTGTTATCTTGCTTAAATAAGTTAAGCTAACACGCGCCGTTTGAGTCCTTTGATGAACTGTTACATATGGTAAAAAGACTGTTGGAACAGATTTCAGTTACTACCTTCTCTGTAGGGTGCACACTCATTTGAGTAGCTTTTCTTTGGTGAACCGTTTGCAGCATGCATTGCTCGAAAGATGCATTTTGTAGTTGGGCCAAATGTCGAAATGTTGGCTGGTTAGTTCTGGCGTTGAAGCTAGTAACTTGGTATTTGCTGATGGAAAGCAGTTTCTTTTCATCTGTATTGTAGTTATGGAATTTCAAGCATAATCTAGTACAAGAAGTCTAATATTTCGGCATGTTGGCTTTTTGCGGGCTCTTGTTAGGAGCTTCTTTTGTTGAATTTTATGTAGAATGCATTGCTTGAAGCATAAGTATTGTGATTGGGCCAAAAAAAAAAAAATTATCTGGTTCATTCTAGCCCTAAAGTGAAACGATTGATTGGTATTTGGTAATAGAGCTCAATTTTTTTTTATCTGTGTTTTAGCTTCTGAATGTCAAGAATTATCTAGTATTAGAAGTCCAGTTTAGACTATTTTGGCATGTCCAGGTTCGTGTTCTGATTTGACAGAATAAGAGGTTCTGGCTATGTTGTTACTGGGAGAGTGGGAAGGTGGAGGATGATGGTTTTGCGACTTGTGGTTCTTTCTGGAAGAAACAATTAGATGAACCACTTGACTAGTAGTGCCTGTCTAAATTATGAGGCCTGACGGCACAGATGTTTAACTCTTTAGCTGCTAGACAGAAAATCAATTAAAGCTATATTTGATATCAGAAAACGGAATTTATATCAGATCTGTTGAAGTTTTGGGCACATACATTCGAGGGAACAAGTCACCTTCAGAAACAGACCCCAGTAGCTGACAGTCTTAGATCATTGACATTAGAGCTTTGCAATCTTCTTTGTGGAGCAGTTTAACAATGATGACACTTAAATCATGTCTATATTTTAAAACTAAAGATGGCTCTCTTCCATTATGATTGTTTGATATTTTTGTTGATGAAAACATTCTTATGGCAGAATGTGGTTTGCATAATTTTGTAAATTACTTTTTATTTTATTTTCATTTAGTTGATCATTTGAGCTGACTTGTAATGTACCTTTGTCTGCACCAATAGGTAAAGTCATTATCTCAAAATCCGGGTACATTCTTCACAGACGATATTGCTTTTCGGTTCCCTGGATTGAGGACTGTAAGGTTTTGGAAGGAGCCACATGATCTTTTACTGCTGCGTTCTGTCATGAAGTAAGTTTCTCTAATTCTCT
Organism: Linanthus parryae; assembly: GCA_023055425.1. NCBI lineage: Eukaryota > Viridiplantae > Streptophyta > Magnoliopsida > Ericales > Polemoniaceae > Linanthus > Linanthus parryae. The sequence goes on from JALGPY010000001.1 coordinate 133,859,341, forward strand.
GAAGAAGGTAGAATTGAATTTCGTGGAAAATGAGTTTGAATATAAATCTCCCACACAATGAATAAGAACAAGAGAGTGTGATGGAAAAACATGGACTCTGCATGTTCTGGTGTATTCTTTACATGAATATGCATTAATATATTGTTATGCCAAAGGTTGTACATTGGAATACTTCATAAGGCAGTTTTCTAAGCAGAAAGGACATGAGTTGAGCGATCCTCATTTTTCTCACTTCTCGCAAACAGAGCGACAACCAATCTCAGCGTGCTTAGTCTTCTCACTTGAAGCATGTGAAAACTGATGCTATCATATAATAATGTCATAGGATGTGGAAAACCAAACAAGCTCCTCTGGCATGTGATCCTCCCCTTGGTTACTCTCTGGTGGTGCACACAAGATTCTAGACTCAATACTCAGACTAGGGTACAGTCATTTTTTTCACAACCCAAGATCACCTCCTACAAGAATAGGTCCGTGGGAAAATGCCTGGCTTTGGGGTAGATCATTTTGGGCCCCTGGCATGAGGTACAATGATGATAGAAAACGACTACAGGATTGAGTTAACAGCTGTATGGGAAAAATTAGAATCACGAGATTCTCTAAATGTGCCCTGCTGTTGTACTATTTTCGTCGTTTGCTTTCAGATTAAATTTTATATGCATCCCAAATGATTGCAAATAAAATGGTTACGTTAAAGTTGTCAGTATTGATGATATTTGTTTGGATTTGAAGGCATGGCTACGGAAACTGGCAAGCTATTGTTGATGACAAGGAATTGGGGTTTCAAGAGGTGATTTGCCACGAGCTGAATCTGCCCATCATAACGCCCCCTCTCGCAGGAACTTCTCAAACACAAGTTGTAATGAACATGACCACCTCTGAAACACGTGGAAAACAGGTCTGTGGGACTGGGGAGGGGAATGTTTTACCAGCTGATGCTGGTCAGGGAGTGGCTGATGCAACAAACAGATCAGAATTATATCAAGATTCTTCTCTACTGCATAACGTCAGAGAAATGGAAAGACGACAGGTTGAGTTCATTAAGAAACGGATACTACTGTTGGAGAATGCACTTACTTTCGAATACCACATGAAACTACATGTAAGTTCATCCTATGTTCTGTATATATTCCGGCTTCTGCTGCTTTTTTCGTTGTTCTGAAGTTTGTTGCATAGATGATGGGTTTTCATCTTATTGTTTACAGTATCTGACTTGCAAACTAAAAGTATGATGTCTATATAAAGCTGAATTTAAAGAGTTTCATTAGTGGTTATTATGAGATGTAGTTGAAATCATAAAAGTGGCACGGGCCAATGATGTAAGAGAAAAGACAAAAAATGAATATTTGGAAGAGCTTGTGGTTGCTGTGGTAAAAAATCTCTATGATTTGGACCTATCAAGACAAAAATATCATACTGTAATTCTTTTTAGAGGAAAAAGATATATCATAATTATTGAAACTGATTGTTGAGTACTTAGACAAGTCCATTATCAAGCCCCTGCATGCTGAGAAAATGATTAAGTACTTGATCCATGTTGAATGGATAAAGACCGTAAATGAGTAAAGAGCAACTTAATTACATCTATTAAGAAATTGGTATTTTAGTAGAGAATTTTTTTGGCTGATTCAACTTCCTTCTAGTTCCCTAAGTACCCTCACATCTTTTTTAATTGAATTTATTGCTGTCTTAGGGTGAGGACAAAGCAAATGGCGCTCCGTATTAGGAAGAAGAAGAAGAAAAAGGCCTTAATTGCGTTATTTGAAGATAATTTAGGCATTTTATTGGAGTTGTCTCTTTGGAGCATTTGGAGTGTCCTATGATTCTGAAAATGAGTACTCTTTGCGTGTATAAACACCGGGGCGCAGTAACCTTATTGTTTTTATGGAACTTGTAACTTAAAAATTGTTAGATTTTTAACCCTCAAGTTTTAGTATATGAAACATATGCTCTAACAATGAATTTTTAGCTCTGATACTTTGACATCATTTTGATTATGTTGGAACTTGACTTTTTCGTTGTCCCCTCTAAATGAATATTATGTTTTGAAATGCTATTTGGTTAGTAATATATTTGGAAACATATGTTCTAAGAATGAGACTTTGGGATGATGTTATGCCCTGGGAACTTTGAGTAATTTCAGACTGCCATCAGGATATAAGAGATGGTTTTGGCCCCGCCAACGGGATATAATAGGTGATTTTGGCCCGGTCCCTAGGATATAATAAGCGATTTTAATACTTTGACATGATAATTATAATAATGGGTTCCTTTTAGCACAACATTTCTGGTACGCTTTGTGGAACTATGTGGTTTTTGTTAGATTTTACATATTTTATAGAAAAGTGTTGTATTGTCAGATTACTCTGAAAATTATGTATAAACTATGTCTGGAATGAATCTGAAATTTATATCTGTGTCAATTACCAGTATTGGTGATGATTACATTATTTTGAAATTAAAAGGGATGAAAACCCTCTCCGAGCGTTGTGGCTCACCTTTGAAACTAAACATTTTACAGGCGACACAGCACATGCGCGACAGTAGAGATTCGGTGGGAAGGCCTTTTGGGAGAACTTAGTTTCCATCTACTTTCAGTCTATTACTCTATGCTAAATTGAGAACTATTTTATTTCTTGTGCTAAGCTATGGAATGTAGTTAATATTTTGGTTGTGGGTTACTGTAAAGACTTTTTGTACGTATTTATCATATGGTGAGTATGGAGTTAATGACTCATTAATTTTGAGGTGCATTGTATGGGTTTATGTTTGTTTAGTCTCTGGTGGGTCATCGTGGTTGAAACTAGATTTTTAAACTAATTTTAGAAACTCACATTTTCTTTAAGATATTGTTCGCTAAATAACTATTTTCCTGTACTACTAAAAGTTGTGTGTATTTCTTTAACTTTGCATAATGATCGCGAATATTTTGAAATCGCTTACACGACCCTTTTTGTAGACACAATTTTATTGTAAAAGGTTCCAACCACCTGAGTTGTGTTTGAGGCCTTGGTAGTCGGTCTCCACCCACGGTCTCGACGTTAACAGCCAGGATCTGGGAAGTAGGGGCGTGACATCTACTCTTGCGAATCAAGAATAAAGACTAGACATGTTATCTATAACTTCATGTTGATATTGAATCATGCTATGCTATGCTAAGCAATTCACTTCACTACATATATTGTCCCTGGTAGAACTTCTCATAATTTACGCTATGCTCTCTTACTTGGTGAGTGATCAGTAAGGCCCAGCTTTCGTTACCTTATTTAGGTGACTTTTTAGCTCTTTTTTTTTTTAAAAAAAAAAGTTGCTGATTGTGAAATTGTTAAATTTTCTAAGAAGTTTTAGTTAGCTTTTTGGAAAAAAGGTTCCTTGCTTTACTTCTATTTTATCTCCTAAAATTGGATGTAAGGAGTAAAAAGTAAGAAAAGTTGAACTTAGAAAAAGCCAACTTTTTTTAGTCTTAGGCCCCGCTTTCTTTACCTAATATAGGAGACTTTTTAGCTCTTTAAAAACAATATATAAAAATGTTGCCTTCTTTGGTATTGTTAAATTTTCTAAAAAGTTTTCGGTGCCTTTTTTTTAGAAAAAGGTTGCTTACTTATGTTCTATTTTATCACCTAAAAAGAAGATTTTAGGAGTAGAAAGTAAGAAAGTTGTAGTTAGAAGAAACTTAACTTTTTTTAGTCTTTAAGAAGATAAAAAAAGTTGCAAGGAAAAGGAGCAAAATAGAACATTTTTTACGAATTAAAGAAAAGGTAAAGAGTTGCCAAAAATTAGGAAAAGAAAGCGGGGCCTTAAAAAGATAGATTAAAAGTTACCTAAAATAAGTTGCAACGAAAATGATCAAATTAGAAAAAGGTAAAAAGCCACCTAAAATTAGGCAAAACTGAGGCCTAAATTCCATTGTAAGCTTAGGTCTTCCCTGAATTCGGGATGGGTTAGTCTTCCCTCCCCATAAACGTTTGATGTACGAAAAAAACTTTGAAAGAATCGTAGGGACTCTGTTGAATCTTTATGTGGTGTTCCCTGATTCCCCTTACTGATTCATGGTGTTATGGAAGGGAAACATGTAAAGGAATTTAGTTTAGGCAGAGGAAAATATCCGCGTGGTGAAATAGTTTTTCTTACATTATATTTTATGATACATATTAGAAGAATAACATAGAAGATAACTGGAAGCTGTTCGGTTTGAAGCATCTGGAAGGATCTGGCCTCTGATGGATGACGAGTGATTTTGTCATGTTTGTCTAGCTTCCTTTTGTGTTGTATGCTCTCACAGTTTCCAGTTTCTAATTCATGTTTGTAATGTTACACAACATTCAACACAATTGCTTCCAAAGGGTTTTGTTTAGACGTCAAATCCGTGTCTCGCAAATTTATTTATTTATTTAAATTTCACAAGGACAAGAACACCATTGATATGAGCTTTGTTCCTCTTAGGATTGCGAGTTATTTCTGTTTTCGCTATACAGCATAATGAAACTCAGTTTCTCACTATCAGTTCCTGTAGCGTACTTTGTTATGAATTATGACTTTTAACTTCTTATGCAGCTCAAAAAGAATTTTTCGCTGCTGCCCAAGACAAAAATTGTGACTGATTCGAAATGGCCCGGACTTAATAATGAGGTAATATCTTCATTTTCACTTTAAACTCATCGAGTGATTTCATAACTTCATGCATGAATTTTCATGTTCTGGCCTTCTGGGTCATTTTCCTTGAGAAATTATGCTGGATGGGAGTAAACACTGAGCCTCTCTTGTTTTGGGCATGGATGCAGATGCGCGTGATAGAAGTAGGAAATTCTGAAGAAGCTTTTGCAGCCATTCTGGCAAAGAAACCTGCTGGTTTCAATTGAGGAAGAACTTTCTTCCTCTTGAGAACATTTACCGTGACATAAGCAAGTTTCTATCCCCGGCCAAACAGGAGGTTTTGATTTCAGGGATATGGGGAACCTGGATTCTTGCGTGCAAATACCAACCACTGGCCCTAGTTCTACAGCTACATTGCCAGGCAATAAGCAAAAATATGGTCTTGATATGCCAACAACGGAGTGTAGCCTTCCAGTAGCAAAGTAAAGAGCACTTCATCGCTTCCTGGACCCATCTCGTCGTCAGGTCCTGGCGCCGTCATTCTGGATGGCTGATTCGTTGTCTTTATTAAGACTCCCTCATTTATGAGAGCATCTCCTGCAATAGGAGGTGAATAAAGCTAAATTTTACATGTTTTAATTTTTACATTCGTAACAGTATATATATGTTTAGCCGACAACAGTTGACTTTGGATTATTGGATATCTGTTTCATTACTTTACCTCTGTGAGATGTCAAAGTCAAAGCAAAGCAAATTTTAAGCAGGTTTCATTTGAACTGTAGCGTCGTTTAGTGAGTAAATATAAGAAAGCAAAGTATGTTGGACAGTTGAACCTCAAACAACATTTTTAAAGCAAATTAACTCTACTTGAATATAGGGAAACTTTTTTGAACTATCCTTTGACTAACACAAGAATTCTATCTTTATATGGCCCCAGGATAAGAAATTATTCTGATCTATACTGAAGAACCGATCTTAATATACTTCTTATCTTTGATTTTTTGAGTTTTTCATGCCATATTTTTTGCATAAAGGTAAGAATTACAGAACCGTTCAAGAGGGAAAGAAATTTAATTAACAAAGTCATTGTCCAAAGTACAAGCAAGATCAAATCTACAGGAGTACAAAATTGTAAAGAAAGCAAATGTGGAAAACAGATGACATTAGGAAACTAAAACCAAATAATATAAGTTATGGGTTAAGCAAAGTATGCATGATCGTGATATATGCAGAGGCCAAATAAATTGGTAAGAAATGATTTTTCTGCCTACCGAAAAAGGTAAGAATCATAGAACCATACGAGAGGGAAAAAAAATTAATTAACAAAGTCATTGTCCAAAGGACAAGCAAGAACAAATCTACAGGAGTACAAAATTGTAAAGAAAGCAAATGTAGAAAACAAGTGGCATTAGGAAAGTAAAACCAAATAATATAAGTTATGGGTTAAGCGAAAGTATCCATGATTGTGATATATGTGGAGGCCAACTAAATTGGTAAGAAATGATTTTACCGCCTACCGAAAAAGGTAAGTATTATAGAACCATACAAGAAGGAAAGAAATTTAATTAACAAATTCATTGTCCAAAGGACAAGCAAGATCAAATCTACAGGAGTACAAAATTGTAAAGAAAGCAAATGTAGAAAACAAGTGGCATTAGGAAACTAAAACCAAATAATATTAGTCACGGGTTAAGCGAAAGTATCCATGATTGTGATATATGCGGAGGCCAACTAAATTGGTAAGAAATGATTTTACCGCCTACCGAAAAAGGTAAGAATTATAGAACCATACAAGAAGGAAAGAAATTTAATTAACAAAGTCATTGTCCAAAGTACAAGCAAGATCAAATCTACAGGAGTACAAAACTGTAAAAAAAGCAAATTTAGAAAACAAGCGGCATTAGGAAACTAAAACCAAATAATATAAGTTAAGCGAAAGTATGATCGTGATATATGCAGAGGCCTACTAAATTGGTAAGAAATGATTTTACCGCCTACCGAAAAAAGAAACATTCTGAGACATGTTTGTAAGTTCCAGTTCTTAATACGAACCGGAGACAAGTACTCCCCTTGTCTCCGGTTCGTATTAAGAACTGGAACTTGCAAACATAACTTCATATTCTGATTTAGAACTGGGAGACATTTTTATAGGAGATACATAGCATTATGGTAATAGTAATATTATGGTAATAATTGTCAGATTACATATGTACCCTTAGGAGTGTCTTTATAGACTCCTACTCTCACAATATTCAGTATCAATAATATTACCAAGTTCTACATGGTTTCAGAGCCTGGTTTCACTACGTGAATGGTCTAACAACCCACGTGCTCACCGTCACCCGTTGACAAAAGATCCACTCGTAGGTCAAAGAATGCCACATGTGAGGGGGCGTGTTGGGAAGCCCCATATCGGACATTCAAGAAGAACAAAAAAGAATTAATAAGTGTCCTGGGCTACTCCCCTCACCGCCGATTGGTTTTGAGGTGGAACCCCACGGATTTCTACAAATATACTGTCAGGCCTTCTTGTGTTTCTTGTGTTTTGTGCTCTTGTGGAAAACCCATCATGATATATTCAACTAATACTATCTCATATCGGCTGATAACTAATTGAGTCAAAGAATCACTTTTTAGTTTTTAGCTTCAGCAACAAATAAATATTCTGATTTAGAACGACATGTTGCAGTAGTCAATTTGATCATTACCATGTGCATACATAAGTGAATCGTTTTGGAAGAAGCAATTAGCTAACACTGATTATGGATCATTAAGATTGATAATGAACAGCCTTGTCGAAATGGAGAAGTGAATGTCATTAGTGAAGATTGAAGAACCTCCAAAAGAGCGATGACACGTAGAAGTAGTGGTGCGAGGAGCCAAGAGATACTTCCTGATCCAGTAAATAGTAAATATGTAATAAACTCAGGTGCCAACAAACTAGTGGAGAACTTGGCGGCTGTTCCGGTGGAAAAGGGAGCCTATTGCCAGTCATTGGCTTGGGTTCGAGCCCCCTCCCCCTCCCCCCTTAGGAGTAGGCTAGCATTCTTACCTTTGTGTAAAGAACAAACATTGCACGCTATTATTCAACCTTGCTTGCGCTATTCTCTTGCTGTCTTATTAATGAATCTTTTTGGAACTTTAAGTATGGTGATTTCTCAGCTTTGTATACACATAAATGAGTATGACGAATATTAAAATCTAATAATGTTTGTTGATTTGTTTCTCATGCTTTATAGGGTGTAAATTTATGTAGTGTTCGCTAATCTCTTTCTATGTTAGTATAGTACTGGTATATTGCCCCGTGCCTAATGGCCTATCTAAAAGAATTTGAATGAAAATGTGTTTTTGACGATGTTTCCAAGTCATAATGAATATTGAATACAGTTGATGTGTTTCGATGTATTTTTATAAAGTTTTTGGGACATAATATCAATTGTACAAAGTTTGTGGGTCACAGTATAATAAACAAAATGTCTTTTTTTAGTAGTATGGGCCCACACCGCTATATCTTATCATATAGATGGATTTACTGTTTCCATTATAGGTTCTTATTATGTGTGATGATTTTATTGTCAGGCAGCAGTTGCGAAATCCATGCTTGAAAGATCGACCGATGGTGTCAGTGGCGCTACGTTTCGCGACAATTCAATTACAAATATTTGGCTGGTGCTAATATTGGCAGTTCAACTCACAACCTGAACCAACTCTGCCAGTTTCGACAGAGTTTCTTTCACTTCCGGCTTCCATCATACAAGTAAACCTCTTATCGTGTCTGTTTTATTTATTTTGTGTATGGGACTTTTCTTGAGGTGGTATAGTAGCAGACTTAAGTGGCATGCTTAATACTCTCTGAAATGCTTACATATGCTCTTACAAGTCATTTATTTACAGGATATGGGCAATAGTTAATTGGGGGCTGGACATGGAATATAGATCATACCTCTGTGGTTTTCAAGAAATCTGCTCAGTGGCTTGGACATGGAATTAGCTAGAAACCAGTCATACTAGTCATCTCTTGTTTGTTGGCAGATGCTTTTGACAGGATAAACAGCACATCAACCAAAATAAACAGCATGTCGCCCAAAGTACCAACCGTATTGGTTGACTGAGTTTGGGAAGGAGAGGGTTCCCTTAATGTTCTTCACTTGTGAAACCAAACTAGCCCGTTACCTAAGTAACTTGATTAAAGGCTATAACTGGTCCTCTTTACTAAATAGAGGTATGATTTTCTCATAGTACGTATAATACGCAGCCAAGCCCCTTGAGAAAAAATGTGCGCAATGTTGTTTGTTTCCTCTTGATAGTTAGGTCCCCTTTGACCTCCATTTTGACTTGGTAGCAAGTTCACTCATGCTATTCTCGTATCGGAACCCAAAATAAATAAGAATAATAATAATAATAGTAATAATCATAATCATAATAATAATAATAATAATAAATTCAATGATACTTATCAAAAAAAATAATAAATTCAATGATATTACCTCTGAAAGAACTCTTTTGGCTCAGACAAGCTCCCTTTTCAAAAGAATCATGTCAACTTTGTTCCCTTCGTCACTCCGACTACTTGAAGGTCTGTACTTGATTTAGTAAAATAACTGTGTATTCTGAAAATAAGTAGGTATTTTGAAACTTAGTACATTTGTTGATTTTACATATTCACACATGTTAGTTTCTTAGATTAGCATATAGATTATTTAATTTACATTATTCGGACATGTTTGTTAGATTAGCTTATGAATTATGTAACTTGAGAAACTAAGTATATAATATTTGATTAAACCCAGACATGAAACTGTTGGTCTAGATAGCCAGAAGTTAGGACAATGTTCATTATTTAGGAAAATTAATAGAAAATTAAATGTTACAAAATTTATTGGTCAATAATTGGTTTGCTAAATTAACTACTTTATGGTCACATCTCAATTTAATATGGTCCCAATGGTAATGATTTATACAACTGTTACTTAAAGACAGCGATATTTTCCTACTCTAATATTGGCTCTTACCCTTAAGTTACTCAGCAACAATGCATGTAAATTTGTGACTCTTAATGATTCATATTCTACCGCAGGACTTGGCTCATTGCTTGTTACAGCCTGTACTTCCATTAATTTCATAGTTGTCAGAATGCTACTGTATGATTTTCTTATGACGGTACTTCGGTTACATGTAAGGAAAAAGAACCTGATATGATTTTTACTCATAAAAAGTCCATTAATGTGTTATGAGCATGGATATCAATCAATTTATTGCTATATCTGGTACGATTTCCTTATGAAGGTATGCTAGCTAATATTGAATCTAATCCGCCAATGGGGTGGCTCTCTGAAATATCTATTTACAGAAAAGCATTCACTTTGACATTGCAACAGTTTCAGGTGCAATTTAGTCCAATCCAAGCGAAATCAGAGCTAATGGAGTGGCACAGGCAAAGTGTTAGTTCCAGATTTCCAGCCTCAGGCTGGATGCTAAGTGTTGGCATTCAAAATGGCCAATGGCTCAGATTCTGACATCTTAATGCGATCTTCAGAAATGATTGATTTAGTTTACTCTTGGCTTCTTCATGTCGTTTTTGTCCTTACCAGTTGGATGTGGCGCTTGTTCGAGTGTTTTGGTTAGTTGGTATCTGGTAAACCATTTGTCTAGAGTTCAAACTTGTAGAGTATCATTTTGGCAAACAATTGTCTATAGTTCAAAGAACAGGGTTTCTTTAACATCCCTTTTCGTTTTCCATGAACTTGTCAATGTCTTTCAAGTATGTTAGTTGGCATGGACTACTTATTGGATTCCTAGGTTAGTATGAACCTGGGTAGCAACCAGGTTTGGGGGAAATTCCATCAATCTTTTTTTGTTTAGTGAAGTCAACATCTTTTGAATGGTAATTAATACTAACATAAGCAATACGTGAATGGTACCTCTACAGTCTACAATCACTGAAATTTTGATTTGTTTGCTCCTTTTCAGGAGGATATTTAACACCAGCATTGATGATTTTGAACTAGGGTGTAGATAGTCAGACTATTTCGACTTTGGGATGTATGACTGTAGTAGAAAGAACAGTGCGGGAAAATGGAAAGTTTCCTCCTCTCTCCACATTTCTTCATGATCCTATATCAAGCACTTCTAGTTTCTTGGTGCAGGTTGAACTCTGCCTCAAGTTCTATGCAAAATAGAAGGAATGCTTATGCAAGTGAGCAAATAAAGCAGGTAACTTTAGGTTTCTTGGATTTTTGTTGTGGAGTGGGTCTTTTCCACAATGTGTGTGTGTGTATAATAAAGCAGGTAACTTTTAGGTGTCTCGAATTTTCGGTTGAGTGGTTCAGGAATAATTATTGAGGTAACAAATCTACCCTTGCCATTCCTGAGCCTTGGTTATTCTGATATTTCCAAATGTGAGATCTGGTAAAGTAACATGAAGCATCCAGCCAAAATATATCTAAGTTTTTTCTCAGGACATGAAAATATCCTTGGAGACGAGATATTCGACTCCTCAATTTAATTCTGATGTAGAATATGATACTAAATATCATGCTGAAGAAAGGTATGAGATATGAGAAACTTTATATGCAGATCAACAGTTTTTGTTTCTCTCATGATTCATTTGGGGCAGCACATTTATCTTTTTCTTTGAACTGCCTTTAAACTCCCCAATATATAAGGTCACAGAGAAAATCTTGATGGAAAATGCAGTAGCTCATCATATACTGTATATTTTCCATTATTCATGCAAAAAGTTATGGAGCCGGGTTATATATCTTCGTTACACCATTATAAAGATTATGACAAATATTTTTCTTGAACAAGAACATGAAACGCTTATAGGTGGTATAAGTGGGCCAACATGGAAGGATTAACCAAGTAATAGGTTGTGCTGTTGTTATTCTGTTAGGTTAAGACTTAAGACTTGACATGTATCCTGGTAAATGTAGGATTGATGCTTGAAGAGTACGTATAATAAGATTGTTTGATGATCTTTGTGCATTGTCCGGTTTCTCTTGGGGGTGGTAAATTACAAATACTTCATTCACGGATATAGGTATTCTTTTTTATGCCAAAGAAAAGGTTGATTTAACAGTAAAGGTCATAAAACCCATTTCGAAAGAATTTCCTCCAGGTAAGACAGGTAAAACAGAAGTTACCAATGTAGCTAGTGGTTTTGAAGCTCAATCTCATAAGGACCAGTCAGGGATCACGATAGATGGAATGACACATTTATCTATGTTGAGGCATACTAATCCATCTAGCTTTAAATGTTGTCGAGAAACGAATGAGGCAGAATAATGGCACCCGTGAGGTTCAAGATGTTTTTTCTTTTACATGTGACAATAGAAAAAGCCTCAGACATGCTCCGTGTAGAAGCTTCACCCTCAAAAAAAAAAAAAAAAAAAAAAAAAAAAAAAAAAAAACAGAAGGAATAGAAAACGGACCATGGAAAGACCTAATCTTCACAAGATTGATTATTTTCTAAGATATTATTTGTCCATCTGAGGTTAAAGCAGAAATGCCACTTTTTTAGTTCTTCATACGAGAATATGCATTTTCTGACTTCCATGTTTCAGGTTAATGCAAAGAAGCTCTAGCAGGGTTCGGCGGAACTACGAAGAAACAGCCGGCTTAACTAAGTCCCATGATAAGCAACGTTTGGAAACCCCATCAGCTGTGCAGGATACACTGATCCATGGCGAAGACTCATTTGGCATGCAGTGTGTTCCCCAAAGGAAGCTAAAAATGAGGATGTGCACTAACAGGTTAAGTGGAGCCTGTCAGCAACTCCAGTTCTGGAGTCCTATTTATCAAGATGGTAATTTTACAAGTTATAGAAATCGAAATAAAGTGAATGTTTAAGTTGAGATAGATAGATAGATAGATAGATAGATAGATAGATAGATAGATAGATAGATAGATAGACAGACAGACAGATACTGTAAATCAGTTTTCTGATGATATGTACTTTTGGTTTCCTCTCTTCATGCACTTCCGTTTCTGACTTTTGCTATATAAAGGGGTAGTGTTCAGCCCGAAACATTCTTTTTTGATCAAAACTTGAGATTCTAGTTTTTGCTAGCCCAGGGGTTGTAGGTGGGCCATTGGCCGGGCTGGGCTGTTTTGGGTGATTTGTGGGAAAATGCATCATTCATCTCTTCTACATCAAGTATCAAGGGAGCTCTGTTCTTCAACTCTCGAAATCTCAACTATCAACGTGGAGTATTATCTCAACCATCAACACGACATAAATAACCCAAGATAACTATGAAAAGCAGATCCCGAACTGGATTGGAGGTTTGAAAATGTAAACCCAAGATGGGGCCAACATTCAAGCCCAGGCCCATAACATTTAAAAAAAATCTAAACCCACATATTCTCTTATGTAATATAATAAAATTAATAATTAGAAAAAGTAATTATAAAATATCTGATAATACTTAATCGCAAACATTGTAAAAATTGACATTTTCTCAACCATATTTTCTACCTAAGATATCTGAGATGTCATTTAGTACAGTACACTCATATAGGTAAGTATGCACATATACTATATATTTAGTATAAATAGCAAACACAATAGAGAAATTGAGCTGGGCCGGCTTTTGACGGAATTACATAACCAAAGCCAAACTCATGTGTTGGTCTAGCTCAACAAGCCCAACCCAAAGTTCGATTAAAATTTCCTAAATCCAATCCCGTAAAATCTTGGGTTGGGTTAAGCGTGCCAGCTTGGGGCGGAGTTACATAACCTAACCCATGTATTCTGGCTCAATAAGCCCAAGTCGAAGTTCGGTTGAAATTTGCTAAATCCAAGCCTGTAAAGTCCCAGCATGGGATAGGCAGGCCTAATTATGGCAGGACTGGTTGTAGGTCTATGTTTATGTTTGTTACTAGTGACTAGCGCTGCCAATTAAATCGACCAAATCGTGAACCCGGACCGAACCGCGCTATTAGGCTCGGTTCGGTTCGGTTCGGTTCGGGTGTGTTGAGTTTTGACTTTAATCAAATATGGTAATTGCTTTGGGTCCAAGCCAATCAAAGCTATAAGGAAAGAACTGATTTGTCTCAAAGTCAAAGATTCTCTTAGGCTTGAGTCAAACAATTCGGCAGTGGGTTGGCTATATATAAATAGCCCATTTGTTTTGGTTTGTTAACAAGTCAGGAACAATCCAGTAAAAACACACGGGTGGCTTTCATAGCAGCGAGTTTTGAGAGTTTTTTTTTTTGTGTGTTTGTTCGGGATTGTAATCGGGTTCGGGTTTGTTTCTCTCAATAAAATCAGGTTCGGGTTGTGGAGTAGCTAGTATTCAAACTAGCGATCCACGTTAAAATTATTGTCTCTTGTTCTTTATATTTTGTTATCGTTCTTGCTTGATACCCGGATTCATCCGCTGCGTCAAAACAAACTGGTATCAGAGCCTGGTTCAGGTTAGGGTTTCAAGAAGAAACGATGTCGGGTACTATGAAGATCGAGAAGTTCAGTGGGAGAAACAGTTTCAGTCTGTGGCAGATCAAGATGAAGGCATTGTTGAAATGTGACGATCTTTGGCTGCCTCTGGCGTCCAACAAGGGCAACGTAGTCACAACCACATCGGCATATCTGAAGATGGAGGAGAAGGCGCATGCAACGATCATGTTGTGTCTGACGGACGACGTGATCATCGGTGTCGCAGATTAGGAGAAGGCGACTGCTTTGTGGGTCAAGCTGGAGGAGCTCTACATGAAGAAATCTGTGGCAAACAAGTTGATGCTCAAGCAACGGCTATTCGGGTTGCGAATGTCTGAAGGTACGCAAATTAGTGATCACTTAGATGTTCTAAACACTATTCTGCTTGAATTGCGTAATAGAGAGGAGAAAATAAGTGATGAGGATGCGGCCTTAATTCTATTGGTGTCGCTGCCTCCATCGTATGAGGGTTTCGTGCAATCTTTCATTGGTGGAAAAGATACGATAACCCTAGAAGAGGTTAGATCTGCTCTTCACACCAGGAGTCTGAGGAACAAGGCTGCAGGTCAGAGTTCAGGTGACCATTATGCGTCTGGTTTAATGGTCAAAGCAGGAAAATGTAAGGGATACAAGAGGTTTGCAGGATCCACCTTACCACAGCATGTATGTGCCTACTGCAAGGAGAAAGGTCGCTGGAAAAGGGAGTGTCCCAAGAAGAACCAAAAGAATCTGGTTCTAGGTGGAGGGACCTCCTCCGAGGACGACCTTCTTCTATGAGCCCCTTGGGGGCGATTCTGGGCTCCTGGCATGGAGCATATGGCGCGTGAGATTTCTGGCACCCGAATCGGGTTCTGGTTCTAGGCGCGAAAAGATTTCTGACGCGCACAAGAGTTTCGGGCGCATCTGAGGCATAAGGGGCGCATCTGGCATGACAATTTGTGGCACTCGTCGTCGGTGCATCTGGTCTGGGCGACATCTGGGCACTTATCATGGTGCACTGGTTCTGGCGCTGTCTGGAGCGCAGCGGGAATACATTCGGTCTTACTTTCTCAGTGAATGTATTCGAGTCTGGTTCTAGGTGGAGGCGTGCTCGTTTCAGATTCAGGGAGACGCATTTGTTTCAAGTTCGAGAGAAGCATCGGTTCTGGTACAGGGTTGCTAAGATGATTAAAGTCAAGATAGAGATTTGTTGAGTTTTGACTTTAATCAAATATGGTAATTGATTTGGGTCCAAGCCAATCAAAGTTATAAGGAAAGAACTGATTTGTTTCAAAGTCACAAAGATTCTCTTTGGCTTGAGACAAACAATTCGGCAGTGGGTTGGCTATATATATAAATAGCCACTTTGTTTTGGTTTCTTAACAAGTCGGGAACAATCCAGTAAGAACACACGGGTGACTTTCATAGCAGCGAGTTTTGATAGTTTTTTTTTTGTGTTTTTTCAGGATTGTAATCGGGTTCGGGTTTGTTTCTCTCAATAAAATCAGGTTCGGGTTGTGGAGTAGCTAGTATTCAAACTAGCGATCCACGTTAAAATTCTTGTCTCTCGTTCTTTATATTTTGTTATCGTTCTTGCTTGATACCCAGATTCATCCGCTGCGTCATAACAGGGTGGAATTTAGGTTCGGTTAAGGTTCAAAAAATTCTGAACCGTTTATATTAGGTTCGGTTAAGGTTCGGGCTTCGTCAAAACCGTTTAAACCGAATCGAACCGATTAAGCGTATTGTATTATTAAATATTAATATTATATGTATAATACATCATATGTTTATACTTTATACTTTATACTTTATACCGTTTTTGAAGGTGTTCTCATCTTGTTGGGAACCAAGTTGGTGGTATTTGATGATTTTGTTTATGGCAGTTTGTTCAATTAGTATTTAGTTGTGTAGGGTCTTTAGTCTGCTCAATTAGCTATTTAGCTGGATTGGATTTATATTTTGAACATTTTTTTGTTATTTAGGGTAAATTTTGATGTTTTTAAAATTTTCAGGACTAAACTGTCAATAAGTTAAATATTATCCGGTTAAATCGAACTGAAACCTATCCGTTAAAAAGATGAACCAAACCGACATGAACCGCTTCTAAAATGTTCGGTTTAGGTTCGGATTTCTGCCGAGCCGTAAATCTAGGTTTGGTTCGAATTTCGGTGCGAACCGGACCGAACCGAACCGATTACACCCCTACTAGTGACCCTACCGTGTTGACTTTTTTACGTCTTTTTCTTTTTGCGATTAACATCAGAAGAAAATTACACCATAAAATATAATATATTTTCGTAGTCAAATATTTCTTTTTGTGTATGTTCTTTTTGTTGTTTTGACTTCTCATCTCTATGTGTTGTGTTGTATCTACAGTGTTTCAGATCACATAAAGAACTACGAAGGAAAACAAATATGGAGAAAACTACTAATTTATTCATGTAATCAAACAATATATGTCGAATTAAAATAAATGCTATTAACCCGTTTAGCAAAATAATACAATTATCAAAGCATTTATTTTAACCTTTTATGTTACCTCCATGTGAAATTCTCCTACTAATTTTAGAAAAACTATAAATAATAAATTTTAACAAATGATTAGATAATTAGTCCTAATTATAATTAACAAATTTCTTGCCATTAGGTGGTGCACGCAAAACAATGAGGGTAATACACTGCATACGGACATCCTTCCGTTTAATATATTAACCATTAATTGAGGATCTACCCGTGTATGGTTATTTTGACATAGAGCTAGATGAAATGAATTGAGAAAGAGATTTATGTGACATATGGCATTTCTATTTCATTAAAAACTTACCTTGTTAATTTCCACCCACCATTTTAAAATTAACAAAGCAAAAGTTCGTGAGAAAAAATACCAACTTTGCTTAAGAGATAATATTCCATTTGAAGTAAGAATATGAACAACATATGCTCTGCAGTAATAACTTTTCTATTAATATGTTATGGAATATGTTATGGAAATAAATTAAATTTATATCTACATTTATGAAAAATAATTGTCAATCCAAATCTAAAATCTGATCATCAGTCATTAGATAACGATAGTTATTAAATTACCATGAAACCACGTACAACCTATTAACTTATCCACCCGAACCTCTGCGATAGACAACCAATCTGAAAGGTAATATTTCACCCGCTAGCACAACAAAAGGCTAAAAGATAGTGAAAATGAATTAGATCACCTAAATGCTTTTATATCTTAATTTATAATTGTTTAAGGTTATCTTTTGTCAGTGTCCAAACATAATCATGTCCAGTTCTATGTTTCTTCTTTTATTTCACTACTATGAATAGATAATTTTGTTATGTAATGTTTGATCAAACCGTAACAGCTCACCCTATAGAGAAAGGACAAATCAAATGCATAGATAATTGAACATGCAAAAAGGTACTTATTTGTAAAGGCAAAATGATAGATTTCTAACACATACCTACCCACATGTGCTAGATCTGAGAACCAACTGGTAGCAGGAGTAAGATGTGCAATATGTGACTTTATTGGAGTGATTTTGGCCGAGAAAATAAACAATTGTCGTATAATGGATCGATCTTGCCGCTTGAAGTGTTAACCTTGGGAGAAGACTTAAATTTGACGAGCTTTATGAGTTCAAATCATTGATTCCGGAATCGGATTCACTTGGTGAAACTGCAAAGAGAAGGTTGAATGAGAGAAGAAGAAGGGAAGATTGAGTACTTTTTGAAATGCAGTTTTAGATATATGTGTGCCAAAATGATGAACGATTTGACTCTATGAGATTGGAACACGCGATGCGTAAATATAATGATAGACCCCACTTATTTGCTAATATGTCCCCTCTAGTTTGAGCATAGTTGTACTTTCACTTGTTTCACTACTGAAGTGAAAGTACAACTATGCTCAAACATTGAGTGAAAGTACAACTATGCTCAAACTATTTGAGTGAAAGTACAACTAAGCTCAAACTAGAGGGGACATATTAGCAAACAAGTGGGGTGTACCATTATATTTACGTCTCATGTGTTCCAAGTCAAACTCTTTCATCATTTTAGCACAGTCATATATAGCCAAAACTGCTTTCGAAAAAGCATTTCATCTTCCCTTCTTCTTCTCTCCTTCAATTTGCAAATTCGCCTAGTACCAGATTCCAAAATCAGGTATCTGAGCCCATAAAACTCGTCAGATTTAAGTCTTCTCCCAAGGCTAACACTTCAAGTTGCAAGAACGATCGGTTATACAATAATTGTTTGTTTTCTCGAAGACAATCACTCCAATGACCTCACATATTGCACATCATGCTCCTGCTACCAGTTGGTTCTCAAATATGGCACATGGAGGTAGGTATGTGTTTGGAATCCATTGATTTGACTTTAGAGATAAGTACATTTCTGCGCGTTCAATTATTTATTCATTTGATTTGTCCTTCCTCTATAGCGTGAGTTGTTACGGTTTGATCAAATATTGCATAATAACAGTATTCATTCATGGTAGTAAAATAAAATGTCCCTAAAAAGGTAGTAAAATAAAGGGTCAAATTACTTATTCACCACTTCCAGTTTGTGGTAATAATCCACTTGCCACCCCCAGTTTCAAATTCTTCTTAGTACCACCTCCAGTTTATAAATGTTAACAATCGACAACTGGGTAGATTTTTCATCCAAAAAATTAACTTCGTCAAGGGTACAATTGTCCATGACATATATAAATATGAATATAAAAGAAAAATAAGAAAAACAAAAACAAAAATATGAAAAATAAGAACTGAGAAAAAGAACAACATGAGATGAAACTAAAAAAGAAAAAAAGAAAATTTGATGTTAAAAAAATAGAAATGTAC
Source organism: Linanthus parryae (assembly GCA_023055425.1). Taxonomy (NCBI): domain Eukaryota; kingdom Viridiplantae; phylum Streptophyta; class Magnoliopsida; order Ericales; family Polemoniaceae; genus Linanthus; species Linanthus parryae. The sequence continues at coordinate 133,878,202 of JALGPY010000001.1, forward strand.
AAGGAGATGAATGGAGGGCTCTCGATTATTTCTCAAAGCTATCTCGCTCGCCTCTCTCGACTTCTGCCTCTCACCCTCTCTCAGTAAGAAGGGTGGGTTCTTGTCGGGCTGCAACAAATCGAGAATTCCATGAGATATCGGAGAATAGACCTAGATAAGAAGCTTTCGGACATCAATCTAAGAAACCAGATCAGAAGAAGAGCATGAACGATCTGAAATCGACATAACCCAACCACGCCCCGAAATCGAATAGATCTGAAACGCTCTTTCTTCTTCATCTTCTCTCTCCTCTATGCCTTTCGAGCTTCTCGGCCTGGCAGAGAGCATGTGGGTTTGGGTTGGGGAATCAAATGGAATGGGGTTGGTGCTGGGTTTAGAATCGATGCTTGAATTCAAGATTTGGGTTGTTTGTGGGAGTTTCGTTTCAATTTCAAAACAATTGTTTCTTGATTATGGGTTGTTGTGGGTGTCTTGTTTTAGTTTCAATTTCTGGAATCTTCCCTTGGAAGAATTTTGTTTTAGATTCGATTCGATTGAGTTCGATTTGGTGACAAATGTGGGTATCGAAATTAAGAGTTTTGGGTGCAAGTATTAGTGGTTGTAGCGGGGTACTTTAGGCTGCGGCGGCATGGCCACCGGATTCTGGGCTTGGTTATGGCCTGGTTGCCGGATTCTGGGTTTAGGGCGGCAGCGTTGGTGGTGGTATGGTAGCGGAAGTAGTGTGTTCTTCATGTTCTTATTTTAGTGTTTAGACTAATTTACCCCAAAAAAATGTTAACTAACGGTAAAAATTGGACGGAAAGTATCCAAGTTGTTGATCGCTTGCAATTAAAAACTGGAGGTGGTAATAAGAGTGTTTTAAAACTGGGGGTGGCAAATGGATTATTAGTTCAAACTGGAAGTGGTTCATATGTAATTGACCCTAAAATAAAAGAAGAAACATAGAACTGGGCATGATTATGTTTTGGACACTGACAAAAGATAACCTTAAACAATGATAAATTAACATATAAAATAAAATCGATGAACTAATTCATCTTCACTATCTTTTAGCCTTTGTTGTGCTGACTGGGTAAAATATCATTATCTTTTATATTTTTTGTTGTCTCCCTCTATTAGAGGTTTCAAGTAGATAAGTATCGTTATTTGATGACAGATTACCAGATTTTAGATTTGGATTGACAATTATTTTCCATAAATGTAAATATATATATTTAATTTATTTATATAACATATTAATAGAAAATTTATCATTGCGGAGCATATGTGTATTCATATTCTTAATTCAAATGGAATATTATATCTTAAACAAATTTGGTATTTTTTTTCTCATAAACTTTTCCTTTGGTTAACTTTAAAACGGTTGATCAATTAACAAGGTAAGTATTTTTTTTTTTTTGAGAGAGAGAACAAGGTAAGTTTAATGAAAGAGAAATGTCATATGCCACATAAATCTCTTTACCAATTCATTTCACCTAGTTTTGTGTCAATTAAACTTAGCATGTATATATCCTCAATTAATGGTTAATATATTAAACTGATGGATGCATGTATGCTCATTGTTTTTAGTTCACCGTTGACAAGAATTTTGTTATTATAATTATCTAGTCATTTGTTAGAATTATTTGTTTCTAGTTTTTCTAAAATTAATAGAAGAATTCCACAGGGAGGTAACATAAAATGGTGAAATATATGATGTGATATATGTATTATTTTTTTTCTAAAAGAGTTAAAAGCATTTATTTTAATTCGACACATATATAGTGAAGAGAATATTGTTTGATTACACGAATAAATTAGTCGATTTATCCATATTTGTCTCCTTTCTTAGATCTTTGTGTGCTCTGAATTCTAAAACACTATAGTAGATACTAGATGAAAAGGCTAACAACAAAAAGAACATATACCACATAATCTTAATGTAGAGGTACTCTTGTATCAAAATGTAGGATATGCTATATTCAGCTCCAACGTATAACTTCACACAAGTTTCCTTCAATTTCAAAAGGTCTGATAACATAAAGACACATGCTGATAGAGGGAGATAGAAACCTAATGTCTATGACCAAAATCCAAACACAAAGAGCTTAAAGAACATAAAGATTGTTTATTTACGCACAAATGAACTGATAAACAAAGAAAAACTTACACATCACCGTGACTTCTCAAATTGTTGATCACGACGACATTCCATTGTCGAAGCGCTGCAAAACTAATCCCCACCCAATTCGACCTCGTCTGCTGCAAGTAGAAAGAAATATCATTGCAGACTGAAGAATAAAGATAACGAAATATACATCAACAATTTAGAGTAATTGCGATCATGTGTCTACATTGGAAAATTACATAAATGAATACTGACCAATTCAATCTTATTCTTGGCAGCAGCAGCTTCATTTCTTAAGATCTTACGATCTTGGTTTCTTGTAGAGGAACATCTGGAGCTACTAGTCATGAACGTGAAAATAAAAAAATTACATACACCCAAGCTATATTTCAAATCTAAATAAAGATAAAAGCACTCAAGCATAAAGGAACAAAAATAAAACAAGTCAACGAGCATGAAACTCACGATGGATAACAGAGGTCACGTGTAATTTCTAAAAAGAGGTTTTCTTCATTTCAAAAAAGAGGGCCTGATACCCTCAAAGGAGGCTTCATTAATGCCTACAAAATATTTAAACCTAAAAATTATATGGGTGAAAGATAGTTTCCACCCCTGACAATTAGATTAAATACATCTCGCTATCCAGATATTTGAACAAAGACAGTCTTCACCTTTTTTGGATAGAGCTAATGGTTGACTAATATTTCCGGCAAAAAGACTATTTTACCCTTGAAATGTTATAAAATTACCCCGATATTTATCCTGACCTCTCTCATTCCCTCTCTCTCTTCCCCTCTTTCTCACTTCCATTCTTGTAGTGAACACTGAACACAGTAGCCAACCACAAAAGGCAAAGTACTAGAGATCCTTCTAATCTCAACCCACCCTAACTCTAAGCAACTCCCTCATCTCCCTATGCTTCCCCTCACGAGTTCGCTGCATCCCATTCATCCTCCGTCTCGTACAAGGATTCCTACTCGCCGCCGACTCCTACACTGGTGATTAATCTTCCGACTCAGAGGAAATGGGATCCCCAGCGGTCTGGGTCACCGCCCCAGAAGGAAACAACCGCAATCACTACCATGGCGAACACCATCATCGAATTAGGTCAGATTCGAACTCATATGCATACTTGGGAAGATTTCATGATGGTAGTGTTTCTGATTTGAGATTCCAGTAGCTCCCTGATTCGGGGGTTTTTTATGATTGTTCCTGTCTTGATGTTAATGATGGGTTTTTTCATTATCATGTTGTAAATTATGAAACTATCCATGGTGTTGAATTAAAAATCCAACCAACACCCACAAACAAATACAATGTCTTTTGCAGACATGTCTTCTAATATCTGCTCCAACCCCGTTGATGTATCCAGCGAAGATGGTGCAGCTCAAGGGACACCGGTCTGTTGGCTGGATGAGGTCTTCCATTTATAATGCCATGCCTTTTGCTGGGTGGATAAGTCGGTGCCATTCATGAAGGATTTCTATCCTAAGCATGGTTGAATGGTGCTGGTAGTGATCTTGGTGGAGACTTGGTGGTAGTGTTTTTTTTTTCTTTCTTATTCTTTTGGTCGCTTTGGTTGGTTATTTTTCAATCTCTAAGTGGGTGCCGACCAGTTTCTTTTACTAATGAAGTCAAGAATTGGGAAGGAATGAGTTCTCATTGGCATGGTAGTATGAATAATCATTCAGTAGTGCATGAAAGGGCTTAAACTCCGAGTTCACTTGTAATTCAAATTTTCTGGTATTTTGTTAGCTTACTTCAATTTTGTTAATATGTATGTTTGTGAACAACTAAGAGCTAGTTTGAATTTTAGATATAATCATGTTGTAGATGATGGTGAAAAATTGCTAAGTTGCTTGATGGTCCTGGTGTTCTTGATGATAAACATGGGAAAAAAAGTGCATAAAAATACACCGGGGCAATATGGTCCTAAAAAGTTCAATCACCCACTTTTCTAATGGAACATAACATAGGGGTGGTCTCTGTCCAAGGAATATTCCATTACAGGGTAGACAAGTGTTTTATGTTCAAATTTCAAGATAGCGGGATGTATTTAATCCAAATGTCTGGGGAGGTAACTGTCTTTTACCCAAATTAGATTCGTTGAACTTGCAATATTTCAAATTACTGACTGATTGATAAAAGAATATGATAATAAGGAAATCAAATAAGAACCAGCTCACGTCTAACAAACTCACTCTGTGATCTATATCAGTTCACTATATTCAATTCCAAGATAGTGATATGTTATATTCAGCTCCAAAATTACAGAGGTCACATAATATAGATATGTGGTATATTCAATTCCAAAATATTAACTTTAGATATTATCTTCAATGCCAACAAAATAGTTAAAACTGGAAATTAAATTACAAACTTGATGCCAATTATGCTATTTTGTTACTACATGTCTCATCACGTTCATCGGTGATTTGATTAGCAAAGCGACGTAAGAATTCGATAATCTTTGGACGTTGTTGTAGTGTAAATTTTACTCTACAACACCATGAAATAAAATATCAAAAAAATACACCGTTTTGTTATCCAATAAATTGGGTTAAACTGACCCGGTTACGGGTTCAAAAAAAGGTCAAACAAAAGAAAAACCAGGTGGGACTGAGGTACCAAATAGGAAATAGTGACTCCGACAAAAAAGCTGTCATAGGATTTGCTACAGCAAAAGATTGTTTCATATACCAAAAAATCCGCATAAACTTCAAAAGATGATATACATAACCACCTAAGACCTCATCAGAAGCAAGTGGATATGTTTATGATGTTTCATAATGAGATTTAGAACATGTGAATATTAATAAAGTACCATATATACTGTTGAGCTAATGCCATCAAAATACCATAAACAATAGTGAAACTTGCTTGATCCAAAATGTCAGAGCACACATATGTAATTCCCAAAAAAAGTTGCCCACCTGAAATGGTCGTAGGAAAACAATGGAGCTAGGACTAAGAATAGTATTAAACATATAGTGGGATGCATAGATAACATACCCAAATTATTCATCAATTACAATAGAGCTAGGACTATCCAAGTCTGCAATAAAATTAAGGAACATTATCAGTATCCAGGCAACCAAAAAGAATATAAACTATTAAGAATTAATGTGAATAATCAAAACAAGTAAGAACTGATGTGAATACCTAAACCAGGTTCATACTCTTCAATGCCATGAAATCAAGTGACCCGCGTAGATCGATTTATTCCAACCCTGTCTTCAACCAGTTCTTATCACAAAGAAGAGCTTCTACCATTTTTAGTGATAGAGAGCTCTTGAATGCATCAAATATCCGCCCTCTTGTGCTAAGGCATAATCAGAAGCTACAGTGGAGATCAGAATAGCTAAAACTTCCTTGGAAAGTTTAGAGAGAATCGGATGCTTAAATTCATTAACCTTCCACCAGCTGAGGATGCCAAAAGAATCTCAACCAGGTTCACAAATTTCTTTTAAGCACTTTCCCAATTCAGATTTGGTTTCCATGCACTCTTCATCCTCCATTTGTTTCACAGACTTGGGGTGCAAATTGGAACCAAATTTCTTGTTCAGAACACTAAACAGTTTGACTAGAACTATAGGTACTAGTCTCACGTTTGACAAAAGAATCAAACAATCTGACCGAAGAATTCTCAACTCTCTTTGTCATATCAAGTGCCTTAGCACTATCGTGATCTCGTCAAGATAAAACTTCACATATCTCAGTTTGTCACGAGGATCTATGACAACAGCAATATAAATAAATAACTTGATATTACTGAGATTATCCCAATACTTATCGAACTTCTTCATCATTCTCGCAGTCATTTCCTTCAAAGAAATATCATCAGTTTCTGTCATTTCTAATAAAGTGGACCGGATTCCTCAATCTCAATGAAGAACTTGTTTGATGTCACATAGGATGAACCAGAAACCGCAAGGTTGCAGGATAAGAAACTTCCATGTATTGATTAAAGAACATTGCTCTTTTACAATTATCCATTCAAGGAGTACCTAGTATCTTGTTACCCTTCCCTCTTGCCTTCGTAACAACAATTTTCTCATTTGCTTCGATTTTGAAGTCCAAGGAGTACTAAGGATCATCCTTCTCAAGTCCTTCACGGAATTTTCACCAACTTCAAGCATCATATAGGTTGAATTTCGCCTTGTTTCTATGTCTAAACATAGGAAGTTTTTTACTTTGGATATTTTCTTCTTGCACACATTTCTTAAAAAAATTCAACCTACTCGGGGAAGACTAACGGACATCATTCCTAATCTTTATAACTGTATCTTCAATTTCATCTACACCATTTTCCACAACTAAGTTAAGAATATGAGTACGTTACCCTTCCAATCTTTAGTTCTCCTTTTCAGGCAACGAATCGCTCCATCATTGGAGTTGGCATTGTAAATAGTAACGGTGACTAATTTTCCTATACCCCATTCTCTTAAGCAAGCCTCAAGAACCTTACCGATAGTCTCGCCTTTGTGAATAGAGACTTGGCAAAATCTCAACCTCAAGATCCGTAGAAGAGATGAATGGGACGTCTTACCATAAATCACTCCAAATAAAAAGAAAAGTGTCCGGCCCAGCCCAGCCACAACCCGCCTACAATTCAAGGCTGGAAAAAAAATTAGAATATCAAGTTTTAGTTCAACAGACAATGAATGCTTCAGTCTGGACACAACTCCTTCATATAGCTAAAATTCAAAAACCAAAAAAAAATCAATTTAATCGTAATATTGGTTGATTGCTAACTATGATCTATCTATCTATATGTGGTTTAATTTGGGGAACATGGGCTTCTAACTTGTAAAAACATTCACCAATTCAGAACATGAGCTACTCCCGAAAACTAGACTTGTTAGTGCAACAAACAAATCTTCATCACACGTCAATGGCGAGAGCTTCCTTCGCATCATCATTTTCCCCTTCGATTGGGAACACAGTGCACACCAAATTAGTCTTCATCCCTTTCATCATGTCTTTACCATGGTTCAGTGTATCATGCTCAGCTTATGTGCTTTCCAACCGTTGGTTATCAAGGCTTTTAGTTAAGCCGGTTGTTTCAGAGTAGCTCCGCCCAACCCTGCTAGAACTTTCGGCATTAACCTGAAACATACAAGTTAGAAAATGCATTTTCTCAAATCAAGAACTACAAAATTTATCTTTCCGATTTAACCTCATATAGAAACATAATAGTATCTTAGAAAATATTCAATCTTGTGAAGATTACATATTTTTCATCATAACATCGGTTCACCACTTAATATATAGATAGTTGAAATACCATTCTGAAGTATGTGCATTAGTTCCAAAATTAGTAATCATACCTTCTTATTGCAGCAAGATCTGAGATCTACGTGATTTATGTTGCACGTGTTGATAATAACTTGACTCCATTGCTGGCAGTTTCTTCTCTTCCTTCTTATCGCTTCTCTATCCGCTGTCAGTGAATCAGTTTCACAAGCCCTTGCAAAAATATTTAAGTTGTTATAGCTTCCTGGACTCCCTTCATTGCTTCGATTATGTATAGATATAAAAATCAAAGGAATGAAGTGAGGCTAGGAAGCTCTGACAACTTAAATATTTGTGATTGTGCTTGTGAAACTCGTTGGCGGAAAGCGGATGGAGAAACGATAAGAAGGAAGAGACGGAACTATCAGCAAGGGAGTTAAATTATTATTAACCCGAGCCACAAAAATCATGTTGATATCAGATCTTGCTTCAATAAGAATGTATGTTTTCTATTTTGTAACTAATGTTATTATGAACAATGTATATATTAAGTGGTGAACCGATGTTATAATGAAAGACATGTAATCTTCACAAGAACGATTTTTTTCTAAGATATTATCAGGTATTTATTTGAGGTTAAATTGGAAATGCCAGTTTTTTAATTCGTCATTCGACAAAATGTATTTTCCAACATCTATGTTTCAGGCTAATGCAGAAAGCTCTAGCAGGGTTGGGAGGAACTACTCAGAAACAGTCGGCTTAACTAACTCGCATGATAAGAAACGGCTGGAAACTGCATCAGCTGAGCAGCATACACTGAACCATGGTAAAGACATGATGACAGGGATGAAGACTCATTTGGTGGGCACTGTGTTCCCCAATGGAAGCTGAAAATGAGGATGTGAAGGAAGCTCTCGCCGTTGACGTGGGATGAAGATTTGTTTGGTTCACTAACAAGCCTGGTTTCTGGTGAGCAACGCCAGTTCTGAATTTGGTGAAGAATTTTACAAGTTATAGTTAGCAGCATGTGTTTCCCAAAGTGAACCACAATCATGTTAGATTTTCGGTTGAGAATACTAGATAGATCATAGTTATCATTCAATTAGTTTTATGATTATATTGACATTGTTTCCATTCTGAATTTCAGCTATATGGAGTTGTGTTCAGTCCAAAATACTCATCGTCTATTGAACTTAAACTTGATATTCTTGTTTTTCCCACCCTTGAGTTGTAGACGAGCCATGGGCCGATATGGGCTGAGTCAGACACTTTTATTTTTATTTTAGGTTATTCGTTGGAAAGGTCCCATTTGTTTCTTCTACTCTTACGTATCATTAAACTATGGAAGTCAGTTTATGAACTCTTAAAATCTCAACTATCAACATGGGGAATTCAATCGTGCTTTCATAGTATTATCTATACCTTCAACACGTCCCAAATAATCCAATACTATGAAAACCACAATCGAACTGAACCCGATTGGGCCAACATTCAAGCTCAGACCCATAACATTTTGAAGAAAAAACATCATACCCCAACACAACGTTGAATGCATATATTCTATTTATCTGAAATAATAAAAGTATAATTATAAAAATTAATTATAAAATATTTGATAATACTTTATGTACAATTGTATTTAAATTAGATAAAATTTGATATTTTCTCAACCATATTTTATACGTCCTCTTTACATAACATATTTAAGTAGTCACTGAATGAGTACACTCATATATGTAAGTATATATGAGTACATATTTTAGTGTAATCACAATAGAGAGTTTGAGTCGGTCCGGCTAAGGGCGGAATTACATAACTCAATCCAAACCATGTGTTGGTCTAGCTCAAGAAGCACTAGTCCAAATCCGGTTATGATAAATCCAAGCCAATAAAAGCTCGGATTTAGTTAGTGGGCCAACTTGGGACAGAGTTACAACATGGGTCTAAACCATGTGTTGATCCGGCTCGACAAACCAAAATATGGTTGAAATTTTCTAAATTCAAGCCCGTAAAATTCCGAATTGGGTTAGTCGAGCCTAGTTATGGCAGGCCTACTTAAATGTATGTGCTTTGGTCTATCGCTAGTGATCCTATTGTGTTGGATTTTTTTACGTCTTTTTCTGTAATTAACAACCGAAGAAAATTACACCACACATTTTAGGTTTTTCGTAATCACATAATTTTTTTATGCTCGTTTCTTTTGTTGAGTTGAAGTTTCATCCCTCCAGTGTTCTGAATCACATACAGAACTATGAAACGAAACAAATATGGAGAAAATGATCATGTTATTCATGTAATTAAAGAAGATTCTCTTCACTATTTATGTGTTAAATTAAAATACGTGCTATTAACTCTTTTAGCAAAAAATTACATATGCCGCATCGCCTTTATTTTCCTCTTTTATGTTACCTCCATGTGGAATTCTCCCATTAATTTTAGAAAAATAGAAACAAATAATTATAACAAATGACTAGATAATTATAATTAACAAAATTCTTGCCAATATGGGGTGAACTAAAAACAATGAACGGTGATATATTGTATATTTTCACGCATATGTTTAATACATTAACCATTAGTTGAGCATCTACACATGTAAAGTTTAATTTGACACGAAATGGGAAAGAGATTTATGTGACATATGTCACTTCTCTTTCATTAAAACTTACCTTGTTAATTTTTATTCGCAGTTTTAAAATTAACAAAGTGAAAGTTCGTGAGAAAAAAAAATCTCAATTTCTTTAGGAGATAATATTCCATTTTCTCTCAAATAAATTATATTCCATTTCAATTAAGAATATGAATATATATGCTCTAACATAATAACTTTCCTATTAAAATGCTTATGTTATAGAAATAAATTGGTGTTATATGTGCATTTACGTAAAATAATTGTAGGTGGAAAGTTATTGGATAACTATATTTATTTAACCATTGCCAATTTGTAGAAGTATGAACAGAGGGCTCCCAACAAGAATCAATCTGAGAAGAAGAGGAATAGACTTACCAGTTTCTTGGTCGTTTTGAGGTGAAGAAGAAGAGACCGAGACTCATCCGTTCCGGCGATGTAGATTCTCGAAGTACGTCTGGAAAGGGCTCCTACAGCATCCGACATGCGATTACTCAACGGTCTCTTTCACGTAATGGATCCCGACGACCTTCAAATCTCTGCAAAAAGATGAAATAATCAATATGTTTGAGAATTTCTTCGATTTGGTACAACAAAAATCAGATCGTCCACACAAAACAAGGAAATAGTAAAATTTGTTGATGTAAGAGGTAAAATCAAACTTATCTTTATGGATCTGAACATGCATGTGAGGGATAAGTCTGAACCGGCTCAGATCCATCCAGATCCGGCAAAATCTTAGTCAAAGCCTCCTCCAAACTGTCTCAATATCAACACAGATGCAAGCTGGAACGAGGAGCTGCAACTAGACAGCGCTGGAGTGGTCGTTCGTGACGAAAATGGCCTCGCCATCACCGGTAAGGGGGTTAAATTTCCTTTTGGATCGTCTGCTGAAGATGCAGAAGCTCAGGCGATTTTCGAAGGAGTAAAAATGGCGAAGAGATGGAGATTTTTCCGGTGATTTTTTAGTGCGATTCAAAGTATCACATTTCTCTCTAGAACCGTTTGAGAGAAAGAGAGAGATATTTTACTTATCTTCAATGAGGAAAGTGAAACGATTGTGGAAGACGCCTCAGATAACCAGAGGACTCTCTTCCGTTGCTCAAAACTTCTCAAGAATTCTACGCACTACGTGGCCACATTTACTCCACGCAGTTGTAATATTGTAGCCCACTTGGTGGCCCAAAAATTTATCCAAAGTGGGTTTTCGTTTTCGTGGTAGTGGAATGATACGCACTGGATCACAAATGTAATCGAGAGTCATATGTTGGGCCATGACTCGGTTTGCTGAATATAATCATTCCCTCAAAAAAGAATCATTACCGTGAAACGAAGTACGACATGAACTTATCAACCCTCTCCTCAAAAAAACAAAATAAACTTATCAACCTGAAACCTCTAGTAAAGGTAATGATATTTTACCCAACTAGCACGACAAATAGCTGAAATATAGTGAAAGGAATTAATTCACATAGTTTTTTTTATAAATTATTTTGTCGTGAACCGGGTCTGAACCAGGGACGTCATGCAGGGTCTTCCAACGCTCAACCACTTGAGCTACCACCTTAGTTGGCAAATAGTTGCTTTTATATCTTAATTATCATGATTTAACTTTATCTTTTGTCAGTTTCCAAATATAATCAGGCCCAGTTCCATTTTATTCTTTTATTTTGCTACTTTGAATGTACGTTTTCGTTCTGCAATATTTAATCGTGCCGCAACACCTCACGCTATAGGGGAAGGGAAACCAAATGCACATATAGTTAAACATTCATAAATGTACTTATCTCTAAAGGAAAATTGATGGATTCTCAACACGGACCTACCTCTATGTGCTAGTTCTTAAGAATAACTAGTAGCAGGAGCAGGATGTGCTATTTGTGACGTCATTGGAGTGTTTGTGGTCGAAAAGAAAACAACTATCATATAACATATTGTCTTACCGCTTGAAGTGCTAGCATTTGGAAAAGACTTCAATCTGACAATTCTTATGGGCTCATACTCTAATTCTGCATTCTGGTTCAACCGGTGAAATTGTAGATAGAAAATTGAATGAGATAAGAAGAAGGGAAGATGGAGTAATTTTTAATACGGAATTTTGGCTATATGAATGTGCTAAAATGATGAACCGGTTTTACTCGGTGAGATTGGAACACGTGAGGCATAAGTATAATTATAGGCCCCACTTATTTGCTGGTGGAACCCTCTAGTTTGATCACAATTTTATTTTCACTCAAAATTTTGATTCGGCTTCATTTTTGTAGTGGACTATGATCCATCGCGCCAAGAAGCCCATTCATTAAATCAATCTCTCTCTCCATATATGTGTGTGTGTGTGTGTGTGTGTGTGTGTGTGAGACTAAACGGAAAAAACATTCTATTTTAACACTTCGTAAGACCTTGTTTATGATTAATATGTGACAATAAGATATTGTCTCTCTTTTGTAAAATCATCCAAAACATGAGTTTTCTTTACACGATTATAATAATGACTGTATCACTCAATTCTTTTTTGTTTCCGGAAAATTATACGTGCTTATAAAGTTGAAGAAAGTTTCTTAGACAAAAGAAAAGAAATGATGCTCGATCTTTTTTCCTCAAGAAAAGGAACGGGAATAATCTTTGAGACCCCACAAGTGAAGTAGTTCAAACTTTCATATTATCACACAAAGCACACATAGTATAGAGAACTCGTTGCTAGTCTCAAAGGAATTAACTGGGGGAAATCATGTGTTGACTGTATCACTCAAGATTATAATAATTAATAATATTGACTGTATCGTTAAAATTGAGTTTATCTGTTGCAAAACGCCAAACAAATATGAACAGAGTTAGGTGCAGGCAAATTATTCAATTACGCTAAAAAAGATTCAGCTTCTGGTGTGAAGACGTAGTGAAAATTCTTGACAACACATAAAAGATCTTTGAACTATGCTATTATGGAAGATGTGAATCACCACTGCAACACCCCATAAATTCCAACACCGGGAAATTACGGGAAGTTTCACTCCGCCACCCAAATCTCTCTCGAAATGTAAGGAGATTTGGAAACCATAAAACCGAAATTTTGACAGAACTTTATTAAAATGATAGAATACTACTACTATTACAAAAAAATAACAATTCGCAAGTCTAAGTGATTTATTGTCTGAAGGCCAACGTCTAACTTTCGCGTTGTCTCTTAGAACGAGCATAAGTGTGCGCGTTCACAACCGAGCCTGCACTACATGTGGTGGTTTTGAAATAGCAAAAACAGGCAACCCTATACGAAGATTATCAATAAAAACTGAGTAAATACATACTACAAATTCTTCCCACATGATAACTTCCTATGCCAAGCATCAACTTGATGGTTCTGGGCATCACATGTTCAATTTCATTCACAACTCCATTGGCTATAAGCAGATTAAAATGGCTCATGAGGACGCACAAAAAGAATGTATTCATCACTCGCAAGGGTGTATTCCACTACACGGTCATGCCATTCGGCCTGAAGAATGAAGGAGCAACTTCCTAGAGAGCCATTATGGCCCAGTTCCATGACATGATGCCCAAAGAAGTAGAAATTCTATGTGAACGATCAGGTAGTCAAATATGAGAAAAAGAGATATCACATCAAAGATCTGTGAAGGGTCTTGGAAAGATGGAAGACGTTTTAGCTAAAAATGAACCCCATGAAATGTGCGTTCAGAGTCACATCGAGTAAATTTGTGGGCTGCTAATACACAAACACAAGATTGAACCTGAAACAAACTCAAAAACCTACGGTTCCATGCTAGTATAACTTAACGATGTCAGAAAGAAATTATTACAAAAGTAAAGGAGAAACCCTCCTTACATTATTAACAAAATGATAACTATTGTCTAAACTAAGAAACTAAAACTAAAAATGTTGTTTACTAGAAATGATCCAAAACTCCAGCTCGTGCGCGCGTTTCCCCTATCTTATTCTTGACCTGCGGGTTTTAAAATAGCGATAGCCAACCGCGGAAAATTTTAATCAGTAAAACTAAGTAAGATATACCACAATAAGTAAAACGTTTTGGCTAATACAAGTAAACCAGAGATAACGGAAGTGACACAAGAGAGCAATAACCAATAAGGACTCCACATTTTAAGTATTTAATTGAGTTGAGGTTATTAGAGTCAAGCGGTTACGGATGCCCACAGAGAAGTCACGATGCAATATAATATCACAATTAAGGTGCCTCTTGGGATATCATAAATCATCCCAATTCACCCAGAGCATTTGTAGGTAGCCCGACACTACCCCGCTCAACCACATAGCTAAAACACCTTAAGTGTCGACACCCATATACAGTTGTGACCCATATAGCTTTCACAATTTTAAGACACGTATATGGTAGGGTATGAAACCCAAGGAGGATCGTCTCACGTGCGCCTCCGGCCGCAACCTTCACATACATCCTTTGTACACCATCCCGTTTCATTTATCGTTCATTAACGTTTCATATGATCATTCTAAGAACCATTGGTAGGGAATTTCCACATGTAACCACAACATTTTCAAAAGAGGACTTGCAAGAGAGATTCAATACTTATAAAATTATCCAGTAACACACTTATAGCAGTTCATGAATATTTTGAAATATAACACGCGCCAAAGCACATTTTGGCAGTTCAAAGTATCGTGCATATAGCTTACTTGGATTGAAGAGAGTTCCACACACAAGCAAGCACGGAAACTAGTATTAGTAGGGGTCCTCGATGAATTCGCCTCCTACAGACTCTTTTTTTAGGGAAAATAATTTCATTAACCTTGGTAGTCACACCCTGAATATCATCGTTCATAACATTTTCAGCCAACGCAGGGGTAATTGAATAAAAAGACATATCATCTTCTAGGTAACCTTTTTGTGCAAAAAGGTGAGCGAGCTCGTTCCATGTCCTTCCCACAGAGGCGATTGAGTACTCTTTTAAATTGGAAAGCATCCCTTTGCTGGCAGCAAGTGTTTCGCTCATCTCTGTCAGGGGAGTTGAAGCTAGCATTTTTCCGTTTGCGCCATCACGTCGTCTCAATTTGGATCTTGTTGAGCTGTAACTCACTGGCAAATTGTAAACCTTATTCTATAGCCACCAACTCCGCGATTAAAGGTGATCTAAGTCGAGGGAATCGGAGGTGTCTTCCTGCAATAAATCCCCCGTGCTTATCCCGTAAAACTGATCCCAGCTCCGTCGCAACGCCACCCTCCCTCCAAGAAGCGTCACAATTGAGTTTTATGAAATATGAGCTAGGTTTCGACCACTTAGATGATGCAATGTGATAATCAGTAGCTTCATTTCTAAGAAAACCTCGCAAACCAGCTTCTTTATACCAGTTTACATAGTCACACCCAAGTGTGGTGGTTTCCTTTGTACTCTTTTTAATTCCCTCAAACAGTTGTAGATTTCTTCCACGCCAAATTGCCTAAATAGTCGCAACAAAGAACTCACATATTTCTGGATTCTGAGTAGAAAGGATTTGAAGGATCCAATCACGCTGACCTTCGGTATAAGTATATAGAAATTCCTCGCCCATAGCTGCACTCCAAATTCGACGGGCAAACTGACACCCAAAAAATAAATGCTCCTCTGTTTCGACGTCCTGTCCACATAACCCACATCAAACTGGAACTTCTAAACCTCTTTCCCATAGACTTGTTGCAACAGGTAGTGAAGAATGCCATAACCGCCATGTTGGAAAAACCAAATTCTTGGGAATTTTCAGCTTCCAAAGTCTTTGGATCCAACTTCTGTTTACGTGGTCGGCTGAAGTCAAGGGTTCCTCATATGAAATGATCGGTTGGGCTTGATATCCCGTGGATACGGAATATATTCCATCATCAGAGTGTTGCCATGAAAAGGTGTCCACGCTACCGGTGTGAATTAGAATCGTGCGAACAACTTCGACGTCAACCGGTAGAAGAAGTGCAGAGAGCCTTTGTTCATCCCACTGCCCAGTAATAGGATCTAACAGAGTTTTGACTTTGACATTTTCCTGGCATACCGGGCAGTTTGTAATAAGCCTGTGATTGCTAATACTAGGAAGCCATCAGTCTTTAAAAATCTTCACTACATTCCCATCTCCAATACTCCAAATCAATCATGTCTTGAGAAGGTCACGACCCGCTAAAATACTACGAAAAATATATGAGATGCCCAATATGAATGCAAGTGCAACCCCCAAATTATCCCCCAGCACAAAATATATTTTACTAGCTATAAACCGAGAATTTAGAAATTATATTTAATAGGAGAATGGTGGTTTCTAATATAAATAAGAATTGAAATAAATAAACTTTATTTAATAATTACAAAGTATTTATTTTTTTTACAAATGTAGATTTATATAAATAGTAGATAACTATTCTAATTAAATATTAAGTTGTTAAAAGGGTACATTTTCATTAAAAGCTAAAAGCCCAACCATCTTTATTATAAAAGTTATATTAATGAAAACAATGTTATCTAGTGACTAGTGATAATGACTCACTTTTCGATGTACATCCAACAAGGATAATTAGTTGTTAGGAAGACATAATATAAATACTATACTTGTATTCTAAAATACTAACTCAACAATTATAAAGTTTTATTTATTTTCATATACTAGTTTATCAGATTTAATTTAAAAGTACACTAGTTATTATGAACAAGAATACAACGTACATATATTACCCCCTACAATAACATGCTTTTGTAAACGACAAGACTACTCTGTCAGATTCTGAATATACAAAACTTCCCCCACAAGTTTCATATCATACAAAATCTACCCCTACAATTTACAACAATAACCATTTCAGTTTCTTCTCCACCTAACCCACTGTAACATTACAAGAGCCCAAACACACAAAGTATCCAATTTAAATGCTAGTACTAATCTCTAGATACAAGAGTGGAATAGCTGGTGGATTTGAAATGCAAGGAATAAAAAAACTGAAAGGGGTTTGGGTTTACCGATTGGGAAATGGCAGAGACGAAGAGGGGCGGCGATTTGAGGGGACCACTGTTGCTGCTCCTGCTACGGGACTGCCTTGCCGGAGAGAGGGGACGTCAGAGAGAGAGAGGCAAACGGCGAACGAGGCAGAGGTGCGGCGTCGGGTTCGTCGGGTCCGACACTTCGAGGACGAACTCACTGCTGTTGCAGCTTGTTCGACAGTGGCTGGATTCGTCGGATTAACGACAGAGATGGCGGTGGTTTCATCGGAAACAATGGAGGGAGCGGTGTTACAACTTCGGCCAAAAACATGAGTAATTATTGCTTGCTCCAAGATCAAATATGACATGGTGCTCTAATCAATACATCACAGGACACGTCATGAACACATAGGAAATCCACCTTCTTTTGTCTGCCACTCATTCTCTTTCATCCTGACGTGTCCTGTGATGTATGGTTAAAGCAAATCCACATCCTCTAAGATAAAACAAAAATTTCTCCAAAAATATAGCAATGGTTGTGGTGGTGTTCTCTCGAAAATGCTGAGAAAGTGAGGTGGGTTTGTGAGGAGAGAAAGTGACGAGGAAGAGAAGATATACAGGGGTTGTTGGGTTTTGATTAAGGGTGAGTTTGAATTTTGATTTGGGTGAGAAACAATCTGATTTTCAGATTGTTCTGTTGAGATTTTTGGGTTATCCTCATGCTGTTGCCCATGAGGTGTGAGTTAGAGATGAGTGAAAATGATATGGTGCAGTGGGTGCACCAACATGAGTCAAACTTTAAGAAAATGCACTAGAGACCCTCAAACTTCAGGAAATATAGAATTAACTTAGGAAAAATAATAATAACACCCCTAACACTTAATGAAATAACACTAATAACTCTATACAAAAATAGGGGTATTACAGAACCAGACCCTGCCAAGGTCTTTGCAATTGAGAGCTTGCCGATCACGGAGTCGTAGATAGATCTCAAAAGCTTCTAAGGAAAGTTATCCTATTTGTGGCGATTCATACATGTTGTGGTTGTTTTTTTTACATCGTTCAATGGTTTACTAAAAAAAGGACCAGTCTTTCAATGGACGCATAAGCACCAGAAAATTGTTGAAAAACTGAAACCATTTATAATGAGAAATTTTTGTTTGTTCTAAGAGCAAATGACGTGAATTTTCTCTAACCACAAAGCACATGACACGTCATGAGGAAAGATAATTAGTGACAGACAAAAGAAAGTGGATTCCTACATGTTCGTGATGTGTCCTGTGATGTATAGCTTAGAATACCATGTCATATTTGCTCTTGGAGCAAGCAATAATTACTCCTTTCTAACACCATCATGGTCACCCCCCAGGTCTATGGGAGCCTTACTCGCGCAAGAAGTAGACGAATAAGAGTGACCAATCTTCTACATCTCGAGGGTAGTTCAAGGAAAGAAACAAGATATTTCTCATTTGAAATGCATTGTCTAGCATTAGTGTTCGCATTTCAGAAGTTGAAACACTATTTTCTCCCATATGGTGACGGTAATGACCGAGAATGACCCCGTTCATTACCTCCTGGTGCACCCAATCCCAGTGGAAGACTTGCGAAGTAGTTGTTGATGCTCTTCGTATACGTCATCACATGCCCCCGGCCCAATCTCTTGAAACGCAGCCAGTCGCTGACCTTCTAGCGCAGTTCCTAGACGGGTGAGCCTGAACCCGAGGAGAACCCAAGAGACATGGAGATCTACCAAATTGAAGGAAGATGTTCCCTTCACTTCGATTAATCTTCCAACAAGAAACGGGGGAGGTGCAGGAATCGTATTAACTTTGCCATATGGGGAGTGGTACAAATTTTGGAAAAGCTCAACTTCAAAATCTCCAACCACGAAGCATGATAAGAAGCCCTCATAGCAGGACTATTCACTGCAAAAACCCTAGGAGTTAAGCATGTGGTCTTTTGGAGAATTCGCGCTAAAAGAAATAAACTTGCTCAAGTCGCAATGTGGTTCAGAGACTCGCAGCCAACTTTGAATTAATCTAATATGAACACACTCCGAGATCAAACAACATGCGTGCATACGCCTTGGCAACTTTAGGATCCAAGATCGCCAATGACAAATGCTGCCAACATTGTCATTAAGACCAAAACACTGCCTACTTCCGTATGAGATGTGGCGAACCTCATGATGAAATCTGAGAAGGAGAATGGAGAGAAAAAGTCTTTATAACCATCAAGGAAGGTGCAAGAAGCAATGAATGGTCGATGGTCAAAGGATTCATCATTCAAGAAGATCTACTCTACTATAAAGATCATGTGGGAGTTCCTTTAAGAAGCATTACAAAAGAAAAGATCTTGGCGCTACTGCAAGGAATGCACGAGAAATGTTGTGGTCAAAATGAGATAAATCTTTACTAGAGAATGCAAAGACAAGGATACTTATGGCCTTAGATGAGTTAGCAAGCAGCCATAGTCCAAACTCAAAGAGACCAGTGTAGCCTGGCACGCGACATCCTTGAGGCATGCACCATCGATGACTACAATGATTGGAGAAAGCCTTTCATAGAGTACCTGTAGGAGGGCACACTCCCTACGAACAAGAAAAAAAAGTTGTTATCAATAAAAAAGCCCGCAAATATGAAGAGCTAGAAGGTGTTCTGATAAGGGAGAACTCCATAGGAGCTCCCCTTAAGTGTTCATCGGGACAAGAGTCGCAAGGGATAATGGAATCCAGGCACGCCCTTCAAGACGAAGGGGGAGCAAAGTTCAACCATCAACTCCTATATATGGGGTACTTTTGGCCATCCATGGAGGCCGACTACCGTGAAAAGGTGCGCAGATTTAAACAATGTCAATTCCACATACACGCATCATCGTCCGACCTCCTCGCCTTAAGTACACAATGGCCTTTCCATATATGAGCTCTAGAATTCATGGGACCTATCGACCCTCCTTATAATGGGTACAAGTGGATTCTTTTGGGAATCGAACTGTTTACCAAATGGGTTGAGGCAGTACCGCTAAGAAGGGCCTCACATGAAGAATTCCTCGACTTCATCCATGAAACTATCACTTGCAAATTTGGGATCCCAAACACCATCGTCTTCAATAATGATACCCATTATATAACCATTACATTGGACGAAAGCTTATAAAATATAAAATATGCCACATACTATCCAAAAGAAAACGAACAAGCTGAGGCAACGAACAATATCTTGAAAAACATTATGGCTAAGTTGGTAGATGAGGAACAAAAATTGTTCGACAAGATACATATCGCGCTTTGGGCCTACCGCACGTCGACCAGAGCTTCCACAGGCGCAAGTACCTACTCACTATGTTATGGGGCCGAAGTTGTCCTACCAGCAAAAATCAAAATCCCTTCTGTTAAACTAGCCCTCCTCGCCAACTCCTAGGAAGACAAGTACCACGATCTGGAACTATTCGAGGATAAGAGGGATAAATCAAAGAGGAACCATGAGAAATACCTGGCCAAGATACGCATGGGCCACAAGAAAAAGGTACCACCAAGAAAATTCCAAGTAGGAGACCTTGTCCTGTTCACCTCAATCCACTGCATGAGAAAACGACCGCACGCTAAGTCTGCCCCTAACTGGGAAGTCACCTTCGATGTGAATGAAACTGTCACGCCCCGGTTTCCATAACCCGAGCACGTGAGTAAAGTTACAAACAACACTCTGAAACTGGACAGAAATGGAAGTCTGGATTCAAAAATTGATTTATCTCAAACCGTTCATTAAAACATTGTGAAATTTGGTAGGAAGGATACTATAAGGGTGTATTACAACCCTGTAAAACAGTTTTTACAAAGGTCAAGAGGTGTGGGAGATATAGGCCAAACCGTGTGGCTGGTCGTTACGAAATTCAGAACTATGATACAACTTCGTAATTCGATATCTCCTAGACGGTAAGTCGAAATGTTATGAAATTTTGACACAACATCGATATACAAGTTTATAATACCCAATAATAACAGTTTTGAAAAAATAAAAAGGGGTGTTTGACTTATTGACACAAAAGTGGGGCTGACCGGTGAAAACTACCCAAGACAGCAACACAAACTTTAAAAATTAATAACTCTTAAACCGTACGGTGAAATATTATGAAATTTGAAAACAAGGTTGGTATACAAGTGTAGAATACCCATCTAAAACAGTTTTACAAAATAATAATCCAAACTACACTTATTGAGGAAAACGTGCACTGCTGTCCGTAAAATTCAGGATGAGCAAAGTGACAAATAGATGTCTCCAAATCCTATTCGAGTTCAATCATTAAATCCAATCTATCTAAAACATGAAATGGCCTCTAGCCTCAAATACAATCTCAAATCGAAAGCAACATCTCAACAAGTTCAATCGTGCATCATGTAGACGACTTTATTAACTAAATGCAACTAAAATCTTCTCCTTGCATGAAGCTCATATCTAGACTCTCGGCTCCAATCTAGCACCTGAAAAATGAAGGAGTGAGCAAACCAACGCCCAGTAGAAGTAATAGTTTGAGATAATTAATTTGACATGTCATGAAATGCGAGTCACCGAAAGTATTCCACGAAATCAAAGAGTCACACATACTAATTTACACTACAAGCGTAGACACAATTCACATATATAACACCTTACGTTTTCTTATTAACTCAAACCGTGTAACACTCAAATCGCCACCGGTGGTGTACGTACTAGTCAACACATGACTCTGCCAGCGACCGCACACAGCGCGTCCTGTTCAACTTAGCCAACACTTGGCTCTGCCGTGACCATATCACGTAATAGCCCCATAGGCTCTGCCCTCTTTACGGGTACTACCCGATGGAATGACTTACCTCCTGCGCAGGTTTCCGAACTTTCACCGCGGAGCTGTTCAAGCCCAACTTAATTCTCAGCCGTACACAACCGGTATCATCCACAACAAGAACTCACTCACAAAAAAGTTTAGGACATATTACAACAACTTTAATCATTTCATGACCACAAGTACTACCGCATCACATGTGAAGGGCAAGAAGGATCTAACATATTCAGATCTACAACATGAATTAAAGCGGAATATTCATGTGTTTACCTTGTCTTCCTAAGCTCCTTAATGCAGCGGATGATCGTTGTGTTGCTTGCTTTCACGCGCCTCCTCTTTGATCTTGCTCCCACCAATCTAGTGTGAATCTCGAGG
Source organism: Linanthus parryae (assembly GCA_023055425.1). Classification (NCBI taxonomy): domain Eukaryota; kingdom Viridiplantae; phylum Streptophyta; class Magnoliopsida; order Ericales; family Polemoniaceae; genus Linanthus; species Linanthus parryae. The sequence continues at coordinate 133,900,287 of JALGPY010000001.1, forward strand.
ACGAACACTGATTTCCACACCACGTTCCACCTCCTTGGATGAAGTTGGAGAGAGACTAGGGTTCTCTACAACTAGTATGAATCTAGACAGAATAACTTTACTGTGTAGAATAGCAATATAATATGTAGGAGGCTGCCTCCTTATATAGGCAAAACTTCTCCTAAGTTTGCACATAAACCCCTAGGGTTTGAGCCTTAGCTACTAACCCCTCTAGTTTGTGCATTAGTGCAACTAACCCCATAAGGTTACGATAATTACATTGGGCACCCCACATGGGCGCACCAATTGCTAACATCTCCCACTCGCACAGTGGGGTTGCACAATTCATCTAGTCTCCATCAATCTCCAACTTTCTATCATCTACAAAAGAGTATTGTGTGGCCGTGGCGTGTGACCGGTGAGAGTACCTGCATTTCGGGAGATCCGTACACCAAACTCGTATAGCCAGCATGGGAAGGCACCCTCTCGGGAGATCCACATACCAAACTCGTATAGCCAGCGCAGGAAGGCACCCTTAAAACATAAAACAGTGATAATGCTCTCCGTAACTCTCGTATTCCCCAGATCCCTCCGATTGTCATCTCGTGGATCATGAGCACCTGCCATGTCCCGAAGGCCATGCTCCAATGAGTCCACATCTCCTTTATATTTTCATATCCTGCATGATCCCATAAGATCTTGCAGGTGGGCCCAATGAAGATAATAAAGAGCGATGCAACGAGAATCTTTCCTTACATACATGTGTCACTCAGATTCGGCTCAGCTGCTTTCCCAGCAGTGTCCGGAAGGCCGAATCATCCATAGCCGTAAGGTGTCACGCCAAAGTAGCACCACCGACCCGTCTCCTCATGACACAGACGTAAGTACAAAGGGTATACAGTGTCAATCATCTTTCTATGATCGACGAGGCTCACACGATGAGGAATCCCAGGGACTAATTCTACTCATCACCTCATGGTCACTCATAAGCGCGCGTTATTCAGGGGGGAATATGCGCCATAGTGTTTAGACTCTGATCAGAGCGCATGTCTTATCCTTGCAAAGGACCACTATGCAGATGTTTATCCCGTAGCCCTTATGGCCACCAGCCCGAGTGCTGCGACGTCACACTATTGTGAACAATTATCAGCTCTCGCATCTGGCTTTCTCTTCTACACAGACTATACATGGTTCGGGGTAATAACCATGTTCGATTGGCCATAACCAACCTCACCTTGGAACTTATTTCCAATGCGACAGTTGAATCCGTCTGACAGGCTCCTAGCTTTACGGATAGACATCTAGCTCATATCATAGGCCATATGCTCGTATGATAGGCATCTCTTATCATATCGTAGGCTTTCAGCGCTTATCGGGATTCTGTCTCATCTTCCGCCACACCCAGACATATCCAGGATATTGCGAAGGCGGTTGCTCGTGTGAGTGAGCCAACCTAGTGTCTGCGTGACATGCTCTAAGCTAGTACAGGAAATGTAACATATCATACACGTATCAAACAACATGCAGCATAAATAACAAATCCATTCCTAATATCCAATCAATCAATGTCTCAAAAACGTCTAATCAGTCTGACACCTAGCTCCATTTGCCTAACCCTATACTCCTAGTATGACCAACAAAAGTAGCCTTGAGAAGAGGCTTGGTCATTGGATCAGCTAACATCTGATTCGTAGGAACATGCTCTAGAGTGATATCTCCCTTAGCTACTACTTCCCTAATGAAGTGGTACTTTATCTCAATATGTTTGGCCTTGCTGTGGTATTTCGGATCTTTAGCACAAGCTATGGCCGACATACTATCACAACGAAGCGTTACTGGTCTTGGTTCGTCAACCGCTCCTAAGCTGACCAAAAATCTCTTCAGCCAAACACTCTCCTGCGCTGCCGCGGAGCAGGCAACGTATTCAGCTTCCATGGTTGATAAGGCAGTGCAAGTCTGCTTGCTACTGTGCCATGTGATGGCTCCTCCACCCAACATGAAGACGTAGCCTGAGGTCGATTTACGTGCGTCTAGGTCCCCACCCCAGTCAGCATCACTGTAGCCAATGAGCCTTAGCTCAGAGCCTCGGTAGCTTAACACGTAATCCGTAGCACCTTTGAGATATCGGAGAATCCTCTTAACAGCCTTCCAGTGTCCAACACCGGGATCAGACTGATATCTGCTAACTAAACCGACAGCATGACATATGTCGGGCCTTGTACACATCATTGCGTACATTAAACTTCCGACAGCACTTGCATAGGGTACTTTGGCCATCTGGTCTCTCTCGTGTTGGGTCTTGGGACACATTTCAAGGCTGAGTTTCTCGCCATGTGCAATGGGAGTCTCGAATGGCTTAGAGTCCATCATCTGGAACCGTTCAAGTATCTTCTTGATGTATGTCTCTTGAGACAAGCCAAGAAGCCTCTTAGATCGGTTCCTTAGGATCTTTATCCCAAGGATGTAACTCGCTTCTCCAATATCCTTCATTGAAAAACGAGAGGATAACCACCCTTTGGTAGTTCCGAGCATTCCTTTATCATTGCTGGCTAGTAGTATGTCATCTACATATAATGACAGTATCATGAACTTCTTTCCGGAACGTCTGACATACACACAGTGGTCCTCATCAACCATTGTGAAGCCATATGCTACAATGTCTTGATGGAATTTCAAATACCACTGTCTAGAGGACTGTTTCAGTCCATATATGGACTTAATCAGTTTGCACACTTTGTGCTCTTGACCTTTCTTCTCAAAACCTTCCGGTTGAGCCATATAGATCTCCTCATCTAGTTCTCCATTGAGAAATGCAGTCTTAACATCCATTTGATGTAGTTCCAAGTCCATGCTAGCCACTATTGCAAGTATGAGGCGAATGGAGGCAATTCTCACAACCAGTGAGAACGTCTCCTCGTAATCCACACCCTGTTGTTGGGTGTAGCCTTTCGCCACTAGCCGGGCCTTATGCCTCTCAACGCTTCCGTCTGCCTTCCTCTTGACCTTGAAAACCCATTTGTTTCCAATGGCCCTACGCCCAGGAGGCAAGTCAACTAAATCCCAAACATGATTGGTCTTCATTGACTCCAGTTCTTCTTGTAAAGCAATGTTCCATTCTTTCTTGTCAGGGGATGAGAGAGCCTCGGACAATGTCCTAGGTTCATCATCTTCTTGTGTGGTGACCATCATGGCCTCCCCTTCGATGTCAAATCGTCTACGGGGTACGCTCCCACGAGCGCTCCTACGCAAAGAGGGTTCTTCTTCAGCTTCATCATCATATATGATGGGCTGCTCACTAGGCAAGTCACTCCCACTGTTCTGAAGATCCATAGGGACTGTTCCCTGTAGGTCTGTAGAGAACTGAGAGTCATCCAGTGGTTCCTCCTCTTCGTAGAGAATACCATCTCCACGTGCTTCTCCCTGACTGGGAAAATCTCTCTCGAGAAATTCTACATCTCGCGATTCCATCTCTGTTAGACTACCATCCGGCTGTTGCGCTATGAATACATAACCCTTGGAGTGCTCAGAGTACCGTATGAAGATGCACTTCTTTCCTCTAGCACCCAATTTCCCATGGACATGGGAGACGTTACGTACATAGGCGGCCGACCCCCATGGCCTAAGGTGACCCAATTCGGGTTGCCTTTTGGTCCACATCTCGTAAGGGGTTGTGGCTACAGACTTGGTGGGCACACGGTTCAGTATGTATGTGGCAGTCATCAATGCATCTCCCCAATAGGAGATAGGCAGATTCGCATTTGCCATCATACTACGAACAATCTCTAACAGTGTTCTATTCCTTCTTTCCGCTACACCATTTTGCTGCGGTGTGAAGGGAATAGTCAACTGCCTCACTATTCCTTTAGTCTCACAGAGCTCTTTGAATTGCTCAGATAGATATTCACGCCCTCGATCTGTCCTAAGAGCCTTAACTCTTTTGTCCAGTTGGTTCTCTACCTCTTGTAGAAATTTTCTGAAGCACCCTAGCGCTTCAGATTTATGTGCCATCAAATACACATAACCAAAATGAGTGTGATCATCTATGAATGTGATGAAATAGCGAGCACCATGTCTAGCTCTAACATTTAATGGACCGCAAACATCAGAATGAATAAGTTGTAAAGGCTCAGTAGCCCTTACTGCTTTACCGAACGGTTTGCGTTTAGCTTTTCCTGCAAGACAAGACTCACATAAAGGTAATGATATCTTGGGCATATCTCCAAGTAGGCCTGCCTTGGCCAGCCTGTTCATCCTGTCCTGTCCTATATGTCCCAATCTAGCATGCCATCTAGTGGCATCATCATCACTAGAAGATGTAATATATGAACGAGAATCATAAACATCATCAATGCTAGAACCAACAATGTCTAAATAAAATAAACCACGAGAAATATAACCAGTACCAAAACATGAGTTGCCAACAAACAGTTTGGCAAAACCACCCTAAAAAACAAGTCTAAAATCCAAATCCAAAAGTCTAGAAACTGAAACTAAGTTCTTGCGTGCATCAGGAGCGTATAAAACGTCATGAAGAACAAGCGTCTTTCCAGACTTCATCTTCAGCTGATTGTGCCAATGCCCACCACATCAACGAAAGAGTTGTTCCCCATGTACACTCTTCTACTGCCCACTGGTACTCGCCTATAATCCGTGCACGCGTCTCGATCACATGCTAGGTGGTCACTCGCACCTGAATCCAATACCCACACATTAGGGGAATCAGCAATATAAACTTGACTTACAACATAACAGTCAGAGTTTGGATTATAGTGTACCTTTGGCTCGGCGCAGTCACGAGCAAAGTGGCCATATGCCTGGCAGTTATAGCACATAACTTGTCTCATATCCCTTTTGGACCTCTTCCACATTTGGCGCTTACTGATCTTGCGGCATGGGCCCATGTGGCCTCCACTCTCGTGCTCCACGATGACTTCCTGACCCTTTGGCACATTTGCCATGGGAGGGCTCTCTACCTGCGATGCTGGACTAGAAGTTTTGGCAAATTCCAGTCTCTTTTCCTCAAACAATAAATATCGTTTTGCATCATCAAATGTCCTTATGTCATCTGATCCTTGCAACACCTTTCTCACGGAATCCCATGAATCTGGTAGAGACATTCTCACAGCCTTTAGCTGTCTCTCATCGGATACATCATGCCCAGAAGTTATAAGTTCAGTAATATAGAATGATAAGGTCTTTAGGTGCGTATCCATAGAGACATTATCATCCTTCACCGTAGAAGTGAGCATCATCCATAGACATGTCTTTTGGAAGTCGTCTGCAGATCCGTACAGTCCTAGAATGTCTTCCCAGAGCTTCTTTGCATAATCAATCACAATTGACTGTAGGAGGTCAGTCCTCACTAGATCCATCAATTCTAGACATGCTTTCTTGTCATCAACTTCCCATTTCTGGTAAGCCTCAAGATCACGTCTATATGCATCAGTTGGGCCGCCCAGTGGTACCCACGGCTCCATCTTTGCCATATGCAAATGATCAGACAGTCCTAGCTCAATCATGCGACATATCGCACTTCTGTACCATGCACGGAAGTTGTCTCCCTTTAGGATTATAGCAGATTTAGGAAATAGATTCGTGTTCATCATGACTGAAAAACGAGACAAAATGGATATTAGTTACTAGCTTTGTTTTAGCTCCTAAATAACATGTGACATCGATTAATCTCAATAGTTCCTCACAAGGACTCCACCAAAAACTAGCGTATATCCTAGGAATCAAATCTCATCACTTGTGATTTCCTATCAATTTTAATCATGTCATCATGTGAGCTCTTTTGTTTTAGTTCTTTAGCATGCGAGGTTAAACATATATATCCAATCACACGCAGTTATAACATAAAACAAGCATAAGCATAAATAAATATACAATGGATGTGGCCCCTAAGGTGCACTCCCACTATTGAGAGCACTTCTTGAGCAAGTCTTGGACTCCATCTCACGCCATCTCGCCTACTTGAGGACTCCAAGCTTGAGGCTCCATTGGACCGTCTAATTGCTCCATGCACCTTGCGCCATAGCTTTTGGTTTGGCCACGTCTCTTGAAGCTTCAATCTTCAATCTCTACTAACTATCTTATTTCTAATAAGAAGTGACCTCATAGAGGCGAGTGGATGAGAAGAGAAGACACTAGAGTGTAGAGAGGCACGACACGCAGGCCGTATTTTGATTACATATTTAAAAACCAAAACCAAAACCAAAATATAAAACATCTATGCCACATCCATGCACCAAACACATCCATTCAACCCACAACAGCATGTATAACAATATAATAAACATACTGGAATTTTCAGGAAATTTCCGAAATTAAGCAATAATTACTGGAAATTAATAAGCAATAATCTAATCAACTAAAAAGATCGAAAATTGCTCCCTACCACTTAGGGTCTCACCACCTATGGCAAAACGTAGGGAAAATTGACCTAAGTCTCCAGAAAAAATTTGGGCTCAAAACAGTGTGTTTAAGGTCGTCAAACTGCCTCGGGAAGTGTGCTAAACACTAATTAATTAATCTGGAAATTACTAAAATTTTCCGTCGCTCCAAAAATTATGAAAAAATAACCACAAAATAGAAATTTAATTTGGAGTCCCTAGGAAAAAACCGGACGAAAAATGACGGCGGGAGGAGGCCGCACGCGCCCTAACGCGCCGCCGCGCGTGGGCGCGTCCGCCTCCGCCACGCGCCGACGTCGGCCATGTGCCACGTCAGCATGCCACGTGGCATGCCACGTCAGCACCTATGCTGACGTCAGCTGACACGTCATCGCCACGTCAGCTGCCACGTCAACTGACACGTCATCGCCACGTCAGCCACTTGCTGACGTGGCACCGCCACGTCATCTGCCACGTCAGCCCTAGGGGCCACGTCAGCAGCCGCCGCCAGCCCTTGGGCGCGTGCGGCGCGTGGCTGCGCGTGGGGGCGGCGTCGGTGGCGCGTGAAGCCCACGCGCCGCCTTCCCGTGCTCCGTTCGCGACGAAATTAATTTTGTCGTGATCGTCTCTTCGTCCTGATCCCGATTATGTGGTCAAAATCCAATTTTAACAAGTTTTTGAAAAACGTGTTCTATTATTGGATCTAGCAGTCCAGATTAATACAGTTCCGAAACTTTGAAAATTCATAACTAATTCACCGTAAATCCAAAAAATATAAAATTTATATATCTGGAATCCTCGTGAAAAACCCTACCTAACCATATAGGTTTCGTCTACTGGTTATGAAATTTCATAAACGCGATTTTTAATACAGGTTCGGGAACGTTTATCGAGGCACGAAAAACAAGCCTATGGCTCTGATACCACTGAAGGGCAGGAAGGATCTAACATATTCAGATCTACAACATGAATTAAAGCGGAATATTCATGTGTTTACCTTGTCTTCCTAAGCTCCTTAATGTAGCGGATGATCGTTGTGTTGCTTGCTTTCACGCGCCTCCTCTTTGATCTTGCTCCCACCAATCTAGTGTGAATCTCGAGGACGAACACTGATTTCCACACCACGTTCCACCTCCTTGGATGAAGTTGGAGAGATACTAGGGTTCTCTACAACTAGTATGAATCTAGACAGAATAACTTTACTGTGTAGAATAGCAATATAATATGTAGGAGGCTGCCTCCTTATATAGGCAAAACTTCTCCTAAGTTTGCACATAAACCCCTAGGGTTTGAGCCTTAGCTACTAACCCCTCTAGTTTGTGCATTAGTGCAACTAACCCCATAAGGTTACGATAATTACATTGGGCACCCCACATGGGCGCACCAATTGCTAACAACATGTAATTCACATATTGATGTCCAATTCATAAACAACCAATATGATGAAAAAAAATCAGATTTATAAAGTCATATGATAAGAGCACAAGAAGATCAATTAACATGTTCATTGATCACATAGAACACACGTAGTGCATCATACTTCATAACAATTAAATTAACAATCAAAATTAAAACTCCTACCTCACGAAAAGGATTTCGATCAAGAAACTCCAAGATTAGAAACCCTAAGTAATGGATGCCTCTGGGAGTAAGGATCCGTTTCTTCCCCTTCACCACGCCCAAAATCTTCTTCTTGACTTCCGATTGAGAGCTTGAATGCTAGGGTTTAATAATCTCCTTCAATGCATCGTGTGTGTGAGAAAGGGGATGGGAGAATGAAGAAAAGTCGTGAAAAACAATACTGATGACGTTTTTCTGATGTATCAGGTATAAAAGTTCGTGTTAAAGTCACTTTCAGCCCCCTAACTATGTCTAAAATACACCTAGGGCCCCCCTACATATAAAGTTATATAATTCTTGCAGGTTTGACCTCGAAATCTTCATATTGTGCTCTAAAACCCTTGCTACTTTATAATTTTCAACTACTCAATTCATCTTACCTATAATTTTATTCATATACAAGCAAAACATTCATTCAAATCATCATATAACACATAGGCATCAAATTTTACTATTTAATGATGATAATAACTATGAATAAAACTAAATTATTAAAGGAAAAAAATTCGGTCGCTACAGAAACCTTTTACGGTGGGTACTACAAGATCCTTAGATGTGAAGGAAGTGCCACCGTACCGAACCGCATCAATGAAAAATGGCTAAAGAAGTATGATCCCTAGAGGCACACTCGAACGAATCTATCAAAGCCACATCACATACAAGGATTTTTCACAACTTGTCGATTGCAACACACATGTCTGCTAAATAAACGCACAAATTATTGCTTAAGGAAATAAGTCTATCCCCCCGCCATAGAAACTAAAATATGCAAAAAAATCTCCTTGCTCAAGGAGCCCTTGCTTAAGGAACTAAGTGTTTGAATAGGTGCCCTAGACGCAATCAATGTTTAGTAATGAATGATGTTTTGGCTAGAACAATCATTTATTATTTATTGTGATATTTAATATAATGAACTCCTTAGATACAAAGTGTTGTTTATCTTAAATCCTCCTAGTCCATTATATTGATTGACAGGACGATCAACTATAGACTAGTATGTGTGTAGATTGATATGGAGATATCAAGTCTAACACATGGGTATGCATTAGGAGTAATGACATACTAGATTGACCCACGACGAGAAGGATACATTAGATTATGTCAAAATCACAATCGCTCCTCGTAGTGCTAATGATATTGTAATCCTTAGACTTGAAGTCACTATATACTCTAGTTGTGGAATATCATGCTTTGATGTTATCAAACGCTGCGCCTTAACTGGGTAACTATAAAGATAGTTATCGGGCATGATAAGAAGCAAGCTTAGAGATCGTAGTGACGTAGAGAGGATTTGTCCCTCCCACATAATGAGAGTAAATATCCATGGGCCACTCGAGGGATGGTGCTTATAGGAATGTCTGACCAGACTCAGATAAATCAATATGGAGATATTGATGTTATCTGCTCACATAAGCATATTCCCAGGATCCATGAACTATGGATTGGATATACGAGTGTGACTAATATGCCTCGTGTCCAATCCGGATATTGAGACAAAGGGATAACACAATACATGAACATTGGGCACAAGGTTTGTCGGGATCACTGACTTATTTCTGTTAGTTGGGTTGCATGGATGTGTTGCTAGACACCGCTCCATGTTATTTATGAGTTACTACCAACTTAGTAGAAACCTATGGGGTCACACACCAGATGGATTAAATTGGATATAGGTATTAATTAGTTGGACTAATTAATAAAAGGATCATAACGCAACCACAAGTAAACTTAGTAGTACTAATTTGTAAGTGGACTAATCCATAAAAGGACATTATTGGTATTGGGGTCTTTATGTAGTTAATAAAGAGTTATGACTACATAAATGAACTCTAGCTTGTTATTTCTCTAACACAAGTCATTATTGAGAGAACATACAAAAGCAAGAGAGACAGAGAGAGAGAGAGAGAGAGAGAGAGAAAGTAAGAAGGCCGTCCGCCCCCTTGCCCGTCCGCCCTCTCACGCCGTCGGCCACAAGGCACGGCTTGGTGCCTCGATTTGCGTGATCTTCCTCCTTATTCCGTTGCTGGCACGCCGCGGTGAGAAGGAATACAATCAAGAATCCAAGGTGTGGATATTCATAAAGACGAAGACACTATTCTTCGTGTGATCTCCCAAACTAAGGTACACATCTTCTTTGCCCTTATCATGTTATGATGGCTTGTCCTGTGTTCCTTGGTGGGATTTGAGCAGGATTAATTTTATTATTCCGCTGCGTACCCTGCATCAAAACCCAACACTAAGCATATCCTCTGCCATACCAGGTAAATGCGTTAGTCCTTGAGGGATTCCTTGTTTAAAAAGATAAGTCGATCTCCTGCAATTGCAGCTAAAATACGCAAGGATTATACACAAAATCCTTGCTTAAAGGATCAAACGTCTATCTGTCATTATATTGAAACAAAATCATATCTGTCGTGATAGAAATACAAAATCTTATTGGACACGATAGCGATACAAAAGCCTATATGCCACGATAGCAATACAAAATTCTATATGTCGCGATAGCAACACAAAATCTTATATGTCGCAATATCGACTAATACTTGTCCATCGTAATAACACGAAACCCTTACCCAAGGAACCAACGCCTATCCTCCTGATGATAGTGCGAAGATGCACGAGAAAGTTTCAGCAAAAGCATTGCAAATGTATAACTTGCGACAACGATGAATCCAAAAGGCCTTTCAATATATGTGTGTGTGTGTGTGTGTGTGTGTGTGTGTGTGTGTGAAAACTGAGTTACCTGAAAATAAGCAATGGCCTCACAGTTATCTAATCTAACAGGCCCTGAAGGAAAGACTCATATGGTAAATCCCTTCAGATTCACTATCCGACCCACCTAGCTCTTCTTGCGCCCTTGTCGTTATCTCACCATGAAGGGCTTTCACCTGTTTTTCCGTAGAGTCGTGTCGCTCCTGCACCGCCCGGAGATGTTGACGCAGATTTTTAACTTCAGTTTTAACCTGCCAAAGTAATCCAAACACTTGGTGAAGAACAAATAGGTGAGCCAAATAGTGACGATCGTAGCTGACCCACTTAACCTCATATGCCCGCGAAGAGTGCGCACCAATTTCTGACAACACAGGAAGGAAGTTGTGTGTGCAATGCAGCAAGATGTGGTTCCCACCTAAGAATTCTTAGACGAAACACTCGCTAAACTACCCTTTTTCCAGAAGTAGGATATAGCTATGCGTCAAACTTGAAGTTCGATAAATCCATGAAATAGGGTTTGAAAGAAAATTCAGCTTCTAAGTCACATGCCATGTTAAAAGGCGGACAACTGCTCCTCGCCCCATACCACCTCCAGACGCGCGAATCAAGTTTCTATGATTTGTAGTCCTTGGGAACCAAAGGAGGAGGCGCCTGCTTGTCTCACTGCTCGTACGCCCACATCCAAGAACCCTTGGTTTTCATATGCAGAAGATCGCACTCCGCTGAGAACTCGCACTTTTAAGCACAATGTGATCCAGCATGTTATAAAGAGTGACAAAGAATAAGGGGGCTAAGGCAATATCCTGCCCCAAGGATGAAATCATCGCTAAATAAAGAATCGGCGCAAATATCCCATCATACGTGCTGCCATCGATCACAGATAGGGAAAGCCATGCGCACAAAAACCCACATAGAATATTTTAAAAAGGACCACCCACCTCGAAGGTGGATTGACCATCTTTGGCGGGCGCCTGGGCAATGCCTTTAGGAGCATGGTCCCTGAAGAAATGTAATGCACATTTTCTCCAAGTGTTCTTTGGTTTTGAGTCAGGAAAAAATTTGCGATTTGTCAAGCTCGTTACCCGCACCCCATTGGGTTTTAATCTTGCGCATGGAAAACTTCGCATCGGACGTATTGTTGAAAAGGTCCATCTCTTCCTTAGACTCGAAAGCCACGACGGGATCACGTTTTCAGTTCACAGGAAGTCCCATCAGCACACTCACATCTTCAAGAATAGGAGCAGGCTTGTACTCAAAAAAAGTGGAATGTATGAGTTTCTAGACACCACCGAGACACAAGGGTATTCATCATCTCACAATCATGAGAAATCTTGTACCTCGTGGTGGCTTTGATCGCATCATAAATACCAACATCTTTGAGCAACTCCCCATAATTGTCCAACACGTGCGATGCCCACTCATCCATGAATTCTGCACCATTAAAATAAGTGCGATAATCGATTCCGTGGTAGGGGTAGAGCGTAGATTCCACAATAAGTCGATGGATATCACAACTCTCCACAATCATCCAATCCTTCTCATCCGAAGACTTGCACAGAGCCCAAGAATTGTTACCAAATGTGGAATGCCTCTTTGGGAGGCGAGCTGATGGGCGGCAGTAATCTGCCCATCAAACCACATAGATTTTCTCTAGAAATTCGGAGGGAGATATACCTTCTCTTCCCCTGCCGCCTCTTAAGCTTCAGAATCAACGTCTTGAATTCATTTATCTTGGGTTGTTGCAGCAGAATTTCAAATGTCTGTTTCAAAAAATGCCTATTTTAAAAAAGGGCTAAGAGCAAAAGCTAAGGCCCTAGTTTGATTCAACCATCGGAGACCAACATCTAACCTTTTTCCCTCTGAACCTTTCTAAAAAAAGCCAAAATAAAGTATCTAAAAATCACAAATGACCTCAATTCCCCTCCCCCCGCAAAACTCAGTTTCAAACCCCATAAATCTCTAAAACTCTTACATGCAAAATGATTTACACATAATACGAAGATTGTATGTAGGTATGCAGTTACATGATCAAATACTCTAAAGGGGGGGGGGGGGGTGAAATCAGAGTATGGAAGCTTTTTCTAAAAGTGTGGTTTTAAAATGAAATGAGAAGAACTTTAAGTATTTAAAGCTTTGAACTTAGTTTCAAGGCTTTGAAATCAAAACAAATAGTTTAAGAAAAGCTGAGTATTTTCAAAGATTTGAAAAGCTTTTCAAAGCTTTGAACAGTAAAATGTTTTGAAGCAGTTTTGAAGACAAGTAAAGGACAGTAAAGCAAGCCGATGAACACAGTAATTTTTTACGAAGTTCGGTCCCAAGTGGCCTACTTGATAACGCCCAAATAGGGGTTATTTTATAGCCTGAAAAGATGTGTATGTGTGCTGGAAAACCGCGTTTTAGCCAGAATTCACCCTCGGAAAGCCTCGGATTTAGGAACGAGACGTTTATTTGCTCTTCGTGAATTTCTGCATGTTTCGTACTTTTATAGGATATGATCGGGGGTTTTTTCATGTTTTTACAGGAACAGGTTCGGAAAGTGAATTGGGATGCGTGCCGAGACAGAACCGGGATCGCCTCGGTAAACGTGCAGAAAATGCTCGAAGCCGGATTTGACCGAGACTGGTAAAAGGGAGAGTGGAATGGAAAACGGAAAGACTGGAGGAAAAACGAGCAGTGAAAACCGACCGAGGAAGCTGAAAACGCCAAAACCGAGAATCACCAGGATGCGCTCGGTTGAAAATATCTTGAGCTTGACTTGGAATTTTGAAGTGAAACCAGGGGCAAAAGAATGGAGACGTCAAGGGCTTTCCGAAAACAGGTTATAATGCTGAATCGGAGTCCGGTCGAAAAACCGACTCCCGTCAAGTGTGGGTCCCAGACAGGCCACGCCCGAGTAAGGAGTCTCGGTTCCCGGTGTCCAGAGTCAGGAGCAACTATTTCATGTTCGTGACGATTTCCGGGACAGTTTTGGCCTAGGGGTATTTTGGTCATTTTGGCACCGGGCCCGGGTTTCCGGAGTCAAGTTCAGATTTTGTCTCCCGAATTCAGTCAGCAGTTTTCCTATGGCCAGAGTCAGGATTGGACAAAATTTGGAGCGGTTTTGACCCATGGGTATTTTGGTAATTTGACAAGTTTCGGGTCAAAACGCAAGACGGGAACACGGGAAAGCAGGAAGACACCGAGGAAGGAAAACCGGAGATTTCAGGCAAAAGTGTGGGACCCAGAAGACCCAACCGGGCCCACCAGAGGACCAAGCCGGGCCATGACACAGCCCTGTCTGCGTATATACGCAGGGCTGCGTATATACGCAGGCAGGGGGTGTGGGATGCTGAGTTGTGGGCCCCTGGTTGCGTATATACGCAACCCTGCGTATATACGTAGCCAGTTTGACTTTTTTCCAAAGTCGGTGGACCGATGGCAGTTTTCGTAAATTCTGGCGCAAGCGTTTCGGGAAAAAACAGCACTATTTAAAGACTCGTCCAGACTCGTTTTGAGAGAATAAAGGACACAGCAGAGACAATACAGCACAACCGAAGGACAAGTCAGAGCATCCCCGGAGAGCACGGAAACGTGAATCCAGATTCAAGACACCCGTTTGCTCTTCTTCTCTCTCATTCAAAAACGGTGTTATCTACGTTATGAATTTCAGTAGCTAAACTTTTACCTAGGTTCTCGGTGAACCTAGGTTTTCGTTTTCAGAGATTAGTTCTACGTTTTGACTATGGATTCATGATCGTACTATCTTAATATCAGCAGCTTTATTCGTTATTCTGTCTTTGAATTTTACTGTTTATGCATGATCGGAGTCGCGAACCAGAATTGCTACAGACCCGAGCCGGTAGGTGAAAACGTCCGGTTAGGGTTAGGAAGAGAAGACAGAATTTAGCACCTTACCCCGATGGGCCGACTAGCGAAGGGGAGTTAGGACTAGCTTGAAATCGTTGAGACCAACTGTTAGAGAATCTGACCCGGGCCATCAGGACAGGTTAGAAACCCTAGCAGCCTTAGAACGAGACTGCAGATTTAGGCAGCTTAACAGGAATCCGACAGTCTGCAGGATTGTGATAACGTGCAGGAAAAGAAAAGATACTGCACAATTGGTACGTGGCACGGATAACGAGACTGCTGTGTGTTTTCATGTCAAACAAAGAACGAAAATCTGAAGAACCCTAGGGGATCCCGGGACCTAGTATCTCAAACCCTAGTTTTACAACCTTAAGATTATTCAGAAAATTCTCGCAAAAAGATTTACGTTTCAGTTATTTACTCTCAGTACTTAAGCAAACTCTCAAAATATTCCTCCTTTTTACACTCTGTTCGTTAAAACTGATTACTAGAAAAACCTGCAAAGTCCCTGTGGGATCGATAATCCGAGTCAAAAATACTCTCTATATTACTTGATTCGTATACTTGCGAATAGCACGCTAAATTGCGCATCAAGTTTTTGGCGCCGTTGCTTGGGACTTTTGAGGGTTTATTTAGTAATCCGAATTAATTTTCAGAGTTTTTCTTTTTATTTTTCAATTATTTTTATTTTTCTGTTATCTCACTGCTCTTGAGATCTCTACTTTTTCAGGATGGGCGACAATACCGAGAGAACGCCAGAACTGCCCGAGACACGTACCCCAGCCGAGATGGCTCGGTACATCGAAGATCTTGTCGCAGCAGGATTCGCTTCCCGGAACAACCAGAGGACGTACAACAGGTCTGGAAAGGCGTTGGTGGAAAATTTTGAGGTCCCGACCGGGGGGCATGAGCGAGCTATTGTGGTGCCCGAGATTAGGGGTGTTCGCGGTCCGGTTTGGTACGGTTTGGGCTCATACCACAAACCAAACCGAAAATACCGGTTTGGTGATTCACCAAACCGAACCAAACCGTATGATATCGAAAAACCAAAACCAAACCGCCCACTCTTTTATCGGTTTGGTACGGTTTGGTTCGACCGGTCCTCAATAGTAGTATGTTTTACTTAACTCTGTAACCAAACAACATCAGTAATCAAAAAAATTGAAACCACGATAGAATTTTTGCTTACCATCCAAGAAACAATTATGATCGAATAGGATTTCTTAAAACTCGCAGTGTCCAGATACGTGCATTAACCCCAACCCCACTAAAATCGAATAGGATTCCATTCAGGATTGATTCAATGAAGACCGTATCAGTGATTTCAATTGGTTGATTGACGGATATTAAGACCAAAGAAGAGGAAAATAGACAAAATTGTGCGATTTAGGGATGATTTCAGATTTCTAAAGGTAATGTTGAAATTTGGGTGAAGTGAGTTATACTACATGTATATTTTTTTGAAATTATACTACATGTATATATATTATATTAAATGTAATAATAATACAGTTACTATATTATATACAATATTTTGGTCGGTCGGTTAACCATGGTTTTTTGGTCATATGTACCAAAAACCGAACCGGTTTCAGCGATTTGCCAATTTTTAAACCGACGTTGAACCAAATTAGTCATTAAACCGACCAAACCCAACAAATTCGGCCCGGTTTGGCCGGTTGGTCCGGTCCGACCGGTTTTTTGTACAGCCCTACCCGAGATCACCGCAGAACACTTTGACATCAAACCCTCCACCATCGAGACTGTTCAGACCCTCTGCCCATTCCATGGCAAAGCTGACGAAGATCCAAACGACTTCATCGGGAAGTTCGAGGATTATTGCAACAAAGTCCGGTATAAGGGAGTTGGAGCCGAGGCGCTCATGCTAATACTCTTTCCATACTGCCTGGACGGAGTGGCCAATGACTGGCTCGAATCCCGACCACCTAGATCCATCACTACATGGGAAGGATGCGTCACAGATTTTCTGGCCAAATTTACCCCGCCTCCCGGGTCATTCAATTACAAAGCGAGCTTCTGTCATTCAAGCAGAAGACAGGGGAGACGGTGATAGACGCATGGGACAGATTGATGAGATTGGTGAAAAAGTGCCCAAACCACGGTTTTGGAGACCCGAAGATCCTGCAGGTATTCTACCATGCCCTAGACAGGGAGAGTGCTGACAGGGTTGACAGAGAAGCCGGAGGAAACTTCCTGTACCATGTGGACAAAGACGGTGCCTATGAGCTGATGAAGTAGTTAGCCAAATAGGACACTCGCCTGTTTGACGATCGCAGGATCACCGCCCGAG
The DNA here is from genome assembly GCA_023055425.1 of Linanthus parryae. Classification (NCBI taxonomy): domain Eukaryota; kingdom Viridiplantae; phylum Streptophyta; class Magnoliopsida; order Ericales; family Polemoniaceae; genus Linanthus; species Linanthus parryae. The sequence continues at coordinate 133,917,147 of JALGPY010000001.1, forward strand.
CCGAGCCAGCAGAAGACGACCGGATAGATAATCTGGCCAAGATCGTGCAAGACTTGGTTAAGAAAGTCTACTCGGAAAAGAAGACTGTTGCGGCAGTAGACGGACCTGATTTGGACGCAGCCATCGAGGGACTCATAAACGAAGATGCCAATTACGTACAACAGAAGTGGGATCTGAGCCGGTACAGACCGGGTACGAGAGATCATCCCGGTTTCCGGTACGGGAACCCGAATTCCGCAGTTTATGCACCGGGATTCCAGCACAGGCCACCGGCTCAGCAAGTCGCACCGACACCGCAAGTTCAGCCAGGCCCATCGGCACAGCAGTACGATGCTCAGATGAAGAAAATCGAGTCCATGTTTCAGACCATGGAGTCCCGGTTTGCACATATGGATGCCCTGACAGCCGACATGCAGACGACCAAAACGTCACTGCGCGCTTTGGAGGTACAAGTGGGGCAGTTAGCACAACAACTAACTGAGAGACAACCAGGGAACTTACCCTCGACCACTGTTAATAATCCACGTGCTCAGGTCAATGCCATCACCACTCGGAGTGGATTAGCACTACAGGATCCGCCGTATCCTAGCCATGCACGTGCAGAAAATTCGAAGGAAATCGAGCGCGAAATATTTGGCCAGGATAACAGCTCAGCCGACCGCCCCCAGCCGAAGGGCTCGGTTGAGAAGGATGCAGTGCAGAACGAAGAGAAGGAAGCAGAAACAGTACCTGTCTCCAAGGAGGTGCCGTATCCGTTGAAGACACGAAAGAGGGATGATAGCAAGGACTACGCCAGATTTCTCGAGATTTTCAAACAGCTGAAGATCAACATACCCTTTGCAGAGGCGTTGGCAAAGATGCCCACTTATGCCAAGTTCCTCAAAAATATTTTGTATGGACGGAATCGTATGAGCGATTTCGAGACAATAAATCTGACGGCAGAAGTGAGCAATTGTGTGAAAAATGGGCTACCGAGGAAGAGGAAGGACCCTGGCAGTTTTGTCATCCCGGTGACCCTAGGTAATACTTACACAAGAAAGGCTCTGTGTGACCTAGGGGCCAGTATTAATCTGATGCCATTATCGATTTTCAAAAGTTTGAAAATCGGTGAACTCAGGCCCACCAGAATCAAGCTGCAGATGGCGGACAGATCCGTGAAGCAGGCTTACGGAGTTATTGAAGATATTCTGGTGAAAGTCAGAGAATTGATTTTTCCGGCAGATTTTGTAATTCTGGACATGGACGCAGGAGACGTACCACTCATTCTGGGCAGACCGTTTCTGGCCACTGGAGAAGCCATGATAAACTGCAAGAGCGGAGAACTGACCATGCAGATTAATGAAGACAAGGTGAAGTTCAACGTTTTCAAAAATCTGCAACTACCGAATTACTACGAGCATGAAGACATCTTTGCAGTGGAGGTAGTCGAAGATGGCTGGGACAACGAGGAGATGGATGAGCTATGGGCAGAGATTGACAGAGTGGACAGAGAGAACGAGGAGAGATTCCAGGAGGAGCAGGCCATGTAAGCTGAAAACCGGACCAGTTTACAGTTGGACGAAAAAAGTGGGCAGAAATTGGTCCTGGTCCCGTCACTCAAAGAGCCACCGACCCGAGAGCTTGAACCGCTGCCGAGCCATCAAAGTTCAGCACATCCAAAGCAGTTTCAAGAAGGGCAGAAAGCACTTCTCGGCGAGTCTCGGAAGCAGTTTTTTCCAGGAAAATTGAGATCCCTGCGGTCAGGACCGTTTATTATCAAATAAGTACTTTCATGGGATGCGGTCGAATTGGAGAATCCGCATGACAGTACAACTTGCAGGGTGAGCGGAAACTGGGTAAAGCCATATCTGGGCCCGGAAGCAGACGTCAAGGTAGACCCTGGCGGTTTTGACGTACCTTGAGCAAACATGAGGTAACTGGGTCGGGCCGTCGACCGTAAATCACAAGCGCTGGTTGGGAGGAAACCCAACGTAGTAAGTTTAAATTATTTCAGTTTTATTTTCAGTTTTTAATTTTGAGAGAGGTAAGATGAGTGAGTATTGACTTTGAATTGAGCATGTGCAGATACAGCAGAGCAGAAAACGAGAACAAAACGGAGTAGAAATACTTTGTGTGTGCGTTTTACTCCCATCCTGTGCGTATAATACGCACACGGGGGGTAGAGAGAGAAAAAAAATGTAAATTGAAATTTTACAACAGTCTGCGTATATACGCAGCCAACAGTAAAATTTCAGAATTTTGGAAAAAAAAATTACCTGCTGGTTGCGTAAATACGCAACCCTGCGTATATACGCAGTCAGCAGCGAAAATTTCAGAATTAAAAAATACATATATATATATATAGTTTTTTTACCTGCTGTCTGCATATATACGCAGGGTTCGCAGTCAGCAGCGAAAATCTGGAATTTTGAAAAAAAGAAAAAAAAAACTTTTTCAAAATGCTCCCTGTTTGCGTATATACGCAGAGACTGCGTAGCGTATATACGCAGAGACTGCGTATATACGCAGGCAGAAGAAAAAAAAATCTTTTTTTTTTCGGACAGCAGCACGTTTTTGCCCAATTTTTCTCTCTCTACCTCCATACACAGATCCGTGGAGTTTGATGCGAATTCAGAAAATTTCGTAGAAGGAAAGGCAGATTTTTAAAATCTTGAAGAATCGACCCCGGTGTGTTCTGGCACACTCGACCGTCACAGGGACTCGTACGAGTTGGGGATTTTTCAGGAACAGTTTTTCTGCAGAACCGAGCAATCGACCCCGGTGTACGGAAGTATACTCGACCATATGGGAGCACATTGTCAAACACAGTGGTGCGCGGGGATTGCACATTTGAAGAGCGCATATAGAGCCCGGAAGGTTGACAACTTCCGTCGAGAAATTTTGTGGCGACCGGTCAACGGTCCTGCTCCACCGGAATCTACGAGAAATTCCGCACCTGTAAGAAGTGACTACGGGTGCACAGGTTCAATTTCTGTCTCTCGCATTATTATTTTTCTGCATATGCTGTCAGTTGTTCCCATTCGAGGAGGCAAGCTAGCTCATCCAATCCAGATTATATGCCAGATGAATAGTACCATGAGGGCATGGCACCATCCAGTGTGGGGGTGGTGGCGTTGTAACTGCATTACTATTTAAAAAAAAAAATAAAAAAAATTAAAAAAATTTAAAAATTGAAATTTTTGAGACTGGGTGAACGATTTAGCTTAAAAATGGAAAGAGCTTAATGATAGAAAATTTCCCGAAATGGACGAACTTAGGTGAGATAGAGCTGCGAGAATCTGTCTAGGGGAGTTAATAGAGCCAATGCACTTCAGAAAACGCAAGTAGCTGTCTCCCGAGCAATGTATTCGACTAGCTGCCAGACCACCGTCACCAGGTAGTCGTCAACCCGCCATCACGATCACACATCATTTGGTGGAGTGATAGGCCATAGGGGACCTCACGTCCTGTCTCGCGCCTTAGTTCCACTAGTGAGCCCCGTTGATCCATTAACCCTTTTCTTGGTAACCGTTTGACCTAGGAAGCCGTTTTTTGATACTCGCACATTGTTAGTATTTTGACCTTTCCTACGAGTCATGGCACGAGGGAGTTGAGTTGAGGGGGATTTTCTGGAGTAGAGCAGAATTGTCATATTTGATAGTGGATGAGCTTTATTTTTATATTTGAGGGTGTGTAAGGGTGAGATAGTGACGGCAGCACACTTCGGTGTGGCGGTGACTCACGACATTACACCGTGAGCACAGGAGGAGAGCCGTAGTGCGTAAATTTTCCGCACGACATGGGGAACTTGGGTTGACAAGGTTATTTGGAGGACGCGCTGTGCTATTTAGACATCCTTGGAGTGAGGAGGATCGGTTGGAAAAGCGCGAATATTTTACAGATTGACTACATGGTTCGGAATTAGTGTGGGGGTGGTCGTTTCAGATTTTATTTCTGTATTTTTCTGCCACCCCACGTTTTTGGTTTATCATAGAGTTGGCCTGGTTTATATTCTTGTATTTATTGTGTTGCCCCGCAAAAAAAAAAAAAAAAAAGAGAAGAAAAACGAGAAAGAAAAAAAAAAGAAAAGAGAAAAGAAAAAAAAAAACGAAAAAAAAAAGAAAGGAGTATCAAAGGCAGAAAATTCAGGGTGCTTGATTGATTCTATTTCAAAACGTCAGGCCGAAAATTTTTATCACAGTTTCACATTCGTTCACAGTGGTGGCCTCGAGAACGGCAGTTACACCGGGACTGGGGAAATTGAGTGTCTAGAATCTTAGGTGATTTGGGTCAGTTTCTGTCATCTTGGTGAGGGAGTATGAGATTGGGGTATGTGTGAGTGTGCTGTGACGTTTAGGACATCGCTTCTAAATGACATATCCTACCGTCCCAAAGCCGGCAGATTTACATTACACCCGAAGTAAAAGCACGGAAGGTGTGCGTTAGGAATACGCTCGGTTTGCGTGCATAAGCGGAAGTAAGTGGTGTTCGTGCTTGTTCCTAACCTAGGCTGGCCGGGAGTTCTTCCGATCACCGCAGTTTCTGAAATCAAGGGGAATATGAGAACTTGATGATGTTCAGTTTGAGTTGAAGAGATTGTCCGGTCTCACTAAAAAGATAATTTTTTTTATAGTAATACTGTTTTTTATTAAAATAAGTGCAGTTACACCGCTCTGGATTGATTCGGGATAGTATGCATTGGTAGTATATAGCTGGAGTTTGCTCGGGACGAGCAAAGTTTAGTGTGGGGGTATTTGATAACGCCCAAATAGGGGTTATTTTATAGCCTGAAAAGATGTGTATGTGTGCTGGAAAACCGCGTTTTAGCCAGAATTCACCCTCGGAAAGCCTCGGATTTTGGAACGAGACGTTTATTTGCTCTTCGTGAATTTCTGCATGTTTTGTACTTTTATTGGATATGATCGCGGGTTTTTTCATGTTTTTACAGGAACAGGTTCGGAAAGTGCACTGGGATGCGTGCCGAGACAGAACCGGGATCGCCTCGGGAAACGTGCAGAAAATGCTCGAAGCCGGATTTGACCGAGACTGGTAAAAGGGAGAGTGGAATGGAAAACGGAAAGACTGGAGGAAAAACGAGCAGTGAAAACCGACCGAGGAAGCTGAAAACCCCAAAACCGAGAATCACCAGGATGCGCTCGGTTGACAATATCTTGAGCTTGACTTGGAATTTTGAAGTGAAACCAGAGGCAAAAGAACAGAGACGTCAAGGGCTTTCCGAAAACAGGTTATAATGCTGAATCGGAGTCCGGCCGAAAAAACCGACTCCCGTCAAGTGTGGGTCCCAAACAGGCCACGCCCGAGTAAGGAGTCTCGGTTCCCGGTGTCCAGAGTCGGGAGCAACTATTTCATGTTCGTGACGATTTCCGGGACAGTTTTGGCCTAGGGGTATTTTGGTCATTTTGGCACCGGGCCTGGGTTTCCGGAGTCAAGTTCAGATTTTGTCTCCCAAATTCAGTCAGCAGTTTTCCTATGGCCAGATTCAGGATTGGACAGAATTTGGAGCGGTTTTGACCCATGGGTATTTTGGTTATTTTTTACAAGTTTCGGGTCAAAACGCAAGACGGGAACACGGGAAAGCAGGAAGACACCGAGGAAGGAAAACCGGAGATTTCAGGCAGAAGTGTGGGACCCAGAAGACCCAACCGGCCCCACCAAAGGACCAAGCCGGGCCAGGACACAGGGCTGCGTATATACGCATGCAGGGGGGTGTGGGATGCTGAGTTGTGGGCCCCTGGTTGCGTATATACGCAACCCTGCGTATATACGTAGCCAGTTTGACTTTTTTCCAAAGTCGGTGGACCGATGACAGTTTTCGTAAATTCTGGCGCAAGCGTTTCGGGAAAAAACAGCACTATTTAAAGACTCGTCCAGACTCGTTTTGAGAGAATACAGGACACAGCAGAGACAATACAGCACAACCGAAGGACAAGTCAGAGCATCCCCGGAGAGCACGGAAACGTGAATCCAGATTCAAGACACCCGTTTGCTCTTCTTCTCTCTCATTCAAAAACTGTGCTATCTACGTTATGAATTTCAGTAGCTAAACTTTTACCTAGGTTCTCGGTGAACCTAGGGTTTCGTTTTCAGAGATTAGTTCTACGTTTTGACTATGGATTCATGACCGTACTATCTTAATATCAGCAGTTTTATTCGTTATTCTGTCTTTGAATTTTACTGTTTATGCATGATCGGAGTCGCGAACCAGAATTGCTACAGACCCGAGCCGGTAGGTGAAAACGTCCGGTTAGGGTTAGGAAGAGAAGACAGAATTTAGCACCTTACCCCGATGGGCCGACTAGCGAAGGGGAGTTAGGACTAGCTTGAAATTGTTGAGACCAACTGTTAGAGAATCTGACCCGAGCCATCAGGACAGGTTAGAAACCCTAGCAGCCTTAGAACGAGACTGCAGATTTAGGCGGCTTAACAGGAATCCGACAGTCTGCAGGATTGTGATAACGTGCAGGAAAAGAAAAGATACTGCACAATTGGTACGTGGCACGGATAACGAGACTGCTGTGTGTTTTCATGTCAAACAAAGAACGAAAATCTGAAGAACCCTAGGGGATCCCGGGACCTAGTATCTCAAACCCTAGTTTTACAACCTTAAGATTATTCAGAAAATTCTCGCAAAAAGATTTACGTTTCAGTTATTTACTCTCAGTACTTAAGCAAACTCTCAAAATATTCCTCCTTTTTACACTCTGTTCGTTAAAACTGATTACTAGAAAAACCTGCAAAGTCCCTGTGGGATCGATAATCCGAGTCGAAAATACTCTCTATATTACTTGATTCGTATACTTGCGAATAGCACGCTAAATTGCGCATCACTACTCTCCGCTTGAGGGATCTAATCCCTATAGGATTTCAACAACTTATTATTTATCAAAAGCTAAGCCCTAGATCTCAGGCCAAGAGAATTGCCTTACTCTTTTACAGCATGTGGTTCTTCCTAACCTATCTAGTAACAGCTCTAGCTAAGTGATACAATAAAAATACCAGTTGTTCCTCTTGAACAACTTAACTGTAACAGATGATTAAGTAATATAACAAAATGATATGCAAATTAAGCTCTGGATGAAGAACACTGTGAAGACAGTGAAGCACTAAAGCTTGAAGTGTTCTTCAGGAATCTGGAATGGATTAAATGGTTGAATGATCTCCTTTGAATGATACTTGTCAATCCATAAGAGTGTATGAATCTCTGTATAAAGCTCTGTACTTTTCAAACTCTCTGAATTAGTGTCTCTCCGTCTGTCAATTTGAATTGCAGACTATATAGGAAGTTTCAACAGAAATCCCTAAAAATCCATTGCAGATAATTGACTCTCAACAACTCTTTCCCAATGGCTAGCTGCATGATTTTCTCATTGATTTTGATTTGATCTTCAATCTGCAGGCCTAAGGAAAGTTCATACATCTTTCCATAAGAGTAGCACCAATCTGCAGATTCTGCAATCCTTCAAATAATGAAACTTCAACTAAACTTCAGCATCATAGAGTTAGCTAAGAATCCCTGCAAAATAACTTAGACAAATGATAAGACCAAAACATGTTATAACATAGAATTAGTATGTCTTTCATCATATAATATAACATGATTAGTGCAGGAAATTAGAGAAAGAATATGAGTGAGAACTCCCCCTTAGTTCATGCTGTGAAGTTTCAAGGCTTTGAAATCAGTTTCAAGGCTTTGAAAGCAACTCTGAACTTACAACATGTTTGAAGAAGGACCATGGAGAGCACAGAACAGAATGAAGTCCTGAATGTAGGATCTCGAAATACTGTTGAGAAGGAACCCTTGTGCTCCGACGAATCTCTTTACAAAACTAGAAGCTTTCACAGTAAGACTATCTGAACTTTTGTGTAAAATGATGGAGAATAATAAGAACTTTGCTTTTATAGGCAAAAGTAATCGATCCTGCAATGAATGTCAAATGTGTCTTTTAGAAAAAGCCCTTTTCGCTTCCAAAAACCCTCAATATGGAGCAGTTATTGCATCCCACATGCTCATCTCCACCGCAGGCCTGTCAATGGGCCGGTTATGATCCTTGGGCGACCGAACCATATGAGAAAAACCCAAACCGGTTAACCCAAAACCGATACAAAACACGCGAGAACCAAACCCACCATACCCGGAGTTCCGCGGTTCGGATCTGGGCTAAACCCACTAACTTGCTGGGTAGACCCAAAAATCGGTAGAAATCTCTTCCAGTCTTCCACGCTCATTCACCCGAACATCTCTGTTTTTCAATACCCATTTCAACTGGAATGTTGTTTTTCTCTCACACCCATTTTCCTGACTATTATTACTCCTTCCCTAATTTCTCTCTCTCTCCGTCATTTGCTCCCTCATATTTTTCTCTATGTTGAACGATCTCTCTCTCTTGTGACTAAAGTTTCAATCTTAATCTCTCCGAACCTCTATCTCTTCCTCCCTTAATTTTATCTAACAACTCCACTATCTCTCTATCTCTTATGACTAAACACAGTTAATATATCTAATCTTGATACAAACCACTATCTCTCTCCCTTAATTTCTCCAACAACCCTGTCTCTCCAGTCTTTACCTTCTGCATTTGCCTCTTACGTAACGTTGTCTGTAAGAAATCCATAAGTCTCTTATGCTCCCTCATCCAGTTACATATTTCTTCTCGATCTCTCTCCTCTGAAATCTCTCTCTCTCTCTCTCCTTAACTTCAGAGAAAATCCCCCATTAACGTCCTGATTTCTCTTACAATCTCTCCCCATATCGTCGTGATATTCTATCCCTCTCTCTACTTTGTATCTTCGTCCATGTCACATGTAGTACAGTCGTCGCTACAACTACGGAATCAACGAGTTTTGGGGACTCAATGACCGCTCTCCATTGATTGCGGGTCCCTAACGGGTCGCGGGTTTGGGCCCGTCAGTTATGGGTCGTGGCGGGTCTAGATCATGACGGTTCAAAGGCTTCGTGGTTCTGGTTCATGTTCTGGGCCGTATACTTATAGTTCGCGTCGGACCCGAGCCGGTTCTACCTGAACCCAACCCGCTGACAGGCCTACTCCACCGTTGAAGCGTGCGAACCAACAAATGTCAATCACTATCGAATCAATGGCTACAATGGCATAAGTGTCCTCTGCAATCTGTCCACGTCGTCAAATCACACCCGTCAACAGCCACGAGCAGTCGTCAAATCAAACGTAAAACGCATACGTTGTCAGAGGTAGCACAGAACCACTACAAAAGCCCACTTCCCACACATCTATTAAGTAGGAATGACTCACCTTTGATAACTCAAAAGCCATGTGTAGGGGGCTGCGATACGCACCCCATCATCGTGAGAGCGCAAAGACATGACTATGGGGCTGCGAAGTGCGCCTGGCCCTCGCGAAGCTCCGCTAAATGAAGACAATAAAAAAATGAAGCACTGGGTCACTACCAAGTGGTCCCATCAACAACCTACATATGTCTTCACATCTGTGCACTAGAAGAACCAGGTCATGTCATGTTGCACTTGGAGGGACCACGAGACAGGGTCCCTTGGACCTCATCATCTCGCACATGAGCTAGGGGTTTAGTGGTTTGGAGGCTAGAATAAGCCCCGTCGCAGAAGGGAACTGTCCCAGATGCGACCCGTACGAATAAGCCCCGTCGCTGACTTGTTCTACCACCTTCTTATATTAGTTTGGCGTCATCCGTGACGATATCCAGGGAATTAGGATACGCCGCCTTAATGGGCCGAGGGCCGTCCGTACGGACACGTCACCCGTTGGCTTGCCCTATTCAGACCAGTATAAATAGGACAATACGTTTCTGCACTATTAAGTATTAACTAAGATTATCCTCTATTGAATTGCTGACAACAATCTGTCTCTCTCCTCTATAGCAAGTACAACTTATTTCACGCCATTTCCTCTAGCTCTCTCTGCCCCTTGATCTATTTGGGTACTTGTAGAAGATTGTTAGGTCTAGATTACTTGTAATCCGAACAAAAGTGATTAAGCTCCATCCCGTACCTAGTCCATTCCACCTCAGACAAATCTTACGTTTTTAGATTACGAAATTTACTACCAAATGTTTTTGGAAGAATGTCCTCCCGTTTATTGAGATTTTCACCTGTCTAGATGAAACTTCTATTTAGGCCTCTTCATATTGTGTGTGGACATCTTGGGCTTATAGCCCAATCCTCAATTTTAATCCTACATTTCTCCTAAAAAATAAAATAAAATAAAATAATAATTCTAAGGTTAGATTCATTTCTGGATGAAGCAGAACCTGACCTGGAAGTAGTCGCACCCAAGCTCCCTTGCTATATATAGACCCAGAGCATCTCCGAGAAAACGTTTCGTTAACGTTACATTCTTTCTAACACAACAACCACAGGTGCGTCCCTCTTCGCTTTCGAATTCTCTATTCGCAGTCAGATGCTAGCCCTAATTCCGCATATCTGTAAGACCCCTAAACCCTAATTCATGCAAATTCACTCACTCTTGGACTTCAATCTCCACTCTCACTCCCTTGCAGAGAGAGACCTCTGACGTTTCAATGACTAGCTTAGTGGAGAGACTCCGTGTTCGGTCCGATCGGAAACCCATTTACAACTTGGACGATTCCGACGAAGATTCCGATCTCGCCAAGAAGAAATCCGGCGCTCCGGCCAAGAAAGCCGACAAGTTCGTCAGAACTGATGCGGTCTGTTGTTTTCTCCCTTTCCTTTTAGTAACTTTTTTTGCCTAGTCTGCTCCGTCGTTTGATGTTTCCAAAACCATGGAATTGTACGGTCTTTTCTTATGGGGTTGCTTTAGCTTAGTTTGCTTCATTTGATGTTAGTTTGCTTCATTTGATGTTAGTTTGCTTCATTTGATGTTTTCAAAATCACGGAATAATGGGGGCATGGAATGTGGTTTTTGTGGAATTTTTGATTGTCTTTTCTGGGTTACTTCAAATTTAGTTCTGGAACAAACTGATTTTACTGTTTTCTGATGTTGGTAAAGTGAGTTGTCCACCTTTTTGGCTGTTTGTTTTCTCTTCCTGAAATTTCTGTGCCGACGGGGATGATTTTGTAGAAGGGTGTGTACAAATCTTTTGGTTCTTATCATGGTAAACATTAAACGAAAAATCATTTATAACAAATCTAGAATAGATTTCTGAGATCATTAAGTAGTAGCACACACACGCCTCATACTGAATGGTTGTTTGAATACCTCTTTTGTTGTGTATACTATGCGCACATACCTCCTGAACATGTGTTGTTTGGAATGAGAAGGTTTGATTTGTACTTGAGATGACTTGGTTCAGATAGAAATGTATGCAACTCGCCTGTTCTCTTGTTATTTTTTATTTGGCTTGTTAAGAAAGCAGCATTTTTCATTCCTTGTAAAGGAAAATTAGTGAATTTTGATGGACATATGGTTCATCTCCAAAAATGTGGAACGGTCATCATTCCACCCGTTTTATGAAGTTATCAAAAAATGTGTTCGTCAATCTCAATTGAAGTTGTTTCTGAAAATAAGAAACTCAATTCAATGTCTTGATAAGCAAATACAGAATCGGCTTGTTCCCCATTTCACTTCCCATTTCCAATCTTCTAAGTCCCCATGCAAAACATGACCTTAGTGTTGTCACTGCTTTCTGCTAAAGGTAACTTTCTCTGACTATAACCTTGAGGGGTTTGCCTAGTTGTAATGTGATTCCTGAGGTTTAAGGTTCATATCTCCTCTAAGCCAAGATCCCTTGGAGCCACTCGAGGGTTTACGTGGTCATTAACTTCAGGGCCCATGGATTTAGTGGAGGTATACGAAAGCTTGCCCCCACAGATATCACAGAAAAATGTTTTCTCAAGTTTACTCAGTATTCAGTTTTTAGATGTTAGACTAGTTATCTCTCATTTACTGGCTGAGAAAAGTTTCACCGGCTTTTCTTATCAATGCTAAGGTAGGAATGGATTTAGTGAAGGTGCACTCAAGCTTGGCCGGGCATGCTTCACACCGAAGTTGTACCCTTCGTTCGGTCTTTCTCTGTCTGTTCACTCTTTTACCATATTTGAGTGGCAATTTTCTTACAGTTGGTAGGATGACAAGGCACTTACTAGAAGCTCTATTAGCAGAGAGGTTAGTATGCAATCACGTCAATTGGACACTTTTATCACTATATTACCGAAATCTATCTAAAGTAGAAGAATCAGATATGGAATGGCTTTAAAGTGAAGATACTTCAACACATTAATTGTGCAATTCCGGCATATTTGGTTGAAAGTGGTATGGAGCAAATTAGCTTATGGTTGACTTCGTTAGTGTGCGGCTCAGGGCTCTAGATCCAATTAAAAGATTTCAGTTTATGCTTTGAGATACTTTTTTGCGGCTTTTTCAGTAAGTACTACAGTGGCAATTTGTGGACATCTATTGATACAGTTGATTTTGAGTGGTTCAGTATGTGGCCCGTCTTTGATAGCTTTAACGTTCCCTGCATGTTTAACAATACTTATGGTGTGCAGTGTACCTAATGGAATATTTACTTTGCTGTTATATATCCTGTCTATAGAAAGAAGGTTCTTGTCAAGCATGCGGCAAGGATGGAAACCTTTTGTGCTGTGAGACGTGTACATTTGCCTACCATCCCAAGTGTTTACTTCCTCCTCTGAAAGCGCCTCTACCTAACAGCTGGAGTTGCCCTGAATGTGTATGCTTCTATAATGTCTAGATTTCGCTTGTTCGCCACTTTTGACTGCCATTATACCGTCCCTGCTGATCGTGATCTTATCTTTATCTTTGCAGGTTAGTCCTCTGAATGATATTGAAAAGATTTTGGACTGTGAAATGCGGCCCACTGTTGCTGATGATAGTGATACCTCCAAGCTGGGATCAAATCAAATATTTGTGAAACAATATCTTGTGAAGTGGAAAGGATTGTCCTACCTTCACTGCACATGGTAGTTCAGTGACCTGTGATTTTAATTACCATTTGTTGATATTATTGCACCATGAAGCATTCAGTTTATGTATTATGTCAGTTTTCTCATCCTCCATGTATTATATATTAGGATACCAGAGAAAGAGTTCGTAAAAGCTTACAAAGCACTTCCTCGCTTGAAGACAAAAGTAAACAACTTCCATAGTCGTCAAATATCAACGAACAATCCTGAAGATGAATTTGTGGCGATTCGACCTGAATGGACTACAGTTGACCGGGTCATTGCATGCAGGTAGGACAACTCATCTCGTTTTGTATCTCTCATGTTCTCAACAGAGGTCGTTGTGGCAGTGTGAGCTGCACTTCGCTTGTTAAGTCTTATCCTTATCTGATTCGTAAGTCTTATCATTATCTGAAATTTATGAAGTTGAACTTTTGGTATATCACGAAAAGGTAAATATGTGTGTGAAGTTCAACTTTTGGTGCCCATCCTTAAACTGAACATCCGTTTCGTCTCTTAGGTATGAAGAACATATCAAGTCATGATATTTGAAGTGGAATAGTTCGTAGTAATAGCTAAATCTCGGGCCACAATTGAAAAATATGTATACCAGGCATATCATACATGTTTTTTTGTTTCAGATGACAAGAGACCATGTAAGTTGTGATGTGAGGCATCTGTTACTTGATTTTTCTCTTAACCAAGGTGTGACCAGCAAGAAATTTCAGGGATAGTGAACCTCTAAGCTGCCAATAACAGAGGCTATTTTATAGCATACATGTTTTTTTTTTTCCGAATTAGGTGACCATAGATCGCACTGTAGTGATTTATAATATTATTTGCGTTAACTATAAGAGGGAAAGTGAACCCGTGGTTTGTCTACAAGAGGGGCGAGTTTTGGTTATGGAAGGCCTCCATGGTTTTGATTCTCAGCAGTTTGAGAAAGAGCTCGGAGATGAGTCGGGGCTGTAGAGGATTGGTTTCATCTAGGGCTGGACGGAATGCTACCTGAAAAAGGATGTTGATGGATCCCTATCTGGGATTCTGGACAGAGATCTTTATACTGCACCATCTGGGCGAGTTAGGGAAACTATAACATGTAAACAATTTTTCAGTTCTAAAATATGCTCCTTGTGTTTTATATTATTACTAATGCTATTATTACTATTGTCATTATTATTATTATTTGATTTCAGCATTAGTAGGTGTTCGTAAGATTCTATGCAAGTTATTTGGATAAAATTATCTGGAAGATGACTCACGAGACCAGTACACTGGATCATTTGCTTTCCATTCTTGAAGATACTGAGATAAGGTGGTATTATAACCATACAATGTTGTGGGAATGATCCTGGTTGCATGACACAATGTTGTGGTCCATTTGCTTTCTGTTTTGCTTCTTTCAGTTTAAGGATGGGCAATTTGCCAACATGTCACTTAGGTCCATTGATTAATAAGGATATGCAGTAATTGGCTAAACCTACTGGGCTAGAATTTGTGGTATACACGGTCTCTGTAGGATGACATCTAAATGATAGGTTGTTGAACTGGAAGATTTTAGGTTCTTGCCAGAACCTCCTGGTGCTGTCACTTCTCACAAAATGTAGGAGAAACTACGTCTATTGCACTCATTTGTTGCATCCTTGTTGTCATGTATGTAACTTACAATTATGTTGGAATGTATAGGGAAATTGATGATGAAGAAAAGGAGTATTATGTTAAATGGAAAGAACTACCATATGATGAGTGTGGCTGGGAATTTGAGTCTGACATTTCATCATTTCAACAAGAGATTCAGAAATTTAATAAGATTCAATCAAGGCGCCGCAAATCTTTAAGTAGGCAGAAGAGCAGCTCAGAATCAAAAAAGAAACACCAGGACTTTCAGCAGTTTGAACAAAGTCCTGAATTTCTTTCAGGAGGTATCTAACATTATGGGATATTGGTTGTTTACACGATTGTCAATATTTTTATCAATTTGGCCATTGTTATATCTTAATGCATTCTGATGTTAATGTAGGCTCTCTCCATCCTTATCAGCTTGAAGGATTGAACTTCTTGCGCTTCTCTTGGTCCAAACAAACACATGTAATACTTGCAGATGAGATGGGCTTAGGTAGGTTCTGTATTGTTTTGGTTTACTCACATTTGCTTAATTATTTTCTTCTGGCCCAAAGGTCCTTCTCCATGCACGATTATATGCAAGATCAATAATTTCCTTTCGTCTTTGTGAATGCATTATCCAACCTACTGATGTAGCTAAACAGAAAGAATGCAACTTATGCTTATGTGAGCCGCTTGTTCGATACATTATAGAAACTTATCTTCAAGTATTCATAACTGAACTATAAAAGAATATATGATCCGACTTTGAGTCACCTCTAGTTGAGCTTAGCAATATTCTGGAACAAGAAAACAGAAACAAAGCAAACTTCTCACTTTGATGATTGCTTGGTCTTCGTCTCCATCAATTGATTTGTCGTACAGAAAAGGGAGGTTGTTCATGGTCTGTGATACGGTATCGGGGAGCGAAGTTTGATGGTTGTGTTCCTTCCACGTACTTTCCAGTTCTTAATTGTGTGTTGAGAGTACCCATGGCACTCTCCTCTGCTACTGCTTTCCCATAGATGTTATGGTGCATTTAATCCTTAAAGCAGTACCTACTCATCTTCTTAGATAGTTTCTATAGCGCTTGAGCAATGCAGTGTGAACCATCATCCTGAATTTTCAAGTGGAACATTGTGGAATTATATCCAAATAATAACGATTGTTTCTTTGTCAATTGCATCTTCAGTACATCTTTCTGTTGAAGTTTGTGTACCAAATTAATATGGTCTTTCTGTAGCGTCTTAACATTCTTCATTGCTTAACCTGAAATATATATATTGGTTTTCCCTTGCAACTTTTGCTGTTACACATTTATTTCTGACTTGCGGCAATCATTGCGTAACGGAATATAAAATTGAAAATGGATGCTTCAAGGGACTGATCAGTGGATGTGCGATTGGTAGTGAAATATAGTATACAGATGGCCCCAGGTTATCCTGTAGCGATAATGTAGCTCAAGTTACAACACTCCTCTGGTACTGCTTTGCCATAGATGTTATGCTGCATTCAATCCTTAATACCAGTACCTACTCATCTTCTTAGATAGGTTCTATTGCGCTTGAGCAATGCAAGTGAATCATCATCCTGGTTTTTTCTAGTGGCATATTGTGGAATTATATCCAAATAATAACGATTGTTTCTTTGTCAATTGCATCTTCACTACATATTTCTTTTGAATTTTGTGTACCAAATTAATCTGGTCTTTCCTTAGCGTCTTGACATTCTTCATTGCTTAACCTGAAATATATATTTGTTGGTTTTCCCTTGCAAGCCTTGGTGATACACTATCTATTTCTGACTCGCGGCAATCAATGCGTATCAGAATAGAATTTAAAATGAATGGTGCTAGGGACTGATCAGGGGATGTGCGATTGGTAATGAAATATAGTATAGAGATATGCCCCAGGTTATCCTGTAGCGATTTTGTAGCTCAAGTTAGAACACTCGTTATAAGGATAAAATTCTATTCATACTGAATGCCCATGTCCAAAATGTTATAGTAAACACCACTTGAACAAATATACTACTGAATGTGCATTATTTATTATCAAAACGTTATTGCTAAATGTATATAAAAGTAGAAGCATATTCTGAAAGAAGAGCATCTGCAACCTTAATGCACTTTCTCTGTTAACATTGTCTTCTTTATTTTTTGGGCGATGAACACAGTTTCTTCATCAAACTTATCCTTGATGTTTTTTTGTTCATTCTTGTAACTTGCTGACTTTGTACTATTCATTAATTAAGCTAACCGTTCCCACTATTCTTACCATGGTCCGGACTATAAGTTCCCAAGAAAAGAAGAGCTATAATATTACGTTTGTTGTGAGATGAATCGAAGCAGTCACAAGTCTTTATTGATTCCAGAATCTCGTTGTCTCACCATGCTGTAATATGTAGTACTGCCATTTCCAGAAATATCTTTAGTACTCAAGACAAACAATATGGTCGAGAAATATTTTATTAAATCCTATATGTTTAGTTTCAAGAGGCTTTCTTTTATTTATTTATTTATTTATTTATCTATCTATATTTATTCTTATTTTTTATTATTGTTGTTGTTATTATTATTATTAATATTAATTTTCATTTCTCTCGATACAGGAAAAACCATACAGAGTATTGCTTTTCTAGCTTCTCTCTTTGAAGATAACCATGGTCCGCACTTAGTAGTAGCTCCACTCTCTACATTGCGTAACTGGGAGCGTGAATTTGCTTTATGGGCACCTCAAATGAATGTGGTATGTGCATGTTCCAAATTCAAGTTATGATCTTTATTGTAGACGCCACTGAATTTGAGCTACTATTTTGCAGGTCATGTATGTTGGTTCCTCCAGCGCTCGTAATGTAATTAGAGAATATGAATTTTACTTCCCCAGAAATCAAAAAAAGATTAAAAAGAAGAAACATGGTCAAATTGTTGGAGAAAGCAAGCAAGATCGGATTAAATTTGACGTCCTCCTAACATCATATGAAATGTGTAACTTAGACACTGCAGCTTTAAAACCTATACAGTGGGAGTGTATGGTAAAATTTTCAACCTCTTGCTTTTACTAGTTTGTAATTACTTTCTGCTTGCTAACCTAAATATGGTATATCTGTGTAGATTGTTGATGAAGGTCATCGTCTTAAGAATAAGGATTCAAAATTGTTTTCTTCCTTGAAGCAATACTCTACTAAACACCGAGTTCTTTTGACTGGAACACCACTTCAGGTTTGTCATCCATTTTTGAGAATTTAGCGTTAGAATCCTAGAATTCATCATCTTTTTTCCAGAAGATATGTCGATTTCTATTTCTACGGTCTCTTTCTGGGAACAATGGATACTGGACAGATCTTTGAAAAGTTCACTTGAATACACATGTCCGTAAAGCTGTAAAATTGTTTTGAAAGATGAATGGATGTTATGACTTGGTTGTAATGTCTGGGAGGTATGAGCACATGTTGTTTCTTGTTAAGATATCTTTGGTACAGTTCAGAGTTTCCTGAACATAATGTTGATGGAGATAAGGTTGTCCCTTTCCTTTAATCTATATGTACCACCAATTAAATTAATAACTTTACAATGGTAGGTTATTGGTTCACTTTGGTGAGTAACCTGTTAGCACCTGGTTGATAGGAGTACAATATGCGTCCCGTTCGATAAAAAGAAGCAATTGTTGTAGATAATTTAGTGATCTTGTTTAAAACTTTGATGGGTAAATTGTTTGGAGGGGTTCTAGGCTTGTTGCATCTGTGATCTGGTGCATGCACTAGCTCCTGTGCATGTTAAGGAATGGAATGTAAGATGTGGAATCATTTTGAACCTTTCGTAACGTTGAAGTTGGTGGTAATTTCATTATGTATTGTGTGGCCAAGAACCTTTCACTAAAGCCATGCAACAGGCAGGTATTTTGGAATGTGGTCATTGGTAAAGAAATGAATCATTACTGTATGGAACATGTTATCATTCCAAATACATTTATTTATGGGTAAAAGTAATGTAATTTAGACTGCTTTGGGAAAGGGGATCGCAAAAGTGCTTTATAGTGGAAAAAGGGTGCTTTTAATGGAAACATCTTAAATTCTCTTTCCTGAAAATTGTACGCTAAATTACTTATGGAGAGATATTTGGAGTGCCAGTGCTATTATGAAAGCATTGTTCACTTTGGTTGATCCATATAGAAAAGTTAAAAACATGATAAGTAGTATGGTTAAAAACATGATAAGTAGTATGGTTTAAGGGATAATTCCATCGCAATTAGGTTTTTCTGTATGGAAGGGAAAATAAAATTTATTTTACGTTATGAGGTGAAATGCAATGATGTATAGGTAACATCCCTTTTTGGTGTGTTGTGATGATGGTTTGTTGCTAGGCGAAGAATTCTGTCTGTTGATCTAGTCCCAAAAGTTGTGTTGTCATAATCTTAGGGATCATTCTTTGTTGATTCCAGGATTATTCAAGAGTTTATAGACTATTTTATTTGAATAGAATTTGATTTAAGCTTAGAAGCACGGGTGCATTTGTGGGTGTGGGTGCGCGTGCGACATGTTCCCAAAAGTAGGGGTGCGGTTGTGGGATGGGTGTGGCAAAATTATGTGTGTATATCATTTACATGAAAAAATGAAATTAAAGTTGACCAAGAAAATGAATACAAAAACAATAATGGTCCAAAGTATATATAAGGAAACACATTAACTATCTACAAAATAGATAAACACCTCACATGCTCACAAGTAATAATAGAAACACGTTCTTTTTGGTTTAATTATAGCTGTAGTCTCGAAGACCTCTGAATTAAGACATTCAAAGTTGAAGGTAAATTATGGCTGTACAAACGACCCATTGTCTTATATGTGAAGGAATCAATAGATTCCTATACCAGAAAGGGAAAGAGAGCATAGGAGAGGGACATGGAAATACATCAAGTAGTTATAATCAGATGGAAGAGAGCGGACACTAAAAAGGACTTACATTGATAATCGACTCTAAGTTGCTAGAACAACTCTTGCATTTTACTCAAACAAAGAAATGGGGCCACTCCTTGTATGAGAAGAATGCCATTTTACCTTCAAAAGTCCTCTAATTCCATTATTTCCAAATGTGCCGCTGAATCTCTGTTATCAGTATCGAGCGATACTCGATACGTATCGTACGATACGATACATATCACCAGCGTTACGTATTGTTCGCTGTATCGCTAATGAAAGTGTATCAAACTGTATCGAGCGATACACATCCGATACGATACGTATCGCGTATCGCACGATACGTTTGAGAAGTAAAGCTGGGCTAGGTTTGTCAAAACCTATTGTTATAGAACTTCACATTACATGGATTATATGAATATTTTGTTAGATGGTCCTACTTCTCCGGGTTTGCCTCAATCTTGCTAAGTCAAAAAACTCAACTGTCTTGAATTATCTTGATCTAGCCTTCAGAAGAGAAAGACTGGAGAAAACAATTCCATATAGAAGACAAATTGTTCTATTTACATGACTTTAGTGGAAGACTGTTGGGTTCCTAGTGGGAACTGATTAGAGATCCCTAACTTTAGTATTCTAGTTTTATGTTTCATTTAATCGGGTTCTTTTGCCACATAGTAAGCAAGAATATTGAATTACTAAAACGATGCCACATAGATATACCCTACATATAACTGACAATCCACTCAATTCTCCTAATTAACTATTACTTTAAAGTATGTAATCTGAATATGTGATTCATTATTGGACATGAGGCCAAAATATATTAACACACCCTTATGATGGGACTCTATATAATCTAGCTGCATACAAAAGATGTCAATGCGTGCTGGTTAGACTACCTGATCAACCTCTAATACGTATTAAAGACATACTATATAAGAAAGTAAATGTCAGATGCAACTAATAAACTCTTCAATATAAGGGTCAGTGTATATATATATATATATATATATATATATATATATTTGAAGTTGTTTTAAGAAGGGGGTGGATACGCACTACGATACGATACACGATATGAAAATCCTACTATGACAACGGCTGAATTAATGAAGCAAGGTAAAACGCTACAACGATTTGCTAACAGAAGCACCTCAGCCTAGGGAAAACCAAATAACATCCAGGGCTTATTTGGGTGAGGGATACGAGAGGGTGGATAAGATATGATATCCCCTCTCTTTTATATCCCGTGTTTGGGCGAGGGGATATCAAATCCCAAGACCCCAAATTTTGCCCTGAAACATATCCAATATTCCCTTCTCTCAGGTATGAGGTGAGATATGATTTGGGCATGTTTTGATGGACAAAAATGGCCCCATAACATTACTAAATTACAAAGTTTAAAGCCCCAAAAACCCCACTATTCTCTCTCTCTACATTTTCTCCCTGTGGTCTTCGTGGCCGCAAAATTGACAGCCTTCATCCTCCTCCGACGGCGCTGCACGAAGCCACTGCACGCCAACATCTTTGCCCTCCTCCTCCACCCACCGCCGACCCCTCTTCTCTGTTCGTCGTCCTCTCCCACTACAGCTGCCATTTTCAAGAAGCTACCACGCCACCACCGCGCCACCAACATTGTTCTCCTCCACCCACCGCAATCGTCCTCATCGTCCTCCACCCACCGTAAATCAGAACCCATGTTGGGTTCAACTTGAGAAACCCAGTTTATTTTTAATCTTAGACAAATAACCAATTTTCGGCTCAATTAAAGGTTATGTAACACACCATCGTATATTCAGTGAGGTATGCCACAACGTGATGTGCTGGTTTGCCGCAGGTGATGTGCAACCACAAGGGTCTTTGTTTTTCTTGTGCCACATTTCCAGGATCCTCACAGTTAATAATGCATTCAAAACATCTCTGATCTATAGGCGTGGTATATTTATGTCTGTAGATGAGTATTGACTTGGAAACCGTAGGTTGCCTCATTGCTCAGATAATGGCGTTTCCCGAGGCTTGGACTCTGTACTTTCGGTGTTATTTGGGTTTTCCCAGGTTGAGGTTCTTCTGTTGACGAATCGTGTTAGCATTTTACTTTGCTTCATTAATTCAGTTGCACAAAAGAATGGAAGTAGAGGATTTTTGAAGGTAAAAGGACCTTCTGCTCATACAAGGAGTGCCTATTTTTTGTTCGAGTAGAATGTTGGAGTTGTTCGTTGAACTTACAAATGGTTATAAGTCTCGCTGAATGTGAGTGATTTTAATGTCTACTCTCTTCCATTTGAAATTACGTCTTGATGTTTTTGCACGCCCTCTCCTATGGTCTCTTTCCCTTTTCTTGTTTAGGTTGTTATTTATTGATTGCTTAGCAAATGGGCAGTTTGTACCATGTTACATTCTTCAGAAACATTCAAATTTGAAGTAACACCATAACACCAGTAGAGTTCAGCCATATAAGGTCACTATATCAACTCTGAGACTGAGAGTTGTACGGAAAGTAATTGATGGAAGTATATGTAAGGAGATTTAAGGAAAGTTTTAATACTGTGTTACGCTCTTCAGCAACATTTAATTTTTATGTGACACCATAATACAAGTATGATAATTATGTTTTATCCTAGGTTAGGAAGTTCGAGTACCTGTAGGGATGAGCAATATAAGGCGACTGTTTCAACTCTGTGAGAAGTGGAAGGAAAGTAATTAATGGTACTATGTAAGCAAAGTTTAATACTACAATACGAGTACGAAAAATATGTTTCTACTCTGTTTAGAAATGTAAGGGGAGTAATTGATACTTAAGCTTTATCGTCATAAAGTTGCATATGTATCACAATTAAAGCGGAGGAATATTTACTTCTTTTTACCATGCAGACAAACTCTAGCACCGGAACAGGGATGCAGGGACATGTTTATTCTGAATAAAGTACAACTAATCTTACACGACATTTATTCTAAATAAATCACAACTAAATAAATACAATTCAGTGCCTAGTTTTTGTACATATATTAAGAACATTCTCGGGATTTCATCCAATAAAAAAGACGCAGGTGGTTGTAAATTGAAGTATTTATATCTCTAAAATTTAACAACAAACAGTTCCATCTGAGAACGAAAGCCTTAGGCGCAAAGGTTTAGAAAACTGAGAATGATAGAGCTGCTTTCCATGCTTTGTGCTGGTGATTCCTCCTCCTTCGATCAGTCTGATTTGAGACAAAATCTTAAGTAGATTTTTAATCTTTAACTAGACATTTTCCTTCACCTTTCAAGAAAGGGTAACTCATTCCCGGATTTTCCGGCAAGTTTGATATAATTGCTGAAACGCGACCTGGCATTCTGGGGATGATTCTTGGAGTTCCCGGCGCGTTCACGAGGTCCCTAAAACGGGTACCTCGGCCTATTTAAAGTTTCCGTACGTCACACCGCAAACACCAAGCTGCTTATCTCTAACTCACGCTATTTTTTTGAACTACTTAGTTTCATGCATTTTAATATATTAACATCATGCTTTGGGTCTATGTTACTACTTTTAGTTCGCTAAATTGTATCTTGCTGCACCTTTTTTTGGCTATGGAATTTTTGCCTAGTTGATGGCCGTGTCCTAAACCGACCAATTAGAAATGGTATAGTGTCAATCCCGTCCTCTCTTGGTTGCGTCATGCATGATTATGGATCTGTTGATGGATTCGGTATCCTGCCTAGAACCCTTTTTCCCCCCCAATAATCTGAATAGTTTGATCAAGCACTCGGTAGCTTTACATTGATACTTAATTCTGTTACGATTTTTTTTTGTTTTTTTTTTTGTTTTTTTTTGTTTTTTACGGACTAACTAACTTATGTCACGGCAACTTGTTTCAGAATAATCTTGATGAACTTTTCATGCTCATGCACTTCCTTGATGCTGGAAAGGTTAGCATCATTATACTTTTGCAGCAGCAAATAAAACTTAGATTTATAAATGGAAATAAAGGCTTATAATTTCGAGTTGCATTCTCTTAAGAACATTTTTAACATTTTCAGTTTGGAAGTTTAGAAGAATTCCAGGAGGAGTTCAAGGATATTAATCAAGAAGAGCAGATATCAAGGCTTCATAAGATGCTGGCGCCTCATCTTCTTAGAAGTATGCGCCTTCTTCTCATTTTCATTATTCTTCAACTTGTGCTTGTATATCATGTTTCATGTTCATGTTATTTAATATCCTGGTTTCATATATCCGTGCTTGGGATTCGAGTGGCATGCCCATGGTCTCAAATCGTTCGGTTATATTAGTGCTAGAGGTACTCTTGCCTCCCTTCCCTCTCCCCCTTCGTTCAAGTGATTTATCTAGTTTCTCCGTGGGGACACCTCAGCCATCATAGCACCCTTCTCTCTCCTACTGATGCGTTAATATATGTTGTAATGAATCTCACCCCGAGCAATTAACTGTTTAGAACGAATTAGGTACTGCGTTGTCTGTGTGAAACTGAAGACATTTTTTATAGACAGTACAGTTCAATTGATTAAATAGTGGTGAAGCCAGGACCGATGTTCTTGGAGGTATGGTACTGCATTGTCTGTATGAAACTGAATACATTTTCTATATTCAGTACAGTTCAATGGATGAATCACATAAGTAGTAGTAAAGCCAGGCTCCATATTCTTGGAGGTACCAGAAGGCTTTGAGTAAAAGAATAAAGACGCCTTATCCTGAAAACTGAAGTATGATTAACTGGATTGTTATATTCTTACCACGCTACCCTGCCAAAAAGAGCGCGACCAACAAACCTCTCTGAATGCAGTTTTGATATCTAGACCCTGAAAAATTATTAGTAGAAACTAATTTGAAGTAGAGGGTGGTGGGCTGGTGGCGGAAAAGCAACAACTGTTACATTGTCATACTGACATTTAGATCAGAAGTCCACTAGAGCGTGCATCGCCAAACTAGAAAATTATATTTTATGTTTTGTTCTAAGTTTGGATTCTTTGGAATGCATCACACTTTTCATGCTCTTAGCGACTAAAATATCATTTTCTCAGGAGAAATGTTGGATATTAAATAGTGGGTGTAGAGTTGGAATATCTTCTGCATATTTTGATGGAGGAAAGTTATGTTTGGTTTTAGAGACAGAGTTCCTCACATTAGGATAGTTTCACAAATGAGGAAAGAACCAGAGTATAGGTTTTAATTAAAAAAAACCCAAAAGAAATGTAAAATTTGATTTTCTTACAAAGCATTCCATATATGTGTTAGACGGGAACATTGGAGAACGAGTCACACGCCATATGCTGCTGGGAGATGAAAACAGATGGATAGAGGCATAGTTCTTTGGGGTGCCTCTCAATTAAACAATAATCCTTTGGCGGGTATGGGACGTTGGTGGGACATCTTATAAAACCTGTGCTGGTAACTTGGGTTTAACGCACAGCGGGTTGTTCCAACCTGTATTTTGAGATGCAGGAACGCTGGAATACTTTTACTTTCATTAGATACTAGAAATCATTCACACCCTGGCTTTGCACGGTGTTATAGAGTGTTTCTCTGAGAGTTATCTATCCATCAATATATTTGTTGAGAAGTCCCGCATCGGACATTCAAATAAAAAGAATTAATAAGTTTCTTGGGCCACTCCCCTCATTGCCATTTGGTTTTGAGGTGAAACCCCATGTATTTCTACATATCAGAGCCACGGCTCACACACGTGAATGATCTAGTAACCCACATGCTCACCGCCACCCTCAGACAAAAGATCCAGTGTAGGCCAAAGAATGCCACACGTAAGAGGGCGTGTTGAGAAGTCCCACATCAGACCTTAAAAAAAAAGAACTAATAAGTTTCTACTCCCTTCATCGCCAATTGGTTTTGAGGTGGAACCCCATGGATTTCTACAATATTGATTTGATTTACGTATATCTATTTCATATTATAATATTACATATTGTGAATATTCTTGAATTACGAATGCCGTCTCTCTTTTCTGGCTAGAAAATATTCTTGTCATGATTATCCAAATATGTGTACTCACTGGGTACATTCGAAATGAGAGGTGGGGGAAGGACAACAAATGCTTTATAATATTTCCAAATGAACTTCAATAAATTCTGTCTCTGCAGAATTATTTGGTTTGAACAAGCATGTTATCACATGTAAGGAATTTTCTGCTGATTTTAAATTACTCATGTAATAGGTGTAGGTATCTAGACCTATACCGATTACCAATTTAACTACTCCCCTTGTCCTGCCAACAATTTTTCCCTTTTGCGATGTCCCGTATTGTATGTACTCTCAGCTTTATAGTCTGAAATTATAATGAAGCTCTAACACTACCCGTAAACATTCATTGTAACTAGTCTTGGAGAAAAGAGACATCAGAGATAATTGTGGAAACAACATATCAAAACTTGTAGCTGGATGCATTACTTGCATGGCCACATAAAAATTTGGAGTTTCAAAGATGGACTACCAGGTGTTGAATAAATTTGATACTGACTAAATGAACTGTGTGGAGATACTTTTTGGTATAAAATTGTGGTGATCAATTGATTAAATCTATGATTGTTTTGCTGGAAATCTAGCATCGTTTTGTTATGGATTTATTTGTGAAACAGCATCTTCTCAGACCTCATATTTATTCCTTTTCTGGTTTAATATTCATTCTCGTTCCATCTCTATTGTCATGTATCATCAAACATATTAAGTAAGCGCTGCCTTAGACACTTATTGTTACGGTTTATTTAATTCTTGCTGCTGTAATTTATTATTGTGATGAATGATGACACTTCAGGAGTTAAAAAAGACGTCCTGAAAGAGATGCCACCGAAGAAGGAACTTATTTTACGTGTGGAATTAAGTAGCGAACAAAAGGAATATTACAAAGCCATTCTGACTCGCAACTTTGAGATACTGACACGGAAAGGTGGTGCTCAGGTATGTTTTGGTGAAGTGGCATCCATTTGATTCTTCCCCTGGTAGCTTTTAAATAAGCTTTGATATTTTTGAATCAGATTTCTCTCATCAATGTGGTTATGGAATTGCGGAAGCTATGTTGTCATCCATATATGCTTGAAGGAGTTGAACCAGAGATTCAAGATGTAAATGAATCTTTCAGGTGATCCTATGTAATCTTTATCTTTTCATTTTCAGTGTGGTTGGGGTCAGTTTGTTCTTCAGAATGGACTGTATATGCTTCTTCTTTGAATATGTCATTGAGAGATGGTAACTGATTCTAGAATTCTCCAAATGCCCTCCCCAGTATTGCAATCAACCTTGGTAAAAAAAGTTCCATTCAAACACCAAGTGTAAGCTTGTCCATACAAAACCTTAAATTTCATATTAAAAATAAATAAATTAAGCTAAACTAAAGAATAAAAAAAATAAAGAGAAAGAAGTTTATAGGTCTCTCTCTCTATGCTCCTTGCATTAACGGAGGCCAATTGGGATAGAGAAGGTTGTAGCAGGGATTTGAGAGCTTGGCTGTCGGAATTAGTGGCGGTGGTGGGGGATGTTATATTTTGTTGGTGTTCTATTGGGGTCGAGTGGCAGTGGTGGTGGAATTGGGGGGGGGGGGTGGGGTTGGCATCGTTGGTTTGGTGCGTGGAGGCAGTAGGTTCGGGGGATTTAGGACTGCTGTTGGTTTGCAGGAATAAATGGAGTATGGATTATTGGGTTTAGGTGGTTGTCTTTGGTTGTGTAGATTCAATTTGGTGGTGGTTGGGTGGAGATGGCAGTTTAGGTGGTGCTTGACGTAGTTGGTTCGGGCTATGGAGGCAGTAGGTTTCGGCGATTGTGGATTGCTGGTTTGTCGGAATTAATGGAGTATGGAGTCTGGGTTTTGTAGGTGGTTGTCGTGGGCTCGTGTCGCCGATATTCAATTAGGTGGTTGTTGAGTGTAGGTGGCAGTGGACACAGTTGGTTTTGGGTGCGGAGGCAGTAGGTTGCGGCGATTAAGGATTGTTGGTTTGCCAGAATTAATGGAGAATGGAGGTCGGGGTTCAGGTGGTTGTCGTCGGTAGTCCAGACTCGATTCAGTGCTGGTTGGGATGGAGGTGGGGGATGACGTCGTTGGGTTGGGGGTGTTTAGGGAGGGTTTGGATGACTGGGAGTTGTTGTTTTCCAGGCTTAACTGAGGATGGAGGCTGGGTCTAGGTGGATGTCATCGGTGGTCTGGATTAGATTAGTTGATGGTTGGGGATGTCTGGTTAGGTGGGGATGATGTTATTGTGGATTTTAGTCCCCGGAGTCTGGGCTGTCTCTGGTATCTAGGTTGCACAGGCGGTGATGGATGCGGAGGTAATCGTAGTGGTGTTGTAGATGCCTCATATTTTACGGAACGTACCATTTTACCCTTTAAAAATGGCATCACGCTCAACTAACAGAAAATGTTGGATGGAAAAGCCCAAATGTTGCTTGCAATACATATTGCAACTGCGATGGAAGTAAGAGAGTTTTGGTGGCGGTGGTGGCTGGAGGGGGTGGCGGTGGGGGTGGGGATCGTGGATTTGCCAATCTGGGGGTTGGTCATACAGAATTAGGCTAGGAAAAGGACTTGTGCTGTAACAGGGAAGCAATACTATGATGTGGCTAGCATTCTAAGAAATTAACTGCAGACTGCAAAGTTGTACTATTATATACACATTGATTTCATCTGCCGAGTTATTTTCTGTTTGACAGGAAACTGTTGGAATCTGCTGGAAAGTTGCAACTTCTGGATAAAATGATGGTGAAGCTTAAAGAACAGGGTCACAGAGTTCTTATATACTCTCAGTTTACGCGTATGCTAGACCTGTTGGAAGACTACTGTTGCCAACGGGTAGTGATCTCTAAATATTTTGCATTGTCTTTTCTGCCCATTGTTATGAATATGTTCATGGATGGTTTATTTGAAACTATTATTGCTCTTCAGAAATGGCAATATGAAAGGATTGATGGGAAAGTAGGTGGTGCTGAAAGGCAGATTCGAATAGACCGATTTAATGCTAAGAATTCCTCCAGATTTTGCTTTCTGCTTTCGACTAGAGCTGGGGGTCTGGGAATCAACCTTGCAACGGCTGACACAGTTTTCATATATGACAGGTAAAATAGATGTGATTGTAGAATGTAGTACAAGGATAAGTTCTTAAAGACGAGAATGTGCTTTAAGGATGGGTCTCCTCATTTATTAGATATGCGCTTAGAACTTGTGCAAGACATTTAGATTTTGAATTTAGTTTAAGTGATGTGACCTATACATCTGACCGAGCACACGGATTTTGCATTGTGGGAATAGTTTTATAGAGATTGGAAATACAAATTTATAGACTTGAGAACAATAAGTTTCAGGAGATCAACGGATTTGCCTATGTTAACATAGTTGTCAAATCAGGATTCAAATAGTGAATCGAAATTCACCTTCACTGAATCGTAAATCGAATCGTGAATTGGAAACTCGCAATTTTTTTACGTAGATATAATAAAATATTTCATAAAGCTATTATAACATTATTGAACAAAATATTCATATTTATGCAAAAAAAAAGCTCAATTTATTGGAAACTCGCATCCATAACTAGTGATGAGGAGTTTCACACATCTAAAAGATAAAGAATAATCTAGATATAGATAGGCATGTGGAGCAAGTAACTACAAAATGCCAAGAGATTGAAAATAATAGAAAACTATTAGCCTTGGATTTGAGAAAAATGCACTAGTAATATAAAACAAGTTACAAAACAGACGTAAATGTAGGAAGTAATGTGGGCTGATGCTGTAACTCAATCAGACCTTTAGATGAATTGAAAGTGAATTGCAGAATGGGTCTGAATCGCAACTAAATCGTAAGATTCGGGATTCAAATAATTTTTTTGTCCATTAAAGATTCACTAAGGGATTCACATCGTTTGTGGGTGAATCGAGTCGAGTCGATTCGTAGGATACGAATCGTGAATCGTAAGATTTTGACAACTGTATGTTACTGAGGCCTGCTTCTCTTAGCCAAGTGTGTGTAACTTAAGAGCAGATAATTTTAATAAGCATGCACCAAATGTTTTGATCCCTTCTCATCTTAGCCTCTCTGGGCATCAATATGATTTAAACCACTTTGCTGATGTCCTGGAGCTCTTCTATCATTTATGACCAAGTATTCGGCTCAAGATTATTTTTGTTGTCCCTATGAATTGAAACTTCATAGTACGTATCTAGTAAAGTTGTAACCTACATTGTCATTTTACTGGTTGTAATAGATTTGGACATGTTACTGAGGCCTGCTCTCTTACCCAAGTCTGTGTAACATTAGAGCAGATAATTTGAACTAGCATGCACCAAATGATTTAATCCCTTCTCATCTTAGCCTCTGTGGGCATTAATATGATTTAAACCACTTTGATGAAGTCCTGGAGCTCTCCTATCATTTACGACCAAGCATTCTGCTCAAGATTATTTTGTTGTCCCTGTGGATCGAAACTTCATAGTACATATATTGGAATTACTGGTTGTTAGGTACTTTTAAGCATATGGTTTAAGCACCGTAAAGAAGCCTTTCCCGGAATAGTGGATTCACACAGGTATTGTGTGGATTCTTTTATTACTTTCTCGAGAAAACTTGTAGGATCCGTTTAGACATTTAGATTTTGAATTTATTTTAATTGATGTGATCTATACACCTGACCGTGCACACTATTGCATTCGAGAATAGTTTAAATAAAGATGGTAAATACAAATTTGTAGACTTAAAAACGAAAAGTTCCCGGAGAGATCAACAGACTTGCACATATTACTGAGCCCTGCTTCTCTTACTCAACTCTGTGTAGCATTAGAGCAGATAACTTTAACAGCATGCGTGTAATGATTTGATCCCTTCTCTTCTTGGCCTCTCCGCGCATCAATATGATTTAAACCACTTTGCTGATGTCCTTGGAGCTCTTCTATAATTTATGACCAATCATTCCACTCAAGATTATTTTGCCGTCCCTATGAATTATAGGACCAAATTGTCAATCACTCTAAACTTTGTACTTCTGCTAGTATTTATGCTATAGTCCCTAGCTAGGTTTATACATTAGTCAGTGTATTATTTGCAATTCAATCAATTCAATGAGTTGTTTCTACATGGTATCAGAGCGGGTTCTCAACCCTAACCTCTGATTTTTTTTTCAACGAGGATCGACCCAGAAGTTTGTCGTTCCCTCAGTAGCTTGCCTCCCATCGTTCGTCCGCCCCATCTCCGGCCTCGTCTCACGAAATCGCCCAACCTCCTGAGCAGTTGACGACGAACAAACCCCAAGCCCTCTGCTCTGTTTTGCGAAGACCACCATCACTTCCACCCTCCATTAAATCCGGCGGAACCACATCCACCCACGTCGCCTATTCCCGGCGACCCAACCTCCAGTGAATCGAGCCGCAACCAGCGACTCAAAGCCGATGGGCCTGTGCGACGAACAAAATACTTGCCAGAATATCTGTGAGGTGCATCAAGAGCAGGCGGTGGTGGTGGGGTCGGTAAAGCTGGGGACGAGGTGGCAGGTGGTGATGGTGCGGGGGCAGGTAACAAGGACGATTACACATCTACTACCGGGTATATTGTTTATCTTGGGGGTTCTCCTATCTCTTGGAGCTCAAAGAAGCAGCGTACTGTTGCTCGCTCTTCTACTGAAGCGGAATATCGTGCCGTTGCCGCTGCTTCGGCTGAACTGCGTTGGCTCTGTTCTCTTTTGTCTGAACTTGGGTGCTCCCTGTCTTCAGCTCCAGCCATATACTGTGACAACATGGGCGCTAACTATGTCTGTTCAAACCCGGTTTTTCACTCGCGCATGAAGCATGTCGCTCTTGACTTTCATTTTGTTCGTGAACAGATTCGGGATGGGCTCCTCCGCGTCTCTCATGTGTCTTCTGCAGACCAATTAGCAGATTGTCTCACCAAGCCACTCTCTCGTGGTCCCTTCCTTCAGTTGCGTTCCAAGATTGGTGTCTCTTCACGATCCTCCATCTTGCGGGGGCGTATAGGACCAAATTGTCAATCACTCTAAACTTTGTACTTCTGCTAGTATTTATGCTATAGTCCCTAGCTAGGTTTATACATTAGTCAGTGTATTATTTGCAATTCAATCAATTCAATGAGTTGTTTCTACATGAATCGAAACTTCATAGTACGTATCTTGTAAAGTTTAACCTAAATAGTTAATGAGCTTACTTCCCTTCCCTCCACTTGATCTATGTGAAATGGATCTGTAAATCTGAAGATATTTTAATTTTATTATGAATGGCTGTAATATACTTTTAAGCATATCGTTTAAGCACCTTAAAGAAGCCTTTCTCTTGTAATAGTGGATTCACACAAGTATTATATGGATTCTTTTGTTACTTCTGAAGTTGATATGAGAAAACTTGTAGGATCAGGCAGGTGCATTCACCTGATGGTTTGTAAATGAAGATCACGATAATAAACTCAAAGAAATGCATTACTGTTGAATTATTTCGGATAAATAATGCAACTTAAACGAGTGAACCTTTTGCCTTTTTAAGCTCATACTAGAGTCGTTTTAGCGTGTACTTGCATATTTCAGACTATCATGCAGTATGACGCTATTTGCATTCTGTTGCAGTAGTTGGGAAATGATGGGTTTCTTGCTTTATTGTTAATCCTTTTCCTTTGTGTTCTCTTACCCCATCGTCTAGTAGTATCAGACTTGTTTTTTTTATGCAGCGATTGGAATCCCCATGCTGATTTGCAAGCGATGGCAAGAGCTCATCGACTTGGGCAAACAAACAAGGCAAGGTTTCATTTGTTAGTATATGCATAGCCAGACACTTGTGATTCCCCTGAGGTATATATATAAAATGATGGTAATGTTTCCACTCTGCAGGTAATGATTTACAGGCTTATCGCAAGAGACACCATCGAGGAAAGAATGATGCAGATGACCAAGAAGAAGATGGTCTTGGAGCATCTAGTTGTTGGAAGGCTCAAAGCACAAAACATTAACCAGGTAGAGTTATTGGTGCTGTTAGATCATAATTTTGCCTTACAATTCAACTGATATATCTAGTTTCTGTGCATTAAGTATCTGACAATGCATCACAAACTTTTTCCATCCAATGCCATTGCGGTATTTGTTACTTTCAGTCAGTCTCTTACATTACGATTCTATAATTACGGTTTGAAGTTGGGATCCACATTTGTTAATTTAAAACTTACAACCAATTCACTATAGAAGGTCTAAAGTCCCCATTTTCAATTTCGTATCACAAACCTACCTGGCAACCCCGTCGGTGCCTAAAGTAAAGAATAAGATATTCATGGTGCTGATTCAAAAACAATTCGAGTAAAAGAATGCTCAGTCTAGATAATTAGAGTACATTCGTTCATAACTTTCAGCAAGACATTCGATTGACATGACTGAAAACTACGCCTGTGTGAATATAGGCGTTGAATTATCTTCAGATCATGTTTAATGATTGTTCTTCACGAAGATCTCCACACTAACGGTGCTGAGTTCCTTTTATCATCGACTTAGCATCTTACTGGTTTATAGCTGATATATCTTTGAAGAGGCAAATTATACGGAGTTTTTGTCACCACTCACAAGTTCAGAGTGATCTAACTTCTGCCATCATATATACTTCGAAACAAAGTTTGCGATAAATGATGAATGTAAGCCGATTACTTCCAAGGAATCAGATGTGGCCTGCTCTGTCTTTTGTCAAAAAGATACCGTATTCGGGAGCTTTAGAAAGAATGTCTGAGCAATGTATCAGATTTTTTTTATTGAAGCTGGTAATAGAAAAAAGGGTGGGTTTGGTATGGCTTTTATCTAACTTCTAAGGGCTAGTTTGGGAATGATGTGGCGGTGCGAGAAGCTCCTGTGGGGGAAAACACTGTGAGAAAGTTGCTGTGACTTTTAGATAAATGTTGTTTGGTAGATATTACGTGAAAGTTGTAGTGAAATATTGATATAGTAAAATGACAAAAATATATGACGTGTCAATTTCGTAAAGATATACTGAAATTTTTAAAAGTTGTAAGGTTAGAATCGGTTGTGGATAAATTAATCAAAAGCACTTCCCGGAAAAGTATCTCTTCCCTTGCTTCCTGAAAACTGCTGTGGAACAGCAGAAACTGTCCGAAAAAGCAGAAACTTTAATTTTACCAAACACAGTAAACTGCTTCTGCTGTCGGAAAGCAGCTGTGCTGGCAGCAGAAGCATTCCCAAACTCACCCTAATTCAGTTTGGACTTTTAATCTGTTTTGAACTTTTCTGAGAGGTTTGGTATGAAACTTTTGTGTCAGCTTTTGGATTTTGATTTCTCTTCCGCGTAAACTAAATTTTGAAAAAAGTTGGGTTTCACCAGCTTTTTTTGTTCTTATACAACAGAATGACTAATATGCTCTTTTAGTATATGAATACTACAACAATTTATTTGACATACTATAATTTTGTTAGTAAATATAAAATGGGTAAAGTGGTAGTTTTCACTAACAAACAAAACTGTTACTACCTCTGTTTCCTTTAGAAACAGCATACTTTGCTTTTTGTCACAATTCACTGAGTCACTTTGACCCGGTGATTTGATTAGCAAAATGAAACAAAAAAATTGTGATCTTTGCATGGTGTTGTAAAGTTCACTCTACAACACCATGAAAAAACTGCCAACAAAGTATATAGTTTTGCTATCTAAATCACCGAGTCAAAGTGACGCAACTAGGGGTAAAAAAGTCAAATCCTGACATTCCAGAAGAAACTGAATTAGTACATCTCTAGCTTTTTAACAGCACCAACTTTCTTCACCAAACACATGTATCTTTTTCCATCAACTTCTCTGTCACGAACTTTTTCAGAATAATTTAAAAGTCGACTTAAAAGTTCAAAAGTCAATGCAAACACACCCAAAGGGAGCTATGATATTCTTTCTTGTCTCACATGTATATCGATATCCGTCTGCATGCTTAACTGTTTTAGTCTTTAGTGGGCAATATGTGAACTAGATTGTGGTTCCTGAATATGTGCAAATTATGGTGATTTAAGTGCTGTCCCTTGCCTGAAGTTCCTG
Organism: Linanthus parryae; assembly: GCA_023055425.1. Taxonomy (NCBI): domain Eukaryota; kingdom Viridiplantae; phylum Streptophyta; class Magnoliopsida; order Ericales; family Polemoniaceae; genus Linanthus; species Linanthus parryae. Next base: position 133,951,551 of record JALGPY010000001.1, read on the forward strand.
TTTTCTTAACAAATTTTGAGTGACGAGTTGTCTTAATTTGAACTTAGGAAGAATTGGATGATATCATAAGATATGGCTCAAAGGAGCTGTTCGCTGACGAGAATGACGAAGCAGGAAAATCACGGCAAATCCATTATGATGATGCTGCAATTGATAGGTGTGTTATGTAATATTTGCTATTTATCACCCATGGTTTCCAAATGCTATATCACATCTTCAATTCTGTGTTATGTGTACTAGGTTACTGAACCGTGATCAAATTGGCGACGAAGATGCCACTATGGATGATGAGGAGGAGGATGGATTTTTGAAAGCTTTTAAGGTATTTACTGTAAAAAGATAGTCCGTTCGTATGGGTGCGAACCACCGAAGTTTTGAAGCATGTTTTTAAATTTACAGCGGTGAGGAAAATTGACCTTGTTTTGTCATAGCTATTACTTTCTTTGTATGGTGAGAACCACCAAAGTTTTAGCAGCACATTTTGAATTACACCAGTGAGAAGAAAATTTGATCTTGCTTTCTCATAGCTGTCTCTCTTCTGTTCCAGTAGTATTTAGTATTTACATGTCTGCTGTATTCACACTGCCATTTTCAAACTTTATTTTACGATTTAATTTGTAGCCTTTTGTTGTTGGAAGTATCCATTCTGTTTAATGTTTGTCATACTCCTAGTGGGTGCATCCTTTTACGCAGAAGCATTTGGTGGGGATATTCTGTAGCCTCAGTTTGTATCCTGGTAGCAGGCTTAACTAATATGTTTGATCTTATTTCTTTCTTCTCTTGGGTTTGAGGCAGTCTTCTTCTTCCGAAGTCATTACGTTATAGCTACTGGATAGCTCACTTGCTTTTACCACTATTTGTTCTTTCACTGCTCCTTTTTGTTTCCCCTCATTGATGAAAAAAGAGCTAAATGTTGATGGTGATTTAGGTTGCAAATTTCGAGTACATTGATGAAGAGGAAGCAGCTGCAGCAGCAGAAGCTGAAGCACAAAAGGCAGCTGCTGCAAAGGAAACTATCAGTAACTCCGAAAAATCTAATTATTGGGAAGAATTGTTGAAGGATAGATACGAGGTGCAGAAAGTTGAGGAGTTAAATGCCATGGGTAAAGGGAAGAGAAGCCGTAAGCAGGTACATCATAATTATTAATTTTGTTATTGTTTGTAATCAGTTAAGTTACTCTGTCTTATTGTGACTCGTGAGCTTCTCATCTAAATTGTACTCTTCTCAAATGCAGAATCCTATTGAATCTTCCATGTTTTTTGTTTCCTGAGAGGCTGAGAGTACATTGCACATGACCCAAATTTCTTTATCATTTGACTGAGCCTTCCATCCCCCTACTATGTATTTACTTAAATATTACTCCCTCCGCCGCATTCTAATCGTCTTCCTTTCCTAAATGGGTGTCCTTAAAGAATTGTCCTAACTCTGTTATTTCAATTTTCACTTCCCTCAACAAGTATCATATAAGACCGTCAATTTTCTAAATCTACAAATCCAAAGCTTCTCCTAAAACTTTGTGAAAATTCAATTCAGATGAATCCCTGCTGAGATGCTTAGTCAATCCATACTACTCAACTTATTCAGACCATTTTTAAGATACTACTTAAAATGCGGATGCTCGCTCAAATCGTTTTACCCAATTCATTTCTGATAGTTATTGAGATCATGTTCCTGAACATGCTCTCGTTGATGTGTAATGTCTGGCTCTATGTTAACTCTCGTGTGCACGTGAAACTTGTAGGTCGTTTCCGTTGAAGAAGAAGACCTTGCTGGTCTTGAAGATGTAAGTTCTGATGGTGAAGATGACAACTATGAAGCTGAATTGTCGGATGGTGAAACAGCTCCAGTCGGAGCTGCCGTTGGGAAGCGGCCTTACAAGAAGAAAGCCCGTGGTATCAGTTTACATTTACCATCTCAGCTTCATAAGATTACCAAAAATCAATGAGCATCTTTATCATAATGCTTTCTCCAATCTTTGCAGGGGATAGTACAGATCCTCATCCCTTAATGGAAGGTGAAGGCAGATCATTTAGAGTATTGGGATTCAATCAGAATCAAAGAGCTGCATTTGTTCAGCTCTTGATGAGGTGAAGTATTGCATGCATATTTATATATAGATAGATGCTTCATCAATACGATTGCTCTCTGTTCTCTGCTATACAATGTTTTGATAGTCTAGATCGTTTCACAGATTTGGGGTTGGGGAATATGACTGGGCAGAGTTCGCCGCTCGACTGAAGCAGAAAACATACGAAGAAATAGAGAGGTATGCAGTATTTTCTTGCTTAGCTTTTAAATTTTAAGTTCGTTGATTATTGATGTGTAGTAATCGTAAGCTTACCTAAATATACCTCTATTGTAGAAGAATTTTCAGGTGTTCTTTAAAGATGTAAATTATGTAGTAGGATATTAATTCAGATTGATTGGTTCATATAACTCAGGATGCAGTCGACTATATTTCCTTCCCTTTTTGGTGCATGCATTACTTGCTTGTGTGATTTCAACTGCCTCAGGATGAGCGATGTATGTATTTAGGAGTATCGATTTTGTAGCACTTTCCCATGTTGTCTTTGTTAGTCATTTATAGTCCGGCGATAAATATTCATTGATGTTTGGAACGTGGCATATGTTTGAAAACTGTTTATCTTTTCTTTGTCTGCTATTTGATATACGTTATGGAGTGTAGTATTCATATTTTGTTAAAGAAAAAAGAGAGCAAACTTCTTGTTCCAACTTGGACTAGAAGCCAAGAGAACGGTAATCTAAGAGTACTCTCTTAATAGGTCAAGGTATAAATAGTTCAATAACCTGCATGTGGGTAGATCGATACTCTTATGATTGACTCGTTTGACCATGGAAATAGGTTAATCGAAGACTTGACAAAGGAGAATACCAAGGGCAGATAATTTTAATTTGTAGGGAGAGGAAGGGTGGTTGGCATATGTTTGTTGAGCAAATTTGTATGCTTAGCATGAGAGTTACATTCCTTGTCAAGCGTGTGTGTTTTGTTAAATATAGAGGGTCTTTATTGGTTATTCATTGTCAGTATGTCGAGACTAACAAAAAGATGGTATGTTCAATAGACACATTGGTTCGATCGTAAATCATTAAAATGGATAGGTTCTCCCCTTGCACTCTTTATGTGCTTGTAAGCTTGTGGTATACAATCTAACTTTTGACTGACTTGATAGAAGATAAAGACTACGGTTGAGCAGCTTTGTTTTCGGGTAGTAACAGGGAAAAATAAAGGCCTACATTTTGGCTTATATACTTCTAGAAGAAGTGTAGTAGACCTTATTATATGGAGGTTTGAGGGATCATCTACGTTAAATTAGGAAGGGAGCTACTTTAAGCTATATATTGTGGATGCTTTCGAGTAGTAACAGGATGACGAGACCAACAAAAGGATGACATGTCCAATAGAAACATTGGTTTCTTTGTAAAATTACTAATATGGAGAGGCTCTCCCCTTGCACTATTTATTGTGCCGGAAAGCTTGTGGTATACAATCGAACTCTAGACTGATTTGATAGAAGATTAACTATAGAGTTGAGCAGCTTTGTTTTCAGGTAGTAACAGGGAAAAAATAAAGGCCTAACTTTCAGAAGTGTAATAGGCCCTATTATATGGAGGTTTGAGGGATCATCTACGTAAAATTAGGATGACATAGGAGGGAGCTACTTCTAGGGTGTATATAAGAGGACCTGTATTAGAAGATCCTGTTTTATCACAATGATTGACAACAAATACTTGCATGTATATAAGAGGATGAGATCACCTGGAGTGCTGAATATGATACCCACTGGTGTTATCAAGAAACAGAAGACGCTATTCAGGATCGGAGTGCAACTAAATTGAGATAAAAGCAGAATATAAAGCCTTCTTATGTTTCCGAACGAGTGATCCAGTTTGCAATTCGCGGGGGTACGAGTTAATTGTGGTAACACTGATGGTGACAGTTCATAGGAGAAACAATTAGTTTTTAATTCTAAAAGAGAACTTATTTATGTCTGTAATACCTACATTATTACCTATATTGACATCTCGTATTGCTGACAGGGCTTTCCAAAATGATGGAAAGGATTAGAGTGCAAGCTTTAGTTAGAGGTTTGAGATGGCTAAATTGCAGAAACATAAATGATTAAACGTGGAAACATTGGCCTTGTTTGAGTATGGTAGTTCCTTATTTTTTATAAAAACACAAACCATGAAAAATTTCGTCCCACATAGCTAAAAATCCAAAAAGAGTCTAAAAATGTCCGAAGAGTTTAGGTTTTAGTTAACAAAAAACTAAAAGCCAAGTTATCCAAACAGCCCCATTATGAAGAAACTTAAAGTTAGCCAGTAGATGACGTTATGGGATGTTTGATATTTTTAGATCTTGTACACGGAAGCCCTCTTGAAGCTCAAGTATAAATGGCCTCTCAATTTTTATGCCGTTTCTCTTATACTTACTGAAAAGAGAGATGAATGCTGAAGTGGCTCTGCTATTTGTGTGCCTGTCGATCTGTCACCTACCTTAGTTCATTAATTGTACATTAAAAGGGATGATAACTGGCTCCACTTGACATGAATTAATGAAATTCACTGGGATTATCTAAATATCCAGATAAATCAATTGGTGAAGGCCCTCAGAGCATTGCTAAGAAGATCGTTTATCTTCTCCACTAGGCAGGATTCGTGGATGAATCCTGATGAGTGAGACACCCCTGACAATTTTCTTTGCTATCTAGGGAGTTTTCTATTTGGTATTTCTGATAAATTAGATTAATACGAATATTGCACCTTCACTTCCTGGAGCCGATTTTCGGCCGATGGGACATAGTGCTCCATCCCCTTATTGACGCTACACAGTAAAATAAAAGATTGTGGACTTATGCATCTTGTTCCTTCTGATCGTGTTATTCTCGGGGTGCATAACACCGATGATATTTCTACAGTAATGCATCTTGTGTATGTTACTCATTTTATTAAGTAATTTGTATTAAAGAGCACTTCCTACAAAATACGTATTTCCTTGTCTTACCCACGTCGTCCTGTTGTTTTTAGTGTTTATGTTGTGTTTTAATACACATTAAGCCATTAAGGATATTTGGACAAACTTGGGGGGTGTGTCAAATACATACCCAGGCCAGGAGTGACGAAATATGAGTGTGTTTCCCAGAATCACAGGCGCTATTCTACGAAACAATATTGTTTAGAAGATAAAATATTCAACTTAAAGCTCCTCTGTCCATATTATTCGACAATGCTCAAAATGGGATTGTTCTTTCACGAATATTAATAATTCAAGAGATACTAGTGTTTCATTGTTTTGATCACATACTAGCCTAGTGCTTCTCTAAATTTTAGGTTCAAGAAAACTTTTACTACTTGTTTTTGTGGCTGTTGTAGTGTAAACTATATAATATACTTCATCTAGGTGATCAAATAAACTCCAGCTACTTATAGTTGCAAATCATTTCATTTCAACTGAATTTGTTCCACGAAAGTTTTGTTCAGTAAGGGTTGCGAAACGATAGTACAGGACGTATAAATAGAACATCAACACAACAAAGTAGTTTAACGAACTTTGAAATACATATGTTCTTTTAAAGAAGTTTCAAATCTGATATAAATGTTCTTGAGATAACTGCTTCAAATGCTATTCAGGTAGAGTGATTGCCTTGTTTGCAACCGCATTCTTCTATTTGTTTTATTTATTTATTTTGATATCCAGGTATGGAAGACTTTTCTTGTCTCATATTGCCGAAGATATAACTGAGTCGCCAACATTTTCAGGTGATCGTTTTCCCATTAAATCTTGTTTCTCATGTCAATAGCATGTTTGGTATTAGCATCTAACATATCTCTCAAGAAGAATCTGAGTGGAAAAGGTGGCTGAAAATCTGTAGTAGCCTAAAAACCAAACATGTGAGATAACATGCAGATTTTCAGGCCCAAACAGATTTTCATCTCAACTCAAGTGTATCAAACCAATCATGACAAGAATCAAAACCCATATTATCTGCCAACTTTAGCTTTTAATCTCATACCAAACTAGCTAATATATTGTATAAAAAGTTGTTTTTTTCTTCATTTTGTTGAATTATTTTCTCAACCTGCCATGTTCTCTTGCAGACGGCGTTCCTAAAGAAGGATTGAGAATACAAGATGTACTTGTTAGAATTGCAGTACTAATGCTGATGAGGGACAAAGTAAGTTCTCTGTTGTGGATAAAAAGATCCGAGTAGATATATGCTTTAGTTTGGGAGGGGCGTGTGTGTGATAATCTTGTGGCAGTAGTTCATAGTAGTAGATATGTTGATATTGGATAATATCGATTTTCTAAAAAATCTAATCAAGCACGCCAGTCCACTGTTGGCAACCATATTTTTTTTTTTTTTTAAATTCAGAGATAGTCCAAACAGAGTGCTAACATTGCTCTTTTTCCAAATTCCTTCTGTGTTGGCCTTTGGGGGTCTTTGAGACCAAAGTATAAAAGAGCATTGTGTGAGACCTATTTCATTAGTAGTTGTCTGTTCACTTGTAGAGAATGTATAAACTATATTCTGATATTTCATTTGTGGTTTTTGAAGTGTCCTGAGATACTATTGATTGCTATTCCGCACTATGTATATGATCCTAACCAGCAATTTTGAAGGAACCTGCTACTGTATTATATAGATGTCCAAGGTGGAAAGATGCATTTGTCTAATATATGTGATCTGAATAATAATTACCTCCTATGCACCTGAGTTTTCTCCAACTGTCGGAGGTTTATTAACGTATACTTTGTTCTTGCTTTGGTTAAGGTGGCTTTTTCAAGGGTGACTATACCTGGTTTGCTTGGGTGTCTAAACCATTTCGGAACCTAGTATTGTAGCCTTAATATGGGACATTGCTTAATGTTTAGGGGAACAACTCCAGTAGGTGTGTCCCTCAGCACACGGTATAGTGCATAACTTGGTAAAAATTGTGCAATTTATGGATTCTTTTCTTCTCTTACTCGAAGTGATAATTTATTTCGAGTAAAGCTAACATTTTCTTTTCATCATATATTTGGATTGTCCAATTGATTAAAGTTTCCCTTCCCTTGCCAAGATTTCCCTGCATGGTTTCTAGAGTGTCCATTTTTTGTCCTATAATGATTTTCACCTCCCCCTGGATGCACAAGGACACAAGGTATCTAAATGAGTGGGAGGCTAGGTACAGAAGTAAAACAACTGCATGCTATGTCTTAGCTTTTGGTCCCATGACATAGACTGCAATTCAATGGTTTTCTTAGTACTTGAATGAGGTGGTCCCAAAATGAGAGGAATTTAACACACTGGAGGTGAATAATACAAGAGTAGCATCCCACGGTGTTTCATCCCCGTTAAACATCGTGAGAAGATGTTTTATTACCTTATTGGATAGGTAGGGAGGCTAATGGGGCAGTCTTGAAAGATGGCAACGCAGGGACAGTAAAAAGCAACTACAGATCTTCTTATAGGTTTCTTTGGTGAAACTTATGGTAGTGCACATCTTACCATTGTTTTCTGCAGAGTAATGAGCAGCTTAGACATCCTCAAGCCTCGTGTATTTTGAAGTTGTAAGATTGGTTGAAGGCATAATCATCTTGGACCACCTCTTTTTTAGGATTATTAGCATTCTGCTGTTCGCTTGGATAAATTGATTGTTTAGAGAGGTTTCTGTTTCTGAGTTAATTTGGAGGTACAAAGTTGTGCTGTACAAGACTGAGCGTGTGGTCCACATTTCCTTGCTGTTTCTGTTAAGGATTAATGGGAATTCAAATATGAGGTTGCACGTTTTGTTGCATTTAATATTGTGTTATATGAAGTTAGAATTTTGGTAGGGTGCTTACTCGTTTGAGGAGCTTTTTTTGGCGGAACTGTATGCAGAACGCATTGCTCGAAAGATACCTTTTGTAATTGGGCCAAAAAGAGGACTATCGGCTGTTTATTTCTGCTGCTAAAGTGAATAACTTGGTATTGCTCAATTTCTTTACATCTCTACTGTAGTTATGGTGTTTCAAGCATATCCAAGGACTAGAAGTCTAGTCTCGACTATATTCGCATGTTTGGGCTGTTGTGAAGAGCTTCTTTAGGTGGAACTGTATGTAGAAGCCAAATCCATTGCTCGAAACATAACTTTTGTGATTGAGCCTAAAATAATAGAATTATCTGGTTCATTCTAGCCCTAAAAGTGAAGTGATTGATATTTGGTAACAGAGCTCAGTTTCTTTTTCATGTGTTTTAGTTTCAGAATTTCAAGCATGATCTAAGTATTAGAATTTAGAAGTCTCATTTAGACTATTTTGGTATGTCTGGTTTCATGTTCTGGTTTGACAGAATGGGAAGTTCTTGATATGTTAGTGCTGGGGGAGGTTGAGACGTAAAGGATGATGGTTTAGCGACTTGTGTGTATCTGTTATTGTTGCTCTTTCAGGGAGAAACAGATGAAACCATTTGATTATTAAAGCCTGTCAGAATTATAAGGCCTGACGGCTTCACGGCACAGAGGTTTGCCTCTTTAGCTGCTAGAAAGAAAAATAACTAAAGCTATCTTTGATATCCGAGAACGAACACTATACTCAGGTCAGTTTAACTTCAGGGTGGGTGGACCCCTTTATGCACATACATGCAATGGAACAAGTCACCTTTAGCAACAGACCCCAGTAGCTGACAGTCTTGGATCGATTCACATTAAAGCTTGATGGCTCTCTTAAATGATGTTTTTTTTAAGGTTATTTTTGTTGATAATATGGGTAAACATTTTTATTGCAGAAAGTGGTTCTCATAATTTTGTATATCACTTCTATTTTTATTTTCATTTATGTTATCATTTAAGCTGACATGTAATGTACTAATCTATCTGCAACAATAGGTTAAATCATTATCGGAAGCGCCAGGTAGTCCTTTCTTCGCAGATGATATTGCTTTTCGGTTCCCAGGATTGAGGACTGGAAGATTTTGGAAGGAGCCACATGATCTTTTACTGCTGCGCGCTGTCATGAAGTACGTTTCTCTAATTCTCTGAAGAAAGTAGAATTGAATCTCTTGGAAAATTAGTCATAGAGTTTAAATCTCCCACACAATGAATAAAAACAAGAGAGGATACCAGATACGCGGAGTTTGCATGTTCTGTTGTATTCCTTACATGAATATACATGAATATGTTGTTACGCCAAAGATCGTACATTACACTTCATAAGGAGACCTATCAACATTTTTTTGCGCAGGGCAGACATGAGTTGAGCCATCCCCCTTTGTTCACTTCTCGCAAACAGAGCGGCAATCAAAATCAACGTGCTTAGTCTTCTCAGGAGAAACCTATGAAAACTGATGTTATCCTATAATAATGTCATAGGATGTGGACAACCAAACCATTCTCCTATGGCATGTGCTCCCCCCTTGATTACCCTCTAGTGGTTAACACAACAATCAAGAGTCAAAACTGTATGCTCAGACTAGGGTACAGTTATGTTTTCCGTATCCCATTTCAGCCCAAGATCACCTCCTACAAGTATTGATCCCAGGGAATTGCCTAGCTCTGGGGTAGATTATAATCATTCACTGAAAACAAAATATTGGACAGGGTGATTCTTTTGAATGATTCACCTTTACGCAAAGTCTCTACGTTTCCTCATCGATTGTAAAACACCACCCAGCATGGTAGCCTCAGATGCAATATAGGAGCAGAAAGTGATGACAATGGTGATAGAAAACAATTATAAGAGTAAGTTAACCACTGTATGTGCATAATTTTAGAATCATGTGGTTCTATAAATGTGGATTTCTGTTGTAGCTTTTCGTCGTTTGCTTTATGATTGAAATTAATATACATTCAAAAATCTGTAAATACACCGGTTAATACACTGGTTAAGTTAAAATTTTCAGTATTGATGGTATTTGTTGGATCTGAAGGCATGGCTACGGAAAATGGCAAGCTATTGTTGATGACAAGGACTTGAGGGTTCAAGAGGTGATTTGCCAGGAGCTGAATCTGCCTTTCATATCGCTCCCTCTTGCAGGGGCTTCTCAAGTGCAAGATGGAACGAACATGACCACCACTGAAACACATGGAAACCAGGTTAATGGGACTGGAGAGGGGAATGTTTTACCAGCTGATGCTGGTCAGGGAGCGGCTGATGCAACAAACAGATCACAGTTATATCAAGATTCTTCGGTACTGTATAATTTCAGAGAAATGCAAAGAAGACAGGTTGAGTTTATCAAGAAACGGGTGTTACTGTTGGAGAAAGCACTTAATGTCGAATACCAAAAGGAACTTTATGTAAGTTCATCCTATGTTGCATTTGTGTATTCTGGCTTTCTGCTGGTTTATTCATTGTTCTGAAGTTTGTAGCAGAGATCACGAGTTTTCATCTTATTCTTTACAGTATCTCTGACTTTCAAACTAAAAATATTATGTGCGTTGAAATTGAAAAGGGGCATGGGCCAATGATATAGGAGGAAAATGAATACTTGGAAGAGCATTGAGGTTGCCGTGGTATAAAAAAAACTGAGAATTGGGACCTATATCAAGAAAAGTATCATTAACTATTGAAACTGTTCATTGTGTACTTAGCCAAGTCCATTATCATCTTATTGTTTACAGTATCTCTGACTTGCAAACTAAAAGTAAGCTGTCTATATTTTAGATGAAAAACATCATCCTATGGTTTACGGTGTCTCTGACTTGCAAACTAAAATAATGCTGTCTATATATAGCTGAATTTACGAGTGTTCTTCAGCGTTGAACATGAGGTGTAGTTGAAATCAGGAAGTGGCGTGGGCCGATATTGTCAGAAGAAGAACAAAAATCATTTATTGAAACTGTTCGTCGAATACTTAGCCAAGTCAATTATCAAGCCCCTATAAGAAGTTACTTGATCCATATAGAATATGGGTAAAGACAGTAAACAAATGGAGCAACTTACATGCGCCTTTTATGAAATTGGCATTTTAGTAGAAAAAAAGTTCGACTGCTTCAACTTCGTTCTTGCTTCCACAGTTACCCTTACACCTTTAATTAAATTGATTGTTGTCTTAGGGTGAGGAGAAAGTTAATGGTCCCCCGAGTTACGAGCCAGAAGCTGGAGCCAAGGTTGAAGACTTCCAGAGTCCTGGCTTCATGGATATTGATACCCAAACTATTGATCGTTTACCTACAATAGAAGAAATCAGTAAGTGTAACAGCTGTTGCTTTGATATGTGCTCTCGTGAATGAAGGATAAGACTAAAGCATATTGGTTTACTTCATGTTAATATTAGATCAGGTTATGCGTTGCAATTCACTTCACTGTCTGTGTACATTGTTCCTGGTAGAATGCATAATTACTTCATGTTGATATTAAATCATGTTATGCATTGCAATTCACTTCACTATGTACATTGTTCCTGGTAGAATGGATAATTCAAGCTATGGTCTCTCGCTTGGTGGGTGATCCACATACACGTTTGATGTACTGAAAAAACGTTAAAAGAGAAAATAGGGACTGTTGATTCTTATCTGGTGTTCCCGGATTCTTAAGCGAAATATGCAACTGGATTAAGTGTAAGTATTTAAAGTATTGCAGAGGAGAATATCCGCGTGGTAATAGATTTTCACATCATATTTTATGTTAGTTATTAGAACTAACAAATAGAAGATGACTGAAGCCATTCTGTTTGCAGCATCCCCAAGAATCTGGCCTCTGATGAATGAATAGTGACCTTATCATGTTTGCCATGTTTGCCTAGCTTTCCTTCTGGTCCTTTATGCTCTCACAGTTTCTAGGTGATGTTTGTAATGTAATACAACAAGCAGCGTAATTGCTTCCATAGAGTTTTGTTTAGACGTTAAATCCGAGTCTCGCAAGTATATTTTATTTAAATTTTGCAAATGACAAAAAGCACCATTGATATGAGATTTGCTTCCTCTTAGGGTTTGCGAGTTGATTCTGTTTTCGCTAAACAGCATAATGAAACTCAATTTCTCACTCTCAATTACTAGTACAAAGACTTGGCCTGCCTATACCTTTGATTGTGCTTATTCTTCGTATGCAGCTCAAAAAGAAGTTTCAGCTGCTGCTCATGACCAAAATTCTGACCGGTTCGAAATGGCCAGACTTTATAACGAGGTAATTTCTGCATTTTTCTCATGTTCATGGAGCGGTTTGATAAGCACTTACAACAGAATTTTCATGATCCTGGCCTTCTGGATCATATTTTCCATGATAAATATGCTGCATAGAAGTAAACACTGATCTTCTCTCTCTCTCTGGGTATTTGATACAGATGTGCAAGATTGTAGGGGACAATTCTGAAGAAGCTTTAGCAGCCTTTGTGGCGAAGAAGCCTGGTGGTTTTCAGTTGAGGAAGAACCTTCTTCCTCTTGAAAACATTTACAGGGACATAAACAAGATTCTCTCCCCGGCTCAACAGGAGGATACACGCATGGAAATACCAACCACGGAAAAATTGCAGGGCAATGGACAAAAATCTGGTCCCGAGGCACCTACAGTAGACAAGGAAGAAAAGAGCACTTCATCCCCTCCTGCTGGGCCCATTTCGTCATCAGATGACGACGGTGATGTTGTAATGGAAGACAAGCAAGACGTCGATCCCAATGCTGAAGCGAGCACTGGGGGTTCAGGTCCTGGCGTTGTCGTCTTAGATGACTGATTCATTATCCTCATTTAATACTAGAATTACAGGAAAAAGAACTGTCTTAAAACTACAGCAGCAGATCTTTTCTTGTTAATTTCTGTTGTCTCTGTAGTGCCAGAACTTCAGAACTACTAGAAGAAATTTCCTGTAGCACTAACACACGTATTATTATAGTATTCGTAACGTAGTTTTAGTTTGTGTGAATTTCAAATGATATATATTCAAATGATCTATTCTTTTGGGAGGAATGTCCCATATTAGGTTAAGCCAGTGAAAGGAGAATGCTGAAGGCACTCCACTGGTACATAGATAATTAGGAAATGAAAGTGTGAAGTTAGGCCATGGCTATTTTCATCCTAGAGAAAAAAACAAACACTGGGACAAAGTAGGGTTTAACTAAAAAACTAATGTAGGACATCTGACGCTAGTTTGATAGTAGGAAGTTTCATAAGTTTCGTGTTTTGCTCGAGAAGTGAACGAGTAGTTCTTGCTTTTGCTTGAATTGGGGGAGCTTTCTTATCAGGCTTCTTTTAGATAACTTCAATAGCGACGTGTTCTGTCAAAGAAACAGGTCAGTAGGGGCCTCCATGTGAATGTTCATCAGCGTTCGCCACTTGCCCTTTAGCTGTGAAACGGGAAAGACGGGCTGAGATGATGTTCAAATGGACAACCATGAGCATTCTAAACCTCAAATTCATAACCAGAATGTGTTACTAAGAGAAGATTTCAAATTTTCTGTAAGAACAAAGTTGACGACAATGTGGTCCTTGATGAGATCAAATGGCCACATTCTAAAGCCACGACACTTTTTCTGGTGTTTTAATAGGGGAGTTTAAAGTTGCTAATTACTCAAATCGTATGCAATGACAGCATATGTATATCCTAAATTATCTCCAATTCTTAAGGACATGTCTTTTCGTTGCTTGGAAGATTAGTGATAAGTTGGTCCTATCGGTGTCACCACATAAAGGCATTGGAGTTGGTTGGCTTCTCTTTTGGGGTTCATTTAGATCTTTGAAGTAGGGGAAAGGGCAAAGATCTACTACTCTTGTTAGTCTTTTGTTTAATCCAGCAAACACTCTACTTTGAAAGTGAATTAAGACGTTCTGTTGATGAGTTATACATAGAAATTCTAACGTTTGCTACATCCGGTGTCGAAGTTCAAGACAAATGATGGATGATGACGACTCAAAGCGACTTGGACTTTCGCAACCTTATTTCGTGAAAGTCCTAATTCTTCTAATCATGATACGGTTAGTCTCATAGGGATACATCATCATTGCATAAGAAGATCTTTGTCTCTTCAGATTAACTTATTTGTCTAACAACTTATCTTTCACTTTAAGTTTATGATTAGAACAAACTTTTGAATAAACAATAAATCTTTTTATTGGTGAACCCCTCTATTGAGAAGAAAGGCCATATACTTATGGTTTGTTCTCTCAAGCATTAGAATTGGTGGACACTGTTTCTTTTATGTTGATACCAAACAGTAGGGAGGAGTCCTAACTCCTATATTGTGGTAGCATATAATAGTGTTAACCTGCATATAGGAGTCACCCAAACGCCACACTTCTATATGCTCCAAGTTCCCATTAAAACACAATTAAGACAAAAAGCTGTGGACAATGGAAGACATAAGTAAAAGGAGGAATACAAAGAAAGCAAGAAGCAACTATTGTCAAGCGGAGGGTCCCTGTTTCACTCTTCTTTTGAAGAAAAAAATTATAGGGACAAGGGTGTCCATCTTAGGTGCGTCTCCGATATATGTGTTGGAGAGCGATTGAATTGACTTGGAAGAAGAAGAAGAAGAAGATATAACTCAAAGTAGAAAATATTAAAACTTACTGAGGTGTGCGATTAAATTTTATATTCTCTATTCTCTGCTCTATTTATTGCTGATCTATTTATTCTTTCGATAGTTTCGGTTTAGCTTCAATTGTTTTGCAACAATTTGTTGGATCTACATGGGTAACTACCATGCGTCTGTACTTGGATTATCTTTCAATAACAAGTATTAAACTGCAACAAGTTGATTAGGAAACTCATCAATCATTTAGGAGTGATGAATTTACTAATGCAAAACTATGTTTCTTTTCGGTTTCATTTGTTGTACCACTAGGCATGAGTCACCAAGGGTACGTCCATAGATCAAAATTAAAGCTTATCTCTAACTAAGCTAAGCTAGGGCTACACATGTTAAAGAAATAGGAGGTGGAGATGGAGGGACGAGAATGAAAGGGAAAGGAAACAGATTTTTTTGCAGGAAATATGGAAAATTGCCGGGAAAGTAGAGACAAGAACCAAAGAGATGACCCTTTGAAATATAATGTGTGTGTTTTAGAACTTCAATTTCACGCATATGATTTGATTGATTATTATGTTATCTTCCTCCCCCAAACACCAACCATGCATCTCTCTCTCTCTCTCTCTCTCTCTCTCTCTCTCTCTCTCTCTCTCTCTCTCTCTCTCTCTCTCCTGTTTTGAGGGATGGAAGGGAGGGGGCTGGCTAGCTAAGGGAAGAGACATGACAACCTGTTCTTCCAACAAACTATAACCCCACATTTGCTACAAACATGGAACAACCCCCCTTGTGCTTAATCAATTATCAACTTTTTTGTATTTATCTTCTTCTTCTACTTCTTATACGCTGATGTGTTTTTTTCTGCAATTTCAATCTCTCTTTCTCATGTCATTCAAGTACTTAACTTTTGTAGCTTGTTGCACATAGAATGATGGAATCTTGTTGAATTCATACAAATATTCTGTCCCATTTTGAACTCATGGTGTTTCTTTTTTGACGAAGGGGGAATATATTAGGCAAACACTCAAACATACATCTTTGGCCAATATTTTTTTGAGCCAAGAGAATATTAGGTGGTTTATTTAGAATGAGTTCATATTTATGTACCTTGTATACACTACAACTCTACAAGTAGAAGAAGAATTCGTACTTGTGTACTTTATTCCCCCCTAAAGTTAGTACATGGGTGTGCCATATGATTCTGTCAATTTTCTTGAAAGGATTATATTTGCAAATGTAAGTTTTGGGAAAAACTAGATTCAATTGATCAACATGCCATGATCAACATGCCATGGTACGTAAGAAGAGATGCACTACACCGGTAGCATAGACCATACACAATCAACCTTCTTATTTGCCTAGCATGAAGCCCTTAACAAACTATAGATAGTTTAATTAGTTCCTAAAATTTGAGCTGTTTCTATAGGTATGTTGTGTTCATTAGTCAAGAAAGTGAGTGAAAGTGATGGAAACTGGAAAAAAACTGTTTATTTTCCCACACTTGTGTTCAGTTAATGCAGGAAAATTGGATGCCCACCATGTTTTGAGGGAGTGAAAGATTTTGCTAAAGAAATTATTTACTACTTACATTTCCACCCACTTTCTTGTAAAATGAACACACATGCAAAACTAAGTTTCTAATTTTTCATTTTCCTTTCTTTTCTTCAAACTTTTCGGAAAGCATTTTCTCGCATATATTTTCTCACAGATGTACATAGCCACAGAGATTGGTTGTTTAGCTGCAAAAAAAGGAGACACTTACTGGCATGCTACAATGCGCAATTAAATTGTAAGTTTCAGGCAAGGTCACCTGCCCAATTGAATCAGCTAATGGCACACAACATTGTGCCAAAAAGACAAATTATAATGCGCTCTAGTTAATAAACATATACTTATGTACGAGAATATTTCTTTTTTCTATCTGACTAGGGCTTTAGATGGACAACATCAATCGATCCAGCGCAAGCCAGACCATGCAGTCGGCTGACTGCTAATTAATTGTAGTACTAAACTACTAAATTAGTAGCTAATGATCGTCATTGCCTAGCTAATACCTACGTACGTTACCTTTATTAAGTTTCTTTCTACTTAAAAAGAACACGCGTACAAATTAATACTAACGGTGTACTGCAAAGCAACTTAATATATAATGTGATTTACAATACTATGACTATGACTAACAAAATCATTCTACTATTTTGTAACTATATAATTAACCAACTAAAGTGTTACGTTGTGCAAGGCCATCTAATGAATTAATATTTTGTCATCTTCTTCACAGCATTAGCACCATAAAATGGTAAAAGGAAAACAATGATGAAGCTTAGTAAATTCTAGATAATTTTTATCTACCACTACTCTAAGAGCATGTTTACTTGTACCAGATACTGTCTCATTTTAGCACCAAAATCTCTTGAAAATTAATGTTCACACTTCCTCTAACGTTTGGAGTGCGGAGTGCCAGGGCAGGAAGTGCCACATCTGCACGAGCTCGGCACTTCATTGCCTTAAAAACTATCCCCAAGGGCACTTTAGAGTACACGCACAAGTGCCTAGCTCTTATAACTTCGTCAAATTGGTGAAAGCAGCATCTAGTAATTCCTTAGTGCCCCAATACCTCAGGAATAAAAAAGATCTAAATAATTCCATGCCCTTCACTATAAATATGATACCACAGGTGTGTTATCTTTCTCCATCTCATAAAGCCATCACCACACTGAAAACCAGAAAACACTTTCCAACATTCATGGCCACTCAAACTGAGGATGCTTCTAGAAACCCAGTTACCATAATCAACCAAACCTTTGTGTACCCAAAAACACTCCACCACCCAACACTTCTATCTTTGTCCAATCTTGATAGACAATGTCCACTTCTCATGTACTTGGTTTTCTTCTACAAAAAACCCTCTGCCCTAAATTTTTCTCTGGATACAGTCTTTGATGGGATTAAAACCGGATTAGAAGAGACGTTGTCGGTGTGGTATCCGGCTGCGGGGAGGCTTACCATGAGCCCTAATGATGATGGTGGGAAGAAGCTTAACCTGTCATGCAACAATGGTGGTGCTGTTTTAGTTAAGGCGGAGACAAGAGTTGCTATTTCAGAGCTTGGAGATTTGTCTGAGTACAAGGAGTTCTTCGAGAGCTTGGTTTACAAGCCTGTTTTTGATGCGAGCAATCTCTCGGAAGTGCCTTTGGTTGTTGCTCAGGTTAGTATGAATGTTTGACTAATTGTTTGACAAAAAAAGTGTTTAACTAACACTATTTTGTCAGTGATAACGTGATGTTCACATTACTGTTAGTCTAGTCTGTGATACAACTGTCATTAGTAAAAAAATTGGCATGTCCCCAGTTACAGTCATCGTGAATATATGACCAGTTATGTTTTTGTTTCATCGGTCAAGTTTGATCTCACTCACTTTTGTCTTCTCATTTTCTTGTCCCAAGTCATTGGGGCCATTTCCGGACAAACTATATTGATCTTTTATAATACTGTAAACTCGTATTATTATGCGATTATATTTGCTTTATCTCTACCACATTAGTTTTTGAATTGTACCTCCCCCCTCTTCTTTTCAATTGTGATACGATAAAAATGAAAAGGAAAGGAGTTCGGAGTTCTTCTCTCATATAAAACAGAACTTTAAACAATTTTAACTTAAACAATTTTTTTGAAAAATACGTAATTTTAAAAATTAATCCCATTCTGAATTTTACGCTGGATTTTCTCGCATGTTGAATAGCAGTTTAACTTTAAAGTGACTACAAAATCTCTTAAATGGTTTTCCTAGCTTTATTTAGTAAGGAAAATTTTCGACAAAAGTCAATCTTTAGTAGTGAAAAAAATAATAAATCAGAACTACAATCTTTTGTCAAATTGTAGTAACTTAAAGTCGCAGATAAAGAGAAGTAAGACACATAAAGCATGACAGACGGGGTACGCACTTATATTGTTGTAATAACATCTCAAAGGTTCCATTTTATTCGAGGAACTAAAAACTATAATTTTATTCAATCTCACTATAAAATATTGCCTTATTTTTTGTTTCATTGGGTGGTTTGATTATTAATTAGGTGACAGAGTTTGGTTGTGGAGGCTACTCTTTGGGAATTGGCACAAGTCACTCCTTGTTTGATGGACCAGCAGCTTATGAGTTCTTAAATGCATGGGCTTCTCAATCTTCATCCAATCTTATTGTTAAAGGAAGCAAATCTTCACCACCACCATCTTTTGATGACTCACAAGTACCAGTGCATGAAAGAGGGACTTTGTTAATGGCTGATAAGTTGTGCCAAACCACTAATGGTAATGGTAATGGGAATGGGAATATGATTAGGGTTTCTGCAATTGGTCATCTTTACCAATTGATCACACAAATGAGTCCTGATGATTTCCAGAAGAGTAACAGTGAAAGATATGCTCTTAAGACTTTTCATCTGAGTGGTGCAATGGTGCAGAAGTTGAAGCAGAATCTATTTGGTGGTGATGGAGCCACCAGTATCCGTGTCTCTTCCTTTGAGGCTGTTGCAACTCACCTTTGGAAGGTAACTGATCTTTCTCTTATTGAGAAGTCTTAAATCGGACAAATATTAGATTACTCATTTCTGCTATCTGGTTTTGAGGTGGAACCACATGAATCCTAACATAGGGTCAGGGCTAGTGGCTCATGTCACGAGCATGCATATGTATGACCCACGTGCTGAAAAAGCCCCACGTCAGACATACATAGTAATTTTGAAAGAGGGAACCCAAAAGTTTCTTGAACTTTTTTATATTGATCAACTTATTCAAATTATTTGGATAAAAATAATGTATTCAAATTACTGTGGATAGAGTTCCTAAAAAAATACACCCTCCGTTTCGCCAGATTCTTCAAAAAATTATATGGGTATTAAATGGGCCTAGCGATTTAGTTAGCAAAACGATGCAAGGATTTGATAATCTTTTCATGGTGTCATAGAGTAAACTTTGCTCTACAATAACACAAAAAAATATCAAATTCTTACTTTGTTTTGTTAACCAAATCGCCAAGCCCATTTAATACCCGTATAATTTTTTGAAGAATCTGGCGAAACGGAGGGAGTAGTTGTTTTTACGGGCTTCAAGTACAATTTGAATTGTGGTTCCTATTTTTTTTTTTTTTTTTTTTTTTTTTTTTTTTTTTTTGTGTGTGTGTGTGTGTGTAATACTGGGACTGGTAGCGGCGGTATGGGATGGATTCAATTTTGATAATTTTATGTTTTTTACAAATTTGACAAATAAATGAAAGGCATCATTATGAATAACATACTTGGACTGTTGGACATGAGCAGGCAAGGGCAAAATCTCTAGGAGTGACAAAAGACAGAACAGTGTGCTTGCAATTTGCTGTGGACACAAGGAACAAGATTTCACCTCCCCTGCCCAAAAACTTCAGTGGCAATGCCTATGTATTAGCCTCTGTTGCTTTCACAATGGCAGAGCTAGAAGAATCCACCCATGTGTCCATTGCTGAGAAGATCAGGCAAGCCAAGAACTCCATCACCGGCCGCTACGTCGGAGAATACATGAAAGCCCTTGAAGGCAGCAATGGAGACCTCCCTCCATTGAAGGAGCTCACACTTGTTTCTGATTGGAGGAGATTGCCATTCCACAAAGTTGGTTTCTTAGGGCATGGTGATGATGCAGCATATGCTTCCCCACTGGTCCCTCTTCTGCCACAGGTGGCTTACTTGATGCAAAACCCTAATGAGGCTAAGGGCATTGATCTCAGGATTGGGTTGCTACCAAAAATGGAAAGTTTGTTCTCATACTACTTCCTCAAGGGCATGCAATGAAATCAATGAATTGTTGGGGGACTAGGGTTTTTGTTTATGGTTTGTGGAAATGAAGACATTTTCTGTGTAAAATTAGCTAATGAAGGGTCAATTGTCAATTTGTAGTAAGAGTGGATTGTTGGGTATATGTCATGTATTGTAATAAGTAAAATTGTAAATTCTGGATTGTTTTAAATGTAGTGAATCTGTTTAAAGTGGTGTTGATTTGCGCCGACAAGTGTGTACCACGTTAATTTTGCTGAATATAAGTGTATGTTCGTCCGCCCGCCCAGTGGTCTGGAATACCTACAATCATTCAAACTGCAATAATCTATCTCATCCAAACAGTTTCATAGTGTCACGCAGTGCGGGAATTTGCACTAGAGTGATTTGCAGACTATTGCACTAGAGTGTAGTTTACCCATTACGATGAAATAAATTGACATCAAATCTTCAATAATTATAGTAAATATGCACATACAAAATACATTAAAGGCTCAATAATTAATGTCTATTACAACAAAATGTAAAACAAACCAGCTACGATTGCAGCAAATAAACAGAAGAGTTTATCGATTCCCTCAATTTCCCCAAGCATGTGAAGCTGCAAAAACAACAAACAGGGCATGTTAAAGCTCAAGTCATATGACACATGATGATTAAATTAAATAAAACTTAGGATAAATAAATTCATTTGACCTGAACGCTCTTTTTTATGTCCTTACCTGCTTTGGAAAGTGCCCAATCCATGTCCTGACCCAGAGCCCAAAAGAAATAGCCACCCAGTTTCCTACCCCGAGCCCACTGGACCTTCAATGCAACGGATCGGGCATCATCATACCCGACCCATGAACCGCCCGCATAAGAGTACATTGAAGCACTACGTGTATCAAACTTGACAACTGCATTGTTCTCCGAATTGAACCCAACAATTCCAGAATAAACAAGTACACCGTTACCCGGCCCGACACCAACCGTAGGTGACCCGATTCCATTCACATTCGGGTCTTGAAGCTTCCATGTGTGACCATACAGCGGTAAGCCCATCACTATCTTTTTCGACGGCACACCTATTCGGGTCCATGATTTAATACCATATCCGGTACTTATGTTGCTATTCGGGTCGTACAGGGCCGAGTGCTCGCCCGTTATCTTGTCCCACGACCCGTGATAATCGAAGCACATCGGGCTAACCCAATCCACGTATTTGCGGACCGCCTGACCCGGATAAGTCCGGGGCAACCCACCTAAAGTGACCGTTGAAGCGTAATAAACCGCCGCGGTAAGCGTGAGACGAGACCTATTAGTGTCTTTACCTTCTTTATCTAGAGCCTTCCGCCACTCCTTGTACAATAAACCTAAGTTGAACATGTCGGTTTCATTTAGGGGAAACTCCCAATCCAAATCCACACCGTCAAACCCGTATTTCCGGGCCACCTCGATGGTGGAGCGGATAAATGTAGCCCGACTGGATTTTGATCTCACAATTTGGGAAAACACAAGCGGGTCGTTCCCGGCTCCACCTATGGATAAAATGGTTTTCACGGGCGGGTCTCGGCCGCGGAGTGCACCGGTGAACTCGTGGAGCTTTTCTTGATGAAAAGGCGTGATGGCGAGCTTGAATGTTTTCGGGTCGGGTAGAAGGAAGGCGTAGTAAATGTGGGTGAAGTATCTTGTGTCAATGGAAGCTGCAGGGAAGCTATTGAAGGAGGCCCAATAAGCTGATTTGACCCCAACCGGGCCGGGTCGGGAAGGGCTTGGCCCGGGAGGGATTGAATAACAAGCCCCAATGATGACCATGGAAAGGAATGTAAGAAGAAGGAGAGGCAGAGGTGACAATGGTCTTTGGGTAGCCATTGATGGGAGTAGAAGGTTGGTATGAAATGAGTCAGTTACAAAGTAATTCAATTTATACGGAGAGAGAGCACCATTAGCGGTGGTAGGCATCGTCAAAGTTGGATGATGTTTGAAATAAGTCAAGAACTTGCTTCCAATTTAAGGGACAATAAATTACATGCATGCAATAACGTTGTTTCAATGCGGAATCATCAAATGATAAAAGAACAAAATACAGGCTGTGCGTTATTCAACGAGTTTGTTTTTTTTGTATTCGTAATTATCCATCTAACAACTACTACAGTCGTAAGTTTTATTTTCCCTATTATAGTAGCTATTGTCATGTCATTTAAGAAATGCGTTTGACGCGTTTGCAAAGTTACGTGTAGTAATGATATTTTGCACAGATGAGGTATTGACATCAAATTTGCCACTCCGTCCGGTGGCGTATATATTGTTGACTAGCAAAGTTACATTGATATAAAAATATGTTCTGAATGGTATATATGGTGTTAGCTTAGTGGTAGGGCGTTCAAATTCCGGTGAGCTTGGCCAATTAGATAAATTGTTCTCGCGTTTGTACATTGATGTCAACCCATCTATCCCACCCAAAATGCACTCATATGTAGAATTTCAGTAAGGATGGAAACAGATGGAGTGTCATGAGTACAATTTCATTTCTGTTTTTATTTCTAGTTTCCGGGTAGTCTCCGGCGGAATTTATCAAATTCTCGCCGGCGATTACCAAATTAGAAGCTCCGGTAAAAGTCAAACGGTGAGTTATTTAAATAAGTTGACCTTTCTAGTTGGACGGCATCGTTTTGATGTCCGCCCCACTGATTGGATCTTTCTGAGGAAGGCTAGTTAATAGAAGGGCAATTTGGTCCTTTTGATAGTGTAATTCCGTGGTAAGAACCCCGATTGCAGGGAGAGAGGACAATTAATGAATTAACATAAATTTCTCTCTCTCTTTCCATTTCTCTCTCATCTGTTCTTCTTCAATTCCATTTCTATTTTGCTTCAGGCTTGAATTCCGATCTAATCTATCGGATTCATAACAATTGGTATCAGAGTGATTTCCCCTGCCATCTGATCGACGATGACTAGACGAAAGGGTAATCAGGTAGGAGCGGAGGCACATGGCGGTGTGGAGGCTCAATTTATGGCGGTTGATGAAGCCATTGACGACATCCAAGCGGACATGGATCTGATTCACGGCCAACTGGCTCGAATTCCAGAATTGGATGGTAAGATTGAACGAATGGATGACAAAATTGACAAGCTAATCAACTGTATCAATTTGATGGAAACTGAAAAAGACAAGGCGCAATTCCAAAACCCTAACAAAGAGGGAAATCAATCTCAGGCGAGATCGGGAGATAAAGGGAAAGGAACGGAGGAATCCTCTTCGCGCACACCCAATGAGTACCGAAATGAAGCTCCACCACTCCGAAGCCCCCAATCAGATATCCAATTGAGAGGACACCCCCAATTGGCCTTACCCATACCAAAAGTGGAGTTTCCCAAATTCTCCGTCGATGACCCATTGGGATGGTTAGTGAAAGCTAACAGGTATTTTCTACTACACCAGTTGAACGATCTGCAGAAATTGATTCTAGTCTCTCTTAACATGAATGGACCTGCTGAGAGCTGGTTTAGAACTGAAATTGAAACTCTGAAAAATTTGTCATGGGAAGCTTTCAGTACCCAGGTGTGTGAAGAGTTTCTT
Organism: Linanthus parryae; assembly: GCA_023055425.1. NCBI lineage: Eukaryota > Viridiplantae > Streptophyta > Magnoliopsida > Ericales > Polemoniaceae > Linanthus > Linanthus parryae. Next base: position 133,975,351 of record JALGPY010000001.1, read on the forward strand.
GTGCCAGGACATGAGAACATTCAGGGAGAGTTTAATAAACCGGTTCAGAAGGGTTCAGTACTAGAGTATCAAGAACAATTTGACACTCTCACGCCTAGAATTAAGGCTATCTTCCCTGTGGCTGATGAGAATTATTTCATTAAAAGTTACATTAGTGGGCTTAAAGAGGAGATCAAATCTGCAGTATATTTGGGAAAACCCAGACTCTAAGTGAAGCTAAGACATTGGCCAAACTACAAGAAGTTCATTACAAGGTGCAACACTCTCAAGTTATGCAAGAGGTCCAGCTGCTGCTAAAAGGGGTCAGCAAAAGTAACTCCCATTACAGTGGTGGAGGAAATAGAGCCAAGTTGACCAGTAACCACTCTACTGTAACTCCTACTCCCAACAATTGGTCTTATAAGAAGTTAACACCTGAGGAAATGAAAGAAAGAAAAGATAAGAAAAAGTGATATTTTTGTGAAGAGGCCTACTACTCTGGTCACAAGTGAAAGAAGAATCAACTCTTCTTTATTTCTGGGGATGATGGAGAAAGTGCTAAGAGAGATGACGGCACTGACAACACTGTGTTAGGAGATGACACGATCACCTATGAAGCAGAAGAAACAAGTCCAGAAACATATATCAACCCTTCAGAAGCTGCCATTTCACTACATGCTATCTCTGGTAATTGCAACTGACGCGCGATTACTACGCGTTGCTACGCAAGTATACGGTCAAGTAATAAAGTGGAGTATTTTGGACTCCGAGTTATCGAACCCAAGGGAAGGTGTTTACTATATGCTCTAGATTGACAATTAAACTCATTTCACCTAAGTAACCGGAAAAAATGATTGTAGTTTGAAGTGTTGTCACCCTCAAACATGTGACTAACAATAGTAATGAAATAACGCAAATAAAATGATTTGATGGAAACCAGAGAAGAGAGCAATCTATAGATCACCTAGGGTAGTTTTGACAATTCCGGATTTCATGTTCTAACACAATGACTCATAGTAACCTATGCTGGGTAATGGCGTTGACAATTACCTATAGGTCTCATGTCGTTCTACACAAAGGTCACGATTTGTCCCTCTCATGCCAAGTAAACTACCTATATGTTCTAGCAGGCTAACAACATTGCAAGGGAAAATGTCATCTCAGACCACAATTTCACTAGCAATTCATTAATTCCTACTGAATTTACCCTCATCTAGCCATTCCTATCTAACTAACCTCTCAGTCTAGTCAACTAAGAATGATCTTGTTTACTCATCCCAAGTAGGGTAGAGTTGTTTTCACACACTCACTAGTTACATAGTAACTTCGGGTCATGACTCCTACGTTACTAAGAATTAAGCGCAATAAACAAGATAATTAGGCTACCAATATCATCATTAAGCCTAGTTCATGATTGAATGAATAAATAGACTATTCACATCACATCTTAGCCCTAAATTGTCAATGAAGAACTCAACATGATGAAAACCAAAACAATCTCCATTAAACCATAATCCTAGCATGAAAGATCATCCAAAATCCGAAAAATATCATCAAAACATAAACCCTAGGCTCTCCATAGATGCCTAGGTATGAGTTTAGCTACTCATAACACAAGTTAACATGGTTCTTGAATAGTTCATACAAGAAATTAAAGAGAAAAATATATCAAACGCTAAAATCGCGAATATTGGCGCGATCCGGGCTCTCCTCTTTGCTTGAGATCGTTCCCAATGAAGCCTCCTTGATCTCCTCCTTCTTCTTGGCTCTCTGGATGCGTGAATGATGAATATTTTCGTCCCTAGGTCGTCCTTGAATCATAACCCGCAGAAGTCTTCAGTAATTGCACAAAACCCCCCTGAAATATGCTCCTGACTTCAAAATGCGATATCTTCTTCGTCTGAACTCCGATTTAGCTCCGTGACCTATAGATGGAAAGCTCTATGAGTCTACTTTCATATGGAACTGGTCTCACCCCCAAATGATTTGTATAACTCCAGAAATGGTCAAAATAGTGCAGACTGGTCATCCAAGCTCCTCCAATTCGGATTCTCTTGACTCCACTTGAGCTCCCATTGTTTCCGAAGTTCGTTCCATGCCTCCTATCAACCGATTAGCATCCATCCCTTCCAAAACAACATGAAAAAACATACCAAGCGATTATATTTGACAAATAACAATAAAATATGCATGAAAAACGCCCGGACTAACAATATAGCACATGGTTGCAACAAGTGATAAAACGAACTATAATCTCTAACGTTGGCCTCAAAACACTCCAAATACATATTATCACGTGGTAAATGCTAAAGAATTATAGCCCCTAAAAGGTGCTATCAAACTCCCCCACACTTACTCTCTTGCTCGTCCCGAGCAACAATGAAGCACAAAACTCCCACACTTGAGACATTGCATACATACCAAAACCAAACCAATGCATACCCCACCACTTTGCATACTTAAATTTCCCCTAGCCAACACGACTTACGACTCAATACACAAAGACACCACTATGCAACTACATGATATGTACAATGCAACTCAAGTATGTACAATGCAAGGAATTAAAGAACATATATTTTTTTTTTCTTTTTTAGTAGAGATTGGACAATCTCAAAGAACAAACCGGCATGTCATAAGGCTCTCACATCCCCTAGAAGACTATATAGCTTTGGTGATCGGTAGAACTTGCGGCCAGTTTTGTCAGACAGAACGGGCACAAACACAAAATATGTTGCTTCCGCACACTCATCAAACGTATCCCTAGCACTTACCATCTGAGCTATTTATCCACGGGTTAAAATTTTTGACGGCTTTAGGACAGGTAGGATAGGATATTTAAAAGCGCATTCCTAGACGTCACGATACAACTCACAAAACCCGATTCTCACACTCCCTCACCAAAATCCAAGGAACCCCACCGAACTAACTACTCCGGCCCTCATTCCCTCAATTTTGGTGTAACGCCGTTCTCGAAGCCACAAATGTGAAGAAGTGATCTCGAAAAATAGCTAATCTGCTTGGTCTTCATGAAGTTTAATTTCTGGCTCCCTATTCCATTTCACTTTCAACTTTCTATTTTTTTTCCTTTTTTTTCAATTTCAATTTCATTCTCAATAAGCACATGGAGCCACCAATGATGATACAATATCCAAGGAGATCAAATCAATATAGATAACGTGGGGATGGAATGTGTCAAATAAAATAATGAAATCAAATATATCTCGACACCCCCACACTCGATGTAAAGCATATCCAAACCCGATAGTCAATGTGTAAACGTGCTCATTCCAACCGATCCTCCTCATCACCTAAGATATAGAGGATATAAATGAAGTGCAAGCACGTCTTCCTATAAGATCAACCCACCCCACCCCATATCGTGCGGAAAAAGTATCACGCACTACGGCACTCCACCTGTGGTCGTGGTGTATGGACACGACTCACCGCCACACCGAAGTGTACTGCCGTCTCTAACTCACCCTCACATCCCCTCAAAAGATGACATGTAAGAATGTCCACTCAAGATGTATCAAATTAGCTCACCCTCATCGAACCTCCTTAACTCAACTCCCTCTATCATGACGCATAGGAAGGGACCATTCTAACTAGTGATAGAAGTCACAAGGAACGGCTTCCTAGGCTAGAGGCTGTGAATAAAAGGGGTAAATGGATCAAATTAGGGTAACTAGTGGACCTAGGCGATGGATACGGGACGTGAGGTCCCCATAAAATCACTCGCACAACTCTTCTGTTTCCACTACGAGGAGGATTGACGACTACCTAAGTGACGGTGGTGTAGCGCCAGTAGGATAACTAGTCTGAGAGACAGCTACTCACAACTCTCAAGTGCATTGGCCCTATAAGTCTTCCTACTCCAGACTCTCAAGTGCACATGCAATCCTATGGACCAACTCTATATGCATAACAGACTCACTAAACTACATGTAACAAGGCTATGCAATGGCCAACTAGCGAATAGCTAAAAACTCCCCCACACTTAAGCGCTTCGTTGTCCTCAACGAAAAATAGAGTGAAATCAAGAGGACTCGGCTGCTCAAGCGTAGGGCCGGTGGGTCTAGTCGGAGTGAGTCCTCCCTTCATCCTCATCTCAGACGTCGGGACTCAACTCTGGGTATACATCAGAGTGGTAATGGAACAAGCCATCGTAGGTATGTGGGTGCTGCAACTGGACATTGGCCGCCACAGCCAAGTCCCGAATCCATCCACCCTGGTGGGCACAGTAATAGCTAAGTGACTCCATCCCTCGGCCTAACTGGCGCTGGCTACTACGGATGTGCTTAAAATGTCTCCTCTCCCTAGCTCTATCCTCATCAGCTTGGAGTCTCTGAGACTCCATCATATGCATGAGCGTCTCAAGCTGTCGCTCCATGTTGGAGCTTGAGCTACTTGCTTGGTCTCCGCTAGGGTGTGTGGGGTCAACATGTATTTGGTTCTTGAGGGGGTTGGGTATTCTCTCCCAAGTGCGTGCTGCATCCTTCTTCTTCTTGTCTCTAGAGCTATCGTCATACTCCAGACCACTCAAATTAGCCTTAGCATCTTGTGCTAGCTTTAAGAGCAAACAAGTGTGCCCGGGAGATCTACGGTTATATCGGTCAGTCCTCTCCATAAGAAATCTATAAATGAAGTATAGGACATTGATACGCTTCCCCATCCACAAACAGTAAGCCATGGTGCAAAGCTGGAAGGAGTACGTGGGATTAGGAGAAACTCCATAAATCCAGTTCTCAAGAAACTCACACAACCACCTAGCACGTGGAAGCACGAGTTTCCTAGAAACGTTCCACTCAGGTAAAGTGGGTTTCTCATTCCACCCCGCTCCAGGCACCCCCTCAAAACAAAAGGCACTCACTGCTTCAACAACATCCACCCTCTTAATGGTCTCATGGTAGGTGCAATCTCATTCTTTAGAGGTTTGAATTTCAAGGCGACCGCTATAGTCTCGGGCGTGATGACTATATAGGTGCCCCGTCAATACACATGCCTCCGATCCTCACCCTCTCCCTCGTTATAGAAACGATCATTTACCAGAATCTCCCTTGAAAGAGCGGAGCTAGACTTCTTACAAATTTTAAACCACCTATCTAGCCTCTCATTCTTGAAGAGATCCTGAAGCTATTTTGGCATTTTGTCGCTTTGCGGGAAGGGTTTTTCAGGAGTCCCTACCCTCTTCAGGAATGGGTCAGTGCAATATGCCTTATGGGCATTTGCACTAACAAACCCTACATAATTTGGTACTGCAGATAGATTCGAGGTCAACATCCTTTGCAGCCCTACCTCTAGTCCCAATCTTTGGAAGTACAGGCATAACTAAGTTCAACTCATAACGAATTGGAGACGGAGGCACCTGACGAAGGTTGCCAGAGCCATCTCCCTCGTCCACATTCTCCTCCTCACTCAAAACAACATCTTCCTCAGGATTGAAGATGGGGTGATCATCAACAACTATATCCCGTGTCCTCTTAGCAATATTCGATGTAGACATAATGATAGAGAAAATAAAAGACGAGTGCACGTGAGGTCTAGAGTGAACTAAGCAAGTATCCCAATCCAAATATGAGCAAGTAACAATTTGAAAGAAAATTAAGCTCTAAGAGTGCGTAAGCAAGGAATTAAAGCAAGAGAAAGATTTAGGTACCTACGGTCCCAGAGTACCGTTCTTACGGGACCGATTTCGCAAAAATTGGTCAAGAAAGGACCGAGTGGTCGACCAATTTTTCAAAAACTTGAGCAAAGTGAAGTGAAGCTACCTCCTTGTGCTCCTCGGTGTCCCCGTCGAAAGTCTCTTCTTGATCTAAGGCCGAATCCCCCTCCAAGTTGATGAATCGGAGAATTTTTGTTCTTGGAGCTCTTCCTCTTTGATTTCCCCCACACTGAAACAAAGCCCAAAATTTTTCTCCTTGTTCAAGAATCTCACCTCCTCAAGCTCTTTAACTTTCTCTACTCCGGATTCCGATGAGTGCAACCCCGATACTCCAACTTGCTACCGTGATCCTCATGACTCATTTGCTACTCCTCGACCTCGAGTAGCTTCTTTATCAAATTATTTGTTCCCGATAAGCTTGTTTGCGTGCAAAATGGTGCACATACATCAAGAATGGGAATCTGGAGGGTCTTCGGTACCTGTGTCCTGCACACTTATTGAAAATATTAAATCGCTCTCTCTCACCCCTCAGAAATCAAGTATGACTATCTAAAGAAATGAAATACAAATAAAATAATGACTAACTACATTGGTTTGCCTCCCAATCAGCGCTTGTAATTTAAGGTCGACGGCCCGACCCAGTTATCTCATAGACCCTACACAGGTGGCTTGGCACCCCGTGCCATCTCTTCGAGCTTCCTCTGCTGGATCCTCAACACAACACGATGAACTTTGTCTTTTGGAATTTGTGGCTCATCACGAATCACCTCAGAACTCTTGTGCACTAATTGCACAGCCACTGGCATCTGTGTCTTCTCTTGAGGCTGCTGTGGAGTCGTCTTAGAAACCCGGAAGGTCTCCCACGCATTATTGATCCTCATGATCAATTCTCCGTTCTCAACATCAATGAGAGTCCGACCGGTAGCCAGAAACGGCCTACCCAGGATGATCGGAACATCTCCCACAGGCATCTCGAGAATCACAAAATCTGCAGGGATAATAGAATTCCCTACCTTTACCAATACGTCTTCCACCACACCAAAGGCTATCTTGCAAGACTTGTCCGCAAACTGAAGGTTGATCCATGTGGAACGAGCTTCTACTCCCAGCTTCTGAAAGACTGAAAGTGGCATTAAATTGACACTAGCCCCCAAATCACATAGGGCCTTCCCCGTGTAAGCTCCTCCCAAGTTAGCTTCTATCACAAAGCTTCTCGAATCCTTCTATTTTTTAGGCAAACCATGCATCACACATGAGCTCACCTGCTCAGTCAAGTCTACTGTCTCAAAGTCCGGCACCGCCCTCTTTCATGAAATTGCATCCTTCATGTATTTGGCATATTTAGGCATCATCTTGACTGCCTCAATCAATGGAACATTGATATGCAACTTCGAGAAAATCGATAAGAATCTCTTGTACTCCTCAGAGTCATCTTTCTTCTTTCTTGTCTGAAGCGGATATGGGAGATTCTTAGATAAAGAGGGTGGTGGTGGTGTTACCTCATCATCAACTTGTTGAGTCACGCCCTTTGATTGGGGGATCATGACATGGGTCTTGTCAAAGACCTCATGCTCCCTAGCTTTCGAAGCTTCAGCTCTGGCGTGGCTCGGATATGGGGGATCATCAAGAACAATCCTGCTACGAGTGGTGATGGCGTTCACCTGGCGCACATTCTCAATGTCAGATGGCAAGGACCCTGGGGCTCTAGTGGAGAGCTGAGTAGCAATCTGTCATACCTGCACTTCCAGGTTACGAAGTGAGGTCTTGGTGATATGAAAATCTGCAGTCAGTGTCTCCACCTGAGACGTGAAAGTATTCACATTCTTGCCCATCTGATACATCATGTTCTTGAGATCTATCACCTAAGCGTTCTGCCCTGCAGCTGGTGGTGGTGGTGGTGCCTGAACAGTTGGCCTATGCTGAAACCCGGGTGCGTATGAAGCTCCAGCCTGATCTCCATACCTGAATCCTGGATGATCTCTAGTCCCTGGCCTGTAGTTCCCTTGATTCCAGTTGCGCTGTCCCTGTGCCCCCACATAGCTAACATCCTCATTAGCAGCTTGAGTCAAAGCTGCATCAAAATTTGGTTCCTCTACTGCAGACACAATCTTCTTATCTTGATAAATATGCTTTGCCATATCTGAAACCATCTTTGTAATCCCATCTTTCCACTCATCATTATTTGGCTACGGGCAACTTGGACAACCTCATAGAGTCATAGAACGGAGCATCCTGTTTCTCTATTTGCTTCATCAAAGCATATGCTCCATCCTTGTCAACCCTGTAAAGAAAGTTACCTTCTGCTTCCCTGTTCAATAGATCCTGGATGGGACGCTTCAAGCCGTGATATAAGACTTGGAGGATCTTGTAGTCGCCAAAGTTATGATTCGGACACTTGCGTATCGTCCTCATGAGACGGTCCCATGCTTCTACAACTGTCTCATCAGCATGCTGCTGAAAACTAAGAATCTCTGCCTGTAAGCCAATGACGCGCTGCGCGGGGTAGAATTTTCTCATGAACTCATCAACACATTGCTCCCATGTGGTGATCGATTCTGGCTCCCTGAACTCTAGCCTTTTCTCTGCCGCTCCCTTCAGACAGTAAGGAAACAAAATCAGCTTCAATGTCTCTGGGGTCACATTCTTGTACTTCACTATCTTGATGTAGGATTCAAACTTCCCTATGAAGTCATTTGAGTCTTCATCCCTGTTCCCATAGTACTGAAACTGGTTCTGCACCGTCGTGATGGTGGCAGGCTTCAAATCGAAGTGCTCAGCCTGAATGGTTGGCACTACAATCGCTGGCTTGTGTCCTCTTTGAGTTGACTGAAACTTTTCAACCAATGCTTGCCTTGATTTGTTGTAGGGCATTTGGTTCTGTTTCTCATCAAGTTTCTCCTGAAGTTCAGTCAACTTCTAGTTTAGTTGAGCCTTAGTCAACTGCTCACCCATTGCGATCTGTATTGGATCTCGTCTCGGAGTTCTGAATAGCTGTTCTGGGTCTTCAAATGGGGGCACAAGGTCTCTAGAGACCCGGTTCATACACTGAGAACATGAAACACAATTTACAAAAAAAATCAGAAATCACAGAAAAAATAAACAAAAATAAAGAGGTAAATTAAACTAATCGCTAACTAGAATAGTAACCAATGCCTTCCCAGACAACGGCGCCAAAAACTTGACGCGCGATTACTACGCGTTGCTACGCAAGTATACGGTCAAGTAATAAAGTGGAGTATTTTGGACTCCGAGTTATCGAACCCAAGGGAAGGTGTTTACTATATGCTCTAGATTGACAATTAAACTCAATCACCTAAGTAACCGGAAAAAAATGATTGTAGTTTGAAGTGTTGTCACCCTCAAACAAGTGACTAGCAATAGTAATGATATAATGCAAATAAACTGATTTGATGGAAATCAGAGAAGAGAAAGATAGGCAATCTATAGATCACCTAGGGTTGTTTTGACAATTCCGGATTCCATGTTCTAACACAATGACTCTTAGTAGCCTATGCTGGGTAATGGCGTTCTACACAAAGGTAACGATTTGTCCCTCTCAGGCCAAGTAAACTAACTATGTGTTCTAGCAGGCTAACAAAATTGCAAGGGATAATGTCCTCTTAGACCATCATTTCACTAGGAATTCATTACTTCCTACTGAATTTACCCTCATCTAGCCATTCCTATCTAACTAACCTCTCAGTCTAGTCAATTAAGAATGATCTTGTTTACTCATCCCAACTAGGGTAGAGTTGTTTTCACACACTCACTAGTCACATAGTAACTTCGGGTCATAACTCCTACGTTACTAAGAATTAAGCATAATAAACAAGATAATTAGGCTACCAATATCATCACTAAGCCTAGTTCATGATTGAATGAAGAAATAGACAATTCACATCACACATCTTAGCCCTAACTTGTCAATGAAAGAACTCAACATGATGAAAACCAAAACAATCTCCATTAAACCATAATCCTAGCATGAAAGATCATCCAAAATCCGGAAAATATCATCAAAACACCCTAGGATCTCCATAGATGCCGAGGAATGAGTTTAGCTACTCATAACACAAGTTAACATGGTTCTTGAATAGTTCATACAAGAAAGTGAAGAAAAAAATAGATCAAATGCTAAAATCGCGAAGATTGGCGCGATCCGGGCTCTCCTCCTTGCTTGAGATAGTTCCCAATGAAGTCTCCTTGCTCTCCTACTTCGTCTTGGCTCTCTAGATGCGTGAATGATTAATATTTTCGTCCCTAGGTCGTCCTTGAATCATAACCCGCAGAATTCTTCAGTAATTGCACAAAAACCCCCTGAAATCTGCTCCTAACTTCAAAACGCGATATCTTCTTCGTCCGAACTCCGATTTAGCTCCGTGACTTATAGATAGAAAGCTCTCTGAGTCTACTTTCATATGGCACTGGTCTCACCTCCATATGAAATTTAGAACTCCGTATATGATCAAAATAGTGCAGAATGGTCATCCAAGCTCCTCCAATTCGGCTTCTCTTGACTCCACTTAAGCTCCCATTGTTTCCGAAGTTCGTTCCATGCCTCCTATCAACAGATTAGAATCCGTCCCTGCCAAAACAACATGAACACACATACCAAGCGATTATATTTGACAAATACAGTAAAATATGCATGAAAACGCCCGGACTAACAATCTAGCACATGGTAGCAACAAGTGATAAAGCGACATATAATCTCTAACATTGGCCTCAAAACACTCCAAATACATATTATCATGTGGTAAATTCTAAGGAATTATAGCGCCTAAAAGGTGCTATCAGCAACTCTCAAACTCTTAGGTTCAATGGCACCATAAATGGGGTTAGGGTCAGTGTCCTTATAGATAGTGGGAGCACCCACAACTTTGTGGGTGTGAACACAGCTGAGAATGTGGGTTGTGGAATAACAAACCCCTCTCCCATGAGAGTAACTATGGCAAATGGAAGCACAATGGATAGTCCTGGGGTCTGTCAAGCAGTACAATTGAAAATTAAAAAATGTGACGTTATGGTGGATCTTAGAGTCCTACCACTTGGGGGATGTGATGTGGTACTAGGGGTTCAAGGGCTCAAAGAGGTTAGTCCTGTGGGAATGGACTTCAATATCATGTCATTGTCATTGAATTTAAGAGGAAAGGCTGTAGTGCTCCAAGCCATACCAGAGCAATGTTACTACAAAGCTGCACATCTCCAATCTCTTCAGCAATACTGCCAAGCCAATGAGGGGGTCATTGCAGGACAGTTGTACACCATTAATGCCACATAAGACAACCACAGTATTACACCAGCTGTACAACCACTCATCCATCAATATCAAGAAATTTTTGAGGAACCTACACAGTTGCCACCCAAGAGGGACTTGGACCACAAGATTCCCCTCAAAGCAGGAGCCACACCAGTGTGCCTTAGACCATACAGGTACCCCCATATGTAAGAAGATGAAATAGAAAATTTAGTCAAGGAAGTGCTTGACAATGGACTGATCCAACACAGTTGCAGTTTATTCTCTTCACCAGTACTCCTAGTCAAGAAGAAAATGGGTCCTGGAGATTCTTTGTTGACTACAGGGGTCTTAATGCAATAACTACAAAGAATAAGTACCATATCCCAATTATAGAAGAGTTAATAGAAGAATTACATGGTGCTGCATTCTTCTCAAAGTTGGATCTGAGGGCAGGGTACCACCAAGTAAGAATGGTGGAGGAGGATGCGCACAAAACAACTTTTAGAACCCATGAAGGGCTCTATGAGTTCAAGGTTATGCCCTTTGGCCTAACCAATGCTCTTGCCACTTCTAAACACCTAATGAATCAAGTATTCAGGGAGCATATGAGAAAATTAATCCTAGTATTTTTTGATGACATACTAGTGTACTCCAAGGATCTACAGCAACACTTAAACCACCTTCAGCTCACTTTTGGATTTCTCCAACAACATCAACTGAAGGTAAAACTCTCCAAGTGTGCTTTCCTACAAACTTTAATTGAATATTTGAGCCATATTATTAGCAAGGAAGGTGTGCAAGCAGATCCAAAAAAGATACAGTGTGACACCCCTGTATTCCCGCCGGGGAGGAAATACGAGAATGCCACTCCGCACCCGAGATTTCTCCCGAATGCTAGGAACAATGGTAACCGAAACAAACACCAACATAATTATATATTACAAATCACAAATTTTCTTAATACAATATTCAACATACTATAACACAAGGTGAGATTAACTAAGAGTTCGCCTTATTTAAATTACTACTAGACATCACATGATACAATGACTCCCTTATGCCGAGCTCTCTTCTCCTAGACCTGGGGGGGAATAAAACAAAGACCGCAGTTTTTCCAAAGTCAGCGAGAAATGCTGAATAAGCAAACACCCAAACGTGTAAACAGATTATGAGGTATAATTTCATTTTGAAAAATAATGAGGAATAGATATCCACTTTAATAAAGTATCTTAGCATGATCTCACGTAGTGAAGAAATATAGTAAGACTTCTTGCTCAAAATATGAGTCCTTCAACTTTCCTTTGTATCTCAATACGGGGGATATATTCTCCAAACTTTTCTTGTCTAAGTTATAAACATCCTTTTCTCAAAAACTCATTTAATCATCTTGTTGATACGGGGATAATCTATCATTTCCTTTCCTTTTCTTTTCCTTTCACTAGCAACCATGACCATAAGTGTCGACACCCCCTAAAGACTCCTCGCGGCCAGAAGGGTAAGTACATGGAGCGACTCGACATGTTGCGACCGAATTAAATATATGTGTAACCAAATACTGTTCACCCGCACAACTCTTTCCACTTTACGTTTATTACATATTATTACTTTTCATGTAAGAGCTTCAAAAATCATTTATCGACAAGCAAATCAAGCTTTCAAGTAAGACGCATATAGCAAATATTCATTTTGAGACGAGATATAATAGAAGCACGATTTCGACACGAATGAAGATAGGGTTTAAGCCTGGCATGTTTACTTACCTCACGTAGTAACATCAAATATCACGAAATAGCTCCTACAAGTAGACGTAGCATTCGTCTACGAACTCGTTGCCTACAAATTATAATTCCTAATCAAATCTAAATTTCAACTATCATGTATAATGCAAGTAATGCGATGTATGTTCTAAATATTAGCTAACTTCTCATTTTAAATTTTCAAGCAAACCCAAACTCACTGTTTATTTATTTAGATTAAGTATTCTTTATTTTTTTTCATTTGGTAAACCAAGTGGCAAAATTATAATTAGCTAGAGATTTATTAAATAATCTCATATTTAATTAAACACATAATTAGGCATAAACCCCTCTTTCAAATTATAAATTTTGGACTTTACTAATTATTATTATTTCTCAAAATATTTTGGTTAACTTTAATATAATAATAGCATATAACTTCCAAGAGAAAGTAAATTCTTAGCTCTATCCAATGCTTAGAAAATAGTTAAAACACCACCTTTCCTTACAATATATGTATATATATATATATATTTAATTCATAAAATCTCCCATGAAATACTTTGTAGTTATTTAATGGTGATAAATTTTCTAAGTTATAAAGATATTACCTTTTGCTTATATTACTTGGGTAGTTATATGTATTTATTTATTTAAATCAACAATTTTTTTAATTATGAGCTAAAAGTCTCATTCAAAAATATCTATTTATGTTTGATTCATTAAAAGATTATAAAAAATGGTCAATTTTACACAAATATTATTTTCTTGAACTTTTATACAAGGTTATATATACTTTTTATATATGAGAAACTATAAATAATCACGTCTAATTGATTTAAGAAATTATTAGATTTATTTATGAAATCAGATTATTTAAACTATAACAAGATCCCCAAGTTTATATGAATATAACACTTGCTTACCCCCTAGTAACTTAATTAGTTTCTGAGTTAACACTTAGTACCCTAAACTTTCTGTTAAATGACAAAATCACCCCATCTCCTTCATCTTCTTTCTCTTCTCAAAAATATGAATCTTCGAATTTAAGGATACCCATATGATTTTGATGTTATAAAACTGTAATTGAGGGTAAAACAAGCAGATTGATGTCAAAAATAAATTTAATTGGTTACCGAATGAGGTCAAATCGATGGCCGAAGGTTCGTCGGAAAACTCGCCCGAAAATATGGCTTTCCGGTGCTTGGGTTGGCGGTTTCTGGCGTCCTATAGCCTGGTCGGACCTCTAGGGGGATGGAGGACCGTCTGTAAGTGGAGGAAGAGAGGTGGAGGGCGCTGGGCTCCCGTTGGGTCGACCTTCGGGTCGGGTTCGGCGGCTTGGCCGCTGCTGCTTCTTCCTCTGTTTTGGCTCCGGCAAACAGAGAGGAAAAGGGGGATATGGGGAGAGAGAGAGACACCAAGTGTAGAGAGAGAGAGAGAGTGGAACAGAGGGTGGAGGTGCAGGGGGTTTCAGTGGTGTTGGTGGCAGTGAGGGTGGTGAGGTCGAGGGTGATGATGGTGGGGGTGTTGTTGATGTTACTGTGAGAGAGGGAGAGAACAGAGGGTGAGAGGGACAGAGCAGAGTGGGAGGTGGGAAGGGATGGTGGTGACGGTAGTGGTGGAGATGGCGGTGGTGCCGTGGTGGTGTTGGGGTTGTTGTTGCTGGGTTTTAGGAGAGAGAGAAATGGAGGTAGGAGAGGAGTGGAGGCAGAGAGTTATGGGGGGATATTTGAGGGCATGGTGGTGATGTGATGGTGTCGTAGGTGACCGTGGTGGTGGTGTTGTGGTGGGTGTTTGTGGGCGGTGGAGATGGAGGTGATGTGGGGGTGGTGTCGGCAGTGGTAGTGATGGTGGTGGGTGATGTTGTTTTACCGAGAGGTAGAGGGAGAAGGTTGGAGAGTGAGGGAGGTGGGTGTTGTTGGTGATGGTTATTGTTATTGTGGTGGTGGTTAGGGCTGTAAGAAAAACCGAATAAACCGGTCGAACCGACCGAACCAAACCGAAATGCTTGGTTTTAGATGGTTTTTTTGAATGTTCGGTTTATCAACGGTTCAATTTTTTACAAACCGGTCTATTCGGTTTGGTTTTTGGTTTGTAAAAATATCACACCGCACCAAACCAAACCGAACCGATATGTGCTTAACGTACTTTTACTACAATGTATATTGCGTAAAGTATATTAAGTAATCTAGAAAAGAGAAACACGAGTAGATAGATTCATTTAAAATGATTATATCAATCTTCATTTCTCTCATGTTTCATCATATTTTCTCTCTAAACGATAGTTGTGCATTTTTTTAAGTACATTTAAATTTGTTTTTCACTTAAAACTTGAAATTCGTTGACAAAGTAGTATTGTAATATCCATTCGATAATTTTTACGCAAACCGACCGCACCGAACCGAACCACACCGATATTTTTCGGTTTGGTTTGGTTCGGTTCATCCTTTCAAATGGTTTGGTTTGGTTACAAAATTAGTAAACCGATGTATTCGGTTCGATTTATGGTTTTAGCAAAAACCGCACCAAACCGAACCGCTTACACCCCTAGTGGTGGTGGTGTTAGGCCAACGGGAAGAAGAAGAAGGAGGTGGTGATGAAGGAGAAGAATGAAGTGTGGGTGGTGAAATGAGAAGGAGGAGGACTCTATTTATAGGCAAATTTGGAGAGGAAGGTGATTAAAATATTGAGGGAGAAGATGAATTTTGTAAGAGGAAGTAGGAGGAGGAAGGGGGTAGAGGTCTGAGAAGGATGGTGATGGAGGGAGGGGGAAGAAGATGGTGAATTTTAATATGAGAGTAGGAGGAGGAAGGGGATGTATTAAATTGCTAGAAGTGGGGAGGAGGATTGTGGGTGCGTGTGGGTGTGTGTGTACGGTGAAGAAAAAGAAAGAAGAGGGAGGAGGAAGAGAAAAAGGTGGGAGGAGGGTTGGTGATGTGTGAGGGAGGAGGGGCTGTCCGGGTGAGAGAGAGAGAGAGAGAGAGAGAGAGAGAGAGAGAGAGATAAGGGAGAAAAATAAGGGAGAAAAATATGGGAAGAGGTTAGAAGAAAAATAATATTTTTTAATTAAAAATACGGGTTTTGGGTCGGGTCAATAGAGGAAATACGGGTAATACGGTATACATCACCGGGTTATACGAATATACGGGTCGGGTTATGGAAAATGCGTGTTAAAGATAATTATACTATACGTATATACATACACCTATTCTTCTAAAATACAAATAGCTCCCCAACCTTTTAATTAAAGTCATTATTAACTTCTCTAAACTACAGTCACCTCCCATAAACTCCATTTCAACTAATTTATTACTTCTCAAAACTACAAACATAACCCTATTCTTTAATTTAGTTGATTTACAACTTATTAAAACTACAATTAAGGCCCCTCACTTAGTTTGATTAATATATATAACTTCTTCAAAATACAACTACCTCCCTATCTTTAAATTATCAACTTTATATTCTTGGAAACTATAATTATAACCCTCTAAATAATATCCAACTACTTTATAACTTTCTCAAAACTAAAACTACAACCCTAATCTTTGATTTAATTAATTCATAACTTCTATAAATCACAATTATAACCCCAAACTTTATGAAAAATCATCAAGTTACCTTCTTGTATAAAATCGGGGTATTACATACAGTCTATGGAAAATTGGCCCACTCCAAAGAACATGACTCAACTCAGGGGGTTCCTTGGGTTGAATGGGTTTCATAGGAGATTTGTCACGAACTATGGCCTCATTGCTAGGCCACTGACTGAGTTGCTTAAAAAAGGCAACTACAAATGGGGGCAAGAAGCAGAGAAGGCCTTCTACAACCTCATAACGGCAATGTGTGAGACACCAATCCTAGCCTTACCTGACTTCAACAAGACTTTCATAGTAGAAACTAATGCTTGTGCTAATGGGTTGGGTGCTGTGTTGATGCAAGAGGGGAGGCCAATCTGCTACTTCAGCAAAGCACTCTCAGACAAATGGAGGTCTTATATGGAAGTAAAGAAGTTCACAATCAAGACAGATCATTACAGTCTAAAGTACTTCTTGGAACAGAAAACTACAACCCTGGTACAACAAAAATGGGTCAGCAAGATGATGGGGTTGTATTAAACTATTGATTACAAGAAGGGTAAGGAGAACTTGGTTGCAGATGGACTCTCAAGAGTGGACACAGACACTGATTCCCAAGAAGAGGTCCTAGCAGAGTTACAAGCCATGACTGTAATGGTTCCTAAGTGGTTACAAGAAGTGGCAAATTCATATGAGAATAATGAGTGGGCTAAAGAACAGATCAGTCAACTGAGTGTTGACCCTGAAGATAATAGAGATCTACACCTCCAAGATGGGGTCATTAAGAAGGGGTCTCTCATCTATATTGGCAATATTGGTGCATTAAGGCGAGCAATCATCAGGGTGCTGCATGACAGTGGAGTAGGAGGTCATTCAGGGGTGATGGAAACTCAAAAGAGAATCAATGCTCTCTTCTTCTGGAAAGGCCTCCAAACAGAGGTGAAGAATTGGATTAAAATGTGTGATACATGTCAAAGGATGAAGTCTGAAAATGTACTTTACCCTGGGCTTTTACAGCCCCTAGAAATACCTGAGAAACCTTGGTCACATATAGCAATGGACTTCATTGGGGGACTTCCAAAGTATGAGGGCAAAACTGTCAGTTTTGTGGTAGTGGACAGGTATTCCAAATACAGTCACTTCATGGCCATCAGTCGCCCCTATACTGCAGCTTAAGTAGCCAAGGTATTCTTTGATAATGTTCTCAAATTATATGGCTTACCTGAATCCATTGTCACTGATAGAGATCTTGTTTTCTTAAGTCAATTTTGGAATGGACTCTTCAAACTATTAGGCATTGAACTAAGGTACTCTAGTGCCTACCACCCCCAGAGTGATGGGCAAACTGGGAGACTTAATCAATGCATTGAGAATTATCTGAGGTGTATGACAGCAAACAGGCCCTCTAAATTGTTACAATGGTTATCTCTTTCTGAGTGGTGGTACAATACCACATACCATAACAGCCTCAAACTTACTCCCTATGAAGCTCTCTATGGTTTTCCACCAAAACATATGACTTTTCACCAGCTGAATAAGAGTGGGATAGCTGAGATAGATGCATTCATGGAAGAAAGGAAAAAGTTATGGCTCTCATCAAAGAAAATCTCCAGCAGGCTCAAGCAAGAATGAAGCATTATGCAGATAAGCAAAGGTCAGAGAGACACTTTGAGTTGGGGGATTGGGTATTCTTGAAAATGCAGCCCTACAGGCAATCTACAGTGAGTCTAAGGAAGAACTTGAAGCTCTCTACAAAGTAGTATGGTCCCTATAAAGTGCTCCAGAAGATAGGGAAGGTGGCATACAAATTAGACTTGCCAACTACAGCTAAAATACACTATGTTTTTCATGTTTTTCAGCTATAGCTAGCCCAAGGCAGAGCCATTACCGCTGAGAAAACTTTTCCCTACATAGGCCCAGATGGACAAATGCTCATTGGAACCTTGGCTATACTTGACAGAAAGATGGTGAATGAAGATGCAACTTGGGGGGAATATCAAAAATTGAAGGCCCAATTTCCTTCCCTAGATTCGTGAGGTCACGAATATTCTAAGGGAGGTGGTTTGTCATGAGTACAATTTCATTTATGTTTTTATTTCCAGTTTCCGGCTAGTCTCCGGCGGAATTTACCGAATTCTCGTTGGCGATTACCAAATTAGAAGCTCCGGTATAAGTCAAACAGTGAGTTATTTAAATAAGTTGACCTTTCTAGTTGGACAGCATCGTTTGATGTCCGCCCCACTGATTGGATCTTTATGAGGAAGGCTAGTTAATTAAAGGGCAATTTGGTCCTTTTAATAGTGTAATTCCGTGGTAAAAACCCCGACTGCAGGGAGAGAGGACAATTAATGAATTAACAAAAATTTCTCTCTCCTTCCATTTCTCTCTCATCCGTTCTTCTTCATTTCCATTTCTATTTTGCTTTTGGTTTGAATTCCGATCTAATCTATCGGATTCATAACATCGAGTTCGGATCGTATCAACCTAGATCTAAATATGACCCACAAGATTTTGTATCGGATCAAATTCGCGTTGGATTTTGCCTAATTCGAATTGGATTATGATTCGGATCATGACTAACAATGTTTTTAGTTTATCTGCATAAGATTGTTATAAATTGAAATCAAAATTGGATTAACACGCACTTTTTTTTTTTTGAGAAAATTAACATTCACTTCACATCTATAATTTTATAAATTTAATCACAACTTATAAAGCCACTTAAGGTAATCATACTAAAATTTATATATAATACATGTATATTATTGAACTTCTTAGATATAGTAACATAATCGGATTGGATCTAGTTTCACGGATCACAAATCTTGTGATTCATATTCGATCAATTTGTAAATGGATCGACATACATCTACTCTATTGGGAACGGATTTTGTGCAGTTGTAATTGGTGCAGTGGCCGTGCTGTGGAAATCGAACGGTCCGAGACGTGACACGTGGCGAGGGTGATCGAGACAAATGAAGGGAAAAATCCCACCACGCGCTCAGTTTGCACAGCCACATCCATTTAATGTTTCAAAATATTTTCTTTACCTCTCACCAATCAAATCTCTCTCTCTCTCTCATATCTATCTTAATCTATATCTTTTGTTCTCCTTTTCTTTTCCGTCTCTTCAACCACCAACGCGAAGCTCATCTCTCTTTCTCTCTTTTTTTTTGAAATAGTCATCTCTTTTTCTCTCAATTTACTCTAACAAACCCTTTTAAATAATTAAAAATAAAAATAGAGCCGAAAGAATATATTGTTACTATAAAGTAATTCAACATTTCAACGGTAATATTTAAAATATTACACACAAAATCATGTCCTTTCATGTCCTTATTTTATGTTTTAAGATTTTCAACGCTATATATAAAATTGTATACGAAATATTTTTTTTGATTGTATTACTATTTATTTTCTTTTGTAAAAAGTATATAAACTCATAGAAAACGTTCAAAAAAGTATACATACCAAAGAATTGTACGAGTCTATCTCCATCATGCAATACGTTATTTGCAAGTTTTTTACAGGAGTTTGCACATTTCTTCACTAGTGGAGTGGAGTATATGTAAGTTGTTAATTCTTTTATATGTATGTTTTTTTTAATATTTTATTAGTGTAAAGTGAATCGTATATCAAATTGCTAACTACATTTTATTTGTAAATGAAGCTTATTGGGCATCGAAATAACCGGTGGTGCTTCAAGGAGAATGGACTTTGGTGAAGAAGAACAACGTAATGCGCAAGCCGATGGTAAAATTGTTTCACCAGAAGTCGGTATGGAATTTGACTCTGAAGTTGATGCATATTCTTTTTATAATAGATATGGGGGCTTAGTGGGTTTTGGTGTACGTAAAATTGGATAAATACAAATAAAGCTAAGACTGTCATAACTTCCAGGCGTTATGTTTGTTCAAAAGAAGGTTTTCGAAGTGTAAAAGCACAAAATGAGGAAGTAAGGTATCCTCACAAAAATACAAGAACTGGCTGTAAAGCACATATGGTTGTTGCACTTCAAAAGAATAATAGATATTCTGTCACAAGTTTTTCTAACGAGCACAATCATCAGCTTGTCGCTCCCACTGAGAGCCATATGATAAGATCTCAAAGAAAAGTCTCTGATGTCCAAGGAATTGAAGCTAGTTTGGCCATGCATTCTGGGATCAAACAAAAGCAAATTTTTGAATTTATGAGTAGACAAGTTGGTGGGAGAGAAAATCTTGAATTTCTCCGTACAGATTTAAAGAATTATTTGTTTGCAAAACGTCAAAAGGATATGGAATTAGGAGAAGCTGGAAGTTTGTATTACTATTTTCAAAAAAAACAATCCGAAAATTCTGATTTTCATTATGCAATACAAATTGATGAAGATAATCAAATTGCAAATATCTTTTGGACAGATGCAAAAATGAGAGCCGATTTTGAGAAATATTGTGATGTAGTTGTTTTTGACACAACATATAGAACAAACAAAGAATCTAGGCCTTTTGCACCATTTGTTGGTGTGAACAATCACAAGGAGACGGTAGTTTATGGTGCAGCTTTAATGTATGATGAAACTATTGAATCTTTTAAGTGGGTTTTTAAATCTTTTCTTCAAGCAATGTCGGGTAAAAGGCCAAAAACAATTCTTACTGATCAAGATGCAGCAATGGCTAATTCTATATGTGATGTTTTTCCAGATACATATCATCGTTTGTGTGTGTGGCATCTACACCAGAACGCCCTCAAACATTTGAGTCATATATTTAGAGGTTCAAAATGTTTTGCTGACGATTTTAAGAGATGCATTTATGATTTTGAGGATGAAGAAGATTTTTTGAATGCGTGGGAAGACTTGTTAGTAAATTATGATCTTAAACAAAATTCATGGTTGGAAGGGATTTTTAAAGAACGAAAAAAATGGGCTCTAGTTTATGGTAGACATACGTTTTGTGCTGACATGAAAATCACACAATTGAGTGAAAGTTTCAATAGTACTCTCAAAAGGTATCTTAATTCCAAATTGAATGTGCTAGAATTTTTTAACCATTTCGAAAGAGTTTTAGATGATGTTAGATATAATGAATTAACTAGCAACAATGATATGACACAAAAAATTCCAAGATTAAAGATAGATGCCATTATATTGCACCAGGCTAGAGATATTTACACCGCAAAAGTATTTGAGTGGTTTCAGATTGAATTTGAGAAAACTTTTTATCTCATTGTGAGCCAGATTGAGGAGAATCAGTCACGTACAATTTACAAAATTGGGATATACGGAAAAACACGTGAGCATACTGTTACAGTTGATACCTTAAGTGATACGATTTCTTGTAGCTGCATGAAGTTTGAATTTGTAGGGATTTTGTGCTCTCATATTCTTAAAATGCTTGATCGTCGAGATATCAAGTCCATTCCTGACAAGTACATTATGGAAAGGTGGACAAAACATGCTTCGACTAAAGCTACAAGCCCATGCCCCATAACTAATGAATGTGTAGATCCCAAATTAGAAAAGATGGCATGGTACAAAGATTTATGCCGAGAATCTGTTAGTATTTCTGGAATTGCGGTGGAGACAAGAGAGGACTATGAATATTTTCGAGCTATCCTCCAAGAGGTAAGGTCAAAACTTCAAAGACATTCGAAAAATGTTACCACCTCAAGTATGCCATCGCGGGACTTAGTCACCGAAGAGAGCATAGATCTCACACAAGTGAAAGGGTTAAAGAAGAGACAAGGTGGTGTTCGAGGAGGATCTCGAATGAAAAGTGGCCTTGAGGCTAAGACAAAGAGATCAAGGAAACAAATTTCAAATGTACGAAGTCCATTACCATCATCATCTCAATTAGAGGGTACAGAGGTAATGTTCTTCTTTGTAAATTTTTTATCGATTAAGGTAAACACATTTTCGTGTTTACTCACATTTTTTAATTTATATTTGTAGTTATTGTACAATCAAAGCCACAACTATATAAGCCAGACTTCTTATCAAGTGGCAAACTCTAAAGTCGGTGCAGAATATTGTGTTTCTCCTTATCAATCCCAGGTATAATTTTAACTTTCGTAGTGTAAATATTTTGTGTCGATTTATTTTTTAAAGTTTTACACTTTGTATTTAATTTGCAGATGTTTTTTTAAAGAAAACAATATATTTTCAAGCCAGCCTCAGTGGCAGATGTTATCTCAAGAAAATAATGTATACCCAAGTCAATCTCAATTGCTACAAGTAAGTCTTAAATTGTGTTAAATAAATTGTTGTTTTTCACTCCTAAAAAAGTTGTGGTCTCTTATTTGTGTCTTTTTATTACGCAGATGCTTAGTAAAGGTGTGCAAGGGGATGGAACAAATGGAGCTCCAATAAATCTTAGTTAAGGCATTTGAGTAATAAATAGAATATTTTTAATACTTCGCAAAATTTGAGTACTTTTTTTATTCGAACGAAGGTGTAAGAGAATAAATCTGGAGACATTTTTTTCTTTAGTCATCTATGTTTGTGTTTTTTTTTTTTTTTTTTTTTTTTTTTTTCTGAGAAGCTTTAGTCATCTATGTTTTGAGAGGATCACCAATTTATGTAATTTTCTGATAAAAGAAAAATAAATAGTAATGCAATTACAAAGTTATTTCGAATGTAACTTTTCTGTTAAGTACCGTTGGATCTCGATGATATTATGGGGAAGAGATAAATTAAATATAGTAGCAATATATTCTTTTGACACTATTTTTATTTTTAATTATTTAAAAGAGTTTGATAGAGCAAATTGAGAGAAAGAGAGATGAGCTTGGCGTTAGTGGTTGAAGAGACGGAAAAGAAAAGGAGAACAAAAGATATACTACTCTGTCCCAGCTCTTCCCCATCATTTTGACTTTTACCACTATTCACTGGGTCACTTTGACTCGGTGATTTGGATAGCAAAGTAATTTAATTTTTTGATAATTTTTTCATGATGTTGTAGAGTATAAGTTGCTCTATAACACCGTGAAAAAATTATCGAAAAATCGCATTATTTTGCTATCGAAATCACCCGGTCCAAGTGACCCATATACGAGTTAAATATTCCCAATGATGGGCAAGAGCTGGGACAGAGGTAGTAGATTAAGATAGATATGAGAGAGAAAGAGATTTGATTGGTGAGAGGTAAAGAAAATATTTTGAAACATTAAATGGATGTGGATGTGCAAACTGAGCGCGTGGTGGGATTTTTCCCTTCATTTGTCTCGATCACCCTCGCCACGTGTCACGTCTCGGACCGTTCGATTTCCACTGCACGGCCACTGCACCAATTACAACTGCACAAAATCCGTTCCCCTACTCTATTAGGGTCGGAACACGTTGAATATCAGATCAGATCGAATTCAATTGTCATCCTTAAATTCAGTGACATATTTCATTGTGTTTACAATAAAAATGGAATGGTCTCAGAGAGACCTTAAATACAGATAACATCAACGGTCTGATTAGACCAAACGGTAGGATACTAAGGTGTCGTTTAGGGTTCAATGAGGACAATTTTGCCCTTATATTGTTATGGGCTTACGATAACTACATGGGCTGTTGAGATGGACTATAAGAGTGATTGAACAGTTCAGGGAGTTTAGCCCAAGCAATGTAAACATAGTATTTAGTGTGTCTGGGCTAAACTACAAAAGCCCAATACTTCTTTTGAGGGTTTACCATTAAGATGGTGAATGGCTAGTCAAATGGATCTGGTTTTTCTAATTTCGTCATTCATGAAACCAGCCCCACGGTGATTTACTCGGCCCGGGCTGAGATTATATAATGTAATTTTTTTGAGAAAATATAAGATGTATTTTTACTCATTACAAAAAATTTAACGTTTTATCCAAATAGTTTGGGTTTTATCTTACCAAAACAAAATTTTAAGTTTGCTGAACAATCTTCACAAAAGTCACAGTTTTAAAGCGTTGTCAAACATGCACTAGGTGCAATTCTGTTGTATGCTTGGCTTCGTAGTGTTAAATTTAGATCAACTCATGTCACAGCTGCTCCAACTGATTCCTACTGAATGAGAAAGACAAAACGGATCAAGTACTGCACAAGAAAAGCAGTGTACGTACAACAACGATGACTGGAAATGGAGAAGCATTATGTGGGGGAATGAGCTGTTCAAGAAGGGTCTTAGGTGAAACCTTGAAAATGACATGGACATCGACCCAATTCGTGATTGCTGGTTTGCAAATCAAACTGATCGTCAATAAGAGATTCCAGACTCCACGACCAGCCCGGTCTCGATCAACGACCTTATTATCTCGAGAGTTAACGAATGGAATGTTCCTCTTCTTCAGACTATCTTTTCATCCCAAGAGATTAAAAATAATTTTGAAAACTACACGCCAGTCACAATTCAGAGCGACAAAAGAATTTGGTGGCCGGATCCCTCATGGAGTTTTTCTGGCAAGTCTGCCTGCTCTTTGGCTCAAAAGCTAGGTAGAACTTCTATTCAGCCTAGTTTCCACCCGCAATAACTCGACAACTGGAATACCTTCAGAAAACTCCATCTTCCTCCCAAAATCATCGCCTTCATCTGGAAGATTCTCTGGAACATCCTCCCTACACGTCATAACTTGTTCAGACGTAATATCATCATTTCAGAATCCTCGTGCCCTCGATGCAGAGATATCATTGAAACACATGATCATTTGTTTATCCGATGTTCTGGCTCCAAGGGAATTTGGGATGGCTCAGCTCTCAACAACATTCCCACTTAAACAATAACCTAACCCTCCACCTCCTCCACTCTAAGCACTCGAGCTGTTCTTTCTCTAACGAGGAGCGGGTCAAGTACTCCCTCATTCTTTGGTAAATATGACTTCACCGAAAGGCAACAACGATGGAAAACAAAATCAGTACAACTACTTCTCTTTTAGCCATCAAATACCATATCACCTTAATCCGTAAGTCTCAGCCTCCCCGCCAAACTCCTTTCAACCCGAGAAATCAACCTCCTAATCACGTCCTTTGGAGTCCCAACATCTATCCCCCGGGAAATTGTTGGAATTGTGCCCTAGAGGCAATCAATTAATTTTGACAAATATATGGATTTACGATTCATTATGTTATCGATATGGAGATATGCTAACATGAATGAAGTCCTTAGAATATAAGGTGTTATATTCTTAAATATCCCTAGTCAATTATAATGATTAATGGGACAATCATCTATAGACTAGTATGGGGTTGGATTGATATGGAGATATCACGATCCAACATATGGGTATGCATTAGGAGTAATGGCATACTGGATTGACCCACGACGAAAAGGATACATTAGATTATGTGAAGTCACAATCGCTTTTCGTAGTGCTAATATTATTGCAATCCTTGGACTTGAAGTCACTAGATACTCTAGTTGTGAAATATTGCGCTTTGATGTTATCAAACGTTACACCGTAACTGGGTAATCATAAAGGTGGCTATCGGGCGTGATAGGAAACAAGCTTAGAGATCGTAGTGATGTAGATAGGATTTGTCCCTCCCACATAATGGGGGTAAATATCCACGGCCACTCGAGGGATGAGGCTTATTGAATGTCTGGCCAGACTCAGATAAATTAATATAGAGATATTAATGTTATCTGCAAGCATAAGCAAATTCCCAGGATCGAGGAACTATGGATTGGATATACGAGTGTGACTATTTATGTCTCGTGTCCAATCCGGATATGGAGACAAAGGGATAATGCAATATGATATATTGGGCACAGAGGTTTGTCGGGATCACTGACTATTTCTATTGGTTGGGTGGCATGGATGTGTTGCTAGACACCGCTCCATGTTAGTAATAGTTACTACCAACTATATAGAAACCTATGGGGTCACACGTCAAATAGAGTAGAGCTAGATTTGGGATTAATTAATAAAGATTAATTAATAGAAGGATCATTGTGCAACACCTTGCAAACTTAGTAGGACTAATTTGCAAGGGAGGGAATAATTCTAGTTCATCTAGAATTAGGAAACTCTTTTATGGAAACAACAAGGAGTTGTTGGAGTATATAAAGGAGGCTCTAGCTTCCTTCCCACTACATGAGTTATTATTAGTCATAACACAAAAGTGGGAGAGAGCAAAAAGAGAGAGCAAGACAAGGAGCTAGGGCCGAAACCCTAGCCACCCGTCCGCCCCTCTACCCGACGGCAAAGAGAGGCCGCCCCCTCTCTTATGCCTTTGGTGATTTGTTGCTTTGATCTTCATCCCTCTTCCTCCAAGGTTCAAGCTAGCACTTGATTGAAGGAAAAATCTAGATCTCACCTCTAGACGTGGATCAACCGTAGAGACGAGGACATCATTCTTCGTGTGATCTCACAAATCAAAGGTACACATCTTCTATGTCCTTGATCATGTTATGATGTCTCTTCCTGTGATCCTTGGTGGGCTTTGAGTAGGATTAATTTTGTTATTCCGCTGCGCTACCTACGTCAAAACCCAACAGTGGTATCAGAGCCACAGGTCGTAGAGCATAACATGATATTATGTGTTTACGATTTCAGTTCATACACCGTATTATTGTTTATTACGCGAAAACTGAAAAATTGGCATAGTAGATGCAATATTGAATTTGATTCAATCAAACAATTCCACATATTGTTTTTGGAAATAATTCCATGAATTGTTTATGGAAACAATTCCATGAGGAGGTGTGGCCCATGTAGGGACCGCCCCTCTCTCTCCTTACCGCCCAAGTAACACACGGCACAAGAGGGGCCGGCACACCCTAGCACACGGCCTAGCCGTGTGGGCTAGGGGCCGGCCGGCCTGGGCCTAGTGTGGCGGTTCCTTGGTTGATTTCGGCCATTCTTTGGTAAATCCTTTGGACCGTTGTGAAACCCTAGTTACCCAATTTCATTAAAATTAAACAAGCGCGTTAAAAATTGGTTTTAACTGTATTATGTGCTTTATTGCATGGTGGATGGATATGGCCTAGGATTGTGGATGTTTATTGTTTTGTGGTTTGGTTTACGGCCTGCGAGCTGATCAAATTAATGTAATAATTAATTAAGTTTTACGGCCTGCGAGTCGTCTTTTTCTCCTCGACATGTGAGGCTTTTGTTATTTATTTATTCTAGATGTTAGGCTAGAATTAGAAATATTTAGATGATAGCCAAGAACATGGAGAAGAAGACCGAAGAACCAAAGGAGCCAAAAGACATCCCTAGGCGCGCAGCTATGGTGGAGCACATGGAGATGAGCTTGTCACTTTAGGGCATATAGATATTATCATTGGCTTGGTAATATCTTAGTCTAGGGGCCATATCCATGCCACGTTATTTTCTTTTGTGGATGTTTATTATTTATGTCTTGTTATTTATTTTTGTGTGTATGGCGATACTAGCAAAACGTTAACAAGATAATAATAAACAAGGTTGGTCTTTTATTATGGATGGCTCAATCCAAATAAGTAGACCATGTTGATAAGATCAACCAAACAACTTAAAAGAAATCCTTCAAATAAATATTGCGTTTTGCCTTCTCTTGCCAAAACACCCTTCATGATCATGGCCTATTAAAATTCGGGCTTGCCAAAGCAAGGCGATTTTAATTTTCATGATGTGTTGCGGACGACGCAAGCTAGTAATGCGTGTATGTTGAAAGCAAGAGGTTGGACGCAACTAGGCAAGAGTCAATTGGATTGATGAGCTTAGAGGCATGACAATTAGGTGTTATCTAAAGGATAAAGAATAAAGAGTTATTCACCTAATTGGACCAAGAGTTGCATGGGATGCAATTGGAATGGTTCCTACCTAATAACCAATTCTTGGGTGACTTGCCAAAGCAAGCTCAAGAAGAAGTGAAAAGGGATCTTGGACCCACTAGAAAATAAAATATTTTCCGCATTAATGGTGAGGGCTATTAATCCGAGAAAAATAGTGGGAGCTATATTTAATAATTTAAATCCTTGTTGAATATAGTTATACGTCACAATGCTTTGCATAATCCTATAAGTGTTGAATACCCATCGCATTAAACAAACAAACACGACTTTATGTCCATGAGATGGACAAGATGTCTGGAATCTATTTTCTAGATTGGTATAAAATTGAGAATTGTTCTCAAATAAAGGAAATATGTTGTACATTGTAGAGCATAAATTTCTCTTCCCACCAACTACCAAAACACACTAAAGCCTTATGGAAGGAACATCAAAGAATGGTTCTTTGGATGTAACTTGTCTAATGTCAAGCTCCCATGGACTCTGAGCTTTGGAAGCAAGATGAGAAATTTGGAGGCATGTGATATGATCATACGAGCTTGTCATGAAAGGCTTGAGGAGTTGCTCCACTTTGCAATCTCTTGCTTAGCACTCGTCATGGTCAAGATGGAATAAGTTCGGGTTTGCCAAAGCAAGGCGACTTAGTTCATCGAGATATGACGCGACGACACAAGTTAGTAATGTGTGGCTGCTGAAGCAAGAGGTGAAGCGCAAACTAAACTATCTCAATAGGATTGAAAGCTTAGTTATTGGGAGTTATCTATAAGATAGATAAAGAATATATAGTTATTCTCCCAAGTGGACCAAGAATTGCATTGGATGCAATTACAGTTTTGTTTTTAAAGTTGATTTACTCAATATGATTGAAAAATCACTAAACAAAACACTCATAATGGGCATGGGCAAAAACTGTTAATAGTTGACAGCATGAGTAAGGGCAAATGGTTTGCGCCGAACCCATGAGTATAAAGCAAGCCTGTTGCTAAAACCAAGTTGCCTCGAAGTCCCATAAGTGGTGTAGAGGAAGAGAGACTACCCAAAGTACATGGAAGTAAATAATAAAGGAATTATGAATTCCGACTTGGGTATTTTATTATAAAATTCAATGTGTCTATCTCATCATCAAGAGTATATGATACTAGATGAGGATCTCACATTTATAGAAATGTGTAGGATCTCAAGAGACGAAGACAATTGGATAAGGAAGAAATAATCCTACACGTGGGGCTATGAAGCAAAGGGTTGCTGAAAAGCCGTAGGAAATTATTTCTAACTTTCAGAAATTGTTCATGAATTAGACAAAAGGGATAATGTCCCTGCTATGAGTAGTACCATTATCATAGTTTCTTGTTTGGACAAGAAAGCTCCTTATCATAATAAAAGGACAAATGTTGTTCCATTTATTATGGTATGCATTATTGTAATGCAATTTTGTCTAAGTGGATTCTATATCCATGATCATGATAATTTCATCTATAACATTAATACCTAGAGGTTTGCATATAATGATATGAACTTCACTTATCTTTAGCATTATCGTTTAGGCCCATAAATAAGAGATACATATCTAGAACTCCATTAGGATGGATTTCTGGGACTCATTTGATTATTGAATCATATGAGACATGTAAGACTTATTAGGCAAAGATATGATCTTTTGAGAATCATACATATTGATGTATGAAGGCCACTAAGCACAAATACTAAAGATGGTTTTAGTACTTCATCATATTTACTGATAGGATCAGAGAAATATGGATTTGTGTATCTTATGAAGAAACAAATCAGAATCCTTTGAATTGTTCAAAGTATTCAGGAATGAAGTAGAGAACCAACTTGGCAAAAGTATTTAGACTCTACGATTGGATCATAGAAGAAAAATACTTGAGCCAAGAGTTTGACAAGAATCTATGGGAGTATTGGATATGATCCAAAACTCGCTCCACCTAGCACGCCACATGGGTTTTGGCGTGTCTAAAAGGAGAGTTCGAACCTTGTAGGACACGGTTCGGACCATGATGAGTCAAACAGAACTTCCAGTTTACTTTTAGGGGCTATGTTCTAATTACAGCAAATTTCGCCCTTAACCTTGTTCCATCAAAAACGGATTATGAAAAAACACCATATGAGATATGGACTAGGAAGTGTCCTAGTATGTCATTCATAAATATTTGGGGTTATGAGGTTTATGTAAAAGAGTTTAAAAATAAACTTGGACCCAAGTCGGGTAAATGTTTTGTGGGATATCCTGAAAGGGTATTATTTCTACAACCTAATCGAGAACAAACTGTTTGTTTCTCGAACCACAGTGTTTCTAGGTAGAGATTGTCTCTAAAAAAAACAGTGGGAGGACAGTAGAACTTGAAAAGTTCAAGAACCACAATAAAACATTGATCCGTTTGATGGAACATGAGCAGGATCACAAGGTGTTGTGGAGCAACCTACTCAGATAACACAAGAACCTCGTAGGACAGGTAGGATATGTCAAGGGTCTAGAGAAATAAGGATTTCTCATAACCCGTGATATATTGCTCATCGAGATGAGCCTACAACCTATGAGAAGGCCACGTGTGGGCCATACTCTCAGAAATGGCTTGGAGCCATAGGATACGATATGGAATCCATGTATACCAACAAAGTATGGACTTTGGTGGAACCACCTGAATGGGTAGGACCCATAGGGTGCAAGTAGGTTATGAGGAAACCAACATGGATGGTAATATGATTACTTTTAAGGGACAACTGGTTTGAAAGGGTTTCATGAGAATTCATAGTATAGACTATGACGAAATCTTTCCCCAGTTGTGATGCTTAAATCCATTCGTATCCTGCTTGTAGCAATCTGTTTATAGATTGAATCAAGCTTCTAGGAGTTGGACTCTTCAAATTAATGATGCAATCAAAGGAGTTTGGTTCCATCAAAATTGAAGATGATACTTGTGTTTACAAGAAGGTTAGTGGGAGCATAGTTAAATTTCTGGTCTTGTATGTAGAGACATACTAATCATTGGGAACAATGTCTCTACTCTGCAATCTGTTAAAGATTGGCTAGAGAAATTGATTTCCAATAATTGACTTAGGCGAGACAATCTATAAGATCTATGGAGATAGATTAAAGTAATTGTTCAGCCTGAGTCATGGTACATATATTGACAAGGTGTTGAAATGGTTCAACGTGAAAAGAATATTGATTCTTACCCATGTCACATGGAATTAGTCTTTGGAAGGCTAATAGTCTTACCAATTATATTGGGAATGGACCGTATGAATTAGATTCACGAGATACGCCATGAGATGTACTAGGCCAGACGTGTCATAAAGCATGACACAAATATACCAATCAAATCCAAGTGAGGTGTCACTTGATAATTATCAAGATTATCCTTAAGTACTTGAGAAGGAATAAAGGATGAACTCTTGATTAATGGAGGATAGGAAGGGTTTACTTTAAGGGGTTACAGTGATGAGAACTTCCATCTGACAAAGAAGATTTCAGATTATAGTCGAGTTTTATGTTTTATGCTAGAGGGAGTGACTGTGAGCTGGAAAGGTTCCAGGCAAGATTCAGTCACTGATTCTAACATAAAGGTCTGAGTACATGCATAAGATGTATTTATTCAGAATATTCAATCTCAATCATATTGTTGATGGAGGAGATGTGAATATTTGCAAGGTGCCAGCATATGTCTCGCCCCTACGCAGTGTAAGCGTGGAGGACCGCGCTAGATCAATAGGCATATGATGCAGGAGATTGACTCTAGTGCAAGTGGGAGACTGTTGGAATTGTGCCCTAGAGGCAATCAATTAATTGTGACAAATATATGGATTTACGATTCATTATGTTATCGATATGGAGATATGCTAACATGAATGAAGTCCTTAGAATATAAGGTGTTATATTCTTAAATATTCCTAGTCAATTATAATGATTAATGGGACAATCATCTATAGACTAGTATGGGGTTGGATTGATATGGAGATATCACGATCCAACACATGGGTATGCATTAGGAGTAATGGCATATTGGATTGACCCACGACGAAAAGGATACATTAGATTATGTGAAGCCACAATCGCTTTTCGTAGTGCTAATATTATTGCAATCCTTGGACTTGAAGTCACTAGATACTCTAGTTGTGAAATATTGCGCTTTGATGTTATCAAACGTTACACCGTAACTGGGTAATCATAAAGGTGGCTATCGGGCGTGATAGGAAACAAGCTTAGAGATCGTAGTGATGTAGATAGGATTTGTCCCTCCCACATAATGGGGGTAAATATCCACGGCCACTCGAGGGATGAGGCTTATTGAATGTCTGGCCAGACTCAGATAAATTAATATAGAGATATTAATGTTATCTGCAAGCATAAGCAAATTCCCAGGATCGAGGAACTATGGATTGGATATACGAGTGTGACTATTTATGTCTCGTGTCCAATCCGGATATGGAGACAAAGGGATAATGCAATATGATATATTGGGCACAGAGGTTTGTCGGGATCACTGACTATTTCTATTGGTTGGGTGGCATGGATGTGTTGCTAGACACCGCTCCATGTTAGTAATAGTTACTACCAACTATATAGAAACCTATGGGGTCACACGTCAAATAGAGTAGAGCTAGATTTGGGATTAATTAATAAAGATTAATTAATAGAAGGATCATTGTGCAACACCTTGCAAACTTAGTAGGACTAATATGCAAGGGAGGGAATAATTCTAGTTCATCTAGAATTAGGAAACTCTTTTATGGAAACAACAAGGAGTTGTTGGAGTATATAAAGGAGGCTCTAGCTTCCTTCCCACTACATGAGTTATTATTAGTCATAACACAAAAGTGGGAGAGAGCAAAAAGAGAGAGCAAGACAAGGAGCTAGGGCCGAAACCCTAGCCACCCGTCCGCCCCTCTACCCGACGGCAAAGAGAGGCCGCCCCCTCTCTTATGCCTTTGGTGATTTGTTGCTTTGATCTTCATCCCTCTTCCTCCAAGGTTCAAGCTAGAACTTGATTGAAGGAAGAATCTAGATCTCACCTCTAGACGTGGATCAACCGTAGAGACGAGGACATCATTCTTCGTGTGATCTCACAAATCAAAAGGTACACATCTTCTATGTCCTTGATCATGTTATGATGTCTCTTCCTGTGATTCTTGGTGGGCTTTGAGTAGGATTAATTTTGTTATTCCGTTGCGCTACCTACGTCAAAACCCAACAGAAATCGTGAAGGAGCAAATGAAACCTTCGTCCAAGTTGACGCAGCGTGGAAACAATGAGCCATTTTTTCAACCGCGGCCTGGATCACAAATTCTAACCCCCAAGTTATGGACATGCAACTTTCAACGCAGGAAGTCCCTTTCAGGCCGAGTCAAGGGGAGTTTTACAAGCTCTGAGCTGGTTAAGCTCAAAATGTTTTAGCAACAACAAGCTATTAACGGATTCTAGGGATCACGACTGAATTCTCAGAGAAGAACAGAGAATTTTCCAAATTATGGGCGAAGCCACAGATATCCGTAGAAAGGGGAGTACTTTCCCAAATTTTTCTATCCTTTTTGTTGGACGTTGTAACTTGTCGGAGGCGCATTTGTTGGCCAAAAGGGCCTTCTGGACTTGTAACCGTTCTTTTTATTAATTTATATAAATCATGCTTTTCATAAAAAAACGATGTTATTTTGTAACTTCAGGTCTATTGCGGTTCCGGTGATTGCTGCTGCTGGTGGTCTTCATCTAGCGGCAGTTCTTCGTCTCGGATGGTGTGTTGGAGGCGACAAAACTCCTCAACGGGAATCAATCGGAATGATTTCTGACTTGCTTTGATGTCTTCCACGTCTGCCATAGTGATGTACCCACTTGCTTGGAGGTATTCCAAGTATGCCATGGTGAGATAAATAATCGTTTCACCTGCTTATTGGTAGAGCTTGTCGATGTCTTCGATAAGCAACAATTGGATACCTCTTTGACTGAGATCGAGAACGGCGCAAGGGAGAGAGAGATCACCCATGTCCGCCGTAAACAATGAAAGCACCAGTTGATACGGAAAGTACTGAAGACAGAGAAATCAAGGAGATTTAAGAGAAAGTAAGAGAATTTTATAGGCGAATTGAAGAGGTTCGTAGAGAAATAGACGAAAAGGGAAGAGAGAGATTAACGAAAATAAGAACGAGAAAAAGAGAATTGATACTTCATTCATTGAAATAATGGAAGATTACATCACTTAAATAATAAACTCCTAACCCTAACATAACGGGCCTACTTTACGGGCTAACTAAATAAATACTAAATTATAATAATTAAATAACAAATAACTCATTAATTAATAATTAACTAAATAACACTATGTCGCTGACATGGCTTTGATTAGTTGGCAAGATCTGGAATATGAGCAGTTATTTCGTTCTGGTCCTATATGGGCCAATTTTAGGAGACCCTTTTTTTCCCGGTTTTGTAGCTGTTTGTTTTTTCTTTTACTGTGTGTTTGTAGCTCCAGGTAAAAAGCTGCTGTATGATGAGAGAGGCATTTCAGCTTCCATTTTCTGCTAGGAGGTAAGATTCCAAATCGAGGGGTAGTATTGTCATAAAATAGTTACACACTAGCTAATAGTGGGGCAAGAGAAAGATCAAAGCAAAGTACCAAGAGAATAGCATCCAACTCTACAAGAGATTATCACAAGTAATATCCCACCTAATGTTATAAAGAGCAGACTTGTCAGCAACTTTGGAGTACCAGCATAAACAGACCATAACAGTCCCGACTCATAATTTACCAAAACAACTGGACATTTTAAGTTAACCGCTGGTTCGCGAATCGGCTGATAAACTTCACCGCCTTGGGCACCACTAAAAAACGACAGCAGTACCAGCTGCTGTCTTTTTCAACGCGACCTATCAGAATCTCCATTAGGCCAATGGATTGCGATACTATTTCCAACAAGCTATCACACACCTTGTAGTAATCGTCCTTCGTCTCCCACTGCGACATTTCACCTCTCAGCATCGTGTAAAACGGCAAAACTACCTTCAAATGAGATTCAAGTTTCTTCAAATCTTCTTCACACTCCGGCATCTGCAAACCAAAATCCTACTATTTTACTACTACTACATATTATCCATGATAACGGTCAAAATAACAAGATTACAATCGAGGAGGAGACGGAAGCAAAAGAAAGATGAATAAATCTGGGGGCACCTTAGACCATGTTGTTTTGTATTTCAGGTACACATCATACAGCTCATACATGAACCTGTGTCGCTTGTTCTGAAGCTACAAACACACAAACACACCAATTAAGATTAACAGCGGCGATTATAAAAAGGGGAAAAGAGATGAGCTACAAAATGGCACAGGAAGAAATACCTGATCATATTCCAGATCTCGCCAATTAGTCACGCCGTTAGCAGGACGAGTCTGACCAGGTGCCTCCTCCGGTATTGCTGCAGGGAATAAAATCAGCAGGGAATAAAATCAAGAGAAAATGAGAAAAATCCTACAAACATGGTGCAAAAGAAATCCGATAACATTCATATTGAAGCAACCGGATAAGTTAGGAAAACAAAGTCATACCCTGCTTTGCTGCTGCAAGAGAATGCTCCATAAAATGTTTTATGGCATACAACTGTCTACGGCAACCTTCCTCAGAGAGAAAAGCAACGTCATCTCTGAAATTTGCCAAGAACTGCAAAGATTCCAGAAGGAAGCAGACCCGTGTTGCCGCGCTCTACAAGAGGAGAACATTCATCATCAACATTAACAAAACAAGAGAAGAAAACACAACTGCAATCGGCACAAAGATAAATGGAAAACGGTTAATCACCGGCACATCTGTTTTGTAGAATTCATCCCTCATCAAACTATCACTGAAATTTTCCAAAGACTGCAAAGATCCCAGATGGAAGCCGAGCCATGTTGTGCTGGCCTCGCACTGTGTTGCGCTCTACAAGATAATAACATTTATCAACATTAACAAACACAAGCAAAAGAAAACAGAATTTTGCAATCACCGAAAAGATAATGAACAATGATCATCACCGGCACATATAATTTGTAAAATTCATCCCTCAACAGGTCATCTCTGAAATTTGCCAAGAGCTGCAAAGATCCCAGGACACTGCACCGTGTTGTGGCAAGCTCTCCCAGTGTTGCTGCGCTCTACAAGAGAATATTTATCAACACTAACAAAACAAAGAGAGAAGAAAACACAATTTCGCAAAGATAATGAAAAATGATTTATCACCGGCACATTTGTTTTGTAGAATTCAGCCCTCAACAGCTCATCCAGCTTGAGCGAATACATTTCCCTAAATGCCACAATCTGCAAAAGACAGAAGACCAGTAAACTTTAAAAAAGGTCACATTCTCCAGAAAAGCATAAACAAAAAACAAAATCGACGAGCAAGTAAAAGCAAAAAATGGGTGATGCAGGGCAATCTTGTTTACTAGATCTCCAAAAGTCTAGTAGCTTGAAATGGCTTGTTAGATGACGCATGAGCATCAATTAATTCTGCTAGAAAGTGCTACGGCCCTTAAAGCTTTAAACCTGCAGCTTTTTGTTGCTCAATGAGTTACTCTTATTAAGGCCTGAAGTAGCAGCCAAGAAGTAAGGTTCTATCTGTCATTTGTTTAGTTAGGGCAACAATAGGTAGTTTCTCTATAAATATGACCATTGTACTATGTTTTAGAAAGTCATCTTTTTATTGAACCTTGTAAGGTAAAGAACTAGAGTTCTATTCTTTTGTAGCCAGAGTTCCTACAATTCCCACTTCATTTTTACTATATCTCATAACCTTGGTTTGTACTATCTCTGTTTCTTCTCTTTCAGCTTACTTAAATTTTGACACTATTCACTGGGTCACTTTGACCTGGTGATTTGAATAGCAAAACTATACACAAAATTGCCAAAAAATTACATCGTTCTGCTATCCAAATCACCGAGTCAAAGTGACCCAGTTATGGGTTAAAAAGTCAAACGGAGTTGAAAGAGAAGAAACGGAGGTTGTAACTAGTAAAATGCATGCTCATATAGAATGTCTAGACAGCAATTATTCAGAGGAGGGTTTAATTCTTAGACTTGTTGCTAGGAATCGGTGGACGGTTTAGAGTTAACAAAATTGAGTTCAAGGAACTAGATCATGATTGTCCAAAGCACAGTGAACAGTGGCACGAGTATAGGAGGCAGAATAAGACTATGAAATGTAAGAAACCACTCCTGAAATCGGTCTGCAACTTAATACCTTAGGATGAAACAACTAGGAAAATACTCGAGACTTCTGAGTCCTGACTAGTAGATTCCAAACAATGACATAAAAATCATGGCTGTCCTTATAGGTAGGAAAATTTAGTCTTACTAAGGCAACCAAGGAGCCTCTAAATTTGAAACAAGAAGAGACAAGTGTCCCTCCGCCTTACTTTTTTTGGTCTCCCTTTCCTAATATGGAAATCCCACAATTAGTGTCTTACTGACAAGAAGTTCCTTACTCTTCTATATACCCTTCCATCCATCAAATAAACACGAACACAAATTACCCAGCCAACAAATTAAGAGGAGGAAGTTTCAGCAGAGAGGGCCTCAGATCTGATTATCACTCAAGGTCATCAGACATCTAGAGAAAGCCCTGTAAGTTATACGTTCGTGTATCCCATTTTTAATTTTCAAATATAAGCACCAAATTACCAGCAAGTGAAAAATATACTAAACTGCTGAGAGACCGCTTAAATAAGCCCTATATATAGTACTTTCAAATGACATTTTCCCATGGAACAAAATAACTAAGCGACTGTTCATTTATAGGCTCCCAAAGTGGATTTCACTCTTCACCCATCACATACATAGATGCTGCATCGAAAAGAACTCTACAGAAGACATCAAGCTAGTGATCTCAGCAGTAAACTAAACTGCAGAGAGACCGCTTAAATAAGCCCTAACAAAGTACTTTCAAAGACCGATTTTCCCAAGGAAAAAATGGCTTAGCGTGTCATTCATTTTTGGGCTCCCAGAGTGGATTTCACTCTCCACCCATCACATACATAGCTGCTGCATCAACAAGTAAACTCTACAGAAGATATCAAGCTAGTCTGCTAGCATTTAACATTTAACGGAATACCAGAGCTGCTAACCAAAAAAAAGATGAAATGTAACCTGGTCGTATATCTCAACTCGCCAGTTGGGTAGCTGAGTCTGACCTGTCAAATTCCTCGATGCTGCATGGAAGAAAGAGATGAATTATTATACCACACAACCTTCTTCTAGATCTGACATTTTTGTAGATTTAATATGTGAGAAACAGAGTAGTCAGACGAACATGTCATGTGATACACCAATGCCACTATATCGGTCAGGTACAACTCAACACATCTTGACCAGAGATGCATAAAACAGTCACCATTGTTGTTCATGGGCTGTACCGTATCACACAAAACTTATCGTGTATCATAGGATAATGCCAGCTACTGTTAATAGGTCCATGCAACACATAGCGCAGTGATTTTTAATCAATTGTACGATCAAGGAACTTAAACTAAACAAAGAAATTGACACGCCAAGAACTCTTACGGATCAATATTGGCCAACTCTGACCAAAAATAAATCAGATTAAGCAAACCTAAAACATGTTTGAAAGCAAAATGTGCCAAAACATAATATAGTATTTTGAAGAAACTCTTTTTTCTCGATTCCGTATCCCATTGAAATTCATTTTGTACCAGGTGAAAGGGTGGTTTCTTTTTAATGGACGTGATATGAAAGAAAAGCAAAGCTAGCAATCATTAGCAATCAGTTATTAAGTTGCCATGAATTTTTACTCCACATGCCAAATAACATGTTTGTATGTACACATCCACGAGGCCTCTGAAGGGAAATCAATTAAATGAGCCTACAAGTAACTGACAAAAAAATAGGCACAGAGATAGTAGCAAGCTCGGCCATCCATTTTCTGATCAAACTGATGAAGACACCCGACACTGCTTACCACATGGAGAAGCTAGGCCCACCATTGAAGTATGGAGATCTTTAATACTCATCACCCTTTTGTAGCACTTGTCGCGGTAAATGAAATCAAGATCCTCTCTAGAACTCGCAATGAACTTGAGAAGTTTCTTGTGCAGCAAGGCGGTCGAGCCACTGACCCCCTTCTTCTACAAGAGAGTACATGATGATGGGATGAGCTGGAAATATCAATTGAATATGAATAGGAGAGGAGAATAAAATAGGCATGTAATTCACACCTCCAAATATGACGTGTAGCTATCACGGTATGCTTGATCCAGAAAATACGAGTACTTCTTCCTAATGGACTGAACCTGCAAAAGGGTAAAGGATGTGGTCTATGAGATGGAGCAGGGAACACAGTGAGCACAAAAGAGTATTGACTGATAAACAATGCAGATGCTGAATGGCTGAGAACCCTGGACACACTATAAATAATATTAATGTCAACTGAAGTTATCCAGTGCCTCAGTTATTCATAGTTAATTGGCCTGTTATCTGACAAGACACTCGTGGCTGGCTGCAAAATTAATAGTAGGGAAGCTTCTGGCAGTTTCAGTTTCTGAGGGGAGTTGCAAGGATATATAGAAGACTAGATTCGACCGTACAAGGCTAAGTAAAAGAATTGCACGTAGCTCAAAAATAAAGGTGTCCCTATAAAAACAACACTTGACACAAAAATCCCAGAGAGTAGTAGATCATGTATATGACTTTGTCAACTAGAGAGCTAAGAATTATATAAAGTGTGTCTCGCAAAGGGAATCATTGGACGTGTGGTCTGATACATACAGGCACGCATCTCTATTCAAAACAGAACGGCAATATCCCTAAGATGCTGTGTGTAATGAAGGAATCCGATTCAGGCGTTTTGACGACAGGGTTGTAGTCACTTTACCCCGAAGAAGGCAAAGTCACACAAGACTGACCGCATTTCATTACAAGTGAAAATCATCAATGGACATATATAATGCAAGAGCTTAATGGAACAGAAGAGGTGCGGGCCATTAAAGAACATGGTAACGGAAGCTAGGGCCAAGAAGAGCACCTCTTCAAAGGCCTTGTCTCGCCAGCGGTACTCGAACACCCATGCGCTAGGAACTGGGTGTGGGTAGTCAACACCTGCTGCAGCAGAACGAAAGGCTTAATCAAAAGTAAAAGCCAACAACGATAGCCTAAGAGCTGTTGTTGGTGATCACTCACCCATAGATAAGCAAGAGTCAGAAGTCTGCTCTGGTTGCGGAATTGCTTTCTCAATGCAATCCCAGTCTCCAAGAATTTGTATAGCCAGTTGAACAGATCTTGACCTCTCTTCATCAGTGGCCTCGTCGATTCCCACCTCTCTCAGTGAGGTCAAGAGGTCTGTGAAAGAAGCTAACAGTTGCTCTAACTTTACAATTAGCTGGTCACCTAACTCCAACTCTGCTCTCTGTAAGTAGAACATACATACGGTGGTAACCAGAACAAGAAGTTAAAAGTGGGAACACTATTAAGGAGAAGAAAAGTTTATAAACAATGGTGGGGTACCTTGGATAGCAAGCTCTTAACCCGATCGCTCCCACGAGTAATTCTAGATTGGAAGTCGGTGGATTGAAGCTATGAAAAAAAGAAGTTATGCAAACTAGAGTAAGAAAAAGAGGGAGATTTGATGATGATGATAATAAGCTAGTAGTAAGTTCAGGATACCTGTTCGTAGGCATCATAGAGGTAATCCGCGTGCAAAACCCGATGATCATCAGGCGCCCTGTACGACAACCAAGGTCCTTCATACGGCCACATCTTACACCTCTTGTTGGGACCAGATTCCACACCCACGGGTTGCTTCATTAATTCTATCAACACCCAATAGATAAAATGAGGACAATAACACCTCTTGTAAGTAGTAAAATAGAAAGTTCAGATTCAAGCAGAAGAAGTGACAGTTGGTGTAGGGAGCCAACAAAGAACATGAATTCAGCAGCATTTTATTAATGTTATTAATCAGCGTTAAGTTAGGTTTGTTATTTACCTGCTGCATTTGAAGCTTCTGGTGTGCTCAAACCTCCTAACATGATGTTGTAGTTGATGAAGAATCAATCTAGCAAGACAAACTAAGAATTTAAGCTAAGAAAATAACGAACATTACCAGTAATATGTTATTACAGTACATGATTAAGCAAATTACTGAGGAAATCCAGTTGTTCATGTTATGTTGATTTGAATTATATCCTTATTATATCTGCTCTTTACACACAAAAAACGGGCGACGACAAGTGGTCGATATTAGCGGAATTCAAAAGCAGACAAAGCAACAGAAAATTTAACCCCGAAGACGAAGAACATACCTCTCGATCTCCAAGGTTGTCCTCCCGAAGGAATCAGACAGAGAGAGAGAGACGTCCCGTTGTGAAATTCGTTTAGGTTCTCAAACACAATCTTGTCAACGTTTGCTTTTGCTTCCCAGGGTTTCAAGAATTATACTCTCATCTTCAAGTGAGAGATTGTTAAGTGTGAAAGACTCTTTTATAACCTAGTAAAGAGTTAAAGGGCTTACAAGCAACTTTATGTATTATGTATTGGTTATCTCTACAAATATTAACATTTAAAATAGCTCTAAGGTTACAGTATCACACTAGAGAGAGGTTGGGAGATCTCGATTGTACTTTTCAATCGGTTATCGTAGTGAAGTGGGTGTGAATCGTGAATGTAGTCAATTTGGTAAACCATGTAAAATCGTTGTGTTATTGTTCGTATTCGTTTTTCATTTTGCTTTTCGTTACATTGTTAAATCGCTCCAAAACGATCCTAACATTGTGCTGGCAATATTTGTGATCCCTCACGTTGGGGTAGTCTACTAGTTATTTACGCATTTATCACACCCAAGCTAGGGTGTCCCAGAACACTTGCTGACTGAGAGGCAGAGTTGTACAGTTTTCTAGTTTAAAAAAGTTTAAGGTTCGACGTTAATTTACCTTTCTCCCATATTTTGCCCATTGAAGAAGCCTCTTAAGGAAAAATGTCTTCACTCAAGCTGGGCGAGATTGTTGAGGGATGAAGTCAACAAAATGAAGTTGCGCTGACAATAGCTTGAACACCAGACGAGGCCAACAATGCACGGCGAAGTTCCCTTCAGGACTCATTGCCGTTCATGGCATTGTATAGGGATGTTATTGCTCTTCTCTCAGAGGAAAGATGCCGTAAACAGTTGGCTGTCATAGAACAGTTCATGAACAAGAGAATAGCATAGTCATAAATAATATCAAAACGACTAGACCTGTTAAAAGGACACTTGTTACAGGCACGACTCATAATGTACCAAAACGACTATACCTGTTCAACATCCTAAACATTTAAGGTACATCATAGCATCCGATTGTCATAAATAATATCCCACCTAATGTTAAAAGACCCGACTTGTCAACAACTCTAGAGAACCAGCATAAACAGACCATAACAGTCCCTACTCATAATTTACCAAAAAAGCTAGACAATTTTAAGTTACAAGAACCGCCTGTTGGCGAACCGCCTGATAAACTTCACTGCCTTGGGCACCACTAAAAAACGACAGCAGTACCAGCTGCTGTCTTTTTCAACGCGACCTATCAGAATCTTCATTAGCCCAATGGTTTGCGATACAATTTCCAGCAAGCTGCCTAGTGTCTGATATTTGATCCAAATCTTTTTTTTTTTCTTCTGAGAAATTGTTTTGTCGTCAACCTAGATTGAAGGCGGAACCTCATGCAGGCTCTACGACTTGAGCTACCACCATAGCTGCATCCCAATCTCTTATTATGATACGAATAAAGAATTGTAGTTGAAATTGAAATGAGTTAATGCAATCAAATAAGTCAGTAAAGCAAATGGAAAACTTTACGTTATGATTAGTTAGTACATTTATAGTGAAAACGTCTGTTTGAATTTGATTTTCTAATTTGTTTGAGTTGGATTTTCTAATTTGCATGAGTGTGAGGTGCCAAATGAACGCTCAGGTGTATTGGTTCCTTTGATTCTAGTAACTCATGCAATCAAATGATAAATTGACCATATGAAAAACACTCAAACACACATAATTTTAGTTGGTAAATAGTTTCCATTTTGAATTCACATTGACCAATTATATCATTCCGCCAGACAATTTTTCATTATAATGTGGAGAATGCATTAATTAACATTGGACGGATTAGTTTGATTGGAGGATGTTTAATACCATTTTGAATTAATTTTGATTTTTAAAATATTTTGAATCTAAGCAATTAACATTTTTTTAGAAATTATATAAATTAATTGTATTTTCCACGTGGCATTTTCTCACGCAAAGTTTGAGGGGACATTCTCAAATAGTATATATAGATATCAGCAAAAAGGACAGAGAGAGCCCACACAAAATCTAACCCGGAAGACGAAGAACATACATCTCCAAGGTTGTGCTACAGAAGGAAACAGACAGAGAGAGAGACGTCCCGTAGTGAATTTCGTTTAGGTCCTCAAATACAATCTTGTTAACGTTTGGTTTTGCTTCCCAGGGTTTTTTCTTTATTTTTATTTTTTATGCAAGCTTCCCAGGGTTTCAAGAAAATTATATTGTCATCTTCAAGTGAGAGATTGTTAAGTGTGAAGACTCTTTTATAATCTAGTAAAGAGTTGAGGAAGTAACTTTATGTATTATGTATTAGTTATCTCCATAAAGAGTTGAGGGACTTATACGCAACTCTTTTACGGGTTTCTACGGAGCCCCAGTCCGTAAGGAGAGGAAGAATTCTTGGAAGCTACTAGCAAGACTCAAGCCTGCAAACAACCCGTGGTTAGTTGTGGGGGATTTTAATGCGATCAACTAACGTCGAAAAAAATAGTGGAAGAGCAGTCACCCTTAGACATATAGAGGGCTTACGTCCTCCAAAAACTCGAGTTGCGGGATTTCGGGTTCACGGGCAACAAGTTCACATGGTCAAATAACCAACCGGACGGCAGAGCTATCCGTGAACGAATAGACAGGTGTCTGGTAACAGACTCTTGGATTGAAGATTACGGAAGAGCCAACGTTAGCCACTTGGTTGCTGACACTTCAGATCATTACCAATCGAAGTTGTAATTGGGAAGAGTCTCGATAAAGAGGTCAGAAAGCATAGATGCTTCCAATTTGTGTGGTTCGAACACAAGGACTGTCCAAAGGTAATCAGCAGTAGTTGGAACAAGACGGACGGAACTATCAGTGATAAGTTGAATAGAGTGGTTGGGAGCCTTCGGGGCTGGGAATCGGAGACATTTGGGAGTGTGAGGAAACAACTGAAATTGCTTCGATACCGGTTACAACAATTGGGTTCATTAGCACAAACCAGGGACAACTTGGACGCATCCTTTGAAATGAAAGGAAAAATCTCTTCATTATGGCATAAGGGGGAGATAATGTGGCGACAAAGGTCACCTGAATTGTGGCTGAAGTAAGGTGATCGTAATACGAGGTTTTTCCATCGAAAAGCCTCTACCAGGAAAGGAATGAACACAAACAGGGGGCTAGAAGATGCTAATGGTGCCTGGACAGAAAACCAAGCCGAGGTACAAAATATTATTGTTGATTATTTCAATAAAAAATCTCAGTCCTCTAACCCTAGCAGGGAAACTATGGAGACTCTCATGGCCCCAATAGTGGGGATTCTTACTGATGAACAAAAGGAAAGGATGGATCGTTTGTTTACGGCCGAAGAAATTCATACAACACTAAAGGACATGCCATCTCAAAAAACGCCTGGGCCGGACGGTTTCCCAGCATTATTTTTTCAGTAAATGTGGTCAGAAATAGGTGAAGAAGTCACTAAAGTTTGCCTAGATGTGCTTAACAACGATGGTGATGTTAGGTCGCATAATCACACGTAAATAGCCTTAATACCAAAAGTAAAGAATGTGCGCAAAGTTGTTGAGTTACGGCCAATACCCTTATGCTCCACCATCTACAAACTTATTACA
The DNA here is from genome assembly GCA_023055425.1 of Linanthus parryae. Taxonomy (NCBI): domain Eukaryota; kingdom Viridiplantae; phylum Streptophyta; class Magnoliopsida; order Ericales; family Polemoniaceae; genus Linanthus; species Linanthus parryae. The sequence goes on from JALGPY010000001.1 coordinate 134,020,176, forward strand.
AAAGCTCTGGCAAACCGACTCAGTCAATTCTAAATGACTTGATCTCGGAAAACAGGAGTGCTTTCTTACCTGTTCGTCTTATTTCAGATAATATCTTGACGTCCACGGAGATGATTTATTCGATGAAAACGAAAAAAAAGAGGGGCTGGTAGCACTCAAGCTCGACATGAGCAAGGCGTATGACCGCGTTGAATGAAATTTCCCTCAAACAATTATGGAGAGGATGGGGTTCCGAGATCGTTGGATCTCAGTTGTAATGAGGTGTATCACCTCAGCAACGTATATCATCATAATCAACGGGGGAGTGGAAGGGATGATCATACATGAAAGATGACTAAGGCAAGGCTGCCCTGTATCTCCTTACCTATTTTTATTGGTGAGCGAAGCACTCTCTCGCAACATCACGAGATCAGTTAATGAAGGTTCGCTCTCGGGAGCGAAAGCATCTCGGAATGGCCTGGTGGTGTCCCACTTGTTCTTCGGGGATGACAATTTAATTTTTACAAAAGCTACGGCCTACGAGCTAACATATTTATTACATTTATTACAGGCTTATGAATTAGCTTCGGGACTAAAACTTAACGCGGAAAAATATTCAATGGTGTTTTTGGCAAATGTTGATGTTGAGCTGCAGAATCAGTTGAGCAGTGTGATTGGTATCCCAATAGCAAGTAGTCACGACAATTGTCTCGGGCTCCCTACAACATTTGGCAAGAACAAGAGAGTTATGTTCCAAAAATCATCGAAAATATTATAGCAAAACTCAAAGGGTAGAAAGAAAAGGCGTTCTCTTTAGCGGGCAAGGAACTTCTTATTAAAGCTGTTGCTCAGGCTATGCCAAATTATGCAATATTGAGTTGCTTTCAACTAACGGTGGATATACGCAAAGATATAGAGAAAGCAATTCGACAATTCTGATGGGGGGACACTTCTGACAAGCGCAAGCTGCACCTAATGAACTGGGAGAAACTCAAGCAAAGCAAGGAAGTAGGTGGCCTTGGACTTTCAAAGTTTTAATGTTGCGCTACTTGCCAAACAGGGATGGCAGAGTTATGAAACGCCCAAACAGCCTACTAAGCAGAGTTTTAAAGGAAAAATATTTCAGAAGGGGTGATTTCTTGCATTTTAAACCTAAAACTCAAATTTTATTTGGTTTCCGCAGTATGTTGGCAGGAAGAGAACTTCTGAAAAAAGGGCTTGAAAGGAGAATAGGCACGGGGAGAAGCATCAACTTGTTTAAAGATAGGTGGGTGAACAGAGATTTTTGTGCAAAGGTGATTACCCCAAGCGCAGACTATGCAAATCTTAAGCTCTCTCATTGCATACAAGAAGGAAGCTGACATGCCAAGAGGCTACAAACGTACCTATGGGAAGTGGATGTAGAAGATGCTTGAAGACACCCGTAACCCACAACAGCACGGACACTTTCAAGTGGAGTCTGGACCAAAGAGGACACGACACCTACTAGATACCCACTGCAAAGGCAAATAAACACAGACTTAGCAGAAACATCGAACGGTCACAACAACAAATTCTTTAAGAACATATGAAAAGTAAAGATCCCTATAAGGATGTTGTTCCATATATGGAGAATGTAGTACCAATCGATTCCCATTGCCAAAAACTTGAAGGGGAGAGGCATAAAAGTACCTATGAATTGTTGCGGATGTGAGGCAGGAATCAAAAACTTAGACCATTTCTTCAATCAGTGCCCTTCAGCTACCAGAATCTGGAAGGAAATTTTGGGCACATAGGCGCTTGGAGACATAAAGGAGACAATCAGAGAGTGGATCAAAGACGTGTTCACCTTCAGAAAAGAGAAAATTAAGATCAAGTGGTCAGTCACAGCTTGGAGTATGTGGAATCTGAGGAATGAGCATCGCTTCAACAATAAGATATATGCAATTGAAGATGTACTAAAAAAAGTTGGTTTCCACTTATCTGAATTACAGCAAAGTCAAGATCCATAGGATGCCGGTCAAAAAACAGAGCAAGAGAATATTTGGGAGAAGCCGCCGGACGGTTGGGTCAAGATCAACAAAGTCATCGCAACTAGGTTGGAAGAACAAATCGCTGGATCAGGATGTGTAATGAGAGACTCAACCGACGAATTCATAGCCGGTAGATTTGAGAGGATCGTACACTCTTCCCCAGTTCTGAAACTAGAGCTAACGGGGATGAAGAAGGGATTGGAGATGCCGAGACATGCAGGTTGCCGAGGGGTTGTTCTGGAATCAGATTCACTAAATGGAGTGAAGCTTCTCGAGCAATGGAGGATGAACTTGGGAGATGGAGACATTGAAGATGGATTAATCTCGGTACTTGACGAATGTGTGTCCCTATTTCGACAGATCAAGGAGATATCAATCGTACACGTGGAGGGAAGACTGAACACGGTAGCAGATGTAATACCCCGATATTTTAGGGGGTATTTTAGGGAGTTTAACGATTTTTTCGGACCATTATTTGAAATTACAAAAGTTGTTTTCGTTCACTAAAAGTTGTTTTCATTATTATTATTATTATTATTATTATTATTATTATTATTATTATTATTATTATTATTATCAAAAGTTTTATTTTAGATGACACCTTTTTATTTTGTTTGTTGTGTGAATTAGTGGGTGAAGTGTAACGTGTCGTTTAATGTTTTTAACGTGACCAAAACGTAACTTTTAATAAATTTTACGTAACCAACCACCGCGTCATACCGTGTGCCCGCAACACCCTAACCTTCCTCCCTTCATCTTCTCCATCAGCATTGAAGAACAGGGGATGTTTCTTCCCCAATTTCCGGCGACCCTCCACCCACGACAAGAACCAAAATTGATCACCTCCTTTCCCAAATTTTCGCCCCGATTCATTCCAAACGAGTCAAAGACCAATCTCGCAATCAATTCCACCGAATTGACATTTCCAAAATCGAACCCGGAAATCACTCCTGCCGATTTCCGATCGGATTCAACCCAGCTCTCCTCCCTCTCTTTCAATCCTCTCTCACCCTCTTTCTCTCTCTCGCTCACACTCTCTGAGTCTCTCTCTCTCGCACCCTCCGTCTCTCTCTGCTCCCCGTTGAAACCGCCGAAGCAGACCCAGGCCGACGACACCAGGCCCGAAGCCCAGAACCGCCGGCGAACCCTGCTCCGCCGTCGTCGTCCCTCTGCATCGCCGAAACCCCCGACGCCGCCTCCCTCTGCTTCGCCGCCATCACCACCACCGTTCGCCTCCCTCTCTTCCGACGAACCCCAAGCAGCGGCAGGAAAAAATCACCGCCGCCGCCATCTTCTTTGGGTGTTCTTCTTCAATCGGTAAACACCCCAATCAAGTTGTTTTGCTACTATCAATTTCACTTGAAGTCATGGTTGTTCATGTGGGTTGTGGTGTGATTTGTGAGGGAACAATTGTTACAGTGGGTGATTGGGGAAGAAGAGGGTCTGATCCGTGGGTGTAAAAGCAGGGGGGTGTAAAAGTGTCTTTTTACAAAAATTGGGGGTATGCCTTTGTATGAAGTGAAACTGTTTAGGGGACTGATTGTATATCAACTAAGTGTAATTTAAGTTATTCTTTAGCATAATAAAAATTAGTATTTCTTATATGTATATATATATATATTATCAAATGTAAGTTAATGATCCTTTTCAAAAAAATATATATGCAACTCTAGAATCAAATTAAAATAGTATTTTATAAGTGTATATTATTTATACTATATTTTCTTAAACAACTAAATAATCATGTTTTCGATTTATCGCAAAATAAATTATTTTCACTTATAACATGGTTTTCGTTAATATAAATTTATAATAAGAATAGTTAAGTTTTAACTTTAGTTTAAGCTCCCATTTTCATTTATCTAAACTTTAAAATTAATATAGCTATCTTTGTGTATATAATTCCACCTTAGTAAATTAAATAAATATTCTAGAGCATCAAATAAAGTTTTCTTTACCTCAATTATTACTTTTATAATTATGAGCCACTATTTTCTTATTTAATGTGTATTCTAAACGTAAAATTATAGCTAGTATAATATATTTTTGTTTGGGGAATTAATTGGGGATTCCACTTGCATTTCATATAGGACAATTTAATTGCAATTTGTTGTGTGATGTATATGTGTTAATATAGGATTATGTGATTATTGTAGATACCGAGTTCGTAGGAGGCGAGTTCATCGAGGACCCCTACTACTAGTTCAGTGCTAGCTTGTGTGTGTGAAGTTCTCACCTCATTTCCAGGTAAGTTTATGCGCACAATACTTTAACTATCAAAATGTGTCTTGGCGTGTGTTACTCGTGTTTCAAACAACTACTTTTAAGTCTCAAATTTTGACAACCTCTCTTGCAAATGTTCTTTTTGAAAGATATGTGGTTACTTCTGAATTTCGAACCGATGTTTCTAAAATGATCTCGTGGAATATAAATGAACGATAAATGATATGGGGCGATGTACAGAGGATGTGTGTGAAGGCTATGGCCGGAGGCGCACGTGAGACGACCTCCTAGAGTTTCATACCCTACCCTATACGGGTTTATAAAATTGTGAAAGCTATAGAGTACTACCTATGCATGTGTGGTCACAACTGTATAGGGGTGTCGACACTTAAGGTCCTTTAGCTATGTGATGGGCGGGGTAGTGTCGGGCTACCTACAAACGCTCTGGGTGAATTGGGATGGACTGTGATATCTCAAGAGGTACCTGTGTGATGTTATTATTGCATCGTGACCTCTCTGTGGGCATTCGTTACCCGCTGGGCTCTAATACGCCTCAGCTCAACTAATAAGCTAAAATGTGGAATCTCTTCAGTTACTTTCTTTTCATTCTTTCAGCCAAAAACTCTGTTTTACATATTGTGGTATATTTCTTACTCATTTTTCACTGACAAATGTTTTTCTGCGTCGACTTTTGCCATTTGAAAACCCGCAGGTTATGAATAAAGGTGGGGGAACGCGCACACGTAGCTGAAGGCAAATAAGAAGCTAGGAATCACCTAGTTAATATGTTAACATTTAGTTGTATTTTAAGAATTCAAACTTTGTCATCGTTGTTTCCTTTTAAAACTTTGTAAGGAGGGTTTCTCCTTTACTTTTATTTCAATAAAGCACTCTTGGATATCGTTAAGTTGTACTAGCAAGGAACCGTAGGTTCCGGGTTGTTTCAGCAGACCGTTTTGCAAAGAGGTCCCTAGAATTCTCACAATTAAGCTTATATACCCGTGCTCTTGAATGGGCAATTGATGTAATTGAGAATGATTTTCGGGGCCTTTCTCGCTTTCTATGAAAGTTCACATTTTCCCTCAAAAAAAATATTAACATTTAACATAGCTCTAAGGTTACGGTATCACACTAGAGAGAGGTTGGGAGGTCTCGATTGTACTTTTCAATCGTTTATCGTAGTGAAGTGGGTGTGAATCGTGAATGTAGTCAATTTGGTAAACCATGTAAAATCATTTGTGTTATTCTTCGTGTTCATTTTTCATTTTGCTATTCGTTACATTGTTAAATCGTTCCAAAACGATTCTAACATTGTGCTGGCAATATTTGTGATCCCACGTTGGGGTAGTCTACTACTTATTTACGCATTTGTCACACCCAAGCTATGGTTTCCCAGAACACTTGCTGGCTGAGAGGCAGAGTAGTACAGCTTTCTAGTTTAAAAAAGTTTAAGGTTCGACGTTAATTTACCTTTCTCCCATATTTTGCCCATTGAAGAAGCCTCCTAAGGAAAAATGTCTTCACCCAAGCAGGGCGATATTGTTGAGGGATGAAGTCAACAAAATGTACTTACAAGTATTAGTTATCTCTATAAAGTGTTGAGGGACTTACAAGCAACTCTTTTACGGGTTTCTACGGATACCCAGTCCGTAAGGAGAGGAAGAATTCTTGGAAGCTACTAGCAAGACTCAAGCCTGCAAACAACCCGTGGTTAGTTGTGGGGATTTTGATGCGATCACCTCTAACGTCGAAAATGAGGGTGGAAGAGCAGTCACCCTAAGACATATAGATGGCTTTCGCAACGTCCTCCAAAAACTAAAGTGCGTGATTTGGGGTTCACGGGAAACAAGTTCACATGGTCAAGCAACCAACCTGAGGGCAGATCTATACATGAACGAATAGACATGTGTCAGGTAACATACTCTTGGATTGAATATTACGGAAGAGCCAAGGTCAGCCACTTGGTTGCTGACGCTTCGGATCATGTACCAGTCGAAGTTGTAATTGGGAAGAGTCTCGGTAAAGAGGACATAAATCATTGACGCTTCCAATTTGAAGCTATGTTGTTTGAACACAAGGACTGTCCAAAGGTAATCAGCAGTAGTTGGAACAAGACGGACGGAACTATCAGTGATAAGTTGAATACAGTGGCTGGGAGCCTTCGGGGCTGGGAATCGGATACATTTGGGAGTGTGAGGAAACAACTGCAATTGCTTCGACACCAGTTACAACAATTTGGTTCATTAGCAAAAACCAGGGACAACCTGGACGCAACTTATGAAATCAAAGGAAAAATATCTTCGTTATTGTGTAAGGAGGAGATAATGTGGCGACAAAGGTCGCGTGATTGTGGCTGAATCAAGGTGATCTTAATACGAGGTTTTTCCATCGAAAATCCTCTATCAGGAGAGGAAGAAACACAATCAGGGTGTCTGGACAGAAAACCAAGCGCATGTACAAAATATTATTGTTGATTATTTCAATAAAAAAATTCAGTCCTCTAACCCTAGCAGGGCAACCATGGAGACTCTCATGGCCCCAGTAGCCAGGATTCTTACTGATGAACACAAGGAAAGGATGGATCGTTTGTTTACGGCCGAAGAAATTCATACAACACTAAAGGACATGCCATCTCAAAAAACGCCTGGGCCGGACGGTTTCCCAGCATTATTTTTTCAGTAAATGTGGTCAGAAATAGGTGAAGAAGTCACTAAAGTTTGCCTAGATGTGCTTAACAACGATGGTGATGTTAGGTCGCATAATCACACGTAAATAGCCTTAATACCAAAAGTAAAGAATGTGCGCAAAGTTGTTGAGTTACGGCCAATACCCTTATGCTCCACCATCTACAAACTTATTACAAAAGCTCTGGCAAACCGACTCAGTCAATTCTAAATGACTTGATCTCGCAAAACCACAATGATTTTGTACCCGTCGTCTTATTTCAGATAATATCTTGACGGCCACGGAGATGATTCATTCGATGAAAACGAAAAAAGGAAAAGAGGGGATGGTAGCACTCAAGCTCGACATGAGCAAGGCGTATGACCGCGTTGAATGGGATTTCCGTCAAACAGTTATGGAGATGATGGGGTGCGGAGATCGTTGGATCTCAGTTGTAATGAGGTGTATCACATCAGCAACGTATAGCATCATAATCAACGGGGGAGTAGAAGGGATGATCATACCTGAAAGAGGACTAAGGCAAGGATGCCCTCTATCTCCTTACCTATTTATATTGGTGAGCGAAGCTCTCTCGCGCAACATCACGAGATCAGTTAATGAAGGTTCGCTCTCGGGAGCGAAAGCATCTCGGAATGGCCCGGTGGTGTCCCACGTGTTCTTCACGGATGACAGTTTAATTTTTACAAAAGCTACGGCGAGCTAACATATTTATTACAGCCTTACGAATTAGCTTCGGGACAAAAACTTAACGCAGAAAACTCTTCAATGATGTTTTCGGCAAATGTTGATGTTGAGCTGCAGAATCAGTTGAGCAGTGTGATTGGTATCCCAACCGCAAGTAGTCACGACAATTATCTCGGGCTCCCTACAACATCTGACAAGAACAAGTGAGTTACGTTCCAGAAAATCATCGAAAGTATTATAGCGAAATTCAAAGGGTGGAAAGGAAAGACGCTCTCTTTAGCGAGCAAGGAAGTTTTTATTAAAGCTGTTGCGCAGGCTATGCCAAATTATGCAATGAGTTGCTTTCAACCACCAGTGGGTATACGCAAAGATATAGAGAAAGCAATTCGACAATTCTGGTGGGGGACACTTCTGACAAGCGCAAGCTGCACCTAATGAACTGGGAGAAACTCAAGTGAAGCAAGGAAGTAGGTGGCCTTGGTTTCAAGGACTTTAAAAGTTTTAATGTCGCGCTACTTGCCAAACAGGCATGGCGATTTATGAAGCGCCCAAACAGCCTACTAAGCAGAGTTTTAAGGGACAAATATTTCAGAAGGGGTGATTTCTTGCATTTTAAACCTAAAACCCAAATCTCATTTGGTTTCCGCAGTATGTTGGAAGGAAGAGAACTTCTGAAAAAAGGGCTTGAATGGAGAATAGGCACGGGGAGCAGCATCAATTTGTTTAAAGATAGGTGGGTGAATAGAGATTTTTGTGCAAAGGTGATTACCCCAAGCGCAGACTATGCAAATCTTAAGCTCTCTCATTGCATACAAGAAGGCAGCTGGCATGCCCGCAGGCTACAAACGTACCTATGGGAAGTGGATGTAGAAGATGCTTTGAAGACACCCATAACCCACAACAGCACGGACACTTTCAAGTGGAGTCTGGACCAAAGAGGGATCTACACGACAGCTACTGGATATCGACTGCAAAGGCAAACAAACACAGACTTAGCAGAAACATCGAACGGTCACAACAACAAATTCTTTGAGAACTTATGGAAACTAAAGATCCCTAGAAGGATGCTGTTCCATATATGGAGAATGTGGAACAAATCAATTCCCACCGCCACAAAGTTGAAGGAGAGAGGCATTAAAGTACCTATGAATTGCTGCAGATGTGAGGCAAGAATTGAAACCTTACACCATTTCTTCAATCAGTGCCATTCAACTACCAGAATTTGGAAGGAAATTTTGGGCACAGAGGCGCTTGGTGCCATAAAGGAGACAATCAGAGAGTGGATCGAAGACGTGTTAACCTTTAGAAAAGAGAAAATTTAGATCAAGTGGTCAGTCACAGCTTGGAGTATGTGGAATCTGAGAAATGAGCATCGCTTCAACAATAAGATATATGCAATTGAAGATGAACTACAAAAAGTTCGTTGCCACTTATCTGAATTACAACAAAGTCAAGATCCAGAGGACGCCGGTCAAAAAACAGAGCAAGAGAAGATCAACACAGACATCGCAACTAGGTTGGAACAATAAATCGCTGGATCCGGATGTGTAATGAGAGATTCAGATGGCGAATTCATAGCCTGTAGATTTGAGAGGATCGAACACTCTTCCTCAATTCTGAAACTAGAGCTAACAGGGATGAAGAAGGGATTGGAGATGGCGAGACAGGCAGGTTGCCGAAGGGTTGTTCTGGAATCAGATTCACTAAATGGAGTGAAGCTTATAGAGCAATGTAGGATGAACTTGGGAGATGGAGACATTGAAGATGGATTAATCGCGGTACTTGACGAATGCGTGTCCCTATGTTGACAGGCCGAGGAGACATCAATCGTACACATGGAGGGAAGACTGAACACGGTAGCAGGCCGTTTTGCAAAGACGTCCCTAGAATTCTCACAATTAAGCTTATAAACTCGTGCTCCTGGATGGGCAATTGATGTAATTGAGAATGATTTTCGGGGCCTTTCTAGCTTTCTATGAAAGTTCAAATTTTCCCTCAATATATATATATATATATATATATATATATATATATATATATATATATATATATATTAACATTTAACATAGCTCTAAGGTTACAGTATCACACTAGAGAGAGGTTGGGAGATCTCGATTGTACTTTTCAATCGGGTATCGTAGTGAAGTGGGTGTGAATCGTAAATGTAGTCAATTTTGTAAACCATGTAAAATCGTTGTGTTATTGTTCGTGTTCATTTTTCATTTTGCTTTTCATTACATTGTTAAATCGCTGCAAAACGATCCTAACATTGTGCTGGCAATATTTGTGATCCCTCACGTTGGGGTAGTCTACTAGTTATTTACGCATTTATCACACCCAAGCTAGGGTGTCCCAGAACACTTGCTGGCTGAGAGGCAGAGTTGTACAGTTTCGTAGTTTAAAAAAGTTTAAGGTTCGACGTTAATTTACCTTTCTCCCATATTTTGCCCATTGAAGAAGCCTCTTAAGGAAAAATGTCTTCACTCAAGCAGGGCGAGATTGTTGAGGGATGAAGTCAACAAAATGAAGTTGTGCTGATAATAACTTGAACACCAGACGAGGCCAACAATGCACGGCGAAGTTCCCTTGAGGACTCTTTGCAGTTCTAGGCATTGTATAGGGATGGTATTGCTCTTCTCTCAGAGGAAAGATGCCTTAAACAGTTGGCTGTCATAAAACAGTTCATGAACAAGAGAATAGCATCCAACTCTATAAGTGATAGTCATAAATAATATCCCACCTGATGTTAAAAGGACACTTGTTACAGGCACGACTCATAATTTACCAAAACGAGTACTAGACCTGTTCAACATCCTAAACATTTAAGATACATCATAGCATCCAATTGTCATAAATAATATCCCACCTAATGTTAAAAGACCCGACTTGCCAACAACTCTAGAGAACCAGCATAAACAGACCATAACAGTCCCGACTCATAATTCACCAAAACAACTAGACAATTTTAAGTTACAAGAACCGCCTGTTGGCGAACCGCCTGATAAACTTCACTGCCTTGGGCACCACTAAAAAACGACAGCAGTACCAGCTGCTGTCTTTTTCAACGCGACCTATCAGAATCTTCATTAGCCTAATGGTTTGCGATACGATTTCCAGCAAGCTATCACACACTTTGTAATAATCATCCTTTGTCTCCCACTGCGACATTTCACCTCTGAGCATCGTGTAAAACGGCAAAGCTATCTTCAAATGAGATTCAAGTTTCTTCAAATCTTCTTCACATTCCGGCATCTGCAAGACCAAATCCTACTACTTTACTAATACCATATTATCCATGAGAACACTAAAAAAAAAAAAAAAAAAAACAAACAAACAAAAAAAAAACAAAAAAAAAACAAGATTTCAATCGGGCAGCAAAAGAATAATAATCATGTCACCTTAGACCATGTTGTTTCGTATTTCAGGTACACATCATATAGCTCATACATGAACCTGTGTCTCTTGTTCTGAAGCTACACACACACAAAGATGCCACAGTCACACACAAACACACCAATTGAGATTATAAAAAGGGAAAAAGAAATCAGCTAGGAAGAAATACCTGATGATATTCCAGATCACGCCAATTAGTCACGCCGTTTGCAGGACGAGTCTGATCAGGTGCCTCCTCCGCTGTTGCTGCAGGGAAAAAAGCAAAAATGAGAAAAATCCTACAAACACAGTGCAAAAGAAATTCGCTACATTCATATTGAAGCAACCAGATCAGTTAAGAAAACAAAGTCATACCCTGTTTTGCTGCTGGAAGAGAATCCTCCATAAAATGTTTTATGGCATACAACTGTCTACGGCAACCTTCCTCAGAGAGTAAAGCAACGTCATCTCTGAAATTTGCCAAGAACTGCAAAGATTCCAGAAGGAAGCAGACCCGTGTTTCCGCGCTCTACAAGAGGAGAATATTCATCATCAACATTAACAAAACAAGAGAAGAAAACACAACTGAAATCAGCACACAGATAAATGAAAACGGGTAATCACCGGCACATCTGTTTTGAAGAATTCATTTCTCATCAGACCATCTCTGAAATTTGACAAGAGCTGCAAAGATCCCAGGACACTGCACTGTGTTGTGGCGAGCTCTCCCAGTGTTGGTGCGCTCTACAAGAGAATATTTATCAACACCAACAAAACAAAGAGAGAAAGAAAACACAATTTCACAAAGATAATGAAAAATGATTTATCACCGGCACATTTGTTTTGTAGAATTCAGCCCTCAACAGCTCATCCAGCTTGAGCGAATACATTTCCCTAAAGGCCACAATCTGCAAAAGACAGAAGACAGTAAACTTTAAAACAAATGTCACATTCTCCTGAAAAACATAAACAAAAAACATCGACGAGCAAGTAAAAGCAAAAACTGGGTGATGCAGGGAAATCTGGTTTACTGGATCTCCATTAGTCTAGTAGCTTGAAATGGCTTGTTAGATGACGCATGAGCATCAATTATGTTTGCTAGAAAGTGCCATGGCCCTTGCAGCTTTAAAGTTTAAACCTGCAGCTCTTCGTTGTTCAATTAGTTATTCTTACTAAGGCCTGAAGTAACAGCAGCCAAGAGGTAAGGTTCTATCTGTCTTTTGTTTAGTTAGGGCAACAACTAGTAGTTTCTCTATAAATGACTAATGTACTATGTTTAAAAGGTCAAAATTTGTATTGAACCTTGTAATGTAAAGAACCTAGAGTTCTATTGGTTTGTAACCAAAGAAACCCAGAGTTCCTACAATTCCCACTTCAGTTTTACTATATATAGCCTTGGTTTGTAACAAGTAAAAGGCATGCTCATATAGAATGGCTAGACAGGATTTATTCAGAGGAGTGTTTAATTGTTAGACTTGTTGCTAGGAACTGGTGGACGGTTTAGATTTAACAAAATTGAGTTCAAGGAACTAGATCGGGATTGTCCAAAGCACAGTGAACAGTGGCGCGACTATAAAATCTGATGAGAAGTAGGAGGCAGAATAATAAGAATATGAAATGTAAGAGAAACCACTCCTGAAATCGATCTGCAACTAGAGATGGCAATGGATCGGATTCGGATCGGATCCACCTATATCCATATCCGAATCCAATCAAAATAAGTGGATCCATATTCGATCCAAATCCGACCGGATCCTAAACGGATTCGGATCGAATTCGGACCGGATTTAATTTGCAATATCCGTATTCGATCCGCCAATCCAAATCTCTAGAAACGGATCTGATTCGGATCAAATTCGGATCATGAACATTTTTTTTTACTTCTCATACAAAATACACAACAAATTTAGAAATATACGTAAAAGGATACACCGTACCAAAAAATATCTGCCTAAAAAAATAAAAATATATTAGAAATATTTTACCAATATGACAAACGTAAATCTACCAAGAAATATAAGCAAGCCATTCAAAGGGTTAAGGCACCAATAATGTCTGAAATTGTCTACATATTCAATCAAAACAACACTAAAATAGTCACTAACCATAGTGGAATATTTTCTTCATGCCTGAAAGGATCATGTGTACTGATTTGTGTAATGTGTTTATATATATGTAGGTAAAAACATAACTTTTTATAACTCTAACGGTATTTTCGTAAAACTATGTGTGTTCGGATCCTTTCGGGTCGGATATCCATCGGATATCCTAATATAATCGGATCGAATCCGAATACGGATCGGATTTTGATTTTTAATATCCATATCCGATCCATTTTAAAATGGATCGAATTTGGACTTGATCCATTCGCATCGAATCACTCGGATTTCGGATCGGATCGAACAGCATTGCCATCCCTATCTGCAACTTAATACCTTAGGATGAGACTTCTGAGTTCTGACTAGCTGATTCCAAACAAGGATATATTTCCTGCTACATAAAAACCATGGCCGTCCTTATAGGTAGGAAAATTTAGTCTTACGAAGGCAACCAATGAGCCTCTAAATTTGAAACAAGAAGAAATCCCTATCCTAATATGGAAATCCCAAAATTAGTGTCTTACTGACATGAAGTTCCTTACTTTATATACCCTTCTATCCATCAAATAAACAAGAAAACAAATTACGTAACCAGCGAATTAAGAGGAGGAAGTTTCATCTTCAGAGGGCCTCAGATTTGACTATTGCTCAAGGTCATCAGACATCTAGAGAAAGCCCTGTAAATAATTGGTCTGCGTATCCCATTTTTATAGTATTTCAAATAGAAGTTCCAAATTACCAGCCAAGTGAAAAGTATACTAAACTGCTGAGAGACAGCTTAAGTAAGCCCTAAATAAAGTACTTTCAAATGACATTTTTTCCATGGAACAAAATAACTAATTGTGACGCTCATTTTTAGGCTCCCCAATGGATTTCTTCACCCATCACATACATAGCTGCTGCATCGAAAAGAACTCTACAGAAGACATCAACCTAGTGATCTCAGCAGTAAACTAAACTGCGGAGAGACCGTTTAAATAAGCCCTAAATAAAGTACTTTCAAAGAACGATTTTCCCAAGGAAAATATAGTTTAGCGTGTCATTCAGTTTTGGGCTTCCAGAGTGGATTTCACTCTCCAGTCTCCATCCATCACATACATAGCTGCTGCAACAACAAGTGAAATCTACAGAAGATATAGTCTGCTAGCATTTAACATTTAACACAATACCAGAGCTGCTAACCCAAAAAAAACGGTTGAGATATAACCTGGTCGTATATCTCATCTCGCCAGTTGGGTAGCTGAGTCTGACCTGTCAAATTCCTTGATGCTGCATGGAAGAAAGAGATGAATTATTATACCACACAACCTTCTTCTAGATCTGACATTATTGTAACTTTAATATGTGAGAAACAAAGTAGTCAGAGGAACATGTCATGTGATACACCAATGCCACTATATCGGTCTGGTACAACTCAACACATCTTGATCAGAGATGCATAACACGGTCATGATTGTGTTCATGGGCTGTACCGTATCACGCAAAACTTATCGTTTATCATAGGATAATGACAGCTACTGTTTATAGGTATTCCATGCAACACAGCACATTGATGTTAAGCAACTGTACGATCAAGGAACTGAAGGCAAACAAAGAAATTAACACACCGAGAACTCTTACTGATCAATATTGACCGGCTTTGACCAAAAATAAATCGGATTAAACGAACTTAAAACATGTTTAAAAGCAAACCAAGCCAAAACATAATACAGTATTTTTCAAGAAATCCTTTTTTCTCAATTGGGTATCCCATTGAACTTCATTTTGTACCAGGTGAAGGTTGATTCCTTTTTAATGACAATGAAGACTTGGACGTGATATGAATGAAAAGCAAAGCTGTTGTAGCAATCACTAGCATTCAGTTCTTAAGTTGCCATGAAATTCACTCCATGTGCCAAATAACATGTTTATATGTATATTCACGAGGCCTCTGAAGGGAACTCAATCATATGAGCCAAGTAAATGTTCAAAAATAAGGCCACAGTGATAGGAGGGTGCTCGGCCATCTATTTTCTGATCAAACTGATTAAGACAACCAAGACTGCTTACCACATGGAGAAGCTAGGCCCACCATTGAAGTATGGAGATCTTTAATACTCATCACTCTTTTGTAGCACTTGTCGCGGTACATGAAATCAAGATCCTCTCTGGAACTCGCAATGAACTTCAGAAGTTTCTTGTGCAGCAAGGCGGTCGAGCCACTGACCCCCTTCTTCTACAAGAGAGTACATGGTGGGATGAGGTGGAAATATCAATTGAATATGAATATCGGAGAATAAAATAGGCATGTATGTGATTCACACCTCCAAATATGACATGTAGCTATCACGGTATACTTGATCCAGAAAATACGAGTACTTCTTCCTAACAGACTGAACCTGCAAAAGGGTAAAGGATGTGGTCTATGAGATGGAGCAGGGAACACAGTGAGCACAAAAGAGTATAGACTAATAAACAATGCAAGTGCTGAATGATAATACTATTAATGTCAATTGAAGTAATCCAGTGCCGCAGTTATTATTCATTGTTACTTGGCCTGTTATATGACAAGACACTCGTGGCTGGCTATTCCAAAATTACTAGAAGGGAAGCTTCTGGCAGTTTCAGTTTCTGAGGAGAGTTGCAAGGATATATAGAAGACTAAATTCGACCGCACGTAGCTCAAAATAGAGGTGTCACTACAAAACAACACTTGACACAAAGACCAGCAACCCATAGAGTGGATCATGTATATAACATTCTGAACTAGAGAGCTAATTATAATATAAAGTGTCTCGCAAAGGGAATCATCAATGGACACACACACACACACACACACACACACACACACACACAC
Organism: Linanthus parryae; assembly: GCA_023055425.1. NCBI lineage: Eukaryota > Viridiplantae > Streptophyta > Magnoliopsida > Ericales > Polemoniaceae > Linanthus > Linanthus parryae. The sequence goes on from JALGPY010000001.1 coordinate 134,036,066, forward strand.
ACACACACACACACACACACACACACACACACATATATATATAATGCAAGAGCCGAATGGAACAGAAGAGTTAGGGCCAAGAAAAGCACCTCTTGAAAGGCCTTGTCTCGCCAGCGGTACTCGAATTGCCATGCGCTGGGAACTGGGTGTGGGTAGTCGACACCTGCTGCAGCAGAACGAAAGACATAATCAAGAGTAAAGCCAACAACGTTAGCCTAAGGGCTTTCAAGTTATGTTTGTTGTTGGAGTTGGAGATCACTCTACCCATAGAGAAGCAAGAGTCAGAAGTCTGGTCTGGTTGCGGAATTGCTTTCTCAATGCAATCCCAGTCTCCAAGAATTTGTATAGCCAGTTGAACAGATCTTGACCTCTCTTCATCAGTGGCCTCGTCGATTCCCACCTCTCTCAGTGAGGTCAAGAGGTATGTGAAAGAAGCTAGCAGTTGCTCTAACTTTACAATGAGCTGGTCACCTAACTCCAACTCTGCTCTCTGTAAGTGGAACATACATATAAAGACCAGACCAACCAGAACAAGAAGTGGCAAAATGGAACACCATTAAAGTAAATAAACAATGGTAGGGTACCTTGGATAGCAAGCTCTTAACCCGAGCACTCCCACGAGTAATTCTAGATTGGAAGTCGGTGGATTGAAGCTAGCAAAAAAGAAGTTAAGTAAACTAGAGTAAGAAAAATTTGATTAAGTTGGGATTCGAGAAGTAATTTGATCACGCGAAGTAGTAGTAGTTCAGGATACCTGTTCGTAGACGTCATAGAGGTATTCGGAGTGCAACCCATGAGGATCATCAGGCGCCCTGTACGTCAACCAAGGTCCTTCATACGGCCACATCTGACACCACCTCTTGTTGGAACCAGAATCCAGACTCACGGGTTGCTTCATTAGTTCTATCGTCACCAATAGATAAAGACAAGAACATTTAGTAAATACAAAGTTAATATTCAAGTGGAAGAACTAACAGTTGGTGTAAGGAGCCAACAAGACATCAATTCAGCAGCATTTCATTAATACTACCACAATTTCTTCTCTATCACACTGGTTTGACTTTTTGATTCGTATCTGAGTCACTTTGACCGGGTGATTTGGATAGCAAAACGATGTGATTCTTTACCATTTTTTCACCGTGTTATAGATCAACTTTTACTCTATAACACCATGAAAAAATTATCAAAAAACTGCATTGTTTGCTACCCAAATCAGCGGGTCAAAGTGACACAATGAATAGTGATAACCAGTGTGATAGAGAAGAAACGGAGGTAGTAATACATCGAAAAAAGAGAGCAAACAGAATCATCATCATTATTATTGTTATTAATCAGTGTTTAGTTTGTTGGTTTTATTATTTACCTGCTGCATTTGAAGCTTGTGGTGTGCTCAAACCTCCTAACATCATGTAGTAGTTGATGAAGAATCAATCTAGCAAGACAAACTAAGAGTTAAGCTAAAAACTTATGAACATTACCAGTAATATGTTAATACAGTACATGCTTAAGCAAATTACTAAGGAAATCCGGTTTTGCATGTTATGTTGATTTGAATTATCTCCTCATTATATCTGCTCTTTACACACACAAAACGAGCGAATAACGGGTGACGACAAGAGGTCGATAAAAAAAAATCAAACATGTTTTCGATTCGATCCATCAAAAGAGAGATTAGAAATAAAATATCAGCAAAAAGATCTAACCCTGAAGACGAAGAATATACCTCTCGATCTCCAAGGTTATGCTGCCGAAGGGATCAGACATCTTGCCCCAAAGTCTTCTCGTAGTGAGGTTCTAGGGTTTCAGATATCTTGGCCCAAAGTCTTCTCGTATCTCGGATGGATACACTAGAATTCCCTTCTCACCCCTCTATATTTGTCGTAAGTGACAATATAGAGTATAGACCCTCGTCTACCTACCAACTTATTTTTTTTTTTGCTTCGTCGGAAATAAAACACAAACAAGAACTAGAATTACATGCCCTCACTGGGGCTAACCATGTCTCTAACCACAAGACTAACTAAGTCATCTGGTGCATTCTCCATTACAACAAGAATTCCATTTTGGTCTCTTCCTTTCTTGGCAAGTGCATCTGCCACAGCATTCCTTTCTCTTGGCACCTTGCTGATCTTGCAACCACAGCCTTGGAGGAGTGTGTTGATTTCCTGGATAATGCTAGAGAATAAGTGATCATCCTCCTTCTTTTGGATAGCCTCAATAGCTTCCTGGGAATCAGACTCAATGGACACATCCACCAAGTTCATCTGATGAATGAGGACAAGTCCTCTATGGATACCCCAGAGCTCAGCCTCCAGAACAGAGCTGTAGCCAATGCTTCCCATATAGCCTTTGATCCATTGACCTGTCTCATCCCTCAGCACACCTTCATAGCCAGCTATGCCATTCTTGCATTTCCTGCTACCATCAGTATTAAGCTTGATTTTTCCTGCACAAGGAGGACACCAGTTAGTAGTCAAGTTACTCCCCTTATCAGTGGTATCATTCCCTTTAGACAAGAAAGCCTCTTCAATCTCATAGGCCAACAGATTGGCATTATAAACTCTTACATTCAGTGGGGAGCTTTTCTGGTTGAAGCAAAAATTATTTCGATTTAACCAGATAGCCCAAAGTCCATTAATGAAGAGTAATTTATGCTTATAATTGTGTGAAGTATCCTTGAGATTGACATTGAACCATCTCTGAAAATCTGAGATCATAAGTTGGGAATTCCACTGAGGGGGAAACATCATTGTCCAAAAGTCTTTAACTTTAGGACAACTTCTAAAAATGTGGTTCAAATCCTCACTAATCCCAGGGCAGTGAGGACAAGAACCATCATTAGTGAGGCCTCTAAGAAGCCTCTGATGATTATTAATAAGTTTTCCATGTTTAATTTTCCAAACAAAAATAGAAAATTTCATAGGCATTTTGATTTTCCAAATCCAATTCCAGTTCTCCTCTTGATGTATCTGAGGAGACAAAGCTTCATAAGCTGAGGCAGCAGTGAACATACCATTACCATTCTTAGCCCAACACATCAAATCCTTAGTGTTAGGGTTAGGAGAAATGGTTTTCGCATGTATAGAATTCAGGACCTCCACAGAAACAATGTTACCGAGAATGGAGGTGTCCCAATTTCTATTATCATCAATTAACATATCAACAGTCAGCTTAGCATCAAAGATAATGTTGGGAAATTTCTCTTGAAGGGAAAAATCTCCCAACCATCTGTCATTCCAAATAGAGATGTCTTTACCATTACCCAACTTCCATTGGATATTATTAGCAATAAACTTACCAGAATCCACAATGGCTTTTCAGGTTCTGGTGCCACTTTTTTTCCTTGGCCAATTGAACAGATTATGATTATTGAGATATTTCTCTCTAAGGCATTTAACCCAGAGACAATCCTTCTGAGTGAGAACTTTCCATCCAAGTTTAGCCATAAAAGCTTTGTTTTGAGTTTCCATGACCCTAATGCCAAGGCCACCATAGTCTTTCTTGGTACAAACAATAGCCCAATTCACAGCATGGATTTTTTTTTAGTACTAGTATCACCCCAGAGAAAGCTCCTGTTAATTTTATCAAGGTTCTTACAGATGCTAACAGGCAGAGATTGAGTGAGCATACTATAAATTGGGATAGCTGTATTGACTGCCTTTATGAGGGTCAACCTACCTCCAACTGAGAGCATAGCTGACTTCCAACCAGCTAACCTGATGTGAGCCTTTTCCAAAATGTGACCATATTTAAATTTGCCAATTCTTTCATGATTCAGATTAATCCCTAAATAGGTACCCAAATTACAAGTAATGGGGATACCTAGATTGTGAGAAGTAACCAAGGCAGTAGAGTTTCTAACATTAGGGGAGAACAAAATTCTGGACTTTTGCAGATTAATCTTTTGCCCAGAAAGGCCACAAAAATCTTCCAACACTTGTTTAATAAAGTGACAAGAGACACTGTCAACTTCAGAGAATAAAAGCATATCATCAGCAAATAATAGATGAGTAATGGGAGTGCTAATCTTAGCAATTTTAAGGCCTTTCCATAAACCCTGAGCTTCCACTTGGTTTATCATGCTAGAGAATCTTTCAAGGCAGAGGACAAAGATATAAGGAGAGAGGGGATCTCCTTGTCTTAGACCTCTTTGAGGAGTAAAGAAAGGTAAAGCTTCCCCATTCCAAAGAACACTGTACTGCACAGAAGTGATGCAGCTCATAATGAGAGAAATGGTACTGTGATCAAAATTAAAAGCATGTAGAGTATCCTGGATAAAGGTTCAAGATAGTCTATCATAGGCCTTCTCAAGGTCAATCTTGATAATCATGGCCCCTTTTTTCCCTTTCCTTTTATTTATGGTGTGGATCATTTCTTGCACCAAAATGATATTATCACAAGTAGTTCTCCCAGGAATAAAGCTACTCTGATTGGGAGAGATGATAGTGTCCATAAGGGGTCTTATTTTGTCAACCAAAATTTTAGCAACAACTTTATAGGACACATTACACAGTCCAATAGGTCTAAATTGCTTTATAGTGTCAGGATGAGAGCATTTAGGAATAAGGGAAATAAAGGTTTGATTCAAATTGCTAGGCATAATAAGAGACTGAAAAACATGAAGCACAGAATCACAGACCTTATCTCCCACAGTGTCCCAACAGTTGATAAAAAACCCAGAATTGAAACCATCTGGGCCAGGGGCCCTATTTTTGTTGATAGTTTTCATAGTCTTGAGGATCAGAGAACTATCCACAGAGGAACAAATGCTTTGAGCATCCAAATCAGAAAGAGCTTTAACTTTAAAGTTATATAAAATATCAACCACATGAGAAAGGCCATCATCAGAGTAAAGCTCAAGAAAGTAATCATTAACATGTTCCTTAAGCAAATCAGGATTATCAATCCACAATCCAGACTCATTTTTAAGCAGAGAAATGTTGTTCTTTCTTCTTCTAGTAGATAGATGAAAAAATTTAGTGTTCCTTTCACCTAGAGTGATCCATTTAATTCTGGACTTTTGATGCCAGAGGTTTTTCTCTTGGGCAAGAACAGAGTTAAATTCTTTAACAAGTTGCTTCTCAAGAAGGAAAAGCTGATTGTTATACTTCTTGATAAGACTTCTTTGGATGCCACTAATACGAGCAAGTAAATGTCTTTTCCTTCGAAAAATATTCCCAAACTCTTCTCTGTTCCATTTGAGAAGAGTTGTTTTAATAGCATCAAGATTATCAGAAAGAGTGACATTGGTATCCCAGTTATCACAGATAATAGATCTAAACTTAGGATGATCCAACCAAAAGTTTTCAAAGCGAAAAGGTTTCACTTTAGGAGGAGAGCTCATACCTTGGACATCCATAAGCATTGGAGAGTGATCAGAATAAGTTCTTGGCAAACAGGTTACCAGACTATTCATATATGCCACTTTCCATTCCATGTTGCAGAGAGCACGGTCCAATCTTTCTTGGGTATTAGCTAACCCCTCCCTGCTGTTAGTCCAAGTCATAGCAGGACCACAACTACCCAGATCCATGAAGTTGCAATCATTCACATTGTTGATAAAAGCAGTGTTCTTTCCAATGGAATTAGAATGTTTGAAACTTCTTCTTTCAGAGTCTACCTACCAACTTATGTCGACTAGTAAGAGCCCTTTTCATAATGATTTTACTTTCTATGATGATGCTTTATGATATAAAATCAGTAGTGGATATGTTTGGTAAATTGCAATTACCTCCTTTCTAGACGATAGCTGTTTTTCTCCGTAATCTTTTTGCTTTCTCTGACAAAAACTATCTCTGTTATTTGTGATTTTGCAAATGTATATATTGCATAATACAAACTTAGCGACTTTTTGTATCAACTAAACATCATCTATTGAAAGGAAATGATCGAAATCTGTGTGCAACAGTATGATCAAATGGATTCTCGTGCTTCTCGGCTTCTCTCCTGTGGTCACAGTGGTTTTAAATCAGTAGCTAGTAGGATGAAATAGATTGACATCAATCTGAGAAGGGGTTTGAATAATATTAATTAAACATATTTGTCATCCCGACACCTATAATCAATAATCTACCCCATCCAAATACAAGATCAAAATCTTTTCAGACTCCAGTACTTCTATTGCAGCAATCAACTCCAGACTATCTTCATGTTCTGCTGGCATTGCTCCTATCATTGAGGATTGCAGGTTGCTTTCAAATGATTTTTCTCTTTGTATTTTTTGTTTCATTGCCAGAAGTGATAATACTTCTGCTCACAGCTGCGCAAGATCAGTTGTTGGTCTTTGATTTATTATGTATTGAGCTATGATAGCTCTCTGTTAGCCTTTGGCATTTTAAATGAAAGCTTCCTTTTCTGTAAAAATAATAAATAATAATAAAAAAATAGCTTCAATAGTGTCATGCAGTGCCGATTTTACACTAGAGTGATTTGAGAGTGGAGTAGTTAGTAGTATACCCATTGGGTGAAACAAAATGTAATAATTATAGTGACTATGCACATACAAAAACTCAACCACTAATGTCTATTTAAACAAAATATAAAACAAACCAGCCGCGATTGCAACAAATAAACAGTTTATCGATTCCCTCAATTCCCCCAAGCATATGAAGCTGCATAAACAACAGTCACGGCATGTTAAAGCTCAAGTCATGTGAGAGAGAAACATATAACACGTGATGATTAAATATAACTTAGGTTTTGGCAAAAAAAAATAAAAATAAAAAATAAAAATTAGGATTAACAAATTCACTTAATCGAAAACGGTAAAACATCCTCTGTTTATTTCGTCCTTACCTGCTTTGGAAAGGGTCCAATTCATGTGTTTGTGTCATGAATTTAAAGTAACCGTTGAAGCGTAATAAACCACCGCAGTAAGCGTGAGACGAGACCGATTAGTATCTTTACCTTCTTTATCAAGAGCTTTCCGCCACAGAGAATGATTTTCTCTCTCTAGAAATTCGGTACATGCTTGCGAAAAAAATGAATACAATTACGTCTCCGGCGATCGCCGGAGATGATTTCTCTCTCAATCTCAATCTCAATCAGTTCCAACGAAACCTGAAGCGACGATCTGAAACGCAGCCATATCCGCCGTCAATGAAGGATCTCTTGCTAGGAAGCCGTCACTTCTCTGATGCTTTGCTTAGACCACTGGTGGGTATCTTCATGGAAGATGATAATCTTTTCTCTGATATGGAAGAAGTGGATAGATCGGAGATGAATCAGTCCGTTCTACCTGACAGTCGTGTCGAGATCCAAGTGGGAGAAGGTCTGCTGAAGAAGCTTCATCGGTCGTGGAGTAGGCGTTGATCCTACACTGCTTGGGGAGGTCGTCGGAGTTCCACTTTGTGCAAGATCGGCTTCAAGCTCAGTGGAAATTGTTCTGTGGTTTTGAATTAACTGATGTGGAGAATAATTACTACATTGCTCATTTCTACTGTAAAGAGGATTATGAGAAGGTTCTGCCTTGGCTGATTTTGGGGAACTATGTTACAGTTCAACGATGGATACCGGAGTTTGATCCTCATAAACCTAATGTGAGAACAACTCCGATATGGATTCACCTGAGAAATCTTCCATTGGAGTTCTTTGATGAGGAAGTTCTCAAATGTTTTGCTAAAGCTTTTGGTACCTTTGTTAAGCTTGACAAGGTAACAATGCGACGGTTCGAGGAAGGTACGCAAGGATATCTGTTGAAATTGATCTCTCCATGAGCTTAATTCCGGCGTTATGCATTAATGGGAATAATATCTCAGTGCAGTATGAAGGTCTTCATCAGATCTGATTCAATTGCCGTATCTATGGGCATAATATAGAGAACTGCCCTGCTTTGGCCTCTTCGGTGATGGAGGAAACTCATTCAGAGCAGGCGAATGTTTCAACTCCGATGATGGAACCTCAAGATGGAGAGGGCGGCGAGACTTCATCATCGTCCAGATTTGGATCATAGATGCTTGCTAGGTATCGGAAGAAGAAATCGCCGGCGAAACCAGGGAAAAGGAAGACCAGGGAGGAACCGATTCAGATCTAGAACTCGGACGGGGCAACTCGGCAATCGGATCCGGGTAAATTGGCTATAGACCAGGGAACAAATGGGTCGAGATATTCTGTCTTGGGTCAGAATGTTGGGTCTGAAGAATTTGATTTGGGCCTGGGAAGCACATTTGGGCCTAATAATGTGTTCGCGTCTAAGGCCCATTTAAATAAAACCTCTAATGGGCTTACCGGGGGCAAAGGGGGTCAAGCCTCTTATTCTCGTAATGAAGTGAAGAACCTTAATTTGGGGAGGAAACCAAATTTGGGGAAAAATCCTAACACCCGCTCTCCGCTGGGAGTGATTGACCTGAATTGAGTTTCTTCTTCTACTGATCAGAGTATGTTGGAACGCAATGATGGAATCCCTTCCTCATCGTTCTCTTTTGGTCGTGGACGAGGTGGTGCACATAGTGGGAGATGGATGGCACAAACCTTACCTCACGGTGGTTCATCCATGGATAAACCAGGTGGATTTTGGCTTACGAAGATACTTCAGCCCCCCAATCGAACTAGTATGGTCGATTGAAATGAGGCTTTCGCTTCCAATAAGGACCAGGGTCTTGCTCTGGATGGTGGAGGAAATGTCAGGGGCACCGTTGCTGTAGGTGGAGGAACTGGATTGGTCGCCGATCCAACTCTTCAATAATTTCCCAATGCGGATCATCACTTGGAATTGCAGGGGAGTGGGTAACCCTGAGACTATCCGTGCAATATTGGAGGTATGTAGACTTCATAAACCTGAAGTGTTAGTTCTTGTTGAACCTAGAGTGGATGGTTCACATTCCATTCAGATCTGCAGACGTGCGAATTTTGATAGGGTTGACATTGTTGAGGCACAAGGCTTTGCAGGTGGTATTTGGATGTTTTGGAAGAGCAATGTTGTGGATGTGCAGGTTTTATTCACTAATGCTCAGTCTATTTCTAGGTTGATTAAGTGGAATAATCAGGCTGATTGGTTGTTCACAGCCATTTATGCTTACCCCTATCCCTCCACTAGAGATGAATTGTGGAGTTTTCTTCAGGAGATGGCTAGGAATCATAATTTACCCTAGCTTGTTGCAGGAGAATTTAATCAAGTTGTTTCTACAAATGAGAAGAGTGGTGGTTGACCAATTAACTCTAATTGGTGTGAGAAGCTCCTAAATTGTTTCAGTAACTGTAATTTGAAGGATCTGGGTTTTGAGGGTCCTGCTTTTACTTGGGCCAACTCTAGAATGGTTTGTGGTCTTTTTAAACAGAGGATCAACAAAGCTCTGTGTAATGAGGGTTGAAATCTGCTGTACCCTGAAGCTAGAGTTAGTCATATTGTGAAGATTTGCTCTGATCACCACCCCCTTCTTATTGACACTCATGGTCTATCCATTCCTCCCCCTCATCAAAGGCCTTTTAGAATAGAGCTCATGTGGTTCTATGAACCATGTTTCTTTGATATTGTGAAGCAACACTGGAGTAACTCTTTACCTATTACTTCAGCCATTGAGGTGGTCACTAGTCATATTAAGTGGTGGAATGCGAATGTTTTTGGGAGTCTTTTTAAAAGGAAGAACTGGCTGTGTGCTAGGCTTCTGGGTATTCAGAAGGTGCTGGCTACTAGGGAGGTTTCTTTTCTTAGAAACCTTGAGATGGTGCTGCAGGATCATCTTAATAATGTGCTAGCTCAATAAGAAGCTTTCTCGTTCCAGAAAGCCAAGGTGTCTAAACAATTACTTGGTGACAGAAATACCAAGTATTTCCATCTCACCACTGTGGTAAGAAGGAAGAGAAGTAAATTCAACAGGATCAAACTTAGTGATGAAACTTGGTGTGAGGACTCTGCTACTCTATCTATGGAAGTTACTAAATACTTCAAACAAGTGTACTCTGACTCTGACCCTGGGTTTTGTCAAGTTCAGTGGGGTGGTGGTGTTATTACTAGTTCTGAGAAGGAGTTGTTGTCTGCTCCTGTGACCCCTGCCGAGGTTCAACAAGTAGTTAACTCTATGGGATGTTACAAGAGTCCTGGGCCTGATGGTGTACCACCTGCCTTCTATCAAGCAAATTGGAAGGTTTTTGGTCCTTCTATTGTTTCTATGGTTCAAAAGGCTATAGATACTGGTTCTCTTCCTGATGATATAAATCACACTTTATTGGTTCTCGTTTCTAAAGAATCATCCATCTACTCTTAGTGAATTGAGACCAATAAGTTTGTGTAATGTCTCATTGAAGATCATTACTAAGTTGTTGACTCATCGATTGAGGCCTATATTACAGAGGATCATCCATCCCTTTCAATTCAGCTTTCTTCCTGGTAGGCAAGCTGGTGATAATATCATGCTAGCTCAAGAAATGTTACCACCTGCCTTCTATCAAGCAAATTGGAAGGTTTTTGGTCCTTCTATTGTTTCTATGGTTCAAAAGGCTATAGATACTGGTTCTCTTCCTGATGATATAATCACACTTTATTGGTTCTCGTTTCTAAAGAATCATCCATCTACTCTTAGTGAATTGAGACCAATAAGTTTGTGTAATGTCTCATTGAAGATCATTACTAAGTTGTTGACTCATCGATTGAGGCCTATATTACAGAGGATCATCCATCCCTTTCAATTCAGCTTTCTTCCTGGTAGGCAAGCTGGTGATAATATCATGCTAGCTCAAGAAATGTTTCATGTTCTTCATTCAATGAAGAGCAAGAAAGGGGGTGTAGCAATCAAGGTGGATTTGGCAAAAGCATATGACAGAGTGAAATGGACTGTTATTGAATCTGTTCTCTCTTAAATCAATTTGCCTACTAGTTGGGTATCTCTTATAATGGATTCTGTAAGGACCACTAAGTTGAAAGTTCTGTGGAATGGAGCACAGCTAGATGAATTTAGACCTGAGAGGCGTTTGAGGCAGGGGGATCTTATCTCCCACTATCTTTTTTTGCTCACTATGGAATTATTAGCTCAGAAGATTCAGTTGGATGTGGATAATGGTGATTGGAAGGGCTTGATAAGTGCTAGGGGGACCTTACATTTCTCATCTCTTTTTTTCTGAAAAGTTGGTTTTATTTGGTGAGGGCACTAAAAGACAGATGAGAGTTATGAAGAGGGTTCTCAAAGAGTTCTGTGACGATACTGGTCAGTCTATCAACTTTGATAAATCTGGGACATCACTTGGGCATGCCTCTTTGTTTTAGTAAACCTTCCTGTCCTCAGTTTCAGTTTTGGTTGATAAAGTGAGACTTAAACTTGATGGCTGGATTGCCTCTCAACTCTCCATGGCTGGGAGGATAATAGTCATTAAATATGTGCTTCAGGCTCTGCCTGTTATGCAATGCAGACTACTTTACTCCCCAAAAAGACTATTAGTGAAATGAACAAAGCTTGTCAAAGTTTTATTTGGGGTGGATCTTTAGAGAAACACAAGATCCAACTCATGAAGTGGAATACAACTCTTTTTCCTAAAGAAAGGGGTGGTCTGGGTTTAAGGCGTTTGGAGAGTTTTAATTTGGCTATGATGGGAAGGCTGCTTGGAAGGTGATGGCTGGTGATAATGCTATCTGGGCTCAGATTTTGAGATTGATGTATGGGAAAGCCCCTCCTAAGAGTCACCACTCTAAGGTGTGGAAGCAACTGTTCACTAGCTTCAAAGCAATCTGTTCATGCTCTGGGAAGAAAGTTGTTAATGGTGAGAAATCTTTGTTTTGGATTGACAAATGGGTGGGCAGCTTTCCTCTGTGTGATGTGGCTTTAATCACTCTGGATGATAACGTGTTGTTAAAACCTGTGAGTGATTACTGGGATGTGGATTTGGGGTGGAAATGGAACAATTTATGTCATCTCCTCCGCCCTATGATTTTAGACCTCCTTGACTCCATGGTGCTTCAAATTGATAGTGTGGAGGATGATGATATTGTTTGGGTTGTTGAATCCTCTGGTAAATATTATGTGGCTACTGCTTATGAAGTGGTTATATCACATAAGTATGATGGTGTTATTTCTAGCCACTGGAGGTCAATTTGGAAACTTAAAGGTTTTGAAAGATGGAAATTTTTCTCTGGTTACTCAGACATGATAGATTATGTACCCAGAGCCTAAAATGTAGGAGGGTTATTATTGGCACATCCATCTGTCTTCTATGTGGTGCAGGTACTGAATCCCCTCTCTACTTTGTGAGATATTGTTTTTGGGTCTCTGAGGTGTGGAAGGAAGTTTTTCAGAAATTGCAGGGACCATCTGGTAATTTCTTTGATCTTTATCTTATGGATTGGGTTGATTTAAATTTGAGTAATGTGAGCTTACTGAAGACACATGGAGTTCTTTGGACTATGTTCTTTACTGTCACCATTACTTCAATTTGGTTTGAACACAATTTGTGGAGTCATGGAGATAGGAGTAAGGCTCCAATTTTGAATGTTTTTTCATTCCTTAGTAGATTTGTAGCCATCCACAACAACCAGAAGCTGGTGTTGGGTTTTGACGTAGGTAACGCAGCGGAATAACAAAAATTAATCCTACTCAAAGCCCACCAAGGATCACAGGAAGAGACATCATAACATGATTAAGGTCATAGAAGATGTGTACCTTTTGATTTGTGAGATCACACGAAGAATGATGTCCTCGTCTCTACGGTTGATCCACGTCTAGAGGTGAGATCTAGATTCTTCCTTCACAACAAGTGCTAGCTTGAACCCGGAGGAAGAGGGAAGAAGATCAAAGCAACAAAGCAACAAAGCACAAAGGAGGGGGCGGCCTCCTTTTGCCGTCGGGTAGAGGGGCGGACGAGGGCTAGGGTTTCGGCCCTAGCTCTTTGTCTTGCTCTCTCTTTTGCTCTCTCCCACTCTTTATGTGTTATGTCTAATAATAACTCATGTTGTGGGTAGGAAGCTAGAGCCTCCTTTATATACTCCAACAACTCCTTGTTGTTTCCATAAAAGAGTTTTCTTGTTCTAGTAGGACTAGAACTATTCCCTTCCTTGCAAATTAGTCCTACTAAGTTTGCAAGGTGTTGCACAATGATCCTTCTATTAATTAATCCATATTAATTAATCCCTAATCTAGCTCTACTCTATTTGACGTGTGACCCCATATGTTTCTATATAGTTGGTAGTAACTATTACTAACATGGAGCGGTGTCTAGCAACACATCCATGCAACCCAACCAATAGAAATAGTCAGTGATCCCGACAAACCTTTGTGCCCAATATATCATATTGCATTATCCCTTTGTCTCCATATCCAGATTGGACACGAGACATAAATAGTCACACTCGTATATCCAATCCATAGTTCCTCGATCCTGGGAATGTGCTTATGCTTGCATATAACATTAATATCTCTATATTAACTTATCTGAGTCTGGCCTGACATTCAATAAGCCTCATCCCTCGAGTGGCTGTGGATATTTACCCCCATTATCTGGGAGGGACAAATCCTATCTACATCACTACGATCTCTAAGATTGCTTCCTATCACGCCCGATAGCCACCTTTATGATTACCCAGTTACGGTGTAACGCTTGATAACATCAAAGCGCAATATTTCACAACTAGAGTATCTAGTGACTTCAAGTCCAAGGATTGCAATAATATTAGCACTACGAAAAGCGATTGTGACTTCACATAATCTAATGTATCCTTTTCGTCGTGGGTCAATCCAGTATGCCATTACTCCTAATGCATACCCATGTGTTAGACTTGATATCTCCATATCAATCTACCCACATACTAGTCTATATTTGATTGTCCTATTAATCAATATAATGGACTAGGGATATTTAAGATAAATAACACAATTTATCTAAGGACTTCATTATATTAAATATCGCCATAAATAATAAATGAATATTCTAGCCAAAACATTGTTCATACTAAATCTACGATTGCCTCTAGGGCATCTATTCCAACAGCTGGAACTATCATCTCTGCCATATAAACCTGGGTGGGTTGTTTGGGAGAAACCTACTGATAACTTGAAGATAAATGTGGAGTGTGGTCATATTAGAGGATCCTCAAATTTAGTTGGGGGAAGTGTTTGCTGGGATGAACATGGAGATTGGATATGGGGAAGTCATGTAGGTATTGCTCCTACTACCATCTTTCATGGTGAAGTCTGGGCTATTTTGGAAGGTTTGAAGATTATGATCCTTCATAATGCTTTTGATGCTGTTCTTGAAACTGATTCTGCTCAAGCCTTGGAGTTGATTGATCATGGTGAACCTTCCTCCCCTTTCTGGCTTCATATTATGGAGATAAGGAAACTGCTTTCTCAAACAAGATTTGTTCCGTCCAAAACTTGGAGGGAATTGAATATGGTGGCTGATGCTATGGCCAAATGCTGTGGAAGTTCTTTTACTGTTAGGAAAATTTATTGGTCTCCTCCTGTCTTCCGTGTCAATTTGATTAGGTTTGATCAATGTGGCCAGGGTAGTATTAGAATGTAGTTCTTCTTCTATTTCATTAATACAAAAAAAGAGCTTTTCGCCACTCCTTGAACAATAAACCAAAGTTGAACATGTCGGTTTCATTTATGGGAAACTCCCAATCCAAATCCACGCTGTCAAACCCGTATTTCCGGGTCACCTCGATGGTGGAGCGGATAAATGTAGCCCGATTGGAGTTTGAGCTCGCAATTTGAGAAAACACAAGCGGGTCGTTCCCGGTTCCACCTATGGATAAAATGGTTTTCACGGGCGGGTCTCGGGCACGGAGTGCACCGACGAACTTGTGGAGCTTTTCTTGATCAAAAGGCGTGATGGCGAGCTTGAATGTTTTCGGGTCGGGTAGAAGGAAGGCGTAGTAAATGTGGGTGAAGTATGTATTTGACGTGTTTGCAAAGTTACGCGACGTAATACTATTTTTCATAGTTTGGGTTCTGACATCAAATATTTCACTCCGTCCAGGGCGTATATATGGTTGACTTGCTAAGTTGCATTGATATAAAAAAATGTTTTGAATGGTAAATTTTGTGTTAGCGTAGTGGTAGAGCATTCAAATTCTGGTGCATGACTCGAATTTGACAACTATGAACTAAAGTAATTTTTTTTCTGTAATTACGTTTTATGTGCATGGGCAATATACATGCACATATATAAATATATATATAACAAAAAATGGTTATTCTCTATGATAAAAAAATTCTCTCTCTAGAATGACATAAAGTACATTCACGTTTCCGCAACCTCCTCCACCGGAAAATTCTATTGAATGGCCGGCGAACCTTTTCCGCTTCCAAGCTAGCTTCAAGGGTTCGTTTTGTTGCTGGTAACGCTTCCGATGAAGATGAATTGGTCACTGGAAAAAGAAAGTTTCGTGATGCCCTGTTACAGCCTCATCCAAGTGAATTTATGTGGCGGAATATGAGATTTCGTTCGGTATGATCTGTTGGAAGACAAGGATGCTACCGGCGTGGTATCGGAGATAACGGAAGATGGTCGTATCTCAGTGAAAATCACGGGAGCTAAGCTTCGGAAGCTGCATCTTCCATGGAGTCGTTCTTTTGTTGTGAGATTTATGGGGAAGGAGCCACTATATCATGTGCTTCACGATCGTTTAACGGCGCAATGGAAGCTCATATCTAGATTTGAGCTCACCAATCTCGACAACGGTTGTTACTGTGTACAATTTTTCTGCAGAGATGCCAATGGACACGTTCTCCTTAGTGGCCCTTGGATGGTGCGGGGCAACTACCTGACCGTTCAACGGTGGACGCCGCACTTTGATCTGTTTAGTCTAGCGGTCACCACCACTCCGATTGGGATTCGCCTTCGGGGCCTGCCGGTGGAATACTTTGAGGAAGATACTCTAATGGATGTTGGAGCCAATTTTGGGCAATCTATAAAGGTGGACTAGTTTACAATTGCAGTAAATCGAGGAAGTTACGCCCGAATCTGTGTTCAAACTGATCTCCAGCGAAGTTTGATACCGACTGTTTGGGTTAATAACAAGAATATTCTAGTGGAGTATGAAGGTTTAGGCCTGATCTTTATCGAGTGTGGTGTTTACGCCTACCGAAAAGAGAAGTGTTCTAAGCTAAACTCTATTCCAATAGAGACCTCGCCGTGTGCAGAGATGGATTCGAATTCTGGCATGAAAGAGATGGCTAGCTCCTCAGTAGCGACGGTGCCGAAGAACACGTCGTCTGGAGAATCGGAGAAGGAGGCCAGCTTTGGGCCTTGGATGATTGCAGCTAGAAAGAAGAAGAAGAATCGAAACCCTACACGTGGCAAGGGATATGATACTTCCGGTTCACCGAATAATACTGATGGGATAGATGTGGGTTCAAGATTCGGTGCTCTTTCCTCTTTGGAGGATGATGTTAAGGTTCTTACGTTCGAGCGTACTAGATTTCCTCCTTTTAAGGGACAGTTGGGTGCTGAGGTGTCTAGGCATTCTGTCAACCAAGACAATAAACATCAGCCACATGGAGGTTCAGCTAAGCCTGGTCAAAATAATCCAAAGGGTCGGGTCGGGTTTGAATGCCAAAGGTAAACAACCTGTTAACCCTAATTTTCGGAGTCCTCTCGGAACTATGATTTTGAATAGTTTCCCGGCATTTAATCAGAATCGGGCAGCGACTGTGGGCAATTCGTGCCTTATGGGAGGTCCTTATTTGGTGGACCCATGTCTATTTTGACTAGGTCTGGGATGATTTCCCCTATCAATTCCGGTGATGGACCGGCCCCAACCAGAATTTTTCCAATGAATGTTGTTTCATGGAATTGTCAATGAATTGGTAATCGAGCCCGGTAAGTTCTGTTTTGGATCTATGTCACTTTTATAATGTTGCACTTTTGATTATTCTTGAGCTTAGAGTGGATGGAAGTCGTGCTAAGGCTTTGTGTAGAAGGTCTCATTTTGAAAAGCTTCGTGTTGAGGATGTTAGGGGGTTTAGTGGGGTATTTGGATCCTTTGTGATAGTCGAGTGTTAGATTTGAGTATTATTGCTTCTACTTTCCAAGTTGTTACCTGCATTGTGTAGAATGGGAATCAACCTCTCTTTCTTTTGATTGCAGTTTATTCTAGGCCTCACAGTGTTAAAAGAGAGTACCTTTGGGTCCAATTGAAGTATATTAGCTCTACTCATGATTTGCCCTGTCTTTTGTTGGAAGATTTTAATCAAGTTTTGGCTTGTAGTGAGAAGAAAGGTGGTAGAGGTGTTTCTTATAGAAACTATAGCTCTTTTCCTAATTGTCTTTATGCTTGTTGTCTTCAAGATTTAGGCTTCTATGATCCTTCTTTCACTTGATCTAACTCTCAGCCTGGTAGGGTAATAAGACAAAGAATTGACAGAGCCTTCTGGAACAACAAGTGGATATTGAAGTTCCCTGAAGCTCTAGTCAAGCATGTTGCTATAAGTAACTCTTCTCATCATCCCATTTTGGTGGATTTACATGGCCTCCCTCCTGCTGGGAATCTGAAACCTTTAAGAATGGAGGTTGCTTGGTTTTTAGATCTTATCTATAGTGATATTGTTTCAAAGCATTGGTTTGTATGGTTTCCCTTTGATCACAGAGTTCAAGAGTTCCACAATGCCTAACTTCACTAATGAAGCTAGGCTTTTGGGAATTCAAAAAGTTCTTGCTGTTAGAGATAACCCCTTCCTTCTCAGGCTGGAGGTTGATCTTCAGGATCAATTAAACTCTGTTTTTCTCCAAGAAGAACTCTTTTGGTTTCAGAAAGCTAGATTAAAAAAGTTGTTACTTGGTGATAAGAACACCAGATTCTTTCACCTCACTACTGTGGCTAGAAGGAGGAGAAATAAGTTAGGTATGATCAAGCTAGACTCTGAGGCTTGGTGTGAAGATGTTAATCAACTCAAGAAGGAGGCTTCTGCTAATTTCTTGAACCTCTTCACTGATTTAAAACTTGATCTGCGACAGGGTTTTAATTGGTTGCGGAATATTATTTCTGAGGAGGATATTGCTACTCTTAATATGCCTATTTCAGTTGCTGAGGTGCACAAGGTTGTATTTGATATGAGTGCTTATAAGAGCCCTGACCCAGATGGGTTACCTCCTATTTTTTATCAACACTATTGGACTTCTGTTAAAGATAGTGTTTGCAATATGGTGACTGGGGCTCTGCTAATGGGGAAGTTGCCTATTGGAATTAATCAGACTTTACTTGCACTCATTCCCAAGGTTGAGACTCCTATGTCTTTTAACCAATTAAGGCCCATTAGCTTCTGCATTGTAGCTATTAAAATTGTCACTAAATTACTTACACATAGATTGAGGCCTACTCTCAAAAAGCTGTGTAATACCCCAATTTTATTCAAGATGGTAAGTTAATATTTTTGATAAAGTTTGGGGTAATAATTGCGATTTACAAAAGTTAAATATAAATTAATTAAATAATGAAATTGGAATTTTAAGTTTTGAGACATATAAAGTAGTTGGATAAAATTTGAGGGGTTATAATTGTAGTCTTCAAAAAAGTATGTTGTTAATGTGAAAAGTAAGGAGATAAATGTAGTTTAGAAAAGTTAAAAATAATTTAGTTCAAAATTGAAGAGGTAGTTGTAGTTGAGAAAAGAAAAGAAGTTAACTAAATATTAGTTTGGGGGTTAAATATTGAGTTTGTGGAAACTATGGGGTTGTAGTTGTCTTTTATTCAAGTTAAAGGATGCAATTGTTTTCACCCAACTCTTTTTCCACCCTCCACGTACACCTCCAGGAAAAACTCAACACTCCACTTGAATTTCTCCTCCTCCCTCCACGTAAACCCCTCACATGGGAAGTTCATCCCCCCATTGCTTCTCATTTCTACCACGTAACCCTCCTCAAAATGAAATTCATCCCCCTAATTCTCCCATACTCTTCCTATTTAACCTGACACCAACAACAACAAACATTACCATCACCATCATCAACCTTCCATCACCACCCACGGCAACACCACACCCACCCCCATTCCTCTTGTTTTCTTCCAAGTCACAACATGCTCACTCTCTCCACCTCCCTCAACCTCTCTATCTCCCTCTAACGAGAAGAGAAGGAAGCACCGGCGGCATAGGCCGCGACTCACACCACCACCGCCACCATTAACGGCGGCAAATAGCTCCACCACCGAGCCACCGGTGACACCCATCCCTCACTGGTTGTTCCTTCGTGCTCCTGAACCTCCAAGGACCCCCGTAGGGCCACTCAAACGCAGCCAAGCTCACCGAAGTCACCGGCGAGGAACTCCACCGCGACCACCATCGACAATAAACTTGAACGGCCTCGTTTCTCGATCGGTTTTCACGGTTTTTGGCTTGGGTAAACTCTAAATCACCTAATTTTACGTTTTAGTTAATCAATATCATAACTGGAGGCTTGAATCCACGTTTCGATTGAACAATTTGATAGTTCATGTCAGGGGGTGAAAATGTCTTTTTCATAAACTAGATGTAAGGGGAAAAGTGTTGTTTCAGAAACTTTGGGGGATTAAAGTGTCTTTTACAAAAATTGGGTGTAAGACGCATGAGTGGAGTTATTGTCCTTGTTGGAAACTTTTGGGGGATATATTGTCTTTTAATTAATATGGCTTGTGAGTGGAGGGGGTGCATGCTGTCTTTAAGCATAACTAAAAGGCTTTGCATATGACTTTTACCAAAACTCATGGTAACTAGTAAAGTGTCATTACATTAAACTTGGGTGTGGTTCATGCATGATACGAAACTTTAGGGGGAATGTTTTGTCTTTTAAGAAAATTCTAAGCTATTAGTAAGAGGGGCAAAAGTGACGATACAAAAACTTTGGGGGAGCTAGGTGTATTTTATCTAAGGGCATGAATGTGTCATCTTCATTTAACAAAAAAGTATGTGGGGGTGCAGAATGTATTTTCTCAAAATATAGGGTGAGGGGGGGTAAGTGTCTTTTACTATCAGTTAAACTGAATAAAAAATATAAAATCGCAGTTTTTGTTTCCGAATTGTTAAAAAATGTTTCTTTACTAATTATAATCACTTATTTACTTAATATAAGCCGCCTAAATATTTTTATTGAATACGAATGTATAAGTTACATACAATTTTATGACTAGGTAAACGAGTTTCTTTGCTAAATCACCTTGCCAATTAACTTGTACAAGATGAATTGTTCTTAGTTAAGATAACATAATTGAGGTACAAGTGAGTTGAGAAATAAATCGAGGGCATGAATTGCATATAGGACATAACGACAATTATTGTATAAATGAGCTAAGTGTTGATAAGGATTAATTGCGTATTTGCAGACACTCAGTTCATAGGCGACAAGTTTGTTGAGTACGAGAACGTATACTAGGACTCCTCTTGTCGCGCTACTTGCTACAGGTAAGTTCATATGTGCAATACTTTAAACTGTCAAAATGTGATTTTGGGTGCGTAATTGATATGAGTTGTCATAACTTGTGATATTTGGAAATTGGTCAAATATTTATGAAATATGCTTTGAGAATCCTTCTTTTGAATATCCGGGTTGGAAGTTATGAAGTCTTGAAAATCGAATGATAATATTATGGGGTGACAATTCGGAAATAAATGACAATATTTCTATTTGTCGGTCTTGAACCGGGTGTGATTATTGGGAAATTCAAATAAATAAATTCACTATAATATAGTTAGGACAATGCACAGAGGATGCGGAAATTACGGCTACGGTCGGGGGTGCCAGTAAGCGATCCCCCTTTTTGTTATGGCTCCGGCCGGAGGCGCCAGTAAGCGAACCTCCTTTATATTTATGGCTACGGCCAGGAGCGCCAGTAAGCGATTCCCCTTTTTGTTATGGCTCCAGCCGGAGGCGCGAGTAAGCGATCCTCCTTTATATTTATGGCTACGGCCGGAGGCGCCAGTAAGCGATCCTCCTTTATATTTATGGCTACGACCGGGAGCGCCAGTAAGCGATCTCCCTTTTGTTATGAAACTATGGAGTACTACTTATACCTGTGCGGGTTACAACGGTATAGGGGTGGCGACACTTAAGGTATCATAGACGTGTTTATGAGCGGGGATTTGACGTATGGGCATCCCACAACGCTCGGGTGAATTGGGATCTTAGATATCCAAAGAGGCACCCTATGGTGGTATATATATTGCATCGTAACCTCTCTGGGGCATTTGACACCCGTTGGGCCACACTACGCCAGCTAAACTAAGCATAAGAATTGAGATCGGTTAATACTTGACAGCTCATTTGGATTCCCGTAAAAATCATGTGAATTATATAACTGATTTTGTGCCAAACTCGTTTTAAATATTGCAGTATGGGCTTACTCAGTTTTTACTGATTAAATATTTTTATGCGGTCGGCTTGTGCTATTTCAAAACCCCCAGGTTATGAGTAAGGTGGGAGACGCTCACGACGCCACTGTCTAGGATATTAAGCTACTCAGTAATTCACCTAGGATTTTTAATTTTTTAAATTAATGTAATTATTTCTTCCAGACAATGTCAGTGGTTTATCTTGAATGTATAATAATTTGGATATTCGATGGTTGTTCTAACTGTGAACCGACGATCCTGCTCCGTTCCCAATGAGGCTCATCACCTCGGGCGGAGACATCTCCCCAAACATGCGGTTCGGCCGGCCGTGTGGTCTGGTGGGGTGTTGCAGATGGTATCAGATCCCACGTTCATAAGTTAGTACGACTCTTCGAGTTCCACTAAGATAAGATCAAAAATATTTTTCAGAATTAAAATTGACATCGGACAAAGAAAACCGGTAATAAAATTGAACAAGCCGGGGTGACAGGGTTAATTTTTCCCTATCTTACCTTATATATTCTAGGTATGATGAATTTAGCTATTGTTGGCTGAAATAGCTATTTGATATGATGTGATTATTTGTGATATTACCGGACTTGTGATGTTCATAGTTATTTATTTATTTTGTCGAACCGATGAGTGTTTCGAGAGGACTTAGAAACCATCTAAGACTTTCTGAGATTTTAGACACGTCCTTAGATCGATACAGTCCCTTAACATATCACAGTTATAGCTTCGGGGACGAAACTTTCTTTAAGGGGGAAAGGATGTAATACCCCAATTTTTTACAAGATGGTAAATTAATATTTTTGATAGAGTTTGGGGTAATAATTGTGATTTACAAAAGTTATAAATAAATTAAGGGTAAAAGACATTGAACACCCCTGAGTTTAGGCTTAATTCCACCCCACTACCCTGAGTTTTGGAAAAAGACAGTGTGCACCTTTTTTTTGGATGGATCCTAACGGTAGACTAACAGGACAGAAAAAAGACTATTTTACCCCTAAAATTTTATAAAATTACTTCCTATATACATTATCCTAACCTCTCTCATTCCTATCTAACCCTAATCCTCTATCTCTTTCCCTCTTTCTCTCTTACCCTGTGAATAGCCGTCCCTCTCTCGTCGCCAACATCGTCTCTCGTCGTCTCTCAGTCGATATCTCTCTCTCACTCACTCTCTGAGTCAATCACTGAAGAAGGCACGGGAAGATGGATGAGGCCTCCGTCGCCTCCGAAGCGCCGTCGCAGACTTCAAATCCTCCGTTGCGGCCTTCGTCGGCTCGCCTCTGTCGCGGATCTGGTCCTACATACCTGATTCAACAGCTTTCTCCTCCGTCGCCTCTGTCGCAGATCTTCAATTTGAAGGATGAAGCAGGTATGGGTCTTCGAATTGAGGGTGAAACGAGGAAGGTATGGGTTTTTTGATTTCTGAGTTTGCTTCGTGGCCATGGGTGTGACCGTGTGAATCGGTGATTTGGGGATATATTTGAGGGAGTGTCAGAATAAGGGTCTTGCTCAGTGCCTTAATAATGTGTCACTTGACAGTGCTGGTAAATCTTCCCTTTTTTAAATCTGAATTTGCTTAATGAGGTTTGTTTGGTTACCATCACTAGTAGCTGGAAAAAAGTTGAAATTTTAAAGCATCAAGAGAAGAACACTATAAAGTTAAAGAATGAACTTTGTGGCTTTTCTCAACAAAGTTATTGTGATGGTGGTGGTTGGTGACACTGGGTGGTGGGAAGAAGAAAATCGAAGATTGATTTTCTGGGTTCCGGTAAGAAGAAAACAGGTTAATGCGAGGTTGATCCTAATTGTTCTTGATGTGGGGAATAAAACAGGTTAATGAAAGGTTTGTCAAGTGGTTGGAAGATATATCAGATCATTTGTGGGTAAGTTTAATCCAACTGTTTTAGGAGCTGAAGCTATGAGGAAAGGCCTTGTTACTAGCTTCATCAAAGATTTTTTTGCAAGTAAGCATTTTCTCAGATTGTAAAGCTGTAGTTCAAATCTTAGCTGATAGCTTTATCCTTCATCCAAATCAGATATTATTGATGACTGCTTGAGAATTGCTTCTTTCGTTTCTATTTGTAAGTTTGCTTTTATTTACGGAGAGCTGAACTCCTAAGATGGCTCTTGATTTGGTTGTAATTCTGTGCTTTTTTAGCCTTCTTTAATGAAATACAACAAATTCTGTTGCAAAAGAAGTATGCAACTTCGAGCTATTGACCGATCTAATTTACGAGTTTTTATCCTTGTGTTGTGTTTTGAAGTTGTAATTTTTAATTTTTCTTTGATGGGTTTTTTGTGTTCTTGAAGATTCAACTTCACTGTTCTTGATGTTCTTAGCGTACTTGATTATCGAAAATACTCTTGGATGAGGACAATAAAGTGCAAATATATACACAGGGGTTTTATGGTCAAAAAAATTATTTCACCCACTTTTCTAACGGAACATAATAGAAGGGTGCTAAGTGTCCACGGAATATTCCGTTAAATGGGTGCAAACTGTCTTTTTCCAAAATACAGGATAGCTGGATGGAATTAAGCTTAAACTCAGGGGTGGTCAGTGTCTTTTACCCATAAATTAATTAAATAATGAAATTGGAATTTTAAGTTTTGAGACATTATAAAGTAGTTGGATAAAATTTGAGGGCTTATAATTGTAGTCTTCAAAAAAGTATTAAGTTGTGAAGAGGAAGGAGATAATTGTAGTTTAGAAAAGTTAAAACTAATTTAGTTCAAAATTGGGGAGGTAGTTGTAGTTGAGAAAAGAAAAGTAGTTAACTAAATCTTAGTTTGGGGGTTAAATATTGAGTTTGTGGAAACTATGGGGTTGTAGTTGTCTTTTATTCAAGTTAAAGGATGCAATTATTTTCACCCAATTCTTTTTCCACCCTCCACGTACACCTCCAGGAAAAACTCAACACTCCACTTGAATTTATCCTCCTCCCTCCACGTAAACCCCTCACATGGGAAGTTCATCCCCCCTTGCTTCTCATTTCTCCCATGTAACCCTCCTCAGAATGAAATTCATCCCCCTAATTCTTCCATACTCTTCCTATTTAACCTGACACCAACAACAACAAACATTACCATCACCATCATCAACCTTCCATCACCACCCACGGCAACACCACACCCACCACCATTCCTCTTGTTTTCTTCCAAGTCACAGCATGCTCACTCTCTCCACCTCCCTCAACCTCTCTAGAGCCACTCAGACGCAGCCAAGGTCACCGAAGTAACCGGCGAGGAACTCCTTCGCGACCACCATCGACGACAAACTTGAACGGCCTCGTTTCTCGACCGTTTTTCACGGTTTTTGGCTTGGGTAAACTCTAAATCACCTAATTTCACGTTTTAGTTAATCAATATCATAACTTGAGGCTTGAATCCACGTTTAGATTGAACAATTTGATAGTTCATGTCAGGGGGTGAAAGTGTCTTTTTCATAAACTAGGTGTAAGGGGAAAAATGTTGTTTCAAAAACTTTGGGTGGTTAAAGTGTCTTTTACACAAATTTGGTGTAAGACACATGGGGGGAGCTATTGTCCTTGTTGGAAACTTTTGGGGGATATATTGTCTTTTAATTAATATGGCTTGTGAGTGGAGGGGGTGCATGTTGTCTTTAAGCATAACTAAAAGGGTTTTGCATATGACTTTTACCAAAACTCATGTTAACTAGTAAAGTGTCATTACATTAAACTTGGGTGTGGTTCATGCATGATATGAAACTTTGGGGGGAATGTTTTGCCTTTTAAGAAAATTCTAAGCTATTAGTAAGAGGGGCTAAAGTGATGATACAAAAACTTTGGGGGAGCTAGGTGTATTTTATCTAAGGGCATGAATGTGTCATCTTCATTTAACTAAAAAGTATGTGGGGGTGCTGAATGTATTTTCTCAAAATATAGGGGGAGGTAAGTGTCTTTTACTATCAGTTAAACTGACTAAAAAATATAAAATCGCAGTTTTTGTTTCTGAATTGTTTAAAAATGTTTCTTTACTAATTATAATCACTTATTTACTTAATATAAGTCTCCTAAATATTTTTATTGAATACGAATGTATAAGTTACATACAATTTTATGACTAGGTAAACGAGTTTCTTTGCTAAATCACCTAGCCAATCAACTTGTACAAGATGAATTGTTCTTAGTTAAGATAACATAATTGAGGTACAAGTGAGTTGAGAAATAAATCGAGGGCATGAATTGCATATAGGACATAACGACAATTATTGTATAAATGAGCTAAGTGTTGATAAGGATTAATTGCGTATTTGTAGACACTCAGTTCATAGGCGACAAGTTTGTTGAGGACGAGAACGTATACTAGGACTCCTCTTGTCGCGCTACTTGCTACAGGTAAGTTCATATGTGCAATACTTTAAACTTTCAAAATGTGATTTTGTGTGCGTAATTGATATGATTTGTCATAACTTGTGATACTTGGAAATTGGCCAAATATTTATGAAGTATGCTTTGAGAATCCTTCTTTTGAATATCCCGGTTTGAAGTTATGAAGTATTGAAAGTTGAATGACAATATTGTGGGGTGACAATTCGGAAATAAATGATAATATTTCTATTTGACGGTCTTGAACCGGGTGTGATTATTGAGAAATGCAAATAAATAAATGGACTATAATATAATTGGGACAATGCACAGAGGATGTGGAAATTACGGCTACGGCCGGGGGCGCCAGTAAGCGATCCCCTTTTTGTTATGGCTCCGGCCGGAGGCGCCAATAAGCGATCCTCCTTTATATTTATGGCTACGGACGGGGGCGCCATTAAGAGATCCCCGTTTTTGTTATGCCTCCGGCCAGAGGCGCCAGTAAGCGATCCTCCTTTATATTTATGGCTACGGCCGGAGTCGCCAGGAACGATCCTCCTTTATATTTATGGCTACGGCCGAGAGCTCCAGTAAGCGATCTCCCTTTTTGTTATGAAACTATGGAGTACTACTTATACCTGTGCGGGTTACAACAGTATAGGGGTGTCGACACTTAAGGTCTCATAGACGTGTTTATGAGCGGGGATTTGACGTATGGGCATCCCACAACGCTCGGGTGAATTGGGATCTTAGATATCCCAAGAGACACACTATGGTGGTATATATATATTGCATCATAACCTCTCTTAGGCATTTGACACCCGCGGGGCAACACTATGCCAGCTGAACTAAGCATAAGAGTTGAGATTGATTAGTACTTGACAGCTCATTTGGATTCCCGTAAAAATCATGTGAATTATATTTAACTTTTTGTGCCAAAACTCGTTTTACATATTGCAGTATGGTCTTACTCAGTTTTTACTGATTAAATATTTTTCTGTGGTCGGCTTGTGCTATTTCGAAACCCGCAGGTTATGAGTAAGGTGGGAGACGCTCACGACGCCGATGTCTAGGATATTAAGCTACTCAATAATTCACCTAGATTTTTTCATTTTTTTTAAATTAATGTAACTATTTCTTCCAGACAATGTCACTGGTTTATCTTGAATGTGTAATAATTATATTTGGATATTCGATGGTTGTACTAACTGTGAACCGGCGATCCTGATCCGTTCCCAATGAGGCTCATCACCTCGGGCGGAGACATCTCCCCAAACATGCGGTTCGGCCGGCCGTGTGGTTTGGTGGGGTGTTGCAAGGTGATTCATCCTCTTCAATTAAATTTTCTGTCTGGGAGATTGAGTAGTGATAATGTGATGTTAGCTCAAGAAATGATGCATTGTATGCATCATAGAAAGACCAAGAAATGAGCTATGATCAAAATTGACCTGGCCAAGGCTTATCACAAGGTCGGGTGGTCCACTCCAGAGCACATTCTAGGCTGCATCGTTCTTCCTCCTAACTGGATTACTCTGATCATGGACTCTGTTTCTACCACTTCTTATAAAGTGATTTGGAATGGAGAGCAGCTTGGTGAGTTTTTTCCTCAGAGGGGTCTTAGGCAAGGTGATCCTTTATCACCCTACCTATTTATTCTTGTTTTGGAATTCCGGGCTCAAAGGATACAGATTGTTGTGGATCAGGGATTGTGGAAGGGTATTAAAATTGGGAGAGGTGGTGTTGCCATTACACATCTTTGTTTATTTATTTTTTTGCAAGATGACCTGCTATTATTTGGTGAGGCCACCACTCAACAGATTGAAACTATTAAAAGTGTCTTGGAATATTTCTGTTTGGATACTGGTCAGGCTATTAGCCTGGAGAATTCTAAGCTTTATGTGGCTCCTTGTGTGAACAGGGTGGTTCCTAGAGGTCTCAGTGAGTTGTTGGATATTGGCCTCACTACAGATTTATGCTTACAGTTAGGTGTTCCCCTTATCCATAATAAATACTTTCCAATTTGTTGTGGATAAAGTGCAAAGAGAGCTTGCTGGTTGGAAGCCTCATCAACTCTCTTTGGCTGGCAGATCTGTTTTAATTAGTACTGCTCTTCAGGCTCTTCCTACGTATGTTATGCAATCCACTCTTTTTCATAAGTCCATCATCAATGAGGTGGATAAAATCTGCAAGAATTTCTTGTGGGGTAGTACTGAGTCTCATTCTAAACTGCCCCTTATTGGTTGGGATACAGTTACTACTGGTAAGGACAAAGGGGGCTTGGGATTCAAGAAGCTGGATTTATTTAATAAAGCTCTTATTGTTAAAGCTGGATGGAGACTTATTTCTTCTGATTCTTCTATTTGGGTCCAAGAGATGAGAAAGAGGTATGTCTCTCCTATTGCTTCTAATGCTTGCAACCCTTCTCATTATAGGGTTAAGAAGCACATACTAAAGAGCATGAAAGAAGCTAGCAGAGGTTTTGGTAAGCTTGTTGTTTTTGGCACTTCCACTCTTTTTCGGGTGGACAAATGGTTGGGGATTTCTGACTTATGAATGTGGCTACTGGTACCCTTACTGATGAATATCTGCTTTGTAATGTGGCTTCTTATTGGCATTCTGACTCTGGTTGGCATCTTTTGTCTCTCTCTGCTCTGTTGCCTTCAGTGTTTATTGAATTATTGAACACTGTCACTTTAAAAGATGAGCAGATGGGTAAGGATGAAGTTGTTTGGAGGGGGTCTGATTCTGGTAAAGTTTCAGTGGCCAGTGCGTACAAAGTACTTAATGATTCTGCTTCTTTTGGTAGTTTTGATCCTTGTTGGAAGAAGATTTAGAAAGTCCTAGTTACCAAAGATGGAAGTCTCTTCTTTGGTTAATTAGACATGAAAAATTGACTACTCACGAGTTAAAAAGAAGAAGATGCATTATTCATTGTTATGATTGCCTCTTTGTCATTCCTCTATTTAGACTACTCTGCATGCTCTAAGAGATTGTATTTGGATGAATACTATTTGGAAGAATTTAGTTAAGTCTAACTATTGGGATGAGTTTAATCTCAGTATTTCTAACTGGGTTGATAGAAATTTTTCAAAGAACTCGGGTAAGGCTGTTGACCTTGATTGGAATTTGGTCTTTCTAGCTACTCTTAGCTATGGATGGATGTGACATAATTTTAGAATTCATAAACCTGAATTCAATATCCCCACTATTCCTCATGAATTAATTTTAGCTCAAGTTAGGAGGTTGAAGAAAGAAGTGAAGATTTTTCCTTATGGTATTACTCCTCTTCCTATTCTTGTTAAATGAAGTGCTCCTCTTTTGGGTTCTTTGAAGTTGAATGTTGATTGTAGCTTCAACACTTCCAATAATTCCATGTCTATTGAAGCTGTTTGTAGAGCTCATGATGGGTCTTGGATGTGGGGCATGCAAAGGAGAATTAATGTGGTTTCTATTATTCATGGAGAGATGTGGGCTATCCTGGATGGATTATCTAGTGTTCTGGATCTCAACCAGTTTACAATTTTAGTGGAGTCTGACTCTTTGACTGCTGTTGAGCTAGTTCAGAATGGTAATGAGATGCATCAATTTTGGAATTTGATCAGCAAAATGAGGGAGCTGCTTATCGCGGTGGATGGCTCCTTGGCGCATGTTTGGATAGAATGCAACTCTGTTGCTGACCTTCTGGCTAGGAGTTGTGCTAGTTTGAATTTTGATAAGTTGTTGTTGTTTTCTCCTCCTAATCAGTACAAAAATCTCCTTATGTTGGATAATGTAGGTGCTGGTACTGTTAGGATGGTTGCCAATGTTTTTGCATCCTTGTTTTACCCAAAAAAAAAATGCATCTTAACAAGCTTGTGATGCTCTACTTGAAATGCAAGTGTCACTTCTTATTGAAAAAAAAATGATTTAGTAAAGTAAAAGTGGTAAAAAAACCTAGCTTCTTAATACATTTTTTTTGCGGCACGAAGAAAGAGTAGAAACAGAGGGAGTACATTTTTGCAAAAGGCTCGAATATAAAGACATGAAACTTGCTCGGTTGGAGATGCATTTCATCTTTATCTTTTTTTTGGCCAAGAAGTGAATGAAAGTGAAAATTTCAGTTGGAGATGCTCTTAACCGCTATTTTCCTCAAAATTTATGAAGCACCATCATACCCTACACACTCTCTCTCTCTCTCTCATCACTTTCCTCCCGTTGTAAGTGTTCCATCATCGAGCAAGGGGTGAATTCAATCCCCATGAAAATGCCATCTTCGGCTCCAACAGGTCCGTTGCCTCTACGCCGCTCTTCACTTGTATTCTTCCTCGAATTGTTCTTCCTAATCACTCATCATAAGTACACAATTGATTCAATTCTAGGCTTCAAATGTATGTCTAACTGTCTATATATGAGTTTTAAGTTGGTAACAGAGGTCCAAACATCTGGAGCTCAACTAAAAGAGACGCTTGAACCCAATTTCGTCAAGTTATTGACGCTTGAATTCACCTCATTTTTATATGAAGATCTCTAGGTTCCCACTAAAATAGGAAATCATGATCAGCCAATTCATTGACACCAAAAAAAGAGATGTAGTACAAGTGTAGAAGATCATGAGGAGAGTCAGGATTTCGGAATTATTGGTGTTGAGATTCAAAGAAGCACACAAATCATGCAGAGTGGAAGGTGTAGAGACAGAGGGAGACTGTTTCTCATAAGTGTTGTAACTGTGTGAGGGTAGATTTGGAAGGAACAAAACTAAGTGCTCTGTAAGAAGGATCAATATCCTAAAGTATATCAACTTTTCAACCATAGACAATAGTAAATCATAAGAATCAATACCATAAAAGTTGAGACATATCTACATACTATTAGATATTGGGCTTTTACTGTTCCAAAATGTAGATGTGGAATGATATATGCCCTTGGATTTGGAAAAGATCAATGGTGAGAAATTGAATCCCTAACTCATTTGTGAATGATGTATTGCCAGTTAACAAGACAGTGGGTTGACAAGACAGTGGCCTTGGGCCACGGGCTAATTTAGTAGTATAATATATAATTTAATCCCCCAACATGATGGGAGGGGACGTAAAGTGAGTGCAGCAACAACAGTCCCAAAATTATAGAGAATTAACTCAGCCAGCCTAGAGAGTGTAATTATTCATCTTGTTAAGAAGAAACTGATTAGTAGAGTAACATCATCATACATCAAGAAACAAACTTACTATGATTCCCAAGGCAGGGGCGAAGGCGGCCGAGCATGATTTCTTTCCTCCTGCACAGCTCTGTGTCATGGGTAGCGTTTATTTACTTGATATATTTTTTGGTTTATGGCTTTGGGCTAGCCCATGACATCCTTTTCCACTTAGAGTTAGGTTACTTTGGGCTTAGGAATTGTCCTTGTAATACCCCATATTTTTGTTAAGTTATTTTGATAATTACATAAATTATAAGAGTTGTTTTGGTAATTACAGTATGTTGAAGCGGTGTTAAATTAATTTTTATTTTATTAACTGTTTAACCAAGTTCCTATTTTATTTTAAATGTAATTCAAAACTTCTATCTATTTATTTCAATGGAATTTTCTAAATTTATTTTTATTCATTCTTCATTTATATATATATATATATATATATATATATATGCTTTTCAATTACTATTTTAGTTTAGTTCTAACCATTCATCCTCTATTTAATTTGCATATAATTTGTATTTGAATATATTAATATAAGTTCTCTAAACTTACTAGTTCATTATTTTCTATTATAAATATTAACCATTTTATTTATTTTACACCTTAATCTCTAAATCAT
The DNA here is from genome assembly GCA_023055425.1 of Linanthus parryae. Lineage (NCBI taxonomy): Eukaryota > Viridiplantae > Streptophyta > Magnoliopsida > Ericales > Polemoniaceae > Linanthus > Linanthus parryae. Next base: position 134,067,422 of record JALGPY010000001.1, read on the forward strand.
ACAACCAATTTGGTGCTTCTAAATCACCTAAACAAATACCTTCTTGTCATCATGCACTTTGGTACTCCCAAAGAACCCAACCAAAAATAATCCTACTCGTAACCCCTTTTCTTCCATGAATGTGTTTATTTATTTCTCCATCAATAACCCCTCTTTTCCTATGAATGTCTCCATTAAACACTCCCCATTACTCCTCCATAAATCCTCCATCTATAACTCCCCCACATCACACCTATATAAACCCACACATCCCTCCATTCTTCCTCACTCAACTTCATAGATTCTTACTAACTCTCTCTTGTTCTCCATCACCAATCGGAAGCCGCTGTCGTTTCCCAAGGAGGTCGATGGAAACAGAATGACCCAGGCCGACTCAGCATCTCTGGTGCTCTGTCTCTCCCTCTCCTCTTCTAGGAGTTTCTCTGCTGCCCCAAAGTCTCCGTCTAGCACAAACCACCACCAAATGCATTAGCTGCGACAACATTCTCTCCATCGCCGCCACCATCTTCGTTATTTTTGGCATTTTAATTCCAAGTTTATAGGCGGTTAGTTCGTGGAGGACCTGTAGTACGAGTGGTAGGACGTTCCTCTTGCTGGTGTGCGCCGCGCTGTTTATTTCGGTAAGTTCATATGTACAATTCCTTGAAGTATCAAAATGTGGTTTTCAGTGTGAGTCTCTTCAATTTCTCTATAACTTTTTGATACTGGTGTGATTATAAAAATATTTGTGAAGCATGTTTTGGAAAAATTTATTTTTTATACACGAGGTTCGAAATAAACGGTTATTAAATGTGAATAATAATGAACTATAATGGGATTAGGGTGCTGTACAGAGGATGTGTGTGGAGGCTACGGCCGGAGGCGCGTGTGAGTCGAACCTCCTCGGGTGCTAATCCTTATGAGATTACATACCCGACCCCTGTGGTTTATCGATATACACCGAGGTGTTGAGGTCTTGGGGTTATTTTATTGTGAAAGCTATAGAGTAATACCTATGCATGTGTGGGTCACAACTGTATAGGGGTGTCGACACTTAAGGTCTTTTAGCTATGTGGTTTGAGCGAGGTTGCGACAAGTTTCCTCGGACGCTCAGGGTGAATTGGGGCTGTGTTTCCCACGACGTGCCCTTATTTATATATTGTTGCATCGTGACCTCTCTGAATACATTGTACCTGCTGGAGGCCTTATGTTACCCCAACCAAACTAATATCATAATCATGTGTGTTACTTAATTTTTGTTCCAAAACTTCTGTTTACTTATTGTAGTATGTACTTACTCAGTTTCTCTGACATAAATTTTTCTGCGGTCGGCTTGTGCTATTTGAAAACCCGAAGGTTATCAGTACAGGAGGGGGAACGCTCACGACATTGCTGCGTAGGGATACTTGCTGTTTAGAACATCACCTAGTACTTTTCATCATATGAATAAATGTATTTCTTTTTTTTTTGAAATACTTGTACTGGTAAATTATAATAAAAGTTGTTTTGGAATTCGTGGGTCGTATTAACTGTGAACTGGAGATCCTGATCCGTTCCCAATGAGGTTCATCACTTCGGGCGGAGGCATCCCAAATTTCGGGGTGTTTCAGTTGGTATCAGAGCCGACGGTTCTAGGTTAGTGCGACCTTCAATTTTCTACTAAATGAAGATAAAAATTAATTTGAAACGCTTTTTAAAATTAAAATTGACATAGGACAACTAAAACTGGTAATAAAATGATTAAATCGGGGGGCTGCTGGGTAGCATAGTCCTTGTTTTCTATTGTCTCTTATCTTTCTCACTATGCTTATGTGGAAGTTGCTACTGACTGATAAATGTCTTTTGTTATGTGGTATTTCAGCTCATTTCATGCCTAGTTATATTTATTGTGGTTATGTTACTAGATGTATGTGATACTTGCTATCTGATTATTTTATTTTACCTTCCGTCGAGCCCATGAGCCACTCCCGTGATATTTATAACCTTCTTGAAACTTTTCTTGCTTGACTACCAAAAGACATCATACAGAGTGCTTGCCATGTCAATAGCCCGTATGTTGATCACATTCTTCAGCCATTAGTTCTCTGTTCCTGGATCGCATTGAGTTCGCATTCCATTATATTATTTTGCTTCGAGAGAACTTGTTTTAAGCTTCGGGGACGAAGCTTGATTTTAAGGGGGATGTAATGTAATACCCCATATTTTTGTTAAGTTATTTTGATAATTACACAAAATTATACGAGTTGTTTTGGTAATTACAGTATGTTGAAGCGGTGTTAAATTAATTTTTTATTTTATTTAATGTTTAACCAAGTTCCTATTTTATTATAAATATAATTCAAAACTTCTATCTATTTATCTCCATTTTTATTTCAATGGAATTTCCAAAATTTATTTGTATTCATTCTTCATTTATATATATATATATATATATATATGCTTTTCAATTACTATTTTAGTTTAGTTCTAACCATTCATCCTCTATTTTAGTTGCATATAATTTATATTTGAATATATTAATATAAGTTCTCTAAACTTACTAGTTCATTATTTTCTATTATAAATATTAACCATTTTATTTATTTTACACCTTAATCTCTAAATCATACAACCAATTTGGTGCTCATAAATCACTTAAACAATACCTTCTTGTCATCATGCACTTTGGTACTCCCAAAGAACCCAACCAAAAATAATCCTACTTGTAACCCCTTTTCTCCCATGAATGTGTTTATTTATTTCTCCATTCATAACCCCCTCTTCTCCAATGAATGTCTCCATTAAACACTCTCCATTACTCCTCCATAAATCCTCCATCTATAACTCCCCCACACCACACCTATATAAACCCACACATCCCTCCATTCTTCCTCACTCAACTTCATAGATTCTTACTAACTCTCTCTTGTTCTCCATCACCAACCGGTAGCCGCTGTCGTTTCCCAAGGAGGTCGATGGAACCAGAATGACCCAGGCCGACTCAGCATCTATGGTGCTCTGTCTCTCCCTCTCCTCTTCTAGGAGTTTCTTCGCTGCCCCAGAGTCTCCGTCTAGCACAAACCACCAGCAAAGGCATTAGCTGCGACAACGTTCTCTCCATCGCCGCCACCATCTTCGTTATTTTCGTCATTTCAATTCCAAGTTTGTAGGCGGTTAGTTCGTGGAGGTCCTGTAGTACGAGTGGTAGGACGTTCCTCTTGCAGGTGTGCGCCGCTCTGTCTATTTCGGTAAGTTCATATGTACAATGCCTTGAAATATCAAAATGTGGTTTTTAGTATGAGTCTCCTTAATTTCTCTATAACTTTTGATACTGGTGTGATTAAAAAAAATTGTGAAGCATGTTTTGGAAAAATTTATTTTTTATACACGAGGTTCGAAATAACGGTTATTAAATGTGAATAATAATGAACTATAATGGGATTAGAGCGATGTACAGAGGATGTGTGTGGAGGCTACGGCCGGAGGCGCGTGTGAGTCGAACTTCCTCGGGTGCTAATCCTTATGAGATTACATACCTGGCCCTGCGGTTTATCGATATACACCGAGGTGTTGAGGTCCCGGGGTTATTTTATCGTGAAAGCTATAGAGTAATACCTATGCATGTGTGGGTCACAAATATAGGGGTGTCGACACTTAAGGTCTTTTAGCTATGTGGTTTGAGCGGGGTTGCGACAAGTTTCCCTGAACGCTTAGGGTGAATTGGGGTTGTGTTTCCCAAGACGTACCTTATTTATATATTGTTGCATCGTGACCTCTCTGAATACATCGTACCTGCTGGAGTTCTTATGTTGCCCCAGCCAAACTAATATTACAGGATACTTCTCATAATCATGTGTGTTACTTAATTTTTGTGCCAAAACTCCTGTTTACTTATTGCAGTATGTACTTACTCAGTTTCTCTGACATAAATTTTTCTGCGGTCGGCTTGTGCTATTTGAGAACCCGCAGGTTATCAGTAGAGGTGGGGGAACGCTCACGACATTGCTGCTTAGGGATCTTTGCTGCTTAGAACATCACATAGTACTTTTCATCATATGAATAAATGTATTTCTTTTTTTTTGAAATACTTGTACCGGTTTCCCTTTTGAAATTATAATAAAAGTTGTTTCGGAATTCGTGGGTCGTATCAACTGTGAACCGGAGATCTTAATCCGTTCCCAATGAGGTTCATCACCTCGGGCGGAGGCATCCCAAATTTTGGGGGTGTTTCATTCCTAGCCCTGTTAGCCTACTAGTTAGTCCCTTTTCTAGAAGCTTCTCACATTGTAAGGAAGAATAAGTGAGTAGGAAGCTCTAGAACAGTCCTTGTATATATCTTAGCCATTAGGCGCAAAAATATTGTAGGGGTTAGATCTTTACCGTTGAATTAGAAGATCTATAGATCCTTCCATGGGGAAGGCCTTGATAAATAGGGAGGATCTCATATTTGCTCCAACCCATCGTACAAGCTGTAAGCTCTCTAACGCAATACAAGTCCATTTCCTTCATACTCTTGTTTGGTTGTTCTCATTCTTCCGCTAACGTTTGGTTTTGGGAAGGCTGACTTAGTGCTTGGAGATGGAATTGAAAGCCACTAAGTACCAACAAGTGTAGAAGATCACGAGGAGAGTCAGGATTTCGGAATAATTGGTGTTGAAATTCAAAGAAGCACACAAATCATGCAGAGTGGAAGGTGTAGAGACAGAGGGAGACTGTTGCTCAAAAGTGCTGTGACTGTGTGAGGGTAGATTTGGAAGGAACAAAACTAAGTGCTCTGTAAGAAGGATCAGTATCCCAAAGTATATCAACTTTTCAACCATAAACAATTGTAAATCATAAGAATCAATACCATAAAAGTTGAGACATATCTGTATACTATTAGATATTGGGCTTTGACTGTTTCAAAATGTAGATGTGGAATGATATATGCCCTTGGATTTGGAAAAGATCAATGGTAAGAAATTGAATCCCGAACTCATTTGTGAATGATGTATTGTCAGTTGACAAGACAGTGGGTTGACAAGACAGTGGCCTTAGGTTGAAAGCCACTAAGTGCCACACGGGAAGGTTGAAGAAAGCAACCTGTGACATCTGACAAAATTACGGGCAATTTGCTCAGATTGTGGCGGACCCGTGGTTCTTTGATGGTTCACCTGATTCACCATCTTTATGTGGAAACTTCGAAGCACATTGGAATCACTCTCAACTTTGAAAGACTCGAGCCTCGGCGCAGCAGCAATACCAGAAAACTGGATGCTCCTCTTACAAAGAGACGCCATTAAATTAACCACCAATTACCATGCATTAATGATCAAAAGAGTACTACTAGTAGTCTTGTTAATTAAGGACTACCATAGAGAAGCAGTAATTAATTACCCTTGTGGACAGTAATGAACCATCTGTTTGTAGACCCATCTGGTAACATAACTTGGCACAAGTTTTCCTAGCCCAGGGAAGAGGTACGAGATTTATAAAAGAAACTTTTCAAGATTAAAAGTCGAAGCAGAACAACACATGTACTTCTATCAAAATACCATGTTACTACTATAAGAAATTGATTTTGATTGGGTTTTTCAGGGTTTTGGCTACACACCACAAAACCAAAGCATTTCCCCCAAAAATCAACCACGAACAACAACAATACCAGTGAAAACAAAAACATTTTTTCCGAAAATCAACCATCAAGAACAATACTTAGAAATAAAACTTGAACTAGAATATTGAGAAATAAGAATACACACAAAACTGTTGCATACCGGACGATCCGATGGTACAACAGGTAGGAACTCAGGAGCAAGTAGAGGTTGAGCACCAGTGGCGCCAGCCTGAGCTCTGGCGTGAGCATCCTCGATGGCAACGTCCGCGAGAGCTTTTTTTAGAGACAGCGTCTGCGGATATTGGGAGGCAGAAAGGGGGATTATTTATAGCTAAAATGGTCATTTATTCTAAGGTCCGTATTATTTATGGTAAAATACGCTTTCACCCTCTCAGTTTTGACATAAGTACACTTTCACCCCTTCTCATTGCCAAAACGTCAAGATACGTGATAGTGGCAGTTGTTGACCCGAAACCACAAATAAATGCCAATACTTCTTAAGCCCTAAAATTTAGTAACAAAATCCAAATAAAATCTAAGAGCACATCTTACAAAATTTCAAAACCATCTTCGATTTAGACTCCAGTCCCTACAAATCTTCATCACATGTCGGCATCTGAAATACAACAATTACAAAAATACATAAAAAAAACATTCAATAAAGATGACAATCCCCACAAACACATTACTGCCGTCAGAAAAACAGCTACACAACCAGAAAAACGATCCCCTAAACCTCAACACAATGACGCAGTTTTGAGCAGCGTGTTAGGAATGTTCTTATAAACTAGAGCATCTCTAAACTAGGCATACATTTTTGTTCGCTAAATTGCATTGGTGGTACTCATAGTTTGGTTTTTATGTGGAATTGATACTCATTGTTTCAAATTGTAGCATCCACGATACTCATACTTTCAATTTGTTGCAAGGGGCGGTACCCACCGTTAACTTTTCATCCGTATGTCGGATGGAAATATGTAAAAAGACTAGTGCGCCCCTACTTCTCACCCTACAATTTTGTAAATAGTTTTATATAGCCTATAGAATTTATTTCTTTATCTACACATATATATATATATTTATATATGTAAAAAAATATATTTGTCATAGTAATAATAAAATTTTCATTATTTTTACTCAGAAATCTAAATTTCATAAAATATTAATTGTATAAAGTTTTATAATTTATTGTCACAATAATATTTTATAAATTTACTATAATTTTTTTCATTAAAATAGATATTTATCGTGATAACTTGTAGTACTTTTTAGTAAAAATATGTAATACTTTATATTTAATAATTATTCAATGCATACTCCTAGTTCGTCGAAACTATTACATTGCAACATCCAATTCTTAAACTCACTGATTGCATCCTCCTATTTGCAAAAAAACATGTCAATGTCAAACTGGGAACAAAATTTTATCACCAAATTCGAAGTCGACGAAGGGATTTTCATGAAGTGCACATTGTCTATGATACAAAAAGCATCACGTTGTGTGAGAGAATACCCTCCAAGTACGTTAGTTTTCTAATAAAATTCTTTTACCAGTTCGACATTGACGAATATTGTGCAAACGGGGGATGCAGTAAACTGATTTTAGAATAGGGGTTGCAATGTGATAGTTTTGACATGTTGGGGGTATGTATTAAGTAATTAACCCTTTTATTAATGACATGTTTCCTATTTACATCACTTTATGTTCAATTTTTTTGTAAGAATTTTTGTTCACATAGACGTAATTAGTGGCGGAGGCATGATTCTGATTAAGCAGGAGTCAATTTAATTTATGCATGTATATTGTAAGATGATTCAAGTCAATAGTTTGAGATTTAAAGTCCCAAAAAGCGCAAATTTGGATATTTGGTAGGACCAAAATGTAATATTTGTATTAGAATATGTCAAATTACATGGGTTATAGGGGGAAATTTCTGGACCTGAGAAAGGCAGCGGCCCCCGCCCGCCACCCCTTAGGTCCCCCACAGCCTCCGAAGGCTTAATAAGTTAATTTGATACTTCTTGTTTTTCCATGCAGCCAGGGGCAGAGTTATTTAAAGACAAGAGGTGACAATTTCCATCCCCAACTTTTTAAAACTCTATTAACACCCTTCTAATTATAATTATTTTACACTAAGACCTTTATAAAATTACGTATATGTTTAGGCTGGAATGAAAATTTTCCATCACATCCTAATATTGTCCATGCTGGTTCGATTTTCTGACTCCGCCGTTGCATGCGGCACCAGGGAAATGAAACTTCTTTTGTGTTTTTCTCATGTAGGATATGGGACCTCGACAAATCAGATACAACGGCCTAATTGGAGAGATGAGATATATGACAATCTCTATAGAGAAACGAGATATATGACCATCCTTGAGGAAACTTTGTTGTCTGATGAGGTCAACGACGCAGTGTTCTTATGAGTCTTTGCAGTTCTTGGCAACAATATGGTTGACTCTCGAAGGAATATTGTCGTAAACAGTATGCTGGCATGAAACAATTTATGGTGGAGGACGAGGAGAATCCTCTTCCAGCAACAAAGCAGTGTACGTACATCAGCGATGTGATTTTGTTATTTCCTTGTTGGCTATCGCTTCTTATCACATACTACTTAATGAAGGACGCAGTTGAAAAAATATAGTATTAGAGGGGTGTAGTAGTAGTTAGCGGATAATTTGGGGATGTACTTGCATACTTGTGCCCTCATGTGGCTACGCCACTGTCCGTTAGCAAATCACGTTAAATTGTCTCTCGTTCTTGATTTTGTTTCATCGTTCTAGCTCGAAACCGTCGTGTTATAACAAAACACAATCTGTACTTGGGCGTTTTCATGTACATTAAGTTTTCGAGTGACCATGTACATTAAGTTTTAATTATTACTATTTGACTAATATAGTTCTTATATTGTTTTCGTTATATATTCTTGCCAATATTTGTATATTTCGATGAAAAATTTACTATTGCATATTATTACATATAATAAATTGGTCTCCGCGGTCAACTATCCTGCGTCCGCCACTTTACCAGGGTTGTTCACTTGTGAACGATAACGGGCTGTTTTGTGGAGATTGAGACAGGCAACCTTGTCAACCAATTGGCGAGGTCGATCTGCATCACACCTTTCTTCTGTTTACGTCCAGATAGTAACTAAATAGAAATTGGGTTTATGAACCAAAGAAGAAGGCCCAAAACCAAAAATAATTCAGGTTTATGAGGTCCAAAAGAAAAGGTCCAAAGAAAATTGGGGTTCAATTGGGTTTTATAAGGTCCAAAGAATAAGGCCCAAGGTCCAAAGAATAAGGCCCAAAACCAAATATAAATTGGGTTTATACGGTCCAGCAGAGAAAGGCCCATAAAAAATTGGGTTTAAGATCCACCGAAGTGGAAAGCCTTAACCGGATGTGTCTGTAACAAGAAAGCCCGAAAGCTGTTCCCGTCCCTGTCGGGGGAGATGCCAACCATCTCTCCTTTTTAACGAACACGCCATCATAGAGATACTTGTACATAAAAATAGTGTAACATATTGTTCTGAACAACCGATGTGGGACTAAAATTACAACCAACCACATGTGACCATCACTTCGGTTGCAACAGCAGCGAAGATTGAATCTCTTTATCATTCCGGGTTCACATACTTTCATATTCTTTGCATCGGAATACCTCGGTGTTCTTTACATCATGAAGAGGGAGTTACGAAAATTTTCCCCGGTATTATGAGAACAATTCTCCGAACAAGTTACGGCTATCGGAGAACTCTTAATCCGAAAAAGATCAAGAAAAACAAGCTCCTTCGAGGTCACTGTTGTATGTTTACCCACTTCGATTTGAAGTTGTTCGACGACCAACTGTACCCACCACATGGAATACAGAGTCTTTATGTCACGAACAAGAAGAAAAAAACTAACCGCACGTTCACTTGTCACGAAACAACCTCTTTTTCAATCAATGATGATTTCAATAATGTCAAAAACTATTTCTCCATGAAAATAATAGCCCAATGCCTCCAAAATGCAGTGTGTGCAATTCACAAAGTTCCGAAAAACAGCACTAGCCGCAAATCACGGATTCACATCTGATTGGCAGAAACAATTATGCATTTTTTCATTCATTATTCAGATATGTAGCAGAAATACTTTACAAGAAATTACATAGAGAACACTGAGATGTTGCTAACGGCCAGCTGCTGCTTATTATTCATTCATTTGACTTCCAATGCTGCTGGGGTGGTAGAGGAACGGGATCTAAGTTTGGCACTTCTCGATGCAGAATCTGAAGCACGAGGATGATGGTGATGATGAGTACCGGAAGGTGATAAGCCTCTCTGTTCTTGGCTTCTGCGCTTCTTTTTCTCGCGAGTACTACTGTCTTCTGGTCTTATATGCTGGATCTTTGTCTCATTCACACCTTCTGGGAGGATGCAGTTGCAAAACAAACCTACAATACAAAATGAAAAAGGCATTCATATCTCAGAATTTGAGCTCCATGAAGCATATAGGTTGCGTTTGGATGATATTAAAATGCATGGTAGATTATTGTATAAAATCTGAATTTTCAGTCAAACCTCTCGAGCTAGAAAAAAAAATCTGAATTTTCAGTCGAATTCCACCAAAAAATCTGAAATTCAGCTAGAAATCTGGACTTCAGTTTATCAGAATTCCGGATTTTTTTGGGTAATTGGGGATTATTTGGGGGGTAATTCCGGATTTTTCTAGTGGTACTAGATTATTTGGGAGGAAATTTCGGATAAAAAGTAAGTTACGAATTTAACAAAAAATGTGCCAAAAATCTACAATAATCTATTGTATCCAAACACTCTAGATTGAATGAGCTTTTTAGCTAAACCGCTCACTTACTTAGCTCATCCAAACAGCCCCTAGCCTACATTTAGCAAAAATCCCATCAACAGTATTCACTTTTCATTTCTTGAAGAACCTCCACCCAATGGCAATGGACAACAGAGAAGAACATAAGATGGTTTCAAAAGAAATCATATGATCGAATATCGCATCCATAACACACAGGTTTAGATTATCCTACTAGAATAAATCAGCTTCATACAGATTAAGGAACCATCACATGCAAAACAGAAGCATGAATCTCATCACTAAAGAATAATGGAAGGAGGGGTTTGGTGGGGGGGGGGGGGGGGGTAGTGATTGAGATGGTCAATGATCTATTCACAAAAAATCAAAATCCATTCTTAGGCTGATTGATTAATACGAAAACCATATAAACTATATCGATAAAGTAAGAGAGAAAGAATCTGGAAAATGCATGATTACCAATGCGAGCTAGACGATTGACCCAACTAGGAATAGGCTTCCCTGTCAACCGGACACAGACGTCGTTGCAAAAATGGTTGCAGTTCCTAGTGATGAGATTGTAGGTGGTTCCTGAGTACTCCTCTGATAGATTCTTCATGAACAAGCTCACCTCTTTAGGACCCATATCAGTTCTTCCTATCAATATCGACTTTCTAAAAGTGAAGCTCGGGCACGATCTGGGTTCCACTTCAAACATCCCTGTTGATGGGTATTCATGCGCCCCAAACGAGTATTCAACCCCATGAACTGCCAACAAGAATCCCGCTATTAGATAGAGTTCTTCTTCTCTCCAGAAATCATGCATTCAACTAATGGAATCGGACTATGAACATCACCAGTTGATAACCACGAATAAGAATGCAAGTTTAAGGTTCTTCAGGAACTAGAACACAAGCAAATAAGCAATTTTGTTGTACTAAGAGCCTAAGACCCTCATCCAGTGAACTACCAAAACAAGGGGTTTTCAAGAAATCAGAAAATGTGCCATACAAGCGATTAATCGATTTAAGTACCCAAATTCCCAAATCAGGGATTTTTCAAGAAATCAAGAAAATGTACCACCCAAGTATAAGAACATCATCAGTTGAAGTACCCAAAATCCAAAATCAGGGTGTTTTCAAGAAATCAATAAGAAAGATACAAAAAGGAAATTGAATTTTACGAATATCACCATCATCATTAAACTACCCAAAATACACAGTCCAAGAACAGGGTTTTTCAAGAAACGAATAAAATATACCAAACAAGCAATTGTATTATACTAAAAGTCTAAGACCCTCATCCTTTGAACTACCAAACAAGGGTTTTTCACGAAATCGTAAAATGTATGGTACAAGGAGTTGAATTGTTTAAGAGCACAATCAGCTCAAGTACCCACAGTCCAAAATTAGGGGTTTTTTAAAAACCAAGAAAATGTACCCATACTAGCAATTGAATAGTATAAGAACACCATCAGTTGAAGTACCCACAATCCAAAATCAGCGGTTTTCCAAGAAACCCATTAAAATATGAAAAACGGAAATTGAATTGTACTAATACCACCATCATTTAAACTACCCAATATAGGAAATCCAAAATTCAGGATTTTTTCTCTCACGAAATCAAGAAATCGCACCATACAAACAATTGAATTGCAAAAGATACCCATCAGTTGAAGAGTGGAACTACCCAAATACATAGTCCAAGAACAGGGTTTTTTCAAGAAATGAATAAAATATACCAAGCAGGGCAATTTAATAGCACTAACATCATCATCATCATTTCAACAACCCAGAATCAGAAAATTAGATTCTTCAATAAAGAAAATAAAACCCATTACTAGGCCAGCAGGCAATTGAATTGCACTAACATCACCATTAATTCATAAGCCCAAAATCAAGAATTAGGGTTTTTTTAAGACATCATAGTATCATAGAAGCAATTAAGTTGGAATAAGAGGGGCATTAAAGGAAAGAAAGAAAAGAATGGAACCTTGGACACCGGAATGGTAGATACCGAGGCCGAACCAGTAAGCGTAGCCGTTGATGGGAGTGAGATCGTAGACGTTGAGATACACCGGAACTTTGCCCTTCGTCCTCTTCCTCGGCATCATTCTGCAAAGCATCGTTACCTGCGAAGAAGGGTTAAAAGGGTTTCGACGGAATTAAGGTTAGGGTTTGGGTGATATTATCCTCCGATTTTCTCTTGGGAAAATCAGAGGATTTTGAGGAGGAGCCAAATCGTTTGAAACTCGAAAGTTTGTTTTATTCCTCCTTCTTAAGAGCAACCAATCGTTTTTCGTAGTAATTACTTTGCTCATATTTTGGAATATTTGTTATTCTGTTTTGGTCCCTCCAACTTTTGACTGACTAGTCAATTAAGTCCAACCACCGTTTAGTTTCTTGGTCGTTTCGGCCTCTTCTAGTACACACTACGTTAAGAGATACGGTAAAAGACAAAAAACACGCTCAGACTATGGGAAAATACACTTTGGTCCCCTCATCTTTGGGAAAAGATAATTTGTTCCCCACTTCCCCTGCTAAAGGAAAATCAATGGACACATAGCACCCTTCTGTCATATTCCATCCAAAGAGTCACTTTTTAATAACCTTTTTTTTTTTTTTTTTTTTTTTTTTTTTTTTTTTTTTTACTGTTTTTCCCTTTAATCTTGATGTTCTTGGTGTTTTGGGGGTTTATATTCTTAATACTTTTGTATTCTTGGTGTTCTCCTCCACCAACACCAGTTGAACATGATTCAAAACCCTCCATCACAACCCACCATCAAACTCAAACTGAATCAAGAGCAATAAGATACAACACAATTTCCAGAAACTTGTTTTGTGCAAAGAAATCAAGAAAACGCCAAAAGAGTACTTATTCTTGGGCAAATCAATCTAGATTGCACAAGATGGAAAACCCACAAGACATCTCTCGTCGGTCTTATCAAGAAGCTTTGAATTTATCTCTGAATTTTTAATTCCCCATTCAACTCGATCGAGTCTTCTAAAATCGTATTGTGTTTAATTCCTAATTCCCTATCTACTAATTTCCCACTTCTGACCCACATATATCCTCTCTCCTTCACAGATCAGGGGACCAAAGTGTAGTTTACCCATAGCCTGAGGGTTGTTTTTGTCTTTTACCCTAAAAGATAATATAAAATTATATTCTCACCCCTTCAAGTTTCATGCAAAGACACTTTGACTGCTTTCAGTTTGGAAATGACACTTTCACCCTTTGTCTGCCGAATTCAGAAAACTTACACCCCTTAATTGTGACGCCATCAGTCTAGGGTGGAGGAGTCTAGGGTGGAGGTCGTCAGTGATAGTGGATTTTGCAATTAAGTTTTATGATGAAGTCTTTTACACCCTCAAGTTTGATGCTGGAACACTGCCACTCCTATTTGTCAAATCTTAAAATATTTACACTCCTTAATTGTGACATTGTTAGTCTTGGCGCAGTTATTCGTCACTAGAGTAGTTTTGTGGATAAATTCGCTCTCTCATACTACGATATGACAGTTTGGGATACAAGTGTCCTAAAGTTTGGAATACAAAAGGGGTGAAAGTGTCATTTCCCAAAAAAAGATGACAATGTCTTTGCATCAAACTTGAAGGGGTGAAAGTTTCTTTTACCCTAGGTTTTAACTCCGAAAGTATGAAATGGCACTATCGGATTTGTAAGTGTCATGAAATTTAGCAAATTGGAAAGAGATGAAAGTGGCATTTCTCACATTGGAAAGAGATGAAAGTGTCTTTGTGTCAAACGTGAGGGGTAAAAGTGTTACTTATATTATGTATGCAACTCTTCCTCGAAAAGTGGAAAACTAGGGAACAGAATACGGTACATATAGAAGTAAAGTGAAAAGATATTAAACTTTTCGAAAGTATGACAAAAGACTTCCGTTCTTAAGAAAGTATGACAAGAAAAACGGAAAAAACATATTGCTATATTGCTACGGCTAATAGAACTAGAGTTTGTATGGCTCATGGAGTCGCTAGAAACTCGCTTTGAGTTTGTGATATCATTGAGTAGTAGTCGTTGTAAGCAGGGGCGGATCCAGAATTTTATCTCAGTGGGGGCTAAATCTTTAAACAATAATATTTTGACAAATAAACCTAAGTAGTGGGATTTATTGCTTGATTTCAGTGGGGTTAAAACGGATTTAATAAACAAAATATAGGTAAAAATTTTAATTTCAAAGATTTGAATGGGGGCTATAGCCCCCACAATGCTTCACTTGGATCCGCCACTGGCTGTAAGGCAGTGTGTCTTAGTCGATATCTGTCGTTCTTGGATTATTACTATAATCTTGCTTCCTTTGTTCTGAATGAATCTACTCTTGTATCAAAAAAATAAAAATCAATTGTTACCCTAAAGTTCAGCATTATTACAGTAATCCCGCATAAAATTCAAACAAACCACACAAACACTTCTTATGTCGTCACAATGACAATAACTTTACATGTGCTAGTTCATTAAGGTTACCAGTTAGAATCTCCCCTCCTCCTTAGAATTAGAATATGTATGTAACTATGTATTGTTGGTGTATTTTTGTAAACATACAAAACTTACGTATTGCCTTCTGTCATTCAGAATGATCTCTAACAATTGTTGGTGTATGTTTGTAAACTAGTGTTTCAACCTATTATTCAATTAAGCAACAATAATTACTTGCTCACTTTTTCAAAATGTGAGAAATGGAGGATAGTATCTTCCAAAAACATCGCTTTATTAGCCTTGTTTTATCATCAAGAACATACTGTACAAAAAATAATAATAGAGGAAGAAAATAAATCAACGACAGAACAAGAAGCAAAAACTTATTCGTCTCCACTCCCAGAAAGAAGAGAAGAAAAAAGAGAAAAGATGCAGCATACAATAGTACAACTTTTCTGCTTCCCTCCCTTGTCTGACGAATCATATTCTCTTTTCTTTTCACTCAACAAATGAAAGGGAAAACATAATTCCCAGTCAAGTTGCAGAATGAAACTCTCTCTG
Source organism: Linanthus parryae (assembly GCA_023055425.1). Classification (NCBI taxonomy): domain Eukaryota; kingdom Viridiplantae; phylum Streptophyta; class Magnoliopsida; order Ericales; family Polemoniaceae; genus Linanthus; species Linanthus parryae. The sequence goes on from JALGPY010000001.1 coordinate 134,082,783, forward strand.
CCTTCAGACTTCGACAATAACTAGAATCCATGTCTATATAGGCCTCCTTCGCCACTCCACTAGAGGCTCGGCTAAGTCTTGCTCCCTTCGCCCGCCTATCGCTCATTCACTCGCCCATTAAGGGTAAAAGGGTAAAGCGCTCGACCCGACCGTATAAGGGGGCGAGCGTAGGGAGACCGCGACCAAAGGAAGAGGGGGCGTAAGTCCGTCGCCTAAAGGCCGAGGGGGCCACTCGACTAAAGGAAGAGCCCTTGAGGGCTTTAGCACTCCGTACCCTCGCGTAATCTTTGATTACTATAGATTAATATATAATCTTCGACCAATAACTTAAGTTCTTCGATTCCGAGGGTAGGTCAAGGGTCGGAACTACTCTCGTGTTTTATTCGAAGGGGCGAACGTTGTGAGACCTCAAGGGATCGGAATTATTCGAAGGGCAAGCCCTCTCGAACTATCGTTCGAAGGTATAAATAGCCCTTGATCTATCAGGGAGCAAAAAAGGGGCTTTGCTCGCCCTCTTTAGGTATGAAGAAAGAAATAAGGGTTGAAGTTTAGATCGCTCACAGTAGTTCTACCTATAGAAAGGATCATGAAAGAGGCGATCAGAATGGTACTCGAATTCATTTACGATTCCGAATTTCCAAACACATCGCACTTCCGCTCGGGTCGAGGCTGCCACTCTGCCCTAAGACGGATCAAAGAAGAGTGGGGAACCTCTCGCTGGTTTTTGAAATTTGACATCAGGAAGTGTTTTCACACCATCGACCGACATCGACTCATCTCAATCTTTAAGGAAGAGATCGACGATCCCAAGTTCTTTTACTCCATTCAGAAAATCTTTTCCGCTGGACAACTCGTAGGAGGTGAGAAGGGCCCTTACTCCGTTCCACACAGTGTACTACTATCGGCCCTACTAGGCAACATCTACCTACACAAGCTCGATAAGGAGATAGGGAGGATCCGACAGAAGTACGAAATACCGATTGTTCAGAGAATCAGATTGGTTCTATTAAGGACATGTCGTATTGATGACCAAGAAAACTCTGGAGAAGAAGCAAGCTTCAACGCTCCCCAAGACAACAGAGCCATCATTGTGGAGAGGGTAAAGAGCATCCAATGCAAAGCGGCCTTTCATTCCCTTTTTTCGTCGTGGCCCGCAAGCACCCCCCGGCTCAGGGGAGACCAGAAAAGGCCTTTCGTTTTCCCTCCTTCGTCGGCCCTTGCCGCCTTCCTTAAGAAGCCCTCGAGCCTCTTTAGCGCCGCCTTCCTCATAGAAGCAGCCGGGTTGACCCCTAAGGCCGAATTCTGTGGTAGAGAAGGCTGTAATAATAATTGGGCTATGAGACAATTAAGTATTGCAAAGGGCCCGCTGATAGAGCTGGGCGGGGAAAGGATACTAGTTATCAGGTCAGAGATAGGCCTGGTCCGTAAGCCCTTAAAAAGCCATTACTTAATAAGGATTTGTTACGCGCGATATGCCGACGACTTACTACTGGGAATCGTGGGTGCCGTAGAGCTTCTCATAGAAATACAAAAACGTATCGCCCACTTTCTACAATCCGGCCGTATTGGTGTAAGAGAAGATCAAAAAAATTCCCAATCAAAACGAAGTTGACGAAATGCCAACACCTATTTGCAAGGCGACACAACAGGAAGATTTTCTTTTATGTCCCTAGACCCTATTTTTTTCAATTAATAAATCAAAACGAGAAAGAAATTAGCAGAAGGAACCAACTAAGGAAATAGTGATAGCTTCTGCCGAGTTTTCCTACATTGTACTGACAAACATTGAAGTATATATACAAGCTGCCCTGTCAAGCAAGAGTAAAAAAGTGCACCAAAATGTCGAAGCTGGTAATCTTTGCGTTAATGCCTCCAAATGCCGATCACTGAAAAACTCATTGTCCCAAGAGTCATATGTGATTGAGAAATCACAGAACCACCATTAAAGCAGCTGTCTATCGCTTGCGTAAAAATGAAAGATAAAATGTATTGGAGAAATAGGTTTTTTGACTCAACTTTGGACCTGGTTTAAGAATAGCTCGCTTGAGAGCTCACTGTAACAAACACGTATTCTTAAACTAGGATAGTTGAGGATTAATTCAACACCCCACTCGTCAAAAACGTCAAGTGATAAATGAGAAATAAGCCATTGAAATTGGACATTTCACATTTCCGAAATGTACAAATGTCCCACATCGAATGAGAAGGAAGAGTTGGGATTGTATAACTATCCCAAGTTTTGGCTAATAAGGAAAGAACATGAGTAATTAAGGTCTCCAAGAATTTTTGGATGGCGTACGCATGCAACACTATTTTATGTGTGTTGTGTGGTCTTGCTCTCACTTTCTTTTTGCAACAAAACTACTCACACTACCTCATTAAGTACCTCATTAAGAGTCGGTTGCAGTCGTGCACCCTTCTGACAGTGAAAACCCAAAAGAAAAACCCATATTTACAATACAAACTTGGATCTAACAAAGATCCCAAAAGATGAATCGGAAGACCCAATAGAGACCACATCTGCAAAGAACTAGAGAAACTATCAAAAGACGTTGATGGATCAGTAGTCTCTCCCTATCATACTGGATCACAAAATTGGTTCTACTTCTGAGGATGATTTGGTTACGTGGGATGAAACCTTGGACTGTTTCCATAGCTCTGAGGGATGGATGTCCAATTTCTGCACGATAGATTGCAACGACTATCCAGGCTTGGATCGGAGTTGGGAGCCGAAGAGGAGGTGAAGAGGTATACAAAAGCTAAAAGCAAGCGAAACAACATGCCAGAGGGGGTGAAGATTGTTGACGTGAAGTTGTTGGGGTTGAAAGACGTTACAGAGAAGCTTGAGAATGAGATGAAGACAATGAAGGAAAATTTCCAAATATACAAAGATATCTTCCAGGATGAAGCCAGTGCTCCATGGTGCTGAAACAATCATTCTAATCAAGCTATGTAGGGAGAAATGTTGTACAACAACAAGTCAAGTTGGTGTGATGTGAAACAACTAATGTAGTGTAGGGAGACTTTGATCAGTTAATGTAATATAGTCTCTGTTTAGCTACCTAACTTGAGATATTGTAATCAAAACGGAACTGGGAAATCATGTTTTTGGTTATCATCAACATTTTCAACTTTCAGTGTTTTTGTCAACTACTACTAGATTTTGGAATGCCAAGACAATTCTGAAGTAGACCAAACTTGTCCTTAATTTCTCCTTTCAAGATCAAGAAGAAGAAGAAGAAGAAGACAACTACACAGAGTTCAAATCCTTCTTCCAGTACGGTATGTATGTACCTCCCTAGCTCTCAAGTGGAATCCATATCACGAACCTAAAAGGTATGCCATCACAGTGGAGCACCGGCTTCTTCCTTGGGAAAAAAAGGAAAAAGAAACAGACCACTACAGTATATGTATTCTTGTAAGTTATACATGTCACCTGGCAGAAATCTAATAGTACACAGCCTAACACGACCAAAACTGAAATTTTCCAGATTTATTTGAGTAACGGTTTTGCCTGTCTAATTACCAGGTCAAGAATACTAGTATCAGCAGAGTTTGGGAATGTTGTTTCAGGAACAAATTATTGAATACATTGTCCGTAAGACAGACACATAAACACAGTTTGCACAAGTGCTTCCAACAAACCCTGCATCTTCCTCCTGGTAATGGGATTTTTTACTAATCAAAAACCGAGACTATCCTTGGTGTGCAATAATAACTTCAGGATCGACGCTCGAAACTGGTTATCTATCTCCTCTCTAGTTTTGCCTCGTTGTATTAGGCTTCATTATACCTATTCAGTTTTACCCATAAATTTGCAGAAGGAATGATCAAAGCAGGCATCATACAACTTAACAAGTCCAATGTAGACTGCTCAACTTGCGAAAAGTGTGTATATATATATATATATATACTACAATAAATTATCTTTATTTTCACTGTACATCACCCATTTAAAAACAGGTACATCTCACTCCACAGCGCAGTTCTTAACTCCTCTAAACAAACAACAACTGGTATGTACATAGAAATTCACAAAGGTACCAATTTCAACATTAGAGAGACAGCATACCTGAAACTAACAACAGCTACAATCTTTATTATCGCCATCACAGACCAACCATGTACAGAAACAGCATCAACAGCTCCAAGTATCTTGGAGCACTGGCCTCTTGACTCATACCTATATATGGAGCACTGGCCTCTTCTTCAAGTACCTTGGTGTGTTAGTAACTTATTGGTAAAATTTTGGGTAAACTGGAGGAACACTATCCTTTTTGTAGTGAAATATTGAGAGTCATCTCCAAACAGAACCTTGTATTAGCATCAAATACAAGGTTCTGTTTGGAGATGACTCTCAATATTTCACCACAAAAAGGATGGCATTCCTCCATTTTACCCAAAATTTTGCAGAAGGGTACTACCAGAGCAACTACATTCATCACCACGGAGCATTGGCTTGTTCCTTGAGAGCGTTGTGATACTCGGACGCCATGCTCACGAGTTTCTTCAAACGATCAAGTAGGAAACCGAGATCCATGCCCAAATTACAGAACCCTTCTAAAGTGCGGGTCCACATTGAAACATCATCCTCGGAGGAGGTTGAAAGTTTATAAGATCTAATCGCATCAGCCACTTGTACTGTTTCTTTGACAATTTCGGCTGCCATTGTACGACTCACATTCTTCAAAAGGTTGTCATGAAGGAACGACTTCCTAGAGCAACAGAGCTGGTAGTAACTGAACAGAGTGGATCTACAGATTTCATCAGGATCAATTATCTCCTTCACTTTGGTTCTGAACTTATCAAAATCATCATCACTTCCTGATAACAAGCACGCTGCTTCCGCCAAGTTTCTCAAGTTCACAAAACCTGTATTAAGTGCTGATAACGAGCCAGCTTCAATGGCTTCTGAGGGAAATTGCGGCGCTTTTCTCAAGTTCTGAAAATCGGATTCGTCAGCATCCTGGTCTGATAAGTGCAATATCTCAGTGCCGGCATGATCTGGTTCAGATGACCTCCTTTCAACATTTTCTTCAACCCTATCCACGTCTCGAGAAACCCTGCTACCTTCTTTATCAGAAGCCTCGCATCTTCTTTTCTTCTTCCCAGCAAATTCTGAAAATCACCATTGAAATTCAACAATGAAAATTAGAGTTAACTTCATCTGGTAGCTGAATACTTATGATATAGAGGCAAAGTTAGCAATTATCGATACCTTCATTAGTTAAATCATTAACTCTTACTATATACACCTGTAAAACAGGCATCGAAGGTCAAAGTCAAGGAGAGTGATGAGGTGAACATGAAACCAATCACAACTAGGACAGGGATTATTTATGGTTCTGAATTCAAAGGTCAGTCATTGTTTACCTTGAAGTAGCAATCCCTGAGTAATTGGAAAACTAAAACGTCGCCTATATCCAGCTTATGCTCATTTGAAAATGCACTCCATCCACCGACAAATCTCTTTCTTTCGTTACATAGGAATTTCACCATGTAGCTCTTTCCACTTTCATCATCATCCAAAGTAACTTCCGCATCATGCGCTGGCATGTTCCGTTTGGCAAACTCCACAGGGACATCCAACTACCACGGAATAGGTAAGTTCAGTCCAACAAAATAAAACATCTTCTTACCAACACTTTGAACGCAATCTATTACTAACCGCCGCAGATAGTCGAATAACATGGGAGTGTTGCATCTGCTTAATGAAACTTGGATGTTTACTTGACAGCCAAAGGCTTTTCTGGAGCTTTACTGCGTCCTTCCAGGCTAATGTATGTACATCAGATGTTATGACTCTTCCCTTCTTTGTCGTGCAACTTCAAGCCGACAAACAAAGCCATCATTCCAATTCTATCTCTAGATACAGGAGAAATAAAATAAGGATTCGTAGATTAACAAATTAACTCACCTCCAACTTGGTTGATATTTTGTAACCTACAAGGGAAACATCATATTTTCAGTCAACTTGTCATTACAACAAAGCGGTGAAAGTTTCATCGAAACAACTCAATTCTTTATGTCTATTTATCTTCGTGGACATTTCTAGCTAGAAATGAAGTAGCATTTCTCAGCTGGATACACATGAAGTACTGTATCCATACACACACTAGACACAACAATTCTCCAATTTCATATGCTAACGAGGAGACGAAAGCACAACAGGTTTGTTTGCAGTTTTCATTGTGTCAGAAATGCGTCAACGGGACGAAGCAGGAAGGGCATATATCTAGCCTTGGGTCCCATGAAACCTTGAAGTTTGTCTATCACATAGCTTTCCATTTAACACATTAGGAAAAACAGATGGGCGATATCCATAAATGATCTTAACTCAGGGGAGTAAATGAATTACCTTGAAGTAGAAACCATGAATTTCTCCATCCAACAAAAGAAGTATTGTAATTTTGTGGAAAAATTCCATCTAATATATCCCTATTCAAGATGCATGTGTATTTTTTCCTAACATGCATGACTTAAACAGTAAACCCCCATAGGCAAACACACTTGCAGGCATCTGTACTAAAACCCTTGTGAGTGATCCCCCCAAAACGCTAACGGTAATTGATCAGAAGCAAAAGAAACAGAGAGTGTGTGCCTCAAAAGAACCCTGGAATTAACAAAGGCATTGACAGTAGCAAAGGAGAGGATCGCCTTCTTCTTTGTCTTCTTCCACCATAATCGCAGCAACTTCGATTCTTGGAGCAGACCGAGAATCCATCGAGACAACGAAGAAGGGTTTTAGGAAGAAATATGAGAAGAGCTTACCCATAGAACACAGAAGCCCACAATCCACATACCTCATACATGGAGGAAAGGAAACAGTTTAGCTCATATATTTGCTCAGAAGTCCCTTGAGTTAGATGAGGAATTCTCATGTACCACAAGATCGGTTGGGCCTATGATGTAATGAACTATTTTGATGTGGGCTAGTTTGGCCTTCAGTACAATATATCATTACAACTAAAAAATGAAAAAATAACTCAACTTTACTGCAATATTAAGTAAATTGAAGTAGCTCAAACTAATTTTCTGAAATGAGGTAAGCAGTTCTAAAATAGCCTATGAACTAAATTGTTAAAATCGTAATTCAATACATCCCCGATTCCTCCAAGTAGCACAAAACCAATCAGCAGACCGTCCGCCACTCCACGTGTTGCTTTGAAATCCTTACAACATTTTAGTCACTTGCTATTGTTGGTGGTTGCACAAAGTATGTGGATGATAAGGACTCTTCCGCCTTTTGGTCTTGTCCACATTTTCTCTACTTATACTTGAGACTAAACCGGCCTTATAGTGCATGAGAATTCCTTTTGTAACTCAAGGGACCACTGCGTGAATATATGAGCTAAACTGTTACCTTCTCTCTGCGTGTAAGATACGAGGCATTTCTGAAAATATGCAATCAGAAGCGTACATTGCTCCAACCCCAGCCCCAACCCATCTTTAAGATGAGATCATATCTCTCTCCTCTTACCCTTCTTGTTATCTGGATGAGTTGCAATGCCATTAGTGAATCGGACTCGATTACAGCCTTCTTTAGGTATATTTTTACATTATGTTTAAATGGGTTAGGTACTAAATTTCTCTTTTGTTAAATCGTATTTAACTTATATTTAAGAGTTTGTTGACCTCATCATCCTCTCTTCCTTAACTACATTTTGTTGACACTTATGTTCTGCGGGTACTATGTGTCATGTATGAACTGGACCAATATTTACTCATTCTAAAATACAAAAGAGCTATTCTCATTCATAGGCATAGGGAAGTGTGAGGGGTGAGTTTCTCATTCTCCCTAAAAGCTTCATTGTTTCTCAATCTCGATCAATCCCCTGTCTGCACTTGAAATTGGCGTTGATGCAGATCAGGAGGAAGAAGAAAAAGAATAAGCCGATTCATCTAATATTTTTAATGCGTTCCAGCGCAAAGAACACACTCCCTTAGTTCTCTCGGGATCTTCAAAAAATTGAAACGTTGCTTTATTAAGGAATGCAGAAGAAAGTTTGAAGTGCCCCTAGTAAATGACTAAAGCAGATAGTAGAATCTTAGGTGGCAAAAAAGTTCCTTTGGTGGGTGTTTTTTTGTTAAGGGTGTGATGGTATTTTTGTTGTAGAATGTTTCCTTTTATAGAAATTTTGAAGAATCAGAGAGAACGTACAGAAAGGAAAATTTTGAAGAATTTGAGAGAATGGAGGGAGTACTGTTATTGGTCTTCCAAGTAATGCGTCAATAGTTGTCTTTGACTGATTCGAAATGAATGGTACATATTTCATTTACTATGACTCTCTTTTTAGTTAATAAAAATTTACAACCCATCCCCTTGTACATAGCATGGTGCCTACACCCCTCTATCTTTGAGCATAAAGTTGGTGGAACACCACTAAAGAAATGAATATTTTACGACGTCAATCATTGCTCAAGAGAGAAAGTATTTTTTGGATTAAAAGCAAGAACTTCATTGTTAAGATGGAAAAATATATAATGGGATAACGATAATTGATAACTATTGTCTTTTCATCTAGTAAGGAGGGGGGGGGAGAAGTTATATAATTACTCGAGTCAAATTTTGTTACTAATTCAAACATATCTACGGACTATTAAATACATTTAGTTAAACAAAACTAAATTATCAGTACGAAAATATATCATATTACATAGACAAACACTAGATTTAAGAGAACCAACAAGAACTTTAAAATATAACTGATGCAAAAAGCACCCATATTAATTGATGCAAATAGTGAAATGGTTATGAGAGAATTTCAAAGATGGAAGGAAGAGAAAATAACTTTCATTTGGGAATTATATTTGATGAAGACAATAAATGGATAGGGACAGATAACTAGAGGAAACTGAGTCGGTGCGTACAATACACAACACATCGCGAGATTTGCGCTAGGATTATATGACATGGAAATGGGGGTGGACAACCGTTCAGTTGGGATTTAAAGCCTTTTCTGCACGAGGTAATGACATTTCAGGCAATCCATTTAATAAAAATGATTTTTATCTACGAAAGGGTGATCGAAGGAATGGGAATTGATTGTTGAACATGGATTAGCTACCGGGGATGATCCAAGTTGTCAATTGCTTGCTCCTAGGAGAAGCGTGAATCGGTAGGAACACCGATCGTGTAAATTTTGTCTGGTTTTATCTTTTCGGTCAGGCTTCCTATTCCGGGATGAACAACGTGGATTTTTTTCCCGTGTAACAAAAAAAGTCTTTAATGACGCCTTTCTCGAATTTAAGGATTCTTGTGCGAATATCATCAAAGTAAAAAATTGCTTATTCTTTTCATAAATCATACATATATCGTTAAGTAGTACGGATTGAGTTTCCATGTACGCAATTAACAAGAAATAAAATCTGTCGAGATTAATTAAATTACTTTACCAATTGTACTAGAAATGAATGATTACTTCGCTGCTTTTCAAGAGGCGAAGAGAGTTGTAGATTCTTTTGGACCGGCTCAGATGAGTTCTTACCCAAATTCGATATGACAAGCCCCTCTGAACGGTTGTTCCAAGGTCAACTGTGGTGTTGCATGGGACCCCTGCCGGCGAAGAGCTGCAAACAGATTCGTTATCAGAGATGTTGAGGGTATCTTCATCGTCTAGTTTATCAAAACACTCGCCGTTTGGTGGATCAGCAAGAGATGAAAAAGCAGGAGCTCTCCTTGTTGGCATAAAGCTGGCTGGAAAGTTGAATCTCTCTCAGGTTATTTTCGAAACAGATTCTCAAAGTACGGTGAATGAGGTGTCAAACTTGAAACTGATGAGAGAGAGAGAGAGAGGAATGAATGCTCTGGAAGGACGCGTGTATCGCACAGAGGCTTTTCACTAGCTCGACCGATTGGGTGGGACAGTTGTACACCCCCAACCAAGGACAACTAATAGATGTGCGGATATATTTGCAAAGAAAGGCCTCCACTTCAATGATTCACAGTTTTGATATTCTTCTATTCCGAATTGGGCTTGTAATTTTTTCCAGTTGGAATTGAATGGGCTTCAAACCTAGTAATGCAATAAAGCTTTTCCCTCAATAAAATTTGTTATACAAATAAGGCCCATACTATACAAGTAATGCACATATTATACAATTTGATTTCTTTTTTAAAGTAGATAACTCGTTACACAATAATTAAAGACTACGTGATAGTAACACTTAAAAATATTGAGATACAAAGCCATTCATTTGAAATATATTTCACAAAATGAGAAAGTGCACCTATAGAACAAGAACCTGGGGATATGTATATTAGAATAGAGAGTGTAGAAACTACTTTCAAAATAGTTATGAAATCAAGCCTAAATGTAAACACTTATATTCTATTAAATAAATCACATTGCGCTTAAGCCAACTGCTGTTAACATATGTGGATTTGTTGCGTTAGGCCCATTTATAAAAACCCGATGACTTTTTCTAATAGAAATTTATAAACAAGATTTTTTTAGAGGCTCAAAATTGAGTTATTATATTTTCCTTTTTTGAAATTCGACATACGACTAGGTGGCCCCGTTAGATATTTTGATTCGACATGAATTAAGGCTTAGCTATCGTGTTTGGTCAATGCTTTGTAGACCGTTGGACCTGCACCTATATTTGATGAATACTTGCACGTGTTTTTTCAAATTAACATTGTGTTTCATTTTAGAAAGGAAAACTAACTTAATTTAGCACTCAACTAAGGTTTTCAAACCCGTGGGTCAGCATAAATCCTGGGGGTGAGCAAACTGAACTCGTGACTTGTCGCAAGCCGTGTTCGAGATCCGCTGCGACGGTAATTCCGGTGGTCGGAACGAGCGTTATGGAGGAGCGAGTTTGAAGACTGATGTGACAGATTATTCCGGTATGCTAGTTGTTGAACATATTTATGGAGATGCAACTTTTAAGCGTATTTAAAATTCAATTCATAGTTATCAAATTCAATCGATAGTTATCTAGACTAGAATAAACCACCGGTTTATGATGATTATGAAGACGAAGAGACGAAGATTGAGTAAAAGATATCCTTAATTTTTTCGATCAAGCCACCATTGTTCTATTGTGATCCATTCTTCGTGGAGCGTGTTGTTCGAGAGCCTATATTGAACTTGAGGAAGAGTTCTTTTGAAGAGGGGGTGACTGATGCAAAAGCAATTTTGAATAAATATCTGCCAGTTTCAGAGCTGTTTCGGTCTAAACGCAGAATCAGGGGTAGAATTGAAGGATGTCGGATTCGTACAAAGTCATACATTATTTTCATTGAAAACGACGTTCTTAAAATAACTCGTGATAAATCATGAGCAGAGCCCGAATTTAGCCAAAATCGGCCATTTAAGGGTCGGAATCGTCGGTTTTTGATTTTCATAATATTTATTTATTAATTAATATTTTGATCTTAACCCAATTTGGGTAAACAATTTAGATGAGTATTTAATTAGGTTAGAATTATTATTTAGCAATAATTTTTGAATTTTTATCCATATTTAGAATAATTGAACTTTTCAGCTATTTTAGTTCAGCTTGTGGACTGATTTCATATGTTATGGTTTATTGAATTATTTTTGAATCCTAGAGACGATTTCTCTCGATTTATGGCTTTCTTTTCGTTTCTTCTTGCTACTCGCCGCACGCCTTGAATCAATTCGGCGTCAGTTGGTATCAGAGCTCAGAGCTCTTTGGGAAGAAGATCGTCATAACCATGGTGCGTGGACGACCTGGAGGATGCGGGCAGGTTACGGCTGAGGAAGCCCCCTAACGGAAACGTAAATGTGGGCAGGTTCCAGCTTGAATGGTTCAAGAATACTGTTTGATTGAAAGTGAGTAAATTACTTGTAATACTGAATCTAGGGATGCCCATTCGGGCTGAAATTGTCGGGCCAACCCGATGTACACAATACACTACACAATATTAATACCCCACTTAAAGTATGTGTGGGCCAGCCCAAACAAGATTATGAATCGGGCTCAAATAAAAGTCTTTTAGGATCGGGCCCTGGCGGGTTAGGGGAGGGTTCAAAGCAAGAAACCCGCACCCACCACAGTGTTGCTGTATAGTATTTTCCTTCTCTATCTTCTTCTTCTACACTGATCTCTCTCTCTCTAGTTCTCGTTTCATCTTAATCTCTTGCGATTCATTGTCGTTTCGTCTTTATCTCTGAATCCACTCATAAGCCTTGAAACATGGGATTAATAATATCTGAAATATAAAAAATTGTAATGACTTGACAGTGAACTTACATATCAGTCCTTCATATATCAAATTTTATTTCTCTTGTTATGTTTCTTATAATTATATCCATATTTTATGAATTAGTAAGAGTATTTACCGCCAATACTCTTAAATTTCTATAAAAAAAAAAAGCATTTTACTTCCCAAACAACACATTATTAATCAAGTACTACCAATCCTATCACTATTAATTTTACTATAGTCAGTATCTCCTATCTAAGCCAAAATACAACCATGCCCTCGTCTTAGGAGGCCAATCTTGTAACGCGGGTCATTTCACATGTGTGTCTTTTTTAACAAGACATAAGTCTTTTTTTCCAATAACTTGGGCTTGTAACTCGAGTGAGGACATGAAGGTGAGTGGATAGTATGCTGACAGACTTAGCCTGACAAGTTCGCTTGCAAGAGCATTAGAAATTTGTTTTCTCGATATTACTTGTACTAGGCGATGCCCCGCGCTAAAGCTTGGGTTCAGAAAAAAAAATTGTCATTCAAATACAGTGGCTTTTACCGAATTTCTTGCGAATCATGGAAAGGCATTTAGTTTATCGCACAAAATATATGTGATAAACTTGATTGGTACTAGCCGTCTATAACCATACTAAAAGGGTGGATTCATATATTTACCATAGTAAGGGGGCTAAAAACTTGTAAAAAATTTAAATGCAAATTTCTGGCCCATTAAGATCTTGTTTGGTAATGTGTGTATATATTTTGGTGCTGCTTTTTGATGTCCAAAGCAGGTTGTTAATGTGTTTGGTAATTATTAATTATCTGCTTTCTATATAACTGCTTTCTCATCTCAAATTTTGAGAAGCATCGAGTTTGCTTTCTCAGAAATGTTTTTCTTACAAATCACTATTTTAATCATGCCATGATAAAAAATTCAAAAAGTAACTATTGAATTGCAAAAAAACTCTACGTCCTATATTTTCATTTTGAAACTTAAAACAACTCCTATTAACGCAAGAATGCAAATGAGAGGTATCAACAACCATTTATATATAAATTGTACCAAACATTTTTAAGTGTGTTTTTATTTTAGCTTCCTCACACCACTTTCGACAAAGCTGCTTTCTAAAACATCATAGCATCCTAAAATTGGCCCAAAATATTGATGTTTATGGCCTAAATAGTTAGTAATTTAGATAAGTGAAATATAAGTTGTTCGGGGCAGAAGTGAAATATAAGCGAAGATTTGCTACCTAATATATACATATATATATAGATAGATGAAGATTTATTTAATGCATTTAAAAAATAAGTAAACGATGTAATAAGAGAATGAGTGTTGTGGAAGAAGTTCTAACAACTTCTATAATGTATAAACAATGTTGGCAGTTATCTAAATAGACCTACATGAAAACATTAAAAATAAAAATTTAGTTAATATCCCATTTGGGCAGCCCTTGTTTTATGTTCCAAACAATCTTTATTTTTTTTCATGTACTTTAAATCATGTTATTCTTTTCATATAATAGGGAAAATCATCAAAGTTCACTCTTCCTACGAAGAGTATTACATTTACTTGAGAGTTTTTATTTTGCACACTTGCACATTTTTTTCCGGTGAGTACTTGAATGATGGAAGCCACATCATTCGCATCAATATCGTTTGCTATGAAGTATTGTCAACCCCAACCCCCTTTGGTCTGTATCGTGTTAGAGCGGAGTCCATTGTAGTTTCAAGACCTATGTAGTCATGCTTCGTTCCCATAAATTTTATGTAGACACATTGAAAAGAGTTTATTAATGTAAAAGTCAATAATTTTAATATATAGCAATGGATCTTAAGCTTCACATATGGAGACATGCAGTCATATACACAATGTCTTGTTTCTTTTCAATAAAAAATCATTTGTCTAATTTCCTTAATTATTTTTAATCTTTATGAGGACGTCGTGGTCTGGTGTATATTTTAGTGGAAATATTTGCAATCTTCATTCCTAAGGTAACTTTGCATGTTAACGCTAAAACCATAACATCGACGAAATGCGAGTAAAAAGCAAAAGCCTAATAAAGGGTATGTTATAATATGCAATATAAAAGTTTATAATACCATATCGTTACCCATAAATCTTTTGAAAATATGCATTGAGATAATTAAATATTCATGAAGATAATTACATGAATATGGGGTGATGTTAGTGACTCTTATGACAAAGTCACGCATAGAGGGTTTAACTTTGATGAAATGACGTACGGAAAAGTTCAGTGGTACTTGCAGAGAGAGAAACCAACAAACCTCATTTCTTATATAATTATTACAACGCCAATATTGTCGTTCCAAAAAGATATAAAATCTCGCTAAAAATAAAATATTATATGAACAAAGCAAATTTCTAACTTTTCACTACACAAATTAACCTTGCATGCAAAATTAAATATTTATGCAGAGCAAATATATATGCTTTAGTATCATGAATACACAAGTTCCGCCATATTTAATTCTTAAATCTTTTAGGGTTTGAAGATTTTGAGTTGAGAATACTGAAGCAAAAATGGCCACCGCCACATTTCTAACACATGAATTTTCCATACATACTCTGAAACATGATCTTGAAATTTTAAAAAATAAAATATAAAGAAAACTCTAGCAAAGTTAACCATGTTTGCAATAGATTAACAATGAAATGACAATTTAATTATACCGCTTAAAGTATAAATGCGTGTATACATATGTATGTACAATAACTAGTGTGTTAGCCTATACTGACCATCAAAAGATCGTGATTGATGCCTAGAATTGTTGATCTTTTCAAGTGTATTCATACTACTTCCTCTCTTATTTAATCCGGAGATTTAAAGAAAAATCAAGACTTTTTTCTTTCGCCACTATACTAAATGCTATCTCGTAATTGAACTTTTAAAATCTTGTATATTTATCAATCGATCTATAAACAATTCAAATTCAAAGTAATGATGTTCTAGTCCTTTAGTGTCTGCAAAGTCTTGTCATATTTTGGTGAGTCTTCTTATATACTTTTTATTTTCTTGCAGCTAAGAAGGTACTATACAATTTTGATCTTTTTAAGAAATATTTAACTCCTCCATAAAATTTACATGTGTCAATCAAACAACAAAATATGTTTATAGTGTGATCACTTATCGCTATAAGTATTTAATATTTCTATTAACTAATTCACTAAAAATATATAAGAGAATCAATTAGAAAAGTTACACCGTCATATTTCTAATTTGTAGAAAATTCTAGTAATCACGTGTAATTCATATAATTGCATACAAAGTGGCAAAATTAGTAACGATATTGTTTATTTGATGCATTATAGAATTAATATATATGTTTATAGTGTGATCACTTCGCTATAAGTATTTAATATTTCTATTAACTAATTCATTAAAAATATAAAAGAGAATCAATTAGAAAAGTTACACCGTCATATTCTAATTTGCAGAAAATTCTAGTAATCACGTGTAATTCATATAATTGCATACAAAGTGGCAAAATTAGTAACAATGACATTGTTTATTTGATGCATTATAGAATTAATATGAGCTAGAACTGTAGTTCTACACAACTTCTTAAATATGATAATGTAATTTATTGGCGATTGTGATAAATATGGGGTTTGGATCTATAGCAAAATATCTCAATTATAGATTTGATGGGGCTAACATTGACTATTACTATATAATTACTATAACATTAGATCTGCAGTAACAGTAAATTAATATATTTGGCCCGTAATTCACAACCAATAAAAAGCATTCATAATTTGATTCAGTTGTATTGGGTAAAAAGTTGACTTCAAGTATTATTCACATCAGATTCCCATGAAACATTTTTTTACAAGTTTAGCTTAAAAATATTTTTTTATATAGAAAATGAGTGGAAAGTTATGAATATTATAGTATATGTGTCTATACCTAATTAAATTCTAATTGACAAATGACGAAGGTTGTTTATAAATTCATAAATTTGCAAACCCTCTTATGAAGAACAATACATACAAAGTAACGAATATTTTTTAATAAATTTGAGAAGTCCACCTAAGAAAAATTGATAGTATATTAATCTTTTTACATAAATGGAATTAATGACAATTTTATAACTCATAAAATGAAATAAGTAATTAGTGATAGCTATTAACTGGGCAAGTTAACAAATTAATTGGTAATTACTATGGAAGTTACATGATGAGTCATTTAACATGTTGTATATTTACTTTGATATGTGGCATTTTTAATACTTTTTATTGATTGAAAGTCCATGCAATCATACACATGTCTACACCTAATTAATAATTAATTGAGAAATGACAATTCTAAATTTATTCTCGGCACTTTCGAGCTTATTATATATATATATATACATACATATATACAGAGAGAGAGAGAGAGAGAGAGAGAGAGAGAGAGATTAGTTGAAAAGAAACTTCGAAGTGAGCATTAAACATTGGATTTTTAGGTGTTACTTGTATTAGTTGAAAAGACACTTAGAAGTTACTGAGTTTATTGTAGATTCAACATAGACTGTGAGTGTCTGGAGTGGAGCTATAAAGTTTTGAATTTATTGTCATGACATGAGTAAATACATTTTTTTGGAGGAAAATGAGTAAACAAATCATTAATACCATAAAGCATTCCCAACAAGTAAAGGGACAAATAATTACGCGCACTAAAAAGAATGACTACATTCGCGAGCATAACTAGAGCACACATTTTTAAAAAATATGAACTAATAAAATGTGACAGAACGAAGTATTTTAAAACTTATCCTTTAAGATAAATCCTTAACAAAATAAAAAAAGGGTCCAGTTGTAGAAACTTAAACGGTCATTCATTTAATCAAAGTTCACCTCAAGTGAAAAAGTTCACATCCCGCAAACTTGAGCTTTACTACAACATTTCTCCCTAAATCAAGCCCAAAGATTTTTCATATCACCATGGAACACTGGCTTGCTGCTGGAAACTATATTTCTGTCTCAAAATACTCAACTTCATGCTCTTCCTCTCATCCTCAAGCTTCTCTGCAGCCTCTTTCAACTTCTTGAACTTCACTTCCACACTCCTCATCTCCTCCCACATGCAATCTCGCTTCCAATTAGTTTTTTCATACCTCTTCACCTCCTCTTCCACTCTCAAATCCGATCCAATATTAGCAAGTCGTTTCAATATATTGCGCAAAAACTGAACCTCCATTCCTAACATCTCGAAACCCTCTAACGTGCGTTCCCACTTAGCAAAGTCACCCTCGGAAGTACCGATTTCGCAATCTCTAATCTCGTCGACAACTTTCACCGTGCACGTAATGATTCCAGTTGCCAACGTGCAATCGACTGTCTTAAGCAGGCCCTCATGCAAATACGAATCCCTAGAGCGACAGAGCTTGTAGTATTTCAACCGAATGGCTTTGGAGAGTTGAGGATCAATGGTTTCACTGTTCACTATGATTTTGAAGTTATCAAAATCAGGGTCGCCCCCGGATGATGAGGAAGGTTCCCTGCCACAGGGCAAGGGCAATGAGCGGAGACTTTCAACTACAGTTGGATCATTTACTTTTACAAGATAGACCTGCGAAAGTTGCACCAAAGGTCATCATCAAGCCGAGGGATTAGCTATAACCAGATAAAAGTACATAACACCCAAGTTTGGCTGGAAAATATTTCTTTATTTTTCTTCATTTGATTTGACTAGTCTTAACAAATTGTTAGTGCGCTCGTAGTAACATTTTCGAGTAATTATTGTTTGCTCCAACGACAAATTTGACATGATTGTCTAATTCACACTTCACAGGACACGTAGAAAATCCACCTTCTTTTGTCTGCTACTCATTGTCTTTATTAAATATGTTTCATGTGTTGTATGGATTAGAAAAAGGCACATCATTTACTCTTAGAGCAACAAAAATATTCTCCAGACTTTCAGTGGTTGCATGTGAGATGTTAGATGACAAATTTTAAGAAAACCATTTCTCCAATCTATTTTAGAAATGAAGTCAGCTTGTTTGGAAATACAAATGCCCTCCCTGGTGCTATACATCCATTCACAACATCACAATTTACTCAAACATTCTAGTACTTGACTTAGTTCTTGAAGTAATAACTGGGATTACAACCAAGTCATAGCAAGCTTAATATGATTCTTAGAATCATTGCAACTTGTAACTATGTAAGTCATGACCTCACAATTCTCTAGTCTCTTCTGAACTATGTGTAAATTTGTGATGCGGTATCACGTTTGCATGGAATGTATTCTTCTTTGTACATGTACAAACGGAGTTAGGTGTCTCCTTTTGTAACACTTATTTTGTATGTGCTATGAGGGTGGAGATGTTTTCTTTTCCATTGAGTATGAGCTAAATCTGAATGTGGCATGGACATGTTAGGCATATTGAGGTTGGCAAATGCGAGTGTATAAAGCATTAATATTTGTGGATTATGGAATAAAGCATTATTTGTGAATGAGGTTTCTAGAAATGGCTATTAGAGAAGGACACTAGAAACAAAAGGCGAATGATATAAAATTGCCAGGACCGATGATTACCTTGAAATGGAAATGCTTGATCATATGGAAAACCGCAACATCACCTTCAAGCAGATTATTCTCAATGCAAAACTTCTTCTATCCTCCAAGAAATCTAAGCCTCTGAACCTGTATGGAACTTCACCGTATAACTTTTTCAACTTTCGCCATCGTGAAGCTTTGGCAATTGCGATTTAGAGAACTCAGCAGGAACACCCTTAACATAGAATCATATGTTAGTTCCAACCAGATAAAAATTTTAATGAAAAAACACTTGAATTGTACTATGTCTTAATCTAACCAGCTTAAAAAATCGCGTAAAATGTGAGAGCTGAAATTGCTTAATGAAACTAGGATGTTCACTCGACAACTTTGTTTGTAGCTCTATTGCCCTCTTCAAGACTAATGCAACCGCTTCAGAATCTGTAGTCCCCCTCTTTGATCTGTATCTTCAAGCAAAAGGGCAAAATAAAGTCAACAAAAAAAATCAATTTCAGTTTTTAGTTCTATTATGATGCCGCCTTCATAAATCCAACTCACCGCATATTTTTTAGATTATTATTATCAGAAGCTACCTGCACCTGAAATCATACAAATTATAATCAACGTATAGTTATAAATTGGAAAAAATTGACAATTCTATCTAATATATGTGTCGTCCGCGTCATCAACAGTTAATTCACTAGACGACACTAAAAGTTTGGTCGATGGCGGCTCTTTAAGGGCCCAGACCGAGCCATGAAACCAGGCAAGGCGTGAGAACGCCTCTCTCAATCGAGCTTTTCCTTAACATATAAATACAATTTTGGAGAATTTTCAAATTCAATGATGACATCATGGTTTTAAACAACGGTTTCGGCGGACTTATCGGTTGCAGTCGTTTGTAACAGAACCAGCCGTATCTGAGATACTGTAAAGGCAATTAGGAAGCTAATGCGTGAATCTTTCACAAGCGTTTATGACGATTTTTGCCGAAAATGGTGCGTATCGGCCATTACAGATGTGAGACCGATTCACATACAAAGTATTTGGTGAATTAACTTCAGCACTACACCTTCGGTTACACATCGCTGCTCCGCACGACTTCAGGCCATTTTTCATATATGAAAGCCACTTAATTGGGATCTACATCGACTATTTATAGAGAAAGATGTGCTTTGAGAAGCGTGCAATCATTGTGAGTAAAAAATCTCTAAAGAGTGTACACGGGAGGGGTGGAACCCTGAAATACCGGAAGATATGGGTGCATGTCTATGACTAGATTTAGCCGAATATTATAAGTTATAGTCATTCATTTAGTCCTAAGACCAAATAGGGAGCACGCGAGTTAGCTATAATCAAACAAAACCACAGTAACCGACGTCTTGATAAGAAGCTTCAAGAAGCCCAGCCGTCACTGAGTCGGGTAGTAGACATGGTAGTATAAATGAAGATGACATGATGGAGATTTTTATTTCATAAATGAAAGCCATTTTATCGTAGGATCTACATCAGCTCTTTATAGAAACATGTGCGCTTTGAGAAATGTGCAATCATACTGAGCAAATATCTTAAAAGAGTATAACACTGGGAAGAGGTGGAACACTGAAATACCGGAAGACAAGGGCGCGTGTCGACGACTAGAGTTGGCCGACCGAATATGTGTAGTTGTCGTCATTCATTTAGTCCGTGAGCACACGCGCGAGTTAGTTAAAATCAAATTAATGCACAATAACAGTAACTGATAAGAGTTTTAGAGAAAGCCCAATCGTCACTCAAGCGGATAGTAGATATGGGCGAAGGTAAATGTCAAATGAAGATGGAACGACAAGGACTCTAACGTCATGATAACTTAGAAGTCGGCTAATCTAAGTACTGTATGAGTTTCCATCGATAGGGACAAATATATTAGCTAACGTCGGTTGTCACATTTCTATTGCTTAGTATTCTCTTGTGCTCGTACTTTACTTTGGAAATGTAGTTTCAAATATTGGTGTTGCCCTCACCCTTACCTTATAGGTTGAAAATGGCTAAAATATCTACTAGAGGAAACTCAAACGAAGTAGTGAGCCTTAACTTAATGTTGTTTAATTTTATCATAAGACAACAGAGTTGGGGCACTAGGTTGCAAGGGTTGATTGATGTGACATGTGTTATGAATGAAGCAATTAATTAATGAGCCCTTCATCAAGGATGGAATCTTGAAGATCTCTAAAAGTACATGAAATAAGAAGCTAATCAAAGGGAAGTGACTGATTACCAAGTTATTGTCATTATCGGTGGCCGGAGAAGCCCTTGGCGGCGCCGGCGTCTTGTTCTTCCCGGAGGTGATGAGCTGCCCTGATCTATCGCCCAAGATCTGCAGATCAGAGAATCAAACAACTCATTTCAAGATGAGCGAGCAAATTGTGAGATCGAAATGGGTATCTATTACAATAATACCTCGGCGACTGAAGCTTTGCCGGGAATGAGGTTTCCGGTGGTTGTTGCTGGTGGTGGTTTGGCCGTCGTCATGTTTCCGGCAAGTTGTGTCATGGTCTGTAAAATTAGTTGCGGCGATATTCTTCTTTGACTCTTCTTCTCGCTACTCCTTTGATATAACTTTGGAGGATCTTCTTCTTTTTAACTCTTGTTCCTTGGGAGCCGGCGTATCTAACCTCGGATCGATGACTTGTGTCCGTAAATACTACATCCGTTTCTTCTCTATCACATCGGTTTGATTTTTGTCACTATTCACTAGGTCACTTTGACCCGGTGATTTGTGTAGCAACACGATGCAATTTTTTGATAATTTTTTCATGGCGTTGTAGAGTGAAAGTTGCTCTATAAGTTGGTGAAAAAATTATCAAAAAATTGCATTGTTTTGCTATCCAAATCACCCGGTCAAAGAGACATAGATACGAGTTAATAAGTCAAACCGGTGTGATAGAGAAGAAACGGAGGTATTATTTGTTGCGGGCAAATGTTCTTCTTTAACTCTTCTTCTCTCTCTACTCATTTGGTGGCTTTAGTTTTTTGCATGTCTCATGAGCCAAAAATAAATGAAAAATAAAATAAAAAATACTATGCAGTGCTCCATCTCATGTGACCATTGTACCATTTGCAAAAAAAAAAAAAAAAAAAATGTGACCATTGTACCCTTCTCGTCATGGGATTTAGGAGGCCAATGTTTTGACCCTGGTCACGTCACATTTGTGTCTTTTCTGTAACTATTTTTTTTTTCTTTATTTGCGGAGCCTGGTAATGCGGGCTTCTAACTGGAGTGACGCGGGCTTTAAGGTTGGTGGATAGTGGGCTGACTTAGCCTGACAAGTTGGGTTGCAAGAGCATCAACCATTTAGTATTTCAATATTATGTTGGAACAAAAAAATGTATTTCAATATTACATGTATTAGTTGAAAATAAATTTAAAAGTTACTGAATTTATTATAGATTTACTGACTGTAGAGAATGAGTGTATGAAGAAAAACAATGAAAGTGATAATGAGTATGGTGAATAAACGGAGAGAACTTCTTGATAGTACTCTGCTTGTGCCAGGTAATGCCTTATGAGTACTACCGCTTACTTGCATTGAATGAGGGAGGATTACCGGGCTGGGGGTATCTACCAAAAATAGACTCCACTCTTGTTTCAGTGAAAAATCGCCATGTTGGGGAATTGGGCACTTGGTGGTTATGGCTGCTTTGGTTAGATATCGCTTATCGACTTTCCTTTCTTTTTGGTTGTAGGATCAGAAAGCGAAGAGAAGATGTACTAGAATGGGAATGATGTCAATGCCAACCTCCTCTCCCAGGGTAGAGTGGCGGCTAATAAAAGTTAAGGGTGAGAATAAGATGACTAATGGGAGCAGTGATGGCTGCTTCCTCTCCTATCTAATAAGAATTTTGAGTCGCTATCTATTACTTGGGTAAAAAGAAATCTTCGATCTTGTTATAATAACATGTCATCCTCGAGTGGATGTGCGACGCAAATACTGATATAGCCTTGGAACTAAGGCAAGAGAATGATCAAGAACTAAATAAAAGACATGGCATTAGGCAGCTACAACTTCTTGCTCTTCGATTATGATATTCTGAGTTGAGTGATCAGAAGCTGAAGGTACTCTTTTATTAATATATTCCTTGTTTGTCGGGTGATAGAAGTTCTAGTTCCTTATGCTATTAGTGCATATACCATTGGTTGACTACTCCCTCTATTACTAGGGCCTCATCGAGTAAATAAAGTGATAAGTGTACAATGTAAGCAATAACACAAATAGCAGAAAGCTCATCGGATGCTAGTGTGTGATAGCAAGGCCTGATTCATAAGAAAGAACGGTGCAAGGATATTGAAATAGTAGTTCATCGGAGAGAGGAGTAGAGTGATCGCGAATGTCTTAGCAAAGGAGTGGCGAAGAAGCTCCTCAGCAGAAATTTATTTGCAACCACAACTTATAGTAAGACACCAACATAGATTAACATGTAAGGAGTACCTTGTTGTTAGGCAAAATTCATAACCACACCATTTAGTCGCGTGCTTAGGTTCTAAGGGCATGCTTGGTATCCGATGAAAAGTCAAATAATCGTTTGAAAATAGAGCTAGCTAAATATTTATAAAGTAGTTGAAAATTCTAAATATATATTGTATGAGTTGAAAATCTACTGGTTGTAAGTGAATCTATGAAATTATAGATTATATACAAATTTTTGTTTTAAAATATATTTTAAATTTAATTGCAAATCAGTGTAGCAACACAGAATTAAATGAAAATGGTCTATTTTGATCAAAACCGGTTAAAATATTGGGTTCCAATCATGCATTTAGTTTGAAGCCTTTTCAAGAAAACTTATGGCCAATTTGGTAATGCTGTGGCGTTTTAGAAAGCAACTGTGCGAGAAATGTTATGAGAAAATTGGCGTACAAATCCACTTACAAGGTGTTCAGTAATTTTCGTATATAACCTGCTGTGAAAAATTGACTTTTGCACTTTGTGTTTGAATTATTGCTTTACAATTGTTGTAGGTACTGAAAGAACAATATAATTATATAGGTTTTGAATTTATTGTTATAGGTTACATGAATGAATAAGTCATTAATAAGATCATCAAAAAACAGTCAAAAAAGCAAATGGATAAATAATTTGGGACATTTAAAAGATTGTTGAGGTGCCTTGAATTGTGAAAGTCAAAGGCGATGAAAACAAATTGGACCAAGGGTTTGAATTATGGTCAAAAGCAGTAGGGTAGCTAAGGAAACAAAGTGGGGCGGTGGAGTGTATTTGTCCCACATTGTCAAGTGAGGAGATTCTCACCTCCTCACTAGTACTATATAAAGGAGCTAGTAGGCTCTCTACTAGATATTCACATAAGAGTGTAATAGTTCCTCGTAATTGAATAAAGGGTCCTTTTTCGCCGTGGACGTAGTTAGCGAATTTCTTCGCTAGCGAACCACGTAAAATCCCGTGTTCTTTTTTTATTCGTTCTTCGATCATGAGGTGGTTTGTCATAACAAAGATGACTACACACGCAGAATAGATAGAGCATAACTGGGACACCACACAAATATTAAAAAATATGAACTAACAAAATGAGACGAACTGAGTATTTTAAAACTTCTCTTTTAAGACAAATTTAACAACACAAATACGATATTGGAAGCCAGAAAAAGGTCCATTTAAAGAAACTAAAACGTTAATCCATTAAATCAAAGTTCATCCCAAGTGAAAAAAAGTTAACATCCCACAAACTTGAATTTTTTGTACGAACATTTCTCCCTAAATCAAGACTAAAGATGTGATTTTTCTTATATCACCATGGAGCACTGGCTTCCTGCTGGAGACTATCTTTCTGCCGAAAATGGTGCGTATATTGCTGGAAACTATCTTTGTATCACCTTCATGCTCTTCCTCTCATCCTCAAGCTTCTCTGCAGCCTCTTTCAACTCCATCAACTTCACTTCCACACTCCTTATCTCCTCCCACATGCAATCTCTCTTCCTTTTAGCTTCTTCATACCTCTTCACCTCATCTTCCCATCTCAAATCCGATCCAAAGCTTCGCATGTCGTCTCAATCTATCACGCAAAAACTGGACCTCCATCCCTAACCTCTCGAAACCCTCCAACGTGCGGTCTCACATAGCGAAATCACCCTCGGAAGTACCGATCTCGCAATCTCTAATCGCCTCGACAACTTTCACAGTCGTCGTAATGATTCCAGTGGCAAACGTGCGATCAGCAGTCTTGAGCAGGTGCTCGAGCTTGTAGTACTTCAACCGAATGGCTGTGGAGAGTTGAGGATCAATGGTTTCGCCGTTTACTACGATTTTGAAGTTATCAAAATTGGGTCCCGCCACGATGATGGGGAAGGTTCTGTACCACAGGGTAGGGGCGATGAGTGGGGATCGTCCCTGCCCTGTGGTGACCCAGGTGCAGTATCAGAAAGCAACGTGATCCTTGTACCGCCACTTTCTTGAACAGTATCCAGAGGAACGGGCCTAGGAGCTTTTCTAGTAGCAGGTTTTCGTTTTCTCTTCCTCTAACCTGAAAAATTTAACATTAAATTTTAAGAAAGAAGATTTGGAGCTAGCTAACTTGAGCAGTAAATGAAGATATGAAATAGCCAACTAGTTACCTCTATTTGTAGGGAGGTCAAGACTTGGACGGTTAGCGCTTTCAACTGCAGTTGGATCATTTGCTTTTACAATATAGACCTGCGAAAGTTGCACGAAACGGTCATCATCAAGCCGAGCGATTAGCTATAACCAGATACAAATTCGTAACATCTAAGTTTGGCAGGAAAACCAACTCATGGTAATAGTATAATTATTTGCCAAACAAGGCTTTGGATCAGTTTTACTTCGTGGTGTTAAAGGGCCGGGTCAGGCCGTTTTATGCAGGTTAGGGAGGGGAGGGGAGGGGTGGGGCGGGCTGGAGGTCCAGTGGGGGAGGGGCAGGCCGGTTTATGCGGGTTATGGAGAGGGGGATGGGGGCGGTTGGAGGTCTGGTGTGGGAGGGACGCGACGTGGTTTTCTGGAGGATTCCTAGCCCGGGCCGGTCTGGGCTCAAATCCCCCTATTTTTAGAGGGGGTGGGCCGACCCTATCAAATTATTAATATTTTATTACAAGTTTTTCCTATCCTAATATATATTAATATACTTATTTATATAACATACGTTAATATTTTATTGTCCGGAGCGGGCCGGGCTGAATCCGTGCGGGCTCAGGGTTCAAGGTACGGGCTGGGGCAGAGGGGGCGGGTCGGATAATTTGAGGGGGTAAAGCTATCCGGGCCGGCCCCGGTCCTAATTGAGGGGGTCGGGGGCAGCTGGGTTAGGGAGGGGAGTGGGGCTTAGGGGGAAACGGGGCGATTTGGGCCGTCTTTTTTTTTTTTTCACTTCGCATTCTCACTTTTCTCACAAGTAAAATGACCGTAAAATAATTACTGAACAGAATTTGACTCCTTCAACTCCAATTACAGGGCCTCTAACAAGGAAATAAAGCATTATTTGTGGATGGCGTTTCCAAAAGTGGCTATTGAAGCCGATTGTGTAAGAAATAAAACATTAAAAAATAAAGGAAGGATGACATTACTCCATGCCTAATGATTTACCTTGAAATGGCAACTTCTGAGCATATGAAAAACCACAAGATCGCCTTCAAGAAGATTATGTTCGACAGTGAACTTCCTCCATCCACCAAGAAATGTCCCCTCCATACCTGCGAGGAACTTCACTTCGTAACTTTCTCCATTTTCATCCTCCAGAGTTGCATCATCGTTATGCTTTGGCAAGTGCAATCTGTAGAACTCCGAAGGTATGCCCTGCCGTAGAATACGTTAGTCCAACCCAACCAGATACATAATTTAAATCAAAATACTCCAACTGTTGTGTGTTTTTAATCTAACCAGTTTATAGAATCTAGTAATATGCGATGCCGGATTTGTTTAATGAAACTAGGATGTTCGGTTGACAGGTTTGTTTCAATCTGTTTCGCCTTCTCCAAGGCTAATGCATGTGCTTCTTCGGTATCTGTTCTCCGCCTCTTTGATCTGTAACTTGAAGAAAATTGGCAAAATTAAGTGATAGAACCAACTCAGTCTCAGTGATAGAACCAACTCAGTCTCTTCTAGTTTCATGACGAAGAAAATTTTGAAAATGCCAATTTCACAAAATTCACTCACCGCTTACTCGTTAGATGGTTATTATCATAAGCAACCTGCATACGAAGGAGATCATAGAACTTGTCAAGTTATAGAAATATTGTGACAAAGCATATACAATATTCCACTCACAAGTAGAGCTGCACTTTCAGTTAACCGGAACCGTAACTAGCCCGGAATAGCTTGAACTGTGTGGGCTCGGGTTACGGCTGTACAGTTACAGTACTAAACTGGCCTCCAAATTCTCAGAACCTCTAACCGGCCTGGCCCGTGTAACCGTAACCGGGTATACCGGTTTGGTCGGTTTGGTTCGGGCTTGGGCCGAGTTCGGTCAGAACTAATATGGACAATTCAAAATTATGGGAACTAGTACCGGTTAACACTGGGCTGGTTTCGGGTCGGTTCACGATTTCGGAGAAGGTCTAACCAGCCCTAGCCCGCTAAAAACCGGTCGGTCCCGGTTCAGTCCTTTCGGGCTCGGTTATTGCAGAATCGGTTCAGAATTGGGCCGGTTCACCGATTAACTGACCCGTTTGACAGCTCTACTTACCAAGTCACAAGAGAGATGTACCATGAATTTGAAGTAGAGTATGCACTTTTGGAGGAGGTTCTAGCCCACGCCTCCTTGCCATGCAGTCTCCACTCGTGGTAAGGCCTGGGCTAGAACATCCAGGCAGGTATACCGTGAACTTGCCATGCAGTCTGCTAGCCACTTGATTAACTTCCTGGTATATATAGGGTTGCAGACAGCTACTTCAAGAACATCCAGGGTGGAAACTACAATAGGTATATCGGGAACTTGCCATGCAGTCTGCCAATCACTTGATTAACTTCCCGGTATACTGCCAAATTTTTCAACCTGGATGTTCCTGAAGTCGCTGTTTGCAGCCGAAAAACTTAACGTCTTGTAGAGCTTGACAAAACACGGAGCAGTTTCCTCGTGGAATCATTGCAATTCTTGGCACATTTCAGTTGCTGTAAACAGTTGGATATCATAAAAAGAATTATGGCGAAGGAGGAGGATTCTCGTATAGCACCGGGTATTGCAAGTTACCTATATATCTAGGTTCTTCAGTATAGTGGGTTTCTTTTGCACTGTGTGTTTGTAGGATTTTCTCATTTCTTTTGCACTGTGTTTGTAGGATTTGCATTTTTTGAGTGTGATGAAGAGTTGAAGAAATTAACTTGAATCTCTGATCTAAAAAAGCTTTGGAATTTTACAAGATTCCCAGATGTGAAATGTTGATGTGGGAGAGCAAGGAAGATTATTACAAGTTGTTTGAGGACTTGCAGGATACTGTCAAGGAAATCCATTGGTCTAATCAAGCTTCTGCGAGGTCACCTTGGAGAAGAAGGTACTAAAACCAGATGGGACTGCAATCGTTTTATACTCTTTCCCAAGCATTGGAAATTGATAGCTCGTTTCATGAACATTCCACAAGCACTATTTTATCTGGTAAAATGTTCGGGAAATTGGTTTGCTGGTAATTACTGATCCTGTCTAGTCTGTTCTGTTATATTATGAGACGGTTGGGCAGAATGGGTTAATACCCAACATGCAAAGGCAACATGGTCTCTTGTCCAGGAACTACAAATCTAAGTCGGTAAACACACATAAAAATCCAATCAAAGAACAAAGAGGATAACAATAATATCCCAGCACAGTGATCAAGTTAACATATATCCGAGCAGCAAATACAATAATAGCATACATCCATCCGAGCAGCAAATACAATAGTAATAGCATATATTCAACACACATACAGATTCAAGCATCATATAGGGAACATCAACCCAACCAAATATATCCATCCTTCTTAGGCAGCAGCCGAGACCTCATCTTCTGCCCCTTTGGTATGAGTTCAACCACAGGGCAGTACCAGGTGGGTTCAGCACCTTCTTTTCCGAGGCAGCCTACCAAAACCTTCATCACATCAAACGTTTCCTGCACTTCTTTTCTGAAGACACGCCAACACTTGTTATGGTAATCATCCATCAACTCATACGCCACCGCCATTTCACCTCTCGACATTGTATAAAATTCCAAATGTCTCTTCATATGAGACTCAACTTTCTTAAGTTCCTCAACATACGCCGGCATCTGCAACAAAAGCAAATACCCTAGTCATGAGAAAACACGCTCAAAATAAATCTAACAATTTGCATTTTGATAACAGACGATCGAGGAAAGAACAGCTGAGTGAGTAAATAAATAAATTTGGCAATAACCTTAGACCATGCTGGTTGGTATCTCAGGTACACATCATACAGTTCATACGTGAACCTCAGTCTCTTGGTCTGAAGCTACAAACATATACAGTACACGATAAGTCAGTAAAAGAAATGATCCTCTTCACCTGAGCCTCAACAGTGAAAACAAAACAGAGAAGGAAGCAATACCACATCGTATTCAAAGTCTCTCCAATTGATCCAGTCTTTTGCAACCCGATTCTGACCTAGAGACTTAGAGGGTGTTTCTACAGGAATAAGCAAGAGAAATGAGAAACAAGAAATGACAAAATAACTAGCGCAAAAGAAATCCACAACATCCAACAAGCAAAGTCATATTAATTGTTCTACGTACCCTGCTTTGCTGCTGGAGGAGAATCTTCATCCTCCTTCTCCATAAACTGTTTTATGGCAGCCAACTGTTTG
Organism: Linanthus parryae; assembly: GCA_023055425.1. NCBI lineage: Eukaryota > Viridiplantae > Streptophyta > Magnoliopsida > Ericales > Polemoniaceae > Linanthus > Linanthus parryae. The sequence goes on from JALGPY010000001.1 coordinate 134,112,257, forward strand.
CGGCAAAATTCCTCTGAGAGAAGAACAACACCATCTCTGCAATTTGCCAAGAACTGCAAAGACTCCTCAAGGAAAATCTGCCGTTCTATGGAGCACGCGTCCAGAGTTGCGGAGCTCTACAAGAGATCGAGGGCTTTATCAAGATTAACAAAACAAAGAGAAAAGAACAAGACACAGCTGCAATCAATCAGCGCACAAATAACGAAACAATCATCACCGGTACCTCCACTTTCTTGACTTCATCCCTCAACAGCTCATCCAGCTTGAGTGAATACATCTTCCTAGAGGATTCAATCTGTGCAAAAGGCACAGAAGACCTGTTAATTCAACCACAAAACCTGGAACCACTTGCCGCTCTCTCAGCCAGCCAGTTTGGTTCTCGGACAGCATAGTTTTGGTCATGACAAGCACAGAAAAATAGCTAGTAGACGACCAACAATATAATAATGCTCGATTACGGGAATTTAAAAAAAACAGAAATAACAGAGATCTACGAACAAGATCAGGCTTGTCCAGAGAGAGAGAGAGAGAGCAGTGAACCGTGTCACGAGTATAAATTCTGATCACAGTATCAAGCAGAATAAGAATATCAAATGTAAGAGACCACTTCTGAGTTCGATATACAGCTTCAATCTCCTGATATGAAACTACTAGGTAACTGGTACTGAAGAGATTCCTGGCTGGCAGATCTCAAGCAAGGTTAAGTATAAAATAATCGGTTCGGTATCCCATTTTCAAAATTCAAGTAAAGCCTCCAAAACAACTAGCTACGACAATGGAATGTGAAAGGCATACTAAAATGCTGATATACTGCTAAAATAAGCCCTAAATAAAGTGCTGCCAAGAACATTGAAATGTAACCCATACTTAAAAAGATCGCCACCTAGTCAAATCAGTTCAGAATGATAAATTATAAGGTGCAACCATCAAGCAAGTAGTGCCTAAAACTTAGTAAGGAAAAATCTAAGTGCACAATCTACAAGAAGAGTCGTTGCTTCGGCATGCACAAAACCATGAAGCGATGTACAGAAACGGGATCATGAAGCATGAAAACAACACACAGAGCAATGCACCAAGAAGAATAACCTGTGCATATATCTCATCTCGCCAATTAGGGAGCTGAGTCTGATCTGTCAATTTCTGAGTCCCTGCATGAAAATCAGAACAAAGTTATTACTTTACCAGTCAACTGGGATAGTGAATTATAATATAATTTTGGCTATGGTTGTCAAAGTTTGATACATATCGTGTATCCATAATAGAACTTTGTGTATCGTGCCGCTGTATCGCGTATCGTAACGATACGGACACCGTTCTTTAAACAGCTTTTATATCATATACTGCTGAACCTTATAGTGAAGAATTTATGGATGTAACTAACAATCACTCTCAAATGTTGGTCAGGTAGCTGGCACAACATAATAACATGCTATCAATTCTATATTACACTGCTCAGTTTAGATGCAGCTTAACTTTTTACCTGGATAAAGTTAATAGCAACAATAACAATTATTGCTTCTATTATAAAATCGGGGCCAACTCCCAGAGACTAACACGATGGTTAGCTTTAACTAATTACCAGCATAATGTTGATACAACCACTGATACGTAATGGTAATATACTGTATCATGCCATATGGTACGATACGTATCGAGTATCACAAGATATTGACACTAGAGCTCTTGGCCAACTGAGCATCGGACTACATAGCTAAGGGTAACCTAACTATAAGAAATCAAGTGGCACTAGGTATTTCGACGTGGCATTGGGTTACTAGTAAAGTAAAATTATTACGCATGATTGACAATAGCCCCGAATTATATTGCATACGAAACTAGAATACTAAAAGTTAGAAATCTGTACTCAATCCCACTACTATCACAGCATCTACCAGGTATTTCATGTCTCTCTTTCAAAGTGACCAGAAGATTGGATTTAGATTGGAGTCCATGGTTGAGGTAAACAACGGAACAGAGAAAATCCAAATTCTTCACAAAGGGAAGATAATTTGAAGTTCCCTATCAATCATGTCCACAAACCACGTTTTTTGGGTTCTAGACGAGCTGTGTGGTACTCCGACGGGCATCATATTGGTCTGATCAGCGATGCAACCATACAATCCCAAGTGCTTTATGCGATGAGTATCATATCATACAATACGAAAATGACAATTCCAAATGGATATAGACTGTAGGAGGGAGCCTATCAAGCTTATTGAAACGTTAGAGATTGCTTACCATGAGGCGACTGCATTGTGGCGATACAAATTTCTTTTATCCTCATCACCCGTTTGAAGCATCTTCTGACAGACATGAAATCAATGTCCTCTCTGGAACATGCCACCAACTTCAGAAGTTTCTTACACGCCAAGACGACCCAGCCACCGAGGGCACTGCCACTCAGCCCCTTCTTCTACAAGAGAGTACATGCTGTGATGAGCTAGAAGTTTCATTTAAATTTCGGTAGGATGATAATATATGCATGTAATTCACCTCACCTTCATAAATGCTGTGTAGCTCTCACTGTATTCTTGATCTAGCACATACGAGTACTTCTTCCTAAGGAGAAGAATCTGCAAAAGGGAGAAGCTACCATCAATAAGACGCAAATTCTGTTTCTCCCAAAACTTTTCCTTGTGAAAAAGGATGTAGGCTATGTGACGGAGCAGGGTGAGCAGAACAGGGGATAGATGAAGTGTTGAATGATTGAGAACCCTAGACACAACATAACCTATTAAAGTCATATGACGTACTACAGTGCCCCAGTTAGTGGGCATGTGATTTGATAAGACACGCTTGACGCGCTATTCAAAAAGTTGCTTTCAGGGACCTTCTTGCATCTACAGTTTCTCAGCCTCTTGCATGTAGAAATGGTTGTCGAACAGAAAGCTAAAAATTATGATACATAAAGGCATGTATTATAAGTTTATAACCCAATATGTTACTTAAGTGTAAGTAATCTATTCTCAATGGAGACTGGCAATACGCCTAAGACACACGGGATAAATGAATGGTCATAGACTTCCTGAGCTCATGAGAGATAAACAAGTGCGGGGCATAAACAAACACAATAGAATTAGTGCTAAAAAGACCACCTCTTCATAGGCCTTGTCACGCCAGTTGCGCTCGAATAGCCATGCACTGGGAACTGCCTCTGGGTACTCGACGGGTGCTGCAACAATGGAATGCCATAGCCAAGAGTATATAGTCAGTCGTACCATGTAAGCCTCAGTAGAAAACAACCTTAAATTTCATTTGAGTTGACTTGTTGCAGGAGCTCACCCATGCGTAACGGAGAGAGAGGACTCGGCTTTGGTTGCGGGATCACAGTCTCAATGTCCTCCCACAGGGGAAGTATCTGTTTGGTCAGGTCAACTAACCTCGACTTCTCCATAGCATCATTCTTAATTCCCAAATTTCTCTTCAAGTCCAGGAGATCGATGAAATATCCTTCCAGTACCTTAAGCCTCTCAATTAACATAGCATCTAATACAGGTTCCATCTGGCAAGGGAGGGGGATTAGGATAAAAGTAGAACAGTCATAAGTGTAGCTGAAATTGAAAGACGACAATGAGTACACTAGGAGAACAAAAAAGGCACCTGGGAATTCAACAGCAACCTCTCAACTCTATATCTCCCACGAACCATTCTAGAGAAAAAGTTTTTGGACGTAAGCTGGCAAAAAAAGAAGTTCAGAAAATTAGAGTAAGAACGGGAAAAAAAATCAAGAAACAAAGAGATTAGATGAAACTAAACCTAGATTGGCTAACTTGTATGCTACCATTTTATAACCTTCTTTGGGAGAGAGGTACTCCCAAGTCTCATGATCGTCGTCATCGTCTTCGTCACTGTCACAGACATTGTCACTGTCACTGTCACTGCACACTTTTGTCCTCTTATCAGAACCCTCCTCCTCCTCCTCCTCCTCATGTGAACGCTTGGTTACTTGATACAAAAAAGATCAATGAATGAAGGGGACATATATTTAATAGGAAGTTCTCAATGAATACATAAGACATAAATTTAAAATGAAGGATAATTAGCATCATACGAACCAGTAACAACTGTGCTTTTCTTATCAGGAACAAGTGTGCGCAAGTCTCCCAACATTGTTACGACTGTAGAATTGTGTATCCAAACACAAGAATTAAGAAATTATTATTAATAAATAATTATGAAACCATAAACAATACTAGTAGAATTGTGTATGCAGACACAAGAATTGAGAAATTATTAATAACAAATCATTATGAAACCATAAACAAAACTAGACAAAATTTTATGCACATATTACAATGCTTTTATTAGAGATCCAAACAAATCCATGTCAATTCGATCAGAGATTAATACCAGCAAAAAGAGAGGGCGAGACCTTAATAATCTAACGCTTTCGTTTCGATTATTAGAAATCCAAACAAAATGGTTGACCAGAGATGTTGCGATCAATTCAAGGGTTTTCTTTCGATCAGAGATAAATAGCAACAAAAAGAGAGAAAGAACGCTTATTAATCTAACTGCAGAGAAGAGAAGATGAATGTTACCTCTTAGTCTCCACGGATACCTTACCAAACTGAGACAGAAATGGAATCGCCAATTCGTAGAGACACAAGGGCCCTCCGAGTCTACAAGAATCTGTTCAGCCCTGTGAACCAACATTAACCTCTGTTCATAAGTGGCCTCGGTCCCCCACTTTGTCACTAAGGTCAAGAGGTCTGCGAAAGGAGCTATCAGTTCCTCTAACTTTGCAATTAGCTGCCCATTTATCTCTGCTCGCTGCACAGAAATATGAATTCCAACAGAACAAGAAGCGAAAAATGAAGCACTGGGGATAACAAAAGTAAATAACCAAGGCACCTTGGATTGCATCAATCTCTGAGCTCTAGTGCTCCCATCAATCCTTGTAGATTGGAAGTCTGTGGATATAAGCTGGCAAAAAAAGTTGAGCAAACTAGAGTAAGAAGAAGATGGGGAAGAGGGAACTAACATATTTGCATTAAAGGTGGATTCAAGAAGTAGTTGTGTGCGGGCTAAAGATTTTGTGGAGATAACACGGGAGCACGTGGGGAGGATACCTTTTCGTAGGCATCATCGAGGGAGTCTAGGTAGCACATCCAAGGATCATCATCCAGCCTTGGCCTCTTATTGGAACCAGACTCCTCCGGACTCATAGGCCGCTATCACGATGAATAAAGGTTGACAAGAAACATTTGTAATGAATTAGAAAGTTTAAATTCAGGTGGACGACCTAACAGTTGTAAGGCAACAAATATGTGAAAATTAGAGCTGTCAACCAGGCGGGTTGGACGAGTTGAGCCCATCTATTAAGTGGCACACATTGTGAATGCATTTCATTAATAGGACACATCAATCAGGGCATGCAGGACAGTAGTATTATTAATCAGTGTGTAGTTTCTTAATATTACCTGCATAAACTGGTGTGCTGTAGCTGATGAAGAATCAATCTAGCAAGAAAAACTAAGAATTAAACTAACAAACAAATTATGAACATCATTACCAGTAACATATTATTATTATTATTATTATAGAACTGGTTAGGCAAATTACTAACGAAATCCCATGTGGTTCGTGTTATTTGGTTTCTCTCCTTACTATATGCTGCTTTTCCTAAAACAAGAGTGAATAAACTGGGGACGACGAGAGAGAGAAGAGCAGATCCATCAAACAAGTTGTTTTCCGTTCGATTAGAAACAAACACAAGCAAAAACACATCTGGACCAAGTTGTTATGCTAAATCTACCCCCGACCACATAGAAGAAGCTTAAACATACCTCTCGATCTCCAGCGTTATGCTCTGGACCAAAAGGAATTAAACACGATGGAGAGATAGCAAAAGAATTGCGAAAGAGAGGTGTGTGTGGCAATTGGGTCCGATCCGATATCTGACATGATCCGGCACTAATGGAGCAGATCCGATCTGATCCGCTTACAAATGGATCGGATATGGATCACATGTTTTGTGATCCGTGAAACCGATCCGATCCAATTAGGTTACCGTACATAATAAATTCAATAACATACATGTATTGATATAATTACATATATAAATTGTACTGTGTTTACTTCAGATAACGTAACAAGTTTGATATATCTATATTTTTATTGTGAATAATAAATTAATAAAAGTATAGATGTAAAGTGTATGTTAACTCAATTTTGGTTTCAATTCATAATTATTTTAGGTCAGATGAAATAAATATATTGTTCATCATGAATTCGATGGATAATCCGATTCGAATCCGGCAAAATCCGGTTCGAATCCGAAATCTTATGGATCGGATCAGGATCTATGCTGAACCGATCCAAACCCGATATGTTGTCATCCTTATGTTTTTTTTAGTAAAGACGACTTAACGAGAGGTGTTTTTTATTTTTATACTTACATGTTTGTTGTCTGCCAGATTCGAACCCAGAACCTCATGTAAGGAAATTTTAACGCTCTACCAATTGAGCTAGCACCCATTTGCAAGAGAGGTGTTTTCCTTTGCCAAGAAGTGGCAAATATTTAACTTGGATAAAAGAATTGTGGAGTTTTTTCCTTTTAAAATGAATTGTGTGTTTAAGTTGAGGCTTAAAAATTGATTGCATACCCCCAATATATATCATAATTTGCTGATTATAGCTGCTCGTTTTAAAACTTTCTACTTGCAACCTTCGTATATAAGCCGTAAAGAAAGTACTATTACTTTCAAAGAATATTTTCTCGTGGCACAAAATAGTTTATTATGTTTATTATTTGTGTCAATTTATGCATCATCTCAAACATACACACATTTATTCAGGGCAACGCGCATTCTCTATTATTTACAATGTACTAAATCTCATGGCCTTCTACATAAAAAAGGTCACTTACCTTTTCATGCTTTTACCTTTTTTTATTGGGCCGGTTATCCTACCCATCGCCCGTAGTACTTCTGGTTTGGTTATATTTCTTCGACCTAATCCTATTTATTGGGCTTCCAAGAAACAACTAATTGTGGCCCGCCTCTCAACGAGGCCGAATATTGTGCCTCGTCCCCGGGAGCTGCCGAAATTTCTTGGTTTAAACTACTTTTTCACGATTTAAGGTTTTGTATTCCTAAACCTCCTATTTTATGGAATGACAATTACTCTGCCCTTGATAAAGTTAGACTGCCACATTGTTTGAAAAAAACCCTTCGCCGTGAACTAATTGTGTCTTTTATTTCGGGTGTTGTCAAGTGGCAAACAACTACACTAAATCTCTTCCAGTGGCATAATTCGAGTTGTTCAACGATAAACTGATGGTTCGATCACCACCATCAGTTTAAAGTGGGATAATAGACATTGGGCTTGTCTCATTTAGCCCAAAACATGGCCCAACTCATTTTACACGAAGTCTGATTCATTTTGTAAGCCCATACCTTAAGGGCTCTTATGTAAATATGGTTTTGGCTAACCCTAGTATTTTTGACAGTTTGGCTACTCTCTATATAACGTCTCTTTTGCCATTTAGGGCAATACAATGAATGTACGTTATGTGCCTCTTTTCTCTCTCTTGTTCATCTTCTCTATTCAATACACCAAAACCCTAAATCTGCAATCATACAGGTTACAAATGTTTTTGCTGGGATTTTCATTCACCTCTGATTTACTTGCTCGATACAACATGACAACGTGCAAACCTTGTCCCACTCCCTTAGTTTGGCATAAAATATCATGTTCTGGATGGCAAACCCATCCTTGCTCCCAAAGTTTTGCGTCAACGTACAAGCGCTTTACTTATTTAACTTTTACTTGTCACGAGATTATCTTTTCGGCAAATCATCCTTTTCAGTTCATGCAACATCTTACCGATTTACATTTGTCCGGTGCAAAACGTATTCTTCCCTACTTACAAGTCTCACGACTTTTTTGTTATCAAAGGGGCAACCTTCCTTTACAGGTTTTAACTCACCGCTTGGACCGATAATCCTAGCAATTGTCACAACGCACGAAAAGGTATTGCTCCGTGATCTTACAGTCTCCTTAGTTTCACGCAAGGATCAACTTGCTGACTTCTTTACCCCAAGCTTACACCCGACTCATTTTACAAGTCTCAAGACTAAACTCACGGTGCAGCCTCAACCACCATGAGTTAAAGGTAGAATATTAGATAAGAAGAACTGAAGCAACCCAGTCCAACAAGCTAGAAGACTAAAGTCCATTGCTAAAGCCCACTCGTTAATATTGTATATTGTTAGCCCAATGTCTATAAGGGCACGCACAGTTGTAATTTCACCCTCTCATATTTGTAACCCTAAACCTAAAAGTCTCTTAGACGATTTTATTATTTTGGGTAATGATACTCAGCTGGTTTGGCAGAATTTTTCTTTTTAATTAGAAATTTTTGAAATTACTCCTGGAGCCTACTTGAAAATTTAGGGGTATTTACAACTTGTGTTGCAGCGAGTAAGACGGTGCTAAGACAGAAGATCTCAGAGGAAGCTCACAGAACTCTTTACACGGAGGAATTTTTGTTTGCTCTTGGAGCAAATGATGTGGATTTGCTCTAACCACAGGACACGTCAGGAATCTCAGGAATCTCAGGAACGCAGAAGCTAGATTAAAAATGCCTTGCTAGGGATGACTATCCGAATACTGAAAGGAATAATGCATGCAGAAGCTATAGATACAAATGCCTTGCTTCTAAAAGGAATAATGCATCATGCTACTGCTCTGAAATGTTATGACGCACCATACAAATGCCTAGTTGGACTATCCAGTACTGAAACAGATAGTTCATGCCACTGGCACCAAACATACAGAACTGGACTGCCTTCTCGTTGAAGAAGAGGTTCAAGCCAACACTATTCTAAGTTGTCAAATGCCTACTACTACATCCTACCTCCAACATAGATCCGATGACCTGAATACTGTCAGTTTTGCTACCATCAGGGGACTACTACGGCAGAAAAATAGGACAACATCGCGAGAAAGAGGAAAGCAAACTACATTAAGAATATCCACCTAACAATAGATTGTCATAAATAATATCGACCTAATGTTAAACGACTAAATTAGTCAGCATCCACTACAAACAGCCCGTACAGTCACCAACTCATAATTTAACAAAACAGACATATAGACAGATTCAGTATTTTACCAGCAAACCAACGTCCCAAACATTTTTGTAGTTAATATAGTGCTTGTCGAAGGTTCATGAAACGATCCTCCAATTTCCAACATTTGGGTAACAGTATAAAGCGACTGCAGTCCCAGCTGGGTTTAGTCCCTTCTTCTTCAAGGCGACCTAGCAGAAGCTTGATTAGACCAATGGATTCCACTACAGTTTCCTGCAAGCTATCAAACACCTTGTAATAATCTTCCTTGGTCTCCCACAGCGACATTTCACATCTGGGCATCTTGTAAAAGTCCAAAGCTTTCTCCAAATGAGATTCAAGTTTCTTCAAATCTTCTTCACACACCGGCATCTGCAAAACAAATATTACTACAATATTCATGAAAACACTCAAAACAATTGCGGGAGCTAACAGCTGAAAGAATAAATCTGAGGGGCACCTTAGACCATGTTGATTTGTATTTCAGGTACACATCATACAGCTGATACATGAACCTGAGCCTCTTGTTCTGAAGCTACAAACACAACAAAGATACCGCATTCACACACACAACAGACCAAAAAATAATAACAATAACAATAAGGAAAAAGGAGAGCAGCTACAAACAGAAAGTCCCCCACAAGTAGACCTGGACACCTCCCCTTGTAAAATGGCCATACAGATTATACCTGCTCATATTCCAGATCTCGCCAAATAGTCAGGCCATTTGTAAGCTGAGTCTGACCGCACGCCTCTGCTGTTGCTGCAGGAATAAAGCAAGAGAAATGACAAATCCTACCAACATTGTGCAAAAGAAGCCCCACTACATTCATTCACTTTGAAGTTCTGCATATACTGAAGCAACTAGATAGGTAAGTAGCCAACAAGGAAAACAAATTCACGTAGCAATTAATACCCTGCTTTGCTGCTGGAAGAGAATCCCCCTCCTTCTCCATAAACTGTTTTATGGCATCCAACTGTTTACGGCAACCATCCTCCGGGAGAAAAGCAACACTATCTCTGAAATATGCCAAGAACCTCAAAGATTCCGCAAGGAAATTGAAACGTGTCTTGTCGACCTCGCCCAGTGTTGTGCTCTACAAGAGAATATTTACCAAGATGAACAAAAACAAGAGAAAAAGAAAACACAAATTCCATCAGTGCAAAGATAAACGAATGACGATAATCACCAGCGCCGTCAATTTGTAGAATTCATCCCTGAACAGCTCATCCAGCTTGGGCGAATACATATTCCTATATGCCACAATCTGCAAAAGACATAACACGTGCAAACTAAAGTCATATTCTCAATTTATTCAAACAGGAAACTGAACCATTTAACCACACTCTCTAAGCCAGAAAATCTGGTTCTGGAACACTATAGTTTGTAGACGAGAATTTGTTTAGTGCTCCATTAGTAGAGCACTACGTGGGGCTAAGTGCAACACTTGTACAAGTAAATCATTTATCTTCCTTGCTTCTCCATTCCAACATACTTACGAAGTTTCAGTATCCAGGGACATTTTGTGCAGTATACTAGTTAAATAATGAACTAACAGTTTACATAGGGTAGTCATTTTAATTTTCTTTGGAACCATTTTTATCCAAATCAATCACAAGACTGTTGCCTTTCCGCCGTCTCGTTCTTTTCTTGGGGAAAATATATACACCTATGGGAGAACTTAAATATTTTGTGGTTAAATTCACACATTTGTATACCTAAAATAAATAACACAAATTACGTATCCATCATATTTAAAGGAAGAAATTTTAGATAGAGAGAGCCTAAGACCACCAAAAACCTAACGAAGGCCTTGCGAATAATCAATTTGTGGATCCACTTTTTAAAATCAAATAAAATCTCCAAGTAATCAGCCAACACAAAGAATGTGAAAAGCATATAAAACTGCTGAGAGACCGCTTAAATAAGCCCTAAATGAAGTACTTTCAAAGAACATTTTTCCATGGAACAAAACAACCTAGTGTGACATTTAATTTTGGGCTCCCGAGGTGGACTTACTCTCCAGCCATCACATAGCTGCTGGATCAATAAGCGAACTGTACAGAAGATATCAAGCTAGTCTACTAACATTTAACCGAATACCAGGGCTGCTAACCCAAAAGAGGAAAAGATGCAAAGCAGTGCCTAACCATGAAAGGATGTGCGGAAACAGGATAGAGAATAATAACCTGGTCATATATCTCATCTCGCCAGTTATGAAGCTGAGTCTGAGCTGTCGAATTCCCTGATGCTGCATGGAAAAGAAAGAAGAATTACTTTACAACTCAACCTTCTCCTAGAGCTGATGTTATTTAACTTCCATTTGTGAGAAACATAGTTAACAGAGGAAGATGCATATTGACATTTTTTATACCAAAACCACAACTACTACTAGGGGACGCTGGATTATGCTCATTGCCAACTGAACATGACACTGTCACACTACATAATTAATGGTAATGCAAAGCATGGTCATTGGCTTATTAGTACTGTACAAAGTTCACATGTATATTTGACAAAAGCACCTAACTATATTGAATATAAATCAGAACACTTGAAGTAGGAATTCGGACTCGGTCCCCACTGCTAAAACAGCAGTATTGCACTAAGACTATGTAGAGCAGTTCAATCAAATCAGGAATCCTCTTCTTTAACATATCTCATTTGACTGTGAACCAGGGTTTCAAATAAAGGCCGTTACCGTTACGTTACAGCCGATATTTAACTGAAAAGGTAGTGGCCGAGTCCGATACACCCGATACGGTTCACGTGAATCATATTCACAAGTGACACGGCCGATACACACCGTTATCCTCATGTAACGGTCGATACGCACCGATATCCTGGCGATACACCCACTACGCTGTATATTCATTATATTAATTTGCTATATAATGAAGTGTACAATGTCTAATTGTCTATAAACTAGTTAGGCATGGCCTAAACAACTAGTACATGACTATAAATATATTTGATATACACAATATTCTCTTAAAAATACTTTTTTGCATCTTTTGACGATTATTTAACATTCACGCGTTTGGTTCCCGATTCCCGTTACTTTTCTCCGATACGGACCGATTCCGTTACCCGCGACCGGAACTGATATGTTGGCCGATACCGTTATTTAAAACCATGCTGTGAACACAATACCGGATTTTGAGTTTATTTTCCCGTAAGGTGAAGGCAAACAAGGAGTGGGAAAGCCTAAAAGAATTCGCAAAAGTCATCGAATTTGAAATTTCCTACAACGTGCTGTGTGATACACCGATGGCACTATACAGGTCTGGTACAACTCTAGGCATCTTGATCAGAGATACATAGGGCGGTCCCAATTGTTGATTCGCTGTGTTGCTTATGCAAAAAATACTGTGTATCGTAGGGCAATAACAGCTACTGTTAATAATTTTTTCATGGTACATCCAGCACAGGGATATTAGGCAATTGTATGATCAAGAAACCTAAATCAAACAAAGAAAGTAACATGTGGAGAACTCTTAGTGATCAATATTGACCAATTTTTTAACCAAAAATAAATCAGTATAAGCAAACTCAAAACATTTCGGAGAGCAAAGAAAACCCAAAACATAATACAGTATTTTGAAGAAACCGTTTATTGCTGAGGTTATTAACACTTCAACATTAATACAGCCACGCAAGAGCGAGCACATACATCCATTTTCTGATCAAACTTATTAAGAGCTTCGAGACTGCTTACCACAAATTTCCTTGATACTCATCACCCGTTTGTAGCACTTTTCGACAGACATGAAAGCAATATCCACTCTGGAACTCGCAACGAACTTCAGAAGTTTCTTGTGCAACAAGGCGGTCGAGCCACTGAACCCATTCTTCTACAAGAGAGAGTACGCCGTGATGAGATGGAACTTTCAGTTTAATATGAGTGGGAGAATAACATAGGCATGTAATTCACTGCACCTTCAAATAAGATGTGTAGCTATCACGGACTGCTTGATCCAGCAAATACGAGTACTTCTGTCTAATTGACTGAACCTGCAAAGAAGTAAAGGAACCATCAATGAGATGCAAATTCTGGTTTTTCCAACCTTCTCCCTTGCCGCAAAGGATGTGGCCCATGCGACGGAGCAGGGAACATAGTGAGCACAGAAAAGGGCAGACGAATAAACAACGCGGGTGCTGAATGATTGAACCATCGACACACCATGAATCATATTAACGTCATTTTCTGAGGACAGCAAAGGACAGACGAATAAACAACGCGGGTCCTGAATGATTGAATTATCGACACACCCATGAATCATATTAACGTCATTTTCTGAGGACAGCAAAGGACAGACGAATAGACAACGCGGGTGCCTCAGTGAATCAATGTTACTATCCGTTGTCTGGCAAGACGGTCGTGACAGGCTGTCCAATATTAGTTTTAGGAAAGCTTCTAGCAGTCTAAGTTTCTGAGCAGAGTTAGATGGCTAGAAAGATCGTTGTAGAAGGCTAGACTCAATCGTACAGAGTCAAGTCAAAGAATTCCATGTAGCTCAAAAAGAAAAGTGTCACAATGAATGAAAAACAAGCAACCCAGAATGTAGATCAAGTATATAACTTGGTCAACTAAAAGAGTGCGGAATTAACAATTTCTGTCACGGGATTCAAAAAGGGAATCATGGGACTTATAGGCTGATACATGTGCATGCGCTATAACACATATCCGATTGGCATTTTAACGAATGGGGTCATTGTTACTTTGCCCAACAGAATGATCTTAGGGCGAAGTAACAAGAGACCGACTGCATTTCATAGCAAGTAAATCATCAACAAACATATAATTCACGAGCTAAATATATTTAGAATAGGTGCGGTCCATTAGATACCACAATGCAAGGGCCAGGAAGAGCACCTCTTCAAGGGCCTCGTCTCGCCAGTAGAGCTCAAACAGCCATGCACTGGGAACTGGTTGTGGGTAGTCGACAGGGGCTGCAGCAATACAACGACGTAATCAAGAACTAGACCAATTATACGACCATAGCCTAAGAGAACAAACTTTCAAGTTCAGTCGTAGTAGGAGCTCACCCATGTATAACCAAGAGTCAGAAGTCTGCTCTAGTGGTGGCGGAATAGCATTCTCAATGCCCTCCCAGTCTACAAGAATCTGTTTAGCCAGGTAAACCAACCTTAACCTCTCTTCATCAGTGGCCTCGTTTCCCCACTTTCTCACTGAGGTCAAGAGGTCTGCGAAAGAAGCTATCAGTTGCTCTAACTTCATAATTAGAGGGCCACTTATCTCTGCACGCTGCACGTAAAATATACGGCAATATCAAGACCAAGCGTAACAAGATTCGCAGAATGAAACACTGAGGATAACAAAAGTAAATAAAATAAGGCACCTTGGATTGCAGCAATCTCTGAACTCTAGCGCTCCCACGAACCATTATAGATTGGAAGTCTGTGGGTAAAAGCTGGCAAAGAAGTCAAGCAAACTAGAGTAGTAAGATGTGGGGGGGGGGGGGGGGGGGGGGGACTAAAAGATTTGAATAAAGTGGGTTCAAGAAGTAGTTGTGTGCAAATTGGAGTTTTTGGTGGAGATTACAGTACAGAGGCGCATGTGTGTGATACCTTTTCGTATGCATCGTCGAGATAGTCGGGCCAGCGCATCCAAGGATCATCCTCCAGCCTCGGCCTCTTATTGGAACCAGACGTGGGACTCGTGGGTCGCTTGGTTGGCGGGAGGTCTATCATAAATGAATAAAGGTGGACATTGCAAGGAATTAGAAAGTATAAATTCAGGTCAACAATTGCAAGGCAACAAAGATGTGAATTCAGCATTTCATTAATACTTTGCATGATGTTGATAATCTTTGCATGATTTAGTTAGTAAAAACAATACAAGAATTTGATAATCTTTGCATTATGTTGTAGAGTAAACTCTTCTTTACAACACAACGAAAAAATTATCAAAAAACTTCATCGTTTTGCTATCTAAATCAGCGGGTCAAAGTGACCTAGTTACGGAAAAAAAAAAGTTAAATGATGAAGATTAAGAGAGAACGGACGGAGGTAGTAGTATTAACTATTAACCAGTGTGTGGTTTCTTATTACCTGGTGTGCTCAAACTTTCAGACATGATGATTTTGTAGTTGATGAAGAATCAATCTGGCAAGAAATAAATAAGAATTAAACAAACACAAACAAATGACCCCAACATCATTACCAGTAGTAATATATATTAAACAGTTGAGTAAATTACAAAAGAAATCCGATATGGTTTATGTTGATGTTGGTAATATCAGATTTCAAAAGCAGGCAAGGCAACAGAGAATAAGCGAGATCCGTCAAAACAAGTTGCTCCCAGTTCGATCCATCAAAGAGGTTATTGCAAATGAATACCAACAAAAACACATCGACTAAATCTAACCCCCATAGAGGACAACGAAGAGAAGAAGCTGAAATATACCTCTCAATCTCCACCGTTATGCTCTGGACCGAAGGAATCGAACTCGAGGGAGGGGGCGAGGGAGACGTCCCGCACTAAAAATTGGCATCACACCCTGCAAACTTTGAAAAATGCCCTCATGCATACTCCCATGTTTGACTTACCGGCACTTTTTGACCTCACTTGATGTTAATAGGTGTAATTAACACAAAAACCAAACTATTCAATTTTCTTTATAAAAACAAAAAAGAATCAGTCGTTCTTTTATTTGCACTTCATATTTTGAACTCTCTCTCTCTCTCTCCTTTACAACTCTGCAACCACTTCCTCCGCTCCGGTCTCCGGCACACCCCGTTCAGTTTGATTGACTGAGTATGTATAAAACTTGTAAATGCCTCTGATTGATTGAATGAGTGAAAATTGTAAAGATAACTGTTTGACTGAACTGGGTCAAGTATGGGGATTTTAGATCTGGGACGAGAGTTTTCAATCTTGTGAGACTGGAACGAGCATTTGCTCGTCTCGATCTTCGGAGGAGGAAGACTGGACTCCTCCCAGTCTCACCAGATTAAAACCGGGACGAGTGATTGTAAGACATGCCAGAGCATCGTCTGGCAATATACTAGATCACTCTCCAGTTTGCATATAAATCATCCTAGAAAGTATGTGGGATGGTACAAGACGTGTTTAATAAGGTCGGAAGCCTGATCATACCGGCTGATTTTGTTATAGTGGATATGCCAACAGCTGATGTTCTGATAATTCTGGGTGGGTCATTCATGGCTATCATCGCACTCTCTTCGATGTAGAGAATGGGGAGTTGATATGAGACTCAATGATGACATGGAGACTTTCCGGATTTTCAAACCAATGCCCCAATACTCGTATGAGTTTCAACCAGGGGTCCCTTTTCTATGCAAGTCCAGCACAAACTCCCAGAGTCGTCACAAGGGGATCCACCTGATTTCCAGGGCAGAAATAAGTCATCAGTTGTGCAAGCACATGAAGGAGTACATTAGATTCAGCACAGAAAAACTAAGCTGGAAGCGGCACAATGTGTCAGATTACGAGATAACTGGGTCGGGCTGTCGACCTTAAATTACAAGCGCTAATTGGGAGCAACCCAACCTAGGAGTAGAATTAGATAGTTAAATTAGATTTTTAATATATTTAACACCATATGATTTATGTGAGAGGTGAGAGAGAGAGAGAGAGAGACTGATTCCCATCACGTGCACATAGCTACTATTTATCCTAAATTTTTGAGCTACCTTCTTGACCCACCGACCCCCTACACTGAGAGTTTGTGTGTTCTGACATACGCTCTAAATTCATTAAGGACAATGAATATATTAAGTGTTTGTGTGTGTGTGTGTGGAGGGGGGTTAGTTGTTTGCTAGCCGTGTCTATGTCTTGCATGTCGTATATAGTTAGTTTGTCGATTTTTTCATGTAGGTGTCAGTCAGTTAGGTTGCATGTGCACGTTTATATACTTGCATCGTTTGTACTTTTAAATTATTGAGTCCACCTACCAAAAGCACAGTGTTGTACTCCACTTGACCATTGCATATAGAGTCTAGGAAAAAATTAGAAAAAAAAAAAGAAACTTAAAATTATAATATTTGATAAATAAGGTCAATCGATGACCTAGAAATCGAAGAGAGTTCAATGAATGGGTTTTCAAGAGTACGAAGCGTCGTAGTAGGATAACATTATTTCTAGTATTTTGTGAACCGATTCCACGAAAGGGATGTCCTAGGTTAGACGTGTTAGGGTATACCTTTAGTTCCTTTCGCGTGCTAGGAATATCGGGTCTTATAGTAGTTGAATATTGTGTTTTCAAGTGGAAACTTGTGGTCTTTTGAAATCAGAGGTGGGCCATCATCTGGGACTAGAATCAGATGGGTCTGCAATCGCTTAAAAAAAAGAACAACAATGCATTACAAGTTAAAGCGATGGTTCAGCCAACTCTCTCTCTTTCTCTCTCACTACTTTCCTAGATGGCATTCTCTGGACATCTACTATTTTGTTGTATTACCTTTTCCCAAAGCCAAAAAATTAAATGAGTACTAATAAGTTTTACTTGTAATTTGTAATCATGTATGATGTGTGAACCACAATTACAATAAAATTTCATGCCATTTTCGTTCTTATCATGCATTATACTTGTGTGAAGTGTGAATCACAACCGCAAATACTATAAAATTTTTTGCAATTTCTGTTCTTATTGTGTATTAACAAGCCCTCTTGAGCGTAACGGCTTAAATACGAGTTGAATACTAATGTCATGTCACTTGATCAATTCAACTCTATAAATTTTTTAAAAGGATCGGTTCAATTAAAATATTATTATTTGATTGCGTTGACGTACAATGTCTTCTACTCGTATTGTGCAAAATATGTTCACAAATATAAATGGTCTCGCAAAGCTAACTTGAAGTCACATGAAAGTACTCAAACTCCAAGATAGCATGCTATATTCGATTCCGCTACCGGTGTCGTGGGTAGCATCCAAAGCAGAATGGTCTTTCTCTCAAAATAGGAATGATGTTTGATCATCATGATAAGTTGATTAATATCGCTATAGAAGCAGCAAATAGTCATCGTTGGCAATAAACCGTTAATGGGAGATAAATATTACGGGGAATACTTAAGTGCAAGAATGAGGATTTCCCATGGTGGTTCTGGGCTTAAAAGGAAGCATATGCCTCACACCCACTCACAGCGCGCACCCCTCCGATTTTCTTCTCAGAATACCTAATTCTCTGAATATTTGGTATCCTTTTAACTGGTATGAATCGAGGCCGCTGCGTTACTTGCCGGAGAATAAATTCTATGTCCTTGTGGTGCTTTGGGTTACCGGTCTAATCGTGGGAGGTGTTTTGACAGCTGTAGATGGTGCTTTCTGGACAGACAGATCGCAGCCACGTGGCAGCAATCCAGCACACCCAGCTGTGCTCCATACTCACCGAATAACTACCTATTCTTATCCACGTGGGGGCTGTGAGACAGGGCCCTCGCGTACCAACACGGGACCTGTAGGGACTTAGTGGTTTGGAGGCTAGGGTAAGGCCCGTCGCGCGTGGGCGACAACCAAGCTCGCGCGCGACCTCTGGTAACTGACTGAGAGGTTCTAGGCTTACGTGTCCCATAAATACGGGTGATCTCATAACGGTCTTCGATACTTGCGGGCAGATACGTAACTGTTCCTATATACACGGTCGAACGTGTCGTTGGGGGTCTACATTAAGCCGCCATTTATGGTGAATTAAACCCCTCAACGGTCACTTCCCCACTATATATAGGATCGTTAGCTTTCCATTACAAAACTGAGTATAGACTGATACATCTCAACTCTTGGAACGCTAAGCAACCTACTCTCTCTCTCTCTCAGCCTACCGGTCTCTCTCTCGATCAGTTACCAGTGCTTACCCTCTCCCTACACACACCTTACATCTCTCTGTGTTCCTATTCTCTACTTGAGGTGCACACTTGGATCTCTCTGTGGGATACCGGTGAGAAAAATTTGGTGAACCCGACGTGAAACATCCACCTTCAACCCTTTTTAACACCTCCATAATGTCTTCTGACGCAAACGATCGTGACGGTGATCGGTCCCCTTCCCACGAGGAGACCTCAGGAAAAGAGGGACTTCTCAACACCACTGCCAATCCCAGTGCTTGTGCGCCAGTAGCAGCTGAAGGAGGGCCCTCTTTAGAGGCACTCCAAGCCACGATTCAGAGTCAAGCCCAGATGATGCAGGCCCAGTCCTCCCAGATTGCTCAAATCATGACAATCTTGGGAAGGATCGCTCAGAACACCACCACGGGGGCTTCAGTCCTACCACTGACAGCCCCGTTGCCACTACCAATGGCGGCAACCACGTCTATAGTGCATACGTCTGTTGCACAATCTTCTTTTTCTGGTGGTTTTGGGCCACAGGCTCCGGGCATCCCGACGAGCTCCTCCCTGATGGCGACGGGAAACCCTACGTCATACTCACCGATGTCGTACCACGCAAGTGGGGCTCTAGGCAGCCATGCACTTCTACCGCCACCTCCATATTATCCAACAATGCCCTATAGTCCGGGCTTCGCAGCTTTGGAACAACGTATAGACATCATCATTACAAACTAGAGCTTCGCAGATACTGTCATCCCAAATGTTGACAGCGCGCCTCCCATTCCGCTGGACATCTACTTGATGCCAAACCCTACTGGGTACAAAGCACCCAAGTGGGAGAAGTTCGATGACGTCGGCGGGAACGCACACAATCATGTGATGCGATTCGTTGACATGATGGTTCCGCATGGGATAGACACCAGATTATTGATGCGTGAGTTCCCCAAGTCTCTGGGGGCTGTCTCATACAAGTGGTATAGGACCCTGGAAGCAGGATCTGTCAAGACGTGGGAGGACATGGTGAAGAAGTTCTACACCAAATTCTTCCAAGTCGAAGAAAATGTCACCACTATCCACCTCTCACGCATGTACCAGAGGTGTGACGAGGAGGGGGTCGCCTTCATCAAAAGGTTCAGGGCCATGTCCTTCGAGTGTGTCGACGACGTCCTCGAAAGTCGACTGGTGGAGATATGCCTTCAAGGCATGCGCGATGAATACAAAGGTATGCTCATTAACTTGAGTATGCCTACCTTTTCCTGATTGATGGAGAGCACCAGGAATGTGGAGCCTTTGGTGGAAAGGATGAAGAAAAGGTACGCTAAAGAGCGTAGACAGGAGAATCCCAACTTCAAAGTGGGGAAGCTCAGCTACAAATGGATGCGAGATGACAATGGTCATGCAGTATCATCCCCCAATAAACAGCAACGACCCGCGCCCCGGGAAGCACCACCTGTGCCCTGTTCGGTTGAAGAGGCAATCAATATTTGCAAGAGGTGTCGAAAGGACGGGATTTTGCCGATGCTAGAACATAGGCCAACAGGGGAGCAACTGCGAGACCCCAAGTGGTGCGAATGCCACGGACAGGTCACACACCCTACCAAATAATGCAAAAAGCTCGGATGGCTGATGAGTAGGCAAATCGAGGAGGGGCAGCTAGTCACCAAGGAGCCGTCCAAAGAGGTGCGTAGTGAGCCCTTGCCATATCATGCGCAGAGGAGATCCAAGGGGAAGGAAATATCCATGATCTCGATCTTAGATCTTGAAGAGGTCGCGGATGGAGAAGTCCTGAACACTGCGGAAATCCATGAGGATGAAGACTATGGTGTTGACACGAAGGATTCGCGCACCGAGTGGATAAAAATTATACCAGGTTCACTGAGCTCTTTCATGGAATGAACCTATTAGACGATTGCAGACACGAGATGACGAAAACGATCCTCAAAGTGGCTAAGGACCGTGGTGAAGAGTTAGTCGTCTCCGATTGGGAAGTTATGAGGGCCGCAAAATCGGGAGGACCGATCATAACATTCGATGAACTGGACAGAAATATCAACGACGAACATCAAAGGCCGTTGTACGTAATGACCACCATCAACAATCTCAAATTCAAGCGGGCCTTTATCCATGGTGGAGCCGCGGTAAACTTAGTTTCACTCAAAACCTTGCAACTGGCAGGAGTCCCTCAAAACATAATCATAATGAGGCCATCATTGTTGGCAGACTTTGGAGATGACTCCAGGATGATGGCCGGCTGGATTTGATTAAGAATCCGGATCGGGCAGATCAGCTGTTTCGCCAAGTTTCACGTCATCGACGCCGACGCGACTTACCATATGATCCTTGGGCGAGCGTGGATTCATCGCTTCGATTTCGTGCCTTCTACGACGCACCAAGTAATGAAAGATATCTGGAAGGACAAGGTGGTCGTCATACCCGCCTCAGTGAGTCCCTTTGATCTAGAGGAAGCGCACATGCCCGAAGCAGCATGGTTTGCAGGCAGAACCACCCCAACCTCGAATCAGATGACCCCACTACCTAAGAATTCTCTATTGTTCACTTTGAACAATCCTTGAGAATAGATGTTGAGATAATACAGAAATGATCTACCAATACAGCTCAATACAGAAGAACACTTGGAGTAGAAAACTGCAGTGAAAAAGCAGTGAACTTCTATGGAAAGGATTGAGAGTTAGATGTTCTTCTTTGGTGCTTTGTCAATCCAGAAACGTGTCTCTTGTTTTTTTCCCGTTGAGTCTTGTATGTTGTTGCTTCAAGGTGATCTCTATTTAAACTGTTTGAAGCTCTGCAAATCTTCCCATATTTTCAGCAACAACTTACTATTTTGTAGGCAACAACTTTGACTCTCTTTAACAGCTTTCTCCAACGGATAGTTGATCACAATCTCCAGAAATATTGTTGTGTATTGTCCATAAGCAATCTGAGAAGTTGTCATCTTTCAACTGGAAATCGCCACAATCGAAGATAAGGATTGGCGAACACCAATAATTGACTACCTAAGGGATGGGACCCTGCCCGCTGACAAAGAGGAGGCTGATAAGCTGAAGAGGAAAGCAGCTCGATACACCTTACAGGAGGGATTGTTATGGCGAAAAGGACACAAGGAAAACTTGCTCAGATGTTTAAGTGGGCAAGAGACCCAGGAAGTCATGAAAATACCTCATCAAGTAGAACATTAAGGAGCTGCAAAGTTATGCAGACAACTCCTAACAGTCGGGTACTTCTGGCCAACCATGGAAGCTAATTACCGTGCAAAAGTCAAAAAATGCCAGCTATGCCAATTTCATGGAAATTTAGTCCATGCTCCCGCCGTCGACTTACACGCGTTGGGCACTCCATGGCCGTTCCATACTTGGTCATTGGATTTCATCGGACCAATATGACCAATACCCCTTTCGTTAATTGCCAGGTGGCCGAAAAATTAATGGAGTACAACATTAGACAAATATACTCGACGCCCTATTATCCAAAGGGGAACGGGCAAGTAGAGGCCACAAAAAATAACGATCCCATGCATCTACCACAGTTTCATCGTCACGTTGGCGAAAACCCAGAATGTCACCCTGTAACTCAATTACCCGCTGAACTGGGTACAACTTAGCCATAAATTCCTCCACACACTGAGCCCATGTAGTGATTGAATCCGGAGCTCTTGACTCAAGCCACTTCTCAGCTGCACCTTTCAGACAGTAGGGGAAAAGAATGAGCTTCAACGCTTCTGGGGTCACATTCTTGTACTTGACAGTCTTTGTATATGCGTTGAACTTCCCAATAAAATCATTGGGGTCTTCATCCTTATTCCCATAAAATTGGAACTGGTTGGTCACCGTCTGAATCGTTGCGGGCTTGAGATCAAAGTGTTCAGCCTGTATATCTGGCACTACAATTCCGGGTTGTGTCTATACGTGGACGCCTGGAATTTCTCCACAATATCCTGCCCAGACTTGTTGTACGGTGTCTGGGCGTTGCGATCATTCAATTGTTTATACAACTCTTCCATCTGTTGATTGAGTTGCCCGTTGGTCAATTGATCACCCATAGTGCTCTGTTTCTGTCTTCTCCTCTAATCTCTGAATAACTCCTCTGGGTCTTCAAGTGGGGGCACAAGGTCTCTAAGGATCCTGGGCATACACTGATAACCTGAAAAGCAGAATCAAATACAAGTGATAAAACAAAATAGCTAATTAAACAATAATAAAAGAGATATCCTAAATCAATTTCTAACTAAACTAATATATCGTTAAATTCCCCGACAACGGCGCCAAAAACTTGACGCGATTTCTTAACGCGCTTAGACGCAAGTATACGGTCAAGTAGTATTAGGATTTTTTTAAGACTCCGAGTATCGAACCCAAGGGAATTTTACGATAATTAGCTAACTAGAGATTAATTCAATGATATCTAGGTAACCGTAAAAGAGTATTTGGTTTTGAGAGTTTGTCTCCCACAAACAAGCGACTTAAAATAACTAACAACTAAGCTAATTGTTTTTGTATGATTTTCACTTTAAACGAGAATAACCGTGATAGAATACGATTAAGGAGGAGAACTAGGCAATTGATGGTCCCTAGGGTTGCTAACAATTTCTAGATTATGCTTGAAACACTCTATGCATGTTTTAGTTACACAGGGTAACACTCATCATGATATTCTCTCGATCTCACATGAATTTGTGTAATCGGTTGTCTTCGGGTCCTTTCGGTCCACCATCTTCTACCCTTACGCTCTAGTTGGTTCGCTAGGCTCGCTCACCGGGTCCCGTCGGCCCACCGCTTTCACTAAGTTCTACCGATACCAACCGAAACTACCCTCACACGGTTAATCAAGTTTCTATCTCCTCTCGGTCTCAAGAAACTACAAGATTACCTACGATATTCTTCAACACGTCTCAAAAAGTTCACTCTCGTGCAACAATCTCAAAAATTAGTATCCTACGGGTGATCAAGCCAAGGACATTAGGAATGAAGTACAAGAATACATAAGATAACTAAAACATTCATAAATTTACGTTCAAAACATGAAACAAGTCTTCAACCCGGAAAATAGTTCACAAACCCTAGTTTTCCATCAATCACCTAGCTTAGAGAAGTTTAGCTAGACATAATATTGCTCAACAACGTCAAAATATCCAAAAACATAGAAGAAAGATGAAGAAGATGATATCAAACGCTAAAATCTTCAAAGAATGATGATCTTCGCACTTCAAGCTTCGTCTCCCACATTCTCTAGCTCTCCAATACTCCAAAGATGCGTGATAGATGCCAAAAGCACGGCCTCCTATGTTGGAATAGGTCTTGATTCTCCAATCTTTCAAAAAATAGCGAAAAAGCCCCAAAAATTACATTCTGGTCGTTCTGTTCGCACGAACAGTCGACTGTTCACATGAACACTCCTTTGTCCTCTATTCGTGCGAACATAAACCTTGTTCCTACTTTTTAACAGTCCTCTTTTCATCATTTTTGGCCATCAAAAATTCGTCTGTCTTTTTGCTCGTGCGAACAAGCATGGTGTTCGCACGAACACTTCTGGGGTCATAAATTCTCAGCTCCTTTTCTTGATTCTTCCTCTCTCATCTTCATTCTCGAGCATATCCTTAAGCCATCCTCTTTTTCCGAAGTTCGTTTCCGCTCCAAAATAGTCGCTCCAAGCTCCCGGTTCCTGAAATACGCAACACGAGCAAATACCGGAAGATCACATGCGACAAATAATGTATAAATTATACGAAAAACGCCCGGATTACAAAATAAATCCCAAAAACTCAAGTATGCTCAAAACGACTAGGATTTGGTCAATTCTTCACACAAATGCATCAAACGCACGCAAAACGGTAGTGAGTCCTAAGGAATAAAACTCCTGATGCGGAGTTCTCAGGAAGCGACTAGACGCGCATGACAGATTGGCCGCGACAGTTTACCTGTTTAAAAAAAGACGCAAGGGGTAGACACATGAAGTAGAACATTCACGAACAAGAGCCAACCATAAAATATTGCGAAGCATGCAAAACCGGCGCACACAAAGGCAGGACATGTTCAAACAAATCAAAAAAGCTTGGCCATAAGAAGAGCATAAAAATTTACATAAAAAATAGTTCAAAAGAAATAGTTGTTTTCAATCCATGAAGAGGTCTTTCAGAAGGGAATCTCCCGCCGACAGGTGAATAGAGTTGGCAGCTAATTGCTCCAAGCGAGCCTTGATGTCTCTATAACGCTTGTCAGCTTCCTCAAACGCTCTGAGGGCTTTATCTAGCTCTTCCATGCGCGCTTGAAGGGCGGCCTTCTCTTCGTTATAGCCAGAACGCTCAGATCGGAGTTGAGCAGAGTTGCGTATCCTGGTTAGCCTCTCTATGAGGAAGCCCAGATCCAATTGCCTTGCTGCGATTTCTTGAAGCTCGTCCGCGCTTGCAAGGAGATGCTCGGCACTTGCAACTGTGGTGCCTGCGGGAGTAGCCTTATACACCTTCTCCAAAAGGTCATTCATTTCTTTGAGTAGAACCTCTCTGTCCCCGGGCAGCGACTCCATCACTCTTGCAAATGTCCTTGGATACGATAGGCGCACCTTCATCAGCCACTCAAGGCAAGCCTGGTCGATATCTGTACATGAGAAAAACAAGAATGGAACAATCAGAAAATGCGCGAGTTCAGCGACTAAGCATGATGAGCATGAATGCAGTAGCCTTACTAGTATCTTCTATAATCTACCGTAGAGTGGCAATGGGAGCCACTGCTTGCGCGCTAGAACCAGGTGCTTTGATCATGATCTGATCAGCCTGAGCTTCGTGCACGATGTATACCTCGGGGATTATAAGACTCCTTTGGGCCACGATAACAGGGTTTTCAACCTGTGAACCCCAGACCTCCCATTGAGTCTCAGAGAAAAGAGCATCCAAATAAAAAACAACGTCCCCTGTGACGACAGCACTCCACGAAACGCTCGGCGCGACGGGAGCATCGCGCCCAGTTGAACCAAGCTCGCTATCATCAAGAGCATCGCGTTCAGCTGAAGAATCTCCTGCAGTACTTTCCTTAACGGGGGTGGCATGATCACCCAACTCAGCTCGCATTCGACCCTTCCAGCACTTTCCTTTGAGAGAAGCATCTCGTCCAAAATTCACGACCATGGGGGCTCGCTCAGCACTTATTCCCTGCCCAGCGTCCTCGTCATCCGAAGAAAGGAATGTAGCTTGAGTGAGGGGAGTAGTATCATCCTCTTGTCTTCGCCGGTCATCCTTTTCCTGCTCAGAAATAAACTCGGGGCGCTCTCCATCAGCGTCATCTTCAACTATTGAAGCTTCAATCATTGAAGCCTTTTCCACCGGACCCTGCTCCGAAATTCCTGCAATAGAAATTTCACACTCAAGAACCACTATAGCGCTGTGAGGGCGACGAGGCCTAAGGAAAGGACCAGAATCTGCAAAAACAAGGGAGTTACTCTCGAACAACGGACAATGGGGATTTAAAACCTCTACCAGTGTTTAAAATGGTGTTTCCCCACTTAAATGGGGTGTGCGCGCGATAAGCATGATGCAGGTTATCATCAACACCTTTCAGCCTAGCGTGACCTGCTTATGATAAGACATTAAGATTTGACTCAAAGAAGGGTGGAGTGGGATGAATATGTTGTGTGTTGCTAGAGGGGTTACCTGAGGATTCCCCACACTGATCTCTGATCAACCACCGGATATCATGTATAGGCACACCACGGTACAATGCGCCAATCACAATTTCATGATTGGATAAAGCAAACTTAAAAATTGTGCCTTCTTCATCTTCATCGTCGACGAGCTCGTGAAGGGATAGTTGGGCTCGATGCAATTCACTGACCGTTCCAGGATGGGGACGAGGTGCGCGTGAACGAGTTGAACGCGCACGTGATCTTCGCTCTCTGGAGATCCCTTTCGCAATCTCCTCGATACTTTTCTTCTTGGCCATCTCGATTAGCTCCTCCTGCGACAGTTTGTCTTGCAGAGATCTTTCCTCAGCCATACGTCTAGACTCGTTGATGGCCTCTTCCTCGGTCATAATCACCGGTCCCTTCAGAAGGCTTTCCTCATCTGCGACAGAGGAACAAACAATGAGTACTGGCACGATAATTCGCCAAGTTAACATGTTGCTTTATCTCACCTTCTTCCTTACCTCCCTGGTGACAAAGCCCGACTCGGATTCTGGAATGATCCTTTTCTTCGAGATAGATTTCCTGGCAGAAGAGGTTTTCTTCACTGTTGGCTCATTCCGTGAACGTTTCGATGGCCGTGTCACCAAGTCATCTGCCGAGGAAGAATCTGCACTTATCTTGTTTGTCGCTTCAACGTACGGAGCAGGGAAAATAATGTTGTCGGGTTGAATTTTCTTTGAGCGGCAAAGATAAATAAGATCCCCGCTGCGATCCCCCAAGGCAAAGCATCTCAACCAGCACTAATAAGAGAAAAAAGGAGACGATGTTCTCAGTCACAAGACGCTAAATAACAAAAGGATAAGCAGGTTCATGTAATACCGCTTGGAAGTCTCGCGCGTACTGGGCCCTGACATCGAGGGAGTTCTGTCCAATAGCGGTGGTCTTCTCCTTCAGAATGAACTATGGGCCAAGGTGGTCTTCAGCTAGCAAGGATTAATATCCGTAGTTGGTCGTGCTCCGAGTCATAGTAGTCTTGAAAGGATAATCTTTTGATAAAGGCGCGAGGGTCGTACCGACTGGAAGCTAAGCCTGAGGATTGGTCAAACGAAGAACCTGGGTATTCCAGAAAGCCACCCAACTAGCAGAGATTCTGCCTTGACTTCTTATGGAAGGCTGAGTCAAAGCGAGTTCTGCGAGAAGCAGTTTGTTGCTTTTCCCATAGAGCACTCCATCATAGAAACACTTAATAATAGACTTGGACCACATGGAAGGTGCGACGGCATCATAAACCAGTTGAAAATTCAGATGGAGAGGATCAAAATGAACTGTTATGCGCTCATAATTGCAAGATTCTTCACCAGGCGCGTGTTCAACCAATGCAGGCAGATAAGTTCTTCTGCACCAATTCACATATCGACCATAATGCCGAGGCCCTCTGGTAATGTGTTTTTCTTGGAAAGTAGTGTCAACCTCGGGATACATGTCTGCAAGATAGACGATGTTTTCCATTTCCACCACGTAGGGCCGGTCCACGAAGAGTTCAGCATCATCACATACCAAGGAAAAGTTGCGACAAGTACCCTTAGTACCAAACCAGCGCCACGAACGAGGACACATATGTACCTCCTTCGGTTTCACATTCCACAAGTAGACTGGAGAGGGAGTTGGAGCGTATGTAGGCCATTGTTCGAAAACCCACATGGTCAAGAAACCAATATTGACAAAGGAAATAACATCGACCCTTCCTGCGACTGCTCAACGTGAGAAACGGCTAAGTCGAGACGATAATACAAAGAACCCAAGACAAGGGGCCCTAGAGCAATTTTGCGACCAAGTGCGAGCTTAACCGCGAGAGGGAACACGTGGATAAATAATCCGTCACGAGGACTCCCGTCTACGAGGAAACGCGACAGCCAAACGCACAGGAAGCCACACAACGACCATTGGAGTCCTTCTTCGTCGGTAAAAATCACCATTTCGGGATCACCCTTGAGCAATTTTTGAATGATGGCGGGCTTGGCATAGTCTCTGTAAAAGAACATGAGCCATTTCGACCAAATGTTCTTCGCGCTGGAGGAAACTGACATGAAAGTACCTCAGGGTTTAATTGCGTCAGGTGCCCATCGCGTGTGGGCTTTCTTCAGGGCCGCAATACACTCTTGCATCTGCGTGAAAATAGAAAGTTCCTCATCACCCAATAACTCGTCCAGAGGATCAAAATCTCCCATGCTCGAAAGCATCAGCAGATTTTCCACATATTCGAAGGTTGGCCCGGCCTCAAAGGACGAAAAGTGGAATGTAGGTTCGGTTCTCTACCGAGGCCGAATACAGGGCCCTTGCCACAGCGGTTCCAGATATATCTTGGTTTAAACAATTGTTTCATAATTTAAGATTTCGTATTCCTGATCCCCTATCTTGTGGACTGATAATTATTCTGCAATTGCTCTAACTGCAAAATCCATTATTTCATGCTCTTACCAAGCACAACGAGCTTGACTACCATTATGTTCGTGAAAAAGCACTTCGAAAGGAACTTACTATTTCTTTTTTATCAAGTGCAGACCGAGTGGCTGATTTTTACCAAATCGCTTCCTTCGCACCTGTTTGATGATCACAAGCTTAAATTGATGGTCAATTTTTCCCCTTCAGTTTAAAGGGGCGTATTTGCGATAAATATTGAAGTAGGCCTTCTCCACAGCATTGTCCCAAAGCCCATCAAAGAAGACTGGAGTTCACTCAAGGAGCCCAGCCCAATGGCTCTCTAAAGCCCATTTCAATCTAACGTAATTAGCCCACTGTTATAAGGGCATATATGTAAATTGTACTCTACTAAAAACCCTAGCATCCCTATCGTACGATCCTACCGTTACAATCCAGCCGTTTCTATATAAACGCCTCTTCGGTGTTAGGGTTCATTTGACGAACTGCAAGTATACACAGCGCATCTTTGTTTCTCTCGATTGTTCTTCATCTTTGTTAATGAATGAAATTTGCATATTTTAGTAGGTTAATGAGTCTCTCGTAACTCGCTTAGATGTGTAATTTTCTTATGTTACCCCTATTTCTAAACTTATGCTTTGTTCGTGTAGTTTTGGGTGCTTCAATTATTTTTGTAGGTCAAAAACACATTTGAGCTCAAGTGATGATCTAAGGAGGTGCTTAGGAGGGCCAAGAGACATGTAGAAGAAGTTAGAAGGGCTTGTTTCGAAGAAATCAAGTGACAAAGAGGCCAAAATTTGAAGACAAAGTAAGTTAGAAGGCTAAAATTACATTCAAGGGCGAAAGAGATAAGATTCTAACAGAGTTGGGGGTGTAGGTGGCTTTTTCTAAACTTCCTAAGGGCTGATGTGAAGAGATATAACATCAAGGGGGGTCAGTTTGGCCTTTATTTAAGCGTTGGGGGGGGGATTTTAAAGCCCCCAACAAACTCAGGGGGAAGCCAATTGCAATTTCCTTAAAACAACTCACCTTAGAGCATCTCCAATAGATAATGTAAACCAGTTTTGTTAGGTATATTATAAGTAGTTTGGTAAACTTTGGGCTCCAATAGCATATGTATCTTTATAGGTAAAACACAAATTATGTATCAACTTCGCCAAGTTTGGCGATGATTTTTTGTTATGTAAAATCATCTTCCTCTCCTATTTATGTGGGTCTTAACATGTTTCCTATATTTTCTCACCAACTTCCCTATTTTCTCTCCATGTGTCCACATTAATAGGAAAAAATAAATTAAAAATGCTAATACATATCTTTTACCTAATCATTACTGGAGAACATTCTTGAAATCTTCATTATTTGTTATGCAAAAGAATAGTTTTCTCAATAATTTACATAAAATTTCCCTCCTAGTACTAGAGATGCTCTAACGCGTCTGTTTCTCACTCCCCGACGTCAGAACCCGCATAGAACAGAGAGCTTCCATTGAAGTTCGTCCAAGCTTCGAACCAAGGATAAAACCCAATCAAATCTCCACCATATTGGCTCAAACTGGTCCCAATCTTCTCCTCATATAATGCTCTACCTAACCCACCCCTCAATTCGGCCTAAGAATGAAGAGACGAAAAAGGCCCAAATAAGCTAGGATTCTTGGAGGTTCTAAAAATCAACGAATTGGAGAAGATGGGACTAATAGAAGGGATAAGATGCGTTCTTGGAGGCCAAGTAATCCCGAACACAAGTCTATATAAACCAGAATTGAAGAAATCAAAGGGTCGTCTCTACACACCCCTTCGGTACCACCATTTTCAGCGACGGTCCTCTGTTCTCCTCTCTCTCTCTCTCCATTTTCACCATGGTTCTGGGCTTGTTCTTGAGCTCCCGAGCTCTCTCTTGAGCATTTTCAGGGCCAAGAACAAGAGGAAGAGAGGAGTCCTGTTCTGGGGGTTTTCGGTACTCTGTTCTTCAGCTGCTGTTGTGCAGCTCTGTTTCTACTCCGGTTACTGTAGCAACAACAGCAGTCGCAGCTGTTTGGTTGCTAGATTTTGTGTAGTTTTGATTCAAGTTAGGTTGTTTTTCTCTTCATTTTGAAGCATAATCTTGTGTTTTGGGGTTGAATATACAGATGAACTTGTGTATTCTTGAGTTTTGAGCTTGTAATATATGGAATCTTATTTAAATATGTTGCTGAAATCTCTTCTTCAACTCAATAACATGAGTAGCTAGTTCATCTCTTGGGTTAATTGATGAAATTTTATGGCTTGTCGTGAGATTTTCAATTGTTCTTCAAGTTTCACAATGTTTGGATGTCGAATTCATTGAATTCTTGTGTCGAAAGACAAATCTGAATTGTGGCTTGATCTTGTATGTGGACTCACTTAGATGAGTACATATCCTTGATGCTTGACATAACTCGATTTTGAGTTTCACTCTTCAATTCGTGATCTAGACAACTACTTATTTTCTACAGAATCCATGTTTCTCATTGGCACAAAAGTTGGGTGTCGAACCTCACACACAAGCTCTCTAACGAAATCGATTGACTCAACATACTTTCTTATTGACAAGCTCTCTTGAATCATAGTGTAAGTAGTTTTAGTAGTTTTCTTCTTTGCTCCTTAAATTCTCAAATCTCAACTTGCTCCATCAATTGATTTTGGTGGATTTGATAGCTTGACAAGCTTAAAAAGTCTATGATAATGTTGCGTTACTTGCTTTAGTTAGTCATTTTCTACTCTCTATTCTAGTTTAGTAAGCCAAATTCTTAACCCTCCTCTCCTTGTGGATTCGACTCCGGACTTACCGGATATTATTACTTGAGACGATATCCTATACTTGGGATTTCCAATGAACAAGCTTTTGGCGCTGTTTCCGGGGAGAGGCCAGGCTTTAGATTTGATTTGCTTTACTTTCTTAGTTAGTATGTAGTTTACTTTTGACATTCTCTCGAGTTGTTTGTGGTTTGTTAAGACCTCTTATCTACTTGCTTAAAAAAATGTCTCATGAATATGTTAATTTTGCTGAGAGGAGGCCTAAAAGTCCTTCATATCCTTATTACCATGCATTTACTAGACATGAAAATCATTCTAGGGAATTAATGCATTCCAAACGTGAGCATGCTTACAAAAATGATGATCATTTCCTAAGAATGGTCATTCTTGGCATGATAGTAGGACGCTAGAGTACACATCTCATGCTTCTTGTGCACAATCACCTCCCTCACACACTTTCACGTTTTCGAACTCTCATGATTCTTTCACTTATCAATATAATGATATGATGTGTGAATCAAGTCTATGAGTGAATTATTTTGAGAGGGAAGCTTATGTAAACAAGGAACTAGAGAGGCCTATAAGTAGTTATCTTGAGGAGACAATGCAAATATATATTCAAGGTACAAAAGAACTTTTGGAATCACAAAAAAATCTTGTAGAATTATTTTCTCACTTGATTGACAAAGTGGAATCCTTAAATTCACAATCTCAAGATGATGAGTCTCTTGAATATAGTGCTCACTCTTCACAAGACTGACCATCACACGAGTCTCTTGTTCCAATCACACACATCAAGAGCCTATTCATGACCAAAATTTTGATGATGTGTTTGATGATGGAGTTGTTGCTACTAGGATAGGTGATTGCATTCATTTCTCACTTGCACATTCTAAAGAAGCATGTGATAGTGACATTCGTAGTGAGATTGATATTTTTGATGATGACTCTTCAACCCATGACATGAGTGAAGCCACTTTGGACGACTCACATAGTGACACATGTGTGGAGAAGTCACAAAATGGAAATCACTCATGTGATGAGTTAGAGGTCAAATTTGATGGTACCACTCATGAAGAGAATGTAGACTTGTCTTGTTCTCTAGAAGAGCCTAATACTTACCGGAGTTCCTATGATCTTGATAGTGACGAAATCGAATTTTTGTTGGGAGCCTAATACTTACCGGAGTTCCTATCATTATCTTTACTCTACCCCCTAGTTGTAAATAAATAAGTTAGTTTATTTCTATTTCTTGCACTTTTTTTTTTCTTTCTACTAACATTTTGTAGGTTTCTCTTGGAGGAGGACTTGCGCTTGGTAACCAATTACGAGAAAATGAGGTTCTTTTATCTCTTGTCTCTTATATGAATTTGTATGCTCTTCCACTATTCTCACACATTGAGGACAATGTGATATTTTAGTTGGGGGGAGTGGATTATAAATTTAATTAGTTTGTTACTTGCACTTTATACTTCTCTATTGTAGCTTACCTTATGCTGAAAAATACAAAAAAAAAAAAAAAAATGAAAAAAAAAAAATCATAAAAAATTTGAAAAAAAATGAAAAATGTTGGAACCTTTCATGAGAAGCATCAGTCTTTCGCGTGTCAAACCGTAGATTTTTTTTTCTTTGCTTTGGTAGTTTTATTTATTTTAACCTTTCATATTGAGTCTATATTTTATTTTCTTCTTTGATAGATTTATTGAGTCTTCGAAAGTTTTAGTTGAGTCACTTATTTCAAAAAAAAAATAAGAAGAAAAATGAAAAAAAAAAGTGAAAAAAGTGAAAAGGGGAAATTTTAGGAAGCTAGATGTTTTCAAATTATGGAATCTCTTAGCCCATCTTCTTTTTATCTTTATTTTTATAAGAAATTTTTCGCTTATACTCAATACATCTACACCAATATCCCACATTTCGCGATTTCATGCGTTCTCACAAAGCGACACAAAAAAATTATGTTTCATGTTTAAGTCCTTGAAGCTAAGTTGATCACACAAACTTTGACGTATTTTACTTTTGAAAAAGGGTGCATTTTCTAAAGCTATTTGAACTTATCAAAAAGATTTTACTCTAATCGTTTTTGCGGTGGAAACTTTTAGCCCATTGGAGTGGTGCTGACAAATGACACCTCATGCGATGCCTAAGAAATAGAGGGGTGTTCGGAGATAAATGTTACATCACCACCTAGATAGCCCCCTTGGTTTAGCTTAAAAATCCCACTCGCTTGTATATTCCTCTATTTTGTTGTGGGTCTTGGAGAACCTTGGATTGGAGGTGGACATGTGTGGAAAAAATGTTTAATGCTAAAACCTCCAAAAATGAGGAAAAAATTTCACCACCTCACAAAAAATCCACAAAAGGATCATACAAGCCCACAACCACATCCCCCATTCTAAAACTCGTTTTTGTTCAAAGCTTTGGAGGTCCATAGTTTCATGTGATCCTTATTTTTGAATGCATACTTTCTCGCAAATTGGAATTCATTAATAAGTTTTGTGGTTCGCATGAATTAACTTCTATCAAACATCGCCCACATTTGTATGAGTATATGCTTAGACGTCCATAGGCTTCTTTCTCAATCTTTTTGGACTTCGAGAATTCATTTGAGAAAACATTTGTGCATTCTTCTTTTTTCCCCACCAAAAAAAATAAAATTAGCTAGTAATTCTTAGGATTTTATTTTCTTTGGGTTCTCACTTAGGGTAGATAATGTGTGTATTTTTTATTTATTTTTTATTTATTTTTATTTTTTTGTAAATATTTGAGTCTAGTTTAGAATCGAGTCAAGCATTGTCTAGTTGAGTGTGTGTCTCTCATGATTGGTTTATAACTAGTTTACTTCTTATATCGCTCTCTTTGCTCGAGGACGAACAAAACACTAATTGGGGGGTGTTAAATACTTAGAAAAGTATGTTTTAGTAAGTTATTGAACACTTGATAACTCGCTATCCCTATTTCTAGACTTATGCTCTTTGTAGTAGTTTTGGTGGTTTTTATCTCATTTTGTAAGAGAATATGTGATTTGAAACGCAAGAGGCTAGCTAGGGGGAGCTTAAACGATGAATTAAGAAGATTTGGAGGGTCAAATGACATGAAGAAAGGGGCTTGGAAGACTTAATTGGAAGAATATTAAAAGATAGAGGCCAAAAAAATGAAGTTTAAGAAGTCAAGGGACCAATTTATAAGGCCAAAGTTACATCAGAAGGCTCATTTAAAGTCATTTTAACGGAGAGGGGGTCTATTTGGAGTTTTACAAAGCTTTCAAGGGTCATATTGAAGAGACTATAACAGCAGAGGGGTTACTTGTGCCTTTATTTTGAGCATTGGAGGCATTTTTAAAGCCCCCATCAACTTAGAGGGGGTGTTTTTG
This sequence comes from Linanthus parryae, assembly GCA_023055425.1. NCBI lineage: Eukaryota > Viridiplantae > Streptophyta > Magnoliopsida > Ericales > Polemoniaceae > Linanthus > Linanthus parryae. The sequence goes on from JALGPY010000001.1 coordinate 134,147,355, forward strand.
CAAATAGGTTGGAACAACTCACAACCAGAGAGGTGTCTTCTCTCTCCCCCGACGTGTCTCATGGACAAACCCAATGCAGACCTCCATTGAAGAAATTTTTGTTTTCTCTAAGAGCAAATGAAGTGGATTTTCTCTAACCATACAGCACATGACACGTCAGGAGGAAAGAGAATGAGTGGCAGGCAAAAGAAAGTGGATTCTTACATGTTCCTGACGTGTCCTGTGATGTACCATGTCATATTTGCTCTTGGAGCAAGCAATAATTATTCCCTCCATTGAAGCTATACCCGAAGCTTCCTACACCCCAAATCGGCCTCAAATCATCACCGAACTTCATCCAAACCGGTCGAAATCACTCCCCAGCCCATTTCTTACCGTCTACATCCATCAATTCAGCCCAAACGCAAGTGAAGAAAAATCCCCACATATCTAGGGTTCTTGAGGAAGACGAGATTCAATGATAGAAATGGTGTTAGATGAATTAGAGGGCAGAGATTGATGCTTGGAGGCTATGAAATCGATTCCAGAAGCCTATATAAGCACAATAGTGAAGAAATTTTCGGACTCTCTCATACACCGACGGTTCACACAATGCTCTGTTTTGGTTCTATGCTTTCTCCTCTCTCTCTCTCTCTCCGATTTCACTCCATTCAGAGCTTGTTCTTGAGCTCTTGAGCTCGTTCTTGATCATAATCAGGGCCAAGATCAAGGGAAAGTGGAAGAGAGGGAGAGAGGAGTTCCCGAATCGACCAGTATTGCTCTGTTTTTGCTTTTGTGCTCTTTTTCTGCTGTTGTGATATGTTTTCTGGGTTCAGTTACTGTAGCAGCAGCAGTAGGGGATCCAATTCTCAGCAGTAGTTTTAGTTGTTAGTGTAGTTAATTCAAGTTAGGTTGGTTTGCTCTTCCATTTGAAGCTTAACTTGTGTTATTGGGGTTGATTTTGAGATAAACTAGTGTACTCTTGAATTTGAGCTTCATTGTTATGGAAATCTCTTTAAATATGCTAGTGAAATCTCTTGTTCAACTAAAAGGCATGAGTTGCTAATTCATTTATTGGGTTAATTGATGAAGTTGGATGGCTTGTTCTGAAGTTTTCAATTGTTCTTCAAGTTTTCACAAGTTTGGATGTCGAGTTCATTGAATTCTTGTGTCAAAAGACAAATCCGAATTGTGGCTTGATCTTGTATGTGGACTCACTTAGAGGAGTACATATCCTTGATGCTTGACATAACTCGATTTTGGGTTTCACTCTTGAATTCATGAGGTAGACATTCATCTTTTCTTTGGAATCCATATTTCTTCACTTGATAAAAAAATTGGGTGTTGAACTTCACTTGCAAGTTCTCTAGCGAAATCAACTGACCCAACTTCACTTTCATATCAACTCTCTTGAATCATAATGTTAGTAGTTTTAGTAGTTGTCTTCTTTGCTCCTTAAATTCTCAAATCTCAACTTGCTCCATCAATTGATTTTGGTGGATTTGATAGCTTGGCAAGCTTTAAAGCCATTGAGAAATTTGTGTCACTTGCTTTAGGTAGTCGTTTTCTACTCGCTATTCTAGTTCAGCAAGTCATTGTCTAACCCTCCTCTTCTTGTGGATTCGACTACGAACTTACCGAATATTATTACTTGAGACGATATCCTATGCTGGGATTTTTGTCTAACAATCTTCTACATTTCTCTTCAAGAATCAAACGATTCTTTCAATGTAGCTATCACGGTAAGCTTGATCCAACAAATATGAGTACTTCTTTCTAATTGACTGAACCTGCAAAGAAGTTATGGATGGAAGACTCGTTTTCATTCTTTGTAATATCAGACTATTATTCCGTCACGCACAATATTTCAAAACCTGAGTTTTCTTCTTTTACGGTGAATCAATTTTCAAAATTAAGACTTTTCAGTTATTTTGTTGAATTTTTCTAGTTTATCCCCCCATTGTATCAAATTCATACATCCGCCCCTGTATGCAGCAACATCCATAATCAAATTTGAACAACAGTTGAAGAGTTAACCATTCTAACTGGATTTGCTTGAACGCGGGATATGAAACCACAAGAATAAAAAATGCCTTCCTAGGGACGATCTGAGTACTGAAAGAAATAATGCATGCAGAAGCTATAGATACAACTGCCTTGCTTCTGAAAGGAATAATGCATGCTGCTACTGCTCTGAAATGTTACGACGCACCCTACAAATGACTGGTTGGACTATCCAGTACTGAAACAGATAGCACCAAACATATAGAACTGGACTGCCTTCTCGTAGAAGAAGAGGTTCAAGCCAACATTCTTCTAAGTTGTTGAATGCTACTACTTCATCCTACCTCCGACATACTGATGTGACGACTGGGGACTATTGCGGCAGAAAATAACAGGACAACGACGAGAGAAAGAGGAAAGCAAAGAACATTAAGAATATCCACCTAACAATAGATTGTCATAAATAGTATCCACCTAATGTTAAACGACTCACTTAGTCAGCATCCACTACAAACAGCCCATCAACTCATAATTTAACAAAACAGACATATAGACAGGTTCAGTATTTTACCAGCAAACCAACGTCCTAAACATTTTTGTAGTTAATACAGTGCTTGTCGAAGGTTCCTGAAACGATCGGACAATTTCCAACGCTTGGGTAACAGTATAAAGCGACTGCAGTCCCAGCTGGGTTTAGTCCCTTCTTCTTCAAGGCGACCTAGCAGAAGCTTGATTAGACCAATGGATTCCACTACAGTTTCCTGCAAGCCATCAAACAACTTGTAATAATCTTCCTTTTTCTCCCACAGCGACATTTCACATCTCGGCATCTTGTAAAAGACCAAAGCTTTCTCCAAATGAGATTCAAGTTTCTTTAAATCTTCTTCACACACCGGCATCTGCAAAACAAATATTACTACAATATTCATGAACACACTCAAAACAATTGCAGAGCTAACAGCAGAAAGAAAAAATCTGGGGGGCACCTTAGACCATGTTGTTTTGTATTTCAGGTACACATCATACAGCTGATACATGAACCTGAGCCTCTTGTTCTGAAGCTACAAACACAACAAAGACACCGCAGTCACACACACAACACACCAAAAAATAATAAGAATAAGGAAAAAGAGAGAAATAATCAGGGCATTTGTAAACCTGGACACCTCCCCATGTAAAATGGCCATACAGATCACGGGGCAGGATGAAATACCTGCTCATATTCCAGATCTCGCCAAATAGTCAGGCCATTTTTAAGCTGAGTCTGACTGCACGCCTCTGCTGTTGCTGCAAGAATAAAGCCAAGAGAAATGACAAATCCTACCAACATAGTGCAAAAGAAGCCCCACTTTGAAGCAACTAGTTAGGTTAGCCAACAAGGAAAACAAAAATTCACGTCGCAATTAATACCCTGCTTTGCTGCTGGAAGAGAATCCCCCTCCTTCTCCATAAACTGTTTTATGGAATCCAACTGTTTACGGCAACCATCCTCCGGGAGAAAAGCAACACTATCTCTGAAATATGCCAAGAACCTCAAAGATTCCGCAAGGAAATTGAAACGTGTCTTGTCCACCTCGCCCAGTGTTGTGCTCTACAAGAGAATATTTACCAACATTAGCAAAAACAAGAGAAAAAGAAAACACAAATTCAATCAGTGCAAAGATAAACGAATGACGATAGTCACCTGCGCCCTCAATTTGTAGAATTCATCCCTGAACAGCTCATCCAGCTTGGGAGAATACATATTCCTATATGCCACAATCTGCAAAAGACATAAGACGTCTAAACTAAAGTCATATTCTCGATTTATTCAAACAGGAAACTGAACCATTTAACCACACTCTCTAAGCCAGAAAATCTGGTTCTGGAACACTATAGTTTGTAGACGAGAATTTTTTAGTGCTCCATTAGTAGAGCACTATGTGGGGATAAGTGCAACATTTGTACAAACTTCCGGTGATTGGCATACACTCATTGGTAGTAAAGCACCATGTGGTGCTCTGTTGGAGCACTATAAAAATTCTCCTAGTAGAGTGCCGTCGCGGGTAACTCAACAAAGTTCAGGTGGGATGCAAGTCTCTTCCCCAACCTGTGTCTAGTGAACCAAGTCCGAAACTTGAACGTTCTGTTCAACACCAATCAAGGGGGTGTCTGGCACAGAGTGACCGGGCACATACCAGTGGAGATCGAAAATCAGTGAGGATGAATAATGTTGAAGTTTGTAAACTCAATTTCAGTTTGTGGGGTTATTTTGTAAAGTAGACAAACTTAGTAGCTAGGTTAGTAATTATGTGAAATATAGCTTCTTAGTTTTGAAATAGTCAACGATTTTGTGTCTCTGTGTCAGACAGAGAAAGCTACAGCAGCAGCAGTAGACACGCAGCAGTCTAAGTCGGCAAAGAGGGGCGATTTCCTCTTGTTGAAGGAAGCTTGTTCAGGCAGCAAGGATTGGATACAAAAGGTTCCTCTGTGTGTTTCAGAGAAGAAGAACAGAGAGAAAAGAAGAGAAAAAGTCAGAGAGAAAATAGAGCCGAAGCTCTCCAGATTTGAGGTACTGTTTTTTAGTGAAAGTTTGGTAGAAGAGCAGAAGCTCTTATTGGTGCTGAATAGTTGCTGAATATTGTATCCAAGGTCGTTTATGAATCAGAGATAAGTTTCCCCAATTCCCTCTTGTTCTTGCATTCGGAATTTTACTCTTAAACTGTGAGTCTTAGTTCTTGGTTGCTGCGAGTATTATGCATCTGTTTGTTGCTGCTACTTGCTCCTAATTGCTGGTGCTGTTCTTGCGATTTAAATTTATGTGCATATTAGAAGTCTCTGTTCTGAGAATTTGGATTCATGAGCTGCTGTTGTGGTGTTCCTTTGTGGTGAGATTAAAGCTGAAATTCTGAATTGGGGCTTCTGTTAGGATTCCGATACGTGAGAAAGCAAGAGAAAGCAAAAAAACAAGAAGATCAAGAACGCAAGAATTTAACGTGGTTCACTAGTTTTGAGACTAGCTAAATCCACGACCAAACCAACCCAATTTATTGATGAGAAGCTAATACCAATTACAAGCACACACCAAGTCATGACCCTAGTCCGAGACAAACTAGGAAATAATTCATCCTAAATTGTTTCCTTATCCAATAAGGACACTACCAAATATATTAGTCAAAGTAGACCCCTACAAGGATTCCTTGTTGCCAAAGTAATGTAATTACTTCCAAAAACTACCCTTTGACCATTCCATGCTAGGATTTTGAATCAACCAAAAATCCCAACAAATCTCCACCTTGATTCAAATTCCATAGCTATCGAACCAATTCTTCTCATCAATCCAACAAACCCAATTCGAGTGTATTCCCAATATGCGGAATTGAACACACTCCCAATGCGTCCCAACAAACGCCTCTATGCTTCTTCAACAAACACAAAGACAATGCGTCCCAATAAACGCTCCCTAATGCACCATGACTAATGCATACCCCAACGTCACTCCAATGACACTTAGTGACAAAAGTGCCTATCAAACAATGTCATACCAATTTGCACCGCCACCCGCACCAATGCGCACAAAACCGATAACCCGATGCGCGCCAATCCAAGATCCAATCGCGCCACCAACCCGTGTTTACAATAAAACTACCACCAATTCGCGTGCCCAATAACACGCACCCATGCTCCATGCCCGGAGCCCGAACCGCCCTCAAGGGGCTTAGAGATCATCACCAACCTTGAGCGTCTCTCCTCCTCCACCTGAAGTGAGATCTACAGGTGAACGATTTTTAGGTCACTCCCTCTTCCAATGACGTTTCTCCCTCAATTTGCTAGTTGATTCGAGTCGCCTCCACCTAGACTTGAATCCTCCTAGTTGCCAAATCCAGATATAGATCCAGATCACTTGCCGGGTTGAGCACGCCATATCGATTGACGCATGCCGGAACCGAAAGCGTGCCGGATGTACTAAAACTAGATCCATCATTCCGATGCTCCACAACAAGAGCCCGATATCTCCCACAACAAGGAACCCAATAGCCTCTCAACAAAGGCTTGGTGTGCTTGCACCCCCTGTTTCAGAGGCCAACCAGCGGAAACCCAATCTTCCCATCAAACCCGACATATCTTGATCATGAACTCACCAAACTCCTCTTGAATCTCAACGTAACCAGGCTCTGATACCACTTGTTAGGATTCCGATACGTGAGAAAGCAAGAGAAAGCAAAAAAACAAGAAGATCAAGAACGCAAGAATCTAACGTGGTTCACTAGTTTTGAGACTAGCTAAATCCACGACCAAACCAACCCAATTTATTGATGAGAAGCTAATACCAATTACAAGCACACACCAAGTCATGACCCTAGCATCTACTTATATACTAGTAAAAGACTTGGAGCCCAAGTAATGTCCAAAACTAATCCGAGACAAACTAGGAAATAATTCATCCTAAATTGTTTTCTTATCCAATAAGGACACTACCAAATATATTAGTCAAAGTAGACCCCTACAAGGATTCCTTGTTGCCAAAGTAATGTAATTACTTCCAAAAACTACCCTTTGACCATTCCATGCTAGGATTTTGAATCAACCAAAAATCCCAACAGCTTCTTGTTTCCAACAAATTTGGTATCAGAGCCTTGTTGCAGTCAGATATTGAAGCCTTTGGACTATTATTTCCGGGATAATTTTGCTGAATTTTAATGGCTACAGCAAGTAACTTTTTCCAGCCCCAATTTCCTCGGTTGGGGAAAGAAAATTATGAGAACTGGAGCATACAGATGAGAGTGTTGCTGGGCTCTCAAGATTTGTGGGATTTGATCGAGAAGGGTTTCGATGAACCAGCCTCTCGTGAAGTAGAAGACAGGTTGTCCGAGGCTCAAAAGGCGATCTTGAAGGAGTTTAGGAAGCGGGATAAGAAGGCCTTGTACCTGCTTTATCAAGGGGTCGATGAGGCGAGTTTTGAGAAGATTTCAGCAGCCACCACTTCAAAAGAAGCATGGGATATTCTGAAAAATTCTTATCGCGGAATTGAGAAGACGATAAGAGTGAGGCTGCAAGTTTTAAGAGGTGAGATGGAGACCTTGCACATGAATGAAAATGAATCAGTTGCAGATTATTTCACAAGAAATGTGGCTATTGTTAACGCAATGAGAAGGCTTGGCGAAAGGCTTGACGAGTTGACCGTGGTGGAGAAGATTTTGCGGTCTCTAAGCAACAAGTTTGAGCATGTAATCCCAGCCATTGAAGAGTCTAAAGATTTCAGTGTCTTGACAGTTGATCAGTTGATGGCGTCGCTTGAAATTCACGAGCAGCGTATGAATAAGAAGCATGCCAGTTCAATTGAGCAAGCACTCCAATCAAAGTTATCTCTCAAGCAAGATAGAGATGAGCAAGGAGGGACATCTCAGCGAGGAAGAGGCTTCCAAAGCCGTGGTCGCGGTTATACAAACCGAGGCAGGGGCTTTCCAAATAGAGGCAGCTTTGGTAGAAGCAACTACGGAGGTCCTCGAAATCAGAATTTTGTCTCTTCGAGAGGTAGAGGAAGAGCTAGAGGAAGAGGCAGCAACTACAACAATTTCTCTAATCATTACGGCTATGATAAGAGAAACGTGCAATGCTACAAGTGCCATAAGTATGGGCACTATAGCAACGAGTGCAGGACGCCAAATAGGGATCTCGATGGATATGTGAACTATGCTGAGAAAGAAGATAACGAGATGGAGAATCCAATGCTGTTTGTGAATGATGGAGCAAGTGAAGACCAAAGCAACATATGGTATCTTGATACGGGAGCTAGCAACCATATGAGCGGAAAGAGAGACATGTTTGTTGATCTTGACGAATCCGTGAAAGGCCAAGTGACGTTTGGCAATTCCTCCCAAATTCCGGTTAAAGGTAGAGGTAATATTCTGATCAAGCTCAGGAATGGAAATCGTGATTTTATTTCCAATGTTTATTATGTTCCTGAAATGAAAAGCAACATCTTAAGCTTGGGTCAGTTGTTGGAGAAGGGTTACGTCATTACAATGAGTAACAATCAACTTGTTTTGCGGGATATACATGAAAGGCTGATTGCTAGAGTTCAAATGTCGAAAAACAGAATGTTTCCCCTGCAAATTCAGCATGGTTCTATCAAGTGTTTGAACGCGGTTGTGAAGGATAAAGCTTGGCTATGGCACTTAAGGTACGGGCACCTGAATTTTGGCGGCTTGAAGCTTCTTGCAAGCAAGAACATGGTGAGAGGCTTACCGTATATTGATCATCCGAATGAAGTATGTGAAGGGTGTATCCTTGGCAAGCATCACAGGTTGAGTTTCAACAAGGAGATGAGGTGGAAGGCATCGCAGCCTTTAGAGCTTGTGCACACCGATGTATGCGGTCCGTTAAAGCCTATGTCAAATGCCAAGAATAGGTATTTCCTCACTTTCATTGATGATTACACTCGGAAGACGTGGGTTTATTTTCTGAAACGGAAGTCTGAAGTGTTCGAGAAGTTCAGAGAATTCAAAGCTTTTATTGAAAAGCAAAGTGGCAGGTTTATCAAAGTGTTGAGGTCTGACCAAGGCGGCGAATACACCTCAGATTTGTTTGAGAAATTCTGCAAAGCTCATGGCGTTTTACATCAGGTTACACCTGCATATACGCCACAATTAAATGGAGTTGCTGAAAGGAAGAATCGGACAGTTTTAGACATGGTGAGAAGCATGTTGAAGGGGAAGAAAATTCCTAGAGAATTCTGGGCTGAAGCTGTTGCGTGTGCTGTGTATTTGCTGAACCGTTGTCCAACTAAAAGTGTGAAGTTCAGAACACCGGAGGAAGCGTGGAGCTCATTCAAACCTTGCGTCTCACATCTAAGAGTGTTCGGCTGTATTGCTTATGCGAAAATTCCGGATGCTAGAAGAACTAAGCTTGATGACAAAGGTGAGAAGTGTATATTTATCGGCTATGGTGATAGAACAATGGCATACAAACTCTACAATCCAATGACTAAGAAGATTGTGATGAGTAGAGACGTGATATTTGAAGAAGATGACATGTGGAATTGGGATCAAAGTGCAGCACCTAACAGTGTCGATCTTATATTAGAAGATGAAGAAAATATGGAAGCTAGAGAGTTCCCCGAGCCACAAAGTCCTAGAAATGATTCCCCTCCACTAAGTCCAACACATGGATCTCCGTCAACACCAAGAGCTGAGCCGGCATTACCACCGCATTCACCAAGCGAAGATAGCTCAAGCGAAAGACCTCAAAGAATGAGGCCGTTGCATGAAATTTATCAAGATGAAGATGAAGAACTGAACTTGTTTTGCTTATTTTCAGATTGTGATCCCCTCCAATTTGAAGAGGCAATTCAAGAAGAGAAGTGGAAGAAGGCCATGGATGAAGAGATCAAAGCAATTGAAAAGAACAAGACTTGGCAGCTCACTAGTTTACCACAAGGACACAATGCAATTGGCGTGAAATGGCTTTACAAAACGAAGAGGAAGGCAAATGGTGAAGTGCAGAGGTATAAGGCGAGGTTGGTTGCTAAGGGATACAAGCAAAGAGCAGGAATCGACTATGGAGAAGTATTTGCACCGGTTGCTCGCTTAGAAACAATCAGGTTGGTAATCTCTCTAGCAGCTCAATATAAATGGAAAATTTATCAACTTCATGTCAAATCTGCGTTTCTAAATGGCTACCTCGAAGAGGAGATTTATATTGAACAACCCACTGGATATGTCAAGAAAGGTGAAGGGGATAAAGTATACAAGTTGAGGAAAGCTCTTTACGGATTGAAGCAGGCTCCGCGAGCATGGAATGCACGAATAGATAAATACTTCCTGAAAAATGGATTTGAGAAGTGCCCTTATGAGTATGCACTTTACAAGAAGGTTAATAGCAATGGTCAGATTTTGTTCGCCTGCCTTTACGTTGATAATTTGATCTTTACCGGAAATGAGCCTGCTATGTTTGAAGACTTTAAGAGGAGTATGGTCCGCGAGTTCGAGATGACTGACATGGGATTGATGTCCCAATTTCTCGGCATTGAAGTAGACCAAAGAGAAGACGGTATTTTTATTTGTCAGGCTGTTTATGCTAAGGAAGTACTGAAACGGTTCAAGATGGAATCTTGCAATCCTGTTAATACCCCTGTTGAATGTGGCATAGAATTGAGGAACACTAGTGGGGGTGATGTTGATCCAACATACTTCAAAAGCCTAGTTGGAAGCTTGCGGTACCTGACTTGCACTCGGCCAGATATTCTCTATGGAGTTGGCTTGATTAGTAGGTATATGGAGACACCGGACAAGTCTCATCTGAATGCAGCCAAAAGGATTTTGCGATATATCAAAGATACGCTTCGAGATGGATTATTATATTCAACTGTTGATGGATATAGACTTGTAGGTTACTCGGATAGTGATTGGGGAAGAGACTTGGATGAAAGGAAGAGCATGACTGAATTCACTTTCTTGTTGGGAAATTCTGCTTTTACTTGGTCGTCGAAGAAGGAAGCAATAGTAACTTTGTCTACCTGTGAAGCAGAGTATGTGGCAGCAAGCTCAACTGTGTGCCACGCAATTTGGCTGAGAAATCTGTTGAAGTACATGGGGTTGAATCAAGAGCAGCCAACGGAAATTTATATTGACAACAAATCTGCAATTGCTCTGGCGAAAAATCCAGTTTACCATGAACGCAGCAAGCACATTGATACGCGGTACCACTCTATTCGAGAGCATGTGAAACAGAATGAGATCGAGCTCCTTCATTGCGGAACTCATGATCAACTTGCTGACATTTTTACAAAGCCGCTGAAGCAAGATCTGTTCAGTAATCTAAAGAGGCGACTTGGAATGAAGACTTGTAGAAATTGAGTTTAAGGGGGGATGTTGAAGTTTGTAAACTCAATTTCAGTTTGTGGGGTTATTTTGTAAAGTAGACAAACTTAGTAGCTAGGTTAGTAATTATGTGAAATATAGCTTCTTAGTTTTGAAATAGTCAACGATTTTGTGTCTCTGTGTCAGACAGAGAAAGCTACAGCAGCAGCAGTAGACACGCAGCAGTCTAAGTCGGCAAAGAGGGGCGATTTCCTCTTGTTGAAGGAAGCTTGTTCAGGCAGCAAGGATTGGATACAAAAGGTTCCTCTGTGTGTTTCAGAGAAGAAGAACAGAGAGAAAAGAAGAGAAAAAGTCAGAGAGAAAATAGAGCCGAAGCTCTCCAGATTTGAGGTACTGTTTTTTAGTGAAAGTCTGGTAGAAGAGCAGAAGCTCTTATTGGTGCTGAAATAGTTGCTGAATATTGTATCCAAGGTCGTTTATGAATCAGAGATAAGTTTCCCCAATTCCCTCTTGTTCTTGCATTCGGAATTTTACTCTTAAACCGTGAGTCTTAGTTCTTGGTTGCTGCGAGTATTATGCATCTGTTTGTTGCTGCTACTTGCTCCTAGTTGCTGGTGCTGTTCTTGCGATTTAAATTTATGTGCATATTAGAAGTCTCTGTTCTGAGAATTTGGATTCATGAGCTGCTGTTGTGGTGTTCCTTTGTGGTGAGATTAAAGCTGAAATTCTGAATTGGGGCTTCTTGTTTCCAACAAATAAGACCAAAATATTGCACATCGATCAAGTTTTTAAAAAATGGAGAGGAAGAAAAAGAACGAGATGTTGCACATCGATCAAGTTTACAGCCACACCCCATTCTCTGTGGCTCCAACCTATCTTCTTGGATTTCAAGAAGGACTTAGACAGACTTTGGACTCCAACATAAGACCATTTCGGCAGCGGTGCACGACCCTGTGGGATTACATGAAACGGTCCCAAATATTGTGCGGGCCTACGGTAGCCGGTCCAGCGGGGTCGGGCGCAGACCCAAACTTAGTCAACCTAATTCGTCCAAGTACGGCAGCGCTCAAGCTTCAAAAACACGCTCTGCCAGTTTATGGGTCAGATCACACAGAAAACATGCTCCCGAATGAGCAGAGCGCGAATTAGAGAAAGAAAGTGCGATCCAGTTTCAAAAGTTGAACTTCCAAGGCCTTGCCTGCACACTGCCTGGGAAAAGGTCCCACCGGCAATAAGGGCTTAAAAATTGAACTGATTGGGTCTCTTATTGTGAAATCAACCCCTTGTAAAACCCTAGGAGCAAAACTAGACTTGACGCCCAAGCTCGAGAGGTGAAATGTCTTGTAGTTTATGGGCATATATGGAGTTGAATTCATAAACCAGTTAAGAGGAACTCTTCTATTAAAAAAAAAAAAAAAAAATAGGCATGTCCTTTAGAGTTGCGTCTTCATCTGTTTTAGCATCAATTCAAATAATTATTTCTTAACAGATGCGCATAGATTTTCACAACCACATATTGTATCATTGTCCCCCTCACTGCCAAGAAGAACAACCATTAGAACATGATTTGAAGTCCAAAGAACCAGCAGTGGAGTTATCAAGAAGAAGGAAAGTAAACTGGTAGATAACATTGGACTCGAGTTCTCAACCAACTAGTTCTGTAAAATCTCCACAAAAGAGTTGAGGCTACATATTTGTTTACATGATGAGGTAAAGAAAACAGGAAAAAATAAGTAAAAACTACAAACTACACAATTTCTTTCTCTTTCTTTTTAGGATACTTGTACGTCAGTTTAGATTATAGTATGATCAGAGAAATTCTATAACAGACATTTTATAAATCTATAATTAATAGTATATATTATCTACAGGAACTGTCAATATCAACCATTGACATTTGCCAATATCGAGTTCCCACTCCCGCTCCACGTGACTTAGGAACCAAAAGACATGCTCGTATAGATGGTCTGCACAGCAGGTATGTAGAGAGCCCTAGTGCTCAGACTTGGGTCATGTGGCTAGGATTCGAGTCAACAAAATAGGGTATATATTGAGATTCAAACAAGGCTATGAGAAGTAGGTAGAATAAGACTGAAATGTAAGAGACCTCTACTGAAATCGATCTGCAACTTCAATATCCTAGTATGGAACTACTAGGAAAATACTTGAGACTCTTAAGTCTTAACTAGCAGATTCCAAACAAGTCTATCTTCCCTTCTAAAATTTTAATAGTAGCATAATCACACTAATAATCTTTAATATCAGCCTAAACGAGTTCATCACATTCTCATTCAGTTTTTCTCCTACAATCTCTCAAAGTTCAGTTGATAATTGATCTTCTCGATGACAACAACCTATTGCAGAAATTCTCCCTCAACATATACTGAGACACATTCAGAGCATCATCTATTACTCCCTCCAATCGTTTCCTGGAAATCTCTTTCTCTGGTGGGTAATTGTTTACCGGCGCCATCTGTTTCTCCAACCACCATTGTTAGCAAAAGCCGCTGGTTCTCTGGCTACCATTTCTTGGCATTTGATCAAACAAAGGTCTCTGTATTCTAACCAGCTCTCTGTCAGTCTATGTTAGAGATATTCTACTCAGAATAATATCTCTTCCATGTAAATCATTTATCTTCCTTGCTTCTCCATTCTATCATTCTTAAAAAGTTTCAGTATCCTAGGACATTTTGTGCAGTATGGTACTAGTTAAATAATCAACTAACAGTTTACACAGACTAGTCATTTTAATTTTCTTTGGAACCATTTTTATCCAAATCAATCACAAGGTTGTTGCCTTTCCACCTTCTCGTTCTTTTCTTGGGGAAAATATATATACACTTGTGGGAGAACTTGAATATTATGGTTAAATTCACACATTTGTATCCTAACATTTAACAAAATACCAGGGCTGCTAACCCAAAAGAGGAAAAGATGCAAAGCAGCGCCTAACCATGACTGGATGTGCGGAAATAGGATAGAGAATAACAACCTGGTCATATATCTCATCTCGCCAGTTATGAAGCTGAGTCTGAGCTGTCGAATTCCCTGATGCTGCATGGAAAAGAAAGAAGAATTACTTTACAACTCAACCTTCTCCTAGAGCTGATGTTTTTTAACTTCCATTTGTGAGAATTATAGTTAACAGAGGAAGATGCATATTGACATTTTTTATACCAAAACCACAACTACTACTAGGGGACGCTGGATTATGCTCACTGCCAACTGAACGTGACACTACATAATTAATGGTAATGCAAAGCATGGTCGTTGGCTTATTAGTACTGTACAAAGTTCACATGTATATTTGACAAAAGCACCTAACTAAATTGAATATAAATCAGAACACTGGAAGTAGAAATTCGTACTCGGTCCCCACTGCTAAAACAGCAGTATTGCACTAAGACTATGTAGAGCAGTTCAATCAAATCAGGAATCCTCTTCTTTAACATATCTCATTTGACTGTGAACACAATACCGGATTTTGAGGTTTTTTTCCCGTAAGGTGAAGGAAAACAAGGAGTGGGAAAGCCTAAAAGAATTCGCAAAAGTCATCGAATTTGAAATTTCCTACAACGTGCTGCGTGATACACCGATGGCACTATACAGGTCTGGTACAACTCTAGGCATCTTGATCAGACATACGTAGGGCGGTCCCAATTGTTGATTCGCTGTGTCGCTTATGCAAAAAATATTGTGTATCGTAGGTCAATAACAGCTACTGTTAATAATTTTTTCATGGTACATCCAGCACAGGGAATTTAGACAATTGTATGATCAAGAAACCTAAATCAAACAAAGAAAGTAACATGTGGAGAACTCTTAGTGATCAATATTGACCAATTTTTTAAACAAACATAAATCAGTATAAGCAAACTCAAAACATTTCGGAGAGCAAAAAAAAACCCAAAACATAATACAGTATTTTGAAGAAACCGTTTATTGCTGAGGTTATTAACACTTCAACATTAATACAGCCACGCAAGAGCGAGCACATACATCCATTTTCTGATCAAACTTATTAAGAGCTTCGAGACTGCTTACCACAAATTTCCTTGATACTCATCACCCGTTTGTAGCACTTTCTGACAGACATGAAAGCAATATCCACTCTGGAACTCGCAACGAACTTCAGAAGTTTCTTGTGCAACAAGGCGGTCGAGCCACTGACCCCATTCTTCTACAAGAGAGAGTACGCCGTGATGAGATGGAACTTTCAGTTTAATATGAGTGGAGAATAACATAGGCATGTAATTCACTGCACCTTCAAATAAGATGTGTAGCTATCACGGAATGCTTGATCCAGCAAATACGAGTACTTCTTTCTAATTGACTGAACCTGCAAAGAAGTGAAGGAACCATCAATGAGATGCAAATTCTGGTTTTTCCAACCTTCTCCCTTGCCGCAAAGGATGTGAGCACAGAAAAGGGCAGACGAATAAACAACGCGGGTGCTGAATGATTGAACCATCGACACACCATGAATCATATTGACGTCATTATCTGAGGACAGCAGAGGACAGACGAACAAACAACGTGGGTGCCTCAGTGAATCAATGTCTCTGGATCTGTTGGCTGGCAAGACGGTCGTGACAGGCTGTCCAATATTAGTTTTAGGAAAGCTCCTAGCAGTCTAAGTTTCTGAGGAGAGTTAGATGGAGAGAAAGATCGTTGTAGAAGGCTGGATTCAATCGTACAAAGTCAAGTCAAAGAATTGCATGTAGCTCAAGAGAAGTGTCACAATGAATGAAAAACAAGCAACCCAGAATTTAGATCATGTATATAATTTGGTCAACTAAAAAAAGTGCAAAATTAACAAATTCTGTCACGGGATTCAAAAAGGGAATCATGGGACTTATAGGCTGATACACGTGCATGCACTATAACACATATCCGATTGGCATTTTAACGAATGGGGTCACTGTTACTTTGCCGAACAGAATGATCTTTGGGTGAAGTAACAAGAGACCGACTGCATTTCATAGCAAGTAAACCATCAACAAACATATAATTCACGAGCTAAATATATTTAGAATAGGTGCGGTCCATTAGATACCACAATGCAAGGGCCAGGAAGAGCACCTCTTCAAGGGCCTCGTCTCGCCAGTAGAGCTCAAACAGCCATGCACTGGGAACTGGTTGTGGGTAGTCGACAGGGGCTGCAGCAATACAACGACGTAATCAAGAGCTAGACAAATTATACGACGGTAGCCTAAGAGAACAAACTTTCAAGTTCAGTCGTAGTAGGAGCTCACCCATACATAACCAAGAATCAGAAGTCTGCTCTAGTGGTGGCGGAATAGCATTCTCAATGCCCTGCCAGTCTACAAGAATCTGTTTAGCCAGGTAAACCAGCCTTAACCTCTCTTCATCAGGGGCCTCGTTTCCCCACTTTCTCACTGAGGTCAGGAGGTCTGCGAAAGAAGCTGTCAGTTCCTCTAACTTCAAAATTAGAGGGCCACTTATCTCTGCGCGCTGCACGTAAAATATACGGCCAATATCAAGACCAAGCATAACAAGAATCGCGAAATGAAAAGCTAGGGATAGCAAAAGTAAATGAAATAAGGCACACCTTGGATAGCAGCAATCTCTGAGCTCTAGCGCTCCCACGAACCATTATAGATTGGAAGTCTGTGGGTAAAAGCTGGCAAAGAAGTCAAGCAAACTAGAGTAGTAAGATGTGGGGGGGGGGGGGGGGGGGTGGGGGACTAAAAGATTTGATTAAAGCTGAATTCAAGAAGTAGGCACATGTGTGGGATACCTTTTCGTATGCATCATCGAGATAGTCGGGGCAGCGCATCCAAGGATCATCCTCCAGCCTCGGCCTCTTATTGGAACCACACTCCTCGGGACTCATGGGTCGCTTGGTTGCTGGGAGGTCTATCATAAATGAATAAAGGTGGACATTGCAAGGTCGAAGACCGAACAATTGCAAGACAACAAAGATGTGAATTCAGCATTTCATTAATAGGAGAACAATCAGGGAAGCAAACAGTAATACTAGTATTAACCAGTGTGTGGTTTCTTATTATACCTGGTGTGCTCAAACTTCCAGACATTGTGTTATAGTTGATGAAGAATCAATCTAGCAAGAAATAAATTAATAAGAATTAAACTAACACAAACAAATGACCCCAACATCATAACCAGTAGTACTATATATTAAATAGTTGAGTAAATTACAAAAGAAATCCCATATGGTTCATGTTACTTCCTCTGTTCTTTTGGGTCTCACTTTTATCACTATTTTGACCCGAAAATTTGATTAGCAATACCATGCAAAAATTCGGTAATTTTTTTAAGGTATTATAGAGTAAACTTTACTCTACAACACAATGAAAAAATTACTAATATATTATATTATTTTGCAATCCAAATCACCGGGTCCAAATGACATGGTTAAAGATGAAAAACAGACCAAGTATGTTCTGTTTCTCCGTTCTTATAAGCTGCTTTACATAAAGCTAGAGTGAATAACGGGCCACGAAAAGAGATAGATTGATGTTGGTATAGCAGATTTCAAAAGCAGGCAAGGCAAGAGAGAATAAACGAGGTCCGTCAAAACAAGTTGTTCCCGGTTCGATACATCAGAAGAGAGGTTATTGAAAATAAATACCAACGAAAACACATGGACTAAATCTAACCCCCATAGAGGACAACGAAGAAGAAGAAGAAGCTGAAATATACCTCTCGATCTCCACCGTTATGCTCTGGACCCAAGGAATCGAAAGCGAGGGAGACGTCCCGCAGTAAAAAAAATGGCATCATACATACGAATTGGTTTTTGAAAAATAACCTTCTATTCACACCAACTTAATGAATGGGGTTGTGTCAAAAAAAAAAAAAACCTTAATGAATGGGGTAATTTTCACTAACACCCCTGAGTTTTGGTTAATCTTCACTTAGACCCCTTCTAGTTTGGAGAATTTCACTTACACCCCTTATGACTACCAAACATTGTTTTCACTTACACCCCCTACGTGTATTTACTATGTTAGTTGGTAACATAACTTTCCAAGTTCATTTTTTTGGACAAATTTACCCTTGCAAATTGTATAAAGCTCTATCCACCCTTAATTTTATAAAATCGACCTCGAATTAATCATAATTGTTTGTAGTAGCTGCACCATGTTCAGAAATGCATATGAAACATGTGATAGAATACAAATATTTTGCATGTTTTACGAATATACATTGAGTTGGATTGGCCTTTGTAGCCTCTTCAAATGTAAGTTTGTTCGAAAAACTAATTTTCAGAAGTAACCATAAGAACTAGCATAGTGAATGCATAGAGGGGGTGTAAGTGACAACATGTTTGGTAGTCATAAAGGGTGTAAGTGAAGTTTTCCAAACTAGAAGGGGTGTAAGTGAAGATTAACCAAAACTGAGGGGGTATAAGTGAATTTTACCCTAATGGATATCTACATCTATATCTAGTATGAAAAGACCAATTCAACTTTCGAAGGATAATGTTATACTCCCTATCCGTTTTTTCCGTTTCTTCATATAATCACGTTGTTTCTTCTGTCTTTCCTATAATTGAATGTTTTTCACTTGAAAATACCACGCTACCCTCGGTGAAAAAGGATCCCCACTAAATTTGCGTCTTTTCATGCTGACTCACACTACTTTATTGAGGGCAACGTAGTAAAACCATCTTGTTTCTTAATACATCACTTTTTTGCTTCATGAAGAAACAAGAGAAACATGGGCAGTAGTTTACAAGACCCGTATTTGTTAGAATTATCAATTTATAATCTTCCAATATTTGTTAGGAGTATTGATTTTAGACAATCTTGGTTGTTTACATTTACGTAATTGATTTATATATGGTCTAGATTTTTGACTGAACTGAAATTAAGTTTAAGAACTACTTTTGCATTAATACAATAATCTTATAATAAATTGCAGCATACACATACATGTAAAGTTAAAATTTCATAGTATCTTAGACAATTAGAACCATTAATGTATCATGGCTGTTTAAATTTCCACCCCTTCTCCAAATAAATGTGAATATTATTATATTTAGAAAAATGCAAAGTTTATCTACCTACCTAACATAAAAGAAATCATCCCCCAATGTTCATTAGTGAAGGAGTTTTGTCCCTTGGGTGTGTGTGTGTGTGCGTGGGGAGGTGATATTTAGGGGCAGTTTCGTCTTATGCGGAAATGTTTGGTTGTGAAATGATTTTGTTGTCCCTGGTGTCCTTGGTTCTGTGTTGATGTGGTGTGATATTTAAGGGTATTGTGGTCATTTGCTTTCAAGAATTGAATGGTTTTGTTGCTGTTCGCAAATTACATATTTGTCCCTTTTTAGTTAGCCAGCTCAATGCGTGAGTGAGTGATGGGTTGGAAGGGTATTGTGGTCATTTGTTGATGGAGTGATGGAGTGATGGGTATTTGTTGTTGTTCACAAATTACGCATGTACCCCTTGCTTTGGTCACATTTAGCGGTATGTGAGTTTGGTATTTATGTAATTTCGAAAGTCAAATGGCCCTAAATGCTACTGCAAGGCCAGCTTCCAAAAGAAGCTTAGCATTTTGGTTCACTTTACAAGCAGAGAACAGAAAGACGGAGAAGAAGGAGACAGAGGGAGAGAGAGAGAGAGAGAGAGAGAGAGAGAGAGAGAGAGAGAGAGAGAGAGAGAGAGTGAAGCAGGTGTCAAGGGCTTGGCAGCGATCTACATACGACACTGTGTTCTTCCCGGCACTGTTTAATCTTTGGGTTTTTGTGGGTTTTCGTTTTTGGTTCGTGGGTGGGTTTTCTTGGCAGAGATTGACGGCGTTGAAGAAGGCCTACGCCGGTATGATCTGAATACTGCGAAGGAGGCGGCGGCGAAGATCATGGTGTTGGATCGAATAGGTCTTAGGTTTCATCACGAGCTCAACTCAACGGAAGACCAGGCGCTCCATATGATGTTTCATCTGAATCAGGTTCGATTCTTTTTATGTTTCTGAATTGGTTATAGTTTCTGGTTGTGATTCTTGAATTGGGTGGGTTTACCAAAGATATGTGCTTGCATGTATGTCTTGCAATTCTCGCGATTCTGTTTTGTTGATTCCTCCAGGAGATTTGATTTTTGATGGGTTTCTTACTTCTGACAGTGTTTTTTTTGGTTTGCGTGGTGCTGGAGTTGTGCAAATTGCATTGATATACATTTTTTACGATGCGTGTCTGACTCTGTATGCTTCTGTTGGACAGGAAGCATAAAAGTAACTAACGATAATATGTTACGTGTTTGCGCATCGCAAGGGCTCAAAGCTAGTAATTTTAAAAAATAGTACGCTACTAGTCGTTAATGTATAGTTGAGCAATGAGAATATCTAACAAGTAAAACCATGTCGTAGAAAAAAATTGATTTGTATAATATGCTCATGTGATAGTAACCATTATAATTGATTTTTTGTTCAAAAATGTGTAATTCTAAAAAAATTAATGGAATGCGTGGAGTTATATAATTTGAGGAGGCCGAAATGTAGTATCTATGTGGAAACATTTGAATTATATAGAGGTACCAATGAAAATACAAAATTTTTGATGGATCGTAACCCCGACCTACCCCATTTGTGTCCTCCACGCCTGTGGAGGACCAAAAAGGTTAATTCGTGACCGTATGGACCTAGTCATGCCGATGCGGTCCATGACCACATAGGAGATTGACCTTTGTTGAGACTTCAAAAAATATGTTGACTCTTTAAAATGTTAACCCTCTAAATAGTTCCAGAATAAGTGTGAAGGCTCTAGGTTCAATGCATGTGCATGGAAAATTCTAAAAATTCATTACTTATGAGACATCATTTCAATTATTGTCATATAGGTGGTAGTATAAAACAGATGGGAGATCATTTGAACCAACCCATCACTTGGAGCATTGTAAACCATTCTTGTACTCATTATAATCTCTTCGAAGGTTAATAATAATATCCAAGCCTCCTCCATTCCTACTCATATATCTCATCTCGCCAATTAGGCAGTTAAATTTGATTTGTCAATTTCGAGCCGCTGCATGAACATCACATAGAATTAATTACTTTTCCAGTCAACCTAATATGGCAATACGATTTTCTGAAACTGTAGGACCAAGCAACACGGTGAATACACTAACAGATCAGTACTGACCTAATGTTTGGTGTATGAGATCATCGTCCACATCGTCTGGAGCACTTTTGCCGCCAAGCGCAGCCGCATTGTCTACCTGGGCCTCCACGACAGGGGCAAGAACAATCAAGATCCAATCAAGGAACAAAGGGGATAATAATAATATCCCAGCACAGTGATCAAGTTAGCATATATCCGAGCAGCAATACAATAATAGCATATATCCATACAGGCAGCAAATAAAGTAGTAATAGCATATATCCCACACTCATACAGATTCAAGCATCATATAGGGAACATCAACCCATAAAAATATAGCCATCCTTCTTAGGCAGCAGTCGAGACCTCATCTCCAGCCCCTTGGGTATGAGTTGAACCACAAGGCAGTACCAGGTGGGGTTCAGCACCTTCTACTCCAAGGCAGCCTACCAAAACATTCATCACATCAACCGTTTCCTGCACTTCTTTTCTGAAGACACGCCAACATTGATTATGGTAATCATCCATGAGCTCGTACGCAACCTCCATATCACCTCTCAACATCGTATAAAATCCCAAATGTCTCTTCATATTAGACTCAACTTTCTTAAATCCCTCAACATATGCCGGCATCTGCAACAAAAGAAAACACCACTAGTAATTCAATACATGAAAACGAATAACTATTTGAATTTTGATAACAGACTATCGAGGAAAGAACATCTGAGTGAGTAAATAAATAAGTATGGCAATAACCTTAGACCATGCTTGTAATACCCTGTATTTAAGAGGGGTTATTTGGTCATTTCAGAAAAAAGTGAGAATTTATATAAATTAAATTTCATACTTATTAATGAAGTTTCTTAATTTTAAAGTATAAGCGTGTCATCTGACATCTATGTTGACATATATATATTTCTATTTTGGGGTTATTTTGTATTTTTTGAAACTTGGGTAGTAATCTATGAAACTTATTTTGTATATTTGAGAGATTGTAGTTTTCTAAGGGTGGATTTTGACATCTATATACAAAGTGGTTTATTTTAAATTTAGGAAAAATTAACTTTTATGTGTTAGATTTTAATTGGGAATTATATTTTCACCCCTTAAATTTTAGCCTTCACATTTTAACCCCTACTAGCAATTCATATTTTGATTATTTATACTCAAGTCCCCCTCAATTATTTTTGGTCAACTCTACTAAAATGGAGATGTTATTTTTTACAAGCATCTCACATTTTCCTCTACTTATACATCAAGAACACTACACCCATTATATTCAATCAATTTTTTTCTTCTATCACTCCCATCTCCATCAACCTCCCATTACTACCTTCACTTTGTATCAACATCTTTTGGGAGATTTTTCACCACCAACCTCCACCATCAACCCCATTTCTTTCTTCCACAATTCTTCACATGTTTTTCTCTTCAAGAGCATTCACACAAGCTATTCTCTCTCTCAAAACTCCATGCCCGTTTTTGGAGGTTGACCTCCACAAAACTTCATCAAAACTCAAATTTTTTGGCTCCAAATTGTGAAAATCTTTCGTCCAAACTTAGTATCATCATGGAGGGGTGTTCTTCCACCATCCTACTCAATAATTGAAGGTTAAATTCACCTTCTTGCTCATCATCTTCTTGAATCTTGGGGTAAAATTCTTCCTAGACTTAAATCCATGCTTGCATGTCTAACTTTACTTTTGATTGACATTGGATCTTAGATTTCTTCATTTCTATGCTTGATTCTGCATTTTCATGGTTTGATCAAGAGTTAAACTCCAAAATTTTGACTATTTCATGAAACCCACACTAGAACCCACATGCATGTTGTAAATGTCATCTTCTTTGCATTTGTTACTCAAGATATTTTTCATAATTTGTGTCAAGAGTATGTAAAATGTTATTTTCATGATTAAAATGGTGCTATTTGGATGAAAATGAAGTCTACATCGGTTGCAAGTCTCATTAGAACCATTCTTGTTGATTTTTGAAAAAAAATGTATGTTTATACAATCTAACCAATTTGTAAAAAATATGGATTATATTTAAATTTTCCTCTGTGGAATTTCTATATCTATTTTATTCTGAGACTAGACTCTTAGAGGGTCATTTTGAAAGAAAATTCAACTCCATATCGTTTTTGGTTAGGGAGATATGCTCGTTCTAAGTTGCATGTTTTCTGAAACTCTGTTTTTGGACAAGGTTTGCCATTTTTGTTACAAATCTCATTTCCAAAAAAACTTGTGGCCCCCAATATTTCTTGTGATGCAACTAGACACATAAGGGATTCATTTTGGAGAAGATGGGCATTTTTCCTATTCTCCAAGTAGTAGTAATTGTTCTTCAAAGTTGAAACTTTTTGCCAAACTTGTCTCTGCATAGCAGTGTTTGTTATTTTTGTAGCTTGAGTTTTAAAATAGCTATGCATGATTTTATTGGTGTTTCAGAAATTAGACACATGTAGTTTTATCCTTAATTAATTTCATGATTTTAAGAGATGTTTTCATATGGTAAATATGGCTCTAAAGTCAGAGCTACAATTCTGTCCAGAAATGTAGTCTCACCGTTTTAGAAAACTTGAATTTTTGAAATTCCAAGTGTATTGTTTAATTTATTTTGATAAGTGAACATCATTTATGTGCATTGGTGACATATAGGACTATGTGAAATGTAGGTTCGCATTTTTATAATGCATGTATAAACAAGTTGTAACGAATACGTTATACGTGTGATTGTAGACATCGACCTCTTAGGAGAGAGCGCGGTTGTCGTTGGAGTGCTAGGATTAATTTCTTACTTTTGGTTGTGCTTCATCTCAGTGGTAAGTACATATGTGCGACTTTTACTTATCAAAATGTGAGTGTTTTTTTGATGTCTCGAATGAATTTTTTTTTATTGAAAAAGTATGCAAAGCATGATTTTATACTCGAAATTGTTTGGATATAAATTGAATCCTCTTTATAAGTCCTGGGACTTTACTAGTGATAAGTTGATAATCTTATTTTGTCTATGATAAAGAGAAGAAATAAAATAATATGTGCGAACTTTAATTATCACATTGTGTCCATGTGTGTGACATTTTAAATGAATATCGTCGTATTTGGATAGAGTATGAAAAGCATGATTTATACTGAAAAATTTCGATTATTGATTTATATTGAGACCTCTTGGAAATGACTTGTGAAGATTGTATACCAACTTTGGTTATGAGAAATAGAGTTAATAAGATACCTCTAATAGATTCAGGACGATGTACAGAGTTGTGTTATTAATGGGAGGCGCCAAGCGATCCTCCATTTTCTTATGGCTAAGACCATTGAAGCAATGCTTCTTATTATTGGATAGAACTTAATTATTCACAAATCCACCCCCGATGAGCCAAAATGTACCAAGGTATTGCGGCCAAGGATTTGTTAGAGCTATAGAGTGCTACTTATACTTGTAAGGGTCACTACAGTATAGGGGTGTCGACACTTAATGCATTTTAGCTATTATTGTGAGCGGGGATTGACGTATGGGCTCCCTTAACGCTCGGGTGAATAGGGTTTGATATACCCTATAAGGAACCCTTTGTGATTATTTCGTGATCCCTCTGTTTACATTGATCCTGCTGGTGGCTCTGGACATGCCTCAGCTAAACATAACGTTTAATTGAACTTGAAAGAAAGTTTTCTACTCTATTAATGTTTTTTGTGGCTCTGGATATTCCCTAATCGAAATACATGAGCTGAAAAACATTGGCCACTCGTGAATTAATATTGTTATCAGTTCAAAGAAACTTGTTTATTCTGGAGATTCTAGTGGTTTATTATTTCCTTTAATACTCGTGGTTTCTTCAAGTTTTAAAGTTGAAAAGTTCTTGCTACGTGCTTACTTATAATTGTTCATGAATTCCCAACTCTCGTACTTATTAATGTTTTAAATCTCTTGGTTTATTTAAACTTATACTTGCGTGCGACTCATCGCTTTACATGTCGTAGTGTGTATTTACTCAGTTTTTACTGATTATTTTCTTCAAAACTGCGTTGGCTTTTGCCATTTTAAAACCGCAGGTCATCACTCAAGGTGGGGGTGTGAATACGGATCGAGACAAAGACGGTTAGCTTAGCTTGGGTCACTTAGTATATCGCATAGCTTATTACAATCACATTACATTTGTAAACTTATATTCTCAAGATTTTGTATTTATTATATGAAATGTAATCTTAATAGTTAATATTCTACTTTTGGTTATCAATTAAATCTTTAACCCTGAACCGAGATCCCGGGTTGTCTCAATGCTGGTTTGTATCTCAGGTACACATCATACAGTTCATACGTGATCCTCAGTTTGTTGGTATGAAGCTACAAACATATACATTACACGATAAGTCAGTAAAAGAAAAGGCATAAATTGGTCCTCTAGACCTGAGCCTCAACGGTGAAACAAAATAGAGAAGGAAGCAATACCACATCGTATTCAAAGTCTCTCCAATTGATCAAGTCTTTTGCTGCTGGAAGAGAATCCTCATCCTTCTTCTCCATAAACTGTTTTATGGCAGCTAACTGTTTGCGGCAAAGTTCCTCCGAGAGAAGAAGAGCAATACCATATCTGCAATTTGCCAAGAAATGAAAGGACTCCTCTAGGAAAATGCGCCGTTCTTTGGAGCACGCGTCAGGAGTTGCGGAGCTCTACAAGAGAGGTTTATCAAGATTATTAACAAAATAAAAAGAAAATAACAAGACACAGATGCAATCAATCAGCGCAAAGATAACGAAACAATCATCACCGGTACCTCCACTTTCTTGACCTCATCCCTCAACTGCTCATCCAGCTTGAGTGAATACATCTTCCTAGAGGATTCAATCTGTGCAAAAGGCAGAAGACCTGTTAATTCAACTACAAAAATTTGGAACCACTTGCCAGATTTATTTATTGCAAATAAATACCAACAAAAACACATCGACTAAATTCAACCCCCCATAGAGGACAACGACGGCGAAGGAGCTGAAATATACCTCTCGATCTCCACCGTTATGCTCTGGACCGAAGGAATCGAACGCGAGGGAGGGAGCGAGGGAGACGTCCCGCCGTAAAAATTGGCATCATACCCTTGCCAACTTTGAAAAATACCCTCATGTAGACTTATGTGCACTTGTTGGTAAACAAGTGAAATTAACCCAAAACCAACCTAATCAATCTTCTTTATAAAAACAGAAAAGAATCATATTTTGAACTCTCTCTCTCCTCTACAACTCTGGAACCACTTCCTCCTCCTCTCCGGCATCTGGCGCACCGCCATTCACTTTGATTGACTTAATATGTATAAAATTGTAAATGCCTTTGATTGATTCAATGATTAAAAATTGTAAAAATAACTGTTTGAATGGACTGGGTCGAGTATGGGGATTTTAGATCTAGGATGAGATTTTTCAGTCTAGTGAGACGAGGATTTGCTCGTCTCGATCTTCGGAGGAGGAAGACTGGTCATTCCGGATTAAAAAATGGGACTAGTGAGTGTAAGACCTGCCAGACGAGCATCGTCTTGCAATATACTGGATCACTCTGCAGTTTGCATACAAATCATCCTAGAATGTATGTGGGATGGTACGAGATGTGCTTAATAAGGTCGGAAGTCTGATCATTCCTTTTGATTTTGTTATATTGGATATGCCAGCAGCTGATGTTCTGATAATTCTGGGTAGGCCATTCTAGGCTATCGTTCGCACTCTCGTCGATGAAGAGAATGGGAAGTTGATTATGAGGGTCAATGATGACATGGAGACTTTCTGGATTTTCAAACCAATGCCGAATACTCGTATGAGTTTCAACCAGGGGTCTTTTTTTGTGCAAGTCCAACACAAACTCCCAGAGTTGTCACAAGGGGATCCACCTAATTTCTAGGGTAGAAATAAGTCATCACATGTGCAAGAACATGAAGTAGTACTTCAGATTAAGCAAAGAAAACTAAGCTGTAAGCGGCACAATGTGTCAGACCACCCTCGTGAGGTGGCTGAGGTAACTGGGTCGAGTCGTCGACCTTAAATTACAAGCGTTCGTTGGGAGCAACCCAACCTAGGAGTAGAATTAGATAGTTAAATTATATTTTTAATATATTTATCTCCATATGATTTCTTTGAGAGGAGATAGAGAGAGAGAGAGAGAGAGAGAGAGAGAGAGACGGATTCCTAGTCACGTGCACATAGCTACAATCTATCCTAAATTATTGAGCTACCTTCTTGACCCACCGACCGCCTACACTAAGAGTTTGTGTGTTCTGACATACGCTCTAAATTCATTGAGGACAATGAATATCTTAAGTGTGCGTGTGTGTGTGGTGAGGGGAGGGGGGTTAGTTGTTTGCTAGCCGTGGCTTGCATAGCCTTAGACCATGATGCTTTGTGTTGGCATAACTCAATCAACTAGCAATATTTGGGGCCGCTAGAATTGTTTTCTATTATGTTTTGGAAACTTTCTTAGGTTTCTTTGAGCCCAAATCAGGGTCCTAGGTCTGTATAAGTGTCTCAGGTCATGGCTAGACATGTATGTGGTATGTAAATCTGTATTCTCTTTCAATAAACACAGGGTTCAGACCGTGGAGATAGCTAGCGGATTAGTTAGTGAATCCGTAGCGAACCACATTAAACATTGTCTTGTTCTTGATATTGTTTCATCGTTCTTGTTCGAATACCCCCAAGTTATAACACTTAGTATATCACGCAAACATCATACAACTTATGTAGGGTTTTGATACAGATTGTACAGCGGAATAAAAATAAATAGATTCCATTCAAGACCCTTCATGAATCGCAGATCATGCATCATAACGATGGTAAGGGATAAAAGCATTGTGTGCCTTGTTTGTCTGAGTTTATCACTTTACGTAGAATAGCGTCCACGTATCTATGAGTATCCACGCCTAGGATTGCTCCGAATCCTTCTCACGCCTTTGTGCTAGCAACGGAAAAAGGAAGAAGAAGAAGAAGAAGATCATGCAAAACGAGACACCACAGGGCCGTGTGCCTCACTAGGCCGACAACGCAAGGGAGGGGCGGACGGGTAGGTTCGGCCTCCCTTCTCGTCTCTCTCCTTTCTATGTTCTCTCAATAATAATGATGCACTATTGAGAAAAATAAGTTAGGAGTGCCCTTATATAGTTAATAACTCCTTATTAACTACATATTAGCCCCAATACTAATCATGTCCATACACGAATTAGTCCACTTTGCAAATTAGTCCTTCTAAATTTTCTTGTGGTTGCGTATTGATCCTTATATTTAATTAGTCATACTAATTAATCCAAAAGTCCGTTTTAATCCATAGGGTACGTGACCCCATAGGATTCTACTTAGTTGGTAGTAACAATTACTAACATAGAGCGGTGTCTAGTAACACATCTATGACACCCAACTAATAGAAATAGTCAGTGATCCCGCAAACCTTGTGACCAGTGTTACCGTATTGTATTATCCCTTTGTCTCCATATCCGAATTGGACACGATACATATAAGTCACACTCGTAAATCCAATCTATATTGATCATGGGAATAGTCTTATCCATGCAAATAACATCAATATCCTATATTGATTTATCTGAGTCTGGCCAAACATTCTATAAGCACTACTTCTCGAGTGGTCGTGGATATTTTCTCCCTTATGTGTGAGGGACAAATCGTCTCTACATCACTACCATCTCTAATCTTGCTTCTTATTGTGTCCGATAAACGCCTTTATTGCTAACCAGTCACGGTGTAGAGTTTGATGATATCAAAAATTAATATTCCACAACTAGAGTATCTAGTGACTTCAAGATTAAGGACTACAATACAATTGTCACAATGAGTAGCACTTGTGACTTTAACATAATTAATGTAGCCTTCTCGTGGTGGGTCAATCCAGTATGCCATTACCCCTAATGCATACTCATATGCTATACTTGATATCTCCATATCAATCTACCCACATACTAGTCTCAATGCAATACAGTCGTCCTATTAACTGTAGTACTCGACAAAGAATATTTAAGAATATAACATTTATATTCTGGGGGCTTCATTCATGTTAACATATCTCCATATCGATAACACAATAGATAATGAATCTATATCAATGTCACAAGAAATAGATTGCCTCTAGGGCATATTTCCAACAACTTGTACAAGAACTTAAGGTAAAGGACCTGAAACTCCAGACACATACACAATAAATACTGCCGTCGGGGGAAGAAAAAAAAGTAGCTAAACAACCAGAAAAATGGTAACCTCAAAATGTTGCCTTGTAATGATACGAGACGGCCATACAACTACATAGGAACATGAGAAATTCCTGCTCATATGCCAGATCCAATTAATCAAGTCATCTCCAACATAAGAGGCTAAGACTGACCAGGCGGCTGCTGTGTTGGTGCAGGAACGAAACAAAACAACTACATTCACGTTGAAGTAGTGTAGGAATTAAACAAAACCACACATACATTGTTGTTCGTACACTGCCATGAGTATCTTCAGTAATATTCACCTAGTAGTTTCATACTAGGAGATTTAATTTGTGTACGGATTTCAAAAGTGGTCTCTTGCACTTGATATTCTTGTTCTGCTTAATACGAATTCATGTTCCTGGATGGAAAATAGGACCATAGTTGATGAAACAAAGTGTAGACCCTAAACCCTAAACTTGACGAATTCATGTGTCTGGATGACCAATGAGACTGTATGTTGACCAAAAAAGGTTTAACCCCTCCCTAAACTCTATATTTGCACCTCTTACACTCAATTCTTATGATTGGCTATCACTATTTTTCAGAAATGATAAAGAATTTAAGAATCTTAGTTGTGTGTGTATAATGGTTCGGGGGCGCTTGTTGAGAGTAGGCACAAGTACTTTGGTGAATGAATCAGTACTTTGGTTATATATATATATATATATAAAAAAAACTTATGTAAACAACTTCGAAATAAGAAATTGCCACTAGAATGGTGGATGACTATGACCGGAATAAGAAGATTATCTTATGTATAATACAGTGACATGTTCCCGCCAACCGTAACTGATTGTGATATACATTTCACCGACTTGCTTGAAATTTTTACTACCAGGTGACGATGAATATGTTTGTAACTATAGAAGATATAGGTGAAGAGAGACATATACATGCCATTACAAGTGTCCTAGGAGAAAACCAAATTCGTCAAGTATAAGTGCGTCATGACAAATCCAATTGTGCAGTTTCTACCAAAGTCTCTACATATGTATACCCCGTAGTATTTTGTTGGATATCAAATTATTGATCAGCTTAAAAGAGAAAATTATTCTCTAAGGGATGACTATAACATGATCGACAACGACGAAATAAATAACAATGTCGATGAGGGAGTCATATGCCACTCCAACCTTGAAATGGAGACTGTACCAAGATAGCATGCTATATTCGAGTCCGCTACCGGTGTCGTGGGTAGCCACCAAAGGCAGGATGGTCTTTCTCTCAGAATAGGAATGATGTTTGATCATCCGGATAAGTTGATTAGTATTGCTATAGAAGCATCAAGTAGTCACCGTTGGCAGTAAACCGTTAAGGGGAGATAAGCCTTACGGGGAATACTTAAGTGCAAGAATGAGGATTTCCCATGCTGGTTATGGGATTGAAATAAAGCATATGCCTCACACCCACTCAACTGGGCGCGCATCCCTCCGATTTTCTTCTCAGAATGCCCAATCTCTGAATATTTGGTGTCCTCTTAATTGGTATAAAAGGAGGTCGCTGCGTTACTTACCGGAGAAGAAATTGTATGTCCCTTGTGGTGCTTTGGGTTACCGGTCTAATCGTGGGAGGTGCTTCGACAGCGGCCATGTTTTACTCGTCGTTTGGCCTGGGCTGGGGTCGTGCGGAGAAACAATCAGAGATTTATCTCATTAACATCAACGTTCTATTCAAGTTCATTAAAGGACCAATCCGACCCCGTCATACGCTGCATTTTACCATTACATGCTGAAATCAAATTTCCGGAAACATAATCCTGATAAAGCAACTATATTCTACATCCCGCTTGCTACTCCGGTAATTCATATGGGAAAGGAATCGTCTCTTTCGGTTACCTATCTTCGAAGCTTGATTTCCCGAAATTCTAATTTTATCAACCATTCACTTGCAACAAACCATTTCTTTATGGTTTGCAACAATGTATATGAAACTGCAGTGTTGATAAAAACCCCAGTAACTCTTTGCTGCTCATTTTCGTATGAATCAAATTCATATATGCCACGGAAGGACTCCCTTTTGCTTTCTTTGCCGACATTGGATACTGGAAGAAAAAGTTTCTTTGTTATACCAAAGTAGCAAGAAGATTAAAAATTACACTTTCTTGTTCTTCCTGGAGCTCACACCAACTGTTTTTATCGGGAATGAAGTGCTGACGATGTGGCATAAGGATCATGAAGTCGTGTTTTAATGCTTCAAATTCGTCGCTCGAACAGAAGAAGAAACAGATGGAACATGCAAAGTTCTTATTGTGTGTGAATGAGTGGCCGTCAAGCTCGGATTATGTATAATCTTTTATACTAAGTGGGATAATACCATTTATTGTGTTCGATTATATTGATCTGCCTTTTTACGAATTACTGGACTAGAGAATGTTTGCCGTACTTGTAAAAGAAAATGAGCTTGTTAGCCTAAAGACGAAGTTGCAGAGTTTTCCCCACAAAGACTATGAAATGCTTAACATGAATGTCCAAATGGTGCAAAAACACTTCCAATGGAACGATTATCCTGTGAAGCACGACTCACTCAATATGCTTATGTACAATATGTGGTTGCGTGCACAGAAACGTTGATTCCAACAATTTGTCTTCGACCTTCTGGTCCTGATATTCTCGGGTGTTAACTTCTATTGTTTCTTGTTATGTTATTCTCCTGCTTAAAATCAGGCATACCATTGGTGTGTGTTAATTTTTTATGGTCTCCTCCTCATCATACTCAGGTGAAAGTCTCTTATGATGTCTTCATTAGTATTCACGCAGTATGGATCATCATACATGGCAGTCGCCATGCCGACAAACTTGATGGACTTTCCACGCACATATATGGAACCTATAGCCTTCACGCTCATTCCAATCTCTTGTTATAAGTATATTTTCACCAATTAAACAAATTTGGCAGTCGAATGTCTCATAATAATGTTTCTCTAGGATTTTCCACGCACATATATGGAACCTATAGCCTTCACGCTTATTCTGGAACTATTTAGATGGTCAACCATCTAGAGAGTCAACATGTTTATGGAAGTCTCAACTAAGGTCAATCTCCAATGGGTTTGTGGACTGCATCTGTAACGACCCAACACCCAGGGTCTTATTTTAGGATAAAATAGTGACAAATACAATCCGGCACGACAATCCAACCAGCACCACCTGCGGACACTGCGAGTACCAAAACAAAGACTCGTCTGCCAAACCGGTACCGTCTGAGCCGCCAGCTCAGGTACCAAATACAATATCTTATTTCAATAAACACTGATTCATTTATTTCATAAAAAATGATAGATGGGTACGTGAATCTGGATTTTAAAAGGATATTTATATACAAGTGATGACAAATAAACGATTACAATAATCATAACACATGTCTCTATTAATAAGCTATCTCAGCAATCCTACCGTCATATCCTTCTGTAGTAACCTGCAAGACTGTTAGAGAATGATCTCGGGCCCAGTAGGTCATTCACCGCCCCAGTAAGGGGAAATGCAATAAACAACATAATTATAGCAGGTTTCACGTAATATCACGTATCACAGAATAATCATTTAGCACCCAATAGCATGCGAATCCATAATAACAACAATAAACGAATCGACATATATTTAACACGAAGCACGCTCATAACCGTAAGCGACAATAATATTGTAAAGTGCATAAACCTCTACTTGAATAGTAGCATCTGATAACAACTTCAAAATAATAAAAACAGCTCCAAGTATAGAATGATCCCACTACCCATCTCTCTCGCACTTATCAATAACTAACTCGAGCCTGAATGAGAAATAACTATAGCACAAGACCCAATTTATAGAAGTGGGCGACCAATCACATCACGAAGTGTCATAGGGACACATGGCAAGTATGAAAGGTTCCTAGGTCTGAGTCGCGACACATGTCTCATGGGTGTCACGCATGCAAATGCAGGAGGCTATGGAGGTGACACCGAGGGTTGTTATGTGTCAGAAGCATCTGACTTGCACTAGGACAGGTGTCACGCATGTGACAGAGCTACCACACGACGACATGCAGCCGGTGCGTGTGTCAAGCATCTAGGACATGGGCTAAGTCAGCGACACGTGTCACCATACGTGTCTCCTGGTACACACTTACACCCATACAAGCTATACACACTCTATAATACTTGTCATTATGTACTAATCATGATTTAAGTAAGCTAATTCACAGTTAAATGAATGATTAGTACTAATTATTCCCTAAATATTGTTATCTTTAATGTAGCAATTAAAGAAGATATTAATACTTTCGATGTATTTCTACACGAGCTTAACCATTATAGTTTTTCAATTAGGGATGCATCAGAATACAAAATACCGAAATAAGAAATTCACTGAAGTACTATAAGCTTCACAAAATGCGGTCATTACAGCATCGCCATGACTGTGTCAATATGGTCAGGACTTGACCTGTTTAGTCCTCCACACCAGCGTCAGACACAAGATGGGGCAGGTAGGGGTCACGACCCCTCCAATTTTTTTTTTTTTTTTTTTTTTTTGTTTTCATCGGTACATGTTAACGACTTAAAATTGCATGTTTTAGTATGTCAATGAACTCTTCATAACTTGCTAATAGGTGTCATCTATCTATTTTATTCTCTCTTTCTCGACTTATGCTTGTTTTCATAGTTTTGGTTGTTTTTATCTTGTTTTGTAGGCAAAGACATGCTTTGGAGCACACGAGGCTAGCATTGGAGGCTTGAAAGATGAATTAAAGAGATTTGGATGGCCTAGAGACATAAAAAGGGCATTAGAGGCGCTTGATTTGAAGACTCAAGAAGCTAATTTGCAAGAAAAGTCAAGGTAAAGGGCCAAGAAAAGAAGAATTTAACGAAATGGGGTGCTAAGATGATTTCTAAAGTTAAAAAGGGATGCAATGTAGATTCCTTAACAGATTTTGGGTATAGTTGCAAGTTTCCAAACGTTTTAAGAGGAACTGGGGGCATTTTTAAAGCCCCCATCAAACTTGAGGGGGCCTAGCTGCAGTTTTAGCGCGGACAACTCATCACCAGCGAGCTGGTTTCTCTCTCCCCGACGCTTCACCAAGAAGACGAAACAGAGCCTCCATTGAAGCTCGACGAAGGTTCAATCCAGCCCCACACCAACCCCAAAAGTCCACCAAATCGCGTAAAATTGGTCACAAACCGCTCCCAAGACCGAACTCTACCTAGCCATGCCCTAAAAACGGATCAAGAACTCTTCTAGAAGAAACACCCAAATTTTAGGGTTCATGAAGAGCGGCTGAAAATCGACGATTCAAGAGAGATGAGATCAATTGGACGGTTTAGATGAGTTCTTGGAAATCACAAAACGTAGTAGAGAGGTCTATATAAACACAAGAGGGAAGAAATGTGGGGCTCTCACACTCCATTCGGTTTTACAGTACACAAGCGACGGTTCTGTTTTACCCCTCTCGCTCTCTCTGATTTCGCCCTCTTCTTGGTTGTTCTTGAGATCTCTAAGGATCAAGAACAGATAAAGAGGAAGATAGGGAGAGAGGAGGTCGTTTCTGGATGATTTTGAGGGGTTTTTTTGACGAATTTTGGTCTGTTTCTACTACTGTGTAGTGCTCTGCTTTCCGAGGAGTTTGGTACGACTTCTGCTGCTGTTACAGTGCCAAGAACAACAGCAGCAGTAGCTATTGTCTTGAAAGTGTTAGTTTCTTGCTCATCTTCTTAGTTTAAATCAAGTAGTTGAGGAAGAATTGGTGATAACTTGTATTGGAATATTAAGCAATGATTAATGAATGTTCATTTCTCTTAATCACTCTTGAATTTCATATAATGTGTAGCCAGTTCATTTGTTTGGGTGATTTAGGACTATCTAGTGCCCTAATTTTCCTATTGATTCAAGTTGAACTTCAAGGATGAATGGGTTGAATTGGGTTCACTTGAATGCTTAGTGAAATGTTTGGATTTCTCATGTGTTGCTTGATCTTTCATGTGGAAACACCTATGTGTGTTTACATATGTTTGATGCTTGAAACACTTGAAATTTGAATCTCATTTGAATAGCATCTTTAGTGCATGATTAACATGTCGGGTTTACACACTTCATTTGTCGCGAGTTGGATTGCAATGAGAATCTCTTCTTGAGATACTTGTCTTGTGGATTGACACATGTGATTTGAGAACCGGGCTTTAATATAATAGGAGGATTGGTCACTAGAGAAGCCTATGATCCCTAGCCCCTCTCTACTTTGTAGTTTACTTCTTTCTTAGTTATTTACTTTAGAAAAATCACAATTTTCAACTTGCTCCATCACTTGAGTGGTGTATTTGATAGCTTGGCAAGCTCTAAAGTCATTGAGAATTTATGTCACTTGCTTTAGTTAGTCGTTTTCTACGCGCTATTCTAGTTTAGTAAGTCATTGTCTTACCCTCGTCTCCTTGTGGATTCGAATCCGTACTTATCCGGATATTACTTGAGACGATATCCTATACTTGGAATTTTCGTCGAACAGTACCTCTATAAAGTTCAAATGTTTCAAGATAAATACTACATTTCGGCCTCGTTAAATTAAATAATTTCAACACATTCCTTCTAAATTTTTTAGAATTAATCATTTTTCAACTACAAATTCAATTATTCTGTTTACTATCCCATGCACATATTATACAAATCAATATTGTTCTTACGACATGGTTGTTACTAGTTAGAATATTCAAATTGCTCAACTATACATTAACGACTAGTAGCGTACTCTTTTTAAAAATAATTAGTTTTGAACCCGTGCGATACACAGACACGTAACATATTATCTTTAGTTACTTTTATTTGGTTTCATTTATGAATTTTCAACCCACAAATAGTGACCCGGATATGATTTTTAACAGTATAATTTCATGATTTTACTTTTTTTAGAATAACTTCTCCATTGTTGGAGCAAGTTAATTTTCTTAAATATTCAATATTTTGTTCTCTATAAAATCAATAATATAAGTGTCAATAGTGATGCAATTTATTTCTCATCTTGAACAATAAAGAAAAAAAGAAAATAGTTTATTGATGTTGCATTAATATCATTTGAACTCACAACATAAATTTAAACAAAAACTAAAAGTTCCAAAATTATCATAGGAAAAGAGAAATGAATGTACTGACTCATATACATGGTCAAAGCTTTGTACCAGTCCGTCCCATCTCTTTGTTTCTATTTGACTTTTTTGACTCGTATCTGGGTCACTTTAACTGGGTGATTTGGATAGCAAAATAATACGATTTTTTGATAATTTTTTCACCATATTATAGAGAAACTTTTACGTTGCAACACCATGAAAAAATTATCAAAAAATTACATCGATTTGCTATTCAAATCACCGGGTCAAAGTGACCCAGTGAATAGTGAAAAAAGTCAAATTGTGAATAAAGAGAGGAACTAAGAAGATTGATAACCCTACTTTTATGGCACCAGTTACACCAGAAAATTCGGAGATTGACCATTGCTTATTGGGTTTAAAAATAAACGGGTCGGGTCAAGAATCAGAACCAGATGGATCGGGTTTTAACACAGGAGGGCCTGGTGTAATTATTGCTTGCTCCAAGAGCAAATATGACGTGGTGCTCTAATCAATACATCACACGACACGTCAGGAACATGTAGAAATTCACTTTCTTTTGTCTGCCACTCATTCTCTTTCTTCGTGACATGTCATGTGTTGTATCGATTAGAGCACCACGTGTATTTGCTCTTAGAGCAAACAAAAATTTCTCGCGGGCCTGTCCCCATTCGAAGTTGCTGGTTAAACCTATGGTCTTTATGGCCACGGAGAAGCCCTCCACTTGGCCACGACAGATGAAGAAATAACAGCTATCACCGAAGGTCAGTAACGATGCCATGACGGAATCCCACCCAAAGGAAAAGATAAGAATCTCGCTGCCATTAGAGTGGAGATTAGGAGGGGGAAACAAAAGGAGACGGCAGTGATCCTGGTGACAGCCACTGTGAAACGAAAGGTGATTGAAGATGTAAAGGATTTTAGCTTCAACATTGCATGACAAAGTGGGGGGAAAAAAGCTAAGCAAGGCCTTTCGAATACGAAAGATGTAACTGTAGGCGGATGATCATGAAACAACTGAGATATCGGCGGTGAGTGCTGAGCACCACCGCTGCCGGTCGCAATGATCGTCCTAGGATGGAACCTGCGAGGTTTGGTTAATCCTTGCACGTTCCGTGCTTGCCGCAAACTTATTTCAAGGGAGCGGCCAAATCTTTTATTTCTAATGGAAACACAACGAACGGTGTCGGAGATGGAGTGGATTCGCCGCGAGTGTGGTTTTCGTTTTAGTTCTCATGTTAGTTGTCGGGGTAGGGGTCAGCAAGGCGGATTATCACTTATGTGGGATGATTCCTTGTTGGTGGATGTTCTTTCTTCATCTTTTTTCCATATCACTTATCACTGGGGGTTGTATGATTGCAGGAAGATGAAATTGGAATCGAATTTCTGTTCAAACAAGCAGCGAATTGCAACTTCCTGTTACTTGTTCGACGAAATGCCAAAATTAAGAAGTTAAAGCTCCTGCAGGTAATTTTGTCGAAGGGACGAGGGAATTCAACACTCTCGACAAGTGCTTGAAGAAATGCTCGACTGAAAAGCAGGATTCTGTAACTGTGATTCGTGGATCAATTCACAATCCAAGATATCATGTTACTACTCAATTTTATTTACAGCATCAAGTGGTGCTTAATAAATGTTTGAGAAATGTATCAATGGAGTAGAGGGTGAAAAAAAATGCCACAACAAGCCTGGGCAGAGTGCCGGTGACAACTTCTCAATTCACAGAGGTGAATCAGGCAAAAAAAATAGTAAAGTCTATGAGTTCAAATATTTTAGATGTATAAAAGAAGCTACTTAAGAATCTCATTGGCTTTAATGAACTGAGGGTGAATGATCACTTGAAGGCTAGTTTATGTACTTTGTCATCTTTGGGGGTAAAAGATGGGGAATTCGGTGCTAGATTCACTGATTTATCAGGTTTGGTGGATTTCATATGTAAGAAATGTAGGGTTTTGATTCATGGATGCACAACGGAAACACAAACAATCATAAAACCATGCAAAACCCTCCAAGGATCACAAGTCAAGAGACATAACGATGGTAAAGGAAGAAATCAATAACACACCTTAGGGTTCTCCTTTGATGACTTCAAACGCGAATCGTGTCACGTTCTCTATGGTTGATCCACGCCTAGAGTTGATCCTAGAATCTCCCAAGTCCTTGGTGCTAGCCCGGAAGAGGAAGAGG
Organism: Linanthus parryae; assembly: GCA_023055425.1. NCBI lineage: Eukaryota > Viridiplantae > Streptophyta > Magnoliopsida > Ericales > Polemoniaceae > Linanthus > Linanthus parryae. The sequence continues at coordinate 134,185,713 of JALGPY010000001.1, forward strand.
AAGAAGAATCATGCAAAACGAGACCCAAAAGGAGGGTCTCGGCCTCCTTTGTGGCCGACGGGATGGGCGGCGGCAAGAGGGGCGGTCGGCTCCTCTTGTTGCTTGCTCTCTCTCCTTTTTTTTTATATCCCACTCTTGTTATGTTCAATAATGAGCATTAGTCATGGGAAGGAAGGAAGGAGAGTCCTTTATATAGTCCAACAACTCCTTGCCAACTACCTAAATGACTTATTCTAGTCCTACTAGAATTCAATTTATTCCCTTCCTTGCAAATTAGTCCCTACTAAGTTTGCAAGGTTTTGCAAAGTGATCCTTCTAATTAATTAATCCAATTAATTAATTCCCAAATCTAGTTCAACTCTATATAGCGTGTGACCCCATAGGTTCGATCTAGTTGGTAGCAACTATTTGCGAATATGGAGCGGTTTCTAGCAAAACATCCATTCTAGCCAACTAATAGAATAGTCATCTTGACAACCTTTGTACAAGTAATTGTCTCATCCCTTTGTCTCTATATCCGGATTGGACACGAGACATACAAGTCACACTCGTATATCCAATCCATAGTTTCTCGATCCATGGGAATAGCCTTATTCGTGCAAATAACATCAATATCCCATATTGATTTGTTTGAGTCTGGCCAGACATTCTATAAGCACTATCCCTCGAGTGGCCTAGGATATTTGCTCCCGTTATGTGGGAGGGACAAATTCTATCTACGTCCACTACGATCTCTAAGCTTGTTTCTTATTGTATCCAGTACACGCCTTTATAACTACCCAGTTACGGTGTAGCGTTTAACGCCACCAAAATCACAATAGTCCACAACTAGAATATCTAGTGACTTCAAGTCTAAGGATGACAATACCATTGCACCACGAGAAGCGCTTGTGACTCAACATAACGTGTATGTAGCCTTCTCGGAGATGGGTCAATCCAGTGCAACATTCCCTAATGCACACCTATGTGTTGGATCATGATATCTCCATATCAATTCAACCCCATACTAGTCTATAGATGATTGTCCCAATAATCATTATACTGGACTAGGGATATTTAAGATAAACAACACAATTGTAAATCTAAGGACTTGATTATATTAAATATCCAATAAATAATAAATGAATTTCTAGCCACAAATAATTCATACTAAACTAGATTGCCTCTAGGGCATCTATTCCAACAAGAATTTGAATTACCAGGGGGATATAAGGTTTAGAGGACCAAATCCAGGTGGAACTTGCATCACTTTGTTCTTTGGTTCTTGGTTGCAATGGCTATGTTATGAGCAAATGTGTGACTCACTTGCCATTGCTCAGGTTATTTCTATGTGTTACTATTCTCATGGCACCTGAGGAAAAAATGAATTTATGCAAGGATGCAAAGATGAAAATATTGAAGTTGTGGGCTATGGGGCACTTCCATTCAACCTGGTTCATATAACCTTTACCACTATTTTCAACTGGATGTGTTGGTGTAACCATGGGGTAAGTCCTGAAGTTGTAAAATGTCGAATAATTTCTTAGAACAAGAGAAGCAAGGAAGGGGATTCACTGGATTCTACAAGGAGGGAAAGTGTCGAATTCGCAGAAATGAAGTCCGTGCTTGGATGGGGTAGTTGGTGCTGCAAAGATGAGACAAGAGAAAGTTATTTAGTTGGGAAGGGAGCTGAGTTTCATTGGCAGTGGAGGTGGTCAAGTGCAGGTCCTGACTCTGTGGTAGTGTTAGATTTGGTGTGATGCATACATACGTAAGTGAAGGTCTGTCAACTAAAAATAGCATGCTCTCCTACAGGTCAGTGAATAAAGGTTCTGTAACTTGTTATGAATCTAGATTGATTGCACAATATGAGATGAAAACTTGTTTCCTTCGAAACTTCACTAAGATGGGTTGGCAAAACAAATTGGAAGTGACACACTCACCTGAACGGAGGGACACACTGAGGGGTTTTCTATTTGATGTTTGCGGAATAGTTTCTGGGTGGAATGGAAAATGTTTAGGACGAGGAAATCAAGGTTATCGACAACAAAATTGGGCCAGATGACCATGTAATATGTGAATCATCTGGTGGTGTGGACTCTATGGTTGCAGCTACCTTTATTCATAAGGTGATTGGAGATAGGCTTCATTATGTTTTTGTTAACAATGATTTGTTGTGGTACAAGGAGCAAGAGCATGTGATGGAGACTTTTGAGAAGGATCTTCTTCTACCAGTGCAGTTTCAGTCGAAGGAGGATATGGTTGAGATCAACAACTGTTACTTAGCTAGGCCTGGAGCAGCTTTCATAAGCAGTGGAGGAAGCTATCAAAGTTGAATGGAGGTGGTAACATTGAGCTAATAAAAAGCATGGGGTCGTAACAGAGGCTTATATGGATCAAAATGGCCAGTTGTCACTAGATGGACTTTGGTTTAAGGACAGAAGTGAACCATTTTCTATTATGTTCAGAAGTCAAGCTGGTTACACAAATCCTCCATACAACACCACCAACTATGGTATGGACAGAAGTGAACCATTTTCTATTATGTTCTTGTTTTCAAAAAACTTGTTTGTTGCTTTCCCCAGATTCTTGAGGACAAAGATTTCATAAGGGGATGGTTGTCATGAAATTAGGGGTTAAATTGAAATTAAGTAATAATTTGGGGTACCTTTTCAATAACGTAATAGTTAGGGGTTGATTTTGTATTTTCCTAAATTCTTGTTCCTTGTCATACACCCGAATTGTATCAGGGAGAAATCAATGAATGAATGAATGAACAATTTCTGAATTCTATCTTCAGTCTCTCTGTATCTCTCCTCGATTCTTCTTATTCGTTATCTTCCACTGTAATTCGCCGGAATCAACTCTGGCAAGGTCAGGAACTACTCAGTTCATGACATTCAGTCCATTGATCTTGACAAAGTCTACTACTACCGGGTAGTCCTTCCAAACAACCAGTCTCACTGCAAGCTGTTAAGTCTAATACAGCATCCTATAGTCAAGACTCAGAATGAAAAGTTGCAATTGCAATACAAGCGGTTGGGCTAGACCGTCTGGTGCATAGTCTCAAAGGTTCGGTAAACCGAGCTACCTATTGTGGAGGACGAGGTTGTACCCTTGTACCGTGAATCTTGATGTTCGCAACGTCTCGTTCTATGTCTTCTTTTGTTCTGTACGATAAACAGTTATCTGATCCAATTTATGTTAGAAAGAGCTAATCATTGTTTAACTGGACTTGCAAAAGCGTTTCAAAACGTTTCTGATTCCATTCAACATTGCTAATGCTAAATACAAAGAGCTACAACTCATTCAATCCCTTCCGGTGCCAAAAAATAGTAAACTGATACTACCTCAATTTCTTCTAGAACAACGTGCTTATTTTTTGTCGCTATTCACTGAATCACTTTGACCCGGTGATTTGATTAGCAAAACGATATAAAATTTGGTAATCTTTGCATTGTCGTGTAGTATAAGCTTTACTCTACAACACTATGAAAAAATTGCCTAAAAATTATATCACTATGTTCCTTCTCTTTCTCCTCATTTCTATTTTGGTGTGTTCCCTTTTTTTCTCCCTCTTTCTTTTTCCGGCATGTTTAATGATGCAGAATGACCACTTTGCCCTTACAATTAATACCCCACATTTCATTTCAACATACCCTACCTAGTACCTACCAATTTTCTTCCCCCACATCTCATTATCGCCACTCATTTTCTAGATAAGATTTTCAGATTCGATAGAGAGAGTGAAGGCAGACGGAGGTTAGGTTTTGCAAGAGAGAGAAAGAGAGAGAGAGAGAGAGAGAGAGAGAGAGGAAGAGGAAGGAGAAGAGGAGGGAAAGAGATGGAAGATCTCGAAGGCGGTAACAAACCATCGACGATCTCGACAGCAGTAACACACTTTCACGTTCTCGACGGCGATCTTGACGGGGTTGAGGATCTTTCATTTCACTCCCTTCTTTTGGTGACAAGCCGATCTCGACGGCGGTCACAATTTCACTTTTGATTCAGTATCCGGAGGCGCGGGTGGTGGCGATGGTGGTGAGGCGCTGTTGGTGCTTCAAGATCTGGAGGCAGTCGTGGAACCTTCTTCTTTTGTGTTTGTTTGCTTTCGGTTTGGATCTGAATTATAAAGTGGGTTTGTTTGATTTCAATCTGTATTTGTTTGATTTCTGTTTGGATCTGAAATATAAAATGAGTGGTTCTACTGGTGGTGGTCGTGGTTGTGTGGTTGTGTTTGTTGTTACCAACTAAATCGAGTGATGGTGGTCGTGGTGGTGTGGTGGTGTTTGTTGTTATCAACTAGAGAGAGAGAGTGAGGAGGATAGAGACATAAGAGAGAAGAGGACAGAGAAAGAATTGTTGTGCAATGATAGGGGTAAGATAGTCAAAGACACCTTTTTCTTAATTCCCGAGCTTTCTCCCGGGTCTAAGATTAAGAAAACAGAGTTGTATTGTTTTGCTATCTAAGTCACCAGAGTCAAAGTGACTCAGTTACTAGTTGACTATACAGAAGAAACAGAGCTAGTACATAGTAGTACCAGAAAGTGGCTACTTCTCTGTACATTCATGGCATGATTGTGATTCTAATGCGTCTTTCCCTCCAACACTTAGAGGGTTCAAAACGTCTATATGTGCAATGAGACTAGAACAAATCATTGCCGCTTGTGCAGAAAAATAGTTCAGTATGCAAACCACATCACTGCTAGGAGTAGAATACTTGAGCAAATAAAGCACAATGATTTTTACCATGTGATAAGAATAATGTCATGCAACATTTCACCGAAATCTTAAATGAGAACGGTCGCATATTACTTCTAACACAGACACCATGGATATTTTAAACGAGCACTATTCAAAACCAGTAAACCCTGCATCATCATGTACAATAAGTGGAAAGTCCAAAAACTGAAAACAGTCTGCTCAAACCAAAGCTTCATTTTGCACTAAACGCATTCTGCTAATATAACTGGGAAGTATAGCAAGTGATGCAGCACATCCATTTGTGTGATATTAAAGGCATTCACAAAGGCGGAAACCATATACAATGATCAAGAAGCAGACCTGGGAATGAAGGAAAGTGAGGCAGCTGCGACAAAGCCATTTTAAAGGGACCCAATCAAATAAACTTCAAGGTGTTCGAATAAAATAGTTCAACACCACAAAACATAGATCAAGCTTCCCCCCCCCCCCCCCCCCCCCCCCACCAACAAAATCGGAGTACCTTACAGCTAGCGCAGGAGTGAACTGAAGTTAAAGATCATGTGTAAGGGCCAAAGAGAAACATAACTCACAAACTCTATAACCCAGTAAGGATATATATCATAAGATTGCAGATATCACCTTCCAAGAGAGAATTCGGCAAGCTAGGCATAGTAAGAACTAGGCGGGTTCCCAAATCCAAACTAATTAACTAGGCTTTCAACAACTACCAAAATACTAACATCTGCCTAAGAAATCAGCTCACAGTTGCAAATAGTTCATATACAATAATTCTACTCCCTCCAACCCCAAAAATAATCATCCCGCTTTTCTTCCAAGCATTTTGAGAAGATTTGGCTTGGAATCAAAAACCCTGCCAGCATAAAAATATTCACATGTCCTCCTTGAATTGTTTTGCTAGACAACTCATCTATTCATACCGTGGAAACAGAAAAAGGGCAATTATTTAGTTACAGAGGGAGTAGTAGAAGGTAGCAATGCAAACAATGAGACTACCGTTACGGCGTCAGACTAACTCGTCTTCAAATGATAACAGTTATGAATAACATTCAAGTCAGCGGGGATAGCCGCTCGAGTGAAGAACATAGCTTGCAAGCCAGATAACAAGTTACTCAGAAATTTAAAATTCGGCAGAAAAAAAAAAAAGCCACATGGAGAAACCATTTGGTATATAGATAGTCAACAAGTAACTATAACTCGGCAAGTACATGTTTCTCAGAAAAAAAAATAAAAAAAAAATAAACAATAAAAAAATAAACCTCGGCAAGTACAGATAGCATTTACTAGTATTGTCAGGTTAATTATATTAATGAAGAATAGACACCTACACAGCACCGGTGGGGACTGGGGAGACTCTACAGGAGTATCCTCCAGGCAAAACCGAAATGGATTATCTTTCAGTTAGTAAATCAGGGCTGGAACATACATTTGAAACCAAAAACAATATATACAGATCAGCCCAACATACAGTTAAAGAACTGAGCATGAAGCAAAGGTCTCAAAAGCATATCTTTCTTAGGTGGTGAACAATCAAATGCATTAAGTAATATTAGGAGCCTGAATTAACAAGAACTCATTTAGAGCAAGCGCTTCTAGGAAAAGCAAGCAGTTAGTAGATTGTACTTAGAAATGACTAACATATTATATTGGTATCACTGACAGTAAACTAACACATCAGTTGGTGACACTAAACCACCACACTATGCCTATCACTAACAAATAGCCCCGATCCACGCCAAATAAGGTCACCACAACCCAATGATCCGTATCGTGGTGACTTCATCTTGTGCAAATCGGGGCTATTTGTCACTGATTGGAATAGCGCGAGAGGTTGTAGTGCATATTGAGGAGGGTTTTGTGTCAAGACTGTCAATGACCCAACACCTTATGCTAGGTACAGTCTTGAGCTACTGATTTAACTCGACATGCTAAACAGGTTATCGAAATGTAGAATCACAATTTCAACAAAAGGATATATACAACACAGTTAAGTTTACAGCACGTCTAGCAAGTTTTATAAAACTTACTTGCAACAACTCAAACATTAAATTACTTCATACTGCTCAGAGTCCGGGATTCAGAGGCATCTGAAAAAACAACTTATCCTCCTTGGGTATAAGAAGAATCCCTTTGCACGACCAAGTGGGTTTAGAGCCTGCCACTTCAAGAGAGCCAACCAGTAGTTTCATCAAATCTATGGTCTCCTCCACGACTTTTCTCAAGTGTAACCAACACTCTCTGTAGTAACCGTCCTTGCACTCGCACCACAACGCCATTTCACCTCTTGACATGTTATAAAATTTCCAAAGTATTTTCATATGAGATTCGAGTTTCTTCAAGTGCTCATCACACGCCGGCATCTGCAAAACAAATACACTCATACTATACATGAAAACGCTCAAAACAAATAACATATTGCATTTGATAACAGACTCGAGGAAAGAACAGCAAACTAAATCAATCTGGCGGCACCTTGGACCATGCTGGTTGGTATTTCAGGTACACATCATAGAGCTCATGGTTGAACCTGAATCTCTTGTTCTGAAGCTACAAACACATACAGTACATGATAAGTCAGTAAAAGAAAGGCAGAGATGGTCCTCTAGACCCGAGCCTCAAACATGTCGCCATGTAGTGAAACAAATTGGCCATACAGCTGATGATGATGGAGAAGGAAGAAATACCATTTCATATTCCAAATCTCGCCAATTAATCAAATCGTTTGCAACCCCATTCTGACCAGGAGACTGCGGTGTTGCTGCAGGAATAAAGCAAGAGATATGAGAAATGGCGGGTTTCTCCCAGACAGACAAAACAATAGTGCAAAGAAATCCACTGCTTCAAACGAGATACGTATTAAGCCAACCAGGAATTGAACAAAGTCACGTTGCTGTGCGTACCCTGCTGATTTGATGGTGGAAGAGTCTCCATAAACTGTTTTATGTCTTTCAACTGTTCACGGCAAAAATCCTGTGAGAGAAAAGCAAGACCATCTCTGAAATTTGCCAAAAACTCCAAAGAATCCTCGAGGAAACTGCGCCGTTCGCTGGAGCCCGCGTCCGGAGTTACTGAGCTCTACAAGAGAGCATTTATCAAGATTAACAAAACAAATAGAAAAGAACAAGACACAGCTGCAATCGGCGCAAAGATGACAAAATTATCATCACCGCTACCTTCATTTTGTTGACTTCATCCCTCAACAGCTGCTCCAGCTTCAGTGAATACATTTTCCTAAAGTCAACAATCTGTGCAAAAGGCAGAAGACCAGTTAATTAAACTAGAAAGCTGGAGCCACTTGCCGCTTTCTCAGCCAGCCCGGCCAGTCTGGTTCTGGGACAACATAGTTATGTCGTGACAAATGCAGAAAAATAGCTAGCAGACTACCAACGAAATACAGTTTGATTAACCTGCTCATATATCTCATCTCGCCAATAAGGGAGCTGAATCTCATCTGTCAATTTCTGAGTGCCTGCATGAAAATCAAAAAGAAGTAATTGCCATAGTTGTTTGATACGTATCGTGTATCCATACTAGGATTCTGTGTACCATGGCGTATCATACCATATCATGTATCGTAACGATGCGGACACCATTCTTGAAACAGCTTAAAAACAGATACTGACCCTTATAGTGAAGAATTTATAGATCACAACTAAATGTATTGTGCGTACGCGAAATGTACTGCTCAATAAAACTTTCATTAGCAGTAATGGACGGTATCGTATCATATCGTACGACGTGTATCGAGTATCGCAGGATACTAACAACAGAGCTCATGGCCAACTGAGTATCGACTACATAGCTAACGGTAACCTAACTGTAAGAATCAAGTGTCACTAGGTATTTTGACGTGGCATTGGGTTACTAGTAAAGAAATCATTGACGATAGTCCCTACTTAAACTGAATATACCATTGGAATACCAAAAGTTAGAAATCTGTACTCAATCCCACTACTATCACAGCAGTATTCCGCTAAGATTACGCTGAAAACTGTGTGTTATCTATCATGTATCCTTTTCTTTAATGTATCTCTTCCAAAGAGACCAGAAGACTTGATTTAGAGTCCATGGTTGAGGCACAATGAAAAATAGAGAATCCAAAATCTTCACAAAGTGAAAAGAACTTGAAGTTCCCCATCAATCATGTTTTGGGTTCCAGACGTGCTGTGTAATACTCCGACGAGCATCATATCGAGATTGCTTACCAAGAGGCTGCTGTACGGGGATACAAACTTCTTTGATCCCCATCACCCGTTTGTAGCATTTTGTGACCGACATCAAATTAATGTCCTCTCTGGAACTTGCCACGAACTTCAAAATTTTCTTAATTGACAAGGCAATCCCACCACGTAAGCCGCCTCTCATCTACAAAAGAGTGGGACAATCAAATTTCAATCAACGCCTCTCATCTTAATTGCTGTGATAAGCTGGAAATTTCAATCAAGTTTCAGTGGGATAATCAAGTAGGCGAGTAGTTTGCACCTTCACAAACGATGAACAGTTATGAAGGTATGCTCGATCAAGCAAATGCGAGTACTTCTTCCTAAGGATAAGAATCTGCAAAAGAGTGAAGGAACCATCAAAGATGCAAATTCTGATTCACCCAAACCTTTTTCCATGTGACAAAAGATGTAGGCTATGTGCCACTGGGGCTGCGATTTGATAAGACACGCTTTACGTGCTCTTAAAAGGTTTAAAAACTTGCTTTCAAGGAATCTTCTTGCATCTACAGTTCTCAGCTTCTTAGATATAGCTCAGAAAGAAGGCGTAACCAGAAATGTAGATAATACACAGCTTTGTCAAATAGAAAGCAGCTAAAAATTATGATAAATAGAGGCATGTAATATAACCCAACATGTTGCACAAGTGTAAGCAATCTATTCTGAATGGAGACTGGCAATATGCCTAAGATGAACCAAATAAATGACAGCTATTCACGTCAGTTTACCCACCAATGCATCTGAAGGCAAAGTAACGCAAGACTGACTGCGTTTCATCATACGCAAATCGTCAATGGTCATAGACTTCATGAGCTAAGTGGAGAAAAACAAGCAGGGCATAAACGACCACAATGGAATTAGGGACAAGAAGAGCACCTCTTGATAAGCCTCGTCACGCCAGTTGACCTCGAACAGCCATGCACTGGGAACTGCCTGTGGGTGTGGGTAGTCGGCGTGCACTGCAACAATGCAATGCCACAGTCACGAATACATAATCTGTCATACTGCGTACGCCTAAGAGAAAGTCACTTTCAATTTCAAGTCAGTTGAAATGTTGAAGGAGCTCACCAGGTTGCAGCGCACCCTCAATGCTCTCCCACTCTCGAAGAATTTTTTTGGTCATGACAATTAACCTTTCTTTCTCTGCGGCATCATTCTTCGTTCCTAATTTTTTCATCGAGTTCAGGAGTTCTGTGAAATATCCGTCAAGTTCCTCTAACCTCGCTGCTGACACAGGTACCATCTGGGGGATCAAGATACAAGTAAACAGTCGTCAATTGTAGTTGAAAACGAAATAGAGCAATGTGTACACTTTGTAGGGAAGAAAAGGCACCTCGGAGGAATACAATAGCAGACTCTTTATTCTATCCCTCCCACGAATTATGGCATGTAGGAAATTCTTAGATGTAAGCTGGCAAAAAAAGAACGAAAAGAAATGAGCCGAAAAGACAAAAATAGAGAGATTAGTTTAAACCAGATTTGATAACTAGATTGGCTACCATTTCATAACCTTCTCTGGTGGAGAGGTAGTCGCGGGTCTCATAGTCGTCGTCGTCGTCATCGCTGTATGACTTTGGCTTCTGGGGTCCTGTTTCAGTGAAAAAAAGGGAAAAAAAACGGTACTTTAAAAGCGGAAGCAAGCTCAAGGAATAAACAGTATGGATAATAGCATAAGAAGTTTCTTACCATCAAGAACGTGTGTGCTGAGGTCTCCCATTGTTCAGGACTGTAAAATTTATACAAACACGAGAATGAATATTATGAAACTAGTAACGCAATGTAATTCCTAGAGAAAAATCCCACGATATGTTCACAATAAATCAGACAAGGGTTTCAATTATAGATCCAAACAAAACCGTAACCACAAGGAGAGCCGATTTAAGGTCGACGTGAATCGGGTTTGTGTTTCAATCAGTGCCATGAATAGAGATGTGCCCTAGAGTTCAAAATTGGGGGTGAACGTTGCCAGGGGTAGAATGGTCTTTCTGTTGATAAAACAGAGGGTAGAAAGGGCAAAGCAGTAGGCGGAGCGGGCTAGCGATCGCGTACACACGTGGAGATTGATGATTGGTCGTGTTCTTCCCTCTTTCTGGAACCATATAAGAACCTTAGTGGAGCAGAATGGGTATCGATCAATTAGGGTGTTGATGACAGACAACCATGGGTTGAGAATTAGGGTTCGAATCATAATAATCAGAGATGAATACCAGCAAAAAAACAGAGATCGAGCGCTTATTAATCAAACTACAAAGAGATTGAAACTTACCTCTTGATTAATCTCCACCGATTGAGTCAGTCCCTCAAACATCGATGGGTATAGACAACAGAATTCCGTTCTCACCCCTCATATTTGCTGTAGGTGACAGTATAGACCATATCCATTCCAGTACTATTTTTTGATTAGTTACATATTACCCCATCTGATTGGGTATGTCGCAAAAGGCCCCCATGTGGTTCTTTTTTTAACAGTAAGCTTTAATTATCATTCAAACTAAAAACCAGTCACGAACCGTCCGGTTTACGGTCTAAAAGGCCCCCATCTGATTGGAAATGTCGCAAAAGTGCCCGGTCCTGTTAAGTCACTAGACCTGCCATGCACCGAATCGTCAAAACCAGTCACGAACCGTCTTGTTTACGGTCCAACCGAACAAACTGGCAGGTTTTTATTAATTTCGGGAAATTATTGCCACGTATGAGAAATTGATATCTAACTCTAAATAGGTAAGCTACTTTTCCGCTGGGACAACAAACTAGTATTTGTTAATTTGCTTTCACATTTTAATATACATTTGAAACCTGTATATTTAATGCTTGTTGGTGAATGTAATTTGTTTTGTTTGTATATTTGCTAAATTTTAAAGAAAGCTATTTATAAATCATTGCAATTCTAAATAAACTTCAAATAGTGAGGTAAAAATATAGTTGTATTAACATTTATCCAGACCCACTACAGGGTTACATATGGGGTGAAAGTGTGTAATGTAGACTAAATACATGACCTAAATACTCTAGAAGGGTGGGGGGTTGAATAGAGTATGGAAACTTTTTGCAAAACTTAAAGTTTAACAGGAAAGCTTTGTGTGAAACTCAAATTTCAAGGCCTTGAGATTTTGTAAACTGTCTGAAACTCACTAAGGCAAAAGTGTAAGCTTCAAGGCCTTGAGCTGTGAACAATTTTGAACAGCTTATAAACCCTAGTTTGATTTGAGTTGTGTGCAGCAAATAATAATCAAACAAAAAAGTAAAAAAAACACAAAGTAATATACAGAGTTCAGTCCCAATGGACCTAATCTCTGCCTGAGGGATCTAATCCCTCCAGGATTGGGCAAACACTTCTTATTACTCACACAGAAACAGTCCTAGATCTTCAAGCCTAAGTGATTTCCCTTACACCTATACAGCTTGTGGTTCCAAACCTATCTAGTTCCAGCTACTAACTGTTGAGCTAACAAGAACCTCTTGTTGTTCACTTGAACAACCAACCACTAGGTTAAGTGAGGTTTTAAGATAATATAGAGATACACAGATGAAGTATAGATGAAGAACACAGTATAAAGATAAGTTGTTGAAGCCAGGAAGTGTTCTTCAGGAATGACTGGATTGATTTGATCTTCAGAAGTCTGGATTGAAGCTTGAATGATTGTGTGTTTGAATGAATGATCTCCCACGAATTTTTCACACCTCTCAGAGTATTCTGCAAGCCTCTCTCACTCCCTTCTTCAAACCAGTCTCTTTTATCCACAGCTGCAACTGATTGAGAGATTTTAGGATCTCAGTTCCTACAAATGCTCCTTCTGTTTTCAACTTAAATTCAAACAGCTTCATGTGGATATTCGTTGGAGTTTGTTGAGATTTCTCCTGCACGTTTAAGAACCCTGCAACAGCATAGAAACATTGCAACAACAAAATCCAAACATCTAACAGTACTGAGTGAAACAACCCGGATCTCGGTTCAGGGTTAAAGCGACAATCGATAACCAAAAGTAGATTATTAACTATTAAGTTTACATTTCGGTTAAAGTACGTTACAAAAACTCGATGATAAGTACAATTTAAAACATAAAATTTGTGATCTACTAAGTGATCTAAGTTAGGCTATACTTCTTCGTCTCGTTCCAGCGTTCCCATCCCCCACTTTGATTGACGACCTGCGGTTTTAAAATGACAAAACCGACGCAGTTTTGAAGAAATTGATCAGTAAAAACTGAGTAAGTACACACTACAACATGTAAAGCAACGAGTGGCACGGAAGCATGAGTTGAAACAAATCAGAATATTTAAATAGTAAAACTATCATATTGGAGAATTTGGATCAACTTGAAGTAACCGAGTAACAAAAACCTCTCAATTTAATAACATTGAGAAACCACGAGTAGTTGGTAAAATATCCAGAGTAAACAAGTTCATTTGAACTGATAATGATAGTAGTTCATGAGTAGCCAAGATTTACAATTCATTTCAATCGATTAGGGCACATCAAGAGCCACAAACAACATTAATAAGTACTACCTCTGTTTCCTCTCTTTCACCTTACTTTCCTAAAACGGAAGTTTCTTCTCTTTCACCTTACTTTCCATTTTTGGTAAGTTTCTCTTTGAAAATGACCACATTACCCTTACCCACACAATAACCTTATCTAATCCCACTACCCCATTCAACCCCCCCCACCCACTTCTCACCTCAACTGTCTCTCACCAGCTCTTCTCATTCTCTCTGCAACAATGGCCTCTCAAGCTCCTTCACCGTCCCTCAGTCTCACTATCGGCCAGCCACTCCAATCGCCGTTAAATCCATCTCCAATCTCGTCCCAAACAACCTTGCAGGCGATTCTCGGACCCAATCCCCAACAGGGGATATGGATCTGTTGGTGCGACTGGTAAACCGACCAGATCTGGTGGTCCTCTGGGTTCACAGGACGGCGACGACGATGACAATGTAAGATCTAAGGTTTGCCCCCCTCTTTCTCCATCTCTCTCTCTCTCTCTCTCTCTCTCTCTCTCTCTCTCTCTCTCTCGGCGATGGCGATAGGACGGCGACGGTGACGAGGATGGAGACATCCGCCGACTCCAGAGAAGACGCCGACACAGGCGACCGGTGTAAACCCTCTCATGTCTTTTTTCCTTCTCAGTTTCCTTCAATCTGTTTTCTCTTCTATCTGCCTTGACTTTTTTTTGTCCAGAGTATGAGGAGGACGACTGGGAGAACGCCGGAGCCATCGATTTCCGACGAGGAAGATGAAGAAAACCGAAGAAGCAAAGTAGGACGAAGAAAATGAAAAATAGAAGATCTGCAGATTTGTTATTGTTGATGTTGAAATTAACTGTTATTGTTCTTTTTCTTCTTCTTCTCATTTTTTTTGTTAAGATCTGTCAATATTTGATCTTCTTAATCTTTTTTGTATGTCATTGTTCTTGGTTCTGGTCTGGTGGTGCTGGTGCTGGTGGTTGTGAGGTTGATTGTGGGGGAGAGAGAGGAAGGAGTGAGACAGTAATTATATGGGAGTGGTGAGGGTAAAATTGTCAAAAGCACACGTTTCTTAAAAAGTGTGCCATTTTTCTCTCACTTGAAAGAAGAGAAACAGAGGTAGTAGTCAATTTTTAATTTCGACTTCAATCAACAGTTTAATTTAGCTGAGGCGTGTCAAGAGCCACCAGCAGGATCGATGTAAACAGAGGGATCACGAAATAATCACTAAGGGTTCCTTCTAGGGTCTATCAAACCCTATTTCACCCGAGCGTTAAGGGAGCCCATTCGTCAACCCCGCTCACAACATTAGCTAAAAGTAGGGGTGTTCATAAACCGAGCGCACCGGCAAAACTGCACCGCACCAAACCGAACCGTACCTAAACCGACGGTTCAACAATTTTTTTCTTAAAGAACGGGTTTATTATTTTGAAAACCGAATCGGGCATTAACCGAACCGAGACCGAACCGACAAAACCGAAAAAAACCGCACCGCACCGAAAAAAAATTTATACACAAATTTTAGTATTTTGCTTACTACCTCACAGGTTTTGACTCACTCCTCACAGTTAGAGTTTTACACTTTAAGCCGTACAACCACACCATAGTCCTAATTTACTAAATAAAAAATTATTATCTCTCCATATTGAGATCAAAGAGAAGTACGGAACCACTATTATTTTTTAAATGTTGAGTTTATCTTAGTTTTTTAGATGTATACGGTAAGTAACAAAGATATAAGTAAACCGGTCCTTTTGTGATAGTTAGTTTGATTTGGGTGGAAGTTAGAAATTATTACATGACATTATGGGTACTAAACCGAATGGTTTAACCGGACCGAACCGAAATTTTCGGTGCGGTTTTTTAATTTCTAAATTTCAAACCGAAGTTGTTTCGGTTTCCAAAATATTAAAACCGAACATTTCGGTTTAGGTGTCTCATATCCTCTAAAACCGACCGAACCGGACCGTGAACACCCCTAGCTAAAAGGCCTTAAGTGTCGCACCCCTATACCGTAGTGACCCTTACAAGTATAAGTAGCACTCTATAGCTCTATAAAACCCTTGGCCTCAATAACTTGGTACATTTTGGCTCATCGGGGGCGGAGTTTTGAACATTGACGTTCTATCCAATAATAACAAGCATTGCTTCAATGGTCTTAACCATAAGAAAATGGAGGATCGCTTGACGCCTCCCATTAATAACAGTACTCTGTACATCGTCCTAATTCTATTAGAGGTATTTTATTTCTTCTCTTTCACATAACCAGAATCGGAATATCAAAATTTCACAAGTAATTTCCGAGAGTTCTCAAAGGAGATGAATAAATAGTTTAACAACTTTTGAGTGGAAAACATGCATTCTCATACTATTTCATATAACAAACATTCATTTGAAACATCAAACACAAACACACATTTTGATATGAAAAGGCCGTACATATGTACTTACCTCTGAGCCATGAAAGGCGCAACGCAAAGCTAGCACTACTACAACTCTCGTCCCATATTGGTTACGGGTCTTACGGTAAATGCAGCAACACAATACATACGTCTACTTCGAACGATCCTTAACGTCGGCTGGATATACACAAGTAAAGTATACAACCTATTAGCATATATCCTCTATATGAGGTTTTATGCAAGAATGCAATGAAATGTAGGTTATGCAAGCTAACTGTCCAAAACGTCCCTGATAATCCAAAACTGTCTAGTGCCCGGACCCCAAATTATACTCATATTGGCCCAACAACATGCAAGAATGACTCTTAACTCTCCCATATTAACTTAGCATCGAAATCTACAACTTTCAGTAAATTACACTTAGGCCCCTAAAGTTTACTAAACTTACAGAAAGACCCCCCACCATTGATTTGATAACTCCCGATTCAAATACTTCCTTCTTGAGACTTCAATTATCCTTCTAAGTCAAGTTTTTAGTCTCAAAACATTAACTTTGTCTCAAGTAGTTCAAGTGTGAAGTTTTAATTAAATTCACATAGGCCCCCGAAGTTAGTAAAACTGCAAAAAGGCCCCAAGTGCTGACTTGGTTAACCCAAACGAGGAATGACAACGAGTACTCCAAATACGCGTACAAGACATGCCGACAAACTCTAATTTACTAAATTAATCTCAATTCAAAGCTTAAGTGAATTACTATTTAACCCCTCCTATACAGTTTAGTCAAACTAGAGTTTACGGAAAGTCAAAATTGGTCAGAATTGATATTTAGACTCAGAATATAAATACGAACAAGTTTCGTGAAGAACGCTAAGGCAAAAAATGTCATTCAAATGGTCAAAACTGAATATCAAAGAGAGCGAAAAATCGTTTCAAGTAGTCAACTTTGCGGCTGATTTCTGATCAATTGAGAAGGAGTTTTGAGAAACTGGAATTAGGGCTTTGAAGATGACAATTCAAGGATTCCAGAACGTATTTGAACTCCTAGAAGCTCTAAGTATTCAAAGAGATATCGCTAGCCAAAGTTGGACAAAAATTCCGATTCAATACTTAGAAAAATTCAAGAAAATTTCATGAGTTCAAACTAGCGACTTTAGGATCGTTTTGTGAGAAATCCGTTAAAACTTTGAACATGACCCAGAGACGATGATTTGAACTATTATATACCAGCTACACATAGGAAAAAGAAACACAAGATTTCATCAAAATTGAGGAGTTATGATGGTTTGAAAATGAGTATTTCAATATAAAACTCCAACACTTAAAAAAAACTGCTCCGGACAGCTTGTACAACACGAATCGCAGCGACTTCAACTCGATTTTCAGATGGGGTAGAGACCGAATTTGACAAAAGTTAAAACACGAAAGTTGTAGATAATTGTCTGAGGATTCCAGAAAGTCCAAGATCACTCAAAACGGATTAAAAACGAGGGAGATACAAGCCCACGAACAGGGGCAGTTTTGCATGCCGAAAAATGACGAAAATTGAGAAAATTCGAACCAAATCCAACTCAAAACCTATTCCGGGCAGATTAGGGGTTGCTAGAAGGTTTAATCGAGCCCTAAGGATCATTTTGATGCAATACCCAAAAAAAATGAGTAAGAAATGAGAGCTTACCAAGAATCCGGTGGCTATGGAGGTTTGGCGGCGGATGGGTTCGGCATGCATGGTGGCCGGAGAAAAAATTGTCGAATTGGGGGCCATGCTTGTGCTTTCCGGACTCGCCTCGACACAAGGAACAAGAATATGGTGATTAATTGCGCTGAAATGCAACGAGGAGGGAGAAATCGACGAATAACCAAAACTAGGGTTCTTACCTTCAAATCGGGTTTTCTCTCTCGATTCTCCATGAAATAATAAATTGATTGGGGTATTTTGATCCTTGGATTGACATATACCTCCAGCTATAGCAGCTCTTGAAGAGAAGTGGCGGCGATGGGGGTTTCAACTTGGTGGTGGTGGTGGTTCATTGGTGTTCTTGGTGGTTGGAGGAAAAACAAGGAAGGAAATGAGAGATGAGGGAGAGAGTTTGCTGAAAAATGAAAGGAAGTGAGGGTTGGTGAGGTTTTACTACCTCAAGGGCATGTGGCAAACTTGTCCAAGGGCATTGACATGTAATGCTCATGCACTAGGGGAGAAAATTGAAATTTCTTCAAAGTTAGGGTACAAACTACAATTAGATGTTCTACCTAATTTTAGAGAATTCAACTACCACCCCGAATACTTCTAGTGCTTCAAAATCATTCTAACAACTTCTAAAAGTTGAAAATACTCCAAAGTTCCAACTTTAAAGACGTGAAAAAATATTTACAAATTCGCCCCCAAAGTCTTGATATTGCACTAAGAATTCTCTCGAAAATGAGGGGTGTTACACTGAGACTGTTTGGTTATACAGTTTCTGATAAAACTGTTTAATAAACCTAGAACAATAATCTGCATATTCTCTAGAACAAATAAGTCATGAAAAACAAGTTTAAGACACTTAGAAGTGAGTAAATAATCACAATACTAAGAGTCATAACCTACAAGAAAGAATCAATTAAGTTCTGTAAAAACTGTCAGCAGCTCAAGGCATATCTCAAGGCCTTGGAGCTTTGAACCTGCTTCACAGCATTTCAAAATTAAACTCAGATAACTTTGATTCTTTCTGTTCTGATCATCTGCAATTGTGTTAGATATATAAATAGTACAAACCACAAGTATATACCATAAAGCACTGATTTGCATAATTAGATATCCAATTATGCAACACAAAAATGTTAGAACACATAGCAAAATAAGATAACTCGAGGCTTTGAAGTTAAGTCAATCTCAAGGCCTTGAGATAACTGAAATGCCTTTGCTGCTAATGTCTTAGCCTTTTGTCTTTCATCACTCAAAACAATTAACAGTCAAAGCACATTCAGGGATCTTGACTCAACATTGGGGATTAATCCATACCTTATACCTCGTGTATAGTTGAGGCAGAGTATTGAAAAGTCGCAAACATCACTATTAATCAATCTTATGATTACGGATTTCAGTATTTTACAATCTATCATATCTTAGATAAAAAATAATTGGCAGAGCGTTGTTTATGTAATCCGTTTCAATGCTCAAAGATTTTTCAAATCTTCGTTTTTTTTTAGTTGGTGTCTATGTGTACGGGGGATGCTCACTCTTTTTTTTTTTTTTTTTTTGAGAATAGGGATGCTCACTTTTAAATATACATTTTTCTTTTGAAATTGGCTTTTATTGTGCAAGAGTTTTCAAATCTTCATCTCTCTCTCTCTTTTTTTAGGAAATTTTTTTATTACTCAGCCAAAAAACATCCAACTCTATCTTCGTCTCTCTTTTGAAATTGGTGTTTATGTGTGTATTTGTGGGATTGTTTAAAACAAAAATTTCAAATAAATATTTGTTAATCCCTAAATCCATTTAGATCCATGAATAAAGTCCAAGTATAAGTCCGATTTCCAAAGTCCAGTGCAAATTTTCAAACCAATCAGTTGTGGGTGTTCCATTTCATCGTAAATCAAACATATGCAACCGCAGTTTCAACAGTCAGTACACTCAGATGTCTTATATTTCCCCTGTTCTTCCATGTTCTTCAAAAAATAATTTGGCCCTAGCGATTTGATTGATAATTTTTTGTGGTATCATAGATCAAAGTTTACCCTACAACACTATGAAAAGATTACCAGATTCTTGCATCTTTCTGCTAACTATATCGCTGAGTCCAAATAATACCCAAATTATTTTTTGGAGAACCTGAGATAGAGGGATTATGATATTAACTCGTAATTTTGATGCATCATTTTGAGTATAGAGCTAGCCTTCTAGGCAAACACTTCTACGGATTCTAAATAAGTTGCCAGCTTTAAACTATGGACTGCTTCAGCCTCTTGCAAGTTGCAATGTTTGTTCAAAATTTATGTGGTCCTCAGACACCATGAAATTTTTGTGTATAGCTGCCGTACCGGCAGGTTAGGCCCGTTATAAATGGGCACAAGCATTAATGGGTTTAACCCCCACGACCCATGTAGTATCAATTGTTTAATTGGGCGGGTTAAAATAGGTCGATATTATCCCTAATCCGCTCATTTAGCCTGTCCAATTTATTGAGAAGATTGAAAAAGAATTAATTAGTTTTAAAATTAAAACACACAGTTACAACAACAACAAAAATAGAAATGGAAATGGCAAAAGGATGACAGTACTTTTCTATGGACAGCCCTCCAAAAACCCATAGACAGCAGCATCGAGAAGTGCAGCATACCTCCTGGTAGGAATCTCGAACTGTTCCTGTAAGCAGTTACAATCTACCCACCTTAAAAGAATCTTCGTCCCCGAAGATCTCATACTATACTTACCCTCATACATGAAATGCCACAAAGTGACTCAGTCTATTTGACTTACTCAGACAAGTACATAAATCGCTCTCATCGGATGTTCTGCTCCCAAATGATGGCTTCCTTAGGTTGGTCCACTAAAAACATCTTAACTGGAAGAAATTTCTCATTCTTACTCTCCGCATGACGGGTTCTATTATGGGTCTATACTACTATCCATCCTAGACTCGCACCACAATTGGGTCTCGTATATGATTAGTACAAGTAAAAGTCCGGAACAAGATTTTGAAAGTTCAATAACAACATACAAGTTCTCAATTCTAGAAACGACTCAAAAATTTGATAGAATTTATACAAATCTCGAAACTTTTAGACAAATACTTTTATCAAGACTGATATGTCGTTTTGCTTGAATCATCCGCGTTAAAAATGTTGTCTTACCTCTATAGGGTTAGATAAACCAATCACCTAACGTGTTCCACGCATACGAGGGAGAAAGAACATTATGTGTCGTCACACATCGTGCCTCTCAAGCACAACTCGCATGTGTTTTAAATGTTCCAACTTAGTCTACACAGCGGGTACAACTTTTAGTACCATCGTACTAAGAGTTGCGCCAGCGGACTGATAAACTAAGTGGTCCATATCACTTGGCATTTGGTAGCTCGACACGCAAACAATTTTCAGAAACATTTTTTTTTAAATGATTTATTGTCAAAACTTTCTAATTTTGCAAAGAACCATGTCAAATTAAGTCGAAATAAAATAAAACAAAGTATTTTCTTAAACGTTGTTGCTCGTAGGTACAAAAATAATAGTTTCGGGGTCTTCTAAGTCAAAACGTCATTACTCTCTCGTCGACAAAGTAACACAGAAGCATAAAGAGTCTTAAATACGCATCACGCAACTATAGTAAACATATTGACATACATAAGCTTGTCACATATGTACTGGGCATGTAAATGGGCAAGTCAATTGCATGAATCACATCAATTAGTCGTTAACATTAATCAACAAGTACAGTACAAAACGAGTTAAAAAAAAAACGTAAGTACCCAAATTCCCCGACGGCTTGTTTATTTTCTTATTGCCAAATTGGGTTATCCTAATCCGTTTTAAATTTTGAAAACGTTTTATCTTTCATATTCTCTACTAATGGTAATCGAAAAGTCACTTTAACCGGAGAACCGAAGCTCTGATACCATCTGAAACGGCCCGAGATCACGGTTCCGGGTTAACGCGACAATCGATAACCAAAAGTAGATTATTAACTATTAAGTTTACATTTGGGTAAAAGTACGTTACAAAAACTCGATAATAAGTACAATTTAAAACATAAAATTTGTGATCTACTAAGTGATCTAAGTTAGGTTATACTTCTTCGTCTCGTTCCAGCGTTCCCATCCCCCACTTTGATTGACGACCTGCGGTTTTAAAATGACAAAACCGACGCAGTTTTGAAGAAATTGATCAGTAAAAACTGAGTAAGTACACACTACAACATGTAAAGCAACGAGTGGCACGGAAGCATGAGTTGAAACAAATCAGAAGATTTAAATAGTAAAACTATCATATTGGAGAATTTGGATCAACTTGAAGTAACCGAGTAACAAAAACCTCTCAATTTAATAACATTGAGAAACCACGAGTAGTTGGTAAAATATCCAGAGTAAACAAGTTCATTTGAACTGATAATGATAGTAGTTCATGAGTAGCCAAGATTTACAATTCATTTCAATCGATTAGGGCATATCAAGAGCCACAAACAACATTAATAAGTAGTCAATTTTTAATTTCGACTTCAATCAACAGTTTAATTTAGCTGAGGCGTGTCAAGAGCCACCAGCAGGATCGATGTAAACAGAGGGATCACGAAATAATCACTAAGGGTTCCTTCTAGGGTCTATCAAACCCTATTTCACCCGAGCGTTAAGGGAGCCCATTCGTCAACCCCGCTCACAACATTAGCTAAAAGGCCTTAAGTGTCGACACCCCTATACCGTAGTGACCCTTACAAGTATAAGTAGCACTCTGTAGCTCTATAAAACCCTTGGTCTCAATAACTTGGTACATTTTGGCTCATCGGGGGCGGAGTTTTGAACATTGACGTTCTATCCAATAATAAGAAGCATTGCTTCAATGCTCTTAACCATAAGAAAATGGAGGATCGCTTGACGGCTCCCATTAATAACAGTACTCTGTACATCGTCCTAATTCTATTAGAGGTATTTTATTTCTTCTCTTTCACATAACCAGAATCGAAATATCAAAATTTCACAAGTAATTCTCTACACTAACCACACGTACTACACAACACGACACAACTACATGTAACCGGCGATGCATAACTGACATGGCTAGAAAAATTGTACACAGACCCCCCCCCCCCACAATTAAGCGTTTCGTTGTCCTCAACAAATTTAGAGATCAAGTACGATGTGTCCTCGCTTAAATGTGCAGGCGGTGGATCTACACAATTATGGCTCAAAACGTAGAAACAAGAGAGAGAGTTGAAGGTACATGGGGTGCCCGGACCTACATGGGCATCGTTGCCGCGAAACTGCAACAAGAAGGGGTCTTTTGGACCGTTGACTGTTTCCGAAAAAGTCTCACCTCGCATCCGGATTCCGATGCGCCTACTCAACATTCTATCACACGCATCAAGAAGGGGAACCCGGAGCGTCCTCTGTACCTGTGTCCCTACACACTGATTGAAAGAATCAAAGGAACTATCTCTCACCCCTCAAAATCATATGGAGAACGAAAAGAAAGAACATAAATAAATAGCATCCTACTCTACATTGGGTTGCCTCCCAAGCATCGCTTGTAATTTAAGGTCGACGGCTCGACCCGGTTACCTCAACCGAAAAGGAAGGTGGAGATTGCTTTATCCCTCCACTTTTTCTTCTTCCACCATCTCTTTTCATTGAAATTTTTCCCATGAGCACCCATGTGCTCTGAAGATGGTGGATAGTTGTGGAAGCTGACTCCTTTCATTTTGCAATTGATCTTCTTGAGAAACTTCCACCAAGTACCACTGGACTCAAATGAATCTCTGGCCATAAAATCATCCCAGTAATACCTCATATGTGCTAGATGCTCTTCACATGACCCATGAAATTCATCCACACCCCCACACTTGCTGACTTCCAACTCCTTGACTATGGCATATGGTTGATCAATAGAATCGCCCATAGAACAAGAGATTGGAAGTTTCTCATCACGTTCTTCCCCATAAGAATCTCCATAAAGTAATTGTTCCAGCTTATCGCAGACTTGCGTGACTTAGGATATGGAGAATTCATCATTAATCAAAGTTGGGGCTTTTACCTCAATAGCACTGAGCACAAGTGTTTCACCAGCTTTATCGTCGGCACACCACAAACTTTCAATGTCGGTGTCTTCCCATTCATGCCAAGGATGTGAGGGCGCCTGCGGTCTTGGCTTGCAATACGGTAGATCTTCCCATCTTGGGCACACAGGTCTACCCCAGTCTGAATCGGAGTATGAGTCTTCATAAATGGCCGAGTCCACCAATGGTTCATGGACACTGCATTCTTTGCTCGGCTCAGGTATCTCTTCTTACACTCGTGGTGGTGATGATGAAGGTTCAATATGAGGCTCACTGTCACGTGGCAAGGGCTCCTCTTGTGGTTCTTGAATACTAGAATCCCCTGCTGTTGATAGTTTTTCTACTCGTTTTTTTATCCTCTTCAACATCTCCCTCACATATTCCCTACCTGTGGCTGAATCCTCTTGTGGTAATTGTGCAGCTATGGACAAAAATTTGGCGCACACTTCGATGTCATTCATAATACTACGCCGTTCTGCCATAATTGCTGATGAGTCTTCCTGGTGCTGATGAAGCTGGGGGGCATGTACTCGACATGAGTCTCTACGTTCGTTCCAAATGCCGCATACGTAGCACCAAATTATGCATGCGTCTTCGTCATCGTGGTCACCCCTGCAGTGGAAACAGTAGGGAGGACCCGAATAACAGTCTTCGCTCCACAAGCTTATATTGTCTCTTGCTTCCTGCGTTCCTTAGAAACAAACTCACATGACACCCGTGAAGCACAGAGATATAGAATAAAAAATAATAAAACTAAAACTAACATAAAAGTACTCTAAACTAACTCCTAACAAAATAATCTACCGCTGACCCTGGCAACGGCGCCAAAAAACTTGACGCGATTCTTTACGCGTATGCGCAAGTGCACGGTCAAGTAATATAGGGGTGGTATTTCAACCCCGAGTTATCGATCCCACGAGGACAGACTTTAGATTATCTAATTAGTTATTTAATTTAGAATACGGTGCAGGAGGAAAGATTTGATTGATTTTAGAAATTTAAATAACAACTAAGCTAATATTTTTGTATTTTTTCATATTTAAGAGCTAGATATGGAGAAACTAGGCAATCTCTAGATCACCTAGGGCTGTAGACGAATTCCGGATTATTTGAATAACACGTTAATTCTATCCTAATCAAGCCGGGTAATAGGCTATGACAATATCTTGTCGGTCTCATGTCATTTTACGTCTCGGTTAACTACAATCTCCTCTCGGTCTCATGTTGTCTACCGGTCCGTTCTAGCAGGTCATCTACTCGTACGATAACGGGTCCTGTCGGCTCACTGTTTCACGAAACAGCTGAATAATCCTACCGAATCTACCCACACTAAGGCCAATCCTAACACTTCTGATTTTCGGTCTCGGTGATTCGGGATTGTTATTCACGTCTCATCCTAGCTAGTTAGAATCACTGTCGCGCATTCTCTAGCTAAGTAGTATTTTCGGGTCATGACTCCTTCAAAACTAAGAATTAAGTGTAGCACGTGAACAATTGAATTAGAACGATATTAACTTTAAGCAAGTCAATGATTCAAGAACAAACCCTAGCTTCAATAACAATCAAATCCTACACTAGTCGTGTCAATAGACTAGAATCATCAATTAGATCATGAAACTAACAACTATTCATTGAATCAAAGACATAGGCATGAAACAAAGACTTGAATCCGGGAAATAATCCGTCTACATAACCCTAGGCTCTCATAGAGATGCCTAGCAATGGAATTTAGCTAATAGTAATCAACCAAACAAATCTTACAAGTTTCTCCATACAAGATTGAGAGAGAAGAAGAAGAAAATCAAAAACCTAGCTCTCCAATGGTGGCTTTTGTGTTCTCTTCGTCCCCGTCTTCTTCCTTCAGCTCTTTAGACTCCAAATATGTGTGTATACTCCCTTAGGATCGTCCCAATACGTTAGAATAGGGCTGGAATCTTTTAACTTTCAAGAAATTACCAAAAGAACCCAAAAAATTGCGTCTGGCCTCTCTGTTCGCAAGCACACCCGACTGTTCGTGCGAACAAAATTTTTGTTCTTATTTTCCAGCAGTCCCTTTTTCACTTCTTTTTGCCATCCTAAAATTTTTCTAAGGCATTTTGTTCAGGCGAACAAAAGTTTGTTCGCACGAACACCCGTGGGAATTTTCTCAGATTTGCATCCTCTTCGTCGGACCATATCTTTCTCGTCCGATCTCCGTTTTAGCTCGTGACCTATCGTTGGAAAGCTCTCTGAGTCTAATTTCATTTGCCACTGGTCTCACTCCAAAAATGAATTGTAGAACTCAAGATACTATCGAAATAGTGGAGATTGGTCACTTTTGCTCTTCTACTTTGCTTCTCTTGCTTCCTTTGGAGTTTGCTTTGTTTCCGAAGTTCGTTTCATGCCTCCTAGCCATCGTTTAGCATCCGTTCCTGTCAAGACAACATGAAAAACCATACCAAGCGATTATATTTGACAAATAACATCGAAATATGCATCGAAACGCCCGGATTAACAATAAAGTGCTAGAAACTCAACTTTCTACGTTTTCTCAACATTCATAGTGTAAAACTCATATTTCAACCTGGTAATCATGCAAAACGATATAAAATATGCAAGAAATATAACTCTAATAGAGAGTTATCACCATGATACTTTGTGTTGGCATAACTCAATCAACTAGCAATATTTGGGACCGCTAGAATTGTTTTCTATTATGTTTTGGAAACTTTCTTAGGTTTCTTTGAGCACAACTCAGGGTCCTAGGTTTGTATAAGTGTCTCAGGTCATGGCTAGACATGTGTGTGGTATGTAAATCTGTATTCTCTTTCAATAAATACAGGGTTCAGGCCGTGGAGGTAGCTAGCAGATTAGTTAGTGAATCCGTAGCGAACCACATTAAACATTGTCTTGTTCTTGATATTGTTTCATCGTTCTTGTTCGAATACCCCCAAGTTATAGCACTTAGTATATCACGTAAACATCATACAACTTATGTAGGGTTTTGATACAGATTGTACAGCCGAATAACAATAAATAGATTCCATTCAAGACCATCCATGAATCGCAGATCATGCATCATAATGATGGTAAGGGATAAAAGCATTGTGTGCCTTGTTTGTCTGAGTTTATCACTTTACGTAGAATAGCGTCCACGTCTCTATGAGTATCCGCGCCTAGGATTGCTCCAACTCCTTCTCACGCCTTTGTGCTAGCAACGGGAAAAGGAAGAAGAAGAAGAAGAAGAAGAAGAAGAAGAAGAAGAAGAAGAAGATCACACAAAACGAGACACCACAGGGCCGTGTGCCTCACTAGGCCGACGGGCGCAAGGGAGGGGCGGACGGGTAGGTTCGGCCTCCCTTCTCGTCTCTCTCCTTTCTATGTTCTCTCAATAATAATTATGTACTGTTGAGAAAAATAAGTTAGGAGTGCCCTTATATATTTAATAACTCCTTATTAACTACATATTAGCCCCAATACTAATCATGTCCATACACGAATTAGTCCACTTTGCAAATTAGTCCTACTAAATTTTCTTGTGGTTGCGTATTGATCCTTATATTTAATCAGTACTACTAATTAATCCCAAATTCCAGTTTAATCCATAGGGTACGTGACCCCATAGGTTTCTACTTAGTTGGTAGTAACAATTACTAACATAGAGCGGTGTCTAGCAACACATCTATGCCACCCAACTAACAGAAATGGTCAGTGATCCCACAACCCTTGTGACCAGTGTTACCGTACTGTATATCCCTTTGTCTCCATATCCGAATTGGACACGATACATACAAGTCACACTCGTATATCCAATCCATATTGATCATGAGAATAGTCTTATCCATGCAGATAACATCAATATCCTATATTGATTTATCTGATTATGGCCAGACATTCTATAAGCACTACTTCTCGAGTGGTCGTGGATATTTTCTCCCTTATGTGTGAGGGACAAATCATCTATACATCACTACCATCTCTAAGATTTCTTCTTATTGTATCCGATAAACGCCTTTATTGCTACCCAGTCACGATGTAGAGCTTGATGACATCAAAAATCAATATTCCACAACTAGAGTATCTAGTGACTTCAAGTCTAAGGACCACAATACAATTGTCACAATGAGAAGCAATTGTGACTTTAACATAATTAATGTAGCCTTCTAATGGTGGGTCAATCCAGTATGCCATTACCCCTAATGCATACTCATATGCTAGACTTGATATCTCCATATCAATCTACCCACATACTAGTCTCAATGCAATACAGCCGTCCTATTAACTGTAGTACTCGACTAAGAATATTTAAGAATATAACATTTATATTCTAGGGGCTTCATTCGTGTTAACATATCTCCATATCGATAACACAATGAATAGTGAATCTATATAAATGTCACAAGAAATAGATTGCCTCTAGGGCATATTTCCAACAACTTGTATAAGAACTTAAGGTAAAGGACCTGAAACTCCAGACACATACACAATAAATACTGCCGTCAGGGGAAGAAAAAAAAGCAGCTACACAACCAGAAAAATGGTAACCTCAAAATGTTGCCTTGTAATGAAACGAGACGGCCATACAACTACATAGGAACATGAGAAATTCCAGCTCATATACCAGATCTCTCCAATTAATCAAGTCATCTCCAACATAAGAGGCTAAGACTGACCAGGCGGCTGCTGTGTTGCTGCCAACAAAACAAAACAACTACATTCACGTTGAAGTAGTGTAGGAATTAAACAAAACCACATAGACATTGTTGTTCGTACACTGCCATGAGTATCTTCAGTAATATTCACCTAGTAGTTTCATACTAGGAGATTGAATTTTTGTACGGATTTCAAAATTGGTCTCTTGCACTTGATATTCTTGTTCTGCTTAATACGAATTCATGTTCCTGGATGGAAAATGGGACCATAGTTGATGAAACAAAATGTAAACCCTAAACCCTAAACTTGACGAATTCATGTGTCTGGATGACGAATGAGACTTTATGTTGACTAAAAAAGGTTTAACCCCTCCCTAAACTCTATATTTGCACCTCTTACACTCAATTCTTCTGATTGGCTATCACCATTTTTCAGAAATGATAAAGAATTTAAGAATCTTAGTTGTGTGTGTATAATGGTTCGGGGGCGCTTGTTGAGGGTAGGCACAAGTACTTTGGTGAATGGATCCACTAGAATGGTGGATGACTATGACCGAAATAAGAAGATTATCTTATGTATAATACGGTGACATGTTCTCGCCAACCGTAACTGATTGTGATATACATTTCACCGACTTGCTTGACATTTTTACTACCGGGTGACGATGAATATGTTTGTAACTATAGAAGATATATGTGAAGAGAGACATATACATGCCATTACAAGTGTCCTAGGAGAAAACCAAATTCGTCAAGTATAAGTGCGTCATGAAAAATCCAATTGTGCAGTTTCTACCAAAGTCTACCCCGTAGTATTTTGTTGGATATCAAATTATTGATCAGCATAAAAGTGACAATTATTATATAAGGGATGACTATAACATGATCGACAACGACGACATAGATAACAATCTCGATGAGGGAGTTATGTGCCACTCCAACCTTGAAATGGAGTGTGTACCAAGATAGCATGCTATATTCGAGTCCGCTACCGGTGTTGTGGGTAGCCACCAAAGGCAGGATGGTCTTTCTCTCAAAATAGGAATGATGTTTGATCATCCGAATAAGTTGATTAATATTGCTATAGAAGCAGCAAGTAGTCACCGTGGGCAGTAAACCGTTAAGGGGAGATAAGACTTACGGGGAATACTTAAGTGCAAGAATGAGGATTTCCCATGATGGTTCTGGGCTTGAAATAAAGCATATGCCTCACACCCACTCAACTAGGCGCGCATCCCTCCGATTTTCTTCTCAGAATACCCAATTCTCTGAATATTTGGTGTCCTCTTAACTTGTATAAAAGGAGGCCGCTGCGTTACTTACCGGAGAAGAAATTGTATGTCCCTTGTGGTGCTTTGGGTTACCGGTCTAATTGTGGGAGGTGCTTCGACAGCGGCCATGCTTTTACTCTTCGTTTGGCCTGGGCTGGGTCGTGCGGAGAAACAATCAGAGATTTATCTCATTAACATCAACGTTCGATTCAAGTTCATGAAGGAGAAATAGAGAATTTATGTGTACGATGTCGATGATTCAAGGACCAATCTGACCCCGTCATACGCTGCATTTTACCATTACATGCTGAAATCAAATTTCCGAAAACATAATCCCGATAAGGCAACTCTATTCTACATCCCGCTTGCTACTCCGGTAATTCATATGGGAAAGGAATCGCCGCTTTTGGTTACCTATCTTCGAAGCTTGATTTCCCAAAATGATAATTTTATCAACCATTCACTTGCAACAAACCATTTCTTTATGGTTTGCAACAATGTATATGAAACTGCAGTGTTGATAAAAACCCCAATAACTCTTTTCTGCTCATCTTCGTATGAATCAAATTCATATATGCCACGGAAGGACATCCCTTTTGCTTTCTTTGCCGACATTGGATACTGGAAGAAAAAGATGCTTTGTTAACCAAAGTAGCAAGAAGATTAAAAATTACACTTTATTGTTCTTCCTGGAGCTCACACCAACTGTTTCTGTCAGGAATGAAGTGCTGACGATGTGGAATAAGGATCATGAAGTCTCGTTTTAATGCTTCAAAGTCGTCGCTCGAACAGAAGAAGAAACTGATGGTACATGCAAAGTTCTTATTGTGTGTGAATGAGTGGCTGTCAAGCTCGTATTATGTATAATATTTTATACTAAGTGGGATAATACCATTTATCGTGTTCGATTATATTGATCTGCCTTTTTACGAATTACTAGACTAGAGAATGTTTGTCGTACTTGTAAAACAAAATGAGCTTGTTAGCCTAAAGACGAAGTTGCAGAGTTTTCCCCACAAAGACTATGAAATGTTTAACAAGAATGTCCAAATGGTGCAAAAACACTTCCAATGGAGCGATTACCCTGTGAAGCACGACTTACTCAATATCCTTATGTACAATGTGCGGTTGCGTGCACGGAAACGTTGATTCCAACAATTTGTCTTCGACCTTCTGGTCCTGATATTCTCGGGTGTTAACTTCTATTGCTTCTTGTTATGTTATTCTCCTGCTCAAACTCAGGCATACCATTGGTGTGTGTTAACTTTTTATGGTCTACCCGTCATCATACTCAGGTGAAAATCTCTTATGATGTCTTCATTAGTATTCACGCAGTATGGATCATCATACATGGCAGTCGCAATGCCGACAAACTCGATGGACCTCCTACAAGTGAATATAAATAAGCCCAAATTTGTTTAAATGGTGACAATATACTTATAACAAGATATTACAATGAGTACAAGAAGGGTTTACAATTCTCCAAGTGATGGGTTGCTTCAAACGAGCTCCCATATAGTTATACTACCACATACATGACAATAATTAAAATGATGTCTCATAATAATGTTTATCTAGGATTTTCCACGCACATATATGGAACCTATAGCCTTCACGCTTATTCTGGAACTATTTAGATGGTCAACCATCTAGAGAGTCAACATGTTTATGGAAGTCTCAACTAAGTTCAATCTCCAATGGGTTCATGGACTGCATCTGTAACGACCCAACACCCAGGGTCTTATTTTAGGATAAAATAGTGACAAATACAATCCGGCATGACAATCCAACCAGCACCACCTGCGGCACACCGCGGGTACCAAAACAAAGACTCGTCTGCCAAACCGGTACCGTCTGAGCCACCAGCTCAGGTACCAAATACAATATCGTATTTCAATAAACACTGATTCATTTATTTCATAAAAATGATAGATGGGTACGTGAATCTGGATTTTAAAAGGGATCTTTATATACAAGTGATGGCAAATATACGATTACAATAATCATAACACATGCCTCTATTAATAAGCTATCTCGGCAATCCTACCGTCATATCCGTCTGTAGTAACCTGCAAGACTGTTAGAGAATGAGCTCGCGCCCAGTAGGTCATTCACCGCCACAGTAAGGTGAAATGGAATAAACAACATAATTATAGCAGGTTTCACGTAATATCACGTATCACAGAATAATCATTTAGCACCCAATAGCATGCGAATCCATAATAACAACAATAAACGAATCGACATATATTTAACACGAAGCACGCTCATAACCGTAAGAGATAATAATATTGTAAAGTGCATAACCCTCTACCTGAATAGTAGCATCTGATAACAACTTCAAAATAATAACAACAGCTCCAAGTATAGAATGATCCCACTACCCATCTCTCTCGCACTTATCAATAACTAACTCGAGCCCTAATGAGAAATAACTATAGCACAAGACCCAATTTATTGAAGTGGGCGACCAATCACATCACGATGTGTCATAGGGACACATGGAAGGTATGCAGGGGTCCTAGGCCTGAGTCGCGACACATGTCTCATGGGTGTCACATGCAAATGCAGGAGGCTATGGCGGTGACACAAAGGGTGGTTATGTGTCAGAAGCATCTGACTTGCACTAGGACAGGTGTCACGCATGTGACAGAAGCTGCCACACGACGACATGCAGCAGGGGCGTGTGTCAAGCATCTAGGAAATGGGCTAAGGTAGTGACACGTGTCACCGTACGTGTCTCCTGGTACACACTGACACCCATACAAGCTATACACACTCTATAATACTTGTCATTATGTACTAATCATGATTTAAGTAAGTTAACTAACACTTAAATGAATGATTAGTACTAATTATTCCCTAAATATTTTTATCTTTAATTTATCAATTAAAGAAGATATTAATACTTTTGATGTATTTCTACACGAGCTTAAGCATTATAGTTTTTCAATTAGGGATGCATCAGAATTCAAAATACCGAAATATGAAATTCACTAAAGTACTATAAGCTTCACAAAATGCGGTCATTACAGCATCGCCATGACTAGGTCAATATGGTCAGGACTTGACCTGTTTGGTCCTCCACACCAGCGTCAGACACAAGATGGGGCAGGTAGGGGTCACGACCCCTCCAATTTTTTTTTCCATCGGTACATGTTAACGACTTAAAATTGCATATTTTAGTATGTCGATGAACTCTTCATAACTTGCTAATAGGTGTAACCTATCTATTTTATTCTCTCTTTCTAGACTTATGCTTGTTATTGTAGTTTTGGTTGTTTTTATCTTGTTTTGTAAGCAAATACATGCTTTGGAACACAAGTGGCTAGCTTTGGAGGCTTGAATGATGAATTAAAGAGATTTGCATGGCCTAGAGACATAAAAAGGGCATTAGGAGCGCTTGATTTGAAGACTCAAGAAGCTAATTTGCAAGAAAAGTCAAGGTAAAGGGCCACGAAAAGAAGAATTTAATGAAATGGGGTGCTAAGATGATTTCTAAAGTTAAAAAGGGTTGCAATGTAGAGTTCTTAACGGATTTGGGGTATAGTTGCAATTTTCCAAACGTTTTAAGAGGAACTTGGGGCATTTTTAAAGCCCCCATCAAACTTGAGGGGGCCTAGCTGCAGTTTTAGCGCGGACAACTCGTCACCAGCGAGCTGGTTTCTCTCTCCGCGACACTTCACCAAGAAGACGAAACAGAGCCTCCATTGAAGCTCGACGAAGGCTCATTCCAGCCCCACACCAACCCCAATACTCCACCAAATCTAGGGATGGCAATGTGGTTCGATCCGATTTGAAATCCGAGTGATTCGATCCGAATGGATCAAGTCCGAATATGATCCATTTTAAAATGGATCGAATATGGATATTAAAAATCAAAATCCGATCCGTATCCGGATTCGATCCGAATATATTAGGATATCCGACCCGAAAGGATCCGAAAACACATAGCTTTACGAAAATACCCTTATAGTTATAAAAAATATGTTTTTACCTACACGTATATAAACACATTAGACAACTAACTACACATTATGTTTTCAGGCCTGAAGAAAATATTTAAACTATGGTCATGGACCATTTTAGTGTTGGTTTGATTGAATTTATAGACAATTTTAGACATTATTGGTGACTTAAACCTTTGAATGGCTTGCTTATATATTTCTTGGTAGATTTACGTTTGTTATGTTGGTAAAATATTTTTTATATATATTTTTACTTTTTAGGCATATTTTTTATTGGTGTGATGACTTTTTTTACGTATTTTCCTGAATTTGTTGTGTATTTTTTTATGAGAAGTAAAAAAAATGCTCAGAATCTGAATCTGGATCCGAATCAAATCCGTTTATGGAGATTTGGATTGTCGGATCGAATACGGATATTTCAAATTAAATCCGGTCCGAATTCGATCCGAATCCGTTTAGGATCCGGTCGGATTTGGATCGAATATGGATCCATATTGTGAACGGATTCGGATATGGATATAGGTGGATCCGATCCGAATCCGAGCCATTGTCATCCCTAACCAAATCGCGTCAAATTGGTCCCCAAACCGCTCCCAAGACCGAACTCTACCTAGCCATGCCCTAAAAACGGATCAAGAACTCTTCTAGAAGAAACGCCCAAATTCTAGGGTTCATGAAGAGCGGATGAAAATCGACGATTCAAGAGAGATGAGATGAGGTTGACGGTTTAGATGAGTTCTTGGAGGTCACAAAACGTAGAAGAGAGTTCTATATAAACACAAGAGAGAAGAAATGTGGGGCTCTCACACTCCATTCGGTTTTACAGTACACAAGCGACGGTTCTGTTTTACCCCTCTCGCTCTCTCTTATTTTGCCCTCTTCTTGGTTGTTCTTGAGATCTCTAAGGATCAAGAACAGAGAAAGAGGGAGATAGGGAGAGAGGAGGTTGTTTCTGGATGATTTTGAGGGCTGTTTTTGACGAATTTTGGTCTGTTTCTACTACTGCGTAGTGCTCTGCTTTCCGAGGAGTTTGTTACGACTTCTGCTGCTGTTACAGTACCAAGAACAACAGCAGCAGTAGCTATTGTCTTGATAGTGTTAGTTTCTTGCTCATCTTCTTAGTTTAAATCAAGTAGTTGAGGAAGAATTGGTGATAACTTGTATTGGAATATTAAGCAATGATTATTGAATGTTCATTTCTCTTAATCACTTTTGAATTTCATATAATGTGTAGCTAGTTCATTTGTTTGGGTGATTTGGAACTATCTAGTGCCCTAATTTTCCTATTGATTCAAGTTGAACTTCAAGGATGAATGGGTTGAATTGGGTTCACTTGAATGCTTAGTGACATGTTTGGATTTCTTATGTTAATATATTTGATGCATTGAATAGGTAGATGTGAAAATATGCTTGACGTGTTTTATTTGGAGTTGCATTTGAGTGAGAGGAACTCGTCAATCCTAACTTTGAGAAATTGAGTACTAATTAGGCGATTTGAGTGAAAATTTACAAATCTCATGTGTTGTTTGATCTTTCATGTGGAAACACCTATGTGTGTTTACATATGTTTGATGCTTGAAACACTTGAAATTTGAATCTCATTTGAATAGCCTCTTTAGCGGTTGATTAACATGTTGGGTTTACACACTTCATTTGTCGCGAGTTGGATTGCAATGAGAATCTCTTCTTGAGATACTTGTCTTGTGGATTGACACATGAGATTTGAGAACCGGTCTTTAATATAATAGGAGGATTGGTCACTAGAGAAACCAATGATCCCTAGCCCCTCTCTACTTTGTAGTTTACTTCTTTCTTAGTTATTTACTTTAGAAAAATCACAATTCTCAACTTGCTCCATCACTTGAGTGGTGGATTTGATAGCTTGGCAAGCTCTAAAGCCATTGAGAATTTGTGTCACTTGCTTTAGTTAGTCGTTTTCTACGCGCTATTCTAGTTTAGTAAGTCATTGTCTTACCCTCGTCTCCTTGTGGATTCGAATCCGTACTTACCCGGATATTACTTGAGACGATATCTTATACTTGGAATTTTCGTCGAACAGTACCTCTATATAATTCAAATGTTTCCAGATAAATACTACATTTCGGCCTCCTTCAATTAAATAATTTCAACACATTCCTTCTAAATTTTTTAGAATTAATCATTTTCAACTATAAATTCAATGATTATGTTCACTATCCCATGCACATATTATACAAATCAATATTGTTCTTACGACATGGTTGTTACTGGTTAGAATATTCAAATTGCTCAACTATACATTAACGACTAGTAGCGTACTCTTTTTAAAAAATATTAATTTTGGGCCCGTGCGATACACAGACACGTAACATATTATCGTTAGTTACTTTTATTTGGTGTCACTTATGAATTTTCAACCTCACAAATAGTTACTATTCAATAGCAACTAAGAATAGTGGTAGGAACTAAGAAGTCAAATTGATAACCCTACTTTTATGGCACCAGTTACACCAGAAGATTCGGAGATTGACCATCGCTTATTGGGTTTAAAAATAAACGGGTCGGGTCAAGAATCAGAACCAGATGGATCGGGTTCTAACAACAGCTATCACCGAAGGTCAGTAACGATGCCATGAAGGAATCCCAGTCAAAGGAAGACCCACCCAAAAAAGATAAGAATCTCGCTGCCATTAGAGTGGAGATTAGGAGGGGGAAACAAAAGGAGACGGCTGTGAACCTGGTGACAGCCACTGTGAAACGAAAGGTGATTGAAGATGTAAAGGATTTTAGCTTCAACATTGCAAGACAAAGTAGGGGGAAAAGAGCTAAGCAAGGCCTTTCGGATACGAAAGATGTAACTGTAGGCGGATGATCATGACACAACTGAGATATCGGCGGTGAGTGCTGAGCACCACCGCTGCCGGTCGCAATGATCGTCCTAGGATGGAACCCGCGAGGTTTGGTTAATCCTTGCACGTTCCGTGCTTTCCGCAAACTTATTGCAAGGGAGCGGCCAAATCTTTTATTTCTAATGGAAACACAGGGGACGGTGTCGGAGATGGAGTGGATTCGCCGCCAGTGTGGTTTTCGTTTTAGTTCTCATGTTAGTTGTCGAGGTAGGGGTCAGCAAGGCGGATTATCACTTATGTGGGATGATTCCTTGTTGGTGGATGTTCTTTCTTCATCTTTTTTCCATTTCACTTATCACTGGGGGTTGTATGATTGCAGGAAGAAGAAATTGGAATCGAATTTCTGTTCAAACAAGCAGCGAATTGCAACTTGCTGTTACTTGTTCGACGAAATGCCAAAATTAAGAAGTTAAAGCTCCTGCAGGTAATTTTGTCAAAGGGACGGGGGAATTCAACACTCTCGACAAGTGCTTGAAGAAATGCTCGACTGAAGAGCAGGATTCTGTAACTTTGATCGTGGATCAATTCACAATCCAAGATATCATGTTACTACTCAATTTTATTTACAGCATCAAGTGGTGCCTAACAACTGTTTGAGAAATGTATCAATGGAGTAGAGGGTGAAAAACAATGCCACAACAAGCCTGGGCAGAGTGCCGCTGACAACTTCTCAATTCACAGAGGTGAATCAGGCAAAAAAATAGTAAAGTCTATGAGTTCAACTATTTTAGATGTATAAAAGAAGCTGCTTAAGAATCTCATTGGCTTTAATGAACTGAGGGTGAATGATCACTTGAAGGCTAGTTTATGTACTTTGTCATCTTTGGGGGTAAAAGATGGGGAATTCAGTGCTAGATTTACTGATTTATCAGGTTTGGTGGATTTCATCTGTAAGAAGTTGAATTACCAGGGGGATATAAGGTTTAGAGGACCAAATCCAGGTGGAACTTGCATCACTTTGTTCTTTGGTTCTTGGTTGCAATGACTATGTTATGAGCAAATGTGTGACTCACTTGCCATTGCTCAGGTTGTTTCTAAGTGTTACTATTCTCATGGCACCTGAGGAAAAAATGAATTTATGCAAGGATGCAAAGAATGAAAATATTGAAGTTGTGGGCTATGGGGCACTTCCATCCAACCTGGCTCCTATATTTACCACTATTTTCAACTGGATGTGTTGGTGTAACCATGGGGTAAGTCCTGAAGTTGTAAAATGTTGAATAATTTCTTAGA
Source organism: Linanthus parryae (assembly GCA_023055425.1). NCBI lineage: Eukaryota > Viridiplantae > Streptophyta > Magnoliopsida > Ericales > Polemoniaceae > Linanthus > Linanthus parryae. The sequence continues at coordinate 134,223,232 of JALGPY010000001.1, forward strand.
ACAAGAGAAGCAAGGAAGGGGATTCACTGGATTCTACAAGGAGGGAAAGTGTCGAATTCGCATAAATGAAGTCTGTGCTTGGATGGGGTAGTTGGTGCTGCAACGATTAGACAAGAGAAAGTTATTTAGTTGGGAAGGGAGCTGAGTTTCATTGGCAGTGGAGGTGGTCAAGTGCAGGTCCTGACTCCGTGGTAGTGTTAGATATTGGTGTGATGCATACATACGTAAGTGAAGGTATGTCAACTAAAAATAGCATGCTCTCCTACAGGTCTGAATAAAGGTTCTGTAACTTGTTATGAATCTAGATTGATTGCACAAAATGAGATTGTTTCCTTCGAAACTTCACTAAGATGGGTTGGCGAAACAAATTGGAAATGACACACTCACCTGAAGGGAGGGACACACTGAGGGGTTTTCTATTTGATGTTTGCGGAATAGTTTCTGGGTGGAATGGAAAATGTTTAGGACGAGGAAATCAAGGTTATCAACAACAAAATTGGGCCAGATGACCATGTAATATGTGAATTATCTGGTGGTGTGGACTCTATGGTTGCAGCTACCTTTATCCATAAGGTGATTGGAGATAGGCTTCATTATGTTTTTGTTAACAATGATTTGTTGCGGTACAAGGAGCAAGAGCATGTGATGGAGACTTTTGAGAAGGATCTTCTTCTACCAGTGCAGTTTCAGTCGAAGGAGGATATGGTTGAGATCAACAACGGTTACTTAGCTAGGCCTGGAGCAGATTTTCATAAGCAGTGGAGGAAGCTATCAAAGTTGAATGGAGGTGGTAACATTTAGCTAATAAAAGCATGGGGTCGTAACAGAGGCTTATATGGATCAAAATGGCCACTTGTCACTAGATGGACTTTGGTTTAAGGAGCTGGAAGTTATCCGGTTTTGTGGGACAACTTGAAATGTTGAAGAAGATCTCAAAAACATAGCTTGTGTGGTATTTCTTTCATTTCTCCTCAATCAAGCTGGTTACACAAACCCTCCATACAACACCAACTATGGTATGGACAGAAGTGAACCAGTTTCTATTCATGTTCTTGTTTTCAAAAAAATTGTTTGTTGCTTTCCCCAGATCCTTGAGGACAAGGATTTCATAAAGGGATGGTTTGTCATGAAAATAGGGGTTAAATTGAAATTAAGTAATAATTTGGGGTACCTTTTCAATAACGTAATAGTTAGGGGTTGGTTTTGTATTTTCTTAAATTATTGTTCCTTGTTATACACCCGAATTGTATCTGGAGAAATCGATCAATGAATGAATGAAAAATTTCTGAATTCTATCTTCAATCTCTCTGTATCTCTCTTCGATTCTTCTTCTTCGTTCTCTTCCACTGTAATTCGCCGGAATCAACCCCGGAAAGGTCAGGAACTACTCAGTTCCTGACATTTAGTCGACTGATCTTGACAAAGTCTACTACTACCGGGTAGTCCTTCCAAACAACAAGTCTCACTGCAAGCTATTAAGTTTAATACAGCATCCTATAGTCAAGACTCGAATGAAAAGTTGGAATTGCAATACAAGCGGTTGGGCTAGACCGTTTGGTGCATAGTCCTCAACGGTTCAGTAAACCGAGCTACCTGCTGTGGAAAACGAGGTTGTACCGTGAATCTTGATGTTCGCAACAGTTATCTGATCCAATTTATGATAGAAAGAGCTAATCATTGTTTAACTGGATTTGTAAAAGCGTTTCAGAACGTTTCTTATTCTATTCAACATTGCTAATGCTACATACAAAGAGCTACAACTCATTCAATCCCTTCCGGTGCCAAAAAGTAGTAAACTGATACTACCTCAATTTCTTCTAGAACAACGTGCTTATTTTTTGTCGCTAATTCACTGAGTCACTTTGACCCGGTGATTTGATTAGCAAAACGATATAAAATTTGGTAATCTTTGCATTGTCGTGTAAGTATAAGTTTTACTTTACAACACCATGAAAAAATTGTCTGAAAATTATATCACTATGTTTCTTTTCTTTCTCCCCCTTTCTATTTGGTGCGTTTCCTTTCTTTCTCTCCCTTTCTTTTTCCGGCATGTTTAATGATGAAGAATGACCACTTTGCCCTTACAATTAATACCCCACATTTTATTTCAACATACCCTACCTAGTACCTACCAATTTTCTTCTCCCACATCTCATTATCGCCACCCATTTTCTAGATAAGATTTTTAGATTCGATAGAGAAAGTGAAGGCAGGCGGAGGTTAGGTTTTGCAAGAGAGAGAAAGAGAGAGAGAGAGGAAGAGGAAGGAGAAGAGAAGGAGGGGAAGGAGATGGAAGATCTCGAAGGCGGTAACACACCATTGACAATCTCGACAGGCGGTAACACACTTTGACGTTCTCGACGGCGATCTTGACGGGGTTGACTCGACGGTGTTGACTAGACCAAGGTATGGATCTTTTCTTTTCACTCCCTTCTTCTTTTGGTGACAAGCCGATCCCGACGGCGGTAACAATTTCATTTTTGATTTAGTATCCGAAGGCGCTGGTGGTGGAAATGGTGGTGAGGCGCTGTTGGTGCTTCAAGATTTGGAGGCAGTTGTGGATCCTTCTTCTTCTGTGTTTGTTTGATTTCGGTTTGGATTTGAATTATAAAGTAGGTTTGTTTGATTTCAATCTATATTTGTTTGATTTCTGTTTGGATCTGAAATATAAAATGAGTGGTTCTACTGGTGGTGGTCGTGGTGGTGTGGTGGTGTTTGTTGTTACCAACTAGATCGACTGATAGTGGTCGTGGTGGTGTGGTGGTCTTTGTTGTTATCAACTAGAGAGAGAGAGAGTGAGGAGGAGAGAGACATAAGAGAGAAGAGGACAGAGAAAGAATTGTTGTGCAATGATAAGGGTAAGATAGTCAAAGACACATTTTTCTTAATACCCGAGCTTTCTCCCGGATCTAAAATTAAGGGAACAGAGTTGTATTGTTTTGCTATCTAAGTTACCAGAGTCAGAGTGACTCAGTTACTAGTTGACTAAACATAAGAAACAAAGCTAGTACATAGTAGTACCAGAAAGTGGCTACTTCTCTGTACATTCACGGCATGATTGTGATTCTAATGCGTCTTTCCCTCCAACACTTAGAGGGTTCAAAACGTCTACATCGGGCCTCGTTTGGGTAGCGGATAAGATACAGCGAATATGGCTTATGCTGGGATACGAGGTAGGATACGTATGCTGTCAGATAAGGCCTGATATGATATGCTAGCTTACTATGTTTGGGTGCTGTAGGATATGAGGCAGGATAAGAAGCAGGATATGAATTACCATATTTGGGTGGTTCATGATAGGAAGCATGATATGTTCCAAATGACTATAATACCCTCACTGCGGTGATTTTATATAAAACTACTTGAATTGTAAATTGATGCCTAAATTGTATGAAATATTTGTAAACAACATTATCTTGGCAAATAATGCTCTTTTACGCTTGAAAAAAATTATATAAATGATTGTTGTCATATAATGGAGTAACTTAATATAATTAATATTTTACCTCGATGCCAACACCGGCATTTAAATAAGAAGCGACAATAATATTACGTGTTTGAAATAGAGTTGAAATTGTCGTTACGAAATACTTAGATTTAATGTGAATACATCATTACGCCTTAATTACAATGTCGACGCGCATGCCAGACTCTGAAATGATATGGTGCGGACTTCATGTTTCAGTATACCCCGTCTGGAAAAAAAAAATTACACTCATTGTAATACTCCGTATTTTCGTAAAACCATTTCGTTATTTAATTATCTTCTTTGTTAATTCATCCTCCTCAAATTTATTGTTAAGTATGTTAGAAATAAATTTTGAAATTAGTTAGATACATTATTTGTTAGACTAAATAACAAGTGTAGTAACATTTGTGGTTCATTTGACAAAAATATGAAGTTTTAGCACCAACACATAATAGGAGAAAGTTGCTACATAACTTTGCAATGAAAAAAACAAGAAAAAAAAAAGAGAGAGAAGTGTGGTGATGTTCGGCCGAAACCAGGAAAGAAAAAGAAGAAAGAGGAAGCCAAAAACAAGGAGGTGTTGGGAGTTTGTGAAAAGTGGGGCCCACTCTTTTGCTTGGGAGTTGGGATGAGTTGTCACATTTTTTGAGAAAAAAATTCAGCACTCCCCCATAAATAGCCTCCTCTCATTCAACAAATGAGAGAAAATAGAGGAAAGAAAGAGAGAAGGTTAGAGAGGAGTGTACGGGTGGAAGAAAGAGAGAGAGAGAGAAGAAAAGATGAGAGAGAGAGGGTGTGCCGCACAAAACAAGAAGAAGAAAAAAATACGTAAATGAGAGAAAGAATAGGAGTATTGTTGGGATGAGAAATTAATGGAGAAAGTATGAAAAATTTGTTAGTGTTTTGGGTGCACCACAACAATTGGAGGGAGTACATCTCAAGGCCTTGTTTGACTCTATTTGAAGAATTGCTTGGAGCATTTTATTGGAGGAGTTATTTTGGCGAAAATCTCTGGAAATGAGTAGTCTACACGTTTATGAACGTCGCAGTGAGTAAAATTATTTATTTTTGCTATATGTTAAATACTTATGAAAATTATTACTGTTTTTACAAGTGTTACATTTTCGTTACGTAAATTTCAGTATTATGAAGTTTGTCATAACAATGAAATTTTTGACCATATGACTTGAAAATAACTTTCTGAATGTGAATAAAACTTGACCTTTTGTGCTCCCCTTTAATGAAAATTATGATTTTAGTATTGTATATTTTGTAACTTGGACAAATAAAAATGTGCCATAAAAATTAATTAGACACTTTGTGACGACGTTATGCCTTAGAACACTTGAGTATTTTCGGCCCCGCCATCGGGATATAATAGATGGTTTAGGCCCGGCCATCGGGATATAATAGATGGTTTCGGCCCGGTCGCAGGGATATAATATGCGATGTGCCACAAAGATGGCGTATTTGGACATGTCAAATTTTTGTGTGATACGATGGTTACCAAGGGCATTAACTGAATCTGGATTTATGTTCTCTGATATGAGAAAATTCGTAAAATATGCAGTTTGAGAATATCTGACACGATTATTCTGAAAATATTTTGTTTATCAGTTTCGTTTAGCATTATTCGTAAAAATATCATTTCTGTCAGTTATCAACAATTTTGACCAATAAGTTATATTTTGAAATGTAAAGGGGAGAAAAAAACCCTCACTGAGCTTTGTGGCTCATTTTGTTAAATTAAATGTTTTCAGGTGACATGACACATGCGGAACAATAGATATTCCGAGGCGAGACCGTTGGTGGTTTAAGTAGCTATTTATGTTTCAGTTTAAGTTGATCTTTATGACTGTGTTGACTAATTACGACATGTAATATTATGTTGGGGAATATTGTAAGACGTTTTGATGCATGTAATATCTTATGTTTGGTAAATTGGAGATATTCGCAGTTTGGGCTATTTTGAGCTAAATAATTTAGTTGGCGTTAGTTTTGTCTCTGATCCGCTCATCGTGGTTGAACCAATAAATTGCAAAATTGACGATTTCAGAACTTACTTTTCAGAAAAAGACAATTTTTATTAAATGGTTAATAATTTATTTTCAATAAATTTTAGCAAGAATACATTTTTTTTTCTGAAATATTTCATATTGACCCCGAGAATTTTAATTCGCTTCCGCAATTATTTCATAACTTAAATTTTTTAAGCGGTTCAAGCCACATGAGTTTCGTTTGAGGCCTTGGTGGCCGGTCTCGACCCTCGGTCTCGAATTTATAAATCGGGGTCCGGGAAAGGGGGTCGTGACACTCATGCTCCATACCCTGCTCCGAATTTACACTTTTATGTTTTGTTTTTTTCAAAACACTTCTATGTTTCAGTATGTTAAAATGAAACATAAAGTTTCAGTATGTTAAAATGAAACATAAAAAAGGAATAAAACAGAAAATATATGTTAAACACAATTTCAAGTAAACATTCATACATTCAAAATAAAATATCCATAAAATTCCAAATAAAACAAAATTTCAAATAAAACATCCATAAAAATTCTAAATAACATACAATTTCAAATTAAACACTATTTTAAATAAACATTCATACAATAATGGTTGCACGAGGGACATATTGGATATTAAAAATAAAGGTTGAGGGTATTTTGGTCACAAATGGAACCCCCTCTTATCCCCTCACCCCCTTATCCGGTGTATACCACCTAGTGGGTGGTATAAGAATCAAGGCAAAAATATGGGGGAAGGATAAGGAGAGGGTATGATTTTCCCTCCTCATCCGCCACCCAAACAAGAGATAAGATAAGGGAGGGGATATCATATCATATCCCCCTCCTTATCCGCTACCCAAACGAGACCCTAATGTGCAATGAGACTAGAACAAATCATTGCCGCTTGTGCAGAAAAATAGTTCAGTATGCAAACCACATCACTGCTAGCCGCAAGGAGTAGAATACTTGAGCAAATAAAGCACAATGATTATTATTTATTACCATGTGATAAGAAGAATGTCATGTAACATTTCACCGAAATCTTACATGAGAACGGTCGCAAATTACTTCTAACACAGACACCATGATATTTTAAACGAGCATTATTCAAAACTAGTAAACCTTGCATCATCCATGTACAATAGTTGGAAAGTCCAAAAACTGAAAACAGTCTGCTCAAATCAAAGCTTCAATATGCACTAAACGCATTCTGCTAATATAACTGGGAAGTCGTAGCAAGTGATGCAGCATATCCTACTGTGCGATATATAATGCATTCACAAAGTCGGAAACCATATACGATGATCAAGAAGCAGACCTTGGAATGAAGGAAAGTGAGGCAGCTGCGACAAAGCCGTTTTAAAGGGACCCAATCAAATAAACGTCAACGTGTTCTAACAACATAGTTCAACACCAATAAAACATAGATCAAACTTCCCCCAACAAAAATGGAGTACCTTACAGCTACAGCAGGAGTGAACCGAAGTTAAAGATCATGCTTAAAAGCCGAAGAGAAGCATAACTCAAAAACTCTATAACCCAGTAAGGAAATATAAGACTGCAGATATCACCTTCCAAGAGAGAACTCGGCAAGCTAGGTATAGTAAGAACTAGGCGGGTTCCCAAATCCAAACTAATTAACTAGGCTTTCAACAACTACCAAAATACTAACATCTGCCTAAGAAATCAGCTCACAGTTGCAAATGGTTCATATACAATATTCCTACTCGCTCCCACCACTAAATAAACGTCACACATTTCTTCCAAGCATTTTGAGAAGATTTGGCTTGGAAACAAAAACCCTGTCAGCATAAAAAGATTAACAAGTCCTCCTTGGATTGTTTTGGTAGACAACTCATCTATTCATACCATGGAAACAGAAAAAGGGCAATTATTTAGTTACAGAGGGAGTAGTAGAAGGTAGCAATGCAAACAATGTTTGAGACCTACCGTTACGGGGTCAGACTAACTCGTCTTCAAACGACAACAGTTATGAATAACATTCAAATCAGTGGAGATAGCTGATCGAGTGAAGAAGATAGCTGGCAAGCCACATGGAGAAACAATTTGGTATATAGATAACCAATTCCAGATAAGTAACTGTAACTCGGCAAGTACAGATAGCATTAACTAGTATTGTCAGGTCAATTCTATTAATGAAGAATAGGCACCTACACAGCACCAGTGGGGATACGCTAAAGGATTATCCTCCAGGCAAAACCGAAATGGATAATCTTTCAGTTAGTAAATCTGGGCTGGAACATACATTTGAAACCAGAAACAATATATACAGATCGGCCCGACGTACAGTTAAAGAACTGAGCATGAAGCAAAGGTCTCAAAAGCATATCTTTCTTAGGTGGTGAACTATCAAATGCATTAAGTAATATTGGGAGCCTGATTTAACAAGAACTTATTTAGAGCAAGCGCTTCTAGGAAAAGCAAGCAGTTAGTAGATTGTACTTAGAAATGACTAACATATTATATTGGTATCACTGACAGTAAACTAACACATCAGTTGGTGACACTAAACCACCACACTATGCCTATCACTAACAAATAGCCCCGATCCACGCCAAATAAGGTCACCACAACCCAATGATCCGTATCGTGGTGACTTCATCTTGTGCAAATCGAAGCTATTTGTCACTGATTGGAATAGCGCGAGAGGTTGTAGTGCATATTGAGGAGGGTTTTGTGTCAAGACTGTCAATGACCCAACACCTTATGCTAGGTACAGTCTTGAGCTACTGATTTAACTCGACATGCTAAACAGGTTATCGAAATGTAGAATCACAATTTCAACAAAAGGATATATACAACACAGTTAAGTTTACAGCACGTCTAGCAAGTTTTATAGAACTTACTTGCAACAACTCAAACATTAAATTACTTCATACTGCTCAGAGCCTCAGAGTCAGAAAGATTCAGAGGCATCTGAAAAAACAACTTATGCTCCTTGGGTATAAGAAGAATCCCTTTGCACGACCAAGTGGGTTTAGAGCCTGCCACTTCAAGAGAGCCAACCAGTAGTTTCATCAAATCTATGGTCTCCTCCACGACTTTTCTCAAGTGTAACCAACACTCTCTATAGTAACCGTCCTTGCACTCGCACCACAACGCCATTTCACCTCTTGACATGTTATAAAATTTCCAAAGTATTTTCATATGAGATTCGAGTTTCTTCAAGTGCTCATCACACGCCGGCATCTGCAAAACAAATACACTCATACTATACATGAAAACGCTCAAAACAAATAACATATTGCATTTGATAACAGACTCGAGGAAAGAACAGCAAACTAAATCAATCTGGCGGCACCTTGGACCATGCTGGTTGGTATTTCAGGTACACATCATAGAGCTCATGGTTGAACCTGAATCTCTTGTTCTGAAGCTACAAACACATACAGTACATGATAAGTCAGTAAAAGAAAGGCAGAGATGGTCCTCTAGACCTGAGCCTCAAACATGTCGCCTTGTAGTGAAACAAATTGGCCATACAGCTGATGATGATGGAGAAGGAAGAAATACCATTTCATATTCCAAATCTCGCCAATTAATCAAATCGTTTGCAACCCCATTCTGACCAGGAGACTGCGGTGTTGCTGCAGGAATAAAGCAAGAGAAATGAGAAATGGCGGGTTTCTCCCAGACAGACAAAACAATAGTGCAATAGCAATTCACTGCTTCAAACGCGATACGTATTAAGCCAACCAGGAATTAAACAAAGTCACGTCGCTGTGCGTACCCTGCTGATTTGCTGGTGGAAGAGTCTCCATAAACAGTTTTATGTCTTTCAACTGTTCCTGGCAAAAATCCTGTGAGAGAAAAGCAAGACCATCTCTGAAATTTGCCAAAAACTCCAAAGAGTCCTCGAGGAAACTGCGCCGTTCGCTGGAGCCCGCGTCCGGAGTTACTGAGCTCTACAAGAGAGCATTTATCAAGATTAACAAAACAAGTAGAAAAGAACAAGACACAACTGCAATCGGCGCAAAGCCGCAAAGATGACAAAATTATCATCACCGCTACCTTCATTCTGTTGACTTCATCCCTCAACAGCTGCTCCAGCTTCAGTGAATACATTTTCCTAGAGTCTACAATCTGTGCAAAAGGCAGAAGACCAGTTAATTAAACCAGAAAGTTGGAACACTTGCCGCTTTCTCAGCCAGCCCAGCCAGTCTGGTTCTGGGACAACATAGTTATGTCGTGACAAATGCAGAAAAATAGCTAGCAGACTACCAACGAAATACAGTTTGATTAACCTGCTCATATATCTCATCTCGCCAATAAGGGAGCTGAATCTCATCTGTCAATTTCTGAGTGCCTGCATGAAAATCAGAAAGAAGTAATTACTAATAGAATCATGGCCATAGTTGTTTGATACGTATCGTGTATCCATATACTAGGATTCTGTGTACCGTGGTGTATCATACCATATCATGTATCGTAACGATACGAACACCATTCTTAAAACAGCTTAAAAACAGATACTGACCCTTATAGTGAAGAATTTATGGATCACAACTAAATGTATTGTGCGTTACGCGATATGTACTGCTCAATAAAACTTTCATTAGCAGTAATGGACGGTATCGTATCATATCGTACGACGTGTATCGAGTATCGCAGGATACTAACAACAGAGCTCATGGCCAACTGAGTATCGCACTACATAGCTAACGGTAACCTAACTGTAAGAATCAAGTGTCACTAGGTATTTTGACGTGGCATTGGGTTATTAGTAAAGAAATAATTGACGATAGTCCCTACTTAAACTGAATATACAATTAGAATACCAAAAGGTAGAAATCTGTACTCAATCCCACTACTATTACAGCAGTATTCCACTAAGATTACGCTGAAAACTGTGTGTCATCTATCATGTTTCCTTTTTTTAATGTATCCCTTCCAAAGAGACCAGAAGAATTGATTTAGAGTCCATGGTTGAGGCACAACGAAAATAGAGAATCTAAAATCTTCACAAAGTGAAAAGAATAAGAAGTTCCCCATCAATCATGTCCACAAACCCGACCATGTTTCAGGTCCCAAACCACATTTTGGGTTCCAGACGTGCTGTGTAATACTCCGACGAGCATCATATCGAGATTGCTTACCAAGAGAATGCTGTGCGGGGATACAAACTTCTTTGATACCCATCACCCGTTTGTAGCATTTTGTGACCGACATGAAATTAATGTCCTCTCTGGAACTTGCCACGAACTTCAAAATTTTCTTAATTGACAAGGCGATCCCACCACCAAAGCCGCCTCTCATCTACAAAAGAGTGGGACAATCAAATTTCAATCAACGCCTCTCATCATAATTGCTGTGATAAGCTTGAAATGTCAATCAAGTTTCAGTGGGATAATCAAGTAGGCGAGTAGTTTGCACCTTCACAAACGATGAACAGTTATGAAGGTATGCTCGATCAAGCAAATGCGAGTACTTCTTCCTAAGGATAAGAATCTGCAAAAGAGTGAAGGAACCATCAAAAATGCAAATTCTGATTCACCCAAACCTTTTTCCATGTGACAAAAGATGTACGCTGTGCCACTGGGATTGCGATTTGATAAGACCCGCATTACGTGCTATTAAAAACTTGCTTTCAGGGAACCTTCTTGCATCTACAGTTCCCAGCTTCTTAGATATACCTCAGAAAGAAGGCGTAACCAGAAATGTAGATAATACACAGCTTTGTCAAATAGAAAGCAGCTAAATATTATGATGAATAGAGGCATGTAATATAACCCAACATAAGTGTAAGCAATCTAGTCTGAATGGAGACTGGCAATATGCCTAAGATGAACAGGATAAGTTACAGCTATTCACGTCATTTTACCCACCAATGCATCTGAAGGCAAAGTAACGCAAGACTGACTGTGTTTCATCATACGTAAATCAACAATGGTCAAAGGTCATAGACTTCATCAGCTAAGTGGAGGGCATAAACGACCACAATGGAATAAGGGCCAAGAAGAGCACCTCTTGATAAGCCTCGTCACGCCAGTTAACCTCGAACAGCCATGCACTGGGAACTGCCTGTGGGTGTGGGTAGTCGGCGTGCACTGCAACAATGCAATGCCATAGTCACGAATACATAGTCTGTCATACTACGTACGCCTAAGAGAAAGTCACTTTAAATTTCAAGTCAGTTAAAATGTTGGAGGAGCTCACCAGGTTGCAGCGCACCCTCAATGCTCTCCCACTCTCGAAGAATTTTTTTGGTCATGACAATTAACCTTTCTTTCTCTGCGGCATCATTCTTCGTTCCTAATTTTTTCATCGAGTTCAGGAGTTCTGTGAAATATCCGTCAAGTTCCTCTAACCTCGCTGCTGACACAGGTACCATCTGGGGGATCAAGATACAAGTAAACAGTCGTCAATTGTAGTTGAAAACGAAATAGAGCAATGTGTACACTTTGTAGGGAAGAAAAGGCACCTCGGAGGAATACAATAGCAGACTCTTTATTCTATCCCTCCCACGAATTATGGCATGTAGGAAATTCTTAGATGTAAGCTGGCAAAAAAAGAACGAAAAGAAATGAGCCGAAAAGACAAAAATAGAGAGATTAGTTTAAACCAGATTTGATAACTAGATTGGCTACCATTTCATAACCTTCTCTGGTGGAGAGGTAGTCGCGGGTCTCATAGTCGTCGTCGTCGTCGTCATCGCTGTATGACTTTGGCTTCTGGGGTCCTGTTTCAGTAAAAAAAGGGAAAAAAAAAAACACGGTACTAAGCAAGCTCAAGGAATAAACAGTATGGATAACATAAGAAGTTTCTTACCATCAAGAACGTGTGTGCTGAGGTCTCCCATTGTTTAGGACTGTAAAATTTATACAAACACGAGAATGAATAAATTATTATCAAACCAGTAACGCAATGTAATTCCTAGAGAAAAATCCCACGATATGTTCACAATAAATCAGACAAGGGTTTCAAACAAAACCGTAACCACAAGGAGAGCCGATTTAAGGTCGACGTGAATCGGGTTTGTGTTTCAATCAGTGCCATGAATAGAGATGTGCCCTAGAGTTCAAAATTGGGGGTGAACGTTGCCAGGGGTAGAATGGTCTTTCTGTTGATAAAACAGAGGGTAGAAAGGGCGAAACAGTAGGCGGAGCGGACTAGCGATCGCGTACACACGTGGAGATTGATGATTGGTCGTGTTCTTCCCTCTTTCTGGAACCATATAAGAACCTTAGTGGAGCAGAATGGGTATCGATCAATTAGGGTGTTGATGACAGACAACCATGGGTTGAGAACTAGGGTTCGAATCATAATAATCAGAGATGAATACCAGCAAAAAAACAGAGATCGAGCGCTTATTAATCAAACTACAAAGAGATTGAAACTTATCTCTTGATTAATCTCCACCGATTGAGTCAGTCCCTCAAACATCGATGGGTATAGACAACAGAATTCCGTTCTCACCCCTCATATTTGCTGTAGGTGACAGTATAGACCATATCCATCCCAGTACTATTTTTTGATTAGTTACATTTAACCCCATCTGATTGGGTATGTCGCAAAAGGCCCCCATGTGGTTCTTTTTTTAACAGTAAGCTTTAATTATCATTCAAACTAAAAACCAGTCACGAACCGTCCGGTTTACGGTCTAAAAGGCCCCCATCTGATTGGAAATGTCGCAAAAGTGCCCGGTCCTGTTAAGTCACTAGACCTGCCATGCACCGAATCGTCAAAACCAGTCACGAACCGTCTTGTTTACGGTCCAACCGAACAAACCGGCAGGTTTTTATTAATTTCGGGAAATTATTGCCACGTATGAGAAATTGATATCTAACTCTAAATAGGTAAGCTACTTTTCCGCTGGGACAACAAACTATTTGTTAATTTGCTTTCACATTTTTACTTTATGTATACATTTTAATATACATTTTAATATACACTTCTTATTACTCACACAGAAACAGTCCTAGATCTTCAAGCCTAAGTGATTTCCCTTACACCTATACAGCTTGTGGTTCCAAACCTATCTAGTTCCAGCTACTAATTGTTGAGCTAACAAGAACCTCTTGTTGTTCACTTGAACAACCAACCACTAGGTTAAGTGAGGTTTTAAGATAATATAGAGATACACAGATGAAGTATAGATGAAGAACACAGTATAAAGATAAGTTGTTGAAGCCAGGAAGTGTTCTTCAGGAATGACTGGATTGATTTGATCTTCATAAGTCTGGATTGAAGCTTGAATGATTGTGTGTTTGAATGAATGATCTCCCACGAATTTTTCACACCTCTCAGAGTATTCTGCAAGCCTCTCTCACTCCCTTCTTCAAACCAGTCTCTTTTATCCACAGCTGCAACTGATTGAGAGATTTTAGGATCTCAGTTCCTACAAATGCTCCTTCTGTTTTCAACTTAAATTCAAACAGCTTCATGTGGATATTCGTTGGAGTTTGTTGAGATTTCTCCTGCACGTTTAAGAACCCTGCAACAGCATAGAAACATTGCAACAACAAAATCCAAACATCTAACAGTACTGAGTGAAACAACCCGGATCTCGGTTCAGGGTTAAAGCGACAATCGATAACCAAAAGTAGATTATTAACTATTAAGTTTACATTTCGGTTAAAGTACGTTACAAAAACTCGATAATAAGTATAATTTAAAACATAAAATTTGTGATCTACTAAGTGATCTAAGTTAGGCTATACTTCTTCGTCTCGTTCCAGCGTTCCCATCCCCCACTTTGATTGACGACATGCGGTTTTAAAATGGCAAAAGCCGACGCAGTTTTGAAGAAATTGATCAGTAAAAATTGAGTAAGTACACACTACAACATGTAAAGCAACGAGTGGCACGGAAGCATGAGTTGAAACAAATCAGAAGATTTAAATAGTAAAACTATCATATTGGAGAATTTGGATCAACTTTAAGTAACCGAGTAACAAAAACCTCTCAATTTAATAACATTGAGAAACCACGAGTAGTTGGTAAAATATCCAGAGTAAACAAGTTCATTTGAACTGATAATGATAGTAGTTCATGAGTAGCCAAGATTTACAATTCATTTCAATCGATTAGGGCATATAAAGAGCCAGAAACAACATTAATAAGTACGACCTCTGTTTCCTCTCTTTCACCTTACTTTCCTAAAACGGAAGTTTCTTCTCTTTCACCTTACTTTCCATTTTTGGTAAGTTTCTCTTTGAAAATGACCACATTACCCTTACCCACATAATAACCTTATCTAATCCCACTACCCCATTCAACCCCCCCCCCCCACCTTCTTCTCACCTCAACTGTCTCTCACCAGCTCTTCTCATTCTCTCTGCAACAATGGCCTCTCAAGCTCCTTCACCGTCCCTCAGTCTCACTATCGGCCAGCCACTCCAATCGCCATTAAATCCATCTCCAATCTCGTCCCAAACAACCTTGCAGGCGATTCTCGGACCCAATCCCCAACAGGGGATATGGATCTGTTGGTGCGACTGGTAAACCGACCAGATCTGGTGGTCCTCTGGGTTCACAGGACGGTGACGACGATGACAATGACAATGTAAGATCTAAGGTTTGCCCCCCTCTTTCTCCATCTCTCTCTCTCTCTCTCTCTCTCTCTCTCTCTCTCTCTCTCTCTCTCTCTCTCTCTCTCTCTCTCTCTCTCTCTCTCTCTCTCTCTCTCTCTCTCTTCTCTCTCTCTCTCTCTCGGCGAGGGCGATAGGACGGCGACGGTGACGAGGATGGAGACATCCGCCGACTCCAGAGAAGACGCCGACACAGGCGACCGGTGTAAACCCTCTCATGTCTTTTTTCCTTCTCAGTTTCCTTCAATCTGTTTTCTCTTCTATCTGCCTTGACTTTTTTTTTGTCCAGAGTATGAGGAGGACGACTGGGAGAACGCCGGAGCCATCGATTTTCGACGAGGAAGATGAAGAAAACCAAAGAAGCAAAGCAGGACGAAGAAAATGAAAAATAGAAGATCTGCAGATTTGTTATTGTTGATGTTGAAATTAACTGTTAATGTTCTTTTTCTTCTTCTTCTTCTCATTTTTTTTTTGTTAAGATCTGTCAATATTTGATCTTCTTAATCTTTTTTTGTATGTCATTGTTCTTGGTTCTGGTCTGGTGGTGCTGGTGCTGGTGGTTGTGAGGTTGATTGTGGGGGAGAGAGAGGAAGGAGTGAGACAGTAATTATATGGGAGTGGTGAGGGTAAAATTGTCAAAAGAACACGTTTCTTAAAAAATGTGCCATTTTTCTCTCACTTGAAAGAAGAGAAACAGAGGTAGTAGTCAATTTTTAATTTCGACTTCAATCAACAGTTTAATTTAGCTGAGGCGTGTCAAGAGCCACCAGCAGGATCGATATAAACAGAGGGATCACGAAATAATCACTAAGGGTTCCTTCTAGGGTCTATCAAACCCTATTTCACCCGAGCGTTAAGGGAGCCCATTCGTCAACCCCTCTCACAACATTAACTAAAAGTAGGGGTGTTCATAAACCGACCGCACCGGCAAAAGCGCACCGCACCAAACCGAACCGTACCTAAACCGACGGTTCAACAATTTTTTTCTTAAAGAACGGGTTTATTATTTTGAAAACCGAACCGGGCATTAACCGAACCGAGACCGAACCGACAAAACCGAAAAAAACCGCACCGCACCGAAAAAAAATTTATACACAAATTTTAGTATTTTGCTTACTACCTCACAGGTTTTGACTCACTCCTCACAGTTAGAGTTTTACACTTTAAGCCGTACAACCACACCATAGTCCTAAATTACTAAATAAAAAATTATTATCTCTCCATATTGAGATCAAAGAGAAGTACGGAACCACTATTTTTTTTTTTTAAATGTTGAGTTTATCTTAGTTTTTTAGATGTATACGGTAAGTAACAAAGATATAAGTAAACCGGTCCTTTTGTGATAGTTAGTTTGATTTGGGTGGAAGTTAGAAATTATTACATGACATTATGGGTACTAAACCGAATGGTTTAACCGGACCGAACCGAAATTTTCGGTGCGGTTTTTTAATTTCTAAATTTCAAACCGAAGTTGTTTCGGTTTCCAAAATATTAAAACCGAACATTTCGGTTTAGTTGTCTCATATCCTCTAAAACCGACCGAACCGGACCGTGAACACCCCTAGCTAAAAGGCCTTAAGTGTCGACACCCCTATACCGTAGTGACCCTTACAAGTATAAGTAGCACTCTATAGCTCTATAAAACCCTTGGCCTCAATAACTTGGTACATTTTGGCTCATAGGGGGCGGAGTTTTGAACATTGACGTTCTATCCAATAATAAGAAGCATTGCTTCAATGGTCTTAACCATAAGAAAATGGAGGATCGCTTGACGCCTCCCATTAATAACAGTACTCTGTACATCGTCCTAATTCTATTAGAGGTATTTTATTTCTTCTCTTTCACGTAACCAGAATCGGAATATCAAAATTTCACAAGTAATTTCCGAGAGTTCTCAAAGGAGATGAATAAATAGTTTAACAACTTTTGAGTGAAAAACATGCATTCTCATACTATTTCATATAACAAACATTCATTTGAAACATCAAACACAAACGCACATTTTGATATGAAAAGGCCGTACATATGTACTTACCTCTGAGCCATGAAAGGCGCAACGCAAAGCTAGCACTACTACAACTCTCGTCCCATATTGGTTACGGGTCTTACGGTAAATGCAGCAACACAATACATACGTCTACTTCGAACGATCCTTAACGTCGGCTGGATATACACAAGTAAAGTATACAACCTATTAGCATATATCCTCTATATGAGGTTTTATGCAAGAATGCAATGAAATGTAGGTAATGCAAGCTAACTGTCCAAAACGTCCCTGATACTCCAAAACTGTCTAGTACCCGGACCCCAAATTATACTCATATTGGCCCAACAACATGCAAGAATGACTCTTAACTCTCCCATATTAACTTAGCATCGAAATCTACAACTTTCAGTAAATTACACTTAGGCCCCTAAAGTTTACTAAAATTACAGAAAGACCCCCCACCATTGATTTGATAACTCCCGATTCAAATACTTCCTTCTTGAGACTTCAATTATCCTTCTAAGTCAGGTTTTTAGTCTCAAAACATTAACTTTGTCCCAAGTAGTTCAAGTGTGAAGTTTTAATTAAATTCACATAGGCCCCCGAAGTTAGTAAAACTGCAAAAAGGCCCCAACTGTTGACTTGGTTAACCCAAACGAGGAATGACAATGAGTACTCCAAATACGCGTACAAGACATGCCGACAAACTCTAATTTACTAAACTAATCTCAATTCAAAGCTTAAGTGAATTACTATTTAACCCCTCCTATACAGTTTAGTCAAACTAGAGTTTACGGAAAGTCAAACTTGGTCAGAATTGATATTTAGACTCAGAATATGAATACGAACAAGTTTCGTGAAGAACGCTAAGGCAAAAAATGTCATTCAAATGGTCAAAACTGAATATCAAAGCGAGCGAAAAATCGTTTCAAGTAGTCA
Source organism: Linanthus parryae (assembly GCA_023055425.1). NCBI lineage: Eukaryota > Viridiplantae > Streptophyta > Magnoliopsida > Ericales > Polemoniaceae > Linanthus > Linanthus parryae. The sequence goes on from JALGPY010000001.1 coordinate 134,241,184, forward strand.
ACTTTGCGGCTGATTTCTGATCAATTGAGAAGGAGTTTTGAGAAACTGGAAATAGGGCTTTGAAGATGACAATTCAAGGATTCCAGAACATATTTGAACTCCTAGAAGCTCTAAGTATTCAAAGAGATATCGCTAGCCAAAGTTGGACAAAAATTCCGATTCAATACTTAGAAAAATTCAAGAAAATTTCATGAGTTCAAACTAGCGACTTTAGGCTCGTTTTGTGAGAAATCCGTTACAACTTTGAACATGACCCAGAGACGATGATTTGAACTATTATATACCAGCTACACATAGGAAAAAGAAACACAAGATTTCATCGAAAATTGAGGGAGTTATGATGGTTTGAAAATGAGTATTTCAATCTAAAACTCCAACACTTGGAAAAAAACTGCTCCGGACAGCTTGTACAACACGAATCGCATCGACTTCAACTCGATTTTCAGATGGGTTAGAGACCGAATTTGACAAAAGTTTAAACACGAAAGTTGTAGCTAATCTGAGGATTCCAGAAAAGTCCAAGATCACTCAAAACGGATTAAAAACGAGGGAGATACAAGCCCACGAACAGGGGCAGTTTTGCATGCCGAAAAATGACGAAAATTGAGAAAATTCGAACCAAATCCAACTCAAAACCTATTCCGGGCAGATTAGGGGTTGCTAGAAGGTTTAATCGAGCCCTAAGGATCATTTTGATGCAATACCCAAAAAAAATGAGTAAGAAATGAGAGCTTACCAAGAATCCGGTGGCTATGGAGGTTTGGCGGCGGATGGGTTCGGCATGCATGGTGGCCGGAGAAAAAATTGTCGAATTGGGGGCCATGCTTGTGCTTTCCGGACTCGCCTCGACACAAGGAACAAGAATATGGTGATTAATTGCGCTGAAATGCAACGAGGAGGGAGAAATCGACGAATAACCAAAACTAGGGTTCTTACCTTCAAATCGGGTTTTCTCTCTCGATTCTCCATGAAATAATAAATTGATTGGGGTATTTTGATCCTTGTATTGACATATACCTCCAGCTATAGCAGCTCTTGAAGAGAAGTGGCGGCGATGGGGGTTTCAACTTGGTGGTGGTGGTGGTTCATTGGTGTTCTTGGTGGTTGGAGGAAAAACAAGGAAGGAAATGAGAGATGAGGGAGAGAGTTTGCTGAAAAATGAAAGGAAGTGAGGGTTGGTGAGGTTTTACTACCTCAAGGGCATGTGGCAAACTTGTCCAAGGGCATTGACATGTAATGCTCATGCACTAGGGGAGAAAATTGAAATTTCTTCAAAGTTAGGGTACAAACTACAATTAGATGTTCTACCTAATTTTAGAGAATTCAACTACCACCCCGAATACTTCTAGTGCTTCAAAATCATTCTAACAACTTCTAAAAATTGAAAATACTCCAAAGTTCCAACTTTAAAGACGTGAAAAAATATTTACAAATTCGCCCCCAAAGTCTTGATATTGCACTAAGAATTCTCTCGAAAATGAGGGGTGTTACACTGAGACTGTTTGGTTATACAGTTTCTGATAAAACTGTTTAATAAACCTAGAACAATAATCTGCATATTCTCTAGAACAAATAAGTCATGAAAAACAAGTTTAAGACACTTAGAAGTGAGTAAATAATCACAATACTAAGAGTCATAACCTGCAAGAAAGAATCAATTAAGTTCTGTAAAAACTGTCAGCAGCTCAAGGCATATCTCAAGGCCTTGGAGCTTTGAACCTGCTTCACAGCATTTCAAAATTAAACTCAGATAACTTTGATTCTTCCTGTTCTGATCATCTGCAATTGTGTTAGATATATAAATAGTACAAACCACAAGTATATACCATAAACCACTTATTTGCATAATTAGATATCCAATTCTGCAACACAAAAATGTTAGAACACATAGCAGGATAAGATAACTCAAGGCTTTGAAGTTAAGTCAATCTCAAGGCCTTGAGATAACTGAAATGCCTTTGCTGCTAATGTCTTAGCCTTTTGTCTTTCATCACTCAAAATAATTAACAGTCAAAGCACATTCAGGGATCTTGACTCAACATTGGGGATTAATCCATACCTTATACCTCGTGTATAGTTGAGGCAGAGTATTGAAAAGTCACAAACATCACTATTAATCAATCTTATGATTACGGATTTCAGTATTTACAATCTATCATATCTTAGATAAAAAATAATTGGCAGAGCGTTGTTTATGTAATCCGTTTCAATGCTCAAAGACTTTTCAAATCTTCGTTTTTTTTAATTGGTGTCTATGTGTATGGGGGATGCTCACTCTTTTTTTTTTTTTTTTTTTTTTTTTTGAGAATAGGGATGCTCACTTTTAAATATTCATTTTTCTTTTGAAATTGGCGTTTATTGTGAAAGAGTTTTCAAATCTTCATCTCTCTCTCTTTTTTTAGGAAATTTTTTTATTACTCAGCCAAAAAACATCCAACTCTATCTTCGTCTCTCTTTTGAAATTGGTGTTTATGTGTGTATTTGTGGGATTGTTTAAAACAAAAATTTCAAATAAATTTTTGTTAATCCCTAAATCCATTTAGATCCATGAATAAAGTCCAAGTATAAGTCCGAGTTCCAAAGTCCAGTGCAAATTTTCAAACAAATCAGTTGTGGGTGTTCCATTTCATCGTAAATCAAACATATGCAACCGCAGTTTCAACAGTCAGTACACTCAGATGTCTTATATTTCCCCTGTTCTTCCATGTTCTTCAAAAAATAATTTGGCCCTAGCGATTTGATCGATAATTTTTTGTGGTATCATAGAGCAAAGTTTACCCTACAACACTATGAAAAGATTACCAGATTCTTGCATCTTTCTGCTAACTATATCGCTGAGTCCAAATAATACCCAAATTATTTTTTGGAGAACCTGAGATAGAGGGATTATGATATTAACTCGTAATTTTGATGCATCATTTTGAGTATAGAGCTAGCCTTCTAGGCAAACACTTCTACGGATTCTAAATAAGTTGCCAGCTTTAAACTATGGACTGCTTCAACCTCTTGCAAGTTGCAATGTTTGTTCAAAATTTATGTGGTCCTCAAACACCATGAAATTTTTGTGTATAGCTGCCGTACCGGCAGGTTAGACCCGTTATAAATGGGCACAAGCATTAATGGGTTTAACCCCCACGACCCATGTAGTATCAATTGTTTAATTGGGCGGGTTAAAATAGGTCGATATTATCCCTAATCCTCTCATTTAGCCTGTCCAATTTATTGAGAAGATTGAAAAAGAATTAATTAGTTTTAAAATTAAAACACACAATTACAACAACAACAACAAAAATAGAAATGGAAATGGCAAAAGGATGACAGTACTTTTCTATGGACAGTCCTCCAAAAACCCATAGACAGCAGCATCGAGAAGTGCAGCATACCTCCTGGTAGGAATCTCGAACTGTTCCTGTAAGCAGTTACAATCTACCCACCTTAAAAGAATCTTCGTCCCCGAAGATGTCATACTATACTTACCTTCATACATGAAATGCAACAAAGTGACTCAGTCTATTTGACTTACTCAGACAAGTACATAAATCGCTCTCATCGGATGTTCTGCTCCCAAATGATGGCTTCCTTAGGTTGGTCCACTAAAAACATCTTAACTGGAAGAAATTTTTCATTCTTACTCTCTGCATGACGGGTTCTATTATGGGTCTATAATACTATCCAGCCTAGACTCGCACCACAATTGGGTCTCGTATATGATTAGTACAAGTAAAAGTCTGGAACAAGATTTTGAAAGTTCATACAAGTTCTCAATTCTAGAAACGACTCAAAAATTTGATAGAATTTATACAAATCTCGAAACTTTTAGACAAATACTTTTATCATGACTGATATGTCGTTTTGCTTGAATCATCCGCGTTAAAAATGTTGTCTTACCTCTATAGGGTTAGATAAACCAATCACCTAACGTGTTCCACGCATACGAGGGAGAAAGAACATTATGTGTCGTCACACATCGTGCCTCTCAAGCACAACTCGCATGTGTTTTAAATGTTCCAACTTAGTCTACACAGCGGGTACAACTTTTAGTACCGTCGTACAAGAGTCGCGCCAGCGGACTGATAAACTAAGTGGTCCATATCACTTGGCATTTGGTAGCTCGACACGCAAACAATTTTCAGAAACATTTTTTTTAAATGCTTTATTGTCAAAACTTTCTAATTTTGCAAAGAACCATGTCAAATTAAGTCGAAATAAAATAAAACAAAGTATTTTCTTAAACGTCGTTGCTCGTAGGTACAAAAATAATAGTTTCGGGGTCTTCTAAGTCAAAACGTCATTACTCTCTCGTCGACAAAGTAACACAGAAGCATAAAGAGTCTTAAATACGCATCACGCAACTATAGTAAACATATTGACATACATAAGCTTGTCACATATGTACTGGGCATGTAAATGGGCAATTCAATTGCATGAATCACATCAATTAGTCGTTAACATTAATCAACAAGTACAGTACAAAACGAGTTAAAAAAAACGTAAGTACCCAAATTCCCCGACGGCTTGTTTACTTTCTTATTGCCAAATTGGGTTATCCTAATCCGTTTTAAATTTTGAAAACGTTTTATCTTTCATATTCTCTACTAATGGTAATAGAAAAGTCACTTTAACCGGAGAACCGAAGCTCTGATACCATCTGAAACGGCCCGAGATCACGGTTCCGGGTTAATGCGACAATCGATAACCAAAAGTAGATTATTAACTATTAAGTTTACATTTCGGTTAAAGTACGTTACAAAAACTCGATAATAAGTACAATTTAAAACATAAAATTTGTGATCTACTAAGTGATCTAAGTTAGGCTATACTTCTTCGTCTCGTTCCAGCGTTCCCATCCCCCACTTTGATTGACGACCTGCGGTTTTAAAATGGCAAAAGCCGACGCAGTTTTGAAAAAATTGATCAGTAAAAACTGAGTAAGTACACACTACAACATGTAAAGCAACGAGTGGCACGGAAGCATGAGTTGAAACAAATCAGAAGATTTAAATAGTAAAACTATCATATTGGAGAATTTGGATCAACTTGAAGTAACCGAGTAACAAAAACCTCTCAATTTAATAACATTGAGAAACCACGAGTAGTTGGTAAAATATCCAGAGTAAACAAGTTCATTTGAACTGATAATGATAGTAGTTCATGAGTAGCCAAGATTTACAATTCATTTCAATCGATTAGGGCATATCAAGAGCCACAAACAACATTAATAAGTAGTCAATTTTTAATTTCGACTTCAATTAACAGTTTAATTTAGCTGAGGCGTGTCAAGAGCCACCAGCAGGATCGATGTTAACAGAGGGATCACGAAATAATCACTAAGGGTTCCTTCTAGGGTCTATCAAACCCTATTTCACCCGAGCGTTAAGGGAGCCCATTCGTCAACCCCGCTCACAACATTAGCTAAAAGGCCTTAAGTGTCGACACCCCTATACCGTAGTGACCCTTACAAGTATAAGTAGCACTCTGTAGCTCTATAAAACCCTTGGCCTCAATAACTTGGTACATTTTGGCTCATCGGAGGCGGAGTTTTGAACATTGACGTTCTATCCAATAATAAGAAGCATTGCTTCAATGGTCTTAACCATAAGAAAATGGAGGATCGCTTGACGCCTCCCATTAATAACAGTACTCTGTACATCGTCCTAATTCTATTAGAGGTATTTTATTTCTTCTCTTTCACATAACCAGAATCGAAATATCAAAATTTCACAAGTAATTCTCTACACTAACCACACGTACTACACAATATGACACAACTACATGTAACCGGCGATGCATAACTGACATGGCTAGAAAAATTGTACACAGACCCCCCCCCCCCCCACAATTAAGCGTTTCGTTGTCCTCAACAAATTTTGAGATCAAGTACGATGTGTCCTCGCTTAAATGTGCAGGCGGTGGATCTACACAATTATGGCTCAAAACGTAGAAACAAGAGAGAGAGTTGAAGGTACCTGGGGTGCCCGGACCTACATGGGCATCGTTGCCGCGAAACTGCAACAAGAAGGGGTCTTGTGGACCGTTGACAGTTTCCGAAAAGGTCTCACCTCGCATCCGGATTCCGATGCGCCTACTCAACATTCTATCACACGCATCAAGAAGGGGAACCCGGAGCGTCCTCTGTACCTGTGTCCCTACACACTGATTGAAAGAATCAAAGCAACTATCTCTCACCCCTCAAAATCATATGGAGAACGAAAAGAAAGAACATATAAATAGCATCCTACTCTACATTGGGTTGCCTCCCAAGCATCGCTTGTAATTTAAGGTCGACGGCTCGACCCGGTTACCTCAACCGAAAAGGAAGGTGGAGATTGCTTTATCCCTCCACTTTTTCTTCTTCCACCATCTCTTTTCATTGAAATTTTTCCCATGAGCACCCATGTGCTCTGAAGATGGTGGATAGTTGTGGAAGCCGACTCCTTTCATTTTGCAATTGATCTTCTTGAGAAACTTCCACCAAGTACCACTGGACTCAAATGAATCTCTGGCCATAAAATCATCCCAGTAATACCTCATATGTGCTAGATGATTTTCACATGACCCATGAAATTCATCCACACCCCCACACTTGCTGACTTCCAACTCCTTGACTATGGCATATGGTTGATCAATAGAATCGCCCATAGAACAAGAGATTGGAAGTTGCTCATCACGTTCTTCCCCATAAGAGTCTCCATAAAGTAATTGTTCCAGCTTATCGCAGACTTGCGTGACTTAGGATATGGATAATTCATCATTAATCAAAGTTGGGGCTTTTACCTCAATAGCACTGAGCACAAGTGTTTCGCCAACTTTATCGTCGGCACACCACAAACTTTCAATGTCGGTGTCTTCCCATTCATGCCAAGGATGTGAGGGCGCCTGCGGTCTTGGCTCGCAATACGGTAGATCTTCCCATCTTGGGCACACAGGTCCACCCCAGTCTGAATCGGAGTATGAGTCTTCATAAATGGCCGAGTCCACCAATGGTTCATGGACACTGCATTCTTTGCTCGGCTCAGGTATCTCTTCTTACACTCGTGGTGGTGATGATGAAGGTTCAATATGAGGCTCACTGTGACGTGGCAAGGGCTCCTCTTGTGGTTCTTGAATACTAGAATCCCCTGCTGTTGATAGTTTTTCTACTCGTTTTTTTATCCTCTTCAACATCTCCCTCACATATTCCCTACCTGTGGCTGAATCCTCTTGTGGTAATTGTGCAGCTATGGACAAAAATTTGGCGCACACTTCGATGTCATTCATAATACTACGTCGTTCTGCCATAATTGCTGATGAGTCTTCCTGGTGCTGATGAAGCTGGGGGGCATGCACTCGACATGAGTCTCTACGTTCGTTCCAAATGCCGCATACGTAGCACCAAATTATGCATGCGTCTTCGTCATCGTGGTTACCCCTGCAGTGGAAACAGTAGGGAGGACCCGAATAACAGTCTTCGCTCCACAAGCTTATATTGTCTCTTGCTTCCTGCGTTCCTTATAAACAAACTCACAAGACACCCGTGAAGCACAGAGATATAGAATAAAATATAATAAAACTAAAACTAACATAAAAGTACTCTAAACTAACTCCTAACAAAATAATCTACCGCTGTCCCCGGCAACGGCGCCAAAAAACTTGACGCGATTCTTTACGCGTATGCGCAAGTGCACGGTCAAGTAATATAGGGGTGGTATTTCAACCCCAAGTTATCGATCCCACGAGGACAGACTTTAGATTATCTAATTAGTTATTTAATTTAGAATACGGTGCAGGAGGAAAGATTTGATTGATTTTAGAAATTTAAATAACAACTAAGCTAAAATTTTTGTATTTTTTCATATTTAAGAGCTAGATATGGAGAAACTAGGCAATCTCTAGATCACCTAGGGCTGTAGACGAATTCCGGATTATTTGAATAACACGTTAATTCTATCCTAATCAAGCCGGGTAATAGGCTATGACAATATCTTGTCGGTCTCATGTCATTTTACGTCTCGGTTAACTACAATCTCCTCTCGGTCTCATGTTGTCTACCGGTCCGTTCTAGCAGGTCATCTACTCGTACGATAACGGGTCCTGTCGGCCCACTGTTTCACGAAACAGCTGAATAATCCTACCGAATCTACCCACACTAAGGCCAATCCTAACACTTCTGCTTTTCGGTCTCGGTGATTCGGGATTGTTATTCACGTCTCATCCTAGCTAGTTAGAATCACTGTCGCGCATTCTCTAGCTAAGTAGTATTTTCGGGTCATGACTCCTTCAAAACTAAGAATTAAGTGTAGCACGTGAACAATTGAATTAGAACGATATTAACTTTAAGCAAGTCAATGATTCAAGAACAAACCCTAGCTTCAATAACAATCAAATCCTACACTAGTCGTGTCAATAGACTAGAATCATCAATTAGATCATGAAACTAACAACTATTCATTGAATCAAAGACATAGGCATGAAACAAAGACTTGAATCCGGGAAATAATTACATAACCCTAGGCTCTCATAGAGATGCCTAGCAATGGAATTTAGCTAATAGTAATCAACCAAACAAATCTTACAAGTTTCTCCATACAAGATTGAGAGAGAAGAAGAAGAAAATCAAAAACCTAGCTCTCCAATGGTGGCTTTTGTGTTCTCTTCGTCCCCGTCTTCTTCCTTCAGCTCTTTAGACTCGAAATATGTGTGTATACTCCCTTAGGATCGTCCCAATACGTTAGAATAGGGCTGGAATCTTTTAACTTTCAAGAAATTACCAAAAGAACCCAAAAAATTGCGTCTGGCCTCTCTGTTCGCAAGCACACCCGACTGTTCGTGCGAACAAAATTTTTGTTCTTATTTTCCAGCAGTCCCTGTTTCACTTCTTTTTACCATCCTAAAATTTTTCTAAGGCATTTTGTTCAGGCGAAAAAAAGTTTGTTCGCACGAACACCCGTGGGAATTTTCTCAGATTTGCATCCTCTTCGTCGGACCATATCTTTCTCGTCCGATCTCCGTTTTAGCTCGTGACCTATCGTTGGAAAGCTCTCTGAGTCTAATTTCATTTTCCACTGGTCTCACTCCAAAAATGAATTGTAGAACTCAAGATACTATCGAAATAGTGGAGATTGGTCACTTTTGCTCTTCTAACTTTGCTTCTCTTGCTTCCTCTGGAGTTTGCTTTGTTTCCGAAGTTCGTTTCATGCCTCCTAGCCATCGTTTAGCATCCGTTCCTGTCAAGACAACATGAAAAACCATACCAAGCGATTATATTTGACAAATAAACATCGAAATATGCATCGAAACGCCCGGATTAACAATAAAGTGCTAGAAACTCAACTTTCTACGTTTTCTCAACATTCATAGTGTAAAACTCATATTTCAACCTGGTAATCATGCAAAACGATATAAAATATGCAAGAAATATAACTCTAATAGAGAGTTATCACCATGATGCTTTGTGTTGGCATAACTCAATCAACTAGCAATATTTGGGACCGCTAGAATTGTTTTCTATTATGTTTTGGAAACTTTCTTAGGTTTCTTTGAGCACAACTCAGGGTCCTAGGTCTGTATAAGTGTCTCAGGTCATGGCTAGACATGTGTGTGGTTTGTAAATCTGTATTCTCTTTCAATAAATACAGGGTTCAGGCCGTGGAGGTAGCTAGCAGATTAGTTAGTGAATCTGTAGCGAACCACATTAAACATTGTCTTGTTCTTGATATTGTTTCATCGTTCTTGCTCGAATACCCCCAAGTTATAGCACTTAGTATATCACGTAAACATCATACAACTTATGTAGGGTTTTGATACAGATTGTACAGCCGAATAACAATAAATAGATTCCATTCAAGACCATCCATGAATCGCAGATCATGCATCATAATGATGGTAAGGGATAAAAGCATTGTGTGCCTTGTTTGTCTGAGTTTATCACTTTACGTAGAATAGCGTCCACGTCTCTATGAGTATCCGCGCCTAGGATTGCTCCAAATCCTTCTCACTCCTTTGTGCTAGCAACGGGAAAAGGAAGAAGAAGAAGAAGAAGAAGAAGAAGAAGAAGAAGAAGAAGAAGATCACACAAAACGAGACACCACAGGGCCGTGTGCCTCACTAGGCCGACGGGCGCAAGGGAGGGGCGGACGGGTAGGTTCGGCCTCCCTTCTCGTCTCTCTCCTTTCTATGTTCTCTCAATAATAATTATGTACTGTTGAGAAAAATAAGTTAGGAGTGCCCTTATATATTTAATAACTCCTTATTAACTACATATTAGCCCCAATACTAATCATGTCCATACACGAATTAGTCCACTTTGCAAATTAGTCCTACTAAATTTTCTTGTGGTTGCGTATTGATCCTTATATTTAATCAGTACTACTAATTAATCCCAAATTCCAGTTTAATCCATAGGGTACGTGACCCCATAGGTTTCTACTTAGTTGGTAGTAACAATTACTAACATAGAGCGTGTCTAGCAACACATCTATGCCACCCAACTAACAGAAATGGTCAGTGATCCCACAAGCCTTGTGACCAGTGTTACCGTACTGTATATCCCTTTGTCTCCATATTCGAATTGGACACGATACATACAAGTCACACTCGTATATCCAATCCATATTGATCATGAGAATAGTCTTATCCATGCAGATAACATCAATATCCTATATTGATTTATCTGATTCTGGCCAGACATTCTATAAGCACTACTTCTCGAGTGGTCGTGGATATTTTCTCCCTTATGTGTGAGAAAAAAATCATCTCTACATCACTACCATCTCTAAGATTGCTTCTTATTGTATCCGATAAACGCCTTTATTGCTACCCAATCACGATGTAGAGTTTGATGACATCAAAAATCAATATTCCACAACTAGAGTATCTAGTGACTTCAAGTCTAAGGACCACAATACAATTGTCACAATGAGAAGCACTTGTGACTTTAACATAATTAATGTAGCCTTCTAATGGTGGGTCAATCCAGTATGCCATTACCCCTAATGCATACTCATATGCTAGACTTGATATCTCCATATCAATCTACCCACATACTAGTCTCAATGCAATACAGCCGTCCTATTAACTGTAGTACTCGACTAAGAATATTTAAGAATATAACATTTATATTCTAGGGGCTTCATTCGTGTTAACATATCTCCATATCGATAACACAATGAATAGTGAATCCATATAAATGTCACAAGAAATAGATTGCCTCTAGGGCATATTTCCAACAACTTGTACAAGAACTTAAGGTAAAGGACCTGAAACTCCAGACACATACACAATAAATACTGCCGTCAGGGGAAGAAAAAAAAGCAGCTACACAACCAGAAAAATGGTAACCTCAAAATGTTGCCTTGTAATGAAACGAGACGGCCATACAACTACATATGAACATGAGAAATTCCAGCTCATATGCCAGATCTCTCCAATTAATCAAGTCATCTCCAACATAAGAGGCTAAGACTGACCAGGCGGCTGTTGTGTTGCTGCCAACGAAACAAAACAACTACATTCACGTTGAAGTAGTGTAGGAATTAAACAAAACCACATAGACATTGTTGTTCGTACACTGCCATGAGTATCTTCAGTAATATTCACCTAGTAGTTTCATACTAGGAGATTGAATTTGTGTACGGATTTCAAAATTGGTCTCTTGCACTTGATATTCTTGTTCTGCTTAATACGAATTCATGTTCCTGGATGGAAAATGGGACCATAGTTGATGAAACAAAATGTAAACCCTAAACCCTAAACTTGACGAATTCGTGTGTCTGGATGACGAATGAGACTTTATGTTGACTAAAAAAGGTTTAACCCCTCCCTAAACTCTATATTTGCACCTCTTACACTCAATTCTTATGATTGGCTATCACCATTTTTCAGAAATGATAAAGAATTTAAGAATCTTAGTTGTGTGTGTATAATGGTTCGGGGGCGCTTGTTGAGGGTAGGCACAAGTACTTTGGTGAATGGATCCACTAGAATGGTGGATGACTATGACCGAAATAAGAAGATTATCTTATGTATAATACGATGACATGTTCTCGCCAACCGTAACTGATTGTGATATACATTTCACCGACTTGCTTGACATTTTTACTACCGGGTGACGATGAATATGTTTGTAACTATAGAAGATATATGTGAAGAGAGACATATACATGCCATTACAAGTGTCCTAGGAGAAAACCAAATTCGTCAAGTATAAGTGCGTCATGAAAAATCCAATTGTGCAGTTTCTACCAAAGTCTACCCCGTAGTATTTTGTTGGATATCAAATTATTGATCAGCATAAAAGTGACAATTATTATATAAGGGATGACTATAACATGATCGACAACGACGACATAGATAACAATCTCGATGAGGGAGTTATGTGCCACTCCAACCTTGAAATGGAGATTGTACCAAGATAGCATGCTATATTCGAGTCCGCTACCGGTGTTGTGGGTAGCCACCAAAGGCAGGATGGTCTTTCTCTCAAAATAGGAATGATGTTTGATCATCCGAATAAGTTGATTAATATTGCTATAGAAGCAGCAAGTAGTCACCGTGGGCAGTAAACCGTTAAGGGGAGATAAGCCTTACGGGGAATACTTAAGTGCAAGAATGAGGATTTCCCATGCTGGTTCTGGGCTTGAAATAAAGCATATGCCTCACACCCACTCAACTAGGCGCGCATCCCTCCGATTTTCTACTCAGAATGCCCAATGCTATGAATATTTGGTGTCCTCTTAACTGGTATAAAAGGAGGCCGCTGCGTTACTTACCGGATAAGAAATTGTATGTCCCTTGTGGTGCTTTGGGTTACCGGTCTAATTGTGGGAGGTGCTTCGACAGCGGCCATGTTTTTACTCTTCGTTTGGCCTGGGCTGGGGTCGTGCGGAGAAACAATCAGAGATTTATCTCATTAACATCAACGTCCGATTCAAGTTCATGAAGGAGAAATAGAGAATTTATGTGTACGATGTCGATGATTCAAGGACCAATCTGACCCCGTCATACGCTGCATTTTACCATTACATGCTGAAATCAAATTTCCGGAAACATAATCCCGATAAAGCAACTATATTCTACATCCCGCTTGCTACTCCGGTAATTCGTATGGGAAAGGAATCGCCGCTTTTGGTTACCTATCTTCGAAGCTTGATTTCCCAAAATGATAATTTTATCAACCATTCACTTGCAACAAACCATTTCTTTATGGTTTGCAACAATGTATATGAAACTGCAGTGTTGATAAAAACCCCAATAACTCTTTTCTGCTCATCTTCGTATGAATCAAATTCATATATGCCACGGAAGGACATCCCTTTTGCTTTCTTTGCCGACATTGGATACTGGAAGAAAAAGATGCTTTGTTAAACCAAAGTAGCAAGAAGATTAAAAATTACACTTTATTGTTCTTCCTGGAGCTCACTCCAACTGTTTCTGTCAGGAATGAAGTGCTGACGATGTGGAATAAGGATCATGAAGTCTCGTTTTAACGCTTCAAACTCGTCGCTCGAACAAAAGAAGAAACTGATGGAACATGCAAAGTTCTTATTGTGTGTGAATGAGTGGCCGTCAAGCTCGTATTATGTATAATATTTTATACTAAGTGGGATAATACCATTTATCGTGTTCGATTATATTGATCTGCCTTTTTACGAATTACTGGACTAGAGAATGTTTGTCGTACTTGTAAAACAAAATGAGCTTGTTAGCCTAAAGAAGAAGTTGCAGAGTTTTCCCCACAAAGACTATGAAATGTTTAACAAGAATGTCCAAATGGTGCAAAAACACTTCCAATGGAGCGATTACCCTATGAAGCACGACTTACTCAATATCCTTATGTACAATGTGCGGTTGCGTGCACGGAAACGTTGATTCCAACAATTTGTCTTCGACCTTCTGGTCCTGATATTCTCGGGTGTTAACTTCTATTGCTTCTTGTTATGTTATTCTCATTCTCAAACTCAGGCATACCATTGGTGTGTGTTAACTTTTTATGGTCTACTCGTCATCATACTCAGGTGAAAATCTCTTATGATGTCTTCATTAGTATTCACGCAGTATGGATCATCATACATGGCAGTCGCAATGCCGACAAACTCGATGGACCTCCTACAAGTGAATATAAATAAGCCCAAATTTGTTTAAATGGTGACAATATACTTATAACAAGATATTACAATGAGTACAAGAAGGGTTTACAATTCTCCAAGTGATGGGTTGCTTCAAACGAGCTCCCATATAGTTATACTACCACATACATGACAATAATTAAAATGATGTCTCATAATAATGTTTATCTAGGATTTTCCACGCACATATATGGAACCTATAGCCTTCACGCTTATTCTGGAACTATTTAGATGGTCAACCATCTAGAGAGTCAACATGTTTATGGAAGTCTCAACTAAGGTCAATCTCCAATGGGTTCATGGACTGCATCTGTAACGACCCAACACCCAGGGTCTTATTTTAGGATAAAATAGTGACAAATACAATCCGGCATGACAATCCAACCAGCACCACCTGCGGCACACCGCGGGTACCAAAACAAAGACTCGTCTGCCAAACCGGTATCGTCTGAGCCACCAGCTCAGGTACCAAATACAATATCGTATTTCAATAAACACTGATTCATTTATTTCATAAAAAATGATAGATGGGTACGTGAATCTGGATTTTAAAAGGGATCTTTATATACAAGTGATGACAAATAAACGATTACAATAATCATAACACATGTCTCTATTAATAAGCTATCTCGGCAATCCTACCGTCATATCCGTCTGTAGTAACCTGCAAGACTGTTAGAGAATGAGCTCGCGCCCAGTAGGTCATTCACCGCCACAGTAAGGTGAAATGGAATAAACAACATAATTATAGCAGGTTTCACGTAATATCACGTATCACAGAATAATCATTTAGCACCCAATAGCATGCGAATCCATAATAACAACAATAAACGAATCGACATATATTTAACACGAAGCACGCTCATAACTGTAAGCGATAATAATATTGTAAAGTGCATAACCCTCTACCTGAATAGTAGCATCTGATAACAACTTCAAAATAATAACAACAGCTCCAAGTATAGAATGATCCCACTACCCATCTCTCTCGCACTTATCAATAACTAACTCGAGCCCTAATGAGAAATAACTATAGCACAAGACCCAATTTATTGAAGTGGGCGACCAATCACATCACGATGTGTCATAGGGACACATGGAAGGTATGCAGGGGTCCTAGGCCTGAGTCGCGACACATGTCTCATGGGTGTCACATGCAAATGCAAGAGGCTATGGCGGTGACACAAAGGGTGGTTATGTGTCAGAAGCATCTGACTTGCACTAGGACAGGTGTCACGCATGTGACAGAAGCTGCCACACGACGACATGCAGCAGGGGCGTGTGTCAAGCATCTAGGAAATGGGCTAAGGTAGTGACACGTGTCACCGTACGTGTCTCCTGGTACACACTGACACCCATACAAGCTATACACACTCTATAATACTTGTCATTATGTACTAATCATGATTTAAGTAAGTTAACTAACACTTAAATGAATGATTAGTACTAATTATTCCCTAAATATTTTTATCATTAATTTAGCAATTAAAGAAGATATTAATACTTTTGATGTATTTCTACACGAGCTTAAGCATTATAGTTTTTCAATTAGGGATGCATCAGAATACAAAATACCGAAATATGAAATTCACTAAAGTACTATAAGCTTCAAAAAATGCGGTCATTACAGCATCGCCATGACTAGGTCAATATGGTCAGGACTTGACCTGTTTGGTCCTCCACACCAGCGTCAGACACAAGATGGGGCAGGTAGGGGTCACGACCCCTCCAATTTTTTTTTTTCCATCGGTACATGTTAACGACTTAAAATTGCATATTTTAGTATGTCGATGAACTCTTCATAACTTGCTAATAGGTGTAACCTATCTATTTTATTCTCTCTTTCTAGACTTATGCTTGTTATTGTAGTTTTGGTTGTTTTTATCTTGTTTTGTAAGCAAATACATGCTTTGGAACACAAGTGGCTAGCTTTGGAGGCTTGAATGATGAATTAAAGAGATTTGCATGGCCTAGAGACATAAAAAGGGCATTAGGAGCGCTTGATTTGAAGACTCAAGAAGCTAATTTGCAAGAAAAGTCAAGGTAAAGGGCCACGAAAAGAAGAATTTAACGAAATGGGGTGCTAAGATGATTTCTAAAGTTAAAAAGGGTTGCAATGTAGAGTTCTTAACGGATTTGGGGTATAGTTGCAATTTTCCAAACGTTTTAAGAGGAACTAGGGGCATTTTTAAAGCCCCCATCAAACTTGAGGGGGCCTAGCTGCAGTTTTAGCGCGGACAACTCGTCACCAGCGAGCTGGTTTCTCTCTCCCCGACACTTCACCAAGAAGACGAAACAGAGCCTCCATTGAAGCTCGACGAAGGCTCATTCCAGCCCCACACCAACCCCAATACTCCACCAAATATAGGGATGGCAATGTGGTTCGATCCGATTTGAAATCCGAGTGATTCGATCCGAATGGATCAAGTCCGAATCTGATCCATTTTAAAATGGATCGAATATGGATACTAAAAATCAAAATCCGATCCGTATCCGGATTCGATCCGAATATATTAGGATATCCGACCCGAAAGGATCCGAACACACATAGCTTTACGAGAATACCCTTATAGTTATAAAAAATATGTTTTTACCTACACGTATATAAACACATTACACAACTAACTACACATTATGTTTTCAGGCCTGAAGAAAATATTTAAACTATGGTCATGGACCATTTTAGTGTTGGTTTGATTGAATTTATAGACAATTCTAGACATTATTGGTGACTTAAACCTTTGAATGGCTTGCTTATATATTTCTTGGTAGATTTACGTTTGTTATGTTGGTAAAATATTTTTTATATATATTTTTACTTTTTAGGCATATTTTTTATTGGTGTGATGACTTTTTTTTACGTATTTTCCTGAATTTGTTGTGTATTTTTTATGAGAAGTAAAAAAAATGCTCAGAATCTGAATCTGGATCCGAATCAAATCCGTTTATGGAGATTTGGATTGTCGGATCGAATACGGATATTTCAAATTAAATCCGGTCCGAATTCGATCCGAATCCGTTTAGGATCCGGTCGGATTTGGATCGAATATGGATCCACTTATTGTGAACGGATTCGGATATGGATATAGGTGGATCCGATCCGAATCCGAGCCATTGTCATCCCTAACCAAATCGCGTCAAATTGGTCCCCAAACCGCTCCCAAGACCGTACTCTACCTAGCCATGCCCTAAAAACGGATCAAGAACTCTTCTAGAAGAAACGCCCAAATTCTAGGGTTCATGAAGAGCGGCTGAAAATCGACGATTCAAGAGAGATGAGATCAGTTGGACGGTTTAGATGAGTTCTTGGAGGTCACAAAACGTAGAAGAGAGTTCTATATAAACACAAGAGAGAAGAAATGTGGGGCTCTCACACTCCATTCGGTTTTACAGTACACAAGCGACGGTTCTGTTTTACCCCTCTCGCTCTCTCTTATTTTTCCCTCTTCTTGGTTGTTCTTGAGATCTCTAAGGATCAAGAACAGAGAAAGAGGGAGATAGGGAGAGAGGAGGTTGTTTCTGGATGATTTTGAGGGCTATTTTTGACGAATTTTGGTCTGTTTCTACTACTGCGTAGTGCTCTGCTTTCCGAGGAGTTTGTTACGACTTCTGCTGCTGTTACAGTACCAAGAACAACAGCAGCAGTGGCTATTGTCTTGATAGTGTTAGTTTCTTGCTCATCTTCTTAGTTTAAATCAAGTAGTTGAGGAGGAATTGGTGATAACTTGTATTGGAATATTAAGCAATGATTATTGAATGTTCATTTCTCTTAATCACTCTTGAATTTCATATAATGTGTAGCTAGTTCATTTGTTTGGGTGATTTGGAACTATCTAGTGCCCTAATTTTCCTATTGATTCAAGTTGAACTTCAAGGATGAATGGGTTGAATTGGGTTCACTTGAATGCTTAGTGACATGTTTGGATTTCTTATGTTAATATATTTGATGCATTGAATAGGTAGATGTGAAAATATGCTTGACGTGTTTTATTTGGAGTTGCATTTGAGTGAGAGGAACTCGTCAATCCTAACTTTGAGAAATTGAGTACTAATTAGGCGATTTGAGTGAAAATTTACGAATCTCATGTGTTGTTTGATCTTTCATGTGGAAACACCTATGTGTGTTTACATATGTTTGATGCTTGAAACACTTGAAATTTGAATCTCATTTGAATAGCCTCTTTAGCGGTTGATTAACATGTTGGGTTTACACACTTCATTTGTCGCGAGTTGGATTGCAATGAGAATCTCTTCTTGAGATACTTGTCTTGTGGATTGACACATGAGATTTGAGAACCGGTCTTTAATATAATAGGAGGATTGGTCACTAGAGAAACCGATGATCCCTAGCCCCTCTCTACTTTGTAGTTTACTTCTTTCTTAGTTATTTACTTTGGAAAAATCACAATTCTCAACTTGCTCCATCACTTGAGTGGTGGATTTGATAGCTTGGCAAGCTCTAAAGCCATTGAGAATTTGTGTCACTTGCTTTAGTTAGTCGTTTTCTACGCGCTATTCTAGTTTAGTAAGTCATTGTCTTACCCTCGTCTCCTTGTGGATTCGAATCCGTACTTACCCGGATATTACTTGAGACGATATCTTATACTTGGAATTTTCGTCGAACAGTACCTCTATATAATTCAAATGTTTCCAGATAAATACTACATTTCGGCCTCCTTCAATTAAATAATTTCAACACATTCCTTCTAAATTTTTTAGAATTAATCATTTTCAACTATAAATTCAATGATTATGTTCACTATCCCATGCACATATTATACAAATCAATATTGTTCTTACGACATGGTTGTTACTGGTTAGAATATTCAAATTGCTCAACTATACATTAACGACTAGTAGCGTAATCTTTTTAAAAAATATTAATTTTGGGCCCGTGCGATACACAGACACGTAACATATTATCGTTAGTTACTTTTATTTGGTGTCACTTATGAATTTTCAACCTCACAAATCGTTACTATTCAATAGCAACTAAGAATAGTGGTAGGAACTAAGAAGTCAAATTGATAACCCTACTTTTATGGCACCAGTTACACCAGAAGATTCGGAGATTGACCATCGCTTATTGGGTTTAAAAATAAACGGGTCGGGTCAAGAATCAAAACCAGATGGATCGGGTTCTAACAACAGCTATCACCGAAGGTCAGTAACGATGCCATGAAGGAATCCCAGTCAAAGGAAGACCCACCCAAAAAAGATAAGAATCTCGCTGCCATTAGAGTGGAGATTAGGAGGGGGAAACAAAAGGAGACGGCTGTGAACCTGGTGACAGCCACTGTGAAACGAAAGGTGATTGAAGATGTAAAGGAGTTTAGCTTCAACATTGCAAGACAAAGTAGGGGGAAAAGAGCTAAGCAAGGCCTTTCGGATACGAAAGATGTAACTGTAGGCGGATGATCATGACACAACTGAGATATCGGCGGTGAGTGCTGAGCACCACCGCTGCCGGTCGCAATGATCGTCCTAGGATGGAACCCGCGAGGTTTGGTTAATCCTTGCACGTTCCGTGCTTTCCGCAAACTTATTGCAAGGGAGCGGCCAAATCTTTTATTTCTAATGGAAACACAGGGGACGGTGTCGGAGATGGAGTGGATTCGCCGCCAGTGTGGTTTTCGTTTTAGTTCTCATGTTAGTTGTCGAGGTAGGGGTCAGCAAGGCGGATTATCACTTATGTGGGATGATTCCTTGTAGGTGGATGTTCTTTCTTCATCTTTTTTCCATTTCACTTATCACTGGGGGTTGTATGATTGCAGGAAGAAGAAATTGGAATCGAATTTCTGTTCAAACAAGCAGCGAATTGCAACTTGCTGTTACTTGTTCGATGAAATGCCAAAATTAAAAATTTAAAGCTCCTGCAGGTAATTTTGTCAAAGGGACGGGGGAATTCAACACTCTCGACAAGTGCTTGAAGAAATGCTCGACTGAAGAGCAGGATTCTGTAACTTTGATCGTGGATCAATTCACAATCCAAGATATCATGTTACTACTCAATTTTATTTACAGCATCAAGTGGTGCCTAACAACTGTTTGAGAAATGTATCAATGGAGTAGAGGGTGAAAAACAATGCCACAACAAGCCTGGGCAGAGTGCCGCTGACAACTTCTCAATTCACAGATGTGAATCAGGCAAAAAAAATAGTAAAGTCTATGAGTTCAACTATTTTAGATGTATAAAAGAAGCTGCTTAAGAATCTCATTGGTTTTAATGAACTGAGGGTGAATGATCACTTGAAGGCTAGTTTATGTACTTTGTCATCTTTGGGGGTAAAAGATGGGGAATTCGGTGCTAGATTCACTGATTTATCAGGTTTGGTGGATTTCATCTGTAAGAAGTTGAATTACCAGGGGGATATAAGGTTTAGAGGACCAAATCCAGGTGGAACTTGCATCACTTTGTTCTTTGGTTCTTGGTTGCAATGACTATGTTATGAGCAAATGTGTGACTCACTTGCCATTGCTCAGGTTGTTTCTATGTGTTACTATTCTCATGGCACCTGAGGAAAAAATGAATTTATGCAAGGATGCAAAGAAGGAAAATATTGAAGTTGTGGGCTATGGGGCACTTCCATCCAACCTGGCTCCTATAACCTTTACCACTATTTTCAACTGGATGTGTTGGTGTAACCATGGGGTAAGTCCTGAAGTTGTAAAATGTCGAATAATTTCTTAGAACAAGAGAAGCAAGGAAGGGGATTCACTGGATTCTACAAGGAGGGAAAGTGTCGAATTCGCAGAAATGAAGTCCGTGCTTGGATGGGGTAGTTGGTGCTGCAACGATTAGACAAGAGAAAGTTATTTAGTTGGGAAGGGAGCTGAGTTTCATTGGCAGTGGAGGTGGTCAAGTGCAGGTCCTGACTCCGTGTTAGTGTTAGATATTGGTGTGATGCATACATACGTAAGTGAAGGTATGTCAACTAAAATTAGCATGCTCTCCTACAGGTCTGA
Source organism: Linanthus parryae (assembly GCA_023055425.1). NCBI lineage: Eukaryota > Viridiplantae > Streptophyta > Magnoliopsida > Ericales > Polemoniaceae > Linanthus > Linanthus parryae. Next base: position 134,262,252 of record JALGPY010000001.1, read on the forward strand.
ATAAAGGTTCTGTAACTTGTTATGATTCTAGATTGATTGCACAAAATGAGATTGTTTCCTTCGAAACTTCACTAAGATGGGTTGGCGAAACAAATTGGAAGTGACACACTCACCTGAAGGGAGGGACACACTGAGGGGTTTTCTATTTGATGTTTGCGGAATAGTTTCTGGGTGGAATGGAAAATGTTTAGGATGAGGAAATCAAGGTTATCAACAACAAAATTGGGCCAGATGACCATGTAATTTGTGAGTTATCTGGTGGTGTGGACTCTATGGTTGCAGCTACCTTTATCCATAAGGTGATTGGAGATAGGCTTCATTATGTTTTTGTTAACAATGATTTGTTGCGGTACAAGGAGCAAGAGCATGTGATGGAGACTTTTGAGAAGGATCTTCTTCTATCAGTGCAGTTTCAGTCGAAGGAGGATATGGTTGAGATCAACAACGGTTACTTAGCTAGGCCTGGAGCAGATTTTCATAAGCAGTGGAGGAAGCTATCAAAGTTGAATGGAGGTGGTAACATTGAGCTAATAAAAGCATGGGGTCGTAACAGAGGCTTATATGGATCAAAATGGCCACTTGTCACTAGATGGACTTTGGTTTAAGGAGCTGGAAGTTATCCGGTTTTGTGGGACAACTTGAAATGTTGAAGAAGATCTCAAAAACATAGCTTGTGGGGTATTTCTTTCATTTCTCCTCAATCAAGCTGGTTACACAAACCCTCCATACAACATCAACTATGGTATGGACAGAAGTGAACCAGTTTCTATTCATGTTCTTGTTTTCAAAAAAATTGTTTGTTGCTTTCCCCAGATCCTTGAGGACAAGGATTTCATAAAGGGATGGTTTGTCATGAAACTAGGGGTTAAATTGAAATTAAGTAATAATTTGGGGTACCTTTTCAATAACGTAATAGTTAGGGGTTGGTTTTGTATTTTCTTAAATTATTGTTCCTTGTTATACACCCGAATTGTATCTGGAGAAATCAATGAATGAATGAATGAAAAATTTCTGAATTCTATCTTCAATCTCTCTGTATCTCTCTTCGATTCTTCTTCTTCGTTCTCTTCCACTGTAATTCGCCGGAATCAACCCCGGAAAGGTCAGGAACTACAGTTCCTGACATTCAGTCGACTGATCTTGACAAAGTCTACTACTACCGGGTAGTCCTTCCAAACAACAAGTCTCACTGCAAGCTATTAAGTCTAATACAGCATCCTATAGTCAAGACTCGAATGAAAAGTTGGAATTGCAATACAAGCGGTTGGGCTAGACCGTTTGGTGCATAGTCCTCAACGGTTCGGTAAACCGAGCTACCTGCTGTGGAAAACGAGGTTGTACCGTGAATCTTGATGTTCGCAACAGTTATCTGATCCAATTTATGATAGAAAGAGCTAATCATTGTTTAACTGGATTTGTAAAAGCGTTTCAAAACGTTTCTGATTCTATTCAACATTGCTAATGCTACATACAAAGAGCTACAACTCATTCAATCCCTTCCGGTGCCAAAAAGTAGTAAACTGATACTACCTCAATTTCTTCTAGAACAACGTGCTTATTTTTTGTCGCTATTCACTGAGTCACTTTGACCCGGTGATTTGATTAGCAAAACGATATAAAATTTGGTAATCTTTGCATTGTCGTGTAAGTATAAGTTTTACTCTACAACACCATGAAAAAATTGTCTGAAAATTATATCACTGTGTTTCTTTTCTTTCTCCCCCTTTCTATTTGGTGTGTTTCCTTTCTTTCTCTCCCTTTCTTTTTCCGGCATGTTTAATGATGAAGAATGACCACTTTGCCCTTACAATTAATACCCCACATTTTATTTCAACATACCCTACCTAGTACCTACCAATTTTCTTCTCCCACATCTCATTATCGCCACTCATTTTCTAGATAAGATTTTTAGATTCGATAGAGAAAGTGAAGGCAGGCGGAGGTTAGGTTTTGCAAGAGAGAGAAAGAGAGAGAGGAAGAGGAAGGAGAAGAGAAGGAGGGGAAGGAGATGGAAGATCTCGAAGGCGGTAACACACCATTGACGATCTCGACGGCGGTAACACACTTTGACGTTCTCGACGGCGATCTTGACGGGGTTGACTCGACGGTGTTGACTAGACCAAGGTATGGATCTTTTCTTTTCACTCCCTTCTTCTTTTGGTGACAAGCCGATCCCGACGGCAGTAACAATTTCATTTTTGATTTAGTATCCGAAGGCGCTGGTGGTGGCAATGGTGGTGAGGCGCTGTTGGTGCTTCAAGATTTGGAGGCAGTTGTGGATCCTTCTTCTTCTGTGTTTGTTTGATTTCGGTTTGGATTTGAATTATAAAGTAGGTTTGTTTGATTTCAATCTATATTTGTTTGATTTCTGTTTGGATCTGAAATATAAAATGAGTGGTTCTACTGGTGGTGGTCGTGGTGGTGTGGTGGTGTTTGTTGTTACCAACTAGATCGACTGATAGTGGTCGTGGTGGTGTGGTGGTGTTTGTTGTTATCAACTAGAGAGAGAGAGTGAGGAGGAGAGAGACATAAGAGAGAAGAGGACAGAGAAAGAATTGTTGTGCAATGATAAGGGTAAGATAGTCAAAGACACATTTTTCTTAATTCCCGAGCTTTCTCCCGGATCTAAAATTAAGGGAACAGAGTTGTATTGTTTTGCTATCTAAGTTACCAGAGTCAGAGTGACTCAGTTACTAGTTGACTAAACATAAGAAACAAAGCTAGTACATAGTAGTACCAGAAAGTGGCTACTTCTCTGTACATTCACGGCATGATTGTGATTCTAATGCGTCTTTCCCTCCAACACTTAGAGGGTTCAAAACGTCTATATCGGGCCTCGTTTGGGTAGCGGATAAGATACAGCGGATATGGCTTATGCTGGGATACGAGGTAGGATATGTATGCTGTCAGATAAGGCCTGATATGATATGCTAGCTTACTATGTTTGGGTGCTGTAGGATATGAGGCAGGATAAGAAGCAGGATATGAATCACCATGTTTGGGTGGTTCATGATAGGAAGCATGATATGTTCCAAATGACTATAATACTCTCACTGCGGTGATTTTATATAAAACTACTTGAATTGTAAATTGATGCCTAAATTGTATGAAATATTTGTAAACACCATTATCTTGGCAGATAATGCTCTTTTTCGCTTGAAAAAACTTATATAAATGATTGTTGTCATATAATGGAGTAACTTAATATAATTAATATTTTACCTCGATGCCAACACCGGCATTTAAATAAGAAGCGACAATAATATTACGTGTTTGAAATAGAGTTGAAATTGTCGTTACGAAATACTTAAATTAAATGTGAATACATCATTACGCCTTAATTACAATGTCGACGCGCATGCCAGACTCTGAAATGGTATGGTGCGGACTTCAAGTTTCAGTATACCCCGTCTGGAAAAAAAAAATTACACTCATGCTCCATACCCCTGCTCCGAATTTACACTTTTATGTTTTGTTTTTTTCAAAACACTTCTATGTTTCAGTATGTTAAAATGAAACATAAAGTTTCAGTATGTTAAAATGAAACATAAAAAAGGAATAAAACAGAAAATATATGTTAAACACAATTTCAAGTAAACATTCATACATTCAAAATAAAATATCCATAAAATTCCAAATAAAACAAAATTTCAAATAAAACATCCATAAAAATTCTAAATAACATACAATTTCAAATTAAACACAATTTTAAATAAACATTCATACAATAATGGTTGCACGGGGGACATATTGGATATTAAAAATAAAGGTTGAGGGTATTTTGGTCACAAATGGAACCCCCTCTTATCCCCTCACCCCCTTATCCGGTGTATAATCAAGGCAAAAATATGGGGGAAGGATAAGGAGAGGGTATGATTTTCCCTCCTCATCCGCCACCCAAACAAGAGATAAGATCAGGGAGGGGATATCATATCATATCCCCCTCCTTATCCGCTACCCAAACGAGACCCTAATGTGCAATGAGACTAGAACAAATCCTTGCCGCTTGTGCAGAAAAATAGTTCAGTATGCAAACCACATCACTGCTAGCCGCTAGGAGTAGAATACTTGAGCAAATAAAGCACAATGATTATTATTTATTACCATGTGATAAGAAGAATGTCATGTAACATTTCACCGAAAAACGGTCGCAAATTACTTCTAACACAGACACCATGATATTTTAAACGAGCATTATTCAAAATTAGTAAACCTTGCATCATCCATGTACAATAGTTGGAAAGTCCAAAAACTGAAAACAGTCTGCTCAAATCAAAGCTTCAATATGCACTAAACGCATTCTGCTAATATAACTGGGAAGTCGTAGCAAGTGATGCAGCATATCCTACTGTGCGATATATAATGCATTCACAAAGTCGGAAACCATATACGATGATCAAGAAGCAGACCTTGGAATGAAGGAAAGTGAGGCAGCTGCGACAAAGCCGTTTTAAAGGGACCCAATCAAATAAACGTCAACGTGTTCTAACAACATAGTTCAACACCAATAAAACATAGATCAAACTTCCCCCAACAAAAATGGAGTACCTTACAGCTACAGCAGGAGTGAACCGAAGTTAAAGATCATGCTTAAAAGCCGAAGAGAAGCATAACTCAAAAACTCTATAACCCAGTAAGGACATATAAGACTGCAGATATCACCTTCCAAGAGAGAACTCGGCAAGCTAGGTATAGTAAGAACTAGGCGGGTTCCAAAATCCAAACTAATTAACTAGGCTTTCAACAACTACCAAAATACTAACATCTGCCTAAGAAATCAGCTCACAGTTGCAAATGGTTCATATACAATATTCCTACTCGCTCCCACCACTAAATAAACGTCACACATTTCTTCCAAGCATTTTGAGAAGATTTGGCTTGGAAACAAAAACCCTGTCAGCATAAAAAGATTAACAAGTCCTCCTTGGATTGTTTTGGTAGACAACTCATCTATTCATACCATGGAAACAGAAAAAGGGCAATTATTTAGTTACAGAGGGAGTAGTAGAAGGTAGCAATGCAAACAATGTTTGAGACTACCGTTACGGGGTCAGACTAACTCGTCTTCAAACGACAACAGTTATGAATAACATTCAAATCAGTGGAGATAGCTGATCGAGTTAAGAAGATAGCTGGCAAGCCAGATAACAAGAAGTTACTCAGAAATTTAAAATTCAACAGAAGAAAATAGCCACATGGAGAAACAATTTGGTATATAGATAACCAATTCCAGATAAGTAACTGTAACTCGGCAAGTACAGATAGCATTAACTAGTATTGTCAGGTCAATTCTATTAATGAAGAATAGGCACCTACACAGCACCAGTGGGGATACTCTAAAGGATTATCCTCCAGGCAAAACCGAAATGGATAATCTTTCAGTTAGTAAATCTGGGCTGGAACATACATTTGAAACCAGAAACAATATATACAGATCGGCCCGACGTACAGTTAAAGAACTGAGCATGAAGCAAAGGTCTCAAAAGCATATCTTTCTTAGGTGGTGAACTATCAAATTAGTAGATTGTACTTAGAAATGACTAACATATTATATTGGTATCACTGACAGTAAACTAACACATCAGTTGGTGACACTAAACCACCACACTATGCCTATCACTAACAAATAGCCCCGATCCACGCCAAATAAGGTCACCACAACCCAATGATCCGTATCGTGGTGACTTCATCTTGTGCAAATCGGGGCTATTTGTCACTGATTGGAATAGCGCGAGAGGTTGTAGTGCATATTGAGGAGGGTTTTGTATCAAGACTGTCAATGACCCAACACCTTATGCTAGGTACAGTCTTGAGCTACTGATTTAACTCGACATGCTAAACAGGTTATCGAAATGTAGAATCACAATTTCAACAAAAGGATATATACAACACAGTTAAGTTTACAGCACGTCTAGCAAGTTTTATAGAACTTACTTGCAACAACTCAAACATTAAATTACTTCATACTGCTCAGAGCCTCAGAGTCAGAGGGATTCAGAGGCATCTGAAAAAACAACTTATGCTCCTTGGGTATAAGAAGAATCCCTTTGCACGACCAAGTGGGTTTAGAGCCTGCCACATCAAGAGAGCCAACCAGTAGTTTCATCAAATCTATGGTCTCCTCCACGACTTTTCTCAAGTGTAACCAACACTCTCTATAGTAACCGTCCTTGCACTCGCACCACAATGCCATTTCACCTCTTGACATGTTATAAAATTTCCAAAGTATTTTCATATGAGATTCGAGTTTCTTCAAGTGCTCATCACACGCCGGCATCTGCAAAACAAATACACTCATACTATACATGAAAACGCTCAAAACAAATAACATATTGCATTTGATAACAGACTCGAGGAAAGAACAGCAAACTAAATCAATCTGGCGGCACCTTGGACCATGCTGGTTGGTATTTCAGGTACACATCATAGAGCTCATGGTTGAACCTGAATCTCTTGTTCTGAAGCTACAAACACATACAGTACATGATAAGTCAGTAAAAGAAAGGCAGAGATGGTCCTCTAGACCTGAGCCTCAAACATGTCGCCTTGTAGTGAAACAAATTGGCCATACAGCTGATGATGATGGAGAAGGAAGAAATACCATTTCATATTCCAAATCTCGCCAATTAATCAAATCGTTTGCAACCCCATTCTGACCAGGAGACTGCGGTGTTGCTGCAGGAATAAAGCAAGAGAAATGAGAAATGGCGGGTTTCTCCCAGACAGACAAAACAATAGTGCAATAGCAATTCACTGCTTCAAACGCGATACGTATTAAGCCAACCAGGAATTAAACAAAGTCACGTCGCTGTGCGTACCCTGCTGATTTGCTGGTGGAAGAGTCTCCATAAACAGTTTTATGTCTTTCAACTGTTCCTGGCAAAAATCCTGTGAGAGAAAAGCAAGACCATCTCTGAAATTTGCCAAAAACTCCAAAGAGTCCTCGAGGAAACTGCGCCGTTCGCTGGAGCCCGCGTCCGGAGTTACTGAGCTCTACAAGAGAGCATTTATCAAGATTAACAAAACAAGTAGAAAAGAACAAGACACAACTGCAATCGGCGCAAAGCCGCAAAGATGACAAAATTATCATCACCGCTACCTTCATTCTGTTGACTTCATCCCTCAACAGCTGCTCCAGCTTCAGTGAATACATTTTCCTAGAGTCTACAATCTGTGCAAAAGGCAGAAGACCAGTTAATTAAACCAGAAAGTTGGAACACTTGCCGCTTTCTCAGCCAGCCCAGCCAGTCTGGTTCTGGGACAACATAGTTATGTCGTGACAAATGCAGAAAAATAGCTAGCAGACTACCAACGAAATACAGTTTGATTAACCTGCTCATATATCTCATCTCGCCAATAAGGGAGCTGAATCTCATCTGTCAATTTCTGAGTGCCTGCATGAAAATCAGAAAGAAGTAATTACTAATAGAATCATGGCCATAGTTGTTTGATACGTATCGTGTATCCATATACTAGGATTCTGTGTACCGTGGTGTATCATACCATATCATGTATCGTAACGATACGAACACCATTCTTAAAACAGCTTAAAAACAGATACTGACCCTTATAGTGAAGAATTTATGGATCACAACTAAATGTATTGTGCGTTACGCGATATGTACTGCTCAATAAAACTTTCATTAGCAGTAATGGACGGTATCGTATCATATCGTACGACGTGTATCGAGTATCGCAGGATACTAACAACAGAGCTCATGGCCAACTGAGTATCGCACTACATAGCTAACGGTAACCTAACTGTAAGAATCAAGTGTCACTAGGTATTTTGACGTGGCATTGGGTTATTAGTAAAGAAATAATTGACGATAGTCCCTACTTAAACTGAATATACAATTAGAATACCAAAAGGTAGAAATCTGTACTCAATCCCACTACTATTACAGCAGTATTCCACTAAGATTACGCTGAAAACTGTGTGTCATCTATCATGTTTCCTTTTTTTAATGTATCCCTTCCAAAGAGACCAGAAGAATTGATTTAGAGTCCATGGTTGAGGCACAACGAAAATAGAGAATCTAAAATCTTCACAAAGTGAAAAGAATAAGAAGTTCCCCATCAATCATGTCCACAAACCCGACCATGTTTCAGGTCCCAAACCACATTTTGGGTTCCAGACGTGCTGTGTAATACTCCGACGAGCATCATATCGAGATTGCTTACCAAGAGAATGCTGTGCGGGGATACAAACTTCTTTGATACCCATCACCCGTTTGTAGCATTTTGTGACCGACATGAAATTAATGTCCTCTCTGGAACTTGCCACGAACTTCAAAATTTTCTTAATTGACAAGGCGATCCCACCACCAAAGCCGCCTCTCATCTACAAAAGAGTGGGACAATCAAATTTCAATCAACGCCTCTCATCATAATTGCTGTGATAAGCTTGAAATGTCAATCAAGTTTCAGTGGGATAATCAAGTAGGCGAGTAGTTTGCACCTTCACAAACGATGAACAGTTATGAAGGTATGCTCGATCAAGCAAATGCGAGTACTTCTTCCTAAGGATAAGAATCTGCAAAAGAGTGAAGGAACCATCAAAAATGCAAATTCTGATTCACCCAAACCTTTTTCCATGTGACAAAAGATGTACGCTGTGCCACTGGGATTGCGATTTGATAAGACCCGCATTACGTGCTATTAAAAACTTGCTTTCAGGGAACCTTCTTGCATCTACAGTTCCCAGCTTCTTAGATATACCTCAGAAAGAAGGCGTAACCAGAAATGTAGATAATACACAGCTTTGTCAAATAGAAAGCAGCTAAATATTATGATGAATAGAGGCATGTAATATAACCCAACATAAGTGTAAGCAATCTATTCTGAATGGAGACTGGCAATATGCCTAAGATTAACAGGATAAATTACAGCTATTCACGTCATTTTACCCACCAATGCATCTGAAGGCAAAGTAACGCAAGACTGACTGTGTTTCATCATACGTAAATCGTCAATGGTCAAAGGTCATAGACTTCATCAGCTAAGTGGAGGGCATAAACGACCACAATGGAATTAGGGCCAAGAAGAGCACCTCTTGATAAGCCTCGTCACGCCAGTTGACCTCGAACAGCCATGCACTGGGAACTGCCTGTGGGTGTGGGTAGTCGGCGTGCACTGCAACAATGCAATGCCACAGTCACGAATACATAATCTGTCATACTGCGTACGCCTAAGAGAAAGTCACTTTCAATTTCAAGTCAGTTGAAATGTTGAAGGAGCTCACCAGGTTGCAGCGCACCCTCAATGCTCTCCCACTCTCGAAGAATTTTTTTGGTCATGACAATTAACCTTTCTTTCTCTGCGGCATCATTCTTGGTTCCCAATTTTTTCATCGAGTTCAGGAGTTCTGTGAAATATCCGTCAAGTTCCTCTTACTTCGCTGCTGACACAGGTACCATCTGGGGGATCAAGATACAAGTAAACAGTCATCAATTGTAGTTGAAAACGAAATAGAGCAATGTGTACACTTTGGAGGGAAGAAAAGGCACCTCGGAGGAATACAATAGCAGACTCTTTATTCTATCCCTCCCACGAATTATGGCATGTAGGAAATTCTTAGATGTAAGCTGGCAAAAAAAGAACGAAAAGAAATGAGCCGAAAAGACAAAAATAGAGAGATTAGTTTAAACCAGATTTGATAACTAGATTGGCTACCATTTCATAACCTTCTCTGGTGGAGAGGTAGTCGCGGGTCTCATAGTCGTCGTCGTCGTCGTCATCGCTGTATGACTTTGGCTTCTGGGGTCCTGTTTCAGTAAAAAAAGGGAAAAAAAAAAAAAACGGTACTAAGCAAGCTCAAGGAATAAACAGTATGGATAACATAAGAAGTTTCTTACCATCAAGAACGTGTGTGCTGAGGTCTCCCATTGTTTAGGACTGTAAAATTTATACAAACACGAGAATGAATAAAATTATTATGAAACCACGATATGTTCACAATAAATCAGACAAGGGTTTCAATTATAGATCCAAACAAAACCGTAACCACAAGGAGAGCCGATTTAAGGTCGACGTGAATCGGGTTTGTGTTTCAATCAGTGCCATGAATAGAGATGTGCCCTAGAGTTCAAAATTGCCAGGGGTAGAATGGTCTTTCTGTTGATAAAACAGAGGGTAGAAAGGGCAAAGCAGTAGGCGGAGCGGGCTAGCGATCGCGTACACACGTGGAGATTGATGATTGGTCGTGTTCTTCCCTCTTTCTGGAACCATATAAGAACCTTAGTGGAGCAGACAACCATGGGTTGAGAATTAGGGTTCGAATCATAATAATCAGAGATGAATACCAGCAAAAAAACAGAGATCGAGCGCTTATTAATCAAACTACAAAGAGATTGAAACTTACCTCTTGATTAATCTCCACCGATTGAGTCAGTCCCTCAAACATCGATGGGTATAGACAACAGAATTCCGTTCTCACCCCTCATATTTGCTGTAGGTGACAGTATAGACCATATCCATCCCAGTACTATTTTTTGATTACTTACATTTAACCCCATCTGATTGGGTATGTCGCAAAAGGCCCCCATGTGGTTCTTTTTTTAACAGTAAGCTTTAATTATCATTCAAACTAAAAACCAGTCACGAACCGTCCGGTTTACGGTCTAAAAGGCCCCCATCTGATTGGAAATGTCGCAAAAGTGCCCGGTCCTGTTATCGTCAAAACCAGTCACGAACCGTCTTGTTTACGGTCCAACCGAACAAACCGGCAGGTGTTTATTAATTTCGGGAAATTATTGCCACGTATGAGAAATTGATATCTAACTCTAAATAGGTAAGCTACTTTTCCGCTGGGACAACAAACTATTTGTTAATTTGCTTTCACATTTTAATATACATTTGAAACCTGTATATTTAATGCTTGTTGGTGAATGTAATTTGTTTTGTTTGTATATTTGCTAAATTTTAAAGAAAGCTATTTATAAATCATTGCAATTCTAAATAAACTTCAAATAGTGAGGTAAAAATACAGTTGTATTAACATTTATCCAGACCCACTACAGGGTTACATATGGGGTGAAAGTGTGTAATGTAGACTAAATACATGACATAAATACTCTAGAAGGGTGGGGGGTTAAATAGAGTATGGAAACTTTTTGCAAAACTTAAAGTTTAACAGGAAAGCTTTGTGTGAAACTCAAATTTCAAGGCCTTGAGATTTTGTAAACTGTCTGAAACTCACTAAGGCAAAAGTGTAAGCTTCAAGGCCTTGAGCTGTGAACAATTTTGAACAGCTTATAAACCCTAGTTTGATTTGAGTTGTGTGCAGCAAATAATAATCAAACAGAAAAGTAAAAAACACAAAGTAATATACAGAGTTCAGTCCCAATGGACCTAATCTCTGCCTGAGGGATCTAATCCCTCCAGGATTGGGCAAACACTTCTTATTACTCACACAGAAACAGTCCTAGATCTTCAAGCCTAAGTGATTTCCCTTACACCTATACAGCTTGTGGTTCCAAACCTATCTAGTTCCAGCTACTAACTGTTGAGCTAACAAGAACCTCTTGTTGTTCACTTGAACAACCAACCACTAGGTTAAGTGAGGTTTTAAGATAATATAGAGATACACAGATGAAGTATAGATGAAGAACACAGTATAAAGATAAGTTGTTGAAGCCAGGAAGTGTTCTTCAGGAATGACTGGATTGATTTGATCTTCAGAAGTCTGGATTGAAGCTTGAATGATTGTGTGTTTGAATGAATGATCTCCCACGAATTTTTCACACCTCTCAGAGTATTCTGCAAGCCTCTCTCACTCCCTTCTTCAAACCAGTCTCTTTTATCCACAGCTGCAACTGATTGAGAGGTTTTAGGATCTCAGTTCCTACAAATGCTCCTTCTGTTTTCAACTTAAATTCAAACTGCTTCATGTGGATATTCGTTGGAGTTTGTTGAGATTTCTCCTGCACGTTTAAGAACCCTGCAACAGCATAGAAACATTGCAACAACAAAATCCAAACATCTAACAGTACTGAGTGAAACAACCCGGATCTCGGTTCAGGGTTAAAGCGACAATCGATAACCAAAAGTAGATTATTAACTATTAAGTTTACATTTCGGTTAAAGTACGTTACAAAAACTCGATAATAAGTACAATTTAAAACATAAAATTTGTGATCTACTAAGTGATCTAAGTTAGGCTATACTTCTTCGTCTCGTTCCAGCGTTCCCATCCCCCACTTTGATTGACGACCTGCGGTTTTAAAATGACAAAAGCCGACGCAGTTTTGAAGAAATTGATCAGTAAAAACTGAGTAAGTACACACTACAACATGTAAAGCAACGAGTGGCACGGAAGCATGAGTTGAAACAAATCAGAAGATTTAAATAGTAAAACTATCATATTGGAGAATTTGGATCAACTTGAAGTAACCGAGTAACAAAAACCTCTCAATTTAATAACATTGAGAAACCACGAGTAGTTGGTAAAATATCCAGAGTAAACAAGTTCATTTGAACTGATAATGATAGTAGTTCATGAGTAGCCAAGATTTACAATTCATTTCAATCGATTAGGGCATATCAAGAGCCACAAACAACATTAATAAGTACTACCTCTGTTTCCTCTCTTTCACCTTACTTTCCTAAAACGGAAGTTTCTTCTCTTTCACCTTACTTTCCATTTTTGGTAAGTTTCTCTTTGAAAATGACCACATTACCCTTACCCACATAATAACCTTATCTAATCCCACTACCCCATTCAACCCCCCCCCACCCACTTCTCACCTCAACTGTCTCTCACCAGCTCTTCTCATTCTCTCTGCAACAATGGCCTCTCAAGCTCCTTCACCGTCCCTCAGTCTCACTATCGGCCAGCCACTCCAATCGCCATTAAATCCATCTCCAATCTCGTCCCAAACAACCTTGCAGGCGATTCTCGGACCCAATCCCCAACAGGGGATATGGATCTGTTGGTGCGACTGGTAAACCGACCAGATCTGGTGGTCCTCTGGGTTCACAGGACGGCGACGACGATGACAATGTAAGATATAAGGTTTGCCCCCCTCTTTCTCCATCTCTCTCTCTCTCTCTCTCTCTCTCTCTCTCTCTCTCTCTCTCTCTCTCTCTCTCTCTCTCTCTCTCGGCGATGGCGATAGGACGGCGACGGTGACGAGGATGGAGACATCCGCCGACTCCAGAGAAGACGCCGACACAGGCGACCGGTGTAAACCCTCTCATGTCATTTTTCCTTCTCAGTTTCCTTCAATCTGTTTTCTCTTCTATCTGCCTTGACTTTTTTATTTCCAGAGTATGAGGAGGACGACTGGGAGAACGCCGGAGCCATCGATTTCCGACGAGGAAGATGAAGAAAACCGAAGAAGCAAAGTAGGACGAAGAAAATGAAAAATAGAAGATCTGCAGATTTGTTATTGTTGATGTTGAAATTAACTGTTAATGTTCTTTTTCTTCTTCTTCTCATTTTTTTTGGTTAAGATCTGTCAATATTTGATCTTCTTAATCTTTTTTTGTATGTCATTGTTCTTGGTTCTGGTCTGGTGGTGCTGGTGCTGGTGGTTGTGAGGTTGATTGTGGGGGAGAGAGAGGAAGGAGTGAGACAGTAATTATATGGGAGTGGTGAGGGTAAAATTGTCAAAAGCACACGTTTCTTAAAAAGTGTGCCATTTTTCTCTCACTTGAAAGAAGAGAAACAGAGGTAGTAGTCAATTTTTAATTTCGACTTCAATCAACAGTTTAATTTAGCTGAGGCGTGTCAAGAGCCACCAGCAGGATCGATGTAAACAGAGGGATCACGAAATAATCACTAAGGGTTCCTTCTAGGGTCTATCAAACCCTATTTCACCCGAGCGTTAAGGGAGCCCATTCGTCAACCCCGCTCACAACATTAGCTAAAAGTAGGGGTGTTCATAAACCGAGCGCACCGGCAAAACCGCACCGCACCAAACCGAACCGTACCTAAACCGACGGTTCAACAATTTTTTTCTTAAAGAACGGGTTTATTATTTTGAAAACCGAACCGGGCATTAACCGAATCGAGACCGAACCGACAAAACCGAAAAAAACCGCACCGCACCGAAAAAAAATTTATACACAAATTTTAGTATTTTGCTTACTACCTCACAGGTTTTGACTCACTCCTCACAGTTAGAGTTTTACACTATAAGCCGTACAACCACACCATAGTCCTAATTTACTAAATAAAAAATTATTATCTCTCCATATTGAGATCAAAGAGAAGTACGGAACCACTATTATTTTTTAAATGTTGAGTTTATCTTAGTTTTTTAGATGTATACGGTAAGTAACAAAGATATAAGTAAACCGGTCCTTTTGTGATAGTTAGTTTGATTTGGGTGGAAGTTAGAAATTATTACATGACATTATGGGTACTAAACCGAATGGTTTAACCGGACCAAACCGAAATTTTCGGTGCGGTTTTTTAATTTCTAAATTTCAAACCGAATTTGTTTCGGTTTCCAAAATATTAAAACCGAACATTTCGGTTTAGGTGTCTCATATCCTCTAAAACCGACCGAACCGGACCGTGAACACCCCTAGCTAAAAGGCCTTAAGTGTCCACACCCCTATACCGTAGTGACCCTTACAAGTATAAGTAGCACTCTATAGCTCTATAAAACCCTTGGCCTCAATAACTTGGTACATTTTGGCTCATCGGGGGCGGAGTTTTGAACATTGACGTTCTATCCAATAATAACAAGCATTGCTTCAATGGTCTTAACCATAAGAAAATGGAGGATCGCTTGACGCCTCCCATTAATAACAGTACTTTGTACATCGTCCTAATTCTATTAGAGGTATTTTATTTCTTCTCTTTCACATAACCAGAATCGGAATATCAAAATTTCACAAGTAATTTCCGAGAGTTCTCAAAGGAGATGAATAAATAGTTTAACAACTTTTGAGTGGAAAACATGCATTCTCATACTATTTCATATAACAAACATTCATTTGAAACATCAAACACAAACGCACATTTTGATATGAAAAGGCCGTACATATGTACTTACCTCTGAGCCATGAAAGGCGCAACGCAAAGCTAGCACTACTACAACTCTCGTCCCATATTGGTTACGGGTCTTACGGTAAATGCAGCAACACAATACATACGTCTACTTCGAACGATCCTTAACGTCGGCTGGATATACACAAGTAAAGTATACAACCTATTAGCATATATCCTCTATATGAGGTTTTATGCAAGAATGCAATGAAATGTAGGTTATGCAAGCTAACTGTCCAAAACGTCCCTGATAATCCAAAACTGTCTAGTGCCCCGACCCCAAATTATACTCATATTGGCCCAACAACATGCAAGAATGACTCTTAACTCTCCCATATTAACTTAGCATCGAAATCTACAACTTTCAGTAAATTACACTTAGGCCCCTAAAGTTTACTAAAATTACAGAAAGACCCCCCACCATTGATTTGATAACTCCCGATTCAAATACTTCCTTCTTGAGACTTCAATTATCCTTCTAAGTCAGGTTTTTAGTCTCAAAACATTAACTTTGTCTCAAGTAGTTCAAGTGTGAAGTTTTAATTAAATTCACATAGGCCCCCGAAGTTAGTAAAACTGCAAAAAGGCCCCAACTGTTGACTTGGTTAACCCAAACGAGGAATGACAACGAGTACTCCAAATACGCGTACAAGACATGCCGACAAACTCTAATTTACTAAACTAATCTCAATTCAAAGCTTAAGTGAATTACTATTTAACCCCTCTATACAGTTTAGTCAAACTAGAGTTTACGGAAAGTCAAACTTTGTCAGAATTGATATTTTGACTCAGAATATGAATACGAACAAGTTTCGTGAAGAACGTTAAGGCAAAAAAATGTCATTCAAATGGTCAAAACTGAATATCAAAGAGAGCGAAAAATCGTTTCAAGTAGTCAACTTTGCGGCTGATTTCTGATCAATTGAGAAGGAGTTTTGAGAAACTGGAAATAGGGCTTTGAAGATGACAATTCAAGGATTCCAGAACATATTTGAACTCCTAGAAGCTCTAAGTATTCAAAGAGATATCGCTAGCCAAAGTTGGACAAAAATTCCGATACAATACTTAGAAAAATTCAAGAAAATTTCATGAGTTCAAACTAGCGACTTTAGGATCGTTTTGTGAGAAATCCGTTACAACTTTGAACATGACCCAGAGACGATGATTTGAACTATTATATACAAGCTACACATAGGAAAAAGAAACACAAGATTTCATCGAAAATTGAGGGAGTTATGATGGTTTGAAAATGAGTATTTCAATCTAAAACTCCAACACTTCGAAAAAAAACTGCTCCGGACAGCTTGTACAACACGAATCGCAGCGACTTCAACTCGATTTTCAGATGGGTTAGAGACCGAATTTAACAAAAGTTAAAACACGAAAGTTGTAGATAATTGTCTGAGGATTCCAGAAAGTCCAAGATCACTCAAAACGGATTAAAAACGAGGGAGATACAAGCCCACGAACAGGGGCAGTTTTGCATGCCGAAAAATGACGAAAATTGAGAAAATTCGAACCAAATCCAACTCAAAACCTATTCCGGGCAGATTAGGGGTTGCTAGAAGGTTTAATCGAGCCCTAAGGATCATTTTGATGCAATACCCAAAAAAAATGTGTAAGAAATGAGAGCTTACCAAGAATCTGGTGGCTATGGAGATTTGGCGGCGGATGGGTTCGGCATGCATGGTGGCCGGAGAAAAAATTGTCGAATTGGGGGCCATGCTTGTGCTTTCCGGACTCGCCTCGACACAAGGAACAAGAATATGGTGATTAATTGCGCTGAAATGCAACGAGGAGGGAGAAATCGACGAATAACCAAAACTAGGGTTCTTACCTTCAAATCGGGTTTTCTCTCTCGATTCTCCATGAAATAATAAATTGATTGGGGTATTTTGATCCTTGGATTGACATATACCTCCAGCTATAGCAGCTGAAGAGAAGTGGCGGCGATGGGGGTTTCAACTTGGTAGTGGTGGTGGTTCATTGGTGTTCTTGGTGGTTGGAGGAAAAACAAGGAAGGAAATGAGAGATGAGGGAGAGAGTTTGCTGAAAAATGAAAGGAAGTGAGGGTTGGTGAGGTTTTACTACCTCAAGGGCATGTGGCAAACTTGTCCAAGGGCATTGACATGTAATGCTCATGCACTAGGGGAGAAAATTGAAATTTCTTCAAAGTTAGGGTACAAACTACAATTAGATGTTCAACCTAATTTTAGAGAATTCAACTACCACCCCGAATACTTCTAGTGCTTCAAAATCATTCTAACAACTTCTAAAAATTGAAAATACTCCAAAGTTCCAACTTTAAAGACGTGAAAAAATATTTACAAATTCGCCCCCAAAGTCTTGATATTGCACTAAGAATTCTCTCGAAAATGAGGGGTGTTACACTGAGACTGTTTGGTTATACAGTTTCTGATAAAACTGTTTAATAAACCTAGAACAATAATCTGCATATTCTCTAGAACAAATAAGTCATGAAAAACAAGTTTAAGACACTTAGAAGTGAGTAAATAATCACAATACTAAGAGTCATAACCTGCAAGAAAGAATCAATTAAGTTCTGTAAAAACTGTCAGCAGCTCAAGGCATATCTCAAGGCCTTGGAGCTTTGAACCTGCTTCACAGCATTTCAAAATTAAACTCTGATAACTTTGATTCTTCCTGTTCTGATCATCTGCAATTGTGTTAGATATATAAATAGTACAAACCACAAGTATATACCATAAACCACTGATTTGCATAATTAGATATCCAATTATGCAACACAAAAATCTTAGAACACATAGCAGGATAAGATAACTCAAGGCTTTGAAGTTAAGTCAATCTCAAGGCCTTGAGATAACTGAAATGCCTTTGCTGCTAATGTCTTAGCCTTTTGTCTTTCATCACTCAAAACAATTAACAGTCAAAGCACATTCAGGGATCTTGACTCAACATTGGGGATTAATCCATACCTTATACCTCGTGTATAGTTGAGGCAGAGTATTGAAAAGTCACAAACATCACTATTAATCAATCTTATGATTACGGATTTCAAAATTTTACAATCTATCATATCTTAGATAAAAAATAATTGGCAGAGCGTTGTTTATGTAATCCGTTTCAATGCTCAAAGACTTTTCAAATCTTCGTTTTTTTTTAATTGGTGTCTATGTGTATGGGGGATGCTCACTCTTTTTTTTTTTTTTTTTTTTTTTGAGAATAGGGATGCTCACTTTTAAATATACATTTTTCTTTTGAAATTGGCGTTTATTGTGCAAGAGTTTTCAAATCTTCATCTCTCTCTCTCTTTTTTTAGGAAATTTTTTTATTACTCAGCCAAAAAACATCCAACTCTATCTTCGTCTCTCTTTTGAAATTGGTGTTTATGTGTGTATTTGTGGGATTGTTTAAAACAAAAATTTCAAATAAATTTTTGTTAATCCCTAAATCCATTTAGATCCATGAATAAAGTCCAAGTATAAGTCCGAGTTCCAAAGTCCAGTGCAAATTTTCAAACAAATCAGTTGTGGGTGTTCCATTTCATCGTAAATCAAACAAATGCAACCGCAGTTTCAACAGTCAGTACACTCAGATGTCTTATATTTCCCCTGTTCTTCCATGTTCTTCAAAAAATAATTTGGCCCTAGCGATTTGATTGATAATTTTTTGTGGTATCATAGAGCAAAGTTTACCCTACAACACTATGAAAAGATTACCAGATTCTTGCATCTTTCTGCTAACTATATCGCTGAGTCCAAATAATACCCAAATTATTTTTTGGAGAACCTGAGATAGAGGGATTATGATATTAACTCGTAATTTTGATGCATCATTTTGAGTATAGAGCTAGCCTTCTAGGCAAACACTTCTACGGATTCTAAATAAGTTGCCAGCTTTAAACTATGGACTGCTTCAGCCTCTTGCAAGTTGCAATGTTTGTTCAAAATTTATGTGGTCCTCAGACACCATGAAATTTTTGTGTATAGCTGCCGTACCGGCAGGTTAGGCCCGTTATAAATGGGCACAAGCATTAATGGGTTTAACCCCCACGACCCATGTAGTATCAATTGTTTAATTGGGCGGGTTAAAATAGGTCGATATTATCCCTAATCCGCTCATTTAGCATGTCCAATTTATTGAGAAGATTGAAAAATAATTAATTAGTTTTAAAATTAAAACACACAGTTACAACAACAACAAAAATAGAAATGGAAATGGCAAAAGGATGACAGTACTTTTCTATGGACAGTCCTCCAAAAACCCATAGAAAGCAGCATCGAGAAGTGCAGCATACCTCCTGGTAGGAATCTCGAACTGTTCCTGTAAGCAGTTACAATCTACCCACCTTAAAAGAATCTTCGTCCCCGAAGATCTCATACTATACTTACCCTCATACATGAAATGCAACAAAGTGACTCAGTCTATTTGACTTACTCAGACAAGTACATAAATCGCTCTCATCGGATGTTCTGCTCCCAAATGATGGCTTCCTTAGGTTGGTCCACTAAAAACATCTTAACTGGAAGAAATTTCTCATTCTTACTCTCCGCATGACGGGTTCTATTATGGGTCTATACTACTATCCAGCCTAGACTCGCACCACAATTGGGTCTCGTATATGATTAGTACAAGTAAAAGTCCGGAACAAGATTTTGAAAGTTCAATAACAACATACAAGTTCTCAATTCTAGAAACGACTCAAAAATTTGATAGAATTTATACAAATCTCGAAACTTTTAGACAAATACTTTTATCAAGACTGATATGTCGTTTTGCTTGAATCATCTGCGTTAAAAATGTTGTCTTACCTCTATAGGGTTAGATAAACCAATCACCTAACGTGTTCCACGCATACGAGGGAGAAAGAACATTATGTGTCGTCACACATCGTGCCTCACAAGCACAACTCGCATGTGTTTTAAATGTTCCAACTTAGTCTACACAGCGGGTACAACTTTTAGTACCGTCGTACTAAGAGTCGCGCCAGCGGACTGATAAACTAAGTGGTCCATATCACTTGGCATTTGGTAGCTCGACACGCAAACAATTTTCAGAAACATTTTTTTTTAAATGCTTTATTGTCAAAACTTTCTAATTTTGAAAAGAACCATGTCAAATTAAGTCGAAATAAAATAAAACAAAGTATTTTCTTAAACGTCGTTGCTCGTAGGTACAAAAATAATAGTTTCGGGGTCTTCTAAGTCAAAACGTCATTACTCTCTCGTCGACAAAGTAACACAGAAGCATAAAGAGTCTTAAATACGCATCACGCAACTATAGTAAACATATTGACATACATAAGCTTGTCACATATGTACTGGGCATGTAAATGGGCAAGTCAATTGCATGAATCACATCAACTAGTCGTTAACATTAATCAACAAGTACAGTACAAAACGAGTTAAAAAAAAACGTAAGTACCCAAATTCCCCGACGGCTTGTATACTTTCTTATTGCCAAATTGGGTTATCCTAATCCGTTTTAAATTTTGAAAACGTTTTATCTTTCATATTCTCTACTAATGGTAATCGAAAAGTCACTTTAACCAGATAACCGAAGCTCTGATACCATCTGAAACGGCCCGAGATCACGGTTCCGGGTTAACGCGACAATCGATAACCAAAAGTAGATTATTAACTATTAAGTTTACATTTCGGTTAAAGTACGTTACAAAAACTCGATAATAAGTACAATTTAAAACATAAAATTTGTGATCTACTAAGTGATCTAAGTTAGGTTATACTTCTTCGTCTCGTTCCAGCGTTCCCATCCCCCACTTTGATTGACGACCTGCGGTTTTAAAATGGCAAAAGCCGACGCAGTTTTGAAGAAATTGATCAGTAAAAACTGAGTAAGTACACACTACAACATGTAAAGCAACGAGTGGCACGGAAGCATGAGTTGAAACAAATCAGAAGATTTAAATAGTAAAACTATCATATTGGAGAATTTGGATCAACTTGAAGTAACCGAGTAACAAAAACCTCTCAATTTAATAACATTGAGAAACCACGAGTAGTTGGTAAAATATCCAGAGTAAACAAGTTCATTTGAACTGATAATGATAGTAGTTCATGAGTAGCCAAGATTTACAATTCATTTCAATCGATTAGGGCATATCAAGAGCCACAAACAACATTAATAAGTAGTCAATTTTTAATTTCGACTTCAATCAACAGTTTAATTTAGCTGAGGCGTGTCAAGAGCCACCAGCAGGATCGATGTAAACAGAGGGATCACGAAATAATCACTAAGGGTTCCTTCTAGGGTCTATCAAACCCTATTTCACCCGAGCGTTAAGGGAGCCCATTCGTCAACCCCGCTCACAACATTAGCTAAAAGGCCTTAAGTGTCGACACCCCTATACCGTAGTGACCCTTACAAGTATAAGTAGCACTCTGTAGCTGTATAAAACCCTTGGCCTCAATAACTTGGTACATTTTGGCTCATCGGGGGCGGAGTTTTGAACATTGACGTTCTATCCAATAATAAGAACCATTGCTTCAATGGTCTTAACCATAAGAAAATGGAGGATCGCTTGACGCCTCCCATTAATAACAGTACTCTGTACATCGTCCTAATTCTATTAGAGGTATTTTATTTCTTCTCTTTCACATAACCAGAATCGAAATATCAAAATTTCACAAGTAATTCTCTACACTAACCACACGTACTACACAATACGACACAACTACATGTAACCGGCGATGCATAACTGACATGGCTAGAAAAATTGTACACAGACCCCCCCCCCCCCACAATTAAGCGTTTCGTTGTCCTCAACAAATTTAGAGATCAAGTACGATGTGTCCTCGCTTAAATGTGCAGGCGGTGGATCTACACAATTATGGCTCAAAACGTAGAAACAAGAGAGAGAGTTGAAGGTACCTGGGGTGCCTGGACCTACATGGGCATCGTTGCCGCGAAACTGCAACAAGAAGGGGTCTTGTGGACCGTTGACAGTTTTCGAAAAAGTCTCACCTCGCATCCGGATTCCGATGCGCCTACTCAACATTCTATCACACGCATCAAGAAGGGGAACCCGGAGCGTCCTCTGTACCTGTGTCCCTACACACTGATTGAAAGAATCAAAGCAACTATCTCTCACCCCTCAAAATCATATGGAGAACGAAAAGAAAGAACATAAATAAATAGCATACTACTCTACATTGGGTTGCCTCCCAAGCATCGCTTGTAATTTAAGGTCGACGGCTCAACCCGGTTACCTCAACCGAAAAGGAAGGTGGAGATTGCTTTATCCCTCCACTTTTTCTTCTTCCACCATCTCTTTTCATTGAAATTTTTCCCATGAGCACCCATGCGCTCTGAAGATGGTGGATAGTTGTGGAAGCTGACTCCTTTCATTTTCCAATTGATCTTCTTGAGAAACTTCCACCAAGTACCACTGGACTCAAATGAATCTCTGGCCATAAAATCATCCCAGTAATACCTCATATGTGCTAGATGCTCTTCACATGACCCATGAAATTCATCCACACCCCCACACTTGCTGACTTCCAACTCCTTGACTATGGCATATGGTTGATCAATAGAATCGCCCATAGAACAAGAGATTGGAAGTTTCTCATCACGTTCTTCCCCATAAGAATCTCCATAAAGTAATTGTTCCAGCTTATCGCAGACTTGCGTGACTTAGGATATGGAGAATTCATCATTAATCAAAGTTGGGGCTTTTACCTCAATAGCACTGAGCACAAGTGTTTCACCAGCTTTATCATCGGCACACCACAAACTTTCAATGTCGGTGTCTTCCCATTCATGCCAAGGATGTGAGGGCGCCTGCGGTCTTGGCTCGCAATACGGTAGATCTTCCCATCTTGGGCACACAGGTCCACCCCAGTCTGAATCAGAGTATGAGTCTTCATAAATGGCCGAGTCCACCAATGGTTCATGGACACTGCATTCTTTGCTCGGCTCAGGTATCACTTCTTACACTCTTGGTGGTGATGATGAAGGTTCAATATGAGGCTCACTGTCACGTGGCAAGGGCTCCTCTTGTGGTTCTTGAATACTAGAATCCCCTGCTGTTGATAGTTTTTCTACTCGTTTTTTTGTCCTCTTCAACATCTCCCTCACATATTCCCTACCTGTGGCTGAATCCTCTTGTGGTAATTGTGCAGCTATGGACAAAAATTTGGCGCACACTTCGATGTCATTCATAATACTACGCCGTTCTGCCATAATTGCTGATGAGTCTTCCTGGTGCTGATGAAGCTGGGGGGCATGTACTCGACATGAGTCTCTACGTTCGTTCCAAATGCCGCATACGTAGCACCAAATTATGCATGCGTCTTCGTCATCGTGGTTACCCCTGCAGTGGAAACAGTAGGGAGGACCCGAATAACAGTCTTCGCTCCACAAGCTTATATTGTCTCTTGCTTCCTGCGTTCCTTAGAAACAAACTCACAAGACACCCGTGAAGCACAGAGATATAGAATAAAAAATAATAAAACTAAAACTAACATAAAATTACTCTAAACTAACTCCTAACAAAATAATCTACCGCTGTCCCCGGCAACGGCGCCAAAAAACTTGACGCGATTCTTTACGCGTATGCGCAAGTGCACGATCAAGTAATATATGGGTGGTATTTCAACCCCGAGTTATCGATCCCACGAGGACAGACTTTAGATTATCTAATTAGTTATTTAATTTAGAATACGGTGCAGGAGGAAAGATTTGATTGATTTTAGAAATTTAAATAACAACTAAGCTAATATTTTTGTATTTTTTCATATTTAAGAGCTAGATATGGAGAAACTAGGCAATCTCTAGATCACCTAGGGCTGTAGACGAATTCCGAATTATTTGAATAACACGTTAATTCTATCCTAATCAAGCCGGGTAATAGGCTATGACAATATCTTGTCGGTCTCATGTCATTTTACGTCTCGGTTAACTACAATCTCCTCTCGGTCTCATGTTGTCTACCGCTCCGTTCTAGCAGGTCATCTACTCGTACGATAACGGGTCCTGTCGGCCCACTGTTTCACGAAACAGCTGAATAATCCTACCGAATCTACCCACACTAAGGCCAATCCTAACACTTCTGCTTTTCGGTCTCGGTGATTCGGGATTGTTATTCACGTCTCATCCTAGCTAGTTAGAATCACTGTCGCGCATTCTCTAGCTAAGTAGTATTTTCGGGTCATGACTCCTTCAAAACTAAGAATTAAGTGTAGCACGTGAACAATTGAATTAGAACGATATTAACTTTAAGCAAGTCAATGATTCAAGAACAAACCCTAGCTTCAATAACAATCAAATCCTACACTAGTCGTGTCAATAGACTAGAATCATCAATTAGATCATGAAACTAACAACTATTCATTGAATCAAAGACATAGGCATGAAACAAAGACTTGAATCCGGGAAATAATCCATCTACATAACCCTAGGCTCTCATAGAGATGCCTAGCAATGGAATTTAGCTAATAGTAATCAACCAAACAAATCTTACAAGTTTCTCCATACAAGATTGAGAGAGAAGAAGAAGAAAATCAAAAACCTAGCTCTCCAATGGTGGCTTTTGTGTTCTCTTCGTCCCCGTCTTCTTCCTTCGGCTCTTTAGACTCCAAATATGTGTGTATACTCCCTTAGGATCGTCCCAATACGTTAGAATAGGGCTGGAATCTTTTAACTTTCAAGAAATTACCAAAAGAACCCAAAAAATTGCGTCTGGCCTCTCTGTTCGCAAGCACACCCGACTGTTCGTGCGAACAAAATTTTTGTTCTTATTTTCCAGCAGTCCCTTTTTCACTTCTTTTTGCCATCCTAAAATTTTTCTAAGGCATTTTGTTCAGGCGAACAAAAGTTTGTTCGCACGAACACCTGTGGGAATTTTCTCAGATTTGCATCCTCTTCGTCGGACCATATCTTTCTCGTTCGATCTCCGTTTTAGCTCGTGACCTATCGTTGGAAAGCTCTCTGAGTCTAATTTCATTTGCCACTGGTCTCACTCCAAAAATGAATTGTAGAACTCAATATACTATCGAAATAGTGGAGATTGGTCACTTTTGCTCTTCTAACTTTGCTTCTCTTGCTTCCTCTGGAGTTTGCTTTGTTTCCGAAGTTCGTTTCATGCCTCCTAGCCATCGTTTAGCATCCGTTCCTGTCAAGACAACATAAAAAAACCATACCAAGTGATTATATTTGACAAATAACATCGAAATATGCATCGAAACGCCCGGATTAACAATAAAGTGCTAGAAACTCAACTTTCTACGTTTTCTCAACATTCATAGTGTAAAACTCATATTTCAACCTGGTAATCATGCAAAACGATATAAAATATGCAAGAAATATAACTATAATAGAGAGTTATCACCATGATGCTTTGTGTTGGCATAACTCAATCAACTAGCAATATTTAGGACCGCTAGAATTGTTTTCTATTATGTTTTGGAAACTTTCTTAGGTTTCTTTGAGCACAACTCAGGGTCCTAGGTCTGTATAAGTGTCTCAGGTCATGGCTAGACATGTGTGTGGTATGTAAATATGTATTCTCTTTCAATAAATACAGGGTTCAGGCCGTGGAGGTAGCTAGCAGATTAGTTAGTGAATCCGTAGCGAACCACATTAAACATTGTCTTGTTCTTGATATTGTTTCATCGTTCTTGTTCGAATACCCCCAAGTTATAGCACTTAGTATATCACGTAAACATCATACAACTTATGTAGGGTTTTGATACAGATCGTACAGCCGAATAACAATAAATAGATTCCATTCAAGACCATCCATGAATCGCAGATCATGCATCATAATGATGGTAAGGGATAAAAGCATTGTGTGCCTTGTTTGTCTGAGTTTATCACTTTACGTAGAATAGCGTCCACGTCTCTATGAGTATCCGCGCCTAGGATTGCTCCAACTCCTTCTCACGCCTTTGTGCTAGCAACGGGAAAAGGAAGAAGAATAAGAAGAAGAAGATCACACAAAACGAGACACCACAGGGCCGTGTGCCTCACTAGGCCGACGGGCGCAAGGGAGGGGCGGACGGGTAGGTTCGGCCTCCCTTCTCGTCTCTCTCCTTTCTATGTTTTCTCAATAATAATTATGTACTGTTGAGAAAAATAAGTTAGGAGTGCCCTTATATATTTAATAACTCCTTATTAACTACATATTAGCCCCAATACTAATCATGTCCATACACGAATTAGTCCACTTTGCAAATTAGTCCAACTAAATTTTCTTGTGGTTGCGTATTAATCCTTATATTTAATCAGTACTACTAATTAATCCCAAATTCCAGTTTAATCCATAGGGTACGTGACCCCATAGGTTTCTACTTTGTTTGTAGTAACAATTACTAACATAGAGCGGTGTCTAGCAACACATCTATGCCACCCAACTAACAGAAATGGTCAGTGATCCCACAAGCCTTGTGACCAGTGTTACCGTGTATATCCCTTTGTCTCCATATCCGAATTGGACACGATACATACAAGTCACACTCGTATATCCAATCCATATTGATCATGAGAATAGTCTTATCCATGCAGATAACATCAATATCCTATATTGATTTATCTGATTCTGGCCAGACATTCTATAAGCACTACTTCTCGAGTGGTCGTGGATATTTTCTCCCTTATGTGTGAGGGACAAATCATCTCTACATCACTACCATCTCTAAGATTGCTTCTTATTGTATCCGATAAACGCCTTTATTGCTACCCAGTCACGATGTAGAGTTTGATGACATCAAAAATCAATATTCCACAACTAGAGTATCTAGTGACTTCAAGTCTAAGGACCACAATACAATTGTCACAATGAGAAGCACTTGTGACTTTAACATAATTAATGTAGCCTTCTAATGGTGGGTCAATCCAGTATGCCATTACCCCTAATGCATACTCATATGCTAGACTTGATATCTCCATATCAATCTACCCACATACTAGTCTCAATGCAATACAGCCGTCCTATTAACTGTAGTACTCGACTAAGAATATTTAAGAATATAACATTTATATTCTAGGGGCTTCATTCGTGTTAACATATCTCCATATCGATAACACAATGAATAGTGAATCTATATAAATGTCACAAGAAATAGATTGCCTCTAGGGCATATTTCCAACAACTTGTACAAGAACTTAAGGTAAAGGACCTGAAACTCCAGACACATACACAATAAATACTGCCGTCAGGGGAAGAAAAAAAAGCAGCTACACAACCAGAAAAATGGTAACCTCAAAATGTTGCCTTGTAATGAAACGAGACGGCCATACAACTACATAGGAACATGAGAAATTCCAGCTCATATGCCAGATCTCTCCAATTAATCAAGTCATCTCCAACATAAGAGGCTAAGACTGACCAGGCGGCTGCTGTGTTGCTGCCAACGAAACAAGACAACTACATTCACGTTGAAGTAGTGTAGGAATTAAACAAAACCACATAGACATTGTTGTTCGTACACTGCCATGAGTATCTTCAGTAATATTCACCTAGTAGTTTCATACTAGGAGATTGAATTTGTGTACGGATTTCAAAATTGGTCTCTTGCACTTGATATTCTTGTTCTGCTTAATACGAATTCATGTTCCTGGATGGAAAATGGGACCATAGTTGATGAAACAAAATGTAAACCCTAAACTTGACGAATTCATGTGTCTGGATGACGAATGAGACTTTATGTTGACTAAAAAAGGTTTAACCCCTCCCTAAACTCTATATTTGCACCTCTTACACTCAATTCTTATGATTGGCTATCACCATTTTTCAGAAATGATAAAGAATTTAAGAATTTTAGTTGTGTGTGTATAATGGTTCGGGGGCGCTTGTTGAAGGTAGGCACAAGTACTTTGGTGAATGGATCCACTAGAATGGTGGATGACTATGACCGAAATAAGAAGATTATATTATGTATAATACGGTGACATGTTCTCGCCAACCGTAACTGATTGTGATATACATTTCACCGACTTGCTTGACATTTTTACTACCGGGTGACGATGAATATGTTTGTAACTATAGAAGATATATGTGAAGAGAGACATATACATGCCATTACAAGTGTCCTAGGAGAAAACCAAATTCGTCAAGTATAAGTGCGTCATGAAAAATCCAATTGTGCAGTTTCTACCAAAGTCTACCCCGTAGTATTTTGTTGGATATCAAATTATTGATCAGCATAAAAGCGACAATCATTATATAAGGGATGACTATAACATGATCGACAACGACGACATAGATAACAATCTCGATGAGGGAGTTATGTGCCACTCCAACCTTGAAATGGAGACTGTACCAAGATAGCATGCTATATTCGAGTCCGCTACCGGTGTTGTGGGTAGCCACCAAAGGCAGGATGGTCTTTCTCTCAAAATAGGAATGATGTTTGATCATCCGAATAAGTTGATTAATATTGCTATAGAAGCAGCAAGTAGTCACCGTGGGCAGTAAACCGTTAAGGGGAGATAAGCCTTACGGGGAATACTTAAGTGCAAGAATGAGGATTTCCCATGCTGGTTATGGGCTTGAAATAAAGCATATGCCTCACACCCACTCAACTAGGCGCGCATCCCTCCGATTTTCTTCTCAGAATGCCCAATTCTCTGAATATTTGGTGTCCTCTTAACTGGTATAAAAGGAGGCCGCTGCGTTACTTACCGGAGAAGAAATTGTATGTCCCTTGTGGTGCTTTGGGTTACCGGTCTAATTGTGGGAGGTGCTTCGACAGCGGCCATGTTTTTACTCTTCGTTTGGCCTGGGCTGGGTCGTGCGGAGAAACAATCAGATATTTATCTCATTAACATCAACGTTCGATTCAAGTTCATGAAGGAGAAATAGAGAATTTATGTGTACGATGTCGATGATTCAAGGACCAATCTGACCCCGTCATACGCTGCATTTTACCATTACATGCTGAAATCAAATTTCCGTAAACATAATCCCGATAAAGCAACTCTATTCTACATCCCGCTTGCTACTCCGGTAATTCGTATGGGAAAGGAATCGCCGCTTTTGGTTACCTATCTTCGAAGCTTGATTTCCCAAAATGATAATTTTATCAACCATTCACTTGCAACAAACCATTTCTTTATGGTTTGCAACAATGTATATGAAACTGCAGTGTTGATAAAAACCCCAATAACTCTTTTCTGCTCATCTTCGTATGAATCAAATTCATATATGCCACGGAAGGACATCCCTTTTGCTTTCTTTGCCGACATTGGATACTGGAAGAAAAAGATGCTTTGTTAAACCAAAGTAGCAAGAAGATTAAAAATTACACTTTATTGTTCTTCCTGGAGCTCACACCAACTGTTTCTGTCAGGAATGAAGTGCTGACGATGTGGAATAAGGATCATGAAGTCTCGTTTTAATGCTTCAAAGTCGTTGCTCGAACAGAAGAAGAAACTGATGGAACATGCAAAGTTTTTATTGTGTGTGAAAGAGTGGCCGTCAAGGTCGTATTATGTATAATATTTTATACTAAGTGGGATAATACCATTTATCGTGTTCGATTATATTGATCTGCCTTTTTACGAATTACTGGACTAGAGAATGTTCGTCGTACTTGTAAAACAAAATGAGCTTGTTAGCCTAAAGACGAAGTTTCAGAGTTTTCCCCACAAAGACTATGAAATGTTTAACAAGAATGTCCAAATGGTGCAAAAACACTTCCAATGGAGCGATTACCCTGTGAAGCACGACTTACTCAATATCCTTATGTACAATGTGCGGTTGCGTGCACGGAAACGTTGATTCCAACAATTTATCTTCGACCTTCTGGTCCTGATATTCTCAGGTGTTAACTTCTATTGCTTCTTGTTATGTTATTCTCCTGCTCAAACTCAGGCATACCATTGGTGTGTGTTAACTTTTTATGGTCTACTCGTCATCATACTCAGGTGAAAATCTCTTATGATGTCTTAATTAGTATTCACGCAGTATGGATCATCATACATGGCAGTCGCAATGCCGACAAACTCGATGGACCTCCTACAAGTGAATATAAATAAGCCCAAATTTGTTTAAATGGTGACAATATACTTATAACAAGATATTACAATGAGTACAAGAAGGGTTTACAATTCTCCAAGTGATGGGTTGCTTCAAACGAGCTCCCATATAGTTATACTACCACATACATGACAATAATTAAAATGATGTCTCATAATAATGTTTATCTAGGATTTTCCACGCACATATATGGAACCTATAGCCTTCACGCTTATTCTGGTACTATTTAGATGGTCAACCATCTAGAGAGTCAACATGTTTATGGAAGTCTCAACTAAGGTCAATCTCCAATGGGTTCATGGACTGCATCTGTAACGACCCAACACCCAGGGTCTTATTTTAGGATAAAATAGTGGCAAATACAATCCGGCATGACAATCCAACCAGCACCACCTGCGGCACACCGCGGGTACCAAAACAAAGACTCGTCTGCCAAACCGGTACCGTCTGAGCCACCAGCTCAGGTACCAAATACAATATCGTATTTCAATACACTGATTCATTTATTTCATAAAAAATGATAGATGGGTACGTGAATCTGGATTTTAAAAGGAATCTTTATATACAAGTGATGACAAATAAACGATTACAATAATCATAACACATGTCTCTATTAATAAGCTATCTCGGCAATCCTACCGTCATATCCGTCTGTAGTAACCTGCAAGACTGTTAGAGAATGAGCTCGCGCCCAGTAGGTCATTCACCGCCACAGTAAGGTGAAATGGAATAAACAACATAATTATAGCAGGTTTCACGTAATATCACGTACCACAGAATAATCATTTAGCACCCAATAGCATGCGAATCCATAATAACAACAATAAACGAATCGACATATATTTAACACGAAGCACGCTCATAACCGTAAGCGATAATAATATTGTAAAGTGCATAACCCTCTACCTGAATAGTAGCATCTGATAACAACTTCAAAATAATAACAACAGCTCCAAGTATAGAATGATCCCACTACCTATCTCTCTCGCACTTATCAATAACTAACTCGAGCCCTAATGAGAAATAACTATAGCACAAGACCCAATTTATTGAAGTGGGCGACCAATCACATCACGATGTGTCATAAGGACACATGGAAGGTATGCAGGGGTCCTAGGCCTGAGTCGCGACACATGTCTCATGGGTGTCACATGCAAATGCAGGAGGCTATGGCGGTGACACAAAGGGTGGTTATGTGTCAGAAGCATCTGACTTGCACTAGGACAGGTGTCACGCATGTGACAGAAGCTGCCACACGACGACATGCAGCAGGGGCGTGTGTCAAGCATCTAGGAAATGGGCTAAGGTAGTGACACGTGTCACCGTACGTGTCTCCTGGTACACACTGACACCCATACAAGCTATACACACTCTATAATACTTGTCATTATGTACTACTCATGATTTAAGTAAGTTAACTAACACTTAAATGAATGATTAGTACTAATTATTCCCTAAATATTTTTATCTTCAATTTAGCAATTAAAGAAGATATTAATACTTTTGATGTATTTCTACACGAGCTTAAGCATTATAGTTTTTCAATTAGGGATGCATCAGAATACAAAATACCGAAATATGAAATTCACTAAAGTACTATAAGCTTCACAAAATGCGGTCATTACAGCATCGCCATGACTAGGTCAATATGGTCAGGACTTGACCTGTTTGGTCCTCCACACCAGCGTCAGACACAAGATGGGGCAGGTAGGGGTCAAGACCCCTCCAATTTTTTTTTCCATCGGTACATGTTAACGACTTAAAATTGCATATTTTAGTATGTCGATGAACTCTTCATAACTTGCTAATAGGTGTAACCTATCTATTTTATTCTCTCTTTCTAGACTTATGCTTGTTATTGTAGTTTTGGTTGTTTTTATCTTGTTTTGTAAGCAAATACATGCTTTGGAAAACAAGTGGCTAGCTTTGGAGGCTTGAATGATGAATTAAAGAGATTTGCATGGCCTAGAGACATAAAAAGGGCATTAGGAGCGCTTGATTTGAAGACTCAAGAAGCTAATTTGCAAGAAAAGTCAAGGTAAAGGGCCACGAAAAGAAGAATTTAACGAAATGGGGTGCTAAGATGATTTCTAAAGTTAAAAAGGGTTGCAATGTAGAGTTCTTAACGGATTTGGGGTATAGTTGCAATTTTCCAAACGTTTTAAGAGGAACTAGGGGCATTTTTAAAGCCCCCATCAAACTTGAGGGGGCCTAGCTGCAGTTTTAGCGCGGACAACTCGTCACCAGCGAGCTGGTTTCTCTCTCTCCGACACTTCACCAAGAAGACGAAACAGAGCCTCCATTGAAGCTCGACGAAGGCTCATTCCAGCCCCACACCAACCCCAATACTCCACCAAATCTAGGGATGGCAATGTGGTT
The DNA here is from genome assembly GCA_023055425.1 of Linanthus parryae. Taxonomy (NCBI): domain Eukaryota; kingdom Viridiplantae; phylum Streptophyta; class Magnoliopsida; order Ericales; family Polemoniaceae; genus Linanthus; species Linanthus parryae. The sequence continues at coordinate 134,294,615 of JALGPY010000001.1, forward strand.
CGATCCGATTTGAAATCCGAGTGATTCGATCCGAATGGATCAAGTCCGAATATGAACCATTTTAAAATGGATCGAATATGGATATTAAAAATCAAAATCCGATCCGTATCCGGATTCGATCCGAATATATTAGGATATCCGACCCGAAAGGATCCGAACACACATAGCTTTACGAAAATACCCTTATAGTTATAAAAAATATGTTTTTACCTACACGTATATAAACACATTACACAACTAACTACACATTATGTTTTCAGGCCTGAAGAAAATATTTAAACTATGGTCATGGACCATTTTAGTGTTGGTTTGATTGAATTTATAGACAATTTTAGACATTATTGGTGACTTAAACCTTTGAATGGCTTGCTTATATATTTCTTGGTAGATTTACGTTTGTTATGTTGGTAAAATATTTTTTATATATATTTTTACTTTTTAGGCATATTTTTTTATTGGTGTGATGACTTTTTTTACGTATTTTCCTGAATTTGTTGTGTATTTTTTATGAGAAGTAAAAAAAATGCTCAGAATCTGAATCTGGATCCGAATCAAATCCGTTTATGGAGATTTTGATTGTCGGATCGAATACGGATATTTCAAATTAAATCCGGTCCGAATTCGATCCGAATCCGTTTAGGATCCGGTCGGATTTGGATCGAATATGGATCCACTTATTGTGAACGGATTCGGATATGGATATAGGTGGATCCGATCTGAATCCGAGCCATTGTCATCCCTAACCAAATCGCGTCAAATTGGTCCCCAAACCGCTCCCAAGACCGAACTCTACCTAGCCATGCCCTAAAAACGGATCAAGAACTCTTCTAGAAGAAACGCCCAAATTCTAGGGTTCATGAAGAGCGGCTGAAAATCGACGATTCAAGAGAGATGAGATCATTTGGACGGTTTAGATGAGTTCTTGGAGGTCACAAAACGTAGAAGAGAATTCTATATAAACACAAGAGAGAAGAAATGTGGGGCTCTCACACTCCATTCGGTTTTACAGTACACAAGCGACGGTTCTATTTTACCCCTCTCGCTCTCTCTTATTTTGCCCTCTTCTTGGTTGTTCTTGAGATCTCTAAGGATCAAGAACAGAGAAAGAGGGAGATAGGGAGAGAGGAGGTTGTTTCTGGATGATTTTGAGGGCTGTTTTTGACGAATTTTGGTCTGTTTCTACTACTGCGTAGTGCTCTGCTTTCCGAGGAGTTTGTTACGACTTCTGCTGCTGTTACAGTACCAAGAACAACAGCAGCAGTAGCTATTGTCTTGATAGTGTTAGTTTCTTGCTCATCTTCTTAGTTTAAATCAAGTAGTTGAGGAAGAATTGGTGATAACTTGTATTGGCATATTAAGCAATGATTATTGAATGTTCATTTCTCTTAATCACTCTTGAATTTCATATAATGTGTAGCTAGTTCATTTGTTTGGGTGATTTGGAACTATCTAGTGCCCTAATTTTCCTATTGATTCAAGTTGAACTTCAAGGATGAATGGGTTGAATTGGGTTCACTTGAATGCTTAGTGACATGTTTGGATTTCTTATGTTAATATATTTGATGCATTGAATAGGTAGATGTGAAAATATGCTTGACGTGTTTTATTTGGAGTTGCATTTGAGTGAGAGGAACTCGTCAATCCTAACTTTGAGAAATTGAGTACTAATTAGGCGATTTGAGTGAAAATTTACAAATCTCATGTGTTGTTTGATCTTTCATGTGGAAACACCTATGTGTGTTTACATATGTTTGATGCTTGAAACACTTGAAATTTGAATCTCATTTGAATAGCCTCTTTAGCGGTTGATTAACATGTTGGGTTTACACACTTCATTTGTCGCGAGTTGGATTGCAATGAGAATCTCTTCTTGAGATACTTGTCTTGTGGATTGACACATGAGATTTGAGAACCGGTCTTTAATATAATAGGAGGATTGGTCACTAGAGAAACCGATGATCCCTAGCCCCTCTCTACTTTGTAGTTTACTTCTTTCTTAGTTATTTACTTTAGAAAAATCACAATTCTCAACTTGCTCCATCACTTGAGTGGTGGATTTGATAGCTTGGCATGCTCTAAAGCCATTGAGAATTTGTGTCACTTGCTTTAGTTAGTCGTTTTCTACGCGCTATTCTAGTTTAGTAAGTCATTGTCTTACCCTCGTCTCCTTGTGGATTCGAATCCGTACTTACCCGGATATTACTTGAGACAATATCTTATACTTGGAATTTTCGTCGAACAGTACCTCTATATAATTCAAATGTTTCCAGATAAATACTACATTTCGGCCTCCTTCAATTAAATAATTTCAACACATTCCTTCTAAATTTTTTAGAATTAATCATTTTCAACTATAAATTCAATGATTATGTTCACTATCCCATGCACATATTATACAAATCAATATTGTTCTTACGACATGGTTGTTACTGGTTAGAATATTCAAATTGCTCAACTATACATTAACGACTAGTAGCGTACTCTTTTTAAAAAATATTAATTTTGGGCCCGTGCGATACACAGACACGTAACATATTATCGTTAGTTACTTTTATTTGGTGTCACTTATGAATTTTCAACCTCACAAATAGTTACTATTCAATAGCAACTAAGAATAGTGGTAGGAACTAAGAAGTCAAATTGATAACCCTACTTTTATGGCACCAGTTACACCAGAAGATTCGGAGAATGACCATCGCTTATTGGGTTTAAAAATAAACGGGTTGGGTCAAGAATCAGAACCAGATGGATCGGGTTCTAACAACAGCTATCACCGAAGGTCAGTAACGATGCCATGAAGGAATCCCAGTCAAAGGAAGACCCACCCAAAAAAGATAAGAATCTCGCTGCCATTAGAGTGGAGATTAGGAGGGGGAAACAAAAGGAGACGGCTGTGAACCTGGTGACAGCCACTGTGAAACGAAAGGTGATTGAAGATGTAAAGGAGTTTAGCTTCAACATTGCAAGACAAAGTAGGGGGAAAAGAGCTAAGCAAGGCCTTTCAGATACGAAAGATGTAACTGTAGGCGGATGATCATGACACAACTGAGATATCGGCGGTGAGTGCTGAGCACCACCGCTGCCGGTCGCAATGATCGTCCTAGGATGGAACCCGCGAGGTTTGGTTAATCCTTGCACGTTCCGTGCTTTCCGCAAACTTATTGCTAGGGAGCGGCCAAATCTTTTATTTCTAATGGAAACACAGGGGACGGTGTCGGAGATGGAGTGGATTCGCCGCCAGTGTGGTTTTCGTTTTAGTTCTCATGTTAGTTGTCGAGGTAGGGGTCAGCAAGGCGGATTATCACTTATGTGGGATGATTCCTTGTTGCTGGATGTTCTTTCTTCATCTTTTTTCCATTTCACTTATCACTGGGGATTGTATGATTGCAGGAAGAAGAAATTGGAATCGAATTTCTGTTCAAACAAGCAGCGAATTGCAACTTGCTGTTACTTGTTCGACGAAATGCCAAAATTAAGAAGTTAAAGCTCCTGCAGGTAATTTTGTCAAAGGGACGGGGGAATTCAACACTCTCGACAAGTGCTTGAAGAAATGCTCGACTTAAGAGCAGGATTCTGTAACTTTGATCGTGGATCAATTCACAATCCAAGATATCATGTTACTACTCAATTTTATTTACAGCATCAAGTGGTGCCTAACAACTGTTTGAGAAATGTATCAATGGAGTAGAGGGTGAAAAACAATGCCACAACAAGCCTGGGCAGAGTGCCGCTGACAACTTCTCAATTCACAGAGGTGAATCAGGCAAAAAAAAATAGTAAAGTCTATGAGTTCAACTATTTTAGATGTATAAAAGAAGATGCTTAAGAATCTCATTGGCTTTAATGAACTGAGGGTGAATGATCACTTGAAGGCTAGTTTATGTACTTTGTCATCTTTGGGGGTAAAAGATGGGGAATTCGGTGCTAGATTCACTGATTTATCAGGTTTGGTGGATTTCATCTGTAAGAAGTTGAATTACCAGGGGGATATAAGGTTTAGAGGACCAAATCCAGGTGGAACTTGCATCACTTTGTTCTTTGGTTCTTGGTTGCAATGACTATGTTATGACCAAATGTGTGACTCACTTGCCATTGCTCAGGTTGTTTCTATGTGTTACTATTCTCATGGCACCTGAGGAAAAAATGAATTTATGCAATGATGCAAAGAATGAAAATATTGAAGTTGTGGGCTATGGGGCACTTCCATCCAACCTGGCTCCTATAACCTTCACCACTATTTTCAACTGGATGTGTTGGTGTAACCATGGGGTAAGTCCTGAAGTTGTAAAATGTCGAATAATTTCTTAGAACAAGAGAAGCAAGGAAGGGGATTCACTGGATTCTACAAGGAGGGAAAGTGTCGAATTCGCAGAAATGAAGTCCGTGCTTGGATGGGGTAGTTGGTGCTGCAACGATTAGACAAGAGAAAGTTATTTAGTTGGGAAGGGAGCTGAGTTTCATTGGCAGTGGAGGTGGTCAAGTGCAGGTCCTGACTCCGTGGTAGTGTTAGATATTGGTGTGATGCATACATACGTAAGTGAAGGTATGTCAACTAAAAATAGCATGCTCTCCTACAGGTCTGGATAAAGGTTCTGTAACTTGTTATGAATCTAGATTGATTGCACAAAATGAGATTGTTTCCTTCGAAACTTCACTAAGATGGGTTGGCGAAACAAATTGGAAGTGACACACTCACCTGAAGGGAGGGACACACTGAGGGGTTTTCTATTTGATGTTTGCGGAATAGTTTCTGGGTGGAATGGAAAATGTTTAGGACGAGGAAATCAAGGTTATCAACAACAAAATTGGGCCAGATGACCATGTAATATGTTAATTATCTGGTGGTGTGGACTCTATGGTTGCAGCTACCTTTATCCATAAGGTGATTGGAGATAGGCTTCATTATGTTTTTGTTAACAATGATTTGTTGCGGTACAAGGAGCAAGAGCATGTGATGGAGACTTTTGAGAAGGATCTTCTTCTACCAGTGCAGTTTCAGTCGAAGGAGGATATGGTTGAGATCAACAACGGTTACTTAGCTAGGCCTGGAGCAGATTTTCATAAGCAGTGGAGGAAGCTATCAAAGTTGAATGGAGGTGGTAACATTTAGCTAATAAAAGCATGGGGTCGTAACAGAGGCTTATATGGATCAAAATGGCCACTTGTCACTAGATGGACTTTGGTTTAAGGAGCTGGAAGTTATCCGGTTTTGTGGGACAACTTGAAATGTTGAAGAAGATCTCAAAAACATAGCTTGTGGAGTATTTCTTTCATTTCTCCTCAATCAAGCTGGTTACACAAACCCTCCATACAACACCAACTATGGTATGGACAGAAGTGAACCAGTTTCTATTCATGTTCTTGTTTTCAAAAAAATTGTTTGTTGCTTTCCCCAGATCCTTGAGGACAAGGATTTCATAAAGGGATGGTTTGTCATGAAACTAGGGGTTAAATTGAAATTAAGTAATAATTTGGGGTACCTTTTCAATAACGTAATAGTTAGGGGTTGGTTTTGTATTTTCTTAAATTATTGTTCCTTGTTATACACCCGAATTGTATCTGGAGAAATCAATCAATGAATGAATGAAAAATTTCTGAATTATATCTTCAATCTCTCTGTATCTCTCTTCGATTCTTCTTCTTCGTTCTCTTCCACTGTAATTCGCCGGAATCAACCCCGGAAAGGTCAGGAACTACTCAGTTCCTGACATTCAGTCGACTGATCTTGACAAAGTCTACTACTACCGGGTAGTCGTTCCAAACAACAAGTCTCACTGCAAGCTATTAAGTCTAATACAGCATCCTATAGTCAAGACTCGAATGAAAAGTTGGAATTGCAATACAAGCGGTTGGGCTAGACCGTTTGGTGCATAGTCCTCAACGGTTCGGTAAACCGAGCTACCTGCTGTGGAAAACGAGGTTGTACCGTGAATCTTGATGTTCGCAACAGTTATCTGATCCAATTTATGATAGAAAGAGCTAATCATTGTTTAACTGGATTTTTAAAAGCGTTTCAAAACGTTTCTGATTCTATTCAACATTGCTAGTGCTACATACAAAGAGCTACAACTCATTCAATCCCTTCCGGTGCCAAAAAGTAGTAAACTGATACTACCTCAATTTCTTCTAGAACGACGTGCTTATTTTTTGTCGCTATTCACTGAGTCACTTTGACCCGGTGATTTGATTAGCAAAACGATATAAAATTTGGTAATCTTTGCATTGTCGTGTAAGTATAAGTTTTACTCTACAACACCATGAAAAAATTGTCTGAAAATTATATCACTATGTTTCTTTTCTTTCTCCCCCTTTCTATTTGGTGCGTTTCCTTTCTTTCTCTCCCTTTCTTTTTCCGGCATGTTTAATGATGAAGAATGACCACTTTTCCCTTACAATTAATACCCCACATTTTATTTCAACATACCCTACCTAGTACCTACCAATTTTCTTCTCCCACATCTCATTATCGCCACTCATTTTCTAGATAAGATTTTTAGATTCGATAGAGAAAGTGAAGGCAGGCGGAGGTTAGGTTTTGCAAGAGAGAGAAAGAGAGAGAGAGGAAGAGGAAGGAGAAGAGAAGGAGGGGAAGGAGATGGAAGATCTCGAAGGCGGTAACACACCATTGACGATCTCGACGGCGGTAACACACTTTGACGTTCTCGACGGCGATCTTGACGGGGTTGACTCGACGGTGTTGACTAGACCAAGGTATGGATCTTTTCTTTTCACTCCCTTCTTCTTTTGGTGACAAGCCGATCCCGACGGCGGTAACAATTTCATTTTTGATTTAGTATCCGAAGGCGCTGGTGGTGGCAATGGTGGTGAGGCGCTGTTGGTGCTTCAAGATTTGGAGGCAGTTGTGGATCCTTCTTCTTATGTGTTTGTTTGATTTCGGTTTGGATTTGAATTATAAAGTAGGTTTGTTTGATTTCAATCTATATTTGTTTGATTTCTGTTTGGATCTGAAATATAAAATGAGTGGTTCTACTGGTGGTGGTCGTGGTGGTGTGGTGGTGTTTGTTGTTACCAACTAGATCGACTGATAGTGGTCGTGGTGGTGTGGTGGTGTTTGTTGTTATCAACTAGAGAGAGAGAGTGAGGAGGAGAGAGACATAAGAGAGAAGAGGACAGAGAAAGAATTGTTGTGCAATGATAAGGGTAAGATAGTCAAAGACACATTTTTCTTAATTCCCGAGCTTTCTCCCGGATCTAAAATTAAGGGAACAGAGTTGTATTGTTTTGCTATCTAAGTTACCAGAGTCAGAGTGACTCAGTTACTAGTTGACTAAACATAAGAAACAAAGCTAGTACATAGTAGTACCAGAAAGTGGCTACTTCTCTGTACATTCACGGCATGATTGTGATTCTAATGCGTCTTTCCCTCCAACACTTAGAGGGTTCAAAACGTCTACATCGGGCCTCGTTTGGGTAGCGTATAAGATACAGCAGATATGGCTTATGCTGGGATACGAGGTAGGATATGTATGCTGTCAGATAAGGCCTGATATGATATGCTTGCTTACTATGTTTGAGTGCTGTAGGATATGAGGCAGGATAAGAAGCAGGATATGAATTACCATGTTTGGGTGGTTCATGATAGGAAGCATGATATGTTCTAAATGACTATAATACCCTCACTGCGGTGATTTTATATAAAACTACTTGAATTGTAAATTGATGCCTAAATTGTATGAAATATTTGTAAACAACATTATCTTGGCAGATAATGCTCTTTTTCGCTTGAAAAAAATTATATAAATGATTGTTGTCATATAATGGAGTAACTTAATATAATTAATATTTTACCTCGATGCCAACACCGGCATTTAAATAAGAAGCGACAATAATATTACGTGTTTGAAATAGAGTTGAAATTGTCGTTACGAAATACTTAGATTTAATGTGAATACATCATTACGCCTTAATTACAATGTCGACGCGCATGCCAGACTCTGAAATGATATGGTGCGGACTTCATGTTTCAGTATACCCCGTCTGGAGAAAAAAAATTACACTCATGCTCCATACCCTGCTCCGAATTTACACTTTTATGTTTTGTTTTTTTCAAAACACTTCTATGTTTCAGTATGTTAAAATGAAACATAAAGTTTCAGTATGTTAAAATGAAACATAAAAAAGGAATTAAACAGAAAATATATGTTAAACACAATTTCAAGTAAACATTCATACATTCAAAATAAAATATCCATAAAATTCCAAATAAAACAAAATTTCAAATAAAACATCTATAAAAATTCTAAATAACATACAATTTCAAATTAAACACTATTTTAAATAAACATTCATACAATAATGGTTGCACGAGGGACATATTGGATATTAAAAATAAAGGTTGAGGGTATTTTGGTCACAAATGGAACCCCCTCTTATCCCCTCACCCCCTTATCCGGTGTATACCACCTAGTGGGTGGTATAAGAATCAAGGCAAAAATATGGGGGAAGGATAAGGAGAGGGCATGATTTTCCCTCCTCATCCGCCACCCAAACAAGAGATAAGATAAGGGAGGGGATATCATATCATATCCCCCTCCTTATCCGCTACCCAAACGAGACCCTAATGTGCAATGAGACTAGAACAAATCATTGCCGCTTGTGCAGAAAAATAGTTCAGTATGCAAACCACATCACTGCTAGCCGCTAGGAGTAGAATACTTGAGCAAATAAAGCACAATGATTATTATTTATTACCATGTGATAAGAAGAATGTCATGTAACATTTCACCGAAATCTTACATGAGAACGGTCGCAAATTACTTCTAACACAGACACCATGATATTTTAAACGAGCATTATTCAAAACTAGTAAACCTTGCATCATCCATGTACAATAGTTGGAAAGTCCAAAAACTGAAAACAGTCTGCTCAAATCAAAGCTTCAATATGCACTAAACGCATTCTGCTAATATAACTGGGAAGTCGTAGCAAGTGATGCAGCATATCCTACTGTGCGATATATAATGCATTCACAAAGTCGGAAACCATATACGATGATCAAGAAGCAGACCTTGGAATGAAGGAAAGTGAGGCAGCTGCGACAAAGCCGTTTTAAAGGGACCCAATCAAATAAACGTCAACGTGTTCTAACAACATAGTTCAACACCAATAAAACATAGATCAAACTTCCCCCAACAAAAATGGAGTACCTTACAGCTACAGCAGGAGTGAACCGAAGTTAAAGATCATGCTTAAAAGCCGAAGAGAAGCATAACTCAAAAACTCTATAACCCAGTAAGGAAATAAAAGACTGCAGATATCACCTTCCAAGAGAGAACTCGGCAAGCTAGGTATAGTAAGAACTAGGCGGTTTCCCAAATCCAAACTAATTAACTAGGCTTTCAACAACTACCAAAATACTAACATCTGCCTAAGAATCAGCTCACAGTTGCAAATGGTTCATATACAATATTCCTACTCGCTCCCACCACTAAATAAACGTCACACATTTCTTCCAAGCATTTTGAGAAGATTTGGCTTGGAAACAAAAACCCTGTCAGCATAAAAAGATCAACAAGTCCTCCTTGGATTGTTTTGGTAGACAACTCATCTATTCATACCATGGAAACAGAAAAAGGGCAATTATTTAGTTACAGAGGGAGTAGTAGAAGGTAGCAATGCAAACAATGTTTGAGACTACCGTCACGGGGTCAGACTAACTCGTCTTCAAACGACAACAGTTATGAATAACATTCAAATCAGTGGAGATAGCTGATCGAGTGAAGAAGATAGCTGGCAAGCCAGATAACAAGAAGTTACTCAGAAATTTAAAATTCAACAGAAGAAAATAGCCACATGGAGAAACAATTTGGTATATAGATAACCAATTCCAGATAAGTAACTGTAACTCGGCAAGTACAGATAGCATTAACTAGTATTGTCAGGTCAATTCTATTAATGAAGAATAGGCACCTACACAGCACCAGTGGGGATACTCTAAAGGATTATCCTCCAGGCAAAACCGAAATGGATAATCTTTCAGTTAGTAAATCTGGGCTGGAACATACATTTGAAACCAGAAACAATATATACAGATCGGCCCGACGTACAGTTAAAGAACTGAGCATGAAGCAAAGGTCTCAAAAGCATATCTTTCTTAGGTGGTGAACTATTAAATGCATTAAGTAATATTGGGAGCCTGATTTAACAAGAACTTATTTAGAGCAAGCGCTTCTAGGAAAAGCAAGCAGTTAGTAGATTGTACTTAGAAATGACTAACATATTATATTGGTATCACTGACAGTAAACTAACACATCAGTTGGTGACACTAAACCACCACACTATGCCTATCACTAACAAATAGCCCCGATCCACGCCAAATAAGGTCACCACAACCCAATGATCCGTATCGTGGTGACTTCATCTTGTGCAAATCGGGGCTATTTGTCACTGATTGGAATAGCGCGAGAGGTTGTAGTGCATATTGAGGAGGGTTTTGTGTCAAGACTGTCAATGACCCAACACCTTATGCTAGGTACAGTCTTGAGCTACTGATTTAACTCGACATGCTAAACAGGTTATCGAAATGTAGAATCACAATTTCAACAAAAGGATATATACAACACAGTTAAGTTTACAGCACGTCTAGCAAGTTTTATAGAACTTACTTGCAACAACTCAAACATTAAATTACTTCATACTGCTCAGAGCCTCAGAGTCAGAGGGATTCAGAGGCATCTGAAAAAACAACTTATGCTCCTTGGGTATAAGAAGAATCCCTTTGCACGACCAAGTGGGTTTAGAGCCTGCCACTTCAAGAGAGCCAACCAGTAGTTTCATCAAATCTATGGTCTCCTCCACGACTTTTCTCAAGTGTAACCAACACTCTCTATAGTAACCGTCCTTGCACTCGCACCACAACGCCATTTCACCTCTTGACATGTTATAAAATTTCCAAAGTATTTTCATATGAGATTCGAGTTTCTTCAAGTGCTCATCACACGCCGGCATCTGCAAAACAAATACACTCATACTATACATGAAAACGCTCAAAACAAATAACATATTGCATTTGATAACAGACTCGAGGAAAGAACAGCAAACTAAATCAATCTGGCGGCACCTTGGACCATGCTGGTTGGTATTTCAGGTACACATCATAGAGCTCGTGGTTGAACCTGAGTCTCTTGTTCTGAAGCTACAAACACATACAGTACATGATAAGTCAGTAAAAGAAAGGCAGAGATGGTCCTCTAGACCTGAGCCTCAAACATGTCGCCTTGTAGTGAAACAAATTGGCCATACAGCTGATGATGATGGAGAAGGAAGAAATACCATTTCATATTCCAAATCTCGCCAATTAATCAAATCGTTTGCAACCCCATTCTGACCAGGAGACTGCGGTGTTGCTGCAGGAATAAAGCAAGAGAAATGAGAAATGGCGGGTTTCTCCCAGACAGACAAAACAATAGTGCAATAGCAATTCACTGCTTCAAACGCGATACGTATTAAGCCAACCAGGAATTAAACAAAGTCACGTCGCTGTGCGTACCCTGCTGATTTGCTGGTGGAAGAGTCTCCATAAACAGTTTTATGTCTTTCAACTGTTCCTGGCAAAAATCCTGTGAGAGAAAAGCAAGACCATCTCTGAAATTTGCCAAAAACTCCAAAGAGTCCTCGAGGAAACTGCGCCGTTCGCTGGAGCCCGCGTCCGGAGTTACTGAGCTCTACAAGAGAGCATTTATCAAGATTAACAAAACAAATAGAAAAGAACAAGACATAACTGCAATCGGCGCAAAGCCGCAAAGATGACAAAATTATCATCACCGCTACCTTCATTCTGTTGACTTCATCCCTCAACAGCTGCTCCAGCTTCAGTGAATACATTTTCCTAGAGTCTACAATCTGTGCAAAAGGCAGAAGACCAGTTAATTAAACCAGAAAGTTGGAACACTTGCCGCTTTCTCAGCCAGCCCAGCCAGTCTGGTTCTGGGACAACATAGTTATGTCGTGACAAATGCAGAAAAATAGCTAGCAGACTACCAACGAAATACAGTTTGATTAACCTGCTCATATATCTCATCTCGCCAATAAGGGAGCTGAATCTCATCTGTCAATTTCTGAGTGCCTGCATGAAAATCAGAAAGAAGTAATTACTAATAGAATCATGGCCATAGTTGTTTGATACGTATCGTGTATCCATATACTAGGATTCTGTGTACCGTGGTGTATCATACCATATCATGTATCGTAACGATACGAACACCATTCTTAAAACAGCTTAAAAACAGATACTGACCCTTATAGTGAAGAATTTATGGATCACAACTAAATGTATTGTGCGTTACGCGATATGTACTGCTCAATAAAACTTTCATTAGCAGTAATGGACGGTATCGTATCATATCGTACGACGTGTATCGAGTATCGCAGGATACTAACAACAGAGCTCATGGCCAACTGAGTATCGCACTACATAGCTAACGGTAACCTAACTGTAAGAATCAAGTGTCACTAGGTATTTTGACGTGGCATTGGGTTATTAGTAAAGAAATAATTGACGATAGTCCCTACTTAAACTGAATATACAATTAGAATACCAAAAGGTAGAAATCTGTACTCAATCCCACTACTATTACAGCAGTATTCCACTAAGATTACGCTGAAAACTGTGTGTCATCTATCATGTTTCCTTTTTTTAATGTATCCCTTCCAAAGAGACCAGAAGAATTGATTTAGAGTCCATGGTTGAGGCACAACGAAAATAGAGAATCTAGAATCTTCACAAAGTGAAAAGAATAAGAAGTTCCCCATCAATAATGTCCACAAACCCGACCATGTTTCAGGTCCCAAACCACATTTTGGGTTCCAGACGTGCTGTGTAATACTCCGACGAGCATCATATCGAGATTGCTTACCAAGAGAATGCTGTGCGGGGATACAAACTTCTTTGATACCCATCACCCGTTTGTAGCATTTTGTGACCGACATGAAATTAATGTCCTCTCTGGAACTTGCCACGAACTTCAAAATTTTCTTAATTGACAAGGGGATCCCACCACCAAAGCCGCCTCTCATCTACAAAAGAGTGGGACAATCAAATTTCAATCAACGCCTCTCATCATAATTGCTGTGATAAGCTTGAAATGTCAATCAAGTTTCAGTGGGATAATCAAGTAGGCGAGTAGTTTGCACCTTCACAAACGATGAACAGTTATGAAGGTATGCTCGATCAAGCAAATGCGAGTACTTCTTCCTAAGGATAAGAATCTGCAAAAGAGTGAAGGAACCATCAAAAATGCAAATTCTGATTCACCCAAACCTTTTTCCATGTGACAAAAGATGTACGCTGTGCCACTGGGATTGCGATTTGATAAGACCCGCATTACGTGCTATTAAAAACTTGCTTTCAGGGAACCTTCTTGCATCTACAGTTCCCAGCTTCTTAGATGGAGTATAGCTCAGAAAGAAGGCGTAACCAGAAATGTAGATAATACACAGCTTTGTCAAATAGAAAGCAGCTAAATATTATGATGAATAGAGGCATGTAATATAACCCAACATAAGTGTAAGCAATCTATTCTGAATGGAGACTGGCAATATGCCTAAGATGAACAGGATAAGTTACAGCTATTCACGTCATTTTACCCACCAATGCATCTGAAGGCAAAGTAACGCAAGACTGACTGTGTTTCATCATACGTAAATCGTCAATGGTCAAAGGTCATAGACTTCATCAGCTAAGTGGAGGGCATAAACAACCACAATGGAATTAGGGCCAAGAAGAGCACCTCTTGATAAGCCTCGTCACGCCAGTTAACCTCGAACAGCCATGCACTGGGAACTGCCTGTGGGTGTGGGTAGTCGGCGTGCACTGCAACAATGCAATGCCATAGTCACGAATACATAGTCTGTCATACTACGTACGCCTAAGAGAAAGTCACTTTAAATTTCAAGTCAGTTAAAATGTTGGAGGAGCTCACCAGGTTGCAGCGCACCCTCAATGCTCTCCCACTCTCGAAGAATTTTTTTGGTCATGACAATTAACCTTTCTTTCTCTGCTGCATCATTCTTCGTTCCCAATTTTTTCATCGAGTTCAGGAGTTCTGTGAAATATCCGTCAAGTTCCTCTAACCTCGCTGCTGACACAGGTACCATCTGGGGGATCAAGATACAAGTAAACAGTCATCAATTGTAGTTGAGAATGAAATAGAGCAATGTGTACACTTTGGAGGGGAAAAAAAGGCACCTCGGAAGAATACAATTGCAGACTCTTTATTCTACCCCTCCCACGAATTATGGCATGTAGGAAATTCTTAGATGTAAGCTGGCAAAAAAAGAACGAAAAGAAATGAGCCGAAAAGACAAAAATAGAGAGATTAGTTTAAACCAGATTTGATAAATAGATTGGCTACCATTTCATAACCTTCTCTGGTGGAGAGATAGTCGCGGGTCTCATAGTCGTCGTCGTCATCATCACTATACGACTCTGGCTTCTGGGGTCCTGTTTCAGTAAAAAAAGGAAAAAAATTGTACTTTAAAAGCGGAAGGAAGCTCAAGGAATAAACAGTATGGATAACATAAGAAGTTTCTTACCATCAAGAACGAGTGTGCTGAGGTCTCCCATTGTTTAGCACTGTAAAATTTAAACAAACACAAGAATGAATAAATTATTATGAAACCAGTAACGCAATGTAATTCCTAGAGAAAAATCCCACGATATGTTCACAATAAATCAGACAAGGGTTTCAATTAAAGATCCAAACAAAACCGTAACCACAAGGAGAGCCGATTTCAGGTCGACGTGAATCGGGTTTGTGTTTCAATCAGTGTCATGAATAGAGATGAGCCCTAGAGTTCAAAATTGGGGGTGAACGTTGCCACGGGTAGAATGGTCTTTTGGTAGAAAAAAAGGAGGGCAGAAAGGGAAAAGCAGTAGGCGGAGCGGGCTAGCGATCGCGTACACACGTAGAGATTGATGATTGGCCGCGTTCTTCCCTCTTTCTGGAACCAGATAAGAAGTTAAGAACCCTAGCGGAGCAGAATTCGGGTATCGATCAATTAGCTGGCATTATGTTATCTTCTTCCTCCGTTCTTTCTGTAATCTCTCTCCTTAGTTCTACGAGCTTGTAATTGAATGGACAACGCTGTTTTCTGAGAATTAGGGTTCGTATTTTAAGGGTTTCCATCGCTGAGTGTGATGAACCCATGAGTAGAACTCACCCCTAAAAATCGGTTGATAAGGGGAGGGTGCTCATGTGTCCATATACCACATGCTAGTCCCATAACTAGCCGATGTGGGACAAGCCCACACCTCCAGAATCATGACACTGAGCCAGGTTTTGAAGGTGTGAAAACCACGGTTGTAACAGAATCCATGGGAAATCAAGGCATGGTCCAAGAACA
This sequence comes from Linanthus parryae, assembly GCA_023055425.1. NCBI lineage: Eukaryota > Viridiplantae > Streptophyta > Magnoliopsida > Ericales > Polemoniaceae > Linanthus > Linanthus parryae. The sequence goes on from JALGPY010000001.1 coordinate 134,309,979, forward strand.
AAGCAGAGCTGCAGTTATCGAACTATTAGAGTACAAAATGGTGGAAATGGGAGTGAAATTGGACCAGACAACCATGGGTTGAGAATTAGGGTTCGAATCATAATAATCAGAGATGAATACCAGCAAAAAAACAGAGATCGAGCGCTTATAAATCAAACTACAAAGAGATTGAAACTTACCTCTTGATTAATGGGTATAGACAACAGAATTCCGTTCTCACCCCTCATATTTGCTGTAGGTGACAGTATAGACCATATCCATCCCAGTACTATTTTTTTGATTAATTACATTTTACCCCTCTGATTGGGGATGTCGCAAAAGGCCCCCATGTGGTCTTTTTTTAACAGGAAGCTTAATAATCGATCATTCAAACTAAAAAGAGCTATCTCAGCTCACAATACAGAAAGCCAGGTCCGGTTAAGTCACTAGACCGGCGATGACGGTCAAAACCGGTCATGAACCGGCCGGGTTGTAGTCCAACCGATTGAATCGGCAGGGTTAACATTGGCCGGTTTTTATTAATTCCGAAAATTTATTGCCACGTACAAGAAACTGACGTCCAATCTTAAATAGGCAAGCTATTTGTTAATCTGCTTTTACATTTTAATATATATTTGAAACCTATATATTTAATGCTTGTTGGTGAACTTAATTTTGTTTCGTTTGTATATTTACTAAATTTAAAGAAAGCTATTTATAAATCATTGCAATTCTAAATCAAATAGTGAGGTGAAATACAGTTGATTTAACATTTATCCAGACTCACTACAAGGTTACATATGGGGATTAATCTATACCTGAACACCTCAGGAATAGTTGAGGCAGAGTATTGAAAAGTCATAAACGCCCTTCTTTTTCAACAACTTATACTACACACTGTCAGTACGTCACTATTAATCTTATGATTACTTATTCCAGTATTATTTACAATCTATCATATCTTAAACAAAAAACAACTGGCAAAGCATTGTTTATGTAATCTGTTTCAATGCTCAAAGACTTTTCAAATCTTCGTTTTTTTAATTGGTGTCCGTGTGTATGGGGGATGCTCACTTTTTAAATATTCATTTTTCTTTTGAAATTGGCGTTTATTGTGCAAGATTTTTCAAATCTTTGTCTCTCTCTCTCCTTTCTTTTTGGAGGAAAAATTTTTATTACTCAGCCAAACAGCAGCCAACTCTGTCTTCGTCTCTCATTTGAAATTGGTGTTTATGTGTGTATTTGTGGGATTGTTTAAAACAAAATTTTCAAATAAATTTTGGTTAATCCCTAAATCCATTTAGATCAAGGTCTAAAGTCCAGTGCAAATTTTCAAACAAATCAGTTGTGGGTGTTCCATTTCATCGTAAATCAAACATAAGCAACCGCAGTTTCAATAGTCTTTATTACTCAGATGTCTTATATTTCTCCTGCTCTTCTATGTTTTTCAAAAAATTATTTGGCCCTAGCGATTTGATTAACAAAATAAAACAAGAATTTGATAATTTTTTGTGGTATCATAGAACAAAGTTCACTCAACAATACTATGAAAAGAATACAATATTCTTGCATCTTTTTACTAACCAAATCGCTAGGTCCAAATAATATCCAAATAACTTTTTGGAGAACCTGTGAATGGAGGGATTGTGCTATCAACTCATAATTTTGATGCATCATTTTGAGTATAGAGCTAGCCTTCTAGGCAAACACTTCTACCGATTGTAAATAAGTTGGTAGCTTTAAACTATGGACTGTTTCGGCCTCTTGCAAGTTGCAATGTCTGTTCTCAATTTATGTGATCATGAGACATGAAAATTTTGTGTATAGCTGTTGTATAGACGGGTTGGGCCAGTTATAAATGGGCACAGGCATTAATGGGTTTAACTCGCACAACCCAAATAGTATCAATTGTTTAATTGGGGGGGGGGGGGGGGGGGTTTAAATAGGTCGATATTAACCAAATCCGCTCATTTAGCCTGTCTAATTTATTGAGAAGATGGAAAAAGTTTCAAAATTAAAACACACAGTTACACACACAAAAAAAAAAAAAAAAAAAAAAAAAAAAAGAAATGGAAATGGCAAAAGGATGACAGTACTTTTCTATGGACAGTCATCCCGAAAACCCATAGCACCACTGCAGCTTCGTCGTCAACACGGCTGGCGACGTTCTCCCAAGTTTCTCCACCCGCCTTCCTCCCACCACAAACCACCCAATCGCCCATCTCTCCCCGTCTCTACTCTGGCAGCCCAAGCCAAACACCACAACCCTCCAAACCAACATCTGCTGCCACCATCACCATTAGTTCCGGCTTGCAGGCGGTGGGAACAGTGATAGGTGGTTATGTATTAAGAGGACAGAGGGGAGAAAAAGAGAGATCGGTGTTGAAGAAGAGGGTACTTTTGGTGGGTTGCCTCGGTGGTGGTGGTGGTGGTAGTTGCAGCGGCGCAGAGAAAAGATGAAGTACAATAAGATCGGGGAGAAGGAAATGTAGAAGGGATAGGGGAGACGTAGTTTTCTTCTATTATCTCCTATTAAAAGAGTGTAAATTTTACGAACTGCAGTGGTATAACAGACATTTAATAAAATTATTCATGAGAAATGGAAAAAAAATCAAACAAATAAAATTGAAACACACATGAAAGAAAATAAAAGTTTGGGTTACACGGGCCCCACTCAAGTGTCCATGCCCGCCCATTTAAGTATAGTATGGGTTAAAATGGAGTCGGCAACATTCACCCATCTATTTAGACAGGCTGATTTTAACCCATTTAAAAGCGGCGAGCGCAAGCTGACAAATGGGCTGGCTAATTGACGGCTCTAATTCTGTGAATCAAGAAAAGTCATAGGAATTTGGGGGCTGTCAATATCCAGTTCAATAGGCTAGAATTCCCCCCGGATTACGCAATTAGGCTATAATTCTTGCCCATGTATCCAAAAAAGAGAAGAAAAAACAAGGCATGCATGACAAAACCAGAGTTAGTATCTGGTTTATGACTAGCAACTAGGCTTCTCACCAAATCAAATCTGATGCCTTTGAGACCACTTCTGCACGAAGCAAGTATAAACAAAATACTAGACAAGTTTGTACGACAGATGCATAGCAAAGACTGGTACTACTTAATAAACTGGGTCCATAGCTGTGTGATACCTCGAAGCATCTAGTGAACAATATTCATACCGAAGAAAGTTTAATCTGGCAGAAGGAACAAATACGTTTCAGCGACAAACTACCATAGCTGGTCTGGCACATGTGATGTCTTAAAGCATCCAGAGAACAAGAGTAAACATACTGACAAACGCAATCTGGACGAGGGAACCAACACGCTTCAGGCCCATGGCAGGTCTGGAATGTCTGTGTGTCCATAGACAGCAGCATCGAGAAGTGCGGCATACCTCCTGGTAGGAGTCTCGAACTGTTCCTGTAAGCAGTTTTGCAAAATTCTTCTTGGTTGCCTACCACCATCTGGCAGCGGTCTCTTCATTCGCTTATGGAAGTTTTTGAGGTCATTTTTGCGTACGCACCTGACTCCGTGGTTTTGTCTCAATCCTGTCATTGCACCGGAGAAGTGGAAATACTCCCTAACGAACAGAATACGATAATTAAACACTTTATTTTGTGAAACAGTAAATTGACCAGACAATGATTAAGAAAAGTTTCATACCCAGCTGTGCTAATGCTACCGTTAGTGTACAGCTCGTCATAAACCCACTTGCATACAAATCCTTCGACTAGGTTCCTACCAGTAGGGAGAAAGTAGCCCTGAAAAAAACAGTTAAACAAACATATTAAGAAGCTCAAACTTCCCAAAAAAAAAAAAAAAACTCAAAAGAATCGATGGTACGGTCTCTCAAAACGTAACAACTGCCAAAATTATCAAATGTATCGAGGATTTCCTTAAAGAGCAAGTCACAAAAAAGAAAACCAGTACAACACTTATGATTCCTACTTTCTGCTCAAAAGACAGAAAATATGATGCACATTGGGATAAGTATATAACTTCATCGAGCTGTTATTTTTCAATGCTAGCACGAGGAATACTAAACACACGGAACATCATTCCAAATATTAAGTGCAAATAGTTATATTAGGAAATTAAGAAAAAGCATACATGGAAAGATGCATCTCCAGGAGCAAGATCAAAGGGAAAGGCACTAAACAGATCACAGATGAGTTGATTTGTGTCCAAACAGTAAGAACTATATGCAAAAGAAGTACTTCCTCTGTCGCTATTTTCTCTACACTTTGACTTTTCTACCCGTAATCGGGTCCAAGTGACCCAGTGAATAGTGGTAAAAGTCAAAAGCGTAGAGAAAGATGAGTTACGGAGGTAGTATATGTAACTGTTAAAGGCTAGAATGGGAGTATAATTGTAATAATATATTATACGTAATAGATATTTTTTGACTCAAGAAAAAAACTAAAATTTCTTTAGACAACAGTGTCGTCAAATTTGAACTTGGGTCAAAATCTTTGTGGCGCTTAGTTGTTCAGATTCGACCTTGGGTCACAATCTTGTAAAAATCTTTGGCACAGATTGTTATTACCATTACCACCAAGCTAACCAAATTGCATTTACTTATTTATCTTAACATAAATTAGTAACGTTACTAGTAAAACAACACCTGGGGCCTAAGGCAGGTGCTTCACATGCCTGCCCATAGGGCAATAAACATTATCTTTATCTTTACTATTTAAAAGTTTGAAGAGGTTTTAGAGGTTCCTAAGTTCCTAACATGAAATACCTGAAGTACCCCTAAGTAGTCTCTAAACACATCACCTAATTTCTGAAAGACCCTTCCCCTTTAGGTAGGTATGAGATTCAAGGCGACATATCGTTTCCGTAAGAAACACTCGGGCCACTCTGCAACTCTCCAGATCGCACCACAAACCCGTTGTATTTGTTTGGCTGGATATGTGTGATAATTGGTTCTGAGCCATTGTTTGTCCCTCTCAAACTGATAGAGGAGCCCACTCTTCCACGCCACATATTCACACTGACGGACTTCATCTGCTTCATCGATCATCAATTTAAGTGAGTTCTGGGCCTCTGGGAAAACCATCAATTGTTCATAAAATCAAATAGCGCTGTGAAGGAAAGGTATATAAAACCCTTTGTGATGATTTTTCTTTCTTGTGTGAAGCTCTTGAATCTTTTTTTTTTTTTTGATAAAGAAGCTATATATTAGAAAACTCAAGGCGGAACACCATTACAGTCAGCAGGTGTGCCTCAAAGACACTAACAGGAAAATTTTCTACATCCAAACTACCACAAAACCCTTCTCTTCTACTCCAATTAGATAAAAACACGAGCTACATTATTCACTTTCCTAGGAACAAACCTCACACAAAACTTACTGTCAAAATTGTGCCAATTCTTCAATCCCAGCAAGCAATCTCCAACTGGCCTTGGTAGGATCAGCAAAGGCTTTTACCACGTTACTGGCATCAGATTCAATACTGAAGCTTTGGAAATTCTGCACCAAATCCAGACATTTCTTGATCCCCATCTCAACAGCCCAAAATTCTGCATCTTCCACCTCACTCTTATCTCTGCATTGAGTTTGAGCAAAGATGATTTCACCCCTGTAGTTCCTCCCAATAGCACTGATACTAACCTTTTCTTTTCTTGCATCACAGTTGACCTTGAGCTCATCCAGACAAGGGGTTGACCATTTTGGGACTATCATTCCACTCTCACTGCTGCTACTAGTCTTCTCTTTGTTGTGAATTTCCCAAAACTCCATATAAGCTTCCACAATCTCCCTTATGATGATCTTATCTGGCTTGGAGGGGTGGCCATTCCAGTTTTCATTCCTTCTTCCACAATCCCCCTTAAATCTGTTTGTTAAATATTTGTGCCTTTGCTAATGGGTGTTAGTTGTTCCAATCACTAGATTTCATTCTCAACTTTGATTCCTATACCGGTGCTTGTACGACTCTACGTGTTATTTGTTTCATATTTTTTTGGTTATATATCTCTATAACTACTCTGTTGTACATTATTCAACTCCAGTTCTCTATAATGCCCCTTATAATTGAAGCTCTCACATTTACTTATATAGTTATCTTTTGCATTTGAAGAATGGTTATCTTATAAAATATCCAATGATTTTAAGGAAATCTCAGGTACCCCGAAGGACAACAACGAAAGAGTTAAGTCGATTTTCTCAACAAATTTAGTCCTAAAAATTGTGATCAATATTTCACTCGCTCTCCTTCAGTCAGTCCTAAAAATTGTGAAAACCGGCCTTGCAAAGACTGGTTTACAATGGCAAGAATCTGCTACCCGTATGCATGTACCGTGTGACTTTGCCTCCTCAGGTTCGAAACACTAAAAATACTATATGCAGTTAAAAGCTCGAGATTATTCATGCCCCGTACGTTCTCAGTTACTATGGGTGTGCAGTCCAAAACTTAATATTCAATATCATGTAGTGGGCCTAATTCCTCCATGCTGACGATTATCGGAGTATTATGTCCACAATGTCCACAAGTTTATTGATACAAGGCCTTAGACAAAATGAAGTGCTCACAATATTTTAGGAATGCTTTTGTAATCCAATCATAGGCAGGATTTGGTTTCTAAAAATTGTTTATACCTTCTAGGAACTGGGATTGTACCCATTCTAGCCATTCTACTGTGGAATAGACCATTTTAGAACATCCACACATATTTTCTCTTTTATAAAAAATTCACCAGTTCATGTTTTTGGTAATGTATAAGAGATCGTGCTAACTTTGATAATATACTTTTGTGCGTGGTTTGCTTCAATCGAACCTAAGTTACCAGGATTTCGGGTCGTCACGGTACGCGTAATGGGAATAGAGACACCGAAAGTGATTTAACATGATACTAGGTACACTGGGGGTAGGCTTCTTCCAGATGGGCTCAAGAATGAGGTATGGTTTTACTTATAATACCTTTGCATAACTAAACACATAATTTTCTTGAATGACAATTACAAGAAGAAGAAAAAAAACACAAGTCAATTGTTCAAATGAACTCAAACAAATGCCTTATGTTGTGCAATATGATAGACTAAGAAAAAACATTGTCCCAAAAAGTAAGAAACCTTCAACAAGAGTAATCAAATAGGTAGATAAACTATCTTCGTCTCGAATATGTTAAAGATTTTGGATCGCCATAAGTGCGTTCCAGATTTCCAACATACCAGTTTTAGGAATGTCAAGATTACAGTGCCTTAGAGAATAAACGAATGTGTCTTTTCCATGATCGTTGTATTTGTTTGATTAGGAAACTTTGATTGTCAAAGCCAACAGTGATGTCACATTCTCATTCACACTGATTGTGTTCCTTATTATGAACCATTGATAGGAACGTAAAAATACTGCCAGGTAGAGAATGCAAGCGTGCGTGTAAGAAACTCAAGGAAAAACAGCAACAGCGGTGAAAAAAGTCCCATCACTGGAAAATCAAATCCCCTCTGGTATGGCCGTTTCCTATTGATTTATTAATTGCTTGATTTATTTATTTATTTATTTATTTAAACTTGAACAGGTTATTTGGATTCTTTTAGCATTTCCGATCACATAGATGATAGAATGGGACCAAACAATATGTCTTGGTTAGGTGACATAGGTAAATCATATTCTTGAAATAACCGTTAAATTTCCTTTGTCACTCAAGTATTGTAGGACTGTCCTTCAACTTAGCAAGACTAGATGAGTAATTTGTAGGGCCAACTCCCGATCCGTAGAGGTCTGAATTGTAGGCAGTTAATAGCAAACTATTAGGTTTCTCTGCACACATGATACATTCCTGAAGCAAGCTGCTACACCCTTGGCACATCTAAATACGGTTGATGAATCGGTTATTGCAAATCCGAACACTCAAATATGGGATTTCGAAAACATGGGGAGCATTACACAAGCTCAATTGTCATTTCATCTTGATTACTACTATGAGAAGCCCTTTCAATCATAATATGTGTTTCCAAATGATACTTATTCTTTTGTGTTTCATATTGGTCAACAAATAAAAGTTGGTCTAATTAAAGATTGTAAATGATCTATAAGACCTCCATCAGTCAAATTTAATGTTGTCTGTGATCGTACCATTCCATCAAGCAGGTAAATGATCTATAAGACCTCCATCAGTTCCCCTTCAACACTGAAGAATTCATACACGCGCAATTATTAAAATAAACAAAAAAGTCGGCTTCATGAATGAATCTGGCATAATCCAAATGATGTGGGCAATTGAGAAGATTGATGTTGTTAGATGGATTCCTCCAAATTCCTCGTGTGATATCGTAGACACTCCAATAGTATTTTCAGAATACGATAAATAAGATAAGACTTTTGGTGATTAAGGTAAGGTGTTATAGCAACTGACTTTTTATGGGATTAGTCCATAGTTAAGAGGTAGCACCTAGGGTGCCACAATAGTAGGCCTCAAGATTAAATCGCGATCTAGCCAACCCGTTGAAAGTTCCATGATCGACGTGTGTGTGTGTGTGGGGGTGGGGGGGGGGGGGGGGGGTGGGGGGGGGTGTTAAGTAGAGAAAATAGTGCAAGGGGAAGTAGGATTAGTAAACCAAATATTAACTTAAACTACATGTCAATGGAATGACCGGGTAAACTTCTTGTCGGAGTGAATCATTCAGCACTCGCGACACAATCCAACAAACTTAATCATTGGTCTTTGTCAATTTAAGCTTTCCTCAACCAGTATCACGCTAAAATTCAAATGATTTCAGGCATATATTACCCGTCTGCTCATAACTTGATAAACTCGTGACTTCACCGCTCCAGTTTGGACTAAGTTGCCTATGGGGAAATAGGGGTTGATTAAAAAAAGAAAAAAATTTGTTTATTGTTTGTTTCTTTTTAACTTGAAGTGAAATGCAAAGCACTTAACTTGTCGAAGAATTTGCAAAATAATGATTTTGTCTTTTACTCCTCGTACCCACGAGAATGAGCCCGCGTTCAAAGCACGTGCAATCTCCTAATACATCCAAATATAGCCAACAACAATCACGAATTGGCAACTTTTTTGCACCTTAAAACAAAACTTGGATTCACATCGCAGATTTGTTGGTTAGTCGCACTTACAAGTTACAAATTGGTGACATGCCACAAAAATAGCAAAAAAGTACACCCAAAAACAATTAGCAAACATCCAACAACTATACCAATACCTAAAATATAGAAGCAGCAAACCAGATTTGGCAATTTGGTGGCACGTCACTAAATTAGAAACCACCACAAAACCAGCAAGCATTAGATAGCTATATGTAACCTAAAATTAGCCTAAACGGACACATTTCAAATCGTCATATTAATTCCCAAAATTGAAACAACTTAACTTAGCATGCTAATTGTCATATTAATTCCCAAAATTGCAACGACCAACATATTCCAAATTCAACGCAACATGAAACACTTCCCGTTACCTGATAGTCGGGAGGTGGTTGTGGAATGTGCTCCAGCAGAATCCGGATGGGAACATCAGCGGCATTATCTGCATCCGCCATTGCTTCGTCCTCATCGTCTCCACCGGCTGCAGCATCTCCGCCGCCAGCCACCATGTCCACATCTCCACCGACTGCAACAGGGTCAGGAGCAATATCATCAAGAAATCCGGGTGGGGCGTCTTCAAAACAGATCCAATGGACCATTCTCTTCACAACAGCATCGTCGTTGTCTTCAGGGTATGCTGAGATTATACGCCTCGCAAGAACAGAATGGGCTGGGATGGGGTTGGGGTTGAACAGGGCCGGCTCTAATCTTTTTGGTGCCCTAAGCGCACAACGAACCTCATGCGCACAGTAAATAATATACATGTAAACTATAAAATTAAGATACTACTTCACAGTTTTATTAACAAAAGAATAATTCTATTATCGATAGAAGTTTAAAGCGAGTGTAACAATATGTTTAGCACAATTGTGAGCTAACGACATTGACAACTATATTAACAAAATATAAAAAATAAATCATCAAAAGTTTCTGTTAATCGATGATGATGGTTAGGAATGGTGAATAACCAATGCATTGATAGACAATTTGCATAAAGTAAACCCACCGCTTGTTTTAAACACGAGGTCTGCAGAACTCATCGTGCAAGACGATGTCTTTGCCACATCTTCAACTTTATGAATTGAAAAATCCAATATAAAGTTTTGAAGACGAGAGCAATTTTTAGTGTGATTTTTTGTCAGACTTAATCCCTGGAGAATGATATTTTAGGGCATAATTTGGAGATAAGTAGTTGCTAGAATTGTAATTACTAGACGAGAGGAAATATTTATGAGAGATTTTAGGAGAAAAGTTGGAGAAGATGGACTATATATTAGAGATTCACGGAGAAAATTGTGGAGAAAGATATGGATCACAAATATGAAGTTGGCTAAGAATCAGGAATTTGAAACGGAAAAGAGATTGATTACTAACCTACTGATATTTATACATTATCATTATCAATAATATAAAATGGAATTACATACTACATATCCCTAACTTTTCGAAATTTGGTGCCCCTAAAATACTGGTGCCCTAAGCAGCTACTTGAGCTGCCTAAGGGTGGAGCCGGCCCTGGGGTTGAAGTAGGCGAAAGTCGCGAGAATACGAGCGACACGATCGGCTCCGGCCATGCAGGTGGGGATTTATACCTAGGGCATTTCGATGTTAGCATCAGCTTTTTCACGGACGGATTTGCCCCTTCATTTTTTATTAGTCCTACTCGCTGGTGGGTTGGGAATTTACAATGCTATCCCTTTTATTAAACTACCATACACAGTTTTCTTTGCTTCCGCATAACTTTTCCCGAATTTGCCATTCGTGTCCTTCAGATAATGGGTAACGTAAAATTGACCCTTCTGCTTTTTGGCCTCATTTGGGTAGAGGATATGATATGATATGATAAGATATGCTGACTCTCCTTGTTTTGGTGTTGTCGGATATGAAGTAGGATATGTGTCAAAATGACTATAATACCCTCAGTGCTGTTATTTTGTATAAAAAATTGTATTTTTCAAATTGATAAGGAAAATGTATACAAAATGTATTAGTATTTATGTTTATATTTTAATACTCTTTTTTCTACACAATAATGACGTTGTCAAAATGTATACAGAATGTATATTAATACGCGAAATAAATCTGTAGTAACATGCAAACATAACAAATATTCATGGATACAACATGGCCATATCAAAGTATGGAGTATAAATTACTAGTACTTATTGGCATATTGGCATGGTGGAAACTGACTCTCTTGATGCAGTTAGAGTCATCAATGACAGAAGTGATAACAACCCATGCAGATTCAATCTCATTCAGGAGTGCAGAAACCTTCTCACACTGTCTATGAGTTCTCTTAATCACATCCCAAGAGAAAAGAATAGATGTGCGGATTTGCTGGCAAGAATTGGATCTTTCCAACCACAAGATCTGTTGGTTTACAACACTCCGCATGAAGCTATTAAAAGCACCCTTATTGAGGATATGATTAGTTGTGGTGTGGCTAGTGTGCACACAACCTCCTCTGGAGGATCTAATTAGTTTGTGCTAGGTTTGTTTCTGTTGGTTTGTGTGTAAGACTTTTTATTCCGATGAATCAAAAAAAAAGATAGTTATCAATTCCAAAAAGATAGAGTTTGGGGACAGGGGTAGGAAATTAGATAGTTTGTGGGGGTATTTTTGTCAACCTACTTTTATCCGACCTTATACCTCGATGTTGGTGGTATAAAATTTGTTCATTAAAAGCTCAATCAGCATAAGGCAACAGAACTTATCCCCTCTCTTATCCGGCACTCAAACATTTAATAAAAACAGAGATGGTATAACTTATCTTATGCTCCCTCCTTATCCTCTACCCAAACGAGGCCGACCCTAATTGAATTCGATCCGATAGGTTATTCAACATGAGCCGACCCTAATTGAGCATATTCGATCCGGCCCGATTACAAATAGATCGGATATGAATCATAGATTTTATGATCTGTGAAATTCAATATGATCCGATTAGGTTTTTACTAGCAGTGAAACTGTGTAATGCATAGTGTAAATTAATCACCCGTTTATTTTCTGCAACACTAGGTTTAAATTAATATAATTTATAAAACACATTAATCATTTCTTTTTTGTAGCGCGACACAATACTATCATAATCTTTTTTTTTTCAAAATATGCCATCAAATAGGGTAATTTTCACTTACACCCTCACAGTTTTGATTAATCTTCACTTACACCTATTTAAGTTTGAAAAACTTCACTTACACCCCTTATGATACCAAACATATAGTCACTTACACTCCCTCCGTGTACTTACTCTGTTAGTTGCTAGAGTAACTTCCCTAATTCAATTTTCAAGCAATTTTTTTCTTAAGGACGTTACGCAGACCAATCCATCCGAATTTGTAAATCATGCCTCAAATTAGTCCTGACTTTTTCATGTACTAGATGCACCATGTTAACAAATGCCTCAAATCGATTTAAGAAATTGAATTTAGAAAGTTACCCTACTAACTGGCATAGTGGATACATAAAGGGGGTATACATGCCAATATATTCATAGTCAAATGGGGTATATGTGAAGTTTTCCAAATTAAGAGAGATGTGAAAATCAACCAAAATTGAGGGGTAAGTGAATATTACCCCCATCTAATATGAAGTAAGGTCAGTAGTAGGTATTGCAAATCTTATAATGAGCTTCTTGATCTAAATATGTAACACAAGTTCATAGACCATCAATAAGATCTTAGATGACTTCAATCTTCAGACATGAATGCTCAACTTATTAGGCCAAATTCTCTCAATAATTGATTAACAAAATTTGTAACGAATGTATAATATGATAATGTATACGTTGTGCGTTTCTTGTGAATAATCATTGGTGTTCTCGGAAAAATCATTGATATCCATCCAATGAAATTCTAGTGATTCTTCAATCATCGTAGAAGTACCTGCAAAAACTAGACAAAACTATAATCGTTCTTTTTCAGAAAAAAAAACAAAAAAAACACGGAGCCGTAGCGAAAGCGAGTCTGCCTAAAAAAAAGTGCTCCGAAAAGAAGAAAAATAACTCAGTATGCGAAAACTATCATTGTGAACAAAGAAAAATAACTATATATAGTTATAACGGGGAAATGTTGAGGGGTAATATTGTTTGTACTCCAATGGCAAGTAACAAGAGTTATAGTTAATCAAGTACAATAGAAGAGAGAACTATAGACACTTTGAGACGAAAGGGGTGCAAACAATCCGAATATGCCTTCGGATGATAGAGACAACTTGTCGACGGAGCTTAGGCTAGCAAATCAGCGTGTAGTACTGCACTGAGCAAGAAATAGAACCTCTTATATATACTAGTCCGATTAGGACAACCAATGAGGCTTATCTGGCATGTACGGAATAATCACGGCCCCATTATGAGGCGATTATGACCCGATCCGCGGAGGAACTTCATTGGTGACATCGAACAAGCATACATGGAAGGTTATAGACAAGTCAACTCCTTTGGCATATACGGGTTGCGAAAGGGAGTGACCCCTTCGCAACAGTTCTTGTTCCAGCCTCCAAACCACTAAGCCCCCTAGATCTTGTGCGAGGTATGAGGTCTGAAGGACTCTGTCCCGTGGTCCTCACGTGCCACTGGGGTGAGATCTGGTGTGTGCATAGAACAATTGCATGACACGTGTGAGCAGATGCTGGGTCCACATGTTTGTGGTCTTGGACCATGATTTAGACTATTGTAGACAGTCAAATATGAAGCACCGGGTTACTGTCACGTGGATCCATCAGCAACCTGCACGAGTCCCCACCTTTGTGCTCCATAAGCACAAGATCATGTCATCCTGCACTCAGAGGGACCATGAGACAGGGTCCCTCGCATCTCACCACCTCGCACGGGAGCCTGAGATTTTAGTGGTTCGGAGACTGGAATACGAAATGTCGCATAAGGATTCCATCATAGCTGCAACATGTATTGTGCTGTGGAGCCGACTTCTTCATACTTTTCTGACGTCATCCTTGACAGTCTCCTGGGATTTAGGATTCGCCGCCTCATAATGCGTCGTGGGTCGTCTATACGACCATGTGTCTCACATTGGTTGCCCTAGTCTGACTAGTATAAATAGGATGGTACGTGCTACCATTTTGTATACTAATTATTCGGTACTGAATTGCTGTCAACAAGTTGTCTTTGAAATACCCGCTTGCAAAATAAAAGAATAAATATAACATTTTTATTCAATTCAGGGGAGGTAGTTGTAGTTTATTAAAACCCAACCTAGTAAAAACATTTAACTAGTTACCCAACTTTGAAATATTGCCCTTTCTAGACACCCTCAATGCAATTTTTTTCACCCGCCTCCTAAATACCCTCCACTTTACCCACTTAGGTGTCCAAAACTTGCTCTCCTCCATGTTACTCTTCTCTCTCAATTCACCAGTCCCCCCCCCCCCCGATCTTTTTCTATTCTTCCTCACGGCAAACACACACACACACACACACACACACTCAAACCCTCAACCCGACCAACCTCACCCTCCTCACTTCTCTACTCCCTCTTCTATATAAAAACCTCTGCCTCCTCACAACAACAACAACAAACAACAACAAACACATCACCCTCATCATCACCTTCTTCTTCTTCCTTCAGCAACAACCCGAAACCACCACCACCATTCTCTTCTCTCCTCCACCAAGAACCACCACCAACACAACCACCTCCTATGTTCGCTCTCTCTATTGGGTTGCCTCTGCCCAGCCACAAACCCGCAGGAAAATCAAACCCGAGAACAACCCACTGCCACCACCGAACCAACCCTCTCCTTTTCCCTAAAAACTCATTGCTCACCTCTCCTACCCACCACTCTGTCAAAAACAGAGCAGTAGCAGCAGCAACGACCGGCAGAACCCACGTCCGACAACGCCACCACCATGAACGCCGGCGTGGAGCTCGGCCAAGTCACTCCCAACACACCCACCTCCTAAAAATCGTCCCAATCACATCCTGGAGGTCCGAACAGGTTAAAGATGACATCAAACGAACCCGGAAATGTCGGGTTTCTCGCCGTTGTTCGTCACCACCGAACCCACCGGTCGGAGACTTAACCCGCTTTGTTCGTCGACCGTTTTTCGCGATTTTTCGTGTGGGTAAGCTCTAAATCCCCTCTTAGTTTGTTTGGGATGATCAAAATCAAGTCTTGTTGGCTAGAAATCATTTTGGGTTGATTGGGTTGAAGAAATTGTCGTGAATACAAAATTGGGGGTGAAAGTGTCTTTTCTTAAAACTATTGGGGAGGCTACTGACTTTACATGCAAACTGAGTTATGAGTGGGTGGGGGGTGGGGGGGAATTGTCTTTTCATAGACCCAGAGGGTAAATCCTACACAAACCAGAAATTCATTATGAGTGATTTTGGGTGTACTAGTTGTAGTTTTGAATATCTTTACTAATTAATATATAAACCTAATAAATTATTTTCTGAAAATATAATACAAATAAAACAAATAAATTTCATTAAATACTTGCTTTATTAATATAAATCCGTGAGGGATAATCGTAGTATTGTTCTCAATAAATTGATTAATCTATTAATCTTACCTTCCTGCATAAATAGTGCTAGGATAATGTTTTTTTTAGCGATAATACTTGAGAACTTACTTCATTAAGGAAAGAAACCATACAAAATGCCTTTTGAATAAAAAAAGAAATATCTCCACATACTTATCCAAAGATATTCTATTGAGCCTTGGGTGCCTTTATTTTTATTCAAAAGTGCTAACATATAATTAGTAGATAATGGTTTTCTTCTATTTTTAATGAAACACTAAATAACTAGTTTTACATTTTTCTTCCTTTTGAGAAAAGATACTATTATAGCCTTTTGTAGTTGATAAAGATCTCTTTACTTATTATGGTTATAATTATTACTCTTGTTATGATGATTATTATTTTGTGTCATATAACATTATCCTGTATAGCACTAAGATGCTAAAAATTTATCTTGGTTGCTATTTCCCTTAAATTAATAAGCCTGATAAATAAATTATATTATAAATACAAGGGGTTGAGAGGTTAATTGGGGGCATACATAGCATTGCATATAGAGAATTTCATTCGTCATACGGTAGCAATGTGTTACTTAGGACTATTTGCGTAATCACCAAAATAAAACATAGTATATCACTAAGATGCTAAAAATTTATCTTGGTTGCTATTTCCCTTATATTAATAAGCCTGATAAATAAATTATATTATATATACAAGGGGTTGAGAGATTAATTGGGGGCATACATAGCATTGCATATAGAGAATTTCATTCGTCATACGGATAAGCAATGTGTTACTTAGGACTATTTGTGTATTTGTAGACCCACAGTTCATAGTCGACGAATTTGTTGAGAACGAGTCTACTAGGACTTCGCTTGTCGTGCGAACACTGATCTACTTGTTACCGGTAAGTTCATATGTGCAATACTTTAACTGTCAAAATGTGATTTTGTGTGTGTCACGAATTGTCTTAACTTGCGATACTTGGAATTGATCAAACGTTGTGATCTATATTTTGATAAATTTTCCCTTTTAAATATTACGGTTGAAAATCATGAAATTGAGTATAAATATTATGGTTGTGGAATGACAACTGAAATCAAGTAATGATGGGGTCATGTCATTGGGAAATGCAAATGAATAATGCACTATAATATAATTGAGGCAATTCACAGAGGATGCATAAATTACGGCTACTGCCGGGCGGGCCAGTATGCGATCCCCCTTTTTGTTATGGCTCCGGCCGGAGGCGCTAGAATGTGAACTTCCTTTATTTTTATGGCTACGACCGGAGGCACCAGAATGCGATCCTCCTTTATATTTATGACTACGGTCGGGAGAGCCGGTTTGCGATATCCCTAGTATTATGAAACTATGGAATACTACTTATATCTGTGCGGGTTACTACGATATCGGGGTGTCGACACTTAAGGTCTCATAGTTGTGTTTATGAGCGGGGATTGACGTATGGGCATCCCACAACACTTGGGTGAATTACAATCTTAGATATACCAAGAGGCACCATCATTATGATTAGTGGCATTGTAACCTCTCTGGGGCAATTGACACCCGCCGGGCAACACTACGCTAGCTAAACTAAATGATGAGAAAGGAATTGGTTAATATTTGACAGCTCATTCAGATTCCCGTTAAATATCATGTGATTCATATACATGCTTTTGTGCCATTTTTTTTAAATATTGCAGTATGAATTTACACAGTTTTTACTGATTAAATGTTTTTCTGCGGTCGGCTTGTGCTATTTCAAAACCCGCAGGTTACGAATAAGATGGAGACGTTCACAACGTCGCTGGCTAGGGTATTAAGCAGTTTAGTACTTCACCTAGCGTTTTTTTCATTTATGTACTTATTTCTTCCAGACAATGTCACTAGTTTATTTTGGATGTATAATAATTATATTTGGATATTCGATAGCGGTACTAACTGTGAACCGGCGATCCTGCGTCGTTCCCAATGGGGTTCATCACCTCGGGCGGAGACATCTCTCCAAACATACGGTTCGGCCGGCCGTGTGATTTGGTGGGGTGTTGCAATCTCTCTCCTCCATAGTCAAGTATTGCTCATTTCCACCCCTTTCCTCTACATCTCTTCAGCCATTTGATATATATTGTACTTCTAAGATTGTTAGTTGTTAACGTGTACAAAGGAAGGTATTGGACGGATCCTTGCGTGTGCATAACAACCAACGATACACATATATGGAGGAATAAGAGAGTAAGCAAGCAAGGTTAAGAGTAAGCCAAATCCATTATCTAAGAGAGAGAGATAGAGAGAATAACTCAATAGAAATACTAGTTAATAAACTCAATCACTAGTCAACCAGTAGTTTAAATGAGTTCATTAGTGACGATCGATGATCCAATTTGGTGGTGATTTACAATTGAATTTCATTTGATCAATAATTAGTACAATTAAGTTTATTGGTGAAGATCGAAGACCCAATTTGGTGACAATTGAAAATAACACCAAACTCAAACTTAGTCAACTAGTAGTTCTATTGAGTTCATTAGTGACGATCTGTGATCCAACTTGGTGGTGAGTCATAATTGACGTTTCAATTTGATTAACTGTTAGTATGATTGAGTTGATCTAATCTGGTGATAAATGAAAATAACCATATCC
The DNA here is from genome assembly GCA_023055425.1 of Linanthus parryae. Lineage (NCBI taxonomy): Eukaryota > Viridiplantae > Streptophyta > Magnoliopsida > Ericales > Polemoniaceae > Linanthus > Linanthus parryae. Next base: position 134,328,126 of record JALGPY010000001.1, read on the forward strand.
TAAACACATATTCCCTCCGTCACACAATAAGTGTCCATTTTTTTATTTCGGAATGTCCTAAAATAAGTGTCCACTTTCATTTTTTATGTTTAAAAGTTGATACATTGACAAGAATGCCCACCAAAAAGTAATTAAACTACTGTTGAAAATTGAGAAATGAGGGATAATTGTGTCAATGTCATCACAAAAGTCAATCAAGTCTATAATTAATGCATGTACCCTTAAAAAATTGGATTTTCAAAAGGGACACTTATTATGGTACTGAGGGAGTAAATATAAGCCAACATTTGTTTTAAGATGAGAAATCATATCCTAAACCTAAATAAATGACAAGTTCCACAGTGGCTGACCTAAATGGTCGACTAGTAGGCAAATGGTAGATCTGTGTAATGTTGGGTCGCAATAGTCGACTATTTTGGTCTACTAATCGACCATTTTGGTCGACTATTTGAACAAACATTATCATTGTCGACCATTTTGGTTTACTAGTCCACCATTTTGGTCGACTAATGTGTTGTGAAAGAAATCAACCATCTAACTGTGACATTTGGTTTGGTTTGGTCTATTGGATCGAGTTATTTAGTATTTTTCTTACACCGTTAGTAAACTCAATGAAGCTAGTATTGACAAAATTAGATAATAATTCCGTCTAACAACCGGATTAGATTATCGTAATTCATTAATCAAATCAATCGAATCGAAATACATCCTAAAACCAAAGTGTGGATGTTGTATATTTATAAAACATAACTTTTTTTTTTGCCAAAATCACATTGTTTACGAACAGTTGGGCCAAATGGTTAACTGGTTTGTCACCACAACTTTCTTTATTCACACCGGTTCTAAATCGCTAGATTTTTTAATTCATGGCGGTTTTAACCACGGTGTTTGTCTGTTTTCAAAGAAACACCTTCTCCTTCACTCCTTTCTTCTTTGCAAACATTCTCTGCTGTCTCATTATCTCATACTTATTCATCTTCGTGAGAATCAAACAAATGGAAATTGGGGGTTTCTTGTGGGGGAGCCATGAAATTTGCTGAGGTAGAGGAACATTGTCACGGGAGACAATGGTTGCCATGGACTCGAGATCAGATAGGAGAGAGGTAGGGAAGTTTCCCCTTCATCTAAAAAGAGACCGAGAGAGCCGGAGATGGCGTCGGTGTTGGATCCCCGTTCGTGGGGTTTTTCTGGGTTCGCCTGTTGGGGAGGTTAAAGAGGGGGGTGAGGGTTTTGTTTGATTTTTGATTAAGATTTAAATCTATTATTAAGTAGTTAATGTTACACTTCGAGATTAAATCTATTATTTTTTATTCTCCTTTAATATTCCTCACCTCTTTGATTGTTCATCGTATCGTAGTCCAAAATGACTTGTAATGTATCACGGGATACCTTTCTTACGGAGAAATAAGTGGAGTGCTGGAAGTCCGACCTCAATTTGGTTCCACCATGCTTGACTGTAAGAAGATGATGCAACGGTTTCATGAAGCTAAATGTAGCTTTTGCCCGAGGTCGATAAATATGCAAGTGCATCGTTTAGTCAAGTACGATCTCACACTAGAAATGGCTAAAGTTTGGATTGGGTTCATCCCGGACTGGGTGACTAATTGTAATATTATTATTCCGAATTAATGAAAGAGTTTTTTTTTTTTCAAAACAAAAACGTATTTAAAAACCCATGAAATTCTTTTGTTTATGCCTTCTCCTTGAGACGAATAGAAGACGGAGAAATATGAATCGACATGGGAAAATTGTCTAAATACCTTTATCTCAACATCTATTTTGTTTATACCCTTGGTCGAACTTGGTCTTTCCAATCTACCCGGCTGGGTAATTGATTGCTAACAAAATTGTTAGCAGGCAAGTGGTCACAACTTGTCAGCCAAAAACTTTGTTGAATGACACCAACACCACTACAATCCTAATATTCAAAACCCTACAATTTGTTTTCTTTCACTAAAAACATTCAATGTTCGCTGCTTTCTCTCTCTCTACAAACATTCAATTTTTTCATCTACCTCTACCTAAAAAAGTACAATTTAAAATTACTCCAACTGTATCATTTATGAATTCAGAGTCCTCCAACCTTAATGCCATCAAAATACTTCTCATTTTTCACTCTCAGTTGCTCCTGTTTGCTCTTGTTCTCACATTTTCTTTCTCTAAGTCTCTCATCTTCATCTTTTCTTGAACCTCCTAAATCAGAGTCTAGGAAAACTCTAAATTTGTTCATATTGCTGTATTTTTCATCATAATGTTAGCTATGATCCTTTTTAGTTAAAATATTTAATTTTACTTTGGATTTGTAATGTTTTATCTGTGTTCATGTTCATCTATGTTATGGTCTGTGTTTTCCATTCTGGTTATGGCAATGTGACACTCAACAAATAAGATTTTAGTGAAGACCCAGACGAGGCAGTGGGCTTGCTCATCTCTGTCTTCATTCACTACAGACGAGCTAGCAACTTGTCCGGGGAAACAAGCAAGACCACCCAGACAATGGATTACCCAGACGAGCTGGACGAACCAAGCAAGCAAGTTTTGGTGTCGTCCAGCTCCTCTTGATTCTCTTTGATCTGTGGCAGCAAGCACAACTTGATTGGACCCATTTTTTTTTTGTTCCATATGTTGCTGCATGCTCGTTTTGCTCGAATCCCCCTGCTTGTGTTTGCTATTTTGCTGCAGCCTTGGGTTGATGGATCCACCGACTTCTGTTTCGTTGGATCTATGGGTTGGTTCGATCTCTGCATTCTAACAAGAAAATGACATAAACATTAGGAAGATTTTCAATTTTAAAACATACCAAGTTGAATACCAATCACACTTGTAAGTATACCAGGTTGGGAGGTCTAATATATTCAGTTTGTGTATCATCCGTTATTCCTTTTGTCTGTTTTCACATGTCCGTCACCAGACTTCCCGTAACGTTGCCATTTTTCCAATTTTATCCAACTTGGAAACCGTCGCATGATGATTCTCTGAGGTTTCCTGCAATAATACCGAGCCTTGATCTTCAACAATTTCTCGCAAGTGTTCCAGGTCCTGCTCGGCGCTGTCCAATCGTTCTCCAAACTTGTTGACTTTATCTGATACGTCCAGAATTGTGTCGTTCATTGCCTTGAATCCTCCCGAACCAGGGAAAACAAATCTTGCTAGAACGATTCATAGTCCCCGGCTTGAGCAGGAGCTCTAGGGACCTCAGGTGCAGGAGTTGCATCATTATGCTGATCAACTACTTCCGCATGGGGGATAGAGGCTTCTCTAATTGTTTTGGTTATCCCTTGTTCTTCTTTTGATTCAGATTCATCGATGAGAACAATCTTCCACTTCTTCCTCAGCGGGCCAGCCTCATCTTTGAGGTGCATTCTTCTTCTTCCTTTGTGGTCCAGCCTCGGCGACTTTCTTGCCCTCCTTCTTCCTCTCTTGTCTAGCCTCCGCAACAACACCATCTTCATCAGATTCATCAGCATTCTTGCCTTTCTTCTTCACTACTTTCTCAAAGTTGTAGGAAGGCTCGAATCGGCGATTGTTTTGCAAATCATCTAATATTACTGTTTTTGCCTTAAACAATGCCGTCCATTGTAGGAAAATAGGATTGCCAGAGATACTGCGCTGGTACTCAATGAAGCTTTCCCAGTAGGGCTCCCGCTTCTCTTCTTCCGTTGGCTGGAGAGTTTAATAGACTTTCTTTATGGATTTCCAATATTTGGCTGCTTCCTCCAATGTTGCATTGAAATTTCTCCACTCCCAGTTAGCCAACCTCGGTCGTACAGGTGCACCTTTCTTCCTCTTCCCCACGAAGTCACCGAGATCGGGTATGGCCTCGCAAATCCACGCCAGAAAGAAGTGGGGGAAGCAAGTCATGCTGTACTTCCTGCGACGGTAAGAATCCAAGGTGCATTTCCAAGCTTTTGTGTTCACCTGAGCAAGGGAATATTTCCACAGGTAAGTCTCCCATCCGAAACTGTTAGCCTAATCGATATTCGAGAACAACCCGAATGGATCCATGCAGATGTCCAACTTATGGCTTCGTGTACACCATTCTCACCACTAGGCAAACCATCATCAACTTGGTAATATCTTCCAGTTTCTCAGGGGTAAAATCCCTTTCTTCCTTCAATTTCTTAAGTGCCGCTACAACCTTACTGGTTTTGAAGTTATTACCCATCTTGTGTTCGGTAGGTGCTTAGCAGCCCAACTATAATCAGTAGGTTTTTCAGCTAGCCCATCGGTTTTCCCAAGAATCAAAACCGAAACCAGACGAAACTCTTGCACTCCAAAATGAATCGACATGCCATTTATGTGAACCACATCTTAGTGTCTCGTTCGTCTACGTTGATCTTCGCATGCATAACAAGATTGACAACCTGGCCGGGAAAGTTAAACGGCCCACAATCAAGGTCCAGCATGAACTTCAACTATGGGAGCCTCTGCTCGATCATTGACCGAACTTTCGGACAGAGGTAATTCAAACTCTGCTCATTGTATTTCAGGTGTAACCTCGTGATGATGTTCCCTCTGCGATCGGTTCCTGGCACAACGAAAGCGGCACGTCTCCTCCCAAATATCGGCCAAGGTCCGAAACCTTAAGTAACTGCATCTACCATAAAAGACAAATTAATAAAATTTATAAGTAAGTGTCATACCCAATTTACAAAATAATAATTATAATATGAGTATTAATTTATACTATAAGTAACTATCATAATTATTATTACTATCTATGCACTTTTTGATCTAAGTATTCCAATTTAGTATTCATTTCTAATATAAGTCTTACTGATAAACTGTATGTTAAAAAGTCCATTATTGTTAAGGTTTATTTTTAAAATAGGCAACTTCATAAATTGATCTATCTATAAATTAATCTAAGTATTCATTTCTATCTGTACACTTTTTAAACTAAGTATTGTTAAACTGTATGTTAAATGTTAAAGTTCACTGATAATGTTAAACTCTTATGCAAATTTTGTAAGTGTTTAGTAATATGCAAATTTTCTAAGTGTTTAGTGATCATCAAACTTTCTAAGTGTTCACTACTCAACGTTTTCTAAGTGTTCAGTACTCTTAAATTTTTCTAAGTGTTCAGTCAAGACTGCAAATTTTCTAAGTAATGATCTGCAAAGGCCGAGACGAACTGGGTTAAATCCAGACAAACTGAGTTAAAGCCAGACAAACTGTAAATAACCCAGACGAAGGTACTAGTTTGGATTGGTCTCGGTAAAACCCAGTTCGTCTGAGTTGTTTTACCCAGACGAACCATCTAGACAAACTGGTCTAGACTAGTTCGTCTCGAAAAAATGCCATCGCTGGCAGGTGTTGTACAGTTCGTCCAAGACGAGTTAACTCGTCTCATAACCTAGATCTAACTTGTCCTAGACCTCAATCCAATTTTAAAAGTTCGTCTCAATCCAAAATGCCTAGATCTAAGTTCGTCCTAGTCCAAACCCATAACAAAATTGAATGATAACAAATCAAAATCAAACTCAAGATATATGACGTGGCTCTGACGTGACAGGTGGCGTGGCTGCTGACGCGGCGTCTGACGTGGATGGTGATGTGGCAACTGACGTCAGCATAGGGATGACGTGGCATGCCACGTGGCATGCTGACGTGGCACTCGGCCGACGTCGGCGCGTGATGGAGGCGGACGCACCCAAGTGCGGCGGCGCGTGAGCCCTCCTCTGGCCACCATTTTTCGCCAAAGTTTTTTCTACAGACTCAGAATTAAATTTCCTATTTTCTAGAATTTTTTCATAATTTTTGGAAAAACAAAAAAATTTATTATTTTCCAGATTAATTAATTAGTGTTTAGCACACTTCCCGAGGCAGTTAGACGACCTTAAACACACTGTCTTGAGCCCAAATTTTTTCTAGAGACTTAGGTCATTTTTATCTATCTCATAAGATAAGAGGTGAGATCCTAGGTAGTTGGGAGCAATTTTCGATCTTATTAGTTGATTGTTTTATTGCTTAATAATTTCCAGTAATTATTCTTTAATTCTGGAAATTTCTAGAAAATTTCAGTATGTTTATTTTATTATTATACATGCTCTTGTGGGTTGAATGGATGTGTTTGATGCATGTATGTGGCTTAGATGTTTTTATATTTGGTTTTGGTTTTGAATATGTAATCAGTTAAAATACGGCCTGCGTGTCGTGCCTCTCTACATACTCTAGTGTCTTCTCTTCTCATTTAAATCGCCTATTAGAGGTTACTTCTTATTAGAAATAAGATAGATAGTGAAGATTGAATACTAGAAGCTTCAAGAGAGGTGGCCAAACCAAAAGCTATGGTGCGAGGTGCATGGAGCAAAAGAGACGAACAGAGAAGCTTCAAGAAGTACACTCGAGATAGGCGAGATGGCTGAAGCATGAAGTTCAAGATTTTCTCAAGACGTACTCTCAATAGTGGGAGTGCACCTTAGGGGCCATGTTCGACAAAAATCCCAAGTATAGGATATCGTCTCAAGTAGTAATCCGGTAAGTCCGGATTCAAATCAACAAGGAGAGGATGTTTAGAAAATGACTTACTATCACTAGAAAACGACAAACTAAAGAAAGTAACACAAACTCTCAATGGCTTTAAAGCTTGCCAAGCCATTAAATCCACCAAAATCAATTGGTGGAGCAAGTTTGAGGTTTGAGTTTAAGAACAAAGTAAACGACTACTAGAGCTACGATTCAAGAAACTAAGTGAAATGACAAGTAGAGAGGGGCTAGGGATCATCGGTTTCTCTAGTGACCAATCCTCCTATTACATTCAAGCCCGGTTCTCACATTGCATGTGTCAATCCACAAGACAAGTATCTCAAGAAGTGATTGCTCATTGCAATCCAACTCGTGACAAGAGAAGTGTGTAAATCCAACACGCTAATCAAGCACTAAAGAGGCTATTCAAATGAGATTCTCCAAATTTCAAGTGTTTCAAGCATCAACCATATGTAAACACACATATGTGTTTCCACATGAAAGATCAAGCAACAAATGAGATTTGTACATTCTCACTCAAATCACCTAACTAGAACTCGATTTCTCAAAGTTGGGATTGATGAGTTCCTCTCACTCGAGTGCAAATTCAATTCAACAAGTCGAGAGTATTCGCACATCTACCTATTCAGTGCATCAAATACTTCAAAAAGAGAAATCTAAACATTGCATTAAGCATTCAAGTGAACCCAATTCAACCCAAACATCCTTGAAGTTCAACTTGAGTCAATATGAGGATTGAGGCACTAGATAGTCCCAAATCACCCAAGCAATTGATTTAGCTAGACATAATAGAAAATTCAAGAGAGATTGAGAGAAATTTAACTTTCAATAATCAAAACTTGAATTCATACTTGATAGCACCAATACACATTTCACTAATTCAATCCCAAACACTTGTTTCAAATACAAATCCAACAGGAAAACACTTCAAACCTAAAATAGGCAACAAAACATGAAACAAAGAAGGAATATAGAGCTACTGCTGCTATCTCTGCAGCTGCTGCTGCTGCTGCTGCAATCGCAAACGAACAGAGCCAAAAACAGCGAAACAGAGCACTACTTTAACCAAGAACAACCCTATTTTGATCTCCTCTCTCCCTCTCTTCATATTTATCTTCTCCTTGGACATGAATTTGCTCAAGAGTGAGCTCAGAATCGCAAGAAGAAGTCCAGAAACGGGTGAAATCGGAGAGAGAGAGAGAGAGGAGAATGAAGAACCCCAAAACAGAGCACTGTGAGCCGTCGGTTCTGCGAGACAGCCCCAAAAATTACTTCCTCCTTGGTTTATATAGAATTCGATGATATGTTTTGTACACCGTTGAATTTATCTAAGACCCTCTTATTCTTCGATTGTTATCGCCTTAGGAACCCTAGGTTGATTTAGGGCTTTTTGTTTGGTTCGTTTTTGGGCCAAATTGAAGGTTGAAGGAGAGAGATATCGGGTTGGGGAGTGGTTTGGCACTGTTTTGGATCAGTTCCGCTGAGATTTAAGGCCGGTCGTGGGTCGTCCGAAGCTTCTGCGAAGCTCCCATGGAGGTTCAGCATCGTCTTATGTCGCGAGGAAGAAGACAGCCGCTTGGCTGTTAATTACTTTCTGAAATTTGCAGATTGGCCCTGTGACTTTGCTGGAGGCTTTTAAAAGGCCCCCGGCTGTTAAAAACATTTCATAGCCGCCCTTTATAACTTGAGAAATGTCACTTAGCTCCCTCATTCCGTTAGGATGACTTCAAATAAGCCCCTAGATGTAACTTTGGCCTTGTAATGTGGCCTCTTAGCTTCTAAATCTTCATTTTGGCCTATTTCTTCACTCATCTTCTCACAAAGGCCCTTGAATCTTCTCTTTAGCTTGCAATTTAGTTGCGTTGTCTTCAACTTTAGCCACTTTATCACTTGATTTCTTTAAATTAAATCCTCCAAGCCCCTTTCTTCATGTCTCTTGGCCCCTCCAAATCTTCTCACTTCATCATTTAAGCACTCCCAAGCTAGCCTCTAATATTTCAAATCATGTCTTTGCCTACAAAACAAGTTAAAAGCAACCAAAACTACGAAAACAAGCATAAGTCTAGAAGGAGAGATATAATAGCAAATAACACATAAAAGTAAGTTAAGAGGAGTTCAATAACCTACTAAAATATGCGATTTTAAGTCGTTAACACCCCCCCCCCAACTAGCATTTGCTCGTTCTCGAGCAAAGAGAGCGATATAAGTAGTAAACTAGTGAAGAACCAATCATGAGAGACACCCACTCAACTAGACAAGGCTTGACTCAATTCTAAACTAGACTCAAATATTTACAAAAATGCACACACACATTATCTATCCTAAGTGAGAACCCAAAGAAAATAAAATCCTAAATATTAGTAGCTAATTTTAATTTTTTTTTGTGGGGGGAAAAGATGAATGCACAAATGTTTCCTCAAATAAATTCTCAAAGTCCAAAAAGATTGAGAAAGAAACCTATGGACGTCTAAGCATATACTCATACAAATGTGGGCGGTGTTTGGTATAAGTTGACTCATGCGAACCACAAAACTTGTTAATTACGTCCAATTGGCAAGAAAGTATGCCTTCAAAAATAAGGATCACATGAAACTAGACATTCTCATACTTATTCAAAAGCACCCATGTAGGATGGACCTCCAAAGCTTTGAACAAAAACGAGTTTTAAAATGGGGGATGTGGTTGTGGGCTTGTATGATCCTTTTGTGGATTGGGAGGTGGTGCGAATTATCATAATTTTTTTTTTTGAGATTTATAGCATTAACATTGTTTTTTTCACCTCCAATCCAAGGCTCTCCAAGACCCACAACAAAACAGAGGAATATACAAGCGAGTGAGATTTTTAAGCTAAACCAAGGGAGCTATCTAGGTGGTGACGTAACATTATCCCCGTAACCCCTCTATTCCTTAGACATCGCATGGGGTGTCATTGGTAACCACCACTCCAATGGGCTACAAGTTTCCACCGCAAAAACGATTAGAATTAAATCCTTTTTGTAGAGTTCAAATAGCTTTAGAAATTCACCCTTTATCAAAAGTAGTAAGACGTCAAAGTTTATGTGATCAACTTAGCTTGAAGGACTTAAACATGAAACGTAAATTTAGTGTGTCGTTTTGTGAGAACGCATGATATCGCGGAAGGTGGGATATTGGTGTAGATGTATTGAGTATAAGCAAAGAATTTCTTTCTAAAATAAAAATAAAAAGAACATGGACTAAGAGATTTCATTATTTGAAAACATCTAGCTTTCCAAAATTCCCCCTTTTCACTTTTTCTCATTTTTTTTTATCATTTTTTTTTCAAAATAAGTGACTCAGCTATAACTTCCTAAGACTCAATAAAGCTATCAAATAAGAAAATAAAATCTAGACTCAAGATGAAACGTTAAAATAAATAAAACTACCAAAGAAAAAGAAAAAAAATCTAAGTTTGACACGGGGAAAGAGTGATGCTTCTCATGAAAGGTTCACACATTTTTTTTAAAAAAAAAAATCAAATTTTCATTTTTTTTATGATTTTTTCTTCAAATTTTTCATTTTTTTGTATTTTCATGTAAATCACTAATGAAGAAAGGCATGCTAGTAACTATTTGAGCTAAGTAATATATCTACTTCCCACCCCCAACTAAAATGTCACATTGTCCTCAATGTGTGAGAACAATGGAAGAGCAAACAAATTCATATAAGAGTTAAGGGATAGATATACCTCATTGTAGCTTTCTTGGCCACCAAGCACAAGTCCTCCTCCAAGAGCAACCTACAAAATGGTAATAGAAAAAGAAAAAAAATGCAAGAAATAGAGATAAACTAATTTATTTATTTACAACTACGGAGGTGGAACAAAGAAAATGATGCTATCCCGCCCCCAATCTAGGAAATTTCTTTCCATGCCATGCCCCTACTTCATTCTTAGAAAAGTACTTCTCCTTCAAAAATTTGGATTCATCAAATTAAAATAGATAGGAGAAGTAGGGGCAAGACACAAAAGTTGAATAAGAGATGCAAGCAAAATCTAACAATTAATCTAGAGCAAGTGTTTATGTCATGCATCATCTTAAGCATAGGGTTTCAAATCCTCAAATGAATTGAATCATAGAATGGGTCCTCATAAGTTGCCAAATTTTTACTTGAAATCAAAACTTGAGAGATGGCGGCAACTTGTGAATCCTCAATCTCATCACTTTTAAATAAGTCATATGGATTTGGGGATGGGGCTTCACAAGTGGGAGTTAAAATAATTTGAGAACTTGAAGCCTCATCCAAACCCTTAGGCACATCTTCCATAATGATAGAATCCAAGGGAGCATTCAAGTAAAATTCAATTTCGTCACAAATACGAGCATAGCTCCCCGGATCTTCATTAGACATATCAATACTTACCGAAGTACCTCCCAATAAAACTTCAATTTCGTCACAATCAAGATCATAGGAACTCCGGTAAGTATTAGGCTCTCTAGAGCACAAGACAAGACTACATTCCCTTCACTAGTGGTAGCATCAAATCTGACCTCTAACTCATCACATGAGTGATTCTCATTTTGCGACTCCTCCTCACAAGTGTCACTATGTGAGTCATCCAAAATGGCTTCGCTCATGTCATGGGTTGAAGAGTCATCATCAAAAATATCAATCTCACTACCAACATCAGTATCACATGCTTCTTTAGAATGTGCAAAAGAGAAATGAATACAATCACCTATCCTAGTAGCAACAACTCCATCATCAAACACATCATCCAAAATTTGATCTTGAGCAAGCTCGTGATGTGTGTGAATAGGAACTTGAGACTCGTGTGATGGTGAGTCTTGTGAAAAGTAAGAACTATATGAAAGAGACTCATCATCATGCGATTGTGAATATGAGGATTCTACTCTATCAATCAAGTGACAAAACGATCCTTCTACTTCTCTAAATGATCCTTCAAGTTCACTTTGTGATTCTCTTAGTTCTCTTAGTGAATCACTTAGTTCTTTTGCGCCTTGGAGATATTTTTGAAATGTCGTCTCAAGAGAACTACTTATAGGCCTCTCTAGTTCCTCATTCACATAAGCTTCCCTCTCTTTCCTCTCAAAATAATTCACTCCTAAACTTGATTCACACATCATATCATTATATTGATAAGTGCAAGAATCATGAGAGTTCGAAAACATGTAAGTGTGTGAGGGAGGTGATTGTGCACAAGAAGCATGAGATGTGTAATCTAGTGTCCTACTATCATGCCAAGAATAATCATTCTTAGGAAAATAATCACCATGTTTGTAAGCACGCTCACGTATGGGACACATTGATTCCTTAGAATGATTTTCATGACTAGTAAATGCATAGTAGTAAGGAACGTTAGGCCTCTCACCAAGTCCAAAATGTTCATGAGACATTCTTTTTTTTTCCAAGCAAGTAGATGATAGGTACTTGATGAATTTCACAAGCCCTCTTGAATCTCACAAGCTTAACTAACCACAAGCAACTAGAGAAAATGTCAAGAAAAATACCAAAAAAGTAAAGCAAATCAAATCTAAAGCCTAGCCTCTCCCCGGCAACGGCGCCAAAAACTTGTTCGACAAAAATCCCAAGTATAGGATATCGTCTCAAGTAGTAATCCGGTAAGTCCGGAGTCGAATCCAAAAGGAGAGGAGGTTTAGACAATGACTTACTATCACTAGAAAACGACAAACTAAAGCAAGTAACACAAACTCTCAATGGCTTTAAAGATTGACAAGCAATCAAATCCACCAAAATCAATTGATGGAGCAAGTTTGAAAGTTTGAGTTTAAGAACAAAGTAAACGACTACTAGAGCTACGATTCAAGAAACTAAGTGAAATGACAAGTAGAGAGGGGCTAGGGATCATCGGTTTCTCTAGTGACCAATCCTTCTATACATTCAAGCCAGGTTCTCACATTGCATGTGTCAATCCACAAGACAAGTATCTCAAGAAGTGATTGCTCATTGCAATCCAACTCGCGACAAGAGAAGTGTGTAAATCCAACGCGCTAATCAAGCACTAAAGAGACTATTCAAATGAGATTCTCCAAATTTCAAGTGTTTCAAGCATCAACCATATGTAAACACACATATGTGTTTCTACATGAAAGATCAAGCAACAAATGAGATTTGTACATTCCCACTCAAATCACCTAACTAGAACTTGATTTCTCAAAGTTAGGATTGATGAGTTCCTCTCACTCGAGTGCAAATTCAAATCAAACACGTCGAGAGTATTCGCACATCTACCTATTCAGTGCATCAAATACTTCAACAAGAGAAATCCAAACATTGCATTAAGCATTCAAGTGAACCCAATTCAACCCAAACATCCTTGAAGTTCAACTTGAATCAATATGAGGATTGAGGCACTAGATAGTCCCAAATCACCCAAGCAATTGAATTAGCTAGACATAATAGAAAATTCAAGAGAGATTGAGAGAAATTTAACTTTCAATAATCAAAACTTGAATTCATACTTGATAGCACCAATACACTTTTCACTAATTCAATTCCAAAAACTTGTTTGAAACTACAAATCCAAGAGAAAAAACACTTCAAACCTAAACTAGGCAACAAAACATGAAAAAAAGAGGGAATACTGAGCTACTGCTGCCATCTCTACAGCTTCTGCTGCTGCAATCGCAAACGAACAGAGCCAAAAACAGCAAAACAGAGCACTACTTTAACCATGAACAACCCTATTTTGATCTCCTCTCTCCCTCTCTTCCTCTTTCTCTTCTCCTTGGACCTGACTTTGCTCAAGAGTGAGCTCATAATCGCAAGAAGAAGCCCATAAACGGGTGAAATTGGAGAGAGAGAGAGAGAGGAGAATGAAGAACCCCAAAATAGAGCACTGTGAGCCGTCGGTTCGGTGAGACAGCCCCAAAAATTACTTCATACTTGGTTTATATCGACTTCGGGGATAGGTTTCTTACCCTCCAAGACTTCATATCCACCGTTGAATTGATCTAAGACCCTCTTATTCGTCGATTGTCATCGCCTCAGGAACCCTAGGTTGATTTAGGGCTTTTTGTTTGGTTCATTTTTGGGCCAAATTGAAGGTTGAAGGAGAGAGATATCGGGCTGGGGAGTGGTTTGGCACCGTTTTGGATCAGTATCACTGAGATTTGAGGCAGTTCGTGGGTCGCCGAAGCTTCTGCGAAGCAACCATGGAGGTTCAGCATCGTCTTATGTCGCGAGGAAGAAGACAGCCGCTTGGCTGTTAATTACTTTCTGAAATTTACAGATTGGCCCCGTGACTTTGCTGGAGGCTTTTAAAAGGCCCCCAGATGTTAAAAACATTTCATAGCCGCCCTTTATAACTAGAGAAAATGTCACTTCGCTCCCTCATTCCATTAGGATGACTTCAAATAAGCCCCTGGATGTAACTTTGGCCTTGTAATGTGGCATCTTGGCTTCTAAATCTTCATTTTTGGCTTATTTCTTCACTCATCTTCTCACAAAGGCCCTTGAATCTTCTCTTTAGCTTGCAATTTAGTTGCGTTGTCTTCAACTTTAGCCACTTTATCACTTGATTTCTTCAAATTAAATCCTCCAAGCCCCTTTCTTGATGTCTCTTGGCCCCTCCAAATCTTCTCACTTCATCATTTAAGAACTCCCAAGCTAGCCTCTAGTATTTCAAATCATGTCTTTGCCTACAAAACAAGTAAAAGCAACCAAAACTACGAAAACAAGCATATGTCTAGAAAGAGAGATATAACAGCAAATAATACATAAAAGTAAGTTAAGATGAGTTCAATAACCTACTAAAATATGCGATTTTAAGTCGTTAACAGGCCACATCCATTGCATATTTATTTTATGCTTATGCTCGTTTTATGTTATGACTGCGTGTGATTGGATATAACTGTCTAACCTCGCATGCTAAAGAACTAAAACAAAAGAGCTCACATTATACATGATTGAAACTAATAGGGAATCATAAGTGACGATATTTGATTCCTAGAATCGCTGCTAGGTTTTGGTGGAGTCCTTATGATGAACTATAAAATTTTAATCATGTATCATGTTATTTCGGAGCTAAGTAAATGCTAGTATTAATTTCCTATGCAATGTATCAAGATCAATCGTGTCTAAATCGAAACTGTAAATGCTAAAATAGTGACAATAAACGATATGACAAGTCATCGTACTATGTAACCAAATCATTGGACATAGTTTGTCAAAACACCTACAAGTATGGTCGAACCTGTGATGAACTGTTGTCACAGCAGCACATGAACATTATCTTTAGGCTAACCAATAGTGGGAGACAGTCAAGATAACATCATAGAGCATGCTATGCCAAGGTGGGGAAATGACCTCTTCAGCAAGTTCGAGACCACTTTCAAACTCAAAGATTGTAGGAATGAGCCAAAGAAGAATCTGGGATCCACCTTAGCCATTTGCCTCATTAAAATTGTGAGTAGTGACTCATAAATCCGCCTTAAACTATCAAACTCAAATCATAAACTATAGTGTTTGAGATTAGTACTCAACTATAGCATCCGAGATTCATGCCATTTTATGATGAGATGTTTAAGTTATCCGACTAGCAATTTGTTGCTATCTCTGCCACGTTTCATGAAAGTGCCATGAAAACGTTATATGACACACTTTGAGAGTGTCAAGATGTTTGGATAAGACCAAACATCACTCCCTTCTAGGATTTAAGCAACCAAGTGCTTGCTAAGAATACTAGTTCAGCATACTTCTGAAGTCTAAGCAATATATGATTGCTAAAGGCTGTGAATGAAGTATGATAGGCAGATGTAGTCCCTAGCCCGGTATTAGGACCGTGCGGAACAGGTGGGGGCAAAGATAAGGGAATGACGGCGCAATATTGGTACAAGACCAATAGCCCAAGACTGGCAAACGCAAAGGAGGAAAAGGATGTTTTCCTAAGACTAGGAGGCCAGACCTGGCATTAACTTCTCGTCTAAAGGATCCATAAGATTATCTTTGAGGGAGTAGCCACCAAAAGTTGTTTTGGTCACAGTTTTACTTTGGAATTGGTCATGTCATGTTATGAATGGTTATGCACTCTTGATTTCTAGCATGAATAACGCCTCAGGATCTTTGGACATCACCTCTGGTGTTGTGCCTTAAGATTCCGATATGTGGCGCGCTAGATTGAGACATACTATGTCAGGAAAGGATGTTCAGGCTAGCTAAGGTAGGCCTGCTTGGAATATGCCCAAGGTACCCTTACCTGTGTGTGATTCTTGCCTTACATGAAAGGCAAAAGGCAAACCATCCAGTAAAGCAGTAAGGATTATTGAGTCTTTACAAATAATTCATTCTGTTGTATTTGTGTTCCATTAAATGTTAATAGCTAAAGACATGGTGCTTACTGTTCCGTCACATTCGTAGATTATTGTACGCATCTAAACTATGTGTGCTTGGGCCACATAAGTCTGAGGCACAAGGGTGCTTCAGACAGGTATCTACAGAAGGTAGAAAAATCGTCTGGACAAAAGGATATCTCCATAGCCAGAATGAGAATGCGAGTATCTATCTTAGCAAGAGCTATGTGATGGAGAGGAGTAGTAAGGCAGTTGGCTATTGCCATGCCCCGCAGCAGAATGCTGTGGCGGATAGGAGGAATAGGATACAGCCTGAAGATGGTTTGATGTATGATAGCACGTTCAAAGTACATGTTCCCTATCTTGAGGAGACGCTTTGTTAAACGTCTGTCGAAGTACTCAACCAAATACCCACCAAATCTGTAGCCACTACGCCCTACGAGATGTGGACCAAAAGGCAACCTTTATGAGGTCACCTTAGGCCATAGGGATCGGTAGCTTATGAGATAACTAAATTTTCCTAGTCAGGTAGAAGAACGTGGAGATGGTATTCTCTACGAAGAAGAGGAACCACTAGATGACACTCAATTCACCACTACTCAAGAGGAATTTATTCCTATGGATCTTGAGAAAAGTGGGAGTGCATTACCTAGTGAGCAGCCTATCGTATATGACGATAATGCTGAAGAATAACCCTCTTTGCGTAGCAGCGCTCGTTGGAGCGTAGCCCGTCGACGATTTGACATCGAAGGGGAGGCCATAGTGGTCACCACGCAAGAAGAAGATGAACCTAGGATATTGCCCCAGGATATTTCATCACTTGACAAGAAGGAATTTAGACCCTAGATGGAAGAAATGTATCTACATGGAGTAACATATCTTCCCATAATATTCGGAGTACTCTAGGGGGTTGCGTATTCGAAACGCAATAGCCGATTAGTAGTGTAACGCAAATGGATTCACAAGGTATATGTTTTCTCTTAGGAGGTGCCCATAATTAAGGGAATGTTCATAGAGATGATGATCTCCGTGAGCATGGAGGAACCGCTAGAAAATACCCTGTTCATTAGTCCATTATGAGGACTTAGTCCCTCAAGGATCCTTCGGACAGTGGGAGTGACTTTCTAAGCGAGGTGCCCATCCATAGGGGTGAGAGAAAATTATGATCCTCCTATGCAAAGGAATTGCTCATAGGAGCATATCCCATCGACTGTTTGAGATCGAAGGGATGGTCTTAAGGATCACCTTGCATAAACGATAGGATAGAATACTATGCCTTATCGTTCCCTAATTATGAAGAATTAAAAGTAGCCCTTTCAGGAAAAGTTAGAGTCTGTAAGGGACCGACCAAGTTTAAGACTAGGTTGACTTTTCCGACTGGATATTAGACTACTGGAAATGAATGGATTCCCAAGGCCAGTCAGAGTGACACATGCGAAAGCATAGTAAGGCATACGACTTGCAGAGATATCGGTAATAGTTGTGATGATGGAAATAAGGCTCCAGTCTCGATAAACGTGACGACTGAATTTCTCAATAGAGAAATCAGAGAGGTGATTTGTATGAATCGAACACAGGGTTTCGCGATGTATAATCAAATGCACAAATAGGTGCAAACTGATTAAGTCCATGTATGGTCTTAACTAGTCCTCTAAAAGTCAGTAGTATTTTATCAATGGATGAAAAACCGCTGCATATCACTCTCAGTAGTAGAGAGTAGATGATCACGTCACTTATTATCGATGACACACTATTTTCCAGGAGAGTCTAAGGACTATTTCACATCCACTATTGGGTGGTTATCCTCTCGATTTGTGACGGAGAATATTGGTATGGCGAGATGCATTCTTGTTCGTTCAGAAGGAATTCTTATACTGTCGCAAAAGGTTCACACCAAGAAGATACTCTGAACGATTCCATATTATGGACCCAAAGCCATGTGATACTCCCAGAGCTCGCTTCAAGACTTTATGAGCTTGAATATGTGCCCCAGAAGACACCATACTAGGTTGACCAAATGACCAAAGTGCCCGATGCTGTGTGAGTCTGCTATATAATATGGTATATACTGAGACACCACAAACCTCATGTAATCGGAGGATTGGATTTTAGGAAATCCAGTTAAGACACTAGATTGCAACCAAAAGGATACTCTGTGCGAAGGATCATGTGCTATGACTATCGGAGATGATGCTTCGACTAGCCAGCTATGCATGTTGACTAGGGTGGGGACCTAGATACACGTGGGTCCGACTCAGGCTATAGTCCATGCTAAATGACATACACATCGCATGGAACTGCAGCATAAGTGTTGCACAATCGTATTTGACCGCTCCATCGATCATGGAAGTGAAGCACGATTGCCTGTTCTGCCACCGGGCAGAAACATGTTTGGATAAGAAGGTTTCTGATAAGCTTATGAGCTGTCAACCTGTAGTGCTAGCGTACGACTATAGTACTTTTGATAAGGATAAACATATAGAAAAGGGTACCATTTCACAAAAGGTGAAATGACTACCTGAAGAGTAATCTTGGAGTAGATCGACTACGGGCCAGAGTGAAGGCACCTCCCATTCCTAAACCACATAAGAATCTTCTTTGTGGATTACTTTAGAAAATTGGGATTCGGTAGTCGATCACTGGCAATATGATTGATGAGCATATGATACATTGATAATTGGATTTTAATTGGATTGGTTTCTATTATGCTACATGTTGTTTCAATACGTGTATGATACGTTTACATATCCTGTACTAGCATAGAACATGTTGCGCGGACACTAGGTTGACTCTTTCACACGAGCAACCGCCTTTACAACATACTGGATAGTATAGGTGAGTAGAAGATGAGACAGAATCCCAATAAGTGCTAGAAGCCTATGATATGATAAGTGACGCCTGTCATATGAGGCGCATGACCTATGACAAGAGCTGGACATCTATCAATAGCGCAAGACCCTGTCAGACGGATTCATTTGTCGCATTGGAATAAATGTGAGATTGGTTTATGACCATTCGAACATGATTATTACCCCGAACCATGTATAGTCTGCGTAGAGAAAGCCGGATGAGAGAACTGATTTCGACTTGCATATGTGCAATATTCAGTACTCGGGTTAATAGTCATATGGGCTGTTGGACTTACATATGTATAGTGGTCCCTATGGGATAGGACATGTGCTCTTATTAGAGTCCAAACACTATGGCGCACATCTTATGAGATGACGCGTGCTGATGAGTGACATGAGGTGGCGAGTAGAACTAGTCCCTGAGATTCCTCGCCGTGTGAGCCTCGTCAATCATATAAGAATGATTGACACTGTATACCCTTAGTACTTTTATATGTGTCATGGAGAGACGGTTAGGTGATGCTACTTTAGCGTGACACCTCACGGCTATGAATGATTCGGCCTTACAGGACATTGCTAGGAAAGCAGCTCACTCCGAATCAAATCGACAATGGATGGAAAGGAAGATTCTCATTGCATCGCTCTTTATCACTTTCATTGGGCCCACCTACAAGATCTTATCGGATCATGCAGGATATGAATGTAATAAAGGATATGTAGACTCATTGATGCACGACCTTCGGGACAAGGTAGGTGCTCATGGCCTACGAGATGACAATTGACAGAATCTGGGGGATACGATATATATATATATATATATATATATATATATATATATATATGTATTGCATTATTTCTTGAGGTTGAGTGCGCCTGCTGCTAGCTCGTCTCATATGAGTTTAGAGTATGGAACTCCCGAAATGCAGGTTCTCTCACAGTCACATACCAAGGCCACAAAACACTTTGGCAGATGATAATAGTTGGAGATTGGCAGATGACAATAGTTGGAGATTGAGGGAGACTAGACCTACTGTATTTGTGCAACCCCACTGTGCGAGTGGGAGATGTTAGCATTTGGTGCGCCCATGTGGTATCCTAAATCTTATGGGGTTAGGTGAGACAAGCTCAAACCTTATGGGGTTAGTAGCAAGGACATAAACCCTAGGGGGTAATGTTGCAATTGGGTATAAGTCTGTCTATATAAGGAGACAACCTCCTACACATATTAAGAGAGACATAATAATAGCACTGTGACATCCCACATAATTAAACCCATTTAAGCATTATTTGGAGTTGGTTTATGACCTTATAATATGATTTTCTTTTGGCTAATTAAGTTTGGATATGGAATTTCATATTAGTCCCCTATAGTTTCAACATTGACCAATTCTTATTTGCTATGAAGTGGGAAGAAGTATGAAGTGCAATTTTGGTATATACGTATTTCTTGTATGTGGAAGAATATTGTTACCGTATTGTTCATCTTGCATGTACACCTAGTGTAGTGGGGGAAGTAGACCCATAATTACCTATTATTAGGCATGCTAATGACCCATCATGACTACTTGCCTTGCATACCATAGATTTGTATCAATTTTACACTTCCCAAGCTATCTTGTTCATTGAACCAAAACTTTCTAGTACATTCCCGGATTTGAGAAAGGGAGCCACCAAAGCATGGCCAAAACTTGGTATTTTGCTATTCTATGGGTGTAAAATTATGGGAGTTGGATACCTATCAACCCTAGAGTCTTTTTCCAATGTTACTCCTCATATTTAAATCATTTGGAGCTAGTTAAGTGTGTCATCTTTTGTTGCGTTATTTGTGCCTAGTTTGATTATACTAGTGCACTCCTTGCAAATATGTGTGGTGTGACTAATGTACCCAATCTCTTGTACATCTTTATATCTTTATTATGCAGCCCATCCTCATTATTTTCTCACACCCATTATCTCTCTCTAACTCACTAGAAGTTCTATTTCCTCTCAAAAGAACTTCAGCCCGTTTTTGTGCAAAAACCTCCACAAAACACCATCAAAACCTCATATTCTAGCATTCAAAGTATGGAAAATTCATCTCCAAGCTAGATACAACCTTGGTGGAGAGTTCTTTCTTCATCCTACCCATGGTTTGAAGCTTACAATCACTCTTTTGCTCACTATTCCTAATCTATGAGGTAAATTGTTGAACTATTCTTCGATCCTTGCATATTCTTGCCTCTAGTATCTATTTCAATGGTAAATCATCTATGAATGTCCTTGCATGTGTCTATTTTTGCATCTTCTTGTGGAATCATGGGTTCATCCACATGGAGGAAGGTTTAGAAGAAGTTCATGTCTCAAAAGATGAGAGTTGTCCTTGATTTCCCTATTCCATACTCTTCATCCTTCCAAATCATGTGTTTTTGCTCATCGTTGAAGAATATATGCTGCATATAGACTTGCATGTGTCTCTTCCATTTCATCTTATTTAGAAAATGAAGTGGTTTCACATACTTACTCGGAGAACTTTTGATTTAAAAGAAAATTTGGTTTTGTAATGATCCTCTGTTTTCGGACAGAATATGTGACCTGACTTTGAGAGGCCACATCTCACTCATAAAGATTCCGTTTGTGCTCTACCTTATATCGTTTCGAAGCCCTGTGTGTCCAATTTCATCTCCAATCGGTCTCATGCCAAAATTCATTGTAAATATTCTGGAATGTCCGTTTTCGTAAAGTGTGTCTGGGCTGGTAATTGGGCTCGGGCAGATTGTGTCACCCGACTTTGAGAGGTCACTACTCCCACATACGAGCTTATATTTTGCTAAACTTTATATCGTTATGAAGCTCTATGTGTCTACTTTCATCTACAATTGGTTTCATTCCAAAAAGACTTTTAAATTTTCCGTAATGTGAGTTTTCGTAAACTGTGTCAGGGCTGGAGAGTGGGTTCTGACAGATTGTGTCACCCAACTTTGTGAGGTCATTACTCTCTCATACGAGCTTGTATTTTGCTTTATCTTATACTGAATCGAAGCTTTATGTGTCTAGTTTCATTTCCAGTTGGATTCATGCTAAAATATGCTGTATATCATTAATAATTCCAGTTTTTGTAAAGTGTGTCAAATCTGAAAAGTTCATTTCTCATTCAGTGGCATGTGCTACTTTAGAGAACATCATTCCATTGTCGATTCGTCTTAGAAGGTCTTCATAACCACGTCATGGGGAATTTTTTAGCACCTTATTATTGCCTTATAGTGCACTTGTCTTAATGTTGGCTTGCTCTTATTATTTGTAGAGCCTCGTCGTTAAAGTTGCACTTGGATTTCGGTATTGGTAGCTTGTAAGAATTTTATAAGCTAGGACCCGAGGTGAGTACTTACCCAACCATGGTATGTTTCATAAATTTTTGGCCAAGATGGTTGCCTAAATGACACTGTTGGACAGTACCCTAATGGTCGGGGGATATACACCGGTACAATTACGGTGGGGGATATGCTCCCGACAGTACCCTCCCGGCGTGGGGACATATACCAGAGGTCGATACCCTGTCCCAGGGATATAATATGGGATGAGCCGTTAACACGTGCGTTGTCATGACTTGTCGACTATTTTTTGTCCGAGGTAGCGATTCTACGCGGACTCGCCATATTTATGGCTTAGTATCACAAATGAGATTTTAAATGGCCAAATTTTTGAATGAAAGGAGCCGAGGGCTCAAAGTGGTGTTGTGAAGGGATCGAAGACCCAAGTGTTTTAAAGTAAATGCTCTACATGTTTACTTACTTGAATGCTTGCTTCAATTATGTTGTTTATATTACTCTTTATCTATGTATGAACTGTGAAGCAAGCATATTTTGAACAACTTGACCATGGCATTTGAAACTCGTATATATATTGTATATTTCCAAACCTAACAAAGGGGTAAGTACGTGCTCACCAGACTTCGCAGTCTGACCGGTTTTTAAATAACCGCTATTTCAGGTTCAAAGGAGAGGACCGAGAAGTAATCAAGCTGCTTAGTTGCTTATGCCATATCATGTTGTGGATAGTTTATGCTTTTGTGCTAAAGTTGTCTGAGAATCTTGTCTCATGTATATAATGTAGTACTTGGTGTCTGTCGGTATGTAACTCTTTGGGATCTAGCTTGCACTTGTTGGACACCATGTATGATTATCTTTTGGTAACGGGAATGTGTTACCCCATGAGGGGATATCCCGTGGTTTGTTAACTCAACTTTTGGAGTTGTTTTGTGGCCCTTTTATGAATGGTTTATGTGTAACCGTGACTGAACCATGAATGACTTGACTCTGAGATCATTGAGTACCATGGAGGATGGATAAAAGTTTATTTACGAAATTCTTTATACAAGACAAATTTTGAAATTAAATTGTTTTTAAATATAAGACCCCTTTTTCATAAGCTTCCGCACTACATATCCGATAAAATTGAAATTCCAAATGTTTTCACTTCCATCCTCATGGTGCGAGTATGCCTTGGTGGCGTGTGACGCCTCGTTCCCGTTTAATTATGTTATTAATCGGGGTCGCGGGAGCGGGGTGCCACAAGCACACTACTGTAGAGATCATGTGCTGATCATAATACAGTAAACCCTAGACTCTCTCTCTAACTAGCCTCCATTGGTGGAACTTGGCGTGGATCAGAGCTTTCGTCCTTGTGATTCGAGCCAGACTGTGGGAGCAACGTGGGCACGTGAAAGCAAGCATCCTACGATCATCCCTGTGCTTAGGAGCTAAGGAAAACAAGGTAAACACATGAATCTTCCGCTATAAATCATGATGTAGATCTGTATGTGATAGATCAGTTTCGTCCTTCACGCATAATAAGGAATGGCAAATCCGAGACCTGAATCCACACTTCAATCTTGTCAAAATAGATATGTTCAACCGGATCACCCACCTTCCACTCCTGAAACCTACTTTTTAAGAGGTAAAATAAAAGTTAAGTAAACAACATTTTCTACTAAAAAGGTAATTGGAACTTTTTAGAAAACTTAATAGGTGCAAAGTAGGCGACCTTTTTATCTTTTTTTAAAAAAAGATAAAAAATCGCATAAATTTAAGTAAAGAAAGCAGACCCTAAGACTTCTTGTACTCTCGGGAGAGAAAAAAATGTAATGAATTAGGAGAGTTTTATTTAGGGATTCAATACAATTCTATTCGAGGTGTTGAGCAATGTTAATTTTGTTTACTTATTTGTAGTATTATTTTTTGAGTGTAATAACTTTTTAGTAAGAAATCACAGTTTTTTTGCTTAGTCTGAAACAAGAAGAAAAATTAATTTATAGACCACAACCCAGGTGAATCATCTCACTAACAACAATACTAGCTAAGTAGCTATGTCGTGAGGGGCATTCTCCAAAATGATCGACAGTTCTCTCAGCTTGGTCTCTTCCTTTCTTGGCAAGTGCATCAGCCACATCATTATTTTTTCTCTGGATATGAACCAGGTTTCAGCTACAGACATGTAGGAGAGTTGATTTTTTGAATGATGATGGTTAACGCATGATCATTTCGTTTTCCATGAAGAATAAAAGCTTTAAGAGAACCAGCTTCAATAGAAACAACCAGCGGGTTTATTTGATGAATAAGCACAAGACCCCTGTGAATTCCCTAGAGTTCAGCTTCCAAAACAGAACTATTGGCAACATTTCTCATATAACTTCTGATCAATTAGTCAGTCTCATCACGTAGAACTCCTTCATATCCAGCAACGCCATGCTCATCATTTTTGCTTCCATATGTATTAAGCTTGATTTTTCTTGCACAGGGAGGACACCAATTAGAGGTGATCAAAGCAGTGGCGGAGTCAGGATTTGGGTTAGGGGGGGGGGGGGGGGGGGGAGGGGGCACGATTTATTTATTTTTTGTAAGGAGAGAGTATATATTTTTAATGAATAAAAAATAGACTGTGTAATAAATATTATAGTCTTTTTGTATATTTATGAAAAACTGTAAGGATAATTGTTTATATTAAATAAGTGACATTTTTTGTCCAAAAAAGAGGCTCTGCAATTGTCAAGGATTCGAACTCAGTAACAACATGTACAATACAAATTCCTCACCGCTGGACCATAATACAATTTTTGTTTAGGGGTGGAAGGGGGGGGGGGGGGGGGAGGGGGGCAAACATATATATTCTGAACAACACAACCAAAAACAAGTTAAGAAAATATGAGTAACCTAATATTTCTGAGAAAGTTTGTGTGTGTGTGGGGGGAGGGGGGGGGGGACCGGGCCCCCTCTGCCCTTACATGGCTCCGCCCCTGGCTCAACGGGTCCCTCACAGTGGTCTTTGAATTTCGCAACTAGTTGGGTTCCGTGATTTGTGCTGGTCTTTGAATTTCTTCCTTCACTAGGCAAAAGAATTTTGGCCACCTTCAGTTTTACTATTTTTGGGAGTTTTTAGTGTTTTGCCTATTTATAGGTGTGTAAGCTCTATGTCATAACTAATTTTCGTCCCAGTGCACTTTTTCCAGTTTCTTTACATCTAGAGTTATTATCTTATCAGGAGTTGACGAAGGTAGTCTCATATATACCACAAGGTCGTCTCATATATACCACTCCGTCTCACTTCTAATGCACAATTTTTTTATTTGGACCCGCTCGCTTTTAAAAGTTTTCTTTTTTAATAACCTTAAACTGGTAAAATGACAACAATACCCTCATTAATACCCGACATGTGATGCGATCTTTTGATAATGATGTGTAATTGTTTCCTCCTTGTGAGGACAAAGCAGTAAAATACTATCTTTTTTTGTCTTTAGTCTCACCTCCAATGGTGCACTAGAGGTGGGACGGAATGGTATATATGTTGCATCTCAACTTTTTTAAATCGTAGTATTCCTCTGATCATAGCATCTTTGATCTTTCTTATCGATGGTAGACCAATTTTCTATATTTAGGCACCGGTTTTGTGTTTATTCTATTTTTAGTAATATTAGTTTTGCTCGTCACTCTTGGTAGAAAATTTCAATTGAGATTTCCTCAGTTGAGTTAATGGAAAACCTTTTGGTTTTAGTAGGATACATACTGGATAAATTTCTTTCGGTTTTTGGCAATTTTTCCGGCCTTCTGGATTTCAACTTATTTAAATCGTTCATTGACAATAGCAACTTTTTAATTCATATTGATGATAGTACACATTTTATTTTCATCTTTTCTTTTGAGCGACTCAAAGATTTGCTAGAGTGTTGAAATTCTTTCATATCAAAAGTTGGATCTTTGCATACTTCTCTCATTTAGAATAGTTTGTATCTTTAAGTTAGTTATAGCTTGGTTCCTTTTTCACTTTTGATTTTATATGTATGCAGACCAAGTGAACATCATGATTTTGGGATTTTTCGCCTATTTTGAATCCACCGGGGTCATCTTATAATTATCCATTTGATAAGGGTTTTTCTGCAATTAATCTTTTTTGTTCTGTTTTTTTCTCCAATCTAGTGTGATGTAGTTTATTAAAATAACACTGGGCATAATAGGCAAGAGACTATAATTTCTCACCTAACCAAAAACTAGGGCAATCCATTGAGAAAGGACATAATGGTCATTGATGAAGCGTCCGCTGACGTGGCATTATTAATATTTTTCTTTTGAGATTTTTTTCTCCTTTAACAGAAAAACCTGAGACACCGAAAGCTTTGTCATATCGATCCAAGCTTGTCACAAAAATATGCCGTAGAATCATCGGAGATGTCGAAGCGCCAAATTCGCAGTTTTATCGCAGTTTCTTGTCGGTATTTCTGAAGAAAGGAAATGGGATGAGCAACAGACCTCTCCACGGTCAGGTTGAGGAAGAAGAAGAGAAGACCCAGCCCCTCCATTTAATGCTCCAAACAATTAATTTTCACCAAACAAAACAAACAATGGTGAATCTCAAGCTATTTGCAAGTAGGATAAACCTCAGCAACATTCCTCAGCAACATTCCCTGTCAAGATTAAAAGAACAAACTGGACAAACATGGTTATGCAGAGTGTGACTAATTGCCCTAGACTTTCTGAAACAGTTATATTAATCTTCTTGTTCCTTGTTCTAAAACCACTGTCCACTTTATCTCGAATAAAGTGTTCTATTAGTACTAAAGATACCAAAAAAACATCTAAATCAAGGCTTTATGAAGTGAACTATCGTGCGTAACGATGAAAAGATGTCACGGTCAAAAGCGCTACATTGCTATAATTAAATAAGTTGAAACCCTAAAAACTGTAAAATTGCCAAGAATGGAACAAACTGGTTTTAGTTTGTATCCTACTACAACGAAGATTTTAACTATTGTTGATAAGAATGAAAAGATGGTATGGTGAAAGAGACAGTTTTCCTCAAAAAAATGTAAGTATTTAAAAGAGCCGTAACCCTAAATAGAGTTGTAACCCTGAAAAATGGTAAACTGCTAAAAGTGAAAACAAACTTGACAAACATGGGAAAATGAACGTACTTGGGTAGTTTGATTAATCAGACAATACTATAACCTGTTAATCTTTCCATAATTTGCTGTACCAACTGAAAAGATCCACCAGCGGTCGCATGACAAAAAGAAAAAAAAAAAAAAAAAAGTTGGTGAAACAAGCCCAGGTAGTTGATGACCTTGATTTTCACTGTTTTGGATCCACTATGAGTGGGTTTTGTATGACTTTTTAAACTTTTAAGTCAACTTTTAATTGTTGTGAAAAAAGTTCGTGAAAATAAGTTCATAAAAAATGCACGTGTTCGGTGAAAAAAGTTATGCTGTTAAAAAGTTAGTGATGCAACACTTTTGTTTGTTAGTGAAAATTACCACTTTACATTTTTTATATTTACTAATAAAATTAGATATCGTAATATGTTAATACAAAACAAAGTAGGGGTAAATTGATAATTTTATTGTTTAAGAAGAAAAAAGTCCAAAGAAAGCTCATGAAACCCAACTTTTTTCAAAACTGAGTTTTACACTATAAATTTAAAAGCCAAAATCCAACATCTGACACAGAAAAAGTCATACCAAACCTTTCAGAAAAATTCAAAACAAATTAAAAGTTCAAACTGGTTTAAAGTTGGAAATAAGTCAAACCAAACCCACCCTATAATTATCGCTCACCAATAGGGTGTCAGACACAATTAGTGCCGCCAATTCTATTTTGATCAATTCAACGTTACTAGCTAGGATCAATGATTCCAATCACGATCATTTTCTTTTCTTTTTATTTTTAAGGAGAAATGACCATTCTTTCTGAATGTGGTTTAATTCTACGTTCTCAATAGTTTGTACAAGGATCAACTTTTGAATGAAGACGGAGTGACGTACATCCGACTTCTTATTTTAGTAATATTCCTTGAATACGGATATAAACTAAATAAGGAACCTGGATTTAACACACACTTTTACACGATATTCTATTCTGTCAGTAGCTCAAAGAATAAAAAATGTATTTTTTTTCAAGCTGATTTGCAGGCAATTGCACTAGAATTAGGGTTTACTGATCACACATCCGAAGCTCAACGAAATGAGTGTGCACATTGCTTTAGCGCCGACTGCCTTAAAAGTTCGACCATATTGTGATTTAGCCGTTGATCAGAAGCTGGAGGTGAGATGGAGAAATTTTAAATGGTATCAGGGCCAGATTGAATGGTCTAACAATCCATGTGCTCACGGCCACCCGCAGACAAAAGATCCACGTGTAGGCCAAAAAATACCACACATGAGGAGGCGTGTTGAGAAGTCCCACATCGGACATTCAAGAAGAAAAATAATTAACAAGTTTTCTGGGCTACTTCCCTCATTGCCAATTGATTTTGAAGTGGAACTCCATAGATTCGTGTGTGTGTGTGTGTCTCTCTCTCTCTCTCTCTCTATATATATATATATATTTGTGGTTGATTTGCTTATTTTTATATATTTATCAGATGAAAGATAATTTACAGAGAAAACAAATAAAAGGAAACTTGATCACAAGGGTGAAACTAACCTCCCTTAAAGAACGAAGTTGGAATTTTAAGATTCGGTTTAATGTGCTAGAAAAGACCCTAGTCATTTCAAATGCAATAATAACTAGTTTAGTATGATCAAATTCAACGACTTTTTTAGTTTGGTGAAAGATTTGATAGTAAACAGTAGTTATTCAAGCAAATAAGAGTTTTTTAATTTCAAATGTTTCCTTTAACATTTAAATTTGTTGCTTCGTTGAGCTGCATCATTCAGATTCCTAATTTTTCGTAGGAAATGCAATATTCAATTATAAGAGACTTAATTATGGCTGTCTGGATTCACATAATTATTGGAGATTATGATAGTAATCCCAATAAAGAAACACATTTGAAGAAGTATTCATTATTTGGAGATAATGGAGCTAAACTGGAGTTCCAATGTCGAAAAATGTTTAATTTCTAAATGCATACCTCCGGACTCCAGTATGCCGGAACTAATACTTTGCAACTTCACAACTAGAATTTGCCGATGGAAAACGACCGTTTGTTGAGTATTTGCACATTGACAAGTCGATTGCAATAAAGGGTTGTAATCAACCCACTTTAGAAGTGGAGACTATAATGTAGTAGTTTAAACAGATTCAGGATATGCAATAATTACTGGTAATTAAACCTTTGAAAAATCTGAGTTCGAACTGTTTTTTATTAATAAATGGGGGAAAAGGTGTCAAATGTAGGGTTCCAGATTGTTCTATAATGGAGCAAACAGATTTTGGAAGATAGGATTCCAAATTATTTTTTATTAATACATGGAGCAAAACGGGAGGTCGGGTTTTGAAAGAAAAGGGGTACTTTTTATAAATAAATAGAGTAAAGCGGGAGGTTTTGGCTTCGAATAGTATGGTTCCATTGTTTTAACTTGAAATATAAAAAAGCTTTTTGATTCAGATTACGAGATTATCAATAATCTATCCAGGGGATGACATCCCGAGGAATAATGTGAGAGACGGTGTGCATGAGGGAGAGACGTGAATTAGGGTACGTAGCATGCATGGTTAAGAGAAGTGGTAACATGAATTAGGGTACGTAGCATGCATGGCATGGGTGAGACGTGAATTAGAAGGAAAAAAAGTTTAAAGCTAACATGATCTTCGGCTGTTGATCAAAAGCTATGCGAAAGGAGTTCCTGGACAGCATGACGATAAACAAAGTGTGTAAACTTCACAATATTGTTGTGCATGGTGGAAGTGTATCAAAAAGACAATCAAAACATAGTTAGTAAGTAACGGAACAAGAACACAACAAGTTAATGTAGTTCGGTAAATAACCTTCTTCATGTATGCTCAGTTTTTTTTTTTTTTTTTTAAATCATCATGTATGCTCAGTTGGATCGGAATAAATCATTTTTCTATAAAATGTTTTTCTTTCTTGAAGTGTTTGGTTGGTTATTTATTTTGAAAATTCTCTTACCAAAGTAAAATGTTTCCACTGAAATAATTTAAAATGAATCACATCAAAAGTGAATGAAAGTGATAACAACACATACTAACACCTCCACAACCAAGAACAACCGCTGCCACCACCCACCTGCCACCTCCACCTCCGCTGCCCCCACTGCCACCACCAACACCACAACCCTCACTGCCGTATCCGCCTAGTGCTGCTCCCACCACAACCACCACCCTCATTTGTGCATTTAATATAAAAAAATGCATAACCGTCGAATGACTTATCTAATAAACAAGTAAAATATTTTACAAGTGTCAACCAAACACAAAAAATAAGTTTAGAGAAAAATATTCGAATATATACTGTACACTAAACGTACAGTATTCGAATATTGTACACTAAACGTACAGCCGTACAGAAATAAATGGGCTGTTTAGGTTTAGAAGAGAGAAACGTAAGAAACTTGCTGGCCTTTCTTGCATGGTCTTTTGCTGTAACTCATTACTGTTGAAGCCAGGACACTGAAACCAGAATGAGCTATGGCACAATCTCCAGAGTTGAAGAAATGTGAGGCATTTTCATAATTTTATCAGGAGCACTACTAAAATGTTCGTGCTTAAAGAAATTGTGTTAGTATTTTTTTTCGATATTAGGGTGCGGCATGTGCCCCTCCATGCAGCATGCTAGCTCTGCATGTGACTAAAACTATCAATTTTAGGGCGTGTTGTTCTTCTCGTGTTAATAACATGGCAGTCTAGAAGCAAGAATGTCAAACGAGATTCGGCCCACATTGATTATAGCATGTTATTTGTCTATTTGATACTTTAGTATAATTTGCCGTTCAGCCCAGTGGTTAATGTAGGGTTTAGATTCATGGATGCGCAACTGAAACAATAATTAACCATGCAAAACCCTCAAAGGATCACAAGTCAAGAGACATAACGATGGTAAAGGAAGAAATCAATAACACACCTTAGGGTTCTCCTTTGATGACTTCAAACGCGAATTGTGTCACGTTCTCTATAGTTGATCCACGCCTAGAGTTGATTTCTAGATCTCCCACTCCTTGGTGCTAGCCCGGAAAGAGGAAGAGGAAGAAGAATCACGCAAAACGAGACGAACCAAGGAGGTTTCGGCCTCCTTGGGGCCGACGGGGACGGGCGGCGGGCTAGGGGGGCGGCAGCTCCTCTAGCTTGCTTGCTCTCTCTCTTTTTGTTCTCTCCCACTCAAGTTATGATCAATTATGAACATAAGTGTTGGAAGGAAGGAAGGAAGGTCCTTTATATAGTCCAACAACTCCTTGCCAACTACCTAAAGGACTTATTCTAGTCCTACTAGAATTCAATTTAGTCCCTTTCTTGCAAATTAGTCGCTACTAAGTTTGCAAGGTTTTGCAAAGTGATCCTTCTAATTAATTAATCCAATTAATTAATTCCCAAATCTAGTTAACCTCTATATAGCGTGTGACCCCATAGGTTCTATCTAGTTGGTAGCAACTATTTGCTAATATGGAGCGGTTTCTAGCAAAACATCCATTCGAGCCAACTAACAGAATAGTCACATTGACAACCTTTGTACAAGTAATTGTCTCATCCCTTTGTCTCTATATCTGGATTGGACACGAGACATACAAGTCACACTCGTATATCCAATCCATAATTTCTCGATCTATGGGAATAGCCTTATTCGTGCAAATAACATCAATATCCCATATTGATTTATTTGAGTCTGGCCAGACATTCTATAAGCACTATCCCTCGAGTGGCCTAGGATATTTACTCCCGTTATGTGGGAGCGACAAATTCTATCTACGTCCACTACGATCTCTAAGCTTGCTTCTTATTGTATCCAGTACACGTCTTTATAACTACCCAGTTACGGTGTAGCGTTTAACGCTACCAAAATCACAATAATCCACAACTAAAATATCTAGGGACTTCAAGTCTAAGGATGACAATACCGTTGCACCGCGAGAAGCGCTTGTGACTCAACATAACGTGTATGTAGCCTTCTCGGAGATGGGTCAATCCAGTGCGTCATTACCCTTAATGCACACCTATGTGTTGGATCATGATATCTCCATATCAATCCAACCCCATACTAGTCTATAGATGATTGTCCCATTAATCATTATACTGGAGTAGGGATATTTAAGATAAACAACACAATTGTAAATCTAAGGACTTCATTAAATTAAATATCCAATAAATAATAAATGAATATCTAGTCACAAATAAATTCATACTAAACTAGATTGCCTCTAGGGCATCTATTCCAACAGTCTCCCACTTGCACTAGAGCCAATCTGGCGCATCTCGTATGCCCATACTCCTAGTGTGCCCTTCATGCTTCCACTGCGTGAGCAGCTTTGTAAGCGGGTCTGACAGATTCTCATCTGTAGGAATATTGCATATCCGAACGTCTCCTCTATCGATAATATCTCGAATAAGATGAAACTTCCTGAGCACGTGCTTGGATTTATGGTGCGACCTGGGTTCCTTTGATTACGCGATCGCCCCAGTGTTGTCACAGTACAACTCAACTGGATCCGCAATGCTAGGAACCACACCACGTTCAGAAACAAACTTTCTGATCCAAACAGCTTCCTTTGCTGCGCCATTTTGCAGCAATGTACTCAGCCTCTGTTGTAGAATCAGCCACCGTCTTTTGCTTGGAACTCTTCCAGCTCACCGCTGCTCCATTCAGGCAAAACACATATCCCGAATGTGATCTAAAGTCATCTCTGTCGGTTTGGAAGCTTGCATCAGTGTAACCCCTTACACGCAACTCTTCCTCACCGCCAAATATCAAGAAAGCATCCTTAGTTCTTCTCAAGTACTTTAGGATGTTCTTGACTGCAATCCAGTGACTCTCACCCGGATTGGATTGGTATCTGCTTGTCATACTCAAGGCATATGACACATCTGGTCTAGTACATAACATGGCGTACATGATAGATCCTATGGCCGAGGCATAGGGAATTCTACTCATGCGTTCCTTCTCAATCTCATTGGAAGGACAACCACTCTTCGAAAGAGTGGTTCCATGTGACATGGGCAAGAATCCCTTCTTGGAATCTTGCATGTTGAACCGTTTCAACACCTTGTCAATATATGTACTTTGACTTAGGCCTAGCAGTCTTTTAGATCTATCTCTATAGATCTTTATACCGAGTATATAGGCTGCTTCCCCTAAGTCCTTCATTGAGAAACACTTCCCTAGCCAATATTTAACAGATTTTAGCATGTGAACGTCATTTCCAATGAGTAGTATGTCATCCACATACAAGACCAGAAAATCTACAGAGCTCCCACTAACCTTCTTGTAGACACAAGACTCATCTTCGTTTCTGATGAAGCCAAATTCTTTGACTACTTCATGAAAACGTCGATTCCAACTCCTAGAAGCTTGCTTGCAGCTTACAGACTTTGTTGGCTTGCTTTGGATCCTCAAAACCCTCCGGCTGTATCATATACACGTCCTCGAGTAGATTCCCATAACGGAATGCTGTTTTAACATCCATCTGCCAAATCTCATAGTCATGGTATGCTGCAATCGCAAGTAGGATTCGGATGGATTTGGTCATAGCGACTGGTGAAAAGGTTTCATCATAGTCAATACCATGAATCTTTCTGAATCCTTTAGCCACCAATCGGCCCTTATAGGTAATCACATTACCATCCATGTCGATCTTCTTCTTGAAGACCCACTTGCACCCTATGGGCCGCGCCCCTTCGGGTGGTTCCACCAAAGTCCATACTTTGTTGGTATACATGGATTCCATCTCGGATCTCATGGCTTCTAGCCACTTCTGAGAGTCTGGGCCCTTCATGGCCTCTTCATAGGTAGTAGGCTCATCATCTATGAGCATTGTGTCACCGGAATCGGTCACGAGAAGTCCATACCTCTCGGGTTCCTGGCGCACTCTACTAGATCTACTAAGCTCTTGTGTTACTTGAACAGGCTGCTCCACAACCGCTTGTGGTTCCTGTTCATGTTCCATAATCGGTTCAGAGATTTGTGGTTCTTGAAACCTCTTCAAGTTCTACAGTCCTCCCACTTTATTCTTTAGAGACAAACTCTCTTTCTAGAAACACGCCGGTCCGAGCAACAAACACTTTGTTCTCGGTTGTATTGTAGAAGTAGTAACCCTTAGTTTCCTTAGTGTACCCCACAAACTTGCACTTATCCGATTTTGGCCCTAGCTTGTCTGACTGTAAACGTTTTACATAGACATCGCAGCCCCAAATCCTCATGAACGACAGTGTGGGA
This sequence comes from Linanthus parryae, assembly GCA_023055425.1. Classification (NCBI taxonomy): domain Eukaryota; kingdom Viridiplantae; phylum Streptophyta; class Magnoliopsida; order Ericales; family Polemoniaceae; genus Linanthus; species Linanthus parryae. The sequence continues at coordinate 134,362,378 of JALGPY010000001.1, forward strand.
CGCCTCCCACTCCACATCTCATATGGTGTCTTCATGACTGATTTAGATGGAACACGGTTAATGGTGAAACCTGCACTTAATAGAGCATGGCCCCAAAATGACAATGGAAAATCGGTTTGACACATCATAGATCGAACCATATCCAATAGGGTTCGATTCCTTCTCTCAGACACGCCATTCCATTGTGGCGTTCCGGGTGGAGTGAGTTGGGACACGATCTCACACTCTCTAAGATAGTCGTCAAACTCTTGGCTCAAGTATTCTCCTCCACGATCCGATCGTAGAGCCTTGATACTTTTGCCAAGTTGCTTCTCTAATTCATTCTTGAATTCTTTGAACACTTCAAAGGATTCGGATTTTGCCCTCATGAGGTACACAAATCCATATCTACTGTAATCATCAGTAAATGTAATGAAGTAGACGTAACCACCCCTGGCAGGCGTGGCAAATGGCCCACACACATTAGTATGTATGAGCGCCAATTGCTCACTAGTCCTCTCACCTTTCTTATTGAAAGGGGACTTCGTCATTTTCCCAATAAACAAGCCTCACATGTCTCATATGATTCAAAATCAAATGAGTCTAGTAGTCCATCATTATGGAGTCTAGATACACGTTTCTCGTTTATGTGGCCTAAACGACAGTGCCATAAATAAGCGGGATTTAAATCATTTATCTTAATCCGCTTGGTATTAATGTTGTAGACAGGATTGTTTAGATCAAGGACATACAGTCCATTAAATAATTGCGCACTAAAATAGTGAATATTATTCAAATAAAAGGAACAACAATTGTTCTTTACTGAAATAATAAAACCATCCTTGTCCAAACAAGAAATAGAAATAATGTTTCTGCTCATAGCAGGCACAAAATAGCAATTATTAAATTCTAAACTAATCATGAAGGCAAAGATAGCTCGCACACGCCTATGGCCAACGCATCAACTTTTTCTCCATTCCCAACGCGCAGATCTACCTCCCCTTTAGCCAATCTTCTACTTCTCTTTAGATCCTGCACATTTCAACAAATGTGAGATCCACATCCAGTATCCAATACCCATGATGTCGAGACAGTTAAATTGACATCTACAACAAAAATACCTGGTGGTGGTGGAATCACTTTCCAAGCCTCTTGTCCTCCAGATATTTTGGGCAGTTCCTCCTCCAGTGTCCAGGCTGACTGCAGTAGTGACACTCACATTTAGTCACACCTTTGGCAATGCCACCAACAGGCTTAAGGGCAGGTTCCTTGGACTTGGCAACTGACTTGCCTTTGCCCTTGGAGGATGAGGCAAACCTTTTGCCCTTTCCTTGCTGCACCATCATAATGGCCTTGCCCTTACCCTTGTTGATGCTCTGTTCAGCTGTCCTCAACATATTGAGTAAATCTGGCAGTGGTTTCACGATCTCGTTCATGTTATAGTTCATGATGAACTGTCCATAACTCTCGGGCAACGATTGCAACACGAGATCGGTTGCCAACTCGTGGCCGACCGGGAACCCAAGCCGGGCGAGATTCTCCAAGTACCCGATCATACGGAGTACATGGGTTCCCACCGGGTTCCCTTCTGCCAGATGACACTTGAACAATGCCTTAGAGACCTCATACCTCTCAACCCTTGCCTGCTCTTGGAAGAGCTGCTTCAGATGCTCGATCATATCAACATCATTCATGTTTTCGTGTTGCTTCTGGAGCTCAGAAGTCATGGTGCATAGCATAAGGCAGGCCGCATCATTAGCGTCATCAACACGCTTTTGATACGCCTTTAGGGCTGCAGGTGTTTGGTTCTTTGGACCTTCTGGAACATGCTCCTCTATTGCGTACAGTTTCTTCTCTTGCTTGAGAACAATTCTCAAGTTTCTGTACCAATCAAGAAATTTGGTTCCAGAGAGCTTGTCCTTCTCAAGGACAGATCGTAGGGAATGTTGTGAACTCGATGAGTTGTATGCCATTTGGAATTCTACAAAAGGAAAATACGCAAGTTTTAGTATTTGTGAATTTTTTGACTATATTCAATAATGGCTAGTTTATCAAATATAGCTCCCACTATTTTTCTACGGATTAATAGCCCTCAAGATATTAATGCGGAAAATATCCTTATATTTTCTAGTGGGCCAAGATCCATGTTTCATCTCCTTATGAGCTTGCTTTGGCAAGTCACCCATAATTTGACTACTTTAGGTAGGAACAATTCCAATTGCATTCCTTATGCAACTCTTGGTTCAATTGGGCGAATAACTCCTTATTTATCCATCCATATGGATAATCCCAATTGATTGCCTCTAGGTTTATCAATCAAATTAATAGTCTAGTTGTGTTCAACCTCTTATTTAAACAATTGCACATTACTAGCTTGTGCCATCGCATTCCATCATTATGAACCAAGTCGCCATGCTTTGGCACGCACGAACTTGATAAATAATGATGATAATGAGTGTTTAAATAACGAGAAGGCAAGAACATAATATTTGAATTTTGAGGGATTTTAAATTCAGTTTTTAATTGTTTTGTTGATCAATATCAACTAATCTATCTATTTGAGTTTGGGCACAACTCCAAATAATAAATCCGGGTTGTCTAATTATCTTATTATCCTAATTGCATGCATCATCCATACACCAACCACAAAATAATAAGACAATAAAGTAAATAACCACAAAACAAAAATTAAACGTGATGTGGATATGGCCTTTTCTAGACTAAGATAATTCCAGGCCAATGGAATTATCTATGAACCCTAAAAGCAAACACATCTCCATGCGTCTTGATCTTTTGGTCCATCCTTCATAGTCATGTGGAATGCTCCATGCTTCATGCTCCATCCTTTGTGGCTCCTTTTGGCTTTGGGCTTCTTTTCTTCAATCTTGGCTAACAATCTACTTTATCTAGCACTGGCTAACTTCTATACTAAATAAAATAAATCTCACAAGTTGAGAAAAAAATGGCACGCAGGCTATAAAACCCTAATTAATTATTACAATTAATTGATCAGCTCGCAGGCCGTAAACCAAACCACAAAAATTAAACATCCACATCAAACCACATCCTAAGGCCATATCCAATCACCATGTGATTTGCACATAAACTGTTAAAATCCAATTTTAACGCGCTTGGTCAATTTTAATTGATTTTAGGATATTCTAGGGTTAAAACGGTCCATGGGCCCAACAATCCAATTGCGCGGGCCCAAAAGGTGAACCGCAAGGCCCTAGGGCCGGCCCGGCCCTTAGGCCGCGGGCTAGGGCTCCCCGGCCCCTAGGGCGGCCAAGCTTGGGCGGCAAGCAAGAGGGGCTGTCCCTTTAGGGGGGCAGAACCTCTTAGGGAGTTGTTTCCAAAAACAACTCCCTTGCTTGGTGCCCAAGTTTGGTTGTTTCCTTGTTTTGGAAGAACTCCTTCTTCCCCAAGGATGCCCAAGCCCTAGATCTAAGATCCTAAAATTTCTCAAACTCACTAATTCATGCATCCAATGCAAAAACTAGGTCTTGTTATGATAGATTATTGACAAATTGCATCCCATGCTTGATTTGTCTTGTTTTACGCGATAAATAATCAATTTAAGGTGTAAAACTATCAAAACATAACACATAAACCACGTTTATGCTCTACAACCAGGCTCTGATACCACTGTAAGGTTTTGATTCATGGATGCGCAACGGAAAGAATAATTAACCATGCAAAACCCTCCAAGGATCACATGTCAAGAGACATAACGATGGTAAAGGAAGAAATCAATAACACACCTTAGGGTTCTCCTTCGATGACTTCAAACGCGAATTGTGTCACGTTCTCTATAGTTGATCCACGCCTAGATTTGATTTCTCCTTGGTGCTAGCCCGTAAAGAGGAAGAGAATAAGAATCATGCAAAACGAGACGAACCAAGGAGGTTTCGGCCTCCTTGGGGCCGACGGGGACGAGCGGCGGGCTAGGGGGGCGGCGGCTCCTCTAACTTGCTTGCTCTCTCTCCTTTTGTTCTCTCCCACTCAAGTTATGATCAATTATGAACATAAGTGTGGGAATGAAGGAAGGAAGGTCCTTTATATAGTCCAACAACTCCTTGCCAACTACCTAAAGGACTTATTCTAGTCTTACTAGAATTCAATTTAGTCCCTTCCTTGAAAATTAGTCCCTACCAAGTTTGCAAGGTTTTGTAAAGTGATCCTTCTAATTAATTAATCCAATTAATTAATTCCCAAATCTAGTTCAACTCTATATAGCGTGTGACCCCATATGTTCTATCTAGTTGGTAACAACTATTTGCTAATATGGAGCGGTTTCTAGCAAAACATCCATTCTAACCAACTAACAGAATAGTCATCTTGACAACCTTTGTACAAGTAATTGTCTCATCCCTTTGTCTCTATATACGGATTGGACAGGAGACATACAAGTCACACACTACAAAAATTTACTGTATTTGTTACGATTTCTTTTGTTTCGGGCATAATTTCGTAACTATATGTTACGCTTTGGTTACAATTTTATATCCTCGTAACCAAATATCACATACTGTATTTTTTGTGACTAACGTTAAAATTGGGTAACAAAAAAATATGTCGGGAATTCGTATTTGAGGTGGGAGAAACGAGCGCCATATATTTTTAGTTTGTAACTACAAAAACGAGGTAACTAAAACCCTGGTAAGTTTTAGAGATAAATTTTTACAAAACTTGGTAAAAAAAATAACATTTATTTTATATTTATTAAATTACTTCAATCTCCACTACCCAGTTTAATAAAAAAATCGCCTCCACCTCTATCTAAAGTCTGCCTCTCCCACTTCCCTAAGAACTCTGAGTTTGTGTTGGAGTAAAACTCCTCATTTTCATTGTCGTAGATATATGCTATAGCTCGGGTATAATCTTCCTATCAAATCTCCAAACAGTGGTGTCGATCTTCGGTACGTTGTTGAGGCCAGGCGGCTTCTTCTCCGCGTTTCTTCGCTTGGTCATTGTTCCATCCGATCTACAATCCCCTCTGGCCGCTCGGAATACAACCTTCTCCAATCATCGGTTCCACGATTGAGGGTATGGTCGATTTTGATTGTTGTTCCCTTTGTCAGGATTCACAATTATATCCAGTGTCATAGTCATCTAATTCTGTTAAATTTATTTGGTATTTTTTTTGTGTAGCTTATCCTGTTGATATTTTGGTAGTCTGTTGAAGTTGAAGCAAGGAAATATCAGGTTTTTTCCAAGTTTCTTCTCTGTAATTGATGCTACCGATTTGATAAGATGTGAGTACACCATTGAATCAATTTGATCCATATACATAGAGGTGACCACGAAGGTTTAGGTCTGATTTTTGAATTAGAGAGAGAGAAAGGGAGAGATTGGGAGCAGTCGAAGGGCTAGATCTGGAAGAGAGAAAGGTCTGACTTGTTTATATTCTCCCCAGACTATTGCTTGTGTTTTTTGAATCACTTGTCTACGTTAGTATTAGTAAAGTTAATCAAATGTATTGGGTTATTATCTGGTATGTTATTTTGAATAAGTTAGAAATCTGTTTTGCTTCTTCTGGAACTACAAGTCTGATCGTAGGTTCTTGAATATAAATCTTGTTTTTCGGTTTGTTTTGATTTGATTTGCTTTCATGTGAGGTCTCAGTTATGTATGAGTTAGAAATGTGTTCTGAATTGCTGTCAGAATGTGCAGTATGCATTCTTAGTTCTTTCCGGTTTTGTAGTTAAATTTCTATCCGATTAGTCTGTGTTTCTTCCATTCTATAATATGTGTGCAAATTTTTCGGGCAACAATCTGTAGGGTTGGATTGATGCCCCGTATTGAACCCATTGTTTATATATATATATTTTAGTTCTACCTCTCTGTAAATGCCCTAGGATAGGGTTTTATTCAATTGGGTAATTGTAGCTTTTATTATATTTTCTCATGTGGGTATCCCAGTTGAATTAGCCTCCTGCCTATTTGAATTTATTGGGAAAAGCTTTGTCGTGAACATTTTGACATTGAAGCAATCAAAGTGAGTTTCTACTATGTAATACCACATCTGTTCATAAATGCAAATGAAATTATTCATATTAAGTGGTTACTCTTTCAGAAGAAAAGCAGGACAAACAAAGCAAATGGGTCAAAGCGGAAAATTCAAGGATGTCTTGGTTCGAGATCATATGTTAATCATCGCTATATGACGGTAATATTTTATCTAAAAATCCATGAAATTTATTAAGCATATGTTTTTCTCTTCAATATCCTACAAACTAAAACACTGAAGAAGAGTCAGGTCCAATTAAGTTATAGAAGGAAGTTCACTTTGACAAACACACAAAGAAATGGAAATTCGATTAGTTTGAAGTTACATATATGTATGTTGTTTTGACAACAATTTTTTACAATTATAGGGTGAAATGATAAAGCTTCAGAAGATGCCTCTTGAAGAGGGAGGAATACCCCTAATTGAGGATGAAATAGTGGAGCGTGTTCTTGGAAAGAAGTCAGGGTATATGCCGGGGGTTGGATATGGAGAGATAAAACATGCTTCCTCAATAGTTAGGCAACATTATGCAGCTGAAATTGGTCGTACAAAATCTAGGGCTGAGAATCAGAGAGGCGAGCAGAAGCAGCGGAGAGACGAGCTGATGTAGCAGAAAGGCGTATGGATCATTTAGATACCGAACTTTCAAACGTCAAAGAAACGGTAGAGCAGTTCGGTTCATTCATAGGTAACATTGGATCAGCAATTCCACGTATGAGGAGGACCAATAACAGTGATTTGTTATCTCCGATGAGCACTCCTAATCACGTTCAATCCGAGTCTCCTCGTAGTCCTCGTACTACAGGGTAAGAGACTTTGTCCTCCTTATGTTTTATAAGTATAATTGTTGTCATATTATATGAATGATGATGTATGAGAACTGTAACATGATTGTCTCTTGCACACTGTCCTCATCTAATTTCGGTTAATTTGCAGACGTGGTCGCCATTGAAGCAACTTATCGAGCTTATAAAAAGGTATGTCATTATATTCTAGTGGCAGACTTGAATTTATACATTAATTCTTCATTTATCTTTAGTAGATATGAATTGGTATTGCAAGCTTCCACTACGTCCTTTATGCATTTAGTCCACCTCTTGTAGTGATCTATTAGTTGAGAACATCCTAACATGTACTGAGTTGAGGGAAGGAAAACAAGAAAATTAATATTAGACTGAAGTCACCAATCAATTCTTCTTTCATCTTATCGCACTTATCTGAAGCCATGGCTCCAAAGGCTGAATTATTTTGCTGGTTTGGAAATGTGGCGGATCCATTCCTAAGCCTTTGTTCTGATTGTAAAGTTGAAGAACAAGACCCAACATACTGGGACAGAGTCGTACGCTCCGGCTGGCGTGTCCGGATATATTAGAGAATTTTATTAGGCTGTACACTTGGGGGACACTTGGGAGACACACCAGGGACACTTACTGATAAGATGTTCTCTTAAAAAGTTGAAAGCTCCAAAAAGAACAAACATATTGGGACAGAGTATGACACTTCGGCTGGTGTGTCCGGATATATTAGAGAATTTTATTAGGCTGGACACTTGGAGGACACTTGATGATCCCACAACACTGGAACTACTCATAGTTAAACAGTAGATCCCCACCCACCCAAGACCACCACATCAGTTCCCATTGTGGATCTTGTAGTTTCTCCATAAAGGTGAAGACATGATATGGTGGGTTGGTTAAGTAAGTATTCATAGAATAGTAGCAACTAGGTGCATGTTCCCAACAAACTCTTAGTGCTAAAATATATAACCATCAGTTGATGTATTTTTAGTCACTTAATCAATATCCTTCATCCACAGTTATGGTTTACCCAGGTAGATCAATTACATTTTTCGCCAACAGAGACTAGAATAATTGAAAGTGTATTTGAGCTATCCTGATAGAATGGTGGCACTGCCAACAGGTTTAGATGAGGATGAGTGGAGGTAAATTGCAAGAACCAGGATCACTTTTGATTTGTGAAGGTTTTTGTGAGAATATCTTATCCATTTGGCCAAAAGGTCCTGCCAAAACATCCTGAAAAATTGGTCAAATTGCGGAGCAGAAGCTTCTGATTCGTAGAAACATATGTGAGATGTTATCCTGTTGACCTCCCTCTGAGTCCATAATTAATCAGGCCCAGTGAATGGAACAGGTTGACATGCTTTATTGGCCTCTTGATGTAATATTCCACCGTTCAGCTGTTTGAATGTCTGCGTGAGAAATCCTGAATTACATCATCTTTGCCCAAATTATTTTGTATGCTAATCCCTTTGCCAAATTATGCAATCTACAAGTTGGATAAAACATGCTGGCCAGCACTAATATTTTATAACTTTACAATTTGATTACTGCATGTTTCATAGATGGCGGCATGCAAATATTGGATTTATATTCTTACTATGCTTCAAGCAAATATGAAAGAAACTTTAGCTGTGTTAACTAGTAAAATGATTAAATGGTCATGCATTATCCATCAGTATGCCAAATAGACAGTTCCACTCCTGACTAATAATAGCCTAACTGACTAGATTACCCCTTCCCCTCCCTGCCATGTAACAGATATCCGTTGGACTTAGGTACTTCATTTTCTGAAGGCAAAGTACTTGCCCAATGTACCAGTATTTGGGAAATTGTAGCAAGATGTCTCATCATTGTGTTGTGGTCCAGCTTTACTCATGGTTCAGTAAGTAGTTGCACCTTACTCAAAGCTTCTCCTAGAATTGTGTTGCTCAGCAAAAATAGTTCATTCTTTTTTTGTGCCTCCTGTAGCAGTAGCACCATCTTGTGCCTGTCTTGGATAAATTTTTTCACCTCTTCTATTTGGGAGTTGTTAATCTGGAGAAAGCTGAGCTGGGAGAGGGGTAGCCATACAAGGTCATTAAGGGTGTTGTTTTGAGACTGATTGGTAATTTGTGTTACACATATATTCAAGTAAAGCCGATCACTTAGCCCACTTATATGGCATGTCACAAGTCATGACCCTGAGGGTATACTTTAAAACATTGTTTCAGCCTTTCTGTTAAACCATTAGTCTGATGGTGGTAGGTAATGGAGTGGACTAAGGTTGAATTGGGTTGTTTTTACTCAGATGGTTAATGATATATGTTACAAATAATTTACAAAAAAGCAACTAAACATATGAAATTTGAAATAAAAGTTTCAGAAGGATAGAAATTGTTGTGGTTAACTGGTTGTACGTTTCCCAGTAAACAGTGGCTGAAGTGGTGGTTATGGTACTGGTGGTGTCGACGATACGTGAACATCAAGGTGGTCCAAGTGGTGAGGGTGTAGTACTGGGTGTGGGAGTCATGTTGATCCAAGTGGTGGCAGCGAGGCGGTGGTGGAATAGTGGTGGTCAGAGTGGTGGTCGCTATACTGTTGTTGGTGATAGGCATACTATTGGAAAAGTAATTAATCTGACATGAAACGAACATGAGTAGACTTTTAATTTTTAAATTACACTTAGTTTTGTCTCATTTATAGTCATAGTCATTTTTAAATTCAACATACTTAAAATGCTTTAATCCACTCAGAATAGATGACCATTGTAGCTATCTCTATTGGGATCCTCATCTAAGGGAAACTTTTGGAGAGGGAGACGGTTGAGGCAATTGAATTGGGATCTGAAGAGATGGGTAGGGTTTTAGGCCAAGTGATTGATACAATGGGTTTAGCTACAATGGATTTGGTTTTCCATGATTCTGCTTTAGGGTTAGCTGCCAATTGGGTTTCGGAATACCTGGGTTCTCTGAGGAGTATAGCACTTCTTGACACCACCCAAAAAGCTACAGCTTTGCCTTTGTGGGTGTTGGTGTGCTTACTGTTAGGGAACTTGTTTTAGGTATAGAATTGTGTTTGACAAGGTTCACAATCAGTTGCTGAATTGGATGTGAAGGCTTATAGGGCTTCTGTTGAAGGGTAGGGATGGGAGAATGGCTTTTGTGGAGCACCCTTTCTCCTGCTTTATGTAATATCTATTTTCCTTGTTCATTTACTTGGTTGCAAAATTCAGGTTCTCATACTGTCAGAGTTTTTACAGGAGTTTTACCAAATTCAACCGTGCTGAAGCCACGAGGAACGCTTGATGGATTCAGGGTTTTCAACTCACAACTTCCAACAAATACTCAGCAACTGAAGCTCTAGGAACGCTGCCCACTGTACGAAATCTACAAATGACGAATTCAACCGGCTTTGATTGCTTTCCCGGGAACATAGCAGAGCATTAGCTGAACTGTAACATCTTTTTTTCACTTTATGCATTTCAACTGCATATGCAATTTCGAATTGTAAAAATATGTTTGAACAAGATTATTTGACCAGTGATTCCTTACATATTCGCTTGACATTGGAAGTCCTAAGTCCAAAATCAGCGCTAAAACTAGTTTTGTTATAACATATTTTTTATTTTGGGTGAAGATTCGGCTGGTTTTTTGTTACAAATTATCAGCTTTTTGTTACAAACTAACGATTACATATGTACAATTCTATTACGTATACCAAGACATTTTATGACGAACACTTGTAGTGGAAACTATATATTCTATGACGGAAAGTTTGTAACAAAAAATATATCAAATTTGTTACCAAAATTTTGTTGCAAAACATATAATATTCGATTACAGTCGCCTCGTAACAAAATGCTGGAAATTTAGTTACGAACAACTTCACTGTAACATTAATTTCTAGCCACGGACATAATGCAACGACTGTGTTACGAATAAAATTTCGTAACCTCAACGTCTTGTTACGCGATTTTATTCATTTGTTACGAGAGCTCTCTTAACAAAAATGTAAATTTGTTGTAGCGACACTCGTATATCCAATCCATAGTTCTCGATCTATGGGGATAGCCTTATTCGTGCAAATAACATAAATATCCCTTATTGATTTATTTGAGTTTGGCGAGACATTCTATAAGCACTATCCCTCGAGTGGCCTAGGACATTTACTCCCGTTATGTGGGAGGGATAAATTCTATCTACGTCCACTACGATCTCTAAGCTTGCTTCTTATTGTATCCAGTACACGCCTTTTTAACTACCCAGTTACGGTGTAACCTTTAACGCTACCAAAATCACAATAATCCACAACTAGAATATCTGGTGACTTCAAGTCTAAGAATGACAATACCATTGCACCGCGAGAAGCGCTTGTGACTCAACATAACGTGTATGTAGCCTTCTCGGAGATGGGTCAATCCAGTGCGTCATTACCCTTAATGCACACCTATGTGTTGGATCATGATATCTCCATATCAATCCAACCCCATAATAGTCTATAGATGATTGTCCCATTAATCATTATACTGGACTAGGATATTTAAGATAAACAACACAATTGTAAATCTAAGGACTTCATTATATTAAATATCCAATAAATAATAAATGAATATCTAGCCACAAATAAATTCATACTAAAATAGATTGCCTCTAGGGCATCTATTCTAACAGTTAGGGCCTCTGAGATAGTTCATTGAGGTCTCGAGTTCGAGCCTCCCCTTAACAGTTAGGATAGAATAGAATTCTTATCTTGTAAACAAAAAAATACTTATGAGTTCTGATACTTCAATATTAGTGAGTTTTACTGTAAAGCACCAAGAAGCTGACGATATATAGAAGCATCAGGGAGAGGTGTGCCTTGATGAAGATGATATTTAATGCCACCAGCCAATGAAGGAGGACTGGGTTTGCAGTTTGTCATGTTGAATTTGGCAAGTAAATCAGTCGTGTATTTCTCTTGAGTAACAGAGATTCATTTCTAGAGATTTGAAGGCCCAGAAAATATATAATTAGACCATGGTTGGTCATTTGAAACTCAGTATTGAGTTGATGCAAAAGAGAAGTAATATATGAAGTATCATTGCCGGTGAAAATAATGTCATCAACATATAATAAAAGTAAAGTAATTTTGTTGTTGTTGTTGTTGTTGTGTCGTATAAAGAGAGAACATTCTGCAAAAGATGCAGAAAAACCCAGTGAACACAAAAATGATGTGAAACGTTCAAACCATGCTCGAGGATCATGTTTGAGGCCATATATGGACTTGTGTAGAAGGCAAACATGTTTTGGGGGTCTTGGAAACCATTGGGTTGCTTCATGTAAATTTTCACGTAATAAACCATGAAGAAAAATGTTTTTAACATCGAGTTGTTGCAAATGCCAAGAAAAAGTGGCTGCAAGAGCCAGTACAGTGCGAACAGTGATATGCTTAACAACCGGGCTAAAAGTTTCCTCATAGTCAAGCCCAGGGTTTTGGTGAAACCCTTTTTGCAACTAGACGGGCTTTATAGCGAGAAATAGACCCATCTTGATTGAAATTTATGGATAAAACCCACTTGTTTCCTATAATGTTTGCATTTGGAGGTACAGGAACCAAAGTCCAAGTTTGTTGTTGTAAGAGACTGTCAACCTCAGCAGCCATTGCAGTGCACCGGTGAGGAATTTTGACAGCCTCTGTGAACGAGGAAGGATCTAAGTGCGTGTTGTGTGTGGGAGAAATAGCAGAAAAACGAACAAAAGTAGAAGGAGTAACATAATAAACTAGTTTCTTCTTGCTTATGCCAGACTTTCTACGAGTTTGCATTGGATGTGTAGAATGAGAGGGAGTGGGGGAGGGGAACTCATCACAAGGTCACCCTGTTCTGCCATGCCAGAGATGGGAGTGTGATGTTGTGACTCAACTGAAGTGGCTTCAGAGGTAGTATATGCAGTATCAAGTGTAGTAGGTGTTGATCCACGTGAAGTTGAGTCAGCAGACACCCTCACTCCAGCTAGATTCAGAGGATCATCTCCCTCAGAGAGGTGGGTGTTTGGTATAGAACCAGATAGAGGCCCGGTTTGAAACTGGGCATGTGAAGGAGGAGTACCTGAAACATAAACATCAAAATGTGAGTGTGGTGGAGAGACATTAGAAGCAGCAGTAGATGAAAAAGGAAAATCAAACTCATCAAATGTGACATCTCTACTGAAGTAAATTTTTTTATTTTGAGAATCATAACAAAGATAGCCTTTGTAACCAGATGCATAACCTAAGAAGGTTCATTTTCTTGTTTTTGGATCTAATTTAGATGAATTGTAATAAGTCAATCTTGGAAAACAGGTGCAACCAAAAACTTTTAGAGATTCATAATTAGGTTTTGATTTAAATGAAATTTCATAAGGTGATTTGTTTGAACTATTCGTACTAGGCATTATATTAATTAAATATACTGCAGTAGCAACAACATGATACCAAAATATTTTAGGAAGATAAGCATTATGTAACAATGTTACTGCAGTTTCTATGATGTGCATGTTTTCTTTCTGCTATACCATTTTGTTGTGGTGTGTAAGGGCAAGATTTTTGATGTAAAATACCATGTTCTTGAAGAAATTTCTTAAATGTGAACGCTATAAACTCACCACCACCATCAGAACGCAAAATTTTGATAGAGGAACCTAACAATTTTTCAATAAACAGTTTGAAAGTAGCAAAGGTAGAAGAGACATCATATTTTAATTAGCAAAGGAAATAACCATGTGAATCTAGAGCAGTCATCAATAAACAGTACAAAGTATTTAAAACCATCACAGGAGACAGTAGATGCAGGTCCCCATACATCACTATGCAGTAAGTGCTAGGGTGTTGTAGAAACAGAATCAGATAAAGAGTATGGTAGGCGAGACATTTTACCAGCAAGACAAGATTCACACATAGTAGCAGTATTGTTAAGAATTAACTTAACTGAAGGAGATAAACATTTAACACATTTAGATAAAACAGAAGAAGATGGATGGTCAAGTCTTGAGTGCCATAAATGAGATTTGACTCTTTGACCTAAAAAGGCCTGAGGATTAGACGAAGCAGACAGAGAAGACAGTGCGTTAAGCCCGTTTTTACTGGGTCCCTGAAATAGAATTTGACCCGTAGGTTTGGCCTGAACATAAAATGAATCTTTATCAAAAACACACATTGTGTTGTGATCACAGCAAAACTTGTGAACTGATAGCAAATTTACAGATAAACCTGGGACATGTAAGGTATTGGAAAGCACATAAGGACTATTAGAAGTAGAGAGGAAGACAATACCCGAGTTCTCAATAGGTAGAGAGGAACCATTACCGACAGTGACACAATCATTTCCAGTGTAAGGTTTAGCTAGAGACCGGTTGTGAAAATCAGCAGTCAAGTGGTTGGAAGCATCGGTGTCAGTCAGCCAGAGATCAAAAGTGTGGGGAGGAGCCTGCGGAGAATAGGTAGATGCTGCCATGGCCGAGCGTTGCTCGGGAGGTAGCTTACCTCGGTAGCATAATCCATTTTGTGTTAGCAATTAAATGCAGAATGATAGTCATACCCGCAGATTTGGCAGTTAACAGGATTGGATCCTCCACGACCCGAACCACTTCTTCCTCGGTTACCGAGCGACCCAAACCACGACCCGAACCATATCCAGAACCGTTTCCATGACCCGACCCAGATCCACCTCCATATCCGGATCCATAGTTAGGGTTTGACCCAGATCCACAATAGGAGCGACCGCCTCTGGAATCCGATCGGCCACCGCCACCACCTCGATGGCCGAATCGACCGCCATCCCTCTGGTCGTTGGATATCCAACCACCTCTACGACCGCCGCGTTGATGATAGAACACAGTGGGGCTAGAGAGGTCGGCCGTCGGGATCTGGGCTACATGCATCTGTTCTTCCTCCTTGAGGAGGACATGCAACTCTTCAAATGGGATCGGCTCAGAGTGAATACGAAGGGAGGATCAGAAAGAGTTGTACTCCGGCGGGAGACCGTTGAGGGCGTAGAGAAGAAGATCTTCATCAGCGGTAAGAACTCCGGCCACCGCTAACCTGTCTCTGATCGATTTGAGGCGCTGCATGTATAGATCTATCGAATCAGAGCCCTTGCGAAGGTTGTGAAACTCAGCCATAATAGAGAATGTTGGATATGGTTAAAGAAGCATAGCGGCGTTCAGGAACAAGCCAAGCATCGCGAGAAGTGAGAGATCCAAAACAAGTGTTAAGGATTCTTGAGAGAGAGTGGCGTTTAAAATAGTCAAAAATGCCTTTTCTTGAAGGTGCCAGGCGGTGTATGCCGGATTTGCAACCGCGGTACCATCGGTGGTAATAATCAAAGGTGGACAAGGTATAGATCCATCAAGGTATCCGTATAAAGTGTGTGTGCGAAAATAGAAGAAATCTGATGCTTCCATATAACAAAATTGGAGGAATCAAGTTTGAAGGGAAGAAAATTGTGTATGTTAGAGAGAAGATACAGAGCCTGTGAAGCCAGTGTAAAAGTGGCAAGAGACATTGATAGGCTCTGATACCATGAACAAACCCTTAGATCTTCGTAGAGAGAAGATGAAGAAATCGGTGTATGAATCGTATATTCGATAATGAGCAAATACAGAGAATAAGAGACTTAATTAGTCTCCATCAAACGGTAGAAAAGGAACGGTCACAAATCAACAGTAGAAAACCTATTAGGATTTCTGAACATGGAAAAAGACTAAGTTACCCTTATAGCCAATGGGTATTTACAATGTTAGAAATGGGCTTCATAATAGAGATGGGCTAAGCACTTCTTTGGGCTTGCAGTGAGGCCCAATCGTCTTCAAATGGTAGTCCAGTTATTAGGAAGAAGGCGGTATTAGCAGGAAAATAGTGCAGCAGGACTTCCAACAAAGGAAGGATCAGTTCAACTTCAACGCACTAATTCGGAAGAGAGCATATAGTACCTTCCTTAGAACTGATGGAAACGCCACATGGAAACAAAAACCAGTTACAGAAGGACCTATCTGGTGGCCTTTAGAGCGCAAGGTCTGAGGTGCCGCAGACAACTATACAGCAACGAATTAATTCCAAAAAGGCATCCAATTCGTGTGAATTGGGCGATCAACTGTCGCAGAAATGGTCAACTGGTGCTGGTCCAACAATCCGTTATTTGGCTGACTATCCGGTAGAACTAAGGTTTCAGGCCTTTGAATTTGTAAATCTCTCCGAGAACTTCTGCAACTTCCTTTCCTAGTTGCTATGTCGGTAACTTCTTTTATTATTATTAACATTGCATATTTAATCTCATGTCACCGCAAGCGATTTACAAGGGTCACAGTAAAGGTACACCACGCGCAACGCGCGTGGGGTAAACCCTAGTGTAACTATATGGAATTTAGCAAAAAATAAGAAGGCCAAACGCTTACTGAATTTGAAAAAGGCCACAATGATATAAGATTTAGGACAAAACATAGTAAAATTAATCTTTTTTTTTAAATACATAGTAAACTAAATCTTAACTTAATAACATAGGTACTTTAAAATCAGTAATACCTACACTTTTATCTAAGAAAATTATAACAACTTTCTAATGTTAATTGTCTCCCCCCTAACAAAGAATCTGCCGTCCGCCCCTCCATACTGGTATTATTATTGTTGTACCCCATCCTTGACACCTTCTAGCACAAGTTTTCAAAATTAACAATAAGCTTGCACATCTGCAACGGAATAGGTACGTCGACGTAACAAACAGTGTCTCCCTCTTTTTATATAGATTTGTTCACACTTACAAACTGAAAAATATGCATATGATCTATTTTAGGGATTGAAAACCCTACAGTTCAAATTCTAAGAAGAGTCATTATAATCTTGGCATCCACCTCTGCTATTCCTCCTTTTGCTACCAAGGCAAAACTAACTCAAACTATGACATGAATTTAAATA
This sequence comes from Linanthus parryae, assembly GCA_023055425.1. Taxonomy (NCBI): domain Eukaryota; kingdom Viridiplantae; phylum Streptophyta; class Magnoliopsida; order Ericales; family Polemoniaceae; genus Linanthus; species Linanthus parryae. The sequence continues at coordinate 134,379,070 of JALGPY010000001.1, forward strand.
GCTACCACCACCATCAAAGACCATTCCCACAGTCACCACCATGACTTCCCACATAATTACATAAATAAACTCATTTTCTACGTCTACCAACCATTAAATGAAAACAGGTCCTACCACTACTATCATAACTGCCACCACTATTTGTAACAAACACCACAGCCCCTCATCGCATCTGTCAATGAAAGAAAACAATAGGTTTGAGATTTTGATCCGGAGCAATACAAGTTATTTGATCAAATTCTGGTTGAGTCTCCTATTCAGTCCTGGATTAAGTTCCTCGTAACAGAATATGGTGGTGGTAGCTTCATAGTGCATCTCACAATTAACTTTCTCAAACTTCAATCCAATTTGGGCAGAAAACTAATTTTTTCTATACTTCTACTCCCTTTTATATTTTTATTATTCCTCGGATTCTCATTCATGAAAAGTTTGAATTTTGGGTCCCATTCATTTGCCTGATTGACAAAAGTAATTTATCTGTTTACTCTAAAAAATGAACATGGGGTTTGGTGAGTTGTCGTTGAGACAAACCTTTTTGATGAAATTCGATTGTGCTGGCCAAGTTAAGATTTTTGTAAGAAAATCGGGTCCAGCGGTTCGAGATCTTATGAGGTATGTTGGGAATTACAAATGGAAAAAAATTCATTAAAGCTTAGCGCATTAGCAGTAGGAATGGAGCTATTGCAAATCTTTTAATTATTTATATGCTTGTTGAGACAATGTCATTTTGCAGCTTAGGTTCATTCTCGATAACAAGAAATTGTGTTATTTGAACTTTTAAACCAAAATTTGGTATGCTCTTTTAAATACTCTCTTTTTTTAATCATTTTTGAGTACTCTCTTACATTCACCATACTGCACTCGATGCATTGATACAAATACTTCATTTTGCCAAATAGAAACTTGACTCAAGTGGACAAAACATGGAAAAAATATAGTAGTTAAGCCCCCTTAAGCCCCCATTTCAACCAAAACTAAATAGAAAACTAAACGGAAACAAACAAACCACGGCTGCAAGGTTGGGAAAATTGGGAATTTTAAGACATAAAAACAACAATTAATTTTCCTCATGTGATCGTGGCCTATTATTGAAATGACAGTTATGGATTCAAAGAGAGAAATAATTTGCAAACAGTCCAAGTACAAGTACAAGTACAAGCACAACATTGAAACTGTGATGGTTGTTTTGTCAGCAAAGGCTAATAGTTGGTGGTCATGTTTGCGATATAATTGTTCTTGTGGTGTTTTGGAATACTTAAATCATGGGCACGCAGCACTCTGAAATGAGTACTTTACAGAAATTAATTCATCATATGGCACAAAGACAATTGGACCAGAACTGTATAAACCCACTTCTAAACCTTTCTGGATGTTTACAATACAAGGCTTTCTTGCTTACTCGACAATATTCATGCTGCAACTTCCCAAAATAGTTGCATGCATTATACATATCGATAAACACATAGGTAGAATATATAGAATAAAGTTAGGAGTCGTACATATACATCAATGTTTAACTAGCTCTTAGTTATTAATAAAAAAGACTAGCTCTTGATTTCCTTATGTTTCCCTACGTTCCATGTCTCTATTCTATTACAGTTTTAATATGATCAACCATGTCTTTGCGCATGCTGCTATAGTTATTTGCATCTCATTCTCACATGCACCACGTTTTAATGCGTGTATGATAGATTGATTTCAATTTGTCTACACCTATTTTTTACATTTAGCTATGAGAATCTCTTACAAATAGTTTGGTCAGCAATATATTTACGAGAAGAATTGCCATACTTCGGTTTTTGTCTCCCCTGCCTTGTCCCCAGCCTCCGAAACCGTTGATTTCATGTCACCCATTTAATCTCTACTCTTTTATAATTACCAGATTTAAGATGGAGGGTGGTGTTTGAAGCAACTAAGGTTTCACATGCCAGTTCAAGATGGTATTGTGAACTCATCGTCGACACAAGCAAAGGTGGTAGTCTGATTCAGAGGAAAAGACAATAGCTTTTAAAAATTCAAAATCTCTTTTCTACAATTATTGACAAGTGACAACTCCTTTGACACTGCAGAGCTAATTCGAGACATATTTTCTTTACTTTTAAGGTTTTGTTGATCATTTGTATACCATGATTGCCATAATTTGTCAAAAGAAAAAACGTATCCATCATTTTTAGTAACTAAATTGAAATGGTAACTAAACCAAGCTATGATATATTATTTTACATCAATTTTCAAAGGAATGGACATGTAATAATATTCTCTAGAACTTTTGACATAAAATCTCCTCGAAGTTCCGCATCGCATATACTAATTAGCTACATGCAGTATTGCTTTTACCACTTATCGTCTCTGCAGTTTGTAAAATTGCGACACTTAGGTAAAAATGAACAAACACCGTTAACTCTCGTTAAATAAATATGAAGAAGTATTATAAAAAATGAAGAAGAAAAAGAGAAAAGAAAAACAAAATTGGAAGAGGGAAAATGAAAAAGAAAAAATAAAAACAAAGGAGAAAAGAGCACATTGTCCATTTTGAAAGTATTAAAACACTAAAATGCCCCTCACTTATCTAACGGAAGTTAACGGTGTTAGTTCATTTTGACCTAAAGTGTCACAACATTACAAGCTGCAGAGACGATAAGTGATAAAACCAATACTGCATGTAGCTAAGTGTCAGGGAAGCGAAACTGCGAGGTAGTTTTCTGCCAAAAGTTATATTCTCTATGTATACATGAAACAATTAGCTTGCACGTATTAATAAAAAATTATTCACGTGCAAAGCACGTGCATCTAGCTAGTACATAAAAGGATGCGAATGAAAATATAAAAAAATCTTCATATAAAAACAAGGGTGATGGGAAAATTTCAATTCATGTCTTAACAAGGGGAAATCCTGTAATTTTGTAATGGATGCGATGCTCAGGGCTAATAAAGTAGTAGCATAAATTAGGAGGATAAAATCGTAAAATTAGGTGAAGGCGGCTACAAAATCACCCAACCCTAGGTATAAGGATCGCATTCCTTTTCGGAGACCAGGGCCATTCATTTCTCGTTCTTTCCTTTTCCTTTTGTCTACTGCTGATTCAATCACCGAAAATGGCCGGTCGAATTCCTCCGATGGGCGACGATGTTCCCAACCTCAGCGTCCAAGGAGATCCAGATGTTCCCGACCCCGCCGTTCAAGGAAATCCAGATCAGGCGGAGAGATCTAATGTCATTCTCCCGCCTCCTAAACGCCGTCGGGTTGGAGACATAGCGGTGCCCAATCCAGACATCGTCGATGCTCCAAACCTCGAAATAGCTGAAGAAGATCTCGTCGAGGTGGTCGTCGCTTACACTGTCCCCAGGAAGGTGGTTGTCGCTGATGCTTTCTCCGGAGAGGTGGTCGTTGCTGATGCTGTCCCCGGAGAGGTGGCCGCCGCTGATGTTGTCCCCGGCGAGGTGGTCTCCGCTGATGCTGTTCCCGGAGCCGGTGTTGCCGCCGCTGGTGATGTCCCCATCGAGGTGGCTGTCGTTGATGCTGTCACAGGAGCCGATGTGGACGTTGCTGATGCTGTCGCAGGAGCTGAGGTTGTTGCCGCTAATGCTCTTCCCCGAGCCGGTGTTGACGCCGCTGGTGATGTCCCAGACGCCTGAGCTTTTGTGCAGCTACTTGCACATGAGTTTCTTCCCGTTGAATCCTAATCGGGAGGTAATTTTACTTGATGGTTTCGTTTAGTGGCACATATGGATCTGTAACGTGTATTGTGTTAGACTAGTATTCGATTAATCGGGGGTCTTGATGATTGCATTTACAGTTACGCTCGTCGACTATGTTACTGTGCATTTTCGGTGGTGTCTGTTACTATTGTGTGGGCTCCATTGTTTATTTAATTTGAAACAAAACAATTTGATGATGTGGAATACATATTGGAGAAATGGTAACTGTCACACAAATGGGCATGGTTTTTGTTAGTGTAGACTATAGAGTATAATCTGCTTGATTGAATTTATGTGCGTGTTTATGGATAGTTGATACACATGCTGGATGTCCTTCACTCTCTGCATTTCAAACAAATGTCAAAAATATTTATTATAAAGTTTGTTGATGTCATTTGTTACGACATAACCCGAATTCGTCAGAAATTGATTTCTTTTATTCTTATTCTCTTTATGTATATGGTTTCATGCTTTTCATGAATATTTTTACTTCACCTATTTATAGAATACCCTTCCCTCAATGGATGGATAAGATGTATTCGATCCAAATATTTGGATGAAGAGCAAGAACATCAATACCTCCTTAGACAAAGTATTCTAGAGTATCCTAAAAAATATGTTCCACATAATAAAAGAAGACTCTAAAACTAACTAAATTGACCACAAGTATAGGCCGAAGTTTGATCGAATACTAGAATACCAAGTGGTATAGTGGCATGAAGTTAGTCAAATATTAACATTCTCATTGAAATTAGTAAGTTACCATGTGACATTCTTTCCAACCTAATGAGGCGCATCCTCGTCGCATTGTCCGAGTGAAAATTGTTAAGATTTCTCTAAACTGATAAAAGGTCTCCTCGTTCTGAATACATTATTTCTTCCATTAGTGTGGCCTTAAACTTCACGAAGTACTCATTGTGCTTATTTGCTCCCTTATGGATTACCTCTCATTCCTTCAATATCAACATAAGTGTGGTGTCCGCCTGAACTTTTCTCTCCCACAAGTTCCGAGGTTAACCGGCTAATGCGTCATGCATAAAGCACTTATTTCAAGTTCAATTTTACCTCTAGGCTAAGCCATTTTCTTATGGTGAGTATGGTGTCGTGGTTTGATGAATAATTCATCTTCTACACATATGTCTTTTATCGGACATTTAACTTCGCCTTCTCGGTCCCTATGCACCATTTTTATTTTATTTCCCAATTACTTATTTACTTCATTTTTATAGTGTTTAAACATGTCGATTTCCTCGTCTTTACTGCAAAAATATAAATATAGCAATACATTGTACAATCATCTGTAAATGTTATGAAGTATTTCCTTCCTCCTCTTGTTTGTATAAACTTTAAGTCGCATATATTCGTATGGACTAATTCGAGGGGAGTAGTTCTCGTTTTGTCAAATGGTAGAAAGGACGCATGTTTTACTTTTATGGGATTTGTCAATTTTTTTCATTAGGAATATATTCCATAGACACTAGTTTAGGAGTTGTTTCAATGTTTGCATGACCGAGTCTACTAGGCCATAAAGTACGAGACTCCAACAAGTAGATGGAATCGACGTTCTTATTCATAGCATTTCTTTCCGTCACATTCATTACATTTATTTTGAAGAAGTCGTCCCTAAAGTAACCCCTTCCTACTTACATACCATTATAAAATAGTACAATCTTTTCGGGTTTGAAAACAATTTTAAACCATATCTTAACTAATACGGATCTCAAAACTAAATTCCTACAATTTTTTTTAACATATGAAGTACATATCTCAAAACTAAATTCCTTAAAATTCCGTACTTGTGGAACATCGATTTGTTGGAGAAGATGTGGCGTTGGCCTCGGTATCGATCCATCAATTCTTTCGATTTCTACCAATCATGTTTGCCTCTGACAAAACCGCAAACAAGCAGGTGCCATCCTCGTCTTTAGATTTTGGAAGATTTGTCTCGGTCTTGTTCTTAGGAGTCTTCCACTTCTGTTTGCACTCATTTTTTGCGATGGTCAGATTTCTCAAAATTGTAGCACTTACTTTTAAACACCTTGTCTTTCCCATTACAATCGTGAGCATTTCGTTTGTTCTTTGAACCTTAATCCACGACATAGAACTTGGCTAAAACAATTTCTCCATTGTTGTCAGAGTTGCAGTTTTCCACCTTTATCCTCAAAGGGACGATAAGTTCCTCCATTCTAATTTGCTTACATTAATGCTTGGGATAACTTTTCAAGTCCTTCCACGAATGTGGGAGATTCTCAATCATGCAAGCAACTTGGAATGACTTTGGCATGGATATTTGAAGGATGACATCTGAATCTTGAATCTGACTTATTACAATTTTGGAATCAATCATACAAAATTTGAGAAATTTAGCAACTACTAAATTCTTTGCTCCAACATCTTCAGTTTTTCCTTTTCATCCAGAGATTTCTAATGTTCTTTAGTGGATTCAGATACACCGTAAACGTTATAAAAGGTGTTATTTATAGTGTTAAGAACACAATTCTTGGCCAAAAAGTGTGGATGTTTCCATGCGTCCACTGCAACGAGAGTTTGTTTGTTTGTGTTTTATGAAAGTAGTGGAGGGTCTTCTGTCAAGAATTTGGCCAAGTTGAGGTTGTCAAGTAGTACAACATCTTCTGTTAACATCTCCTGAAATTGTTTCCAATAAACTTTTCTGAATATTCCCCATGTGTTAGGATCGACATCACTGGTGTTGATCATGTAGCGGTTGCCTGACTAGTGTTCATCATAGCATAATTGTCAATCCTTGTTGAAAATTTGCAATGCAAATAATCAGCATTGAACACAATCGTAGATGCATCAAATAACTTTATGTGTAACGTAATATAATAGTACTATTAAATGGCGTTATGTGAGTAGTTAAGAAACTCGCATATTAAAGAATTTTTTCTAGTTGAATATGTACTTTGGAAAATAGTAAACTTAATAGTGACTTATTACATATGAAGAAATAGAAGATAAACCAACTCTATAGAAGATAGAATTTCGCCTTATGATTGTTCAAATTCATAGACCCTGAATTTGATAATCTGAGAAAGGAGAAGAAGCAACAAGTTGAAATGAAATTAAACGAGTAAGAACTTACTGAGTTTGGAAAAGCGGTGCAAAAGATCAGAGAAATCAGAGAAAATCTCGAACATAGACTGGATTTCAATAAGGCAAAATTCACTCCCTTTAAAATATTGTTCACTCTCAGGATAATTTCCTCACACTATGTAATCGGCAGTACTCTCGTATTACACTCTACGAATCCTCAAATGGAATGATAGCATTTAGAATCTTAAAATTGGTTTTCAGAATGAAAAAAATGAGAAGGGTGCTCTGCTTTTTTAGATGCAGAGACATCCGATGGAAGCAGTTGACAATTCAAAAACAGTAGGAATTTGAATTCATAAATATGGTTGAAAAATCTCGCGGTAAGCAATTCTTTTCAGGACAAAAAAATTAATAGGCTGAAACCTACTGTCAGCCCAACTCATATCCACATCGCGCCTCGCAACGCCTGCGGCGGTTTTCCTCGTGTAGTGGTTCGAACCTTGTCTAGGTCTGCTCCCGCCCAAATGGCTTGCCCCTAAGGTGAAAACTTGAAGTACTTTAAGTGGCCAAACTCTTTTATTGTATTTTTTGTTGTTGTTCTTTTAACGTTCTCATGGATAGTATTTGAGTTTTGCAAATGCTAGAATGTGATGAAGATTTGAAAAACTTAAATCTTAGTTAAGAAAAGTTTCACAGATTCACAAGATGCCCATAGTTGAGTTGTCGCTGCAGGAGACTAGGGAATACTTTTACAAGGTGTGTGATAGCTTGCAGAAAACTGTAGGGCATTGCACTGGACTAGTCAAGCTTTTTCTAGGTTGCGTTGAAGAAGACAACAGTGTTGGATAATCTTGTGAGTTGAAGTTTGAGCTCAACTTAAGCTCATGAGATAACCCGGTGATTGAGGGTATTACGGAACAATGTTGTTCAGGTGAATGAGCAAATTGTCCGTGTAATTTGTGTTTAGATGACGTTCATTAGGCTGCAATTTTGGGGGAGAATGTGTTGAATAAAAAACAATAAACACACGCGCGGACCGCTTTGGGCGGGTCTGGGTCATGGGTCGACCAAGATATAATATGGTGTTTATGTATTTATTACATATAATTAATTCTCGTGGGAATTGATTGCCCTTGTTGAAACATACTTAACATACGTGAAGATGAAGAGGTGAAGATGAAGAGGCTTCCGTTTTGTTAGCTGAAAGGTCTTCATCTTCGGCTATAAATTGAGAACTGAGTTCTCAATCCAGATAACACACGACAATCATCTCTCTCACTCTCAATCTTCATCTCGTTCTTGCTCTCAAGTAATCTGTTAATAAAGTCTTTCCGTCCGGGAAATCAAGGGCAAGTGCTACACCAGTTCATTGCGACAAGAGGAGTCCTGGGAGGCAATTTTTTCCGATCAAACCAATTGCACCGGGGGCCAAATCGCTTTAAGGAAAGCGTTCGTCAACGCTTTCCTCTTCTTCTCTTCAGTTCGTTGATTTGGTGACAGGTTCTTCGTTTGATTCTCTTTTGTTTTTTGCCGAAAATTGTAGGGCATTGCACTGGACTAGTCAAGATTTTGCTAGGTTGCATTTAAGAGACGACAGTTGGGACTTGGGAGTGCAGTCGTTATGTGTCGGTACCCAAGCTGGAGATGTAGTTTCAATTCTCCAACATGCCACTCTGTGAACTTAAACGTTTGGGATGTTGATTTTGCTAATAAAGAGTACTTCACCTGTCTAGAGATTTTGTTAAGTTGTGGGTTTTTTCTCTGAAGTTTCTTACAAGTGATTCGTTTAACGTTCGTTGGGTACTATTATTTAGGGTAATATTTACTTACACTCCTTCAATTTAAGTTGAACTTCACTTGCACCCCTTCTAGTTTGAAAAATTTCACTTGCATCCCCTTATGATAACCAAACATGTTATTACTTACACTCCCTCTGTATAACTTACTCTGTTAGTTGGCAAAATAACTTCCCCAATTCAATTTTTCGGATAATTTTATCATTTCAGAGGCAGCAAAGACCATTCACCCCAAATTTTGTAAACCATGTCTCGAATTATTCTTGGATTTTGCTTGTAGTAGTTGCACAATATTCAGAAACGCATACAAAATCTGCGATATTTGCACAGTATAAGAATAAATATTGGGGTGGATTGGCCTAAGGATAAATATGGGTGAAAACCAAATTTTGGAGAGTTACCCTATCAACTACAAGAGTGGATACACAGAGGGGATGTAAGTGACAACAAACTTGTTAGTCATAAGGGGTGTAGATGAAATTTTCCAAAATATGAGGGGTTGTATGTGAATATTACCCTATTATTTTTGACCAATCTCTTTATTTTATGGAAAGTCCATTACATTACGAAACCAATGGCAAAGAGTCGTCATAACAAAATAGATACCCATCCATGAAACAAAAGAAACAACTAACAATAACAAGGGGTGATCATTAAAAACTACATTCTAGGCGACTGTATAAGATTTTTTCACCACTGCATGGGTAGCTTAGATATGTTGTAGAAATTCAGACAGTTGATTGCACCATTTATCCTGACAAAAACGGGTGTGTGATGGTAAGCTGGCTTGGTACGCTCTAAACACCTTACGGCACATATATAGTCTCGCCTGCAACAATATCAGTGGCGTGTTTTGATGTTTCGCCAGGTCTTGAGACTGGCGTGTGCAGTTTGCGGATCTAGTATAGGAGGACTGGTGGAGGCTATAGCCCCCACTCAACTTTCAAAAATCGCACATTTTCCCTTGTTTCGTCAATATTTTTCAATTTAGCCCTCATTTGGCCCGCTCAACTTTTTAAAATTTAGACTTCACCCTTATTTAACAAATTCCTAGATCCGGCCCTGGGGGAGGGCTCCCACGCGCGTCTCTTCACTCGTCCTCGCCGATCCACATTCATGCGTAGGACGTCATCTTTTTCGGCAACAACTTTGGTTCGTTCTCCAGCCATATTGTTTGGAGCTTTCATCTTGTCCATGATGAGATCCACTACTTCGGCAGCAAAGCCTTACTCATTTTCAGCTCCAACTAGAAGATTCAAAGAAAACCATGACACCATCTTCGTGCTTCGATATCCATATATTGCCGTTGTCAAAACACAGAGTTTAGTGTAGAGTTGGCAAACCCAACAAATCTAACCCCCGTAGTATTTTAGTGAAAAGTGGCTTGTTTATGTTTTTAGACCTTCTCATAGCTAGTCTGATTGTTGTAAACGAGTCACTTTATCTGTATAGCTCTCAAAATATTTCATGAGAGAGAGGCGGTGTTCACGCTCAGTGACCAACACAACACATCCGCAACGAAAAATAAACCATAAGGTTGCATTTTGCAACCATGATTTAAATTTGAATTTGGATTTCAAATCAAAACTATCAAATTCTAAAATTACAAATACTACATGATTCAGTTTCCCCGTTTGGATGCGATTAATAGTCTAGAATTTAAAGTTTCTAATTTGAATCGATTTTTATTGTTGAATATTCAATGCTAAAACCTAAATAAGTGGGCAGCGTATTAAGTGTGGTGTTATCAAACTCTCTTTTAGGAGTTATTTTTATACTTCCCTATTATTTGTAATAGGCTTATTTCACATGATTTATATGTTACATGTGCACAAATATGTGAATTTGACTATTTCTAAGCCTAAGAGTGGAAAGTTGTGTTTCCAGCTTATTTGGACATGTTTTCTCTCATATTTGCTATGATAATTGCACGGGTTGTTTAGTGTTGTGTATCTCAGGTAAAATAGGTGCAATGGAGCTTATGAGATGCTTGGATATGCTTGGAATGGAGCTAGATGAAGAGGAGAAAAGGAGACGCACAAACAAAGAAAAGTTGGAAAAGTCACACAGGACCAGCCTGCACTATTTTCGATGCCCAGGAAAATATACAAAGAATTTTAAAGCAAGGCTTGCGGCATTGGAAAGTAGACATCCGTAGCTTTCCAACGATATATGGTAGGCCCGAAGACGAGTCCGTATGAGGGAGATACAGCCCGCGCAAAATCAGCAAATAATTCTGTCCGGGAATTACAAAGTAGAGGGGCTGAAGTGCAATTTCGGCTAGTTTTCATTAAAAAGCGTGCCCAGCTGGTAAAAAACGGGAGAGACGACCTAAGAAACACACATTCACGCATCTTTGAAGTCTTGGGAGCTAGGGAAGAAGGGAGAAAAAGCTAGGAGCTTGGAAGATCATCAACATTGAAGATTTTAGCGTTTGATCATCTTTTCTTCTTCTATTCTTCATGAACTTCATTGTTTTTTTTATGTTGAACACTATTATGTCTAGCTAAACTTCTTAAAGCTAGGTGATTGATGGAAAACTAGGGTTTGTTGGATGATTTTCCGGATTTTGGACTTGATGCATGTTTTTGCTTAATTCTATGAACGTTCTTGTTAGCTTATCTATTCTTGTACTCAATTCTTAATGTTCTTGGCTTGATCACCCGTAGAATGTTACTTGTTGATAGGGTTGCACGAAAGTGAACTCATTGAGACGTGTTAAAGAATAGTTTAGGTGATCTTGTAGTTTCTTGAGACCGAGAGGAGATAGAAACTTGATTAATCGTGTGAGGGTAGTTTCGATTGATTGTTGTTAGAAGTTAGTGAATTCGGTGGACCGATAGGACCCGGTGAACGAGCCTAACAAATCAATTAGATTGTAGTAATAGACGGAGGTGGACCGAGAGGACCCGAAATCTATTGTTTACACAAATTCACGTGAGATCGAGAGAAGATCGTGATGAGCATTACCCGATATAACTAGAACGTGAGTAGAGTGTTTCATGCATAACCCGGAAATCGTTAACAACCCTAGGGACCATCAATTGCCTAGTTCTTCCTTATTAATCACATTACATCACAATTTATCTTCGTTTAAAGTGAAAATTCTCCAAAAATATTTAGTTACTTGTCATTTAATTTTAGTCGCTTGTTTGTGGGCGACAACTTTATAAAATCCAAACCCATCTTACCGGTTACGTAGATATCTCATAATTACTTTCTAGTTAACTAATAATCGTAAATTCCTTTGGGTTCGATACTCGGAGTCGTAAAATACTCCACTTACTACTTGACCGTGCACTTGCGTATACACGTAAGAAATCGTGTCAAGTTTTTGGCGCCGTTGCCGGAGAATTTAACGGTTTATTAGTTAGTAGAAATTGATTTAGATATCTCTTTTACTTTTTATTTAATTAGCTACTTGTTTTCTCACTTGTATTTGAGTCTGCTTTTCAGGTCATCAGTGTATGTCCAGGATCCCTAGAGAACTTGTGCCCCCACTTGAAGACCCAGAGCAGTTATTCAGAGATCAGAGGAGAAGACAGAAACAGAGCACTATGGGTGATCAATTGACCAACGCGCAACTCAATCAGCGGGTGGAAGAGTTGTCTAAAATGGTGAATGTCCACAACGCCCAGACACCATACAACAAGTCTGGACAAGATATGTGGAGAAGTTTCAGTCGTCCACCTATGGACACAATCCGGCAATTGTAGTGCCAGAGATACAGGCCGAGCACTTTGATCTTAAGCCTGCGACAATTCAGACGGTGACTAATCAGTTCCAATTCTATGGGAACAGGGATGAAGACCCCAATGAATTTATTGGGAGGTTCAACGCGTACATAAAGACTACCAAGTACAAGGATGTAACAGCAGAAGCGTTGAAGCTAATTCTTTTCCCTTACTGTCTGAAGGGTGCAGCTGAGAAGTGGCTACAGTCAAGAGCTCCTGATTCGATAACTACATGGGCTCAGTGTTGGATGAGTTCATGGCCAAGTTTTATCCAGTTCAACGGGTGATTGAGCTACAGGGTGATATTCTAGGCTTTCGGCAACATGCCGATGAAAGTGTAGTAGATGCATGGAACCGTTTTATGCATTTGATCAGGAAGTACCCAAACCATGATTTTGGGGATAACAAAATTTTGCAAGTCTTCTACTATGGTCTAGAACGTCACAATCAGGAGCTGGTTAACAGAGAAGCTGGAGGCAATTTTCTGTACTCTGTTGACAAGGAAGGAGCCTATGCGCTCATGAAGCAGCTCGCTAAGCAGGACTCACAACTCTATGATTCCAGGAGATTATCGGCATTGCCTGAACCTAGAGATGATGAATGGAAGACTGGGATCAGCAAGATGGTGTCAGATTTAGCCAAGCATGTGTATCGGGATAAGAAGCCAGTTGCAAGAGTAGAGGAGCAGGAATTTGATTCATCCTTGGCCCAGATTGCAAGTGAAGATGTGAACTTTGTGGGGGCACAAGGACATTGGCAGAATTGGAACCAAGGGAACTACAGACCAGGCACAATAGATCATCCAGGTTTCGGGTATGGGGATCAGTCTGGAGCTATATACGCACCTGGGTTTCAGAACATGCCACAAGCACCAGTGTCGCAGGCTCCACCACTAGCTGTTGTAGCGCCAAACCCAGAGATTTCTGTACTCACTAAGGCGTTGACACAGCTGAGTAACAAGATGAACGATATGACCACGACGGTCAATGCTATGTCTTCTGATTTGCAGGCTACGAAGACTTCTCTTCGTGCACTAGAGGTTCAAGTTGGGCAAATTGCAACGCAATTATCTCCTAGAGAACCTGGTTCTCTACCGTCTGACACAGAGAATGTGCGCCAGGTAAATGCCATTACCACTCGCAGCGGGGTTTCGTTGACTGATCAACCATACCCGAGCCATGGCAGAGCTGAAGCATCAAAGGCTAAGGAGCATGAGGTCTTCGATTCTGAGAAGACACCTGTCATGGTCCCCCAATCAAAGGGCATGACTCCACATGATGAGGAAAATTCCAATGAGGTATTACCACCACCCTCTTCTTCTAAATATGTACCTTTCCCATTGAAAACTAGAAAGAAGAAGGATGACTCTGAGGAGTACAGGAGATTTCTCAATATTTTCTCCAAACTGCACATAAACATTCCGTTGATTGAGGCGCTGCAGAAAATGCCTAAGTATGCGCGGTTTATCAAGGATGCAATCTATGAGAGAAAAGCTATGGATAACTTTCAGACAGTGAAACTGAATGAGCAGGTGAGTTCATGTGTCTTGCATGGGCTACCCAAGAAGAAGAAAGATCCAGATAGTTTTGTGATTGAGGCTACACTTGGTGGGGCATATACAGGCAGGGCTCTATGTGATTTGGGGGCGAGTGTCAACCTGATGCCGCTTTCAGTATTTAAAAAGCTAGGTGTGGGGGAGCCTAGTAAAACCTGGATCAATCTGCAGTTCGCAGATAAGTCGTCCAAGAAGGCCATTGGGGTGGTAGAAGACTTACTTGTGAGGGTTGGTAGTTTGATCATGCCAACTGATTTTGTGATCCTTGACATGCCAGTTGGTGACGTTCCGATCATTCTTGGTAGGCCCTTTCTGGCTACTGGCCGGACTTTAACTGATGTGGAGAATGGAGAGTTGATCATGAGGGTCAACGATACTGTTGAGACCTTTCAGGTTTTCATACCGACTCCTCAGTACACTTATGAAGCCAGACTTGCCATTTCCTGTGAAAGTTGTGCGCAGAATTTCAGAGCTGACACAAGGAGATCCGCCAGATCCTAAGGGTAAAGAATCGAGTGTGCAGGCGCACGAGGTAGTCATGAGTATCCAGCGCCAGAAGTTGGATGCGACACGACCTGCCAAACCACCTTTCTGAGCTTCATGAGGTAACTGGGTCGGGACGTCGACCGTAAATTACAAGCGCTTGTTGGGAGGCAACCCAACGTACTTTTCTGCTTTAGTTTAGAGAGTGTGTTTTAAATATTGTTGTGTGCCTTTTTAAATTCTGTTTTGTTATTTGAGGGGTGAGAGAGCGAGAATTTGACATTTGAATTAAGTCTCCGCAGGATTACAGGTTATTACGCGATTCGGACTCCCCTTCTTGTTGCGCGCCGACGAGAATGCGGGCATCGGGGTCCGAACGCAAGAGATGAATTTATAGAACGAAAAAGTTGGTGGATTTCGATTCAAGAGTCGCTTAATAGCATGAATGGATAATTTCCGTGAGTTTCGGGAATTTGCGAATGAGTTCTACGCGAATTAAGGGAATTAACGGTGAAAACGGCATACGCATTGGAGTTCGGGAGGTCAAGATGATTAAAAAAAAAATTGAAGTTGGAGTTAGGGGTGTTCGCACGAACACCCCCTGTGTTCGCATGAACAAAAGGAAGGCAAAAAACCCACTGTCGGATATTAAGAACAACAAATGTTGTTCCTGTGAACACTGTTCGTGAGAACAACACTTTTGTTCGCACGAACAGGGGTAAAAAGGGGCATTCAGCGTAATTTTGAGGGTGAAAGAGGAAATTTCGGGTCATTTTTTTTTGTAACATCGGGCATTCATCTTCATCTTCCTCATTGTTCATTCTCAAGCGTCCTCAGACCCTCAAATCTCTCTGCAAGCTCGTCTAAATCTCCGGCGATTCAACCGATTTCTGGCAAGTTCAAGGCGACCTCTCTCTCAATCCGGCGAAACCGCAGCCCCACCCTCTCTCTTCTCACTCCGGCGACCCCCATAAGCACCACCCTCTCTCCCACCCGACGATATCTCACCACAAAGCCACCACCGCGACCAACGAACCACTGCTCCGCCCTCTATGAACTCCGAGCCAACCCCTCCAACCTTTAAACCACCCTCTCCACCATAGACGACCACCACACAGAGCCAATCGAAACCCAACCATTCCACGCTCTGGTTGTCTTGATTCGCATAAACCCCAAATACCCAACTGAACCACTGTCGAATCAGGCAACTACCGATAACCAGGAACCCACCTGTCACCCAGCCGCCGCACGACCCGAACAAACAACCCCTCTCGTCCTTCTCCGTCCGAACCCAGTTCATCACAGCCTCCCAAATTGCAGAACCTAGCCTTGATCGCCGACAGAAACAAGACTCAAATCCCCCCAGAATCCCAATCGACCACTGCTGCTACCATCGACCAGTGCACCACAACCCAGAAGCCTCCTCTGTTCAGTGATTGCAGCATCATCAACAATTGGTTGTTTGAAAAAGAAGATTAGGGGGAAAGGAGAACAAGAAAGAAAAAAAAGATGGTGCTTCAGTAATATACCCATTTTATAACTGGTTGTTGAGAAGTGGTACACAGTAAGTTAGAAAATAACACTTTGTGTGGGTTGTTTATGTGGTTTGATGGGTTCTGAAAAATGAGAAGAAGAACGAATTTGTGGGTGCAAAATGAGTAATCTATACAGAAAGGTCAAGCAAGCAAGATGTTCATGTTTCAAATTGATGGGGCAGCCGAGTTAGAAAAAAAGAAAACAAACTTGATGAAAACTGGATGAAGACATCGACCCCGGTGTGTTAGTTCACACTCGACCGTTACGGAAGCTCACATAACGAGCTTGGGGATTCTTCGTTCCTTTTTCGTCAGCAACAAAGGATCAATCGACCCCGGTGTGTTTCACACACTCGACCGCAAGGGAGCTTGCATTTGTGCGCACAATGTTTGCTTGGGGATTGTTCTTGCTATCTCAGTCAGCACTTATCGGATTTCGTCCCCGACCTTGTGTCGGTTGTGAGTATTCCTTTCTCTCTCTTTACTTACCGTTTAGGCACATCGTACTTGCTCTAGGATTTTCTTTTGAACACTTCGTCACGGTGCTTAGTCACCGCTGTGATTAACTGTTAGAATCCTAGGGAATACTTGAGTACTTGATTAATTTCGGTAGACACAACTTGTCACGTGCACGTAGTTCGTTTTAGCTCTAAATGTTTTGAACTACCTTCTTGTGCCGTGGCTTTGAGTCCGAGTAGAATCACCGCCCCTCGCATTTGAATGTCGAGTCTTCTTGGTTAATCTCTAAATTCGTTGAGGACAACGAAGCAGTCTAGTGCGGGGGGATTTTTAGTCTTGACTAGCCAGTCAGTGTTTGCATCGCCATGTCTGCATATAGTTGTTCGTGTCGTATTGTGTCTATTTATGTGGTCCGTGTCGTGATATTGTGATAGCATATCGTATTGTCATATGTTAGTCGTGTAGGGTATATACTTGTTTGAGTTTGTGTTTAATATTGCACGTTTTCTTAATTGAGTCTACCTACCCTATGGAATGTTTTGTGTAATTTCGTTCGTGTCGGCTTGCATGTAGTGTAGGAATATGAAAAAATCAAAAAAAAAATTGAAAAATCAAAAAAAAAAATTAAAAAAGAGAAAATTTTGAGAAAAGGGCAATCGAAAGAGGCTAAAGTTTGATAAATTGCGAAGTGTGAGGATTTTAGGCGTAGAACATGATTTGCGACCGAGAGTGACGACGTGAGTCTCCCCTAGTAGGTATAGAGAGACTTTCTTTACGGGAGTGCCTACCTATTTTTAACACTTACATGATTTTCAAAGCCAAAGTGTGTGCCTATTTTCATACAAGAGCTGAGCTAGGTGTGAGCTAAACAAGCCGAACATCCATGTGTACGTCTTAGGTAGTCGCCAACCCGCCTCGTAGTGGCACACGAAACAGCTGTGCGAGGTGTGTATTAGAGCACTCACTGCTTTTAGAACTCACCTTGTAGGACCATTAGACGCCCCAATTTGAACCTTGGACTCTTTGCTAGCCTTCAGACCTAGGGTGACGATTCTTGGCCTTCATCACAAATTGATTAGAATCACCACTTTAGTGCGATACGAGGGGGTTGTGTAGTTGAGGGGGTTCGATTAGGGAGTGATTATACAATTCGTTGAGTTCTACATCTCGCTTGCACTTCATTGATTATCTTAGAGGGGATGCGAGGGTGAGTGAGTAGGCTTGCGCACTTCGGTGTGGCGGTGTTCCATGCCATTAGATCATGGACACAGTTGTGGAGAGCCGTGAGTGCGTGAATCTAATACGCACGAAATTGGGTTGGGAGAACTTAATTGGTGGATCGTGCTAGGTACCGGATTTGATTACTTTGGTGTAGGAGGATCGGTTGGATTAGGCACGAGATACATTCATCTTCGGGACTACTTGAGAGGGGATATGGTGACATTCGAGTGTGGGGGTGTCGACTTTTGACTTCGGACATTGAGAGTGAGCTTGCGACGACTCCGCTCCCACACATGTACTTCATTGATTTTGTGGCTTGGATTGACATGGAATTTGATTGAGTTATGAGGAGATGATATTTTTATGTGATAAAAAACAGAAAATAAAAAAAAATGAAAAAAAAGAGAGAAAAAGAAAAAGGAGAGATGAACTAAAGTGTTGAGTTGAATTTGAATGAGACGGTTCACATTTCATGCACGACGAACGACGATGGCCACGGAGATCACTAGTGTACCGGGGTTTGAGGGAATTGAGGGCCGGAGGTGGTGAGCTTTGGGTTTCGGTTCCTATCATCGTGGTGAGGGTGTGTGAGATGTGGGGATTTGATGTGAGAATGTGACGCTTAGGACTTGATTTCGATGAGATTATCTATATGTCCCTAAGCCTCATCATGTGAAAACCGTCAGCGGATTAGGAGCTCCGACCTTGGATGTGGCTTTGCCTAGCGTAGTCTCTTATTTCGTGGCACACGCGAAGAGGTAGCGTACTCTTGTACTTAGTAAAGTTAGGCTTTCTATACTAACTAGGGGAGAGTCTCGTTGTCGAGTTTATTTTCAACTCATGCTTTGTTCCTAGGATTCTCATCACTTCATGATAATCGATTTAAGCCAATGGAGATTGCCCGATCTCAATCAAAAAGATAAAAAGTGTGTTTTTTATATATGTGTTTGTGTAGGATCGAGTCGTAGTTTGCATTTGCATCATATTGTTGCATTGTCGAGTCTTGTGTCGTTTGTGTCTTAGTCGGCTAGTAAATAGTGGTTTTACTCGGGACGAGCAAAAGGTAAGTGTGGGGGTGTTTGATAACTCTCTTTTAGGAGTTATTTTTATACTTCCATATTATTTGTAATAGGCTTATTTCACATGATTTATATGTTATATGTGCACAAATATGTGAATTTGACTATTTCTAAGCCTAAGAGTGGAAAGTTGTGTTTCTAGCTTATTGTGCATGTTTTCTCTCATATTTGCTATGATAATTTCACGGGTTGTTTAGTGTTGTGTATCTCAGGTAAATAGGTGCAATGGAGCTTATGAGATGCTTGGATATGCTTGGAATGGAGCTAGATGAAGAGGAGAAAAGGAGACGCACAAACGAAGAAAAGTTGGAAAAGTCACACAGGACCAGCCTGCACTCTTTTCGATTCCCAGGAAAATATACAAAGAATAAAATGCAAGGCTTGCGGAATTGGAAAGTAGACATCCGTAGCTTTCCAACGATATATGGTAGGCCCGAAGACGAGTCCGTATGAGGGAGATACAGCCCGCGAAAAATCAGCAAATAATTCTGTCCGGAAATTACAAAGTAGAGGGGCTGAAGTGCAATTTCGGCTAGTTTTCATTAAAAAGCGTGCCCAGCTGGTAAAAAACGGGAGAGACGACCTAAGAAACACACATTCACGCATCTTTGAAGTCTTGGGAGCTAGGGAAGAAGGGAGAAAAAGCTAGGAGCTTGGAAGATCATCAACATTGAAGATTTTAGCGTTTGATCATCTTTTCTTCTTCTATTCTTCATGAACTTCATTATGTTGTTTATGTTGAACACTATTATGTCCAGCTAAACTTCTTAAAGCTAGGTGATTGATGGAAAACTAGGGTTTGTTGGATGATTTTCCGGCTTTGGACTTGATGCATGTTTTTGCTTAATTCTATGAACGTTCTTGTTAGCTTATCTATTCTTGTACTCAATTCTTAATGTTCTTGGCTTGATCACCCGTAGAATGTTACTTGTTGATAGGGTTGCACGAAATTGAACTCATTGAGACGTGTTAAAGAATAGTTTAGGTGATCTTGTAGTTTCTTGAGACCGAGAGGAGATAGAAACTTGATTAATCGTGTGAGGGTAGTTTCGATTGATTGTTGTTAGAACTTAGTGAATTCGGCGGACCGATAGGACCCGGTGAACGAGCCTAACAAATTAATTAGATTGTAGTAATAGACGGAGGTGGACCAAGAGGACCCGAAATCTATTGTTTACACAAATTCACGTGAGATCGAGAGAAGATCGTGATGAGCATTACCCGATATAACTAGAACGTGAGTAGAGTGTTTCATGCATAACCCAGAAATCGTTAACAACCCTAGAGACCATCAATTGCCTAGTTCTTCCTTATTAATCGTATTACATCACAATTTATCTTTGTTTAAAGTGAAAATTCTCCAAAAATATTTAGTTACTTGTCATTTAATTTTAGTCGCTTGTTTGCGGGCGACAACTTTATAAAATCCAAACCCTTCTTACCGGTTACGTAGATATCTCATAATTACTTTCTAGTTAACTAATAATCGTAAATTCCTTTGGGTTCGATACTCGGAGTCGTAAAATACTCCACCTACTACTTGACCGTGCACTTGCGTATACACGTAAGAAATCGTGTCAGTTAGCCCAACAGTACTTAGCTAACTCATAGGAGTTTGAAGCGTGCTGAAGGTTTGAAGGGTGCTAAGCGTGCTGAAGGTTTGAAAGGTGTTGAAGGTAGAGGTTCGGGGTTCAAATTGCCAAATTTTCAGTTTTTAAATATAATCCTTTAAAACCAACAGACGAAATGTTGGTTTCATACATTAATGCCACTTGATGAATCCTCACTTTTGACGATAATTTCAATAGTTGAAATTTTAAATTATTCACAATTTGAGGGGGTGGATATGTTCCAAATCAAATCCAAGCCCCTGAAATGTATCTGAACATTGGGTTTCATCCGAAATCACTCCAAAATCAAATCCACACCCGAATCCAATGCTATCCAAACAGACCGGATTTCGAAACGACTGAACAAAACCGTTACTCCTTCTCGTTGTCAAGCCAGAACATAACTCAGCGGATAAGTGGTTTAAATATGTTGAAGCGCACTTTGACCTTCATCTTGTCCAAATGCTTTTCATCCATAAAAGGGATTCACAACGGCATCCGGTATAGGGAACTGAAGCTATTAAAAAAAAATGAGTTAAGGCTACCTTCCCGTATGGGCAGGAGAAACGGTTCGATTAAACAAATGTGATGGAAAGAGGTTCTTGTTCCTTAAGCGGGGATACTATTAGCCCTTTCTTTGCCTTCTCAAGTATGAGAAACTGCAAGGGTAATGGATTTTCCAGAATAAATGGTCCATTTTTATCCAAGGGCGAACGACAAGAATAGAACCCGCGCGTGATGAACTCACAATCTACTACTAGGACTCTCCACACATGGGAATTTCAAATGACAAGTTATTAGTTGGAATTAATTTAAATTATAGGGGGTGGATTTGTTCCAAATCATATCCAATACCTAAAATGTATCCGAACATTGAAATTCATCCGAAATCACTCCAAATTCGAATTCACACCCAAATCCAATTCTATCCAAACAGACCAGATTTTGAAATAACTGAACAAAACTGTTACCTCCTCCCCGTTGTCAAGACGGAACATAACTCCGCGAATAAGTGGTTTAAACATGTTGAAGAGCACTTTGACCTTCATCTTGTCCAAATGTTTTTCACCCATAAAGGGGATTCACAACGACATCCGGTATAGGGAACTGCATCAGTTAAAACAGAATGAGTTAAGGCTAACTTTCTATATGGGCTGGAGAAAGGGTTAGATAAAAAAAATGTGAGGGAAAGTGGTTCTTGTTCCTAAACCGGGGATACTATTAGCCCTTTCTTTTCCTGCTCGGGTATGGGGGCAATGACTTCTCCGTAAAAAATGGTCCATTTTTTATTGATGGGCAAATGAGAGGGATAGAACCCGCGCGTGATGGATTCACAATCCATTGCCTTACCACTTGGCTAGATCTGCCGCGTGTGATGAATTCACAATCCACTGCCTGATTCTCTATCGACGATCAGATCATTTCTCCTCTATTACCGCTATCAAAGAGAATTTATAATGCTATAGTTGCTGTCTGCATCATCCCTTATATTCCAATAGAAGAGTAATTTATCTAATTCATAAAATGTAACATGGTCTTGCTACGAATACACCTATTGAGTGTCACCTTTCTCACTGCGGAGCAAAGTTACAAATTTTGTTCTTGATGCTTGTTGTTGCGGTTCGCCTCAGCAACCTCAGGCTCATCAACGTAGCTCGTTGGAAGCATATGTTCACTTGGGCCCAATCTTAGTTATCAGCAGAAGGGAAGGGGAAACCGCGGCTATGAAGAATAGAAAGTATGACGATAGTTTGTAGTTAAGAGACATCTTATTTTACGAGAGGTTGAAGGCATCCTATCTGTATAAGAGTGATTTTGATCCAATGACACTATAAACGAAGCCTCTCTTCAGACAAAGATCCTAATACAGTTCGACTTGCATTCCATCAACATCTTCATCTCCATCGGGTAAACTTTCCTCCTCCTTGGTAGGTCCAAAGTTAAAAACTTCTCCAATCAGGCAGCCTAAATCTTTAACAAGCTCATCATCAACTATTCCCCGGGAGAATGTC
Organism: Linanthus parryae; assembly: GCA_023055425.1. NCBI lineage: Eukaryota > Viridiplantae > Streptophyta > Magnoliopsida > Ericales > Polemoniaceae > Linanthus > Linanthus parryae. Next base: position 134,401,307 of record JALGPY010000001.1, read on the forward strand.
CAGGTAAGTTATCTTCCTTAGCGGGTTCAAGGAGGAAGGCATGGTCATAATCAACATAACTTTCACCTTGTGGCCTAATTTCCAGAACATTTTGATGGCCATCTGATGAAGTCGGAGAATTTTGAGTGAGAATAAAGGAGTGGTGTTTGTGGTTGCGGAGCATATGAGAAGAGTAACAGAGGAAGTGGAGGTTAAGGGAAAGGAAACACCCGAAAGAAGTCGTGGGACCCACCTTTATAGAGCGAGAAACGAGCTAGTAATTTAATATTTTTCTCCTATTCTTTGCTTCAGTTCATCAGAGAGAAAGAAGCTTCATCACATCATAATAACCTTAGCTGTTGAGTAATTCTCCTGAGGAGTAGAGGTGCATGCTGGTTCGGTTTAACCAGCGGTTTCAGTTAAAACCGAACCGGTTAAACCGACCGGTTAGAAACTGAGAACCGAACCGCGGAAGGGGGACCGAAGCCGAGCCGGACCCAGACATGTTAATGGTACGATTTGGTTCATGGATTAACGGAACCGGAACCGGGACCGGAACCGTCGGTTCCAACCGATTTTTTTCAAAAAAATGGACGTTATGTCCTGTCGCATCAAACTCAGGCGGGCCAGTGGCCGTTGGAACCGGCCCGTTGGAGGGTTTTTTCATGTTTTTTTTTTATTATTTTCATTAATTACACTCACCTCCCTCCCCTCCCTTACTCTTCTATAAATACCCTACACATTCACACTTATTTTCTCACTCAAACACTTCCAATACTCTTCATTTTTCTCACACTTCAATATTTCGTACTCTTAACTTCTCTCAAGCTTCCAAGTTCCAGCATTATGAAGCATTCCTCCTCCAACATTGTGAAGCATTTCTCTCGTTCATCATCAATTGTGAAGCAAAACATCCAACTCCTCCATCCTAATTCCTACACATTCCTCCTCCAAGAATTATTCTTGGAATTTGTAAGTTTTATTTTTAGTGGTGCATTTTACTTGTTTTAGTTCTAGCTATTTGTTACTTATATGCTAAACTTTATTTTAATTTTTTATCCAATCATTCTAAGAAAAAATGTCTACCTCTCATAATGTAAATGTACAATTTGATCTTAGTGACGTTGAACAAGTAATTGGTATAGGTGCCGATGTTGATTTTGGTATAGAAGAAAATGACGCGACACTAGGTGCAAATAAAAGAACTCGTAAAGGTTCTAATCAAAGTTTGGTTTGAGATTTTGTGAAAAAAGTATAGGATGGAGTAGACGATAAAGGTATGCCCAAATATAAATCCAATTGTAATATTTGTCAAAAAAATATATGTATATCACCAAACCGGTGGATTAGGAACAATGAAAAACATTTGCAAAAAAAACACGGCTTTTTGTTAGATACACCCACCGTAGGTGAATCGCTTGTCCAAACCCAACTAAGATATGACGCAAAACGTAACTTAACCCCTTTTATATATGATGGTGTAAGGGAACAAAAAGCATTAGCTCATTATATCACCGCTACCGAAAGACCTATTAATATGGCCGACGACGAAGAGTTTGATAGATTGATTACCACTGCGTTTTGTCCGAGTTATAAGCATATAGGTAGAAATACTACTAGGAATGATATAATTGCTCTATATAGTGAGAAGAAAGCGGAAATTATGCAAACTTTTTTAAATTCTAATTTTACAATTGCTTCTACATCCGATATGTGGACCAGTAGAAATAATAAATGATATATTTGTGTCACCGCACACTATATTGACCCAAGTTGAAATTTACAAAAACATGTTATTGCATTTCAAGGAGTTCCATATTTTCACAACGGTATAACCATGGGAAAAACTATAGTCGATGTTTTTAACGTGTGGGGTATTAGTGAACGAATTACATCAATGACTTTTTACAATGCATCGGCATGTGATAGTGCGGTAGACCATATGCAAAATTTGATACAAACACCCTTTCACGAATCTATTACACATGTGCGTTGTGTATGTCACATTATCAATTTAATTGTACAAGATGGTTTGAAAGAACTATTTGATCATGTTAATCGTATTGGTGAAGCTATTCTCTATACTGCGTCTTCACCCCGTCGAACTAAACGATTTATGGAACTTTGTGATCAATACGGAAAGAGAAGAAGGAGACTTGGGTTTGATTGTAAGACAAGATGGAATTCAACGTACTTGATGTTGTGTAGTGTTGTTGGCTACGAGACCCTTATCACACGTTTTTAAATGAATGTGACAATCCAATTTCTGTTTTCCATTATGATTGGAAAGTTGGGGAAGCCTTAAGAGGTTTTCTTGAACCATTTTATACCGCAACTAATCTTCTTTCGGGTGTTTATTATCCAACTACGAACCAAGTAATTCCACAACTATGGTTTATAAGTTGTTCTTTTAAAGAATGTAGGGATAATATTGTTTGAGGAGATGCAATTGCGCCTATGGAAGCAAAATTTATCAAATATTTTGAAAACATCCCTATAATTTTTTGTTTGACAAGTACTTTTGACCCAAGTTCTAAGGATGAAACCCTAGAGTTTATGCTACAAAATATTTCGGAAAACATGAGTACCGATTTTCGAACTCTAGTGATATCACCATCTTTTTAAGAAGTTAAAAAAACTATTAATGTTATGTATGAAAAATATGTTGTTAAGTTTGGTATTGGTAAGCAAGCTTCTCAAGCATCATCGAGTGATCCGAAAGGTAAGGGTAAGACAAAATTTGGTTCTTTATTTAAGAGTAAACAAACCACCCCCACCAGAGCTAATTGCGTCTCGAAATTGTTGTTTTACTTTAATAGTCATTATTTCTTACAACAATCCGCGGAAGAACTAGAAAATCTAGATGTACTCGATTGGTGGAAACAACATGAACCCAACTTTCCGATTGTTTCTATTATGGCGCGTGATATACTAACCCCTCCCGCTTCTACACTGCATTCGGAATCAACTTTTAGTGCAGGTAAACGAGTGTTGTCGGAGAAAAGGTAGTGTCTAACTTCGGAGATGTTGGAGGTTCACATATGCTCAAAGGATTGGAGCGATGCCGCCAAACGCACACAACACATACGCCCTTTGGACGTTGACCGAATTATTCCAAACATTAGGATTAGAGGAGGACACTACGCTAGATCAAGACGCCTAGGCTACAAGATGAAAAATGAAGACTTTTATTCTTATTCATTTCAATAAGTTTGTAGTAGACAATGTAAGTTAGAAAAAATACAAATGATAGATAGTTGAGTGGGTGTCAACCTAGGTGGGATGCACTTACACTATATTGATGAAATTTTTTTCTAACATTTTTTATTTTAATTAATAATACGAGTTTATTTCTCTTTTTTAGTATTTCTCCGAGTTTATTTGTTTACATGTTTTATATCACACAAAGAACCCGTAAAAAAAACAAGGAAAAGGAAAAAAATAGTCCAGAACCGGTTGTGTACCGGAACCGAACCGAATAAAACCTTCGATTTCGGTCCACGGTTCCGGTCCGGTTCCAATAATCTCCATTTACCGGTTCGGTTTAACCGGTACCGACAACCCCACATTGACCGAAAAACCGAACCGAGAACCGACCGGTTTTGGCTTAAACGGTTCGGTTCCGGTTCGGTTAAACCGAATATGCAGCTCTACTGAGGAGGAATCCCACAATTCCACATAACGGCTCTTACTAATACATGGGGTCGTCTTCATCTTTCTAAGGCCCAAGGCGATTACAACATATCGGGGCCTCTTTGTAATAGAAAAATGTGCATAACAAAATGCGACGGGGAAGTGTTTGGAAATTGGTGTCCAATTATCGGAAGAGAACGTGTGAAATGTGATACATCCATGTAAAGTTATTTCTATAACCTTCGTCATTATCAAAAATTTGTCCGCTCCATTGTTGGGGCTAAAGGCAAGGCAAAGATAGCCCCGCTAATACAATCAGGAGGATTCTTTGAATCACTCAACACATCCTTAAGGGAAAGAGCAACAAAGAGGTCTTAAATGTCCCCACTAGAAGCAGTTCAGACTTCAGACTACTACAGCAGAAAATCGTAGGGCAACAATAATAAAATTCATAAACGAAGAAATGTAACCCAAAAAAAGTTCAAAAGCAAAGAACAATGGGAATAATAGATATTGGCATATATATATACTAATAAATACCAGTGGGCATGCGATTATACCTTCGCATGCCTACACCCCTGTCCATAGTTACTGCATGTTAAACAACTTACTTTGTCAACCCACTTGACAGAACCAGGATATAAACACAGCCTAGAAAAGTCCTACAGACACGCCCATATAAGTTAACAGAAACATGTTTTCAGTACATGACCGCTGCAACAACTAAAGAACATCCCAAACATCAACTTAAATTGTCTTGGGCAGCAAATGAAGCGAAAACTTGGAGGAGAAGGGCACCAGTTTGTACGCATCGCAGAACCAGCTGGGTTTATGTAGCAGACGTCTGACTAGACCAATGCATTCCTCTAAATCTCTTTTCAAGTTTTCCCAACACTCGTCATAGTACTCTTCCTTTGACTCGAACAACAGTGCCATTTCACCTCTCGACATCTTATAGAATTTCAAAAGTCTCTTCATTTGAGATTCAAGACTCTTCAAATCTTCATCACACGCCGCCATCTGCAAAAACAACAATTACTTGAGTATTTCAAAACACAATCATTAAAGACGACAACCCCCCAACAAAAACAACAGCAAAGTAAGCACAGCACCTTAGACCATGCTTCTTTGTTTATCAGGTACTCATGATACAGCTGATACAAGAACCTGTGGGCCTTTACCTGAAGCTACAAACACAAACACAATACTGCAGTCAGAAAAAACAGCTACACAACCAGAAAAAACGGTCCCCTAAACCTCAACACGAATGGTCATACAACTGGATTCGACTGGAACTCATACCTCCTCGTATTCCAGATCTCGCCAATTAATCATGATGATATTTCCAAGCTGAGGCGACAGTGGTGTTGCTGCAGGAATAAAGAAAGGGAATTAGTAAATCCTACTCTGTCAGCGCCTGTTCGGTACCACCTGAAAATCTCAATAATCAGCTGAAAATAATATGAAAAGAAAATCCAACTTAACTGAGAATCAAGATATGTTTGGTATGAGCTGAAATTATAGATCACTAACTTGATCCATATATCAAAATTTAAAGAGCTCTAAATTCAAGTAATTGAATACGCTTATTTATTAATGAGCTGTGATCACGCTAAGGTAAAAAAATAAATAAATAAATAAATTAGAGATTTCCAGCTGCAGAATCCCCAATTTTGAGATTCTACAATTTCACAGAGATTATTTTAATCTTAGATTATCAAATTAAAATTTGCAGGCATAACAAACGATATTGTTGAAAGAGACCAATTATAAAATCGAGATACCAAACAGGCACTGAAGCTGACTCCCCAGACAGACCAACATAGTGCAATACGAAGTAACTACTTTTTCACACTGAATTTACAAACCAAGAACTAAACAGAATGACATCGGTGTACGTACACTGCCCCATAAACTGTTTTATGCCAGCCAACTGTTTACGGCATCTTTCCTCTGAGACAAGAGCAATGCCATCCCTATACATTGCCAAGAACTGCAAAGAGTCCTCAAGGAAACTTCGACGTGCATTGCTGGCCTCGTCTGGTGTTCCAGAGCTCTACAAAAGAGTGTCTCTCAAGATTATTAACAAAACAAAGAGAAAAAGGAAAACACAATTGCAATCATCGCAAACATAATGAAATGATCATCACGGGCACCTTCATTTTGTTGACTTCATCCCTCAACAGCTCATCCAGTTTGAGTGAATACATTTTCCTAAATGCTTCAATCTGCAAAAGATGGAAGATAGGTAAATTAATGTCGAACCTTGACTTTTTCAAACTAGAAAGCTGAACAACCACTTGACCTCTACTATAGCCTGGGTGCGACAAGTGCGTAAGAAGCTAATAGACTAGTCCAACGTGCAGGATCACAATTCATTCACAATCACATCAAAGTATATGCCTATAAATCAATCATCAACAGTTTTAGGAGCAACAAGGCGGATGGATTGTTCGGAAACACAATTGGTGATTGGGATCAAAATTTCTCAAATGGGCTTGGGTCTCAATTATTCAGTTCAGGAACAGTTACACAAGATTATATTCTGATGAGAAGAAGTAGGAAGCAGTTTAAGAAAACGTAATGTAAGGGACCACTTCTGGAATCGATCTGCAACATCAATCCCCTAAGATGAAACAACTACTTGTAAATAATGAAGGGACTCCTGACTAGCAGAAATTTGACACGGCTATGTTTGCTGTATAAATATAATCAGTTTGTGTATCCGATTCTCAATATTCAAATAAAGGCTCCAACCCAACTAGATATAAAAATGAAATGTGAAAACCATACTAAAAATGCAGAGGGACCACTTAATTAAGTACTAGATGATGTTCTGTCAATACCATTTTTCCTTAGAGCGAATAACTTAAAAGTGGGTAATTTTCATTTAGCCTTTAGGCAGGATAGATCCAATACTTTCAGAAATAGGCATGCGTACTCCTTCAGACCATGACAGTTTTTAATTTTTGAATTATCTAAATATCCTCTCTTATGTAAACTGTAACTCTAATAATTACTATAGCCCTATCTTATTTCAATTTCCTGTATTATAATGTTTCAAACAAAATTTTACTTCTATCAATAACAAAAGCGTACATTCTAAGAATATTGCTTTATAGCCCTGTCCTGTTGGCACCAACTCCCTCTGTCACAAATTAAGTCTAGGTGCCACGAAGAATTCTTCAAAAAAAAAATCTAATACTTAAACGCTAGCGACCCAGTCAAATTAGTCCAGATACAAGGTGCAGCAATCACAGAGTCAGCAGTCAAAACCACGAAGGGATGTACAGAAACAGGTGACGAAGTATGAAAAGAACCAAATAGCAATAAACCTAGAAGAATAACCACCTGGTCATATATCTCATCTCGCCAATTAGGCAGCGGAATCTGATCAGTCGAGTTCTGAGTCGCTGCAAGAAAAAACATAAAGAAGCATTATGCAAGACTGGCACATGGATGCAACCTATATGAGGGAGTTTGGGCGTTCATTCTGATCAAACTTTATTAAGACACCCGAAGACTGCTTACCGCATTTAGAAACAAGATCTGACAGTTTCTTGGGGACACAAAGTTCTTTAATGCCCATCACCCTTTTGTAGCATTGTTCAACAGACATTAAATCAATGTCCACTCTGGAAGTCGCCATAAACTTCAGAAGTTTCTTACACGTCAATACAAACAGGCCACCGAACCAGTTACTCTGCAAGAGAGTACATGCTGTGATTAGCTGGAGATTGCAAATAAATCTGAGTGGTAGAGTAAAATAGGCAATTGGTTCAAACCTTCACAGATGATATGTAGCTATCACGGTATGCTTGATCCATGAAACACGAATACTTCTTCCTGAGGGACACAATCTGCAAAAGAGTAAAGGAGCCATCAATATGATGCAATAATTTATGGCTATGAAACGGCACATGGGAACACACGGAGTTGAATAAAAGCATAGATGAATAAACAGAGCAGTTGCTGAATGATTGAACACCCTAGACAAACCACAGAAATCATACTATTGTTTATGTACTTTAGATGCCTCAGTTCTTTCTTACTGGGCCTGTGATTTGACAAGACAATCATGTTGCTCTATTACAAACTTAGTTTCGCGGAAGGTTCTAGCATCTTCAATTTCTATAGAAAGATGGATATAGAAAACGACATTGGGTCGTAGAAAGGTAAGCCAAAGAATTGCATGTAGCTCAGAAAGAGGGCGTGACTGTGGAGCTACGCCAAACACACACAAAAGAAAACAGCAAAACCAGAATATAGATCGTGCGCAACTTCGCCAATCGAAGGGCTATGAATATAACTTCGTCTTGCGATTTGCAAAGTGCATCATGCAGCGCATGAGCTGATACATACAAGCATTTGCTATATAAACCAGGATGTTCATGTAACGGTTTAGATGTAAGCACTAAACAGTACCACTCTGTCTCTTGTCTTCCTCCCCATTCTGGCTTTTACCACTATTCACGGGGTCTCTTTGACACATTTCCCGTTCCACTATTCACTGGGTAAAGTGTCAAAATGACAAAGATACTATTCAAAAAGTCAATATGGGGAGAAAGAGAAGAGACAGAGTGGTATATTCTATATGGAACAGAAAATATCCGTGACATGCAACGGATGAATATCTGGGATTCGGGCATTTTATCGGCTGGGGTGATGGTCACACAAGTAAATCATTATCAATAGTCACAGACTTCACAAGCTAAATGAAGGATAAACAAGTGAGGGAAAAAAGTGAATAAAATGTAAGTAGAGCCAAAAATAGCACCTCTTCATAGGCCATGTCACGCCAGCGGCGCTCAAACAGCCATGCACTAGGAACTGCTTGTGGGTAGTCGATGGGTGCTACAGAAAAACAACGGCAGAGTAAAGAGTAGAGTCAGTCATACGACATTAACCAAAGAGAAGAACAACTTAAATATCAAGTTAGTTGAGTTTGTTGCACGAGCTCACCCATACACCACCAAGAGAGAGAATCCAGCTGCGGTTGCGGAATGGCATTCTCGATGCCCTCCCACTCTCGAAGAATTTGTTTGGCAAGTTGAAGCAACCTTAACATCTCTACAGGATCGTCGGTGGTTCCCAATTTTGTCTTTGAGGACTCGAGGTCTGCTAAAGATTCCAGCAGTCCCTTTAACCGAACAATTAACTGGTCACTTAAATTTGTTTCCTGGAAGAGGGGGAGTGAAGAGAGGATTAGGATCCAAATGTACAACAGTGGGTGTGTTTGGACGAGCTTAAATTAGATGGAATTATATCAGCTTATTAGAATGAGTGGTTGAGGTGAGGGGAGACACGCTCGTTCCCAAAAGCTGATATAATTTCATATGATTTAAGGTCATCCAAACAAGGGTAGTAGCGAAGAATTAAACAGACTATGGACATGGGAAAACAACTAGTATACTTGAAATAACCAAAACAAAACAAAACAAAAAAAAGGGGCACACCTCGGAGAACAACAGCAATCTCTTAACTCTAACTCTGCCACGAATCATTGTCAGGAAGAACTCCTTGGATGTAAGCTGGCAAAAAAGTTAAGCAAATTAGAGTAAGCACAAGGGGAGAGGAGGAAGAAAAGAGAAGGAGATATAAAAGGTAATGGTGATTTGGTAATTACCTTTTCGTAGGACTCTATGAGGAAATCGTCGTCGTACACACAGTCAAGATAACTATAGTCTTCGAACTTCTGCCTCTTATTGGAACCAGAAACAGCCATCCCCTCCTCTGGATTTGATTGCACGCAGGGTCGCTTAGTCCCCACGACAGAGTCATCAGCAATCATCCCTATCAATGATGAAAGAAGGTGACAAGATGAAAAACGTTTGAGTAATGCTACACGTACCAACATAAACATCCCAATAGCATCCCAACTTACCCACATCAATTACAGAAACCACCACTATATAAAACAATTTTCAAGATATTGGCCAATTTTACGTATGTGCCAAGTTGTGACACTATGGGGACATGAATGTTAGGGCACATAGCGTTATTTAGAAAGTTTAGGGTATATACAGGACAAGGAAACAGCGCATTAATTCTTCGTAATCATAATAAGAAGTTTCTTACCAGGAGTAGCAACTGAAGTGCTCAAGTCTCCGGACATTGTTGTGGTTGAAGAATCTTCTAGCTATGCAAAGAGAATTAACACGTGATTACGAAACCAGACAGTAGAGGTACTAGGTATTGTATAGCGGCAAGTAAGCAAAATATTGTGTTAATTTGTTTCCGTTATTTGATTTGGAACTAATACTATGCTAATTATGATGATAATTGATCTGTTAGTGATCAATCAAACAAGGTTTTCCTTCAGTTTAGATATAAAATACCAACAAAACAGGCGATAAATTACCAACAAATTAAACTCTCCACAAAACAAAAGGAGATTTTAACCTAACCCTAGAGGATGATTGAAGCAAAAAACAACTAACCCTAGCGGAGATGAAACATCAAAACAAAGAGGTGTGATGAGGTAAAACCGTTGCCAATCGTGTGCCAATAACACCCTCGTTAAACGTTCCAAACAAAGAGAGAGAGATTAATCTAGACCTAGATGAGACGTCCTTCTTGAGCTCCACGGATTATGCTGGCTGGAGAAATCGAACTCCACAGAGAGAGACACACAGAGAGAAGACAGTTTTCGTAGATGGCGTCTATTAATATTTTTTTGTGGTTGAATCCGGCTGGCGGATTTGGCTTGCAATCTAAACCGGCATTGACTTGATTTTAATTGTTGACCTCAAGTGCAATTTACATTAAATAACCTGCCGTTTGTGCAAATTAATTAAACACGGTATAACATTTGAATATGTCCCAAATAAATCATCTCAAATACCACTCCGTCCCAGCTCTTTCCTCCCATCCTGACTTTTTGACTCGTATCTGAGTCACTTTGACCGGGTGATTTGGATAGCAAAACGATTTGATTTTTTTATAATTTTTCGCCGTATTATAGAGCAACCTTTACTCTACAATGCAATGAAAAAATTATCAAAAAATAGTATCATTTTGCTATCCAAATCATCGGGTCAAAGTGACCCAATGAATAGTGGTAAAAATTAAGTTGGGAAGAAAGAGTTGGGACAAAGTGGTACATCCCAAATTGATCACATCACTCAAATGGTCCCACCACTAACAAGGACTAAATCATTCCTTTCTTAAGTTGTGGCATCATTTGGGTGATGTGGCTAATTTGGGATGTAATGGGGATGATTTATTTGGGCATATAGCATTGCTCAAATTTGAATGGGAATTCAAACGGCTTACCATATCGCACAAATCTCGGCGCACTCTGTCTCTCTAAACTCTCTCAGGAAACTTCGGTTTTCTTAACAATGGCTTCCTCCTCTTTATCTTCGTCTTCTTCATTGGCAACAATGAGGGCTTCCTCCTCTGGTTCTCTTCCCCTTCTCCCTCGTCGTAACCAACCCCACCACCACCATTGTCATCATTCTCAACTGCCCCGTACACACCGTAGCTTTCGGTGAAGAAAAAGTTTGTGCTACAATTTGTTCATCTCCCTCCCTAAATTCTCAAAATTCTTGTAATAACTCTTCTGATTCCACGTCCTGATCCTTGAAACCCAATTCACAGACACATAGGAGTATATGAACTCGTCATATCTTTGAATCGGACAAATGTACTCGCTTGGTTCTGAGATCGGACGAGTTCACTCGTCTGTGGCTCGTCCCTCTTGGAACCAGACGAGTTTCCATGCCAGACGAGCAAACTTGCTCTTTCGGTATTTGTTTAGACGTGCAAGTTAAAAATCTAATCAAATACTAGACGAGCAAAATCGTCTGCCATGGTATTCCCAGACGACTGAACACTTAGAAAAGTTTGACATTTTCAGTTAACACTTCGAAAATAACCACCAACTAGACAGTATTCATTACTTGTACAATAATGAAGTAAACACATCTATATTATAAATTACGACAGTTGACTTTAAAATGTCTTTTAGACCGTTAGATTGAATTAACCCCAGCCCTTAAATCTCACCTATATTGGTGATTATTTACTACAATTATTTATGTTGTCTTCGTTTTCTGCCCATGTTTGTAGATGAAAATATTTATTTTATTTATGACATTACAATAGTTGTAAACGTGTTTTTGGAGTAGTGCCATCGGGCACGGGCAATCCCCTAGTATATTTTATAAAACAGCATAGTTTGACTTTAAAATGACTTTTCAACTGTTAGATTAAATCAACTCCATCCCCACCATTAGATATCACCTAATTATTACATCTATAACTACCCACTCTCCTTGGACATCCCTAACTAATAGGAGAGAGGTTTTTCTCAACTACATCCCTAACTAATAGGAGATAGGTTGTGAGTGATTCTCACGTGCATTTATAATGCTCATCGCATACTTGAAGTTGTTCTTTTTTTTTCACCACATTTGTAAATATAATTTTTGGATAACACCTCTAAATTCACTTAAAACAACACCTGTAAATTCAAAAACTACCCAATTTAGGGATAGTGCCCTCGAGCACGGGCAATACTCTAGTTATTCTATAAAACATCATAGTTTGACTTTAAAATGACTTTTCATCATATAAATTAAATCAGACTCAGTCCTTAGATCTCACCTACCAACTACTTATAGTTAAATTCCCAAAATTTTAGGGATGGTTTTAAAACCCACAGTTCATCACTTTTAGAACTCCACTATATGTAGAAACAACTACCCACTACTTGGAAACTTACCATCTCTCTCTCGGAAAAAGAAGTCGAATTAAAGGCTAATAACCATACATATTTTTCATGGAATAATCATACATATTTTTTTAAATAATAGATTAAAGGCTAATAATCGTTGAAGAATAAAGAAATACGTATCTTGTGGATGCAAAAGTCTAAAAGGGAGTGGATTGTTAATGGAGAGAGAAATACTAGACTTTTTCATATCACTACTACTATTAGAAAGAATATAAATAGGATCATTTGTTTAAAAGATAATGATGGTAATTGGCTTCATAACAAAGACAAGCTTAAAGATATTGTTAATGATAACATGTTTTCTAAAAATTGCAATAGAAATGAAAACAGATATAATCTTTGTGAAAATAGGGTGTTTTGAAAGATTACCAGTGAGGATAAGTTGAGACTTAATGCTCATGTGACCTCTAAGGAGGTGCTTTATGTGCTCAAAACTATGAAACCGTTTAAGGCACCTGGGAGTGACGGCTTTCACGCCTTCTTCTTCCAACATTATTGGAACTCTACTGGTAATGATCTCACTGATATGGTGAAAAATTGTTTTGATAACTGTCAGATTCCTCCCTCTAACAACAGCACTTTAATTGCCCTTATTCCAAAAGTGGATAGACCTACTAGGCTGAGAAAATTTAGGCCAATTGGCATCTGTAATATAACTTATAAAGTTATTACTATAGTTATTGTGGATAGGCTAAGACCTGATCTTGATAGAATTATAAGTCCTATGCAAAGTAGTTTTATTCCCGGTAGATCCACTATTGATAATGTGATTGTTGCTCAAGAAGCTCTCCATTCTTCTATGAATTGCAAAGGAAAAATGAGAATATGATTGTTAAAATAGATCTTAAAAAAGCTTATGATAAAATTTCTTGGTCCTTTTTGCACGATACCCTTATCTGTTTTGGCTTCGATGATAATTTAATTTCTTAAATCATGAGTTGTGTTGTGGCGAAATACTGCCACCTTTTAGTCCTGAAAGAGGACTTAGACAGGGAGATCCACTTTCTCCCTATCTCTTTGTGTTATGTATTGACAGATTGTCAAGTATGATCCAAATCAGAATGGGAGATGGTAGTTGGAAAGGAATTAAAATTTACAAGAAAGGTCTCACTCTTTCACATGTTATATTTGCTGATGACATTCTATTATTTGCTAAAGCAGGTGAGAAGGTGTGTAGAGCTGTTATGGAAACTATAGCTGACTTCTGTGATGTCTCTGGACAGACTATCAATCTTCATAAATCCAAACTCTTTATCTCCCCTAATGTGCAGAGATTTGTGGCTAGAATTCTCAGTAGACAGTGTGACATACCCCTCACTAATGATTAGGTGTTTACTTGGGCACCCCTTTTTTACACAAATAGATCAATAATAGTGATTTCAAAGCTATTTTTGATAACTGGAATAGTAAGCTTGCTGGATGGAAAACAAGCTACATGTCTATTCTAGGGAGAGCTACTCTCATTAACTCTAGCCTTTCTGCTTTACCCTCCTATAGAATGCAAACATCTTTATTCCCTGTTTCTGTATGCAACAAGATTGATCAGGTGTGTAGGAGTTTTCTATGGGGTAATACCACTGAGAAAAAGTAACTACATTTGGCCAGTTGGGATAAAGTTTGTATGAGCAAACAGAAAGGTGGGCTGGGAATCAAAAAAACCCTTGTCATTAACAAAGCTTACATTTCTAAGCTTGGTTGGAACATCATGAAGATTAATAAGTCCATGTGGATTAAAGTCGTGAGAAACAAGTATATATCTAAGTCCCACATGTTTGAGTGGAACAAAAAGAGAAAATCTTCTCATACTTGGAGAAGTATCTCTAAGTGTAGAGACATTTTTAAAAGCAACATTTTGAAGATTGGAAATGGCAACTCAATCTCCTTTTGGCATGACTGATGGTGTGGGGATAAACCCCTCATTAACTATGCCTTGGACACTAACCTGGTCAGTCTTGATAAAGTTGACAATTTTTTGGATGGTAATGGGGGCTGGAATCTTGATTTTGTGGCTCACAATTTAAGTATGGATGGTTTAAATGTCGTTAATGCTATCCACATCGTCAGTTATAGCACCGAAGTTGACACTCTCAGATGGAAAACATATGTGGATGGTAAATTGCACAAGGCGGATGTTACTAAACTGTTTGATACCAGATCTGTTCCAAACTTTGATTGGAGTTGGTTCTGGAAGTACAAGTCTACTCAGAAAGTTAAAAGTTTTTTTGTGGAAGGTGTTAAACAATAACCTTCCCACAAAAGATTTGCTGGCCATGAGAGTCATTAACATTGATACATAGTGCTCCTTTTGTGAAGGTCGGTATGAAAATGTTGATCATATGCTCAGAGGATGTTCTCATGCCCTCAAAATATGGGGGTTGCTGAAGAACAACAACTGAATAGTGTCCCAGAGCAATCTGGACACTTACTCCTGGATTGTTAAGAACATGTAGGATGACAAGAGTTTTTTTCCAAAACGTTCCTTGGAAGGATGTCTTTATCATCACTCTGTGCACTCTTTGGAAACACAGAAACAAAAAAGTGTTTGAAAATAAAGATATCAACCCAGAGAATGGTGCTTTTGAAATTATCAATTTTAGCTCAGATATTTCACCAGGCTTTTGAAAGCAAGGGTGATAACTCTGAGATTGATCCCATAAAAATTTATTGGTCTTGTCCTTGTGCAGGTAGCTGAAATTTAATGTGGATGATTGTCTGTACCCTGATGTTGGAGGAGCTGGATTTGGAGGAATTCTTAGAGACAGTGCTGGAAATCACATCTTGAGCTTCTCTAGAAACTCTGCTGACACCATGATCACATGTGCTGAAATCTTCGCCATTTATAAAGGCCTCACAATTTCTTACCACAGCAGCTACTCAAATTTTGAGATTGAGAGTGACTCCCTGTATGATGTTATGCTCATCAACAAGGATGAGAATCCTCTATGGCACACCTACTCCATGATCCCCGACATCAGAAACTTGATGACTCTGACTAATAGCTAGATCTCAAACATTCCAAGAGAAAGGAACAGGTGTGCTGATCTGCTGGCTAGAATTGGATCATTTCAACCTCATGACCTTTTGGTGTACTACACTCCTCATGAAGCTATTAAGAAAAAATTGGTGGAAGACATGATGGAAGCTTCAACAAGCCTGGAGATCATAATGAGTAATCAAGAGTGCTCTGTTGTTGTTTTTCTTTGTCCTTTGCCTGGTTTCTGTTTATTTTATTTGCTCTTGATGTTGAACATCATGACCCTCTAGTTGATTTCTGGTAGGTTTATTGTAATGTGTTTTATTTTCGAAGCAATAAGAAAAAACTATAAAAATGAAATGTGAAAAGTGAAAACCATAATAAAAATGCAGAGGAACCACTTAATTAATTACTACTTCCGTTTCTTCTCTATCACACCGGTTTGACTTTTTGATGATGTTCTGCCAAGAGTATTTTTCCTTAGAGGGAGTACGTTAAAAGTGGATAATTTTCATTTAGCCTTTAGGCATATGGATCCAACAGTTACAGAAACGAGGCACGCGTGCCCCTTCAGACCACGAGACTTGGTTAGTTTTTGAACTATCTAAACACCATATATTATATAAACTGTAACTCCTATAATTACTTAAGCCCTATTCTATTAAACGAGGCACGCGTGGTATGCCAGGGTTTTTGTG
Organism: Linanthus parryae; assembly: GCA_023055425.1. Taxonomy (NCBI): domain Eukaryota; kingdom Viridiplantae; phylum Streptophyta; class Magnoliopsida; order Ericales; family Polemoniaceae; genus Linanthus; species Linanthus parryae. The sequence goes on from JALGPY010000001.1 coordinate 134,417,331, forward strand.
CTGGTGTTAGGGGGTTGGAGTTGGGAAATATTGAGGTCTTTAGCCTCCTTAGGTATGAGATCAGCCAGTGTCTTGTGTGCCAGACACCCTTAAATGTTGTTTTAAAAAATGTGGAGAGCTTTTGAGAGTAGTTTTTTTCAAGTTTCCGACTTGGTTTGCTCAAACAAGGTGTGGGTAAGAGACTGGCTTAGCACCTGAACTCGAGTTGCCTGCGTCTAGTCAACTAGCTATATATTTCGGCCTAGGTTGTACCCCCTAATTATAGTGCTCCAGAACTAGACTGGCTGGCTGAGAGACTAGGCAAATGGTTCAGTTTCCCATTTGAATACATTGAGGATGTGAAATTTAGTTTATAGGTCTAGCTTTCAGCTTTTTCATATTGCGGCCTCGAGGAAAACATATTTGCTCAAGCTGTATGAGCTGTTGAGGGATGAATTCTACATAACAAATGAGTCTGCCCCATCAGTTGTATGGTCAGCCATTTTACATGGGGATGTGTTGAAGTTTAAGTGTTTGCAGCTTCAGAACAAGAGACACAGGTTCGTGTATCTGTTGTATGATGCGTACCTGAAATATAGACGAACAAGGTCTAAGGTGACAGATTTATTCTGTTGTAGCTCGCACCTCCTTTATTGTAAACTTTTTTTTTTTGTTCTTTAAGCATTCTCGTGGATAGTATTTGAGTTTTGCAGAAGCCAGAATGTGATGTGATGGAGATTTGAAAAAACTTGAATATCATTTAAGAACAGCTTCAAAAGTTTTACAAGATGCCCAGAGGTGAAATGTCACTGCAGGAGACCAAGGAAGATTTTACAAGGTGTGTACTGTAGAGCAATGCATTGGCCTAGTCAAGCTTTTGCTAGGTTGCGTTGAAGAAGACGACTGTCAGGATTGCGGTCGTCATGGGCAGACCTACATATAGACTAGTGGGGGCTATAGCCCCTACTCAATTTTCAAATATCATAATTTTGCCCTTATTTTTTGAAATGTTTTCAGTTTAGCCCCTACTTAGTATTATAAAAATTAAATATACCCCTACGCTACTATGTAGAACCACATCTTCATCGATTTGTCGCGAATCACGGCGTACAAAACCGATTGGATCAAATCTGGGTTTGGTTTAGATTTTTCGCGAATACCCATCAGTCCGGGCCAAGCTCGCCGTCGCCGTCAGTCTGGGCCGAGTTCCAAAAACCTTGCCGTCGCCGTCGGGGAAGCTGAATTCCCATGCCGGAGCACCAATTGCACTGAAGAAATGACCCTGTCTTCATTCTCCAATACCAATTTAGCGATCTTCGCTCTGTTTTCGCAATCCCTCGAGACCAATTCCAGAGAGATGATTGTTTGTTCGCCGGAATTGATTCTTCCAAGTGGGTACAACTTTAAATTAGCCAAAATGTGGATTAGCCCGTCGAGGAACCGTCGGCGCCGGCGAGAAATTTCTGGTTCTGATCAGATTCCTTCATGAACACAATCAATTTGGAAATCGATTGGGAGTCGGCTAAAGATCTCAACGTTGAGAGAGAGTGTTTGTAACCTCGACTATGCGAATTACGGGGCGAGGATTGTCCGGCGATTTCATGGCTGGCTTTGGCTAATCTCGGGTTGAAGATGAAGAAGACAATTGATGGAATGTGTAGAGCGAGAAGGCGATAAAGATATAATTGTAATTCCTCTTGAACTCTCCGACAGGTTAATTAATTAGTTTCATTAGTTTTTTTTTATTTTGAACAATTAGTTTCATTTGTTAGTTATATATATCCTCTTTTAAATAAGATATAATTGGTTTTTTAATTGAAATAATTACTACTATACCCCTGAACAAAAGGATACAAAAGTCATAAAAACAGCCGTTAAGTGACATTTTGGGAAGTAAAAGCGACCCAGTTTGAATTTGTTAACAATATTAAACTTTAGGTGTTAATTAGTTAGTTTTCAAACTGGGGGTGGCACATGAATCATAATGTTAAACTGGAGGTGGGTAATAAGTAATTGACCCTACAGTATATCCCCCTTAAAATGAAGCTTCGACCCCGAAACTTAAGAAAATATTTTGTATAAAACCACGACATGCTTCACGAGAATGCAACTAATTCACATGAGAGTTGTATCCAATGCTAATGCACATGCATCACTTATATTAACGGGAACGAGCTCTCGGACGGTAAAGTCTCTTCTCACTTGTATAACATTAGGGATTCAAATACAATTAGCTCAAGTAAAAGGTCGGAACTAAATTTAAAAGGTCTATACCAACATACAAGTTATCACGTTTACAAAGTAATTCGGAAATTTTCTAACATTTAAGCAAATCTTGAAATTTTAGAGACATATTATTTTGATCGAAGTTATCATGTCATTTTGCTTTGCTCTTCCGCATTAAAGTACTAGCTTACCTGTAGAGGATTAGATAAACCAATCACCTCAAGTGTTCCACACATATCGAGGAGAAAAGAACACTATGTGTCATCACACAATGTGCCTCCATCACAACTCGCATGTGTTTCTGATGTTCCAACTTAGTCTACAGAGCGGGTACAACTTATAGTATCGTCGTACTAAGAGTCACAACAGCGGACTGGTAAACAAAGTGGTCCATATCACACGACATTTGGTAGCTCCACACCCAATTATTATTATTTTCAAAAATATTTTTCTTTTAAGAAAATACTTTTTTTGTCAAAACTTTCTAATTTTGGAAGCGACCATGTCAAATTAACTCAAAATGAAATAAAACAAAGTACCACCTTAAAAGTCGCGCTCATAGGTAAGAAAAGATTTATCTCAGGGTCTTCTAAGTCAAAACGTTGTTACTCTCCCATCGACAAACTAACATAGAAACATAAAATGTCATAGACACATATCTCACAACTATAACAAGCATTTAAGCATGTCACATAAGTACGGCGCATGTAAATAGGCAAGTCAATTTTGCATGAATCGCATCTCAATTAGACGTTAACATTTAGTTAAAAAGTACGATACAAATCAAGTTTAACAATACGTAAGTACCCAAACTCCCCGATGGCTTGTTTATTTCACTATTATCATATTGTGTTATTCTAATCAATTTTAAATTTCGAAAACACTTTCAGTTTCTTAACTATCTACTTAAGGAAATCGAAACGTCTCATTTTCCGGAGAATCGATGCTCTGATACCAACTGAAACGATCCGGGATCTCGGTTCAGGGTTAAAGAGACAATCAATACCAAAAAGTATAATATTAACTATTAAGATGATTACATCTCATTTATGTATACAACAAATATTTCAAAAAAAAACGAGTACAATTTGAAAAAAAATGTTTGTGATCTACTAAGTGATCTACTTAAGCTCGCGTCATCGTCTCGATCCACGTTCCCACCCCCACCTTGTTTGATGACCTGCAGTTTTAAAATGGCAAAAGCCGACGCACTTTTGAAGGAAATGATCAGTAAAAACTGAGTAAATACACACTACAAAATGTAAAGCAACGAGTCGGGGTGGGGAATTTGGAACAACTGAAAGTAACCGAGTAACAAAAACCTCTCAATTTAAGAACATTGAGAAACTACGAGTATTCGGTAATATATCCAGAGTAAACAAGTCCATTTAAGTTGATAACGATATTATTTCATGAGTAGCAAAAGCTTTGCAAATCATTTCAATCGATTAGGGCATATCCAGAGCCACAAACAACATCAGTATAGTAGCCAAACTTTCTTTCAAGTCCAATTAACATTTAAGTTTAGCTGAGTCATGTCCAGAGCCACCAGCAGGATCGATGTAGACAGAGGGATCACAAAATAGTCATAAAGGGTTCCTTCTAGGGTCTGTAAAACCCTATTTCAGCCGAGCGTTAAGGGAGCCCATTCGTCAACCCCGCTCATAACATTAGCTAAAAGGCCTTAAGTGTCGACACCCATATACCGTAGTGAGCCTTACAAGTATAAGTAGCACTCTATATATCTACAAACTCCTTGGTCTCAATACCTTGGTACATTTTGGCTCATCGGGAGCGTATTTGTGAACAATTAAGTTCTATCCAATAAAAGGAAGCATTGCTACAATGGTCGTTGCCATAAGGCACGTGAGGATCGCTTGGTTTCTCCGACCGGAGCCATAAATAACACAACTATGTACACCGTCCTAAATCTATTATAACTGTCTTATTGATTCTCTTTATCGTATTCAATATTCACAAGTAATTTCCAGGAATTCTCAAAGGAGATCAATAAAATATTCCAAACAACTTTCAAGTTTAAATCATGCATTCCCATACTTTTCCATATAACAAACATTCATTTGAAACTTCAAACACATACACACATTTTGATAAGCAAAGGCCGCACATATGTACTTACCACTAAGATGAAGCACACCAAAAGCAAGAAATTAATCCTAGCACTCCAACAACAACAACTCTCTCCTACAAGGTCAATGTCTACAATCACACGTATAACGTACTCGTTATAACTAATTTGCACATCGATAATCTAAATGCAAAACCTACATGAACCATATTTCTATTTGCCACAAATGCACATATAATGATGTTCACATGTCCAGATAAATCCAACATAACACTTAGAACTTCAAAACTCAAGTTTCTAAAACATGTGAAACTACAATTTTGGACAGAATTGTATCTCTTACTTTGGAGGCAAATTTACCATATCAAAACATATCATTCTTGACCAAGTTAGTGAGGAAGGGATTGGAGAGCAATTATAATTCTTCCAACTACTTAGTTGGGGTAGAAATGGAAAAGCTAAAAATTGAGGGGTGAAAATATCAATTACATGGTTGATGGATAGAGTTGAAGTATAATCAATAAGTGTAAATAGGGTGAAAATGTAATTTTCAGTTACTAGATATCACATACAAGTCAAATAGTAATACACAACTTTCTGAAACTACAAAATAACTCAAATTAAAGTTCTAGATTATCGTAAATGTCAAATGACACCCTTATACTTTGGAACCAAGAAGAAGTCGAGAATAAGTTTGAAATATAAATTTCTTAAAATCTCAAATGTTTTTTCAAAATGTTCAAATAACCCCTAACTTAAATACAGGGTATTACACGAGGTAGTGTCGGATATGGTGGCTACGAAAGTTTTTCTACTTGGAGTCAGGATACAGCCAAGAGTCTTGCTCCGGCGGCTGTTGATTTCGCGGTTCAGCCGCCTCCGCCGGTTGTGGTTCAGGAAGTGGAAGCTCCGGTGGTTCTTGAAGGCGCGATTGAAGACGGAGTGGTTGCTACGGGAGCTGTCGAGGGCGAGGTTCAGCCGCCTCAGCCATTGGTAGCTCCGGCTGTTGTTGAAGGTGTGATTCATGGCAGAGTGGTTGCTCCGGCGGCTATTGAGGGCGCGGATCAGGCTCGGGGGTTGCTGAAGGCGAGATTCAGGCTCAGGTGATTGCTCAAGGTGCTGGCGAAGGAGCAGCGATTAAGCAGGAAGTGGTTATTCAGGAGATTTTCCCCGTTATTATCCCCCCAGCGGACATTCCTCTTCACCCACCCCTGGTTATGAGGTATAATTTCACCATGACTTTCTTCTTAAGTGGGTGTTAATTTAAATAAATTGGTTAAAGGTCTCAGTAATTACAACACCTAGGGTTTTTTTGGGTATTGATAGTTTGGATTTTTATTTCTGTGGAGAGCAAGTGGTTTTTTTGTGAAAAAATGGAAGTATCTTCCACCTTGAACCACTAATCAACAAAAAAACGATAAAGGGAAACACAGAACCCAACCCCATTGGAATCATGACTTGCATCTGCTTTTTGTCTGTTGAATTATGTGTTTCCTGTGTTAGATGTAGGCAGATATTAGGAAGGGTGTTTGGTGGAAGAGGGAAGTGGTGAAAAATATTACAGAGAATATGGAAACACAAGTGAAGAGGAACTTCAATTTTTTTCTTGATCCAAAGTGGAGGAAGTACAAGGTATTTATAGGTGGAAGAGGAAGGAATATTTCTAGCATCATTCGTTCCACAAACTTCTTCCACCAAAATATATATGATTTTCTCTACAACATTTTACAACATTTTTTTTCTTCACATTGTCCACCCATTTCACTCCAATGGGTTTGTGGCTTTGTGGAAGTGTGGCTACCTATCATGAGTCATTCTTCTTTATGGACTTGATTTCTTCATCCATAGCATCTTTCCACTTCTTATTTTGGACCTCGTCCTCAAAACCTAGAGGTTCACAATCACCATACAAGCAAAATAAATAAAAATCATCACATAAATTTTGCGTTACCTCACAAATTTCCTCCATACACCTTGCACGAGGATTTTTTATTAGAGACATAACCCCCTCATGTGTTGGCGATGGAGATTTCGGCTCTTCTGGCTCTTGGGTCTCTTGAATTTGCTCCTCCACTTCTTCTTGAAAGATTGGAAGGAAATTGTAATCCTCATCTTCTTGGGCATTCCAATCCCACATGCCTTCTTCATCAAACTCCAAATCTCTACAAACAACAATTTTTCCATTGTTTGGATTATATAGCTTGTACCCGTGGAGCACTTGTCGTAGTCAATAAAAACAAACTTTTCACTTTAAAATCAAGTTTGGATCTTACTTGATCCGAACATGGAAATAAGCAATTCTCCCAAATACTCTAAAGTGTTTGACACTTGGATTTCTTCCTTTCCATGCTTCCAATTAGAGGTGTAAGCGGTTCGAATTGGTGCAGTTTGTGCGAAAACCATAAACCAAACCGAGTACATCGGTTTATTAATTTTGTAACCAAACCAAACAATTTTAAAGGATGAACCGAACCGAAGCAAACTGAAAAAATTTGGTTTGGTTTGATTCGGTTCGGTCGTTTTCATAAACATTATTGAATTGATGTTATAATACTGCATCGTCAACGAATTTCAAATTTAAGAGAGAAAGACATTAATTAATAGACGTAAAAAAAAGACTTGCACGACTATCGTTTATGATGGAATGTGAGAGAAATGGAAAATAATAACATTTATATGATGATTTTAATTTAGTCTACTTGTGTTCAATATTTTAGATTATTTAATATACTTTACGTAATATATATTTTAAAAAAAAGTACATTAGGCACCTATCTGTTCGGTTTGGTTTGGTTAGGTGTGATATTTTACAAATCGAACCGATTAGACCGGTTTGCGAAAACTTTAATTATTCGTAAACCGAACATCTAAAAAAACCGTCCAAAATCAAGGATTTCGGTTTGGTTCGGTCGGTTTGACCCATTTATTAGGTTTTCCTTACAGCCCTGCTTCCTATGAAGTCTTATTAGAAAGACTCTTTCTAGCACTACGGTTAGAGAGATAAACCGCACATTCAACGGCGTGGGCCCAAAATTGCTTACGCATCCTTCTTCCTTTCAACATACTATGGTCCATGTCAAGAATAGTTATATTTTCCTTTCAAATGCCCCATTTTGTTGAGGTGATCGTGGAACCGTCAAAGGATGATGAATCCCAATATCTTAACAAAACTTTTTAAAATCATTTGATGTAAATTCACCATCATTATCGGATCTCAAAGCTTTTATCTTATGCTCACTTTCTTTTTCAACAACGGCCTTAAACTTCTTAAACATTTCAAATGCTTCCAATTTTTCTTTTAGAAAATATACCCAAGTCTTACGGCTGAAATCATCAATAAAGAGTAGAAAATATTCATTTTTTTGGTAAGAACATGGAGTAATAGGCCCACAAATATAGGTAGGAACAAGAACAATGGGCTCTTTAGCTCTTGAAGTAGCATCATTTGGAAAGCTTTTTCTAGATTGTTTCCCAAGAAAAATATTGCTAGGTTTGATCTTCACTTATGGATATTTTAAAACTATTGTTTATTATCATCGTATCAAAGAAAAGTAATGTTTTTGGTATGAACAAGAAAAAGAAGCAGGGGAAGAGGACAAGAAGAAGAAGAAGAAGAGAAAAGAGACGATCCAGGGGAGGCGGAGGAGGTAGCTTCTGCGGAGGACAAGCAACGATCTGGAGCAAAACGCCTTCAATGGCGGATCTCGCATTCTTCATCGGCCATTCAATTTCTTCACAGCCGGTCACGGCCGATTCAATCTTGGACATCGTAGAACTGAATTGCGATTTGAGCTGAAAGCCTTACTCGCTGGTCCCTGGGTCCTCTCGTCGTGCTGATATTGATGTTGGTTGGCCCTAGTTCTTCGATTTAAGCAGAAGGAAAAGGGAGAGAGATAAGTCCTGGTTCTTCGTCCAAAATCTCAAATTTTGTTCACGGGTTTTAAGGTTCGAGGTCTGTATTGGCATGAAAGCATTCAATTGACGTGGGTGCAGGGGTGATTGATGCAGACTAAAGGGGTCTAGTTGGAGTCATCTTGTTTAATCACTCTGATGTCGATTTTGAGGTCAAGGTTGGAAACAAGATTGCTCAGCTGATAATGGAGATAATTGTGACTACGGTGGTGTCGGAGATCGTTCATTTGGATTCAACGGCGAGAGGCGAACGTGGATTTGGATCTAATGGCGTTTGATTTCAATTTTTGATTTTGTTAATGGTAGTGGTGGTATTAGCGTATACTTAGTTGTGTAAGTTCACAGTTGAAGAGATTGTAAGTTCAAATTTGTTTCAAAGCCTAGAAACTGCACATCGATTCACAGTATGAACTCAGGGGGAGTTCTTCCTCCTAAACAATCTCTAGTCTCTTGTACTTGATTATGATATATTATATGATGAAAGCAAAACTAATTTGTCTTTGCCTAAGCTTTTGCAGGGTTTATTAGCTAACTATCTATTGCAGGAAGTTTCCTTATTTACTGGTTTGCAGTGAAGGAAATCCAGGTCTACAGATGATCCTACTATTATGGAAAGATGTATGTACCTTCCTTAAGTGTGCAGATGGAAGATCATATCAAAATCAAGCGGGAAATCAAGCAGCTAGACGTTGGAAGTAAGTTGTTGAGAGTCAAAGATCTCTGGAGGATTTTTAGGAATTTATGTTGCAGAGTTCCTTATATATCGACAATTCAAGTTGACATAGGGTGACACAGATTGTGAGAGATTCAGACGTACAGAGTAATTCCCGTGCATTCATACACTCTCACGGATTGACAAGCATCACCGAAGGAGATCAAACAATCACTCAATCCATCCCAGTTTCCAGAATAACACTTCAAGCTTCACTGTTTTTACAGTGTTCTTCATTTGAGCTTTATTTGTATATCTTTTTGTTATACTTATTAATCATCTATTCTCGTGAGTTATTCAAGAGGAACAACAGAGATTCTTATTGTATCAGTTTGCTAGAGCAGGTACTAGATAGGTTAGGGAGAACCACTGGCTGGAAAAGAGTAAGGCAATTCTCTTGGCCAAATATCTAGGTCTTAGCTTTTGATAAATAAGAAGTTGTTGAAATCATATAGGGATCAGATCCCTCGGGCGGAGAGTAGGTACTTTGGACGAAACTTCGTAACAAATCACTGTGTTCATTGTCTTGCATTTTAGTTCTTCATTATCTTTATAACTGCTTCAAAACAGGTTTCAGTTCAAAACTTTGAAAAGATTTTCAAAGCTTTTCAAAGCTTTGAAAACTATCAGTAACTTTTATACTGCACCCCCTGCTTCAAAAGGTCATATTGCACCTGCTACTAACTGACATTAACATGAGGGTGCTATTTGTCTAAAGTCCATCCACTGACAGAGTTTTTTTGTCTCTCACAGGGGGGTATTGCTATATCCCCAAATACGAGGGGCATTTTTGTCTATATTCTATACATGAGGGTGGATTTTGTCTTTTACCCTTTATCTTGGAATCATGTAAGAAGAATAGAGATTAGAAATTTCATTTTTCTGTTAGATTGTTCTTTTATGATTGAGAAATAAACAATCTCTTAAGAAACTTCATATACTCGGTAGATATTTATTTACTAGTAATAAAGCAGTCGTACAAATAACGTGTTGTGAATAGATTGTTTGTAGAACAAGAAGGTCGATTATAAGAGAGGCAAACAAGTAGATTGGCATTAAATCCTCTAAATGTCATTGTATAGGCATTAGATTGGTCTTCAAGGTAGAATATAAAGATACAATATGAATTCAATTGTGTGGCAGGTTTTTCCAAGAAAAACTATATGGACTTATATTATTGGGTCTCAAAGCCCAACAAATCATGATGCAGTGCACCGGTGGCCCAAAAGGGCGTTTGGGTTAAAAATACCACTTGCTGAAACAATAGGGACTGAGCTACACAAATATGGGCGCTACTATTACCACTACGCACCACATCTACCATCTGAGCTGTGGGATAGTCGGTCGTTAACTACACTATCTCGTTTGTCACAAATTCCAATTCCGAGATCTGTTGCATTTCATCCCCCGTCATTTTTCGTCTTCTTTCTCTCTCAGTAGGCTGTAGAGCCACTGTTGAATCAGATTCACCAATATTGCATTCCTTGTCGATGGATTTCGCAAATCTGAGGCCTTCCATGATTGCTTGTAATTCAGCGGAAAAAAATCGATTTGGAGAGTGGGAAGGTTTTGCACTTCCTGCCCACGAATCCTCCTTCTTCATCACGAATTAAAACTCCAATACCAATTAAACTCAAATTTTCCAACAAAGATGTACCACAATTTACCTTGACAAAGTTGTAGTCGACATGCCATTTCATCGGACCTGTATGTGGATGAAATTGGAGGCCAACGACCATCAGTGCATGTTTGGTATCCCAGATTTTAATTCAATTGGATTAAAATCGCCTTCTTTTCAACAATCTCGTTTGTTATGCTTACAGATTTTAATTTGATAATCTGCAGATTCAAATAATTTGTGTGCAATTGTAGAATCTCCAAAATTGGGGATTATGCAGCTTAAAATCTCTAAAAAAATAATTTTTATTTTCTTTTTACACTAGCATGATCACATTTCAGCTACAAATATGTGTATTCAATTACTTGACTTTAGAGCTCTTTAAATTTTGTTAAATGGATCAAGTTAGTGATCTATAATTTCAGCTCATATCAAACAGATTATGAGTTAAGTTGGATTTTTTTTTCAGATTATTTTCAGCTGATTATTGAGATTTTAAGTTGGTACCAAACAAGCTCTCAATCAACACGTAATAACTTCGATAAGTATTTCCTCCCTTGTTAAATAATCTCCTCGGAGACTTGTCTTCTCCCTTGAATATTTGGTTATTCCTTTGTATCCAAATACACCATAGAGTCATAGTCCGTTGTTCATAAAAAGCATCATTTTGTGTTACCTCTTGAATCCAATCTCTAAGGAGGTTTGTCTTGAATGCATGCACTCTTCAGCGAATTGGGATCTCTAGATCTCTTTTGTCTTCTACAGATCATGAACAAATGTTCTTCCATTTTCACAACTCTTTATCATTATGTGGCGATTTTTCACATAAGTCCATTTACAGCGTATTCATTTGCATGACTTTATTCTATTAGTAGATTGCATAATCCAGACGAGTGCAGATTCTCTATGGCACTTTTCCTATAGCACTTTGGGTAGCACTTTTGTTACGATCGCGACACATTATCACGGAGAAATTTAACGGATTTGAACTCGCTGTTGGTTTACAAATCACACCAAAAACAATCAACTATGGTAGTGGAGTTGTCCTTGAAACACATGATTTGCAAACCAACGGTGAGTTCAAATCCGTTGAATTTTTCCGTGATGATGTGTCAAGATCGTAACAAAAGTGCTACTAAAGTGCTATAGGAAAAGTGCAATAGAGAATCCCTACTCTCTTCATATTGGCAACCTTGTTAACGGTAACATTAGTATAGTAATTATTATTCTCAAAAAGAAGGGATTAACAATAGCATGCGCACTTATGGCAGCAACAAAGTTCCGCATAATCATGGCTTTCCATATGTGAAAAGGGGACTCCTAACGGCCTAGCCACTAATGGAACTTCATGAAAACATGTCATTGTGATGTAAAACCCTTGTCTAGCTTAGACTCTAAAACTATAATACATAGGCGATGAAATTAGACAGTAAAGTAAAAAAGATTAACTTTTGACATAAATTCCCTCGCAGTTTCGTCTCGTTGATATTTAGCTACGTGCACTATTGGTCTTACCACTTATCGTCTCTGCAGTTTGTAAATAGCGACACTTAGGTCCAAATAGACTAACACCGCTAATTTCCGTTAGATAAATATGAAGAAGAAAAAATAAAAAATATATAAATAAAATTAGAAGAAAGGAAAACAAAACAAAAATAAAGAAAAACAAATGAGAAAATACCACACTAGTCCTTTTGATGTATTAAAATATTAAAATATCACTCTTCATCTAACGGAAATTAACGGTGTTAGTCCATTTAGACCCAAGTGTCACAAATTTACATACTGCACAAACAATTGTGATAAAACAAATACTGCATGTAGCTAAGTGTCAGTGAAGCAAAATACGAAAAGTGTTTTCTGTCAAAATCTCAAAAGAGATTTATGTGCATCATTCTTCATCCATCTACAATGGAAGCTGAAACATGAAGTTCACAGGAGCATGGTAACGGAAGCCTCACCAAGAGAGATGAGATGAGGAGATTGTCTATCTACCATCAACACGTCATGATTCATAGAAACATGGACATTTATGAAAAGCACCTGAGATGAACAAAAACTCCTGGGCTATGAAGTACTACTTGTCAGAATACTGATAAAACCAAGGGTAAAAGACACTTTCACCCCCTAGTTTGATTGGATGACACTTTCACCCCTTTTAATTTAGAAAAGGACAATTTCTTCCCTTTTAGTGTTCAGAACTCAAGTAACTTGCATCCTTAATAGTGAAGCCCTTTAGTCTGGTGATGAACTCATCCACATAGCATACAAAGAGTCTGTAATAACATTGGATAACCCTACATTTTGCATAACATTGGGACATATCATCTCAAATTTACTTTTGTGGACGTATCCCAATCCTCGACTAACTGCGTCACAACATGGGATTTTAAGTTTCTCAAAGTTAGCCAGTTGGGTACAACTGAAGGGGTGAAAGTGTTCTTTAGTAAAACTAGAGGTAATGAAAGCGTCATGTACCCTAAAACCAAAGATGATCCACCCCCATCCATGGCACATTGCAATCAAAAGTACCTATTCCTAGTAGTATTTTCTTTGTTTCTTCTTTTTCTCTACGTTTGGATTTTTTTCATTGATTTAAATAACAAAACGGTCTAATATTTTGACAATTTTTTCATGGTGTTGTAGAACAAAAGTTATTCTATAACATGGTGAAAACATTATCAAAAAGATATATCGTTTTGCAATCCAAATCATCCGGTCAAAATGATCCATATACGAGTCTAAAAAAAAAACAGAGGAAATAATAAACAAGAGAACATCAAGTAGTAAATGAAATCTCCCCTTCTATCTCAAATTACAACAAAAACTCACCAACAAACAGAAGATTCAGATCTAGAATCTACTCAACTGCATGTACCTAATTGATCTTCTTATAGTCTATACATCATCATCATCATACTTGTAAAATTGATTCATTATTTTGTATATGTCCATCAACAAATTGGTTAGTACTAGTAATCACTAGCAATGAAACAAAACAACCAAAAAAAAAATGAACAGATCACACACTGACCCAATCACCATGGAAATTAATTGACTCCATGTGAGAGAGATACAGAGACATTCATCATCTTCATCTTCATCAGCTCTTCCAAGCATAAACCAACAAAGAGAACCCACTAGGCTCCTTCAATTCATTCTCTTCCACACTCTCCCACTCCATCACCGATCCACACCCAGAAGACGCCGACGACAAAGACGCCGACGACGACGACGAGCTTCTCGCCGGCGGCCTCAACATCATCATCACACTCTTCTTTTTCATCTTCTTCTTCTCGTACTCCAACCCACAACTCTGATTCGCCCAATTCCCCAATTCACCCCCTCCACGACTCTCTCCAGAGCCCAATTTCTCAAATCTGAACATGAACAGAGCATACCCATCTTCGTCTTCAAAAACCCAATTGCAAACATCCCACGAGATCTGAACACAAACCCCATCAACGCAAACCCTCTCGTTGCCTCTGAACTTCCACTTCAGATGCTTAATCTCCAAAACCCTCCTCCGATCGACGCTAAAACAGAGTACCGGATCGTCATCAGCTCTGCAATCGATCGTGATCTCTCTCTCATTCGCCGTCGTGGTGTAGAGTTTATTCCCGAAGACATGCTCTCTCCTCATAACGGTGAATTGGGTCGCCGGAGGGTGGAGATTCGCGAGGTTGGCGTCGCCGACGAGGAGGGCGATGTCGCCGCCGTGGACGGCGGCGATGTAGAAACCCGATTGGGGGTCGGGTCGGGACCCGAATTTGGCTTTGGTGAGGTCCCACATGATGTGGATCGGTTGGGGGGAGTCGAGCTTCTTAGAGCCGTGTTTGGTCCAGAAGAAGAAGGGTTTGATGTGGAGGTGGAAGGGGGTGGAGGGTGTGGAGTGGGGGTCGGTGGGGAGGAGGTGGAGGTGGAGGGAGTGGCCGAGGAGGGTTTTGGACCAAGTGAGGGCGAAGAGGCCTAAGGTGGTGGTGTATAGGGTGGTGGTGAGGTTGGGGTTGGTGGAGTTTTGTGGTGGCGGCATGGTGGGGTGGTGGTGGTGGGTGGTGGTGGTGGTGGTGGTGGGGCGGAAACAGGAGGAGAGAGGAGAGGAAGGGGGGTGGTTGGACATGTGATGAGAAAGTGTTGTTGATTTTGGGAGGATTTCAACGAGGTGGTGTGTTTTATGGGGGAGAGGAAGTGAGATTATGCAGAGAATGTTGTTTGACGCGTGAAGGACTGTGCCAAATTGCCAGAGAGATTTGACGAGAAATGAGAGGGACTTGTTTAATCATTCAAGGATTAAGACTACTACCATTCCGTTTTTTCTCTTCCTACCCCTTTTGACTTTAATCAATATTTACTGGGTCACTTTGACCTGGTGATTTGGAAAGGAAAACGAAGTAATTTTTTGACAATTCTTTTACAATGTTGTAGAATAAGTGTTGCTCTACAATGTCATGAAAAATTTATTAAAAAATTATATCGTTTTGTCATCCAAATTGTCGGGTCAAAGTGACCGAACTACGACTGAAAAAGTCAAAAAGAGTAGGAAGAGAAGAAACGGAGTGGTAGTATTTAGTATACATCCGTTTCTTGTGTTCAGTCTTGGTTTGACTTTTAACCTGTTTGTCGTCTACTTTGTTCGAACTCAATGTTTTATCACTTGAGCTAGTATTGGATTACATTGATGCGGTGATTTAAATAGTAAAATGATATAATATTTAGGCAATTGAAGAGGAAAAACAATGGTGGCGTCGTCTTTCGAGATGATACCGGGAACTTGCTCATCGGACTCTCTTGTCATCTTCATACAGGAATTTTAACCAAAGAAACGAAGCTACAACTACAAGCAATCGGAGAAGGTCTAGTGGGGGTGAAAAGCCTCGGCTATCGGGCTTTGATGTGTGAGACGGATGCTCAGGCGATGGAGATAGTGATGAACCGACGAAGAAATGGAAAGGGAGGACGCTTCGAAAAGTGGGACAATAATAATGGAAGATATAGATTTTATATCGATAAGTTTCAGAAAGATCAAATTCTGCCATATTAGGCGTACAGTGATCCAGGATGCGCATCTCTTCGCTCAAATGAGCCAAACCCTCGACAATATGCGTATTTGGCTCAACTTAATTTTATAGTGGGATAAAAGTCCAACGTATGCACAATGTAAGAGGCCCAATGGGCATTAATAATGTATCATTTGATTTCCGATAGAAAAAAGTGAATGTATGCAAGTGAATGACACGATAAAATTCTAGGTGTCATGGGGACCGGCTCGAAACTAGCCCGGCCCGCACTAAAATGAGTCACGTCCGGTCCCGGACCGGCCCCCTCCAACAATTGAACCAGCCCAGTCCCCTAATTCATAGCTTGGCCCCTAACCCGGTGCGGTTTGACTTGGACCCCTTCCAACCCGTGGCAGCCCCCACCGAGCCAGTTCGGTTCCCCTAAAATAGTACCGCTTACTATTATTTTTATTAATTTATATATATAAATATATAAATAATCAAAATGTATTATTCAATTTAGGCCCATCGAATCTCCTCAACCCCATGGATTTTTTGCCCGGGCCGGTGGGGTTCAAACTCCCTCAATTTCTACCCGTTCGGGCCTGGCCCCTTTACCACCGGGCCCCTAACCCGGCCCGGCCCGGCCCGGCCCGACCCCTGACAACATGAGGTAAAATGTTATTAGGGTTGTTTGTTGCTCCATAATGACAATTTATAGTGACAACTCAATTTTAAACATGTTTGTTGCTACATGATGGTGTCCGGAAACAAATATGTTGGGTAACAGTTACACCCTTCGTCTGAAATTATTAAACACATTAAATTTCAACATGGTCTTGATTGAATGATTCGAGTAGTAACAATGCAAAAGTTCTAAATTTTTGTAATATTCTCAACTCCACAACATTATAGAATTATCAATAAGTTTTATAAACAAATATATAATAGAAACACTAAAAATGTGTGATTAATACCTGCCCCCATCAAAGAAATATCTAAAAACATTTTGGATCGGTTTCGTACCAAATTATCCAATTAAGAGAAAAAACAAATCCAACAAGTTTTGTTTAAAATGATGTTTTGGACAGAAGGATCAACCAAAATCATCCCATGTGGTTTGTAACTTGTAAGTATCAACATAGGGTTTGTCATTGTCCCCGTCAACTAATTTCTTTTCTTTGGAGAATATACAACCCCGCAATGATTCTTATAATTTTGAAGCTTGGGATTAATAAAATGTGATGTATATTGCTAATTATACTACTAATACGTCGATTTTCTTTTTTATTTCAACTCTAGAATCTGATCCTAGTCACACTTTTTTACTTGTGGTGGATCCCGGCCTCTGTTGCATGGTTAAATAACACGATCGTACTGTAAACTTTCATTTACTTTCTTGAATATTAAAGAGCATGCTAAAAATCGTAAGTTTATCTCAAAAGAAACTAATGCATAAGATTATTCATAAGCTATTGTCAAATTAGTACAAAAAATATTTTTTTAGGAAAAGTACAAACAATAATTTTGATTGGATCGGTGAAAAGCCTACATTAATCATTACTCAAGATGAATATCGAACAAACTTAAATAGACTGGTGGCAATATTTTCTATATCACCTAGGTAAACTGGAACAAACACATTTTTAAAGACGATTTCACATGTAAAACAAAACGAAGGCATACCGATATCCTTTAGGGTAAAAGACAAAAACCACCCCTCGAGTATGGGGTATATACAAAAACACCCCTAGTGTTCGGGGATATACAAAAACCACCCCTGTCATTAACGGCCGTTGGACAAATACCACCCTTCTGTTAATGTCAGTTAAGTGAGGGGTGCAATCTGACTTCTTTTATGACTATTTTGCCCTTATTTGTGTTTTTGTGTTATTTTGTTCTTGTTCATAGTGTTCTTGGCCACCACCACCACCACACCGCCACCGCCAACACAAACAACATTAAAAGTAACCAAAACAACTCACCTGAATTTCAATTACTAGAACCTATCGAACCAAAATCATATTCCTCAAATTACAACCCAGTAATTGAGCAAACCCAATTTCCGAATCAATTCCAAACCATACAAGTTACAAAACCAAACCATACAAGTTAATTTGTCAAATATTTATCATCAAGAACACCAAGAACATCAAGAACACAAACTACATACCTACAAAATTTTCAAATAAATTAGTTACAAGTTGTAAATTCTTTTTGAAGGTATTTCTATACTTACATTGAAAAATAAGATTGTTGTGTTAAGGAGTGGATAGAGCAACTTCCAGTGAGAGAATTTTGAAAAAGAGGCAGCAAAACAATGGAGCTCGGTCTCCATCTCCATCTTCATCTTCATCCCCGAGACACCATAACAACAACAACTACAACTGCTACCACTACTTCGCTCCATCGTCACCATTTTCATCAATGTTGTCTACCGAAGAAGAATCACTCTCTCCTCTGCCGCACACAGCTCAATCCCGTACCCACCGCCACTCGCACAAGACCTTGAATTGGATGACAAGAGGCGGCAATTTCACACCAATCGAGGAATCGTTCAGTTAGAAGAACGAATTGCCTAGCTGCCTCCTCCTTCTCCTTCCCCACCTCTCTCTCTCAGATCTGTTTTCAAACCCATCTTCTCTTTTCCTTCTCTTCCTCCACCTGCATCCACGAACAGAGAGGGACAGATAGGCATCTACGAACACTAACCCGCCTCCTTCTCTGTCCATCAAACCCACCTCCACCTCCATTTCTGTCATACTCTTTCTCTCGCGGTTCCACTATTCGAACCAGGTCCCCAACAAGTTATAGAGAAATTGCTAGTAGTCAATCTACAAGTGAAGTTCAAACCTGCAACCACTGATTCAAATGAAACCCGATCTGTTACATTGCCGGAAAACTCATCTTCGCCGCCGCTGCCGCCCCAGCAAACCACCGAGCCGTTCAAGGATGACCATTTCTGGGTAAGACGCCGCCGGCAAGAACCGCCGCCGAGACTACCTCCACCACCGCTGCTAAGTCTCTCTCTCTCTCTCTCTTCTCTGGCTGATGAACGACAACCCAGATCTGGGGAGATTCGGCCTACACGGTGGGGGGCACCATCGGAGGTTCAGAGCTCTTCCCGATCTGGGAGAGCTCTGAACCTCCGATGGTGCCCCCCGTTCAACGAGAAGATTGGGAGATCTTTCCCGATCTGGGAGAGCTTTGAGCTCTGAACCACCGCCGTTGGTCGGAGTTGGTGAGCAGCCACCAGATCTGGTCAAGCCCTCAATCGGAGGAGCGACATCGATTGTCAATCGGGGGTCTCTGGGTTCGGGTCTGGTTATGGTGGGTTTGATGGTGGTGGAGGCTGAGAGAGAGAGAGAGAGAGTGATGGGGAAGGGGAAGAATTCTGCTAGGTTACAAAGTGGGAAAGAAAGAAGAAAAAATGGTATTTATAGTGTGACTTTTTTTACCAAAATGAGGGTAAATATGTCTACTTACCCATCCGTTAGTCTGCTGTTAATGACAGGGGTGGTTTTTGTATATCCCCGAACACGAAGGGTGTTTTTGTATATACCCCATACTCGAGGGGTGGTTTTTGTCTTTTACCCTATCCTTTATGACTTTCAATGGCAAGGAGCACAGCTCTGTGCGAGGAACTTTCCGACACTCCACAAGACCACAAGGGCGGTCGACATGTGAAGATTAAGGTCCATAAACATTACATAATCTATGTTACTAATTAACTGTACCCACTATAACTTTATTATAAACGTGCTCGTATATATTGCTTCCGAGTTAAGAAAGTCGGATAAATTTGACTATGCATGTCGGGTGCTATCCCTTGACCTCTAATTCTTTTGCTAACAACATGAAATGTACTTGAAGCGTTACAAGCTGTTTCATAACTTCGTCGATAATTGACTTTCTTTTTTCTCCAATTATGTAAAAATGTAAGTATTTCATTTAGGAATGTACTATTAATTATTCACTCATGTCATAAATTATCCGCCGTGTTTGATTTTACAGTCACCCTAACACAAACTCGTTAACATATATGTTCATAACGTTGTCGAGTCATCTCAGGTCTACTACATTATGAAGAGTTTGACAAGTGCAAATGGGTGCTAGGCTACTAGCTCAAGGGGTTTTAAAAGCCACTGCATGAGGTCTAGAATTCAAACTCGGTAGACGACAAATAGGCAAGTCTTCGACAAAAGTTTGACAAATTATTGCATTATCTTATTAATCAAATTACTCCGTTATTAATCAAATTACTTAGTCAAACATGATGGATTATTTAGAACGGAGTGGTAGTTGAAAGTTGAAAAGGATTTAATTGCCCCAACATCTTCTTGGTTTGCATTATATCTGCAAATTAAAGTACTAGTTATGTAACCAAGCTGTACCATTTTGTGTTGTTACATCCTCACGACGGTATCCTAAATTTTCTTATTTTGTTCCATAAATGGTAACGTTTGGTGTTTTCACAATGAGCATACGGGTCTGTTGGTCCAACTATTAGGGCATTTTTTGTGTGGCACGTACTCTCAATTCCAACAAATATAGATGAATAATTAAGTGTGCGTTTGTTAGAAGTCTCGTATTTTTTCTGTAACTGTAAAATTTTGGATGTGCTCCTCACCTTACCTAATTAGGTTTGGAGACTTGGAGTCAGCGTTGACTGATCGCAATGTAACAATTTATGTTGGCCGATATAATTTCGCGGTGGAGTTTATGGGGGCGACGATTTTGATTAGGTCAAGTTTATTGGGTTAGTTTGATCAATGACTGTTGACGGGTGTGATTTGGACAACATTGTCAACTAAATTGAATGGTTTTGGTACGCTTGATCAATCATCCAAGTCATTGAGTGGTCAGTCAATTTCGTCAAGTCTTTCAACTCTCAACTTGAAAGTTGAAACTATTGTACTACCTACCTCCATTCCACCTCTACGTCCTCGCATGATTTTTAAGGATCACTTTGACCCGGTAATTTGATCTGCAATACAATTCGAGAATTTAGTAATTTTTATAGTGTTGTGTATCATTGTTTGCTCTACAAACTCATAAAAAGATATTAAATTTTTATATCGTTTTACTAATCAAATCACCGGGTCAAAGTGACTCTCAAAATTCGTGCAATGACATAGATAATGAACGGAAGTAGTAGTTGACAAATATAGGGCAAAATACATTTCCACCCCCTATATTTTGAATGAGGACACTTTCACCCCTTATAGTTTGCAAAATGATACTTTCATCCCTAAGTGTGTCAGGCAGAACCTCAAGTAACTTATACCTCCTTATTGTGACGTCATTAGTTTAGAGCCGGATACACCACTGAAAATAGTTTTGGAGACAAGTTGGCCCTTTATCATACAAAAATCTATTATGCCCTTGAGTTACCCCTACATTTTGCATGATATGAGGGCAAAATTTTCCCATACTGCTAACTCCTGACTAATGATATCACAATATATTGATGAGGTGCAAGTTTCCTAAAGTTCGGTACATTGAAGAGGTGAAAGTGTCCCTTTCTAAACGAGAAGGGAAGAAAGTGTCCTTCAATCAAACTCGAGGGGTTGCAAGTGTCTTTTGCTCTTTGCTAAATACAAAAATTTATAAATTTACTGTAAAAGCAGTATTTACTGTAAAAGAAGTAATTGCAACGTATATCATAAAATGTAGTTTAAGAGTATCTCCAATGCTATTAGGTAAATAATAGGCATATTATGCCTAAGAATACGATTTTGTATCTTTTTTTTCTCCGCTCCAATGCTATTAGCTATAAATTAGACAATTTAAATTCAATGCTAAAAGTCATATATTATTTTCACGGCACAAGATGTAATTTAAAGAAAGATTTAGGACAAGTTGTGGAGAAATTATAGAAGATATGATTTAACTAATTATTTACACCCCAAAAAGTGGACAAATGTCTCAAAATTCTAAAAAATAGGGAAAGACAAATGTCTCAAAATTCTAAAAAATAGGGAAAAAATAAAGATGACGAGGGAATAAACTTGGTCAAGTTTGGCAATAATGATGCATATTTTGTGTTTTGCATAATAAGATGCATAATTCATTGAATTTCTAATTTTGCTCAACTTCTTTAACTTTTGCCTAAGAATATCAGTTTATCTAATCCATTGAAAATGCTCATTGAGTGATATTTTTTCGTCTCTGCATGATAGGAGAATAGTGATAGAGAATGGTGCTACGGTTTTCACCGCTTAAATACTTTTAGGGAATTATTGCAACAGAATCTCAAACAAAAACTTATATTAAACGGCAAGAAATATTTTTTGTTGACGCATAACATTTCACTAGTGATAGCTAGTTTTGTGCTGTATTTGCGGTATGACGACAAGCATAGGACGAAAGGATACAACTGATAAAGGAGAATATATTTTGACAGTATAACTGTGTGATCTAAATAGTACAAGATAATCTTTACTATCTTAAAAGAGTGAAAAAATTTGAGTGACTCCTAAGATCATTTATTATAAAAATGCCTCCTTAAACTTTTTTATTATAAAAATGCCTTGTTTTTTTTTTCAATTACAAAAATGCCTTGTTAAACCTACACCGTTCCTTTTAATGTACTATTATTGTACAAAGAGACTCCTCCACGACTCGTCCTCCTGGTGTACACAACTCTGCCAGTGCACATCGCCTTCGCAATTATCTTCGTCGCCGTCGATGAGGACTAAAGGTCACTCTCTCTACATCTTGCTCCCCAATCTCCTCTCGTCTCTCAGTTGTTTTTTCTGCCTCGTATGTCAATTATGATTAGTACTCCTATTTTTTGCCCTAAGCCACTGTTATTTTTGACATATATTTGAGGTCGACTGTTTCGTTTTGACTATCGTGGTGTTAGTTGTGTCTTCGGTTCTTGTCTTTTTACTTTATTGTTGCAAGAGTGCAAGATTTAAAAGGAGATATGAAGTTTCAATTTAAGGGTATCGATTTGAGTTCAATATTGATTAGAATGTTTAGGTTCTTTAGGGATTTAATTATCGGTTTCGGGTTAGTTGGTTTGGCTCACCAAGGTTTAACATATGTTGAGGATTGTGATACGATCACTATCTGTGCTGAGAGACCATACATGCTTCAATGTGGATTGTCTTTGGGTAGAGGTCCATTCAGCGGCACCAAACTTTCTATGTAACCAAGATAAACGGTAAGGTTACCACCATGTACATCAAGCTATATATTATTCTACATTATTCAGCCCATACATGCTTTTGAATCTATTTTAAATGTGTATAGGCCGTAGGAGAAGCTAACCAGTTGTTCTATAGTACATCTCTTTAAGTAACCCTCTACTTGATGTGCCAATGCACCAGAAGTGGGGATTATCGTTGATGAAAGGGTTTGGATAACACCGTAATTAACCATGTGATTTTTTTTGCAAAGTCGCCTGTGGCAGGGGGAATCACAAAGATTCAGATTTAGTCCTCCACCATCACTTACGCGACCAAAAGAAGTGTTGGGCTGATCCTATTGGCATCGAATAATGATGAATATCCCAATTTGGTCCATTTTCCTTTTCCCCTGTTCATCTATTGAGTAAAATCATAATGATTTATGTTTGAATTGTGCCACTACTATGTGATGTTACATCTATGTGTTCATATATTTCAGGTTTCTATTTGCTTGAATAAATACTACAAAGATAAGGATTTTGTCCTATATGTGGCATACGACGTTTGCTTCTTTCACGATTTTTCGCTGTTTGTTAAATTAGTTTTGGATATTTTATTACTTTTTCAATTCATCGTGCAAGGTGATTTGATTGGCAAAAATTCTTACTCGAGATTTGTGAAGTCCAAACCACAATTTCTACATGTGGTTGATTCATAGGTTCTTACCATTAGCTTATTCTGTTTTGCTATTTTGCAAATGACAAACCTTATGGTTTCATGTTTATTCGAATCCATCGACGTTTGCTACATTCACGTTAGGTGATCTGCCACGGGTCGGAGAGAGTGAATTCTCTCCCTTGGGGCCAATGTAAGTGCCAACTCCCGAGATTTCAAATTTCTTTAGATTACAAATTTCTAAATTGTTGATTACACTTTTTTTTTCCTTCTATTCTTCTTCTATTCGCCACCATATCTCAGGGAAAATCAAGGTACGTATATGTGTACTTTGTTACATTCCAAGTTTCAAAGGCTTAACAACACAACTCATCACCACGGGTAAATAATTTTCTGGTCACCTTCCTTTAATTATACAATTGAATAATTTAAATCAATAGTTAATAGGAAAACTGTAAGGTAACCATTATAGGCTTAACTATTTTGACCTCGAGCTATTGATGGCAATTAGATTTATGATTTTAATGGTTTTGGGTTACATTTCAAGGTCTGCTGCATTGCTCAATTATGCACTTCCTATCAGGTCCGGATGTCTTTATTGTCGGTTGTTAGGATGAAGAGAATTTTCCACCTAAATGAGCCAATTTGGTTAGAGAATAGGGTAATAGTCTGCTATGCATCTTAAAAAGAATATGCATGTTTTGTAACTGAGGTCTTGAAACCCGGCCACTAAACATAAATACGAGAGGACTGTTTACTTTAGTTAGTTCCTTTTCTCATTTCTCGTAGTACTGAGTTGTAAACTGGTTGCTTTTAGCTTAATCACATATATTGTCAAACCCTCTCGTTATATTACTTGCCCTTCTTAGAAACAATTGTTCACTACTAAAATATCATCTTTAGGAATGCAAAAATATCATTACTTTGGTGTTTTTGCAAATAGATACCGGTAACTGAAATGCCATGTTTCTTTTATTCTGAATGAATGTGTGCAGTTGAGAAGGAAATTGTTATTTTCCTGAGCAGAGGGAATTAAAGTTTGTTAAAAGAACTCAAATGATTGTTGTCAGGAATCTTCATTGTTTCAATAGGAGGTGTCGTAGGCTTCCTCCGTTCCCTCTCCCCCCCCCCCCCCCCCCGCTTTGACTTTTTTATCCGTAACCGGGTCACTTTGTCGCCGTGATTTAAATAGCAAAATGATGAAATTTTTTGATAATTTTTTCATGGTGTTGTAGAGTAAACAAGTTCTTGCATCGTTTTGCTAATCAAATCACCGGGTCAAAGTGACCCAGTGAATAGTGACAAAAGTCAAACCGGGAAAGAGAGAGAACGGAGGTAGTATAAAATAGGATTTAAAAGAATGATTTGACAAACAAGGACCAAGGTCATTGAAATAATTTGCTGGTTAGCAGACACCCTACTCCCAACAGACTTTGTAAGAAGGATGATATGATCATGATTAACCATTGAATGTTTAGATGTATTGAACTGGCTGTAACCTTGTGGAGTTGAAAGCCAAAAGAAGACGTGACAGTAACTTAATTCATAACGTAGTGGAGAACATTTTTTGTCGGAGGCCTACTTATAGATTGCTCGAAGTTCATAGCATGACTAATGACGGGGCCTTGATGCCGATGGACATCAATCGTCGTTTAATGTGAATGTTCACTTGCAGTTTACTCGCACAAGTTTGTACAAGTACCTACAAGTCAGTATAACTAACAATAAGAAGGGAACCTGGTTTCTTGAGAAATTTATCAAGAAACTAATCTGGAAGTGACATTTATAAAACTGATCAACGTAAACCATGTGAGAGAGCGTAAAAGAACTTATTAAATATCAGGGCACGTGAATTAAAATGTCCTTGAGGGAGTGGATTTGAGAGCTGGAAAACTACTTGGATAAGCACTTGAGCAGGAATATTTCATTTTTTATTAAAGTTCTTTTTCATTCTATTTCGTCAGTACAACTTTGTTTTTTTTATGAAGTCAGTACAACTTTGTTCATGATTGCTCTATAGGGATTGATTTAGTGGTTGTTCCAAAGTGCAGTTTAAAACATGGATTTTTAAGAATATTCACTGCAAAGCTAACGTTTGAAACTGCGAATACATAACTGTGTTGTAGTTTGTCTTTGGTATTTATGGCTGAGAAGAAACACTTTTGTGTTTGAAAATATTTTTGATGCTCGTCTTGTCACTGGGTAGAAGATTGGCAAACAGCCTCGGCTCATCAAGGGAGCATTTTTTAATGTCTCTAAACCTTTTAGAAGAGTCTTCTACTTTCAAAAGTGACCACTTGTTTGATTGAATTTTCTGATTGAAGAAGCTGCAATTATATGGGCACCAGACATATCTTCCTTAATGGAGCAATGTATATGAATTTTCAAAATTGGGATAATTAAATAATGGAATCTTACTGGTAGTTTACAAATTTTTGAGCTTTTCATAATCTAAGAGTAAGCATCTCAACAATATCAAAACCTAAGTGATCAATATATTATCAATATCTAAAAGTCAGAATCTCAACAATCCTTCAGTGCAGCTCCAAAATACGCTGAGATTGTATCTTTACAAGCCACAGACAACGGAACCGAGACCTTATAAATTCAAGTGGCCGCGACAATGAAACTCGTGATTCTCCTTCAACTAATGAGAATGTACGCAGAATAGTAATCCCTTAGTAGACGGTGTTAATTTAGGGTTTGAACAAATTGGTATAGTCGTTTCTGATAATAAACTTGAAGTTTATAGTTCTGGGACGACCATTAAGTTGAAATATCAGAAAAATAAAACACATAGAGTTGTTATATATTATTCTAAGCAAGACTTGCAAACACACGATCTAAGTAAGAAGTCAGAGAGATTGTAGGATTCAGAAATATAAAAGTTGTAAAATGATGTGTATGATGTGTTTTAACTCATTGTCAGGGAGTAGTTTCCAATTAAAACCGGTCTTCTTTAGAGTGTCCAAGTTGGTAAGAAGAGGATGAAGATTTTCATTTTAGTACCACGGCGCTATGAAGTACATGAGATTACATGATACATATCTCAAATGTCAAGGATTAATATATGAGCAATCAAATAAACCCTTCAAGAACTTTGAAGGGATGGTCATGGTATATGGTTTCAAACTTCCAAAATCATATGCATATAAAAGACATGATTTTATGCATTTTCATTAAATTTAGATATGAGACACTAAAAAATTAAACACTAACAGCTTTACAATACCTACTAAAGAAGACAACTCAAATAATACTAGGTGCATAAATCTTTCTCAACCTAGATATTCCTGCATTATAAAGTAAACTGAATAATGTTTCTCTCTTCATATGTGTCACTGTAAAAAGAAACTATATCAAGTCTCCTATAGTGTTCCCAGCAATGCTAGGTATTTCTGTCTTCCTATGTAATGTGACTAATATAGAAGTGCGGATGTGTTGGGTTCTTTACAAGGATGCAAGAATGGCTTTGAATTTACCTCTTTTCTTCTTTGCAAGTCCTCTACAAAACTTCATTCACGATGTCACGCCTTTAGAATTTTGTTAGAATAATTTGCCTTTTCTTTTTATTTCAGTAATGTTTCCAAGCAAAAGATGTATATTGAAGAGAAATGTTATGTTTTGGGTTCTCCACTACGATTGTTAAATATAAACTAACTGCACGTGCAAAGCACGTACTCCTTACTAGTATAAGACTACGGACAAGGAACAATTTTCTCTTCCCTTATGACATCCGCCAAAACTCTCTTGTTCTTCCACTTTTCCCAACTACTTTACATTATCGCCAACAACCTAATGGCTTCTCTCCTCAAAATAAATTTAATTTACATTTTTCGGTCAAGCATAAAGTGTATAATTTTAATGACATTGAAAATTCAGAGGAATTTCTATCTTTGTGCTCCGAACATATTCTTATCTTGTTTCTAAGTGTTTACGTAATTCCATTTTTTTG
The DNA here is from genome assembly GCA_023055425.1 of Linanthus parryae. Lineage (NCBI taxonomy): Eukaryota > Viridiplantae > Streptophyta > Magnoliopsida > Ericales > Polemoniaceae > Linanthus > Linanthus parryae. The sequence goes on from JALGPY010000001.1 coordinate 134,444,630, forward strand.
AGATTTACATCATATAGCCGGGCTTGAATTCGAGACCTTATGTAAGAACTTCAACTTCTCTACCATTGAGGTAGTACCCATTTTCTTTGTGTAATTCCCATTTAGATTAAGAACTAACAACAAATCAGCCATTTGTGTAATTCCCATTTGGACATCCAATAAGTAAAACCAACAACAAATCAGCAAATGCTTGTCTCAATTTCCTCCCCTGGGATCCCTATCTTTTCACCATCCCCTTCAATCCACAAATGACCACTTCTTCAGTTCTTCCATTCTACCTCTTCTTGAATGATTAGTAAAGACTTCAAATACTAAAAATCAATATGTGTAATTCCTTACCTATAAATATAGATTGCATAGGGGTTTTTCTTTTATCAGCATGGATAAAAAAGATGAGCCGTACAAGAAACTGCTTTAGTGCGTACGATATAAGTATAACAAAAGAAAATCATGAATATTGCTCGTGGCTGAAGCCACTCACTTGCCGTCACTTTTTGCGTTATCCATCCTACAGGAAAGAATTCTTCATGAAATTTCAACATAGATCTTGCCCAGATATAAAACTTCTTATAGAATTAACATTACTAAAAGAAATAGTAAAACACAAACCTCTATTAGCGTAGTATAAATTTCCATAACTTGAAGAGAAATAAAAACAACTCCTTTTATCAACAGTTTTTTCCTTTTATCCAACTAACCTTTTGCTCCTTTGTCAAAACTATTTCTAGGTAAGCCCAAGCAAACCAACAAAGGAAAAAAGAACCCACCCATGTGCTTAGATTCCTCAAACAACCAAACAACCATGTAACCTAATATGTTCTTTTTCTTTCTTCTTTTTCCAAGTCATTCTCAAAACCTCCTTGTACTCGAGATTTTTAATGATCCAATAGCTCCTCCCGTAGTACTTACTTGGTAGAAGATCACAATCATAAAATTTGGTAAAATTCTACATAGTTTTGTGGTCCTAATACTGTGAGAAGCACAACGTTAGCAACTCTGAGAGTTTAATCTTTTTCCCTTCTACTTCCATTTCTTGCATTGCCAGACAAACAAACATGCACACAAACGTGACAAGGACATCTAAGTGAAGACATAGACCAGCTCTTGGCAATGGGGGTTGTCACTTGAAATGCCACATTAGCCCTTCTCCCTCCATCCTCTTCCTTTCAGAAAAGAGGGTACATTGGGGATTCTAACATGATACTATCAGATACTACTCCATGTTCAAGAGCTGTCAAGAACAACAAAAGCACTTAAGAGCTAACCCTTTCCTTAACTGTGTCCAGCTGGTTTGATTTCAACATTTCATCATCATCTCCAGCTCCAATAACAAAAAGGTCAAGTGATCATTGTTTAATTTTTCTTGTTATTTTATGTTAATAAATTAATATTATTTTGAAAAATAAACTAATTTTTTTATATATTTATATTTGTTTTGGCTGGATTGCCTAAGTAGGGGCCACCATGTGCAAAGGATAAGTTGAAGGTCTGTATTATCTGAAAATCATCAGCATTTGTTCTCTACTTCAAATTTGTCCACACTACACTCACCAGCCATGCTACCAAACATGCATGGATTATTTGTTCTAGCTAATTACAATTAAGCGGCCAACCACTAATGCTACTGCATTAGTTTTCCTTTAGTTCTGGTCATTTGTATAGTTAGTCTATTTTATTTTCTGTTTTGTGAATTAGTTGTGGAGATAAGGAGAAAGAACATACATTATACTCTCATTTTTGTCACCACAACAACTCATTTTGCCCTCCGAGATGTAATCGCCTGCGTCATTAAACACACGTATGTGGAACATGCCAGCTCATTGCTTTGCCAGAGAAGCTATCCGAAATCAGCTTAGTTAGTTGTAGCTGGTTTAGTAGCCCACCAAGTTGGGCATAGATGCTTTGTATTATGATGTTTTGGGCCGCTTTCAGCCCAGCCTGGGTTAATGAAACCATTTTTCTCAAAAAATAAAATCAAAAAGCTAACTCCCCAAACAACATACTTGAGCATCACTAATAGGCCTGGTAAAAATTCAATTTAATTAAAATATGTAAGAAAAAGTAACATAGAACTGTTATTTCTATAATTCGAACACAGTTAATAAAATGAACATAAAGTAAAACTTATTGATCGAAAACTTCTCGTACGCAGACGTTAGATTGAAGAGAGTCTCGTCCATGTATTGGTACAGGTCCCTTAATATAGAAAAACGATTAGCCGCCTACCGTTGTTGGCTTCTGGTTGTGGTGGTTGAAAGCACGTAACCACCAAGACCCGACAAATCAGAAACTATAGCCGAGAGAGTTTTATTGGCAAAGCACGTATGAATGTGTTGTTTCCAGTTGCAACGAAAATAAAGAAAGATGCTGGCTTTTATAGAGAGGAGAGATAACGGTTGGAACTCAACAGTTACAACATTTGGTTGTTCAGATCCGAACTGAACAAGGATGCTGGCTTTTATAGAGAGGATAGAAGATGGTTGGAATTGATCAGTTACAACATTTTTGGTTGTTCATATCCGAACTGTATCCAAACGGAACAATTACAACTCTTCTGTAACTATTTTAGTTTAAACCTTAAAATTAATTATAGCTAGTTTTGGCCCAAAAAGAATAGGGCCTCACTAACTACCTGCCCAACCACAGCACGACCCGTGCCCCGTGACGGCAGCGACGCACACGTGTCGTTCGGAGTTTGGTTAACACTCCTCTCCTCTACAAAATTGTTACGCCCTATGGGCGTACCCATCGTTTTCAAACTTGTGATAGATAAACTACGTAAGTTCTTCTTGACAAACAATTTGGTACACTTTACATTATATACGACGAACAAGTCTTTTGAGCTACGTGTTTGATCATTCATATTTTATTAAGTTTTGACGAGTGAGCACTGAGGCGATCCCCAACCTTCATAGTTTAAAACCGTGAGAAATATATCGGGAGTTCATAAGTGAGCTATTCAGAGGATGCTCCTAAACATGTGTCATCAAACTGATTTCCAACAAAATATACATACGAAAGTAAACTAATAAACTAGCTACGAGCATCTCGAATGCTACTAGTTATAAATTTTTGTATAATTTAATCTAAATTATCATTCGTTATTCTTAACTATACATAAAAAAATTATATAATCTTCAATGCCACAATGTAAAAGTTAGGTAAATTGTATTTTCTGTAAATTAATCAAAATATAAAAAGATGCGAGAGATACACACACAATTTTCGCTATTCATTTTCCAACTTTTTTAATGTAGAGATCGCGAAAACTATCCACTAAAATAAGTAGCGGAGAAGAGATACTATTGGAGACAAATTTTCACCATCTCTTTTATAGTATAAAGGTAATCACTGTTTAAATGTCCTATTGGAAATACTCTAAATGACTCAATATTTAACATGTTATCTATCCTGCCCTATACTAATAGCTAGTTAGAAAATAGCCAGTTAAAGTTTTGTGTCAGTCTCACCCTTAGTCACCTAAAACCTCTCGAAAGCGCATCGCTCCCCGCTTCCAAACCTCGCTCTAAAGGCACTCCAGAAAATAGAAAGCTCGTTTTCGTAGGCGAATTACTCTTTAAAGCCAATTTACCATTAGTTTGGACTATATTTGATGATTAATCTCAACTTATTATGTGTCAATTTGATAATTCAACTATTTAAACATTATTCTTCCTTATTGAAGCATTCTATTTGACAAATGAATAATGATAACCCCTTTAATAAAATATATTCTCATGTGTAAAATCACATTATTATATGTAAATATTATTTTTTTCATAAAATTATAGTAAATAAATATTATATATAGACGCTCTCGTGACGCTCTCAAATGCAATCCTTCTGAGATTAGACCATTTTCTGCTCCCGCTCCAGTTCGCGCTCCCGCTTCACTCCCGCTCTAGATGACTTAGGTCTCACCCCTACTTCAATTTCAATTTAACAATAGTAATTTTAATTGTATGATACCTACAAGTTATGTGAAATACATAACATGAAAAAAAAACACAACTTAGTTAATGTACTCCATTCATACCAAAGTACGTGCAAATAAGGATTTAGGACTTCCAATAGAGAGCTTGGGGCGGTCTTGATCGATTTAGAGACCTTGTATGACTTCTCGACTGAAGATGATCTACTCTTGATGCTAGAGAATGAGAACAATACTATATATCTTGATATTTTTTCTGCACAATTGAAAGGGTAGGGACGGCGTGCAACGTATCGGAAGGAGCACATCACCTATCCCCACTAAGGCCCTGCTTGGTATCTGCTGAAAATATGAAAAATTGGCTGAAACAATTTTTGGTGAATAATCCAGCTGAACTAAAAATTAAAATCCTTTTGGTATGAGCTGAAATTGTAGATTGTTAATTGATCAATTAGAGAAAATTTAAATAGCTACATCGTTAGTATCTTGGATACACTCACTTATATATCAACTATGATCATGTTAATGTCAAGAACACTTTAAAAAAAATTAAAATTGTCAGCTGCATAATTCTCAATTTTGGAGATTATACGATTGCACGAAGATTATTTTATCTGCAGATTATTAGATTAAAATTTATATTATAACAAATGGAATTAAATTAATAGGGACGATTTTAGTCATGTTTCCAAACATGACTCCAATTTAAGGTAGGAATAATGAAGAGTGACATATTCAGAATGGAACCCATGAACACACACAAGAGGGATATGGGTAGGGGTTAGGCAACTGTCATGGCCCAAAGGCTCCCAAACTATTAAAATCATTTTACAGCCTTTATGGGCAAACCCAAAACTCAGCCCAATAACTATGACATAACATTATTAAATGGGCTGGGCTCTGGGCTTTGGTCATTTGCTGTTGAAGTGGGGTATTGAGGAGCATATAAAACCCATTCTCGTCTCCAAACCCCCAATTCGGATTAGGGTTTCAGGAGGCTTCTTTCACTTGTGCAGCAGCCGGCGATTCCTGAGGAAACGAAAATGGTGAATCTCTCTCTCAATCTCCATCTCTGTAACGTTTCAGCAATTTTTCCTTTCGTCTTTCTGAATCTCATATGTTGAATCTGTTTGTTGAACACAGCCGTCACACAAGAGTTTCATGATCAAGAAGAAGCTGGCGAAGAAGATGAGGCAGAACAGGCCCATCCCTCACTGGATCCGTCTCAGGACCGACAACACCATCAGGTCTTCATCTCTCTCTCTGTTTCGTGTTCTTGAGATGCAGATTTATATTCTCATGAACATGCGTTCTGATGATTTTTCATTTTTTTTGGATCTGTGATGTTTCAGGTACAATGCGAAGCGCAGGCACTGGAGGCGCACCAAGCTTGGATTCTAAGCTGTGTTAGTAGAATCTGCACAATCTTATTATTAATCTTGTTGTTTTGACGGGATTAGTGAGTGGTTTTTTAGTTATTGCAAAAGACTAGTAATATTAGAGTTATATCTTGGTGGTTTTGTTGATCTTAAATGTAAGGAATTCTAATGGTATGGAGTCCTGAATCAGATATTTATCCCTATTTGCACTCAATTTCAGTATGATTTAGAATGTGTTTTGAAATCACTTGTTGGTGTTGATTGATATCTGTTATGATGTTCATTACTATACTGAATTTGATGTTCCTGTGTAGGCTGACCATATAGTAGTGGTTTTGTGTTCTATTGTACTCAAGTAAGCAATTGATTAGGTACTTCTTAGTGTGTGGCATGAAGCCTCAATGTCCAACTCTCTTTTATTGAAATTGTGATTCTACATTTAGATAACCTGTTTAGCATATTGAGCACTAGTGAATGAGCCTCCCAAAGCTAGAGTAGTAAATGAGGGTTAAATAAAATATGTAATTCTCTACATAACTATAGCCATTGATCTTGTCTATATCCAAGGGCTATGTTTAAAACACCTATACTTCCTATAACAGTAAAACACGGTTCTGATTTAGTATATAGATAATCAGTACCACAAGAATATACTTGAGCATAAGGTGTTGTAGTAGGGTCATTGACAGTAATCCCACATTCAGTTTGCAACTTGCAGCACAAAAGCCTCCACAATGTGCTCTAGTCCAATCAGTGACAAATAGCCCTGATTTCCACAAGATGAAGTCACCACAATACGGATCGTTGGGTTGTGGCGACTTTATTTGGCGTGGATTGGGGCAATTTGTCAGTGATATGCATAGTGTGGTGGTTTAGTGTCATAAATTGATGTGTTAGTTTACTATCAATGAGCCCAGTATGTTAGTCATTGCTAAGTATAATTTACTAACTGCTTGCTTTTCCTAGAAGCGCTTGCTCCAAATGGGTTCTTGTTGATTCATCACGACTGTTTAATAACCCTGGTATGTTGGGCTGATCTGTAGACTATATATTGTTTCTGGTTTCAAATATGTTTCAGCCCAGATTTAGTAACTGAAAGGTTACCCATATCGGTTTTGCCTGGAGAATAGTCATTTAGCGTCTCTCCACTGTGCTGTGTAGGATATTTTAATGATGTAGAGTTGGCAGGGTTTTTGTTTTCTAGCCAGATCTTCTCAGAATGTGTGGAAGAAAAGCACTGTGATTATTTTGGGGGTGGAGGGAGTTCCGTATTTGAACTATTTGCAATTGTGAGTAGTTGAAAGCCCAGTTAATAGTTTGGATTTGGGAACCCTCGTATACTATGCCTAGCTTGCGGAATTCTCTCCTGGCTCATGATATATTTCCTACTGGGTTAGAGTTTTTGCACTGTGCTTCTATTTGGCTCTTATGCCGAACTTTAACTCCAGTTCACTCCTACACTAGCTGTGAGGCTGCTCCAATTTTGTTGTAGGAGTTTGATCTATGTTTTGTGGTCAATTCTTCTACCGAACTATGTTGTTCGAACACCTTGACATTTATCTGATTGGGTCCTTAATAAGGCTTAGTCGCAGCTGCCTCACTTTCCTTCATTCTAAGGTCTGCTTCTTGATCATCGTATATGGGTTTCAGGCTTTCAGCCCTTGTGAATGATTCTAATATCACACAGAAGGATGTCGCATCACTTCCTACATCTTCCCAGTTATATTAGCAGATTGCGTTTAATGCAAGATAAAGCTTTTGATTTGAGCAGACTGGTTTTCTGTTTTTGGATTCACTTATAGGATACTTATTTGATGCAGGCTTATGGTTTTAAGTAATGCTTATTTAGAATATCCCTGCTTTGTGTTAGAATTTTTTTGCTACTGCTCTCGTGTGATTTTGGGGAAATATTACATGACATGGTGATAATAACATGACGTGGTAACAATTATAATGCCTCTTTTTCTCAAGTATCTAAATCCTTGCAGTGATGTGGTTTGCGTACTGAACTATCTTTCTGCACAAGCGGCACTGAATCTACGAACCTTGATTTGTTCTAGTCTCATTGGACAGTAACCCCACTGTGGTTGGAGGGAAAGATGCAGTAAAACCCATGAACCCTAAATCAAGCATGCTGTGATTATAATCAAATCAGAAACGTTTGGAAACGGATTTGCAAGTCCAGTTGAACAATGATTAGCTCTTACTAACATAAATTGGATCAGATGAATGTTTGCTGCGAAAGAAAAAAAAAAGACATAAAACAAGACATTTTGCGAACATCCAGATTGGCAATCTGGATGTTACAAGAAATGTCTTGCTATCTGGATGTAACATTTTGCAAACTCGAGAACAAGATTACAACTTTCACTGCTAAGCACTGCAACCACATTTTAGTCTTCATAGATGTAGCAGCATATACCTTCTTTCAGTTCCTTCTTACACTTTATAGGTAGTAGTAGTACTTATAAAGTATATCAACCATCACTATAGATCGGAAGTAGTACTCACAAAGTATATCAACCATCACTATAGATCAGAAGTCATGTGGTGTTTCTTAGCTTTGTCCGTAGGAGGTTTTTATAAAGACCAGTCTATTGCTTAGTTACGTGAATGCAACTTTGGAGGAAAGACATATCAGCTTGGAAGCAATAGTTGGATGGGTACTGACCTTGTTTCTGAGGGGCTTGATCAAGTAAATCTATAAGAAACATTCTGGTACTATTGTATATGGTTTCTGGATACACCGTCTCATTCGTCGCACTTTAGAGGATCATTTATCTGGGGTAGATTGTTGTTCTATTGGACCAAGATCTCTAGTGACTAGTTGCAATAATGGGGATGATATCATTTATGGCGTGTCTGCAGACCCGTCAATTCTGCCATCAAATGCCCACTTTTTCAAGTGGCAGACGTCTCCCACACACCATATTGAAAAGCCAGACCCAAGATTGTACTTCAAAACTGTCAGCCCTCTTCTCCGTCTGATGTACATTAGCTTTCGTGGAGTTTCTGTGATGAAGGAACTTCCTGATTTCATCATACGTCTACGGTATTTATTGACTGTGGATCTTTAGAGGATGTCACCACCTGGAAGTGGTTCCATTTGACATTGGCAACCTGTGGTACTAGTTGAGGCATTTGGACATGTCTGAATGTTACTTCCTAGATCACATACCCGCAAGTCTATCTCGGTAGTGGTAGTGATAGTATACGAAGGTTTTTAGAGTCAAAAGTGCAAGGGTTATTAAGTTTTATACGGGGAATGCACAATTTGATTCCCACCACCTGCACAAACTAAATAACCAAATCTCTGATTTTGGATTCATGATAAAGATTTGAAAAGGCATTTCAAGCTTATTCGCCATGCAGTGCAATGAGATCGATACAGCTCTGACGTCCCATGTACTCTTATTCCATCTCTGTTGATTTCAGTCGACGGTCAACTCCAAGCTTGCAGCGGCTCTGATGAAAAAGTTGAAGAAAAATTAGTACTCATATTAGTATATCACCAATCTGCTAATGCCAAAAAATGATTGCTAGCAAATACATTCCCTTATCTTCCCCCCCCCCCACCCAAATAAATAAATAATAATAATAATAAAATAAAAACGCTGTTATGATAGTGACTCACATATCGTACGACGACTTGTGTATACGTAGGTGGAAGCTGATGGAGAGTAAGCTGTGGTTATCTTATGAAGATCATTGCGCATGATGGACTTCAGGTGGTTAGCTGTTAGAGCAAAAATCCCATTTCATTTACAAACAGTTTTCATCTGTACGGATCAAAGAGAATGTATACTACTATACATAGAAATGTAAAACCACGTCTCCATGCTCCATGATGGAATTTCCTTCTGAAAGAAAGAAAGAAGTTAACAGAGCTGTTGATTTGCAAGGCACAAACATATGACCATACGATATCTATGATGTAACTGCTTACCCATGAGTATACGTAGGAATGGGGATTGCAAGAGGGTTTTGTGTGGATTTCATCCACAGACTACTCTTGTTGTCACAAGGGAAACCAGTGAGGTTCGGGCATTCTACCTTCTCCAAGCTAACAAGCTCGGGAAAGAGATGCACCAATTTGCTCCAGTCCATATGCATTTCACTCAAGTGCTTTAAGCGCAGTATCTCTACACTCCAGCTGTCGTCTTTGGAAGTTACTTCTTCTGATCCCTTGCCTTTCCGTACTCCCCCTCCTAAATCATTGAATTGCCCACCGCGGATGCAGAGCTTCTTTAACATCTGGAAATTGGAAGGCTTTAACCAATGGCGTGTAACCGTGTTGGGGACACATTGGAGGTCGAGTTTCTCTAGCTGGAAAGAAAATTCCTTAAATGGTATCAGATCAGGTGAACTTGATTTGCATTCTTCACGTCGTGCGGAGCATCCTCCCCACGAGATTGTGAGTTTCCGTAAGGATACAAAACCATGTAAAGCTGTTATTTGATCCTCATTGGGGAATCCTTTCACACTTGTATAGATATTCAGTTTCCGCAGGTGTCTCAACGAGCACAAATCCTGGAGGGCGCACGATTCTTTGTTATTGCTTTCTCCAACATAAAATCCCTTCAGTACACAGAGATGATGCAGCCTAGATAGAGAAGCCGGCATGTGATCTAAGAAGTAACATTCGGACATGTCCAAATGCGTCAAGCATTTCCATATGTGGCCGATGTCAGATGGAATTGCCTCTAGATTGTAACAGGCTCTTAGGTCCAAAAAATTCAAGTTTACCAACTTGTTCAAGACTTTCGGAAGCTCCTTGATCATGGAAATTCCTCGAAAGCTGATGTATCTCAAATCATACATATTCTTTTTCATATTCTTGAAATACAATTCGGGGTCTTCCATTTCAATGTGTTGTGCAGACGACTTCTGCCACTTCCCCAAGTGGAGGAATTTGAGATGTTTCATGGTCGAAAGTTCCATAGAGTCGTCATACAAAACATCCTCCTCCTCATCTTCAATACTATTCACAAGATAACATTTCCATTCCATAGAGTCTACTGTTCTTGAAAATGCAGCGGATAAAGTAGAACGAACAAAAGGGTGCATCCTGAAACCAGACACTGTCCTGCTACAAGTCTTGTAGACAGGTTTGATGATGCCTTTTGAAACAAGAACATGTAATTCAGGCTTGTCTCCAGGTTCTCCCAATCCATGTACCTCTTCCCAACAAGCCAGTAGACTCAATTTTAGAACAGCTTTTCCTGGGAAAAGCATGAAAATTCGCAAGAACAACTGTAGGCAAACCAACAGTCGTTGTCCAGAAATGATATCAGATCTTGTGATGTGGGATGCTCATCATCATCATCATCATCATTACGATCCTGCCTAATAGGTGGTGGTCGTCCCTTGTGGGGACCGGATCGAGGACGCCGATTCACATCCAGGTTTGGTTGATCATCAGGAGTTACTAGATTGAAAGGAACCTTAGATTTTATCTTACCCACTTTCTTCTTCAGTTCCTGAATCTCCATCATGATATCGATCCTCTCTCCTCCCTGGAGCTTCTCAAGCTCGTTACGCGCATCGTTGATCTGAATAATAACTTGTTCCACATCATGCTTAGCCAACGCTTCCTCTAGGAGATCGAGTTCTACGCCAATCAGCTTTGACAGGTTAACAGACGCTGTGCTAGGACCATGAGGATGGTGGTGGTCATCGTCTTTCATGTTGATGGTGAACCGGCTAGTCGTCGGCCTTGTCGCCATGATATCGAGACTGACAGATACTTTTAAGTGTTTCTTACCATCTAACAGTAGCTCTGTTCTAGAGGTTTATGCAGTTTTTGCATATACAGAGATCATGGTAATTATGCAGTTTCTACATATAGGGAGATTTTAGACCACAAACAAAATGTAGGGACAATTTCACCTTGCTCCTTATCTCTTCATTTGCTATAAGAAACCATTCTGAACCACCCAAAATGCTTTAAGCCAACTTAATCTTGTTGAGCACTGATAATTATCTACAATTGTGATCTTTTATCCTTTTATGGACATCCATCCACCATTTTCGCCGCAAGGGAAGCCGCTATCTAGTCGTGGGTAAAGACTGATGTCCCCCCACTTTGTACTCAAGGGGCTGGGAGTGCGATTTTTCTCATTCGGTACTTAATTATACATGGGATTATGCCGCCGTATCTTCCAGGTAAGTTCCCTAACAAAGGGTCATAGATGCCTAAAATACCTTAACAAGTGAAACAACAGACAAACTCAGGATGCTGCTTCAAAATCATCAACTACACAGATTTCTCAAAAAGAGTGTACTGCCTGAGAACCCACTAATTGTTAGTAATGAATCTATCAACTCAAAACCTAACTCTTCCTTCAGTGATTCCAATTCCTAGTTTCATCACAATATAATATAGGGACATTGCAACAAAATATGGAATGTGAAAGCATATAAATAGCAAGGCTTTAAGATGTACCAACATGCTAACAAGAAGCTATCATCGGGCATGTAGTGTAGACATCCAATGTTTGTGATTCTCCTCACTGGATCCGTCTCAGGACCGACAACACAATCAGGTCTTTAACTCTCTCTCTCTCTCTCTCTCTCTCTCTCTCTCTCTCTCGGGTTCTTTAGATGCAAATTTCTTCTTATGAACCTGCGTTCTGATGATTTTTCCTTCTTTGGATCTATGTTTCAGGTACAATGTGAAGCGCAGGCACTGGAGGTGCACCAAGCTTGGATTCTAAGCTGTGATTCTAAGCTGTTAGTAGAATCCGCACAATCTTATTATTAATCTTGTTGTTTTGACGGGATTAGTGGTTTTTTAGTTATTGCATAACATAAGACTAGTAAAATAGTGATATATCTTGGTGGTTTTGTTGATCTTAAATGTAAGGAACTCTCTGATGGTATGAAGTCCTGAATCAGATATTTTACCCCCATTTTCACTCAATTTCAATCTGATTTAGAATGTGTTTTGAAATCACTTTGTGTTGGCTGATTTGTGAAATGATGCTCATTACTCTGCTTTTTAAGTAAATATCACCAGAATATGGTGTTTCAGTTGATGATAGAGGTGTGGTAATGTGTTCTATTATAACCTAGTAGGCAACTGTACTTTACAGTTTGTGGCATATATGCTCTCTGTCCAACTCTCCCTGTTGTTGAAATTATGATTTTATATAACCTGTTTAGCATATTGAATATGATCGGTAGCCCAAGAATATACCTAACATAATGTATTGGGTGATCTGACAGTACCTACACTTACATGCAGTGTGCAACTTGTGAGAGTAAACCCCCTACTGGCTGCACTGCAACCCCTCACACTATCACAATCAGTCACAAATTGTCCCAATCCACACCAAATGAAGTAAATACAATCTGGAGCAATTGAACCCCTATCAGCAGTTGAACCCCCATGGTGATCATGAGGATTCAATTGCTGAGGATTCTTGTGATTTCTTGTGTGGATTTGGGGCTATTTGTCATTGATTGCCATAATGTGGGGTTTGAAGTGGTAAATCAATAGTGTGAGGGGAGGTTAGTGTCACAAACTGCTGTGTAGGCTATTAGTGTGTAGGAATGCTGCCGATGATCCTAAGATGTTAGTCATTGCTAAATTCAACCTTCTATCTAATCCCTTTTCCTAGAAGGGCTTGGTCCAAATGAGTTTTTTCTTAATAATTCATAACCCAAGTAAGATAAGTTAGTGTGATTGCTTCGTGCTCAGTTTTTTCCTGCATATCGGGCTGATCTGTGACTTTACACATTGTTACTGGTTCGTGCTAGTCACTTCATCTTAGTAACTGAAGAGGATTATTCTTTTGTGTTTAGCCTGAAGGATTATCCCTTTGAGTGTAATACCCCGTATTCTAGTTGGGGGTTATTTAGTAATTTCGAAAACTATTTGAGAATTTTAAGAAAGTTACATTTCAAAATTGTCCTTGACTTCTTCTTAGTTTTAAAATATAAGTGTGTCATTTGACATCTATGATGATATATATTTATTCTATTTTTTGGCTTATTTTGTTGTTTTTAAAACTTGAAAAATGTTATATGAAACTTATTTTTATACTTGGGAGGTACTTGTAATTTTCTAAAAGTGAACTATACAAAGTGTTTTATATGAAATTATTTAGAGATTTTACAATTTATGAAAGTTATATTTTCTAGTGTTACCTATTAAGTGGAAATTATATTTCCACCCCTCAATTTTGGCCTTTTCTATTTCTACCCTAACTAATTGTTGGGAGACTTTTATTCCTTTCAAGCTCATCTTCCTCTCCCATGCAAGTCAAACCCAAATTAAACAATTACTACCTACCACTTGTATGTATGTACATCCCATTGTGGGATTATTCACTCCATCCTCACATCACCTCAACTAGTCATCACTCCCTAGCTTTTTCACCCTCATTTTTTCTTCATCTTTTTCTCTTCAAGAACATCAATACATGCTCTCTTCTCTCTCTCAAAACTTCATCCCGTTTTTGGGAGTTGACCTCACAAAAACAACACCAAAACTTCATTTCTTAGTCTCCAAATCATGAAAAGCTTGAGTCTAAACTTAGTACCATCATGGAGGGGAGTTCTTTCATCATTCCACTCAAGAATTGAAGGCCAATTTCACTCTTTCATGCACCATCTTGTTGAATCTTTTGGTTTCTTCTAGCCTTCAATTCATGCTTGCATGTCTATGTTTAGAATTGATTTATGAAAATTCATCTTAGATTCCTTCATTTTCAAACTTGATTCTCCATTTTCTTGGCTTGATCATGAGTTTGACACTTGATTGTTCTCTATTTCATGAAACCCACACTAGAACCCACATGCATGTTGTGAGTGTCATCTTCTTTGCATTGTTACCCAAGAGGGTTTTGATCATTTGTGTCAAGAGCATGTAAAAGTCTTACTTAATACCTAAAATAATGTAATTTGGGTGAAAATCAAGTCTCTATAAGTTGCATGTGTCATATAATTGATTTGATCATGTTTTAAGTGCTCTAGGTGAAAATTACACATTTTTACAATCTGACCAGTTTGTGAAAAACGTATATCATCTCTAAATTTTGTCTCTGTAGAATTTTAAAATCATTCATATTCTGAAACTAGACTCATAGAGGGTCGTTTTGAAAGAAAATCCAACTCCATAGCCTTTTTGGTTAGGGAGATATGCTCATTCTAAGTTGCAAGTTTTCTGAAACTCTGTTTTTGGACAAGTTTTACCATTTTTGTTAAAAATATCATTTCCAGAAACCTATGGTACAAAATCTTTCTTGTGATGAAACTAGACACATAAGGGATTCATTCTGGAGAATATGAGCATTTTTCCTATTCTTCAAGTAGTTGTAATTGTTCTTTAAAGTTTAAACTTTCTTCCAAACTTGTCTCTGCATAGCAGTGTTTGTTATTTTTGTAACTTGAGTTTTATAATAGCTATGCATGATTTTCTTGGTGTTTCTGAAATTAGACACATGTAGGTTCATCATAAATTAATTTCAAAATTTTAGGAGATGATTTGATATGGTAAATATGGCTCCAAAGTCAGAGCTGAAATTCTGTCCAGAATTGTAGTTTCACATTGTTTTTGAAAACTTGAATTTTTGAACTTCTAGGTGTTTTGTTGGACTTGTTTTGATAAATAAACATCATTATATGTGCATTAGTGAAATTTAGGACTATGTACATGTAGGTTTGCATTTGTATTATGCATGTGTAAATTGGTTATAACGAGTAGTCATACGTGTGATTGTAGACATCGACCTCGTAGGAGAGAGCAGTTGTCGTCGGAGTGCTAGGCTTAGTTTCTTGCTTTTAATTGTGCTTCATCCCAGTGGTAAGTACATATGTACGATCTTTTCATATCAAATGTGCGTATGTGTGTGATGTTTCAAATGAATGCTTGTTATATGAAAAAGTATGAGAATGCATGTTTTCCACTCGAATGTTGTTAAACTATTTTATTAATCGCCTTTGAGAACTCTCGGAAATTACTTGTGAAATGTTGATATTCTGATTCTAGTTATGTGAAAGAGAAGAAATAAAATACATCTAATAGACTTAGGACGACGTACAGAGTACTGTTATTAATGAGAGGCGTCAAGCGATCCTCCATTTTTTTTTATGGCTAAGACCATTGAAGCAATGCTTCTTATTATTAGATAGAACGTTAATGTTCACAAATCCGCCCCCGATGAGCCAAAATGTATCAAGATATTGAGGCCAAGGGATTTATAGAGCTATAGAGTGCTACTTATACTTGTAAGGGTCACTACGGTATAGGGGTGTCGACACTTAAGGCCTTTTAGCTAATGTTGTGAGCGGGGTTGACGAATGGGCTCCCTTAACGCTCGGGTGAAATAGGGTTTGATAGACCCTAGAAGGAACCCTTAGTGATTATTTCGTGATCCCTCTGTCTACATCGATCATGCTGGTGGCTCTGGACATGCCTCAGCTAAACTTAACGGTTAACTGAACTTGAAAGAAAGTTGAATACTCTATTGATGTTTTTTGTGGGTCTGGATATGCCCTAATATATGAAATGATTTGAAAATCATATGCTATTCGTGAATAAATATCGTTTTGAGTTCAAATTAACTTGTTATTCTGGAGAGTCTACTGATTTAAGAATTCCTTAAATACTCCTGGTTTATTGAAGTTTTAAAGTCGAAAAGTTCTCACCACGTGATAACTTATAATTGTTCATGAATTCCCAACTCTCTTACTTATTAATGTTTCAAATCTCTTGGTTTATTTGAACTATTCTTGCGTGCCACTCATCGCTTTACATGTCGTAGTGTGTATTTACTCAGTTTTTACTGATCATTTTCTTCAAAACTGCGTCGGCTTTTGCCATTTTAAAACCGCAGGTCATGAATCAAGGTGGGAGAATGGGAACGCGAATCGAGACAAAGTCGTCACTTAGTAGATCACAACACATTTTTTTTCTTTATCCAAATTGTACTCATTTTTTTTAGAAATGTGTTGTATATATTAAATAAAATGTAATCTTAATAGTAAATGTTCTACTTTTGGTTATCGATTGTCTCTTTTAACCCTGAACCGAGATCCCGGGTCGTTTCATTGAGTCTCCCCACCTGTGCTGGCCAGTGGGTGTCCATTCTGCACTAATAGAATTAAGCTGACAATATCAGTTAATGCTCTCTGTAATTGGCCGAGTTACTGTCACTGACCTGGAACGGTTGGTTATCTTTCATCCAAATGGTTTCTCCACGTGGCTACTAGTTGCTTTTTGTAGAATTTTCATGTGTGAGCTAACTTGTTATCTGGATCCCAAGCTACATTATTCACTCGGAGCAACTATCCGGTTTATTTGAATATTATTCATAACTGTTGTAGTCACTTAAGTACTAACTAACTGCAGTTGTAAGATGGACACCAGTCACATGTAGAGCAGTAGTCCTACACTTTAGTTGCATTATTATCGTATACTCTCTCTGTCACGAAATAATTGCGATGCCTGTATCTGGATTATGAAGAGATGATTTGTCTAGCAAAACGATGCAAAAACTCGTGGATCTTTTCATGATGTATAGCTGGTATGGTCCTTAATAGTGAGGCCCAATTGCTTCTTCCTAATGCTTGGAAATAAAGC
This sequence comes from Linanthus parryae, assembly GCA_023055425.1. Classification (NCBI taxonomy): domain Eukaryota; kingdom Viridiplantae; phylum Streptophyta; class Magnoliopsida; order Ericales; family Polemoniaceae; genus Linanthus; species Linanthus parryae. The sequence goes on from JALGPY010000001.1 coordinate 134,461,527, forward strand.
ATGGAAGTTATTTTGGGATTGTGGGAGTATGAATATGTAAGTTATTATGTGAAAGTTTCAAAATTAATCTCATTATTATTACTAATATTATCATTACTATAATATTTACTATTATTTTCAGGAGTTACAACCTCATTAAAAGGTGTATTATATTTCAAATTGGGGGTTACAAATGTTACAAATCTGAATTATTTATTTGGAGGTTACAAATATTTAATTATTAGCATATATTGTGTTATTAAATAGTGCAATGAGAGTCTATAAAAGAGTAGAAGAATGATGAGATACTACTTCATAAAAAATTCAGCATTCTCTCCTACACCTACAATTTCTACCAACAAATTTCATACACTTCTCATATTCTTCGGGCAACTCGGTTGAATTAAATGTGTACTTAAAAATATTTAAATTTTGCTAAATGGATCAAGTTAGTGATCTTTAATTTCAGCTCATACCAAACATATTGTGATTTTTCAGTTCACCTGAATTTTTTCATCTAGATTATCTTAAGCTAATTTTTCAAATTTTCAGCTCCAAACAGGGCCCTAGAAAGATTCTGTAATAGGAGATCTTTTTTAGTCCTCAAATGGAGCACCACGTGCTACAACTAATGAATGTATGTCAATGACTTAAGAAATGGTAAGCTCCCGTCACAATTCATATGATTGAAAGAGAGCACCACGTGATGCCAAGAATAGGCCAAGGATTAAGGGTAAAAGACAGTGACCACCCCTGAGTTTTGGAAAAAGACACTTTACACCCAATTAACAGAATATTCCATTGACACTTAGCACCCTTTTGCCTTATTCCGTTAAAATGTGAGAAATATACTTTTTTCGGACCATCTTGCCCCTCTGTATATTTTTGGACATCAACAACATCAAGAACACAATCTAATTTACCAATTCATCACCCCCTGCAACTAACCCTCAAATCACATGGATGAAGCATGATTGTTTAATCCGAGATCACATAAGTATCTATCTATAAATGTAACAAAATTGTATAGAAAGTATATATGGGGAAGCAATTACATTACAAAGGGGGACAGAATATTTCAAATCCCCCAACACCGAAAGTGACAAGCATGATTCCACAAACAATTCATTATACGCATAAAAGCAATTGAAACCCAGTTAAAACGAATGGGTACAAAATTAAGCCTATAAAATCCAGATCCATTCACTGAGGGAACAAATGTGAAACCGAACAAATTAACAAATGGAAGTAGGTCGGCAGATTTGAGATCAACACAAAACGATTCGCAACTCGAGAAGAATAGAGAGACGGAGAGAGCTCATCGTAACAGGTCGCTTCCGTCAAGGTATATCCCTACTTCAAGCCTTTGTCGAGACTGGTGTGTCAAAAACAACGCACAGATTCAAGATCGAGACGAATCGGAATCGATTGGAGAAGAGAGAGAGACGTTTCAGAGTGAGAGGGAGGGAGAGAGAGATCTGACCGGCGATACGTCGGCGTTGGCCGTAGGGAGAGAGCTCCGACGACGGCGAGGTCGAGTGCAAATCGCAGGCAGGTGTCTTGTTGTGGTGGAGCAAACTGTGAGGAGAGAAAAAAGCCGAATGGGATTGAAGGAGACATATAGGGTATAATTTCATAACATTTTAGGAGTAAAATGGTCTTTTTGTCTGTGCAGTTAGTCAACGTTTAACCTCTATCCAAATAATGGTGCAGATTGTCTTTTTCCAAAACACAAAGTAGCGGAGTAGAATTATGTCCAAACTCAGGGGTGCTATCTGTCTTTTACCCAAGAAATAACTATACTTCAATTAACTACACTAAATAATAGCATTCGTGGCAATTAGATCACAATTACCATATCGTGAATGGACAATTTAGAAGACGAGTGTACTAAACCTTGATAATATCGCTCGCGTAGTCGCTCTTTCCTTTTCCGCTCCATCTACTACTTCTTCAGATCGAGCAGATCCAACACTCAGTCAGTGATCGACTTCTTCAATCTCTCCCTCTCTCTCTATAAGGTCAGCCTCTCTCTCTCTCGATACCCCTGTTCTTCGTTTGCGAAAGATGATATGCCTAATTGATCAACAATCAGCTTCTTCAATCTCTCTCTGTAAACGTTTACGAATCAGCTTCATAAATCAAATTCAGAGTCTAATCACTTCAATTGATCTCCAGAATCACTGTTTCGTCTTCTTCACGACTCGCATTTTCTGTGCGATCTTATCGTGTTTTTTTCTTATCCGTACAGATATGGCTTCGACGATCCTCTCCCTCTCTTCCGCCTCAGTAGCACGGCTTGATAACTCCAAGGTAATCTCCTACTGAAGATGTATCAAATTCTACTAGAATCGTTTTGATTTCGGCATTTACAGTTTATTTTGATTTTTTGGTAGTTTGATTCTATCTTAAGCAGCCGAAGTAGAAGAAATGTTCATTTTTCAGATGTGAATTTTTCTAATTAGGCTTCCCCTGTGTGTTTTTTGAACAGGCTAAGTTGAAGCTGGGGAGCTTTGATCATGCCACCTTCTTGAGAAAGGAGAAAAGAAATCCCTCCATCAAGACCAAGGTGGGATTTTCCTTTACATTCTGGCAAAAACAAAAGTATCTTTCATGACTTCATCATAATTCAGTTTATGGAATGTTGGTGAATCTATAGTGTCATGGTCTATAGTTGGTTCCTGTTTTTTCCCTGATCTTGTATCGACCTAAGAAGCACGGGTTCGGATACGGGTATTAGATACGATACGGAAACGGATACGGGATACTGTCATTTTCTAAAAAAATGAGGATACAACACGGCACGGATACGTCAACATTATGATTATATTTTTACATATATTTGAATTTTTATACCAAGGGATGTGATAAAAAGTGGTTCCTACTTCTTAATATTTACACCTTAAATATCATGGAAATCATATATTAAGTATAAGAATGAGAAGAGAAAGAGGCGTAGCTTGGGTGGGTTCGAGTCTGACCAGTTGGGTCTGGGAATACTCTTGAGTCTTGAAGTTGTCACATGTGAGAACTTAAAGCCTCACTTGAACTTTTCGTTCAAAAGGGTAACCTTTTCATATAGTGAGCCATCAATTAATCAAATATATCGTATCTAATTTAGCTTAGTTATATTCTAACCTATTTAAAGTTCAAATATCTCATAAAACAACCCGTGTTAAAGTCTAATAAACTCTGAGGGGCAACTTTCGTCTCTCATTAAGTGTCCCCTAAGTGTCCTCCAAGTGTCCATCTAATAAAATTCTTTGATATTATCGGACACTGACACGTATTTTGGAGAATCGTACGAGTTGTCCAAGTGTCCGACACGGATACGGCCCCTGTTTTGGAGTGTCCATGCTTCCTAGGTATCAACTATATACATATTTGATGTTTGGAACTGAATATGTTTTGGTACTATCCGTGCATTGCAGTCTTCTGGTTGGATCACTATGTCTGTTGCTGTTGACGTGTCTCGTTTTGAGGGTGTAACAATGGCTCCCCCCGATCCAATTCTTGGAGTCTCCGAGGCCTTCAGAGCAGACACGAGTGATTTGAAGCTCAACCTTGGAGTTGGTGCCTACCGAACCGAAGAACTTCAACCTTATGTACTCGACGTTGTAAAGAAGGTTGGTTCTCTTTTCCCAATTCACTTGTTAGACGTTTGATATGCGTAAATTGGTTCTGAAACTGCCATGTACTCTGTGGTAGGCCTGCAAATATCCCCGTAAAGAAGTTATTCTTCTTTCAGCATTCAGATAATAAGCCATTAAGCTTGTATTAATAATTTTATTCTTGTGTTCCATCAACTTTTTCAGGCAGAGAACCTTATGCTAGAGAGGGGCGATAACAAAGAGGTATGGTATCACTCAAGTGAATGGAATGACTTCTTGTAATTTAAAATTTTGTGAAGATTTCAAAATTTCTTTCTGCAGTATCTTGCTATAGAAGGTTTGCCCGCGTTCAACAAAGCCACTGCAGAACTATTATTTGGAGCAGATAACCCCGTAATTCAACAACAAAGAGTATGTTTGGCAGTATAGCTTCTTTGCAAGACGAACTATTGAGCATTTTTTTAGACCTTTCCATTTACTGTGTTGAACTTTTCATCTTTGCAGGTTGCAACTGTCCAAGGTCTTTCAGGAACTGGTTCTCTTCGACTTGCTGCAGCTTTCATAGAACGATATTTCCCTGGTGCTAAAGTTATAATTTCATCTCCAACTTGGGGTGAGTAATCGAATTGCTTAAGATTCTGGCAAATGTCTACAGGGTTGAGTTTAAAACAATGTTCTTTTTTTCAGGTAACCATAAGAATATCTTCAATGATGCCAGAGTTCCTTGGTCTGAGTACCGCTACTATGACCCGAAAACTGTAGGATTGGATTTTGATGGGATGATAGCCGACATAAAGGTACTTTTGGACATAACCATAAGTTCATTGGGCAGGAAGTAATCATGTTTAAATTTATGTTTGAATTTATTTTTGAGTTTTCGGCTGTAATATACCACATTATATATCTTGTTTGCATCTGGGGCTACATCCTCCGGAAAATCATTTTGGCATGATCCAGCATGGCCATGGGGATACAAGTTTTTGAGTCGCCAACATCAATCCACCCATCAACAAAGTATTAAGGGTCAGATTAAAGTATTGAGTGAAAATTTAGACTAAAGGCTAGAGTTGAGATGCATTAGGATAGTCTTTACCTCCTCCTCCCTGGAGGATGTGACTCACCAGTCGTATGTAAAAAGACTGGCATAACCATGAACCGCGGGCGGATCCAGGAATTTGTTGGAATGGGGGCTAAAAGTCGAAATTAGGCAAATATAAATAAATGAGTGGGGGCTAAACTATAAATTCTAAAGTGTTTGTGGGGGCTAAATAATAATTTATGTGAAAATTAGGGGTAAATTACAAATTTCAAAAATTGAGTGGGGGCTATAGCCCCCACGAGTCCCTATGCAGGTCCGCCCCTGACCGCATGTAACTATACAAGTGACAATGTAGGGATGATATCCTAAATTGTGGATCAATCTGGCATCTCCCTCTCTTGAATCTGGTCAGCTGGCCAATATAACTACTGTGATGTCTTTATTCGAACACCCTTATAATCCTTAAATGTATCTGTTTGGTCAACTATCTGTACTTTACCATCCGTGATATGAACACTAGATTACCACTACTTTTTTCACTTCATTGGAGAAGACATGTCCATCTTGATGTTCATGCCCGAGCAGTTAGATCTTACTTTTCCTTAATGCAATACTGTACAATGAGCTTTCTTTTCAGTTTTCTTAACAACTTGATTTCATGTTCACTTTCACCAACATATAAGTCCTCACATCACTAGCACTTCACTGTTTTCCCTCCTGAAATGTCTCATAACATGTCCAAAATGAACACTTGTTGCATTAGGTAACACTGTAACAGGTTCTGTTCACATTATGACACATAAATGTTGTTTCTCCAGGCAGCCCCCGAAGGATCTTTTGTATTGCTTCATGGATGTGCACACAATCCCACTGGCATTGACCCAACCCCTGAACAGTGGGAAAAGATTGCTGATGTCATTGAAGAGAAGAACCATATTCCATTTTTTGATGTCGCCTACCAGGTACTTGTAGTTTGTATCTATATTTGCTTTTGATTGCTGGTTCATTTTGCAACAGAGTTTAATAGGATTGGAAATTTGTGTTTTTTTATCTCTGCTTGAGGTTCAGAGAAGAATCATCAAAATTAACCTATGAACAAACATGTTTACTGTGAGTTAAGTGTTGTGCTGTGATATGACTTTGATATGTAGTCGCGGTCAAAGTATTATAGTCAACGGCATGATCCATAATCTTTAATGGTGAAAATTTAATGGTGAAATGAACCATATCCCATTTTTTGATGTCGCGTACTAGGTACTTGTAGTTTGTATCTATATGTGCTTTTGATTGCTGGTTCATTTTGCAACAGAGTTGAATAGCACTGGAATTTTGTGTTTTTTTACCTCTACACGAGGTTCAGAGAAGAATCATCAAAATTAACCTATGAACAAACATGTTTACTGTGAGTTAAGTGTTGTGCTGTGATATAACTTTGATATGTAGTCGTGGTCAAAGGATTATAGTCCGTTGCATGATCCATAATCTTTAATGGTGAAAATTTATTAGTCCAGCAAACATAACCATAGCGGCCCTTGTAACGCACAACTCCAGCCACGAAGATGCTCAAAGTAGAATGCTTTGTTGAGGAAATTCTCCAATGTCCAATCTACCTGTGCATGTTTAGCACTTTAGCCATGTTGGAGAACTTCCTTAAAAAACCACACCCATCTTATCAACACCATTACATAATCCTGTGCCCCAACACCGAAACTATTACATGGTGCTATCAGAACCTAAACTTTAGATTTTTAAGAAAATAAAAAATGTATATATGTGTATATCAGGGTAGCGGTGCGGAGCGGCCGTGTTGTAACAGAATTGGCAGAGAGCGCCACTGTTTTTCCTGTTAAGCGTCGTGTGAATTTTATTCACACTAGAAAAGGCCGTTTCGCGTCGGTAACGGGAAAAACGGCTGTTTCTTCTGGACAAAAAAGGGAAAAACGGCTGTTTCGTGTCGGGAAAAACGGAGAAAACGTCCGTGAATGTTTTCTAAAATTCACACATTCGTTCCCTGTAACATTACAGTCCCTCCGATATAGTCTGATCCCGTTACACGCAACCGCGACCGATACGTCAGCCGCTCTCGTTTTTTAAAACCTTGGTCTATATATATAGAAAGCTTAACAATAAGGGAAATCTTGATCCTACTTATGAGTCAACCTCAGCGTTCATGGGTCATCATAATAGAAATCGCTTTCCTAGGATTTAGTCTTCAGAACAGGTTGCCTCACCTTGGGGTTGTGCCAGGTTTTTTGTTCATTGGGTTACGTTTTCCAGTAGCTTAAGAGGTTCTGTTCCGTAATCTGATGTCTAAACTCGTTGCAATGCAGGGATTTGCAAGTGGAAGCCTTGACGAAGATGCGTCCTCAGTCAGGCTGTTTGCAAAACGTGGTATGGAGATTTTTGTAGCCCAGTCATACAGTAAAAATCTTGGTCTATATGCAGAAAGAATTGGAGCAATCAACGTTCTTTGTTCGTCAGCAGACGCTGCAACAAGGTAAAGCCAATGCCTACTATTTTGTTCTGAAACATCTTTTGAATAGCTTATTAGCAATCTCGGACATCTTTTCTGACTTGCTTCTCTGAAGATTCCCTATAGCCAGTTAATGATTATTAGGTGCAGGGAATTTCTTTCTATGCAGTAGTTTTTAAAACTGTGGAAGTGTGAGAGCAACAAAGAATACTGGTGTTAAATAATCAAAAAACATTTTGCCACTGTATGTTGAAGCTCTATGTATATTTGTTGAGAGTAGTCTCAGTTTCCATAGAGCGGATGAGTGGCATGACGCGCAAAAATAAATAGTGATTATCTTGGAACAATCTCAGTTGTTGCAAGTGAAATCTGCTCTGGCTGAAAGATTTGTGTTTTTGAGCTCATGGTGAATGGCTGGCTGGTTTCTCTACTGAGAAGCACGAGTTCGCTGATAAACTGTGTGTCATGTTTTTACTCGCAGGGTGAAGAGCCAACTTAAGAGGCTTGCTCGACCAATGTACTCAAATCCTCCTGTTCACGGTGCTCGGATTGTCGCTAATGTTGTAGGGGATCCAACTCTTTTCAACGAATGGAAACAGGAGATGGAAATGATGGCTGGTAGAATCAAAGGCGTGAGGCAAAAGCTATACGACAATCTCACTACCAAGGACAAGAGTGGGAAGGATTGGTCATTTATCCTCAAGCAGATAGGCATGTTTTCTTTCACCGGCCTGAACAAAACTCAGGTAAAAGCTTAAACTTTTGTTTGAACTGCAGAGTGATTTTCTGCTTCTTTGTGGGTTATTCATCTAGTTATTTTCCTGGCTGAATCTTGATTTTATGCTAATTTTAACCGGCATCGTTAACTTCATGTTACCTTGTTTTCCATTCTCGTAATATTTGTTTGACTTGGGACTTCCTTTACATTGTTACCAGAGTGACAACATGACAGACAAGTGGCATGTGTACATGACCAAAGATGGAAGAATATCGCTGGCCGGATTATCGCTAGCTAAATGTGAGTATCTTGCGGATGCAATCATCGACTCTTTCCACAATGTCAAGTGAAGGAGGTGAACTGTGATCATACAGAATAATAGATTATAAACCATTGGAAGCTATAGCGGCATCATTTGATTTGTCGTTTGTTTATTGAGAAAAACAATTTTGCCCAAATCATGTAATGTTTCATGCCTTTGTTCCCTGAACTTGTAGTATTTACCTGCTGATATAATTGTGTACTTTGTTCCTGGAACTGAAATAAAAAGTGCTTACTTCATAAACCTGTCTGTAATGATCAAACCAGGCTCTTGATAACCTATTATAATCTGAAGTCAGTGTTTGTATCCATAGCATCATCTTGTCTGGTCTTTGTGGCAACCAAACCAAGTTTTTGAGTTTACGCATTGTTCCAGACATTGGAATCCTTAGTAAATTTAGAGGGCTGTCATACGTAACCGTGTAAGTTAGGCTATATTTGTATGTAAAAATGTGTACACCTGCGTGTTGTCAGTCACGTCAATTTGGGAAGCTTGATTTCTTGGAAGTGGGGATGGCAATTGGATCAGATATGATTCCAGCACGATTTGACTCTAATGGACCAGATATGATCCGATCAATTTATAAATGGGTCAAATATGGGTCATAGGTCCAACAATCTGTGAAACACAATTGGGTCCTATTAGGTTATTACACGTAATGATTTCAATAATTTGCGCTTATTTATATAACTTTATATATAATTATAAATTTGATATATCTACACATTTGTAACAATAATATTGATGAATTTATACTTGTAAAATGCAAATTAATCAACATTTGACTGTAATTCATGACTATTTTACGGCAGATGAACTAAAAATATACTAGCTTGCTATAATCCGATGGATAACCCGATCCAAATCCAATCCAATCCAATCCAAACCTGTGTGGATTGGATTTGGATAACCCCAATCTGATCCAAACTCAATCTGTTGCCATCGCTTTCAAGGAGAGAATCTCTCAATTCTAAGTGTCACCTGTATGTTTAATCATATTCAATAGTTTTATGGTAAAACCACAATGCTCATATATTTCAAGGTACCCGTGAAAATCCATGGAATTAGATAGATATGTACACGAAGGTCATCAATGGATATAAAAAAACATCTCCTGACTAAGACCTTCCCTTTTTCATCACTGAAGATTTTCAAAAGGTTTTATGAAACCAGTTACAATTTGTGGATTAAGCAATGCAGCTCCAGAAACAGATTTGCACGAGCAAGAAGCAGCGACACAAATAGCATCTGAAGGTTCTATCAACAGTTTCAGCTGCCGGAAGGCACCTCTTCAGTGGCTTATGAAGTGGCCGGTGGTGGTTAGACCTGTAGTGTTCCTCCAAGCTCCATAGGTACGAGAGGTATGAGAGAGTACAAAACATCTGTAATAAGAGGTCGGTAACTGGGCTCTGGTTGAACGCATAGCACCGCCACAGCAGCAACCTACACAACATAGTAGTATAACATTTAGATGACGAAACATAACCTAATTGAATTTGAGCCCCCGAAACACCCATGTGTGATTGTAACAAGAAGAGATATGCCATTTTGGGTATCACCATGGTGTGACCTGAATTCTAGAGAAACGAATCTTGCTGAACCCAGAAAACCACATTCCAAATGATCAAATATGAACCCTAGTATCAGAGACAATTACGCTTTTTTTTGTTGAAAAATAGGGACACCTAGACAAAGATGAGTTTATGTTGTCTAGAAAACATCTTCGGAATGGTAGATGGCTCGATATGGACCATTGATCTGCGAACTATTGAACTGTCTTGGACTAACACAGAAAACAGACAATAAAACACTTAAAACCCCAGTTTTCCCAAAGCACAAGACACTGACAGTCACAACTCTGGGTTCAAGAAGAATCAGTTTATGTTGTCTAGAAAACCTTAGGGGCTACAAATAAGAAACCCGGGTACTACATTAATCCATAATGCCATCTCCTCAAAAGTACGCGCTACTTTTTGCATCATGTTTCCGGTGGGAGCTCTGTGAACCCGTCCAGGTTACCGAGCATCCTAATGGACTTATCGCGGCATAAAATTACATAAGATTCTACCTTCCTTTTGCCAAATCTTCCCAGTGCATAATTCATCAGTTCACTTTTATCGACTAATTTAGCTAACGTTGTGATAAGAAAACGTGTTAATCTTTTCATAATATTGTAGATCTTTCTTAACATAACACTACAATATTACAGTAAAAATTAGCAAATTTTCGTATCATATGATTTGCTAAATTAGTCGATCAAAATGACCTCCCTTAAAGTCAACTGGGAATTTTCTAGCGAAACAGACCAGGTAGTTTAAAATTCAGCGGGACCCGTTGTTTCGAGAGAAGTACTAGTCTACATACCTGGAAAAGATGCTTTGGATCCATCTTATTTCTAATCACAGGATCAATTATGGTGGGGAGTTTTGATCTGTCAGTGAGCTGAGGCATGGCCTGCATGTCCACCACAAAATATACTAGTCATATTTCAATATTGGTTCTTATTCAAAATAGAGATGGATCCAAAGTTAGTAAGTGTAGCAGTTGAATAGTTTATAGAGATGCATGCATACCCATGTGACTATAGACTGACATTCAGTTGGTGCCAATTTTTCAATAGCCTTTCTTCCCAGCAAGAGCTCCAACAACACCACTCCAAAAGCATACACATCACTTTTATCAGTCAGCTTCCCTGTAAATCCACACACACAGAGAGAGAGAGAGAGAGAGAGAGAGAGAGAGAGAGATGTTACTTTCATGGCAGGGGAATGTTATAAAGTATAAACTACTGCTAAAAGCCAAGAGTATCTCCAACAATAAAACATTCTTTCGACTAAACTTATTCCTGCACGAAATTTTACCCCAGCATATTTCGAGTTGTTGCTCGAGCAGTAGGCCTAAATACATACCACCAAGGCTATTTTATTACTTTCTAATTTTACTTATTACAACAATCAAGGGGTTCTGGATGAAAGTTGATTTTTTTATGTTTTTCCACCATGAACAGTAGTCCTCAGTTTTGTCCAACAAATAGGGCTGGCCTAAATTTAGGCCAGCTTCGGAACCAGCTGTTGGAGCTGGTTTTAGGATTTTCAAGCAAAACTGGCCCGAATTTGGCTTAAATTTGGTCTAAGGACAGTTTAAGGCCAAATGTTGGAGATGCTCTAAGAGAATCAACACGGATGCTTCTTTTGTGGTTAAACATGGAGATCTTTCCCTGTCACCCCTAGATGCCCTAACTCTCAAGAAAAGGATCAAACTCTTACAAGTAGAAACTTTACAGAATTGTCACATTCAAGCCAAATTCATGGGATTTCAGTACTGGAAAGTGAGACCAACTTGATAATGAGATGTCAGCCAAAAAAGAGTATGCATTCATGTATGAACAATCACCAAAACAACCAAATAAGATTTCTGAATACATTTCACCCAATTATTAGGCCTCACTAATGATCAGAAAACAATGCATGTGCTGTTTTGGGGACCATGGTCAAGAATATAACTCATCACGTTGAAGTAAACAAAACGAAACAAGAGTAACATTGGCTTATACCGTCTTGTAAATACTCGGGCGCTACGTAACCCACGGTCCCTGAGAGCTTGATGTTGCTACTCTTCTTGGTCCTAGAAGTCACGGCTAGCCCAAAATCCGACAACTGATTCACCAAATTCAAGTCATTCGTACAGCCATTTAAGGATTGGGTCAAGAACATGTTCAGTTTCATACACTCGTTTACCTTGGCGTTGAAGTTGGAATCTAGAAGTATGTTTGATGATTTCATGTCTCTGTGGATCACCTGTGGGTTGCAGCCCTCGTGCAAATACTCCAATCCTCTGATGAAGCATTTCCAAACATAAAAATCTTGGCAAATTTGCATAAAACAAGGAAATTGAGAAGCTAAACATGGTGCTTTTGGCTTTCAAGTGACTCACCTTGCGGTGTCAAGAGCGATTTTCATCCTTATAGGCCAAGTTAGAGCTGATCCTCGAGAGGGTCCTGAAGAAAACCAGGAGTTTTAGACATCAGACTATATTTCTAGGTTCTATAGCACCTATAAGACAATGGACTTCCAAAATTTACCATGTAACTGAGTTTCTAACGATCCGTTCTGCATATATTCGTAAACCAGAAGCCTAGTTTCGCCATGAACGCAATAACCCAACAGAGAAATGATGTTTGGGTGGTGAATTTTACTCAACAAGTTCACCTCAGTCTGCAAGAAACACAGGTTCAATTTCAATATTTAACCACCACACATTCCTCAAAAACCAGGCAAATTAGGAGTTGCAAATAGGCTAAATCATACCTCAAATTCTCTAATGGGATCTTGGCTATCGCCACGGAGTTTCTTCACGGCGATGCTAGTGTTGTCCTCCAACCTCCCTTTGTAAACACACCCAAAACCACCTGACCCCAAGATACTACTCTCTTTGAAACCCTTTGTTGCTGCCTCCAACACCTTGTAATCCATCACAGAAACATTCCCTTTGGTGGTTCTCTTAATTGAAGAGTATCTTCCAAGTACTGGGGTGACTGAAATGCTACTACTTATTGAATCTTCATAAACCAAAATCAGATAGAAAAATCTCAGAATCGGGGAAATGGGTATAAGTCAATGGACGAAAACACGAAATGGGTATCGATTGGAATTGAATTTTACCTCTTCCGGAACGCGATTTCAGGTATCTTCTTCTTCTGTGGCAATTCCACAAACAGGTGATGGGCAATAGAATTGCACCCAGAGAAGCAACTGCAGCAAGCAGTGAAACCAGAAGCTTTTTGTGGGGATTCATTGGGTGGTGATCTTCTTCTCCTACTTTAGTCCCTGATTGAACAGAGGATTAATGGAAAATCAATAAGAAGTTGAATTGAATTGATCAAAACGTGTTAGTGAAGCAAATGGGAGATAAGACTGAACAATCACTTGAAATTTCAACCAAATATTTGAATAGTGGATAGAATAATCCATGTACTGTAATAAATGACAGAGAGAGAGAGAGAGAGAGAGAGAGAGATTACCTGGAGTGAAGGCAGCCATTGAAACAAAGAATGGAGAAGTGGGTGAGCTCACAGGTGATGGAGAAAGAGTATAAGAAGAAGAAGAAGAAGATGGGTCTGGTCTGGCATCAATCTTTGAGAGATGGAGACCATTTATTAGGAAAACAAACACAAAAAGAAGTTTCATTTTCTTTCCTTCTCTGTCTCTCTCAAGATTACATTAAAACAGGGAAATCTGAGTAGTTGGCCTAAAACCATATATAGGGACAAATAGGGGTGTTTTATTTGAAAGCCTATGGAGTTAGTAGTAAATCTCTCTCTCTGTCTCTCTCTCTCTCTCCAGTGTGTGTTAGTTGTTGTGCCAAATCCAATATTCCAAATGGGAAGGGTATGAAGAGGAAGAATACAGAATGAGGAGGAGCCTTATATTTTGGGAGAGATAGAGGGAGAGAGAGAGATTGGGGGAGAGATTTTGGGGTTTGATGATGATTCCTACAAACTATATATGGTGATAGATGCAGGAAACTATGATGGTCATCATGTGGGCAGTTATCAGATAAAAAGGAAATACATATATCACACATATCAGCTGATGAGAGGAGCCACTTTCATTCACTCAACTGATTCTTGAAAATCATAACTGAAAAAAAACAATAATAAAAAAAACTTGGATTTGTGATTGCAAAAGGTAATAAAGCAAAAGCAAGAAGCTATGGAGGCGGTTTCCATATCTTCTTGCTTTTGCTTTGTAACCGTTTCGAAAAGTTGATGTGTTAAAGACTATGAAAGTATACTATTATATTTTGATCCATCAAGAATTGCGACAACTATGAAGAAATTGGCCAGGGACTTGGACTAAGAGTAAGGAACGCGATATATTTGCGATTACTATTGTCTCAATTTCGATTGATTTCTTCTTGAGTTGTTTCATATTATGTTGTGTGTATGTCATGTTATTGCAGTTTCAAACTATTTAAATTTTAATAACAGCATATGAAATTATGTATTCCATATCATTTAGTGCATGTTTGGTATCACCGATTTTAATCCAATTGGATTAAAATCGGCCACTTTTCAACAATTTCATTTGTTATGCATGCAGATTTTAATCTGATAATCTGCAAATTAAAATAATCTCTGTGCAATTGTAGAATCTCAGAAATTGGGGATTATGCAGCTGAAAATCTCTGAAAAATTAATTTTGATATTTTTTTAACATTAGCATGATCACAATTCAGTTATAAATATGTGTATTCAATAATTTGACTTTAAAGTTCTTTACATTTTGTTAAATTGATCAAGTTGGTGATCTATAATTTCAGCTCATACCAAACAGATTGTGATTCTCAGTTAAGTTGGATTTTCTTCTCAGATTATTTTCAGCTGATTATTGAGATTTTCAGCTGGTACCAAACATGCTCTTAACCTTAAAAGTTATGGGAAACATCAAACATGGAGTCAATCACATATGTGTCATATATATGCATTTTTTTATTAAGTTTATCTGTTTATGTAGATAGATAATGCATATGGATAGAGTTTGGTAATACTCCTACTTAATTAACTACTCCTTGCATGGAAGTAGTATTCCGTCGACTAAATTAAATTTGTTTATTGTAGAGAGCTAGTGAGTTTGGTGTGAGACAAGGGCAACCATACTGGTCATAACACACATATGATTCAAGCTTAAGCAACTTTTATAGCTTGTCCAACAGTTCCCCACCTAACTCAAGTTTCGAAGATAATAGTACATTCGTCCTCTCTGAATCTTCATCTTTTGACTTTTTCCTCCGTAATCTAGTCACTTTGACCACGTGATTTGGATAGTTAAACGATGCAATTTTTTGATGATTTTTTTGAAGGTGTTGTAAAGTGAAGTTTACTCTACAACATCGTGCAAAGATTATCAAATTCTTGCATCGTTTTATTAATCAAATCACCGAATTAAAGTGATTCAGTGAATAATAGTAAAATGAAAATAGTGAAGATTCAGAGAGAACAGAGGAAGTAATATTTACTCTTAGAGAAAAATGTTTTTATGATTTTCAATGAAACTGTACAATTTTGATGCTCATGTCTTTTGTCAATGTTATTTTTCCAGAAAATCAAATTATTTACCACGGAGTAAATGATTTATTTATGTATACATATTAACTGCAGATTTGAAGTTTTGAACTTTTCAAATAATAGATTTTTTTAGGGAAAATAATAGATAATTGTTAATAACAATTATTTGTTCCTCATTCGACTCAGAAAGAATAAGCATGTATTCCCTAAAAAGAAATTTTACATTCGTTGTATGCGTCGCTCATTAGCCAACCCAAGATAATGAGTTTTTTCTTGTACATGTTGATGTGTCTTTTGGGTTAGGTGAAAATATGCGCATTTATAATTGAGGTCTTAACTACTTAAATTGGTTTCATGATTTTGACATTTGTTTTATAAATAAATTAACACGCAACTTGAATTAGTTTAAACTATAAAGATTTAGAGCAGTAGACTATTGAGTGACGGTACGATCGAGTTTTTTTTATCAGAAGTTATCTTCAATCTAATAGTCGAATGAGAAACCAGTAAAATTATGTGACACAATGCCATAATAATGCATGTGCTAGACTTTATTAATAAGTTTCACGCTAGGGTTCAAACTATAAGAAATTTGAATAAATCACTACGATTCTATATTGTTGTTCTCATTATTAGTTTGTTTGATGTGAAACTCACATGTCCTCCACATCATCGGCTATGCTTTTATCATAACATCTCCGTATGTATCTTTATCACAATGTCGAATAGAACTAAATATATTTGTTTGTTGGGTAAAAGACAAAAATCACTCTCCATTTATGGGGAAAATACATTTTGCCCCCTAATTTATGGTGAAAATACCATTTGCACCCCTGTCATTGGATAGAGACTAACGGAGGGAGAAAAAGACGGAAATACCCCTGAAGTGTTAAAAATTACCCCACTATAAATTCATTTCTTCCTCATTTTGCTAACCCTAACAACCAACCTTCTTCCTCCTGCTCTCTCTCTCTCTCCCACTCTTCCTCGGCTCCTCCACTGTCACAAGCCCAGGAATCCACACCCACGTTCCCCTTCTACCCACGAGCTCGCATCACCTCATCTCCGTCGACAACGACTTCATGAAGTCGTCGTTGGATTACTCCGACTCGATTCCGGCGATTCGGAACCTCCATCTCTATCTCATCGATCTGGGTATTCGAATCGAGCCTCGTATCTAATTCGACGGCGACGAAGTTGTTGTCCCTCAACTGGGTCGAATTGACGAGACCCAAAAACCCGTCAGCGCTACCCCCGAGTCTGATTCTCCGGCAAGATGAAGAAAGTGAAGCCGTCGATGGACGACGTCGGGTTCTTGTCGGTGATGAGAAAGTGAATCTAGCGGAGAAACAAGCGGTGGAGTTCGATTGGGGGTCGGAAAAAATGATGGGGTTGTTGTAGGTGAAGGTGAGAGAGAGAGTGAGAAATATCTCAATCGTCAACATCATCACCACCGCCTTCCCTCCCTCCGAGGCCGAGTTCTAGTCGCCGATCGTCGAGATCTTAATCAAACCCCTCCTCGTGTGCTCTTTAGTTCGCCACCATTATCTCTTTATACACCAGATTCGATCTGACTTATTGTGTGGAGTTGTTCTGATTGTTGTCTGGTGGTGTTTAAACCACTAGGGTCTTATTTTACACCACTCTGTTATGATTGTTTGGTCCATTTGAAGTTCTCTGGTGAGGGTATTGATGGATTTCTCGCTGGAGGAAGGTACCGACGCCACTCCACCGAAGAAAGACCGGTTCAATCGATCTGATAGTACTGGTTTGCCGGTCAAAGCGAGGCGGCGGAGGTTCATCTCAGGTTGAGGGATGCCAATAGATTTCATCGCTTTGAAGGCAGGGCGTGTTCTTGTGGAGATTTCTGGTGACAAATCAGTTAATTGGATTGGAATTTATGGGTGACGAATCGGTTCATTGCTGAGTTGAGGCAGAGGTGAAGAGTTTTTGGGTTGTGTTCTTAATTTGGGGAAATGCAGTGGTTGTTGGTGGTGGTGGTGGTTGAGAGGATCTCCGCTCTCAGGTGGCCGGAAATGGCCCTGCGACGGTGTTTGACCGGAGTTTGGGAGAAGAGAAAAGACGAGAGAAGAGAGAATGAGAGATAGAGAGAAATGCAGAATGAAATAGGGGAGGGATTTGATATTATTATTCATGATAACAAATTACATCCAGTCCCCCCTTATATACTAGCAGGGGGAGGCAATTGACAATACAAGAAACTAGTAACGGCTGCTGAGTCAGCTAGCTGTTACTAGTGGACAAATCACGAGCTAAGGACGTGCCACGCTGTACCACCGTGTGGCGCCCTTCAGTACGACACCGTTCCATTTAATAATTCAAATGGAACGGTCAATGGCTAATGAACGGCGCAGATCTTCCCGGTTGGCTGATCGGACGGCTGCTGCTCTCTCCCATTACACGACCACAGTTTGTCCCACTTTGCAGTTCAGTCCTAATTAGACAACCACCGTTTGTGAGTGATTGCAGTTTAGTCCTTGCCAATGAATCCTGACAAGTCCCTCCCCCTTACAACAAGCTTGTCCTCAAGCTTTAAACTGAGGGAATTGATCCCTCAGCTTATAGTAATCCTCCCAAGTGGCTTCTTCAGGAGAAAGATTAAGCCACTGCACCAACACTTGGACAGAAGAAGAGTTGCCCTGCTTAACCAATCTCCTTTCCAAAATGGCCACAGGCTCCACCAAGAACTGTCCTTCAGGACCCACAGAAGGCAATGTAGAAGAAACAGAGTAATTCCCACAGCTTGCTTCAGCTGAGACACATGAAAGACAGGGTGTACCTTTGAATTGTCAGGGATCTTTAGTTTGTAGGCCACTTTTCCCACCTTGAGCACAATTTGGAAAGGACCATAAAACCTAGCAGAAAGCTTGTAGTTGCTCCTAAGCTGAATGGAACTCTGTCTATAGGGCTGCAGTTTGAGAAAGACCCAATCCCCAACTTGAAAAGTCCTTTCTGTCCTGTGCTTGTTTGCATAAGTCACCATTCTCTCTTGAGCTTTGGAAAGATTGTCTTTTAGCAAATGCAGCAACTTAGCCCTATCCCTCACAAACTCATCCACCTCAGAGATTCCAGTACTGTTGAGCTGATGAAAATTGTAATGCTGGGGAGGAAATCCATATAAGGCTTGAAATGGAGTCATTTGCAATGCAGTGTGATAGTTGGTGTTATACCACCATTCAGCCAAACTCAGCCACTTAGCTCATTTCTTAGGCCTATCACCAGTCAAACACCTGAGGTAGACCTCCAAGCACTGATTCAATCTTTCACTCTGACCATCTGTTTGGGGGTGGTAAGCAGTAGTATACTTCAGCTGTGTACCCATAGCTTTGAATAATGCATGCCAGAAATGGCTGAGGAAAATGGGATCCCTGTCACTGACTATAGAACTAGGAAGGCCATGTAGCTTACAGACATTGTGGAAGAAGACTTCAGCTACACCAGTAGCAGTGTATGGGTGAGCTAGAGCAATACAATGACCATATTTAGTCAACCTGTCAATCACCACTAAAATAGTGGTCTTGCCTTCTGAAACTGGTAATCCCTCCACAAAGTCCATGGCAATGTGATTCCAAGACTGATCTGGGATGGGTAATGGTTGAAGCAGACCTGGATAAGGGAGATGCTCAGATTTCATCCTTTGACATATGTCACATTGCTTGACCCAAGCTTTCACATGTTTCTTCAGTCCATTCCAAGTGAACAATGACTTGATTCTCTTATAAGTACCAAGAATACCTGAATGTCCACCAACCCCAGTGTTGTGCAGCTCTTTTATGATTTGTGTTCTGAGGTCAGTTTGATCTCCCACATATAGCAATTTCCCTTGTTTAAGAACTCCATCTTCTAAAGAATACCCTGGCACCCCCATTGGATCTATAGTTAGCACCAATATCTGAGCTTGTACCCATGCATCACCCTTATAACTATCTTTCAGGTCATGCAACCATTTAGGAGTCACATTGGACACAGCAGCACATTGAGCTTTCACCTCTTGTAATAACACAACACTTCTAGACAAGGCATCAGCAGCCTTGTTGTCTTGCCCCTTCTTATAATGAATTTCATACTGCAACCCTAGGAGTTTGGAGATCCATTTCTGCTGCAAGACTGTTGTCAATTTCTGCTCCAACAAATATTTGAGACTGTGATGATCAGTGTTCATAATGAACTTAGACCCTTCCAAATAAGGTATCCATTTAGCTATTGCATGTACTGGTGCCAGCAATTCTTTCTCATAAGTAGAGAGTCCCAAATGTCTTGCAGAAAGAGCCTTGCTATAATAAGCTATTGGCTTGTGCTGCTGCATAAGCACAGCTCCAATTCCATCATAACATGCATCAGTTTCCACCACAAAAATCTCTTTGAAGTTTGGCAATGCTAGAACTGGAGCAGACAGCATTGCTTGTTTGAGCTTCTCAAATGCAGAAGTAGCTTCCTCACACCATACAAAACTCCCCTTTTTCAATAATTGAGTGAGTGGTCTAGCTATTGCTCCATAACCTCTGACAAATCTTCTATAATAGCCAGTAAGTCCCAAAAACCCCCTGAGCTCTTTGATGTTTTTAGGGGTGGAATCAGCCATGGCTCTCAACTTCTTGGGATCTGTTTGTACTCCTTCTTCACTAATAATGTGCCCCAAATATTCCACTGAACTCATTCCAAAACAGCACTTACTCATTTTAGCAAAGAGCTGGTGATGCCTCATAGTGTCAAACACTGACTTGAGATGATGTTGGTGCTCATGCATATTAAAACTGTAGACCAAAATGTCATCAAAGAAAACTAGCACCATTTTCCTTAGAAAATCTTTGAACACTTCATTCATGAGACATTGAAAGGTGGCTGGGGCATTAGTAAGTCCAAATGGCATTACCTTAAACTCATATAGACCTTGATGAGTTCTAAAAGCAGTTTTGTAGATGTCTTGATCTGCCATTCTCACCTGATGATAACCAGCTCTTAGATCCAACGTTGTGAACACAGTGGCATCTTTCAATTCATCCATCAACTCATCTATGACTGGTATTGGAAATTTTTTCTTGATGGTAATGTCATTTAACCCCCTATAATCCACACAAAATCTCCAAGTCCCATCCTTCTTCTTGACCAAGAGAACAGGTGCTGCAAAAGGGTTAGTACTGGGTTGAATTGTACCACTATCTAGCATTTCTTTAACCATTTTCTCCATTTCATTCTTCTGCAAGAATGGATACCTATAAGGTCTCAAACAAACTGGATTAGCACCTTCTTTGAGTGGAATGTGGTGGTCTTGAGCTCTTTTGGGAGGTAGTTGAGTGGGTTCAGCAAAAATGTCTTGGTATTGTTGTATTAATGGCTGCAATTGTGCTGGTATCTCTGGTTTTTCCTCAATGGAGTTGATGGTGTATAATTGAGCTGACAAGAGTGGTAGCTGTTGATTACAGTACTTTTGCATCACTTGTAGTTGCACTTCAGCCACTGAACTGTCTGCACTACTAGCTGGCAGGATCACTTCTTTTCCTTGATAAGTGAATCCAAAAGCTCTAGTGTTGAAATCCAGAGAAATTGGACTTACTTCCTTCAGCCATTGAGCTCCTAGTACCAAATCACATCCCCCAAGAGGTAGCACTCTCAAGTCAGTCTGGATGGTACATTTTTGCAGCTGAATTTTCACTTGTTGACACACTCCTTTACTGTCAATCACACTTCCATCAGCCACTGAGACTTGCATTGTTTTATTACCAGAAATTTTACAATCCACCTTCCTAGCTGTATTTTGATCAATGAAATTATGTGTATTCCCAGTGTCAATTAAAATGTGCACCATTTTCCCATTAATGTGCCCAGTAATCCTAATGGTGTCAGCAGCTGTTAAGCCAGACATGGCATGCACAGAAATACTAGGAGTTAATTCAGCACTCACCAACTCAACTGTTTCTGGTAGCTCCCCAATATTGTTGTCCTCAGCTGCAACATTCTCATTGTCTTCTTCCTCTTCACTACCAATCAACAAGTACAAAGTCTTCTTAGTGCATTTATGTCCTGGGGTGTAGGACTCATCACAATAGAAACAAAGTTTTTTATCTCTTTTCTATTTCATTTCTGCTGCAGAAAGCCTTTTGAACACTGATGGACCTTTCTGCCCTGGACTAACTTCTTTCAAAGTGGAATGCTGCTCATCTTTGGCTTGCCACCAATTACCACTCTTGCTCTTGTTAACATTGGAGCTGTTAGAACTGTGCTTCAACCACCCCTTCATGTTGTTTTGAATAGTTAACTCCACTGAGTTGATGTGCATTTCTTGCAGCCTAGCCATAGCCTTGGCCTGAGATAGGGTTTGAGGAAATTGTAATTGAACAGCACTTTGTATGTCATTTTTGAGTCCACTCAAAAAAATTTTGATAAAGTATCTGTCATCCATCCATGGAAACATAACTTTCACTCTAGGCCTTAGAGTCTCAAACCTGTTTTGGTACTCCAATACAGTGGTTTGTTGCACCAATTTTCTAAACTCACCTAGTAGATTTTCATGTCCAGGTTCAGCAAACTCTCCACAAATCATCTCACCAAATTGTGTCCATGTTAGCTTCTCAAGTTCAGCAATCTCAGACCTGTACCAACTCTCAGCTTCTCCTTCCATGTGTAATGACACTAGTACTAATTTCTGTTGATCAGTCATTTTATAGATCTGGAATACCTCTCTACCTTCTGTAACCATCCCAAAGGATCTTGTCCATTAAACCTATGGCATTCCAATTTAGGCATTGGAATGGTGGAATTTGTATAGTTCCTTACACAAACATTTTCTTCTTCTTTCATAACACCTTTCAGCACTGAATTAGGTATGAAATCTGGCCTTCTAAACAATCCATCACCACAGGAAGTACTTTCATGATCCATTTCTACTTTCTCTTTACATTTCGGAGTGTTCAAATTCCTCTGATTGTTCAACAACTTCCTAAACTGTTCATCAAACTTGTGTTCAATTCTCTCAATTCCAGAATCTAACTCAAGCTTCAAATTCATAGAAATTTCTGTAAATTTGTGGTTAATACCTTCACCGAGACTCACAAATTGAACTCGTAGATCATCCAACGTCTGTTCCACCTCGTTGATTCGCTCCTCCATCACATCAACCCTAACCACTGGATCTGATGAATCCATCTGTTGATCCTTCTTCCTTGTCACCATTTCTGCTCCACCGTGGTTCGAAACCAGGCTCTGATACCAACTTGAGAGGATCTCTGCTCTCAGGTGGCCGGAAATGGCCCTGCGACGGTGTTTGACCGGAGTTTGGGAGAAGAGAAAAGACGAGAGAAGAGAGAATGAGAGATAGAGAGAAATGCAGAATGAAAGAGGGGAGGGATTTGATATTATTATTCATGATAACAAATTACATCCAGTCCCCCCTTATATACTAGCAGGGGGGGCAATTGACAATACAAGAAACTAGTAACGGCTGCTGAGTCAGCTAGCTGTTACTAGTGGACCAATCACGAGCTAAGGACGTGCCACGCTGTACCACCGTGTGGCGCCCTTCAGTACTACACCGTTCCATTTAATAATTCAAATGGAACGGTCAATGGCTAATGAACGGCGCAGATCTTCCCGGTTGGCTGATCGGACGGCTGCTGCTCTCTCCCATTACACGACCACAGTTTGTCCCACTTTGCAGTTCAGTCCTAATTAGACAACCACCGTTTGTGAGTGATTGCAGTTTAGTCCTTGCCAATGAATCCTGACAGTGGTTGTGTAGAAACGGGTATATTTTGGTTCTTGTCATTTTTATTGATTGTTGTTGGTGTTTGGTGGTGGTGGTGTTGGTGGGGATGTGGTGTTGGAGGTGTTGGTGGAGATTTGGTGGTAGTGGAGGTGGTGCTCAAAAACACCAAGAACATCAAGAACATGATGAACACTATATTATACAAAAAATGATATTATTTTTCCTCAATCAATAAGGGTAAAATAGTCACAAAAAGTCAATTTGCACCCCTCTACAAACAGATTATAACAGAAGGGTGGTATCTGTCCACCCTCCATCCACTGACAGGGGTGCAAATGGTATTTATACCATAAATCAGGGGGTATATGATATTTTCTCCATAAATGGAGGGTGGTTTTTGTCTTTTACCCTTGTTTGTTTATTTAGAATTACAGATAGTCGGGTTTGAACCAGTAATCTCATGTAGAGACTTCAAACGCTCTACTACTGAGCTAGCACCCATTTACAGAACTAACTATTTGTTAATTTGTACAGTTCATGTCATTTATTAGATCATATAATTATATTTGATAACAAATTAATGAAGATGATATTCAAACTGAGCTTTGTAGTTAAGTTTGAACGCATACTTTGACTTTCAGGATAGTGTTATATTTAAGAAGAGATTAATTTGGAGGGAGATATCTTTTTCAATCTACCTTTAGTCACTACAGCAACAAGTACGTCTAAACAACATGTATACTCACCAATCTTGTAGACTGTTATACTTTTTTGGTCACCAAATAGGACTTCATTAAAATAACGAAAAGGAGCCCCATCAACGGCACATTGTTGCAGGACAAGCAACAAGCGGCAACCATCCTTTAGTACAAGCTGCTAAGACAACAAAGTCGAACAAATTAGCAAACAAGCTTCTGATGTAAGTAAATGTGCCACATGAACAACACGACTGTAACAACCCGAGTAGATATTGTAATATCATGTCCACATTGAGATATTGTGGATGAGATGTATATAAGAGGGGGGGATCGCAATGACTCGTCCCACACCGGAGATTTGTGAGTTCGACGTCAGGTATATAGTACACCTTGCGGATTACTACTAGCACTTTCGAGTCTTAAGCATTTTTATCCGGTGGTACATGTAAAGAAGTTGTTGGTACATTAATCTGCTTGTTACAATGACGATCCACTTTTTTGAGCTATTCTACTACTTATAGGGCCATTGTAACACCTTGAAAATTTCTAGGAGTTTAAATGTAATAATTTAAAATTTGGGGGGGGGGCTATAAATAATTTTTTGGCTTTCCCAGCTAAATATAGACTAGAAAATTACTCTAGTTTGAAGACGGGTGATGGTGTAATGATTCTAGTTTGAAGAGGTGTGATGGTGTCATACTTTGGTAGTGGTAGGGCAGAGCACGGGTCGGGACGGACGGGTTTTGTTAAATGGCCAACCGACTCGATCAAATCAGGTAGAGAGAATCCATAACCAATCCCAGTCATTACCACTACGAAACCGACAGCTTCGGGTTCGTTCGGACCGGGTTGGATCGAGCGGGTTTCATCGGATCCCTTCTTGAAGCTTCGCAGTGATTCCGGCAACGAAATCACCGGAAAAAATGGAGGAAGAAGAGGTTTATGTACATCAGAGACGACGATGAAGCTTTTGTATACAAGTTATGGTCCATTGGTTGTTGAAGATCCGAATTTGATCTATCCTTCCATACCAATAGAGCGACGAACTCAACTTGGTTGTTGAAGGTCTGAATTTGATATATCCTTCCATACCAATAGATCGGATTTAGAGAACCGGACTCCATGGTCTTCACGGAAGTCAGCTATTTCTATTTCTCTCACCATTTTCTTTTTCCTCTTCTTCTCCCACTCTCCCTTCTTTCTCTCTCTCCTTCTCGAAACTCTGAGAAAAACTCTTGCATACTATTAAAATTATGAAAAAACATAGTAAATAGGTGTATTACATACTTGTACTACACACACTCTATATATTATATAATAATAGTTCTACTATGTCTAGGACCATTATTATCTATTAGTAGTAGTAGACTAGTAGTCTATTACAGCTGAGTTGGGGTTGGATGTAGTACTGGACCTACTGGTACATGAGTAATTGGCCGGGTCGGGTACAAACGGGTTAATTTTTTCACTACTCGCATGTCACCCGATTATGGTCGGGTTGAAGATATTTGTACCCATAATCAATTAGGTATAATCTTTTTCCTTCTTTGACGGGTTGATTAGGCTCAGTTCGGCCGGGTTACTCGGGTCATACAGGTTATTGCTCACCCCTAGGTAGTGGTGGGGTAACAATAGAATTATCATAAAATTTTGAGCCACTGTATAATTCTCATAAAGTAGTACCATCTGACATCGGGCATAATGAAATTTCCAAAATGACAAAGGATTGATGTAATATCCCGTATCAAATCGAGATATTGTGTATTAGATGTGTGGTATATAGTAAACCTTGTGGGTTACTAATTACACCTTCAAGGCTTTAGTATTTTTATCCGGTGGTACGGGTAAAGCGGACAACAATTCACTCGGGATGTTATAAATGGTATCAGAGTCAATCCTAGTTCTACAAGGGCTTGTGTTGGGCACATTCGACGAGGACGTCGAGTATATAAGGTGGGGGTTATTGTGATATTGTGGATTAGATGTTTGGTATGTATTAAATCTAACGGGTTAATGCTAGCACCTTCGAGGCTTGAGCATTTATTCCGGTGGTACTAATGAAGAAGTTGCTGGGACAGTAATCCACTCGGGTTGTTACAGTTGAGTTGTAAATAAGTTGAGAGCAGGGGTTGAATTGTAAATCATTAAGTATATTAAATCCTATAATTACCCAAATTTTCCTAATTCTATACCTACCCCCCCCCCCCCCCAGTGTCACCTACATAATATTCTTGAGGTGTCACCATATCATCTCTCAACTGATGACTCGTCATGGTGTGCCTAGCCTATAAAATCAGCTCGTCTCTTCATCTTCAACACTCTTCAAACAAGTTTTCCTCCAAAAGCTCCAACACTCCAAATTACCTTTGTTCTTAGAACTGTTGATCCCATAGTTTAAAAAACCGGACTAGACCGGCCGGTTCGATCGGTCAGACAGGTGAACCGGCCGATGACCGGTTCGGTTCACATAAAAGACCGGATATGCAGAAACCGGTCAAACCCGGTCAAAACCGACATGTTTTACGGTTCAACCAGCGAATCGGTTTATGCAAAAAACTGGCAAATTAAAATAATGACTAAAGTATAAGGCCTCCATTGCAAATAATGCAAGGCCTGTGCAAGAATTTAAACTAATGGCCCAGCTTGTCAACTTGTCAACACTTATCTTTTAAGTAGAGAAGGCTCAGACTTTCAGTCAACCCAAGTGAAATGAGGGAGAAGAATGTGTATTTATAGCCATGGAGAAGTGATGTTCACCGAAAACCAATGATGTAGGACTTTTTCTGTGTTTCTTATTCCCAGTAACAACAACAATGAAGTTGCCGCCATTGTCACAATGAAGCAACGGTATTTTCATCAATTTTTTCTATTTCTTTTTACTGTTTTGTATCTCTGAGCTTAAGTTACAAACCCATGTTTGGGTGTTTGTTGATTTTTGCTGATTTGGGTGTTTGTTGTTTTCATCGGTTTATTTGATGGTATTATGCTATGAAGTCTGACTAGAAAATGTTCAAATACATCTCTTAAAATAAATTAAAATATCACATTAGAGATGCCCCGATGCAAAATTAATCCAAAGTAAAGTAAGATTAGTCGTATTTGTTATATTTTTTTTGCTATTTTACATTATGTTTACTATTTTCTGTATAAAAAGTAATAAATATATATTATTAAATAAAAATGCGATTGAACCGGTCCGACCACCGGTCCGGTTTTAAAACTTTGGTTGAACGTGGAGGTTACTAACAACTTGCCGAGGCAAAACCCTCGTCCAATTCGGGGAAACAGCTTTGGTGTGACTCGGTATTGGAATGAACATTTTTGAACCCTAAATTGATTCAAGCCAAAATTTGTTATCCTACTTGTAAATCATTGTTATAAAACCTTAAATTAATCATGCTCCCGATAGTAAGGCGCGTCCAAAGAACTATGTGGGAGCTCATAACTCGTGCCACTTGTGCCACCGGGTTTTGGGCAGAGCTTCGTCTGAAAGCTCAGAGGCTGCTGAAAAAATGGTAAACGCCTCATTACTCGACCATTCTTGCTACCAGTTGTTCGTATAAGGTCCATATTGCATCTATAAGTCACTCCAATCCCTTAAAACTTCCCACGACTCGTTTAAATTGATTTGTCGTTAATGGACTGTTTTTCCGGCAGAATAACAAGCTCTGTTCATGGACCTGTAACATGCTCCTTAGTTAATGGTTTTCGGTGAGATTTATTTCTGCCTACTCTCCACATTAAATATTCTTATTGTTTTTTTGTTTATTAAATCACCTGAATCAACCTCTATGTGTCAAAAATCTTGCTCGAAGTTCCTGTAATTTGTTTATGAGATTATGTCTCCAAATTGACCAAAAGCAAGTGACAAGCCGTTCACATACTGAAACTGGGGAATGATACATAACTTCACTAATCCATTCTCTGATAGGGGTTTTCTTTTTCGTAAGAAAGTCGTGAACTGTCGTAATATCCCAAAGTTATTTAGACTTTTTGCACTCCATAAATAGGTGTTCATCATCTCCCACAGTGTTACCACATCTTTGACATGTTGTACCTACTTCTATCCCCCTACGTGAGAGTCTTGTAAGAACACGAAGAGAATTGTGCCATATTCGTCAAACTGTAAAAAACATATTTTTTGGGATATGAGTACCCCAAAGTTTCTCTATCCATTTACAGTTAATAAAATCTATCGACGAAGAAGCTTGAGATGCTGATCTTTTCCTTTGCGCAATGTAGCCACTTGATACCGTATACATACCAGCATCTGTGTGTTTCCACTAGCAAGTATTCTCTGCTTCATTACGGTGGGGGGGGGATGCTTTAGATGTTCTCCTCATCGACCGACAAAAGAAGTTGTTGAATCCTTGTAAAAGTCCCAATCGCCTGAGTTTATATCAATGATACAGTCAACGTGAAGATTTTCACCGCCATTCGGGCATGGGGTGATCTCCTTGTGAGTAATTGGGTGTGGAATCCAACTATCTCCGAATATCTTTACTTTACTACCCGTGGGAATCCTCCACATCAAGCATGACTTAGTAAGATCTCTTCCTGCAATCATACATATCAAATCATTAAAGACTTCAGATTTAGGAGAATCTTGTAATCAAGAATATTTGATTGTTTCAAGTATTTAGCTTGGAAAACACGACTTACCTAGTTGTTTGGGTTTTGTAAAAATCTCCATGTCTGTTCGGCTAGGAGCGTCACATTGAAGTCATGAATATCGCAAAATCCGATCCCCCATCATACTTATGTTGCTTTAGCTTGTCCCAAGCCACCCAGTGCACTCTCTTCTTGTCTTCACTTCCACCCCCACCAGAACTGCCTTACAAACTTCTCCATGTCGTGGCAAACTTGATTAGGAAGAGGAAAATATCCCATCGTGTAATTAGGAATAGCTTGAGCTACAACTTTGATTAAAATCTCCTTACATATTGCATATAGAAGCTTTCCCTCCAACTTTAAAATTCCTTCCAATGTGCTCTGTAAGATGTCTAAAATTTATTGCCTTTCTTCTGCAAAAGTCGTTGAAAGGCCAAGGTAGGTGTCGTGTTGGTCGACAAGTTGGATGCGGCAGAGATGACTCAAGGTGACCCCGATCATACCCATTGAAAATGTTTGAAAAGACCACAGATGATTTTTCCAGGTTCTGCTTTTGGCCCAAAGCAACTTCATATTCATGTAAGATGGAACGTAAAACAGTTATCTCATTTATAGTAGCTTTAGTGAAAAGAAACTATCATCTGCAAAAAAAAATAGATGGGAGACAACAGGGCCTCCCCGATAAGGTGTTTGCACCAATGAATCTATCGTCTTCATCTGGTGGAGATAATTTTCGTGATAGTGTCTCACTGACCAGGAAAAATAAATTTGGGGGCAAAGGGCAACCATGTCACAAACCCCTCTCTGGAATGATATTCCCTTGCACTTCACAGTTCAAAATTAAACCGTACGATGCAGTGGAAATATAATTCACAACAACATCCATCAATATTGAAACCCATGCATTCCACGATCGCTCTTACAAAAATCCCACTCTCCGCGATCGTACGCCTTGCTCATATCAGCTTCGAGTGCAAGAAAACCATCTCTTCCTTTCTTCCTGCATTCTTAGTACTAGGGTTTGTATCTACATAATTTAATGCCCGTATTGTAGGGTTTTGATTCATGGATGCGCAACGGAAACACAAACAATCATAAAACCATGCAAAACCCTCCAAGGATCACAAGTCAAGAGACATAACGATGGTAAAGGAAGAAATCAATAACACACCTTAGGGTTCTCCTTTGATGACTTCAAACGCGAATTGTGTCACGTTCTCTATGGTTGATCCACGCCTAGAGTTGATCCTAGAATCTCCCAAGTCCTTGGTGCTAGCCCGGAAGAGGAAGAGGAAGAAGAATCACGCAAAACGAGACCCAAAGGAGGGCTCTCGGCCTCCTTGTGGCCGACGGGTACAGGCGGCGGGCTAGGGGGCGTTCGGCTCCTCTAGCTTGTTGCTCTCTCTCTTTTGTTCTCTCCCACTCTTGTTATGTTCAATAATGAGCATACGTTCTGGGAAGGGAGGAAGGAAGGTCCTTTATATAGTCCAACAACTCCTTGCCAACTACCTAAAGGACTTATTCTAGTCCTACTAGAATTCAATTTAGTCCCTTCCTTGCAAATTAGTCCCTACTAAGTTTGCACGGTTTTGCAAAGTGATCCTTCTAATTAATTAATCCAATTAATTAATTTCCAAATCTAGTTCAACTCTATATAGCGTGTGACCCCATAGGTTCTATCTAGTTGGTAGCAACTATTTGCTAATATGGAGCGGTCTCTAGCAAAACATCCATTCTAGCCAACTAATACAATAGTCATCTTGACAACCTTTGTACAAGTAATTGTCTCATCCCTTTGTCTCTATATCCGGATTGGACACGAGACATACAAGTCACACTCGTATATCCAATCCATATTTTCTCGATCTATGGGAATAGCCTTATTCGTGCAAATAACATCAATATCCCATATTGATTTATTTGAGTCTGGCCAGACATTCTATAAGCACTATCCCTCGAGTGGCCTAGGATATTTGCTCCCGTTATGTGGGAGGGACAAATTCTATCTACGTCCACCACGATCTCTATGCTTGCTTCTTATTGTATCCAGTACACGCCTTTATAACTACCCAGTTACGGTGTAGCGTTTAACGCTACCAAAATCACAATAATCCACAACTAGAATATCTAGTGACTTAAAGTCTAAGGATGACAATACCATTGCACCGCGAGAAGCGCTTGTGACTCAACATAACGTTTATGTAGCCTTCTCGGAGATGGGTCAATCCAGTGCAACATTCCCTAATGCACAGCTATGTGTTGGATCGTGATATCTCCATATCAATCCAACCCCATACTAGTCTATAGATGATTGTCCCATTGATCATTATACTTGACTAGGGATATTTAAGATAAACAACACAATTGTAAATCTAAGGAGTTCATTATATTAAATATCCAATAAATAATAAATGAATTTCTAGCCACAAATAATTCATACTAAACTAGATTGCCTCTAGGGCATCTATTCCAACAGTCTCCCACTTGCACTAGAGCCAATCTGGCGCATCTCGTATGCCCATACTCCTAGTGTGCCCTTCATGCTTCCACTGCGTGAGCGGCTTTGTAAGCGGATCTGACAGATTCTCATCTGTAGGAATCTTGCATATCCGAACGTCTCCTCTATCGATAATATCTCGAATCAGATGAAACTTCTTGAGCACGTGCTTGGACTTCTGGTGCGATCTTGGTTCCTTTGATTGCGCGATCGCCCCAGTGTTGTCGCAAAACAACTCGACTGGATCCGCAATGCTAGGGACCACACCAAGTTCAGAAACAAACTTTCTGATCCAAACAGCTTCCTTTGATGCGCCATTTGCAGCAATGTACTCAGCCTCTGTTGTAGAATCAACCACCGTCTCTTGCTTGGAACTCTTCCAGCTCACCGCTGCTCCATTCAGGCAAAAACACATATCCCGACTGTGATCTAAAGTCATCTCTGTCGGTTTGGAAGCTTGCATCAGTGTAACCCCTTACACGCAACTCTTCCTCATTGCCAAATATCAAGAAAGCATCCTTAGTTCTTCTCAAGTACTTTAGGATATTCATGACTGCAATCCAGTGACTCTGACCCGGATTGAATTGGTATCTGCTTGTATCACTCAAGGCATATGACACATCTGGTCTAGTACATAACATGGCGTACATGATAGATCCTATGGCCGAGGCATAGGGAATTCTACTCATGTGTTCCTTCTCAATCTCATTGGAGGGATAACCACTCTTCGAAAGAGTGATTCCATGTGACATGGGCAAGAATCCCTTCTTGGAATCTTGCATGTTGAACCGTTTCAACACCTTGTCAATATATGTACTTTGACTTAGGCCTAGCAACCTCTTAGATCTATCTCTATAGATCGTTATACCGAGTATATAGGCTTCTTCCCCTAAGTCCTTCATTGAGAAACACTTTCCTAGCCAATCTTTAACAGATTGCAGCATGGGAACGTCGTTTCCAATGAGTGGTATGTCATCCACATACAAGACCAGAAAAGCTACAAAGCTCCCACTAACCTTCTTGTAGACACAAGACTCATCTTCGTTTCTGATGAAGCCAAACTCTTTGACCACTTCATCGAAACGTCGATTCCAACTCCTAGAAGCTTGCTTCAATCCATAAATGGATCGTTGCAGCTTACAGACTTTGTTGGCTTGCTTTGGATCCTCAAAACCCTCCGGCTGTATCATATACACGTCCTCGAGGAGATTCCCATAAAGGAATGCTGTTTTGACATCCATCTGCCGAATCTCATAGTCGTGGTATGCTGCAATTGCAAGTAGGATTCGGATGGATTTGGTCATAGCGACTGGTGAAAAGGTTTCATCATAGTCAATACCATGAATCTGTCTGAATCCTTTAGCCACCAATCGGCCCTTATATGTAATCACATTACCATCCATGTCGATCTTCTTCTTGAAGACCCACTTGCACCCTATAGGCCGCGCCCCATCGGGTGGTTCCACCAAAGTCCATACTTTGTTAGTATACATGGATTCCATCTCGGATCTCATGGCTTCCAGCCACTTCTGAGAGTCTGGGCCATTCATGGCCTCCTCATCTATGAGCATCGTGTCACCGGAATCGGTCACGAGAAGTCCATACCTCTTGGGTTCCTGGCGCACTCTACTAGATATACGAAACTCTTGTGTTACCTGAACAGGTTGCTCCACAACTGCTTGTGGTTCCTGTTCATGTTCCATAATCGGTTCAGTGATTTGTGGCTCTCGAACCTCTTCAAGTTCTACACTCCTCCCACTTTCTTCTTTAGAGACAAACTCTCTTTCTAGAAACACGCCGGTCCGAGCAACAAACACTTTGTTCTCGGTTGGATTGTAGAAGTAGTATCCCTTAGTTTCCTTAGGGTACCCCACAAATTTACACTTATCCGATTTAGGCCCTAGCTTGTCTGATTGTAAACTTTTTACATAGACATCGCAGCCCCAAATCCTCATGAACGACAGTGTGGGACGCCTCCCACTCCACATCTCATATGGTGTCTTCATGACTGATTTAGATGGAACACGGTTAATGGTGAAAGCTGCACTTAATAGAGCGTAGCCCCAAAATGATAATGGAAGATCGGTTTGACACATCATAGATCGAACCATATCCAATAGGGTTCGATTCCTCCTCTCGGACACGCCATTCCATTGTGGCGTTCCGGGTGGAGTGAGTTGGGACACGATCCCACACTCTCTAAGATAGTCGTCAAACTCTTGGCTCAAGTATTCTCCTCCACGATCCGATCGTAGAGCCTTGATACTTTTGCCAAGTTGCTTCTCTACTTCATTCTTGAATTCTTTGAACACTTCAAAGGATTCGGATTTTGCCCTCATAAGGTACACAAATCCATATCTACTGTAATCATCAGTAAACGTAATGAAGTAGACATAACCACCCCTGGCAGGCGTGACAAATGGCCCACACACATCGGTATGTATGAGCGCCAATTGCTCACTAGTCCTCTCACCTTTCTTATTGAAAGGGGACTTTGTCATTTTTCCCAATAAACAAGCCTCACATGTCTCATATGATTCAAAATCAAATGAGTCTAGTAATCCATCCTTATGGAGTCTAGATACATGTTTCTCATTTATGTGGCCTAAACGACAGTGCCATAAATAAGCAGGATTTAAGTCATTTATTTTAATCCGCTTGGTATTAATATTGTAGACAGGATTGCTTAGATCAAGGACATAAAGTCCATTAAATAATTGCGCACTAAAATAGTGAATATTATTTAAATAAAAGGAACAACAATTGTTCTTTATTGAAATAATAAAACCATCCTTGTCCAAACAAGAAATATAAATAATGTTTCTGCTCATAGCAGGCACAAAATAGCAATTATTTAATTCTAAAACTAATCCTGAAGGCAGAGATAGCTCGCACACGCCTATGTCCAACGCAGCAACCTTTGCTCCATTCCCAACGCGCAGATCTACCTCTCCTTTAGCCAATCTTTTACTTCTCTTTAGATCCTGCATATTTCGACAAATATGAGATCCACATCCAGTATCTAATACCCATGATGTAGAGATAGTTAAATTGACATCTACAACAAAAATACCTGGTGGTGGTGGAATCACTATTCCAAGCCTCTTGTCTTCCAGATATTTTGGGCAGTTCCTCCTCCAGTGTCCAGGCTGACTGCAGTAGTGACACTCACCTTTAGTCACACCTTTGGCAATGCCACCAACAGGCTTAAGGGCAGGTTCCTTGGACTTGGCAGCTGACTTGCCTTTGCCTTTGGAGGAAGAGGCAAACCTTTTGCCCTTTCCTTTCTGTACCATCATAATGGCCTTGCCCTTACCCTTGTTGATGCTCTATTCAGCCGTCCTCAACATATTGAGTAAATCTGGCAGTGGTTTCACGATCTCGTTCATGTTATAGTTCATGATGAACTGTCCATAACTCTCGGGCAACGATTGCAACACGAGATCGGTTGCCAACTCTTGGCCGACCGTGAACCCTAGTCGGGCGAGATTCTCCAAGTACCCGATCATACGGAGTACATGGGGTCCCACCGGGTTCCCTTCTGCCAGATGACACTTGAACAGTGCCTTAGAGACCTCATACCTCTCTACTCTTGCCTGCTCTTGGAAGAGCTGCTTCAGATGCTCGATCATATCGACAGCATTCATGTTTTCGTGTTGCTTCTGAAGCTCAGAAGTCATGGTGCAAAGCATAAGGCAGGCCGCATCATTAGCGTCATCAACATGCTTTTGATACGCCTTTAGGGCAGCAGGTGTTTGGTTCTCTGGACCTTCTGGAACATGCTCCTCTATTGCGTACAGTTTCTTCTCTTGCTTGAGAACAATTCTCAAGTTTCTGTACCAATCAAGAAAGTTGGTTCCAGAGAGCTTGTCCTTCTCAAGGACAGATCGTATGGAATGTTGTGAACTCGATGAGTTGTTTGCCATTTGGAATTCTACAAAAAGGAAAATACGCAAGTTTTAGTATTTGTGAATTTTTTACTATATTCAATAATGGCTAGTTTATCAAATATAGCTCCCACTATTTTTCTACGGATTAATAACCCTCAAGATATTAATGCGGATAATATCATTATATTTTCTAGTGGGCCAAGATCCATCTTTCATCTCCTTATGAGCTTGCTTTGGCAAGTCACCCATAATTTGACTACTTTAGGTAGGAACAATTCCGATTGCATCCCATATGCAACTCTTGGTTCAATTGGGCAAATTACTCCTTATTTATCCATCCATATGGATAATCCCAATTGATTGCCTCTAGATTTCTTAATCAAAATTAATAGCCTAGTTGTGTTCAACCTCTTATCTAAACAATTGCACATTGTTACGTGCCATCGCATTCCATCATTATGAACCAAGTCGCCATGCTTTGGCACGCACGAACTTGATAAATAATGATGATAATGAGTGTTTAAATAACGAGAAGGCAAGAACACAATATTTGAATTTTGAGGGATTTTAAATTCAATTTTAATTGTTTTGTTGATCATTATCGACTAATCTATCTATTTGAGTTTGGGCACAACTCCAAATAATAGATCCGGCTTGTCTAATTATCTTATTATCCTAATTGCATGCATCATCCATACACCAACCACACAATAATAAGACAATAAAATAAACAACCACAAAACAGAAATTAAACGTGATGTGGATATGGCCTTTTCTAGACTAAGATAATTCCAAGCCAATGGAATTATATATGAACCCTAAAACAAACACATCTCCATGCGTCTTGATCTTTTGGTCCATCCTTCATAGTCATGTGGAATGCTACATGCTCCATGCTCCATCTTTTGTGGCTTCTTTGGCTTTGGGCTTCTTTTCTTCAATCTTGGCTAACAATCTACTTTATCTAACACTAGCTAATTTCTATACTAAATAAAATAAATCTCACAAGTTGAGAAAAAAATGGCACGCAGGCCATAAAACCCTAATTAATTATTACAATTAATTGATCAGCTCGCAGGCCGTAAAACCAAAACACAAAATTAAACATCCACATCAAACCACATCCTAAGGCCATATCCAATCACCATGCGATTTGCACATAAACAGTTAAAATCCAATTTTAAAGCGCTTGGTCAATTCTAATTGATTTTTAGGATTTCTAGGGTTAAAACGGTCCATGGGCCCAACAATCAAACTGCCCGGGCCCAATAATATGAACCACAAGGCCCTAGGGCCGGCCCGACCCAAAACCCACAAGCCTAGGCTGCGGGTTAGGGCCGCCCGGCCCCTAGGGCAGCCAAGCTTGGGCGGCAAGCAAGAGGGGGCGGTCCCCTAGGGGGCCGAACCTCCTTACGGGAGTTGTTTCCAAAACAACTCCCTTGCTTGGTGCCCAAGTTTGGTTGTTTCCTTGTTTTGATTCATGGATGCGCAACGGAAACACAAACAATCATAAAACCATGCAAAACCCTCCAAGGATCACAAGTCAAGAGACATAACGATGGTAAAGGAAGAAATCAATAACACACCTTAGGGTTCTCCTTTGATGACTTCAAACGCGAATTGTGTCACGTTCTCTATGGTTGATCCACGCCTAAAGTTGATCCTAGAATCTCCCAAGTCCTTGGTGCTAGCCCGGAAGAGGAAGAGGAAGAAGAATCAC
Source organism: Linanthus parryae (assembly GCA_023055425.1). Lineage (NCBI taxonomy): Eukaryota > Viridiplantae > Streptophyta > Magnoliopsida > Ericales > Polemoniaceae > Linanthus > Linanthus parryae. The sequence continues at coordinate 134,497,874 of JALGPY010000001.1, forward strand.
GCAAAACGAGACCCAAAGGAGGGCTCTCGGCCTCCTTGTGGCCAACGGGGACGGGCGGCGGGCTAGGGGGCGTTCGGCTCCTCTAGCTTGTTGCTCTCTCTCCTTTTGTTCTCTCCCACTCTTGTTATGTTCAATAATGAGCATAAGTTCTGGGAAGGAAGGAAGGAAGGTCCTTTATATAGTTCAACAACTCCTTGCCAACTACCTAAAGGACTTATTCTAGTCCTACTAGAATTCAATTTAGTCCCTTCCTTGCAAATTAGTCCCTACTAAGTTTGCACGGTTTTGCAAAGTGATCCCTCTAATTAATTAATCCAATTAATTAATTTCCAAATCTAGTTCAACTCTATATAGCGTGTGACCCCATAGGTTCTATCTAGTTGGTAGCAACTATTTGCTAATATGGAGCGGTCTCTAGCAAAACATCCATTCTAGCCAACTAATACAATAGTCATCTTGACAACCTTTGTACAAGTAATTGTCTCATCCCTTTGTCTCTATATCCGGATTGGACACGAGACATACAAGTCACACTCGTATATCCAATCCATAGTTTCTCGATCTATGGGAATAGCCTTATTCGTGCAAATAACATCAATATCCCATATTGATTTATTTGAGTCTGGCCAGACATTCTATAAGCACTATCCCTCGAGTGGCCTAGGATATTTGCTCCCGTTATGTGGGAGGGACAAATTCTATCTACGTCCACCACGATCTCTATGCTTGCTTCTTATTGTATCCAGTACACGCCTTTATAACTACCCAGTTACGGTGTAGCGTTTAACGCTACCAAAATCACAATAATCCACAACTAGAATATCTAGTTACTTCAAGTCTAAGGATGACAATACCATTGCACCGCGAGATGGGTCAATCCAGTGCAACATTCCCTAATGCACACCTATGTGTTGGATCGTGATATCTCCATATCAATCCAACCCCATACTAGTCTATAGATGATTGTCCCATTGATCATTATACTTGACTAGGGATATTTAAGATAAACAACACAATTGTAAATCTAAGGAGTTCATTATATTAAATATCCAATAAATAATAAATGAATTTCTAGCCAAAAATAATTCATACTAAACTAGGTTGCCTCTAGGGCATCTATTCCAACACGTATATGAATGTAAGATTTGTTTGTAAACATCGTCTATTGGTTTGATTTGATTGAAACTAATATCATGAACCAAATATGTATGTTGACTAATGTATAATTTCAACATGCAACACAGTTATAATTAAAGTTGATTTGTACAGTAAAACTACGATAAAATGTATCGTTGGCTTTACCAGAGTTTGTGATTTTATCTCTTCAGATGATAGGAGGCAGCTACCATTAGAGTCTTTTAGATTGATGAGGACATCAATTATATCCTCTTCTTCAATCTTCAACCCTTTCTTCCACTCATCCATCTTCTTATCAATCCCAAGGTCTTTGATATTTGTCGCATTATCAACAACTTTATTCATGACTTTTTCATGATCATCAAGGTCAAGAATGCCACGTAAAACTGGTACATAGTCGGAAATACAAAACGAATAGAGATAGACAAGGATGGTGAAGAAAGCTTATACGTCCTCAACTTATTTCTCTCCCGGCCCTCCATATCTTCCCCCTCTCGCATAAAATATGTTTACGAAAATTGTTTTCCTCATAACATTCGTACAGTAGTGCCGACCAGCAACCCTCACATTCACCAAACTACCATCGACAGATCTCTCACATTGATTGTAGACAAATCGGACCAGATTGTTAGCTTCTTTGTTTCTGCTTCTCTCAAGCCATTTATATCTTGCGATAGAGAGAACATTAGAGGTAACGATTTTCCTCATCTTCTTCCATTGTTCTCCCATTGGTGATACCGTAGTTTCCAAATATTGTCTACATACCATGCGTGTAGACATGATGGTTGTCCTGGAGGAGAAGACAACATCACTTTTCCTAATAACTTCACGGACAATCTCAGGAGATGTGATTGGGATTACATGCATATTCCCAAATTTGATACACATGATTTCAAGATTTCATTCCTGCATCTAGTGAGTATCCACTAAAATGTAGGCTTTCTCCATATCATTTCTGGGAGACATCCAAGGGTAGACCATGATTTTGGTCCAGGAGGAAGCAAAGGAGGATTACTTCTCCTATAATTTTTCCAGAATTTAATAAAAACGTATGTGAGAACCAAGAGCAGAATAATAGCCATGAAAAAGAAAAAAAAATGTGCAAGGTATGCCTCTTTGGAAACTGGCAACTCAGTTCTGAATTTTGAGAGTGTTTCCATGCCCTTTTATGGGAAAAATGAAAGCTAAACATATATTAATACACTGATGGAAAATGGGCAAATACGGTTACTTGTACACAAAAAAATGGCATCTAATTTATGTTAATTTGTTTACCTTGGACTACACTGATGGATCTTGATATCATTACTTACTTTGTATTTTTCTTCGACGAACCCCGTGAATTAGGATGCGCTACGAATGACTGCAACACTTCCTGCTGTTCAGAGAATAATTCTTTTGAAGAAGAAATATGAAGGAAAAGTTGATCAAAAAAGTTCTATTTACCCAAATCGAGCACAACTAAATTTTATGGAGTTGATGTATATCTATGCTTACAAACTAATCAAAATGAGTAGGTGCATACCTTAATCAAACGAACTGGAATTCAAAACTGGACAAGTACAGATATATGGAAAATAGAATTAGAACAAAACGAAATAGAAAAAAATATTTTGTGTTTCATTGTTTACCTTGAACTACGTCGATGAATCTTGATATCATAATCAACATTCGCATTTCACTCCGTGATCATAAAATTTCTATTTACCCAAAGCGGGCACAACTAAATTTGATGGAATTGATGTATATATATGCTTACAACTAATCAAAATAATTAGGTGCATACCTTAATCAAACGAATTGAAATCCAAAACTGGACAAGTACAAAGATGTAGAAAAATCAAATTAGAACACAACCCCTGCAACTAAGAATGCGTGAGACATGACCGCAGTACGTCCCATCAATCTGGAGAACAATTCTTTTTTTTTGGAGCAGAAACAATTCTTTTGGAGAATAAAATAAATCAAATGGTAAGAAAATTAAAAGCTAAATTGTTTGATAAAATAATAAAATGATCAAATGTTACCATCATGTGATTTAATACAATTAATTACTTGATCAGTAACGGCTACACTAATTGTACAAAAAATATTACTTTAAAATACTTTGAGTACATATTATAAACTAGCGAAATGAATTGATGGTAGTTTTGAAACAAAAACATAGGGGAAACAACTATACGAAGGGTATTTTGTAAACATTTACTATGAATGCAAAAATAGGTAGGTTTGTTCATAAGTGAAGGGAATTTTTGGAAAAAATAAAAGTGTAGGAAACAGAGAAAACACCGGAGTGTTAAACACTTTGAGTGTCTTCAGCTTTTTATAGTAGTAGAGATGTAGAAGCTCAAAAGCAGTCAATTTATTATCAGTAATCAAATGGCACGGGATAAAAGCACTTTGATTCTCTGAGATCAAAGAGTCGAGAATAGCTTTTAGTCAATATGAAAGTGTATTTGGTCACAAGATTATAAATGGTAGAACAAAGGGTGATAGGGCGCAAATCACTCGCCTTACGTACCTTCTTAACCTTCGAAATGAGAGCAATAAGCGTGTGATTGAACCTGGCAATATCATCTTCTCGGTTTAGGAATTTGACACAGATTTCTTCAACTTCATTACCCACAAAGGGCTAGGCTGGTGGAATAGAGCTAGAAAACCATATGGGCCCGACGCTTTGATCGGCACCATCTACTTCAAAGAAACTCCTATGTTATGCAGAGTATGAGTCAAAACTTACGACTTTGATACTTGGTAAAGACCAAACACGTGATCGTTCAAGCAGACATACCTTGTTGAAAATATTTTCCTCTCAGAGTTATTCTACAAATGAATAATATTTTGGACTTCACACAAGATTCGATGCCTACTTTGTGGAGTGCATTACTCAAATTAGTCAAAAAGTTAATGTATATGGATAATCATATTACATGGAATCGTGCAAGATATTGATCAAAATAATATTAGACACCTTAGTCGAATGAATTACTGCATAGAAACTTCATGAATGTTTGTGTACCTCGAGCATCGTTGATGAATCTTCGTGTCGGGGCACAATTTCAAAATCACCACGAATGACTTTGAGTATGTGAGATACACTACTAAAGAAGAATTGAAAAAAATCGAAGAAGAACGAAGAAATATAAAGAAGCAAAAGGTAAATAAAAACGAAGATGCTCAACCATTAGTAACTGATGGAGGAGATGTAAATAAATTAGATATCAATTAATTAGCAACTGATCATTGGAGGAACAATACTGCTAATTTTTATGAATTGTATTTGACTTAACACACAACGTTAATGGATTGCGACTTTTTTATTTTAGCAAATAAATAATGTTGATCAATTAAGAATTATATATTTTAAAGAGGGTGAAAAATGTAGAAACAGAGAAAACACTCCTAAGTGTTAAACACTTTGGAGCTCTTAACAATTTTTATAGTAGTAGAGATAAGTGGCTCCAAGTGGATGGTGGTAGGAAGATTTTCAGCTACCCAAGTTTGGCTTAGAATTCAAAAGTAAGTGAATTACTTGATAGAGACGCGCATTGGGATACAGCAAAAATCCAGCAAAATTTTACAAAGCTAAAAGCATCGATTATTACAAAAATCCCTCTCTATCAACAGAGGAACCAGGACAATCTGGCTTGGGGCTTCACAAAAAAAGGCCACTATTCTGTTGCCTTCGGTTATGTGGTTGCTTTCAAGATGTGTTACCCTAATGTTTACGCTGCAGTCTCAGAGGAAACAAGCACGGAAAGTATCACAGACTTGCACAAAAAAATTTGGACAATCAAGCTTCCAAAGAAGGTAAGAATATTTGCTTGGAAATTGCTAAGAACTATGTGCCAGTAAGAAGGAATTTGATTTGAAAAGGAATTAACATCAGTGAACTTTGCCCACGTTATGGAAGGGAAGCTGAAGACACCTTGCATTTGTAGTCCATATGCAAGTACACAAAACAGTGTGGAGTCAATTGCCCTTATGTGAAAGGATAACCGAACACTCAACAGCGAATCTTCTGAAACTCTGAATCAGGAACTGGAGGGGGATAATCTGCGCAGATTCGTGGTAATATGATTGCTTATCTGGACCAATAGAAACAAGATTCTATCAGATGGGGAGAAGATAGACACAAAATCGGTGATTCAATCAGCTGATGGGTATATAAAAGATAGGGACTTATCTGCTACAAGAGAAAGGAATTGAACATCGCCGGTAACTGCTACACCGCAAAATTAGACTGTGTCGCCGGAGGGACTGGTAAAATTAAACACAGATGTTGCCGTCGATACGCTCGCGGATGTGGTGTCCGAGACCACACATGAACAATTCTTGCTGCAAGATGTGAGATGATGTTTTTGCTTCTCTGAATCGGTGGAGAACGAAGAAAATTCTCTTGAGCCATCTCTCCGGTGGTACCGACGACTGTCATTTGGAAACTTCATGATGGAGATTGATTCCACCCAATTGGCGACGACGTTGATGGTGAAAGAGGCTACGGACACCGAATTCGGCTAGTATCTAAATGAATTGAAAGATTTGGTTAAGGTCGTTGATGTTGGTGGTGTCTCTTGTGTTTGTAGCTCGGCGAATCGACCTGCTCACGAAGTGGCGCAATTTGGGTTGAGAGAGAGAAGGTCCAGATCCTTCTTACTATGCCAAACCAGATTTCTTTTATTTCTGATACATATAGGGAAGGGTTGTGCTAAACTAAATTAGTCTTTAGTCTACTTCATTTGGGCTTAATGTTTGTTGTTTGGGGCTTCTGTTTCATGTGGGTTTGTTGTACGAGTAATTATTGCTTGCTCCAAGACCAAAGTTGACATGGTGGTCTAATCAATACATCAGAGGACACGCCAGGACATGTAGAAAATCCAATTTATTTTGTCTGCCACTCTTTTTCTTTCTTCAATATGTATTACGTGTTGTATGGTTAGAGAAAAGCCACATCATTTGCTCTAGAGCAAACACAAATTTTTCAACTTGTACCTTTGCATGTTGGGAGCCCGTATTTTAATAGACGCGGGATTATACCGCCCTACTGACCGGGTAAGTTCTTTAAAAATATGGGTAAAGTCAACTTTTCACCCCTATATTTTGGCACTTTGTCGCCCGCTACCCCTGTGTTTCGGGTAATGCACTTTACCACCCCCTGAGACGGAAAAATTTAAGGAAAGCCTTTTGACGCCCGTTCTCATGAACGTAATTCAACCCTTCCGTTACATTCCATCCAATCTTAATTTGTGCGACCTATTTACCCTTCCGTGATTAAATTTACAATTGTGCCCTTATATCAGTTCAATATTTACATTATTTGGAAGACTATTTTGCCCTTGTCCTAATCGACAGGGGTGCAAAGTGTCATTCTTACAAAATATTAAAAAATGATGGACAACATCACATTTGGTAACCATTGCATCACCACAACCACACTACCAGCCAACCACACTTGTAGGAGAGGGGCGCAAGGTGTCTTTATCACTAAATATGAAACAATTATTTATTACGTCACTTTTTGTGAGCATTGCATCATCTCATTATTTACCTACAAACCCTTACTAGCCATGATATTTCCCTCCAAACCTACACTACCATTTCCCTCCAAAATCATCTCTTCTATATTCCCTTCCCTCTTACACACACCATCACACACACGCTGCCATTCTCTCTCACTTCATACCACAACAAACTTCTCTCAAGTAAGTGTTGTATATTACTCTTCCAATTGAGTTGATTTGTATTTTGTTTGTTTAAGCTTTAATTTTGTGAGTTGTTGTTTTGTAGGAAAAATGTCTAGTTCAAATAAGTCAACAAAAAAGGAGTACTTGAGGTACGAGGGTATGTTGTGTAACTGTTGTCCTGTCCACATTGTGGGAGACATACGGGTTACAAAATCCGATGCCTACGAGAACCAGGGTCATTTTTGCTATGTTTGTAGGAATAAAAAACGTGATTTGTGGGAATTCTGATAACCACTTGGTTATCGTGAAGTACTTAGAGGCGACGGAGACATTCAATGTTTGGTGAAACAACTCGAGATAGCACTGAAAGAGCAAAACGAACGAATATGTCGTTTGAAGGGCAGGGATGCGGTTTTACGCAACTATGAAGACCAAAGACATGATAATTGCAGTCCTTCTGTGGCAATTGTTGTAGCAATAGCTATTGTGTTTAGGAACTTGTAATGTAATGTCGTACGAGAATAAGTTGTGTTTTGGAACTGTGGCGGTTGTCTGACTTATTATGTTCTAATGAATACTAGAATGTTATTTACTGGAAAGTTACATGTCATGACAAACTTGTAAGAACAAACATGCCAAAAACTAGAAGTAACATGTACATGTAAGAAGAAACGTCATGCCAAAAACTAGAAATTTCAATCCAAACATTCAAAAAACTGGACTTCTCATTAATAAGCTTTGAAGGTACATCAAAATATACCAAACAACTAGGTACAAAACATCTTCAAACAGTGAGGTATTCCTCAACTGTACAAAACATTAAAAACACTTCAAACACACCAAGTGTGGAGTGATCTTAGTAAATTAAAATTAGGCTAACAGTGAGCTACCATGTACCCTCAACTGTACAAAACCTCAACACACAATCAAATGTGTGGGCCTACAACACTACTCGCACTTTAATAATCAATTTTGAACTTAGAACCTGGATTTGTTTTCAGCAACTCATCTCTGTATGCAGCCAACTGTTCATATGATTTAGCATGTGAACGCTCCAACTCTTCAATTGCCTTAACCTCGACCCTGTATAATTGCCTTGTGTTGTCAACTTCCAATCCAAATATGTCCTTTAACTCTGCCTATATTGTTTGCATCCTCATCCTTGGATCCTTCCTAAAGCTTGAGTTTGCCTCAGGATTGAAAGACACTCTGGTGCAATTATGCTTAGGGTTGTAAGTCTTGACCTTGGAAGTCACTCTATCTGGCCTACTTGCATGAATTCTCCATGGACAACTTTCTTCCTTACATTTGAGTGTTACCCTTGTAGGCTCATTCTTATTTCTTTCCATTACAAACCCATTCTCAATAGCAAAGTCCTTCACAGTATCTCTAAAATGTTGTCCACAAGGGTACACTGGGTACCTTTCAAGTATCACCTTACCCTCTTAATCCTTATTTGGCAGCTTACCATGACATGCCTTGTACATTTTAGTACAACCCTCATCAAGTTAAGAGTCACTCACTGGCTCCCCCACATTGTCATCAGAATTATAGTCAAACAACTCATCATCATCATGCTCAATATCTTCAGGCACCAGCTCATCGTCATCCTCACCATCTGATGTCATACCACCACTAGACTGCTCTTCCTCTTCCCCATCTGCCATCCAATCAAAATCTTCATCACTGAGACAATAAATGTCATATGCATCACAGTAACACTCATTAGCCTCATCCTCTCTCCTAATCTTAGTCTCCTTATCCTCAACCACAGTTGGTGGTTCAGGTCCCTCATCATCACTCACACATGAGTCACTATCATCAGTGGTAGTGTCCTCATCAATGAGCCTCAGAATAGGTGTCCTTACAGTTCTAGCAGAGGGACCTGCACTGTGAGAGGTATTGTCAGAGGTAGTCTGAGAGTGAGGAGTATGGTGAGAAGATTGAGGTTGGTGATGGGGAGGTGGAGATTGATACATATGTGGTGGCCTTGTGGGAGAAGCTGGATTTTTTTGAAGAGGGTAGGCTGTTTGGTAACTTATATAAAGTTTTGATAATGTGAGAGTTACTGTATGATGTAAACATGTCAAGTACATCGACATCTTTTGATATTAGATGCAGCTTCTTGCAATCATAAGGGTCAGTGTACTTGACTATGTAAGCAATAGGAACTTGTGGATCCAACCTCCAACAGTTGTAGGTGGTTAAGAGTGTCAGGGTCAACACCTCCAATAAACTCAACCTTGTTAAAACCACAATACACGTGCAAGTCCCAAACATGATCATCCATTTCTGCACAACAAAAGTCACAAAACATTAAGTATTCAACACATTAGGTATTCAAACAAGTAAAGATATAACAAGTCAACATATAAGATGAATTACTAAGTGTTACTAAAGTACATAGATAATGTGATTAAGTTCACATGTATCAAAATAAGTTAGCAATTAAACAAACAAGTTAACATATAATGGTTATTGGACTTAGGTAGTATATGTACATTGCTAGTAAATGAGACTGAAGTAAAGAAGTTCAGTACTCAACAATAACAGATACATATCATAAAACTCAAGTTCTAATAACCTATCCATGCCTCATACAACTTAGTGTTATTTAAGTACTTAGTAACAAAATCAGATTTCTAGTTAAAGCAAAGTACTAATAAGATGCATATACATGGGTTTATCATTCATCAACAAATTGTAAGTATATCAAACTGTAAGCAATTGACTGAGGTTAACCTGTAGAGTAGTGAGTGCAATTTGCAAATGCAGGAAAACCTTAGTTCTGTAAACACCGAACACAAAATCCATTCAGATCCCCTAGCAATTGAATCGAAGAGTTATCAAACTCGAGTAAAAGGAAAGTAATTTAATTTCATAAATAGAGGGGAAGAGATTCTCACTTCTACCTTGCGAAGAAACCCTAGTCAATCGGGTAGAATAAACCGAACCCAGAAGAAGAGTAACAATCAATCGAACCTAACAATCGAACAACCAAGAAGAAGAGTAGAAGAAGAGTATTGGTAGATTCAAACAAGTCACATATCAAATTCGAAACCCTCAACTCTCATGTTTCTCTGTTCTTCTCTCTGCTGCTCCCCTCTCTCCAGTTGTGTTTGATTGGTGTTCAATAATCACAAAAATGTCACAATTTAATACGGTAGTTGAGAAGACACCACCATCAAATCAAGGGTATTAAAGTCTTTTAGGGAGAGGAGAGTTTATATATTATAACAAAAAACGGATTGCTTAGGGTCATTCAAGACATTTACCTCGCTCTGTTATTCCGTTACCGTCAAAGGGGTGATAAAATGCATTATCCGAAATACGGGGGTAGCGGGTGACAAATTGCCCAAAACATAGAGGTGCAAAATGGACTTTACCCTAAAAATAAACACACATTGTCGTCATTTCACTAAAAAAAAAAAAAAAACAGTAGAGATTGTCAGATTTACAATCAAGCCCTTGGAGTGCTTACAGTTAGAAGTTCGATCTCTCATCTCTCTACCGGAGAGATCTGATTTGTGTAACAAAAGCCCCACTCTCTGTACCACCACCACCACCACCACAACCACCACCACCACCACCACCACCACCACCACAACCACCACCACATCGCAGTCTCCGGCAACCGTCCGCGGCGGCGATGGAGCCCGACGTGAGCATAGAAACCAGTTGCATGATCCGAATCGCGGTCCTCCCGATCGGACAAATCCCTCCCGCACACTTCCGCGACTACGCCTCCATGCTCGGCCACCACCAGAAGATCGATCTCTCCACCATCAGCTCCTTCTACACAGAGCATCAGAAGAGTCCCTTCACGAACCAGCCCTGGGACAGCGGTAGCCTCCGCTTCAAGTTCATGCTCGGCGGTTCTCCGGCCAGTCCCTGGGAGGACTTCCAGTCTAATCGTAAGATTCTCGCCGTGATCGGCATCTGTCATTGTCCTTCTTCGCCGGATCTCGGCTCTGTTACCGAGCAATTCGCTGCCGCCTGTAAAGGTTACTCTTCGTCGCTCGTTCAGCGTTGTTTCGCCTTCTTCCCTGGAGATTCTCAGGTATAATTCAGTTTCTTTCTTATCATTGTGTTTTGTCACAGTATGTTATATAAGTGATCTAGATGTAGTTTCATTTAAGTTTCCTAGTGATCAGATTTGGAAGGTGAAGTAGTAAATTCAGTTAGATTTTTCATTTGTTATCAGTACATAGTGATCATTGTTGTGGACCAACAGTGTATTGTGAATGTAATTGGCGTTCTAAAATTGTTTATGCCGAAGCCGCGTGTTATGTTCAGCTGTGTGCAATGACCTAGGAGTAAGACGGCATATTCTACTTAAAAAATCCTAGATTGCAGTATTTCAGTATTGAGAATGTAACTAGGTAATCAGCCGTGCCCTAAGAGCACTACACCCAACGCCAAATACAAAGAAGAAAAGAAGAAGATATCGATCTACTATAGCTATGAGAGAAGGGGAGTGTATATATTTGGGCCAAGATCTAACGGTCGGAATTTTTTTCATCTAACGGCTCAAAAGACAATGGGTGGCACCCCTAGCGTTATTGTATAATAGATTGGCGTGCCAATTGTTTCTGCCAAATCCGCGTGTTATGTTCAGCTATGTGCAATGAGCAATGAGTAAGATGGCATATTCTACCTAAAATCCCAGATTGCTAAAGCTACCCGTAATTCCCAAAGCAGACTAGAAAACCAATCCTGTATCTACATAATAAGCTGCTATGTGGAATAATCTATCCCCAAAATGTGACATGTTGAATAGTTTATCCCATTTACATAACAAGCTGTTATGGGGAATAAGGTATCCCCAAAATATGAACGTGGAGTAGCTTATCCACACTATATCCTAAAAACCAAATACTTGCTATGGGGAATAAGCTATCGTCCAAAATGTGACATGTGGAATAGTTTATCCCCTTTACATAACAAGCTGTTATGGGAATAAGGTATCCCCCAAATGTGACATGTGGAATAGCTTATCCACACTATATCCTAAAAGCCAAATACTTCATAATAAGACAATCTCAGTCATTTAAAATTAAGGAATTATTCTACTTTTTTTGTGGACGTGCCCTCGGGCACGGGATATGCACTAGTTTCATAATGTTGTTTTATGTCATTAAACCATGATAACCCGAACAAGAACGAACAGCCCTCAAGCTGAACAAAGACTGATTCTTTAACAGGAATGCAAAGAAGATAAAGATGCAGCAAGTAATTAATATGATCCATCTCAAGATCTCCATTAGCATCTGCCAGTTATCACTGGTTGACGATTCCTCACATAGGAATTAAAAGAGCTTATCACGACCCTGTCACATCTCCAAGTGAATGCCAAGATGATGAAACATTGTGGTTACCAAAGTCCATAACCACCCAAGAAACCCAGAAAGTTGACAAATGCAACCTCCGGCACAGCCAAACATTTTATCACCGGTCCAAAGAGTTACAAATTGATTTAAATTCAGTTTTGTAGATAACCAAATACTAGACCGTCAAACTAGTTTGTCGATTGTTAAGATCAAGTACCATGCAGACAAACGAAGCTCATTCTGGCGGACCTAGTCAGGCGAATCGCGATTAGCTAACAAACTCACGTGCACTCACAAGAAGATCATCTCGGTCAGCACAAGTACCTAAAGATGTCAATGGTGAGGGTTTGAGGTGGCTGAAGACTGAACAACCCACATTTTTGACTAAAAAAGAATGAAATAAAACACATCCCCATCTTCACTCCTAATACAGGTCCTCCACATCTAATCTCAGGGGAAAGTCAAGAACGCAACACTGTACCATATAGTTTCCTGCTTTTTTATAGAGTACCTGGAATTTAGAGAATGGTTAGACGGAGGAGTTATTCAGAAGGTGGCATCATCTATTACTAAATCTCTTACCTCAAAATCTCGACTGTCACATTAACATGTATTGAGCTTCATGCCAAACTTGTTTTAGTTCGCACCTGATATTCTCCGTGCAGATTTGGTGAGGTGGGGTCACATATGAATTTTAGATCATACCAAATAAATGTTGGTATCGAAGCCCATTCTCTGCAAAACCGCACATCGGGCCAGAAAAGATATTCTATCTCCGTTGCTGACCTTGAACCTGATATTAGCCTTAATGGCTCCCACCTCCCAAGTACTTTGTGCTTTATAGGTAATTGCATAGATTGTTATGTACTTAGTCAGTGGCTGGCAAACTAGGTAACTGTTTCCTTACAGCAAAGCCCAATTTACAGCTAATTTGCCCTGCTAAGTTCTACGACATTTTATCTCACTATAGTTTGCCAAACCTTTTTTGTGAGTGAATTTGATTGTTTAGCTTCTTCTGTGGTGGAGTTCTTAATGTCTGAATTATTTATGTCTATTGATTTTCCAAATTCTTGATGCTCACTTTCGATTGTGAGTCATTTGCTGTTTTAATGCAAAGATATATTATTTTATTCATTTTTAATTTTTAAAACAAGTTTAATAAGGGTACGAGCATTAAGCAGTGCTTCGTGCATAATGTGTATCTGAACTCTGAATATGCTTACTAAAGTGGGAGCAAATGGTTCGGCCATGTGTATCATAGACCCTTTTACGCGCCGATTAAGAGAAGTGCTTTGGTCCAAGTAGATGGTCGTAGACAAGGGAGGGGGAGACCTACACGAACCTGTGTAGAAGCAGTAAGACAAGAGTCAGTCAAATTCAACCCAAATGAGCGGGTGGGAGGTTGCTTGTGAGAGACAGAATGGAGGCATGCAATCCTTGTAGAGGACCCCGTTTAAAGTGGGAAAAAGCTTGTTGAGTTGAACTGTAAGAAGCTTAAGAAATCAGGTCCACGAAATGCTCTCCCACAATTTGGTATAACTGGCTGAGCACCTTTTTGTGTTCACCTATATGTAAAGAAATCATGAATATGTTTTACTTTGTTTTTTTTGCCCATATGATTCTTATGTGGCTAATTAAGCGTCATCCGGTGGGTGTTTATTTTTGTAGAGAAAAAGTCAACCCACTTCCCTATTTCCATATCAGACAAGAGAAAGAGATAGATAACTGTCTCAACTTAGATGACTTGACTCTTTTCCATTTTATAGCTTACTGGTTGCTTTTCTGTGTTGCAGCTAGAGGACCACAGCAGAAAAGAGGGCAACTTAATTCTGTTCCCCCCTGCTGATCGTCAAACTCAGGAGTTCCACTTGCACACAATGATGCAAGATATTGCAGCCTCATTGCTTATGGAGTTCGAGAAATGGGTTCTTCAAGCTGAATCTGGTGGAACTATACTGAAGACACCGCTGGATTCTCAAGCCAGTCTCAGTTCAGAGGAGGTTTATGTTTAGGTGTCCTAAGGATTTGAATCTTGATTTTCATGTAACCTTGTTCAATATTTATCACCGATTGATGTGATGCCATGGATCCTATGTGTCTCTACTTAACAATTAAACTGAAATTTCAGGTAATTAAAGCAAAGAAGCGCAGACTTGGCCGCGTGCAGAAGACTATTGGGGATTATTGTTTATTAGCTGGATCACCTGTCGATGCTAATGCCCACTTCTCTACTTCACTCGAACTTGCAAGGTTGACTGGAGATTATTTCTGGTATGCTGGGGCATTAGAAGGCAGTGTCTGTGCCTTGCTGGTAAGCATACTTTAGATACATAAACATACAGGACTCATTTCTTGGGAATTGCATTGATTTGTCAGTTCTTGGACAATATACCGAGAATGGTGTATGCTGAGCTGCTCAGTCCTTGATTCAGCTGTGGATTTCCGTACAGCTATTTGCTTATTAACATGACTGAAATGTATTATTTATTGAAAGAAACAAAACCTGAAATCTATATTCTATCATTCACGGTACATGCATATGCACGTGAAGTTATTCTATTATTAAACTTTCTTTTGACAAGGTAATTGAAAATTTATAAAAATAAAAAAGGAGGGCTTGTAGAGTAACCGATAGGTCGAACTACATAATCTATACAGCGAAAGTAGAAACTATGGTCTACAAAAACAAACTAAGAAAGTAAGAAACAATGAAGAAATTCCTGCAAATGACCAACATAAGCAGTATGTGGGTCCGCCACTTCAACAGAAACTGCAGAATGAGACTCCTGTAGAAATATCAAACATGTGGACCTCCTAAAAGATCTTAGCAAATTTAACTTTACTTTCCCCTCCTATATAGTTAAAGGTGAAAATAATAAAAGCTTGTGGGATCACCACATTCACTGATCGGGATCCCTAGCGTTTCATGTTTCGGAGCGTTTGATCCAATTCGCAATTCCTGGGGGGTACGAGTGAATTGTGGTAACACAGGTCCAATATATTTTGCCTTCTCGAATACTCACGTGACTGGTGCATGGAATGGCCAGTGATCAAGACTTTGTGGTATACTGTTATACATGTTTAAGCTAATGTGTTATTTTCTAAGTTCTATGTAATTAGTGTGAGCGACTGGAAGTAAATAAGGTTTCACCAAAATCCTTATATAGTGGTATGGGTGATCTGAAACATGCAAACACTGCTGCCAAATGCGGACTAGGAAAAGTAAAACCAGTAGCTTAACAAGAAATAACATTTTACTTGGACCAAAACAAACTTGTGCTGCATCTCTGGTATACTCCATACAAAGTACCCAATTGCTTTTAAGTTCTGATGTTCTGCTGCCGGTAATTTAGATTTGTGCTGTCTGATAGCCGAAACAGCTCCTTTGTATTAATTTGGTTAAGCTATCTGGAAAATGATCAACTTGTATGATTTGCATAGTTCTTTTGTATTTCTTTGACCATCATTTACATAATGCCCGAGTTTGATTCTATGTCATGTTTTTCCAGCTGGATAGGATGGGTCAGATAGATGCAGTTTTGGAGGACGAGGTCAAGTACCGTTACAACAGTGTTATCTTGCACTACAAGAAGTCTTTTATTCAAGATAATGCTCAGAGGTATTATCTCTTCATTGAGTTTTTGTGATTGATTTTTGATATAATAGAGATGCACCTGGTTTTGTGGGATCAAAATTTCTGGAAATGTCACATTTGTATGAATGATAATACCTTCCCTGGATGTGGATAACTTGCTTTCTCTGCTTTTCCACTAGAAAGTTTCTCAGCGAAGCTTTCTGATACTTGTGTCAGCTTGTAAGTAATTCACTAGCTTTGAGACTTCTGAAACAGTAAGAACTGCAAAGTGTGACTCTAGATTCACCTTTTAGTAAGACGTAGTGCTTTACTGTTTAGAGAATTACAAGTCCATAACTATGAAGTGGCTAACATCGATCTCTGCTATTGAATGGGTAATAATCAACTGGAAGGAGCAAGGGACATCGATGGGGAACGAGTAAGGAATGAAATAACAAAATTGAAGAAATGATGATTTGAAGAAGGAATGGAATCACAAGTCCATGATTTTAATTGATTATTATTTATCTTTAGAATTGATTCAAATTTCCTAGACTTGGCCGGATTAGATATTTCCTTTCTATTCTAGACTCTCATCTATAAATAGGCCCTTCTTCTGCCATTTAAGGTAGCCTTGATTGATGAATAAAATTGATATCTTTGTGATTATTGAGAGCCATGAGGCCCACGACTGCTCTTTGTGAATCCCTGAGTGAGTCACTCATAAAGTCCCCTTGTGTCCTGCATCAATTGGAAGCCTAATTAAGGCATCATTGCTTTTGCTCCCTTCACTGCCATACCTATTGTTCTCGGCTTTGCTGCCAGAACCACTGCCACAACATCATTACTGCTGCATTATCTCCCACCCCAAGTAGTCAAGCACCATGAATATTGCCTTTCAGCCTTCACTACCACTGCCACTGCCTCAACGACTGCCAGTTTTTAGCTATGATTATTTGAATAAAACTGAGAGTTTTAATTGAAATTATTTCCGTGAATTTAGTGAGTAGTTGACGTGTTAAATTTGTTCCTTTGGGTCCTGCATCAATTGGCATCAGAGCCAAACTCTGATCCACACTTCCCGCTGCCGCCTCTCTGCCCCCGTCTCCGCCCTCTCTGCCCAAGCACCACTGCCCTGCTGCCACATCTGCTGCCCTGCGGCCACTATCGCTGCCCCGCGCCACTGCCGCTGCCTCGTTGCCACTGCCCACTGGAACTGTCTCTACCTCGCTGCCTCCCCCGCACTGCCGCTCCCTCGCTGCCACCGCAGCCACTGCCGCTGCGTTGTCTCAACTGCCTCGCTGACACTGCCTTAATCATCTCCAGAACCGTCCAACACGAGAACCAAGGACAAAACTCATTCGACATCCGTCATGCAGCCCATTAGTTAATCGTGAAGACATGGTGTATGGTAGAACTCATTCACTATCATTTAATGAGTTTTGGAAGCTTCGTAGACCGCCTAAGTTTAAGTATGGCTATCAAAGCCATGATGAAGAGTTCATGTGTTTTGAACAAGTTAAAGACTGGTATTCCGTACTTCTCAGTTGAAGATGCTTACTATACAAATATCAAGACCCGTGATGTCTTTTTGGATTGGCTTGACGCTATGGAAGACTAATTCAATTGGTATGGCGTGCCTGAAAGCTGAAGAGTCCGTTTTGCAAAGATGGCTCTCATTGGATCAGCATAAAGCGATTTTTGAAAATAGTAGAAGCAAACCTCGAACGTCATGGGGAGGTGCCAATTACTGAGTGGTTTGAGATGATGAATATTTTGAAGCAACTCTCCATGTCCTGTAATGTAAGGGAAGGTCATCATATTGCTTTTTACAACAACCATTTCATGCAAGCGACAATCAGCTCCCAAAGTCAGCCAAACTAACTATCATAAGTCTACATCTCCTAAAAGGTCAACAAAAATGGATTTTCGACCTCAGGGCTATGCATATGATTAGGACTATAGCTATGATGACCGTCCTTCTACAAAAGAAGTCTGTACTTTACTCTTTCGATCAAGAAGGGTGGCACTTAAATGCTACTCGAGAGCCAAGGAGTCGTACCACTCGGTGAAGAGGGTTATGTCCAAGAAGTTCTACCTCCTGAGGAGCCCTTACGGTCACTCGTCAGATGATGAATGTGTGGATGTGGAGGATGATGGAATTGAACAATTGTTGAAAGATAATTCGTACAATGAAGATGCTTTCATCATTGAGAAAGGTAATGCTTGTGACAGTAATTGATCATCGTGCTCCATGACATCTAATTGTCAACTCTCACCACTCATCATCTTCATCTTCAGACTTCACCAACTTCGTCACTCTCCAAAAATGGAGCCTAGTTTCTATCTAAGGTAGCAATTATGTGATATTTAGACCTTCAAGATTCTTCGAAGCCCATCAATTATCCATTGGTGGTAAACCATTCAAGCTACTTATCTTATACCACACGGTATCATGTGTTAACGCTTCTAAGACAGGTGACATGAATTATGCCTTTGATCATCTTGGTTTTTATTTAACCCTACTTCCTCCTACACCTCAAGCTTTCTTAATCCTTATCCAAAAGGGTTACTGATTCCATCGTCCAACTCCTTTGGTTGCTATGAAGAACGTGGCTATGTGAGTGTTAAACATACGTTTCAACTTCAAGCATACCCATCCAAAGAAGACACCATATTTGGCTCCACCTCCTTGTTTTCTGAAGTTCTATCCTCCGCAACACGATGAAGATCCGTATGGGAGTAGTGGAGGAAAGTATCTATATCCATCACGAGATTTTAATTTGGAAGTATCGCGTTTGTTGGATGATGTATCCATATCATTTGTATGACGCCAGATTTCGACTGGACCTCACATATTAATGTGTGAAGCGCCATTGTCACCCCAAGAATCATCCCGAGTCTTTTAGTTATCTGCTGAGAAATTTGGTCCATTGAACTGGCTGTCCAAAGTTTGTAGATCGCCATGGAATCTGCAAGTACTTGGTGCATTGGATGAGTCGCTCAAAGCCTTTTTCAAACTCTATGAAATAGAGTTATTGTAAGCAGGGGAGAAAATGGGACCGAATAAGGAATGAAATAACAAAATTGAAGAAATAATGATTTGAAGAAGTAATGGAATCACTAGTCCTGATGTGAGTTTCTGAGATTTGGTAGGGTTAGATATTTCCTTTCTAGTCTAGACTCTCATCTATCAGTAAGCACTTCTTCCATTGTAAGAGCATCTCCAACCCCATGGGGGGAGGGGGAGAGGGAGGGGGAGGGGGAAAACCGTATAAAAAATACGGTTCAAGTCCAACCCCATGAGGGGAGGGGGATGAGGAGGGGTGCTATGGGGAGAAATTTTGCGTTGGGTGTGGGATGGTTAGGGGGATTTCTCCATGGGCATGCCCCTCCCCCTCCCCCTACATGGGTTTTGGATAGGGGAAAATGGGTTGGAGATGGGTTGTAGTTTGGGGTGATGGGGATGGGGAGGGGGAAAATGGTGGCCCGTGAAGGGAGGGGGAGGGGGAAAATGACATGGGTTGGAGATGCTCTAAGGCAGCTTTATTGATGAATAGAACTGATATCTCTGAGATTATTGAGAGCCATGGCTGCTCTTTGTGAACCCCAGAGTGATTATTAACCGGTGTTGACATGACCAGTTATTTATCAGTGCTGAGATGTGTTCACTTCTGACCACTATGGGTGCCTGTCCACAAAGAGCTCAGAGCTCAGAACCATCAAACTTTAAGGGATGTTAACTTGGTTTGTTAAGCTGTATAAAAGATTCCCAAATTGACTGTATTAGGTTTTTGGCTGCAGCTTGATCTTATACCTTTAGTGATTAAGCATTGATACTAATTCACCAATTCAAGATCTGACTAGTTTGTGACTAGTTTGGGTATGATTAACCTATCATTTAGACATGGATGGTCTAACCGATGTTTTGAGAAATTTGCGTGGTATATTCGTCAAGTTCTGGTATTGGCATTTGCTCATTGTTCTAGACTTCTAGTGATTGATTTATGGTTGCTTGAGTGGCTTGTATATATGGTGCTAATAATTATGAAGGATCATTCACTTGGTGCTTGGATTCCCCCCCCCCCCCCCCCCTCCCATTTTCACCACCAAGTGACACATCATCTCAAAATCATCTAAGAGCATTAACTACCCACATCAATAAAAAAGGGGCTGGGTATTTTTATGACTATTGCTAGTTTAGACCAAGGCTGAGTGATTCTTCATAATCGTGAGCACGGTCACTGCCTTCATGGGGCAGCCAAAGTTAGTATCTCAAGCAGTCGAATATGGATGATTTTATTTTCTTCTTCTAAAGAAGGACCGACTATTACGTTCCAGTCCCATGCCAATTTTTGGTGCAGTTGAGACGAATTCGAGTTAATTAAACAGGGTTGTGCCGATTTTCATACAGCCATAGCAATAACAGTGATATCACAATCCAGAGCCATTTTGAGAAACAAGAAATAAAGTATCTTAGCAAATTCCAAACCTTTAATCTTTGTAGTGGTCTAGTTTTTGATCTGTGATCACTGCAATGATTGCCACACTACTTTTTTTTTTTTTTACAATGATTATTTGATCTCCAGGGATTTGACCTTAATCATTATGAGAGCACAAGGGCTTTTCTTTGCTACAGCTTACTATTCAGGAGACTTAAAATGTTATAGCAATTCTGTTTATGCATATAGGTTTGGTTTAGAAGTCAATTTAAAGTTTAAACTTGTTTGAAAAGATGTCTGAGGGGTCTAGTGACATATATTAGAAAGAGGAATGAGTAAGAGAAAGCGAGGACAGAAAACAGGAATACCGTAAAATGGGTCACAAGAGTTGGTGAAACAGTTCGGATACCACACACTATATAGTAGCTTACTTCGCCCCTGTTAACCATCAACCAGTAGAAATGCTTAATTTCTCTTCTCTTTATCATACTTATGTTCATGTTCTTGTGTTGCTTGTAGAGTATCTCCTTTGAGCTTTGAACTTGAGGCTACATTGAAGTTGGCAAGGTTTCTCTGCAGGTATGCTCATTACACCCATTTTTGTCCATCATTTTAGCTTATATTTCTCCTGATCCAAATTTGTTCCTTTTGACATTTTGTAATGTCCTTAGATTGTTAGATCTATTTGTAAAGTTAGACCATAAAGTATCTTAGCAACTTCCAGACTATTATCTTGAGCTATTAAATTGTATGAAAATGATAATGAAGAAGCTGTGGAAGTTGGTGCTAGAAATTGAACTCCAATGCAATCACACGTTTCTGTAAAATGAATTAAATCTCATTAAAAGATTCATATGATAGATTCAAAGCTTTCTAGGAGGTATTGTAGAGACGGTCCATCAGAAGAGAGGTTACTCCTATGATACTAGTAATTCTGTGATGTAATCATTTAGCACTGCATGGCCTCCCTCCCCAGCCAATTGAACATCCATTATAAAATTAGGAAATGTTTGCTTAACTAATTATTTCAATTCTGTCTCCTGGTATATTAGAATCATACAACTGCTGCTGATATCGTAGTCCATAATTGGGAGATGTGAGAGGTAGAACTTTAACTCAAAGTATCCAATTGTAAAATCTCTTGCCGATATAAAGTATCCCAAGTTAGGGTTCGATGGAAAAATGATAATTTTCAATGATTCTCTGTATATCTTTGCAACACTGAATTATGCAAGAATCTTTTACTGGATTACAGAATGTGGATTTCCATATACATTTTTATCCTTGTGTAAGGAAATATAAAAGTAAGCCGTGAATTTCTCCTTGAAGTTACGTTCTCATGTCCCCTTCTCGTTGGTGTTGATAGACGGGAGATGGCTAAGGAAGTTGGGGAGTTGTTGACTGGTGCTGCAGATGGAGCAAAATCTTTGATTGACGTCAGTGACCGGCTAATATTATATGTTGAGTTAGCTCGTCTTTTTGGAACTCTCGGCTATCATCGGAAAGCTGCTTTTTTCTCTAGGCAAGTAGCTCAGCTGTATTTGCAACAAGAAGATAAGCTGGCTGCTACCAGTGCCATGCAAGTGTTGGCAATGACCACAAAAGCATATCGTGTTCAAAGTAGAGCTTCTTCTGCTAAAAGTTCTCCTCATAATGTGAGTTTTCTTTTCTTAATTATTGTTATGCATGACATGACCTTTTTGATAATTTACCACCAATATTATTTCCATTTGTGGTCACCAAAAATTGGGTTGATTGTTATATGAGAATCCGGATCTTAGGGTTAAATTACTTGCTTGTATTCACGAAGAGTTCCATCATTCTATTGGGTCGTATGAAGACTAGAGGATACCAACCTTAGGGTATTGGTATTCATCCTGTAAACTAGATGAAAACCTGCTTGAACTTGCCCAACCTGATATCCACCTTAGGGGTGTGGGCATACAGGCTCTGGAGTGAATGTCCACCCTGTAAAGAAAATAAAAACTTGCTTGATTGGCGAACCTGATATCCACCATTCCACCTTAGGCGAGTGGACATGCAGGATCGGGGGTTGCAGATCTACGCCTCCCATTGTCATCCACACTGAGTATTTAAAAATAAGAATTTCCTGGGTAATTAGGTATCTCTTCTCATTTGATTTCAAGCCAGATTGGTGCAGTGTCATCCACGTATGGTCTAGAAGACTTCTCTGTTTGAGCGAGGATGGATATCTACCCACACCAAACTGGTATTGTAACGCCCGGAGCCCGGACCCACGAGTCAGGCACGTGACAACCGCCGTATACCCCTAGGAATACAAGGCTAACCTGTAAGCACTAACTAGAAGTACACAATACACCTAAATAGCCAAAATCAACTTATTACACCAAACTTTCTTAAACGGGCAAACTCAACATAAACTATTTGTCCCAAAACAAACCACGAATGTCCAACTCAAAACAGTTCGATCACCTCCAAAATATTTATCTATACTAGAGCATCCAAACATAGCGATGCAAAACAACCAAAAACTTAATAGTAAAAAAACAACAACGAAATAGATGTCTAAACAGCAACTCCGAGCTTGACCACGCCACACCTTCCCGATCACGTCTATTTACATTGTCATCTGAAAAATGTAAATAAGGGGTGAGTCCAAGAACTCAGCAGGTAACCCACAACCTCCCCAGGTGGACCAAGCACACTAAAATAAAATACGTAATATACAAGCTTCAGATAAGAGCTCAAAAGAATTCAAAATAATTAGAGAAGAACGGATTCACAAGTCAGAGTCACATACGGCACAATTCTTATTCAGAAGTATACCCAGTATATCCGACCAAGTTTACATTAGCCTGTGGCAAGGCCCAGAACCACACATAGCCCGGTGGTGGAGGCCAGAAGAAAGCGCTTTCTGATGTTGATGTATAACCCCCGTCAACCGGGTATTACATCATAGTCAGACTGGCATACGGGTTCGTAAAGTTCGAAATTCAGATCCTCATACTTATGTTTCAGATAATTCAAAACAGCACTTGGTCCAATTTGCATACAAAACATAGCTTAATTTAAATATCTAGTTCGAATAATTATTGTTGTTTCGAAATTAGCAATAAAATTAGTTTATAAAAAAACTAGCAAAGTCATAAGTCACTTACCTGTCTCCAAGCCTCAACTAACACTCACAAGCTCGCAAATGATTACAGAATAGCTCCTCAAAATCCTAAAATAACACAACAATAATTTGATCTGACTATTAAAGAGAGATTGACATCTTAGCTTACTAAAATTCTAGCCAGTAGCAACCACCCATAACACAAAGCCTAATGTTCCAAATTACTCCCCAAAAATTCCTGTAGAAAGTCCACACAAGTCTCCCATAAAGTTCCCAAGAGTTCATGGACCAAAATAAAATTCTGCCCAAACTTTACTACAAGGACCCATGTGCAGATTATGCACACTCTGAAACTCATCAGTGAAACCATGAGCTTTAGAGTTCCGAAACAAAATGAATCAATTCATTTGCCTCATCAATCCATGTGCAATTTGAATAGGACAAACACATATCACACACACACACACACGCACACACACACACATAAGATTTCTCAAAATACTCCATGAATCTATGCTTAATCTGAGTTCTTAGAGAATTGGGTTTGAAATTGGACTGAACCAACACTTTTACAAACCGCAAGCACGATGAAGAAAATAGGCGTTCCCAACTCCGCTCAAGAACATCCCCTAAAGTTACTCAATAACTGAGTTGTATATACAAAATAAAACTTACCTCTTTCCTCCACGACTTCGCTTTCACCAATCTCGCAGAATAAACCTCAAGCCGCTGCCCTCTTCTTCTTTTCCCTATTCGTTCTCCTCTACTTCTTCGTCAGTTTTCTCCAATAATTCCCCCTCACGTGCACTAGGTTTCTAGAATTTAATTAGGACAATATTATTACCCTTTAGACCTTAGGCTAAATAACAAATGCTATACCTGCCCCAAATGTTTTCTAAGTAAAGGCCACCTCCTAAAATTCCTGGTTATTTACCAATACCTCCCTTAAAGTACCGTTAATAAATGAAACAAAAGAGCGGATTATTACAGATATCCACAAGTTTTTTTCACTTGCACTAGTAAGTTTTGCAAATAGTTGATCTTAAAATCTGGTTTAGTCAAATATGGTGTGATTAAATTATGATCACTCGGAAATGTGACATATCAGTGATAATTTGCTTTTATCAAAGTTTTCAATGGCAGTCTGCTCAAAAAAAAAAAGTTTCCAATGGCAGACTGCTGTAACCTATGTTACACGGACTCGGGTGCGGGTATCAGATATGATATGGATCCGGAGATCGGATTCGCAAACTTGCTTAAAACTAGGATACGTGGACTCGGCTAAAAAGTATCCAACTTTTGGACACTGGTGCGAGGATATAGTAGAAAAATAATTGTTTATACATATATTTTTAATATGTCATACATGAGAATGCACAAAATCAAGAAATGCAATCTGTTTAAGCAAGTTTTAGTGTATTTAACTTATAAGATAGCTAAACTATAAGGACTATAATTTGTTTAGTGTATTTAATGGCGAGAGATGGCGACCAAGTCTTTGTCGGAATCACATGTCGCTTTAGTCAACGTGTCCGGTGAGATTCAGCCACATCCGCCACACCAGTGTCGGATCGTATCGACACGGGTACGGCGGCGATTTAGAAGAGTCCGGGTAACGAAGGCTGTAACAACTTGTTAGTAGATCTCAGGATCCTAAGGATTCGTTTGGTACCGACTTACATTGAACCTTAAGTCACGTTTGTTTCCCAACTTTTTCTGATTTCTGACTAATAAGTTCTGAACGTACAAGTCCATGGCGCATGACGCTCCCAAAAATCTAGCAAAAGTGAACTTTTTGAGCTTATCTTTCGATTATTAAGTTACCCACCAAACACTTCCATGAGGCGGTCTAAACTCTAAAGATGATACGGGCCTCTTTTTCCTGAACTTTTTTGTCATGATTCTCTTACACAAACTTGTAAGTTCAAAAGTTTACACAAACTTACCCCGATCTTTACCCTTGTCGTATTCTCCTCCTTCTGTTGGATTTTACCTGGCTTCCAGCTAATGTACGGGTCCTGGTAGCAGCGATACATAAGCTAGCCTCGCCTGGGAAAAGGATTCTGAATACTTCTGTTCGACCTTGACACTTTTCTACCTGGTGACCATTATGTTTGACTTAGTCATCACCAAGACAAATGCGCTACTAGGGTACTATACTATGTTTATATATTATGTAAGAACATATGAGAACTGCAATCTTGATCATTTGAAAGCATTAGATGAAGTTGTAGCCTTCACATCAATCCAACATCGAACTGATAAAGTCCATGAGAAACCCTGACGGGTAAAAAGTTTGGTGGCAGTATTAAAGTAAAGAGTTTGCACCTGCTTGAATGGAGTGTTATCCTGCAATGGATCAGAGTAGGTGCTACATTTGGAAGAGAATGACAGTGCCTCATTTTCCACCACTATTAAACCAGTTAAGTGAAGAATAATAGTATGTTTGTCCATTTGTTTGTCTATTGATATGTTATGCTACTAAATGTAATATTTGATGTATTATTAATTATATGTTGCTGTTAAATATGGCTAGCGCATTGGGTCACATCATTTTTCACTGCTAATGTACCAAATTTAGTTTAACTTTGCCATTAGCATCAGAAGTGCTTTAAATACATATATACCTTCCTAATTATCAATCACTCTATTCACCAATCAGAATAAAGATGTTGTTGTAGTAGAGTTTATTATGAGCTATTTATTCAGGACTTAACCTCACAGAGAATACACATAATACTTTCACGTGTGTTTAATCACATCCATTGGAATTATAGCCAAGAATTCTCATGACCTTATCCAAATACAAACAAATCAGCCGTACTCCCTTCTTATTTGTGCTTGGCACAGCTATAGTGCATTCTTCTTCCAACTACCTGAAACCCAAATTCTTATCCCTTTCTCTCCACCACCAACATCAAGACCCTCCCTATCTGGATGTCCTTCATCGCACTACCTTCAGCCTCCATGGATCTTTGAATAAGCTTCTCTTGGGGGTATTTGATGGCTCTGGCGGCGGCCGAGGAGGAATGAAGGCAGGGAAAGGGTGTCCATGATTTTCCGAGTGAAAGAAAAGTGATGAAGTGGGTTCTTTGTGTAATAGGAACATGAAGGGTTAGGATATCTGAACCTTTGTATGAGTGTAGGCTTTACTAATTAAGCGTGATTTCTTTTGGGAGGATTGATCCATCTTAAATTCAAGGTTGTTCGGAATAAAAAAGATTGGTATCCTGTAAAGATGCCGCTGAGTTGCATTTTCAGTAATTGGTCAAAGAGCATGTTTAGTTTGTTTAGAAAGTTAGAGTCTATAAATAAACGGGATTATTATAATTAAGGAAGAAAATTAACAGCTAATTACTATAAAAATTTAAACTAATTATTACAAGAGACATTAGTACAAAACTATTAAGAAGGCATAATTTGAAACGGGGAAATTAAAATGGCATTTTTACCCTTAATCATAAGGTTGAGCTTAATTTGCAACTTCTTTTCCCTTCGTCTTCTTCTGATTTCTCTTCCTTCATGCTCGCAAGAATCCTGGGTATTAATTCTGATCTTTTTAGTGTGCCTCTCAGTTTTCTCTCTGTGTGTGTGTTTAGTTTGATTAGAAAGTTAAAGTCTATAAATAATGGGATTATTATAATTAAGGAAGAAAATTAACAGCTAATTACTATGAAGGCAGAAAATATAAACTAATTATTACAAAAGACATTAGTACAAAACTGTCAAGAAGGCATAATTTGAAACGGGGCATTAAAACGGCATCTATACCCTTAATCATAAGGCTGAGCTTAATTTGCAACTTCTTTTCCCTTTGTCTTCTTCTGATATCTCTTCCTTCATGCACGCAAGAATCCTGGGTATTAATTCTGATCTTTTGAGTGTGGCCTCTCAGTTTTCTGTGCGTGCACGTGTGTGTGTGAACCTGATGAAAGAATGGTACCTAGTCTCCTCCTACAGGAGATGAAACTTTTGAGATTCTGAAACACTTTTAGGTAAGTCGAGAGACTACACTTGCACCTAAAATGAACCACGAAAAATTTGCCCATCCGAACCGCACTGCTTGGAATGGCATGGAGAAGAATTGTCCCATTTGTGAACACATGCAATATGCATGAAGGAAATATATGCACAGAGCTGTAGTTCCGAATATGTGAAGTAGTAAATTATGAAAATGATTTATAAATCACAACACAGGTTCTCTTTTTGTAGATATGATGTGGTCTAGTAATTTTTTTTTTAAGAAATCCTGTTATCAGTACCGGACAATGCGAATCTTTGCATTAAGATGTGATGTGGTCGAGGAGTATGAATAGGGTTAGAACATAATGATATTTGCGAAAGAACCACATTGTCAATACTACTAGATAAACATTCCTAGTACCACTCACCGTGTATGAGGAAGATCAATTAATTGTTTGGTAGATGCAATGACTATATAGTGTAGCAGAGCATTTCATCTGATTTCAAGTACTCAAGTTAGTGACAGGGGGGAAGATTTGAAGTTGACGCAGCAATATATATTTTTTTATAATTGAAGTGAAGTATAAAAAATAACTTTTCAATAGTTATATACTTTTATTAAATAGAGGGTAAAAATGTAATATGCAGTGCCAAATCTAATTAGTTTTTTCTCTCTGCACTATTAATAAATAGGTTTTCATTTTCTGCCTTAACTATAATAATCCCATGAATAATTGGTTTGGAGCCCCTTCAGGAGCTTAAGCATTTTTTTCGACTTCTTTGCAAGTTATTGTCTAGTTTTAGTTGGGTAAATGTCTTCATATGGAATTTTAAAAATCAGGTAAAGGATGGGTCTGCATGAAATCTCGCTCTTAGTCTGAACTCTTTTTCTTCTTTCCCTCTTTGAAGGAAACTGGATCAATTCAAGCTGATAGCGGAAAAATGCATCATCACTCTATAGTATCACTATTCGAATCCCAATGGAGCACATTGCAAATGGTTGTGCTGAGAGAGATACTTTTGTCTGCTGTCCGTGCTGGAGATCCTTTAGCAGCATGGAGTGCTGCAGCACGCCTACTTCGCTCATATTATCCTCTAATAACTCCTGCTGGGCAAAATGGTCTTGCAAATGCTCTTGCAAATTCTGCAGAGAGACTTCCTTCAGGAACTCGATGTGCTGATCCTGCCTTACCTTTCATAAGGTAAATGAAATTGCATGTAACTATGAAATATTTTCGTGTTAATGTCGCATGCCCTCGCTTGACTGAACACGCTTTGGATGCGACATTGATCATGCCTGAAGTACTTATATGATTTATTTGATTCCATGTATATTCATGTAGCTGATCTCGTATATGATTATTAGAACATTCAATTTTGCTCTCCAGCCAACTGTGTTCCTCAAGCATCAAACCCACCAATATCACATACATTGGCAAATGGAGTTTTATTGTTAAACTCGGGAACTATGGGATTAGGTGAGTTGTGCGCAAGGAACATCCGCGGTTATTAGGAAAAGAAGAAAAGAATAGTTTCCTCCAACATCTTCCGCAATACTTCGCACCAACCACCGAGTATTTAGCTGTCATACATCGCTAGTTCGCTACTAATATTTGAGATTAAGTCGTACACCTGCTTGAGTATGCGGGGGCTTCCGCAAGATACACTTTTTGTAGGATGCTTGCTGTTTTTAATGAATCATTTCTTTTCTTCTAAAAAATTTGGGCTTCTGTAGAATGATAACTCCTCTTTTGTGGAATTTAAGCGCTGTAGTTTCCTTGTGTTCCAATGAGGAAGTGCTACAGTGACGGATCAAATTGGAATACTTCCCTTTTTCTCAATATGTTTTCCTAAGGAGTAGTTATCCTGTGTTACAAATTGTGATTCTCGTTATTTCATTTACCATTACTTTCTAACTGTTCGGTTCTAAACTTGTCTTGTACTGCGTACTTCTAGGTTGATCTCTTTCCCTCTCCACCCCTCACAAATGGACATTGTAAAAAGAAATCCAGGAAGAGAGGATTGGTGGGTTGGAGCTGCTCCGACAGGTCCTTTTATTTACACACCATTCAGCAAAGGAGAGCCTAGTAATAGCAGTAAACAAGATTTGGTATGGGTTGTTGGAGAACCAGTCCAAGTGCTGGTGGAATTAGCTAATCCGTGTGGCTTTGATTTGGTGGTGGATAGTATCTATCTGTCTGTACATTCTGGGAACTTTGACGCTATTCCCATTAGTGTAAAGCTTCCACCTAATTCTTCAAAGGTGATCACGTTATCTGGTATTCCAACAAAAGTGGGGCCAGTCACAATTCCTGGGTGCATAGTTCATTGTTTTGGTGTAATTACCGAACACCTTTTCAAGGATGTCGACAACTTGCTCCTTGGGGCAGCACAAGGTCTTGTGCTTTCTGACCCCTTCCGCTGCTGCGGGTCAACAAAGTTGAAAATTGTCTCTGTTCCAAATATTTCTGTCGTTGCACCACTGCCATTGCTTGTTTCACATGTCATAGGTGGTGATGGAGCTGTCATTTTATACGAAGGTGAGATTCGAGATGTGTGGATAAGTCTAGCTAATGCTGGTACAGTTCCAGTTGAGCAGGCACATATATCACTGTCAGGAAAAAATCAAGATTCTGTCTTATCAATTGCTTCTGAAACCTTAAAGGATGCTCTTCCTCTGAAACCTGGGGCAGAAGTTACAGTACAAGTCACCTTAAAGGCGTGGCAGCTTAGTTTGGTGGATGCTGATACTACT
Organism: Linanthus parryae; assembly: GCA_023055425.1. NCBI lineage: Eukaryota > Viridiplantae > Streptophyta > Magnoliopsida > Ericales > Polemoniaceae > Linanthus > Linanthus parryae. The sequence continues at coordinate 134,527,856 of JALGPY010000001.1, forward strand.
AGCAAAAATATATCCGGAAGCACAGGGAGGCAAGCCAAAGATGGAAGTGGTCCAATGTTATTGGTCCACTATGCAGGTTAGATGCTAGCCTAAATCTGGCTTTCATGACTGCTTTGCTCTTATAAATTTATTGTTGTAAATTCCGGCCTCTTATTGGAGTCCCGATTACATACAAAGATTGAAGATTGTATTCTTTGTTCCTCATGTAGGTCAGTTAGGGTGAAAAAATAGTTTTCAAACTTTGAGGGGAGAGCAAGGTTGTTTATCATGTACAAAAGATTACGCTTCAGGTTTTGTGGAAGTGCAGTGAGCGTGCCCTTCGACCATTTTGACCTTTTGTTAGATCTTTTGATTCTTTTCATCTCTGGGGTGGGTTAATAGGGTTGTACATTGGTAGGGTTTTGTTTTTTCTTTGTTGAGGTTATCAGGATTTATCCTCGAGATTCTCTGGGCTGTCCGTGAAATTTTATTATCTATCAGAAACTGGTGTTTGACTGTGAGCGGCCTCAGCACGTAGTCATAAACCTCTGTGACTTGTAATGAAGTAAATGGTCTCTTAATTGAGTAAATATTCAGTACCACAGTGGTACCGTGACATGGTACCACTGGACACTGGTGAATCTAATTGATTCACGAGGCTTAATCAATGCTTGATGATTATCAAATTGCCATGTTTCACATATCACCACATGGAAAGATATACAGTACATGGTTTTTTGTTCTTAACATACCATGTTTATCATGTCACCACATGGTAATGCTATCAAAATTTTTTTATTTAGGGCAATGATCCACTTACCACCCCCAAATTCAAAACCCTTCTATTACCACCTCCAATTTATGATAGTTAGCAATCAACAACTGGGGTAAAGTTTCATCAAAATTCTCTCTCTCTCTCTCTCTCTCTCTCTCTCTCTCCTTAGACCAACCTGGAAGTAGTTAATATGGAATTGACCCTATAAATTATTCGTGGCACCACGTCATTGTTCCACCGTGGTACTGGATATTTACATCTTTTCTTTCAATTTATATGGGCATGTCCTATAAAAGTTGAACTTCATAGATTGCCTCTCGGTCCTCGGATACCGAAAGTTGATATAAGGAAGAGTGAAAAGCGGTATGGACGGAATCTAAGAGCGAATGGTGAGAAATCTTAGTAATGTCAACTTTTCAGTATGAGTAAATTTTTTATGTAGAACACTTGAAGTTTAAGGTGTTTGGTGTGGAATTGTGTATGCAACCTGATCAGGCTTGCTAAAATAAACGAGCTCTCACTTGAATTCCTTTAACATGTCCAAGAATGGTTTACGTTCACGTTGATCAGACTGTTATGTAGGAAGCCTGAAATGAAGATTAAAAAAGTGTGGGAATCGGTATGGATTGGATGGTAGAGGTACTAACATATGCACACTTGGGTTGCCGGTCTGGCCTACAGTGAGCTTCTAGTTGTTCTAGCATAACCAATAGGAAAGTGAATGAATAACAAATTGTTTTAATGTCACCTTGAGAGGATTCCTTTTGCAGGCTATCCAGAGTTTATTGTGTTTGGCATGGATGGATCCTGAAGTTGAAAGATAATGCTTTCTTTGAATTTACAAATAGACGCATTAAGCCAACGAGACTTCTATCTGAAAAAATGTCAGTTTGTTCACCACGTAGTGTTCTATCTCAAAAAATGTTATCTGTTCAAGTGTTCCACCTTTTCACAGATTACCTCATACTCTCCACTTCATTGGTTACCTGTGACAGTTTGTAAGATTCTAAAATAGGTTAATCTAGCCTCAGGAATCTTATTTACTCCAGTCTTGCTGAAGGCACAATGAACAAAGAAGTTGTTGAGTAGTAGTTTGAGGTTCTTTCTTCTGTTTTTGTTTTGTTATCTTGGGCTCTTACTGTTGAATGTTTGTCACTACTTTCTCCAAGTATCTTCTTGCCATTGCCGTGTAATTTTAAGTCTCACCTATGATGCTGTGACAGTTCTTTTCTTATGGATCATTTGTGGTTTTTGCAGTGTCTTTTCTGGGTTCATTACTAAAACTGCAGCCTAATTATGTGCATTAAATTTCTTCAAGGCCTTTTTTTAATCCAATTTTCCTTGAAGCTATATAGCTCTCATTCCTGATGTTTTCTATGTTCCTGTCAGGGCCATCAGAAAATTCTGGAGAACCACATACAAGTGGGCCCTCTGTGCCTCCTGGTAGGCGGTTGATTGTTCCATTTAACACGTGTGTTTTGCAAGGGTTATCTCTTGTGAAGGCTAGTTTGCTCTCAATGGAAATCCCTGCTCATGTTACCAAAAGTTCACCTGAATTAAGTCGTGTGGAAAACGGTTCCTCTAAAGAAGTTACTGGTTCTGATTCTTTTGGTAGGAACGATGCTTTAGTGAAGATTGATCCCTACAGGGGTAGCTGGGGACTGCGCTTTCTTGAACTTGAGTTGTCTAATCCAACCGATGTTGTGTTTGAGATTAGTGTCTCTGTTCAGCTCGATAAGTCTAGTGATGAGTTTAGCTCTTGTACTGACTTGGATGTAGGTGAGTTTGGTTATCCCAAAACAAGAATTGACAGAGATTACACCGCAAGGGTACTAATACCACTGGAGCATTTCAAATTACCTGTCTTAGACAGTTCCTTTTTTATGAAGGATTCCCGGCATGGGCCAACTGCAAATAGAAGTTCCAGCTTCTCGGAGAAGAATGCCAAGGCTGAACTAAATGCTTCTATTAGGAATTTGATTTCAAGGATTAAAGTTAGGTGGCAATCTGGACGTAACAGCTCTGGAGAATTAAATATTAAGGACGCAATTCAGGCAGCCCTTCAGACGTCTGTCATGGATGTCCTTCTACCAGACCCTTTGACATTTGGTTTCAGGCTTGCTGAGAATGATTCTGGCTCTGAAAGTGCAAATAAAGACACTCACTTTGAAGCTCAATCCCCTTCATCTAAAGATAGTGTATTGGCACACGACATGACCCCTATGGAAGTTCTTGTCCGTAATAACACCAAGGAAACAATAAAGATTGGTCTTAGCATTACATGCAGAGATGTGGCAGGAGAGAACTGCATTGAGGGGAATAAGGCAACTGCCTTTTATGCAGGTACAATTAGTTCTGATTTTTGTTTATGTTTAGTATCCAATTCATTTTCTTCCCGTGGTTACATCTTTATGTTCTGCTAACCTATGAAGGACTAATTATCCTTGGGAGACAATAATTACAAAACTTGCCTTGAAATTATCATTTACTACCATTTATCCTGACCTGAAATTTGTAATTAAAATCTGTTCTCTCTAGTGACATTTGACTTGAAAAAAACTCTCGCTACTACAGTTTTGTTAAAGTTCAGTTCTCCATCTTTTAGAAACTGCTATACACTGTGAATGGAAAATTTAAACGCACCGTGTTTAGTTAATATGGAAATCACAATTTCTAATTTTTGTTTTCTAATATATTGTTAGGTGCTCTTAGTGGCGCCACCATGGAGGTTCCTCCCCTTCAGGAAATAAAACATCCTTTCTCGCTGTATTTCCTAGTTCCTGGTGAATACACCTTGTTAGCTGCAGCTGTGATTGATGATGCCAATGACATCCTTAGGGCTCGTGCTAGATCTCATTCATCCGATGAGCCAATTATATGCCGTGGACCTCCATTCCATTTACGAGTGAATGGTACTGCGTGAATTAAGTTATTCCATTCGCACTTACTAGAGACGGCCCATTCAGCCCCCCGAAAGTCATCATTAAGAGCATGGACACAATTATTGCCTGAGACGTGTACTTGAAGTATCATTGCCATTTTTTCTCCAGGCGATGCCAATGCTGTTGGTTCTAAGGAAAATTATGCTGAATTTGAATATCGGACCTAGGTATTGTTCCATAGTTTCTTAATGAGTATATTTCCTTTGGTTATTGTGTTATTTGTTAATTCACTCTTGTAGCTTCTGCCTTGAGCTCAACGATAGTGTTTGTGGAGAAATCCCCGTATAGAAAGATGAGAAGATACTGACCGCTCTATAATTTGATTGAGGTGTGTCTGAGTTTCTTCTGGAAAATTGGACAATAATGCATTTTTTACTTGGAGTGAGACTTGCTATTGATTGTTAATATGTTCACATACTTCATAACGTAGCTTGAAAACTAGCTTGACAAATTTCAGTAGGAAGACTGATGTGGGGTATCTTAGTATTTGTTGTTTGCGAAGTTTCAACAAACAACATATTAACAGATTAGTATTAGGTTTTGACACCAGATACATACCAGGTATTGGACAACCTCATTGTGAAACATTTGTGAGGACCTTATGACAGTAAATCGTTCTCATTCTATCTTTCGTTCATTTTACACGGTGTTTGCTTAGTTCCTGGATTTTGCATTTGCACAGGGGAGTTCAACAAGGGTCGTCAGATTTGATCAAATAACTCAAAGTATAACACCAGGAGATAATGTGAAGTAGAGGATCACACCAAATTATGCGCCATAATCCTCCTATTGTGTTGGGACTCTAATCTTATGTTGGATAGTTTGTTCTGTGTCTGTTTTTTCCCAAGTCAGCCTCACCAGATTCTTAGCCAGATTATGTTTTCCTTGTTGCTGCAGTGATAAAATCTCTGATCCTTTGGTGCTTATCCAGCACTTCTTTGCTCTTCTTTTTCTGGTTAGGCTTCATCCCTTTTCAGGCAACACATTGGTCCCCTCAAAGCTGGGCATGTAGCAGATTTTAGCAAAGGCACGCCAATGTTTCTGTAGCTTTAACATTTTCTGAAGGTTTCTTGGTGCAGAAAAGAGTATGTACTTTTTGCCCACCTTTCTATTCAAACCTCTTTGAAGAGTAGTTTCTTGTTTCAATTTGAGAAATCTCGTAACCCTCGAGTACCTTGCGATGAGCATAAGTAATGCAGCATTTTGCATTTGGGTTTGCACTTCGATAGCTAGGTTTCAACCCGCTGTGTGCAATTAGTCTTGGATTGCCATGTGCTTCTCGTAAGAACCAGAACTAGAGTTTTATATTTTGGTCTCCTAGTAGTAATCCCCATGGAAGTTTCTTTATTGCTGGAGAGTGATGACACTGAACAATTTCAATATAACTTCTTCAATCTGCTAGTCTTCTCTCATCTATCCCCGGCTTCCAACTCACCCTCCACTCACTCTTGTCTCTTGTAAACGTTGTAATCCCTTTATGTCTCTGCTCGTATAGCCATATCAACATGGCTTTCCATTCTCACTAAAGATTACTGCACTGAAATTAGCCTAGTAACATTCGTTCTGTTTAGGGACGACAAAATTAGGCGGAACTTGCACGGGTATAGTTTCTGTAGATGTTCTTTGACCTCGACTTTGGCATGTCTAAGAACCGTCTGTGTGAACCATGATCTTAGTTGGGGCTTGAGTTTGCCGCCAACCCTAGCGCCACCACCAACTATGCAGAATTGTTTGAAGTTTTACCACCTCTAGGCCAAAGGTGGTCCGATTTTACCACCCCGTGGGGTTACATGAAGCATCAACATCGAGGTGCTTTTTGGTGGTACAACTATGTTTATGTGTGTGTAAATGTGACGGTGTCCTTGTGTTGTATTTTTTGGTTGTACAACTATGGGTGTGTGTGAATCTGGCAGTGTCCTTCAACCGACACCAGAGAGACTAATCTTTCAAAGGCGTTGAGATCACCGATGTTTTTTGGTAGGTGGTGCTTGTGCAATCATGGACCGAGTTGCACAATAAGAAGAATCACTCCCCAATGTGAAGTCTCCATCAGGAGTCGAATACACGTCTTCCTTTGAGGTCAAAAACCGCTTATCACGTTGCCCAATTATCTAGCGTATCAAAGAGGTGTTTTCTTCTCGCAACAAACTTTTTTTTACTCTAGCACAAGAGTTCAGTCCTTAAAACCTTACGACTATATCATTTTCCAGTTGTTCCAAACCTTGTTGATTTCTGTATCAGAGTTCGCTGCACTCCCTAAAGTCAGGAGGCAGAGGGGCATGAACTAAGCAATAATACTTGTACTAGTAGCTGTGGTATACATGTACTACTACTATTATATGGTTTGACATCTCATTGAGATAGTTTTATCTATTTTATCTATATCCCTATCTGTAATGAAGGAAGGAAAGAGGCAGTGAAAGAAAACATCATTGTACCACAAAAGAAACACGACACCACCACCATCAAAGTTACTTGCACAGACACAACAAGAACATCAACAACAGTCAATCTCCCTGTCTTTCTCCTCACCTATCATGTCACCCTAAATAGGCCAATGGGGGAGTGGGTAATGGCAGTTGGTACCAGTCTGTCCCTACTCTTTCTTCCCATGGCGGCTCGGCGCGGGGATTAAGGGTAGGGACAGAATAGACGAAAATACCCCTGCCTTTACAATAATTACCTCAGGTATCAAACAACACAGCCACCAACAACCACCCACCACCCACCATCCACACCACCCAATGCCTCCAACACAGTTTCAGAAAAACACATAGCCTTCCTTCACTCCCTCATCAATCTTTACATAACATCAGGTCCAAATTGATACTTTGTTGGTACTCAATTTTTTACAGATCCAAATGGTAGATAACAAAACAGATGAGAAGAAGATGGGGGAGAAAACAGAGGAGGATAAAGGAAGAAGAAAACAGATCTCGTCGTCTTCACCACCGAAAGAGAAGAGGCAAACAAGTAAACAACCCAGTAGCCCCTTTCTGCGAAAAAAAGAAGAAAAAGAAGTTGAAGAAGAAGAAGATGAAACAGATCGAGAGAGAGAGAGGGAGAGAAACTGACCTGGGTCGCCGCCGTCGCTAGGTTCGTCGGTCTTCCAATGCCACCACCATCGACAGCGACCACTGCGTCCTGCTACCGGCGTAGATCGAAGCGGCGTCCTCTCTTCCATAGATCGAAGCCGGCGTCCCAGCCTTCCACCGCCATCGGAGTCAAAATCTTCGAACACTTCACCGCCGGCTATCTTTTTCTGCGGAAGAAGAACAACAACAACACAGATCAGAGAGAGATAGAGAGAGAGAGAGGTGAACTGAAAGAGAGAGAGAGAGAGAGAGCACAGATCCGTACCTGGTCGCCGTTGCCGTCGCTGTCTCCGTCACCGCTGCCGTCTCCGTCTCCGTCGCCGCCGCCACCACCGTGTTCTCCGAGAGGCCACCAAGACCTGGTCCTTCCAGCTACCTCTCTCTCTCTAACCCCTCCCTTTCTCAGTCTGTTGTGTGGTGGAGGAAGAGAATGTGAGGATGAGAGCAGATAAGGTTGGTGGCAAATGGATGGGGTTGGGTGAATGAGTAAAGTAGGTGGGTATTATTTGGGAGGGTAATTAGGTCATTTTAAGTGTTTAAGGTTACCCTAAAAGGAAATGGGAAGAAAGAGCAGGGACGTCCCAAAATGGAAATTGGGAAGAAAGAGCAGGGACGGAGTGGTACTCTGTTTGCTTCTTGTAGTGGTTCACTGTTTTGCAACTTCTCTGGCGCTCTTTAAGGAGCCTCTATTATTGTCTTCCTTCTCCCAGCCCTCATGCATCATTTCCTGCGCTGCTGAGCTCAAAGAGTTAGTGACGTAGTGCTTTGCAGAAACTCTACAGTTACAAGAATTACACAAAACTTATGGTTTTTGTGTTCACCAAGGGTAGGTTAGTAAAAAATTAGCATATGTTAGAAATGAGACCAGCTAGCTACTACATGTAGGTCAATAATTATCCAAAGGTTGTTTGAGTGACCCCCAACACACATATTTCTCCATTCCCTTGGGTAAACTTGTGTTGTCCCACCCCATATAGAGAGACTGTGTGTCAAAAGAGACCCAAGAGTGGCTTGTTGAGTTGTTCATGGAATAGACTTTTCTCATAAGTGCTTTTGTGGTCCAGTCCATGAGGAAGGCCTAAATTTTAGGGAAAGGGAGAACACTAGAAACAATTGGATGGAAAGTGTGGGCTATTAATGTACACCATTTGATGGAATCACTAGTCACTGCACAATTCTTATCCACAATAACAAGGTCCCCTCCTCCCGAAAATATCCATTTCATAAACATGCACAAAATTATACGATCGTTGTCGTTACTTATACAGAACGCTGATAAATGATAAAATTGCTGGTTAAGTATTTATTAGAGCCTCTAACTATGTGTACAAGTATCTAAAACATAGTGTTTTGACAATAACTTCCTCATACTTGTGTGGAAAAGAGAGTTTAGAGCAAAAGTAGCAGCATTCGTACTCGAAGAGCTTTCTATTATGCTTATGCATAAAACAAGAAAGTGTGTGTCCCTATTATGGAGTTGTGAGCATCTAACTGAAGCAACTTTCCCTAAATTCTACCCAATAATTGTCCTGAAATGACTCTAATTCCTCAGCAAATGCGTTATGAAAGGCATATATTTTATCAGGTCAGTACAAAACTAAGGTCATAAATCAAAAACATAATGATTCGTCATATTTAGATTAAGTATCGATCACATCAGTCGTGGGGATAATCAATCGAACCTTTATCACGCGTGATCGATGAAGTTAGATCACGAATAATAATTTAGTTGCGGGTACAAAAGCAATGAAGTTTTTGATTCTTACTATTTGTTGGTACTTGTACTACTCTTTCTAAGGTGGAGAAAAATTCCAACTTTTGTCATTGTTTGACTTGGAACATAGGAATGGTTTGATCATGTATGAAAGGAGAGTTTGAAATTTTTCCGCATTTTATTTTAGCCATGAAACTCAACAATTATGTAAATATGAATCAAAACCATTCATGGTAGATGAGTCAAATTCAAAGACTTGAAAGGCCATGAAAATAGATATATATGCATTTATTAAAGAGGTCGAGTCATCTACTAAAATGTGATGCCAATAAGACCAACTCCAACGGTGGTGTTGGGGAAGCCGTTTGGGTTGATTAGCACCTCCAACAGGGAGGTGGCGGTGGTGAGGAAGCCGCTTAATCCGCGGGGGCGGGGGCGGGGGCGGGGGCGGCGAGCACGCGGGCGAGACGTGAGTGGGCCTGCAATCTCGCCTCCCTCTCTCCTGTTCGAATGGTTTTCTGTTTTTTTTTTTTTTTTTTTTTTCGATTTTGTTAATACGGGATATGGGATATGGGATATGGGGGAGAAAAATTAGGAGAAATTGGTGGGATTTGAATGTTGAGGTGATAATCCGCCAGATACATGATCTATTTTCTGGTTTGGAAATTTCAAAAAATTAGGATAAGTTAGTTAGATTTATTTTTATTTCTTTATTTGTTATATTTGAAGTGGGAATGATGAGAAAAGTTAGCAAAAAATTGTGGAGATATTAAACTACCAGATCATATATATCTTTGTTCAATTTGTTTTCAAAATAATTTAATTACTTTGACTTTTTATTGTTATTACATATTTATACATAAATATAATTTAGGATTCATACAAAAATATAATTTAGGAAATGTTTTTTTAAGGGTAGGGAGTATTTTTTTTATTCGTTAACTTTCTTTTCTTTTTTTTCTTGTTTGTTTTGTTGATAAGATTTTTGTGTTAATAATAATCTACTAGTAATTCATTTAAAAATTAAAGAATTCAATATGTTTAAAAATTAATATGTTTTTTAAAAATATCATATTAAAAAATAATTTTAATTATTGCGAGTTAATATTTTTTTTTTGAGATAGCGAGTTAATAATTATATATTAATAACATAATATAACTAACTAATGAATTATAAATAAATAAATAAATAAATTATGTTAAAAAATTATTAAAACCAAAGACATTTAATTTAAATTTGACGTTGAAATTGCTACACACATTAAAACAACAAGGATAACGAAGTACAATTATTATTAAAACCAAAGACCGTTGTGACATTTCGCTTTTAGTTTATTATGTTCTTGAGTATTTTGGTGTGCTATTTCTTTGAATGGTTGTTCATGTATTTTAATTTTGTAATCAATTATTATGTGTGCAAGAATTATGTCAAGTTTTTTTTTTTTTAATTATTATTGGTTGTTACAAAAAAAACTCATTTTTAAAATTAATATGCTTTTTAATTATAATAATAAAATAATTTTTATTATTACAAATTAATAATTATATATTAATAACCAAATATTAATAATTAATGAATTATAAAAAATATAAAGTAATAATGTAATTGAAGAAGTTGAATAAAATAATAATTGATGTTAGGTGGAGGGGGTGGGGGAGACCTCCACTGTTGGAGGGTAAATGGCAGTATTGTGAATATTAAGAAGTTAAACAGTGGGGTCAGGGGGTGGGGGAGACCTCCACCATTGGAGTTGGTCTAAGAGAGAATATTCATAGATTAATCTGAAGAAAATTTACATGCCAGAGAGTCAGCTCAACATATCTCATCAAACTTGTGAATCAATCCTATCATATGATCATTCAAATGCTTTAGGTATTCCATGTGGCAGATAATTCAATTCGATTGATTCAAGAAAGAGGGGAAGGAAGAGAGGTCAATTTGGATTTCTTTTCAAGGTTAAAAGACACTTTCACCCCTCTAGTTTCATTGAAATACACTTTCACCCCCTTTGGTTTCAATAAGAATATTTTCACCCTTTTAGTGTGCCGAACTTCAAAAAATTACACCCCATATTGTTACAATGTTAGAGCATTTTCAACAGGTTATATCAAATTTTACACCAAGTCCTATATTTGGTGTAAAAAATGATTTGGCCTCCCACAATTGACCTTCAAAACACCATCTCACAATTTTTGGTGGACAAATAGCATTTTTGGTCTCCCACATAATTCACCAATTGTTACACCATATCATCAAATTTGGATAATGGTGTTTCTGGTCTCCCACAAAAAATGATCAAATTTATCACCAAATCATGAATTTCATAACTATCAAAATAAAAAGAAAAATTATGTTATTACCGAAATAATATTACACAAAATTATAAAATGATTAAATTGTAATTGTTCATACAATCTTGAAAAATACTTCAAAACTACGTAATAAAATGAAATCGTGTGCAAATTTATTGGAATAAAAAGACTTCAATAACAATTCAAAAATGTATTTATAATGAAATTGGTCACCTAAAAATAGTTTTAACACTAATTATTTGAAATATGAAATTATGTCTCATTATACATAAAAGTAAACTAAAAACGCCCTAAACACTAATTAAGAATTTGGTGTAGATTACACCAAATCCTATTTTTGTAATCAAACCTGATGGTAAAAATAGAATTTGGTGATATAGGATAAGATTTGAGGGTATCGTGAGAAATGCACTTCAACGGTTCATAAAAGCTACACCAAATATAGAATTTGTTATTTGTCGTTTTTTTGTCAACGACTGTGGGAGGCCTACACGAAAATCGTAATTTTTTTTATGATTTGGTGATTTGCTGTGGGAGACCGAAAATACCAAATATTATCATCAAACATAGAATTTGGTGTACTATGAAAGATGCTCTTAGTCTGGATTGAGAACTGTCAATACAATTTATTTTTGGGATAAATTTACCCTTACATTATGAAACTGTAGGCATTACCCAATGGTATAATAGACATTTTGTATGATACGGGGTCAAAATGATATCTAAATTTATTTTCAGTGACAGACTCACCTCCCAGACTTGGGGCTCACAATCAGAGAATGTAAATTACTTAAAATTCGACCAATTGAAGGGGTGAAAGTGTCTCTTTCAAAATTAGAGGGGTGAAAGTGTCCTTCAATGAAACTAGAGGTGGTGAAACTGCCTTTTACCCTTTTTTCAATGCATATCTGTCATTGGACGCTTCGAACATAATATTACAGTGTTGATTCAACCAACAATTTTACTCTCTGTTCCTAAATTGTTTTTTACTCTGTTGAGATTGCTGTCACATTTGGATTATAACATCATGATTCATGAGGCGATAAATGAAACTGTAATATACGTTTCGAACATCCTAATATGAAACCTAAACTATAAATGTAAGTTTGACTATCACTGCACATTTTTTCTATTGAGCTTATGAGATATTCAAATTTCAAATGTGTGCATCCTTAGAAGAGTGTAACCAAAATGGTAAGGTATCTGCTAATATTAATCGTGACAATTTCATTTGATGCTGATTAGATAATTGGTGACAGGAAGTACGAGAATGTAACTCTAACGGATAAATTTTATTACACAAATTATGAATGGCAAGCACAATGTAGCCTTTGTCGGATGTGTCGCATTAGCCAAAAAGGTAGAGACAGCTGCAAATCTAATAAACGACTTTTCCCACCATATGTACTAATTTATTTAGCTAGATCATATGAAATCTTTGTATCTTCCAATAAACCTCTAGGTCCCACTTATAAAACTAAGATTAATATTTTCATTTACACCAAACAGACAAGGCTATTATTATTATTATTATTATTATTATTATTATTATTATTATTATTATTATTATTATTATTATTATTATTATTATTATTATTATTATTATTATATACATGAATTGTTTTTTCTTCAATTCTTTATTTTATTTTTAAAGCAATCGGATTGCATTGAATTTGTACAATAATAATAATGTAATCGGGCAATGTTGTCACCTAAAGAGAAATCAACGCGTTAGATTTGGATATGATAGCACTAATTATAGTTTAATTTATGTGTTAAGTGTTGTCATTAGCCATGTCAACACTCTATCACGAGTCACCTAATTCGTTGTTTATTTAAAATAGTTAGTCTTATGATAATGTTAATTATGGCTTAATTGTTGCTAGCTACCTGTAGTACAATTGATACTACTCCTATATGTTAACACATGAGAAGGTCTAGACTTGTTTTAATGCCTTACGCAATTAGTGTGGTCCTGGAAAGGTTGAACTTATCTAGTGCGGCGCTATCATATGCTGTAAGTAAGCGACGAGCTAAGCCACGCTAAGTATCATCTTTCTTTTTCAACAAATCGTTTGCAATGGAGCGTCCACTTACAGGTATGATAACGTCACACTATTTATTGTGTTTATGGGAGATATGGAAAATTCAAGTTGGAGGATTAGAGCAATGAACCCAAATAAATTGCTGTAGTGAAATTGGATTTAGATGTACTATAGAATAAAAATAAAAATGTCAAAGATAATAATAATAATAATAATAATAATAATAATAATAATAATAATAATAATAATAATAATAATAATAATAATAATAATAATAAACGCCTTGTTTGTAAATCATACTACCTCCGCTCTCTCTCTGAATCTTCATCTTTTGACTTTTTCTTCCGTAGTCGGGTCACTTTGACCTGGTGATTTAGATATTCAAACGATGCAACTTCTTGATAATTTTTTAATGGTGTTGTAGAGTGAATATTACTCTACAACATCGTGCAGAGATTATAAGTTTTTGTATTGTTTTATTAATCAAATCTCCGAATTAAAGTGATTCAGTAAAAAGTGATAAATTGAAAATGATAAATATTCAGATAGAACAGAACATGTAATTGATTTAGAGGTGATCCACTATAGCAATAAACATTACATTTCTGCTCAAAAGAATAAAAATACACACTGATGGTAGTTTGCTCCCGTAGCAGAAGAGTAACACTTGAGCTTAGGTTGATGGCAGGACAGTGCCGTGAGGACGATGGCAGATCACCCCAGTTGGTTGAGAGGAGGGGACCATGCTCCTCCTTGTACTTCTCTTGCTTGTATTTTTCTTTTCTTTTTCTTTTTCTTTTTTGTGGAGAAACTTTTCTAATGTTATTCAATGCTATTAGAGCAAACTCATCCACCTTCAGAGAAAATTTATTTGCTCTAGTATGTAATTATATTTTAATTCACATACAGCACAAGAGGCATATAGTTAAAAAAGAATAAACGTCATTTGAAATGTAACTAAGCTGATCTTATACCAATGCAACATTGAGTCTTTACACAGTCTTGGGTTTGGTGCACTCGGTTATCCTTGATATAACATCTCTTCACTTTGACAGGTAAGTTCGACTAGGACAAGTAGCTGTGGGAGGAACTTTTTAGACCGTGAAGGTCGTTGTATTGGTGCATTAGCTTGTAGCTTTCAGTCATATTTCTACGGATGAGGCGTTGCCCTTCTAGCTTGACTAACCTGTTGACACACATATTTGAGCAGTGTATACCCTAGTGCATGATCAAAGTAGTAAAGTGTAAGTATTTAAATTCGAATTATCGTTCCCACGAGGGCAAGCTGTACAGTTTAACTAAAAAATAATCTAAAGTATTTAGGTAACCATGAGGAGAAACTGTGATTGATTAAGTGATTCCAACTAAACCTGGAAGTAATAATGAAAATAGTTGTTTTTGTTTTTTGGTTTATAGTCGCGGTGATGTAACAAATGTCATAAAATAACTAGATTTTCTACGGGCCCCCTAGGGCTTAAACAATTCCGATCATTCTTCTAACAACACTAAGCATGGTTTCTATCTATACCACGTCAATTAACTAGTGTGAATCCCTATCGGTAACGCACACAATTAAGTTTCGGTTAACATCGAGCATCTCGGTCAACTGCAACCTAACGATTCCATTCTAGCTCGTCCTACAACTCTCCAATATACCATGTATTTCGTTCCAACGGTATGGGTGAAGCCATACTTGTAATATCCAGTCCCACATCGAGATATTGTGGATTTGATGAATATATGATTGGGGGATTGTGATATTATATCCCACACCAGAAATTTGTGAGTTTGACATCTGGTATATGGTAAACCTTGTGGATTACTACTAGTACCTTCAAAGCTTAAGCATTTTTATCCGGTGGTACGGGTAAAGAAGTTGTTGGGACAGTAATCCACGGGTGTTACAATACTAACAATCGATTCAACGTTTTCAGCTAATTCTAGCGAGTCACCTCTCGGTTCTTCCCGATCAAGACAGAATATCTTGCCTCTTTAGTGGTCGGGTTAACGGCTCTCGCTTACCAACCTAGCAAACTAGCTTTTTCGGATGATCAATCCACTAACATAAAATATAGCTAAGACATGACAAATTAGATAAAAATTGCATACTAGATTAAGATAAACTAGATCATGAAGTTACAAGTTTAATCATGTCCTAGGTTCACCATGGAACCTAAGAAAAAAAGATTTATCTATTGAAAGTCGTACTGAGATACAAGTTTTTCATAAGTAGGAGTGCGAGACTAGAAAGTAGAATGATCAAACGCGTAAAAGCTCCACAGTTTTGATGAACCCCAACTCCAAGAATGCTCCAAACTGCTCCTCCATGATGAATTAACTCCAAAAAAATTGTTTCTCCGCTCCATAGGCCGTGTTTATCAGAACACACGTTTCCTTGCTGACCAAACCTCCTAAATTACATTATGGCCCCTTTAATTTGCTGTTGTATGACTTTTTGATCGTGCGATTTGGGTATTCTAATCGTGCGATAAGAACATTTGATTCACATCCTTAATTTCTCTGATTGTGCGACCAGGCTCCTCCTGATAGTGCGATCAACTCTGATGTTGTGCATTCTTCACTTGCAGCGTTGGCGTTGACAGTAGGGTTCACCCCATACTGCATTCCCTAACCACTCAGCATCAAATCAGTCTGGATAACTTAATTGGTTACTGTAGATAGTGCTTTCTGGACAGGCATATCTTAGCCACGTGGCGACCATCCAGCACACCATAATGTGCTCCACACACACTGGATCACCAGCCGCGCTGATCCACGGGGGGGTTGCGAGACAGGGCCCTCGCATACCACCTCACGGGACTTGTAGGGACTTAGTGGTTTGGAGGCTAGAGTAAGTCCTGTCGCGCGCGAGCGACAACCAAGCCCGCGCGCGACCCCTAGTAACTGCTTTTGAGAGATTTATGCACGAGCTTCATAGACCCGGTCAAACCCGGTCAACCTTGTAACGGTTCCGGTATACGCGGACAACGTGCTGTAACGGTCCCTATATACGCGGACGAACGTGCCGTTGTGGTTAAGCTAATTAAGCCGCCATTGATGGGCGCATTAACCACACTACAACGGTCACCTTCTCTGTTATATATAGGTCGTTAACCCTTCCATACAAGGGAGGAACCACCCGAGATACGCGAAAGCTCTGTCAAAATCTTGTCTCTCTCTCTCTCTCTCATGCAGTACTATTGCCTTACTCTCTCCCTACACACAACCCAACACTTCCTGTGTTATTTCTATCCTCTGCCCTTGGTGTATATTGAATTCTCTCTGCAGGATTCTCTCGTACACATTTTGGTGAACCCGACGTGAACTTACCATTGCAAGAAACCATGTCTCATGAAGATGATGTCAGTAACAGATCGCCTTCCACGGAGACCACCTCGGGAGAGGAGGCCCGCCGTACTCCTACAGCCGCCGGTGAAGCTCCGACGATAGAGGCCTTGGACGCCACCATTCAGAACCAGGCGAAGGCCCTCAAAGCTCAATCTGCGCAGCTGGAACGGATAATGGCTATATTGGGGACTCTTGCCCCGAATCCTGCGCCGACCACCGTCGTCTCTCAGGGAGGAGGAACTTCCACCACTCAAGGATTGGGAGCATCAACCACACCACCTAATCCTAACCTTCAAACTCCGCCGGCAACGGCGCAGGGACAAACATCTCAAATGCCTCTTACCACTCATGTGCCTCAACCGCCAATCCTGGCAGCCAATCCGCCCTCACAATATCCTTTGCCTCCTCCACCGGCGGCGTGGGGCAATGCGAATCAACAGTACGTTCCCAGCTCTTCTGCAGTATATGCGTCGCCGCCAACTGCCACAACTCCTCCTCCTGCTGCTGGGGGAAATGCGCCAGAGTGTATGAAGTCGCTGCAGCGGCGCATAGAAACCATCCTAGCTAATCAACCGTTCGCGGACACCATCATCCCGAAGCTTGACAACGATCCACCTATCCCACGCGAGATCTACCTCATGCCTAACCCTACTGGGTATAAGGCTCCTAAATGGGACAAGTTCGAAGATGTCAATGGAAACACCCACGAGCATGTCATGCGCTTCATCGATGTGATGGGGCCATACGGGGCTGATCCTAAGCTGCTGATGCGCGAGTTCCCTAAATCCCTGGGGAACGTGGCCTACAAGTGGTACAGGACACTGGAGGCTGGATCCGTGAGGACCTGGGACGATATGGTCCAGAAGTTTTATACCAAATTCTTCCAGATGGAAGAAAAGGTGACAATGATTCATCTTTCGCGGATGTACCAGAAGCGCGAGGAGGATGGAGTGACGTTCATCAAGAAGTTCAGGGCCAAGTCCTTGGAATTCAAAGATGTGATACTCGAGAGCAGACTCGTGGAAGTATGCCTACAGTGCATGCGAGACGAGTACAAAGGTATGCTTATCAACCTGCAAACTCCTACATTTTCGAAGCTGGTCGAATGCACAAAGAACATAGAGCCTATAGTAGATAGGCAGAAAAAGAGGCGCGCATCTGAGAGATCCCCAAGCGGGACTACCTTTAAAATTGGGAGGTTCAGCTATAAGAGAGGACGTGAAGCCGAGGTGAATATGGTTTCACCCCAAAAGCAGCCGAAGGTCGCAAACTTCGATGCACCACCTCTGCCATGTTCGGTAGAGGAAGCGAGTGATTTATGCAGACAATGGCGTAAAGACGGAATCTTGCTGCCACTTGAAAGGACACCCTCCAAGGAGATGGCGGGGGACCCGAAGTGGTGCGAATGCCACGGAAAGGTCATGCATCCCACGGCTGACTGTAAGAAGCTCAGAATCATGGTAAGCCAAAAGATGAAAAACGGCGAGCTGATTGTCAGCGACCAGAGGAAGGATGTGCGAAACAATCCACTACCAGCCCACGCGGAGCAAGAACCGAAGGGCAAAGAAGTTTCCATGATCTCGATTATGGACCTTGAAGAGGTTGCATAGGATGGTACCCATCATTGCTGAGATCCACAACGACGAGGACTACAACATAGACACGGAGGACGAACGTGCTGATCGGATGAAAGGGTCGCACGGGTTCAGCAGGTTCTTCGATGAAATGAACTTCTCGGAGAAATGTCGGAAGGAAATTACAAAAGCGATCCTGAGGATAGCGGAAGATTACGAGGAAGATATCGTGATCTCCAACGGGAAGGTTTTTAGGGCATCTCGCTCTACAGAAAAGGTCATAACCTTCTCCGCAAGTGACAAGAAGACTGATGCGAGCCACCAGAAGCCTCTGTATGTGACGGCAGTCATCAATGGTGTGGATTTCAAAAGAGCGTTTGTTGACGGAGGAGCAGCAGTCAACATTGTCTCGCTCAACACTCTGAAGTTAGCAGGAATCCCGGAGCAGAAGATTGTCAGGCGTCCATCCCCGCTGATGGGATTCGGAAGTGACTCCCGAATGACGATAGGATGGATCCGTCTGGGTCTCCAGATCGGTAAAATCAGATGTTCAGCCAAGTTCTATGTCATAGATGCGAACACTACGTATCACATGATTATAGGCCGGGCCTGGATTCATCGCTTCGATGCCGTCCCTTCAACAGCTCACCAAGTGATGAAAGCTATTTGGAATGACAGAATAGTAGAGATACCGGCTTCGATAAATCCTTTCAACCTGGATGAAGCGCATCTTAGTGAGGCGGTATGGTTCACTGAGATGGCAGATGAGCAAACGCCGGGGCCGTTCAATCCCACTCCTTTACCTCGATGGGAGGACATCAAAGATCAGTCACCCGCAGGAGTGATGGTGACAAGAGAGGAGGCCAAGGAAAAGCCGTCTATGCGAGAAGAGGCACCGCGAATTGCCTACCAAATAAAGAATGTTTACACCCTGAAAAGGATAGCAAAGCATGATCCCGAGGGCAAAGAGATAGAAAGCTTCTACACTAACGGGAAGAAATGCTATCGCATATGAAGGTGCGCGGGGATACCCCCACGCGAGCATGGGGATATCCCTGAGCAAATCAACCAAATCGAGCAGGTCATGGAAATAGACAAACCAACGACAGGTGTTTTAGAGGAAAAACTCAAACAAGCACCCGAATGCATGGAGGACAAACCCAAACCACAAAAGCAGGAACTGAAGGAGGTATTCCTAAGCCCAAGCGAAGGAAAGAAAAGGCCAGTCTTTCTGAGTGCAGACCTCACAAGAGAGGAAGAGGAAAGATTATTGCAGCTTCTGATCGAGTATAAGGACGTATTCGCATGGGAGTACGATGAGATGCCCGGTCTGGATACGAGCATCACCATGCACCGGTTAGATGTAATTCCCGGATCCAAACCAATAAAGCAGAACACAAGAAGTTTTAGGCCGGAGCTCAATGTGAAGATCAAGCAAGAAATTGTCAAACTCCTGGATGCCAAATTCATCGAGCCAAATCACTATCCTACATGGTTGGCCAACATCGTGCCTATAGTGAAGAAGAATGGGTAACTTCGCATTTGTGTGGACTTCCGAGACCTTAATCGTTTCTGTCCCAAAGATGATTTTCCGCTTCCCAACATCGATTTACTTATCGATTCGACTGCGGGTCATCGCATGTTCAGCTTCATGAACGGCTTTAGTGGGTACAACCAGATCAAGATGGACCCCGAAGATGCACAGAAAACCGCATTCATCACTCCGGTGGGAGTCTTCAATTACACAGTTATGCCTTTTGGCCTCAAGAACGCAGGCGCAACTTATCAGCGAGCTATGATGGCCATGTTCCACGATATGATGCACAAAAAAGTAGAATTCTATGTTGACGACTTGGTTGTCAAGTCCAAAGAAGAGTCAGACCACCTGGGGGATTTGCGGAAAGTATTCAACAGATGCAGAAGCTTTCAATTAAAGATGAATCCCATGAAATGCGCATTCGGAGTAACATCGGGGAAATTCTTGGGATGTGTGGTACATCGTCAAGGAATAGAGCCTGATCCTGCGAAATTATCGGCCATCACTAGCATGAAGGAGCCGCACAACCAAAGTGCTTTGAAGACCTTCTTGGGAAAGCTATCCTACCTGCGAAGGTTCATCCCGGCGATCGCCGAAATCACCTTCTGTTTCAGCGATCTTCTCAAGAAGGATGCTGTATATAGCTGGACTACGGAGCACGAAGCTGCGTTTGAAAGGCTAAAGGACCTGTTGACATCGTCAAAGGTAATGATCACACCCCAGCTCGGATCACCGCTCTTGCTGTATCTGACGTCGACGAAGAGGTCTATAGGGGCACTCCTGGCTCAGGAGTATGAGGGCCAGGAAAGGCCGATCTACTACATTTCTCGCATAGTGCAGCCAGCAGAATCAAGGTACACGGACATCGAACTTCATTGACTTGCCCTATTCTTTGTAATAGAGAAGTTAAAGCACTATTTTGCTTCGCACAAAGTGGTGGTGGTCACAAAGAGTGATCCCATACGGTATCTTTTGACTCACACTACTCCTGGGGGAAGACTGTCAAAATGGTATATGACTATTTCCCAGTACGACATCACATGCGTTCAACCCCGGGCAATCAAGTCGCAAGCGGTGGCGGACTTGCTAGCACAGTTCCCTGATAATAGTCATGAGCCTGTGATTGAGGAAGAACGGGAAGGACCTGAAATCTACGCAGTTTAGTTGCCTTACTGGACGCTTCATTTCGACGGGTCGTCAACAAGGAAAGGTGGAGGCATCGGGATAGTCTTGACCAAACTCGATGGAGAGGTCATACAGATGTCCGCAAAGCTTGACTTCGCAGTCACCAACTACGAAGCAGAGTATGAAGCTCTCATCACAGGTCTTCGAGCAGCAGGGGCACTAGAAGTAAGCAATTTGACGGTTATGGTGGATTCCAAGCTAATCGTCAAACAAGCCTCGGGCGAGTATGGTTTGAAGGAGATAAACCTATTTCCCTACCGGACCTTGGTACAGAAACTGGTGCAGCAGTTCTCCGATGTCAGGTACGAGCACAAGCCTAGAGCAGACAATAGGCATGTTGATGCTTTAGCTACCTTGGGATCCAAGGTTAGTACGGATAAATGTCCCGCGAAAATCTCGATTGAAGTGCGAACATCCTCGGCGTTGACAGAAGAAACATGCGACGATGAATGCATGGTTGATGCAGACTGGAGAAATTCAATATTGCGTGCCATCGCAGAGGGAAGGAGCAACGAAAATTGGGCGTCCACAAAGGGGTATTGCATACATGACAACACCCTCTACTATAAAGGCCCCAGCGGAATACTCATGCGATGTGCCTCAGAGCAGGAGGGACAAGCGCTGTTAGAAAAGATTCACCAACATGCTTGTGGGGAAAGTGAGGTGTCAATCTATCGGAAAGCCCAGAGGTATGGGATTCACTGGCCGGACATGTCAACGGCCGCGGCATTGATTCAAGGAAATTGCGAGAGTTGCGCGCTGGTCAAGGAATCTCTGTCAATTACTCTGGTCGATGATGATGTGGATTGGAGGAAGCCACTCTTTGATTTTCTTACACAGGGGATTGAGCCTGAGTCGAGAAAAGAAGCCGAGAAACTAAAGAGAAAAGCAGCACGGTATGTGGTGCAAGAAAATATACTTTGGCGAAGGGGCCACGAGGGTAACCTGCTGCGATGCCTAGACAGCAAGGAAGCACAAGAGGTGATGGACCTATCTCATCAAGTGGAACATCAGGGAGGTGCGAAGTTGTGCAGACAGCTCCTCTCAGTCGGTTACTTCTGGCCCACCATGGAAGCAGATTGCTGCGCTAAAGTAAGACGGTGTCAGGAGTGCCAATTCAAAGGCAATCTGGTGCATGCTCCTGCTGTAGATCTACATGCGTTGGGAACACCATGGCCGTTCCATACTTGGTTTTTGGATTTTGTTGGCCCCATCCGACCAACTTCGCACGGGAACCAGTTCATTCTCACCGCGACCGAGTTGTTCACTAAGTGGGTAGAAGCAATACCACTAAAGACACCAAATGCGCTCGCCGTAGTCCATTTCATCCAAGAGAACATCATATGCAGGTTTGGGATTCCTAACACAATTCTCTCGGATAATGGTACCCCCTTCGTCAATCGTCAGGTAGCCGCGAAGCTACCGGAGTACAACATAAGGCAGATGTGCTCTACCCCTTACTATCTGAAAGGGAATGGTCAAGCGGAGGCAACCAACAAGACGCTGTTGAGAATCTTGAGTAAAATGGTTGCAGACGACCACAAGAAATGGGCTGATTCTTTGAACATAGCCTTGTGGGCATATCGAACTTCTCCGAGGACGCCCACAGGAGTCTCCCCATTCCTTTTATGCTATGGAGCCGAAGCTGTGGTACCTGCGGAGGTGAAGATCAACTCTGCAAGGTTGGCCTTCCATGCACTATACTAGAACCAACGCGATCATGACTTGGTTCTGTTAGAAGAAAAGCGGGAGCAAGCTAAACGGACTAACAAGCGATATCAGGAAAGGATTTCTCGCGCGTACAACAAAACAGTCCAACGCCGAGATTTCGCAGTTGGGGACCTGGTCTTACGCGCATCGGATCATTGCATGCGAGAGGCGGCTCATCCAAAATTCGCAGCCAACTGGGAAGGACCCTTCGAAGTCAAAGAAGTCTTTGACAGTGGCTACTGCAACATACAAAGGCTACATGGGACGGCCTCAACCCCAAGCGAGTTAACATGCGCTGGATTAAGAAGTATTATCCTTAAGTCCTCTCATTATATGCGTTAGATTACAATGCCTACTTTATGCTCTGTATTGCTAAAGATTCATGCATCTTCTCTCCCATACGAGGGAATTGTAATCTCACCTCTCCCATATGAGAGTGTTCTATAATAAAAGACTTCTCCCAAATGGGAAGAACTTTATGATTTCATCTGTCTTTATCGCTTTATTTATTTCTTCATTTCTCAATAGCGAAAGCCCATCCGCCGTGATGGCAGCATTAAGTAAATATGATCTTAAGTGATCTCTAAGCTCATCCGCCGCGATGGCAGCACCATGCGAACATGATCTTAAATGATCTTTAAGCCTATCTGACATGATAGCAGCACCATGCGAATATGATCTTAAGTGATCTTTAAGCCTATCTGCCATGATAGCAGCAATATGATCTTAAGTGATCTTTAAGCCTATCTGCCATGATAGCAGCAATATGATCTTAAGTGATCTTTAAGCCTATCTGCCATGATAGCAGCAATATGATCTTATGTGATCTTTAAGCCTATCTGCCATAGTAGCAGCACTATGATCTTAAGTGATCTTTAAGCCTATCTGCCATGATAGCAGCGCTATGCAAATACGATCTTAAGTGATCTCCAAAGCCTATCTGCCGAGATAGCAGCCGTACTTGAGTCTAATCTTAAGTGATTCTCAAGCCTATCTGCCAAGATAGCAAAGCCATGCAAATGCGATCTCAAACGATCTAAAAACTCATCTGCTAAGACAGCAGTTCTCACGAATGATTCTCAACCTGCGAATCTATCTGTTGGATAGCAAATCATAGCGATAACACAGTGCGAATACGACACTACAAAAAGTGAAGCTTATCAATACGCATGCGAAAGTTGCAATTTCTTGTGGCAAGAACAGCAAATCATACAAAGCAATTTATTATTATGAGTCAAAATGACTTACAAATTATCTGTCTAGATAGCAGCTTACAAGCGAAAAGTTCAAACTGAGCTAGTTACAAGGCCAACATGGCTTACAATTCATCTAGATAGCAGATTACACGCGGAAGTTACACAGAAGGGAAATCCTTACTGTAAAAGGATCGGCCTATTGATCCTACATGCGACCAAAGATCTGCAGCAAGTAGGGTGTTCCTATAAAACGAACGACCTACAAACGCTACAAGAGTTATGCGACGCTATGTTCGAGATCCCAGGATCTGAAAAGGCCTTTGTCTGATCATCACCCCCAAGAGATGTGCCTGAGGAACCACCTGTTCCCTACCAATATTACAATAGTGTTTTAACATTTTGTTCAAAACAAATTTGTTATTGTTCAAAATAAGCCTTTGACCAGGGAGTCATCAGGAGTAAACTGACGTGACAAATTTGCCACTTGCTCCACTTCTCGCTTCAACTGCTCGTAGTTGGCGCTCATTTCATGGAAGAGCTTCACAGCCTCTTCAGCTTTCTGCTTTTGGTGCTCCACCTTCTGCTCCTCAGCTGCGAGGTTATGGAAGCCACGCTTCAAATTTACGGCCGCACGAATCTGGGTGACTCTGTTGATAAGATACCCAAAGCCCATCTTGCCCTGAACTTTGGCTTGAAGGTTTTGACACATGCCGAAAAGCAACTGCGCGCTCTGAGGAGAGATGGTCGCAGGTGTGGCCGCAGACAGCTGCTTCAAAATCCAGATGGCTTCGGTCAAAAACAGCCTCCTGTCGAAAGGCTCTATCTCCAGAGACCTCAAAAATGATCGAGGATAGGAGAGGCGCATCTGAACCAGCCAGTCCACATCAGCTTGCTTCAACCCTAAGAAATGTTAAACCAAGTCAGAATATCGAGCTTGTGAATGAAGAATGCAGGATGTGAACAACAACAATCGTAACATACCAGTTCCTTCAAGGATCTCGCGCAACGAAGGAATGCGCATTGCCGGGGCAGCTGAAGACTGTCTCGCTCCATTTCTCTCCTATCAGCTGCGAGCTCTAGCTCCTCATAGTTGGCAGGAAAGGTATAAGCTACACCAGGTGCGATTGCAGCTCCTACCTGCGAACTCCAAAAGTTCCATGCAGGAGGAATCACTGGAGGCTCAGTACTTGCTGGAGGCATGGCAACAGTAGAAGTTGCAGCTCGATCAGGGATGCCTTCGGATGCGAAAACCTCAGCAGCAGCATTGGTATCTTCCTCCATCAGCACGGTGTCAGCTTCGGCATCATCAGAAACTTCAATGATGTCCTCGAAGGGCTCTCCCACATACTCGGCAGCTGCGACGGGCTTCTCGGTATGAGAACTTGGCACCGGGAAATAAGATGCAGAAGGATGACTCCTCTGTCCCAGCACGGCTTCATCAGCATTACCTGCGATACAAGACAGGATGATGTGATGTAACTTGTGTCAAACAATATTTCATTATTATTTTGATAAACCAAGAGCGAGCACCTCCACGCGTAGGTGGGATTGCAGCATCTGCGTCATAGGCTAAGGACACGGAACCATGTCCTATTAACATATCTTCATTAAGCATATCTTTAAGTTGAGCGTGACCTGGGGCGCGAAGAAACCAGTCATGATAATGTTGGTTTATTAAGCCTAGTTCATAAATGTTGTTCAAATGATTACCTGAAGGTTCACCGCACTTGCTTACTAGCCAGCGGCGAATGTCAGCTTTTGACAAGCCATGCTTTAATGCACCAACAATCACATCTCGGTAAGTTACTGCAACATTAAAAATCTCACCTTCGTTACCACCTGCGATCTCTTCGAAGTCCGCTTGGACATGCTCTAGAGCAGCCGCATCTTCTTCTGGAGCCGCATCCTCCTCGTCAACTTGAGGAGCCGCATCTTCTGGAACCGCATTTCCCTCATCGGTTGGACGCACCAAGTCGTCGACGTGTTGCTCTTCCAGGCTCCTTTGCTTTACGCGTTCAAGCTCCTCTTCTTCTCGCTTCCTTCTTCTTTCAGCAGCCTCCGCAGCTGTTCTCCTGGACTCAGCAAGGATTTCCTCGTCTATGGTTTCGTTGGAAACACCAGAGTGAGAACCCCTCCTCTGTCTCTTGGCCAAAAGGCTGCTAATGGTCTCTTCATCATCATCTGCAAAGGAACAAGCTGTTTAGTAAAGATTGCGGGAGTGAAGATAGTGAAAGGAGAAGTACGATTGAGATACCTCCCGATTCTTCCTCTTTTATCTCATCTCTCTCTCCTTCTCCGACATCCTCGACTCTTTCCTCTTCTCCATCTCTTTCTCTCACCTCCCTTCTCTCCTCCTCCTCTTCCTCCTGATCAAACGGAACAAAGGTCTCCACTGCGAGCTCTTTCCGTGCCTTGCTTGGCATGGGACTTTTACCTTTGTCCCTAGAAGTAAGGGTTCTCACAGGAGGAGAAGTTGGAGCGCTTCTAGGGGAAGAGATTGTGATTCCCCTCTGCATTGGTCTCTTTGCCCGTGGAGCAACAGTTGCTGGGGGAGACAGATCATCCCTGGGTGGAGACAAGGCTGGAGTATTGTCTATCAGCGAATCAGCAAAAACATCCATGACCTGGCGAATCCGGGTTTCAACTGCGGGAGCCATTCTCATTGCTAGTCGGATTGGTTCACCTTGTCTTCTCGCAGTAACAATGGTGGTGATCAACGACTTGGAGCACTCACCAGATGCGAACCTCCTCACATAGCACTGCGACAGAAAATGGAGCATAAGTTTCGACACAACGGAATAAAAGAACTTAACACGTGCAAAAGATATTGTTTACCTTGGCGAAAGTTTTGCTGTATTTGATGACATGCGAATGGCCTTTCTTAACTGCGGCCATCTTCTCTTCAAGGATGGTGGAGGGACACAAGTGATTCTCGTGATCCAGCAACGAATAGCAGCCATATTGGGTGTCGTCCAGACTACAGTTGGGACGGAAAGGGAAAGAATTTCTCTTGATCACAGGAGCTCTGCTTGGCCGAGGGGTTGACTGTGTCTCAAACCTTGTCTGCTGGGTATTCCAATTGGCGACCCAGTTCCTGGAGTAGCCACCTTCGCGGTGGGGGTTGCTCAAAGGGAAGGTTGCTCCTTAAGATTGTTTTACACTACCCAGACAGTAATCGCTTGTAGCAGCCTCTTATGATAGACTGCGGCTAGATTGATGGTGCCACCGCATCGAAGCCAAACTGGGGAGAAACGCGAGTAGGATCGACATCCACGGTGATTCTCTCGTACCTAGGGGTGAGCTCGCGAACATGCCTTGCAAGAGCAAGAAGAGAACCTCTCAAACACCAGCAGAAGAATTCGCGATAGCGCTCGTGGAAATGCTCCCCGCCCTCGAAAAGGAGCTCTTCCGAGAAAGCGACAGCCTTGGAAGGATACAGTTTTGGGAACCATCGCACATTCTCAACGCGCATGGCATAAGGCGTGGCTGTAAACTCGCTGCGATTGTCGCATATCAGGCTCCATGTGCACTTAGGAAAGTGAGTTCCAAACCATCTTGCAGCCCTGCCACTGTTACGCTCTTCCTGCGCACCCGGGACACACCACTTACTGGGCTTAGAAGGAACAGGAGCATAAGAGGGCCATCGCTCGAAGACCCACATAGTCAAAAAGGCAATATTGACATAGGTCAGCACATCGAGGCGACCGCGCGAGTCCTTGATTACTACAACCAGTTGGTCTAATCTATGGTACATGGTGCCCAAGACTAGAGGCCCAAGTGCGACCTTTTGACTAAGGGTCAGTTTCACAGCGAGAGGAAGGACATGATAGAAGACTCCATCATGAGGATGGCCATCGATCAAATACCTCGACAACCAGGCGCAGAGAAAAGCACATAGGGTCAGGTGATAACCCTTGCCATTTACATAATTCTTCGCTTTCGGGTTCCGGCTCAGAAGTTTCTTGGTGACGCTACTGTTCGCATAATCGCGAAAGAAGTATTGCACCCACTTGTTCCAAGTGTTCTTCGCAGATGTGTCAACCAGTTGCCAATCGGGAAGAAGTTCCGTAGGTGTCCACCGGGTGGAAATTTTCTTCACCTCTGACAAGCACTCCTCCATCTGCTTGTACAAAGCAAGCTCCGCATCAGTCCTCAAGGGACACAGAGGATCCACCTCACCCACAGGAGACAGATCATACAGCATGTGTACATCTTCAAGAGTGGGAGCAGCCTCGAACTCAGTGAAGTGGAATGTGTGAGTCGCAGGCGAGTAACGCGAGAGAAGGTTTAGAAGCATGGACTGGTCCAGCTTCACGGCAGCACCCTTCATAGCACGGACTGCAAAATATATGCCAGCATCGTTCAAAGCAATGGCATGATGGGTCAGTACATGGTCAATCCACTCATCCATAAAGTCCAATTTCTGAACAAATGCTTGAGTGGAAATCGCAGTATACGGGAAAAACCCATTTTCGACCCCCAATCGAACCACGTCCTTGGAATCGATCAATTCGAGCATGGCCGCGTTAACTGGAGGGGTCGACGTTTGTAGCTCTTCAGCAGGAACGGGGGTTGGCAGGTTCATCACCTTAACCCTAGCATGGTAAGAGTCTTTACCAACCAGATAGGGGGCTTTCCGCCATAAGGTCTGGGGAAGATCAGGTATTTCTTCGACCTCTTTAACGGGTTTGGTTCCTTTTGTCTTTGCCATTCCTGCGGAAAAGCAAGAAAAAGGGGGGAGAAATACATATGCTTTAGTTTGAATCTTAGAAGTTTCAATTTGAAGTTTAAATCTCAGTGATCTAGAGCAACGATGTTTTGTCAAAGAAAATATGAACGGCTCTGTGTCAATTTTGGGGTTTGAAAGTTCAGAATCGTTTGCATTACTGGGAATTTCAGAAGACTCACATTCAAAATTGCTACAATCTGGGGATTAGATCAATTCTGGGTTTGAAGAACAAGGTCTCCTTCGCAGTTTTCAGTGGATAATATGTTTCAGATAGTCATGGGTTTACAGATCCAACACAGTTCAAAACATATATCGATGTGTTAAATAAAATTGAACAAGGCTAACCTTGTTTTGGTAAAGCTTGCTTGGATGCGCACAGTTGAAGAAGACGAATGACAAGAAAGAATTGATGATTGATTATTTGAATCTGCTCTTCAAGGCTTCCGGGTGTCATTCACTTTAAGAGAAAGAAGTGACGCTTTGCAACAATGGAGAGCACAGAGTATTTATCCAAAAACAATGAAAGGTTGCGTCCTTTCAGTAGTCGAATCGCAACCGTCACCGTCGAATCGCGCAATCACAGGACAAGCTGACGTCATGCCTAAAACCCTAAAAGGCCAGACGGCACGACTCTAGGGGTTTTAGGTCATAATGGCACGCACGGGGGCTGAATTTGCGTGTATTTGAATTGGTGCGTGGCGGTGACGCGTACGTTGGTTCCTGCGCATGGAAGCCTATTTGGTTGTGCGTCTTCACGCGCAGAAAGGGGGCTAATGTAGATAGTGCTTTCTGGACAGGCAAATCTTAGCCGCGTGGCGACCATCCAGCACACCATAATGTGCTCCACAAACACTGGATCACCAGCCGCGCTGATCCACGTGGGGGCTGCGAGACAGGGCCCTCGCATACCACCTCACGGGACTTGTAGGGACTTAGTGGTTTGGAGGCTAGAGTAAGCCCTATCGCGCGCGAGCGACAACCAAGCCCGCGCGCGACCCCTAGTAACTGCTTTTGAGAGATTTATGGCACGAGCTTCATAGACCCGGTCAAACCCGGTCAACCTTGTAACGGTTCCGGTATACGCGGACAACATGCTGTAACGGTCCCTATATACGCGGACGAACGTGCCGTTGTGGTTAATCTAATTAAGCCGCCATTGATGGGCGCATTAACCACACTACAACGGTCACCTTCTCTGTTATATATGGGTCGTTAACCCTTCCATACAAGGGAGGAACCACCCGAGATACGCGAAAGCTCTGCCGAAATCCTGTCTCTCTCTCATGCAGTACTATTGCCTTACTCTCTCCCTACACACAACCCAACACTTCCTGTGTTATTTCTATCCTCTGCCCTTGGTGTATATTGAATTCTCTCTGCAGGATTCTCTCGTACACAGTTACATTCATAGAACTGTCAACTCAAACCAAATTTGATTGTTCATTGTTCAAGAGATTTTTTTGATAATTAAATCACATAACCAGGTTCAAATTCAGGACCTCATGCAGGAACTTCAAATATTCCACCATTGAGCTAGCATCCATTTTCTTCGTTTTTCAAGAGTTGACAAAACTATTAAAAGTTGAGTCGGTCAGACCAAATTGTTATATGTAAAAAATATATTTTCTATTCAGAAACATAGCTTAGAAAAAAAACATTTTTTGATGAGTATAGATAAACCCATGCTATTACTATTTTTTAGAAAACGATGCGGAAGCAATGATACCACTTGTTAGAAATCAAGAAGAGTAATAAGACGAAGAACAAGATGAAGAACAGCACAACGATTTAACATGATTTACTATTTTTTAGGCTAGCTACATCCACGGCCAAAACGAACCAATTTATTGATGAGAGAGCCAATTACAATCCAAGAAACACCACACACGTCAATAGACGAGTCCTACACACATATATAGGCCTATACTACTGACTTGTGCCTAAAGCATCGTCCAAACGTTGAAAAAACGAACAAGGAAACAATTCCAAAAGCTGTTCAGCCCGAACTAGGTCGCACGACCTGCTACAGTACCCAAATTCAACAATCTTTTTCCCTTGCCTTCTTGCTCGTTGCTTTGCCAATTTCAATGCTAGGGTTTTGATCACCCAAAAACATAACAAATCTCCATTTTGATCAAAACTCCCTAGCAACCAATCAAATGCTCGCATGAATCTAATTGTGGATGCGCCTCACGATCAAGAAAGCCTCCACCCAATTCACCAAATCGTTTCACCGATTGCCATCTGTCCTTTCAACAAATGCGCCAATTGTGGATCACCTACAACAATCAAATTCGAAGTTCTCCACCCAAATTGAAACGATCAACCAATCAACTGATAGGATGTATTCCCAAATTTGCGGTACTGAAACACATCCACTATACGCCACAACAAGCGCGTCTTTACGCCTCAACAAACGCATAGACTTGTGTGTCTCAATCAACACACCCTAATGCACCATGACACAATGCATCTCTCTAACGTCGTTACAATGACACTTAACGACAAAAATACCCATCAATCAAGTCATGCCATTTGCGCCGCCAATACTTACCGCACCAAGACGCCAACCAAGACACGCCCAATTGCGTACCAACAACCAATGCGTGCACAATAACACGCCACCAATCAATACATGCTCAATAACATATAACCAACCAGTTTGCGCCCAATAATGCGTCACCAATCAATCGCGTGTCAACAAAACACATCAATCGCTCCATGCCACGAGCCAAATCCGCCAGTTGACCTGAGTCGTCTCCACCTTGACTTGAATCCGCCTAGCGGCAAGAATAAGATCGCTCCATGCCGATGCTCCAACTCTTGCGAGTTCTTGCGACGAATGAACCCGATTGAGATTTGTTGATTCAAGACTTCTAAGTGTGTTTTTGGAAGTAATCATTTAGAGTGATGAAAGACAAAGTATCTCTAAGTCATCAAGGCTCCAAGGCCTTGAGATATTGATCAAAGCATCAAAGCTTTGACAACTGCTTTCCTATGAACTTTGATCTGACAATCTTGTGTTGCAGGTGTTTAATCTGATGCTTAGGATCAGATACTTGTTGCAAATATTCTAGTTATCTATTCTTCATATGTCTAACATATTGAAGATATCATAATAAGATTGAATCAAAGAACTTTGGTGATACAGTTGTAAAAACTGTGAAGAATGTTCAGAGCTCCAAGGCCTTGAGATATGCCTTGAGCTGCCAACAGTTTTCACAAATCTAACTTGATTCTTTCTTGCAGGATTTGATCATTGTTATTATGATTTTTTAATGACTTTTACAAGTCTTAAACTGTTTTGTGTTGGTATAAATGATTGATTGGTAATCAGGTTAATAGCTTATTTATTTGATTCAGTTTTATTCATAAACTGAATGTCCAAACAGAATTAGTGCTGCTATATATATTTGGATTTTTTTTCTTGCTATGCTTAATGTTGTTGCAGGTTTTTTTAAACGTGCAATTTTATCACAACAAAATCCAACGGATATCTACTCAGAGCTGTTTAGAAATGCAGTTAAATAGGATGAGGATTTGAAGGAACATAGATCCTAAAATCTCTCATTCAGTTGCTGGAAGTAGATAAAAGACTGGTTTGAATTTGAATCCGATAGAAGCTTACAGAGAACAGAAATCAAGTGGAAAGAAGGAGAGATACATTCGTGGAAGATCAGACCATCAATCCTCACAACTTCAAGCTTCAATCAGTGTTTCCAGAAGATCATTCATTTCAGTTTTCCTGAAGAACACATCCAGTCTTTCTCAGCTGATTCTTTTACCGTGTTCTTCTATATTGTACCTTAATCTACTTATCTTTTGTATATCTTATACCTCACAAAACCTAGTGGTTAGTTGTTCAAGTGAACAACAAGAGGTTCTTGTTAGCTCAACATTTAGTAGCTGATACTAGACAGGTTTGGAACCACAAGCTGTATAGGTGTAAGGGAGTCCTCTTAGGCTTGAAGACCTAGGGCTGTTTCTGTCTGAGTAATAAGAAGTGTTTGCCCAATCCTGGTGGGATTAGATCCCTCGGGCAGAGATTAGGTCCATTGGGACTGAACTCTGTAAATTTACTTGTGTTCTTTACTTTATAGTTTAGCTATTTATTCTTGCAAGTGATCTAAATCAAACTAGGGTTTACAAACTATTTTGAACTTGTGCTAGTTCAAGGCATTGAAGCTTCTTTTACACTTAGGAAGTTTCTAACTAATCTCACAAAATCTCAAAGCCTTGAGATTTCTGTCTTTTACTTGCATCACTTAGTTAAAATCTGTGTTTTAGCAAAAAGTTCCCATACTCTATTCAACCCGCCCCCCTTTTAGAGTATTTTGATCCTGTAATTAGACTACATTACAAACTTTCAATTGGTATCAGAGCTTGGGTCACTACTAGATATCTAACAATCGTGTGACTATGAGTAATGTAGGAGAATGTGGCTTCTCTCAAGGAAGGGCAGCAAACAAACCTCCATTTTTCTGTGGTGACAACTTCATGCACTGGAAGGCATTGATGAAGATGTTCATCATAGATCAAGACATGGAATTGTGGTCAATAATACAGAGTGGTCCTCATGAGTATTTCACTACCATTGATGGAGTTAGATGCATCAAGTCTGAAGAAAATCTCCCAGTTACTGAACTGGAAAAGGTATCCAAAAATTACAAGGCTATGAATCTGTTATACTGTGCTCTTAATGAAGATGAGTTCAACAGAGTGACACATTGCAAAAGTGCCAAAGAAGTATGGGACAAACTTGCTGTGACATATGAAGGAACAAGTCAAGTCAAACAAACCAAGATTAACATACTTCTGAGGCAATAGGAGCTGTTCAAGAAGAACTCAGATGGAACTATCAAGGAAATGTTCAAAAGATTCACTGATGTGGTGAACAATCTGGAGTCATTGGGAAAAAGTTACTCAAATGAGGAAAATTTCAGGAAGATTCTGAGAAGTTTTCCAAAAGCTAAGTGGGAGCCAAAGACAACAGCTATTGAGGGAGCTCAGGATTTAAGTCTTATTCAGCTAGATGATCTACAAGGAAATCTGCTCACTCATGAGATGTCTATGAAAGATGTAGAAGGTGATCTGAGTGACAAAATTAAGAATATAGCACTCAAGGCTAAAGACAATGAAAAATCTCAAAGCCTTGAGACTGAAGATGAGCATGATGATGAAGAAGCTTTAGCATTGATCTCCAAGGCCTTGGCCAGGATTCTCAAAAAGAAGAAAAACTTTGGAAACAAAGACTACAATAGAGAGAGATCAAGACCTTCAAGCAGCAATGATTACAAAGGTAAGTCCTCATCACATTCACATAAAACTAAAGTAATGAATTTCTTTGAATGTGGTGATGCAGATCATTTAGTAAGGGATTGTCCACAAAAGAAGACAAACAGGAACTTTCAAAAGAAAGACAATGACAACAGAAGGAAGAAAGAAATGATGGCCTCTTGGAGTGATTCTGATTCATCAAGTGATTCAGACACAGAAGAAGAACAAGCAAATTTATGCTTCATGGCTAAACATGATGAAGAAAAGTCTTCAGACAGACACATTGAGGAAATGGTAAAAACCCTCTCGCTAGTCCTTCTGATGTACTTCCTGAAATTCTCAAGAGCATGTTTTTAAATGAAGAAAGTTACAGAAATGATATTGCTTCTTTAAAGTTTAAGGTTCATGATCAGGTAAAAGAAAACGTGGACCTGGTTTTACCAACAAGACTATTGAAGTTTCTAAGAAAAAAATTGAGAAGGACTTAAAGGCCTTGGACAGTAGATTCAAAGTCTTGAAGACACAGATAAAAGAGATTTTTTATCAAAACACTCTCTCAACTGAAAGGTTTGTTGATCTAAAGACTCATTCAGAGGATTTAGAACAAACAATCTGTTCCTTGTCTGAGAAACTTCAAGAGTCTAAAAAGATCCTAACCAGTTTTACGGGCTCAGAACATAATCTGAATCTCATTCTTCGAGGAAGTCTGAAATCAATGCATAAAAGTGGAATTTGCTATAATTCAAATTTTCCAAAGAAAAGTCAAACTACTTTTTTCAAATCCGGTAGCAGACATTCTCCAAAATGTCATTACTGTGGAAAAATTGGTCATATCAAATTAACTTGTCCCTTCAGAAGATCAGAACCTCATATTCTGAGGAACACTTATCCTTATCAGCTTAAGGGACATGTTAAGCAGATTTGGGTCCCAAAAGGAATTAGACCACCAAACATGGCTAATTTTGTGTATAACTCAAAGTTCTGCACTTAGTCTAACAGCCTGTTGAGGCAATGATTTATTTTTGCAGCATGTCACCAAGGCCTTAAAGGATCAGAAATGGATATTAGACAGTGGTTGTTCCAGACATATGAGTGGAAAGAAGTCTCTTTTTACTGAGCTCACAGATAAATCTGGAGGGACAATTACACTTGGTGACAAGGCAAAATGCAATATTATTGGTATAAATAGTATTGGTAATGGTTCTACCAACTCTATCTCAGATGTTTATCTTGTGGATGGACTTAAATATAATTTACTTAGTACTTCTCAGTTATGTGATAACAGTTATAAAGTTGTATTTGACAAGGAGAAATGTGTTGTGCAAGATGAGAAATCTGAAAATTTCATATTCACTGCTCCTAGATCATACAATTTATATGCTATGAGTACTAACAGTATTGCAGGTGACAAGTTGAAGTTCCTCAAGGCCTTGAAGGAAGATTCAAAGCTTTGGCATAGAAAGCTTGGGCATATTAGCATACACAACTTGAATAAACTCATATCAAAGGACTTGGTAAGAGGTTTACCATCTCAAAAGTTCTCAGATGATGAGATTTGCAAGACATGTGTACAAGGTAAACAAACAAGAAGCTCATTCAATCCAAATAATTTTGTAAATACTTCTATACCCTTAGAAATTATGCATATGGACTTGTGTGGTCCTATGAGAGTTCAAACTCCAAAATGTAAGAGGTATATGCTTGTTGTAGTAGATGATTATTCTAGATTTACATGGGTTATGTTTATTAGAGACAAAACTGAAGCCTTATCTGAATTTTCTAGACTGTGCAAAGAGCTTCAAACTATGAAAAACTTGTCTGTTGCATCTATCAGAAGTGATCTTGGTAGAGAATTTGATCAGCTTGACTTTGATTTATTTTGTGCAAAGCATGACATATCACACAACTTCTCTGCACCTAGAACCCCTCAGCAAAATGGAGTAGTTGAGAGGAAAAATAGGACACTTGAGGATATGTCTAAAACCATGCTACTTGAAAGTAATTTGCCAAAGTATTTGTGGGAAGAAGCTGTTAATACTGCCAATTATGTGCTTAACAGATGTTTGATCAGGCCTATTTTGAAAAAGACTCCTTATGAGCTGTTTAAAGGCAGGAAGCCTAGTGTCTCTTATTTCAAACCTTTTGGTTGTACTTGTTTTGTGCATAATAATGGTAAAGACAATCTTGGTAAGTTTGATGCTAGAATTGATGAAGGTGTATTTCTTGGATATTCTCAAACTAGCAAAACTTATAGAATTTTCAATAGAAAAACCAAGATGTGGAAGAGAGTATTCATGTGTTTTTTTGATGAAAGTACTAAGGATTATTTGAGTGAAAGTTTTGCAGATTTTAATTTCAACAAGCATGAGGCTGATGATGACATTGTGAAAGAAGACAAAGGCAAAACTGAAATGCATAATCAGTCAGTAGAAATCTCAAGGCCTTGAACCTCCTGCAGAGCCAAAATCTCAAAGCCTTGAGACTGAAACTGAAACTTTCTATGATGCTCCTTCTACTGCTTCAAGAACTCAAAGCCTTGAAGAAACATATTCCTGGACACCAAGGAAGAAGTTTAAGTATCTTGCAGACCATCCAGCTGACAATATCATATCTGTTCGAACTACTGGAACTCAGACAAGAGGACAGTTGAAGGACTTATGTGCTTTTAGTGCTTTTGTATCACTGATTGAGACTAAGAATGCAAAAAAAGCACTAGAAGATGCAGAATGGATCATTGCAATGCAAAGTGAGCTGAATGAATTTGAAAGAAACAAGGTATGAAATCTGGTTCCTAGACCAAAAGAGCAATCAATTATTGGAACTAGATGGGTGTTCGGAAATAAGCTTGATGAGAATGGAAAAGTTGTAAGAAACAAAGCCAGACTTGTGGCACAAGGATACAATCAAGAAGAAGGTATAGACTATGAAGAGACATTTGCTCCTGTTGCCAGGTTATAAGCAATTAAATACTTCTTGCATTTGCATCTCACAAACACATAAAGCTTTATCAAATGGATGTCAAATGTGCTTTTCTGAATGGTTATTTACAAGAAGATGTTTTTGTAGCTCAACCTCCTGGTTTTGAATATGAAATCTTCCCTGATCATGTTTACAAATTAGAAAAAGCTCTTTATGGCTTAAAACAAGCTCCAAGGGCTTGGTATGACAAAATCTCAAAGTTTTTACTTGACAATAATTTCAAGAGAGGTCTTGTAGATAAAACTCTTTTCATTAAACATCATGAAATTGACTTGTTAGTAGTTCAGATCTATGTAGATGATATTCTTTTTGGCGCTACTAATGATGCTCTTTCAAAAGAGTTCTCTAGTCTAATGTGCAGGGAGTTTGAGATGAGCTTAATGGGAGAACTGAATTTCTTTCTTGGACTTCATGTTTTACAAATGAAGAAAGGAATCTTTGTACATCATGGAAAATATACCAAGGACTTGTTGAACAAGTACAATATGGCACAGTCCAAGACACTCAAAACTCCTATGAGTTCATCACTATCCTTAGACAAGGATTCAAGTGGTAAAAGTGTAAATCAAAAAGAGTATAGAGGTATGATTGGATCACTTCTGTACTTAACTGCTAGTAGACCTGATATTATGTTTAGTGTTTGCATGTGTGCAAGATTTCAAGCAGATCCTAAGGAAAGTCATTTAACTGCTGTTAAGAGGATTTTTAGATATTTGAATGGAACCAAAGACTTGGGACTTTGGTATCCAAGGAGATCTAACTTTATGTTGAGTGGATATTCAGATGCAGATTTTGCAGGATACAAAGTGGATAGAAAGAGTACTTCTGGATGTTGTCAGTTTCTTGGTTCTTCACTAATTAGTTGGCATTCCAAGAAGCAAAACTCTGTAGCATTATCAACTGCAGAAGCTGAGTATATTGCAGCTGGAGCTTGTTGCTCACAAGTGTTGTGGATTGATCAACAGCTTAGAGATCTTGGATATGATTTAAAAAATGTGCCTATTAATTATGACAATACAAGTGTCATTTCAATCTCTAAGAATCCAGTACAACACTCAAGAACAAAGCATATAGATGTAAGGCATCATTTCCTTAGAGATCATGTAGAAAATGGTGATGTTTTTCTATCTTTTATCTCTACTACCATGCAGATTGCTGATATTTTCACTAAACCTTTTCCAAATGATAGGTTAGCATCCCTAACGCTTGAACTGGGTATGTTAAACAAGGATGCATTGGTTAGGGGGAGTATTCGTACTTGTGATTACTTATTGAAATCTCAAAGCCTTGAGATTATACTTTCCAGAGCCTTGAAAGTATAGTTCAAAGCTTTGAAGTTTCTAAAACTGCAGAAAATCTCAAGGCCTTGAGATTGTTCTCCAAGTTCTTGAAACATCTGTGTAGTTTACTTTTTAAATAAATGGATCACCAAATATTATATATTACCTTTTTAGATAATTGTATAATGTTTGAATTACTCAGAGAATTTTCTAAAATATCTTAAAATATCTTCTAGATATGTTTTGCATGTAGATTTTAGAAGAGTCATTTTTAAACTCTTTTTCTCAACCTACTTAAGCTGAAAGTCAGGGCTTTTCTCTCTATTCTCTTCATTCTCTCTCAATCTTCAACGTCTCTCTGCTCTCTCTCTCTCTTCCAATCTCAATCTTCTCCCAAAACTCTAATTCCACAATGGAGGGCAAATCAGTCAGGATTCAACAACAGGGTAAGCCTTTTGCTAGATCGAAGAAGAGGGCCAACAAGAAGGAGACGATCACAATTTATGATTCAGATTCAGAAGGGACACAGAGTCTGCATGAAGCTTCACCTCCTGTAAAGAAGATCAAAATAGAGAAAGGGGATGAAGGTTCAAGTGTTGATCCACAGAAGGAGACAGGAGTACAGGGTGATGATCAGCCTAGGTCAGACAAGAAGAAAGGGGGAGAAAAGAAAAATCCAGATGAAGGAGAAAAAGGGAAATCTGCTAAGGAAGACAAAAAGAAATTTGTTGAAGAAGAACCAGAGAAGGATAAGCCTGCTGAGAAGAAATCAAGGATCAATCATATGGCTGCTGCAACCAAAAAGGGTTTTCAAGGTAAGAATGTACTGCCTTCTGATTGGTTCATTAGTTCAGATGTTAGGAGTGTTTGGATGCAAGGGTATGCATCATCTAAGGTTGCTTTATGTAGTTTGATTTTTGAGGAGTTACTAAACAAGTTGGATATTGACTGTATGAGGAAATTAAAAAAATCTGCAGTTTGGAAAGTTTTAAAGCCTAGTTCTAAAGCTTA
Organism: Linanthus parryae; assembly: GCA_023055425.1. Classification (NCBI taxonomy): domain Eukaryota; kingdom Viridiplantae; phylum Streptophyta; class Magnoliopsida; order Ericales; family Polemoniaceae; genus Linanthus; species Linanthus parryae. Next base: position 134,566,545 of record JALGPY010000001.1, read on the forward strand.
TCCTAGGCTAACTAGGTTGTTTTCCCTGAATTTGGTCCAAGAATGGGAAGAGAAGTTTGTGTTAACCTATAAGGTAGCTGGAATAGATTTAAGGCTAGACCATAGGGCTTTTGCCAAGGTCTTGGGCAGTCCTAGGAAGTATAATGTTGCTGACCATCCTGATAGGAAGGAATGTCTAGACAAAGCCAAAGCCATGTTCTTCATAGATGATATTCCTACTGGTCCCAAACAGTTGACACACTCTGTGCTCAACTGTGAAGCTAAAATCTTATTCACAATTCTGATGAGAAGTGTTGTTCCTAGAGAAAACTCAAGAGAGTTGGTAACAAATAAGGTTCTCATCCTGATGTACTTGATATGTCAAGGGTTTGAGATTGATCTACCAACAGTTATTATGGAGCATATGGTATATTGTGTTACCAGAACCAGAAACCGCCCTCTTCCATATGCCAACCTACTACCACTTTTCTTTGAGCATTTTGAGGTACCTGTGAAAGGAGAGGAGAAGATAACAGGTGGTTTTGGGTTGATTGATGAGTCTTCTTTACAAAGAATTGGTGTGGTTCAGACAGGAAAGGGACATTGGAAGTTTTATTCAGAGTTGTCTAAAGCTGAGCTTGAGGAGATTTTTTTTATCAAACCTAAGGGGGCTACAACATCAAGGGGACAAGCTGATGAAGATTATTCTCAATTGCTTGATAAGTTTGAAGAACAGCAATTTGAGATTGAAGATCTTAGACAGAGGCTATTTGACTTGTCTTCTGGGTTTAATCAGTTCAAAACCTTGATGGGTATGATGAATGACAAGCTGGATGTAGTCATTAAAGGTTTGAATCTGGAGAAGATCCTTTCTGCTACTATTCATGACACTAGTGTTGATTCAGATGAGAGGCTATGAGATTTCTTGAAAAAGAAGAATAAGCCTATTCCAGTTGTGCTCACATCAAAGGATCTATTTGAGCAAACAGATGATGAGGAATTTGAAGAAGACACAGGTGTTGATGCAACTACAAGGGGAGATTCTGTGCAAGTCAAGGACAAGAAATTTGATGAAATCATTGATGAAGTTGTTGCTGAAGTGGATGCTGAAAAGGAAGAGTATCATTCTGCAGATGAAGCTGAAAGTGATGAAGATGTTAGAGAAGGCTCAGAGAAAGATTCACACGCCCAATGCTCCATGCCCAATGCTCCACCCCTTCTGATTGGTTCATTAGTTCAGATGTTAGGAGTGTTTGGATGCAAGGGTATGCATCATCTAAGGTTGCTTTATGTAGTTTGATTTTTGAGGAGTTACTAAACAAGTTGGATATTGACTGTATGAGGAAATTAAGAAAATCTGCAGTTTGAAAAGTTTTAAAGCCTAGTTCTAAAGCTTATCCTAGGCTAACTAGGTTGTTTTCCCTGAATTTGGTCCAAGACTGGGAAGAGAAGTTTGTGTTAACCTATAAGGTAGCTGGAATAGATTTAAGGCTAGACCATAGGGCTTTTGCCAAGGTCTTGGGCAGTCCTAGGAAGTATAATGTTGCTGACCATCCTGATAGGAAGGAATGTCTAGACAAAGCCAAAGCCATGTTCTTCATAGATGATATTCCTACTGGTCCCAAACAGTTGACACACTCTGTGCTCAACTGTGAAGCTAAAATCTTATTCACAATTCTGATGAGAAGTGTTGTTCCTAGAGAAAACTCAAGAGTGTTGGTAACAAATAAGGTTCTCATCCTGATGTACTTGATATGTCAAGGGTTTGAGATTGATCTACCAACAGTTATTATGGAGCATATGGTATATTGTGTTACCAGAACCAGAAACCGCCCTCTTCCATATGCCAACCTATTACATTACAAACTTTCAAGATTCACACGCCCAATGCTCCATGCCGGAAGCTCGATCGCGCCGGAACCCAAATTGCACGTGAACCTCCAAATTCGCGCTAGAATCCGCCCCCGATGCTCCATGACAAAGAACCCGATAGCTCCCCCAATAAGAAACTCGGTAGCTTTCACAATAAGGAACCTAATAGTTCCCCAAATAAGGAAGTTGGTGGAGGATATGTCAACAATATCCTCATCAATACGATAATTCTTCAACCCAAACGAATTTGCTATCACTCCTCACCAACAAACCCTAACCCAATAACCTGGCTCTGATACCAATTGTTTGAAAACGATGCAGAAGCAATGATACCACTTGTTAGGAATCAAGAAGAGTAATAAGACGAAGAACAAGATGAAGAACGACACAAGGATTTAACGTGGTTCACTAGTTTTGAGGCTAGCTACATCCACGGCCAAAACGAACCAGTTTATTGATGAGAGAGCCAATTACAACTCAAGACACACCACACACGTCAATAGACGAGTCCTACACCCATACATAGGCCTATACTACTGACTTGTGCCTAAAGCATCGTCCAAACGTTGCCAAAACGAATAAGAAAATAATTCCAAAAACTGTCCAGCCCGAACTAGGTCGCACGACCTGCTACAGTAGGTCGCAGGGCCTGCTACAATACCCAAATTCAGCAATCTTTTTCCCTTACCTTTTTGCTCGTTGCTTCGCCAATTTAAATGCTAGGGTTTTGACCACCCAAAAACATAACACTATTTAAAAAAAAAAAACCATGTTACACAGAGATGCATGCAATTATTAGTTGCAACTTTGCCGTTGATAACCCTAAAAAAAATTTTGGGGTCGGAAAATTTTTGTATTGTTCCATTAAAAGGTCACGTGGTGCTCTACAAACAATTAAGACACTCATTGGCCATGTAGTACCAGATGATATGTATTAAAATATTGCTCTTGTCGTTGACAGAAAACGGGACTGAGAGCAGCAACGACACCGTATTTAGGGGTTTAGGTGATGTTGGTTGTGCCCCGGAGACATTTTATAAATTATCTACCTCCTCATGGTCCCCACCTTCTACACGTCGGGGACCACCTGTTGCAACAGTCCCCCCTATTTTATTGACACGGCGGCGGACCACAAGTCTAACATTCTGTAGATGAAGTGGTCCAGGCTCTCTCTGCTGCTTCCACGTGGGAGAAGGTCATTGGTTAAATTTGGCGCGTGCTTGAAAATGGTCCCCTACTTGTGGTCCAAGCGAGGAGGAGCTGCCTCGTTCCATCGAAATGTTTTGTCTCCGCGAGTGGCGGAGAGGATAGCAACGTAGTTTCGCCCTCTTTCTATTCCCGCTTTTTCTCTCATCTTTACTCAATTCAATGCATGTTTGGTAACTTGTTTTTTATTTTACTTTTTCTGGGTAACATATCTTTGAGAAAAAACTCTTCTTATTTTCATTTTTAGCCTATTTTTATTTTTTATTTTTTTTGTTAATAGACAATCAATCTATATGCAAAAATATATTTTGGAGACAAAAACTTTTACACTTTCAATTTTCCATTACAGCCCCCTACAACCCCTGTAATATACATTTATCCGACACATAACTTCAAATTGCTAATGGGAGTTCAATTTTAATGGAAATTAACCAAGTGTTAATCACGTGATTGTCCTTCAAATTGCTTTTTCCTCATCTACAGAGCTAGCACGTGAATAACACTGGGTGAATTTTCGTTCAAAATTTGATGCTAGTTATCAATTCGAAGTTAAGTATACCATAAATATATATTAATTGGAGATGTTATAGTGGAAATTAAAAATGGACGGGGTTTTGTGTCGCAAAATGCATTATGTGAGTAAGTTTAGTGTCAATTACCCTACTTTTTAGGATTCAAATGCAAGAAAGGTAAAAAATACACGGGTCCGTCTCTAACTCGTTTAGGGTCCTAGACAACTTCTCTACTTAGACCATCCACAATGGTGCGTTCACCCTCCCCCTCCTGCCCCACCCCTAACCCACTATTAATACTCCTAATATTTACAATTGTACCCTATTACCTCCAACAGTCAAAACACTATTCGCCCCCTCTTATATTATTTTATTCATCTCCTCCAACTACATCTACATTTTAACAAACAAACAGAAAATAAATTAAAAAAGAAAACCTACCTGGCCCACCAAGGAGGCGCGCCTATGGGCTTGACTCCCCCCTCCCCCTCGCCTCTTTGCTCTCTTTTAACCTCCCCACCCACCGCCTCACCCACTGTTGGAGGCACTAATCAGGGGGCGTGGGTGAGAAGAAGACCACGGCTGAAGTTGGTCTTAGGCCCTTATAAATAAATATAAAATCATTTTTTATCTCTATCAAATTGTAATATATATTTATGTTTATAAACATATGTATGATTTTTTGAGAATTACACATATATATACTCGGGTTTGAATCTGGGACTTCATGCAAGGGTTTCAAACGCTCTACCACTGAGATAGTACCCATTTGCATATGTATGCTTTAAGTCACCAATATTTAGTTTGTTGGAAAATAACGTCTCTGACTTATAACTGTTGTGATTTCAACCATAACAGTTATAAGAGTTGCGTTGACGGTTACAACCGACGCGATTAACCGCCTGTACCCTTTCTTTTAGTTGGTATTTTGGTCGAATGAAGAAACACAGAGAGAAACTGTGTTCGGAAATCCATAGCGAAATCATATTTGTTTTTGAGCGATCCCTGTTTTATCCGATTATTGATTTCGTGTATCCCACCGAAATACTCTAATATGAAAGTGATCCACACTAACCATGGGGTCTAGTTTAAATATGTCTTTCAACGAATTTAGAAATTAATCTAATTTCAAGAAAACGAAAAGTTTCTAAAATTGAGAATTTTGAATGTGAAAAATCAAATAAGTGTAAAAAAAATTGTCTCGTGTGAACCAACTTATATCCTCCAGCCGCTAGCTAGAGATTAATCCTCCAAAGGTTTAGAGATCACGGAAGTGGATATTGCATCTCTCAATAAAGTCATTTTCTATAAATAAACACCAGAGCGAACTTTGAAACTCAAACAGAAAGGACTCGACAAACTACAGTTATGTCAGACCTTGTTGTTACTTGATTATTTAGACATTAATCAAACCAATAATCAATATTTCAACTCATTTCAAATAGCTTTTACTTTTTCAATTTATCCAGATTTTCAAAAACACTATCTAGAAATGCAGTTGATACTTGATACCAAACAGCCTCTAATATATGTGATGCCAAACATGCAAGTGCACTAAAACTAATGCTCGTGATTAGGGATATAAATGAGTTTGTTATGTCATTGGGTGATCAAAATCCTAGCATTGTATTGGAGAAGCGGCAAAACAATTGGCAAAGCAGGAAGACAATTGTCTTCTTGCAGGAAGACAATTGTCTTCTGTGGCGGTTTTGTTGTTTCCTTGTATATTTTTGGAATGTTTGACCGATTCTTCAGGCACAAGTCAGTACCCTAGGCCTATATAAAGACCAAGGGTCGATACTAACATTGCGGTGGTGCATTGTAATTGAGTTCTCATCAATAAGTTGGTTCGGTTTGGCCGTGGATGTAGCTAACCTCAAAGCTAGTGAACCACGTTAAAATCTTGTGTTTGTTCTTCTTCTTGTTCGTCGTCTAATCACTCTTCTTGATTCCTAACAAGTGGCTTCGTGCTTTTGCAACAAGTGGTATCAGATCTTGGTTGTTGGGTTAGGGTTTGTTGGTAAGGGAGTGATGACAAATTTGTTTGGGATGAAGATCAATTGTTTTGATGATGAGGATATTGTTGATACACCCACCACCAAGTACCTTATGGGGGTACTGCTGAGTTCAATGTTATGGGAGCTATCAGGTTCCTTATTAGGGGAGCTATCAGGTTCTTTGTCATAGAGCATCCGTCGAGCATTCCGGCGCGAATGTGGAGGTTCACGTGCAATTGGCGTTCCGGTGCAATCGGGTTTCCAACATGGAGCATTGGGCGTGTAGATCTCAATCGGGCTCATCTGTTGTAAGAAGTCGTAAGAGTTGGAGCATCGACATGGAACGATCTTGTTCTTGGCGCTCGGAGGATTCAAGTCAAGGTGGAGACGGCTCGAATCAACCGGCGATTTTAGCTCGTGGCATGGAGCAATTGACGTGTCCTTTTGACACGCGAATGGTTGGTAGCGCGTTATTGGACGCGAATGAGGTTGGTTACATGTTATTGGGCATGTATTGATTGACGGCTTGTTATTGTGCACGCATTGGTTGATTGGCACGTTATTGGACGTGTCTCGATTTTCGTCTTGGTGCGGTAAGTATTGGTGGCACAATTGGCATGACTTGTTTGATAGATTCTTTTGTCACGAAGTGTCATTGGCGTGAATTGGGGAGATGCATCATGTCATGGTGCATTGGTGTTGTGTTAATTGAGACACACAAGTCTCTGCATTTGTTGAGACGCAAAGACACGCTTGTTGTGGCGCATAGTGAATGTATTCCAATACCGCAAATTTGACAATATATTCTATCGGTTGATTGGTTGATCTATTCGATTTGGGTGGAGCGCTTCGAATCTGATTGTTGGAGGTGCAACCACAATTGACGTGTTCGTTGAAAGGACGGATGACAATCAGAGAAACAATTTGATGAATTGGGTGGAGGCGTTCTTGATCACGAATTGCATCCACAATTAGATTGATGAAGAGCATTGAATTGGTTAGGGAGTTTTGATCAAGGTGGAGATTTGTTATGTTTTTGGGTGATCAAAACCCTAGCGTTGAATTGGAGAAGCGACAAAGCAATTGACAAAGCAAGGAATCAAGACCGAAGTTAAAATTGGGATTTTCTGTTTTTCTTCGTGCGAAGACAAATTGTCTTCGTGCGAAGACAATTGTCTTCTTGCAGGAAGACATCGGGGCTGGGGCGGTTTCGTTGTTTCCTTACTCAATTTTAGAATGTTTTGACCGGATCTTTGGGCGCAAGTCAGTATCCTAGGCCTATATAACGACGAAGGGTCGAGACTAACATTGTGTGGTGCATTGTAATTGAGTTCTCATCAATAAATTGGTTCAGTTTTATAGTGAATGTAGCTAGCCTCAAAGCTAGGGAACCACGTTAAAATTGTTAGAGTTTCCAATACATGAGAGACAAGATAAAGAAAAAAAAAATAACAAGAGTAGGATCAAGAACTCAACGAATTACGTGGTTCACTAGTTTCGAGACTAGCTAATCCACGACCAAACCAAACCAATGTATTAATGAGAAGTCAAACCAATTACAAGCACACTACTCAAAGTCATGATCCTAACATCTATTTATACTAGTACAAGACTTGGAGCTAAAGTAATGTCCAAAACTAATCCGAGACAAACTAGGAAACAATATGTCTATAATTGTTTCCTAATAGAAACAATTGTTGCCCATGCACATGATTTGTTTCCTAAACCAATCAGGACACTACCAATTTAGTCAAAGTAGACCATCCCATGCTAGGTTTTTGAATCAACAAAAAAAAACCCAACAAAATTTTGTTCTTGTTCTTCTTCTTATTCTTCGTCTAATCAATTTTATTGATTCCTAACAAGTAGCATCGTGCTTTCGCAAAGCGCATTGTAATAAAGTTGATCATATAGGTGCTCGGGTTCTAGTCATTTTGCAAAGGGAGGAGCATCAGATAGGGTGAAGCTTGCCTCGTTTTGTGACAATGATGAGCCTTCTCATGAGATGAGCTTTTGACGGTCATTTAAAGTTTGGCTCCCGACGGCTCGCGAACTTTTGACACACATTATATTAAGTATTATACACATATAAAATTATTGTTGATTTTAAAATTTACTAGCCAAACAATCATTCTTCAAACTTGATTCAATTAACTTAGCGAGCTCAAAGATAGGCTCTACCTCACCACACTGAACTTGCGAGTAGAGCTTTGACCAAGCCGACTGTTGGTGATTTTAGTGTCATCGGTCATTTTATGTAATCAGATTTACTTACGATCAAAGTAGACATTGTCATATACATTGTACACGTTAGGAGGTGTGGAGTACACGCGTGTACACGACTATGCTAATGTCTTGGACGACGAACTCCCAGACCACTGCGGTCTGCGGGGGTTCGGGGGCAGAGGCCCGACGGGGGTCTGGGAGAAGCGCCCCCGGTGGGGTCCAAGGAGCAACGCCCCTGGCGGCGGTCGCGCTGGCCGGTCAGCGTGAAAAAAATTAGATTTCAGACGTTTATTGCTTCATAAAAAACATCTCCGATTTTATTTCGTTGGAAAAAAAGGGACTGAAATCTAGCGGTTATAACCGCTTGATTAACCGCTTTGTTTTCCTCTCTATTTGTCAGTTTTTGGTCGAATGAAGAACACACACAGAGAGAACCTCTGACTTTGAAAATCCATAGCAAAAACCTTATTCGTCCTTGATACAGTCTCTGTTTTATCCGATTAGTGATTTCGTGTATACCACCGAAATACTCTAATCTGAAAGTGATCCCACGACTCAGAGATTATCCAGGCCTTTGATTCCTACATACACACCCGTTTTTCCTACACCGACTCTCAAGCTGTGAGTGGCTTGACTCATTTAGATGAGCTGAATTAAATGAAATTCGAGATTATAAGCTCATTTATTTTTACTTTTTTAGAAAAGTTATAAGCTCGTTTAATTTTAGTTGTTTGGATGAATGATAGGGGTGCAACTTGGACGGACTGAACCCGATTAACCCGAACCCAGCCCGTACGAAAATTGGGCTTGGGCACATTATTTGAGTGATTTGGACTGGCTCGGGCGAAAAATCTCAACCCGAATTGCAATTAGGGTCGGGCTTGGGTACGAATATTAAACGACGGGCTAACCCGAATTATCCGATTTGTATACTCATTACCTATAAATGTTATATATGGAGAGTATTATATAGCATATTTAGTGATATTTTTTAATTATGTTTATTTTCTAAATTAATAGATTTTTTTTTCACAAAATATTGAATATTCGCTTGTATAAATGAATAATTTTTTAATTCACTCTAATAGTATATAGTCATTATTTTTTAACCTTAAGTAAAAAATTGAAATGTCTACATTCGGTATCTATTTTTAAATGGAAGTTATTAACTTAACTTTAAGGAGACAATTTATATAGAGTTGAATGTGATAATTGTGTTAATATATTTAGTTTAATGGACTAGTCCGAATTTTACCCGAATCCGAATTGGTTTGATTGAATCTGGGTTTGAACGGGCTGGCACTGCTCCTAACCCGGGCTGGGCTAGGCTACCCCTTAATTTTGGGTATGTCTTCGCTTTATTTTTTTGAATGTTAAGATAATTGACTTTTCAATCGCACATTATTGACCACAATTTCAATTTCATCACAATGTACGTAGAACTTACCGAATGACAAATATTCTCATGACATCGGCCATTGGGGCATTTGGATGTCCTCCACCTTCCCGGGAGGTACCTTACATCATTCTTTTCGCATTTCATGTAATCTCTCCACTCTGCACAAAGACTGATCACCTTGTTAACATGGGTGAGTATGCATGCCAAAGATGTCAATGACCAACAAGTATATTTGCTCTACTACCACAAGTTATGATGTCATTTGCAGTAAAAACAATGGACTGGTAACTTAAACTGTGCTATGTATGCTAAAAAAAATAAACTTAAATTGTACCACTCCTCTTGCTCTTTCTTCCATGTTGACTTTTGACTCGTATTTGGATCACTTTTACCGGGTAATTTGGATCACTAAACGATGCAACACCGTGCTATGGAACAACTTTTAATTTACAACACCATAAAAATTATATCAAAATATTGCATCATTTTGTTACCCAAATCACCGGATCAAAGTGAGCTGATAAATAGTGGTAAAAGTCAAATTGGGAAGAAAAAGCAGGGACACAGTGGTACTATGTTAGTACCACTCAGTCCCAGCTCTTGCCCACCATCCTGAATGTTTGACTCGTATATGGGTCATTTTGACCGGGTGATTTCGATAGCAAAATGACGCGATTTTTTGATAATTTTGTCACCGTGTTATAGAGCAACTTATACTCTACAACACCATGAAAAAATTATCAAAAAATTACATTACTTTGCTATCCAAATCATCGAGTCAAAGTGACCCAATGAATAGTAGTAAAAGTCAAATTGATAGGGAAGAGCTGGGACTGAGTGGTACTATGCTTCCTCAATTACCCTTGATTTACGGCAATAAATTTAAATTGTAATATGCTTATTTTTATGGCTAGCTAGTAACCTCCCCCGTGTACAACACGAGTGAATAATTTTATATTGCATCATCTTATTTCAAGGTGCAACTTTAGGATTAGGGGAATGTAATAAAAAAATTGCAAATGTTTCGTCATGTGATGCACGCATGACTACCAGAAATGGCAGTAAAACGTTTTATATTGAAGGGAACAGAGACCGGAGGGAGGCAATCGAAGAAATTAGTACTTTAGATGCCACCCGTATAAATCGTGATAGTTTTGGGGTAGGAAATGCAAATAAACCGAACTTTAATTCGCCTGTTTCCCACCCCCATCATAAGTGGTTTCACGAGCAGTTTTATAAAACCGCCTTTTTGGCCTCCCACATAAATACCTCCGTCCAAAGCCCCTCTCTCTCTCTCTCTCTCTGTTAAAAACTGTAATTCGAAACCAAAATTGAACTTCCATATTTCTTCTTCTTCTTCTTCTTCTTCTTCTTCTTCTTCTTCTTTGCGTGCCTCTGCTTCTGGGTACCTCTGATTTTTTGAGGGTCTTCAGAGTCACCAATCTCTGGTGTGTTTGGTGCTATTTGGGTTCTGGGTTCTCTCTGATTGGTGGGTTCTTTCTCTATGTTGACGATATTGAGAGAATCAATGCAAGGAGAGTAACAATTTCATCTATCTATGGCGTACCCAAACCACTTATCTCAGGAAATGGACTTACAACAGCATTTCTCCGACCACCAACACTTGGGGGACAACAACAACAACGCCGCCGTCCTCCGCTCAATTATCCCCGACCACCACATGGACCAGCCCTCCTCTTCCGACGCCACCAAGCACCACCACCACGACCACGAACAACAGAGCCACCACCGACAGGCGAGTTTCGGTCCGACGTGGCTCAACAGCGCGATTCTCCGCCAACAGAACCACAACCCTTACGCCGCCGAAGGCACCAACAACAACAACAGATTCCTCAATCTCCACACCAACGATTCCATGATGGAATCTGCCGAATTGAAGAACGCCGGTGAGGAGAATAATGGTGGGGGGTTGACTGACGGCGGAGATGGGGCGGCGAATTGGGTGAGTGCGAAGGTGAAGTCGGAGATTCTGGAGCATCCGCTTTACGAGCAGCTGTTGTCGGCGCATGTTTCGTGTCTGAGGATCGCGACGCCGGTGGATCAGTTGCCGAGAATCGACGCGCAGCTGGCTCAGTCGCAGGCGGTGGTGGCTAAGTACTCGGCTCTCCGGCAGGGCCAGTCCGGCGACGACAAGGAGCTTGACCAGTTCATGGTAATAACTTCTTCACTCTGCTCACCTCTGTTTTTTTTTTTTTTTTTTTTTTTTTTTTTTTTTTTTTTTTTGTACTACTATATGTTTGCAATTGGGTTTATGGGTCTTTTGTGGGACTAGATGAAGTGATGATTCAAGAGTTTGTGACTTTGGGGGAGTAGGGTTTATGCTGGGATTAGATGGATTGAATGATAATTCAAGAGTATTAGTGACTTTTGGGAACTGGGGTTTATGTCTCTTTGCTGGGATTTGATGGATTGAATGATAATTCTAGAGTTTGTGACTTTGGAGAACTGGGTTTTATGGCTCTTTGCTGGGACTAGATGGAGTGAATGATAATTCGAGAGTTTGTGACTTTGGAGAACTAGGGGTTATGGCTATTTGCTGGGATTTGATGAATTGAATGATAATTCATGAGTTTGGGACTTCGGAGAACTAGGGTTTATGGGTCTTTGCTGGGATTTGATGGATTGAATGATTAAATCAAGAGTTTGTGCCTTTGGAGAACTTGGGTTTATGGCTGTTTGCTGGGACTAGATGAATTGAATGATGATTCAAGAGTTTGCGGCTTTGGAGAACTAGGGTTTATGGCTCTTTGGTGGGACTAATCAGGCGACAACGGTTGAAAATAGAAGGATCAAATGTGTTTTTGATGTTTGTAGTTTGGTTTTGTTCATTGTATTTGGTGGAAATCTGGCTTCTCCCAAGAGGAGCAATTCGACGAATTCATTTAATTTGGCATTGCTGTTTTCTGATAGAATTTGGTTTAGTTGTCGTCTTCGTCTTCCTTGAGCAGAATAAGCCTATTGTCAACTATTTTCTTTGGGATTAGGCATTATCATGTTTGAGCACAGATTCGCCTTCTTCGTTCCATTTGATTGATAGTTTTACACATTTTTTTGGTAGGCTTAATCATATTCATCTTCTTTGGAGGCACTCAATATCTGTGTTTGTTATGCTTCTTTATTAGCTCAAACAAGAGCATGTGCTCTACTTCAGATTCTGTTCTTTCTGGGAATCGGATGGCTTTGTTGTGACATCTCTTCTCCTATTGCAGACTCATTACGTGCTGCTGCTCTGTTCCTTTAAAGAACAACTTCAACAACATGTTCGTGTACATGCGATGGAAGCAGTAATGGCGTGCTGGGAGATAGAACAATCCTTACAAAGCCTAACTGGTACTACTACTCTTCATGATGATTACTAATTTCCTTTGTTTCTTTAAAATATTCGTTTACCTCATCATATATCTTTACACTATGAGTTTAAATTTTCCGAAATAGCTTTCCATGTGACAAAAACTTGTTGCTTTTTGTAGTAGATTGATTGTTATCATATGGCTCCTTTCGACAATTTGAGTAATCTCGTACTCTTTCCTGTGTGGGAATTCCTTCGCTTTAATTTTCCAAGTGAATTCCCTCTTTGGATTTTCTTCTAAGCTGAGTTAGTTTACCTGGGCAAAATATCTGGAAAATAATTTATTTAAATGTGTGCGGACAGCTTTAACAAGCTTTTCCAACTTTTATGTCTCTTAGGACAATAATTGATCAATCTGAATTCAATTTATACAGTGCGAGAGATCAAGTGAGAGATACTACTATGGTTTATGGATGCTGAGTAGCTAACATAACAATGTTTTCCGTGGAGGATAACTGGAGACGTGTTTTTTTTCTTTCAAGAAAGTAACGTGAATACAGTTGTTGGGTGTTGTTTCCAAATTTAGTCTGCAACACTTCCAGATCATCATTTGCTAAAATTTCGGAATTTTTCGTAAACAAACCTTTTTACCATAGAATTTGTTCATAGAGTAATTTTACTCATTCTCCAGTAAAAATTTTGGAGCCTCAGTTCATTTTCTCTTCAGAAAGTTGCATCCTTTAATACTTTTTACCTGTTTTACGAAACAAAATGGAGAAAGTTGCCTGACTCTTGTCTAAGATAACTCGACATGTACTCGTTTCATTTCACAAACTTCATGTTATTCTCTTCCGTCTTCTACTGAGTAGAATTCACATGGATATGAACACTTGTGCAGCGTTAACATCTGTGGTAAATTCATGTGTTCTTACCTCTATGCTGATGACTAAAGGATAAATTTATATCACACACTGTAGTAATTTTCATTCTTGTGCTATCTTTAACTGGTTTCTTCGTATCCTTCTTTCGAGTCTATTTTAAGGTTTTGCATGTAAGATACGTGATACACCTGCTTTCGGTACTCTATTCCTCTATATCCTACTTACACATCTTTTGAGAAAAGTGGAAATCACATTTAGGCCACGATCGCTGAAAAACTTTGTTAAGTTGGCTTCCAAAATCCCTAGTTATCTCAGCTTTCAGGTCGTAGTATTCTTGCTGGTTTTGTGTTGAGCTTAATGCCTCGTAAATATGTTACAAGTGTCCCTTTCTCTTTGTTAGACCCATAGGATGCTATTGAAGTTAATTTATGATGGGCAAAATTAGATGTAAGATGTTCCTACCATTTTAACTTGTTCTTGAGTACTTTTCCATAATTATATACCTACAGAAAGAGAAGTGTACCCGCTTTATATACTTCTTCCAAGTTTAGGAATATATAGCAAAGCTGTCACTTTTTGGTATTATCATCCTCATCATTATCTTTGGCAATTATCACCATAATATACAAGCACTCCAAATTCTGTTCATTAACCAGCTTATGTTGTCATTCGCCAATTCTGGGTATAGAAGTTGACATTGCATAATTTCTACAAATGCCCACAACAAAAAAACATTTGAAGAAGATTTTAGCTTCCGATTATGATCACATGACCCCATATACAAATGAATTTACCTATGTTGGTTTTTTCACGAGAAGTGGACGTTTTTTCGAACATTTGAAGTGGGAGATGCATCATGTTGGGACCCAGGTGTAAGTTCTAAGAAATCTCGCAAGAAGTTGCTCTTACTGTCTTGGTTACACATTTCGGGTATAGGGTAGGTTTCTCTAACTCATTGGTGGGTGGACTCCTGTCAAGTAGACGACAAATGAAATCACTTAGGTGCATAGCCTTGTTAACCAATAGATTGCTTTTTGTGTGGGATGATGTTCTTGTCACTCCATTGAGAAGTATGAGGAAGTTCAAGCTATACATGCTTGCAGATGCAGTAAACATCAGTTGGTACCAACTCTAGACTACTCTTCTTTCCCTAATTCACTTAGCTGCAAACCTTGAATAGATATACCTCAGTCTTGATTTACTAATATAATGATATGTTTCAAAGAAGAAAATAAGAGCAAAAAAGCATGACTACTGCGCAGCAGAAGAGACGGGAAAATACATAATTATTTCAAATGTGTCAAAAACGCATATGCATATATATTCACATAATGACTCCATTTTACAGAATACGGCCTTAAGTTGTAGTATAAATTTCCTGATTCAATGGATGAGGGACTTTTTCTCTTCTACTTGATAGTTTAGGTCTTCCTTATTGAAGGAATGCAGCTTCTGCTTTGTTTCTTTAATAGACATGCCATTTCTTGTGGCAAAGTAGCAAGATATACGAAATCCAAAGCAGAAACTTGGAAGTAGTGAGTTTTAATGTTATTATGTGATGCGCGAATTAAGGAAAATGCAACTGTGTGGACAGGTGTATCTCCTGGTGAAGGCACAGGTGCGACAATGTCTGATGACGAGGACGACCAAGTAGACAGCGACGCCAACTTGTTTGAAGGTGGTTTCGAGGGTCATGACAGCATGGGTTTTGGTCCTCTTGTCCCAACAGAGAGTGAGAGATCCTTGATGGAGCGTGTGAGGCAAGAGTTGAAGCACGAATTGAAACAGGTGAAGTTCTGAAAATGATTTTTAATTCGGGCAACCTATTCCACTCTTTATATGTATCGCCATCAACTAGTGTCTTGTCTTTCTCAGGGTTACAAGGAGAAAATAGTGGACATAAGGGAAGAGATCCTACGCAAGAGAAGAGCAGGAAAGCTTCCCGGTGATACCACTTCTGTCTTGAAGGCTTGGTGGCAGGCACATTCTAAGTGGCCATATCCAACAGTAAGTTCATTGCTTACAGTATTTTTTTTTTCTCGAGTAAAATCACAAATGAACTTCTTCTGGGGTTCAAAGGGTTTGATTTTCACAAGATCTAAGGATGATGAAGATGGTTCTATGTGTGTATGGTTTTGGCAGGAGGAAGACAAGGCAAGATTGGTTCAGGAGACGGGGTTGGAACTGAAGCAGATAAACAATTGGTTCATCAATCAGAGGAAGAGAAACTGGCACAGCAATGCTACAACTTCTACTGTGTTGAAGAGCAAGCGCAAAAGGAACTCCAACTGAGCCAATTGCACGCTGTCTTCCATCATCATCCTCATTTTGAAAGCTTGCTTCCCCAGATTCTAGTTCCAGGCTGACAAGAAGGGCACCTTCTGAAGCCTTAGAGAAACAATAGACAATCTGCTAGTAAAAGAGACTTCCTTCACATTTCGTATCCAGTGATGATCCAACAATGCACATCTACCTAAATAAAGGATGTTATTGGTAAATGTCAGTGAAGAAGAATGTGGGGTTATTATTTACAGGTGTAATTAGAGTAGTAATGGAGATGGTATAGTCAAATATGCGTATGGCCGGTGATGTTTAGAGCACAGAGACGAGAAGATTAGTGCCGTTTGTTGGTTGTTGTGATTTTGGTATACGGTAAAATTAGGTATTTTGTCTATGAAAATTGTTAGGTTGTTCGGTATACCTTTGTAACGGTCTCTTCTGTTATGGCTACATCCAGATATGTTAGTGTAAATTGCTAGCGCATTGTCACACTTAAGTAGTTATTTCCTAATTTTGAAGTCTACTTGTAAGATAAACTCTCTAGTTAGGAAATACACTTTACAATTCTCGTCGTTGTTTGTTGCCGCTTAACAGTCTTCGGCCGGCAATGTCCACTTTTGCCTACGTTTTCGGCAAACCTTACATGACATTACACATTTCCAGAAATGTAATAGACAATATTGCATAACATCAGTTTCTTCAAATACGAGAATACAGTTTTAGCATTTCACAAAATTAATCAATGAATCTTGAGATGACTAGTCTCAATTCCTGAACATGACCCCTTGGAGGTGGCAGTATGATGGAGAGTTGCTACCAGTCCACCACCATCAAGAGCCAGGCACATCATCTCTGAGTTACACTCCAGTAATTAATTTGTCTAGTACGACAAGATGCCTTGCACCGGTGACAAGTGAAAAAGCGACCATCCTCGTAAATCTAGTATCAAAGGTTTTATTTTTAGGATTCAAGTCCCGTGTCACGGGCTCAACGTCCGTTTCTCATTCTGTGCGCAGAAGGCTTGACATGTGTGGATTATGTGACCTTCATATCTAAATGGTACAGACGGTTAGACTGTATTTTAGGTATGCTTGTATCATTTACCCAAAGTATCATGTTAACATATGACAAGTTTGCCGTTTTAGAACTGGGGATGGTTAATCTCGTGCGCTCGTAAGAGCGTGCATACGGGTTCTTGAGGTGCCTGATGGCTGGGCCGTTACACATGGCGCCCTTTAATCTCTCACCAGATACCATCACAAAAACCACCGTTCTATCTTGTCGTTTTGCTTCGCTGAAGGAGTGCTCGAGAAACTAGCAGTGCGAAGAATTTACTCAGTTGGTTGATTGATTATGCAATTAAAATGAACCTATAAATACGCATGCCAGGAAGACAACATCTAATCAACTTAAACTAGGAAAATAAATATTGCGACATTTTCAATAACATTCTAGCTCCCACAACTTTGAATCAAGTGTGAGAGCGAGGATAGAACTTGCATAAGCCAACTATATCAAAACCAAGGAGACACTCAACATCGCATCCAACGAGGGCGCCATAAACTTATTCCGGGCATGCCACCTCAAGGTGATGAACACAAGTACAGTCACAAGGCCGCGAATCCCAATGCGTTTATCCAGGGGAAATTTCTAACACTACGACCTCTGCCCATATCGACAACATTACTGCCATTGTTGCGAGCAGCGACGACACAAGTCACACAACCATCCATGAATCGCATCTTTTTAAAAGCTCTTGCCTCAATCTCACCTCTTCAACTGTTAATGATCCAGCGTCTTTGAACAAGTCCTGGATTTCCCCGTGGTCTCTGAAGAAGTATGTGTAGTTTTCCTTTACAATGAGTGCTGTGTACCCGCTTGCGTTTAGTGGATTCAGTACCCTTAACGTCATTTCTCGTCTCCCCAACCTTTATATACGTCGAGCAGAGCTTCAATTGTCTGCACTTTGAACAATTATATATCACTGTTAGCGTACTTTAACAACATGCTCACTCTTACGACTGGGATTGCACACGTCACTAAATTGAATAAAAAAATATAATATTGACCAATCATGTAAGGATACAAAGAATGATACGCACAAATGATAAAGATGATCCAGACTCGAAAGCCCCATTTATTTCCTTTTCCCCTCACTTTCCCCAAGTTATATTATCGATTTCAAATGAAGATTTTATATAGACAAGTTAAATTTATTTTTAACACTTTTTACAATAAATAAATAATATAAATAAATGATATTTCCTGAAAAGTACAGTAAAACATAAAACGAAAATCACATTAATGATATTAGAGAAATTTAGTACACTATAATTAGGAAAGAAATTGAATAAATATTAAATGTATAAAGTACTACACCAATAAAAAAACATGAATGATAACTACAAATTGAGAAACCACGATTACAATAATGTAATTTTGTTTCAATGTAGTTTTTTTTTTGTTATTTTGTGTTTATATATTTTCCGGTTTCATTATGAGTAAGTGTAATTTCTATTTTTTATGTATTTTAATTAGATTGTTTAAATAATATTCAACTTGATAATTTTTGAAGTAACTTACATATACATTTTTTATAAGTTTTCTAAACTAAATAATTAAATAATACACAAAATATTACTACCTATTAAAAATTATACATAAATACATTTGGAATATAAAACATTAACTTCTATTACAAATATCAAATAGTTTTATTTTAATGATTCTTGTTAAATTTTATTATTTTAGTAAATTTTAATTTAAGACAACTAAAATTCTTAGCTATAATTTAAAAACACCAAAACAACTAACTTAATAAGTTCCCTTGGAAAGGGTAACCAGGGGCGGAGCTAGAGTGCGCAGGTAAAACACGTGCCGCATCCTAATTTCCAAAAACAACACTATTATCTTTGTATTTTATAGAATATTTCAACTGTGCCCCAAGTAAATTATGAAAATACCATAGTTTTTTTTTTTTCTTTTTTTTTGAAATGTACAAGTGTGCCTCAGTACTTAGTATTTCCTAGTTCCATCCCTGAGGTAACCAAAGGTTTTTCTCTTCACCTACACCATCCCGTTCCCATGCCCCTCATTGTTTGGAGATGTCCCCGTTCCTACTCTAACTAGACCAAATTTCCTCCCAGTTGTTCAAGGCCATTTGTTAGATTATGTTCCGGAAAAGCTTGTACAAATGTGAAGTTACAAATTTAGTGATGCATTAATTAATATGAATGTAACGGATAGTAAATTAAAATGTAAAATTTAACCATTTAATTTTACTTTGTTGAAAACAAATTGTAAAACCTATCATCAAAGAAAATATTGTGAAACCTACCTTAATTTTCTTTAGAAGTAACTTATCTTAATTAATTCTTATATAAATGTTTTTCCTCAAACAATATCCTGCAAAGAGCATTTTTTTTAGTGCTCCAAAAGAGCACCACGTGGTGCTCTACAACCAATCAAAGTGCAACACTTAAATACACTGTGAGTGATTGGCAGACATTCATTGGCTGTAGAGCACCACGTAGTGATTTCGCACAAGAGATTGACTGTTTTAATTTGAATTTACTTTTCCACCCATAAACGAGCAGATATACCAAAAAGTGAGTTTGTAGCATTTCAACGTTCTTGGAAACAATTTATTGCTAAGAATTACTTCAGAGTTCAGGATACACAAAGAAGTTGCACAGATGGTTATTTCAACTTTGAAGTTCTTAATGAAAATAGAAGGAAGTCAGAAGTCAATTTTTTTAGTGGAAAATTACTTTCATAGATCAAATAGGGCTTTATTCGTGGCATTGTTCATTCTGGGTATTGTTCATGTTACTCTGAGGTTGTGATGATGAATTTTCTTTAGCAGGTGACTCTGATTATGAGGTCAGACTTGCATTGTGGCGTGGCAACTCTGTTGTTGCACCCATGGCGATGTCATATGTTCTCAGTGAGATCACACAAAACAGGATCTGAGCCTCTTATGTGAATCTGATTGAATGGTAATATTGCTTCAACTGTTTTCAATTTTACTTCTTACCTCAATTTCTTGATGGAGGCATTTTGGCTAAATCAGATAGAGTTTGATTGTGCTATTCTCTGCTTTTTGGGATGGATAGATTTTTTTTTTTTTTTTTTTTTTTTTTTTTAAGAAGTGATGGTTAGTTGATGAAGAGTGGACGAACCCTTTAGGGTTTCGTGGAGAGAGATCAAGAACAGAGAGGCGGAAGAGAAAGAAAACCTAGTGAATTGATTGATTACTGAAACGTTACAAGACACAGCTTTATATAGCTGTAATCTAACGGTATAAAACGTACAACCTAAATCCAACGGCAGGAAATCAACTGGGGTTCGTACAAACTGTGAAAGGACGATAATACTCTTAAGGGTTTACATTAATAACAAGTAAATGGACACCGCCTTCATATGGGCTTTGACTTGAACTCTTTGGGCTTCATGTTGAGTGTCCAGCTGAGACTTTGGGCTTGTTTTGAGCAAGTCTTTTAATACGGCCCCTTAAACTGTTGGTGGATGTTGAACCAGCAGTTTATCGCGAAAGAATTGGAAATGAGTTGGTTGGAGAGACTTGGTGAAGACGTCCGCTACTTGATCTGCACTAGAAAGATAAGAAACAGTGAGATGTTTGAGAATAGCTTGTTCACGCACGTAATGGTAGTCTATTTCAATATGCTTCGTACGTGCGTGAAAAATAGGGTTGTTAGGTAAAGCAATTGCAGAAATATTATCGGTATGTAATAAAGGAGGTTCGGGTAAATAAATGTGAAGATCATGAAAAATTTGACGAAACCAAGACAAATCAGCTGCAGTCGTGGCTAAAGCACGGTATTCAGCTTCGGTGGATGATCTGGAAACAGTGGATTGCTTTTTAGCAGTCCAGTGGACTCGGTTTGGGCCCAAAAAGACGACAAGCCCAGTTGTACTTCGACGATCTGATGGGTCACCGGCCCAATCAGCTTTAGAAAATATTTGAAGGGGTAAATGGCCCTTTTTATAAACCCAAATGTTTTTGTGCCCTGAAGATATCGTAAAACTCGTTTTGCACCGCTAAGATGAATGTCTGTTGGTGCATGCATAAATTGACAAATGTGGTTTATGGCAAAGGCAATGTCAGGTCGCGTAAAAGTTAAGTATTGTAATGCACCCAATAACTGTCTGTAGACAGTTGGATCGGGAAGAGAAATGCCTTGATGTATATGATATTTAATACCACCAGCAAGAGGAGTAGAACTTGATTTGCAATGAGACATATTAAAACATTGGAGCAAATCAGAAATGTATTTTTCTTGTGTAATGGAAATGCCAACAGATGTGCGTTTGATTTGTAGGCCCAAAAAATATGTTAACGGGCCTAGATTTGTCATTTGGAACTCAGTACCCAATTTTTGTAGCAAATCAAAAATGTACGATAAATCATTACCATTCACAATAATATCGTCGACATACAGCAATAATAAAGTTAACCGATTATTATGATGGCGAACAAAAAGTGAGCAGTCTGCAAATGATGCGACAAAGCCAAGTGAAGACAAATAAGAAGTGAATCGCTCAAACCAGGCCCGTGGGGCCTGTTTGAGCCCATATATTGACTTGTGTAGGAGGCAAACATGTTTAGGAAATTTTGAGTTGATAAACCCAGTAGGATGTTTCATATACACAGTTTCACACAAGTAACCATGTAAAAAAGCATTTTTAACGTCTAACTGTTGAAGAGGCCAGTTGAAAGTTGCAGCTAATGCCAAAATGGTACGAACAGTGGCATGTTTTACGACGGGACTAAAAGTTTCGTCATAGTCTAAGCCAGGGGTTTGGTGAAAACCCTTGGCAACTAAACGAGCTTTATAGCGAGAAATTGTGCCATCTGGGTTAAATTTGGTACGAAAGACCCATTTATTACCTATAATGTTTGCCTTTGGAGGAGGTGGTACCAAAGTCCACGTGTGTTGCTGTGAGAGGCTGTCAACCTCAGTAGCCATGGCTTGACGCCACTGAGGAAATTTGACAGCCTCTGTAAAACAAGTAGGATCAGTGTGTGTTGTGTTTGTTTGTGAATTAGCAGAAAACCCAATAGGAGTAGTAGCGGAAAAACCAATAGGAGAGTTTGGAGATGCATAATACACCAACTTTCTTTTACTTATACCGGATTTGCTGCGAGTTTGCATTGGATGTGTTGAAGTGATGACAGGAGGGGGAGGGGGGGGAATCATCATAGGGTCACCTGTAGTTGCCATTCCAGAGCTGAGAGAGGATGACTGTGCACCAGAACCAGTGGCAACAGGTGTAGTATCTGAAAGAGGCAGTGTAGTATCTGTTAAAGGTGTGCCACGGGGACTGGGAACAACAGTTCTCCTAACTGCAGCTGGATGCATTGGATCATCTCCCTCAGATATAGGTGAATCTGGTAACAAACCAGAAAAGGGCCCAGGTGGAACTTGGGTTTGTGCCGAAGGGACAGAGGTGGATTCAGGTTCTGAAACAGAAACAGTATCATGTGAGAGTGGTGAAGATTTTGCAGTAGTAGGAGCAAAGGGAAAATGAAATTCATCAAAGAGTACATCCCTACTGATATAAAATTTGTGTAATTGAGCATCATAACAGAGGTAACCCTTATAACCAGAGGCATGTTCCAAGAAAATGCATTTCTTTGTTTTGGGATCAAGTTTAGAGTGGTTGTAATGAGTCAATCTAGGATAGCAACAACAACCAAACACTTTTATTGGTTTAGTTTTGAATAAAATTTCATAAGGAGATTTGTTATTAGAGTTAGAACTTGGCATGCGATTGATTAAATAAACTGCTGTAGCAACTGCATGATACCAAAAAAATTTAGGAAGAGAAGATGTGTGTAACAAAGTAACAACAGTTTCAATATGTGACGATGTTTTCTTTCAGCCACCCCATTTTGTTGGGGGTGTGTAAGGACAAGATTTTTTATGTTGAATACCATGTTCTTGTAAATTTTTTTGAAATGTGTAAGCAACAAATTCACCACCACCATCTGATCTTAAGATTTTAATAGAGTAGCCAAGTAATTTTTCAACAAATAACTTGAAAGTTGCAAAAGTAGATGAAACTTCAGATTTTAATTTTAATGGAAATAGCCATGTAAACCTAGATAGATCATCAATAAATAGGATATAATATTTGAAACCATCATAAGAAAGTGTTGAAGCAGGTCCCCATACATCACTGTGAAGAAGATGAAGGGGTGCAGTAACATGAGACTTAGACAAATTATAAGGCAATCTTGTCATCTTACCAGCCAAACAGGATTCACATAAAGTATCAGTATGATCATTTGCAGATAATTTAAACGAAGAAAAAATACATTTAACACATTTAAATAAAACAGAGTCTGAAGGATTTCCCAGTCTGGAGTGCCACAAATGTGATTTAACTCGTTGACCTAAAAAAGCTTGTGGACTGCACGAAGAAGACTCAGAAGATAGAGGATAGAGGCCATTTTTACTGGGTCCCTGAAAAAGGATTTGACCCGTAGATTTGCCCTGAACATAAAAGTAACCTCTATCAAATATAAATCTGGCGTTATGATCAGAACAGAACTTATGCGCAGAAAGCAAGTTGACAGAAAGACTAGGAACATGTAGTGTATCAGATAATGTGTAAGAACAATTTGAAGTTGAGAGAAAGGCAGTACCAGAATGATGGATGGGGAGAGAGAAACTGTTACCGACGGTGACTGAATCAGTGCCTTTGTATGGTTCAGTTATAGAGAGATTGTTGAAGTCTGCTGTCATATGGTTGGATGCGCCGGTGTCTGTGAGCCAGAGATCTGAGGTGGGTGGCTGTGAAAATGAATAAGTAGAAGCAGCCATTGCAGAAAGATGTTCGGGCAGATGTTTGCCCTGATATGCATAATCCATCCGATGATAACAGTCAATTGCGGAGTGATAGTCATACCGGCAAATTTGGCATGTAATAGGACCCGAACTGTACCGACCCGAACCTCCTCTGCCCCGGTTATTGGACCGGCCCGAACCGCGACCCGAACCATAACCCGGTCCGCCTCCAGATCCGAAACCATTTCCATAATCCGACCCGAGTCCAGATCCAGATCCATAGTTAGGGTTGGATCCAGAACCGTACCCGGAAGGCGAACGACCCCCTCGAGAATCAGATATGCCACCGCCACCACCTGGTGACCGAAACGACCGCCACCTCGCTGACCGGTAGGGTTTCGACCGCCACCACGGCCGCCGCCATGCTGGAGGTAGAAGGCGGTAGGATGAGGGAGATCGGAAAGAGGAGATTCAGAGGCATGCATCTGTTCTTCAGCCTTCAAGAGGACATGGAGTTCTTCAAAGGGGATCGGGGCCGAGTGAACACGCATAGAGGATCGGAAGGAGTTGTACTCCGACGGAAGGCCATTTAGAGCATATAGGAGAAGATCCTCATCGGCGGTATAAACTCTGGCAACAACAAGTTTGTCCCGGATGGTTTTGAGCTTTTGCATGTACAGATCCACCGAATCAGAACCCTTTCTGAGAGTATGAAACTCCAATTTGAGGGTAATGACATTAGATCTGGTTAGGGAAGCGTAGCGTCTCTCGAGAACATGCCAGGCCTCGCGAGAGGTTTGTGAACCAATCACAAGAGTGAGTGCTTCTTGGGACAGCGTAGCGTTGAGTATAGTTAACACGACCTGATCTTGAAGCTGCCATGCCGTAAACGCCGGATTTATTACCGGAGAACCGTCGGAAGACAAAATTGTTGAAGATGGACAAGGAAAAGAGCCATCTAAGTAACTGTATAGTGTATGTGTGCGAAAAATAGATGAAATCTGATGCTCCCATAAGACAAAATTGGAAGAATCGAGTTTAAAGGGGAGCAAATTGTGTATGTTAGAGAGAAGATAGATCGGCTGTAAGGCCTGATAGGTATTGGCAAGAGCCATGAGAAGGCTCTGATACCATGAACGAACCCTTTAGGGTTTCGTTGAGAGAGATGAAGAACAGAGAGGCAGAAGAGAAAGAAAACCTAGTGAATTGATTGATTACTGAAACGTTACAAGACACAACTTTATATAGCTGTGATCTAACGGTATAAAACGTACAACATAAATCCAACGGCAGGAAATCAATTAGGGTTCGTACAAACAGTGAAAAGACGATAATACCCTTAAGGGTTTACATTAATAACAAGTAAATGGACCTGTCTTCATATGGGCTTTGACTTGAACTCTTTGGGCTTCATGTCGAGTGTCCAGCTGAGACTTTGGGCTTGTTTTGAGCAAGTCTGTTAATAACCAGAACACATGATTGTCTAACCAGTATGCCGTTTTCAGAACTGTTTTTTTATCACTTTCCATTCGGTGCAAGCATTCGATATAGGCTTGAGCAGTCGATTCTTTAACCGGATACCTTTTACTTTAGAAGAGACATGTTCTCTCAAACGCAACGTTCTCTGAACGCTTATTAAATTAGCAAACTACAACAACCGGCATAACAATTCAATCACTTTAACTTCTGCTAATTCATTTACCCCAGCTTCTGCTAATGCTCTGCACCAAATATGAAGTTCTACATCAGAAATTGAATATCAGAGGAAAATCTTTATTTTATTTGTAGTTTCTTATGTAATGATCTTATGTTATTTCAGTGGAAAGCAGTGATGCGAAATCCTTGGAACCTGAAGGTCTTCCGACGGCTGCTCAGTTCACTGACAGTGATATATACTTGTTAGGCATTCCCACTGCCAGAAACCAGAGGAAGTTGTCGTGACAATATTTGCAAAGGGCATACCGGTAGATAATGTCTTAGTTGATTTTGGAAAACAGATAGTACGTCGTCTTATGCTTAATTTTATCTTATCATCAAAATTCTGTCAAGTTGAGGTGTCTAGAAATCCTTGACATTACTACTTGGCAACTAATGAAATACATCTTTCTTGCAGCTAAGTGTCACTATTGATGTCCCTGGTGAAGATAAGTATGACTTTCAGCCACGGTTATTTGGAAAGGTATGAAACACCTGCATTTCAAAGCATCATTTACAACTTGCTAGCTGTGACGCTTAATTGAACTGGGGACTCTGTATAGACATTTTGAGGTGTTCCCAGTTAAAGGTTTTGCTTCTCTTTTGTTGCATGGAAACAGATTGTTCCTGAAAAGTGTAGATTTGAAGTTTTGTCCACCAAAGTTGAAATTAGACTTGCAAAGTCTGAACCAGTTAACTGGCCTTCCCTTGAATATAGCAGAATGGAAGTTGTTCCTCAGCGGTTAAGTGCTTGAGTTGGTCAGACTGCGATGTACATTTAGGAATTTGCTCTTCCATCATACTCAACTAGAATCTTTTTAGTTGCTAAATTTCCACGGGAGATTACGCCTGTCTATAATTTTCTTTGTTATTGTAGCTCATTTCATTTTATGAATCTGTAGGGCTAGCATCACAGAGGCCAACTTAGGCATCTTCAAAGCTGCGTAAGAAGGATTAGGATAAGTTGGAGGCTCAAGTAAAGAAAGAGGTGCAAAAGATTCACCCCTCGTTCGCATGATGAGATTGTGCTTCCCTCTTATTCCACGCTGCTGTTGTTGATATGATGGCATTGTTTTTCTGAAGTTTAAAATGCACCTCTTCTGCTCCTCAGGAAAAGGAAAAAGAGCTATATGGGGATGCTGCTGTTAGTTAGATGTTTGGTGAGATATACCAAAGTACAGATAAGGATGTGAGAAGAGCAATGATGAAATCTTTTGTAAGTTCTTTATTTCTTTTGGCTTCTCTTGTCTCTCTGACTCTGAGTTTGCAATCCCACCAAACGAAACAACTATTTGAACATTTTTTTTTAAAAAAAAAGAAGGTTGTAACTTGTGTAGACACGGAAAATTTACGGCTAATGAGGGAGCCCCACATGTCTATTATTGCATAATTAAATGGCGGGATCAAATTGTAATTGCCGTCAAATTAATGCATCTAAAGCATTAATTAGTGGAGGATTAAATTGTAATTGAGACCAAACCTTATTTACAAACAAGGACTGCTTATGGCGACGCCACATCACTACATGACATTGCTACAACTCAACAAGTAAGGCTAATGAAATACTGCCACTTGTCGAAATGATGCAGCTATCAAGACTAGCAAGTTCAGCCAATCACGTCGCGCCACTTGTCAAATTGATGCAGAAAATAAGTAAATAAATAAATAAATATTATTTATTTTTCTACCTTGTCCAACAAGTCGGTCCATGCCTATATAATGGGGCCATCCCTAGGCATAAAAGACACACAATTACATCTTGCAAGAAGGAGAGAGCTCTGAAGATCAAGTTGCTGAAGCCCTGACGAGTTCATCCATCATCAAGATCATCATCAAGCCCTTCGAAGTTCTTCATTAAGTTCTTCGAAGATCATCATCGCGTTCTTCAAGCCGTGGAAGATCTCCATCCGCGTTCTTCAAGACACTCGAAGATCTTCAAGTCGTTCTTCGTGTTCTTCAAGGCGTTCATCCGGTTCTTCATCAACATCGAAGATATTCATCCGTCCGATCCGAGATCAAGCCTCTAAAGACCTCGTTCGGTGTTTGTGTTATTCGAGACCTTCATCGCGTTCTTCGTCAAAATCGAAGGCCGCTCATCTGTTCGATCCGAGATCAAGCTGCGAAGCCCTCGTTCGACGTTTCAGGAGAAGAATCAGGGGATTCAATTTCTGTATAGAAATTTACTATCAGAGATTGTAATCCGCTACATTTATTTCATAAATAAAATAAATTTGACACCGAATTTCTTGCATTTATTTCCAATTGCATAAATTTGTGTGTACAAATTTTGGCACGCCCAGTGGGACTTCTCTGCCCCTCATCTCTTCTCATCACGTACAAGTGTTCGTGATGTCTCCTACAAAGGATAACGAACTTCCATCACCCAAGGCTGAAGACGCCAAGTCTTTAGATTCAGAAACAAACTCCGGAATCCAAGCCACTCGTCTAGTAACTCGTAGTATGTCTAAGGCAATGTCATCTGCTGGGGGCAAGGAAGATGGTGCTGCCTTGAGGAAGTCACAATCACATGTGCCCACCTCTCAGGAGTCTTCAGCTGGCAACAAGTCTTGGGAGGAAAGTTGTGAAAGCAACTCTAAGTCCGGCACTAAGGGTAGTCAGCATAATCCAACATGTGATCATGGTGATGATATCAGCATGCACGTCATGACTACTAGTGCAGTCCCTCTTGAAGAGCAAGTAGCGAACCTCACCAAGGGCCTTGACATGATGATGATGTCAGATAACTCGCAGTTTCATGCCGATATATTACTGCTTGCTGTTATATATGTTTCTTATATTTCCTTTTGTTAACTGTGTGAGTATTTCGATTCTCAGATATCTAGGTTCTGCCTCTGTACTTGAGTCTCAGATCTGATCGATGTCCTCGACATTGAAGTGAAGATTGGATATGGGAAGCTTTTTTTGACGGGAAGTTAGCAAAGTTGATTCTGGATTGGGCGGCATGGGGGAGGATGAAGCCATCAGAGGAGTAAGTTGTGCTGAGGGAGTGATACTAGAAAGTATCTACTGGGTACAGAAACACGAACACAGGGTTTTTAACCCAACACACACAATTGTAATCTTTTCTTCTTCTTGATTTATTCTGAAAAAAATGAAACTACAACGTTTAAATAGAAGAATAACTACCCCTAACTAGATGATATGACATAACGGGCTCGGCCCGATCTACTAACTAATTAAATAAACAACTAATTAAAATAAATAAACTACTACTAAGAATAATTAATTAAATAAATATCGATACTACTTAACGATAGTAATACGATACGCTTTCTGGAGGATCAGGTTCTTTCTTTCTGGAGCATGCCCAAACGACTATTATGTCTTGTATGTGAATATTTCCAAACCACTGTGTAGTGACATTTACATTTCTTTCTGTTACGACCACTTCAAGTGCAGTTTTATCACCATGTTACGCGTATTTTGAGTGTACAGTTAACCCCATAATAGGAGCATCTTAACTCTACTGTTAACCCCCCAAACCAATCTTGCCTTAATCCGTGTGGATGTGGTTCTTTCTTTCTCATTTTACCTTAAATTGGCACGGTTAGTGTGTGTCCAATGTCATTTCTCGTGTACTTCATTCTCTTCGGCCTCTTGATTGTCAACCTAGGTAATCAATCACTAATTCCTATTGCATATTCGACCTCCAGGCAACACAAGTACTTACCAGATGCACATTCACTACATCAAACGCAACCATAATACAGAGCTCGAGTCAAAGGCCCACCGCGCGCGTTGTGCGCGGGTGTACACTAGTTATACAAATACCAAAGGCACGGTCAGTGTCTCTGATACGGATCAACCGTATCATACGGGTTACCCGTATTATCACCTTTATTTATTATTTAGGATTAATGTTAATTATTTATTTTATTTCGTCGATTAGTTATTTGTTTAATTAGATATTTATTTAATTATTTAGTAAACGGGGCTTTGGCCCGTAATAGTTAGGTTAGAGTTTAGAGTACTATTTATATTGTAACTTGGTCACTATTTTTAATCAGAGAAGAAGAATAGTTTATTTCAGTTTATTCCAATTTTAATTCGTATTCGTAGTTTTTCGTAGTGTCACTAACTACTGGTAGAGATTCGCAGCCTCTCAAGCTACTGGTACGATACTGGGTGTATCAGTCTCAGCTCCAGTAGAGTATAAGTTGCTCTATAACGCGGTGAAAAAATTATCGAAAAATCGCATCATTTTGCTATTGAAATCACCCGGTTAAAGTGACCCATATACGAGTCAAATATTCAGAATGGTGGGCAAGAACTAGGACTGAGTGGTAGTTAGATAAACGGTTGCCAGATAAAATATGAAGAAATTGCCAGGAAATGTTTCAAGTTCTTTGGTCTTGTTTGTCTCCATCTAGCTAGGCTAATCATATATGGCTTCCAGTAAACGAAGACCTCTTTCAAGGTCTTGCACCATACATTTTCTCTATGAACTGTGTTTATAAAGTTGCAGATAATATCTGAAGAAAATATTGTTCCAAGTCAATTGGTCTTGTTTGTCACCATCTAGCTAAGCCTATCATATATGGCTACAAGTAAACGACGACCTCTTTCAAGGTCTTGCACCATACATTTCACCATGAATTGCATCCATAGAAGAGAAAAAAGCCAGAGAGAACAACCCATTCTAGAGATAAGTGGTGGGTGCATGGGAATCATAATCATCACATACATACTGTTTATAACCTGGAAGTATCGATAAAATAGGACGATAAACAAATAATCAAGAACGAGTCACGGAATTAACGTGGTTCGCTAACGATGTTGTTAGCTACATCCGCGGCCAAAAGACTCGATTTATTATTGGGAGAGAACCTGATTACAACCCACACACCTACATACAAGTTTAGTCACGACCTATAGCTCTTATATAGACCTAAGGACGCTAACTTGCAGCCTAAGAAACTCTAAAACGGATAAGCAAGCAAAAGAAACCGCCCCTGACCTGAACCCAGTTCGCCCGAATACATATTCTGTTCGTGCGAACGTAAACTATATATGTTCGTGCGAAAACATGTTTTGCTCGTACGAGCACAATCCTTCGGGGCATGTCGGACCCAAAGGGGGTTCAGTGAGTCTCTTTGACGAGAGACATTGAGTGTGGAGAAGACGTAGATTTATTTATGAGAAGATGAGCAGCTGCTGTTGACGAGAAAATTCAAGACAAGGTGGAGATTTGTTGAATATGCCTTGAAATTGGAAGTCAAAGGCGGTTGAGGATTAGTTAGGAGAACAAGTTTGTTTCCAAATCAGATTTGAAAACTTTGGGGGGGGGGGGGGGTTCTAGCACTATATATGTAACACCCCTCATTTCCGAGAGAACTCTTAGTGCAATATCAAGACTTTGGGGGCGAATTTGTAAATATTTTTTCGCGGATTTAATGTGGGCATTTTGGAGAGTTGGCGATATTTGAACGTTGTTAAGATGATTTTGAAGCACTAGAGATGTTCGGGGTGGTTGTGCAATTCTTAGAAATTAAGTAGAACCCCTAATTCTAATTTATACACTAAAGTTTGGAAAACTACACTTCAACCCCCCTTGCATGAGAGACACTTGTCCACTCCAATTTGACACTCTAGTGTGGTAGAAACAACATTCCACTCTCCCATTCACCAGCTGCTGAGAAAGAGAGAGAGAGAAAGAGAGAGAGAGACTTCAATTTCCTCCTCATCTTGTCCTCCACCACAACTCCACCAAGAACACCACCACCTCCACCAAGGAACTACCACCAAACAACCACCAAATCCCGACCTGCTACCACCTGGAGTAGCCCTCACCACAAGGATCAAAACGCCCCAAACAAATCGGGATTTCATCAAGAATCGAGTGAGAAATTCGGGTTTGAAGGTAAGAACCCTAGTTCGGTTTTTCGTCGATTTCTCTCTCCTCGTTGCAACCCATCACAATTAACACACATATTCTTGTCCCTTGTGTCGAGGCGAACCTGGGAAGCACAAGTATGCCCTGCAAATCGCCAGATTTTGCTCCAGCCACCATGCCGCCGCCGCCAAACCTCCATGGCCGACCGAAAATGGTAACTCCTTCATTTCTCCACCAAATTCGATGTTCCTTACATCAATGTGATCCCCATGACCTTAGGAATGCATTAGAAGCATCAAAACTTGCCCAGATTTTGGTTAGGTTCGAGTTTTGTTTCATTTTTCACTCTTGGTTCGTTTTTCCGTCATGCATAAACAGCCCCTGTTCAAATGATCATATCTCTCTCGTTTTTAATCCGTTTTGAGCGATTCAGGACTTTCTGGAAACATCAGACAATTGGCTACAACTTTCATGTTTTAAATTTTGTCAAATTCGGTCTCTAAACCACCTAAAAATCGACTTGAAGTCGCTGCGTTTTGTGTTGTTGAATCTGTCCAAGTGCAGAATTTTTTCTAAGTGTTGAAATCCTAGTTTTTCATCAACTTTGGACTCTTGTATCTTTCTCGTTTTTAATCCGTTTTTGATGATTCTTAGCTTTCTGGAAAGCCTGGACATAGCTCTATAACTCTCATTCAGATTTGTTTGTTTGATTCCAAGTCTAACCCATCTAAATTTGGCCTTGAAGTGGGCTGGTTTGATGTGTTTTTGAACCGTTAAAAGCTGAATTTTTTTTGTAAGTATAGAACTATGTTGAAGTACCCATTTTCTGACATCTATAACTTCCTCAAATCTAAATAAAATCTTGTGTTTCTTTCTCCTATGTGAAGATGGCACATAATACTTCATTTCATCGTCTCTGGGTCATCTTCAAATTCATAACGGATTTCTCACAAAACGAGCCTAAAGTTGCTAGTTTGAACTCATGAAGCACTAGTGAATTTTTCTAAGTGTTGATTCGGAATTTTTGTCCAACTTTGACTAGCGATATCTCTTTGAATACTTGGAGTTTTTAGGAGTTCAAATATGTTCTGGAAAGCTTGGAATACCCTCTTCAATACCCCACCTTAATATTTCCTAAACTCTCCCTCATTTTACCACAAATCAGCTCCAAAGTTGACTAGTTGAGATGATTTCACTCTATCTTTGACTTTCAATTTTCTCACTCTAAATGACATTTCTGGCCTTAGCGTTCTTCACGAAACTTGTTCGTATTCATATTCTGAGTCTAAATATCAAGTTTGACCAAGTTTGACTTTTCGGAAATCCTAGTTTGACTGAACTGTATAGGAGGGGCAAAATAGTAATTTCACTTAAACTTTGAATTGAGATTAGTTTAGTAACTTGGAGTTTTTCAGCATGTCTTGTATGTGTATTTGGAGAACTCATATGTAATTCTCGGCTAATGTTCACCAAGTCAAATGTTGGGGGTCTTTTTGCAGTTTTACTAAACTTCGAGGGCCTATGTGCATTTAATTAAAACTTCACACTTGAACTACTTGAGACTAAGTCAATGTTTTGAGACCGACAACCTGACTTATAAGGATATTTGGAGTCTTAAGAATGAAGTATTTGACTCGGGAGTGACCAAATCAATAGTTGGGGGTCTTTCTGTAATTTTAGCAAACTTTAGGGGCCTAAGTGTAATTTACTGAAAGTTGTAGATCTCGATGCTATGTTCATATGGATGAGTTAAGAGTCATTCTTGGATGTTTTTGGGCCAGTATGAGTGTAATATGGGGTCCAGGCACAATCAGGGACTGTACTGGACAGTTTCAAAGTATTGGGGGCATTTTGGTCAAGTTAGCTTGCGTGACCTGCATTTTATTGCATTCTTGCATAAAACCTCATATAGAGGATATATGATAATAGGTTGTATACTTTACTTGTGTATATCCAGCCGTTATTAAAGATCGCTCGAAGTAGACGTACGTTTTCGTGTTGCTGCATCTACGGTGAGACTCGGAGACGAGCGTTGTAGGAGTGCTAGTGTTGCGTTGCGCCTTTCATGGCTCAGAGGTAAGTACATATGTACGGCCTTTTCATATCAAAATCTGCGTAAGTGCTTGATGTTTCAAATGAATGTTTGCTATATGAAATAGTATGAGAATGCATGTTTTCCACTCGAAAGTTGTTAAACTATTTTATTCATCTCCCTTGAGAACTCTCCGAAAATACTTGTGAATTGTTGACATCCTGATTCTAGTTACGTGAAAGAGAAGAAATAAAATACCTCTAATAGACTTAGGACGATGTACAGAGTACTGTTATTAATGGGAGGCGTCAAGCGATCCTCCATTTTCGTATGGCTAAGACCATTGAAGCAATGCTTCTTATTATTGGATAGAACGTCAATGTTCAAAAATCCGCCCCCGATGAGCCAAAATGTATCAAGATATTGAGGCCAAGGGGTTTATAGAGCTATAGAGTGCTACTTATATTTGTAAGGGTCACTACGGTATAGGGGTGTCGACACTTAAGGCCTTTTAGCTAATGTTGTGAGCGGGGTTGACGAATGGGCTCCCTTAACGCTCGGGTGAAATAGGGTTTGATAGACCCTAGAAGGAACCCTTAGTGATTATTTCGTGATCCCTCTGTTTACATCGATCCTGCTGGTGGCTCTTGACACGCCTCAGCTAAATTAAACTGTTGATTGAAGTCGAAATTAAAAATTGACTACTTTATTAATGTTGTTTGTGGCTCTTGATTGCCCTAATCAATTGAAATGATTTGTTATGATTTGGCTACTCATGAACTAAGTTATCCTCTTAAATGGACTTGTTTACTCTGGTTATGTTACGAACTACTCGTGGTTTCTCAATGTTATTAAATTGAGATGTTTTGTTACTCGTTTACTTCCAGTCGTTCCAAATTATCCAACATGATAGCTTTACTGTTTAAATCTTCTAATTTGTCCCAACTCATGCTTCCGTGCCACTCGTTGCTTTACATGTCGTAGTATGTATTTACTCAGTTTTTACTGATTATTTCTTCAAAACTGCGTCGGCATTTGCCATTTTAAAACCGCAGGTCGTCAATCAAGTTCGGGGAATGGGAACGCGGATCGAGACGAAGAAGTATAGCTTAACTTAGATCACTTAGTAGATCACAAATGTTATGTTTAAATTGTACTTATTATCGAAATTTTGTTATGTACATTAAGCGAAATGTAATCTTAATAGTATATTTCTACTTTTGGTTATCGATTGTCTCTTTAACCCTGAACCGAGATCCCGGGTTGTTTCAATATAAAGAACCTCGTAATCACACTATTAGACATGCAAACATCATGGTAATTGTTCCTCTTGTGACATAAATGGTGTTTTCCCCCATAGACGTAGTTAGCAAATTTTCGCTAGCGAACCATGTAAGATTCTCGTGTTCTTCTTTTTAATTTGTGAGGTAGTTTGTCATAAGAAACTGATATCAGAGCTCTACAACTGGAATTATGTTACAACATTATGGATAAATTAAAAATAAGATTGAGATTGGTCAAATTGGTGTAGTAATTACCACCTAACTAACATTAATTGAATGTGCTTGTACATGAAAACATAATTTTAGTATAAGAAGTATAAAATATGGAGGCTCTCACCTGCCTCCCCCTGGATTAATGGTCCTGACTCCTGACTGATCCCTCTATATTTATGTTTTTGGTACAAGGCTAATGATCCCTCTATTGTTGGAAAGGTCAGGAGCTAGTGGGATTTTGGAAAGGGCTTATAAATACGCATACCAACAGGTTCAATTTATAACCAGCTCCTTAACAAGTGCAGTTTGAACAAAAGGTTATTACTATAAAGAAAGTGAGGGGAGAGCTAGCGATGAATGGAGAAATATTGTTAACAGTGAAAGAGAGGCTCCACGATGCCATCCTTCAAAACAAGTCTGAAGAAGTGAAGAGGATACTTCTGGAAGATCCCCTCTTCCTCAGAAGGACTGAAGTGGGGTGTTTGAATCACACCCCACTTCACGTGGCATCTTTCCACGGTCACGATGATATCGTGGACGTGATTCTCGCTGAGAACAAAGCACTTGCGGGTGTGCTAGATTCCCGTGGGTGGTCGCCCCTCCACTTGGCATCCGCAGAAGGCCACTTTGTGACGGTATTAAAGCTGTTGGAATGTAACGCGGAGATGTGCCTGGCTCGCTACGGGGAAGGGAGGAACCCACTCCATCTGGCATCCATGAGGGGTCATACCGAGGTTTTGAAGACGCTCATCGAAACCAGCCCGTTTCCGAGGTATGAGTTGCTGACTGCCAAGGATGGCCGTGGTAACACCATCCTTCATCTCGCTGTTCAAAGCAGGCAATTCGAGGTAATGTCAGATGTTCTTTCTATCCCCTAGATAGTTTATTTCTTGGACTATCAAAGATATGAATTACTTCAGAGAAGAGAAGGGAGAGAGAGTTTGTGTGGTGAGAAGAAAAGGGGAGAGAGAGAGTGTGTGGTAGAATGAAACAGAGAAATTTCTCGATAGGGAGGGTGTTAGGGTTTACCTAACGTGTAGCAATTCAAGAAGCTACGATCTCCACACACACAGGTTTTTAACCCACACACACGATTTCAATTCTTTTCTTCTCGATTGATTGATAAAAATAATGAAACTACAACGTTTAAATAAAAAATAACCTAAACCTAACTAGACGATTGACCTAACGGGCTCGGCCTGCTCTAAATAATTAAATAAACGACAAATTATTAAACTAGTTTAATAAATAAAACTAGCTAACAAATAATAATAACTAAGCAAATAAATAAATATGGTTGATGACGATAGGGTTGACCCGATAGGAAAAATCGAATTTTGACCGACTTTTTTTAGGGGAACATGCAGTGAGAGAATGAGAGACCTCGTTAGTATTAGTTCCGCACTGGTTCAATTTTGAACAGAACAGTTGCAACTATTGACACGGTTGAGCAAAAGATCCACTCGCCTCGTGCCCGAGCCGGTCAGACGGCGGTAGCTCACGCGCGTGGTGGTTCGGATCATAGCTAGGTCATGTCTCCTTAATAAAATTGCTTTGTCCAAAAAGTGTGCCCTTAGATTCCAAATTTGGAATAGATAAACTCTCAAGTTGCTTCCCTCACCAAAGATGTGGTACTCTTTTTTCTCTCAACACAATTTGATCAAGAACTCATTTTGAGAAAATAATTTGACCGTTGATTTCTCTATGGTTTTTGACGAATGAGTTATCGAGACGATCACCAAGTTGCTTACTTTACAGCGGTGCGTTTAATGCTGTTAGCTCTCCAGTGAACCAGGTTAAAACCGGGCTCAAAGTCAGTATGTCAAAACCATTTCTTCCAACAGTCATGTGGGAAGGAACAAAAGAGACAAAGTATACATAAGGTGAACAAATGACATTGATAATACAAAGAGCTGAAGGATGCCATGTATGATTTTGAACAAATCGCATTTGATGAAAAACTTTGCCACTGAATTTTTCCCTCTTTTATCAGGTTAAACGTCAATCATTCAATTGGACATATAACACCTTCACTGAGCTGGTTTGGATAGGGAGGTTTTGTGGCTTAAGAAACTAAACTTGTGTTGTCTTTAGATAGGAAGGTCTGAGATTTTGTTTTCTAATTGTTTCACTTTCATGGAGTATGGTACTAGATTTTTTTAGCCGGACACGGCTCTATGTTTCTTTTTTTTGGTATGTTCGTTGTAGAGGAAAAGCAAATTAAATTAAGTATTCGGGCACAGGTGCCCTGCAAGCTGGTCACCGGACTTTGTTGAGCAGGGCACCGGCTGGGTTGATTTGGGAGAGAAAAATGTTGATTTTGGGATTGGGTTTGTCGAAACGCTCTCTCCTAAACAAGCTTATTAAAAGTATTAATGGGACTTCGGAGAGAATATGGTGCTATGCGTGTCCTCAATTTGATTTTACAACTAAATTTCAAAACTTAGAAGAAAAATAATTAAACTACGAATTGAAATACAGAAAATTGTAGAAGGATGATGATATGATAATGGGATGACACCTTATTGAGACCAAAGACGATATCTGGCATGAAACAGAACTTCAATGTTTATACGTAAACAAGCTTATATTAACAAATGGGTGCTAGCTCAGTGGTAGAAAATTTGAAGTCACTGCATGAGGTTCGAACCCGACTATATTGTGTAATTCTAAACAAAAATTAAGGTTATATTGTGATCTATATTTCTTTGGTAAACACACTTTCATCTAGAAATATCAAAAACCTTGTTTCTTTAGTGAGTTAATATTCCTACCTAAACATTACCTTCATTTCTCCTATAAGTTCACACCTAGCAACTCATATTTATTTAGTGACTGATATGGGTATATTGTTCAGAGGACAGACAGTGAAAGCTTTGATAGACGTAATTAAGAGATCAGGGAGACCAGAGATGGCGTTACGGGCACTGAATATAGTAACGCAAGCTGAGTACACCGCACTGGACATTGTACAGGAAAACTACACACATTTCTTCAGAGACCACAGGGAAATCATGGACATGTTTACAGAGGCTGGAGCAACAACAGGAAGTGAGGTTAGATGGAGAGAAGAGCAGTTAAAAAGGCGCGATTCATGGATGGTTGTGGCGTCGCTACTTGCAACAATGGCATTCCAAGTTCAAGTCAGCCTCCCTGGAGGTTATTGGCAAGACGACAGTCTTACACACCAAGCAGGGGACTCGATATGGGCAGACAAGTTGGTTAACTTGTACATGAAATTCTTGTGGATAAATGCATTGGGATTCACGGCCTCGGTGAGCGCGCTTGTATTCGTCGGCTTCGGGTTGCATGCACTGAATAGATCTATGGAGTTCCTGCTGAATGTAATGATGGGTGTTTCATTGCTTGCGATATCGCTTACTTATTTAGGTTCTATCTCGGCTGTCACACCCAATTCTTATAAGACGGAGAATTTTGCCAGAGTTGGAGGTGTATGGGTGGGGGTCTGCTCCTTGTTGGTTTTCTACCACCTGACTAAGCATGCCCCGTCCTGGAAGCAAATCAAGTCTTCTTTTCGAACAACGTCCTCCACAGATCGTTGGACTCGTTTGGGAACTTAATTTTCTAATTACCGGTATGTGGTTTTATTACGACTACTGTATGATGACATATATATGTACTCCATACGGTGTACTATTTGCACTTCGGTATTAGCAAACTAAGCACAAGCGATGCAATTAGAACGTTATTCTTCGAATTATAAAAATTATGTAGAAGATTTGAGTTAGTTATTGATGTGATGATTTATTTAGGCCATGTTGGTCTCAAACGGTTAAGGAATCGTATTAATCATGAAATCAGCCATTACAATCATCATTATATCATGTTCTATTTTAACATATTAGTCTTGATTTACATTTATCTTGTTTTTTACTCTACCATGTAAATATAATGTATGTGGTCACTTGATGTGTTATATGTAGTCGATAGCACTCTTGTATTTATACTCAGCTTGATCAATGGAAGAACAATCAGTATGTAGTCATAGCACACTTTAGTAGCACTACTATGTCGACTGACGTTGAGTGACATTGGCAGTGGCTAGGATGTTAGTGGATTCTGGTTCCACCACATGCAGTGAGCACTCATGCTCCTTAGGGATCGAGGTAAGTTCAAGCATTGATATGTCCATATCGCGCACCCGAAGGGCAGCCACAATAGGAATATAGTCTATGCCAAGTTGATTAACGATGGAGATGAGGAGATCTGCACCAGACAATGGCTTTCCCACAAGGGCGAGTTCGTTAGCAATTTCTTTCATATTTTTTACATAAGCTTCAATGGAATGGGTGCCGCGCGATTTGCGGCAAGACGATTCTTGAGGGCAAGAATACTGCCAGGGGAGGCACTGAAAAAGTTTTTCATGAGTATGGACCAGACGTCACGCGCTGATGAAGCGACAAAAATGAGGGGCAGGACAGATTCAGGGCAACTACCAAGGAGGGCACTGACAAGAATACGATCTTATCAAAATTAGGTTGAGTAGGTTGGGTTGGTGACTGGTTTGGAGGCATCGGAGTAGCATGGTAGTGTGGTGGTGGGGTCGTAAAAAAATCTCAATAGATCAAGGTCGATTAAGGTAGCCTCAACTTGTCGACGCCACATTGTGAAGTTGGCGAACGAAAGATTGATGGGAAATGGGTAGGAGCATTTAGTTGGATCACTGACGATATGGAGAAAGTCATGGTTATGATTTGAGAGAAATACAGTGGCCGTACCAGAGGTCTGGATGACCATTGGCTTATGGATTGGGACTAGGGTGGATCGAGTAGAGGGAAGTCTCTACAGCTCTGACACCACGTAAGGTTTGGAGAATGTTGATGATGTTTCCATAAATCAAGTTGAGTATAAATACACGAGTGCTATCGAGTACATAAATTACATTATATGGTTACATAAAGGGGTGCAACTTGGGCGGGTTGAACCCGACCAACCCGAGCTCAGCCCGAACGAAAGTAGGGCCCAGGCAAATATTTTTCGTAATTTGGATGGGCTTGGACAAAATTCTGCATGAATTGAAATTAGGGTCGAGCTTAGGCACAAATATTAAACGACGGGCTAACCCGAATTGCCCGATTTGCATGACAACTACCTATAAATATTACATTTTGTGATAAATACGTAGCATATCTAACATGAATCTGTTTGTTTTCTTTTGATTATTAGCGATTTTATTCATATTTTTGGTTTTTGAACAAGTTAGTTTGCTTTGTTTTACCAACAATTTATTATTCTCTTGTGTTTAAAAAAATATATTAAGTTTAATGTACTAGCCCGAATTCAGCTCGAACCCGAATTGCTTTGTACGAATTCGGACGTGGGCGGGTTGACAATGCTCTTAACTCGGGCTTGGGCAGCCTCGACAGAACTCGGGCTCGGTCAGGGGTGCCAACCCGACCAGCCCGCCCGAGTTGCAGTCCTAGTTACATACATCATATCTACAAGCTAGACTAGAAAATAAGATAGGTGTAAATCAAGACTAATCTGCTAAGATAGGAAATGAGATAATAGCAATTGTGGTGATTGATATCATGATTGATAACATTACTTTACAAAAGTCAGGTCTGCCCCATAGCGACCTCTACCGCGACCAAAACCAAGATGTGGAGTTTGGGAGAAAAGGTTTCGATTGACAGAAACATTAAAAGCATCATACAGGTTCAAGCATTTGTTGCAAATCCTCAACCCATTCAAAGTATATAAAAGCATATCATTATATCATCATCATCAAGTTTATCTCATAGGGTTTTAAGCTTTTGAATGTACACATAAATCGAATTCAATTTCTTTTTAATATATTGTAACTCAAATTTAAATGCAGAATGTTGGGTCTAGTAAGAGAAGCATTGCAAGCCAAATAGAACAAGATGTGGTCTTACCGATCACACGTGCCAACGCTTCAAGAGTGAGGGCTACTTTATCAACGTCTGGATGACTTAATTTTGAGCAACCCACTCTCGGTGAGCCGGATTTGAAATGGCGGTGAGGCGTGTTGGGTTTTTTTGTTGATTCAAAATCCTAGCATGGGATGGTCAAAGGAGGCTAATAGTTTTGGAAGTAATTACATTACTTTGGCAGCAAGGAATCTCTTTGATTCCTTGTAGGGGTCTACTTTGACTAATATATTTGGTAGTGTCCTTATTGGGTAAGGAAACAATTTATGATGAATTATTTCCTAGTTTGTCTCGGATTAGTTTTGGACATTACTTGGGCTCCAAGTCTTGTATTAGTATATAAGTAGATGCTTGGGTCATGAATTGGTGTGTGCTTGTAATTGGTATTAGCTTCTCATCAATAAATTGGTTGGTTTGGCCGTGGATGTAGCTAGTCTCAAAACTAGTGAACCACGTAAATTCATGTGTTCTTGATCTTGCTTTTGTTTTCTTGCTTTCTTCTTGTTTCTCATGTATTGGAATTCCAACAAGTGGTATCAGAGCCAGGTTCCGTTGAGTTTCAAGAGAAGCATTGGCGAGTTTGTGATCAGATCTGTCAGGTTTGATGGGAAGATTGGGTTTCCGCTGGTTGCCCTCTGAAACAGGGGGTGCAGGAACACCAAGCCTTTGTTGGGAGGCTATCGGGTTCCTTGTTGGGGGAGCTATCGGGCTCATGTTGTGGAGCATCGGAATTGTGGATCTAGTTTTAGTACATCCGGCACGCTTTCAGTTCCGGCATGCGTCAATCGATATGGCGTGCTCAACCCGGCGAGTGATCTGGATCTATATCTGAATTTGGCAGCTAGGAGGATTCAAGTCTAGGTGGAGGCGACTCGAATCAACTAGCAAACTGAGGGAGAAACGTCATTGGGAGAGGGAGTGTCCTAAAAATTGTTCACCTGTAGATCTCGCTTCAGGTGGAGGAGGAGAGATGCTCAAGGTTGGTGATGATCTCTAAGCCCCTTGAGGGCGGATCGGGCTCCAGGCATGGAGCATGGAGCGTGTTATTGGGCACGCGGGTTGGTGGCGCGATTGGATTTTGGATTGGCGCGCTTTGGTTATTGGTTTTGTGCGCAATGGTGCGGATGACGGTGCAAATTGACATGACATCGTTTGATAGGCACTTTGTTGCGAAGTGTCATTGGCGCAACGTTGGGGTATGCATTGTGTCATGGTGCATTAGTGGAGCGTTTATTGGGACGCATAGTCTTTGTGTTTGTTGAAGACGCATAGACGCACTTGTTGGGGCGCATTGGGAGTGTTTTCAATTCCGCAAACTGGGAATACACTCGGATTGGGTTCATTGGGTTGATGAGAAGAATTGGTTCGGTAGCTATGGAGTTTGAATCAAGGTGGAGGTTTGTTGGGTTTTTTGGTTGATTCAAAATCCTAGCATGGGATGGTCAAAGGAGGCTAATAGTTTTGGAAGTAATTACATTACTTTGGCAGCAAGGAACCTCTTTGATTCCTTGTAGGGGTCTACTTTGACTAATATATTTGGTAGTGTCCTTATTGGGTAAGGAAACAATTTATGATGAATTATTTCCTAGTTTGTCTCGGATTAGTTTTGGACATTACTTGGGCTCCAAGTCTTGTATTAGTATATAAGTAGATGCTAGGGTCATGACTTGGTGTGT
This sequence comes from Linanthus parryae, assembly GCA_023055425.1. Taxonomy (NCBI): domain Eukaryota; kingdom Viridiplantae; phylum Streptophyta; class Magnoliopsida; order Ericales; family Polemoniaceae; genus Linanthus; species Linanthus parryae. Next base: position 134,608,689 of record JALGPY010000001.1, read on the forward strand.
GCTTGTAATTGGTATTAGCTTCTCATCAATAAATTGGTTGGTTTGGCCGTGGATGTAGCTAGTCTCAAAACTAGTGAACCACGTAAATTCATGTGTTCGTGATCTTGCTTTTGTTTTCTTGCTTTCTTCTTGTTTCTCATGTATTGGAATCCTAACAAGGCGGCAGTCACCACCGGAAATGAACTCAGGCCGCGGAACAGTGGGTCCGTCGATGTAACCAAAAAAGGACTAAGGTTTTAGAATCGAAGTGAGTTATTGCTTCTAGCGCACAAAATTGGAATTATCCAACTTCAGTGACATGAGATTGTGAATATGAGACAAAAAAAATAGAGCGGATTAGGGTTTGGATTAGCCATAGCAGCGAACATAATAGCTCTGATACCATAAAAGACCATAAAAGAACTTTATGGTTTACAAAAACATGAAAGAGGGAAAAAAAAAGGGAGGGAGAATATAATCACAACTGCAGAAGAAATGAAGAAAATGATTCATTAGAATAAACCCTAAAGAGGCCGCTTGTGCCTCATTTACAAGGTATACCAACAGTCTCAATTAGAGCCGGATGATAAGTTTTAGAGATAATAGCATGATGAAGACCTCTAAGATATGAAGCGTTTTAGTCTAAATAACATTTTAGGCCCTTTTGGCAACTTTAATAACACAGCAATATATGAAGTGATTTATGATCTTGGCACTGGACTTTGTACTGTCTTCCATTTTGTTCCCCCACTTTGTCTTGTCTATCACTTTAGTCCTTCTGGAATTATGTATGATCTTCAACACAACCAACCCATAACAGAAACACACTCCGAAACTACTACAGAAGCAATTCAAGCCACAAATATATTTTGGATCAAATCGGAAGGAATTAAAATTTTGTTAAAGACGCTGTGTATGTATACAGATGAGTCTAGACTAGACCACCCTGATAAAGACCCCAATGGATTCGAGTCTCCCACCAACTATAGTCCCGTGAAACCCACCAAAGGACCGACCCATCTCAAACTTGAACTCTCCTCCATTGCCTGACATCATATCTAGTCCATATTCTGATGTCATAACCGCAGTATCACCTCCAAATGGTCCATAGCTGCTTCTATATGTACCTCCAAATGGTCCATAGCTGCTCCTGTCTGTTCCAAATGTGATTGATTTCAAAACATACTCGTCCTTGGCATAATCATAGACGTGATGTCCACTGACCGATATTAGCTCCTCATTAGAACCGAGTTCTACCTGCATTAAAAATTATTTAAAAATAATAATGTTCCATTGTCAGGCGCGAAATGAAACAAACCAAATACTCCGAGTAGGTTATCCCCCCCCCCCCCCAAAAAAAAACAAACAAGCCAACCAAATACATACAGGAACTATATATAATACTTGTAAGAAAGAAGTCAGCGATATCACTCACAACGTTGAATTTATTTCCTGATACAGTTTCATATCCGCTTGATGGATACCGTTCCCCGGTAATGCAATCAACACGCACAAACTGTAGAAATTCAATGGAATCAGACAATTGTGACACGTAAATCGTTTTAAGAGAGTTGTGTTGGCTGCACTTGTATTCCCAAGCTTCCCCTTTTGCGCCCTTTTGGGGGTGAAGTTTGATAATTTCTTCCATTGCTGGCTTAGCTCAAGCATCCAAGGAATATAAAATTAGCAGCTATATATAGGAGAAGAAAAAGTCACAGAATCGTTCCCTTCAGCAACAAGGCAACTAGGGAATTAACATAATAAAACTATAAACTGTGATCTGTTCTTTCCCTTGGTTGATAAGGCAAATTAGTGTTGTTCTTTTCCTTCGCAACAAGGAAAATACGCAATATAATAAAGTGTGGTTTAGTTATTTCCCTTTGATGCTTTAGCAACAAGGAAATCAACCTAACAAACAAATATACTATGAACTGAGATGTGTTCTTTCCCTTGATTGACACGGCAATTTAGTTTTGCAGGAACAAGTTGGTTGGCTTGGAGGTATAGAGGGGACTTGGTAGTAGTTTACACTATTTTATTTTGTACAAGTCGGTACACTTCAATAAAACACAATATATGCAAATTGCTTGCAAGCATCAGAATTGCAGTCACTGATGCCCAGAGCATTCACCTAGAGGAAATTCCTGTAGTGGAGGACACACTGTGCTGCGGCCCATATGGATTCCCCAGCTCGGTGTTGAGGAATTTCAGACTTGTCGCCTTGCAAAGAACTGCCGGGAGGGTTGACTCCATCTTGGAAAGCCACTGTTGCCATCAGCGATACCGCAACCAACAGTTATTGGAAAAAGCAACTATGTCTCAGAGCCTAAACAACCTCGAAATCAAAGAAGCACACGCATATCGAGTGGTTGTTTTCATCAAAACTTAGAATGCCGTTTATTATAGTCCCTCCACATTTATATAACCTGCTTTCTTCCCCAAGCATTTTCAAGAACGTGCATGATTTGATTAGCACAATCAAACTAGAACTTTTTTATTCACAATTTTGTAGATCTACAACAATTGTACAAGGTTCCTCAGTCGTTTTGATAATCAAAAAAATGCTTAGGAAAAAAGTAACAATGCAGAAATGGAGACAGAGAGTAGTACGTACCTCAGAACAGTTTACTCTTATCAGCCATATGTGGTACGTTGTTGCCTTAACCACCGATAGCAGTCGGCCACTTGAACATTTTGACTTGACCCCTGACGGGTACCAGGTCAAGGGGTTCCTTGTCACCACCATCGCTAGTCAGGCACATCTCGGGGTTTTATGCTATCAAGTATCAACTTTGATACTCTACTACAAGGTGTCCTTGAGCTGATGCCAAATGGAGAAGGGACCATCCTTGGGAATCTATTACATCCGCAAGGGCACAGTTTTCGGCTAGAAGTACTTCCACGTTATCTAGATAGATGACCGTGTTAAGATGCAGCATGAAGTAGAGTGTGATTTTTTTTTTCCACAACCAAAATTTTTCATTCAATTGAAATTGAACTGTGTACACTTTCCTTCTCCACAATTTGCCTAAACAAGGTATTCTGATCTTCTAATCAATGGCTTTCAAATCTAATTAACTTAACCCAAGCATCGGCAGCTTGATCAGCACTTCTGGGGATCCACCTCACTTCAGCTTGAATATTTACAAGCCCTAGCTTGATATCAGTGACAAGATTCAAAATTTCCCAACAATTACTCACCCCATTGATGCAATTACTGACCTGTTTGTTGTCAGTTTCAAAAATCATCTTTCCTATTCTTTGATGTTGAGCTATCTAAACAGCAAGTCTCATAGCAAGAGCTTCTGCTATAGTGGCACTCTCAGCTCTTTCAAAACCCCAACCTTTAATGGCACTCTCAGCTCTTTCAAAAGAGGATCTTCTGAGAGAATCCTCTTAAATATTCCGGCATTGCCTTCGGCGATGGCACCGTTGAGTCTCTCTTTCAGTGTCAAGATACCACCATCTTTCAAACTCGACTCTTCACTGATTTGCAGTTGCAGCACTTCTCAATGTTATTTTGAGGGTGTCTCGCTTCATAGTTTATACAGTTGCATAAAAAAGTGTTGATGAAATTTGTCAGGCAATTTTCCACTGTTCTTCGGTGTTGTTTGTGTACCATCTAGCTAAACCAGTTGCAAGAGCCTGTCTCCCTTCATTTATATACCTAGCATTCCTAGCAAACATGATGGCTGTATCACACTCTGGACTCTAAGTTCTGTACTGCTACACTTCAAGAAAAGAAACACAAATAAACATTGAATAGCTGATTGAGACTGCCCACTAAAATGGTACAGAATAAGGGACATGCATAACTACAGTTCATGTTCCGGCCTTCAAATTTGAGTCGCAGTTTGAGAATAAAGGTGCACATACATACATACATACAAAGACATCAAACACTGTACAAATGATGAACACTGTGATACGCTTAGCGTATCGGGTTGTAGCGATTCGAGATGCTACGGTCTCCGAGAGAGATAAAAGAGATAGAGAGACGAGAGTTGAGAGAAATACTTGTTTATTGCTTGAATAATACTAGGGGGAGTACATCACTTAAATAGATGAAATACTGGACATAAACCTAACCCTAGACTAAACGGGTCAAGCCCGAATTATTAAATAATCCACATAATATAATTAAATACTAATAAACTAAATAATTAAATATTATTGATACGATACCCATTTGGAGAAACAAGTAGTAGTTGTGGTAATGTCTTTAGTTTAGATACCTCCTGCAGTTGTTCGATTTACAGAGACAATTCCGTTCATCCTCATTGTTGAAGTGATAGTCATATGTTATCTCCTCCCCAGGGTTTATGTCCCTCATTGTTGAAGTGATAGTGGGAGGTTGAGGTTGTCTATCAACATTGGGCAACCGACGTCATCGCAATATTACAAATACTAGTTTCTCGTCACAAATATATTTTTTTGCCCAGGGAATTTGAATATTTTGCGGGGAAATGCATTTCCTATTGGGAGGGATATTGTTCCGTGCTAAAGGAAATATTTACTACCAAGGACCTGATTCATTTTTCTTGCAAGAAAATAAATTCGTCTGATTGAAAACATTTGCGAGAAAACAAACTTTCCTCGCTAAAAAGAATTGAAGACGACCATATTGCAAGGAGCAACCGACGAACAAAAGTTCCTCGCTAAAAGTCTTTTGCAAGAAGAAGTTTAGATTTTGCGAGGAACCTCTTCCTCGCTAAAGAGACGATTCATGTAGTGTCATGTCGTACGCGTTGCTCATGCCTGCTTTTATTGTCATACAAACAGTTCTTCTTTTCTTACTTGTGTCTATTGTGTGCGGCAAACCAAAAGCCGTCATAACATTATCAGTGATTAGCCGTTCCAAAAAAATAATAATAATAAAATAAAAACACTTTGAAAATCTAAATTTTGTATCCTTTCGAGACGGTTAGCTATAGTTTTTGCATTTTATGTCTACTAGTAAGGGTCACGTGCGTTGCACGTGAACTTGGTTTGAATCAATCAAAATTTAGAGTGCTGTTATTCTGTAACTGTAGATTATACAAGCTTATAACTCATAGGCTATCATAAATATCATAAATTAGAGATGAAAAAAAATTTTGTTTCCAGCACCCATGTTCGCAATTGTATGAAGAGAAAGTTCATTAGATCTGGTTTATGTGCGAAATACAGTGTATAGAAGATCGCCATCCTACTCGGAGATTTATGTGATGATTTTTTTTCTGATCAATTCACAAAGCATTCTCTTTGTTTAAAGTTCATTGGCGTCTTCTACGTTTTGAAAGTAATATACCAAAGACAAAAATTTCATTATGTAGTATTCACATCAATCCCACATCAAAGGACATGAGAATCGCCAAAATAATGTAATGGGAAACTGTTCTGACAGTTCTAAGCATTAATGTTACATTCGTCCTGCTATTTTTGTGCATTAATATACTAATATACATCACTTGTATCGTATTTATAAGGTGAACCAAACAATTTTGATTCTTTTTAGTCGGTTACTTGTATAATGTTGAATATTCTGTTATCTTAATGAATTTTATAATGATCCACGTGCGAAGTACGTATTCCTTCATCCTAGATATCAAAACAGTCTCTGACGGGCTGTTTTGTTTATATAGTGCGGTGTGGTTGAACTTCAAACACACTGCTGCAATTCCACCCTTAATCCTAACCAATTCAACAATTGCATCAGTAAAAATACTCAAGTGTCCTGATAAATCCGTAGTACCACCACTGCTTTGTTTAAAATCCAATTGCATTGCTTGATTTCCTGGTAGCAAGTAATAACATTTCTAATTACTTGAAGTGGCTGACACCTAATTTAAGTAAACAATAGAAGGAGGTTGCAGGAGAAGATTATGCTACTTCCATGATTCTTTTTCCACACAACTTACAAATTTCATCATTAGGGAGACCTCTCGCCATCAATGCCGCTGCAACTGGAAGGAAAATAAAAAAAACCTTGATTTTGGGCTTCCTCCATTGAGGCACTCTACTTGAGGTAGCTTTTGATTGAACTTTCAAGATTGTAATTAATTTGCAGGGAGATCTCACACTAATTCTACTACTTCATCGAAGCTTCAAATTCTTTTTTGAGCTTTGCTTCATTATCATCAAAACATTGTTTAAAAGATCAATTGCCCCATAGTCAGTAATATGCCAGTTCACTGTTTCACTTCCCTCCGTACCCTTTTTAAAGTTCTTTTTAACATCCGAAGGAGAGTACCTCGTTAGAAAAATGACAATTGAGTAAATCTACCAAGTCAGAAGCATCGCCTTACTCCACATGAAAAGTCCAATATGACACATAAAATGGGACGGAGGGAGTACAAGGAATCAGATTATCGGAGGCAATGCTCCTATTTTGAGCTGCAAGCCAAACAGAGTGAGCCATCCCTTAAGACACCTACTTCAATAGTATAATTACAACGTCCAGTGCAAACAGAAGCAGGACATATCCGAAGATAATGTGATTTTAACATAAAAGACACCACGTCAGAGCATCAACGCCAAAATAAGTCACCCTCATCAAACACTTTTCTGATAAGAAGCTTAATATCTCATTCGTTGACTCCTTGCAAAAGGTTATGACCTCATAAAGCTACCCTTGCTACCTCAACACCACACCACCCATACAAGTGGTGTCTTGCATAAAAAGAACACAACCATTCTTCAATTCAAGTTCTAAAGACCATTTAACTACCAAAAAGGCTATCAAGAAAAAGAACAAAATTCTTCTGATCATTTTACAAGCATCTACCTTCCTTAAGTAAGCTTTAAAAAAAAGATGCAATCACAAGACAGAACAGAGAGATTGATTCCCCAACCCAACGCATGGTTTCCCAATCCGCTAAATGCTGATTACCTCGTGGTCCTCATCATCCACACTTCCCCAAAACGAATCACCCGAGATATTCTCCAAACATCCTTACAAAGAAATCCAATCTCCCACTCTCCTTATACCATTTTATACCGCTTCTAAAGATCATATCCTATCCATACACACATAACCTATAGAAAGACCTCAATGAAAGGCCTGAATATTTTGTGTACAAATTATCAATCTTACAACCCAAACTCACATGTAAAATTAATATTTCACCACAGGATCAATGCCTGATTTCTCCAAGTTCACCTCAAGGCCGAAACAGCTAGAAAGCAAGTAAACAGAGAAACGACAGCAGTGCGCAAAAATAATGTGGCAACCCAGAATTGTGATTTAAAGGTTCCGGAATTTCAATGCAATAAAAACTAAAGACATATTTGTAATTGACAAAAAATTTAAAGCAATAAACATATACACTCAAAACTGTGGTTTCAATCTATACAAAGGACACAAACATAGGCACACTTTGACTTCATTCTCACGTAATTTACAATTCATCAGAACTTAATCTTATGGACGAAAACATGCCAGAAGAATTTGAATTGGTCAGTCAATGATTCCCAGCCCAAACATTTATTTTCATTCCTATCCTGCTTTTAAATTTTGATTTCGTGTAAACTTCAAAGTTGAAACTCAAAGCAATCAGTCAAATCTTCGTTCTGTTTTTCTCAAGTCCTTGACTACTTGGATAATGAACTGTTTAGCATCTAAAATGAAAAAATAAACATCCGTGAGTAAATTAGTTGTTTGAGGAACTATGGAAAGGCAAGTAAAATGTTCCTTAATTTTGTGTTGTCAACTAACTGGAGCTCCCTTCCTCCCCTACCCCACCCCAACTCTCCACTACATATATGAAAATCCTGCGGACAATCGCTTCCTGCGCCATTCCCATAGTCCAACTAACAATCTCCATTGTCATGCTATTATAGAGAAACAAGAACAAAAGGGAGCCCCAATTGTAAACCTTGAAGCTGAGTGCTTATAAGCCTCTGCCAAGTGAACCGAACTAAACTGCGACCTCAATAGCCTAGGGCTCCTGAATGCTCACCGTCCCCTGCTCCATAGAATATGAAAGAGAGAACCATGTCCTTAATCTAAATGATCCTAGAGTTCCACATAGCCATAATGTCATGCCCATTAGGGTGAAATAAACCTAAGGAAGATTCTTATACATTAATTGGCATATCCACCAACTTATAGAATCCTGCTACCACTACTGGTGACTCATCCATGTTGAACGCCTCCCCTTTTCATCCTCAGTTAAAATTTCCTCCTTGGGGATCTGTGCTCCTTGCTCACTTAACTTGACACCAAAATCAGAGCCTCTACAGGTTCAGGCCGTAAGCGTTTCCACTCCAAAATATGTAAAATATCAACAATCTGCCGAGAAAAACCACTAAACGACCATCCTCAAACAAATATCCACATTCTCTTCCAACCCAAAGTTATGGTTACTTGCATTCAAGTCCAGTTCCTCGGGTAATCTTTGACCATACACACTCTACCATGACCCCCTTATCAAGAGACAAGCTTTAATCTGAAGTCATCTAGAGCTTTGATGGACTTACCTGAATATGAGTTTCATCAATAACACCCCTATTGGTCGCTAAGATGACCTCGTGACTGTTACATTACAACCTACCCAAGTGTAATCAAGCAGTTGATTTGGAATAACAATTTAACCAAGTAGGAGTGTACTATATGAAATTAACAAATCCCCAAGAACCCTAATTTAACAATTCAAATCAAACAACATAAGGTCAATTCAGTGGCACCGAATCAAAAAAAGAAGACCTAATCTAAAGTGCGATTGAGCAGATGACGGAAGTCTGAATAGACAAGGAGGGGAGATTGTTTACTTACTGCTACTGCTACCGTTCTGATGGATTCACCGAGCAAGGAGACGTGGAAAAGGAGTGATAGGTAGTCGCCGCTACCTCTGGTCGTTGGGAGAGAGTGCGAGGTAGGAGAGTTGCAGAACCGTCGCCCGTCGCCGTGGAGGAGATCTGCTGAACAATGACTTCTTTGCCGTAGAATCAAACAAAAGAACAAAAGACCTCTTCCACTAAAGCTAGGAAGACCACTTCCACTAAAGCTAGGAATTTGCAACTCGATTTTTTAAGTTATTTTTAAGTTATTAAAGCATACTTTTTTAGTAAGGGCAAAACGGGTATTACACGTTAGGAACTTAGGCATCATCTAAACCCCCTACAAACATTTAAATAGTAAAGATATACTAAGAAACAACCGTGTTTCATTGTTCATTAGGTGTTGTTGGGCTCATCTTGGCCGTTGGATTTTGAGGAGATTGGGCATATTTGTTATTTAAAGCTCAATGATCATTATATCCAATTCATTCTTTCTCCAAGTTGTTTTACACGCAAGAAACTGCATTAAAATCAATGAAATCTCTAAAATATAAGGATATTATTTTTGAAGACCGACAATGGTCTCCGTTGAACTTTGACTCCCGAACTTTCTGAAATAGAAACACACTCATTTTTCCATACTGGTAGAAAGTACACAATACTAAAGAGAAAGACAATACTTCTTCACAGCCATCTACTAGCACCAACTTTATATTACAATAAAACGAAGTGCAACTAATATATCTATCTCCAAGCTTTATTTCATATAGGTATATCATTGTGGAACATTCTACTACGCACCCATTAGCAATCTATTTGTTAGTTAGACCATTATGAATTTCTCATACGAGTCCAGCCATTTCTTGCTCTTGTAATAAACTGAAGAAACAAAGGCTTGATCTGCTGCTTGGTGGGAGCCCTGTCAACTAGGAAATAGACGATAAATATACAGCAGGACGTGAACGACAGCGCCAGAACATTGACAAAAGTCGGCGTCTTATAAAAATAAGGTGTAACGGCCTCGATAGAACATGTATAAGCAAACGCGATGGAGAACAATGAAAATCCCATCACCAAATAGAAGACGAACTCTCTGACTTTGCTGTGGATGTGCCACGCAAACGCAAGCATCAGAATCGCAGTCACGGATGCTGCGAAGCCCAGCCCATTCGTCCAGAGGAATTTCCGGTACTGGATATCTCCATGTGTTGCCCATATGGATTCCCCAGCTCGGTGCTGAGGAATGTCAAACTTGTCATCTTGCCAAGAACCACCGGGAGGGTTTACTGCAACTTGGAAAGCCATTGTTGCGAGCAGCGACGCCACAACTATCCACGAGTCTTGTCTTCTTAATAGCTCCTTCCTTCTAACCTCCTCTCCGGTAGATGATCCGGCTTCCCTAAACAACCCCATGATATTCTCCTCCTCCTCATGGTCGCCGCCTTCCGACACAATGTAACTTTCATTTGCAATGTCCAGTGCAGTGTACCCGCTGTCATTTACTATATTCAACACCTTCAAACCCATCTCCCCACCTTTCCCCCATCTTTTAATTGTATTTAGCAGAGCTCTTACTGTCTGTGCGCAACAACAAACAACAACCGTAAAAAAATTTGAATGTCAGGCATTTCAAGGAGGTTATTCGACTAGTAAAAAGGTACTACTGGAGAAGTCATTTCCCAAAGGTTTTGACAAGCTCCTGCAGCGTATTGCTAATCAAATCACCTTCTCGTCAGAATTAGAGCTGCCAAACGGGCTGGTTAACCGTGAACATACCCAGTAGGTTGTTGTATAAAAACTGTTTCACGAAGTGTTCCATGTAAGAACGCATTTTTAACGTCAAGCTGCTGTAAAGGCCATGAAAAGCTAGCAGCTAGAGATAAAATGCAACGAACAGTACTGTGTTTAACAACAGGACTAAAGGTCTCGTCATAGTCAAGGCCAGGGGTTTGGTGAAACCCTTTGGCTACTAGACGAGCCTTGTATCGAGAAACAGAGCCGTTGGGGTTAAATTTAGTTTTGAACACCCATTTATTGCCTATAATATTGGCATGGGGAGGAGCTGGAACTAGAGACCATGTGCATTGATGAGTAAGACTTTGAAACTCATCTTCCATGGCTCTTTGCCAGACAGGCTGTTTAGAGGCCTCTGTATAATTTCTGGGTTCAAGATGAGATGAAGAAGAAAGAGTAGTAGTAAATCCAGAATGCATAGGTGTAGTAGATGTATGAAAAAGTAACTTCTTTTTGACAATACCAGATTTGCTTCTGGTTTGCATAGGGTGACCAGAAGTGGGAGGAGGGAGTGGAGAAGTGGGGGGTGGGGGGATCATCACTGGAGCTTGATTGGGTGCCAAGCCAGAGCCAGACCCAGCTGATGGGGACACAGCACCAGAGGGTGGTGGAACCTCAGGACTGTGTGCATCAGTGGTGGTTGGCTGCTCCCAAGACAAGTCCTCAGATTGGTGTACAGCTCTTGGGGAATAGCTGCTAGTAGGAAGTGTAGTATCTGAACTTAATCTAATATCTGAACCTGGTGGAGTATCTGTTCTTAGTGTAGTATCTGTTCTTGGAGGACCTGTAGGCAAAACAGAGTGATCATGTGAGATAGATGAAGCATAAGGAAAAGAAAACTCATCAAAAATAACATCTCTGCTAACATAGAATTTATGAGTTGACTTGTCAAAACAAATATAGCCTTTATAACCAGCAGCATAACCCAAGAAGACACATTTAACAGTTTTGGGATCAAGTTTAGATTTCATATAAGGTTTTAGACATGGAAAGCAAGCACATCCAAAAACACGTAAGTTTGAGTAATCAGGAGCAGTTTTAAACAAAATTTCAAAAGGTGACAAGTTATGTGTAGTTTTGCTAGGCATACGATTAATAAGATAGGTAGCAGTTGCAATAGCATGAAACCAGAAAGTTTTAGGCAAAGATGCAGAATTAAGTAGAGTAACTGCAGTTTCAGTGATGTGTCTATGTTTGCGTTCTGCAACACCATTTTGTTGCGGGGTATGTGGACAACATTTTTCATGTGAAATTCCAGAATCATGTAAGATTTGTTGGAACAAGTAAGCAATGTATTCACCTCCTCCATCAGAACGTAGGATTTTAATTGGATAGCCCAATAATTTTTCAATAAAAGTTTTGTATTTAAGAAAAGTAGCAGTAACTTCAGATTTCAATTTCAAAGGAAATAACCAAGTAAAACGAGAGTGATCATCAATAAATAGCACATAATAACGATATCCGTGCAAAGAAACTGTGGAGGAAGGCCCCCAAACATCACTATGAACTAAATGCAGGGGTTGAGAGGAAACAGTTTTAGATAAAGAGAAAGGCAGTCTAGTCATTTTGCCTGCAAGGCAAGATTCACAAACAGAACCAGGATTGTTCAAAATTTTAGGACAAGATACACATTTAGATAAAATAGAATTGGACGGATGTCCAAGCCGAGAATGCCATAAGTTGTTTTGAATTCGTTGACCAAGGTGAGCTTGAGGACCAGTCTGACAAGACATGGATGACATAGGGTAAAGACCATTTTTACTGATACCCTGGAACAGGGTATTTCCCGTTGCCATATCCTGAATATAAAAATGTGTTTTGTCAAAAATAAATCGAACATTGTGTTCGTGACAGAGTTTGTTAACAGATAATAAATTAACTGATAAATTTGGAACATGTAAAGTATTTGATAATTGAAAAGAGCAGTTAGCAGTGGTCAGAAGAGCAGTACCGGAGTGTTGGATTTGCAGAGAAGAGCCGTTACCGATGGTAACTTGGTCATTACCCGAATAAGGTTCTGAGAGAGAGAGATTTCCAAGTTCAGATGTCATATGGTTTGAAGCTCCTGTATCAGTGAGCCAGAGATCAGACTGTGGAGATTGAGGTCGAGAGGTTGAAGCAGCCATGGCAGATAGTTTCTCAGGAGGATGGCGTCCCTGATACGCATAATCCATGCGATGAAAACAGTCAAGTGCACTGTGGTAATCAAGTCCACAGATTTGGCAATTCACAACAGCCGATCCGTTGCCACGACCCGAACCGCCACGTCCTCGATGGTAACCGGAGTTACGACCCGGACCCGAAAGACCGGATCCGTACCCGGAACCATACCCGGATCCGTACCCGGATCCATATCCGGAACCGTACCCGGGTCCGTACCCTGACCCGCCTCCATTTCCAGAGCCAGGTGGAGACCCATAACCCGAAAAGTAGCGACCGCCCCGAGAGGAATCAAAACGGCCACCACTCCGTTGACCACCTCTGCCGCCACGAGATCCGGTAGGGTTCCGCCCTCCCCGACCACCACCACGGCCGGAGGATGAGTAGAAAGCAGTGGGAAGTGGATCGTAGGTGTGGATCTGAGAGGCAAACATCTGTTCTTCAGCTTTTAAAAGGACATGCAGCTCTTCGAAGGAGATGGGGTTGGAGTGGGTACGGAGAGAGGAACGAAAAGGGTTGTATTCGACCGGAAGGCCGCCAACTGCATAGAGGAGCATATCTTCATCTTCAACAATGACCGAAGAAAGGGCAAGTTTGTTGCGGATCGTGGCCAGGCGCTGCATGTAAACATCGATTGAGTCGGACCCCTTTCTGGCTGTTTGGAGATCAGATTTCAATTGAATGATGTTAGATCTGGTCAAGGAGGCGTAGCGGCGCTGTAGGGTTTTCCAAGCCTCACCAGAAGTTGAACAACCCACCACAAGAGTAAGAGCCTCTGTGGTCAAAGTTGCATTTAACACAGTGAGAACTGCCTGATCTTGCAAGATCCAGGCCGAGAAGGCCGGATTTGCAACCGGACCCGTCTCCGATGAGATGTGAGACGGCGGACAAACAGTAGAACCATCTAGGTAGCCAAAAAGTGAGTGGGTGCGGAACAGAGATTGGATCTGATGCCGCCATAGAACAAAATTGGAGCTATTAAGCTTAAACGGGACAAGGTTGTGTATATTTGCAAGTAAGTATAGCGGCGGCGTCACCGGAGAAGAAGGTATGAGCGACATGCTCTGATACCATGAAAGATTTGATCAAACAATAAACTATGTATGCATTGAATCAAAGAGAGAAACCAAAAGATGTTCTGTATATTAGAGAGAGAGACTATACAATGAATGAGAAGAAAATGAACCGACTCAATACAGAGCCCCTAGAAGGTTCAGTGAATATAAAGCAGGAAATACAGCCGTTGGATTGTACGATTACATCCAACGGTAATAATCAAACGGTACAATATAAAACCCTAGCAGACTAGATATGGGCTTTAGAAGAGCAACAGGCCTGGCGTCTTGCTAGTGGGCTTGAAGTATAGTAGTGATTGGGCTAGGACAAGGCCCAAATATATATTGATGTTATTATGGTTAACCGTGAACCGGCCTGGTTTTAAACCAATTATGCAGTAACCGGGGCGGAGCCCGAAAGGACCGAACCGGGACCGTTTTTTAGCAGGCTATGGTCGGTTAGACCTTCTGTCGAACCGTGAACCGGTCCGATATTAACCGATCGGCCCATAACCGAACCAAGCCTGCCGGTTAACCGACCCGAAACCGATCCCAACGGCTGGAGTTCCCACAATTTTGAGTTGTCACCATCGGTTTTAACCGAGCCGAATTTGTATACCCGGTTACGGTTATACGATGCGGGCCCGAGGCGAGCATTCAATTTGAGCCCCCCCCCCTCCCCCCCAAGACTTTCTTCACATGTTTTATATTGCACATTTTATTTTAAAATTTCTTGCTTCTATATATGTAAATGTACTAATTTTATCATCATATTCAAACAATTTATCGTAATATAACATAAAACATATAGTACAACTACTGAAATATCCCTAGTTTTTAAAGAATTTGGGGCTCCAAATTTTTAGGGACCCTAGGCAATTGCCTCAACTGCCTAATGGTAGAGACGACCCTGTGCGGGACGGTTAGAGGTCTTGTGAAAACTCTTAGGCCAGTTAACTGTAACCAAATAACCGGTAACAAAGCCCGAGCCTGATCGGTTCAAGGAATCCCGGGCCAGTTTCGGGTCTGGTTAACCGAAAGTGCAGCTCTAGTTAAAAAAAAAAAAAAAAAAAACTTGCTCACTTGGCAAAAAAGTATGTATGACACATAAATGCAGACAGAGGGAATAGCATGTACCTCGAATTGTCTACTCTGGACAGCCAGATGTAGAACTGTGTTCCCATGGCCGTCCTTAGCAGTGAGCAACTGGTAGTGCGGAAAGGGGCTGAATTCAATCAGCCACTTCAACACCTCGACTTGACCCGTGACGGATGCCAGATGAAGGGGGTTCTTACCAGCACCATCACGAGTCAGGCACATCTCTGCATTACATCCTATCAAAATCGATACCACCAAGAGGTGCCCTTGAGCTGATGCCAAGTGAAGAGGAGACCATCCTCGGGAATCTATTACATCCGCAAGGGCATAGTTTTCGGCTAAAACTATTTCCACAATATCTACATGACCATGGAAGGACGCAACGTGAAGAGGGGTGTGATTTAAACTCCCCAACTCAATCCTTCGGAGAAAATGAGGATCTTCCGAGAGAATCCTCCTAAATGCTGTGGCATTACCTTCAGCGGCGACATCGTGGAGTCTCTCTTTCAGTGTCAACATCAGTCCTACTCCTGCCATCTTACTGAAGACGGGAGTCTCTCCGTATCTAAGTCTAAGCTAGAGACGGTTCATAGTTTATATACAGTTGCAAGATAAAATATGAAGAAATTGCCAGGAAATGTTTCGACTTCTTTGGTCTTGTTTGTCTCCATCTAGCTAAGCTAAGCTAATCATATATGGCTACCAGTAAACGAAGACCTCTTTCAAGGTCTTGGACCATACATTTCACTATGAACTGTGTTTATAAAGTTGCAGATAATATCTGAAGAAAATGATGTTCCAAGTCAATTGGTCTTGTTTGTCTCCATCTAGCTAAGCCTATCATATATGGCTACAAGTAAACGAAGACCTCTTTCAAGGTCTTGCACCACACATTTCACTATGCAGTAGGGCTGTACACGTGGCGGTTTGGGCGGGTAAATCCCGTATTTTCACCCCTACCCAAGGAGCTCGGGATTAAAATATTCCAACCCAAACCTGACCAAGCAACTTGTAAACCCAAACCTACCCTAATATTTCGGCTCGGCCGGTTTTGCCCGGTTTAAGCGGGTTATAAAAGAAAACACATTTTTGTATTTTTAACCATACGTAGTCTTCAATCCACATACACTGTACACAAACTTTATTTGAATATCATAACCTAGACATAATCTAACAACATGACATTTTAGCACAGTACATTTTGCTTTCTTGTACACCTGTTGAGTTATTTGGAAGTCATTACCTAAGTCCTAAACTAAAACACTACAACTGATTTGCACATTGTGAGAGACTTGAACAAATATGCAAAACAAATAACTATATGTACACTGCTAATCATTCAAACGTCATATATTACTTGTGTTAGCTTGAACTCCCACCTACAAACATGGTTAATAATTATGATTTAAAGTAATTAGCAAGGTAACGGGGCGGGGCGGGTGGAATTGGGTTAATAAATATGATAACCGTGAACCACCCGCACTCCATCGGGTTTGGGTAAATTGAAACCAAACCCAATCATTTAGACCCAATATGACTCCATGAAGGCTCGGTTTGGCTTGGTCCGATCGGATTGGGCGGGTCACTCGGGTTTCTAAACAGCCCTACTATGCAGTGCATCCACAGAAGAGAAAAAAGCCAGAGATCGAAGAGAAAAAAGCCAGAGAGAACAACCCATTCTAGAGATAAGTGGTGGGTGCATGGGAATCATAATCATCACATACATACTATTTATAACCTGGAAGTATCGACAAAGAACGATAAACAAATAATCAAGAACGAGACACGGAATTAACGTAGTTCGCTAACGATGTTGTTAGCTACCTCTGCGGCCAGGAAACCCAATTTATTACTGAGAGATAACATGATTACAACCCACACACCTGCATACAAGTTTAATCACGACCTATAGCTCTTATATAGACCTAACGACCTTAACTTGCAGCCTAAGATACTCTAAAACGGATAAGGAAACAAAAGAAACCGCCCCTGACCTGAACCCAGTACGCACGAATACATATTTGTTCGTGCGAACATAACCTATGTTCGTGCGAAAACTTGTTTTGCTCGTGCGAACATAACCTATGTTCGTGCTAGCTCTTCTTCTTCGCACAAATTCCTCAACTTCTCTTGTCTTCCTCGTTCGCCTGGTTTAGTTGATGTTCGCTTTGAGTTATTCCAACACATACATAAATACACACTGTGAGGAACCTCCTACCATTCTCAACATGCCCCTCATGTGTTATCATACATAATTACATACCAGTCCGTCCCAGCTCTTTCTTCCCGTCTGGCTTTTTTGACTCGTATCTGGGTCACTTTGACCGAGTGATTTGGATAGAAAAATAATACGATTTTTTGATAATTATTTCACCATATTATAGAGCACCTTTTACTCTACAACACCATGAAAAAATTATCAAAAAGTTACATCGATTTGCTATTCAAATCACCGGGTCAAAGTGACGCAGTGAATAGTGACAAAAATCAAATTGAAAAGAAAGAACTGGGACAGACTGGTACATGCCAAACACATGAACAACAACATCAATGGGTGGCCGTGGCTTTGATACATAAGATATTACACAAGATATAACAAACCCACCCAAGTGCAGTCCAATAAGAAGCCCAAAGTTTCCTCAGGCCAAAGTCTTCTGAAGCCCAATTATCCACAAGCTTACACCATCCGTCCCACCAGATTGGTGAATAAGTTAATCGAATATTATTTGAGCGTAGCGATTTGGTTAGTCAAACAAGATAAGAATTTGATAATCTTGTTTATCTTTTTTATCTTATTTGACTAACCAAATCGCTATGTCCAAATAATACATAATTAATTTATTCACCAATCTAATGGGAGGGAAGGAGTATCTATTCTGAGTCCACTAGTCCATTAGGGTCTCATTATATCAAACCCTATGTGTGGTAGTGGACACAGTTGTATTTAGCCGTTTCTCTTCCCACCATTGGATGCTTATCCTTCCGATGATTGTGTGTATATATTGTGGCTCTCGAAACGTTCGTCTGTATTCGTTCTAGAGATCCATTTCTCTCCCTAATGTATTGTGCTCTACTTTCTGTATCAATTCTCTCTATGCTGTTAGTTCCTATTATAAGATTTGGCACTGGACTTTTTCTTGTCTTTCATTTTTGTCCTTCTGGAATTATGTATGATCTTCAATACAACCAACTCATAACAGAAACACACTCCGAAACAACTACAGAAGCAATACAACTCACAAACATATTTTGGATCGAACCGAAAGGAGTGAAATTTGTATTGAAGACATGGGGCATAAAGATGAGTCTACGCTAGACCACCCTGATAAAGACCCCAACGGATTCGAGTCTCTCACCAACTAGAGTCCCATGAAATCCACCAAAGGACCGACCCATCTCAAACTTGAACTCTCCTGCATTGTTATCCCCCGTAGCATCTCCAAATGGTCCATAGCTGCTTCTGTCTGTTCCAAATGTGATTGATTTCAAAACATACCCGTCCTTGGCATATTTAAAGACGTGTTGTCCACTGACCGATGTTAGCTCCTCATCAGGACCGAATTCAACCTGCATTAAAAAATATTAAAAGAAAATGTTCCATCAGCCGCGAAATGAAATAAACATTTCCCTTAAAAAAAGAAACGAAATAAACCAAATACTCTGAGTAGGTTATCCCCCCCCCCACCCAAAAAAAACAATAGAGACATAAACTATATAATATTTATACGTGAAAGAATCAAAGAGATTCAACAATAACAAATAAGATTCATGGATAGAAACCCAGAAATGGGTGAAGATGAACAGCCTTTTTCATGGAGAGATATCGCCAGAAATTGGCTAACACAAATGAGGCAATACAACTTAACCCTAATTTCATGGTGAAAAGAGGGATTTATACAGGCAATCCAACGAACTCATTTTGAGCCGTTGGATGAGAAGCAAAACAAAGAAATTCTACAAATAGCCACATAGTTTGGTCAGTCTTGCAGAATAGTATTTTCTGAAATACCAAAATAACCTCAGTAGAACTTTCTTCTTTGAAGACTGCAACAGCACTTCTGGAAAAGACACCAAGACCCCAGCTGCAGTATTTCATCAACAATTCTTTGTGTCTAACAGCCTCCCTCAAACTTATGGTGGTTGTTGCACCATAAGTTTGGTTTTGAAGTTCTGGAAAGCAGCAACTCCCAAGTTTTTGGTGAAAATGTCTCCCAATTGATCGGCACTTGAGACAAACTGAACAAGTAAATGTTTCTTCAAAACTTTTTCTCTAATAAAATGATAATCAAGTTCAATGTGTTTAGTTTTGTTATGCATAATAGGATTGGCAGTCATTGCAATAGCAGAAGAGTTACCACAATACAAATGAGGAGGATGAAGAAAAATATTCAGTTCTTTGAAGAGATATTGAAACCATGTTAACTCAGCAGCAGTAGTAGCTAAAGCTCTATATTCAGCTTCTGTGGACGATCTAGAAACAGTTGGCTGTTTTCTAGATCCCCAATGAATGGGATTAGATCCCAGATATATAATGAAACCAGTTGTGCTTCTTCTGTCTGATGGGTTACCTGCCCAGTCAGCATCAGAATAAGCATGCAAATCTAAAGTGGAGCTATCATATAAAATGCCATGATTTTTTGTGCCTTGAAGATATCTAAGAACTCTTTTGGCAGCAAATAAGTGTTGATCAGTAGGAGCATGCATGAATTGACACAGAAAATTGACAGTGTATGCTATATCTGGTCTAGTGAATGTGAGATATTGCAATGCACCAAGAAGTTGTCTATAAGGTGTGGGATTAGGCAAAATAATACCATCATTTAAATGCAGTTTAGTACCAAAAGCTTGAGGAGTAGGACAAGATTTGCAGTTATGCATATTGTGTTTTTGCAGAAGATCAGTAACATATTTGTGTTGACTGATAAAAATACCTTTTGAATTTCTAGCAACTTCCAAACCCAGAAAATAAGTTAATGGTCCCAAATTTGTCATTTCAAATTCAGTATGTAAGTTGGAGACCAAAACTTTGATATAATCACTATCATTACCAGTCAAAATTATGTCATCAACATAAAGAAGTAATATTGTGACTTTGTGAGGAGAACTATATCTAATAAAAAGAGAAGTATCAGCAAGAGAAGATAAGAATCCAACAGAGTGCAAATAAGTAGTAAATATATCAAACCAAGCTCTAGGAGCTTGTTTTAAACCATAAATAGATTTGTGTAATTTGCAGACAAAATCTGGGTGTTGAGGATGAACAAAACCTTGAGGTTGTTTCATAAAAACATCTTCTTTAAGATAACCATGTAAGAAGGCATTTTTTACATCTAATTGTTGTAATGGCTATTTAGAAGAATCATCTAAAGCTAAAATAGTTCTAACAGTCTCATGTTTAACAACAGGATTAAAAGTTTCATCAAAGTCAAATTCAACACCAAGAGTTTGGTGAAACCCCTTGGCAACAAGTCTAGCTTTGAATCTAGAAATGTTACCATTGGGCAAAAATTTTGTTTTGTAAACCCATTTGCTTCCAACAATGTTAGCATTATTGAGTTTTGGAACAAGAGACCATGTTTGTTGTTTAATAAGACTCTGATATTCTTCTGTCATAGCTTTTTGCCATTGAACATACTTCTTTGCATCAGAAAAACATGTTGGTTCAGCACTTAAAAAAGGTACAGAGTTACCAGATTCAGCTGTGAAGCCCGTAACTTTCTTTTTGAATATGCCAGATTTGCTTCTGGTTTGCATAGGGTGACCTGAATTTGGGACTTGTTCTATTGGAGGGACTGGATCAGATTGATTTGTTGTCTGATGTTGAGGAGCCATGCCAGAGATAGGAACAGTGCTAACATCTGGAAGCTGAGTAGCCATCCTAGGGGTGTGTGACACTGCACTATCTGGCTGCTCTTCAGAAATCAGAGTGTTTGGATCATCATCATTTCCAGTGTGCTACATCTCATGATCTTCAACAGACCTGTCTAGATCTGGAGACAATGAAGAAGCAGGAGTAGTTCTGTTCTCATCAGTTAAACCAGCATTAGAAAAAGTGTAGTTCTGTTCATGATTGCCTGAAAATAAGATAGGAGCAATGTTAGTAGGAGGAATACAAGAAGATGATTCACATTTAGAAGAAACTGAATATGGAAATAAATGTTCATCAAAAACAACATCTCTACTAACATAAGTCTTCTTATGAACTTTGTCATATCAAATGTAACCTTTATAATTCAAAGCATATCCCAGAAAAACACATTGAGAAGTTTTGGGATCAAGTTTAGATTTGTTGTAATGTCTAAGGTAGGGATAACATGCACAACCAAAGACTTTGAACAAAGAGTAGTTTGGTTTAGTCTTAAATAATAATTCATGTGGAGACTTTAAATTGGTGTTTTTGCTAGGCATACAATTAATCAAATAAACTGCAGCAGCACATGCATGATAGCAAAAGAATTTTGGAAGAGAAGCTTGTTCTAGAAGAGTGACAGCAGTTTCAATAATATGTCTGTTTTTCCTTTCTGCAACTCCATTTTGTTGAGGAGTATAAGGACATGATTTCTGATGAACAATGCCATGAGTTTGTAAGAAAGTTTGGAAGATATAAGACATGTATTCACCACCTTCATCAGTTCTTAGGATTTTAATAGATGTGCCAAGCTATAGATAATTTTTTCACCATATTATAGAGCACCTTTTACTCTACAACACCATGAAAAAATTATCAAAAAATTACATCGATTTTCTATTCAAATCACCGGGTCAAAGTGACGCAGTGAATAGTGATAAAAATCAAATTGAAAAGAAAGAACTGGGACAGACTGGTACATGCCAAACACATGGACAACAACATAAATGGGTGGCCGTGGCTTTGATACATAAGATATTACACAAGATATAACAAACCCACCCAAGTGCAGTCCAATAAGAAGCCCAAAGTTTCCTCAGGCCAAAGTCTTCTGAAGCCCAATTATCCACAAGCTTACACCATCCGTCCCACCAGATTGGTGAATAAGTTAATCGAATATTATTTGAGCATAGCGATTTGGTTAGTCAAACAAGATAAGAATTTGATAATCTTGTTTATCTTTTTTATCTTATTTGACTAACCAAATCGCTATGTCCAAATAATACATAATTAATTTATTCACCAATCTAATGGGAGGGAAGGAGTATCTATTCTGAGTCCACTAGTCCATTAGGGTCTCATTATATCAAACCCTATGTGTGGTAGTGGACACAGTTGTATTTAGCCGTTTCTCTTCCCACCATTGGATGCTTATCCTTCCGATGATTGTGTGTATATATTGTGGCTCTCGAAACGTTCGTCTGTATTCGTTCAAGAGATCCATTTCTCTCCCTAATGTATTGTGCTCTACTTTCTGTATCAATTCTCTCTATGCTGTTAGTTCTTATTATAAGATTTGGCACTGGACTTTTTCTTGTCTTTCACTTTTGTCCTTCTGGAATTACATATGATCTTCAATACAACCAACTCATAACAGAAACACACTCCGAAAAAACTACAGAAGCAATACAACTCACAAACATATTTTGGATCGAACCGAAAGGAGTGAAATTTGTATTGAAGACATGGGGCATAAAGATGAGTCTACGCTAGACCACCCTGATAAAGACCCCAACGGATTCGAGTCTCTCACCAACTAGAGTCCCATGAAATCCACCAAAGGACCGACCCATCTCAAACTTGAACTCTCCTGCATTGTTATCCCCCGTAGCATCTCCAAATGGTCCATAGCTGCTTCTGTCTGTTCCAAATGTGATTGATTTCAAAACATACCCGTCCTTGGCATATTTAAAGACGTGTTGTCCACTGACCGATGTTAGCTCCTCATCAGGACCGAATTCAACCTGCATTAAAAAATATTAAAAGAAAATGTTCCATCAGCCGCGAAATGAAATAAACATTTCCCTTAAAAAAAGAAACGAAATAAACCAAATACTCTGAGTAGGTTATCCTCCCCCCCCCCCCACCCAAAAAAAAAACAATAGAGACATAAACTATATAATATTTATACGTGAAAGAATCAAAGAGATTCAACAATAACAAATAAGATTCATAGATAGAAACCCAGAAATGGGTGAAGATGAACAGCCTTTTTCATAGAGAGATATCGCCAGAAATTGGCTAACACAAATGAGGCAATACAAATTAACCCTAATTTCATGGTGAAAAGAGGGATTTATACAGGCAATCCAACGGACTCATTTTGAGCCTTTGGATGAGAAGCAAAACAAAGAAATTCTACAAATAGCCACATAGTTTGGTCAGTCTTGCAGAATAGTATTTTCAGAAATACCAAAATAACCCCACTAGAACTTTCTTCTTTGAAGACTGCAACAGCACTTCTGGAAAAGACACCAAGACCCCAGCTGCAATATTTCACCAACAATTCTTTGTTTCTAACAATACGAAAGAAAGAAGTCAGCGAAAATCACTCACAAGGTTGAACTTATTTCCTGACACAATTCCATATCTGCTTGATGGATACCATTCCTGGGTTATTGAATCAACTCGCAGGAACTGCAGATATTCAATGGATTTCGACGAATGTGACACGTAAATCGTTTGAAGAGAGTTGCGTTGGTTGCACTTGTATTCCCAAGCTTTCCCATCTGCGCGAGTTATGGGGTGAAGTTTGATAATTTCTCCCATTGCTGGCTTAGCTCAAGCTTCCAAGGAAAACAAAATTAGCAGCTATATAGGAGAAGAAAAGGTCACAGATGATGATGATGATGATGATGATGATGATGATGATTATTATTATTATTGTTATTATTATTATTATTATTATTATTGTTGAGTGGTGCCTTGAATTGGTCAAAGGCGGCTAAACTCATTGTTTCCAACTTTGATTAGGAAACATTGGAAGTCAAAGGCGGTGGAGGATTAGTTAGGAAACAAGTTGTTTCCAAATCGGATTTGGAAACTTTAGGGATTTCCTAGCACTATATAAAGAACCTAGTAGTCACATTATTAGGTATGCAAAAACATTCTTGTAGTCTTGTTCCTCTTAAGTGAATAAAGGGTGCTTTTCCGCTGTGGAGGTAGTTAGCAAATATTTTGCTAGCGAACCACGTAAAATTATGTGTTCTTCTTTATTCTTTCATTGTTCGTGAGGTGGTTTGTCATAACAAACTGGTATCAGAGCCAAGGTTGACGGTGTTTCAAGATCAAGATCAAGGCGGAGCAAAGCTAGGGTTTCACAACTTGGTGAAATCAAAGCTAGGGTTTTGCGATCTAGGTGGAGCAAGCGACTAGAGTTCAAGATCCACCAAGAACGATGTCCGGATCGATGTTGAAGATCGACAGGTTCACAGGAGGGAACAGCTTCAGTCTGTGCAAGATAAAGATGGAGGCTTTGCTCAAATCGCAAGGCTTGTGGGCACCTTTGACCGCGGACAAGGGATGCATGAATGTTGCATCAGCGGAGTTCAAGGCAATGGAGGAGAAGGCACGCGCAACAATTATGTTGTGCTTATCGGATGACGTGATCATCGAGATCGCAGATCAGAAGGAAGCAGCGAAGCTCTGGCTCAAGTTGGAGAGTCTCTATATGACGAAGAGTCTCACTAGCAAGTTGATGCTAAAGCAAAGGCTCTTCACCCTGCGGATGCTCGAAGGTACGGCTCTCAAGGACCATCTTGATCAATTGAACACAATTCTGTTAGATTTGTGTAATATTGGCGAGAAGGTGGAGGATGAGGATGCTGCACTTTTGTTATTGATCTCGTTACCTCCATCATATGAGAACTTCGTGCAGTCGTTCATTGTGAACAAGGACGACTTATCCCTAGAGGAGGTGAGATCGGCACTCCATGCTAGGGAATTGCGCCATAAGGGTGCAGGCACAAACATAGAGGACCATGCTTCCGAACTGATGGCAACGGGGGGAAGCAAGAAGGGTAAGAAGAACAAGAAGAAGCAGTTCTCAGGTTCTAAGTTACCCAAGGATGTCTGTGCCTTTTGCAAGGAAAAGGGGCACTGGAAGAGAGATTGCCCGAAACGAGGTCAACAGGGGCAGAATGGATCCGCAGCCGTAGCTGAAAAAGGTAACTCATCTGAGGATGATTACGTTCTAAATGGCGGATGTTGTCACGCACTCTTTGGATGCGTGGGTTCTTGATTCCGGAGCTTCCTATCATATTTGCTCTAACGGGGAGCTATTCTCGACGTACAACCAAACAGATGGAGGGTCTGTCTACATGGCAAACGGAGCCGTCTGTAAGGTGATTGGGAGCGGCTCAGTTAGATTGAAGACGAATGAAGGGAAATTATGTACTTTAGAGCAAGTCAGGCATGTACCACATATTAAGAAGAATCTGATCTCCTTGAGTTTACTCGACAGCAAGGGATACAGTTTCAAAGGTGAAGGTGGAGATCTACAAGTCTGCAAGGGTTCTAAGGTGATACTCAAGGGAGTCAACAGCGGGACTTTGTACATGTTGCAAGGTTCGACGATCACAGGTTCTGCTGGAGTTGTCTCAGCCGAGATTAAGGAAGCTGATCTAACCAAGCTGTGGCATATGAGGCTCGGTCATATGAGTGAACGTGGAATGCAGGAACTTCACAAGAAGGGGTATCTCACCGGGCATGCGCCCAAGAGCCTAGGGTTTTGTGAGCACTGCGTGTATGGGAAGCTACAGCGTAGCAAGTTCCCTAAGGCGGTTCATAGAACGAAAGGTACTCTTGATTATATCCATTCGGATTGCTGGGGTCCATCTCGAGTCGAGGTGATTGGAGGATAGAGGTATTTCCTAAGCATCATAGACGACTACTCCAGGATGACTTGGATATTCGTGATGAAGCACAAGAGTGAAGCCTTCGCAAGATTCAAGGAGTTGAAGACACTAGTAGAGAATCAGGTGGGAAAGAAGGTGAAGAGGCTGCGCACGGACAACGGCTTAGAGTTCTGTTCATCAGAGTTTGATGAATTCTGCAAGGATCAGGGAATAGCACGCCATCGCACCGTTCGGCACACACCGCAGCAGAACGGTGTAGCCGAGGGAATGAATCAGACACTTTTAGCGAAAGCAAGGTGCATGCTTTCGAATGCAGGTCTTTCTAGAGGTTTCTGGGGAGAGGCAGTTTCCATGGCATGCTATCTCATAAATCGGAGCCCGCACACAGGTATAGGATGCAAGATTCCTATGGAAGTTTGGACCGGTAATGCAGTGGATTACTCGGATTTGAGAGTATTTGGTTGTGTTGCCTATTATCACGTTGATGATTACAAACTAGAACCAAGATCTAAGAAGGGAGTATTCATGGGTTTCGGAACAGGTGTGAAGGGATACAAGATATGGGCAGACAACAAGATTATACTTAGCAGAAGTGTAGTCTTTAATGAGTCTCATATGTTTAAAAACTCCGTGGAGGTGGAGCTTGGGGATTGACAGCCTGAAAATGAATTAGTCTGGGACATCTTTTTACCATTGGTTTTAACCCTGTGAGAGTTGAGTTTGGCCATTTTCAGCTTATTTTCCACCTGATACGGGACATAGATTTATATATCATGATTGCAAAATTTGAGTAATTTTATGCATACTTTTGTTTGTTGGATATGATCGCGGGTGCGTGTTATGTGCAGGTAACAGGTGCCGGAAAAATGCATGAGATTGACTTGGATTGGAGGCAGCGTATCAGGAGAGCTGGGCAGAAAAAAGAGGAAAAAATGACTAAGTTGTGCGTTCAAACGCAGAAGCTGCGTTCAAACGCACAAGGCAGGCAGCAGGAAAAATGGCAGAATTTGGCTAAGGCGTGCGTTCATACGCAGAGACATGTGCGTTCATACGCAGGAGGCAGAGACCAAAAGCGCAGAAAAAACTAAGTCCTGCGTTCAAACGCAGGTTGTGCGTTCATACGCAGGGCTCAACACTCAGGAGAAGAAACGACCAAGGGGTGCGTTCAAACGCAGAGGAGCTGCGTTCAAACGCATGGGTTCAGGAGCCAGAAGAGGAAATTGACTAAGTACCGCGTTCATACGCAGGGGGGTGTGCGTTCATACGCACTGCGTTCATACGCAGGAAAGTGCGTTTGAACGCACAGACTTGTTCCAGAATCTTCCAGGACGGATCTTTTCGAGGGTAAAACAGGAATTTCGTGCATCAGTTTTGGAGACTGTGGCAATATAAAAGGAGGTGTCCCAGCACTGTTTTAGGGTTACGAAGGCATACCACAGCTACCATCATCATCAGCAGCCAGTTTCACAGCAGCCAGGAGTTGGAGCAGAGCAGGATTGGAGCAGTTTTCCAGTATCTTCAGAAATAACTAGTTTGATCTTTTCTCTTTTTATGAAACATTGTCTTTTAATAATGCAAGCTAGCTAGACCTTTTGCCTAGGTTCTCGGTGAACCTAGGGTTTATGAATTCAGCAGACTTGGATGTTTTGATTTTCAGATGCATGGCTAGCTAAGTCTTAATACAGATGGTTTGTTTATTATTCTGTCTTTGATTTTATTTACATACATGAATGGCCTGATCACCCAGGAGTGTTACAGACAGGATCTGGTGCGCGAGAGTGACCAGTGAACGTTAGGAAGAAAAGACAGGATTTAGTACTCTGCCTTGATGGACCGAGAGGTGAAGAGAATCAGGGGACTAGCCCAGAAGCATTAGACCAACTGTTAGACGTTTAGGGGGAGACCGAGAGGAGAACCTGTAACCCTAGCAGACTTAGAACGAACCTGCAGATTTAGGTGGACCGAGAGGACCCGAAAATCTGCAGTCGAGTGATAAGTGCATGAGACCGAGAGGAGATTGTACTATTGGTATGCTGGCATAAACAAAATCGATGTGTGTTTCTGAAACCAAATAAACCATGGAAGCTGGAGAATAACCCTAGGGGATCCTGGAATCTAGATTTTTAGAATTATCAACTTTTACAACTACAACAAGTTTAGCAAAAATATTCAGCAGAAAAATAAAATAAGTCTTTTTACTGTTTTTATTTATTATAATTTAGCATAATCAAATACCAAACCTTCCTCCTTTTTACAAACTTTGTGTCTTATTCTAATTCTAATTAGCAAGAACTTAACCTGTTCTCGTGGGTTCGATAACCAGAGTCATAATCTACATACTCTATACTACTTGATCGTACACTTGCGAAAAAGCAGATAGTTTACGCTGTCAAGTTTTTGGCGCCGTTGCCGGGGAACGGTTACAGCTTTTGTTAAAAAGACATTAGAATAAGTTTCAGAGTTTTTCTTTTATTTTTACAGTTACTTTCTTTCGACTTACTGCTCTTGAAATCTGATTTTCAGGCTATTCTAGTTTATGCCCAGATTGCCCCGCAAACTGGTATTACCACTCGAAGACCCCGAAAAACTTTTCAGAGAGCAAAGTCGCAGACACCGAGCCGCGATGTCTGAGCACGGAGAAGACACCACGACCGAAACAGGAACACCCACAGGACAGCCACAACGTACTCCAGCACAGATGGCTCTTTACATTGAAGAGCTGATAGCAGCAGGTTTTGCTGCCAGGAACAATCAGAGGACTTATAACAGGTCTGGCAGGGCACTGGTCGAAAACTTTGAAGTCCCAACCGGAGGACATCAACCAGCTATTGTAGTGCCTCCCATTACAGCAGAGCACTTCGACCTGAAATCATCCACCATTCAGACCGCCCAGACCCATTGTCCTTTTAATGGGAAAGCAGATGAAGATCCAAACGACTTCCTCGGAAAATTTGAGGATTACTGCAACAAGATTAAGTACAGAGGAGTCGAAGCGGACACGCTAAAGCTGATTTTATTCCCATACTGCTTGTTCGGAACAGCAAAAGATTGGCTGGAGGCAAGACCACCGAGGTCTATCACTACCTGGGAGGGATGTGTTGCTGATTTCTTGGCAAAATTCTACCCTGCATCCCGTGTTATCAAGCTGCAGAGCGAGATCTTATCTTTCAAACAGCAGATGGGGGAGACAGTGGTAGATGCATGGGACAGGCTAATGAGACTTGTGAAAAAATGCCCCAATCACGGCTTCGGGGACGCAAAGATTCTGCAGGTGTTCTACCACGCACTTGACAGGGAGAATGCAGACAGGATTGACAGGGAAGCCGGGGGTAACTTTTTGTACCATGTGGATAAAGATGGAGCCTACGAACTGATGAAGCAACTAGCCAAACAGGATACTCGCCTGTTTGATGACCGCAGGCTCGCAGCAGTAGCAGAACCAGTGGTTGATGACAGGATTGATAATCTCACGAAAGTGGTACAGGACTTAGTCAAGAAGGTGTACACAGAAAAGAAGCCGGTAGCATCAGTGGACGAACCTGACTTTGACGCAGCAATTCTGGAGCTTCAGGCAGAAGATGCTAACTATGTTCAGCAGCAGTGGGATCCTAGTCGCTACAGACCAGGCACACGTGACCATCCAGGGTTTCGCTACGGAAATCCCAATGCAGCAGTGTATGCACCAGGATTCCAGCACAGGCCACAGGCACAGCAGGCAGCTCCAGTGCAGCCTGCACAAGCAGCACCACAATTAAACCTGTCTCAGCAACATTTTGAGTCCTATATGGAGAAATTCAATAAGCAGTTGGAAACCAGATTCGCACAGATGGACTCATTAACTGCTGATGTGAGCCAGATGAAGATTGCTATCCGCAACCTGGAAGTACAGAATGGACAGCTTGCACAGAATCAGGCAGAACGAGCCCCAGGGAATTTACCGTCTAACACAGTGAACAATCCACGCGCTCAAATCAATGCTATCACAACTCGGAGTGGAATTGCACTGCAGGATCCACCGTATCCCAGTCATGCACGCGCAGAAAAGTCAAAAATTATTGAACAGGAGGTGATTGACCGGGAAGACAGTTCAACCGCTGACCCTCAGAAAAGGGGTTCGGTCGAGCAGGAAGCAGCGCAGAAGAATGAGGGTAAACCAGAAACAGTGCCAACTTCTAAGGAGGTTCCTTACCCTCTGAAAACACGCAAGAGAGATGACAGCAAAGACTACGCCAGATTTCTGGAGGTATTCAAGCAATTACAGATAAATATACCTTTTGCTGAAGCACTTGCCAAAATGCCTACTTATGCGAAATTTCTCAAAGACATCTTGTACGGTAGAAGGCGAATGAGTGACTTCGAAACAGTGAATCTGACGGCAGAAGCGAGCAGTTGTGTAAAAAATGGTCTACCACTGAAAAAGAAAGACCCTGGCAGCTTTGTTATTCCAGTAACCCTGGGCAGTGCATACACAGGAAAAGCCTTATGTGATCTGGGTGCCAGCATCAACTTGATGCCACTGACCATCTTCAAAAGTCTGGGAGTCGGAGAGCCACGCCCAACCAGAATTATGCTTCAAATGGCTGACAGGTCTGTGAAACCTGCCTATGGGGTAATTGAAGATATCCTGGTAAAAGTGGGAGAGCTTATTTTTCCAGCAGATTTTGTGATACTGGATATGGAGGCAGGAGAGGTTCCGCTGATCCTGGGCAGACCTTTCCTGGCGACTGGTGAAGCCATTATTAACTGCAAAAGTGGAGAGCTGTCCATGCAAATTAATGAAGAAAAAGTAAAATTTAATGTTTTCAAATCTCTCCAGCTTCCCGATCATTATGGGCATGAAAACTGCTTTGCAGTAGAGGTAATTGATGACCTGGAAAGCGAAGAGATAGAAGATTTATGGGAGGAATTTGAAGACATATTTCCAGAGGAAACAGAAGAGCAACAGGATGAGCAGATCATGGGAACAGAAAGCTGGGTCCGGCTATACAGGGATGAAGGAGGCGAGCAGAAAATGACACTGGTCCCGTCACTGCAGGAACCACCAGCCCTGGAATTAAAGCAGTTGCCAGACCACCTCAGGTACGCTTTTATTGGTGAAAATAATACACTGCCAGTAATTGTTTCATCTTCTTTATCTCAGGAACAGGAACAAAAGTTACTGGAGGTACTTCGAGAGCATAAAGAAGCCATCGGATGGACAATTGCAGACTTGAAGGGAATCAGTCCTGATTATTGCATGCACAAAATAAGAATCGAAGACGGAAAGAAGCCAGTCATCCAGCCTCAAAGAAGATTGAACCCGATTATGAAAGATGTGGTACGTAAGGAGGTTATGAAGTGGCTAGAAGCAGGAATTATATACCCCATATCAGACAGCACCTGGGTGAGTCCTGTCCAGTGTGTACCGAAGAAGGGGGGTATTACAGTAGTGCAGAATGCTGATCAGGAACAGATCGCCCAGCGAACTGTCACTGGCTGGCGAATCTGTATGGACTATCGGAAGCTGAACGAGGCCACACTGAAAGACCACTTCCCGCTGCCGTTCATGGATCAAATGTTGGACAGACTAGCACACCATGCGTACTACTGCTTTCTGGACGGGTACTCGGGGTATAACCAGATCTACATAAATCCAGAAGACCAAGAAAAGACGACGTTCACCTGCCCATATGGAACGTTCGCCTTTAGAAGAATGCCATTTGGACTGTGCAATGCTCCAGCAACATTCCAGAGGTGTATGATGGCAATTTTCTCTGATATGATAGAGAAAAACCTGGAAGTTTTTATGGACGATTTTTCGTTATTCGGAGACAGCTTCGAAGACTGCTTATACCATCTGGCCAGAGTTCTGATTCGCTGCAGGAAAACAAATCTGGTACTTAACTGGGAAAAATGCCACTTCATGGTGACTGAAGGAATAGTGCTGGGACACAGGATTTCCAGTAAAGGGTTGGAAGTAGACAGGGCAAAAATAGAGGTGATCAAGCAGCTGCCGTATCCAACCACAGTGAGGGCAATCAAGAGCTTTTTGGGCCACGCAGGATTTTACAGAAGATTTATTAAAGACTTCTCAAAAATTACAAAGCCACTTTGTAATTTGTTGGGAAAGGATGTGCCCTTCGTATTTGACGAAGCCTGCAAGGAAGCTTTCGACGTGCTTAAAGAAAGGCTGACGACTGCACCCATTATCACAACACCAGACTGGACGCTCCCGTTCGAGCTGATGTGCGACGCCAGTGATTATGCTGTGGGCGCAGTACTGGGACAGAGAAAGGACAAGGTGTGCAGTGTCATCTATTATGCCAGCAGGGTCCTGAATGAGGCACAGATTAATTATGGGACTACAGAGAAGGAGCTGCTGGCAGTCGTTTTTGCCCTGGATAAATTCAGATCGTACCTGGTAGGCTCTAAAGTCATTATTTTTACAGATCACAGTGCACTGAAATACTTGCTGGAAAAGAAGGATGCAAAGCCAAGGCTGTTGCGTTGGATTCTGCTGATGCAGGAATTTGACGTCGAAATCAGGGATAAAAAGGGAGTTGAAAACGTAGTAGCTGATCATCTATCTCGTCTGGAAAAACCTACAGAAGAAGTGGTGCCCATTCAAGAAAATTTTCCAGATGAACATATTATGAAGATCAAGACCAATAGACGGCCCTGGTACTATGCCATTGCCAATTATTTGGTCAATGGAGAGCTCCCTGAAGACATCACCCCTTGGCAGAAAAAGAAATTTATTTCAGATTGCAGGCAATATTTCTGGGACGATCCTTATCTGTTCAAGCAAGGGGCAGATAATATTCTCAGACGATGCATTCCATGTCACGAAATTCTGGAGGTAATTCAGCACTGCCACTCAGCACAGTGTGGAGGACACTTCAGCGGACCGAGAACAGCTCACAAGGTGCTGCAGTCAGGATTTTTCTGGCCAACAGTTTTCAAGGACTGCCATGATTACGCGCAGAGTTGTGATCGCTGCCAACGGACAGGAAATATCTCCCAGAGGAATGAAATGCCCATGACACTGTGGCAGGAAGTCGAGCCTTTCGACGTGTGGGGTATTGATTTTATGGGTCCTTTTCCTTCGTCGCTGGGAAATCTTTACATCTTATTGGCAGTGGACTACGTGTCAAAGTGGGTGGAAGCAATAGCCTGCCAGAAGAACGATGCGTCAGTCGTAGAAAGGTTCCTCAAACGCAACATCTTTACCAGATTTGGGACACCGAGAGCCATGGTCAGTGATGAAGGTTCTCATTTTATCAATAAAGTCTTTGCCAAGGTTCTAAAGCAGTATGGGGTGTCTATCCATAAGGTATCACTGCCTTATCACCCTCAGGCAAACGGGCAAGCAGAGGTGTCCAACAGGGAAATAAAGAGCATATTGGAAAAAACTGTGAATCCTGGACGGAAGGATTGGTCGTTGAAGCTGGATGATGCGCTTTGGGCATACAGAACTGCTTACAAAACCCCACTGGGAATGTCCCCGTACCAGCTGGTGTTTGGGAAAGCATGTCATTTACCAGTAGAATTGGAGCACAAAGCTTACTGGGCAATCAAACAGCTGAATATGGATCACAGTTTATCAGGAAACAAACGGAAGATGGCACTCCTTGAACTGGAGGAATTTCGAAAAACTGCATATGAGAGTGCCAAAATTTATAAGGAAAAAACGAAGAAGTGGCATGACAACCGCATTCTACCAAAGAAGATAGAAATCGGGCAGAAGGTTCTCCTCTACAATTCAAGGATGAAATTCTATCCAGGGAAACTACGCTCAAGATGGTCTGGACCATTTATCGTGAAGTACATTACATCATGGGGAGTGGTGGAGCTGGAGAACCCGAGGGACAATACAGTTTTCAAGGTGAATGGGAACAGAGTCAAGCCATACAGGGATTCTCAGGAAATCATGGAGGTAGAAGCACTCTACCTCGACAGTCCGTGATTACAGCAGAGGGGCCAGGCGCAGCTCTTTTGGGCGCCTGGAGAGGACTGAGCATGAGGAGTGGGTCAGAAAGAAAATTAAGGCCCAAGAAAAAGTACAAAACTACCTGGTAAAGACTGTCAAGAAAATGGCCAGGGGTCTTGGCAAATTGTTTAAGACCCAGAAGCATATCTACCACGCCCACACAGCCGCTATGAGAGCTCATGAGTCGGCACTTGCTGAAATCCAGAGTAATATGCGTGGTAGGCAGTTTAACTTTCCGGCCCGCTATTCTAGTGATAATTGTCCAAGTTGGACAATGGAGGATAGCCGGCCATTTGATAGCTTCTCTGGCCATGACCCCACACCGAGCCCGGAACATGGAGACAGTGTCGGTGACCCCGGCAGACCCGGTACCCAGTACCCACCGAGGAGAGATCATGCAGACCCAGGGGCCAGCAGTGCCCATCCCGGTGCCAGCCACGCTGGTACCGCCACCGCAGCACGCCATGCTGCGAGGAAGCGCGCCAGAGGGCGCACCCCTTCACCATCTCCCGAGCCGACTGACCAGTCTACTCCGGAGAACACAGATTCGAGTTACCGACCAGATCAGTAGAGTCGCGAGGACGCGCCACCTCTAGTGTGGGGGTGGGGAATCGTGTCCTCCTGCATAGCCATGTCAGCATATTTTGGTCAATTTTATTTTTATTTTTATTTTCATTTTTGAGTCAGCACGTTTTTTATGATTGAGTCGACCCACCAACCTTTCTGACCTTGCATGATATATATTAAAAAAAAAATAAAAAAAAAAAAAAAAATAAAAAACTTAAAAATTAAAAAAAAAAATATAAATAAATAGGGAAAATTAATAAATAATTTTTGAGAAAGGGCAACTTAGGACCTAGAAACTGAAGAGAGTCCAATGAAAGAGCTTATTAGAGTAGGAAGCACCGTAGCAGGGATACTTCAAATTTTAGCATTTTGTGCACAATTTTCACGACAGGCTATCCCGGGTATTCAGGAATGTGGAAAGTAGATACAGGCATACTTGTGACTTCTCTAGTGTGCTAGGCAGATTCGGTCTTTAGATAGTTGAATATTCTGTTTCCCGTAGAAACTAGTGGACTCTTGGAATCTGGGGTGGACCTTCGTGTTGAGTCGGTTTTATGTGGTACAAATCTGTAGCCTAAGCGAAATTGTAGAATGTACACCACCATCCCTTAAGGTGGTTCCGAGAGAAAATCCTAAAAAGCCTACACTCCTAACACTCCACTGCACCGTTGTAAAAACAGAGGGGATTATGAAAAAAAAAAAAAAAAAACAGTTTGAAAAAAAAAATAATAATAAATAAATATTTTTGTGCTTAAAGGAGAAACAACGTAATGTGCTTCCATTCACATGGAAAATTTGGATTCAATCCAATTTGGAGCTTAGGAGGGAAATTAAAGTCAAGCCGTATTACACAGGAGTTGTGTCTCCCAGCAACGGGACAATTTGCAAATCAAACGCAATAACGGCTAAGAGGGTCTGAAAACCTCAAATGACTTGGCGAAGAAAAACTATCTGTTGACTAAAGATGCCTGGACCCTCAAAGTCAAAAGACGTGCCTTGTCTTGGTTGGTTTGGTGGATGTTTGGGGATACCTTAGTGAATTTGTGCATAGGATCAGTTTATATCATTTCTTGCTGTGTGTGTGAAATTTCGAAATAAGCTTGTGAGGATTTGATGATTTCAGTTTATGATAGAGAGGTTGCCCAATTTCAGAAAATATATATATAAAAAAAAAAAAAAAAAAAAAAAAAAAAAAAATTAGTTGCGTCTTGAGTCAGTGTGTGTATTCTGTATCTGAGTCAGTATCTATCGAGTGTTTTGGTCTGTGTCTTGAATCTGTGAAAGAGGGGAAGTATGCAAATTAAAGTATGCAAAAATTGGGTCTGCAGGACAGTATGCAAGGGTCTGCTCGGGACGAGCAGAAGTAAGTGTGGGGGTATTTTGACAGCCTGAAAATGAATTAGTCTGGGACATCTTTTTACCATTGGTTTTAACCCTGTGAGAGTTGAGTTTGGCCATTTTCAGCTTATTTTCCACCTGATACGGGACAGAGATTTATATATCATGATTGCAAAATTTGAGTAATTTTATGCATACTTTTGTTTGTTGGATATGATCGCGGGTGCGTGTTATGTGCAGGTGTAAACAGGTGCCGGAAAAATGCATGAGATTGACTTGGATTGGAGGCAGCGTATCAGGAGAGCTGGGCAGAAAAAAGAGGAAAAAATGACTAAGTTGTGCGTTCAAACGCAGAAGCTGCGTTCAAACGCACAAGGCAGGCAGCAGGAAAAATGGCAGAATTTGGCTAAGGCGTGCGTTCATACGCAGAGACATGTGCGTTCATACGCAGGAGGCAGAGACCAAAAGCGCAGAAAAAACTAAGTCCTGCGTTCAAACGCAGGTTGTGCGTTCATACGCAGGGCTCAACACTCAGGAGAAGAAACGACCAAGGGGTGCGTTCAAACGCAGAGGAGCTGCGTTCAAACGCATGGGTTCAGGAGCCAGAAGAGGAAATTGACTAAGTACCGCGTTCATACGCAGGGGGGGTGTGCGTTCATACGCACTGCGTTCATACGCAGGAAAGTGCGTTTGAACGCACAGACTTGTTCCAGAATCTTCCAGGACGGATCTTTTCGAGGGTAAAACAGGAATTTCGTGCATCAGTTTTGGAGACTGTGGCAATATAAAAGGAGGTGTCCCAGCACTGTTTTAGGGTTACGAAGGCATACCACAGCTACCATCATCATCAGCAGCCAGTTTCACAGCAGCCAGGAGTTGGAGCAGAGCAGGATTGGAGCAGTTTTCCAGTATCTTCAGAAATAACTAGTTTGATCTTTTCTCTTTTTATGAAACATTGTCTTTTAATAATGCAAGCTAGCTAGACCTTTTGCCTAGGTTCTCGGTGAACCTAGGGTTTATGAATTCAGCAGACTTGGATGTTTTGATTTTCAGATGCATGGCTAGCTAAGTCTTAATACAGATGGTTTGTTTATTATTCTGTCTTTGATTTTATTTACATACATGAATGGCCTGATCACCCAGGAGTGTTACAGACAGGATCTGGTGCGCGAGAGTGACCAGTGAACGTTAGGAAGAAAAGACAGGATTTAGTACTCTGCCTTGATGGACCGAGAGGTGAAGAGAATCAGGGGACTAGCCCAGAAGCATTAGACCAACTGTTAGACGTTTAGGGGGAGACCGAGAGGAGAACCTGTAACCCTAGCAGACTTAGAACGAACCTGCAGATTTAGGTGGACCGAGAGGACCCGAAAATCTGCAGTCGAGTGATAAGTGCATGAGACCGAGAGGAGATTGTACTATTGGTATGCTGGCATAAACAAAATCGATGTGTGTTTCTGAAACCAAATAAACCATGGAAGCTGGAGAATAACCCTAGGGGATCCTGGAATCTAGATTTTTAGAATTATCAACTTTTACAACTACAACAAGTTTAGCAAAAATATTCAGCAGAAAAATAAAATAAGTCTTTTTACTGTTTTTATTTATTATAATTTAGCATAATCAAATACCAAACCTTCCTCCTTTTTACAAACTTTGTGTCTTATTCTAATTCTGATTAGCAAGAACTTAACCTGTTCTCGTGGGTTCGATAACCAGAGTCATAATCTACATACTCTATACTACTTGATCGTACACTTGCGAAAAAGCAGATAGTTTACGCTGTCAGGGATGCAAAGAAGAAGGTGGAGGGAGAGTCGGATCCTATTGATCCTAAGGATTCTAAAATCCTTACACCGCCGCCGGAAGCCAAAGAGGAAGAAGCAGAAGAGTCTTATAGTGAGGATGCGTCTACACCAGAGGAACTGGTTCATCAAAGTATTGCTGAAGGAAGACCAAGGACAGTCATAAAGCCTCCAGCGAGATACAGAGATGACGGTATGGTGGGATATGCATTACAGGTAGCGGAAGAGGTAGAGGACGAGCCATCCTCCTACAAGGCCTCTATATCTAGTTCTGAGTCACCTCAGTGGATTGTCGCGATGGGAGAAGAGATGGAGTCTCTTAGCAGGAACTCGACTTGGGAGCTTGTTAAATTGCCAGCGCGAAGGAAGATAGTCAGCTGCAAGTGGGTTTTCAGAAGAAAGGAAGGAACTACATCTGGAGAGGGCGTCAAGTATAAGGCAAGGCTAGTTGCAAGAGGGTTCAGTCAGAAAGAGGGAGTTGACTACAACGAGATCTTCTCACCGGTGGTCAGACATACTTCTATCCGGGTGTTACTAGCTTTAGTGGCACACCACGACCTAGAGCTTGAGCAATTGGATGTCAAAACAGCTTTCCTGCACGGAGAGTTGGAGGAGGAAATATACATGAGCCAACCGGAGGGGTTCCAAGTTCCTGGAAGAGAGAACCACGTGTGCAAGATGAAGAGATCTCTCTACGGACTTAACAGTCGCCGAGGCAATGGTACAAGAGGTTTGACAGCTTCATCTTGAAGATTGGTTACCACAAGTGCGAGTATGATTGTTGCGTGTACCACAAAGAGTTGCATGGTGGATCACGTATTTACCTAGTTCTATATGTGGATGATATTTTGATTGCAACTCGAAATATCAAGGACATTAGAGAACTGAAGAGGTCCCTTAGTGCGGAATTCGAGATGAAGGATTTGGGAGCTGCTCGTAAGATATTGGGAGTTGAGATCTATAAAGATAGGAAGAAGAAGAAGCTTTTCTTATCACAGCAGGGATACATCAAGAAGATCTTGGCAAGATTCGGGATGTTATCAGCTAAAGCTATATATACTCCTATGGCAACTAACAGCAAGCTAGGAATGTACACCGTTCAGACCGAGGAGGAGAAGGAGTAAATGTCCAAGGTTCCATATGCTAGCGCAGTTGGAAGTCTCATGTATGCTATGGTCTGTACTCGACCAGACATAGCATTCGTTGTTAGTGTGGTTAGTCGTTTTATGGCTCATCCGGGTAGGGACCATTGGCAGGCGGTGAAGCGGATATTCAGGTACCTTAAGGGTACGTCAGACATTGGCCTATGCTATGGGTCACGTGAAAACATCTTGGTAGCTGGTTTCTCGGATGCGGACTATGCAGGGGATATTTGTAATACCCCGTATTTAAGTAAGGGGTTATTTGGTCATTTCGGAAAAATATGTGAAAATTTAGAGAAATTAGTATTTCAAACATATCAATGACTTTTCTTAATTTTAAAGTATAATGGTGTTAATTGACATCTATGATGATATCAATTTTAAATTTGGGGTTATTTTGTAGTTTTTGAAACTTGGATGATACTATACGAAACTTATTTGTATACTTGAGATACTAGTTGCAGTGCACGTGCGTTGCACGTGTGTAAGATTTTTTTTTTTTTTAGAACTCGTGTGTAAGAATTTTTATTGTGTATCAAAACATGTATTCCACTTAGAAAAATGCTAAACTTCACCATTTTTTTTTAGAACTCTTTAATTTCACTGTCGTTATGAATGTTTTTTATTAGAAGCGTGATAAAAAAGAATTTAAAATAAATAATTACCAACAAGCATATCTTGACATATAAGAGGTGAAATTAAAGGGTGAGAAAAAAAAGGAAAGCATAGCGGCCCTCTTGCGCTTATATTTGGTAAGTGGGTTTGCACCGTGCTTTAGTGAAAGCTGCCACATTTGGTTAAAATAATTGGCAAATTTCTTTTCCAGTAGGTGGTACTTAAGCTCTTTAATTAGGTTGTGACCGTAAATTGACTGTCCTCATAAGAGAATGTTACGAAAAAAAAAGAAACCAAGCTATCTAGAAAATTTACAAATAGTTACTTAAAATATCAAACTATAAACTGCGATAACATAATATGAAAGACTGATACAATAATTTACCTACAACTGAAAGGAGAGACTCTACATTATGAAGCATAATAAGCATCTAATCATGAGCTTATCCATAAAAAAAAATCACGAGTTTATTGTTTTCCTTTATACTGAAGAAAGGCATACAACTTCATGTAAAATTTGACGTTTCAATGGAATGCTGTAAATGAATAACAACATCGTGATCAAACCTAACTGTATATTTTTATTCTCTCTCTTATAACATAATCTTCTTCCAATAAAGTATACATCTGCAGGTACTATTTGATAGAGAAAATTAAGTCTAATCTCCGGCTTCTCATACGTGTAAACACTCTTAAGAATTCTACAGAACCATGAGGTGAGGTTGTTGTAGCCCGACCCTTTGGCTCGAATCATGCCAGATTGTTCCATAGCATTTTCTCCATCTGAGGAATTATTTTGGGTGACATTTGGAGAGATTAACAAGGAATACAAAATAATTTGTTGATGCAAAATTTATGATTCCAAATATCATACACTTATGAGACTATAATTCAATTTAATTATATATTTGTATAATAAAATAATTTACTATCACTCATTATGAATTAAGTACAAAAATGGCAAATCAGTTACTATTGAAGTACAAACAATAATTACTTATATCTCTATAGAGAAGGCACATCATAAGGCTCACATAGATTTGATGTTTAAAAAATCTCTATCCGTGTAAAAGAAGAATAAAAAAAGGAATAAATTAAATCATACATTGAATATTTAGTTACCTGCATTATTAGTACCTTCTTTTTAAAAAAAATTGCACCTTCACTTTCTCGTTCGAATGTAGCACCAATCCATATTTAACTCATTTATCAGAATCTATCTTTACTCTATAGCTCGATAAGATTCAGATTCATTTATCTTGATTTTCCTTCTTTCCCTTCTCTCATTTGGAAGTGTAACCTTCCGATGGCCCATATTGCTTCTCTCACTGCTCACTTCTTCCTCATGTCATTCGTTTTCTATTACAAATGTTGAGTACAAGAAGAATACATATAGTTTGTAAAATAGCATGTACGCGGGTTTTTCCGCTGACACCTTGCATATAGTTAGAAAATCATTCGATTCATAAACAACATAAGATCAAATAACCAGTATTATCTATAGATCACAAAAGGTATACCATCAATAATAAAAGCCCGAGCTATTTGGTCCGAATACTACTGAAGGAACTAATGGAATACAAACTTCCTATAAATGTTCATGTGAGAAAGAACCACAAAACTAATTAAAAATCATGAAAATCATATGGTAAACAATCCTTGAGAAATAATTGAATTACAAGTCTGCCTTGTTTTCGCAGAATCATATGCATGTTGTAGGAATTACAACTTTGGAACTTTAAGGACAGAGATAAGAGATGAATAGGAAGAAAACTTACAACTATGAGACCACTCCACTACTCCTTCAAGCGGTTCATCAACACCCAAAATACGAATCTCCGATGCTTAAGAAAATCTAAATTGTCAAATGAATAATCAATCATAACCCGGTTAGATGGAGTCATGGAACTTGATGGTAAAAATGATAAGCTAATAGAAATGATCAAATGAATTGTAAACCAAATCGGGCAAAAAAAATATAGAAGGAGCGCAATCATATATGTTCACATAATTGAAATCCAAATATTTCATTATTTTGTGTATCCTTGAGAAATAATTGAATTACATGCCTGCCTTGTTTTCGAGAATCATATGCATGTTGTAGGAATTACAACTCTGGAACTTTAAGGACAAAGATAAGAGATGAATAGGAAGAAAACTTTCAACAATTAGACCACTCCACTACTCCTTCAAGGAGTTCATCAACACCCAAAATATGAATCTCCTATTTTTAAGAAAATCTAAACTGTCAAACGAATAATTAATCATAACCCGGTTAGATGGAGTCATGGAACTTGATGGTAAAAATGATAAGCTAATAGAAATGATCAAATGAATTGTAAACCAAATCGGGCAAAAAAAAAAAAAAAAAAAAAGACATAGAAGGAGCACAATCATATATGTTCACATAATTGAAATTCAAATATTTCATTATTTTGTGTACCTTAGTATTTCCAAATGAATATGTATGTCTGCAATCGACTCGAGATGTGCACCTTGAGCATTTCACATGAATCTTGATAACATGAATAAGTTCCCAAACAATGATTTGTTTGTGGTTCATTAAGCCTAAAAATACCATCGCATTATAACAAATAATGATCATGGTTTGTTTACAAAGTCATATGAGACAGATGAAGAAGTAATTGAAGAAACATGATCCATTGGAGGAGAAATGAAGAATATGAAGAAGAACGAAAGAAGGATACTAAAACTGCTTAAAAGTTGATAATTGATGGAAGAATACAAACGGAAATAATAAAAACCATTGTTATAGTGATGGAGAAATAAATTTTGTAACTGATGAATTTACTTACTTTTAATTGATTTAATTTCGATGGATGAATGCAAAGGAAAAAAAAGAAAACCATTGTCATGTTTCTTACCTATGTAATGATGAAGGAATTAAAGTTTGTAACTTACGGAAACGGAAATAATAAAACCATTGTTATAGTGATGGAGAAATAAATTTTGTAACTGATGAATTTACTTACTTTTAATTGATTTAATTTCGATGGATGAATGCAAAGGAAAAAAAGAAAACCATTGTCATATTTCTAACCTATGTAATGATGAAGGAATTAAAGTTTGTAACTTACGGAAGTTACTAACTTTTAATTTATGAAATTTGGATGAAAGATCAAAGGTAGTATTGATAAATTAATTCATGGTGTACGAAAAGAATAAAATACAACAAAATTGTTTAACACTTTGAATTCCTTCATAATAAATATTATTATTAATATAACCGTTAATTGTAATATTTATTGAGGCTAGTGGCAGATTAATTATTAGTTAGTAAAAACTTGTTTATGTGAAGGGTATTTTGGGCATGTTGTAAAGTGTAGGAAACACTTCTAGTGAAAAAACACTTTTGGTGGTTAAACACTAATAGGTTCTTCACTCTTTTTAGTAGTAGAGATACTTGTAGTTTTCTAAAATTTGATTTTAACATTTATATACAAAGTGGTGTATTTGAAATTTTCTGGAAAATTTATTATTTATGAAAATTAACTTATATGTGTGAGCTATTAATTGAAAAATTATCTTTTCACCCCTCAATTTTTGGCACTTCTCATTTATACCCCTCTTGCATATGGAATTTTGTAGTTATCTTAAATTTCTTGTATTTGCATGTCAACCCTCATTCTCTTGGTAATCCAATTCCTACCCCAACTATGGTGTTGGGAGACTTTTTAATTGCATTTTTTTACCCCTTAATTTTTGGCTATCAATTCTTTAGCCCCATCCACAACTCCTCTAATTTTGTTCTAATTACAACCAACTACCCCCTCCATCACTTTGGTCAACACCAATAAAATAATTCATTCTTATTTCAACTCCTATTAAAATCACACTACTTATGAAAATCTACACATGTACACACTCTTATACTTACACCAACTCACCATCACTCATCCCATTCATCACCACAACTTCCTATCTCTTTCTCCCTCAATTATTCATATGATTTTATCTTCAAGAACACCCATACATGCTTTCTTCTCTCTCTCAATATCTCCATTCCCTTTTTGGGTGTTGACCTTCACAAAACACCATCAAATCTTCATTTTCAAGCCTCCAAAACATGAAAAACTTTAGTCCAAGCATAGTATGATCATGGAGGGGAGTAATTTCATCGTTCTTCTCAAGGATTGAAGGTCAATTTCACTCTTTACTTCCACCATTTCTTGAATCTCTCGGTAAACTTTCTTCTAGTCTTGAATTCATTCATGCATGTCCATCTTTTGCTTTGATTGATGAAATTTCACCTTAGTTTTCTTCATCTCCATGTTTGATTCTTAAGTTTCATAGTTAGATCATGTGATTGACTCCAAAATTTTGACTATTTCATGAAACTCACACTAAAACACATATGCACTTTGTAAAAATCTTGGTAGTTGCACTTGCATGTCAAGAAAATTTTGATCATTTGTGTCAATAGCATGTAAAAGTCTTAATTAATGCCTAAAATGATGTAATTTGGGTGAAAATCAAGTCTGTATAAGTTGCATGTTTCATATAATTGATTTGATCATGTTTTAAGTGCTCTAGGAGAAAATTGCACACTTTTACAATCTGACCAGTTTGTGTAAATCATATATTATCTCTAAATTTTGTCTCTGTAGAATTTTTAAATCATTCATATTCTTAAACTAGACTCATAGAGGGTCATTTTTAAAGAAAATTCAACTCCATATCTTTTTTGGTTAGGGAGATATGCTCATTTTAAGTTGCAAGTTTTCTGAAACTCCGTTTTTGGACAAGTTTTATCATTTTTGTTAAAAATCTCATTTCCAGAAACCTATGGCACCAAATCTTTCTTGTGATGAAACTAGACACATTAGGGATTCATTCTGGAGAATATGGGCATTTTTCCTATTATTCAAGTAGTAGTGATTGTTCTTCATAGTTTAAACTTTCTTCCAAACTTGTCTCTGCATAGCAGTGTTTGTTATTTTTGTAACTTGAGTTTTATAATAGCTATGCATGATTTTCTTGGTATTTATGAAATTATACATATGTAGGTTAATCATACATTAATTTCAAAATTTTAGGAGATGATTTGATATGGTAAATATGTCTCTAAAGTCAGAAATACAATTCTGTCCAGAATTGTAGTTTCACATTTTTTAGAAAACTTGATTATTTGAACTTCTAGGTGTTTTGTTGGACTTGTTTTGATATTTAAACATCATTATATGTGCATTAGTGAAATTTATGACTATGTACATGTAGGTTTGCATTTTTATTATGCATGTGTGATTGGTTGTAACGAGTACGTTATACGTGTGATTGTAGACATCGACCTCGTAGGAGAGAGCGGTTGTCGTCGGAGTGCTAGGCTTAGTTTCTTGCTTTTAATTGTGCTTCATCTCAGTGGTAAGTACATATGTACGGCCTTTTTATATCAAAATGTGCATTTGTGTTTGATGTTTCAAATGAATGTTTGTTATATGAAATAGTATGAGAATGCATGTTTTCCACTCGAATGTTGTTAAATTATTTTATTCATCTCCTTTGAGAGCTCTCGGAAAATTACTTGTGAACTGCTGATATTCTGATTCTGTTTATGTGAAAGAGAAGAAATAAAATACCTCTAATAGACTTAGGACGATGTACAGAGTACTGTTATTAATGGGAGGCGTCAAGCGATCCTCCATTTTCTTATGGCTAAGACCATTGAAGCAATGCTTCTTATTATTGGATAGAACGTTAATGTTCACAAATCCGCCCCCGATGAGCCAAAATGTATCAAGATATTGAGGCCAAGGGGTTTATAGAGCTATAGAGTGCTACTTATACTTGTAAGG
The DNA here is from genome assembly GCA_023055425.1 of Linanthus parryae. NCBI lineage: Eukaryota > Viridiplantae > Streptophyta > Magnoliopsida > Ericales > Polemoniaceae > Linanthus > Linanthus parryae. The sequence continues at coordinate 134,653,548 of JALGPY010000001.1, forward strand.
GTCAGTACGGTATAGGGGTGTCGACACTTAAGGCCTTTAAGCTAATGTTGTGAGCAGGGTTGACGAATGGGCTCCCTTAACGCTCGGGTGAAATAGGGTTTGATAGACCCTAGAAGGAACCCTTAGTGATTATTTACTGATCCCTCTGTCTACATCGATCCTGCTGGTGGCTCTGGACATGCCTCAGCTAAACTTAACGGTTAACTGAACTTCAAAGAAAGTTGAATACTCTATTGATGTTGTTTGTGGCTCTGGATATGCCCTAATATATGAAATGACTAAAAAAAGCATATGCTATTCGTGAATAAATATCGTTATGAGTTCAAAATAACTTGTTTATTCTGTAGATTCTACTGATTTAATAATTCATTTAATACTCCTGGTTTATTGAAGTTTTAAAGTCGAAAAGTTCTCGCTACGTGATTACTTATAATTTTTCATAAATTCCCAACTCTCTTACTTATTAATGATTCAAATCTCTTGGTTTATTTAAACTATTCTTGCGTGCCACTCATCGGTTTACATGTCGTAGTGTGTATTTACTCAGTTTTTACTGATTATTTTCTTCAAAACTGCGTCGGATTTTGCCATTTTAAAACCGCAGGTCATCAATCAAGGTGGGGGATGGGAACGCGTATCGAGACGAAGACGTTTAGCTTAAATTAGATCACTTAGTAGATCACATAGAATATTTCAAATCACATTACATTTGTAAACTTATCTTCTCAAGATTGTTCTATTTATTAGATGAAATGTAATCTTAATAGTTAATATTCTACTTTTGGTTATCGATTGTCTCTTTAATTCTGAACCGAGATCCCGGGCTGTTTCAGATGGTATCAGAGCATCGGTTCTCCGGTTAATGAGACTTTTCAATTTCCTTAAGTAGATAAAAAAGAAAGATAACACGTTTTCAAAATTTTAAAATTGATTAGGATATCTCAATTTGGTAATAACAAAGTAAGCAAGCCGCGGGGGATTTTGGGGTACTTACGTATTCTTAAACACGATTTGTACCGTACTTGTTGATTAACTGTTACTTGCTAATTGGTATGTGCTCCATGCGGAATCTACTTGCTTATTTATATGTTTGCTATCCATTGAGCATATTTACTTACTCTATATAAATGATTTATCATTGTCGTGTGATCCGTATCCGCGTTCGCTTTATTGGTTATGTTATTTTGTCGACGAGAGAGTAACGACGCTTTGACTTAGAAGAACATGAGACCATTCGTTTCATACATTTGAGTGCGACTTTTAAGATAATACCTTATTTTGTTTCATTTTGAGTTAATTCGACTTGGTCGTTTCCAAAATTAGAAAGTTTTGACCAAAAAGAAAAAGTGTTATTTAAAAAAAAAAAAGTTTTGGAAAAAAAATGTTGGGTGTCGAGATACCAAATGCCAAGTGATGTGGACCACTTTGTTTAGCAGTCCGCTGGCGTGACTCTTAGTACGACGGTACTATGAGTTGTACCCGCTGTGTAGACTAAGTTGGAACATTTGAAACACATTCGAGTTGTGATGGATAGACAAATTGTGTGACGACACATAGTGTTCTTTTCTCCCTCGTATGCGTAGAACACTTTAGGTGATTGGTGTATCTTATCCTATAAAGGTAAGACAATATTTTTAACGCGGATGAGCCAAGTAAATTGACATGTTAGTTGCGATCAAAGTATTTTGTGTATATAAATTTCAAGATTTGTTTAAACGCTAGAAAATTTTCGAATTGGCTTTCTAAACGTGGTAACTTGTGTGTTCGTCTAGACCTTTCAAAATTTGGTGCCGATCTTTTACTTGAGCTAATTGTATTTGAATCTCTAGTATAATACGAGGGAGTGGGGATGTAACCGACCGAGAGCGCGATTCCCGTTAATTAAAGTGTTGCATGTGTATTAGCATTTCATACAAGCTTCATGTGCATTATTTGCATTCTCTTGAAGTATGTTCTTAATTTCATTCAAAAAATTTCTTAAGCTTCGGGGACGAAGCTTCATTTTAAGGGGGATATAATGTAATACCCCGTATTTAAGTAAGGGTTATTTGGTCATTTCGGAAAAATATGTGAAAATTTAGAGAAATTAGTATTTCAAACATATCAATGACTTTTCTTAATTTTAAAGTATAATGGTGTTAATTGACATCTATGATGATATCAATTTTAAATTTGGGGTTATTTTGTAGTTTTTGAAACTTGGATGATACTATACGAAACTTATTTGTATACTTGAGATATACTTGTAGTTTTCTAAAATTTGATTTTAACATTTATATACAAAGTGGTGTATTTGAAATTTTCTGGAAAATCTATTATTTATGAAATTAACTTATATGTGTGAGCTATTAATTGAAAAATTATCTTTTCACCCCTCAATTTTTGGCACTTCTCATTTATACCCCTCTTGCATATGGAATTTTGTAGTTATCTTAAATTTCTTGTATTTGCATGTCAACCCTCATTCTCTTGGTAATCCAATTCCTACCCCAACTATGGTGTTGGGAGACTTTTTAATTGCATTTTTTTACCCCTTAATTTTTGGCTATCAATTCTTTACCCCCATCCACAACTCCTCTAATTTTGTTCTAATTACAACCAACTACCCCCTCCATCACTTTGGTCAACACCAGTAAAATAATTCATTCTTATTTCTACTCCTATTAAAATAACACTACTTATGAAAATCTACACATGTACACACTCTTATACTTACACCAACTCACCATCACTCATCCCATTCATCACCACAACTTCCTATCTCTTTCTTCCTCAATTATTCATATGATTTTCTCTTCAAGAACACCCATACATGTTTTCTTTTCTCTCTCAATATCTCCATTCCGTTTTTGGGTGTTGACCTTCACAAAACACCATCAAATCTTCATTTTCAAGCCTCCAAAACATGAAAAACTTTAGTCCAAGCATAGTATGATCATGGAGGGTAGTTATTTCATCGTTCTTCTCAAGGATTGAAGGTCAATTTCACTCTTTTCCTCCACCATTTCTTGAATCTTTGGGTAAACTTTCTTCTAGTCTTGAATTCATTCATGCATGTCCATCTTTTGCTTTGATTGATGAAATTTCACCTTAGTTTTCTTCATCTCCATGTTTGATTCTTCAGTTTCATGGTTAGATCATGTGATTGACTCCAAAATTTTGACTATTTCATGAAACTCACACTAAAACACATATGCACTTTGTAAAAATCTTGGTAGTTGCACTTGCATGTCAAGAAAATTTTGATCATTTGTGTCAAGAGCATGTAAAAGTCTTGATTAATGCCTAAAATGATTTAATTTGGGTGAAAATCAAGTCTCTATAAGTTGCATGTGTCATATAATTGATTTGATCATGTTTTAAGTGCTCTAGGTGAAAATTGCACATTTTTACAATCTGACCAGTTTGTGAAAAACATATATTATCTCTAAATTTTGTCTCTGTAGAATTTTTTAATCATTCGTATTCTTAAACTAGACTCATAGAGGGTCATTTTGAAAGAAAATTCAACTCCATATCGTTTTTGGTTAGGGAGATATGCTCATTCTAAGTTGCAAGTTTTCTGAAACTCTGTTTTTGGACAAGTTTTATCATTTTTGTTAAAAATCTCATTTCCAGAAACCTATGGCACCAAATCTTTCTTGTGATGAAACTAGACACATTAGGGATTCATTGTGGAGAATATGGGCATTTTTCCTATTATTCAAGTAGTAGTAATTGTTCTTCAAAGTTTAAACTTTCTTCCAAACTTGTCTCTGCATAGGAGTGTTTGTTATTTTTGTAACTTGAGTTTTATAATAGCTATGCATGATTTTCTTGGTGTTTATGAAATTAGACACATGTAGGTTCATCATACATTAATTTTAAAATTTTAGGAGATGATTTGATATGGTAAATATGTCTCCAAAGTCAGAGCTACAATTCTGTCCAGTATTGTAGTTTCACATTTTTTAGAAAACTTAAATTTTTGAACTTCTAGGTGTTTTGTTGGACTTGTTTTGATATTTAAACATCATTATATGTGCATTAGTGAAATTTATGACTATGTACATGTAGTTTTGCATTTTTATTATGCATGTGTGATTGGTTGTAACGAGTACGTTATACGTGTGATTGTAGACATCGACCTCGTAGGAGAGAGCGGTTGTCGTCGGAGTGATAGGCTTAGTTTCTTGCTTTTAATTGTGCTTCATCTCAGTGGTAAGTACATATGTACGGCCTTTTTATATCAAAATGTGCATTTGTGTTTGATGTTTCAAATGAATGTTTGTTATATGAAATAGTATGAGAATGCATGTTTTCCACTCGAATGTTGTTAAATTATTTGATTCATCTCCTTTGAGAGCTCTCGGAAAATTACTTGTGAACTGCTGATATTCTGATTCTGTTTATGTGAAAGAGAAGAAATAAAATACCTCTAATAGACTTAGGACGATGTACAGAGTATTGTTATTAATGGGAGGCGTCAAGCGATCCTCCATTTTCTTATGGCTAAGACCATTGAAGCAATGCTTCTTAATATTGGATAGAACGTTAATGTTCACAAATCCGCCCCCGATGAGCCAAAATATATCAAGATATTGAGGCCAAGGGGTTTATAGAGCTATAGAGTGCTACTTATACTTGTAAGGGTCACTACGGTATAGGGGTGTCGACACTTAAGGCCTTTTAGCTAATGTTGTGAGCGGGGTTGACGAATGGGCTCCCTTAACGCTCGGGTGAAATAGGGTTTGATAGACCCTAGAAGAAACCCTTAGTGATTATTTCGTGATCCCTCTGTCTACATCGATCCTGCTAGTGGCTCTGGACATGCCTCAGCTAAACTTAACGGTTAACTGAACTTGAAAGAAAGTTGAATACTCTATTGATGTTGTTTGTGGCTCTGGATATGCCATAATATATGAAATGACTAAAAAAAGCATATGCTATTCGTGAATAAATATCGTTATGAGTTCAAAATAACTTGTTTATTATGTAGATTCTACTGATTTAATAATTCATTTAATACTCCTGGTTTATTGAAGTTTTAAAGTCGAAAATTTCTCGCTACGTGATTACTTATAATTTTTCATAAATTCCCAACTCTCTTACTTATTAATGTTTCAAATCTCTTGGTTTATTTAAACTATTCTTGCGTGCCACTCATCGGTTTACATGTCGTAGTGTGTATTTACTCAGTTTTTACTGATCATTTTCTTCAAAACTGCGTCGGCTTTTGCCATTTTAAAACCGCAGGTCATCAATCAAGGTGGGGGATGGGAACGCGTATCGAGACGAAGACGTTTAGCTTAAATTAGATCACTTAGTAGATCACATAGAATATTTCAAATCACATTACATTTGTAAACTTATCTTCTCAAGATTGTTCTATTTATTAGATGAAATGTAATCTTAATAGTTAATATTCTACTTTTGGTTATCGATTGTCTCTTTAATTCTGAACCGAGATCCGGGGCTGTTTCAATATTGACAGTAGAAGATCAATGACAGGCTACGTATTTGCTCTGGGAGCATCTGTTGTGAGTTGGAAGGCGACGCTACAGTCGACGGTGACTTTGTCCACCACGGAGGCGAAGTATATGGCTCTAACGGAAGCAGCAAAGGAGGCAATTTGGCTTAAGGGAATGGTCAATGATCTAGGGCTACTTCAACATCAGGCGATAGTCTACTGTGATAGCTTGAGTGCGATTTGCTTGACTATGGACCAGGTTCATCATGAAAGGACCAAGCATATCGACGTCAGGTATCATTTTCTGAGAAACGAGAGCATGATCAAGGTGATGAAGGTGGGGTTTGCTGACAACCCCGCAGATTTGTTCACCAAGCCGGTTCCGGAGAGCAAGTTCCAGCATTGTCTGAAATTGCTCAACATCTTGAGCCAGTGAGGCCCTTCGGGGCATGTCGGATCCGGTGGGGGTCCAGTGAGTCTCTGTGACGAGAGACATTGGGTGCGGAGAAGACGTAGCTTTATTTACGAGAAGAGGTGCAGCTGCTGTTGACGAGACAATTCAAGTCAAGGTGGAGATTTGTTGAGTGGTGCCTTGAATTGGTCAAAGGCGGCTAAACTCATTGTTTCCAACTTTGATTAGGAAACATTGGAAGTCAAAGGCGGTGGAGGATTAGTTAGGAAACAAGTTGTTTCCAAATCGGATTTGGAAACTTTAGGGATTTCCTAGCACTATATAAAGAACCTAGTAGTCACATTATTAGGTATGCAAAAACATTCTTGTAGTCTTGTTCCTCTTAAGTGAATAAAGGGTGCTTTTCCGCCGTGGAGGTAGTTAGCAAATATTTTGCTAGCGAACCACGTAAAATTATGTGTTCTTCTTTATTCTTTCATTGTTCGTGAGGTGGTTTGTCATAACAGTTATTATTATTATTATTATTATTATTATTATTATTATTATTATTATTATTATTATTATTATTATTATTATTATTATATCTGTGACTTTTTCGTTCCCTTTAGCAACTAGCCAATTAACATAATAATACCATAAACTGTGATTTGTTCTTTCCCTTGATTGAGAAGGCAAATTAGTGTTGTTCTTTTCCTTTAGCAACAAGGCAACTAGGCAATATAATGTTGTTTAGTTCTTTCCCTTTAGCGCTTTAGCAACAAGGCAATTAACATAACAAAAATACTATAAACTATGATTTGTTATTTCCCTCAATTGACAAGCCAATGTTGTTTTACAGGAACAAGTTGTTTGGATTGGAGGTATAGAGGGGACTTTGGTAGTAGTTTATTTCAAGCCGGTGCACTTTTTTTTTCTGGTACAAGTCGGCACACTTCAATAAAACACAATATGCAAATTGCTTGCAAGCATCAGAATTGCAGTCACCGATGCGCAGGGCTTTCACCTAGAGGAAATTCCTGTAGTGGAGGACACTCACTATGTGTTGCTTGGAAGGCAACTTCGCAATATGGATTCCCCAGCTCGGTGGTGAGGAGTTTCAGACTTGTCGCCTAGCAAAGAACTGCCGGGAGGGTTGACTCCATCTTGGAAAGCCACTGTTGCCAGCAGCGATACCACAACCAACAATAATTGGGAAAAAAGCAACTATGTCTCAGAGCCTAAACAACCTTGAAAGAAACCCACACACGCATATCGAGTGGTTGTTTTCATCAGAACTTAGCATGTCGTATATTATAGTTAGGGATGGCAGTTCGGGTGTGAAAATCGGGTTATACCCGAAACCCGACCCTTTCGGGTACTAAGCGGGCATGTATGTTACCGGGTACGGGCGGGTTCGGGTACGGGCGAATGGAAAACCCTGTCGGGTATGGTGGGCCCGTAGTACCCGTTCCTTACCCGAATAAATGTCAATTACGTCATGATTTGGTGTGGTACTGCTTGGTATTTTTCTCTTCAATTAATAAATCTCTCTCTCTTTCTCTCTAACCGTCTTTATCTTTTCTCCTCATCTCTTCATCTACTCCTCTGTTCTTATCTTCACCCAACTCTCTCTCTCTCAATTCTCACTTCGTTCCAGTGATTTTCCCCCACTGAGAAATGAAAGAAGCCCACTCTGTTCCGCGGCCGACTCCAAACGAGAGCCCACAAAGATCGATTCACTTGGAGATCTGACATCTATGCGACCTGGACATTAATCAGAGGTTCAACGTTTATGATCCCGTAGAACACTAATCGGTTGTGAACAAACTTTGATTTTCGTTTTCTGAACATATTTTATCTGGGTTGTGGATAGATCAAACGTTTGCCTGCAAAAATTGTGATTTTGATTGAGCAATCGATTTCAGATTGAAAACGATCATGTTTATGTCATCTCTCTCTATTCTTCGTATTCTTCTTCTATATTCTCTTGTCTCTCTGCAAAACTGATCGTTGGGGACGATGAATTCCAGAACTCAGGCAAAATTTTGCCTGTAATGATCGGTCGGGCTTCGGGTAGGGTCGGGCACCGGGTAGGGTCGGGCAGTTGTTTTTCGGGTATGGGACGGGTTTGGGGTGTCAGGCGTCGGGTCTAACCGGGTGCCGGGTTTTGCGGGTTTGCCTCCGGGTCGGGTTGGGTTTCTGTAAAACAACCCCAAACCCGCCCAATTGCCATCCCTAATTATAGTTCCTTCACATTTTTATGACCTGCTTTTTCCTCAAGGACGTGAATGATTTGATTAGCAGAATCATACGAGAGAACTTTGTCATTCTTTAATTTCACAATTTTGTAGATGTACATCAATTGTAAAGGTACCTCCATCGTTTTGATAATCACAAAATGCTTGGGAAAAAAAAGTAGCGACACATAAATAGAGACCAAGGGAGTAGTATGTACCTCGAACAGTCTCCTCTGAACAGTCACCATATGTAGAACGTTGTTGACTTAACCGCCAATACCAGTCAGCAACTGATATTGCGGAAAGGGGCTGAATTCTATCAGCCACTACAACGTTTCAACTTAAGCCCTGACAGATGCCAGCTGAAGGGGGCCATCGCTAGTCAGTCAGGCACATCTCGGAGTTATATCCTACTATCAACTTTGATACTCTACTACAATGGGCCCTTGAGCTGGTGGGTGTAGAATTCAGCTAGAACTATTCCCACGGTATTGAGATAGATGACCGTGTACTTCGGAGAAACAGAGGATCTTCTGAGAGAATCCTCTTAAATACTCCAGCTTTACCTTCAGCAGGGGGCATCATGGAAGTCTCTCTTTCAGTGTCAAGATCAATTCTACTTCCACCATCTTTCGAACTCTAGCCTTCACTGATGTGTGGTTGCTTTCTTAATGTTATTTTGAGGGTGGCTCGCTTCATAGTTTATACATTTGCAGAAAAAATGTGATGAAATTCTCAAACAACTTCCCAAGTTCTTTGGTGTTGTTTGTCACCACCGTCTAGCTAAACCAATTGCAAGAACCTGTCTACCTTCATTTTATATACCTAGCATTCCTAGCAAACATGATGGCTGTGTCATACTCAGACACTAAGTTCAGTATACATCAACAAAAGAGACAAATAGACATTGAATAGTTGATTGAGACTGCCCACTAAAATGGTACTACACATAACAAGGGACATGCATAAGAAGAGTTTGTGTTCCGGCCTTCAAATTTGAGTCCGAGATTGACAATAAAGGTGTTTACATACATACATACATACAAACCAAGACATCAAACACTGTACAAATGATGAACACTGCTGGAGAAACAAGTAGTTGAAGTAATGTCTTTAGTTTAGGTACCTCCTGCAGTTGTTCGATTTACAGAGACATGGAATCTTTTTTCGTTCATCCTCATTGTTGAAGTGGTAGTCATATGTTATCTCCTCCCCAGGGTATATGTCCCTCTCCGCAAAAAAGACAACCTACACACACACAATGCAATCCCCCTATGATTAGGTATGTCACATATGTCCTTGCATGGAAATTTTAGCCAATCAACTAAAAGAGAACAATCTTGAGCTATTGTTCATGCTGATGATCATGCAAATACAAATTGTGTTCAACTCGTGCGCAAGTTTCATGAATAGTCCAGGCTGAAGGATTGATCGTGATTTAGTAGCCCAGAAAATGCAGGCATCACCAAACGTAAATCATATGTGACAAATGCATAAACAATGTACCTTCTTCTCATTCTTCACCGATATTACTTTAGCAATGCAGTTCGGCTGAAAAAGAAACAAAATTAAGTTATTGTAACATGAATCAAGAAATCAAACAAAGGTGATTTTTTCTCAAAAGATTAAGTAAAATGTATTCAGGTGCTGTAACCAACTTGTAGAAGGCTAACATTCAATGTTACTACTTGACAAACCAGTGGGGAAAAAAGAATGTCAAAAGAAATGAAAATTTATGCAGATCTTGCAAACGTCTGCAAGGCGTATCTTTACCAACTTTTGCAAATTATAGGTACTTGGTAATTAAAGGACGCCTAAACAGTCGAATAGTAGACAGAAGTATGTACTGGGAAGAGGAATTGCTGAATTACCAGGCATGAGTGGTTGACAAAACGGGCTATGCCTCCTTTGCAAGTAGCATCAATTATATGCTCTCTATCGATCCTGAAGAAATAGCAAGCACTCTTGGACTGAAATTTTCTTCCAGACTCGTACTCATTCTCTCTTTTATCAGCAACACGCAGCCCAACTACCTCACCAATATACTCAACAACCTAAGACAAAAGAAAAGGGAGCAAAAAACCTTGTTAAATAGGTCATATTTAAGATACCAGTATTTCACACAGTGGGAAGAAAGTCTAACCAATGCACCACGATCAATAAATTGGGATGTATAGAGACCAAGAGCATGTATTCCTGACTTGTAAACAACCAATTTTTTCCAGCCTTTAGACTGCTTATAACGAGCGTATTCCTTCTGTAAGGGAAAAAAATTGTGCATCAGTTACAAATATGATGATTGAAGCCTCCAGCACAAAAACATAAGGATTGATAAACATTTTGCTTCATGGCAACACAGAATTGAAACAATGAATAAATGCCCAGGTAAAGCACAGTAAATTAAATTTGATCAATATACCCGGTTATCATGCTCAACATCTGAATCTTGTAGTTCTGGACACCCTTTTCTACGTGAAATCAGCCTATTAATGTAGAGCCATGCATTTAGATTCTCCTGTGAGACAGCACATCTGCCACTGCTGTTGAATTTTTGACCAGGATTATTATGAAGGAGGCCATCAGGCTTACGGCCTTTATAACCCTATTTCAAAGAGGAAAAAGAATAATGTTAAGAGGGAAAGAGACAAGCAGATGCAGTAAAGCCGAAATCAATCAGTAGACAATACCTCTGTCCGTGCACAAGTACATTCTTTTTCAACAGAAATACCAGTTTCGACTGCAGCAAGATCACTGTTGGAATCCTCTTGATGATAAGTTGCATGAAGCTGACATCTTCCATAGAAGCCAATACTCTCATTGTCAAGCCCTTCAACTTCACTTTGAAGTAGACCCTGCAAAAAACACCACTAAGGTGTGATTTGGAAAAATAATGTTTCCTACTATTACCAAAACTGCATTTGTGGACACTTGAAAAGCCAACGCTTAAAAGATTTTTCTTCCTTAATCATACTATATGCATTATGGCAGATTTTAATTACTGTAGCTAACTGTGATCAATATTGTAAAAGAAGAGAGGTTACTTCTGGGATTAAAAAACAACCTCCACCCGGTTTGACTACTTAGCATTTCCATTATCTGAACCAAAGATACAAAGGAAGCTCAAAGGAACAACCAATTGCAAACAAGAAGCAGAAAGCTTTATAAGTATAACTGCAAAAACAGAATTTAGATATACCCCCCCCCCCCCCCCTCAACTGCATGAAAACCTACCTCTATGTCATTAAAATGCATTTTACTTTCACAATATACAGATAACACATTCCCAATATCTTACCTGAGAAGTTATAACACTCTTACTAAAATCAACCATAATTTCAGTTAGTACAGTTAGATTAGTAGAAAAGGAAAAAAGTGTGACTTGTTCCTATTATCTTCTCTTCCGTGGGTATCCTTTCTGCCATTATTTTATCAAAGAGTGGATTACATTCGATCTTGAGGTCAAATAAAATACTACTGTACTAACTGAAATATTGACTGATTTTAATGAGTGTGGCAAGTTTCCATGTGATTTTGGGAACAAGTTATCTATATATTATCAAATAAAATAAATTTCATTATATCATTAATGTACAAAGTGTTGGGTTGGAGCCCTGGTTCATGGGCAACCCGTTTTATGAATCGACCCGATTTTCATGTTTTGCTACGCGCCCGAAAAGGGAGACATGATTCGTGGAGCGAAGGCTTGAGCCGGTAGGCCCAAGCCGTAGCGATCACGAACATGTCTCCCGGGGGTTCGGGGGCAGCGCCCCCGAAAAAAATATTTTGACCCGTTTGGGCTTGGATCCGGCCCGGTTTGATAGGTTGTCTATTTATAGAGTTCTTAGGGTTCGTAGCATGTTATGTTGAGCGTTCTAATTTCGCTTGTAATTCTCTCTGAGACGTTTCGTCTGTTTTAGTGAAATCTCTGCAACTCCGTGGAGTAGGCTGTTTTGCCGAACCACGTAAATCTGTGTGTGTTTTGATTCTTTCTTTCTGCATATTTCGTTTTTCACAACACAAAGTACCCCCGTGAAACTAAATTCAATTTTTGACCCCTGCCTTGAAAAATGCATGAGAACATAACATGATCCAGGTACCCTGAACAATGTCCCAGATACCGCAAATAACCAAAACAATCCCAGTTCATAAAATACTAAAATCTAACTTCAAATAGATCACAACGGTCCCTATTGTAGCCTTCAACTAATCATGAGCAAGTTTGTAACATACATTTTGACTCTGATTTTTTTTCTTCTATTGAGCATATTTTCTAGAAAAATCAGTTATATTACTAATTCAGCAGGAAGTGTCAAGGTGGACTTCCGAAGTGGATTTTAAGCAATTCAGAAATGACTTGATATTCTGAAAGTTAAGAATCTGGAGTAAAATAACCTTCTGGTGCCCACACCAAGGGTGGAACTGTTCAGAGCAACCCTCAACCCGGCACTGTATACAAGTCCCACCTGAACGGTTGCAGATTGAGCAGACCTGGAAAAGAGAAAAAAAAAAAATGTAGCTTGTTGAACTATGAATTCAGCAAGGTGGACAAACTTTAGTTATAATCTTTAGTAACAATCTTTCCCTTTCCTGGCCACATTTTCACTCGGACTTCAAAAACTAAAAATATATTTGATGAAGATCGGGAAATACAGTTACTGATATCACTAGTTTTCCATTTTGAGATAAATAACACCAATGCCAACTACTGATTTGTCCTATTTTCTCCTTCAATTATCAAAAGAACTGCATGGCTTACCGCATGTGCAATAGGACTAGAAGCCCCAGATAGGTCAAAAGCACTCATGGTATTTACGTCTGGGCATCGTGTTCCTGGTGTCCAGAGTCCGCAGATTATATGAATCCACTGCTTGACATTAGCATCATGAACTCCAGCTGTTACGCTGTTGTGGATCTCCAAGTTGCAAGAAGAAGCAACTGACTTCATACAATCTGACTGTTTCTGCATATCCATTTCCGTAATAGCAGAAGAGGGATGGGAGCTGATGACAGGATATAAGTTGTTCTTACGTCCAGATAAAGAGGAATTTAACATGCCAATCCGACCCTTGAATGCTTGAGAATGACAAACTTTGTCCCTTGGATCGGACTCAATGATAATATTCCATGCTTTTAGAAGGCCTTTCACAATGTTCTGACTCCGCAGTGCTCTCGTCATTGCCCCTCCTCCATACCCACATAGGACACAGACCTGAATGCCAAACCATAGAAATTTGTTCATTAGACAGACCAAGATTAATGTCCAAGCAATCTGCATATAATAACATACAAAAGCAAGGAGGTGGGTAACACTCATCCTCGTTACACTATTTGACTAAGTTAACATACTTTTGACAAGATACATTCTAATTATTCTGTGTCATGCAAACAGCCCATGAAATTCGCTCCACGTTATTTATTGGAGTATTTATAACAAAAAAGAATGCTAAGAATTTATAAAAATGTTGAACTTCCTTTTTTTGAGTTTTTTGCTTGTATTAACTAATTGCAATTGCAATTTATAACTTCTATATTAAGTAGCAATTACTGCAAATTCATGTCTTAGTGAGGGTGATATTGACATTTTAAAATTGTTATGCCACATTGTACCTGGGGCTAAAACTTTAATTTTGAATTGAATTAACCATCTCAGGTGGATTTCTCATTACCTTTTTCGGTTTTCAGAGATGAGAACTTGCGTTTCTTTTTATTTTTTGTCAAAAGTTGGTACATCGCATATAATATGTAGATTAGGAGGGCTACTAAATTATGCTGAACTTTCTTCACTTGAACTTGTGAACAACTCTTATGAGCTTAAGGTCTTCAGTATATTGTTCAATCCGAAAACAAAGCGTGCATAGTTCTTCATCTTTTATGTTGTATCTTTATTCTTGATAGTCTCTCACCAATTCACGTAGAAGGATAATAACAGTAATAATAATCTAATTGAATGAAACCCGCACATCGACTAGTATAAGATAAATAACACTGTTGGGCTTGTTAGCAGATGTTGATAAAGCAAAAAATGTTCATTGGTGAGGAAAGATACAGCCAACAAGAAAATTAAGAAAAAAGCAAAAGCTATGTGCTCGGTATTGCCAGCTTCAAGCCGAAACATGGCAAAACTGAACTTCTGAGTTCTTGATAATTAGCCATACTAGAAGCTTCTTTGAGGTTATTTAGGCTTCTAATGTTTCACCAAAACAAAATCTCTGTAATATTTCCTCCTTGGAAATATTTGATATCTATTATACAAATTTACAATGGAGCATTCATTATTTAAAACTGCTTTGGATCCTTTTAAAGACTATTATCAACTCTTAGATCTACTCCATTTTCTATATAAAACAAAAAATGCAAACAAGAAAAATCATGCACGCAGATTTATGTGGTGCGGCCAAGAACAGCCTGCATCCACAGTTGCAGAGATTTCACTAATTAAACTAAATCGTCTCAGAGAGAATTGCAAGCGAAATCAGAAAAGTGCTCAACCTACTTGCTACGAACCCTAGTTGCTCAATATTTGCACGACTCATAAAACCGGACCGTATGCAAGTCCAAAACAGGTCAAAATATTTTGGAGCAAACTAATCATGTAGCCAATGTAGGACCAAAATCATTTACAAACACGTCTATTTAGCAAACACTATTGGACCTCACTTCCACTTATACTCTCTACTCATTATTCTTCTTATTCCTAATCTTAACCTCAATAATCTCCCATAACATTTATTACATCAATCATTACCATATTTTTTAAGATACAACTTTTTTCAAAATTAAATATGTTTAGAGAGAATTACTGCCGCTGGGAAAGGATCATTCGCTAAGGGGAAAATTCTCATAATAGCTCTCCTTATAATATCATTCGTGTTGGGTTTTTGACTTTAATCATTTTGGGAATTGCTTTGGGTCCAAGGAAAACCAGATAAGGAAGAAATCTTTGTTTAAAGTCAAAGTTATTCTTTACTGTTTTGGGGCCGTGAACTCACTGACTTGGTGCCAAATTTTGTCTTTGTTGATTTGTTTCTAAATAAGTCATCATGTGAGTCTTTAATTGGACGTTGTTAGTAGTAGTATAAAAGGGCATAGCATTGTGGTTTGTTTTGGAGTCAGTAGTCAGGAACAACCCAATAGCAACACACGAGTCAGAGAGTTTAGCAATTAGCGTTGTGAGCTTTTTCGTGCGTGTGTTTGTTCGTGGTTGTAATCAGTTTTCGGGTTTGTTTCTCTCAATAAAATCGGGTTCGGGTTGTGGAGTAGCTAGTATTCAAACTAGCGATCCACGTTAAAATTCTTGTCTCTCGTTTTTTATATTTTGTTATCGTTCTTGTTTGATACCCGGATTCATCCGCTGCGTCATAACAATTCGGATACCTAAGTTGTTCACTAAAGGTACGAAAGAGAAATGCCTTAAGGTTGTGTTTTGTTTGCATGACAGAAGTAGCGAAATTGGCATGAACTATATGGGTCATTGTTGTGATTATCCGCTCAATCGGTAAACTGACAACCCGAGTTAACTCCTCAGAGACTTTTCCTTGACATTTTCAGAAAAAACCTAGACTTTTCAGCATCAAACTCAAGAATCAATATTACAGGATCGTTTAGTATTTCATTCCCACCATTTGTGTGTAGAATTAAGGAAAGAATCGAATTAACTATGTCATCAACCACTTGAAACTCAATCAGTGGAAATTTCAATTTTTTTTTTGCAGTACTTTGTGAACTCCCGATTTCTCGATATGGAGTAGGCCCATGGTTTTCTCACTAATCATCACTACTCAAATTATGCTTATATGTTTTCTTCTAAATAGATGTTACAAGTTGCATTAAGTTGTCGGCTAAGAGGTGAAGCATTGTAGATCCAAAAAATCAAATCTCAAATTTTAGATTCACCCCTTCCTCTTGAGAGTAGATATTTCCAAGAAGGAAGAATAGATTTTAGGTAAAATTCATATTTGAACTGTGAAGTACCAATCTTGGGGATCATTCTAGAACCCTAGTTTATTGGTTTATTCCATATAATAACAACAGTGTTTGGATTAGGATACTTTATTTGGGTAGTTTACTTTTTGGGCAGTCTGTGTTTTTAAATACAAACAAATGGGTAATCTACACAAACCACTCATGTATTATTGAATAAATGCATTATTGTAAACCTGCCTACTTAGGCACACCCCTATTTCAACTCTAACAACTACATTTACCAAATTGTCCACACAAAGGAGCTCTAGTTCTAACCCATACCTTTCTCTACTTTCAACCATCACGCTCAAATCCCTCTGGAGACCCACGGAACCAACATCACCACCATTGTCACGACTTCCAAATTCCTATCCACAAGCACAAAGAATAACAACCCACACCACCTACATTCATCTCGTTACTGCTGCTCCTCCTCCATCACCTTCACCACCCCTCTTTATATTAAAACATGGTTGTCTTAAATTTTCTGCAATCGAAGTGGAACCACACGAAATCAATCAAAGCAAACTCCGCCTCTGACTCAACCTATACACGCCTCCATCCCCTTCAATCGAATTTAACCCAAACGAGCCCAACCCATGCACCACCAATGTCAATACTTTCGGCGAATGACGCAAAGGTTGCAACTTTAGACCGATAGGTAGAGGCAGGAATATACAAGAATTTTGAACTTCCATTCATATTAAATAGGGAACGATCGGAGATTGCAACTTCAGCATAGAATATAATTGAAAATCTAGTTCTAAGCTAAAGATTGATTGAGGAATTTGAATAACCGAGACTCAGATCAGAGAAGCAAAAATGTTCTTCGTTGCTTCATATTCTTTACACAGCAATGTTGGGTAATCGTGGGCTGGAATTACAGATCTTGAGTAAATGGTGGTGTATTTGAGTTGTCTGCTCCTTTTGGTTTCTCAAACGAAGGATTGGGGATGTTTGATGGGCACTCGGTAGGTTCACTTGATGTCAGTGATTGATGGGTTTCAGTCGGCATTGTTTGACTGACGGCCCATTAGTTGAGGGGTGTTTTGTGAAATTATTTAGGCACAGAATAAGGGTACTTTCTGATGATTTACAAACAGCAAGGTGTATATTGCATATGTACAGAAACCTGAGGGTAGTTTTGTAAATCACGCAAAAAAATACGAAACAGCGGACCTGGTTCCTCCTATGAGAGCCCAGAATATAGGTGGTTGCCACGTGGGATTTTTGTGACCGGGGGACACATAAAGTGCAGAGTCTGTTTTCAACCAGAGACCTTACCTCCAGAGTCCAGACTGGAGCCCGGTTCCTTTAGCCCGGGTGCCGGTTATGAAAACACCCACTCCGGTTCGGCAAAAACAAAATGGGCTTTTCTCTGGTTTTGACACCCTAATAAATAGTTTATGTCTAAACAATAAATCAGTCTCCCGAACGGCCTCTTGGTTTAAGATTCTGCTATGGTATATACAAAACACTGCACTACTTAGGGGAGGGAGCTTGTAAAACTCAACAAGCCTCTTATTTATTTCATTAAATCATTCAATGGATCACTTGCACAATTTGCTTTTGACAAGTCCATATTCTTACATAGATTTAGATTACTCTATCCCATTTTGTGTGTTTTTCCAAAGTTCCCAATTCGCATTCATCTACTTACTCTTTCCTACAATTGTCCGACAAAGATTCACAAATATATCAATGCTTTTGGGATGACTACACACCTAACCAATTGATGTCTTTAATCCAATGTACCCAGTCACAAGTACTATTCACAGCTTCCGTAAAAATCCCAAATTGCTCCAGTAATTCTCCACTGGGCTTATTACTAGTATGATATTTCATCATACCCATTGCACATCGCCTAGAAACTTTTATTGTTTTTACTTTTTAGGTAAAGTGGAGAAGAGATTATCAAAAAGGTGAACGACTTGGTTAAGCAGCCTCAAAGCGGACTGTCTTTACAGAAAAAGCAACCATCTGGTTTCTTTAAGGCTTGATCTTAAAGCTTTTAAGGAGTTGATTGATAGCCATAAAACCCACTCCAACAAACTATAATTCAAACTGAAATCAACTCCTAGGTGACCAAAACTTCTAAGATGACTTTGAAGCCGCACCAAAATAGCCCCCAATTTTGTGTGTGATGTGGTCATAACTCAATAGAGAAATCAGATATATTTATAATTATATCCTGAAATGTGAAAAGTTCTTCCCACTTCCATTCCTTGCACATATAAGACTGCTTTAAAAGTTCGGTACTATTAATCCCTCCGCAGAATGTTCATCACCAGCTTCAAGAATTGTCCACTTCCCACAGTCTTTTTAGCTTGCTTTCTCTGTTTTGACAGGAGAATCTTTCAAAACATTTGGTTAGTAGGTACAGTATGTCCCCACTTGAAGAATTCAGCACAGGTAGTTGGGAGCTCTATGATTAATGCAAATGTTCCCTGGACGACACCCTACCACTGTGTTAGTTACCCTAAGTGATAAAGAGCTGTGAACATAAGAAACCATCATTTTTTTAAAGTTACCTGGGTATGGACCTCAAATAGCTAAGAGATACAGTACAGTACATTAGTACATCACAGATATCAACCGTCGATCAAACGCAGACTTTTCTATAAGCAAGGACAACCAGAATATATGAAATATATATTTTACCTACACTTCCACATGAAGATAACGAAATTCGATAAGATAACATAACATACCGCAATTAACTAAGATTAAAATGAAAAATAACAGAGGTATAGAAAGGAGAAGAGAGCTTATGGAAAGGTAAGTAATACAGGAAAACTTACAATATTTTTGGAATTTGTCAGGCATGGCCTGCAATACCATTGTCCTTTGGGCAATGTAGGAACACCGTAGCAAGCCTGATGTACCTACTCATAAGAAACACCCATGAATCCCAGAAGTCACTACAGGAGACTCAGAGAATGTCAAACTGATAAAAAGGCTACATACTCTGACTAGGCACCGACCACATTCCAGTAAGCAGTTCATTTGATCATCATCTGAACTACCACACACACAGCACAATGGCCCGACATCAACAGTGGAACAGTGGCCGTTGTGGCCTTTAATACATCTGAATAACCATAGCTGATCATCAGTATTGTCATGATTAAATATACAGATTTAGGAGGCCTAAAGAAAATCCAGCCTCAATTATTGACATTTAATAAGAAGTTTCTTACTTAGCACTAGGTGTACAGCTCTTCTTAAGTGTGTCATCGTCAGCCTTGTAAATCTCTGAGAGATATTTGCACTTTCTTTGTGGTAAATCTATGGACGCCTTGACAGCAGAAATATCGCCGTAGCTGGAACACTTTCCTGCAGAATTTTTAAAACACCGTCAGGTCAGAGCCAGGTTTCTGTGATTGGCAAGGACGATGTAGAAGTTGTAAACAGGATGTGAAACTTGCTATTTTCCAAAATTATCAGCTTCTTTTTACCGGAAGAGAATTATACTAGTAGGTACATGGACTCCCTTCACCCAAGTTAGAGTCTAGACATCGACTAGGTCATAGTTGTCAGAATCCTACGATTCACGATTCGATACAGTTCACCCATGAAACGATGCGAATCAGAGTGTGAATCTTAAATGGACCAAAAATTTATCTGTATCCCAATTTAAGAGACCAAATCATACGATTCATTTGTGATTCAGGCCGATTCATTTGGATTCAGCTGGAGAGTCTTATTGAGTTAGTAACAGTTCCAAAAACAATACTTGCCTCGCTTTTGTCTGTTAGCAGAAATGTTTGTTTACTAATACACTGCTCCTAAGTCCACGGCTAATAGCTTCATGTTATTTTCCACTATATCGGTATCTTATAGTTCCTTGCTTTACATACATTCCTATATACTACCTCTGTTTCGTCAGCTTCTTCCTAGTTTGACTTTTACCGCTATTCACCGGGTCACGTTGACCCGGTGATTTGATTAGCAAAACGATGCAAGAATTTGGTAATCTTTTCATCATGTTATAGAGTAAACTTTACTATACAACGCCATGAAAAAATTATCAAAAAATTGCATCGTTTTGCTATCCAAATCACCGAGTCATAATGACACAGTTACGGGTGAAAAAGTCAAACTAGGAAGAAGCTGGCAAAACGGAGGTAGTATTCATTAATCTTATCTTTTAGTCGGATAAAACTCATAAAACTCTTATTAGCTGCGAGTTAGCTAAAAACTTCAGTTTGCTTATGTTGAAATATGAATATACTATTCACACATGTTACAGTTTTAAGGAATTTGTTATTATACATGCCTAAAGAGAATGTAAGTGAATCTTTGCGATTCATGATTCGATTCGATTCACTATTCAGTGAAGTTGAATTTCGGTACACTCTCTGAATCCCAATTTGACAACTATGGTCTAAGTATAAACTCTTTACTCGTCAACTTTTTAAAAAGCCATTTTGAAATATCACGACTCGCGAGTGTCATACATCTACATGCTGGATTAACTTATGCGTTATCAGATTCACCACCATATATAGTTCTAGAGAAACAAAATAACCAACAGTATATGAAGTTTGTGAACTACTCCATATACTTCTGAAGCAAAGAATCAGAAACCACCGTTCGTCAATGTCCATTTGTCAATGCCCTATAGTAAACTTACATGCATACAATCACAAATAAAGAGAGGGGCATCATGTTGCAGATACCTAGAAAAAGTTTGAATAAACACATCTACAAAAGTTCAATAATGTACTCATGGATGGCTGCTGGGATATTTTGAGAAAAGCTCATCAAAGGAGCAAAAGAAACAAAGAGAAAATCAACTGAAAAAGTTCTCACAGCTTTAGATCTAATTGCTAGGCTTTTGCAGCATTCCTTCTTTGGTGGTATAATTTAATTTTTAATCAACTGACTTTCACCTGTTGAGATAAGGCAACAGAACACACAGTATTTTACAATAAAGAATATAGGGAAGCACCATAGACTGGAGAACTACCTTCAGCCTCATAAAGTCTGCGTTTCCGAACTTCCTTACATCTAGGCTTCAATTGTATGCCAAAGCGACTCGCAGGAGCTTCATGGTCCTTCTCTTTTCCATCATTTGAATCTTTTTCATACGTACATGGCAGAATATCAGGCTCCTTCCTTGCAGGCAGGCATGCGTTCTGTGTTTCTTTAAAAGAGCAGTCAGAATTGAATTCCTTAGCCACACTGTTTTTCCCCTTGGAATTAGAGAATTTTTCAATGCTCTCACTTCTTTCTCTAGAGCTTCTCTTCCTTAATTTTTTTAATGAAGATGATTTTAGTTGATCGTTATCAGCAGTTGTACACCTTCTGGCTGCTTTAAGAACTTTTGCTAGAGGGAAAATTTTCACAGGTTTTAATGAATTTCCATTAGAGATAACACCGTACTCCCCACATACTACAGGCCCCACCTTCCCACGACTAGCCACATGATCATTTGAGGTCATCATATGATCTGGAGAGCCAACCTTTGCATTTACTACATTATCAGCACAAATCGATGCAAGCTTTTGGATAGGCTTCATTGCTGCAGTTGTTTTATCCAGTCTAAGCTTTTTCCTACAGGAACTATCAGGAGTATCAGAAACATCAGAATCTGCATCTGACTGTACCTCGCTGTTTTCCCAATCTCTCTCTCCATATAACCTTTCCATTTCTATTTCACGAGACAGATGTTTGGTTGAGCACAACACAGATCTTGGCTTCAAACCAGGCCCCAGAGAGCAAGAAGACATGCTAGATCTTCTTTTGGCCGAATGAAGGCGTAACAAACCTTTGGTTGAAGAAGAGTGTCTAGGTATATATTTCCCTGATTCATCAGAGGCAGAGCCAGGACCTGAAGCTTTTAGCAACTTCCATTTCATGGGACGTTTCCTCTTGTCAGTTTTGGGGTCCCCATAACATGTCAAAGCCTGGTTTCTCCTTTCATCTACAGATGGATCAGCATGAATTGTCTTTCGGACCTTATTCAACATTAATGAGTCTCTAAGTCGAAGCTCATCAATAAGACTACGAGATACACAATTAAGTGACAGTTTGGACAATCCTTCATTTTGGTCTATTTTGCAAGTCACACTACGGAATTCAGAGCTTCTTTCACTGTTAGTTAGACTATCAGATGACCAGCACTCATCAATGCCGGACTCTTCATCTAGAACACGACTCTGTGCAAATTTATCTCCAGTATCAACGGTAGTAGTTTCAAAGTTATTAGATAAGACAGAGGCTTGAGTAACAGCAGGAGCTGAACATCCAGAAGATACAATGTCTTGAGCTGCTCTGTCAGAACATTTAGAAGCAGCATCGGCAATTTGTTCATCAGAGTTCTCCTCCCGAACCAATACATCACACTGTTTGTCTTTGCATGCCAAACGATGTGGCCTTGTCTGCTTACTTGGTACATCTTTCCACTGAAAAGCTTGATTATCAACTTTCTTCTTCACTTCTCTCTCTAAATTTCCAATTTCATGGAAGGAAATAACTTGTACCCTTTCGATAGGAGTCTTCTCATTAGATTTTGGATCAATGAACTTAGAGGTTGTGCAGCTGAGACTCCCAGCTCTTACTTCAGAGTTCCTGATTTTGGAACAAGAGTCTGAGATAACATTGCAATCACGCTTTCCCTGGAGATGAAGGTTCTGAAAGCCTTTTCTATGTTTGTTCAAAGAAGGGAGGTCATTTTCAGTTCTCACATATCTGAATCATCAAAGAAAATGTGTTAAATTCTTTATAAGCAGAAAGGAGCAGCTAGAGACAGAATCTTAAATCTAGGTGTTGCCAGCCATCAACTTATCATCAATAAATAGGAACTTCTCTAGCTTAAGAAACTAGAATGTGATTCGTATAGAAGAAAGAAAGAAAGAAAGAAAAAATAATATAAAATCAGAGACTGGGGACGTGACAAGGGTCTGACAGTTGTGAATTTCTATTGCATATGAAACACTTCATTTATCAGAGAGAGAGAGAGAGAGAACTTTTGCTTATAATAGCAATACTTTTTACGCTAATATTTTTCAAAAATAATACGGGTATAAATCATTACCCACAAGAAAGAAGAATACTCCAAATCCAACATCTGAGAGTAAAATGAGGCCCGGGCACTATGATAACAATATGAAAATATAATGAGAGCACGTCTACCCCTTGGGACATAAAAACAAGTACTCTCATACCATGAAATGCAAAGTAGCACTGTACACCATATTTTGGTCTCATTCTCCCCACAGACAAACTACCATGATACTCAAAAAACACAATGAAATCCATGGAAGGTAAATGAATAGTCCAATAATAATATTTCCTTTAATCGTGCATGAACAAGTGCGGTATAATCTCACGCTGAAGCTAAACCTAATACAATCCAGTGACAACAATCCTGTATGGATGTATCCAGTTCTATTCTCTCATGAGCTGCACTCTACTAAAGAAAGACCGCCATTGAGCGTCAGCAGTCCGCACAAAGTAAATACAACTTGTTCAGACCTCAGAGAAGCAATTATGTTCCAAACAAAAATACGGGTGACTCATTGTGTCATTGCCAAATTACCTTACAAGGAACGCCTGAACAAAATAAAATAAAAGACGGGATTCGCATGAGATATCTGGTGGAGGATTTGGGAGAAATAGAGAATGATGGTGGCTATCTAACAGGTAAACGGTGTGTTTAGGGGATGGGAAATATATCCACAGGTGAGGCAGAGAGAAGCGCTGCGGAGTGGGCGACACGTAACGGTGTGCCCAAGTCCGATTCACCCAACACTTTGTACATGAATGGGACTCAAATCTGTAACGGCCGGTACGCATCGTTTATGGCAAAAAAATGGCATTTGCGGAGCGTTTTCAGCCAAAAACAGCCTAAACGCACCTTTTTCGACCAAAATGGCCATTTTTGGAGGAAAACCGGCTTACATGCCTGTGAAAGATTCAATCATTCGATTCATGACTCCCGTTACAGTCTCTCCGATACGGATCGGCTGCGTTACACGCGACTGCAACCAATACGTCACCGAAATCCTTTTTTAAAACCGTGGTGGAGACTGATGGTGGTGAGAGGGAGAGAGGGAATGGAATTTAGGAAGGAATGAACAAAGATGATAGATTTAATTTCCACATTGCGCAATACATAGCTTACACCTACTGGTAAGTGGCTTTCACTAATTACATGCATTTTAATGTAAAATTGGAAATAAAATTAATATAGAGGTGGACGGTGGACCATTAACAAGATAAAAGGTTTTAAGATAAACTATGAATGTAGGTAAAACATCTCATTGGAGAAATAAAAAGAGATTAAAATGCCTTCTATGTTGGTAAAAGTAATTTAGGATAGCCAAGGTATTTCCTGTTGGACACCACATGCTAAAAGATGGAATGCCATAAGGTCTAAGCAAAAGCCTACCCTTGTACAAAAAAAAAAATTTATCTTCAGCCAGCAGAGATCTATATGACAATACTACATCTGCCGAATCAGTTTTTTTGAACCATCACAGGTCAGGAAAATAACCTAAAATGGTACATGTCTTTTAAGTAGAAAGAAAACTATTTGACAATACCTCTCTGGTGGCTCTGCATGCTGATGTTCATGTGAGAGTTGGCACTTCGCTCCAAGACTTCTATCATACAGCGCTTTTTCAGGTGAGAACGATGAGCTATTGCACCGTCTATTTGAATCTAGAATAATGATTAAAAAACTGCTTAGCCACACATGAACCAAAACAAATTGGGGAGGAACAAAAGTAGTTATGCTTCAGAAAAGAAGATCTGAATGCAGTAGAAGCAGGTGGATATTTACTGTCTTTGGCTAAGGGTGCATACAAACTGATCTGAAGTTAGCCCTATTGTACCAATGAATATATCAATCCCCGAGTAAAGCCCTATGTCGAACCGGGGAAAACACCTAAACTTTCAGAAAGATACAGGTAACATTTGTAATATGAATGACAGAGAATCTATTTTCGTGCAAAATCTGGTCTCTCTACTTCTAGTAAGCTTTCCAGTAAAATGAAGAATTATTATGGGGGATGCACTTTTCCTTCCACTTAACCTGACTGAAACTCGGGAGAACAGAATAAATGGAAACAGATCAAGGACGAAGAGAAAAGGATAGGCAAACCAAGTGGAGCAACTTATAGCAGAGATATGGGAGGAATTGTGATGTACCCAGTAAAGAATGTTACTACGAAATGGCAAAGTGTTGGTTGGTGAAACAGAAAGATTAAACTATGCGGTACGTTATTGCTGCAAGATGCATTTGAATCTGAAAAGAATAGATTGAGTAGATCTAAACATTCGCATTACCATATATTTAAGTGGGGTGAAGGAAGGTGAAAATTAATGGAAAAGGGGTAGCAGATAGAATATTATAGATGTTGCAAATATAATTTTTGAGAAGTAGACGAGTAATTTGATTTAGAAAGAAGTAACTGAAGAGATTAATTGAGTAAATCTGGTTGACTAGAGTTGAGTTCAGGAGAAACGCTCTTGTTTAGTAAGAAAACAAAGCTAGTATCAATGAACCAATACTTGGAAATGAGGAAGTGATGGAACGAGAAGTTACATGAAATGGGAAAGATGAGAAGTAATGGTTGGGGCCGGGGCACTTCAATTTGAGTGTTTGAGTGCTTTTGTAATAAAGATAGTGTACTGGTCATCAATGAAAATATTTAAAGGTTCAAAAATACAATCGAGCTACCAATAACTTCACTTATCTCTGATGAGAATTAGGTAGAATTGCCATCAGTTCATATGTTCTGTAATATACGTAGTCAATTTATAAAGTACAGTGGCTTTTGATTTCTCAAATTTCGTTTTTGCTGGGTTGCTCAAATTCCAGTTATCCAGTGACAAAGAAGAACCATGGAGTCTGGGGACAACTGTTCCACAAGAGAAACTATTTGGTATTTCTCTCTCGGTTCCATGGCTTCATTTTCATTAAAACATTTTCATTAAAATGTGACCTAAATATGTCAGATCACAATTGAAGTGCACAGATTAACACAAGACTGACAGGTGGTCTCATACTCATACGGGATTGAGAAACATACAAAAGCAACGCCGCGCCTACCTGCTGCTGAGGGAGAAATACTTTCACCAGTACCACCCGTGCGACATGTGAGACCAGGCTGGAGAATTATAGCGGCAACATTACTCACGTCTTGTTTGTTGGTAACTCCAATGATCTGCCTGTGTTCTTTAGATGAAGATGGACAAGCAACAGAACTCTCATGCAGTCTCCCGAGATCCTTCTCTACACCAAGCGAAGTATTAGTGTGCCCTTGATTAAACAACTCAATTATGTCACCAAATGCAAGAACCCTGAATTGCCTGAAATTCTCATCTACACGAATTGGAGGTGTGCATTTGTCGTCATTCTTTGACAATGTTGGATATGTATTTGGCATGGAGATTGTAGTTGCTACAAATCCCGTTGAGACGGCTTGCATAGGCAGCACTGTTCCAGATCCCAAAGTCACAGGGGCACCTCCGGAGGAAAGGGGTTCCATAGATCGTTTGACGCCAATGGAAGGAACCTTATCTGAATGGTTGAGGGGATTTATGCCATGACGTTCATCAGGAAGCCTCCCTGAGAACTGCTGTTGATGAGAACTATGGCCATTTGCTTCTTTGGAACTGATATGGCTCGCTTTCCCAAGTCCACCAAAATTAGTCAAAGTATCCAAATGATTTGGGTGAAAGTCTGTGTTTTGTTCAGTTGCAACACACAGACCAACAGAAACACGTCCTATCCCTTTTACTTTATCAGAATGCTTCCCAGGATTCAGTTTGCTAATATTTAGTTCACTCTCTGTTGTGAGAGCTATACCCAGATGACTATTCTCTGGATCGTGCTTCGGAAAACGACACTGACATAGTAGTTTGCTGGTCGGAACATTATGCCCATTGACCAAACAGCTAGTAGTTCTAGAATCAACAGTTTCAATAGGAGTTCTGTATTGGGAAAGTAGCATCGAAAGAATCAAACTTCTATCTACGTCACCTTTCAGGGGCTCCAATTTACCAGCATCTCTTCCATGATTAACTACAGGTGCCTTGTTTACAAGATTCCATCCGCTCTGGATCATTTCCGAACGAGAAACAGGACAGTCACCAGCATGCTGTAGACGTTCTTCCAATACCATGGAATTACCTGATGCATCCAAAAAGGGAAAATAATTGCAAACCATACCATCATGAAAACTGAAATAAACAGGAAATGAAATTCTCTGAAGAATAACATATTCTTTAAACAAATGAGATTGAGTTATCACTGTCGGACGTACTATTATGGATCATCGGCCTTGGTGGAAGAGATGTCGGCGGAACACAGTGCGTCTCGAGCTGTTGAGATCTTAAGGCTGGACAGATAGAGCCCGAAGTTTGACTTTGAGAAGATGGCTGACCAAGCCTCAGCTCGAAACTAGAGGAACTTGCATCTTTGTCCCCAATATTCCCTTCTTTCATACTGTAAAGTCTGCGGAGATCAGAAACATTGAGGGAAGTTTTGGGGTTCGGCATAACTCCAGAAATACAAGGATGCTGGCTCTTAGAAATTGAATCCGAGCCAGCAGAAATAGGATGAAACCCAGTAACTGGGGCCCCTAAACCTGCTGCAAACTTCGATGTAGTCGGGTACCCACCCACAGGCATTTTCATAATCTGGCTATTAGATAGAGTAGGAAAGTTCCTCTGTGGAGCATCAATCAAACCCTTGCTAGGAAAACCAAGACCATTCTGAGCATTCTTTTGTTTTCCAACAGTGAAATGGCTATTAGATAGAGTAGCCAAATCGCTCTGTGAAGCACCAATGAAGCCCTTGCTAAAACCACAACCATTCTGAGGGTTCATTTCTTTTCCAACAGATGAGACGCTGTCGACACCTTTCTGACCTTTGCTACTGCTTTTAAGAATCGTTTCATTGTTTGAAGGCTGTACAAACCCTATTGGCCGGTCAGAATTCCTTGACAA
Source organism: Linanthus parryae (assembly GCA_023055425.1). Lineage (NCBI taxonomy): Eukaryota > Viridiplantae > Streptophyta > Magnoliopsida > Ericales > Polemoniaceae > Linanthus > Linanthus parryae. Next base: position 134,681,551 of record JALGPY010000001.1, read on the forward strand.
GTGAGATGCCGTAGAGCTGTATTTCATTCCAGCAGCATTTGGAAATCCTTCTGGCCAGTCCCATCCATTCTGGTCTTCGGGAACCCTAATCTAAATCATCACAAAACATCACCACGCATTGTTGTCGGCTCTTCATACACATGCCAATGAGAAATGCAATTTTTGAATTCCAGAATTTTAGCAGTACGGTCAGTGAATCATAAATATAGCCATGACAACAATGTTTTAAGATCCCTACTTAATGGAGACGCAGAATGACATCAATACCAAGTTAACACCAATCCACTCATCCATCATACCAAATTTCTGCCCGAATAGTGTCAGATACCATATGGCGTACATTTTCTCAAACTAAAAATACAATACAATGACGCAGGAATCCCACCAATTTTTTTTTTTTTTTTTGAGTGTTTTACCATTCTCCATGAGAATGTGTGATCTCGGCCTGTGTGACAACTGACAACCCTAACTTAAGCAGGAGAATACAAGCAGGACCTGACTCTCTAAAAATGTAGTGCATACAGTAGCAACTTCCCTATGAAACCACTAGCCTAAATAATCCAGAATAAAAGCAGCTATAAATGGAACCTAAAGGCTAAAGAATAAAGACTTAACACTAGATCCTCCAATGAAACAGAAATTCATAAGTAAATCTTACCCCAAATTTATGGAAATAGATCTTGCGCCATTGAGCTATAGTCTCTCCACTATCCACACGTACAGCATACCCAGGATTAACACCGTATGAACCAGAATGCTGCACAATAATTGCGCATAGAATATACTTGGTAAACGTAATTGCATCTATGACAGGGAAAACAGTTCTCCACTAAAGGTCATTTACAACAAACAAAAAGAAACCAGAATTTACCTCAGAGAATTTAGAGATGGACATATGCAAACGATGGCACAAGCACTGAACACCTAGAAGTCCTGTATTACTAAGCAGCAAATCTCCACCTGTAGTTCACAAAGTGTTTTTTTTTTTAATCGGGAAAGATGTCATGAAAAAATGATATCCAGAAAATAAAACCAATAATGAAGAGTTTTGAGCAGTAGTTACTTGTACGCAAACAAAACACGCGAGGGCAGCCACTTGTGTGAGCAGATAATGGATGAGAAAGAGAAGAATATGTCAGGGGAGGAGCTTTCTCAAGGGCCTGTATACTTGCACTGTGAAACTTTTCACCACTAGAACTTGTACTAGGGAGCCAACCGTCAGTCAGACCAGAAACTTCCTTTACTTTGCCACGACCAGCATCTGAACAATAAATGACTGGTCTGGCACCTTCTGAACTCTGACAATTCAAATTTGCAGTTTGAAGGACATCCAGCAAACTGTGAGCGCTGCTACGACTACAAGTTGGCACTTCTACGGATGGAATAACCCGACGAGTATTAGCTTTTACTTTCGGCTTTTGAGAGCCAATATGTTGAGTGCCAATATTTTGTGAAATTCTTTCAGTGGGAGCATGAGAACCGTCAAATCCAGCAGGACCAACTGTGCAACTGCTACTGCTGACAGAAGATTTACTGGATAAACTGAATGGATTTGGAATAGGGAATTGCTGTAAATCATTTTTCGGGAATGATTGGTATCCAGAAAGGATTTCCGGATATGAACTTCCAGAATAAGTATAGCCTGAGTGATTGGGAAATAAATTCGGTGTCCTGCAGACCGTGGCTTCCTGCATCATCCCACGGGATGCTGAATTTGCTTCTTGCGTTACATGCGCATACGAACGGCCAATCATGTGCTGCATTTCAAATTGAATGAAAGATTATGTCATTCAAATGTACTAAGCAGCATACTGAATTTGTGATAGTTTGAAGATTGAACAAAATAACACATTCTTGAGAGAGAAAGAACGAAAGAAAAATAATCTTGAACAGTTCAGATAGCATAATTCGCAGCTCCTTCTGCTGGGTAATAATTGTGAAATTGACTATAAAATAACTTTATCATCAGAATGAAGATTGGGTAGTGTGGGTCATTGACTCACTGGCAGTATCTGTATCCCGACCAAGCAGCTAGAGATGACAACTGCATATTTACTACTCTCTTGCAGCTAGTTAAAGAAGGCAGTAAATATGATTCACAAATGAAAGCTCGGGAAAGCACAAATGCCGACACCACGCTGAGGGGCCACAAACACAAGAAAACACATTTGACAAACACTTACGGATAGGGCAGAAACTCATCTGGGAACCAATATTTTACAAGCAATAAGGATGCAAAGACTATTGCAACAATTCTTGAGACTTTTACTTCACTGCACAATCTTTAAGTTTGTTTGGTGTGCGGGTGATCTCTTGCTCTGTATCCCTGTTCTTGTGGGATTGGTACATGACAAAAAGACAACTAGTAGTTTCCTCGGTCATCCTTCATCATGTGATGCGTCTTGGATTGAATAAGCATGATAATCCCCTATCCTTTAAAAGTTATAACTCTATTTCACAGCAATTCGGCAGTGAGTACTGCCTTTAGTTGCTCTCAAGTTTAGTTTGTGTGTGTTTGTGTTAGCAATTAAAGGGAAGTTTTATGAACTTGGTCTGTTTCACCAGAAAGTTCCCCGTTGACTTTACGGATGTCACTTTGACCGACGTAATTGTTAACTAACTACCACTCCATTCCCTCTCTTTGTCCCCATGTGGACTTTTAGACTCGTACCTGGGTCATTTTGACCGGGTGATTTGGATCGCAAACGATACGATTTTTTGATAATTTTTTCACCATATTATAGAGAAACTTTTACTCTACAACACCATGAAAAAGTTATAAAAAAAATTGAATCATATTGCTATCCGAAACACCGGGTCAAAGTGACCCAGTGAATAGTGGTAAAAGTCAGGATGGGTACAAAGAGAAGGAACAGAGTGGTATATGAAATGTATTTGCTAAGTTTTAAATGTGTTACCACAATTCACTCTTACCCCCGCGAATTGCGAATTGGATCACGTGTTCCGAAACATGGAACACCAGTGATCCAGATCGCTTAATTTGGCTATCCCTATTTTTTCACTATTTTCACCTAAAGCATCTATGTATAAGGGGGAATTTTGCTAAGTTACATCCATTTCTAGAGTATTGAGTTTAAAAAAATTCATATATTGAGCAGTTTTACACTTTATGATTTGCGATAAATGATAAAACAGCTATAAAGGTATCCAAAGAAGCCTACTCCTGGCGTACCGAATTCCATAGGGTATGGCGTTCCGCGATCCCGTTCCCATTCCACGAATCAGAACGATCCGCGTTCCAGGTAACTTAGGTTTTAATATTATTGTAGTGTTAAAAAAGATCTACAGTATTATGAAAATTTAATTGTTAGCTAAATTTGGCGTACCGAATTCCATAGGGAGGTTGTATTTGGTACTACTTAAAATAACCTTTTTTATCCTATAATAATACATCAAATTGTGCTCCTTTTTCTGTTAATTCAATTATTATATGGAATTTGTTAGCATCTTCATCCCCATCCCCTTAAAGAGTGCAATTTCGTAGCGTAGCATCGCCAACACTGTCTTAAGTATCACGAGCAAAAAAATGCCTAAAAACACTACAATCACAGTAATGCATGCAGAAAAACATCAACAAATCGACACCAACAACTACCAAATCACCTGATTGAGAGACTCTTGCGGCTGAATCTGCGGCGGCGACTGCCACGGAGAGCTACATTTCGCCTGCCGTGAATTATCCATGGAGTCTGAAACCCTAGCCTTTTCTCTCACTCAAAACCACACAAACCATCACATCATAGGCCTCCTCACTAGCATCGTCGAGGTCAATGAATGGGGCTGTGAGGTCATTAATGGCGAGAGAGTGAGATGCTGAACAGAGGAGTGGAGAGGAGCGAGTACAGAGAGAGCACCTGGTGGAGTGCGTGTATCGAGGCATCACTGTGAACCGAGTGACATGGTTAGCTTCGTGATGAGTGGGATGGAGAACGAGAGCCGTGCGATCAGTGGCCGGTATTTGGAGTGACGGATCTGAACCGTTGGTTGTGGTTACAGCGAATAAAGTTACTAGCTGCTGACTGCTGTTGTTGGTGGTGTAAGACTGCAAGGTCACGAGACACCACAAAATTTGGTCACCTGGTCCCCACCAACGACTACATTAACTAGCATGGACTCGAGGAGAAATATATTTGGACATGTTTTTCTTTCTTTTTCCTTTTCTTTATGAGAGTTTTGGGCATGTTTAAAAATTGGGTATTTTTCTTGTTCGAGACTGAGAGGCGTAAAATATTTTATAAAGTATTGTCGATCTGAATTTTAAATAGGATTTAGGGTTTAATATTATGTCTGTGATAGTTCGATATAAAGCAAAGTTTTAAAAATCGGACTGGCCATCGAACCGGTGAGGCACCGGTTCATGGTCGGACCGGTTCAATCGCACGTTTATTAAATAATATATAAGTATTTATTTTTATATAAATATCTATTAAACGTAAAACTATAATTTGTACACGTAAATATGATCAACTAGTTAATTAAAGTACCCAACATTAGCATCACCGTTTAGAAAACATACAAGTCTAATGATATTAATTTACAATTTGATATAAATAGATATTTACATTCAAGAATTATTAAAAAAAAAATATTGAAAGATCAAATTATGTTTATATATAATTTTATATGGACTTGTGTTTTAAAAATACCATGTTTTGAAGTTTCTATACAATATGAAATTATATATATGTTTAATAACATTTGATTTAATAAAACTAAAGTGTTTAAAAGGTAGTGGTTCATTAAATAAAAGTTATATGAGATTTACTATATATATTAAAATGTGAATCACATTAACAAGTGTTCACTTGTCCCAGCGGTAGAGGTGTTCAAAAACCCGAGAAAACCGCCCTAACCGGCCGCTCCGAACCGAACCTACCCGAAATATAAAGAGAACGGGGCAAAACGATTGATTATGGTTTCATAAAATTTCAACGCGCCCACTACCGATTGGTTATGGGTATAGAAAAAGTGGGTCGTTTATCCCCAAACTGTCCCGCCCAACATGAAAAGTAATAATTTTTTGGTAAAAAATTTATAGATATTTACATCGGTGTCTTACTAATTTTTTTAGTACATCATATTAATCCTAAACTAGCCTACGTCTAGCCAGGTTCGAACTCGGGACCTCGTGCAGGGGCTTCAAACGCTCTACCACTAACGTAACACCCATTTGCGGTAACTTACTAATCTGTGACTAAAAAAAATTAATATAACTAATTCACATACACACACAAAATTAATATGATTTCTATCATGTTAACATCTTAATATGAAATTCACACTTAAATTATTTTGGATATCATCTAAATGAGCAATAGTTTTAGCTCATTATCCAGTGATGATTTAATTCAGTATACGATCATAACGTGTGTGCATCATTCTAACAAGTAACAAGTATGTTTCTATAATTTTCTCGGAAAAAGTCCGTCCAAACCGAGCCGAACCGGGCCGAGTCGAAATGGTTGGTTAGGTTTGGGTTTGTTGATTATTTGGTTAGGTTTGGGTAGAGATTTTTCTAACCCGAGGTAGTTGGGTTGGGGAGAAAATATGGCTTATACCCGCCCAAACCGTCCCGCGAACACCCCTACCCAGTGGTAAGCTCTGCGCTTCAGTGGGTGTTGTACGCGAGTTCGATTCTCACTCCGCGCATTGAATTTTCGGATTAATGAAAATCGGCCGGTTCTTGACCGGTTTCGACCCGTTTGATGCATGCACGGTCCGACGTGCGAACCGAACCGGACCGAGCCCGGTTCGGTCCGGTTTTTAAAACTATGATATAAAGGCTTAAAACATCTCCAAAGTGTAGTTCTCTCCTTCCAAGCCCACTACATTCCTTTTTTCCCTTTCCCAAAACGCGTCCCCTCTTTTCACCAACGAAATGTATTTAAACAAATATATGATCTACATGATAAAGATGTGAGGAATTTCGTTATCCTCAAAATATGACACATTTTACTAAAAGGTGTTGGGAATATGCCTTGAATAGGCTCGAGATGCTTGGCGAAGAGTTAGGCGACGAAGGGGGGCAAAGAAACAAGGCCAAACGGGAGATCAAGACGAAGAGAAGGAAGACAATAAAAAGTAGGTCGCACGACCTTATCAGAGGTCGCACGACCTGGACCACTAGGTCGCACGACCTAGTCTGCTCCTGGCGTTTTTTGTAATTGTTTCCTTATGTGGTTTTGGTCCGTCTTGGACGTTTATTTGGAACCTAGCAAGCCTAGTAGGTCTATATAAACGTGTATAGGCATTGGCTAAGGTTGTGTGGTTGTCATTCGTGGTGCTTCTCTCTAATAAGCAAGGGTTTTCGGGTCGTGGAGGTAGCTAGCCCATCGCTAGTGAATCACGTTATATCGAGTGTATTCTTGTGTTCTTGTTTCTTCTATTATCATCGTTCTCTATGCTCTACCCAGATCATAACAAATTGGTATCAGAGCTTGGGTTGCGGTGTTCCAAGATCAAGGTTGAGCTATAGGGCTAGGGTTTCACAATTCGTGAAATTCATAGCTATGGTTTTGCGATCAAGGTGGAGCACGCTGGAACACCCCCTTACTATAAAGGATGCCTCCGCCCGAGGTGATGAACCTCATTGGGAACGGATAAGGATCGTCGGTTCACAGCTAGTACAACCATCGATAACTCAAACATAATTTATTACAATTTCAAGATAAACAGTGATAGCATTTGAAAAGTTATGAGTACATCTGAAGTGATAATACTAGATGATATTCTAAGCAGCAAGCTTCCCTATCCAGCAGTGTCATGAACGTTCCCCGCCTTCATCGATAACATATGATTTTAAAATGGAAAAAGTCGACGCAGTTTTACAGAAAATGATCAGCATATGGCTGAGTATGCTAACACCCATAGCATGTAAACAGATTATGAGACATGTGAGGAATCACAAGTTCGCTAATAAATATCAGAAATATGCGAGAATAACATTCTTGTTGTTTTGATGTGTCAAACTTCGTGACGATTTCAAATTTTGTATTTCCAAACCCAAAGATGGGACCATAATAGAAAATCACAGTTAAAAGTACTTTGGATGATAGTATTTCTCTTTTCTCAATGATAAGATAATCGAGTTCAGGAGTTTATTTTACCAACTAGTTGATACGGGGCGTGACCATATCCAATCCACAACCGCTTTCTCATGATGTGCAAAAGTATAGCCGTAACCATAACTCAATCACAGGAGGTTCGCATCACAGCGCCTCATAACCACATAACAGTAATCAATCACAATATGTCAGAAATGTATCGTATCAGGGATATGGCACTATCCCACGCACAACAGCTTCCACATTACATTACATTTTCTTTCAAGATGTAAATCGGGTAAGGAGCTCCAACTAAAGTCGGTGTGGCAATTTTCATAATAATCGATGTACGAATGTGAGAGATATGCGTATTTGACCAATAAGTGAGCGGTGTGCTACTTTCGGATAATCGTGGCTCGTGAACTAGGTAATCACGACTTAATTTGGTAGTCGTGATTGGAACAAGACTTTCTCATTTCACAATTGAATTTTGATGTTCTTCTTTCAGATTCTTATTTTTGGATTATCATTCGTACGATACTTCAAAGTAGAATATTTCAAAAAAAAGTAAAGATTCAAATAAAGCATGTACGGTAGTATTTCACAAATAACACACGCATTACACGAAATGAAAGAAAGGCACGCGACGCTAGGCATATTAACTTACCATGATCCAAAGCACGTCTTAGATGTAGTTCTCACCTACAAAACCGTCACCTACAAATTGGAGATTCTAACACATAACAAACCCAAATACAATGCTAAAAGAATCATTCTTATTAATTTTAGACTAACCCGAGTTTTAAATTTTACAAAAATATCTTCTTATATTTGTTACACAATAGTTACCCCAACCAGTTTATGAAAAATATAATTATTAATTATAATTTAAACTAACTAAATAAAACTAAATTAATTAATGAAACTGAAATTACAAATTGCACTTAGAATCCCAAAGTTTTAGAAAAAGTCAACTGCCTCCCCCTAAGTTTCTGAAACTGCAAAATAACCTCCCAAAAACTTTCTAAAAATTGCAATTTAACCCCCCAACCAAGAATATTCAAACTAACCGATCAAAACATGAATTCAAGGTCCTAACACACGATTTTGATTACAAATAACGACTTAGGGAAAGATTTAGAGCATACCCAGCTAAAGAATCGCGAGAAACGGTGAGGAAACGGAGCGGGTCAAGGTCGTCCTCGATGTCGCTGGAGGTGGAGCTCTATGAGGCTTTCTCCGGATGTTCGTGGACCCGGTTGAGGCCTCCTCAAGCTTGGTCGGATGATAACTCCTTAATAAGAGTTATCTTATATACACTTTATATTGTTATTTGTGTGCGTTTCGGTGCAAAGTGCCGATATTTGAGCCAAAATAAGAAGAAAATGCACATTTGGATGTTTTTGAGCTTTAAAGTACAATTCGGGCGTTTCTTAATGGTTTTGGGTATGATTTTGATAATTTATCACATTTGATCTTCGCGGTAGTGTTTGTGTTGTTGTTTTACAGGAACTACGCATGCGGGAATCAAGTGGAGAGAATAAACGAGCTTCGGAATAGAAGAAAAATGCGGATTTGGCGCATTTTGGATGTTTTCGCCAAGCTTAGGCAATAATTGAGAAAAACGAGAAAATGGTCAGGAAACGGAGATTTCTCTACATGGGCGAATTCTACGTCGCAAAAGGAATCCAAAGGTGCAAAAATCTCATTCATCTTTAATTCATGATCAAAATCCGGGTTCTTATTTGCTTTTCAAAAAGCTTAGTTTCCTTTCCAGGATGTTTTAGAGAAAATTAAGGATGTTTTGAGGATTTTTTGCATTCTACAATGAATATGGAGGTGAGACCGGTGGCAATTGAAAGTAGACTCGAAGAGCTTTCTAACGGCGGGTCACGGAGCTAAAACGGAAGTCGAACGAGAAAGTTATGGCACGGAGAAAGTCGGAGAAGAAAAGCTGGAGATTTGGGCTAAGGAAGCAAGTCGCACGACTTGTTTACAGCAAGTCACACGACTTGTTGGACAAGAGCAGATTGCTGGAAATTAGACAACAAGTCGCACGACTTGTATACAGTAGATCGCACGACTTGTTGAAAAGGAGACAGAATGCTGAATTTCTCACAACAAGTCGCACGAATTGTTTACAGTAAGTCACACGACTTGTTGGATGCTGCAGAATTTTCTAAGTATGGACAACAAGTCGCACGACTTGTTATAACAAGTCGCACGACTTGTTATGACAAGTCACACGACTTGTTCGTAGGCAGCAGATTTTGGAAACACTTTGGGGCTATTTTGTAATTACTTGTAACTTGTTCTAAACATGTTGAGAACGTATTAGAGAGAGCTAGGGCTGGTTTTATCGTGATTCTAAGGTGGGAGAACGTGCTTGGAGCTTGGAGAACTTTCGTGGAGCTTTTGGATCATTCGTTTGGCTTCTCAAACTCTATTTCTACTCTAGTTTTTCTATTTTGATCATGTAACGTTGTATTGTGATTATGTTTTGGAGTAGCTAAACTCTTGTATCGGGATATCTCGTAGGAAACTAGGTTTTGATCACTATGTTTGGTTATTTATGGATTTGCTCTCATGCAATTAAGCTTAATTGATGAATTTTTATATAGTTATGTGTATTTTATGTTTTTCATCTATTTTTTCTATTGGTAGACGTATTAATAGAATTGTGCTAGGTCGTAAACGATGGAGATATCTACGTTTGTTGCCCGAAAAATTGAAATACACACTAGCTGTATCTAGGGTTGAGAAATCTTGCTAGTTAGCTAAGAACAAAGAGTAGACTAACGATTTTAATGCACACTTGAACTTGATTAGACTAGAGACATCGGCTATGATAGTTTAAGTGTAGAAATTGGTTGAGAAATCTTCAACGTATGAGTGCTCGTTTAACTAGACAAAGAATCATCGTGTTAGCAAAACGTAAATCCAACATAGTGTGAAATTCCTAGTGATCCGTAGAGATATCCTGAATTTGTCATCTTACTGAGAAACACATACAAATCAATCTCAATTAATCGTGAATTAATTCATCGAATTAAGTGGGATTCTCGTCTTTTGTTTTTCGTAGGAATTAGAAAACAAACAACTGCGCTTGACCCGCATAAGGATTGAAATTATTAACTAATTTAGATAGAAGTCTCTTGGGTTCGACAACCCGGATTTCCGGAATATTATCGCTACACTGACAACTGTGCACATGCAGTTGGAGCGTGTCACCGGACCTCCAGGAATTGAACGGACCAGTTTCAGAGGATGGGTGGCTTTGGCTGAGCTCCAGCGAACTTCTCGCCGGAATCCATGGTGGTGGTGGCGGCGACTTGGCTTCTCTGGTCCGTTGTTGCTGCTACTGTTTTCTTCTTCTTCTTCTTCCTCTTCTTCTGGTCGCGCAGATAAAGGGAGAGAGAGATAGCAGTGGAGAGGGGAGAAGAGGTGGTGGCTCGGTGGTGGGTCTTCTCCGGCGGTGGCAGCTGCCATTGATGCCGCTGCTGCTGCTGGGTTTCTTCGCCGCACAGAACAGAGAGAAGAGAGAGAGGGGGACAGAGAGAGATGGAGGTGGTGATAGCGTTGGGGGTGGCGTTGGTCTCGGGGGTGGTGGTTGTGGTGTGTTGCCGAAGAAGAGAAGGAGAAGTAGACGAAATAGAGGAAGGGGAGGAGAGAGAGAGAGAGAAGTGACGAGGAGAGATAGAATAAAAAAATCATTGGGGAGCACAAAATGCTCAGCCCGTTGGGGAAAGGGAAGAAAAAAAATCGTTTTTGTTTTATTTCATTATTTTATCCTTACTATTTTCCTACTAGGCTATCTAGCTTTTGTCAAATACAACTACCACCCACTTATTAACTAGCTAATATATACTAAAAATACAATTGTCTCCTCACTAGCCAAATATTTCGAAAATAAATATGTAAACTATATGTAAAAGACGTCAATTATACTTAGGAAAAAAGACGGGGTGTTACACACGCATTCGAGGGTTACGGATCTGGAAAAGGAACTGTAAAGAAGATGAGCGGGGGAATGACCAAGATCGACAAGTTCACGGGGGGAAACAACTTCAGCTTATGGCAGCTCAAGGTACATACTTTGTTGAAGCAGCAAGGCCTGTGATTGCCATTGGCGGAAGATAAAGATGGGGCTTCTACTGTAACACCCCTCGTTCCCGAGCTTTCCGTTCCGGACCGGAGAGCCTAGGAGGGTGCTACTCAAAAATGAAGCGGCGGAAATCAAGAACAACAAATCCGATATTTATATATTACAACTCTTAATTTATCTGCAATACTGTTACACAAGATAAAATTATACTAAGAATGCGCCTTATTAAAGTGATATCAAGTTCTAGATGAGTCTCGAATCCCACTACTCCATAATCCCAACTCTTAGACATGCGGGGGAAAGGAAAAAGACCGCAGTTTTTCCAAAGTCAGCAAGAAATGCTGAATAGGTAAACACCTCAACATGTAAACAGGGAAGAGGTGTGCTTTTCTTTAGAGAACACGAATAATTACAAGGAATCAGATACAGTAGTGCAAATTACCAAGTATGAGAAGATATAACTTTTCCAATGATCTCAAAGTATTACCGTTTATGATTCCAATTAGGGAAAATCCCATAATACTGCCCCAATTAGGGGAAAATCTCAAGTATAGAATTTCTTTCCATTTTCTCATGAAAATCCATGTTTATTAATTAGTTTTAGTGGGGAACGAACCAATCCATCACAATATTTACATCACATTATCTCATAAGTAACCAACCATATCCCATGCATCCAAGACCTTAAGTGTCGGCACCCCCCTAAGACTTGTTTCGGCCAGATAGGTGAGTACATGGAGCATCTCGGGGCTAATTGCAACCGAGCAAAATATCACAATAGGTCGGGTGGACGTGCCATCCCAAATATCCGAATAAGGTTCCGCCGCCCAACTGTTTCCACTTTACGTTATTACGCATTATTAATTTCAAGTGATAGTTTCCAAAAGAATCATTTAGACAAGTATTTGAAATCTCAAGTCGAGCACGTATATCACAAGTCACATTTTGAGACATAAAATCGTAAAAATATTTGGACACGAAAGGAGGACGGCACACTAGGTTAGGCACGTGTACTTACTTCGAGTAGCCAACCAAACAGCACGATAACGCTTCTGCGGAATACGTAGCCCGTTTCTATGAACTCGTCACCTACAATTTATATCCCCTAAATCAATTACAAGTTCAATTGTGCAAGTATGGTATGCAAAATGCTAAGAGTCTCATTTGATATTACCCCCATTACACCATTAATTACTAGCGTGCAACATTATTATATATTTTTTGCTAAAATAATTATTTTCCCTCATAATATATTCAAAAATATATAAAACTAATTCGTAAAAATTATTGAGTAGGAAATTGCATATTGAATTTATACACTCTCTTATTTAGGAAATTATAATTTATTAAACAATCCATTTATTTGTAAGTGACAAAGCAAAGCTATTTTAATTATAGCTATTAGTTTATTAGAAAATATATATACTATTAAAGAATTAAATTTTTAAGTGAAATTCACAAAATGTTTATTCAAATAAAACAAGTGTTTAGCCACACATAATTATAACTTTATTTTGGAGAAATAGTTTCTACCATCTACAAATAATAATAAAGTTTTTATATATTTATAAATAGAGGAGTTTACTTAAAAGTTATTTTCCTATTTAACTTTCCAACTTATTTTATATTATCAATATTAAGCAAATAACATATTTTACTCAAAACACTAATTTATAAGTACTTGAAATATTTATTTAACATGTTATATTTTTATCTTGCCTACTTTTAGGAGAAACTATAATATTTATATTAAATAAATCATATATAATTTTTAATAGCCAAAATTACTTTTACGTGATTAAAACAATAACTAGAAATGTTAGGAATTAATTCTAATACAAAAGTTGTATTTTTTATTTTATATTTATATGAAGTTTGTATAAACAACAACCATATCCCCCAAGTTCTCATAAATGACATATAATCACCTGCCACTAATATTAACAGTTTTCACATGTGACAGTTCATACCCTTCAAGTTTCAGAAAGTACAAATACCACCCCAACATGAACAAAAGCATAAATTTCTCAACCCAACAACCCGATTTGATCTAGAGCTTACAAAATCGTATTTTGATGATCAAAAGTGACTCAGAGGGTGATTTAGGAGTTACCCAAGCGAAAAATCGCGAAAAAACGGTCGAGATGTGGGTCCAATTGAGTTCGCCGTCGATGGTGGCCGGCGGTGATGGTCAAATCAGATGATTCATGCGTCCTCTGATTCGATTGGCGCCGGCTATAGCTTCCTCGGGCCTCAGGGAGTCGTAGGAATTTATTTGAGGGGGTGGGTAGCGTCGGATGGCTCGGTCGATCTTTCGCCGGCGTTAATGGCCGCCGTCGGCCGCCGGTGGTTCTGGGTCTTCTTTGCAGTGGGTTTTTTGCTGCTGTTCATGCCTCTAATCTGGTCGAAACAGAGAGGGTAAGAAGTCTTGGGGGTCAAATAAGGGAGAGAGAGAGAGAGAGAGGGGGGGGAGAGAGAGAGATAGAGATCAGTGGGGTGGTGGTGCCGGCGTTGTTCGTCGGAGACGACAGCGGCTTCACCGTCGCCGCCGCTGCTACTGCTTTTCGTCAGGCAGAACTGAGAGGGGAGAGAGAGAGAGACAGAGAGATGGTGGAGTAGGTGGTGACTGTAATGGTGGTGGCGTTGAGGGTGGTGGTTTTTCCGGTGGTGATGCTGCCGAAGGTGATGGCGGTGGTGGGTTTCTCTCGGCCAGAACAAAGGAGAGAGAGAGAGACAGAGGGAGATGGGGGAGGAGGTGGTGGCGTCGGGGTGATGGTGTTGGTTGGATGTGGTGTGTTCCCGAAGAAGAAGGAGAAGAAATATAAGGAGGGAAGTGAGAGAGAGGGTCACGTAAGAAGGAGGGAGAAGAAATTTGAGTCCCCCAACATTTTCTGTGCAAGTTGTCGGAGAATGGGAAGTCTTTGATTTTTTTTATTTTTTTTAATTATGCTATAATGTGTTAGGAGCACCAATTAGGTAGAGAAATGTAGCGTGTCGGGCACACCATTACGCTAGGTATTTTATCACTTAGTATAAAATAATAAATTGCTAAAAACAATTTCTCAAAAACAATATTGTTTTCTAGGAATATACAATTAAGCGTCTCTACTATAATTTGAACCCGAGAATTACCCAATCTCTTACTCGAAAATAAAATCAAATTTCTTGTCTCAATGACCAATTTACCCTTCGTATAAAAACGGGGTATAAAATCTACAACCACCACCGCTGAGTTTGAGTCTCAGCAAGAGGGGACGTGGCACAGGGCTGTGTATGGGGGTTCAGACAGTCAGAGTTCCGGCGCGATGATGGCGGCCAAGGGAAGCCACGGTGACGTCTGTTCAAACGGTGGAGAAAAGATACACCGGTGGACGAAGGATGAACTCATGATATGCAGGTTTGGCTGGAGGTGGAGGGTAATTCGGAGTATGGTCTGGTTCTCTAGGCCCCGTTGAGGGGCAAGGGGGAATTTGTGCTCTTGACGAGGAGGCGGAGGATGGAATAAGGGAGTCTCTGACGAGAGACAAAGGAACGTGAAGGGGACACGTGCTGGGGGGTTTCGTTGTAGGGACTCGGTGGGAGTCGGAACAACAAAAAAACTTGTTGTAGGAACTCGGTGGGAGTTGGAACAACAAGAAACGGGATTAGATTGCAGGAACTCGGCCTAGTTGGAGCATCGATAGGGTTCTATTGCAGGACCTAGACGGGGGTTGGAGCATCGCTGGGGGAACTCGTTGCAGGATCTTGGAGAAGATGGAGAAACTTGTGATATTGGGGCTATTGGAGAGAAGCCGCTAATTCAAGCGCAAGCGGAAGAGGGAATTCAAGACAAGGTGGAGATTTGTTGGGAATATGCCTTGAATAGGCTCAAGAAGCTTGGCGAGGAGTTAGGCGACGAAGAGGGGCAAGGAAACAAGGCCAAACGGGGGATCAAGACGAAGAGAAGAAAGACAATGGAAAAAAGGTGACACAACCTAATCAAAGATCGCACGACCTAATCAAAGGTCGAACGACCTGGTCTAGTAGGTTGCACGACCTGGACCCCTAGGTCGCACGACCTAGTCTGCTCCTGACATTTTTTTAAAATTGTTTCCTTACGTGGTTTTGGTCCGTTACGTTTCTTTGGGACCAAGCAAACCTATTAGGTCTACATAACGTGTATAGGCATAGGCTAAGGTTGTGTGGTTGTCACTATGGACTTTGGCCATCGTGTGGGTTGTATTCGTGGTGTTTCTCTCTAATAAACAAGGGTTTTCGGGTCGTGGAGGTAGCTAGCTCATCTAGTGAACCACGTTATATCGGGTGTGTTCTTGTGTTATTGTTTCGTCTATTATCATCGTTCTCTAAGCTCTGCCCAGATCATAACAAACGGAAAACAGACTTTCCAAACAACAAATTGAGCAGAAAAGCTACATTCCCTTGTTTGTCCCTGAAGGGAAGACGGGAACACCTATCCGAGTTCTATGTATTCCCAAACTCTATGTGGTCCCAAACTCTCAATCTACCATCCCTATCCAAACTTTCTGAACAACCCACATCTTTTGAATTTAGCAGCATTTGCAATCCTCTCACACTCTCGTCTCTCTCTCCTAAAAATCTCATCAGAATGCATTGGGAGTGCAGACATACACCTGGAGTAAGGATCCAAAGCACCAAGGTAAGTTTGTGCAGTTCAATTGTTGCTTGAACACATGGATCTTTCAAATTATTGAGATTTTTGGGCTGTCGTTGATAGAAATCCCGACCATCTTCATGTAGAATTTTATTACAACTGATTTTCATTGTTCTGATAGGGAATATTGATATGTGGAAATATTAAATTTCACATCTTACTATAGTCTACTTAAGCGCTTCGGAAATAAAAACATAACTTCTCAATGTTGTAGGGAACAATGATCAAGTCTGATGTCTTTCTAAATTTTAATTCCTTGATGCAATTTTGAAATGTATAGGAAAGTTTCCTCTTAATGTAATCACTTCAACGACGTTCAGATTTTGCAAGTCAACCTTATACCACCGTGTCAAGAGAAAAATTAAAGTTATAACTCCTTACACTCATAAAATCTGTGACATGTACCTTAATCTTGTGTCCTAGACCCTTTGAAATATGTGGAGATCATTGAGGCTTTAATGTAGTGTGATTATATTTAGGTATCCGATTCGAGCATAAATGCGAATGAACTCTAGTTGTTTCTAGCGTAGGCTCCACAATTTTCTTCTTGCTATGCGAATTGTGTGAATCAGGTGACTCTACTAACATGAAATCATCAAGAGCTTCATGATTAACCAATGTCAATCTCTATGTTTCAACTTGTGAACGTGATTGCATACCTAAGTCGTGGCACTCCCTGTTCTTCGTCTTCCGGGCTTCTTCCTAGATGTTGGGATTCATCGTTAAGGTGTGTAGCCTACTTTTGCTTTCAATTTTATCCTTTTACACACTTCAATTGGTTACTTTCATTATTCATGGCCCAGTTTACTTTAACCAAGCTGGTAATTTTTATAGGCAACATTGGGAAATTCTACTAAATAGCATGATGTTAAAAAAGTTGTGGAAGAGTCTTTTGACTTCCCCCGCTCTCTCTAGAATACCTCATATGCTATCCTCCAACCCTTTAAGTCACTAGAAAATCCTCCCCATGAAATGAGATGGAGATGGAGCCAACTTTACATCCCATCAACCATCACCTATTTTCTCTGCCTATACTCAGCCCTCTCCTCTCCTCTGGCTCTTCTCATTTCCATTCTTAGTTGGTTTGCATTTACTTCACTCACCAAAATCCCGCTCGCAACCATAACTCCTCCTCCCCCCTCCCAACAACCAACCACCCCACTGTTCACTCGCCTTGATGCATCCATAATGGAGTTTGCGGCGCAACAAAACCTGACCTACAAACCTCCATACCAACCCCCTTCTCCATCAACCCTTATTGGTACATAAATCACTCATGACCCCTCTAAGGACATAGA
Organism: Linanthus parryae; assembly: GCA_023055425.1. Taxonomy (NCBI): domain Eukaryota; kingdom Viridiplantae; phylum Streptophyta; class Magnoliopsida; order Ericales; family Polemoniaceae; genus Linanthus; species Linanthus parryae. The sequence continues at coordinate 134,698,690 of JALGPY010000001.1, forward strand.
CCTCAACCGAGCAAACTGGAATCTCTCCCTCATCGGCTACTTCGGGGACTACCGAAAGTTCACAAAAGAGGAAGTACAACGAGAAATCAATAGAGAATGAAATTGGAAGGTTTGTCACCGTCACTTGGGTGTCAAAAAGGGTTTTTGCTCTCGTTATCGAGTCGATTGAAGACAGAAACAACATCCTTTTTGCCAACCCGTGGAACATCCAAGGCGCTCTTTTTGTCCTCCGACCATGGATTCTGGAATTTCGCCCTCCGCAACTACAACTTTAACCGAGCTTACCTTTGGGTCTAAATTATTGGCGTACCTCTATTCGACATTACGATCGGGAATGCAACCAAGCTTGCAAACGTCGTTGGAATCATCGATACTATCGACATCTCCAACCCTGATTACATGAGAATCAAAGTTGAAGTCTCCATGGAATAACCACTCATTGTAGGAGCTTATCTGTGCCTTGACAACAACACATGGGTGTGGATTCAATTTAGCTTTGAAAAACTCTTCAAATGTTGCTACCGTTGCGGCCGCATCGACCACATGGACAATGGTTGCCCCTCTCCCTGTTTTACGGGATGAACGGTGGAAGAGAGATAAGAGAGAGAGAGAGGCGGTTAGGGTTACAAATGAGCGGGCTTCATAGGAAAAGAAATTTATAGTTGCGTAATATCTCTTCAATGCCAGGGGAATTATTGTATTTCCCTTGGCATTATATAGTCTATCAGTTACAAGGGCACAAAGTGGAATTTTTCAAATGTTGGGGGCCCTTACTTTAATTTTATGAAAATATATGGGTAATTATATTATTTTACCCTTGTGTGTTTGGTTGTTCTTTTTTACAATATGTTGGTTTATTTTATTTTGTTGTTCGGTTACTGCTATTCTCCGCGCTATATAAAGGTCTTTCTATCATGAAAAATCTTCACCATTTTCTACTATTGCACAAACGACACTTCAATGTTTAAGTTGAGAGAAATTGTTAATATGTTTCCAATTTGTTCTTTTTTTTTAGTCTTGTTAGTCACGCTCGTTTAATTTTAAATTGTAGGCATAACTGATGGAGAACAACTGTGAGTCAGCCAGACCCTCTCATAACGCATGGATGAAGGGTCATACTGTTCGGGAATGATGGGGACGAGAGGAATGACAACTATTCATCGAAGTTTTGCTTCTCGAGAAAGGTGTGTGATATGATGTTTGCGACTATGGCGTACCATCATATTAGTGAAACTTGCTTCACACGCACATGATGCAATCTCACTAAGATGGTCTTCAGAACCGCTAGGTTATATCGATGTGTGAATTAAAATCTTGGGTGTGTTCGTTTAGAGCCCTTGAAGTGAATGCTGAATAGGATACGCAGCCCGACATATTAGAGAGGTGTTCCTTAATCATTGACGAGAATGAAGACATCATGTGTGACCACTTCGATCTTCTGTATTATGACAGTGCACCGCATGATCTGTGACGTGTGATGATGCAATTCCCGAAGAGAATGAATTCGCCAATCCCAAGGACAACGGGAATTAGTAGATTTTGTGTTTATGAACCAAATGTTTTATGAATATTTTGTGTTGTCTTATTATGTATTGTACTTTGTATCATAGTGTTATATTTCATTTTTTATTGTTAATGTGCAATCAATCGATCATATTTGTTTTTTTTACGAAATATCTCGCAATTTATTGATATTATATGAGTTCTTGTCTTAATTGTGAGTGTCGGTAATCTTTTTGAAGTATTAGTTTTTTATTTTTGGTGAATCTCAATGTATTAAAGCATACATATAGTAATCGAGGTTTACAATGGGCATGACCCAGGTAAACCTAAATGGCGTATAGCCAACCAAAAGTCTAGTAGACTGATAGTAAACCAACCAAGCTTTACTTTTACATGTACTGATATTACATTTTAGTTATGTAAAGTAAGCAAGAAACAAGTAGGCTCAGATGGAAATTTAACAACACTGTCCATAGATGAAACACCATATAACCAAATTCATTATTAAAGCTAGCTCAAAGTGGTACAAATGACAATGACAACAGCTAGTGAGGGTGACCTACAAAATAAAATAAATTATAAAATATACCCACTAGCTGGCCAATCAAAAATTTTGTACGGTAGTGGGTTGTTCCACATCGCAAGATCTCATCCATCCGATCCAACTACCTTCTCTCCCAACATATCCACACTCCACTTTTACATGTACTGATATTACATTTTAGTTGTGTAAAGTAAGCAAGAAACAAGTAGGCTCAGATGGAAATTTAACAACACTGCCCATAGATGAAACACCATGTAACCAAAGTCATTATTAAAGCTAGCTCAAAGTGGTACAAATGACAATGACAACAGCAAGTGAGGGTGACCAACAAAATAAAATAAATTATAAAATATACCCACTAGCTGGCCAATCACAAATTTTGTACGGTAGTGGGTTGTTCCACATTGCAAGATCTCATCCATCCGATCCAACTACATTCTCTCCCAACATATCCACACTCCACTTTTACATGTACTGATATTACATTTTAGTTGTGTAAAGTAAGCAAGAAACAAGTAGGCTCAGATGGAAATTTAACAACACTGCCCATAGATGAAACACCATGTAACCAAAGTCATTATTAAAGCTAGCTCAAAGTGGTACAAATGACAATGACAACAGCTAGTGAGGGTGACCTACAAAATAAAATAAATTATAAAATATACCCACTAGCTGGCCAATCACAAATTTTGTACGGTAGTGGGTTGTTCCACATCGCAAGATCTCATCCATCCGATCCAACTACCTTCTCTCCCAACATATCCACACTCCACTTTTACATGTACTGATATTACATTTTAGTTTTGTAAAGTAAGCAAGAAACAAGTAGGCTCAGATGGAAATTTAACAACACTGCCCATAGATGAAACACCATGTAACCAAACTCATTATTAAAGCTAGCTCAAAGTGGTACAAATGACAATGACAACAGCAAGTGAGGGTGACCTACAAAATAAAATAAATTATAAAATATACCCACTAGCTGGCCAATCACAAATTTTGTACGGTAGTGGGTTGTTCCACATTGCAAGATCTCATCCATCCGATCCAACTACATTCTCTCCCAACATATCCACACTCCACTTTTACATGTACTGATATTACATTTTAGTTGTGTAAAGTAAGCAAGAAACAAGTAGGCTCAGATGGAAATTTAACAACACTGCCCATAGATGAAACACCATGTAACCAAAGTCATTATTAAAGCTAGCTCAAAGTGGTACAAATGACAATGGCAACAGCTAGTGAGGGTGACCTACAAAATAAAATAAATTATAAAATATACCCACTAGCTGGCCAATCACAAATTTTGTACGGTAGTGGGTTGTTCCACATTGCAAGATCCCATCCATCCGATCCAACTACCTTCTTTCCCAACATATCCACACTCCACTTTTACATGTACTGATATTACATTTTAGTTGTGTAAAGTAAGCAAGAAACAAGTAGGCTCAGATGGAAATTTAACAACACTGCCCATAGATGAAACACCATGTAACCAAAGTCATTATTAAAGCTAGCTCAAAGTGGTACAAATGACAATGACAACAGCTAGTGAGGGTGACCTACAAAATAAAATAAATTATAAAATATTCCCACTACCTGGCCAATCACAAATTTTGTACGGTAGTGGGTTGTTCCACATCGCAAGATCTCATCTCACCGATCCAACTACCTTCTCTCCCAACATATCCACACTCCACTAAGTTACCTACAAGTCTGACATAAGTAAGCGCATATGCATAACACGTGATAGTGAGGGACCTTTAGGTCAAATTAACATTAAAATATTCCCTCACAAATTGTCACCCATACTCGGTAGCTCCTAGCTAGGATCTCATCCAAACAATCATGGTCGTTCATTCCAACAACCAACAAGAAATCGTACGCACAGAGCTGGAGAGCCACCTCCTGACCTAACCGGAGCTGAAATACTTGCTGAATCTTGAGCTGTTTTGTTAATACGATAAAATTGTTGACGTTATTTTATAAGTTATAATATATAATTTTAATATTTAGTAGAAAGTTTCTTCATTGATTTTTCTTAAGAAAAACTTTATTTAATTTTACTCAATAACTCTACACGTTTTATTTCTTTATATATGATACGTGCACCAAATACTTCCCACGTATTTTCTTTTTCATACAGTTGTACACCCAACACACAATAGTCTATCTCTGTCCTTCTTTCGCTCCCATTATAATAGACCACCTCTATTTCCCCCATGATCACCATCACCATCTCCAACAACACCCCCATTTAATCATCCAGGCAAAACCATATAATGACGTCAATTTTCTTCTTCTTTTCCATAACCTACAAACGAAACGAACCACAACACCACCGTCATTAACTTCACCAACACCACTAGTAACCAGTCGTCATCACCGTCATCTTGTCAATCGAGCACATCCACTACAGCTGCAGCGCACGTTTGTTGTCTCTCGTTTTCAACGTGATCCAGCCGGTGTTATGTTTTCACGTGGGTATTACAGGTGGTATTAGAGCGTCTGGCTCACATAGAAAACGACAGACAAAAAACGTGCTCCGGGGCTGTCGTGGTTGTGCCGAGTTGACAAGACGGCGGTTATGATGACCGGTCACTGGTGGTGTTGGTGAAGTTAATGGCGGTGGTGTTGTGGTTCATTTCGTTTGCAGGTTATGGAAATGAAAAATAAAAGGGACGACATTTATATGTTTTTGCCCGCATAATTGTATGGGGTGTTGGAGATGGTGATAGTGATCATGGGGGAAATGGAGGGATGGGTCTCTTATAATGGGGGTGAAAGAAAGACAGAGATAGACTATTGTGTGTTGGGTGTACAATTGTACGGGAAAAAGAAAATACGTGGGAAGTATTTGGTGCATGTATCATATGTAGAGAAATAAAACGTGTAGAGTTACTGAGTAAAAATAAATAGAGTTTTTCTTAAGAAAAATCAATGAAGAAACTTTCTACTAAATATTAGAATTACATATTATAACTTATAAGATAACGTCAACAACTTGAGCGTATTAACGACACTTTTTTTTGTGATACTTGCAAAATTCTTGAGTCGTTTTGTTGATAAGATAGAGTTGTTGATGTTATTTTTTAAGTTATAATATGTAATTTTAATATTTAGTAGAAAGTTCTTCATTGATTTTTCTTAAGAAAAATACTATTTATTTTTACTCAATAACTCTACATGTTGTATTTCTCTACCGTATGATACGTGCACCCAATACTTTCCATGTATTTTCTCTTCCTCATACAATTGTACGCCCAACACACAATAGTCTACTTTGTCCTTCTTTCACTCCCATTATAACAGACCCCTCCCTCTATTTCCCCCTTGATCACCATCACCATCTCCAACAACACCCCCATATAATCATGCGGGTAAAACAATGTAAATGTCATCCCTTTCTTCTCATTTTCCATAACCTGCAAACGAAACCAACCACAACGCCACCTCCATTAACTCCACCAACAATATCTTGTCAACTGAGCACAACCACGACAGCCGCAGAGCACGTTTGTTATCTATCGTTCTCTCGGCACACAGATCACAGATTCGACTAGACAATACGCAGGTCACCCAAACTGGTTGAACCTAAGGGGATGATCCGAATAAACTTGTTACCAAGAAGGAGGGATACCGATCGTTGTTCCGACAAGTTTCGCCATTAATTCTGGTCATAAGACTCCATGTAGATCTGTAGGAGAATAGAGTCTATAAATCATACTGAAACAAAACCTTCAATTAACCTCTGGAGAAATTACTCAGTTGTGCTTCTAAACACCCACTCGGCCACCCATTGGTCTAGCCTTGACAAGATGAACCAACAGTGTAATATGATGTAGAGACAACTTTATGGCCAGGAAGCTGCAGGGTTATCCCTCTATTGGCCGACGGGCTACTGGGAGAAAGGCCACAGGTGTCGGAAACACTGATTCTCGAGCGGAGGCTTATCACGGGTAAACTCCAGAAACCACAGAAGCACTCCGACAGGGGTGTAAAAAGGCAGCATATCTATGGCGGGCACAATACATCTGTGATAAACGTGAAAAAACCCTACACCCAACAAAAAGAACATGCCATTCGCCACAAATGCCAAGAAAGTGATTTGGTGAAAAGAATATACCAAACCCAAATGAAAACCAGAAACCTAAAAGATCATTGGTGAAAGAAGAAAAACAAATGTAAAACTCAACAGGATCTAACAAAGAATTAAAAGAGCCCCCTCTCCCTCCTACAAAGATATATTTAAAGAACACAGAGAGGGAGGAAAGCAAACCAAATCAAATAATGAAATTTAGAGAGAGGTCAGAGGATTTTCTCTCTCTCTCTCTCTCTAGAGTCTTTTTTTTGAAGTGTTAGTTCACCATTTAACTACAATTTAAATTTTTTTACAGCGAAAATTGAATTTATTTAAACAAAACATTGTCAATATATATAATTTTAAACGTCTTACACCATTAAGCTTGTGTCATTTTCAGACAAAATTGAATATAGTTTTGTCTATACAATTGTACAAAAAGTAAACACATTTTTTTTGCCAAGACTAGATTCGGGAGTCAAATAATTGCTGAATATGATAAAGGCCACTATGAGTTTACTGCCAGTTCACACGCATGGTCTCTGCAAAAGAAAAATATGTTAGATGGAAAACAGAAATAAATCTCGTGTATTCTATATTAAATTATTGTAGCACCCGATCATCGGATATGTAGAGAGTGTGAATAATAGAAACTCTGCAGAATAATACTCCGTATTACAAGATTTGATTATCTAAAAAAGAAATTAGTGATATTGGTATTACTAATAATAATTCATATTTTATTAATAACATTAATAGTAAATGTGAAGATAATAGTAGTTTTACTTGTAATATTAATAACAAGATACTACTATTACTACTACTATTAATAATAATGATAAATATTATCACTTAAAATAATAATAATAATTTAAATAATTCGAATTTCATTACAGACACTATTGATAAATTTGAAAATAATACAAATATTAACTTGTGACGAATGGTGCAACAATCAATCACGAAGCCCAATAAATCTTTGTCGTGGCCAGTACGAGGAAGATTGCTTGTCGCCTGATAATGCTTCAGAAGGTGTAACTTCGGCTTAATATCATCTAAGTTGTCTCATCGACTAGCGTGTGGTGCAGAATGTGCCATCATAGTCGGCGATATCAGTACCCCTGATGTTATTCAAGAGATTGTGTTGTCATGCGAATTATATACAATCACCCATCATCTGATAAACACGAGACATGTGTAATATATGTGGTGCTCACTATAATTGCATTCCCTCTCACCACAATTATAGGTTGTTCTTCACCGTCGAACAGTCTCCAGTCCAAGGTGACATTGGAGATCCTCACTAACATAGGATACGTAAGAGGCGGCAGTTCGAACAAGGGGTGACATTCCAAGAATACTAAATGATCTTGCAAAAAACACTTAAATTTATTGTTGAGGTTTAGCAACCTCCAGGTTGTAGTTGGCCGGAAAGAAAGCTTGTCGTATATCTCAGCATTGTTCTCATAGTGAATTGGTTGAGCAATGTAGGTGATGTAATACAACATGCGATTAGACAAACATTTATCGTCTTCAATTAAAAGTCCCGCGTAAGTGATAAGTTGTCATGCCTTCTCTAACAATTGTTTGATAGCGAGACGATTATATTGACGGATAAGGGAAATGGAGACAGAATGAATTTGCGAAGAAAAACAAGTGAGAATGCGATACAAGCAGAATGAAGAGTTATAAATATTGGTGATATAAGCATAATGAATATGTAACAAGTTAAAATAAGAAAATAATCAAAAACTCCGCATGTTCTTTGTAGAATTCTCAAACAAATATTGTAATCATGTAACAAGCAAAAAAGCACCATAAAGTAAACAATTGTATCAAAAAAAACAAATATTACAATCATCCCTCAGTGCCGCTTTTCCGATGTGTTCTTGAAACCAGTAAAATTACAACACAAGTGAACTTTGAGAGAGAAAAAAATGAAAAACAGAATAACCGGGCACTGTCTAGTCAATCTCGGGCATCGAACCGTCATCTACAACCACCACCAATAGGGCACATTCACCCACCACCCGGCCACACCCACCCAACAAACCCTGCCACCAGACTAACCTACCGGTGACTGGCTCATCTCCAACTTTATAAAAAGTTCAGGTTCGGTTGAGGGCAACTGTACCAAATAATCCAAACAGCCCCATCAACCAGTAAATTGTTCATGAGATTAAATATTTATTTAACTTTTTAATAAAAACATAATTCAGCATAATTGAAAAGCAACACAAACATGCTATACAAATGAAATATATTAAATTTAACGTCAAATATAAAAAATAATCTTATTTTCATAAAGGCATTTTTTTAATTACCAGCAAAAGTTGTAGTTTTTGTATAATTAAAATTGTAATATATATTTTTTCATGCAGTTAAGGGTGCATAATATTATTATTTGTGATTAAAACACAATAAGGGCATAATTTTCTTCATCTAAGAAAGATGATAGTCGGTGGATATTCTGTCCCCCTAAAAGTGTTGAATTGTCGAAGTTCAATAGAGAGAGGAATGGACAAAAAGTAATCTAAGATACGGTGACTGATATGATTTTTGCAGCCTCTTCTATAATGGTCTCGCCTATTTCCTTGGTCTTCCATGACTTCTGCCTCGTCACGACAATACCTCCTTTGTAGAGCACTGTCGAAAGAGTCCCCCCCCCCCCCCCAAAAAAAAACTCACGTATCTTCTTCCGCATCTTGTGTGTCTTATGTCATCTCATTTCAAATAATATAGATATAGGGTAGAATTTTTTAAGATCAACAACTAGCTTCCCGTAAGTTGCGGAAATTGCACATCAGGCCCCCTTCTTCACGCTGCTTCCCGACGGGTTATACCACAATATTTAAATTATCATACCACGGTGAATAATGCATAGACTAAATTGATAATTGAAAATCTTGCATACCGTAGTAACTAAATTTGCTTACTGCAGTACAAACTGCTGCGTACTATGGCTCTTCACCTGGTCACGTGTCGTACCGCGATATCGCTGACTAGATACGTCAGCATCAGCTAATGATAGTCTTTTCTTCCTTCCTTCCTTCCTTCCTTCCTTCTTCTTCTTCTTCTTCTTCTTGGTCTCTTCACCGTTCTTGTTCTCATTTTTTTTTCATTATTTATCTTTACGCTTGAGTCTTGTGAACCATCTTTCGTTCCTCGATTTGTGCCTCTAATCATGTTACCTAAATTAACTCAACACACCCGTGCTTAAATCCAGTATGACAAGAAATGCACAAAATCATGCGTAGAAAGACGAAAACCAGCGCTGAAACACCGCCAAATTATATGGGATGCCTTCGCCCGAGGTGATGAACCTCATTGGGAACGGATAAGGATCATCGATTCACAGTTAGAACAACAGTCGATAAATATAAACTTAACTGAATACAAATTCAAGATAACCAGTGACAACGTTTGAAAATCTAGAAGTACATTATTCAGTGAAATGTAATGAGATACTATGTGATCGATGTTCTAAGCATCAAGCCTCCCTATCCAGCAGTGTCGTGATCGTCCTCCACCTTGAATGATAATCTGGGATTTTAACATGGCAAAAGCCGACGCAGTTTTGAAGAAAATGATCAGCAAACGGCTGAGTAAGCTAACACTCATAGCAAGTAAACAGATTATGAGGAATATGGCAGGAATAAAGAGTTCGATGCTAAAGTAATAAATATCAGATATATGTTGGAATAACATTTGTGTTGTTTGCTTAGACAAATTCCATGAAGATTTGAAATTTCTTATTTCCGATCCAAAGTCGTGGACCATCTTCGAGAATCACAGTCAAATAGTGCTTTGCAATATTTTCACAACTCATTACTTCATATCTCAAAGGAGATAGCATTCTCTTTTCTCAATGATAAGATATCGAATCCAGAAATTTATTTTCGTAAATGGTTGACGGTGAGTGACAATATCCAATCCACAACCACTTTCTCATAATGTGCAAAAGCACAGCCATAACCATAACACAATCGCGAGGAGGTTAGCATCACAGCGCCTCATAACCACATAGCAATAACCAATCACAATCTGTCTGAAACATATCGTATCAAGGATATGGTACAAACCCACGCACAACAACTTCTATTTTACATCATTAAAAATTTTTCTTCCAAGATTGAAAATCGACTAAGAAGCTCCAACTAAAGCCGGTGTGGCAGTTTTCCATAATATTTGATATATGAGAAATATTTGTATTTGAGCAATATGTGAGCAATGTGCTACTTTTGATAACTGTGGCCCGTGAACTAGGTAATCAGGGCCTAATATGGTAGTCGTGTTTGAACGGTACTCTCTCATTTCACAATAGAATTTGAATGATCTTTGTAGTGGGGTCTTTCAGATTCTTATTTTGGATTATCATTTTTATTGCAATACTTTCAAAATAGGAAGCAAGCAAATAATTCAAACTAAAGCATGTATGATAGTATTTGACAAATAACAAACGCGATACACGAAAGAAAGAAAGAAAGGCACGCAACGTTAGACATATTAACTTACCTTAAATCCAAAAGCACATCCTAGATGTAGTTCTCACTTTCGAAACTGGCACCTACAAATCGGAGCTTCTAACTCATCACAGACCCAAATATAATGCTATACGTCATAACAAGATTCCTACTAATAATTTTAGGCTAACCCGAATTGCAAATCAAGTGATTAAACATACTACTTCCTTAGTTTTTAATAAAACATTTATAGTTTAATTTTTGACAACTGACTCGTGAACTATTTCAATATCCGGAACACATTTATACGATGAGGACAAAACTAGTATTTTAAGAAAATATTTTTATTCCAAAATCTTCATTTTTATTTTTATGTAACGTGTAAAGTTTAAGTAAAAGACAATTATAACCACATAGCTTATACTAAAAGTCAGGTAGCACCTCTCCTACACTCACAAGACAGTTTAAGAAAATACACTTTAACCCCCCAAAGTTTCTGAAACAACAATTTTACCCTTACACAGTTTATGAAAAACACAATTTCACCCCCTTACATGAACTATCAAATTTGTTCAATCTAAACGTGGATTCAAGCCTCAAGTTATGATTTTGATTAACTAAAACGTAAAATTAGGTGATTTAGAGCATACCCATGTCGAACGTTTGCGAGAAACGATCAATAAATGAGGCGGGTCAAGGTTGCCGTCGACGTTTCCGGTGATGGAGTTCGACGGGGACCTCTCCGGTGGTTCTTGGCTTCGGTTGAGAGCTTCAGAAGCTTGGTCGGACCTTTTGGAGGCTAGGGAGACCGATAGAGAGAGTTGGGTACTTCCGGTTCGAGTTGCTCAAATTTTCGCCGGAAAACATGGAATTTCGCCGACGTTCTTGCTTCTCCCACTGCAAAAGTTGCTGCTGCCCTTTGACTCTGCTTCGTGTTCTTCTTCTAGTCACGAGAAAGAGAGAAAGAGAAAGAGATAGCATTGGAGAAGTGAGGAGATGAGAGGCGGTAATGCTCGGTGGGTCTCCCGACGGTGGCAGTGGCGGTGGTGGATGGTGGCGCTGTTGCCAGCTGCTTGCTGCCTCTGGTTCGAATGAGAGAGAGAAGACGAGATAGGACACTTCACACTTTCTCATGCATTCTTTAATAAAAACAAGGCTAAATAGCACCCGAGGTACCCATATTTTGCAAAATCGAACAAGTGGGTACCCAAATTTCAAAATCGAGCACCACATGTCCCATACTTTGAATTTTTGAGCAAGTGGGTACCATTCAGTTAACTTTCCGTTAATATTGGACGAATTTTTTTTAAAAGACTTTTGCATCCCTTATTTTCACCTCCAACTTTTTTTAAAATATAAATTTTACTAAAAAATATAAAAAAAATTAAAAATAAAATTTTAATTTAATAATTTTATATATGTAAGATAATGCAATATATTTCATCAAAATTACATATTTTGACATCATTTGAAGATATGAAATATGTTTTTGTTAACACATACTACCTCTGTTTCGCCTGTTTCAGCCTATTTCACTTTTTGTCACTATTCACTGGGTTACTTTCATCCGGTGATTTGATTAGCAAAACGGTACAAGAATTTGGTAATTTTTGCATGGTGTTATAGAGGAAAGTTTATTCTAAAATACCATGAAAAAATTGTTAAAAAATTACATCGTTTTGGTACCCAAATCATCAAATCAAAGTGACTCAGTTACGGGTTAAAAAGTCAAACGCAGACGAAACAGACGAAACAGAGGTAGTATCCGTCAATCTGAAAGCCTTTAACTTTTTCTAATGGTGTTTAAAAAGAATATCAAATTTCATAATTTCACATGTATTTTTGAAGAAAACAATAACACACAAGTATATGTGTACATTTTATACAATAGTCTCTTTTACATTTGCATGAAAAATAAAAATCATTACAATAAAAAACTACTCAAGAATATCAGGTGTCAACTCTTGTGACAGTAGTTAAAATGCATAAAGATACTTGTATGTTATTGTTTTATTAAAAATTTATATGTGAAAGTTTTTAGAATTTTTTGTTTAAAAAAATTGTTAAATAAAAGTCAAAGTTTTTAAGATTGACAGATATATGTTAATAAAAACATATTTCATATCTTGAAATGATGTAAGAATATGTAATTTTGATTAAAGATATTACATATCTAACATTTATCAAATTATTAAATTAAATTATTTTTTTTAACTTTTAATTTTGATTTTAAATAAAACTTGTATCTTAAAAAAAGAAAAAATTGGAGGTGAAAGTAAGGGTGGTACAAAAGTATTTTTATAATTTTTTCGTCCAATATTAACGGAAAGTTAACAAAATGGTACTTACTTGCACGGAAATCCAAAATATGAGACATGTGGTGCTCGATTTTTCAAAATATGGATACCTGCGGTGCAATTTAGCCTAAATATAACTTTTAAATTTTTTAATAAAAACGGATGGACTATGGAGTACCACTCTGTCTCTTCTCTTTAGTCTCTGTTTGACTTTTACCACTATTCACTGGGTCATTTTGACTCGGTGATTTGGATATCAAAATGATTAAATTTTTTTATAATTTTTTCATGGTGTTATAGAGTAAAAGTTTCTCTATAATACGGTGAAAAAATTATTCCAAGATTATATTATTTTGTTGTCCAAATCACCCGATCAAAGTGACCTAGATACGAGTCAAAATTGACTAAAGAGAAGAGACGGAGTGGTATGTGTTTTTCATTTTCACCCTTGTGTTCTCTCAAAGTCAACCGAGGGTAGAGTGCAAAAACGAATTCACCAGCCGGTTCAAAATCCATTTTTTTTAGGAAAAAATCCAAATTTTTAACGAAAATCTGCTTAGAAGAGTCTGAAAATTCGCGCGTAGGCCCCATGAAAACCCTAGCTGACGACTCCTCTCGCGGTTTTGAGCTCGTGGGTTGATTCACGTAATCTCTGAAGCTTCTAATTCAGGTTATTCAATTTCTTATGATTGCATGATTCAGTTTATTCCAGTTTTTTATCATAATTTTAACTAGTTTCGTAATTTTGATTCATAATCTATGAACATGGGATTTTTTGCGGTTGCTGAATGTTTCATTATTGCTATGATTGTAATGCAAGACTTCAATTAAAAATTGGGGACTTTATTATTGACTTGATCTGTGGATATTGACTTGACTTGTCCTTGAACGAACCCTTAGGGTTTCACGAAGAAGACGGTAGAGAGAACCAGAAGAGGTAGAGAGAGAAAATTATATTGATTGAATGAGCCGAGTGAATACAAGGAGGCTTATATAGGAGCCATCCAACGGTCGGATCAAGCTGACCTAATATCTAACGGTAGAAATTGTACTAGGGTTTTATCATACACAGAAAAGACTAAAATACCCTTAAGGGTTTACAAGAATAACATCACAGAGTTTGGGCTAACAACAGATAGCAAAAATGCTTGGGCTTGCATATTGGGCTTGCTCTTTAATGCTGCATCAGGGGCTTCTTGGGCTTGATTGAGCCCAATAGATTACTACGGTTAATACGGCCCCTTAAACTGATGGTGGATGTTGAAGCATCAGTTTATCACGAAAACTTTGAAACGGAGCTGGTCCAAGAGATTTTGTAAAGAGATGAGCAACTTGATTTGCACTTGAAAGAAAGCAAATTGTTAGATGTTTAAGTAAAGCTTGTTCACGCACGTAATGGTAGTCAATTTCTATGTGTTTTGTACGTGCGTGAAAGATTGGGTTATTTGTTAAGGCAATAGCAGAAATATTATCAGTGTGTAAAAGTGGCGGATTAGGTAAGCAAATATGAAGGTCATGAAAAAGTTGACGAAACCAGGAGAGGTCAGCAGCAGCCGTGGCAAGGGCACAGTATTTTGCTTCAGTGGACGACCTCGAAACAGTGGGCTGCTTTTTAGCAGTCCAATGAACTGGGTTTGGGCCTAGAAAGACCACCAGCCCAGTAGTACTTCGACGGTCAGATGGGTCACCGGCCCAATCTGCGTCGGTAAATATTTGCAAAGGTAAATGGCCCATTGTGTAAAACAACCCGTGAGTGTTGGTGCCTTGTAGATAGCGTAAAACTCTTTTAGCACCACTAAGATGTACATCAGTAGGGGCATGCATGAATTGGCAAAGATGATTAACCGCAAACGAAATATCTGGACGTGTGAAAGTTAAATATTGTAGAGCACCTAATAATTTGCGATAAATTGTGGCATCAGGTAAGGGAGTACCCTGATTTATGTGGTACTTAATTCCACCCGCAAGAGGAGTAGAACTGGGTTTGCAATGTGACATATTAAAACGAAGCAACAAGTCATGCACATATTTTTCTTGTGTAACAGAAATGCCCTGAGAGGTCCGAGAAATTTGAAGTCCCAGAAAATAGGTGAGGGGACCTAAGTTGGTCATTTGAAACTCACTGTTGAGTTTTTGCAAAAGACAAGTAATGTAGGAGGAATCATCTCCGGTAACTATGATATCATCTACGTATAATAACAGAATAGTGATGCGATTATTATGATGGCGAATGAATAAAGAACAGTCAGCAAAAGAGGCAACAAAACCAAGAGAAGATAAATAAGTTGTAAAACGCTCAAACCAGGCCCGTGGGGCCTGTTTGAGCCCGTATATGGACTTATGAAGAAGGCAAACATGATTTGGAAATTTGGAGTTAGTAAACCTAGTGGGCTGTTTCATATACACTGTTTCACGTAAAAAACCATGTAAAAAGGCATTTTTTACGTCTAACTGCTGAAGTGGCCAATTAAAAGTGACTGCTAAGGCCAAAATAGTTCGGACGGTGGCATGTTTAACAACGGGGCTAAAAGTTTCTTCATAATCTAAGCCCGGGGTTTGATGAAAACCCTTGGCAACTAAGCGTGCCTTGTATCGAGAAACTGACCCATCTGGGTTGAATTTGGTGCGAAATACCCACTTATTTCCAATAATGTTTGCATGTAAAGGAGGAGCAACCAAAGTCCATGTTTTTTGTTGTAAGAGACTGTCAAATTCAGTAGCCATTGCTTGGCACCACTGAGGAGATTTGACAGCCTCTGTGTAACAAGAAGGATCAGTGTGTGTATTGTCATTTTGAGAAATAGCAGAAAAACCAACAGAATGAGTAGGTGCAGCATAATAAACTAACTTCCTTTTGCTAATACCAGATTTACTGCGAGTTTGCATAGGGTGTGTATCAGTAATAGTAGAAGGGGGGTGGGAACTCATCATAGGGTCACCTGGATTTGCCAAGCCAGAGCTTGGAGAGAGTGAATGTGCACCACTGCCATGGACAGAGTGTGTAGCTTCTGTATGATCAAGTGTAGTAGCTTGAGTGAGGTGTCACATGGAGTGGGAACAGCAGACAAGCTCTCTCCAGCTGGCTGCAAAGGATCATCTCCCTCAGAAAAGGTGGTTTCTAGTATAAAACCAGAAAAGTGCCCAGGGGAGGCCTGGGTAGAAGGGACAGGATGAGGATGGAAACCTGAAACAGAAACATCAACATGTGAGATAGATGAAGAAGTAGCAGAATTAGATGCAAAGGGAAAAGTAAACTCATCAAATATGACATCCCTGCTGATGTAAAAATTTTTAAGTTGAGAGTCATAACATAAATAACCTTTGTAATCAGATGCATAACCTAAAAAGGTGCATTTCTTAGTTTTGGGATCAAGTTTAGATGTGTTGTAGTCAGATAATCTAGGATAGCAACTGCAACCAAAAACTTTTAGATGTTTATAATCAGGTTTAGTGTGAAACAAAATTTCATAAGGAGATTTGTTATGAGTTGTTTTACTTGGCATTCTATTAATTAAATAAACTGCAGTAGCTACTGCATGATACCAAAACAGTTTAGGAAGAGATGCAGAATGCAATAAAGTGACAGCAGTTTCAATTATGTGCCTGTGTTTCCTTTCTGCCACTCCATTTTGTTGTGGAGTATAAGGGCAAGATTTTTGATGTAAAATACCATTGTCTTGAAGAAATTTTTGAAAAGTGAAAGCTATAAACTCACCACCACCATCTGACCTAAGGATTTTGATTGTGTAACCAAGTAATTTCTCAATGAATAGTTTAAATGTAGCAAAAACAGAAGACACTTCAGATTTAAATTTGAGAGGGAAAAGCCATGTAAATCTTGACAAGTCATCAATAAAAAGCACATAATATTTATAACCATCAAAAGAAATAGTAGAAGCTGGACCCCAAACATCAATGTGTAACAAGTGAAGAGGCACAGTAGCATGAGAGTCAGACAATGTATAAGGCAGTCTTGACATTTTGCCAGCCAAACATGATTCACATAAGTCACCAACATTACTAGCAGATAATTTAGGAGAATTAGAGAGACAATTAACACATTTCTTTAAAACAGAGTCTGATGGATGTCCAAGCCTTGAGTGCCACAAATTTGATTTAACTCTTTGACCCAAAAATGCTTGAGGATTGCACGAAGTGTTGGAATAGATTCCCTAGAGGCAATCTAGTTTAGTATGAATTTGTAATTGGCTAGAAATTCATTTATTATTTATTGGATATTTAATATAATGAAGTCCTTAGATTTACAATTGCGTTGTTTATCTTAAATATCCCTAGTCAAGTATAATGATTAAATGGGACAATCATCTATAGACTAGTATGGGGTTGGATTGATATGGAGATATCACGATCCAACACATAGGTGTGCATTACGGAATGTTGCACTGGATTGACCCATCACCGAGAAGGCTACATACACGTTATGTTGAGTCACAAGTGCTTCTCGGGTACAATGGTATTGTCATCCTTAGACTTGAAGTCACTAGATATTCTAGTTGTGGATCATTGTGATCTTGGTAGCGTTAAACGCTACACCGTAACTGGGTAGTTATAAAGGCGTGTACTGGATGCAATGAGAAGCAAGCTTAGAGATCGTAGTGGACGTAGAGAGGATTTGCCCCTCCCACATAACGGGAGCAAATATCCAAGGCCACTCGAGGATAGTGCTTATAGAATGTCTGGCCAGACTCAAATAAATCAATATATGGGATATTGATGTTATTTGCACGAATAAGGCTATTCCATGGATCGAGAAACTAGGGATTGGATATACGAGTGTGACTTGTATGTCTCGTGTCCAATCCGGATATGGAGGCAAAGGGATGAGACAATTACTTGTACAAGGTTGTCTAGATGACTATTCTATTAGTTGGCTAGAATGGATGTTTTGCTAGAAACCGCTCCATATTAGCAAATAGTTGCTACCAACTAGATAGAACCTATGGGGTCACACGCTATATAGAGTTGTACTAGATTGTGGAATTAATTAATTGGATTAATTAATTAGAAGGATCACTTTGCAAACCCTTGCAAACTTAGTAGGGACTAATTTGCAAGGAAGGGACTAAATTGAATTCTAGTAGGACTAGAATAAGTCCTTTAGGTAGTTAACAAGGAGTTGTTGGACTATATAAAGGACCCTCCTCCTTCCTTCCCTACACACTTTATGCTCTAGAGAGAACATAACAAGAGTAGGAGAGAACAAAGGAGAGAGAGAGCAAGCCACAAAGAGGGACGCCGCCCCCTTTGCCGCCGCCCCTTGTCCCCGACGCCACAAAGGGCCGAACCCCCTTTTTGGTGCCTCGTTTTGCGTGATTCCTTCACCCTCCTTTCATTCCGGGCTAGCACCAAGGAGATTGGAGATCTAGGAACAACTCTAGGCGTGGATCAACTATAGAGAACGTGACACTATTCGCGTTTGAAGTCATCAAGGAGAACCCAAAGGTGTGTTTATGATTTCTTACCTTCACTATCGTTATGCATCTAGACTTGTGATCCTTGGAGGGTTTTGCATGGTTGTTTGTTTGATTATGCTTCCGTTTGCGCGATCCATGAATCAAAACCCTACAGTGGTATCAGAGCCACAGGTCATAGAGCATAAACGTAGTTTATGTGTTACATTCTTGTTGTTTTACACCTTAATTTGTTGTTTATCGCGTAAAACAAGACAAATCAAGCATTGGATGCAATTTGTCAAAGAATTAATCATAACAAGACCCAATTATTGCATTGGATGCATGAATTGGTGAGTTTGAGAAATTTTAGGATCTTAGATCTAGGGTTTGGGCATCCTTGGGGAAGAAGGAGTTCTCCCAAAACAAGGAAACAACCAAACTTGGGCTCCAAGCAAGGAGGTTGTTTTGGAAACAACCTCCACAAGGAGGTTCGGCCCCCTAGGGGACCGCCCCCTTGCTTGCCGCCCAAGCTTGGAGCCCTAAGGGGCCGGGCGGCCCTAACCCGCGGGCCTAGCTTGCGGGTTTTGGGCCGGGCCGGGCCTAGGGCTTTATGGTTCACTTATTTGGGCCCGGGCAATTGGATTGTTGGGCCCATGGACCGTTTTAACCCTAGAAATCCTAAAATCAATTAAAATTGACCAAGCGCGTTAAAATTGGATTTTAACTGTTTATGTGCAAATCGCATGGTGATTGGATATGGCCTTAGGATGTGGTTTGATGTGGATGTTTAATTTTGTGGTTTGGTTTTACGGCCTGCGAGCTGATCAATTAATTGTAATAATTAATTAGGGTTTTATGGCCTGCGTGCCATTTTTTTTTCTCAACTTGTGAGATTTATTTTATTTAGTATAGATATTAGCTAGTGCTAGATAAAGTAGATTGTTAGCCAAGATTGGAGAAAAGAAGCCCAAAGCCAAAAGGAGCCACAAAAGATGGAGCATGGAGCATGGAGCACACCACATGACTATGAAGGATGGACCAAAAGATCAAGACGCATGGAGATGTGTTTGTTTAGGGTTCATAGATAATTCCATTGGCTTGGAATTATCTTAGTCTAGAAAAGGCCATATCCACATCACGTTTATTTTCTGTTTTGTGGTTGTTTATTTATTGTCTCATTATTTGTGTGGTTGGTGTATGGATGATGCATGCAATTAGGATAATAAGATAATTAGACAACCCGGATCTATTATTTGGAGTTGTGCCCAAACTCAAATAGATAGATTAGTTGATATTGATCAACAAAATAATTAAAATTGAATTGAAAATCCCTCAAATTTTAAAATATTGTGTTCTTGCCTTCTCGTTATTTAAACACTCATTATCATCATTATTTATCGAGTTCGTGCGTGCCAAAGCATGGCGACTTGGTTCATAATGATGGAATGCGATGGCACGTAACAATGTGCAATTGTTTAGATAAGAGGTTGAACACAACTAGGCTATTAATTTGATTAAGAAACCTAGAGGCAATCAATTGGGATTATCCATATGGATGGATAAATAAGGAGTTATTTGCCCGGTTGAACCAAGAGTTGCATATGGGATGCAATTGGAATTGTTCCTACCTAAGAAGTAATCGAATTATGGGTGACTTGCCAAAGCAAGCTCATAAGGAGATGAAAAGATGGATCTTGGCCCACTAGAAAATATAAGGATATTTTCCGCATTAATATCTTGAGGGTTATTAATCAGTAGAAAAATAGTGGGAGCTATATTTAATAAACTAGCCATTATTAAATATAGTCAAAAATTCACAAATACTAAAACTTGCGTATTTTCCTTTTGTAGAATTCCAAATGGCAAACAACTCATCGAGTTCACAACATTCCCTACGATCTGTCCTTGAGAAGGACAAGCTCTCAGGAACCAACTTTCTCGATTGGTACAGAAACTTGAGAATTGTTCTCAAGCAAGAAAAGAAGCTGTACGCAATAGAGGAGCAAGTTCCAGAAGGTCCAGAGAATCAGACACCTGCTGCCTTAAAGGCGTATCAAAAGCGTGTTGATGACGCTAATGATGCGGCCTGCCTAATGCTTTGCACCATGACCTCTGAGCTTCAGAAGCAACATGAGAACATGAATGCTGTCGATATGATCGAACATCTAAAGCAGCTCTTCCAAGAGCAGGCGAGGGTAGAGAGGTATGAGGTCTCAAAGGCACTGTTCAAATGTCATCTGGCATAAGGGAACCCGGTGGGACCCCATGTACTCCGAATGATCGGGTACTTGGAGAATCTCGCCCGGCTTGGGTTCCCGGTCGGCCAAGAGTTGGCAACCGATCTCGTGTTGCAATCGTTGCCCGAGAGTTATGGACAGTTCATTATGAACTATAACATGAACGAGATCGTTAAACCACTGCCAGATTTACTCAACATGTTGAGGACGGCTGAACAGAGCATCAACAAGGGTAAGGGCAAGGCCATAATGATGGTGCATAAAGGAAAGGGTAAAAAGTTTGCCTCTTCCTCCAAGGGCAAAGGCAAGTCAGTTGCTAAGTCCAAGGAACAAGCCCTTAAGCCTGTTGGTGGCATTGCCAAGGTCGTGACTAAGGGTGAATGTCACTACTGTAGTCAACCTGGACACTGGAGGAGGAACTGCCCAAAATATCTGGAGGACAAGAGGCTTGGAATAGTGATTCCACCACCACCAGGTATTTTTGTTGTAGATGTCAATTTAACTGTCTCTACATCATGGGTATTAGATACTAGATGTGGATCTCATATTTGTCGAAATATGCAGGATCTAAAGAGAAGTAAGAAATTGGCTAAAGGGGAGGTAGATCTGCGCGTTGGGAATGGAGCAAAGGTTGCTGCGTTGGCCATAGGCGTTTGCGAGCTATCTCTGCCTTCAGGATTAGTTTTAGAATTAAATAATTGCTATTTTGTGCCTGCTATGAGCAGAAACATTATTTCTATTTCTTGTTTGGACAAGGAAGGTTTTATTATTTCAATAAAGAACAATTGTTGTTCCTTTTATTTGAATAATATTCACTATTTTAGTGCGCAATTATTTAATGGACTTTATGTCCTTGATCTAAGTAATCCTGTCTACAACATTAATACCAAGCGGATTAAAATAAATGATTTAAATCCAGCTTATTTATGGCATTGTCGTTTAGGCCATATAAATGAGAAACGTGTATCTAGACTCCATAAGGATGGATTACTAGACTCATTTGATTTTGAATCATATGAGACATGTGAGGCTTGTTTATTGGGAAAAATGACAAAGTCCCCTTTCAATAAGAAAGGTGAGAGGACTAGTGAGCAATTGGCGCTCATACATACTGATGTGTGTGGGCCGTTTGCCACGCCTGCCAGGGGTGGTTATGTCTACTTCATTACATTTACTGATGATTACAGTAGATATGGATTTGTGTACCTTATGAGGGCAAAATCCGAATCCTTTGAAGTGTTCAAAGAATTCAAGAATGAAGTAGAGAAGCAACTTGGCAAAAGTATCAAGGCTCTACGATCGGATCGTGGAGGAGAATACTTAAGCCAAGAGTTTGACGACTATCTTAGAGAGTGTGGGATCGTGTCCCAACTCACTCCACCCGGAACGCCACAATGGAATGGCGTATCCGAGAGGAGGAATCGAACCCTATTGGATATGGTTCGGTCTATGATGTGTCAAACCGATCTTCCATTATCATTTTGGGGCTACGCTCTATTAAGTGCAGCTTTTACCATTAACCGTGTTCCATCTAAATCAGTCATGAAGACACCATATGAGATGTGGAGTGGGAGGCGTCCCACACTGTCGTTCATGAGGATTTGGGGCTGCGATGTCTATGTAAAACGTTTACAATCAGACAAGCTAGGGCCTAAATCGGATAAGTGTAAATTTGTGGGGTACCCTAAGGAAACTAAGGGATACTACTTCTACAATCCAACCGAGAACAAAGTGTTTGTTGCTCGGACCGGCGTGTTTCTAGAAAGAGAGTTTGTCTCTAAAGAAGCAAGTGGGAGGAATGTAGAACTTGAAGAAATTCAAGAACCACAAATCACAGAACCGATTATGGAACATGAACAGGAATCACAAGCAGTTGTGGATCCACCTGTTCAGGTAACACAAGAGCTTCGTAGATCTAGTAGAGTGCGCCAGGAACCCGAGAGGTACGGACTTCTCGTAACTGATTCCGGTGACACGATGCTCATAGATGATGAGCCTACTACCTATGAGGAGGCCATGAATGGCCCAGACTCGCAGAAGTGGCTTGAGGCCATGAGATCCGAGATGGAATCCATGTATACCAACAAAGTATGGACTTTGGTGGAACCACCTGATGGGGCGCGACCCATAGGGTGCAAGTGGGTCTTCAAGAAGAAGATCGACATGGATGGTAATGTGATTACCTATAAGGGCCGATTGGTGGCTAAAGGATTCAGACAGATTCATGGTATTGACTATGATGAAACCTTTTCACCAGTCGCTATGACCAAATCCATCCGAATCCTACTTGCAATTGCAGCATACCACGACTATGAGATTTGGCAGATGGATGTCAAAACAGCATTCCTTTATGGGAATCTCCTCGAGGACGTGTATATGATACAGCCGGAGGGTTTTGAGGATCCAAAGCAAGCCAACAAAGTCTGTAAGCTGCAACGATCCATTTATGGATTGAAGCAAGCTTCTAGGAGTTGGAATCGACGTTTTGATGAAGTGGTCAAAGAGTTTGGCTTCATCAGAAACGAAGATGAGTCTTGTGTCTACAAGAAGGTTAGTGGGAGCTCTGTAGCTTTTCTGGTCTTGTATGTGGATGACATACTGCTCATTGGAAACGACATTCCCATGCTGCAATCTGTGAAAGATTGGCTAGGAAAGTGTTTCTCAATGAAAGACTTAGGGGAAGCAGCCTATATACTCGGTATAAAGATCTATAGAGATAGATCTAAGAGGTTGCTAGGTCTAAGTCAAAGTACATATATTGACAAGGTGTTGAAACGGTTCAACATGCAAGATTCCAAGAAGGGATTCTTGCCCATGTCACATGGAATCACTCTTTCGAAGAGTGGTTGTCCTTCCAATGAGATTGAGAAGGAACGCATGAGTAGGATTCCCTATGCCTCGGCCATAGGATCCATCATGTACGCCATGTTATGTACTAGACCAGATGTGTCATATGCCTTGAGTATGACAAGCAGATACCAATCCAATCCAGGTGAGAGTCACTGGATTGCTGTCAAGAATATCCTAAAGTACTTGAGAAGAACTAAGGATGCTTTCTTGATGTTTGGCGGTGAGGAAGAGTTGCGTGTAAGGGGTTACACTGATGCAAGCTTCCAAACCGATAAAGATGACTTTAGATCACAGTCGGGATATGTGTTTTGCCTGAATGGAGCAGCGGTGAGCTGGAAGAGTTCCAAGCAAGAGACGGTAGCTGATTCTACAACAGAGGCTGAGTACATTGCTGCAAATGGCGCAGCAAAGGAGGCTGTTTGGATCAGAAAGTTTGTTTCTGAACTTGGTGTGGTCCTAGCATTGCGGATCCAGTGGAGTTGTTCTGTGACAACACTGGGGCGATCGCGCAATCAAAGGAACCCAGATCGCACCAGAAGTCCAAGCATGTGCTCAGGAAGTTTCATCTGATTCGAGATATTATCGATAGAGGAGACGTTCGGATATGCAAGATTCCTACAGATGATAATCTGTCAGACCCGCTTACAAAGCCTCTCACGCAGTGGAAGCATGAAGGGCACACTAGGAGTATGGGCATACGAGATGCGCCAGATTGGCTCTAGTGCAAGTGGGAGACTGTTGGAATAGATGCCCTAGAGGCAATCTAGTTTAGTATGAATTTGTAATTGGCTAGAAATTCATTTATTATTTATTGGATATTTAATATAATGAAGTCCTTAGATTTACAATTGCGTTGTTTATCTTAAATATCCCTAGTCAAGTATAATGATTAAATGGGACAATCATCTATAGACTAGTATGGGGTTGGATTGATATGGAGATATCACGATCCAACACATAGGTGTGCATTACGGAATGTTGCACTGGATTGACCCATCACCGAGAAGGCTACATACACGTTATGTTGAGTCACAAGTGCTTCTCGGGTACAATGGTATTGTCATCCTTAGACTTGAAGTCACTAGATATTCTAGTTGTGGATCATTGTGATCTTGGTAGCGTTAAACGCTACACCGTAACTGGGTAGTTATAAAGGCGTGTACTGGATGCAATGAGAAGCAAGCTTAGAGATCGTAGTGGACGTAGAGAGGATTTGCCCCTCCCACATAACGGGAGCAAATATCCAAGGCCACTCGAGGATAGTGCTTATAGAATGTCTGGCCAGACTCAAATAAATCAATATATGGGATATTGATGTTATTTGCACGAATAAGGCTATTCCATGGATCGAGAAACTAGGGATTGGATATACGAGTGTGACTTGTATGTCTCGTGTCCAATCCGGATATGGAGGCAAAGGGATGAGACAATTACTTGTACAAGGTTGTCTAGATGACTATTCTATTAGTTGGCTAGAATGGATGTTTTGCTAGAAACCGCTCCATATTAGCAAATAGTTGCTACCAACTAGATAGAACCTATGGGGTCACACGCTATATAGAGTTGTACTAGATTGTGGAATTAATTAATTGGATTAATTAATTAGAAGGATCACTTTGCAAACCCTTGCAAACTTAGTAGGGACTAATTTGCAAGGAAGGGACTAAATTGAATTCTAGTAGGACTAGAATAAGTCCTTTAGGTAGTTAACAAGGAGTTGTTGGACTATATAAAGGACCCTCCTCCTTCCTTCCCTACACACTTTATGCTCTAGAGAGAACATAACAAGAGTAGGAGAGAACAAAGGAGAGAGAGAGCAAGCCACAAAGAGGGACGCCGCCCCCTTTGCCGCCGCCCCTTGTCCCCGACGCCACAAAGGGCCGAACCCCCTTTTTGGTGCCTCGTTTTGCGTGATTCCTTCACCCTCCTTTCATTCCGGGCTAGCACCAAGGAGATTGGAGATCTAGGAACAACTCTAGGCGTGGATCAACTATAGAGAACGTGACACTATTCGCGTTTGAAGTCATCAAGGAGAACCCAAAGGTGTGTTTATGATTTCTTACCTTCACTATCGTTATGCATCTAGACTTGTGATCCTTGGAGGGTTTTGCATGGTTGTTTGTTTGATTATGCTTCCGTTTGCGCGATCCATGAATCAAAACCCTACACGAAGAAGACTCAGAAGAGAGAGGATAGAGGCCATTTTTACTGGGTCCCTGAAAAAGGGTTTGACCCGAAGACTTGTCCTGAACATAAAAGTAGTCCTTATCAAATATAAATCGTGCATTGTGGTCTGAGCAAAATTTGTGCACAGAAAGCAAATTAACAGCAAGATGGGGAACATGTAAAGTATCAGACAAAGTGTAAGATTTATTAGAAGTTGAGAGAAAAGCTGTACCGGAGTGATGAATAGGGAGAGAAGAGCCGTTACCGACGGTTACAGAGTCACTTCCACTATATGGTTCTGAGATAGAGAGATTGCGAAAATCAGCTGTCATGTGATTGGACGCACCAGTATCGGTCAACCAGAGATCAGAGCTAGGAGGAGGTTGAGCTGGATGGGAAGAAGTAGACGCAGCCATAGCAGATAATTGTTCGGGCGGATGCTTCCCTTGATATGCATAATCCATTCTGTGATAGCAATCAATTGCAGAATGGTAGTCATATCCGCAGATTTGACAATTGATTGGACCCGAACCACTCCGGCCCGAACCTCCTCTGCCTCTGTATGTTGATCGACCCGAACCGCGTCCAAAACTATAACCCGAACCGGCTCCGGATCCTGATCCATTTCCATAACCCGACCCGGGTCCAGATCCAGATCCATAGTTAGGGTTTGACCCAGATCCGTACCCGGAATACGAACGACCTCCTCTGGAATCCGATCGGCCACCGCCACCACTTTGTTGGCCAAAACGACCACCACCGCGTTGGCCGGAGGAGTTCCGACCACCACCACGGCCGCCACCACCGCGTTGGAGAAAGAAAGCGGTAGGGTTTGGCAGATCGGAAATTGGAGCTTGCTGTGCATGCATCTGTTCTTCAGCTTTTAGGAGGACATGAAGCTCTTCGAAGGGAATCGGAGTTGAATGGATCCGCAGAGAAGATCTAAAGGAGTTGTACTCCGGCGGAAGACCATTTAGAGCATAAAGGAGAAGGTCCTCATCATCAGTAAGAACACCAGCAACTGCAAGTTTGTCACGAATGGTTTTCAGCCGCTGCATGTATAGATCTATAGAATCGGAGCCTTTCTTGAGGGTGTGAAACTCCGATTTGAGAGAGAGAACATTAGATCTGGTCAACGATGCATAGCGGCGTTCAAGAACAAGCCAAGCGTCGCGAGAGGTTTGAGATCCAATCACCAGAGGCAATGATTCATGTGACAAAGTGGCGTTTAAGATCGTTAACACCGCCTGATCTTGGAGTTGCCAAGCAGTAAACGCCGGATTGACCACCGGAGTTCCATCAGAAGAAAGAACTGTAGGAGAAGGACACGAAACAGTGCCATCTAGGTATCCGTATAGTGTATGTGTACGAAAAATAGAAGAAATCTGGTGTTTTCAGAGGACAAAATTGGATGAATCAAGTTTGAAGGGAAGTAAATTGTGTATATTGGAAAGAAGATAGACAGGCTGTGAAGCCTGTGATGTTGTGGCTAGAGTCATGGAGAAGGCTCTGATACCATGAACGAACCCTTAGGGTTTCATGAAGAAGACGGTAGAGAGAACCAGAAGAGGTAGAGAGAGAAAATTATATTGATTGAATGAGCCGAGTGAATACAAGGAGGCTTATATAGGAGCCATCCAACGGTCGGATCAAGCTGACCTAATATCTAACGGTAGAAATTGTACTAGGGTTTTATCATACACAGAAAAGACTAAAATACCCTTAAGGGTTTACAAGAATAACATCACAGAGTTTGGGCTAACAACAGATAGCAAAAATGCTTGGGCTTGCATATTGGGCTTGCTCTTTACTGCTGCATCAGGGGCTTCTTGGGCTTGATTGAGCCCAATAGATTACTTCGGTTAATAGTCCTCTGCTGACTCCTATCCCTATCATGCATCCAACTATTTTCCCCTCTGACACTGGCTTCTTATTTTGATTCTTAACTTAGTGTTAAATGAAACTTAACTGTTGTGTCAATGTTTACCTTGTTTTGGCGGTTTGGTGCTGTTTGGTTGGAGGTAAAATGTTTTCCTGTAAAATGATATAAAATGATTTACGCATTTCAAATCCCTAAGCCATTTTCCGGAGAGTGAAGGAGCACAACAACAACTCATACTAACACCTCCACCACCAATAACCACCCACTAAAACCTACCTCCACCACGACCCATCACCGCCACCCATCACTGCCACTGCCGTCACGGTCCACTATTTTGGCAAGTGTCAACCAGACACGAGAAAATAATTGCAGAGAAAACTTTTTCACACAATATTTTACGCGTAGAATATTTTCCCTTGTAAAACATTTTACTGCAAACCAAACAGAGCTGTAATGTAGCAACATATGTCATATGTAAGCAATATAGCATCTTCTGTCATTCCCCGAATGGTCTAAAACGTATCTATTAACGGACCTAATCAACAAGCCCAGAAGACAAGCCCAGAAGAAAGATGAAAGCCCATTTAGAAGCCCAATCATCTATTTGATCCAACAAATAAGATTAGGACTGTTTTGTAAAGTCTACCAAACTAGAGGGGTTGTTCTGTTAGAATATGAAGAGTTGCCATCGAACGGTCACAATCGAACGGTCATGAGACCGTTCCACATCCTTGTATAAATTCTGCCTTGACTAATGGAAAACCTAATTTCGCCGTTTCATTTTGTTTCGTCTTCTCCTTCAGAGAGCTCTGTCTCTCTCGTTTATTCTCTCAAAACCTTCAAAGGTTTTCATGGTATCAGAGCTCTATGCTCTCCACCACTACAGATCTATCAATGGCGACTAACACCGCCTCTAACCCAATCTTTCTCCTCCCAAACATCCACAATTTTATCCCTTTCAAATTAGATGGGTCAAACTATGTTTTATGGAAACACCAGATCTCCACCGTGTTTCGAACTCAGAATCTTTTCGGCTTTATTGATGGTTCCACCGTTGCTCCGCCGCAGTTCCTTCCTGATGATACTGGTCAACCAACCAGTAACCCTAATCCGGCGCATCAAGCTTGGGTAAGTCAAGATCAGGCCCTTCTCTCTCTCATCAACGCGACCTTAACCCAGGAGGCTCTAACTCATGTTATCGGACATGAGACCTCTAGATCTGCTTGGCTCGCTCTCGAACGCAGGTATGCGTCTCTTACTCGTTCCAATATTCTGCAACTCAAGCAAGATCTACAAACTATCAGGAAAGGTTCGGATTCTATTGATGTTTACATGCACAAGTTGAAAACAATTCGTGATAAGCTCTCTGTTGCTATGTCTCCTGTGCATGATGAGGATATGCTTCTTTATGTGTTAAATGGTTTACCTCCAGAATATAATTCTTTTCGATCCTCTTTACGGACTAGATCTGAATCTATCTCTCTTGAAGAACTCCATGTCTTACTTAAAGGGGATGAACAAATGCATGAGTCTCAATCTGTTAAGAATGTTGATTTTATGAATCAATCTGCTTTTGCTGCTCAAAATTTTGGTCGTGGTCAAAGGGGAGGCCGTGGTGGCGGTCGAAACCCTAATTCAGGTGGGTACCCCAGAGGAGGTGGAAGGTCTTATTCGGGTTCGGGTCGAAACCCTAATTTTGGTAATCCAAATATGGGTTACCAAAGAGGTCGATCCAATTTCCGTGGTGGTGGATACGGACGATCCGACTCTGGAAGGGGAAGAAACCCTAATCGTGGCTTTAATCATAATAATCAAAACAACTCTGCCCCTATTAACTGTCAAATTTGTGGGTATGACTTTCATTCTGCCATTGATTGTTGGCACAGAATGGATTACTCTTATCAGGGTAAAACCCCACCTGAACATCTCTCTGCTATGGTTGCAACCAATTCTCAGACTCCCTTCTCTACTGTGCCCTACTCTTCTGACTACTGGCTTTCTGATACTGGTGCATCCAGTCATATGACTGCTGATATGAAGAACTTGTCTCTTACTGAACCTTACCTTGGTGCTGATCACGTTGCTGTGGGAAATGGGCACACTCTGCCTATATCTAACATTGGTACTGCTCATTTACCTACTGCAACTTATTCTTTTCAACTAAAAGACACTTTACATGTTCCTAATCTCTCAACTAATTTACTATCTGTTCACAAAATGTGTAAACATAATAACTGCAAATTTATATTTGACTCTGATTCCTTTTCCATTCAGGACAAGGTTTCGGGGAAAATCCTTTACCAAGGAGTTAGTCAAAATGGTCTTTATCCTATTTATTCTACACACAGAACAGATACACACACTGGTCCTACTCCAGTTCACACTTCTGCTGCTTATCTTGGGAAACAGATTACTTCTCCTCTCTGGCATTCAAGACTGGGGCACCCCACAGATGATATTTTACATAGAGTTCTTTCTATACCTGTTTCTGAAAAACACTCTCCTTCTACATGTCAATTTTGTTTGTTTGGTAAAATGTCTAAGTTACCTTTTAAGTTATCTACTTCTAGAGCCACTGCCCCTTTGAATTTGATTCATAGTGATGTGTGGGGACCCTCTCATGTTAAAAGTTACAATGGCTATAGATATTATGTTCTTTTTATTGATGACTACTCTAGGTTTACCTGGATCTTTCCTCTATGTCATAAATCTGATCTAGCAACTGTTTTTCCTACTTTTAAAGCACAAATTGAAAAAATGCTTGGTACTTTTATTCGCATACTTAGAACTGATGGAGGTGGAGAATATATGTCTTATGTGTTTCAAACTTTTCTTGCTAACAATGGCATCACACATGAAAAATCATGTCCACACACTCCACAACAAAATGGAATTTCTGAAAGAAAACATAGACACTTAGTAGATACTGCAGTAACTTTAATGCAACAAGCTTCCTTGCCTAAATATTTCTGGTACCATGCTTTTACTGCTGCTGTTTATTTGATTAACCTTATGCCTTCCAAAACTACCAATTTTAAGTCTCCATGGGAACTTTTGTTTAAACAAAAACCTAATTATGATCATTTAAAAGTCTTTGGCTGTGCTTGTTATCCTTGTTTAAGACCATACATGACCTCTAAACTTGATCCAAAATCTAAACAATGTGTTTTTCTGGGTTATGCAACAAATTCCAAAGGGTATATGTGTTTTGACAAATCCACACAAAAGTTTTATTTGTCTAGAGATGTAATTTTTGATGAAACTTTGTTTCCTTATGCTACCACTACTGCTACTAATGAGATTCCTTCTGCAGATCAAGTCTCTCCTACCAGTTTCATGCCTTCTTACTCCTTTCTGTTCCCTACCCCTGGAAATGAGGATAATGCACCAGTGAGTGGACCAGAGGTTGCAGTTAACCCAAGTGCTTCTGAGGTGCAGCCTACTATCCCAGAACAGATACCACAAGAACAGATATCTCCAGAACAGATACACACTGATAGTTCAGGCCAGGCATCTTCAGAAGTAAATACTGAACCTACTGCACCTCCTGGTCACTCCATGCAAACCAGAAGCAAATCTGGCATATTCAAGAAGAAAAACCTTGGATTTGCTGCCACTTCTGGTATTTCTGATCCACTCTCTCCCCCCCTTTCTGATCCTACTTGTTTTACAGAAGCTAAGAAATATTCACAATGGCAAGATGCCATGACTGATGAATTTCTTAGCCTTACACAACAAAACACCTGGAGCTTAGTTCCAAAACCCCCAAATGCCAACATTGTTGGTACAAAATGGGTTTATAGAACTAAGTTCAACCCAGATGGGTCTGTTGCTAGATATAAAGCAAGGCTTGTTGCCAAGGGGTTTCACCAAACCCCTGGCATTGATTTTGATGAGACATTTAGTCCAGTTATTAAACATGCTACTGTCCGCACAATATTAGCTTTAGCTGCCTCTTTTAAATGGCCACTTCAACAGTTAGATGTGAAGAATGCTTTTTTACATGGTTTTCTTAAAGAAACAGTTTACATTTCTCAACCACAAGGCTTTGTGGATCCAAATGTCCCACATTATGTGTGCAAATTAAACAAGTCTCTTTATGGTTTAAAACAAGCTCCACGAGCTTGGTTTGAAAGGTTTACATCTTTTCTGTTTTCTCTGGGTTTTAATGCATCTACTGCAGATTCCAGTCTTTTTATTCGACATCACAAATCTCAGGTTACTCTTCTCCTTCTTTATGTTGATGACATAATTGTCACAGGTAATGATACACCATTTATTTCTTCTCTTATTCACTCTCTCAATTCTGAGTTTCAAATGACAAATCTTGGAAGATTAACATACTTTCTTGGCTTAGAAATCACTTATACCAATTCTGGCTTATTTATTCACCAATCTAAGTATGTCAACGACTTATTAAAAAGATTCAACATGTCTACTTGCAAACCATGTTCAACTCCTTTAGCTATTGGCGGCAAATTTCATTTTTTAGATGGTACTCCACTT
Source organism: Linanthus parryae (assembly GCA_023055425.1). Taxonomy (NCBI): domain Eukaryota; kingdom Viridiplantae; phylum Streptophyta; class Magnoliopsida; order Ericales; family Polemoniaceae; genus Linanthus; species Linanthus parryae. Next base: position 134,730,636 of record JALGPY010000001.1, read on the forward strand.
GAAAATCCAACTCTGTTTAGATCTCTTGTTGGTGCTTTACAATATTTGACATTTTCTCGCCCAGATATAGCTTTTGCAGTTAATCATCTCTGCCAATTCATGCATACACCTACTAACCTTCACTTAATTGGTGCTAAACGTGTTTTACGCTATCTACAAGGCACCAAAAGTTTTGGCTTATACTATCAAAATGGTTATTTACCACTTCAAGCTTTTTGTGACTCAGATTGGGCTGGCAACCCAACTGATAGACGTAGTACTACGGGCTTTGCTATATTTATTGGGCCCAATGCTGTTCACTGGGCTGCTAGAAAACAGCCCACTGTGTCTCGGTCCACAGCTGAAGCTGAGTACCGGGCCCTGGCTGTTACAGCTGCAGACCTCACTTGGTTTAAATTTTTATTTAGAGATCTTCATCTTTCACTTCCTCAAGCACCACAAATATGGTGCGACAGCAAATCTGCCATTGCCATGGCACACAACCCAGTTTTGCAATCACGTACCAAACACATAGACATTGACTATCATTTCGTTAGAGAACAAGTCCTTCGCAAACAACTTACTGTATCTCATGTTTCTAGTGCAGGTCAGCTCGCTGACATTTTTACCAAAGGACTCACAACGCCACAATTTTTTGAGCTTCGATCCAAACTCATGGTGCAGTCTCCACCATCAGTTTGAGGGGAGGTATTAACGGACCTAATCAACAAGCCCAGAAGAAAGATGAAAGCCCATTTAGAAGCCCAATCATCTATTTGATCCAACAAATAAGATTAGGACTGTTTTGTAAAGTCTACCAAACTAGAGGGGTTGTTCTGTTAGAATATGAAGAGTTGCCATCGAACGGTCACAATCGAACGGTCATGAGACCGTTCCACATCCTTGTATAAATTCTGCCTTGACTAATGGAAAACCTAATTTCGCCGTTTCATTTTGTTTCGTCTTCTCCTTCAGAGAGCTCTGTCTCTCTCGTTTATTCTCTCAAAACCTTCAAAGGTTTTCAGTATCATCTTTATTAAGAAACATTATTCCACAGAGAGAGCCGCATGATATTATTATATGACATTTGGGTAAAAGATATTTTTTGAGAGAACACAGCATCACATAGAAATTTCAGAAGCATCACAAACAAATGTATCTCATGTTTTGGGTGATTCTCAGTTCAAATTTGACTGACTAGGTTCAGGGAGAGTGCCCATCCATGCTGGTGGCAGCATCCCAGTTTGTTCGTGAACAGTATTCAGAGGCGGCAACATTTTATAAACACCAGCCACCTCCTTCATTGCATTGCTACCACCAACCCCATTAGCACCCTCACTGCCGCCACTAGTCCAAACACTAATCTTTGGATTGAGTCCATGAACAGCCTCTGCATTGATCTTAGCAATCTCTTGATACATTCCATTGTTAATCATTAGGTAATCCCTCACCGCACTGTAGTTTCCTCCCACCGAGTCTAGAAGTGTACGAAGGTAAGCACCTTGAGCTTGTGCTAGTGCTACGAGTCCCTCTGCTTCTTTCTGCTTGGCATACAACTCCCCGTCAGCAGCTTGTTGGCGGGCATATAGAGCTGCCTCCGCTGTAGCTTTTTGTGCCTCAGCTTCTTTCTCCTTCTCATACAGAATAGCTTCTGCAGCTTTTTGCTTCTTGTACAGCTCCCAGTTTGCCTCTTGTATCTGGATAAGTTGAAAACAGTTGTGTAAATAAGTACTCAATTCGTATAATTTGCATTTGGACAAATCAACTGCATACCCTTGTTTCATATTCAACGCTAGCCTTACTGAGGAACTCGGCTTTGAGCTTTTCTGTCATAGTCAAAGCATTCATTACTTCGACCTCTCTCTGCAACTCGGCATCCCTCAATGCCACCGCTTTGCTAGCCTCCACTTCCGCCACCTGAGCCGCCTTAGCCCAACCCGCCTTCTTCTTCGCCAATTGTGAATTAGCTTCCGCCACTTCAGCCTCCCGCTGATTCTCAAAAATCTTGACCTCAGACTGTACTCTAACCTCCTCCTTCTTCCCCTCCCCTAGCCTCTGTGTTGATATAATCTTTGTTTCCGCATCAATCTTTGCTGCATTTTGCAATGTCATTCCATCCCTCAGCTTTGCCCCCACTTCCCCCTTCATCCTTGCCTCTGCTACATCGATCTTAGCCTGGTTCGCCGCTTCCATCTGTGTTTTCTGCCCCAAATATGAAAAATACTCGTGTCCGGGCACATCAACCAGCTGTTTTACATTAGCATTGTAAATGAACAGGCCGAATTGGTTCAATTCAAGCTGCACTTTACCGAATACCTCCCTTTTGAACTCTTTAGTTCCTTTGAATATTTCCTCCATGGTCATGGCGGCTGCAAGGACTCTAGTCTCGCCCTCGATGATTCCCTGGACGAGTGCCTTGACATGATTAGAGAGCTTATCGTGGGGAGAGATGAGTTTAGCATACCTGTGGAGGCTTTTATCATCGTCGATTTGGGGACCGATTGTGAAAACAGCAGGGAGGATGAATGGAAGCTTCTCTGCACTCATTGCTTGGACCTCGAGGGTGTAGTTGACAGGAGAGATGTCGAAGACGTTGTAGGATTGGCCCGGTAGTATCCATGCCTTCTTCGCGATTTTGATGTCGAAGATCCCAGCTCCGGTGATCACAAGATATTCGGATGCTCTTGCGACTTTATACATTTTTATCTTCTGAGAGATTGAGATGGAATTCAAGTATTGTGTGATTATGAATAGACTCTTACATAGATAGGTGGGTGTTTGGTGGTAATGTTAGCATGGTGGGAATACGAATATAATCACTATTAATAGAATATTGTGGACTTCGCTACAATAATGAAGAAGAAACTTCTTTGCAACTCAGTATATCAATAATCAGTCTTCTCATTCAATCTGACAGCTTCATCTTTAGAACCAGAAGCTAATAATATATCATTTCCCAAAGACGACTTAAAGTCTAAAAACTATCCTGATATAGAGTAAGATTATCTGTCTTTTGACGGGAATGGTATTCAGCTTGCCAAATCCACAGTCACAATGCTTATGTTTTGCTGCAGGTTAGCAACAAGCTGATAAAATTTAGATACCGCAGGTTCTCTTGTAAAACTAGGGCGGACAGTTACTGGAACAACTGCGTCGTCGACTGCTAGGTAGGGTATTCTTTTAACTTGTAGAGGACCAAGATGACAATAGGTAATTCTAGAAGACGACCCAGATGTGTTTCTCAAGAGTGTACTAGTATTTCAGGTAGAAGTTATAGTCTATGTTAAACAAATTCTCCTCCCTGATGACAAGAAAACTACTACTTCCTCCGTTTCGCCAGAAAGTACCCAGTTGACTTTTTTCACCCGTGACCATGTCACTTTGACGCAGTGATTTGGATAGCAAACGATGCAATTTTTTCATGGTGGTGTAAAGTAAACTTTACTCTACAATACCATGAAAAGATTACCAAATTCTTGAATCGCTTTGCTAATCAAATCACCAGGTCAAAGTGACCCGGTTAATAGTAGTAAAAATCAAAAAGGGTACTTTCTGGGAAACGGAGGAAGCACTTTTCAAATATGAAAGGTCTTGTTTGGATGAGAGATAACGAGACTAAATTTTTGGAATGAGTGGTTGAGGTGAGGAGACCACTCATTCCAATAATCTACAGTCTCATAATCCCATAATCTCTCATCCAAACAAGGCCAAAGTTTGTGCTTATCCATTAGGCATCTTCAACTGTTTTAAACAGATAAAGAAGAGAACATATGTGAATTATGTATACTCAGTGGCTAACACATTGTTACGCTTGTTGCTGTTGAATATAAACTGACTTTGGGCAGTCCTTAATTGTGGCGTTTATCCGTATGAAAAACATGGGCATGGGCCTGGATTCACTAACAGAAACGCCATAGACGAGCATAAGACTGTTGGAGGATGACAGGACATCTTGAAGCGGCATCTCCCAGATGTTTGCCAGGATAATCTTGTTTGGCCGCGCCAAAGTGGCAGGTAATTCTAGGGTTGAACTTTTTGATGAGCCTTTTTGTTGTTTCAATGAATCTTGAATGGTTGAAGCCTACGGTTTAGGTTGTGGCATTTTTGTGATTCAGCCTTTTCTGACTTGCTGATATTGTAACTGCCTGCTGTTTCTGAATTACGAATCGAACTAAAGATTGAAACTGAAAATTCAGATATTCATGATCGAGTCTGTGAAGCTGCATGTCCTGCATTTGGAATTGATGCATATGTGACATCAAAATATTCATTTTCAAGCAATGTGGAATCATTGGTCTATTTTGCAATCAAAGCATATCGTCTTACGCTTTTTATATTGATTGTTTTTCCAAACACTTAATATAGAACTCAGGCATCTCCTTACCTTTTTGTAGTTGACTTATTATTATATTTCTGTTGACTTGAGCTACCCCCATGTCGATTCATGGATCGATCTATTTTTGGTGCAAACATGAATTGTTTAATTGGTTGAGATGAAGTATATGACCCAGTTAGCAAAATTGCATAGCTCAGAGACCAAAATTACCGCGAACAGGTGAAAAATCACATTTACCAATATTGTCTTCATAAGCAAAATATTGAACAGAAGCAGATACATAGATAACTTCACATGGCTGACTTATGAGCAGTTGGAAGAACATTAATCACAAAAGCTTCCTAAACCAAGTTAACTCGCGTTTACATCAATTCTCAGTTCAAATTAGACTGAGTAGAGGCCGGAAGACTACCCATCCAAGCTGGTGGCAGCATCCCGGTTTGCTCACGAACATTATCAAACAGAGGCAGCAACATTTTATGCATACCAGCCACCTCCTTAGCCTCCTCTTTCATCCCCTCCCCTTGCCTCTATGTTGATATAATCTTCGTCTCCGCATCAATATTTGCCGCATTCTGCAGCTTCTTCCCATCCCTCAGCTTCGCCCCAACTTCACCCTTCATTCTCGCCTCGGTGACGTCGACCTTGGCCTGGTTCGCTGCCTCCATCTGCGTCTTCTGCCCCAAGTACGAGAAATACTCGTGTCTGGGCACGTCAACAAGCAGTTTGTTGACGTTGTAAATCAGTAACCCAAACTGGTCCAGCTCGAGCAGGACCTTCTCGAAACATCCTCCTTTTATTCCTTGAGTTGATAGAACTAGGTGATCACTTCAATTTTCCGACCAACAATGTTGAGTTACCAAACGCTTGTTAATTAAAATCTGTCTAATGAGACGTCATACACTAGAAAGATAGATTGAAGAACATAAAATAATCATAACAATAAAACACGCATCACTTTAAGCATCAAGCATGAATTAAGATATCATAGAACGAAGATCCGGTCCATAAATCCTAGCTACCACTACGGGTCCTGATTATAAGAAACTTAGCAAATTCATTGACATGATCGTAGCAACAATAGTAAAAAAGATCATGAAAATAAGAAGAGAGAAAAAGAGTTTATGAATTCAAACGACGAAAATTCAAGCTCCAAGCTTGCTCCTAGCTCCAAGACAATCTTCGCCCACAAACCGGTAGGAAACTTCGTCAAAATATAACTCCTAGTCGGAGTTATCAGTATCCAGACGAGTCTACTCTTTAGGATCCACAAAAGCAGACGAGTCTACTCTTAAGGATCGTCTAACCAGACAACGAGTCTACTCGTTCGATTCACATATTTGACGAGGCCCCATCATTTCCTCGTCTGATTCGTGTTCCGATTAGTGGAGTTTGTTGGGGGAATCGAACATGTTCATTGGCAACGAGTAGGTGGGAAAGGTTCAACGATCTGAGTGGCTCAGAGGGTTTCAAAGGAAACAGTTGGTTGGGTCTCCATGGTGGGTGGGGAAGGGTAGGAAGGACGATGAAGTTGAAGAAGATGAAGAAGGAGAAGTTGAAGGTGGAGAGCAGGAGCAATTCGCAGAGAGAGTTAGAGAGTTGAAAGAGAGAGTTTGCAGGTTGTGTAAGAGCATCTCCAATACTAGTATGCAAATATTATGAAAATAAAATCGCTCATTTGCATATTAGCTAACAAATTATTATCTTCTCCAGTAGTGATTAGGTAAAAATAAGATATAAATTATTTTATTTATTTATTTATTTATTTATTTATTTATTTATTTATTTTATGTTAGAAACGTGGATATGTTGAAAGGAAATAGTGAAAATCATGGAGAAATTTTAGGAACTATGTTATAAGCCATGTAAATAGGAGAGGAATTTCATTTTTCCTTACAAAAATCCTCGCTAACTTTGGCGAACATTATGTCTATTTTGTGTTTGCTTATCAAGATGCCTATCTTATTGGAGTCCAAGTGTCCAACTTGATAATTTGTCTAAAAAGATTAATTTGCATGACTTATTGGAGATGCTCTAAGAGTTCAGGCAATGTTTGGGTAGCGGATATGGGACTCATGGGAGTGGGGGTGTGATATGAGGCCATATATGAGTTTGTTGGGGGGGGGGGGGGGGGGGGGGGGGGTTATGGGTTTATTCTTTTTGGACAAAAATGCCCACATCAATATACCAAATTGACATGTTATAAATACCCATTTGGTACTACTGTTCTCTCCTCTCCTCTCCTCTCCTCTCTCTATCTTCTCCCTCTCTCTGTTCTTCGTGATGTTTCAGAGAGTTTGATGACTAATTGGTGGCTGTAATCTCCGGCCATGGGTGGGTTTGGTTTATCAATTGGAGAAATTAGAGGAGATGTTGTGGTTGTGGGCCGGTATGCAGTTGGAGGTCACTGTGGTGGTTCAGGTTACCTTCGGTGGTGGTGGCGATTGCTCTGTGTTCTGGCGGCTCCTGGGTTTCGATTGCCTCTGTTTGGTGGTCGGAGAAGGAGGGAGTTGCTTGGTTCGGGTGTAGCTGTGGTCACCGATGACTCATGGAAATGTAATGAAACTTCGGTTTGGGTTAGCAATTAGTTTGTTTTACTTTGTTGAATTTGATTCATACGCTTTTCTAATTGGTGCGATTGGTCATTTATTGCATACAGAGGATTATGATGCTAATGAGGAGATCCCGAGGCAATTCGACATAAATTGGCCTATGGACCTTGCCTGATTCTTATGAACCCTCCAATTTTGATCTAGCTGATCACCTTTTGAAATTCAAAGAGTTGTAGTAAATGATAGTTTGGTGTAAAATACCCAAATTTCTTTCATATATATTTTCCTGAATTCATCGAAAAAAAGTATGCTGGTCTTGCCTTTTGTTAAGCTTTCTCAGCTTCTTTGGTTTTCTATTTTGCTGTGTTTTGTTTATGAACATCAACAGCCTCTGGGTGAATGATAATGTACCAGTTGTTACTGATTATGATGAATCTAGTTTCTAAAAATTGGCTCTCAAGCACATTTGAATCAAACAAACTGTTTCTGGATTTGCAATTTGTTAGACAAAATGAATGTTCATTTATGTGACATCGGATAAACACGTGTGAAGAGCGATTCATATTTGAGATGCATTGCAAGTTAAAAGAATTGAGAAACACCTCTGTAGGTATAAATCATGGAAGCACGTAAATTAAACCGTACAAGTGCCATGAGCGACCCCTTTGCACCCTATAGGACAATGTGGTCTTTTTCACATTAACCTTTCATCATATCCTGCCTCATATCCTACAGCACCGAAACACGATAAAGTAGCATATCATATCATACCTCATAGCCAAACACACGCCATATCCGACCCTAGCTGACGACTCCTCTCACGGTTTGAGCTCGTTGGTTGTTTCACGGACTCTTTGAAGCTTATAATTCAGGTTATTTAAATTCTTATGATTGCATGATTCAGATTATTCCATTTTTTATTGTAATTTTAAGTAGCTTCATAATTTTGATTGGTAATCTATGAACATGGGATAGTTTGCTATTGTTGAATGTTTCATTATTGCTATGGGAACTTTATTATTTATCTGTGGTTATTAGTAGATATCTTTGCTGACTTGACTTGTGCATCCAACCATTTTTACCCTTTGACATTGGCTTCTTATTTTGATTCTTATGTTATTGTAGGGCTTATTCGTAACTGCTGTGTCAATGTTTACATTTAATGTAGCAATATATGTCATATCTCATATGTAAGCAATATAACATCTTCTGTCATTCCTGGAATGGCAGACAAAAGGTGGGAAACCACATGTACAAATATCATCTTTATTAAAAAATATATATACCACAGAAAGAACCACATTCTATTATCATATGACATTTGGGTAAAAGAGAATTTTTGAGAGAACAGAACACAGCATCACATAGAAATTACAGAAGCATCGCAAACAAATATATCTCATGTTTTCAGGATTCTCAGTTCAAATTTGACTGACTAGGTTCAGGGAGAGTGCCCATCCAGGTTGGTGGCAGCATACCAGTTTGCTCATGAACTGTATTGAACAGAGGCGGCAACATTTTATACACACCAGCCACCTCCTTCATGGCCGCACTGCTGCCGCCAACCCCATTAGCACCCTCACTGCCGCTAGTCCATACGCTAATCTTTGGGTTGAGTCCACGAACAGCCTCTGCATTGATCTTAGCAATCTCTTGATACATTCCATTATTAATCATTAAGTAATCCCTCACTGCACTGTAGTTTCCTCCCACTGAGTCTAGCAGTGTACGAAGGTAAGCACCTTGAGCTTGAGCTAGTGCTACGAGCCCTTCAGCTTCCTTCTGCTTGGCGTATAACTCTCCATCAGCGGCTTGTTGGCGGGCATATAAAGCTGCCGCCGCTGTAGCCTTTTGTGCCTCAGCTTCTTTCTCCTTCTCATACAGAATAGCTTCTGCAGCTTTTTGCTTCTTGTACAGCTCCCAGTTTGCCTCTTGTACCTGAATAAGATGAAAATGGTCGTGTAAATAAGTACTCAATTCATATAATTTGCATTTGCTTGATTCATAATTCCTCTATTTCTTCCAACTTTGACTTTTACCGCTATTCATGGGGTCGCTTTGACCCGATGATTTGATTTGCTATACGATACAATTTTTTGGTTATCTTCCCATGAAAAATTACCAAAAAATTGCATCGTTTTGCTATCCAAACCACCGGATCAAAGTGACATGGTTACAGATGAAAAAGTGAAAACTGGAAGAAGAGAAGAAACAGACCAAGTATCAGTTAGGAAAACATCAACTGCGTACCTTGGTCTCGAATTCAACGCTAGCCTTACTAAGAAACTCGGCCTTAAGCTTCTCCGTCCTAGTCAAAGCATTCATCACTTCAACATCTCTCTGCAACTCAGCATCCCTCAATGCCACAGCTTTGCTAGCCTCCACCTCCGCCACCTGGGCCTCTCTTGCCCACCCAGCCTTCTTCTTCGCCAATTCTGAATTAGCCTCCGCCACTTCAGCCTCCCTCTGGTTCTCAAAAATCTTGACCTCAGACTGTACTCTAACCTCCTCCTTCTTCCCCTCCCCTTGTCTCTGCGTCGATATAATCTTTGTTTCCGCATCAATCTTTGCTGCATTTTGCAGTGTCTTTCCAACCCTCATCTTTGCCCCGACTTCACCCTTCATCTTTGCCTCTGCCACATCGATCTTGGCCTGATTCGCCGCTTCCATCTGTGTCTTCTGCCCCAAATATGAAAAATACTCATGTCCAGGCACATCAACCAGCTGTTTTACATTCGCATTGTAAATGAACAGACCGAATTGGTTCAGTTCAAGCTGAACTTTACCAAACACCTCACTTTTGAACTCTTTAGTTCCTTTGAATATTTCCTCCATGGTCATGGCGGCTGCAAGGACTCTAGTCTCACCCTCGATGATACCCTGGACGAGGTCCTTGACATGATTAGAGAGCTTATCGTGGGGAGATATGAGTTTAGCGTACCTGTGGAGGCTCTCATCGTCGTCGATTCGGGGACCGATTGTGAAAACAGCGGGGAGGATGAATGGGAGCTTCTCTGCACTCATTGCTTGGACCTCGAAGGTGTAGTTGACCGGAGAGATGTCGAAGATCGTGTAGGATTGGCCGGGGACTATCCATGCCTTCTTGGCGATTTTGATGTCGGAGATTCCAGCTCCGGTGATCACAAGGTATTCGGATGCTCTTGCGACTTTATACATTTTTATCTTCTGAGAGATTGAGATATGGAATTCAAATATTGTGTGATTATGAATTGATTCGAATATATAGTGGGTGTCTGGTGCTAGTGGTGGCCTGGTGGGAATATGATTATATTACTAGGCACAGAATATTGTGGACTTGGCTACAATAATGACGAAGAAACTTCTTTGCAACTCTTCGAGTATTTCAACGTTCATTTTTGTTTCTTCTCTTACTCAGTCTTCTCATTCAATCTGCCAGCTTGATCTCTAGAACCAGAAGCTAATATTTTGTTATTTCCCAAAAGACGACTAAAAGTCTAAAAATCATCCTGATATAGAGTAAGAGTATCATGCTTTTGAAGTGAATGTATTCAGTTTGCCAAAACCACAATCACTGATGATGACAACACAAAAGTTTCAGGTGATACTAGCATTTCAGATAGAAGTAACAGTTTATGTTAAACAAACACAAAGGTTGTCTCCCTGATGACTACTTGGCAAATATGGAAGTTTGCACTTATCCATTAGGCATCCTCTCCTTTTTGAAACAGATAAAGAGAATATATGTGACTCATTTAGATATATACTCAGTGGCTTACACATTTTACACTTGTTGCTGTTTAATATAGTTTTGACTTTGCTGCAGGCAGTCCTTAATTGTGGCATTTATTCCTATGGAAAACACGAGAGCACGGGCCTGGGTTCACTTACAAAAAGTCCTACGGCCATAGGCGAACTGTTGAAGGGTGACATGACATCTTGAAGGGGCTCAGGCTAGGTCTCCCGGATGTTTTGCAGGATTATCTTATCTGGCAGCGCTGAAGTTGCAGGTAATTGTTTTCTATGTTCTTGCTGCAACTATGAACCCTCAACCCTAAAATTTTCTTGATAGATTAGTCAGCTCAATTTCACATGGGTTTGACATTTTTCGCTGTTTCACTGAATCTTGCATGTTTGAAGCGTATGATTTAGGTGATTCCAGTGGCGGCATATTTGCGATTCCAGTGGCGGCGGTTTTTACTTGAGTCACAATGCTAATCTTGTTCCTACTTGCTGATATGGACCTGCCTGGTGTTTCTCAATTCGAAATCGAATCAAAGAATGAAACTGAGAATGCAGATAGTCATGATCAAGTCTGTGAAGCTGAATATCCTGCATTTGGAATTCATGAATAGGTAACATAAAAAAAAAAAAATCTCAAATTATGTGAAGTCATTGGTCTACGTTTTTTTTATATTACACAATGATTGATTGTTTCTGCAAAACTTATAGTATAGAACTCGGCATCTCCTTATTTTTTCTAGTTGATTTGTTATTATATTTCTGTTGACTTGAGCTACCCCCTGCGGCCCTGCCGATTCATGGATCATGCATCCATGATAAAACTAAATTTGTTGCAAACATGAATTTTTTAATTGGTTGACATGGAGTATATGACCCAGTTAGCAAAAATGCATAGCTTAGAGACCAAAAATTACCATGAAGAGGCGAAAAATCACATTTACCAATATAGTCTTCATAAGCAAAATATATAACAGAAGCAGATACTTAACTTTACATGAGCAGGAGGAAGAACATTAATCACAAAAGCATCCGAAACCGAAGTTAACTTGCGTTTTTACATCAATTCTCAGTTCAAATTAGGCTGAGTAGGGGCCGGAAGACTTCCCATCCAAGCTGGCGGCAGCATCCCAGTTTGCTCATGGACAGTATTAAACAGAGGCGGCAACATTTTATACACACCAGCCACCTCCTTCATGGCGGCACTACTGCTGCCGCCAACCCCATTAGCACCCTCACCGCCACTAGTCCAAACACTAATCTTTGGATTGAGTCCACGAACAGCATCTGCATTGATCTTAGCAATCTCTTGAAACATTCCATTGTTGATCATTAAGTAATCCCTCACCGCACTGTAGTTTCCTCCCACCGAATCCAGCAGTGTACGAAGGTAAGCACCTTGAGCTTGAGCTAGTGCCACTAGCCCTTCAGCTTCCTTCTGCTTGGCGTACAACTCCCCATCAGCGGCTTGTTGGCGGGCATAGAAAGCTGCCTCAGCTATAGCCTTTTGTGCTTCTGCTTCCTTCTCCTTCTCATAGAGAATAGCTTCAGCGGCTTTTTGCTTCTTGTAGAGCTCCCAATTCGCCTCTTGTACCTGCATTAGTTGGAAATAAGGTTTAGAGCTGTAATTTCGGTTAACCAAAACCGAAACCAGCCCGAGAAACCTTGAACTGATCGGTTACCAGTTATTCGGTTACGGTTAACCGGCCTGGAAAATTCCACGTACCCTCTAACTGGCCCGGCCCATGTAACCGTGACCGGGTATACCGGTTCCGTTCGGGCCGGTTAAAACCGATTTTTTTATCCTCACAACTCATAAGTGGTGGAAAGGGACCGGTTCTGTTCGGTTAACCGAGCGTCCTAGCAGTTATGGGCTGAGTTGAGTTATCGGTTCGGCTCGGTTCGGTTCAAACCGGGCCGATTTCACGGTTCCAGGTCTAACCGGCCCGAGCCCGAATCTTTTCAGTTTCGGTCCCGGTTTGATCATATTGGGGTCGGTTTCGGTTACAAGAAACTTGGTTATTTTGGGCCCTTTTTTCCGGTTAACCGGCCCGTTTGACGGCTCTAATAAGGTCTACGACCACAAATGATATGATTTTTGCTTAATTTAAGTCAATCAGGAAAACTTAAACCTACATACCTTGGTTTCATATTCAACGCTAGCCTTACTGAGAAACTCGGCCTTAAGCTTCTCCGTCATAGTCAAAGCATTCATCACCTCAACCTCCCTCTGCAACTCGGCATCCCTCAGAGCCACCGCTTTGCTTGCCTCCACCTCCGCCACCTGAGCCGCTTTAGCCCATCCCGCCTTCTTCTTCGCCAACTCAGCATTAGCCTCCGCCACCTCAGCCTCCCTCTGATTCTCGAAAATCTTGACCTCTGCCTTGACCTTAACCTCCTCTTTCTTCCCTTCCCCTTGCCTCTGTGTTGATATGATCTTTGTTTCCGCATCAATCTTTGCTGCATTTTGTAGCGTTTTTCCATCCCTCAGCTTCGCCCCAACTTCACCCTTCATCCTCGCCTCCGCCACGTCAACCTTAGCCTGATTCGCCGCCTCCATCTGCGTCTTCTGCCCCAAATAGGAAAAGTACTCGTGTCCAGGCACGTCAACGAGCTGCTTCACATTGGCGTTGTAGATCAGTAAACCAAACTGGTCAAGCTCAAGCTGAACCTTTTCGAACACCTCCTTTTTGAACTCCTTGGTCCCTTTGAACACTTCCTCCATGGTCATGGAGGCAGCGAGGACTCTGGTCTCGCCTTCGATGACCCCCTGGACGAGCTCCTTCACGTGGTGGGAAAGCTTGTCGTGGGGAGAGATGAGTTTTGCGTACTTGAGGAGGCTCTCGTCGTCGTCGATGCGGGGCCCAATGGTGAAGACGGCAGGGAGGATGAAAGGGAGCTTCTCGGCGCTCATGGCTTGGACTTCGAAGGTGTAGTTGACCGGGGAAATGTCGAAGACCGTGCAGGACTGGCCGGGGAGTATCCATGCTTTCTTGGCGATTTTGATGTCGGTTATCCCGACGCCGGTGATCACCAGGTACTCGGAGGCGCTTGCTACTTTGTACATGGTGTTTTTTTTCCAGTGGGAAATGATGTGAACTCAGTAGTATGTAATGTGTAGGGGGGTTGATGCTTGAAGAGACATATATAGGCCCATTGGCATAGTACTTAGTTGGCGAGAATAAAGTCTAATATTCTCCAATTCTCAGAAAAAAAGAAGTTTATATTCTCCAAAATACAGTTAATGGATAGCGTGGAGGTGACGAAATTTCCTTGACATGAAATTGTAATTTCAAATTTGTCTCGGTCTTTTGTTATTGGGTAAAGGACACTTCCACCCCCTCAAGTTTGATGCAAAGACACATTCGCCCCTTTTGTATACCAAAATTTCAAGATATTTAAACTCCCTAATTGCGACATCGTGAGTCGGGTACGGTTGTTCTTCAGTATAGTAGTTTTGGGGATAAATTTGCTCTCTTAGAGAGACAGTCAGGTGGTGGAAGTGTGCTGACATTTTGAACACAAGAGGGGTGAAAGTGTAATTTTTTCAAATGGGAAGGGGTAAAACTGTCTTTACAACAAACCTAAGGGGTGAAAGTGTCTTTTATTGTTTTTACTCTCTTTAGTGTTACTTGCATAGAGAAAAATGTCATCTTATCGTCTTCTTAGCGGTCGATAATCAGTCCTTTTCGAAAACGATCAATAGAGGCAACGTTCACATTCATGTCCGTATTCTGTTTGCACGAAAAACCATCTGGTGGATGAGGTAATGTTTCCTGATTCGGCAACGACATGCCATGTGGTGGCAATCAATGTCATTGCGAAACTTCACGGTTTTACTGCCGAGATTGAACGGTGTGGGCGACATCGATTATGAATTTACTTACTAGTTTGAGGTACATAATTAAATTTCGAGTAAATGGAGCCAGGCATAAAAGAAAATACTATTTGAATGAAATAAACGTTGATAGCAACTTATGGACAACTCTCACTGCCTATAAAACGATGTGAGGAAGTTTCCTAGAAATTTACCATGATGAAAGTTTTTATCAAAATGGAAATAAAGCAGTTTTGTACTCAGGTCTATCATGTCAACTATGAAACTTTACAAAGTTACAAGTAGTTGCAGAGCTCGCACCAACTTAATTATATTTTGCAGTAACCCAGTGATCTACTTTGTATGTTTAGTGTCGAGAGAGAGATGAAATCTTCCATGCTTATCAGACGAAAACCTTCAACAAATCCTTTCAGCTTTTTCTAGGAAGAGATTATTAGTCAACTAAGTCTTCATTTTTGCAAGTCAGCTAATTCTCCTTTATTCTAGTAGTTGCGATCTTGCAATCTCATATTCTAGTGATGAATATGGAAAAGAAAATTCCTTAATATCGTTTTAGCCTCTTGTTTAGTCCTCTCTGGCAGTTTTTACTCTTCGACTTACTTGTGGTTGTGCGCATAGAATGATAAATCTATCGTTTTCTTAGAAAATTATGATAATAAATTGTTTTTAAAAAATGCTGAATAAGGAAAACGTTAATCTTGTACAAAAAATCTGTAGTAGGTAAGACAAGAATATACATCCATTAGAACTGACGAGATTGCTTGGCAGAATTGGGTCCGTCATGTCTAAGAAATGGAAATGGATAAATATTAGTAGGCATTTAGCATTTGATTCAAACACATACCAATGCATGTGAACCAGTTTTGTTGTTTGATCCCGTCTATCAAGTCCAAGATTGCAAATAAACAAAGTCGTTTGGACAAGATCATGAACAGAAGTACTGAACATCGAAAACAAAACAAATCGGACAGCTGGTTAATGAGCTAACGCTTTGCAAGTGGCGTAAAACTCAGAAAGTGACATGAAAAATGAAGGTATCGTGTCCTGACGGCAATTACAAAGTTAAAGTGTCCTGACGAATAAGCTGTGGAACATAGTTTCAACAATGCAGGATGACGACATCGGCTAAAAGATTTAGAGGATATTTGGTATCTGTTTAAAAATAGACGGCAGCTGGAAAAAATATAATGAAATGCATGCTTAAAATCAAAATAAAAAAAATCTAGTATCGGTTAAAAACATGTTTAAAACAAAAAACTGATTGCTTCCATTGCTAATCTGAAGAATTACACACAAGAAAACACCAAATATAGTGTTTTGAGAATTGTGTTTTTTACCTGGTTTTTGCTTTCAAACACAGATGAGATTTGCTATGCTAATTGTTTTTTTGTGAAAAACAATGTTTATAAACTCATCTGTTTAAAAACATGGATACACCATGCACTTGGTAGTCCAGGTACATATTTCAGCTACACCTAGAAATGCACAAAAGAATTACCAGTAGCACTTTAATATGACACAAATGTTGACAAAGACTTTCTGACAACTTGCAAACCAAACTTAAAATAAGAGGAAAAAGTTCCTAGAAATTCTCTCCATGGAGAGTTTAGCGGTGGAGGTTTTATCCGGTTCAATCTAACGAGGTTTGGTATGCGTTTGATTTGAGTACCTTGAACATTCTAAGTCAATGACTAGTACGTTGAACATTATAAGTCAATGAATATTCTAATGCGTTTATACTAATCCAAGCACAAATGATTTGCAGGTCATAACCCCAATATTCCAAAACTGTCTATTTTCTCTCATTGTTTTAGCAAAACAGTTGCTTCTAATTTATTTTCGGGAGAGTTTCAACTCATTTGTGATTGTGAGTTGTGACCTAGATCACCTAAAACTCCATAGAGGGGCTTCGCTCCCGCTCTTAATCCTCGCTAAGCGTTTTGTCAATGCTCTGTAATATATCAACAATTAGTCTAAGTATCAAGTTTCCAAGCCTACTTGAAACTAAAGTCTTACAAAAATTGACTAAAATGACATAACAAGCCCCTTCCTGAAGTAGTCAGCTAACTCACTAAATGGCATGTTCTCAATGCTAACATTCAGTCAAGTTAAACTTTCATTGCATTCTTCTAGGAGGTTCTCATTTCATATATAAGCTTGCATTCTTGGGCGTGGGAGGTTCGAATTTCATATAAAAGCTATGTAGCTATTGCTACCAAGTCTAAGCTACACAAAAATTCAGTCTATAATATTTTTATCTCCAAAATCATATTAATTATGTAATTTATATATCCGCTCTCAAATACAACTTTTTGATCAAAAATTGTCGCTTTTGCTTTCTCACTGCCGTTCCCGCTCCAGTGACTTGGGATGTCAACACAAGTCTCTAAACTATGGAAGGATGGCTGTCAGTATCCGTGTAAGAACACAATGCAGAACTGGTAACATTTGGGTTGGGTTGGGGGTTGGGGGGGGGGGGGGGGGGGGGGGGGGGGGGGGGGGGTATTTGAATGTAGTTCATGCTCATTATCTGAATTTATATATATGCGGACGTCCTCAATTCTCATTTGTAGAGAATGAGATATAGATGAGACTGGACTGGGGATTATAGCACAAATATGATTTGGTGGAACTTGGTGCTGCAGACAGGTTGACAGTAATAGAGAAGCAAACAGAAAAGAGTTACCATCGGTACAGATTAAGGTAAAAGAATTCACTACCCGCAAAACCATGTATGTGTCACCACAGATGAGGGATGCTAGAACTCGCATAATCCCTCTAATGACCGACATGGAGTGAACAATGAACACATAAATAACACGGGAGTGAACTGACAAATATAAAATCCACCAGCACTCGCTCAATTCAAATTTACTGATAAAAAATGGGAAAGCGGTGTATAACGATAATTAACCATAAACATAGCAATGACATTAGAGTATCATCATATCATCTAACTGAAATATCACAATCAACTGCCATAGTCTGCTTCGGATGACAAACATTACTACCAAAAAAAAGTCCCAAAATACCTAAAACCTCATCATATTGCTGTAAATGCCTTCTTGCCACCACCAGAAGAACCAGCTGGGATGACCTTCAACACATTGAACCTCACTGTCTTTGAGAGTGGTCTGCAAAATGAACACCCATTGTATTACTACTGTTATATAAACTCACGCCCCTTTAAAACTAAAATCAAGTGTCTAGTACAAACCTGCACTGGCCGATGGTGACATGGTCTCCCTCCTTCACACGGAAGCAAGGGGAAATGTGAGCAGGGATGTTGGAATGCCTCTTCTCATACCTGAAATAGAATCACAAACTAGATAAGATTCACATTCATAAGGGAGGAGGAGATGAAGAAAAGCTGCTACGGCTATGAAAATTTCTTACCTCTGATATTTCTTGACATAATGGAGGTAGTTGCGGCGCACGATGATTGTTCTCACCATCTTGGCACTGTGACAGGTTCCAGCGAGAATACGGCCCCTGATAGAAACATCACCGGTAAATGGGCACTTCTTGTCAATGTAAGTTCCTGCAAGAAAAGCAGTGTGAGATACGTGAAGTATATACCATTTGTATTGAACTTTAGAACAATATTGGCTTGGCCTCTATATGATCTAATTAAAGCAAAGTCAATAACATCCACAATTTTACTCAACAGATGTGCCAACATTTATTCACCCAATCTAGGAAACCATATCATTAGGTTAAACTGTAAAATAATTCCACTTTACTGGTTTGAACTAATTAGCTTTTCACATTTCTATAAAGTTTGCCTTCAACGATATCAATATACTTTACATGGGTAACCAACTATACTTTACAGATAACATAGAAGAGATTTACAATGCATAAACATTACTTACTGCCACTTCTAACCCCTAACAAAGCTATGCAGGTCAAAAGATCCACATAGCTAGGGGGAAACTGAGGGGAAATTTCGAGGGAGAACTAGGAGGTTCCTCACCTGATTTTCTATATGAACTACACCCGGTTTATGAGGAATTAATTGTTAGGTGTTTGGATGAAAAATTGTCTCTCAAAGCTTTGTGATTGAATTCCACTATTTCAAAGTTAGGGAACAAATTTTTCACATACTTTTCCTTCTAGTGGAACTAATTTTGTTATACGCAGAAATGGTTGTGTTACTCGCCAAATATCACCTCATAAGTAATGGTAGGTGGCACCATCTATGGCAAAGAGTTGATCACATACAATCACCCATCAGCAGATATCACAACTAATCAAAATCCAAAAAACACAGCAAGAGGGATACTGGTATGTTCAATAACACATTTTACCAATTTGGTCTTATATATAAATATAAATCTCCCTAGCATATTGCAATAAACCCATTAACTTCCCATTAGAAAGAATTTGACCTTCCACTTCAATCTACTGCTGCTAATACAAAATCTATAATAACTATGAAATGTAAGTCTGGTTGATTCCTAAAGCATATGCTTTTCTCAGCCATTTCAGACATCAAAAACAACCAGGTTGGATACAGATGAATAAGAGAGCTTCAACTCACATTTTCTCTTGATTAAATAAATTCAAAGTGTAGTGAACTATGCAAAAAGTAAAGAAATAGAACCTTCAATGGCGTCTCTTGGAGTCTTGAAACCCAACCCAATGCTCTTCCAGAACCTGTTCCCTCCCTTTCCAGGCCTCTTCCCTTTCCCTGTCTTCTTCGAGCTACACACAAAAAACAACCAATGAAACTCAAAATCAATCCACAAACTCACAACACATCACTCGCCTCTGAAGACACAAGTCTTATCACTAAATGACTAAAACATTAATCAATCGGTGAAGCGAGACTGACCTAAGGAAAACCTTGGGCTGCTTCAGAAAAGCCTTCTCCGTCTGCAAATCAAACGCGTCTCCATCAATCTTAAAGCATCAAAATCGATAAAGAAGTAAGGCGAGGGAGAGAATGAGATAGATTCGTACCTGTTCCGCCATGGTTGAGATCTTCGAGAGAGAGTAGATGCAGAGAGAGAGGCGGAAACCCTAAATCTAAATGCCCAACGCAGTAGAGAAGACGACCAGCGATTTGAGGTGGGCTTGAAGTAGTAGTTGCACTGGAATAGTTGGAGAGAACCCTAGAATGCCGAAAATGACGAAACTGACCCTTGTTTTAGTTTCTCTTTGGGGCTTGATTGGGGCTTTATGTAGTGGCCCGATGAATTCCAGCCCATAATACAAGCACGGCCTGTCTGAGCCCAACACTAATTTTGGTTTGGCAATCACGGATCAGCTAAACCGGCCTAAGGAAAACGGTAAAGGTAGTGCGCAAAACGAGTCACAATAACTCTCAGCTTGTTAACTTACTAGCAAATTACCCGCAATCGTAGGGCACTTATAACATTAACACTTGACTCTCCGGTGACCATAGACAATTATAAAAAAAATACTATTTGAATTATATTTAATTTCTTCAGATAAATTTTAGTAATAAATTTATATAAAATTATTTGGTTTATGTTGATAGAAGATTAATAATTAATTAGATAAAGACATGTTATTTTAGATGTAAGATACATTTTAAAAAAGTTATTCAAGTTAAAACATAATTTTGAAATAATTAGTTAGATGAAAGAGAGATTTTAAGATACAACAATATCTTATCACTTATATGTTTTAACTAATTTGTCTTTCTAATAATGTTTCTAATTAAAAAGAATTAAAGATCAACGAATCAAAATGTCTTGAGACATTTCTTAAGATTGAATGGGTAGGATGTTCCCGTTAACTATTTTCTGGAGAAAAACACCTAGCTGATTTATTATATAGATGTCTGATCTAGTTCTTTAGAGTTGGTTAGTAAATTAACCAAGCTTCGACTACGTGCAACTATACAAGGCCTCTAATTAAGAAACGACAAAGAATTAGTCCACTCTTGGCATGTACGAAGTACTAGTTTAGTGTGGGTTGTTTTGTTACAGGTTCAATTTGCAAAAGTGAGAGTTTCCATTCTGGAGCAGCAACTATTTAGAATGGCGTCTATTACAAAGATCTTCGTTTATGTCTTCCTCTCCATCATGAGTTGTACCTGCTTTTGGGGCTGGCGAATTGAGTTCAGTATGGGCCGACCTTTAATTCGTTTGGCTGCTGTTATGGATCGCGTGCTAAGACGATGTAAACACGAAGAACAAGAACACACCCAATGTAAGCACGATGCTAGCTACGATCGAGTGGGTGTCCTGGAAACCGAGTTTGCGGCGACACAAGCTCAATCACCATCGGAAACTCTAACTGCCGTCAATACACGGCTGCACAATGTGGAGACGGACCTGAAGCAGCAATCAAGAACCTTGAGGTGCGCGTGATTGACCTGGAAACTCGAACATTCGAAACCCCTGATCAGACCCAGGCAGCAAGCCGCACGAGCTTCGAGGCCGACTGTGACGACCCGGTCACACTTTTAATAATAAAATATCGATATATTCGACAAACACGCGGATAATTATCAACCAGTCTGGCATTTCCAGACCTCCAAAACTCAACCAGCAGGACACACAGTCCTCTGAAACAACATTTTCAATAATATTTCTAAAAATCTGGTATGAGACTGAATTTAGTAAATAATTACATCATCTCGTCAAAATGAGAGTTTTTATAAATATCTGGTCAAAACAGTAATTACAGCAATTCACTAACATAGCTAAAACATGCTATTTAGATTAAAAATTAACTTTTTAACAACTACACCGCGATCCAGTCGCGCCCCGGCTCAACCTGTAAAACAGAGGGTGAGCCAAACAGCCCAGCAGGTACCGCCTAACCACTGGCGTAGAAATCTAAAATCTACTTAACACAACTGCCAGTTATTACACATCAACACGCGGCACCTAATATACAAACAACGTGATTTATCAATCACCCAAACAACTAACAAATAGTAAAAAAAAAAGCATTAAAATCCACACCAGCAGTATAAACATGTATAGACTGTAACTGCAGAAACTTAAAAGTTAGATTTCTCCTACCTATAAAAGATGTCGATCTTGCTACTGAGTTGGTAAACCAGTAGCCACAAATGAAAGTCTACGGCAAAAGAATAGCCCGACCCTCCAACCCATTCGAGCCTTGAGCTCACACTTTCAGAAACTATTTGAGAAACTAAACCCACTGTTTTGTTTTCAAAATATGACTTCAAGCTCATTTTTAATGCATAAGTACTTATAAAGGAAGCAAAAACGTCCAAGTGGTTAGCTACAAGTAAAAAAAATAAATAAGAGCCACTCACATGCATGTCTGCATGCATAAGAGAGTTGGGTTTATCACTAACAATTAAATGGGCAAGTCATGTTTCTCAAATGATCCTAAGTGGCTTTCCAAAATTCAACCATATCTCACTATAGAAATAATAATACCATGTTACACTCTACATCATTATATAATTAAATTACAATCAAAGTACATTAATAGCATCTTTCACAAACATTTGTGCAATTCACTGCCCCATCATATAACTTTTACCAATTAACCCATAATGACAATGAGAACAATATGATAATTCAAAATAAGGTCACATTTAATTAAACAAAAAGCATAGTAATATTTTTTTTCAATACAGGATCTCACACCGACACCAAATCGCAACAAATCCAGGGGTTTGTTGCGCCACCACTGCCCGGTCTACAGCAGCAACAACAGCCGCTCGGCGCTGCCGTTATAGCTCTCACCGCCACCATCCAAACAATACAACAACAGCGGCTGCCAACCTCCAATCTCCACCCGCTGCTACAGCCGACAATTCTGTCAAACTCACAGCCACGGGAAGCTTCCCAGACTCCGGCGCACTCGGCATTCCATCCAACAGCACAGTCGGCGGTGCCACTATCACACCAGATTCAGTCGGACTTGCACCCTTCACTGCGCTGTCCTCCCATGGCTTTGGACCACCGGCCCTTTCCGACAAACTCAGTCCAACCCCAACCCCGCCGTTACAGCCACAGATTCCACCACAAACCACCCCAACCACTCCCTGTTACAGTCCCCAGCCATGGAACCCGACAGGTTTTCTTCTCCAGCCTCAAGAATGAGCTAAGGCTTTGTTGGAGTAGATGACATAGAGGCAATCTTATTTTAGTATGAATAATGTTTTGGCTAGAACATTCATTTATTATTTATGGAGATAATTAATATAATGAAAATCTTAGGTTATAATTGTTGTTTATCTTAAATATCCCACCAGTATATTTATTATTAGGACAATCAGTATAAATTAGTATGTGGCTTGATTAATATGGAGACATCGAGTCTAACATAGGGGTATGCATTAGGAGTAATGACATACTAGATTGACCCACCACGAGAAGGCTACATATAAATTATGTTAATGTCACAAGTGCTTCTCGTAGTGCCAATGGTGTTGTATTGGACTTGAAGTCACTAGATACTCTAGTTGTGAAATATCATGTTTTGATATCGTCAAACGCTACATTGTAACTGGGTAGCAATAAAGGCGGTAATCGTACATGATAGGAAGCAAACTGAGAGATGGTAGTGACGTAGAGAGGAATTGTCCCTCCCACATAATGGGAGCAAATATCCACGGTCACTCGAGGGGTAGTGATTATGGATGGCCAGACTCAGATAAATCAATATGAGATATTGATGTTATCCGTACGGATAAGCCTGTTCCCTGGATCGAGAAACTATGGATTGGATATACTAGTGTGACATTTATTCCACGTGGCCAATCCGGATATAGAGACAAAGGGACAATGCAACACGGTAACATTGGGCACAAAGTTTGTCAAATCACTGAATATTTCTATTAGTTGGGTAGCATTGATGTGTTGCTAGACACGGCTCAATGTTTGTAATCGTTACTGCCAACTTAATAGAAACCTACAGGGTCACACAACGAAATGATTAAAGTGGAAAGGATGTTAATTAGTCCTACTAATTAACAATCATATGGATAAACGACCAAAACGCAATCACATGCAAAGTTAGTTGGACGAAGTTGCAAAGTGGTCTAATCCATGTATGGACATGATTAATATTGGTGCAAGTTTGTAGATTATAAGGAGTCATAATCTATAAAAGGGGAGTCATAGCTCTATTATTTCACAAGAATTATCATTGAGTGAAATAACATAGCAAAGAGAGAACACCAAGAGGTGCCGCCCCCACCCGTCCGCCCCTACCCGTTGGCCACTAGGTGTTTCAGCCACTGTGCTCCGTTTTGCGTAATCATTTTCTTTTTCTTTTGACGTAGCTAGCGGAAGACGTGAAGGAGATTCCAGCTCTCAATCCTAAGGTGTGGATACCGTAGAGACAATGACATCATTCTTCATTGTGATCACACAGACTCACAAGGTACACAATATCTTCCTTTATCACGTTATGATAGCTTAACATGCGATTCATGAAGTGCCTTGATCAAGAATCAATTATTGTATTTCCGCTGCGCATCATGCATCAAAACTCTACAGGCTTCACCAACCCATATGGGTTTCTCACAAGAAATTGGGCCTCCAACTCCATATTTGGGTGGAAATTCATTTGGGTCATCCAATCCATTTGCTACACATTCAAAGTTATGGGCCCAATTTCACATTACAACCCACTTCAACATCTCGCCCAATTTCAACTCCCTCTCACTTTGGGCTTACTTATCACTATGAGAGGCAACACACAAGTGGAAATTTTTTAGATTGGGGGCCACATTATTATGGTGGATTCATACAACAAATGCGATCCGCCTTGAGGACAAGATGATTTTCAACTACGGGGAGTTAATCGGGATCAACCATATAATTATTACTATGGCTAATTGGGTTAAAGACACTTTGCTCCCTTCACTTTTGAAGAAATACCATAATGCTCCCTGACATATTAACAATTTCACCTGCCTCCTGTAACGGAAAAAAGAAAAGACAAGTTGCCTCTTCTATGCCATTTTCGTCCAGTAGCGCGCAATTAGTATTCTTTTGTGCCATTGTAATTGTGCACTTCCGGATTGAAATGGCACATAAGGGACAAGTTGTCCTTTCTTTTTTCCGTTACAGGGAGGTATATGGAATTGCTAATTTGTAACACTCCCAAAATGACCAAGCCGGAAACCCGGGGGTGTCACTCCGTACCCGAGATTAAATCCGGATACAAGGAGGTTTAAAACAGAGAATCCGAACATAACTTTATTAAACTCCAATCCTTGAGCCTCAAACATAGACATACAATCCAACTACAGTTTTAATGATACTAAAAGAATCTCTAAGGAACTAAGTGTGATATCACTAATTGTCTAAGTGATGATTCGCATCCCCTGCTAAGCTATGCTCCCATCATATAGACATGTGGTGCAGAAAACAAAAAGAGAACACCATAGTTCCAAAAGTCAGCGGAAATACTGAATAAGTAACACCCAAGCATGTAAACAGATTATGAAGTAATTTTAAAACCAGTTTGTAGTGGTTTCGCTAAATCAAAGTGAAAGTACAAGGTTTGACCCTTTTATAAATGAAATGAGATGAGAGATTTCCAAGTACATTTATATTTTTCAAATCGCATCCATTATCCAAATAATGGGATTCCAAAACTCATGATATTCCATTTTTCATTAACAACATCCAAAAACCAATTTTTTTATTTTGTTGATACGGGGAAAACCAACCAACCACTTCGCAAGCATCCAAGACCTTAAGTGTCGACACCCCCTTACAGACTTCTTGCGGCCAGAAGAGTGAGCACAAGGAGCTATCCGGGGACTTGCAACCGGATTAAATAAAATAAATTGGACGAGAGACCGAAGTCAATACGCCCATTGCCAATAGTAACCATACAACAACAATCATCCCCGTACAACTCTTCCACTTTACGTTATCATCGATTATTAGATTGCAGTGATATTTTCAGAGAACATTTCAAAAATTTGAAACAAGTATTCAAGCAGCACATATTTTTCATAAAATCATTTTGAGACAGGTAGGAATGAAAACATTTGACACGAAAATGCGGAAAGGGGCGCTAGGCCTAGCATGTTTACTTACCTTTAATCTCAAGCAAAGCAAATCACTTCCTAGTAATACTCGACGTATCCTTCGTCAACGAAATTTGTCTCCTAAAAATTTAATAATATCATAATCAACATATTGCACACGAAGTCCTATAGGTAAATGAAATAAATCTCTTACTAACTCTCACCAACCTTTGCTAAGGTGAACGACCTCTTTTATAATAAAATATGCTTTATAAATCTAATGTTTATTATTTGTGAAAACACACTAAGCTATAATGAAATATAACTTATAACATTAGATAAACTATTTTTTTTATTATTATTTAGGGTAGAGAAGCATATTATTTTACCCCAAAAAGACTTTTGATTCAAATAGTAGTTTCTCCCAACCAAACAAGCCTTAGTAGAGAATATAGGTTATAAACCAACTAACTTTTATTTAAAAGAAATAACAATTTTATTTATGGAAAATAACTTATTCTAATTTGCTACAAACTTATAAAAATAGATAAGAAAAATATATTTTTATCATCCTTATTATACACTTTTATTTTGGAGTAAAAATTGTACAAAAGTATTGCTTTAAACTTGTCTAAAAATAATTCTCTTGTGAAATTCGAACCTAAAACCTAGCTTTCATACCAACAAAGCCTTAAGTATTAGTACAAAAACCACTGGGCCAACAGCCCCTTTCTTCTCTCTTCCTTCCCAACTATTAATATTAACTAACAGTAAAGAGGGAACAAAACAAGAAGTAAATAAAAGGGAAAGAAACCCAATCGAGTTGTTACCCGAGAGAGAGAGAGGACAGCGGGAATGAGTGGTGGAGGCCGACGGTAGCGTCGGGAAAGTGGGCGGACGACGGCGGCGGCGGCCGGCGGCGGCCGGCAGCCGGCGGCGGCCGGCAGCGGCGGACGAGAGAGAGAGAGAGAGAGAGCTTTGGGAGATCTTTAGTGTGAATTCCTTTGAGTTTCAAGGGGTTTATATAGCTCTCAAGTGAAGAATTCGGCGAGGATTAGGAAACCCACCGGCGACAATTTTGATTCCGAATTGGGTCTTGATTTTTGACGAAATTGGTTTCTTGGTGAGAAATTATTGGTCTTTGTGGAGTTGAGAGTAGATTGGGATTGTATTTGGGTGAAAAAGGATCAAACTTGAAGAGTTGGAGTTGGAGAGGGAGTGGTGGTTGATGGTGGAGGAAGAAACCCACGGTTGTTCATCTTTTGGGGAAGAAGATGATGAAACATAAGAGGTCAAGACATTTTCCCCCCCACTAGTTTAGGTAAAATGACAACTCCCACCCCCAAGTTTAAATAAAAGACTCCTCATAAAATAGGGAAAATACATAATAACCCCCAAGTAGGTACTAGTAATAAAAATTAACTTCATACCAATAAAATTAGCTCCCAACACCATACTAATATCAAATTGACACCAAATATTATTATTAAATATCGTAAAATACCCGTATCCACAAAACGGGGTATTTCATAATTTTTCAGGGAGCATTCTGGTATTTCTTTAAAAGTGAAGGGAGCAAAGTGTCTTTTACCCTACTTAATTAGATAATTAGTATTATTTAAGTATTGGAATAAAAATACTTAAATAACACTTCAAAAAACCTAATTATAATTATATTAGTCACCTAAAATTATTTGTAACACTAATTATTTGCAAAATATGACACTATGTCTCTAATTATATAAAAAAACTAAAAACATGTCCTAAACACTAATTAAGAATTTGGTATAGATTACACAAAATCCTATTTTTGGCATCAAATTTGATTGTAAAAAATAGGTGACGTATGATAGGATTTGGGGTACCGTGGGAGATGCACTTCACCATTTCATAAAAGTTACACCAAATATAATATTTGGTGATTTAGTATTTTTTTGGTCAACTGGAGGATGCCTACAAAAATTACTATTTTTTATGATACGGTGATTTGATGATTTGCTGTGAGATGTTGAAAATACCAAATTTTACCATCAAATATATGATTAAGTGTACTGTGGAAGATGCTCTAACCACTGGGCTGAACGACGAGTACATGTATGAGGATTATAATGGCGAGAAGCACGTGGCTGCAAAATCAAATCTTAAGTTCTTAACGCATCATGATCATACCAACAAACAAGATACTTCATCCGTTTTCTTTTTACCCTTTGATTGGACCTTTTCATCCGCGGAGGGGTCACTTTGACCCGGAAATTTGGATAACAAAATAATACAATTCTTCAGTAGTTTTTTTATGGTGTTGTAAAGGGGGCCATTGGAATAGTGCCAGTCTCTGAATTGGTCTTTGAATTCTGCACTTGGCTGAATTACTATTTGAAAAATACCCCTCTTTTTAAACAGATGCTTACAAAAGTTGTTAGCAAACAAGTGGGGCAACTGGGTGTGACATGGCTGATGACATGTACCCTAAAGTGGGTGAGAAACCATTGAATTACCCTGCTACCCTTGTTAGTGAGAGTGATATTCAAACTCAAAAACAAACCTTGACAAATGTGTAGCTCTCTCTCTCTAAAAACATTGAATGATTCCATCAACCCTAACCTACCAAAGTACTGTTGAATTAACTCCAACTGTAAACTTAATGAACCAGCTGCATTAAAGCCTCAAAACTGGTTCATTTTTCACTCTCATTTGCTCTGGTTCTCCCACTTTGTGTATAGAAGTCTCTCTCTTTCGCTATTGTTGTTGAGCTACGGTAAACCCTAAACTCTGGTTCTACTTTTGCTATGATTCTTATATTCTCGTCAGAATGTTCTAAAATGTGTGCTAGTATAGTGTTTTTATTAAATTTGATATTCATTTGTGTTTCTGATTAAATTTAGGTTCATTATATTGATGTTGTCTTCTTCATTCTGGGTTTTATGTGTGTCGTGGATTGTGTGGAGACTGGAACGAGTAGATGCTCATCCCTATATTGTCTGAAAGGACTGGGACGATGCATCTGCCCGTCCCAGTCTATGAAGTGAACAACTCAGTCGTGTAACCAAAATTGAGACGAGCAAATCAGTTTGATGTTCCATACGAGAACATCACTCTCTGAGCATCTACTCGTTCCAGTCTCCGCACAATCCACAACACACATACTGTGACGAGCATACCCTAAACCATAAACCCTAAAATCATTACAAAATGTTTTTAAACCTTGTAAAAAATGTTTAGTGTAATTACTAAACCATAAAATCATGTAAGGTAAACTTTTAACCTAAAAATCATGTAATCTTGAACTCTTAATCATGTAATCCTAACACTTGGATCAAAACCCTATATCATACAATTGTGAAGTACTACCTCCAAACCAACTTATGAACCATTACAATGATCACTAAAAATGTTATTCAAATCATATAAAACCCCTCTAATCAATGAACCATGAATTAATCCTAAATTCATAAACCCCAAGTCTTGTAATCCTTAAACCATAGATCATCTATTATAAACCCTAAAATTGTAGTTAATAAACACTTAAATTTACTAAATACCATCAATATGATTACTAAAAATGCAATTCAACCATGTGATACCCCTCTAATCAATAAACCATGAATTCCTAAAGCCTAAATCCATAAACCCCAAGACACGACAATCCCTTAAACCATAGATCCTCTATTCTAAACCCTAAAATTTTAGTCAATAAACACTTAAACCAACTAAATACCATCAATATGATTACTAAAAATGTAATTCAACCATGTAATACCCCTCTAATCAATAAACCATGAATTCCTAAATCCTAAATCCATAAACCCCAAGTCATGTACCCCCTAAACCCTATATCATGCAACCTAAATCCTCTTTGTAAGACCTCCAAGACTGAGACGATGGACATCTCGTCTCGGTTTTCAGATCCAGCCGAGGTAGTTACTCGTCTCAGTATTGGAGGTCTTCCACGTCTTAGTTTTCACTTCATAAACTGGGACGTGCATGTTCACAATACAGGGACGAGTAACTGCTCATCTTAATTTGTAGTCATCTTCGTCCCTGTTATTTAAAGGTTCTTACTTGCCTTATCTTGCAAGTCACCAGGTGTCACTGTCCCCACACAATGAACAATTGTGACACCAGTAACCCTAATATTGTAAACAGTAAACCCTAAAATGTTACCTATACCCTTAAATCCGACATTTTTTTAGAATCTTTAAAATCCTATTATCATAAAGAAAATGTTTTTCATATAATTTAACCTGAATCTTTAAAACCCTAACATTGTAAAAAGTAAAACCTAAAACTACTAAGTACTACAATGGGTATCAAAAATATTATTCAATACTTTTAAACCCCTTAATCATAGATTATCTAACTTAATAATGTTAAATGTCAAGAATGCCTCGCAGAGATTATTATTACGTCGTATCTGTGGGTCGTCAAACGGGCATATATACCTCTTGGCCAGCATGTCAGGAGCAAACGACAGGATATAAGAACGCTTGCTATATTAGGTATGCAACATATGAAGAGGCTGCAAATGCGTGGTTTGAGAACAAGCAACGCCTGCGTGAAACCGACCGTACCAGACAACCAACTTCATACGATGGTCCATCCACTTCTCTAGACGTAGTTGTTCATGCGCCTCAAAAAGCTAACTTGTTCCTTGTTCTCGTGATTGGTTTTGTTGTTGGTTTTGGTAGTTGCTATATAATCATGTCGTCGGTATGCGTTCATGTGTTTGTAATTGTTGGTAGTTGTTGTTTATTCGTTGTTTTCCTATGTAATCAATTTGTAGTAATAAAACAAATTTGAAAAATAAAAAGTTCATTCAACACCAACAAAAGTTTTATCTCATTACAAGTTTTGTACACCAAGTCCACCTACTTACGCACCGTCTTGTCTTTCCTCTTACCCTCTCCATCGCAAACCGGAAAAGTGAAAAGGAACCATCCAAATTAAAATACAATAATTTTCCTTCACCTGTTTCAGAGTCTTTTTGTGTAGTTCAGTCCAACCCCTAATGGGATTACATTCCATAAGGTGCTCCATCATTCTGACAACATAGAAGCCCGAATCTTTCTTCATATTTGTTGCATATCTCCGTTTATCTCTCGGCTTGAAGTAGTGCGTCATATCTAACCCATTCCTCTTAATTAACAACCTGTTTGGTGCTCTGCATACACCAGACGCTTTTAGCATCTTAGGGAATTCCTTGCGAAGAGCACCAAGGTCCCATTGCCTTTTTCCCATTCCTATCACTGGATCGAAGACTTGAACCAACATATTTTCCATGTCAATGTAAACGAGCAACCAATGTCCTGCCCCTCCCTTATATTGTATTTTTGAGAACCATGGCATGAGCCACTTACGTGCTTTGGCCATCTCTGTCCCACCGTACGGCCTATTCCCTTCAAAATAAATAGCCAACTCCTTCTGCCGCGCTTCCTTAGTCAAGTTCTTATTCACCCATGTGTGATACCACTTACCGTCGGTAATGACTATGTCGGTCCTTGCTTCGCGACATTCCTTCGAGTACAACCGTCTAAGCACATAAGTCATCTCATCCATTTGACCCCATCCCAAAGTACATTTATCCGAAAGTAAATAACGGAAGAATTCTCGTCCAAGTACCTTGCAACCACAGTTTAACCCCTGGTAATCTTTGAATGGATCGTCTAGACAAGCATAGAATGCTTTGCGAAATTCTAGGCCCGGCTTAGTCTTATTCCTCATAGCAAAATCTGGAACATACACACTGGAGAGCAAATTCTTAGGAATACAACCGTCTTGTGCCAGTGCAACCCCATACGGCGTAGTCTCCCACTCAAGTCTAGCACGATTATGGCTCCAGTAACGTTCCTGACCATTCTCATAAATAATTGCCATCTCATCCCGGCCGCATATGTCATGTAACTCATTCCCTCTCTTATAATCGTAAAGCGATTGGGGAGACCAGCCCTCTTCCAATCTTTCACTTTCAACCGCGTCATACCACGCAACCCAATCCTGAGGTCCAAACTGATCAATCGCAATCGATTCAGGCTCTAGATCTGATTCTTCACGGAGTTTCGAGTAATTATATTTCATCCATTCCGCCAATTCTTCATCGGTGGCTGCACCCTCATCTTCCTCAAACCCACCTGCTTCTGCTGCCCTGGACGGTCCTGCTTCGGTTTCTACGATTGTTGGTGCTTGGACTTGCCTGGACCCCCTGCTTCTATTTCTGTTGTGGGGTTAGCCTCAATTGGATTGGAGTCATCAGTTCCTTCTGTTTCAGTGAGTGGGGTTAACTCGATTGTCCTGGAACCCCCTGTCGCTGTTTCACTAACTGTGGTTGGCTCGATTGTCCTGGAACCCCCTTCCGTTGTTTCTCTAATTGTGGTTGGCTCGATTGGACCGGAACCCCCTGTCGCTGTTTCTCTAACTGTGGTTGGCTCGATTGGACCGGACCCCCCCCTTCTGGGTTGGAATCAATGACAGCTTCTCTTTCTGTATCCTAACAATAGGATTAATAGATTTATTATGTCACAATTACCTTACATTACATAAGTCAAACACCGTAAATAAGAACAATATGCGTACCTCGCTAAGGAACCGAATGCCGCTCGTTGGGTCTACTCGCACTTCTTCCCAAGCGGTGTGCAGATATTTTACCATCTTGTGTGTTGCTTGTCCCCACTCACAAAGCTTGTTCAGTCATTCCTTCTCTTTCGTGTCGTGACGCTTGATCTTTTCACGTACTCTAGTGCAACCGGTCTTACAATCGTTTTTTAAGGCAACCAATTCTTCCTCCATCTTACCCATCCTACTGCTCATTTCTGTCATTTTCTCACTCAAATGGATCTGGTTTTCTTTGATAGGAACCAATGCCTCTTCAAAATCTATCCGCATTTCCCGCTTCAAGTCTTCCAAGTCAAGTCCCACAGTTCTCGAAGCTTCGGGTCGACCGGCAGGTGGAGGTGTTGTAGACACCGAAGGTTGGGTTCTCGGTGGAGATGGAGGTGGGGTTGAGGAAATCACAGCTGCACCCTTTCTCCGTCTCAGTACAAGACTAGCATCCTCCTCTTCCTCATCAACACGAGCAAGTTCTTTGCGCTTCTCCGTCTTCTTCTTATTCTTCTTGGACTGTGGGTCAGGCTCGTCGTCGTTAACTGTTTTTTTATGCTTCTTCTTCTGGGCCCCGACCCCATCATCCTTTGCAATATCCTTCTTCCTCCTCCTCTTCTGCGGCGTATCCGAAGCCACTACCTCATCCGAATGCACTCCCTCAAAGTTGTAGCTGGGTGTGAACTTCCGATTAGAACTCATGTCATCCTCAAGCACTGTCCTCTTCTCAAACAGAGCAGTCCACCTAGGGTGAAGTGGTTGGTCGGGGTGAGTCCTCCTTTATTCAATGAAGCTACTCCAGTAGTGTTGTTTCTTCTCTTCCTCCGTTGGGACGAGGGTAGGATTAACATACTTTATCTCACTCCAGCATTCCGCTGCTTCTTCCAAGCCCAATGCGCATCCTCTCCACGTCCAATTAGCCAAGCGCGACAACTTCCTTTCCTTATCTGCCCTCGGTTTTCCTAGCTGATCACCAAGGTGGGGTATGGCCTCGCAAATCCATGCCAGAAATATGTGCGAAAAGTTCAACATGTTGTACTTCCGGCAACCGAGATGATCCATATTTTTTTTCCAAGCCCCCTCAGCCACTTGCTCAGCGAAATCTGGCCACAAGTACCTGCCCCATCCGAATTTGTATGCCCATTCAAAATCCAAAAGCAGGCCAAACGGTGTCATGGATATTGTGTCCGCATTTGTTTTCACAAACATCATTCGTCTAATCAGGCATACCATTAGCAGTCTCGCATAATCAAATTTCTTCTCCTCAGTCGAATCTTTAATTTTGGGCTTCAGGCCATGCAAAACCTTCTCAATTTTTGATACATTGATGTTGTTACCGAGCCTGTGATCAGGGAAATACTTTGCAGCCCAACTGTGCATGCTCTTTATCACCATAACCAGTTGTTTCGTTGAAGCTCAGCCCCGAAACTAAACAAAACTCCCGCAATCCAAACCGAACTGGCATGTTGGTAATGTAGAACCAAAACTCAGGATCTTTTTTCTCCGTGTTCATCTTTGCGTGCATGACAAGATTCACAACCATATTGGGAAAGGTAACGTTGCTCGCGCAATGGATGTCCAACAAAAACTTTAGCTGTGGGAGCCTTGCCTCAATCAATTCCTGAACCTCAGGGCAGACGTATTGCAAACTCTGCTTGTACCCTTTCAAGGCTACCCTCGTAGTGATGTTTCCTTTATCGACTTTAATCTTGCACAATGGAAGCGGTACATCTCCCAACTTCTCGTCGAACTCCGAAACCTTAAGTATTTGCTTCTACAATTCAAATTAAAATTTCATTAATAATGTCAGATTGATAATGAAATACTTCAAAGTATTTATAAATGGTCTGTTACTTAAAAGTTTATAAGTTTTTGAATTATTATAAGTGTTACTGAATTTTTTTTTGAGGGTATAAGTGTTACTGAATTAAGATTCAGTATAAGTGTGTCACATTTTTTATTTTACGTGAAGTGTTGATGGGAGATCCTTTACTGTTCAAGTCTACACAGATAAATAATTTTAAGTGTTAAAGTTGCAGAATTGTTCTAAGTCTAGAATCAATGGTTTTTTTTTCATCTTTAAACTGCCGAGACGAGCAGCATAAACTGGATATACTCTCAGTATAAGCTGGTCTCTACCGAGACGAGAATATTGCTCGTCTCAATATAAACTGGTCTTAACCGAGACGAGAGTCATGCTCGTCTCAGTATAAGCTGGATTATACAGAGAGGAGCGTGAAGTTCTCGTCTCAAGACGCGTAAACTGCTCCTCGGCAGGGTCTTACTTTCTCCTCGTTCCAGTTTTATATGTTCTCGTCTCAGTATTCATCTCGTGATTCTGAGACGAGAAGTACTCGTACGAGTTCCACAATCTAGAACAAGTCATCGTCAGAGTTCTAGACATGGATCTCGTCCGAGTTCTTGATTTGGTGGAATTATGATCAAATTTTACAGGTGAAAATAGATTCAAACATAGATTTTATTTTTCTTTGATTCAAACATCAACTACAAACATGTACATGCAATCATCAAGTAGGTTACATAATTGAGAAATGGGGTATTTGAAAAGGCCAACCTCTTCGTCGACGGTGGGTGTCTCAGTGGCGACGGGGTTGGGAAGGGGTATGACGGCGGCCGGAGCGGAGGAAGAAGAAGAAGAAGCAGTGGAGCCATGACTACAGTTGTAGCGAGCGACGGTGAGTGAGTTGCAGAGAAAGAGAGAGAGAGAGAGTGAGTTGCAGTTGCAGTTGGAGTGATAATGAATTCGAGGGGGTGGATGATGATGTGTATAAGTTTGTTTTATTAATTTGTCTGATTAAGTGTTAATTTTAGTTGATTAAATTGTTTAACCCCCGCGTGGGTTACACACGCTAAACATAAGTGAGAGACGGGTATTTTTCAAAGACCAATTCACCAGACGGGTAGCACGCCAATACTTTTGTTGTAAAGTCTACAACATCATGAAAAATTATTGGTACACAATTCTTGAATTGTTTTATAAATCAAATTAACGGATCAAAGTGACTTGTTGAATAGTGGTAAAACTATGACCAACAAAAGAAAGGGAAGGAAACGGATGAAGTACGGTATGAATTGTGTACCCGACCCGACTGGGAACCATACCGGTCTGAGGACCGATAGATGAGAACACAACAGAAGAAGTGAAAGAAGAGAAAGAGAAGGCCGACCGGAGTTCTGAAACCAATGGCCGGTCAAGGGCAAATCAGCGGCGACGCCGGCATCAGATGCGCTGCTCTTTGGTCATCCTCTCAAATCTCCTACAACAGGTATACCTCATAGAGTCATAGTTCTGTCTATAGACTGCTTCGTTCCATAGATAGACATATTGACATGAAATTGAACTCCGATCTGCTAACTGATTTTCGGTATATTGATGATATATGCCATTTAGAATTGCGTCGATTCTGGGTTACTGTTTGTTTTTTAGTGAGTAGCTAAAAACGATTCGATTGTTTCTGCCTATATACTCCCTCGGGTTAACCGGTAAACCGAACCGAGTTAACCGAATATACCGAACCCAGAACCGAACCTAGGAGAATGGGAACCGGTCACTGAACCGATCGGTCTCGGTTCGGTCATGGGTAAGTGGTAACCGGAACCGGCCGGTTTAACCGAGAAGTTCTAAATGGCATATATCATTGTAGATACTGCTTTCTGACATGACAGATCTAGGC
This sequence comes from Linanthus parryae, assembly GCA_023055425.1. Taxonomy (NCBI): domain Eukaryota; kingdom Viridiplantae; phylum Streptophyta; class Magnoliopsida; order Ericales; family Polemoniaceae; genus Linanthus; species Linanthus parryae. Next base: position 134,766,298 of record JALGPY010000001.1, read on the forward strand.
CACGTGGCAACCATCCAGCACACCATATTGTGCTCCACACACACAGGATCACCAGCCGAGCTGATCCATGTGGGGGCTGCGAGACAGAGCCCTCGCATACCACTGCACGGGACTTGTAGGGACTTGTGGTTTGGAGGCTAGGGTAAGCCCTGTCGCGTGCGAGCCAAGCCCGCGCGCGACCTTTAGTAACTGTTTTGAGAGATTTATGGCACGAGCTCCATAAACCCGGTCAATCCGGTCAAACCCGGTCAACCTCGTAACGGTTCCGGTACTCGCGCACCACGTGCTCTAACGGTTCCTATATACTCGGACGAACGTGCCGTTATGGTTAAGCTAATTAAGCCGCCATTAATGGGCGCATTAACCACACTACAACGGTCACGTTCTCCAGTATATATATATCGTTAACCTTTCCATAAAAGGAGGACACACTGCCATACGCTGAAGCTCTGCCAAACCTCTGTCTCTCTCTCAGACATTGCTACTGACTTACTCTCTCCCTACACACACCCCTATTCCTCCTGTGCGATCCCTGATCCACTACGTACGGTGTACACGGAGGTCTCCCTGCCGGAATCTCTTGTGCACATTTTGGTGAACCCGACGTGAAACTTACCAGCAAAAGCAACCATGTCTCAGGAGGACGATGTCAGCAACCGATCGCCTTCCACCGAAACTCCCTCGGGAGACGAGGCTCGCCGTACTCCGACGACTCCCGGCGAGGCGCCAACTTTAGAGTCTTTGGACGCCACTGTCCAAAGTCAGGCAAAAGCTCTCAAGTCTCAATCCGCGCAGTTAGAACGGATCTTGGCCGCTCTGGGCACTCTTGCGCCAAATCCTCCACCTGCCACCGCTATCCCTCAGGGAGGAGGAACCCCTACCGCTCCAGGATTGGGAGTGTCGGCCACGCCTCCCAACCCTCATCTGCAAACTCCACCGTCAGCCACGCAGCTGCCTTCGGTCCAAGGGTCAACGGCACAAATGCTGCCCCCTGCTGCTCACGCCTCTCAGCCCCCGGCTTTGGCGTCCAACCCAGCTCTGCAGTACACTCTGCCTCCACCAGCGACAATCTGGGGAAACGCGGGTAGTCAATACACTCCCAATCCTCCGGCGGCATATGTGTCGCCACCACCTACGGCAACCCCTCCGCCAACTACCGAGGGAAGCATTCCAGAATGCATGACGTCTTTGCAGAAGCGCGTGGACTCCATCCTGGCTCATCAGTCGTTCGCGGATACCATCATCCCGAAGCTAGACAACGATCCACCCATTCCACGAGAGATCTATCTCATGCCTAACCCGGCGGGATACAAGGCTCCCAAATGGGATAAGTTCGAGGACGTCAATGGAAACGCTCATGAGCATGTCATGCGTTTCATCGATGTCATGGGTCCATACGGAGCTGATCCCAAGCTGCTAATGCGAGAATTCCCAAAAACTCTTGGGAATGTAGCATACAAATGGTACCGAACATTGGAGGCCGGATGTGTGAAAACTTGGGACGACATGGTCCATAAGTTCTATACCAAGTTCTTCCAGATGGAAGAAAAGGTGACGATGATCCATCTCTCGCGGATGTATCAGAAACGCGAGGAAGATGGAATCACTTTCATCAAGAAATTCAGAGCGAAGTCCTTGGAGTGCAAGGATCCAATGCTTGAAAGCCGGCTCGTAGAGATATGCCTGCAGTGCATGCGAGACGAATACAAAAGCATGCTGATCAATTTGCAAACACCTACGTTTTCAAAGCTCATCGAATGCACGATGAACATCGAGCCCATTGTCGAGAGACAGAGAAAGAAGAGCGCTCCAGAACGACCTGCGAGCGGCACCACCTACAAGATCGGCAGATTTGGCTACAAGCGGGGACGCGAAGCTGAGGTCAATACAGTTTCGCCCCAGAAGCAAGCAAAGGCTGCAAACTTCGATGCACCACCTCTGCCATGCTCGGTAGAGGAAGCGAGCGACCTCTGCAGACAGTGGCGTAAGGACGGCGTCCTGCCACCGCTCGAGAAAGCACCCTCCAAGGAGATGACGAGGGACCCTAAGTGGTGCGAATACCACGGCAAGGTCATGCACCCCACAGCCGAGTGCAAGAAACTCAGATTCGCGTTCGATCAGAAGATGAAGAATGGCGAACTCATTGTCAGCGACCACCGGAAGGATGTGCGCAACAACCCGCTGCCTGCCCATACAGATTCGGGCTCAAAGGGCAAAGAGGTCGCCATGATCTCGATAGTGGACTTGGAAGAAGTCGCAGAGGATGGTCTGCCCATCATTGCTGAAGTCCATGAAGATGAAGACTACAACATGGACACGGAAGATGAGCGTGCCGACCGCATGAAAGGGTCGCATGGCTTCGACAAATTCTTCAACGAGATGAACTTCTCCGAAAAATGTCGAGCGGACATGACAAAAGCAATCTTAAGGGTAGCAGAGGACTACGAGGAGGACCTCGTGGTCTCCAACGGGAAAGTCGTCAGAGCGTCCCGTTCCACAGAAAAGATTATGACCTTTTCTGCCAGCGACAAGAAGACAGATGCGAGCCACCAGAGGCCCCTGTACGTGACCGCCATCATCAACGGCGTCGAATTCAAGCGAGCATTCGTCGATGGAGGAGCAGCGGTCAATGTTGTTCCACTCCACACACTGAAGCTAGCAGGGATCCCCGAGCACAAGGTAGTCAAGCGTCCATCCCCGCTGGTGGGATTCGGAAGCGATTCTAGAATGACGATCGGATGGATCCGCCTGGGCGTTCAGATCGGCAAAATCAAGTGCTCGGCGAAGTTCTATGTCATAGACGCGAACACCACATATCACATGATCATAGGTCGGGCCTGGATTCATCGCTTTGACGCGATCCCTTCGACGGCTCACCAGATGATGAAAGCTATCTGGAACGACAGGATTGTCGAGATACCGGCCTCAACTAACCCGTTCAACTTGGACGAAGCACATCTCAGCGAGGCGGTGTGGTTCACCGAGATGGCGGACGAGCAAACACCCGGACCATTCAACCCTACTCCTTTACCTCTCTGGGAGGACATCAAGGACCAGTCACCTGCGGGCGTGATGGTGACAAGGGGGGATGCCAAGGAAAAGCCGCCTACTCACGAAGAGGCGCCGCGCATCGCATATCATCGGAAGAATGTGTACACTCTAAAGAGGATCGCAAAACATGACCCCGAGGGTAAGGAGATAGAGAGCTTCTACGCCAACGGGAAGAAATGCTATCGCATATGAAGGTGCGCGGGGACGTCCTCACGCGGGCATGGGGATGTCCCTGGGCAAATCAATCAAATCGAGCAAGTTGCGCTGACAGAAGAGCCAACACAGGGCACTCCAGATGAGAAACTCAAAGAAGCGCCCGAATGCATGGAAGACAGGCCAAGACCACAAAAGCAAGAGCTAAAAGAAGTGTTCCTCAGCCCGAACGAGGAAAAGAAAAGGCCAGTCTTCCTGAGTGCGGACCTCACAAGCGAGGAGGAACAAGGACTGCTGCAGCTCCTAACTGAATACAAGGACGTGTTCGCATGGGAATATGACGAGATGCCGGGTCTGGACACGAGCATCACCATGCACCGTTTAGACATCATCCCAGGGTCTAAACCGGTCAAGCAAAGCACCAGAAGCTTCAGGCCAGAGCTCAACGTAAAGATCAAACAGGAGATTGTCAAACTCCTAGACGCCAAGTTCATAGAGCCAAATCACCATCCCACATGGTTGGCCAACATCGTGCCAGTGGTGAAGAAGAACGGACAGCTCCGCATCTGCGTGGACTTCCGAGATCTCAATCGCTTCTGTCCTAAGGACGATTTCCCACTGCCTAACATCGATTTGCTCATTGATTCAACGGCAGGCCATCGCATGTTCAGTTTCATGGACGGCTTCAGCGGGTACAATCAAATCAAGATGGATCCCGAAGACGCAACGAAAACTGCATTCATCACTCCCGTGGGGGTATTCAACTACACGGTAATGCCATTCGGTCTTAAAAACGCAGGCGCAACCTATCAGCGGGCCATGATGGCTCTATTCCACGACATGATGCACAAAGAAGTGGAATTCTATGTGGATGACCTGGTAGTCAAATCCAAACATGAAGCAGATCACCTTGCAGACCTGCGAAAGGTGTTCAACAGATGCAGGAGCTTTCAACTAAAAATGAACCCCATGAAATGCGCATTCGGCGTCACCTCGGGAAAGTTTTTGGGATGCGTGGTCCATCGCCAAGGGATCGAGCCTGACCCTGCGAAAGTGTCAGCCATCACCAGCATGACGCCACCTCACAACCAAAGTACCTTGAAAACGTTCTTGGGAAAACTGTCATATCTGCGGAGATTCATCCCGGCAATCGCCGAAATCACATGCTGTTTCAGCACTCTTCTCAAGAAGGACGCCGCGTACAACTGGGCTCCTGATCACGAAGCCGCATTCGAAAAGCTAAAGGAGCTACTCACATCCCCAAAGATAATGATCGCGCCTCAACTGGGATCACCGCTTCTGCTATACCTTACATCGACAAGGAAATCTATAGGAGCACTCTTGGCTCAGATGTATGAAGGCCAAGAGAGGCCCATCTATTACATCTCTCGCATTGTGCAGCCTGCTGAATCAAGGTACACAGACATCGAACGTCATTGCCTCGCTTTATTCTTCGTAATAGAGAAGTTGAGACACTATTTTGCATCGCACAAAGTAGTGGTGGTCACCAAAAGCGACCCCATACGATACCTGCTAACTCACACTACTCCGGGCGGGAGATTAGCGAAATGGTACATGACCATCTCTCAATACGATATCACATGCGTGAAACCAAGAGCGATCAAGTCGCAGGCGGTAGCAGATCTGTTGGCACAGTTTCCCGACAACAGTCACGAACCTGTGATCGAGGAAGAGCTCGAAGGCCCTGAAATCTACGCGATCGACGTGCCCTATTGGACCCTCCACTTCGACGGTTCGTCAACCAGAAAAGGCGGAGGCATCGGAATTGTTTTGACAAAGCCGGACGGGGAAGTCATACAGATGTCTGCAAAACTCAACTTCGCAGTCACGAACAACGAGGCGGAATATGAGGCTCTCATCGCGGGGCTCCGTGCGGCGAAAGCTTTGGAAGTGAGCAACTTAACAGTCATGGGAGATTCCAAACTGATTGTTAAGCAGGCCTCGGGCGAATATGGTTTAAAGGAGATCAACCTCCTGCCATACCGCACCCTAGTGCAAAAGTTGATGCAGCAATTCTGCGACGTGAAATACGAGCACAAGCCCCGAGCGGACAACAGGCATGCAGACGCCTTAGCAACTCTGGGATCTAAGGTCAGCATAGACAAATGCCCCGCAAGGATTTCCATCGAAGTACGAACATCGTCGGCATTAACAGAAGATGTGTGCGACGATGAACACATGGATGATGCAGACTGGCGGAAAGCAATCCTGCAAGCTATTGCGAAAGGCACCAGCAGCGAAAGCTGGGTACTCACCAAAGGATACTGCATCCACGACAACATCCTTTACTACAAGGGTCCTGGAGGAATACTCATGCGATGTGTCTCCGAGCAAGAGGGACAACAGCTGTTAGAAAAGATTCACCAACACGCTTGCGGAGAAAGCGAGGTGTCAATCTACAGGAAAGCTCAGAGATATGGCATTCATTGGCCAGGCATGTCGACAGCTGCAGCCCTGATACAAGGGAAGTGCGAAAGTTGCGCACTAATCAAAGATTCTCTACTCATCGCTCTAACCGATGACGACACAGACTGGAGGAAGCCATTGTTTGAATTCCTCACCCAGGGCACCGTACCCGAATCAAGAAAAGAAGCCGACAAATTGAAGAGGAAAGCTTCTCGATACGTGGTTCAGGAAAACCTGCTTTGGCGAAAAGGTCACGAGGGTAACTTGCTGCGATGCCTAGACGGCAGGGAAGCACAAGAAGTCATGGACCTTTCTCATCAGGTGGAACACCAGGGAGGTGCGAAATTATGCAGACAACTCCTCTCAATCGGATACTTCTGGCCCACGATGGAAGTCGATTGCCGCACCAAGGTGCGACGCTGCCAAGAATGCCAATTCAAAGGGAACCTAGTGCACGCTCCCGCCGTGGATCTACATGCATTAGGGACGCCATGGCCATTTCACACATGGGCTTTGGACTTCATCGGACCCATCCGACCAACGTCACATGGGAACCATTTCATTCTCACTGCAACCGAGCTGTTCACCAAATGGGTGGAAGCAATACCACTAAAGACGGCAAACGCGCTGGCTGTGGTTAACTTCATCCAGGAAAACATCGTATGCAGGTTCGGAATCCCAAATACTATTCTTTCAGATAACGGTACTCCTTTTGTTAATCGTCAGGTAGCTACGAAACTCGCGGAGTACAATATCAGGCAGATATGCTCTACCCCCTATTATCCAAAGGGAAACGGACAAGCCGAAGCGACTAACAAAACGCTGTTGAGAATTCTGAGCAAGATGGTCGCAGATGACCACAAGAAGTGGGCCGACTCCTTTAACATAGCTCTGTGGGCCTACAGAACTTCTCCAAGGACACCTACAGGGGCCTCGCCATTTCTACTATGTTATGGGGCCGAAGCTGTAGTACCTGCGGAGGTCAGAGTCAATTCGGCGAGGTTGGCCTTCCATGCACTCTATGAAAATCAACGCGATCATGATTTAGTCTTGCTGGAAGAAAAGCGAGAACAAGCCAAAAGGACTAACAAGCGGTACCAAGAGAGAATCGCTCGCGCCTATAACAAGACAGTCCAGCGACGGGATTTCGCAGTTGGCGACCTGGTCTTGCGCGCATCTGACCACTGCATGCGAGAAGCAACTCACCCAAAGTTCGCAGCTAATTGGGAAGGACCCTTCGAAGTCACAGAAGTCTTCGATAGCGGCTACTGCAGCATACGAAGGTTGCACGACACAACCTCAACTCCAAGCTCAGTCAACATGCGCTGGATCAAGAAGTACTATCCTTGACTTCTCTTATTTCATACGTTTTATGATAACGTTGCTTAATGTCTCATGTGGCTATGATTAACGCAATCTCCTCTCCCATATGAGAGGATTGTAATCCTATCTCTCCCATATGAGAATGTTATAATAAAAGGATTCTCCCAAATGAGAAGTTCATATTTCTAGCTGTTTATATCGCTCTATTTAATTTGTTATTACTGTTAACAATGATTTATTCGCTGCAATAGCAGCAAATATAAAAGCGATCTTAAGTGATCATCAAAGCCTATCTCTTACGATAGCAAACGCGATCTCAATCGATCATCTAAAGCCTATCTCTTACGATAGCAGCAAACACAAATACGATCTTAATTGATCGTCAAAGCCTATCTTTTACGATAGCAGCAAATACAAACGCGAGCTTAATTGATCATCAAAGCCTATCTCTTACGATAGCAAACGCGATCTCAATCGATCATCTAAAGCCTATCTTTTACGATAGCAGCCAAACGCAAATGCGATCTTAATTGATCATCAAAGCCTATCTCTTACGATAGCAGCAAATACAAACGCGAGCTTAATTGATCATCAAAGCCTATCTCTTACGATAGCAAACGCGATCTCAATCGATCATCTAAAGCCTATCTTTTACGATAGCAGCCAAACGCAAATGCGATCTTAATTGATCATCAAAGCCTATCTCTTACGATAGCAGCAAATACAAACGCGATCTTAATTGATCATCAAAGCCTATCTCTTACGATAGCAAACGCGATCTCAATCGATCACCTAAAGCCTATCTTTTACGATAGCAGCCAAACGCAAATGCGATCTTAATTGATCATCAAAGCCTATCTCTTACGATAGCAGCAACTACAAATGCGATCTTAAGTGATCACCAAAGCCTATCTCTCACGATAGCATTCAACACAAATACGATCTTAATTGATCATCTAAAGCCTATCTCTTACGATAGCAGCCAAACGCAAATGCGATCTTAAGCGATCATCAAAGCCTATCTCTCACGATAGCAGCCAACACAAATACGATCTTAATTGATCATCTAAAGCCCACCCCTTACGATGGCAGCCAATGCAAATGTGATCTTAAGTGGTCATCCAGAGCCTATCTCTTACGATAGCAGCAAAATACAAAAACGATCTCAATCGATCATCAAAATCCTATCCTTCACGATAGCGGTTTATGCAAATGCGATCTTATATGATCTTATTTAAGCCTATCTGTTACGATAGCAATTTATGCGCAAAGTGATTTTAGTTGATCACCCAAGCCCGTCTGTTACGAGGGCAACGTAACTGCAGAACCATCTTGCTAGATCTTCTAAAAGTCTATCAGCTGCGATAGCAATTTATGCGAGAAACTATCTCAAGCAATTCTATAATAAAGCCTATCTTCTATGATAGCAATTCGCACCACTTAACGATCTTAATTGATCTGTTAAAAAACTATCTGTTACGATAGTAAAGTTGTGAACATGATTTCATATGATTTACAACGACCAACTGCAAGCCCATCCATCAAAATGGCACATCTGCGAAATTACGATCTCGAATGATCTAGCGAAACATCTGCGCATTGAGGTCGCATATGTGAAATCATTACATGGCATTATGCAAGGCAAAACAAGCCGAAACGCATGCGAAATTGTATTTTGTTGCAAAGAGCAGATAATACAAAAGCTATATATCATTATGAGTCAAATGACTTACAATTTATCTATCTAGATAACAACTTACAAGCGAAAAACTCGAATCTAACTACGCAGCCAACATGGCTTACAATACATTCGAAAAATGGCTGATAAGCCAGCAGAGACACGGTACGGAAACCCGGACTGCAAAGAATGAACCCCCCTGGCTTCAAACGCCGGCTACGCAATGCCCAGATCTGCGGGTGAACATCTGTAGCAAGGGGGATCTTGCTCTAAAAAGAGCCACATGAAGCCATACGCTCGACATCCCGCTATCCGACAAGACCGTTGTCAGATATGCTCCCCATAACATTTGCCCAAGGAGCCACCGGTTCCGGCGATCCACAGGCAAGCAGAAGCTCCAAAGGGCAAGGGCTCCTTGTAAACGGGGATGAACGCGACGGTTCGTCACCCCGGGCTCACAAACGTGAAAGTGACGGATTCTTCTTCGGAGATGCTGAAGAAGAATTCCGCCGTTCATTACGAGACGGTAGCACGGTCACTTCGGCGCTGCACCTCACCACGAGGCGGCCGGAAACATGACCTGCACACATAATACACGAAGAAATTTCTTCGAACACACATGAGGTATTATCTGCATCCTCTTTATGATGGTTATAAACAGCAATAAGCCTCATAAAGTGGATCTTGGAAACTACTTCTATAGCACAAAGCGCAAACTCAGGATTCAAAACTTGAAGTTGCCATGAATCAACGAAAAACAAGCGTTGAAGCCAGCAGTCGTAAGGACTCACGGCAAAGCACATGTTTGGGATGAAGAACCCAAATGGCAAAGACAGGGTTTATATAGGCCCTGTGGAGACTCTTCGGTAGCCTAAGATGAGTCAGCAAAATTCAAAAAGAGGGTAAGTTCAATCACTTACGCCTTGAAAAGCGGTAACAATCAATTACCCTACTAAAGGCTACGACGATTCGGTTGCGTATCCTAATAAATGACGGATAGTCATGATTCGGATGGACTTCCCAACGGAAGCGTGCTTATCTGCCGAGAAATTAGCGCGAAAATCAAGCAGAAAATCAATTGCTGATGTCATAATTGGATATGCACAGAAATGTCCAATCAAATCCCGAAAAGGGCAAAACGGGCAAACTCGTTGTTTGTTGTTAAAAAAAAAGGGGAGAAACCCTAGCAACATTACATTAATGTTTCAAAACATTACATTAATGTCTCAGCCATTTTCCTGTTTTCTTTTCAAGATTCGAAAAGTCAAAACAAATTCTTGATTAAGGAATCTTGGGGCTCGAACTGCTCGCTCAGCTTCTCCACTTGTTTCACTTCTTGCTTCAGTTGCTCGCACTTGGCATTCATTTCATGATACAGCTTCAAAGCTTCATCAACCTTTTGCTTTTGCTGCTCCACCTTCTGCATCTCAGCTGCGAGATTCTGGTGACCGAGATTCAAAGTTACAGCTGCGTGAATCAGTGTAACTCTGTCCTTGAGGAATTTGAAACCAAGTCTGCCTTGGACTTTGAACAGGAGATTTTGGCACATGCCACACAGCAATTCAGCACTCTGGGCCGAAATGGTCGCAGGTGTAGCCACAGACAGCTGCTCCAGTATCCAGATGGCTTCAGTAAGGAACAGCCTCCTGTCAAAAGGTCCGATCTCCAGAGATCTCACAAACGATCGGGGGTATCTGAGACGCATTCGAACCACCCAGTCTACATCGGTTTGCTTCAAACCTGAGACATCAAAAATGGTTATAATGTCAGAACTCGCAAGCAAATAATGCGACGTGCGAACGATAAATCTTTACTTACCAGTGCCTTCCAGAATTTCATGAAGAGAAGGGATGCGGGTCACTGGGTTGTTCGAAGACTGCCCTCGCTCCATGGCTCTCCTATCAGCTGCGAGCTCCAACCTCTCATAGCCAGGAGGAAGAGTGTAGGCCGCACCAGCTGCGACTACATTCCCAACCTGCGAGCCCCAAATGCTCCACGCAGGAATAGGTGCTTCTGACTCAGTCATCGCCGGAGGCGAAGGGACAGCCGAAGTCGCTGGACGGAGGACACTCCCAGATGCGAAAACATTAGCATCACTTGTCCTTTCTTCCTCGCCACCGGTACGGACGCCTTCGTCCATCGGCACAGCATCAGCTTCGACATCATCGGAGAGTTCGATGACATCCTCGAGATGCTCACTTGCGTGTCCAGCGGCTGCGACGGGCTTCTCGTTATGGGAGCTCGAAATTGGAACATGGGATGCAGAAGGCTGACTTCTCTGCTCCAGCTCAGGTTCCTCAGCATGACCTGCGATGCCAAATGCGATAATGTGAGGTAACTTGGTTATAAGTTATTTCGCTATCTTTATTAAAGCTAAGAATAAGCACCTCCACGCGAAGGTGGGATTGAGGTATCCTCATCATACACTAGGGACGTGGAACCGTGCCCTATCAGTGTATCCTCACTAAGCAAATCTTTAAGAGAAGCGTGACCTGGGATGTGAGTAAACCAGTCATGATTTTGCCTCAAGTGGCTACAGCCTAGTATGCGCATATCACTCAAAATAATTACCTGAGGGTTCTCCGCATTTGCTTACCAACCAACGGCGAATGTCAGGCTTTGACACACCGTGCTTTAACGCACCCACAATTACATCTCTATAAGTAACTGCGAGATTGAAGATCTCACCTTTATCGCCACCTGCGATCTCTGCGAAGTCCGCTTGAACTTGCTCTAGCTCTGCTGCATCCTCTCCAGGAACCTCATCTTCCTCCTCCACATGAGGAGCCACTTCTTCGGGAAGCTCGTCTTCCTCGCCAACTGGACGCACTAAGTCGTCAACATGCTGCTCCTCGAGGCTCCGCTGTTTCACACGCTCGAGCTCCTCTTCCTCTCGCTGCCTTCTTCTCTCAGCAGCCTCCGCGGCTGTCTTCCGGGATTCAGCAAGAATATCCTCGCTTATAGGATCATCTGAAATGCCAGAATGGGCATCTCTCTTTTGCCTCTTGGCCACAAGGCCAACGACGGCTTCATCATCATCATCTGCGAATACATATTTGGTTCAAAGAAAAGAACTACAAAGAAGTCAAGATAAAGGGCAAGGAGATGCGACGGAAGTACCTTCTGATTCTTCCTCGCACATCACAACTGTTGCTTCTTCTTCTTCATCACTTGCCTGGGGCTCCTGTCTCTTTTCCTCCTCTCGGTTGAATGGAAGGAAAGTCTCAACTGCGAGATCTTTTCGCACTTTGCTGGGCATACGACCCTTGCCTTTGTCCTTGATAGAAAGGGACCTCACTGGGGGAGAAGCTGGAGCACTCCTAGGGGAAGAAATCGTAATTCCCTTTTGCCTAGGTCTCTTTACTCTCGGCACCGCAGTCGCTGGAGAGGACGGGTCATCTCTAGGGGGAGACGGAGCCGGAGGGTTGTCTATCAGTGAGTCAGCAAAAGTGTTCATGACTCCGCGAACCTTTGTTTCGACCTCGGCATCCATCCTCCATGCTAGCCGGTACGACTCCCCCTTCCTTCTGGTGGCAACAATGGTGTCCACCAGCGATTTGGAGCGATCACCAGCTGCGAACCTCCGCACATGACACTGAAACAGCGCAGAACAAAAAGCATCAGCGCAAGGAAACCAAAAAGCTTAAAGCACATAAGGAAATTGCTTACCTCAGCAAACGCCTTGCTATATTTGATGACCTGCGCGTCACCCTTTTTGATTGCGTCGACTTGCTCCTTCAGAATGAAATCGGGGCACAAATGATTCTCGCGGTCCCACAGCGAGTAGCAACCATACTCAGACTCGCTCAAACTGCAATTGGGGCGAAACAGAAAAGAGTTTCTCTTGATCAAGGGGGCCCTTCCTGGCTGCGCCGCCGCCTCCGTCTCAATCCTCGTTTGCTGGGCAACCCAGTATGCGATCCAGTTCTGGGAACAACCACCCTTGCGAGTTCCCGCAGGCTGCTCAAAGGGAAGATTGCTCATGAGGACCGTCTTGCACTCCTTTGTCAGCAAACGCTTGTAGCACCCTCTGATAATAGACTGGGGCCAGATCGATGGGGCCACTGCATCAAAACCAAACTGAGGAGAGACCCGAGTGGGGTCAACATCCACTGTAAGCCTTTCATACCTTGGCGCGAGCTCACGAATATGCTCTGCAAGGGCAGGAAGGGAACCTCGCAGACACCAACAAAAGAACTCACGATAGCGCTCGTGGAAATGCGGTCCCTTTTCAAAGAGAAGGTCCTCTGACAAGACCATACCTTTGGAAGGGTATAGCTTTGGGAACCACCGCACATTCTCAACGCGTGTGGCATAGGGCCTGGCAGTAAACTCCTTGCGTTTGTCGCATATCAAACTCCAAGTACACTTGGTGTTGCTTGCTCCAAACCATCTCGCAGCCCTTCCGCTGTTGCGCGCTTCTGTCTCGCCTGGGGGACACCACTTATCAAGTGGGAGGGGAGTTGGAGCATAAGACGGCCAGCGCTCGAAAACCCACATTGTCAAAAAGCTGATATTGACAAAGGTCAGAACATCGAGGCGGCCACGCGATTCCCTCATCGCCAGAACCAGCTGATCCAGCCTGTAATATAGCGTCCCCAGGACCAAGGGTCCGAGTGCGACTCTTTGGCCAAGAGCGAGCCTCACGGCAAGTGGCAGCACATGGTAGAAGACCCCGTCATGGGGGTGACCATCAATCAGGTACCTCGACAGCCAAGCACAGAGAAAGGCACAAAGGGTTAAATGATAACCCTTGCCCTCTACGTAATTCTCGGCCTCCGGGTTCTCGCTCAAAAGCTTCTTAGTAATGCTGCTGTTCGCATAGTCTCGGAAGAAGTACTGCAACCACTTGTTCCAGGTATTCTTCGCAGACGTATCCACCAGCTGCCAGTTCGGAAGAGGCTTTGTAGTGGTCCACCGAGTGGAGATTTTCTTTACCTCTGCTAAGCACTCCTCCATCTGCGCGTACAAGGCCATTTCAGCAGATGTCCTCAAGTGACTCAAGGGGTCCACCTCACCCATGGGGGAGAGCTCATACAGCATTTGAACGTCCTCGAGCGTGGGGGCAGCCTCGAACTCCGCAAAATGAAACGTGTGAGTCGCGGGCGAGTAACGGGACAGAAGGTCTAGAAGCATGGACTGATCCAACTTCACGACAGCACCCTTCATAGCACGGATAGCAAAGAAAATGCCGGCTTTATCAAGAGTCTCGGCGTGATGATCCAACACGTGGTCAATCCACTCATCCATGTAGTCCAATTTCTGGACGAACGCTTGAGTAGAAATCGCAGTATACGGGAAGTGCCCGTTCTCGATCCCCAATCGGACTACGTCCTCGGAACCAACCCACTCGAGCAGGGCTGAGTTAACTGGGCGAGTCAACGTCAGCAATTGCTCAACAGGAACAGGATCAGGCATTCTCTTCGCCTTTATCCTCGCATGATAAAAATCCTTCCCACCCAGAAAGGGGGCTTTACGCCACAGAGCCTGCGGAAGCTCCGGCATCTCTTCATCTTCCTTGACGGGTCTGGTTACGCTTGTCTTGGCCATTCCTGCGAAAGGGCAAGAAAAAGGGGGGAGAAATACCACACCACACTTCAGTTTGAATTTTGGAATTTGAGATCTATGCAAACCAAAGCAAACAGTTCCGGTACCGATTTCAGAAATTGGGGAGTTGATATTGTTGAAAGATTAAAACGAAGCGGGTTCAAAGATCAAAAGCCTCTTCACAAATTTCATGGATTTACAGATTCAACGCGGTTCAAGGCAAGCACTGGTATTTTAAATCAAAAGTAAACGAGGCCAACCTTGTTTCCTTGAAGCTTGCTTGGATATACACAATTGGAGAATACGATTTGCAGTTCTGAACTGGTGATTGATTATCTGGATCTGCTCTCGAAGATCTCCGGGTACCATTCACTTTAAGAGAAAGAAGTGATGCTTTGCAATAATGGGATACAAGGTATTTATCCAGAAGAATGAAGGGTTGCGTCCCTTCAGTAGTCGAATCGCAACCGTCACCGTCGTGTCGCGCAATCACAGGACGGGCTGACGTCACGCCTAAAACCCTAAAGGTCAGACGGCACGACTCTAGGGGTTTTAGGTCATAATGACACGCACGGGGGCTGAACCTACCCGTATTTGAATTGGTGCGTGGCGACGACACGCATGTTGGTTTCCGCGCATGGAAGCCTATACAGCTATGAGCCTTCACGCGCAGAAAGGGGGCTAATGTAGATACTGCTTTCTGACATGACAGATCTAGGCCACGTGGCAACCATCCAGCACACCATATTGTGCTCCACACACACAGGATCACCAGCCGAGCTGATCCATGTGGGGGCTGCGAGACAGAGCCCTCGCATACCACTGCACGGGACTTGTAGGGACTTGTGGTTTGGAGGCTAGGGTAAGCCCTGTCGCGTGCGAGCCAAGCCCGCGCGCGACCTTTAGTAACTGTTTTGAGAGATTTATGGCACGAGCTCCATAAACCCGGTCAATCCGGTCAAACCCGGTCAACCTCGTAACGGTTCCGGTACTCGCGCACCACGTGCTCTAACGGTTCCTATATACTCGGACGAACGTGCCGTTATGGTTAAGCTAATTAAGCCGCCATTAATGGGCGCATTAACCACACTACAACGGTCACGTTCTCCAGTATATATATATCGTTAACCTTTCCATAAAAGGAGGACACACTGCCATACGCTGAAGCTCTGCCAAACCTCTGTCTCTCTCTCAGACATTGCTACTGACTTACTCTCTCCCTACACACACCCCTATTCCTCCTGTGCGATCCCTGATCCACTACGTACGGTGTACACGGAGGTCTCCCTGCCGGAATCTCTTGTGCACAATCATCAATATACCGGCCGGTTCCGGTTATTTTTCTGGTCGGTTCTCGGCGAGAACCGACCAGAAAATAAAAATAAAAAAAATAGAAAAAAAAAAACTGCCAGAACAGACCAGAACAGGAACTGAAACGATGAACCGGTTCCGGTCCCATGGTTCCGCTTTGGTAATAGATATGGGAAAAATATCGGTTTCGGTTAACCGAACCAAAAGAGAGTGTTTACCGGTTAACCGAACCGAGAACCGATCGGTTAGGAAGAAACCGTTTCGGTTCCGGTTCCGGTTAACCGAACATGCAGCACTAAGCTTGGCTAATCGATGATAGATTTCATAAGCAGGAGAAAAAAAAAATGTTATGGTAGTTTCATGGATAGTAAAAATATGCTCTTGTTATGGTTGACATTGCAACCAAGATGATGATTAGGAAGAAAGGAGAGAAATGAAAGGATAGTAGTAGTAGCTGGATGGTTCCAGTATCGTTTGATCATTGCATATGAGAGAGTGTTGACTCAAGAGAGAACATGTTAGCCTATTTTTTTTAAGGAAATTAAAGAAGATGAAGGAGAGAGAACTTGGCCCTGTCGTCTGAGCAGAAGGATACAATTATTCAATACAAATGCCCTGTCATTTTTACCTACCCCAATACAGTATGCTGAATTTTCCGAGTTTATGGAAATTTTGAATGGATCATTTAAAATTGACCGGAAACTGTATCTTTAATTTTTACTACTATCATGAAGCTTTATTTATTCATTTTTTAGCGATGCATATAGTATGTGCTTAGTTGTGCTTAGATGATAGTATATTAGTATGTGCTTAGATGTCAGTTTGTATTTAACAAATTTCCAGATATATGTTCAAAAGTGTAGTACTTGTCCTGATACGAAGTTGGTTGCAGAGTAGTGTGCTTTTCTATCATGTTTGGCACAGATGAATACTTACAGAGCATAACCTTCACTTAAGGGATCTAATCGATTTTTTTAAACATTTGTGGGGAGACCTTTTGATGAATTGAAAAAACGTTAAGCTAAATGATGAATGAGTCAAAGGACGAGTGTTGGCACTAAGGACGTATTATTATGACGGTTCTTTTAAACCCGCTTTCTTTCATCAATTGACGTGTGGGAGCTGATTTATTTGAAGTGAAGCCGACAGACGAGTCCATGTACTAGCTAAGAAATAGATAATATCTCCGTTTCATCACTCATTCAGCCCCTTTCACGTCCTTCATTTCAAATGATGTGGGTTGACTTGAAATTTCAAATTCTTCGCATTCAAGGGTTTGGATTTGCGACATATAAAACCCTAGTCCCTTTTAATGTATCCAAACAATGGATTTGGCCACAAAACCCCTCAAATTCAAATCCACCGCCAACTCTAGTGCATCAAACAGACCCTAAGTGTTTAGAGGACCTATGTTACTTGAACTGGGGTCTGGGTGTCATGTCGGGTGTGTATCCAAGAACCCGATTTGTCTAGGTGCTGAAATTCAGGACTCGGCTTATAAGTGTCAAAATTGTGGACAAGGGTGCCGTGATATGGTCTACTCTCTCTAAATCATACATTGATTGCTTTCTGTTGTTTTTTAACTAAAATTGAATTGACTAAGGACCTCCTTTTATCATGTCAACTCTATCTTGACATAACCGACAATTCTCAGTAAATGTTGTTTCTTGAGGCTTTATAGTAAGTATATAGAGTCAGTGAGTTCAGATGATACCAGCGCGATTTAGATGACGAAGAACCACATTAACTTTGAGGAAGCAAAGATCCGCCGTCGAATCCTTACCCTTGTCCGCAAAGTGTCGTGTCGACACTAGTGTGACACCAAGAATGAAGAGTCCAGGTAACATAGTAGATTTGAGAGCAAAATTGTCTCTCATAGGAAGTTTGTGGAAACCATTATTATGATTGAGGAAATGGTGTATGGGGTATAACAATAGCATGCTATAACTTAATGAGTTGGAAAATGTCACTTCCATTATATGTTCTCTTTACAAATGCACTTTGTAAGCTGTTGAATGCTTTATATGTGGATGGGTACACTTCGTTCTTACAACTTAATTTTGTCAAGTAAGTCATTTTTTTGGTCTTATCGTACCCTTTCTGATGTAATTACAGACATGTGGACTTCCAATAGGTTCCATAACGCCTACCACCCTTCTTGATTCCATCTGATGGTCAATATCTGAGTCGACTTCAGCTGCTTCTAGTTACACAGACTCATATAGCGCAGAGGATGCCAGTGAAAACCGTAGATCTGTATAGTCTGACGTGAAAGGGGATGCGAAGGATTCGGAAGCTTCATTTGTAAAGTTCACTCGGCCACGAGCAGAAAGGTTGTTGAACTATGTCATACTGTCATGTGTTTAGTTGGGTTCTATGTCCCATTTAATGGCAAGATCTTTGTATTTCTGTTCTTGTTCTGTAATTGACTTAATTTTTTGTTCTTGTTCTGTAGTTGATCTAAGTTTGCATTGGTGTGTGTTTGCAGTGAGAAGACAGAGTTGGGATTTAAGAACCACCACTTTGTTACCATACTTTTCCAGTGGATAGGTTCTCTGAGCTGGGCCTTTCATCAAGGACAATTTTCAGTGCAATGGGCTTTACGAGTTTGCAGGTGTTGGATTATATTCATTCCTTCTATCAGGTACATGGATATGTTACCTTTCTCTGATATCTTGTTTCATTAGTTAGTTTGGGCTTCTACATCGTGTACATTGTTCCGTTCTCTTCTTTAATGAAAAGTTTGTTTTTAGGAAGACGAGGAACAATTAGGCGTATATGAGTTCCTCTGGAGTCTGGACCCTGTTTAAGTTCAATCCTTACTAATCTCTTCTGCAACCTTGTTCAACTTAAAGTTACTTCTGATTGTTTGGGAGTAGGTATTACTGTTATAAAACTTTGCAGGCTAATGACTGATATGATGTCTATTTAGTTATCACTGAATTAGATGTACTGATGTCAAGAGAAGCAATGGTACATTGTATTAAAGTTCTTATTCTCGTGTTGATCTCTTGCAGGATCACATGTCTTGTAATGAAGTAGAGGTGGCTATTCACACTGACTCGAGGCATGCTTGTAGTCCAGCCATGAAATTGCAGAGCAAGGTCATGTGGTGTTTAATAGTAGCATTGATTTCTTAGGGAGCTGTAAAAGCTTTGAAATGTTGGAAGCGCAGAAGCACTGACAGCAGTGGGGGTAATGTCTAGCAGTCATTGATTAGAGCCTGAGATCTGTAGTAATGTCTACGAGTTATTGATAAGAGACTAAGATGGTCCTGCCAAAGTATTTATTCGGAATTCTTAGACTTCAGCTCCTGCAGGTATTATTAGCAAATAAATGTCATCAGTTGAGCTGATTGAAATAATTCTAGTAATTGAAAATATGCATGTTTCTTCATTTTACTCTGTATTATAGCTTGCGTGCTTTACTTTAAAGAGTCTTCTTATCTGCGTAGATGACTCATGTGATTTGTAGATGCCCAAAGTAGGAAAACAGAATTTTGCTACCATCTGGGCATCACATTGTTTTCTGATTGGATTGGATTTGAGGACCCTTTACTTGGATGTGAAACACTTCCTGATCAGATTACCAACGAATATAGCTAGTAGCATGTTGGAAAGTGAGAACCCTTCATTTGTGAGATGTAAACAAGGATGGTTTTGTGTATTCTGGTTTTCTTATGTGATAAAACGATACATTAATCCTTTGTGAAATCAACCAAATATATCTATGACAATCGAATTATACACAATGCTTATACAACAGATTATGATTGTTAACCCATGACCATACATATATATGAAGAAGTATATAAGAAAAAATCAACAAATAAGTAGTGGAGAAAAAATTGAAAATTAGCTACAGGGATTGCCAGAGACGCAGCATGCCTGCTTGCCCCTTGGGAAAAGATGGAACAAGAACATGATCACAAAATCACACATTCCTTTCGACTTTACTTCGTCTCATTTCCTCTGCTCTCGGCGTGTGATGGGGAAAGTTTCAAAACTGAAAGTAGGAAAAAGAAGAGTGTTGCTGATTAATAGTAAGGAATAACAGGAGGAGGAGGAGATGCGTAGGAGACTCCAGTGATTGGAGGGAGGGGTATGTCATATGACGGTGATGGCGGTGGGGGTGATGGTGATGGTGGCGGCGGTGATGAATATGATTCTTGGGAAGGTGGTGGTGGAGGAGGAGATGCTGCTGCTGGTGGGGGACTTGTGTACTGATAAGGCGGCGGTGGGCTCTCTGTGGGAGGTGGAGGCGAGGTTTTAGGCCCCTCTTCTGGACAAGGGACATGAGGTAGTGAGGGTGTTGGTACAGGTACTTCATAAACTGGTGGTGGAGGAGGTGGTGGTGATGCTTCAGGAACGTTATAGACTGGAGGTGGTGGTGGAGGGGGAGATGCTGTGGGCTCATAATAGACCGGTGGTGGTGGAGGAGGGGGAGATGCTGTGGGCTCATAATAGACTGGTGGTGGGGGTGGTGGAGGTGATGCAGTAGGCGGCGGTGGTGATGGTGGTGGTGGAGGTGATGCAGTAGGCTCGTAGTAAACGGGTGTTGGAGGTGGAGGGGGTGAGGCTGTAGGCTCATAGTAGACTGGTGGTGGTGGTGGTGATGCAGTAGGCTCGTAGTAAACTGGTGGTGGTGGTGGAGGAGGTGATGGCTTAGGCTCGTAGTAAACTGGGGGTGGTGGTGGAGGTGGGGAAGCTTTAGGCTCGTAATAAACTGGTGAAGGTGGTGGTGGGGGTGGTGATGCTGTAGGCTCGTAGTAAACTGGTGGTGGCGGTGGTGGTGATGATGACGTGAATGGACAAGGAACTGCAGATGGTGGTGGGGGCGGTGAAGCTGCTGGCACATAGTAAACTGGCGGTGGTGGTGGAGGCGGGGACGGAGATGGTGGTGGTGGGGAAGGTGGTGGTGGTGGTGGGCTGTAAACTGGTGGTGGGGGTGGTGGTGGAGACGGTGGTGGTGGGGAAGGTGGTGGTGGGCTGTATACTGGTGGTGGAGGAGACGGTGGTGGTGGTGGTGGGCTGTAGACTGGTGGTGGTGGTGGTGGAGGAGATGGTGGTGGTGGGGAAGGTGGTGGTGGTGGTGGGCTGTATACTGGTGGTGGT
Organism: Linanthus parryae; assembly: GCA_023055425.1. Taxonomy (NCBI): domain Eukaryota; kingdom Viridiplantae; phylum Streptophyta; class Magnoliopsida; order Ericales; family Polemoniaceae; genus Linanthus; species Linanthus parryae. Next base: position 134,786,902 of record JALGPY010000001.1, read on the forward strand.
GGTGGTGGTGGTGCAATACGCGTGCTGGGCGATGACTCATGAGATGGAGGGGGCGGTGAAGACAATGGTGGTGGAGGGGAACGGCTACGCTGAGATGGGGAAGACCTCTTAGTTGGTGGTGGAGGCCGCGATCTAGTATCTGGCGATGACTTCCAAGTAGGCGGAGGTGGAGAAGGACTAATGATCGGCCTTGGCGAGTGGTCAGCACTTGGGGGTTTCGGTGCCGGAGGCCGGCGGCGACCACCACCACTGCTCCTACTCTGTCTGCCGCCACCACTACCAAAGCATTTCGACTTGCTGCAATCAAACGGCTTAGCATTCTCAGAAGAACATTCTTTAGAAGACCGCTGACCCTTCTTCCCCGCAACGCAATTCTCCTTCCCATCCTTCACGGCAGAGATAGCGGCACACGTTGGCGCTTCTCCGGTGAAGTAATTGAACGAGTAAGTCAAGTTCAGCAACCTGGGTAGCTGACACACGGCGGTCGGAATAACCCCGGTGAACCTATTGTGAGCTACATCAAGCTGCTCCAGCTTCTTCATCGCTCCGATCGAAGAAGGCAACGAGCCCTGCAACTTGTTGAAACTCACATCAAACACCGTCAGCTGCTTCAAATAACCAATCTCCTTTGGAAGACAACCTGTAAGATTATCATTCAACAGAATGATCTCATTCAAAGTCTTGCCCATCTTCCCAATACTCGCCGGAATACACCCGCCCAAGTCGTTGTTCGCCAACACCAGGACAGAAACCGGCGAGTTGCCGAGATTCTCCGGGATGCCGAACTTGAACCTGTTGTCGTTCAAGAAAATGGCGTCCAGGTGTTTGTCGAAAAGCCCATTTGGAACAGGGCCTTCGAACTCGTTGAACCGCAGATCTAGGAACTTTAACGACGGCAACGAGAGAACCACCTTGGGGAACAGACCGACGAATCGGTTGTTACTGATGTCGAGCTCGTGGAGGAGCTTCAGCTTCTTGAAAGTCCCCGGGACGGTGCCACAGAAGCGGTTGGAATTAATGTGGAACAGAGCAAGGTCAGTGAGGAGACCGAGCTCCGGCGGGAGGTACCCAGCGATATCCCCATGGTTAAGATCGATTCCGGCTACGACCCGAATCGATCCGTTGAATAGAGAAGGCGCACAGAAGACGCCGCCGTAAGAGCAGACGTTGGGACCTGTCCAGTTTGCTGTGAAGTTGAACGGGTCGGAAAATATAGCGGTTTTCCATGTTTGGAGAGCAATGTAGGCCTGCCGGAGCTTCACATTCTCGAACTGGAGCTTATTGACACCAGCAATGTCGTCGGCATCGTTGTCATCGGCGGCAGAGCAGATCTGGAGAGCAAAGAGAGACAATAGGAGGAGGGAGACTGCTAACGAGCTCCGTCTCCGGAATAGACGCATTATTGGAAAAGAATACAACTGTGTGTGAATGTGTGTGTTCAGAAGAAGATGGTGGTTTGTATTTCAACAAATGGCATATAATAACATGGATTGGAGAGAGAGAGAGAGAGGAAGGTGCTCTGTTTTTTGCAACTTCATGTGCAAGACGCTCTGTTTTATAACAGAGAGATAAAGAGGGGTGGAGACAGACAGAGAGAGGGGGTGCATAAATGTATTTTTCAGATTTAATTAATTTCATGTCGTGGCTGGATGATTCCTTAAGTTTGATGATTTTGAATTCAATTATTATTTTACGACGTGGCTGGATGATTCCTTCCTTACTTCATATTTTTGGGGGACTATAATCTGCTGCCGAAGGAGTACATTTCAGTCGGCTACAAGCCTGGTTTCAGACCGTCCGATTTCAGTAGGAAGCCAGCCCGAGGTAGACTGGAGTGAATCCTGCTCTTGGGCAGGTGTGGGCAGTGGCGGATCCAGGAATTCATAAAAGGGGAAGCACAACTGCACAGTGTAAATATTTTTGCGGTGCTGATATTTAATGAATGGCACCGTTAAAATTGTTAAAGGATTTTTGAGGGTACAATAGTAGTTACTCAAAAAGTTTAGGAGTGCACTTGCACACCCATGCCTCTACGTGGCTCCGCCACTGGGTGTTTGGCTCTTCTCGGGGGATTTGGTGCTGCCTCCATTTAACCAGGGAGGTCATCAATGATGAAGAGAACAACCAAGGCTATGGAAATAAGATGTGCGGCGGTGGCATTTGCGGCGGTGGCTATGGGAGCCCACAAGGGTACGAGAACCCACAGATGGGGCATGGTGCCAGAAGGCATGCCTGGCGGTGCACCTTACATGAGGTAAAACTTGATTTACTACTTATCCTACTATGGTAGTTTTTTAGGTTCCATTTTAATAGTGTGCTTAAGCAAAGATACTCTATATTATTGCTAATAACCTAGATTTTAAAAGTTGAAGGTCTTTGTGGAGGGAGGTTTGTTTAATAAGCTTGATTGGTAAGAGTGCAATGTATGTATGAGAGGATTCTGTCAAGGCTTCTGTGTAGTTTGCTAGACAGAAAGAAACATGGGTAGGTAGGTATCCTTGGTGGTTAACTAAGATTGTTAATGCCTACTTTGACTTGTGATTATTATTAACTCTATAGCCCCATTGGATAGGTAGGAGGAAGAGGTGTTGCTCTATGAATCAGCAGTCTATTTGGCCATTCTTCTCAGATGATGGGCATTAATTTGTACAGAACCATTGACTTTAGACTGTAGTAATTTTAACTGCGGTTATTATCAGTCTCTTTGTTTTCAGGGTATTTTCGAAGAGAATAGCCTAAACAGTGGCGGTGACCCTTGATTTTTGCCAGGAGGGCTTTCTCCCCTGATACGCCCTCGTGGCTATTTGATGATGTCGCATTTGTTCCTGCCTTTATCACTATCGGCTATTTGATGATGATCTAAGGTAGAGAATCGTGTTATATTCAGATTAAGTTTGGTACAGTCCATGCTTGGTTATAAGCTATGTTGTCGAGGCTTTCAATGGATATCTGGAAAGTTAGATTCATGAAGACTTTCTTGTATTGTGCTGTGCATCTTTTTGGTTTAGGAGTTCAATCATGTTTTTAAACTTGTCCGTCAATAGTACTACTAGTAAAAAGTTTCATGTGATATCCAGTAACAACTTACTAATGAAAGAATCTTTTGATTCAGACTGCTCGGTGTATCAGAAGTTTTCTGGGTATTTAACATGTACAAGACTACAAGTAGATTGGTTGGCCGATCTTTATCGGTAAAAGAGAATAATTTGGTTGTCTTTGGAGAGCTTTACTCCATCTTGCTGCCTGAATGCTTCAGCCGCCAAGGCCTCGAAAGCAACCGTAGGCGCCCAAAATTTATTTAGGTGACAGCCAAACTGATTTAAGACTCATTTGCTTCATACCTATATAGCTTTCTGGGTTACAGATAGAGTATTAATGGTTTCAGTAATATAACCAGACAAAATTAGCTGTAAATGTATGACAATTTGAGTGAAAAAGTCCTTAGTTTGTTTTCTCTATATGTAATCACGCAAGTTTTTGTGGTTCTTGTGGGAAATGAAGAAACTCGGGTGGTTTCGGAAAAAGTTGGTGAAGACACGCATCCAGTGTGGACTTAGCTGTGCGATCAATTTGTTTATTTGTTGATTACTCCATGTTATTTTATTTGGTTTATTGAGTCTTGAATTTCCTGAAGAATCTTTGGGCCTGGAGGTGGAATTGATTGACTTGGTCATTGGGTTTCTGGATTTGAATGCAAACTTCCTCCCGTTAGAATCGCCTAGGGTAAAAGACACTTTCACCCCCTCTAGTTTCATTGAAGGACACTTCACCCCCTTTAGTTTATAAAATGACACTTTCACCTCTTTAGTGTGCCGAACTTCAAGTACTTTTCACTAGCTGATCGTGACACCCTTAGTCTGAGTGGAGTTCGTGACTGAAAATAATTTTAGAGACAAATTATATATTGGGTAATCCCTATTAACTTTCATACAGAGTTTCAAAAAACGGCGCGCGGAGCGTCCTAGTTGTAACGGAAGCGGTAGAGAGCGCGATCGTTTTTCCTGTTACGCGTCGTGTGAATTTTATTCACACAAAAAATGGCCGTTTCGCGTCGGTGAAGGAAAAAATTGCCGTTTCGCGTTGGGAAAAACGGAAAAAACGGGGAAAACGGCCCTTTCGTGTCGGGAAATCGGGAAAAAACGGGAAAACGAATAAAAGTCCGTGAATGTTTTCCAAAATTCACACATTCGATCCCCGTTCTCCGTTACAGTCCCTCCGATATAGTCAGATCCCGTTACACACGACCGCGACCGATACGTCAGCTGCTTCCGTTTTTTAAAACCTTGCTTTCATAGCATGAGGGAAAATATGTCCAAAAATTTATTTTTACTGACAGTTTCCAATTCCAGACTATTGGTGCAACAATATGGGGTGTAAAGTTTTCTACAGTTTGGCACACTCAAAGGGTGAATGTGTCCTTTCTCAAACTGAAAGGGGAGAAAGTGTCCTTCAATGAAAGTAGAGGGGGTGAAAGTATCTTTTACCCAATCGCCTATAGAAAACTATTCCATGTTTTCACTGAATTTCAACACAACAGATATGTCTTGTGCTGGATTATATATGGTCGTTTCTTTCACAATAGCACTACAAATCCCTGCACATCGCAAGTTATTGTTCTTCTTTTATGGCGCTGACAGTTAGGTGCAGGGGAATATCGTATTAATTGACTTTTCTTTGTAATTTACAATCTAGTTTCTCTAATTTGATAAAGAATAAACTAAAAGAACCCACTACGTGTGGGAACACATAAAGTACCCAATGACACTAAAACAAATCAGAAAATCGAAATTCCACCTATTGGTATAAAATATGGAGAAGATACACATGGATTTTTCTATGGGGAACACACTTAAAGCTAAAATTATAGCTCCAATTATGTTTTAACAGAAACATCCAAATTGTGCAAACTGTTTACACAGTTGCAATAACCTCACTACCATTAAAAAGATCGTTGAAAGATATACTAATTATCACACACAAGAATTTGTCATATGGGGTTATGTATGTCTTTGTGAAGCATTTACTCATATATCAGAGATAATTTCATAAATTTAGGGGGGGCTACATGAATAACTTTGAAGAAACATGGGCAATGGATGAGAAAGACAATGAGGGTGGGCTAGGTCCAATGTAGATCCGCCCTGAGTACGAGTAAAAATAAAATAGAAGAAGAAAACAACTCGTAACTAAAAATATCGCACCAATTACCACCCTTTTTTTTTCTCAAGGCAATATTTTTCTTAAAAAGTACTAAAATAACAAGTTATCTGGAGTGACACAAGTTAACACATGAATTACACTACTAGAAAATTCAACATTAAAAAGATAGCACATATATAGACAAAAAAACTATTGTAGATATACCGAAACATGGTCTTAGTTTGCAGCCACGTGGACCCTATCAACAGTCCGCATGTAGCTACCTTATGGTGCTCCATGCACACCAGATCATGCCATGTCAGTATTTGGTGACCATGGGATGGGATCCCTTCTAAGATTGCAGGTTGGAATAAGGCTCGTTGTAGATGGTTCTCGTCCTATCTGCAACGCGTATATGCTGTGGAGTTGAATCGTCCTATCTGCAATGCGTATATACATATCTGATACAACTGACAGCGATTTCTCGATATCTGGGTCATAACCGCCTTACATGTGTCGTGTCATGTTTCCATCTCTATCTTCATCTTTAGTTTACTCGTTCCAACCCTTGTTACCAGTAACTAGAGCATAATTGATTAGCCCAATCACTCTTCTTTGCTTACATTAGTGAAATCGGCGTGAAAATGGATTTTATCAATCGATCTAGCAATCTGAAACATGATGAGTCAGAATGCTTCAATCTAGGGTCCCGTACTGTTTCTGATTGTTTGTCAATTCAAGAAGAAAATAACTCAATTCATGTAGTGCATTGTACAAGATTATTATAAATGATCTGAGTATCTTTATTTAGATACTCTGTGATGCTAACCCATGTTCTTGCAGGCAATTCAGGCTACTTGAATCTAGTTATGCAAGAAATCATCAGTCAGCTTTGTGATCCTTGGATTTCAGGTTTCAAGAAGTGTCAGAGTCATTCTTAAGTCTAGAATCATTCTTGTAACCTCCTTTCATCCAAGGTTTCCAACTCGCCTAACCTTCTCTCCGCGTGCTCTTCTTCTGTGAGCGATTCTCGCACTACTACTCACAACAAGGGTATTTGTACCTCGAGTGGTAGAACTGCTTCCCCTCCAAAGACGGGCGAGTAAGGTGTAGATTGTGTAGATGTAATGTAGGATGTTTGATAGGCCCACAAGGGTTTGTTGTAGCTTTTCTGAGCATGTCTTTTATTTTTTTGCGACCATTTTCTTGAGAATTTTGCTCAAGGTCTTATTCAAGGCTCCTACCAATCCGTTTCAAGTGCATAGTACCCTGTAGAGTGTAGAGTGGCTCGATTTTATATTTTTCTTGGCCAACTATTTTTATAGGATATCACGCTAAACCGTTGTCCATTGTCGGCAGTTTTTCTATCTAGACCCACAAAATCGATACATCATATAAGTTCAGATATATTCAGAGACTGTTGTGCTTTTTTAAGTTTTTCAGTGCGAAAGCTTCCGGCTACTTAAAGAAGTAATACATGGATATTAAGATGTATTGATACTCCTTTGATGACAGTGGGATTATTGGCCATATTATATCCACACCCCACACAAAAAGTGGTCTAGAGGCAGTCGTGACGTGTAAGGGTTCCAGAGGTCTGTGAATGAAATCCATCTGGTATTGGCATACTTGGCACCATTTAACGTAGTCCATACTGTCTCCAATCATGTATGGCCAGTATTACCCCATCCATTTTAGTTGTATGTGTAATTTGGTCTACTTTTTGTAGGGACCACATGCTCCATCATGCACCAGGCTCATTATATCCTGGATTGAATCTGTGGCGACACATTGGAGGTATGTCCCATCTAACAACCTTTTGTATAGAATATACTTTAGGGTAAAAGACAAAAACCACCCCTCGAGTATGGGTCATATACAAAAACAAACTACTGTTCGGGATATACAAAAACCACCCCGTCAGAGTTAGCATCTAACGGTGCACTAACGGAGGTGTGAACAGACAAATATACCCTTCGGATCAAAAGAAATTACACAACATAAATATCAATTATTCTCATTTTCCTCTCATTTCTAACCCTAACTCTCTCCATCTCTCTTCCCTTCCTCTCCTTTACACACACACAACCCACCATCTCCACAACAACCACCACTGTCATATCCCCTCTGAGCACAGCCGCCGCCTGAACCCAACTGGAGGTGTTAAAACACCCTCTACAACAAAGCCGTCGATAACCTCTGTTCTTCCTCCAATGCCTCCCATCGAGCGCCGTCAACACCACCGAAGCTCTCGTAGGTCACCTGTAACACCCCCAAATGCCCAAGCCGGAGGCCCGGGGATGTCACTCCGTACCTGAGATTAAACCCGGATACAAGGAGATTTTATAACATGGTTCACAAGAAAAAACATACACAATAATAATTAAAACTAATCGTTATTAAAATCCAAAATTATTGTAGCCTCAAAACGGGCATAAATCAAACTAAGGTGTTTGAAATACTAAATAGTTCAACTTTAAAATAAAAATGCTAATGATCCATATGATGATACGCGTCCCCTTCTACGCCGGATAACCATCCTCTAAACCTGTGGTGCGGAATCAAAAAGAAACACCACAGTACAAAATAAGCATGAAACACTGGTAAATAAACACCCAAACATGTAAAATGATGATGGGATAGTTATAAAACAAAGTCTCATTTATAAGTAAGAGTTTTTCTCAAAACGCAACTGAAATAAAGTTGACATTTGTAGGAAAACATGAGAGTTCCCAATTCCATAATATCTCCAAACCAATTCCTTAATCATTAGAAAATCCAAAATCACACATTAACTCTTTTCCATTAACAAAACCAAAAACCATCATTATTTATTCGTTGTGACGGGGGAAACCAAACCATCTCGCAATCATCCAATACCTTAAGTGTCGACACCCCCCAAAGACTTCTGGCGGCCAAAGGAGTGAGTAAAGAGAGCTATCCGGGGACTTCCAACCGGATTAAATAAAATAAATTGAAACAGAAGGCCGAAGTCAACACGCCCAATGCCAATAGTAACCAATAATAAATGGCCCCGCACAACTCTTCCACTTGACGTATTAGTGCATTATTATCACGGTGATATTTCCAAGAAACATTTATCAAGTAAAAATCTGTCACATCACATAAACACATTTTGAGACGTAAAGAAATACAATAATTTTTTTGACACGATGGAGGTAAGCACACTAGGCTTGGCATGTTTACTTCCTCAAAGCAAATTCAACTATTGCAAATCAGTCGATGTACTCGATGTACTCGTCGTCGAAGAACTTGTCACCTACACGTAACAATACCCTAATTAAACATAATACTCTAGCAATATAATTGCTATACTATCTATATGCATATGACACTTGACAGTTTAGGTCTCTAACACCAACCCAACATCCCACTTAATTCATACTTCCAAACCAAACCCAAAATCTGACTCCAAAGTCTTATAACCTAATGTGTACATAACCTATCATAACTTCACCAATTTTATTACTCATACTTACCAAACAGATCATGGCTCAAAAACAATCTAATTAGATTCAAAACACTTTGAATAATAAGTTTAGCCTCAAACGGGTCCGAATTTCGATTCCTGGATCAAAAGATATGCTCGTTTCAAGTTTCCAATTTCACTCAAAATACCCAAACGGGAATTATCAACTTTCATACAACTCAACTGCAAAACGCCTAGTTAATCCCGTATTCAAACAAAACCTAATTTAACATAAATAACCATATCAAATAAGATTACTACCCACATATTATGATCATCAAATCACCCAAATCGCTTAATCAAACGTCTCCTCCATAACTAGGGTTTTTCCCACAAACTAAGAACATGATTAAACGAAAACTTGATAATTAATACTACGACTTCAAGAATGATGAAACCAACAATATAAATCTGAAAATTGAAGATTACATACAACGTACATGAATCATAAACAAGAGATCAACAAGAGAAAAGAAAAGAAGAAACAAAACTAGCTCAAACCCGCCGCCCATGGAGGTCGGACGGGAAGAGAGAGACGGACGGAGAGAGAGAAAGAAAGAGAAAGAAAAAGAGAGAGAGAGATAGAAAGATACATGCACGGGGAGAGAGAGGCGGTGGCGGTGTGGCAGCAGCTGCTGCCGTCGGGAAAGAGAGAGGGAGCCGAGAGAGAGAGAAAGAGAGGGTCGGGTGAGAGAGGGAGAGACGTGAGAGAGATATAGAGAAATAGGGAGAGTGCGGGTTTGATGAGAGTTGGAAAAAAATCAACTTCATAAGGAACGAAACCCTCCTCAATTAGGAAACTTTACGTAGGAAGAAAAGTTGGGTCAAAAGACACTTTTCCCCCCTTAGTTTTGCCAAAAGGCAACTACCTCCCCCAAACTCAAGTAAAAGACACTAAAACTCTTGGATTAAAGTCACAAAGATCCCCCAAACTCTCGTAACCATTATAATTAAATATTGACAATTAAATTAACTCTCAAACACTTATAATAATATCACAAAATACCCATAGTCACAAAAAGGGATATTTCATCCTTCCCTCCTTAAAGAGAACTTCGTCCTCGATGTTTAAACTAAAACCTCCCTCCTTAAAGAGAACTGCGTCCTCGAAGTAAGTTTAAACTAATCCTTAACCACAATAAGGTATGCACCTCCCCTCAATGGTGCTACTACTAAATACAAACCTAAGGTCATGAATGATATGCAATATACTATAAGTAGTAATGTATTAAAAATCGAAGGATTACATCCTCTCCCCCTTAGAGGAGTGACGTCTTCGGAACTCAAGGTACCTCGTCAAACAGGTGAGGGTACTTCTTCTCATATCATCCTCCGCTTCCCAAGTTGCCTCTTCAGTGAGGTGATTTGTCCATAATACCTTCACAATCTTGACACTCTTGTTGCGGGTGTTCCTTGTCTTGGTGTCTAGAATCTTGACAGGATGTTCTTCATAACTCAAAGACGGGTCCAGTTCTACTGGTTCGGGATCTAATACATGGGATGGGTCAGACACGTACTTCTTCAGCTGAGATACGTGGAATACATTGTGAACACGACCCAAATTCGATGGTAAATCCAATCGATAAGCCACTTCCCCAATCTTCTCTATAACATCATATGGTCCAATGAACTTCGGGCTTAACTTCCCTTTCTGATTGAACCTCATGAATCCTTTCGTAGGCAAAACTTTAAGAAATAACCTTTCCCCAATTCGAAATTCCAATGGTCTCCTCTTCTGATCAGCGTATGACTTCTGCCTATCCTGGGCTGCCTTCATTCGCTGCTGGATAAGTCTCACCTGATCTGTCCTCTCTTCAATTAGTTGTGGACCAATTACTATCGTCTCGCTTATGTCGTTCCAACACAATGGTGTTCTACACTTTCTTCCATACAACGCTTCATGTGGTGCCATTCCAATACTTGCATGGTAACTGTTGTTGTAGGAGAATTCTATCAAAGGTAATCTATGAACCCATGAACCTTGAAAGTCCATAACACACGATCTTAGAATATCCTCCAACGTCTGAATTGTTCTTTCGGTTTTTCCATCCGTAGAAAGGTGGAATGCCGTGCTGAATTTCAACTGTGTTCCCGATGCCTCCCGGAGTGCTTTCCATAAGTGAGAAAGAAAGTTGGGATCCCTATCGGAAACTATAGAGCTTGGTACTCCATGGTATCTGACAATGTTCTTCATATACGTATCGGCTCTTTTCTCCATATTCCATGTATCTTTCATCGGAATGAACCTTGCTGTCTTGGTCAATCTGTCAACTACAACCCAAATCTGATTCAGTCCGTTCTTCGATGTCGGCAAAGCAGTTACAAAATCCATCGAAATCGAATCCCACTTCAAAACTGGCACGTCTAATGATTGAACTAAGCCTCTCATTCTCTTATGTTCAAACTTCACCTTTTGACAAGTTAGACATTTTGCCACAAATTCTGCTACTTCCCTTTTCATGTTGGGCCAACAAAATGTCTTCTTCAGATCTTTATAGAGTTTGTCACCCCCTGGATGTACAGAGTAGGGTGTGTTATGCGCTTCACGCAACAACTTATCCTTGGTTTCCGTACACTTATGTGGTACACACCATCTCCCTTTGCAGCGGATACTTCCATCCTCATGGATCTTAAAGTCCTTTGCTTGACCTTCTGCAATCTTCTTCTTTATCCTTCCTGCTTCACATCTCCTGACTGGTTACTCCTTATTTATTCTAAGACATCTGGCACAACTGTCATATTCCCAAGGATATTCTTTACTCCACATTGTTCTACCATTTCAAATCTCGTTCTTTCGGAACTCTCGACATAGCCGATCTGGCAAAACTAGCATAGTATCCAAATTATGGCTCCAATTTTCGGCTTAACGCATCAGCTACAACGTTTGCCTTCCCTTCGTGGTATTGGATACGCAAATCATAATCGTTTATGAACTCCAACCACTTTGCCTATTATTTAGCTCTTTCTGCGTGAAGATGTACTTGAGACTACTGTGGTCAGTATACAATCTACACACCGATCCATATAGGCGATGTCTCCATATCTTCAGTGCGAAAACTATTGCTGCAAGCTCTAAATCATGTGTAGCATAGTTCTTTTCATGAGTTTTCAGCTGTCTCGAAGCATAGGCAATAACTCTTCTTTCTTGCATAAGCACGCACCCTAAACCCTTCTTCGATGCGTCGCTGTAAATGTCAAACTCGCCAGAATCATTAGGTAAAGCTAACACAGGTGTTGTAGTCAACTTTTCCTTCAATGTCTGGAATGCTTCTTCACAATCTTCGCCCCACTGATACTTTACTGTCTTCTTGGTTAGCGTAGTCAGTGGTCTAGCGATCTTTGAGAAATCTTTTACAAAACGCCTGTAATATCCTGCTAATCCCCGAAAACTTCTTATTTCTGACACATTCTTCGGAGTAGGCCAATCTTTAACTGCTGAAATCTTTACTGGATCTACGAATATCCCTTCCTTGGAGATTATGTGACCTAGAATTGAAACATGTTTTTAGCCAAAACTCACACTTCGAGAGCTTAACATACAACTTCTCACGTCTCAATGTTTCTACCACTTCTTTGAGATGTTCTTCGTGATCTTCCTCGCTCTTTGAGTAAACGAGAATGTCATCAATAAAGACGACCACGAACCGATCTAAAAATGTTCGCATAACACGATTCATTAGGTCCATAAATACTGCATGTGCATTGGTTAGACCAAAAGTCATAACAGTAAACTCATAATGTCCATATCTCGTTCTAAAGGCTGTCTTCGGGATACCCTTCTCGGCTACCCGAAGTTGGCGATACCCTGATCTCAAGTCTATCTTTGAGAAAACGCTCGCCCCTTGCAACTGATCGAACAAGTCATCAATCCGGGGTAAAAGGGTATTTGTTCTTGATCGCTGCGCTATTCAACTCTCTATAGTCAATGCACAACCTCAAGCTTCCGTCTTTCTTCTTCACAAACAATAGCGGTGCTCCCCAGGGGGAAACACTCGGCCTTATGTAACCTTTTTGAAGTAGCTCTTGCAACTGATGATTTAGTTCTTTCAACTCTACTGGTGCCATTATGTACGGTGCCTTTGAGATTGGAGCTGTTCCAGGAGCTAAGTCCATATTGAATTCAATCTCCCTTCTAGGTGGCATTCCTGGAATCTCATCCGGGAACACATCGGGGAAATCCTTGACTATTGGTATCTCTTCTAGCACATTCTCCTTCTTAGACATGTCTTGAACATAACACAAATAAGTAATATTCCCCTTCTTCACTTGGTTGACTATGGTCAAAGCTGACACTAGTCGGATACATGGTTCCTTCGTGATGCCACGGTAAGAAACCTTTTCTCCCTTTGGACCTTTAAGACCGATCTTCTGATCGTGACAGTCTATAACTGCTCGATATTTACCCAGCCAATCCATTCCCAATATAACATCTATTCCCCAAGGTCAAATTGTATTAGATTCGCTGGCAAGGTACTAGCCGAAATCTTAACTTCTACCCCTTCAAAAATGGTGTCACACACTGTTACGTGAACGGTTGGGGTAGCTACATGGATGGATATTCTAGACGGCTTATTGAGACTCAACTTTTCCACAAATGATGACGAAATAAATGAATAAGATGCTCCAGAATCAAATAGAGTAAATGTTGGTTGATCATGGACAAGAAATGTACCAGTGACTACTCCATTTGCTGCTTCCGCTTCAGTTCTGCTCATGAAAGCGATCCTTGCAACATTTCCGTTCTGCGTTGTGGTTCCTGCCGTACCGGTTCCATTGTTGCTGTTGGCATTAGCTGGAGCGTTGTTGTTCCTATTCCCGTTCTGAACTCCATTGTTCCTTCCATTGCCCTGGTTGTTCACTTGCTGTCTGCCATAATTGTTGCCTCCATTATTCTGGTTGTTGTAGTTTCCATAGTTCCGGTTTCCGCCGTGATTGTTGTTGTTGAACTGTCGGTTCCCTTAATAATTTCCTCCCTGGTTCGCCTGTTGGTTCCCGTTTGGTTTCGATCGGCACTCATACGCACGATGACCCTTCTTGCCGCAGTTGTGGCACGTGACGGGGTTTCCTTGACAGTCCTTTCCTGGATGATTCTATTGACACCTCTTGAAGATGTAACGGCGAGGTTGATCATCTCCATTGTTCTGCTTGTTACCACGATACTGACCCTGGTTACTTCCTCCATGGTTTGGCTTAAACCTCTTGTCCTGACTACCTTGGTTGATCATACTTTGGTTGTTGCCAAAACCTCCAGCGTTTTCAATCTTGCGCTTTCCACGCTTCTCATCTTGCGCCTCTTGAATGCGCCAAACGGCTGCAGCTCTATCATATGCCTCCTGAAGAGTATCATACGTTCTGCACATCAAGTCTTTCTGCAGATGAAGTTCGAGTCCAAACATGAACTTCCTAACTTTGGTCGCTTCATCAGGCATCAGCTGACCTGCGAATCGGGATAGTTCCATGAACTAATTAAAGTACTCGGTCACAAAAACGTTTCCCTGCGTCATATTTACGAAGTCTATGTACTTTTGATCCTGGACATGATTCAGATAAAAACGAGTGCGAAGTGCAGTCTGAAGAGCTTCCCAATCAAAGTTGGGTTGACGTGTGCTCCTCCACCATATATTCGCTTCATTGTTCAGGTAGAATGCCGCGCAAAAAACCTTACGGTTCTCGGGGCACTCAACTAGCTCAAGGATCTTATCCATCTCATCGATCCAGTTTTCGAGCTCAACAGGGTCCTCATTGCCTGTAAAGTTCCCTGGCTTCATATCAGCCACTTCTTCGCCCAGTTAGCTGCATTCGGCTCTCCTTGGTTCATGTTCTGAGACATTTGAGCAATTTGAGCAAAGAATTGCCCCATGTTGTTGTTGTTGTTGTTGTTGTTGTTTGGTGCTGTCATTGGTACTTGACGATTTCTCCTGGTGTAGTATTGATGTGGTCTATCAGTTATAATCCCTGCACTATAGCCTATTGTATTACTTACAAAGTATCAAGAAGTACAAATAATCATGCATACATGGATTGTAGGGCACAATTAAACAAGTAATGTCACACATTGATCATCATTTTCATCAATTACACATACATCTACACATATGCTGATCACGTCTCATTTCGTCATCCTTCTTTCAAAAATTGAAAAAATAATCAATAGGACAAGAAAAAATTATGAATTTTGGTGTGCAGCAACATCTCTGATTCTAATTTCATAATCAAGAAGAATCAACTCAAAATAAGTTTTAGAACTCAAGATACACAAAAAATACTACAGCTGCTGTCACAGACCACCAGAACAGAAACTGTGACTTTGAAAGGTCTTAAAATGACTTTAAAATTCTCAAAATGAGCTAGTCTCTCACCAGGAGTTAAAAAAACGTGTCAACTAGCTTCCATAAAAATTTGAGATCAAAAAAAGATCTGTAAGATAGGTAATCAACCAAAATGATACAGCTAGTCACTTTGCAATTCGGCTACTGAACCACCAACTTTGAAAATTCGTAGCTAAGTCTCCAGAACTCATATAGAGCTGAAATTTTTATAAGAGATACCTAAGTATGTCTACTTTCTGGGAAAAACTCTGGGAAAAATAAATCCAAAATTAAATACGTATGCTACAACAAAAACTCACTGCTGCGCAGAATCAACAACACCAAAAATCAAAGTTTTTGCGTTTTTACTCCATGAACACCTTCTATGCACTTAATCAATGTCAACAATACACAAGGCAATCTTAATCCATCAAATCATAATTCAAATCAATAAACATAATTCATTAGACTCCCAAATCGGGTCCTCAAAACATGAGCATTATTCCTCCTTAAAACAAAACTCTAAAAATTTATCTCTTGCCCAAAAGCGACTATTCAAAAATTATTCAAGAAACTTCAAGTCTTGCTTGGCATCATAGCCTTATTCAAACCAATAAATAAACTCAAAAGTGAATCAAGTCTAGGAAATTAAAGAAACTCTAATCATGCTTAATCCTTGTCTTCATCGCTCTCATTCACTTCCTCATCTTCATCGGCATCATACTCGAGCTCTTCACCTTCACTCGGGTCTTCTTCACTCTCTTCATACTCCATGAGATCTTCCTCAATCTCGGGGTATTCATCGACATCTTCCATTGGATCCTCTTCGAATTTCTCATCGTCACTAGAGTCTATAACGATCACTTCTTCATCATCACTAGAGTCTATAACTATCACCTCCTTGGCTTCAATATGATTCACTTTAATAACCGTATAGCCTTGCCACTTCATGTGAACCTCCATCAACAACTTGCATATGAAATCGGCGCTCACCATCCATTCGCCTTGGTAGAGATAGTCCCTAGAGTTCATTCTGTTGAAATTGTCCATAAGATCGCTATACTTCGCTATTATGTCTCCAAACATAGGTCCTGTAGGAAGTGCTTTCACCATACAATATGCCTGAAAAGCTGGATTACGGTACCGAGGAAACTCAAATGCAACAAACCTTTGCTCACAATACTGAACGACGCGATCACGAAAAGTCGTGAGATCTTCACCCTCGACCCAAGGTGTCACAACCGGGTGCTTCTTAACGGGCAACACACGTTTCCTAGCGGTGGTTTTGGTTACGGCCATCTACAAAAGAAAACAATTTCATAAGTCTCTTGCTCCACAAATATATGTTGTAAGCAAAATGACTACTCTTCGTAAACTAATAAATATTCCCAAGACTCCAAATTGATAACCACAAGACTCTTGAAGCAATTTTCCAACAACGTGCCTTAAAAGTAGGCTTCCAACCCGAACTCCAATGAAACGCCTCAACAATCCGATCTTTAGTATCTTGGATAGGGTAAGGCTCTTGGTTAGGAATGGGTGGGTGGAAATACTTGATTTCTATCCTATTTTCTAAACACTTACACATACAATAGTCCTATCCATACTACCCAAAATCCCACGGCTTGTCAAATTTTAATTACTTTTCCAATATTCATTTTAGTTACCCTAACAAGTTTTGATTTCCTTTTCGGAATGCCCGCTCTGATACCACCTGTAACACCCCCAAATGTCCAAGTCGGAGGCCCGGGGATGTCACTCCGTACCCGAGATTAAACCCGGATACAAGGAGATTTTATAACACGGTTCTCAAGCAAAAACATCCACAATAATAATTAAAACTAATTAAAACTAATACTTATTACAATCCAAAATTATTCTAGCTTCAAACCGGTCATAAAGTAAACTAAGGTGCTTGAAATACTAAAGAGTTCAACTTTAAAATAAAAATACTAATGATCCATATGATGATACGCGCCCCCTTCTACGCCGGATAACCATCCTCTAAACTAATGGAGCGGAATTAAAAAGAAACACCACAGCACAAAATCAGCATGAAATACAGGTAAAAAAACTCGCAAACATGTAAAATGATGATGTGATAGTTATAAAACAAATTCTCATTTATAAGTAAGAGTTTTTCTCAAAACGCAACTGAAATAAAGTTGACACTTGTAGGAAAACATGAGAGTTCCCAATTCCATAATATTTCCAAACCAATTCCTTAATCATTAGGAAATCCAAAATCACACATTAACTCTTTTCCATTAACAAAACCAAAAACCATAATTATTAATTCATTGTGACGAGGGAAACCAAACCATCTCGCAAGCATCCAAGACCTTAAGTGTCGACACCCCCCAAAGACTTCTGGCGGCCAGAGGAGTGAGTACAGGGAGCTATCCGGGGACTTGCAACCGGATTAAATAAAATAAATTGAAACGGAAGACCGAAGTCAACACGCTCAATGCCAATAGTAATAATAAATGGCCCCGCACAACTCTTCCACTTTACATATTAGTGCATTATTATCATGGTGATATTTCCAAGAAACATTTATCAAGTAAAAATCACATATTGCATGTCACATCACATAAACACATTTTGAGACGTAAAGAAATACAATAATTCATTTGAAACGAAGGAGTTAAGCACACTAGGATTAGCATGTTTACTTACCTCACAACAAGTTAAACTATTGCAAATCAGTCGACGTACCCGATGTACTCGTCGTCGAAGAACTCGTCACCTACACGTAACAATACCCTAATTAAACATAATACTCTAGCAATATAATTGCTATACTTTATATATGCATATGAAACTTGACGGTTTAGGTCTCTAACACCAACCCAACATCCCACTTAATTTATACTTCAAAACCAAACCCAAAATCTGACTCCAAAGTCCTATAACATAATGTGTACACAACCTATCATAACTTCACCAATTTTATTACTCCTACTTTCCAAATAGATCATGACTCAAAAACAGTCTCATTAGATTCAAAACACTATGAATAATAAGTTTAGCCTCAAACGAATCCGAATTTTGATTCCTGGATCAAAAGATATGCTCGCCAAGTTTCCAATTTCACTCAAAATACCCATATGGGAATTATCAACTTTCATACAACTCAAATCCAAAACGTCTAGTTAATCCCGTATTCAAACAATACCTAATGTAACATGAATAACCATATCAAATCAGATTACTACCCACATATTATGATCATCAAATCACCCAAATCGCTTAATCAAACGTCTCCTCCATAACTAGGGTTTTTCCCACAAATTAAGAACATGATTAAACCAAAACTTGATGATTAATCCTACGACTTCAAGAATGATGAAACCAACAATATAAATCTGAAAATTGAAGATTACATGCAACGTACATGAATCATAAACAAGTGATCAAAAGAACAAGAGATCAACAAGAGAAAAGAAAAGAAGAAACAAAACTAGCTCAAACCCGCCTCCCATGGAGGTCGAACGGGAAGAGGGAGAAGGACGGAGAGAGAGAAAGAAAGAGAAAGAAAAAGAGAGAAAGATAGAAAGATACCTGCACGGGGAGAGAGAGGCGGCAGCGACGGCGGTGTGGCGGCTGCTGCTGCCGTCGGGAAAGAGAGAGGGAGCCGAGAGAGAGAGAGGGTCGGGTGAGAGAGGGAGAGACGTGAGAGAGATAGAGAGAAATAGGGAGAGTGAGAGTTTTATGAGAGTTGGAAAAAAGCCAACTTCATAAGGAAGGAAACCCTCCTCAATTAGGAAACTTTACGTAGGAAGAAAAGTTGGGTCAAAAGACACTTTTCCCCCCTTAGTTTTGCCAAAAGGCAACTACCTCCCCCAAACTCAAGTAAAAGACACTAAAATTCTTGGATTAAAGTCAAAGATCCCCCAAACTCTCGTAACCACTATAATTAACTCTCGACAATTAAATTAACTCCCCAACACTTATAATAATATCACAAAATACCCATAGTCACAAAACGGGGTATTCCACCGCCGGCTTTGAAAAATATACCAGCGGCAGCGACTCTGAAAATCGAATTGGACCATAACTTGGTCGGAATCCTCAGAGGCGGCGACTCTACAAATCGAATTGGAGCACAACTAGGGACGACGAACCTCTCCTTCTCATCCTCCAACACCCAACCTAGCCACCTCTTTCTACCTCACGATACTTCTCTTCAATTTCGTTTTCAGATATGGGTTCCTGTTCTGGATAACTTTCTTGGGTTCCATGTTCCGGGTAACCCCACTCTAATGGTTCTGACAACGAAAGCTTCAAACGGGTCGCCGGCGGCTGCAATTGAACACAAGGTCCATGCGAGGATTGGGCTTTTGTGTAACCCCATCAATGTCTATTTCGGCAAGACCAACTCTCCCACCCTCAGAAATTTCCGAGTTTTCGTCCGATTGCAACCTTCCCATCACCTTTCTCCTCACCCCATTCACGATCTCGTCAAATTCAATTCTCGCGGTCACCACACACTCTCTCTCTCTCTCTAGCTCTCTATTGTTGGTAGACAAAGTTTGTAAATTTTGATTAGGCATGTTTGATTAGGGGCTAATTAGGGATGGATCTGGGTTTGATCTTGCGTTTGGGTATTGTATTGGTTTCGTCTGTTTTTAGGTTTGTGAATTATTAAGCTGTAATTTGTGATTTATACTTCCCCTTTTCTTGTGGTTCAGTGTAATGTTACATACTTTGATTGTTGGTTACTTTTGTTGTTGTTTGTATTGTTGGTGGGGAAGGTGGTGGTGGTGTTGGCGTTGTTGGCGGTGTTTGTGGTGGTTGGGATGTGGTGGTGTTGGAGGTGGTGGCCAAGAACACCAGTTGATAAAAAATGTTGATTGTTTGTTTTGTTATTGTTGTGGCGGCGTGGTGATGGTGGTGGTCAAGAACATCAAGACATGTGGTCAAGAACATCAAGAACATGAACAAAAAAAATAAAAAAATTACAAATAGTGGCACAATGGTCATAAAAAATACATATTGCACCCCATACTAATTGATTGTAACAGAAGGGTACTTTTCATCTAACGTCCATCTACTGAAAGGGGTGGTTTTTGTCTCGCCAGGGGTGGCTTTGTATATCCCCAAACAGTAGGGTTGCTTTTTGTATATAACCCATACTCGAGGGGTGGTTTTTGTCTTTTACCCTATACTTTAACATGACAAACGTTAATGCCCGTTGTCTTATTTCATTCCTTTCTGCTTTTTTCGTCAAGCTCAGAGATATTTATGAACACTTCCCGCCATTCTTCCTGGTCGTTTTTCACTGAGAGAGTCCTTACTTGAACCGCCCTTGAGACTTCTGCGAGCGGTTCCAAGACTCTTATTTCCCCCATCGTCAAGATGATTATATTATTATCAGTGAGGGTTAAGGATGCAACCAAACTAGCCAAGCATCAGCCGGTGAGTTTGCCCCCTCCTCACATGAAGTATGCATAGCATCCTAAATTGCGAGGGCAGGTGGTCATCTTTCTGATAGTATGGGGAGAGACTTGCTTTTCTTACACTTTATTCTCCTCGTAGTTGCTGAATAACTAACTATGAATTCCCGTATATGGTCAGTTTCTTACAAGATGTCACACATTTTAGCCAATTGTTTGGTGCTCTGCAGTATTAATCTTTACAAGACCTGGCATTTCATTTGCTCCAAATCACCTATGCCAATTCATCCATTCACCTACACACATGCACATGATTGGAGCTAAAACAACTATTAGGTATTTACAGGTGCACTCGTGACATTCTAAATCAGCCTAGTTCTTTAGATCTCCAGCCTATACTGATGTAGATTGGTTTGGTAAACCAACTGACCGAAGATGTACACCTAGATTTGTTCTATATCTAGGAACAATAAATTCATTGGGATACAAAGAAATAACAAACAATGGTGAGATCCTCTACAGAAGCTGAGAGTGGGGCTCTTGCCACTACTACAACTGAAATTTCTTGGTTTAAAACATTGTTCAAAGATTTAATTTTTTTATGCATCCTGCAACCATCATGTTTTGTGATAAAATTTCTGCTATTCCATGATAGCAAATCCTACCATGCTTGGCAGAACAAAATATGTTGAACGAGATTATTAGTTTATTACGGAGAACGAGATTATTGAAGGAATAAATAGTTTTTTATGTTTCTTTTGCATATTAACTCAAATACATATTCACCTAAGAACATCCCATTCCCACAGTTCTGCGGTTCAAGACCAAACTATGAGTTTGAAGTCCACCCACACTTGAAAAGTCAAAAGAGTCTGATGAAAGTCCACCCACACTTAGAAGGGTCAAAAGAAGATGTCAAGGAGCAAAATGCAGTCATTTCCAAAGGTGAAGACCTATGTTGTAGCCTGCATGGCCTTTCTATAATTTCCAGAACTTTTGTGTCTCTATTGTATGTATAAGAAATCTCTTCTGCATTTAGTTTCAATATTCGAGGACCTAGCCTACAATTATCTTAAGTGATACATGTTCTAACAGCTCATATTGAGACTGTGGGTTCTCTATATAAAAAAGAAGAGACATTAGGATTCCTCTCCTCATTCTGCGCATTTGTGTCGTTTTATTCCTCAATGAATTTCTTACCTTCTCTCTATGTTGTTATTTGTATTCTTGTCGATTTTCCTGAAACCTTTAAAGTTTTGTTTCATCACCAGTCACCACCAATGTTTTGAAAGATATTTTATTATGTTAAAGAACTTCCGCCCCTTTTGTTTGGGAAATGACTCTTTCATCCATTGAGTGCATTAATTTTCAAGAGAGCAACACTCCCTGATTGACGTTGTTTGTCTGGCAGTATGGATCCGTCAGTGATAGTAATAGTTTCGGGGACATACGGCCCTCTTAGCCATGGAACGGCACATCGAGAGTGCAAGTGTTATGAAGTTTGGCACCTAAAGGGGTAAACGTGTTATTTCCCAAACTATAAAGGGGTGAAGTGTCTTTGTGCCAAACCTAAGGGGCGTGAAAGTGTCTCTTACCCTATTTTGTTATCCTCCCCGTTCATAACAGGTGTAATTCATGGATAAATACATATGCCTATTTTATGGTTAATTTTGGTAGTCATCCACATCACAACTGTTTGTTTGCAACATCTATACTAATATAAAAAGCCAACGCCGAGTTTGGTGAAATCAAACAGTGAAGACCGTCACATTTTGAATTTTCCATCTTTATCCATCTTTATAGACAATCAGTATTGGTTATTTTGAAGGTTAAATGCGTCATTATAAGTTGATAAATTTTGAAACAACAAATCTACAACACCCCACACGTACACCCTCACAATCCTAATTTACAACAAACTGCTCCCACGTCCATCAACCCCACGTCCGCCATGATGCCCCCCACAATTTTGGAGTCTCCTAATTTACATCAAACTTCTCCCACGTCCATCAACTCCACGTCCGCCAAACCCCCACAACGTGTGAGACTTCCCATTATAAATCAAACCTCCTTACATCTTTCATTGCCATGAAACCTCCTAATTGATATTAAACTCTCCTTACATTTACAGTTTTCCCGTTTGGAGGAGTAAACAAGCACCCAACTTTGTTATTCTCCTTCTCGTCGTTCTCTACTCCCCTGATGAGAAATTTCTCATTGTTTTATGGTTACAGAGGCAAGATAAGAGATGGGTGTGTGGTGTCGTCAGTCGTGGCTCAGTCAAGGAATATAGAGTTATGACTAATTGAAGAACAACACTTCTGTATAGTTTTCAGGTGAACCACCGAATCATTGAGAGAGAGAGAGAGGCTTTCTGGATAGATATATGTAAGAAATTAGAGGTGGTTCTCTAATTTTATGGCGTTTGTTTTCATGACCATTTGTTCGGGCACATCGGTTACATTATTATTAGTGTTTTTTTTAGGAAATCAATGTTGTTATTGTTGATAAGAAGAGTCGTGACGGTGTTGATGCGCAAACTAACGTGCTGTTCGCAAGTATACGAATCTTGTAATACCGGGCGTAATTAAGCTCGGGTGATAGTTCCCACGAGGAATATTTCGGGTTTTTTCGAGAAATCAGTTTTAACTTCCAGAGTATAAAAGGAGGAGTAGTTTAAGATTGTGACTAACTATAAACTAAAAATAAACAAAATAAAACACAACTATTTTTTGTGACGTTTTTCTGAAAATTCTTAAAGTTGTAAATCTAGGGTTTGGAATACTAGGTCCAGGATCCCCTAGGGTTTCTTCAGAATTATGTTCTTTGGTTTGATATGAAAACACTCAGCAGTTTTAATTACCCGTGCCACGTACTGATTGTGCAGTAACCTTTCAGATTCCACACGCTGTCACGATCCTGCAGACTTTCGGGTTCCTGTTAAGCTTCCTAAGTCTGCAGTCTCGTTATGAGTCTGCTAGGGTTTCTAACCTGTCCTGATGGCCCGGGTCAAATTCTCTAACAGTTGGTCTATACGTTTTGGCTAGCCCTATCTCCCTTTCTCTGGTCGGTCTATCAGGGTAAGGTACTAAATCCTGTCTTTTCTTCCTAACCCTAACCTGACGTTTTCACCTACAGGCTCGGGTCTATAGCAATTCTGGTTCGCGACTCCGATCATGCATAAACAGATATAATCAAAGACAGAATAACTGATAATACTGCTGAATTAAGATAACGTAATCATGAATTCATACTCAAACTGCAGAACAATGTCTGAAAACGAAACCCTAGGTTCACCGAGAACCTAGGTAAAAGGTTTAGCTACTAAACGACATAACTAAATAAAAACGTTTCTGAATTTAAAAGAGAGATTAAGATCAAACTAAGTCTTCGGATCTGGATGAGTGCTTCCGTGCTCTCCCGGGATGCTCAGACTTGTCCTTGGATGAATTGTCTTGTGTGTTGTGTCTTCAAAACGAGTCTGGACGAGTCTTTTTATAGTGCTGGCGAAGTTTCTGGAACTTGTCATTATTTACGAAACTGCCACTGCCCGAAACCGCCTCAGTTTTTGTGCTGTCTGCGTATAATACGCAGCCTGTTGCGTATAATACGCAGACAGGGTCTTCTCCTGTGCTGTTTTCTTCATTTTGTGCTTGCTGTCTGCGTATAATACGCAGGCCCTGCGTATAATACGCAGACAGGGACCCTCCTGTGCCTCCAACTTCTTCTTCCTGCGTATTTTCTGCGTATTTTTTCCCCCTGGCTGCGTATAATACGCACGGGCTGCGTATAATACGCAGACAGGGGAGAAAACTGTCCAAAATCACCTCTCTCTGCTTGCTGCCTGCGTATTTTACGCAGGGTCTGCGTATTATACGCAGACAGCAAGGCAGGGTGCTCTTTTCTGCCTCTGTTTGCCTCCTGCTGCATTCCCGATCCATTCCTGCTGCATTCCCGGCCCTGTTCCTGCATAGACAACATGAACACACCCGCGATCATATCCAATAAAAGTACGGAAAATGCAGAAATTTATAAAGAGCAAATAACTGTCTCGTTCCTAAAACCGAGGCTTTCCGAGGGTGAAAATTGGCTAAAACGTGAGTTTTCCGGCACAAATACACAAAAACCGAGCTATAAGATAACCCCTATTTGGGCGTTATCAAATACCCCCGCACTAAATATTGCTCGTCCCGAGCAATCCCCTTGCATACCAACCTGCTTGCATACCTCTTGGTTTTTTGCAAAACCGACCCTGTCGTGCATACACTACCTTTGCATACTCCCTGCAATTGCATACTCTTTCAACCTGAACCGTATAACCAGACGACTCGATAGAAAGACTGACTCAGATAGAATATACACAGACTCAATATACACGACTCAAAAATACTAAACAATTATTTTTGGTGAGATTGGGCAATCTCAAAAACATAACCGAGTGTCCTCAAAACCTCACCTTTTTTCCAGAAAATACTTCTCTGCAATCGATCGGTAAGTCTGAACAGATTTCTTTGGTGGATTTAAGCACGGGACCCGAGTACTGTTACTTTTGCTATCAACCTGAGTGAATCCCTAATTAACCGACCATCCGAGCTATTTCCGAATCAAGGTTCTAAATCTAACAGGTAGGATATATATATGTAATGGTACGACATGATCCTACTTGTTATGACATTCTCACAATTTCCCCAAACTCACACCCCTCACCGAGTTCCCGAAAAACTGCCCGAAACACCTAAGTTTCTGCCATATCAATCTTCCTGTCCCCCGGTGTGTCTTCGCCGTTCTTGCGGCCACAAATGTGAAGCGGTGTAACTGTCTCGAAAATTGTGCTACTCACTCAGATTTTTGACTCAATAACATAAACAACATAAATAACTGCAAAACTAGATCATTTTTTTTTTCAATATATTTTTCTGATTTTTCTGATTTTTTTTTCTTTTTTCTTTTCTTTTTTATAATAAGACTCTATATACACATAAATACACGAATAACAATAAACGAACTGACTAAAGCCGAGTGAGTAAAAATAAACTATCGTCGTGGGGTATGAAAGATGTCCTCATATGGAATACCCCCACACTAATCCTGAAGCGCTGATCTTGTAGTCGAAATAATACTGTGCAGTCCCACCGAACCTCCTCATCACCAAAGATGTAGAAAAATGGCACAACCACCAATTAACCTCTCAACCCCCCGGACCCCATAATGTGCGGAAAGATGTCTCGCACGCGACTAACTCCTCCTGTGGTCACTATGTAATGCAGTGATCCACCTCCGCAAATTAATGCACTGTCGCCTCTCACTCACCCTGTCCTTCCCTCGAAAAGCGTGTCAATGTCGAAACTGTCCAAAACTGATATGTCATGAAGTGCTCCATCTAAAACCCTCCCCAACTCACTCCCTCCGTCATAACTCGTAGAATAGCCAACTAACCGACTGATGAGGTCTCAAAGAAGGCTTCCTAGGCTATAGTGGCTGAGAATAAAAGGGGTAAATGGCTTCAAACGGGTTTACTAGTTGGACCTAGGGGTAAGAAACAGGACGTGAGGTCCCTTGATAGCCAGTCACTCCACCGAAAGATGCGATGACCGTGACGGCGCCCGTGGGCGGGTTGTCGACTACCTAGATGACGGCGGTGTGGCAACTAGTCGGATCCTTAGCTCAGGTGATAACTACTTGCGGTTTCCAAGGGTCACTGGCTCTCACCTATCTACTATACCTCGGTGCAAGCTTTCTTTTCTGTCAAAGGGTTTAATCTCGATTTCTTCCCAGTTTCTGTTATCTTGATTGCCCTTTCTCAAATTTTCTGATTTTTTAATTTTTTTGGATTTTTCTGAAAATTTTCGATTTTTTTTTTAAATATACACAATGCAAGGTCAGAATGATGTGGTGGGTTGACTCAAATAAAGAAAATATGCTGACTCAAAAAATAAAATAAAAACTGCAAATAAATGTGAAAAAACGTGCAGACCGGGTTATGCAGACACGACTCCCACCCCCACACTAAGAGGTGGCATGCCCTCATGGCACGGACTCGTCTGGACTATACGGCGGGTCTGACCCGGTCTCGGACGAACCGGACATGCTGCTGGGTGAGCTGCTGGTCTGCCTGAATCTGGCACTACTCGACTGTCGTGGGCGCGAGCTCGACGACTGGCGTGACCGTGAGCTCGATGACTATCGGGACTGTGTCCGGGATCCTGACCGACTGCTAGGTGGGTGCGGAACCGACGCTGTGGCATGCTCACTCGAGCTCACCTCGTCCGACCAGCTGGTAGTGTAGTCACTGGAATAGGAGGGAGGGACGATGATAGGCAATGGCACCTCTCGACCCTCATAGCGGGCCGCCTCTCGCTGCTCCTCTCGGAGTGCAGTAATCGCATCGCCATGGTCTTTGGCTATCTTCTTTGTGGTCTTCTTGAGGTGCTTTAGGTATCGGAAAACTTTCCCTAACTTGTTAAGCACCTTCTCACCTAAAGACGCCTGGCCAGCACGGCACCCCTCAAGTCCCTCCTCAACTCGGGCCAACCTACGGTTCATGACCGAAAGTGGCGGTGGACCGGTCGGACCTCTCGTACCTCTCGTACTAGGTCTAGCTCTCTGACTCGGCCCGGCTCTCTGGCTCGGCTCCCCGTGGTCATGGGTGGACTGAGAACGCCTAAGTGTAGACGCTCCCGTCCACCGAGTAGGTCTGTCCTGGGTCGATCGCCTCCTAGGGGCAGGGGCAAGGGCAGGCTCATCCTCCTCCATAGGGTCTGCATCAAGGTCGATGACTGGGTCATTCGGTCCCGGACCTCCCCCTCTAATCTTCCTATAGGCCTTAAGAAGAGGAGGATTCCAGTCACCCTTGAGCTCGGAGAGAGGAATCTGGTAATTACGAGCCAGTTGGATAATCAGGTTGCTATACCCGAGTCCCTTCCGGCTCGCTGAGGCATTCCTCTCCTGAATATAAGCCCAAATGAGCTGAGCTATATCAATCCGTCGCCTCATCATCAGACAGTACACTATCATGGTCGCCTCATTCTCTAGGTAGGTAAAGTGTTGGATCCCCATAATGCGGTTCACCACCCATTCAGCCCACCACTTGGCAGGTTTGCACAAAAATCCCGAGTGCAGTTTCAGCCCCACGTTTCCTTCCTCCTCAAAGTGGGCCCCCGCGGCTCCACCTGTCAAAACCCTCAAAATTTCCCCAGCTGACGGAGGGTTACTCACGGCTAGTTGGTATGCACACGGCTCTTGGGATGGTGGAATCCCGTAAGCCTGCCTAATAGAGTCGGGGGTCAGCAAGATATAGTCACGACGGCAATAGACCCACCGCACATCAGTGTTTTCGGCATCGCCAGCATGCATAAGGTTGCAAAAGAACTCCCTAGTCAGCCTAGAACTCGACGTACCCTCAAACCCAGCTAGTGAAGTGCCAAAAATGTCTGCTCGACTGGCAAAATTCACCATCTGGATCGGCATCCTATCATCATCTACCTCGAAACGGTGGTCCTTAGCCAACCTATAGTTCGGCTTTTTACCGGTCAGATAATAGTCATGGGCACGGTGGGTCACAAACCGATAACTGTCAAAGTTAGGCGGTGTAATTTCGCTGACAGGGATATCAATCGGCTCATGCCGACGGTTCGGGTCAATGACAGGTTTGACTAAAGCCATGAAAATGCAAAAACGAGCAGAAACAGAATTCTAGAGTACGTGCGCGTGAAATAGTGCGTCTCAGCAAATAAGCCCCCTAGAATCTACCAGAGGTCCACACGGCACGGAAACCGAGAAAAATTTCAGAAATAATGACCCGGCTACGGGTCGTGCTTAAAACTGAAAAATAAAGAGAGAGTTAGAAAGTTGGACCTTCCCACAACGGGGGTGAAGTGCAGACTCCGACAAGGTTGTCGCCGGAAAACCGCCGGAAAACCGCCGGAACAGCCGCCGGAACAGCCGCCGGAAAAGTGAACTTTGTCGGAATGAAATTCCGGGCACACCCACACGTAGCCTTCTTCCTCCTCTTCAATGTTCCCTTCTGTGAAATTTTCCGGTTTGGCTTCAAACTAAACAAATCTGGGATTTTTCCTCAAGAACACCCTTCACTTTCCTTCCACCCCCACACTAGCTCGGTTGGAATTTCTGAAAACCGAGAGTAGTTCCGTGCTCCTTGCGACGAGGGGATTCCAAAAATGCCTTCAATTTTTGATTCCGAGCACTTTTGAATAATTGGTGGGTTGGTGCTAGAGAGGAATGGAGGTAGAGAGAGAAAGCTTGGAAGCAACAATGGCTTCCCCATGGCCGGACTCCCCCTTTTAAACCCTAAGTGCCAAAATGACAAAAATGCCCCTGGCTTAAAATGGTCAAAAACTGCTTATTTTGTGCGTATAATACGTATATGTTGCGTATTTTACGCAAACAGGGGTACCGGGTGCTCAAGAAAAAGTAAAAAAAATTGCAATTCCCTCTCTGTCTGCGTATAATACGCAGAAGGCTGCGTATTTTACGCAGACAGGGAGGAAATTGATTTTTTTTTTTCAAAAATTGATTTTTCAGTGCTGGCTGCGTATAATACGCAGTATCCTGCGTAAAATACGCAGGCAGCACTGGAAAATATTTTTCATTTTTTTTTTTATAAAAACTTATTTTTCTGAGCTGTCTGCGTATAATACGCAGGAACCTGCGTAAAATACGCAGAAAGCTCTGAATATAATTTTTCAAGTTTTTCAAAAAAATCTACTTTTGGTGCTGTCTGCGTATTATACGCAGAAAGCTGCGTATTTTACGCAGACAGGGTCAAAATAAATTTTTCATATATATATATATTTTTTTTAGAAAAATACAGTTTATGCTGCTGGCTGCGTATAATACGCAGAAACCTGCGTAAAATACGCAGACAGCAGCTAAAATAATTTTTCAAAAATTTTCAAAAATCAGTTTTTCTTTGCTGGCTGCGTATAATACGCAGAATGCTGCGTAAAATACGCAGACAGCAGAGAAAAATATTCTTCCAATTTTTTTTTTTTTTTTCACCTCGGTTATTTTGACACTGTGGGTTGAACGGGGGTCACTTTTCTCTCTCTCCTTTCTGTTTCTTGTCGTCTGCTTCTTCTGTATCTGCACATGCTTAATTTTTCATTAAATACCCACTCATCTCACCTCTCTCAAAAATTCAAAACTTTAAAATAAAAAATAATTATTTAAACTTACTACGTTGGGTTGCCTCCCAACCAGCGCTTTGTAATTTACGGTCGACGGCCCGACCCAGTTACCTCAGGTTCGATCACGGGTCGTCGAAGTAGATTGGATCTACTTTGGCGACCTCGGCGTTCTCGAGATACGGCTTGATTCGGTTTCCGTTCACCCTGAAGCTTGAGTTGTCTTTTGGATTCTCTAGCTCAAATGCGCCCCATGCGAATATCTTCCTGATGATGAACGGCCCCGACCAACGAGATCTCAACTTTCCCGGAAAGAACCTCATTCTTGTGTTGTAGAGAAGTACCTTGTCTCCTTCGTTAAACTGCTTTGGCGTGATACGCTGATCATGCCACTTCTTCGTCTTCTCTTTGTAAATTTTGGCGCTCTCAAATGCCGTCCTGCGGAACTCCTCTAATTCCAACAGCGCCATCTTTCTCTTATCTCCGGCCAGATTCTCATCCATGTTGAGCAGTTTGATAGCCCAATAGGCCTTATGTTCCAGCTCAACCGGGAGGTGACACGCTTTCCCAAACACGAGCTGGTATGGTGACATTCCCAGCGGTGTTTTGAAAGCTGTCCTGTATGCCCATAACGCATCATCCAGTCTCATCGACCAATCCTTCCGGCCCAGATTTACGGTTTTCTCGAGAATGCCCTTGATCTCTCGGTTTGACACCTCTGCCTGCCCGTTAGTCTGGGGGTGATATGGCAGTGATACCTTATGGATCGATACCCCGTACTGCTTAAGTACCCTGGCAAACACTTTGTTAATAAAATGTGACCTTCATCGCTGATCATTGCTCTGGGGGTCCCGAATCGTGTGAATATATTGCGTTTCAGAAAACGCTCAACTGTCGCTGCATCGTTTTTTCTGACACGCTATCGCCTCGATCCACTTCGTAACATAGTCCACTGCCAACAGTATGTACAGATTTCCCATAAAAGACGGGAACGGCCCCATGAAGTCAATCCCCCATACATCGAAGGGTTCAACCTCCTGCCAAATAGTCAAAGGCATCTCGTCCCTATGTGACGTACTCCCTGTCCTCTGGCATCTATCGCATCCCTGTACATAATCATGACAGTCCTTGAAAAGTGTTGGCCAAAAGAAACCTGACTGCAGTACCTTGTGTGCCGTGCGGGTCCCTCCAAAGTGACCCCCACACTGAGCCGAGTGGCAGTGCCTGATCACGTTCCAGGCCTCGTGGGTCGGAACACACCTCCTCAGAATGTTGTCGGCTCCCTGTTTGAACAGATACGGGTCGTCCCAGAAATACTGCCGGCTCTCAGAAATAAACCGTTTCCGCTGTGACGGGGTTAGGTCCTCGGGAAGCGTGCCACTCACCAGATAGTTGGCTATAGCATAGTACCACGGTCTCCCCAGTTTGACCGCCATGATGTGCTCGTCCGGGAAGTTTTCCTGTATCGGTACCGGGTCCACCTCGGCATTCTCAAGCCTGGACAGGTGGTCCGCTACGACGTTCTCGACTCCCTTCTTATCCCGGATTTCCACATCAAATTCCTGCATCAGCAATACCCACCTCAGCAGTCTCGGCTTTGCGTCCTTCTTGTCCAGCAGATATTTCAGGGCACTATGGTCGGTAAAAACGATGACTTTTGACCCGACCAAGTACGGCCTGAATTTATCCAGGGCATAAACCACAGCAAGCAGCTCCTTCTCAGTAGTGCCATAGTTGATCTGGGCATCGTTAAGTACCCGACTTGCATAGTATATCACATGGCACACCTTGTCCTTCCGCTGCCCCAAAACTGCACCGACTGCATAGTCGCTTGCGTCACACATTAGCTCGAACGGAAGTGACCAGTCCGGTGTAGTGATAACCGGGGCTGTGGTCAGCTTCTCCTTCAGATGGTCAAAGGCCTGCTGACAAGCTGCATCAAAGTCAAAGGGCACGTCTTTTCCAAGTAAAGCGCAGAGTGGCTTCGTGATCTTGGAAAAGTCTTTGATGAACCTCCGGTAAAATCCTGCATGCCCCAGAAAACTTTTGATCGCCTTTACGGTTGTCGGATATGGGAGCTGTTTTATCACCTCGATCTTGGCCCTGTCCACCTCGAGTCCCTTGCTGGAAATTTTGTGACCCAGCACGATCCCCTCGGTGACCATGAAGTGACACTTCTCCCAGTTCAGCACCAAATTCGCCTTCTTGCATCGGATCAGGACCTGTCCCAGGTGATGCAGGCAGTCGTCAAAACTGTCCCCGAACAGTGAAAAATCGTCCATAAATACCTCCAGATTTTTCTCGATCATGTCGGAGAATATCGCCATCATGCATCTCTGGAACGTGGCTGGAGCGTTACACAACCAGAATGGCATGCGTCGGAACGCAAACGTACCATACGGGCAGGTAAACGTTGTCTTCTCCTGATCTTCCGGGGCTATGCAAATCTGGTTGTACCCGGAGTACCCGTCCAGAAAATAGTAATAGGCGTGATGAGCTAGCCTGTCCAACATCTGGTCCATGAATGGTAGCGGGAAGTGGTCTTTCAATGTTGCATCGTTTAGCCTCCGATAGTCCATACAGATCCGCCAGCCTGTAACCGTGCGCTGCGCAATCTGTTCCTGGTCCTCATTCTGCACCACCGTAATGCCCGCCTTTTTGGGCACGCACTGGATCGGGCTGATCCAAGTGCTGTCTGATATGGGGTATATGATTCCTGCTTCCAGCCACTTCATGACCTCCTTGCGCACAACATCCTTCATGTTCGGGTTCAGTCTCCGCTGGGGCTGTATCACCGGTTTCTTGCCTTCTTCGATCCTGATCTTGTGCATGCAATAGGAGGGGCTGATCCCCTTAATATCTGCAATCGTCCAGGCGATTGCTTCTTTGTGCTCTCGCAAAACTTCCAGCAGTTTCTCTTCCTGTTCCTGAGATAGAAGAGAAGAAACAATTACGGGCAAAGTATTATTATTACCAATGTACGCATACCTGAGATGGTTCGGGAGCGGTTTAAGCTCGAGTGCAGGTGGCTCCTTGAGTGACGGAACCAGGATCATCTTCTGCCCGCCATCTTCGTCCCGGTGCAAAGTGGTCCAATCCTCGGCTCTCATGGCCTGCTCGCACCGAGTCATCTCCTTCTCTTCTCCGTACATGCTATCAATTTCTTCCCATAACTGATCCATCTCCTCGTTTTCCCACCCATCATCAACTACGTCTATGGAGAAGATATCTTCGTGATCATAATAATTTGGCAGTTGCAGATTTTTGAAAACATTAAATTTAACCTTGTCCTCGTTAATCTGCATGGTCAGTTCCCCGCTCTTGCAATTTATCATAGCTTCTCCAGTGGCCAAAAACGGCCTGCCCAGTATGAGCGGTACCTCCCCTGCCTCCATGTCTAGGATCACGAAATCTGCTGGAAAAATGAGCTCACCGACCTTTACCAAAATATCCTCGATAACTCCATAAGCCTGTTTTACGGACCTGTCTGCCATCTGCAGCATAATTCTGGTGGGCCGGGGCTCCCCGACTTTCAAACTCTTGAAAATCGTTAACGGCATCAGGTTGATGCTGGCCCCTAGGTCACACAGAGCCTTTCCTGTGTAATCGTTACCTAGGGTGACCGGTATTACAAAACTGCCAGGATCTTTTCTCTTCCTCGGTAGCCCATTCTTCACACAGTTGCTCACTTCTGCCGTCAGGTTTATAGTCTCGAAATCGCTCATTCGCCTCCTCCCATACAAGATGTCCTTGAGGAATTTGGCGTAAGTGGGCATCTTAGCCAAAGCCTCGGCAAAAGGTATGTTAATCTGCAGCTGCTTGAACATCTCAAGAAACCTGGCGTAGTCCTTGCTATCGTCCCTCTTTCGTGTCTTCAAGGGGTATGGTACCTCCTTGGAGACAGGTACCGTTTCTGCATCTGTCTCATTCTGCACTGCATCCTGCTCAACCGAGCCCGTCGGCTGGGGGCGGCCGACTGAGCTGTTATCCTGGCCAGACAGTTTGCGTTCTACTTCTTTCGACTTTTCTGCGCGTGCGTGGCTAGGATACGGTGGATCCTGTAGTGCTACTCCACTCCGAGTGGTGATAGCATTGATCTGAGCACGTGGATTATTCACTGTATTCGAGGGCAAGTTTCCTGGCTGTCTCTCCGTTAGCTGCTGTGCTAACTGCCCCACTTGTACCTCCAAAGCACGCAGTGACGTTTTGGTCGTCTACATGTCGGCTGTCAGGGCGTCCATGTGCTTGAACCGGGACTCCATGGTCTGGAACATGGACTTGATCTCTTTCATCTGGGCGTCGTACTGCTGCGCAGATGGGGCTGACTGAGCCTGCTGGGTCGGGGCAGCCTGCTGGGCTGGTGGCCTGTGCTGGAATCCCGGTGCATAAACTGCTGCGTTCGGGTTTCCGTACCGAAACCCGAGATGGTCTCTCGTACCCGGTCGGTACCGGCTCGGGTCCCACTGCTGCTGTACGTAGTTGGTGTCTTCGGTCCTTAGCTCCTCAATGGCTGCGTCCAGATCAGGTTCTTCGACTGCTGCAACAGTCTTCTTATCCGAGTAGACTTTCGTGACCAAGTCATGTACGATCCTGGCCAGATTGTCTATCCGGTCATCCTCTGCGGGTTCGGCTCTAGCCGCCATCCTGCGATCGTCAAACAGTCGGGTATCCTGCTTGGCCAACTGCTTCATCAGGTCATACGCTCCTTCTTTGTCCACGTGATACAAGAAGTTTCCCCCGGCCTCTCTGTCAATCCTGTCGGCGTTCTCCCTGTCTAGGGCATGGTAGAAAACCGGCAGGATTTTCGCGTCTCCAAAACCGTGGTTAGGGCACCGTTTGACCAATCTCATAAGCCTGTCCCATGCGTCCACCACCGTCTCCCCCATCTTCTGCCTGAATGACAGAATCTCGCTTTGTAACTGTATGACTCGGGAGGCGGGATAGAACTTTGCCAGAAAATCTGCGACACACTCCTCCCATGTGGTGATGGATCGGGGTGGTCGGGATTCGAGCCAGTCTTTGGCTACTCCGTAAAGACAGTATGGAAATAAGATCAGCATGAGTGCCTCTGCTTCTACCCCCTTGTATCTGACCTTGTTGCAGTAATCTTCGAATTTTCCGATAAAATCGTTCGGGTCTTCGTCGGCCCTGCCATGAAACGGGCAGAGAGTTTGTACCGTCTGGATGGTGGATGGTTTGATGTCAAAGTGCTCAGCGGTGATCTCGGGCACCACAATAGCTCGCTCATGCCCCCCGGTGGGGACTTCGAAATTTTCCACCAACGCCTTCCCAGATCGGTTATATGTTCTCTGATTGCTTCCGGCAGCAAGTCCCGCTGTGACAAGTTCCTCAATGTACCGAGCCATCTGGGCTGGGGTACGTGTCTCTTGTTCCTGTCCACCGGCTTCGGTGTTCTCGGGTGGATCTCTCTGGTTGGTTGCCATCCTGCTTTCTCGGTTTCTGCGGTTCTGTTTGGTATACAGTTTTTCCGGATTGTCGAGTGGTGTTACCAAACTGCGAGGCAATCTGGGCATCAACTGAACAGTCCTGAAAACGCAGATTAAAAAAAAGCAGTGAGATAAAAGAAAAATAACGAAACTGAAAAATAAAAACTCCGAAAACTAATTCTGATAACTAAATTAACCCTAACTAGTCCCCGGCAACGGCGCCAAAAACTTGATGCGCAAACTAACGTGCTGTTCGCAAGTATACGAATCTTGTAATACCGGGCGTAATTAAGCTCGGGTGATCGTTCCCACGAGGACTATTTCGGGTTTTTTCGAGAAATCAGTTTTAACTTCCAGAGCATAAAAGGAGGAGTAGTTTAAGATTGTGACTAACTATAAACTAAAAATAAACAAAATAAAACACAAATATTTTTTGTGACGTTTTTCTGAAAATTCTTAAAGTTGTAAATCTAGGGTTTGGAATACTAGGTCCAGGATCCCCTAGGGTTTCTTCAGAATTATGTTATTTGGTTTGATATGAAAACACTCAGCAGTTTTAATTACCCGTGCCACGTACCGATTGTGCAGTAACCTTTCAGATTCCACACGCTGTCACGATCCTGCAGACTTTCGGGTTCCTGTTAAGCTTCCTAAGTCTGCAGTCTCGTTATGAGTCTGCTAGGGTTTCTAACCTGTCCTGATGGCCCGGGTCAAATTCTCTAACAGTTGGTCTATACGTTTTGGCTAGCCCTATCTCCCTTTCTCTGGTCGGTCTATCAGGGTAAGGTACTAAATCCTGTCTTTTCTTCCTAACCCTAACCTGACGTTTTCACCTACAGGCTCGGGTCTATAGCAATTCTGGTTCGCGACTCCGATCATGCATAAACAGATATAATCAAAGACAGAATAACTGATAATACTGCTGAATTAAGATAACGTAATCATGAATTCATACTCAAACTGCAGAACAATGTCTGAAAACGAAACCCTAGGTTCACCGAGAACCTAGGTAAAAGGTTTAGCTACTAAACGACATAACTAAATAACAAAGTTTCTGAATTTAAAAGAGAGATTAAGATCAAACTAAGTCTTCGGATCTGGATGAGTGCTTCCGTGCTCTCCCGGGATGCTCAGACTTGTCCTTGGATGAATTGTCTTGTGTGTTGTGTCTTCAAAACGAGTCTGGACGAGTCTTTTTATAGTGCTGGCGAAGTTTCTGGAACTTGTCATTATTTACGAAACTGCCACTGCCCGAAACCGCCTCAGTTTTTGTGCTGTCTGCGTATAATACGCAGCCTGCTGCGTATAATACGCAGACAGGGTCTTCTCCTGTGCTGTTTCTTCATTTTGTGCTTGCTGTCTGCTTATAATACGCAGGCCCTGCGTATAATACGCAAACAGGGACCCTCCTGTGCCTCCAACTTCTTCTTCCTGCGTATTTTCTGCGTATTTTCTCCCCCTGGCTGCGTATAATACGCAGGGGCTGCGTATAATACGCAGACAGGGGAGAAAACTGTCCAAAATCACCTCTCCCTGCTTGCTGCCTGCGTATTTTACGCAGGGTCTGCGTATTATACGCAGACAGCAAGGCAGGGTGCTCTTTTCTGCCTCTGTTTGCCTCCTGCTGCATTCCCGATCCATTCCTGCTGCATTCCCGGGCCCTGTTCCTGCATAGACAACATGAACACACCCGCGATCATATCCAATAAAAGTACGGAAAATGCAGAAATTTATAAAGAGCAAATAACTGCCTCGTTCCTAAAACCGAGGCTTTCCGAGGGTGAAAATTGGCTAAAACGTGAGTTTTCCGGCACAAATACACAAAAACCGAGCTATAAGATAACCCCTATTTGGGCGTTATCAGGTGTAAATCTTAAGTTTTGGGATGTTTCTACTGATTTAGATAATTTTTTTTCCCGATTTATAGTTTTAAGTTAGCTTATTGGATTTATCTATTTTTTCGTTTCGATGTTTATCCCAAGAATTTGACTATGGAACATGTTTCTTACCGAACTATGTAGGCTATATGATTCAATTATTTTCATACTCATTTTGAAAAGAGTGTGATTAGCGCACGCTTCGCGTGTGCCCCGTTTGCTAGTCATTCATAAGTGTATGCATTCAAGAAATTGTCTTATCTATACTAATATAAAAAGCCAACGCCGAGTTTGGTGAAATCAAACAGTGAAGCCCGTCACATTTTGAATTTTCCATCTTTAACCATCTTTATAGACAATCAGTATTGGTTATTTTGAAGGTTAAATGCTTCATTATAAGTTGATAAATTTTGAAACAACAAATCTACAACACCCCACACGTACACCCTCACAATCCTAATTTACAACAAACTGCTCCCACGTCCATCAACCCCACGTCCGCCATGATGCCCCCCACAATTTTGGAGTCTCCTAATTTACATCAAACTTCTCCCACGTCCATCAACTCCACGTCCGCCAAACCCCCACAACGTGTGAGACTTCCCACTATAAATCAAACCTCCTTACATCTTCATTGCCATGAAACCTCCTAATTGATATTAAACGCTCCTTACATTTACAGTTTTCCCGTTTGGAGGAGTAAACAAGCACCCAACTTTGTTATTCTCCTTCTCTTCGTTCTCTACTCCCCTGATGAGAAATTTCTCAGTGTTTTATGGTTACAGAGGCAAGATAAGAGATGGGTGTGTGGTGTCGTCAGTCGTGGCTCAGTCAAGGAATATAGAGTTACGACTAATTGAAGAACAACACTTCTGTATAGTTTTCAGGTGAACCACCGAATCATTGAGAGAGAGAGAGGCTTTCTGGATAGATATATGTAAGAAATTAGAGGTGGTTCTCTAATTTTATGGCGTTTGTTTTCATGACCATTTGTTCGGGCACATCGGTTACATTATTATTAGTGTTTTTTTTAAGGAAATCAATATTGTTATTGTTGATAAGAAGAGTCATGACGGTGTAAATCTTAAGTTTTGGGATGTTTCTACTGATTTAGATAATTTTTTTTCCCGATTTATAGTTTTAAGTTAGCTTATTGGATTTATCTATTTTTTCGTTTCGATGTTTATCCCAAGAATTTGACTATGGAACATGTTTCTTACCGAACTATGTAGGCTATATGATTCAATTATTTTCATACTCATTTTGAAAAGAGTGTGATTAGCGCACGCTTCGCGTGTGCCCCGTTTGCTAGTCATTCATAAGTGTATGCATTCAAGAAATTGTCTTATCTATACTAATATAAAAAGCCAACGCCGAGTTTGGTGAAATCAAACAGTGAAGCCCGTCACATTTTGAATTTTCCATCTTTAACCATCTTTATAGACAATCAGTATTGGTTATTTTGAAGGTTAAATGCTTCATTATAAGTTGATAAATTTTGAAACAACAAATCTACAACACCCCACACGTACACCCTCACAATCCTAATTTACAACAAACTGCTCCCACGTCCATCAACCCCACGTCCGCCATGATGCCCCCCACAATTTTGGAGTCTCCTAATTTACATCAAACTTCTCCCACGTCCATCAACTCCACGTCCGCCAAACCCCCACAACGTGTGAGACTTCCCACTATAAATCAAACCTCCTTACATCTTCATTGCCATGAAACCTCCTAATTGATATTAAACGCTCCTTACATTTACAGTTTTCCCGTTTGGAGGAGTAAACAAGCACCCAACTTTGTTATTCTCCTTCTCTTCGTTCTCTACTCCCCTGATGAGAAATTTCTCAGTGTTTTATGGTTACAGAGGCAAGATAAGAGATGGGTGTGTGGTGTCGTCAGTCGTGGCTCAGTCAAGGAATATAGAGTTACGACTAATTGAAGAACAACACTTCTGTATAGTTTTCAGGTGAACCACCGAATCATTGAGAGAGAGAGAGGCTTTCTGGATAGATATATGTAAGAAATTAGAGGTGGTTCTCTAATTTTATGGCGTTTGTTTTCATGACCATTTGTTCGGGCACATCGGTTACATTATTATTAGTGTTTTTTTTAAGGAAATCAATATTGTTATTGTTGATAAGAAGAGTCATGACGGTGTAAATCTTAAGTTTTGGGATGTTTCTACTGATTTAGATAATTTTTTTTCCCGATTTATAGTTTTAAGTTAGCTTATTGGATTTATCTATTTTTTCGTTTCGATGTTTATCCCAAGAATTTGACTATGGAACATGTTTCTTACCGAACTATGTAGGCTATATGATTCAATTATTTTCATACTCATTTTGAAAAGAGTGTGATTAGCGCACGCTTCGCGTGTGCCCCGTTTGCTAGTCATTCATAAGTGTATGCATTCAAGAAATTGT
This sequence comes from Linanthus parryae, assembly GCA_023055425.1. NCBI lineage: Eukaryota > Viridiplantae > Streptophyta > Magnoliopsida > Ericales > Polemoniaceae > Linanthus > Linanthus parryae. Next base: position 134,826,137 of record JALGPY010000001.1, read on the forward strand.
CTTATCTATACTAATATAAAAAGCCAACGCCGAGTTTGGTGAAATCAAACAGTGAAGCCCGTCACATTTTGAATTTTCCATCTTTAACCATCTTTATAGACAATCAGTATTGGTTATTTTGAAGGTTAAATGCTTCATTATAAGTTGATAAATTTTGAAACAACAAATCTACAACACCCCACACGTACACCCTCACAATCCTAATTTACAACAAACTGCTCCCACGTCCATCAACCCCACGTCCGCCATGATGCCCCCCACAATTTTGGAGTCTCCTAATTTACATCAAACTTCTCCCACGTCCATCAACTCCACGTCCGCCAAACCCCCACAACGTGTGAGACTTCCCACTATAAATCAAACCTCCTTACATCTTTCATTGCCATGAAACCTCCTAATTGATATTAAACTCTCCTTACATTTACAGTTTTCCCGTTTGGAGGAGTAAACAAGCACCCAACTTTGTTATTCTCCTTCTCTTCGTTCTCTACTCCCCTGATGAGAAATTTCTCAGTGTTTTATGGTTACAGAGGCAAGATAAGAGATGGGTGTGTGGTGTCGTCAGTCGTGGCTCAGTCAAGGAATATAGAGTTACGACTAATTGAAGAACAACACTTCTGTATAAGTTTCAGGTGAACCACCGAATCATTGAGAGAGAGAGAGGCTTTCTGGATAGATATATGTAAGAAATTAGAGGTGGTTCTCTAATTTTATGGCGTTTGTTTTCATGACCATTTGTTCGGGCACATCGGTACATTATTATTAGTGTTTTTTTTAGGAAATCAATATTGTTATTGTTGATAAGAAGAGTCATGACGGTGTAAATCTTAAGTTTTGGGATGTTTCTACTGATTTAGGTAATTTTTTTTCCCGATTTATAGTTTTAAGTTAGCTTATTGGATTTATCTATTTTTTCGTTTCGATGTTTATCCCAAGAATTTGACTATGGAACATGTTTCTTACCGAACTATGTAGGCTATATGATTCAATTATTTTCATACTCATTTTGAAAAGAGTGTGATTAGCGCACGCTTCGCGTGTGCCCCGTTTGCTAGTCATTCATAAGTGTATGCATTCAAGAAATTGTCTTATCTATACTAATATAAAAAGCCAACGCCGAGTTTGGTGAAATCAAACAGTGAAGCCCGTCACATTTTGAATTTTCCATCTTTAACCATCTTTATAGACAATCAGTATTGGTTATTTTGAAGGTTAAATGCGTCATTATAAGTTGATAAATTTTGAAACAACAAATCTACAACACCCCACACGTACACCCTCACAATCCTAATTTACAACAAACTGCTCCCACGTCCATCAACCCCACGTCCGCCATGATGCCCCCCACAATTTTGGAGTCTCCTAATTTACATCAAACTTCTCCCACGTCCATCAACTCCACGTCCGCCAAACCCCCACAACGTGTGAGACTTCCCACTATAAATCAAACCTCCTTACATCTTTCATTGCCATGAAACCTCCTAATTGATATTAAACTCTCCTTACATTTACAGTTTTCCCGTTTGGAGGAGTAAACAAGCACCCAACTTTGTTATTCTCCTTCTCTTCGTTCTCTACTCCCCTGATGAGAAATTTCTCAGTGTTTTATGGTTACAGAGGCAAGATAAGAGATGGGTGTGTGGTGTCGTCAGTCGTGGCTCAGTCAAGGAATATAGAGTTACGACTAATTGAAGAACAACACTTCTGTATAGTTTTCAGGTGAACCACCGAATCATTGAGAGAGAGAGAGGCTTTCTGGATAGATATATGTAAGAAATTAGAGGTGGTTCTCTAATTTTATGGCGTTTGTTTTCATGACCATTTGTTCGGGCACATCGGTACATTATTATTAGTGTTTTTTTTAGGAAATCAGTATTGTTATTGTTGATAAGAAGAGTCATGACGGTGTAAATCTTAAGTTTTGGGATGTTTCTACTGATTTAGGTAATTTTTTTTCCCGATTTATAGTTTTAAGTTAGCTTATTGGATTTATCTATTTTTTCGTTTCGATGTTTATCCCAAGAATTTGACTATGGAACATGTTTCTTACCGAACTATGTAGGCTATATGATTCAATTATTTTCATACTCATTTTGAAAAGAGTGTGATTAGCGCACGCTTCGCGTGTGCCCCGTTTGCTAGTAAACTTAAGAGTCACTATGTTCCATACAATGTACACATGTGGTGAAAGAACAACTATAAACTAACTGCTCAAATAGTCCCCATATCTATCATTTTTATTTTGACATGACGACGACTCTACGTCGATAACATATGGTTTTTGTCCTTCAATTCTTTTCATCATGTCGTTTCTTTTTCCAAAACAACGTTGGAGGAAAAAAATGTCAGGACCCGAAGTCCTGACCCAGATAATCCGACTGATTCACGGTGGCTGAATCTTCCTACTCCGGGGGAGCTTGGGTTCGCAGCTCAAACCGATCCAAACGAGGGAGGAGAGAGAGAGAGAGAGATTTCTCTGGAATTGATAAATTTTTTTGATTGATTATTTTGGGGTACATAAATGCGCAAGATTTCACCAAATATAAAATAGCCCCCCTACTATTACTAAACTACAAAAACCCCCTAACAACATCAAAACATGTAACAGTCCCAATACTATCATATTATTTCTAAATACCAATTAATTCTGCTAAAATACCCCTTTTACCCCTAGATACCTGACAAAAATGATACAAAAGATGGACTTAAACACATATTGGTGGTGTTTGGGAAAAGATGTTTTATGGTTTGGTTAATCAAACTCTAGTGGTGTTTGGAAGAGGGATTATGTTTCAAAGATAGAAAGAAACAACTAGTAGGCCACTTTCTTTTTTTAGGGTAAAAATAGGTTCCAGTTGGGTTGGGGTTAACCTAATCGCCCTATCCAAACTAGGCCATTAGAGTTTGAACAGTCAAAAACAAACCTGATGTGCAGCAGAAAATATAACAGTGCCACGGGATATCATTTTGAAGCCTCAATTTTCTACAAAGTCAAAAGAAGGTATTCAATCAATGGAGGGAATCAACAAAATCTCAGTGGGAGACAGGGGCATGAAACTCCTGATTTCCCTCTCCTAATCATGCAATTCAAAATGAGCAACTTAGCACGAATCCCCAGGGTATTCCTGTCCCAAAAGAAAGATTATCCAATCATCTCCCTCCCTTGCTTTCCAGAGCAAAACACTTCCATACACACACTCAGAGAATGTTCTATCTAATCTCTCTGCTTAGAGGATAAACCTTCCTTTGTGTAGTTCCTAAATCTTCTTCTTCTAAGCCACTACAAGGAGCTTTGAGCTTTCAAAGCCTTCAAGAATCACAATGTTACCTCTCAAGCCACTGTTTTCTCCTCTTCTTGCTACACTCCTCTTCTTCTCCTCAGCTCTCTTTGCTGTCTCACATGGAGAGAGTCACTTGCTCACCTCCCAAAGACCACAATTTTCAGGTTCTTCCACTTTCTTGGTTTCTGTTTTAGGGTCTTGTGGATTTGGGGGTTTTATTTTTTCCTTGAATTTACTTCAATTTTTCTTTCTTTTGGGCAGTTTATGGGGAAGTTTATGAAGTGCCCAGAAGAAGATTTCTGGATGAGGGAGGGAGTGAGGATGAAGCAGCACTGAACTCATCATCACTTGTTTTGGCTGCCAAGAGGACTTACAGGAAAGATCCTCTAGATGGGTTCAAAAGATACACTGGAGGATGGAACATTAGTGAGACCCATTACTGGGCTGTGAGTCTCTCAAACCCTAACAAACCCTTATCTATTCCACTTTTTCTTTCTGTTGTTTTCTGCATTATAAATAGTAGGACTACATACCCATGTAACATGTTTTTTTTAGATTATTTGGGTCAGTTGATTTAAACCCTCTGCTGTGAACATGGGGGTTTGTGGAGGAAAATGAAAAAGAATGAAAAATGCATATCCATGTTTTCATTATGGGAAAGTGTAATGAAATATGGATGGGTAGTGCTTTCCCCAAAATCAAGCATGAAAGTTTTCATGGACTTCTATCGAATTGCGGAAACTACATGCTCTGCTTGGTTGCATTTTGCCTATCAGTGCAGCTTCTGAAAATAGCCTTAGAATTAGTAGGAGTTCAAGGCATTAAACTATGCCATCGGGTGCAGATAGGGTGGTAGCTCAAGTGGTAGTCGTTGGAAGCCCCTGCATGAGATCCCGGGTTCAAACCTAGTTGACGACAAAACAATTTCTCAAAAAAAAAACTATTCCATCGGGTTGTGGTTAAGTAGTGGAAGATTATAGGCCATTAACATAATCTCTTGAATTCAACACACTTCACTCCCCCATGATGTGGATGATATCTTCAGATGAGAAAATGAAGGAAAGAACTAAATTAGAATGGATATCACAGATGTCATATCCAACCTTCAAAGTTGATTTTGGTAGTTACTAGTTGTAGCAATAGATTGCTGATTAGGATGATGACAGTGTTCTTGTGGCAAAGCCAGAACAATACCATGAAACTGATAATTATTTGCCAAGTCGCCCAAACTGATAAGGAACTAGGAAGTGTGTTCATTACCCAATCTAATTATGCATTGTGTGCCAATCTCATGAATCCCATGGCTGTATTATACTCAGATTTGGGCTAATACTAAAAATGTCAAAAGGTGAAACTAAAACTGAAACTCGACAGCTGTGTGAATAATGAACCACATGCTTGAAACTAGGTCAGACACTCTACTCTTAACAAATTTGAGAGAATAACCACTGATGTTGTCTAAATGCTCAAAATTTGGACCTTCCATCATGTAAGAGTGGATTTCCCGAAATGTCACCCAGTTAATGTGAATGCTCAAAACCCCGTTGTTTTTCTTTGATATACAAATAGGTACTGTTTGCTGTTCTTTGTTAGCATATTAAGCTCTTTCGGGTATTTAAGCTGTTCTGCTGCTGGATGCTGTAATTTTAGCCTGTAATTACAGCTAAACTGGAATAAAAAGGGACAATTATTCCAGGAAAAACAGTTCACATCTTATTCATATTGCTGGGATTCTTCCAGCTCAAAAAGAACTGCTGGAAGTTAGACTTTCTAGTCCTCTCTAACCTTTTTGATTTTGAAAGTTGAGATACCTAAATGCCCCTTCCCTGTAGTTTTCAAACACTTTTGACTTTTATTTTGTGTTAAAGAGGTACTTATCTCTATGTTTTAGCTTTTTGACAATAAGTTACTATGCACCACTCCAACATACTGGATTAAAATAAAAGGACCGTAAGTGCAAATGCTTTATTAAGTTGAACTGAGACCCCATGGACCATCTCTCATCTATAACTCCACCTTAATCTGTCATTTGCAGTCTGTGGCTTTTACTGCTGTTCCCTTCTTTGTCATTGCCGCTGCCTGGTTTGTGGTCTTTGGAATTTGCTTGTCTCTCATCTGTCTTTGCCATTGCTGTTGCAAGAGGGAGCCGTATGGATATTCTGCAACAGCTTATGCTCTGTCTCTTATTTTCCTTATAGTCTTCACAGTTGCTGCAATGTAAGTCATAACTTTAGCCTTATGTTTTCAAGGATCTTCAAACACCAGCTAACATTTTAGAGGAACCAACTCTACAAAAAAAAAAAAAAAAAAAAAAAAAAAAAAAAAAAAAATTAAAAAAAACAACATTTTAGAGGAGCCATTAACTCATACTAGCTATGTTTCGCTTGAAACTTCCATGTTGACTAGTGACCCGGTGATTTGGATAGCAAAACCATGCAATTTTTTGATAATTTTCTCTTGGCCTTGTAGTGTAACGTTTACTCTGCAACACCATGAAAAAATTATCAAAATTTTGCCAAAGCCACCATGGAAAAAAGTCAACTGGGAAGTTTCAGGCGAAACAGAGGTAGTAGTTCTTAAGAACTTGATACTTTACCTATCTTTAAAGTTAAAACTATTTCTCGTTTTTCCAAGAAAACTTCAATAGAGCCACCTGTATGTTGTTCTCATGTTTTATAGAGAAGTATTAAAAAGACTTGAGAAAAAAGCCACTTCTGAGAAAACTGCTTGGCTCTACCGATTAGAGCTTTAAAATATCCTTTCTTATCGAGCTAACATTATATTTCCCATTCCAGCATCGGGTGTGTTGTGCTGTACACGGGTCAGGGAAAGTTTCATAAGAGCACGACAAAGACATTGGAATACGTTGTGGATCAAGCTAGTACCACAGTGGAGAAACTTAACAATGTTTCAGGGGATCTTCTTGCAGCCAAGCAAGTTGGAGTGGACTCAGTTTTTCTACCTTCTAGTGTCCAAACAGAGATTGACGAGATTGGAAGCAAGCTCAACTCTTCAGCTACCGACCTTCTTGCCAAAACAAAAGATAACTCTGGAGACATACAAGATCTTTTAAACTCTGTGTAAACGACGAATTCCAGCCCCTTTTATCTGCAGTGCCTCAAAGTCCATTTCGTTATCTTCACATGCAATTTCTTTGTATTTTTGCAGGCGAGTGGCTCTTATTATAATCGCGGCTTTCATGCTGGCTTTGACATTTCTTGGGTTCAGTAAGCATCTTTTAATCCTTTGTCCACTGCAGAAGCTATTCCTTTTTGAACTTTCAGTTGTTTATTTGGTTTATTCTCTGGTCCAGTATTCTCAATATTCGGCATGCAGTCTATTGTCTACATGTGAGTGCAGCTCCATTCCTTAAGATATTTATCTTTCTTGACATTTCTGTTTTCGTAATATTGTTTTGATGATGTTTTTCTGTAATAATGGCAGCTTGGTGATTGTCGGGTGGATTGTTGTGACTGGAACATTCATTTTATGCGGGATATTTCTTCTTCTACACAAGTGAGTTTCACTGTGGCAAATATGAAGTAGTTTATCTGCTTGGTCCAATGACAATCTGTGGATCTAAATTCAACAACCTTGTTAGCATCAGTCGCCACTTAGTGAAGAAATACGAAGGTTTAAGACAATTTCACCCCTTCCAGGTTGGGATCTGGCAAACTGAAGGGGTGAAGTGTCCTTTCTCGAATTGGAAGGGGTGAAAGTGTCTTTGAATGGAACTTGAGGGCGAGGAAGTGTCTTTTACCCAAATACAAGCGGTCCATAAGATTTAGGGTCAAAACACACTCACACAATTTCACCTTCCAGTTTGGGAAAGGACATTTTCATGCCTTTAGTGTGCCAAACTTTGGACACTTTCACCCCCACTGATGGTGTCATTCCATTCTCTAAGATGGTAAATTTGTCCCGAAAACTACTATTAGTGAGGGATCGACACCCCAGACTAAGGGCGTCACAATTAGAGAGTGTAGGTATCCTGAAATTTGGCACATTGAAGGGGTGAGGGTGGCCATTCCCAAACTAGAAGGGGGAAAGTGTCTGCACCAAACTTGAACGGGAACAAAATTCGGTAACTCTTAAAGAAACCATAACCAGTTAGATGCATGAATATTGAACTCCTGTGCAGTCTTCAAGTTGTTTTCAAACTTATTTTAGTCTTGTCTAAGTGATCCTTGTAAAATTATTTAGGGATTTTTGCTCAACTTCTTCTCTCTTTGGCATGCTAGTGTGGCTGAAGATGCTTGTGTTTCAATGGACCAATGGGTCCAATACCCAACTGCACACACGGCTTTAGATGATATCCTTCCATGCGTGGATAACGCCACTGCTCAAGAGACCTTGGTGAGAACCAAGGAAGTGACTACTCAACTTGTCGAAGTGGTTAACCAGGTCATCACCAACATCTCCAACATCAACTTCTCTCCCAACATCAAGCCCGTGTACTTCAATCAGTCTGGTCCTTTGGTGCCAATCCTGTGCAATCCATTCAAATCTGATTTGACCGAACGAGCATGCACTGCTGGTGAAGTCGACTTCAATAACGCCACAGAGGTAAACTGAAACAAATTACAACATCTTCTGTGTAGGTATTTATACTGATCCTTGTGATGGTTCTGATCAGTTTGAAGGGTTTACATTGCACCTTGAAGATATGTTTTCTGGCTGGCATGAACTTGGTTCAAAATTAGAATGTGTGAGCCTCTTTATTAAGCTCATTAAAAACTGTGGTTGAAACTGAACTTGGTATGGGTTAAGAAAACAGTTGAAACTCTTTCGTTTAGAAACCAAACCTGTCCCTCTACCTGCTTCCCCAGTTGGTTAGAATTTGACTGGTGTATGAAGAAGAGGTTGCAAACACGAAGCATACCCGTAGAAATTCTCTTTTGACATCAATAGAAGTAGCAAAACAAGATTGACCATGAAACTCCATTAAAGTGTAAGTTACTTGAGCTTGGTTGCTACTATATACTCCAAAACTTAAGGATCGTGCTGAGATTTCGTTCAAAGTGATTTAACTGTATGCAAGGGAGTGAGAAGCAGAAGTACCAATTAGGACTTAGGCTCGAGTGGTTAAGTAAACCTGGGGCGGAGCCTCTTTGGGGCAAGGGGGTCACTTCCCCCTCCCCACAAAGTACCAATAAATGCAAATACCTCCCCCCTGTTTGGCTGATATTATAAATTGTGTCCCATACATAGTAGCCGTGCCAATAAGTATGCCTCTGTAACTTCAAATACCTCCCTCGTTGTAGCTGTTATTTTAAAATTGTAATCCTAAAAATATTAGTAGACAACTTTCTAATAACTGCAAATACCTCTCCCTTGCAATATTTTGTTGAGTATCTTGTTCTCCTTAGATAGGTTTCATAATTTACTAGGATATGTTTTACTGTTTCACCTTCCGTGGTTGCACCTATTCGTGGTCTAGTATGCTTGTTATGTAAAATGCGTTTACATGCAAAGTTTCAATGCCCGAAACTGCAGGTATGGAAAGGCTTTGTCTGCGAGGTTTCAGCAAGTGGGATCTGCACGACAACAGGCCGTTTGACCCCAGCATTCTACGACCAAATGTCTGCAGCCGTGAAAGTGAGCTACGCCTTGTCCCATTACGGCCCTTTCCTGGTTGATCTACAAGACTGCACTTTTGTGCGCGAGACTTTCACCGACATCACCAGAGATCATTGCCCTGGTCTGCAGCAATACAGCTCGTGGATTTATTCGGGACTCGTGCTGGTTTCTGCTGCAGTTATGCTGTCTCTAGTTTTCTGGGTTATTTATGGGAGAGAGCGAAAGCACCGTGTTTATACTAGACAGCGCGACGACGAGTTTGATGTTGAAGGATTAGAAGAACGCAAGAATACTTAAGAGGAGTGATTTTGGGTTTGTTTAGTGGTTCAGGCAGCAGCATATTTAACTTTAACTTTTGTGTTTAGGATGGAGATTGAGTACTATGATGGGATCAGAGTCTATTGTTTCCATGTGATACTATGTTAGTTAGAGATGTTTGTAAAATGAACAACTTACTATGTAGTTTTCTTGTATCTGGAAATTGTCATAGTTATCCCTGGGGGGTTAAACATTTGACTTATTTGCCTCTGTTGAGCAGTTTTATGGGAAATAGTATGAGCTTTGGTCTTCATAGGTATTAAAATTGTGGTGCTTTGGAGTCAGCTTTGCTTAATTACTTTTATAGTTCCCCTACAAAAAATTACTTTTATAGTTACGCATACTTATAATAGTTGCTGTTGTTTTTTAACCAAGCGTAGCGTTTCGACAGTTTCTTTACAAGTACAGAACACGTGCATTGCACAAGATACATTGAATAATCTTGGTTAGGTTCTTAAATCTGCAAGATCGCCTCCTCCTCTTTTTCTACTTCTTAATGTTAGTCATTGGACCTGGTAAAATGGACGGCTTGATCGGATTTTGATTGGATTTATATAAGTTGGATTTTATTGGGTCATTTTCCATCTAAGCCTCAATATTTGTTGGATTATATTGGGCTAAATTTTATGGGCTGGGTAATGATAAGTAATCCCAATTAATCCCCACTTACAGAAACCATGTTCAATTTTTAAGAAAACAAAACATATGTTCTTACTAAGCCCAATCACAAACAGAAGCTTACAACCTATTCTTTGCTGAATTTACCACCACAACCCCATATAAAAAAATAAGTGCCATATTTGCCATCAGTAGTCCTACAATGCTAAGGGTGAGTTTGGTAGAATGGTTTCTGGTAGAAAAATTTGTTTTTAGATTGTGGTGGAAATTTTTTGGTTTTTTTTAGAAATTTTGTTTAAACCAGTGTGTTTGGTAGTGGTTTTTAAACTAGATTAAAAACTCAAGAAATGTGTTTGGTAGTGGTTTTTAAACTAGATGATGTAGATTAAATGACAAATATACGCTCAATTTATTTTTCCTTTATAGATTCAAGAACAACAAATGTTAGGCAAAAAGTTAACGATTTCATATGTTGCAACAGTTTCATGAAAGTTAACAAATTGAAGAACAAATTAACGATATTTTTGTCATCCAGAAAATTAAATTTTCATACTAATTTAATAAAAAGTTAACGAAAAAATCAAACTTCATACTCAACAAAGTTCAAAAAAATGTTACTGGTACAATTGAAGCAACCATGGTACTGTGAGAATGAAGGGTCAAGTTGTCTACTTGTTCTCTAATATTTGAAGGATAAAATTAAGAAAGTTTAGATATGAGTTTGGTAATATCAAGAATATATGAAGGTATTATGGGGTTACAAAGAAGTGGGAAAAAACTGAAAAAAAATCACAAAAAGGTGGTTTTTTTCCACATGCCTAAACTTGAAAAAAACTGGTTTAAAAACCAGATTTTAAACCACCCCAACCAAACAGAAAATAAAAACCATTTGTTTTTTCCACCAAAAACAAAAAAAAAAACAATGTGCCAAACGCACCCTAAGTCGTCCGGATCGCCGCCGCCGGAGGACATAGAAAGAGAGAGGGATCATGAAACCAGATATCGAGGGTTGGATCTTGGTTTTCACCGTCGTTCATGGAGATTGTAGGGGGGGGCTCCTCAGGTGTTAGGAGAAAATAGGTAGAGGCGGTAACTGTTTCGGTTGATTGCAGAAGAAGATACTTCCTCTGTTTCTTCACTTTCTTCCTTTTTAAAGTTTTACCACTATTCATCAGGCCGCTTTGACATGATGATTTGATTAGCAATACGATGTAATTTTTTGGTAAATTTTCATGGTGTTGTACAGTAAACTTTACTCTACAACACCATAAAAAATTATCGAAAAATTGCTTCGTTTTCCAAATCACCGGGCCAAAGTGACATGCCTACGGATGAAAAAGTAAAAACTGAAAAAAAGAGAAGAAACAGACCAAGTAATTAGAAGGGGGTGTTTATGACTGGGGAGTTTAACGAGACGAGTGATTTCAATTATCCATGTCATTTTTTTAGTTAAGTTTGACCCAAATCCGTTAATACCGCGTCTATCATAATTTGGCATGGTGTGGGATATAGACAACACTACCCTAGCACGGGTAAATCGTTTGATAACTATCACCAGCGAGGGAGCTAGGAAATCAAGTCAGCCGGGGCAAGAATTGATAGAGAGGTACATAATTGATAGTTATTAATTTCAGGGGAGGCAATATAGTATATTTCGTAAGGGTTTGGGGGTGGGGGACAACCACTGGGTAATGCATGCCTCGGCCACCAGGGGCGGACCGATTTTTTTTTTTTTTTTTTTGGGGTGGGGGTGGGGGTGGGGGTGGGGGGGCAACAATTGGGTAATGCATGCCTCGGCCACAGGGGGCGGAGCCATGTAGGGGCACGGGGGCACTTGCGCCCCCCCCCCCCCCCCCCCAAAACTTTCCAAAAACACTAGATAGTCCTTAATTTTTAAAATAAATTAACTATGTTCTTGTACAAATAAAAAGGTACCCTAATGTTGAAGGTTCGACCCTTCCCATGTGCGTTTTCATTTTTTTTTCCACAAAAAATTAAAAGACAAAATTGAAACGTTGCTAAGGAGATTCGACCACTCATAGTCTCATAGCTCGACCACTCATAGTCTCATAGCCTCATAGCTAAACTAAATTGGATAGTGCTTTACCAACTGGGCTAGAAGGTCTATCATTACTTTGTTGATATTTAATAATTCTTATCTTTTAAATAGTAGTACAAATACTAGCTCCGCCACTGTCGACCATTGACCATCACATTGTTAGCACTGTGTTGTCAGCAAACTAGTTCTCGATAAAACTGAGTATGTAACTGCGAGCTCTTTTCTTGATGATCAGAGTTGCAGCTAAAGCACTCCAATAAATTGTCACACATACCGTAATTTACAATCATCCACTATTTTCAGTTTAATCCTTTCAATAATGGCAACCGTTATCAATTTGAGTACTAACAACAGCTGTACATGATATGGATCCTCAAAGAATTGGGAGGACTTTTGTATTTATGTACTACTACTTATCCTGTCTAAAGTTGGCTGCTCCCTTCTCATGTTAATCCAAAACCTATCAACCCATGTGACAATAACTGCCAATTCATGGTAGGCACTGTCTTATATACATGTGTGTTTTTATGTAACTTTGTAAATAGTAAATCATATTATAATAATCTACTATGATTAAGGTGTTTTAGCATTGTTAATGAGGTTGCAAACAATTGTGGTGACCAAGTTGTTGCAACCTACAATGATAAAGATTATGCTAATAGAATATTTGGATAAAAATTAGTGAATTATGAAATGGTCCACTAATCATGACATGGTGCCCCCAATGCTCTGAGCTGGATTAGCCGTTTATTGACATTATTAGCCTTTTTCATAGTGAATTCCAATGTGGGAGGAATAGATTCAATCAATAAGAGAGAGTGCTATTGTTGACCTAATTGAAGCTATTAGTATAAGAAATTTATTTAACTAGTATTTAGATGGTCCTTCATGACGGGCATTGACCCTGTTAATAAGGATCAATTTGATAATGTTGTGAATCACGGAAAATATTACAGAGTATGAGTTACTTATCGTAATACTTTAGAATAGTGCGATCTTACTAGTACAATGACAAACGGGTCAAGCCGGCACGACTCGTGCTCGTGTGATGCCAAAAGTATCAACGTAGTTCATCAAACACCTACCCCTTCCACAACATAGGGCACGACATAAATGGATGTACCTTGGCCCGTTTGACACCTCTCACCCATACTTGCCTTATTTCATGTTAACTAGTGTAATTGTGTATTAGATGAACACTTAAGTTGTCATTAAAACTTTATCCCCTCTAGATCTTGTCATCTACACTATAGTTCACGAAACATCACAATAATAAAGTGGTCCCGCCATTATTTCTTTTTTTTTTGAGAATTGAACTTTTTAATTAATAACTTCGGAAAGTGGAGGGATTTTACAAGATAAGACCAGAGCTCCCGATGCATTTGCCACGTCTCACTATCCACTCCATTAATTCCTCTCTGGGCTAGTCGGTGAGCTTCTCCATTCTTTCCTCTATCCCAGAATTTCCATGTGATGTGCTTGAGCTTCTCCCCATTTTCTTCAATCTTCTTGATGATGTTCTTCACAGCCACTCTGCGATGATCTTGATCTCTGTTGTGTTCCAGCAACTCAACTAGGATCTGGGCATCTCCTGCAATTGTGGCTTTTGTGATTCCATTTTCCATCAACAGATCTAGAGTTCTCAGTGCTGCATATGCCTCGATCTCAAACGCGCTGTTTCCCCAAGGGGCTTGATTTGCCTCGGCAGTGATTATTTGTCCCCTTTGATTACGAATAACAATTCCTATTCCAGCTTTCCTCCGTTGATAGGACCAGGCTCCGTCGAAGGAAGCGATGCAGTCTTCTGGATCTGGAGGGTACTGGTTGGCCACTGATGGTTCGCCATGATGTTCGGCTTGATCTGTGGAGTGGCCGATGATGTCTCCAAGAAAAGAAAGGGCTGAGGCTACTTGGATCTCTAATGGGGTTCTCTTTCCTTCAAAGATGAACTTATTTCGATTGATCCAGATACTCCACAGGCCTACACATGCGCGAATTTGATCCGGAGTTGAGCTTCGGGAGAAGAATCGCCGGATCCATCCTTGGCCAAATGGTAATTCCAGATTATGAGTACCTGTAAAGGTCCTCCAAAACTGTTTTGAGATTGGGCAATGAAGAAAAATATGATCTGAGTCCTCTCGAGTCTTGTTGCACATCTTGCACTGTAGATCCACTGGTATGTTCCTCTTTGCTAAATTTACAGCTGATGGTAGTGAATTGTTGTGTATCCTCCAGATAAGAAAGAGTAATTTCCGGGGGATTTTAAGCTTCCATAGATTAATGAGCCATTTCTCCTCTTCTTGAATACCACTGTGATGCTCATTTTCTGTAACTGTGGTGATTGCCCTGGCTATTTCATACCCACTTTTAACTGTATAGACCCCTGACTCTGTAAAGTGCCAAACCCATTTATCAGGTGTTTGATTTGCACTGATTGGGATTCGGCATATATCATGAATGTCCACTGGAGCTAGATTAAGGGCCTGCATCGCCTGCAAGTTCCAGGTTCTTTCTTGCTGGTTTATTAGATCATTAACAAGAACATTGTTGCCCGTATTGTTGACTGAAAAGACTTTGAAAGTACCGCTCCTGGGGATCCAGGGATCGTTGTATACTGACACTGTTTCACCGTCTCCGATTTGCAAAAGCATCCCTTTTTTCAGAATTTTCCTCCCCTCTAAAATGCTGCGCCAAGCATAGGAGGGTGTTCTGCCCAACTCTGCATCCAAAAACCTTCTGCCACTATGGTACTTGTGGGCCAAAATTCTGGCTGTAAGACTATTTGGAGCTATTGATAGGCGCCAGGCTTGTTTGGCAAGGAGAGCCCTATTAAAATCCAGAATGTCTTTGAATCCCAGACCCCCTTGTGCTTTTGCAGCTTTAAGCTTGTCCCAAGCTATCCAGTTTATTGATTTCTTTTCTGACTGGCTCCACCAGAAATTACGCATTGCCTGTTCAATTTTTTGGCAGGAGCCTATAGGGAGGAGGAAACAACTCATAGCAAATGTTGGAATCGCTTGAACTACAGCTTTGAGAAGTATTTCTTTGCCTGCCGGAGAAAGGTACTTCTCTTTCCAACCTTTAGTTTTGTGCAAAACTCTATCAAACAGATAATTGAAAGTTGAGCTTTTGTTTTTACCAATTGTAGTTGGGAGGCCCAGATAAGTATCATGTTGATTCGCTTCCGGAACACCACACTGCTGACTGAGAATTGCTCGATCTTCTGGGTTAATGTTGGATGAGAAAAGAGCAGCTGATTTCTCTAAATTCATCTTCTGTCCCGAAGCCTTCTCGTACTGTGAAATTACTTGTAACAATTTTGTAATGTTTTGATTATCTGCACATGTAAAAAATATACTATCATCAGCAAAGAATAGGTGCGATACAGTAGGACCACCTCTAGAAGCTTTGACCCCCTTTAGATTATTTGCCTCCACCTCTGCCGAGATAGACCGTGAAAGGCCTTCACTGCACAGGAGAAACAAATACGGCGATAAGGGGCATCCTTGTCGCAAACCCCTCTCAGGTATGATATTTCCTTTAACTTCTCCATTTAGTACAAAGGAAAATTTTACCGAGCTGATGCATTTTTGAACGACTTTACAGAACTTGGATCCCAGACCCATCTTGTCCATCGTAGCTAGTAGATAGTTCCATTCAACCCGGTCGTAGGCTTTAGACATATCTACTTTCAAGGCAACATATCCTTTCTTCCCGTTAACACGAGTCTTCATGGTATGAATAACTTCAAAAGCAGCCAATATATTATCGGATATTTGTCTACCCGGAACAAAAGCACTTTGTGTCTCCCCAATGAGTTTGGGAAGAATATGTTTGAGTCTATTTGCCACCACTTTAGCTATTAATTTGTAGATCACAGTGCATAAGCTAATAGGCCGAAAATCAGCCGGGCTCAAAGGTTGCTTGATCTTTGGTATTAAAGCAATTAAAGTAGCATTCAACTCACCCAACTCCTTGTCTCCATTTAGAATGTCTAAACATTCTGTTGTGACCTCTTCCCCAATAAAATTCCAATGTTTTTGGAAAAACAGCGCTGGGTATCCGTCTACCCCCGGGGCTTTTAGGGGAGGCATAGACTTTAATGCTAATTGAACTTCATCAGCCGTGTAATTAGCATTAAGATGATCTCTATCCTCTTCGGAGCAGATAATAGGAATATTATGGAGAATGGCCTCCATGTCGGCCAAAGAAGGTCTATCTGATGTAAAAATCGTACTAAAATGAGCAGATAAGCATTGTTGAATACCTTCAATATCTTCCACCCATTCCCCACTGGAATTCTGCAGACCATTTATTGTGTTTCTCAATCTCCTGCTTGAAGCCTTGTGATGAAAATATCTAGTGTTACGATCACCTTGTCTTAGCCAAAGAGCCCGGCTTCTTTGCCTCCATATGTCCTCTTCACGTCTAAGCAACTCATTGAGATTCGTTTGGGCTTTATTTATTTCTTGGGACCAATTCGGGACGTCATATTGCTGGTGAAGAACGTGGATTTTGTCCTTCAACCTCTTTACTCGGGTCTTTACATTACCAAACTCCCGTTTTTCCCAGTTTTTAAGACCAGCAGCTGTTGCCTTGAGCTTGTGCATCACTTCGCCTGATGAAGGCCAATTGCTGTGAAAGGCTGCCTGGTAACTAGGATCTCTGCTCCAGGCGGCTTCATACTGGAAACGCCGAATGCGACGTTGTTGAGATGCTACCGAGAATTTCATGTTGATCAGAAGGGCTTGGTGATCAGAATTCGCCAGCCCTCTATGATTTACTCTCAAATTTGGGAATTTGTCTCTAAACTCATCATTCGCCATAGCTCTATCCAGCCGCTCTCGTATCAAAGTACCATCTGTGTGTTTATTTGACCACGTGAATTTTGAGCCAACATAGCCCAGGTCTCTCAATTCACAACGATCCACTGTCTGAATAAAATCCGCAATCTGTGAATAATTAACTGACCTTCCTCCTGACTTCTCTGAACTATACATCACTGCATTAAAATCACCGGCAACTAACCAGGGCATTACAGCCCCCGGATTTTGCCCTTCTAACATGTCCCATGAACAATATCTTCTTTCCACTGCTGGGTCACCATAAAAACCCGTAAATAACCACTCTCTTCCTTCACTACCGCAAATCCATGCACTAATATGATACTTGGAGTAATTTCGAATCTCCAATTTTACTTGATCTGACCACAAAAGTGATAAGCCTCCACTGCGACCGTCACTTGATAAATGCAGACCGTTTGCAAAATTGAGTTTCCTCCTTACTCGCTCCATATCTCTACTCTGTAGCCTAGTCTCCATTAAGAAGACTAGATCGGGACAAGAACTCCTCGCTTCGTCGCGAAGAGTTAGGAATGTGCCGGGGTTCCCGAGACCCCGCACATTCCAGCATAGCAGATTCATTGCTTCGGGCAGGGGTGGCTAACCCCCGCCGGATCAATTGATTTACCATCCTCTTCCATACTTTCACCATTCTCGTTGCTATTTATCCCACTGCCCCCCACTGCTTTATCAAAATCAATCCTCCTTGCTTTGTTGCTATGTTCTGGCTCCATGCTTTTCGTTGGGGGGGGTGTAAAGTTCGTCGTTGAACCTTTCCTCTTCGGGTCATTATCCTCCACCCGTGTGTTTCCTTCGATTGCCAGCAGGTTCTTTGATCGAGCAAGTGTCTTCCAATTATTTTTAGGGGCCTGAGAGTGTTTGGAATTTAGTTGCGCAATAAGGGTTTTAACCCCTTTTGTTCTATCATGCATCACCTGTTTGTATGGGTTATTGAAATCAGCTGCCCTACCCTTGTCTACCGTTGGTATCACTACCAGTGGTGGCAGTGTCTTCTCCTTCCCCAGCGGTAAATTTGTCTGCTCGACTTGGGTTGCCAAGGCGACTGAGTCCTCCGTGACTGCCTGTACTTCCTCCTCTACTTGATTTTGGATTATTGGACCCGTTTCAATGATCGCCATATCGGTTATTTGCTGTTGAGAGTCCTCTGTCGTTTTGTCCCCCTTTTCCTTAGGCTTATCATTAGCTTCTTCATTCCCAGAACCCGTAGTCTTCTGTCTTCTGATCGGATGGACTAGGAGCCAGTCACCATAACCTGAGAGTTCCGTTTTATCATGCTCGCAATCTTTGCTTTCATGGGTTATTCTACCACACCAGGAACAGACGCAAGGCACTCTTTCATACTTGAAATCAACCCAATGCTCTTTCCCCTTGGCTACGATATGAATACCCCGTGGAATTGGTTTTGTTACCGGAACCCTAGCTCGGACACGCACATAATTGACTCCTTCCTCACTTTCAATTCTCGGATCTGAGTCTAAAATTTCCCCGATTGCAGAAACGGCCCTACAGCCGGACTCCTCTTTGACTAAGTGCAGTGGAAGATTGTGGACTTGAATCCATGCGTCAAAACTATTAAACTCAATGTCCTTAGTTTGATCGCCAATGTTCCATGGCTTTAAGAGAAGCAGTTTTTTATTAAAAACCCATGGTCCACCCGATGCTACACGTTCCAAACATGCCTGATCTGGAAAGCTAAAGATAAAGGTATTAACATCGACTTCAAACATATCAACGAGGTTACCTTGATTCCAAATCCGCCTGAATGTACTCCGCATGGCTTTAGCGTTAATCCTTTCATCAGCCGCAAAGAGCCCTATCATGCAGAACTTAAAGGCTCCCTCTGCTTCGTCACAGTAGTCGTCTTCGAACAAGACCCGTTGGCTTTCCACCTGAGTGTAATCGAATCCAAAATCTTGATCTGGGTATCCTTGACTGGCCATTGGAGCGGCTGAGTTTGCTGCCGTCGCTCGATTTCCACTCCGCCGTCACAGAAAACTCGGTAGGGTTTCGGAGGCTGCTCCGAAAAACTTGCACTAGAAAACTTATGATATTGTTGATTTTTGTCCCGCCATTATTTCTAGTTGAACTGAATTAATTCTTCCACCTAAAGCAATGGACTTGTAAGTGAAAGGAGGAATATTACGATACCTAGCTAGCACTTGATTTTTAAGGAAATTTAAAATATATCGTCTTGCTAATGGGGTACGAGTACTAAATCACTAACTACTGGCAAAATCACATACAAGGTGGAGTCTACCTTTGTTTAACTTCAATATTTTTTAGTACATCCCTTAGTCACAAGTCACAACTACTCCAAACAAATCATTGGGCTTGTTTGAATGAGAGGAAGTAGAGAGGAAATGAAAAGTAAAAAATCCGGCATAAATCAGTCAAACCTCTCCAAATGCAAAACAATCCGGAATTCCGCCCAAAAAATCCGGAATTCCGGCTTGAAATCCGGATTTCCGGATTTTCAGCCGAAATTCCCGGTTTTTTGGGCGGAATTCCGGATTTTTTGGAAAATTCCATGCTTTTTAGTGTAACTTTTGATATTTTATTACGTAAATTTGTGTTGACTTAGTGGTAGAGTGTTTGAAATTTTAGCATGAGGTCTTGAGTTCAAACCTCACTACCTCAAAAAAATTAGTTTTTGTCAATAATCTACAATAATCTACCGCTTCAAACACTACAGATTAAAGGAACTTTTAAGCTCAACCTCTCACTTATTTCAGCTCATCTAAACAGCCCCATTATACTAACGAGAAAAAATCATTTGATACTGCAATAAAAGAATTAGAAGAATGATACTATGACTGGTCACGATACTAATGTTACTTAATCTAGGAACAACTCTTATTAATCATAGAAAAGAAAAAAGATTCATTTTCCTAACATGATATTTATGGCAGTAATTGGAGATCCCTTTGTTTCTGGTACCTGAGCTCTCTTCTAGGGTCAAGCAATCACTGACAGTTTTGAAAGAAGTCGTTTATTTACCACTAGTGATAGAAGTGTTTTAGCAATTGGTTTGGTCAAACTCAGGTCGCCACTAAAAATTATGCGAAAGGTGACTTATTTATTAGAAGAGATGCATGGTATCGTATAAAATAAATCAGACTTCGACATTCCATTACAAGCTAAAATACGATAGGAGCTTCTTTATCCACAAAGCAACCAAACAAATTGCAGATCTTGTGTGCATTATGTAGCTAAAATTTCTTAGTTTGAACTTCACTAAATTTGGCCAATTCCACTCAATTTGCTGAACTTTCTTTGTTCGTCACATAATTCCAAGAAGAGGACCACTCCCCCAACTTCGAGCGTAGAAGATAAGTGGCCCCATTGCTGCCCTATCTTATCTCCAAACTTTATCCTATTAAAAAAACCTCTTTAGTTGAACTACTTGTACTATTCTTTAACTTTGATTTCTGTAATTCAAAGTTGAGTGTCACGGATAGAGAATGTGTTATGTTGCGTAACAGTTCAAGTCGATTACATGTTTTACTGACACTACTAATATAAATCTTGTAATGTAATGTAACGTATTCTAAGTAGGTGTGTATTACTAATATGTGGTGCTCTGGGGAAAAGAGACTTTCACTCTCTCTGTTGTCAAATTTCAAGATATCTACACTCTGTAAATGTTTTTTAAGGATCAGTCTGGGGCAATCTTTCGTGACTAGTAGTTCCGCGGACAAATTCGCTCTCTTGAGGATGTGACACAGCAAAAGGATGTGAGTGTTGAAACACAAAAAGAGTGAAAGTGACATTTACCAAACAAGATGAGGAAAGTGTCTTTGCATCAAACCTGAGGGGGTGAAAGTGAATTTAACATGTGTTGTCCTCTGTCAGCTTGAAGGATCATCAAGAAATCACTGTAGGACCTAAACAAAACAGTTGGGAAATTTCTCAGCTGGGAAACAAACAGCCACCAACAAGTGTAGAAAACAAACACCACCTAGCAGAAAAGAAGAGATGGACTTTAAAAAGTGCAAGCTGGCATGCATGTAATAGCAAGCAACATCATATTGGGTCATCAATGCTGCTTTTGACTGCTCACCAACACATAGCCTGTTGTGCTGCCCAGAAGATAAGGGTGAATCATGAATGCATAACATAATGGCCCCATAGATGGAGAATGTATTCTATAAAACGTCTCTACACTTGTTAAACAAAGTTGGGCAAAAATATATTACTACTACTAGTAGTACTTAATTTGGCCCTGACAAATGTGTAAATGACACAAACCACCCTGATAAGGGTAAAAGACACTGACCACCCCTGGGTTTAGGATAAATTCCATTCCGCTACCCTGGGTTTTGGAAAAAGACACTAAGCACCCATTTGACGGAATATTCTTCGGACAGATAACACCCCTCTGTTAAGTTCCGTTAAAAAGTGTGTGATAGAATATTTCCGGACCATATTACCCCTGTATTTTTTTTTTCATTTTGTCCATGTGTATCTTCAAAATAACAAGAACACCACCACTAAAAAAAATCAAACACCACAAACATATTTCATTTCGAATACAAAACATCCAGAACACACAAAATTTGCAGATTCGACCTCTCCATTCAAGATTTCTCATGTACAATTTATAACGGACAAAAAAAATTAAGATGAAGAAGAGATCAAAGAAGCTAAAAGAAAACAAAGCCACAAAGGGAATCAATTTGATTTTGTTGTTGATGTTCTTAGTGTTCTTGGTGTTCAAGGTTCAAGAACACGAAGAACATCGAGAACACGGTCACTGTCAGAGAACAAATCAGTATCCATCATCCCTTTGTTGGAGCACCAAATCAGAGCTTCTCTAATTTAGCAGAATCAGTAACACCAAAAAGAAGCAGCAAACTAGCAAACTAGCAGTACACTTATCCCACCAGCCAAGTCACCCTTTCTTCCTCCAATAGATATTCCTTCTCTTCCATCTTCTCCTTCTCCTTCTACACAGCCTATGTTGAAGGTAGCTTTGAGTAATTAACTAATGTGAAACACAGGGTATGCTAGTAGAAAACACCATTCACGTCTCTTAATGATATTTTCAAGTTAAGAGGTTCCACTACAATTCCAGGAGTATGTAAACTCGTCTAGAAGTACAGTAGTCAATTACTTTGAGAATTGTGTTAACACATACTACTAACAGATTAAGTGAAAGTCATCAATTTGTTCCAACTAAAACAGTCACCAGAAGAAAATTACCACAGATTTTGCAGCTTTCCCCAAATCCACTTGAAAAATATTGTCTTCCTGAACTCTTCTCTGCCATCCATTTTGACGGAAGAGGATTGGGGTTGTGCCTTGCCCATCTCCGACACAAACCCTGAAAACCCACTGCCTCTCTTAATCTCCGAAGACCTCTCTGCCCTTGACCACAACCCCGATCCTCAATTTCTCTCTTCTTCTTCGACCACAACAACACCACTGGTTCGCTGACCCACCAGACCAGCGCAACCGTTATCTCCTCAAACCCAGACCCCTTGGGACTCTTCTCTGCCATCCAATTTGAAACTCAGCCATGGCCGCTGAAATTTTGCAACAAGAACAACAGAGCAATTGCGCACTAACTCACTTGATTCGCAGGAACACCGAGAGGAGCAAGTTTAATTCGTGCGAACAAATTGACGCGGTACAGTACAACGATTCTTCACACGAGGCCTGTCCGCTCCCATGGCTGCCGGCGATGGCGGTGTGCAGTGGCAGCGATGTCGATCTGGGGCGTCGTGGTCTCCTCCGTCGTGGGTGGCGATTTGCAGTGGCGGCGATGACAAGCCAAACAGGTCGTCGTCCACTTCAGATCCGTCAAGATTCCTCTTCAGATCCGTCGTACTCTTCAGATCGCTTCTGGGTGGGATGTTGAAGAAAAAGATGGAAGAGATTGAGAACGACTGTGTTTCACAGCAAGAGGGGGAAGAGAGAAAGAGGGGGAAGAGAGAGAGAGAGATTAGGTTAGAAATGAAGGAGAGAGGGGGTTAGGGTGATATATAGGAGGTAATTTTATAAAATTTCAGGGGTGAAATAGTCTTTTTGCCGAATCTGTTAGTCCAACGTCAGCTCCATCCACAAAAAAGGTGCTGAGTGTCTTTTTCCAAAACCCAGGGTAGCGAAATGGAATTTATCCTAAACCCAGGGGTGGTCAGTGTCTTTTACCCCCCTGATAATTGACACTTTACTATGTGGTGGTCTGGACATTACTTTGTAAAAGACACTTTAGCCCCCCCCCCCAAGATAAGTAAAGACACTTGCACCCCTTATAGTGTGACAGATTTTAGGATAACTGCACTCTTTAATTATGATGTCAGATACATCACTGATTGTAGTTTTTTTCTTTACAAATTTGCCGTATGAGAGCATGAAATGACACCATCGAAGGGTGCAAGTGTCTTGAAATTTGGTATAAAGAAGGGTCTTTTGCCCTACTCAAAACCAACCTTCTGTTAGATAAAGTCAATGACGAAAAAATGACTTTCATCCCCTCAGGTTTGATGCAGAGAACCTTCTACGTACCCCTTCTAATTTGGGAAATGGCACTTTCGTATGTGTTTGACCAAAACATCTAATAAAAACCTTAAAAAGTATCGATGTATGACTATCTACTTACACAGACTACCTCGCTTTTCACTATTTCTTCTCAGTTGACTTTTGATGTCACTTTGACAGACTAATTTATCTAACGATATGATACGAGTATGCGATAATCATTTCACAATAATGCAGATAATAAACACTAAACCTACATGCATAATGCATTTTGGGACACAAAATCCCCCTGCACTTTCAATTTCTCACTACAATTCCGTGCAATTTACATCGGTGGGACACATAACCCCTTGGACTTTCAATTTTTCACTAAAACTCCTGCAATATACATATGCGGGACACTAAATCCCGAATTGATAACAGGGTCAAATGTTTAACGAAAATTGACCACGTGCTAATTACTTGATGATTTTGAAGTTGTTTTTTCTTCATCCATAGAGCTAGAAAGTGCATAGCACGTGATGAATTTTTGTTAGAAATTTGACTCCCGTTGTCAATTTGGGGTTAAGTTTCCCACATGTGTATATTGCAGGGGGTTTTAGTGGACAATTGAAAGTTCATGGGGTTATTTGTCCCATGAATGTTTATAGCAGGGAGTTGTAGTGGAAAATTAACAGTGTATGGAGTTTTGTGTCCAAAAATACATTTTGCATGTAGAGTTAGTGTCCGTTACCCTTTTTCTTAATACAATAATATATGAAGAAAATGTTTAGCAAATTTTTGTATCATCTCTTTAGCTGAATTGTCGGGTAAAGTGAATCCAAACATCAACTGGATCGAAAGAGACAACACACACGAAGTACATATTATATGGTATGTATATACGACTATCTCCTTTCAAATGAGTGCTACCTCAGTAGTAGAGCATTTGAAGTCTGACACATGAGATCTGGTGTTCGAAGCCGACTATATGGGGCTGGTTTGGATAGCAAAATTTAGGGGTTTGGTTAACCCAACCATGCATGTGTTTGGGTATGCGGGTTGGGGTTGGAAAATTCCAGTGATCGGGCATGGTTTTAGCCGGTCACCGGTGGGTACACATAATTGTTTGGATAAATGACACTAAACCTATAATGCACTTTGACATAAACCTCAAGCACTCTCAATTCCATAAAAAAAAAAAAAAAAAAAAAAAAAACCCTGTAATTTTCATTCCGAGAGAAAGAGCCTCCGATTGTTAACATATTTAGATTAAATTAGCTAAATTTTGCGTAACACATATCACGCAATGGGTATCGCAGACCATCATATAACCTCACGTGACAGATATTAGAGTATACTTCGCTTATTGAACCTAACTGTTTTAACGATTGGCGGCTATTTGTCTCAACATTAAACTGTATGGGGGTGTGGGGGTGTTTCTATGAGATCAAAAGTGTTGGAGGTTTAATTTCACAAGTTTCAGACTACATATAAGTTTATTGTCACTTGTCCTAATTTTTTTATTTGATTTTCATGCACACCAGGTTATTTTCGTACCCCACACTATAAATACCCCCACCCCTAACATACTTGGGCACCGGTTAGGAAAATACCAGCCACCGAAATAAAAGACCAGGGCACCGGCTGTTTCCATAGGCGGGCACCCGGTAAAAGCCAAGGCACTGAAAAATAGCCTAACACGGGCTCTCTTGCCCACCCACAACACTACGTGTCCTCCCTCCATACGTCCCGATTGAAAAAGAATTTCGGGCACTGTCCTTTTTTTCTGTCCACCAGCGAGAGGAAAAGCCGGACAGGTTAAGAGCAAACCTGGCCACCGGAGAACGCTAACCTCAAATCAAACCGTACCATCCAAACTAGTCCATGATGTAATTCTCGAAAAGAGAAAATAATACATACGTGGTCAACATTATAAAGTAACATGGTGAAATAGCAGTGAAATTGATCAATGACTTAAAATTATCATTTTTTAAAGAAAAAAATATTTATTGTCTATAATAAAGCTTCTAGAGGTTAGATTTGGAAATTCTTGTTTACGGTATAAATAGACAAAACTATTACTAGTACTAATCAAGCTAAAGACCTCAATATTTTTTAATATGAGAGGCCACCACCTCTAAAATATTTGGCCTTTGGCCAAAACAATCTGACAAATTCACTTATTCATGATCACGAGTTTACATCACTATCATCCTACAGCTTGCATTATCCTGAAGTATTATAATTTTCTTGGAAATTTCATCTTCATCAAGTATTCTATAGTAAATGAGCCATCTGAGGAGTCATCTTGCATTCGGTATTTTATCTTAGGAATCTAACATACATATAATTTAGTAGTGTTTATTTGGTGGTTGTAGAGGTCTACAACAACAAAATTAAGATAGTAGTTAATTAATGTTACATGTCAAAAATTTAGTGTTAACTACGTTACATATCAAGAATTTAGTGCCAAGTTAACATGATAGTGATGTTAATGCGCTCAATCTATGATGTATTTCTTCTTCAAGGGCAACCCTTCTGTTAATTTGGATTTAGAAACGGAATAGTGTACTGTTTTATGAGAAGTGATTAAAAATTATACTCATGGACAGTGGGATAATACCCACTCCACAATAGATGTGATTATGCTACGACCCAGCTCAAATTTGTAATGGACTTGTTGGATGAGAGGAAGTATGGCGGAAATGAAAAAAATCGGATATGATCGGTCAAACCTCTCCAAATTCAAACATATCCGGTTTCCGTCCACAATCCGGAAGGGAAATTCGGATTTTTTGGGAAATTCATTCCGCAGATTAATGAGTGATTTCTGATTTTTTTTTTATGAATATGTGTGCTAGTTCAGTGATAGAGCGTTTGAAGCCCCTACATGAGGCCTCGAGTTCGAACCTAGTTATCTAAAAAAATATATGTTTTATTCCAATAATCTACAAGATCTAAACACTACAGATTAAATGAGTTGTTAAGCTCAGTCTCTCCCTTATTTCAGCTGATCCAACAGCCTCAATGTTTACTCAAATTAGTCTTCTATAAATTAAGTTCTAGCATTCATATGAGTTACACTATTGTTAATCCTCGTTAATCTTGGTTTGGTCTGAGAGGTTGTTAAGACTTCGTGTTAGTTGTTTTTAGTTCTGAACTTGTTGATAGTAGTAGATGTAATTTTTTCTAGTTGTACACATAATTTTACTATTAATCTAAAGTTCTCATCTTTCGGCAAAAAAATAAAATAAAATATGAGTTACACTATATTCCCACCAAAACAAAGATTTAACTCATAAAATCACTATTCCTTAGTTCTCTCTAGGGGTTCTAGAGAGAGAAAGTCTTGTGTTTATTCACAGGTTCTACTTCTTTGCTTGACAGAGATCTTTGTGCCTTCTCTTAAGATATGAGTGCGACGGAGGAATTAGCCCTCATTGAGGGATTGAAACAGGTGGAACTTCAATCTAAAGAGGAGGAGTGTTCAGAAGGTAGTGTGGAGATCAATCTCAGCGATGAGGAAGCTGAGGAAAGAATTTCGGAGTACTGTTGCAGTCTAGTGGGGAAAATAATCTCACAAAAGCCAATCAATCTGACAGGCTTGAAGAAGACAATGGGTGAAATGTGGGGACGGCCGGAAAACTTCAGAATCGAGCACATAAGTGGGAAGTACTTCCAGTTCTTCTTCGGGAAAGAAGCAGAAATGGAGAGAGTTATGAAAGGCAGGCCTTGGTTCTTCAAAAACGCTCTCATCGTTCTGAACAAATGGAACCCAGATCTGCAACTGCATGACAAGTGCTTCCAAAACACGCCTTTTTGGATTCAGGTATGGCACCTTCCGAGCTTTTACATGACAGAAAGAGTTCTTAAAAAAGTGGGTCTGAAGTTTGGAGAGCTTCTGGAAACTAAAATTGTGGAGAAAGCCACTGACTTTGGTCGGGTGGTGAGATTGAAAGTTTCGCTTAACGTTTCCAGACCCATTATCAAGGAAGCAAAACTTAAGCTTCAAGAAGAAAGCCTCACAAAAATCACATTTAAATACGAACGACTTCCCCGAATTTGTGAAAGGTGTGGCATCATTGATCATAGAGACGAAGAATGTGAGCCCCTTCCAGCTGGTGCACAGCCAAAATTTGATGCTAAGGAGTTAAGAGCAATTCATCCCTCGGAGCTGTGGATGGGTGCACATACTAGGAGCAGATCGGAAGATGAAGAAGTTGCGAAAGGCAAAAACTTGGATCTGGTTTTGCCTTTGACGGAATTGATGAGAAAAAGGGTGTCGGAAAAAATGACACCGCCGCCAGCGC
Organism: Linanthus parryae; assembly: GCA_023055425.1. Taxonomy (NCBI): domain Eukaryota; kingdom Viridiplantae; phylum Streptophyta; class Magnoliopsida; order Ericales; family Polemoniaceae; genus Linanthus; species Linanthus parryae. The sequence continues at coordinate 134,853,627 of JALGPY010000001.1, forward strand.
TGGCGGTGGAAGCTAGAAAGTCGCCGGAGAAGGAGAATTCGAAGAGTCCCCCTCCATAATCGTCACAAGGCTTGAATAAAGTCTTGGAAAACGTGGATAGCAGTAAAAGTGCTTTACTGTCGGCTCTTGGTAGTGAAGTTGTCGCCGGCTGCAACAGTTTACGAGATTTTTTAAAAAAGAGTGAAGAGGCAAATCAGGCGGGAAGAGGGGCAACTGAAGAAGTTTTAGCTATTGGGCCAGGCTTAGATGTTAATGATAAAGGCCCAGAAGGTTCAGAAGGCCCATCTTCAACAAAAAATGACCAGCAAACCAGCCCAGAGGACCAGTCCAAACTTAACAATGGCCCACTAATTGAGGCGAGTGCTGTTTTGTCTAAGGGCAATTCAGTACTTTGTGAACTTAATGGGAAAATTGGGGGCACTCTTGAAAGAGAAGCATCGGAGGAAAACGCAGAAACCCTAAAGGAGATCGAAGATTCGACTGAAGGAAGCAAGAAAGCTTTGCGACGATGGAAGAGGCAAGCCAGAGAGCATGGTTCTCAGACCACAGCTCTGAATCAGGAAAAGAGGCAAAGTTTGAAAAGAAGGGAAGGGGACTGGATGGAGATCGACGAACTCTCGGAGGATTCAGTCGATGGTAAGAGACTCAAAAACTCTATTGATGGATCCAATTATTATCTTGATCGGGTGGAGGAAACCAGCCCTAACTGGTCCCAATCAGCCCAATGAGGCTTTTGGCATGGAATTGCCAGGGTGCTGGTAGAGCCCTGACAATTCAGCAATTTAAAAGAGTCTCCAAAAAGTACGATCCAGACGTCTGTTTTCTTAGTGAGACAAAACGAAAGGGAGGTTTTATGGCCAAAAAATACAACAATAGAAGCTTTCAAAATAGCTTCTGGGTTGATGCTCTTGGAAAATCTGGAGGCATGGGAGTGTTGTGGAAGAATGGGATTAAGCTGCAGCTTGTAAAGTTTTGCAGCATTTTCATACATGTCAAATTTGATCCCGGAGAGAAGGATGAATGGCACTTAATTTTTGTTTATCTCTGTCCAGATGACAAAGTCAGATTGTCTCAATTGAATTTTTTATCCTGTTATCTGACTTCCTGTCACAAAAAAATTGCTTTGTGGGGTGATTTCAATGACATCACTAATTCTGGTGAGAAAAAGGGGGGCAATCTTAGATCTGTTAGCTCTTGTATGCCTCTCTTTAACTTTTTCCAGAAAAATGGCTTATTTGACTTGGGCTTTTCTGGATACCCGTTTACATGGTGGAACAGGAGAAGGGGATCTCATTGTGTTGAAGAAAGACTTGACAGATGTGTGGCTTCCTCAGAATGGCTTCACAGCTGGGCTAACTCAAAGATTACTCATGTGAATGTTTCAGGCTCTGATCATAGTCTCCTGCTGTTAGACACAGATCACTCCTCTCACATCAAGGACCCTGCTTGTTTCAGGTTTGATTCAAGATGGGTTAATATTCCTGAAGTTAGAGGAATCATTGAAAGTGTTTGGAGTTCAAATGTGGATGGAAATCCCATGTTTGCTGTCAAGACCAAACTCAAGAGATGCAGACAAGAACTTAGAAAGTGGAGTAAGATTCATGATAGAGGGCTCACTAAAAAGATCAGAGAAAAGGAAGAGGCTGCTAGGAGAATCAGAGAAGAGGGGGACTCTGCAAACATTGATGAGCTTCTTGACATTGAAACTTCTCTAGAGGCTTTATGGCTTGAAGAAGAGCAGCTTTGGAAGGATAAAGCAAGAATTAATTGGCTAAAAGCTGGAGATAAAAACACAAAATTTTTTCAGTCAGTAGTAAAGCAAAGAAGAAGGATAAATCACATCCCAGGAGTGATTAGTGAAGGGGGCTCTTGGTGCAGCAGCAAAGAAGAGATCATGAACCACTTTGAAACTTTTTACAAGAGTTTATATTCAGAGCAAGAAGAAAGGGATGCCTCCCTTGTCCTATCTACTGTCAAGAGAAAAGTTACAAGAAGGATGAATGAGTTTTTGACTCATGAGTTCAGTGATGAAGAGATAAAAGTGGCCTGTTTTGACATTAACCCGGATAAATCTCCAGGTTATGATGGATTTTCAGCTAAGTTTTTTCAAACTTATTGGGATTTAATTGGAGCTGACATTTGTATGGCTATTAAAGGCTTCTTCAGATCAGGAAAGTTGCTCAAAAGTATCAACCTTACACATATTTGCCTCATTCCAAAAGTGCAGAATCCTCTTCAAGTTAAAGACTATAGACCAATTAGTCTATGTACAGTCCTCTACAAGATCTTGGCCAAGTGTATGTCTGCCAGATTGAGCACCATACTGGATCAAATCATCTCCTGTAATCAGTCAGGATTTGTTAAAGGAAGAGCCATTGCAGATAATATCATGTTAGCACAAGAGGTCATGCATTATTTGAAGAGCAAGAGAAGAGGTTTTGGAGAAATGGCAATCAAATTGGACATGTTGAAGGCATTTGATAGGGTCAACTGGAATTATCTTGAAGGTATGATGCTTAAACTGGGTTTTTGCAGAAAATGGACAAACTGGATTATGTCATGTGTTAAGAATGTCAGCTATAAGGTTGTCATCAATAATGAGCTCACTGATTTTATTATTCCTCAAAGAGGCTTGAGGCAGGGAGATCCCCTCTCCCCTCTTCTCTTTGTTATCTGTGCAGAGGGACTAACCTCTCTCTTTAAACATTTTGAAAATGAAAGATGGATTTCTGGGATCAAAATTGCTAGGCACAGCCCAGCCATTAGTCATCTGCTCTTTGCAGATGACTCCATTTTATTTTGCAGGGCTACAATGACTGATGCATCTGCTGTAAATGCAATTTTGAAAGTCTATGAAAAGGCTTCTGGACAAGCTATAAACAGAGAAAAGTCTCAAATCTTTTTTAGTCCAAGCACAAGTGGGATCCTAAAGAGTTTTATCCAGTTCTTTTTGAGTATTAGTAAGGACTTTAAGGAGGGATCTTATTTGGGTCTTCCTGCTCTTATTGGCAAATCCAAGTCTCATACCTTGAAATTTCTGAAAGAGAGATTTATTGCCAAACTTTCTGGATGGAGTCTAAATTTTCTGAGTCAAGCAGGGAAGGAGGTGCTGCTCAAGTCTGTTTTATCTGCTCTCCCTACATATAAATGTCCTGTTTCTTATTCCCAAGAAAAGTCTGTCATGAGTTATCACAAATTATGGCAAATTTTTGGTGGGGCTCTAAGAATCAGGAGCAGAAAAGAATTCACTGGAAAAGTTGGGGGCATTTGTGCAATTTAAAAGCTAGTGGAGGGCTTGATTTCAAGAACCTTCATAATTTTAACCTTGCTTTATTAGCAAAACAAGCTTGGAAATTGCTTATTGATGGCAACTCTTTATTTGCTGCAGTGTTTAAAGGGAAATATTTCCATTCAAAGTCTTTTTGGTTTGCAGCTCCCACACAAGGGTGTTCTTGGATTTGGAGAGGCCTTTGTGAGGGTCTAAATGTCCTAAGGAAAGGGGTCAGATGGAGGGTGGGAAGTGGCTCTTCTATCTCTGTCTGGGATGATCCTTGGATCCCCAGAAACTCAGATTTTTATGTCTACTCAAGAAGACCTCCTGACACTTGCATTTCTAAGGTCAGTGATCTTATTTTGCATAATGAAAGGCTTTGGAATGCAGATTTGATTTATGGCATTTTTTCTGATGAAGAAGCAAGATTGATCATGTCAATGCCTGTGGGTAGTTTAAATTGCAGAGATAAGCTGATTTGGAATTTCTCCAACAATGGGGATTTTAAAGTTTCCTCTGCTTATAGACTATTGGAGATTGGTTGTGATGTTGAAAATCCATCTTCCAGTCATGGTGCTATTTGGGAGAAGTTGTGGAAATCCAAAGCTCAACCCAAAATTAAACACTTCTTCTGGAAGTGCTTGAATGGTTCTCTCCCCACCAAAACTGCTTTAAAATGGAGAGGAGTCCAGGTTGATGATATCTGTCACTTATGTGGAGAGGCTAGTGAAACTGAGCTTCATCTTTTTAAAGATTGCAGAGAAGTCTCTCTAATTTGGAAATCATCTCCTTTGAGACTTTGTGCCATATCTGCAAATGCTTCCCACTGTTTGGATTGGTGGAGTTTGATGGTGGATTTAGCAGATAACTCCCCTGACAGGGACTGGTTCTTGGTGCTGTTTTTGAACATATGCTGGTGGATCTGGAGATCAAGAAATGACTGGGTGTTCAATAAGATAAAGTGGTCTCCAATTCAAATCAGCTCAAGAGCTTTATCTAGTGCACAAGAATATTTTTTGAGCAATTCAGATTTGAAAAGGAAGAATGAATCTTCTTCAGATGTCATCTCATTCCCCCCAAAGTTGTCAGCTGAGTTTAATATCTTCACGGATGCTGCAGTGGATATGAACCATAGAAGAGGTGGTATAGCTGCAATCTGTTTATCTCCAGATGGTGTCTGCATTGACAGTTTTAGTCAGTGCATCAATGAGGTCTGTGTTGCTGCAACCTTGGAAGCTTGGGCTATAAGAAATGCCCTTCTTTGGAGCAAGAGTAATGGATGGAGTAACATCAATATTTTTTCTGACTGTGAAGGGGTGATCAAGCAGTTGAATTCTTTGTCCTCTTCTTTACATCATTCAACAGCTGCTATTATTGAGGATTGTTCCCTGTTGAAGAGGGATTTTCTTTCTTGTAATTTCTTTTACATTTCTAGAGTTTTTAACTCCTTGGCTCATAATTTGGCCAAGGGTTCTGTTAGGCTTTCATAATAGCCTACTTGTACCTTCTTTCGTTTTAATGAATGAGCTTCAGTTTTCTGGCAAAAAAAAATAAAAAAATAAAAAAAATAAAATCACTATTCCTTAACTTGTGAGACATTTAAATTCATAATTAACTTATAAAGGTATACTAAGAATTTACCAGAGAGTACGACCGCATAAAAAGAAATCATGTCAACGTAATGTGTTCCTCGTTAATTGAACATTACTTCTCCGTGTCACAAGTTATTCATTTTAACTTCTTCAACACAAGAAGATATACATAAACGATGAGAATTTATTTTGTACGTGGGCAGTCGACACTATTGTTTGTTATGAAATCTTAACCGTCACTCGAATAAATTCATAGATCCGCCCCTGCCCAATCATGCTACAAAGCACAAAAGCCTTTCCATTGAGTGGCACAAAGATTCAGGAATATTTTTGAAAATAGAAAAAAGTCTTAATGCAACTAAATTGGAAGACTAAAAAGATCTTACCTCCAATAATGAAGGGCTTCCAAAGATATTTCCATTGCGTAATTCGTGGAGAATCTATTGCGCCGCACGAGAAGTTTTAAACTGTAGTAAAAGCAGCGCTCCACATCAGAATCACAAAGCCGTTAAACCAACGGATCAAAGTCCATCGTCTGGTTAAAGAACAGTTGATTCTCAGCCGTCGGATCAGAATAGAAAGCCTAAACCCGTAAACCGCCTCTTGGAATCCAACCACAGGTAGGTCACAGTTAGGATAGCCCACGGAATAGGACACTCCACAACAACCCTCAAACCAGCGAACTAATTACAACTTAACCATTACTCTTTCCCGATCTATAAAAAGGGCGTTGTATGTAAGCTAGGTTTGCCAAACTGAATAGCCTCAGGGGCTTTTACGAAATTTCTCTCTCCTCCTCCTCTCCTTCGTCTTCCTCCTCAAACACAGAAACCTTCAGTCTCTCTCTTCTGCAACAATGGCGATCTGCTCATCTTCATCCTCATCTAATCGGAGAGCTCACGGGAGTGGTCCTGTGATGAGATCTCTCTCGCCGTCAGGCCGATTCGGCTCGTCTTCTCACTCGTCTCCGTCGTCGTCGTTTTACGCTTCCTCGACGGCGTCTAGCTTCAGTTCGTCTCCGACGAACGGTTTCTTCAGCCGATCGACTTCGCCGACGCGCGTGAACCTCCACGGACTCGGATCCATGTCGCCGTCGGTCCGGTTCGCGATCGACCGGTCCAGGTCGCCGAGCCGGTCCGTGGTGATGTCTCCGCGAGATCAGGTGGTGAGGAAGCCGCACAGCAATCCGTTGTCGAATCAGCCGAAGAGGACGTGTATGTGCTCTCCGACGAATCATCCTGGCTCTTTCCGGTGTAGCCTCCACAAGAACGCTAAAAGCCAGGTTTCCTACACGCCGAACAGGCTGAACGCGCGTAGATCGGCGATGGCGAACTCTCTGGTACGGATCGGAACGGTGGAAGGCGATTGGGTGAAACGCGCGCTTGCGCAGCTGATTCGTCCTTCGTCTCACCAGCAGAAGCGGAGAGAAGACTTCAGGCCGAGACCGAGTCGGCTATCGATCATGTCCAGAGCCGACGACGACGGCGATGCCTAACTTTTCTCTTTTGTGAAACAGGTATTGATTTATATCGTTATCATCTCTCCCTAGATGATGAATCTGCTCAGATCTCTGCGACGGCGCGTGGTGCTCCGGCGTAATTGTTAGATCGCCGGCGAGATTTGGAAGCAGTTTTTGTTACGGCAACTGGATATAGTATGAGTATTATTGGACGGAAGTGCCTGTACATATTTGCTATGCAATTCTAAAGAGATTGGGACTAATTCCATCAAAAGAACTTAAACAGGAACAGATTTAAAAATTAACATGATCAAACCCTAACTAAATCAGATCGGTGGATTGAGATTCGAGAATTGAGTGTATTTTTGTTTAGATTTCTGTTGGGAGTTTGGTGGTGGTTAACGTGTGGTGTGTGTATGCATTGGCATAGCAGGTTCCGTCCCGTCAATTCACGTGATTTCGTCAACGCCGTTAGTTCCGTGAATCTCGCCGTTAGCGTATCCGTACGGTGGTGGTATACGTATTGCGTATATTCGTTCGTATACGTTCCGTGCAGTCCGTTGGGTTGCATTTCGTTCAAGGTACGATTCGTTTCCTCTGTTCTTTTTCATTTCATTTTAATTTAATTTTATTATTATTATTATTATTATCGAGATATTATTACTATTATTATTATTATTGAGATATTATTATTATTATTATTATTATTATTATTATTATTATTATTATTATTATTATTATTATTATTATTATTTGTTGTGTGCAGGTATGGGCTTGAAGAGTTTGAGTCTTTGGGACAACCTAGATGCCGGACGTGAGAAAACTATTAACGGATTTGAAAGACACTGAAAATTTAGTATACCCTTGCGTTGGAATGACGATTTTAGTGGAGGGCCACAAAGAACCACCGAACAACCGAGAAGGACCGAGGACATAAATTTTGACCACAAATAAAAAGAACCGAGAAGGACGGAGGACATAAATTATGACCACAGATAAAAATGAATTTTATAATATATTGACCTGACCAAAGTGGAATCGATATTGGAGTGTGATAAAATGTTATCGCAAAATAAGATTGAAGTTTCAAAATCGAGAAAATATTCATTGGGGCTTGCCCAACACTGTGGCATGCCTGCGTGGTGAAGACAAGCATGCAAGATTTGGTGGGTTCTATCTGACTAATGCATATTTGTCAGAAAATGAATGGTGCGTCCCACCACGCAGGCATGCCACAGTGGTGGGACAAGCCCCAATGAATATTTTCTCTTCAAAATCGGCAACTCTCGCTAAAACGGCGGAAGACGGGTTCAGGATTTGAAGTCACTACGTTGATGGACGAGTTGTACAATCGTTGTCGGGGACACACTGTGAACATGCTGAATGAAATACCAATATTACTTTTTTTTTCGGGAAAACGTACAAAGGCTAGAAAAGCCCAAAAAGGTCTAGCCCAAAAAGTTGTGCTCCGCTTAAATGATAACTCAACACAAAAAAAAGACTCCGTAGACTTCGGAGGAGGAGGAAAAACCCTAGGTTACGAAAGAAAGCGGCGATGGTGTTCGATCCATTGAGGAAGCAGGGAGAAAAGCAGTAAGAAATCTCGGAGAAATTCTAAGCTCTGACGCAAGGGTTGACAGCGAAGGACTTCAGAATTTTGTTCGAGTAAGAGTACGAATGCCAATTTTTGAGGCCCTACCCCGGGGTGTGTACGTGAATATAAAAAAGGAACGAGTCTGGCTCGATTTCAGGTATGAGCGGATTCCAAAAGTGTGTAAGTGGTGTGACTATCTTGATCATCATAGCAAAGATTGTGACCAAGTGAAGGAAGGGGAAGAAGGGGATAGAGAGGCTGGGTATGGGGATTGGTTGTTGTATCATCCCCCAAAGAAAGGTAGATCTGAGATGGGTGCTCCACCAAAAACCCAGAAGAAAAAACCAAGCACTGACAATGACAAGAGCCATGGTGAGGAAGAGATGGATTTTTTTGATCTGAACAAAGGATTAGATGAGCAAGAAGGTGAAGGAATAATTTATGGGGAGAAAGGGACTGTGCCACCCGAAGTACAAATGGTGGACAATGCTCAATTTGAAAGAGAGCCAACAGATAGTACGGGGGAAAAGGAAGGGAATGAGGAAACATCTACAAATGCAGAGAATGAGAAAGGCAAAGAAAGGACAACTACGATTACTGAGCACGAAGAAGGTGATGGAAGGGCGGCTATTATGGGAAATAGAGACAAAGAAGTAGAGAAAAGCAAAGAGAGTAACAATAAAGACAAAGGACAAGAAGAGAATCAAGACCAAAGAGAACAACAAGCTGCTGGGAAAGGGGTAGCAGCGTTGATAAAGTCTTTGGAAAAAGTGAATAGCCCCAAAGATGGGAATGGGGGCATGGGTATCAAAATACCAGAAATCCAAACGAAGATGAATTGGAAGGAAGCGGCAAGGCAAGGGGTGCGGAATGCGACAGAAAGATTCCCACTTTCTCCAAAACGAAAAGTGGGGTTTAATTTTAGCCCTCCACAGTCCCATGAGGAAAGCTCGAGGGGTGGCCACAAAAGTCGTGCAGTGAATCTTGAAAGAAGAATGATGCAGGTTATGACCAATAAAAACAATGGGGATGAAAGCTCTCCAAACACTCAAAATGTAACAACGGCGGCACCTGGAACCCAGGGCCGCCGAGCACAATGAGTATATTGAGTTGGAACGTACGAGGGTTGGGGAAACCTCGTGCGGTCCGAGCCCTAAAGGAGCAGGTGAGGCTCCTATCCCCAAAAATTGTTTTCTTAATGGAGACAAAGCTCACCAAAGAAGAGATGGAGAAAGTGAAGTACAAGCTAGGGTATGCAAATGGGATCTATAAAGAAGCGATGGAGAGAAGAGGTGGCTTGGCCTTACTTTGGGAAGCAAACATCAAGGTCAGCCTTTTTAAATTTTCTCAATTTCATATAGATGCGTATGTGGAAGAAGAAGATGGTTTTATGTGGAAATTAACGGGTTTTTACGGGGACCCAGTTAAAGAACAAAGACATAATTCTTGGAAATTATTGCGTTGAATTGCCCCTACACCGGGTATGGCGTGGTGCGTATGTGGAGATTTTAACGCAATAAAAAACGTAGCAGAAAAAGAAGGGGGCAGGATTGGCGATTACAATCAAATTGATGCTTTCAACGAGGTCCTACATGAGTTGGATCTGCTTGATCTTGGCTTTGCCGGTCCGGGTTTCACATGGTCCAACAATCAAGAAGAGGAGACTAACATAAAAGAAAGACTGGATAGAATGGTAGCTAATGTGGAGTGGATGGATAAATTTAGAGGAGCTAAGGTGACACACATGGTGAGTATGCGGTCAGACCATAGGCCGATCCTCCTACAAATAGACAGGAGAAGTCCAAAGAGAAGAACAAAGCGCTTCCACTATGAGAATATGTGGAGTATACACAGTCAATTTAAAGAGGTTGTGGGGGAGGCTTTGCAAAAAGATAAGGGAGGCAGCTTTAGTAACAAGCTCAGTCAAGTTTCCAGGCAATGTCAATTGTGGAACAAACAGACTTTTGGATCTGTGAAACTACAAATCAAAGAGTTGAGGGAGAGGAAGATGCAACTAGAGGAAGCAACACAAACAAAGGCTACTGTTAGTGAGATGCAATCAGTGACACAAAAAATATGATGATTTGCTCTACAAGGAGGAACTGATGTGGAAGCAGAGGGCTAGAACGGATTGGCTAAGACATGGCGACCGGAACACAAAATTTTTTCACAGACGTGCAACAATACGGAGAGCTAGAAACTGTTTCAAAGGTATTGAGAAAGAAGATGGCTCCTGGAATAACTCAGAAAAGGAGGTTACAGAATGTCTGGAAAGGCATTTTCAGACACTGTTTACCTCCCAGCAGCCCACGCATGAGATAATTGACGATTTTTTGGGAGAACAACAGGAGACGGTCTCACTTGAGGACGCTGTTTTCCTAGAACAGAATTACACAGCCAAAGAGGTTAGGGACGCGTTGTTCCAAATGGGGCCGGATAAAGCCCCCGGGAAGGATGGTTTTACAGCGGGTTTTTATCAACGCCACTGGGAAATTGTAGGAGAAGAAACTACCAAGACGTGCTTGAGGATTCTAAACGAAGGTGCAGAATTGGATGATTTTAACAACACCATCATTGTTTTGATCCCAAAAATAAAACAACCCCGCAAACCAGCAGATTTTAGACCAATAAGTCTATGCTCGGTGATATATAAAATTGTCGCGAAAGCAGTTGCCAACAGATGCAAAAGAGTTTTGGGTGGTCTAATTAGTGACAACCAAAGCGCCTTTGTGCCGGGGAGATTGATTACGGATAATATAATCACAGCGTTTGAGGTTATCCATACAATCAAGACTAGAAAGAAGGGGAAGACGGGTGCAATGGCTCTAAAGGTGGATATGGCGAAGGCATATGATAGGGTTGAGTGGGACTATTTAATTAATGTTATATCCCACTTGGGTTTCGGTACTAAATTTACGTCGCTTATTAGGCGGTGTATTTCAACAGTCAGGTACGAGTTTGTGCGCGAAGGAACTGTTACAGGGAGTGTTGTCCTTGAGAGGGGGTTACGTCAAGGATGTCCCTTGTCCCCGTATTTATTTGTGATGTGCAGTGAGATGTTATCGAGGGCTGTCACGTGCGTTGTTAAGGAGGGGAGGTTAAAGGCCGTGACAGCCTCTCGGGGAGGACCAGTGGTCTCCCACCTATTTTTTGCTGACGATTCAATGTTTTTTCTACAGGCTACAACAAAAGAAATTACAGAATTACAAAAAATTATTGACTCCTACGGAAAAGCTTCGGGGCAAATGCTGAATGCTACAAAGTCTTCAATAGTGTTCTCGCCAAATACTCCAGCAGATGTGAAGGAGGAGGTTAAACAGCTCTGTGGAGTGCCTGAAAAAGAAAAACATGATGAGTATCTCGGACTTCCAACGACAATTGGTAGACATAAGTCAATAACATTCGCATACATCATAGACAGGATTATCAGCAAATTAAAGGGGTGGAAAGAGAAAGTGTTATCAATTGGAGGTACGGAAGTGTTAATAAAGGCGGTTGCAAACGCGATTCCTACCTATGCAATGTCCTGTTTCAGATTACCAGATGGCATATGTGAGAAGATAGAAGCAAAAATTCGGCAATTCTGGTGGAGCAACAACAAGAAAGAGAGAGGAATTCACTGGGTCAACTGGAGGAAAATACAAGACCCTGCTGAGATTGGAGGGATTGCGTTTAGAGATTTCAAGATTTTCAACCAAGCAATGCTAGCGAAACAGGCTTGGCGGATCCAGAAAAATCAAGCCTCTCTTATGAGCAGAGTTATAAAAGCAAAATATTTTGCAACAAAAGACTTTTGGGAAGCGGAAGAAGGGTACTCACCTAGCTTTGCTTGGAGAAGTATACTACACGGTAGAAAACTGCTAGAAGCAGGGATGAGATGGCAGATAGGAGATGGGCGCGACATTAAAATGACAGATCCATGGCTGCCGAGGGAATCCACCTTCAGATTAATAACGAGAAACAGCAGACTCAGTGAACTCAAAGTGGCTGATTTTATAGATGAAGATAGAAAATGGAACAAAGCAAAACTGCAGACTTACGTGTGGGAAATGGATGTTAACGAAATCTGCGAGATCAACATTCCTATACTTCCGGAAGTCGATCGAATGAGATGGCACTTCACTGATTCCGGGGAATACACAGTCAAATCCGGCTACGAAATGGCCTATGAAAAACAAAGAAAGGTGGAAAACAGAGGCGAGGGATCAGAAAAGAGGCAGTATCCTTTTAAGAAACTGTGGAAGTTAAAGATGGAGAAGAAAATCACTCACTTTTGTTGGAGGTTAATTCACACAGTTCTTCCCACGGCCACAAATCTGAGAAGAAGGGGAGTCTCAGTTGAAGAAGAATGCAAACTGGGCCAAGGCAGTGCTGAAACACTAAACCACATCTTCTTTGAATGCCCTTGTGCAAAGAGGATCTGGAGTAATACAATGGGAGGTCAGTTCCTGCAAGAGCAAAACACAGTTGCGTCAGAGTTCATACAAAAACAAGTAGAGTCTTTAAAGGAAGAGGAAGCAATAGATCTCTGTATTGTCATGTGGGGGATCTGGCAGCACCGAAACAGGAATTTGTTCTCAAATCCAGAGAACTCGATTGAATACGCCACAGAACAAATCTTTAGAAAATGGAATGACCAAAAACAGAGAAAGGAAAAAGAACTTATCTTTGTCATAGATCCAGAAGGGGGCAACCCAAGGAGGCGACCAGAAGCGGATATCTGGATACATTTCGATGGGGGGTGGAATCCACAGAACCGGAAGGCTACAGCTGGGGTGATTATAAGGGGAAACGATCGGAAGAGTATATGGGCTGGAGCTAGAAAAACAAGGAGATGCGACGGAGCTAGGGAGGCCGAAGCTTTAGCATGCATTGAAGCTCTGCAAATAGGGCAGCGGTTCATGAATCAGAAGGTAGTCATTGTTGGTGATGCGAAACTATTACTGGAGGAGTTTGAAGAAGCGAGAAAGGGGAGAAGGCGAAGTTATGAAAGTGGTATGAGAGAGATAATGTCACAGATGATACTGGAAGCTAATGGATTTGTGGATCTCAAGATAGGGGTATGTGGACGGAAGCACAACGACGTGGCACACCAGCTAGCAAGACACGCCTCTTACAGTTCCGAGAATGGTCTTTGTGAAGCAACAAAGTCTACTTGGGTAGCTGAGCTAGTTAATAGAGATGTAGACTTCACATGTACTGTTATGTTGCTTTAGTGTTTGAATGACCAAATTCCTCAAAAAAAAAAAAAAAAAAAAAAAAAAAAAGTTGTGCTCCAATAGCCACTTAGGTGGACGCGTATAAATTTGCGCTATAGGACAAAAGCTAAATTGGACCATCTCGAATCCCTGAGTAGAACAGTTTGCCGCTCTGTGGGACAAAGCTAAAGTGGCAAAGTGTGGAACAGTTCGCTCTGTGGGACAAAGTTAAACAGGACCATCTCGAATCCCTGCCAAAAGTGTGGAACAGTTCGCTCTGTGGGACAAAGCTAAACTGACAAAGTGTGGAACAGTTCGCTCTGTGGGACAAAGCTAAACTGGACCATCTCGAATCCCGAATCCCCTGACAAAAGTGTGGAACAGTTCGCTCTGTCGGACAAAACTAAACTGGCAAAGTGTGGAACAGTTCGCTATGTGGGACAAAGCTAAACTGGACCATCTCAAATCCCTGGCAAAGTGTGGAACAGTTCACAACATCTTCTATTTCAGCCGATATTGAACTCAGTTGTTCTTACACATCGTCATTTTTGGAGTAGCTCTATGATCACCTGAGAGTCTGATTCCAAAACTATCTTCTTGCATCGTGCGTCTCTAGCCAAGATCAAACCTTTCTTTATTCCGAGAAGGTCCATGAGTTGCACCGAAATATGGAATTCAATCCTTTCAAAACAGCCATCCACGAAATGTCATGTCGAGTCTCTCATCACACTAGCTAGCGGCTGCTCTGATTTGCAATGTGTGTGTTGATTTAGAACCAGACGTCGGCTGGGGGCTCCCACCGGGTCAACATAGGTGCGGCTTTGCATGCGCCCGCCATCCCATGTGATCGGATCCGGAACTCTATGATCCGGTGCTGAATCCTCTTCGCTATTGAACTTGGCTCTGTTGAATTTTGCATTGTTCCTGGAATACAAAAGACACCACGCCGAAACAGCCCACGTTTCTCTAATTCTTGCGATTGCGTAGTGAAAATCAACTCAATACAATCTCTCAAACAATTCTTACGGTATCTGTTTAAAAACAGGATAAATAGCTCCTATGTTAACAAAACAATTCAACTAAGAGCTAAGTTCATACGCTATCTGTTTAAAATAGGTAAATAGTTCCTATGTTAACAAATGTTATGTCAAATGCACTTTCAACTTTCAAGAGAACACTGTGCTTTGTCAAAAATGTACTTATAAGTGGGGTGAGGTGGGGTGTGACGGAGTACAAAATATGAGAAAGATAAATTCCCACCAAGCACCGCACCAGCAGAGAAGAAGAAAAATCGGTGGCTGTAGTACAAAACATGAGAAGGTGTACACGTTTCATCCTGATTTTGGAGAACTGATTCCCTTATTCTCTTTTTTTAGCAGAATAAGAACTTCATCAGCCAATTAGCAAACAACCAATCGTGAATGAGTTAGCTGATGCTTTAACAAAGATAGAAGAATGCTGGAGGAAGGAAATTCCGGTGATTTTGGATGAACCCCTCGGATCTTTCTCAGTTGTTGATCAGAGATAAGAGTCTGTGTAATATTTAGTCTCGTAGTAATTCGTTTGCCGTAGTTTTTTTGGGACAATCATAAATCAACTACTCAACTACTCCTACATAAAATAAAGCTTCATTGTAATGTTCACTGATTAGACAAATCCATAATCTTTTCAAATTGTCTTGGTCCCTTCGATTTTCATACTACAAATATATGAATAAATTAACACCTTTTATCGCTTCAAATGAAAGAAAGATCAAACACCTTTTATCGCTTCAAATGAAAAAAAAGATCATACACGACATTGTTTTCAAGACGGAGAGAGTAATGTATTTGGTCTGCTCAACTATTCAAGTAAAATTTTTTTTTGCCTGATTTTTTTTTTTTTAACTATTCATTTTTTTTTTTTTTTTTTTTGCCAAAATTCGAGAACATCATATTAAAGCATGAGATCATGAGCAGCTAGGGTAGTAGCTCAAGTGGTAGAGCGTTGGAAGGACCGATCTAGAGTAACCACCTAACTCCTAATCAACAAGCAAACAAGTTCTGAAACAAGATCAGAAAAGAAACCCAACATAGTTCGGAAACATAGAGAAAAGACATAAACATAAACAGGAACAAGAGCAGAACATGAAACTTAAGCCGAGTTCAACTTTCTTGGGCCTGATTTATCTTCGAGGAACTTGAAAAGAGCCTCCTCATTTGGGTCTACCTTCTTGCCATCCACCATGATGAGGTGGAGAAAAAGAGGATGGAAGCCATGGCAGAGGCATACAAAGCTAAAGCTTCGAACTTCAACTATTCAAGTTGTTGGAACAGTTCATATAAAGCATTTCGTAACAACGCCTTTGCAAGCAGCATACATATCTTCCAAATATCCTTTTTAAATTACTCAAACTATCTCCCAAATGTTTAAAGATCAGGCCTAACCTGAATGGCTAATGACACATACAGAAACATGACAAAGTGCGCTAAGCTTTTTACATTCAACCTAAAGAAGCACATACGAAAACTAATAACAGCAACAAACAAGCTCAAGTAGCACCTGAAGCTTTCACTTTCTCAGGTTCTACAGGCATGAATGAAGCCTTCTTTCGAATCTTCCTTCAGAGGAAGTTCATACTCGGTCAAGGAGCTTGTGTTGCTCCAATCTGAGTTGCAGCAGAACTCAAATGATTTGTTGACCTGGTTTTCCGCTTGCATACCTAGCAGAACGTATTTACAATAACAACATTAACCCACAAAGTGACTCATGAAATGCAAATCCAAAGCACTGCATATTCAACAACATATGTGTAGAAAATTCTCATAATAGCTCTGGGAACACATACCTTAGTTTGCATTTTCATCGCCGCGACTCTCTTGGGTCTTTCCAAGATTTCGATTGGTTGCTGGCGTGTTCCCTCCAAGCTAATCATATCATTAGCTTCAAGTGATTGACTTGTTTCAACGCGAATGTTAGACTCAAAAGAAGATTTGTAACCCACTAATTCCGTTTTCCTCAGTATTGCCCTTGCCCTGGCAGAAAGGGGCTGCCGAGGAGCTAATGCTACGGATTCTGTCGTATCCGGGCATTGAGATTGAGAAACACCAGGTGTATTCTGACATGCAATGGTAATGTATAATCTTTGTCAGAATAATAGCAGGAGAGTGCTTACTTACAAATTGCTCCATCACAAATACATGGATGAAAACATACAGGCCTCGTTTGGGTAGCGGATATGATATGCAGGGATATGAGGAAGGATATCAATGCTGACGGATAAGCTGGATATGAATGATATGCTGGTTGTCTGTGTTAGGGTGTTGTGGGGTATGATGCAGGATATGAAATACAGTGTTTGGGTAGTGTAGATATGAAGAAGGAAATGTGTCAAAATGACTGTAATACCCTCATTCCTATGATGCTATCATCTTGTATAAAAGATTGCATATTACAACAAATTGATGATGAAATGTACGAGTAGTGCTAGTACATGGTTTTCCAACACATATTACCAAACTATTTTTAAAATATTTCAATATATTGATTTTAATTTTATTTAAGTGAAAATTTGATGTAGTAAGTAACTTAATTGAATATATGTGAAAACATATTGAGATAATTTTGCAAGTTATCAAAATAGTACTTCTGCTCCTCCACTAGATCACTCACCAATGCCCTCCCTCCAAAAATGGTGATGAAGAAGACGATGTAAAGGGCTAAAGGCTAGTGTTGCAAAAATCCCAGTGTAGAAGACAACGTATAGCGAACACTCAGTAATTTAAACTGCAAATGGATCATTCCATGTTTTGATTTTGAAATGCTGATTTTCCCAATTTGACAGTGGGTTTTTCAAGGAAGAGGGATGTCGTTGGGTTCATGACGGGATGATGGTGAGGAAGGTGGTTGGGACGCCGATTGCGAAGAAGGTTGACTGGTGATTGAGGCAGTTCAATCTGAGGGCTGTGGTGGAGATATCTTTGTGGTTGTCTTGTTGGTGGTGGATTATGAGGAGCTATAGTGGGTTTATTCGTCGCCGACGTCAACGCCAATAGGTTCCGCCGCGACATCTACTACGGCTGCTTCGATGAGATTGGTGGCTGCTGTGATGGCCAAGAAGAACACACAGGCAGAGAAGGGGAGAGAGAGAGAAATACGAGACTATGTTTTTTTAGGCTGTAATTTTCTAATTTCATGAGGGCAATTTTGTCCCATAAATACGCACAAATCATAGCCCTCATATCCTTGCAAGTTGTATCCGACTTGAGGTGGTATATGATTTTAGCACAAAACGAACCACCAGCATAAGAGGAGGATTTGTTATCACTCCCAAACACCGGTTTTGGAGGGGGAGGGGACAACAAATCAAATCCTGCCTTCATATCATTTACCCAAACATGGCCACAAAGGCATGATACTATCAAATACCTGATGGGGTAATCCCTCCAGGATTGCAGATTCCTCCAGTGTTTTAGTGCTGATGTCGATTCCAGGATTGAGTCCCTAATTGAAAGGAAATTGATGTACAAGTTAGTTTATCGTACTGGGCCATAGTTGTTTTAGGGTAAATCATCCTAACGCAACATTTTATATTGTACCATAAGGAGCATACCTGCCCACTCGTCGAATCGTCCTTTGGTTGCCCAGGTGCAGTAATTTTCACCTAATGCGTTCCAAGAACAAAGAACTGGTTACTTTGTTACTAACATCAAAATAAACTTGAATCGCTGATAACATTCCAAAGTCAGTTGCCGACTTCAGTCAATAATCTTGAATCATGTAACTTCTGATCAGAGCATGTTTGGTATCTATTTTAATACAGGAAAAACAGCTATGAAAACACTAGAAGCGGTGTTTCTAGAAACGCCTGTTTTAAAACAAACAAACAAAAAAGGGGGGCTCGAAACAGCCAAAAAACAGTGTGCTTGTTTGGATAAATTTAAATCGGGAGGTAAGAGGTTTGTCAGACCGTCAAACCTCTCCAAATCCGTAATTCCGAGAATGAGGATTTTGGATTTTCTTGGGAGGATTGCAGATTTTTTTCGGAATTCCAGACGAAAAATCCGGATTCGAGGGGACTTCCAGATATTTTTCTGGGGGTGGGGGGGCATTCTGGATTTTTCTGGGGGAATTCCAAATTATATATATACAAAAAAAAAAAGAAAAAAATAAAAAAAAAAAAAAGAAAAGAAAGAAGAAGTTGCGGATTTGTCAAAAAAAATTACCAACAATCTACCATATCCAAACACCCAAGATTAAAGGAGTTTATTAGCTTAACCACTCACTTAATATAGCTCATCCAAACAGACCCAGTGACGCCAAATGTGTTTTCAAGAAAAACACTTTTTCAAACAAATCTTTTTAAAAAACAGGGTTGCCAACGTGCATTGAGAGGATCATCGATTTCACTACCTGGTTCACTTTCATCATTTCCATGTCTCCGTCAGGAATCCTTCCTCGAGCCGCAGCCTTAAAGAAACAATTAAGAAAAAAGTTACACGCCTGCATGATACCCAACTCTCTACAAATATCTGAATACCAGAGATTTCAATAACTACCTGTTTCATAAACCTCTCCCTCCTCCTTCTCTTACGACGCGCCGCTCGGCAACTTCTTTTGTTGTGTCCCAACTCGCCGCAAAACTTGCATCGAACGGTGCGAGACTTCATACTTTCTAATACGGCAGGCGCAGGTTCATCGCTTCCCATTTGGCTGGACGCATCCACGTACCTAGTATAAGAAGGAATCGACTCAACAGATTCTTTCTTCTTCCTAGTCTCTAATTCCTCAATGGCCATTTTCCTAGCCCTATAGAGTTTTGTCCTAGATTCATTTTCCAAACCATACATCTCTTTCAACTTGGACTTCATCTTGTTTAGGGAAAGTCTTGGGTTGCGCACAAACTCCTCCGCCAAAACCCTCGCGATCCATATCGAAGTAGCTTCTTTGTTACGTGGCCTTCTATGACACGTATGCGTGTCAGTGAATGTTTTTATCCTAATGGTCCTTCCGTCTTGAAGCACTGAGGCATGTATCCTCCAAGGACAATCTTCTACTGAGCAAAGATAGGTCATCCTGGTTTTTTCATTCTTTCTCCTGGACAAAGTAAACCCATTCTCCACTGCAAAATCTCTCACAACGTCCCTGAAGTGCAGATTGTTATGGAACACCATGCCTTTCTCAAGAACCACTTTCCCTTGCCCATCAAGATAGGGAAGTTTCCCTTTGGTAAGCCTTTTACCTCCCACATCGTCTTCTGAATCACTGGTCCAGTCACCATCTTCGCCGTCGCTATCACATGTGTAGGATGAGTTCTCTTGATGATCAGCTTCATTTTCATCTGCCTCTCTCACAGCTTCAACCCCCACTCCATCTCCGCTCTCCACCTTGTCACTATCTACTTTCTGGTGTTTTTCCTCACTCTTTTGATCCATGGTTTGCTCGCTTGCACTTGGATTAGTATTTTTTACTGAACTGGGTTCGCTCAAATCATGTGGTGTCTCATTCAAAACTACCCCTCCCGGCGGTTCATGAAGATGACTGTTCTCTTCCTCCACAACCTCCACGTGGATTTCAATCAGTTTAGTCATGGTATGGGTTGCAAACATATCTATGAGGGACGTATCTGACTCCACAAGCTTCTTCTTCCTGCCGTCAAGCACATCGTAGTGGAAAACCAATTTGACCGCATGGCTTGGTCTTCTTCTTGGAAGCACCAACTGACATGCATCTGTTTCTAGATCAGTGTAACAGTAGCGATCAGCATAGATGTTACCGATTTGTCCCACCATTGCCCCATTGTGGTGGATGTTTAGGTCATACGCCTCGAGAACCATTGATGTGCCTGAAAGTAATTTATAGTAACAAATAAAAAGCATCTTAGATTGCAAATCCTAAATCAAGCATCATAAAAGGGGGAAAACACACACACACACACACACAAAGAATATAAGCCAGGCCGCCACTGATGGGTTTCTAATCAAGACGTGTAATCAAAAGTATAGAATTCTTGAATGTAATCGAAATGTGTAACCGAAGTAGGAAATCATCTGTGCAGTGCAGTCAAGGATGTAACAAATAAATGAATGTATCTTCTCTCCATTTGCATATACCATACAGTCATAACACAGAAGGCAAAAAAAACCTCGAAGAAAATAAACTAACAAATATTTTAGTTCCTTTCTCTTGCTGCTGCAATGAGTCGGTGACAGAATATATTATCTCCAACCACGCTTTCAGATTGAACATATCTTGATGGTACCGTGACACATCACTTCCATCAACAACAAAATCAGCCGAAAGAACAGATACACCACATCAAGAGTAATCCAGTTAGCACCAATTACTTCTCTTATAGACGTGTAGAAAGAAGTACGAGAAAAGAAGTGGTCAAATTTGCTTTAGAACAACAAAACTAGGTTTAAGGGTGATGGCCTTTTAGCATGAAATTTGCAAAAATGACTTCGCCACTTCTCAAGGGGGTGATTGGGACTAATTGTTTCTCACTAGAAACCAGCCCATTTTTGCAAATGACTCACCACAACAAAACCGTTAAAAGTGAGATATGAATCCATGGGTTCAAAACCAATTGGCAATGAGGGGAGTACCTCAGGAAACTTATTATCTGTTGTTCTTCTTCAAGAATGTTCAACACGTCCCCTCATGGTTCACCTGTGGCATCTATCTTTTGGCCTACCCGTGGTCCTTTTTATCTGCTGGTGGCAGTGAGCACGTTGTTGTTAGACCATTCACGTGTGAGCCGTGGCTCTAATACCAATTTAAAGGATCCGTGGGGTTTTCCGTCGAAACCACCAATTGGCAATGAGAGGATTAGCCCAGGACCCTTGTTAACTCTTGTTCTCCTTTTAAATACTCGATGTGGGACTTCTCAACAACTCGCAAATCTCTCACCACTTTTAGGTGCGCAGCTAGTATTAACATAAGATGGCGAATCATAGGGAAACAAGTAGAGCTAAGAAGACTCTGAATACAGGGAAACTTGGGATTGCATATGGGAAATCTATTTAATGATGTTATAACAGTGTACCATGATAAGTGACAAATAACTTTTGCCTCTCACAAATGGAGGTTAGATGCCCAATTTTGAATTGGGGCAAGGTTATGAAACAAATAGCTATTTGGGAGGAGGTTTTAGTACAAATTTTGTGTCCTACAACTCTACAATGAGTTTAACGCAAATGATTAAACCAATTTCTCCTTAAATCAAACACTGATTTTTTTCACTGCCAAACCTATGGAGCAAACCTGAAGCTATGTGACGGAAGCGAAAACAAAGATTAAAGCATAATCAGAAACGAAACAAGACTTGCAGAAGCTTCGCATGTGAGAAAGGGGGACAACTTATAGCTGAATTAGTGATTAGGTCTCTAGGGTTATACACGGCTTTACAACTTTACAATTAGCTGTTTTTTTCCACAGAGGTGGTATATTTTCAGCTGAAAAACATCAACCACAGAACTAATTGAAGAACACAGCAAAAGCAAATCCTTATTCAAGCAATTAGAAAATGAAATTGACAGACTCTGAGATCTGACCTTCGTCCTTGTGCAGTTTTGATTCTAATTTGAGAGGTCTCTTCTTCTGCTTCATTTTCGAGAGAGAGAGAGAGTCTGATTCTTGTGTACTTTTGCTCTGCAAATCAATACTCCACCTACTTTTGCTCTCTCTCTATCTGGGTCTGAGCCTGACTGTTGGGACACTCCAGAGACGGTAAGGCTTTTTCCCTTTTCAGGCATTACTGCATCCCGTGAATTGACTTTATTGTCCTTCCTTCTTTGTGTTTATCCTCTCCTTGATTTGGGCGGTTTTGTAATAGTTCCTGAAATTTTGAATTATGTATCCTCTAATTTATGCAATTTGAAAAATTTGATGGTTTGGATTCATCTATATTATAAATTAGGACGGTTGACTTTAAAATGTCTTTTAGACTGTCAGATTAAATTAATCCAAACTCTTAGATCTCACTTACCACCCACTTAATTACTCACTACTCAACTATCAACTTAACTACATGCTCCTTTTATCATAATTATAAAAAACGGGTTTCCTTTATTCCTGATTATTTTATACAATTATTTATATGTTGTCTTCATTTTCTGTCCATGTTTGTAGATGAAAATACTCATTTTATTTATGACATTACAATAAGTGAAACGTGTTTGAGTGAGTAGTGCCCTTGGACACGGGCAATCCCCTAGTCTATATTATAAAATAGCATGGTTTAACAAACTTTTGAATTTTTAGTCGTTAGATTAAATCAACCACATCCCCACCATTAGATCTCACATACTTATTACAACTCTAACTACCCACTCTCTTTGGACATCCTTAACTACTCACTCTCCTTGGATATCCATAACTAACAGGAAAGAGGTTTTTCTCAATTACATCCCAAACTTGGAAGTTTTTTTTTTCACCACATTTGTAAATATTATTTTTGGATAACACCTTTAAATTCATTTAAAATTATATATCTATCTAATTTAGGAATAGTGCACTCGGGCACGGGTAATACTCTAGGGTATAAACATGGGGCTTGTTTTTGTCTACTTATATTTGAGGGATTGGGAGTACCGGGATAATTGTTAGTGATGAGATTTGTAGGTGTTGAGTGTGATTTATGATGGTGTTCGATTGAATGTAGTCTTTGAGATTGACTGATAACATGAATTACAAGTTTATCCTTCATCAAAAAGATATAAAGTCATAAAATGAACATGAAAAAAAAAAAAATGACGGCAGTTTTGACTTTTAAATAGGCCTCCGCATAAGGGATGGTTAGTACATGATATTCTGAGGTACAAATAAACCTATCTTTTTGAGAGACTGTGAGTGTCAAATGTGGACCCAATTATAGACAACTTCTTCTCCGTTGCAACAACAAACTAAGGCTTGAGAAATATTCCTATCATATCCCCCAGAACAGCGAAAACAAACATAGCAATGGGGTAGCATGTTTTCTTTCTTTTTGCACTATAAGTGTATCTCCAATCGACGGAGAAAACTTTTGTTGAATTATATTCAACTGTGTTCAAAAACTAGTTCAAGTAGAAAGGTGGGACACAATTTAGAAAAGCGGAGAAAAAACTATATGGAGCTTTATCTCTAGCGACTGGGCGAAGGTGGCGGCATAGGCTGCCCCTGACACGTTTGCAAAGTAGAAACCTCGGTTATCGGAGGAAGTAAGATAAGATTGTGATATTCGAGAAGAACTATTGCTACGATTGCTACGGATCGACAAAAGAGTATAAGTTTTGCCTGATTGGCACATTCTGGCATAGGAAAAGCTGAACATTTGGAACTCAAGAACGTGTTTAATAAAATCTGAATTGATGACCCTGAGGTAAGCATTCATGAACAGAGGTTTAATTCATTTTTCTTTAAATCCCCTTACCATATCAGTGGAGATATGGTCGCAGAAGGAGGTCCATGGGTCAATGATAGAAAAATCATGTTTCTAAAACCCTGGAGGGCAAGTGACAAATAAGAAGACCTGGACTTCAGATGGATGGATGATTAGGTACAAGCCTACAACTTACGAGTGTATCTTGTAAAAGAAGATTCACTTATAAAACTTCCCCAAAATTTATGGCAGATTCTGAGTGTAATTTTAAGAAACTTTATGATAAATATGTAATTAAAGTTTTCCAGCAACCAAAATTTAGCTTGAGGGTGGTTGTCACGCCCCGGTTTCCATAACCCGAGGGCGTGAGTATAGTTACAAACAACACACTAAAACTGGACATAAATGGTAGTCTGGATTCAAAAATTGATTTCTCTCAAACCGTTCATTAAAACATTGTGAAATTTGGTATGGAGGATCCAATAAGGGTGCATTACAACGCTCTAAATCAGTTTTTACAAAGGTCAAGAGGTGTGGGAGATATAGGCCAAATCGTGTGGCTGGTCGCTACGAAATTCAGAACTATGACTACAACTTCGTAATTCGATATCTCCTAAACGGTAAGTCGAAATCTTATGAAATTTTGACACAACATTGATATACAAGTTTATAATACCCCAGTCAAATAGTTTTGAAAAATAAAAAAGGGGCGTTTGACTTATTGAGACAAACGTGGGGCTGACCGGTGAAAACTACCCAAGACAGCAACACAAACTCTAAAAATCAATAACTCTTAAACCGTACGGTGAAATATTATGAAATTTGCACAAAAGGTTGATATATAAGTGTAGAAAACTCATCTAAAATAGTTTGTAAAATAATTATCCAAGCTACACTTATTGAGGAAAACGTGCACTGATGTCCGTAAAATTCAGGATGAGCAAAGTGACAAATAGATGTCTCCAAATCCTACTCGGGTTCAATCATCAAATCCAATCTATCTAAAACATGAAATGGCCTCTGGCCTCAAATACAATCTCAAATCGAAAGCAACATCTCAACAAGTTCAAGCGTGCATCATGTAGACGACTTTATTAACTAAATGCAACTAAAATCTTCTCCTTGAATGAAGCTCATATATAGACTCTCGACTCCAATCTAGCACCTGAAAAATGGAGTGAGCAAACCAACGCCCAGTAGAAGTAATAGTTTGAGATAATTAATTTAACATGTCATGAAATGCGAGTCACCAAAAGTATTCCACGAAATCAAAGAGTCACACATTCTAATTTACACTACAAGCGTATACACAATTCACATACATGACACCTTACGTTTTCTTATTAACTCTTAACCATGTAACCCTTAAATCGCCACCGGTGGTGTACGTACTAGCCAACACATGACTCTGCCGGCGACCGCACACAGCGCGTCTCGTTCAACTTAGCCAACACATGGCTCTGCCGTGACCATATCACGTAATAGCCCCATAGGCTCTGCCCTCTTTACGGGTACTACCCGATGGAATGAGTTACCTCCTGCGCAGGTTTTCGGTCTTTCATCGTGGAGCTGTTCAAGCCCAACTTAATTATCAGCCGTACCCAACTGGTATCATCAACAACAACCTCTCACTCACTAATTCTATGATTGATAACCCATTACAGTATTTCGATTCATCCATGACCACAAGTACTACCGCATTCACATGTAATTCATATATTCAAGTCCAATTCATATACAACCAATATGATGAAAAAATTAGATTTATAAAGTCATATGATAAGAGCACAAGAAGATCAATTAACATGTTCATTGATCACATAGAACACACGTAGTGCATCATACTTCATAACAAGTAAATTAACAATCAAAACTAAAACTCCTACCTCAAGAAAAGGATTTCAATTAAGAACCTCCAAGATTAGAACCCTAAGTAGTGGCTGCCTCGTGGAATAGAGATCAAATTCTTCCCCTTCACCACGCCTAAAATCCTCTTCTTGACTTCCGATAAAGAGCTTGAGTGCCAGGGTTTAGTATTCTCCTTCAATGCATCGTGTGTGTGAGAAAGGGGATGGAAGAATGAAGAAAATTCGTGAAAAACAGTACTGATCCCGTTTTTCTGATGTACCAGGTATAAAACTTTGTGTTAAAGTCACTTTCAGCCCCCTAACTATGTCTAAAATACACCTAGGGCCCCCCTACATATAAAGTCATCAATTCTTGCAGTTTTGACCTTAAAATATTCATATCGTGCTCTAAAACCCTTGCTACTTTATAATTTTCAACTACTCAATTCATCTTACCTAAAATCATATTCATATACAAACAAAACATTCACTCAAATAATCATGTAACACTTAGGCACAAGCAAATCATTCACTCAAATAATCATGTAACACTTAGTCACCAAATATAACTATTTACTAATGATAATAACAATGAATAAAAATAAATTATTAAAGGAAAAAAAATTCTGGTCGCTACAATGGAGATGGTCATAATGTGGTAGAGTTAGTATTACAATTTATGTAAGGTAATTTCATGTTGTTGCAGGGTAACTTTATAATTATCAAGATATAGTGGGACAATTGTGCAAATAGCAAAACCATATTCCAAGTTGGAATTTGGCAAATTTAGTAACCAATTGGTAGATGTGGCAATACTCAAAGAATATCTAAAAGTATTGAGGAAAATAGAATTTCTAGAAAATTATATTTTTCCTGAATTCTAAATTTAGCCCTAACTTTGTGAAAAATGCATGTTCCTCCCCTTCTTATGTGTCACCTGCACAAATGGACTTTGTGCTAGGTTTCAAACCCCTAAAACATCTCTACTGCTTATAAATATCAAATATTGGATCAAACCAGACCAGTTTGCAAAATTCTTCAAGAACATTCAATTGTTCTTCCCTCCAAAGAATAACTCATTTCTTCGACCTACTATAACTAGAGGTACTCCTCGATATAGAGGTTAAAAGTCCCAAATCAATTTCATGTTTCATTCAACAGAGAAGCCGAAATTCAGGAAGGATCATCCAAGAACCCTAGATACTATTTCATCTAGTTTATCCTTCACTGTTAGAAATTTGTGTAATTCCTACAATGTTACTGAGGTCGAGACGAGCCATGAGAGTGCATGTTTGACCCTCAAATTGTTGGAAACAACAAGGATCTCCGAAAAATGGGCACCCTCCCGCCGGATTCCGCTCATGTTGCCTGAAAACTCGGTAATTCCCTTGTTCTCGTGTGTTTCTCCCCAGGATACACTTACATGATCAAACTATGAGCATTAAATCATGAATGTAAACAAGAACACGTTGAGTTTAATTAATCGGCTTCACAAGTATTCGACCAACTTTTATGCTGTATAAATTCATATTTAACTTCATTGTTCTTTGATTGTTTGATGAGAGGGTTATTGATACATGTCAAGGCATCTTAATCTACAAGTTCCTTCTAGGTTATGGCGTCTCTGTCGATCTATAAAGTGTAAGAATATCATATCAAAGTTTCTGAAAATTCTCATTTCTTGGTTAATAATCATGACCTGAGAAAAGTGGTCAATTTGTAACTTTCATTACTTGTTGAGCTCTTAGTGAAATGGAACTATGTTTGTTACTACATACTCTCATATGTTTTTACTTCAAGTTTATGCTATACGAACCTTGAATATCGATCCTCTAAATTTTGAATTTGACTATGAAAATGTTAAGAATGAGAACTCATGGACTCTTGATTTATAGAAATATTCCAAGTATGGGAAGCTAGGGTGAAACCT
This sequence comes from Linanthus parryae, assembly GCA_023055425.1. Lineage (NCBI taxonomy): Eukaryota > Viridiplantae > Streptophyta > Magnoliopsida > Ericales > Polemoniaceae > Linanthus > Linanthus parryae. The sequence continues at coordinate 134,880,860 of JALGPY010000001.1, forward strand.
CATTATATCTCAATCATAATTTAATAATTGATGAAACTAAGTTGTGCTTGATCCGAGGTACTCCTTGATTTCCAGTCTACAAGTTCGTTACAGCATTCATGGTTAATTCAAACACCAACTCTTCCAAATTTAGCCTCAAAGGCTATTGAATGTTGCTGTGAATTACCATAAATACTAGAAACTTTCCAAGTGTTGGAGCTGCTTGCTAACTAGCCAACTATGTGACTTCATAACTTCTTGAATACAAATTGAAATTGAAATATGTTTTCTTCTGTGTAGAGATCATAATGAATACTTTAAATCATGTTCCATGAGTTTTTTCAAATTATTTTTCCAGAAATTAATCTCAAAGTAGTTGCCTTGAAACTGCATACAGCTCTTAAAGTTTTTTTAAGTATTAAGCAATGAATTTTATTCAGCTTTGACCAATCATATCTCTTCAAGTATCTAGAATTTTGGGAGATCAAATATGTTATGAAATCCTTGAAATTAAATCGACAAAATGCTGGTTTCAGATTCCCACTCTCTTCCTCAATTGGCCAGAGTTCATCTGAAATGTTGACCCTTCTAACTAATTTTACACGGATCTTTGACTATCTGACATGACCTATCAGAAAAATAAATTACCTAAAATTCCCTTCTTGAAAGTTGTTAAGACTAAAATTTTAAGTAAAAGGATCAAGTTTGATTTTATGAAAACCTTGATTTGACTGAGCAATATAGGAAGGTGAATTGATAATTTTACAATAACTTAGATTGCTCGATCAAATCATAACTTATTTTTGGGTATTTGTTTCATTATGTTTGTAATGATAAGTTTTACTGTGCTTCAGCGTGTATGCTATTTCAAAAGACCACATGTATGTGCTGGAATGAATGGGAGCGCACTGTTGGATGGAGGAAGATATTAGTGAGAGTTTTTGGCGGAAGAGGGAAGTGTTGGAACTTTGAGAGAAAGAATGTTGAACACTGTATTTGATTGATACAAGTAAGAGGAAAACAACTAGATATTGTCTAGTACATTACATAAAAGTCTTAATAGAAGACTTCATATGAGAGACTTTCTAATACACTTGATGGAAGACTTACTAAATGCTAGAGTACAAGTCCCTATTTATAGGGAGAGTAGGAGGATTCTATATCACATCATCTAGAGATCTCTCACATAGAAGCATCTAAAGATATTTTGTATGACACACTACATCATTGTTCTAGACTCCTTTACAAATTTACTAGCTTATTAGGCTAATAGTTCTAGTAGCCTTCACTAACTAGTACGATTATTATTGGGCTTTAAGACATAACTCATATAATTATTGTGGGCCTCAAATATAAATTGGGCCAAATCAACTTTAGCCTCCAACACGCACAATCTAATTTCTGTTTGTTATGGTGTTTCCGTTATCTTTTGACCAGAATTTCGATAGTAGAAACAATGGCAGTAGTATTAATTACATTGTGGTTTTGTGGCCGTGTGTTTGGCCCAGTGGTTTAATGTTAGACTAGTTCAGATTCACACTTACTAATATTTTGTGGTCATTTGTTACTCTTTTACGGTGTTCTCTCTTGGAGAAATCTCAGATCAGAGAGGCACTCCGAATTGCAGCGGGCATTATTCGATTTCCCAGTTGTCGGAATCGCAAGGGTTTTAATCACAGCCTTTTCAAATAAGTTTAATTTAAAGTTTGGATGGAGAGAATTCAAAGATTAAGAATGTCATAGTTCAGCTCAAGGTTAACTTAGATGAGTTATAGTTTTGAGTGGCTCGTGTGCGTGTGTTGGCGGAGTAGATAGAGATATATTCACAACATAGTTCCAATAAACTGGAACGTGTGAACAATATACACAAAAGGATTAGATACTTTCTAGTCGAGATAATTAGATCATACACTTTTTGAGGCTCCAATCTAAATGAATATGATTTTATAAAAATAGGTTTAACCTACCCTCGTCTACAATTATTATGATAATTCATAAATCTGGCTCTTGAAGTATACGTGTATATTAATAAAGGTATGTTAATAAAATCTCTTACAATTGAGTGATCGAACTTCTTCACGCTCAACTCTTTCTATTTTTTCTGTGGTAAGCCATTAATGCGTTGCTCACAATTACATACACACTTACTAGTGCTACATAAAGAGACGAGTACTTGCCTTCACAATAATGCGACACGTTTTTATTTGCATTACTTAATTCTCAAAAAAGAAGAATCACATTACTTCTCTCCCTGCGTTGTTATCGGAGGTGCACATAAGCGGTCACAACTCAACTTCAATTTATACAAATATCAATTAGTTTGATCTCTCATTTAATTAACCATTTATAACATATCGTTACAATTTTAATTAACCCATTAATTAATAATAAAAATTAATTGCATATTCAATATCCTCATTATGAATATGAGTTAGTAAGGAGAACGAACTATCAATCCATTGGGTCTAACTAATTATGACAAGCGTTGTACTCACATTACATTGGATTAAATAGAATTCAATGAGACAATAGAACTATCAATCCATTGAGACACACATTGAGTTCAAGTAATCCGATTCACTATAAATGTTTGATTTGTAGAGCAAATATCACTTACTCAAGTTACAAGTAGTTAACCTTACACAATGATACATTACAATTGCATTTTAATTACATTTCTTCTTCCAAGCCTTGTTATCGGAGGTACTACGACATATTTATCAATAATTTGAACATCTATATGTTTCATACAAACAATTATTTAACACATGTTATTTGAAGTGTAGGTATTTTTTGTTATCAATCATGCTCATTGACAAATTTCATGCTAGGACAAATAGAGACATGCAAGAACGCGAACAATGTAAAGGAACTGGATGTTCTCTTACATAACATATGTCAATGTGGTTAGTATGTATACTTTTATATTGTTGCGGGTTAAAATTGAACAAAATCATTGACAAACGGGCGAACACACATAGAGACTAGTGGGGTCTATAGCCCCCATTCAACTTCTTAAAATTGCAATTTTATCCTTATTTTGTATTCATTTTTCAGTTTAGCCCTCACAAAACTTCACTATAGCACCCATTCAACTTCTTAAAATATAATTATATTCTTACTCTCTTTGATTTTTTCAAATGTAACCCTTACTGCAAGGATATCGTGGATCCGCCCCTGTCGACAAAATCATCCTAAACACTTAAACATATAACTATGCATGTGGTAAATCTCCTCTCGTGAATGGTACACAAATTATAGCATATTTAGAAGAAAGTTAAAACAAAAATTTCGTTATTTATAATTAATTCTCGGTTGAGACTTCGCGAACTTCTTGCATACCGATTTAACAATTCGTTCTTTGGACATAATTCTTGTTTTGCCATACCTTTTGTGCTGGTCAACTCATAGGGCACTAATTCAGTCTTTTGCGTACTTTAATTAATATACCCTTCATCTGAAGCAAATTTTCTTCAATTTTATTCTAAGAGAAAAAAAAAATTCTCCATTATATATAATTATTTTCTTCATCCTAAATGATCTGGTAAATGGCAGCAAGTACTCTAATTGTTTAAGCATAGTATCAAGATGTACCCGTACGTTACGACAAGTACATATAACCACCCCATTGACTAAATGACTCCAATTCAAAATCCAACTAAGAGCATCTCGAACAACAAAACGTTCTTTGGACTAAATTTGTTTCTGTCTTAAATTTTACTCCTACACTTTTTGAGTTGTTGCTCCAACAGTAGGCCTAAATATAAGCCACCATCACTATTTTTATTACTACCTCCGTTTCTTCTCTATAGCACCGGTTTGACTTTTTGACTCGTATTTGGGTCACTTTGACCGGATGATTTGGATAGCAAAATGATGCGATTTTGTAATAATTTTTTCACCGTGTCATAGAGCAACGTTTACTCTACAATACCATGAAAAAATTATCAAAAAATTGCATCATTTTGCTATCCAAATCACCGGGTCAAAGTGACCTAGTGAATAGTGGTAAAAGTCAAACCGGTGTGATAGAGAAGAAACAGAGGTAGTAATTTTTAGTTGTCATCATCAAAAAATCCGTGGCTCCGGATTAAACTTGAATTTATTTATATTTTACACCATGAATAGTAGTATTTAGTTTTGTCTGGAAAATAGGCCTGGTGTAAATTTATGTCAGCTTCTACACCAGCTGTTGGAGCTAGTTTTTGGGCAAAATTGACCTAAATATAGTCCAAAGAACGCTTTTCTCCATCTGTTGAAGATGCTCTAAAGGAGTAATTAATGATCGACACTCAAATGAAACAGATACATGTCCTCAACAAAACTTAAATAAAATACCACTTACGATGCAATACTGGAATATGCTCAGTAAACTTTTATGAATTGTACTTTTTAATTCACCGCAATAGCTCACCAGACATGTTTTAGGCAGTTATGATATACTGCCTGTCCCACCAAATATGTCAACATTTCCTTATTTGGGCGTCCCCCAGATAGGTTAAACTTTTTTACTTAGAAATACCATCTTGCCCTCTTTAAATATGTGACTCACCTTTTACTAACCAGTTTTCCACAGCAGGGCTGTAAACGAACCGAATCGAACCGAATATTGCTTGTTTGAGTTTGGCTCGTTTAACTTGGCTACTAAACGAGTCAAACACGAACTCGAGTCGAACAAAAAAACCTTGTTTGAGTTCGGCTCGTTTAGGGCTCGAGTTGTTCGTTGTTCGGCTCGTGGCTCGTTTGACTAGCTCGAATTCGGTTCGACGAACTTTCTTTCTCTCGGATATGTATGCAAATATACAATTCCTGAATTAAAATATCACGTGTTATTAATTTGGATAAAATTCTTAAAAGAATCAAATAACATAAAATGTATTGGTTTAGAGATATGCTTTATTTGTACTAATGATAGACTCAAAGCTCCCAATTGTATTATTATATATTAAATATTTATGGCATCATAAAATTACCTTTTAGAATCCTAACTAAGAGGTCAAACTCCTATTAAATTGATATTATATACTAATTTCGCCATATTTAAGAAATTACACATAAAGAAGACAAAAATAACTTAATTGGTTCTAACTATATATACATATATACTACTACAGCCTGTTCGGAACACTAACGAACGAGCTCCTTGTTCGGCTCGTGTTCGGCTCGTTTAACAAACGAACACATTTTCATGTTTGATTTTGTTTGATTAATAAGTCGAATCAAACACGAACGAGTTTTTACCGAATCGAACAAGAGTTGTTCACGAACGGCTTGGTTCATTTACAGCCCTATTCCACATTAAGGCCGACTTCAATAGTCGCCGTGGGCGAGCCTGGGATGTGGATTACCGAATCCAACGAGGGAGGGGAGGTAGTTGAGGAGCCCGTTACTCAGGCGAAACAGGGGCGGTCGCGGGTTTGGCAAGCACACCCTTACCCCGCCGTTGGAGTCGGTGTTTTGTGTGTGTGGGGGGGGGGGGAGGATTCCTCAATTTACGATTTTGTTGGTTGCTATTTTATCTTTTCGGTTGTTGTATTGTTTGAATGGGATGAATTGCATAAATTATAGGAGAAATTATAGGAAAAGATGGTGAAAAGGTTGGAGAAAATATACGATGAAGTTCACCGCCAGCGATTTTTTTTGTTTAATCTTTTTTTATTATGTTCAATTTATAAGATTTGTTAAATACTTAAATTAGTAATAATCTTTTAGATGATTATATTTTTTTTTACATTCAACTTGATCAACTTTCACTTGATAAGATCGTGTATTTGCGGTAAAAAAAAGATCGTTGTATTTGTTTACTTTTTTTTGGGTTGGTTGATAAAAATTGTAGCTTTTTAAAAAACATTAGATTTGTAGTTTTAGTAATCATTTTTACTAATTTATCTAAAAAAGATCATTAATAGTTTATTCTCCTGTAATTATCATTAATAGTTTATTAAATCTTGATTTATTTACATCTTAAAAAAAATTCCTTAAAAAAGCATTCCCGATTAACTTATAAATTCTCTTTTACATAATATGTATATCCACAGATGATCTCGATGATTAAGTAAATAAATAAAAATTAATTACATAAATTATTAAATATCAAGAGGTTCTAATTTAATTAGACATTATATATATATATATAACTTAATGTAAATAATTAAAGAAGTGTAGAAAATATAAAAATGATAATTTTAATTGAAATAGTTGAATAAAATAATTAATGATAATGGGGGGGGGGGGGGGGAGACCTCCCCTGTTGGAGGGTAAATGTCAGTCTTGTTAATATTAAAAAGTCAAACAATGGGGTCAGGGGTTGGGGGAGTCTAAGTGGGGGTATTTGAGACTTTTCAGAGCTTTTAATAAATCAACTCCCTTCTTTTGTCACCTAACTGGTGGGAAGGAGGGAGTATGCACTAAAAAAATGGATATTGGGCAATTAGGAGTTTCACCAAGAGCAAGTAGGGGTGTGAATTCAGATTAGGTCGTTCCCGTCAAGTGTGTGAGAGAGAGTTTGCGACTAAGGCTTAGGGTTGGATCGTTAATACACCATAGGTTGTAATGGTCCGGTATGAGGAAGAATTTACATTAATTATTGACAGTGATTCTCATTCTATATATTTGAGAGAACACACGTGGGGGGAATGTCAAATTCAAGACTTAATACAGTGGTAAATTTTGTCAATCATTGTATTTCATGAGATAGATAAAATTATGAAAATATTCAATAAGTCCACTACGGCTTAAATTTGTACACAAGTGTGTAATGCATAGTTGTGAATTCTATCCTGATCGCCGTTCCGTTTTGGTCTTGTGGATCGGAACGATCCGGCATCCGGACGGAACGTCGATCCGAATTTATCGCACTTTTCATTATATTACGTATAATTATATATACAGTGTACCTAAGATACAATACACTAGATGACACATACAATTTCAGAAACTTCACACTACGGATTTGTTTCAAGTATTTTCACTATACAATTTTGTTTGCATTTTCATTATACAATTTTGTTGGCAATTTACCAAACGGAGGTGATTTTTTAGTTTTTAACATCCCTCACCACTCACCAGTCACCAGTCTATAATATATAAGGGAAAAGTTAAAAAGGAAAAAAAGATAAAAGAAAAAGAAAGTTGAAAGAGATTGAAAAAAAATGGGGACCAATCCTCTACCAAGAAAAGAAACTAAAATATATCAAATAAATTCACTTCTGCCTCTCTCCTATTTCCACCAGATTACCCCTCTCTTCCAATCCATCGCAACCCAGTTCCAAGCACCACTCCTCCACTCGGACTCAACGACACCAATTGGCTCGGCGAGCCAAGGCAGCATCGACCAACAACGGCCATTTTTTTTTTGAGATAAACAACGGCCATTTTTTTTTTTTTGAAATGAAACAACGGCCATTAATCACACTGTAATGTAATTAAAATGTGATATGTAAGTAATATGTGTAAGAAAATGAAAATAGAAGGTCACCAAAAAAAAAGTTGTGTAGGAAAATGAAAATAGAAAGTTAAAATTGTAACTGGAGCAAAATCATAGGCGAGACGTGTCGAGTGACCTCCATTGCTTCCACACTTGGCTTTCGAATCCAATACCCCATTATAAATTGTCTCTCCATCGATAGCGTCTGCGTTTACTCCTCGTCACCGATTCCGTTTCTAGGGTTTTCCGAGAAGATGATCAGGAAAGCAAAGCACGCTGGTTCATGGTACACCGACAACTGTAAGTCCTCTCTCAACCCTCTCAATTTCCACATCATTCTACTCGATTTCGAGCTACTTGATTAATCGGTTCAATTCACTGCATAGATTATGAATTTAGCACCTTCGCTGTTGATTCGCTTGTCAAATTACTTCCGATGATGATCTAGTGTCTTCCAAAGACTGATTTCATCGTTTGTTAACTGAGTATTTAGGCCATGGAAGTGAAAACGGTGAAGTGTGGCATTTCTAGCATTTGAGCTGATTCAACTGTCATATTTGCATTCTGTGATGTGTCTATACTTGGAAACACTGCAAAAATAAAAAATAAAAAAATAAACATGTAATGCATGGATTTTGTGTAAAATGTGAAAATTCGGATGTGTTTGGTTTTGATTAATTTGATGAATTTTGATGCTGAACTCCTCTCAGTCTCAGTAAGAACAAATGTGAAGTCTAGTGTAGTTACGACTTGTAGTCGCGTTGTTTAACTTATTGTGGAGATAGGCGGTGTTGCCTGCGGTGAAGGGGATTTTGTGATGTTCTTTGTAATGAGCATGACAGTCACAGCGCTTGTAATGTTACCCTCTGTCTTGTTTGACTGTGAAATTTAGGGGTGAAAGGAGAAGGGTCTAGGATGAAAGCACTATCCGTTATGGAGATAAACTTGGAAAGAGAACTTAGTTGGTTAGTGATGAGCTTTGATACAATGACAGTCCGAGTAGGAGCTATAACTGCGCTGAGTTCTTCAGAGTTTAGAGCAGTAGTCGGGCCAGGGCCATCTATGCGAACTTGCTTGTGGCCAGGGCTATACGCATACATTGCTTTAAGTTGATGATTTAACGACCAAGGGGCTTAATAGCATGAAAGCCTGAGCCCCATACTTACAGCCGACAGATACGGTGAAAGAGGAAAATGATAAGTTCCTGTTGATATTTTTACTCATTGTATCATGCTAGCTCAAATTCTGAAGGGTATTAATAAAATCTGTGTCCAACTCCTACATACTACTACTATCTTTTGATGTATTCGTGTTCCCTTATTGGCGACATTCACTTGTCAATTGTGGTGCATACGAAGGCCCTAAGTAAGGAAACTTCACCATTTACCTGTACATTCTGAATGAATCCATCTTAATCTTATGTGTTTTTTTTTTTTTTTTTTTTTTTTTTTTTTTTTTTTTTTCACATTATGTGCTATGACATGCCGGCGGACAAACTTGCTGGGATAAGGATAGAAAGCATCTCCGTAATTCTAAAGATGTTAGGGGGTGCGAGGCCGCTGATACGATTGTTCAGCATGTTGTTGGTTTATTCATGCATGCACATTCTGCACCGAGTTGTGTATATTTTCATATTTTTCTGTATTTTCGAGTTTTACTGAGATTGTGGCGTCCATTTTCATGGAGATGTGACATGGATTTATGTTGGTGTTTAACTACCGCTGCTATATGAAGGGTGACTGGGAGAACATGGCTAAAGTTGATAAATAGTACTGGTGTCTACTATCTGAGTATATTTAACTCTATCACATAACAAAACAGTTTGGCCATGTGCACATAAAAAGTTAAAAACAAACAAAATGCATTTATCCCTGTAACCACCCAAACTAACCTTCTTCCGGAGTCGAGATCATAGAGGTGCTCTCTCTTATGGGCAATTTGTAAGTCACTACACATGTTATACTCAAATGTAAGACATATCTGGTCTACATATCATCTACATCACATCTCTTCCATAAATACAAATTTTGTCATCTATCTCCATTTTCGTGCACTGACCTCTCATATCTTTTGTCCTGTTACATCTTGACTATATATTGCATGTACCTGACCCTGCATTTTTATGTATTGTTGATCTCACTAATAATCGTCTCCTTCATTAGCCAAAGAATCGCATGTATTTTCTAATAGATTCTAGAGTCATATATATTTTTTCGTTTTTCAGCAAAGAAATTAGCTGAAGAGCTTGATGGATGGATCAAAGCATCTGGCTTCGTAGGTTCTTCTGATGTACGAGGGGTGATTGCACCGTAAGTTTCCATTGACTATTGACTCATGGATTTAAACTTCATACCTTCATCAGTGGACCTGATGTACTTAGCAAATTATATGGCCCGTGTGCTCATTAGTCATGCAGGTTACTCATATTCAGGTCGTGCAGCAGCCTATGCATTTGCAAACATTGACCCAACAAGCATGTGAGTTATCTGTTGCTTTTGTCCTCTTGTTTAACCCGTTAAACTGTTTAGCATGATAGATATGCCGTGGCTCAGAAAGTTCTGGGTTTTGAAATCCAGTCTCTTCAGTTCTAATATATGAAAATTTGACTCTTTTCAGTACCCGGGTGTTTCTTCTTGGTCCATCTCACCACTATTACACTCCTAAATGTGCTCTGTCAAGAGCCACAGTTTACGAAACACCGGTTGGTGATCTGCCTATTGATCTGGAAGGTATTCTGTCTTAGTGAAACGATTAATGATTTTTTATTCTTCTGATTGGAATTGGGTATCTCTAGTCCTGCGTTTCCTACTTGTCATTTAAGCATATATGCTGCATTTCAGTGGCCTATTATGAATCTATTGATATCTGGAAGGTTTATTAAATGCAGAAAAGTTAATTATTTTTAAATTTCCTAGAATAGGCACTTTTATATGGAGTCTTTTGCTATAACAGATTCTTGGTGGAAAATGGGAATTTTGGAAGCTACCCCTAAATTTTTACTGACCTGAGCTTTTTTGACCCGAGATCGTGGAACATTGTGCCATTTTGAGATCTCCCTTGTAAGTTGTAACCCTCGTATCCTATTGCAACTATGGAATACCAGGGTAATGTAAATATATTTTTCTGATGAACAGTTTTCGTCTAGGCCGCTTGATACCGAGGGTAGAATGGCAATAGAGAAAGATGAAAAGACAATATGAGCAGATACATAGAAACGATAGTTGAGTTAGTATGATGTGATTCTGGAAATGCTTGTTGACTCGATTCAAATAGTTAAGTTGACGGGGTTGCACGTTTTTCCTTTTTATACCGATCGAGTAAGGCAATGGATTCAATTAGCCAGAAACAAGTGGAGTTATCATAATTTGAAGTTGCCACTCATGAAAGTCTTTGGGAATTGAAGTTTGCAAACTCAGTTTTCATTGATCTCTTGTTCCACTACGTGTCTGAACAATGAAAGTGGGCAGCCGGCTTGTGCAAGGCCTCATATACCTCAAAGATCTGTGTTGTTGAAACCACGGACACATTGTATAGTCCGGTTGCAAAGAGTTTAGGAATTTATGTGACTACACCAATCCTCTCAATGTTTCCAGTATGTTTTGGCTAATAGCAGTATGAAAGATGATCTCATTGAAATTAAGAAGTAGCTGACTGAAAGACATGATTGAGATTTGAGAGTTTTGACAAGGCAACTAGATATTTGCGCAGTGGAAAATGACTTACACCCACACCTGGACTCAGGGCAGACTACTAATTCAGGCATGTTGTTGAATTGGCTGGGTAATCGTAATCCATACTGAAAATGACTGGGACTATAAGTGAGTGACCTGCTATGATACATCTGTACCTGTATCATAAGTTTTGAGCGAGTTTCTGTCATTTGACGTTTTGTTAATGAGCACACGAGAAAACTGTGTTTATTTCCCTAAGTGGTTGGTATGCTCATGGATTCCTTTCCCTATTATCTGGTTGAGTTTCATAGCCAAGAGCATGGGTGGGCTTAGGTTTTGTTTGGGATTAGTAGCTTATTCTAACTTCATCTGCATGCCAAGTTGTCAATGCACGAGTCCAAGGAACTTTTCTTGCATATTTTAGGTTTCATGTGACAGGGCTCGACAGGTGTCACTTTCTCAATAGTTGACTGGTTACTTACTTATCCAATCCTTATTCTTTGCTTATGCACGTTTTACCTTCTACTGAAATAAAACAGCTCGTTCTCAACTCGGCGATTGATTCAAACATCTCCCTTCTCTATCTCATCTTGTATCTATTTTCCTTTGGTATATTCACTTTGCTTTACGTTAACTAAATCAGGGTTTTCTTTTGATCAGTCATCGAAGAGCTCAAGGCAACCGGAAGATTTGAGATGATGGATCTTCGTGTTGATGAGGCTGAACATAGCATGGAAATGCACTTGCCATATCTTGCTAAAGTATTTGAAGGGTAGGTTTCATTACATATTAAATCCATCTTTCTTGTACATGTTGGTTCTAATATTTCTAATAAAACCAATACAGGTACCCTGTAAAAATCGTACCCATCTTGGTTGGTTCTGTTAGTGCTGAAAACGAGGCCATGTATGGAAGATTGCTGGCCAAGTATGTCGATGACCCGAATAACTTCTTTTCTGTGTCATCAGATTTTTGTCATTGGGGATCTAGGTACGTTTGTCAAATCCAGTCTTCTCTTTGCTGGTTTAAATATTTTGTTTACAGTACTGAAATAAGGATTTGTCGTCATCTTCCAAAGTTTATTTAGTTTACCTTCATGCATTCACGTTCATGGTCATTTCATAGATTTATTACTCTCTTTGCCGAGATGATAGTAACCAAGTCATTTCTGTTCCACTCCTGATAGTTCGTGATTTGTCATGGTACTATGATAGTACAATCTACTAAGTTACCATGTCTTTATCAGTTCTAAACTTGCTCATCTGTTGTCTTCTGGTGCTAGGTTCAACTACACGTACTATGACAAAAGACACGGAGCTATCCATGAATCAATCGAGGCCTTGGATCGCATGGGGATGGATATAATAGAAACTGGAGATCCAGATGCGTTTAAAAAATACCTATCTGAGTATGAGAACACCATTTGTGGACGTCATCCGATCAGTGTTTTCCTCCACGTAAGTTCTTTATACGAAGTTGGTTTTATCAATCCCTGATCATTCATCTTTACAGGGAGATACATCATCTCTAAGATAAAGAAGGACCAAACCCAAAGAAGCTAGATAAAGGAAAGAAACACTGGGCCCCTAAGCGTTCTCCTGGGTACTAGCATGTACAGTAGCGTCATCTTGCATAGACTGTCTCATCATATCCTTATCAGGACAACCACCCTCACACAAATCCCTTAAGTTTGCCAAGCCGATCCACCCAGTTTGTTGCCTTTTTCTTCAGATGTATTATATTTGGATCTCTCTTCATGAAAGAAATTCCGGCAATCTGCCACTAATATATCAATGATGCGTTGTTACACCCTTCCTCACAACCGTAAAGGTATTTGTCAAATCAGCTTCAATGGACATTTTGAGTCCCACACTTTTTTTTGAGGGAAAACTTCGAATTTATTAAGACTGGGTAGTCAGTCCCAAGAAATCAGAACTGAGTGCATCGTTAGCCCAATTATTGCCTCCGGTAATAGGAGAGAACCCAGCTATTAAGTTCAGATCTCATCCAGAGTCTGAACTGAAGTTACTAAATGCTCTACAGCTAGGCCAGGTTTGCATCAGCCGTCAAGTACCTGCATTTAGTTTAATCTACACTTAGGCATAGACACACAAGCTACTTGCTGGACGAGGCTTCTTTAGTGTTCTGAGCTTATATACGACTAGCCCACTCACAATCGTGATAGAATGCATAGCATTACAGAACCTCCTCTGCACATATCTAACTTGAGCTCAATACTCACACAGTACTTAATTATTAAGGACCTCCTCCACTTAATCTAAATATCTCACTCCAATTATTGCCTCCTGTGTTTTGAGAACTATTAAATTCTCCTAATATTTCCCTCTGGAGGTGAAGTTATTAAGCGCTGCTCCAGTTAGGCCAGGTTTGCATCAACCGTCAAGTTCCTGCATTTAGTTTAATCAACACAAGGAGTAGACACATAAGCTTGCTAGACAAGGATTATTTAGTGCCCTAGCTTATATACGACTAGCCCACTCACAATTGTGATAGAATGCATAGTATTTCAGGACCTCCTCTTCACATATCCAAAAAATGCTAAATATTGAGCTCCATACTAGTGGAATTATAAATGCTAAATATTTACAACTATCCCCGAGCACCAGAGAGATGCTTGAGGTTTATGACATCCCAAATTTAGCAACGTGAGGCATTATTCCCAATTTTAGTTATTTGGGGCATTAAATCTACAAAACTCCTGTTGTCGCAACAGGTGTCTAGCTTGGCCTTATCCAACGTTATACTAAATTCCTCTGGCTAAGGATTTAGAACTGTATTCAATGCCTTTCACCTTAACCGTAACATATCTCTTGCTGATACACTATTAACATTTGTCCACGAAGATGCTTCCTAGTATGAACATCTGCCCGCTAAGATTGCTTCCTGTGATGATGGTCTGCGATCATTTCTCTTGCAGAAAACTGACGACTTTTTTGACGCTTGCTTTGTTTGTTGTACATCATGGGGCTGCTAATTTACTACCGTTGTTGTTGTTCTCATTGAACAGATGTTGAAGAACTGTTCGACAAAGATCAAGGTAAAATTCCTCCGGTATGAGCAGTCAAGTCGATGCAAGAGCAGAAGTGACAGCAGTGTTAGTTATGCGTCTGCAGCAGCCAGGGTTGATGGTTGAGGATGTAGTAAAACCTAGTGGAATCTGCATAGCAATTTAATCCTTGGGCTTACTATAGCTCCAATAAGATTTAACTTCTGTTAACCTTACTATAGCTGCTGTATCTTTGAAGTTTCTCTACTTGGAAACAGAAATCTCCCTTCTCTTCCTGAATATGAGAATCGTGTTTTTTGCTTTGTTGAACTTGCTTCAACCTGTGAGGCCTTGACCTGTTTCTGTATTTGCTCGTGTTGTACCTTTCTGATCAGTTCCCGAGTTATACTTCCTGGTTCGCTGTACAAATTTAACTAATTTTTACAAAAATGGTTACATTTTGAGTTGGCAATCAAATGGTTCACTCAAAAAAGAAAAATGGTTCACTCTGGGAACCAACTGAACTTTATGCTGGTTACTCAGATCATGGATGTTAGCGGATTGCATTGGTGTTGCCAAAATTTGAGCAATGTACCAATCAATCCAACTTGTGCATATGCATCAGTGTGACTGCATATACGACGTAAACTATGTCCTAGTTCGAGAGATAGATTATTAGTTATATTATTCAGTGAGTGGTTCAGATGACATGTATTTGTTTCTCACTTTCCTCACCTCAACTACACATTTAATAATCTATCCAAGAATCTATTTCTCACAAACTAGGCCTATACATACATGTAGGAGTATTACATTTGGACGATGGAAAATGTGTAAACCTGGAAACTTTTATTTTGAAAGTCAGTTGCTACTATCAATCACCACCCAATCCGAAAAAATTTTAACTCAGAAGAGTGGATTTGGGTAGAACCCAAATGAATGAATATACATTGAACAACACTAAGCAGTAAAAACAAATGACAGCTCAAGGCGTTCAGAGTTTTCAACAGAAGAAATTTGCAGGTTTAGGCAGGTTCTCGAACGCCAAACTAAGAAAAGGTCAGTTGACAATCTCTATTCCAGTCAAAGGAGTCCCTGCGTGGAGCTGAAGAGCAACATCACCAACGACCTGTTATTGCAGGCAGAATACAAGACGATCCGTTAGAGACTACAAAAAGGTAAAAAAGAAAAGTAAATGAAGAATCCTAGGAAATGATCCAGTTATCGTAAACAGTTTTCTAGGAAGTGATGCAGTTATCCACAACAAAGCATATTCATCAAAAAACATCACATATACTCCTACATTTGACTGCCTGAAAATAGGAACAGTTTTGCAAAAACTGCTAGTGCCTTTCACATTTTTGTAAATGAACTGCCCTTTGAAAGGGTCTTGGAAAGCATCGCATCGCGAGCCTTAAGGTTATCATAACAGTGTCTCCAGGAACTGTCTAATACTGTAGTTTAACTTCTGCGAAGCGACACTGTTTGAGAAGAGCTTTATACCTTTGCCATGTATCGGTAAGAATACTCAGTGACCCCTGCAACATGAGGTGTTATTAGGACATTTGGGAACTTGAGAATTGGATCGTCGGGATCAAATGGCTCTTTCCAAGCAACGTCTATGCCTAAACCTCCCAAATGACCGGATTTAAGGTGATGAAGAACACCTTCATAATCCAAGAGACCACCTCGAGATATATTCACCAGAAGGGCACCCTGAAATGCAAAATTAAACATCAAAGGGGCATTTTATGTGCCATAACCAAGTATATGATGCCTGATGTGAATTCTAAAATTTTAACATATGGCAGCTAGGGTGGTAGCACAAGCGGTAGAGCGTTGGAAGCCCCTGCATGAGGTCCCGGGGTCAAACTCGGTTGACGACAAAAAAACTATTTCTCAAAAAAAAAAAAGTAACATATGATTTGTGAAAAATAAATAAATTGTTAGAAGTCACAACAGCAGGAACAAACCTTTTTCATAGATGAAATGAATTTCTTGTTTACGATGCCAGCCTGAAAGAAGATACATAAAATATAACGAAGTGACAAATTTCACTCCAAGGAACACAAAATATAAGTAAGGGTTCTTACTGTTTCGCTGTTCATTGACAAGCAACAAATAACTATGTCAGCTTTCTTTGCAAAATCATGGATATCTTCATGGTTACCCTTCTCGTCGACCAAGTCAGCACAGTCGCCGTTCTCACAAGGGAATGCTGAATACATACCGATGATATAATATAGTAGTAAGAACTAAAACAACTTGTTCTTTTATGGGCCAACAAAAACATTGTAAGAATATTAGTCTTGAGGCAACGAAACCCATATATGAAAAAAAAAAAAGGTTGCAACTATTATACCCTCCTCCAGTACAGAATGAGAGTCCGAGATGAGGAGCTCAACACAGAAAGTAAAACTGACTTTTGCGACATTATTTAGTTATCTCCACTTACAGCATCTCCAACCGAGTAAAATTTGTTACTGAAAACATTGTAATGTTTAATACTGTTATGTATTTTTATTGCATATAGTGTGACATTTTTTATGTTTATGTAAGATATAGTTAGATATTATTTAATTGAACAGAAATAATAGTTAAACATTTTGACTAACTATACACTACTATTACTTATTATTAATTAAGTAATAATTTAAGACTATAAGTTGGATTTAATTGAAAGGGGGAAGTCACTGAGTTGGACAGAGTAATGTAATTGGGGGGGGGGGGGGGGGGAGTGAGAGTGACTGTTCGGTTGGAGATGGCCCAAGGAGGGTTTGGGACAATATCCACACTATAAATAACTGTGGTAATTGAGAATTTATAAATGCCATTAATGCATCTGCGTACCGTCACCCTTGTTTGAATTTTGTGCAGACCAGATCCATCTCCGTTTAGTAGCAATAATTTTAACACCAAAAGGGCGTAATCGCTTCGCTAACTGAATCCCAATGTTCCCAAATCCAAGAATGAAGACCTACACAAGGGAGAAAAAACACAAGGGAGAAAAAAATTATAAATTTGGTAGGACAATTTGCTCACTCGTCAACAATATGAATTCATTCCCCATGCCTGACTGTGCACATAAGAAAATTGGTTGCCATTTTAGCTTTCACAAAACTATCAATGTGATAGAAACTCCTAAAATAGATACACCTCCCATTAGAGGTTAATTTGACTAGAAAACGAATTAGCTGGACCTCTCTCCTGTATACCACCTCCACAAAGACCTCCATTGATATCACACCACTATTGACAACTCTCCCTGATCTAACCCTTGTATTAACTTCTCCAAGTTTCTGAATATTCGTTAATTTCATGAAGTCATATTTTAAATGCCGATTGAATGTTTCAAGTCGTGGTTCTAACACTTTCTCTTCTAACTTTATCCCTATACCCAGATAATTACGATTTCCTAATGTAAAAATCAGGGAATATATGATGACTCTTCATATGTCATACGAGCAAAATGACGCAAATGCTGTATCATCCCTCTTTCTATACAATTTCATATCTTCTATTTCTTTCCTTCTCATATCTAGTCAAGTTTCATCTCTTCTGTTTCTATACAATTTCATATCTTCTGTTTCTTTCCTTCTCATATTTAGTCAAGTTATTCTTAGACATAACACACAGGAAATGAAAAAAAATATATATATGTAAAAAGGACAAATGCAGACCCATGAAATGCTCTTAACCAACAATAATGGATTCGTAAGATATTTCATAGCTGATATCCAATGGAAGTAGAAGCTCACAGTTTTCCCTAGCAGAGTGTCACCAACCGGCTCTCCAAGCTTTTTTTCTTTCACGGCAGTTTGCATCTCATTCTGCGTTAGGAATATGGAAACCAATCAAACATCAGACTTAAAAATCATCCCAATATGTGTGAAAATTTAGTAATACATCCATAATACATACTCAAATCGTACCAATCCTAGTCCTGAAACTCAATATATAGTACATGTGTAGCATGAGAAGAGAAACACATTCAAATAAGGCTAGTCACAGAATGTGATCCGCGTCATATCTGACTAAGTGAAAAACCCGGTGAATGGAACAAGCACAAGCCCATTACATATGCAGTTTCACTAAATGATTTATCAGCTTGACATAACTAACAGAAAGCAGTGCCCCTCAGCTATTAATCTGTTCCCTTGCCTCCAATGACTGAAGTTCTACTTTCACTCCATATACTCTTTGATGAGAAGGTTTACAGCTAGCACTAGTTTTCATAAGTCAACTTTATCAAATTATATAGGAACAGTAAAACCTCTAAAAATTAACAATGTTGGGACCGGGATATTTTATAAATTTGGCGAGATATTATTATATCGACAAATTAATAATTTATTAATTTAAATTGACCTTTAAATTTTCAAATCCAATGTACTAGTTACAATTTATATTAGTTAGAGATGAAAAATAAATTACAAAAACAAGTTCCAAGGCACATTCTATGAATTTACATTTACAAATTGATTGCAAGTGGCAACAACTCTTCACAACTTTTTGTTGCAATACGAGAAGACAATGTCCCAACTCTTAAGTGCAATGAGGAGATCTAAAGATGAATTCAATATAGATTTGAATTTCAACAAAGAAACAAGTGACTATAGATTCATTTTTATAAGATAATCTTATAATTTGGAATCTTTTAGTAAATAATAATTTATAGTTTTGTCGGGACCAATATATGTACACTTGGGTTTCTATTATCTTATTATTTTATCGATTGGGGTCCAATTTTGTACTGGTCCCAAGCTGGGACTAGACAAATTATTAATTTTATCAAGGGTATTAATTTATCGAGGGTTTACTGTATGTTCTATTGACCATAGAAAACCTTGTTCTTCCAATGCACATACAATCCAACTTAGACTTATTCAAACAAAAAGGCTCATATTTCAAAGTTCTTAATATTTCGTAGGGAATTTGAGTCAGAGAAGCCTTTGAGAAAGTTTGAAATGCATTTACTGAGTCTAGTACAGAAAACAAATTTTTACGTTCACACTCTGATATCAACAAGGTTATTAGCAAAGTCAAGGGCAATGGCTAGACTAAATACACTGCACAGAAGTGAAAAAAAAAAAAAAAAAGCTAAAACCAAAACCAGACATGCAACATCAAGAAGAAACAACACCCAAGGCCCAGCTTTAAGCATGGCTGTATGGGGAGCAACCTGGCACATTTATGCCCGAAGGAAACTTTAGAACAGCAGATTCTCAACTGTCATACTTCCTAACTAACAATTATTCTGAACAATCTCATTTTTTTTTTATTGGCAATTATCTAGTCAGTCAAGTAAGGCCGTTCGGTTAAACAGAGAACCAATTAAACTCAGCAAGTCACGTCCAGAATACTTTTGTGAGGCTGGAAGCTATGACGGGACTCGCACCAAAAATATAGGCGATTTTGGATAGTTCACATAAGAATTATACCCCTAAGCTATTTTGACTTTATACCAACATTGCACTGTGAATCAACCCGGAAGATTTACGAATTCTGAAAAAATAGGTGCAGTTACAATATCCAAAGCAGCCCAATATTCTAAATGGTCATAAGGGACTATTCGTAGATATCTGATTTGCGCCACTGCTAGTAGCAGAAATTCGAGTGAACTTTAAAGAAGGTTTTTTTTTAAATCAAAGAGAATCTACCATAAGTACTTTGCTACACGTGTTCCTTCATTTCATAGCTAGACTAGCATATTGGTTATGGAAAATTATAACGGGTGGGACATGTGTCTGACTCTCCATCCTGATTACACTTTGCATCCTCTACTTACAATCACCTCTTTAGGCACAAAATATCTTTTCCATTTCATTCAGCAAAATGTGTCAGATTTCATCTGGATAGAGTATCAGCATATTCCGAGAATGTAGCAAGAAAAGAAATAGTGCTGTCTACATCTGTGTAAAGATTTTAATAATGTCACCATTGAAGTGTTCAAATTCTTAAGAATTTACTAGAGTTAACATAAGAGAGGAAATGTATACTGATTCTAGATTATGGTATCAGGTTCAACCAACTTGCTTACGAAGAAGGCCCAGGCTGAGATAAATGGCCATTTCAGCACAAGAAGCTGCATTCCCGGTTGCACCACTGGGAATCCGAGCAACTTTGATCCCTTGTTTTGTAGCAGCTTCAATGTCAATACCTTCAGAAAACACAAGGATCAATAAAGATCTTGAATTTCTTGGGAGTGGTTGAGGACGTTGGATTAATTGGAATCAATTTCAACATCACGGTATGAGTAATCAAGATAAAACAAACAACCTTCAATCCCAACGCCGTATTGCATCATCAGCTTCATCCTCTTCGCATGAGAAATAACATCTGCATTTATACGCATACTTTTTACGACGCAGATATCATAGTTTCCAATGACGACTGGCACATCTTCAAACGGAACATCGTCAACCTAAAATTGAAAGAAAGAACTTATGAAGATATGCTAGTATAAGGTAATAATAACTTCACATGTTGTCCTTGTTGCTACTAGAAAAATCATAAACTTCGTTCTGAAAGCATACACGGTGAGGTTATTCAGACAATAACATATCATCTTAATTCAGATCCCAAGAAAGAACATCTGCTCCTATCTAGAGGAACTTAAGGACACCGTTCACTGTCCCCTCAAATAGTCACTGCCTAAAGTCCAAAGAGTCTGTTCGCACAAACCATTTATGGGGATCAAATTTTACTCCAGAATACATTAGATAAGGAAAAAATAAAAAGCAATAGTGCAGGTTTGATGTTAGAATATATCCTCTTCCAACCATTTATAAATCCTTAACTCACTTCCGCTTAATTTATCAAAACACTATAACTTCAGAAAACACATCATTTGGTCAAGCATTAACCCATGAAGCATTATCGTATCTATGAATTGGCTTCTTGTTCCTAAAGACAATCTGCAGATGCAAAATCATCAAAAAGAGATTCAAGTGATATAAACGGAACGAGTGCAGATGGTATTTGGAAAGATTGTTTTAAATGGCTATATCGTACTTTAAGGAGTTTCAAATTTCTTCACCACCCTGGAGATGGAAGTATGTAAGTCTTCAGTAAAGAGGACAAGAAGCCAATTCCGTGACACATAAACCATAAAACCAGTGCAAGAACATAGATAAGAGTGAAATAGACAACAAAGATGGAAAAACACAGCATATTCTTAAGGCAAGAGGAGCCAATGATGAAAGTTACTCACCTTAATAAATGGATGGTTTTCTAAATATTCTCTTGTGTAATTATGAGATGCAGGAAAATGAGGACCACAAAAGATAATGCGAGTGATGCTCTGTTTGATGTCCCCAACTATTTCCTCAACTTTTCCTGACATTCCTGCACTGGAGAAACTCAGCATTTCAGTCAAGAGAGATGATATTTCTGACAGAATAATGTGCGAGTAGCTCTATGGAACTAGAAGATAAGCATTACCATCTATCTACATGAACTCACGAATGATATAATGTGGCCAGCTGACCAAGCAGACAAACAACAAATCAGCACCAGTTCGACACAAGAAGATAAGAAACACAAGTAAAATGTGAAACATAGCAAAAATTAATCTACTCTGTGGCAACGCGAAGGAAAGGTCTAGTTCGCTCCTAGGTTCCTTATAAAGGTAGGTGCGCGTCTAAGTGTACGCCAAATGTCTAATGAGTCTGCAATTTCGTTGGTTGTCAAATTCTCATCAGCAGAACGGATTATGCAACTGTTAATACAAGTTTCTGAATAATCAAGTTAAATAAATAAAATTTTGGATTTGGCGTGTGAGTGAGTTCACCATTTTCCGATTCAAGCTATTGGATATTTGAGTACACTAGATTTATAGGTTCCCTGATTGGTAAGCCTAAAAGAAAACATGGGAAATAACAAATTCAAGATTAGCAGAGTGGATCGTTCATAAATATCAATTAGCTGTACAAATCCGTATTGAAATATCTTTTTCAGAGAATGTTTAAAATCTTCTGAACACAACAAGGAATACTGTTTACCCAGGGAAGGCAGCCGCCATTGAAGCTTGTTACTTGTTTCTGAGCTGACTTCGTTCTTCTTTAATTTGCTTTCTGTATTCGTATGGAATTTCTACTGAACTTTCCTCTCAGATCTTTTTCCTCTATTTCTCTCTGCAGAATTTCCCTCTCTTCTCTCTGCCAAAATCCCCCAAGAATTTTTCTCTGTCCTCTCCAGAACTCCTCCCTGGAAATTTAAGAAAGGCCTCTTATTTGTAAAGGCTGATCCCACCAGAGTCCCCTATCTAATTTGATTTCAAATGTGATTTGGTAGATCACTGCAGATGTGATATGATATTTTTCTCTGATCAACAACCAAATCTTGACCAGAAATTCTCTCTTTTCTATTTCTGTTCCTCTCAAGAATTCCTCCTTGGAAAATTGATAAAGGCCTCTTATTTATAGAGTCTGATACGATTTCATGTCGATTTGATTTATATTTGATTTATCATCAGAAATAAGTCATATTTTTCTTGCTTTCATTTCATTTAAATGTAAGACCCTTTTTCACATTGGGGGGGGGGGGGGGGGTTTAAAAGTGAACTTATTATGTATTTAAAGAGACGGAAATTATGTGCCAACAGCAACGAAGTCTGTATGGCCTTCAAGGAGATTCAAAGGCCAGAGTAAGGTTTTGAATACAGTCAATCCACTAAAGAGCACGTTTTAAGAATTGTTTACCTGATATTTCTGAAGTCACGACTTATTTTCATCACCATAATTAAGTAACAGTCATCTTTGAGGTCTCTCGGTAAATCAACAAAATTAATTATGCACATGCAGGGAATGATAGCAATGAGAAGCCAACACATTTCTCCCCGCAGCAGTAATCTTAACTACTAAGCATCTAGGGTTGTGTCGCCAATGATATATTCGATAGCATTGCAATCCTATTGAGAAGCTCATTTATTCTTTGACTTATTACAAAAACTGAAATATGTTACAGAGTAGTCAGAGCTACTAATGGTTCCCAACCCAACTATATTACAAACAAAACAATTCGAGACTCGTCTTAAGAGCTACAGATAAGCTAGCACCCCGGACAGCTAAGACAACTCAGGGACTGAACCGTCACCACCTCCGTAACTTGTACCTGTAAAATGTTAGGGGTGAGCTTACTGCAAGCTCAGTAGAGAACATCAATGCAATAGTCCAAGCACATATTGTTTCATGGTACACGTATCACATTAGCATGCTATCACAGTTCAATATAATCATGTTATTGTCATGCATATGCCAATTTTATCGTTTCATTATCCATGATACCAGTTGTGACGACCCGTCACACTTTTAACGGTTACGACCCATCACAATTCTGGTTTAATATCAACCTGTCACACTTCAGACGTCCAAAATTCCACCAGCAGGACACACAGTCCTCTTAAACAACATTTTAAATAAAATATCTGAAAAACTGGCATGCGACTGATATCAATTATTTTTTTTTTAATATCTCGTCAAACTAATTAACTACAACAAGTCACTAACATAGCTCAAACATGCTATTTCAACAAAAAATACATTTATTAGCTACAACACTGCGATTTATTCGTGTTCCAACTCAACCTGTAAAACAGATGGGCGAGCCAAACAACCCACCAAGTACCGCATAATCACTGGCGTAAAAATCTATAAGCCAATTAAACTACATCGGCTATACACACAATCGTATATTACCAATCACACCATCAACCAATCACCAGGAAAAAATTGATGTTCATACTTCAGCTGTTTATTCCCTTAGCTACACTCCATGAAAATTTTCCACAGCCTAAATATTTACGAAGTCCTCTAAAATATATCACCTTATCTAAAGTAGACGACCCCAATCCAAAGAGCTATGTGCAATTGAAGCAGACTACAGGAATAGGAAGATACCGTCCCACTCACATCAAAACTAAAGCGGTTATCCCACCAAATTTGCTGAGCTCCAATCCTCAATTTTCTAAAGGGAATGCAGGATTGACTGAATCAGTAATCTGTTTCGATGCTATCATTATTCTATCAGCACTTACATGAACTAGAATACTTGGCAAACCCATTGTGTGTGCAAACACAATTTTTTCCATAATCTAACAGTATCGAATAGAGTTTTTAGGAAATGATAAATGTTAGGGGATAGTGGGTGAAAGCTAATGGGTTAGTGGGTAGTTATCAAGTGATGTTTTTTTTGTGATTTTTAATTTTACCCCCACCATAACTTTTTTCCTCTTTAGTGAGAAGGGCATTCATGTCTAGTGAAAATGGCTTCACCAAAATGCTTATTCCCTTTATATATTAGTATAGATTTACATGAATACAGTGCCTAACTGGCATATGATATAGACATAACTTTGTTCTTATCCGCAAAAAGAGCAATGATATATTTCTAGTAAGATCTTCGAAAGCAGAATATAAATACTGTTGCGGAAAAGAGCTACACGGCTTCACATTTCTCTGCTCAAGACGGTGAGTGAGGTACAAAGAGAAGGGAAGTATTTATAAGAAGTCCGACCTTTTAAATGTTAGGAGCTTCTTGAAATGTGCCGTTGCCGCAGAGCTTGCTTTGCTAAACACACAGCGAGACATCACTTCAATCTGCATGGTAATTATATTTAGTTTCGCCACAATTTTAATCGCCCAATCAAAGAAGTGATGACTGATAACATGAATGTCATAGTTCACTGCTATCTAGGTGAAGTCCGTGAGAATAGTCAAGGATATTATTGTTTACAGGATAAGCATATGACAGCATTAAGGCTATATTCTGAACAGAGAACTTGACTAATTGGTCCTAAGGCTATACGAACCTATTAGTCAAGTACTAGAAGAAAGCTTGCATCATGTATGTTATAAGCAGTTCCAATGACTAGGGTAGTGCAACTCCAGCTATGGAAATGTTAGACTTAACCTGGCTCTTGCAAGACCAACAAAACGCGATCGTCATACCACTAAAGATACTCGGGCAACAATTATTTTAGAGGAAAAAATAAGTTGTCCCAGAGACGTAACGGGAAATGATGGCATACTAGGAATGATGTCAAAGGAAGAAAGGAGAACTTTTGCCTCAATTTTAACTTCATGTTTGAGTGAAGGTGAAATAATGAGTAAGCACAATCAAGAATCAAATATCAAACTTTACAAAAATTTAATAAAACGGTTGCAGTAACAATGAAATATTGGTATCTAAGACCATTTCAATCTGTGACCATTAGGTGAAATGGAGTGTTGCCGAAGGCCCAAGAGAACAAGACCCCTTTGTACAAATGTACATGTGTATCGATCTCAGTATTTTACAGGCTACGCACATGGGTAATTGGGTATCATTCTCAGAATTTTAAAGCCATGTTTATTCAACTCTCCAATAGAATTTGTGAAGGCTACTTAACTTAGTCTGCTCAAAGTTTCTGAGAGAGGATCACATATGTTTCTGAGGATCACCATTGCAAGTTTAAGTAGCATATTGTGATCACTCTATATTTGTTTTGAAAAAAAAAATGATATTACTGTAAATTCAAGTACTTGTTTTTGCGTCTCAATTACTTCTATTCCTTCAACAAAACCTCAGATCCCAAGTTCCACAAGCAGAGTACCGAGTAAAAATTCACATCAATGAGTAATGAAAGATTTGCAGAATACCCTCATCCCGCATCAGAGTGTTATCAAATAGCTTCACCAATATCATCAACACTGATACTCATTCTAGAGTAAATTGGCAGAAAATATTGGAAAACCTTATGCAACTGGCCAACTAGTTAGCACATAAAACAACACAGACTGAATCAAATCCAAGAAACCCATGTATATTCTCATGAAAAACTATAGATTACCCACTATTCAAATTCGCCAACCCATTACATTTTGTTGATAAAATTGAGATCTTGCACCCAGAAATTGTTGCTTCATTCCAAGAACTGTAAGTTACTCCACAAGGAACCAAGCCAATCTAAAATTCCGAAAAAATACAAGACTGAATCGAAAGCAACCCATTTCATTATCAAGAAAACTACGTATTACCCATCAATCAAAACAAAGAAATGGATTTCTCTAGTTTATGTCGAAAATGCTGAGGAAACAAATCAAAGAAATGGGTTCAAGGACATGATGCTACTCACCTAGCTAAGAAATACAAGTTCGCCGGAAGAGACTTTGGTCCGAAAACAGGATTGCCAGGCAGGATTCGTTGCTCGATTACCAAAATCTTGATTTGATTTGATTTGATTTGCTCAGGTTTACTGGTGTTTGAAGATTCTGATGATGAAGAAACAGAACGGCGGCCCATCGGTAACTTCTTGGCTTAATTGCATTTTTACCCCGCTGTGGTTAGGGGTATGTTCCGAAATAACCCCACTAGTCTCGACTCTCAAATGATGTAATTTGGGGCAAAGTTGCACTCATGGTACTTAATTTTTGACATTTAATACAGTTTCATACCCATATTTTCAATTTCAACATTGACAATAGACAATACTTTTTTTGAACCTACCATCGTGGTAGGTCAGCATAACCCATCGTATTATTAACTGAACAGTCGGGCTCCCAACCCGCTAAAAGCATGAATGGGGGGGGGGGGGGGACATCAAGCCTGACCCACTATAGTTGGTAAGCTCAAAACAGGGGAACAAAAGGTTAAAGAGTAATCTCATGTAGGACGATAACACATACCACTCCTTCCCTGCTCTTTCTTCCCACGTTGACTTTTTTGACTCGTATCTGGGTGACTTTGACTGGTAATTTGGATAACAAAACAATGCCATTTTTGGATAATTTTCCCCCTGTTATAGAACAACTTTTACACTATAACACCATGAAAAGATAATCAAAGTATTGCGTCATTTTGCTATCCAAATCACTGGGTTAAAAGTAACCCAGTGAATAGTAAAAGTCAAATTAGGAAGAAAGAGCAGGGACAGAGTGATAAGATATAGAACATCTTGCCTGCAAAGATTTATAATCTCCAAAGGTCTGAAAGGATTGACAAATGTGACCATAGGCATCCAGAGCATCTGCAACCATGTTACGTTGCCTATGTGTGTGTTGAGATTAGCGACGAGGAGATCGAAGAGAGAGTGTCTGAGTACACTTGCAGCCTGATTGGAAAGCTCATCTCCCAAAAGCAAACTAATCTTACCGTCCTGAGGCGGACATTAACGGAAGTTTGGGGTAAGCCGGCTAACTTCCAGGTAGAGCATTATGAGTTCCTTTTTGGGAAGGAGCAGGATATGGAGAAAGTGATGAAGGGGAGGTCTTGGCTTTGTTTTTCAAAGAATTCTTATTAACACATGGAGTCCAGACCTTGACATTTTTTATGAGAATTTCAAGCCATCTCAGTTTTGGATCCATGTCTGGAATTTACATAACATCTATCCGACGGAGCGAGTGTTGAAAAAGGCTGGGTTGAAATTTTGAGCACTTTTCGAAACAAGGATCATGGATAAAGCCACTAATGTAGGGAGGATAGCAAGATTGAAAGTTTTGCTTGGTGTTTCTAACCAATTCCAAAGGAGCAGTTCTGGGAGGCGCTTCCTTTACAATATGCAATATTTTTCTCCCCTCCTCCACCCTCCAACACAGAGTCTAGGGTTTCTCACGAATTAGTGACATTATCAGACTGGAGCTCTTCATCAGAAACACAATTGTTTTGAATAGGCAAAATGACACGAGAGTCCTTGGATAGAGATGGATCAACATTTGGGCTAACCAATGGGGCATTTAGATGGAGGCTCTGTTTATGGGTTGCTTCCAGTGAATGTCCATTGGGCCTTGAGGATGAAAGCCTACGATCAAAGTGGGTAACTGGTATCAGCATATTTAGAGGGAAAATGGGTACCCTGAGAGACTCCCGCCTTTCCAACATCCTCCTCGTCAATTTTCAAAAATTTTTGTAGCTTATCATAGCCAATTATAATGTCTTTCTCGATAGCTTATTCGAACATATTGCAACTCTTCTATGCACTTTGCGGAGCTCCACTAATCTTGGGCAAAGCAACCTCACCATAACTTTTCAGATCATCCCTCTCCGGTGACATCTCGCTACTCCGCTGCAAGAAGTGGAGCTTGCAAGTTTTTCCATATATATTTTTTCATTGAAGTGGGAAGCGGAGTGGCAATGGGGCAAGAATCTGGAATCGTTGAACTGATCTCCAAATCATCAACCGCTGGATTGGAGTGGAGAACCAAAGTTCAGAAGGGTATTTAGCTCGAAGTTTTTTGACGTCAAACAACACTTCTTCTTCTTGTTTATGCAGCGAACTACACCGTTTATCACCATGGTCCAAGATGCCACACCTTCCGCAGACAGGCAGGGGGCCTCTCATATCTAAAAGACACTTTGGTTAAGCTATGGTCGTGCAATTCCAGATAGAGCAAGGTGTGCCGTTTCCAGCTCTTAGTACCAGGGACAAGAAAAAGAAGAGAGATGAGGACTTCATGCAATTGGAAGAAGTTGCTGAAATTCCAATATCACGAGGTAAGAAACTCAAAAACTATACATTTTGGGAAAAACGCTGATGAACGGGTGAAGGAAACCAGTCCTAACTGGTCCCATCCGGCCCAATGAGACTTTTTGTATGGAATTGTCAGGGGAAGTGGTCGATCCCTAGCAATTCATCAATTTAAGAAGGCTACAAACCTTCATTATACAGATGTTTGTTTTCTACGTGAAACTAAAAAAGATATTCATTTATGCAAAAGTTTATTGCGGTAAAAATCTATCTAATAGCTTCTGGGTTGATTCTAAAGGCAAATCTTAGCTAACCTCAAACAGTACAACAGAGATGAGCTGTTGGCATTAAGATTTCATTCGTCGCCTTCAAAAAATTTGCGGCCAATTTGCGTCACCACGAACTTTGAATTGAGTTCAAGACATTCACGGTGGACCCTTGATAAGTCTCCTGCTTTCTCCCCAATTTTGTTTGCTACATAAATCAGAGAACAAATCAAGTGCGATACATAAAAACTCATTAGTGCTCTATTCGATGCACTAAATCCAAACTTAGATGACCATCAAAAACTGACTAGTGCAAAAGGTACCAAATTTGTTTACACTCCTCATAACTACCAAATCTGTTGTCATTTACCCCCCTTTGTATATCCTCATTGCAAGGTGGTCGAATAACTTCCAAATTCAATTTTTCGAGAATATTTAGCCTTGCAGAGGCTGCAAATATCAATCCACCCAAATACATAGTTTGAACAAGTGCAAAATGTTTGTATTATATAGCAAGTTTCCTATACATTTATAAACACAGTGCATCCATTATAAACAAAAGTTGAGACTAACTTGAGATAGAGTTTTGCGGGTTAGCCTTTACCGCCTCTGTAAAGGTAAATCTCTCAGGAAAACATACTAACTAGTAGAATGAATAAACCGAGGTGGTCTAAGTGACAACACGTTGGGTAGTCATAAGGGTGTGAGTGGAGTTTTTCAAACTAGGAGGGGTGTTAGTAAAGATCATCCTAAACTGGGGGTGTTGAAGTGACATTTACTTAGAGGTGCAACTTGGACTGGCTGAACCCGACCAACCCGAACCCTGCCCGGACTTAAGTCGGGCTTGGGCACATATTTTGAGTAATTTGGACGGGCTCGGTTAAAAACCCGAATTGCAATCAGGGTCGGACTTGGGTATGAATATTAAATGATGAGCTACCCCGAATTGCCCGATTTGTATATTCATTACCTATAAATGTTATATTTTGAGAGTATTAGATAGCATATTTATCTAAGAATCTATTGTCTTTCTATGAATAGTTAAAGATATTTTTAATAATGACTATGTTCTCAAGAAATATATTTTTTTTCACAAAATATTTAATATTCTCCTGTGTAAATGTATAATTTTTTAGTTCGCTCTAACAATGTATAATCAATATTTTTTAGCCTTAGATATGCACAAATTAAAGTCTCTACATTTGGTATCTATTTTTATGTCTATGTTATTAACTTTATTTTAATGGACAACTTTAGTTCAGTGAATGTGATAACTATGTTAATTTACTTAGTTTAATGGGCTAGTCCGAATTCAACCCGAACCCGAATTGGTTTGTTCGAATTTGGGGCTTGGACGGGCTGACGATTCTCCTAACCCGGGTTGGGCTGGACTGGGCTTGGGCAACTCCTACAGAACTCGAGCTTGGGCATGGACAAGGGTGTCAACCTGTAACGACCTGAAACTCATGGTCTTATTTTAGGAAATAATAAACAAAACCGGCACGACGATCCAACCGGTACCACCTGCGGATCACCACCGCGGGTACCAAAACAAATACTCGTCTGCCAATCAGGTACCGTCTAAGCCACCAGATCAGGTACCAAGACAACATCGTATTTCAATAAACACTTGTATTTCATAAAAAATGATAGAGCGGTATGTGTCTCAATTTGGAAAGTGATCTTTATATACAAATGACAACAAATAATAGAATACAACAATCCGAATAATACGTATCCATAAACTCTAATAAATCTATCACTTCAATTCTACCGTTTGATCTGTGCGTCGTAACCTACAAACACTGTTAGGGGGTGAGCTCGCGCCCAGTAGGTCGTTCACCGCAACAGTAGGGTGAAATGCAATAAACAATATGAGTATAGCAGGTTACACGTAATCTCACGCATCACGTAATAATCACATCACACCCAATAGCATGCGAATCGATAATAACAACAATATACGAATCGACATATATATAACAGAAAGCATGCTCATAAACAGTAAACGATAATAATATTGTAAAGTGCATAACCCCCTACCTCAATAATAGCATCCGCACAATAGCTTTGAAATGGTTAGAGTAGCTGCAAATATAATATCTCAGAATATCCCGAGTAACTCTCTCTCCCTCTATCTTACTTATCAGTACTTTGATCGAATCAAAAATGAGAATTAATTATAGCATATGACCCAATTTATAGAAGTGATCGACCAATCATGTACCGATGTGTCATAGGGACACATGGCATCCATGTAGGGTTCAAAGGCTAGATTCGCGACACATGTTGCATAGGTGTCACGCATGAAGAGCAGGAGGCTATGGCGGTGACACACGGGAGGGTTATGTGTCAGAATCATCTGACTTGCAGTAGGACACGTGTCGCGCATGTGACAAAAGCTGCCACGCGACGACACGCAGCAGGGGCGTATGTCAATCATCTGTGATAGTGGCTAAGGCAGTGACACGTGTCACCCTACGTGTCATTCATACAGTTAACACATACTCCCTCTGTCCCGCACGTTACTTCAAAATTTTTTGAAGTTGCTTTATTAAGAAAGGCGTGAAAAGACTAGATTACCCCTCCTATTTCCCCTTCTTTCTAAAATGCTCCTGGATTAGCTCACTGCCTCATTGTTCTTGAACCCAACTGGAACAAATACCTAATCTTGAACCCAACCACAACAGAAACACAATGAAAATCAATGTTCTTCATACAAACAACTAAACTAAATTATTGGCAAATCTGTTCACTCTCTTCTCCATTTGTTTTGAAGAAGAGTTCCACAACACAAGAGATCAACACAAATGAACAACATACCCCAAAATTAAACAAAAAAGAATTGTTCTTGGCAACAAGTATTAAATCAAAAAGTTCCAAGAAAAAGATTTAGAACCAGATCTGGTGATGAACCAAACCAGAAAAGAAGAAGATGAAGAAGAAGAAGAAGATGAAGATGAATGGGCTCGCCAACGCCAGAAGAGATGAAGAGGACTCCAACAGATCCGTCACCAACGTCGCTCGCCAACGCCGTCGCCCGCCTGCCTTCGATCTGCAGAAGACGTAGAGAAAAGAAGAGAGACAGAGAGATGGAGATGGAGGCGGCGTCGCTCTCTCACCGTCCGCCTCCCTCTCCCTCTCTCTCTCTCTCACCGTCCGCCTCCCTCTCCCTCTCCCTCTCCCTCTCTCTCTCTCTCTCCCTCTCCCTCTCCCTCCTTACTCCGATCTGCCAGAAGAAAACCCAACCTGCTCTCCTTCTCCGTCTCTTTCTCCTCCTCCTCTCTCTACTCTCTCTCTCATGCGGCTGGGTGTGGGTGAAGATTGAAGAACATGTAAGAAGATGATGGGGGAAGATATTATTAGGGTTACCAAAGTTGGGCTGAGAGATGTACTCATGCCTATTGGGCCTAATTAACTTGGGTTAGCTTGCTAATCTAATTTAATTTGGTCCAATAAAATGTTCTGATGTGTTTTTATAAAAAGGGTAAGATGGTATTTTTCGCATAAAAAATGTCCATATAAGGAAAGTTTGAAGAAACGGGTGGGACGTCCCAATAAGGAAATTTTGAAGAAACAGGTGGGACGGAGGGAGTATACAAGCTAACATATTACAAGTCATTATGTACTAATCATGATTAACTAAGCTAAGTAACACTTAAACGAATGATTAGTACTAATTATTCCCTAAATATTTTTATACTTAATCTAGCGTTTAAAGAAGATATTAGTAATTCTGGTGTATTTCTGGACGAGCTTAACTATCATAGTTTCACAATTATGAGATCATCTATCAGGATAGTAAATAACATAAAATTAACTTAAGTAATATAAGCTTCAGAATACAGCCACTACACTGCATACATTAGCAATTAAGCATGCTAACAGGTTATGTCAAAAACACATATTTACAGTAAATTTAAGTATTTCATGCTTTCCAAAACCATGGATATTACACAACCCGCCCAGCCTGCCCGAGTTGCAGTCCTACATTTACACAAAATTAACGAACCAAAACACTTCAATTTTGACTGAACCCCAAAATAGGGTAAAAGACAAAAACCACCCTCGTTAGATGGGTTATATACAAAAACAACCCCATCGTTTGGAGATATACAAAAACCACCCCTGTCTCCGTTAAAAGTTAACGGCAAACTAACGGAGGGATTAAAAGACAAAATTACCCCTAAAACTTCAGAAAATTTCCTACTATACATACAGTTTCCTCCTCTCACACTTTTTTGCCCAAAATTTCTCAACCTCTCTTCTCTCACCGAAATCTGCAACCTTTGTATTCTAAAAAAAAAATCTGCAACCTTATCCCTTCTGCAACCTTATCTCTTCTCTGATTACACCAACACCTTGACCTCCAATCTCCGTCATCTCTCTCTCACCGTCTCTCCCTGACCAATTCTGCCCCTCTCTTTTCCAATTCGAAGACCTTCGCAAACGGCCTTCATCGCCGTCGTCGGCGCCGGACTCCCTTACACCTTCAAACAGACGGGATGGGTTATGGTTTCGATGATGCTCCTCGTCAACACCCACCGGAGACTCGAATCCCTCCACAGATTCACCAAAATCAACTCCTTCGGCGATCTGGGTTTCACCGGTTGCGGCCCAATCGGGCGATTCGCCGTCGACGCCGTGATCGTCCTCTCACAAGCTGGGTTCTGCGTCAGCTACCTCATCTTCATCGCCAACATCACCTCACCAGTCGAAGCCCAGGCCCGACCTTCATCTCTCTCTCTCCTTCTGTAGATTCATTTGTTCTGCTTCAGATCTGGGCCTGGCTGTGGCAGCCCCGACGACGGTCGTAAGACATATTTTTTGTTCTTCTTCTTCTTCTTCTTCTTCTTCTTCTTCTTCTTCTGCGCCTTTGGCGGCGGCGTTGAATTTGTTCTTAGTCTTCTATACTGTAAATATGTTTTTGATGATCTGTTGTAAATCTTTTCTTAATGATATTATTGTAGTTGAATTTGGTACAAATTCCTTTTGCCAAGAATTATGATCCATAATTTTTTTTTAGTATATTGTTGTTCTTATTTTGTTCTTTCATATTCTTGATGATGTTGTTGGCGGTGGTGATGAAGAACACCAAGAGCAAGGGGTTTCAGTGGTGGTGGTGGTGGCGGCGGAGGTGGTGGCCAAGAACACTAGAACACCAAAAACAAGAATAAAATGAACACAAAAAAACAAATAAGGGCAAAACGGTCATAAAAAAGGTCAGATTGCACTCCCCTCTCAACTAACATTAACAGAACAGTTGTATTTGTCCAACATCTGTCACTTGTAGGGGTGGTTTTTGTATATTCCCGAACAATAATGTTGTTTTTGTATATAACCCATCTAATGAGGGTGATTTTTGTCAAAACCCCCCAAAATAACACCGTTTCCTATAAAAAGAGAAAAGAAATGGTAACGCCTGAAATCCAAACAACTACGCAGCCCATGTGACAAGACGAAAAGCGTAAGCTTGGAGAACAACTGTCCCCAAACAGGCCCTTAAATTGCGGTATAATTACCGACGTGGCAGAGAAAGATTGGCTTGACTCTCCTAAGTAAACTCTCAAGATCATAAACTGGAGTCGCAGTAGTCGTGTGGTGAGTCTAGGATCTTTAATCAGAAAAAAAAACCCCAATTTCCACCATCAGCTTAGGGTTTCTTTTCCTCCGCAAACACGTCGATGATATGAAAAAGGTGCGATTCTTACTCCACAGCATTGCTAGTTTTGTTGATTTGTAGTATTATATAACTGATCAACGCCTTTTATGAATTTCATGTTTTGTGGATTTTTACGATTTTCCGATTTTGGAATTGGTGTTACCTTTATGCATGAATCATGATCCTGGGTTAAAGATGAATTTAGGGTTTCTCTCAAAATCTCAAACCGCATGTTTTGGATTTTGATCAAGAAAGTGATCTTGGGGCAAAAGTTGTGAAATTGCTGGATTGTGACAAAATTGATCAATTTTGCCCCCTTTTTTTAATCTTGAGTGGATTAATTTATGGAATTATAGATACATGATCCTGATTTAGGTCATGACTTGTGTAAAGGAAATTGATGGGTAAAATTGAAAAAAGGTTTATAATCAAGTTCTTTGCTGTTGTTATCCAATGATTGCTTGACTCTCTAATAAGGAGTCGCTAATCCTGATGGGCATGTGAGAGCTTCAAGAACTCAGAGTTCTCCACTGCTAGGTTTTTAGTTCAGGTTTCCGCACTAACAGAGAAGAAGGGAAGAAATAGGACTGAAATGCTTGGGTCAAGATAATCATTGTTTGCTTGGGCTTGCTTGAATATGGGTTAAAAATCCCTCAAACTTGCAATAAACATGCAAATGAATATGTTATGGCCGTTTGAAGTTGCGCACTAGTATAATAGCCCACTTAAGTTTCTTATGTTCCTGAAAATATAAATGGTCAAAACTTCAGAATAGCTCCGACCTTCCAGAGAAAGAAAGAAACCTCTAGGCGTAAATTCCCCAACTACTTCTCTAAATGTATCTTTCAATTTCTGGCTATAGAGCTCGAAAGACTGAAGCTTCTCAGTGAAACTTCTTACCGTGCCTTTGTTTCGCAGAGAAATGTAAAATAGTTTCTTTTTTGAGCTTGAGTGACGTTACTAGCAAGACAACTTGGCCAGTCAGCCTACAGCTGATTTTATCATATTCTACTTGAACCAAGACGAACAGTAAAGGACCGTATCCTATCAGCAGCATACTTAAAAGAAGCTGCTCCGAGGAATCTCCACAATGATTTGGAATCTGGTGGAAGCATGGACCTAAATCAATGAGATGAAGAAACCAGCTTTTATCGTGTCCGTGTATCATAGAAAATCTTCTAGAAACCCATTTGTAGGTTCATACCCTTATACACTATATTCCAGATTAAGGCCAAAGAAGTAATGTAAACTGAAGATGTACATCAATTCAGTGCAGAAGGGCCCCAAGGAACACCTTGTTTTCACCAACACAGCAGTTGGAATTTAGGAGATCACCTAACCTTCCTGCCAAACGACAAACTATCCTAAAATAAATCCTGGGTCAGTGTTGAAGTTGTCACAATTAATCAGTGCCCTCAACAGAAGAACACTGGAGATAATAGCATCTGAGATGGTCGATACCAACTTTAAACTTCTCAAAGAAGATTAATACTTTAATCCACCAGCCTGTTCTTGTTTTGCAGGCTTGCAACACTCACCAGATCTCTATTGGACTGGAGCTTGCTAAGAGCATCTTCAATACGATATTTAAAATACCCTTTCGAAGTTAATAACAAATTGGGTTCCAATAGATTAAGCATCTTGATAGTTGATAGGCAAGATAATTAGAATGTATCACGGTCACTGGATCCGCCTAGCTGATCTAATTAGCTCTTTGCTATAAATTATGATATTTGCTCCAGTTTACTCTTTCCATGAGCGTCCCTTCAGCCTCTCCGCTTCAAAATCTTGGCGTCATGAGCTTCCCTTGATCCAGTTCATTATATTCGATCATGAAAATCTTTCTAGTTAGTGTTCTCTTTCCCGTATTTCGTTTAGAATACTAAGATGCGCATTGGTTCATCATCTAGTTTTTTCTTCTGTCTTCTCTTGTCCGATGTCATGTAAACTTTATTTTAGTATGATCTCATAACCTGATGAATCCACATCTTTCCTCATGATATTAGATTTTCTTATTTTTTTAATTATTCTAATTGTTCAATGAGAGTTGCCTGGCAATCCAAAGTTGTCTTGTTAATCTTTTTCTATGAGGCATTACCCTTATTTTTCTTGAAGTTTGACACTGAAGGTGTTGGTAGTGATGTTTGCAGAATGCAGAACCTGAACCTTGTAATTCTTTCTATTGGCTGAGGTAATAAGTACAGGAATAACCAATCAGACCCTTGGTCAAACTGACCGAACAAGGGTATACGAGCTGCTTAATTGAATGGAAATGACATAATGAAACTTTAGGAAATAGTCTCACCTCCGAAGAAGCAGCCTAAAAGGCAATTTTAAGCCTTCAAATACCAAACTAGACGAGCTTGGAACAAGAACACCAAAATGAAGATGTTTTAGAAACCTCATTTCAGACTGGAGTTTTCATGAAACTGCTTTTCTGTCTTTAACTTCAAGTTGGTTTTCAGGTCTCATGAAACCTTAATTCCGACTTGAGGTTTCAAACCCGAGGTGTCTAAAACATTCCCATTTTAGTATTTTTGGCCCAAGCACCTATTTTGGTATTTCGAAATATGAAAAAAACTTTTTTTATCATTCAAAATTTACCCCTGAACTTTCTTATCTTTCAATAGTTTCCCTCATCCTATGGTTTCGTATTTTTAGTAAATGCGCTTTATGAGGAGGCAAATGTCACGCTTCTTTATAGTCCATTGTACGGATGATGCTCTGTGTTTTCCTCATTTATGCTTGAGTCATAAATTTTAGAATTCCTAGTAAAAGAGTTTGTTATCTCAGTGTAACTGTAAGTTGCAAGAAAGCCAATCATTCTGAAAATGAAGCCTTTTTGTTTAAATCTTTATCGGAAAATGTTACACTGCCCTCCGCGAAACCCGTTCGGGTTGATATTGTTTGTAGTTTTTTTGAAACTCCTTGTAGATTAGTTTCGGGCTTTCGGCAGATAATACTGTACAGTTTTTGTACTGATGAATTGGAATGTTTCCACTCTATGGCAGATAATACTTCACAGTTTTGGGCTTAATTGTTTGAAGAATGATATCTCTACTTATGGTTAATTAACTTGGTAGTTATTTCATGTAAGATAGTCCATCTCGTTCACTTGCTTGGTTCCCAGAATCATTAAAGAGGTAAAGAAGAATCATGCCTTCAGTTGTTTCTTTCCTGGATAGCAGCTATATTGTTCATTAGTGCATCTTTCGAGAGATGTAATGATGTTTAAACTTAATCAATTGAGTTGTTACCATTACATGTGTAGCCCTTTGCTGGAAGTGGATAGGGGTGGCCATAGGCCTTATGGTGCTAAAAGGGCAGCCCTAGCCTTTTAGGGCTTTGGCTTCAAGATTTCTTAAAATATCGGGATAAGGATTAGTAATTAGGCCCGGAAAAACTTTAGGTCTGGCCTAGGGCCTGATTCCAGCGTGCCCCGAGGTTTTTATTTTATTAACTACTTATAACAAATCATTACAAAAGGCTACTTAAAATAGTCCATAAATGTCCACTACTTTATTACTATTAGTCTTTTGTTGTGCTTTTTATAAAATTGAAGAGCTTAAATTTGAAGTGAAAGCCGTTTCTTTTCGTGGAAGCATAGCTGATTTTCTAAACTGAAATTTATTTCACACGTAGAATTGTGGCACCAAACCCAGGGCCTTAAAAAAGCAACATGTTACGGGCTTGGACCTCGTTGTTTGGCCCAATAGTTGGGATTGCAAAACATGTCTCGGCCCATGGAGACCCAGTCCGAGCCCTCCCAAACCAGGCCTAGGGCCGCCCCTTCTGAACCACCTCTAGTAAATAACATTTTGATTTTCAAGGTGCTTAAAATTTGCCTGTGTACTAATTAGCCTTCTCTTTTTCTATTTTGATTGAAGATCATGAGCATGACCAGAGACAGGCAACTTCCTAAGGCCCATGGGAGGTTATGGAAGGCAGTGGAAGACAAGCTAAATGACCAAAGAAAGAAACAGAAGTTACTGGCTGGTGCTCAGATAGGACATCTTCCTGGTGACTTGATCTACAAGATCTTTCTTCTACTCCCAGCTGATTCAGTTCACATAGCAAGTCTCGTATGCAAAGGATGGTTCAAGTTGATCAAAAGCTCCTATTTCACCGAAACCTACAACCGTCAATCCGACAAAGTCCTCGTCTTCCTCAAGACCATTCAGGAAAGAAGGCCCAAGTCATTCTGTTTCGAGCCTTACTCATTATTCTCATTCAGCCGGGACCCACAATCCAAAATCACTTACATTAATTTCGTGGAGATCCAAGAAGGGAAAGGGAGGGTATTAGAATCATCTGTTGGCGGCTTGGAGAAGATCTTAGCGACCTGCAATGGTTTGATCTTGGGGACGCGCGAACAGAAACCAAAAGGCTTGGTAGTTGTGAATCCAGCGACCAGGAAGCATATGTCAATCCCTTGGGGCACTAAACTTTTTAAGTTTGGTGAATCTTATGCACTCGTGTTCAGCCGTTTAACAAGAGATTACAAGGTGATACACCTCTTCAATGAGAAGACGACGAATGTGTATACTTGTTGTGAGATTTTTAGTCTTTCGAAGAAATCATGGCACGCGGTGGATGGGCACTCGCCGGGTTTGGGAGGGTTTAAGGGCAAACCAGTTGAAGCGTTCAAGTCATTGCACTGGCTTCCTTACGGGTACTCCGCGCACACTCTGTCTATGAATGTTGATGATGAGATCTTTTTCACGATATATCTTCCGACCGGGAGAGAAGACCCAAATGACTGTTTAGTTGAGATCAGGGGGTGTTTAGGGTTTGTGAGCCGCAAAGCTAGAGACACTATAGATATATGGGTATTGAGTGGATTGGAAGGGGAATACTGGGAGAAGAAGTATACAATTGTTACAGGGAGTTTGCACAGAGAAATGTATTTTCCTGTGTGTACGTTGTGTTTTGGCAGGGAATTGGTCTTCTATGGTTTCAGAGGGTTTAAGTTTTACACTTTTGATTTGGAGACTAGGGAGGCTAGAATCGTTGAGATGGAGAAGGGAAATCGAGAACGTGACTATAGCTGTTACCAAGGCCAGATATGGGCTCATTGGAATACCATTGCTTCGTGGGAGGATAGCGAGGATGTATTGTTGCAGTAGAAGTTTGCCTGGGCCTTTTCTTCGCGCTGTTGAAGATTCCGGTTGCTGAAATAAGAGACCTCTGTTGGTCTCAGTGAAATAAGAGTAGATGTGATTCAGATGTGCTATATCTGTAATGAAGAGCTCTGTATTGGTAATCCTGTTATGTTGGTGTCATCATCTACAATGCTTTTTGTTGTAGATTCAACGCGTTCGGAGTCTTCGGACTCTTCCATGCCATTTATGGACTACTCTAATATGTGAATCAGATGAGGTGCGCCCAAGCTGACCCAAATACCAGAATTATCAAAGAGAGCAGCAATCTAGATGAAACGTTTCCAGCTATGGGCTCATTGGTATGTAATTGCTTCGTGGGATAGCGAGGATGTGTTGGAGTTGAATTGCATTTCCTTTTTTTAGTCTTTTCTTTGCGATTGAAACTTGGGGTCACTGAAATGACAGGTTGTTCTCAGTGAGAAATTGTAAGTAGATGTG
Source organism: Linanthus parryae (assembly GCA_023055425.1). NCBI lineage: Eukaryota > Viridiplantae > Streptophyta > Magnoliopsida > Ericales > Polemoniaceae > Linanthus > Linanthus parryae. Next base: position 134,920,914 of record JALGPY010000001.1, read on the forward strand.
AATCAGATGTTAGTTTCTTTTTGTTGATAAGTAAGTCTACTAAGACGATTCTCTGTTTAAATAGGAAATTTTGGACTTTATTAGTGGCCCGACAGCCCAACAGGCCTTAAGAGTCCAGCTGCATTACAAAAGAAGTCGTACATAAAACTAGGTGCTATAGTGCTATACTATTACCTACATACTGCTCATATGATGAGTACTCCATACTAGGGGTGGCAACGGGTCCGATCAGTCCATTCCCGATCCAAATTCGACCAAGAGGAGTGTGATCTGAATACGGTCAATATCCAATCGGATCGTCACTGAATTCAGAGGGTTTCATTCGATTGTTCCAAACCCGGTCCGAAAATCCACATAGTATGTGTCCGGCTTCGATCTGGATCGAATCCAGTTCGGATTTGCAAGAAAACACAAAAAGTAACATAAAAGATAAGCGCTATTCCTTATTGTTAGGCATGTTCGTAAGTTAAGAAGTTTAAAACACAAAAGGAAAAGTTTTGTGGGTTATACTTAATGTTGTATTCTTATTGGAAGTACAAGTGGAGAGAAAATATGGGTGTAGTTGTATAACACATGTACGTCGGATCGGATCAGGTCGAATTTCCGATAGATTTACCATCAGATCCAAATTCAACCAGGTCTGGCTTTCCGCATCCACTTCAGATCCATTTTTAAATGGATCAGATTCGGATATGATTCATTCGGATCGAATCGCTCGAATCTCGGATCGGACTGTATTGCCATCCCTACTCCATAGTCCATACTACTTCACATTGTAGAGTTTCAATAAGCATTTAATTTTATTACACGATATTGTACGAATTAGTCAGTGTTCATTGCATTTTACCTCCGTGGTTAAGGGTTTGTGCAAAATACCCATGAGTCCCAAATGTCGCAAAAGCAGACCATGGTCCAAAATTTACCTTCTTGATATTTTTAAAGCAGAGATCCCAAAGTTTATTAAGCTCTTGCGTTTTAGTGCTATCAACCCAACCCGAGCTTTTCTATGGAAATTACCCATGAACTAAGAGTTTCCACAATATAGTAAACAGTTAATATCATTTTATACATTGTAATTAGGGGTTTGTGCAGAAGACCCCCTGGTCTCAAATGATGCAAACTACCTTCCCAGTGGCTTGCTCTATGTGCATTTTCTGTTACGTGCAACGAAAATGCCCTATATCAGTTTTATATGTATTTCAACTTAGTCATTTTTTTAAATTTCTTTCTCTCGACCTCCTCTCTTTCTCTTATTTCTCTCTTGAAAAAAAAAGAAGAAGAAGAAGAAGAAGAAGAAGAAGAAGAAGAAGAAGAAGAAGAAGAAGAAGAAGAAGGAGGGCATCGGGCATCGACAAAGCCACCGTCGGCGGTGAATTCTTCCTTTCCTCATGTTCTTTTGTTCCCTTTCTCATATATCTCTATCCTCCTCCTCATCCTCCTTCTCGCCCTCACCCTTCTTCCTATCACTCTATGACTTTGCACTTTATCGCCATAAAAATGCCCACCATGTAGTCAGAAAATTCAGTTAACATGAGATTAATATTTTTGGGGGTCTTCGATTCTCCTAGATGCCATGTATACGCTTCCTTTTTTTTTTTCTGAAAAATTCAAATTCCTCACCAATTAGCGTAGATATGAGTTCAAAGTTTTAGATTTTCACTATTTTGTTGAAACAATGAAGGAATCCGGGAATAAATCGTAGTTTCGGCCATGGTAGGTAATAGTGGTGGTAATTGTGTTCGAAGGTGATTGTGGTTGAGACTGATGTTGGCATTGTGCTCCAGAGATAATCTAAGTATGGTGAAGTTTTATGTGGAGTTACTATTCGTTGTGTTATCGATATGGAAATATGTTAAGATGAATGAAGTCCTTAGAATATAAATGTTATATTCTTAAATATCACTAGTCTACTATTGATTAATATGACGATCACTATAGAATAGTATGTGGATAGATTGATATGGAGTTATCAAGTCTAACACATGGGTATGCATTAGGAGTAATGGCATACTGAATTGACCCACCACGAGAAGGCTACATTAGATTATGTCAACGTGACAAGTGCTTCTCGTAGTGCTAATGGTGTGTAGTCCTTAGCCTTAAAGTCACCAGATACTCTAGTTGTGGAATGTTATGTTTTGATATCGTCAAACGCTACACCATGACTGGGTAGCAATAAAGGCGATTATCGGACATAATAGGAAGCAAGATGAGAGATGATAGTGATGTAGAGAGGATTTTTCCCTCCCACATAATGGGAGAAAATATCCACGACCACTCGAGGAGTAGAGCTTATGGAATGTCTGGCCACACTTAGATAAATCAATATGAGATATTGATGTTATATGCGTGGATAAGCCTGTTCCCAGGATCGAGAAACTATGGATTGCATATACGAGTGGGACAATTATGTCTCGTGTCCAATCCGGATATAAAGACAAAGGGACATACACAACGTGGTAACATGAGGCACAATGTTTGTCAGATCACTGACTATTCCTATTTATTGGATGGCATAGATGCGTTGCTAGACACCGCTCTATGCTTGTAATTGTTACTACTAAATAAATAGGAACATACATGGTCACACACCATATGGATTAAATTAGAGTTGGACTAATTTGATAAAAAAGATCAATACGCAATCACATGCAAAGTTAGTAGGACTAATCTGCAAAGTGGACTGATCCGTGTATGAACATGATTAGTATTGGGGCAAAAATATAGTTAACAAGGAGTTATTACCTATATAAGGGAACTCCTAGCTTATTATTTCTCAGATGAGTCTTCATTAAGAAATAAGAGAGCAAGGAGAGAGCAACCCCAACAAGGAGCCGCCCGCCCCTTGCCGTCGCCCCATATCCGTCGACCTCCCAAGTGGTTCGACCACTTTGGGTGCTCCGTTTTGCGTGATATTTTGCCTCATTCTTCCCGTAGCTAGCACAAAATGTGAAGAAGATTCCAACTAGCAATCCGAGGTGTGGATACTGGTAAAGACGATGACACTATTCTTCATTGTGATCACACAAACCAAAAGGTACACATTGTCTTCTTTTATTACGTTATGATGGCTTGCCCTCCGATTCATGGAGGGTCTTGATCAGGAATGTTTTATTGTTATTCCGCTGCTTAACCTGCATTAAAACCCTAAAATCGAAGGGCTGTCCTAACTTTTTCTTTTTGAGGGAACACAAAGAACATGGAGAACACGAAGAAGTTGAAGAAAGATGCACGTAATTGTATTTTACCCCCAACTTTCATGGTGATATGTTGTAAAAGACCCCCACCCTGGTATTTTATTTACAGTTAGGGGTAAAATGACTTTTCAAGTGTCATTTTGAACTAATTCATTTACTTTAACGAAAAAAATATAAACTCCAAGGCCACTTTCACAAAAGACCCTAACCACATGGGGTAAAATGAATTTGACCATAAATTAGACCAATGTTTAAGAGAGACAATACACATAATTTAATTTAACATTAATTTTTCATCGCGTTTATATCATCGCCACATTGTGAAACTTTTTCTCTGATTACTATCATGTGGTAAACTCACTAACCACTGTAGATAATGCAAAATACATTCCTAGTTCGCAGCCAAGTGAACCTATCAGCAGCCCGCAGCTGACCACCCTATTGTGCACCATGCGCACTAGATCATGCCATGTCAGCATATGGGACTATGAAACATGGTCTCTTTTTAGATAGCAGCTTGCATGGAAATCACGGGATCAAGTGGTTTGGAGGCTGGAATAAGGTTCGTCGCAGGTGGTTGCTGTCCCATCAGCAACCCATGTATGTCATAGAGATGACTTGTTCAACCGCGTATGTCCAGTTCCGATATTTATGGTAACGATCTCCCGAGATCTTCTTTTCGGGGGGGGGGGGGTGATTAACGCCATAACCCCCATGACGGTTACTACTGGTTCTTTACACGTAGGGATGACATCTTCTTCATAGAGTTTCTTTGGATTCATTATGATTCTACACCCAACAAAATGTCTCTCTCCTCTGTGACATACATTGCTTATTTTCATTCCCCACCATTACTTATCTCTTTGTGTTTCTACACTTGGATTACTTGGCATTGTTCTGGCTTTGCTAAAATAACAATCTGTCATCAGCCACATCAACAAACCCCTTCTACATTTGGTGAACCCGACGTGAAGCTTCAAAAATCATTAAGTGATGGACCATGTCTTGAATAAAAGATAGTGAGATTGGGAACACCCTCTCCCATCAACTTTGAAGCTCCCTCAATACATCCTGTTAACCAACCTAGCAATTCTCAGCATGGGAATTAGCAGCAACCAGCTGCTGCTGATCCTGCAACCATGACTGTGTAGGCATTGGCAGCCACCATGGAAATCCAGATGGCCCAGAGGATGCAGCACATTAACAACATAGCAACCACAAACACACAGAGGAATGAAGCTCTTGCAAGGGAAATATTGGCAGTTCAAAGGGCTCTGAACTTTTCAAATTTGTCACCTCCACCTCTTTAAGACCTACCGCAAAACCTGAAAATTTCCTTGGTACTTCGTATACTTAACCAACCACGATCAAAATTAACACATTCTATGCTATCCATGTACACGGGAGTAACTCCCAATCCCACTCCAGAAAACAAGAACCCTTCATATCCGACCCCCTCCCGAACACTCAATCACTCGTAGGAGACGCAATGAGGAGTGAACTAGTCCCAACACCGACCCCTACCATGACCGCACTGGAGCAATGTCTTGAGAAGTTCATGGAAAGATAAGGCACCAACAGCAGTATCATGTCAGCACAAAGTGCATCCCTTCAAGCCCAATGGAGGTGTATCATATGCCTAATCCTGCAGGTTACAAAGCTCCAAGATGGTACGAGTTTGAGGAAGCGAACGACGATGCTCATGAAAATGTCATGAGGTTTATCGACTTGTTGGGACCCTATGGCACGTACAAGAAATTGAGGATGCAGGAATTCTCCAAGTCCTTGTGACACGTGGCATACAAGTGGTATAGGCTCATTAAACCTAAATCCATTCACACTTGGGAGGAGATGGTTAAGAAATTCCACACCAAATTCTACCAAGTTAAAGATACAATCACTACCATTCATCTCCACTGCATGGCGCAGAGGGAATATGAAGATGGTGTCGAATTCATTAAGAAATTCCACTCGAAGTTTATGGAATGCACAAAAAAGGTCTCTGACCACAGATTGGTGGAAATATGCCTGCAAGGCATGCTCTTGGAGTACAAACAAATGTTTCCAACATCTTTTCGTCCAGACTTGCTCTTGGAGTACAAATGTCACAACCGTTCGTCTCTATCACATGGCGCATAGGGAAGATGAAGATGGTGTTGCATTCATTAAGATGCTCATGAATATTGTCCTTCCTTGCTTCACAAATCTTTTTGTTCAGACTGGCACACTTGCTGTGTTCCTTGTCAAGAAGAGAGTAGTCACCACACTCCACGTCTTCAAGGGTATAGTGATCCTTGAAGCCTGGAGAATCCTTGCAAAAGGATGGGGATCATCTGAAATAACAAGAGGAACGAAAGTGTTCCTCTCAACCTGGAGAATCCTTGCAAAAGGATGGGGATCAGCGCATATACATCCTCCAGTGCAGGAGTGCACTCACGTTCAAAAAAATGATAAGTGTGTGTCTTCTTGCACCACCAGGACTGCAGAATGTTGAGAATATCATGGTTATGGGTAACTCTGTAACCCTTTGTAGCACGGACCGCGTGAAATATCCCAGCAGCCTTCAGGGTATCTTTAGAGTTTTCTAATACATTGAATCCTCGCTCATCCATCAAGTCAACACCATGGTTGTATGTGCAGTTGTCAACATATACGTAGCGGTAGTGCACAACCTCAATGGCCAGACGATGGCTCTCCTTGTGATCTACTATATCCCAACATCCCAACATTATCTATATGGGTTTTGCCCAAAACATGTTTATCCTCTCCTACCACCGCTTTATCTCTGGTAACCCTAATCATTGGGTGATAGTAATCACATCCATCAAACTTGTGAGTTTTTCTCCACAATTCCTCAGAGAGACTTAGCATGGCCTCTTCCTCCTTTTCTTTACCTCTCACCATTGCTATTTCTGATCGGTATTTTTGTTTAAGAACAAGGTGTTTTCAATGAAGAATGAAGTTTTAAAACCCTAACAGATCTTTAATACGTTGTTCTATATTTGAAGCCAATTAATCTTTGATTAGAATACCTCATTCCGAACACTTCACAAAATTTCATGTTTTGATTCAAATTATGATGAAAAGCTTGAATGACCCGTTGAATCTTTCTGCCTTCTAACACCTTTGCTCCAACTTCTAACTTTACATTTTTTTTGAGGGAACTCTAACTTTAGATTTGGGTTAAAAAATACAAGTCCACACATTATTGCAAATCTTAACATACTTGAGCTTTTTCAAGCTGTAGGGCTAGTTTAGAAAAATCATGGTTTGTAGTAGGGATGGCAATGGATCGGATTTGGATCGGATCAGTCTAGATCCTGATGTGATCCATAAGGTTTCGGATCAGATTCGGATCGGATTTTGCCAGATTCGAATCGGACTATCCATCGGATCATGGCGAACAATATCATTAGTTCATCTGACCTAAGATTATTATGAATTAAAATCAAAATTGAATTAACAAAAACTTCACATCTATAATTTTATCCATTTATTCACAGTAAAAATATAAATTTATCAAAATTAGGACTCTAAAGTAAATACAATAATATTTATATATATAGTTATATTAATACATGTATATGTATATTATTGAATTTATTGGGTATGATAACCTAATCCGGATCGGATCGGGTGTCACGGATCACAAAACTTCTGATCCATATCCGATCCATTTGTAAACGGATCGGATCTGCTCCATTAGGGTGGGATCATGTCGGATACCGGATCGGATCATACCCAATTGCCATCCCCAGTTTGAAGTCCCACCAGACTTCCTTATTGATGTTTTAGGCTTTTAGCCCTTGAGGCTTGTAATATTCACTGATTAGCCTTTAAATTTTATAAGTATCCTCTTTCGAGAAAAAAAACAAACAAACAAAAAACACTGCCACACTGTTCCAGTGCTTATTCTCCACGGGGAAACCCTAATCCATCGTCCAATAACCAGCAGCAGCATGTACTAGCTAGGGTGAGCTTCGTTGTCCGTCCATCAGAAAACCCTAAATTATTGATTAGGGTTCTCTTTTGATCTTCTGAAGGAGACATCAAGAGGTATTCGCTTTTTCTCTCGTTCTCGACAACGTTAATTGTCTAAAGCCTTACTTTTATCATCGACGTTGTAGTTCACAAAAAACACACAATCACTGCTATTGGATTATATTTTTCTTTTTGGTCTCATCACCCCATGAATATGTTCTCTTCTTGAGGCTTCATGCGTGTTCTATCTAGTTTTATCGAAAGCATGTTCTATGTCATGAAGATAGTCTTAGAGTGCTGCTCACGAGCGGCATTAGAGCCTAAATTTAGGGCTCCTTTTTAAGAGTGATCCGAGCCCCAGCAGAGTGAACCTTGGCTAGTAGCTTTAAATTAACTCATGAGTACGATCATATATAATGTATAATTATGTACACAAATTAATTGTTACATTGCAGAGACTTCTGTTTTTTGGATTGATTTTTCAATAGGTAATTGTTAGTTAAGTCATACACGTTGAGCTCTCGAGCATTGAATTTAGATGCTGGAGCTCGAATCCTCAATCACACTACTCAAGTACTCATGAGCAGGGGCCGTGATTGGACACATTAAATTCTTTGCGAGCCCGAGCCCGGGCCAAAAGATAATCGCAGCTTTAATCCTTTAAACCCCTTCAAAAGCAGGAATAAAACTTCAACGAAGCTTAAAATTCAAAACTGTTTGACATGAGCTGGAGATATAAATACTGCGAGTATCTGAGTTCCATACCAAAAGAAGATTTTAGTTCAAAGTCGAAAACAATTAAGCTAAGAAAGATTAAGAATATAACCAACTTCAGATTTTTTGGGTTATTGTGAAATTTTTAAAAATTAGGCCGAAACACATGTGAAAGTACCAACCTCCTTACAAATCTTGTACAAACACACCTCCAAAGAGCGAAATATTGTTTGAGGCATACTTGAAAGTCTAGTAGATAAACATGATTAAAACTGGGACTCACAAAACCAGAAGAGCTAAAGCCTCAGCCGCAAGAGGTATATATTATTTGTCAGATGTTGCAGTTACCAAACACCTAAGAAAAAACTTTTATTGTTACACTACGAACTTACTAACTGTTTTCATGGAGCATAAGCAATACCAAACTGACCCTAATTAGTCTTATGTTTATTTTTTCTATTTATTAGAGAACGCGATGATGTCCATTACAAAGGACAAACTACTTTCAAAGGCGGACGGAAAGCTATGGAGGGATGTACAAGAGCAGTTAGCCGCCGTAAGAAACCTAGAGAAGTTAGAAATGATGGGTGGGTCTCTGTTTGCGGTTCTTCCTTGGGACTCGATTTACAAGATATTTTTTCTACTTCCAGCTGAATCTCTTCACCTAGCAAGTCTTGTATGCAGGGGATGGTTTAAGTTGATTAGAAGCTCATATTTCATCGAATCCCATTCCCATTCCCATCAATCCGACAATGTCCTCATATTCCTGCAGACCCTTCGAGACAGAAGGCCCAAAAGCTTCTCCGTTGAGCCTTTATCGATATTTTCATGGGAAAATGAAAAATCTCAAGCAACTTACATTAATTTCTTGGAGATCACACAAGATGGGAATTCAAAATCAGGGAAGGTAATGGAGTCAACCATCTGTGGCTTGAAGAACATTCTAGCAACCTGCAATGGTTTAATCTTGGGGACATATGAACACAAAAGAGGGTTGTTAGTCATGAATCCAGCAACCAAGAAGCATATCTCGATTCCTCTCGGTACTATTCTTGACTACGGAGAATCATATGGACTTGTGTTTAGCCACACAACGAGAGATTATAAAGTAGTGCATCTATTCAACGACAAAATTGGACATACGAATTGTGAAATATTTAGTCTATCGAAGAGATCATGGTGGGCAGTGGATGGACCTTCACCAAGATTTGAAACATTCTGCGACTTTAAGAAGCCAGTTGAAGTTTTCCAGTCTTTGCACTGGCTTCCCCATAGCCACGCTTCTCACAGTTGGTCAATGGGCGTTGATGATGACAAGTTTTTCACGATAAAGCTTCCAACCGCAAGCAAGGAGGAAGGCGTAAAGCTAGTTGAGCTCAAGGGATGTCTAGCATTCATCATCCGCTGCAAGGGTAGGCGCACGATAGATGTGTGGACATTGAGTGGATTACGATGTGGCGAAGATTGGGAGAAGAAGCATAGTATTGCTACAAGCAATAGGCTCTCGAGATCAATCGTCCCCATTTGTACGCTGCGTTCTGGCAAAGAAATGATGTTCTACTCTCGCAAAATGTCCTCGTTCTACACTTATGATTTCGAAACCAAAGCGATGCGGGCGATTCAGAAGCTCGATTCCATGAAGTTTTCTGAGGTATTGCCTCATCAGAATACTCTTGCTTCGTGGGATAGTCGCGATATATTGGACTAGGAGTCGGCTTTTTAAGCACTTTATTTGTGCCGCTGAATTGTTTGACCATTTAGTATTATTTTTCATTCTGGTATCTTAATACCTTGTATGACGGCTTCCAACAGTTCGTTCTTCATGAATGATACGATCCCTTTGCATAGAAGATAGTTTTGGGATTGTTTCAAATTAGAAAACCTCATTTGGATTAAATCAAGTATGTTGTAACAGCGATGTGGATTTTGTTGTTTACATGGAGGAGACAACTCCCGGATCATTTGTTATCGTTTTAATCAGTAATTCAGCAGCAACTGAGGGTGAGTTTGAGAATGCTTCAGCTGCCAGCACAACTGCTTTCCGACAGCAGAAACAGTTTCAGAGCCCGTTTGGTAATGCTTTTGCTTTCTAGAACGCTGCTTTTCGAATTCAAAAGCAGTATTTTGAGTTTGGTAAAGTTTTGTTTTTCTGCTTTCTAGAAAACATTTTCTTCTCCACAACAGCTTTTGAAAAGCATGGGAGGGGTTGCTTAATACGACATGCTTTTTGATTAATTTATCGTTTGACATCATTATCCATTAATAAATATTAATAATATTTTATGGTTATTTTACTATTCATTATATCATGTCTGAAATGGTCGTTTTGACATTAACCTAAAGTCTTAAGCACTATTTACTAAACACAGAATGTCAAAAGTGTTTTTCCACAACAGATTTTATATGGAGTTTGCCAAACACTTTTTGTATAGATTCTCACAGCAGTTTTCTCATTGTGTTTTCCATACATTAGCTTTCTAAACCGCCACAACATTACCAAACTAGCCCTTAGTGTGTTTGGTTAAAATAAACTTTTTGCTTTTTCGGACAGTTTTTGCAGTCCCACAGCAGTTTTCAGGAAGCAAATGGGGAGATGCTTTTCCAGAAAGTACTTTTGATTAATTTATCTACAATCGAATTTAATCTTATATTTTTTTAAATATCAATAGTTATCTTTACGGAAATGACTCGTGTCATATATTTTTGTCATTTTACCCTCTCACAGCAACTTCACTGTTGATTTTACCAAACGCAAAATTACTATATCAATATTTCACAGCAGCTTTTACGTAATCTTTACCAAACAACATTTTATCAAGAATTCACCGCTGCTTTTCAACAGTGTTTTCACACAGCAGCTTTCTAGCACCGCCACAACATTCCCAAACTAGCCCTAAATTAATTGTATTATGTCATCCCTTGTGCAAAGTTTTGGGATTGAGAACGCTCAGGATTAGAGCTGCGCTTTCGGTAAACCGAAACTGAGCCCGGCCCGAGAATCATTGAACCGACCGGGCTCGGCTCGAGCTCGGTTACCGAGTATTTGGTTATATTTACCCTGCCCCGGAAATTTCACAAAGCCATAAGGCCCGACCTGTTTAACCGTAACCAGGAACTACCAGATGGGGTCGGTTTGAGTCGCCCGAGCCGAAAGGGCCAAACCTAGAACGAAACCATTTTTTTTCCACCTAGGGCCGGACCTTCTGTCAAATTGTGAAAGGCCCGAAATCGTCCCAATAATAACTGACGGAACCGTTGACCGAGTCTGGCCCCTAACCGAATGGTTAATCTTGGGGACATATGAATACAAAAGATGGGAAAGTACCGGTTCGGTTCGGGACCAGGCTCGGTCAACGGTTCCGTCAGTTATTATCGGGCCGGTTACCTACCGGTTCACAGTTCGACAGAAGGTTTAACCCGCCCTAGCCCGCAAGAAATTGATTTCAGTCTCGGTTCGGTCCTTTCGGACTCGGGCTCGGTTACTCAAGAGACGTTTAAAATCGGGCCAGTTCACCGGTTAACCGCGGTTAACCAGCTCGTTTGAACCCTCTACTCAAGACCACCTAACACAAATATTAGCTGAAACTCATTTGGCTACTATAATTGTGCTTCACTGTGTTTTCCTTCTTGGGGGCCTTGATTCACAAGATATTTCTTCTACTTCAAGCAGATTCTGTTCACATAGCTTATTTCCTCACTTTGTTTCGTCTCTGAGTGTTGGTGTCTTGATTTCTTAGTAGGCAAGAAAAGGAAAAGTCAAAAAAGAGGAACAATAGGAAACAAAGGAAACAAGCTGTGACGCGGTGGTGCATATGGATGGCAATACCACCGCCCCCACCTCAAATCACATGATTACTTAAAGGCTTGTTTTGTTCTCAAGCAACACACACACACAGGGCCAAGAGAGTGAATTAGCATAGGGTTTTGCTTTATTTCTCTTTCAGTGTGTCAAGTGGGTTGTAATTCGGGTGCGTTTCTCTCAATAAATTCAGGTTTTGGGTCGTGGAGGTAGCTAGCTAATAACTAGTGAACCACGTTAATACTTGTGTTCTTGTGTTATCGTGTACATCGTTCTCAAAGCTAGGTCCAGATCATAACAAACTGGTATCAGAGCTTGGGTTTCGGTTTCCCAAGATCAAGGTGGAGCTAAAGAGCTAGGGTTTCACAATCCGTGAAATTCATAGCTGGGGTTTCGCGATCAAGGTGGAGCACACGTTCGGGGGTTACGGATATGAACAAGGAGCTGCAGAGAAGATGACCGGGGGGAAGACCAAGATCGACAAGTTCACGGGGAGAAACAGCTTCAGCTTATGGCAGATTAAGGTACGTGCTTTGTTGAAGCAGCAATGCTTGTGATTGCCATTGGTGGAAGATAAAGAGGGGGCTTCGACAACCACCAAGGAGTACAAGACGATGGAGGAAAGAGCACACTCAACTATCATGTTGTGTTTGGCGGACGACGTGATCACAGAGTTTGCGGATCAAGAGACGGCTAAAGGACTATGGAACAAGTTGGAGAGCCTCTACAAGAAGAATTCGCTCACCAACAAGTTGATGTTGAAGCAGCAGCTGTTTGGTCTACGCATGGGGGAAGGTACGGATCTAAGAGATCACTTGGATCGTCTTAATACTATTTTGCTTGAGTTGCAAAACAGTAATGAGAAGATAAGTAATGAAGATGCCGCACTGATTTTGTTGGTGTCGCTACCACCGTCTTATGAAGGGTTTGTGCCGTCTGCTTGTGCTGGAAAAGAGACTCTTCACATTAAAGGAGGTGAGATCTTCTCTTCACACAAGGGACATGCGGCGCAGGGCCGCGTATGGGGAGTACGCCGTTCTGGGTTCGGGCATATTCATGGTGTCCAAAGGGGGTTATGGTAAGAGGAAGAACAAGGGTTCTAAGTTGCCAAACGACGTCTGTGCATTGTGCAAGCAGAGGGGTCACTGGAAGAGGGAGTGTCCGAAGAAGGCATCTGCAGATCTGACTGTAGATGCAACAGCTTTTGAGATCGACTACGTCCTCTAGGCCCCGTTGGGGGGCATGTAATCCATTCTCTTGACGTGGAGGCGGATTTGGCATGGGGGAGTCTCTGAAGAGGGACACGACACGTGTAAGACGTGTAAGGGGGCGCGTATGAGGTGCGGAAGGGGGCGATAATGCAGGAATTCGGTGGGAATCGGAGCAATTTCGCAAAAACGTTGCAGGAATTCAGTGGGAATTAGAGCAACGTGTTGGGGGGTTTTGTTGTAGGGACTCGGTGGGAGTCGGAACAACAAAAAAATTTATTGTAGGAACTCAGCGGGAGTTGGAACAACAAACAGGGGTTTCAATTGCAGGAACTCGGCCTTAGTTGGAGCATCGATAGAGTTCGATTGCAGGAACTAGACGGGAGTTGGAGCATCACTGGGGGAACTCGTTGCAGGAACTTGGCGAAGTTGGAGAAACTTGTGACGTGAGGGTTTCACATAAAGATGTGAAATGTTTGGGGTTGATTATTGGAGAGAACCATCGGTTCAGGTTCGGGTTGGTGAGATAATTCAAGACAATGTGGAGATTTGTTCTTGATTTCTTAGTAGGAAAGAAAAGGAAAAGTCAAAAAAGAGGAACATTAGGAAACAAACAAAGGAAACAAGCTGTGAGGCGATGGTGCATATGGATGGCAATAGCACCGCCCCCACCTCAAATCACATGAGTACTTTAAGGCTTGTTTTGTTCTCGAGCAACACACACACACACAGAGGGTCGAGAGAATGAATTAGCATAGTGTTTTGCTTTATTTCTCTTTGAGTGTGTCAAGTGGGTTGTAATTCGGGTGCGTTTCTCTCAATAAGATCGGGATTTTGGGTCGTGGAGGTAGCTAGCTAATAACTAGTGAACCACGTTAATACTTGTGTTCTTGTGTTATCGTTTACATCGTTCTCAAAGCTAGGTTCAGGTCATAACACTGAGTACTCCAGAGAGGAAGATGACAGTCTAGATGAGATCAGGGGACACACGATAGATATGGATACTGAGTTGATTGCAAGGGAAAGATCGTTACAGGCAGTTTGCTGACATGGTTATCTGCTTGATTACCTGCTACCGCCTCATTTTAACACTCTTGCTTCGTGGGATAGTGAGGATGCATTGCTCTAGATAGAGGTCGCCTCCTTTAAATAGATGTGAATCAGATGTTTTTTTTATGGTTGTCAAACTCCCGGATCTTATGATCCTTTGATTCTACAATCCATGAAAGCAACGATATCGTTCCCACTTTATCTCCCGACTCATTGAATCTCATATTGAATCCCAATTCTACTAGGAATCCTAGAATCTCTTACGATTTTTCGATCCTGAGCGACTACTCAAAATCCGCTTTTTAAATCTGCAAAATGTCGGACCAGAACAGTTGTCCAGTTTCTTAACCTGATCGCCCATGTAATTGGACCTGGCAAAAGCGGTCAAAGCCGAACCGGCAACCGGGCGGGTCACTACCGGGCCGAATTTTGTTATTTCTAAAAAATCTCCAAAATGCTATACACGAGGTTTGAGAACTAACCACTGGTCAATACTGATCAATTTGTTCCTTATCGATAACCAATACGTGTTTTTTTGACTTTAACCCATAAATATTTCAATCCGTACTAAGAATGTTAAGCATAATACTTATTTTTTGTTGTTCATTGCAAGTAAAAATCAAACAAAGACTTTTTATTCACTTGTTTATTTTATTTTATTTTCTTCAAAGAATGTTTATAAAAATATTTTCGTCAAATTAATCAACGAACACAATACTACACAAAGTATTAACATTTATGGAAGCAAGTATTAACATTTATGGAAGTATTAGAAGGTGTTGATTTTATTCTATGATATATATATATATATATATATAAATATATATAATGTTGTAGTTGTGTAATTAAATCAACATTGTAGTATGAACCTATGTAGGATGAGAGTAGACTCAGTTGAAAAATGGATATCATGAAACACACTACTCTTCACATACCATCGAATCCGAAGAACAACAACATAACGAGTTGAGCGCGGAACTGTTAGAAACTGTCTGACTTTATATCGGGACGAGTGACCGTAAGGTAGATCAGGCAACCTATGAGCTGTTGGTATCGAGTAGGATAAGATAATAGTTTGCCTTCCAAGGGGGTGGAGGCAACCTTGGAATCATTCTGTCTTGCACGAGCATTGACATCAGAGGATTACTTGCCCTGAGTGAGAGAGTATCCACTGCCATCTGAAGTAACCTCAAGTTCTGAAAAGTAATTGAGAGCCCCCAATCTTTCATCTCAAAATGACGGTTTAGAGTCTTTTAGTTCAGTAATACGAACACAATCATCTCCTGTTATTAACAAAAGAGTAATTCTACCATCCGTATTGCGGATGAACATAGCAGCGTCATATGAGAAGAAAAACCAAGCTGGATTACCGCAGAACAAAACTTGTCCATAGAGAGCACATCAAAGGCCGCATACCTGCTATCTGGGAATCTGAAGACCAGATGGTGGTTGCATGTACATCTCCGCCGTGAGATCACCGTTAAGAAATGCATTCTTAACATCCATCTGGAATATGAAACAAAGTTCAAAACCTCTGACAAGCAACATCTATCAGAGTGCGCACTGCTGTGAGTTAAGCCACTAGAATAAAAGTCTTTTCATAATCAATACCGTATTCCTGTGTGAAGTCTCTATCCACCAAGCGAGCTTTATATCTCTCAATAGTACGAGTCTTAATATGACCTAATTGGTGCGCAACAACATTGTTCTATTTTTTCGTGAATTCAATATTGATATAGCCTGATTGTCATTTGATTGCGTAGACGTGTTCGACAATCAAGTGGCAAGAACACCTACAACATGCTTAACAGGCTAATTAACTCTCTTGTTTTGTTTGCAAGGCTATTACACATGAGCAAAGTACAAGCTAAACTAACTGCGAGCCCGTGGATGTATTTCTTCGCCATTTATAAAAAGATGGGTAACATAATTTACAAAGCAAACAGGCATGGCCGGCCCATCCACTAGACAGATTAGGTGTTTGCCTAGGGCCCCCAATATCATGGGGCCCTATAGTATTTTTTAGGAGTAGTGGGTAAGGTTTTATGTCCCCAACATTTTGTTTACTGGTTAAAAATCCGAACTATTAGTAAAATGCGGGATATACAACACGTTACAGTTGAGTACTTTTTTTATTCACAGTTATACGTATGGTAAAAGGGGCCTCACTTTCAACTATCGCCTGGGGCCCATGAAAGTCTAGGGACGGCCCTGCAAACAGGGGTAATTAGTGTATTTGGTCTCGACTGAAGTAGTATATTGGGTTAATTGCATTTTACCCCCTGTGGTTAGGGGTATGTGCTAAAGACGCCCTTGTGGTCTTAAATGTTGCAAATAATCTCCTCGTATTTTCGTCTTTGTGCCGAAGGTGGTAAGTTTTCGTTAACATTTATTAAAAAGACTAAAATGCCCTTAAATTATATAGGCTACTTTAACAATTTTTTCTCTTTTTTCCTCACTATCTCTCTCTCCCTCTCTGCCCATGGTGTACACCGATGTGAAGAACTCCCCTATTCAACACAAATGAAGGAGAAAGAAGAAGAACGACATGAGGAAGAAAAGAACGACGGGGTGGAGGAGGACAAGCTTGATGTCGCCGTCCCAATCGTCGCTGCCGCTGCGTCCCCTTCGCCGTCGACGATGCGCTACGGTGCTGCCTTCGTTGTTGCGCCGGACACTTGTCATCACCAGATCGAGTTAGATCTGATGTTGCTTCCTCTTCTTCTATTTCTCCAACTTCTTTCTCCACATCCACATCCGTCGACTCCTTCTCTTCCTCCGCTTTGTTCCTTCGATTTTGTCACTCTAATGGTGGGGATGGGGACTGTGAGATCTGGCGTGGGGTCGTGACTGTGAGATCTGGTGTTGATTTTTTGATTTTGTTAATCTGAGTTTGATCTAATTTTGTCTAAAATTTGGGATTCATTTGGGTAGTCTGAGTTTTCTACGTTACATTGTTTCTTGGTTTTGGTAGTGATTTTGTCGATCTAGATGTTATGCGTTTCATTTACAAGCAGATAAAACTAAATATTTTGGGAATCATTTAGAAGCTGAAGAACCTTATTAAAATAATAAAGTTTGGTGACGTTGAGTTTTGTTAGAAGATGAAACCGGGTTTTGTTGAAGATGAAGATGAAGATGAATAGACGAAGATGAAGACGAAGAATGTGGGTCAAAGCTCCCCTCTCTCTCTATGTTTTCTCTCCAGAAACTCTACTCACCCTCCCTCCTTCCCTGGCGGCGGCTCCCCCTCCATGGAGCTGCCGCCGGGCCTCCCCCTTCTCTTGCGATGTTGATGCCACCCAATGATGTTACACCACCTACTTGCCGCCTCTGCTAGCCTCCATCTCCCCTCCGAATCTCACTGGGTCTTAGCCCCTACCGGTTTCTCTCAAATCAGGTGCGCTGCCGGGTTTCCGGAATCGAAGTCGAGATCTCCTCTTCGATTGCTTTCCCCTCCCCTATGTGGGACGAGAGGATTCCGTTGGTCATTTCAACTACCCTGCCGCCCCTTCCCAAAGTCAGCTGTCTCCGGTCAACCGTGATGTCATCCCACCTCCGACCGCCATGCTGCCCACAACCACGCTCTGCAGATCTGCCGCTGCCCCTCCTGCTGCCAGCCGTAGTTGCTCTTGCCGTCGCCGGCCCCTCTCCAGCTTCCCCATCCCTCCTCTCTCCCTCCACAGGTCCTTGTGGGTTTCACTGCTTCACCCTTCAAAGGCTCTCGTACTTCTCACCCCCCTCCTCCCCCCGGTGTTGTCTCGCCGGTTTGGGGAGCATAACGGTCCACTTTGATCGGAGAAGCCCTCGTTTCCCCTTCCCCCATGTGGCTGGTTTCAACTAGGAATAGGGCTTTTCCGCTGCCTATCGCCGTCCACGCCGCCGTCGTCGTCTTGCTCTGCTGCCGCCACCAGGAGCCTCCATGAGGTTTAGGGTTCTTTGCAGCTTGTTGGGCCATTTTGTTGGGCTTTGTTTTTATTTTCTGGTCTTAGGCTTGGTTGTCTTTAATGTTGTCACATTTGGGCTTTGCTTTGTCAAGCGGGTATAGGAGACTCTTGATGTCCATAGGCATTTTTTGTTTTGGGGGTTTGTTGTTGGGTGCCATTGAGCATAACCCACTAAGTTCCTAGTTTATGGCCCTTGGCTTGTTTGTAGGTTTTGCGGTTGGTTTCAGGTGTATGTCCCTTTTCTCTTTGTAATCGTTTTATAAATCTATAAAAATCTTTCGTTGCCGGTGAAAAGAAAAGATTGAAGAATGTACAATAAATTGCATTAACCCTGCGGTGATTACGCGTATGTAGCATAAGGACCCCTCCTATAGTTGAGGCTAAAATAGATTTTTCAAATGACATTTTTGACGGAATCTATTAACTTAATAGAAAATGCACATAAACCAAACTACAAGGAAGTTATTTGCAACATTTAAGACTACAAGGGATCTTTCGCACAAACATCTAATTACAGGGAGGTAAAATGCAGTTAACATTATTAACATTATATATTTATATTACAGGATGACAATTTACAACAAAACCGAACTTGCCCCAGGTGCCCGTTCCACTGTCTATAAAACCCTAGTTACTATGTCCCGATTCCGCGACCTTCGACTGCTACGAGGTAAAGTTTTCAGCTTTCTTCTCCTCTTTCATAATTTATATCCTTAATCTTATGATAATCTTGTGTAAGTTTCGAAATTAGATCTTTCGTTGTTCACAGACAATAACATGGCTGCCATTATTGGTCAGTTGGATTCTCTACTTGCTGCTTGTCAACTGTTTGAGGAGTTGCTCATTCAATTGTAAGCGCTCATCTTGTTATCATTTTGTCTACTATGAGGTAATCAAACATTGCTTCTTGTTCTTATTAACTTTCGGTTTCTTCTATTGTTGCAGACGTACTGGTGGAGGGGAGGAACTTGTGCGTGAAATCACATATAGCTATGGTAAGGTATCCAACTTATTTCCTATTTATTCGTGCTTCAGCTTCTTCAATATGTATGTGCTTCCCAAATTGGTAGAAGCACTCACTTGAAAAAGATATGCTCTTGGGTATAAGACTACCCACAATTGTGGGGTCAGCCACCACCCTCTGACCTCATCGACCGTACAATCAATTTTCTTGATATTTATAACAACATAATTTCTCCTTTGATTATATTTATTAGTACGTCATATATGTGTATATAGTATATACTGAGACTGACTTACACGTACATATTGTTTCTTTAAATAATAATAATAATAATAATGACCTCCATCAGGGTAGCCCTCTTTCTCCCCCGCAAGGGGCAGAGGTATGTAGGGGCAGGGGGTCACGTGCCATCCAATTTTTTTATAGAGCTACAATTTAAACCCTATTAGTTAAAGAAAAATACAGTAGTGCCCCTATTTTATGTAGATAAATTCAGTAGTGCCCCCTATGAACATAACTTGTGCCCCAAAATTTAAGTCTTTATTCTAAATGGCCCTTGTAACATATTTACTTGTACCTCCATAATGTTTAAGAATTATACGAAATACCCAAACTACATATAAGAAAAACA
This sequence comes from Linanthus parryae, assembly GCA_023055425.1. Lineage (NCBI taxonomy): Eukaryota > Viridiplantae > Streptophyta > Magnoliopsida > Ericales > Polemoniaceae > Linanthus > Linanthus parryae. The sequence continues at coordinate 134,940,405 of JALGPY010000001.1, forward strand.
AAATCCTCCTATGCCGTCTTTAGAGAATTCCTGGCTCCGCCACCGGTCCCTGCCACTGTTCGAGTGCTTTCTGAGCTCAGATTAATGACGCCCCCACCACCGTGGCCTTGTTGAGTGGCCTAATCATGTATGTGGTTAGTCTAAGAGCAGTTGGCAAGAGCACCAACGGGGGAACATATTGTTTGGGGTTAACTGAATAAAAATTGGAATAATGTCTCATTGTCTTGGGCCACTGATGTAGCAACGAAATATTGTGTAGCCTGAAGAATGGAACTAGGGAGCGGCATTGATTTACCCATTGCTTAGAGTGGAAGTATACAAATTTGGTCTATTAATTGTGTTTAGATCTATACGTATTTTGCTGGGTGACAGTTGTTCAAATCTCATAATTCACAATGTTCCCACTTTCACAGGAAATGCGGACACTGCTCGAGAGGATTTTATAAATGATGTCCGTCGATTTGATGCTATAATTCAACGAGTGTAAGGGCCGTTGATTCTGGTAATCTACATTAATCTCGTGCTCCTTCTTGTCATGGCCTGATGGTGCTCATATTAATTTTTATAGATTGGAGATTGCCGATGATGGTGTTTTAATCTATGATCATGGTGTAAACGGGGATCAAGCAATGGGGTTGCGAGAAGATCTTATGAGGCAGTTGTTTGGTTTAGGTAAAAAAAAACCAATTTCGAGGTTTTATGCCGATAAATTTTTAGTTGGAGAAAGTCATTTTCCTGTAACTCTACCTAATTATGTTTGCAGGAGGTGGTGAAGAAGAAAAACCGCATAAAAGGCACCATAGAGCAATTAAGAAGAGGCCAGCAGATGATAACAAGTGCACAAAGGGTCCAACCGTCAGATCGCGGAAACAACCGATATGGAGATATGGCTGATATAATAAAGTTGATGAGGGGTTAGCAGAAATGTGTACAGCTAGATATATTGATAATTTGACAAAGGCGATAGGATTCAAATACCTTAATTTTATTTAATTTACTTTTTTATGAATGTGATGTTTTAAACTAAACTGCTCGTGATTCGTGTACAACTGTTGAAAACGCTTCAACTTCAGCTTCTTCTTCTTTGATAGGCTGAGGTAGCAACTTGTTATGTCTTTCAAGGCTATATAATGTTTGATCTGTTTGAATTACTGAATTTCGCTAACCACATACACGTCCGAAGACTGACTCTCAATTTGGTAGATAGAATCTGTTGGATTGACTTGTAATTTGGTAGGGCTTCTTCTTTTTTTTTTTTTTTTTTTTTTTTTTTTTTTTTAGTTTAGGGTCAAAGTCAAGATAATTACTTTGGCTTGAAGCAAAGTCCAAAGTTGTTTCCTTGTTTTTGATAGTCTACTGCCACCACAGTTGTGTATATAAATACACATGCGTGAGTTTTTGGTTTAAACACACACAGGGCTGAATTGGTGAGAGTTTTGAGCTTCTTTTGTGCGTGTGTGTACGTGGGTGTAATCGGGTGGCCGCCGTGGCCATAACGTGCATTGTAATCGGGTTCTCTTCTTAGTAAAATATATGGTTCTGGCTGTGGAGGTAGCTAGCAGGTTCGTTGCGAATTCGTTAGTGAACCACGTTAAGTTTATGTCTCGTTTTTTTTTCGTCTCATTGTTCTTGCTTGAATACTCCCAGGTTATAACAAACTTGTATCAGAGCTCTGAAATAGGAGTTCTGTTACAACAAACTGGTATCAGAGCCGCCGTTCCAAGATTCCGGGTGGAGCCAAGAGCTAGGGTTCCACGTTTTGGTGGAACTCAAAGGCAGGGTTTCGCGATTAAGGTGGAGCAGGCTATCCGGAGTAGGGTTTCGAGATTCCGTCTAGAACGATATCTGGTTTGGCGATCAAGATCGATCTGTTTGTGAGAGAGAAGCAGGTACACCCACCATCTGAAGTCCCATGGAGGGGGCTATCCGGTCTCCTGTTGGAGCAATCTGACGCGCATCTGATTAGGTGTGCAAGGGATCTGGCAAATCCAGCATGCATTCGGTACTGGCGCGAATCTGGTGGTTCACGCGCATATGGCGTTATGGCGATTGACGTTCAGGCGCAATCCGGCTCCCTACGTGGAGCATATGGCGTGTGAATTCAATTTAGTTCTGGATCATGCGTTGCAGGAACTTGTTGGAGTTGGAGCAACAACATGGCGCATCTGGCGAGTGAGATTTTTGGCACGCACATCTAATCCTGGTTCTGGCGCGCATTATGCACGTGTTTGTTCTGGCGTGCATCTGTTCTGGTTTTGGAGCGTGAACCATGACACGCAATTGAACTCGCATCTGGCGCGATTTGTTTCTGGCGAGCATCTGACGCATCCGAGGCATACGGGGCGCATCGGGCATGACAACTATTGGGGCACTCATCGCTAAGTGCATCGGGTCTTGTAGCAATATCTGGGCATTATGTCATGGTGCATCTGTCTGGCGTAATTGGGCGCATCGGGAATACATTCGGTCCTGCATTCTCAGTGAATGTATTTGAGTCTGGTTCCGGGTGGAGCACTTGTTTCTGTTTCCGGAAGTGCAACCACATCGGGCGCATTAGTTGCAGAAACGCATGGTAGTTGGAGCAACGATTTAGCAATTTGACGATTCGGATTTTGCATACAGATGCGGAACATCTGTTTAGAGAGGCGTTCTGGTTCTGGGAGACGCATCTGGTTCAGGTTTGAGAAGAGAAGCATCAGGTTCTAATTTCGGGCTGCTGAGATGATTCAAGTCAAGGTGGAGATTTGTTGGATTGACCTGTAATCAATTTGGTAGGTTTTTTTGGGTCAAAGGCAAAGTATCAGGCGGTGCTAGTTTAGGGTCAAAGTCAGCAATAAGGTAATTACTTTGGCTTGAATCAAAGTCCAAAGTTGTTTCCTTTGTTTGGCAGTCTACTGCCATCACAATTGTGTATATAAAATACACATGCGTGGGTTTTTGGTTTAAACACATACGGGGCTGAATTGGAGAGAGTTTTGAGCTTCTTTTGTGCGTGTGTGTGCATGGGTGTAATCGGGTGGCCGCTGTGGTATCAGAGCTCTGAAACAGGAGTTCTGTTACAACAGAATCTCACTTAGAAGCATGGAGTTGGATTTCAGACAACAGAGATTATACGTTGAGACAATGAAGAACAGCAGTCGTTGAAACTATGTAATTGAATACAGCCACACTACGAAAGAGGAAACTTTACCCTAATAATCCTCTCATAATGACATGCACCTAGATACATTTGGCTAAGAAGGGAGAAAACACTAAACAAATCGGAGTTTTCCACTGTTTTTCGTAGATGAGATAGAGATTAAACAGTTTTCATTCACTATTTATTTTACTCAATGTTTGATCGTGAGCTGTATAGGATAACTGTGAGTGGGAGGGTTAATTTGCTATTCTGGGAAACAATGGAGCAACATTAACAAAGTATAAATCTTATCAAGCTAATACATCATCATTCTTTGTGTGGTATATATCCATGATTTCAGTGAGATTTTGGTACATGAAAACATATCAAGTACGAAACATGTAGCTAAAAGGAAGAAACACTAAACACTTCGGAGTTCTCCACGATGAGGTAGAGATTAATCAGTTACCGTTTTCAATTTTTTACTCAATGCCTGATCGTTAGCTGCATAAGATTGTCGTGTGTAGGAGGCTTAATTTTCCATTCTAGGATTAAATGACCCATTAGACTAATGTCTAACCACAGAAAAAAATGAAGAACTACTCAATCGAGGCAGACTTCAAATTCAGAAAATTTAAGATGTGAAGATGGTACTGAAATATAATTTCAACTAAAAACATAACTGTTAGACAGTACAAGCAGGCCCTTCCTAAACAAGGCTCAGGAAGACTGCTGGCCCAAGTTAACCTTTCACTGGGCCTTCACTGCTGGCCCACTCAGCCGGCTTGACTCAAATAAAACCCAAGTATTACGGTTGGGGCTTGTATTAGAAAATACAAGCAGGCCCTTCCTAAACACGGCTCAAGAAGACTGCTGGCCCAAGTTAACTTTTTACTGGGCCTTCATTGCTGGCCCACTCAGTCGGCTGGATTCAAATAAAACTCAAGTATTACAGTTGGGGCTTCGCTGCATTGACAATAGAACCCAAGGACTGATGTTGTAATATTTATACATTTGACATAACTACAACCGCTAGATGTAGGGCTATTGATCCAACGGATGCTATACGGCCACATATGTATTAAAGGACCGTTCGACACATTCGATGAATGTACAGAGCTAAAGTCACCTGGAGCGGGAGTGAGAGCGGGAGCGCGAAAGAGACAAATTCTAAAAAGAGTCGTATTTGAGAGCGTCATGAGAGCGTGTATATAAAATATATATTTAATATAATTTTAGATATTAACATTTAAATATTTATTTTGTGAAGAATCAATATTCTTTTGCAATAACTAGAAAGCTAACATATAAAACTAAAAATTTATATAGTGGAAAATAAAATGAATATTCAGCCTGAGTGAGTGTTAGTCATGACAACTAACATACATTAAGCCAGGAGGATACCTCGGTAAATGGTTGAGTATGTCATTTTAGTTGAAATTCTAGTTTGACTTAGTTTCAAATAGACTTGATAACTTAGTAGTGAGACCCTGTGTACAAAGGAATCCTCGAGAGATACCTAAGTGTACACCTCAAGTAGAGAAGAAGAACACAAAGAGTTGTAGGTGTGTGTAGGGAGAGAGTAAGCACTGGTAACTGTGTGTGAGAGAGAGACAGTAGGCTATGTGTATCTTGTTGTCTTATCGTTGTGTCGCAACGGAGAGCATAACGTTCCTATATATAGTGGGGAAGCGACCGTTGGGGGGTTTAGTGCACCATAAATGGCGGCTTAATGATAGAACCCCCAACGGCACGTTCGACCGTGTATATAGGAACCGTTACGTATCTGCCCGCAAGTATCGGAGACCGTTATGAGATCAGCCGCATTAATGGGACACGTAAGCCTAGAATATCTCAGTCATTTACCAGAGGTCGCGTGCGAGCTTGGTTGTCGCACGCGCGCGACGGACCTTACTCTAGCCTCCAAACCACTAAGTCCCTACAAGTCCCGTGTTATGGTGCGCGGGGGCTCTGTCTCGTAGCCCCCACGTGGATCAGCACGGGTGGTGATCTGGTGTGGATGGAGCACAACTAGGTGTGATGATCGACACGTGGCTGTGATCTTCCTGTCTAGAAAGCACTATCTACATTAGCTCCCTTTTGCGCGATTGCCACACGCTCATCTGTTTTGCAGTTGCGCAAAATCCATCGTGTGTGAGGCTCACGCGGACCCTTTTGAATTTTGAATTGGAGTTCAAATTCATCCCACACAATCATAACAAATGTGCCCATCAGTTTTCACTTATGTTGCACAAGTGCGGATGCGTTCCGGGTGCAGGTGCGGGTACGACGAATTTATGAAATTCAAGGGTGCATGCGCGGCGAGGGTACAACGAATTTATTTATATTATATATATATGTATATATACACACACATACATATATAGAGTCAGAGAAGAACTTGAGATTGAGCGATATCAAACGACTACGGCGATGGCGAATGTCGACTTTGTCTGTCTCCTCTCCGAGTCTCTATCTCTCTCAGTACGGGGCTAGGGCTCAACTGGTTTTGTATTTTTATTTTATAAAAGATATTTGAATATACTAGAAATCGACTCAAAAGGTTAAAAAAATATTAAATCGACCCCTGCCGCACCCCTGAAGCACCAATGGCGCACCCATATGCACCCGGTGCGTGATTCGGCTCGAAAATGAAGAACTTGTGCAACATAGGTTTTCACAGAAGGTTATAGAGTACTGTAATAGCAAATTTTGGTAGCAGATGGGCCAATTTGTTCTTAAATAAAACTGGGCTTTTCAAAAAAGAGAAAAAAAAAAAAATATTATACGTTTTATAACCCTAATCCGTCATCCAACGACCACCACCAGCAGTCCAGCACTCACCTACTAGCTAGTCAGAAAACCCTAAATTACTTGACGAAACCAAGGTATGAGATTTATCTTTCGTTCTCGACAGCGTAGGTTGTCAAATTATTTTATCATCGAAGTTGTTGTTCACAACAGACACGCAATCACTGCTATTGGATTCTCTTTTTCGTTTTTTATTTGACACTCGTGATCTTTAATTAATTGTCAATAGGTAATTGTTGTTGGTCGAGTCATCATACACTTCGACTTAGCTCGAGCTGGAATTCTCTTTCACAGGGCCTTTTTGGAATTCACTTTTACTTTAGTAACAGTTTATGCGTAACCAGCTTTTAGGTTAAAAGTTGGTGCAGTACTTCTCGCAATACAAGGCAGTCCCTGCTCGAAGTCTAGAAGATTCTCGCATTCCAGGTCAGTAATATGAGAAGCTTGCGCAATCAATAATAAATATTGTCATTATTTTGCTATGCGTAATGAAATAGTCTCGTTTCCTATGCAATTTTATGTCAGGAACCTAGCCGACCTTGTACCGGAGTTGTATAGATTTCCCCAGAGTTTAACCGGAGAACTGATCACAGAGAGGAAAATAGATTAGAGAGAATTTAAGAGAGACAAAACGAAGATACTATATCCTAAACGTAATGGGTGTTACATATTCCTAACAAACAACTAGGAAGGATATATTGCTACACTTAATTAGTTACACTATCAGGCAATACGAAACTAAGTGGAACGCCGAGGTTTAGGTGAAATGGTGGCATTCTGTTTAAGTTTGAATTCCAGATTAAATCGCAACGGTTTAGGACGCGTGTCATGATTTCCCTGGAAATGAATAAGAATCCTAACTCAATTTCGTGACATTCCCTGCTCTTGAAGTAAAACAGTGTCCTTACGAATCGAAGTGTGGGAAGAGCTCCTTCTTCCAGTCCTAGTGGGGCGCTGCTTGATCAATGGATTAGAATTTGAAAGTTGGCAACATTACCACTGCCTACAAGATGGTGGTCCAATAGGGCCATGGGTTTGATGAGCATTTGTCCGTCTAGACCTGTACGGGGAAGCGCCGACTCTGGTTGGTGGTTATCGTCAATCGCACGTTTCAAATGGGAGACGTGAAGGACAAGGTGGATTCCAGCTCCAGGAGACGCGGTAGGCGACCTTGCTAATTATGCATACTACCGAAAATGGACCATAAAAACGCGCATCAAGATTCATAATTTTTTTTTCAAATTAACACTGCTTTGACGATAGGGTTGTAATTTGAGATAGACTTGATCACCCACCTGGAACCCCCTCTCTTTTGTGTTTGTCTGCATAAATTTCATCCTTGCTTGAGCTTTCTTCAAGTTGTCCTTAAGTAGCACACTCTGTCGTTGTCTTTCCTACAGGAAGTTATTGAAATCTGGAAGAGAACTCATGTTGAGTTGGTGAAAGGGTAGATGATTTGGTTTATACCAAATAGAGCTTCAAACAGGGTTAGGTTGAGGCTTGATTGGAATGTGGTATTGTACTTAGAGTTGTGATCTTTTGCTCAAAGAAGTACTTGCGTGAGTGATGATATGTCTTGATCAGGAACTTCGCTCATTCTATGTAAGACCTCCATTTTCCTGCTGCTTGTAATATGTACAATATTTCCTTTTCATAAGTAGATAGGCCCAAACGCTTTGGGCCCACATCCTTACTGAAATAGGCTATGGGCCTACCCTCTTGTGATAAGACTGCCACAATACCATGGTAACAAAAATCACTTTTAAGAACAAAGGGTTTGGCAAAATTAGGAAGTGCCAGTACTGGGGTAGAACCGAGTGCATTTTGGAGTGGAACAAAAGCTTCTTGAATAGTCGCATCCCAACTAAATCCTCCCTTCTTCAATAAATTGGTTAGAGGTTGGAAGATAATCCCATAACCTCTAAAAAAATCTTCTATAGTATCCACAATGTCTTGAGAACCCTCTCAGTTCCTTGACACTTTTAGGAATAGGCCAATTCAACATAACTTCTACTTTGTATTTTTCAGCTTCCACTCCAGTAGAAGAAATCATATAACCAAGGTATTCAATGCTAGATTGTGCAAAAGATCACTTTGAAATTTTTGCATAAAGCTTATGTGGTAGAAGAATCTCAAATGTCTGTTTGAGATGGTCCAAGTTGTTTTCAAGGTCATGACTGCAGACTAAAATATCATACAAAACACCAAGATGAACCTTCTCAGGTGTGCAGTGACGCAATTCTTTACGCGTATGCGCAAGTGCACGGTTATAAGGGTGGTATTTCAACCCCGAGTTATCGATCCCACGAGGACAGACTCGAAATTATTTAATTTGGAATACGGTACAAGGAGGAAAATTGAGTGATAAATGAGTTCGTCACACACAAACAAGTGACTGAAAATTTAAATAACAACTAAATTAATCTTTTTGTATTTTTATTTTAATAAAGAAGATATGGAGAAACTAGACAATCTCTAGATCACCCAGGGCTATAGACGATTTCCGGTTCAGCTATGTAACACGTCAATCCGATTCTAGTTCAGCCGGGTAATAGACTATGACAATATCCTGTCGGTCTCATATCATTTTACGTCTCGGTTGACTACAATCTCCTCTCGGTCTTATGTTGTCTGCCGGTCTGTTCTAACAGGTCATCAACTGGTACGTTAGCGGGTCCTGTCGGTCCACCGTTTCACGGAACAACAGAATAATCCAACCAAATCTACCCACACTAGGACAATCTTAACACTTCTCCTTTTCGGTCTCGGTGATTCGGGATTGTGTTCAAGTTATCTTCACAATTAGGTTGAGTCACTCTCGCGCACTCATCTAATTAGCTAGTATGTCCGGGTAGCTACTCCATTCATACTAAAAATTAAGCATAGAACAAGAACGTGTAACTAGAACGAATATTCACTTTAAGCAAGAAATTGATTCATGAATAACTCTTAGTTTTGTTGAATATCAAATTATATCATAATCGTGTCAATAGACTAAGATCAACAACAAAGTCAAGAAACTAAGCGTTCATTCAATAAATCGAATCACAAGCATGACACAAAGTCTACGAATCCGGAAAAATAATCGTCTACATAACCCTAGGCTCTCGTAGAGATGCCTATCAAAACGTTTAGCCAATAAAGTTTAACCAAGCAAAACTAAGAAGTTTCTCCATACAAGATTTGAAAGAAGAAGAAGAAATCAAAACCTAGAGATCCCCAATGGTGGAGCTTGAGTTCTTTGTAGTTATGTCTTCGTTCTCCTTCGTCTTCCTCCTCCTTGGTGTGCGTGCCTCTTTCCTTGATGTGCGTATCCTCAATATTTGATCCCCTAGGTCGTTTTTAGATGTCCCCCAAGTGATTTCCCGTCATCACTTCTTCCAAATTGCATTCTGGCCCCCAAAATTTATTTTTTAATTCTGCTTCTAATTCGTGGGAATTGGATTCCAATTCCTACGAATTACTTTAAATCTTGCGCGCTGCTGTTCCAACTCATGTGAATTACTTTTCCAATTCCTGCGAGTTACAGTGCAATTAGTGGGAATTACAGTCCAATTTGTGGGAATTGCTTCTGACTTGAATCTGCATTCTGCAACTCCATTCTAATTCCCAGGAATTACAGTCCAATTCCCAGGAATTACTTCTGACTTGCATCTGCACAGCTCCCTTTTCTTCTAATTCATGGGAGTTACAGTCCAATTCATGGGATTTGGAATTAACTTTCCTTTTCTCCGCTTAGCATGCAGCTTCTTCTCCTCTCTTTCCTTGGCCATCTCTTCATGCTCTTCCATTTCCGAAGCTCGTTTTCGGTCTCCGATCTTCTCCTGAGCCTCCCGTACCTGAAACTCACAACACGAGCACACACCGGCATCATATATGACAATAAAATAGCTCAAAATAGTAAGAAAACACCCGAATTCACAATTAAGCGCTCAAAGCTAAACTTCTACGTTTTCACCACTTTCATAGTGTATAACTCAGAATATTAACCCGGGAATCACACAAAACGGTATAAACGTGCAAGAAATATAGCTCTAATAGAGAGTTATCATGCAGCAAATACCACATTCATTAGTCTTTGAAATGTAGTTGGAGCATTTGTGAGGCCAAAAGCCATGGCCCTGAATTCATAAAATCCTGTGTGAGTCCTGAATACAGCATTGTGAGTATCTTCTTCAGCAATTCTCACGTGATGGTACCCTACTCTTAGGTCTAGTTTGGTGAAATATGTTGCTCCATGTAGATAATCTAACAACTCATCTATGATAGAATGGGAAACTTGTTCTCTATAGTGAGTGCATTGAGGTTTCTATAGTCAACACATAATCTCCATGACCCATCATTTTCTTACTAAAAGATCTGGGGATGAGAAAGAGCTATCTCTTGGTTCGATGACTTCATTCTGCAGCATATATTGTACTAAACTTTAAATCTCATTTTTTGGACATAGTGGTATCTATAGGGCCTCATACATACGGGATGGCTCCCTTCTTTGAGGTGTATGTGATGGTCTTGCTCATATTTGTCAAAGTTTGATACGTATCATGTATCTATAGTGGGATTTTCATATCGTGTATCGTATCGTATCGCATATTAGAACGACGCACACACCCTCTTAAAACAACTTAAAAAAATATATGATGACTCTTATAGTGAAGAGTTCATTGGTTGCATATGGCTTTTAATTTCTTACACAATATGTCTTAAATACATATAGAGGTTATCGGGTGGTCTAACGAGCACGTATTAACATTTTTTATATGCAGCTAATTTATAGAGTCCCATTATAAGGGGATGTTAATTTATTTTAGACTCATCTCCGATAATGAATCACATATTCACATTACATAAGTGAGGGTAATAGTGAACTAGAAAAATTGAGTAGATTGTTAGTTGTATGTAGGGTATATCTATGTGGAATCGTTTTAGTTGTCAAATATTCTTGCTTATGTGTGGCAAAAACACCCAATTAAAAGAAACATAAAAATAAAATACTAAAGTTAGGGATATTTAATGAGTCCCCACTACGAAAACAAGTTTTCCTCTAGAGTCATGTAAATAGAACAATTCGTCTTAGATCTGGCATTTTTCTTCTTCAGTCTTTCTCTTCTGAAGGCTAGATCAATTATCTAGAATTCAAGACAATCAAGTTTTTTGACTAGCATTATTGACGCGAACCAGGAGAAGTAGGATCATCTAACAAAATATACATTTAATCCATGTAATACAAAGTTCTATATCAATAGGTTCTTACAAATCTAGCCCAGTTTCAGTTCTCAAACGTATCGTGAGATACGCGATACGTATCGTATCGGATGTGTATCGCTCGATAAAGTTTCATACACTTTCATTAGCGATACATCGAACGATATGTAACGCTGATGGCATGAATCGTATCGTACGATACGTATCGAGTGTCGCTCGAAATTGATAACAGAGGTCTTGCTCCCTTATAAGAGATAGCCCCTTTGGTTTTGAAATATAGTGTCAAACTGCTGCAGTAGTTGCGGTACACCTACTGGTATCATGGTGGTTTTGTTGATAATGTTGATGGTGTAGAAATGAGCTATGACGACGTTGTGATTTCCTTCCCAATATTTTGCAAAAGACTGAATCCTTCCTTCTTTGACAAGTTCTGGACAATGCTCTGCCAAGAGTCTTATGGGTTGATCCTGCCCTTTGAATGATTGTGACATTTTGGGGAAACCTATAGTGACTGGAGTAATGTTCTTCATCCATTCTGTGCGTAGTACCACATGGTTCATCACAATGTTTTGGAGGTTTCTTCCTGCAGCCTAGCTTGTGCTTTGATTTGGCTCATTGTCCGTGGGTTAAACAAATGTAACAGTACCTTTTATTTCATCACTCAACCCCCTCACAACGCTTCTGACAAAATACATTTCATCAAAACCTGGGTTATGTGCTTTGATCCTAGGTTCAAAGGCATTAAATCTGGCCTGGTAGTCCACCACTGTGAACGTTTGGGTGAGTTTATTGAACTCTCACAAAATGTTCTCATGACCCGAATTAGCAAATTTTCCGCACTAGGAGAGTGTGGGACCAGGAGAGTTAAGATACAAAATTCACCTCTGCTTGAAACATAGTTGTCAGGATCGCGATCAGGATCGTAGGATCGTACTGAGGGCGAGTGGCGATCCGAATTGGTTAGAAAATCGTTTTCTGACAGGATCGGGTGGGATCATGAGTAGGATCGTAGGATCGGTTTTACGATCCTTCAATTCTACATTTAAATATATATATATATATATATATATTATTTTTTTTAATATATTTTTACTTCTCATGGCTTCCTCATGCCGCAAAAAATGTATATTGAAGTCTAATTTTGTATGCCTAATTTGGAAACTTCAAAGATTCAACATCATATACAAGGGCAGAGATTGATTGGAAAATTAGCAGGGAGATTGATGTCCTAAATGACTCAAATGATATGTCTCTATGGTATATTGGGTCATGAGTTTGTGTATTAAAATTTTTATGACATTAAGAACCTAAAAATAAGTCATTTAAGTAGTAACAATATTAATACAAAAATAAAATTACACTTTTTGTAGGATCTGACGATCTGATCCTGTGAGCCACTCCACGATCCTGATCCTGTGAGCCACTCCACGATCCTACATTGGATCACGTTCCTGAAAACTTTGGCTTGAAACCAATATTCTGCCTCTCCTTCTAAGTGTAGAGAAGCAATAATCAACTTTTGCTCATCTGTCATCGTATTAATTTGATAATACATGTTAGCTTTGCTCAGCCAAGCTAGCGGATCCGACCCGTTAAACTTGGGAAACTCCATTTTGGGAATGGGTAACCCCATGGTCGTGAATTTATGCAATGGGGTAGTTTCTACCTCCTTCCCTTTGGCCGTCGGTCTCGCCAATATAGGTGGTGGGGTTCGGCTACCCCCTGGCCGGCTGAGGTCAACCCGCGGATGGACCCGGTTCACCCATTCCGACGTTGAATCAGTTGATGAGGCTTCTGATACGTAAATCAAGGTTATCTCTTCGTTATCTTGGAAACGATGCCTCCTAATGGAGAATTCACAGGGGAGATTTGGTTGGTGAGCTTGTTGACCCCCTTCCAATGCCCGAAACCATACGTTGTTGGTCAATTTTCGGGTCGCGGGCATATATCACTAAGCTGGAACTAGGCTATGATACCACTATCAGGAACATAACCGATCCTGTACTGGAGTTGTATAGATATCCCCAGAATGTAACCAGAGAACTAATTTGTGAGGAAGAGAGATCAGAGAGAATTAGAAGAGAGAAATCGAAGATGCTTATTTCCTAAACGTAATGGGTGTTACTGTTCAGTAATATTCCTAACAAACGGCTAGGAAAAAGGCATTGCTACCCTTAATTAGTTACACTACCAGACAATACGAAACTAAGTCGAAGGCCCGCGTTCAGGTGAAACTGTGAAACGGTGGCATTAAGTTTAAATCGCAGTTTAAATCGCAACGGTTTACAACACATATCACGATTACCCCAAATCTGGAAACGAATAAGAACCTTAATTCAGTTTCGTGACACTTTCTTACGGCCTGGTTGAAGTTGAACTCTTGAAATTTGGGTTTTGCAGAATCATGTTTTCAGTTTGGCCATTAACATTTGCTACCATCTGAATTAAAAAAAAAAAAAACTCTTCAAAATAGTTACTTGACGATTTTTCAGATTTTTTTCTCATGGTCAAATTTTCAATCCTTTAGCTGATACCAACATACAGAAAAATTGCTTGTCTACTACTGATTAGCCTTTTTTCCTTTTCTTTTTCAACTGTTGACCAGCGACATGACACAGGAGAAGCTGAATGACACAGGAAAGGAACAGAAGTTAGAAACCCTAGATGGAATTCTGTTGGGACATCTTCCTTGGGACTTAGTTTGCAACATCTTTTTCCTTCTTCCAGCTGAAACTCTTGAAATAGCAAGTCTTGTATGCAAAAGATGGTTTAACTTGATCAAAAGCTCATATTTCATCGATGCTTATGCCCGTAAATCCCACACTGTCCTCGTATTCCTAGGAACGAGCCGAAGGAGTTTTTTCTGGAAAAAATCTTCAACCACAAAGTCGATTTCCATGGGTTACAAAATTAGTTTCTTGGAAATCCGAGACGGGATGGGGAAGGTAACAAAATCAAATGAATTAGGCTTGAGGAACATCTTAGCTACCACCTGCGACGGCTTGATCTTGGGGAGCTTGTTCGCACGAACCTTGGTAGTCGTGAATCCAGCGACCAAGAAGGCTATCTCATTTCCTGTTGGTACTACTACTACTTATCGTGGATTCAGGGACTCCTATGGACTTGTGTTCAGCCACTTGACAAGAGATTATAAGGTAATTCACCTATTCAGTGACAAGGTTGCATGCCATTGTGAAATATTTAGTCTTTCACAGAAATCATGGCGGGCAGTTAATGGACCCTCAGGGGGATCCAGAACATTCTACGGGAATCCAGTTGAGGCATTCCAGTCTTTGCACTGGCTTTCCCAGGAGTACTCAACTCACACGCTGTCAATGAGAGTTGACGACGAGACATTTTTCAAGATAAAACTACCTACCACCAGCGGGGCGGAAGACAGGCTAGTTGAGATCAGAGAGTGTCTGGCTTTTGTTAGCCGCAAGGTGAGATGTCACACAATAGATATATGGACATTGAGTGGATTAATGCAAGGAAAGGAATGGGAGAAGAAGCACGCCATTGTTATACCGGATTCTCTGAGGGATTTCTCTGTTCCTATTTGTACGATTTGTTTCGGTAGAGAATTGGTTTTCCAAGGTCATGGGAGGTCTTCGATTTACACTTATGATTTGGAGACTAAAACGATTAGAATGGTTGAGATGGAGAATGAAACAAACAATTGTGGCCATGGTCTTACTCTATCCCAGGTATTCCCTCATTCGAATACTCTTGCGTCGTGGGATAGTTGCAACATCTTGCACAAGAGGTCGTATGTTTAGCTTTTTCTGTGCGCTGTTGAAGCTTCCGGGGACTGTGAAATAGGAGACCTCTCTATTTTCTCTGTGTCAAACTCTAAAATAGATGGAAATACAATGCGATATGGATTTGTATTTGTTGTTTAAATTGGTAATGGAGTATTTCTTTTTCATTCTGGTTAATTAATTTCAAGTATAATTTAACACTTTTTTTTTTTTTGTTACTTCAGTATACGGAGAATGGATGACTATTGTTGTTCATCGCATATAACGAGACTTGGACGTTTAATAGTAATTTAAACAAATGCTGATTCTGCTTCTTACATAAAGAAAATTATCTGCCAGTCTCTGTTTACTTATTTCTTGCCTGGCCATTTGACAAAAGTATAAGTGAAAATGGCTGCATGATGCTGTCCGAGTTTTGCCTCGACCCCATCGGCTTATATAGCAATGATGAGCAGGTTTGCTAAGTACACAAAGTAACAGTTGTGGGGCAGATAATAAGATGTCATATGGTTGTAACTGTTTCTATATTCAATGCGAATAAGGCCGAGGAATTCTTATACGAGATCGTCGTTGTCGACTGGAGTTCAAGCAACGTGGTCAAAGCATACTGCTCTTAGCCGAGCGAATCTGGTAGAGCTGCTCCGCAAAGGAAGCGGAGGCTTCCATTAGAAAATGGGATGAATTTAGCTGTTGAACGAGGATTTCTCGCGATCATTCTTGAAAGTAATGCAAATATCTGATAGACTAAATGCAGAAAAGCAAAGAGGGACGAGTCAGTGTTGGGCACTATAACAGGCACACGATCTTATAAGGTTCGTCTTCATAGTACATCAAAAACCCATAAACAGTTGATAGAGCTCCTTGCTCCCCAAGAAGACGAAACAATGTAACATTCCCTTTCTATTTTGTTTGCGTTTTTGTTTGATCGAAGTTTACTGACTGAAATATGTCTCATCTTCAATTCTTCATCCCCGCAATTTTTCCCAAATATAGTACATTATCATTTGTTATTAATCGAGAGTATGAGTTGAAGTAGAACATGAATTGATGGTCCTCAAATATCATGATATTGTTTGACAACTAAGAGTGTACTAGTTGAAAGTACGAAAAAAATATGAAAATTGGTACGGGTGAAAAGATGAACTCTACATAGGGATGGCAATGCAGTTCGATCCGATCCAAAATCCGAGTGATTCAATCCGAATGGATCAAGTCCGAATCCGATCAATTTTAAAATGGATCGGATATAGATATTAAAAATCAAAATCTGACTTGTATCTGGATTCGATTCGAATATATTAGGATATCCGACCCGAAAGGATCCGAACACGCATAGTTTTACGAAAGTACTCTTAGAGTTATAAAAACATATGTTTTTACCTACATATATATAACTACATTACACATTTCACTACACATTATGTTTTCAGGCCTAAAGAAAATATTTCACTATGGTTATGGACAATTTTAGTGGTCGTTTTGATTCAATTTGTAGATAATTTTAGACAGTATTGGTGCCTTAAACCTTTGAATGAATTTCTTGGTAGATTTACGTTTGTCATAGTGCTAAAATATTTTTATCATAATTTTACTTTTTAGGCAGGTTTTTATTTTGTGTGGTGGTTTATTTTTTTAATGTATTTTTCTCAATTTGCTACGTATGTTTTATGAGAAGTAAAAAAAGTTCCATATGATCCGAATCTAGATCCGAATCAGATGTATTTATGGTGATTCGGATTGTTGGTTCGAATATGGATATTGCAAATTAAATCCGATTCGGATTCAATTCGAATCCGTTTCGATCCAGTTGGATTTGGATCGAATATGGATCCACTTATTTTGATTGAGTCCGGATATGGATATAGGTGGATCCGATTCGAATCCGATCCGTTGCCATCCCTAACTCTACATATCGGGGACAACCAAAAAAACGGTTTGATATGAGCTAAAAATGTATTGATGCTAGCTGCATATAATCTGCATATTTTTAGCTTAAAAAAACTAAGGATAAGTTTAATACCGCGACCACTCACAAACGCGGGTTGCCTGGGTAGAGCGAGTGCAGTTCATGAACTTGAACATGATATTATTCTAAGCTGACCGAATTTTAGACATTACTTCAGACATAATTTTCTGTTTTAGTAATTTAAATTAGTTGTCAATTTTATGTAGGGGTTTTGGCATTCCATTAGTAGTGTTACATTGTACTACATTAGGAATTATGTCTAGATTATGTCTAAAAATTTGTCCATGTAGCATGACTCATTTATCATTCACCCATTAATAGTATTCAATGAGTGAGATATTGAATCGATCTCCTTGTTACCTAGTTTATGAATATGTGATTGTTGGTGCAAACTCTTGAGTGAGCTTGCTAGAAACTTGGTAACAAATGGGTGTCCTGAACCATTTTCCTACAATATCCCCCACACGAGTGACAAATTAGCCTTGATGCTGAAAGTGTCCATTTCTCTTGTTTGTAATTCATTTCATAAAGAAATGTGGTCTTAGACTTTGAACCTTTCCATTAGTGAGATACTATAGGGTATACTGGCTAAACACTATGCAAAGCACTTTGAACTGTGTTGCTGTGTCGTATACCTAGTCGATAGTAACCTTGACTTTCAGTTTGTCATTTAAAGTGACATGTATAATCCTCATATCCTTGAGTAAAGCTGCCCACAATGTTATTCTGGATCTACCTGTCAAATATGACCAAGTTGATCTCCTAGAATACTTTGTTGGACTAAACTGTAATAGATGGGTAAAACTGTAACTTCACTTAAAAGTTGTGTCAAGTTGAAATCAATGACTTTGAGCTGCCTACATGACTTATATGAATGATTGGGGTTAAAATAAGCTATGATGGGTCAATGTTGACCAAGTCAACTGTCTAGGGGTCTTTCCAAAATTATTGCTAAACTTAGGAGCCTAAGTGTAAATAACTAAAAATGATTTCATACTGTTAAACATAATTTGACTTATTTGAGGAGTTCATGCTCAATCATAGACTAATTAGAAATTTAGACAACCTTTAGGGACTTGAGTGTAAATATTCAGAGCTTAATAGACAATCTTAAGTAGATAACTTGGAGACGTAGTAACTCTTGATACTAAGCTAAGGGGTTCAGGAACAGTTAAGGACTGTGCTGATAAGACCGAGACTTTAGGGGCAAATAGTCATTCTGGGCTAGACCGCTAGCAAGTGATTTACTTATGCATCATATCTCATGATTTACTTATGCATCATATATCACTAATGAGGATGTGTACTAATAAGTATTTATACACTTGTATGTGTAGAAGTTGTCGGGATAGAGAGTCAGCGTCGCTGGTCAGGAGTACTAGGCAGGCTATCAGATAAGCATATGACTGCTTATCTACTATTGAAGAATACTAGTTTGGATGTATGCATGTCTCTATGAGTAGGAGATACATAAATTATGGTATAACAAAGACTGATTTGGACGTCTATATATGCACATAAAATAGGTATGTATGACATTGGTGATCTTGAATACTTGTTTAAGAACTGATTCCTCCCTAAACCTCCGTATGGTCTTCTCCGCAGGGCCAGCTGCTGCAGTGGCGAACACTCATGGGAGAATACATGCTTTTTAGTTGGCACATTGCTAGCTCCCCAATGTAGGAAACTTGTACTACTCTTTAGATTGACGATCCAGTATGGGGTGTCCACACTTAAGGTCTAGTTTGTATTGATGGATTCATAAGTGGTACATGAATGGGGAACTGAATATGGAATTTTCGTAACTAGGTTTTAACAGATAATTCAAATTGCTGGTATAACATTCTCTTTACTATTTGGTGTGGGTCAGGTTACTGGGACATATGCTATATAAGCACATGTTATACGTTTTCAAAACTGTATGTATCTATTACGTCATAAAGTCTATTTTGTTCGTTATAAACTGATGTCCTGACGTCACTGCCTTCTATACTTGACAGGTGTGTACGCGGGAGACCGGGAAGTAGGCCATCCGGTAGAGGATTGACGCACCGGTACATACAAGCTATAATAGTAAGTTTCTTTTAATTCTAGTTTCTTTAATCCTGTCTTATAACAAAATCGTTAGACTTAGGGTGTTGCATGTTCTCCAGCACTCTAGTAGGGGGTGTTACATTTAGAGTCTCCTGAAGCTTCGTTAGAATTGATTGATCTTGTTGAACTCATTCTAAATGTGCGAGATTAGGTACATTAGATGGAGAGTCTCGGGTGCTGCGAATAACTCCGGCAGCACATGAATAGAACAATCAAGATACCCAAATAAAGCTTGGGTCGAAACATCGAAGGAATTTGGTGTTTTCATAGAACATAATTGGTACTGTAAAAGTTTAAAGGGAACGAGATTATGTCTCTGAAAAAGAAGAAGAAGCGGTGATGAATTGGTATCGCCGGTAGTCAAATCCATGGCTCGGGGGGGGAGGGGGGGGGGGGGGGTTGGTGTGACTTTTTTTCAGCTTGTAATCCACTTTGGACTTTTAAGATGTTATGAACTTTTCAGAGGGTTTGGTATGACTTTTTTCAGACAGCTTTTGGCTTTTGGATTTTAGCTCTAAAGAGTAAAACTTGGTTGAAAAAAAAGTTGGGTTTCACCAACTTTTGTTGGACTTTTTTCTTGCTAAACAACTAAAAGACTACTATGTCCATACTTTTACATACTACAAAAATTAAATTACTTCAACTAAAAATCATCATATTTTCCATATACAAAAATAAAATTTACTTCTGTTAACATCAGCTGAAAAATAAGCCTTTGACAACAATTAAACTACTTATAATATTTATGTCTAATTACTCTCATCTTCCATCTACTACCAATTTGTTTTAAATATTCAACTACCATTATTTACAACACTCTAAAGCTTCAACTAACAACCATCTACTGCCCCATTTCATCTCTTTAAATGGAGCATTAGAGGGCTGCACTTGCCAACAAAGTGTACCAGTGCAAAAAGTGTACTAGTGCAAAGTCCCTTGTGAGGGACTTACACAACGGCGTCTAGTAGAAGATACCATTTGAGACACAGTCGTCGCCTCCAACCAACACTCCGACAACAACTCCGAAGATCGAGTAGACTTAAGATGTATGTTCAAAGTTCTAACTTATTAAAATACTAGTTTCATTTCTTTTCATTATTATTATTATTATTATTATTATTATTATTATTATTATTATTATTATTATTATTATTATTATTATTATTATTATTATTATTATTATTATTATTATTATTATTATTATTTTTATTTTTATTATTTTTTATTTTTTTTTATTTTTGCAAAAATCTTAACTGTTGTGGATATCCTATTCGTTGTTTTTCTTTACAAAACTTGTATGCCATAGATCAGTGTTGTTGCTGTCTTTTTTTTATTGGAAATAAAGGATTACAAAAATAAAACACTAACTAGGAAAACAAATAAAAAAGAAACATCCAACATACAAGTCCGAGTAATGAAGTGTTGTAATTGATTGTTAGTGTTTTAATCTTACTTCTGCAGTTATGTAATAATGAATAGTGTCTCAAAAATTCATACGGATAGTAAAATAAAATGAGTTTGTTTGTTCAACCTTGTTATTAAAAGTTAAAATGAGTTATTTTTTAGAGATTTTATTTTTATTATTGGTAACTCTAGTATTGTAATAAGTTAAATTATTGTGTACACTATCTTTTGTTTATATTTTAGTAAGATGGCACCGAGTGCTTCGGCACGAAATACTTTAGACGACTTTGAAGAAGACGAGGCCAAGTGGAATTCTGAGTTGGTAGAGACTTACTTGAAACAAATCATGAAAGAAATGGAGAAAGGTAATTTTAAGACATGTGCTGTGACAAAAGAAGAGTGGGATAACATATTGACTCATTTTAAGACTGAACATAATTTGAATTTTAAAAAGAAACAAATGACAAACAAATGGAGTTTGTTAAAATGAGAGTGGTTTGCATGGTTGACATTGAGGCAGGGCCGGCATGGCATTACGGGCATTGGATGGGATACGCAACGCAATGTTCCCGTTTTTTCAGATGCACAATGGTCAAGAATAACTCAGGTAAATTGACATAATATTTTTTAAATTTTTATACTGGAACTAAAATTAGTTATTAGTTTTTTATTATATGTTTTATTAAATTATGTTTATTTGTTGTAGGGAAATCTTAAGTGTGCTCCTTTCAGAGAAAAACCATTACTCCATGAGGATTTAATATATCCATTTTCGGAGGTGCTGTGGCAACGGGATCCGAACAAGTTTGCCCTAATGAGCCAAACACACCACATATAGTGCTGAAAATTTTGAGAGTTTGTTTTCTTGTGGCGGAGAAAGTTTTCCCATTGACCTAAACTATGGTAGTCCTCCATAAGATGACTTGATGGGTGCTATTGTGATCAATACTCCATCATCTGTTTCCAGTCCTCAAACAAGCAGTCATTCTAGCAGAAAAAAGAGATCATTGGGGGAGGCAATTTAGGAGCGTAACAATGCTCGAAAAGAGGCGAAATTAACTTCAGCACAAGAAGTTCGAGCGGGACTTGATGAACTTGCAGCAACTCGTACTACATTAGACAAGTCAAGGTTTGGAGCGATTATATCTTGACTCCGAGAGATTGGTGTAGCACCGATTGATGATATGCACACTTTTGCCACAACAGCCGCATGTCGACTTTCTTGGGTTGGAGCTTTTCTATCTCAGCCAAGCAAGGATGTTGCTCTCACATGGCTAACCTCTAACTATAATGACTGTATTCAATTCAGGGGGACATATCTTACATGGTTTCCTTAGTGGTTATGTTAGTTTATGTGAAGAGAAGAATTTTCTTCGGAGTATTATGTTATGATTGCTACTAGTTGTTATTTTGAAGTAGTCAATTTTATCTTAATTGATATTTCCATCACTTTAAATATAATGTCTAGTTTCTTGTTCCCTTATAGTTGTTATTGTTGTGATGTAACTTCTGACAAATTACTTCATCCAACTGTGTAGGAAGTGTACCACATGGCATCCAAGGATGGTGATGACGATTTCGACGAGCTTGTAACTGCTTCAGCAAAGCAGTAGAGTGGTATTATAGTTCTCATTTGTTAGAGGAACCCTCTCACACATCAAAACTCAGTGGTCATGCATGGGTGATGGAGTTGTTGCATGGTAATCCAAATCGATGATGGCAAACACTTCGTATGTACAATGTCACTTTTCGAGAATTGTGTAATTGTCTTGTGAGAGACCACATATTGGAGGTTGAACCAAAAGGTCTTGGATTTGAAGAAAAGGTAGCTATTTTTGTCACTCACTTAGCACATCGTTGGAGTAACAAAGTGTTACAAGAGCGGTTCCAACATTCTGGTGAAACCATCTCTCGGACCTTACACCAAGTGCTTAAAGCTGTGTTCTCTTTCGGTAAAGTTTTAATACAACCTACTCGCCCCCAAGAAGAATGCCATCCACACATAAAATCTCAAAGACATTACCGACCATTCAAGATAATTGTTAAGTTTATTTTACTTAATGCAAAACACTTATTTTTTTACTAAACTGTATTATAACAATAAATGGCTATAGGATTGCATCGGTGCAATTGATGGCACTCATATTCTAGTAAGACCACCTTCAGATGAGGTCGACAAGTACTATGGTCGTAAAGGTGTACCAACTCAGAATATTATGGCAGCATGCGATTTCGATATGCTATTTGTTTTTGCGTCTGCTGGGTGGGAAGGTGCTATGCATGACTCTCGTGTTTTCAGCATGGTTATCAATGATCCCGGTAAAAAGTTTCCGCACCCAAAACCAGGTAACTCAAATTCTTATATTTTCTCGAGCATACTCAATTTCTTCTCTTGGTAAATTGAATAAAAAAAATGTGCTATTTGACCCTTAATATGTCTTGCATTTAAGGTAAATACTATTTGGTGGATGCGGGTTATCCAAACAAGTCGGGATATCTCACCCCTTTTAAGGGAGAACGCTACCACCATCAAGTTTTCAGGAACGGAAATCGTCCTCGCAATGACAAGGAAATTTTTAATAAAGCTCACTCATCTTTACGTAGCGTAATAGAACGTACTTTTGGCGTATGGAAGGCACGTTGGGCAACTCTTAGAGATATGCCTCCATATTCAGTCAAGACTCAAGCAAAATTTATATTTGCTTTTATTGCATTGCATAACTTCATTCAGAGGGTCAACATTCAAGACGAAGGGTTTGATACGATGGTGAGATTAGGTGACCGATACGTCTACGAGATACGTGAAAGTCACTTTGAAGAAGTGGGACCTAGTAAATTATCATCGAGCGTGGACAACATGAATGCAAAACGTTTAGAAATCACAAGAGCTCTAAAACGTAACACCACTAGGGGATCAACGACAACGTAGGATTTGTGGTACAAGCGTTGTTTTATTTTAATCAACATATATCACTATTTGTAATTTAAATTTATTGTACTATTTATGAGTTATGGACTTCCAGTTGACTTGTGACCTTAATTTGACTTTAAATTTACTTTTTTTTGTTAGGAAGTTTTTTTTCCAATTATTGCTAAAAAGTTATTTGATACTTATACATGTTTGAAATAAAAATTTAGTAGTGCATACAATAAGGGTAAATTAGTAACCTTTACTAAACAACAAAACTGACACATCACTAACTTTTTTACAGCACAACTTTTTTTTACCAAATTCATACAACTTTTTTCATCAGCTTTTTTGTCACATTCTTTTTTTTACAACAACTTGAAAGTCGACTTAAAAGTTCAAAAAGTTATACCAAACCCACCTTCTGATACCATGAAAGGAAATCAAAAAATCTCAGTTGCCGAGAAAACGAAGAGAAAGAAGAAGACAAAAAACGAAGAAATGATTTCACATTTAACCTGAACCTCAATCACTGTAGTTTATATAGTGTGGGTAAATTACAACATAGGTCCCTCATATGCAGTTTCATGTAATTACAAGTCCAGTCCTCATAGGAATAATACAGGAAATGATCACATACACCAAAAATACCAAATACATCTATTATGTTATTACATCCTAGTACCGAAATACCAGCCCGAGTAAAGCAAGAAAACATGATTTAATAAAATCATGTTGGAAACTTATAATTCCCGATGAATGTATTCTAACCATCACTCAGGACCTTTTTATAACTTGAATAACAAAGAAGAATGGAAAAGAAACTGTGTTATTGATGAATTACCCCACTAGCCCAATGATTAGGGCCCGAGGTATTGAGTCTCGCGTTAGAGCTTCCCCTGTAGCAGTACTGTAAGGTGTTATTGACCTGGAACTGGGTCAGTAAATTACATGTCTAGTAGGGTATGGGACAACTAGGATCCAGGAAACAGGGTTTGTTTCAAGACCGATCTGGGCTGGTATTATTTTGGGTTGGGTCAGGTTGGGTTGGGTCTCCTGGAATACCAACCCACCCGATTGCCATCCCTGTTCAAGATTGCTGAGCAAAGCTAGTAGTGATTAGAATGGCAGGTCGGGTATTAAATTTTGAGGTCACCTGTGAAGTAGGAGATATCTACGCCGCATACTCGAAGGAAACAGTAATATGGTATGCTATAGAATTGTTTCAGTTAAGAACGTCTTCTGGAGCTGAAGAGACATTTCCTTATCATATGACAGAAGCGATGCCTCTTTGCATAGCAAAGTATACATGCAAATAATTTCGAAATTGGCTCAAAATGGAAACTAATTTGGGCAAAATGACGAACTGCTTAGCCTTTTGTACCCGCAATACAAAACAGCGTTTCGTATTTTGTTGTTTAAATTGTAGAAATTACTCTTGGATCATTCAGAGTGGTTTTACTCATTTCAGCACAGGCCAAATATTGACCCGTTATTGGACTCCTTGACCACTATAAATATTGTACTTCAATGATTTCCACCCGGAATCGTGTGATGTATCTTACCATTCCACAGTATTAACCCTAAACTTCTAAAATAATAAAAAATATTTTTTTAGAAGTTAAATCATTAAATGCATGAAATTGTATTTTAAATAGATTCCTTCCCTAGATCATATGGCTGTGCCAACAGGCAACAGCCTGAGATCTCGGGTACGAAACTCGCACAAAAAAATGTATTTTAAACTGAATAGGAAGAAAATTGCATAAAATAAAAAAGATCTGCAAAATAGAAAAGGAAAGAAATCAAGTTATTAAATTACAGATACAACCTCCAACGCAGTCCAATATTAGCTGAAACTTACCGAGTCTATAACTGAGAAACACTTAAATTATTGAACATCGACGATAAAACAAAGAAAACTATAATTAATCCGACGGCAGAAGGGATCATGAAGTTGAACTTCCATTTATTTAAACTACTTAAACAATCGAGCACTACACTTTATTTCAGCTAACAACCCTTAATTAGCATTACATCAAGAGTGCAACTCTGGAATTATTTGATACTGCAAGAATATATTCATGGAAGATAAACCTCAAAAGGGTCAAAATTTCTACGATCAGCATGCGCCAAATGAATGGTTAAACGTAAATGGGTAAGCTGGCTCCCAAGCGTAGTAAAAATGAGCCTGTCCGAAAGCCCTTACAGGTTTACCCGCCATAAAGAGGCATTGACCACTTCTTCTCACAGCCAGAACTTCATCTTCAATTGGTAAATTCGTTTCGAACCCAAGGCAGTTCAATACTATGGCTTCTTGAGAACACTCGCAGAAGTTGCCGATATACACTATCCATACTGGTTTACCATTAAATACCTGACCCGTTCTCGATTGTACAAGCCTCAGATTCTTCAATGTACATTTTTCACAAAAACCTTACAAAACAAAACTGACACTTGATGAGTACTCGGAATGTCGCATGGAAGATATGCAATAGAAGAATAGAGAGAGAATTTACCTCCTACAATTAGAGTTGCAAGAACAAGTATGCACAAATACTTTGGGAAAGATGACTCCATTGCTGTCTAATTGTTAATGTACCTGTATTTATAAGGAGAGTGATGTAAGGAAATGAAGGAATTTTTTGGAAACTCTATGGTATGATTGCCAATGTTGGAGGTAGAATCAGGACATTCAGTATCTATTATCTTCTGATCCTTAAAGCTATATATATAGTCCACTCTATTCTGAGAAGGGGGAGCTCAAATTTGGTTTCATTATTTTTTCTTTGCCTGTAATACCCCTCATTAACAAAGATATTGACCATATACATGTAAATGTTTTAATTCAGGTTAAATTGTTGGTTTTACAATTCTCAAACGTTTCATGCATTAATTTTTTCTCCTAACTGTTGAATTTATGCAGATGGTTACATGTTTTTTAAATTCAGGCTTAATAATAAATTTTACAATTCGGAACCTTTCTTGCATTGATACTCTCTGCAAATCCTATTACTATAAACCCGCCAAAAGTCAGATTTACAGCTATAAAGCAACTAATTATTGTTTCACTCTCTCATTTATATTCGTATGTTTTGGTAATTCCTATGGCAGTTTACATTTGCGGTTCTCGTAATTCATTTTTTTATAAGTTCTCGTAATTCATTTTTCCAAACATCAAAACATATTACTGTGGCAAATGGGTGCTAGCTCAGCGGTAGAGCATTTAAAGCCCATGCATGATGTGCCACGTCGGATTTGATGTTGGATTTGATGTAGGATTAAATCCAGCGCTAGACGTAGGATTTAATGTAATTCCTAAAAAAAAACATATTACTGTGTATAGGTTATGTATATTGTCATTTCTGGTAAGGAATGCTAATATGCATATATTTTCACGACATTGCTAAACAGGCATTCTCCAAACTAGACAAACGAATCTCGATCCAACTAATCGACCCGAAGAAGCCTACCCTCGACAAACTGCATTCCTATTAAACTGCGTACTGTGTTCCCGGCCACATTCCGCATACCAGATCGTTCCGTGATCCTTATAACCTTAGTTTAGACCTTCTCAACGTTCTTTTCGGTACATTCTCAAGAATCCAATTTCCATTCCAGTTAATCTCTTTGTTAGTTTAGAATAGCTGTAGAGAACAAGAGCCTAACAAATAATCAACAAACAATTGTTAACACGTTGAAATGGCTTGGAGCGAACATGTGTGGCTTTACTTGATTTTTTGTAATTCCTTTTACTAATTTCTGTAGTATATCTTGCCAGGCTGTTTTGAGTGTATCCAGTGGGTCAAATACAGTCTGTGTGATCGGGGAGGGATCCAGAATTTTTCTCCAGTGAGGGCTGAACTTATAAACCATAAAATGTTAATGAAAATAATACATGTAATAAGGGTAATTATTTAATATCAGTGGGGGCTAAATTACATTTAATAGACAAAATATAGGATAAAATTGTAATTTCGCACAAGTTGAGTGGGGCTACAACCCCTACAACTCCAGGTGTAGATCTGCACCTGTGTGATATAAGTTTTTCTTATCGCAGCCTTTTAGGTAAATTCTCATTTCATTTCTTTTTTGTAACTGTTCAATTATCTCACTATTGTGAATTACTACGCGATACCCCACGCTAACGCGCAAGTTGCAAAGTGAAATTGGTATCCAAATAGTAATTTATCGCAGCCTTTTAGGTAAATTCTCCTTTCACTTTCAACTTCTTATACAACCATGATCTTCTCACTAAGTTAGCAACTTTCCCTATATGAACATCTGTACCGTTATACTTGATCTCACGTGGTTTGGTTCATGCGGATAAACACAAATTTTAAAGAAATGAAGCATAAACACAGTTGTACAAAGAGCCTCTTATATATCTAGTATCCTGTTTTAGTGAATTTGGGTTGGGAAAGATGAACAATTGAAAGAGATGTTTCCCTACTCTTAACGAAAAAATAAGAAAAAATAGCTAAAGTTTCGTTACTCTTAATGAACTGAATGTTTATCTAATAACTTAACTTCAAGTTGCTTAATACTTTAAACATATTATATATATATAGTAATTTTTTTTTTTTATATAGACGCTCTGTTGACGCTCTCAAAACTAATCTTTTGGAACACTTGCCGCTCTCCCGCTCCCACTCCAGGTGACTTAGAGTGTGACTAAATAACGTACATTTTTTTTTTTGGGTTCATTCTCCTTCAGGCAAATGTTTTTCTAAAGAAAGATCATAATTTCATTAATAGAAAGCAGTTAAGGAAACAAAGTGCCTAAACATGTCCAGAGGCACACAAAAGCATCAAACAAAGACTAAGGGGCATACCCCTGCCAGAAAAACATCGATCACATAGCTATCCAAAAACAGATCATTAACTAGGAAGATTCTTAGCTAAACTAAAAGAGAGACAACACAAAGAGTTTCTAAGATGCATAACATCCTTCATCATCATTCTTAAAGCAGATGGGATTCCTTGCACTGGATTCCGGTTCTATATCAACTTCTGAAACAAAGAGTGTATTAGGCATTCAGAAACAACAACTTCACAATGCAGATGATTTTCCTGAATTGCTTGTTCCAGAGCTCTGACTGTGGCCTCAAGAATACTCAAAGGTTTGGTAAGAATTGTCGACTAAGTATTATGATGAACAATGAGTTGATCAATAGGAGAAATCCAGCCAAAGAAAGCTTTGTTCCTTTTCTTGTCTTTTCTAAAGAAGGGAGAAATATGAAGTTTGGTTGAGGAACAATCAGAGATGTTGTTCACAGAGACATGATCAGTTGTATGATGGGAAACTGAGATTGCTCTAGTCTTCCAAGCTTGGAGAAAGTCTGACACAAGAGATTTGGTGTGGAAAACAGGTGACTGATCATCAAAACATGTGACGGTCTTGAAAATGTTTTTCTCTAAAGCCAGTCACACCAGACAATAGCACCTATCCAACTGAAAGTTAAAGGAATGTGCTTAGTTGTGGTAGAGGATAGAACACCACTAATCAGTTCTCTTAAAGAGGATTGAATGGAAATAGACATTGCAGAGATAGACCCGAGAATTCCAGCAAAGCTATAATGCAAAAACATGAGGTCAATATCTTCTGGGTATGCATTACATAATGGACAGACATTTGAAGGAGCTAGGTGGAACCTAAAAAGCTGAGTTCTAGTTGGGGTTTTTTCCTATGATTGCTTGCGACCAAAAACCAGCACTTTGTGGGGAAGCTTTAGCTTCCAAAAGCTCTTCCATGGGAAGTTACAATGGAGGGTTTTAAGCCAAATGGTATGATTTGTCACTAACATTCCGTGCATCTCCCTTTTGAAAAGGGCATTATAAGCTGAAGTGACTGTGAAAGTACCATCATGTATAAATCTCCAAGAAACTGCCATCTTGAGGAGTATGAGGCACTTGAATCCTTAAAATACTATTTCCAACCAATTAGGTAGGGTACAAATCTTACTGGAGTCCCGTTTATGCCTCTGATGGTCAATAAGGTCATAAACTTTTGACGGGAGAGTAAGATTTTCGGTCACTACAGCTTTCAAAGAGGCTGGAGGCACATATGGAATCCAGTGATCAGACAAAGTTTTAATGGAACTACCATTTCCTAGCTGCCAGGAGAGACCAACAGCTAGAAGTGGCCTAGTGTGGTAGAAACCCCTCCTGTCTTTTGAAGAATTAGTCAGAGTTTTTAGGGAGAGAAAATATTTCCTTTTGCAATATCTAGAGAGAAAATACTTCGTGAAAGAAGAGGGGTTGAGATATGATCTTACAAGATTGTTTGGCTAGGAGGGAATGATTCAGGATGTTTGGATCACTTATGCACGGACTTTTTTGATTCAGTACCCCTCCACACAAACTGGGAAAATATCCTAGAGATTTATGAATTAAGTTTAATGCGAAATTTATAGATGGAAAAAGGGATAAACAAGCAAGCTGGAAAGGGTTGCCTGCACTAAAGTGATTCTAGCAGCCCTACTAAGGAAAAAACCTTTCCTCCAGGCAAATGTTGACCAAGTTAAGGAAAGTAAGAAGAAAACCACCAGATGGAAAATTAAGAGCGACAACTGAGAAGGAGAGCGATTTCCCGCATAACAAGAAATAGATATTTGATTCAGTAAAACTAACTGCATGATTTCCCGAGTCCGTTTTCAATGTTGACATCAAAGGATGTATTACGTGACAAATTTTCTACTGTCATTCCCAGCCTTGATCGTGAAGCTCATATCATTTCACTTTTACGCAAAAAAAAAAAAAAAAATAATAAAAAAAAATAATTGTTTGGATCATACCAGTAACGTCATTAAATTATTTTTTTATGGCAAGGATTCGTTAACAAAAGCCAAGGCATGGCAGCCAAACGAGGCTCAGCAGCTATATCAATTCTCAGTAGCTATTATAGCGACTCTTTTGC
The DNA here is from genome assembly GCA_023055425.1 of Linanthus parryae. Lineage (NCBI taxonomy): Eukaryota > Viridiplantae > Streptophyta > Magnoliopsida > Ericales > Polemoniaceae > Linanthus > Linanthus parryae. Next base: position 134,970,591 of record JALGPY010000001.1, read on the forward strand.
ACTTATTCATTATAAGGGAGTGGGTATCAATGCATGAAACTAGGTGCAGGAGTGTTTAATCACCAATAATACCAAAATTATGAAGTAAGAAGCCTCGCCACAGTATCAAACAAAAATAAGGGGCTTCTATTTACAAGAACTCTGAGAAGACTCAACAGCCAACTGCTCATATTTATTTTTCGAAGCATAGTAGAAACTTATTGCTGAATATGCTCTAATTTCGCCTCCATTCAGCAATAGGCATGTACCGCCGCCGGGCAGTGGTTTAAGGATACTAGGGTCGATTGGTTCAACTGATTGGAATCCGGCGCACACCAAACGGATATCAAACTGACCACATTGACAGACGTTCTGTATGGCGACGGCCCATTCTGTTACGTTTTTCACTAACCTACCACTTGGTAGTTGTTTTAAGCTGAAATTCGCTGCTGTACACGGTTCGTCACAAAAGACACCTGCATTGCAACTTACAAAAGTTAAATTAATAACTAGGCGAGAACCCGCGCTTTGCGCGGGGCTATGTGAACGAATGAATGTCCCACATTATAACTAAAATATAAGAATATTTTGATTTCAAAAATTTGATTAGGTTTGATTTATTAATGTACATAACATGAAGGTAGGTTATTTGCTTTATTACAATTAAAAAACAGTTGGTAGTAAGAACATATTAATTTTTTTCTATCAAATAATCACATTATTTTGTTTCAATTTTCAGAGACAAAATGAGGAAAAGTACTACAGGGAGAAACATTTGTCTATTTTCATGTGTTGTCTTATCTTTTATCGAAATAAATTACAAAATTAAAATCATACAAAAAAATTAGAGAGTCATCCTTTATGACATATTGGATTTAAGCGACCTCTGCCGTAATTATGAAAAATAATTTACCGGTGATAAAAGTGAAGAAAATGTGATAAAAAACTTAGTTACTATAATTTTACTTGTTAAACTAACATAATTGAAGGTTTATATTTTATTAAGTCTTTTCTTCACCCCAACTCTGGATAAGGTTTAAAATCAAAATCTACATGAATGAGTACTGACTGAGAAAAAATTATGAATTCGAGCTTAAGTATAATTAAATATGAAAGTAAAAGTATACAAAATAAATGCATGATAAAGTAATCACATTTTCTTGATTGACTTATTAACCAACTAACCATCCATGTAGTAGGTGAATTTTAGCGGAGAAGAAAAATTAGTATAGGATATCATTTCTCTATAGAAAATTTAAAGGTGTATATCGAGCATAAATATTTTACATCCAAACTTGATCAAAAAAATGAATTTTATGTTGAAGAAAAGTTATGATTGATATTAAATAGGTAAATGAATTGTCGTATCATACATATTATGAACATATACAAATAAGTTATTGAAGGTAGATACTTATATCGATAAATAAGCTGCATATTTTGCTCTAGAAGTAGTATAAGTTAAATGGAGATAAAAAATAGCATACTTGGACTTCATGTCAAAACATAAACAAATTGAGAGTAAAATTATTATGTTCATAGCTTTGCATCAGCAAAAAATAACGATATGTTAAAATTAGTCGTTAAATTTTTATATCACCAATCAATATATTTGATGTTATTTGTTAAAAGGGTGATTACACCCTACGACATCATGAGATTATCCTTAGTTGGGAGTAAAATTATTTGTGTTCACAATTCTTGCATCGTTTTGTTAATAAATCACTTGGTGGAAGTGACGAAGTGAATGAGATACAATTTTTCGTCGTTTATTTTATAAGGAAATTACAAATATAATTTAATTATTTGTTTTTTATGAAAAACATTAGGTTATGTATTTTTTTTTAATTTAACGTCGACATAATTTCGCTAAAAGATCAATAAATTTGAAATTGTTTATTTTACTATGATTTTGAAATAATTGTTATTTTCATTTAAATAAACCATTTTTCTTCCTATATAAACCTTTGATTTCCGTCAAAATGTCAATCGGGACAAAATCTTAGAAAGAATTTTGTCAAATTTTTTTAGAAGTATACTTTTCTAAAATTCACAATAAATCTCTTACATTTTTCAAACAATTTGTACATTAATTTAAAGGAACTTACACTTGCATGATAGTCATGGAAATGAAATATAGCGAAATAGTGCTTGTTATAGTACTTTACAGTGCTTACATCTACTATCATTTTTTACGGTATAATACTACCATTTTCTTCTTCAAAAACATAAATTGAATTAGACTTGTTACATCTTTTTTGAGAAATGTAATTTTATACACTTTCTTAAGGAATAATATATATTTTTAATTTTTGAAGTACTAAATATTTTATAACTCATGTTGTCAAATGTGCTAATTAATTGTGCTAATAAATTAATCATGCAAATAGGAGATATTGACAATAATGGTGGGGGTTATATGATGACTAATAAGCCATGTTGCACATTAATTTCAAGAAATTCACACATGCCTTTTAACCATTGGTTATAGAGTCCAAATAAGCATGACACATGTCTTCATCATTGGAGAGTTGAAATAAACATGACACATGGCTTCATTTTGGTGCACTTTCCTGCTTTATAAATAATATAGATTTACAAAATACGGGTATATATAGTTATTCGACTTTGATGGGAAAAAAAATGTATTAACTTTGATAATAAGGCTTCAAAGAAGAAATGTGATAAAATGGTCACTGTGAGCAACCACTGAGGTAGTTAAATATTTAGCTTTTTTTTTGGAGAATTAAATATCTAGTTTTGCAGCCTTTTATATGGTGTTTACGGTGAAAATAGAATGATTGAAAAGTTTTGTTTAAACAAATTATGCTATAAAACCAAGTTGTTTGAAATTGAAAGAGAGAGTACCTCGGGCGAAAATGCTTGCAAGAATAGTCACAGCTAAGAGCTTGAGAGACGCCTCCATCTTAAAAATAACTCTTAATGTGTTTGCAGATTGTTAGTTTTGCCTCTTCTTCCCTATTTATAGGAGGGAGTTCTATTTTGTATAAGGAATGCAAAGCGAAATTTCATTTGGTGCCAATTGTGGTTGAGCTTTCTTATTTTCTACCAATGTCATCAACCATCTTAGGTAAAACAATTTTCTTTCGAGGAAAGGTAAAAAAAAAAAAATTGAAATATAAATTATTTCTATTATGTTTAATTTCCATCCATCAATTTTTCTGAGCACAACTAATTATTCCCATTAAGATAGATATCACAGATTGAAGATACTTTGTATATTTCACCTGTTTCTACACAACTAATAGTATGCGTTGCACTCCCTATGGTGTAACCTGCTATTTACTTGTTTTACCTTTTGAAGAGAGATTCAAATCTTCTTACATATCTTCGCAGTTATCACGTACATGGCCTGCATTTGTTGGTTATCTGATATTTTTTTTAGGTATATGTGTGATTTTGTGTATTTAAAAATGAAATGAAGAAAAAATCTAACATGCATTAAAAAATTGAGTGTCAACACAAATTTAAGTACAGTTAAGTTACAAACCCAAAAGTATGAAAATGATGCAAATGGGTGCTGTTGGCTTAGTGGTAGAACATTTGAAGCCTCAACATGAGGTTGAACCTGGCTATATATAAGATGTAGTTCTAAAAAGTATGAAAATGATAATATTTTATTTCAAGTTCAAACTAGGCGATAACCCGCACTTTGCGCGGGATTATGTGAATGAATGAATGTCCCATATTATAACTAAAATATAAGAATGTCGTAATTTCAACAATTTGATTAGCTTTGATTTATTAATGTATAAAACATGAAGGTGGGTTATTTCCTTTATTACAATTAAAAGCAGTTGGTAGTAAGAACATATTTATTTTGTTCTATTAAATAATCACATTATTTTGGCCCTTCAATCTCCAGAAAGAACTTGAAGAAAAGTACCACAGGGAGACACGTTTGTCTACTTTAATGTGTTGTCTTATCTTTCATCAAAATAAATTACAAAATTCAAATCATAAAAAATAATAATAATTAGAGAGTCATCCTGTATGACATATTGGATTTAAGCGACCTCTGCCGCAATTATGAAAAATAATTTACCAGTGATAAAAGTGAAGAAATGTGATAAGAAACTCAGTTAGTATATTTTTACTTGTTAAACTAACATAATTGAAGGTTTATATTTTATTAAGTCTTTTCTTCACCACAATTCTGGATAAGATTTAAAATGAAAACTACATGAATGATTATTGACTGAGAAACGGTTATGGATTCGAGCTTAAGTCTAATTAAATGTGAATGTAAAAGTATACAAAATAAATGCATGATAAAGTAATCACATTTTCTTGACTGACTTATTAACCAACTAACCATCCATGTAGGAGGTGAATTTTAGGGGCGAAGAAAAATTACTAAAGGATATCATTTCTCTATAGAAAATTTAAAGGTGTATATCGAGCATAAATATTTTAGCATCCAAACCTGATCCAAAAAGATAAGTTTTATGTTGAAGAAAAATTATGATGAATATTAAATAGGTAAATGAATTGTCGTATCATACATATTTTGAACATACACAAAAAGCTTATTAAAGGGAAATAGTTATATCGATAAAGAAGCTGCAGATTTGCTCTAGAAGTAGTATAAGTTAAATGGAGATAAAAAATAGCATACTTGGACTTCATGTCAAAACATAAACAAATTGAGAGTAAAATTATTATGTTCATAGCTCTGCATCAGCAAAAATAACGAAATGTTAAAATTAGTCGTGACATTTTATATCACCAATCAATATATTTGATGTTATTTGTTAAAAAAGTAATTACACTCTACAACATCATGAAACGATTATCCTTAGTTGGGAGTATAATTATTGTGTTCACAACTCTTGCATCGTTTTGTTAACAAAATCACCTGGTGGAAGTGACGAAGTGAATGAGATACAATTTTTCGTCGTTTATCTTATAAGGAAATTCGAAATTTAATTTTAATTATTTCTTTTTATGAAAAAACTAGGTTACACATTTTTTCATTTCACGTCAAAATAATTACGCAAAAAGATCAATAAATTTTATCTTTGTCTATTTCACTATGATTTTGAAATAATTGTTATTTTCATTTAAATAAACCATTTTTCTTGCTATATAAACCCTTAATTTCCGTCAAAATGTCAATCGGAACAAAATCTTAGAAAGAATATTGTCATATTTTCTTAGAAGTATACTTTTCGAAAATTGAATTCACAATAAAACTCTTACACTTTTTCAAACAATTTGTACGTTAATTTGAAGGAACTTACACTTTCATGATAATCATGGAAATGACACATAGCTAAATAGCGCTTGATATAGTACTTCACAAACTACTATCATTTTTTACGGTATAATACTCCATTTTCTTCATCAAAAACATAAATTGAATTACATCTTTTTTGACAAATGTAATTTTTTACACTTTCTTAAGGAATAGTATATATATATTTTTTAATTTTTGAAGTACTAAATATTTTATAACTCATGTTCTCAAATGTGCTAAATAATTGTGCCAATAAATTAATCATGAAAATAGGAGTTATTGACAATTATGGTGGGGTTATGTGATGACTAATATGCCATGTTGCACATTGATTTCAACGAATTCACACATGCCTTGTAACCATTGGTTAGAGAGTCCAAATAAGCATGACACATGTCTTCACCATTGGAAAGTTCAAATAAACATGACAGATGGCTTCATTTTGGTGTACTTTCCTGCTTTTATAAATAGTATAGATAGTCATAAGTAACTTGATTCAACAAACTTCCTCTGAACTCAAGATCCTAAATTCATAAGGATAATCCCAAGCATAACTACCACTTTCCACCCAATATGCTCTTAACTTGGGAACCTTGCATAAATAGGCATATGTTATCGCCCATATATTGAAGATAACGGGGCTCAACTGCTACGACCAATTGGAAGAATTCACAATTACGATATATGTTGTGTTGACCACAAGAGCATTGCCATTCAGGTTTGCCTTTGGCTGTTTTGGCTGTTGTTCTTTGATATATCCCAATGTTTGTCTCTGAACATAGATCTTCATAGTCGCTGTTTAGTTTTTGGCCATTCAAAAGTACTTAGCTAGCATTCGGGCGAAGCAATGACAAACCGAGGAAGCAAGAACGAGAAGCAAGTATGGGGTTTTAAGTTTGTTCGTGCAAACACCAAAAGTGTTCGTACAAACGTGCGAACACTTTGGCCTGTGGCGTTTTTTGTTGTTTTTTTTCGATGTGGTTGATAACTCCGTTTTCAAAGTTATTTTATGCCTTTTATTTCTACGTTTTGCGTTCTTTACATGGAGAATTCGTCGTCTTTGAGTGAATTATGCTAAAATGTGATAATATGAGTTCATGAGCTTTACTTGTTAAATGCGGGCGTTTCTTTGGATATTTTGAGCTTTTATTGTGATATGATCGCGGGTTGTGCTTTCGTGTTGTGATTCGCAGGCAAACAGGGCTTGGAGGATCATGCGGGAGATGGAAACGAGTTTCGGAAGCAAGGAACTCAAAGAAAAAGTCGAAGGAAGCAAGGAAGAAGTCAAAGAAAAAGTGCAGAAACAAGGGGTTGTCTTCGTACGAAGAGAAAAGACTTAGCCAAATTTCAAGTTCTGAAGATCTCTTCCCAAATAGCTATGTAGTACTTACATAGGAAGACCTTCGTACGAAGTGGAATTGTCTTCGTACGAAGACTCTTCGTACGAAGAGAAATGTCTTCGTACGAAGACATCGCTGGAAAACGCAGAATTGTGCGGGGCTTTTGCGTAGTTTATCCAAACTTTGTAATATTGTTATGGAGACGTATTTAAGTGTTTTAGGTCGAATTTTTCAGTAGTTCGTCACGTTAGAAACATCTTTTGGAGAGCAAGAAGCTATTGCAAGAGCTTGGGAGCTTTGGATCACTCGTTTGGATTCTCAACTCTTCTTCTTTCTTAGTTTTTGCTATTGAAACTTATGAAACTCGTTGTTTTGAGTATGAATCATAGTAGCTAAACTCTTTTTGCTAGGAATTCTCGTTTGGTGTAGCTAGGGTTTGATATAAACATAATGTTTTGAGATTGTGATTCATGTTTTACTTAATCTCTCGTGTTCTTTCATTATTATGGATTGTTTATGGTTGTGATCTCATTATTTTTGCGAGTAGCTAACGTAAGAATAATCTTAATTAACCTTCACGTGGTAACTCCGTGATAGTTAGTCGGTAAATTGAATAATCCACCTAGTCGAATCAATATTTGGTAACTCGATATCGTTAACTAGGATCGTTAGAGTAGAATTGTGATTCCTAATGCATGTAAAACAACTAAAACAACTAAAACGTAACACATAAACCACGTTTATGCTCTACGACCTGTGGCTCTGATACCACTGTAGGGTTTTGATTCATGGATTGCGCAACGGAATCATAAACAAACATAGAACCATGCAAAACCCTCCAAGGATCACAAGTCAAGAGACATAACGATGGTAAGGGTTAGAAATCATAAACACACCTTAGGGTTCTCCTTTGATGACTTCAAACGCGAATTGTGTCACGTTCTCTATGGTTGATCCACGCCTAGAGTTGATCCTAGATCTCCCAAGTCCTTGGTGCTAGCCCGGAAGAGGAAGAGGAAGAAGAATCACGCAAAACGAGACCCAAAAGGAGGGTCTCGGCCTCCTTTGGCCGACGGGGACGGGGCGGCTACAAGGGGGGCGGTCGGGCTCCCTTGTTGCTTGCTCTCTCTCCTTTTGTTCTCTCCCACTCTTGTTATGTTCAATTATGAGCATAAGTTATGTGGGAAGGAAGGAAGGAAGGTCCTTTATATAGTCCGACAACTCCTTGCCAACTACCTAAAGGACTTATTCTAGTCCTACTAGAATTCAATTAAGTCCCTTCCTTGCAAATTAGTCCCTACTAAGTTTGCAAGGGTTTGCAAAGTGATCCTTCTAATTAATTAATCCAATTAATTAATTCCCAAATCTAGTTCAACTCTATGTAGCGTGTGACCCCATAGGTTCTATCTAGTTGGTAGCAACTATTTGCTAATATGGAGCGGTCTCTAGCAAAACATCCATTTTAGCCAACTAATAGAATAGTCATCTTGACAACCTTTGTACAAGTAATTGTCTCATCCCTTTGTCTCTATATCCGGATTGGACACGAGACATACAAGTCACACTCGTACATCCAATCCATAGTTTCTCGATCCATGGGAATAGCCTTATTCGTGCAAATAACATCAATATCCCATATTGATTTATTTGAGTCTGGCCAGACATTCTATAAGCACTATCCCTCGAGTGGCCTAGGATATTTGCTCCCGTTATGTGGAGGGACAAATTCTATCTACGTCCACTACGATCTCTAAGCTTGCTTCTTATTGTATCCATTACACGCCTTTATAACTACCCAGTTACGGTGCTACCAAGATCACAATAATCCACAACTAGAATATCTAGTGACTTCAAGTCTAAGGATGACAATACCATTGCACCGCGAGAAGCGCTTGTGACTTATCATAACATGTATGTAGCCTTCTCGGAGATGGGTCAATCCAGTGCAACATTCCCTAATGCCCACCTATGTGTTGGATCGTGATATCTCCATATCAATCCAACCCCATACTAGTCTATAGATGATTGTCCCATTAATCATTATACTTGACTAGGGATATTAAGATAAACAACACAATTGTAAATCTAAGGACTTCATTGTATTAAATATCCAATAAATAATAAATGAATTTCTAGCCACAAATAATTCATACTAAACTAGATTGCCTCTAGGGCATCTATTCCAACAGTCTCCCAGTTGCACTAGAGCAAATCTGGCGCATCTCGTATGCCCATACTCCTAGTGTGCCCTTCATGCTTCCACTGCGTGAGAGGCTTCGTGAGCGGGTCTGACAGATTATCATCTGTAGGAATCTTGCATATCCGAACGTCTCCTCTATCGATAATATCTCGAATCAGATGAAACTTCCTGAGCACGTGCTTGGATTTCTGGTGCGACCTGGGTTCCTTCGATTGCGCGATCGCCCCAGTGTTGTCACAGAACAAATCAAATGGATCCGCAATGATAGGGACCACACCATGTTCAGAAACAAACTTTCTGATCCAAACAGCCTCCTTTGCTGCGCCATTCGCAGAAATGTACTCAGCCTCTGTTGTAGAATCAGCTACCGTCTCTTGCTTGGAACTCTTCCAGCTCACCGCTGCTCCATTCAGGAAAAACACATATCCCGACTGTGATCTAAAGTCATCTCTGTCAGTTTGGAAGGTTGCATCAGTGTAACCCCTTACACGCAACTCTTCCTCACCGCCAAATATCAAGAAAGCATCCTTAGTTCTTCTCAAGTACTTTACGATGTTCTTGACTGCAATCCAGTGACTCTCACCCGGATTGGATTGGTATCTGCTTGTCATACTCAAGGCATATGACACATCTGGTCTAGTAAATAACATGGCGTACATGATAGATCCTATGGCCGAGACATAGGGAATTCTACTCATGCGTTCCTTCTCAATCTCATTGGAAGGACAACCACTCTTCGAAAGAGTAATTCCATGTGACATGGGAAAGAATCCCTTCTTGGAATCTTGCATGTTGAACCGTTTCAACACCTTGTCAATATATGTACTTTGACTTAGGCCTAGCAACCTCTTAGATCTATCTCTATAGATCTTTATACCGAGTATATAGGCTGCTTCCCCTAAGTCCTTCATTGAGAAACACTTTCCTAGCCAATCTTTAACAGATTGCAGCATGGGAATGTCGTTTCCAATGAGTAGTATGTCATCCACATACAAGACCAGAAAAGCTACAGAGCTCCCACTAACCTTCTTGTAGACACAAGACTCATCTTCGTTTCTGATGAAGCCAAACTCTTTGACCACTTCATCAAAACGTCGATTCCAACTCCTAGAAGCTTGCTTCAATCCATACATGGATCTTTGCAGCTTACAGACTTTGTTGGCTTGCTTTGGATCTTCAAAACCCTCCGGCTGTATCATATACACGTCCTCGAGGAGATTCCCATAAAGGAATGCTGTTTTGACATCCATCTGCCAAATCTCATAGTCATGGTATGCTGCAATCGCAAGTAGGATTCGGATGGATTTGGTCATAGCGACTGGTGAAAAGGTTTCATCATAGTCAATAACATGAATCTGTCTGAATCCTTTAGCTACCAATCGGCCCTTATAGGTAATCACATTACCATCCATGTCGATCTTCTTCTTGAAGACCCACTTGCACCCTATGGGCCGCGCCCCATCGGGTGGTTCCACCAAAGTCCATACTTTGTTGGTATACATGGATTCCATCTCGGATCTCATGGCTTCCAGCCATTTCTGAGAGTCTGGGCCACTCATGGCCTCCTCATAGGTAGTAGGCTCATCATCTATGAGCATCGTGTCACCGGAATCGGTTACGAGAAGTCCATACCTCTCGGGTTCCTGGCGCACTCTACTAGATCTACGAAGCTCTTGTGTTACCTGAACAGGTTGCTCCACAACTGCTTGTGGTTCCTGTTCATGTTTCATAATCGGCTTAGTGATTTGTGGTTCTTGAACCTCTTCAAGTTCTACATTCCTCCCACTTGCTTCTTTAGAGACAAATTCTCTTTCTAGAAACACGCCGGTCTGAGCAACAAACACTTTGTTCTCGGTTGGATTGTAGAAGTAGTATCCCTTAGTTTCCTTAGGGTACCCCACAAATTTACATTTATCCGATTTAGGCCCTAGCTTGTCTGATTGTAAACGTTTTACATAGACATCACAGCCCCAAATCCTCATGAACGACAGTGTGGGACGCTTCCCACTCCACATCTCATATGGTGTCTTCATGACTGATTTGGATGGAACACGGTTAATGGTGAAAGCTGCACTTAATAGAGCGTAGCCCCAAAATGATAATGGAAGATCGGTTTGACACATCATCGATCGAACCATATCCAATAGGGTTCGATTCCTCCTCTCGGACACGCCATTCCATTGTGGCCTTCCGGGTGGAGTGAGTTGGGACACGATCCCACACTCTCTAAGATAGTCGTCAAACTCTTGGCTCAAGTATTCTCCTCCACGATCCGATCGTAGGGCCTTGATACTTTTGCCAAGTTGCTTCTCTACTTCATTCTTGAATTCTTTGAACACTTCAAAGGATTCGGATTTTGCCCTCATGAGGTACACAAATCCATTTCTACTGTAATCATCAGTAAATGTAATGAAGTAGACATAACCACCCCTGGTAGGCGTAGCAAATGGCCCACACACATCGGTATGTATGAGCGCCAATTGCTCACTAGTCCTTTCACCTTTCTTATTGAAAGGGGACTTTGTCATTTTTCCCAATAAACAAGCCTCACATGTCTCATATGATTCAAAATCAAATGAGTCTAGTAATCCATCCTTATGGAGTCTAGATACACGTTTCTCATTTATATGGCCTAAACTACTATCATTTTTTACGGTATAATACTCCAATTTTCTTCATCAAAAACATAAATTGAATTACATCTTTTTTGACAAATGTAATTTTTTACACTTTCTTAAGGAATAGTATATATATATATTTTTTAATTTTTGAAGTACTAAATTTTTATAACTCATGTTCTCAAATGTGCTAAATAATTGTGCCAATAAATTAATCATGAAAATAGGAGTTATTGACAATTATGGTGGGGTTATGTGATGACTAATATGCCATGTTGCACATTGATTTCAACGAATTCACACATGCCTTGTAACCATTGGTTAGAGAGTCCAAATAAGCATGACACGTGTCTTCACCATTGGAAAGTTCAAATAAACATGACAGATGGCTTCATTTTGGTGTACTTTCCTGCTTTTATAAATAGTATAGATAGTCATAAGTAACTTGATTCAACAAACTTCCTCTGAACTCAAGATCCTAAATTCATAAGGATAATCCCAAGCATAACTACCACTTTCCACCCATATGCTCTTAACTTGGGAACCTTGCATAAATAGGCATATGTTATCGCCCATATATTGAAGATAATGGGGCTCAACTGCTACGACCAATTGGAAGAATTCACAATTACGATATATGTTGTGTTGACCACAAGAGCATTGCCATTCAGGTTTGCCTTTGGCTGTTTTGGCTGTTGTTCTTTGATATATCCCAATGTTTGTCTCTGAACATAGATCTTCATAGTCGCTGTTTAGTTTTTGGCCATTCAAAAGTACTTAGCTAGCATTCGGGCGAAGCAATGACAAACCGAGGAAGCAAGAACGAGAAGCAAGTATGGGGTTTTAAGTTTGTTCGTGCAAACACCAAAAGTGTTCGTACAAATGTGCGAACACTTTGGCCTGTGGCGTTTTTTGTTGTTTTTTTTCGATGTGGTTGATAACTCCGTTTTCAAAGTTATTTTATGCCTTTTATTTCTACGTTTTGCGTTCTTTACATGGAGAATTCGTCGTCTTTGAGTGAATTATGCTAAAATGTGATAATATGAGTTCATGAGCTTTACTTGTTAAATGCGGGCGTTTCTTTGGATATTTTGAGCTTTTATTGTGATATGATCGCGGGTTGTGCTTTCGTGTTGTGATTCGCAGGCAAACAGGGCTTGGAGGATCATGCGGGAGATGGAAACGAGTTTCGGAAGCAAGGAACTCAAAGAAAAAGTCGAAGGAAGCAAGGAAGAAGTCAAAGAAAAAGTGCAGAAACAAGGGGTTGTCTTCGTACGAAGAGAAAAGACTTATCCAAATTTCAAGTTCTGAAGATCTCTTCCCAAATAGCTATGTAGTACTTACATAGGAAGACCTTCGTACGAAGTGGAATTGTCTTCGTACGAAGACTCTTCGTACGAAGAGAAATGTCTTCGTACGAAGACATCGCTGGAAAACGCAGAATTGTGCGGGGCTTTTGCGTAGTTTATCCAAACTTTGTAATATTGTTATGGAGACGTATTTAAGTGTTTTAGGTCGAATTTTTCAGTAGTTCGTCACGTTAGAAACATCTTTTGGAGAGCAAGAAGCTATTGCAAGAGCTTGGGAGCTTTGGATCACTCGTTTGGATTCTCAACTCTTCTTCTTTCTTAGTTTTTGCTATTGAAACTTATGAAACTCGTTGTTTTGAGTATGAATCATAGTAGCTAAACTCTTTTTGCTAGGAATTCTCGTTTGGTGTAGCTAGGGTTTGATATAAACATAATGTTTTGAGATTGTGATTCATGTTTTACTTAATCTCTCGTGTTCTTTCATTATTATGGATTGTTTATGGTTGTGATCTCATTATTTTTGCGAGTAGCTAACGTAAGAATAATCTTAATTAACCTTCACGTGGTAACTCCGTGATAGTTAGTCGGTAAATTGAATAATCCACCTAGTCGAATCAATATTTGGTAACTCGATATTGTTAACTAGGATCGTTAGAGTAGAATTGTGATTCCTAATGCATGTAAAACAACTAAAACAACTAAAACGTAACACATAAACCACGTTTATGCTCTACGACCTGTGGCTCTGATACCACTGTAGGGTTTTGATTCATGGATTGCGCAACGGAAGCATAAACAAACATAGAACCATGCAAAACCCTCCAAGGATCACAAGTCAAGAGACATAACGATGGTAAGGGTTAGAAATCATAAACACACCTTAGGGTTCTCCTTTGATGACTTCAAACGCGAATTGTGTCACGTTCTCTATGGTTGATCCACGCCTAGAGTTGATCCTAAATCTCCCAAGTCCTTGGTGCTAGCCCGGAAGAGGAAGAGGAAGATGAATCACGCAAAACGAGACCCAAAAGGAGGGTCTCGGCCTCCTTTGGCCGACGGGGACGGGGCGGCTACAAGGGGGGCGGTCGGGCTCCCTTGTTGCTTGCTCTCTCTCCTTTTGTTCTCTCCCACTCTTGTTATGTTCAATTATGAGCATAAGTTATGTGGGAAGGAAGGAAGGAAGGTCCTTTATATTGTCCAACAACTCCTTGCCAACTACCTAAAGGACTTATTCTAGTCCTACTAGAATTCAATTAAGTCCCTTCCTTGCAAATTAGTCCCTACTAAGTTTGCAAGGGTTTGCAAAGTGATCCTTCTAATTAATTAATCCAATTAATTAATTCCCAAATCTAGTTCAACTCTATGTAGCGTGTGACCCCATAGGTTCTATCTAGTTGGTAGCAACTATTTGCTAATATGGAGTGGTCTCTAGCAAAACATCCATTCTAGCCAACTAATAGAATAGTCATCTTGACAACCTTTGTACAAGTAATTGTCTCATCCCTTTGTCTCTATATCCGGATTGGACACGAGACATACAAGTCACACTCGTACATCCAATCCATAGTTTCTCGATCCATGGGAATAGCCTTATTCGTGCAAATAACATCAATATCCCATATTGATTTATTTGAGTCTGGCCAGACATTCTATAAGCACTATCCCTCGAGTGGCCTTGGATATTTGCTCCCGTTATGTGGGAGGGAAAAATTCTATCTACGTCCACTACGATCTCTAAGCTTGCTTCTTATTGTATCCAGTACACGCCTTTATAACTACCCAGTTACGGTGCTACCAAGATCACAATAATGCACAACTAGAATATCTAGTGACTTCAAGTCTAAGGATGACAATACCATTGCACCGCGAGAAGCGCTTGTGACTTATCATAACATGTATGTAGCCTTCTCGGAGATGGGTCAATCCAGTGCAACATTCCCTAATGCACACCTATGTGTTGGATCGTGATATCTCCATATCAATCCAACCCCATACTAGTCTATAGATGATTGTCCCATTAATCATTATACTTGACTAGGGATATTAAGATAAACAACACAATTGTAAATCTAAGGACTTCATTATATTAAATATCCAATAAATAATAAATGAATTTCTAGCCACAAATAATTCATACTAAACTAGATTGCCTCTAGGGCATCTATTCCAACAGTCTCCCACTTGCACTAGAGCCAATCTGGCGCATCTCGTATGCCCATACTCCTAGTGTGCCCTTCATGCTTCCACTGCGTGAGAGGCTTCGTGAGCGGGTCTGACAGATTATCATCTGTAGGAATCTTGCATATCCGAACGTCTCCTCTATCGATAATATCTCGAATCAGATGAAACTTCCTGAGCACGTGCTTGGATTTCTGGTGCGACCTGGGTTCCTTCGATTGCGCGATCGCCCCAGTGTTGTCACAGAACAACTCAACTGGATCCGCAATGCTAGGGACCACACCAAGTTCAGAAACAAACTTTCTGATCCAAACAACCTCCTTTGTTGCGCCATTCGCAGCAATGTACTCAGCCTCTGTTGTAGAATCAGCTACCGTCTCTTGCTTGGAACTCTTCCAGCTCACCGCTGCTCCATTCAGGAAAAACACATATCCCGACTGTGATCTAAAGTCATCTCTGTCGGTTTGGAAGCTTGCATCAGTGTAACCCCTTACACGCGACTCTTCCTCACCGCCAAATATCAAGAAAGCATCCTTAGTTCTTCTCAAGTACTTTAGGATGTTCTTGACTGCAATCCAGTGACTCTCACCCGGATTGGATTGGTATCTGCTTGTCATACTCAAGGCATATGACACATCTGGTCTAGTAAATAACATGGCGTACATGATAGATCCTATGGCCGAGACATAGGGAATTCTACTCATGCGTTCCTTCTCAATCTCATTGGAAGGACAACCACTCTTCGAAAGAGTAATTCCATGTGACATGGGCAAGAATCCCTTCTTGGAATCTTGCATGTTGAACCGTTTCAACACCTTGTCAATATATGTACTTTGACTTAGGCCTAGCAACCTCTTAGATCTATCTCTATAGATCTTTATACCGAGTATATAGGCTGCTTCCCCTAAGTCCTTCATTGAGAAACACTTTCCTAGCCAATCTTTAACAGATTGCAGCATGGGAATGTCGTTTCCAATGAGTAGTATGTCATCCACACACAAGACCAGAAAAGCTACAGAGATCCCACTAACCTTCTTGTAGACACAAGACTCATCTTCGTTTCTGATGAAGCCAAACTCTTTGACCACTTCATCAAAACGTCGATTCCAACTCCTAGAAGCTTGCTTCAATCCATACATGGATCTTTGCAGCTTACAGACTTTGTTGGCTTGCTTTGGATCTTCAAAACCCTCCGGCTGTATCATATACACGTCCTCGAGGAGATTCCCATAAAGGAATGCTGTTTTGACATCCATCTACCAAATCTCATAGTCATGGTATGCTGCAATCGCAAGTAGGATCCGGATGGATTTGGTCATAGCGACTGGTGAAAAGGTTTCATCATAGTCAATACCATGAATCTGTCTGAATCCTTTAGCTACCAATCGGCCCTTATAGGTAATCACATTACCATCCATGTCGATCTTCTTCTTGAAGACCCACTTGCACCCTATGGGCCGCGCCCCATCGGGTGGTTCCACCAAAGTCCATACTTTGTTGGTATACATGGATTCCATCTCGGATCTCATGGCTTCCAGCCATTTCTGAGAGTCAGGGCCACTCATGGCCTCCTCATAGGTAGTAGGCTCATCATCTATGAGCATCGTGTCACCGGAATCGGTTACGAGAAGTCCATACCTCTCGGGTTCCTGGCGCACTCTACTAGATCTACGAAGCTCTTGTGTTACCTGAACAGGTTGCTCCACAACTGCTTGTGGTTCCTGTTCATGTTTCATAATCGGCTTAGTGATTTGTGGTTCTTGAACCTCTTCAAGTTCTACATTCCTCCCACTTGCTTATTTATAGACAAATTCTCTTTCTAGAAACACGCCGGTCCGAGCAACAAACACTTTGTTCTCGGTTGGATTGTAGAAGTAGTATCCCTTAGTTTCCTTAGGGTACCCCACAAATTTACATTTATCCGATTTGGGCCCTAGCTTGTCTGATTGTAAACGTTTTACATAGACATCGCAGCCCCAAATCCTCATGAACGACAGTGTGGGACGCTTCCCACTCCACATCTCATATGGTGTCTTCATGACTGATTTGGATGGAACACGGTTAATGGTGAAAGCTGCACTTAATAGAGCGTAGCCCCAAAATGATAATGGAAGATCGGTTTGACACATCATCGATCGAACCATATCCAATAGGGTTCAATTCCTCCTCTCGGACACGCCATTCCATTGTGGCGTTCCGGGTGGAGTGAGTTGGGACACGATCCCACACTCTCTATGATAGTCGTCAAACTCTTGGCTCAAGTATTCTCCTCCACGATCCGATCGTAGGGCCTTGATACTTTTGCCAAGTTGCTTCTCTACTTCATTCTTGAATTCTTTGAACACTTCAAAGGATTCGGATTTTGCCCTCATGAGGTACACAAATCCATATCTACTGTAATCATCAGTAAATGTAATGAAGTAGACATAACCACCCCTGGCAGGCGTGGCAAATGGCCCACACACATCGGTATGTATGAGCGCCAATTGCTCACTAGTCCTTTCACCTTTCTTATTGAAAGGGGACTTTGTCATTTTTCCCAATAAACAAGCCTCACATGTCTCATATGATTCAAAATCAAATGAGTCTAGTAATCCATCCTTATGGAGTCTAGATACACGTTTCTCATTTATATGGCCTAAACGACAGTGCCATAAATAAGCAGGATTTAAATTATTTATTTTAATCCGCTTGGTATTAATGTTGTAGACATGATTGCTCAGATCAAGGACATAAAGTCCATTAAATAATTGCGCACTAAAATAGTGAATATTATTTAAATAAAAGGAACAACAATTGTCTTTTACTGAAATAATAAAACCATCCTTGTCCAAACAAGAAATAGAAATAATGTTTCTGCTCATAGCAGGCACGAAATAGCAATTATTTAATTCTAAAACTAATCCTGAAGGCAGAGATAGCTCGCACACGCCTATGGCCAACACAGCAACCTTTGCTCCATTCCCAAGGCGCAGATCTACCTCCCCTTTAGCCAATCTCCTACTTCTCTTTAGATCCTGCATATTTCGACAAATATGAGATCCACATCCAGTATCTAATACCCATGATGTAGAGAAAGTTAAGTTGACATCTACAACAAAAATACCTGGTGGTGGTGGAATCACTATTCCAAGCTTCTTGCAGTTCCTCCTCCAGTGTCCAGGCTGACTGCAGTAGTGACACTCACCTTTAGTCACGCCCTTGGCAATGCCACAAACAGGCTTAAGGGCAGGTTCCTTGGACATGGCAACTGACTTGCCTTTGCCCTTGGAGAAAGAGGCAAACCTTTTGCCCTTTCCTTTCTGTACCATCATTATGGCCTTGCCCTTACCCTTGTTGATGCTCTGTTCAGCCGTCCACAACATGTTGAGTAAATCTGGCAGTGGTTTAACGATCTCGTTCATGTTATAGTTCATAATGAACTGTCCATAACTCTCGCGCAACGATTGCAACACGAGATCGGTTGCCAACTCTTGGCCGACCGGGAACCCCAGTCGGGCGAGATTCTCCAAGTACCCGATCATTCGGAGTACATGGGGTCCCACCGGGTTCCCTTCTGCCAGATGACACTTGAATAGTGCCTTTGAGACCTCGTACCTCTCTACCCTCGCCTGCTCTTGGAAGAGCTGCTTTAGATGTTCGATCATATCGACAACATTCATGTTTTCGTGTTGCTTCTGAAGCTCAGAAGTCATGGTGCAAAGCATAAGGCAGGCCGCATCATTAGCGTCATCAACACGCTTTTGATACGCCTTTAGGGCAGCAGGTGTTTGGTTCTCTGGACCTTCTGGAGCATGCTCCTCTATTGCGTACAGTTTCTTCTCTTGCTTGAGAACAATTCTCAAGTTTCTGTTCCAATCAAGAAAGTTGGTTCCAGAGAGCTTGTCCTTCTCAAGGACAGATCGTAGGGAATGTTGTGAACTCGATGAGTTGTTTGCCATTTGGAATTCTACAAAAAGGAAAATACGCAAGTTTTAGTATTTGTGAATTTTTGACTATATTTAATAATGGCTAGTTTATTAAATATAGCTCCCACTATTTTTCTACGGATTAATAACCCTCAAGATATTAATGCGGAAAATATCCTTATATTTTCTAGTGGGCCAAGATCCATCTTTCATCTCCTTATGAGCTTGCTTTGGCAAGTCACCCATAATTTGACTACTTTAGGTAGGAACAATTCCAATTGCATCCCATATGCAACTCTTGGTTCAATTGGGAAAATAACTCCTTATTTATCCATCCATATGGATAATCCCAATTGATTGCGTCTAGGTTTCTTAATCAAATTAATAGCCTAGTTGTGTTCAACCTCTTATCTAAACAGTTGCACAATGTTACGTGCCATCGCATTCCATCATGATGAACCAAGTCGCCATGCTTTGGCACGCACGAACTTGGTAAATAATGATGATAATGAGTGTTTAAATAACGAGAAGGCAAGAACACAATATTTGAATTTTGAGGGATTTAAAATTCAATTTTTAATTGTTTTGTTGATCATTATCAACAAATCTATCTATTTGAGTTTGGGCACAACTCCAAATAATAGATCCGGGTTGTCTAATTATCTTATTATCCTAATTGCATGCATCATCCATACACCAACCACACAATAATAAGACAATAAAATAAACAACCACAAAACAGAAATTAAACGTGATGTGGATATGGCCTTTTCTAGACTAAGATAATTCCAAGCCAATGGAATTATCTATGAACCCTAATACAAACACATCTCCATGCGTCTTGATCTTTTGGTCCATCCTTCATAGTCTTGTGGAATGCTCCATGCTCCATGCTCCATCTTTTGTGGCTTCTTTGGCTTTGGGTTTCTTTTCTCCAATCTTGGCTAACAATCTACTTTATCTAGCACTAGCTAACTTCTATACTAAATAAAATAAATCTCACAAGTTGAGAAAAAAAATGGCACGCAGGCCATAAAACCCTAATTAATTATTACAATTAATTGATCAACTCGCAGGCCGTAAAACCAAACCACAAAATTAAACATCCACATCAAACCACATCCTAAGGCCATATCCAATCACCATGCGATTTGCACATAAACAGTTAAAATCCAATTTTAACGCGCTTGGTCAATTTTAATTGATTTTAGGATTTCTAGGGTTAAAACGGTCCATGGGCCCAACAATCAAATTGCCCGGGCCTAACAAGGTGAACCACAAGGCCCTAGGGCCGGCCCGGCCCAAAATCCACAAGCCTAGGCCCGCGGGTTATGGCCACCCGACCCCTAGGGCGGCCAAGCTTGGGCGGCAAGCAAGGGGGGCGGTCCCTAGGGGGGCCGAACCTCCTTGAGGGAGTTGTTTCCAAAACAACTCCCTTGCTTGGTGCCCAAGTTTGGTTGTTTTCTTGTTTTGGGAGAACTCCTTCTTCCCCAAGGATGCCCAAACCCTAGATCTAAGATCCTAAAATTTCTCAAACTCACCAATTCATGCATCCAATGCAAAAATTGGATCTTGTTATGATTAATTATTGACAAATTGCATCCCATGCTTGATTTGTCTTGTTTTACGCGATAAACAATCAAATTAAGGTGTAAAACAACTAAAACGTAACACATAAACCACGTTTATGCTCTACGACCTGTGGCTCTGATACCACTGTAGGGTTTTGATTCATGGATTGCTTAACGGAAGCATAAACAAACATAGAACCATGCAAAACCCTCCAAGGATCACAAGTCAAGAGACATAACGATGGTAAGGGTTAGAAATCATAAACACACCTTAGGGTTCTCCTTTGATGACTTCAAACGCGAATTGTGTCACGTTCTCTATGGTTGATCCACGCCTAGTGTTGATCCTAGATCTCCCAATTCCTTGGTGCTAGCCCGGAAGCGGAAGAGGAAGAAGAATCACGCAAAACGAGGCCCAAAAGGAGGGTCTCGGCCTCCTTTGGCCGACGGGGACGGGGCGGCGACAAGGGGGGCGGTCGGGCTCCCTTGTTGCTTGCTCTCTCTTCTTTTGTTCTCTCCCACTCTTGTTATGTTCAATTATGAGCATAAGTTATGTGGGAAGGAAGGAAGGAAGGTCCTTTATATAGTCCAACAACTCCTTGCCAACTACCTAAAGGACTTATTCTAGTCCTACTAGAATTCAATTTAGTCCCTTCCTTGCAAATTAGTCCCTACTAAGTTTGCAAGGGTTTGCAAAGTGATCCTTCTAATTAATTAATCCAATTAATTAATTCCCAAATCTAGTTCAACTATATGTAGCGTGTGACCCCATAGGTTCTATCTAGTTGGTAGCAACTATTTGCTAATATGGAGCGGTCTCTAGCAAAACATCCATTCTCGCCAACTAATAGAATAGTCATCTTGACAACCTTTGTACAAGTAATTGTCTCATCCCTTTGTCTCTATATCTGGATTGGAGACGAGACATACAAGTCACACTCGTACATCCAATCCATAGTTTCTCGATCCATGGGAATAGCCTTATTCGTGCAAATAACATCAATATCCCATATTGATTTATTTGAGTCTGGCCAGACATTCTATAAGCACTATCCCTCGAGTGGCCAAGGATATTTGCTTCTGTTATGTGGGAGGGACAAATTCTATCTACGTCCACTATGATCTCTAATCTTGCTTCTTATTGTATCCAGTACACGCCTTTATAACTACCCAGTTACGGTGTAGCGTTTAACGCTACCAAGATCACAATAATCCACAACTAGAATATCTAGTGACTTCAAGTCTAAGAATGACAATACCATTGCACCGCGAGAAGCGCTTGTGACTTATCATAACATGTATGTAGCCTTCTCGGAGATGGGTCAATCCAGTGCAACATTCCCTAATGCACACCTATGTGTTGGATCGTGATATCTCCATATCAATCCAACCCCATACTAGTCTATAGATGATTGTCCCATTAATCATTATACTTGACTAGGGATATTTAAGATAAACAACACAATTGTAAATCTAAGGACTTCATTATATTAAATATCCAATAAATAATAAATGAATTTCTAGCCACAAATAATTCATACTAAACTAGATTGCCTCTAGGGCATCTATTCCAACACCGACAACCATACACTTGTGGTTAGAACGTGTCAAGTTTTTGGCGCCGTTGCCGGGGACTTGGCTAAATTGGTTATAATTCTTAGCCTTAGGGATTTTAATTTTTTGTTTATATCTGTTACTCACCTACGTTTTGTGTATTTTGTGATTTCAGGTTGATTTGCACGACGCATGACCCGTTTTAGAGACGAGCCTTTGTATCCAACATTTGAAAACCCGGAATCCTTATTGAAAGAACATCGTAGAGACAAGAGGAATTCAAGCTCAGTCACCATGGATGATGAAAATAGAGCTGAGTTTGAAAGGATTCGCAACAATGTGCAAGATGCGGAAGCAGCTAGAGCAGCTGCTGTAGAGGAGGCAGCAAATAGAGCACGAGAAATTGTGCACCTTAGGGCTCACATGGCTGAGATGCAGGGGATGATTGATTGCATGAACCCTCCAAATCCACAACAACTCCCTGGTGCGGGGGTAGTTGATAGAAACAATGGAGGAGTTAATGGTAGAAACAACGGTGGTAATGGGAATAATGGGGGAAATAATCGGAACAATAACGGTCAGAATGCGGCAGAGCAAGTCAACAATGCTGAGGAGGATGAGCGTCCTTTGGTGGATTACTTCAGAACTACACCGGAGGGTTATCAACCCACTATTTTCAGGCCACATATTAACGCCACACATTTCGAGATACGCCAACCATTGATCAACAAGGTTCGGGATGAGTGCTTATTCACTGGATCCCCAAATGATGATCTGCATCAACACTTGCTCAATTTCGAGCAGATTACCTCCACTATGTATGATCAGATAGTTCCACTCGAGACGATAAAGCTCATGCTTTTCCCCATCTCCTTATTGGGAAAGGCAAAGATATGGCTTATGGAACTTTCAGCAGGCAGTATAGTTACATGGGCAGATTGTAGCAGAGAATTTCTTAGGAAGTATCTTCCGCCATCCAAGGTTTCTCAACGGATGGCTGATATAAAAAAATTTACACAACAGGAAGATGATTCTCTGGGAGACACGTGGAGAAAGTTCAACCAGCTCCTTCGCAGATGCCCCACTCACGGAGAGCCATTGTACAAACTTCTGCACTATTTTTATAATGCCTTAGACAAAGAGACTGCAAATGAACTGGAGATGATGGCGCAAGGCAATTTTATGGGACTGGGATTACAGAGATTCCGGGATCTACTGGATAATGTAGCAAAACGTGAGTCCACGAGGTCTGAGACTCGTAGAAACACAAAATCAGATGGGGCATTGGTTAGTAAGATCGATTCCATGGTGGAATAAAAATTTGAACATCAGATGGCAGTGATGACTTCGGCTTTCAGTAATTTGAATCCATCGGCACATGTGAAGTCAGTGGGAGAGATGGTAGCATATGCAAATCACGGATATGGGGATGGTATTGAAGACATGAACTACATGGTTCAACCAAGACAGCAGCAATGGCCCAACACCTATCATCCCAACAATTGCAATCACCCTAACTTCAGCTATGTCAATCCAAATAGTGGATTATATGCGCCAGGTCAAAGGCCAAATGTTCCATACCAAGCTCAAAGACAGGTTCCACAACAGCAGGCCCCACCATCAGGAGAACAAGATACAAACGCGTTGTTGAGGAAAGTGTTGGCTAGAAATGATAAAATTGAGAGCAAGATTGTTGCGATAGAAGCCACGATGAAGAACCATGAGACACAGATTGGCCAGATAGCCAATCAAAATACTCGACTTCCACCGGTTATGGTACCTTCTAACACAATCACTCCACCTGAGCAATTGAAGGCAATCACTACTCGCAATGGGGCCACCACTAAGGATCCCCCATATCCTACCCACGCACGAGCCGAGGCGACCAAGGCCACAGGAAAAAGCATTAGTTGAAGAAATTTCTGTGCCTGCCATGATTCCCCAATCAAAGGACACGAGTAGGAAGTCGGAGGAAAAGCCTATGCCAAACGAAGAGCATAGTGTGTGCGTGCCTTACCCGCAGAGATTGAAGAGTCAAGAGGATGCCAAGCACTTCAAGAGGTTTGTGGATATCTTCAAGAAGTTACACATCAATATCCCCTTTGCGGAAGCAATTTCACAAATGCCCAAATACGCAAAATTTCTCAAGGACCTCCTCTCCAATAGGAGGCGCATGGATGATTTTGAAACTGTGACCCTGAATGAGGAATGTAGCATCGTAGTGCAAAAAACGTTGCCCAAGAAGATGAAAGATCCGGGTGGTTTCATTATTCCTGTGACACTGGGAGATGCGTTCCATGGTAGAGCGTTATTTGATCTTTGCGCAAGCATCAATTTGATGCCCACAACAGTATTTGAGCAACTTGGTGTAGGGGATCCAAAACCTACTCGTATGTGCTTACAGATGGCTGACCGTACTATTAAACGACCACGGGGTGTTTTGGAGGATGTGCTCGTGAGAGTCGAAGGACTCATATTCCCTGCGGATTTTGTTATCCTAGACATGGATGTTGATGGTGATGTCCCACTCATATTGGGACGTCCATTCCTTTCCACGGGAAAGACGATCATTGATGTTGCCAATGGAGAGTTGACGATGCGTATTAACGATAAGAAGGTGGCATTCAATGTCTTTGAAGCTATGAAATTTCCTGCATATGCAGTGAGTGAGCAGTGTTTTGGTGTGGAGGCATACACACCAGATGAGGAGGAAGTCATCTTATTGGAGCAGCTGTATGAGGAGCTTGCTCTACTTGACTCGAGTGAAAAAGAACAAGCTATGGAAGCCAGTTGGAGTCAATCCCTACCCCTCTTTAATGAGGGAAGCAGGAAGATTCTTACTCCTTCTCTTATTACTGCTCCTGTTTTAGAATTAAAGCCTTTACCTGTTCATTTGAAATATTTGTACTTGGGATCTAATGAGACTTTACCTGTGATTGTTTCTGCATTTTTGGACAGGGAACATGAGGAGCAGCTTCTCAAGGTATTGCAAGAAAGGAAAGCAGCTATGGGATGGACCATAGCAGATATTAAGGGGATCAGCCCCACAGTTTGCCAGCACAAGCTTCGGCTTATGGAAGATAAGAAGCCGGTAGTTCAATATCAGCACCGCCTCAACCCTCACATGCAGGAGGTGGTGAAGAAAGAGGTGCTTAAATGGTTGGAAGCAGGTATCATCTACCCGATTTCCGACAGCACATGGACTAGCCCGGTACAGTGTGTCCCTAAGAAGGGAGGTATATCTGTAGTGGAAGGGGAAAAGGGTGATCAGATTGCCACTCGTACTGTTACTGGGTGGATATTTTGCATGGATTACCGCAAAATCAATGATGCCACATTGAAGGACCATTTTCCCTCCCATTTGTTGACCAGATGCTTGATAGGCTGGCACGTCATTCGCATTACTGCTTTTTGGATGGATACTCCGGGTATAATCAGATAGCGATTGAGCCAGCTGACCAGGAAAAGACGACATTTACTTTTCCTTATGGGACCTTTGCATTTAGACGCATGCCCTTTGGGCTATGCAATGCACCTGCCACGTTTCAGAGGTGTATGATGTCTATCTTCTCTGACATGATGGAGCAGAATTTTGAAGTCTTCATGGATGATTTTTCGCTTTATGGTGATGGGTTCGAAGACTGTCTACAACAGCTAGCTCGGGCACTGGACAGATGTATTGACACCAACCTAGTGCTTAACTGGGAGAAGTGCCATTTCATGGTGACCGAGGGGATAGTGTTGGGGCACAAGATTTCAAGAAAAGGCTTAGAGGTAGACCGAGAAAAAATTGAGGTGATTGAGAAGCTTCCTTACCCTACATCTGTCAAAGGGGTACGGAGTTTCTTGGGACATGCAGGTTTCTACCGGCGTTTCATTAAAGACTTCGAAGATCACAAAGCCTTTTTTCTGGATTGCTTGAGAAGGATGCCGTCTTTGATTTCAATGAAGAGTGCAAGACAGCTTTTGATTTGCTCAAGAAAAAGCTGGTCAGCTCACCCATTATAGCCATACCAGACTGGACCTTGCCGTTTGAGCTTATGTGTGATGCCAGCGACTATGCGGTGGGAGCAGTACTGGGACAGCGGAAAGACAAGGTAGCTCATGTCATTTACTATGCCATTCGTACTCTTAATAATGCACAGGTTAACAATGCCACCACGGAGAAAGAGATGCTGGCTATCATCTTCGCATGGAAAAGTTTCGTCCATATCTTGTGGGTTCCCAGGTGACAATTTTCACGGACCATGCAGCCCTCAAATATCTTCTTACTAAGAAGGATGCAAAGCCAAGATTGATCCGGTGGGTTTTGTTAATGCAAGAGTTTGACGTGGTAATCAAAGACAAGAAGGGGGTAGAGAACGTTGTTGCAGACCATTTGTCACGACCGGAGAATGAAAAACAAGAAGATGTACCAATTAGAGAAGATTTTACAGATGAACAACTTATGGTAGTGGTAGCAGTTGTGCCTTGGTTTGCGGACTTGGCAAATTTTAAGGCACTCAACATTATACAAAAAGACATGACCTTCCATCAGAAAAAGAAGTTCTTCGCAGATGTACGACGATATTTTTGGGATGACCCCTATCTGTTCAAGTTAGGAGCTGATAATGTGTTGAGAAGATGCGTAGCTGAGCCAGATACGTTGGACATTCTTAGACATTGCCATGAACTGAATTGCGGAGGACATTTTGGCAAAACGCGCACTGTGGCTAAGGTACTTCAAAGTTGCTTTTATTGGCCTTCTTTACGTAAGGATGCTCATTTATTTGTATTGCAGTGTGACCGGTGTCAGAGAACCGACAATATCTCCAACCGAAATGAGATGCCTCAAACTTTCCTGTTGGAAGTAGAGCCCTCTGACGTGTGGGGCATTGATTTCATGGGACCATTCCCTTCTTCACTTGGAAATCTTTATATATTGTTGGCTGTGGATTACGTGACCAAGTGGGTAGAGGCAATGGCTTGTCCCAAGAATGATGAAGCTACTGTAGAGATATTCGTGCGTAAGAACATATTCACGTGGTTCGGGACCCCCAGAGCCATTATCAGTGATGAAGGATCGCATTTTGTGAATAAAGTCTTTGCCAATGTTTTGAGAAAATATGGGGTAAAGACACATAAGATATCACTAGCTTATCATCCTCAGTCGAATGGGCAAGCAAAAGTTTCTAACCGAGAGATAAAAGGGATTCTAGAGAAGACAGTCAACCCGGGACGCAAAGATTGATCCCTGCATTTAGATGACAATTTATGGACATATAAGACTGCATACAAGACCCCTTTAGGCATGTCTTCCTATCAGCTAGTATTTGGGAAGTCGTGTCATCTTCCGGTGGAACTTGAGCACAAGGTATTCAGGGCCTTGAAGAAGATCAATTTGGACGCTAAGCTCTCAGGTGAGCAACGGAAGCAAGCACTACTTGAACTGGAGGAATTTTGATTTATGGCATATGAAAGTGTAAAAATTTATAAGGAAAGGACAAAACAGTGGCACGGCAGGCACATCATCCCGAGAGACTTCAAGGTAGGAAAGAGAGTGTTGATCTTCAATGCCTGACTAAAGATGTTTCTAGGAAAGTTGAAATCTAGATGGAGTGGTCCCTACAAGATTACTGCAGTTTATCCATGGGGATCTCTTGAGATGGAAGATGCAAGTCGGAACAGATTCAAGGTAAATGGCCAGAGAGCAAAGCCGTATGTGGATGGGAATTTCATTGGAGTCATTGAATGGCTCCATGAAACTCCCGCTATTTGATTATCTCTGAGGTAACTTGGTCGGGCCGTCGACCTTAAATTACAAAGCGCTTGTTGGGAGGCAACCGAACCTATTTATTGCTGTAGTTTAGGTTTTAATACTGTTTTGTAATTTTTATTCTGTTTGATTTATTTGAGAGGTGCGAGAGAGTGGATTTAATATTTCCAATGAGTATGTGCAGAATTCCGAGGTGAAAGGCCTATTTCAGATCCCCGTCTTGATGCGCGCGTGCGAAACAGAGTGAAAATTGAAGAATTGCATCCTAAAATGCGTATCGGGATCCGAAGTGAAGGAATTGAAGATTGAAGCCATTCCTACACTTATTCAACACACGCACCTGGGGAAGATCATGTTCCCGGACTCCCCTTCTTGATATACGCGAGGATTGTATTGATGAACGGAGAAAGCTCGCACGTTGGCACGGATTACGAGGTGATATTTTGAAGATGAGACTCAAAACAGAATTGAACAGTGCCAATGTGTAGGGGTGGTTGCGATATTTCTGTAGACAGGTGGATCGCGCATATCGGAGTCCGGATGAGAAAGTTACACCAAAAAGGATGTTCAAGAGAGTAAAACGAGGCCAAA
This sequence comes from Linanthus parryae, assembly GCA_023055425.1. Classification (NCBI taxonomy): domain Eukaryota; kingdom Viridiplantae; phylum Streptophyta; class Magnoliopsida; order Ericales; family Polemoniaceae; genus Linanthus; species Linanthus parryae. The sequence continues at coordinate 134,998,855 of JALGPY010000001.1, forward strand.
AGCATCCAGAAATGCAAAACGTGCCTTGGAACGCTTGAAATTGACAAATGAAATACTCCCCAGATTTTGGGAGTGTTTTAAGGTAAAAAGGGGGTCTCGAGGTCGAGGAGATCCTTCGGAAAGCAAAGGCACGATCGGATACGCGAAAATATGTTAAAAATGATGTTTTTGGCAAGCTCCAGGACTCTCTTCGTACGAAGACATTATACTTAGAATAATTTTTGCCTCTGAATTTTGTCCTCCCAGAACACCTTGCAGTATCTATCTGGGAAGACCTTCATACGAAGACCAATTCTCTTCGCACGAAGAGTCTTCGTACGAAGAGAATTGTCTTCGTACGAAGACATCGGACGAATTGTCAGTTTTGTCCAGCCCCTATAAGAGAGAGAGGGGTAGGATTATGGGGGGTATTTTAGACTTTTTGCACTAAATTTGTGACACATCTGAAGCTAGCCTGCCCCATTCCTCATTCTTCAACAAGCAGCTTCTTTCTTCTTCCTCCATAGCCGATTCTCCACCTTTACTCTCCCAACTCAATTCTCAGCCAAATTCAACAATTAAGCAAGGGTTTTGCTCGCATTTGAGAGAGGATCAAGGTTTGGTAGGGGTTTTTGAGTGAGAGTGAGACACGAGAGAGAAATCAGAGGAAGAAAAGCTAGGTTTTCGGAGCTAGATTTGAAAATTGGGCAACTTGGAGCTTGATTCAGCTTTCGGTCAAGAAGACAACTTTAACGGGGACATCACAAGGAGTATGGTGCACCAATCCATTCAAAGTTTCAACAAAAAAAATTTCGGCGACCTCCAAAACAGTCCTTCTTGTCGGAATTTCTGAAATTTTGATCCCGTAAGACTTGCTCCGGGCACGTAGGTATTCTCTTATCTAGCAATTTTCATATACGAGTCTTAGGAAAAAATTGAGTAAAAGACCGGTTTATTTTTGTTGCGCTTAGTAGCGTGCTTGGGGGCGATTGAATAGAGTCCTAGGATTACGTGCTATTACTTGCCTACGTGTTTAATTTCTGTAAACACTTCTTGTCACATGCACGAGTTGAATTTCTTGTTTTTTACTTGAATTTGAGCATTAAAATGGCGGGTGGAAAGAAAAGAAAGACGGGAGAGGGTACATCACAGGAGGCATCCGGTTCGGGAGAGCCTCAATTAGAAATACCGCCTGTACCTCAATATGCTATTTTGAACACCCCTCTCCCGGCTAAACCGGGAATCGTAGGCCGACGAACGGCGAAAGTGAACTTGAAAGAGCGTAGTATTGGGCCCGCATGCTTTGATAGCTATCGATTTGTTACATTCGAGGACCATATATACTTGCGTAAGGACACTTACTTGACAAAGAATGGGCAGCCCGAGAAAGAGTTTCCATTGCACGAGGACATGCCTCAGGCAATAAAGGAAATTTTTGAGCATGAGAAGCTAACCAATTGGTTCAAGCTTGTAGGGCAGTCTAGTTCTCACATAGCGTGTGAGTTTTGCCTCAATTTGAGGTATGCGAAAGATGGTGAGAGCCAGGACTCCCGTCTTGTCTATTGTCGGAACGAGGGGATAGTCTTCACGCCAGAGACTATCGGCTTGGCCATGGGGTTCCCCCGTTTGAAAGAGGCTTGTGGATACGAGGCCACTATTCGTAGTTTGGTCTCGTGTCAATGCGTTTTGCTTTGCAAAGGGAGTAGACCCGTGGGATACAAGAGGGGAGGTGCCTCAGTGGAAGGCTGGAAAGAATTACTATAGGCCTGAGGCGAGGTGGTGTTGCGAGTTGCTAGAGAATTGGGTTCTGGGAATCACACAGAACCCCCATTACTCTTTCCGCCTATCTGTCTTGGCTCTCTGTCTCTACACCGGGGTTCGGCTAGATATACCTAGGTTGATTTGGGAGAATTGCTTAGAGAGAGTGTCGAGGACTAACAAGTTGGGTCCCGACCATACTTGTTTGCTGACTCATTTAGCCAAAACCGCTGAAGTAGCAATTGGGAGAGACATGGACCTGAAAAGGTTCACTGCTAGGAAGTGGCATAGGTTTGATGAGTCGGCCAAAAAGAAGGGAAAGGGTAGGAAGATGAACACCTCTCGGTTTGACAACCAAGTTGCTTATGACCACTTGAAGGAAGAGATGGGCTGGGATAGACTTGAGAGAAGACGCCAGCTTGACCATACTAGGGGCAATCAGGCAAAACTGGGTAGCTTAATCCAGATGGTGGGCCGGTGGGTTATTCAGTCTAGTGGCCAGGAGGCGGAGGAGTTTGTTCCACCAGTCCCGACGGCGGATCTGTGGTTCCAGGAAGACGAATTTGAGTATCCGGTTCCGCCGAGTGAGTACGAGTTAGAGTTGGAAGAATAGGATGATGAAGAGGAGGAGGATGAGGAAGACGAGTAGTGGAGTGTGCCCTTATGCTAGGATTGTTGAGTCCTCGTGTCATCGTTGAGGACAACGATGCATCCTAGTGTGGGGGTGGGTAAGACCCTTTTTACTAGTCTGTTATTGAGTCTTTGCATAGCCCGTGTCGCATTTAGTTAGAAATTTTGGTTATGTCCTTATTTTCTTCTTTATTATTCATATTTTTGCGCGCACGTTTTATTATTATTGAGTCATCCCACCAACATATCGAGGCAGTAGTCGAGTTGGCCGTGCATGTAGTATAGGTATATAAAAAAAACTAAAAATTTGAAAAAAATCAAATAAATTAAAAATTTGAGAAAAAGGGCAATTAAAAGAAGCTAAAAATTTGGTAAGTGTGAGATTTTTAGGCGTAGGGCATGAATTGCGATCGAGAGTGACAATGTGAGTTTCCCTTAGTAAGTATAGATAAGCTTTCTTTACGGGAATGCGTGCCTATTTTAAACACGGACTAAATTTTCAAATCTAAAGTGTGTGCCTAATTTTCTTACAAGAGTTGAGCTAGGTGTGAGCTAAACAAGCCGAACGTTCTTGTGTACGTCTTAGGTAGTGACCAACCCGCTTCGTAGTGGCACACAAAACAGCTGTGCGAGGTGTGTATTAGAGCACTCACTGCTTATAGAACTTACCTGTAGGACCACTAGTAAACCTTGTTTTGAACCTTGGATTCTTTGATAACCTATGGACTTAGGGTGACGATTCTTGGCCTTCATCATTGATTGTTTAGAATCACCGCTTTAGTGCGTCATGAGGGAGTTGTAGTTGAGGGGGTTCGATGAGGGAGTACTTAGTGAGAGTAGGCTTGCGCACTTCGGTGTGGCGGTGTCCCATGGCGTTACAACATGGACACAGTTGTGGAGAGCTGTGAGTGTGTAACATCTAATACACACAAAACTTGGGTTGGGTGAAATTAATTGGTGGATCGTGCTAGGTACCGGATCTTACTCATCATGGTGTGGGAGGTTTGGTTGGATTAGGCACGAGACTTATATCCGATTGGCTACATGAGAGGGGACAGGATTACATTCGAGTGTAGGGGTGTCGACTTTTGACTTCGGACATCGAGATTGAGCTTGTGACGACTCCATCCCCACAAAATGTGCTTTATTGGGTTAGCGGCTTAGTTTGGTACACCATGGATTTCATCGATTTAGGGGGAGATGATCTTATTTGTGATACATATTCATTGACTTGGTTATTTTCTCCCCCTAGCATCGTATTTTGGCTTGACACTTGGAAGACCACTGGGCATTTATATTGGGGAAATTGTGCAGAAATATGAGAAATGATCAAAAAAAAAAGAAAAAGAAAAAAAAAATAGAAAGAAAAAAGGAGAGTTGAATAAAGGAAGAATGGGAAGTTTATTGGAAGATCGAGTGGAGAAGCATATAGTTCACTAACGGGAAGTTCTATCTTATGCATCATTCATGACGGTGGCCGCGGAGATCGTAATTGTACCGGGGTGTGAGGGGATCGAGGGCCGGAGATGGTGAGTTTCGGGCGTGGTTTCTATCATTGTTGTGAGGGTGTGTGAGATGTGGTATTTGTGAGAATGTGAAGCTTTAGGACTAGTGCTTAATTATTATCCTTTTGTCCCTAAAGCCTCATCATTCTAAACACGTTAGCGGATTAGGAGCTCGGACCTTGAACGTGGCCTAGCCTAGCGTATCCTCTTATTTTGTGGCACACATGAAGAGGTAATGCATTCTTGTACATAGTAAAGCTAGGTTCTCTATACTAGCTAGGCGAGATTCTCGTTGTCGAATTTGGTTTCAACTCATGTCTTGTGTCTAGATTTCTCATCGCTTCGTGGTAACCGGTTTAAGCTAATGGAGATTGCCCAATCTCGCAAAAGAAAATAAAAAAAATTGTTATTTCAATACTTGCATTGTGAATATTGCATTTGCATATAGGTGCATTGTGTATAATCGAGTCGTGTCAACTAGTAAAAGGGTGGTTTGTGGTTTGATCTAACTCGGACTAGTATGCAATTGATGACGGTTTTGTATGCAATGAGAGGTGGTAGTATGCAAATGGCGTAGGGAAGTATGCAATGATAAATGGGTTTGGTATGCAAAGTTGGATTGATTGCGGGAAAGTGAGAGGATTGTTGGCTTGAGAAATTTTGATTGACTTGGGGAATTTGCTTGGGACGAGCAAAAGGTAGTGTGGGGGGTAGTTGATAACTCCGTTTTCGGAGTTATTTTATGCCTTTAAGTTCTACGTTTTGCGTTCTCAACATGGAGAATTCGTCGTCTTTTGAGTGAATTATGCTAAAATGTGATAATATGAGTTCATGAGCTTTACTTGTTAAATGCGGGCGTTTCTTTGGATATTTTGAGCTTTTATTGTGATATGATCGCGAGTTGTGTTTTTGTATTGTGATTCGCATGAAAACAGGGCTTGGAGGATCATGCGGGAGATGGAAACAAGCTTCCGAAGCAAGGAACTCAAAGAAAAATTCAAAGGAAGCAAGGAAGAAGTCAAAGAAAAAGTGCATAAATAAGGGGTCTTCATACGAAGACAAATGTCTTCGTACGAAGAGAAAAGACTTAGCCAAATTTCAAGTTCTGAAGATCTCTTCCCAAACAGCTATGCAGTACTTACATAGGAAAACCTTCGTACGAAGAGGAATTGTCTTCGTACGAAGACTCTTCGTACGAAGACTCTTCGTACGAAGAGAAATGTCTTCGTACGAAGACATCGCTGGAAAACGCAGAATTGTGCGGGGCTTTTGCGTAGTTTATCCAAACTTTGTAATATTGTTATGGAGACGTATTTAAGTGTTTTAGGTCAAATTTTTCAGTAGTTCGTCACGTTAGAAACATCTTTTGGAGAGCAAGAAGCTATTGCAAGAGCTTGGGAGCTTTGGATCACTCGTTTGGATTCTCAAATCTTCTTCTTTCTTAGTTTTTGCTATTGAAACATATGAAACTCGTTGTTTTGAGTATGAATCGTAGTAGCTAAAGTCTTTTTGCTGGGAATTCTCGTTTGGTGTAGCTAGGGTTTGATATAAACATAATGTTTTGAGATTGTGATTCATGTTTTACTTAATCTCTCGTGTTCTTACATTATTATGGATTGTCTATGGTTGTGATCTCATTATTTTTGCGAGTAGCTAACGTAAGAATAATCTTAATTAATCTTCACGTGGTAACTCCGTGATAGTTAGTCGGTAAATTGAATAATTCACCTAGTCGAATCAATATTTGGTAACTCGATATTATTAACTAGGATCGTTAGAGTAGAATTGTGATTCCTAATGCATGCTTAGAAGTAAAATAGACTTGGTAACTCGGTATATTTTGGTTTTAAGTATAGATAATTTGCTTGGTAACTCGGTAAGTTTTAAATTGCTCGATTAATAGTGAAAGACACGTGGTTGTTTTACGAATCAAAATATAAGTTTAGATCAACCTAGTGAACCTAGACAATTCCCGGTATTTATCCTCGTATTAGAAAAGTCATTAACTCATTCTTTGTTAATCGTGACCTACTCCACTCGATTAATTGAGAATTTTGTCATTTTATTTTAGTAGAATTAGCACAACACAAATCTTTGCGACTTGCCCACATAAGGTTTAAGTTAATAACTAGTTTAACAAAGTCCCTTGGGTTCGAAAACCCGAATTTCCGGATTATTACTACACGCGACAACCATACACTTGTGGTTAGAACGTGTCAGTGGTGTATCGTGGTTGATTGTATTGGTCTCTCATTAATAAATTGGGTTGTGTTTGCCGTGGACGTAGCTAGTCCCAAAGCTAGTGAACCACGTCAAATCATTATGTGTTCTTGTTCGTTATGTTCTTCGTCTCATCGCTCTTCTTTTTCCGCATTGGATTTTTAACAAGGCGCAATCAGGCTTCTGGTGTGGAGCATTGGGCATGTGAATCTCAATCGGGTTCATCCATTGCTGGAACTCGTAAGAGTTGCAGCATTGACATGGAGCAATCTTGTTATAGCTGCTAGGAGGATTCAATTCTAGGTGGAGAAGACTCGAATAAATTCCCATCTTTGAATCCCTTGATAATCACACTCGAACCCTTGCTTACATGTAGATCTCCCCCTTCACCATTGAAATGTAACCCTTGCTGTCGAGTACACTCACAGAAATCTGATTATTTGTGATAAGTGGTACGTGCCTGACAACCTTCAATGTGGAGAACATCCCTTCATGTGTCTTGAACTTACTTGAATCGTTTCTGATCACTTACAGGCATCCCCGTTTTCCATATGGACATTCCCTCCATATGTATGATTGTATGTCAAAAATATCTCCCTATTCAAACATATATGATAGGAAGCCCCAAAGTCAATGAATCACACATCGGATTGATGTGTGAGGTTATCTGCTAGCAAAACGTAATAATCTTATGTGGTATTCCCACGTTTTTCCACAGCTGTAGATCCGTTTTCATGTTTCTTTCTTTTGCTACACCAGTTCCCCTTTTTATTGCACCAAGCACAAATATCCTTAGGTAACTTAGAGCATGAGAGTTTCTTCTTACCCTTCTTGCCTCCCCTCGCCATCAAATCGGAAGCATGAACTTCAGCACTTGCGCCCTTGTGGCGCAAACCTCTAGCAAGGAGATATGATCTCACCTTTTCTAAGGATATGCTGTCATTATTCGCAATAAAGAATGCATGGAGTTTTTCGTACGATGGAGGTAACGAAACCAACAAGATAAGGACTGCATTCTCATCATTCACATTCTCGTCAATGTTACACAAACCAATAAAAAATGTGTTCAATTGACCAAGGGGATCCTTGAGAGACATACATTCCGTCATACGCTGATAACGCCCAAATAGGGGTTATCTTATAGCCTGAAAAGACGTGTATGTGTGCTGGAAAACCGCGTTTTAGCCAGAATTCAGCCGCAGAAAGCCTCGAAAATTAGAACGAGTTGTTTATTTGCTCTTCGTAAATTTTTGCTTATTTCACGCATTTCGAGATATGATCACGGGTTTGTTCATGTTGTCTTCACAGGAACAGGTTCGGGAAGTGCATTGGGATGTGTGCCGAGACAGAACCGGGTTCACCTCGGGAAACTTGCAAAAAATGCTCGGGACAGGATTTGACCGAGACTGGTACAAGGGAGAGCGGAACAGAAAACGGAAAGACTGGAGGAGAAACGGGCAGTGAAAGCCGACCGAGAAAGCTGAAAACGCCAAAACCGAGAATGACCGGGATGCGCTCGGTTGACAATATCTTGAGCTTGACTTGGAATTTTGAAGTGAAACCAGGGGCGAAAGAACGGAGACGTCAAGGGATTTCCGAAAACAGGTTATAATGCTGAAACGGAGTCCGGCCGAAAAACCGACTCCCGTCAAGTGTGGGTCCCAGTCAGGCCACGCCCGAGTAAGGAGTCTCGGTTTCCGGTGTCCGGAGTCAGGAGCAACTATTTCATGCTCGTGACGATTTCCGGGACAGTTTGGGCCTAGGGGTATTTTGGTCATTTTGGCACCGGGCCCGGTTTTTCGGAGTCAAGTTCAGATTTTGTCTCCCAAATTCAGTCTGCAGTTTTCCCATGGCCAGAGTCAGGATTGGACAGAATTTGGAGCGGTTTTGACCCAGGGGTATTTTGGTAATTTTGACAAGTTTCGGGTCAAAACGCAAAACGGAGCAGAAAAGAGCAATTTTTCTTGCTGTCTGCGTATTATACGCAGGATCCTGCGTATTTTACGCAGACAGCAAGCCAGAGGAGGATTTTTGGCCAGTTTCTGACCCTGTCTGCGTATTATACGCAGCATCCTGCGTATTATACGCAGCCAGGGGAAGAAAATACGCAGGAAGATTGAAAAATACGCAGCCAGGGGGAAAATACGCAGGTCCCTGTGTAAAATACGCAGCCAGGGAGGTAAAATACGCAGCCAGGGATGGAAAATACGCAGCCAGGGAGGAGAATACGCAGAAATCAGCACATGTCAGGCTACTGTTTGCGTATTATACGCAGGATCCTGCGTATTATACGCAGACAGCACAAAAATTGAGGCGGTTTCGGGCAGTGGCAGTTTCGTAAATAAAGGCAGTTTCCAGAAACGTCTTCAGCACTATATAAAGACTCGTCCAGACTCGTTTTGAAGACACACAACAACACAATAACACATCCAAGGAAAAGTCTGAGCATCCCGGGAGAGCACGAAAGCGCGATTCCAGATTCGAAGACCTAGTTTGATCTTATTCTCTCTCTCATTCAAAAAAACTGTGTTATTACGTTATGAATTTCAGTAGCTAAACTTTTTACCTAGGTTCTCGGTGAACCTAGGGTTTCGTGTTCAGAGATTAGTTCTATGTTTTGACTATGGATTCATGATTACAGTATCTTAATATCAGCAGCTTTATTTGTTATTCTGTCTTTGAATTTTACTGTTCATGCATGCTCGGCTTGATCACCCAGAATTGCTACAGACCCGAGCCGGTAGGTGAAAACGTCTGGTTAGGGTTAGGAAGAGAAGACAGAATTTAGCACCTTACCCCGATGGGCCGACTAGCGAAGGGGAGTTAGGACTAGCCTGAAATCGTTTGACCAACTGCTGGAGAATCTGACCCGGGCCATCAGGACAGGTTAGAAACCCTAGCAGCCTTAGAACGAGACTGCAGACTTAGGCAGCTTAACAGGAATCCGACAGTCTGCAGGATTGTGATAACGTGCAGGAAAAGAAAAGATACTGCACAATTGGTACGTGGCACGGATAACGAGACTGCTGTGTGTTTTCATGTCAAACAAAGAACGAAATCTGAAGAGACCCTAGGGGATCCTGGAACCTAGTATCTCAAACCCTAGTTTTACAACCTTAAGATTATTCGGAAAACTTTCACAAAAAATATTTACGTTTTATTTGTTTATTTTTAGTTTATAGTCTATCACAATCCTAAACTATTCCTCCTTTTACACTCTGCTAGTTAAAACTGATTATTAGAAAAACCTGCAAAGTCCCTGTGGGATCGATAATCTGAGTCGAAAATACTCTCTATACTACTTGATTCGTATACTTGCGACTAGCACGCTAAAAAGCGCAGCAAGTTTTTGGCGCCGTTGCCGGGGACTTTTTAGGGTTTATTTAGTAGTCCGAATTAATTTTTCAGAGTTTTTATTTTTATTTTATTTTATTTTTTTATTTTACTTTTCTGTTATCTCACTGCTCTTGAGATCTCTACTTTTTCAGGATGGGCGACAATACCGAGAAAACGCCAGAACTGCCCGAGACACGTACTCCAGCCGAGATGGCTCGGTACATCGAAGAGCTCGTCACAGCAGGCCTTGCTGCCCGGAGCAAACAGAGGACATACAACCGGTCTGGGAAGGCGTTGTTTGAGAATTTTGAGGTCCCGACGGGAGGACATGAACGAGCTATTATGGTTCCCGAGATCACCGCAGAACACTTTGACATCAAACCCTCCACCATCCAGACGGTACAGACCCTCTGCCCATTCCATGGCAAAGCTGACGAAGACCCGAACGATTTCATCGGGAAATTCGAGGACTACTGCAACAAAGTCCGGTATAAGGGAGTTAAAGCCGAGGCGCTCATGCTAATACTCTTTCCATACTGCCTGTACGGAGTGGCCAACGACTGGCTCGAATCCCGACCACCCAGATCGATCACTACATGGGAAGGATGCGTCACAGATTTTCTTGCCAAATTTTACCCCGCCTCCCGGGTCATTCAATTACAAAGCGAGATTCTGTCGTTCAGGCAGAAGACGGGAGAGACGGTGGTAGACGCGTGGGACAGATTGATGAGATTGGTGAAAAAGTGCCCGAACCACGGTTTTGGAGACCCGAAGATCCTGCAGGTATTCTACCATGCCTTAGACAGGGAGAGTGCTGACAGGATTGATAGAGAAGCCGGAGGAAACTTCCTGTACCATGTGGACAAAGACGGGGCCTATGAGCTAATGAAGCAGTTAGCCAAGCAGGACACTCGACTATTTGACGATCGCATGATCACGGCCCGAGCCGAGCCAGTGGAAGACGACCGGATAGACAATCTAGCCAAGATCGTTCAAGATTTGGTCAAGAAAGTTTACTCACCTGATGCAGTAGGAAAGCCAGATTTGGACGCAGTCATGGAGGGGCTCGGAAACGAAGATGCCAATTACGTACAGCAGCAGTGGGATCCGAGCCGGTACAGACCGGGCACGAGAGATCATCCCGGGTTTCGGTACGGGAACCCGAACGTAGCAGTTTATGCACCGGGGTTCCAGCACAGGCCATCAGCCCAGCAGGCTGCACCGACGCAGCAGGCTCAGTCGGGCCCATCTGCACAGCAGTACGACGCTCAGATGAAGGAGATCAAGTCCATGTTCCAGACCATGGAGTCCCGGTTCAAGCACATGGACGCCCTGACAGCCGACGTGCAGATGACCAAAACGTCACTGCGCGCTTTGGAAGTACAAGTAGGGCAGTTAGCACAGCAGCTAACTGAAAGACAGCCAGGAAACTTACCCTCGAATACAGTAAACAATCCACGTGCTCAGGTCAATGCCATCACCACTCGGAGTGGATTAGCACTACAGGAACCGCCGTATCCTAGCCATGCACGTGCCGAAAAGTCGAAGGAAATCGAGTGCGAAGTATTTGGCCAGGATTACAGCTCAGCCGACCGCCCCCAGCCGAAGGGCTCGGTTGAGCAGGATGTAGTGCAGAACGAGAAGGAAGCAGAAACGGTACCTGTCTCCAAGGAGGTGCCGTATCCTTTGAAGACACGAAAGAGGGATGATAGCAAGGACTACGCCAGATTTCTCGAGATTTTCAAACAGCTGAAGATCAACATACCCTTTGCGGAGGCGTTGGCAAAGATGCCCACTTATGCCAAGTTCCTCAAAGATATTTTGTATGGACGGAAACGTATGAGCGATTTCGAGACAATAAATCTGACGGCAGAAGTGAGCAACTGTGTGAAGAACGGGCTACCGAGGAAGAGGAAGGACCCTGGCAGTTTTGTTATCCCGGTGACCCTAGGTAATGCTTACACAGGAAAGGCTCTGTGTGACCTAGGGGCCAGTATCAATCTGATGCCGTTGTCGATTTTCAAAACTTTGAAAATCGGTGAACTCAGGCCCACCAGAATCAAGCTGCAGATGGCGGACAGATCCGTGAAGCAGGCTTACGGAGTTATTGAAGATATTCTGGTGAAAGTCGGAGAATTGATTTTTCCGGCAGATTTTGTAATTCTGGACATGGAGGCAGGAGACGTACCACTCATTCTGGGCAGACCGTTTCTGGCCACCGGAGAAGCCATGATAAACTGCAAGAGCGGAGAATTGACTATGCAGATTAATGAAGACAAGGTGAAGTTCAACGTTTTCAAAAATCTGCAACTGCCAAATTATTATGAGCATGAAGACATCTTCGCAGTGGAGGTAGTCGAAGAAAGCTGGGAAAATGAGGAGATGGACGAGCTATGGGCTGAGATTGACAGAGTGGATAGAGAGAATGAGGAGAGATTCCAGGAGGAGCAGGCCATGCAAGCTGAAAATCGGACCAGTTTACAGCTGGACGGAAAATGCGAGCAGAAATTGGCCCCGGTCCCGTCACTCGAAGAGCCACCGACCCGAGAGCTTAAACCGCTCCCGAGCCATCAAAGTTCAGCACAACCAAAGCAGTTTCAAGAAGGGCAAAAAGCACTTCTATGCGAGTCTCGGAAGCAGCTTTTTACGGGAAAAATGAGATCCCGGGGGTCAGGACCGTTTATCCTCAAAGAGGTACTTTCATGGGATGCGGTTGAATTGGAGAATTCGCATGACAATATAACTTTCAGGATGAGCCGAAACCGGGTCAAGCCATATTTGGGCCCGGAAGAGGACGTCAAGGAAGGCGGTTTTGACGTCCCTTGAGCAAACATGAGGTAACTGGGTCGGGCCGTCGACCGTAAATTACAAGCGCTGGTTGGGAGGCAACCCAACGTAGTAAGTTAGTTTAAATTATTTCAGTTTTATTTTCAGTTTTGAATTTTGAGAGAGGTAAGATGAGTGGGTATTAACTTTGAATTGAGTATGTGCAGATACAGCATAGCAGAAAACGAGAAGAAAACGGAGCATGAATACGGTAGAGAGAAAAAAAAATTCTATGTCTAGGCTGCTGTGTGCGTATTTTACGCACACTGTGTATATTTTACGCACACCGCAGCCCAGTTTGCCAAACTTTTGAAAAAAAAAAAAAAATTGAAAATTTTATTTTTGCTGCTGTCTGCGTATTTTACGCAGGTTCTGCGTATTATACGCAGCCAGCAGTAAAAAAAAAAAAAAAAAAATGAAAATTTATTTTTTGCTGCTGTCTGCGTATTTTACGCAGCTTTCTGCGTATTATACGCAGCCAGCAAGAAAAACTTGATTTTAGAAAAAAAAAATTATTTTTGAAAAATTATTTTAGCTGCTGTCTGCGTATTTTACGCAGCTTTCTGCGTATTATACGCAGCCAGCAGTGTAAACTGGATTTTTTCTGAAAAAAAAAAAAAAAACATCAATTATACCTACTGTCTGCGTATTTTACGCAGGTCCTGCGTATTATACGCAGTCAGCAGGTAAAATTGCAATTTTTTTTTATCACTCCAGATGGCCCTGTGTGCGTAAAATACGCACAGTATGCGTATTATACGCACAAAACTTCAGTTTTTTTCCAAATTCTACATGAAGGGCATTTTCGTAATTTTGGCAAACGTAGGGTTTTTAAGGCCGACGGGTTGGAGCCATTTTTGGCCTCTTTTCTCTCTCTACCTCTATACACAGATCCGTGGAGTTTGAAGCGAATTTAGAAAATTTCGTAGAAGGAAAGGCAGATTTCTGAAAACTTGAAGAATCGACCCCGGTGTGTTCTGGCACACTCGACCATCACAGGGACTCGTACGAGTTGGGGATTTTTCAGGAACGGTTTTTCTGCAGAATAGAGCAATCGACCCCGGTGTACGAAAGTATACTCGACCATATGGGAGCACATTGTCACACACAATGGTGCTCGGGGATTGCACATTGACAACTTCCGTCGAGAAATTTTTCGGCGACCGGTCAACGGTCCTTCACTACCGGAATCTGCGAAAAGTTCCGCACCTGTAAGAACTGACTCCGGGTGCACAGGTTCAATTTCTGTCTCTCGCATTATTTTTCTGCGTATGCTACCAGTAGTTCCCATTCGGTGAGGCAAGCCAGCCCATCCAATCCAGATTATATGCCTGAAGATTAGTACCATGAGGGCATGGCACCATCCAGTGTGGGGGTGGTGGCGTTGTAACTGCATTATTTTGATTTACTTAAAAAATTATTTGTGAAAAATTTAAAAAAAAAAAAAAAAAAAGTGGATGAAAATTGAAAATTTTGAGACTGGGCGAATGATTTAGCTTAAAACTGGAGAGAGCTTAATGATAGAAAATTTCCCGAAGTGGACGAACTTAGGTGAGGAAGAGCTGCGAGAATCTGTCTAGGGGAGTTAATAGAGCCAGTGCACTTCAGAAAACGCAAGTAGCTGTCTCCCGAGCAATGTATCCGACTAGCTGCCAGACCACCGTCACCAGGTAGTCGTCAACCCGCCATCACGGTCACCACATCATTTGGTGGAGTGATAGGCCATAGGGGACCTCACGTCCTGTCTCGCGCCTTAGGTCCACTAGTGAGCCCCGTTGATCCATTATACCCTTTTCTTGGTAACCATTTGACCTAGGAAGCCGTTTTTTGATACTCGCATCATTGTTAGTATTTTTACCTTTCCTACGCGTCATGGCACGAGGGAGTTGAGTTGAGGGGGTTTTTCTGGGGTAGAGCAGAATTGTCATATTTGATAGTGGGTGAGCTTTATTTTTATATTTGAGGGTGTGTAAGGGTGAGATAGTGACGGCAGCACACTTCGGTGTGGCGGTGACTCACGACATTACACCGTGAGCACAGGAGGAGAGTCGTAGTGCGGAAATTTTCCGTATGACATGGGGAACTCGGGTTGACAGGGTTGATTAGAGGACGCGCTGTGCGATTTAGACATCCTTGGAGAGAGGAGGATCAGTTGGAAAAGCGCCATAACTTTACAGATTGACTACATGGTTCGAAATTAGTGTGGGGGTGGTCGTTTCAGATTTTATTTCAATATTTTTCTGCCACCCCACGTTTTTTGGTTTATCATAGAGTTGGCCTGGTTTATATTATTGTTGTTTATTGTGTTGCCCCGCAAAAAAAAAAAAAAAAAAAAAAAAAAAGCGAAAAAAAAAGAAGAAAAAAAAACAGAAAAAAAAAAATGAAAAACATGAAAAAAAAAGAGAAAAAAAAAAACGAAAAAAAAATAGAGTATCAAAGGCAGAAAATTCAGGGTGCTTGATTGATTTTATTTCAAAACGCCGGGCCGGCAATTTTTATAACAGTTTCACATTCGTTCACAGTTGTGGCCGCGAGAACGGCAGTTACACCAGGACTGGGGAAATTGAGTGTCTAGAATCTTAGGTGATTTGGGTCAGTTTCCGTCATCTTGGTGAGGGAGTGTGAGATTGGGGTATGTGTGAGTGTGCTGTGACGTTTAGGACATCGCTTCTAAATGACTTATCCTACCGTCCCAAAGCCGGCAGATTTACATTACACCCGGAGTAAAAGCACGGAAGGTGTGCGTTAGGGATACGTTCGGTTTGTGTGCAAAAGTAGAAGTAAGTTGTGTTCGTGCTTGTTCCTAACCTAGGCTGGGTGCGAGTTCTTCCGATCACCGCAGTTTCTGAAATCTAGAGGAATATGAATGTTTGATGATGTCCAGTTTGAGTTGAAGAGATTGCCCAGTCTCACAAAAAATAATCACTGTTTTTATCATAGTAATACTGTTTTTAAATAAGTGCAGTTACACCGCTCTGGATTGATTCGGGATAGTATGCATTGGTAGTATATTGCTGGAGTTTGCTCGGGACGATCAAAGTTTAGTGTGGGGGTATTTGATAACGCCCAAATAGGGGTTATCTTATAGCCTGAAAAGACGTGTATGTGTGCTGGAAAACCGCGTTTTAGCCAGAATTCAGCCGCAGAAAGCCTCGAAAATTAGAACGAGTTGTTTATTTGCTCTTCGTAAATTTTTGCTTATTTCACGCATTTCGAGATATGATCACGGGTTTGTTCATGTTGTCTTCACAGGAACAGGTTCGAGAAGTGCATTGGGATGTGTGCCGAGACAGAACCGGGTTCACCTCGGGAAACGTGCAAAAAATGCTCGGGACAGGATTTGACCGAGACTGGTACAAGGGAGAGCGGAACAGAAAACGGAAAGACTGGAGGAGAAACGGGCAGTGAAAGCCGACCGAGAAAGCTGAAAACGCCAAAACCGAGAATGACCGGGATGCGCTCGGTTGACAATATCTTGAGCTTGACTTGGAATTTTGAAGTGAAACCAGGGGCGAAAGAACGGAGACGTCAAGGGCTTTCCGAAAACAGGTTATAATGCTGAAACGGAGTCAGGCCGAAAAACCGACTCCCGTCAAGTGTGGGTCCCAGTCAGGCCACGCCCGAGTAAGGAGTCTCGGTTTCCGGTGTCCGGAGTCAGGAGCAACTATTTCATGCTCGTGACGATTTTCGGGACAGTTTGGGCCTAGGGGTATTTTGGTCATTTTGGCACCGGGCCCGGTTTTTCGGAGTCAAGTTCAGATTTTGTCTCCCAAATTCAGTCTGCAGTTTTCCCATGGCCAGAGTCAGGATTGGACAGAATTTGGAGCGGTTTTGACCCAGGGGTATTTTGGTAATTTTGACAAGTTTCGGGTCAAAACGCAAAACGGAGCAGAAAAGAGCAATTTTTCTTGCTGTCTGCGTATTATACGCAGGATCCTGCGTATTTTACGCAGACAGCAAGCCAGAGGAGGATTTTTGGCCAGTTTCTGACCCTGTCTGCGTATTATACGCAGCATCCTGCGTATTATACGCAGCCAGGGGAAGAAAATACGCAGGAAGATTGAAAAATACGCAGCCAGGGGGAAAATACGCAGGTCCCTGTGTAAAATACGCAGCCAGGGAGGTAAAATACGCAGCCAGGGATGGAAAATACGCAGCCAGGGAGGAGAATACGCAGAAATCAGCACATGTCAGGCTACTGTTTGCGTATTATACGCAGGATCCTGCGTATTATACGCAGACAGCACAAAAATTGAGGCGGTTTCGGGCAGTGGCAGTTTCGTAAATAAAGGCAGTTTCCAGAAACGTCTTCAGCACTATATAAAGACTCGTCCAGACTCGTTTTGAAGACACACAACAACACAATAACACATCCAAGGAAAAGTCTGAGCATCCCGGGAGAGCACGAAAGCGCGATTCCAGATTCGAAGACCTATTTTGATCTTATTCTCTCTCTCATTCAAAAAAACTGTGTTATTACGTTATGAATTTCAGTAGCTAAACTTTTTACCTAGGTTCTCGGTGAACCTAGGGTTTCGTGTTCAGAGATTAGTTCTATGTTTTGACTATGGATTCATGATTACAGTATCTTAATATCAGCAGCTTTATTCGTTATTCTGTCTTTGAATTTTACTGTTCATGCATGCTCGGCTTGATCACCCATAATTGCTACAGACCCGAGCCGGTAGGTGAAAACGTCTGGTTAGGGTTAGGAAGAGAAGACAGAATTTAGCACCTTACCCCGATGGGCCGACTAGCGAAGGGGAGTTAGGACTAGCCTGAAATCGTTTGACCAACTGCTGGAGAATCTGACCCGGGCCATCAGGACAGGTTAGAAACCCTAGCAGGCTTAGAACGAGACTGCAGACTTAGGCAGCTTAACAGGAATCCGACAGTCTGCAGGATTGTGATAACGTGCAGGAAAAGAAAAGATACTGCACAATTGGTACGTGGCACGGATAACGAGACTGCTGTGTGTTTTCATGTCAAACAAAGAACGAAATCTGAAGAGACCCTAGGGGATCCTGGAACCTAGTATCTCAAACCCTAGTTTTACAACCTTAAGATTATTCGGAAAACTTTCACAAAAAATATTTACGTTTTATTTGTTTATTTTTAGTTTATAGTCTATCACAATCCTAAACTATTCCTCCTTTTACACTCTGCTAGTTAAAACTGATTATTAGAAAAACCTGCAAAGTCCCTGTGGGATCGATAATCTGAGTCGAAAATACTCTCTATACTACTTGATTCGTATACTTGCGACTAGCACGCTAAAAAGCGCAGCATACGCAGACTGAACAGACGCCGCTCAAGCATCAAGTTGCTAGTGAGGGACTTTGTCATGTAGAGACTCTCCAGCTTGAGCCATAGAGCTGCCACTGTTGTCTGCTCTGTGACCTCTGTGATAACATGATCGTCAAATTCGTATTCTCCTCCATCAACCTATACTATGTCGATGCAACATCCATCTCGGCTTTGTCTGCAGCCAACGGCATCCAGATGCCTTGCGGCGTCAATAAAGCGCACGTCTTGATCCTCCACAAACGGAAGTTCTTCCCTCCTGTAAGCCTATATATATTCAACATTGATCCGGACATCGTTCCTTGTGAACTTCAATAACCCAAGCTCCGATGCTAGTTTTTTTATTATGACAAACCACCTTACCAACGATGAAAAAAACGGTGACACACACAATTTACGTGGTTTGCTAATAAAAAATCATTTAACGACGTCCACGGCAAGAAGAAACCCTTTATTTATTAAGAGCAATGTTTAATGTTTAAGTTACAATGTTTGCATATCACCAAAGGAATCAAAAGTGTTCTTTTTATACTGCCGAAGAAATCCCCAAAAACCGTCCTAGGATCGGACAAGGAAACAATTTGCTGAGTTTCTGGTCTGTACGACCAGGAGAGACTTGGGCTTCTCCTTTTTTTTTTTTTTTTTTTTTTTTTTTTTTTTTTTTGTGTATGCCTTTCTTACTCTTGATGATTTCTTAAACATTCAAGGCATTAATCTAATAAAGGCAAATTTTCATACTCCGTAGTCAAATTTCCTAATAGTAAAGAGCTTTGATATTCATACATGAGGTCGTGAACTCCATACCTTTGTCCTTTTGTATTTGTTGAAGCATTGATCATTCTGCTCGAAAAAACATGTTTCATTCGGTTGAGCCGATCCTTACATTGATATCTGAATGAAGTTATCGCGAATCAATGAGTTGTACCAAAGGTGTGGTATTAAACATAATTTCTTTGATTATATGCAAGTGTATTATATTGTCCTTTGTACGTGTACTATCGCAAATCTTGGAGTCGAATTACTAGTCTTCCTTCCCTCGGAGAAAGATAAAATTACTAATAATATTTTCTTTACAAATAAAATTCACAACTAAATACTACCTCAAAAGAAGGTTTGAAACCAGAAACCCAATCAAAATAAGTTGGGAATAATAATTGACACAACTTATAGTCCGACCAATCAACACTTATTTTGTTTAGTTCTCCTCCGGACAAGCAAATGGGTGTTAGGTCAGTAATAAAGTGTTTGAAGCCCCTGATTCGAACTCCGTTTTATGATGTCAATGTGCGAACTGCGAAGGAGAGCAATTTCTAGCATAAGCAAGAAATAGATCTTCCCATTGGTCAGCAGTTAAACGAATTTTGTGATTTCCACCAACTCAAGCTATTGAACAGTTTGGTTTCACAAAAATACCAATCATTAATCAACTCGGGTGAACGAGTGGTCTGGTGGACAGAATACCACCGACCCGTTGAATTCTTTACAAGTTTGCCACCGTATAAGAAACCTTGCGGTGATATGGCTTTGAGGCTTGTTCAGATCATAACCCAACTAATTATATCATGTCACTAAATCAATTATCGCTAGCAAAATATTGTCAAAATCACGGCACACCACTCAATTATTATATTGTCTACTTGCTATCTGCGTACAATATTCAAAGAGGGAGGGAGTATCAAAGTGGAAAACTCGGTGCACAAGGGTTTTAGCACAATGAGTGTCATAATTATGAAATAAGAAAGCTGGTCGCAGTATCCGAACAAAACTTAAGGGTTATCTAATTACAAAGACTCTGAGAACTCTTGATAGTGAACTGATCAAAACGTTTTATTCAAGCATATTTGAAAATGCTCTAATTGGGGTTCCATTCACCAATAGGCATGTACCATCGGGCAGTGGTTTAACGATTGCAGTGTCTATCTAGTTTTGCAGTTTGTCTTGTGTTTATAGAGAAAATGGAATGATTGGAGAATTTTGTGTGAACAAGTATTGCTAAAGAAGTGAAGTTGATTAAAAGTTAGAAGAGAGGAGTTTAGGAGTGCTTCGAGAGTCTCGGAGAGAAAACCCTAGCGGCTACAAACCCTAGCGTCGCAAACTGCAGTTTCGGTGATCGGAGGGCTTCGATGGAGTTCAGGAATCCAATAGAATACACGGCAAAAGAAAACCGGTCAGTAGTCTTCGACGATGAGGAGTGCCATAGAGCTGATCGTAAGTTTTCGCATTGTTTGCTGGGTATGTTCCTATCAGATGGCAGGATTAATGCAGGCGTAATGCGTGGAATGTTTAGGAGAATTTGGTCTGAAGGTGATAAAATTAATATTCTTGAAGTTGATTTTAACACGTTTCTGTTTTGCTTTCCGAACAAGAATTCTTTGGACCGTGTTTTCCTAGAGGTCCATGGATCTTCCAAAGAAGAGTCCTGCTTTTCCAACCCTGGAAATTAGGAAATCCTATGAAAGATGTTGGTTTTGATAAGTTCGATGTCTGGATACATATATTGGGCCTCCCAATACAGTTTGTTAATGAGGAAGGAGCACGTAAGATCGGGTCTAGTATCGGGGAGGTTGTGGATATTGACAAAAAGATTTACAGTGAAGGGGAGGATGGCAACTATGTCAGGGCTCGAGTACGGATACCTATCAATGATACTCTCCTTAGATGTATCCACGTAAAGATCCGTAATGAGAGCAGTTGGATAGATTTCAGGTACGAAAGAATCTCATCACTTTGTAGTCTGTGTGGAAGAATAACACATGATTGCAAAAGCTGTGATGAATTTGCTTATGCAAATCGTGAGGAGATTGAGCATGGTTATGGGCCTTTCTTAGTGTACCACGCAGTCAGAAAGCCAGTGGGTTGAGGTAAAGATCAGAAGGAAGGGGAAGAACAGATGCAACAAGACTCTGAAGACAATATGCAGATGGATAAGGATGGGGATTTAGGCGGAGAAGATGGGAATGAAAAGGATCCGAACCAGAATCAGCAGACAGAAACTACTAGTCAGACTTCACCAACAGATCATGTTTTGAATGATGAGGTAGATGCAGAGAACTCAAGCTCACCAATGGTACCCATCAGTATTTCTGATGAAGTTGGAGCAGCTGTGACGGATCCTCAGATGCAAAATTCGGTTCAAAACCGGGTTAAGTCTCTAAACAAGACCATACAGCAGCAGAGTAATGGAGAGCAGTACAAAAGAAAAGGTTCGACAACTTTTTTCAGCCCACCAACAAAAAATCGGCAATTGAAGTTTTTACAAACAAGAAGGGCAGACAGCTAGACTTTAGTTGTTCTAGCAGTGATACCAGTGGCAAGCAAGTTGAAGGAGAACCAATCCTTCCAATTTCTTAAAGGGCGGAGACCGGGGTCCGATCCGCCCCGCATCAATGAGTCTCATAAGTTGGAACATAAGGGGGTTGGGCAACCCCCGTAATGTTCTGGCTCTTCACAAACTAGTCCCCAATTTAGTTTTCATTATGGAAACTAAACTGTCCGCGGCGGAGATGGAGAAGGTCAAAAGAAGATTACTGCACTATGAAGGAAAGTTTGTTAAATGTAGAGCAAGAAGTGGGGGCATTAGCCATGTTTTGGCGTGACAATGTGAAAGTTAAGATCCGATCTAGCTCCTTTTGGTACATTGACTGTGATGTTTTTGATGAAGACACACAAGTCAATTGGCAATTAACGGGGTTTTAAGGGAACCCTGACTCAAGAGAACGTCATCACTCATGGGAACTCCTTCGACGGCTAGGTAATATGAATGATCAACCATGGTGTGTGGTGGGAGACTTTAATGCAAAGACCAAGTCATCAGAAAAGTTAGGTGGGAGAAGTTTCGACGAGCAAGGAGCGAGTTTGTTCCGTCAAGTACTTCAAGACCTAAATCTCTTTGACTTAGGTTATAGTGGGAAGGATTTCACGTGCGAGAGCAACCCAAGAAATGGGGAGATCATTTTATGAAAGAATTGATAGAGCTGTAACTAATTTGAGCTGGATGGATAAGTTCCAATCTTGTAGAGTTAATCACCTTATCTCTACAGTGTCAGATCACTGTCTGGTTCAACTCCTCTGGGAAGGCGCCAAACCTAAGAGGAAAGGAATACGAAGATTCCAGTTTGAAGTGTTCTGGCAGCAATACCCGAGTTGTGGAGAACTTATTGTTAAAGAGTGGGCAGAGATGCCAGTGGAGTTACCTCTTACAGCAAAGCTAGCTAACTTAGCGAGCAAGCTAAAGGAGTGGGAGAAGATTGAAGTCGGTAGTATCACCAAGCAGCTAGTACAATTACGACAACAGTTTGAACTCCTAGAGAAGGATGGGGGTTTCAAGTCAAATCGTGATGCAATCAGAGAAGTTCGAAGTCAAATCAATGTGCTTATGCTGAAAGAATAGGAGCTATGGCTCCAACGTAGCCGTGTGCAATGGCTACAACAAGGGGATTGTAATACTGCCTTTTTTCACAGGAAGGCTACCATTCGTAAGGTTCGTAATGCCCTAAAAGGGTTGGAAGATGAAGCAGGTAATTGGTGCTCTAGCGAGAAAGATGGCATCAACATCCTTACTAAGTATTTTGAGGAGATTTTCACATCCACACATCCAACAAGGGCTGATATGGAACCAGTAGTTAATAATCTACCCGATGTAGTTGAAGGACAGGACAGAGTGATGTTGGACAGTACCTATATGGGTGACGAGGTGAAGGCAGCATAAACCAAATGGGACCGTTGAAGGCCCCGGGTTTTGACGGTTTCCCGTACCTTTTATCAATCTTTTTGGGGCACGGTTGGCTCAGACGTGGAATCAATTTGCTTACAAATTTTGAATGGTGAGAGGAGTATGAAGGAGTTCAATAAGACCATAATTGCGCTTATTCCAAAGGTTAATCAGGTACGCAAACCTTCAGATTTGCGCCCTATAAGTCTATGTTCTGTTATTTATAAGGTTGTGACTAAGGCAATGACAAATATATTGAAGAAAGTCTTGCCTAAGCTAATATCCATTTACCAAAGTTCCTTCGTCCCCGGTAGGCTTATCACGGATAATATTCTATTAGCGTATGAACTGTTGCATACGATGAAATACCGTAAAAAGGATAAAACCGGTTGTTTTGACTTAAAGATTGATATGTCAAAGGCCTACAATCGTGTTGAATGGGATTTCATTCGTGCTAGTATGGAACGTTATGGGTTTGGTATAAGGTGGATTGAACTTTTTTATGGATTGTATTACTACGTCTAGTTTCAGTTTTGCTTACGAAGGTAGGACTTGTGGAGAAGTTTACCTCAACGCGGTCTTCGACATGGTTGTCCGTTATCGCCCTATCTTTTTCTGTTTTGTGGTGATGCTTTGTCCCGAACGCTTACGGCAGCTTGTAGTGATGGTCTCGTCTCCGGAGTGCCAACTTCCAGATATGGCCCTGTTATTACACATCTATTTTTTGCGGATGATAGCATCCTTTTCACTAAAGCTACAGAGGAGGAGATAGGAGTTATATTACAGATATTACAAATTTATGAGGCGGCCTCGGGCCAAAAAATAAATTTGGACAAATGTGTTGTAGTTTTCTCTGTAAACCTGGACCAGATCCGGAAGGAGTCTCTCAGCAGCCATCTTGGTGTCAACCTTGTAGACTCCCATGATAGCTATCTGGGGCTCCCTACATCAATAGGCAAAAACAAGAGCTTAGATTTCAATTTTGTTTATGAGAAATTCGAAAGTAAATTCAAAGCGTGGAAGAGGAATTCCTTATCTTTTGCCGGCAGAGAAACGCTGATTAAAGCCGTGGCGCAAGCTATGCCTACTTATACAATGGGATGTTTCAAGCTCCCGTAATCACTCTGTAAAAAGATAGAAGGGCTTAGTAGAAGATTTTTCTGGGGACAAGAAGAGAACAGTGGTGGTATTACCTGGGTGTCTTGGGAGATAAAAGCGATGGTGGCTTAAATTTCAAAGATTTCCAATCGTTTAATCTAGCTATGCTAGGTAAACAATTTTGGAGAATAATTCAGTGCCTAGATTCCTTGCTAAGTCAAGTGCTTCTCAAAAAGTACTGTATGCAGAAGGCCATATGGCAAGTGGAAGCAACCACCCAATGCTCCTTCTCTTGGAGGATTATTATAGCTAGCAGAGAAGTTATCAGAGAAGGCAGTATCTGGAGAATTGGAGATGGTGCAACCGTTAATGCATTCACGGATAGATGGATACCATAGGGTTTTCCCTTTAAACCCATAACCGTGAACACACTGCCTCAACAGGTCCAAGTAACAGATCTAATCAACCATGAAGAAGGCAAGTGGGATTTGCAGAAACTTGAAGAGATTTTTTGGCCAGTAGACATAGTAGATATTTTAAAGATCCCCCTGGCAATTCATCGCTCACCAGATAAACTGATTTGGGATCAAACTGACTCAGGCATCTACAGTGTACGTACATGTTATCAAATAGCTCAGAAGCAAAGCAGTTCACAAAATCAACAAGGTTTTGGTGCCTCGTCTCAAGAAGAACCATGGTTGAACAAGCTCTGGGCTCTGAAAATACCTCGGAGGCATCGTTTCCCAGTTTGGAGAGGGTGGATTCGATCTCTCCCAACAAAAATGAATCTAATTCTTAGGAATATTGATATCAACCCCAAATGCTCTCTGTGTGAGAGGGAAGTGGAAACGGAGAACCATATTTTCCTCCATTGTCCATTTGCAAAACAGATATGGGAGAAAATTTTACCGAATCAAGACAGACGACTCAGAGATCTCAGCTTTCAAAATTGGATTGAATTTCAATTCAGTTCATTAACAAACAAGAAGCTTCTCAATTTGATTGTGATGTGTCTTTCAGGTTTATGGTCAAATAGAAACGAATGGATCTTCAAACAGAATAAGAACTCAGCAGAAGACTTACTCAGATCTGCAATCGAGAATTTAGAGGGATTTGAAGCATGCAAGAACAACCGAGAGCCACCCTCCATTTCGCCGTCTCAGACCTGGCGACCACCAGAAGGTGTTGCTCTAAAACTTAACACAGATGGTGCGTGGGATAGAAAAACCCATAGAGCAGGCGCCGGAGGAGTCATCAGGGACATAACCGGTAAGTACATCGGTGGTTTTTCCAAGCCGGTAGCCTTCAGATCAAAGCCAAGATCGGCAGAAGGACAAGCCATCTGCGACGGAATAAGGTTTGCCCTCAAGCTCGGCTACAGAAACCTAGTGGTGGAGACCGATGCACTCACGGTGGTAACGGAAATGGAGGGTGAACTGAAGGGGCAAGAGGAGAGCAGCTCAGAGATCGGTGCAATAATAAAGGAAGCGGTGGAACTCTCGAGAGGTTTCAACACTTTATATATCAGATACAGTGGACATAAGACAAATCAAACAGCCCACCTTCACGCTAAGGTGGGTCTTGAAGCCCAAATAGAGCAGGAGTGGATCGGTATTGAGCCCCATTGGGCATCTAGTTCAATACAAAATGATGTACAGGGCCTCACAAGCCCAATACTTTCTGCATAGTTTTAATTGAATTCCAAGTCTTCTTCTAAAAAAAAAAAGTTAGAAGAGAGTGATACGGGTACGTATAGGGACACAGACACGGGCCCGAGACGGGGAACACGCGAGCGAGTCGCACCAGGCTCTCTCAAGGACTACGTCACGAAGTAGTCACTTATGTATTTAATTTTTTATTTATTTAGTTATTTATTTTTCGACATTGTTAAATAAAGGGCTGGGTTTTCTTTTCGGTTCTTTCCTGGCCCATTAGAGTGAACTGACTAGGTCTAGGTTTTCACTATTTAAACAGTTGTAGTCTTTGTTTTATTTTTATCAGATGAATTGAAAAGAATATCTTCGTTTGATCAAACCTTAGTTGTTAGGAAAAGCGCCGTAGGCTCAGCTACGTGGTAGTTTTTGACAGATTTTCACAAAATCCGTCGACCCCGATACCTTAACGGTATCAAATTGGTGCTTTCATTCATCGCGGCGGACAAAGCAATCAGTTGATTTGCGCCTTCTCTACTCACAGACCTCCCACACAATCCTCCACGACACCTCAAACAAGCCGCCATCAAAACCCTTTTTTTGTCTCCGTCTTTTTCTTCCCTGCACCTCCAGTACACACACCCTACACATACCCACGAAGCCACCTCTCAACCTAACCCAAAACAAATCTTTCCCCTTTTGTTTCTCGCTATCTACACAACCCTCCACCAACTACCTTCCACAACCAGAATCAATGACGAACAACGAGGAAGTTTCTCTAACCATGGGAGAACGGCTATTGGCGGCTATTGAAAAATTGGAGACTCGCTTGGGCACACGGATTGACGGTATGGAGGCCAGAATTTTCTCTCTCGAAGGCTGCCACGAGCATCCTCGACCTCAGGCAGAGACATCACAGTCACCGCCGTCACGGGAACAGCAGGACCCACCATCCCTCGCTACTATCACCACTCGCCTGACCGCCATCGAGAACTCCGTCGCTGCCACAGCGGTTCGCGCTCGGCACCGTTGGAAACCACAGATCCGCAATCAACCGCTGCCGAGCTCGACCCCGCTAGATATCGCAACTCCGGCGTTGCCGAAAAAGGTCAAGGGCAAATCAGGCCCCTCCCAGCCGCCAGACACAGACCACAGGACCCACACTTCCCTCTGCAGGATGAAGCTGCGACCATTTGCTGCCAGAATCCGGGGGGGTTTCGTCGCCCAAACCCTCGATTCGATCGCGATTTTGAGTACCCACCACCTGCTCGCCGGCCACAAGCGGCACCCTACGACGACTACCAGCGCCGTCCTCACTGCCAAGGGCTCCCACCAGTCGCGGGTAACGGCAATTTCTGTCGTCCCAATCCGCGAAATAGGCGGCTGTTGGGTTGTGAAGATCAGTGGATTCAGACAGATTTTGATCCCAAACCCGTCGCGCGTGATTTTGACATTCAAGGTCAGCGCTGGACAGGCCACGAGGATGGTTACGGGGATGATGACGACCCGCTCGATGCCGACCCCGATGATTTTGGTTACGGAAATTGCCACGACCATCGCACAACACCGGTTCTAGACAGACACGGTCCGAAGCTACGAATGGACGCTCCCCGCTTTTCAGGTATTGACCCCCATACATGGTTATTTAAAGTTCAAGAATATTATGCGTATTATCGAATTACGACGGTTGAACGGCTTCGGTTTGTTGGTGTACTGTTAGAGGGTGAAGCCGCTGAATGGTTCTGTTATCGGCAGAATAATTTTGGGTTTGTCAGCTGGGATGCATTCTTACAAGAAATACAGGTGCGGTTTGATTCCAACTATGATCATGACTACTTTGGCCAATTAGCGAAGTTGCGACAGCAGACAACTGTACTTGCATATCAGGAAGAGTTTGAGAAGTTACTAAACAAGACTGGACCGACATCCGACGATCAGTTGATTTCCCTATTTGCTTCGGGTTTGAAAGACTCGTTGGGGTGTGAATTAGGACTACACCATCCTAGTTCGCTGTCAGAGGCCTTTTCCCTTGCTCGTGAGCTCGAAGCCATCCGTTCTCCCGCTCCAACACAGACCGTCACCGTAGTTCAGTCGGTTATTTCCACTGTTTCCCCAGCTCAGACCTCAACCACGGCACCTCGTCTCACCCCAGCTGAACGTCATGACCGAATGAACAAGGGTTTATGTTTTCGTTGCGGTGAAAAGTTTGTTAGCGGCCATAAGTGCGCGGGTCAGTTGCGTCTTGTTGATTCAAAGACCCTTGAATATGTTTTGGATGGTAATTGTTTTGAGTGATGAAAGAAAAAGACAAAGACATAAGCAGCAAAGTATTTCAGTTACTCCAAGGCCTTGAGATATTGACAGAACTTCAAAGCCTTGAGAGTTGTTTTATTCTGCTATATGTTCTAACAGTTCTGTGTTGCAGATTGGATATCTGTTTATACAGATCAAGGATTTACTGCATATACTTATAGTTTACACTATTTACATATCTAACACAATTGCAGATGATCAGAACAGGAAGAATCAAAGTTATCTTGGTTTAACTTTGAATATCTGTGAAGCAGGTTCAGAGCTCCAAGGCCTTGAGATGTGCCTTGAGCTGCTGACAGTTTTTACATAACTAAGTTGATTCTTTCTTGCACGTTGTGATTCTTATTATTGTGATTATTCATTGAATTCTAAGAGTCTTAAACTTGTTTTTCATGATTTAAATGTATTAGAAGTTATACAGGTTACTGTTCTAATCTTTTAACCAGTTTTATCAGAAACTGGATAACCAAACAGTCATAGCACTGTTATCTTTTTGGATTTTGTTGTTGCTGTGTTTCAATGCTGTTGCAGGGCTGTTAAACGTGAAAGGGCAATATCTACAAACTCCAATGGATATCCACTTAGAGCTGTTTGAATTTCAGTTGAAAACAGAAAGAGAATTTGTAGGAACTGAGATCCTAAAATCTCTCCATCAGTTGCAGCTGTGGATAAAAGAGACTGGTTTGAATTTTGAAGAAAATAAGGTGTGACAAATTCGTGGGAGATCATTCATTCAAACACACAAGGATCCAGGCTTCAATCCAGATTCCAGAAGATCAAATCAATCCAGTTTCCAGAAGAACACATCCAGGCTTCAGTTGCTTATTTCTTCTACTGTGTTCTTCACTTGTACTTTAATCTGTGTATCTTTTGATTATCTTAAACCTCACTTAACCTAGTGGTTGGTTGTTCAAGTGAAAAACAAGAGGTTCTTGTTAGCTCAACAGTTAGTAGCTGGAACTAGATAGGTTTGGAACCACAAGCTGTATAGGTGTAAGGGAAATCACTTAGGCTTGAAGATCTAGGGCTGTTTCTGTGTGAGTAATAAGAAGTGTTTGCCCAATCCTGGTGGGATTATATCCCTCAGGCAGAGATTAGGTCCATTGGGACTGAACTCTATAAATTACTTTGTGTTCTTTACTTTACAGTTTGATTATTATCTGCTGCATACAACTCAAATCAAACTAGGGTTCATAAGCTGTTTAGAATTGATTATAGTTCAAGGCCTTGAAGCTTTCTATTTTTCCTTTGAAAGTTTCATACAATTTACTAAAATCTCAAGGCCCTGAGATTTGAGTTTCACATAAAGTTATTCTGTTAAACTTTGAGTTTTGAAAAAAGTTTCCATACTCTATTCAACCCCCCCTTCTAGAGTATTTAGGTCCTGTATTTAGTCTACATTACACTTTCAATTGGTATCAGAGCTTGTGTCACTGTTTTAGATCTAACAATCTGGTGACTATGAGTAACGTAGGAGATGGTGGATTCTCACAAGGAAGGGCAGCCAACAGACTTCCATTGTTTTGTGGTGATAACTTCATGCACTGGAAGGCATTGATGAAGATGTTCATCATAGATCAAGACATGGAACTGTGGTCAATAGTTCAGAATGGTCCTCATGAGTACTATACTACAATTGATGGAGTCAGATGTATCAAGTCTGAGGAAAATCTTTCAGTTACTGAACTGGAAAAGGTATCAAAAAATTACAAGGCTATGAATCTGTTATACTGTTCTCTTAATGGAGATGACTTCAACAGAGTGTCAAATTGCAAGAGTGCCAAAGAAGTATGGGATAAACAGGTGGTGACATATGAAGGAACTAGCCAGGTTAAGCAGACTAAAATCAACATACTTCTGAGGCAATATGATTTGTTCAAGATGAACTCAGATGAGACCACCAAGGAGATGTTCAAAAGATTCACTGATGTGGTGAACAATCTAGAGTCATTGGAAAAGAAGTTCTCAAATGAGGAGAAGGTCAGAAAGATTTTGAGAAGCTTGCCAAAAGCCAAGTGGGAGCCAAAGACAACAGCCATTAAGGAAGCTCAGGACTTGAGTCTTCTTCAGCTAGATGATCTACAAGGAAAGCTGCTCACTCATGAAATGTATATGAAGGATGTGGAAGGTGATTTGAGTGAAAACATCAGGAACTTATCACTTAAGGCAAAAGACAGTGAAAAGTCTCAAAGCCTTGAGACTGAAGATGAGCCTGATGATGAAGATGATTTAGTATTGATCTCCAAGGCCTTGTCCAGGATTCTAAAGAAGAAAAGAAACTCTGGTAACATGGATTACAACAGAGAGAGATTAAGACCTTCAGGAAGCAAGGACTACAAAGGTAAACCTTCATCACAGTCACATAAAACTAAAGTAATGAATTGTTTTGAGTGTGGTGATGCAGATCATTTAGTAAGGGACTGTCCACAAAAGAAGAAGAACAGGAACTTTCAGAAGAAAGAGACAGTGACAACAGAAGGAAGAAAGACATGATGGCTTCCTGGAGTGATTCTGATTCATCAAGTGACTCAGACACAGAAGAAGATCAAGCAAACTTATGCTTCATGGCAAAGCATGATGAGGAAAATTCATCAGACAGACATATTGAAGATATGGTAAAAAATCTACTTGCTAGTCCTTCTGATGTACTTCCTCAAATTCTCAAAAGTATGTTTTTAAATGAGGAAATTTATATAAATGAGATTTCTGCTTTAAAGATTAAGATTCATGAGCAGGTAAAAGAAAACCTGGACCTAGTTGTTTCAAACAAAACTGTTGAAGTTTCTAAGACAAAGCTTGGACTTCAAGGCCTTGGACAACAGGTTCAAAGCCTTGAAGGCACAAATAAAAGAGGTTGTTGATCAGAACACTCTTTTGACTGAAAGATATGTTGATCCAAAGACTCATTCTGAGAATTTAGAACAACAGATCTGTTCTTTGACCGAGAAACTTCAAGAGTCCAAGAAGGTCCTAGCTAGGTTTACAGGCTCAGAACATAATCTGAATCTCATTCTTGGAGGAAGTTTGAAATCAATGCATAAAAGTGGGATTGGCTATAATCCAAATTTTCCAAAGAAAGGCCAAACTACTTTTGTCAAATCTGGTAGCAGACATTCTCCAAAATGTAATTATTGTGGAAAAATTGGTCATGTCAGATTAACTTGTCCCTTCAGAAGATCAGAACCTCACGTTATGAGGAATACTTATCCTTATCGGCTTAAGGGACAGGTTAGGCAGATTTGGGTTCCAAAAGGAATTAGGACACCAAACATAGCTGAATTCTGAGTATGACTCAAAGTTCTGCACTTGGTCTAACAGCCTGTTGAGGCAATGATTTGTTTTCGCAGGATGTCACCAAGGCCTTGAAAGATCAGAAATGGATATTAGACAGTGGATGCTCCAGACATATGAGTGGAAAGAAGTCTCTCTTTACTGAACTTACAGAAAAATCTGAAGGAACAATCACACTTGGTGAAAAAGCAAAATGCGATATCATTGGTATAGGTAGTATTGGTAATGGTTCTACTAATTCTATATCTGATGTTTATCTGGTAGATGGACTTAAGTATAATCTGCTTAGTATCTCTCAGTTATGTGATAAAGGTTATAAGGCTATTTTTGACAAGGAGAAATGTGTGGTGAAAGATGAGAAATCTGGAGATTGCATACTCACTTCTCCTAGATCATATAATCTATATGCTATGAGTACTAACAGTGTTGCAGGTGAAAAGCTAAAATGCCTCAAGGCCTTGAAGGAAGATTCAAAGCTTTGGCACAGAAAGCTTGGGCATATTAGTATACATATCTTGAATAAACTCATCTCAAAGGACTTGGTAAGAGGTTTACCATCACAGAAATTTTCAGATGATGAGGTTTCCAAGGCATGTGTACAAGGTAAGCAACCAGAAGCTCATTCAAGCCAAAGAAATTTGTAAGTACTTCTAGACCCTTAGAATTGCTGCATATGGACTTGTGTGGTCATATGAGAGTTCAGACCCCAAAAGTTAAGAGGTATATGCTTGTTATAATTGATGATTATTCTAGATTTACTTGGGTGATGTTTATTAGAGACAAAACTGAAGCTTTATCTGAATTTTCTAGATTGTGCAAAAAGCTTCAAACTTTGAAAAATTTCTTGTTGCATCTATTAAAAGTTATCATGGTAGGGAGTTTGATCAACTTGACTTTGATTTGTTTTGTGCAAAGCATGACATTTCACACAACTTTTCTGCACCTAGAACTCCACAGCAAAATGGAGTAGTTGAAAGGAAAAATAGGACACTTGAGGATATGTCCAGAACCATGCTTCTTGAAAGTAATTTGCCAAAGTTCTTATGGGCAGAAGTTGTAACACTGCCAATTATGTGATGAATAGATGCTTGATTAGACCTATTTTGAAAAAGACCCCCTATGAACTGTTTAAAGGTAGAAAGCCTACTGTTTCTTATTTTAAACCTTTTGGTTGTATCTGTTTTGTGCATAATAATGGTAGAGACAATCTTGGTAAGTTTGATGCTAGAAGTGATGAAGGTGTATTTCTTGGATATTCTCAAACTAGCAAAGCTTATAGAGTTTATAATAGAAAAACAAGATTGTGGAAGAGAGTATTCATGTAATCTTTGATGAAAGTACTAAGGATTCTCTAAGTGAAAGTTTTGCAGATCTAGATTTGAACAAGCATGAATCA
The DNA here is from genome assembly GCA_023055425.1 of Linanthus parryae. Taxonomy (NCBI): domain Eukaryota; kingdom Viridiplantae; phylum Streptophyta; class Magnoliopsida; order Ericales; family Polemoniaceae; genus Linanthus; species Linanthus parryae. The sequence continues at coordinate 135,030,874 of JALGPY010000001.1, forward strand.
GATGATGATGCTGTGAAAGAAGTCAAAGGCAAAACTAATGTACAAAATCAATCAGCAGAATCTCAAGGCCTTGAACCTCCTGCTGAACCAAAATCTCAAAGCCTTGAGACAGAAGCTGAAACTTTCTATGATGCTCCCCCTACTGTTTCAAGGACTCAAAGTCTTGAAGGAGAATATTCCTGGGTACCAAGAAAGAAGTTTAAGTACCTTGCAGACCATCCAGCTGATAACATTATATCAGATCCATCAACTAGAACTCAGACAAGAGGACAATTGAAGAACTTGTGTGCTTTTAGTGCATTTGTATCTTTGATTGAGCCTAAAAATACCAAGGAAGCACTAGAAGATGCAGAATGGATCATTGCAATGGAGAGTGAGCTGAATGAGTTTGAAAGGAACAAGGTATGGAATCTGGTTCCCAGACCTAAAGAGAAATCAGTTATTGGAACCAGATGGGTATTCATAAACAAGCTTGGTGAGAATGGAAAAGTGGTAAGAAATAAAGCCAGACTGGTAGCTCAAGGATATAATCAGGAAGAAGGTATAGATTATGAGGATACTTTTGCTCCTGTTGCCAGGTTAGAAACTATTAGAATACTTCTTGCATTTGCATCTCACAATCACATAAAGCTTTATCAAATAGATGTTAAATGTGCTTTTCTGAATGGATATTTACAAGAAGATGTTTTTGTAGCACAACTACCTGGTTTTGAAGACGAAAACTTTCCTGATCATGTTTATAAACTGGACAAAGCTCTTTATGGGTTAAAACAAGCTCCAAGGGCTTGGTATGATAGGCTTTCAAAATTTCTACTTGAAAATAATTACAAAAGAGGCCTAGTTGACAAAACTCTTTTCATTAAACATCATCAAATTGATTTGTTAGTAGTTCAGATTTATGCAGATGATATTTTATTTGGTGCTACTAATGATGCTCTTTCAAAAGAGTTTTCTAGTCTGATGTGCAGGGAGTTTGAGATGAGCTTAATGGGTGAACTGAATTTCTTTCTTGGACTTCATATCTTACAAATGAAGAAAGAAATTTTTTTACATCAAGGAAATTATACCAATGACTTATTGAATAAGTACAATATGTCACAGTCCAAGGTGCTTAAGACCCCTATGAGTTCATCACTCTCTTTAGACAAAGATTCAAATGGTAAGAGTGTGAATCAAAAGGAATACAGAGGTATGATTGGATCACTGTTTTATTTAACTGCTAGTAGACCTGATAATATGTTCAGTGTCTGTATGTGTGCTAGATTCCAAGCAGATCCTAAGGAAAGTCATTTAACTGCAGTCTAAAGAACTTTTAGATATTTGAATGAAACCAGAGACTTAGGGATTTGGTATCCAAGAAGATCTAATTTTATGTTGAGTGGCTATTCAGATGCAAATTTTGCAGGATATAAAGTAGACAGGAAAAGTACTTCTGGATGTTGTCAATTTCTTGGATCTCATTGATCAGTTGGCATTCCAAAAATCAAAACTCTGTAGCATTATCAACTGCAGAAGCTGAATATATTGCAGCTGGTGCTTGCTGTTCACAAGTGTTATGGATTGCTCAGCAACTTAGAGATCTTGTCTACAATTTCAGAAATGTGCCTATTCATTGTGACAACACAAGTGCTATTTCAATCTCTAAGAATCCAGTTCAGCACTCAAGGACTAAGCACATAGATGTGAGACATCACTTCCTTAGAGATCATGCAGAACAAGGTGATGTTGTTTTAAATTCCTTAGAGATCATGCAGAACAAGGTGATGTTGTTTTAAATTTTATTTCCACTTCAATGCAGATTGCTGATACTTTCACTAAACCTTTGCCAGATGATAGGTTTTCATCTCTAAGGCTTGAATTGGGGATGTTAAACAAGGATGCATTGGTTTAGGGGGAGTATTAGTACTTATATGTAATTATGTGCTGAAATCTCAAAGCCTTGAGATTATACTTTCTAAAGCCTTGAGAGTATAGCTCAAAGCTTTGAAGTTTCTCAAACTACAGAAAATCTCAAGGCCTTGAGATTGTTCTCCTGGTCTTGAATATATATGTATTTTATTTTTTTTTTTAAATGGATCATCAAATATTATATCTTATCTTTTTAGTAACTGTATAATATTTGAATTACTCAGAGAATTTTCTAAAATATCCAAAAATATTTTTCAAGATTCTATTTTGCACGTTGATTTAGCAGAGTCCTTTTATGACTCATCCTTTTCAACCTACTTAAGCTGAAAGTCAGGGCTTTTTCTTCTCATTCTCTCTCAATTCTCTACGACGCTCCTCTCTCTCTCTCTCTCTCTCTCTCAGTTTCTCTCAATCACATTCTCTTCTCAAAACCCTAAACCCCTAAATGGAGCGCAAATCAGCCAGAATTCAGCAACAAGAGGGCAAATAAGAAGGAGAAGATAATGATTTCTTACTCAGATTCAGAAAACACTCAGAGCTTGCATGAGGACACTCTATTGGGTTTTGATTCATGGATCGCGCAAACGGAAGCATAATCAAACAAACAACCATGCAAAACCCTCCAAGGATCACAAGTCTAGATGCATAACGATAGTGAAGGTAAGAAATCATAAACACACCTTTGGGTTCTCCTTGATGACTTCAAACGCGAATAGTGTCACGTTCTCTATAGTTGATCCACGCCTAGAGTTGTTCCTAGATCTCCAATCACCTTGGTGCTAGCCCGGATTGAAAGGAGGGTGAAGGAATCATGCAAAACGAAGCACCAAAAGGGGCTCGGCCCTTTGTGGCGTCGGGGACAAGGGGCGGCGGCAATAGGGGGCGGCGTCCCTCTTTGCTTGCTCTCTCTCTCCTTTGTTCTCTCCTACTCTTGTTATGTTCTCTCTAGAGCATAAAAGTGTGTAGGGAAGGAAGGAGGAGGGTCCTTTATATAGTCCAACAACTCCTTGTTAACTACCTAAAGGACTTATTCTAGTCCTACTAGAATTCAATTTAGTCCCTTCCTTGCAAATTAGTCCCTACTAAGTTTGCAAGGGTTTGCAAAGTGATCCTTCTAATTAATTAATCCAATTAATTAATTCCACAATCTAGTACAACTCTATATAGCGTGTGACCCCATAGGTTCTATCTAGTTGGTAGCAACTCTTTGCTAATATGGAGCGGTTTCTAGCAAAACATCCATTCTAGCCAACTAATAGAATAGTCATCTAGACAACCTTGTACAAGTAATTGTCTCATCCCTTTGCCTCCATATCCGGATTGGACACGAGACATACAAGTCACACTCGTATATCCAATCCCTAGTTTCTCGATCCATGGAATAGCCTTATTCGTGCAAATAACATCAATATCCCATATATTGATTTATTTGAGTCTGGCCAGACATTCTATAAGCACTATCCTCGAGTGGCCTTGGATATTTGCTCCCGTTATGTGGGAGGGGCAAATCCTCTCTACGTCCACTACGATCTCTAAGCTTTCTTCTCATTGTATCCAGTACACGCCTTTATAACTACCCAGTTACGGTGTAGCGTTTAACGCTACCAAGATCACAATGATCCACAACTAGAATATCTAGTGACTTCAAGTCTAAGGATGACAATACCATTGTACCCGAGAAGCGCTTGTGACTCAGCATAACGTGTATGTAGCCTTCTCGGTAATGGGTCAATCCAGTGCAACATTCCGTAATGCACACCTATGTGTTGGATCGTGATATCTCCATATCAATCCAACCCCATACTAGTCTATAGATGATTGTCCCATTTAATCATTATACTTGACTAGGGATATTTAAGATAAACAACGCAATTGTAAACCTAAGGACTTCATTATATTAAATATCCAATAAATAATAAATGAATTTCTAGCCAATTACAAATTCATACTAAACTAGATTGCCTCTAGGGCATCTATTCCAACAGTCTCCCACTTGCACTAGAGCCAATCTGGCGCATCTCGTATGCCCATACTCCTAGTGTGCCCTTCATGCTTCCACTGCGTGAGAGGCTTTGTAAGCGGGTCTGACAGATTATCATCTGTAGGAATCTTGCATATCCGAACGTCTCCTCTATCGATAATATCTCGAATCAGATGAAACTTCCTGAGCACATGCTTGGACTTCTGGTGCGATCTGGGTTCCTTTGATTGCGCGATCGCCCCAGTGTTGTCACAGAACAACTCCACTGGATCCGCAATGCTAGGGACCACACGAAGTTCAGAAACAAACTTTCTGATCCAAACAGCCTCCTTTGCTGCGCCATTTGCAGCAATGTACTCAGCCTCTGTTGTAGAATCAGCTACCGTCTCTTGCTTGGAACTCTTCCAGCTCACCGCTGCTCCATTCAGGCAAAACACATATCCCGACTGTGATCTAAAGTCATCTCTATCGGTTTGGAAGCTTGCATCAGTGTAACCCCTTACACGCAACTCTTCCTCACCGCCAAACATCAAGAAAGCATCCTTAGTTCTTCTCAAGTACTTTAGGATGTTCTTGACAGCAATCCAGTGACTCTCACCTGGATTGGATTGGTATCTGCTTGTCATACTCAAGGCATATGACACATCTGGTCTAGTACATAACATGGCGTACATGATGGATCCTATGGCCGAGGCATAGGGAATCCTACTCATGCGTTCCTTCTCAATCTCATTGGAAGGACATCCACTCTTCGAAAGAGTGATTCCATGTGACATGGGCAAGAATCCCTTCTTGGAATCTTGCATGTTGAACCGTTTCAACACCTTGTCAATATATGTACTTTGACTTAGGCCTAGCAACCTCTTAGATCTATCTCTATAGATCTTTATACCGAGTATATAGGCTGCTTCCCCTAAGTCCTTCATTGAGAAACACTTTCCTAGCCAATCTTTCACAGATTGCAGCATGGGAATGTCGTTTCCAATGAGCAGTATGTCATCCACATACAAGACCAGAAAAGCTACAGAGCTCCCACTAACCTTCTTGTAGACACAAGACTCATCTTCGTTTCTGATGAAGCCAAACTCTTTGACCACTTCATCAAAACGTCGATTCCAACTCCTAGAAGCTTGCTTCAATCCATAAATGGATCGTTGCAGCTTACAGACTTTGTTGGCTTGCTTTGGATCCTCAAAACCCTCCGGCTGTATCATATACACGTCCTCGAGGAGATTCCCATAAAGGAATGCTGTTTTGACATCCATCTGCCAAATCTCATAGTCGTAGTATGCTGCAATCGCAAGTAGGATTCGGATGGATTTGGTCATTGCGACTGGTGAAAAGGTTTCATCATAGTCAATACCATGAATCTGTCTGAATCCTTTAGCCACCAATCGGCCCTTATAGGTAATCACATTACCATCCATGTCGATCTTCTTCTTGAAGACCCACTTGCACCCTATGGGCCGCGCCCCATCAGGTGGTTCCACCAAAGTCCATACTTTGTTGGTATACATGGATTCCATCTCGGATCTCATGGCCTCAAGCCACTTCTGCGAGTCTGGGCCATTCATGGCCTCCTCATAGGTAGTAGGCTCATCATCTATGAGCATTGTGTCACCGGAATCAGTTACGAGAAGTCCGTACCTCTCGGGTTCCTGGCGCACTCTACTAGATCTACGAAGCTCTTGTGTTACCTGAACAGGTGGATCCACAACTGCTTGTGATTCCTGTTCATGTTCCATAATCGGTTCAGTGATTTGTGATTCTTGAACTTCTTTAAGTTCTACATTCCTCCCACTTGCTTCTTTAGAGACAAACTCTCTTTCTAGAAACACGCCGGTCCGAGCAACAAACACTTTGTTCTCGGTTGGATTGTAGAAGTAGTATCCCTTAGTATCCTTAGGGTACCCCACAAATTTACACTTATCCGATTTAGGCCCTAGCTTGTCTGATTGTAAACGTTTTACATAGACATCGCAGCCCCAAATCCTCATGAACGACAATGTGGGACGCCTCCCACTCCACATCTCATATGGTGTCTTCATGACTGATTTAGATGGAACACGGTTAATGGTAAAAGCTGCACTTAATAGAGCGTAGCCCCAAAATGATAATGGAAGATCGGTTTGACACATCATAGACCGAACCATATCCAATAGGGTTCGATTCCTCCTCTCAGACACGCCATTCCATTGTGGCGTTCCGGGTGGAGTGAGTTGGGACACGATCCCACACTCTCTAAGATAGTCGTCAAACTCTTGGCTTAAGTATTCTCCTCCACGATCCGATCGTAGAGCCTTGATACTTTTGCCAAGTTGCTTCTCTACTTCATTCTTGAATTCTTTGAACACTTCAAAGGATTCGGATTTTGCCCTCATAAGGTACACAAATCCATATCTACTGTAATCATCAGTAAATGTAATGAAGTAGACATAACCACCCCTGGCAGGCGTGGCAAATGGCCCACACACATCGGTATGTATGAGCGCCAATTGCTCACTAGTCCTCTCACCTTTCTTATTGAAAGGGGACTTTGTCATTTTTCCCAATAAACAAGCCTCACATGTCTCATATGATTCAAAATCAAATGAGTCTAGCAATCCATCCTTATGGAGTCTAGATACACGTTTCTCATTTATGTGGCCTAAACGACAGTGCCATAAATAAGCAGGATTTAAATCATTTATTTTAATCCGCTTGGTATTAATGTTGTAGATAGGATTACTTAGATCAAGGACATAAAGTCCATTAAATAATTGCGCACTAAAATAGTGAATATTATTCAAATAAAAGGAACAACAATTGTTCTTTATTGAAATAATAAAACCTTCCTTGTCCAAACAAGAAATAGAAATAATGTTTCTGCTCATAGCAGGCACAAAATAGCAATTATTTAATTCTAAAACTAATCCTGAAGGCAGAGATAGCTCGCAAACGCCTATGGCCAACGCAGCAACCTTTGCTCCATTCCCAACGCGCAGATCTACCTCCCCTTTAGCCAATCTTTTACTTCTCTTTAGATCCTGCATATTTCGACAAATATGAGATCCACATCCAGTATCTAATACCCATGATGTAGAGACAGTTAAATTGACATCTACAACAAAAATACCTGGTGGTGGTGGAATCACTATTCCAAGCCTCTTGTCCTCCAGATATTTTGGGCAGTTCCTCCTCCAGTGTCCAGGTTGACTACAGTAGTGACATTCACCCTTAGTCACGACCTTGGCAATGGCACCAACAGGCTTAAGGGCTTGTTCCTTGGACTTAGCAACTGACTTGCCTTTGCCCTTGGAGGAAGAGGCAAACTTTTTACCCTTTCCTTTATGCACCATCATAATGGCCTTGCCCTTACCCTTGTTGATGCTCTGTTCAGCCGTCCTCAACATGTTGAGCAAATCTGGCAGTGGTTTAACGATCTCGTTCATGTTATAGTTCATAATGAACTGTCCATAACTCTCGGGCAACGATTGCAACACGAGATCGGTTGCCAACTCTTGGCCGACCGGGAACCCAAGCCGGGCGAGATTCTCCAAGTACCCGATCATTCGGAGTACGTGGGGTCCCACCGGGTTCCCTTCTGCTAGATGACATTTGAACAGTGCCTTTGAGACCTCATACCTCTCTACCCTTGCCTGCTCTTGGAAGAGCTGCTTTAGATGTTCGATCATATCGACAGCATTCATGTTCTCATGTTGCTTCTGAAGCTCAGAGGTCATGGTGCAAAGCATTAGGCAGGCCGCATCATTAGCGTCATCAACACGCTTTTGATACGCCTTTAAGGCAGCAGGTGTCTGATTCTCTGGACCTTCTGGAACTTGCTCCTCTATTGCGTACAGCTTCTTTTCTTGCTTGAGAACAATTCTCAAGTTTCTGTACCAATCGAGAAAGTTGGTTCCTGAGAGCTTGTCCTTCTCAAGGACAGATCGTAGGGAATGTTGTGAACTCGATGAGTTGTTTGCCATTTGGAATTCTACAAAAGGAAAATACGCAAGTTTTAGTATTTGTGAATTTTTGACTATATTTAATAATGGCTAGTTTATTAAATATAGCTCCCACTATTTTTCTACGGATTAATAACCCTCAAGATATTAATGCAGAAAATATCCTTATATTTTCTAGTGGGCCAAGATCCATCTTTTTCATCTCCTTATGAGCTTGCTTTGGCAAGTCACCCATAATTCGACTACTTCTTAGGTAGGAACGATTCCAATTGCATCCCATATGCAACTCTTGGTTCAATCGGGCAAATAACTCCTTATTTATCCATCCATATGGATAATCCCAATTGATTGCCTCTAGGTTTCTTAATCAAATTAATAGCCTAGTTGTGTTCAACCTCTTATCTAAACAATTGCACATTGTTACGTGCCATCGCATTCCATCATTATGAACCAAGTCGCCATGCTTTGGCACGCACGAACTTGATAAATAATGATGATAATGAGTGTTTAAATAACGAGAAGGCAAGAACACAATATTTTAAAATTTGAGGGATTTTTCAATTTTTTAATTATTTTGTTGATCGATATCAACTAATCTATCTATTTGAGTTTGGGCACAACTCCAAATAATAGATCCGGGTTGTCTAATTATCTTATTATCCTAATTGCATGCATCATCCATACACCAACCACACAAATAATAAGACAATAAATAAACAACCACAAAACAGAAATTAAACGTGATGTGGATATGGCCTTTTCTAGACTAAGATAATTCCAAGCCAATGGAATTATCTATGAACCCTAAACAAACACATCTCCATGCGTCTTGATCTTTTGGTCCATCCTTCATAGTCATGTGGTGTGCTCCATGCTCCATGCTCCATCTTTTGCGGCTCCTTTGGCTTTGGGCTTCTTTTCTCCAATCTTGGCTAACAATCTACTTTATCTAGCACTAGCTAACATCTATACTAAATAAAATAAATCTCACAAGTTGAGGAAAAAAATGGCACGCAGGCCATAAAACCCTAATTAATTATTACAATTAATTGATCAGCTCGCAGGCCGTAAAACCAAACCACAAAATTAAACATCCACATCAAACCACATCCTAAGGCCATATCCAATCACCATGCGATTTGCACATAAACAGTTAAAATCCAATTTTAACGCGCTTGGTCAATTTTAATTGATTTTAGGATTTCTAGGGTTAAAACGGTCCATGGGCCCAACAATCAAATTGCCCGGGCCCAAATAAGTGAACCATAAAGCCCTAGGGCCGGCCCGGCCCAAAACCCGCAAGCTAGGCCCGCGGGTTAGGGCCGCCCGGCCCCATAGGGCGCCAAGCTTGGGCGGCAAGCAAGGGGGCGGTCCCCTAGGGGGCCGAACCTCCTTGTGGAGGTTGTTTCCAAAACAACCTCCTTGCTTGGAGCCCAAGTTTGGTTGTTTCCTTGTTGTGGGAGAACTCCTTCTTCCCCAAGGATGCCCAAACCCTAGATCTAAGATCCTAAAATTTCTCAAACTCACCAATTCATGCATCCAATGCAATAATTGGGTCTTGTTATGATTAATTCTTTGACAAATTGCATCCAATGCTTGATTTGTCTTGTTTTACGCGATAAACAACAAATTAAGGTGTAAAACAACAAGAATGTAACACATAAACTACGTTTATGCTCTATGACCTGTGGCTCTGATACCACTGTTGGGTTTTGATTCATGGATCGCACAAACGGAAGCATAATCAAACAAACAACCATGCAAAACCCTCCAAGGATCACAAGTCTAGATGCATAACGATAGTGAAGGTAAGAAATCATAAACACACCTTTGGGTTCTCCTTGATGACTTCAAACGCGAATAGTGTCACGTTCTCTATAGTTGATCCACGCCTAGAGTTGTTCCTAGATCTCCAATCACCTTGGTGCTAGCCCGGATTGAAAGGAGGGTGAAGGAATCACGCAAAACGAAGCACCAAAAGGGGCTCGGCCCTTTGTGGCGTCGGGGACAAGGGGCGGCGGCAATAGGGGGCGGCGTCCCTCTTTGCTTGCTCTCTCTCTCCTTTGTTCTCTCCTACTCTTGTTATGTTCTCTCTAGAGCATAAAAGTGTGTAGGGAAGGAAGGAGGAGGGTCCTTTATATAGTCCAACAACTCCTTGTTAACTACCTAAAGGACTTATTCTAGTCCTACTAGAATTCAATTTAGTCCCTTCCTTGCAAATTAGTCCCTACTAAGTTTGCAAGGGTTTGCAAAGTGATCCTTCTAATTAATTAATCCAATTAATTAATTCCACAATCTAGTACAACTCTATATAGCGTGTGACCCCATAGGTTCTATCTAGTTGGTAGCAACTCTTTGCTAATATGGAGCGGTTTCTAGCAAAACATCCATTCTAGCCAACTAATAGAATAGTCATCTAGACAACCTTGTACAAGTAATTGTCTCATCCCTTTGCCTCCATATCCGGATTGGACACGAGACATACAAGTCACACTCGTATATCCAATCCCTAGTTTCTCGATCCATGGAATAGCCTTATTCGTGCAAATAACATCAATATCCCATATATTGATTTATTTGAGTCTGGCCAGACATTCTATAAGCACTATCCTCGAGTGGCCTTGGATATTTGCTCCCGTTATGTGGGAGGGGCAAATCCTCTCTACGTCCACTACGATCTCTAAGCTTTCTTCTCATTGTATCCAGTACACGCCTTTATAACTACCCAGTTACGGTGTAGCGTTTAACGCTACCAAGATCACAATGATCCACAACTAGAATATCTAGTGACTTCAAGTCTAAGGATGACAATACCATTGTACCCGAGAAGCGCTTGTGACTCAGCATAACGTGTATGTAGCCTTCTCGGTAATGGGTCAATCCAGTGCAACATTCCGTAATGCACACCTATGTGTTGGATCGTGATATCTCCATATCAATCCAACCCCATACTAGTCTATAGATGATTGTCCCATTTAATCATTATACTTGACTAGGGATATTTAAGATAAACAACGCAATTGTAAACCTAAGGACTTCATTATATTAAATATCCAATAAATAATAAATGAATTTCTAGCCAATTACAAATTCATACTAAACTAGATTGCCTCTAGGGCATCTATTCCAACAGTCTCCCACTTGCACTAGAGCCAATCTGGCGCATCTCGTATGCCCATACTCCTAGTGTGCCCTTCATGCTTCCACTGCGTGAGAGGCTTTGTAAGCGGGTCTGACAGATTATCATCTGTAGGAATCTTGCATATCCGAACGTCTCCTCTATCGATAATATCTCGAATCAGATGAAACTTCCTGAGCACATGCTTGGACTTCTGGTGCGATCTGGGTTCCTTTGATTGCGCGATCGCCCCAGTGTTGTCACAGAACAACTCCACTGGATCCGCAATGCTAGGGACCACACGAAGTTCAGAAACAAACTTTCTGATCCAAACAGCCTCCTTTGCTGCGCCATTTGCAGCAATGTACTCAGCCTCTGTTGTAGAATCAGCTACCGTCTCTTGCTTGGAACTCTTCCAGCTCACCGCTGCTCCATTCAGGCAAAACACATATCCCGACTGTGATCTAAAGTCATCTCTATCGGTTTGGAAGCTTGCATCAGTGTAACCCCTTACACGCAACTCTTCCTCACCGCCAAACATCAAGAAAGCATCCTTAGTTCTTCTCAAGTACTTTAGGATGTTCTTGACAGCAATCCAGTGACTCTCACCTGGATTGGATTGGTATCTGCTTGTCATACTCAAGGCATATGACACATCTGGTCTAGTACATAACATGGCGTACATGATGGATCCTATGGCCGAGGCATAGGGAATCCTACTCATGCGTTCCTTCTCAATCTCATTGGAAGGACATCCACTCTTCGAAAGAGTGATTCCATGTGACATGGGCAAGAATCCCTTCTTGGAATCTTGCATGTTGAACCGTTTCAACACCTTGTCAATATATGTACTTTGACTTAGGCCTAGCAACCTCTTAGATCTATCTCTATAGATCTTTATACCGAGTATATAGGCTGCTTCCCCTAAGTCCTTCATTGAGAAACACTTTCCTAGCCAATCTTTCACAGATTGCAGCATGGGAATGTCGTTTCCAATGAGCAGTATGTCATCCACATACAAGACCAGAAAAGCTACAGAGCTCCCACTAACCTTCTTGTAGACACAAGACTCATCTTCGTTTCTGATGAAGCCAAACTCTTTGACCACTTCATCAAAACGTCGATTCCAACTCCTAGAAGCTTGCTTCAATCCATAAATGGATCGTTGCAGCTTACAGACTTTGTTGGCTTGCTTTGGATCCTCAAAACCCTCCGGCTGTATCATATACACGTCCTCGAGGAGATTCCCATAAAGGAATGCTGTTTTGACATCCATCTGCCAAATCTCATAGTCGTAGTATGCTGCAATCGCAAGTAGGATTCGGATGGATTTGGTCATTGCGACTGGTGAAAAGGTTTCATCATAGTCAATACCATGAATCTGTCTGAATCCTTTAGCCACCAATCGGCCCTTATAGGTAATCACATTACCATCCATGTCGATCTTCTTCTTGAAGACCCACTTGCACCCTATGGGCCGCGCCCCATCAGGTGGTTCCACCAAAGTCCATACTTTGTTGGTATACATGGATTCCATCTCGGATCTCATGGCCTCAAGCCACTTCTGCGAGTCTGGGCCATTCATGGCCTCCTCATAGGTAGTAGGCTCATCATCTATGAGCATTGTGTCACCGGAATCAGTTACGATAAGTCCGTACCTCTCGGGTTCCTGGCGCACTCTACTAGATCTACGAAGCTCTTGTGTTACCTGAACAGGTGGATCCACAACTGCTTGTGATTCCTGTTCATGTTCCATAATCGGTTCAGTGATTTGTGATTCTTGAACTTCTTCAAGTTCTACATTCCTCCCACTTGCTTCTTTAGAGACAAACTCTCTTTCTAGAAACACGCCGGTCCGAGCAACAAACACTTTGTTCTCGGTTGGATTGTAGAAGTAGTATCCCTTAGTATCCTTAGGGTACCCCACAAATTTACACTTATCCGATTTAGGCCCTAGCTTGTCTGATTGTAAACGTTTTACATAGACATCGCAGCCCCAAATCCTCATGAACGACAATGTGGGACGCCTCCCACTCCACATCTCATATGGTGTCTTCATGACTGATTTAGATGGAACACGGTTAATGGTAAAAGCTGCACTTAATAGAGCGTAGCCCCAAAATGATAATGGAAGATCGGTTTGACACATCATAGACCGAACCATATCCAATAGGGTTCGATTCCTCCTCTCAGACACGCCATTCCATTGTGGCGTTCCGGGTGGAGTGAGTTGGGACACGATCCCACACTCTCTAAGATAGTCGTCAAACTCTTGGCTTAAGTATTCTCCTCCACGATCCGATCGTAGAGCCTTGATACTTTTGCCAAGTTGCTTCTCTACTTCATTCTTGAATTCTTTGAACACTTCAAAGGATTCGGATTTTGCCCTCATAAGGTACACAAATCCATATCTACTGTAATCATCAGTAAATGTAATGAAGTAGACATAACCACCCCTGGCAGGCGTGGCAAATGGCCCACACACATCGGTATGTATGAGCGCCAATTGCTCACTAGTCCTCTCACCTTTCTTATTGAAAGGGGACTTTGTCATTTTTCCCAATAAACAAGCCTCACATGTCTCATATGATTCAAAATCAAATGAGTCTAGCAATCCATCCTTATGGAGTCTAGATACACGTTTCTCATTTATGTGGCCTAAACGACAGTGCCATAAATAAGCAGGATTTAAATCATTTATTTTAATCCGCTTGGTATTAATGTTGTAGATAGGATTACTTAGATCAAGGACATAAAGTCCATTAAATAATTGCGCACTAAAATAGTGAATATTATTCAAATAAAAGGAACAACAATTGTTCTTTATTGAAATAATAAAACCTTCCTTGTCCAAACAAGAAATAGAAATAATGTTTCTGCTCATAGCAGGCACAAAATAGCAATTATTTAATTCTAAAACTAATCCTGAAGGCAGAGATAGCTCGCAAACGCCTATGGCCAACGCAGCAACCTTTGCTCCATTCCCAACGCGCAGATCTACCTCCCCTTTAGCCAATCTTTTACTTCTCTTTAGATCCTGCATATTTCGACAAATATGAGATCCACATCCAGTATCTAATACCCATGATGTAGAGACAGTTAAATTGACATCTACAACAAAAATACCTGGTGGTGGTGGAATCACTATTCCAAGCCTCTTGTCCTCCAGATATTTTGGGCAGTTCCTCCTCCAGTGTCCAGGTTGACTACAGTAGTGACATTCACCCTTAGTCACGACCTTGGCAATGGCACCAACAGGCTTAAGGGCTTGTTCCTTGGACTTAGCAACTGACTTGCCTTTGCCCTTGGAGGAAGAGGCAAACTTTTTACCCTTTCCTTTATGCACCATCATAATGGCCTTGCCCTTACCCTTGTTGATGCTCTGTTCAGCCGTCCTCAACATGTTGAGCAAATCTGGCAGTGGTTTAACGATCTCGTTCATGTTATAGTTCATAATGAACTGTCCATAACTCTCGGGCAACGATTGCAACACGAGATCGGTTGCCAACTCTTGGCCGACCGGGAACCCAAGCCGGGCGAGATTCTCCAAGTACCCGATCATTCGGAGTACGTGGGGTCCCACCGGGTTCCCTTCTGCTAGATGACATTTGAACAGTGCCTTTGAGACCTCATACCTCTCTACCCTTGCCTGCTCTTGGAAGAGCTGCTTTAGATGTTCGATCATATCGACAGCATTCATGTTCTCATGTTGCTTCTGAAGCTCAGAGGTCATGGTGCAAAGCATTAGGCAGGCCGCATCATTAGCGTCATCAACACGCTTTTGATACGCCTTTAAGGCAGCAGGTGTCTGATTCTCTGGACCTTCTGGAACTTGCTCCTCTATTGCGTACAGCTTCTTTTCTTGCTTGAGAACAATTCTCAAGTTTCTGTACCAATCGAGAAAGTTGGTTCCTGAGAGCTTGTCCTTCTCAAGGACAGATCGTAGGGAATGTTGTGAACTCGATGAGTTGTTTGCCATTTGGAATTCTACAAAAGGAAAATACGCAAGTTTTAGTATTTGTGAATTTTTGACTATATTTAATAATGGCTAGTTTATTAAATATAGCTCCCACTATTTTTCTACGGATTAATAACCCTCAAGATATTAATGCGGAAAATATCCTTATATTTTCTAGTGGGCCAAGATCCATCTTTTTCATCTCCTTATGAGCTTGCTTTGGCAAGTCACCCATAATTCGACTACTTCTTAGGTAGGAACGATTCCAATTGCATCCCATATGCAACTCTTGGTTCAATCGGGCAAATAACTCCTTATTTATCCATCCATATGGATAATCCCAATTGATTGCCTCTAGGTTTCTTAATCAAATTAATAGCCTAGTTGTGTTCAACCTCTTATCTAAACAATTGCACATTGTTACGTGCCATCGCATTCCATCATTATGAACCAAGTCGCCATGCTTTGGCACGCACGAACTTGATAAATAATGATGATAATGAGTGTTTAAATAACGAGAAGGCAAGAACACAATATTTTAAAATTTGAGGGATTTTTCAATTTTTTAATTATTTTGTTGATCGATATCAACTAATCTATCTATTTGAGTTTGGGCACAACTCCAAATAATAGATCCGGGTTGTCTAATTATCTTATTATCCTAATTGCATGCATCATCCATACACCAACCACACAAATAATAAGACAATAAATAAACAACCACAAAACAGAAATTAAACGTGATGTGGATATGGCCTTTTCTAGACTAAGATAATTCCAAGCCAATGGAATTATCTATGAACCCTAAACAAACACATCTCCATGCGTCTTGATCTTTTGGTCCATCCTTCATAGTCATGTGGTGTGCTCCATGCTCCATGCTCCATCTTTTGCGGCTCCTTTGGCTTTGGGCTTCTTTTCTCCAATCTTGGCTAACAATCTACTTTATCTAGCACTAGCTAACATCTATACTAAATAAAATAAATCTCACAAGTTGAGGAAAAAAATGGCACGCAGGCCATAAAACCCTAATTAATTATTACAATTAATTGATCAGCTCGCAGGCCGTAAAACCAAACCACAAAATTAAACATCCACATCAAACCACATCCTAAGGCCATATCCAATCACCATGCGATTTGCACATAAACAGTTAAAATCCAATTTTAACGCGCTTGGTCAATTTTAATTGATTTTAGGATTTCTAGGGTTAAAACGGTCCATGGGCCCAACAATCAAATTGCCCGGGCCCAAATAAGTGAACCATAAAGCCCTAGGGCCGGCCCGGCCCAAAACCCGCAAGCTAGGCCCGCGGGTTAGGGCCGCCCGGCCCCATAGGGCGCCAAGCTTGGGCGGCAAGCAAGGGGGCGGTCCCCTAGGGGGCCGAACCTCCTTGTGGAGGTTGTTTCCAAAACAACCTCCTTGCTTGGAGCCCAAGTTTGGTTGTTTCCTTGTTGTGGGAGAACTCCTTCTTCCCCAAGGATGCCCAAACCCTAGATCTAAGATCCTAAAATTTCTCAAACTCACCAATTCATGCATCCAATGCAATAATTGGGTCTTGTTATGATTAATTCTTTGACAAATTGCATCCAATGCTTGATTTGTCTTGTTTTACGCGATAAACAACAAATTAAGGTGTAAAACAACAAGAATGTAACACATAAACTACGTTTATGCTCTATGACCTGTGGCTCTGATACCACTGTTGGGTTTTGATTCATGGATCGCGCAAACGGAAGCATAATCAAACAAACAACCATGCAAAACCCTCCAAGGATCACAAGTCTAGATGCATAACGATAGTGAAGGTAAGAAATCATAAACACACCTTTGGGTTCTCCTTGATGACTTCAAACGCGAATAGTGTCACGTTCTCTATAGTTGATCCACGCCTAGAGTTGTTCCTAGATCTCCAATAACCTTGGTGCTAGCCCGGATTGAAAGGAGGGTGAAGGAATCACGCAAAACAAAGCACCAAAAGGGGCTCGGCCCTTTGTGGCGTCGGGGACAAGGGGCGGCGGCAATAGGGGGCGGCGTCCCTCTTTGCTTGCTCTCTCTCTCCTTTGTTCTCTCCTACTCTTGTTATGTTCTCTCTAGAGCATAAAAGTGTGTAGGGAAGGAAGGAGGAGGGTCCTTTATATAGTCCAACAACTCCTTGTTAACTACCTAAAGGACTTATTCTAGTCCTACTAGAATTCAATTTAGTCCCTTCCTTGCAAATTAGTCCCTACTAAGTTTGCAAGGGTTTGCAAAGTGATCCTTCTAATTAATTAATCCAATTAATTAATTCCACAATCTAGTACAACTCTATATAGCGTGTGACCCCATAGGTTCTATCTAGTTGGTAGCAACTCTTTGCTAATATGGAGCGGTTTCTAGCAAAACATCCATTCTAGCCAACTAATAGAATAGTCATCTAGACAACCTTGTACAAGTAATTGTCTCATCCCTTTGCCTCCATATCCGGATTGGACACGAGACATACAAGTCACACTCGTATATCCAATCCCTAGTTTCTCGATCCATGGAATAGCCTTATTCGTGCAAATAACATCAATATCCCATATATTGATTTATTTGAGTCTGGCCAGACATTCTATAAGCACTATCCTCGAGTGGCCTTGGATATTTGCTCCCGTTATGTGGGAGGGGCAAATCCTCTCTACGTCCACTACGATCTCTAAGCTTTCTTCTCATTGTATCCAGTACACGCCTTTATAACTACCCAGTTACGGTGTAGCGTTTAACGCTACCAAGATCACAATGATCCACAACTAGAATATCTAGTGACTTCAAGTCTAAGGATGACAATACCATTGTACCCGAGAAGCGCTTGTGACTCAGCATAACGTGTATGTAGCCTTCTCGGTAATGGGTCAATCCAGTGCAACATTCCGTAATGCACACCTATGTGTTGGATCGTGATATCTCCATATCAATCCAACCCCATACTAGTCTATAGATGATTGTCCCATTTAATCATTATACTTGACTAGGGATATTTAAGATAAACAACGCAATTGTAAACCTAAGGACTTCATTATATTAAATATCCAATAAATAATAAATGAATTTCTAGCCAATTACAAATTCATACTAAACTAGATTGCCTCTAGGGCATCTATTCCAACAGTCTCCCACTTGCACTAGAGCCAATCTGGCGCATCTCGTATGCCCATACTCCTAGTGTGCCCTTCATGCTTCCACTGCGTGAGAGGCTTTGTAAGCGGGTCTGACAGATTATCATCTGTAGGAATCTTGCATATCCGAACGTCTCCTCTATCGATAATATCTCGAATCAGATGAAACTTCCTGAGCACATGCTTGGACTTCTGGTGCGATCTGGGTTCCTTTGATTGCGCGATCGCCCCAGTGTTGTCACAGAACAACTCCACTGGATCCGCAATGCTAGGGACCACACGAAGTTCAGAAACAAACTTTCTGATCCAAACAGCCTCCTTTGCTGCGCCATTTGCAGCAATGTACTCAGCCTCTGTTGTAGAATCAGCTACCGTCTCTTGCTTGGAACTCTTCCAGCTCACCGCTGCTCCATTCAGGCAAAACACATATCCCGACTGTGATCTAAAGTCATCTCTATCGGTTTGGAAGCTTGCATCAGTGTAACCCCTTACACGCAACTCTTCCTCACCGCCAAACATCAAGAAAGCATCCTTAGTTCTTCTCAAGTACTTTAGGATGTTCTTGACAGCAATCCAGTGACTCTCACCTGGATTGGATTGGTATCTGCTTGTCATACTCAAGGCATATGACACATCTGGTCTAGTACATAACATGGCGTACATGATGGATCCTATGGCCGAGGCATAGGGAATCCTACTCATGCGTTCCTTCTCAATCTCATTGGAAGGACATCCACTCTTCGAAAGAGTGATTCCATGTGACATGGGCAAGAATCCCTTCTTGGAATCTTGCATGTTGAACCGTTTCAACACCTTGTCAATATATGTACTTTGACTTAGGCCTAGCAACCTCTTAGATCTATCTCTATAGATCTTTATACCGAGTATATAGGCTGCTTCCCCTAAGTCCTTCATTGAGAAACACTTTCCTAGCCAATCTTTCACAGATTGCAGCATGGGAATGTCGTTTCCAATGAGCAGTATGTCATCCACATACAAGACCAGAAAAGCTACAGAGCTCCCACTAACCTTCTTGTAGACACAAGACTCATCTTCGTTTCTGATGAAGCCAAACTCTTTGACCACTTCATCAAAACGTCGATTCCAACTCCTAGAAGCTTGCTTCAATCCATAAATGGATCGTTGCAGCTTACAGACTTTGTTGGCTTGCTTTGGATCCTCAAAACCCTCCGGCTGTATCATATACACGTCCTCGAGGAGATTCCCATAAAGGAATGCTGTTTTGACATCCATCTGCCAAATCTCATAGTCGTAGTATGCTGCAATCGCAAGTAGGATTCGGATGGATTTGGTCATTGCGACTGGTGAAAAGGTTTCATCATAGTCAATACCATGAATCTGTCTGAATCCTTTAGCCACCAATCGGCCCTTATAGGTAATCACATTACCATCCATGTCGATCTTCTTCTTGAAGACCCACTTGCACCCTATGGGCCGCGCCCCATCAGGTGGTTCCACCAAAGTCCATACTTTGTTGGTATACATGGATTCCATCTCGGATCTCATGGCCTCAAGCCACTTCTGCGAGTCTGGGCCATTCATGGCCTCCTCATAGGTAGTAGGCTCATCATCTATGAGCATTGTGTCACCGGAATCAGTTACGATAAGTCCGTACCTCTCGGGTTCCTGGCGCACTCTACTAGATCTACGAAGCTCTTGTGTTACCTGAACAGGTGGATCCACAACTGCTTGTGATTCCTGTTCATGTTCCATAATCGGTTCAGTGATTTGTGATTCTTGAACTTCTTCAAGTTCTACATTCCTCCCACTTGCTTCTTTAGAGACAAACTCTCTTTCTAGAAACACGCCGGTCCGAGCAACAAACACTTTGTTCTCGGTTGGATTGTAGAAGTAGTATCCCTTAGTATCCTTAGGGTACCCCACAAATTTACACTTATCCGATTTAGGCCCTAGCTTGTCTGATTGTAAACGTTTTACATAGACATCGCAGCCCCAAATCCTCATGAACGACAATGTGGGACGCCTCCCACTCCACATCTCATATGGTGTCTTCATGACTGATTTAGATGGAACACGGTTAATGGTAAAAGCTGCACTTAATAGAGCGTAGCCCCAAAATGATAATGGAAGATCGGTTTGACACATCATAGACCGAACCATATCCAATAGGGTTCGATTCCTCCTCTCAGACACGCCATTCCATTGTGGCGTTCCGGGTGGAGTGAGTTGGGACACGATCCCACACTCTCTAAGATAGTCGTCAAACTCTTGGCTTAAGTATTCTCCTCCACGATCCGATCGTAGAGCCTTGATACTTTTGCCAAGTTGCTTCTCTACTTCATTCTTGAATTCTTTGAACACTTCAAAGGATTCGGATTTTGCCCTCATAAGGTACACAAATCCATATCTACTGTAATCATCAGTAAATGTAATGAAGTAGACATAACCACCCCTGGCAGGCGTGGCAAATGGCCCACACACATCGGTATGTATGAGCGCCAATTGCTCACTAGTCCTCTCACCTTTCTTATTGAAAGGGGACTTTGTCATTTTTCCCAATAAACAAGCCTCACATGTCTCATATGATTCAAAATCAAATGAGTCTAGCAATCCATCCTTATGGAGTCTAGATACACGTTTCTCATTTATGTGGCCTAAACGACAGTGCCATAAATAAGCAGGATTTAAATCATTTATTTTAATCCGCTTGGTATTAATGTTGTAGATAGGATTACTTAGATCAAGGACATAAAGTCCATTAAATAATTGCGCACTAAAATAGTGAATATTATTCAAATAAAAGGAACAACAATTGTTCTTTATTGAAATAATAAAACCTTCCTTGTCCAAACAAGAAATAGAAATAATGTTTCTGCTCATAGCAGGCACAAAATAGCAATTATTTAATTCTAAAACTAATCCTGAAGGCAGAGATAGCTCGCAAACGCCTATGGCCAACGCAGCAACCTTTGCTCCATTCCCAACGCGCAGATCTACCTCCCCTTTAGCCAATCTTTTACTTCTCTTTAGATCCTGCATATTTCGACAAATATGAGATCCACATCCAGTATCTAATACCCATGATGTAGAGACAGTTAAATTGACATCTACAACAAAAATACCTGGTGGTGGTGGAATCACTATTCCAAGCCTCTTGTCCTCCAGATATTTTGGGCAGTTCCTCCTCCAGTGTCCAGGTTGACTACAGTAGTGACATTCACCCTTAGTCACGACCTTGGCAATGGCACCAACAGGCTTAAGGGCTTGTTCCTTGGACTTAGCAACTGACTTGCCTTTGCCCTTGGAGGAAGAGGCAAACTTTTTACCCTTTCCTTTATGCACCATCATAATGGCCTTGCCCTTACCCTTGTTGATGCTCTGTTCAGCCGTCCTCAACATGTTGAGCAAATCTGGCAGTGGTTTAACGATCTCGTTCATGTTATAGTTCATAATGAACTGTCCATAACTCTCGGGCAACGATTGCAACACGAGATCGGTTGCCAACTCTTGGCCGACCGGGAACCCAAGCCGGGCGAGATTCTCCAAGTACCCGATCATTCGGAGTACGTGGGGTCCCACCGGGTTCCCTTCTGCTAGATGACATTTGAACAGTGCCTTTGAGACCTCATACCTCTCTACCCTTGCCTGCTCTTGGAAGAGCTGCTTTAGATGTTCGATCATATCGACAGCATTCATGTTCTCATGTTGCTTCTGAAGCTCAGAGGTCATGGTGCAAAGCATTAGGCAGGCCGCATCATTAGCGTCATCAACACGCTTTTGATACGCCTTTAAGGCAGCAGGTGTCTGATTCTCTGGACCTTCTGGAACTTGCTCCTCTATTGCGTACAGCTTCTTTTCTTGCTTGAGAACAATTCTCAAGTTTCTGTACCAATCGAGAAAGTTGGTTCCTGAGAGCTTGTCCTTCTCAAGGAGAGATCGTAGGGAATGTTGTGAACTCGATGAGTTGTTTGCCATTTGGAATTCTACAAAAGGAAAATACGCAAGTTTTAGTATTTGTGAATTTTTGACTATATTTAATAATGGCTAGTTTATTAAATATAGCTCCCACTATTTTTCTACGGATTAATAACCCTCAAGATATTAATGCGGAAAATATCCTTATATTTTCTAGTGGGCCAAGATCCATCTTTTTCATCTCCTTATGAGCTTGCTTTGGCAAGTCACCCATAATTCGACTACTTCTTAGGTAGGAACGATTCCAATTGCATCCCATATGCAACTCTTGGTTCAATCGGGCAAATAACTCCTTATTTATCCATCCATATGGATAATCCCAATTGATTGCCTCTAGGTTTCTTAATCAAATTAATAGCCTAGTTGTGTTCAACCTCTTATCTAAACAATTGCACATTGTTACGTGCCATCGCATTCCATCATTATGAACCAAGTCGCCATGCTTTGGCACGCACGAACTTGATAAATAATGATGATAATGAGTGTTTAAATAACGAGAAGGCAAGAACACAATATTTTAAAATTTGAGGGATTTTTCAATTTTTTAATTATTTTGTTGATCGATATCAACTAATCTATCTATTTGAGTTTGGGCACAACTCCAAATAATAGATCCGGGTTGTCTAATTATCTTATTATCCTAATTGCATGCATCATCCATACACCAACCACACAAATAATAAGACAATAAATAAACAACCACAAAACAGAAATTAAACGTGATGTGGATATGGCCTTTTCTAGACTAAGATAATTCCAAGCCAATGGAATTATCTATGAACCCTAAACAAACACATCTCCATGCGTCTTGATCTTTTGGTCCATCCTTCATAGTCATGTGGTGTGCTCCATGCTCCATGCTCCATCTTTTGCGGCTCCTTTGGCTTTGGGCTTCTTTTCTCCAATCTTGGCTAACAATCTACTTTATCTAGCACTAGCTAACATCTATACTAAATAAAATAAATCTCACAAGTTGAGGAAAAAAATGGCACGCAGGCCATAAAACCCTAATTAATTATTACAATTAATTGATCAGCTCGCAGGCCGTAAAACCAAACCACAAAATTAAACATCCACATCAAACCACATCCTAAGGCCATATCCAATCACCATGCGATTTGCACATAAACAGTTAAAATCCAATTTTAACGCGCTTGGTCAATTTTAATTGATTTTAGGATTTCTAGGGTTAAAACGGTCCATGGGCCCAACAATCAAATTGCCCGGGCCCAAATAAGTGAACCATAAAGCCCTAGGGCCGGCCCGGCCCAAAACCCGCAAGCTAGGCCCGCGGGTTAGGGCCGCCCGGCCCCATAGGGCGCCAAGCTTGGGCGGCAAGCAAGGGGGCGGTCCCCTAGGGGGCCGAACCTCCTTGTGGAGGTTGTTTCCAAAACAACCTCCTTGCTTGGAGCCCAAGTTTGGTTGTTTCCTTGTTGTGGGAGAACTCCTTCTTCCCCAAGGATGCCCAAACCCTAGATCTAAGATCCTAAAATTTCTCAAACTCACCAATTCATGCATCCAATGCAATAATTGGGTCTTGTTATGATTAATTCTTTGACAAATTGCATCCAATGCTTGATTTGTCTTGTTTTACGCGATAAACAACAAATTAAGGTGTAAAACAACAAGAATGTAACACATAAACTACGTTTATGCTCTATGACCTGTGGCTCTGATACCACTGTTGGGTTTTGATTCATGGATCGCGCAAACGGAAGCATAATCAAACAAACAACCATGCAAAACCCTCCAAGGATCACAAGTCTAGATGCATAACGATAGTGAAGGTAAGAAATCATAAACACACCTTTGGGTTCTCCTTGATGACTTCAAACGCGAATAGTGTCACGTTCTCTATAGTTGATCCACGCCTAGAGTTGTTCCTAGATCTCCAATAACCTTGGTGCTAGCCCGGATTGAAAGGAGGGTGAAGGAATCACGCAAAACAAAGCACCAAAAGGGGCTCGGCCCTTTGTGGCGTCGGGGACAAGGGGCGGCGGCAATAGGGGGCGGCGTCCCTCTTTGCTTGCTCTCTCTCTCCTTTGTTCTCTCCTACTCTTGTTATGTTCTCTCTAGAGCATAAAAGTGTGTAGGGAAGGAAGGAGGAGGGTCCTTTATATAGTCCAACAACTCCTTGTTAACTACCTAAAGGACTTATTCTAGTCCTACTAGAATTCAATTTAGTCCCTTCCTTGCAAATTAGTCCCTACTAAGTTTGCAAGGGTTTGCAAAGTGATCCTTCTAATTAATTAATCCAATTAATTAATTCCACAATCTAGTACAACTCTATATAGCGTGTGACCCCATAGGTTCTATCTAGTTGGTAGCAACTCTTTGCTAATATGGAGCGGTTTCTAGCAAAACATCCATTCTAGCCAACTAATAGAATAGTCATCTAGACAACCTTGTACAAGTAATTGTCTCATCCCTTTGCCTCCATATCCGGATTGGACACGAGACATACAAGTCACACTCGTATATCCAATCCCTAGTTTCTCGATCCATGGAATAGCCTTATTCGTGCAAATAACATCAATATCCCATATATTGATTTATTTGAGTCTGGCCAGACATTCTATAAGCACTATCCTCGAGTGGCCTTGGATATTTGCTCCCGTTATGTGGGAGGGGCAAATCCTCTCTACGTCCACTACGATCTCTAAGCTTGCTTCTCATTGTATCCAGTACACGCCTTTATAACTACCCAGTTACGGTGTAGCGTTTAACGCTACCAAGATCACAATGATCCACAACTAGAATATCTAGTGACTTCAAGTCTAAGGATGACAATACCATTGTACCCGAGAAGCGCTTGTGACTCAGCATAACGTGTATGTAGCCTTCTCGGTAATGGGTCAATCCAGTGCAACATTCCGTAATGCACACCTATGTGTTGGATCGTGATATCTCCATATCAATCCAACCCCATACTAGTTTATAGATGATTGTCCCATTTAATCATTATACTTGACTAGGGATATTTAAGATAAACAACGCAATTGTAAACCTAAGGACTTCATTATATTAAATATCCAATAAATAATAAATGAATTTCTAGCCAATTACAAATTCATACTAAACTAGATTGCCTCTAGGGCATCTATTCCAACACACTCTTCCTGCAAAGAAGTCTAGAAGAGATAAGGGAGATGAAGGCTCAAGCATTGATCCACAGCAGGAGACACAGACACAGGGTGGTGATCAACCTAGGTCAGAGAAGAAGAAAGGGGGAGAAAATAAAAATTCTTGTGAAGAGGAAAAGGGGAAATCTTCTCAAGAAAGCAAGAAGAAACCATCTGAAGGAGAACAAGAAAAGACCAAACCATCAGAGAAGAAAACTAGGGTTAAGCAGGTTGCTGCTGCAACCAAGAAAGGTTATCAAGGTAAGAATGTACTTCCTACAGACTGGTTTGTTAGTTCTGAGGTTAGAACTGTATGGATGCAAGGTTATGCTTCATCTAAGGTAGCTTTCTGTAGTATGGTTTCTGAAGATTTGTTGGATAAATTGGATATAAACTGCATGAGAAAGTTAAGAGAAACTGCAGTTTGGAAGGTGTTAAATCCTAGTTCAAAGGCCTATCCTAGGTTAACTAGGTTGTTTTATCTGAATTTGGTTTCTGAAGGTGATGATAAAATGGTGTTAACTTCAAAAGTGGCTGGAGTAGATTTGAGGTTAGACCATAGGACTTTTGCCGAAGTCTTGGGCATTCCTAGGAAGTATAATGTTGGAGATTACCCTGATAGGAAGGAGTTGGATAAGCAAAGGAGATGTTTTTTATTGAAGGTGTACCCTCTGGTCCAAAGCAGTTGACACACTCTGTGCTCAACTGTGAAGCCAAAATCTTGTTTACAATTCTGATGAGAAGTGTAGTTCCTAGGGAGAACCCAAGGGAGTTAGTGACTGATAAGGTTCTTATTTTGATGTATATGATATCTCAAGGGTTTGAGATAGACTTGCCAATAGTTGTTATGGAGCATATGATTTATTGTGCAACCAGGACTAGAAACCATCCTCTTCCATATGCCAACCTGTTACCTCTTTTCTTTGAATACTTTGATGTACCTGTAAAAGGAGAGGAAAAGATTACTGGAGGTTTTGGGTTGATTGATGAGACTGCACTTTAGAGGATTGGGGTAGTTCAGACTGGGAAAGGACATTGGAAGTTTTATTCAGATTTGTCAAAGGAGGAACTTGCAGAGAAGGAGTTTGTGAAGCCTAAGGGGACTACATCAGGGAAAGGACAAGCCAATGAGTATTACTCTTTGTTGGTTGAGAAGCTAGAAGATCAGCAGGTTGAGATTGAAGATCTCAGACAAAGGTTATTTGACCTGTCAGCTGAATTCAACCAGTTCAAGGGCTTGATGAATGTTATGAATGGAAAGCTGGATGTTGTCATCAAGGGTTTGAATTTGGAGAAGATACCTTCTGCTATTAGTCATGACACCAGTGTGGATTCAGATAAAAGGCTGGGAGATTTTCTGAAGAAGAAAAAGAAGCCAATTCCAGTGGTGCTTACTTCAAAAGATTTGTATGAACAAACAGATGAAGAAGTTGCTGGTGAAGACACAGGTGTTGATGCAACTACAGAGGGGGATTCAGTACAGGCTAAGAAGAAAGTGGATGAGATAATTCAAGAGGTTGTTGCAGAAGTGGAAGCTGAACAAGAAGGTAATCAGTCTGCCGAAGATGCTGCAAGATAAGAAGAATTTGGAAAAGGCTCGGAGAAAGGCCATACATCAAAGAAGAAGTGAAGATCAGAGAATGCCAAAGCCTTGACCTTCTATTTCTTTCACTAATTCTTTTCTGTTCTCAAGTCCTTGACTTTTTAGCAATAATTTTGTTTAAGTTTTTTTAAGACTCTGAGTAATGATCCAACATTTCTTCATCCTTATTTGATGAAAGTCAAAAAGGGGGAGAAATTATGTGTTTTTGTGTTTGCAGTATCTGAATAATAATAATACTTAGTTGTTTTAGTTTAATTAGTTGTGTTATTATATTACTGTGATTTTATGTAAATCTGTGGTTATATGTAAAATCTGTGATATACTGGTTATCTATCTGGTATTATTGTCTATTGTATTGATAACGCCCAATTAGGGGTTATCTTTTAGCCTGATTTCACGAGTATTTGTGCCGGAATTAGCGGTTTTTGCCTGAAAATGCCTTAGAATGCACCGGGAATCTAGAACGAGACGTTTATTTGTACTTGCTGGATTTCTGCTTATTTCCGCTTATTTCTTGCTATATTTGGATATGATCGCGGGTTTTTGTTCGTGTTGTCTTTTCAGGAACAGGTTCGGGAGGTGCATCGGGAAGCGTGCCGAGACCAAGCCGGGCCCGTCTCGGGAAACGTGCACAAGATCAGGACACGACGGAAACACGGAAAAGCAGAAGTACACCGAAGAGGCAAGCCGGGAGCATCAGGAAGAAGAGTGGGACCCAGGGGACCAGTCCTGGCCCACCAGAGGACCAAGTGGGCCCCACCTAGCCCACGGCCTGCGTATATACGCAGGCCCTGCGTATATACGCAGCACCTGCGTATATACGCAGGCAGTGGGGTGGTGGGGGGATCTTGGTTGGGCCCTGGTTGCGTATATACGCAGCCCCTGCGTATATACGCAGCCAGTTTTGACTTTTGGTCAAAGACGGTGGACCGATGGCATATTCCGTAATTTCGAGTACAAGCGTTTTCAGGAAACAGCACTATTTAAAGACTCGTCCAGACTCGTTTTGAGGGATCACGGAGACACAGCACAATTCACAGCACAACCGAAGGACAAGTCGGAGCATTCACGGAGAGCACGAAAGCGCGATTCGAGATTCGAAGACTTAGTTTGATTTCGTTCTCTCTCTTTATATTCAGAAACTGCGTTTTGTATTATGTCTAGTCGTAGCTAAACTTTTCACCTAGGTTCTCGGTGAACCTAGGGTTTCGTACTCAGATTTTATGATTACTACGTTTATGGATTCATGATGATTGTCTTAATTCAGCAAGTTGTATCTGTTATTCTGGTTTGATTATTATCGTATATGCATGATAGGATTGATCACCCAGGATTGCTATAGACCCGAGCTTGTAGGTGAAAACGTCAAGTTAGGGTTAGGAAGAAAAACCGGGATTTAGTACCTTACCCTGATAGACCGACCAGAGAAAGGGAGATAGGGCTAGCATAGAAAAACGTGAGACCAACTGTTAGAGAATTTGACCCGGGCCATTCGGACAGGTTAGAAACCCTAACAGGATTAGACCGAGACTGCAGACTTAGGCAGCTTAACAAGAATCCGAAAGTCTGCAGGATCGGGATTACGTGTGGAAGCTGAAAAGCCACTGCACAACTGGTACGTTGCACAGATTCCGAAACTGCTGAGTGTTTTCATAATCAAACGTAAAACTGAAATCTGTAGAAACCCTAGGGGATCCTGGAGCCTAGTCTTCATCTATTATCGTTACAACCAAATCAGCCTATTTCAGAAAACGTCACAAAAAATATTTACGTTTACGTTTTTAAATTCTGTTTTTAGTTTAGTCATTATAATCTCAACCTACTCCTCCTGGTTACTACTCTTGGAAAACCGAAACTGACAACGTGAGTAAACCCATAATAGTCCTCGTGGGAACGATAATCCGAGTCTAATTGCACCCGATACTACAAGATTCGTACACTTGCGATAGCACGTTAGTTTGCGCATCAAGTTTTTGGCGCCGTTGCCGGGGACTTTTAGGGTCTATTTAGTAGTCAGAATTAGTTTTCTGAGTTTTTATTTATTTTCAGTTTCGTTATTTTTCTTTTTATCTCACTGCGTTTTCGAATCTGCGTTTTCAGGACTGTTTAGTTGATGCCCAGATTGCCTCGCGATTTGGTGACACCACTCGACAACCCGGAAAAGCTGTATACCGAACAGAACCGCAGAAACCGAGAAAACAGGATGGCAACCAACGAGAGAGATCCACCCGAGAACACCGCAGCCGGTGGTCAGGAACGAGAGACACGTACCCCAGCCCAGATGGCTAGGTACATTGAAGAGCTTGTCACAGCGGGACTTGCTGCCCGAAGCAACCAGAGAACATATAACCGATCTGGGAAGGCGTTGGTGGAAAATTTCGAGGTCCCCACCGGGGGGCATGAGCGAGCCATTGTGGTGCCCGAGATCACCGCAGAGCACTTTGACATCAAACCATCCACCATCCAGACGGTACAAACTCTCTGCCCGTTTCATGGCAGGGCCGACGAAGACCCGAACGATTTCATCGGGAAATTCGAAGATTACTGCAACAAGGTCAGATACAAGGGGGTAGAAGCAGAGGCACTCATGTTGATCTTATTTCCGTACTGTCTTTATGAGGTAGCCAAGGACTGGCTCGAATCCCGACCACCCCGATCCATCACCACATGGGAGGAGTGTGTCACAGATTTTCTGGCAAAGTTCTACCCCGCCTCCCGAGTCATACAGTTACAGAGCGAGATCCTGTCATTCAGACAGAAGATGGTGGAGACGGTAGTGGACGCATGGGACAGGCTCATGAGATTGGTCAAACGGTGCCCGAACCACGGTTTCGGAGACGCAAAAATTCTGCAGGTTTTCTACCATGCCCTAGACAGGGAGAACGCCGACAGAATTGACAGAGAGGCCGGGGGTAACTTCTTGTATCACATGGACAAAGAAGGTGCGTATGACCTGATGAAGCAGTTGGCCAAGCAGGACACCCGACTGTTTGACGACCGCAGGATGGCGGCCAGAGCCGAACCTGCAGAAGATGACCGGATAGACAATCTGGCCAAGATCGTTCACGACTTGGTCAAGAAAGTCTACTCGGATAAGAAGACTGTTGCAGCAGCCGAGGAACCGGATCTGGACACAGCCATTGAGGAGCTAAGGACTGAAGATACCAACTACGTACAGCAACAGTGGGACCCGAGCCGGTACCGACCGGGTACGAGAGACCATCCCGGGTTTCGGTACGGAAACCCGAACGCAGCAGTTTATGCACCGGGATTCCAGCACAGGCCACCAGCCCAGCAGGCTGCCCCGGCCCAGCAGGCTCAGTCAGTCCCGTCAGCACAGCAGTACGACGCTCAGATGAAAGAAATCAAGTCCATGTTCCAGACAATGGAGTCCCGGTTCAAGCACATGGATACTTTGACGGCAGATACGCAGACAACCAAAACGTCACTGCGCGCTTTGGAAGTGCAGGTGGGGCAGTTAGCACAGCAGCTAACAGAGAGACAGCCAGGAAACCTACCCTCGAACACAGTAAATAATCCACGGGCTCAGATCAATGCTATCTCCACTCGGAGTGGATTAGCGCTGCAGGATCCACCGTATCCCAGCCACGCGCGTGCAGAAAATTCGAAAGAAGTGGAACGCAACTTGTCAGGCCAGGATAACAGCACAGTCGATCGCCCCCAGCCAAAGGGCTCGGTTGAGCAGGATGCAGTGCAGAACGAGACAGGTGCAGGAACTGTACCCGTCTCCAAGGAGGTCCCATACCCCTTGCGAACACGAAAGAGGGATGACAGCAAGGACTACGCCAGGTTTCTCGAGATGTTCAAGCAGATGCAGATTAACATACCTTTTGCTGAGGCTTTGGCTAAGATGCCCACTTACGCCAAATTCCTCAAGGACATCTTGTATGGGAGGAGGCGAATGAGCGATTTTGAGACCATAAACCTGACGGCAGAAGTGAGCAATTGTGTGAAGAATGGGCTACCGAGGAAGAGAAAGGATCCTGGCAGTTTCGTGATACCGGTCACCCTAGGTAACGCTTACACAGGAAAGGCTCTGTGTGACCTAGGGGCCAGCATCAACCTGATGCCATTAACGATTTTCAAGAGTTTGAAAGTCGGTGAACCCCGACCCACCAGAATCATGCTGCAGATGGCAGACAGGTCCGTAAAACAGGCCTACGGGGTTATCGAGGACATTCTGGTCAAGGTCGGCGAGCTTATTTTTCCGGCAGATTTCGTCATCCTGGACATGGAGGCAGGGGAGGTACCGCTCATACTTGGCAGGCCGTTTTTGGCCACAGGCGAAGCTATGATAAACTGTAAGAGCGGGGAGCTGACCATGCAGATTAACGAGGAAAAAGTGAAATTCAACGTTTTCAAAAATCTGCAACTGCCAAACTACTACGACCACGAGGACATCTTTGCTATCGATGTGGTGGACGAAGGCTGGGAAAACGAGGAGATGGACCAATTGTGGGAAGAGATTGACAGCATGTACGGGGAAGAAAAGGAAAAGACTCGGTGCGAGCACGCCATGAGAGCCGAGGACTGGACCACTTTGCACCGGGACGAAGACGGCGGGCAAAAGATGATTCTGGTCCCGTCACTCAAGGAGCCACCCGCACTGGAGCTGAAACCGCTCCCGAGCCATCTCAGGTATGCGTACATTGGTGAAAATAGTACTCTGCCCGTAATTGTTTCGTCTCGTTTATCTCAGGAACAGGAGCAGAAACTGCTGGAAGTATTGCGAGAGCATAAGGAAGCAATCGCCTGGACGATTGCAGATATCAAGGGGATCAGCCCCTCCTACTGCATGCACAAGATCCGAATTGAAGAAGGCAAGAAACCGGTGATTCAGCCCCAGCGGAGACTGAACCCGAACATGAAGGACGTTGTGCGAAAAGAGGTCATGAAGTGGCTGGAAGCGGGAATCATCTACCCCATATCGGACAGCACGTGGATCAGCCCGGTCCAGTGCGTGCCCAAAAAGGGGGGTATTACGGTGGTGCAGAATAAAGATCAGGAGCAGATTGCACAGCGCACCGTAACGGGGTGGCGGATCTGCATGGACTATCGGAGACTAAACGACGCAACGCTGAAGGACCACTTCCCGCTGCCATTCATGGACCAGATGCTGGACCGGCTCGCCCATCATGCCTACTACTGTTTCCTGGACGGGTATTCCGGGTACAACCAGATTTGCATAGCCCCGGAGGATCAGGAAAAGACGACGTTTACCTGCCCATACGGTACATTCGCGTTTCGGCGCATGCCGTTCGGGTTGTGTAATGCTCCTGCCACGTTTCAGAGATGTATGATGGCGATTTTTTCCGACATGATCGAGAAAAATCTGGAGGTATTCATGGACGACTTTTCACTCTTCGGGGACAGTTTCGACGACTGCCTGTTCCATTTGGGCCAGGTTCTGATCCGATGCAAGAAGGCAAATTTGGTGCTCAATTGGGAAAAGTGTCACTTTATGGTCACCGAGGGGATCGTGCTGGGTCACATAATTTCCAGCAAGGGACTCGAGGTGGACAGGGCTAAGATCGAGGTGATAAAACAGCTTCCGTACCCGACGAACGTAAAGGCGATCAAAAGTTTTCTGGGGCATGCAGGATTTTACCGAAGATTCATCAAGGACTTTTCCAAGATCACAAAGCCACTTTGCGCGTTACTCGGAAAAGACGTACCCTTTGATTTCGATGCAGCATGTCGGCAAGCTTTTGACCACTTGAAAGAGAAGCTGACCACAGCCCCGGTTATAACCACGCCAGATTGGTCACTCCCGTTTGAGCTGATGTGTGACGCCAGCGATTATGCTGTCGGGGCAGTTTTGGGACAACGAAAAGATAAGGTATGCCACGTCATTTATTATGCGAGCCGGGTACTCAACGATGCCCAGCTCAACTATGGCACGACAGAAAAGGAACTGCTGGCTGTGGTGTATGCACTGGACAAATTCAGGCCCTATTTGGTCGGGTCAAAAGTTATCGTTTTTACCGACCATAGTGCTCTGAAATACCTGCTGGACAAGAAGGACGCAAAACCGAGACTGTTGAGGTGGGTACTACTGATGCAGGAATTCGATGTG
This sequence comes from Linanthus parryae, assembly GCA_023055425.1. NCBI lineage: Eukaryota > Viridiplantae > Streptophyta > Magnoliopsida > Ericales > Polemoniaceae > Linanthus > Linanthus parryae. The sequence goes on from JALGPY010000001.1 coordinate 135,063,705, forward strand.
GAAATTCGGGACAAGAAGGGAGTTGAGAATGTGGTAGCGGATCACCTATCCAGACTTGAGAACGTGAAGGTGGACCCGGTGCCGATCAAGGAAAACTTCCCGGACGAGCACATCATGGCAGTCAAGATCGGGAGACCATGGTACTATGCCATAGCCAACTATTTGGTAACTGGCACGCTTCCCGAGGATCTCACCCCGTCGCAGCGGAAAAAGTTCATTGCCGAAAGTCGACAGTATTTCTGGGACGACCCGTACTTGTTCAAACAGGGGGCCGACAACATCCTGAGAAGGTGTATCCCGACCCACGAGGCCTGGAACGTGATCCGACACTGCCACTCATCACAGTGTGGGGGTCATTTTGGGGGAACGCGAACAGCGCATAAAATACTGCAGTCCGGGTTTTTCTGGCCGACAATCTTCAAGGACTGTCACGACTATGTGCAGGGATGCGACAGGTGCCAGAGGACAGGAAACACGTCACACCGGGACGAGATGCCGATGACCGTGTGGCAGGAAGTAGAACCATTCGATGTCTGGGGGATTGACTTCATGGGTCCGTTCCCGTCTTCGATGGGGAATCTTTACATTCTGCTGGCAGTAGATTATGTGACAAAGTGGATCGAAGCAATCGCGTGTCAGAAAAACGATGCAGCTACCGTTGAGCGTTTTCTGAAACGCAACGTTTTCACTCGTTTCGGGACTCCCAGGGCAATGATCAGCGACGAGGGTTCTCACTTCATCAATCGAGTTTTTGCAAAAGTTCTGAAACAGTACGGCGTGTCAGTTCATAAATTCTCGTTACCCTACCATCCGCAGACGAACGGGCAAGCCGAGGTGTCGAATCGAGAGATCAAGAGCATACTCGAGAAAACAGTGAATCTCGGCCGAAAGGATTGGTCAGTCAGACTAGACGATGTGCTTTGGGCCTACAGGACAGCTTTCAAAACACCGCTGGGAATGTCACCGTACCAGCTCGTTTTTGGGAAGGCGTGCCACTTACCGGTGGAACTGGAGCACAAGGCGTATTGGGCCATCAAACTGCTGAACTTGGACCAGAACCTAGCAGGGGATAAGAGGAAGATGGCACTGCTGGAATTAGAGGAATTCCGCAGAACGGCTTTCGAGAGCGCCAAAATTTACAAAGAGAAGACAAAGAAGTGGCATGATCACCGTATCACGCCAAAGCAGTTTAACGAAGGCGACAAAGTGCTTCTCTACAATACCCGGATGCGGTTCTTTCCGGGGAAGCTGAGGTCTCGTTGGTCGGGACCGTTCATCATCAAACAGATTTTTGCCTGGGGGGCATTCGAGCTGGAAAATCCAAAAGACAACTCCAGTTTCAGGGTGAACGGGAACCGGATCAAGCCGTATCTCGAGACCGCCGAAGTCGTCAAAATAGACCCGGTCTATTTTAATGACCCGTAAGAGGTAACAAGGTCGGGCCGTCGACCGTAAATCACAAGGCGCTGTTTGGGAGGCAACCCAAAATTTATCGTTTATTTATTTAGTTTTATTAGTTATTACGTTAGTATGTCAGTTCTGAATTTTCGAGAGAGGCGAGATGAGCGGGTTTTTAACGTTGAATTTGAAAGTGTGCAGAAACAGAATCATCCAAAACAGCTAAGATCAGGAAAGCAGGGGGAGAGAGAAATTTTGAAAAAAAAAAAAAAAAAAAAAAAAAATTATAAAATTTCCATTTTTGCCCTCGAGTTGCGTATATACGCAGCCCCTGCGTATATACGCAACCCGTGGGGCAAAAAGGGAAATTTTTTTTGGTTTTTTGGTTGTTTTCTGGTTGGGTATATACGCAGTACTGCGTATATACGTAAACAGGAAGAAAAAGAAAAAAAAAAATTTCGAAATTTTTTCAAAACCCCAGGGGTATTTTGGTCTTTTTGACCTTTTTAGGGTTTAAATGAGAGAGGGGGCCGGCCACACCATTGTTGGCACCTCTCTTTCTCTCTCTACCTCCATTTGCTCTCACTTGAAGGACAAAGATTTTGACTCGGACCTCCAAATCAAAATCCGGGCACATTTCTGGAATCCCCTCGTCGCAAGGAGCAAGATTCATCCATCAAAATCCAGAAACAAGTGAAAATCGAGAGAGCAAGCTCCATCAAAAAGTGAGGTGTTCTTGAAGAAAAGTGCAGATTCGGAGGTGTTAGAGCAAGAACTCGCAAAAACCGTAGAAGGGAACGTGAACGAGGAGATCGAGGGCTTCGATTTGGTGGGCTCGGAATTCAATTCCGGGCAGTTGACTTTTCCGGCGACTTTTCCGGCGACCACCGGCGGTTTTCCGGCAACTTTCCGGGCAGAATCTCCGGTCTTCACCCCTGTTTAGGGAAGGTCGAAAATCTCATCCCTCGCTTTATTTTCCGTTTTGGCACGGCCCGTAGCCGGGCCCGTTTTTTTTCGTTAATTTTGCATTTGGAGCGGCACTTGCCGTGTGGACCTCTGGTAGATCTTAGGTGGACTACCTATTGCGACACACTATTTTTGTGCACGTTTCACTTTTTTGCTCTATTTCCCGAGTCGGCACGTTTTTCGAGATTTTAGGCTGTTATGGAGTTTCATGTGCCCCTCTTAGACCATAACCGAGATGACATCCCTACGGACTATGAGGCGGAAGAGCTTACCCCTTTGCTATTTGACAGTTTTAGGTTCGTCAGCCATCATGCCCAATATTACTTTATGACCGGGACCAAAATGAGTCATAGCATTCCCGTAGACTACAAGTTTGAGGTCGACCATACTTACATGCCGCCAGAGATGGCCGCTTATGCGAGTCGACCGGACATTTTTGGGACGTCTCTAGCGGGGTTTCCGGACTTGTCCGATACTGACTTGGTGCATGAGTTCTACGCGAACCTCATGTGCAGGGGGGAGGGGGAAGCCAATGGGGATGTCCGTTGGGTCTATATGAGGCGTACGTTTATATTGCTCACGGCGGATACCATCCGCCAAGCGTATCAGATTCCGATGCGCCACATCTCGTGCGCATATGCCGAGTGTGCAGATTACCCGTCGAACGATGCTGAGCTTTTGCGGGTTGTGACTGGGGGGCACCCGGGTGCCCATTTCGAGAGAGAAGGGCCAGGCGAGATCGGCAAGAAATTGCATTCTCGTTTTGTTACCGGCCCGCCACGGTGGTGGGCCGAGTGGGTAGTGAACAGGGTTGTAGGTATTAAACACTTCACCTACCTTGACTTCGAGTACGTACTCTTAGTCTATTGCCTTGTGCTGGGACGAGATGTGGACATTCCTCGTCGGATTTGGGTGTATATGATGGAGCGGAACTGCACCGGTAGCAAGAAGGGATTGGGGTACGCCAACCTCATTGCCAAACTTGCGCGGGAGTACGAGGTTCCGATGGATGATTTACGGGGTGACTTAGCGCCTCCTTTGCTACGGCCTTATAGGAAGCTTATTACTCGTCACCCGGGCCCGCCTCCGCCAGTTGTTGACCTCGATGAGGATGAAGACTTTATGGAGGAGGACCCGGCACCTGCCCCTGCCCCTGCCCCTAGGAGGCGTTCGACTCAGGAGCGACCAGTCAGTCGCCAGGCACCGGCCGGACTCCGGCGATGCCGTACTTCTCGAGAGAGCGAGCGCCCCGAGTCGAGTAGGCAGGGGACTGAGAGGAATGCCTAGCCTCATCCTGCCCATCAGAGAGAGAACCCGGCCCCACGGACCAACCCGGCCCCACGAGCTAGACCGGCCCCGCCCCGTAGACTGCCCAGAGTGGATGAGAGATTTGAGGGCTGTCGGGGTGGACGCAAGTCCATTGGAGAGAAGGTGTTAGAGGGAGTGGGCAAGATCTGGAGAGCGGTGACGCATGTCCGCCGGACTCAGCGGAAGGTCACCAAGGACACCCAGGCTGCCCTAGCGAGTATTCGAGAGGAGCAGCGGGATGCGGCTCGGCACGCAGGCCGAGACCCGCCACTCCCGCTGTATTTTCCGCCCACCTACTCCAGTAGCTTTACCGAGGGATGGTCGGATGACGGGGACTCTAGCGAGTACACGTCTGCTCCGCCACCCCCGACTCAGCCACCACCACCACCACCGACTCAGCCATCACCGCCACCTGCCAGACAGGAGAGACGGCAGCCTGGGACACGATCCCGGCAGCCTACGGGCCGTCAGGCCGGGACCCGTACCCGACAGACTGGGACCCGTACCCAGCAGACTGGGGCCCGTTCTCACCAGCAGTCCAGTGGCAGGACGACTTTGCGGTCCCAGCCACCTAGCAGTTGGACTGGGTCCGAGTCGCAGTCCTCGGATTACCGGCCCCGTACACGGGCACACCAGCCGGTATTTAGGACTGATTCAGAGAGCAGCTCACCGGGTAGCATATCCGGTACGTCCGAGACCGGGTCAGACCCGACATTTTTTCCGGACGAGTGAGTGCCATGAGGGCATGCCACCTCTTAGTGGGGGGGGGGGGTGGTAGTCGTGTCTGCATTAACCTGGTCTGCACGTTTTTTCGTATTTATTTTTATTTTTATTTTTATTTTTGAGTCAGCATATTTTCTTTATTTGAGTCAACCCACCATAATCATTCTGGCCATGCATTGTATATAATTAATTAAAAAAAAAATGAAAAAAATTGAAAAAATTAAAATTTTTTTATACTGCTGGTTGGGTATATACGCAGGACCTGCGTATATACGCAAACAGCAAGTATAAATTATTTTTCAAAAAAAAAAGAGTTTAAAATCAGAAAATTTTGAGAAAGGGCAATCGAGATAACGAAAACAGTGAAGAAATTGAGTTTGAATCCTTTGAAAGAGAAGAAAACTTGCACCGAGGTATAGTAGATAGGTGAGAGCCAGTGACCTTTGGAATCCGCAAGTAATTATCAACTGAGCGAAAAATCCGACTAGTTGCTACACCGCCGTCACATAGGTAGTCGACAACCCGCCCACGGGCGCCGTCACGGTCATCGCATTTTTCGGTGGAGTGACTGGCTATCAAGGGACCTCACGTCCTGTTTCTTACCCCTAGGTCCAACTAGTCAACCCGTTTGAAGCCATTTACCCTCTTTCTTCGTAGCCACTTTAGCCTAGGCAGCCTTCTTTGAGACCTCATCAGTCGATAGCCGGCTATTCTACGTGTTATGACGGAGGGAGTGAGTTGGGGACAGGTTTTAGATAGGGGAGCTTCATGAGTTATCAGTTTTGGACAGTTTCGGTTTTGACACGTTTTTCGAGGGAAGGACAGGGTGAGTGAGAGGCGACAATGCATTAATTTGCGGAGGTGGATCACTTCACTACATAGTGACCACAGGAGGAGTTAGTCGCGTGCGAGCATCTTTCGCACAAACCGGGGTTCCGGGGGGTTGTAGGGTGAATTGGTGGTTGTGCCGTTTTTCTACATCTTTGGTGATGAGGAGGTTCGGTGGGACTGCACAGTATCATCTCGACTACAGGATCAGCGCTTCAGGATTAGTGCGGGGGTACTTCACATGAGGACATTTTACGTACCCCACGACAGAGATTTATTTTCACTCACTCAGCTTTAGTCAGTTTAGAATTGTTGATATTCATGTGCGTATGTATATATAGTTGTGTTAAAAAAAAAAAAAAAAAAAAAAAAAAAAAAAAGAAAAAGAAAAATTATTATGATCTAGTTTTAGTTTGTTTTGTGTTTTGTTGTTTAAATAAAAAGCTGAGTGAGTGGCACAATTTTCGAGACGTTTTGCACCGCTTCACATTTGTGGCCGCGAGCACGGAGAAGACACACCGGGGGACAGGAGAATTGGGAAGCAGGAACTTAGGTGTTTCGGGCAGTTTTTCGGGATCTCGGTGAGGGGTGTGAGTTTGGTAAATTGTGAGAATGTCATAACATGTAGGATTATGCCGTACCTTGATACATATATTTGTCCTACCTGATTAGACATAGATCCTTTCGGAAACAGCTCGGATGGTAAGTTAGCTAGGGATTTGCTCAGTTTGATAACCAAAGTAATAGTACTTCAGTCCAGTGCTTAAATCCACCATATAAATCTGTTCATACTTACCGATCGCTTGCAGGGAAGTAAATTATGAAAAGGATGAGATCACGAGGACACACTGTTTCTGTTTTTAAGGTTGCTCGATCTCGCCAAAAATATTCTTGTCACTAGTCTGTTGTGAGTCGTTTGAGTCTGTGTATATTCTATCTGCGTCAGTTTTCTATCGAGTCGTCCGGTTAAAGGTTCGGGTCGAAAGTGTATGCAACGGTAGGGTATGTGCAGAGTCGGTCACGAGGACAGAACTGCAGGCTAGAGTTAGCAGGATTGCTCGGGACGAGCAATGTTTAGTGCGGGGGTATTTGATAACGCCCAATTAGGGGTTATCTTTTAGCCTGATTTCACGAGTATTTGTGCCGGAATTAGCGGTTTTTGCCTGAAAATGCCTTAGAATGCACCGGGAATCTAGAACGAGATGTTTATTTGTACTTGCTGGATTTCTGCTTATTTCCGCTTATTTCTTGCTATATTTGGATATGATCGCGGGTTTTTGTTCGTGTTGCCTTTTCAGGAACAGGTTCGGGAGGTGCATCGGGAAGCGTGCCGGGACCAAGCCGGGCCCGTCTCGGGAAACGTGCACAAGATCAGGACACGACGGAAACACGGAAAAGCAGAAGTACACCGAAGAGGCAAGCCGGGAGCATCAGGAAGAAGAGTGGGACCCAGGGGACCAGTCCTGGCCCACCAGAGGACCAAGTGGGCCCCACCTAGCCCACGGCCTGCGTATATACGCAGGCCGTGCGTATATACGCAGGCAGTGGGGTGGTGGGGGGATCTTGGTTGGGCCCTGGTTGCGTATATACGCAGCCCCTGCGTATATACGCAGCCAGTTTTGACTTTTGGTCAAAGACGGTGGACCGATGGCATATTCCGTAATTTCGAGTACAAGCGTTTTCAGGAAACAGCACTATTTAAAGACTCGTCCAGACTCGTTTTGAGGGATCACGGAGACACAGCACAATTCACAGCACAACCGAAGGACAAGTCGGAGCATTCACGGAGAGCACGAAAGCGCGATTCGAGATTCGAAGACTTAGTTTGATTTCGTTCTCTCTCTTTATATTCAGAAACTGCGTTTTGTATTATGTCTATTCGTAGCTAAACTTTTCACCTAGGTTCTCGGTGAACCTAGGGTTTCGTACTCAGATTTTATGATTACTACGTTTATGGATTCATGATGATTGTCTTAATTCAGCAAGTTGTATCTGTTATTCTGGTTTGATTATTATCGTATATGCATGATAGGATTGATCACCCAGGATTGCTATAGACCCGAGCTTGTAGGTGAAAACGTCAAGTTAGGGTTAGGAAGAAAAACCGGGATTTAGTACCTTACCCTGATAGACCGACCAGAGAAAGGGAGATAGGGCTAGCATAGAAAAACGTGAGACCAACTGTTAGAGAATTTGACCCGGGCCATTCGGACAGGTTAGAAACCCTAACAGGATTAGACCGAGACTGCAGACTTAGGCAGCTTAACAAGAATCCGAAAGTCTGCAGGATCGGGATTACGTGTGGAAGCTGAAAAGCCACTGCACAACTGGTACGTTGCACAGATACCGAAACTGCTGAGTGTTTTCATAATCAAACGTAAAACTGAAATCTGTAGAAACCCTAGGGGATCCTGGAGCCTAGTCTTCATCTATTATCGTTACAACCAAATCAGCCTATTTCAGAAAACGTCACAAAAAATATTTACGTTTACGTTTTTAAATTCTGTTTTTAGTTTAGTCATTATAATCTCAACCTACTCCTCCTGGTTACTACTCTTGGAAAACCGAAACTGACAACGTGAGTAAACCCATAATAGTCCTCGTGGGAACGATAATCCGAGTCTAATTGCACCCGGTACTACAAGATTCGTACACTTGCGATAGCACGTTAGTTTGCGCATCATGTATCCGCATTTTGTGGTTATCTAATTTTAAATCTGAGTGGCAGGAAAATCTATACAAGACTGTAGGTTTTGTCTTTCATCAAGGGGGAGATTGTTGATTCAAAGACCCTTGAATATGTTTTGGATGGTAATTGTTTTGAGTGATGAAAGATTAAGACAAAGACATAAGCAGCAAAGTATTTCAGTTACTCCAAGGCCTTGAGATACTGACAGAACTTCAAAGCCTTGAGAGTTGTTTTATTCTGCTATATGTTCTAACAGTTCTGTGTTGCAGATTGGAGATCTATTTATACAGATCAAGGATTTACTGCATATACTTATAGTTTACACTATTTACATATCTAACACAATTGCAGATGATCAGAACAGGAAGAATCAAAGTTATCTGGGTTTAACTTTGAATATCTGTGAAGCAGGTTCAGAGCTCCAAGGCCTTGAGATGTGCCTTGAGCTGCTGACAGTTTTTACATAACTAAGTTGATTCTTTCTTGCAGGTTGTGATTCTTATTATTGTGATTATTCATTGACTTCTAAGAGTCTTAAACTTGTTTTTAATGATTTAAATGTATTAGAAGTTATACAGGTTACTGTTCTAATCTTTTAACCAGTTTTATCAGAAACTGGATAACCAAACAGTCATAGCACTGTTATCTTTTTGGATTTTGTTGTTGCTGTGTTTCAATGCTGTTGCAGGGCTGTTAAACGTGAAAGAGCAATATCAACAAACTCCAACGGATATCCACTTAGAGCTGTTTGAATTTCAGTTGAAAACAGAAAGAGAATTTGTAGGAACTGAGATCCTAAAATCTCTCAATCAGTTGCAACTGTGGATAAAAGAGACTGGTTTGAATTTTGATGAAAATAGAGGCATGCACAATACATAGGAAGGTGTGACAAATTCGTGGGAGATCATTCATTAAAACACACAAGGATCCAGGCTTCAATCCAGATTCCAGAAGATCAAATCAATCCAGTTTCCAGAAGAACACATCTAGGCTTCAGTAGCTTATTTCTTCTACTGTGTTCTTCACTTGTACTTTAATCTGTGTATCTTTTGATTATCTTAAACCTCACTTAACCTAGTGGTTGGTTGTTCAAGTGAACAAAAAGAGGTTCTTTTTAGCTCAACAGTTAGTAGCTGGAACTAGATAGGTTTGGAACCACAAGCTGTATAGTTGTAAGGGAAATCACTTAGGCTTGAAGATCTAGGGCTGTTTCTGTGTGAGTAATAAGAAGTGTTTGCCCAATCCTGGTGGGATTAGATCCCTCAGGCAGATATTAGTTCCATTGGGACTGAACTCTGTAAATTGCTTTGTGTTCTTTACTTTACAGTTTGATTATTATCTGCTGCATACAACTCAAATCAAACTAGGGTTCATAAGCTGTTTGGAATTGATTATAGTTCAAGGCCTTGAAGCTTTCTATTTTGCCTTTGAAAGTTTCAGACAGTTTACTAAAATCTCAAGGCCTTGAGATTTGAGTTTCACACAAAGTTATTCTGTTAAACTTTGAGTTTTGCAAAACGTTTCCATACTCTATTCACCCCCCCCTTCTAGAGTATTTAGGTCCTGTATTTAGTCTACATTACACACTTTCACGTCTCATGGAGAACGATGCTCAGGGAACACCGCCAGCTGATAATTTATTTATTGAGGATGATGTTTCAGGTCTCTACAGTATGATTAGCTCCGATCAGCTCAGCGCTTTGCGTCTCGTGGGTACCATTCACGGTAAACCGCTTTCTTTTCTCATTAACGACGGCTCGACGAAGAATTTTATCCACCCCACCTTGGTCAAATTGCTGCAGTTACCGGTCAAGCCGACATCACCACTCATGGTTCGTGTGGGCAATGGGGAGTTCCTACACTGCGACACCACGTGCGGACAGGTTGAGCTTGTTATGCAGGGGTCTTATTTTTTAGTTGACTTGTACATCTTGGAGTTCCACGGTTCAGAGGTTGTTCTGGGCATGCTTTGGCTCCAACACTTGGGCGAGGTGGTCACCGATTACTCCAAGAAGACATTGGCATTCCAGCACAACGGCAAGCGTGTGGTTTTACAGGGATTGACAGCAGCTGCATTGGGTTAACATCGTTCTTTCTTTCGCCTTGAGGACAAGGCGGTAGTCAACCAGGGGGGAGTTGATACTAGTACGTATCAGGACACAGACACGGGCCCGAGACGGGGAACACGCGAGCGATTCGCACCGGGCTATCTCAAGGACTACGTCACGAAGTAGTCACTTATTTATTTAATTGTTTATTTATTTAGTTATTTATTTTTTGACATTGTTAAATAAAAGGCAGGGTTTTCTTTTCGGTTCTTTCCTGGCCCATTAGAGTGAACCGACTAGGTCTAGGTTTTCACTATTTAAACAATTGTAGTCTTTGTTTTATTTTTTCAGGTGAATTAAAAAGAATATATTCGTTTGATCAAACCTTAGTTGTTAGGAAAAGCGCCGTAGGCTCAGCTACGTGGTAGTTTTTGACAGATTTTCACAAAATCCGTGGACCCCGATACCTTAACGGTATCAGAGAGATAGAGAACCTCGGGAAAAAAAGACTTGCAAGAATAGTCACAACAAAGAGCTTGAGAGACGCCTCCATCTTAAAATAACTTTTGAGTTTCTGCAGATTTTAGCTTTGCTTCTTCCCTATATATATATATCAGGGAGATTTTCTTGTCAAAAGAATGCAAAGCAAATCTCATTTGGTGCCAAAAACAGCCGAGCTTTTTTATTTTTGCGACCAATTTCATCAACCATGTTAGGAAATGAAATTTAAAGAGAGAGATTATTTACATGACCGTTAATTTCCATCCATCACTGTGTCTGAGCACAACTAATTGTTTCCACTATGATAGATCTGAAAATTGGATTATACTTTGTATTTTCCACCTGTTTTCAACAAAGCATGCATCGTACCGTACGGTGTAATCCCTTAGTAATTACTTGATTTACCTTTTAAAGGAGGGAAAAAGACACTGACCACCCCTGAATTTAGGCCTAATTTCACTCCGCTACCCTGGGTTTTGGATAAAGACACTCCGCACCCATTTAACGGAATATTCCGTGGACACTTAGCACCCTTCTGTCATGTTCCGTTAGAAAAGTGAATGATTGAATTTTTTCGGACGATATTATCCTTGTGCATTTTCTGGATCTTTAGCCCATGTTTTATCAACAAGAACACCAAGAACATCAAGAACGTCAAGAAGACCAAAAAGATTTATATAAATTAGAATACCGAATTGAACTTTAACCAAGAATTTATTTCTTCAATCAACTTCCTAAACCCCAAAATACAAATCAATCAAAGATCCGCAGCAGATCTAGCACACAAATGTGCTGTTATTCAATGAATCATTCACTTACATTACATAACCCCTATCTAAATCAAATCCATTAACTGAAAAAGTAACACAAGAACACACATCAAATTCACCCAAACATTCATCATAAAAGCAGTATCTTCCTGGAAAAAAAACCTGCATCTTAAACACAAACTCGGCAAAAATTTAATTCATGACCATCACCTCCATATTAAACCAAAACTAGCTTACCAATTCACCAACAAACACAACCTGCAATCCACCTTGAACACCAATTCAATCACCATCACCAACTACAAACCTGACTTCACCCGAACCTACCAAACAATAGCTACAACCTACCATCACCATTACCTTCACAATATACCATTGCCTTCCTTCAACACCTTCCTTCAACACCTAACCAGCTACAACCTTCATCTCATGACCTGGCCAACTATCTATCAATTCCACCTAAACCAACATCCTACCTTCCTAACCTCCATCACCACTGCTAACAATTCAGAAACCCACCTGAAACTATAAACCACCAAACCAACCACCTGTAACTACAACCATAACCAGCCACAACATCCCACTCCTTTGTCCATACCCAAGTCCACCCAGTACCAGTTCCCTTACCTGCAAATTAAACCCAAAACATCACCAACCATCATCGTACAAACCACCCAGAAACACCTGCACCGCAAGAGAAACTCAACAACAATCAGCAACAGAGGAAGAAAATACCCAACAGCGCAACCCAGAAGAAACCCACCGCCCATGTCTTCTTCGCCACCAACGTCGTCCTAACTCCGGATATGTTGACTGTTCTTCAACAAACCATACCACCATCACTGCAACCACTGTCCTTTTAAACCAAACCCCCAATGCCCAATCGAAACCCCCATCTCCATCTCTGACTTCACCCTTTAAAAAGCCCAAATAAACCCAAAAATAAACAACCGAGAGTGAGAGAGAGAGAGATCGAGGGGGAAAGAAAGTCAATAGATCCGGTTTCCTTCCACTCTGTTGGTTGTTGAAGAGGGAGGGGAGGAGAGGAGAGGAGGGGTGGTTCGACCTTCGACCACCTGCTGCGGTGGATGCTGCTTCATCCTCAGATCGACGAGAGAGAGTTGTATTGTCGGCTGTTTCACAGCAGAAGAGAGAAAAGAGTGTAAGAGAGAGACAGGGGGGGAGAGGAATTAGGTTTAAAAATGATGTGAATGAAATGAAGTAGTAATATATAGTGTGTAATTTTATAACATTCAAGGGGTAAAATAGTCTTTCCGTCTAATTTGTTAGTCCACCGTTAGCTCCATCCAAAAAAAGGTGCCGAGTGTCTTTATCCAAAACCCAGGGTAGCGGGGTAGAATTATGCCTAAACTCATGGGTGGTCAGTGTCTTTTACCCTTTAAAGAAAGATTTGATTCTCTTACATATCTCCCCAGCTATACATGGCCTTCATTTGTTGGTTTGATCACTTTTGAGGTACATTAGGCACCTGTTGGGAACCATATTTCCAACAAATCCTCATTAAAAATAATATATTTACTCAATAAATTTCGCAGTCGCTGAATTTTGATTACTTTATTTTATCAACTGAATACAATTGGGATTGGGTTTGTCGTAGTTAGTGACAATTAAATGTGTGTCTCGTTAGCAATCCTAGGGACATAAGTCTCTTATATAGACATAAGAGACGTTTCTTGCAGACTAAGACATTTCAAAATGAACAAGGAAACCTTCCAAATCACCCCAGCCGCCGACTTAGTCGTAGGACTGGATCTACTAGTCGCACGACCAGCATAAAGTTTTTGTTGCCACAATTTTAAATTTCTGTTTCGGCACGTTTCGGCTGATGCGTACCGTTTCGGTCTTGAAACGAAGTATAAACGGTACCGGTATATAGCGGACTGAAAATCGGTGCGTACCAGTGTGTTCCGGTCGATTTCGGATGTTTCGGGGTGTTTCTGACGATTTAGCGACTTTCGGGTGGATTTCGACAAGGGTTCAGTTTGTAATTTAAACAGGTCTTGGAGCTTTCATATAAAAGTAAAAAAAAAAAAAATCATATATCTATGTCGATCTTCAAGATAAATACTTATTTATTTATTTTTCATTTCGTTCACTCATTGCATACTATAGTTTAAAAAAAAACTAAGATTAATAATAAGAAGTTTAGTAAAAAAAATACATGTTTTTATGTTTATTTCTAAAAATGTCGGTACCGAAATGTTTCACTCCAGTAACAAAAACGAAACGACGCCCGCTTTGGCTTCTTCTTCTTTTCATGTCTTCTCTTCGTAACATATCAATTTGATAATTCTATTATTTAAACACTCTTTAAAGTATGTAACTTATTTAACGAATTACGATATTGAAGTCATTTTAAAAAATTGCACGTGTATGTAGCATTCCATCACCCAATGAATAATGTTTCACCTCTTACTTTTAATAACTGGATCAATCTTCAGATGCATTGGGCATCCATACAAGCCCAAACTGAAGCTCTCAAGTCAAGCCATTACTCAAGAGGAAGCCCATTCATTATCTTGTAAATACCCATTCTCTATAAGGGTATATTAGTCCTTTTCATATCTACAAAAAACCTAATGTATTTCCTACCTTTGATCTTCATCTGTACCTTTCCTACCGTTAGATGAGGACTATATAAGGTCCATCATCCTCTGTCATTGATTCATTCATGTATATACAATATTGTTGCTGTTTTCTTTGTCTTCTCTCTACGAAACCTTAGAGGTCCGTTCATGGTAGCAGAGCCTCTCAACGGCTCTTGCCAATACTACACAGGCTTCGCATCCTCTGTATCTTCTCTCTAATATACACAACTTGCTTCCTTCAAGCTTGATTTATCAAACTTTGTTTTATGGAAGCATCTAATCTCTTCCATCTTTCGCACACATACTTTATACGGACACCTTGATGGATCCATACCTTGTCCTCCATTGATTATTACCACCGATGGTGCTCCAGTTGCAAATTCGGCATATACAGCCTGGCAGCTTCAAAATTAGGCAATTTTGACCATTTTAAATGCCACTCTTTCTCAAGAATCTCTAACCCTAGTCATTGGATCGCTCACTTATCGCGATACTAGGCTTGTCCTTGAACGCCGCTATGACTCTCTCACCAGATCCAACATCCTATCACTCAAGGTTGAGTTTCACAACCTCCGAAAAGGTTCTGATTCCATCGATCTGTACATGAAGCGCGTCAAATCCATTCGAGACAGACTTACGGTGGCTGGAGTCCTTACAGCCGACGAAGTCCTTCTTCTCTATGCCCTCAACGGCCTCCTACCGGAGTACAAATCCTTCCGCTCCTCTCTGCGTATTCATTCAGAACTGATCCCCTTTGAGGAACTCCATGTTCTACTTAAGGCGGAAGAACATATTCATGCATCCCATATTCCGGTGGCCGATTCTCTTCTCCGACTGCCTTCTACCACAAACGCGACGGCGGCGGTGAAGGCGGTCAGAATTTTATAGAGCCAGGAAGAACAGCAACTCGGCTCGCAACAGTCAGAGAGGCGGAAGTGGTGGTGGTCATTTTGGTCATCGAGGTGGTGGCGGTGGCCGATCCGACTTCAGAGGAGGGCGTTCCTATTTTGGATCTAGATCAAACCCGAACCATGGATCCGGATATGGAGGCGGATCTGGATCCGAGTATGGTATCGGTTTAAATACCGGTTCGGGTCGCGGTTTGGGTCACTCCAGGTGCCGAGGCAGAGGCGGTTTGGGTAGAGGTTCAAACCCTGTAAACTGCCAAATTTGTGGCTACGATTACCATTCTTCAAACGATTGATATTACATAATGGATTATGCTTATCAGGGCAATCACCCTCCAGAGAATCTCTCTGCCATGGCTGCTACAACCTCTTCTCAACCTGATCAGCCTCTAAGTTCTGATCTCTGGCTCCCAGACACTGGTGCCTCAAACCACTTGACTGTTGATTTTCGGAATCTCTCTCTTGCTGAACCTTATCCTGGAAATGATTCTGTCACCTTCGGTAACGGTTCTTCTCTTCCTATTCAGAACTCTGGTACTGCCTATCTCTCTACATCAAACAATTCTTATTTGATTTCTAATACATTACATGTCCTTGGTTTATCTGTGAATTTGCTCTGTTCATAAGTTTTGTTGTGACCACAATACACGTTTTGTTTTTTTATAAGGATTCGTTTTATGTCCAAGACATATCTACGGGTCAAATTCTTTTTCAAGGACCTAGTAAAAACGCGCTTTACCCTCAGTCTTCTCTATCTGCACCATCAAAACATCAAGCCTTTTTGGGTCAAAGAGTCAAATCTCATTTGTGGCATTCAGGACTTGGGCATCCTTCTTCTTCTGTTTTATTTAAATGTGTTAATTTTTTATCTCCTTCTGTTAAGTTATCTTCAAATACTGCTACTATGTGTGAATCTTGTCTTGCGGGAAAAATGTCTAGATTGCCTTATACTCTGTCTGATACTGCTTCTGCTACACCTTTACATTTGCTTCACAGTGATGTTTGGCGACCTGCATATACTATCTCATTTGATGGTTATAAATATTATGTCCTCTTTATTGTTGACTATTATAGGTTTACATGGCTATTCCCTCTAAAATTAAAATATGAAGTTCTTTTTGTCTTTGCTACATTTAAGTTATTCATTAAAAAATTGTTAGGTTACTCTATTAAAATTCTTAGATCAGATGGTAGTGGTAAATTTATTGCTTATACTTTTCAAAAATTTCTTCAAGAACATGGTATTTCACATCAAAAGTCATGTCCCTACACACCACAACAAAATGGTGTTGCTGAAAGGAAACACAGACACATCATAGAAACTGCTGTTACCTTGTTACATAATGCTCCCCTGCCTAAAATGTTTTGGTATCATGCTGTTGCTACTACTGTTTATTTAATTAATAGAATGCCTAGCAAAACAACATTTGATAAATCACCATATGAGATTTTGTTTAAATCTAAACCAGACTACAAGAACCTAAAAGTCTTTGGCTGCAGTTGTTATCCAAGATTAACTGATTATAATTCATCTAAATTGGATCCTAAAACAAGAAAATGCATCTTTTTGGGATATGCGTTTGGTTACAAAGGTTATATTTGCTATGATCTTCATACCAAGAGATTCTATATTAGCAGAGATGATTTTTGATGAATTATCCTTTCTATTTGCTAGTACTGATTCTACTTTCTCTTCTCCTTACTCACATGTTGATGTCTCTGTTTCAGGTCCCACACAAAGCACTGTCCCACAGTCACCTACCCAGTCTCCAACTGGGAACTTATCTGGTTCTATACCAGAGTCCAACCTTTCTAATGGATATGATCCTCTGCACCCCACTGGGATGGGTATGCCTGCTGATTCAACTCCACGTGGCAATTGGAGAACTTCTACTACACTTGAAACATATACTACTCTCTCTGCCACTTTAGTTGAATCACAGCATCATTCCACCCCCAATTGTAGGATGGCAGAACAAGGTGTTACTGTGATGAATTCCCCCTTCTTCTCTTTCTACACATCCAATGCACACTCGCAGTAAATCAAGGATCACCAAAAAGAAACTGGTTTATTATGTGAATCCTTCTACTTGTGTTGGTTTTTCTGCCCTTTCTCAAACACCCCACACACAGTTGGATCGAACATCTTTCACAGAGGCTGCCAAAACTCCTCATTGGCGCCAAGCTATGGCCACTTGGGTTAACAGCCTCTTAGAACAACAAACTTGGACTTTGGTGCCTGCACCTCCCAATGCAAACATTATAGGCAACAAGTGGGTTTTTCGTACCAAGTTTAATCAAGATGACCCAATTTCTCGTTATAAAGCTCGCTTAGTAGCTAAAGGTTTCCACCAAACTTCAGGTCTAGATTATGAGGAAACCTTTAGCCCTGTTGTGAAGCATGTCATTGTTCGCACTATATTAGCTCTTTCTGCTACTTTCTCTTCGCCCCTTCAACAATTAGATGTTAAAAATGCTTTTTTACCTGGATTTTTACGAGAAGCTGTTTACATGAAACAACCCACTGGTTTCCTTGATCAAAACAAATCTAAACATGTTTGCTTATTACATAAGTCCATATATGGGCTCAAACAAGCTCCTCGAGCATGGTTTGAGCGTTCCACCTCTTTTCGGAGTTCACTTGGTTTTGTTGCATCTTTTGCTGAATGCTGACTTTTTATACGCCACTGTAACAAAAAATTACTTTACTTTTATTATATGTTGATTATATCATTTTTACATGCAATGACATTGTGTATATCACTTCCCTTTTACAACAGCTTAGTATCGAGTTTCAAATGACCAATTTGGGTCAACTAACATATTTCTTAGGGCTTCAAATTACACGAACCCACACTGGGATTTCTGTCACTCAAGAAAAATACACCACTGATTTACTTACAAAATTTAACATGTCCAATTGCAAGCCCAGCCCAACTCCTTTAGCTGGTCGTATCAAATTTCACCTCAATCGAAGCTTATCTCTTTTTGATCCATCAATTTATCGACAACTACTTGGGGGTTTACAATATTTAACCTTTACTCGTCCCGATATTGCAGTTGCTGTCAATCATCTTTGCTAATTTATGCACGCTCCTACCAATATTCATCTTAGTGGTGCTAAAAGAGTGCTTCGCTATCTAAAAGGAACTAAGTCCCACGGTTTTTTTTTACACTAAGGGACACCTTCCCTTACAAATTTTCACAGACGCAGATTGGGCTGGCGATCCTACGGATCGCTGTAGCACTACTGGGCTGGTGGTCTTTTTGGGCCCAAACCCTGTCCATTGGTTTGCTAGAAAGCAGCCCACTGCCTCTCGGTCTTCTACCGAGGCTGAATATCGTGCCCTCGTCATGGCAGCTGCTGATCTCTCTTGATTTCGTCAATTTTATCGTGATTTACGTATTTGTTTACCTCAACCCCCCTTATTGCACACAGACAACATTTCTGCTATTGCTTTCACTAATAATCCAATTTTCACGCACGTACCAAACACATCGAAATTGATTATCATCACGTGCGGGAACAAGCTCTTTTAAAACATCTAACTATTTATTTTATTCCGAGTGCAGATCAAGTTGCTGATCTTTTCACCAAATCGCTCGCTGCTGCTCCTTTCAAAGCTTTCAGAGATAAACTGATGGTTCGCTCCTCTCCCCATCAGTTTACGGGACCGTAATAAGTGGATCAATCTTCAGATGCATTGGGCCTCCATACAAGCCCAAACTGAAGCTCACAAGTCAAGCCCATTACTCAAGATGAAGCCCATTCATTATCGTGTAAATACCCATTCTCTATAAGGGTATATTAGTCCTTTCATATCTACAAAAACCCTAATGTATTTTCTACCGTTGATCTTCATCAGTACCTTTCCTACCGTTAGATGAGGACTATATAAAGTCCATCATCCTCTGTAATTGATTCATTCGTGTATATACAATATTGTTGTTGTTTTCTTTGTCTTCTCTCTACGAAACCCTAGAGATCTGTTCAACTTTACCAATTTCTCAGGATTTAATAGTATAAAATATGGAGTTCTTACCTCTTATAACAACTAGCGTGAAGGTTTTATCATATGTATTTTCATGCTTACTATTTTTTCACTCTATTAATATGATTCATGTTGCACACTTACGATATTGATGAGTTTCTTCTTAAAATTATATTAAACTAGACGTAAGCCCCCGCGATGCGCGGGTACCGTGGTTATGAGATTATCATGGTAGTACATATGTTGAAAATAAGTAAAATTGAATTTTGAAAGGAATGGACTGATATGCAACCGATTGTTCGTGAAACCAATTGTCAATTTTTTCTTGATGGGAAATATGAATATGCCGGTGAAGCTTAAGAAAAGTAAAATGTAAAAGTGTTATGTACTATTAGAGGGCTCTTAGGTTGTTAAGACCATTGTTTTATAAGCTAAACAAATATTTTAATCGTAAATAATCAATAATTATTTTAATAAACTGCATATTTATTTTTGTGGGGGAAATAAATGGTGATTTCGTTTCAATAGTAAGATATTACAATCGCATAAACATAGAGGAAATGACTTGGTAAAATTGTCAACAGATAACATAGGACACTTTCATCGCAATAATTTCATTAAGAGTTATGGCCTCGATTTTTTTTTTTTTTTTTTTGATTGGGCATTTGGTACTGTTGTGTTTGGGTCAGCCTAAAAATTCAATTGCAAATAGCTTCACCGCCTTAATAAAATTATTTTTTTGGGAAAATAGGCTTAGCATTTCTAAACAATCAGATCAAAGATTTTGCCGGTCGCTGTCAATGCTTGACTTACACACCTTCCAATTGGTTGGGCTTGAAGTCCTAAATTACATTCATTCTTCTAAGCATTTAGTAAAATCAACAATAAGCTATTTAAACAATTCACTTTTGTAGGCATTGTCGTAGCTATTTAAACAATGATTTTGCAGACTTTTTGTTAGCTCGAGACGGGCGTCTGAATGAAGTAAGGTTGAGCAAATGTTCAGAATCTTCAAATATGTCACTTGCATTGGTTAAATTTGGCGTCAGGGAGAAGAAACAATTTTCAATTGTTCGACAATGACCATGACAATAAATTGAACTAGACTAATATTAAATTTCGAATAACTATATCGGTAGGGAGTTTGAGCAATCCATATAACTCATGTAATCATGTTTATCGGTGGGTACACAAACAAAATTTGAACGAACTATTTAGTTTTTCTTTGAAACTTACGGGCCTTCTACTTGACAAGAACTCTGCGAACTAGTAGCTTGAAATTCATAAAAAGCATATTGCCTAACATATTTGAAAGTTGCTACTGAGTATGCCCTAATTTCAGCACCATTGTTGAGAAGGCATGTACCATCATACACAGGTTTAAGGATGCTATCGTCGATTGGATCAACGGGGTTGAATCCTCTGCAGTACAAATATATATTGTATTGACCACATTGACAGATGTTTTCCACACCAACGAGCCATTCTGTTTGATTATTCACTAGTTGACCCGTCTCTCCTTGTGCTACTTTGATATCATAGAATGAACATGGTCGATCACAAAGAACACCTGCATTTTGTGCAATTGGTGTTAAATACGTAATTTACATAAGAGGGATAGTTAATTGATTTGAGATTGCGAAAACTAGAGAAGGTGCTTACCTTTGATAACAAGGCTTGAAAGAAGTAATGTGATGACATATTCACGGTAAGAACTCATGGCTAAATCAAGGTTAACTATCTAATACTGCAGCTTATTCTTTTTCAATAAACGTAGTACTGTATTTATAACAGAAATGGGAATCAATGAACTCCAAAAAATTTACTGCAATTAGGTGTTGGGAATTTATTGCTATTGATTACTTTGAAATCTAACTTGAGAAGAACATCGGTCAAAATAAGGTGGATTAAAAACATTAATAGAAAAATAAAATAAAAACATTAATAGCCCTCAGAGATTGACCAGAACCAGGATATCCCATGTGTAAGCTTAATTACTTTTCATTAATTACTGCTATTTCTTTTTGAAGAATATTACTGGAATTTCAATATGAACAAAGCGAAAGCGTATTTTCTCTGAAAAAAAATCGAAAACATAAATGGATTTAAATGTACTCGCTTTATCTGATACATTTTCGTAGATTGTGTTTCCAAGCTGACACTTTAACTACGTCATTGATACATCCCTTGAAAGTAGAGAAGCATTTTGTAGTTAGGTCATTTTCCATCAACCAAAGTGGGGTAATACCAGATTGGAGACAAAGGAAAAATAGCATCGTGCTACAATGCACATTTTTATAATTTAAGATTGTTATTGCTGAATATACAATATTTATAGGTCTGTAATTTAACTCAAGGCTATCGATGTTTTTCTGTAGCTTTCTTTCATGAAAGAATTTTTTTGTAATGAAATTTCAAAAGATATGAAGGGCAGGAAGGATCTATCACATACGAATCTACAACATGAATTATAGCGGAAGATTCATGTGTTTACCTTGTCTTCCTTAGCTCCTTATGCAGCGGATGATCGTAGGTTGCTTGCTTTCACGCGCCTCCTTCTTGATCTTGCTCCCACCAATCTAGTGTGAATCTCGAGGACGAACACTATGATCCACCCCACGTTCCACATCCTTAGATGTAGTTGGAGAGAGACTAGGGTTCTCTACAACTAGAGTGAATCTAGACAAAATAACTTTACTGTGTGGAATAGCAATATAATATGTAGGAGGCTGCCTCCTTATATAGGCAAAACTTCTTCTAGGTTTGCACATAAACTCCTAGGGTTTGAGCCTTAGCTACTAGCCCCTCTAGGTTTGTGCATTAGTGCAACTAACCCCATAAGGTTACGATAATTGCATTGGGCACCCTACATGGGCGCACCAATTGCTAATTAACATCTCCCACTCGCACAGTGGGGTTGCACAATCCATCCAGTCTCTATAAATCTCCAACTATCTATCATCTACAAAGAGTATTGTTGTGGCCGTGGCGTGTGACCGATGAGAGTACCTGCATTTCGGGAGATCCGTACACCAAACTCGTATAGCCAGCGCAGGAAGGCACCCTTAAAACATGTAACAGTAATAATGCTCTTCGTAACTCTCGTATTCCTCATATTCCTCCGATGGTCATCTCGTGGATCATGAGCACCTGCCTTGTCCCGAAGGCCATGCTCCAATGAGTCCACATCTCCTTTATATTTTCATATCCTACATAATCTCATAAGATCTTGCAGGTGGGCCCAATGAAGATAATAAATAGCGATGCAATGAGAATCTTTCCTTACATACATGTGTCACTCAGATTCGGCTCAGCTGCTTTCCCAGCAGTGTCCGGAAGGCCGAATCATCCATAGCTGTAAGGTGTCACGCCAAAGTAGCACCACCGACCTGTCTCCTCATGACACAGATGTAAGTACAAAGGGTATACAGTGTCAATCACCTTTATATGATCGACGAGGCTCACACGATGAGGAATCCCAGGGACTAATTCTACTCATCACCTCATGGTCACTCATAAGCGCGCGTTATTCAAGGGGAATATGCGCCATAGTTTTTAGACTCTGATCAGATCGCAGGTCTTATCTTTGCAAAGGACCACTATGCTGATGACAATCCGATAGCCCTTATGGCCACCAGCCCGAGTACTGCGATGTCACACTATTGTGAACGGTAATCAGTTCTCGCATCTGGCTTTCTCTACGCAGACTATACATGCTTCGGGGTACTAACCATGTTCGATTGGCCATAACCATTCTCACCTTGGAACTTATTTCCAATGCGACAATTGAGTCCGTCTGACAGGCTACTAGCTCTACTGATAGACATGTCCTCTCTTATCATAGGCCATATGCTCGTATGATAGGCATCTCATATCATATCGCAGGCTTTCAGCGCTTATCGGGATCCTGTCTCATCTTCCGCCACACCCAGACATATCCAGGATATTGCGAAGGCGGTCGCTCGTGTGAGTGAGCCAACCTAGTGTCTGCGTGACATGCTCTAAGTTAGTACAGGAAATGTAATATTTCATACACGTATCAAACAACATGCAGCATAAATAACAAATCCATTCCTAATATCCAATCAATCAAATGTCTCAAAAATGTCTAATCAGTCTGACACCTAGTTCCATTTGCCTAACCCTATATTCCTAGTATGACCAACAAAAGTAGCCTTAAGAAGAGGCTTGGTCATTGGATCAGCTAACATCTGATTCGTAGGAATATGCTCTAGAGTAACATCTCCTTTAGCTACTACTTCCCTAATGAAGTGGTACCTTATCTCAATATGCTTGGCCTTGCTGTGGTATTTCAGATCCTTAGCACAAGCTATGGCCGACATACTATCACAACGAAGCGTTACTGGTCTTGGTTCGTCAACCGCTCCTAAGCTGACTAGAAATCTCTTCAGCCAAACACTCTCCTCCGCTGCCGCGGAGCAGGCAACGTATTCAGCTTCCATGGTTGATAAGGGAGTGCAAGTCTGCTTGCTACTGTGCCATGTAATGGATCCTCCACCCAACATGAAGACGTAGCCTAAGGTCAATTTACGTGTGTCTAGGTCCCAACCCCAGTCAGCATCACTGTAGCCAATGAGCCTTAGATCAGAGCCTCGATAGCTTAGCACATAATCCTTAGTACCTTCGAGATATCGGATAATCCTCTTAACAGCTTCCAGTGTCCAACACCGGGATCAGACTGATATCTGCTAACTAAACCGACAACATGACATATGTCGGGCCTTGTACACATCATTGCGTACATTAAACTTCCGACAACACTTGCATAGGGTACTCTGGCCATCTGGTCTCTCTCGTGTTGGGTCTTGGGACACATCTCTAGGCTGAGTTTCTCGCCATGTGCAATGGGAGTCTCGAATGGCTTGGAGTCCCACATCTGGAATCGTTCAAGTATCTTCTTGATGTATGTATCTTGAGACAAGCCAAGAAGCCTCTAAGAACGATTTCTTAGGATATTTATCCCAAGGATGTAACTCGCTTCTCCAATATCCTTCATCGAAAAACGAGAGGATAACCACCCTTGGTAGTTTCGAGCATTCCTTTATCATTGCTGCTGGCTAGTAGTATGTCATCTACATATAATGACAGTATCATGAACTTCTTTCCTGAACGTTTGACAAACACACAGTGGTCCTCATCAACCATTGTGAAGCCATATGCCACAATATCTTGATTAAACTTCAAATACCACTGTCTTGAGGACTGCTTAAGCCCATATATGGACTTAATCAGTTTGTACACTTTGTGCTCTTGACCTTTCTTCTCAAAACCTTCCGGTTGATCCATGTAGATCTCCTCATCTATTTCTCCATTGAGAAATGCAGTCTTAACATCCATCTGATGTAGTTCCAAGTCCATGCTAGCCACTATTGCAAGTATGAGACGAATGGAGGCTATTCTCACAACTGGTGAGAATGTCTCCTCGTAATCCACACCCTGTTGTTGGGTGTAGCCTTTCGCCACCAGCCGGGCCTTATGCCTCTCAACGCTTCCGTCTACCTTCCTCTTGACCTTGAAAACCCATTTGTTTCCAATGGCCCTACGTCCAGGAGGCAAGTCAACTAAATCCCAAACATGATTGGTTTTCATTGACTCCAGTTCTTCTTGTAAAGCTATGTTCCATTCTTTCTTGTCAGGTGATGAGAGAGCCTCGGACAATGTCCTAGGTTTATCATCTTCTTGTGTGGTGACCATCATGGCCTCCCCTTCGATGTCAAATCGTCAACGGGGTACGCTCCCACGAGCGCTCCTACGCAAGGAGGGTTCTTCTTCAGCATCATCATATATGATGGGCTGCTCACTGGGAAAATCACTCCCACTGTTCTGAAGATCCATAGGGACTGTTCCCTGTAGGTCTGTGGAGAACTGAGTGTCATCCAGTGGTTCCTCCTTTTCGTAGAGAATACCATCTCCACGTTCTTCTCCCTGACTAGGAAAATCTCTTTCGAGAAATTCAACATCTCGCGATTCCATCTCTGTTAGACTACCATCCGGCTGTTGCGCTATGAATACATAACCCTTTGAGTGCTTTGAGTAACGTATGAAGATACTTCTTTCCTCTAGCACCCAATTTCCCATGGAAATGGGAGACGTTACGTACATAGGCTGCCGACCACCATGGCCTAATGTGACCCAATTCGGGTTGCGTTTTGGTCCACATCTCGTAATGGGTTGTGGCTACAGACTTGGTGGGCACACGGTTCAGTATGTATGTGGCAGTCATCAATGCATCTCCCCAATAGGAGATCGGCAGATTCACATTTGCCATCATACTACAAACTATCTGTAAAAGTGTTCTATTCCATCTTTCTGCTACACCATTTTGCTGCGGTGTGAAGGGAATAGTCAACTGCCTCACTATTCCTTTAGTCTCACAGAGCTCTTTGAATTGCTCAGATAGATATTCACGTCCTCGGTCTGTCCTAAGAGCCTTAACTCTTTTGTCTAGTTGGTTCTCTACCTCTTGTAGGAATTTTCTGAAGCACCCTAGCGCTTCAGATTTAACCATCAAATACACATAAACAAAACTAGTGTGATCTAATATGAATGTGATGAAATAGCGAGCACCATGTCTATCTCTAAAATTTAATGGACCGCAAACATCAGAATGAATAAGTTGTAAAGGCTCAGTAGCCCTTACCGCTTTACCGAACGGTTTGCCTTTAGCTTTTCCTGCAAGACAAGACTCACATACAGGTAATGATATCTTAGGCATATCTCCAAGTAGGCCTGCCTTGGCCAGCCTGTTCATCCAGTCCTGTCCTATATGTCCCAATCTAGCATGCCATCCAGTGGCATGATCATCACTAGAAGATGTAATATATGAACGAGAATCATAAACATCATCAATGCTAGAACCAACAATGTCTAAATAAAATAAACCACGAGAAATGTAACCAGTACCAAAACATGAGTTGCCAACAAACAGTTTGGCAAAACCACCCTAAAAAACAAGTTTAAAATCCAAATCCAAAAGTCTAGAAACTGAAACTAAGTTCTTGCGTGCATCAGGAGCGTATAAAACGTCATGATGAACAAGAGTCTTTCCAGACTTCATCTTCAGCTGATATGTTCCAATTCCCACCACATCAACAAAATAGTTTTTCCCCATGTACACTCTTCTACTGCCCACTGGTACTCGCCTATAATCCCTGCACGCGTCTCGATCACATGGTAGGTGGTCACTCGCACCTGAATCCAATACCCACACATTAGGGGAATCAGCAATATAAACTTGACTTATAACATAACAGTCATAGTTTGGATTATAGTGTACCTTTGGCTCGGCGCAATCACGAGCAAAGTGGCCATATGCCTGGCAGTTATAGCACATAACTTGTCTCATATCCCTTTTGGATCTCTTCCACACTTGGCGTTTACTGATCTTGTGGCATGGGCCCATGTGGCCTCCATTTTTGCGCTCCACGATGACTTCCTTACCCTTTGACACATTTTGCATGGGAGGGCTCTCTACTTGTGGTGGTGGACTAGAAGTTCTGGCACATTCCAGTCTTTTTTCCTTGAACAACAAATATCGTTTTGCATCATCAAATTTCCTTATGTCATCTGAACTTGGCAACACCTTTCTCACGGAATCCCATGATTCTGGTAGAGATGTTCTCACAGCCTTTAGCTGTCTCTCATTGGATATATCATGCCCAGAAGTTATAAGTTCAGTAATATAGAATGATATGGTCTTTAGGTGCGTATCCATAGAGACTTTATCATCCTTCACCGTAGAAGTGAGCATCATCCATAGACATGACTTTTGGAAGTTGTCTGAAGTTCCGTACAGTGTTAGGATGTCTTCCCAGAGCTTCTTCGCATAATCAATTTCAATTGGGTCTAGGAGATCAGTCCTAACTAGATCCATCAACTCTAGACATGCTTTCATGTCACCAACTTCTCATTTCTGGTAAGCCTCAAAATCACGTCTATATGCGTCAGTTGGGCCGCCCAGTGGTACCCACGGCTCCGTTTTTGCCATATGCAAATGGTCAGACAGACCTAGCTCAATCATGCGGCATATCGCACTTCTGTACCATGCACGGAAGTTGTCTCCCTTTAGAATTACAGCAGATTAAGGAAATAGATTCGTGTTCATCATGACTGAAAAATGAGACAAAGTGGATATCAGTTACTAGCTTTGTTTAGCTCCTAAATAACATGTGACATCGATTTAACTTAATAGTTCCTCACAAGGACTCCACCAAAACCTAGCGTATATCCTAGAAATCAAATCTCATCACTTGTGATTTCCTATCAATTTTAATCATGTCCTCATGTGAGCCCTTTTGTTTTAGTTATTTAGCATGCGAGGTTACACATATATATCCAATCACACGAAGTTATAACATAAAACAAGCATAAGCATAAATAAATATGCAATGGATGTGGCCCCTAAGGTGCACTCCCACTATTGGGAGTACTTCTCGAGCAAGTCTTGAACTCCATCTCATGCCATCTCGCCTACTTGAGGACTCCAAGCTTGAGGCTCCTTTAGACCGTCTATTTGCTCCATGCACCTTGCGCCATAGCTTTTGGTTTGGCCACCTCTCTTGAAGCTTCAATCTTCAATCTCTACTAACTATCTTATTTCTAATAAGAAGTAACCTCGTAGAGTCGATTGGATGAGAATAGAAGACACTAGAGTATATAGAGAGGCACGACACGCATGCCGTATTTTGATTACATATTCAAAATCAAAACCAAAACCAAAACCAAATATAAAACATCTATGCCACATCCATGCACCAAACACATCCATTCAACCCACAACAGTATCTAAAACAATATAATAAACATACTGGAATTTTTTGGAAATTTCCTGAATTAAACTGTAATTACTGGAAATTAATAAGCAATAATCTAATCAACTAAAAGATCGAAAATTGCTCCCTACCACTTAGGGTCTCACAACCTATGGCAAAACGAATGAAAAAATGACCTAAGTCTCCAAAAAAAATTTGGGCTCAAAACTGTGTGTTTAAGGTCGTCAAACTGCCTCGGGAAGTGTGCTAAACACTAATTAATTAATCTGGAAATTCCTAAAATTTTTCGTCGCTCCAAAAATTATGAAAAAATACCCAAAAAAAGGAAATTCAATTTGGAGTACCTAGGAAAATACCGGACTAAAAAAGACGGCGGGAGGAGGCCGCACGCGCCCCCACGCGCCGGGCGCGTCCGCCTCCGTCACGCGCCAACGTTGGCCATGTGCCACGTTAGAATGCCACGTGGCATGCCACGACAGCACATACGCTGACGTCAACTGCCATGTCATCCCGCCATGTCAGCCGACACGTGGCTGCCACTTCATCGCCACGACAACCTCTTGCTGATGTGGCACCGCCACACCATATGCCACGTCATCCCTAATGCCACGTCAGCAGCTGCCGCCGACCCTTTGGCGCGTGCGGC
Source organism: Linanthus parryae (assembly GCA_023055425.1). Classification (NCBI taxonomy): domain Eukaryota; kingdom Viridiplantae; phylum Streptophyta; class Magnoliopsida; order Ericales; family Polemoniaceae; genus Linanthus; species Linanthus parryae. The sequence goes on from JALGPY010000001.1 coordinate 135,091,883, forward strand.
GCGTGAAGCCCACGCGCCGCCCTCCCGTGCTCCGTTCGCGACGAAAGAAAATTTTCAGGGATCGTCTTTTCGTCCTGATCCCGATTATGTGTTTACAATATAATTTTAATAAGTTCTGAAAAACGTGTTCTACTGATTGGATCTAGTAGTCCAGATTAATACAACTCCGAATCTTAAAATATTCCTAACTAATTCACTGTTTGTCCAAAAATTACAAAATTTATATTTCTAGAATCCTTGTGAAAAACCCTACCTAACCATATAGGTTTCGTCTACTGGTTATGAAATTTCAGAAACTCGATTTTCTAAACAGATTCGGGTACGCATAACGAGGTACGAAAAACAAGCCTAAGGCTCTGATACCAATGAAGGGCAGGAAGGATCTATCACATACATATCTACAACATGAATTATAGCGGAAGATTCATGTGTTTACCTTGTCTTCCTTAGCTCCTTAATGCAGCGGATGATCGTAGGTTGCTTGCTTTCACGCGCCTCCTTCTTGATCTTGCTCCCACCAATCTATTGTGAATCTCGAGGACGAACACTATGATCCACCCCACGTTCCACATCCTTGAATGTAGTTCGAGAGAGACTAGGGTTCTCTACAACTAGAGTGAATCTAGACAAAATAACTTTAGTGTGTGGAATAGCAATATAATATGTAGGAGGCTGCCTCCTTATATAGGCAAAACTTCTTCTAGATTTGCACATAAACCCCTAGGGTTTGAGCCTTAGCTACTAGCCCCTCTAGGTTTGTGCATTAGTGCAACTAACCCCATAAAGTTACGATAATTGCATTGGACACCCCACATGGACGCACCAATTGCTAACATGATAATATTTTGAGATTTATCCAACCCAAATTACATATATATTATTGATGGTTACAATACTTAACAAAGGGAAACCACTCTATGTTTTATTTGAAATACGAGATGCTGAAAGTTGACAAGAACTCTGACAACTCTGAACTGAGAAGTCATTATAAGATTGGTACCAGGCATACGTAAAATTCCTTTCTGAAAGTCCTTCAATTTCGGAACCATTCACGAAGAGACATGTGCCATCACCCAATGGTTTAAGGATGTACGGGTCTATTGGTTCAACCGAATAGAATGTATCACAATGCAAATAAATATTATGTTGACCACACTGACAATAGTTCTGCACGAGAACAACCCATTGGGGATAATCGTTCACTGTGTCACCTGTCTTTGTTTGTGCTATCTTGAAATCAAATGATGAACATGGTCGATCACTGGTAATACCTGCACTTCAACTAGCGGATGTTAAACAATAATTTATGTTAAATGGATAGTTATTTCATTACAGTATGATGTACATAATTGTTAACCTTTGATAACAAGACATGAACGAAGAAATGTGATTAAAATGCCATGGTATGGAACCATTTCACAAGGTTAACTATGTATGATTTCAGCTATTTTTCATGTAGTGTTATCTTCTCAATAAGCCCAATATTTATAATGAAATTTGATCTGATTAAACGACAGAAATGTCCCTGCAAATGATGGTTGGCCAATTATGGGTTTTTCTATTTTGTCAGATATAATTTATGAGTAAAATACATGTTATAATTCATTTTACCCAATTGATTGATGTCCTTATTATAAACTCCTAATGATACTTTATTTCATACTGAGGATATTGAATGTGCAAGCTTAATATTTATTAATGCACGGCACTGAAAATTGAATTATCCAAAGAAAAGTTTTTTTTCTTTTTTTGAGAATTTTTTTGTCGTCAACCTGGTTTGAACCCGGGACCTCATGTAAGGGGGGTCCTTCTACCACTTAGACTGCAAAAGGTCAACATATTTGATAGCTAATATCTTTAGTAATTAACTGTAGTAATAAAACATACTTGCATATTATCCAAGCTCTGTTACTGTTGCAATCAATATTGCTGGATTTTTTTTGATGACGTGGGAACCCGTAACCACTACTCTTAGCGTGCGTAATTGGGTAAATCTCCGTTATAGTACAATAGCCTGTAAACCACACTAGAGAGGCAACCCAGCCTGAAAAAATCCGAATTGACAGGCTCGCAATTGAGAAGGTCAATAAGCAGCTCTGAAATTGTGTATCAATCAATATTGCTAGAAATTGGTTGATACACCTCATAATGTCAAATGGACTCATAATTGCTGATATGATGGGGGCATTTGCATGTTTACGTTGTTGCTGCATTTCCTATCGAGAAAAAGTATTGCCTCCATGAATATTATCGACCCAATTTCCGTCAAGCTCTCATGGGAGATCACTGATAGAATCTTGCAAACTCCCTTCAACTGAAGGACCGACCCAAGACATTTGGGGCCTGAGGCGAGTAATAATAAAAAAATATACGTATAAAGTTTGTTTGAAAAAAAACCTTTGTAGACTTCTAATAAGTGTGTAATATATTAGATTCATGTTAGTTATAATTAATGTTCTTCATTCTTACAATTTTTTTAATAAGTAAAAGTAAAAAAATTCACATTCGTCATCAACGAGATTCAAACTTGAATCAAGCTAGTGGTAAAAGTACTGGCTATCACCAAATCAACATATACTTCATTAAAAACTTACATTGAAGTTTACTACCTCCGTTTCTTTGGGATCTTCACAGTTGACTTTTGTACTAGTATTTATGTCACTTTGACCAAGTGATTTGCATATCAAAACGATTTAAGTTTTTGGTAACATTTACATGGTATCATGACGTGAAGTTTACTCTACAGCACCATGGAAAGATTACCAAAAAATTACATCGTATTTCTAATCAAATCACCGAGTCAAAGTGACCCAATGAAAAGTGTATAAAATTTTATTGGGAAGATCCCAGAGAAACGGAGATAATATAATTAAATAAACTATAGCTATCTTAAAAAAATATATAGGTAAACATGAGCCCCTGCCGGTCCGAGGGCCTAAAGCGGCCGCCTCAGCTGCCTAGCTAAAGGTCGGCCCACCATTGAGCTCAACCATTACATATGGCTTTTCTCTCCCAATGGACAAGTCTCCATGAGTTCTTAACTTGCTTGAATTGGTGATTGGGCCCCCTACATGTCTATACCCTCTTGGTCCTTAATGTGGTCCCCTAACCCCCACCCCCATCCCACATCCCACATGATACGAGTCAACTAGGTCAATCGTATCACATCGTTATTATTTAACTATTTATTTGTTTAGTAAGTATTAGTGATCAACATTTATTTATTTAGTTATGATGATTATTTATTTGATTACTTAGTAGATCGGGTTTTTTTGTCAACTAACGTCTAGAGTTAGAATTAGTTTTTTTTTTTTTAGAAATTTTAATTTCAGTATTTTGATTATGAATGAAAAATATAAAAATTTAAGAGTGTTTTGTGTTCATGTGTGTTGGAGATTCGGAGCGTCTTAGAATAACTATAATCCGATACTTCGGTATCAACTGGTGCTTTCATAGCATCTCACCACTGTCAACTGGTGATTTTGATTTTGTCATGACGAATCACTCAACCAACGATCTTCTCAAACAATTAATCGCCTCCGTCGATAGCCTAGCAACATCCTTCGCAACCAAGGTTGGCGATGTAGGAAATTGCCTAGTAGACTTGGGAAGAACTTCACTAAGTTAGAGGATAATCAAACAAAAACTTTAGCGGCAGTCACAACCCTTGAGGTGCGCCTTCCCACGCCTCAACCTGCAATTCCGTCACCGGTCACATGCAGCTTGCGTGGAGGGAGGAGAAACACTAGAACCTCACTTTGACGGGACCAATGGTCTTCACCAGATTTCCGAGCACTCCCTGGTCCGATTCCATAAATCCACGGGTTATTTGTCCTGGAATTACAACGCCTTAAGGTACCTGTCCGGTTGTGACGCACCTTCCTGCGATGGCCGCCGTTCGGGGTTTGCAGACCATGGCGACCCCAATCGTAGCTCCTTAGCAGGTAGGTTTCGCCGACAACCCAGCGGAAGCAATGTTCTCACATTACCTCCCGCGACCTCACCCATCAACAGACCAAGGGTTTCCCAATTGGCACTACAAGGAATTCACCTTTAAGGGATTTTGTCTCTAAACATCCCAAAAAGATAGTTTAAAACAAAAATCAATTGTTGAGCAGTTTGTGGGTAAAAGTCCATCTGGGAAATTTTTTGGGACAAATTTTGAACTTGTCCCGAAAAGTGTTTTTTTTGCGACAAATCACACATTTTGTTGGGAAAAGCAATAATTCAGGGAAAAAAATATTTGTCGCTAAATCTTTATGTGTTGTCGGTAAAAGTCAATTTCCGCCCTAAAACATTGCTTTTAGCGACGAAATTTAGAGCTAACTCTAAAAGTTTTGAATTTGGGGACAAACCTATGTTTATTTAAAAGTACTTTTCCTCCCTGAAAGTTTATTTCAGCGACAAAGTTATATTTTCAAAAGACATTTACTTCCCATGGGAACTGAAAATTACCAACAAAATATTTGAAAATTTCCATCAAGGGTAAAAGACACTAACCACCCCTGAGTTTAGGCTTAATTCCATCCCGCTACCCTGTGTTTTGGAAAAAGACACTCCGCACCTTTTTTTGGATGGAGACTAACGGTTGACTAACTGCATGGAAAATAAGACCATTTTACCCTTAAAATGTTCTAAAATTACCCACTATATTTTACTCTAACCTTTCTCTCATTCACTTATAACCCTAATCCCCCTCTCTCTCTCTCTCTTCCCCTACTTCTCTTTTCCCCTCAATCTGTGAAACCAGCCGCCCCCTTTTCCTTCTTCTCTTCTTCTCTCTCTCGATCTGAAGCAGAAGCACAGCAGCTCCAAGTGGAGAAGGGAACCACCCATTCCTCTCCTCTCTAATCAAACCACATAGATCCACAGAGCCGCCATTGAAGCTGGAGAACCTCAATCGGTCTCTCTATCTCTCACTCTCTAAGTCAATCCGAACTGAAGAAGTCACAGGAAGATGGAGGAGGCCCCCCTCCGTCGCCTCCGAAGTGCCGCCACAGACTTCAAAAGTATTGTTCTCTCATCCGAAACCCTTAACAACTACGGATCGAACAAGGGGTCTGCATCTCTGGACTCTGAGTTTCTGTGTTTGTCTCTGCATCAGCGCCATAAACGGCAACATCAAGTAAACAACTGTATGCTTCGATAAACAAGTAAGCAAGTGTTTTCGATTTTACATGTGATTCTCTATGCTTCGATTGTAAATGCAAAATCGATTATTTTCACAACTGTATGTTTCTGGAATCTGGTTTACTGGGAGTAGAAATCCTCAATTTTGCAACTACTAACTAATGTCCAATAGTGATAGGGAAGATTGAATTCAATTAGGGATGAAATCTATACAGTTTCACACTTCACCCAACATCCAGAGATAATGACTCAGAAAGGCTGAAAGTATATAATCTTCTCTGAGTCATTATCTCTGGATGTTGGGTGAGTACTCTCTCTATTGTTGCAATTTCAGTTGTAAAAATTTAACAAGGTGTTTTAATTTTTGTAGAGATTTTTTTGAGTGAAATCGAGCTTGCTAACAGTGATCTTAAGTTTACTGATTATATTTCTGCTAGTTTCCAGAAGAATGTCTTTCATTTCTAAAAGCTTAAACATCGATTTTACGGTCTTATGGCTGGAACGGTCCACTGGTCGATCACGTGGTTTTGGATATGTAACTTTCTCATCAAATAAAGATGCTAAGGTAACTTAACGAAATAGTAGTATGCAACTATTTAGAGGCAAAACTCCAAATGTCCATGATATTCCTATTTTTTGGATATCTAGGTAGCTTTCTCATCAGGTGATTTTGTTTATTTGTGCATTAAGAAAATCACATGTAAGCTGGAAGCAAAAACTCTAAATGGCAATGGATTGGACGCTGCACAAGGTGAGTTGGACTTGGGAATGTTTAAATTAAGCATTGCTTTTCTCCATTCTCTTTCTCAGGTTTATACATCCTAACAGCTGCCTGAAGTAGTATTCCTTTTATCCTTCATTTCAGAAACTCGTGGCTTGATTACGGCTACTGATGTCGCTGTCTAGAGAGCCACAAAGAACCTATTTTGTTGCTTGCAATTGCAGCTGTAAATTCAAAACTGCGAGGTAGCTCAGTACAAGCAACAGCAAGATGCCAAAGCTGATGAGGTTATTGAAGTAGATTATAAGAAATGTAACTTGTCGAAGTAGAATATAAGATATGTAACCGTTTTATTTTTTATGGGGTTGTTGAATGGTGTTAAATTTTTCAAATAATGCTTGTTTTGTGTACTTGTTGACAGATTTTGTTGGCATCATACTCTCTTGAATTTTATTGTTCTTGATGTTTTTGGATTTATGTTTTTATTTTCAGTCCATGTTTTGGATTTATTTATTTATTTTCAGTTCATGTTTTTAGTATTTATAAACAAGTTTTGGTACAATGTTTCTAGTATTCTGATTTATTGAGAAATTTTGTGTTCTTGATGTTCTTAGCTTGATGTTCGTGGTGTTCATAGCTTGGTGGTTTTCTTGAGTTGATGTTCTTGGAATTCTTGATGATAAACATGGGCAAAAAAGTCCAGAAAAATACACAAGGTCAATATTGTCCGAAAAAATTTAATAACCCATATTTTTAACAGAACATAACAGAGGGTGGTTTTTGTCCAAAGAATATTCCGTCAAATGGGTGCTCAGTGTCTTTTTCGAAAACACAGGGTAGCGGGGTGGAATTAAACCTAAACTCAGGGGTGGTCAGTGTCTTTTACCCTTCCATCAAATACTTCCCAAAATAAATTATATACAACCTGGTAAATCCAATTAAAAATGCACAATTTATCAACTCATTACACAGAAGCTAAAATTTGCATTATAATCACATCCAAGATTCACAACCACAATCTTTTGAATCAAAAGTTCTGTATACCATTAACTATCAATTGCATATAATTTTGTTCGATTATCTACTGCCTTCAAATGATCTTTTTGATTTCAAGTCCAATAGTTACACTTTGAAGTCTTCCGTAATGCCTCATGTTGTAAAATCACATATAACCTGCAATAGGTTACCCATAGCAATATTAAGTTGGATTTCATGATATTAAAATGTAACTGAGAGAAAGCAGATCAAGATAGAATATTCAGAGTGTAAATATTACTACTTCCTCCGTAACGCCTCTTTCTCATCGCTTTGACTTTTACCACTATTCACTGGGTCAATTTGACCCGGTGATTTGGGTAGCAAAACAATCAATTTTTTTGATAATTTTTTCATAGTGTTGTAAAGTACAAGTTAATCTACAACACCATGAAACAAATATCCAAAGATTACATCGCTTCGCTATCCAAATCACCGAGTCAAAAGTGACGCAGTTACGAGTCAAAAAGTCGAAGCAATGAGAAAGAGGCGTTATGGAGGAAGTACTAAATATCACTGATGATGTAAAGGATAGAACTCGTTCACTGCATATCAGTGAACATAAATACGAAAATGAAATTGCAGAGGAGAGTAGCGTAGCTACTGACGTATGTGTATAGCAACTGCGTACCCCTAGCTTCTGCTGTCGGGCAACGTACTCCAGGTCAACTTCTGGAAGTTCACAACATGCCGCTCGAGAGTTTTGGACCAGTCCCTCGATGTATATCTAAAAATAGAAGTATGAAAATTTTATCAGAACAACTTAGAGCAGAACAAATCAACCACGGCAAAAAGATGACCATTGTTTCCAAGCACAACTTTGTGCTCATTCCCTGAGATCGTATCACATAGTCATTATCATCAAATCCCATATTTCTAGCACATCTTTGTACTCATTTTGATACTGTTCTTCTCGTTTACAGTTTGGCTTTTTAGAAAATACAGAAAAAAAGAAGTCAATTTCTAGCACAGCTCTTGCGTGTCAGTGATCCGAGCAGATTGCACTAATGAAACGTCCCATTCATGTTGTTTGACATGGTGTTCAATGTTACTTTGGGAATTATCAACAGTACCGTTCAAGGACTTATACCCATTTATTTTCATCACAACTGGCAAGGAAATTGTAGTTGAAAGTTGATTTTCACGATCCACAAGTAAATGAGAGAAAAATACACATTTTTAAACTGAGACATAAACCAAGATTCATGTCAAATGTGTAGTAAATATCCTATGCCTCATTTGCCAATTTGAAGTAAATGTCAAAAAGTGGGATTCCAACTCAATTTGCAGTAAATATCTTACTGTTCTACACATATCAAACAAACAAAAAATATGCCTGACAAAACCTCAATAGTCAGTAAAAATCAAAGAGTGCAGGGATCAAAACAATCAACTTAGTGTTCTTTTACTAGGAATTGCAGTTCAAAATTGTGTAGTAGGTCTCTCTGAGCAGGGCCCATTATTCTTTTAGCATTGACGTGGTGGTAAAAGAACAGGAAATATTAGTTGATTAGACATCTGAACCTAGACTAGATTAAGTTAAACTGTAAACTTATCACTATGCAGTAAAAACAAACCTCTTCTCCGAAAGACCTAGGCCCATAGTCAGTAGTTCTCATTTCTGAATGCCCACGAGAAAAAGGAAACATTGCACGCACACCATCCACCTTCTGCAGAGCCTGGGTGTTGCATTCCCTGTGAATCCACCAATATCTGGTCCAGAAAGTGGCTGCCCCCTAAGCCCCTGAATGAAAATCCCATTTTCAGAGCATTTCTACTAGTTAAAACATTCAACAAGATCATGGATTTTACATTGTAACTTAACCTACAAAGACAAAGCACCAGAGAGAAAACTACACATCTAGTTCTGACATCACGTGATATTATAATGATTATCACACATCCAATTTCCAACTCAAGTTGTAGGAAGCATCGTTTGACTAAATGTCCAAAAAGGAGAATAATGTAATTTTTCATCGAAATTTAACATTGAGGCCACTAACTGAAACAATAGAAATTTGGTCTTGTATCTCCATAACCTTTCGTATTTAACTTACAACCACCAAGAGAATTATCAGACTCTAAGATATAAACCAAAGCAAACTTCCTAATAGCCGTGAACTTGAAATTCTGAGCCAAGAATATGATGTGACATGGAGTAAGGGAAGCGTTTGCAAGTCTTTGAATGGAGGCGTCCCAAGTTTTACTAACTAGGTTTTCAAATTCATTTCCTTAGATGGTGGATCAGTTGGAAATCATTTGACCTAGAATTATATTGTAACTACAGAGCTCGATTAACGGGTACTCCCAAATTATCTGAGTTAATTTCTTTGAACAACCTGCTAAGTTTGTCCAAGAATTTATACACCTGGTTTAACTTTGCCTACCAAATAATCCAAAGTTCATTATCTCCTCGATGAACATTGCTCTCAGGCATTGTTTTGGTCACAACCTGAAAAGTAACATCGTTAGACCATGAACCCAAAAATATGCAAGCCAAACAAGAAAGAGAACAAGGCATAACCTTGAAAACGACACGTTCATTCATATCATTCCATATACCATTAACGCCATTGGAAAAAAAATATTTGACTAGACTAGCCCACCATGAACGTGCTTCAGATTTTCAAACTAAGATATTTACTATAAATTTAATTTGGATGATCAAGGCAGAGCATCCTTAAACTGGCAAATGTAATGTCCAAAACAAACTAATGTTAGAGAGATCTGACTCCAAACTCAGATTCATGAAATTGAACCAAATCCACAAAAGATCATTGAGGTTGGTACAATTACATTAAATGAATCCATATCAAAATGGAAAATGAAACAAAAATCACAAAAGATAGAAGGTAGTTTCCTCATTTATAAATGAACAACTAACCCTCTAGCAATACAGTTGAAGAAAGTACCTAAATTACACATACAAAGAAAGATAGTGAGAATAGGGTTTTGCGCACCACCTATGCCACTAATGAGAGCTAGAGAATGTTGAGTTTTAGAGCTGAATTTCAGTTAAGAAAAAACCAAGTTAAACTACTTTACACACACAAAATGCTTCAACTGTTAATCAAATACCAATGCGCTCCTACAGAAGTGGAAGGTGCACCTGCTGCAAAAACAACAACACGAAGAATGGACTGCATTAACAAACAACATAACTACAAAATATTCATAGAGTGTTGCAAAAACAATCGACTGACCTGAGATAATCACTTAAAAAGTTCAGTGTTCAATTACCATCAATATGCAGGCACAAAGTCAGTATGTTTTCAGAACTCACAACATCAGTCAGGTAACCCCCCACCATTTTCAGCTTCATTCTGGATCATCCAGAGAAAATATTAATCATAAATAACATCAAATGTATCCCAATTCACAAAATAATGGGATGGGCTCACTCTCACATGCTAATTCAAGGATGAATTAAATATAACAAGGAAAGAATTACAATACGCAATGATTGAAGAAAACATACGCCTAAACATGCTAATTCAAGAAAAGAATTGCAACATGCAGTGATTGAAGCAAACCTGAAAGGCTTAGATTCTGAGCTCATAAGTAGATTGCCACTGCAAGTTCAATAAATGTGCATCAAATGGCTAATATAAACAGAATAGATGAACAGAATAAATGAACTGAAGGTAAACAACAAAGGCATAGCAATCTTGCTGTTGTGTTGGTGCCTTGAATTGGTTGAAGGCGGCCAAAGTCTTTTGTTTCCAACTTTGATTAGGAAACCTTGGAAGTCAAAGGCGGTGGAGGATTAGTTAGGAAACAAGTTTGTTTCCAAATCAGATTTGGAAACTTTAGGGATTTCCTAGCACTATATAAAGAAGCTAGTAGTCACATTATTAGGTATGCAAAAACATTCTTGTAATCTTGTTCCTCTTAAGTGAATAAAGGGTGCTTTTCCGCCGTGGAGGTAGTTATCAAATATTTTGCTAGCGAACCACGTAAAATACTCGTGTTCTTCTTTTTTCGTTCATTGTTCGTGAGGTGGTTTGTCATAACAAACTGGTATCAAAGCCCGGGTTTCGCGGTGTTTCAAGATCAAGATCAAGGCAGAGCAAAGCTAGGGTTTCACAACTTGGTGAAATCAAATCTAGGGTTTTGCGATCTAGGTGGAGCACGCGACTAGGGTTCAAGATCCACCAAGAACGATGTCCGGATCAATGTTGAAGATCGACAGGTTCACAGGAGGGAACAACTTCAGTCTGTGGAAGATAAAGATGGAGGCTTTGCTCAAATCGCAAGGCTTGTGGGCACCTTTGACCGCAGACAAGGGAGGAATGAATGTTGCATCATCGGAGTTCAAGGTATTGGAGGAGAAGGTACACGCAACGATTATGTTGTGCTTATCGGATGACGTGATCATCGAGTTCGCAGATCAGAAGCAAGCAGCAGGTCTTTGGCTCAAGTTGGAGAGTCTCTACATGACGAAGAGTCTCACTAGCAAGTTGGTGCTAAATCAAAGGCTCTTTACTTTGCGGATGCTCGAAGGTACAATTCTCAAGGACCATCATGATCAATTAAATACAATTCTTTTAGAATTTCGTAATATTGGCGAGAAGGTGGGCGATGAGGATGCCGCACTCTTGTTATTGATCTCGTTACCTCCATCATACGAGATCTTCGTTAAGTCGTTCATAGTGAACAAGGACGACTTATCCCTAGAGGAGGTCAGATCGGCGCTCCATGCTAGGGAACTGCGCCATAAGGGTGCAGGCATAGGTACAGAGGACCATGCTTCCGGACTGATGGCAACGGGGGGAAGCAAGAAGGGTAAGAAGAACAAGAAGAAACAGTTCTCAGGTTCTAAGTTACCCAAGGATGTTTGTGCCTTTTGCAAGGAAAAGGGGCACTGGAAGAGAGATTGCCTGAAACGAGGTCAACAGGGGAAGAATGGATCAGCAGCCGTAGCAGAACAATGTAAATCGTCCGAGGATGATTACGTTCTAATGACGGATGTTGTCATGCACTCTCAAGATGCGTGGGTCCTTGATTCCGGAGCTTCCTATAATATTTTCTCTAACATGGAGCTATTCTCGACGTACGACCAAATGGATGGAGGGTCTGTTTACATGGAAAACGGAGCCATCTGTAAGGTGATTGGGAGCGGCTCAGTTAGATTGAAAAAGAATGAAGGGAAGTTATGTACCTTGGAGCAGGTTCGACATGTACCACTTATTAAGACGAATCTGATCTCCTTGAGTCTACTCGACAGCAAGGGATACAGTTTCAAAGGTGAAGGTGGAGATCTACAAGTCTTCAAGGGTTTCTAAGGTGATTCTCAGGGGAGTCAAGAGTGGGACTTTGTACATGTTGCAAGGTTCGACGATCACAGGTTCTGCTGGAGTTGTCTCAGCCGAGATTAAGGAAGCTGATCTAACTAAGCTGTGGTATATAAGGCTCGGTCATATGAGTGAACGTGGAATGCAGGAACTTCACAAGAAAGGCTATCTCACCGGGCATGCGCCCAAGAGCCTAGGGTTTTGTGAGCACTGTGTGTATGGGAAGATACAGCGTAGCAAGTTCCCTAAGGCGGTTCATAGAACGAAAGGTACTCTTGATTATATACATTCGGATTGCTGGGGTCCATCTCGAGTCGAGGCGATTTGAGGGTATAGGTATTTCCTAAGCATCATAGACGACTACTCCAGGATGACTTGGATATTCGTGATGAAGCACAAGAGTGAAGCCTTCGCAAGATTCAAGGATTGGAAGAAACTAGTAGAGAATCAGGTGGGAAAGAAGGTTAAGAGGCTACACACGGACAACGGCTTAGAGTTTTGTTCATCAGAGTTCAATGGATTCTGCAAGGATCAGGGAATAGCACGCCATCGCACCGTTCGGCACACACCGCAGCAGAACGGTGTAGCCGAGAGAATGAATCAAACACTTTTAGCAAAAGCAAGGTGCATGCTTTCGAATGCAGGTCTTTCTAGAGGTTTTTGGGGAGAGGCAGTTTCCATGGCATGCTATCTCATAAATCGGAGCCTGCACACAGGTATAGGATGCAAGATTCCTATGGAAGTCTGGTCCGGTAATGCAGTGGATTACTCGGATTTGAGAGTTTTTGGTTGTGTTGCCTATTACCACGTTGATGATGGCAAACTAAAACCAAGAGCTAAGAAGGGAGTATTCATGGGTTTCGTAACAGGTGTTAAGGAATACAAGATATGGGCAGACAACAAGATTATACTTAGCAGAAGTGTAGTCTTTGATGAGACTCATATGTTGAATTACTCCGTGGAGGTGGATCTTGGAGGTGCAAAGAAGAAGGTGGAGGGAGATTCGGATCCTACCGATCCTAAGGATTCCGAAATCCCTACACCGCCGCCAGAAGCAGAAGAGAAAGAAGCAGAAGAATCTGATAGTGAGGATGCGTCTACACCAGAGGAACTGGTTCATCAAAGTATTGCTGAAGGAAGACCAAGGAGAGTCATAAAGCCTTCGGCGAGATACAGAGATGATGGTATGGTGGGATATGCATTACAGGTAGAGGAAGAGGTAGAGGACGAGCCATCCTCCTACAAGGCCGCTATATCTAGTTCTGAGTCAGCACAATGGATTGCCGCGATGGGAGAAGAGATGGAGTCTCTTAGCAAGAACTCGACTTGGGAGCTTGTTAAATTGCCAGCGGGAAGGAAGATAGTCAGTTGAAAGTGGGTTTTCAGAAGAAAGGAAGGAACTGCATCTGGAGAGGGCATCAAGATAAGGCAAGGCTAGTTACAAGAGGGTTCAATCAGAAAGAGGGAGTTGACTACAACGAGATCTTCTCACCGGTGCTCAGACATACTTCTATCCGGGTGCTACTAGCAATGGTGGCACACCACGACCTAGAGCTTGAGCAATTGGATGTCAAAACAGCTTTCTACATGGAGAGTTGGAAGAGGAGATATACATGAGCCAATCGGAGGGGTTCCAAGTTCCCAGAAAGAGAGAACCACGTGTGCAAGCTGAAGAGATCTCTCTACGGACTTAAGCAGTCACCGAGGCGATGGTACAAGAGGTTTGACAGCTTCATGTTGAAGATTGGTTACCACAAGTGCGAGTGTGATTGCTGCGTGTATCACAAAGAGTTGCATGGTGGATCACGTATTTACCTAGTTCTATATGTGGATGATATTCTGATTGCAACTCAGGAGATCAAGGACATCTGAGAACTGAAGAGGTCCCTTAGCGCGGAATTTGAGATGAAGGATCTGGGAGCTGCGCGCAAGATATTGGGAGTTGAGATCTATAGATAGAGGAAGAAGAAGAAGCTTTTCTTATCACAACAGGGATACATCAAGAAGATCTTGGCAAGATTCGGGATGTTATCAGCTAAAGCTATAGATACTCCTATGACAACTAACAACAAGCTAGGAATGTACACCGTTCAGACTGAGGAGGAGAAGGAGTACATGTTCAAGGTTCCATATGCTAGCGCAGTTGGAAGTCTCATGTATGCTATGGTCTGTACTCGACCGAACATAGCATTCGTTGTTAGTGTGGTTAGTCGTTTTATGGCTCATCCAGGTAGGGACCATTGGCAGGCGGTGAAACGCATATTCAGGTACCTTAAGGGTACGTCAGATATTGGCCTATGTTATGGGGCTAGTGAAACCATCTTGGTAGCTGATTTCTCGGATGCAGACTATGCATGGGATATTGATAGTAGAAGATCAATGACAGGCTATGTATTTTCTCAGGGAGCATCTGTTGTGAGTTGGAAGGTGAAGCTACAACCGACGATGACTTTGTCCACCACGGAGGCGGAGTACATGGCTCTAACGGAAGTAGCGAAGGAGGCAATTTGGCTAAAGGGAATGGTCAATGATCTAGGGCTACATCAAGATCAGGCGATAGTCTACTGTGATAGCTTGAGTGCGATTTGCTTGACTAAGGACTAGGTTCATCATGAAAGGACCAAGCATATCGACGTCAGGTATCATTTTCTAAGAAACGAGAGAAGGATCAAGGTGAAGAAGGTGGGGACAGCTGACAATCCCGCAAATATGTTCACCAAACCGGTCCCGGAGAGAAAGTTCCAGCATTGTCTGGAATTGCTCAACATCTTGAGCCAGTGAGGCCCTTAGGGGCATGTCGGACCCGGTGGGGGTCCAGTGAGTCTCTGTGACAAGAGACATTGGGTGCGGAGAAGACGTAGATTTATTTACGAGAAGAGGAGCAACTGCTTTTCACGAGACAATTCAAGTCAAGGTGGAGATTTGTTGATTAGGAAACATTGGAAGTCAAAGGCGGTGGAGGAGTAGTTAGGAAAAACTTTAGGGATTTCCTAGCACTATATAAAGAACCTAGTAGTCACATTAGTAGGTATGCAAAAACATTCTTGTAGTCTTGTTCCTCTTAAGTGAATAAAGGGTGCTTTTCGGCCGTGGAGGTAGTTAGCAAATATTTTGCTAGCGAACGAAGTAAAATACTCGTGTTCTTCTTTATTCGTTCATTGTTCGTGAGGTGTTTTGTCATAACACTTACCTTGTACTTTGAAACTTCCTCACTCACTTCCTTCAAATCTCCCTTGATGAAGATCAAACCAACATTACCTTGTTACCACCTACAAATACAACCTGCAATCACCAAAAGCACATACTACTGAACTCAGAAGAAGAATATGTAACATCGACAACATGGTTCAATACTTCAAATTTTTATAAGGCAAGCATGAACCTTAGATATATAAACGCTTCATGAAGATCATATATGGTGAGTTTAAACAAAGTATTGATCTTAAAACGGCAAAAGACACGTGTGGGTTTGTTCTGATTCTTAAATGAGAATTTCCTAATACTGACAGGAAATAAGGACTGCTTATCAAAGTAGAGTACGAGGGTGGATTAAATATTGTTTGAATGAAAGACAATTTCATGAATTGACTGGCTCATGTACAGCGCAAGTTAAGGATTTTGATGATACTATGCCACAAGCACCAACACCAACATGCAACACCAAACTTCCTCAGTTCAATACAACACCAAATCACCAACAATTACCCACAACCTCCACACCAGAACATAAATAACTCACTGCCACTACCTATCACTTCAAAGCCACCACAATAACCACCCCTACAAACTGCAATCCCAAAAAGCACATAGTACTGAACATGTATAGCACTATGTAAAATTGACAACACAGTTCAATACTTCAAATTCAAAAACAGTTGATGATTAATGCAGAGATAACTAAGAAGAAGAATAAGAGACTGAATCAATCAGACCAAGCACTGTTGATGATTTTCATGCCCAAACACCACAAATCCGTATGCCCAAAATTGACAACACAGTTCAATCGATAAGATACTGAATCATTGACGAACCTTCACAGACCATTCAAACGACAAGAGACTGAATCAAACAGACTACGTGAAATACAAAGCCTTTGGTTCAGGAATCGATGGGAGAATAAGAGACGTATTCAAAAACTACTTCAAATTCAAAAAGCTAGAGCACTGACGAACCTTCACAGGCGAGATCTAGATCCGGAACTTCAAGGAGAGAGATAGAGAGCTTCACATGCGAGACTGAATGGCGAGAGGAGAGAGCTTCGTGGAGCTTCACAGGGAATCGATTTGAGAGAGAGTGGGGATGAAAGCTAGAGCATCGACGGGAGAATCAACGACTGAGAGCTGAATCGATCGACCTAGGGCGCAAAGGCGAGCTTCAACTCAAACAGAAGACAAAATTGACAGAGGAGCGATTCGAGGATCTTCGACGAGATATGAGAGAAAGCTGCAATCGATTGTGGATTGTCGACGAGATGAGAGAGATGAGAGAGAGCTGCAATGGATTTGGGAGTTAGGGCTCTGACGCTGCAAACTAAACTAAATTATTTTCTCATCAACCAAATTTTTAACGCATTGCAATCTAGTCCTTTATCGAATTCTTTTGGGGACAAAATGTTGTTTTCCTCCCTAAAACTTACTTTTTGCAACAAACACAAATCAGTGTTTTGGGAATTTTGAGATGTTTCCTTAGAAAACTTTAACAATGTTGCAATCTGGTCCTTTTGCGAAATTTTTAGAGACAAAAGTATAATTTTCACCATAATAGTTACTTTTTGCAACAAAATCACATCTTTGTGCCTAAAATTTTGTCTCTAATTCACAAATTCCTTGTAGTGTGGGTCCAACCAAGTAATGGGGTCAACAGGGTTGGTTGTGCTTTCTCTCATCCAATCAAATTCGTTTGCCCAGGTGCAGACTGCACCTGATTTCGGCCTCTTGATCCACCAATATTTTGGATAATGACCCGCTTAGCTGGACCGTCAAAGTCCACACATACTACACTTTTTTGCAGGTTTTCATTCGAGAGGCTCAATTGTTTTGAAGATTTATTGACTGGGAAGCTGCTCGTTGGTTTCGTTGGAAGAAGAAAAAATATTTTTTCACAACCTGGGAGGCTTTCTTAGCTGAGGTCGAAGAACACTTTCAGCAACCGTCTCACTATCACTCGTATTATTAACCGTTTCACCTTGCGGACAAGGTAGGGATGAATTGATACGGGTCAATTGGGTCAACCGTATCACATTGTTACTATTTAATTATTTATTTATTTAGTAAGTATTAGGAATTAATATTTATTTAGTTAGTTATAATGATTATTTATTTGATTACTTTGTAGACCTGACTTTTTTTATCAACTGGCCCGTAAGAGTCTGGAGTTAGGATTAGTCTTTTCTATTTAAACAATTGTAATTTTAGTATTTTGATTATGAATGAAAAATATCAAATTTTAAGAGGTTTTGTGTTGGTGTGTGTTAGAGATCCGGAGCGTCTCGAACAGCTCTAATCCAATACTTCAGTATCATGTGCAGAACAAATAATGTCATCTGTCCAACTCTGAAACAACTGGATTTTCCACATCCAACTGTGAATCGTCCCCATCTGACTCTGAAACAACTGGATTGTCGCCGTCTTACCCCGGATTACCATGGGCATAGTATTCAGTTAAAAGAACCGATTTAATTACCAATTTAGAATCAAAACTAGATGATGTAAATAGTCTTGAAACTTCAAAAATTATATAATGGATTTATCCAATCGAAGTCACATACCCCTGTTATTGATGTTTACGCTACTGATGGAATATTCAACAATCAAACAAAGAAAAAACTATATATTATTTGAAACCTGAGGAGATGAAAGTTGACATGAACTCTGAGAACTCTGAACTGAGAACCCATAATAATATTCGTACCAAGCGTACTTAAAACTTCTTGCTGAGAATGCTCTTATTTCGGAACCATTCACGAAGAGACATGTACCATCGCCCACAGGTTTAAGGATGTCAGGGTCGACTTGTTCAACCGTTTCAAAGAGGTCGCAATACAAATATATATTATATTGACCACACTGACAAGTATTCTGCACAAGAACATCCCATTCGGGATAATCACCTACTGTTTTACCTGTCTCTGCTTGTGCTATTCTGAAATCAAATGATGAACATGGTCGATCACTGAAAACACCTGCACTTCAACAAGCAGAGTTTAAAAATGATATATGTGAAACAGATGGTTATTTGATTTCATGTTGATGAACATAATTGTTTACCTTTGGTAATAAGACTTGAAAGAAAAAATGCTACTAAAAGGCCACGGGAAGGAACCATGGCGTAAGATTAACTCTGTGTGATTTCAGGTAGTTTTCTGGTAGTGTAATTATCTCCACAAACCCAATATTTATACTAATAAAATTGCATTTTATTGAACTTTGGAAATGTCTCTGCAAATGATTGTGGATAATTATGGATTTTTATTATGGATTTTAATTTTGTAAAAACATAATTCATGAGTAAAATGCTAGTTATAATTCGGTACACCCAATAATATTAAATGATAGTCCTTATAATGAGCACATTCAATGCATAAGTTTAATTTTCATTAATTAATGATATTAAATTAAAATTCTAAAAATAAGTAAATATCTTGATTACATGAGAAATTAATTAAAAATGTCTACAATAGCTAACCCTGTTTAAAATTGTCCACGCTGCATTATTGTTGCAATCAATTTTTGAATAAATTTCGATCGAATTAATACCATGATAAAAAGACTTAATGGAAGAAAATTGAATTAAAACTTACAGTAATAGACCATTGGGGTAGATATTCAACGTCAAAAGGTATTAATATATGAAAGGATGTAAGTGAAAGAGGAGTCAAACTATAAGAAATGATCGGGAAAATTTTGAAATTTAGTATGCGTGGTTAGATGGTTAATTGGTTATCTTTTTTTACATGGTATCAGAGCCACTCCGGTTCGACGCCATTTCCGATCCGTTTTCTATGCGTTTTCCCGCGACTTCTGGTTCCTAGCACTACCTCATTTACAAAGCTGAGATTTGGTGTCGCCTCCATGACTTTTTCGATTCAGGATTCTGTTGTTTACTGTGTTCTTTTTTTTTGATACTTCGGAAAATAAACAAAAAAAGTAAATCAGCTAACACAACACTGCATGAAACAACCAATTCCCATGCTATCATTCCTCAACAACCCCTTCACAGCATCTGGGATAGCCACCTGGATCTTCAAGTCTTCCTCCTCCTGAATTCCCAGATTAGCCAAAGCATTTGCAACCTCATTGTTCTCTCTAGGGGTTGCTTTCACCATTCCATTCAATCTGGACAGAAGGTAACAACCATTTTTGATCTGATCCTCCATGCTTGTTGGGCCATTGATCTCTCCATTAAAGATTCTCACAGCATCCCAGCAATCACTTTCCACCTCAATTTGTTGCCAGTTTCTGTGGAAAGCAATAGTGATGCCCCCATAGATGCCCCAGATCTCTGCCTCAAGACTTGAATTAGCTTTGATTTTTTCAGTTAAGCCAATAATCCAAGAGCCATCCTTTCTTCTAAAGACACCTCCAATGCCAGCAATGTTGCTCCCAATTCTAAGGCAACCATCCAGATTGAGCTTAACATTGTCTGCAATAGGAGGCAACTACTTAGAGTTATTATCCATAAGCTGATAATCAGACAAATTAAAAGTGTTAGAGAATGCTCCCTGTATGAGCTTAGTATTTCTGATAATCTTTCCCACAAACACACTAGTCAACTCCAAAATATTGTTGAAAATGCAGTTATTTCTTCTGAGCCATATTCCCCACAGAGTAGAAGCAAAAAGGATATTATGACTAACCCCTTTATGAATCTCTTTGTTCTTAAGATTCACATACAACCAAGAGATAATGTCAACATTGTTAAACTTGTGTCTCTAACCACCAATCCAGATATTGTCCCAAATAGCCACTGTTTTGGTACAATATCTAAACAAATGGTCATGAGTCTCAGCTTCTAAACCACAAAGATTACAAGTATCAGTAGTAGTCATACCCATGGTTTTTCTTCTCACATTAGTCATCAATATCCTATGTTTGGTCAACCATAGAAAATGACAGACTTTATTTGGAATCTTGAGTTTCCAAATATTGATCCAAGCACCATTACTGGTGGACAAACTAGAAAGGGGTGATCTAGTCTCACTGATGGAGTTGTAAGCAGCACTACCAGTGAAGGAATGCTTGAAAGAGCCTATCCAGAAAGGTTTGTCAACACTTTTCACAATAGGCAAGGGGACAACATTGATGCGGGGCAGGGGGATAGGACAACAATAATGTCCCAACCACCATCATTAATAATGCTAGCAACTTTAATGTTGGGATTATGATAATCCATTAAGTTTCCAATTGTGTCCTCACCACACCACCAGTCATCAAACATAGAGACTTTCATACCATTACCAATTTTCCATTAGATATTTTTACTAATAAAGGATTTGGTTTTTGTAATACCTCTCCAAATCACATAGGCACCCATACTCTTGGGTAGAATGGTTGATGTTGTTTCTCAAATATTTCTTTCTAAGAACTTCACACCACAGATTATTACTACCATTGGTCACATTCCAACTGAGTTTAGCTAAGAGAGAAAAATTCATGGCATTAGCTTTCCTTAAACCTAGACCTCCAACTTCTTTGGGAAGACAGAGGATGTCCCATTTCACAAGGTGAGTCTTTCTTTTGTCAACCTCATCACCCCAAATGAAAATTCTACACACTTTATCAATGTCCTTGCAAGTACTGATAGGAAGAGGCATCACTTGCATCACATAGGAAGGAATGGCTGCAAGAACATTCTTAGCCATAGTCACTCTACCAGCAAAACTCAAGTTTTTACTCTTCCACCCAGACAGCTTCTTTTGAAGATAAGTAATGATCTCAATGTTATTACTCCTATAAAACTTGTCATGAACCAAATTGATACCCAGATATCTCCCCAAGGAGGAAGCAGCATTAGTACCAAGAGTATTAACAATGGCATTGATGGAACCTCTGGGGGTGTTCTTAGAAAAGATTTTTTTTGATTTATTGAAATTAACTTTAAGTTCTGAAATTTTCTCAAAATCATCCAAAATCTCTTTCATGGTAATACAAGTGACATTGTCACATCTTCCAAACAACATAAGGTCATCTGCATAAAAAATATGAGACTAGGAGGGGCCATTATTGGAAGTTTTGACCCCCTCCAATTTTTTTCGACAACCTGATGTTCAATCATAAGAGAGAGTCTTTCCATACACCAAACAAACAAATAGGGGGACAGAGTGTCTCCATGTCTAAGCCCTCTAGAAGTCTTAAAATTAGGGAGAGGATTGCCATTCCATAAAATAGCAGTGTTAACAGAACTAACACATTGCATGCTAAGATTAGTCACCTTAGGACGAAACCCAAACCAACACAGAGTCTCATGAATAAAAATTCAAGAAATCCTATCATAAGCTTTCTCAAGATCAATTTTTACAACCATGCCTCCAAACTTATCATTCATTTTTTTCAGGGTATGATTCACTTCTTGAGTAAAAATAATATTATATTTCGTAGCTCTCCCAGGTATAAAACTACTTTGAAAAGGACCAATAATATTTTGAAGAACTGGTCTGATTTTGGCCACAATGATTTACTGTGTTCAGGCTCGAGTTATTGTGCCAATTTTTGCCGAGTTAGGTCTCTGTAACTGAGTTCTTTCGAGTTCCTAATCAAGTTTGACCAAGTTATTCATGGGCATACACACTTCCGACTTGGTTGATGTTCTTGATTGGCAATAAAAAATCACTTGTGAAATTAATCGTATCTCACAATCACCAACAATACATGTGGCCTGTCGTACTTTTCTCGATCACCACTGTCTTATTGATTTGTACAAAAATTTGAGATTGTACTTTCTTGACATAAAAATATCCCACACACATTCATAAGCATTTACTTATACAACTTTCATCGAATGTTAGCTTAACTACAACATGATCATGCATAGTGAATGACATGTAATTCGCAAGAGTAAGATAATAAATAATTATATACCTGGCTCATATACTATGTCATATTATCATAAAAATTATTTTTTTAATTATATACCTGACTAATATACTATGTCATATTATCATAAAAAATATCTTTTTTGGAGGAAATCTTACAAATTTACTTATAACATTAACTAACATATGTACTAGCATCACAAAGTCATAGCATGCAATTATAAAAATATAGTTAAACATACATATATACATAAAAGGGTTCCTACGCTGTACTAGTCCTAGGTATCTATAACCTAGAGCTCTGATACCACCACTGTCACATCCCCTCTCGCCGACCCCGATTAGCGATGATAAAACTTTTCATTAACGGGAGGAGGGCGCGACAGGCCAGTGAGGCCTTAACTCGTCGAGAGGCTAAAAAAGTTATTTTCATAAATCGTGATTAAAAGTTCATTCGAAAAACTTTGCGAAAGCGTACTTGACAAATTTACTTGGGGACGACATCATAAACAATTTAACTTGTAATGTAAATAAAATAAATCTCAAGAAAATAAAGTTTGAACTTGGAAATAAATATCACTTAGCCCTCTCGACTCATAATGTAAATAGAGCATTAATCGGAAATGTTTCTAGGTATCATACAAGGCTCATACAAGGTCTTATATACATAATTACTTAACTTATACATTCTTGAAACAAAAAACCAACATTTAATCCATAAAAGCTTCAAGTCACCTAGCATATAAGCAATGTTTAAGCACATAAGCACCAACAAACACATTATCACATATCAACTTAACGCCATGCTACTTCTTGCTTCTTACGTGTCCTTCAAACCTGAAAAAAAATATAAGTTGAAAGGGTGAGCTCAACTAGCTCACATAGTTACATCTATGCCCCTCAGTAGGTTTGGAAAACCAAAAAGGACTAGCTTTCCCATGGAGCATCATGAACATAAGACATAGTCATACATACACATACTTATGAAACTTGAAAGATCGTGACATTCATAAAACATAACTTGTATCACAAAGAGAGTGAAACGTAAAGCACAACTTGAGTCATGAGAAATTTTATTATTCCAAGTAGGAACCTTGCTTTGTCTCACGTAGATACCTTATCATACATGAACATGTTTGCTTAGTTTCTTATCTTATTGGCCCGTAATAACCTTCGTGACATAACTTAAAATAGGGACATGTCTACCGCGACGACTCGTGAGGTGACGCGTGCCTTGTTATATTTCCCCGAAAATAGGGTCATAACCTACATGTACCCGATATGCGGTTTCATTCCAGTGCCGTTGTAATACACCGTTTAAATAGAAAGGGTAAAATGATAATTTTAGAACTTAAATAAGAATTTTAATTGCAAAATAATATTTGGAATATTATTTGAGTTTTATTCGTGTTGAATTTTAGAGAAGTATTAGATTAATAATCAAGAATCAATACGTAAACATTTCTCAAATTTTAGTTAGTTTTAGTTAAATACGCGTGTCCGACCACCGCGAGACTTGTAGGATTGTCACACCCAATCACTCAAGTAGCTTATACACCGCCCACACTTTATAGTTCCTCCCTAACTTCATTTTCTCCAAGTAATATCTCCTTTGGGAGATTTCTTCACCGCCACGGTCACCATCAAACCCCCACCACCTCTTTGTTTTCCACCTCTCCAAGAAACCCCAGCTATAAATCCACCTCTGATTCACCCTCCTCACACCACAGACGCCTCCAACTTCATCACCATCATCGCCATTTTCATCACCACCATCAACACCTTCAAGATTCAACAAGTTAACCCACCAACCTCAATCCTTGTCCCATCTCTCTCTCTCTACTCCTCTGTTTCTTGAAGACATCAGCAGAAGCAGAGCAGTGGTAGCAGGAGCCACCACCACCACCACAACCACCATTGTTGCCGGCGACAACCACCAACGAGCAAGACAACCCACTTATCTCTCTCTATCTTCTTTCACAGATCCTTTCTCTCTGTCCCACCTCTCTCCTCTTCCCAGAAACAGAGGGAAACACCAGCAGAGTTCGCAGGCAAAGAGAGCACCCACCACTGGCCGCTGGACCTCCATAGAAACTGGCGAACAGTTCGGGAACCTCCACTAGCACCACCCATACCTCCTAACTGCTTCCATTCAACTCCCACGAGTCCTGGGAGATCAGTAGAAGACTCGACTAGAACCCAGGAGGCCTTGGTTGCCGGAGTTGGAAGCCATCGCCGGCGGCTTCGACCCGACTCATTTCTTGACGGTTTTCGGCCATTTTTGGCCTACGTATGTCCTAAATCCTCTAATTAGTTGACTTAGATAGTCAAAATTTCATCTTGCCAGCTAATTGATAAAATTAGCTAATTGATGTTAAAAGAATCCGAGTTTAGATTGTTAAAATTGATGTTGTTATTAAGGTGTCTTTTCAGAAACTGTTTATAGCATAAGCAGGGAGTAGCTAATTGTCATTTTTAAAACTATAAAGGTTGTTTTTTCTTTTAATCAATCTGGTTTGTGAGTAGTGGGGGTTGTAGCTGACTTTTAATTCAACTTAGGGGTTCTACATGTCTTTTATTTAAACTTCACACTTTTCGCTAAAAATAAAAATGTTAATTCCGAATTAGAAATAATTTCTAAAAATACTAGTTTTTGTCCCCGTCCCAGATATGTGATTCGGGAATTGAAATAGTAAACATGTTGTTCGTTAAAAATTAAGGTAGAAACATTTTTATTACAAACTTTAAATAATACTGTTTAGTCACTTAGCTTACAAATTGTTATTCAAACTTGTGAAAATTGTCATTTCGCTAACTCGTTAACATTATAGCATCGTGTAGAAGTTTTCTTAAAACATATTAGTCAACATATAGTTTTATTGTTATGATTCGAAATAGTTCTTAAATATAAATTCTTATTAGTTCTCATTTTTTATCTCATATTTTAAATAATTTCCCTATTTAATTAGCCACTTTCAAATAATAGTAATAATAATAATAATAACAACAACAACAACAACAACAACAACAACAACAACAACAACAACAACAACAACAACAACAACAACAACAACAACAATAACAATAGTCGTTGAAAAATAGATGTGTTGTTTCGTTTATAGAATATTATAACTAAATAATAAAACGTTAGGAAATTAACTAGTGGGGTTGGGTTGATACAAAAGAGAATACACGTTAGGGCTTATAGTATTTTATTTGAATGTTTATTGACTTAGAAACTACGATTTGTAGGTGACGACTTTGTAGGACCGAGCCACTTTTAGGACGTGTTATTGCTACGGAAGTAAGGTAAGTGAACATGCCAAGTATTCCGCGCCTAGTTCCTTTCGTGTCTTAATTAAAATTCTCCAAATATATTTGTTGTTTATTTACATTCTAAGTTGTGAATTTTTTTACATTTTAAAGAAGTTGTTTTGTTTGATATTGTAAAACGAATAATAATAATTCGTAATTAGCGTAAAGTGGTAAGAGTTGTGCGGGAATCATTTTATTGCTTTCGATTAGATTGGTCGTATTGACTGCAGTCACTCGACTTGATTATTTTAACCCGGTCGCAACATGCCGGGTTGCTCCATGTACTCACCTCTCTGGCCGCAAGAAGTCTTAGGGGGATGCCGACACTTAAGGTCATGACTGTTAGTGATAGAATAGTAGATCTTCCCCGTATCAACAAAGTTAATAATACAGTTTTCTCTGGGATTGGATATTTATAAAAGAAAAGATGAAGAGATTGGGACTAATTCTCTCCGTTGGAAAGACGAGATAGAAAATTAAAAGAAAGTGAATTTTCTATTTAAGTTCCTACTTTATTCTTCAAGTTTATTGTTTTATAATTTTTTCTCTTTGTTATTGTTATGAAAAGAAAATTATGCTTCATCATCTGTTTACGTGCTTGGGTTTACTTACTCAGTATTTCAGCACTGACTTTGAAAACTGCGGTTCCTGTTTCCTTCCCACCGCAGGTTTAGGAGCTGAAGACTATGACATAGCAGGGTACGGGACTCACTTAGATGGATATCAGCACGAGTAGTGATGTAGTTTGGCTAGTTCAACATAATTTAGTAGTTTTAGAGGCGCTTCTATAATATCTAGAGAATTTTGTGATGCTTAATTTTATGTAATAAATAAATAATTTGGGATGTAATTCTTTTGATTTTCGCCATTACTTTAGCAACGCCCTCCCAGTCTTGTCCGAGCCAGATAAGGGGGTTGTTGGAGGTGGTATCAAAGTAGGCAATCTATTAAAAGATAATTAAAAACCTGTAGGGAAACTTAAAATGAACATAGGGGAAGATAATTAAAAATTGGAAAGTTGTTCGGGTTATGGGTAGCTTAGGAGTTTGGCCTTGATTACTCCCGCCCACCCTCATCCTATGTTGCAGATTTATGCGATATGAGTTTCTTTGAGATGCATTTTATTAGTGATTTTTTACTTTCTTGATGAGAAGAAGGATGGAAACAGAATTTGACTAGTACTAGATGTACTATCTTGATTGCATAGATGAGTTCTATTTTTGCAGACATAAGTATTATGTGGTTAAATTTATCTATTATGCATGTTAGTTGTGTGATAATGGTTTTATATATGTTAACTAGGAAATTATGAAATAATTATTGAGGTTTCCGCAATCCTAACCAAGGATACCATATGATGTGACTGATAGAGACCTTGCGATATTACTTTAGTAAAGTTTGACAGGGACAGATGGCTGACAACATCCCCATAGAGAAATTCTTCTCGCAAATGGCTCAGATGATGAATAACGGTGGACAGGTAGGAACTAACTAGGCCAAGAAGGTGGCCGAAATGAAGCCAATGGAGTTCACTGGGAAAGAGGATCCTATCGAGTTGGAAGACTGGATCTTGGAAATGGATAAAATCCTTGAGACGATAGGATGTCCCGATGATCAAAAAGTTAACTGTGTGGTCTTCTACTTAAAAAGCGAAGAAAACCTCTGGTGGAGAAATGTACGAGAGACTCTGCTAGTCGAACCCAACTTTAATTGGGAGTCCCTTCGAACAGCGCTCAGAGCTCGCTTTTACCCATACCATGTGAAGAGGAGTAAAGAGCAGGAATTCCAGAATCTGCAGTAGGGAAATGACTCTGTGACAGAGTATTTTCTTAAATTTACAGAGTTGACACGCTTAGTAGGAAACATGGTGCTTGACGAAGATTCCAAGGTTTCTAGGTTCATCGGTGGACTGCACGAAAGGCTACAAGAGTCTCTGCTAAGAAGAACCTACTCTACTCTTCACGAAGCCTACGATAGAGCTACAGACATCTGGCGTGTTCGGGTCACCCAAGAAGAGAAACACAAGAAGTGTAAGCTAGAAGAGGCAGGAGGAAGAAACAACAACTTGGCCAAGGGAAATCAGAGGTTCAAGCCTAACAATGGAGGAGGTAACCAAGGGCAGTATCGTGGCAATCAACAGAACCGTGGGGCTCAGAAAGCTTGTCGATGTTTCTGCAAATGGTGCACACGAAACCATCCAGGAGCGGATTGCGAAGGGAACGTAGTCACTTGCAACAACTGTGGTAAGAGGGAGCATCGATCTTATGAATGTCGATCACAGCTAACCGGGAACCAGCAAGTGGTCCAAGGAGGCAAATTTGGAAGGCCACAACAGAAAAACTACCAGGGGAACCGCCAGCAGAAGGGGAACAACTTTGCCTGCAACCAGCAGTTTGGGAACTAGTAGAATGGGAACTGCAACCAGAACAATGGAGGGAATGGATATGGCAGGTAGTAGAACCAAAACCCAGGCAATACAGGACAAAACAGAGGTCAATCCAGGATCGGAAACAATAATTCTGGATACGAGAACAACAACAATGGCAAACGTGTGAAGAATTGCTGTGCTGACAAAGAATGGGGCAGAAGCTGCACATGGAGTTGTCACGGGTACTTTCTCTATTTATGAGCAACCTTCTTTCGTACTATTTGATTATGGTGCATGCTATTCCTTTATATCGTCCTCGTTTGTTGAGAAATTGGGTTTGCATAATTCATCTAGCATATCCATCCCAGTAGCGACCCCTAATGGCCAAATAACTGTCTGTGACACCGTATTCGAAGAGTAGAACTGAAAATCCTAACCAGTATCTTACCTGCTAACCTAATAAAATGTAACCTAGGAGGCATAGATGTGATCCTAGGAATGGACTGGCTTGGGAAGTATCGGGCAGTTATTGGCTGTTATGATCAGAAGGTTCGATTGAAGGGACCTAAAAGGGAAAAGATCATCTGTCGTGGTATCACCACGGAACCTCGGATCAGATTGGTGTCAGCTCTGAAAATAGTCAAACAAGTTAAGAAGGGGAACTCTGCCTACTTGTGTTATGTTCAAGACATAACCAAGAAGGAAAATGTGCAGGAAGAGATACTAGTCGTGAGGGAATTTCCTAATGTATTCCCCGAAGAGATTCCTGGAATGCCACCTCAACGAGAAGGACGAAATTTTACGATTATGCATTGATTATCGAGAACTGAACAATGCAAATATCATGAACAAATATCCGCTACCCCGTATCGATGATTTATTCGATTAGCTGCAAGGAGCTAGTGTCATCTCGAAGATCGATCTGAGATCCGGATACCATCAACTTCGCGTAGCCGAGAAGGATATCCCAAAGAACGCCTTTATCACAAGGTACGACCACTAAGATTTCACGGTTATGCCGTTGGGTTTGACCAACGCTCTTGTCGTGTTCATGGACTTGATGAATCGAGTGATGAAGCCGTTTCTGGAACGGTTCATAGTCGTCTTCATCGATGACATCCTGGTGTTTTCAAAGAGAGAGGAGGATCACAAAGGACATCTCCGAGAAGTATTGCAGACCTTGAGGCAAGAACGACTATACGCCAAGCTTTCAAAGTGTGACTTCTAGTTGGATCGTGTTCCGTTTCTGGGGCACATAATCTCCAAGGAGTGAATATTCGTAGATCCAGCGAAGATCTCAGTGGTTAAGGATTGGCCTACACTGAAGAAAATGTCTGAAATCGGAACTTTTCTTGGCTTAGCGGTTACTACAGGCGTTTTGTGAAGGACTTTTCCATGATTTCTAGGACACCGACTACGCTGACGAAGAAGGCTGTAAAGTATCACTGGGACGATAGCTGTGAAGATGCGTTCCAGACTCTGAAGAAGAAGCTCACCGCGGCACCAGTGTTAGCGTTGCCAAACGACTCTAGCGAGTTCGAGGTGTAAAGCGATGCATCAAAGAAGGGAATTGGATTTGAACTTACGCAAGACCAAAGGGTGATTGCCTACGCTTCAAGTCAGCTGAAACCTCACGAAGAGAACTATGCTACGCACGACTGGCAAGAGTAGTTTTGGCGCTAAAGATATGGAGACACTACCTCGACGCGGCAGTTTGCAAGCTCTACATAGATCATCGCAGTTTGAAGTATATCTTCACGTAGAAGGAACTGAACAACAGGCAACGAATATGGCTAGAGATCATCAAGGATTACGATCTACGCATCCATTACCACGAAGGGAAGGCTAATGTAGTCGCCGACGCGCTAATTCGTAAGTCGAGCCATGTAGTAAACACTATGGTAGTCCTGTCGAATTGGTTATGCCACGAGTTCAGGAAGCTCAACATCGAAGTGGTGGAACAAGGAATAGTGGAGAAGCTGCTCAGAAGCATGACAGCGGTTCCAGACTTCTTCAAAGAAATAAGGAGCGAACAAGCATGATACGTTAAGCTCGAAAGGATCAAGAAGAAGATCGCACCGGCAGAGGCCAAGGAGTTCCAGATTCACGAAGATGGAAGCATTCGCTACAAAGGAAGATGGTGCGTACCATAGAAATGTGCAAATATTAAGGGGAAGCTGATGCAGGAGGCACACAACACTCCACACTCAGTTCACCCTGGAGGCGATAATCTTTACAAGGACCTGAAGAAGACGTTCTGGTGGCCCAACATGATGAAGAAAGTAGCTGAGTTTGTGGCTAGATGCCTAACATGCCAGAAAGTAAAGTTTAAGCATGAGAGGATGGGAGGTCTACTCCAACTGTTAGATGTTACAGCCTGGAAGTGGGACTCCACATCAATGTATTTCGTCATAGCTTTGCCGACATCGAAGAATGGACTCAACAAGATATGGGTATTCGTAGACAGACTAACCAAGACAGCGAGATTCATTCCAATTAAAGACACGTGGAACATGTAGCAAAGGGCAGATGCGTATGTTAGAAACATCGTGAGATATCATGGAATTCCACGTTCAATAATCTCGGATAGGGACCCTAACTTCCTGTCTCATTTCTGGAGAGCACTTCAAGAAGCACTGGGAACCCAGCTGAAATTTAGTACAGATTTCCATCCAGCCACAGACGGTAAGACAGAGAGAACCATTCAGACGCTGGAAGATATGTTAAGAGCCTGCGTTAT
Organism: Linanthus parryae; assembly: GCA_023055425.1. NCBI lineage: Eukaryota > Viridiplantae > Streptophyta > Magnoliopsida > Ericales > Polemoniaceae > Linanthus > Linanthus parryae. The sequence goes on from JALGPY010000001.1 coordinate 135,122,516, forward strand.
GGACTTCCAAGGCTCATGGGTCGATAAATTACCGTTAATTGAGTTCTACTACAACTACAGTTATTACGCCAGCATTGGGATGGAACCGTACGAAGCCCTGTATGGAAGGAGGTGTCGATCACCAATGTGTTGGAGTGACATCAGCGAGACGGTGGTCATTGGACCACAAATGATCGAAGACATGACGAACCAAGTACGACTTATCCAGCAAAGAATGAAAGCAGCTCAAGGCAGGCAAAAGTCATATGTGGATCAGAAGAAAAGGCCACTGGAGTTCCAAGTGGGAGAAAAGGCGTTTCTGCGAGTTTCACCAGCTAAGGGGGTATCCAAGTTCAACCTAAAAGGAAAATTAAGCCCTAAATTTATTGGTCCGTACGTTGGTATTGAGAAGATAGGTGCATTTGCATACCGATTGGATCTACCCTCGAACTTGGGGCAAGTGCACAATGTTATTCTGGTATCACAAATAAATAAGTATGTACCAGACCCGTCCCATGTGTTGGATCCTGAACCAGTGGATTTCGACCCGTCCCTGACGTACGAAGAACAACCTGTCAAGATAGTGGACACCAAAACAAGGGACACGCGAACCAAGAGCGTCAAGCTAGTCAAAGTTCTTTGGACCAACCACCAAACAGAGGAAGCAACTTAGGAGGCTGAAGAAGAGATGAGGAAGAAGTACCCTCACTTAATTTAACGAGGTACGTTGAATTCCGGGGACATCACTCCCTAAGGGGGAGAGGATGCGACCTTTCGTTACATTCTCTTTACTTAGTACCCTTGAGACTTGCTTGACCTTAAGACTTAGCAACCAAATGAGACCGGGACCACTTAAGTAGATAGACGTGCTTACGACTTTATTTGATATTAATATTTGATATTAATATTTGATATTATGTGCCTACGACATAGCAACCAATGGTTATTTGCTATTATTTACTGTGTGAAATTACTTGCCTGCTATGTGATCATGATTCTGATAGATAATTGCTTGATAGATCGTCTGAGCATCTTGATTAGTTGTCTGATTTTAGCTTCAGGGACGAAGCTCTGTTTAAGGAGGGAATGATGTAATACCCCGTTTAAATAGCAAGGGTTAAATGGTAACTTTAGAAGTTAAATAAGAATTTTAATTGCAAAATACAATTTGGATAATTATTTGAGTTTTATTCGTGTAGAATTTCAGAAAAATATTATATTGATAATCAAGAATTAATACGTAAACGTTTCTCAAATTTTAGTTACTTTTAGTTAACTACGCATGTCCGACAACCGCGAGACTTGTAGGATTGTCACACCCAATCACTCAAGTAGCTTGTACACCACCCACACTTTATAGTTCCTCAATAACTTCATCTTCTCCAAGTAATATCTCCTTCAGGAGATTTCTTCACCGCCACAGTCACAATCAAACCCCTACCGCCTCTTTGTTGTCCACCTCTCCAAGCAACCATAGCTATAAATCCCCCTCTTCCTCACCCTCCTCAAACCACAACCGCCTCTAACTTCATCACCACCGTCGTCATTTTCATCACCACCATTAACACCTTCAAGCTTCAACAAGTAAACCCACCAACCTCACCTCCTTCCCATCTTTCTCTCTCTCTCTCTCTCTCTATCTCTACTCCTCTGTTTCTTAAAGACATCAGCAGAAGCAGAGCAGTGGTAGCAGCAGCCACCACCAACAAGCAAGACAACCCATTTCTCTCTCTCTCTCTCTCTCTCTCTCTCTCTCTCTCTCTCTTCTTACACAGCTCATTTCTCTCTTTCCCACCTCTCTCCTCTGCCCAGAAAGAGAGGGAAACACCAGCAGAGTCAGTAGGTGATCAAAGCACCCACCACCGGCTGTCGGACCTCCATAGAAACCGGATAACAGTTCGGGAACCTCCACCAGCGCCACCCATACCTCCAAACTGCTTCCATTCAATTCCCATGAGTCCTAGGAGATCAGTATAAGGCTCGACCAGAACTCAGGAGGACTTGGTTGCCGGAGTTGGAAGCCATCGCCGGCGGCTTCGACGTGAGACTTCGACCGGACTCATTTCTTTACGATTTCCGGTCGTTTTTGGCCTAGGTATGTCCTTAATCCTCTAATTAGTTGATTTAGATAGTCAAAATTACATCTTGCTAGCTTGAATCCGAGTTTAGTTTGTTAAAACTGATGTTGTTATTAAGGGGGGTTAAGGTGCCTTTTTCAGAAACTGTTCATAGCATAAGTAGGGGGTAGCCAATTTTCATTTTGGAAACTATAGAGGTAGTTTTGTCTTTTAATCAAGCTGGATTGTGAGTAGTAGGGGTTGTAGCTGACTTTTAATGCAACTTAGGGGTTCTACACGTCTTTTATTTAAACTTCACACTTTTTATTAAAAATAAAAATGTTAATTCCGAATTAGAAATAATTTCTAAAAATAATAGTTTTCGTCCCCGTCCCGGAAACGTGATTCGGGCGTTGAAATAGTTAAGGGGTTGTTCGTTAAAAATTAAACTAGAAACGGTTTTATTAAAAACTTTAAATAAATAGTGTTTAGTCACTTAGCATACAAATTGGTTATTGAAACTTGTAAAAATTGTCATTTCGCTAACTCGTTAACATTGTAGAATCGCGTAGAAGTCTTCTAAAAACATAGTAGTCAAAATATCATTTTATTGTTGTAATTCGAAATAGTTCTTAAATATTAATTCTTACTAGTTCTCATTTTATATCTCATATTTTAAATAATTTCCCTATTTAATTAGTCACTTTTAGATAATAATAATAATAATAATAACAACAACAACAACAACAACAACAACAACAACAACAACAACAACAACAACAACAACAACAACAACAACAACAACAACAACAACAACAACAACAACAACAACAACAACAACAACAAAACAATAGTCGTTTACAAATAGACGTGTTGTTTTGTTTATAGAAAATTATCACTAAATAATAAAACGTTATGAAATTAACTAGTGGGGTTGGGTTGATACAAAAGAGAATACACGTTAGCGCTTGTATCATTTTATTTGAATGTTTATTGACTTAGAAACTACGATTTGTAGGTGACGACTTTGTAGGACCGAGCCACTTTTAGGACGTGCTATTGCTACAGAAGTAAGGTAAGTGAACATGCCAAGTCTTGCGCGCCTAGTTCCTTTCGTGTCTTAATTTAATTTTAATACTTGTCTTAAAATCTATTTATTGTTTATTTACATGTTTAGTTGTGAATTTCTTACATTTTGAAGAAGGTGTTTTGTTTGATATTGTCACACGAATAATAATAATTCGTAATTAACATTAAGTGTAAAGAGTTGTGCGGGGATCATTTTATTGCTTTGGATTAGATTGGTCCTGTTGACTGCAGTCACTCGACCCGTATTATTTTAACCCGGTCGCAACCTGCCGGTTCGCTCCATGTACTCCCCTCTCTGGCCGCAAGAAGTCTTAGGGGGTGCCGACACTTAAGGTCATGGCTGCTAGTGATAGAATAGTAGATCTTCCCCGTATCAACAAAGTTAATAATACAGTTTTCTCCGAGATTTGGATATTTATAAAAGAAAGATGAAGAGATTGAGACTAACTCTCCCCGTTTGAAAGACGAGAAAGAAAATTAAAAGAATGAGAATTTAATATTTAAGTTCCTACTTTATTCTTCAAGTTCACTGTTTTATAATTTATTCATCTTTGTTATTGTTATGAAAAGAAAATTATGCATCATCATCTGTTTTACGTGCTTGTGTGTTACTTACTCAGTATTTTTGTACTGACTTTCAAAACTGCGGTTCCTTTTTCCTTCCCACCGCATGCTTAGGAGCTGAAGACTATGGCATAGCAACCTACGAGACTCACTTAGATGGATATCAGCACGAGTAGTGATGTAGTTTGGCTAGTTCAACATAATGTAGTAGTTTTAGAGACGCTTGTGTAATATCTAGAGACTTTTGTGATGCTTAATTTTATGTAATAAATAAATAATTTGGGATGTTATGCTTTTGATTTCCGCCATTACTTTAGCATCGCCCTCCCGGTCTTGTCCGAGCCGGATAAGGGGGTTGTTGCAACCGTGGCCTTTCTAAAAGCGTGTTTTATCTTATGAAACGTTCATTTTCTTTGTTAGCATCCATGGGGGCATAAACTTTTCACTTACGACACTAATCTTATCAATGCAAGATGTACTAACTTCTCACATACCATAAACTTTTAAAGCCTTAAACGTAATACTAGATGCATATGAAGCACATTAATCTTATCTTATATATAATATGAAAGCAGAAAAGTCTCGAGGTTGAACCACGTTCTGCCATGTCTTAAAATATTCATTAGGAGTAAGACATTTTTCATCCTATGTGTTTATTCTATCAAGATTAACCAATTACAAATCGGCACGTACTTATGTATTGCTTTGTCACTATAATTTGAAGGTTACATTTATAATTTGTAACTCATGAGAAATTAACATTCCTTTTATATTGCAATGTTAAATTAGTAATGAATGCTCATCCTTGATTTTATTACCTAAATTTTATAACATGTTAATGGAAAACATATAATAATAGTATAACATTTTTTGGCAATAGCATAATATTTCAATAACTTTATAAGTATATGAACTTCCGAAGAACTATTTTTTTTTATTTAAATAAAATATTCCATTCAATCTTAGTTGATGCATATTATATAACTTCAAAATTAATAAACTAAATTGTGATCTCATATACAAGTTTATCATTCACCTAAATATACTTGTTTAAAATTAAATGACATTATTTATTTTTGAGAAATATTTATCAATACTTAGTCCTTGGTAATTTTCTCAACTTTAATCGTAGTTAATTTTATGTTAGATGATTCTCTAAATATTGATTATTTTTTTATCCGAGTATATTATTTTTTATATTAGTGTAAAATATATATTATAATATCATAATAAGTTTAATAAATAATATACAAACATTAACCTTCTATAGTAATTATGATTACTATATCATAACATCATAATAATTGTTATAGGTACATGAACTTTATTTGTAATTATTCTTCTTTGAAAGGAAGCAATTATTTCATAAATACTTATTTGAGGCTTATTAGTAGTTTTTGCCCTTCAAAACGTAATTTATGATCTCATATTCAAACTTATCATTTATGTAAAAATATTCAGAAGATATATATAATTTTTAGGTAAATAAATTATATTCTTGATGACATATGATGTATGCATTTTGTACAATATTAAATTAAGTTAGTTCATATACATGTAAGTCAGTGACATTAGTGGTTTCTGAAGAAATATGTCTCACTAATTAGTCCATGGTAATTTTCTCAACTTTCAACGATTCTTTTAAGATTTCTATATTTTATAATCCGAGAAAATGAATATGTTTTATATTAGTCTAAACTAGACACTGTAATCATAATAGATTAAATAAATATACATGTATACAAATTTCAGAAGTAAATCCTCTTTAAAAAGAAATAACGCTTCCGCGGATTCTTAGTTATGCATATTACATATTTTTAACGTTTGATAACATGAATCGTTATAATGTAAACTATACATGATATATCGTAATAGATTCAGTAAATAATATTGATATACGAACTTCAGTAGTAAAACTTTTTATTCCTAAAAAAAGAAATAATAAAGCCCTCGACTGAAAGGAGAGGGTGAAAGACTAGAAATATATTATAAGAAGATAAAAGAAGAGCAAAATAAGGATCGAGGGGGCGAGCGTTAGCGAGACCGGGAGCCTCGGCATGGTAAACACGCTTCCAAAAGTTCTTTGGTCCAGGCAGAATGGCAACACCAAGTGGTAGGTTGTCATATGTTCTGTAAACCTGTGATCTTCGACCCACATTTAGCGAGCCTACCGGGTTCGCCTACAGGCTTCCGATCTCTTTGCCTCCAGATGAGTAGGTCGTTGATTAAACTGAGTTCAATAAGAATGCTGCAGCAACTTCACTCAAACTTCCTACGGACAATGGTCGAAGAGCTCTTGTTTGACTGCTTCCTCTCTTTCATTTGCTTAAGGTGAAAAAAGGAGTGGATTAGAAGATCCAAGCCGCCAAGAATAGGGCTTAACTCGAAAGATGTTGGGTCCGTAAATGTGGAGGACTGTGGATAAAGGGAAAGGTCCAGCAACGAAACCTCGAATAGAAGCACAGATCCTTCAACGATTTTTTTACTTATGCATGCTACATAGTTTTAACCTTTAGTAACATGAATATGTTCTCAGTTTCAAATTTGAATATATAAATTTATAAGATTATTTTTGCTCAGTGCTTTTATGAGAAATGTGTTTCACTAATTATTTCATGCTAATTTTTTCTCAACTTTCTTCCCGTTTAATTTTATGTCAAACGTGTCTCTTAAGATTAAGTTACAAACAATTATAAATCGGAGAAATTAAAATATATTTATTATAAAATTCAAAATTCTTTCATTGACATAAAAAAAGAGAAAATAATAAATGGTATTTTATTGTAGTAATTTATGTAAATAACTGATTTGATCGTATTGAACGAATTCCATGATATTATAAATAATGTTTCCCTTTGCATATTTCATATTCGTATAATGTTTCATATTTCATATTATAAATAATGTTTCATGGAGGCTATATTCATCCACTGGCCCCGCGCCTTGGCGCGGGGTAACGCCTAGTGAAATATGAATATAATGAACTAAAAAGTAACTTACATATAATAGCATTAAGAAACTTGAAAACTTCTAAATTATGTTGTGACTACCCATATGTCCAAAATTCAATAGTAAATAAAAATAACTATTCGGGGCCCAATTTTTTTGACATCAGATAGATAAAGAGTTTACCCATAACATATAAAACTATCAAATTATGAAAAATTATAAGTATTTTTAAACATTAACTTCCGTATCTATTTGGGTATAGAAATTGAACCTGACAGCGGCCATGAAATTAAATTCATAAAATATTCATACGAGCTCTGAAAAGTATAAACTTTTTAGTGTAAGCAGATAACATCACTGGGAACAACATATCCTAATTTTATAATAATTGAAGTATATTAACTACATGAAATCGATGAAAAATTGTTCTGGTCTAGGCTTGTCATATTCACAAAATAGTCCCAGTTTTTGGCCATTTAAAGATTAAATATAAATTCAATGACTCTAAATTTTTACTGTATAATTAGCACATGAAAATACACAAAGCACAAATTTTCATAATTCTCTGAAATGTTTACATATTTTTGCGAATTTCTCGAAAATAAACTCAAACATGAACTTAATGATTTTCTATACTTCAAAAACTTGTTGCGTGCAAGAAATACTCTACCAAGATCTGAAACTAGACTATCAAAAGATCTAAACCATATACATATACCTAACAAACTCATTTTTGTGAATGCATGTGTCAAGATCATGAAGATGATGATTAATCAAGAATATGTAATCATAAATCCACCATGCTATCATACAAATGAGATGGTCAATGCTAAAGTTTGTCTTAAAATGATTAATTCATAACATGCAAGTAAAAATTTTCCATGGAATCACAAGAATGTATAGTGAATGACCAAAATCATGATGTAGATGCAAAGATGTAGAACTTACTCCTCACCTTCATGGTGTTCATGATGTGGGTTGTGGAGAAATGATGAAAAATGGCTCATAGGGGCTTCAATCATGAAGAAAGTGCTCAAAACTTGCTACCCACATGATATACTAACACCCAATATAAGTTTTCTTCACTTAGAACCTCCATTTTCTTTTTTGGATCAAACTTTTGGTGGGTCAAGAACAAAACCAGTTTGAGACTAAGGGAGAGAAATGAGAGATTGTAGTACTTCCTGGAGAGCGAGAAAAATGTGGAGAAAAAGGATGGAAAATATGCAACTTGTGCTTATATATACCCAAAATAATTGAGTGTGGTGGTCACATCAACATAAGTGAGAACAAGTAAGTTTCAGATCATATAATGCACACTATCTATTTCATATTGATGCAAGTACTTGGTGTATCGAAAGAATTCAACCAAAATCCAAAATATATATTTTATTTCTCATACAATATTGCACAAAGTTCCCTAAACATTATTTAAAAGACATTATAGTTTCCAAATAAAACAAACATGCAACTTGATTGCTACTTTAACTTGTATGACTTTTCTTAACAAAAAATCTAGCATAATTAACACAATATTTACCTTAAACACTAAATTAGGTAATACTAACATCACTTAAAAGTTAAACATGTACATAAATATAAAAGTTACTACAGCTTTAGTAATTTGGATGGGCTTGGAGAGAAATTCTTAGCCCAAATTGCAATTAGGGTTGGCCTTGGACACAAATATTAAACAACGCGCTAACCTGAATTGCCCAATTTGCATTACCACTGATAATAGATGTCATTTAAGTGAATTATGTAGCATATTTAACATGAATATGCTACTTTTCTTTTGATTATTAGCGATGTCTTTAGTCATTGTTTTGTACTTGAACTAGTTGATTGGTTTTTTTCACCAACAACTTATTATTCTCGTGTGTTTTAAAAATGTATTAAATTTCATGTACTAGCCCGAATTCAATCCGAACCCCAAATGAGTTGTACAAATTTGGGTGCAGAAGGGCCGACGATGCTTTTAACTCGGGCTAAGTTAGGCTTGGGCAGCCTCGACAGAATTCGGGCTCGGACTAGGACAGAGGTACCAACTCGTCTAGGCCGCCCGAGTCGCAGTCCTACATGAATCTGTAACCTCTATATAAAAGAGGGTAAGCATGATGACAAGTCAGCGACAAATGGACCATTTTCCATGTGGTCCAATCGTTGACGCACACATGTCAACCAGCCCTCTAAATGACAATTACTTTAATATCCCTCTAACTTGGAGTGATTTACCGTGATGCCATGGCAGTGGTGGGTTACAAGCTTCCAAGAGACGCTCCTACTTCATTCCCTCAGTCTGATAAGAGAGAGAGAGAGAGAGAGAGAGAGAGAGTGCGAATGGCAGAGTAGTCGCCGGAGTTCATGTTCGATTGATTGTTACAACCCTCTCTCCGTGGACTACTACCACCGTCCTCTACCACACCAGCGTCCCTTCCTTTTTTGATTTCAAATACTCCAACCTCAAGGCTGCAAAACACTTCCGTGGATATTTCTACATCATTGCATGTCCACTCCCCTCTCATCCTCGCCAGTCACACACAACTCATCTCACTTCTCCAGCGTCAGTATTCTATGGCGATGAAGTCTCTCTTGATGACCCAAACCTTAGGGTTCAATTGAGATGACCCCTCTCGACCACAACCGATCACAACTTGAGTGGTTTTGATTCCTCACAAGGCAACTTTCTGATCTTTGGTATTCTTTGTTCATTGGGCTAGCCATAGGAAAGTAGTCCGATTCTTGGGTTTTGGCTCCCTCAACAATTTCTTGGACCTCTCAAATCGTAGATAATCCTGCTAGCTCTTATGTATGACGTCTAAAATTTTGAGCATCGTGGGTGTTGCTTTCGGGTGTCAAATGAAAATTAGGGGTTTTATTGGAGGCCAAGTTTTTTGAATTGAAACTGAGTTTACTGGAGGAGAAAGAGATTGACATGGTGTTGTTGTTTGGGATGCATAGAGGATAATGAGGGGGTTCTTTGGAAGAATAATTAAGAAAAGAACATGAAAGTTATGGGGACACTTAGTAAGATCGAACGTGTAATTTTCCACATTGAACATTTAAAGTTTTGTTTGCCCGATTTAAAGTTGCTTGAACCCCTGATTGTGCCATTGCATGCTCCAAGACGGTAAAGAAGTTCCAAAAACTACTATCTATGACGGAAACCCCAGACTAACGACGGAAAAATTAAGGTTTAGTTTTCCTGAAATTTGGCACACTGAATAGATGGAAGTATCATTTTCAGAACTCAAAGGGGTGAAGGTGTCGTTTTCCCTTCATTATATGATCCTTGTGGAACTGGTAATGGATTGATTTGTCTCTACGACTATTTGCTTGAACCCCTGCCACTAATCTAATGCATTGTGAGACGGTTGATGCAATTTATACTTCTGGAAGTCATGAATATTCAATTCACCATTTTTGTGGGATGGAAATCTGAAGAATGCTGCATGTGCTGTCACATGCTTTTTCGGCCCCTCTGGCCATTCTGTTGGGTTCCAAGAGGGTTTCAGAATTCGTGTTAGTTGTTTATTTGGGGATTTGCTTGAGCTTTTTCACATATTATGATTGTTCAAACTTCAAACTACTTGTGTAAGGCTTGAATAATGAGGACATTACTCATCCTTGATTCTTTAACATGGTATTTCAGTTAAGACTGGTCGTAAGCTTGGAGCTTTCTAGATTCATTTATAGATTAATTCGTCACTTTGAAAGTAGCATTCGTCAGTTTAATAGTCTTATTCGTAGTATATTCATCAACTTTGCAGTGTTATTCGTTAATATGGTTTCTAGATAAAAAATCAATTGGTCGTTCAAGTTATGTTTTTCCTATTTATTAGTTTATATGCTGGTTATCCAACAGTTTGGTTTGGCAGCCCCTGATATGGTTCTGATTGTGTTTTTCCTTTTGGTTTTATAAGCTGGTAACCTGGTACGATGGCTGCTGGAGGATGAATCAAGGATAGCGAGTTAATCATTTTGTTAGTGACTCCATTGTATATTCAGTTGAGTGTATTGCATTAAAGAGGAACAGCAAATCATGTGTTGGCTTTTCCTTAAAAGTATATTGTCGCACTGATTGCATTCTTTGGGTGCAAAGGTAAATTCGGCATTCTGAAGAGACTGTGTTGATCGGATACATCCAGCTTTGCCTTAGTTGGCTTCTGCATGTTTGAGCTGAATAAGATAGAAGGTTTTCTCATGAGTGAGGCGGCATGGTATCTATGCCACTAATGTGTGCGGTGGAATAAGTTGAGTTGTTGCTAATTTTATTCCTTTCTGGTTTACCACCCTCTGTCTGCCCGATTCGCTTGCATGAACCATCTATTTTATACTATTTTCTGGGAGGCTTTCTGAAACTTTTTTTGTTCTTTCAGAGAAGAAATGGTTATAGCCAGAAGACAAGTGGGTGATCTTTCAGAGCTCAAAGAGCATCTGATGCTATCTTCTCTTTGATAGCATCAGTGATACTTGGCACTGAACTAGCTCTCGATGCACAATGAGGTAATTGAAAAGCATCTTGCAGCCCTATTGAGCAGTAACTGTGGACAAGTAAGTTTTCTTTTGAGCTGTTGAATAGATTAATGAAATTCGAGATATTTCATTTCAAAATTTTAGAACTTATGCAGACCATGACCACCATTTAGCTACCTATAGACACGTGATTTTCATCTCCATTTTCAAAATTTACGAGAAATTTTTAATATTATTTCTAGCCTATTTCTATTCAGCAACAATCTTTATTTTTTCAAATTTTAGTAATTTGACAGTCGTTTTCTTAGTAAGTCTGTAGTTGTTAGGTGATTGGTACACGTCGTGGCTATTTTTCTAGAAGGATTTTCCTGTGTACATTTCTGTTTATTGAATGGAGTTCTGATTACATGAAAAATATTTACATTTTATCCACTAACAAGTTATTAAAACTTGCTCATAAGCATTTCAAAAGAACTGACCAGTAAATATGTTCCCTAATAATGTTCCTTTCTGGACTTCATGGACTTCATTACTGAATTATGTGGTTCCACATGATACTCGAACCCGTGACTTGTGGAACTGAATTCAAATCAAATTGAGAATCTCATGTATAGTTAAACTGTCAGATTACATGCAAGTTGCACATACAGGTTTTCCCTGTGTTGGACGCAAATTTGACTTCACATGTATAATGGTTCTCATTACTGGGCTAATCTCTGTAACAAGATGCATAATGAATGTTATTCTGCATTGGTTTAAGATCATTTGTTTCCATCCTAACATGTTGGTTTTCTGTGATTTCATCTTACCAGGTTGTTTGCTGGAGTAACTCTACTCACAATACAAAGTTAAATTGGGAGGCTATATCCCATTGCCTTTGTTCTCCAAACTTTGTCGTATTTGACTGCTAAAGGACTACATACTGGACGTCCATCTCTGCGATCGAACTCCAGGGTAAACAGATGCGAGTAGTCACGTCCCAATTTTTTTTTACCGGAGGAAGCTTTTGGCCTAAACTTACCGTTATACTCATTCCATGTTACAACATATACGTCATTCTGGTGTTCCATATGACACTGCTATGTTTCCACAGGTACATATGTATAACCATATTCCCTCCTAACATATGAAGCCGAATGGTATGGCCCTTATCATCCAAAATCCAAATGAGATAACAAATGGGAACCGACATCCAGTGCAGCAAGGTTGTCGATATAAACGGAAGGGCGTGTACACAACCATCAATTGAACATTACCGCAATTTTTTTCAGAATCATCTACAGTGGAACAACTCTCAGACACCACCGGACGCCAACAAAACTTCGCGGTCACTGCATCGCTAGCCTCACAGCTACCCCAAGAGCAGCGCGCATGGGGTGAAACCTAGTGAATAGTAAAAACCGAAGACATGAATAATAAATAAAACTGCTATATAAAGATTCAAATATCATGAATCTATTGTAAAAAAAGATGGAAAACCCCTAGGCTCACCGAGAAACTTGGTAAAGAGTTTAGCTACTAGAAGACATAAACTTGAAGTTTTCATAAAATAAAGAGTGGATCAAACGAGTGTCTTGAGGCTGAATCTGTGCTTACATGCTATCGAGGGTTCTAGGATTTCTCCTTGTGTGTCTTGTGTCTCTAAAACGAGCTCTGGACGTCTCATTTTATAGTGCTGAGAAGTTACCAAAAAGGTCGCCTTGAAATTACCAATCTGCCACTGCCTAAACCTCCTCAGAAAACCCCATTGTCTGCGTAGCTACCTGCGAAAATTAACAAAATGTCCCCTCAATCTACGTTGATCATTCTTGGGTAGCTATACACAGATAGTGGGTCTTTTTTTTTTTCTTGTCAGGCTGACTGTTTGCTTAGAAACCTTCGTAGCTATGCAGGATCCTGCATTGCTACCTGCGTAACTAAGCAGATAGTGACTTAAGTTTCCTCTTTTGGCCTCTTTCCTCCATGTGTGTGTTGGTACATGCGTAGCTACGCAGGATCCTGTGTAGCTACAGAGATAGGGGATTGGGACTTATGCCCTGGCTTCTTCTCTTCTTGCTCTATGCGTTGATAATTGCGTAGCTACGCAGACAACACATTTTCAATCCTTTCCTTAGACAATTTGTGCATTCTGTCTTCTCTGTCTGCGTAGCTACGTAGCTACTTGTGTAGCTATCTTTGTAGTTACGCAAACATCATCCCTTGAACTCTACTTTTCCTTCCTTAGCCTCCTCTGATCCTCCTTGTTCCTTACTTTATTTCCAACTCCTCACAAGCCTTGTTCCTGCATAGACAACTTGAACAAACTCCGTGATTATATCTAAAAATGCATGAAATAACTCACAAAGAGGCTGAAAACACACCATAGTAGATTCCAAGGCTAATTAGGGCTGAAATCAGGCTAAATCATTATCACTTTGACACATTTTCCCCTCAAATCATGCTCGAGCATAACTCCTAGTAAGGAGTTATCAGTACACTTCAAGGATGTCAGCAGCTTGAGACTTTTCATGGAGTAGATAAAGATAACCATAACAGGATAGGTTATTGATAAAGGTAATGAAATACATTTCACCAGTAGAACATGGAATAGGAATATCACAAATTAAATACATGCGTGAATGATCTCAATAAGTTCTTTACTTCTTGTGGCACATTTCTTGCTATGTAGGTTTGCTTCCCATCAATGCAATCCACACACATGTCAAAGTCAGTGAAGTCTAGATTCTCATAAATTCCAGATTTCACCAACCTTTTAATTATGTCTTTCGAAATATGTCCCAAACGTCTATACCACAAAGTAGAAGATCTTTAATTTGAAAAACTAAGTTTCACACCACAATTCGATTCTATAGTCAATAATGAAAAAATAAGTTTCACACCACAGTTCACACTCATGATTCAAGGAAATTCTATACAAACCATGACATGAAATTCCTGAACCAACAATATTAGATTTAAACATCAAACTGAGTTTTTGACAACCAAAATAAGCAGAATATCCAATTTAATCTAGTTTAGACGAAGATACTAAGTTCCTAGAAATTGAAGGTACGTGAATGCGTTACAAAGATCTAACTTATTAAATGTCTCTAAAATCAAACGATAAGTTCCAATGAGCACATCATTAGCTTTGAGACGGTCACCATGTAAACGATCTTTTCACTTCCCTCCAGTTTTCGGGTTATAAGGAATCCCTGCATCGAACAACCAAAAATTTGAAGGAAAATTAGCAAGATTTGAATCGTAACATACAAGATGAAGTTGCATACCTTTCTTTTTGAACCAATCCTTACGACTGTCACAATCCTTCTTCACATGTCCCTTCTTGTTACAAAAGTAACACTTGACATTGTCATCATTCCCGTTATCCTGGCTGATTCCTCCAGGTTCTTTTCCTTTATTTGGTTTTGGTCACTTTAATTTCTTCACACTACTTGATTTTCACTTCTTAATCTCATGAGTGACAGTCAAGGCAGCATTATGTCCTTCCCGCTTTAATCTCATCTCCTCTTGAATGCGCATACTAGTCAACTCATTCTAATTCAACTTATCCTTCTGTGCATTATAAGTGATTTTTAATGGGCCAAAATTTGCATGGAGTGAGTTAAGAACAAAAGTCACGAGGAATGACTCATCAATTTTAAAGCCCAGTGCTGCCAGTTTAGCTGCCTTATCAGCCATGTTTAAGACGTGATCCGAAATCTCCTTATCGCAGACATATTTCATGATGGCCAATTCACACATGAATTAATGTGCTTGCTAAAGACTTATCAGCCACTTTAAAAGCGCTTCGTAATAGCCTTGAACAACTCTTTCGCACTCTCAGCCTGAGGAAGAGAAGTCTTGATGTTATTCACCACATTCATGTGAATACACATCATACTCAACCTATTAAACCTTTCCTCGACTTTCATAAGGCTAACATCATTATCAATGCTAGCATCAATAATTTTTGCATGTTTATCCATAAGTAGTGTCACGTCAAGATCCATGGCACCATGGCAAATTGAACTTGTTCATACCATTAAGAGAAATCATGAGTACAGTCAAACCGGAACATTAACTATAAGAAAATTCAACAAATCTAAATATTATATCATAATGTAACATGCTCATCGTAAGACCAAGAATCATAATAAGATGAACCATGAAATCACTACTTTTCCCCTTTGGGAAAAATATAGCATGTCTAGTGTTCAATCGTATATATGTATAGCCGTTATACCTCTGTAGGTCTAACATAATCCATATTACTTAAACAACTAGACAAGTCACTTTTGGGCACCAATTTCTAATCACCTAAGTGACGCGAATTACATAACCCTTCCTAGTTTATGATTATTTGACTATAACCCTCCATTGGGCTAGCCATACTCTCCTAACCAAGGCTGCCATCGGGAATACTATTTTCTTTCATATCATATTAGAGAAAAATTTAATGCAATTATGTGTTCATAAAACTAACTAGCTCCGGTCACTTTGATAACTAAAAAACTAGTTAACATCATGAATATTGATCTGTAGGGTTTTGATGCAGGTAACGCAGCGGAATAACAAAAATTAATCCTGCTCAAAGCCCTCAACGGATCGCAGGAAAGCTTTCATAACATGATTAGGGATAGTGAATTGTGTACCTTATTTGTGTGATCACTACTAAGAATTGTGTCTTCATCTCTAGGAATATCCACAACTAGGATTGCAGATGGAATCCTTCTCCATGTCAAGTGCTAGAAACGGAAGAAGGAGGCAAGAGATCATGCAACACGGAATAACAAAGAGCCGCGCGCCACAAGGGGTGGCCCATGACAATGGGGTGGACATGTAGGGTGGCCGAACCCTTCCTTGTCTCTTTCCTTACTTTGTTATTTTTCTCAATGACTTGTCTTGATAAATAACAAGTTAGAGTGCCCTTATATAGTTAGCAACTCCTTATTAACTACATAGTTGCCCCAATACTAATCATGTCCATACACGGATTAGGCCACCTTATAAATTAGTCCTACTAACTTTGCATGTAGTTGCGTTATGCTCCTTTTAATTAATTAGTCCAACTAATTAATGTCCAAATCCAGTTTAATCCATAAGGTGTGTGACCCCATAGGTTTCTACTTAGCTGGTAGTATGTCATCCAAGTAATAGAAAAGTCAGTGATCCGTTAAACCATATGCCCAATGTTACCGCGTTGTATATATCCTTTTGTCTCTATATCCGTAATGGGTGCGAGACATAATTGTCACACTCATATATTCAGTCCATAGTTTCTCGATCCTGCGAATATGCTTATCTATGCAGATAACATCAATATCTCCATATTAATTTATCTGAGTCTGGCCAGACATTCCATAAGCACTATCACTCGAGTGGCCATGGATATTTTCTCCCATTATGTGGTAGGGACAAATCCTCTCTACATCACTACCATCTCGAAGCTTGCTTCCTATCATGCACGATGACTATCTTTATAGTTACCCGGTATAACTTTTGATAATATCAAAACATGATATTTCACAACTAGAGTATCTAGTGACTTCAAATTTATGGATTACAACACTTTTAGCACTACGAGAAGCACTTGTGACATTGACATAATCTAATGTAGCCTTCTCGTTGTGGGTCAATTCAGTATGCCATTACTCCTAATGCGTACTCATGTGTTAGACTCGATATCCCCATATCAATCTACCCACATACTAGTTTATAGTGATCGTCGTGTTAATCAATATAATGGACTAGGGATATTTAAGATAAACGACACATTCGCAATCTAAGGACTTCATTATATTAAATTTCTCCATAGATAATAAATGAATATTCTACCCAAACAATGTTCATACTAAATATATATTGCCTCTAGGGCATCTACTCCAACAGTCACCCACTTGCGCTAGAGCCAATCTGGTGCATCCTGTATGCCTATAGATCTAGTGTTCCCTTCATGCTTGCGCTAAACAAGCGGTTTTGTCAGTTGATCTGAAAGATTATTGTCCGTTGGAATCTTGGATATCTTCACATCTAGTATAATGATGATTTCTCCAATAAGATGGAATCTCCTGAGTACGTGTTTGGATTCCTGGTGTGACCTGGGTTCCTTGGCCTGTGCGATCGCCCCAGTCTTGTCACAGTACAACATAATGGGATCCACGATGCTAGGAACCACACTCAGCTCAGTGATGAAATTCCTAATCCAAACAGCTTCCTTTGTTGCCCCAGCCCCAGCAATGTACTCTGCTGCAGTTGTAGAATCAGCAGCTGTCTCTTAAGTTTACAATTGTGTTTTTTATCTTAAATATCCCTAGTTCATTATAATGATTAACAGGACAGTCATCTATAGACTAGTATGGGGTTGGATTGATATGGAGATATCACGATCCAACTCATGGGTATGCATTAGTGTAATGACATACTAGATTGACCCATCTCCGAGAAGGCTACATACATGTTATGTAAAGTCACAAGTGCTTCTCGCGGTGACAACTTTATTGTCATCCTTAGACTTGAAGTCACTAGATCATCTAGTTGAGGAATATTGTGTTTTCGGTAGCGTCAAATGCTACACCGTGACTGGGTAAACATAAAGGCGCATATCGGACACAATATGAAGCAAGCTTAGATATCGTAGTGATGTAAATAGAATATGTCCCTCCCACATAACGGGCGCAAATATCCAAGGCAACTTGATGCGATTTCTTAACGCGCTTAGACGCAAGTATACGGTCAAGTTGTATTAGAAGTATTATAAGACTTCGAGTATCGAACCCAAGGGAATTTTACGATTATTAGCTAACTATAGATTAATTCAATGTTATCCGAGTAACCAGCAAAAGTGTTTGATTTTGAGAGTTCGTCGCCCACAGACAAGCGACTTAAAATAACTAACAACTAAACTAACTGTTTTTGTATGATTTTCACTTTAAACGAGAATAACTGTGATGGAATACGATTAAGAAGGAGAACCAGGCAATTGATGGTCCCTAGGGCTGCTAACAATATCCGGATTATGCTTGAAACACTCTATTCACGTTTTAGTTACACCGGGTAACACTCATCATGATATTCTCTCGATGAAACAACCCTGTAACCTACGGTTCCTTGCTAGTGAAACCAAACGGAAATCCAAG
The DNA here is from genome assembly GCA_023055425.1 of Linanthus parryae. NCBI lineage: Eukaryota > Viridiplantae > Streptophyta > Magnoliopsida > Ericales > Polemoniaceae > Linanthus > Linanthus parryae. Next base: position 135,140,748 of record JALGPY010000001.1, read on the forward strand.
TGCATTTGTTTAAATAAAACCGGAGAAACCCTCCAACAACAGTTTGAATGAAACAAAAGACATGATCTAAATTCTCTAAAATAGAAAATCCTACTCAAATACTAAATGATTCCTAGCTTGCTCTAGCTTCCAGCTCACGTGTGCGCGTTCCCAACTTTATTCATAACCTGCGGGTTTTCAAATAGCAACAGCCGACCGCAGAAAAAGTTTATCAGTAAAAACTGAGTAAGCATACATCACAACATGTAAAACAGAGTAGGCTAATAGTAAAAGAAATAACCATATTTTAATCACTGATTCGGTTGAGGCGTAGCCTACGAGCCCCAACATGTACGATGTAAACAGAGAGGTCACGATGCAATAAATCCAATAATGGGGTACATTCTTGGGTATACCAATTTTTCCCCGGACGTTAGTAGATAGCCCTTCGCTATCCCGCCCTAACCATTCTAATGAGACCTTAAGTCTCGACACCCCTATACAGTCATGACCTAAACATGCATAGGTAGTACTCATAGATTCCACGATAAATAAAAAGGGTATGTGCCCTAGGTAAATCACTCAATTGTGTTCCCGGCAGTAGCCTTCACGCACATCCTCTGTACATCATTCCCAATTCCATTATCATTCATTAACTCGTCCACATGCTTCACACAAGTACAATAAGTTTGAAATCCACATGCTTCTCAAAATAGTTTCACAGTATTGAAATAAAACACACAAAGCATCACACAAATTTTGATAAATGAAAGTGTTGTGCACATATACTTACTTGGATTGGAAGAGAGATCGTCACACGAAAGCAAACAACCTCCTAGTACTCGTGGTATGGATCCTCCACAAATTCACTGTCTAAGATCTCAATGTCTACAATAGCAAATATGTCCTAATTAACATAGTGCTAACACATACGAGTCCTATATGAAATGCAAGAGTAACCCCATCTAATCTCCCAAGACCGACATACACTTTAGTTACTTGTAACCATAAGTTTAGGAATTAAGGTTAAACAGAAAATATGTTTGTTTATAAGTATAAGAACTAAAACTAAAATAAAGAATATTTTATTTAAATATTCAAGAAATATTATTCAAGTACATAAGAAGTCAGATTTGTTTTATATAAATAGCTTACACAGTATTCGAAAACTCATTTATTTTCATATGTCCACAAAAATACTAATCGACTTGTTTGTTAAGAAAATACGTAATTATTTATTTTAGCTTACTTGTGTTATTGAAAATGATGATTTAAAATAAATTATAAAAAGATATCTTCATTGTACCAAAATCAGCTGGCTTATGAGTAGTAAAAAAAAACTTCAGTTTACATACCAAATAAACAAGAATTAAAAATACAAACAATACTTTTATTATACATGGAGTACCCTCCCTTTTCCAGAAGCTATAATTACAAACCCAAAGTTTCAACTTGTACCAAATCACCCCCACTAGTTTTCAATCATTTTCAGCCCTATTTTCTTTCTTTATGTCTAACAACACAATCCCCAAAACAAAAGACAAAGCAAAAAAAATGAAGAAAACAGAGAGTGGGTTTTTTTTTGTACCCGACTGAAGTGACGAGAACGACAAAGACGCCTGCAACACCCCACCAAACCACACGGCCGGCCGAACCGCATGTTTGGTAGAGATGTCTCCGCCCGGGGTGGTGAGCCTCATTGGGAACGGATAAGGATCGTCGGTTCACAGTTAGTACAACCATCGATAATCCAAATATAACTTATTATACATTCATAAAACTAGTGACATTGTCTGAAAGAAATAATTACATTAATTTACAAAATGAAAAATGCTAGGTGAATTACTGAGCAGCTTAATATCCTAGCCAGCGGCGTCGTGAGCGTCTCCCACCTTACTCGTAACCTGCGGGTTTTGAAATAGCACAAGCCGACCGCAGGAAAAATTTTAATCAGTAAAAACTGAGTAAATTCATACTGCAATATGTAAAACGAGTTTTGGCACGAAAGCATGTAAATGAGTAACATGATATCCAACGAGAATCCGAATGAGCTGTCAAATATTAACTAATTTCCTTTCTGATCATTTAGTTTAGCTGGCGTAGTGTTGCCCAGCGGGTGTCAAATGCCCCAGAGAGGTTACGATGCCATGTATATACTACCATAGGGTGCCTCTTGGGATAACTAAGATCCCAATTCACCCGAGCGTTGTGGGATGCCCATACGTCAAATCCCCGCTCATAAACACGACTATGAGACCTTAAGTGTCGACACCCCTATACCGTTGTAACCTGCACAGGTATAAGTAGTACTCCATAGTTTCACAATACATGGGAGATCGCAAACTGGCGCTCCCGGCCGGAGCCGTAAATATAAAAGGGGATCGCAAACTGGCGCCCCTGGCCGGAGCCGTAAATATAAAGGGGATCGCAAACTGGCGCCCCTGGCCGGAGCCGTAATTTCCGCATCCTCTGTGCATTGCCCCAATTATATTATAGTGCATTTATTCATTTTCATTTTCATTCCTCAAGTGTATCACTTGGATTTCCAGTTGTCATTCCACAACCATAATATTTGGACATAAATTCATGATTTTCAATCGAAATGCTTTAAAGGGAATTTCTCAAAATATAGATCACAACGTTTGATAAATCTCAAGTATCGCAAGTTAAGACAATTTGTAACGCACACAAAATCACATTTTGATAGTTCAGGTATTGCACATATGAACTTACCGATGATAAGGAGGCCGATATTTCTATGGCAACGGAGTCTTAGCACTCGTACTCAACAACAACTCGTCGTCTACAAAACCTTGGCCTACAATTTATAATTTCTAAATTAATTTCAAAATGCATCTAGCATGTGAAATGCAATTATGCGATGCATGGTGTAATTCTTGGATGATTCCCTTCTTTATTTCAATACAACCCTTACTCCCCGATTGATTGCTAAAATATTTTTGAAACAAATTTAATGTTCCTTGTGAAAATTGATGTTCTCGTAAATATATGTTTAAAAGTATTCAACGTGGGATTTAAAATTTCACAAATGAGTCAATATTCGTTAGAGACATTTAATAATGCTAGTTTATATTTATAAATTCACAAGACTAATCCGAATATAACTTTCAATGATAGTGTTAATGCTTTTACTTTGCCAAAATATTTAATCAAGCATAACCTCCTCAAATTATAAAATTTCTGATAATAATATTCAATAAGATATACTTAATAGACTTCAATATAGTGAAAATATATTTATTTCAAGAAAATATTAACCTTGTCCTTATTTAGATAAGTTCAATACTCAGGAAATTCCAATAATATTTTTTTCCTCTTAAAATACGTTTCTAGTCCATAGATTTCCAAGGAACGAAATATAGCTACTTAATTTTGGCTATAATTCCAAATCATACAAATACTATCTTTAATTAGTCTTACTAGAGTAACTATTTATAAAATAAAATTACCACTTAGGAGCTTACAAAATCTCATTTAAGAAATATACATATCATAATCCATCAAAAGATGATAATATCATAGCCAAGCTTTCATAAATATTCTTTTCTTAAAATATCATACAAAAGTATTTACTTATTTAGATAATTGGGTTATAAATATGTAATTATAGATACTAAAACTAATATTAAGTTTATTAAAAATTCGGTTTGTGTAATTTACAACTAGATCCCCAATACATTTGTGAATAACATAATCAATCACCCCCTCTTACTTTATTACTTTCGGATTTGACAACTAGCACCCCCCAAATTTTTTGTTTAATATCAAAGTCACGTGAAACAATAATTCTTGCAATTGTAAAAGTAAGGTTCAAAGAAATTATTTCGAATTTGCTTCATTTCATGAAAAACAATATCTAATTTTACGAGACTATGAAATAATCATGAATATTTAGAAACTTGCTATAAATTAGAGTTAGATTTAGTTAAAACATTTTCCATGTGATATGGTTGGATACTTATGAGATGGTTGGGATATGGTTGGATACTTATGAGATGGATTATGGATCTGGATTATGGATTATGGATCATGGATTATGGATATGGATTGGTTCGTTCCCCGCTACAACTAAATAATCAATATGGATTTTTATGAGAAAATAAAAAGGATTATTTGGATTTTTGGAAATCCCTTAATTGGAAAAATGTTATGGTTGGAAATGATCATCTTGGTTATATTCACTTTGTGACAACTTGGGATTGCAAAATTAAATACAGAATTGGAAAATTCATCTCTTTCCACACATGGTTAACGGTGATAACATATTTGCTTACTTCGTGAATGTCATCCTTATTTATTAAACAAAATTGCCTCTTATCCGGTTTACGTGTTTGGGTGTTTACTTACTCAGTATTTCTTGCTGACTTTGGAAAAACTGCGGTCTTGTTTTAATTCCCCCGCAGGTCTAGGAGAAGGGAGCTCAGCGTAAGGGGATCGCGGTATCACGTAGTGTTTAATAGTAGTTTAAATAAGCTGAACTCTAGTTTAATTTCTCCTTGTGTAATAGTATGTTGTAAATTACGTTTGAGACACTTAAGAGTTGTATTATATAATTATGGAATGTGTTGTTCTTGATTCTCACCGCTTCATTTTGAGTAGCACCCTCCCGGGCTCTCCGGTCCGGAACGGAAGGCTCGGGAACCGAGGGGTGTTACAGGTGGTATCAGAGCCTGGTTTCGATCCAGGGACCTGAGGGTTATGGGCCCTCCACGCTCATAAACACGACTATGAGACCTTAAGTGTCGACACCCCTATACCGTTGTAACCTGCACAGGTATAAGTAGTACTCCATAGTTTCACAATACATGGGAGATCGCAAACTGGCGCTCCCGGCCGGAGCCGTAAATATAAAAGGGGATCGCAAACTGGCGCCCCTGGCCGGAGCCGTAAATATAAAGGGGATCGCAAACTGGCGCCCCTGGCCGGAGCCGTAATTTCCGCATCCTCTGTGCATTGCCCCAATTATATTATAGTGCATTTATTCATTTTCATTTTCATTCCTCAAGTGTATCACTTGGATTTCCAGTTGTCATTCCACAACCATAATATTTGGACATAAATTCATGATTTTCAATCGAAATGCTTTAAAGGGAATTTCTCAAAATATAGATCACAACGTTTGATAAATCTCAAGTATCGCAAGTTAAGACAATTTGTAACGCACACAAAATCACATTTTGATAGTTCAGGTATTGCACATATGAACTTACCGATGATAAGGAGGCCGATATTTCTATGGCAACGGAGTCTTAGCACTCGTACTCAACAACAACTCGTCGTCTACAAAACCTTGGCCTACAATTTATAATTTCTAAATTAATTTCAAAATGCATCTAGCATGTGAAATGCAATTATGCGATGCATGGTGTAATTCTTGGATGATTCCCTTCTTTATTTCAATACAACCCTTACTCCCCGATTGATTGCTAAAATATTTTTGAAACAAATTTAATGTTCCTTGTGAAAATTGATGTTCTCGTAAATATATGTTTAAAAGTATTCAACGTGGGATTTAAAATTTCACAAATGAGTCAATATTCGTTAGAGACATTTAATAATGCTAGTTTATATTTATAAATTCACAAGACTAATCCGAATATAACTTTCAATGATAGTGTTAATGCTTTTACTTTGCCAAAATATTTAATCAAGCATAACCTCCTCAAATTATAAAATTTCTGATAATAATATTCAATAAGATATACTTAATAGACTTCAATATAGTGAAAATATATTTATTTCAAGAAAATATTAACCTTGTCCTTATTTAGATAAGTTCAATACTCAGGAAATTCCAATAATATTTTTTTCCTCTTAAAATACGTTTCTAGTCCATAGATTTCCAAGGAACGAAATATAGCTACTTAATTTTGGCTATAATTCCAAGTCATACAAATACTATCTTTAATTAGTCTTACTAGAGTAACTATTTATAAAATAAAATTACCACTTAGGAGCTTACAAAATCTCATTTAAGAAATATACATATCATAATCCATCAAAAGATGATAATATCATAGCCAAGCTTTCATAAATATTCTTTTCTTAAAATATCATACAAAAGTATTTACTTATTTAGATAATTGGGTTATAAATATGTAATTATAGATACTAAAACTAATATTAAGTTTATTAAAAATTCGGTTTGTGTAATTTACAACTAGATCCCCAATACATTTGTGAATAACATAATCAATCACCCCCTCTTACTTTATTACTTTCGGATTTGACAACTAGCACCCCCCAAATTTTTTGTTTAATATCAAAGTCACGTGAAACAATAATTCTTGCAATTGTAAAAGTAAGGTTCAAAGAAATTATTTCGAATTTGCTTCATTTCATGAAAAACAATATCTAATTTTACGAGACTATGAAATAATCATGAATATTTAGAAACTTGCTATAAATTAGAGTTAGATTTAGTTAAAACATTTTCTTCTTTATTGATTATACAAAATTTATCTTTTGTTGACTATATTTTCAAGAAAATGAATTACAATATTAACTATAAGTAATTTTCATCTTATAGAAACTTAAGTTTTTATTTTATTAAAAATATATAATATATATTTTTTTTTCTTCTAATTATTAAAATAGCTAATTAGTTGACATTAAGTATAAACAAATATTATTATATAATCAATATAGTTTAGGTAAAAGGCAAGGGGCTCCCCAATGTGCTATTAAACAGTTTTAGTTAAAAGACGAATACCTCCCCCCATAGTTTCTGAAAATGACAAGAAGTTCCCCCCTTCATCATCTTCCTCATAAATCAACAACCCAAATCTTGAATTTGATTCTCCTGTCATACCCATACGATTTTGATGCAATATAACTCGAATTCATGTTGAAAAGCCATGATTTAAGCCAAAAGTTACTGAAATTGGTTACCAATTGATAGAGAATCGGATCCGGGTTTCGGGTCGACTTTCTCGCCGGAAAGTATGGAGCTCCGGCTGTTGGGTCGCCGGAATTGGACCGTTCTGAGTTCAGTCGGACCCTAGGGGACGTGGGTGAGTCGCTATGGAAGAGGAAGAAGGTCGGAGGCGTGGCGTCGGGTCTCCCGTCGGGTCGGGTCTCGTCGCTAGCCTTCGGGTCTGACGGTGGTGGTGGCTCCGGCCACTGCTACTGCTGCTTCCTCTGTTTTGCGCGACCAGAGTGGGAGAGAGAGAGAGTCGGAGACAGAGAGGAGAATCCGAGAGAGAGAGAGAGAGATGAGGGTCTGGGTGGTGGTGGCGATGGAGGCGCCGACGGTGGCGGTGATGGAAGTGGTGTTGTGGATGGTGATGATGTTGTTGATGTTGTTGCTGCTGTGTCCAAAAACAGAGAGAGGGAGAAACAGAGATATGCAGTAGAACAGAGGGGGGGAGGAGGATTGTGGTGGTGACGGTGTGGTGGTGCCGAAGGTGGAAGGTGGAGGTGGTGATGGTGGAAGTGGTGGTTGTGGGTGTTTGTGGTTACCAATGCTGTTGTGTTGTTTTTGCTGCCACTGTTTTGTGTTGTGGGAGGTGGAAGATGGTGGTGATGAGGAGAGGAGAGTGGTGGTGTTGTTGTTGCTGTCATTATTTTGTTGTGGCAGAGGAGTGAGTGAATTGAGATGGAGGAGAGATGGTGGTGGTGGCTTCAGGTTGAGAAGAAGAAGGTGATGATGGGGTTTATTTGTTGTTGGGTTGTTGTTATGAGGAGGCAGAGGAGTTAAATAGTGAGAGAGAGAGGAGAAAGGGAAGGGTGAGAGTATGTGTGTTTTTGTGAGGGGAAAAAAGCAAAACAGAGAAGGGGAGATGAATGGTGACGTGAGGGAGGAGAGAGAGGAGAGATGGGAGGTGTTTTGTGAGGGTATTGTGTGAGAGAGAAAAGAGCACATACGGGGAGAGAGGAGATTAATTGTGGGTGTGTTTGTGTGTTTGCCGAGAGGGAGAAGGAGAGAGAGAAAGAGAGAGTTTTTTTTTTGAGAGAAGAGAAAATAATAATAATGGAGAGTGGGAATTAATTTTCTTTACGTGAGAGGGGGTTATGATGTGAGGGAGGAGGAGTAAGGATGCATTTGGTTGGTAGAGAGGGAGGGGGAGAGATGGGGATGTGTGAGGGAGGAGAGAAAAATATAGATACCGGGTCGGGTTCGAGAAAAAAAAAAATACGGGTTGTTTGTATTATACGTATAATTACACCCGGGTGTGGGTCGGGTCAAAATAACATACGGGTTAAACGTATTATTATATCGGGTTATACTTTTATACGGGTCGGGTATGATAAAATACGAATAGCTATAAGTATTTTATACGTATTATGTACAAGAAAATAATTGCATACTTTAACTTTGATAAAAGACAACTACAACCCCTTACATGTAAAAACATTTGCACACTTTTATTGGTCTAAAATACACTAACCTCCCCATAATTTTATTCACTATAGTTTTAAACGTTTCTGAACTACATTTACCTCCCCAACTATTCAATTTAATTAAATTATAACTTCTGAAAACTACAAATGTGTCCCCAAACAATATTTAGTTTACTAGTTTATATTGTCTGAAATTACAACAACCTCCCCAATTTTGAACTAAATTAGTATGAACTTTTCTAAACTATAATTATCTCTCTACAAATTTATATTTTAAAAACTATAACTATAACCTCTCAAATTTTATCCAACTACTTTATAATGTCTCAAAACTTACAATTTCAATTTCATTCTTTAATTAATTCATTTAGAACTTTTGTAAATCACAATTATAACCCAAACTCTATTAAAATTATTAACTTATCCTCTTGTATAAAATTGGGGTATTACATCTTACCACCCTTAGAAAAGAGCTTCGTCCCCGAAGCTATAACTATGATATGTTAAGGGACTATATCGATTTAAGGACTATCTACATGATGGTGCAAACAAGGTCTCAGAAGGTCTTAGATAGGTTCTAAGTCCACGAAATATCGATTGGACAAAAATAACCGTGAACATCACAAGTCCAGTAATATCACAAATAAGCACATCATAACAAATAGCTATTTCAGCCAACAGTATTCATACCTAGCATATATAGTAGAATAGGGACATGAATAACCCTGTAACCCCGGCTTGCTCAATTTTATTATCGGTTTTAGTTGTCCTATGTCAATTTTAATTTTGAAAAATACATTTGATCTTAGTTTAGTGGAAATCGAAGGTCGTACTAACTTAGAACCGTCGGCTCTGATACCATCTGCAACACCCCACCAAACCACACGGCCGGCCGAACCGCATGTTTGGTAGAGATGTCTCCGCCCGGGGTGGTGAGCCTCATTGGGAACGGATAAGGATCGTCGGTTCACAGTTAGTACAACCATCGATAATCCAAATATAACTTATTATACATTCATAAAACTAGTGACATTGTCTGAAAGAAATAATTACATTAATTTACAAAATGAAAAATGCTAGGTGAATTACTGAGCAGCTTAATATCCTAGCCAGCGGCGTCGTGAGCGTCTCCCACCTTACTCGTAACCTGCGGGTTTTGAAATAGCACAAGCCGACCGCAGGAAAAATTTTAATCAGTAAAAACTGAGTAAATTCATACTGCAATATGTAAAACGAGTTTTGGCACGAAAGCATGTAAATGAGTAACATGATATCCAACGAGAATCCGAATGAGCTGTCAAATATTAACTAATTTCCTTTCTGATCATTTAGTTTAGCTGGCGTAGTGTTGCCCAGCGGGTGTCAAATGCCCCAGAGAGGTTACGATGCCATGTATATACTACCATAGGGTGCCTCTTGGGATAACTAAGATCCCAATTCACCCGAGCGTTGTGGGATGCCCATACGTCAAATCCCCGCTCATAAACACGACTATGAGACCTTAAGTGTCGACACCCCTATACCGTTGTAACCTGCACAGGTATAAGTAGTACTCCATAGTTTCACAATACATGGGAGATCGCAAACTGGCGCTCCCGGCCGGAGCCGTAAATATAAAAGGGGATCGCAAACTGGCGCCCCTGGCCGGAGCCGTAAATATAAAGGGGATCGCAAACTGGCGCCCCTGGCCGGAGCCGTAATTTCCGCATCCTCTGTGCATTGCCCCAATTATATTATAGTGCATTTATTCATTTTCATTCATTCCTCAAGTGTATCACTTGGATTTCCAGTTGTCATTCCACAACCATAATATTTGGACATAAATTCATGATTTTCAATCGAAATGCTTTAAAGGGAATTTCTCAAAATATAGATCACAACGTTTGATAAATCTCAAGTATCGCAAGTTAAGACAATTTGTAACGCACACAAAATCACATTTTGATAGTTCAGGTATTGCACATATGAACTTACCGATGATAAGGAGGCCGATATTTCTATGGCAACGGAGTCTTAGCACTCGTACTCAACAACAACTCGTCGTCTACAAAACCTTGGCCTACAATTTATAATTTCTAAATTAATTTCAAAATGCATCTAGCATGTGAAATGCAATTATGCGATGCATGGTGTAATTCTTGGATGATTCCCTTCTTTATTTCAATACAACCCTTCCCCGATTGATTGCTAAAATATTTTTGAAACAAATTTAATGTTCCTTGTGAAAATTGATGTTCTCGTAAATATATGTTTAAAAGTATTCAACGTGGGATTTAAAATTTCACAAATGAGTCAATATTCGTTAGAGACATTTAATAATGCTAGTTTATATTTATAAATTCACAAGACTAATCCGAATATAACTTTCAATGATAGTGTTAATGCTTTTACTTTGCCAAAATATTTAATCAAGCATAACCTCCTCAAATTATAAAATTTCTGATAATAATATTCAATAAGATATACTTAATAGACTTCAATATAGTGAAAATATATTTATTTCAAGAAAATATTAACCTTGTCCTTATTTAGATTAGTTCAATACTCAGGAAATTCCAATAATATTTTTTTCCTCTTAAAATACGTTTCTAGTCCATAGATTTCCAAGGAACGAAATATAGCTACTTAATTTTGGCTATAATTCCAAGTCATACAAATACTATCTTTAATTAGTCTTACTAGAGTAACTATTTATAAAATAAAATTACCACTTAGGAGCTTACAAAATCTCATTTAAGAAATATACATATCATAATCCATCAAAAGATGATAATATCATAGCCAAGCTTTCATAAATATTCTTTTCTTAAAATATCATACAAAAGTATTTACTTATTTAGATAATTGGGTTATAAATATGTAATTATAGATACTAAAACTAATATTAAGTTTATTAAAAATTCGGTTTGTGTAATTTACAACTAGATCCCCAATACATTTGTGAATAACATAATCAATCACCCCCTCTTACTTTATTACTTTCGGATTTGACAACTAGCACCCCCCAAATTTTTTGTTTAATATCAAAGTCACGTGAAACAATAATTCTTGCAATTGTAAAAGTAAGGTTCAAAGAAATTATTTCGAATTTGCTTCATTTCATGAAAAACAATATCTAATTTTACGAGACTATGAAATAATCATGAATATTTAGAAACTTGCTATAAATTAGAGTTAGATTTAGTTAAAACATTTTCTTCTTTATTGATTATACAAAATTTATCTTTTGTTGACTATATTTTCAAGAAAATGAATTACAATATTAACTATAAGTAATTTTCATCTTATAGAAACTTAAGTTTTTATTTTATTAAAAATATATAATATATATTTTTTTTTCTTCTAATTATTAAAATAGCTAATTAGTTGACATTAAGTATAAACAAATATTATTATATAATCAATATAGTTTAGGTAAAAGGCAAGGGGCTCCCCAATGTGCTATTAAACAGTTTTAGTTAAAAGACGAATACCTCCCCCCATAGTTTCTGAAAATGACAAGAAGTTCCCCCCTTCATCATCTTCCTCATAAATCAACAACCCAAATCTTGAATTTGATTCTCCTGTCATACCCATACGATTTTGATGCAATATAACTCGAATTCATGTTGAAAAGCCATGATTTAAGCCAAAAGTTACTGAAATTGGTTACCAATTGATAGAGAATCGGATCCGGGTTTCGGGTCGACTTTCTCGCCGGAAAGTATGGAGCTCCGGCTGTTGGGTCGCCGGAATTGGACCGTTCTGAGTTCAGTCGGACCCTAGGGGACGTGGGTGAGTCGCTATGGAAGAGGAAGAAGGTCGGAGGCGTGGCGTCGGGTCTCCCGTCGGGTCGGGTCTCGTCGCTAGCCTTCGGGTCTGACGGTGGTGGTGGCTCCGGCCACTGCTACTGCTGCTTCCTCTGTTTTGCGCGACCAGAGTGGGAGAGAGAGAGAGTCGGAGACAGAGAGGAGAATCCGAGAGAGAGAGAGAGAGATGAGGGTCTGGGTGGTGGTGGCGATGGAGGCGCCGACGGTGGCGGTGATGGAAGTGGTGTTGTGGATGGTGATGATGTTGTTGATGTTGTTGCTGCTGTGTCCAAAAACAGAGAGAGGGAGAAACAGAGATATGCAGTAGAACAGAGGGGGGGAGGAGGATTGTGGTGGTGACGGTGTGGTGGTGCCGAAGGTGGAAGGTGGAGGTGGTGATGGTGGAAGTGGTGGTTGTGGGTGTTTGTGGTTACCAATGCTGTTGTGTTGTTTTTGCTGCCACTGTTTTGTGTTGTGGGAGGTGGAAGATGGTGGTGATGAGGAGAGGAGAGTGGTGGTGTTGTTGTTGCTGTCATTATTTTGTTGTGGCAGAGGAGTGAGTGAATTGAGATGGAGGAGAGATGGTGGTGGTGGCTTCAGGTTGAGAAGAAGAAGGTGATGATGGGGTTTATTTGTTGTTGGGTTGTTGTTATGAGGAGGCAGAGGAGTTAAATAGTGAGAGAGAGAGGAGAAAGGGAAGGGTGAGAGTATGTGTGTTTTTGTGAGGGGAAAAAAGCAAAACAGAGAAGGGGAGATGAATGGTGACGTGAGGGAGGAGAGAGAGGAGAGATGGGAGGTGTTTTGTGAGGGTATTGTGTGAGAGAGAAAAGAGCACATACGGGGAGAGAGGAGATTAATTGTGGGTGTGTTTGTGTGTTTGCCGAGAGGGAGAAGGAGAGAGAGAAAGAGAGAGTTTTTTTTTTGAGAGAAGAGAAAATAATAATAATGGAGAGTGGGAATTAATTTTCTTTACGTGAGAGGGGGTTATGATGTGAGGGAGGAGGAGTAAGGATGCATTTGGTTGGTAGAGAGGGAGGGGGAGAGATGGGGATGTGTGAGGGAGGAGAGAAAAATATAGATACCGGGTCGGGTTCGAGAAAAAAAAAAATACGGGTTGTTTGTATTATACGTATAATTACACCCGGGTGTGGGTCGGGTCAAAATAACATACGGGTTAAACGTATTATTATATCGGGTTATACTTTTATACGGGTCGGGTATGATAAAATACGAATAGCTATAAGTATTTTATACGTATTATGTACAAGAAAATAATTGCATACTTTAACTTTGATAAAAGACAACTACAACCCCTTACATGTAAAAACATTTGCACACTTTTATTGGTCTAAAATACACTAACCTCCCCATAATTTTATTCACTATAGTTTTAAACGTTTCTGAACTACATTTACCTCCCCAACTATTCAATTTAATTAAATTATAACTTCTGAAAACTACAAATGTGTCCCCAAACAATATTTAGTTTACTAGTTTATATTGTCTGAAATTACAACAACCTCCCCAATTTTGAACTAAATTAGTATGAACTTTTCTAAACTATAATTATCTCTCTACAAATTTATATTTTAAAAACTATAACTATAACCTCTCAAATTTTATCCAACTACTTTATAATGTCTCAAAACTTACAATTTCAATTTCATTCTTTAATTAATTCATTTAGAACTTTTGTAAATCACAATTATAACCCAAACTCTATTAAAATTATTAACTTATCCTCTTGTATAAAATTGGGGTATTACAACGCCGGTGACGAACAGTGGTGGCGATGGGAGGTGGCGAAGACAACGAAGGCGAGGACGGACAGAGAGGACGCCGGCGCTGGGTCGGAGCTCGCCTTCGGCTTCGGTCGTCGATTTTTCTGATTTCGAATCGGGTCACAATTTTGGCGAAATTGGGTTTTCTTGGAGAGGAGTTTTCGATCCTTGATGGGTTAGGATCGAATCGGGACACAATTTGATGAAGAGAAGGCCGAATTTGGCGGTGGTAGTGTTGGAGATGGAGTCGGCGGTGATATGGCGGAGAGAGAGCCTCCGGTGAATGGAGAGGATGACTAGAGAAATCTTAGGGTGTGGAAAGTGCACAAGCAACTGCAGTAGCATGTTACATGATGGTTAATTAAAACGTGATGTTTTGGACACGTTAAAAATGTTATACGACCCACAACTTTTAATAACTAAAACCTTATATAAATTTCAAAAAAATAGTATATAAAAAAATAAAAAGTTCAATAATATTATTTTTCTTAACATATAATTATAGATATATATATATATATAAATATATAACTCATGAAAAAAAAGAAGACTATTTTTATAATTCCTACTAACGCCCCAAAATATTTGTTAAAATCCTAAAAATACCCCCAAAGTTACGGGGTATTACATCACATCTCCCTTAAAACAAAGCTTCGTCCCCGGAGCTTAAAAAAAATCCCAAATGCAAGAATGCAATTCTAATGCACATGTAAATCAAGACAGAACAAGTAATTAAATGCACGACTGTTAACTCGATCTCACATGAATTTGTGTAATCGGTTGTCTTCGGGTCCTTTCGGTCCACCGTCGTCTACCGTTTCATTCTAGTTGGTTTGCTAGGCTCGCTCACCGGGTCCCGTCGGCCCACCGCTTTCACTAAGTTCTACCAATACCAACCGAAACTACCCTCACACGGTTAATCAAGTTTCTATCTCCTCTCGGTCTCAAGAAACTACAAGATTACCTACGATATTCTTCAACACGTCTCAAAAAGTTCACTCTCATGCAACAATCTCAACAACTAGTATCCTATGGGTGATCAAGCCAAGAAAACTAAGAATTAAGTACAAGAATACGTAAGATAACTAAAACATTCATAGAATTAAGTCCAAAACATGAAAAAAGTCTTCAACCCGGAAAATAGTTCACAAACACTAGTTCTCCATCAATCACCTAGCTTAGAGAGTTTAGCTAGACATGTTATTGTTCAAAAACGTCAAAATATCCAAAAACATAGAAGAAAGACGAAGAAGATGATATCAAACGCTAAAATCTTCAAAGAATGATGATCTTCGCACTCCAAGCTTCGTCTCCCACCTTATCTAGCTCTCCAATACTCCAAAGATGCGTGATAGATGCCAAAAAACATGTCCCCCTATGTTGGAATAGGTCTTGATTCTCCAATCTTTCAAGAAATAGCGAAAAATCCCCAAGAATTACGTTCTGGCCTCTCTGTTCGCACGAACACTCACTTGTTCCTTGTACGTGCGAACAAATTTTCTGTTCCTACTTTTTAACAGTCCTCTTTTCATCATGTTTGGCCATCAAAAATTCGTCTAAGTCTTTTTGTTCGTGCGAACAAGCATGGTGTTCGCACGAACACCCCTGGGGTCATCAATTCTCAGCTCCTTTTCTTGATTCATCCTCTCTCGTCTTCATTCTCGAGCATATCCTTGAGCCATCCTCTTCTTCCGAAGTTCTTTCCCGCTCCAAAATAGTCTCTCCAAGCTCCCGGTTCCTGAAATACACAACACGAGCAAATACCGGAAGATCACATGCGACAAATAATGTATAAATTATACGAAAAACGCCAGGATTGTGAAATAAAGGTAAAAAACTCAAGTATGCTCATAACGACTAGGATTTGGTCAATTTCTTACACAAATGCATCGAAACACACGCGAAACGATGGTGAATCGTAAAGAATATAACTCCTAATGCGGAGTTATCAAACACTCCCACACTCACCTATTGCGCGTCCCGAGCAATCAAATCAAAATCCGACCAAAGACAACTCCCAATAAAATATCATCCCCACAAGTGACATGAGCCGTGACTTGCATACTTACTAGAAACACCGTTGCATACAAATCTTGACTAGCCGACTCAATAACAAGACAAGACTCGACGATGCAACAAGATGATGCAATGCAATATTACGACTCGATCCTACATAAACATAGAGATACATCACAATGAATTTTTTATCTTTTTGGTTGAGATCGGGCAATATCCATTGGCCTAAACCGAGTATCATGAAGTGATGAGAGATCTAGGAACACCATGAATTGAAACTAAATTCGACAACGAGAATCTCCCCTAGCTAGTATAGAAAGCCTAACCTTACTAAGTACAAGAATACTCTACCTCTTCGCATGTGCCACAAAATAAGAGACTACGCTAGGCTAAGCCACATCCAAGGTCCAAGCTCCTAATCCGCTAACGGTTTTCGAATGATGAGGCTTAGGGACACAAGGATATGCGCGTAGTAATCAAGTCCTAAGCGTCACATTCTCACATTAACCCCACATCTCACACACCCTCACCACGATGATAGAAACCGAAACCCGAAACTCACCACCTGCGGCCCTCAATTCCCTCAAACCCTGGTACGCTAGCGATCTCCGTGGCCATCGTTGTGCGCCGTGCACGGAATGTGAACTGTTCTTACCGAAATTGCTCCACCAATCGTTCCAATTCAAGCTCAACTCAAAACTTTATTCCATCTCCCCTTTTTCTTTTTCTCTCTCCCCCCCCTTTTTTTTCATTTTCTGATTTTTTTTATAATAAGTATCTCTAAAAATTCTCAACATCCAACACAAATACCCGAGTGGTCTTAAAAAATGATCAAATATGCTAGGAGAAGGAAGCACGTAATCCGATGAATGAATATCACACAAAAGGTTCATCTTCTCCTAACTCTATGAAATCCATATCAAATGCCAAGCCGCAAAACCAATGAAGCACATGTGTGGGAGTGGAGTCGTCGCAAGCTCACGCTCAATGTCCGGAGTCAAAATTCGACACCCTCACACTCGAATGTCACCACGTCCCCTCTCAAATAGTCTCAAAGATGAATGTTTCGTGCCTAATCCAACCGATCCTCCTACGCCAAAATGATAGAAACCGGTGCCTAGCACGATCCACCGATTAAGTTCACCCAACCCAATTTCGTGCGGATTAGATGTCACGCACTCACGGCTCTCCACAATTGTGTCCATGATGTAATGTCATGGAACACCGCCACATCGAAGTGCGCAAGCCTACTCACTCACCCTCGCATCCCCTCGTAAATAATCAACGAAGTGCAAGCGAACATGTAGAACTCAACGAAATATATCATGAATCACTCCCTCTTCGAACCCCCTCAACTACAACTCCCTTGTGACGCACTAAAATGGTAATTATAGACAATCTTTGATGAAGGCCAAGAATCGTCACCCTAGGTCAAAAGGCTAGCAAAGAATCCAAGGTTCAAATCGGGGCGTCTAATGGTCCTACAAGGTGAGTTCTAAAAGCAGTGAGTGCTCTAATACATGACCTCGCACAACTGTTTCGTGTGCCACTACGAGGCGGGCTGGCGACTACCTAAGACATACACATGGATGTTCAGCTTGTTTAGCTCACACCTAGCTCAGCTTTTGTAAGAAAAATAGGCACACACTTTAGTTTTGAAAATCACGTAAGTGTCGAAAACAGGTAGACACTCCCGTAAAGAAAGTCTCTCTATATCTACTAGGGGGAACTCACGTCATCACACTCGGTCACAAATCATGCCCTACGCCTAAAAACCTCACACTTCGCGATTTATCAAATTTTAGCCTCTTTTGATTGCCCTTTTCTCAAAATTTGCTTTTAATTTTTAGGATTTTTCAATTTTTTGTTTGGTTTTGTTTTGTTTTGTTTTTTTTTTTCATATAATTCCTACTCTACATGCAAAGCCGACTCGAATGAAACTCCACAACTGACTCGATAGGGTAGGTAGACTCAAGTAAGAAAAACGTGCAAAATGAAACATAAACACATATATAAACATATATATATATATACAACTAACACATCACAATACGACACAATATCATAAAACAAGACATGGACCACACAAATACAACACATTTCGACCTAACATTCTATATGCAAACAGGGTAATGCAGACACAGACTGGCTAGTCAAGACTAAAACTCCCCCCACACTAGAATGCATCGTTGTCCTCAACGAATTTAGGGATCAATCAGAGGACTCAACATTTATAATGCGAGGGGCGGTGGATCTACTCTAACTCGGATCCCTGGTCCTCAGACTCCTTCTCTGCTAGACCAGGCGCATCATAGTCACTCGACTCATACCACAACTCCTCACTCTCAGGGTTAGGGTCTAAGGTCACATTGCTCGACCGAGCCAACTGAGCTACCCACTTCCCAAGAGTCTTAACGGAATCCCCCAATTTTTTCCGGCTGCTAGCATCAGCTGATGCATGCTCTGCAAAAGAGTGTCGGTGCTCAATGACTCGCCCTCCTTCTCCTTGCCCTTCTTAGACCTAGCCACCTTTGGGGGGTTATGATACTTCGACCACTCACAGTCAGCTGGTTGTTTTATATCCAAATCACTCACCACTGCCCCTGCCTGTATAGCCAATCGGGTCATCAAACAAGTGTGAACTGGGGCCATTCTGTT
The DNA here is from genome assembly GCA_023055425.1 of Linanthus parryae. Lineage (NCBI taxonomy): Eukaryota > Viridiplantae > Streptophyta > Magnoliopsida > Ericales > Polemoniaceae > Linanthus > Linanthus parryae. Next base: position 135,159,334 of record JALGPY010000001.1, read on the forward strand.
TCCCTCCGATTTGCGAGCCATGATGTTGAGCCAAATCATTCGAGGAATGCCAATCCTCTGCCCTAACCAAACTCACATGGCCATACAAAACAGGCGGAATGAGAAATGGGGGTTAGGTGTAATACCTAAGACCCAATTCTCAAGCAACTCGCAAACCAACTTAGCACGTGGGAGTAGGGCTTTCTTCGACAACACCCAACGAGGCAACTCGGCCTTTGACTTATCCCAAGTGTCTACCCCCTCTCCTGCAAAGCAAAACTTATTGACCATGGGCACCACATCCTCTCACCGAATCATGTCATGATATGCACACTTAGTGGTGGGGTCCAACTCTCGGAATTTCAAAGCCTTACTAATCGTTTCAGGTGTCAGACGCACCCAATTACCCCTGCAGTATACTAGCCTATCATCCTTACTCTCACCCTCGTCCACAAACCTCAAGTTAACGTAAATCTCCTGCGCCACCTGAGAACTGGACGGTCCACACAGCAAAAATCATTTGTCCAACCTCTCACGCTCGTGGATTGCTATGAGATCGGTAGGCATGAGATTCAATTCATCTATGGGGTAGGGTTTCTCGGCTGCACCTGTGAGCTTTAGGTACCGGTCGGAGAAAGAGGAATGGTGAGCATGAAAGCTAACGAACCGGTAACTACAGAAATTACTCGGTGCCACATTGGCATTAGCTATCTTAAGTTTCTTATCCGACCTACCCTTTCTCAAACGAGGCCTAGGGGGAATTGGGGTATTGAGTATGGTGTGTTCGGGAGATTTCGGCACCACATACTCGGGTTCTTGATTGGGTATGATAGGGGGGGGGGTCCTCAACTACCATTTCATCAACATTCGAAGGCCTTACTCTCCTAACGGGTTGAAACACGGGGTCATCAAAAGTGGCGGATTTTTCTCTTAGACATGACGAATAATCAATCAATTCAACAACAGAAAAGGAAGTGCGTGTAAAGAGAAGGAGTAGGAGTACCTACGTGCCCGGAGCTAGTCTTACGGGCACAAAATTGCAGAATCGTTCGGCAAGAAGGACCGATTTGGTCGCCGAAATCGTTCGTTGAATTTTTCCGATTGAGTGGTACTTCTAGCTTCTTCTTACTATCCCCGTCACTTCTTCCTTCTTCACCGTGAGCTGAATTGGACTCCTTATTCTTGAATTTGAAGTTCTCCCCGAAGAAACCTAGGTGGGTTTTGTCCCAAATTGGAACTCCTTCTTCATCAATTCCCCACAACACCAAGAGGTGGTGTTGAAGGCTCCTTGAGCGCGCCGAAAACCCACCTAAACGCCGACGAATTGGCGGTGGTAGGTCGTGGTTGTTGGTAGCTAAAACCGGTGAGAGAGGGGATGTTTTCTGCCAAATTAGTCGCCGGAGGGAGATGGCACCACGCCGGAGAGATGATGGTGCCGAGTACGAGAAGAAGAACCACCAAATCGTCGGAAGCTTCAAGCAGTAGGAGGCCGACGGGTTGCAGAGAGAGAGGAGGGAGCTTGAGGGTTGTGAATGAAGGAGGAGGATTGCTCCTCTTTTTGCCCGATGATACTTAAAATTCACCCCAAAGTCCCTATTTTACCCTTTCCAACCCGTCCACACTCCTTTGGCCTGCTGTTCGTGCGAACAAAAAGGGTGTTCGCACGAACACTTTAAAAGTGTTAGCACGAAAAAGAATTTTGTTCGTAGAATTCAGCAATGGGTTTTCGGTCCTTTTTGTTCGTGCGAACAACACTTTGTTCGTGCAAACAAGTTTGACTTCAGCTTTTTTTTCTTCGATCGGCTTCCTTGCTTGATCATCGAGGCTTCCTAGCTTGAATTCCATACTCCCCCATGTGTTCTTGATCCAACTTTTCATGGAAAATCTCCAAACATTTGCGGGAATCCCTTCATGATCACCATCAATGACTTCCTCGCTCAAATTCCGCCTCGCCTCTACGTCCGGACTCCGATGTGCACCTTTCAACGTGAGTCTACGCACATGAAGAAGGGGAGTCCAAATCGTGTGTCCACCTGTAATCCTGTGAAGACTCAATTCAAATGTCAAATTCTCTCTCTCTCACCCCTCATATAATAAAATGTTAAGAAAACACACACGACAGTATTTAAACACACTCTCTATGCTAAAGCGGAAAATACAATGGGTTGCCTCCCAACAACCGCTTTTAATTTACGGTCGACAGCCCGACCCAGTTACCTCATAAAGATCACGGCTCATCAAAGTAGATAGCATCTACTTTGGCCGGTGTTGGCACTGATTCCAAGTACGGCTTAACTCTGCTCCCATTGCCGCGGAAGTATTCCTTATTAAGAGGATACTCTAACTCAACCGCACCCCAAGGATAGATTTGGTGGATCCGGAACGGCCCGGACCATCTAGAACGAAGCTTTCCTGGAAAGAGCTTCATGTGAGAGTCGAACAACAAGACTTTCAGTCCCACACGAAGTTCCTTTGGTTTGAGACGACTGTCGTGCCATCTCTTTGTCTTTTCCTTGTATATCTTGGAACTGTCATAGTCCTGTAATCTCCATTCCTCAAGCTCAAGCCGTTCCATCTTCCGTGCTTGCCCTGCCAACTCGGGATCCATGTTCAAACCGCTTGATTGCCCAGTATACCTTGTGCTCTAACTCCACAGGAAGGTGGCATTCCTTACCAAAGATGAGCTGAAATGGTGACATATTTAACGACGTCTTCCATGCGGTACGGTATGCCCACAATGCATCATCAAGTTTCACAGAACAATCCTTGCGCCCGACATTGACGGTTTTCTACAAAATCCCCTTGATTTCTCTGTTAGAGACCTCAGCCTGCCCATTGTTTTGGGGGTGATAAGGTAGGGAAACCTTATGGATAGACACCCCATATGACTTCAGAACTCTGGAAAACACTCGGTTTATGAAGTGTGACCCTTCATCGCTCACCATTGCCCTTGGTGTGCCAAACCGAGTAAAGATGTGCTTCTTCAAAAACTTCTCCACCGTAGCTGCGTCATTCTTGGGGCAAGCAATTGCTTCTACCCACTTTGTCACATAATCCACCGCAAGCAAGATGTAGAGATTTCCATACGAAGCTGGGAATGGTCCCATGAAATCTATGCTCCAAACATCAAACGGCTCCACCTCAAGCCATTTAGACATTGGCATCTCATCTCGCTTGGAGATGATACCTGTTCTCTGGCAGTTATCACACCCTGCACCCAGTCATGACAATCTTTAAAAATAGTTGGCCAGAAAAAACCAGATTGTAATACCTTCATGGCGGTGCGCGGACCGCTAAAATGACCTCCACTAGGTGCTGCATGACACTGCTTGATCACATCATAAATCTCATGGGTAGGAACACACTTCCTAATGATGTTGTTGGCGCCCATTTTGAACAGATATAAATCCTCCCAAAAGTAGTGCTTCACCTCATACAGAAACCACTTCTTTTGCTGCACTGTCCATTCCTCAGGAATCTCCCATTGGTCAGATAATTGGCAATTGCCCAGTACCATGGCTCAGAATCCCTCAAAGACATCAGGCTCTCATCAGGAAAGTTCTCTTGAATTGGCACTTTTTCTTCCACGCCATTCTCAAGTCTCGAGAGGTGGTCCGCTACCACATTTTCAACACCCTTCTTGTCACGGATCTCTACATCGAATTCTTTAATTAAAAGGACCCACGGCAACAACCTCGGCTTGGCATCCTTCTTATCAGACAGATATTTTAGCGCTGAATGATCTGTAAAAACAATCACCTTCGATCCCACAAGATAAGGCCGAAATTTATCAAGAGAAAAAATCACAGCCAATAGCTCCTTCTCAGTAGTGCCATAGTTGAGTTGAGCCTCCTTAAGAACTCTACTCGCATAGTAAATAACATGGCATAACTTTTACTTACGCTGTCCCAACACGGCTCCAATGGAGAAATCACTGGCATAGCACATGAGCTCAAATGGAAAACTCCAATCCGGAGTTGTAATGATTGGGGCTGAGGTAAGCTGTTCCTTCAAAAAGTCGAAGGCTTTCTTACACGCTTCATCAAACACAAATGGGACATCTTTCCCAAGAAATTCACACATAGGCTTGCAGATCTTCGAAAAGTCTTTGATAAACCTGCAATAGATACCTGCATGTCCCAAGAAGCTTCCGACCCCCTTCACTGAAGTCGGATAAGGGAGCTGATTGATCGTCTCTTCCTTTGCTTGATCAACCTCCAAACCTCTGCGTGAAATCTTGTGGCCAAGAACTATCCCCTCAGTGACCATAAAATGACATTTCTCCCAATTCAGCACAAGATTGGTTTCTTCACAACGAACCAAGACACGGCCAAGATGATGTAGACAGTCCTCAAAATTGTCACCAAATAAGGAGAAATCATCCATGAAGACCTCTAAGTGCTTCTCAATCATGTCTGATAAAATAGCCATCACACACCGCTGAAAAGTAGCCGGTGCATTACATAGTCCAAATGGCATGCGGCGGAACGCAAATGTTCCATAAGGACATGTAAAAGTGGTCTTCTCCTAGTCTTCTGGAGCAATGGATATATGATTATAACCTGAGAACCCATCCAGAAAATAATTGTACTCGTGGTGGGCCAAACGGTCAAGCATCTGATCAATAAATGGCAACTGAAAGTGATCCTTTAGCGTGGCTTCATTCAGCTTCCTGTAATCCATGCACACACGCCAACCAGCAACTGTCCGTTGAGCAATCTGCTCATGCTTGTTGTTCTCCACCACAGTCATCCCTACTTTCTTAGGCACACACTGGACTGGGCTAGTCCAAGTGCTGTCTGAGATCGGGAAAATTATGTTAGCCTCTAGCCACTTCATGACTTCTTTCGCACCATCTTTCATGTGCGGATTCTGTTGGAATAGATGCCCTAGAGGCAATCTAGTTTAGTGTGAATTATTTGTGGCTAGAAATTCATTTATTATTTATTTGATATTTAATATAATGAAGTCCTTAGATTTACAATTGTGTTGTTTATCTTAAATATCCTAGTCAAGTATAATGATTAATGGGAAAATCATCTATAGACTAGTATGGGGTTGGATTGATATGGAGATATCACGATCCAACACATAGGTGTGCATTAGGGAATGTTGCACTGGATTGACCCATCTCCGAGAAGGCTACATACACGTTATGTTGAGTCACAAGCGCTTCTCGCGGTGCAATGGTATTGTCATCCTTAGACTTGAAGTCACTAGATATTCTAGTTGTGGATTATTGTGATTTTGGTAGCGTTAAACGCTACACCGTAACTGGGTAGTTATAAATGCGTGTACTGGATACAATAAGAAGCAAGCTTAGAGATCGTAGTGGACGTAGATAGAATTTTTCCCTCCCACATAATGGGAGCAAATATCCTAGGCCACTTGAGGGATAGTGTTTATAGAATGTCTGGCCAGACTCAAATAAATCAATATGGGATATTGAGGTTATTTGCACGAATAAGGCTATTCCCATTCGAGAAACTATGGATTGGATATACGAGTGTGACTTGTATGTCTCGTGTCCAATCCGGATATAGAGACAAAGGGATGAGACAATTACTTGTACAAAGGTTGTCAAGATGACTATTCTATTAGTTGGCTAGAATGGATGTTTTGCTAGAGACCGCTCCATATTAGCAAATAGTTGCTACCAACTAGATAGAACCTATGGGGTCCCACGCTATATAGAGTTGAACTAGATTTGGGAATTAATTAATTGGATTAATTAATTAGAAGGATCACTTTGCAAAACCTTGCAAACTTAGTAGGGACTAATTTGCAAGGAAGGGACTAAATTGAATTCTAGTAGGACTAGAATAAGTCCTTTAGGTAGTTGGCAAGGAGTTGTTGGACTATATAAAGGACATTCCTTCCTTCCTTCCCACAACTTATGCTCATTATTTAACATAACAAGAGTGGGAGAGAACAAAAGGAGAGAGAGCAACAAGCTAGAGGAGCCGAACGCCCCCCTAGCCCGCCGCCCCTCCCCGTCGGCCACAAGGAGGCTGAGAGCCCTCTTTTGGGTCTCGTTTTGCGTGATTATTCTTCCTCTTCCTCTTCCGGGATAGCACCAAGGACTTGGGAGATTCTAGGATCAACTCTAGGCGTGGATCAACCATAGAGAACGTGACACAATTCGCGTTTGAAGTCATCAAAGGAAAACCCTAAGGTGTGTTATTGATTTCTTCCTTTACCATCGTTATGTCTCTTGACTTGTGATCCTTGGAGGGTTTTGCATGGTTTTATGATTGTTTGTGTTTCCGTTGCGCATCCATGAATCAAAACCCTACAGTGGTATCAGAGCCACAGGTCGTAGAGCATAAACGTGGTTTATGTGTTACGTTTTAGTTGTTTTACACCTTAATTTGATTGTTTATCGCGTAAAACTAGACAAATCAAGCATGGGATGCAATTTGTCAATAATTAATCATAACAAGATCCAATTTTTGCATTGGATGCATGAATTGGTGAGTTTGAGAAATTTTAGGATCTTAGATCTAGGGTTTGGGCATCCTTGGGGAAGAAGGAGTTCTTCCAAAACAAGGAAACAACCAAACTTGGGCACCAAGCAAGGGACCATAAGGAGGTTCGGCCCCCTAGGGGACCGCCCCCCTTTGCTTGCCGCCCAAGCTTGGCCGCACTAGGGGTCGGGCGGCCCTAACCCGCGGCCTAGGCTTTTGGGTTTTTGGCCGGGCCGGCCCTAGGGCCTTGTGGTTCATCTTATTGGGCCCGGACAATTTGATTGTTGGACCCATGGACCCTTTTAACCCTAGAAATCCTAAAATCAATTAAAATTGATCAAGCGCGTTAAAATTGGATTTTAACTGTTTATGTGCAAATCGCATGGTGATTGGATATGGCCTTAGGATGTGGTTTGATGTGGATGTTTAATTTTGTGGTTTGGTTTTACGGCCTGCGAGCTGATCAATTAATTATATTAATTAATTAGGATTTTATGGCCTGTGTGCCATTTTTTTCTCGACTTGTGAGATTTATTTTATTTAGTATAGAAGTTAGATAGTGCTAGATAAAGTAGATTGTTAGCCAAGATTGAAGAAAAGAAGCCCAAAGCCAAAGAAGCCACAAAACATGGAGCATTCCACATGACTATGAAGGATGGACCAAAAGATCAAGACGCATGGAGATGTGTTTGTTTTAGGGTTCATAGATAATTCCATTGGCTTGGAATTATCTTAGTCTAGAAAAAGGCAATATCCACATCACGTTTAATTTCTGTTTTGTTGTTGTTTATTTTATTGTCTTATTATTGTGTGGTTGGTGTATGGATGATGCATGCAATTAGGATAATAAGATAATTAGACAACCCGGATCTATTATTTGGAGTTGTGCCCAAACTCAAATAGATAGATTAGTTGATATTGATCAACAAAACAATTAAAATTGAATTTAAAATCCCTCAAAATTCAAATATTGTGTTCTTGCCTTCTCGTTATTTAAACACTCATAATCATCATTATTTATCAAGTTCGTGCGTGCCAAAGCATGGAGACTTGGTTCATAATGATGGAATGCGATGGCAAGTAACAATGTGCAATTGTTTAGATTAGAGGTTGAACACTACTAGGCTATTAATTTTGATTAAGAAACCTAGAGGCAATCAATTAGGATTATCCATATGGATGGATAAATAAGGAGTTATTTGCCCAATTGAACCAAGAGTTGCATATGGGATGCAATTGGAATTGTTCCTACCTAAAGTAGTCAAATTATGGGTGACTTGCCAAAGCAAGCCATAAGGAGATGAAAGATGGATCTTGGCCCACTAGAAAATATAAGGATATTTTCCGCATTAATATCTTGAGGGTTATTAATCCGTAGAAAAATAGTGGGAGCTATATTTGATAAACTAGCCATTATTGAATATAGTCAAAAAGTCACAAATACTAAAACTTGCGTATTTTCCTTTTTGTAGAATTCTAAATGGCAAACAACTCATCGAGTTCACAACATTCCCTACGATCTGTCCTTGAGAAGGACAAGCTCTCTGGAACCAACTTTCTTGATTGGTAAAGGAACTTGAGAATTGTTCTCAAGCAAGAGAAGAAACTGTACGCAATAGAGGAGCATGTTCCAGAAGGTCCAGAGAACCAAACACCTGCTGCCCTAAAGGCGTATCAAAAGCGTGTTGATGACGCTAATGATGCGGCCTGCCTTATGCTTTGCACCATGACTTCTGAGCTTCAGAAGCAACACGAAAACATGAATGTTGTCGATATGATCGAGCATCTGAAGCAGCTCTTCCAAGAGAAGGCGAGGGTAGAAAGGTATGAGGTCTCTAAGGCACTGTTCAAGTGTCATCTGGCAGAAGGGAACCCGGTGGGACCCCATGTACTCCGTATGATCGGGTACTTGGAGAATCTCGCCTGACTAGGGTTCCCGGTTGGCCAAGAGTTGGCAACCGATCTCGCGTTGCAATCGTTGCCCGAGAGTTATGGACAGTTCATTATGAACTATATTATGAACGAGATCGTGAAACCACTGCCAAATTTACTCAATATGTTGAGGACGGCTGAACAGAGCATCAACAAGGGTAAGGGCAAGGCCATTATGATGGTACAGAAAGGAAAGGGCAAAAGGTTTGCCTCGTCCTCCAAGGGCAAAGGCAAGTCAGTTGCCAAGTCCAAAGAACCTGCCCTTAAGCCTGTTGGTGGCATTGCCAAAGGTGTGACTAAAGGTGAGTGTCACTACTGCAGTCAGCCTGGACACTGGAGGAGGAACTGCCCAAAATATCTGGAGGACAAGAGGCTTGGAATAGTGATTCCACCACCACCAGGTATTTTTGTTGTAGATGTCAATTTAAATGTCTCTACATCATGGGTATTAGATACTGGATGTGGATCTCATATTTGTCGAAATATGCAGGATATAAAGAGAAGTAGAAGATTGGCTAAAGGAGAGGTAGATCTGCGCGTTGGGAATGGAGCAAAGGTTGCTGCGTTAGCCATAGGCGTGTGCGAGCTATCTCTGCCTTCATGATTAGTTTTAGAATTAAATAATTGCTATTTTGTGCCTGCTATGAGCAGAAACATTATTTCTATTTCTTGTTTGGAAAAGGATGATTTTATTATTTCAATAAAGAACAATTGTTGTTCCTTTTATTTGAATAATATTCACTATTTTAGTGCACAATTATTTAATGGACTTTATGTCCTCGATCTAAGCAATCCTGTCTACAACATTAATACCAAGCGGATTAAAATAAATGATTTAAATCCTGCTTATTTATGGCGCTGTCGTTTAGGCCACATAAATGAGAAACGTGTATCTAGACTCCATAAGGATGGATTACTAGACTCATTTGATTTTGAATCATATGAGACATGTGAGGCTTGTTTATTGGGAAAAATGACAAAGTCCCCTTTCAATAAGAAAGGTGAGAGGACTAGTGAGCAATTGGCGCTCATACATACCGATGTGTGGGGGCCATTTGCCACGCCTGCCAGGGGTGGTTATGTCTACTTCATTACATTTACTGATGATTACAGTAGATATGGATTTGTGTACCTTATGAGGGCAAAATCCGAATCCTTTGAAGTGTTCAAAGAATTCAAGAATGAAGTAGAGAAGCAACTTGGCAAAAGTATCAAGGCCCTACGATCGGATCGTGGAGGAGAATACTTGAGCCAAGAGATTGACGACTATCTTAGAGAGTGTGGGATCGTGTCCCAACTCACTCCACCCGGAATGCCACAATGGAATGGCGTGTCCGAGAGGAGGAATCGAACCCTATTGGATATGGTTCGATCTATGATGTGTCAAACCGATCTTCCATTATCATTTTGGGGCTACGCTCTATTAAGTGCATCTTTCACCATTAACCGTGTTCCATCTAAATCAGTCATGAAGACACCATATGAGATGTGGAGTGGGAGGCGTCCCACACTGTCGTTCATGAGGATTTGGGGCTGCGATGTCTATGTAAAACGTTTACAATCAGACACGCTAGGGCCTAAATCGGATAAGTGTAAATTTGTGGGGTACCCTAAGGAAACTAAGGGATACTAATCCAACCGAGAACAAAGTGTTTGTTGCTCGGACCGGCGTGTTTCTAGAAAGAGAGTTTGTCTCTAAAGAAGCAAGTGGGAGGAATGAACTTGAAGAGGTTCAAGAACCACAAATCACTGAACCGATTATGGAACGTGAACAGGAACCACAAGCGATTGTGGAGCAACTTGTTCAGGTAACACAAGAGCTTCGTAGATCTAGTAGAGTGCGCCAGGAACCCGAGAGGTATGGACTTCTCGTGACCGATTCCGGTGACACGATGCTCATAGATGATGAGCCTACTACCTATGAGGAGGCCATGAATGGCCCAGACTCTCAGAAGTGGCTGGAAGCCATGAGATCCGAGATGGAATCCATATATACCAACAAAGTATGGACTTTGGTGGAACCACCCGATGGGGCGCGGCCCATAGGGTGCAAGTGGGTCTTCAAGAAGAAGATCGACATGGATGGTAATTTGATTACCTATAAAGGCCGATTGGTGGCTAAAGGTTTCAGAAAGATTCATGGAATTGACTATGATGAAACCTTTTCACCAGTCGCTATGACCAAATCCATCCGAATCCTACTTGCAATTGCAGCATACCACGACTATGAGATTTGGCAGATGGATGTCAAAACAGCATTCCTTTATGGGAATCTCCTCGAGGACGTGTATATGATACAGCCGGAGGGTTTTGAGGATCCAAAGCAAGCCAACAAAGTTTGTAAACTGCAACGATCCATTTATGGATTGAAGCAAGCTTCTAGGAGTTGGAATCGACGTTTCGATGAAGTGGTCAAAGAGTTTGGCTTCATCAGAAACGAAGATGAGTCTTGTGTCTACAAGAAGGTTAGTGGGAGCTCTGCAGCTTTTCTGGTCTTGTATGTGGATGACATACTACTCATTGGAAACGACGTTCCCATGCTACAATCTGTTAAAGATTGGCTAGGGAAGTGTTTCTCAATGAAGGACTTAGGGGAAGCAGCCTATATACTCGGTACAAAGATCTATAGAGATAGATCTAAGAGGTTGCTAGGCCTAAGTCAAGGTACATATATTGACAAGGTGTTGAAACGGTTCAACAAGCAAGATTCCAAGAAGGGATTCTTGCCCATGTCACATGGAATCACTCTTTCGAAGAGTGGTTGTCCCTCCAATGAGATTGAGAAGGAACGCATGAGTAGAATTCCCTATGCCTCGGCCATAGGATCTATCATGTACGCCATGTTATGTACTAGACCAGATGTGTCATATGCCTTGAGTATGACAAGCAGATACCGATCCAATCCGGGTGAGAGTTACTGGATTGCAGTCAAGAACATCCTAAAGTACTTGAGAAGAACTAAGGATGCTTTCTTGATATTTGGCGGTGAGGAAGATTTGCGTGTAAGGGGTTACAATGATGCAAGCTTCCAAACCGACAGAGAAGACTTTAGATCACAGTCGGAATATGTGTTTTGCCTGAATGGAGCAGCGGTGAGCTGGAAGAGTTCCAAGCAAGAGACGCTAGCTGATTCTACAACAGAGGCTGAGTACATTGCTGCAAATGGCGCAGCAAAGGAAGCTGTTTGGATCAGAAAGTTTGTTTCTGAACTTGGTGTGGTCCCTAGCATTGCGGATCCAGTTGAGTTGTTTTGCGGCAACACTGGGGCGATCGCGCAATCGAAGGAACAAAGATCGCACCAGAAGTCCAAGCACGTGCTCAGGAAGTTTCATCTGATTCGAGATATTATCGATAGAGGAGACGTTCGGATATGCAAGATTCCTACAGATGAGAATCTGTCAGACCCGCTTACAAAGCCGCTCACGCAGTGGAACCATGAAGGGCACGCTAGGAGTATGGGCATACGAGATGCGCAAGATTGGCTCTGGTGCAAGTGGGAGACTGTTGGAATAGATGCCCTAGAGGCAATCTAGTTTAGTGTGAATTATTTGTGGCTAGAAATTCATTTATTATTTATTGAATATTTAATATAATGAAGTCCTTACATTTACAATTGTGTTGTTTATCTTAAATATCCCTAGTCAAGTATAATGATTAATGGGACAATCATCTATATACTAGTATGGGGTTGGATTGATATGGAGATATCACGATCCAACACATAGGTGTGCATTAGCGAATGTTGCACTGGATTGACCCATCTCCGAGAAGGCTACATACACGTTATGTTGAGTCACAAGCGCTTCTCGCGGTGCAATGGTATTGTCATCCTTAGACTTGAAGTCACTAGATATTCTAGTTGTGGATTATTGTGATTTTGGTAGCGTTAAACGCTACACTGTAACTGGGTAGTTATAAAGGCGTGTACTGGATACAATAAGAAGCAAGCTTAGAGATCGTAGTGGACGTAGATAGAAGTTTTCCCTCCCACATAACGGGAGCAAATATCCTAGGCCACGCGAGGGATAGTGCTTATAGAATGTCTGGCCGGACTCAAATAAATCAATATGGGATATTGAGGTTATTTGCACGAATAAGGCTATTCCCATGGATCGAGAAACTATGGATTGGATATACGAGTGTGACTTGTATGTCTCGTGTCCAATACGGATATAGAGACAAAGGTATGAGACAATTACTTGTACAAAGGTTGTCAAGATGACTATTATATTAGTTGGCTAGAATGGATGTTTTGCTAGAGACCGCTCCATATTAGCAAATAGTTGCGACCAACTAGATAGAACCTATGGGGTCACACGCTATATGGAGTTGAACTAGATTTGGGAATTAATTAATTGGATTAATTAATTAGAAGGATCACTTTGCAAAACCTTGCAAACTTAGTAGGGACTAATTTGCAAGGAAGGGACTATAGTGAATTCTAGTAGGACTAGAATAAGTCCTTTAGGTAGTTGGCAAGGAGTTGTTGGACTATATAAAGGACCTTCCTTCCTTCCTTCCCACAACTTATTCTCATTATTGAACATAACAAGAGTGGGAGAGAACAAAAGGAGAGAGAGCAACAAGCTAGAGGAGCCGAACGCCCCCCTAGCCCGCCGCCCGTCCCCGTCGGCCACAAGGAGGCCGAGAGCCCTCCTTTAGGTCTCGTTTTGCGTGATTCTTCTTCCTCTTCCTCTTCCCGGCTAGCACCAAGGACTTGGGAGATTCTAGGATCAACTCTAGGCGTGGATCAACCATAGAGAACGTGACACAATTCGCGTTTGAAGTTATCAAAGGAGAACCCTAAGGTGTGTTATTGATTTCTTTCTTTACCATCGTTATGTCTCTTGACTTGTGATCCTTGGAGGGTTTTGCATGGTTTTATGATTGTTTGTGTTTCTGATGCGCATCCATGAATCAAAACCCTACAGATTCAATCTCCGCTGTGTCGGCTTCTTGCCTTCTTCCACCCTGATCTTGTGCTGGCAATAAACGGGGCTGATCCCCTTGATATCAGCAATAATCCATCCAATTGCTGCTTTATGCTTCCTTAGCACATCCAACAGCTGCTTCTTCTGTGCCTGAGATAAAACAGAGGAAAAAATTACTGGCAACGTGTTATCAATACCAAGAAATGCATACCTGAGATGGCTTGGCAATGGCTTCAACTCAAGCACGGGTGGTGACTTGAGTGAAGGAACAAGGGCTAACTTTTTCTACTCTTGCTCATATAAATCTAGCTTTGTCCAGCTGCTCATGTGGAGCACATCCATAGGAGGACTCTGATCTTCGAATTTGTACATGCCATCTATTTCCTCCCACATCAGTTCAGCTTCCTCATCTCCCATGTCATCATCGTAAACCTCTATGCTAAAGCAATCTTCATAATTATAACATGAAGGCATTTTCATTGCCTTAAACACATCAAAGACCCATTTTTCATCATTGATCTGCATAGATAGCTTCCCACTCTTCACATGTATAATATCCTCCCCTGTAGCTAGGAATGGTCTGCCAAGAATTAGAGGTACTTCGCCAACCTCTATGTCTAGGATAACGAAATCAGCAGGAAAGATGAGAGTGCCCACTTTGACCAAAATATCCTCGATCACCCCATATGCTCTACGAATAGATCTATCTGCCATCTGCAAGGTAACTCGGGTGGGGCGAGGCTCCCCCGCACCTAGTTTCCTGAATACGGATAAGGGAATCAAATTGATGCTTGCCCCCAAATCACACAAAGCAGTCATGGTGAGAGAATCACCAAGAGTAACCAGTATCACAAAGCTTCCAGGGTCTTTCTTCTTCTTAGGCACTCCATTCCTGACGCATTCAGAAGTTTCAGCCGTCAAGTTAACCTGTGCAAAATCACTCATTCACTTCTTTCCTGAAAGAATATCCTTGAGAAACTTGGCATATGTAGGCATTTTTGATATAGCTTCTACAAAAGGAATGTTAATCTCCACTTTCTTGAATATATCAATAAATCTCTGAAAATCTATAGAATCATCCCTCTTTCGCCTCCTCAAAGGATATGGAACTGCCTTCGAAACAGTAGTAGTGTCAATACGTACCTCATCCTTGTCTTTCACCGCCTCCTCATCCGTCGCGCCCTTTTATTGGGGGATCACGACATTAGCAAAATTATCAAAAATTTCATGCTCTTTAGCCTTAGAAGCATCGGCTCTAGAATGAGTTGGATATGGCGGATCTTTCAATGCAACCCCGCTTCGAGTAGTGATCGCATTGATTTGACGAGGATTATTTTCCGTGTTAGACGAAAATGAACCTGGAGCTCTAGCTGAGAGCTGAGTAGCAATCTGACCTACCTGTACCTCAAGGGAACGAAGAGAAGTCTTCGTAGCCTGTAAATCAGCAGACACAGCAACCTGTGTGGACATGTTGTTCACGTTGGTGGTCATAGTGTTCATATTGTTACTCAGTTGTGTCAATGCCTTCGTTAGTTCAGAGATGTCTGGATTCGGTGCTACCACAGCTTCTGGTGGAGCCTGTGAAACTGGTGGCCTATGCTGGAACCCCGGTGCATATGACGCTCCAGACTGATCCCCATACCTGAAGCCTGGATGATCCCTCGTGCCTGGTCTGTAATTCCCTTGATTCTAGTTCTGCCGCTGTCCTTGTGCCCCCACATAGTTCACATCCTCACTTGCTATATGTTCCAATGCTGCATCATATTCTGGCTCTTCAACACTTGCAAATGTTTTCTTGTCCTGATACATATGCTTGGCTAAGTCAGACACCATCTTGCTGATCCCAGTCTTCCACTCATCATCCTTCGATTCGGGCAATGCTCCTAATCTCTTGGAATCATAGAACTGTGAGTCCTGCTTAGCAACCTGCTTCATGAGTGCATAAGCTCCTTCTTTGTCAACAGAGTATAGAAAATTTCCCCCAGCTTCTCTATTAACTAGCTCATGATTGTGGAGTTCTAAACCGTGGTAGAAAACTTGCAGGATTTTGTAATCCCAAAAGTCATGATTTGGGCACTTCCTAATCAAGTGCATATAACGATCTCATGCATCTACCACAATTTCATCATCACGTTGGCGGAAGCCCAAATGTCACCCTGTAACTCAATTACCCGCTAAACTGGGTAAAACTTTTCCATAAATTCATCCACACTTTAAGCCCATGTAGTGATTGAATCCGGAGCTCTTGACTCAAGCCACTTCTCAGCTGAACCTTTTAGACAGTAGGGGAATAGAATGAGCTTCAACGATTCTGGAGTCACATTCTTGTACTTGGAAGTCTTTATATACGCGTTGAACTTCCCAATAAAATCATTGGGGTCTTCAACCTTGTTCCCATATAATTGGAACTGGTTGGTCACCGTCTGAATCGTTGCTGGCTTGAGATCAAAGTGTTAAGCCTGTATATCTGGCACTACAATTGCCGGGTTGTGTCCATACGTGGACGCCTGAAATTTCTCCACAATAGCCTACCCATACTTGTTGTACGGTGTCTGGGCGTTGCGATCATTCAACTGTTTAGATAACTCTTCCACCCGCTGATTGAGTTGCGCGTTGGTCAATTGATCACCCATAGTGCTCTGTTTCTGTCTTCTCCGCTGATCTGTGAATATCTGCTCTGGTTCTTCAAGTGGAGGCACAAGGTCTCTAAGGATCCTGGGCATACACTGATAACCTGAAAAGCAGAATCAAATATAAGTGAGGAAACAAAATAGCTAATTAAACAAAAATAAAAGAAATATCCTAAATCAATTTCTAACTAGACTAATAAACCGTTAAATTACCCGGCAACGGCGCCAAAAACTTGACACGATTTCTTAACGCGCTTAGACGCAAGTACACGGTCAAGTAGTATTAGGAGTATTTTAAGACACCAATATCGAACCCAAGGGAATTTTACGATTAGTAGCTAACTAGAGATTAATTCAATGATATTCGAGTAACCAGTAAATAATGTTTGATTTTGAGAGTACATCGCCCACAAACAAGCGACTTAAAATAACTAAAAACTAAAATAACTGTTTTTTATGATTTTCACTTTAAACGAGAATAATTGTGATGGAATACGATTAAGAAGGAGAACTAGGCAATTGATGGACCCTCTGGTTGCTAAAAATTTCTGGATTATGCTTGAAACACTCTATTCACGTTTTAGTTACATCGGGTAACACTCATCATGATATTCTCTCGATCTCTCACGAATTTGTGTAATCGGTTGTCTTCGGGTCCTTTCGGTCCACCGTCGTCTACCGTTACATTCTAGTTGGTTTGCTAGGCTCGCTCACCGGGTCCCCTCGGCCAACCGCTTTCACTAAGTGCTACCAATACCAACCGAAACTACCCTCACACGGTTAATCAAGTTTCTACATCCTCTCGGTCTCAAGAAACTACAAGATCACCTACGATATTCTTCAACACGTCTCAAAAATTTCACTCTCATGCAACAATCTCAACAACTAGTATCCTATGGGTGATCAAGCAAAGAATACTAAGAATGAAGTACAAGAATACGTAAGATAACTAAAACATTCATAGAATTAAGTTCAAAACATGAAACAAGTCTTCAACCCGGAAAATAGTTCACAAACCCTAGTTCTCCATCAATCACCTAGCTTAAAGAGTTTAGCTAGACATAATATTGTTCAAAAACGTCAAAATATCCAAAAACATAGAAGAAAGAGGAAGAAGATGATATCAAACGCTATAATCTTCAAAGAATTATGATCTTCGCACTCCAAGCTTCGTCTCCCACCTAATCTAGCTCTCCAATACTCCAAAGATGAATGATAGATTCCAAAAAACACTTCGCCCTAAGTTGGAATAGGTCTTGATTCTCCAATCTTTCAAGAAATAGCGAAAAAGCCCCAAGAATTTTGTTCTGGCCTCTCTGTTCCCACGAACACTCCTTTATTCCTTGTTCGTGCGAACAAATTTTCTGTTCCTACTTTTTAATAGTCTTCTTTTCATCATTTTTTATCATCAAAAATTCGTCTAAGTCTTTTTGTTCGTGCGAACAAGCATGGTGTTCGCACGAACACCCCTGGGGTCATCAATTCTCAGCTCCTTTTCTTGATTCTTCCTCTCTCGTCTTCATTCTCGAGCATATCCTAGAGCAATCCTCTAGTTCCGAAGTTCGTTCCCGCTCCAAAATAGTCGCTCCAAGCTCCCGGTTCATGAAATACACAACACGAGCAAATACCGGAAGATCACATCGACTAATAATGTATATATTATACAAAAAACGCCCGGATTACGAAATAAAGGTCAAAAACTCAAGTATACGC
This sequence comes from Linanthus parryae, assembly GCA_023055425.1. Taxonomy (NCBI): domain Eukaryota; kingdom Viridiplantae; phylum Streptophyta; class Magnoliopsida; order Ericales; family Polemoniaceae; genus Linanthus; species Linanthus parryae. The sequence continues at coordinate 135,176,986 of JALGPY010000001.1, forward strand.
AAAACGAATAGGATTTGGTCAATTTCTCACACAAATGCATCGAAACACACGCAAAACGGTGGTGAATCCTAAAGAATATTACTCCTAATGCGGAGTTATCAAACACCCCCACACTCACCTATTGCGCGTCCCGAGCAATCAAATCAAAATCTGACCAAAGACAACTCCCAATAAAAAATCATACCCTCAAGTGATATGAGCCGTGACTTGCATACTTACTAGAAGTCACTAGATCATCTAGTTGAGGAATATTGTGTTTTTGGTAGCGTCAAATGCTACACCGTGACTGGGTAGTCATAAAGGCGCGCATCGAACACAATATGAAGCAAGCTTATATATTGTAGTGATGTAAATAGAATATGTCCCTCCCACATAACGGGAGAAAATATCCAAGGCCACTTGACGCGATTTCTTAACGCGCTTAGACGCAAGTATATGGTCAAGTAGTATTAGGAGTATTTTAAGACTCCGAGTATCGAACCCAAGGGAATTTTACGATTATTAGCTAACTAGAGATTAATTCAATGATATCCGAGTAAACAGTAAAAAGTGTTTGATATTGAGAGTTCGTCGCCTTCAAACAAGCGACTTAAAATAACTAACAACTAAACTAACTGTTTTTGTATGATTTTCACTTTAAACGAGAATAACTGTGATTGAATACGATTAAGAAGGAGAACTGGGCAATTGATGGTCCCTAGGGTTGCTAACAATTTCCGGATTATGCTTGAAACACTCTATTCACGTTTTAGTTAGACCGGGTAACACTCATCATGATATTCTCTCGATCTCACATGAATTTGTGTAATCGGTTTTCTTCGGGACCTTTTGGTCCACCGTCGTCTACCGTTACATTCTAGTTGGTTTGCTACGCTCGCTCACCGGGTCCCCTCGGCCCACCGCTGTCACTAAGTTCTACCAATACCAACCGAAACTACCCTCACACGGTTAATCAAGTTTCTATCTCCTCTCGGTCTCAAGAAACTACAAGATTACCTACGATATTCTTCAACACGTCATAAAAATTTCACTCTCATGCAACAATCTCAACAACTAGTATCCTATGGGTGATCAAGCCAAGAATACTAAGAATGAAGTACAAGAATACGTAAGATAACTAAAACATTCATAGAATTAAGTTCAAAACATGAAACAAGTCTTCAACCAGGAAAATAGTTCACAAACCCTAGTTCTCCATCAATCACCTAGCTTAAAGAGTTTAGCTAGACATGATATTGTTCAAAAACGTCAAAATATCCAAAAACATAGAAGAAAGAGGAAGAAGATGATATCAAACGCTATAATCTTCAAAGAATTATGATCTTCGCACTCCAAGCTTCGTCTCCCACCTAATCTAGCTCTCCAATACTCCAAAGATGAATTATAGATTCCAAAAAACACTTCGCCCTAAGTTGGAATAGGTCTTGATTCTCCAATCTTTCAAGAAATAGCGAAAAAGCCCCAAGAAGTTTGTTCTGGCCTCTCTGTTCGCACGAACACTCCTTTGTTCCTTGTTCGTGCGAACAAATTTTATGTTCCTACTTTTTAACAGTCTTCTTTTCATCATTTTTGATCATCAAAAATTCTTCTAAGTCTTTTTGTTCGTGTGAACAAGCATGGTGTTCGCACGAACACCCCTGGGGTCATCAATTCTCAGCTCCTTTTCTTGATTCTTCCTCTCTCGTCTTCATTCTCGAGCATATCCTAGAGCAATCCTCTAGTTCCGAAGTTCGTTCCCGATCCAAGCTCCCGGTTCATGAAATACACAACACGAGCAAATACCAGAAGATCACATCGACTAATAATGTATATATTATACAAAAAACGCCCGGATTACGAAATAAAGGTCAAAAACTCAAGTATACGCAAAACGAATAGGATTTGGTCAATTTCTAACACAAATTCATCGAAACACACGCAAAACGGTGGTGAATCCTAAAGAATATAACTCCTAATGCGGAGTTATCAAACACCCCCACACTCACCTATTGCGCGTCCCGAGCAATCAAATCAAAATCTGACCAAAGACAACTCCCAATAAAAAATCATCCCCACAAGTGATATGAGCCGTGACTTGCATACTTACTAGAAGTCACTAGATCATCTAGTTGAGGAATATTGTGTTTTTGGTAGCGTCAAATGCTACACCGTGACTGGGTAGTCATAAAGGCGCGCATCGAACACAATATGAAGCAAGCTTATATATTGTAGTGATGTAGATAGAATATGTCCCTCCCACATAACGGGAGAAAATATCCAAGGCCACTTGACGAGATTTCTTAACGCGCTTAGACGCAAGTATATGGTCAAGTAGTATTAGGAGTATTTTAAGACTCCGAGTATCGAACCCAAGGGAATTTTACGATTATTAGCTAACTAGAGATTAATTCAATGATATCCGAGTAAACAGTAAAAAGTGTTTGATATTGAGAGTTCGTCGCCCACAAACAAGCGACTTAAAATAACCAACAACTAAACTAACTGTTTTTGTATGATTTTCACTTTAAACGAGAATAACTGTGATTGAATACGATGAAGAAGTAGAACTGGGCAATTGATGGTCCCTAGGGTTGCTAACAATTTCCGGATTATGCTTGAAACACTCTATTCACGTTTTAGTTGGACCGGGTAACACTCATCATGATATTCTCTCGATCTCACATGAATTTGTGTAATCGGTTGTCTTCGGGTCCTTTCGGTCCACCGTCGTCTACCGTTACATTCTAGTTGGTTTGCTAGGCTCGCTCACCGGGTCCCGTCGGTCCACCGCTGTCACTAATTTCTACCAATACCAACCGAAACTACCCTCACACGGTTAATCAAGTTTCTATCTCCTCTCGGTCTCAGGAAACTACAAGATTACCCACGATATTCTTCAACACGTCTCAACAAGTTCACTCTCATGCAACAATCTCAACAACTAGTATACTATGGGTGATCAAACCAAGAACACTAAGAATTAAGTACAAGAATACATAAGATAACTAAAACATTCATAGAATTAAGTTCAAAACATGAAACAAGTCTTCAACCCGGAAAATAGTTCACAAACCCTAGTTCTCCATAATTCACCTAGCTTAGAGAGTTTAGCTAGACATGATATTGTTCAAAAACGTCAAAATATCCAAAAACATAGAAGAAAGAGGAAGAAGATGATATCAAACGCTATAATCTTCAAAGAGTTATGATCTTCGCACTCCAAGCTTCGTCTCCCACCTAATCTAGCTCTCCAATACTCCAAAGAAGCATGATAGATTCCACAAAACACTTCGCCCTAAGTTGGAATAGGTCTTGATTCTCCAATCTTTCAAGAAATAGCGAAAAAGCCCCAAGAATTTAGTTATGGCCTCTCTGTTCGCACAAACACTCCTTTGTTCCTTGTTCGTGCGAACAAATTTTCTGTTCCTACTTTTTAACAGTCCTCTTTTCATCATTTTTGGCCATCAAAAATTCGTGTAAGTCTTTTTGTTCGTGCGAACAAGCATGGTGTTCGCACGAACACCCCTGGGGTCATCAATTCTCAGCTCCTTTTCTTGATTCTTCCTCTCTCGTCTTCATTCTCGAGCATATCCTTGAGCCATCCTCTTGTTCCGAAGTTCGTTCCGGCTCCAAAATAGTCGCTCCAAGCTCCCAGTTCATGAAATACACAACACGAGCAAATACCGGAATATCACATCGACTAATAATGTATATATTATACAAAAAACGCCCGGATTACGAAATAAAGGTCAAAAACTCAAGTATACGCAAAACGACTAGGATTTGGTCAATTTCTCACTCAAATGCATCGAAACACACGCAAAACGGTGGTGAATCCTAAAGAATATAACTCCTAATGCGGAGTTATCAAACACCCCCACACTCACCTATTGCGCGTCCGGAGCAATCAAATCAAAATCTGACCAAAGACAACTCCCAATAAAAAATCATCCCCACAAGTGATATGAGCCGTGACTTCCATACTTACTAGAAGTCACTAGATCATCTAGTTGAGGAATATTGTGTTTTTGGTAGCGTCAAATGCTACACCGTGACTGGGTAGTCATAAAGGCGCGCATCGAACGCAATATGAAGCAAGCTTAGATATTGTAGTGATGTAGATAGAATATGTCCCTCCCACATAACGGGAGAAAATATCCAAGGCCACTTGACGCGATTTCTTAACGCGCTTAGACGCAAGTATATGGTCAAGTAGTATTAGGAGTATTTTAAGACTCCGAGTATCGAACCCAAGGGAATTTTACGATTATTAGCTAACTAGAGATTAATTTAATGATATCCGAGTAAACAGTAAAAAGTGTTTGATATTGAGAGTTCGTCGCCTTCAAACAAGCGACTTAAAATAACTAACAACTAAACTAACTGTTTTTGTATGATTTTCACTTTAAACGAGAATAACTGTGATTGAATACGATTAAGAAGGAGAACTGGGCAATTGATGGTCCCTAGGGTTGCTAACAATTTCCGGATTATGCTTGAAACACTCTATTCACGTTTTAGTTAGACCGGGTAACACTCATCATGATATTCTCTCGATCTCACCTGAATTTGTGTAATCGGTTTTCTTCGGGACCTTTCGGTCCACCGTCGTCTACCGTTACATTCTAGTTGGTTTGCTACGCTCGCTCACCGGGTCCCCTCGGCCCACCGCTGTCACTAAGTTCTACCAATACCAACCGAAACTACCCTCACACGGTTAATCAAGTTACTATCTCCTCTCGGTCTCAAGAAACTACAAGATTACCTACGATATTCTTCAACACGTCTCAAAAATTTCACTCTCATGCAACAATCTCAACAACTAGTATCCTATGGGTGATCAAGCCAAGAATACTAAGAATGAAGTACAAGAATACGTAAGATAACTAAAACATTCATAGAATTAAGTTCAAAACATGAAACAAGTCTTCAACCAGGAAAATAGTTCACAAACCCTAGTTCTCCATCAATCACCTAGCTTAAAGAGTTTAGCTAGACATGATATTGTTCAAAAATGTCAAAATATCCAAAAACATAGAAGAAAGAGGAAGAAGATGATATCAAACGCTATAATCTTCAAAGAATTATGATCTTCGCACTCCAAGCTTCGTCTCCCACCTAATCTAGCTCTCCAATACTCCAAAGATGAATGATAGATTCCAAAAAACACTTCGCCCTAAGGTTGAATAGGTCTTGATTCTCCAATCTTTCAAGAAATAGCGAAAAATCCCCAAGAATTTTGTTCTGGCCTCTCTGTTCGCACGAACACTCCTTTGTTCCTTGTTCGTGCGAACAATTTTCTGTTCCTACTTTTTAACAGTCTTCTTTTCATCATTTTTGATCATCAAAAATTCGTCTAAGTCTTTTTGTTCGTGCGAACAAGCATGGTGTTCGCACGAACACCCCTGGGGTCATCAATTCTCAGCTCCTTTTCTTGATTCTTCCTCTCTCGTCTTCATTCTCGAGCATATCCTAGAGCAATCCTCTAGTTCCGAAGTTCGTTCCCGCTCCAAAATAGTCGCTCCAAGCTCCCGGTTCATGAAATACACAACACGAGCAAATACCAGAAGATCACATCGACTAATAATGTATATATTATACAAAAAACGCCCGGATTACGAAATAAAGGTCAAAAACTCAAGTATACGCAAAACGAATTGGATTTGGTCAATTTCTCACACAAATTCATCGAAACACACGCAAAACGGTGGTGAATCCTAAAGAATATAACTCCTAATGCGGAGTTATCAAACACCCCCACACTCACCTATTGCGCGTCCCGAGCAATCAAATCAAAATCTGACCAAAGACAACTCCCAATAAAAAATCATCCCCACAAGTGATATGAGCCGTGACTTGCATACTTACTAGAAGTCACTAGATCATCTAGTTGAGGAATATTGTGTTTTTGGTAGCGTCAAATGCTACACCGTGACTGGGTAGTCATAAAGGCGCGCATCGAACACAATATGAAGCAAGCTTATATATTGTAGTGATGTAGATAAAAAATATGTCCCTCCCACATAACGGGAGAAAATATCCAAGGCCACTTGACGCGATTTCTTAACGCGCTTAGACGCAAGTATATGGTCAAGTAGTATTAGGAGTATTTTAAGACTCCGAGTATCGAACCCAAGGGAATTTTACGATTATTAGCTAACTAGAGATTAATTCAATGATATCCGAGTAAACAGTAAAAAGTGTTTGATATTGAGAGTTCGTCGCCCACAAACAAGCGACTTAAAATAACTAACAACTAAACTAACTGTTTTTGTATGATTTTCACTTTAAACGAGAATAACTGTGACTAATACGTTGAAGAAGGAGAACTGGGCAATTGATGGTCCCTAGGGTTGCTAACAATTTCCGGATTATGCTTGAAACACTCTATTCACGTTTTAGTTAGACCGGGTAACACTCATCATGATATTCTCTCGATCTCACATGAATTTGTGTAATCGGTTGTCTTCGAGTCCTTTCGGTCCACCGTCGTCTACCGTTACATTCTAGTTGGTTTGCTAGGCTCGCTCACCGGGTCCCGTCGGCCCACCGCTGTCACTAAGTTCTACCAATACCAACCGAAACTACCCTCACACGGTTAATCAAGTTTCTATCTCCTCTCGGTCTCAAGAAACTACAAGATTACCTACGATATTCTTCAACACGTCTCAAAAAGTTCCTTCTCATGCAACAATCTCAACAACTAGTATCCTATGGGTGATCAAACCAAGAACACTAAGAATGAAGTACAAGAATACATAAGATAACTAAAACATTCATAGAATTAAGTTCAAAACATGAAACAAGTCTTCAACCTGGAAAATAGTTCACAAACCCTAGTTCTCCATAATTCACCTAGCTTAGAGAGTTTAGCTAGACATGAATTTGTTCAAAAACGTCAAAATATCCAAAAACATAGAAGAAAGAGGAAGAAGATGATATCAAACGCTATAATCTTCAAAGAGTTATGATCTTCGCACTCCAAGCTTCGTCTCCCACCTAATCTAGCTCTCCAATACTCCAAAGAAGCATGATAGATTCCACAAAACACTTCGCCCTAAGTTGGAATAGGTCTTGATTCTCCAATCTTTCAAGAAATAGCGAAAAAGCCCCAAGAATTTAGTTATGGCCTCTCTGTTCGCACAAACACTCATTTGTTCCTTGTTCGTGCGAACAAATTTTCTGTTCCTACTTTTTAACAGTCCTCTTTTCATCATTTTTGGCCATCAAAAATTCGTGTATGTCTTTTTGTTCGTGCGAACAAGCATGGTGTTCGCACGAACACCCCTGGGGTCATCAATTCTCAGCTCCTTTTCTTGATTCTTCCTCTCTCGTCTTCATTCTCGAGCATATCCTTGAGCCATCCTCTTGTTCCGAAGTTCGTTCCCGCTCCAAAATAGTCGCTCCAAGCTCCCAGTTCATGAAATACACAACACGAGCAAATACCGGAATATCACATCGACTAATAATGTATATATTATACAAAAAACGCCCGGATTACGAAATAAAGGTCAAAAACTCAAGTATACGCAAAACGACTAGGATTTGGTCAATTTCTCACTCAAATGCATCGAAACACACGCAAAACGGTGGTGAATCCTAAAAAATATAACTCCTAATGCGGAGTTATCAAACACCCCCACACTCACCTATTGCGCGTCCCGAGCAATCAAATCAAAATCTGACCAAAGACAACTCCCAATAAAAAATCATCCCCACAAGTGATATGAGCCGTGACTTGCATACTTACTAGAAGTCACTAGATCATCTAGTTGAGGAATATTGTGTTTTTGGTAGCGTCAAATGCTACACCGTGACTGGGTAGTCATAAAGGCGCGCATCGAACACAATATGAAGCAAGCTTATATATTGTAGTGATGTAGATAGAATATGTCCCTCCCACATAACGGGAGAAAATATCCAAGGCCACTTGACGCGATTTCTTAACGCGCTTAGACGCAAGTATATGGTCAAGTAGTATTAGGAGTATTTTAAGACTCCGAGTATCGAACCCAAGGGAATTTTACGATTATTAGCTAACTAGAGATTAATTCAATGATATCCGAGTAAACAGTAAAAGGTGTTTGATATTGGGAGTTCGTCGCCTTCAAACAAGCGACTTAAAATAACTAACAACTAAACTAACTGTTTTTGTATGATTTTCACTTTAAACGAGAATAACTGTGATTGAATACGATTAAGAAGGAGAACTGGGCAATTGATGGTCCCTAGGGTTGCTAACAATTTCCGGATTATGCTTGAAACACTCTATTCACGTTTTAGTTAGACCGGGTAACACTCATCATGATATTCTCTCGATCTCACATGAATTTGTGTAATCGGTTGTCTTCGGGACCTTTCGGTCCACCGTCGTCTACCGTTACATTCTAGTTGGTTTGCTACGCTCGCTCACCGGGCCCCCTCGGCTCACCGCTGTCACTAAGTTCTACCAATACCAACCAAAACTACCCTCACACGGTTAATCAAGTTTCTATCTCCTCTCGGTCTCAAGAAACTACAAGATTACCTACGATATTCTTCAACACGTCTCAAAAATTTCACTCTCATGCAACAATCTCAACAACTAGTATCCTATGGGTGATCAAGCCAAGAATACTAAGAATGAAGTACAAGAATACGTAAGATAACTAAAACATTCATAGAATTAAGTTCAAAACATGAAACAAGTCTTCAACCAGGAAAATAGTTCACAAACCCTAGTTCTCCATCAATCACCTAGCTTAAAGAGTTTAGCTAGACATGATATTGTTCAAAAACGTCAAAATATCCAAAAACATAGAAGAAAGAGGAAGAAGATGATATCAAACGCTATAATCTTCAAAGAATTATGATCTTCGCACTCCAAGCTTCGTCTCCAACCTAATCTAGCTCTCCAATACTCCAAAGATGAATGATAGATTCCAAAAAACACTTCGCCCTAAGTTGGAATAGGTCTTGATTCTCCAATCTTTCAAGAAATAGCGAAAAAGCCCCAAGAATTTTGTTCTGGCCTCTCTGTTCGCACGAACACTCCTTTGTTCCTTGTTCGTGCGAACAAATTTTCTGTTCCTACTTTTTAACAGTCTTCTTTTCATCATTTTTGATCATCAAAAATTCGTCCAAGTCTTTTTGTTAGTGCTAACAAGCATGGTGTTCGCATGAACACCCCTGGGGTCATCAATTCTCAGCTCCTTTTCTTGATTCTTCCTCTCTCGTCTTCATTCTCGAGCATATCCTAGAGCAATCCTCTAGTTCCGAAGTTCGTTCCCGCTCCAAGCTCCCGGTTCATGAAATACACAACAGGAGCAAATACCAGAAGATCACATCGACTAATAATGTATATATTATACAAAAAACGCCCGGATTATGAAATAAAGGTCAAAAACTCAAGTATACGCAAAACGAATAGGATTTGGTCAATTTCTCACACAAATTCATCGAAACACACGCAAAACGGTGGTGAATCCTAAAGAATATAACTCCTAATGCGGAGTTATCAAACACCCCCACACTCACCTATTGCGCGTCCCGAGCAATCAAATCAAAATCTGACCAAAGACAACTCCCAATAAAAAATCATCCCCACAAGTGATATGAGCCGTGACTTGCATACTTACTAGAAGTCACTAGATCATCTAGTTGAGGAATATTGTGTTTTTGGTAGCGTCAAATGCTACACCGTGACTGGGTAGTCATAAAGGCGCGCATCGAACACAATATGAAGCAAGCTTATATATTGTAGTGATGTAGATAGAATATGTCCCTCCCACATAACGGGAGAAAATATCCAAGGCCACTTGACGCGATTTCTTAACGCGCTTAGACGCAAGTATATGGTCAAGTAGTATTAGGAGTATTTTAAGACTCCGAGTATCGAACCCAAGGGAATTTTACGATTATTAGCTAACTAGAGATTAATTCAATGATATCCGAGTAAACAGTAAAAAGTGTTTGATATTGAGAGTTCGTCGCCCACAAACAAGCGACTTAAAATAACTAACAACTAAACTAACTGTTTTTGTATGATTTTCACTTTAAACGAGAATAACTGTGATTGAATACGATGAAGAAGGAGAACTGGGCAATTGATGGACCCTAGGGTTGCTAACAATTTCCGGATTATGCTTGAAACACTCTATTCACGTTTTAGTTAGACGGTAACACTCATCATGATATTCTCTCGATCTCACATGAATTTGTGTAATCGGTTGTCTTCGGGTCCTTTCGGTCCACCGTCGTCTACCGTTACATTCTAGTTGGTTTGCTAGGCTCGCTCACCGGGTCCCGTCGGCCCACCGCTGTCACTAAGTTCTACCAATACCAACCGAAACTACCCTCACACGGTTAATCAAGTTTCTATCTCCTCTCGGTCTCAGGAAACTACAAGATTACCTACGATATTCTTCAACACGTCTCAAAAATTTCACTCTCATGCAACAATCTCAACAACTAGTATCCTATGGGTGATCAAGCCAAGAATACTAAGAATGAAGTGCAAGAATACGTAAGATAACTAAAACATTCATAGAATTAAGTTCAAAACATGAAACAAGTCTTCAACCAGGAAAATAGTTCACAAACCCTAGTTCTCCATCAATCACCTAGCTTAAAGAGTTTAGCTAGACATGATATTGTTCAAAAACGTCAAAATATCCAAAAACATAGAAGAAAGAGGAAGAAGATGATATCAAACGCTATAATCTTCAAAGAATTATGATCTTCGCACTCCAAGCTTCGTCTCCCACCTAATCTAGCTCTCCAATACTCCAAAGATGAATGATAGATTCCAAAAAACACTTCGCCCTAAGTTGGAATAGGTCTTGATTCTCCAATCTTTCAAGAAGTAGCGAAAAAGCCCCAAGAATTTTGTTCTGGCCTCTCTGTTCGCACGAACACTCCTTTGTTCCTTGTTCGTGCGAACAAATTTTCTGTTCCTACTTTTTAACCGTCTTCTTTTCATCATTTTTGATCATCAAAAATTCGTCCAAGTCTTTTTGTTCGTGCTAACAAGCATGGTGTTCGCATGAACACCCCTGGGGTCATCAATTCTCAGCTCCTTTTCTTGATTCTTCCTCTCTCGTCTTCATTCTCGAGCATATCCTAGAGCAATCCTCTAGTTCCGAAGTTCGTTCCCGCTCCAAAATAGTCGCTCCAAGCTCCCGGTTCATGAAATACACAACACGAGCAAATACCAGAAGATCACATCTACTAATAATGTATATATTATACAAAAAACGCCCGGATTACGAAATAAAGGTCAAAAACTCAAGTATACGCAAAACGAATAGGATTTGGTCAATTTCTTACACAAATTCATCGAAACACACGCAAAACGGTGGTGAATCCTAAAGAATATAACTCCTAATGCGGAGTTATCAAACACCCCCACACTCACCTATTGCGCGTCCCGAGCAATCAAATCAAAATCTGACCAAAGACAACTCCCAATAAAAAATCATCCCCACAAGTGATATGAGCCGTGACTTGCATACTTACTAGAAGTCACTAGATCATCTAGTTGAGGAATATTGTGTTTTTGGTAGCGTCAAATGCTACACCGTGACTGGGTAGTCATAAAGGCGCGCATCGAACACAATATGAAGCAAGCTTATATATTGTAGTGATGTAGATAGAATATGTCCCTCCCACATAATGGGAGAAAATATCCAAGGCCACTTGACGCGATTTCTTAACGCGCTTAGACGCATGTATATGGTCAAGTAGTATTAGGAGTATTTTAAGACTCCGAGTATCGAACCCAAGGGAATTTTACGATTATTAGCTAACTAGAGATTAATTCAATGATATCCGAGTAAACAGTAAAAAGTGTTTGATATTGAGAGTTCGTCGCCCACAAACAAGCGACTTAAAATAACTAACAACTAAACTAACTGTTTTTGTATGATTTTCACTTTAAACGAGAATAACTGTGATTGAATACGATGAAGAAGGAGAACTGGGCAATTGATGGTCCCTAGGGTTGCTAACAATTTCCGGATTATGCTTGAAACACACTATTCACGTTTTAGTTAGACCGGGTAACACTCATCATGATATTCTCTTGATCTCACATGAATTTGTGTAATCGGTTGTCTTCGGGTCCTTTCGGTCCACCGTCGTCTACCGTTACATTCTAGTTGGTTTGCTAGGCTCGCTCACCGGGTCCCGTCGGCCCACCGCTGTCACTAAGTTCTACCAATACCAACCGAAACTACCCTCACACGGTTAATCAAGTTTCTATCTCCTCTCGGTCTCAGGAAACTACAAGATTACCTACGATATTCTTCAACACGTCTCAAAAATTTCACTCTCATGCAACAATCTCAACAACTAGTATCCTATGGGTGATCAAGCCAAGAATACTAAGAATGAAGTACAAGAATACGTAAGATAACTAAAACATTCATAGAATTAAGTTCAAAACATGAAACAAGTCTTCAACCAGGAAAATAGTTCACAAACCCTAGTTCTCCATCGATCACCTAGCTTAAAGAGTTTAGCTAGACATGATATTGTTCAAAAACGTCAAAATATCCAAAAACATAGAAGAAAGAGGAAGAAGATGATATCAAACGCTATAATCTTCAAAGAATTATGATCTTCGCACTCCAAGCTTCGTCTCCCACCTAATCTAGCTCTCCAATACTCCAAAGATGAATGATAGATTCCAAAAAACACTTCGCCCTAAGTTGGAATAGGTCTTGATTCTCCAATCTTTCAAGAAGTAGCGAAAAAGCCCCAAGAATTTTGTTCTGGCCTCTCTGTTCGCACGAACACTCCTTTGTTCCTTGTTCGTGCGAACAAATTTTCTGTTCCTACTTTTTAACAGTCTTCTTTTCATCATTTTTGATCATCAAAAATTCGTCCAAGTCTTTTTGTTCGTGCTAACAAGCATGGTGTTCGCATGAACACCCCTGGGGTCATCAATTCTCAGCTCCTTTTCTTGATTCTTCCTCCCTCGTCTTCATTCTCGAGCATATCCTAGAGCAATCCTGTAGTTCCGAAGTTCGTTCCCGCTCCAAAATAGTCGCTCCAAGCTCCCGGTTCATGAAATACACAACACGAGCAAATACCAGAAGATCACATCTACTAATAATGTATATATTATACAAAAAACGCCCGGATTACGAAATAAAGGTCAAAAACTCAAGTATACGCAAAACGAATAGGATTTGGTCAATTTCTCACACAAATTCATCGAAACACACGCAAAACGGTGGTGAATCCTAAAGAATATAACTCCTAATGCGGAGTTATCAAACACCCCCACACTCACCTATTGCGCGTACCGAGCAATCAAATCAAAATCTGACCAAAGACAACTCCCAATAAAAAATCATCCCCACAAGTGATATGAGCCGTGACTCGCATACTTACTAGACGTCACTAGATCATCTAGTTGAGGAATATTGTGTTTTTGGTAGCGTCAAATGCTACACCGTGACTGGGTAGTCATAAAGGCGCGCATCGAACACAATATGAAGCAAGCTTATATATTGTAGTGATGTAGATAGAATATGTCCCTCCCACATAACGGGAGAAAATATCCAAGGCCACTTGACGCGATTTCTTAACGTTTAGACGCAAGTATATGGTCAAGTAGTATTAGGAGTATTTTAAGACTCCGAGTATCGAACCCAAGGGAATTTTACGATTATTAGCTAACTAGAGATTAATTCAATGATATCCGAGTAAACAGTAAAAAGTGTTTGATATTGAGAGTTCGTCGCCCACAAACAAGCGACTTAAAATAACTAACAACTAAACTAACTGTTTTTGTATGATTTTCACTTTAAACGAGAATAACTGTGATTGAATACGATGAAGAAGGAGAACTGGGCAATTGATGGTCCCTAGGGTTGCTAACAATTTCCGGATTATGCTTGAAACACACTATTCACGTTTTAGTTAGACCGGGTAACACTCATCATGATATTCTCTTGATCTCACATGAATTTGTGTAATCGGTTGTCTTCGGGTCCTTTCGGTCCACCGTCGTCTACCGTTACATTCTAGTTGGTTTGCTAGGCTCGCTCACCGGGTCCCGTCGGCCCACCGCTGTCACTAAGTTCTACCAATACCAACCGAAACTACCCTCACACGGTTAATCAAGTTTCTATCTCCTCTCGGTCTCAGGAAACTACAAGATTACCTACGATATTCTTCAACACGTCTCAAAAATTTCACTCTCATGCAACAATCTCAACAACTAGTATCCTATGGGTGATCAAGCCAAGAATACTAAGAATGAAGTACAAGAATACGTAAGATAACTAAAACATTCATAGAATTAAGTTCAAAACATGAAACAAGTCTTCAACCAGGAAAATAGTTCACAAACCCTAGTTCTCCATCGATCACCTAGCTTAAAGAGTTTAGCTAGACATGATATTGTTCAAAAACGTCAAAATATCCAAAAACATAGAAGAAAGAGGAAGAAGATGATATCAAACGCTATAATCTTCAAAGAATTATGATCTTCGCACTCCAAGCTTCGTCTCCCACCTAATCTAGCTCTCCAATACTCCAAAGATGAATGATAGATTCCAAAAAACACTTCGCCCTAAGTTGGAATAGGTCTTGATTCTCCAATCTTTCAAGAAATAGCGAAAAAGCCCCAAGAATTTTGTTCTGGCCTCTCTGTTCGCACGAACACTCCTTTGTTCCTTGTTCGTGCGAACAAATTTTCTGTTCCTACTTTTTAACAGTCTTCTTTTCATCATTTTTGATCATCAAAAATTCGTCCAAGTCTTTTTGTTCGTGCTAACAAGCATGGTGTTCGCATGAACACCCCTGGGGTCATCAATTCTCAGCTCCTTTTCTTGATTCTTCCTCTCTCGTCTTCATTCTCGAGCATATCCTAGAGCAATCCTCTAGTTCCGAAGTTCGTTCCCGCTCCAAAATAGTCGCTCCAAGCTCCCGGTTCATGAAATACACAACACGAGCAAATACCAGAAGATCACATCTACTAATAATGTATATATTATACAAAAAACGCCCGGATTACGAAATAAAGGTCAAAAACTCAAGTATATGCAAAACGAATAGGATTTGGTCAATTTCTCACACAAATTCATCGAAACACACGCAAAACGGTGGTGAATCCTAAAGAATATAACTCCTAATGCGGAGTTATCAAACACCCCACACTCACCTATTGCGCGTCCCGAGCAATCAAATCAAAATCTGACCAAAGACAACTCCCAATAAAAAATCATCCCCACAAGTGATATGAGCCGTGACTTGCATACTTACTAGAAGTCACTAGATCATCTAGTTGAGGAATATTGTGTTTTTGGTAGCGTCAAATGCTACACCGTGACTGGGTAGTCATAAAGGCGCGCATCGAACACAATATGAAGCAAGCTTATATATTGTAGTGATGTAGATAGAATATGTCCCTCCCACATAACGGGAGAAAATATCCAAGGCCACTTGACGCGATTTCTTAACGCGCTTAGACGCAAGTATATGGTCAAGTAGTATTAGGAGTATTTTAAGACTCCGAGTATCGAACCCAAGGGAATTTTACGATTATTAGCTAACTAGAGATTAATTCAATGATATCCGAGTAAACAGTAAAAAGTGTTTGATATTGAGAGTTCGTCGCCCACAAACAAGCGACTTAAAATAACTAACAACTAAACTAACTGTTTTTGTATGATTTTCACTTTAAACGAGAATAACTGTGATTGAATACGATGAAGAAGGAGAACTGGGCAATTGATGGTCCCTAGGGTTGCAAACAATTTCCGGATTATGCTTGAAACACTCTATTCACGTTTTAGTTAGACCGGGTAACACTCATCATGATATTCTCTCGATCTCACATGAATTTGTGTAATCGGTTGTCTTCGGGTCCTTTCGGTCCACCGTCGTCTACCGTTACATTCTAGTTGGTTTGCTAGGCTCGCTCACCGGGTCCCGTCGGCCCACCGCTGTCACTAAGTTCTACCAATACCAACCGAAACTACCCTCACACGGTTAATCAAGTTTCTATCTCCTCTCGGTCTCAAGAAACTACAAGATTACCTACGATATTCTTCAACACGTCTCAAAAATTTCACTCTCATGCAACAATCTCAACAACTAGTATCCTATGGGTGATCAAGCCAAGAATACTAAGAATGAAGTACAAGAATACGTAAGATAACTAAAACATTCATAGAATTAAGTTCAAAACATGAAACAAGTCTTCAACCAGGAAAATAGTTCACAAACCCTAGTTCTCCATCAATCACCTAGCTTAAAGAGTTTAGCTAGACATGATATTGTTCAACAACGTCAAAATATCCAAAACCATAGAAGAAAGAGGAAGAAGATGATATCAAACGCTATATTCTTCAAAGAATTATGATCTTCGCACTCCAAGCTTCGTCTCCCACCTAATCTAGCTCTCCAATACTCCAAAGATGAATGATAGATTCCAAAAAACACTTCGCCCTAAGTTGGAATAGGTCTTGATTCTCCAATCTTTCAAGAAATAGCGAAAAAGCCCCAAGAATTTTGTTCTGGCCTCTCTGTTCGCACGAACACTCCTTTGTTCCTTGTTCGTGCGAACAAATTTTCTGTTCCTACTTTTTAACAGTCTTCTTTTCATCATTTTTGATCATCAAAAATTCGTCTAAGTCTTTTTGTTCGTGCGAACAAGCATGGTGTTCGCACGAACACCCCTGGGGTCATCAATTCTCAGCTCCTTTTCTTGATTCTTCCTCTCTCGTCTTCATTCTCGAGCATATCCTAGAGCAATCCTGTAGTTCCGAAGTTCGTTCCCGCTCCAAAATAGTCGCTCCAAGCTCCCGGTTCATGAAATACACAACACGAGCAAATACCAGAAGATCACATCTACTAATAATGTATATATTATACAAAAAACGCCCGGATTACGAAATAAAGGTCAAAAACTCAAGTATACGCAAAACGAATAGGATTTGGTCAATTTCTCACACAAATTCATCGAAACACACGCAAAACGGTGGTGAATCCTAAAGAATATAACTCCTAATGCGGAGTTATCAAACACCCCCACACTCACCTATTGTGTAATACCCCGTCTATTTGCTGAGGGTAAAATGGTAATATAGAAATTTAAATAATTTAAATAATAATAATAATAATAATAATAATAATAATAATAATAATAATAATAATAATAATAATAATAATAATAATAATAATAATAATAATAATAATAAGTGTGAATAATAAGTTATGTAAATTAGCATTTGAGAAATTGGTTTGAGATTGTAGAAAAATGTTAGATGTACATTTGTTAAATCAATATGATAATATTGATGGTTCTTTTAGTCGCTAACACGTACCCAACCACCGCGACTTTGTGTACATAAGCCACACCCAATGATTTTTATTAAAAAAAAAAACAATAATAATTAAATAATAAGATTTTTACCAGACTTCCTTGTCTGGGTTCTCTTCCTCCTCTTCTCTTGTTCCTCCTTCGGCCACGATTTTTGCCCCCCAACAAACCACATCCCACCTTGTTGCCGACTGTATTGCATATAAGATTCATCCCCTTCTTTAATTCGGCACAACACAGCAACAAACCAGTTACCATCACCACCTTCACCATCACCATCTTCACCACCGGCTTCCTCCTCTCCGGCCAAACCTCCACCGTGAACAACACCACCATCTCTTCATCTCTGCCTCCATCTCTCTCTGTTCACTATGGACCACGACAGCAGCAGCAGCAGCTACCAGAAACCACCAGCCACCACCACACCGCCGCTGCCGCCATCGGGAGAGAACCCGAGAGAGAGACCCAACACCACCACCCTCTGTTTTATCCCTATTTCACCCCCTGTTTCTCTATCCCTCCCCTCTCAGTCACAATCTGAAACAATCAAGTAAAGGAACAGAGTGCTCAAAGAACAGAGCACAGCCGCCTCTTTCGCCGGACCTCCATTAAAGCCGGCGAAGCTCCGGCCAAGCTTCACCCGCACCAAAACAGAGCCACCCACCACCCAAATATCACCTTAATCCACGGCTAGGGGTCCGAACAGAACACCAGGAAGGTCAGAAGGACCCATAACGGCCTCAGTCACCGGCGGCAAGGCCACCTCCGATCACCTCCGACGCGAGCTTCGGCCCGACTCGATTCTGGACCATTTCTCGAAATTCTTGGACCGGGTACGCTCAAAATCTCCCCCTGAGATGTTTTCAATACTTAGAATCATGTTTTAGGGCTTTGATTTGTGTTTCATTCGAATCGGAATCAATTTGTTCTTGTAAAGGGGTTTTTATGTAGTTACAGGAAACTTAGGGTGGTAGGTGTAGCATATGAAACTGTTTTATTTGAGAAAAAGGGGTATTGGTGTTATTTTAGCATAGATTAGGGGTTTCCTTGTTATTTAACAAACTGAAACCATAAAAAATAAAATAAAAATGTGATTTTTAGAATTTAATAAATTTCTATAATTTCTAGCTATTAATCTAATTAAATAACAACAAGTTAAATATTTAAGTAATATATATAAGAATGATTTCTAGTTAAATATAAGTATTCCCTTTAAAATAATCATGCTAGGAGTATAAATCACAATTATTTATTTCCGGATTGTTTTAACTATTTGGCTATTATGAAATATTTTGGAATTTAGAGTTGATAATTATCTTAATCGATAGCAAACATTTATTTGCAAGAAGAAGAATTCCTCCTAACTTAAATATTTATATTTGTTTATTAAATATATTGTAAATAAGTCTACGTACTTAGTTTTTATATTTTTGTTAAATAGATGGTTATTTTAGTAATATTTCCCTTTAAATAACTTTGAATTACTTATAAAATGAATAAGTTGGTTAATAGCATTTAATAAATATTTGTGGGTTTAAATGAATTTCTAAAATTTCTAATTTATGATAAATATATTGAAACAATATATTGGAATAATTTTGTTTAATTAAAATAAATTTGTTTCACTTTCTAACCATTATTCAAAATTAAATAAAAGTGTGTTAAATATTGAAATAATATTGGATGTTGAATATTACATTAGTATGATAAAAGTATTTATTAATTAAACCGAATTTGGTTCTAAAAAAAATAAACAAGTTACAAGCGATTCTCATAATAAATTACTTTTGAATAAGTTGGCCATTTAATTATTATTCTAGGATTAAGAAAATAACATTTCTCCCAATTGATAATGAGTATTTATTATTAATATTATTTCTTAGTTCTTTTATAAATTACTAATAAGTTGATATTTTACTAAATTGTCTGTAAAAGAATTTCGTGGTTACTTAAAACCTAAATATATTAATTAGCAAATTATTATTTAATTAAGATAAGAAAGTTAATTAAATTAAGTTAGGCGCTCATGCAATAATTTGCTAGAATTCTGAATATTATTACAAAAATAATATAAATATTATTTTGGGAGAATCGAGCGGCTTAAGACTCGTTTAGACTTATAGCACGTCATGTTGGCATAGATAAACTTGTAATCAAATGAAAGAATGTACTGTGTAGGTGACCAATTCGTGGACGAAGGCTACGTGTCATTCTAGAGAAACTTTACGGGCTATTCACTAAGGATCAAGGTGAGTATACAGTATACATGCCAAGCCTTGCGTGCTAGCTCCCTTCGTGTCATATCATGACTTATTTGCTTGTCTCAAAACGTGTTTTGCATTATGCATACTTCACTTGAGTTCTGGTTGTATATTTTGGAATGACTGTTTTGAAAATGTCACGAGATAAATAATAATCGGTATTAATGCAAAGTGGAAAGAGTCGTGCGGGGAACGTCACTCGGATCTTTATTAATTGATTTGGTCGTTGTGGCTACGTCCACTCGATCCCTTATTATTTAGCCCGGTTGCAATTTGCCTCGGGTTTGGCTCCTTGTACTCACTCCTTCTGGGCATAAAGACCCTGTTAGGGGGGTGTCGACACTTAAGGTCTTGGAAGCGGGTTTGGGATATACTTATTGCGATTTGGATTTTCCCCGTTCAACTCAGGATTAAAAATAAAATTTCTGGTTAACAAGGAAATTGATCCTTTGTGGCTAAATGAGGATTTACAGACTTGGATATTGGTTGTTGGCTAAATATTGACTTTTGATATTTACGTGTCAAGCACTTGAGAATGTTTATTACTTAATTGTCTTTTACTTCCGCTGTGATTTTACTATCATACCACAAAATTACCTCTATTCTGTGTTTGACACGCTTGGGTGTTGCTCATTCAGTATTTCAGTGCTGATTTTCGAAGCTGCGGTTCTTGTTTTCCTTCCCACCGCAGGTTTAGGAGACGGGGACTACGAGGTAGATGGGTACGAGACTCACATGCAATGAACGTCACAAGAAATCATCTTGTATGATAGTTTATGTATAATATAGTAGTGCTCAATAAACGCCTGTATGAATGTTTAATAGTAATGTAATATATATGGAGGTTTTGCTTTTGATTTCCGCCGTCACTTTAGCATCGTCCTCCCGGTCTCGTCCGAGCCGGACAAGGGGGTTGTTGCAGGTGGTATCAGAGCAGGCTATCCAATAAAAGGGAACTAAAACCTATAGGGCAACTTAAAATGGACATAGGGCCAGATAATAAAATTGGAAAGCCGATTGGGTATGGGTAGCTCAATAGCTAGTCTGCTTGTCCCGGCCACTCTCAACTATCTCGTTATATTAAGAACGTTATGTGACCTTGTTCTGACTGAATTACTTGACTGGATGTTGGATATTTCAGGATAAGTTTTAATCCTATAAAATGACAGAAAATGTGAAGCGTGAAAAATGGAAAATTTGATTGTGAATGTTGTGTTTGCTTATTTGACAATTGATGAATTTTATATGAATTGCATATGGATCATGTTTCTTTGTATAATAGTTATGAAAGTATAAAATGAATCTGACCACGAGACTATAGTATTAAGAGGCAATATTACTAGTAATTGCGTAGGACTACGAGAAATAACCAATGGCTGCTGAAGGAAACTACCAACCACAAATGGAACAAATGGCCGCACAGATGGCACAAATGGCGCGGGTCATGGATAGAGTAGTTGGTCGCGAGGAACATGGAAGGCCAAGTTATGCCAAACAAATAGCTGAGTTGAACCCTCGCCAATTTACTGGGAAAGAAGATCCAATTGAAGTGGAGAACTGGATTCAGAATTTCGAGAAGCTGCTCAAGGTTGTGCATTGCCCTGATGATGAGAAGGTTAACTGCGCCGTGTTGTACCTGTTGGATGACGCAGATGACTGGTGGACAACTAACCAGGAAGTCTTGTTAGCTCGACCTAACTTCAACTGGGAAGCCTTTAAGACTGCTATCAGGACAAGGTTCTATCCAGCACATGTTAAGAAACATAAGTGCAACGAGTTCAACAACTTGACGCAAGGGAACGGTTCAGTGACTGACTATTTCAAGAGATTCACGGAACTACTAAGGTTTGCAGGCCATACAGTACCTGATGAGGAGGACAAGATCAACAAGTTCATTTCGGGACTACACCTACAGCTGCAAAAGATCATGCGTAGCAGAACCTACGATTCATTGCACGAGGCATATGAACGAGCAGCTGATATGTGGCAAGTCCAGGAGATTCAAGATGAGTTTCGCGGAAAACGTAAGGCAACTGACGCAGGAGGTAGTAATCATAACAAGAAATTTAAGAGCAACAGTGGTGGAAACAATCAAAACAGAGGCAACCAGCAGAACCATGACGCGGAGCCAGTTCGTCGCTTCTTCTGTAAGAGGTGTAGACGAAACCACCCTGGAACTGACTGCATTGGGAATCTCATCAATTGTCACAACTGTGGCAGGAAAGGACACCGAGCTTTTGAGTGTCGACTTCCACCAGCAGGAAACCAGCAGTCGAACCAAGGCGGTAACTACCAGAGACCACCGCAGAATAACTATCAGGGAAACCGCCAGCAGTACGGAAATCAACAAGTCGGAAACCAGCAGATGGGCAACGCGAACAGGAACAATGGCAATCGTAACTATAACGGAGGCAATGGTTACGGAAGGCAGCAAAACTACAACCCGGGAAATGCAGGACAGAATGGAGCTCAAGACCGCAATGCTGGCATGGCAAATAACAACAATGGAGCTGGAACTGGAGGAGCTAGAGCACATAATGGAAATGTGGGCAGGATAGCAGTGATGACGAGGACTGAAGCAGAAGCTGATCATGGAGTCGATACGGGTACTTTCCTTCTCTATGGTCAACCAGTCTTCGTATTATTTGATTCTGGTGCATCCTACTCTTTCATATCATCATCCATTTTGGAAAAGTTGAGTTTGGATAATTCGTCTAGCATATCCATCCCAGTAGCAACACCTACGGGTCAGGTTACCGTTTGCGACACCTTATTCGAAGGATTAGAACTAAAAATTCTCACAAGTTTCCTACCCGCAAACCTAATAAAATTTGACCTTGGGGGTATAGACATAATCCTAGGAATGGATTGGCTTGGGAAGTATCGGGCAGTCATTGACTGTTATGAACAGAAGGTTCGTTTGAGGGGACCTAAAGGAGAAAAGATCACCTACCGTGGAATAATTAGGGAACCTCGCATCAAACTAGTATCAGCCCTGACCATTATCAACCAAGTGAAGAAAGGAAACACGGCCTACCTGTGTTACATCCAAGATGTATCCAAGAAGGAGACTGTGTTGGAGGAGATACCTATTGTAAAGGACTTTCCTGATGTATTCCCAGACGAAATTCCGGGAATGCCACCCAAGAGAGATGTGGAGTTTACTCTCGACTTAGCACCCGGTACCGCGCCGATCTCAAAGGCACCGTACCGGATGGCACCCGCAGAATTGAAGGAGCTAAAGGACCAATTGCAAGAGCTCCTAACCAAAGGGTACATAAGACCCAGTATATCACCCTGGGGAGCACCAGTGTTGTTCGTAAAGAAAAAGGACGGTAGTCTAAGGCTATGCATTGACTACCGGGAATTGAACAGTGCAACCATTAAGAACAAGTATCCGCTACCCCGCATTGATGACCTATTCGATCAATTGCAAGGGGCCAGTGTCTTTTCAAAGATCGATCTAAGGTCTGGATACCATCAACTTCGAGTAGCAGAAAAGGACATCCCAAAGACCGCCTTTAGAACAAGGTATGGCCATTATGAGTTCACTGTGATGCCATTTGGTTTAACCAATGCGCCTGCAGTATTCATGGATTTGATGAACCGGGTAATGAGGCCATTCCTAGATCGATTTGTAGTTGTCTTCATAGATGACATTCTCGTGTACTCGAAGAGCGAGAAAGAGCACGAGGAACATCTCCGACAAGTATTGCAAACTTTAAGACAGGAGCAATTGTATGCCAAGCTGTCTAAATGTGAGTTCTGGATGGATCGTATTCCATTCTTGGGTCACATCATTTCAAAAGAAGGAATAGCAGTAGACCCAGGAAAGAGCTCAGCAGTTAAAGACTGGCCGACTCCGAAGAATGTGTCCGAAATAAGAAGTTTTCTCGGCTTAGCTGGCTACTACAGAAGGTTCGTCAAGGATTTCTCTAAGATAGCTAGGCCATTGACCACATTGAAAAAGAAGGCAGTAAAGTATCACTGGGATGAAAGTTGTGAGGAGGCATTTCAAACACTGAAAGAGAAGCTGACTACAGCCCCAGTATTAGCTTTACCAAACGACTCTGGCGAATTCGAAGTATATAGCGATGCATCCAAGAAGGGATTGGGATGCGTCCTTATGCAAGACAGAAGAGTTATTGCCTATTCTTCAAGGCAACTAAAGCCTCACGAGGAAAACTATGCCACACATGACTTAGAGCTGGCAGCAGTAGTATTCGCGCTTAAAATATGGAGGCATCATCTGTACGGAGCAGTTTGCAAGCTCTATACGGATCATCGCAGCCTGAAATACATTTTCACACAGAAGGAGCTGAACAACAGACAACGAAGATGGCTGGAGACTATCAAGGATTATGATCTACGCATCCAGTACCACGAAGGAAAGGCAAATGTAGTTGCAGACGCGTTGAGCCGGAAATCAAGCCATGGGATAAACTCTATGATAGCTTCGTCAGACGTGCTATGCCGTGAGTTTAGGAAGCTCAACATCGAATTAGTAGAGCAAGGGACAGTACAGAAAATGCTGGGAAGTATGATAGTCGTACCAGACTTACTAGAAGAAATAAGAAGCAACCAAGCGGGAGACGTGAAGCTCGAAAGGATCAAGAAGAAGATTGTATCAGGAGAGACCAAAGAATTCCAGATTCATGAAGATGGAAGCATTCGCTACAAAGGAAGATTGTGCGTACCACAAAAGTGTGCGGAAGCCAAGGATAAATTAATGCGCGAAGCACACAACACGCTGTACTCAGTTCATCCTGGAGGCGACAAGCTTTACAAAGACTTGAAGAAAACGTATTGGTGGACCAACATGAAAAAGGAAGTGGCAGAATTTGTGGCGAGATGCCTAACATGTCAAAAGGTGAAATTCGAGCATAAGAGAATGGGAGGTCTACTTCAACCGTTAGATGTTCCGGTTTGGAAATGGGACTCCATCTCGATGGATTTCGTCACAGCATTGCCGACAACGAAGAACGGACTCAACCAAATATGGGTAGTCGTAGATAGACTAACCAAGACAGCAAGATTTATTCCGATGAAGGACACATGGAACATGGAGCAAAGGGCGGACGCGTATATCAAAAACATCGTAAGATATCATGGTGTTCCGAGTTCAATAATCTCAGACAGAGACCCTAACTTCCTTTCTCATTTTTGGAAAGCGCTCCAAGAAGCGTTGGGAACTCAGCTAAAGTTTAGTACCGCATTCCACCCAGCCACAGACGGACAGACGGAAAGGACCATTCAGACGTTGGAAGATATGTTACGATCCTGCGTGATGGATTTCCAAGGCTCATGGGTCGATAAACTACCATTAATAGAGTTCTCCTATAACAACAGCTATCACGCCAGCATTGGTATGGCACCGTACGAAGCTCTATACGGAAGGAAGTGTCGGTCGCCACTATGTTGGAGTGACATCAGCGAGACAGTAGTAATTGGACCGCAAATGATCGAGGACATGACGAACCAAGTACGACTTATCCAACAAAAGATGAAAGCAGCCCAGGACAGACAAAAGTCTTACGCAGATCAGAAGCGAAGGCCGTTAGAATTCCAAGTAGGAGAGAAAGCTTTCCTTAGGGTTTCACCTACTAAAGGGGTTACCAGATTCAACCAAAAGGGGAAACTAAGCCCTAAGTTCATCGGTCCATACGATGTCCTAGAAAAGATTGGGGAAGTCGCGTATCGACTGGATTTACCATCGAATTTTGGGGAAAGTACACAACGTCTTTCATGTACGCAGCTAAAGAAGTATGTACCAGACCCATCTCACGTGTTGAACCCTGAACCAGTGGAGTTAGACCCATCTCTCTCATATGAGGAGCACCCTATCAAAATCTTGGACACCAAGACCAGAGACACGCGTACCAAGAGCGTCAAACTAGTTAAAGTGTTATGGACAAACCAGCAGACAGAAGAGTCTTCGTGGGAAGAAGAGGAAGAAATGCGAAAGATATACCCGCACCTATTTAATGAGGTATGTTGAGTTCCGGGGACGTCACTCTCCAAGGGGGAGAGGATGCAACCCTTCGTTTAATATCGTTTCGTGCTCGGTATTCGTTTCATGCTTAGTGCTCCTATTACGTACTTAATCATGACCCTTAGTAACCAAATAGGACTAAGGCCACATGAGAAACTAAAACATTATTACAACTTGTTATCATATGTGTCCTTTACGTGCATTAGATGATGACTAATTACTACTTGCAATCACTTACTATATGATCTCAAACTCTTACAATTAATTGTCTTTGGATTATTTTGATATTTCGGTTATTTGTCTGATTTTAGCTTCGAGGACGAAGCTATCTATAAGGGGGGAAGAATGTAATACCCCGTCTATTTGCTGAGGGTAAAATGGTAATATAGAAATTTAAATAATTAAAATAATAATAATAATAATAATAATAATAATAATAATAAGTGTGAATAATAAGTTATGTAAATTAGCATTTGAGAAATTGGTTTGAGATTGTAGAAAAATGTTAGATGTACATTTGTTAAATCAATATGATAATATTGATGGTTCTTTTAGTCGCTAACACGTACCCAACCACCGCGACTTTGTGTACATAAGCCACACCCAATGATTTTTATTAAAAAAAAAAACAATAATAATTAAATAATAAGATTTTTACCAGACTTCCTTGTCTGGGTTCTCTTCCTCCTCTTCTCTTGTTCCTCCTTCGGCCACGATTTTTGCCCCCCAACAAACCACATCCCACCTTGTTGCCGACTGTATTGCATATAAGATTCATCCCCTTCTTTAATTCGGCACAACACAGCAACAAACCAGTTACCATCACCACCTTCACCATCACCATCTTCACCACCGGCTTCCTCCTCTCCGGCCAAACCTCCACCGTGAACAACACCACCATCTCTTCATCTCTGCCTCCATCTCTCTCTGTTCACTATGGACCACGACAGCAGCAGCAGCAGCTACCAGAAACCACCAGCCACCACCACACCGCCGCTGCCGCCATCGGGAGAGAACCCGAGAGAGAGACCCAACACCACCACCCTCTGTTTTATCCCTATTTCACCCCCTGTTTCTCTATCCCTCCCCTCTCAGTCACAATCTGAAACAATCAAGTAAAGGAACAGAGTGCTCAAAGAACAGAGCACAGCCGCCTCTTTCGCCGGACCTCCATTAAAGCCGGCGAAGCTCCGGCCAAGCTTCACCCGCACCAAAACAGAGCCACCCACCACCCAAATATCACCTTAATCCACGGCTAGGGGTCCGAACAGAACACCAGGAAGGTCAGAAGGACCCATAACGGCCTCAGTCACCGGCGGCAAGGCCACCTCCGATCACCTCCGACGCGAGCTTCGGCCCGACTCGATTCTGGACCATTTCTCGAAATTCTTGGACCGGGTACGCTCAAAATCTCCCCCTGAGATGTTTCCAATACTTAGAATCATGTTTTAGGGCTTTGATTTGTGTTTCATTCGAATCGGAATCAATTTGTTCTTGTAAAGGGGTTTTTATGTAGTTACAGGAAACTTAGGGTGGTAGGTGTAGCATATGAAACTGTTTTATTTGAGAAAAAGGGGTATTGGTGTTATTTTAGCATAGATTAGGGGTTTCCTTGTTATTTAACAAACTGAAACCATAAAAAATAAAATAAAAATGTGATTTTTAGAATTTAATAAATTTCTATAATTTCTAGCTATTAATCTAATTAAATAACAACAAGTTAAATATTTAAGTAATATATATAAGAATGATTTCTAGTTAAATATAAGTATTCCCTTTAAAATAATCATGCTAGGAGTATAAATCACAATTATTTATTTCCGGATTGTTTTAACTATTTGGCTATTATGAAATATTTTGGAATTTAGAGTTGATAATTATCTTAATCGATAGCAAACATTTATTTGCAAGAAGAAGAATTCCTCCTAACTTAAATATTTATATTTGTTTATTAAATATATTGTAAATAAGTCTACGTACTTAGTTTTTATATTTTTGTTAAATAGATGGTTATTTTAGTAATATTTCCCTTTAAATAACTTTGAATTACTTATAAAATGAATAAGTTGGTTAATAGCATTTAATAAATATTTGTGGGTTTAAATGAATTTCTAAAATTTCTAATTTATGATAAATATATTGAAACAATATATTGGAATAATTTTGTTTAATTAAAATAAATTTGTTTCACTTTCTAACCATTATTCAAAATTAAATAAAAGTGTGTTAAATATTGAAATAATATTGGATGTTGAATATTACATTAGTATGATAAAAGTATTTATTAATTAAACCGAATTTGGTTCTAAAAAAAATAAACAAGTTACAAGCGATTCTCATAATAAATTACTTTTGAATAAGTTGGCCATTTAATTATTATTCTAGGATTAAGAAAATAACATTTCTCCCAATTGATAATGAGTATTTATTATTAATATTATTTCTTAGTTCTTTTATAAATTACTAATAAGTTGATATTTTACTAAATTGTCTGTAAAAGAATTTCGTGGTTACTTAAAACCTAAATATATTAATTAGCAAATTATTATTTAATTAAGATAAGAAAGTTAATTAAATTAAGTTAGACGCTCATGCAATAATTTGCTAGAATTCTGAATATTATTACAAAAATAATATAAATATTATTTTGGGAGAATCGAGCGGCTTAAGACTCGTTTAGACTTATAGCACGTCATGTTGGCATAGATAAACTTGTAATCAAATGAAAGAATGTACTGTGTAGGTGACCAATTCGTGGACGAAGGCTACGTGTCATTCTAGAGAAACTTTACGGGCTATTCACTAAGGATCAAGGTGAGTATACAGTATACATGCCAAGCCTTGCGTGCTAGGTCCCTTCGTGTCATATCATGACTTATTTGCTTGTCTCAAAACGTGTTTTGCATTATGCATACTTCACTTGAGTTCTGGTTGTATATTTTGGAATGACTGTTTTGAAAATGTCACGAGATAAATAATAATCGGTATTAATGCAAAGTGGAAAGAGTCGTGCGCGGAACGTCACTCGGATCTTTATTAATTGATTTGGTCGTTGTGGCTACGTCCACTCGATCCCTTATTATTTAGCCCGGTTGCAATTTGCCTCGGGTTTGGCTCCTTGTACTCACTCCTTCTGGGCATAAAGACCCTGTTAGGGGGGTGTCGACACTTAAGGTCTTGGAAGCGGGTTTGGGATATACTTATTGCGATTTGGATTTTCCCCGTTCAACTCAGGATTAAAAATAAAATTTCTGGTTAACAAGGAAATTGATCCGTTGTGGCTAAATGAGGATTCACAGACTTGGATATTGGTTGTTGGCTAAATATTGACTTTTGATATTTACGTGTCAAGCACTTGAGAATGTTTATTACTTAATTGTCTTTTACTTCTGCTGTGATTTTACTATCATACCACAAAATTACCTCTATTCTGTGTTTGACACGCTTGGGTGTTGCTCATTCAGTATTTTAGTGCTGATTTTCGAAGCTGCGGTTCTTGTTTTCCTTCCCACCGCAGGTTTAGGAGACGGGGACTACGAGGTAGATGGGTACGAGACTCACATGCAATGAACGTCACAAGAAATCATCTTGTATGATAGTTTATGTATAATATAGTAGTGCTCAATAAACGCCTGTATGAAACGTTGTGTAATGTTTAATAGTAATGTAATATATATGGAGGTTTTGCTTTTGATTTCCGCCGTCACTTTAGCATCGTCCTCCCGGTCTCGTCCGAGCAAGACAAGGGGGTTGTTGCATATTGCGCGTCCCGAGCAATCAAATCAAAATCTGACCAAAGACAACTCCCAATAAAAAATCATCCCCACAAGTGATATGAGCCGTGACTTGCATACTTACTAGAAGTCACTAGATCATCTAGTTGAGGAATATTGTGTTTTTGGTAGCGTCAAATGCTACACCGTGACTGGGTAGTCATAAAGGCGCGCATCGAACACAATATGAAGCAAGCTTATATATTGTAGTGATGTAGATAGAATATGTCCCTCCCACATAACGGGAGAAAATATCCAAGGCCACTTGACGCGATTTCTTAACGCGCTTAGACGCAATTATATGGTCAAATAGTATTAGGAGTATTTTAAGACTCCGAGTATCGAACCCAAGGGAATTTTACGATTATTAGCTAACTAGAGATTAATTCAATGATATTCGAGTAAACAGTAAAAAGAGTTTGATATTGAGAGTTCGTCGCCTTCAAACAAGCGACTTAAAATAACTAACAACTAAACTAACTGTTTTTGTATGATTTTCACTTTAAACGAGAATACCTGTGATTGAATACGATGAAGAAGGAGAACTGGGCAATTGATGGTCCCTAGGGTTGCTAACAATTTCCGGATTATGCTTGAAACACTCTATTCACGTTTTAGTTAGACCGGGTAACACTCATCATGATATTCTCTCGATCTCACATGAATTTGTGTAATCGGTTTTCTTCGGGACCTTTCGGTCCACCGTCGTCTACCGTTAAATTCTAGTTGGTTTGCTACGCTCGCTCACCGGGTCCCCTCGGCCCACCGCTGTCACTAAGTTCTACCAATACCAACCGAAACTACCCTCACACGGTTAATCAAGTTTCTATCTCCTCTCGGTCTCAAGAAACTACAAGATTACCTACGATATTCTTCAACACGTCTCAAAAATTTCACTCTCATGCAACAATCTCAACAACTAGTATCCTATGGGTGATCAAGCCAAGAATACTAAGAATGAAGTACAAGAATACGTAAGATAACTAAAACATTCATAGAATTAAGTTCAAAACATGAAACAAGTCTTCAACCACGAAAATAGTTCACAAACCCTAGTTCTCCATCAATCACCTAGCTTAAAGAGTTTAGCTAGACATGATATTGTTCAAAATGTCAAAATATCCAAAAACATAGAAGAAAGAGGAAGAAGATGATATCAAACGCTATAATCTTCAAAGAATTATGATCTTCGCACTCCAAGCTTCGTCTCCCACCTAATCTAGCTCTCCAATACTCCAAAGATGAATGATAGATTCCAAAAAACACTTCGCCCTAAGTTGGAATAGGTCTTGATTCTCCAATCTTTCAAGAAATAGCGAAAAAGCCCCAAGAATTTTGTTCTGTCCTCTTTGTTCGCACGAACACTCCTTTGTTCCTTGTTCGTGCGAACAAATTTTCTGTTCCTACTTTTTAACAGTCTTCTTTTCATCATTTTTGATCATCAAAAATTCGTCTAAGTCTTTTTGTTCGTGCGAACAAGCATGGTGTTCGCACGAACACCCCTGGGGTCATCAATTCTCAGCTCCTTTTCTTGATTCTTCCTCTCTCGTCTTCATTCTCGAGCATATCCTAGAGCAATCCTCTAGTTCCGAAGTTCGTTCCCGCTCCAAAATAGTCGCTCCAAGCTCCCGGTTCATGAAATACACAACACGAGCAAATACCAGAAGATCACATCGACTAATAATGTATATATTATACAAAAAACGCCCGGATTACGAAATAAAGGTCAAAAACTCAAGTATACGCAAAACGAATAGGATTTGGTCAATTTCTCACACAAATTCATCGAAACACACGCAAAACGGTGGTGAATCCAAAAGAATATAACTCCTAATGCGGAGTTATCAAACACCCCCACACTCACCTATTGCGCGTCCCGAGCAATCAAATCAAAATCTGACCAAAGACAATTCCCAATAAAAAATCATCCCCACAAGTGATATGAGCCGTGACTTGCATACTTACTAGAAGTCACTAGATCATCTAGTTGAGGAATATTGTGTTTTTGGTAGCGTCAAATGCTACACCGTGACTGGGTAGTCATAAAGGCGCGCGTCGAACACAATATGAAGCAAGCTTAGATATTATAGTGATGTAGATAAAATATGTCCCTCCCACATAACGGGAGCAAATATCCAAGGCCACTTGACGCGATTTCTTAACGCGCTTAGACGCAAGTATATGGTCAAGTAGTATTAGGAGTATTTTAAGACTCCGAGTATCGAACCCAAGGGAATTTTACGATTATTAGCTAACTAGAGATTAATTCAATGATATCCGAGTAAACAGTAAAAAGTGTTTGATATTGAGAGTTCGTCGCCCACAAACAAGCGACTTAAAATAACTAACAACTAAACTAACTGTTTTTGTATGATTTTCACTTTAAACGAGAATAACTGTGATTGAATACGATGAAGAAGGAGAACTGGGCAATTGATGGTCCCTAGAGTTGCTAACAATTTCCGGATTATGCTTGAAACACTCTATTCACGTTTTAGTTAGACCGGGTAACACTCATCATGATATTCTCTCGATCTCACATGAATTTGTGTAATCGGTTGTCTTCGGGTCCTTTCGGTCCACCATCATCTACCGTTACATTCTAGTTGGTTTGCTAGGCTCGCTCACCGGGTCCCATCGGCCCACCGCTGTCACTAAGTTCTATCAATACCAACCGAAACTACCCTCACACGGTTAATCAAGTTTCTATCTCCTCTCGGTCTCAGGAAGCTACAAGATTACCTACGATATTCTTCAACACGTCTCAAAAAGTTCACTCTCATGCAACAATCTCAACAACTAGTATCCTATGGGTGATCAAACCAAGAACACTAAGAATGAAGTACAAGAATACATAAGATAACTAAAACATTCATAGAATTAAGTTCAAAACATGAAACAAGTCTTCAACCCGGAAAATAGTTCACAAACCCTAGTTCTCCATAATTCACCTAGCTTAGAGAGTTTAGCTAGACATGATATTGTTCAAAAACGTCAAAATATCCAAAAACATAGAAGAAAGAGGAAGAAGATGATATCAAACGCTATAATCTTCAAAGAATTATGATCTTCGCACTCCAAGCTTCGTCTCCCACCTAATCTAGCTCTCCAATACTCCAAAGAAGCATGATAGATTCCACAAAACACTTCGCCCTAAGTTGGAAAAGGTGTTGATTTTCCAATCTTTCAAGAAATAGCGAAAAAGCCCCAAGAATTTAGTTCTGGCCTCTCTGTTCGCACGAACACTCCTTTGTTCCTTGTTCGTGCGAACAAATTTTCTGTTCCTACTTTTTAACAGTCCTCTTTTCATCATTTTTGGCCATCAAAAATTCGTGTAAGTCTTTTTGTTCGTGCGAACAAGCATGGTGTTCGCACGAACACCCCTGGGGTCATCAATTCTCAGCTCCTTTTCTTGATTCTTCCTCTGTCGTCTTCATTCTCGAGCATATCCTTGAGCCATCCTCTTGTTCCGAAGTTCGTTCCCGCTCCAAAATAGTCTCTTCAAGCTCCCAGTTCATGAAATACACAAAACGAGCAAATACCGGAATATCACATCGACTAATAATGTATATATTATACAAAAAACGCCCGGATTACAAAATAAAGGTCAAAAACTCAAGTATACGCAAAACGACTAGGATTTGGTCAGTTTCTCACTCAAATGCATCGAAACACACGCAAAACGGTGGTGAATCCTAAAAAATATAACTCCTAATGCGGAGTTATCAAACACCCCCACACTCACCTATTGCGCGTCCTGAGCAATCAAATCAAAATCTGACCAAAGACATTTCCCAATAAAACATCATCCCCACAAGTGATATGAGCCGTGACTTGCATACTTACTAGAAGTCACTAGATCATCTAGTTGAGGAATATTGTGTTTTTCGTAGCGTCAAATGCTACACCGTGACTGGGTAATCATAAAGGCGCGCATCGAACACAATATGAAGCAAGCTTAGATATTGTAGTGATGTAGATAGAATATGTCCCTCCCACATAACGGGAGCAAATATCCAAGGCCACTTGACGCAATTTACGCGCTTAGACGCAAGTATACGGTCAAGTAGTATTAGGAGTATTTTAAGACTCCGAGTATCGAACCCAAGGGAATTTTACGATTATTAGCTAACTAGAGATTAATTCAATGATATTCGAGTAACCAGTAAAAAGTGTTTGATTTTGAGAGTTCGTCACCCACAAACAAGCGACTTAAAATAACTAACAACTAAACTAACTGTTTTTGTATGATTTTTACTTTAAACGAGAACAACTGTGATGGAATACGATTAAGAAGGAGAACTGGGCAATTGATGGTCCCTAGGGTTGCTAACAATTTCCGGATTATGCTTGATACACTCTTTTCACGTTTTAGTTAGACCGGGTAACACTCATCATGATATTCTCTCGATCTCACATGAATTTGTGTAATCGGTTGTCTTCCAGTCCTTTCGGTCCACCGTCGTCTACCGTTACATTCTAGTTGGTTTGCTAGGCTCGCTCACCGGGTCCCGTCGGCCCACCGCTTTCACTAAGTTCTACAAATACCAACTGAAACTACCCTCACACGGTTAATCAAGTTTCTATCTCCTCTCGGTCTCAAGAAACTACAAGATTACCTACGATATTCTTCAACACGTCTCAAAAAGTTCACTCTCATGCAACAATCTCAACAACTAGTATCCTATGGGTGATCAAGCCAAGAACACTAAGAATGAAGTACAAGAATACGTAAGATAACTAAAACATTCATAGAATTAAGTTCAAAACATGAAACAAGTCTTCAACCCGGAAAATAGTTCACAAACCCTAGTTCTCCATAATTCACCTAGCTTAGAGAGTTTAGCTAGACATGATATTGTTCAAAAACGTCAAAATATCCAAAAACATAGAAGAAAGAGGAAGAAGATGATATCAAACGCTAAAATCTTCAAAGAATGATGATCATCGCCCTCCAAGCTTCGTCTCCCACCTTATCTAGCTCTCCAATACTCCAAAGATGCGTGATAGATGCCAAAAACACGTCCCCCTATGTTGGAATAGGTCTTGATTGTCCAATATTTCAAGAAATAGCGAAATAGCCCCAAGAATTACGTTATGGCCTCTCTGTTCGCACGAACACTCCTTTTTTCCCTGTTCATGCGAACAACTTTTCTGTTCCTACTTTTTAACAGTCCTCTTTTCATCATTTTTGGCCATCAAAAGTTCGTGTAAGTCTTTTTGTTCGTGCGAACAAGCATGGTGTTCGCACGAACACCCCTGGGGTCATCAATTCTCAGCTCCTTTACTTGATTCTTCCTCTCTCGTCTTCATTCTCGAGCATATCCTTGAGCCATCCTCTTGTTCCGAAGTTCATTCCCACTCCAAAATAGTCGCTCCAAGCTCCCAGTTCCTGAAATACACAACACGAGCAAATACCGGAAGATCACATGCAACAAATAATGTATAAATTATACGAAAAACGCCCGGATTACGAAATAAAGGTCGAAAACTCAAGTATGCTCAAAACGACTAGGATTTGAGCAATTTCTCACCCAAATGCATTAAAACACACGCAAAACGGTGGTGAATCCTAAAGAATATAACTCCTAATGCGGAGTTATCAAACAACCCCACACTTACCTATTGCGCGTCCCGAGCAATCAAATCAAAATTTGACCAAAGACAACTCCCAATAAAACATCATCCCCAAAAGTGATATGAGCCGTGACTTGCATACTTACTAGAAGTCACTAGATCATTTAGTTGAGGAATATTGTGTTTTTGGTACCGTCAAATGCTACACCGTGACTGGGTAGTCATAAAGGCGCGCATCGAACACAATATGAAGCAAGCTTAGATATTGTAGTGATGTAGATAGAATATGTCCCTCCCACATAACGGGAGCAAATATCCAAGGCCACTTGACGCGATTTCTTAACGCGCTTAGACGCAAGTATACGGTCAAGTAGTATTAGGAGTATTTTAAGACTCCGAGTATCGAACCCAAGGGAATTTTACGATTATTAGCTAATTAGAGATTAATTCAATGATATCCGAGTAACCAGTAAAAAGTGTTTGATTTTGAGAGTTCGTCACCCACAAACAAGTGACATAAAATAACTAACAACAAAACTAACTGTTTTTGTATGATTTTCACTTTAAACGAGAATAACTGTGATGGAATACGATTAAGAACGAGAACTGGGCATTTGATGGTCCCTAGGGTTGCTAAAAATCTCCGGATTATGCTTGATACACTCTATTCACGTTTTAGTTAGACCGGGTAACACTCATCATGATATTCTCTCAATCTCACATGAATTTGTGTAATCGGTTGTCTTCGGGTCCTTTCGGTCCACCGTCGTCTACCGTTACATTCTAGTTGGTTTGCTAGGCTCGCTCACCGGGTCCCGTTTGCCCTCCGCTTTCACTGAGTTCTACCAATACCAACCGAAACTACCGTCACACGGTTAATCAAGTTTCTATCTCCTCTCGGTCTCAAGAAACTACAAGATTACCTACGATATTCTTCAACACGTCTCAAAAAGTTCACTCTCATGCAACAATCTCAACAACTAGTATCCTATGGGTGATCAAGCTAAGAACGCTAAGAATGAAGTACAAGAATACGTAAGATAACTAAAACATTCATAGAATTAAGTTCAAAACATGAAACAAGTTTTCAACCCGGAAAATAGTTCACAAACCCTAGTTCTCCATAATTCACCTAGCTTAGAGAGTTTAGCTAGACAAGATATTGTTCAAAAACGTCAAAATATCCAAAAACATAGAAGAAAGAGGAAGAAGATGATATCAAACGCTAAAATCTTCAAAGAATGATGATCTTCGCTTTCCAAGCTTCGTCTCCCACCTTATCTAGCTCTCCAATACTCCAAAGATGCGTGATAGATGCCAAAAAACACGTCCCCCTATGTTGGAATAGGTCTTGATTGTCCAATATTTCAAGAAATAGCGAAAGAGCCCCAAGAATTACATTATGGCCTCTCTGTTCGCACGAACACTCCTTTTTTCCTTGTTCGTGCGAACAACTTTTCTGTTCCTACTTTTTAATTGTCCTCTTTTCATCATTTTTGGCCATCAAAAGTTCGTGTAAGTCTTTTTGTTCGTGCAAACAAGCATGGTGTTCGAACGAACACCCCTGGGGTCATCAATTCTCAGCTCCTTTTCTTGATTCTTCCTCTCTTGTCTTCATTCTCGAGCATATCCTTGAGCCATCCTCTTGTTCCGAAGTTCATTCCCACTCCAAAATAGTCGATCCAAGCTCCCAGTTCCTGAAATACACAACACGAGCAAATACCGGAAGATCACATGCAACAAATAATGTATAAATTATACGAAAAACCCCCGGATTACGAAATAAAGGTCGAAAACTCAAGTATGCTCAAAACGACTAGGATTTGAGCAATTTATCACATAAATGCATCAAAACACACGCAAAATGGTGGTGAATCCTAAAGAATATAACTCCTAATGCGGAGTTATCAAACACCCTCACACTCACCTATTGCGCGTCCCGAGCAATCAAATCAAAATCTGACCAAAGACAACTCCCAATAAAACATCATCCCCACAAGTGATATGAGCCGTGACTTGCATACTTACTAGAAGTCACTAGATCATCTAGTTGAGGAATATTGTGTTTTTGGTAGAGTCAAATGCTACACCGTGACTGGGTAGTCATCAAGGCGCACATCGAACACAATATGAAGCAAGCTTAGATATTATAGTGATGTAGATAAAATATGTCCCTCCCACATAACGGGAGCAAATATCCAAGGCCACTTGACGCGATTTCTTAACGCGCTTAGACGCAAGTATACGGTCAAGTAGTATTAGGAGTATGTTAAGACTCCGAGTATCGAACCAAAGGGAATTTTACAATTATTAGCTAACTAGAGATCTATTCAATGATATCCTAGTAACCAGTAAAAAGTGTTTGATTTTGAGAGTTCGTCGCCCACAAACAAGCGACTTAAAATAACTAACAACTAAACTAACTGTTTTTGTATGATTTTAACTTTAAACGAGAATAACTGTGATGGAATACGATTAAGAAGGAGAACTGGGTAATTGATGGTCCCTAGGGTTGCTAACAATTTCCGGATTATGCTTGAAACACTCTATTCACGTTTTAGTTAGACCGCGTAACACTCATCATGATATTCTCTCGATCTCACATGAATTTGTGTAATCGGTTGTCTTCGGGTCCTTTCGATCCACCGTCGTCTACCGTTACATTGTAGTCGGTTTGTTAGGCTCGCTCACCGGGTCCCGTCGGCCCACCGCTTTCACTAAGTTCTACCAATACCAACCGAAACTACCCTCACACGGTTAATCAAGTTTCTATCTCCTCTCGGTCTCAAGAAACTACAAGATTACCTACGATATTCTTCAACACGTCTCAAAAAGTTCACTCTCATGCAACAATCTCAACAACTAGTATCCTATGGGTGATCAAGCCAAGAACACTAAGAATGAAGTACAAGAATACGTAAGATAACTAAAACATTCATAGAATTAAGTTCAAAACATGAAACAAGTCTTCAACCCGGAAAATAGTTCACAAACCCTAGTTCTCCATAATTCCCTTAGCTTAGAGAGTTTAGCTAGACATGATATTGTTCAAAAATGTCAAAATATCCAAAAACATAAAAGAAAGAGGAAGAAGATGAGATCAAACGCTAAAATCTTCAAAGAATTATGATCTTCGCACTCCAAGCTTCGCCTCCCACCTTATCTAGTTCTCCAATACTCCAAAGATGCGTGATAGATGCCAAAAAACACGTCCCGCTATGTTGGAATAGGTCTTGATTGTCCAATATTTCAAAAAATAGCGTAAGAGCCCCAAGTATTACGATATGGCCTCTCTGTTCGCACGAACACTCCTTTGTTCCTTTTTCGTGCGAACAACTTTTCTGTTCCTACTTTTTAACAGTCCTATTTTCATCATTTTTGGCCATCAAAAACTCGTCTAAGTCTTTTTGTTCGTGCGAACAAGCATGGTTTTTGCACGAACACCCCTGGGTTCATCAATTCTCAGCTCCTTTTCTTGATTCTTCCTCTCTCGTCTTCATTCTCGAGCATATCCTTGAGCCATCCTCTTGTTCCGAAGTTCGTTCCCGCTCCAAAATAGTCGCTCCAAGATCCCGGTTCCTGAAATACACAACACGAGAAAATACCGGAAGATCACATGCAACAAATAATGTATAAATTATACGAAAAACGCCATGATTACGAAATAAAGGTAAAAAACTCAAGTATGCTCAAAACGACTAGGATTTGGTCAATTTCTCACACAAATGCATCGAAACACACGCAAAACGGTGGTGAATCCTAAAGAATATAACTGCTAATGCATAGTTATCAAACACCCCCACACTCACCTATTGCGCGTCCCGAGCAATCAAATCAAAATCCGGCCAAAGACAACTCCCAATAAAACATCATCCCCACAAGTGATATGAGCCGTGACTTGCATACTTACTAGAAGTTACTAGATCATCTAGTTAAGGAATATTGTGTTTGTGGTAGCGTCAAATGCTACACCGTGACTAGGTAGTCATAAATGCGCGTATCGGAAACAATATGAAGCAAGCTTAGATATTGTAGTGATGTAGATAGAATATTTCCCTCCCACATAACGGGAGCAAATATCCAAGGCCACTTGACGCGATTTCTTAACGCGCGTACACGCAAGCATACGGTCAAGTAGTATTAGGAGTATTTTAAGACTACGAGTATCGAACTTTAGGGAATTGTACGATTATTAGCTAACTAGAGATTAATTCAATGATATCCGAGTAACCAGTAAAAAGTGTTTGATTTTGAGAGTTCGTCGCCCACAAACAAGCGACTTAAAATAACTAACAACTAAACTAACTGTTTTTGTATGATTTTCACTTTAAACGAGAATAACCGTGATGGAATACGATTAAGAAGGAGAACTGGGAAATTGATGGTCCCTAGGGTTGCTAACAATTTCCGGACTATGCTTGAAACACTCTATTCACGTTTAGTTACACCGGGTAACACTCATCATGATATTCTCTCGATCTCACATGAATTTGTTTAATCGGTTTACTTCGGGTCCTTTCTGTCCATCGTCGTCTACCGTTACATTCTAGTTGGTTTGCTAGGCTCGCTCACCGGGTCCCGTCGGCCCACCGCTTTCACTAAGTTCTACCAATACCAACCGAAACTACCCTCACACGGTTAATCAAGTTTCTATCTCCTCTCGGTCCTAAGAAACTACAAGATTACCTACGATATTCTTCAACACGTCTCAAAAAGTTCACTCTCATGCAACAATCTCAACAACTAGTATCCTATGGGTGATCAAGCCAAGAACACTAAGAATGAAGTACAAGAATACGTAAGATAACTAAAACATTCATAGAATTAAGTTCAAAACATGAAACAAGTCTTCAACCCGGAAAATAGTTCACAAACCCTAGTTCTCCATAATTCACCTAGCTTAGAGAGTTTAGCTAGACCTGATATTGTTCAAAAATGTCAAAATATCAAAAAAACATAGAAGAAAGAGGAAGAAGATGAGATCAAACGCTAAAATCTTCAAAGAATTATGATCTTCGCACTCCAAGCTTCGTCTCCCACCTTATCTAGTTCTCCAATACACCAAAGATGCGTGATAGATGCCAAAAAACACGTCCCCCTATGTTGGAATAGGTCTTGATTGTCCAATATTTCAAGAAATAGCGAAAGAGCCCCAAGTATTACGTTATGGCCTCTGTGTTCGCACGAACACTCCTTTGTTCCTTGTTCGTGCGAACAACTTTTATGTTCCTACTTTTTAACAGTCCTATTTTCATCATTTTTGGCCATCAAAAACTCGTCTAAGTCTTTTTGTTCGTGCGAACAAGCATGGTTTTTGCACGAACACCCCTGGGTTTATCAATTCTCAGCTCCTTTTCTTGATTCTTCCTCTCTCGTCTTCATTCTCGAGCATATCCTTGAGCCATCCTCTTGTTCCGAAGTTCGTTCCCGCTCCAAAATAGTCGCTCCAAGATCCCGGTTCCTGAAATACACAACACTAGAAAATACCGGAAGATCACATGCAACAAATAATGTATATATTATACGAAAAACGCCATGATTACGAAATAAAGGTAAAAAACTCAAGTATACTCAAAACGACTAGGATTTGGTCAATTTCTCACACAAATGCATCGAAACACATGCAAAACGGTGGTGAATCCTAAAGAATATAACTCCTAATGCATAGTTATCAGACACCCCCACACTCACCTATTGCGCGTCCTGAGCAATCAAATCAAAATCCGGCCAAAGACAACTCCCAATAAAACATCATCCCCACAAGTGATATGAGCCGTGACTTGCATACTTACTAGAAGTTACTAGATCATCTAGTTAAGGAATATTGTGTTTGTGGTAGCGTCAAATGCTACACCGTGACTTGGTAGTCATAAATGCGCGTATCGGAAACAATATGAAGCAAGCTTAGATATTGTAGTGATGTAGATAGAATATTTCCCTCCCACATAACGTGAGCAAATATCCAAGGCCACTTGACGCGATTTATTAACGCGCGTACACGCAAGTATACGGTCAAGTAGTATTAGGAGTATTTTAAGACTACGAGTATCGAACTTTAGGGAATTTTACGATTATTAGCTAACTAGATATTAATTCAATGATATCCGAGTAACCAGTAAAAAGTGTTTGATTTTGAGAGTCCGTCACCCACAAACAAGCGACCTAAAATAACTAACAACTAAACTAACTGTTTTTGTATGATTTTCACTTTAAACGAGAATAACTGTGATGGAATACGATTAAGAAGGAGAACTGGGTAATTGATGGTCCAGGGTTGCTAACAATTTCCGGATTATGCTTGATACACTCTTTTCACGTTTTAGTTAGACCGGGTAAGGCTCATCATGATATTCTCTCGATCTCACATGAATTTGTGTAATCGGTTGTCTTCGGGTCCTTTCGGTCCACCGTCGTCTACCGTTACATTATAGTCGGTTTGTTAGGCTCGCTCACCGGGTCCCGTCGGCCCACCGCTTTCACTAAGTTCTACCAATACCAACCGAAACTACCCTCACACGGTTAATCAAGTTTCTATCTCCTCTCGACTCAAGAAACTACAAGATTACCTACGATATTCTTCAACACGTCTCAAAAAGTTCACTCTCATGCAACAATCTCAACAACTAGTATCCTATGGGTGATCAAGCCAAGAACACTAAGAATGAAGTACAAGAATACGTAAGATAACTAAAACATTCATAGAATTAAGTTCAAAACATGAAACAAGTCTTTAACCCGGAAAATAGTTCACAAACCCTAGTTCTCCATAATTCACCTAGCTTAGAGAGTTTAGCTAGACATGATATTGTTCAAAAATGTCAAAATATCCAAAAAACATAGAAGAAAGAGGAAGAAGATGAGATCAAACGCTAAAATCTTCAAAGAATTATGATCTTCGCACTCCAAGCTTCGCCTCCCACCTTATCTAGTTCTCCAATACTCCAAAGATGCGTGATAGATGCCAAAAAACACGTCCCCATATGTTGGAATAGGTCTTGATTGTCCAATATTTCAAAAAATAGCGTAAGAGCCCCAAGTATTACGTTATGGCCTATCCGTTCGCACGAACACTCCTTTGTTCCTTGTTCGTGCGAACAACTTTTCTGTTCCTACTTTTTAACAGTCCTCTTTTCATCATTTTTGGCCATCAAAAACTC
The DNA here is from genome assembly GCA_023055425.1 of Linanthus parryae. Lineage (NCBI taxonomy): Eukaryota > Viridiplantae > Streptophyta > Magnoliopsida > Ericales > Polemoniaceae > Linanthus > Linanthus parryae. Next base: position 135,219,042 of record JALGPY010000001.1, read on the forward strand.
GTCTAAGTCTTTTTGTTCGTGCGAACAAGCATGGTTTTTGCACGAACACCCCTGGGTTCATCAATTCTCAGCTCCTTTTCTTGATTCTTCCTCTCTCGTCTTCATTCTCGAGCATATCCTTAAGCCATCCTCTTGTTCCGAAGTTCGTTCCCGCTCCAAAATAGTCGCTCCAAGATCCCGGTTCTTGAAATACACAACACGAGAAAATACCGGAAGATCACATGCAACAAATAATGTATAAATTATACGAAAAACGCCATGATTACGAAATAAAGGTAAAAAACTCAAGTATGCTCAAAACGACTAGGATTTGGTCAATTTCTCACACAAATGCATCGAAACACACGCAAAACGGTGGTGAATCCTAAAGAATATAACTCCTAATGCATAGTTATCAAACACCCACACACTCACCTATTGTGCGTCCCGAGCAATAAAATCAAAATCCGGCCAAAGACAACTCCCAATAAAACATCATCCCCACAAGTGATATGAGCCGTGACTTGCATACTTACTAGAAGTTACTAGATCATCTAGTTAAGGAATATTGTGTTTGTGGTAGCGTCAAATGCTACACCGTGACTAGGTAGTCATAAATGCGCGTATCGGAAACAATATGAAGCAAGCTTAGATATTGTAGTGATGTAGATAGAATATTTCCCTCCCACATAACGGGAGCAAATATCCAAGGCCACTTGACGCGATTTCTTAACGCGCGTACACGCAAGTATACGGTCAAGTAGTATTAGGAGTATTTTAAGACTACGAGTATCGAACTTTAGGGAATTGTACGATTATTAGCTAACTAGAGATTAATTCAATGATATCCGAGTAACCAGTAAAAAGTGTTTGATTTTGAGAGTTCGTCGCCCACAAACAAGCGACTTAAAATAACTAACAACTAAACTAACTGTTTTTGTATGATTTTCACTTTAAACGAGAATAACCGTGATGGAATACGATTAAGAAGGAGAACTGGGAAATTGATGGTCCCTAGGGTTGCTAACAATTTCCGGACTATGCTTGAAACACTCTATTCACGTTTAGTTACACCGGGTAACACTCATCATGATATTCTCTCGATCTCACATGAATTTGTTTAATCGGTTTACTTCGGGTCCTTTCTGTCCATCGTCGTCTACCGTTACATTCTAGTTGGTTTGCTAGGCTCGCTCACCGGGTCCCGTCGGCCCACCGCTTTCACTAAGTTCTACCAATACCAACCGAAACTACCCTCACACGGTTAATCAAGTTTCTATCTCCTCTCGGTCCTAAGAAACTACAAGATTACCTACGATATTCTTCAACACGTCTCAAAAAGTTCACTCTCATGCAACAATCTCAACAACTAGTATCCTATGGGTGATCAAGCCAAGAACACTAAGAATGAAGTACAAGAATACGTAAGATAACTAAAACATTCATAGAATTAAGTTCAAAACATGAAACAAGTCTTCAACCCGGAAAATAGTTCACAAACCCTAGTTCTCCATAATTCACCTAGCTTAGAGAGTTTAGCTAGACCTGATATTGTTCAAAAATGTCAAAATATCAAAAAAACATAGAAGAAAGAGGAAGAAGATGAGATCAAACGCTAAAATCTTCAAAGAATTATGATCTTCGCACTCCAAGCTTCGTCTCCCACCTTATCTAGTTCTCCAATACACCAAAGATGCGTGATAGATGCCAAAAAACACGTCCCCCTATGTTGGAATAGGTCTTGATTGTCCAATATTTCAAGAAATAGCGAAAGAGCCCCAAGTATTACGTTATGGCCTCTGTGTTCGCACGAACACTCCTTTGTTCCTTGTTCGTGCGAACAACTTTTATGTTCCTACTTTTTAACAGTCCTATTTTCATCATTTTTGGCCATCAAAAACTCGTCTAAGTCTTTTTGTTCGTGCGAACAAGCATGGTTTTTGCACGAACACCCCTGGGTTTATCAATTCTCAGCTCCTTTTCTTGATTCTTCCTCTCTCGTCTTCATTCTCGAGCATATCCTTGAGCCATCCTCTTGTTCCGAAGTTCGTTCCCGCTCCAAAATAGTCGCTCCAAGATCCCGGTTCCTGAAATACACAACACTAGAAAATACCGGAAGATCACATGCAACAAATAATGTATATATTATACGAAAAACGCCATGATTACGAAATAAAGGTAAAAAACTCAAGTATACTCAAAACGACTAGGATTTGGTCAATTTCTCACACAAATGCATCGAAACACATGCAAAACGGTGGTGAATCCTAAAGAATATAACTCCTAATGCATAGTTATCAGACACCCCCACACTCACCTATTGCGCGTCCCGAGCAATCAAATCAAAATCCGGCCAAAGACAACTCCCAATAAAACATCATCCCCACAAGTGATATGAGCCGTGACTTGCATACTTACTAGAAGTTACTAGATCATCTAGTTAAGGAATATTGTGTTTGTGGTAGCGTCAAATGCTACACCGTGACTTGGTAGTCATAAATGCGCGTATCGGAAACAATATGAAGCAAGCTTAGATATTGTAGTGATGTAGATAGAATATTTCCCTCCCACATAACGTGAGCAAATATCCAAGGCCACTTGACGCGATTTATTAACGCGCGTACACGCAAGTATACGGTCAAGTAGTATTAGGAGTATTTTAAGACTACGAGTATCGAACTTTAGGGAATTTTACGATTATTAGCTAACTAGATATTAATTCAATGATATCCGAGTAACCAGTAAAAAGTGTTTGATTTTGAGAGTCCGTCACCCACAAACAAGCGACCTAAAATAACTAACAACTAAACTAACTGTTTTTGTATGATTTTCACTTTAAACGAGAATAACTGTGATGGAATACGATTAAGAAGGAGAACTGGGTAATTGATGGTCCAGGGTTGCTAACAATTTCCGGATTATGTTTGATACACTCTTTTCACGTTTTAGTTAGACCGGGTAAGGCTCATCATGATATTCTCTCGATCTCACATGAATTTGTGTAATCGGTTGTCTTCGGGTCCTTTCGATCCACCGTCGTCTACCGTTACATTATAGTCGGTTTGTTAGGCTCGCTCACCGGGTCCCGTCGGCCCACCGCTTTCACTAAGTTCTACCAATACCAACCGAAACTACCCTCACACGGTTAATCAAGTTTCTATCTCCTCTCGACTCAAGAAACTACAAGATTACCTACGATATTCTTCAACACGTCTCAAAAAGTTCACTCTCATGCAACAATCTCAACAACTAGTATCCTATGGGTGATCAAGCCAAGAACACTAAGAATGAAGTACAAGAATACGTAAGATAACTAAAACATTCATAGAATTAAGTTCAAAACATGAAACAAGTCTTTAACCCGGAAAATAGTTCACAAACCCTAGTTCTCCATAATTCACCTAGCTTAGAGAGTTTAGCTAGACATGATATTGTTCAAAAATGTCAAAATATCCAAAAAACATAGAAGAAAGAGGAAGAAGATGAGATCAAACGCTAAAATCTTCAAAGAATTATGATCTTCGCACTCCAAGCTTCGCCTCCCACCTTATCTAGTTCTCCAATACTCCAAAGATGCGTGATAGATGCCAAAAAACACGTCCCCATATGTTGGAATAGGTCTTGATTGTCCAATATTTCAAAAAATAGCGTAAGAGCCCCAAGTATTACGTTATGGCCTATCCGTTCGCACGAACACTCCTTTGTTCCTTGTTCGTGCGAACAACTTTTCTGTTCCTACTTTTTAACAGTCCTCTTTTCATCATTTTTGGCCATCAAAAACTCGTCTAAGTCTTTTTGTTCGTGCGAACAAGCATGGTTTTTGCACGAACACCCCTGGGTTCATCAATTCTCAGCTCCTTTTCTTGATTCTTCCTCTCTCGTCTTCATTCTCGAGCATATCCTTAAGCCATCCTCTTGTTCCGAAGTTCGTTCCCGCTCCAAAATAGTCGCTCCAAGATCCCGGTTCTTGAAATACACAACACGAGAAAATACCGGAAGATCACATGCAACAAATAATGTATAAATTATACGAAAAACGCCATGATTACGAAATAAAGGTAAAAAACTCAAGTATGCTCAAAACGACTAGGATTTGGTCAATTTCTCACACAAATGCATCGAAACACGCAAAACGGTGGTGAATCCTAAAGAATATAACTCCTAATGCATAGTTATCAAACACCCACACACTCACCTATTGTGCGTCCCGAGCAATAAAATCAAAATCCGGCCAAAGACAACTCCCAATAAAACATCATCCCCACAAGTGATATGAGCCGTGACTTGCATACTTACTAGAAGTTACTAGATCATCTAGTTAAGGAATATTGTGTTTGTGGTAGCGTCAAATGCTACACCGTGACTAGGTAGTCATAAATGCGCGTATCGGAAACAATATGAAGCAAGCTTAGATATTGTAGTGATGTAGATAGAATATTTCCCTCCCACATAACGGGAGCAAATATCCAAGGCCACTTGACGCGATTTCTTAACGCGCGTACACGCAAGTATACGGTCAAGTAGTATTAGGAGTATTTTAAGACTACGAGTATCGAACTTTAGGGAATTGTACGATTATTAGCTAACTAGAGATTAATTCAATGATATCCGAGTAACCAGTAAAAAGTGTTTGATTTTGAGAGTTCGTCGCCCACAAACAAGCGACTTAAAATAACTAACAACTAAACTAACTGTTTTTGTATGATTTTCACTTTAAACGAGAATAACTGTGATGGAATACGATTAAGAAGGAGAACTGGGAAATTGATGGTCCCTAGGGTTGCTAACAATTTCCGGACTATGCTTGAAACACTCTATTCACGTTTAGTTACACCGGGTAACACTCATCATGATATTCTCTCGATCTCACATGAATTTGTTTAATCGGTTTACTTCGGGTCCTTTCTGTCCATCGTCGTCTACCGTTACATTCTAGTTGGTTTGCTAGGCTCGCTCACCGGGTCCCGTCGGCCCACCGCTTTCACTAAGTTCTACCAATACCAACCGAAACTACCCTCACACGGTTAATCAAGTTTCTATCTCCTCTCGGTCCTAAGAAACTACAAGATTACCTACGATATTCTTCAACACGTCTCAAAAAGTTCACTCTCATGCAACAATCTCAACAACTAGTATCCTATGGGTGATCAAGCCAAGAACACTAAGAATGAAGTACAAGAATACGTAAGATAACTAAAACATTCATAGAATTAAGTTCAAAACATGAAACAAGTCTTCAACCCGGAAAATAGTTCACAAACCCTAGTTCTCCATAATTCACCTAGCTTAGAGAGTTTAGCTAGACATGATATTGTTCAAAAATGTCAAAATATCAAAAAAACATAGAAGAAAGAGGAAGAAGATGAGATCAAACGCTAAAATCTTCAAAGAATTATGATCTTCGCACTCCAAGCTTCGTCACACACCTTATCTAGTTCTCCAATACACCAAAGATGCGTGATAGATGCCAAAAAACACGTCCCCCTATGTTGGAATAGGTCTTGATTGTCCAATATTTCAAGAAATAGCGAAAGAGCCCCAAGTATTACGTTATGGCCTCTCTGTTCGCACGAACACTCCTTTGTTCCTTGTTCGTGCGAACAACTTTTATGTTCCTACTTTTTAACAGTCCTCTTTTCATCATTTTTGGCCATCAAAAACTCGTCTAAGTCTTTTTGTTCGTGCGAACAAGCATGGTGTTTGCACGAACACCTCTGGGGTCATCAATTCTCCGCTCCTTTTCTTGATTCTTCCTCTCTCGTCTTCATTCTCGAGCATATCCTTGAGACATCTTCTTGTTCCGAAGTTCGTTCCCGCTCCAAAATAGTCGCTCCAAGCTACCGGTTCCTGAAATACGCAACACGAGAAAATACCGGAAGATCACATGCGACAAATAATGTATAAATTATACGAAAAATGCCCGGATTACGAAATAAAGGTAAAAAACTCAAGTATGCTCAAAACGACTAGGATTTGGTCAATTTCTCACACAAATGCATCGAAACACACGCAAAATGGTTTTGAATCCTAAACAATATAACTCCTAATGCGGAGTTATCAAACACCCCCACACTCACCTATTGCGCGTCCCGAGCAATCAAATCAAAATCCGACCAAAGACAACTCCCAATAAAACATCATCCCCACAAGTGATATGAGTCGTGACTTGCATACTTACTAAAAGTTACTAGATCATCTAGTTAAGGAATATTGTGTTTTTGGTAGCGTCAAATGCTACACCATGACTAGGTAGTCATAAATGCGCGTATCAGACACAATATGAAGCATGCTTAGATATTGTAGTGATGTAGATAGAATATGTCCCTCCCACATAACGGGAGCAAATATCCAAGGCCGCTTGACGCGATTTCTTAACGTGCTTACACGCAATTATACGGACAAGTAGTATTAGGAGTATTTTAAGACTCCGAGTATGAACCCAAGGGAATTTCACGATTATTAGCTAACTAGAGATTAATTCAATGATATCCGAGTATCCAGTAAAAAATGTTTGATTTTGAGAGTTCGTCGCCCACAAACAAACGACTTAAAATAACTAATATCTAAACCAACTATTTTTGTATGATTTTCACTTTAAAGGAGAATAACTGTGATGGAATACGAATAAGAAGGAGAACTGGGCAATTGATGGTCCCTAGGGTTGCTAACAATTTCCGGATTATGCTTGAAACACTCTATTCACGTTTTAGTTACACCGGGTAACACTCATCATGATATTCTCTCGATCTCACATGAATTTGTGTAATCGGTTGTCTTCGGGTCCTTTCGGTCCACCGTTGTCTACCGTTACATTCTAGTTGGTTTGGTAGGCTCGCTCACCGGGTCCCGTAGGCCCACCGCTTTCACTAAGTTCTACCAATACCAACCGAAACTACCCTCGCACGGTTAATCAAGTTTCTATCTCCTCTCGGTCTCAAGAAACTACAAGATTACCTACGATATTCCTCAACGCGTCTCAAAAAGTTCACTCTCATGCAACAATCTCAACAACTAGTATCCTATGGGTGATCAAGCCAAGAACACTAAGAATGAAGTACAAGAATACGTAAGATAACTAAAACATTCATAGAATTATGTTCAAAACATGAAACAAGTCTTCAACCCGGAAAATAGTTCACAAACCCTAGTTCTCCATAGTTCACCTAGCTTAGAAGTTTAGCTAGACATGATATTGTTCAAAAATGTCAAAATATCCAAAAACATAGAAGAAAGAGGAAGAAGATGATATCAAACGCTAAAATCTTCAAAGAATTATGATCTTCGCACTCCAAGCTTCGTCTCCAACCTTATCTAGTTCTCCAATACTCCAAAGATGCGTGATAGATGCCAAAAAACACGCCCCCCTATGTTGCAATAGGTCTTGATTGTCCAATATTTCAAGAAATAGCGAAAGAGCCCCAAGAATTACGTTCTGGCCTCTCTGTTCGCACGAACACTCCTTTGTTCCTTGTTCGTGCGAACAACTTTTTTGTTCCTACTTTTTAACAGTCATCTTTTCATCATTTTTGGCCATCAAAAAATCGTCTAAGTCTTTTTGTTCGTGCGGACAAGCATGGTGTTTGCACGAACACCCCTGGGGTCATCAATTCTGAGCTCCTTTTCTTGATTCTTCCTCTTTCGTCTTCATTCTCGAGCATATCCTTGAGCCATCCTCTTGTTCCAAAGTTCGTTCCCGCTCCAAAATAGTCGCTCCAAGCTCCCTGTTCCTGAAATACACAACACGAGAAAATACCGGAAGATCACATGCGACAAACAATGTATAAATTATACGAAAAACACCCGGATTACAAAATAAAGGTAAAAAACTGAAGTATACTCAAAACGACTAGGATTTGGTCAATTTCTCACACAAATGCATCGAAACACACGCAAAACGGTGTTGAATCCTAAAGAATATAACTCCTAATGCAGAGTTATCAAACACCCCCACACTCACCTATTGCGCGTCCCGAGCAATCAAATCAAAATCCGACCAAAGACAACTCCCAATAAAACATCATCCCCACAAGTGATATGAGTCGTGACTTGCATACTTACTAGAAGTTACTAGATCATCTAGTTAAGGAATATTGTGTTTTTGGTAGCGTCAAATGCTACACCATGACTAGGTAGTCATAAATGCGCGTATCAGACACAATATGAAGCATGCTTAGATATTGTAGTGATGTAGATAGAATATGTCCCTCCCACATAACGGGAGCAAATATCCAAGGCCACTTGACGCGATTTCTTAACGCGCTTACACGCAAGTATACGGACAAGTATTATTAGGAGTATTTTAAGACTCCGAGTATCGAACCCAAGGGAATTTTACGAATATTAGCTAAATAGTGATTAATTCAATGATATCCGAGTAACCAGTAAAAAATGTTTGATTTGTAGAGTTCGTTGCCCACAAACAAGCGACTTAAAATAACTAATATCTAAACCTACTATTTTTGTATGACTTTCACTTTAAACGAGAATAACTGTGATGGAATACGATTAAGAAGGAGAACTGGGCAATCGATGGTCCCTAGGGTTGCTAACAATTTTCGGATTATGCTTGAAACACTCTATTCACGTTTTAGTTACACCGGGTAACACTCATCATGATGTTCTCTCGATCTCACATGAATTTGTGTAATCGATTGTCTTCGGGCCCTTTCGGTCCACCGTCGTCTACCGTTACATTCTAGTTGGTTTGCTAGGCTCGCTCACCGGGTCCCGTAGGCCCACCGCTTTCACTAAGTTCTACCAATACCAACCGAAACTACCCTCACACGGTTAATCAAGTTTCTATCTCCTCTCGGTCTCAAGAAACTACAAGATTACCTACGATATTCCTCAACACGTCTCAAAAAGTTCACTCTCATGCAACATTCTCAACAACTAGTATCCTATGGGTGATCAAGCCAAGAAAACTAAGAATGAAGTACAAGAATACGTAAGATAACTAAAACATTCATAGAATTAAGTTCAAAACATGAAACAAGTCTTCAACCCGGAAAATAGTTCACAATCCCTAGTTCTCCATCAATCACCTAGCTTAGAGATTTTAGCTAGACATGATATTGTTCAAAAACGTCAAAATATCCAAAAACATAGAAGAAAGAGGAAGAAGATGATATCAAACACTAAAATCATCAAAGAATTATGATCTTCGCACTCCAAGCTTCGTCTCCCACCTTCTATAGCTCTCCAATACTCCAAAGTTGCGTGATTGATGCCAAAAAACACGTCCCCCTATGTTGGAATAGGTCTTGATTCTCCAATATTTCAAGAAATAGCGAAAAAGCCCCAAAAATTACGTTTTGGCCTCTCTGTTCGCACGAACAGTCGACTGTTCGCACGAACACTCCTTTGTTCCTTGTTCGTGCTAACAACTGTTCTGTTCCTACAGTCCTCTTTCATCATTTTTGGCCATCAAAAATTTGTCTAAGTCTTTTTGTTCGTGCGAACAAGCATGGTTTTCGCACGAACACCCCTGGGGTCATCAATTCTCAACTCCTTTTCTTTCCTCTCTCGTCTTCATTCTCGAGCATATCCTTGAGCCATCCTCTTGTTCCGAAGTTCGTTCCCACTCCAAAATAGTCGCTCCAAGCTCCTGGTTTCTGAAATACACAACACGAGCAAATACCGGAAGATCACATGCAAAAAATAATGTATAAATTATACAAAAAATGCCCCGAATTACGAAATAAAGCTCAAAAACCCAAGTATGCTCAAAACGACTAGGATTTGGTCAATTTCTCACACAAATGCATCGAAACGCACTCAAAACGTCGGTGAATCCTAAAGAATATAATTCCTAATGCGGAGTTATCACCACTCAAGGGATAGTGCTTATAGAATGTCTGGTCAGACTCAAATAAATCAATATAGGATATTGATGTAATTTGCACAAGGAGTTGGAGGATCTAGGTATAATTCCTAGGCGTGGATCAACCGTATAGACGTGAATTCTTGTGTTACTCGACCTACGGAATTCATCCTTACTAACTTATCTTTGTTCCTTCTCTGCACTTCGCTCCTTTTTGTACTTGAACTATGTTGAATATTTCTATGCTATGCTTGATGGTCTTTTAAAAAAAAAAAATGACTCTATTGGTTTATTCACTACAGTACTTTTTTGATCTCCTACTTCAGCGTGCCATTATTTCCTTTCCCTATAAAAGCGGAAAATTCTTGTGTTACTTGAACAAGTTGCTCAACAACAACTTGTGGTTCCTGCTCATGTTCCATTGTTGGACCAGTGTTTTGCGATTCTTAAACTTCTTCAAGTTCTACAGTCCTCCCACTAGCTTCTTTAGAGACAAATTCTCTTTCTAGAAACACGCCAGCCCGAGCAACAAACACTTTGTTCTTGATTGGATTGTAAAAATAATATTCTTTCGTTTTCTTAGGATATCCCACAAACTTACACTTTTCCGACTTGGGTCTGAGCTTGTATGTTTGTAAACGTTTTACATAGACATCGCAACCCCAAATCTTCCTAAACGATAGTATGGGATGCCTCCCAATCCATATCTCATATGGTCTCTTCATGACCGATTTGGATGGAGCACTGTTAATGGTAAGAGCTGAAGTCAATAGGGTATGTCCTCAAAACGATATAGGAAGGTCTTATTGACACATCATAGACTTCACCATGTCCAATAGGGTGCGATCTCTCCTCTCAGACACGTCATTTCACTGTTGCGTTTCAAGTGGAGTGAGTCGGGATAGGATCCCACACTCTCTAAGATATTCGTCAAACTCTTCACTCAAATATTATCCTCCACGATGTGATCGTAGAGCCTTAATACTATTGCAAAGCTGCTTCTCTACTACATTCTTAAACACTTTGAACATTTTAAAGGATTCAGATTTGGCCTTCATAAGGTATACAAATCCATATTTAATGAAGACATAAAAAAATTTAATAAAATAAAGATAACCACCTCTGGCCGGATGGGACACAGTCCACACACGCGAGTATGTATGAGTGCCAATAACTCACTAGTCCTCTCACATTTCTTATTGAAAGGGGACTTTTTCATTGTACCTAATAAACAACATTCACATGTCTCATATGATTCATAATCAAATGAGTTTAGAAATCCATCCTTATGGAGTCTATAAATGTGTTTCTCGTTCATATGGCCTAAACGACAGTTCCATAGATAAGTATGATTTAAATCATTAGTTTTAATCCTCTTGGTATTTATGTTATAGACGGAATAATTAGATCAAGGATATACAATACATTAGAAAAAAGAGCACTACAATAGTTCATACTATCAAATTAAATGAAGCAACACTTGTCCTTTATTTTGATAGAAAAACATTTCTCTTCCAAACAAGAAATAGAAATAATTTTTCTGCTCATGGCAGGCACATAATAGCAATTTTCCAATTCTAAAGTCCAGAAGGTAAAGATAACTCATAAACGCCTACGGCTAATGTAGCAACTCTTGCTCCATTCCCCACGCGCAAGTCTATCTCCCCTTTGGCCAGTCGTCTACTTCTCTTGAGATCCTTCAGATTTCGAAAAATGTGAGATCCACATATAGTATCAAATACCCAAGATGAAGAGATAGACAAATTGAAATCTATAATAAAAATACCCGGTGGTGGTGGAATCACTATTCCAAGTCTTTTTTCCTCCAGATACTTTGGGCAGTTCCTCGTCCAATGGCATGTCTGACTACAATAGTGACATGCGCCCTTAGAGACGCCTCCAACAAGCTTTAAGGCAACTTCCTTGGAGTTTGCAACTTTCTTGCTCTTTCCTTTGGAGGTAGAAGCAACTCGCTTGCCCTTTCCTCTATTTACCAACATCATGGCCTTGCCTTTATCCTTGTTGATGCTCTGTTCAGCGGTCCTCAAGATATTGAGCAAGTCTAGCAGATGTTTGTTGATCTCATTCATGTTATACTTTATGATGAACTGACTATAACTATCCGGAAACGATTGCAGGAAGAGATCAGTGGACAACTCTTGGCCAAACGGGAAGCCTAACCTCTCGAGATTCTCCATGTATATGATCATGCGGAGCAAATGAGCCCCAACAGTGTTCCCCTCTAACAGACTGCACTTGAACAGTGCTTTGGATACTTCATACTGTTCATGTCTCGCTTGCTCTAGGAAGAGCTGCTTCAAATGTACAATCATATTGTACGCCTCCATGTTCTCATGTTGCTTCTGAAGGTCCGAGTTCATGGTGCAAAGCATGAGACAAGTCACATCATTAGAATCATCCACATGTTTCTGATGTGCCTTCACGGTAGCTAGAACATCGTCCTCAACTGGTGGGTATAGAATAGGATTGTCTAAGATGTACAATTTCTTTTCTTGCTTGAGATCCATTCTCAAATTTCTGTACTAGTCAAGAAAATTAGTTCCAAACAACTTGTCCTTCTCAAGGACAGATCGTAGGGATGAAGTCGATGCTTGTTCATTGTTTGCCATTTGGAATTCTACAAAATGAGAAATATGTAATTTTAGTATTTTGAAAAATGAAGGAAATTTAACAATGGCTATATTATTAAATATAGCTCCCACTATTTTTCTCGAATTAATAGCCCTCACCATTAATGCGAAAAATATCATATACTTTCTAGTGGGCCAAGATCCATATTTCACTTCCTCTTTGAGCTTGCTTTAGCGAGTCACCCAAAGATCAGTTATTTAGGTATGAACACCTTTCAATTGCATCCTATGCAACCCTGGGTTCAATTAGGTGAATAACTCTTTATTCATTATCTATCCCATAGATAACCCCTAATTGCCTTGCCACTAAGTTTCTCAATCTAATTGTGACAACCTAGTTGCGTCCAACCTCTTACGTCAACAACCACACATTACTTGCTTGTGCCGCCGCATCACACCATGATGAATTAAATCGCCATGCTTTGGCAAGCCCGAATTTAATAGACCCTGATCATGATGGGTGTTTAAGTAAGAGAAGGCAAAACGCAATATTTATTGTTTGAGGGATTCCCTTGTCATTATTAATTGTTTCGTTGATCATATCAACATGATCTACTTATTTGGATTGGACAATCCCAAATAAAAGATCAACCTTATATATTGTTATCTTGTTACGTTTTGCATGCATCAACCATACACCAAAAATAAATAACAAGACAATAAAGAATAAATTAGAAAAATAAACGTGGTATGTATATGGCCCCTAAGACTAAGATATTCCCAAGCCAATGAGAATATTTGTAAGTCATAAAGTTACAAGCTCATCTCCATGTGCCTCCATCTTTAGTCCATGCGTCCTAGGCTTGTGATTCTTCCAAGTTTTGTGGTTTCTTCAGCCTTTGATCTTCTTCTCCATGTATTGGCTATCATATAACTCTCTTTTAGTAGCTACCATCTATACTAAATAGAGAGACCTCACAATTTGAGGAAGAACACGACACGCTGGCCGTAAAATAATTAATTACATTAATTACAATAAACCAAAACCAAAACAAACCACAATATAAGCATCCACAACCTAGGCCAATAAACACATAATACATCGCTTGGTCAATTTTAGTTGTACTTGGAATTTTATAGGGTCAAAACGGTCCAAGGGGCTATCAAGCAAGTTCGCCGAACCCAAAGAACCGCCCAAGCCGGGCCGAACCGGTCGGCCCTAGCCCGCACGGTCCCACCGGCGGGTAGGACGCGTCTTGGTTTGGCTTTGCGCGCAATGAAGGGGGGTGGACAACTCCTTGGGCGAAACCCTTGGGATTGTTTCTAAAAACTTCCTCCTTCCTTGTGTGCTTATTTCCAGTTGATGAGGAAAAGCTCCTTTTTCCCCAATTGTGCCCAAAACCTAGCTTTTCAAAACCCAAAAATCTCACATCATATGTGAACGAAATTGGCCAAAATTTATACGATATGTAAAATTGGCACAATCTCTATTGAATCATATTCAATTTGCATTATTATGCTTAACTTCAGTTTTCGCGAAAAGTAACAATTACAGTGTAAAAGCTTATAAAAGTAACACATATAATCATGTTATGCGCTACGACATGTGACTATGATATCACTATAGGGTTTTGATGCAGGTAACACAGAGGAATAACAAAAATTAATCTTGCTCAAAGCTCTTCACGGATCGCATGCAAGCTCTCATAACATGATTAGGGATAGTGAATTGTGTACCTTATTTGTGTGATCACTACAAAGAATTGTTTCTTCGTCTCTATGAATATCACACCTAGGATTGCAGCTGGAATCCTTCTCCACGTCAAGTGCTTGCAACAGAAGAAGGAGGCAAGAGTTCACGCAACACTGAGCACCAAAGAGTCGCGCGTCACAAGGGGTGGCCGGCGGCAATGGGGCGGACATGTCGGGTGGTCGAACCCTTAATTGTATCTCTCCTTGATTTGTTATTTCTCTCAATAATGACTTGTCTTGAGAAATAATAAGTAGTGCCCTTATATAGTTAATAACTCCTTATTAACTACATATTTTCCCCAATACTAATCATGTCCGTCCATACACGGATAAGTCTACCTTGCAAATTAGTCATACTAATTTTGCATGTGGTTGCGTTATGATACTGAATTAATTAGTCCAACTAATTAATGTCCAAATCCAGTTTAATGCATAAGGTGTGTGTCCCCATACATTTCTACTTAGTTGGTAGTAACTATTACAAACATAGAGCGGTGTCTAGCAACACATCTATGTCATCCAATTAATAGAAAAGTCAGTGATCCGACAAACCATGTGTCCAACGTTACCGCGTTGTATCTATCCCTTTGTCTCTATATCCGGATTGGAAACGAGACATAACTGTCACACTCGTATATCCAATCTATAGTTTCTCGATCTTGGGAATAGGCTTATCTATACAGATTACATCAATATCTCCATATTGATTTATCTGAGTTTGACCAAACATTCCATAAGCACTAACCCTCGAGTGTTCATGGATATTTGCTCTCATTATGTGGGAGGGACAAATCGTATCTACATCACTATCATCTCTAAGCTTGCTTCATATCATACCCGATGACTATCTTTATAGTTACCCTGTTACGGTGTGACTTCATGTATAAGGATTTAACACCATTAGCACTACCAAAAGCACTTGTGACATTGACATAATCTAATGTAGCCTTCTCGTTGTGGGTCAACCCAGTATGCCATTACTCATAATGCATACCCATGTGTTAGACTTGATATCTCCATATCAATATAGCCACATACTAGTCTATAGTGATCGTCCTTTTAATCAATATAATGAAGTAGGGATATTCTAGCCAAACAATGTCCATACTAAATATAGATTGCCTATAGAACATCTACTTCAACATGAGCTGGCAGATCTAATTATCTAATTTTCGTTTCGAGTCTCAACTTTTAGTTTTAAAAAATCAATCTACTTATTCGGATACAAAATTTCACATAATCAAAAAGTAAACTTTGATGACAATGAATTTACAAAAAGTACTGAAAACTGATAATAAGTTGCAGTTACATCTTATGATCTGATTTAACATAACTCTACAAAACTTACTGTAAATAAAAATAATTAACATCAATATAAGGTGACTTGTATAGTCAAAGTTACTCTACATCACTGTGCAAAAAGTTATCAAAATATTTTATCGTTTTGCTATCAAAATCACACGGTCAAATTTCCCTGGATACGAGTCAAAAAATCAAAGCAATGAGAAATATAGGATACGGAGGAAGTAGTGATGTAGCACAATATTTTACTGTGCAAATGTGTAACGTTTATTTTTTATTTATTTATTTATTTATTTTTATTTTTTTTGAGATGTAACTTTGGTTTCAGTATATCCATTATATTCTTTTGAATTCAAGGGGCGAGAATGTATGGTTAAAACAAAGAGTAATGCTACATGGATAGAATTTTAGCCATAAACATAGACATAATTTCCTAATGTTGTAAAACTACACACTACTATGGAAATAGTAAACCCTTAGGAAACGTTGACACCTAATAAAAATTACTAAAAGAAGAAATTATGTCTAAAATTCTGTCTAAAAATATGTCCATTTAGATTTATTCTAAAACAAAAGATTCTTCCCAATTATTACTCTGCAAGGTCTCAACTATTGTTGAGATGGCGGCACTTTTTATTTTTTATTTTTATTTTTTCAAAAAAAATAAATGTCACTTGGGCTTATTTAGGAAAATGATTTGTTTCTGATTATAAAGTCTGAAATTCGCTAATATATGAGAGACTTAGGCATTAATTATGGTAATTCTCATCCATTGAACCGATTCGAATTGCCAACTCGACAATGGGTTCAACTACGGGGTTTTAAGTTGTTATAACTACATGAACACACCCCACTTAAAGCATCTTTAATAGTGCACAAAATCCTATATTTGATGGTAAAATTTGGTGTTTTCGGCCTCTCACAATAAATCAACAAATCATCAAATCAACAAAAAAAAAATTGTTGTTATGAAACTTGTATTTGGTCTTACGGTGAATATCCACAATAGTGGGTAGCCCATGTTTTATGTTTTAGAGCTAGGCCTATTAGCCCACCCTAATATCTATATAAAGGGTGTAGGGTTGGAGACTATTTTACACACATCAATAAGATCTCTCTTATTGTCTCTCCCAATTACTTCTCTCATTCTCAACACGTTATCAGCACGACGGCTCTGGAAGAAGTTTTGAAGATCCGAACACAAAGGTAACACTTTATTATACATCCCATAGAGGTAGAAGAAAACTTGATGTCTTATGGCACTTCGGTATTTCTTTACGAAATTCTCGACATTCAAATCGAAAAGCAAAGTCACCATTTTAGTTTCTCTCTCGTGTTGGAGTCCAGATCGCATGTGCTAGTTCATCATGTAAAAAGATTAGATATCTCTTCAATTAGTCAAAAGTCAATACATATTTGTAGTACTTAAACTATTTCAGAATAAACTGGTATGACCTAAGAGGTAGGTTCTTGGTTTGACCTATGTTAATAATACTTGGGCTACTTTTTGATACAACAGTATTCTCTTTCATTTTTTTTTGGGTTTGTTTTACTAACCTTTGTTAGTATTTATTCTCTGCCCTAAGTACACATACAAAAGTATGTTGACTGTTTAGTAGCCCAGTTGGTTATTTTCATATGGACGGATGGTTTGAGGGTATTTCTTAATTTTTATTTTCTTACTTTGACTCTTTGAGAAAAATGGGGATCTCCTGAAGAGATTTCCTCACTACCATTGATTGGTTTAAGCTTCATATGCTTACAAGAATATCATGTTTCACACATGAAGTTGTGAACTATAAGAATTTTTTATCGTAACCCGAAGGTACGTTAATCTTCTTATGAGATGAAGTCATACAATAGATTAAACCTCCTGAATAGGTCTGTAAACAAATTGAACCAATATTTTTCATACCTGAAGTTATGGAACAAGAAGATTCCATCATAACATAAAGTTGCAACAATTCTTTTTATGACCTGAAGTCATAACTTTAGTTACATCTCCTGAAGAGATGTCTGCCATTTTGTTTTGTCTAAACCTCATGAAGTGGTTATGTTTTGTTACTTTATTTTATTCAATTTTTAAGCATTTTTGTTTACGTAATGATGTGATTGTAACCTGAAGTTACAACATAACTAAACAAGCGCATCTAGAAGATGCTTATAATTCATGGCTTGTAACCCGAAGTTACAAACAAGCGCATCCAGAAGATGCAGCTATTTCACGGCTTGTAACCTGAAGTTACATATTGTTAGATCTCCAGAAGAGACGCTTTTACTATTCTAGCCATTTTTTTTCCAACCTCCTGAAGAGGTTGCAATTTTTTTATTTTATTATATTTTAATGTTACACAGTTCTTTTCTTTTATACATTTCTGTCATTTATTCATTATGGATCAAAAGCACACCTCCTGAAGAGGTTCGTAACCGCCATGGATATTAAATCTGGCCATGTCATATGTACCCGAAGTTACATATTACATGATATCATAACTTGCAGTTATGGTTTCTCAAAAAAAAAACTTGCAGTTATGAATATTAGAACCTGCAGTTCTAAAATATTTTTATTAGAAATCTCCTGAAGAGATAGCTAAAAATATTAAATAGTGATCCACCCTCCTGAGGAGGATGAACTGCTATTACTGTTTAATTGTCCTTATTATTATTATTATTATTATTATTATTATTATTATTATTATTATTATTATTATTATTATTATTATTATTATTATTATTATTATTATTATTATTATTATAGTTACATTACTTGTCAGAACTGGTTAGTAACCAAGATTTTTTATATAACATTGTTGTAGATGTCATTCATCATCAATCCTCAATTGGTATCCGGTGCCCCACCCCCTGAAGCGGGTGGAAGCGCATTCCTTGAAGTGAATGCTGCAGATTTACAAGGTCAGAATAATCCAAATGACCAAGAATTCGGTCGTGAAAAACACCAAAGGGGGAGGAAATATAGGAAAAGAAAATACAATGCACCAGAAGTTGCAATTGGAGTTCCCCCTACAAATATAAATATTAATCGTCGATGTGGCACAAGTGGGCATTGGTCTCGTACCTGTCGTACGCCAAGGCACTTAGTTGCCCTTGAGATGGTATCTCAAAAGGACAAACCGGAGTTTAATCTCGTTGAATTTGAGGCACAACTCGCGGAGTTTAACGTGGACGATCTCCTTTCCATTGAAGCGGATTTTGACGCTACGATTGGTGACACTACAACCTTTCCCATTAAATTTATTTGAAGTTTGTTTTAGGATTCTTATTTCATCTATTTTATAATTTTGAGTTGTGTTTTAATAACATTATCATTTGGGTTAGTATTTTTGGGCTATGAAATTTGAATAAGAGTTCTAGTTATGGATCATAATTTTGAACTTCTATTTACTTATAGATTGTATTTTATATTATAGATATCAAGGTGATTGGCAAAGACACGTATTTTGTGGATAGTGGAACCACACATACTATATTGCGCCATAAGGAGTATTTCTTGAATTTATCACTAGTTCAAGCAAATGTACATACAATTGCTGGTATGTCTAGTTTAATTGAGGGCTCCGGAAGAGCATCAATTATTTTTCCGGGTGGAACAATACTCCATATAAAAGAGGCTTTATATTCTAGCAAATCCAGAAGAAATTTGCTAAGTTTTAAAGACATCCGTCTCAACGGATATCATATTGAAACTCTCGATGAGTACTATATGAAGTACATGTGCATTATTTCTAATACTTCATGCAAGAAGCATGTATTAGACAAATTTCTTGCTTTATCCTCTGGATTATATCACACTTCTATCCAAGCAGTTGAAATAAATGCCGTTATGAAACCAAGTGATCCAGAAAAATTTATGCTTTGGCATAATCGACTTGGTCACCCAGGCGCCACCATGATAAGACGTTTTATTGAGAATTCAATTGGACATCCCTTAAAGAACCAGAAGATTCTTTTACCAAATGAACTCCCATGAAATGCTTGCTCAAGGGAAACTCATAATACGACCTTCACCAATGAAAGTTGGTCTTGAATCTCCTAAATTTTTAGAGAGGATTCAAGGAGATATATGTGGACCAATTCATCCACCTAGTGGTCCATTTTATTATTTTATGGTGTTAGTAGATGCATCTACCATATGGTCACATGTGTGCTTATTGTCCACACGAAATGTTGCTTTTGCCCGTCTTTTGGGCATGATAATTAAGCTACGAGCACATTTCCCTGATCATCCTATTAAGTCGATACGACTAGATAATGCTGGTGAATTCACATCACAGTATTTTGATGATTATTGCATGTCAGTTGGTATACATGTTGAGCACCCCGTTGCCCATGTACACACCCAAAATGGTTTAGCTGAATCTTTTATAAAAAGAATTTAATTGATAGCTAAACTTTTGTTGATGAAAACAAATTTGCCCATCTCTGTTTGGGGACATGCTGTTTTACATGCTGCTGCTTTAATTTGCTTGCGTCCTACTTCTTATCTTAAGAACTCCCCTTTACAACTTGTACTTGGCCAACCACAAGTTATTTCCCACCTACGTATTTTTGGGTACGCTGTGCAAGTTCCTATTGCGCCACCACATCTTAGTAAGATGGGTCCCCAGCGGCGACTGGGTATTTATGTGGGATTTGAGTCCCCTTCAATTATTAGATATCTGGAACCCCTAACAGGGGATTTATTCCAAGCACGCTTTGCAGACTGTCATTTTGATGAGACGCTATTCCCGAAATTAGAAGGAGACAAGTCAGAGCCTGAAGCTCGACATGTAATTTCTTGAAATACTTCAACGATATCACACATGGATCCACGAACTGAACAGTGTGAATTTGAAGTCCAAAGAATTCTTAAGCTGCAAAGCATAGCAAATGAAATGCCTGATGCATTTGTGGATACAAGTAAAGTTTTAAAAACTGATATACCAGCTGTGAATGCTCCAGCACGGATAATAGTCCCAGTAGGACAAGATTCGAGTATAAAAGCGAATGAATCTAGAGCACGCCAGAAGTGTGGAAGACCTGTAGGCTCAAAAGATTTAGTTCCTAGAAAAAGGAAGATAAATCAAGCAACTGTAGTAAATCTAAATGATTCTACAAAGACAACAAATGATAACACCAGTGTTGGTGATGAGTTCCCCAGAGAATTGATCAAAATGTAGCCCCTGAAGAGGCAATGGTACCTGAAAATCAAGAGATCTCGATCAATTACATATGTTCGGACATATATGGGAACGAAGCAATGTTGTCATTGATGACACATTTGTCTTTAATATTGCACTTGAGATAAGTGGTGACGACCGAGAACCACGATCGGTTGATGAGTGTCAACGACGTGAGGATTGGCCAAAATGGCAAGAAGCAATACAGGCTGAATTAAAATCTCTAGCAAATTTCAAGGTGTTTGGACCATTAGTTCAAACTCCAAGTGATGTGAAACCCATTGGATCAAAATGGGTATTTGTGCGGAAACGCAATGAGAAAAATGATATTACAAGATACAAAGATCGACTTGTAGCTCAAGGTTTCTCGCAGAGACAAGCATTGATTATGAAGAAACATACTCGCCAGTTATGGATGCGACAAGTTTTCGATTTTTAATAAGTTTAGCTGCATCCGAAAATTTGGACATGCAATTGATGGATGTTGTGACAGCATACCTATATGGGTCACTTGATAGCGATATCTACATGAAAATCCCTGAAGGATTTAAGTTGCCTGAAGCAACACAACCACGTAGTACATATTCAATTAAACTTCAGAGATCATTGTACGGATTGAAACAATCTGGAAGGATGTGGTATAATCGCTTAAGTGAATACTTATTGAAAGAATGATTTGTCAATAATCAAATATGTCCTTTCATATTCATAAAGAAATATGTTATGGGATTTGTGATTGTTGCAGTATATGTAGACGATTTGAATATCGTCGGAACTCCGGAAGAGATTATTCAGACTGCTTCATATATGAAAAAAGAATTTGAGATGAAGGATTTGGGAAAGACTAAATATTGTCTTGGTTTACAAATCGAGCATTTGAAAGAAGGTATTTTACTTCATCAATCAAATTATACTAAGAAAATACTTGAGAGATTTAGCATGGACAAAGCACATCCATTAACTACCCCGATGGTAGTTAGGTCACTTGATGTAAACAATGACCCATTTCGTCCAAAAGAGGATGGCGAAGAATTACTTGGTCGTGAAGTACCATACCTTAGTGAAATTGGTGCTTTGATGTATTTAGCAAATTGTACTAGGCCAGATATTGCATTTTCTGTTAATATTTTGTCCAAGTTCAGCTCAAATCCTACTCGCAGGCATTTGAATGGAGTTAAGCACATATTTCGGTACTTGCGTGGATCCATTTATTTGGGATTATTCTATCCTAGAGGTTCAGATGCTTCTCTATTTGGATATGCAGATGCTGGCTACTTGTCAGATCCACACAATGCAAGATCATAAACATGATATGTATTCAGCTTTGGAGGAACAACAATATCTTGGCGATCAATGAAGCAGACAATGACAAAAACTTTTTCTAATCATTCTGAGATTCTTGCATTTCATGAAGTTAGCAGAGAATGTGTATGGCTGAGATCAATGGTACATCATGTTAAAGAAGCTTGTGGATTATCATTCAACAAAGAAAGCCCGGAGCCATTACATGAAGACAATGTCGCTTGCATCACACAACTTAAGGAAGGGTTCATTAAAGGTGATCGTACTAAACACATCTCTCCTAAGTTCTTCTACACACATGAGCTCCAAAAGGAAGGCATAGTCACTATTCCGCAAGTACGATCAAGTGAGAATCCTGCATTTACGAAAGCACTACCAGCCTCAACATTGAAGCTACATATCCGAAAGTGTGGAATGCGCCATCTCAGGGAGCTTTTATGATTGATGCTATCATGAGTGGGAGTCGGTATTCTTAGTGTTTGTACTCTTTTTCCTTCATCACAGTTTTTCCCACTAGGTTTTTCGTAATAAGGTTTTAACGAGGCAAACCATACCGGTCGCCCATCACCAATGTACTCTTTTCCTTAGTCATATATTTTTCCCACCAGGTTTTTCTTGACAAGGTTTTTAACGAGGCATAGTCATGGTGATATTCAAGGGGGGGGGGGGTGTTATGAAACTTGTATTTGGGCTTAGGGTGAATATCCACCATAGTGGGTAGCCCATGTTTTATGTTTTAGAGGTAGGCCTATTAGCCCACCCTAATATCTATATAAAGGGTGTAGGGTTGGAGACTATTTTACACACATCAATAAGATCTCTCTTATTGTCTCTCCCAATTACTTCTCTCATTCTCAACAATTGTGATTTTTTTAGGCCTCCCACATTCGTTGACAAAAAATACACCAAATCAGCGAATTCTATATGTAGTGTAGCTTTTGTGAAATGGTGAAGTGCATCTCCCACAGTACCCCCAAAATCCTATCATATATCACCAAATCCTATTTTACCATTAATTTTGATGGCGAAGATAGGATTTGGTGTAATCTACACCAAATTTTTAATTAGTGTTTAGGGCATGTTTTTAGATTATTATTATATAATTGAAGACATAATGTCATATTTTACCAATGATTAGTGTTAAAAAAATTGACACCTAATATAACTAATCTTAGTGATAGAAAATAAAATATAAACAAAAATGACGACAAGAACAATGCATAAATAATAAACTAAGAAAACGAAAATAGATCACATTATTAGCATGAAAAAAGAGAAATTTTTGTTTGCTCTTAGAGTAAATGACGTGTCCTTGCTCTAACCATACAACACAGAACACATATTGAAGAAAGAGAATGCATGCAGACAAAAGAAAGTGGATTCCTACATGTCTCTGACGTGTCCTGTGATGTATGGATTATAGTGCCATGTCACATTTTCTCTTGGAGCAGGCAATAACTACTCATGAAAAAAACACATACTCAAACTAGAAAAATGAATAAAGCAGAATGAAGAACAAAATAACATAATAATAGAATGCGTCATGTCTGCATGACAATCTAGTTGAAATCCTCGATTTGGTAGCTGAAATTGGGATAACTTGCATCTGGTCACGAATACGTTTGATCATTATCGCTAAGAGGTTCTGGGACATACGGTTTATTATTTCTTTCTCCACTCGCCCATGCACCAAAGTTTAAGTTCCGTGCTACTCTAGGCATGTTATCGCCCTGATGGTCAAATAGATAGACTGGTCAATTAAATCTTTTGAAGTGTTATTTAATCATTTCGCAATTTCGTGTAATATTACGTCGGTAATATTTTGTTTATTTTAATTGTTATGGAATTTATAATTTGGTGTTATATTTTATGATTTGTTGTGGGAGGCCAAAAATACCATTTTCTAAATTTGATGAAATGGTGAAATAACGATTTGATGTAAAAATTGGTGAAAAGTGTGAGAGACCAAAATTGCTATTTTTACACCATGGTGAAACGGTATTTTTGGGGTTAATTGTGGGAGGCCAAAACATTTTTCTCCATCAAATATAAATTTTTTTGGAAAATTTAATATCAAATCTGGAAGATGCTCTTAACATAGGAGACACAACTGCAACATGAACAATAACTAAAAGGAAAAGCCATAATCATTAATCTAAACAATTCCTCAATCATTGTTCAATCATGGAAAGACATCATTCCCATAGCATAGTGAACAAAACACATACTCCCTCCGTCCCACCCGTTACTTCAAAAAAGCAAAAGTTACTTTATTAAAAACGGGTGGGAATGACAATTCTACCCCTCAACAATTCATTAATTCTACATATTCACATCCCTCTACCTCTCTACCTCTCTGGATTAACACACAAACCAAAACCTGATCAATCAACACACAATCAAGAACAATGAACTAACCACAAGAATCAACAACAAAATTCAACTTCATTCCAGGTCGCCAAATTTATCATCAATCTTTAAAGAATAACAAAAATCAACATAAAATTTGTCAAGAAATAGAGTAAATCAACATGTGTAGATCTACAGAATAAAAGTAGATCTGAGAATAAGAAAAACAATAGGAATAAGAGCAGCAGCAGCAGCAGAAGAAGAAGAAGAAGAAGAAGAAGAAGAAGAAGAATAGAGCCCAATCCATCGAATATGAACCACGGCCGTGTCCGCCGCCGCCTCCATGGTCCGCCTCCACCAATTGTCTGCCTCTACATATCCATCTGCCTTGAGAACAGAAGGAAAATTGTCCGATTTGTAGGTAGGGAGAAGAGAGACGGAGAGAGAATTATCATAAGAGAATAGGAGACAGTGGGAGAGAGTCTTACCCAATTTATGTGGCAGACTCATCATCGCCGCCGCTCCACAAACCGATTTTTCGCTTACCACTGCCACCGCAGAAGACTAAGAGAGACAGAGAGATGGAGATGGTGGCGGCATCGGTTTTCTTCTGTCCGTCTCTCTCTCCAATTGTGCGGCCGATGTGAAAAAAAGAGAGAGATATAGATAGCGATTGTGTTGTTGAAGAACTCAGAAATGGGTGGATGTTTTGATAGATTAGGGTTATGAAAACGTGGGTTGGGCTAAAGTTAGATTCACGCCTCTTTACACATAATTAGATTTGGGCTAAATTGTTTTTGGGCCTAATTTAATTAGGCCCTATTAATGCGTGGGTGTTTTTTTTAGAAAAGGGTAAGATGATATTTTTCATGTAAAAAATGTCCATATGAGGAAAGTTCAAAGAAACGGGTGGAACGTCCATATAAGAAAAATTTGAAGAAACGTGTGGGACGGAGAGAGTGCTTCGTCCCATTTTTTCGTCATCAAAAAACACCAAACATGAGCATGTACAGTGCGAACCAGATCGGTTTACAACAATAAAAGATTAACTATTTTGATCAGCCTAGACGAACTTAATTTTTAAATTTATGACTCTAATACCAAATATAAGTTGCAATTTATAGTTATGCAAAAAACCTTAATAACAGGATCTTGAAATTCTATTCGTCTCAAGAACAAGAAACACTGTAAAATCACAAAAGTGTACCGATCGTCGTAATAATTGATGATTCTGACCGCAAATTTTTGAAACCCTTTATCCTTCTTGCTTTGATCTAAATTCGCAGTACCTGCTCTTGATTGGAATGTGATTGAAATACTCTCCTTCTCTTTGTCTCCTTCATTAAGTTCTGTAAGTGATAGAACATACTTTTATTTGCATCAACTGATAGAGGAGTCACATTACTTTTGTGGAAGAAATAAGATGGCCGCATTCAATGTAATAACAGCCATCAGATAACAGCCAACCATCGTGACCACAATTATCTGATGGTGGGTTAATCAATTAAATAAATAAATTATATAAATATGTAATTAATATTAACTTTATATTTAAAAGTAGAAATTAACAACAATTTTCTCAAAAAAAGAATTAACAACAATTAAATAGAGATTAGTGGACGACATAAAAATAACATTTGAGTTTACACACCGCATATCACGAACCTAATGACGAGCTTATACCATTTTTTGGCCACACCATATCACAAACTAAACTACTAAAAGGGCTATGCATCATACATATCGTTTTTGGAATTAGTTGCTTCAACAAAGTCGTGCAATCTAATACATAAAGCGATTTTAAAGGTTCCGCACTCTACACCGACAATCACAGTCAGCAGTCTAGCTACCCTAATCGTCGCTTTTGATTGATTTCCCGACACAGACGAAACGTTACGTAGGTGAAATTTTCAAGTTGATCCGGCAGAGCAACAAATACACTCCCCTGCTTCGTTTATGTTCGTTGGAGACAACGCGGACCGGAAGAAGTTTAAAGGATCTGCAGAAGTTCCGATTGATCTTCAAGATATTGTTCCTCTGATTAACTACTTAAAGACGATTACGCGAACCGGTGCAACTAGTCTCTCCTGATTCGGCTACATTATTTGTATACAACGCGGACCGGCTCAAAAGTTTAGAGAATTCCCAAAACTTTCAATTGATCTTTTTTGTTTTATTCTCATTGTTATTGATCTTCAAATTGATGTTGCTCTATTCCAGTACAAACTCGGTACGGTGCCTCCCCACAGTTTTAATATTTCCTATTTGAACTTGTTTCAAGTCATTCTTGAATTCTAATGTAAACTTCTAAAGTTGTTGATTTTCAATCACTGATTTCTTGGTTCGAAATTAAGTTTCTCTTCCCCCGTGGTTGTTTTGCATCAATCTGGGGCTTCTGATAATTCTTCTAATGGTAATTTTGTTGCTTAATCCTCTCTCAGTAATACGGGATATCGTATCAATTATTTGTATAGTTATTTATTTAATTAGTAGTTAATTAATTATTAGTCAATTATGTTATTTAATTATTTATTTAGTTTATCTGGGCTTGGTCCGAAAGAGTCTAGGTTAGATTAGGGTTTGCTAGTTTGTCTATTTGTCAATAAAGAAGAATTATCATTCACTAATCTCTCCCTACTCTGTCTCCTACTTTCGTCTCTAAATTCACTTTCGTCTCATAAGTTCTTCAATTATTCTCTCCTCAATTCCTCTAAATCTGTCTAATTCTCTCTTATCGATACATTTTC
Source organism: Linanthus parryae (assembly GCA_023055425.1). Lineage (NCBI taxonomy): Eukaryota > Viridiplantae > Streptophyta > Magnoliopsida > Ericales > Polemoniaceae > Linanthus > Linanthus parryae. The sequence continues at coordinate 135,246,064 of JALGPY010000001.1, forward strand.
TGTATCATTGGTCCATTGTGATTACCTTCAACCCTTGCCTACTGACCTGCCTGCAATCAGTACATAATTAAATCGTTAGTCTAACTTACTCAGAGACAAAAAAGGTATCGATAAGAGAGAATTAGACAGAAGTAGTTTGGCCTTTCTTTGGAAAATTTGGATTATAGCCAATCCCACTTTTATGCATTGATTTCAGACTTCCTCCAAGAATGATATTCAGATTATGTTATGAGCCTGTAAACCTAGCTAGGACCTTCTTGGACTCTTGAAGTTTCTCAGTCAAAGAACAGATCTGTTGTTCTAAATTCTCAGAATGAGTCTTTAGATCAACATATCTTTCAGTCAAAAGAGTGTTTTGATCAACAACCTCTTTTATCTGTGCCTTCAAGGCTTTGAACCTGCTGTCCAAGGCCTTGAAGTCCTTTTCAAGCTTTGTCTTAGAAACTTCAACAGTTTTGCTTGAAAAAACTAGGTATAGGTTTTCTTTTACCTGCTCATGAATCTTAATCTTTAAAGTAGAAATCTCATTTATATAACTTTCCTCATTTAAAAACATACTTTTGAGAATTTTAGGAAGTACATCAGAAGGACTAGCAAGTAGATTTTTTACCATATCTTCAATATGTCTGTCTGATGATTTTTCCTCATCATGCTTTGCCATGAAGCATAAGTTTGCTTGATCTTCTTCTGTGTCTGTGTCACTTGATGAATCAGAATCACTCCAAGAAGCCATCATGGCTTTCTTCCTTCTGTTGTCATTGTCTTTCTTCTGAAAGTTCCTGTTCTTCTTCTTTTGTGGACAGTCCCTTACTAAATGATCTGCATCACCACACTTAAAACAATTCATTACTTTAGTTTTATGTGACTGTGGTGAAGGTTTACCTTTGTATTCCTTGCTGCCTGAAGGTCTTGATCTCTCTCTGTTGTAATCCCTATTACGAGAGTTTCTTTTCTTCTTGAAAATCCATGCCAAGGCCTTGGAGATCAATGCTAAAGCCTCTTCATCATCAGGCTCATATTCAGTCTCAAGGCTTTGAGACTTTTCACTGTCTTTTGCCTTAAGTGCTAAGTTCCTGATGTTTTCACTCAGATCACCTTCCACATCCTTCATAGACATTTCATGAGTGAGCAGCTTTCCTTGTAGATCATCTAGCTGAAGAAGACTTAAATCCTGAGCTTCCTCAATGGTTGTTGTCTTTGGCTCCCACTTGGCTTTTGGCAAGCTTCTCAGAATCTTTCTGACCTTCTCCTCATTTGAGAACTTCTTTCCCAATGACTCCAGATTGTTCACCACATCAGTGAAT